>JAWZSL010000028.1:0-10000000 GCA_034769285.1 Lutjanus argentimaculatus | reverse complement strand
CGCCTCCTTACTGTCTCAGATGATGATGATGATGATGATGATGATTGGATGATGATGATGAGATTGAGGATGATGAAGATAGATGTTTTTGATAGTGATGCCGCAGAGAGCGTTGCAATACACCTACTATTTGCCTTTTTGATAATATTAGTCATATTTTAACGTAGTGTGCTAAATGTAAGTTTTTTTTATTGTTATTGTTGTTATTATTGTTGTTTATTCACTTGAGAACAAAAAAGGTCATTTTACTTCAATCCATCAATCACACAAAACTTTTTATTTTCCATTTGTTAAAACCAACTTTGAGAGTGTAAAACTACCTAACACACAAACGCTGCAGATCACTGGGAGGACGTGTAAATACAAGAAAATGTACTTCTGCTTTTAAGTGCCCTTTCCAGTTTTAAGAGCAAACGGTGCGATTTCTCTGAGAACAGCTTCTGTTTAAGCTAGTTACATTTGTGCAAACCACCACCGTACACTCACCCGTGCACTTCATTCAGTCCCGTCATCTTCCTGGCGAGAGCATTTTTTTGAGCACATTTTTGCTCACGCACTTACAAGTTCAAGTATGCTTCTTTGTGCATGTAAACATCAAGTCCTGGCAGTTTGTCCACTACGTCCCCTAATCATCACCACGTCTCCCCGCCCGGCCCCAGCGTCTACATGTTGTGCCTTCTGGTGTCCGGGCTCAAACGGAGACTTCATCCGTCTGTTAAGCGTGTGATAGTGCAATGAACCCCCTCAAATACTCCAGTACTGTTGCCTTGTGACACTTCAGACATCAGAAAACACCAAAACATTCATAAGATACATACACTCGTTACATGGCCATGACGTATGGAAGCCCATTCACGGCAGGAAGGGAAAGAAAATTGAATGGCAAACGAAAATACTCACGAAGTCCTCAGAAAAACTTGTGAACATCTGCAGACCCATAACAACTGATGGTGAGTGATACAAGGACTGTTTTTGTTCAAAATGCTCAAAATTATGACTTTGTAAGTCAAAATAATAAGATAAACTGTCTATTTGGACTACGCCATAATATTGACTTACAAAGTCACGTATTTGACTTGTTGTGGCATCATTTTAAGTGAGTATTTTTTCTTCATTTTCAACTTGTCATCATTTTTTTTTTCTTTTTCTTTTCCATATTTGGGCTTCTATAATGATGAAGAAAGATGCTGAATGTTTCCAAATATAGAGTTTCTTATGCTGCATTCCAGAGATGTCAGAAAATCATAAATCTAGCATTGATTCCAGGTAATTAAGTTATCATTTTAGCATAGCGTGACCTTAAAGGACCAGTGTGTAGGGTTTAATGGCAGCAGTGAGCTTGAAGATTACAACCATCTCACCTCATCCTCCCCTTCCAAGCATCCATGAGAACCTACAGTGGCTGCAAAACTCTTCAAAAAAAACTGAAAAAAACCTGCTATTTTTGTTTTACTTTCTGACATTTAATGGAATGCAACATGAGAAACAGCATCACTGTACAAGCCATGAAAATAAAAATGAAATGTTTTTCAGTTTGTTCAACTCAAATCCTCCAATACTCACACTACGCTCCAGTTTTCTGTCCACGGCATCATTAAAGACATTTCCAAAGAAGGAATCATCCTAAATGAGACTCTTTCTTGCTGAAAAAAAGACAAGAGTTACGCCTGACTTGAACTTTTCTGTTTTTGTATTTTCTTTGGGCAAACAGTTTGCTTTACAAACGCCTTTTTCCACCTCCTGTAACTCTGTTGTTGACCTGTTGACAAGTATTCTGAGTACTTGTTTGGAAGAAGAACTTGATTTTGTTAACCCTTTTAGCAGACTGGAGGAAGGCAAAGCGTGAAACAAATTGTTTCCCCCTGTTGTGTTTTTGCTCATTCTGCATTGCTGTGTTCTTTTCTGCTCGCTCTGCTCTTTGAATCAGCGCTGCACGGCGCCCTTTCCTCTGACAATGTTGAAGAAAAGATATGAAAAACACTCTTTTGGTTGCAGTATGTATGTGTGCGTATTGAAACAAGCCTCGATATCTTACGGGACGCGGCAGCGCTCTGATGCCGGTCCTCCGCAGTGACTATTGTAGAAGTCTTCCACCTGTTGTTGAGTTTTATCCTGCAAGCATGTAAAAATGTGGGACTTGTACAATAGATCAGTTTGTTCTGGTCAGGATTCCTACACGCAGCTGGTCCAGAAGTGTGAAAAAAAAAAGTATGATAAAAGCTGAAAAGTATAACTACACACAAATAATCATCTGTGAAATCAGTCCAGACCAGACATCAGATGAAATGTGCAGGAATCCTGATCTGTTTCTGTAGAAAAACGTTGGGTTTCCCTGAATTCTAACTTGGCACCAGGCTCATAATTCTTCTGTTGTGGGAGGAAGATGAAGCCGGTGCCGAAGTGTTGAGGGTTTAATCCAGCCTGTTATCTGTCACAGCATGGCTCACATACTTATATAGAGGCCTACTTATTCTCAATGATAATAACTGCTTATTTGTGTATTAAAACAGTTTATTTTAATTTATATTGGATGGTCTACGTGTTGCAAGGTTTGTTACGTTGTTATTTTTCTTCTCTGTTTGTTACAAACAGAAGACAATGGTTTATCGTTGTTGTCACAGAACATGGTATGAATCGGACACATTTCAGTTAGCCTTCGATTTAAAAAATGAATAAAAAAGTTTTATAAATATGTCCGCGTCTCCTCTGGTTATTTATTTATTTGTTCTCAGTGTTTCATTTTGGTACGTTGAATAGAGAGTGTGATTTTCTTCTCTTTTTATCAAAAAATGACAAAACTTTTGCTGTCGCAGTTTTAATTCATGAACTTGGTTGTTCGCTTTCCTAAATAATTTGCAAGGAAAGGTAAAAAAAAGAACACTGTACATGCAAGTAAACTCTTACCTCATATACATGTTTAATTCATGCATTTATACACTAAAATCTGACAAGTTGATCTCATAAAAAATTAGGTAATAGTAATTGTAATGTTTGTTTTAAGGGTTACTTTATATCCTCTTGTACTGGAGGTGGAGTAAAGTCACACATGTGCGAGTCAAAATCAAATCTCAAGGCTTAACCTTCAAGTCTCAAGCAAGTCCAAGTTACTGTGGTGAGAATCAAGCATTAACCCCAGTTTCAACATTTAAATTAGCTAAAAGACAGTATAATATATATTTTCCTAAAAAAAATAACGTATAGAAACATGTAAAAATATATCACTTTTAATCATTACTTCTGACCCACTAGAAGTGTGTGGTAGTGTCTGTATCTGCAGAGATCCTGCTGTTTTTCCTTATTTTCCTCATTTTTTTTTTGCTCTGGATGCTTTACTAACCCAAAATGTTGGCATGTGATGTCCTGGCATCTTTCTGGCTCATTCACGAACAGCTTGGATAAATCCAACTGATTCTACCTTTAACGTCAGGTTTCTAGCCGATCCATGCTAGGCTGCCTGGTGCACTGGTCTCCTGCTGATCTGCTCCGTCCTAGTTGACCAACAGGTTTGGTTGCATTGCTCTAGAGATCACAGAATCATATTCCAAAAAATGAAACAGAACTGTCAATATTTGGAAAAATGCAAAGATTTAATAAAAAAACAAGCCATCAGTCTCAAATCATGAATACCAAGTCAAAGTTGCGTCACGTCTGTACTAGTGTTAGCAAAGGAAGTCTCAAGTCCTAAATTTGTGACTCAACAAGCTGTGTGTCTCAAGTCCTCCACCTCTGGAAATTCACTTAGTTTAGTTAGGTTAAACAACATAAACAACATACAGAAATGGTGAGTAAATGTGTTCTTTCCAAATGAACATACTTAGGTGAAGCGAATAATGTGGATCATCTCATTACAGTGACACCTGTCAAAGTGGGATAATTAAGGCAGCGAGTGAAAAGTCAGTTCTTGAAGTTTATGTGTTGGAAGCAGAAAAATGGGAAAGACACACTGGGATGGTAAGATGACTGTGTGGTTTGCAGGGGCAGTACCTGCCAAAAGTGTCCAGGGAAGGACAACTGGTGAACTGGCGACAGGGTCATTGATGTGCTTGGGGAGCGAATTCCAGCCCGTCTGGTCTGAGTCCACACAGAAGAGCTACTGTAGCACAAACTGCTGAAAAAGCTAACACAACAGCTAATACACAGTGCATTGCAGATTTCTGCAGACGGGGCTGCATAGCTGTGGGACTGGTAAGGGTGCCCCTGCTGACCCCTGTCCGTATCAGGACTGGATCAAGGAGCAATGGAGGAAAGTAGCCTGGTCTGATGAATCTCATCTTATTTTAGACCATGAGGATGGCTGGGTGCATGTGTCTAGTTTTTTTTTTTTTTCTGAGGAAGAGATTGCACCATAATGCATTATGGGAGGACGACAAGCTGGCAAGGCAATGTGATGCCTGGGCAATACACCTTATTCACGGCAGTCACTATGATGAGGATAAGAAGTTTTAGATACAAAAAGTTCATATAAAAAGCTTCCACCATATTTCATTTATTTTATTATAGCAGCTTAAAATACAAATGAATGTTCAGAGGATATGTCCTGCCTACTACAGCAATGTGTGTGTTGTTTGTATTTAACAAATAGTCACTGTGCTCCTGTGCTCAAAGTCCAGATGAAGATAGGTGTTGTTAACCTCTTTCTCCACAAGAGGGAGAATCCTCTTAAGTGAGTGCTTCTGCTGGGTGTAAACTAAGACACATAGTGCCTGCAGTGCTAATTAAGAAACAAGTAATGATGTAATGTACTGCTCTGTCTTTATTTAATGGTGAGCCAATATAAAATGGCTAATAAGTGGGTACCAGTGCGCCAGGGGCTCTTGAGATGGTGGGAAAAATATTATTAAAATTAGTAATGAAACAGGAAGCAACAATATTTTGTGTAATTATACTATTTGTATTGCATTGGTTGAAGCTACTTTTTATTTAGTTGGTGTTTCAAATAAGGCCACATCATGCTGTAGAATTAAGAGAAAGGCTGGACAGAGACATGTAACAATGTATTTTTCTGTATTTATTCAAGTGTGCAACAATATGAAATAACAAAGTAAGAACAATGATACTAATTAAAGGCCAGACAGTCAGGTTCTGCTGTGTGCCTGTTGGCTCACTGGAAAGGCTCTGCTATGCTAACTTGAACAGGATCTAATTAGTATCACTGGTAAACACCTGTTGTTTCATATCAATGTGGCTGCAGTGAAGAGGCTTATTTCTGCTCTTAAACCTCGTATTCTGGCGATGCAGACCAAGTACACACCCCTGATGACAGTGTCCAGACCTCTTTCAGAAGGACGATGCACACGCCACCACGCAGAGTTCATGGTGTTGATTTGGCCTCCAAGTTCCCCCAGATCTCAAACCAATTGAGCATCTGTAGGACATGCTGGAACAACAAATCTGATCCATGGAGCTCGACCTCACAACTTACAGGACTTTAAGGATCTGCTGCTGTGAACATCTTGTGCCAGATACCACAGGACACCTTCAGAGGTCTTGCAGATCCATGTCACGACAGATCAGAGCTGCTTAATGCATATGGTGGATCTACACAATATTAGGTAGGTGGTTTTAATATTGTGGCTGTATTTTCACATATTATGTGATTCTACCTTCTCATCTTTAATGCTATACTCATCTTTCATTGGACAATGACTTTACACTATGATATCATGTGGCTCTGCAAACACAGATCTGCAGAGCTCAAATCAGAAAAGGTTGACGTCTAACTGATGTACAAACTAGACTTGTCATCTGAGTAATGTCAGCCAGCAATCCAGCAGGTGGTGCACTGCACTTATGTTTGTTTTTAAATCAATCAGGGCTTGTGTGTGCTGTTAAAAAAACTGAAGCTGTTTAACGTTCATGACTTAATTCATTAATTTTGTCCACATTTACTGTAGTTACAGTAAAAACAAAAGTATTTGTTATTTCTGCTGCTTTATTGGGAAATGATGTACTTTTTTACTCCTTATTTGCAAATTCAGTGGTTAAGATTTTAGAAATATGACAAACTTATTATGTTTTTTTAAATAAAATAAACTTGCAAGATTATATAAAGTAAAATAGTTAAAATAGCTCAACCTCAACATCTACAACATTCATAATAATAAAATGATCAATTAATGTGATATCATATAGACAGGTACCATTCGTCTGCACAGGAAGTACTTTTACTTGAATGCAGGACATTTTAATAGAGATGTTTTTACTTTACATAAGTTCAAGATGTACATTTCTTCTACCACTGGTTAATTATACTTATGAATATATATTTGACTATTTTCATTGATATGCAGGTGGCTGGACACTTCAAAAATGGAGGAAAAAAAAAACTATTTGACTGTCAGCTGGTTACCTGCCTCTGCAGTAATTTTCCATCACAGCTGAGGTGACGGCAGGTCAGTGACAATCACAACGGTGTGTGTCTCTTTTAGATCAAAGTATACGGGAAGTAGTATAAAAAATATGGCGCAAGGAAGGACTTGAGAAAACAAAGTAACCCTGTTCAAAACTGAAAATAAAACAGTAAATACATGAAGATGGTTTTCACCAAGAGATTTACAGGTGAAAATGCAAGTGTGTGGTCAGTGTCAGGATTCTGTTATATAATCACCTCTGCAGATATTAAAATACCAAAAGGTCAAAAGTCCATTACCTGTTGCACCTCTTATTTCCATTTGCTTCCAGAGTTTTTCTGCACTGATTTTGACAGTATTATTGTGCTTAAACAAAATGTTCTACATGTGCACCTACAGCACAGGCCACTGTTATGACCCTTTTTACGTAATGAAATGATGAAATTCTTCATCACGAGCTGTCAAACCTGTCTGACTATAAGCAGATCACAGCTGTAATTATTTAAACAATAGTAGCATAGAACATTTTAAAACGTCATAAACAGGCGTAACTAATAAACACTAATTACGTCTGCATTTCAATCGACATCATGTTGTTAATTACATCTGTGTTTATTCTTATATGTCGAGACATAATGTGAAAAGGTCAATAACCTCGAGATCAGTCCTTCTTTAACAGAGACAGAAACAGTGAAAGATGTCAGGATGTCATTCAAACATCAGTGTTCATTCACACTTTTGACAAACAGCAGCAGCAGCAGTTTTTTTTTTCACATGTATATCCAGATTATGATTACTTATTTGTATTGTCATTAATTCATACATGTAAATCTTTAACAGATGTCCACAACTGTAAATCAGAATTAACATTTTTAATATTCTTAAATCACTGATCACTAACATAACACAATGTAGTCAAGTACAGCACCTGAGGGCAATTTTGAGCTACCTTGACTTCACCTGACTATTTACTTTTTTAAAATTATTTATTTTTTATTTTATACTTCAGCTCCACTAGATTTCAGAGAGGAATATTGTTGCCTACGTTTGTCTCCACCACATTTATCTGAGAGCTGAGGGTGTTTTATAAAATAACATTTTACTTTTATTTTACTTTCATTTTACATTCTAAATAGTTTGTCATAATTTATGGAACAAGATGGCGCCATGTTTCTTGCCTTACTTACTTTGATTCATGTCTAAAAAGTTCTTGAAACAACTTTATTTCTGTTTGAAATCATCTAGCTCAAGCAGTTCCCTTATGTCAAGGAATAAACACAACGTGATCGTCATTTAAAATAAAATATCATAATATAAAATAATCAAAAGCTCCACCTTTATCACTTAACATTAAAATCCTGCAAACATGTTCAAACACAGGTAATAAAAATCCAATATGTTAATGAGTAAAACACTCTGGAAGGGCCTGTTCTGTATAATGAGCACTTTACCTCTGCTACTTTAATTATATTTTGCTGATAACTTATTTACTTATGTACATTTACTTTAGTAAAACTTAAGGACATTTACTTACTGGTGGCACTGATACTTTTTCTTAAGTAAAAGATCTGAATATTTCCTCCATCAGGTCAGAATTTCATCTGTAGCTCATAATAACAAAGAAACAGTTTAAGAGGGAAAAATATGAAAAGATTAGGGAGAAGGGAAAGTGAAGGAGAAATGAATATGAGGCTGAAAGAAAAGATTAAAGAGAGAGAAGAAGGGAGATATAAGGAGGTAAAGGCTGCTGGAAGGGGCGAGATAAAGGCTGATATCAGCTGTAATCCATTATATCAGTAGATATACAGACATAGGAACTGTGTGTACTAAATGTTTTACTTTGATCCAGTAACCTGATCTTGCAGGTTTCTCAACCATGCCGGTTTAAACATATAGGAACAATCTATGAAGGTCATGTTTGAGGAAATTATGATTTGTGAGTGTTCGTCAGTGCTTCTCTCTCCTCTCAGAGAAAACCGTGTAAAAATATTAAATGTGATACTATTAAAAAACAGACACACAGAGCTCTGAGTAAAAGTTGTATTGACCTGAGACTCAGACTAAAGTCAGATCTCACAAAATTAAGACAAAAGATTCGACTGACTTGAGACAAAAACATTTAAGTCTCAAGTTTTGACCTGCTAAATATTTTCCATAACAACAAATAAGGCTGCACCAGGAGGAACTTGGTGTCAGTTATGTGAACATTATAACACAGCTTTGAATGAAACATTTTCAAATTTTCTGTCATGATCTGTATTTCAAACCCAGTCTGACTTGTTCTGACAGATGTGCGGTGTTGTTTGGACTCATCTGGGATGACTTGAGACTGGTTTGAATCAGGACTTGTACTTATCTCAAATGACTTGGACTCATATTAACTTGACTTGGATTTGACAGTGAAAAACCCTAGTCCTGTTAGCCGTGTCTCCCTTTACTGACGATGCATTATTTTGTAAATGGGTGTCAGCCTGACGTCAGCTATTGTTGCTTTTCATCCTCTTGCAAAGTCATTAAAAGTGTTATTTTTTGGTAATATTTTTATAAAAATCGTCTGTTCAAACCGGAAAGTGAGAAAGTCCAGACCAAATGACGTAGGTGTGAAAGCATCCTTACGCCTTGATTCCACTGAGCACGTCACTTGTTTGGCGTGGTTTTGTGTGTCTTCCACACGGCTTCATGCCACACCAACAGCATTTCAGAAGCAAAGAAATGTTTTACCCACCTGATTTTGTTGATCTGATCCTCTTTCCTCCATGGGTCAGTAGGCAACATATTTAAACTGTTCCCGTTTTTTGGTCTGTTTATATGATCCCAAGCGTGCACCCACATTGTGTTTCATTTTGAAAATTGATCATATTCTTTGCTGTTTCTGTGTCAGACTTCCTGCCCACTCGATCTGCTCTGTGCAGAGCAGAGTGGAGAGGTGCTTCTCAAATGCACTGCAGTGGAATCAAGCCATTAGATATTTGACCTACACTCATCTGGAATGACTTGAGGCCTGACCAGGACTTTCACTCGACTTGATTTTAAAAAAAAACAACAACTTGGGCTCAGAACTTCAGACACGCCTTGTACTTGTAGCCTACTTGTCCAGAATGACTTGAAACTTGAGTTGGAATTGATCAGGACTTGACATAAACAAGGACTTGAGGTTTGATCAAACATACTTGACTTGGACTTGGCTGAATGACTCGAAATGCAGCCTGGTCTTTTTTCCCTGAAAGACTTGAACTCTGCTCAGCTGGTGTGTGTCAGCTGGCAGCTGCCTGATCAGTGGCTGATTGATTCCCAGCCAGGTGGATGTGAATCACTTATTGACCAGACTCCGGTGACTCCGCGGCTTTAAACTGCATCACACTCTTCTCTCTCTCCTCTCTCCCTGCCAAGTTTTCTACGTCAGCTGTCACCTCAGGGAAAAATCCCACAGAGTTCATAAACCGCTCACTCTACTATCTATCTGTCTCACTCTCTCTACTATCAAACTGTCTCTCTGTCTTGCCCCAACACTTGGCAGTCTTCCCGTTGGACAAACATTATTCAGGTGGTTTTATGACTCACTTGGGAGAGGGGATGAAAAGGTTGCAATACTTACTGATAAGTTGTAAAATGGTATGTGATGATGAATGAGGTGATAAAAAAAATGTAGGCTGATTACTGAAACAGATTCCAAAGATCATTCACGGATCGTTCATGTGATTATACAACCCCTTCCTTACTTCTTTCATCCCCCTTTATTCTTCCATTTTTCCTACTTAACCCACTAGCAGGGGTTTTAAATATTTGTGGCCACCACTATCACATTCCTATTCACCATTTTCCAAAGCAAGTCATTGTAAATCAATTCTTTAGACTTTCGTTTTAAGACCTGAGATGAGAAGTCGATTACAATATCTTGATTTATTAAGTCTTTTGGTCAACATACATTTGTCAAGCTCACAAAAACTCTCTGTGTTCAAGGATGCATTGCACGCACAAACATGGAGGTCACACAAAATGATAATGTGAATTTGCTTGTTTCTTGTTGTTATCAGCCAACTCAGAACGTGTTCTTTGTGTCCTTGAACAGACCGACATGCTAGAAGCTCAAGGGATGACAATGTTGGTCCACCACTGGGATCCAGATTTAAATATCTCAACACCATTTAATGGATTACTGTGACATTTTGTACATGCTAGTGTCTTTGCTGACCCCCACCTGTCCTCTAACCCAGTGGCTTTCAAGCTTTTTGTGCCTAAAATACAAACATTAGGACCAGCCAAAAATCTCAAGGCCCACCTGTATTGATGTCCTTGCAAAATATCCTTTTCTATACAACAACAACAGAGGCAACAAATAGCCTACAAGCCGATCAGAGGCAGAGATCCGTCAGAGCCAAGTGGGGCCTTTGATGTGTCACAATCATATTATTCCACAAAGAAGCTAAATCTTTTCGGAACTCAAACTCACCAGCAAAAAAATATAAAATTTAAAAGCGCAATAATAATCTGCATTGAGTACCTGTGGCAAAATTAAAAAAAGAAAAGAAAATACAAAAAAAAAAAGTAAATAATAAAACATTAAGTTGGTTCATTGAGATGTACATGTATGATGTCTGTGTGAGAGACCGTTATGATTCGTAGAAGTCACGTGAGTGAAGGTGATTGGGCAAATTTGCGGAAAAGTTGTGATGATTGGACAAACTTGCAAAGTCATGGGAATTGGTTGAAACAACATCGCAACTTACTGAAAGTACTCATTTCTCATGATTTTATGTCAGAGTAGTGTATGTCATGATCACGTTTGTTTTGGTGTTTGGTTTTGTGTTTGGGTTGTGCTGTGTTTTTCTTTTCCCCCCTCCCCCTTCCCTTTTCTCTCCCTGGCAGTGTGTGTGCAGCGGCGGTTGTGACCGACTGGCTCCTCGCAATGAGGCACACCTGGTGCTCATCCAGTAATCACTCCTGCAATAAAACCTGGTCAAGACACCACTCCTGTGCCAGATTATCCCGTCCCAGTCGGTAACGTAGCGGCTCCAGGCTTTTGTGAAATCAGTGAATGTCTTGTTTTTCGGCGCTTTTGTTTTTTTGTGCAGCTACCAGTGTGCCTCCCTGCTGTGAGTGCAACTTCCAGTGCTCCAGTGTTTCCTCGTGCTCAGCTCTATCCTGCTCCGCCAGCCAAGCCAGCCAGTCTTCCGCCGCCCCCGCTTGCTCTTTTTCTGTTCGTTTTGAACCTGTGGCGTTTCAATAAACACTTAAGACTGTTCTTGCTCCTGTCTCTGCATTTGGGGGTCCAGACACAAAACCAAGAACACAACAGTGTACCTGCCAAGGGCACTGCTTACTTCAGCCCATTGTTGGGATTTTTGAGGCCACCATATTATGAATAAATTTCACCTTTACTCAAATCAAATGACAGAGAATAAAGTGATATGTGGGGCCTTCAGGCAGCAGCAGGTTATTCCACTACATCAACTGGAAGCGACCAATCAATACCCAGTCCCGCTCAGCATCACTGCTGACGTTTAATACTGGGTGAGTGTCCGACTGGACCCTCTGTGATGTCACTGCGTCACCTCTTGCAGCTGTGTGTAGCCCACTATGTAAGAACACACACACACACACAGCTGATAAGCCCTTAACTTTGGGGCTCCTGACAGTCAGTTTTTTCGTTGCACAACCTTCATTCATGCTCTTCTCTTAATCTCTCTGTACCGGTTCACGCTGCAACTGAACTTTTCTTCCTGATCGATCGTTCCTTTTCCATGACACAGTTTTGATGTTTTCTTATCAGTGCAAACCAGTGTAGTAGTAGTGCCTGGAGAATGCAGTGACAGGTAAGACTACTCTTACAGTAGTTCACCCAGAATACTATTTGTCCCTTCATCTGCTTGAATTCTGTAGGTAAGGATCATTATGAAATTAACATTAACCACAGAAACTGTGCAGAGCTTGTGATCAGTAGTGGCCCACAGGCTATATGATGAGATAAATTCATAATTAGGCATTTTGAGTGGACTATTTCTTGTTCATTAGTCATGAAAATTGGACTGCTATTCTCACACTTTGCAAGCAGTCTGTGGGCCAGTAGCATCTTTTGTAAACTGTCTCTTGAGCTGGTTTGCAACAGATACTGTGGTCCTGCACAGGCCTAATGTATGAATATAAGGTGTGCACAAGATGAGTCAGTTTTAGGTTAGTTTACTGTGTATAACAGGCAATATTTTTTACAAGGATGGCGAAGTGAATGCATGACCCACCCTATACTGCCTCTGATTGGGTACTAATGAAGGCAACAAATACCAGCAAATAATAGGCAGAATAGGCCTTTGCCATCCTAGGAAAGAAACTTCTGTTTGCAGCACAGTAGTGAATGATGGGTAAAACAGGGGATTAAGAAGTGGGTATACTTTCAGTGTTTAAGTATAAGACTTTTGTTATACTGTACACAAATCCCATGAAAAATACCAACCAAGCCCTTCTTTCAATACTTTCTGACTTCCCAACGCTGTCTGTTGCCAGAGGTGGGAAGTAACTAAGTACACATACTGTGTTACTGTGCTTAAGTAGATTTCTCAGGTATCTGTCCTTTACTTGAGTATTTATTTTTATGACAACTTTATACTTTACTCCCTACATTTTAACACAGGTACGCGTACTTTCTACTTCCTACATTTTCAAAACAGATACATTAGTTTTAGAAAATGATTCCTTCGTGTATCCATCAGTGTGTATCACGCACTACAGACGTAACAAGATGAAATGATTTAAAAGATAAAACACGACAAAAAAGATGTAACAAAGTAAGACTCATGTCAAATCATGTGGCAAGATGAAAAAGATCTAACAAGATGAGACATGAAGTAAAGGATGTCACAAAACAAAAAAGATGTAACATGACCAAATATGACGTAACGAGACGAAAAAGATGTAATGACAAAACTCAACTGGAAGAGACATAAAAACACAAACAAAGAGGCAACAAGATGAGAAATGTTGTGAAAGATGCAACAAGATGTCAAGTCAATTTTATTTATATAGCGCCAGTTCACAACAAAGTTGTCTCAAGACACTTTACATATAGAGTAGGTCTAGACCACACTCAATAATTAATTTTATTTGCATCCAACAATTGAAACAATTCCCCCATGAGCAAGCACTTTGGCGACAGCGGGAGGAAAAACTTCCTTTTAACAGGCAGAAACCTCGGACAGATCCATGACTCATGGTAGGCGGTGATCTGTGACAAGATGAAAAATGATGCAACAAGCTGAAACAGGCAGAGAGGGAGACTGAAGCGAGGAGAAAAGATGAGGTTCAGTTGGCTTTGCACAAAATCAGCTGGTAGAAATGTCCTTCAGAGAGCGACTTTTGCACTTTTTCACTACTACTTGAGCAAAGAAGTTAAACCAGTACTTCTTTTTTTTTACACAAGTATCTACCTCTACTTGAGTAAACAATGTGTGCACTTTTAGCACCTTTGTCTGTTGCACTCAGCTCTAAATCCATTGGTTCCTACTGGAGATATAACTTTAAAATATATAAATTATATACAATATATAGTTTAATTCTGAATTCTAGTTCTAGTTCTTGGGGACTACTTTTCACCGGAGGATTAAGTCAGCATGTCGGTTTATGTGGGTTTAAGTCAAAATAAACTACATTGTGTGTGTTCATGGTAATGGAGCTCTATGGCACAGAGGAATATGATATATCAGGCTTTGGATACACAGACAAGAAGCAATTCATTGTTGGTCTTTTTATGGAATTTGTTGACAGTAAGAGAAGTATAGGATATTAGCGAGATTATTCTTAAATAGTAACTTAACAGCCCTCTGAATATCAGAGCAGGAGGATAAAGAGGAGGAGCCTTCTTCTGAGTGCCAGTCTTGATGTTTGAACTTTTGACAGTGAAGAAAACTGTGATGATGTTACACCCAAACAAACAGCTCTGACACATTTTACTGCTGCTCGTGCCAGTTAGCTTATATGATGGGAGGAGTTGGTTGGATCACATTTTATTTGCTGGAGCTTTTTTATATGACCTTTGGTGCAATTGTGCCTTTCAAAATACAGGAAGGGAGAGGGCAAAATACCTGAAAATATATAATGACTTATAAAGATAGCAGGACAATATATCAGGTTAGGTCAGGGTGAGGTATTTGTGACTGAGGGTTAGAATCTGTTTTGTGTGCAAGTTTTTACTTTAAGATTCTTTCATTTGTCTTTAAAGCTCTGACTGGCCTTGTTCCACAGTGTTGTCTAACATGCTTAAAGGTACAGTTCATCCCAAAATAAAAAAACACATTCCCCCCTGGTCTGTAGTGCTATTTATCCATGTAGATAGCGTGAGCTGCTGAGTAGATATAACCAGACATGTCTGCCCTATTGCAGGATTTTTACTGGGGAGAGGGACAGAACCAACCAGACAGCCGCTGAGCTCTGGGGAGCTCTGGAGAAGAGAGCTCGAGCAGATTAGGGCCGTGGAGGAACAAACGAGGAGTTACACAGGATTCTGCTCTGATGCCGACTCATTTACCTCATTTACCATTTACTCTTTTTTTTTTTTTTTTTTTTTTAAACTTCTGGGATTTAAAAGTGGATTTATGTTCACTCTTGTTTCTCACTCAGCTGTTCATCGTAAGCTACAGTAATTAGTCTTTCTATCCATGCTGAAAGGCCTTTGAAGTTGCTTCATGAACATGCAAAGAGGAGAGAGGGGAAAAGAAGAGAGACTGGAGAGATTTTACAGAAAGAACCGGCTTCTCTGCTGAGTGCTGTCAGAGGCTGACACACAAACACACATAAACACACACACAGCCTGTTCCTGCCAGCTGGTGCTCACTAGCTGTTAGCTAGTTGCTCATTAGTTTGTGCCGAATTATTTGGGGTGTATAAGCACACTTGCACTGATAACGTGAACAACAAAATGATTTGGCTAAAAACACAGATTTCTGACTCCATAAAAGGGCGGTCTTGCCGATATAGACTGTAATTTTCTATTGAAAGAAGGGAGTCAGGAATGGTAGGAGTTATGATTCAAAAACTGCCATTATATGTGGTCTTGATTTCATAAACATAACCTTAATTTTATCATTTTTGGGGCAACACTTTGAGTGTTAGATGGCATATTTTAAAACCTCAAATTCTGCCAAATTGAGCAAGAGTAGATGGAATTTTTCAAGGACAAATTATGCTGTAACTTGAACTTCAAGACATGGAACAGCAGTAGAGGAGTGAGGGAGGATAGTTGGAATTATTGGATGTTTCGGAGAAGGAAAAAGAACAGGAATAGGATTCATGAGAGGAAACACGCTCTGTTTGTGCTACATTTATCAGAGGTGTGAACAAGCTAAATAACTGTTGTTTTATTTTATATTTTTATCCTTAAATTTAATTATCTTTACATGTTCATTACACGTGTAGCATGAACGGACTACAACTTTAATTTTGTTGTGCGTGAATGTGTTACATGTGTTGTACCATGATGGATAAATTACTTCCATGCCTTGAATCAGATATTAGCATGAAGATCAGGAAGTAAATGAAACAAAAACTCTGATCTGTCTAATGTCCGTCAGTCTGTCTGGCCATCTGCCCGCCGGACAAACCGCCTACTGGATGTTTTATGATTCAGCTGACAGAGGAGATAAAGAGATTTAACACGATGTCTAATAAAGTTAAAATCTGATGCTTGAATGAGGCAATTAAAGAATGTAGGTCGTTCACCGTCAGGACCAGTGCGCTGATTACAAAGGTCGTTAAGAGTTAGTGTGATTAGAAACTAAGGAGGCAAGGCAGGAGGGAAGGAAGCGAGGAAAGAAGGTTAATGAGTAAATGAAGGGAAAAAAAATGTACGAAGGAATAAAGAGTCCAGTCCAACTTTGTCTGAAAATGGAGACAATAAAACTTTGACCGTTCCTCACTTGTTTGTCATTAATTTGATTTCTTTAATGTTTAATTGACAGACACTGGAACAGCACAGAACACTTCACACTGATAACAGCTGTCGAATTTTATCAATACAGCTGATAAATACTGCAGAGTCAGCGCTGGTTCTGATATCAGCCCTTGTTTTCCGGCTTAAGATAAAGCTGCCGTTCATTCATGTTCAGCATGACAAACAGCTTCCACAGAATGAGACGATGAGTAAACTAAACATGAAGAAACTTTATGTTTTAACCTCATTTTAATGTGCTGAGCTGAGCATTTTAACATCACCTGACCTGACACGTGGAGGTTTGAGGTCCAGTGTCGGATCTAGCAGAAAATGGCAGAAATAGAACATAATATTCATAATAATGTGTTTCTGTGGTGTAACAAACTCAAAACACATAATATACTGATATACAGAGGTGTAGTGCTGCTTGTTTAAGTACTGGAGCACACAAATGTTAAGCTGTGGCTCATTTCGAAGGTACTGAAGTTTACATTTGTTTGCCAAATATAACTGACCACAAAATCAAATGTTTTCTGACTTTGTTTATAACTTTATAACTAATACATGGATGAAGTAGGTTTGAACTGGTGCAGTATTAAGCGATATAGCTGAATGAACACAATCAGTTTGTGTTTAGAATGATTTCATTCATTTGTACCAAGCAATTGAGGCTGCAGTCAAAACATCGATTCCGAGGAAAATCAAATAGGCCAAACAAGCTTTCACTTCCTGCAGGCAGGCATTGTGCACGCAGGACACGCTGGTCAAGTTCAACAGTCTGGTTTTGTGATTTTTCTCTGCATCACAAATCAGAGGAGTGAATCATGAAAATGCCTCATTAACATCAGCTCGCTATAAACTGGAGGAAAAAAAATATTTAATCCACTGTGTCACTCAAAGACAACCAGCAGCTATTGTCAGCTATTAAGGTGGAATGTTTTCTTCCACGTTACGTAAAGCATGAGTTGGCACCATCATAAATCAGTCAACACACCTTAATGTGACATCTCTGGCTATTCCATTTGTTTTGATAGACTCTGACACATCACATATGTCAGGCCTATTTAACTGGTGGCCCTTTAATGACCTCATTCGGCCCTTTGATCATTTATAAATATGGAAAAAAAAAAGTATAAATGTAATTTATAATTAACCTGCTAACATTTTTTTGTGTTTTTTTTTCAGTGTTTATTATAAGATCATCTTTTTTTTTTAGCAGGCTAATTTGCTCATTCACTCGTTATGTCTGTTGTTAAACACAGAGACACTTATTTTATTCAGCTGTTTATGGCGAGATTTGTGAAACTGAATGAAAAAAGATGTTAAATGCAACACTGTGGATTATAGATGTGCATTTTTTTTTTTTTGCTTTGGTACACAAATCTTTTCCAATTGTGAAAACTAATAAAGCAGAGAAAAAATAAAAAAAAGGCACATTGTTTTACACATCTAAACTCTTAACTTTACAGATCAGTCATAGGAAATGGAAATGTCTGGCACTTAACTTTTTCAAATCTGGCCCCACTAAAAAACTAATTGAAGAGGCCTGATATATGCTTTAGTGATGAATGGGTCTTCAAGTGCTTAAAAATGCATATATCTACAAATTTCATCTGGATTATGCAAACTAAGAATATTCTATTTCCTCGCTTGGAGGAAAAAAGTGGTGGAGGTGCGTTCAGGTGCTCTACAGCAGCTCTACACCTATGCTGATACATCTCTTTGAAACATTTTTTATTTGTATCTTTTTAATTAAGAGTCATCTACTTATGCACTCTGCAGTTATGGAGCAATATTATCATTCATACACCATCTACTGAGAACTACACCTGTTGCTTTAGCTGCTATGTGTTTCAACTCCAGCTAATTTCTCACTTTGTCTGCTCTTTGTCCCTGTAGGAGGAAGTGTACTTTGGATTTGTTAGATATTCATTGCAGAAAACAGACAGAACCCTGCAGTAAACGTGCTGTGGAACCAAAAATAATCAACTGTCAAAATTGTTATGGGACACGTGGAGACTGTCCTATTATGGTTTACAGAAATATAAATAACCTATAGTAATGTTTTCCTGCAGTAATGACTTGACCTGTGTGCAACATTTTTATTATACTTCTTTCGTTGTTCATAAATTTGCCTTACATGCAATAAAACAAAATCATAAAAACCTAGAAAAATAAAAAGGTACATAACAGATAAGGTACAGTACTGACATGTGTTTATGGATGAACAAATAACCTGCACAGTTTAAGAGGTCAGATAAGCGTGCACAAAACAAGTAGCTTGAAACACGCATTAAAAGCATGGCCTGCACAATCGAAGGGTAATTATTTCCTCAGATAAGGCTGCTGAAAAACATGAACACTCGGATGCTTCATGGTGTCGGTTAGAACAAAGTAAATCATTCTCTCACAGAAGGATTCAAACGACACAATCAGACAAACAAACTTGTTATTATTAAGGGCAAGTAGGTTTTCTTTGTATGGATGAAGTCACATATTGAGAGATTAACAGAGCTGCAGCGCACAGTGTACAGACACAAACTGAACAAAGTCAACACAAGCCAACATGCAGGAGACAGGATGTGCTATCAGCAGCCCACTCTACACACCGCTTTGTCTATAGAAGTTTCAATTCAAAGAATTCCCATGATTCCTGCATCATTAATGGAGGAGGAGACACTTTCTCTAAGTACAGAATATTATAGAAAGTGTTGTATTAGTAGACACATACACTGCCAAAAATCTGCTTATTTTCTTAGTCATTTATATATGTAATTGAATTGATTTCCCTTAAACCAAGGTTGTTGTCGTTTTAAATTGAATCTTTCCAGAAATTCAAGTTTCCTTTATATCTGAATTCTAGTGCAGTGACCTTCCGGCTGTAGTGGTAGCAGTGAGTAGCAGTAGCTCAGTCTGCAAAGACTTGGTTTCAGAACTGTAGAGTGGCTGATTCAAGTCCAACATGGACACACATGAAATGTGGACTAGTCTGATTCCCCGGATGCACGCTGCAGGTTTAAGTCCTGTCATAGTTTGCTTGCTCCAAGCAGTATTGCAGCGTCCACTGTCTACATTTTCAAAGTCGACAAACAAGAACAACCTACACGCTAAAAACGTGTAGTGATGTAGTCATCCTAATGCCAGAACTCGCCTCACAATATGCAAATGTTCCACCAAAACAAGTTCGCCCTCAACGCTAGTTTGCAGCAGCACCGTTGCTGCATCCTGGGTTTAGCGGTGCCAAGACTTACAGGGGATACAATACTGAGGTGATTTACTGGCCAGGACTCTGACTCCTACGATGAAGACATGGAAGGTTTAGGAGAGGGGCCTGATCTATACGTTAAGACTGTTTCCTATTGAGAAAGTGATATTATGACACTGGACAGGCCAGGGCTAGCTGGTTAGCATGCTAATTTCAGTAGATATACCTGTAACACAATACATAGATGCCTTTGACGTAACGTCAAAACTATTATTTGCTCACATCCTGCTGATTTAATTTTTGAATGTTTTAAAATAAAATTTTTACATATGGCACCTTTAAGAAAATAAGACTCCAAGGAGTTAATTTTAGGCAAAAATGCCTTGATAGGGTGTTAATTTCTTGCAGTGATGTGGCCCTTTTCAATCAATATTTCTGTCTTTGTTCTAACTTGTGCAATTTAATTATAAGCTGAAGCTCAACAAAAAATATTTTTGTCGCATGCTGAATTAAAATGCGTAAATTTTCTTTCCACAATCTGAAATATCTACTTTGGGGAAATTGTATTGGTGGCTAAAATGAGTAAGCTAAGTGACTTCTAATCCTTTAATGCCAGTAAGTCAAAGTCTTCATACACTGATGTGAGTTGGACATCATTCACAACAAATTCCTGCGCAATCTGTCATGATTAAAATCAGCCTCTGAACAGTTCACCGTGTTGTTTGTGTTTTTGTCGGTACCGCTGTGTTCTTCTCAGAAGCCTTCACTAAAAAACATCACACCACAAGCATGGCACATGGTATACGAACACACAGGATTCAGATCACAGATAGTGTCAAAAACAAGTTAGTGATGATTAACTTCTGTCTCTCTCATTATCTTCATGTCTTGCACAACAGCTGCAGAGAGCCGTGGGACAAAAACATGTGGTCTCATGTAGTCACAGTCCAGCTACTGTCAGGCACAGGGACTCAACCACTGAGATTCTCTAATAAATGTAGACTAATGTATTTATTTTTTGACATATGTGGTGTTTGTGTGCTTACTTACATTATACATTTTTTTTAAAGGCTTAAATTATATTATTAGTTATGTTAAATGGCAGAAGTACTGTGTCTTTTGTCTGAACCACAGAACAATTCACCAATCAGGTGTCTCCATGGTGTAAACCCAATAGAGCAGTAGACACTTCCTATGAATGTACACATCTTTAATAAATTTGCAAAATATTGTTTTCCACCCCTATAAAAAAAACTATGTTTGTTTTGGAATTTCATTGTCCCAGCAGAAATATGGATTTGTTATGATCAAATTTATAATATGAGAAGTATTTAGGGCCCTGCACACAATTAATTTGCCTGATTAGACTTTCCTGCAGGCATGTAAAGATTATGCTTAAATGACATGTGTCTAACCTGTTGTTAGAAAGGCTTGAATTATGTTGGGACTGTGAATGGTTCGCACTAAGACACCAAACCTCTCACTTCATTTTCAATTTAAAGGGCGTTATCAAAGGTCATAGACCAAAATGCCTCTGGACAAACACGTCTTTCTTCTTACCAACCAAAGCTTAAAGTTAGGAAAGTATTTTTTATTAAATTTAAACAAAATTACAGTTAAAAAAGAATAGATGAATATTTACTCCACACACATGCAGAAACTCACTAACTGGATTAATCTCACAGATCCACAACTGAATTCAGTGTTGATAGGTAACACGTCACAACCTTTAACAAAATGCAAAATGGTCTGAATCAGTAGGTTAATATATGGTTTTACATTTTTTACCCCTGTCAAATGTACATTTTACTTGACCTTGCTCCCTGGCTAATACTTGGCTGGCTAGCTAGCTATTGTTCCAGTGCTAAGAGGCTGCTAAAACGAGCAAACCACATTTGACTGAATTAATAGATTTCAGTGTTTCCCCTACCCAGGTCCTCAGGGCTCACTGTCCTGATTCAAATGATCAGCTCGTTATCAGGCTTCTGCAGGGGCTTCATGATGAGCTGATCATTTGAATCAGGTGTGTTTGAGCAGGGAAACACCCAAAACATGCAGGGCAGTGAGTCCTGAGGACCAGGACAGGGGGAAACACTGGATTTTTAAAGAGGATGGTTTAATGGCAAATGTAAACACACAATCACACATCTACTAATACAGAACAAAATTAGCAGTCATTTGGAGTGTTGTTTCCAGCTAACATTACCTGACAAATTTTAGTTAGATATTTGTGCTCATTTTAGCTCTGGTTCAGGTTCCAGCAGCTCTTGAAAGACTCTTTAGCTGCTAAATGCTCCAGTATGTTCACTAGCAAGTCACATTAATAGGTGGTCTGTTTGTTGTTTTGGTGCATATCATTTTCATTATGAGAACCTGCTTACAAGGAGCAATTTGCTACCGTTCTACAGTATGTTCTTCTGTTTCTTCTATACTGTACTGTACAAACAAAGCAAACAGAAGACCTTTTTCATAGCAGACATTTTGATTTGTCATAGCAGGAAAAGCACAGGTGTAGCCAATAACCTTATCAACCCCTCATGTGTCTCACTATGTCATGTCAAAAAAAATGATACTGGTACTAATAATAGTGCATTTGAGCTGATAGAGTTACCAATAAGGAACTTCATTTGATACCTTTTGTCTTTTTGTTTCATTCGACACCCATTGTGTGGGAGTGAAATATTCTTTGTCTAAACACCTGAGCTTTTCCTGCAATGACATTTCAAAAACTCTGCTGTGAAAAAGCCCGTTGGACTTGATACTGCTTCATACACCCATCATGTTAAATCACAAAGAAAAGGTTTATCCTTTCTGGAGCTGGTTATCGTTCTTTACCTGACATTTACCTCTGGTGTGTGTGGTGAAACAAAGTTCCCGACATTAAGTTAGTCCTTACACTGTGGGTGTATTAGATGGGATGAATAGTGAGCTTGTTTGTTTCTGATTGCAACTTTTATCATGAGATTTACATTTGATTAGTAAATGTAAGCAATGAGTTTTAAAGCTACTGATAATTGAATATGACATTTTGCCTGGGAATGAGTTGTATCCTCTCAATATGGCAGTTTTAAATTTTAAATTTATTTAATTTTTTAAATAAAATAAAACAACCAAGAGCAGATCCTTGAAAAATTCAACAGAGTCAGTGATTCGTTAAAAAAAACAACTTTATTGCTGTCTCCTCTCTCTGGAGGCTCAAGATTACAACAAAACAAAACCAAGACATACCAAGAGAGACCAGTGTACAAAAATAAATTAAGAAAAAATAATGATAGGAACAGAAAACATGCATTTTCCCCGTGTTCAGAGGGTTAGAACAACGCTGAGACAAGCTAACTTGGACTCATTTACTTTCTCTGTGCCATATATATGGCAATAGTGATGTGCTATGTTGTGCATTCATAATAAGTTATTATTAAATAGTAGAATTCAGACATACAATAGGACAATACTTTGGAACAAAACATTGTGCTGGTACGACAGAATGTGAACGGATGGAGAGGAAACATTTCCTATTCAAATCAGCAGTCTGGACAGGTACCGTTGGGCTGTCATATTCACGATCAGCACATAGAGGAATGTTTGTTGACTCGACAAGTCCCACAAGTTCATATCATTCATTTCAACATCCCCAGGCGAATTTTAACAGAAGCATTTTCTGAATAATGATCTGAAAAAGGGGGAGATTTCTAGCAATTCTCACAAAAAACAAGTAGAATCTAAAACATATAGGAGTAAAAAGAATTATCAGAGGAGAATTGTTCCTCTTTCATGGGAATTCTTCATAAAAAATCAGAGTTCCTCAGTAAAACAATGACAAGATGTTCTAGAATTACTCGCAAATTCTAACAAATGACTAAATCTCTGTTCTAGAATTTCTGATATGTGGTTCTAGAATTACAAAAACTCAGTTCTGTAATTACAGAAAAGCTGTTCTAGAATTACCAACAGTTTCCTTCAGAATTGCTAACATGCTGTTCTTTCCTTTCCCTCCCTTTTATTTCCTCTTTACATCTGCTTCACTCTGTGCTGCAGGAGCTCCAGCTGCCGGGCCACCTCGTTGGGCAAGTCGTCGTTCACCTGAGTGGTGAAGTACTGCCTCACATCGTCCACCTCCTTCCGCCAGAACTCCTGATCCAGGGAGAACAGCTCATTGAGGTCCACGTCCGCCTTCAGGCCCTGGAGGTTCAGGGATTCGGGGCAGGGCAGGTAACCGATGGCGGAGGGCATGGCGCCGGCCTCGCCGTTCACTCTCCTGAACATCCAGTCCAGCACGCGGATGTTGTCGCCGAAGCCGGGCCAGAGGAAGCCGGCGGTGGGGCTTTTGCGGAACCAGTTGACGTGGAAGATCTTGGGGAGCTTGGCGCCAGGGCGGTCGGGCCATGCTCAGCCAGTGAGACAGGTACTGTCCAAAGTTGTAGCCGAAGAAGGGACGCATGGCGAAGGGGTCATGCATGATCACTTTCCCTGCAGGAAAGAAGAGGTAAGCATCTTTTTAATTATCCTGGGACATGAATCCATCCTTCTTTATTGTCATCTAAAAATCTTAGAAATCCTGTGCTTGTGATGTGGATTAAACTGACTTAAGACTTGTGTTATGTGAGGTCAATCAATGTCCAAGCAAGTGGCCCTTCGTATTTTTACGATATGAGTTATTAAGCAAATCCTGACGAGGCTGAGGAAACTCCTTGAAATCTCTTAAACGGTAATCAGACAAAAGTATCCTGCCATAATAAGATTAGATACTGACCTTTGTGCTCAGCTGCAGCTGTGGCCTCCGATCTCATGGCTGCACCAACAAATACTCCATGCTGCCAACTGAAAGCCTCGTAAACCAGAGGAACACCTGAAAGGAAGCAGAGCCCATATATATCAGTGCATCTTCCCCCATTCCTTTCTATTCAGTTCTTTCACTTTTGATCCCATTTTGTACTGTCTCTATCCTTTTCTCTCAGTGTTTTCCAGGTTTTCCACCCACTCACCTTCTGGTCTGCGCCCTCCGAAGATGATGGCCTCGATGGGGACTCCCTCAGGGGATTCCCACAGTGGGTCAATGATGGGACACTGACCGGCTGGAGTGCAGAAACGTGAGTTGGGGTGAGCACATGGTTCGCCTGGGGAGCAAAAAAGACAGGAAGGCAAGCTTTATTTCACAAGATCTTGTCCTCAGTTTTATCATCCTTGTTATCATGACTTTGTATGTATTTTGTTGCTCTTTTACCATCCTATCAATCACAAGATATCTCTTCTCTTCTTGAGAAAATGACCAATAAATGTTGCTCATTTGCTAACTGTTCCTGCATCCATTAGCATCAACCAAGCTTTTTAACCTGTTCATTCCTCTCCAGTTTAGACTTTGACTTTTGTTTAGGAAAATTAAGTGGCTGCTATAATAATCTTAGACTTTGGTTGCAGGATAACACTTTGTCAGAGTAGAACCTGACTAAAGAACATCTGACAGAAACAAACACTTACCATCTTCAGGGCTCCAGGGCTTGTTCTTCCAGGAGGTGATGGTGACTCCCTCAGGCAATGACTGGTCCATTCCCTCCCAGTACACGCCGCCATCGCTGGTCTCTGCAACGTTGGTGAAAACAGTGTTTTTGATGATGGTCTCCATGGCGTTGGGGTTGGTTTTGGCCGAAGTGCCAGGTGCAACTCCGAAAAAGCCATTCTCGGGGTTGATGGCGCGTAGATTGCCTAGAAACGGGAAACAAGAAGAAAGTAAAAATGTTTGTATGATTTATTTTTTTATTGCTGTAATCTGAATGTCCCTGATGGTAATTTGAACTTCACAAAGTCTTGAGTCCCTCACCTTGGTCATCAAACTTCATCCAGGCGATGTCGTCTCCCACACACTCGACCTTCCAGCCTGGCAACGTGGGGCACAGCATGGCCAGATTTGTCTTCCCGCAGGCGCTGGGGAAGGCTGCTGCCATGTACTTCTTCTCTCCAGCAGGGTTGGTGACGCCCAGGATCTGAGCAGGAGAAACATTTGGTTTGTTTAGAATAGACAGGTTGTTGTGGGAAGTCTCAATGATATGTTATGAACGGATAGGTTGGCTCAGTTTTTTTTTCACTTCTTACCAGCATGTGCTCTGCAAGCCAGCCCTCCTCCTTAGCGATACGTGAGGCAATACGCAGAGCAAAGCACTTCTTCCCCAGCAGGGAGTTTCCTCCATAACCACTGCCAAATGAGACGATCTGCCTGCGGTCTGGGATGTGGGCGATTAACGTCTGCTCAGGGTTACAGGGCCAGTTGTTCACCAGGGGCTCTGAAAGAGAAATCAATACATTTGAATCAGTGGACAGCATGTGTTTGGATTGTACTCATTCAGCATTTCTTAAGTGTAGCTGAATGGAAAACAAAGCAATGTTGTTGACGTACTTTTGAGCGGCAGAGGACAGCCGACGGAGTGCAGACAGCGGACAAACTCGCCTGTCCCCAGAGCGGACAGCACAGACTTCCCCATACGGGTCATCACCCTCATACTGGCCACCACGTAGGGCGAGTCAGTCAGCTCCACTCCGATCTTAGAGAGGGGGGAACCCACTGGGCCCATGCTGAAGGGGATCACATACATGGTACGACCTGAGGACAGAGAATCAGAGATGCCAACATTTTAGTGTTTTACTTCAACTACAGCTGATGAAATATCAATTTGGATGTTCTCAGGTATCTAAGCATCACAAAACTGTGAAGTCAGTCAGTGAAAAAAAGTCTCCTAAGTTTTTTGTGGCAGAAAAAATGGTATTCAACAGTGTTTCTTCTCTTAAAATTGCAACTTTTGTCCTGCACACAATTACATGTTTTTTCTACAATTAATTGTCACTCTAGTGAATTACTCCTGTGTTCCATAAGTAAAATATCAGATACTAGTTATCCTACCAGTGGATTTCTATGAAATCAACAATATTTGAATGGTGAATATACTTGTCCCAATTTAATACCTGTTGCTTTTTGAGGCATTTTACAGCACCTACTGTACATCAATGGTAAAACAAGCATCACAGTGCTAGATTGGGTTGCTAGCTGCCCAATATGATCTATAGTACAATGACAATCACTCTAAGCTCTTAGAGTCTGGTTAAAATTGAAGGCTAATTAGCATCTAACATCTGTCTCTGTGGTACCTTTCATGCAGCCGGGGAACCGCTGAGCCATGGCTTTGTCGAACTCTTCCGGGGACATCCAGCGTCCCAGCTGGCTGACTCCGCCGCCCAGAGGTGTGGGCACCGTGTCCCTCTGCTCCCGGGTAACAATCACAGTCTTGCTCTCCACACGAGCCACGTCCCTCGGGTCGGTCCTGGCCAACCAGCTGCACGAGGAGAAAGAAGGAGGAAGGAGGTAAGAAGGATGGAAAGCATTAGGGCTTCTTTCTGTTTCAAATTTGATTATATTTTATAATTTCTTTCTTGTTTTTTGCAAAGTAAAGGGATGTTTGTTATACAAGTTCAGGATTTTGCACATCTTTTTGCTGCAGGATGAACAAACAAGATTTCAGTGTTAATCTTACACCTAGAGAAATGCTGTTTAAGCATATTTGTCTGACAGCTGCTGGGAAGCGGGTGTTGTCTGGACTGACTGGTTTGTCAGAATGTAAACCTTTTCCAGGTATGTTGTTCCTTTAAACAGCTGCTGACGACTGACTGATGCAAATTGTCTACAGAAACAACATGACCGGGCAGTCTGCCAATTGCATTGAGGTACCGCTGTCTTAGTAACAAAAACAACCACAGCTATGACTGCTGCTCAAAAATACTTTCAAGAACTGTTATTGTTGACCACGTAAGATACTGTTTCCTTTTTTCTCCCCTAAAATTTCAGAAAATGCCCAGAAACCACCTAAAAAACAACTTAACCCCCAGCCAACCTACCAGTTCTCATATTTCTTGAGTTTCTTGATCATCCCCTGCTCCTCCAGCTGGGTCAGGATGGCACGGTTCTCCTCATCGGAGCCGTCGCAGATGTGGAGGGAGTCAGGCTGGCATAGCGTCACATTGGCTTCCACAAACTCCTTGACGGCCGGGCTGAGGGCGCTCAGATCGCCCTGCAGGATCCTGGGACCGCTCTGGTTCTGGGACTGAAGCTGAGGAGGCATGATGCAGGAGTCTGGAGAGAGGGATCGAGCCGATAGACGGAGAAAGAAAAGACAAGAGGAAGTCTAGCAGTGGGGAAAAGATTTAGGTGAGGCAGGGAAAGAGAGGGAAAAAGAAAGAGGGGTAAAATGAGGAGAGGAAAGGAAAAGAGGAGGGAGAAGAGAAGGGAACGGGACAGCATAATAAGGGTGAGGAGAGTTGGCAAGAGGGTGACGAGGAAAACAAAGGAGACGAGGGGTAAATGAAAAGTGGGGGAAAGGGTAATAAAGAGGAGCAAAGATAGAAGAAGAGAGGCAAGAAAGTGAAAAGGAGAGGAAGAGAAAGGGGGAAGATGACAAAAGGAGAGAAAGGGTAAAAAGAAAGGAGATAAAATCAGTTTAGCACATGAATCTTTGCCAAAAAGTACAATAAAGTGTTCAAATTTTAAATATTTCCTCAATGTAACATTGTTTTATCCTTCTTGATTGCAGGCAGTTGTCCCATTTTGTCCCATTTAAACTATTTTGCATAAGAAACTCTTCATCATTTTTCAAGAAACTGCTGCAACCTCCAGGTCAGACAGACTCTGGGTGATGCAACAGCATCCCTGTGCAGATAACTTGAATATGCCTGCTCACATTACACACCGAAAAGAAAGAGCATCAGGTTACCTTCAGTGGTTTTTGCGTGCAGCAGAGAGCCTTTAGCTCGGCCTCATCAGCTGATGAGTGTCTGTTGGCTGTTCTCAGGAGGAGTCGAGGACTGTTTCTCCTTCTTGGTCAGTTGTACCTCTGTGAAGAAGCTTTGCTCTTTTTATACTCTGGGAGTCCCTCAAGAGGAGGGAGGGAGGGAGGAGGAGGAGGAGGGGGAGGGTTGTGAGGAGGTGTGGGGGGAGGCTTGTTCTCTCAGCGATTTGCATGAACCTGTTGTTCTCCGCAGATTTGAAAAACATGGTGTTTCAGGCCGCCGGTGAATCATTAATCACAAGTGGGACGTAATGTCGTCTTCACGTAACCGGTTCCCCCTGCCTTGGGCTGAACGCTGATAGACAGCAGTTGGCTTTGATCCCAAAGAGAGACAGACAGCTTTATGTCCTGGCCACTACTGGCACTATCTTTATCTGTAACACACTCATGGCCTGAAATAGGATAGCTAGGGTGATAATACCGGGTGTATGCACAGTTTCATTTAGCTAAATCCATGCAATCTGGATAAAGTGAGAACTGCAGTCAAAATGCAAAAATAAAACACTGAATAAACAGATGTGTAAACTGATGTGTTCAGGCGCTCATGCATGCTTTTTGGACACTTTTTCCACTGAAGGGCCTAAATCGAGTGACACCAAATTCATCGTCTCTCATAGATTTCTTTATTTTTTAAAATTATTAATCATCAGCTCAGATAACAAGAGCCCCGAATGAAGCTGATTGAAACTATTTTGTAACAGTTTGGTGTGGACACCTCTTGTCCTCTTGCAGCAGCTGCTGTTGAACTTTGACCCACATTACTCAGTGATGTAAGTTCAGGGTTCGACATCCTCAGACCAGTGTGTGTGACGTGGGCAGCACCTTGGCTGGCCTCCTTTTTATTGGCTGACGGACGGGGGCTCGTCCTCGTGTGGTCATAGGTCAGCGGGGAGTGTGTGTGTGTGTGTGGTGTGTGTGTGTGTGTGTGTGTGTGTGTGGTGTGTGTGTGTGGTGTGCATGTGCTGTGCGCAGTTAAGGGAATCTCTGAACAAAGACAGTGACACAATTAGCCTCTTAAGGTAACAGTGCTGAGAGCACTTGTAGTACTACTTCTGATGATCAGATTGTGGAAACAGATTAAAATGACACGGTTCTTGATGGGCAAAAGTGCTTTAAAGATATTCTGTATATCTACAGGAATAATTTGTTTTGTAATAAAAAAAAATCCACTAAAAACTAACCTTTTACTGTAGTCTGAAGAAAGATGGTTTGAAAATATCAACATCTGGAAGATATTTGCATATTAAACTAAACTATATCCTTGAATCATGATGCATCTTGCTCATCTAGAAACCAAAAATCTTAAACTGCAGAGTGAAGAGTTGCTATTCTTCTTCTGGCCATTGCAGTTGTCAGATTATGAAACACTTGGAAGGAGTGGAAAATGAGCATCATTTTCTTTTGTAATGTACATACTACAATGATTTTAGGGGGTACATTTCTCATCCCCAATTTCCCACTGACTCAACAAAATCCTGCAGTGTTCTGGAATGGTTGTTCAAATTTGAAGTTTGCTAATTACTGTAGTATTAGTGTCATAATTATGACGTACATTTTTTTAATAGCGAATTATGAATTTTGTGGACATGAAGGTCTGACAGTCTGTTGTTTTCTTAGCTTTTGTTATTATTATTTTTTCAGAGCTGTACATGCAGAATTATGGGTCTGGACTGTGTGGCATGTTCTCAGCAGGTGCATGCTGAGCGGACACTAGAAAAACCTTTCTAATAGTAGCAGCAGTGCAAGTACAGATCCAGTGAATCCAAACCAACCCTTTAAAACACTGAAGTTGCACAATAACACTGACAGACGTAAATGATAAAGGCAGCAGTAGACCAGCAACTCTCGCGGTATTTGTCGGTATTTGGCTTATATAACAGTGTTTTCGCATCAGAATAGGCTGTCTGATGACAAGGTAAAGCAGAGGAAATAGTCTAAATATAACATACACTTAAACTAATCTTAATTTTTTTGTAAGGGTATGTTTTAGGTGGCTAAAATACATTTTGTAGCTGACTCTGTCCACACCAGTGCATTGCTTAGCTTCCTTTTTGGTGTACACTGACTTCGGATAAGTACCTCATAAAACTGCATAATCTAAGGGATATCCCTTCAACTTGCCTAACATTGTCTCAGGATTTTGGAAAAGAAGGTGGATAAAGAAGTTTTAGTATTTAAGTAAGTATTTAGTCTGATTTACCTAGTATTATGAATTGTGTTGTAGACATGGAGGCCTGACAAACTGTTGTTTTCTTATTTCTTTGAATGTTTGCATTATTGTTTCAAGTAAGAACATGTGAGTTAAACACAAAGCAATTGAACCCATGACACCATGAAAACCTTTCTAATGGACTAGTTGCACAGCAGACGTTTTGACAAGTCATACCAGGAAACTCACAGGTGTATTAATGACTGTTACATTAAACCTTGGGGACATCCTTCTATTGTGCATGCTGGATCACTGTCAGTGTTACTGGGAAACTTAATGGAATTCAGCCGAAGTTATTGTTATTAAGTCCGCCTGTGTTTTTCCTGCTCTGATGCGTCAACACGTCTGCTGTGCAACCAGTCCATTGTAGAAGTATTACAAGTAGTTGTGGTTGCAGATACAACAAGAGAAGGAAAAGAGCAGTAATTGCTTTACTCGTACTGGGAGCACTGGTGAAAAGTGTCCTGAGATAGCAAAATTTACTTAACCTGACTTGGCTAGTAGTAGCACTCTGAATCATATAGTACCCCTGTAGTACCAGCAGTAGTTGTGCTTGATCGCTGCTATCTATTGTTCTGATTTAAGTACAGATCCTATTTCTGAAAATAATACTTGAACTAAAACGGTGGCTCACGGTGGCTTTGAACTGCTGAACAGGCAGATGTGACTGTGCCTTTTCATGCCTGGACTTGACCTCAACGCTGATGCAGCAGCCAATAGAAACGTCACAGGGGTCTTATTTAATACGGCACAAGAAGAGGAACAGACAGGAAAGAAAGCTGCATGACAATGGCACCTGTAGTTACATAACAGCCTGTGCTTAAGTGTTTTATGAGGAATATTGTAAACTGCGCCGTACCCAGTCAGCAGTCATAAAACACAGACGTACAGAGGATCTTTAACCCAGCGACATTTGCATTTGTACCATTAGAATGAACAACTTAAAGCGCTGAAGACAGATGAGGTTTTTGAATGAGGTAGGTAACAGTAACAGCAGAAGATTAATTACATTTGTACAATAAAAGTGGTACCTAGTAATAGTACTAGTCAGTGTATGTCTGAATGTCTATAGACAAGGAACCTTTGGAGGAACTTTCCCTAGTCATGCATTTACACTACAAGGACCAACCAGGGTCTAAATTAAATTACAGAGCCACTATGTTATCCCTGAAAAAGTATCTGTTCAGGGGTTGAACTTTCCAAAAGTACAGGAACTTTTGGGGTGGGGCTTGCAGCGCTGGACATTTCTGACCGGTCGAGTACTTGCAGCATTTTATTTCAGCCACCATATTTAAACATCCACAGCAACAAACAGTTTGTTTTTTGTTCATTGTCCTTTGACGCATCAAATGCAGACAAATCAAATAAATTATGATGCTTGTCTCTTTCTTTATGTGGTGTCATAATTGTTGTGTAGTCACTTGCAAAACCGACATGTTCATTTTTTAAAACACCCTCAATCTTTGCGGGTCTTTAGTCTGCAGTGAAAATGAAGACAACAAGGGCCTGGAGGAACCTTTAATAAAAGGTGTTCCTGGGACTAAAAATTCTGGGCACTCTTGTGAAAATGTGGCTAATGTGTTAGTCTGATTATCTAGGATGTGTACAGTAGATGTCACATCCGGCTTTCGGATGTTCTAATGAAATAAGTGCCAGAACAAAGCAACTTTTTTATCAAATGTAATTAAAAATATTACTGTGAAGCCTGATAGAAATTTACTCGATCATAAAGCTTAAGTGTTTGTTGTAATTCTGTCTATTTTATTAAATAAATCAACCAAAATTATGAGCAAAATTATATCTTAGCAGCCATTTAACATAAAGTAAGAAAACATAACCTTATAAGATAAAGAATTTTGGTTTGAAAATCAACATTTTTAATTTAACCCAATATCATAAACATGTCTGGCATTTGTAACAAACCAAACTGCTTGAAAATTAAGTGATTTTAATTGTGGTATAAACTTCATAGCTTGATAGACTTCCCCTCACTAATATGGCGGTCATGTTGACACATTGCTCCGATAAACATCAGTGCTGTATGTCGTATGTACATGTATGTATGGGACAGGCTTCAGCCCCTACTAACCCTGCATATGATATGTGACAAAATAATCTTAAGTAAAAGTCAACTTACTGGCTTTTTCAGAGCCTTTGACCACACCTCAGGGTCCTGAACAGCGAATGTCAGTGGCTGACGAGTCATCAGGTGACCAAACTGTGGAGCGTCTGTTATGTGGAGAATTTAGCAGCTAAAGATGAAGATATTTCCCTCAGGCATCAGTGAAGAGCTAACGAGAGATAAAGCAAAGTGAAGATTAGACTTACTTTCATCAGATGAACACTGAACACTCCAATGGGATGATGAAGCCATGATAAAGTCATCTTTCATGTTGCTCTGAGTTGGATGAATGCAGAAATGAAACAACTGAACAATTTTATAAGGAGATAATATGTCAGTGTTTCAGCACGTTCAGCTGCCCAAAACATAAAGAAACCTTAAATCTGATTATCAAAGAACTGTGACACTGATATGTACTGAGCAGGACTTTTTACAACTGAGCATAATTACAACTGAGAAATAAATGTGCCAGTGTCGCCAAATGTCTATTATCTTTGGCATTTCTGTACAGAATTTTCTTTTTACTTATCAACTGAGATATACATGTTGATAAACTATAATCCACAAAAAATATTAGTTAGGTTCTTCAAGTGAAAATTAAAAATTACTATAGAAACTGTATAGAAACTGTATTGAAGACAAGTTTTTGTAAATTCTAGAGTAATTTCCTTGAGCTCGTTTAACATTTGCATGAGGTTGGGTAGTGACGGATTACATGTAATCAGGATTACAAAATCAGATTGCAAAAAATAAGTAACTATAATCAACCCAGACTGCATTTGACAAATGTGCAATTAGATTATAGTTTCATTGTCAATGATTACTCGATTATGTTTTTGATTACATGATAACCACAGCTCTATTAACTCATAAAAAGTGTATCTGAGATACAGGGTTTCTTCAAAAAACTTGCTAAACAAAAATGAACCCTATGAAAAAAAAACATTTTATTTACACTGAAAGTATTTTGATATATTTAAAAAGAAGAAAAGAATATTCATAGAATTCAAATTTTTCAATTTTATTGGTATGGAAGTGCATATTTTCACATTCTGAGTTTTAAGTAATATAAAAGTAATCAGATGAGGTGACATATTTTTGTAATCCAGTGGTTTAAAAAATATATTGTAAGAGTGAAAGTAATTTGTATTAAGTAAGTGACTACATTTCAAAATAACCCGACCCGTCTCTGCATTTGCATTTCATATATAGAAATCAAATTAATAGAACATACCCAATAACATGCTCTTAACAAAATGATTTCAGGCAACATTTGAATAAGAGGTTCAAGTAAAGGAAAGCATGGTTGTAGACGTTACATTAGTCCAGTGGGCCTTCAGGACTTTGAAGAACAACTCTATCAAAGACCATTAGACCTCATCTCACAGGATTTAAACACTGTTCACTAAACAGAGAATTGAATATATCTCAGCCTCTCTGTACTCTTGCAGTCTGTTGATGACATTATCATGCAGTCAGATTAGTCCTGTCATAATGTGATATAATGTAGGAAACTTTCAGCTATCTGACAACAGTGACAACACAGATTGAGTTATCGCTTCAAAGAAGTTCTTTGAAAACTGAGACAGAGTTCAGTTTGTTTATTAAGCAACATGTACAGTAGATGTGCTGTAACACAGAACAAATCACAGATTATCTGAGTGTGCTGATATACTGAGAATTTTATTTATTTGATTTCACTCTTGTTTTGTCTTAGTTCAATCAGTAAGAAGGACAAACCTTTCTAAACCTTTTTTATTCTGTCTTTATGAGTGCAGATTGCATATACTGCACTCATTGATTATTAATTTACTGGGTACAACTGGCTAAAATGAAAGCTGTCAACTGTCTTGCATTAAGTTAAAAAAATTATTGATTGATGAATGCTTGATTTCAATCCAAATGTGTTGCATATTTTATCTGAATTTCTAGAAAAATGGCACAAGAAAATGCAAATGAATGCTGGTTTCCATCCACGACTGGTATGCAATTATTAGAGACGGTTCATCAAGATAAGCATCAGTGGCACCAGCTCTCAGGACAGGTTCAATCATACTAGTGCAGAAGAACAGGTCGAAACAAGATGATGTAATTCAATGAGGGCCAGTCAAACCTCAAACGGTGAAAAACAATGAAGAAAACATTAATTTGATGAACCTTACATGTTAGTCAGCTGCTATTTTTAAATCTTTTCATTGGAACCAAGGCTTCAGTGTCACATGTTTCGTGTATATTATCGATTATTCACTAAATGTGCTTTCATTGCACTTTTTTGCATTTTGCTTTTATCAATAAACCAACTTTTCTATCTCAGCCAAAGGTAAAACCTTTTTTGCCTCTACAGTAGCGACAGCCGTGGCCAGAGACATTATGTTTTCATGTTGTCTGTCCATCCGTCCATCAATACCATTCTTGTTCTTGTTCGCCTTCATGTAATTTCTTCAAATTTGATACAAACGTCAACTAGGAGTCACAGATGAACTGACTACCTTATATAATTTCTGACAAAATTCACACAGATATCTAATAGGATAAAGTGGTGAGGTGATGATTTTTTAAATCTAAAAGGTCAAAGGTCATCTTCACTGTAACATCATAATGTTCAGCTCATCAGTCCTCTGTACTCCTCTGTAAACATAGTCTATAAGTGAAGACGGCATGTTGGAAATTATTCGCTTTAATCATACAGTATATGTCAATACAGTAATAACTTCCATTTTGCCAAAAAAATAAACCTAATACCTTGTATTAAATTCCTTGAGAGTCTTCACTACATACATTATATGACTCTTGACAAATATTGATGCAAACTGCAACTTAACTGGTTGGCTGAGGCATACAACTGTGAGGCAGAAATTCTAATTAATTTGCAATGTCGGTCCATCCATCCGTCTTCAACCGCTTATCCAAAGTTGGGTCGCAGAGGCACCATGGCCTCCTCCCAGCTGAACGTGCCTGGAACACCTCCCTAGGGAGGCGACCAGGTGGCATCCTCACAAGATGCCTGAAACACGTCAACTGGGTCCTTTCTACGCAAAGGAGCAGCAGCTCTACCCTGAGTCCATCATGGATGACTGAGCTTCTCACCCTATCCCTAAGGCCACCCTCGTGAGAAAACCCATTTTGGCTGCTTGTATCCACTTTCTCATTCTTTCAGTCATAACCCACCCTTCATGCCCATAGGAATGAAGATTGACCGGTAGATTGAGAGATTTGCCTTCTGGCTAAGCTCTCTTTTCGTCGCAACAGTGCGGTAAAGCGAATGCAATACTGCTCCCGTCGCTCCGATGCTCCATTGTCCCCTCACTGTCCTTGGAGACCCGGAGATACTTGAACTCCCTCGCTTGGGCTTAGGACTCATTCCCTACTCAGAGTGGACAATCCACCGGTTTCCTGCTGAGAACCATGGCCTCAGACTTAGAGGTCCTGATCCTCATCCCAGCCGCTTCACACTCGGATGCGAACCGATCCAGTGAGTGCTGGCGGTCACAGACTGATGATGCCATCAGAACCACATCATCTGCAAAAAGCAGCTTTGCAATCCTCAGCCCACCGAACTGCAACTCCTCCCTTCCCTCCTCGCAATATTTCCAGATTTTTTGAAATGTTTTTATGTGCAAACGCATCTACTGATTAGGTGATTAGAGAGTCATAATCATCACTGTGGGTTCAAATCCCAATTTGCCACACCTTTCCGTGTGCAGTTTGCATGTTCACCCTGTGCCTGCGTGGTTTTTCTCCTGGTGCTCCAGTTTCCTCCAACATCAAAAACATGTAAGTGAGGTCAATTCTCCGTTCAGTATACTCCTGACCAAGGTACTGACGTAGATCTAGAGTTGGTCCCTGGACTCTGCACGGTGGCTGCCCGCTGTTCCTAATACCAGGACATCATTTGTTTACCAGAGATCATTGATGTACATGATGTATTGTGCATGTTCCCGTGTCAGATATGGCATTTTTTACAGCTGAAAACAACAACAATATAGGTAATTCTACATAGATTTTCCTATCTAGTAAACAGGAACTGAATGATAACATGTATAGTGTAAAGTTTGATATACATTTAAAACTAGGAGAGATGTTCCCTCTGTCCTGTGTGTGTGTGTGTGTGTGTGTGTGTTGTGTGTGTGTGTGTGTGTGTGTGTGTGTGTGTGTGTGTGTGTGTGTGTGGTGTGTGTGTGTGTGTGTGTGTGTGTGTGAAGGAGGTTCAGTCCATTTACGAGCTTTCTGGGAGAAAAACACTGATAGAGCAACGCTGACTGAACAACTTCCATCAATAGCAACTTGCTCAACAACAACTGTTGTAATCTTATTTTGTGAGCCATGTGTGTGTTTGTGTGTATGTGTGTGTTTGTGTGTTACCGTCTAATCAGCACAGCCACAATGTTTCAAAAAAAGAGCTGGCACACTTAATTTTCCACTTGAGTTTCTTCAACAGGAACTGTAAAGTTATAGATTCATATTTGATATTCAGTCTTTTCAGTTAACACTCTCTAGTTCCTACATTTGTAAAATCAAAAATCAATGAGAAATTGATGAAAAAAACGAAAACGAAACCAAACAATGTGGTGAAAAATGGTGCGGTAAATGACGTTTTCCTCTGTCCATAATCACGCACACATGAATGAGTTGGTGACCTGGTTCTGAATGAGATCAGGCATTGTAGGACAAATGTTTCTAAGCGACTGCGACGTCGTCTTATTTGGGTTACAGTATATCTGTGCTGTATGTGCATAACATGAGCTTATACATTGGAAACTTCCACAGCATGTCAAACATAAACCAGGGTTTTGTGTTAAACTGGCACAGGGAGATACGCTATCTCCAGTCTTTCCTGTTGGTTGTTTTGTAGGTCTGCAGCTGGTGGGGCTCTGGTGATTGAACAACACCCATCACACCAGTTCACATACTGACATTTATACTGTATCTATCAAACAGGGCCCCGTAAAATTCTGATCAAGAAGATTTTTTATACATAACGAGACAGAAAACTCTTGCTTAGGGGCATGTAAACACATGTTTTATCTGATCACTGTCCAGCTAAGTTGGAATTTCTGATCTGAATGATTTCAATCAGACTGAAGAAATATTGTCTACACGTCGCTATTATGGCAAATATTTTCAACAACTATTAGATGGACTGCAGTGAAGTTAGTGTACAGATATTCACGGTGCCTAATAGCTTTGATGATCCCCTGACTTTTCCTCTAGCGCCACCATGATGCTGACATTTCTGGTTTTGAGCGCAAGATCTCATCAACTGTTGGATGAATTGCCATGAAGTTTGGCACACATTTGACATCCATGCTTACTCTCTGTTTAGTAGCCGTCTTATTAGCCAATGTTAGCATGTTAAAATGCCAGACTAAAGATGGTGGACATAATAAGTTTTACACCTGCTAAACACCAGCACCATTTTCATTGTGTGCACGTTAGCATACTGACATTAGCATTTAGCCCAATGCACTGCTGTTCCTCAGTAAGCCCTCACAGGTCACTAGTGTGGCTGTAGACGCTCAAGCCTGAATACAATGAAAACATCTGAAGTGCACGATTAAAACGGCTTCAAATACCTGCTCCTATAGCACACGTCACTTATTGCTTTTAATGCATTTAGGCCTTTAGAGTTATTTAAATTTCAAGAGATTTACTGCCATTTGTGCAGGTACATGACAGTAGAGATACACTGGAGTTCTCGTGCCAACCCATTCTCATCCCAACTCGTAAGATACTAACATTTTGTCAACACATTTTGTTAAGGCACAAAAAATACTTGGGTAGGTTTAGGATAAGATCATGTTTGCGGTTACAATGACTATATTGCGTGATGTCACTGAGGCAACTTGCAGTGGTGAAAATTATGTGTCGCACAGAACGTTATGTACCTGACAACTTTTTAGAGGGTTTTTGTTTTCACATGGGACTCAAACCCCAGTCTCCTGGGTGAAAGACCTGTTTTTGTTTGAGCCATTCATCCACCCCACCTCCTCCAGATGCAAACTTCCTCCCTCTTTATACTTTGTTGAAAGTCCAGTGCTTCTCATACAGCTGCAGACGGGTTTACGTTGAAGTCACCTGAAAGCCTGGTGTGTCTCTTCCAGCCGTTAACGGGTACCGAGAGCGCCTGTATGAGTCACTAACACTAAAAAAGTAGAGAAAGGCAGTTAAAGAAACACCAAGAAAAATATACATATACGTACAAAATGTACACATAAAAATACACACTGTGTTTTCATAAGTGTATAAAATACACACACTGTTAATGAGTATATACACACTGTGTGTACTCATAAACTGAGCAGTACACAATCTATATCATATCTACAGGTAATCTTACTGTATATCGCTGGTTTATGGTCGGAAGAAGAAAGAGTTGGAGAGCAGTTATAGCTGTAAAGACCAAAGCCCAGATAACAAAGATGGATATATGACATAAAGACAGGCAATTAACTGAAAACACAAGTTCATAAAAAACCCTTGAAGTAGTGCAACACACAACTACCACAGGATGAATGCAGAGATGAGAAAGTCACTGTTCAACAACTCCTGAGACTCCATCAAAGCTTCCAGCAATGTGGTCGATGAGTGAACCCAATGAGACACAATGAGAAAACACTGCCAGTTTGATCAATACCATCAGAATCACACCGGCAGTTCTATGTGATTCTCAGTGTGCAGTAGGGATCGACTGACATCTTCACATTTCTTGTTTTGTCCAACCAACACTCCCAAACCCAAAAATATCCAATTACAGTAAATATCATAAAATACTAAGAAAACCGACAAAGATCCATAATTTGAGAAGCTGAAATCGGCATTTTTTTAGACATTCTTGCTTAAAAATGCTCTAAATGATTAATTATCAAAAGCATCTGATTTATTTCTGTCAGTTGACTCAGTTTTATAGTGTAGTGTTCATTTCATTAACTGTGCTTTAAGTGCAGTCTGCCACAGCTGAGAGAAATATGCCAGTGTTAAGTATGCAGCGTTGTAGAAGCTACTTTGAAAGATTTGCAAGCTGGAAAAGCTATAAAGAGAAATCTAGTTTAGAAAAAGTATTCAAACCACTTTGTAAAAAGTGATCAAACTGACAATAATGAGCATGTACTACAAAATTCTAATAAAATCTAACACAAAATAGCCACACGCCAGCCAAAAAATGCCACTCAGTTGAGTTTATTGCAAAAAATGCCCACTTGTTCAGAGGTCATACATAAACTACAAACTCTGCCATGAATAGTGGGTTCAAGGAATGTCAGCTTTGGTTTTATATAAAATGTCCAACCAAACAAAGGTAAAATAAAAAGCGTAAAAATCATGTTTGTCATTTACAACACGAAAAATGCTAAATTAAGAGTCATTTAATTTCTTGAAATACTGCTAGTTTCATACATGTTGTCCACTACTCCCCGACACTGATGGTAGAACGCAAAATCAAAGAAATAAACAAAACTTTAAATCCACCTCACTGCTGATAATCAAGCACCAAAAACAGAAAAAAAATCTGAACTGAGAGGCAGTGATGCAGATCATTTGCTGTATATCAGGGTTTAAAGGGGTAGTTTGCCCAAAAATGAAAATTCATTTATTATCTACTTATCCTCACGACAACTGAAGGTTGGGAAAACAGCGTTGCAGAATCTCTGAAGTGAATGGTGACCAGTTTTCAACTGTCACGGTCACGCCACACACACTCACAGTTCAGATGGGTGTGCACACGCACATGAACTTGGCTCCAAGCTAAGGATCCACAGTGAAGAGTCAGGCTAAAAACATGGTGTAAATTACATCCTTCAAGTCAACTTGGCATCTTGGCCTTTAGGAGACTTGGATTACACCAGACGAGCAGTATGGAGGCATTTTATTTTTTATTTTTGGGTTTTTTTTTACATTTGAAAACTGGTCACCATTCACTTAGATTCTGCAACACTGTTTTCCTGTCAAACTAACTGGACTAAAAAAACTAAACCCAACCTTCAATCAGCATGTGTGAAGGTGAGTAGATAATGACTGAATGTTACTGGTGTGATGACAGCAGCAGGTACAAAACATACTAAAGTGTGTCATTCAGGTTTAGTCCGAACTGTGCAATGCCTGATTCAAACTCTCGAGCAAACAGCAGCTGCAGCAGAAGAGGTTAAAGTACCAACACACTGACGTAAAGACGAGTGCTGATAACACTACAGGGTCTTCTCGGGGAGACCCTCATTGACGTAGGAGTAGTAACGTAATACACGTGCAATCTGGGGTCGATTGTGGCAATCTGGATACTTGTACAAACATCAAAAAATCACAGCTCCCACAGTCAATAAAAACTGTGTGAACTGAATATTCATCATCAAGGCCTGAAAGTGTTTAAGAACCTTATAAATGATCTCAATTTTTTTTGTAAAAGTCAATTAAATTTAAAAATATAGTCTTTTTAGTAAATTGAACAAATGTTGTTTGGAACACACTGATCAGGCCATATAATATACATAGAATATTACTCAAAGTGCTTAAAATATTACTCTTTTAATGACTAAAGGGACAGTTCACCCCAAAATCAAAACTCCATATTTTTCCAAGCTTTGGAGATATCATCCATAGTCTGCCTTCTCTCCGATCAGGAACTCTTTCTGTCATAGAAAGAAAGTAGTTCCTATGGTATGAAAGTGGAAACACATTAATTATAAAACAATTTTGTGAACGACGGAAAATGAGAGAAGGGTATTCATGCAGTATGCACACAAATTCCTCTTTTCTTTTTCATGCTGTACAGTATATTGTAAACTAAAAGCTAAACTAAAGCAGAATAAAATAAATAAAACCACACAAATAAAAATCAACCTGCACATTCTCACCTCTGTTGTTACGTTGCTAGTTCCCCTCTCTGATCATCTCTCCCATATGCATTCAGTATGTTATTTTTAAACATTCTTTTAAATGTATTCAATATTGGACACGTCCTCATGTCGTCTTTACAGATATAGAGTAACTTGTTTCACTAGTATACTGCTTGAAAGACTTCTTCTGCAGTTTTGAAGTTTCAGGTTGGTTGGTTCTCTGCAGGTGGTTTTATTTATTTCTATTCCTCTGGTCCTGAGTCTTTGTTACACAAGTATCTGTAGTTCTACCGGAGTGAAGACTGTGTGTACTTTGTCCACCTCTAGTGGAGACTGTGTTAGTGCAGCTGGAGGCACCAGGCCAGTCCATCTCTCACTCCATCACTGGCTCTGCCCCTCACACCACTTTTTGTTTTGCTTGTTTTGATTTAGCTACACTTTTATTATACTCAACTCTACACATTCACACACCAACACCACTGATCTATCGACCGTCCATTTTATATATGGAGTTTGAATATTTTGTTGCAGTTGTAGTGAATGCATATGATTTGTCTGACCTCGCAGTAAAACTGTGTGCATTTTCCTTCCTTTCCCATTACCTTATATTTTTTAGCAATATAGAAAAACCTTCTTTTTGTCTTTTTTAAAAAAGCCAAGACGCATGAGAGTTGTGCTAAAGCCTGACCCCTGACACACTTACCAGCAAAAACTGGTGTCTTTGATTAGAGCGCCACCTTGTGTCTCTTTAATATAATGTCAGTCCACAGTTCAGGCTGAACTAGAGATACTTTATGTTTCCATGTAGAAATCAATGACAGCCCCTATAATTGATAATCAGTGTCACCCTTGTTGGCTGTAAACAAAAGAAAACAAGAAAATGTGGCTTCATTGTGGTTTACCAATGGTGAGCAAAAGTGAAACAGTGGTTAACGCCGTCCGTGTTCATGTCATATTGGGGTCATCCTGATTACCAGTTGTTTGTAAAGAGATACAAGTCAAATCTAGTCAAACTTTATTTTTATAGCCCAAAAATCCCCATTTGCCACAAGTGGGCTTTACAGTCTGTACAGTGTACAACACAGTCTATTCAGGTAAGAGCAACTTGCCCAAAAAAAACATTTTTTAACAGGGAAAAATGGAAGAAACCCCAGGAAGAGCCACAGAAGATCCCTCTCTTATGGAAATGGTAAAACAGACCAACAAAACCACAATATATAAAATATAATAAATTAATATAATATAAATTTTGATGACTCAGTTTCTGATACATGTAGATTTTAAAATTTACATTCAACAAAAGTTTAAACACATTTTGCGAAGGACACCCGTCTGCAGCCAGTAGAAAGGGGCGGGCTAAAAGCATGGCCTTTAGTCCCACCCACATGCATTTTCATTGGTTCAAAGTCAAATGAAGGCTGGCTTAAAGGTTGATTGTGATTGGCCACTGGTTTGTGGCGGTTCGAAGAAGCAGGAGTCGCCATATTGTTCAAGTGTTCTTTGCAGCGGCCTGGACACACCACGGTCTCCCGGCGTTAATAAGGGTAAATACAAATGTCGCTGTTAACATGAAAATACCAAGACGTATATGTTCAAAAGTAATACATGTTTACAGACTGTGAAATGTTGTACACTGATGTGGCCGTATGTGTTAACTTAGTGGTTAACAGAGACAACGAGAAACCCGACGGTTGTCGTGTGGCCTGCGTGTTTGTGCACAAGTTATAGTATGATTCTGCACATTCGTTGTAACATTTTGACCTGTGAATGTAAGATTAACTGTGAATTTGTGGGCTCCTTGTGTTACAGGTCTGAGCCATTATAGTCAGGGTTATTTTATGCAGTCTGTTGTAGCCTTAAAGTTCATTTTTGTACACTCTTAATAGCAGTCTGCAGTTATTTGTATTCTTTCGTACTGACTGCTAGACGAATGTTCATACAACCTTGTACTAGTCAGGAAGATTTATTTTTGCATTTTGTATCACAAACAGTAGTCAGGAGTTAATGACGCTGAGTGAGTGAATATAGTAGACTAGTGTTCCCGTGTACCGAGCAGAGGGTCACTGATTTAGAGTTTTCTACAGTAACTGCAGATATAGCAGAGGACAGTCTGCCAGTTGAGATTGAAACTTTTATTTTTAAGTATTTTTTCATTTGAACACCACATTCTTTTGTCCAGAAATAAAGAACCCCAAAAGATATTTCTGTGTCCTGTGCTGATCTAATTTAGCCAGGCTACATATAACACGGTAACACTACCGGCCACACAGTAACGTGCACAAAGGGCCATAAATCTACTTCTAGTGACAAATAACCAGCAGACGAGAGCTGCAGCTTGTGCCTTGTCTCCTACTACCACTACTACTAGTAGTGGTTCTTTATTTATTTCACTGCACAACCTACTACCAGTATCTGGTATTTTTTGTGGTGACTGTCTTTAAATATTTTCTCATACTATTTATCAGAGGCGGGAATTGTGGTGTCATCAAGTCATCTCCATGCCGTGTATTTGTTCTGCTCAGTCACTGAAACAGGTGCATTCACTAATTAGCTCACCTTCCTGGCTGAAGAGCTGTGCTGATTGGACTCAGCTGGTTTAGTACAGGAGCAGAACAAATACATGGAGATGACTTTGACTCCACAGTTCCCACCTCTTCTATTTATTATCAATATGTTCTATTTTAGACCTTGAAATTTTTCTGACGTTCTTCCATGTGATGCATGTCTATGTCCACTCTGCCTGCTGATCCTGATTTCTTAATGCCACACAGCTGAAAAAATTTTTCCAAATGTTTTTCAGATTATCATCAAAATCCTGGAGGGCAAGAAGCTTACACGGTACCTTGCAGAGAAGATACTGGCCAGTGGTACCAAATTTTAACAGTAGTAAAAAAATAAAACAAATCAGGAACAACCATCTCCTTCTCCTTATTTTTTTCTCTCCCCAATCTGTATCTACTTTTTTTATCTCTCGTTGTTGGGAATCTTGAATATTCAAGCCTCAATATGTACAAGCCCCTCTATGGTTGGAGCCTGAGTTTAGGCTTTTGAAGTGAGGATGTGTAAGCAGCTGATCTTTAAACAATATCCCTGGTGTCTGCCAGACTGCTTTAACACTGAGGCTCTGCTGCAGCTCTCTTGTTCTTTTTGGAGCAACGTGTTCTTTAGCCTATATTTCACTTGTTTTGGCTTTTGTTACTGTCAAACTCTTTTAGCTATTGAAATGGCAAACTGCAAAAAACAAAAACAAAAAAAAAAACAAAACGAAATGTGTTACTAAAGCGCCTGAAATGTGATTTCAAACACAAAACAAAAAATGAAGAATTGTGATTATGGCATATAGTGAGTTGTCTTTATTACTGTTTGTTTTTGTTGTGTTTTACATTGACTGGCCAAAACCAGACCATGTAGGATACAACAGCAAGTGTTCTTAGTTGCCCTTTGTTCAGACACATGTAACATGTTTATCTGCTGCTGCAGTGCAAGTCAGATTCCTTTTTACCTTATTTATCTCACATTTCTGCTTTTTTTTTGTTATATTGGTTAATGTAAGCCTGTCTCTGTAAACAAGAACAAAAAAAGTCTGACGTGACAACTTTTTAGTAGCTCTTTTTAAAAGCAAATTTATAAGTAAATCAACAAAGACCTAATACACCCTTAAATATTGTAATGTAGGCTATATATAACTTAGTAACTACATCCGCAAAAAGTGGCATACTTTAAATAAGATGTGTTGTGTCACTAACCTTCGCAAACTTGAGTTGACATGAACAATGAGTGCTGAGGCACGTTGATCCGACGGCAAATGTTACTCTCCGCCACCGTCTCGCGCACATTTATTCTCCCTACCCGACCTGGAGGCTCCTCGCGGGGCCCGAAAGCCAAGGAAAGCCTGGGGATCGGCATTTGGCTTTCAGCCAATCATAAACTACCTTTAGACTCGCCAACCAATCACAAACGCACTTTAGTCCCGCCCACATTTGAATTTCAACCAGTTACATCAACCTTTAGTCCCGCCCACATTCGAATTTCAACCAGTTACATCAACCTTTAGTCCCGCCCACATTTGAATTTTCGACCAATCACAGTCAACCTTTTAGCCCGCCCCTTTCTACTGGCTGCAGACGGGTACACTTGGATTTTGCTCCCATTTTTCAAGAGTTGAAGTTAAAAAAAACTTCTCAGGACTTGTTGGTGGAAGATAATCCATCCAGTGACAGGTTTGACGTATAGAGGGATTACAGACTACAGTCCATGGGGATTATCAGTCTACGTCACTCTACGCCACTCCCCGCTCTACTGCGCATGTCGACTGCAGAAAGAGCGCAGCAAGAGCCGCGATCATGTCTTGTTGTGCTGTCGGTTGCACAAACCGTTTTGATAAGAACAACAAAACGCGCAAGTTTTACAGAATACCATCAACTCGCACCCCTTTCAAGGCAAACAAGAGGCGTCTTTGGTTGCGAGCCATCAGAAGAAGCGACTGGAATGAGCAGATGATTAAAAATGCAAAAATCTGCAGCGATCACTTCATATCAGGTAAGCCTCAGCTAACAAGCTAATCAGCTGGTTTTCTAAACACAGTCACTGAGTCCTACACATATATAACAGTGTTAATAATGAACGACTGTAAGCAATAGAGTAATCGTTCAAACTGGAGTACAACTAGCTTACAAGCTAATGTACCTTGGTTTAGTTTTGCTAAGTTGCGTTGCTAAACTTTTGTAACTGTTGTAACTGATGTAGGCTGTGTTCGAAACCGCGTACTTACCTGCTGTATACTTCCATACTATCCATACTCCATACTGCATCGATCAGACAGTATGCAAAGCGTTTACACTACAGCATGCTACATGATAACCCACAATGCATTGCGCTCCTACCCGAGCCGAAATCGACAGGCTGAAGCTGATTTCACTTTAGCTCTAAACTCTTTAAATATATCGCTTTATCGAGATTTTTTATAAAAATCAGGCGAGAAAGTGGCCGTTTAGATCCCGAGTGTGTCGTTTATTTGTCCAAATACCAACCGTTTACAATTTTGTTCGGACGAATGCGGAGAAATTTAAGCTAGCCGCAGTGAGCAACGCACTTCCGGTTATTTTCACAAAATAAAACACCCCTTTCCCCTTTCTCATACAAAAAAAAACCATAGTAATAAATCAGTGCTTTTACTTTGAAAACAAGAAGCGAACCTACCCGCAATATATGTTGCTTGACACCGCCGTTTGGACTGATCTCGTCCCGTTAACGGAGCAGTCATGATGCCTTGTCGGCTATGAGACGAAGATCGGCCCGCCGTCTTCGGTACATCATGGTCGCTATCGACTTGGGCTTGTTGTCACATCTAAGTTACTTGTATTTATTTTATTTTTTAAACTTTTTTAATCAATGTAAATCAAATGAGAAATCGCTAACATACCTCCAAGCATAAAAATTGGAGGGAAAATTACTCAGCTTGGTAAATTTATATCATTAGGAAACAAAGTCATTGTGAACTGAATAAAGTTTATTAAAGTTCATTAAAATAAATAAATAATATATAACAAAATATAGGGTTAGGGTGAGGGTTAGACGTCACGTCGCGTTGCATCTTGGGTATTTGAGTGTGAGTAGTAAGCTCATGATGAATACTCAACATACATACTCATCGCATACTGCCAGTGTAGACACACTGCATACTCAAAGAGTTAGTATGAGTAGTAGGTAAGTATGCGGTTTCGAACACAGCCTACCACATGCTAGGCCAGTGACCTCTGGCCAACCATGAGGTTTTATCATTACCGTAAGTCGGTGGAATACACTTTATTTGTACAGGAGAGGCATCTGATGACTTCGACAGTCCTGACTTTGTCCCGTCTATCTTCCCCTACTCAACCCAGTCCGGCAAAGACGGCGATGCAAAATTGGAGCGGTAAATATGATCATCTCTGTGTGATTTGTTGTTGTCTGATCAACCAGCATGACTCCACATAGTATGACTGGAAGTGCAAAGAAGAAATGAGTGATTTAATGTAGCTATATTTGTTATATAGTTTCTGTTATGTCCACATTATCTCATGAAGCTCATTGAGACATGGTATGCAGACATCTCAACCTGCAAAAAGTCATTTCAGGCAGGTGTCGTCTTCCTCCCTCCCACCCCCGTGCTAAAGGATGAACAAGGCAGGTTGTCAAAATGGAATGGAAAACGACTATTATTGTCTGGGGCGTCTATATGTAATATAGTTATATAGTAATTTTATCTTTTCTGTAAGCTAAGGCCTATATTTAAAAACAATAAAATATGTAGACTGCTTGTGCTATTTACCTACTATTATTTAACTTTTTAAGATATTTTTTAAAATATATTTAATGTTTTTATATTCTATTGCAACTAACAAGTCTTCAGTGAGTTTGACCTTATCATGTAGCCTTGGCTTAGCAGCTAGCCATCTAGTATAAATAATAGCCTATGCACAAATTACTATTTAAACTCACCTCAACATGTCTTTTACAGTCATTTAAGCCGCCATGGGCAATGCTGAAATCACTGTTGCAAACAGTGCACCGTGCAACGCCATCATTATTTTTACCCCTACTTTTGTGTAGTCTTGGTTAAAATGGGTTTGTTTGGTTTTTTTTTCTTTGGGTATTCTGCCATGACGCTGGATACACTGAATTGGCTATCTGTCTGGGGTCCCTCTAGATACTGGGAGATTGTGTCTCATTTGCGGGCGTCAGGGAGCCGCTGTTAATGTGTGGGAGACTCCCGGAACTTCCGGGAGAGTTGGGATGTCTGGGTAACCAAGTAAAGTAACTGCTTTCTTTGTACTAACTGATTGCTCTCTTCTGTTGTGTTTCAGATATAAGAGAAAAAGACAAGGGATGAAACCCCCCGCAGATGTCCAGACAATGGACGTCAGTCCACACCCACTGGTGCTGATCTTTGTACTGGTAAGAACCCTTAACACTAACCCGACCAAGACGGTCTGTGAACCCGTTTGGATTTTTATAAAGGAAAGTACCTCTGTTTAAATCAAAACTACAAGCCTCTTAGCCCATGACTTTTCCTAAGTATGTGTTTTTTATGTTTTTCTGAATGTTAACATCTTAATTATTGTAGAGTAGGACATTCACTAATAGGATTAATCAGGTTGTCATGTTTATATATTTGTTGTGAATAAGTATTTGGCCATGATTATGTTTGGCACAGTCTGAATGATCACCCAGATTGTAACCGTTTACTAGATATGAAAATAGGATGGTGAAATTTCTATTTGTCTAATTTCTCTTTCAGAAGCTACGGTCCCGAAGGCTGTCCATGATGACCTCAAACAGAAGTACAGCCAACTTCATACCCAGTGTGACAACCTGCGTGTGGACATCAACAAACTGAAAGCCGAAAATGAACAATTAAAAGCAATGGTCAGGAGTACACGGTTCTCCTTTGCTTCTCTCAAGTGTAAAGCAGCACAGGTGCTGTTTTTCACAGGTCTGACCAGTGCCCTCTTTAATTGGGTCCTCCAGACAGTTAAAGACAGTGTAGAGGTTGTGCGTGGCTCTCTGACCCTGGAGGACCATCTATTGGCCATCCTCATGAAACTCCGATTAGGGCTCACCAATAAGGATATTGCATTCAGATTTAATGTTACCGAATGTGACATCTCAAAAATTTTGAGAAGTTGGCTCCCTGTTATGTCTCAGACTTTGAAACCTCTAATCAAGTGGCCAAGCAAGCATGTCATATTAAAGAATATGCCAAAATGTTTCAAACCTAAATACAAGCGTTGCAGGTGCATTATTGACTGCACTGAAATTTTTATTAACAGACCCACAAATCTAACAGCCAGAGCCCAAACATATTCGAATTATAAGAGCCATAACACAGTTAAGTATTTGGTTGGCATGTCACCTGCAGGAGCAATTACATTTCTGTCCACAGGTTGGGGTGGGCGTGTTTCTGATAAACAACTTACAGCTGAGTCTGGATTTTATGACCTTCTACAAGTCAATGATGAGATACTAGCAGATCGTGGTTTTACCATCAGAGACGACTTGCCTTGCGTGGTGCTACCCTGAGGATCCCTCACTTTACTAAAGGAAAAAAGCAGCTGTCTGCTCAAGAAGTGGAAACAACAAGGCGTTTGTCCAACGTTAGAATACACATTGAAAGAATAATAGGTAGATGGAAAACTTTCAAAATTCTGACTACTGTTATTCCACTCTCACAGGTGGACCTGTTAGACGACATTGTAATTGTGTGTGCAGCATTAACAAACATTTGCAAATGTATAGTCCCTAGAAAATAAACTGTAAATACTTTGATAAAGTATTCAAGAGTGAAGGATACATTAAAAGCTTTTTATTAGTCTTGTGTATGTACATGAAATAATAACTAATAAATAATAATAAAAATAATAATGAAAATATCCTTTTCTTTTTTATAAGATGCACACTGTGATTTGAAGAACCTAAGTGCAAATTTTGAATGTTAAACAGGAACAGTTACAATAAATGATGTGTTTCAAAGTGCTTCGTTTTTAGCTCTTTTTTTTACACTGCTCACAATGCCATTCTTTAACCTTTCTTTTTATTTTTGCACATTCGTAGTGGAAATGCTTATTGCACTTTGCACAGGTGGTGATCTTTCCAAACTCTGGCCTTTCACAGTGCAAGCAGACTGTAGGTGCTTGCTGTTTCGGGTCCATGCTGCGTGTTAAGAGCTCAGGCAGAATACTTTGTCTGAAGAACTGTTCAGCAATAGGGAGGACTGTGTACAGCATTTTTCATCTCTGGCTACACAAATGATGATTAGATCCCGCTGTGTCCAAATGACAAAGTCACAGTACTGGACACCACATACAAACATGTGAAGTTGAACTTGATGGTAGTATTCATGGTTCTTCTTGAGATGGAATGATGTGTCTAAGCAAAAATCTGAGTCCTCAATGCTCCCTGTCAGACCTTCATGGTATTTGTATGGGCACTTGATCTCTACAGTTCCTCTACCACAGCAGCTACAGTTTGCCACTCCATCTGGTGATGCCCCAAGATGCGGATTGTTTGGATGGACAACAAGACCGCAGAGTGCCACACTGAAGTTTTGACGATGTGCTTTCTTTGCTTTAGTGTAGCATTTCTGGCAGTGGGCTCATTTTCTCTTCCCCACTTCATTGCATTTACACCAGACAAGTCTTTGTTGTCATAGTGCATTATCTGTTTGACTAAGTTTGTTTTAGCTGTCTCAGCTCTAACAGTGATACACGATGTAGGGTGGTGCTAGTTATGCGTCCTATTCTGTGTGTTTGCCAAGCCTGTGATTGGGCCTGGTTTTTAGTAATGCATTCAAGGTTCACACACTTCTCCTGTGTCATTTCCTTCCTCATTCTGGAAAATGTCTCATCACTCTTCTCCTGTAATTCAGTTGAGGAGAGGCCTCTCAGATTCTCATCACACAGAGCTGCCAGTGGATCCAGCGGGTCTTCGTTCTCTTTGTCAGATTCTGATGCAGTGTTTGTGTCACTGCAGTCCAGACTAGTGAGCACAGCTGCCTTGGGTTCCAGTAGTTTCAGTTTCTTGATGTCGTCATCTGTCACCTCTGAATACATAATAAAATAGATGTTAGATAACACATGAAAACAAATTGTGTAGGATACAGCATAGTACTGTAGTATAATAGCAATAATATAATAATAATAATATTAATAATAATTGCCTATTTTGAAAAGAGAGAAAATAAAAAATCTTGTTTTCACTACAACATTCCCTGTCTAGTGTGTGGTATTTGAAGCCTGTGACAGAACCTTACTCCAGGTGATGGCAGCATTTATTGATTGATAGAGTTGATCAGCTTTACTTTTAAATATAATTTAAAATACCTTTGACATTGACCTTTGGACGCTTTCCTCTGGCTGGTTGCACTAAGCCGGTGTCCGTCCACTTTGGCCTTCTGACACAGATTTCACTCAATCTGGCTGCCTTCACCTCTCTTCTGGATGTGAGAAGCCACTGGTTTGTCCCTGAGGTACAAGCCAGCTCGGTCTTTCCATACCTGACCCATAGCTCGACTTTGAGCATCAGTGCTGCAGCATGCCTACAGCATGACCCCAAGCTGAGAGAAAAAAGAACATTGGTATTAATTTCGAGCAATATAATGTGTTAGACACATTGGTTTGAATGGTGATAAAGCTAGATATGCCCGCATGCACCGCTGTATAATTGCAGCAAAAGAGTTGTGAAATGTCTACAATAACGACAGTGACTGAAGACGAGGTTACATAGCGACGGAAAGCAAGCTAATATTAATTTGTAACGTTACATTATTCTAAATTACATACCCAGCCATGCAGGTGCAGTTCGCGGTCAGGATGCAGTTGTTTTCTTGTTCACAATGACACAGACTTTATACATCTCTCCTCTTCCCTTGTCTTTGACTAGGCAGCACCCTCAGCACCACAACGTTTTCAATGTTGTAATCGTGTAATAGTATGTACTGAACATGATTGTCTGTTACATAGCTGTAGGCATCCAGTGTCTTGTAGGATTTCAGGCTCTCCCGGGAATAGAGACTTGGTTTAAGTCATACTTTGTAAATAATCACAGTTACAATTACAGTTTTTTCACTCTGTTGTCATTTTTTTTTTCTCTACATACACACAGGCCCGAAATACACACGCACATGCACAAACAGGACCTATAGACATGCATCAGGGAGAGGTGTCAGAGCGAGGGGGCTGCACACACATACATACATATAGTCAGGTGCGCTCCAAGCAGTTAGGGGTTCGGTGCCTTGCTCAAGGGCACCTCAGATGCCCAGGAGGTGAACTGGCACCTCTGCAGCTACCAGTCCACGCTCCGTACTTTTTGGTCCGTGTGGGATTTGAACCGGCGACCCTTCGGTTCCCAAGCCAAGTCCTTACAGACTGAGCTACTGCCCCCAGTGTCTCGATCAGGTAAGAATGGATGTCCGGCCACTGAAGTCTGGGCCATTTTTTCTCGTCATTTATCCACTCACCTGCATCTAACGCGTATGGGTCATTAAGACGTATCCCATTCACTAATGTTAATTTAGCAGCATAACTTATTTTATCACTCGGTGATAAACTGTTGTAGTACGCTGACAACATCGTTAGCTAACATCGCAACTGCAAGATAACCAGGATAACCATGAGAACCGGTCAAACAGTTTTAAAGGGGCGGCTCTTTCTGCAGTCACGTTGCGCGCGCATCCGAGTGTTGCTAAACAAATAATCCCTCTATAGAGATGCTGCTTAAACAGCAGGACTACAGCACAGTTGTGCCTCAGACTGGTCACAAGAGAAGGTCACTCTAAAATGTGAAGTTTGATCATGAAAAAAGACGTTTATTAGGCACTAAACTAGGGCTATTTCACATAGGGTGATAGATGAGAGCAACCCATCTGGGTACTTTACCCTTATATTATGTTTTTTGTGTGTGTGTGAAAACAACCACTCTAAAACCAGGTAGACGTTTAGCTCAGTTGGTAGAGCGTCCGACCCATGTATGAGGCTGTTAGTCCTCAGCAGCAGCCACTGGTTCGACTCTTGCCTTCGGCCCTTTGCTGCGTGTCATCCCCTCTCTCTCTCTTGCCCCATTTCCTGTCTACTCTCTGGCTGTCTGTCAATAAAGGCAAAAATGCCCAAAAAAATAACTTAAAAAAAAAAAGAAAACCATTTGGCTGTTTAGTCATTAGGAGTCTAAATCCTGTGGCCAGTCAGATAAGCAAGTATGCTGTGTCTTTGCTTTGATGTTCAGCTTTGTACATTGAGAAAATTAAAGAAATAGAGGTTTATGAGTCCTTTTAATCCTCCTCCTTCAAAGTGGAAGAACGACTCCACCCAGTGTCAGACTACGACATATACAACTACCATATCGAGTTAAAATGTCAAAAAATGATCAATCAGTGTTTGCCAAAGCCCAAGATGACATCGTCCAATGTGTTGTTTTACTCACAACCCAAAGATGTTCAGTTTACTGTCAGAGAGAGTAAATAAACCAAAAAAATATTTGCATTTAAGTTGCTGAAATCAGAGAAATTTGACTTTTCTTTGAAAAATGTTCAAACCAATTAATCGATTATCAAAACAGTTGGTGATTACTTTAATAGTTGATTAATAATAGATCATTTATTGCTCAATTTAATCCATGACGGTTGAATTCCTAATAGTTTTATGGGCTGCAGGATGTGGTCAGGAAAAAAAACATTTGGACAGATTTTGGACAGATATTACAATATGGTTGATGGTTAGTGTGAATGATCATTTTTGCAACACAATTTTCATTTTCACTTAAGAAAACTATTAAAATGAAGTGGGTAGTTGCTAATATTTCTCTTAATGCGATTAAAATACACATTTAAACCATAATTAGGGGCCGGGCAGCCTAAGCTGCCAGGACCCTATTGTAATCCTGCATGTTCTTCTTCTTTCTTTCTTTGTTTCTTTCTTCTTCTTCCGAGGAAATCCTACTTCCCATGCATGAAAAATGACCAAACTTTGCACAAAGGTCCAGTCCCATGTCAGATTGCCTCAGCTGCAAAAACAGGCCAATAGTCCTGATGGTGGCGCTACAGCAAGCCTCTAAAGTTCAAAATTTTGAAAATTCATAATAAATCAACCATATGTGCTACAGATTTACAACTTTCACCAAAATGTAGCCCCAATACTGAAGAAACATTTTGTACATTTAAACCTACTGCAAATTATGAAGTCCATCACTCTTTTTTCAAAAACTGTAAACTTATTAAACCTATCTCCTCCCACAATTTTTGTTCAATTGACACCAAACTTGCTACAGAGCATCTTCAGACTGTCCTACACAAACGATCCACACAGATTTTTGATTTATCAAAAATTGAGCCTACAGTGCATCAAAATGTTTGACCGTAAATGGTATTATAAACATATACTTGCAAATTCTTGCTAAATACATTTTCAATGTTCATGAAAAAAAATGACAATTTGGAGTCATGGTAGATGATGTTTGGAAAATATCAGAATTTTATCTCAAAAACTGAATTTTTTACAGCATTTTGAATTTCACTCTCATGCGAACAATTGGAGTCAGTGCAAAAATGTCATTTTTAAACATCAGTTTTTCACTTTTGGAGCCAATAAATCATTGTTAAAAACTAATGACCAACATGTCCAAGCTGTCTAGATGCATTTTGTGTATTTTGGGATTTTTGTCTTAATAACTGAATTTTTGACAGCCATTTGAAATCTGCCTTTGCATGCTAACAGCTGCTGTCTTGCACACAGGTGACTGACTTAGTCAATTTGTGAAGCTACAGGTGACTTTCCATTTGCCAATTAGCTCAGTGAGATAGAGGATGGTTCTTGGTGTTGAAGGTTGTGAGTTCAAGCCTCAGCTTGTACAACATTTCCATATGAGAAATCTACTCAAACTTTTCACAAAGGTCCAGTCCCATGCCAGATGTCCTCAACTGGAAACACAAGACAATAGTCCTGATGGTGGCGCTACAGCAAGCCTCTAAATTTCAAAACTTTGAAAATTCACAACAAATCAACCATATGTGCTACAGCTTTGGAACTTTCACTTTGAAATTGCTTTTCCATGGCATGGATGGCTGCTGCCTGGCACCCTGATCCTTGGCTTAGTCAATTTGTGAAGCCACACATGAACTGTTATTTGCCAATTAGCTCAGTGAGATAAAAGGACAGCTTCAGTGTCAGAAGTTGTGAGTTCGAGCCTCAGGCTAAGGCAGGATGAACTTTAAATGTGAAAGCTTAAAGTTCAGGATCATGCTATGTGGATTAGAGACTACTAAAGGTTAAAATAATTATGATCAGGGAGTTTTGGGAAGAGACAAATCCCTTGACAAATTTCCCTGTTATCCCTTGTCTCTTTTCCCTGTTTATTTGGCTTAGCTATCAGTCAATATGCAGAGTCTCTTGTGCCAGAAATTGTGAGTTCAAGCCTCAACTGATGTGAAATGCACATTAGAATGCCACCTTTTTTCATCTTCCTACACTCTGCTTGTTGCTCAGAATTGCCTAATTTTGCCTAAAATTGCCAGGCCCCGACCATTGCTGCGCAGCAGCTATAATTGATTATTGTATCAAATTTCATGGTCACCCATGTAAAAGTTTTTGAGATAATTCAGTCTGGACTGAAAACAACCAGCATGTCTCCACTCCACTGACCCTCCAGTGGTTCCATCCCATCGTCACCACGGTTACACACACAGCACTGAGGGAAGATATATGTGTCAGGGAACTCCGTCTCCATGACGACAGTAAACAGGTTTGTCAGTGTGACTTACACACAGGTGAAACATTAGCCGGACAGAGAGAAAGGAGCCTCACACACACACACACCCGCACACACACACATTGGTCAGGACAGATGGCGGATTCACAGCGAACATCTGAACCCATCAACTTTGTGCATCAAGATGAAATCTGGTAAATCTGCAACTTTTTTCAGTGATGTCTGTCATTTGTGTTTTATTTCAAAGACTCTATGATCAGGGAAAGATGGAAAGATGTTCTCACTTAGTATTAGCATGATGATCGTTATCATGTGGATGTTTAAAATGACTCAATACAAGATTCTGAAAACATTCTGGTTTTAAAATATACAAGATGTGCAGGACATCCTTTGTGATTGAAAGTACTCCTGTATGCCTGTTGTGAAAACTTTTACTGGTTGTATTGTTGTGCAACAGAGTATTGAGATTTCAGTCAAAATGTTGAGAATGAAGCTGATTAACATTTCCACTTTATTCTCAAAATGGTAGCCTATTTCAACCCTATAATCAACATTTTGACTTTATTTGTTCTCAAAATGCGAAAAAGAACATTTCTCCTCTGATTGTTTTTTCTTATGCCAAAAGTTGGACTATGTTGTTAACATTTCAGTTTTATTCCCAACATAGTGACTTTATTTATTCTCAAAATCCATTGTTTTTTTCTGCCAAAAGTTTGACTACATTCTTGACACTTGACATTTCAACATTATCACAAGAGATCACGAGATCACAGGGGGTCCCCAAGACTTTGTCTGTTCTGTGGTCCTCAAAATCAGATCTGCACATGTCAGCTAAAATCACAATTTCGGGGTTCATGCACCTTTTCCAAAGTCAAATTCAAACACTTTCAAGCATTTTCAAGGAAACTTTTCCAGCACCTTACAGCTGTGGTAAATGACATATTAATATACAAAATGATTATTTGACCTCTTCATCACATTAAATCAGATGTTATTGCGCTGTTATCAACCAAAATTATCTTTTTGTTTTGTTTTGTTTTGTTTTGTTTTGTTTTGTCATAGCTGCAGCAGTATTTGGGGAGTAGATCAGCCTGCTTCATACATATGTTACAACTCTTGCTGATATTGATGTTTACTGTCTCTGCAAATTTGAAGGCCACCTTCATTTAGTAAATATAAGACAGTTATTATTTTGTTCGTATGACCAACTACAACTATTAAATGATTCAGATTAAAGGGACAGTTCACCCCAAAATCTATTTTTTCCCCCTGGTTTGTAGTGCTATTTATATATCTATATTTTGTGTGTGTGTGTGTGTGTGTGTGTGTGGTGTGTTGAGAGTTGCAAAGTCTTGGAGATATCGGCTGTAGAGATGTTTGTCTTCTCTCCAATATAATGAGACTAAATGGTGTTCAGCTTATGGTACTCTAAGAGCCAAAAAAATTTACAATTTTAAAATTCAAAACAAGCTTGAAAAAGCATGACCTGGTTACTCAAGATAATCCACAGACCTTGTTCATGTTGTTTTGAAACAAGCCGAGCGTCATTTAGTCCCATTATATTCGAGAGAAGACAGACATCTCTGCGGCTGATACCTCCAAAACTCTGCAACTCACACCAAAAAAAATCTAGATGGGTAAATAGCACTAAAGGCCAGGGGAAGAATATGTGTTTTTGATTTTGGGGTGCACTGTTTAAATGGAGGTTAGATGATAAGGTTTGTCAGGGGCAGAGTTGCAAACAGTGCTGCAAGTCACAAAATGACATATGGTATAAAACGTAAACTTATTGTGCGTGTGTGTGTAGGAAAGCACATGTAAAAGCTGAGAAGGCTTCAGCTGACACCTGGCCCAACAAGTGGGGACTCCTGACTGAGGTGTACAAGGAGGTATACCTGCAACTACACTGCCCTCTAGTGTTGAAAATGTATTGCAGCAAGTGCAAAACAATCATACATAACAGCAAAGCAAGCACACAACTATCACTGTTAAATGTATTTCAGTACAAGACGGAGAGCGGGAAGCTGAAAGAGAAGCTTCCCCATCAACTGCCAGCACGACCTCCGACCCCTCCAGAAAAATACTTCCACGTATGTTATCTATCTATTTTCTGTCTATCTGTCTCTGTCTGTCTGTCTACCTATTATAAACTCTCTCATGTGTCTTATCTCTAGGTCAGCCCCTCTCCTCCAGTTCCTCAGACAAGTCAGGCCCTGATTGGTTGGCGTTCAGGTCACTCGCATCTTCAGGTGGAAAAGAACAGCACTGTGCATTATGGAGGCGTAGTTTTCTGAAGGAGCTGGGCTGGCCCCTCGACTCTTGCAGCTAACTGGAAGCCCAGAGGGTTGAAGAGGAGGGGTTATGACTGCAAAATGAGCCACGAAGATGTGCTCTTAAATAAAGACATAACTGAAGTCAACCGCAGGATTAGGCTATATAAGAAGTTCAGTGTGTGTCTGAAGATTCCACATGTGGAAGGAATATACTGAAAATCTTTCTCAGCAGTTTTTCTGTGACTGTTGTTCTTCATTACACAGTTCAGACAGGTTGGAGGCAGCTCCCTCCATAGTCTTTACAAATACACAGAGCCATGTTTGTTCTTTTATCTGTCCCTCATCATTCCAGTAACATCCAGTAGTTATTATTCGCTTCCTGAGTTTAGACCCACTGCTTTGACTGTAGTTTAACAGGCACATTGTTAATTACAAAGGATATTATCATCCAGTAAAACAATGTACACATTTTAAATTTTAAATTTGCTGAATTTCTTCCACAGTCTTTTATTTATTTGGTGACCAAAATAAAATCTCCCGTGGGTCCGACCCAGTGTTTGGGAATGGCTGAAATGGAGGCATGGTAATAAATTGTTTCATAACCAGCTGAAGTAGCGTAAAACACTGACTTTATCATTTTTTTCTCCTTGTAAATCTTTAGTTTTGGGCAATACCAAATCATGTGGAGAAATGTCTTATCTTGCTTGCAATGCCAACAGAAATCAGTATTAAAGCAGTTACATATTAAGACATGTAGTCAGTAACATCATCTAAGCATTACATATTGAAGTAATGTAACTTGATTACTTTCCGTTATTTTTGGATTACATCAGTATAAAATATGGTGATTTTTTTTTAGCCTGATATGGTGTTTTTCGTGCTGCGAATAATGGTTATTTTTATCATTGATTAATCTGTCGATTATTTTTTCAATCAATCGATTAGTCGTTTGGTCCATGAAATGTCAGAAATGATGAAAAATGGTGATCAAAGTCCAGGATGACGTCCTCAAATGTCTTGTTTTGTCCAGAACCCAAAGATATTCAGTTTACTGTCAGAGAGGAGGAAAGAATATTCACATTTAAGAAGCTGAAATTTTGGTCATTACATTTTTATTTTAAAAAAATGACTGCAAATGATAAATCAAATAATTAATCCTGTTAGAATCTTATCAGTTGCTCCACATGTTTGGACCTATTAGTTACTTAGTGACTAAGTAATACTCTGAGTAGTTTTTGCAATGAATACTCAATAGTATTACAGTAATATTTTAGCAATCTAACAGTACTTGTAGTACAGATTTTCAGTACTCTTTCCACCACAGGATAAGTATTTATTATTATTATTATTATTATTATTATTATCATTATTATTTATCTATTTATTTATTATTAGTAGTACTGGTAAAAGTAGTATTTGTATAATTAATACTGATTAATACTTTTACATGTGGCAATAATAGCAATGTGTTAATGATTCTGATCTGAATAAAAGAAGTTCTAGTAGTTTTAAGGCATCAATAGGCCTAAGTTCAATAGTTTTTGCTGCCTTTTTCCATCTACCTCTGTGATTTGCAGTATAAAGTTCTCTCACTAAAACCTTCAATAAAGATAAAGATAAGGATACTTTACTGTTGTTCCAGAACACGTTGAAAGTGAAAAGGATTAAATACTATTAAAATAATACTGGTAAATAAAAGTTTAAATACACAGACATTTATGAATTAAAAACGTCTTAAGCAGAAATGAATTTCTTTTTTTGAGGAAACTCCCCCTCAAACATGTGTCTCACGCATGAGTCACGTAGTAACGCTGACGTAATGACATCACGAGGCCTGTCTGGTAAAGCGGAAGAAGAGACAACAACAACAACAGCAGCAGCAGCAGCAGCGTCGGCTCGCGGACGTGTAGTTGACGAGAAAAGGGAACAGAGCAGTTTAACCGTCGCTTGTTCGGTATCACAAAGCGCCGGCGGTTCCTGTACGGTTAATTCATCCGTTATCGTTTACATTTAGTGGCAGAATGTCGGTGTTTGGTAAGTTATTCGGCGGCGGGGGTAAGGGTGGGAAACAGCCGACACCCCAGGAGGCTATCCAGCGGCTCAGAGAGACCGAGGAGATGTTGACCAAAAAACAGGATTTTCTAGAAAAGAAAATCGACCACGAGCTGATGACGGCGAAGAAGAACGGCACGAAGAATAAACGAGGTGAGGAAAAGCTTCTGAACGTGACGTGTTTGACGTGTTTGACGTCAAACCGCCGGTTAGTGTGTTAGTTAGCCCGCAGGCTAACAGAGGAGGAGGAACAGGAAAGTTGTCAGTGGACAGGCTGCCTACCTGAACACAGGTGTGTCCACACCGACTCCATGTTTAAATGTCTCTGTAAGAGCAGCACGGAGTTAACGATAAAACAACCGGACAGAAACACTGAAGGAGAATAAAACTCTAAAGTGAGATGTGTTTAAAAAAGTCATCGATCAAAGACTGAAGCAACTTTATTGACTTTGTGACAAACCAGCCAGATTAAACACATGTTAGAAAGAGGTATGATTTACAACTCTCTTTTAGCAATAAAACCATCGTTATAAAGTACATCTGCTCTGTCCTGGAGAGAATTTGGGTGGAAAAGTATAATTAGGTTTTTTTTTAGAGTTCCAGCTCAAAGGATTTCTCGGGGAGCAAGTACATCTTGCTGGAGATCCTGTGGCAAGAGCAAGGCAACACATTTTCATGTGTTTTGGGACTGCCCGGTCATTTCAAAATATTGGGAAGAAATCAAATTGAACATGGAGGAAATCTTGAAAATAGAGATTCCATCAGGGTTTGAGACCTTGTGTCTGGGGTTAAGACCGGACACTGTGAAGGGACCTGAAAACAAATATATGTATAATATTTTACTATTAGCAAGTAAGAAAGCAATTACAAGGAAATGGTTGGCAAAAGATTCTCCCACAGTCGAGGATTGGATCAAAGTGGTTCAGGATATTTTTATAATGGAGAAGCTAACATTTATTCTCAGGCTTGAACAAGATAAGCTTGAAAGTTACTGGAAAATCTGGATAAACTATCTAGCAACTTATAGGCAAGATGCTGGGTAAAGTGATAAAACCCTCTAGTTTCTGACTCCACTCATCTGGTTCTGTTTTCCTGTTTCTGTTCAGTAGTTACACTATTATTAATCAGTGTTATATATGTAGGCAGCAATCTATCTTTATTTAATTTATTATTATTATCATCTGTGTTGCTGTTGCTTTTGTCATCGCTGTTATCACCCCTTGATAAGATACTGTTCGAAGGAGAAATCATGGATAAATGAAGGTGCATACGGGGCAGACAAATTCATTATTATTATGGCTGTTACTGTTATTTTTAGTTATCACTATAATTTCTCATTTTTTGGATACTTAGGTTGCCTATTAATTCAGGTATAAGTTTACCTGTATAGGAGTACTGTGATAGAGAGTGTAGGTACTTTTGTAATTGTGTGACTTTTTTTTGTTTGTTTGTTTTTTGTTTGTTTGTTTGTTTTTTCTTTTCTTTTTTAACCTACTTTTCTTTCTTTATTTGCGTTGATGATAAGACTTGATAGTATGTATACAAAATTAAGAGCCACATGTATGAGCTGCTTCTTTTTCAAATAAAAAGTTTAATAGCAAAAAAAAAAACCAACGTTATAAATAAAAACATCGAGGTACTACACTTAATTAGGACTGCAACTAACTATCATTTTCATCGTTAATTAATTTGTCTTTTATTTTCTCGATTGATCAGTTGTTTGGTCTATAAAATGTCAAAAAAAAAAAAATGGTGAAGAAAAGTCAATCAGCGTTTTCCAAAGTGAAAAAGATGATGTCCTCAAATGCCTTGTTTTGCCCACAACTCAAATGTATTCAATTTACTGTCATAAAGGAGTAAATACAACAGAAAATATTCACACTTAAGAAGCTGACAGGGACTTTTTTTTCCCTCAAACATACGCTTGATTGATTAATTGATGAATCGTTGCAGTTCTACACTTAATATCTACACAGTATTCAAGGTTTGTGCCCATTTTACCCCAAACCAGTTTTCTTTCCTCTCTTAAACATCTAAGCTTATATACTTGTATTGATGTGTTTTGCTTAACCCAGCCATCTAAAAAACGCTACGTTAAAACTGTGAAACAAATATTCTACCCCATGAAGGAAGAAACACATAGTTCACAGCATGGCTCAGTTACGCAACACAACGTCTTTTTATTTAAACATTCAAAATGAAATTTAAATAAATTGCTCTCTCCTCTTTTCTTCCTCAAGCATAAAATAACTCCACATCACTGTTGACAGATCCCTAGGGCTGCAAAAATAAAGGCAGTTGCTGTATGACATTTTTTTTTTAAACAATGAAAATAAATGCGCAAGTTTTATTAGCTTTATTTGTCTGTATAATTTTTACTCTGTGTTATTTGATAATTTCATGCACAATTACATCTGTCTTTGTGGCACCAAAAGAGTATGGTCACATGTAAATTCTGACTACTGCTACAGGGGAGTCATAAGTTGGAAAATGGATTAAGAGATCTTTAAAAAAAATATATCATGCAGACATGAGTAGACAGAAATGTTTTTGATCCACAGAGTTTTGAGTCTTTGGGATTCTGTGAATAACTTGTAAAATAGTGTCCTAGGTGGATTTGTTATTAAATTTTTCATTTCATATTTAATATTTGTAGGGTGCAAAGTTACCCTTTTGCGCACCTGCCAAATGATTAGCGAATGCTTAAATTTTATCAGCCACTTAGTAGATCACCATTGTCTTTTTTGCCTGCTGAGTGAAGCAAATCTACCTGCGCTTGCATATTTTTTCCAGCATGTGGCTGGTGGCTGGTGCTAATTTTGTACCCTGCCTGTGAATGTCATCATGTGAAGCATGTTGTCAGCATTCAGGCACAGAAGTATGCAATGGGACTAAACTCCCACAGATTCTTAATGAAGTTTTTACTCTATGAAATGTCAAAATGATGCCTTGTCAAGACACGTAGTTTGTCCTTTATCTAGTACCTACCACAGGGAGAGGCCAGGGCTACCTACAAGTTTGTGACTGATCACTATCTATAAGAGATTATGATTAGGATATGCCCAAACAAGTTTTGTTTTTGTCTGTAAATGCTGTGACACGAGTATAATGCTGTCAGAGCTTCTACTTGATTGCACTATTCAGAACACGAATAGCTCTGTTTAATGAGACACTCAGACACAGAAACTATTCTGACACAGATTTACCAACTCTGGAAAGTTGTCATGGCAGCAATAATTTGCTCCTCACTTAGAGGAAAAGCGAATTAGCTCGGTGCTATATGCTATAGCACACAGCATATGTGGTTATTCTACCTGGAACTTGTGCTTGAACATGCTACATCGAGCAATGCAGTGGGCAACTCCTGGTGCAGCACAAATGTGCTATGATTATAATCATATGATTTGAAACGATGCAACATACTGAAGCCAAAACCACCCTCATTTTCAGCAGATTTAGGCTGCCAGCAATGTACACAGCGGTTGCAGTAGGCCCAAACTTTGCTCTCAGGAATTTATTTTTATTATTAATTCAATTAAGCCCATTTAAGTTGCATTGTTCCTGTTAGTTTGGAACTGGTTCCAATTCAGAAACAAATCTCACCACAAACACTTGTTAGCCCTGTGATGGTCTTGGGAGCAGTACACAGTGTACACTGGCTCTCAGCCAATGCATGCTGGGACAGTCTCCAGCCCCATAACCATGAATAGGATAATCGGGTATAGACTATGGGGTTGGGTTCAGGGTGGTGGTGGGGTGCTACAATATTACAGAACATTTGGACCTGAACAAACAAATGGTTAAAGGAGTCATATTTTACAAGCCTTCTTTTCAAGTCTTATGAGTCTTTCTCTTTATTTTATGTTCCAGTGACCTGCAATGAACATTTATTTTTTGCAAAGTCATGTACCTTCATCATTTCAACGCTGTCCATCTCCTCTTTGGCTTTGGACTGACTTTACTTTTCCAGTTCTATTTGGATGAAAGTGAAAAGATCCCGTCCAAATGTTGAATTAACTTCTACCATAATATTAAGTTAGTGAATTACATCGCAATCAAAATTTTATCACTTTTCGAAATCCACATGAACAAGTCTTCACATCGGCATAAATTTGATCCACTGCACAGCACTTACTTAAAAGAAAATACATCACTTTTAAAGGGGATTCACCTGTAACTTGTTATTTCCTTCTTCCAAAACAGTGCTGAAAAACATCAGGAGCTGAGTTTTCATTAAAACAAAATTATGACTGGTGTGCTAAAACTGTATGAGAAATTAATCAGAGCCCACAAGGCCAAATTGCCTCCTGCCATGTGGGCGGTTGCTGACAAGCCACGCAACATTTAAAAGCATATTTTTTTTAAATGGAGTCCGGCTTAGTCCTCACTACCTGTAAAACGCACGGGTCTCCATTGCATTACCTCCAGCAAACTTCACGGAGAACAACGAGGGCTAAACAGCATAACTGATTTGTTTTAACTGAATATTCTCTGGTTTAGCTCAGCTTTTGAGGGACACACTGCTCACATCACCAGTGGAAGACAAGGTGACCAGTGATGCATTTGCTGCATATGCTTACTGCAGGTGAATCAGTGGTGTTTGTGGCTTCTAATAACACGGAATATATTAACTGTGCCACAGCCCATCACTGATATATGTAGAATAGGAAGTTTGTGGTGTCTGACAAAGTTGCAGCATGCATTTAGGTTGGCTTTCACTTCCAATAGTAGTGTTTAAGGATGTTTTTAAAAATATTGTGATAAAACGATTTACCATCATATTTTCGCCTCATAATTATGGCAAGGAAATATGACACACCCCTAATTACATACAACTAGACTGCCAGCAGTGGTTGCTGAGAGATCTGTGATGCAACCGCAAATCCTCTTGAGGCAAAAGGCACAACACTAACACTGAAACTACCGGCACTGTGAGCTCATTTACAGCTGGTTTTAAAAGTCTTTGTGCATTACATGGTACAACAGCTTCCAACCTGATTTTCAACATAGTTCATGCTGTCACTTTGCCTCTCACTGACCGGGGGATGAATAAGGACGCACACAACAATTCAGTTCTCATTCCATTCCTCATACCAAAACTTACCACGATAACAGCATCTGCATGATGCCTCTCTTGGGTTTATTTTCACTACTTGTTGTGTCCACATTTTACTGTTAAACTTCACCTGCTTCTCGCTGTTTGACACATCAGGTATTTTAATAAGGCCATTTGGCTTTATTGAATTTTCCACTTGGTGTTTTCCTCCAAGCTACAGAGGGTGAAGCAATCAGAAAAGAACTGAAGAGTGACATCACAGTGAGAAAATGGCCGTGTTACATGAACTAATACAGTACGTCAGCAGCGTGTTCCTATATATTTAATAATAAGTATATAATAAGTTTTACAGACAATCCATCATCATCAAGAAATATTTTTTTAGTTAAAAGCTGCCACAAGGAATTTTGATTGTGTGTTGATTTGGATTCCTTGTGGGCAAAAGCAGTGATACTTCCTGTGTCATAACCATAAAATAAAATCTCCACCCACTTCCTTTTATCTTTCTAGCATACTAATCGCTGTAACCATGCCTGAGAAAAATTAAACACAGGCTTGTTTCATCTGATTTCCCAGAAAATCCGACCAGGTGGCAGACATTAAGGATAACTATTTAGAAATAGGCAGTTTTCTCACAGATGGTCTTGGCATCAGTATTAAATTGAGACTTTTTCATAACCAGTTAAAAACTCCTTGTGGTACCTTTAAAACATACCAGACTAGCCAGTTAATGGATTAATTTCTGTGTCGTAAAGTGTCGAGTGGGAATCTCTTGGTACCTCATTATTCGATCCCAGTTCAGAGGGTTACTGATGGTGCTGGTTGGATTGTATTCTTCATCACAGAGTTAAGTTGTTGAATGCTACGGTGATAGTTGCTCGGCCGCTCTCGTTTGTTACAGCTGATCGCTGCTGGGTGATGGTAAAAAGTATTCACAATACACTTTGCGTTCATCTGGCCATCGCACGTATTTAGACACTAAATCAAAACATTATTGCAGCTGCTGCCTTTTTCACTTTGTCAACAACATGTTAATTAGCATTTAGAAAATTCATATGAATCAATTCAGAATATTTCACTCCGGATTGCGATGCATCTGAGAATCAAGTGTTTCCCCCACCCCGACTGAAGTGTCAGTAATAATGGTGAGGATGCCTCCAGCTCTGACACTGACTCACTCAATCCTTAATTTTAGTTGAGTAAAGTTCATGAAAGAAACAACTAAGCAGACAAAACAGACTGTAGTTCTAAATGAGACTTAATACATAGAGACAGTGAATCCGGTAAAATACCTGTGAGGTTGTCAATTGGTCAGTAGAAAAGAGCAGGACAACAGGATAAACAAAGGTCACAGGAGTGACCTTGTGAAATCCAAGGGGGCAGTCTGAATGCAGCTGTGCAGCCCAGATAATCTGATAATGATTTGTATGATGTTGGGTAACAATGTTATCAGTCCAAGAATAGGACTGAGCCCTGATATAATCTGATGAAACTGGAACTGTCAGCTGCTGCCTGGCTCCTGGTGGACCAGACCAACCACATACAGTAGAGGGAGAATGAGAGAGAGAGTTATGTATTTTGATCACATGGTACGCATATAAAAACTCTAGAAGTACTGAAAGCTGTTAACAGATGTCGAGATGTCAGATTTGTATTTGTCTTCATTCTTTATCAGATTTGTTCTGGCTGATCGTAATTTTCAGATTTTGTTGAAGGTTTTATACAGCTGCTTGTAACATTTGAGAACTTGAAAAATTCTGTAAATGTGTTAATGCTTTAAGACTAAAACCCCTTGTCACACATGCACTGCAACTCTGCAATTATCCAGACACCACCCAGAGGAGCTGTATGTGTGGATGCAAATATCCACATCAGTTGCCCTGGACCTAACCCTCCCAGCTCCCTAGTCTTAAAGGGACAGTTCACTCTAAAATCAAAAGTACATATTTTTTCCTCTGGCCTGGAATACTATTTATCCATCTAGATCGTTTTGATGTGAGTTGCAGTTGTTCTCTGCTTGCTTGCTTATAGCTTTTCCCTCTTTCATTGATCAGTTTGTTTTCATACACTCTACCTGCTCATCAGTATTAGCTTACCTGGGTCTAATATTTTTTGAGCTCACACTGCAGTGCCTCTCTTTATCATCTGTGTCCGTTTTGCATGTATTTGGACATAAACCAAAATGTCTGAACAAATTAAAAAACTGACCTAATGATGGCGCTAGCTGAATAGCCCAGAAGATTACAATTCATCCTGTTCGAGACACGAATGTGTGTACCAACTTTCATGGCAGTTCATTTTGTTCAGACATTTTGCTGTGAAAACAACAAATATCAACCACAGCAAAGCATTAGCATTCATCTGGGCACCATGAGTATTTCAGCCAAATTTGGCTATTCATCCTTTACTTGCCAAGATACTTAAGCCTGGACAGAAGTGATGAACCAACTGACAAACATTACCATCTGTGGAGCCACATTTCTGGTTCCAATCCCAGGTTTTCACCCGATTGGTACTAGAATACAACACTTAAAACAATATACATTTCTTTTTATTGTCAGTATATTATAAAACAGTGGTTCTTAAACTTTTAAAAAATCAGGCTGCTGTCTGCCTGAGACTGTACAGGAATTACTGCATAACTCTTAATAAACTCACATTATATCACTGGTACAAGCAATGTAATGTTTAACAGCTGCTTGCTGGCTCTCATTCCGTGCTGCTTGCCGCAATATGTTATTTTATTTTATTCTCCGCAACCCTCTGGCAACCCCTTTGAGTTGAGGTTGGGAACCGCTGCTATAAAACATACATACAGAGTCCACATTTCAGAGACATCCTTGTCAACAGGAAACCTGGTGGCCTTTGTCAGTTAAGAATAAATCAAACCAAGAGTAAGTTAATACAAGAAGACTTTTACTAGAAAAAAATATTACCTGATACTGAATACTTCTACCTGTGTTTGCCCTGGCAGCAACAAAGCAGAGTGAAAGAAAATATTATTGCTTATATCTCTGTATCTTTCTTCAAAAAAGTAAATTTAAAAACAAAAAAATGCACTATTGCCGGCACTTTATTTTGACATGAATCAGATAACAGCAGACTACTCTCCGCTGAGCTTTCCACCACTACGTCATACTTTACTGAAGAAATGCTTTCAGTTACCTGTTGCTGCTCACGAGGGCGACAGCAAGTAAAAATTATTTTACTGCTAAACCCAAATCCTAATCTTAAGTAACATTAACATTGATCTTTTTAAAAAGTTAAACCTTATGTAACTTTTATCCAGTCTTCTAATCTTGACTCTGAAATGAAGCTGTAATCCAGACACACACACACACAACACCTGCATACACACTTATCACCCTCTCCCTCCTTATGACTCAGCAGTGTTAGGTCACTGGCAGCTCTGTTGATGAGGTGATTTCCCATGTCAGCACCAAAGGGAAATTCCCTGTGTGCTGCTTCGGATAAGACAGCGGTTTAAGTAACAAAATTACAGAAATGTCAGACATTCACTTACAGTTTAAAAAGTGAGGATTTGGTGCTTTTCTCTGTTTTATATCATCATCAACTGAATATTTTGGGATTTCAGAGAGTTGGTCAGACAAAACAAGACACGTGAAGACTTGTAGTTGTTTCACTTTTATTTCCATGGGATGAATGATCATTTAATTGATAAAAACAGATAAATTGGTAATGAAAAAGTTGAATCCCTACATGCTATATAAAATTATGCTACATAGGGCTGCAACTCTTGATTATTTCATTATTACAATATAGTGAAAAGAGCTACTTTGCTGTTTTAAATTGCCTGTTTTGTCTGACCACTTAACAATCATCTGATCAAAAAAGCTGCACATTTCAGAAGCTGGAACCAGTGAATTTGTGGTTGCTGATGTTCCGAAACATTTCCATGGTCAGGCCCACCAAAGAGCTTTAGTTTATGGCTGGAGCCCTCCTCTTTGAAAACCCAAAGTGCACTGTTTCTTCAGCCTCTGCCGGGTGCTTTTTTTCAAGTGACACTTTATTTAGACTAATTGAGAGGTTCTCGAGGCAGAGAATGTATTTGCAGCAGTCATAGCCATTGTTACATGTGGCAGTAAATCTTTACGTGTGCCGCATTGTACTTGCGAGCTTTACTTGGCTGGGAGTTGTTTGGATTTTTTGCAGCTGCGGTTTTGTCAGTTGGGCTGTTGGCCTGCTTGTCCGGTGTTTTCCTTTTCAAACATTTCAGGAGCACAGCAGTTTTGTGGCGGGCGTAAACTGATCCAGGTCAGCACTGACAGATTATGATGTGATGAATGATGTTTTGACTGGCAGACTATTAGAAAGATGGGTATGGCAAATAAGATGTTGATATGTTACATATTATGATAAATTAGATGTTATAATACACATAATTATAATTACTTTTTTGAAAATTATTATTTTAGCATTTTGCCGAGACCCCACTGGTTTCCCCCCACTTTAAAAATCACTGGCTTAAGCAATTACTATATTGTCAAAAAGTTATTAATTGTTCTGACATTTGACCAATCAGTTAATCAACTAATTGTTTCAGCAGTAATGCTACAGATGCTGTAAGTGTCACTTTTTTGTGCTGAACTAGTCAGAGGTCTCCTTTGCCATGCAGGTATTCCAGCAAATCCTACAGTTGCCTTAGTTTTTTGGACAAGACCAGACCTCTGTGAGCTTGATGACAAGGTCTTGTTAGAGAAATAGTGAGGGGGGGGGGGCCTAAAACTGCCTGACTGAAGCATGCTGTGTCTGCAGGCAGAGATTTGGCTCAGACGGGATTCTATCAGATTAAGTTCAGAGTCCTGCTCCATTAGGACAAACCCTGTAATTCAACAAACAAACAGTTCACTGCAGCTCATCTCACAGCATCACAGCTCCTCCTGCTCCTAATCTGTCCCTCCAACACTCACACAAAACAAGCTGCCTGGGCTGCAGGATCACGTAATACCAGAGGTCCACTGGTCACCGCTTCATGTTCTGGTTGTTCTATGCCTTGCTGTGTCTCTGTTGCAGATCCTGTTTACTGGAAGTCTTTCAGAAGCACAGTGTCTCCAAGCAGGAAGCTTTTTTTTTCTTTTTTTTCCCCAATTATGCGTACTATTGAATTATCTGTTTGCCTCACTCTCTTTCACACTGGACAGGGTTCATAGAAAAGTCTTGAAAGTTTGGAAAAAGCTTTATTTTCTGCACAATTAGCTCATGTAAACCAAGTGTTTTAATATTTGCAATTAAATGATTCCACTGTCATTTTTTTGTCTCTTATTATGGGATTTAGCAAGCATTAAATAATCATGTTAAAAACATACAAACAGTCTTAATATGAATAATATAGAAACAATTTAGTTGTAATGATAAAAGTTTGAATAATCCAGTAATTTTTGGTTTCTGTAACTTGAAGGTGCTTGAAAAGTGCTTGATTATTACTCTTAAAAAGCTGTACAATAGCTGGATTTAACTAGAAGCTTTCTATTTTAATCACTAATTTACCCTTGAAAGAAAAAAGCTTCATCAGCACCCACTGGTTTCTTTTTAGTGTGAGAACATTGGCAGGAATTAAAAAAAACTGACTAAGAGCCTACATCCCTGTAAGGATTTTTTGCTGTTTGATGAGCTAACTTTGTCTCAACCTTTCTCTTTCTGTCCAGCGGCTCTACAAGCCTTGAAGAGGAAAAAGCGTTACGAGAAGCAGCTGGCTCAGATCGACGGGACATTGTCTACCATTGAGTTCCAGAGGGAGGCGCTAGAGAACGCAAACACCAACACAGAAGTGCTTAAGACTATGGGCTTCGCTGCCAAAGCCATGAAGGCTGCACATGACATGTAAGTGAGACTTTTAGAAACAAGTTAAAGGTTAGATTTTTTTTGTCTGTGCTGAGGTTTTTGTAAGTAGTTGCTGTAAGTATTGTGAGTTACTGTATGAGGGACAAGAAGATGCAACAAAAAATAGAATACAATGACTTAATTCCTCAGCTGGCCTTTACTTTCCCTGCTAGCTTGTAGGGATGGATGTTGAGAACCAGTGCTAAACTGGTACCAGTTCCTGACTGGTCAGTAGTAAAATAAACAAATGTCACAGCTATCTGTATTTATGTAACATTATATCAACAGCAAACAGGCCAAAACATTCAAAAATGTGGGCTCACCTCATGAAATTTGAGGAAAATGCAGCTAAATATAAAAACTCAGAAAACACTAACTTGTTTCTGCAAGAGATGTAATTGTAAATTGAGATGCATCTTAAATGTCATGCCTTGCACCAATACGTAAGCAATCCATAAGCTTAAGTTATGCACACATTTTTATGTCCTCTTGTTTCACAGGGACATAGACAAAGTAGACGATCTGATGGCGGAGATCACAGAACAACAGGAAGTGGCTCAAGAAATCTCAGATGTGATTTCCAGACCGATCGGTTTTGGCGACGAGTTCGACGAGGTGAGAACGTAAACTAGAAGCATTTCTGGAACTCAGGAACCCTGTGTGTTTTCAGATGGTGAAACCAGGATATAAACTAAGTTTATCCACCATAGTTCTGGCCAGCTCTTTGGTTAATACTTCTGATGGCCTTGGAAGCATCGGGAGGAACTGTAGTGCCAAACACCCCCAACACAAACCTCACAGCTGCTACAGTTTCATCCATTCACCAAACGAGCACTGGTAGACTTTAGTATCGATATTAATCCTCTGCATGTTCCCTTTATATCATTTATTTGTGATAGTTTGGTAACTCAGGAGCGGGATGCTCAGAGAAGACTGTGCCATTGTTCACGTGCTGTATTGTCTGTGCAGAGTTGCAAAGTTGGTATCAAGACAGACTGGAGTCGCAAAAAAGGATGGGATTTTTATTGATATCAATGAGTATTGTCTCTGCTTATCAGTCGGATGCTTTATCAACTCCTGTATTGACTCCTGATTGGTTTACTTTGAGATGGAAAAACACAGACCTGCACAGGTTTTTGCATCAGTGCAACTGTTGTATTAACTGAGTCTGAGCACAGGGCAGAAAAGTAGAGTGGAAAAAAAGGCATCCATGCGACTGTGCAAAAGCACCACTGTTAAATCTGGAGCAGATTTCTGCTCGGTTGGGACACAGTGGCACTTGTGCGAGAGTGTCAAGCACATGGCATTCCTGGAATTTAAGCCCATGCTGCATAGACAGATGTTACAACATATCACTGGTGCTTGTCTCCTTACTTCAAATGACCCGGACATTACAACTAGCAGTGTTGTCATCTTTCCTCCTTATGGTAAGTTTCCAGCAGTGTAGACATGTGAGTTCAAGAAAACATGCCGGCATTAAATCAGACTAGTGGTGCAACGGTACCAAACATCCATGAGTCTGAACAGACCCACCGAATGTACAAAATCTATGGCTCTATTTATTGGGTCAGATGTTAATATATTATGTATTGTAGACCTGCCCTGCACAATGCCCATGTATTATTCCATGAATAGTTCCCAAACTGCAAACCATGACGGTTGATTCCACCAGCACGTCACGTCACATCCTCTGCACAGCTGCAGCGCCCACCAGCAGCATTTCAGAAGCATTTCAGCAGTGGAGCGTTTTTCCCACCTGATTATGTTTACTTGCTCAGATTTTGTTTATTAGGTCCTCTTTCCTTGCTCTTTGTGGTTCTACCATGGGTAAGCAGGTTATGTGGTTAGAGAGTTTCTTATCTGTCTGTCTTTGTTATTGTGATTTTGCATGCATTGCTAAGGAGAGGGACAGAGGCCGGCACTCACCGATACACCATATACCATACAACACTAGATCAGACAATTTGAAATTCATCCTCGATTCCCATCCGTACAAAAATGAGACTTGACTGCTTTGAGATTTGACTTGACTTTAGACCGAAGGCAAAATGCTGAAGGGACTTGACCTGGTCACCCATCAATATTTAAAAATGCAATATTGTATGTAGTCGTGCCTTTTGGAGCTCTGCTTAAAATTGTTGTGAATAATTGATAACCTAACCAGGATGCACGCGAGTCCATAACCTAATGCACATTTACAGTTGAAGATGCTGGCTCTGGAATAAAATGAAGAAAACTCTAAGTTCAAATGAGGGATAACCTTTCATTATAAAATTAATTAGTCTATGTTTGCTGTGTGCTGACTCAAAGTTAACTGCTTGATTATTTACTTGTGTGTGTTGTGTGTGTGTGTGTGTGTGTTAGGTCGAGGCTTATGGCTGAGCTGGAGGACCTGGAACAAGAAGAGTTGGACAAAGATCTTCTGGAAATCGAAGGAACACAGGACCTACCCAGCGTACCATCTACATCACTACCAGCTAGACCAGGTATTATATGTCACTTAAAGCCCGAGGAAATTTGGCCTGAAATAGTAACAATGGATATATCATATCAAAGCCGAGTGTTTCGTTAAACATCCACAAAAAGCTGGATGAAAATAAACATCCATAGCTCATTGTATAGAAGTACTGGCACAGAAGCTAAACAGTGTCCTGATGTGGACAGGGGCAACAGCAAAGTGCATATTCGCCACTTAAAAAGTCAGTATCAGTTTAAGTGTACACTATATTTAGAATATTTTTGCCACTTTATTTTGCCATTAGACAGCCTTTTCAATGGGGAACTGAAGCTACCGTTTATGCTCTCTTTAGCTTGTCTTATTGTGTGACTTTGGTATTTTAACATGTTACTTTGGATCCAAACCTGATGTTATTTGCTACGGATCGAGGCAGAGGTAGAGCAACGACTCGTAACTTCCATACGCTGCAATTACTGTATTTATTAAAGGATACTGGAATGATATAACGCCTTCAGTTCCCCTTTGTTGAGTTGGTTCAGACTCAAGGAGGCAGATTACCTGGGAGCAGAGAGATTTTCTGGCAGTGCTTGTGTGGGAAAACTGATTTTGTGGATTTTCATATGATTGGTTCAGCTGTTTATAACTGTCAGTTGTCTGTCAGTGTAAATTATAGCCCATTATCCTGAAAACTAAAGTCCACTACTCCAAAAATACACATTCTGGACTTTTAGTGACTGCCTGTCAGACTCCATTAACATTTTGCCCGTCATAAACATCTACGCCTTCTACAAGATTAGAAATGATTTCTTATGACTCATGAACGGACACTTCCTCATTTGGCGAACATTCAGCATTAATTTGAATTAACGTGAAACGGGCATACAGTAACACAAGTTATGCACCTGAATAGAAATTTCAAAGAAGGACATGTTTGTTGTAGCCTTGTTGTCAGAGAAGCGAGTATTTCAGTTTAGCATAACTTAGTTTCCTTAATCTCTAATGACATGTCTTGGTCATTTTATGATTCATTGCTGTAAATATATGGCAGTTTTCTCATTTAAATGACAATATTTTCAAATTTCAACTTTTTTAGACACTTACTATTATGTACATAATACCCTATATTACATGGTTAGAAGGCTAATGGCTGTGCAGCACACCATCAGCAGCATTATTAAAAAAATGATTTCGTGTTTTATTTTTGTTCCTTTTTTAGCCAAGAAGAAGGAGGAAGACGAAGACGACATGGCAGACCTCGAGGCCTGGGCGGCTAACTAAGCTAGCTTGCCCTGCTAGCTGGCCAGTGCCCCTCTCCTGTCTTGTCTCTGTGCTACCAGGCTGGTCCCAGACATCTGGAAGAGATACAGGGACTCTGGGCTCCTGAGCTGGCTGCTGGCATACTGCCCTGTCTTAAAGCCTACGTCCCAATATCTAACCATACCCCAACCCTAAAGTATGCACTTGTGCACATATTCACTGATTTCAAATGAAATGAAACCCAGGCTTTTCTTTTTTAATTAATATTACAGTACGAATCTCTTTGCTCCAGCTGCACACTCTTCTGTTTCTAAAGGGCATAGAGCAAATGTCATCCCCAAACAGCCTGTGGTTATGTAAATGGAAGTTCTCTTTGTGAGGAAAAAAGAGTGCATGAAGAGGCACTCAGGTCAGAAGAGTGCAAGTGCATACTTCTAGGGAAGAGTGTGTGGAGGAACAGGGCGAGGCTTGTTTCTGGGAGGAATGTGAAGAATCAACAAATGTGTGTGGGGGGAAAAAAAAGCAAAAACAGAAAGACGACATGACTCAGCCATTTTTCTGCTTCCTGCGTTGTCATCTCTCTGCTCTTCTACAGTGATGACGACAACCCATCGTCTACACCGTCTCTGCTTAAGTGCAACAGCAGCAAAAAAAGACATATGATGAAAATGTAGGACTTTCTCATTGAAACATCACTGTCAAACTACAAAACAATGACATGTTACTGCAGTGGAAACATCTTGTAGTGGGAGGATCCAGGGTTTGATCCCTCTGTCAGCCATATCTTGTAAAAACTGTCAGTTAGCTGTTAGCTAGCAGGCTCCTTTGCCAAAGCAAGAAGCATAGACATATGTACATAGATGCTGCATTGACCGCTTTGGCCCGTTGCTGCAATATATCACCACCAAATTGGACCGGGAAAAACTGGCCTGTGAACAAATGTAAATGTAAACAAGAGAGCTGCCATTTTTTCTAGATAAAAAGCACTTTAACATTTACATTTCTCAACTGATTCTGAGAGCCATGTTTTATGATCTATACGGAGAAGGGAAAAAAGTGTTTTTAACTTATTTCAGGTAAGATCATGAACCCTTGAATATAAAAATAACTAATGAAATTGGTTAATAGTGGTTTTTTATCCAGAAAAACTGCTGTTCCCCTGTTTACTTGTATGAGTTTACAGGCTAGTCTCACCCTGTCCAATATGGCAGCCACTTGGACATATGATCCAAATGCAAATAACGTGTGTATATATATAGAAATATGGCAAAAAGTGCTTATGCTAATGAGTCAATGCTAGTTTACCTTAGCTCAGTGGTTCACAACCCTTCTGGTTTTTGACCAAAAGGATTGTGTCTACACATGAAGGATTTTAAGTGGTTTTAGGAGATAAAAGTATCCAATATCTCACACAAATAAAAAATAAGACCCTTAAATGACTTGTAACCCCTGAAATATGTCCTTTGGATCCCTTGTGAGGTGGGAACCACTGTTTGATTCAGTAGGGTCATAAGCTTCCTGGTCTTTATGGAGTTTGATAAGTGGATGATTCATCATGAGCCTGGATTTCTGTTTGAGCTAGATCAGTCGGAGGAACGCAAGAACAAGCTCAAACCTGCAAAGCTGCAGGCGTATTCATAGTATGGAAGTCAACAATGTTCTGTTAAACTGTCAACTCACTTTCAAATATGAAAGGTTGCTCTTCCTTCCCTTAGAGCAAATGTCTAATTACTGTGTTGAGCAGAGGGTGTGTAGGCTGTAAAGAAACCACCAAGATGTTTTGCTGTTTGAAAGATATAAGTTCAGTTATCCCAAAAAAGGTGTTAATACCTATACATGCAACAATAATACAGCAACGTTCTCACTGAAAAGTATATAACTGACATCACTGATAAACAGAGCCTAGATATGTGTTGGATGGTGCTGATTAGCCAAATTACAAGATATAGAAATCTCAATTTCTTCCAGTGGTATCTAGTCCTCCAGTTTGTCCACGTGTAGAGATGTCTGTCTACAATATTTATGCCTCCAAATCATCTCTCTGGATAATTCACAGAACACACTGGTAACTGTTTTCATGGGGCTAGATTCTGCCGAAGAGATAATTTCTGTATTCATAAAGCACCAATCAAATAAAATTACAAAGTTCTTTTACATAGCAAGCAAAAAGCATGTAAAACAAAACATAGTAACACAGAAAAACACAGCAATATAAGGATGAAAGCAGCCTACTAAAAATTTAAAAACTAGAATCGGTTCAAATCAGGGAAGGCATGCAATAAAGTTAAAAGAGACTTGGCAAAAACTGCCACCTCAGACAAATAATTAAATACACGTCCATAATAAAAGTAAAACTATCTGCATGGCTCAAACCGGGTTGTGATTTGGGTGAACTGACTCTTTAACAGGACAGCGATTGTTAGCTAGCTGACGTCAAAATACAAAACTCAGATGGATTGGTAGAATTATGATTTCTCTGTCAAAAACTGCAGAGATATCAGTCAAAGGTACTCATACACTTTCAGGAGTAGTGGTCCTCCAATATAGGTGTCAGAGGAGACATTTAACACCTTCTCTGTTACTCTCTTTAAAATTGCACATACCAGACACCTCCAGCGCCTTGCCTGTCTGAGGTTTAACAGTGATGTACTCTGAGAACATCCTACATTAGCTGAATTTAAAGATGATGTGTGTATGAGTGTGTGTGATGTTTTTCAGCCTTTTGACACAGTGACCTCTTGTGAATATTTAGTCAAACTGAAATGGTGAGCTGGACGTTTGTTTGGTTTTTTTTTCCATTTACTCTTGACTCACCTGTCATGCAAATCTGATTTGAATACTAAAAGACAAACATGAGACGTGTTGGTTTCATGTCGGTCTTCATGATGAAACAGCTGTAGCTCCACTACCCTCCTTCTATCAGCAGACATGTTTTTTTATGCATGGACGGACTGGGGTCGATCCAGAAACAGATGGTCGAGTCTGTAATTTAAGCGTAACCTACGTCTCCAAACCTTTGCTCATTTTTTGTGATGCAAAAAAATTGGGTCGATCCCAGTCCTGATATTTAAAGACAAATTATTGAAAAGAAACTTGCATATGCCAATAGAATTTGTTTTTCTTTTTTCCTGTTTTTTTTTTTTTTTTTTTTTTCCTGTTTACCTCAAATATCACTCATATTCTATCTGGCTGCACAGAAACACAGTGTGCCCTGTAGCCAGTACTAAGAGGTTGGATTTTGGCAGCCATGTTGCTCTGTTACTGGGGTTGTATACAGTTTATCTTAATAAAGTTGGGATTAAATGCAAATGTTAGCACAGTCGCATCTGTTCATACAGAAATCGGTTTCTCTTTCATGTCCTCCTCAATCAGCGATCATCTTGCACTTGGTAAGTGACTCAGAATTTTGTCAGTCAAATCGGATTTCGCTGTACGAATATTCAACTATTCATTCCTTTTTTTTTTCATACAGACTAATAAGCAACACTATTGAATTGCCAGATTTTTGAAAGGGTTTGGTGGGACATTCAGGGTCACAGTGACAGCCACGTAATGAAAGTAATAACCTAGTTTATACTACCAAAATGGACACCTATGTCGTATTAAGTTGCTGTGAGCTGTGGATTCACCGCTTTTAAGCAGAAGGCAGAAGATAGTGCTGCCTCTGAGCCTTATTGGGCAAAGCCGCTCTTTTTCTGGGCAACTGCCTCCATGGTGTCCGCAGCTGTCCACATAACATCTGTTTGGAGTTCAGGCCTTCAGACTCACATGGGTGCAGGCCCACAAAAATAAAAAAAAAACAATTACTCGACTTGAAGAACCTCAGTCAAATGAGGGACTGATGATTGGAGACTTCAACTTTATGGGAGCAGCCACACTGCATCGCCGGCAGCAGTGTCTTTTCCATGATCACGCATTAGATTCTGAGGTATGGTAGGAGAATATGCAAGTGGAGTACAACTGGGAGGGATTTGATCAGATCCTTACAAGTTCACACTGATTGCTCAAATGTAGATGTGACTCGGTGACCACAATGATCAGCAGTCATTCAGAGCCTGGACAAGGCATAGGATTAAACTTCAACCATGTTCTTCTGTAAATGTAAACATGCAAACACGCACCTCTGACCCATGATTCTGCTCTACCAGCTGTTACAACCCACGACCTTAGGAGGTGTTTTCAGGCCTGATTTAAGTTTTTTTTTTTTCCTCACCTGCCAGTGTGGCAGATCACTGAACATTTCTAGCAGCCACTCAGGTTTTTTGTCTGTCATTTCTGAAATCTATATGTAGAATACTTAAAAACTGTAAGCACTGCGTCAGTTGTACCTACCAGCACAGTAGGAATATGGAATATATCACATAACCTTAATCCCTGACTAATCCATAATTGTCTTTTAAAAATAATATTAGCTAGCCACCTCCAAATCACATTTGATATTGGATATATTTATGTGTAGGCCACCCAGTGCAGGATGAGTCATACTTAAATGTGTTACAGGAAAAGAAAAGATATAAAGAGTAAATGGAAAGTTCACCTCAAAATCAAAAATACATATTTTCCCCCTGACTTGTAGTGCTATTTATCCATCAAGATTGTTTTGGTGTGAGTTGCAGAGTTTTGGAGAAATCAGCCGTAGAGATGTCTGCCTTCTCTCGAATCAAATGGGACTAAATGGCACTTGGCTTGTGGTTCTCAAAGCACCAAATAAATACACTGGAAAAACTCAACAGCAGTGTCTCTTTACAAAAATCACGACCCGGTTACTGAGATAATCCATGGACCTTGTTGTGAGCAGTTTTATGTAGGAACTACTTTCTTTCTATTAGAAAGAAAATAGTTCTGTGGTTGTAGTTTGCAGTTTCTATTAAAAAGAAAGCAGTGGAAAGATTTTATACATTTGGCACGTTTAGCAAGAAACAACAATAATTAACACAGGGATGCAGGATAAGAACTTTGTTATTTGCTAACACACTAATAATATAACGTCAACATATTATTTAAAACTCTAAATGTAAAATTCTAAATGTTAACACAGACATAATGTGCTACAAAGAGGCTGCTTTTGTAAAAAAGCTATAAAATATTCAATTTTTCATTGTCTGATTGTTGCTCAAAGCTGGTACTTAACACATTGAAATGTTTCAAATTCCACACAAGCAAAGCTTCAATAAGAGGTGAGATTATGCGACTTTTTTATACCAAAAATCCTTTGACTGGACCTGCAAGTTTACACAAATCAATCCTTGGTCTCACTTTCATATGTGGCACAAAAACATTGTTGTTCTGAGCTTTGATCTCATTACCCTGTTTGTGGTGTTCACTGTAAAGTGAACAACTTAATATATTTTATGCAAAGTTCAACAGTGAAACTATTTGTTTATGTGTGTAATTCAGGAGTGAAGATCTATATTATGATATGCAGACTTGCCGTTTCTTTTTTTTTTTAACATTGAAAACATTAATTTAAGGCTCTCTTCTCATAAAAATATGTTTAAATACTTTTTACTTAATTTAATTTCTTTGACACTTTAGTTCACAAAGCTTGGATGCAGTTTTAATGGCACAATAATGCAGTGCCACTGTGATTTGCACCAGAAGTTATTATTATTGGCTGTATTCATAATCTACTTAAGTAATTAACAGAAAAACAATAAAATACTCCTACTGTATCAATAATCCTGCTTAGAAGTGAAAGTATTATTCTTAGTGTGTTAAATATTTTAAAATCTGAACAAAGAACTGTTTGTTTAAACTCAGAGCACTGAGACCAATTGGATGCAAGACCACTTGAAACATGCTCTTAAATTAGCTGTAGTGTAGTGTTTCTGTGAGCTGAGTTTAGACACTTCAACTTGAGACTTACAGTCTTTCACTCCGTGTTTCTAGACTGGCGTTATAATCCCTACATTTCTCAACCACGTATTGTCATTTTCGGCACAAATTAGACATCTCAAAAACGGCACCATTTAGCATGTGTGTGGTGCTGTGCATATTCTAGAGCATTTTCTCTTAAAAAAGGGTATTTGATCTGTTTCACCGGGTTTATGAATCAGTCATAAGTGACATCCTTCCTCACTAAAACTTCAACAAAACATTAAAACCCAAGTAACTTGAAAACCTAACAAGAAAATATGTCTTTTTGGGGGTTGGAGCTGCTCAGTGGCTGGCAGATAAGACTGTGGTTGTACTGGGCAGCTTCCAGGTGTGAATGTGTCACTGTGTGAATGTGATCAGGGCCTTCCTGCAAAAGAGAGCACTGCTCTCAGTGTACCTACCCTGAATAAATAAAGGTTTAAAAAAAATGTATCTCTGATATATTTGCACTGTGCATAGATGTGCAAGTACAAAGTATCAGCGGAACAGTATTGGAACATCTAAATGACTGGATCCCTTTCGGAGTTAATGATGAGTGATGTGTTAACTTGTGTGCAGTGTTTTAACATGGTCTGTACAAAAAAAATACTGCTGGTTGGGTTGAACTCCTAATACTCCATCAAATTGCAGCAGTTTTTGTGCAATTTTAGCCAGCAATTACTTGTGATACAGGAAATAGAGTCAAAAGTTCAGTATTGCCTTTTGAAAATGAATCACACAACATACGGACTCACTTCCCTCCTCTGCATTACTTTGACTTTTTGTTCAGGGTTTTAGTGTAAAGTTAAAAACACTGCTGAAAGCAACTTTAGTAATCATATCCACTGACTCCCATCAATTGATTACCAATCCAGTATCAAAATCACATGTAGTAGTGGAAGAAAGTGTGTGAGGACCCTTCTCCTTAGTGACACTGATACAAGGTCCAGCGGAGGAAATACTGGAGCAAAGGCCAAGGCCAGGGTTGGGGTAAACGTTAGGCAACAGCTATTATTAGTACACACACACACCACACACACACACGTTCAAGTGTGACACTACTTTTAAATATTGCATTCTTACTAACTTATTATTTATTGCTGCATCTTGTGTATGAAAGGCATATACAAATACAGTTTGTTCTTAATATTATGACATGATCACATATACTTTATTATTATAAACATAATTCTATTGATACAGTATATGAGCTTTACACTGGAATAGTTTGAAGTGCTTAATCTTCTATTTTGATACACCAAGTTGTGCTTTCTCGGCTCCGTGGTGCCGTGTTTCGGTGCCTTTTATTCAACTGGGTCTTTGCCATTTTCACAGTTTTAAACAGTGCATAGAGTCAAGAGTGGTTTTGTTTGGACAATCAGCCATGCTACTATCTCCCACAGGCAACTGGGTGTGGTTAATTTACCCATTATTAATATGTTTTGTGGTGCCCCAGGGGCAACATCTTTTCTGCTTCTATTAACCCCTCCATCCCTCTCATCAACAAAGCAACAAAGCCAACAAAGCAGACTACATGTAGCTTCAAGCAACATGTTTATAAATCCACACCAGGCTCTGACGTAACATAATTAAACTGCCTTTGAGTCTAATCCTCGCCAAAGCAAAGAACAGATACTCAGCTACCTTATATCTACATTGTGTCTGCTTGTGCTCCGTTGGTTTTGATAGTTTAATCTGAATGTCTCAGACATCTAGTCCCAAGATATTCAGTGTATCAATCAGTTTGTGGTAACTATTATAAATAGGCCTCCCTCTACTTTGGAGTATGACCCATGTGAGAACAGTATAAAATATTAGCAAACAGGATTTTGACACAGGGCCCCTTTGCAGAGTTGGACCTCAATATTAGGGACCTGCTTCAGTTGGTATTGCACTTTGGTGATGCAAAAACCAGAAAAGCAGTTAATCAATCCACCAAACAATTAGCAGTTTGGAACCTATACTTGGGCAGTTACCTGATATGCCAGCTGAAATTCAGTCTTGCCTGATGCCTGATGCATGAGCATGTGATGAGGTGCATCAAGGACAGGTGCATCCTTGAGTGGGAGGTTGAGGGCCCCCAGTAAGGTTGGGCAACAAACACTGATGAATCAATTCCAAAATTACAATTCCAAAAGAATCATTAAGACATTTTAAATTTGATTCTGCTTGTTGATCCCAACACAAATGAAACAGTGTAGTGAACAAGTATCTTGCTCAGGTTAGCTTAGCTCGATGCTTCCACCGGTAACATTTATCTGTGCTAATTAGCGTTTTACACAACTCTGCTATGAAGAATGCAGGAGGATGTTCGTAGAATCAGAATGAATGAGCAGAATCGGAATGGAATTAGAATATGAATCGTTAAAGTTCAAATGATACCCAGCCCTAGTTTCCACCTCTTTTTAGAAGTTGGAACAACAGTCTGTATCCAGTGTCTTTTTTTTTGTCCGTTCTGTAACACTGTAGAAACATGAAACATGGTGGATTCTGTGAAGGAGGACCCGCGTCTTCCATAGATATACATGGCTAATTCTAGGGTAATGATTTTTATTCTCAGGTGATTGTACACTAATGAAAACTTACTTAGAAATATTATATTACATTATATTACTCATAAGTCTTACACACTGGACCTTCAGTTTGGGGTCTGTGGATGTGTAATTTGTTTGGGAAGTTTGGGGGCCCCTCTGTGAGCCTGCATTATGTTTTGGTGAATCATTCTCCAGTTCCAGCACACATTCTCCTGAGCGTCTAGTTGACAGAAGAAAAACCTGCGGTCCAGCATTCATGTTAGTGCAAGAATTTAGCATGCGTGTGGAACAAAATGTACAACAATTTGTAAGTGCTTGCGTAACCAAAAATTACCTGATTATTTACCCTTCACGTAATAAAATACAATATGACATTTACATTTTCACAGGATATTTGCCATCCTTCCCAGACCAAACTTGTTCCAACTACTCATTCCAAAATACTCACGCCCCCATACTGCACCTCAAGATATCATTGGCCGTCCCACGACGGCCGTTATCCAATCAAATCACTCGTGCGCGGGGCGGGAGCTGCTGCAGCCAATAGGAGTCCAGAGTGGGACCGGGTTTGAACCACCCTATCGTGTAAACCGCTCTGAATGTCGCTCCGAAGATAAAAAGCGAGCCGTCATGAATCAGTCCCTCCCTCTCTGCCTCTGTCCGTCGGCTAGGCTGCCGCTACGCTCAACCTCCCCGGAACAAAACATCAGAAAAGAACCATGTCTGAGAAACTTCCCTACAAAGTTGGTCAGTATCGAGATATATTCGTTTAACCGTGCATATAAGATACGCTTTCGTAAAGTAGGGTGGCGGTTTGAGAGCTAGCATGCTGTGAAGTTCATGCTAACTTAACGGCTCTTCTCGCAGCCGTTTTTTAGCCTAAAAGCCAATTATGCGACGAAATCATTTACTTGAATGTTTTATACTGATTTGTAATAATTCCAGGCTGAAACGCTTTCTCACGACTTTGTAACAGCTATTGTTAACTTGCTAGCTTGTGGTGAACTGCCGGCGTTGTTGTTATTTAGCTTAGCAAGGTGTTAAATTAGCTTGTTCGCCGTTCGTTACAGCCGTTGCAGCTCGTTTCTTGTGCATTTCCACTTGCAGTTTATTCAAATTTAAGAATGAATCGACATGTAACAGTCGTTCTAGCGCCGAGCATGAGTTGCACTGTGAAGAAAAACGACGTCCCGTAGCTCCCGGGAGTTGTAGTTCGCTAGAAGAGCCGGAGGCGTCGCGTTTCTCGGCTTTGACCGTGTTTGAAAACTACAATTCCCGTGAAGCCCGACGCGTCGCCGTCAGCGTTTGCTTGAGTGACAAGAGCAGGCAGAGACCGAGCTGCACTGTATGTAGCTTTGCATACCGTAGTAATACAGGGGCTGCACGTGGTGTTCCTGTGCTCCAGATTTGAGAGCTAAATGGCCCCGGTTCAAACGTTTTCGTGAAGTTTTATTGATAGGAGATTAGATTAGAAAAGCTTTCTTTTGCCTAAAATGTCTTTGTTTCAGAAGTGATAATAAAAATTGGCTGTAGACGTAACTTTTCTGCGTAGAGAAAATAAAAAAATGCACGTAAAATATAACAAACATATAATAACAAGATGCATTCAATTGAACATGCCAGGTAACGTTTGTAAAATAAGATATGATGATAATTATTCATTAAAATAACTTGAGTTGTCTGCAGGGGGTACAAAATCATCAAACATCAGCCAGTTGCAGGTAAAATATGCCAGTGGCTGGTATATTTACTTCACTCACCAGCCCCCAAAAAACAATAAGCTATTTAATGGCTGGTAAAAGTTGTACATTCATTAGCCGTTTGGCCAGTGGACAAAAATTAATTTTGCATGCTGTGGCTGCTCTGAGTGTGAAGCAGCTGGTTAGAGGCGGAACAAGTTACACAATTACTTGTTAACAGATAGCTGTGGGGCAAAGTCTACACATTCTCCACCAACTTAATACAATCAAGTGTCAGTAGTTTATTTCAGTGACTGAGTCTGTCGGGTCCTGATATGTTAATTAATGCAATGTCACTCATTTACTACAAGCAGTCAAGAAGTGAAATATTTATTGCATTTTGCCTCCTGTAAATTTTCTATAATTTTGATTAGTTGAAGTTAGTTGGTTTAGCAGAAGGTAAAAAGACAAATGATAAAAACAGCCTTATATTGGAATATGTTTTGTTATTGATACAGTCACTAGTGCTTCAGTGTGTTTCTCCTGCCAGCTGGGAGCTTTTTATCATGATTTTTCTCCATAATTTCCTGGACTAAATGACTAGTTGAGGAAATATCTGCAGTTTAATTTATAATGCAAATAAGTTTGTGGCACATCTTATTGTTTAATGATTTTTTTTCTCTAAAACATAAATTGCTGAAGGTCTTTTGAGTTCTGCATGCAGGCCTTCATCCATTCTCGTTTCAAACAACTGGCCTGATATGAACTTGTTGGCACAAAGTTTACCTCGGTCATGAGGGCACTCGTACTTGTGGCCATAAAACTATACCCCTATGTAAACAGATCCTGCACTACTGCTTAAAAGAAGACCTGTCATTACACCGGCTTTGCTCTTTTACGCTGAACCAAACAACACTGGCTTAATCATAAGATAAGATAAAGCTAAGACCTAATTGATCTGACACTGAGGAAATTTTCATGCTGGCATTTCAGAAGCAAAAGAGGAGTGATGTGTGACACAACAGCACCTGCGCCTCGTCCTGCTGGCTCCCCTGTTTTACACAGGCATTGATTCGGCTGGTACCTCCTCTGCCAGATTAATGGCAGAACAGCGTCATCTCCCAATTCCATGTTCATGCATTTAAGAATGGCAAGGCGGGATAACAGCACAACATTCATGCCTTCAACACACCATATAAAAGGGCTTCTAACATGCTTTTGGTGGATAACTGCACTCCAGTGCTGTACTGGTTATAGGTGACTTCAGGTAGGATTGAACATACAGGACCACACAATGAATCACGCCCCCAAAGAGAGCTCGCTCACTGACTTTTAGTTTAGTTGCTACTTTGAACTCAGTGTGAACTTGTATCCCTAATCCTCTCTGTGGCTGCTCAGTCAGCCCAGTGCCGGTTCAGTGCAGACTGGCTGAGGTGTGTTTGCACATGCACAGGCTGGAGCCTGCCTCTGTTGTAGAGGTGGAGGGTCAGTCGTACTTTGGGACTTACATCCTGCACCCTGATTTGTACCTGCACCATTGTTGAGCCTGTAACATAGGACTGAGTGCTTCACTTCCTTAAACCAGGATGCTTTCTGTTGCTTTCTGTTCTGCAAGTAATGATTATTTTTATACACACACGTATATATGACATATATACATGTGTGTGTATTTCGTGTAAGACTATGTTGATCACTATTTCCCAAAGGCCAAGCTGCCTTCAAATGCCTTGTTTTGTCCACAGTACAAAAATATATAGTCTGCTGTCATAGAGGACTAAAGAAACTACAAATATTCACATTTTAGAAGCTGAAATTAGAGAATTTTGACTTTTCCTTTAAATGACTGAAACTGATTAATCAATCATCAAAATAGTTGCTGATTATAGTTCTAGTATTTAATGTAGCTCTAGTATTGTGATAATCTCCAAGTTGAAGTATTAATGGCGTCATAAGTTGAAATGATACCATTGCTCATATTTACATGGTATTCATAATATCCATACCTGACATTTTTTCTACTCCTCTGTCTCCCCAGGAAATTGGTTAGCAACTAAATGATTGGGCTTAATGTGGAAACTCACAGTCTACAGATCTCCACAATTATGTAATCTAATTAAAAGGCCAGCCCCTGTAAATTATTGTGGAACTTGTGAAAGTGCTGTATGATGGAGAAAAGGAATTGGAGTTGTAGATCTGTGGCTCTGTGTTCTTTGATAATCTCCAGCTAGACCCACCTTGAGACAACACAAATGGCATTTAGCCTGGTGTTTGATTTGCTTTGTGTGATGAGTTTCTCCTCACTCATCCTTCACCTGATAGTGACCGACAGGCTGTTTGCCTTCATGTTTTCCAGCATATAAAACTCAGGTTCTCTTTTTCCAAAAACTGACTCATGCAGCTCCAAATGCGACCTTATGATGTGATTTGAATAATCAGCTTCTGTTCTTTGGACCATTTGTAGTGACAGTTTTATTTTCATAAGAGGGACGTAATAAGCAGTTTGCTTGGGAGAAACACACTTTGTACAAAATGGCATAGGGATAAAGTGTTACTAAAGAAACAAGAAGTGATAACAAGAATGAAATGATTTTGTGTGCCGTCCTTGTACAGGTTTCTTACAGTGCATCAACTCTTGTTCATTGTTACACACTTGTTCTGACATGTTAAAAAGAAATCAACCTTGAATAACTTGTTGCTGTGCTGTATCAGTCACAACGCAACTCTTGTTGCCTACAATTACAAATTATCAAAAGGTGTTGATTATGGACAAGATGAATTTAAGCTTATGTTGCCCTTTTTCCAGTGTTGTTTCAAATGCGTAGTTACATTTCCTGCTTACTTCCATTTAGCAGGATCATGCTCTCCACTCTTCTTAAACAAAAAACAGCAGATGTGCAGCAGCAGCTGTCTAGAAATGAAAGGAGTGACTGTACGTGCAGTGTACAGCTGTAGCTGTCAATTTTTTTTTCAGTGCAGTGGCAACATAGTTACCAGGGAGAAGGATTTGTTCTTCTCACATGTTAGAAAATGACAGTATATTACATGCATCAGGAAGAATATTAGCAGATATAATCTTTTATCTGTCTTCTTAGGACTTCTCCATTTAAACTACAGCAGATTTGCTGAATTACAAATACCACATCCTGCTTTTTCTCAAGAAGAGATTTAACAAGTGTGGCAGGAAATAAAATAATTTCATTCACATGTCAGTTTAAATCATATTTAAAGTTGTACCAGCAAAGCTGAACATCTTTTAGTGACCTTGGCAAGCACATAGGCCTAGTTATATATAATCAGTTGAAATAATAGCTTCATAAATTTTGTAGATTAGTTATTACTGAACAATAAGTTCTATTTAAGTCCGCATTTTTTAAAATTTGATTATAGATTATTTGTTGGGCTTTTTGCCTGTATTTCGATAGGACAGCTGGATATATGACTGGGGGGGGGGGGCAGAGAGAGGGAGAGAGGGGATGACAAGCTGCAGGCGGGAGTCGAACCTGCGGCCGCTGCAGAGGACTGTCAGGGCCTCAGCACATGGGGCACATGCTCTACCAACTGAGCTATAGGAGCACCCCGGTTTGTTTGATGCTTTTTAAGAAAAAATCGTATCTACAGACGTAACAGATTCAAACAAGATAAAAAAAAATTGAGTCCATTGTGAATAGAGAGGTGTAGGTGACAAATCTGCTGATTGAATGCGGGATCAAGATGTTTTGTGAGAATGTTATGTTATATTATTGTACTCTTCATATTTTTGAACACCTTCAGCATCCTGCTTTCTCTCCTAGCTGACATCAGCCTGGCCGAATGGGGGCGTAAGGCCATCGACATCGCAGAGAATGAGATGCCCGGTCTGATGAAGATGAGGGAGCTGTACGGTCAGTCCAAGCCTCTGAAGGGCGCACGTATCGCCGGCTGCCTCCACATGACCCTGCAGACCGCCGTACTCATCGAGACCCTCACTGCCCTCGGAGCTGAGGTGACATTTAACAGCTATTCATGAATATAGTCATAGAGAGAGCACTGATGTTCATGTCTTCCAGAAAAACATTTTCCCATTATAGTAACACAGAGATGACGTGATGTTCCAGCTGCAACTGCAGGTTTGCCTAACCAGATTTTGCAGTGAATAAAAGTTGATGTTTTTCGTCTCAGATTGGCTGCAGGCACGTTGAGCTTACTTGCCTATATCTCCTCTCTGCTATCACTACTTTGATCAACACAACTACCTGAATTGAAGTTAAGTTTTTGTCATTACTTCAGTCTCTCATTCTCAATAGATAAGACTGCAGCAATAGTAGTAAAATGCAGTGCAGAAAAAAAGTCACAAATCACAGAGGTGGGTTTTCAATAGCAAAGATTGGATTCATCAAAATGCTATGATGTGATGTATTACATATTTCATGTTGGCAAATTTTCCTTCATTAAGATGAGTTTCTAAACCTTCCAGATGCTGTGATCTAATGTAGTAGTCATTTTCAGTGGCAGTGAGAGAAAAGTTGTGCATTTAGAAAAGGAGAATAAAAGTCCAAAACACAAAAATGGAACAGCGGACTCTGTTTCCACTTACTTCCAGTAACATCTTCTGGTTGTACATTTTTTAAGCCCAGTTAAACTTTTCTAGAAACGGAACATCTCACTGAAAGAGTCAAGTATGGTTCAGTTAATCTTTATCCTCTTTTGGTTTCTTCATTCATATGAAGCATCATAAATAGTTTGTGCAAAGTATGTGCCAATAGATTACAAAATATTGAAATACTACAAAACCCATCAACATGTTACATATTTTGGCATGAAAGTGTACAGATTAGTACATCAGAAAAGAACAGTTTGGTTTTTATTTACCATATAACTTTCATCGTTGTCAGACTTGTGCACTACAGCAGTAGTTACTGTGAGAGAGCAACTTTATTGATTAATTTATCTTGACGAACTCTCTCGGTGAGTCTGGGATCTTTGTCTCTCCCTCTATTTGCCTCAAGGCCAGTGTGTTCTGTTATCATGTTAGTTTTTATCTGTCTGACCAGGACTGGTTTTGTCTGGAGGGAACCTGCACCCTGAGAACCAGCAGAGAATAAATGACCTGCTCTGTCAGCCTGGGGATTTTTTTCCCCCCCTATCTCATTATACTTGTCTCTTTGGTAGTGATGCTCTGTTTGGAAGGTAGATTAGCAAGCAACACAGAATTACAAAGTCAAAGGTTCTTGTTTTGTCTTTGAATTCTAAATGTACATTTTAGATGATCAGTGTCACAATGCCACTTGAATTGAAATTGATTTTACAGTACAGAGGCTATTGGGAGGAAACTGCTGGCTGTAAACCCCACTTTTACATCAGATTTCTCTGACTTCTTTTAAGCTGCAGTAGAGAGTTTTGGACACTAGATAGCAGTGTGTGATAGGTTCACAATGCAGTCGCAGGTCTTTCATTTCAGCTTTCAGAAGTAATCTGAGACAGTTTTTAAGAGGGTTGATAATTCATGACAAAATAATTCGATATTTAACTATGTTAAGGCAGAGTGGGACCAGATGTCCTGATTTTTTTTTTTTTTTTTTAAGAGATTGAACCTTGAGCTTTTTTAACTGTTGTGTTTTCAAGGTTAAGTGTCTTGAATTAATAAATGCTTAATTTCCCATGTGTTTCATCTGCACAATCATCCATGTAAACCAAAAATCAATTTATATTCCTGTCGTCATATTTGTTTGTCTCCTGGCGTCTCGTATTAGATTGACCGACATTGGTGCCAAAGTGAAAGTAGCATTTTTCTGTTAATTCCGTTCTGTTGGGTCTCACAGTTTGTGTGAAGATAAAGGCTTTGAGTCTAGAAATCTTTGGTTTACTTTTCTTAAAAGTGATGAATTTTAGTCTTAAAAGCTGTACAAACCTTGTTTATTAAAGTAATGACCAGATATTATTGCTCATATGTCAATTGATTGTAATGCCCCTTGAGGCGTTGCAGCCCAACCGTCAGTGTTGTAGCTGTGTCATAAGGTGGCAGAGAGAGACAGGTGGTAGTCTGCACTGAGACTCTACATCACATGGAGGACTTGGCGTGATTTCTCACCACCAACACTTTAATAATCTCCCAGCTAGAGTACACTCTGTGTGTTAAATTACCCAGTAAAACATCTGTCGGAATAACTGTAATAGAGCTAAAACTATGATAATGCTCAACCTGATTCTCATTTTTTTAAATTGACTTGACCTGAAAGACTTTCATTTCTGTTTGGACTTAAGTGCCAAGAAAGTGTATTTTATTAACTGTGTTTAGAGAATCAAGTTACTGCAGAAATCCTGACCAGCCAGGTTTCCTAAGTTCATGTAAATACAGCTGAACAATTAGATGAAGCTGTGTGATGTCAAACAAACTATGATCATAGAAAGAAAGCGTTTTTAGAGGCACTGAATTGAAGCTAAAATTCATGAATTAATTTCAAAAGATTATATAATTCATATGATTCTTTCGCTGACGTTCTCTGTCTCCCTCCTCAGGTTCAGTGGTCGAGCTGTAACATCTTCTCCACTCAGGATCACGCTGCTTCCGCCATCGCCAAGGCTGGCATTCCAGGTAACACACACCACCTCTGATTACTCTGTGAATTATAAAATGATCTGGTTAGGTTTGTATGTTTCAGCAAGCAGTTTATTATGACTTTCTAGCAGTCTCAGCAAAAAAAAATGTGCTGCACAATGTTGTTTTGCATGTTTGCGTCCCACTATGGCGGTGGAAGCTAGCTGTTAATGTTTGCATCTCTCCACTGCCATAAGGCTGATGAAAATACAGTTTTAAGGTTTCATTGTTCAGTGATGAAAGGGAAAAAAAACAAGCCATATCAAAGTCCCCAAATACTGTATGTCTGTATGAATAATTTAATGCCCCTTGAGGCGTTGCAGCCCAACTGTCAGTGTTGCAGCTGTGTCATGAGGTGGCAGAGAGAGACTGGTGGTAGTCTGCACTGAGACTCCATAACACACAGAGGACTCGGAGTGATTTCTCACCACCAACACATTAGGTTTACTGCCAGTAGGTGGGAATATTCTGACCTTCCTCTCAGAAGTATTTACTAATTTCCTTTCTTTCTTTGTGTAGTGTACGCCTGGAAAGGTGAGACCGATGAGGAGTACGTGTGGTGCATCGAACAGACTCTGTATTTCAGAGACGGCCAGCCCCTCAACATGATCCTGGACGACGGAGGTGACCTCACCAACATGGTCCACCAGAAGTATCCCAAACTGCTGGCAGGTCAGTTTGTTTACACACACACGCACAAACACATTGAGGTCACTGTTCATTTACTTCCCTGTTCCCTAGTGACGTCGCAGTTTTCTTTCCAGTCAGTTATTTTGTACAATCAGCCAAAGTTTGCTGTGTCCATCAAAAAAAAACCCCAAAGTTTTATTCATATTGTTGCATGTTAGGTGGTTATGCCCCTTGAGGCGTTGCAGCCCAACTGTCAGTGTTGCAGCTGTGTCATAAGGTGGCAGAGAGAGACCGGTGGTAGTCTGCACTGAGACTCTATAACACACAGAGGACTTGGAGTGATTTCTCACCACCAACAGTTAAACACACATTGTGAAGCTGCATTTACATGCATAAAGTCTGTTATTAAATTATTCAGTTAAACCTGCAACTGTGAGTGGTAACCATAGAGGGTCAGTCAGTCAGTCTATGATAATGCACAATCTTAGTTTTTATGTCGTGAAAACCCTTATGTTGTATGTTCAGGTATCCGTGGAGTGTCAGAGGAGACAACCACAGGTGTCCACAACCTGTACAAGATGATGAAGAAGGGCGAGCTGAAAATTCCTGCCATCAATGTTAACGACTCCGTCACAAAGGTAAAGCTTGACCTTTAAGCGGACAAAAATGTATCCTAATCCTTATTAGTGAAACCATTCAGTAATGTAGGAATGACCTTTTAAAGTGATCGAAACCATTTGTGTTGAGTGAAATATTTCCAGTACAGTAACTGGGTCATGGAAATGCTCTGACTTATGAAAATCTGTACAAAAAATTATTGAAATCCTGTGGAATAATATTTACAATAAGTTGTCTGTTTCTCCACCTGCAGAGTAAGTTTGACAACCTGTACGGCTGCAGGGAGAGCCTGATCGATGGTATCAAACGAGCCACTGATGTGATGATCGCTGGTAAAGTTGCCGTGGTGGCGGGCTATGGTGATGTGGGCAAAGGCTGCGTCCAGGCCCTGCGTGGGTTCGGCGCTCGCGTCATCGTCACAGAGATCGACCCCATCAACGCCCTGCAGGCTGCCATGGAGGGTAGGTGATGACTTCTAATAGAATATACTAATCTGAACATCAAAGACAGAACTCTATGGGTAGGCATTTGCCATATGATTCAAATATTTCCTCAAGACTGAGTTTCAGAGCTAACCAGATTGTACCAAACTTGTAGGTTGAGCTGATTAATAAACAAATTATGATTTGTAGATATTATTTTATAGATAAAAAATGCCTATGAGTAATAAAAATGTATTTCTAAATGAAAAGGGACAATGTTCTGTCTTCAGTATGATACCCAGTATTTGAGACTTTGATTAATCTATTGAGACCTCAAACTTTCAGCCCACAACATAAAACTCCCTTCTTCTGTTGCTCTGTAGGTTACGAGGTTACCACCATGGATGAGGCGTGCAAGGAAGGAAACATCTTCGTCACCACCACTGGTTGTGAGGACATCATCCTGGGACAGTAAGTTTATCTACCATTTCACAAAGTGAAAGTCAGTACTATCCCAAGTATCATGGAATTCTTATATAATTGCACAGTAACAAGTTGCATGTTAATAATTGTTTGTCACCTCCAGTCACTTCGAGAACATGAAGGACGACGCCATCGTCTGTAACATCGGACACTTTGATTGTGAGATCGACATGAGCTGGCTCAACAAAAACGCCGCAAGTAAGATCAACGTCAAACCTCAGGTAAGAAAACTGATACAGACTTTCAGACTTTATGTGCCTCAAATTTTACATATTGGAAATTAACTTTTCCATTTGAACCTGCCGGTTCAGAGTCAGTTCTCTTAGTTCTCTATTTTGTATTCGCGCTCTGGCTGTACTTGTGTCTCCCACATCAGTCTGAGTCTGTTCTGCATCTGATCCGTCACTGCATCTGTAATCCTCCTCAGGTTGATCGCTATCTCTTGAAGAACGGTCGTCACATCATCATCCTGGCCGAGGGCAGACTGGTCAACCTGGGCTGTGCCATGGGACATCCATCCTTCGTCATGAGCAACTCTTTCACCAATCAGGTACTGTGCATTTGTGAGAGCCGGAGATGACATGAATTTCAAAGGCAACAAGACTTCAATTCAGACCTTGACATATCAACATAACATAGTTACTCTAGGAAAAAGGTTTCTGTCTTGAGTCTCATCGGCTGTTCTTTCCTGCAGGTTCTGGCTCAGATTGAGTTGTGGACAAACACCGCCAAATACCCCGTGGGAGTCTACTTCTTGCCCAAGAAGGTCAGGAACTATAATATGATAATGGTGTATTTTATGCAGTCAATCACTAAAATGTCATTAAGACTGACCTTGGACATGAATAGCTTGTGATCCAACTCTTTGAAACACCTGCAGTTATTTAGACTTTGTATCAAATCAATTTAATTAAGTTTGAATGAATAATAGAGGGCAAGTTCTTGACTTAGGCTGTCAAAAGCTGCAGAGACCTGATGATGAAACTGTCAATGTATTCATGAGCTATAGAGCACACAGAATTAGCAGCAGGGCCTAGTAGTGGATTCGGTTACAACTGCAAGACAAAGATTCAACAGGAATTTTGTTTTTATTGTCTTCAAGTCTAGTCCACCTCTATTCTGCAGAATGTAATGAAATGCCTCCAGATTTGTAAAACCATTTATTCATGCCACCAGGCAACAGTTCCCCTACTTGGAGAAAGTAAGAGCAAATCCTTATCTATCTATGCCAGAATTCATTTCCACCTGCATTTACCTGGTAGGTAAATTAAGTTCAAGCCCTGATCACCAAGACCTTCCCTACAATTACGAGACGCAAAGGGTAGTGTAGGATTTCACCAGCTACAGATTGTTTTCAAAATTTCTACACTTTAGTTTGTTTGAAAACTATTTGTTTAGAGGCCAGTCTTGTGTGGCCTCTGTCAGTTCACTAAAGTGATCTGTGGTCTTGGATGACATGATTCCAACCCGTTCTCACCCCAGGCTGTCAAATATAGGCCCTGCTCTGTCATGCCCCTCTGCATCTCATACAGACGCTAAAGAGTGCCTTGTGCATCGGTATGAGATAGTTATGACAGCAAGCCTTTTTAACACATGGTTAAAATTGTGAAAATGTCGCAGTTTGGTTAGGATTAGGGAAAGGTCATGGTTTGGGTTAAAATAAGTACATGGAGTGAAACAAAACTTTGCTGTTTAATGACCTGGGAATGAAAATTGGCTGGAATCTTAAGCCTGAAAATTGCAGCAAGGAAACTGAAAGAAATCCCAGGCTTTTTAAAAAAAATCTCAAACCCATTGTGATGTCTTGAGAGGTCGGGAGCTTTTCTCTTGGGCTGTTGAGGTGTGGGGAATGAAGACAGCCAGGCTTTGCTTTTCAACTTAAATTCTGATTGAGTCTTCTCATAACAGGACAACTTATTCTCAGCAGATAAACAAAACCAAAACAGTCTAAATCAAACTGAAGTTAACGGTCTTCTTTTTAACAAAACCAAAAGGACTGCTCCTCTCTCTCTCTCAGAGAGGGTAATTAGCTCATTAGGTTCAGCTGGACAGCAACGCTTGCCCCAACTGCCCTCCTGACGATGGGTTTTGTAGTCCTTTAGTGGTTGCCATGATGGGTTGTAATCCTTGCTGCAGCCATTGGGAGGGTATATATATCCCGTCTATGATACTACCTCTCATGACATCACATCTATATATAAATGTTGTTGCAGAGAGTATTGGAGGGAGCAGTTAAGTCAAAGGAGCAGAGTTCATGCGGTGGGCAGGAATTTCAAACCTGAGTGAACTGCAAAAATTAAAACCAGCAGAACCAGCTGCTACTGAACGCAACAGCCTCATTCTGAGCCTGTTAAACCCAAAATAAACCTTCAGTTTAATAGTAAAAAGCTAACAGATGATGTGGAGCTTTAAAGGAGCAGGGATATGCTCATAGAGCGCCTCACTCCATCCCAGATGTCTTTTTTTTTTTTCCTCACAGGTCTGTCTTTCCTTCATGTTCCTTGAAATGACCCTCCTTGTCTAACAGAATAGAGAACACTGTCGCACATCAGAATCATTTTACAAATCTGTTTAGACCACTCTGAAAGACTGCTGAATCCATTGGTCGACTGACAGAAAAAGTGCTCTGCTGCTGCTTATGTTTGAGTCCATAAGATTTTGAGCCTGTGAAATGATGCTTTCACAGCTTTACAAACCAAATCACAGGCTTTGAAATTATTTCTTCATGTCCTTATGGTCATGTTTTGTCAAAGCATCATCCTTACAATATTGTTGCAATATCAAGATCAAGGTATTTGGTCAAAAATATTGATATTTAATTTTCTCTATATGCCCAGCCCTAATGTATCATATTTTCATCATGTTTGCATTATTTTAGAATTTATGGTATATTATCTTAGAGAAAATGTGTCTATCAAGATGTATATCCTATAATGCAGAATACCCAAAAATGCAAATTTATAAGCCATATCGCTCAGCCCTAAAAAGCAATTATTACTTGCCAGTTTATTGTATTATGGCTTAAAGTTATGCATAATTATGGTCTTGCCCATTTTGAGTGACAGGTGGATACCATCACAGACAGCTAGCTGCTTGGTAGCCACTTCATTTAGCCGCCTCGGCTGCATCCATGCTTACCTCTTGCCCATTTTTGTGATTAGCTGGGAGTTAAGCGAAGTCAGGCACTGCCAACATGGCAATGGCCAGAGCCATCACACTAAGAACTTAATAATGATTCTTCAGAAACCCAAGGGTGACGTCACGGACGCTCTGACCATGTTTTATAGACATTCGATAAGTGAAAATAGTAGGCAGAGACGTGTGTAAAAACAAAAGAACACTGATCCACAAGCACACACCAGTTAGATCTAACAGGAATTTTGCTCTCTCCAATTTCTCTTTGCCTCGACAGCTGGATGAGCAGGTGGCAGCCGCCCACCTGGACAAACTGGGGGTGAAGCTGACCAAGCTGACTGAAAAGCAGGCCAAGTACCTGGGTCTGCCCGCTGAGGGGCCCTTCAAACCGGACCACTATCGCTACTGAGGCCCTTGTCCAGCTGGGGAGGAGGAGAAGGAGGTGTGGCTAGAAGGGTGTTGGTGTTGTGGTGGGTGAGAGCACTTGGAGAGTTTGGCCAGGTTGCACTCGATTTGGTTTTGGACTTCCAAATGTCACCTTTTCAGGGATAAAGAGACGGTTCTGTGTTTTGTTTTGTTTTTTTTCCTTAATTATCCCTCCATATCAAATGCAGATGAAATTTATTTTCACAAGTTACATCCTGACATTTGGAACAAGCACCTTGTTCTGCTTTACAAAGTTGAGCTCAAACAGTATCTTCTAAATAACAGGTGGGGAATCTGTAATTTCTGGTTGAAGCAGGACTTTGCCCCAGAAAACTGCAGTGATCCAGCAAGTCAAAGAAACATCTGACCCTGTGTTTATCTGAAAAGGTATTAGTTAGTCTCATCACCATCTTATTTTGCTCTGACACACCGACACACACCAATATCTTCAGTCCGCTGCTTTCTCTCCTTTCTTTCCCGTCAGTACTCTTCTGAAACACCATCAAGTGCTACTGTGGCTGTTAAAGAGAATTCCTCTTCTTGTTTATGTCATTCCCTCTCCATTTATGGAATAAAATGAACCCTGATGCTTTTCTATCTGAGCTCTTGTCTCCATCTCGTCATGGCTTGAGGTGGAAGGTGACGGAACAGGTTTTTCCTAATGAATCCAGGCGACCGGTTTAGTGTACAGCGGCCTTATTCCAGTGTATTGATGCTGCTCTTTGTTAGCACTTGTTGAAAACTGTACTTGAACTGTGCAAGGAGACTGGAGATGCTCGTGACGTGCTAGGTGTTACTGGGTGTGTTTACGTATTATCCAGGTTGATCAGTAGATAGTAAAGAGAAGCACTGCTGCCAAAGCAACCACCAAAGCACATCATGTTTTTGCCTGATTTATAAAAAATAGTCTTATTCCTTTCTGTTGCCTCATTTTCTTCCTTTTTATTGTGATTATTTAATTGACTTGAAGGGCCAAAACGTGCAGAGCCCCCCCAGTTCATTTAATCTTTCACTGTAGCCAATCAGGAAGTTAAAGTGGAGGCCATGGTTTCTCAACGGTTACAGCCTGAAGCGAGTTCAACTGCCTGTAAACGATGGATCGATGTTGACAAAATAAATAATCGTGTTGACTCTGGGTTGTTTCTCCTCATATTGTCATGTGCTAAGACACATCTAATGTCAAAATGGAACTCCATAGTTCAAAATAAGAATTGCACACTGAAACAGATACACATTCTGTTTATCTAGTTTATCTATTTCACAGGATATGACATGAAACGTACAGCAGTTGACATAAACCTGTGCACAGGGTGGCTTGAAACTATGCACAGTCTTTCAAGCCCTGCAGGAGTGTCCACCATAACCCCACAGGGGCTGTAATAATGTAAAATCACATTAAATTATCAATAAACATTTCCTAACGACACAATCAATATTATATATATATCTCAAACTCAACATGACATGAAAGTCTCAATAATACAGGACACCAGCATCATGAAGGTTGATGCAACAATAGTTTTTACTTTTTGTCATTGTGTGATGTCATCATCACTACAAATATAATACCGCCACTGTTACCTTAACATCAACCTTACCAATACATACTGATGCTGTCACCCTACTATCTTCAACGCTACAAGTCCTGTAACACCTTTTGCATCAGATTTGATACGTGAGTTTCTGAGACCTTTACAGCATCAGTCTGATCAATACTGGAAAACCTGTCAGATGCAACCTGAGACATGTCTTCTGCCTGTTGGTGGATTATCAGTGCACTGCAGGTAACATCTGGCCTGTGGGTGCAAAATCCAACATGGCTGCCTTCACATAGTGAGTGACATGTTTTCAGCAGGGAACTCTGTTACTTTTGAAAATGTTACTGTAAGAATACATTCATATTGCTACCAATATCTCAATATGAAGGATTCACAAATAAATGATCTTATGTATCAGTTGTATCATATTTGATATGCACATTTTCAACATGATTTTACCTCAAAAGTAGGTATAAAATAGTAATTATTAGGGCTGGGCAATATATCAATATATCATATCGTGATATGAGAGTAGATATCGCGATATGGCATAAGTGTCTTTTCCTGGTTTTAAAGGTTGCATTGCAGTAAAGTGATAATTTTCTTCTACTATCCATATTACTGATAATTATTTAGCTCACTGGGTTAATATTTTGTGAAAGCACCAATAGTTATTTGGACAGTATTGTCACAATATCAAGGTTTTTGGTCAAAAATATTATGATTTTCAGGGCGGACGTTTAGCTCAGTTGGTAGCGCGTCCGACCCATGTATGGAGGCTGTTAGTCCTCTACAGCGGCCGCTGGTTCGACTCCCGCCTTCGGCCCTTTGCTGCGCGTCGTCCCCTCTCTCTCTGCCCTGTTTCCTGTCTACTGTTCAGCTGTACTATCCATTAAAAAAGGCATAAAAGGCCAAAAATATAACTTAAAAAAAAAAAAAAAAATTGTGATTTTCACTCATTTTATCACCTTAGCTGCTTCCACCCCCTCGACTACGCAACATGTAGTTAGTCACAGCCTGCATCATCAATAATTATCAATATCGAACGATATAAAACTACACTATCGTGATAGGTTTTTCAGCTCTATCACCCAGGCCTAGTAGTTATAGGTTGTTTCACTAAAGTAAATCTTCAGTCCGTATTCTATTCAATTTCATGAAGCAGTCTCTATTATTCCTACCACAACTACAAATGCACTTTAGAGTGAAAATTGATATATATGTTTGTATATATACAACCTGCTCCTATTATAATCACTTCTATGTTGCAAACGGTTAGCAGCAAGTGAACCCTCGCTAATTGTCTTTTTAATTGATTTTCACCGAAACGATTCCTTGTCTGTCATAATTGTTTGTTATATTGACTAATTCAGTTTATATTGACCGAGTTGTTTTTGCGGATCCACAAAGGTCCCCGTTTGAAACATAGAGGAACAAACCAACTGAAATATGTTACATTTTTCATAGACAATGACATAAAAAATATAAATTAATTTTCACAAATGCCTGACATCAAATATGAAAGATATATATATAATATATATATATACAAATGATATTGATTTTTTTTATATTTTAATTTTATTAAACTACATTTTCTGGCATTATCTTAAATAGCTTAAATACTGACAGTCTGTGAAAATGGCTGTTGCTTTTTTGAGCCCCTGCTTATTAAATAACTCACAAACTACTGAAATGTACCTCCACTATCTTGCTGGCCTGCTTCACAGTCTTAGCAAGGGCTTTGCTCTCGTCTCTTATTTTTATTCCTATCAGTGTAACACTGTGCTCACAAAGGTAATAGCTAAGATCTAGAAACAGGCGACAGCTAAGACGGAGTCAGACGATAAGACAGCCTGGAAACAAATCCCCAGATTATCTTTATTCTTTATTTGGATCCTCACAAGCTTCCAAAAAGTCCACACAAAAGCAACAATAAAATACAATTTCAGTTGTTAAGACAAGAAAATTAAATATAAAGTCAAATATAACGGTCAGAAAATAAGTGACGTAACCTGCTCTGGAGCAAGTCATTTAGGCCCCAGCTGTAAAACATGGTGAGAAACCCTAAATAAATGTAGACCTTTTTATGGCAGCCATGTTGACATGAAATTCAGCTTTAACTTTCAACTTCATTTGTCCCCAAAGGGTGATTGGTTCTGCAGCAAAAAAGATAAAAAAATATATATATAAAAAAACAAAAATAGATGCCTAAAAACAATTGTTTGGTTACATGTAAGGAAACTCTATCAGTGACACTGAAATAGTGGACTCATGTTGGTGAAGTGATGTTTTGAAAAGGAAGCTGTTTCAATCCAAACCGGACAGAGGTCCCCAGCCCAGCGCTTGGATAAGATCGTCTTCTGTTCGGGTCCTGCAGGCATCAATCAGAGCTTCTGTTTTATTATAAAAATCCAGTTAGCTGACAAAACACAAAGCAGATGTCAGATCAGCGGATCTGATACAGATGTAAGCTCTTTCGGGACCAACCTGAAAGTCTGCTGATTGGATTAAAACTTTGGGGGGGGGGGTTGAAAAGAGCTTTAAAATTCCATTCAGAAAAGGTGCCGCTTTCAGGCAGATGACCGAAGAGGGAGATGATAAAAGATAAATGAACTTATTGAAATCATTTCCCGCATGTAGCCTGTAAGATCTTAGGTTTACATTTACCATGAGAAGTATATTAGTCAATTAAAAAGAAGCAGTTTTGGGTTTTTTTTGTTTTTTAATTTTTGCCATTATGATAGTGTGGAAACACTACCACTTTTGTACACAAGGGCACGGAAAATCAACACAATAAGATAAGAATAAGAAACAGTGTAAGTTTGAATCCATGGGTGGAGACTGATTTTAGCCCCACCTCTACACTCTTGATCAGGAAATTTGCTGGTATCATCATCATTTTGAAATACATGTGATAAAAATAAATGAAATGAAATAAATGGTTTCAAAAAGTCTGAAAATCAGGTAAAGGGCATCACTCCTGAAAACGTATTTTCTGCAGTTACGGAAACTTAATCTTACGGAACTCTCATCTTTGAGAGGCTCAGGATTATCTTAAATTGTCACTACCAAAACATGATGACGATGTTTCGGTTGTGACAAAAGAGAGCACTTAATTCTTTATTTGGGGGTGGAAAAAAAACACATTTTTGGCACTTTGGTGCAAGTTAGAAGTATTTCAGTTAACTCCATGTCATTAAAAATTATCTAATGTGATGAATTCCAGCTGAAAGGCAACTCTTCTGAAAACATTTTTAAGTTTCAGTTATGACATCATTGTTCTGGTAGTAATTCTTAATCTTTGACTTCGGAGAAATAAACAACATTTTGGCCCAGTTTTGTCGATCAAAATATTTTTAGTATAAACTCCATGTCAGTGGGACTAAACCAGAGCAAAGTGAGCTGATGTCCAGCTGTGGAGCACACTCTCCTCTGCCCATTTTCACAAATGTGGATAAAATCCATTTTCAGTGCCTTTTTGCTGTCAAAAAAAGAAAGAAAGAAAGAAGTCTAAATAAACATGTATGGCTGAAGATATATTTGCTGTTTACCCACACGTTTGCGTTTGCATATGCATAGCGTTAATTTCTGAAGACATGCACGGCTGTCGCTCCAAACGGAAGCAGGATACGTGAGGCAGCCATGATGCGTAGGGATGCACAGAGGTGCTTATGTTAATGTGCAGTTAAAAGCAAGTTATCTGGCACGTCAGACGCAGCTGGGACGTGAGACGCACGTAGATGGTGCAGACAGCTGCACTGATAAAAATGCAGCGGGGACAGAAAGTTCAAGCTATCGGCTCTTCCTCAGACATCTACTCAGACTGCTACTCATCTACAACACGTGGTACACAATCTACCAGCTTGTTTGATGTGTACCACGTGGTGTAATCTGATGCATTATGGGTATTTAAGATGCCGACCCTGTATAGAGAAGTAGCAGTCTGAGGAAGAGCCGATAGCTCGAAACGTCACCCCAATAAAGTGTTCAAACGGGAGCTCCTTTGGAGTGCTGGTCTTTTCCTTTCTTTCTATGTTTGATATTTTGTGATCCAGCGCCCAACCCACTGAGCTCAGGGTACTTGGCTTGTGTGTTCAAAGCATGAAAAAAGTTTCATGTAGGAACTACTTTCTGGCACTTTCAGAACCACAAAATGAGTGCCATCTAGTTTCATTATGTTTGAGAGAAGCCAGATATCTCTGCAGCTCAAACGATCCAGATGGATAAATAGCACTACAGTTAAGAGGGAAAATGTCTATTTGTGATTTTGTTCTGTCCCTTTTAGTTAGGAAAAATTAAATAAATAAATCTTAAATAAAATGCTCAGGAAACATTTCTTTACACTCACCCATCAGTGTGTGAATATACACTGCCTGGCCCACATGGCACGTGCATTCGCCATGGCATCATTTCAAGTGAGTTTATGCAGTGTCACAACATTTATTTCTGTCCAGAGTTTTAATTTTTCGCCAAGATCTTGTTGATGAAGGGAGAGTCGGACCACTGTGTAAAGTCTTCTCTAGCACATCCCAAAGATTCTCAGTGGGGTTCAGGTCTGGACTCTGTGGTGGACAATCCATGTGTGAAAATGATGTCTCATGCTCCCTGAACCACTCTTTCACAATTTGAGCCCCATGAATCCTGACATTGTCATTTTGGAATATGTCGGTGTCCCTCAGGGAAGAAAAAAATCCATTGATGTAAAAACCTGCTCATTCAGTATATTCAGGTAGTGAGCTGACCTCAGTTTTGGACACATAACGTTGCTGAACCTGACCTGATCAACTGAAGCAACCCCAGATCATAACACTGCCCCCACAGGCTTGTACAGTAGGCACTAGGCATGATGGGAGCATCACTTCATCTGCCTCTCTTCTTACCCTGATGCCCCCATCACTCTGGAACAGGGTAAATCTGAACTCATCAGACCACATGACCTTTTTCCATTGATCCAGAGTCCAATCTTTATGCTCCCTCACAAATTGAAGCCTTTTTTCTGATTAGTCTCACTGATAAGAGGTTTTCTTAAGGATACACAGCTGTTTAGTCCCAATCCCTTGAGTCCTCTTTGCATTGTGCATCTGGAAATGTTCTTACTTTCACTATTAAACATAGCTGTGAGTTCTGCTGTTGATTTTTTTTAATGATCTGATTTCACCAAATGTTTAAGTGATTTCCGATCACGATCATTCAATATTTTTTTCGACCACATTTCTTTCTGGAAGATGATGGTTCACCACTATCTTTCCAGGTTTTAATAATGTGTTGGACAGTTCTTAACCCTGTTTTAGTAGTTTCATCAATCTCCTCAGTTGTTTTCTTTGCTTGATGCAGCCAATAATTTGACTCTTCTGAAACAGAGTAACATCTTTTCCACGACCACAGGATGTATCTTCTGACATGGTTGTTGAAGAAATGAGAAGCTGCTCACTGCATCAGTTAGGGTTAACTGAAACATATTATCGTTGAAGTAATTATCCAATTGAAGGATCTTACCTATTTGCTGTGTTAAATCCAGGTGGTGTATCTTACACACTGAAGTCATCAGCTTTGTTTCAGTACACTCTGTTTACCAGCAGATGGTGGTGTCTGTTCTCTAATCTCCACATACTGAGATTGTGTGCCTTCATTTACATAACAATCACATCCAGTGAAATTGTTGTAGCCACTTTCTGTCTATTCCAGTAAGTGTGTTTTATCGTTTCTAAATATAACATTTCATTTGTGAGAGGAAGAATGTGTTATTGCTTTTCTAAAAGTTCCATAGTCTCAAAATAAGTCCTGAATACTGACATCATTTCAAGTTGGGTCAGGGCAAAATTGTCCAATTTGTTTGGACCTCAGTTTGCTCCCCCCTCCTCCTCCTGAAACCATCATGTCATCCTGGTATTTAAGCCCAAATTCATCTTTCATCTGTGGCTGAAATAAAACACTCAGTGGTTGCTCTGCCACACATCCCCTGCATATTCCCTCATGACAATTAGTCATCACAAGACAGACCTGTGGCTCAAAACGGCAAAATCTAACCCCACTGAGAAGACTGTGTCATCTAATGAGAAGTGTGGCGTCATTTTTCAGAAGGAATAAACAACCTCACTCACCGCTTCCCTCAACTCAATAGCTGCTTATCATCCGTCCCGCTGGTGAATTTGTGACTTTATTTTACAGGCCGTGTTTCATTAAAATTTGACATACAATGAGTAAAAAGCTGGAAATGTGACTGCAACCTTCAGGGTCATTCATCATCTTGACTTTACAGTTGAAGGTGCCTCAGTTCTTCACTTACAGCCATCATTCATAGTAGAAATAAAACCATACAAACCTTTTTAACAAGATGGTGTCATATTAAGCTGCTATGATGGAAGACATATTGAAGTCCAGGCTGCTCAACACTCATTCTGTGTGGTTTTAAAGGTCCAGTATGTAATGTTTAGAGGGATCTATTGGCAGAATTTATTATAAATGGAATATAATATTCAGTATGTTTTCATTATGTATAGTAACCTGAGAATAACAGAGGGAGCGGGACCTCACAGAGGCCGTCATGTTGAACCACCATCTTTCTATGGGGATGCATCGAATAGTTTGAGGCTTCGTTCATTGTGTTGACATTCTAAATTGATTAATTTCTTTTGCATGTCCCTTCATTCTGTTTAAACCCAATATTGCACAATTGGAAATAAAGATTAGGCTCCACTAATAACATAACAAGTATTATACTATTTACAATCACTAATTACAATCTTCGTTCCCACTCTCAACCACCATCATGAAGGGTGGGTCATGACCGAAAGAATGAGATCACAGATACAAGCAGCCAAAACTGTTTTTTTCAGGAGGATGGCTGGCATCTCCCTGAGGGACAGGTGTGAGATGCTCAGTCATCTGTGAGGGCACTCGGAGTAGAGCCGCTGCTCCTTTGCGTAGAAAGGAGCCAGTTGAGATGGTTCGGCCATCTCGTAAGGATGCCACCTGGTCGCCTCCCTAGGGAGGTGTTCCAGGCACGTCCAGCTGGGAGGAGGCCACAGGGCAGAACGAGGACTAGGTGGAGAGATTGTATCTCCACCCTGGCCTGGGAGCGCCACAGGATCCCCCGGTCAGAGCTGGTTAATGTAGCTGGGGAAAGTGATGAATGGGGTCCCCCGCTCCACAATCCGACTTTGGATAAGTGGTTGAAGTGGATTGATGGATATACTATTTGTAGAATTAGCTTCCAGTGGTGGATGTGTCGGATTGTTTCTGTTTCGTCTGATCCAAACATTCCCAGCAACTCTAAAGTATTGTAAAGTAAAAAGGTCAAAATTTATTGAAAAATATATATTTAATCATTTTCAAAATCCTCAACATGTTTTTATCTAACAAAATATATATTCTGCTTCCATATCCAACCCATATTTGTTGCCATTAAGCCTTCCAAGAACAATATTTTCACTGCAGTCAAAAAACTGGAGGAGGCATGTGTGAGGCACCTGTATGAACGGGGTGGTCGAGCAGCAATCTAACAGCGCCATGGTACGTTATACATTTATGTTGACAAACCTGATGAGTTATATTAAATTGTAGTCTGATCAATCACTTCATTTAAAAAACACATTCAGTACAGTTCTAGTTTCTACAGTAGCCCAGAACAGACAAACTGAATAGTGGCTCCAGAGACAGTCTTTCACGCTTTTTGTGGCCTCAGTAGTTCTTCATGCTTGGAAGGGGAAGGTGAGGCTCGCAAGACTCAATTGGTCTGTTAAACAAGCAAGCAAATTTATTTCCACAGCACATTTCATACACAGGGGCAATGCAGTGGGCTTCGCACAGATGAAAAGAGCATCTGTATAATAAATGCAATTAACAAGAATGAGAAAATACATAAAATAGTGATTGAAAGGGGATCATTAAAGATAAATGATACAAAAGAGATATAAGAGAGATACAATACACTCAGTGAAATAAATATGCTATTCCAGTGACTTCAAAAAACTCTGGACCAGAAACCTGCCAGCAGAGCTCAGCTGTAAGCCAAAGACATCATCTGATGAGGTTCTACTTCAGGATTAAAGGGCATTAAGTGCAAATTTTAGTACTCAGTCAAAGGCACATGAAAAAAGAGCAGCTTTTAACCCAGACTAGAAAATTGCTATATTACAGGAACATCTAATATCTTCTAATATCTCAGTTTATGCCAGACACAAACAGCAGAACAACTAAATGCTGCTTCTCCGTGTTTGGTTTGGACTCTGGGCTGAACTAATAAACCTGAGTCCATGGACCTCAGAGCCCTGTTAGGTTTATATTTGTTGAGCATGTCAGAAATGTGCTCTGGGCCTAAACCATTCAGTGATTTATATGCAAGTCGCAGCACTTTAAAATCTATTGTATAACTGACTGCCGGTGCAGAGATTAATATGATCTGTTCTCTTGGTCTTGGTGAAAACTCAAGCAGCAGCATCCTGGATAAGCTTCTCTTGATCATTTTGTGAAATAAACCCCTTGATCCTGGCTGTATTTTTTTTTTTTTTTTTAGGTGATAAAAGGCTGTTTTTGTAGCTGTTTTAATGTGGCTGGTGAGAGTGAGATCAGAGTCTATTAGTGCACCAAGATTACAGACTCGGTCTTCAGTTTATAGAGCCAGACAATTAAGGTGATTAGCAGTGCTCATTCTTTCCTCTTTGTTGCCAAACAGGGTTGTCTCCTCTAAGCACTGCCACGACAAATCTACTGGGCTGAGATCATCAGTTATTACAGATAGTAATCTGTGACATATTATGTTGTTTACAACTGAAATTGGGTTTGGAAGAGTTTAGCCTACCGTTTCAGACGTTGGTAGAATTATGCAATGGATGCTATGATTTTCAGAATTCTGAAGAACAATATTAATGGAATCACCACAATCTCAACAGATTTAAAGGGGTAGTTCACCCCAAAATCAAAAATACACATTTTTCCTCTTACCTGTTGTGCTGTTTATCCTTCTAGATTATTTTGCTGTGAGTTGCCAAAGTTTGGAGATATCAGCCATAGAGAATGTAATGGAACTAGACGGCACTTGGCTTGTGGTGCTCAAATCCCCAAGAAAATACAGTATATTTGAAAAACTCAGCAGCAATGTGTCGTTCTAGACGTCATGACCCGGTCACTCAAGATAATCCACAGACCTTGTTGTAAGCAGTTTCATGTAGAACCTACTCTATGGAGCTACATCTGCCAAACGGTATCACTCTGCACAAGGAAGCATGTATCTAATCATGCATGAGAGGTTTTACTTCAGCAGAGTAAACATTAATGGCATCCTCCACGAGCCTCTGGTCCATGAGTAGATGCACACTTCCTTCTATACGGTGATACAGTTGGTGGACGGTAGAAAGAAAATAGTTCCTGTTTGAAACTGCTCACAACAAGGTCTGTGGATTATCATAAGTAACTGGGTCATGATTTCTGGAAAGAGACACTGATGTTGAGTTTTCAACATTCTTTTAGACACCACAAACAGAGTGTCATCTAGTTCTGTTTTTTGAGAGAAAGCAGACATCTTTCCAGCCGATATCTCCAACACTCTGCAACTCACACCAAAACAACCTATTTTAGTTTTCATTTAGCATAGTTGTGATTCTTAGATCCTCTAATTGTAAAAATGTGCAGCCTATGCACCAAATAAAAATAATGTTTTAATATTTTGTCGACTAGCCTAGCCTTCATTTTGGGCTTGGCACCTTTTCCTCCAAATTTTGCTGGTGGCTAGCCTGGTTATAGATGCTAAATCCAAAATCATAAAATTCTGAGAGGAAGATAAAAGTTTTAATAGTGTAGCTTCAGATAGATTTTTTCTTCTGTTTTCGGCAAAAAAAAAAAAAAAAGTCTCTTTATGACAGTGAAGGTTGCAGACCCCTGATCTAGATGGACAAATAGCACTACAGGGGAAAAATATGTATGTTTAGTTTTGAGGTGAACTGTCCCTTTAACTGTGAAGGTGGAATAAAACTAATTTACGCTGCTGTAAAATTACAAACTGTCTTGATAGTGCTGATTTTTGAGAGAAAGGAGAGCCAGAGAGTCCAAAATGCAGGAAAGTCTTTGGTGCAGCGTCCAACTTTATATGACTCTGCTCTGCTGGAGTGTAACATGCTCCATAAAAGAGAAGTGACACAGCAGTAAATCAGAGCGGAGGAGATGGTGCAAATACGTTCCCTTTAATGGACCATTACTGACCGGTTAGCAGGCAAGAGCAAAGGTCACATCATGAAGCTATCGGCATCATCTATTTCATGAAGACATGCATTGTTTTTTTTGCTTTGTCCCTTCATTAACGTGGCCTTTGTATCTTCCTGTATCAGTGCACATGAAACAGTTTACCCGCAGATGCATATTTAGTGTGTGTAAATCTTTTTAGACTACCTGATATGGAAAAAAAAACCTGGAACAAAATACAGGTTAGGAAACCACAAACAACAGAGACAACATGTGTCAGGCAGCAGGTTTGTGTAAGAGATTACTGTTGCCCACAGCTGCCTCCGGTGAGGAGAATTGAAGAAGACTTTGTTCACACAACAAAAAACTGCTCAAACTGAGGAACCAGAACACTGCTGTTGCTGCTGAGTTTAAAGAAATATTTTTAAACCTCTGTGGGCACTACAAGCAAAAGTCCAATCACCTGCAGTGCCAGATATCTTAAAAATGTTTGCAGTTTGGGAGCTGATCCTTTTTAAATTTTAATTATCAGTTCTCATCTACTGTTACTGCAACATTTTATAACAATCATCTGCAGTCGGTGATGGGAATTTACAAAGTAGAGACTGAAGTTAACACGTGCCATGTGCCAAAAGCCGGATTAGATTAGTGTTGGATTTTTTTATTTGACGTGCAAATTTCGGATGTCACCCAACACCTTGGCGGGCAGGGTTGGGTGCTGAACTCTGTACTGTTATTGATACAGTATACTGTAAATGATAATCACACAGAAAAGAGAGAGAGCGAGCAGCAGCTCAGTCTCAGAGCGGAGTGAGAGAGAGTCAAAGTGAACCGAAAGTGGTCACAAGTGTGGTTTAACTTTTCAAAACTCGATGCAGACACACACTCACACACGTGAAATGCAAAGCTGGTGAGGGCGACGCGTCTAACAAACTCAGAATACGGTGTAATTAAAAGTTAGGCGATATACTGTGCTGTTTACTGTGATAACTCACCTAGTTGGCTTAGCATTTTACTAGCGTTAGCCAACACTCAGCCACTGGTAGTAGCACACCAAAACAGTGTGTGACTTTTATTAGCATGTATGAAGCCAATATTTGTAAACTGCAGACTATCAATGGGAAATATTACAGTATGAAGCACAGCTAACGACGACAACAACATAACTGGAAGGATATCCCGTTTGTTTCCTCCCTGACAAAACAACAGCGTTGCCCTGGCGACTGACTGATGGTTTCGAGATGAGAGAGGGAGGGAATTGATATTGTGTGGTGTGTCAAATGCTCTAAATAAATAACAAAATAATAAAAGAAATTAAAGGTTTGTTATGGCAGAGACAGTGAAGTACAGAAAAATGGTACCACTTGGTACTGGTGCCGAATTCCAGGTACTAAATGTGAACAGTACCCAACCCTAGTTATTATATATGTGTGATATGTGACACAAAAAGGATGTATGTATACATTTTATGTTTTAGCAAAAGTTAGAAAAGTTAGGTAGAATTTTTTTTATCTACCAGACATTTGGCTGGTGAGCTAAAAAGTTTATTTCGGACGTGGAAATACAATATTTGAACAGTCATCAGGCAAATCCCTTGGAAAACGTGCTGATAAAAAAAAAAACTGAATAAGAATACGAAAAGTACTGATGCTAATAATTTAACAAGCTACCTGTATTTTTTTTTTTTTTTTTAATTTGGATTGTCAGCAATGTAGATCTAGAAAGTCTGCCCTTTTTTTCTTTTTATACAGGAGAACAACCTATGTCAAGTGACCTCAGTTTTACATGTTCTTAGATTAACACTAAAATGATCCAAACATATTATTTATACGCAGACAATTAGTGATTTTATTATAAGTTTGGTGTCATTTATCTTAACAGCAAATTCTTCCTTCTTCTCCTTAAACTTTTTATTGATTTTTAAATATTTAAGCATACATCACAAATGTACAAAATTACATTCACATATACAAAACCAATGAAAAAGAACAAAGGGATCATCACTTTTCTCTGGATAGAGCGTAACACAGGCCGTCATACAACATTACACCTCTTACATAGAGGTACATATAGAGAACATTGATGGGACATATGAGGACTGACTGTCATGGCAAAGTTTTCCACCTATCATTTCCAGATACGGGCTCTAGATCTTTCTGAATGCATTTAAACTATTATTAACTCTGTGAATAAGCTGCTCAGATGAAACTATCCAGCTCATCTCTCCTCTCTTTGAAGCGGATTCTCTCATTTCAGTGCCGCGGTACTGTCCTGTTTCTTGTTACGGGGGTTAATCTCTCCCAGGAAGACACTTGTGGGGGCAGGTTAGCCTCCAATGGCAAGATGCCCAATATACATAATGCTCAACTCAATCAACTCTATTTCCAATATGCTGTTAATACACTGGACAATAGCTGACTAGAAGTTATGCCCCATTTCACATTCATATAGCCTGAATGTGAAACAGCAGTTTCATTGCCAGCTTTAACATTAGCTGTCCAAAAGAAACAACTTCTGTTTCAGAGTTGTCTGTATCTGCAGCGTGTTTTCAAAAGGCTGCGCATGTGCTGTCAAATTGATGAAGATGTTTTCTTAATTTGCTTGAATTTTGTCTGTTTGCATTGTGTTTTCTTAAGTTGCAGTTTGTTTAGCTCTCAGGGCCAACATCAGCTCCAGGCCCCAATGCAAGATTATCAAAGTGGGCCTTTCCCGTCACAATCAGATGTATTACAACTTAATATCAATAGTCCGTGAAAGAAGTGAAAGCTTGCAGCTTTAAAGCGACCAGCAACAGCGAAATGCCCTGCACGGTGCTGCCAAAATGAAATGATTACTGGAAAACAGACTGCTTTGATATAGAAGAGGAGTCATAATAGCAAGGCCAAGGAAAATGATGGACAAGCCTACTTAACAAAATCTGGAGCTGGGGCACCAAAACAGATGAAAACATAATTGGTGGCAGAGCACCACCTTCATGCTTATAAAAACTAACTGGCGACAGCACACCATAATGGATTCAGAATCAGAAACTGGTCAACACAGATGATCGATGAAAATATATAACAGGTGACTGTGGACCTGCACACAGATGAAAATACAGTATAATCAGTGACGGCGCAGCTTCACACTGGCATTACTCATTAAACAAAAAACACACATAAATAAGTTTTACTTACATGATAGGAACACTGTCCTTAAAGGAACAGTTGACCCCCACATCAAAAATACATATTTTTCCTTTCATTTGTAGTGCTATGTTATCCATCAATGCCTCGTTTTGGAGTTACCGGCTTCTTTCCAATATAATTGAACTAGATGGCACCAGTCCTGTGGTGCTCAAAGCCAAAAATTATGTTTGAAAAAACTAAACAACTTTCCAGAAATCATGCAGATTCATGTAGGAACTTTCTGTCTGCAGCAGAATCTACTTGAACTATGTTTTTTTTTTAAAGAAAGAAAGTAGTTCCTGCAGGAAACTACTCACATCAACCGTGTCATGATTTTTAAAAGAGAAACTGATTTTGAATTTTTCAAATGTCTTGTTTTGGTGCTTTGAACACCACAAGCCGAGCGCCATTTTGTTCCATTATACTGACAAGAAGGCAGACATCTCTGCAGCCAATATCGCCTAAAACTCTGCCACTCACACCAAAGCAGTCTGAGATGGATGAATAGCACTACAGGCCAGCGGTAAAATATGTTTTTTTTTTTTATTATTTATTTATTTTGGGGTGAACTGGGAACAACTTGCAAATACTTTTCTCTGAAACTTTCTGAAAGAAAACTATTTGTTTTTTCTTTCATCGCTGTCTTTCAATGTTTGCTTCTGAAACCTGCTTTTGTGTTTCTACCTCATTATGTTTCTCACTTACTTGCTGTCTTGTCACTTTGCGAGCTAACTTTTCTGTGTGTATTTTCCCTCACAGTTGTATTGCACATGTCCGCAATTGCAATGACCCAGAATTCCATGCGGGCAGATAATTTTTTGAATATTAAATCACCCATTAATCCTTATTTGATAATACATAGAGGTATGACACTACAAACTATACGCATGTAAAACTTATTTTGTATCATTGTTTTGTTATTTATTTGGTCATGATTTAATGATTAATCTGATTATCAGTGCAGAGACAGCAAGTCCAATCAGGGTAAATTTGTCACTTCCAACATCAACGCTTGATCGATGCAGATGACAGAAAAATAAGATTTTTTGTTTTTTTATTTAAAAAGTTTTAAGTTTTAGTTAGTTTTAAGGTGAGCACATATAACTTCAGTTGAAGAGCAGCTGCTGCTGCTACAAGTGATACTTACAACACTGATTCCAAAAAACTTTAGGATACCGTATAAAACGTAAATAAAATCAGAATGCAAACATTTCCAGATGAACTTTGTTTACAGACAACAGTTTTACAAAGTGTTCCCAAGCCCATGTAGTCAGATCCTGAACCTCATCCCGTCCCTGCTGACAATGACTGAGCCTTTCGGGGACACCCCTTTAATATCATGAATCCATCACCTGCGACCAGCAGACCTTTTCCACAGCAGGCATATTGCTATGAAATAAGAGGGTAAACACAGGTGTTACCAATTATACTAATTATAAGGCCCCACTGCATTTAGTGTAGCGCTGCACAATAGCAGCACCCCGACTCTGTTTGACCTGAAGGGAACAACATTTAATTAGTATTATCGGTTCCACCTGTGTTTACACTACTGTTTAATGTCAATATGGTGTTTTTGAACATTCCCAATGTTCCCAGTCTTTTGTTGCACCTTTCCCAACTTGTTTGAAACACGTTGCCGGCATCAAATTCAGAAGTATATATTTACAAAAATGAATACGTTTATGAGGTAGAACATTGAACATATTGCCTATGAACTGTTTTCAGTTGAGTATGTGTCACACAGTATCAGCAAATCACAGTCTGTTTTATGAATCAATCAATCAATGAGACTTTATTTGTATAGCGCTTTTCATATAAACAAAACGTAAGCACAAAGTGCTTCGATACACACGTCCACAAACACGCCTAGATAAATAAATAATACAAATAAGAAGAAATTAAATGAATAGAGAAATAAATAAAATTAAATCAATCAATAAATAAAAACTCCAATCCGTAGATAAAAGTAAATGAGAAGTTACAAGCACAAAATAAAATTATAAAATACTAAAAGAGAGGATATGTGTTTAAATTAATAAAAACCAAAAAGGGAAAACAATATAAAAGTTAATAAATTAATAATAATAAAATGATACACCAACTAGAAAAACAGTAAACAGACTAAAATGTATAAATAAATAGTCTGTAGATAAATAAATAAGTAAAGTTTGATTAAAAGCCAGACTAAAAAGGTCCCAACTGAGTCCCAACTTTTTTGGAATCAGGGTTTTACAAGAAGTTTAACAGTAACACAAGAAGAAAAGTGTTGTCAGTATACTAACTCAGTATTAATCAGCAATATATTACACTATATTACACTTACCAGACCAAGTAAACATGAAGCAGCAAAACTCTATTTGATTCAACATAAGTGTGTTTTGTTGTTTTGTTTCATTTGCGAGAGGAAGAATGTGTCATCACCTCTTCAAAAGTCTGAAATGACATCACTTCGAGTTGGGTCAGGGAAAAATTGTCTCCATTTAGACCTCTTCCCCCCTTGTCTGCTTGGATCTGCCATGTCATCCTTCACCCCTTTTATCTGTGGCTGAAATAAAATATTCAACGTTTGTTCTGCTTTCTATCCCTCGGACCGAAAAATCAGTCGATAATTAGTCATCACAAGAGGAACCTGCGTCAAAACAGCAAAATCTAACCGCACTGAAAAGACTTTGAGAATTTGTGCCATTTAATGAGAAGAGCAGCGTTGTTTGTCAGAGGGAATAAACAACCTTGACTTCCTCAGCTTTATACTTGTGAACTTGTGACTGTATTTTAAAAGCTCCCTTTCACTTCAACATGAAATACAACAAATAGAAAGCTGGAAATGTGATCATACCCTTCAGGGTCGTTCATCATCCTGACTTTACAGCTAAAGCCGCCACAGTTCTTCACTTACAGCTGCCATTAGATATAAAACCTTAAAAAGCATTTTAACAAGTCAAGATGATGTGTGAATGTAGCGAGCTACTATTATAGAAAACATATTGATAAAATAATTTAAAAAAAAATAACATCATGGTCCAGGCATGTTGGAACTTCAAAGTCTTCATATAAGGCTGAAAAAAGCAATTGGCTGGCACACTTCGTCCTGTTATTTCTCTGCTCGTTCAGTCTGCATTTTAATTGAATTTTAAAGATGCGAAAAGATAAAAGTTTATTGTCCATTAAATAACATGAAAAGGAAATTATCCCTCGGCATTTTGGCAACACGGCGTAACACAGACGATAAAGAGCAGCTAAAGTTAATACAATACGTTTTCAGCAGCAGATGCTAATGGCCTGTGTGTGTGTGTGTGTGTGTATGTGTATGTGTGTGTGTCATTTTTCTGGCTAAAGGGTAGGAGTGTGCAATTTATTGATATTATAATGATATTGTGATATGAGTCTATTGTCTTAGATTTTGGATATTGTTATATATGATATGCAGAGGTGGCAAAAGTACCGACATTCTCTACTCAAGTAGAAGTAAAAATGACTGGTAAAAGTAAATGTACTGACTTCTTTACTCAAGTTAAAGTGAAAAAGGACAGGCTCAAGTCAAAAGTAGCCCTCTAAAGGACATTTCTACAGCCTCTTTCTGTGCAAAGCTAGCTGAACCTCACCAAGGAATCGTCTTTTCTTGGTGTTATTGTCCCGTCCATTCACTTTGAAATCAGTCTTGATGTTGGGAAGGTGGCGTGCACTGATGCAAAGCAATCAATTCCCCTCTAATGCATCAAAACTAAAGTAACTAGTGGGTTTTTTCGGAAATGCACAGAGTTGAAAGTACACATATTTGTGTTAAAATGTAGGGAGTAATAGTAAAAAGTTGTCAAAAAATAAATACCCAAGTAAAGCACAGATAACCTGCACACTCTACTTAAGTATTTGTACTTTGTTACTTTCCACCTCTGTGATATGATAGTGTTGTTTTAAAGTGCTGTCATCTTCTGATCTTACCAGACTGTCCGAGCTGTTCTATGATTTGCTTTTACCTGCTTAGTCATTAAATCCACATTACTGATGATTATTCATCAAAAATCTCACTGTGTCAATATTTCAAGAAAGCACCAAAAGTCATCTCTGCAATGTACTTGCAATATCAGTATCAAGGTATTTCGTTCAACACGTGTTGAACGGCCTCAGTCCTGTTAGTGGGACTGAGTCTCCAACCAGGTAAGAACAGCTGGTATGATGAGTGAAAAGGGGGTGAGTGGGGTCATTATAGTTATACATTTTATTTGTACGGCTCACAGCAGTTACAAAGTGTTTTACAGAACACGATCAAATAGTCCAGATCCAAATAAAAACAGGAAGAAACATAAACTATATAAAACATGCACCCAATAAAACAGAATGTAATAAAATATAAGCAAAATACAAGCGATAAAAAAAGAGGGAGAGACCCTGGACCAAAAACAGATTTCTGATAAAAAAAAATAAAAATAATGATAATAAAAATAAAAGTAAGTTTTGAGGAGTGGTTAAGAAGGAGTTCACAGCAGGGATAAAAACATACATCATCTCTGTTCTTTCTTTTTAAATATTATCAAAGCTGGTGACATTGTGTTAAGTTTGCCTAATTTAGAGGGACAACAGATGAATTCGGTGGCCAAAAAGGAAGTTACCACAATAAGTGCTGCATTAACTCCATCCATCCATCCATCCATCCATCCATCCATCCATGCATCCATCCATCTTCAACAGTCCTCGGTGTGCCCTGTGGCCTCCTCCCAGCTAGACCTGCTTGGAACACCTCCCTATAGGGAGGCGACCAGGTGGCATCCTTACGACATGCCCGAACCACCTCAACTGGCTCCTTCCTACTCAAAAGAGCAGCGGCTCTACTCCGAGTCCCTCACTGATGAGTGAGCTTCTTAACCTATCCCTAAGGGACATGCCAACCACCAACCTCAGAAAACCGATTTCGGCCGCTTGTATCCGCGATCTCGTTCTTTCAGTCATGACCCACCCTTCGCGACCACAGGTGAGAGTAGGAATGAAGACTGACCAATAGATTGAGAGCTTTGCCTTCTGGCTCAGCTCTCTTTTCCTCACAACAGTGCAATAAAGTGAATGCAATGCCGCTCCTGCTGCTCCAATTCTCTGGCCCATCTCACGCTCCATTGCCCCCTCACTTGAGAACAAGACCCTGAGATACTTGAACTCCATCACTTGGGGTAAGGACTTATTCCCAACTCCTCTCCCGGGAACCATCACCGTATTGTGGTGGAGAGGTTTATGTGTACCTATAAACCTGGGAGTTGCTCCTGGAAGGGACTCCCATGGCAAATTGGTCTCAGGCGAGGGTCCAGACTAAGAATGGTTCAAAAGACCTCAAGGAAAAATGAGGAAGGCATATGGAGACCCTGGACAGAGGAAGCCCAGGGTCCTTGTCTGGAGCCAGGCCTTGAAGGAGGGCCCGTCAGCAAGTGTCTGGTGGCCGGACACGCCACAGAGCCAAGCCAGGCACAGCCCAAAAAAGTGATATGGCACGTACTCCTCCATCCCCTGTATTAACTGTCAGGGTGAAATCCCAAAAGATCTGAAGTGTATCTGCTTTGCTTTTATTGTGCTTTGTGTCTATTAATTACACTAGGTTTTCAGTGGATCCACAAGTTTTGTTATAAGAAAGTGAACTGTGGGTCCGTGTATTTTCTAAATATATTCCAATATGTCCATCCATCCATCCATTTTCTGTAACCGCTTATCCGTGAGGGTCGCGGGGGGCTGGAGCCTATCCCAGCTGACATTGGGCGAGAGGCGGGGTACACCCTGGACAAGTCGCCAGTTCATCGCAGGGCTGACACAGAGAGACAGACAACCACTCACTCTCACATTCACACCTACGGGCAATTCAGAGTCACCAATTAACCTATTATGCTGCATGTCTTTGGACTGTGGGAGGAAGCCGGAGTACCCGGAGAGAACCCACGCGGACACGAGGAGAACATGCAAACTCCACACAGAAAGGCCCTGCACTGCGCCATCGTGCCGTCCCTATTCCAATATGTTTTAAATGTTATTCCAAAAAACCAAGCAAAATTGTTTTTCCCTTTTTCCTGTTATTATATTTCTTAGGAAATGAGAAATGGTTTGGATTAAGGTGGAAAAGTACATCACTATTAATCTATATTATATTAGACCAGATATCATCTTAGAATTTGAATAGCACTTGTGTTGTCTTTTCCTGTTTTGAAAGGTACAATTAGTAGAATTTGTCAGTTGCTTTTTATAAATGCACCAGGAAAATAATAATACTGACATTTTGGGTTGGTAAAGCATCACAGGCACAGTGAAATGATGAGAAAATAAGAATGTACGGGCAGAGGGTGGGGTTTCTACAGAGACAGGTGCTGTCACACACTTCTGATTGGTCGTGGATAATGATTGGGAGGGATTATTTTCAGGCATGTGCACAATTAGTCGACTATATGATTAAATGTCGCCACCCTCACTAGTCAACACCAGAAACACAAGTCGGTTAAACTATTTATCAATCAGCACAAATGCCGCGATGCCCTGGGCAAAGTGGGACAGATGACACCTTGTAAAAACTGCAGTTTGTCAGTATTTTGATGCAGAAATGTAAATAAGGTTGAAAGCTGTGTCAGAATAATCTGGTATATAACCACTCGATTGGAACAATGTGTGACCACGTTCAGCACAGACATGGACGTTAACCTGCAAACGGAGCAGGCTGCTGCCACTAGCACTGCTGACGTTAGCCACACTGTGTGGGAGGTTGGCAGCTAACGTCAGCTCCAGACTCTGTGATGCTGTTGGGACTGAAAAGCTGAAGCATTTAGTGAGTTGTTGCCATGTGTTGTAGGATAATGTGCAGTGTTTGTATCATTTTAGCGGCATTTAAAATACGATTTGCCGATTGTAGACTGTGATTTACTGCTTCAAATAACTCTCAATAGACACAGTATTTTTTCAGTGTTTCACATTATCAATTAATATATTGCACTCAGTTTTTCTTACTGTTAGTCAACCTGTCTTGATTAAAATTTGTGTTTAATCAACAGGAAAATTAGTCCCCAAGAACAGCCCTAATTATTTATTATTTCAATTATTATTTACTGTTTTGTATGAAAATCCTGCTTAGTTTGCCTGTAAAGGCTGCATTATGGTAAAGTGATGTAATTTCCTGACTTGCCAGACTGTTCAATTATTTGTGTTTACCCTCATATTCAGTCAGTCAGACTTTATTTGTATATCACCTTTCAAAACAAAATGTAACACAATGTGCTTCATACAATAAAACAGTATCCACTAACACACCCAAAGCAATGACTTTGTCATTAACTAAAGAATGAAAATAAGAAGAGCACTCATTAAAAACAGAAACTGAGGAAACATCAGAGGCAGGATGGAAACTCAAAATGAAAAGATGAGGAAAATAAATTAAAATCAATAAATAAATTAAATCTCTTCACAGTGGATAAAAAGTACATGAAAGGTAAAGTGTTAAAAGGAAAAAAAAATCAAAGAATCAAATAATAAATTAGTTTATTATAATACATAAAATAAAAAATAAAATGATACATCAACTAACAACAAACAGACTAAAATATATAAATAAATAGGCCATAAATAAATAAAAAAGAAAAGTTTAATTAAAACGTCTTCAGTCTTCAGGCAGACAGATGTGAACCAAAGTAATAAACGGATGACTCACAGTGGGCTTTGTTGTAACTTTATGGATAATTAAAAGGCCACTACCAGAAGACCTGAGGGTTTGTAGAGGATTCATGGGATAAAAGCAAATCTGATAAAGAATCAGGATCACTTATGGAGTTTTATAAACCAATAAAAGGATCCTAAAATCAGGTCTGAAGCACACAGGAACCCATTTCTAAAATTGGTGTAATGCGCGCTCTCTATCCGAGACCAGGAAGAAGAGCATTACAGTCGATTCTGCAGGTAATAAAAACATCTCTGTGTTGGCTTGAAAGAGAAACAATCACACCCTGACAGTCTTTCTTAAGATGAATCATCAGGGATGCTCTGCTCTGCAAGAAGTAATAAATTGTCTGATGTGTGATTTTGCAAAATAAGTTCAAATACTTTGTTAAAATTGCTTACATATAGCTCTGCACCTTGCTGTTGTTTAATATTCAAGGAATCATTAATATGCAAATAGTTCCCGCTCTCTCCAGGAGCTCCACAGGGAGTAAATCTCAGTATTTCTTGTTCCAGCTTCAGAGAAACCGCAGTGGAACATTTCCCCCCAAAAGCACCGCAAAATTAGTCAGAACCTGATGCAGGAAAATTATGACATAACTTTTGTTTTGAGTTCAAGTTTCCTTTGCCAGAATCAACAATTGAGTGATCTGTTTGGCTTTTAACACTGGCTTTAATGAAATCAGCAGCTCGCCTCCCCAAGGGACAACAAAAACACAACTCTAAAACAAGCGGGAAAAAAAAGGACACTAAGCTCCAGAACATCCAGTCAGAGAAGTTTTGAAGACATTTTAGTATCCTTTATGTCTGGAAAAAACAAACAAACAAACAAACAAAACATCAGTGAGACATGAACCGGCGTTTTGAGATTAAGGTTGATCAAATGACTGAAATTAGAAGAGAATTTTTACCAACTGTGTTGCTCTACAGGGCTTTTTAGCCTCTCTAAGTTTAGGTTTAATAGCACATTTACCGCCTGGTTCACTCTCGGATTTCCATCCAAATATATTTAAAATTCTAACCAAATTTCAAGTAAAAGAAAATGCAAATGAATGTTTGTTTCCATCCACTACAAGTATGTGATTATTAGAAGTTTGTTCATCAAGATCCTCCAGTCAAGAAAAACATTATTCAGTTGAAGGGGAGGGTGCAGCAATGACGTACAACTTAAATGGTGAAATACAAAGTAAACAGGATGGAAATATGACATTTCTGTTTTTCGTGTATTAATGTGAAGATAATTCCATCTGATCTGTGTGGAGCGATCATGGATATAAGTACAAAAACGGCAAAAACCACCTCAACTGAGCATAAAAACTTTTGGGGGCAAAACTGAGGAAGTGTTCTCAAATTCTGCCTTCTCCAACAACCTTTCCTAATGCGACACTTCAAAATGCAGAGGAGGCCAAACCAGAACATCAGTACAAGACATAAGCCCCTTTTACGCTGGATCAAAACACTAACATCTGGCTTTTGTCTGCAGTGGAGGAGAGGGCACAATCGGTATTCACTGCGGGGTCAAATCACTCTGCAGTAGTGAGGGGTATTTAAGCTATTGGCTCCTGCTCTGATTGGCAGTGATGGAAACAAGATACCTGGATAGACGCGCAAATTATTGCCCCCTTTTTTTGGCAGAGGCAAGTCAGGAAAGTCATCTCTGTTGCTGTTGGTAACTTCAGCAACTCTTTTGCTCTTTTTCTCTACCACGTGTGAAACTTGTTTGACTGTGTGCATCAGCCCTGCAGAGTTTGCACCCACTTGAAGGTATTCAACCGAAACGTGTTTGCCTTTAGTTAAGCAGCAGGACAGTGGATAAACATCCTATAACATCCTATAACCCATAAAGTCCTCACTATAAAAGTTCCCTGTTGATTTATCTCAAAGCTTTTATTATGAAACAGCAAAATCAGGAAATATTGGGTTTTCTTCAACTGTATGTTAACACAACTTTCCTCTTTTCACTCACTGTCTGCAACAGTTTATCCTTGAAGGGTTGTGGGGGGCTGGAGCCTATCCCAGCTGACATTGAATGAGAGGCAGGGTACAATATTATTTAATGAATTTGTCAAAAAAAAAAATCAAAAAATCACAGTGCTTGAGCAGTATTTCCCAATTGATTTTCTAACTAGGAGGTGAGACAGGGGTCCTTAGGCCATCGCTAAGCTTTTTTATGCCTGATTAAATTGAGTTGATGGAAATCTGGGACACAACTTCAAAGGGGCCAACATTTTTGTTTAAAATCAATTTTAAAACAAAGATCATAATAGCACATTTTCACACCTGTGTTATCAGTAAATATTGTTAGTTTTAACACATTGTTTTAAATTTAAGTTGTGAGTTCTTGTCTGGGACAATGTTTTTTTCTAGCACAGAGCAAGTTTAGGAAAAAAGTAAACATAACATTTTATAGATACTATCTGATATCTGATATCCATAAACATTATTATAATATATATTATTATAAATATAAAATATACAATAATAACATATATATACATATATATATATACAATCCTTTCAGAATCAATTTATTACCAAAAATTGGAATTAGAATGTTTTGTATTAATTTGGCATGATTTGTCCCAGTTCTCAAGAACATATAAGATGTAAAGGGATAATTAAATGCACAACAATTCTTATTTTCAGGTGATTACAAACTAATGTCAGACATAAATATTATTTGCCATTTGCGCCATACTCTGACAATACATCCCTGTCAATCTTGTTTTTTTGTGTTTACTAAATCTCAAATCATTTCTGTATCAAATCATGAAACCAGGAATGAAAATCGAGTCATTGCAGTCCCAAAGATTCCCACCCCTGATCTCAAACCACGTCTGCAGTCCGGTATCAGTCTGATTTGCGTAATCTTCCCCAGACAGGTGACAACATGAACATGAATGAAGAAACTGCACTTTTAGTTTGTCATTAATTTGACCATACATCTCATCTCGTGGGACAAAGCGGTTGTAAAGCCGTAATTTATCATCTAGCAGGTGTCACGGTGATGTTGTGGGAGCCGAGGTTCGGCTGATGGGTTTCAGAAATCTGACGACATTGACACTTTCTTCTCTCCACAGGCCTTCATTTTCAACTCTCACCCAGTGGTCATAAGTAATTTTTTCCAGGTTGACTCTTTGAGCATAAAACCCAAAACTGACAATAATATGGTGTTAAAATGACAGAAGAACCAGCACAACAGATGTGGCATCTGCTTTGGTATCCGTGCTTCTTCTGTTCTTTCAGCTTTTAAAGTTTCTGACCATGAAAAACAAATGTTTGTTTTCAATTTCTGAAAGAAGATTCTCAGCGAGAAGTGTGTCTGCCTCAGCTTCACACTAAGACACAAAATAGCAGAACCAGCACATGTGCAGTGTTTCATTGTTTTAACATTTGTTTGTCCTGAAGTTGAATCTGCTGACTCTGACGTGAAGATTATGACTGTAGACATAAAAATGCTGCATTCAGGCTCCAGGAAAAACTTGATAAAGTCGTGTTATTTTGTGGCAAAAAGCGAGCCAGGTTAAAGCTTTTTTGCTGTAACTTCAACAAGAAGGGTTTTTTTGTTCTTCTTCTGTTCTGTTCTTCACCTGAATTCGGGCTGCTTTGGGCTGTGATCTATCCTGTAGATTTACATTAGTTAGGAAGCAAATAACTTTACCAGATGGTTGACTAGATAATAACAAGCGTACAATGTGTTGGGTGATAAAAGCCCAGTGGGCTTTTCTGTCTCAGTTATGAGAGTTTGTTTGATTTCTCATAAATCTCCGGATACACACCAAAACTCAGTTTCCTCCATTTTCTCTGGTTACCAGGGTGACTAGTCCTACGATGTAATTGCTTTTTTTTTTTCCTGAAGATTTTAGAGATTTTCAAAAAGAAAAGCTCGGAGCAGCTGCACAAAAATGACACTGGGCACAGCAACTTTTTTCCAGCTGTGTTTGTTTACTGACTACGAGAACATATTTCTAATTTTTGTTTAATTTAATACAAAGTACATTTTGTTACGTCTTATTTGTGTACTGTAAGTGCAACCCATCAAACCAACAGCACGTTTAAATATCCATTATTGTCAATATACATGTGTTTTGTTATTTTTAGTTGCTTAATAAGTCATTTAATGTGCAGTGCACAAGTATGTAGGCTAAGCGCAACTGTTACACGGTACAGTTTAAAGGATTTCTTTACAACTTTTAGGTGAAAAGCTTAATACACAGATATTTGTGTGTTTATTTTTAGTTTTAATTGTGCTAGAAGTGATTCTGGGGCAGCAGATAAGACTGTGGTTGTACTGGGCAGCTTCCAGGTGTGAATGTGTAACTGTGTGAATGTGATCAGGGTGTTCCTGCAAAAGAGAGCATTGTTGTCAGTGAACCTTCCCTGAATAAGTAAATAAAATAAATAAATTTTTTAAAATAAAAATAAACTCATTTGCAGCCTGCAAAGTTGCAGCAAGATGCGCTTTGAAGAACTTCAGGTCTAAGAATACTGCACTATCGCCGACTTACAGACTAAAGCTATAATTCAAACAGTGTATCTCCAGTATAAAGGTCGTGTGAAGTACAGAAGGCTGGTCTGAGGCATGAAACACAGGCAGAAAATGAGTCACAGTCTGGCCCCTGTTTTTTCTTATTGTACAAATAAACAATTCTCAAAGCGTTCTTATTTGTTAGCTCACATTTATTGGTGCAAGCTATTGTTCTTATTGTTCATTATTAAGATATTAAGCTTTTAAAAAGTGGCAAAATTTAAAAAGTGATGTGAAGTCTCTATGTGCGGGGCATGGCGTGCAGTGGGGGGCTTTTACACATCTGTGCTGAGGGACCATAGTCTCATAATCCACCTATAATCACACACAGACCAGTGGTTCCCAGCCTTTTCTTTAAGGGACTCCTTTTCTCTCATTGAGTAAACTGATGACCCCTGAGTAAATGACATATTTTTATAGATATATCATCTTATATTAACCCAAATAGAACAGATTATCTCCTGTGAATATTGCATCAGAAAGAAGTTTACTATTTTTAGGATTTTTTTAAAATATAATTCTCTGTTTGTATTGTGTTTTTTTTATTATCTCACATACTTAATAGGCTTCTTTTTCACAATCGTGTTTTGTTCTTTTTCTTCTTTATTTATATATGCTTCCTCTTGGGAACATTATTCAAAGACATTATCTTTTTTATGCAGATGACCGGCAGACGTACCTGCCCCTGAGATCCACAGATCCCAGCTTGCTGGATTCGGTTAATGACCGCTTGTGTGAAGTTAAAAAGTGGTTGTCAAAACATTTCCTTCAGCTGAAGGAGCACTGAAAGGGAGGGGTGTGTTAGTTTGGCTGTTGTGTTCAAATATCAACTGTTTTTCTCCACAATGACTCTCCTCACCTCTAAGACCAGCAATCGACTTGTAAATAGTACAACAATAGAATTAAAAACAAGATGTGATAAGATAGAATAACACAATTAAAACAAACAGTTGACCAATAACAATATAAAACATGTGAGGTACAAGAAATAAGAGTGTAACTAAACTAAAATGAATGTAAAATAAAAGTTACGACCGGCTATCACACACAGACATTTACTCTAAACAAAAAGGAATTAAACTTTGTTTCAGGTCAAACTTTTCAAAAACGATATACTTTTTGTTATTACTTCTGTTGCCCCTTGTTTACTTCATATGATGTGAAGTGATGTGATGTGTAGTGGTGTGGTCACAAGTGGACAGCTCGAAGTCCAGGTCCGAACGCACTCGGGATGCATTTCAGATCCAACTGGTCAGGTCCACATGTGACCACATTCTTTCAGCAGTGTGAACAAAAACGTGGCCTTCATTCAAAGATGAACTACTAACCTGACATCCTGTAACTGCATCAGTTGTTTCATTTTTAATCTCCTGAAAATGACAGCAGGCTTATACATACCCTTACAGACCTCATCAAACTGGTCTGTAACTCGATATTCTGTTGTTTCATAAAGGAGGCGTTTGGTTACCAGCCCCCTCCAACTTTTTATCCTTGAAACACTTTGCAGTATGATCACTGCTGGGTAACATTAATTACTAAACTTTGAGACTATGTATGAGGTGAGACACATTAAAATTCTTGCTAAAATAGCATCAACCCGATGTGATCATCACCAAATCCACTTTTTTATTTTTATTTCTATCCTTTCACCTGATGGAAAATCATACTCATTTTCTCTCATCTTTGGGTGCTGATTTGTGGTGATTTGTGTTCATGTTGCAACTCTTTGAACCATACTGGACATTTCCTGAGGTAAATCTTGCTGTCCGCTGTGCTGCCATTATCACATTTAACTGACTGGCACAGCTGTTTCAGAGGTGCACGTGGAGACGTACAGTCCATGTGCCAGACCAACCGCCATGCGCCTGGCATTTATTATTAAAATTTCAACTGAGGGTGCAAAATGTTAAACTGAAGGTGTGATGCTTGCTTTTGCACCCTGAACTGTGTCTGTGACACACAAAAATACACACATTATGATCTGTTCATGACTTTCCAGGGAGAAACAACAAAACAGGGCACCAGGAGATGGAAATTAGGGTAAAATTTGACTTGTTTGGTCCATCTGATTTGTAGTAGCCCAAAAATAGATGCTGTAATTTGGGCAATATAAGTCCATCTATCTTTTCAACAATGACTTGTCATCTTTCACTTTCAACTAACGCTGGACATAGATGGACATCCTTGAATAGTTTTCTTTCCAATGACGTGAAAAGACGTCTGTTCATCTTTCACTTTCAACCAAAATCAAACATTTGTTAGACGACTGGTAAAGCATTTACTCAACCACATTTTGTTGGATGGGAGAGACCATTTTCATCTTGTGTTCCTCTCATCATGCCTGGATTATTGCACAAGCCTTTTTACGTGCCTGAACCAAAAACCTATTGACAGACTTCAGAATGCACAGACCTCAGCTGCCAGGCTTTTAACAAGAACTAAGAAAACGATCACATCATCATCGATTTACCTTCTTTGCACTGGATTTCAGTATATTTTAGAATAGATTTTAAGATTTTACCCCATGGGCTCGCTCCCTCATATATCACTGACCTGCTAGTACCCCAGGACGCACCTCGAGATCCTCGGACAGAGGTCTTTTGTCTGAAAACAAAAAACATTTTCAGTCAGCGCCCCGGGGCTCTGGAACAATCTGCCAGAGGAAATCAGGTCGGCTGAGTCAGTGATCTCTTCTGAATCCCTTCATAAAACATACTTTTATTGGAGAGCCTTTCATGATTTTACCCGAGTTTGAACTGTTCTGAAGTGTTTTTATTTCTTAAAATGTTTTTATTTTTCTATTCTTGTCTTTTACTTTGTATTGTTTTTCTTATACAAATCTGCTTTCTTTTAAAACCTGATGAACTTCCAGCCTGTCTGTTTTATTTGTTTCCCTTGTTAAAAACTCTTGGTAATGTGCTGTTTTATTTTGCTGCCTTTGTGAAGCACTTTGAAATGTCGTTTTTGAAAAGTGCTCTATAAATAAAGATTACTATTATTATTTTTATTATTATATATTCTCCCTGATGCTGGCAATTGTTCTATTAAGCGTGCTTTTCTAATGCAGGACAGGGCTGTTCAGCAGAGTGAAGGCTCTGTGAATATAGCTGGTGGTCAGGTCTTCACCGTGCCCTTATCCTCTAGATTTTTTCAAGTTTATATCTTAATTAATAATCTAAACTCTAAACATTTTCATTTACTTTTCTTAACATTAATACATACCTGGCAACACTCCCATTTTCCTGGATTTCTCCTGTACTTCATGGCCATCTCCCGGTGCCCTCCCATTTTGTTGTTTCTCCAGGGAAAAACTGTAATCTGCGTGGCCTTCAAACTTTATTCTGAATAATCTTCATAAACGGATCCATAATTGTTGTATGTTTGTCTGACACAGGCACAGTTCAGGGGGCAAAAGCATGCATTGTACCTTCAGCTTAACATTTTACACCCACACCCATCCATGCTTTTATATTCTTAATTGGTGAACTGTTGGTTTTAATTATTTTATATTCATAGAAATGGTTGTCATAGGCAACTGGACTTGGTGGATAAACTGAAGACGTTTCGTCTCTCATCCAAGAGGCTTCTTGAAGTTCTTCAGAGCTGAAGAAGCCTCTTGGATGAGAGGCGAAACATCTTCAAGTACTCTATCTACCATGTCCAGTTGCCTGCGACAACCTTTTCTACAAATACCATGACCTGGATGATGGCCAAATTATTTCTTAAAACACAACAATCCAAATAAAACAAACATTCAAGTTAAAAAGAGCAAACAAATAAAAGCAGGCGGGAAATAATTTAAAAGGCTCTCCCCCTATTGAGCTTATAGCTGCTTTAAATTCTGATGTCTCTGAGCCAATGCATAAACCAACGCTGCTTCTCACATCCAACAATTCAACGGGGTAAAATATGTTAGTGAGACTTAACTGGAGGAGGGGTGAAGGCCGTTCACGAAGCGTGTCTCACTCTCCCTCGCAGCTGCAGCAGCGTGTGGGCACAGCGTGCACGCTGGACCCTGTTTCCCTCGCCGTCTTGCGGGCGGCTCTTGTGGAGGCGGGCTGTCCTCCCAACTGTGGCACTCGTTCAGACTGGGCCGTAGGCTGGAGATCCTTTTCCGTTGAGGTCTTTGTCATGCACACCAGTATTGTTCATGCCACTCTCCTCCGGCTTCCCCCGCACCTGCCCTGCATCACCTGATTAGCTGTGTCGGGACAGGTAGGAGACACCCAGGAAACCCTATCCACCAATCACTGCCCACTCACCCACAGTGTCTTTACAGGTCATTTAAAGAAATGCCACGAAAGCCTAGATAGCTTAACCAAGGGATAGCACCCCACCAGGACCAGCCACACACACATCCCCCCACACATACACACACCATCACCACCATCCCGTGACACCTACAACCTGCTTTGTTTGACTTTGTTGGCCCAGATTCACTTCAGGCCACCCAGAAACACCACTCTGTTGGATCACACTGAGAAATCCCAGCAAAACAGCATTTTATAGTTCTCATGGCGAGCAGCTCGAACAGGCACTGGCAGCTCATTCACTGGACATGATTTCAGCAGAGATCAGTGGAAGCAGCCACCTCACACTGTTCTCATTTAACAGCTAGTTTAGATTTGGACATCTGTGTGTGTTTGTGTTCTAGAGGAGTCAAGAGGATCACGTCAACAGTTTTTGATGGTGTGTCACTCTCTAGAGTCTTGTCTCCTGAACTTTGACCAAGTCCAACACAAACGGCCCTCCTTCGGGGACGAAACCACCAGCCAGTTTTCTTCCGTCATGAGACAGCGTGGATGCAGCCAAGTGTAGCAGAGTGCACCATCCCAACTGAGAGGCTGCACATTTTGCCTGTTTGTCCAAAATATGTTTCCAGTGGTTGGACAATCTCTGGTGGGAAATGTTCTCCACAGTGATGAGTCAAAACATTCAAATACAGCCAGCAAGTGAGCAATCCATCCAGCAAGAGACTGATGTAAAACCAGAACAAGCAAGTGTAATAACAAGAAAAATAGAGAATAGATTCCAGAGCTGGAATGACACACTGATATGTGCATTAAAAATTGAACAATTTGTCAAATGTCAAATCACACTGAGTGCCTTATCTTACGCTGAGTCTGAGTTGCTGTCGAGTTGAAAGCGCAAGGTGCAATGGATTTAATTTATTCAAGGTGTGTCCAAACCCACCTTTGCTGTCTTGAATAGGGACATCCTGCCCTGTCCCGCCCCTTGCGCCACAGCACACAGTAGGATACACCTATCAGGTGTGCACAATTGCCATGATTAATTCATGGGTTTGTTTTAGGCCAAACATCCAATAAACCAATCAGAAAGTCAGCTCTCATCACCTTTTAAGAGGCAGGTGCACCTGGAGTGCAACCGTTGGCAGCATGATGGCAGATGTACTGGGAGGAAACAAAGAGAAAATATTTTTAAGCAAGGAGAAAGATCTCCTGGTTCGAGAATTGAAAACACAAAAGCGCGCAATATATGGAGATGGTAGGGCTCCTTAAAAGCGGTTTCATCTGTACAAGCACAAGATCCTGAAGAAGGAGTGTGAGAGAGGAATCCAGCTCTCCACCTCCTTCTCTTTCTCCTCATCCTCATCTCTACCTCCCATCCTAGCTCCTCCATCCTGCTAACTCTACTGTGGGTGGAGGAAACAGAATCAGAAAGTGTTTCTTAAGTTTGATAACCCTGGGTTATCCAACGGGTTTATCCATCAGGCTCTGACAGAACTTGCCTTTTTCTCCCCGGGTTGGGCTCGTGTCATGGCCACATTAAACATCTTGTTCATTTTGCATGTTATAGATCATAATTTCTGGATCCCAATAAATATGTTCAAAGGACACTTTACTAATCCATACTCCTGTGTGGGGAAAAAACTTAACATAACATATGTTTTGTGATTGTGGAAATGTGTGTGTGCTTCCGCCAAACGCGCTGGGTGCTATCTTGTGCAGACAGACCTACAGCGCCACAGACTTTGTGCTTCGACCAGGTTTTTAGCCAAGACTGAGGCGCAAGTGGTTTTTATTCCACTGCACCGAGCACAATATAGCAAATGTGTCTGGCCCCACCTTCATTTTGCCTTCATTTTTAGAATGCAAATGTGGCAAAAATGACAGCTGCACTGGTGTTGGATAGCAACGCCGCATCCACTTTGCACTGGGTGTAAGACGAGGCCCTCAGAGTGACATTTAGACATCTGGAACCACAAACAATTTCTAATTTTAATTAGTTTTTTACATTCTTTTACATTGGTTAAGCACAAATAAGTTGTGGGTTTTAAAGGCTGATTTGAATACTTTTACTCATGAAATGTTTAGTCTTGAAAACAAGAAAAAAAAAAAAGAAAAAAAAATAGTTTTTCCTTTTATGTGCTTCTACTTTCCTTCCTTCTTTAATAAAATAAAAGTAGCCACCCAAACCCTGAGCAGGTGCAAAAAGTTGGCATGAATTGCATAACTTGCATATTTGTTTATACTGTGTGAAATGCTACTGAGGCTATCAGTCCTCTGCAGTGGTCCTGGTTAGATCCCCTGTACCCCGTGGCTCCCTTAGCAATTACTTTTTTTTTGCCTCTGTGTTATATCATTTTAGATATTACCTTAATGACAAAAAAATATCTGCAGCAAAAACACAATGATCCAGCAGCAGGAAAAATATGGAAACATTTTTTAAGATCATCATCATCAACAAACAATAAACTTAATCATTAAAGATCCCATAAAAGCTTCAGACCTGACACAAACACCCCTTAATAAAAGCCAGGATCCATTAAATGAAGTTAATGCCTCTAACTTTGCTTTAATTTGCTTTGATTATAGGATTAAACCTTAAATTTGGTAATTTAAAGCCACAATCATTAATGTAAATCAGGATCAAAGAAGGTTTGAGTTTGGCCTTTTAATTTTTGCCTTTTTTTCTCTACTTAATCAAAAAAGTAAGTAAGTGAAAAGGGTTTTTAATGCAACAAAGAGGTTCTGTTTCCTAGTGAAGTGTAAAAAGTCGCAGAATGACCTCAGACAATCCTCTGCTTGGTGCAAAGTGGTTAGTACCAGTACCATTCTGTTGAGAGATTATTATTTATATACACTCACCCGGCCACTTCATTAGGTACTCCTGTTCAACTGCTTGTTAACGCAAATATCTAATCAACCAATCACATGCCAGCAACTCATTTAGGCATGTAGACATGGTCAAGATGACCTGCTGAAGTTCAAACCGAGCGTCAGAATGGGGAAGAAAGGTGATTTAGGTGACTCTGAACGTGGCATGGTTGTTGGTACCAAACGGCTGGTCTGAGTATTTCAGAAACTGCTGATCTACCAGGGATTTTCACACACAACCATCTCTAGGGTTTACAGAGAATGGTCCGAAAAAGAGAAAATATCCATTGAGCGGCAGTTCTCTGGGCGAAAATGCCTTGTTGATGCCAGAGGTCAGGGAGAATGGCCGGACTGTTTTGAAATGATAGAAAGGCAAAAATAACTCAAATAACCACTTGTTACAACCAAGGTATGCGAAGACCATCTCTGAATGCACAACACGTCGAACCTTGAAGCAGATGGGCTACGGCAGCAGAAGACCACACCGGGTGCCACTCCTGTCAGCAAAGAACAGGAAACTGAGGCTACAATTCACACGGGCTCACTAAAATTGGACAATAGAAGATTGGGAAAACGTTGCCTGGTCTGATGAGTCTTGTTTTCTGCTGCGACATGGTCAGGTCAGAATTTGGTGTAAACAGCATGAAAGCATGGATCCATCCTGCTTGTATCAATGGTTCAGGCTGGTGGTGGTGGTGTGATGGTGTGGGGGATATTTTGTTGTCACACTTTGGGCCTCTTAGTACAAACAGAGCATTGTTTAAACACCACAGCCTACCTGAGTATTGTTGCTGACCATGTCCATCCCTTTATGACCACAGTGTTCCCATCTTCTGATGGCTACTTCCAGCAGAATAACGCGACATGTCACAAAGCTCAAATCACCTCAAACTGGTTTCTTGAACATGACATGTGTTCACTGTACTCCAATGGCCTCCACAGTCACCAGATCTCAATCCAATAGAGCACCTTTGGGATGTGTGGAACGGAAGATTCACATCATGGATGTGCAGCCGACAAATCTGCAGCAACTGCGTGATGCTATCATGTCAATATGGACCAAAATCTCTGAGGAATGTTTCCAGCACCATGTTGAATTTATGCCATAAAGAATTAACCACAAAAGATGCCATTTACGCCATGTTTTTAGCTGAAATGTCAATTGTAGCCTCCCAGGTAGCATGTAAACATGGGCCGATGTATCGCGGGACTTCGTATATCTCTTAATGGATGCACGTGTGAAAATATTGCGAGATATACGAAGTCTCGCGCTACATGTAAATGGCTTTTTTGTGGTTAAATTTTAATGTCGTGGCTCACGGACACTTGGATTACACCACACGAGCAGGATGGAGACATTTTGTGTTTGTTTTGTGTTCTTTTTTTTTTACATTTTATCCGTGGTCGCCATTCACTGCCATTTGGATTGCTGCAAACCTGTTTTTCTGCTGAAACTCCAGGATTGTTTTGTGAACTGAAGATCTTCACCCATCCTCACATTCGGCATAGGGGTGAGTACATATTGAGTGGGATTATCATTCTGGGGTGGAATATAGCTTTAAGGCAGTTATGAAAGCAAAAGGGGGTCCAACCTGGCACAAGCAAGGTATACCTAATGAAGTGGCTGGTAAGCTATATTACTATACAATAAATTAAATAGACAAAATTGCAACCTTGTGCATAAAACATGAAAAATAATGGACAAAACCTGCCACAAGTGTAGATTCTGACCTTTTATAATTCAATATAAAGGTATTTACACCAAACAGAATCAATCCATTAGCTGTTGCAGTTTCTATTGCCTCTGTGCTGTATCCTTTTAGATAAACCAAATAAAAATTTAAAAAAAATGCAACAAAACCAAAATGATGGGGCAGCCGGACAAAAAAAAGCTGCCTTACATTAAGGATTTAATGGAAACATCTCCTTTGAAGATGGTAAACAAATAATAAACTTAGTCACTACAGATCCCATAAAAAGCTCCAGAGCTCCTCAGATACAACACAGACACCCCTGAATAAAAGTCAGGATCCATTAACTGAGGTTAATGCCTCTAACTTTGCTTTAAATAGCACAATTATAGGATTTAACCCCACAGTTAGTTATAAAGCCACAACATGGATGTGTAAGAGGCACAAAGAGCAGCGTTAAAGGTTTCACTTTGGTCTTTTTAGTTCCCCCTTTTTTCTCTTAATCAAAAAAGTAAAAGATGAAAGGGTTTTTAATGAAGCAAAGGGTTTCCTAATGCATTAATAAAAAAAAGAAGTTGTCAAATGACCTTAGACCTCAGGCATGAGTGCATGTGTGCACGATCGATGCATATATAACATATATACTTGGAAGCAACATTATTTAAACCATTTTGTTGAGAGATAATTATTTACTGAAAATAAAACTGGTAAACAAATCCTGCCACAAGTGTAGATTCTGACCTTTTAAATTTTACTCTTGAAGTATTTACGGCAAACCGGATCAAGGCTTTGTTAGGTGTTACATTTTTTATTGCCTCTGTCTGTGTCGTATCTTTTTAGATATTATCTTGAGGACAATAATTTAAAAAATGCAAAATGATAAAGCAGCAGGACAAAAACTCGCCTTGCGCTGAGGATTTAATGGAAATGTCTCCTTTTAAGATGGTGAACAAACAACAAGCAGATCCTATAAAAAGCTTCAGAACCCCTCAGATACAACACAGACACCCCTTAATAAAAGTCAGGATCCATTAAATGAGGTCAATGCCTCTAACTTTGCTTTAATTTGCACATTATAGGATTAAACCTTGAATTTGGTTACACAATCATGAATGTAAACAGGCTCAAAGAGCACTGATTAAGGTTTGAGTTTGGTCTATTAAGTTTTACTTTTTGTTCTGTACCTTAATCAAAAAAGTAAGAGATGAAAAGGTTTTAAGGGGTCTGTTTCCTGGTGACTTGTAAAAAGTTGCAGAATGACCTCAGACTCCTTGAGCTCTATCTGGCACTAAGTGGCACAATACTGCTGTCGCTGATATTTTAAGAAGCGCACCTGTGCCCATCTGTGCACCCATGGGTGATTTCATCTTAAAATGACATGCGGTCAGGTGCATTGTTAGCGCATTGCTGTCTTGAGGCAGCATGAAGCGATTGTGCTACTGACCAACAAAAACCTGGTGTAAAGTCAGTGGTGCATTTTCCTGTGACTGGCCGCGTTATTATCCCCACCAGGGGATTGTGTGATTGCTTCCGTATGTGCATGGACGTGTGCGTGTGTGATCAACAGACGTGCGTCTTGTCCAGAGCTGATACTGAATGCTACTGGACGGACCAGCCTAATTGTTTTTGTGCACATTCATGACTGTATGCTGAAGGACCTCTGTGACTCTTTTTTTTTTTTTGGAAAAAACCTTGAAAAACCTGCGTTTTCTGGTTCCACTCCACTGACAGCCAAGTCCACAGCCATTATGATTTCAGCTTGTGAAGGTGATATCTCAAGAACGTCTTAAGGAGAATTTTGTCAAACTAGATTCAAGCGTCCACGTGGACTTGGAAAGATGAACTGTTAGGTTTTGGCAGTCAAAAAAGTTAAAGGTCAAAGGTTAGGGTGACCTCAATAAAGACATCTTTGGCTATAACTCAAGAGTTCACACATTAAGACAAAATTTCACACATATATGTGATATGATAAAACGATGAGTTTTCCTTCAAAGTTAACAAATCTTAGCTGGCTGCATCTGGCAGTCGTGGTGGCATTGCAGTAGGTGCTTCACCATCTGTTACGTGGCGGGGATCTGCTCTCTAGTGAGTGACCTCTTGCAGTTCAGATAGTATGATGCACCTACATGGTGTATTCACAGTGTGAGTACACTCCACACTTCTAGGGCACTGAAGTTAATGAAAGTCCTAAAAATTAATATTCTGTTTACTGGTGGATGATTGCAGGTTGTGAAATAGGTTGAAGCTGTGTGCGCATTTACACACAGCAGCTGTAACTTCACTGATTCAGTCTGACAGGAATCGGTCAGGAACTGAACTATGGTTTTTGGTTTTGATGCTTTAATACTCGTGATATTTGCTGCAGTGACATTACTACGCACAAGGAAACAAAACCGAAAGCAGCCTCTCTAATCTTTAAACCATTATTTAATTTATGTTGAGTAGCTTTCCAGGTGATTGTGTTGTGTTAATATATTTGTTGTTCAGATTCTGATCTTTAAAAGTTTAATATCAAGGTATTTACACCAAATAGGATGAGGGCTCTGTTAGCTGTTTTTATTGCCTCTGTGTTGTATCTATATAAACATTTATTGGAAACATCTCCTTTTAAGACGGTGAACAAATAACAGACTTACAGGTCTTATAAAAAGCCTCAGAATGCCCCAGATACTACACAGACACCCCTGTAATCAAAGTCAGGACCCATGAAATGAGATTAATGCTTCTAACTTGGCTTTAATTTGCACGATTATAGGCTTTAGCCTTAAATTTGGTTATTAAGCCACAATCATGAATGTAAAACAGGCCAAGCAGTGTTTCAGGGTTTTTTTTCTCTAAATATGGCAATGTTATCTGTCTATTTACACATTATATTATAATTTCGACCATGTATCTTCACTAATTAACACCATGTTGTGTGCGCTGTTCTGTGCGCCACCTGACCGCTGTGCTGTCCGCGGTTCTGACACGGAGCGGAGCTGATTGACAGATAGACGGAACACGTAACGTACTTCGGTACCTGTTTGCTTTTCATTGTTGCAAATTGAACTTTTGGCCCTAATGCCACTTTATCCTGATTATAACAATCCACAGTGTCAGACTTGGCTCAACTCTCTGACAAACAAACGCAAGAGGGGATGTAACTGCAAATGATATTTATTTAACAAACATAATCAACAGAACCTAAGGCTAACGAAATACAACAATCTATGTCTGTAATGTGGAATGTCAGTAGTGGGTGCGGGTGCATGGCTGTGTGTGTGTGTTGGATGCAAACTAAAATGAGAAGGGACGACAGGTGAGCTGCAGGGTCAACCCGGGAATGGGAAGCCAAGAGAGAACGGCAGATTCACAGGTGCTTTATAGCCACAGCCCGCCCACTAAGACACACACCGGAGGTCCTGATCAATCACGCTCTGAAACAGAAAGGAGAGAGGGCCAGCAAGACACCACATACACACACATACAAACAATCCAAACAACCCCACTCGGGGTTGTCACAACAGACAGAAGGGAAACGACAGGGAATTAAGGACGGTCAATGAGGAGAAAGTGTGTGAGAGAGAGAGATGCAAGCAGCAGAACAGCTGTTTCTATGTGTGTGTGATACTTTATGAAGTTCTCCCATGTAAAAGAAATGTGAGTTATTTTGATTTGAGAACTCTCCACATTAGTTTACATTCACAAAGATCAGATCATGATGTTATATTAAGGCCAAAACACACCGTAGGCGTCTGACACTCGGGTTTGAAGTAGCCTACACTCATTGTTCTAAATGGCTAAACGCACACTGAAAGCACCTTGACGCACGTCAAACATGCCTTAACACTCCAACTCTGAACTGTTTTAATTTTGGAGTTTTTTTATTCTGCACCCGAAAAAACAGACATGCGACTTGATTAAACACTTTTTATGATCATGAATCATAATATAACTGTAACTTCTGTGTTGGTATTTTTTTACTCCAAGTCCGATTTGTTTTATTTTAAATACTTACTTCAGCCTCATTCTTCTCTTCCTCACCATCTGCCTCATCTTCTTTATATTAATTCTAAACAAATAAATAGATGCATATAAATAATGACCTTTTCCTAAAACACTGCTGGCTCTGTGGTTTTGAATTTTAAATCTCAAGCCTGCAATGCGCCTTCAATTGGTTCTAAAATTGTTGACTCAAGTGGATGGATGCAGCGTTATTGCTGTGTATGCATCCTGCATTTTTGATACTTGTCGTTGTAGTTACAGACATAAATCAACATCAATCAACACTGACAGAGAGAAATTAAGACAAACAAAAAAACAAAACAAAAAAGTTATCTTGACAATGACTGACATGAGATGATATACCAGTATGTCTACACCCAGCTGGCTTTTAAAATATGCTCACAATAATATTCTTACAGTAAATTTTCTCTAGTTTTTAGCCCTCTAAAACTATTTTTTGTCATATATTTTTAATGAAGCATGTGAAAATGTCAACTTTCTTGCAAACTTAATTGTCTGTCTTAATGAGTCTGCTGACAAATAATTCCCCATCTCTCACTGTGAAATATTTATTTGTTTCCTGTTTGTTGTTGAGGTGGCTCCTGTTGTCATATTCTCATTTTGGGTGCAACACACCTTAGGATGAAAGATACTGCATATTGGAGCAACCACATAAAGTAGTGTAGAAGGATAGGTACACTATAAGCTCTTGGTAAATAAAGTCCATTGCCCTATCAATTAATCTTGATAGTGATGAAGGAGAAGGTTTTAAATTCTACCAGATTTACAGGTGCATGCAGTGAAGCTAATACAGGAGTAACATCTCTCTTATCCAGATCCTGTTAGTATACCCGCAGCATCAACAAAAGCCATTTACCTGGTGTATCAATAGTACCTCCAGACCTCTGCGATTGGGTCACTTTATGGAAAGTCTCTTTTTTCCGTTGTTTACGAGGAGAGAGTTTATGTTTGAATGCTGTGCCTACAGACGCAAGAAATTGACTCAAATCAGTATGACAGAAAACCAAAAGTGAAAGAAGTTGTTTCAGGTTTTATTTTTCATGTTAATCTTTTTATGTTGCAGATGAAACTAAAATGGAAAAAAAAAAAAATTAAATCTTCAAAACCATAGTCTTTATTTCATAAACCCATGAGATTTTTTTTTTTTTGGGTTCAATTGATTTTTCAAATTAATTTTTTCAGATGTTTTGCAACACAAATGGAGACAAAGCACGTGCATATTGAAAAATTTTAAAACAACATTATTAGATTATTTTGACATTAAAAAAACAGATATACAACAAAAAAAATCATAAACCAAATTAACAACAAACCCTGCATAAATCAAGGATCCCAAGACTTTGTTCTGCTCTAACCTCATTCAATTTGCACATGAAGCTATAACCAATTCAGGTTCATACACCTCATCAATGAATGAAGACTTTCAAGCATTTTCAGCTTTTACTTCACAGCTGTTAATCTATTACTTAAATAAAAAATTGATTATCGCACAATTAAATCAATGTTTTGTGCCTTTGTCAACCAACTTGTTTGTGCAGGTTCTGTTCAGGACACTGTCTGTTAATAAACGATGTCTATTTGTACTTTTTGCTTTTTCATATGTTGAAATTAGCAACTGTTAATCATTAATATTATAAGAATAATAACATTGTCTCATTCTTTCTCTTTTGACTAAAAGAAGTTCCATCCATATTTTTAACAACAAAGCAATCAACTGAGGCACAATCAGACTAATATCTATTCAATTGTTTAATTCGGTTCATTTTTTATTTGGAAATTAAACAAAATGATTAACATACTTCCTGGCATATGGCAGCAAATAACTGACATTATTTATTTCCATCCTAAAAAACACTGATTCAGTCAACAGCCTCTAAAAAAAGTAAGTGATACAACTTTCAAACCCAAAACATTAAAACGAGATCCACACCTGTGCGAACGCTGCAAGTTTAACAAAATCGGTCATGAAGAAAAGTTGGGAAATGACAAGAGAGAAACTGCTGATGGGGCTAACTGTCTTTAGACTTTTAATTTTGGATTTTGACGTCTCTCTCAATGTTTCTGTGTGTGATTTCTTTGTCCAAACACGCCGAGGTCTCTACCCTTAACTAGCACTTAAGATGCAAGAACGGCACATAAACACTTAAGAACACAGATATGAACAATTTGAGTTTAGAGAATCTAAACAGACTTCTATTAGACTTTTTTAAGAACAAATAAGAAAAATCTTAAAGATTTGTGAATGAGTTCCAATAATTTTGTCAGTCGTGAATATTCAGTTTCTTCCCCTCTTATCAAATTAATCAAGTAAACATCAACCGCACGTAGAAAACAAACACACAAATAAAATAATGCCATATTAAAGACGTCAAACACCGAGGACTTTATAATTTAAATCAACTATAAAAGTACGTTCTAAAATTGTTTGAACTCAAGTGGATGGACTGCAGCGTTATTGCTGTGGTATTGCATCCTGCATTTTTATACTTGTCGTTGTAGTTACAGACATAATCAACATCAATCAACACTGACAGAGAGAAATTAAGACAAAACAAAAAAACAAAACAAAAAAGTTATCTTGACAATGACTGACATGAGATGAATATACAGTATGTCTACACCCAGCTGGCTTTTAAAATATGCTCACAATAATATTCTTACAGTCATTTTCTCTAGTTTTTAGCCCATCTAAAACTATTTTTTGTCATATATTTTTAATGAAAGCATGTGAAAAATGTCAACTTTTCTTGCACAACTTAATTGTCTGTCTTAATGAGTCTGCTGACAAAATAATTCCCCATCTCTCACTGTGAAAATATTTATTTGTCTTCCTGTTTGTTGTTGAGGTGGCTCCCTGTTGTCATGATTCTTCATTATTGGTGGCAAAACAAAAAACAACACTTAAGGATGAATAGAATGAAGCGAACGCACTCAGGAGGGGCCAACCACCATGAAAGTATGTGTGAAGAAACATAGTCACACACTTGTAGCCATGATGGAAAAAAAAGTCCATTCTGACCTTCATCACACATCTCAACTCTTGGAAGTGATGTTTAAGGTTCAGAGTGAACCTAAAAACATCTGTAGGACAGGTGGTTAATGGAGGTACAGTATGTGCTACAGGATCACAGTTGGAAGAAGTGCTGAAACCCCTTACGTAAAGACTCAGTCACAAACACAGGTGTTTTCACTTATTCTGATTAGACCTCCACCCCGTGCAGGCAGGACACACCGGGTCTGTGAAAAACTTGGCTTGAGAGCGTTTATCTCCCAGTATGGATCGAAACTGACATATATTAATGGTGTATGACAATTTAATGCCCTTCTTGCTTTATTTTCATCATGCACAAGGTCGTTACGCCAGAATGCAGTTTAGCTTCATGTAGCCAGATCGCCACAGCGCTGCAGAAAGGTCTGGCTGCATCCCGTTATTGTTTTGCTATAGGGGAGGAAAACGCTCTCTAATCACATTCGACACATGCCCTAAATAGATATGTACACTGCAAGCCTTTGGTGTTACGCAACAAAGTTGGATGATAAAGAACCCATCAATTAAAAATACAAAAACCTGAAAGATAAAAATTGGATAAAGGGGAACATAACGGGAAATTTAAAAGGGACATTACTGTATACAATATAAAGAGCCTCAGCAGTTAAATTTACACCTATTATACATTAGCAACAGTGCAGTAACCTGCCTTTTAGTGTGTATTGTAATATAAGAGTAATTAATAGAAAAGTTTAACCACAATTAAAATTAAAATCAAATGGGAGTAAAATTAACAAGTTAAAAACAATAAAAAAACAAAATAAAAGTGGGTCTGCTTAAAAGCATCAGCCTGTCTAATAGCCTGTGGTTTCTGAAGCTCTATCCCAGATCTTCAGAAAAAGCCCCATCCCGGCCGTATGTAAACAACTAGGCAGGATTATTTGGATCCATACAGTGTGTAAAACATGGACGTAGTCTCTGTGACATCACCCATAGGTTTCTGAAGAGCCACTGTGAAGCTCACAGTGTGGTGGTTCAGGCCGTCTACATCTTGGCAGTACCGCCAGACGAATGAAGCGGCTACCCAGCAGCTGCCACCTGTGACGGCACTCACCTGTCACTTAAAGCAACCACTCCCCTAATTATGCATATGTAACCAGATGAACAAGGGGTACAAAGTGTTTTCAAACTGTTTAAATGGTGTTATATGACCCCCCCCGTGAAAGTATTGTGGCAAAAGTTGTTTTTTTTTCACTGTCAATTTAAAAGCAGCGCAGGTTCAGATCGTGCAAGAGTGCTGAGTCTTCGTTTAAAAAACTAAAACATTGATAAAACACAGAAATAATTACCAGTGCCGTTAAATGAGAATGCAGTGAAGTTGTCACACAGAGGGAAAGATTGAACAGTGGGTTGGCAGGGGAGATAGCGAGCCATGCTGAGGTCTAGGTGTGTGCATCTTTGTGCACCCTGGAGTGAGAAAAAGCTACTACTGTTGTCTAGCACTGTCTGGTACTGTCTAGTTTTGATTGACTGAATTCCTTTTATTTTTGTGTCACGCACACCAAGTGTCCAACCCTCATGGGTTTATATGACACAGAATGCAGTTGGAATCTTAAGAAATTTTCCTTTCAATACAAAATTACGGCCCATTTCATAGCTCAGACATAATATAACAATATTCTGCCTTCTCTCCCAAACTTCATGAATAAAATCTGCCACAAAAGCCAAGAGAAGTCAACATAAATGGGGGACATTTTAGTAGAAAGTACATCCCTTAAGTCCTCATAGGCAGGACAGCAAAACAAACAAACAAACAAAAAAAAAAAAAAAAAAAAGAACCTCGCTCTCAGTTTCACCGAGCTCACAAAACAAACAGGGTCTGTCTTCCTCTGGAGTGGCATCAAACCTGCCAGTCTTATACCAATGGTAATGTTCCCGAACGTAACTGTGCACACAACGATCTTCGTCTTTTGTTTAAGTTATGCTTCACATAAGGTTTTACGTCATAGCAATTCTTTATGAGACAGTAGATTTGGAATTTTGTTTTTTATGGTATCAACAGACCATTTTTTTCCTCTATAATATCCTGATTATTACACAGTAACCTTTTGTGGAAAATGAATAAATAATTCAAATGAAATAAGGATTTCATCTCGTTGGCCCAGTGATGACCACATCAAATGTCCCAATTAAACATCTTCTTAGTGAGTCTCTGATCTGACGTCCTCGCGAGTCCATTCCAGAGTCCAAACGTTTCACATTTATGCCTGATGTTTGGAGGCTCCCAGCCCATACTGCAGCTGATGGCCAAAACTGAAGTGAATTTATGGACTCGCAAAAAAAGGATCGAATAGCTCTACGATGCACAGTGACACCAGATGCATAATCATGGAATCTCAGATTACCACAGTTTTTAACTTTGTTCAGTACAGAACCCAGTGCTTCACCCGCTGACTGAGATAACACACTGACAGCGTCTTTTAAATGTCATGTGTTCATCCAGTGTCAAGCCAAGATATTTATATTGATCAGTATATGACTATTGGACCCAGATTAAAGACGTGAACTTCTCTCCAGTGATTTTGTTCTAAATTGTACCATTTGTGTTTTATCTCAATTAACAACTAGTCTGCATTTCCATAACAATGTTCAGCGTAATCTGCAGACATTTTTCATGCTCTGCAAGTAAAACTATGTCATCTGCATATAATGATATGCCCGCAGTCATCAACTTTAACGGCCAAACTAGAGGCTTTAATTTGAAGAGCTAAATCATTCAAATTAATGGGAAAAAAACATATCCCTGCCTCACACCAAATTACTGAGGAAAGCATCCAGTTGTGTATTCATTAATTCTAAAGACAGGCTGCAGGTGCTTGTAAAAGAGGCTTAATGACATAGTAAAACTTTCCATTAACACCAGAATTAACAGCTTGTACTGAAGAAGCTCCCAATTAATCCAGTCAAAGGCCTTTTGAAGTCAATAAAACAAACAAAAGTGGACTTATTCTCCTTAATTCTGCATGTATAATGGAAAGTCGCTGCATATATATGATCGAATACGTGCTCTGGATTTTCTAAATCCATTTTGTTCATCCACAAGCAAACCTGTCCTCTCAAGGCAGGTCTGCAAATCTGTGGTTTAAAGATTTGGGAATGGGTTTCATAACAGTCTCGTGCCACTGTGTAGGGGCAAAGTCAAAACAAGACCGACACAACTCACACAACACATCAAACCTCGGAAACTTCAACACTTCATTGGAAATGTTGTAAATTCCAGTGGCTTTTCAACATCTGCATTTTTCAGCTTTCGTTAGTGTAGTCCTGTCAGGTGCTGTCTTGTGTTGACTAGTACTGTCTAGTGTTCTAGAGCCCAGTCAAGAAATGTGCAGGGAAAGTGCAGGAAAAGGAAAAATATGTTTTGTTATCACTGATTAATTTTTAAAAAAGCCCTCAAAATTGCAGAGATAATGCTGCGTTGATTTTTTTTCAAAGGCAGTCAGGGGCCCATTGGGTTGTTCCGTGTCGGCCTCGTCATTTTTGATCCGGCCACGCATAACTTAAAAGTTACAGTGAGTTGCATAAATGATTTAGCTCAGATCAGCCTGTCCGAACCCAAATTTAAACACAATAAGCTCAGGACTTAATCACTTCAAAGGCCATAAAGAATAGTGATGAAATGTGATGTTGCTTTTCATTTAAGTGTCTGGCAACAGGACTAGTTACATCATTTCTTTTAATGGAGCTTCTATGTTCAGTAATATGCTCTTATAAGGCAATGGGATGTTTTATATACATATATGTGTGTATTTTGCCACATCAACACTGTATCATATGAATAATATTTCTTTAAGATGCTCTGTTGAAGAGGGTGAGTTTATAGTTCAGAACTTCAGGATGTTGACATGCTCTAAAAACTCTGTTTGTATTCTGGGCGAGGTATAGCATTCTTAGGAAGTGAACTAAAAGACACATCACATCATATGTCCCTCGCAGCGTTCAGCTGATTCCCGGCTTGATTCCACTGGTCATGGCTGTGTCACGTCACGGCTGTGACACAGCAATTTTACACAATGCTTGTGATTACACCAGATGCATCGCAGAGCGTTTCAGAAGCGTCTCTCTGCTCTACTGTGCCAAGCTCCCAGACAGTTTTCAAAATAAAAGACCCTGTGTAACTCGTGATCAGAAAACGGGCCGAAAAAGAAACAATTCTCCTACGTAGTCTACTTATCCATGGTCGAAGAACAAAAATCCAGGAAAAATGTCCAAATCAATGAAATCTGTGTAATTAAACATAATCAGGTGAGCAAAATGCTCCATGTCTGAAATGCTGCCAGCAGCTCATGAAGCCTTGTGAAGGACTATGATGGTTTTTATGATGCTTATGTTTATATCATATTATGTTGATGACCTTTTATGCTTGTTGTTCTTTACAGATTCCCTCTGGAGGAATAAAAGTTTAATTTATCAGTTCACTCTTTAACATTTTCACAGTCACACACATGGAAGCAGCCCAGTATAAGCACAGTCTGAGCCAATGGCCACAGAGCAGCTCCACTGGAACAAAATCCAGGCACAAGCCTGCCTATCTACAACCTTTAGGCCACCGCTGCCCATAAAAATATAAAGCACAGCATCAATCATCACAGTTATATGCTTTAAATAATGTCAGCATGTGATTTATATATTTGGAAGAAGCCCTTTGATATTCAAAGAGTTAAAGAATTAAAGCTGGACTGTGTTATTTTATGAGTTTTATATCATTTGCTTTTGCTCAGGGTACAGAAAGACAGAACTGTTTAAGAAGAAACAGTTAGCTGTCTGTTAGTTTCATCACTTTCCAGACTGGCATCAATTCAAGCTTTGGACTTATTTGTAAGACCAAAACTTTGCACATGTTAGTGTTTGCCTCCATTTTGACACCGTGCTGTGGACTGTTATGGTTGTGATACAACTGGCCTTTGTTGAAGGTGAGAAACCAACGAGGCTTCTCATCCTTGTCGCAGCATCCGTCAGGCTAATATTTGCAAGCCAGTAAATGTTTTAAAAAAGTGAAAGAAGCAAACAAACTCACTGCAGAAATTTAAACGGTGCTGTCACTTCAATTACTGATTTTATAACACCCTCTTCTGTTCCCTCTTGAGAAATCAGCAGGAGTTTTGTTTCTTTTATAAACTGATGCATAAGCAGAACCATTAGGGTTTATTGTATAACGATCACTTTTTTGTGACCCGCACTAATACTGCTTTCAGATGGACTCAAGGCCTCTTGAAAAGGGGCGATCAGCACCCGAAATTCAGGCATCCAGTTGGGGATGGAACTGTGACGGTGAAAAGGACTGCAGGTTTTTACAGTACATCACCTTTTATTATCCCTCAGCTTTGAGCAATAAAATACCAGATGTTGAAAGAAATGCACAACTAATGATCCACGGCAGCTCCAGTGGAGACCAAATGGATATGACTGAACTTTGAAATATGGATATTTTACAGTTATTGCTGTCATATGTTGGTTTGGAGAGAGTTGTTGAGTTACAGGTGAAAACGTAATCAGGCACATTTTCAAAGGTGTGACTGACAGTAAATACTCCTTTAAGCACAAATTAACTCAGCATTATATCATTGTTAAAGTCATCTGGGGTAGTGCTGTAGTCATCCAAAGTAAGTCTTGGCTGATTTAAATTCTACATACAGTATACCAGGGGTCGTCAACTTTTACTATCAAAAGAGCCATTTTGGCCAGAAGAATTTATGCATCCACAGCTAGCGTCAGAAGACTCAAAACTAGCCACCCGCAAACTTTAGAGGAAAAGGTGCTGAGCCATGGATGTAGGCTCTGATTCCGCTGATGATATATATATTTTTTAATTCGGTGTATAAACTACACATTTTTACCATTGGAAAATGTAAGAATCGCTCTAGGCCTACAACAATGATAAAAGAAAATTAAAATTTAAAAAAGAGAACCGTTATTAATTTCCATAGAACTTCTTGTCAAAGCCAAAGGGAGCAACTGCAGAGGTTGCTGACCCCCGACCTATACTCTTCAACAAAACAGTTGGTTGACGGGGAAAAAACAAAATAATACACAGTGTTGCCAAGCAAATTAATTCCTGAGGGTTGACCATTTCTTTTTCAAGTTCAACCTTCTGTCTTCTGAGGCTTGAGGCCGATATAGCGATTTGTGCTGTTCTTTGACATGGTGTCAATTAGTTCAGAGAAGACTAAATGTTCAGAGACCTGTTTCCCAGAGCCTTCTTAGTGCTACGTGCATCATAAGTTGTACATTAAGATCTACCTTAGGCTTACGGGCTGTTTCCCAGAGTCTCCTTAGCTAAGGTATATCTTCTGAAAGGTAAAACTTTAAAAGGGTGGTCTGAACCACTTGTAAGCTGCCCCTTTATGGTGCCCTTTGTTAATCCTGTCACAGTTTTAGCTCAATACATAGCTTTGTACATAGCTTCCTTTGTTGCAGTATTAGATTTAAGAAAAATGATTATGGCAACACTTGTTATGTTTAAATGTCATTTATGAGCCTTTAAAAGTGATCAATCGATGCATGCTCAGCGGCAAAGGACAGCTTATAGTTTACAATGTTCCTCAGCAGCTCTTCCATAAGAGCATCTGTTAGGGGACAGTCTGGGAAACACTTGTAGGAACAGAAGTTCCTTTGCTAAGGTATACCTTAGAAACCTTCGTACAATGCTAAACTACACTGAAACTGGGGAACGCGGCACAGATAGGTTAGGACTAGCAGTCTTAATTAGGTTGGGCCAACCTGTTCTCATCCCAAATTGTCACGCACCCATGTTTTGTCATTGCCCCTCTGCATCTCAAACTGATGCACAAGGTACCCTGTATGAGACGCTGCCAGAAAGCCTTTAACACGTGATTAACATTGTGAAATGGTCACAGTTTGGGAAGGTTTAGGCAATAAGACTACTTTGGCAGGTTTAGGATAAGACCCTGTTTTGGGTCAGCAGCAGAACTACCATTTATGCAGATAACGCAGCTGCCTTTACGCCCACGACCAACCAGGGCCCGCTTGCACGAGCCGCCAATAACATTAGTTTACACAGGCAGGGCCCAATCTTTTTGTGATTTACCACTACCATTTCAAAAGATCACAGGTTTTTCCAGTCATTGTGTTAACAAAGGAATTCTTTTAAGTAAATTTCAGCATGCGGGATGTATTTATAGTGCTTTATCAGTTAAGACATGTACTTCATGGTGTCATATACTTGATGTCATTCACCAAATAAATAACATTATAGTAACAGAAATAAGTTTTACATATATAAACATATAGTTTATTGACTCAAACATCTATGTAACATTTCTAAATTAAGTTTAAATAAGGATTAATGGGTGATTTGATGTTCAAAAACGTACAAAGTGTGCCCACATGGAATTCTGGGTTATTGCAATTATGGACATGCGCAATACTACTGCAGGGGAAAGCAAACACAGAGAAGTTAGCTAGTGAAGTGACAAGACAGCAAAGCAATGGAGTACAAACACAAAAGTGGGTTTTCAGAGGCGAAAAATAAAACAAGCGGCCAAAACAGAAAAAACTGCTTCAAAACCAGTTTTCTCTCAGAAAGTTTCAGACAGACGAACGATACGAACGACGACTGATAATGAAGCTACTCACTTGTGTTTTTTGCTTATTGGTTAACGTCTACACGCAGATGTGAATAATGTTGTCAATGTGCAGGTGTGCCGTCACCTCTTATAGCTAACTGTATCTTCATCTGTGTTAAGGAGCGCTGTCAGTGATTATGTTTTCATCTGTTATTGTGTTCCAACACTAGATTTTGTCAAGTAGGCAAATCTGTCACTATATTAACCACAGCAGTCTGTTTTTCCTGCTTTTTGCTGTTGCTGGCTGTTTTAAAGCCTTCATTCACTACTGAAATTACGTTATATTACGTCTGATTGTGATGGGCAGGGGTAATCATTGCACTGAAGCCCAGCGCTGACTCATTATGCCGCTGTCTGGGGTTACAATAAGTTTGTTATGTTTCATACGTTTTGTACAAAGCAATTTCCATGACGGAAGTCACATGACGCACATAACATTATGTGCCTCACAACTTTCAATAACGTCTTGGTTTCACATGGGACACAAACCCCGGTCTCCTGAGTAAAAGTCCTGTGTTTGTTCGAGTAATCCCTCCACCCCACCTCCTCCATGTGTGGACTTTCTCCCTCTTGATGCAACATCAAAAGCCCTGGGTGTCTCTGTCAGCTGCTAATGGGTCCCGTATGCATCTGTTTGAGTCAAATGACAAAACGTTGGTATCTGACAAGTTGGGAATGAGAACGAGCTGGTTGGCTGAGTTCAAAGTTGTGAAAACAGGGATCTTTTGACATCCTGTCCTATGCCATATGATTATTAAAACAGAAGCACGTTTCTTTAGTAAAATCTATTTGAATATTATTTTTTATTCACAATAAATGTTATTTCTAACACAATATAGCTCTCAAAAATAAAATACATCGGGGATGCATATGTCTCTCCAACCCCTGAAAATAATTTCCTGAGTTTCATTAAGTGTTGAGATGTCAGGGCCGCAGCTCTGTTTTGGCAGTGCTGGAAAATCAAAGTAGAGGATGTCGAACACTTTGTGAGATAGTTGTAGCTGCAGCCACAAGATGGTGCAGGAGAGAGTTTGTCTCATTCACCCAGCATTGCAAAGTAAACTAAGAAACCCAGCCATCAATCCCAACAGTCTGTTTGAAACCCCACTCCGCTGACGTGCCTATAGAGGTTTTACGTTAATGTCAATTTTTCAGAAGTCAGAGTCCATTTCAACCCATCTGAGTGGCCAGAGAAACTAGGTATGTCTGCCTTGAACTGGCAGAGCTGACATACTAGAGAGGGAAAGATAAAAAAAAGATAAAATAAAATCAATTTTCTGAACAACTAACTGCACATCTGGTCTGCGGATGTTGAAATTAGACTAGCTTCCCATATTCTGACACCCGGGAAGTACACTAAATAATGCTTATAGCACCCAGGAGTCTTTGTCAGCTAAATCAAAATTACAAGGACATTAGTCATATATATGAGAGGCAGCTGGTGTAACTTTGTTGGATTATTACATACTGTCTTTTTTTTTTTTTTGAAATTTTCAAGAAATTTTCCAGTGACAAACAGTGTTGGGCAAGTTACTCAGGAAGTGTGATAATTTACTTTTTTACTCCTTTAAAAAATGCTTTACTTATTACTTCGTATCAAAAGTATTAGTTACATTATATTATTATATTACTTTTCAACTTTGTTGGCGGCCTTGTTGCACCCCGAAGTTGAACTGCTGATCCAGTGAACTGTTGTTGTTGTTGTTGTTGTTGTTCGCTGCCCAGATGTCGGCTGTGGTGGAAACAAAGTCGACCCCTCTGAGTGTGGCCTTCAAATTAGTTTCCATCACCGCATATTCTCTCTGGAGGAGCCAATTAAACTCAAAGATAATGACAATAGTTCCACCTGTGGAAAGTATGCCTCTCTCCTCCTCCCTCATCATCCATCCTCCATTTAACTTTTTGGCAAGTAGCCGACATAACCTGCCCTGACCTGCCGCACGTACTGTCATCAGGAGATAGCCTACCTGGGTCAAAAAGTTACTCAGTAAATCAGAGTTACTTGAAATAGTAAGTGCAAATTAATTATTAAATTAATTACTGTTTTGTGAACTACTCATTACTGGAAAAAGTAATATTACAGTAATATATGACTGGCCAACAACCGGTGAGGACACATGCAGTGTCCCACTTCAGGACCTGGATCCTCCAGTTTTCTACATTGATGTGAGTCATTAATGAGCTGGAGACGTCAGCCCAATTTAAAGGTCTCCTGTAGATGAGGGTGAGAACCCGGACAAACAATTGTTTCACAGCCTTTTGCATTCTATCATTTGTTTAATGGTGCGTTCAGGTGATCCTCATCAGCTCACAAAGTCAGGAGGTACTGGTTAACCACGTCATGTTTACCAGGTGTTTGTGTTCAGGTGGTCATTAAAACTGATGATAAAGGCAATGCAGGATGTAAACGAGACGCTGTTTGTTCCTGTTACAGTTGTTGTCCACGACAACATGAATTATTAAGCTTTAAATGGGTATATTTACCTTAAGTAACTGCAACTTTGTTTGCTAGTATGTTCACGGTCAATTGAAGAGAAACACACAGCCTGCCAGCAAAACTGGAAATATTTGATTTAAGAGTCCTTTTGAGGATCCGGCTCCTGTATTGAGACACAGCGTGAGGGTGGAAAAGGTCTGCAATGTGTCACGCGATGTGAATGCGGCCCTCAGATGGAGCTTTAATGAGCCTTTCACGTCTGGCCAGTGTTCTTAGACAGCTCATTATTCCCTCCCTTTGCGGCTGGCATCCCACCAGATCTACATCTGCGGGGAAACTGGCGCTCATCTTCATGTCTTGGCTGTCCTGTGTCCCAAGTACAACTGTCAGAGAGCGAAGTCCATGTCTTATATCTGGTTACAAAACAGCAATCTTTTTTAATGTAATCTGAAGGCAAACCTTGGCGCGAACTCAGGCGCATGGGTGTCATTATAACAACGGCTGAAATCCAGTGAGCTATTTGAAAAGTGAGAATCTGAGGGCCTCGTTTTCTTTCCTTTTATTATCTCTGATATGATGAGGTGAGTGGTGCACTCTACATCAGACCATTCTTTTGTCACTGTGGTTTCACAAATTGTCAAACTGAAAATAGGTCAGTGAACTTGATGACATGCTGGGTGGCCCTCCAACCACTTTCTGATTCACCATGAAAATAAACTGATTCACACAGATTTTTCACATGAACGAGGGACAGATCCAGCAGTTTTGTATGATGGGGTGAATTAGGCTGTTACTAACAAAGAAGGCTGATCTTTGTGTGTGAACTCTGCAGGGTAAGACGACTATTAGCTGAAGAGAAGCAAAAGTTACGAAGAAATTAGGACAATTCTGGTCCCATATATGTGTCTTTCATAATAAAATAGCTTAAAGGAGCAATGTGCAGTATTTGTTCATGTAAAAATGAATGCAACAGTCCAGATAGTGAGCTGGAGCTGGAGCAGTCAGTGACTGCATGATGAAAGAGGTTCCAGTCGTTTTAAAGTGTTTTAATCTTAAATGTCCCCAAACCATTTAAAAATGAAAAGCAGTTGCAGTTAAATGTAATTAGATATCTGATTTATCCATCAATCCTTGCACCAAGTTAAAGTAGCAATATGTAGCAATTGTGCATGCAAAAATGACTACTGCAGTCCAGATAGTGAGTTGCAGCTGTAGACGGTAGGTCAAATAGGTTGAAATCCTATTTAACATACACATTAACATATCACACACACTGAGCAAGAGAGTGATTAACAATCTCTGTGTCGCTGCAGCCCACCCGTCTCCTTCTCCCTCTGTCCTGTCCTGTCCTGAGGTCTTGAGAAGGAAGTGTTGCTTGATATTTTATTTAATAATTAGGTGTTGTGAAAATATACCTGCTGTGCATAACAGGATGGGACGATATAGCAAATTTGTTGCACGTGCAGGCACGTGCACACACACATACACAGCTATAAACGATAAACTCACATGAACAGATCATGTGTGTGTGTCGCTTCACATAGTTCAAAATGTGTGGCATGAGTCTGACACTGTCTCAGATCGTTTCACAGCGACAGAACGCTGCGTATTCCTTGATTCGTCCACTACTGCGCGGCGAACTGGAGCTCTGAGCAGCTCCAGCCTGCCCCTCTCCCTCTCCTTCTCCCTCCTTGCCAAGTAAGTGTCGGGAAAATACACATGCTGTATACAAAAGGGTCAGGGTGAGCTTTCAGTTTGCAAACAGTATCTGTAACCAAATAAATTCTCAGCTCACGGGTCTTCACGAACAACTGCCGTCGGTGAGCTGTGGAGCTCCGGTCAGGAACTGAACAACTCAGTGAACAAATCTTTTGAATGAGTCTTCTTAACAAACAGATTCTGGTGATTCAGGACACTGAGAAGAACTGTTTAGTCGATCACTAATCAGCTGTTTATATGTCAATTGTCTGTCAATGTAAAGCTAAGCCCGTTATCCTAAAATCAAAAGCCAACTGCTCTGAAAATACACTGCCTGTGTGGCTGCCTGTCTCACTGCTTGCCGGACTCCTCTAACCTATTGCTTAACCGTTATAAACATCTACGCCTTCTACAAGATTACTTTTGCTTCTAACCACTCATAAAGAGGCATGTACTCCATCAGCACACATTCTGCATTAATTTGAACTCTAATTAACGTGAAACACGCAAACTAAAACCGTAGTTCCGACCCCACGGCTGCAGCGCTGTTGTCAGAGAAGTGGGCATTTCAACTTAACATGTTTCCTTAGTTAATGAGGACATATCGTGGTTATTTTATGATCTGTTACTGTAAATATATTTCAGATTTCTCCTTTAAATATGCTCTTCATTCTGTCCCGGGTAGGAGCACTTTATGAATCATTTTTTCCACATTTCAGTGATCGCACGATGGAAGAGGTTCCAGCGTGTTCAGTGTTGTATAAACTCTAAAATGTCACCAAACCACTTAGAACTACAATACTGCTGCAATTATTAAATGCAGTAAGATATCTGATTTATCTGTCAATCCTTGCTAGTGAATTTAGGGAATAAGTTAAGTCAGTTCATTTGAAAATAAAGAATTTAGATAAGTTATGGTCCTGTTATGGTCCTTTTAATTTGTATTCATAGTAATGTTATTAGTAAAGTTTATTTATTAACTGTCATTTCGCAAAAGTGGCCCCTGGGCAATTCACGTTGTGCAACCCTGCCATAAGAGCTTTTTTTGATTGCCCTCCGTGGATGACATATGGTTATATTCAGTCAAGTAAAACTACTTTATTAAAGTATGTATCAGTAAAAAAAACAAAAACAATGAGCCTTACCTCTGTGACATTTCCATAAAACATATTTTGGCTGTGGACAAAGTATAATTTAGTTATAGTTGTCACATGTCACCAAAAGTATCTTTTGCTTTTTGTCAGCTGTAATGTGTTGTGACACAGGCCTTTCAGATTCAACCTCATCTCCTACGAATAAGACTCATATGCAACTTCTTTGGTTATTGAATGCATTTGCGTGTGAACTTTTAATGCTGAAAATATTAGTAATTGCCAAAACATTTGGTCCTGGCCTCTCAATTTTCATCGTTTGTTGCTCTTCCTCTGTTTTATGTCTCTGTAAATGAAATATCTTTTGATTTTTTATCTCTTAGTTGGTAAAACGAGTCATTTTGGGTTCTGGGAAAATCTCCTATTATTGCATTTTATAGATTAAATGATTAATCAAGAAAAGAACTTGTAGATTTGAAGTGGAGTTTGTCCTTGCTCAGTCATAATGGGCCTTGACACTTTTTGTCCCTCAGCCACATAATGATAAGTTTATTTATACTGTACCTTTGGAGACAGACTGCTATGTAAAAAAAAAAAAGAGCAAATAAGAGACAGAGCAGCAGACATTAAAAGCAGACAACCAAGCAAGCAAACCATAACCTGACACGTCAGATTGTTTGTTACACAGAACCATCTGGGAAGTCGTCGGTAGAAACTGTCTGAAAAGGGCAGGCTCCCTTCAACCAGTCAGTCAATCAGATCAAACTCTTGCCGAAGCCAGTCAGGAGAAGAGCGACAACATCTTTTCCATCAAGAAAAGCTTTCAGTGCCGTACTTTGCTCTCCTTTTAATGAAGAAATACTGCTATCTATGCTAACCTCTTCAGGAGCCGCCATTACTTGAGACGAGTTGCTTCCATGGATGCTGTGGTCATACCTAAAACCACGCCCATAGTTGCCAGTAGTCCCTCCCAGGATGCTGACTGGCTGCACCACAAAATTCAGTCACTGTCTACTCTCTGTCATGCTGATTGAAGGTTGGGTTTTGTTTTGTTTTTTGTCCACAAAACACTGCTGGAGTTTCACAGGAAAACAGTGTTAATATATGTGAATGGTGACCAGTTTTCAGGAGCTGACTTGAAGGCATCATTTACACGTTTTTAGCCTGAATCTTCACTGTTGAGCCTTGTTGGAGCTATGTTCATATACACGCCGTGTTTGGTGGAATAAGTAATCAAACCCAATCTTCACTTGGCATGAGGGTGAGTAGATAATGACTGAATTTTCAATTTTGGAGGAACTATCCTTTTAAGTCTAATGGGAGACAGTTCTGAAGTGTAGAAGCAACAACCTCAAAAGCATAGCCTCATTTTATCTTGAGCCTGGAGCGAGGAACAACGAACAAACGCTGACCTCACGTCCTTGCTGGTATTGTATGGCTGCAGTAGCTGCAGGTGTTGTCCATGCAAGGCTCTAAACAGCCCTTTTGAATTTTGTCTCGCAAGATGCTGCCTGTAAATCAAGCTGACGTGTGTGTTCAAACTAGTGAAAAAATAAAGCTAAGGTACACATGTCTGAGTTGCATTGAGACATCTGAACTTTGTTTTAAACCAATATGGTATTGTTTATCTCTTTTTAAAGCGGCCATTGGCCCACCTGTCTCACATTGCACTCTGTGCTGGTGAGCCACAGAGAAAAAAAGGTAACAACAAGCTTAAAAATATCCCTTTCAAACCTGAAGAGATGCAAGGTTGACTGACAAGCATTTAATTATTTTGCCAGCTGCAACAACTGCTGCAGAGCTGAAAGAATACAGTGTAAAGAGGCACTACAAGTCAGATCATCGCTCATTTTCTGCCAGTTTTCCTGAAGGCTCAGAGAAAACAGAGAGGCAAAGCCCACAGACTTTCAGGATCTTCTCAATTTCGAGTCAAGTTGCCCTCGGTCTTAATCATGTTTTGAATTAAGGGGGAAGAGGAGCTCTGTTCCCCTGAAAAGGACATGAGCCCCCCTGAAAGCCTCCTTTGAGACATTTATGTGGGTCTCTAATACATGTGGTTCCTGAAATAAATAATAATAGTAAAAATATGTCAATGCTGTCTTTATATCTCAATTTCTAGACATTTGTCTTCACTAATAAAACACAGGGCTGCATGTGGTTTGTTGTGTGTGTGACACTGCAGCAACCACACTGTCCAGGGTTCTGACACGGAGCAGAGGAGACCGCCAGAGACAGACTGAACACGCCACTTAACTTGGTAATCCTACTTTCTTTTCATGGTTTAAAATCAAACTCTAGGCCCCAGTTCCATTTTCCCCGATTATAACAGTCCACAGACAAACAGGGAAACAACAGGGAAGTGAAGCAACAGTCGAGAGAAACTGAGAAAGCTGCAAGCCACATTTCTACGTGCCTGTGATCCTTTTTGTAAAGTCTTATGTAAAGAATGCAAAAACAATTCAGTGAGTTAATTTTGAGTGAAAAACTTGTCGTTTATTAGTTTACATTCACAAAGTTCTGAAGATGAACATGATTTTAGGTGTGACGACAGCGAGAAGCGTCCATGGAGGTGACTCGCCTTTAAAAAACAATGGCGGCTCCTGTAGAGGTTAGCGTAGATACTGCAATAGAATCAGTTTTATCAGAACTCGGAGCCTGCCCTTTTCCAAAAAGGACGACTTCCCAGTTGGTTCTGTGTAACAAACCATCTGGAGTGTCACGTTAATTGAAGTTGAACAGCCCAGGACTGCGATTTCTGCTTTCCTGGGATTTAAAGTGTCAACACAGTGTCATGTGAGATTTTAGTGTGTGAAAAAAACAGAAAATATCAAGTTATTCAACAGTAATCTGGTTAGTTAAGGTCTGTGTGAAGGGATTTAATAATAATCCTGTGTTCAGATTATTTGGACAGACCTGAAACACGGTTTGGTGACATGCTGGAGCCCTGGTCCTCAAACGCTACAGAATCCCCATGAACCAACACACAAATAACACTGAGACAACACACTCATTCATGTTATCAATGAAAATATTAGACTAAATGGCCCCTTTTACACTGTACAAAAAAACCCACTAGCAGCCACTAACACCTGTTTTTTGTCTAAAAAGGGAAAGGGAACAATCAGCATTCATTACCAAGTTGAATGACTCTGCAGTGGTCGTGGGTATTTATCGGCCTCGGTTCTGATCAGCAGTGATGGAAACATGACAGCAGGGTGGACATGCTATTTTTTGTCCCTTTTACAGTCAGTGTTGGGCAGTAATGCATTACTTTATGAAATATTACTGCAATATTGTTACTTTACCCAGTAATAGGTAGTTTAAGAGATTACAATTTCCAAAGCAGTAATTATATGACAGTTATTAATCCAAATAACTCTGAGCTATGAGTTACTTTATGACCAATAGTAGGTAGGCTATCTTGTGATAACGTGTATGTGCGGCAGGTCACAGTCAGCTGCTAGCCAAAAAGTTAAACAGAGGATGGGGGAGGAGGAGAGAGGCATACTTTCCACAGGTGGAAGTACTGTCTTTACTTTGAGTTTAATTGGCTCCTCCGGAGAGAATATGTGGTGATGGAAACTAATTTGAAGGCCACACTCAGAGGGGTCGACATCTGGACAGCTAACAACAACAGTTCACTGGATCAACAGTTCAACTTTGGAGCACAACAAGGCCGCCAACATGACGCAAAAGTAATACAGCAATCTAACAAGTTATGTAACTAATTACTTTTGATACCAGATAATAAATAAAATAATATATTTTTACTTTTTAAAGGAGTAATAAGTAAAAAGTAACTTTTTACACTTCCTGAGTAACTTTACCAACACTGTTTACTGTGGAGGTAATGAAGGCAACTTTTGCGACCCTTTTGCCCCTTTTCAACACATGTGCTGCTTTGTTTGACTTGTTTGTATCTCCGTTACAACAGAGTCCCCCGTGGGATGGTGCGTATTTAACAATTCGCACTTTAATCAAGCAGTTGTAAAACGGTGCATGAACAGATTTCCTGTAAATTCTTCATAATAAAAGTTCTGTTTTTTTGTTCCCTAAAAGCATAAATCATGAAATGGTGGAGTTTTCATCAGCAGTAACTTAACACGACTCTTGTAGAGCTGAAAGTGGACATGAAACAGTAAAATAAAGCAGAGACCTGAAAGCACAAACAGGAATGCAGGAAAGAAACTAAACTTCAAACCACAGAGATTCAGTTAGAAGCAGCAAAAAGTACTGACAACTGAACACAAAAAAACGCCTTTTTATCTGCTCTCCTGCACAGACATGTGTTGATTCTCAGAATCCCGATGTGTTTTAGCAAACAAACAAACAAACAAACAAACAAAAAAAGAATTAAAAAAAAACAAAAAACATTTGCTGCCAATGAGAGAAGAGTCAATCGCCTATTTTTAGCCGTTTTGCCCTTAAAGAACCTGCATACATGATCTAATTTTGGTGTAAAACAGTAAATGTTTGCATTTATTTTCAGGACATGGGTTATTACCTACACGATAACAAATAATGCAGAGCAGGTGACATGCAGGTTACCTGAGGTCAAAGGGGACACATTCCACACATGACACTAAGCTAATTATCACAGTGTGTGTGTATGTTTTGACCAAGATGTTGAATTATCACCAGCTGTTTGGAAAAAAAACTGATGTCATTTGCCCTTTTCCAACCTCACTTCTCTGGCTTTCTTCCCTAGTTGTGTCCTCTTAGTTTTTTTTATCACTGTCTTAAAAGTGTTTTGGATTTCTTTTTGATTAAGAGTACGATATTTACAATACAGTATGACTAAATTTTACTTACGATGTGTAGAGCCAGTCTGTGTGTTTTTGTTTCAACCTCAAAAACAAATATTTTTTAAGTTGCTGGTGCTGACAAAGAACAGAGCACCATCACTCCCACGCACTTCATTTGTTCTGTTACACACACACAAATGTGTGTCTTTACATGCTTCTGAGGACACTCATTGAAATAATGCATTCCCGAGCCCCTAACCTCAACCTTAACCATCACAGCTAAGTGCCTAATCTAATCCGAATTCTGACTTTAATGTAAAAACCAAGTCTTAACCTTCAGGCAGTCCTTTGAAAGAGTAAGTACTGGTCAAAATATCCTCATTATACAGAAATGTCTTCACTACGCTGGTCACAAATATAGTAATACAAGCTCTTTCTCACACAAACACTACACACACACACTCACAGATGGTCGGTAGCAGTGCAGGAGGTTTGCGTGTGAAGGAGTGTGACATAGTTGGAATGTGCCCCTTAGTGCTGCATGTAAGGCATCTTGCACAGGTATCATTTCAAGATGTTCGCATAGTTTTTTTTTTTCTTTTTACAATCACAGATGATGCGACAGTAATTTTTTTTTTTTACCATTCTGAACCGTTTAACCGATCGGTTTGCTTGGTGCGCAGGACCCAACAGCACGTAGTTGAGGTTTGGGCGGTATGCTTTTTGGTGAGCCTCTGCGACTTCCAGCTCCCATAAAACTCTTCCATGTAGAACCGCAGATGTTTACCTCTACCTTTACAGCACTGTAACCCTAAAGTCCCTCAGACTTCATAACACTGGAGGAGACGGTGGTGAAACTCAGTCGCCGACTTACCTGCTTAGAGCGAAGTGGAATTGCAACTTGTGCTTATTACGCGGCTTTTCGCTACGAGCCAAGAGAAGTAGAAAACAGGTCGGTTTCATCTCCACTTCCTGTGTTGCATCATGCTGTTTACAGGGTTCGGTTGTGAGAAGGTAGGTCAGCTCGATTTATGTGAATTATTAACGCTAAAATACCCTCTGCTCCCAGAAGCAGTCTGTCTGCTTCCAGTGGACAGACTGTTAAAACAAACTCCATTCAAAAAGCAGGTGTTTTATGGTTGGGTCGTATTTATTCACCATAAAATCTTTACTTACACCATCATAAGACTATTTTCTGAATCCCTTTTGACTTACAGGCACTTAGGCATGCATGTCATTTACTCAGTAAGTCATTAACTAGCTTGTGATGAAATGTTTGCCACCAACGCTGGGTAAGTTGATTTAATTTAAGAGTTACTTACAGTTACTAGGTACATCACTAAAAAAAATAATTGAATTACTTCACCAATTACTGCATTGTGGGAAAGTAACATTAAGGTAAGATAATCCTTCCCACAATGGGGAATTTTGCAGTGTTAAAGCAGCAAAGTGGATAGCAAAATAGAAAGGAGCGTTAATTTTAAAAAAAAAAGGTAAACAAGCAATATCAATAGAAGGAAATATAAAAATAGTCATATAAATAAGAAGAAATATAAAAAATAGGATCAATATAAACAGAAAATAGAGACAATATATGCAATCTGAACAAGAAACAGACCCGACATGTTGAATTTACACCTTTGCATATAATAATAATGATAATTGATATTGTGCAGTTAAAATTAAATTACACCTGGACTGAGCCTGAACTGAATCAGAATACGATAATAATGCAGTCAATGTGTTTTGTCAACTTTGCCATCACTTAATGTCTAAATGTCTGCTTCAGTTCTCTTATTAATGCACATATAACTATGATCAGATTTTCCAGTCTGTACTTTTACTCATACTTAAGTATACATTTCACCATGTAATCTACTTAGTTACTTTCAAATCATGATTGAGTACTGAGTACAATTTGAATTAATATCCAGAATCTTTCATTTGCATTTTAGAAGCCAATCAGGTGATCTGATCACAAATGGCCGATGAAAACAAAGACATACAAATGAAAAACAAAACAAAATGCTCCGGCAGCACACGTTTGGAGTAAGGATGTTAATGATTAATCATTAATTGATTAAATTCAGTTAAGAATTTAACCAATTAGAAATGTATTCATTGATATTTAATCAATAGTCATGGAAGTAACTGCACCTCATTTCACATTGTTTTGTCTGGTGGAGCCAATTTGTTGAATAAGGAAAATTAAACTGAACAAAAAAAAAAGACAAAAAAAGGGGGGAGGGGTGCTTTGTATCTTATAAATTAGAAATGATTAATCAATTTTTACCATTTTCAACTATAGGCTAAGGAAAATGCACAAAATTTGCAACCCTAGTTTGGAGGTGATGCTGACATCAGCGGTTAAAAGTAACAAATACTCTGAGTAGATTTTGAGACAAATACTTTGCACTTTTACTTGAGTATATTTTTAACACTTTAACTTGTAACTCAGTAATATTTTAGCAAAGTTACAGTACTTGTACTTGAGAACAGACTTTCAGTACTCTTTCCACCACTGGTTATATTATTTTATCTTAATTATTATTATTCTATATTAGCGTAGTTATGTTATTTCATTTTAGCTGTATTATTTTGGTGCAGTTATATTGTTTTAGTGTAGCTATATTATATTTCTGACAACTGTCAAATTTAATATTCCCAACCACCAGGGGGCAGCAACAACCAGTGTTCCCACCTGTAAGCTACACTTTTATTGCCAGTGGTTCACAGTAGGATTTAATAGAAGACCTGCAGGAAGCTGGATATGTCAACCTTACTTTACTAGAGCAGTTCATAAATAATTATATGGTGACAGGGCTGCCAGCTCTCATGCACTGAGAGTGAGAGTTAGCAACTCTCACGTATCACACATTTTTACCCCACACATCTCTTTTCTCACGCTAACAAGGTTAAGGCACTGTCCTTGAACGCACCGCACATCATCTGTTTGTCTGAAGCCAAAGCATGCAACAACAATCACTGTGATGTGCACTCTGGTGGAGCATCCAATAATGATTTTGTGAGGAACAAACCGGGAAGATTAGTAGAGCAATCTTCATACTGTGCAGCTCAGTACATCTGCGTTGCAGTTATAGTTAAAGAGGGTTCAGTACTCAGTGGGTAAGCACCCTCATCAGTGAACAAATTTATTATTCTCAAAACATCATCACTGCCTAAGCAGCAGTTTATTGTTTTAGCTTAGTTAGTTTAACTTCTTAAAATACAGTCAGTTTTGTCCCAACCAAGGGGTCGGGCCTCCCTCAGAGGGTCACAAGTTAAATCTGAGGTGTCATGAGATGATTAATGAGAGAAGGAAAATTAAGTGCTGATACACAAATCTATGGTCATTGTTGAGACTTTTCTCTAATCTTTGCTTTTTTTGGGAAATATCGGATCATGTGAATGAATGAACAAACTTTATTTATATATCACCTTTCATGCACAGGGCGCAGCTCAAAGTGCTTTACAATTCTGCAGCAAATAAAAAACACAACAACAAAATTCAACATTTTCAACAAAATGAGAAAAGTAATTAGTTACATGTCTACTTACTGCCAAAAATAATGGTAACAAAATAACAGGCAGTTTGTAATGCATAACTCTCAACACTGTTTACCACAGACGTACATGAATACTACAGCACTTGTTTTTGAATTATTTCAAAAGTGCAGTTGGTTTCTATTAAATATATATATTTTTAATTAATTTATTTCAAAAGACGTTGTTAGGGGCGACAAATTCATATTTGCACCCAAGCTCTTTGTTCCTCCTCAGACATGAACCCAGATGCTGAAACCTCATGTTAACTTCAGTTAAAGGGTCCTTCATCCCTCAAACTGCAAGCGTATTATTATTCTTTTTGACCGGTATGAACAAAAGGAATGATTCCAGCGAGCAAAACCTGTTTGACTACTAGTGGTGTAACCATACGTCGATCTGGATCGATATATCGATTCAATGTTTAACTAATATGATCGATGCAAAGTGAAAATATCAATCTATATCGGCATCTTTAAATCTTTTCATCTTTAAATATCAGTCATGGCGTGTCTGTGTCACTTGTGTTGACATAAATATAATTAAATGATGTATGATAATATGTGATATCGTCTGATTTTGATTGCAGACCCCAGAGTTGAACTGAATCAAAATCGTATCGTGGCAAACTTTGTGATATCTTCCAAACAATCGATATATGAAACGTATGATTTATACCCCTAATGCGCACAATTGTCCATTGTTTTAAGGCAAACTGTTTGTTATAAATCGTCCTGGCCCTTTAAAGTAATACAAATACCTCATATGACTGCATAATATGGTGTGTGTTTCTTCCCGCAACCCAAACTTTGCTTTAACGTCCAATCTGGAGCACAGCTTCAGAAAACAGTATTGAAAGCAGATTCTTTTGTCTCTTTTGCAGATCATTTATCATTTCGCAGATCCACACTGGATCTCACTTTGACAAAAAATAAAAGTAAAAATGATTTCCACCGTGATGGATGACCAAAAGGTTCCAAGTTTCTGCAGGTTAATTTTTATGCTGTGTGATGAAGTGAAGAAAAGGCGACAGCTGTGTGCACGGAGGAGAAGAAAACGTGAAACACTACAGAACATTTTGAAAAAACTGTTAGCAGCACTTACGCACATGTGGTTTCGGGCGAAATATTGATATTGTTCACTTGTTTGACTGAGTTAGGGATAACGTTCCTGTTATCCCTTAACATTTTTTCATGAAGTTTCAGTGGAGCTGTAGAGTGTCCCATGAAAACAAAGTCAGACCTGCTGTGTGTAGGTAAACAGATCCATATGTCCGCTCTTGTGTCCTCTCTCAACTGTTTCAATGTAATGCGTTTTCGTGGCTGTGGTGTTGTGTTTCAGCATTTGAATTCCCACTTCCTCCTGATATTACTGCCCTGCTGGGTCACTTAAGGCAACCAGAGCATCTCGACATGTGTGGCCAAGTCTTTATATTTCTCTCCTGGAACACAGTCAGGAGTTGCAGAACACCACGAAAATTCATCATAAACTGATCCAGGGGAAGATTTTTACCATCACTACAACTACTACTACTATTACTACTATTTTCCGTTATTTCCTCAGGCAATACTTCACCTTCTCAGGTTCTGTCTTCTGACATGTGACACATGGCTTTTCTTTGTTTTATATCGTTGCCCATTAAAGTCTGTGTAAAGGAAAAAGGGAGTTTTTCTTCTCAACAGACATGTTAGAACATACACGGCCTGGCCAAAAAAAGTCACCACCTGGATTTAACTACACAAATAGGTAAGAGCCTTCCATTGGATAATTACTGCAGTGACTCATATGTTTCAGCTGGCAACAAGTTATTTAACCCTAACTGATGCAGTGAGTAGCTTCTCATTTCTTAAACAACCATGTCAGAAGACATATCCTGTGGTCGTGGAAAAGATGTTACTCTGTTTCAGAAGGGTCAAATTATTGGCCTGCATCAAGTAAAGAAAACAACGAAGGAGACTGATGAAACTGTGTTAAGAACTGTCCAACACATTATCAAAACCTGGAAGGATAGTGGTGAACCATCATCTCTGAGGAAGAAATGTGGTCAGGAAAAGAATCTTGAGTGATCGTGATCAAGATCACTTAAACGTTAGGTGAAATCAAATTGTAAAAAATCAACAGTAGAACTCACGGCTGTGTTTAATAGTGAAAGTAAGAACATTTCCACACACACAATGTGAAGAGAACTCAAAGGATTGGGACTAAACAGCTGTGTAGCCTTAAGAAAACCACTTATCAGTGAGGATAATTGGAAAAAAAAAGCTTCAGTTTGCTAGGGAGCATAAAGATTGGACTCTGGATCAGTGGAAAAAGGTCATGTGGTCTGATGAGTCCAGATTTACCCTGTTCCAGAGTGATGGGGGCATCAGGGTAAGAAGAGAGGCGGATGAAGTGATACTCCCATCATGCCTTAGTGCCTACTGCACAAGCCTGTGGGGGCAGTGTTCTGATCTGGGGTTGCTTCAGTTGCTTCAGGTCGAGGTTCAGCAACGTTATGAGCCCAAAAAATGAGGTCAGCTCACTATCTGAATATACTGAATGAGCAGGTTTTTACATCAATGGATTTTTTTTTCTTCCCTGATGGCACGGGCATATTCCAAGATGACAATGTCAGGATTCATCGGGCTAAATTTTAACTCTGCGGCTTCTACTGCCACTACTAATAATAATGTTAATAATAAGGTGATATTAACAATAGTAACCAAAATAAATTCTGCTAATATAAATAAGCATTTTGGTCCAGTCTGAAATATCAACAATTGGATTACCATGATTTTATGACATTCATGTTCCCTTAGAGAATGGATCCTAGTGACTCTGGTGATTCTAAACCTTTTCATCTAGAACCACCATCAGTTCATTTTTGTTTCAGTTCATTACGTTTGTTTATGACTTTTGTTCGTGACCAAATACTTCCATCAGTCTCAGATTCCTGGCGTTGTGATTATGTGTGTTATCACGTAACGGCTAAATTCCACCAGGCGCGGCTGCGTCGCATTACGGCTGCACCACGTCAGCCAGAGCCAATCGCAGCCATTCTACACAATGATTGTGATTCCAACAGCAGCGCCTCAGTGGGTTCCAGCAGTGGATCTCCACTCTGCTCCACTTCAAATATGCACCAAGTCAATTTTGGACGGATGCTGACAGAAAAGAAACTACTTAACCACGTAGCCTGCTTATCCATGGTAGAAGCACAAAGAGCAAGGAAAGAGGACCTAATCAACAAAATCTGAACGAGTAAACATAATCAGGTGGGCAAAACGCTCCGCTGCTGAAATGCTTCTGAAAAACTGCTGGTGGGGCTTGCAGTCGTGCGGAGGATGGATCAGAACCGTGGCGCAGACGTGCCGTGCTTGGTGGAATCAACCGGTTAGTGTTAGCACTTTGTGTCAAAGTACAACTGGTCCCATGTGGGAGGGGTTGTTATTTTGCTATAGCCCATCATTTTGCAAGTGCTGTGTCTGTCACAGACATCACTGCTAGTTGTCAAAGAAGCTTCCATACTGGCTGACATAATGTGTGTCGTCAGTTGAAGATATCTGTTAATTTCAAGTACTACTGTTATTTCTGTTGATCTTATACACATGTTGCTAATTGAGTGGCCATTTGTGCTGGCTCTGCCAGAAAGGTTACGTCTTCTTCGTCTAGTGTTTTGCCTTTTTATCTGACAGTAACAGTAAAAATTGAGACAAGACAGGAAGAAAAATGAGGATAAAGAGATGAAGGGGCTGGAATTGAACCAGAAATGTTGGCATTTACAAGGACTGTGAATGAATCATTCTCTACAGGAAAAGTTCTGATCATCAGACTAAATCACCAAATGTGGCAGGACCACCCACAGCGTTACTTTGGTGTCACCAGGGTCACATGCCATTTAGTGCCAACAATGTGCAAAGCTGTCTCATTTTAGTAGGCAGAGTGAATAGTGTAGGAAATTATAATGAATTATTGTATTTAGTGTCATAGTTTTTTCCCCACCAGAGTATTTGTGTTTAAGCTGCCAACAACCGCCAGCATTTTTTATCATATTACTAATCTTTCAAGACCCCCAGAATATGTTGTTCTATGAATACGAGAACAGTGAATATCAGAAGAAAGACCAGAGATACAGTTTTTATAAAAAAAAACATTTTAATCCAGCTTCTTTCATTTATTTTTATGAACACTTTAATTTAGGTAATTTTCATCAAAAATACAACATTTTGGACATAAATAAAGCATTTTGTGCCATAGATAGTCATTTTCAAGCAAAAAAAAAAAAAAAAAAGATTTCATATTTGCATTTTTGTTTTTGTTTTTTTCTCACTTCCATATGGCAACTTCAACTTTATAAAATCATCAAAACAGTAGAAGTAAAACTTAATATCAGTTTGGTAAATATTATGTGCACAATTTGTTTTTTCTTCTGTCACAATTTAGGCATTTAGCAGACACTTAAAATAAGATTAAGATAGTCCTATATTATTCCTATATGTATTATCACTTATATAAGATAAATAAAGAATATAGGATTATCTTATCTTCATAATTATTAATTGCCATGTAATTATCACACAATGTAAGTAACATACAAGCAAACTTAATAAAATATTATCTAAATTATGGTGTCCGCTCCGTGTCTGAGGTATCTGTCTCCCCACGTCTGTGATATAGGTGAGACGTTTTGGCGTAAACAACAGTGTCCTGTCCGTCATTTTCATTTTCACTCTCACTGCAATCCCGACTCGACTCACCAGACTCGTCATCCAGATCAGACGGCTGGTCAAAGTATGCATTATCAGAGTCTGAGTCCATCAACAGTTTTCTTCATTTTTGTTGTTCTGGTCACAAGCGGCTTCTTGTTGTGCATAAACTCTATTCTTCCATTTCTGACGAATCTTCTTCTTCACTTGTTTTTGGCCATCGGGCTGCTTTTTCCCAAGATCCGTGAAGCAACACTCGACCACACGACAGTATTAGACATGGGACTGCTGGGATATCTCGTAAATAGCAGGTAAGCGTTGTGTCATAAGTGATAGAAAATCTTATCAGTGGCAGGTAGTTTTAATACATCACTGGCTTAAATCTCAAACTAGAAGAGTGCACTCTCTGCCAGGCAACAGATGGTGAAACACCTACTGCAATGCATTTATGTACGGTATAGTCCCAGTTCTCTTTAAGATGCACAGAATAATGTAATGGCAGTGCAACTGTGTGTTATGGATTCACCTAATTGCATAAACTTAGTAAAGGAAACAATAAACGGACAGTAAGTCCACACTTCTCAATCTAAATACGGCTCAGAGTATATATAGAAATCTACATGTTTGGAGAAAAACTCACAAAGGCTGAAATTCTAAATAATTTACACTTGATGTTGCCTATTCATAGATCGCAGCCTGTCTGTCTGTCTATCTTTGTATTTTACATTTCTTGTACATTTAGTTAGTTAGTTTAGGGATTATTTAATCTTGTCTGCTGTACTGTAACTTGCTCTCTATGTTAGCGACGCCACCTGTATCTGCTTTTGTGTTTGTTCATATATTTACTCTTTTTTATTTATCCAAGTAATCATACACCTGCACTGTTTTGACCTTTTAGTACATCTGCACTACCACCAGTAGCACATACTGATGACAGTGTCAGCTCTCTGTAGAAGTCCTGATCACTAGACTAGGACTGTCTCTGTTTTTAATCGAATCAGATTTGGCCATACAATACAAATATTCTGGCAATTTGATCTCTTTTTTTTTTTTAACTGTTCAGTGTGTCACACTAAATTCTTACATGAGTGTGTTTTACTAGCAAGACTCGTGTTGTAACACCTTTCCTGTTGAGTGTCTCTCCCCAGGCTGCTGCAGCCGCTGTCCAGCATCACCTGCGCTCCGTCACGCTGTGAATTAAGGATCTATTGCAGCCAAACCAGAGCTGGCAGCTGTTGGAACAGAGGAAAGACGAACGAGGACGTTTTTGGTGAGTTTAGTTTTGTTTCTGTCAATTTTGAATGAAGCTGATGGTGATGATGTTTTACAAAGGGAGGCTGGTGAAAGAAGCTGTTTCTGGTTAAACAAGCCATCTCACACCGTCATGATCCTTTCAGTGATGCTGTCGGACACATAGAATGTGAGCCCGTCAGGAGCCAAAAACAAGCACCAACAACAAGTAAACAATTAAACGTCACCTGTCCTGCAGGCTCCGCCGGTGGTCATCACAATTAGTTTTCTGATTTGTGGTGATTGAGAGACTCAGTTTGTAAAGTGACAACCTGTTATGCTGTTGCTTTGCTCTGTGTACAATAACACAGCTAAAAAACAAGAGCTGAAGCTTTTTTACCAGCCACTTGTTTTTTTCCCTCTCTGGCCATTTTTAACCACCTGAGCATGCTGTCACAAGGATTTTTTTAATAAACTGCGCCCACATATACAAAACTATGTCTATGATTCCCTGTAATTCCTCATTTAAATGTTCTTCTTGTGCATTTTTGGAAGCTTCTATCTGTTTTTACCTGTTTTTTTCCTGACTGACAAAGGAAAAAAACAAACAAACAATGCTTGATCCACTCAACAATCAACTCAGCAGTTAGTACAAAACACAGCAGTGATTCCATGAAACAGGTTTTTTAAAAAAAAAAAACATGAGGTCTTTGAGCATACAGTCATAAATGTGTGCAAAAAAATATTAGTGATGGGTCACTTAGTACGCGAGATTAGCTGTGGACAGAAAGGACACTCGTCAAACACATGCACGCGACTGAATGCTCCGGCTGTTGTGCAGCTCCTCATGTGTATAGAGTTTCTCAATGGCCATTTTCAGAAGGTTGCTGTAGGCAATGGAGTGAACATAACGCAGGGTGATGCTAAAAAAAAAGCTGTGTTTGTGTTCAGTTAAACTTCCTTTGATTAATCAAAGGGGTGTCTACAGGCCAACATAAGAATCTGGTTTACACAGCATACCGATATAAACAAAAATATTATGTTAAAATTTAGTCCTCCAGCTGTGGTATTCGATATGTACTGTTGGAATATGAGTGCGTGAGTTGTATTGTAGTCTCCACGTGTCAGTAAGCGCTGTATTAATTTGTGAATGTTCTTGTGCCTCTGCGCCTTTACCACAAATAAACGCTGGCAATGTTGACAGCTGGCTTGCTCGCAGTTCTAAGAAATACAGACTCTTTCCTTTTGCATCCACTTGAGTCATACTCTGCCAGGGGACCTGGTGGCTCAGATAGTAGAGCATGTCCCCCTGTACTGAGGCCACGAGTCCTCTGCAGCGGCCGCGGGTCCGATTCCCGCTTACGGCCCTTTGCTGCATGTCATTCCCCCACTTTCTCTTCCCCTTTACAGACAGAATGGAATAATTTGCTAATCTTTTTTGACCTATATTCAATTGAATACAGTACAAAGACAAGATATTTCATGTTCAAATCAATGAACTTTATTATTTTTTTTGTAATTATACACTTGTTCTGAATTTGTTGTCCAAAAAAAGCTGGAACAGGGGGGACGTTTACCGAAGTGATACGTCAATCTTTTCTTTAAAAAACTCACTTTTTGTGCATTATAATGCACCCGTGTGAGACAGACTGACACTAGACTGCCAGCAGGTCTAGAACCCAAAGTCTTTTTTTACTATAACACGTGCAGAATATGTCTTGGCATTATCTTACTAAAATAAGCAGGGACATCTCTGAAAAAGATGTCTTGATGGCAGCATATGTCGCTCCAAAACCATTATGTACCTTTCATAGATGTGACAGTTAACCGTGATGCCATGAGCACTAACACACCCCCCGCACCATCGCAGATGCTGTCTTTTGAAGTTAGCGCTGGTAACAATCTGGATGGACCTTCTCCTCTTTAGCCTGGAGGACATGACATCCATGATTTCTGTAAACAATTTAAAATATGGACTCAGACCACGGCATGCTTTTCCACTTTCCATCAGGCCATCTCACATGAGCTCAGGGCCCCAGAGAGGCCTGCTGTGTTTTTGGATGTTGTTGACATATCGCTTTCTCTTTGCATGGTAGAGTCTTAACTTGAATTTGTAGATGCAACGACAAACTGTTTTTACTGACAACCGCTTTCCAAAGTGTTCCCAAGCCCATGTAGTATCCTTTACACAATTATGTGGGTTTTCAATGCAGTTTTTAATGCAGTGCTGCCTGAGCGGTCAATGTCACAGACATTCAGTGTTTACTTTCTGGCTTTGGCCCCTACATTCAGAGATTTTACTGGATTCTCTGGATCTTTTAATAATATTATGGATTTTTAGATGGTGAAATCCCTAAATTCTTAACAGTTTTGTGTTTTTTTGTTCTTAAACTGTTTTAAGACTGGACTGCTTGTCCACGCAGTTTTTCATAAAGTGGTGGACCTCGTCCCATCCATGCTGAGACTTTCGAGGATGCCCTTTTAATAGCCAATAATGATACTGTCACCTGTTACCAATTAACCTGTTCATCTGTGGACTGTTTCAGTCAGGTTCAGATCTGTTGCCCCTGTCCCAGCTTTTCTGAAACGTGTTGTAAGTATCAGATCAGAGTGAGTGTATATGTGGGACCCACAGTAATGTTGGCATATTAATGGACACTGGACACCCTCCATATCTCATACATTACTTTTATTGTTGTGGTTTATTATTTTGTTCATTCATAAGCTGATATATTTTAACTGGTCATAGGAACTTTAATGCTTTGGTAGGTTAATTTGTGGTTATATTGAGTAAAGCTCACACAGGCACTTGGGGCAGCCTGGAGGTCCTTTAGGTGGGATACAAGGGGATACCTGTGTCATTCAGTATCTGTAGCCTGCAGCTTGCAGCCACGTTACTCAGACGTGCTTGTGTAAGAGTAGCAAAACGGACGTATAATGAGTGTGTACAAGTAACGGACCATCAGTAACGAAAATACGAGGTTTATATCAGAGTTTTGAGAGTGAAAGTGAAAGTAAAACGTATATCGTACTTCACCTAGTAATCCACTGCTGTGGAAAGCCGTAAAATATTCACCTCTAAACTGCTAGTATGAGTATGAGTTGTGTGAATGTGCAGAATATAATCAGTGTGTTTTTGAGCTTATAGTGTTAAACAGGTGTTTTATGTGTCATTGAAGTTTGAGAGTGAGTGTGGATACAAGGAGACACCTGTGTCACTCAGTATCTGTAGCTTGCAGCATGCAGCCAAGTTACTCAGACGTGCTTGTGTTTCTGTATTTCCAGTGAAAGAGGAAGAATAAAGGGATTCTTTTAAACTTATGCACGCCTGGAAGTCCGTTCGGTGTCGTGCGCAACATATATTTACAAAAAACAAAGTTGATTAGTTTGAATATTAAATATCTTGTTTTTGTGCTGTATTCTATTTACATTTTACACAGCGTCTCAACCTTTTTGGAATAGAGGTTGTATGTATGCATGTATGATGTTATGTTTTTATTTAAAATGCATTCTCGTGTTTTGGTCATTGAGCACAGCTGCTCCTTAAATCAAAACCTTTTTGAGGCTTTGCACTTTTCTCTTGAGCAGAGAGTTTCTCAAAGGCAGTGTTAATTTTATTAACAAAACTCCATGAAAATGACATGAGACAACACATTTGGTCCTTGCAAATGTAAATTATTTATGGGTTGTTTCCCATATAGAGCACAGAGAGTGAGATCCCATCACACATGGTCACTCGAGATGCATGTGGAGATGTATTCTAATGCCAAGTGGGTGTGAACTGATGCACTGAACTGTACACATGTGATCAGAACACCCAAGATGCATTTTATTGCCTGATGTAAAAAGGGCCATAAAAAAACTATAGGTTGTGTAGTGGGAGGCACAAAAACTGCACAGATAAGACCAAAAGGAAAAAAAAATTCCACTCAGATTATTTTTTTTTTTACTGATGTAGAACTGATGCTGAAGACAGCGACTTGGTTTCCATCAGTGTTTTGCTTTGTTTTTTAAATCACTGAATTATGTTTCTGTTAGATTTCACACATCATCAGATTGTAACTCTCCAAAAGGAGAAAAACACCTTCAGCGACACCACTCACCCATCAAGTTGACACAGAAGATAAAAGGATGAAAGATGCAATTCTAGGCATTCAAACTAAAAGCATGTGTGGATGTAACACCTTAGTTATTCTGAAAACACGCCAAAGAACCCAGGTGTTGCTTCAGCCTGGTGCCAGCTATCTGAATAATCGCCCATAAAAAAATGCCAAAACGCACACGGAGATAAGGCACTAAAATGTACAAAGAAACAGTTGACTCAGTGCAGAGACTCGTTATTTTGTCTGCTTTTATTCTTGTGGATTTTACTGCTGCACTGTTTGTGTCTGCTGCTACAGACAGTGAGCTGACTGTGTGTGTCTGGAGTGTGCGTGTCCATGTAAAAGCTCAGAATTTGACTGATCTCCAAAACTGACCATGCACGTTGATGAAGTGGAGTCTTCACAGAGACACTCTTTTCTCTTTCCAAGTTGAATAATCTCATAAAGGAACAAGACGTGGCAGTTTAATCTAAATATAACACAGAACCACCAGTTCATTGGGCAGGTCCAACCAGAGCTGAAGTGTAATAACAGCCTGCATGGTCTTTTGCCTCCAAAGGTATTCTCTTCTCGTCCTTTTGCAGGATTAGGATGTTATAAATAACCATTAAATTGTTAAAGACTGTTGTATTGATAAGCGTTATCGGTTCTTTTTATTTTAAAACATTTTAGAATAATTTATTATGAAGCTGCAGCCTCTCTCCTGCTGTGTGTCAGAGCGGCTCCTCCACACACACAGGGAATGAAGTCAGTGAACAGCAGAGACGCCACGGTGGCGAGACAGTTGAGTGAAAATAACTGATTATTAGCCTTCTTGAGTTGATCGCAACTGTGCTCATTACTGTAAGCAAATACAAGAAAGGCTTTGCAAGTAACAAGCCAAAACTTATCAGTAACATCTAATAAACAAGTATAAAAAATGTTTATAGGAAGCAATAATTCAATCTACACTCTTCACTCCAAGTTTTACACAAACAGTCCACCAGCTCGGCTAATAGCTGAACTGTTACAAACAAGCTGAAACAAAAGCCAGCTGTTTTTAGTCCTAAGTTTAGTTTGTCACATTATTGTTTGTAAAATTCTTTTCTGCTGGCTGAGACAAAGCAGCCCCTCCACCCCTCTACCTGTGGTATCAGCAGGCAGTGAATCACATCAGCAGCAGAAGACATAGGACAGGATGAAGGACTGATGTCTGTGTTCCTCATTCTCTCTAAACTTCACTCAGTATTTTGATGTCAGGAATATTGTTTTGTTGCTGTTTTAGGTTTATTTCCAGTGAGATATTATTGAATTCATATACAGTGATTTTGTAGTTATATTTAAAATACTTAATTTTAAACCTGTTCTGACTTTATTTCTTTTTTAAATGATGTAAAAAAAAAAAAAACAAACAAAAAAAACAACAACAGTTATTTAGTGATGAAAAAGAACCTAGAACAGTGTTGATGAAGAACCAAACCGATAAGGAGAATCAATAGTAGTAATTAACAAAACATGTCGCCCCTTGTAACTAACACAGTAAATTTAAACTGTGGCCTCAGAATTGGCCAGTGTACGTGTCGTGTAACTTTGGGTCAGTGTTTAATAACAGATCACATGGAAATATGTACATTTTTTAATGAACATTTTGCTGCAGCAAGTCACTTTTTCGAAAATGGGAACATGGGATCTAGGGAATCAATGAAGGATCCACATAAGTTTACTCTACAACTTTTCACCCCTAATGCCGTTTCTGGAGCACTTCATGCCAATGACTCCAAGAAAACAACTGGAGAAAACAGTCTAGACCCTTTTTATTCTTCAGGTCTCCGCCTCAATGATTTTGGAATACAGTATATAAACACATATTTTTAATTTAACAAATTTATCAGGTACAATTCCTCGAGTATGGAATTTGCTCACATTACTCCATTGCGTAAAGGAAGAGATATTAGCAATTTGAATAACTAATGATCCATATCTAAATTGTCCTGTCTGTTTAAAATATTTGAATCTTTAGTAAACAGTCAACTGAAGTCTTTTTTAAATACGTATTTTGTACTGAGCCCACATCAGTCTGGTTTCAGGGCTAATCATAGCACCATCTCTACAATATCTAATTTTAAATGATATTGGGTCAGCAGTGGATAACAATAAGCATTGTGCTGCTCTGATTATCAACCTATCAAAAGCTTTTCATTCCCTGCTTTTGGAGCTGGAAAGGCTGCGTTTAGGTTTTGTGGTCCTGACTCATGGAATAATTTACAATGCACTTTAAATCTTCTGTCCCTGATAACTCTTGGGTAATTCTAAAAACATGCTTAAGAATCTTAACATTTTTATATGTAAATGCTTGAGTTTTATTATCTGTCTTATTTTAATTATCTTTCTGATTTTTTTCCTGTTTGGTTTATATTGTATTTCTGCTTTTGTTCCTAATGTAATCTCTGAATCACTGAAAATTGGGGGCCACCACTCACTGTGTCCCTGAGAAGTAAATAAAGGTTCAATGAATGAATGAAAAGCAAGGTGCAAATGGGTTGTATTTAGTCTCTTAATCATAAGTGTGTTTTGTGCATAACAGGGATATCTTTAAGAGAGCCAGATGTGCCTGCCTCCGGTGCTTTACTATTTAAATGACGAATTCAACAAGTTGGAGAAGTGAACTGAGATGCTGAAAGACTGACCCACTCGTAGTGATGCAGGCATTGTGGTTAATTTGCGGGTCGGGCGGGCCAGGTCATAAAAAATAACATTATGACTGACAGTGGATGAGTCATAAAAGAGTGAAATAAGGTGAAGTGTATCCCTGTGTCCTAACATTGAAATATTACTACATTAATTACTGACAACAATCATTAATGTAAATCATGAAAAAAAACACTCACACATCAATTAAACAAAATCAGAGAAAGCTCACACTGCTCGACATAATTTAAAGGATGATTTCATGATTAATTTCATGGACAATTCCTGTCAGATTTAAACAATCAACTGAATTACAGCTGCTGTGCGTAAATGCGCATACAGCTTCATCTTATTTCACCCAACTACTATTGTTCGCTGTTAATCAAATGTTAATTTTTATTAACTGCAGGGCCTTCGCATGTACTTGCGCTGTTAACCAGCCTATGTAGTCTCCTTCTAGTATCTGAATAATGCATCCTTTATATAGCAGGAAAACACTGCGTCATTGAACAGGTGTTTGTTGGTAAATGGCTTAATTGCTTTCTGCTGCCTCAAGATAGCAATGCTCCAACAATGCACCTGACCACACCTTATTTTGAGGCTAACAAAACCATGAACATAGATTGGCACAAGTAAATTTGCTACTAACACAATGTGGGCGCTGGCCGCGAAAATGACTGCCTCAGTCATACAATAGCAGTGACCGCTGCACTGCACTGTGCGCCGCTTTGCACCAGAGTGTATTCAGTATTGTATTGTGTATTCAGGTTATCCTCAGTTGACCTTAAACCAGGGTAAGACCTTTATCCTTACAGCTCATTAAAATGCACGTTCATAGCTCTGAAATGTTTCCACGGGACATTAATGAGTGGAAACCTCAAAACAAAGAGGAACAATGTGTGAAGAGGGCATTTAGGTAAAGGGATCATTAACAGTAGTTGTGCGGTGTTTGAAATGGAATTTTAAATCCATAATGACAGGACATTCTTAAACAATTCCAGAGGAAGTCTGAAAATAAGACTATAAAAGACTCCAACTTAATCTCTTTTCCAGGCAATGTTGTTTGTGAAGATAGTAAGTACTGCTGGTGGATTCTCTTTTGTACTCAAACCTTATGTTAACAAAAACCTGATAATCTATTCCTTGATGAGTCCCAGAGGTGTTGCACAACGCGGGAAGCAACAGACAGTGTTTTACATTAACCAGTCCTTCTGTACTAGGCATTTTAGAACACTGTATTTTTCCCACAGAAAAGCAACATTAATCATCTTTTTATGCACATTCATTCACACAATAAAAAGATATTATGAGTCCTGTTTTGTGCTCATACACTCATCTACTTATCCCACTGAGACAGTAATGTGCCAGTGTCAGGAACCACTAAACCTGTGTACAAACTGCCCTACTTTTCCACTGGTTTGACCAAAAAAAAAAAAAAAAAAAAGTTTGAGATTATCTAACCAGAATCCAGATGTAGTAGTTAAAATCAAAGTTCTAACTGACTGCAAACAAAAGACATGTCAACAAATATTTACAGTGCTAAAAATCATGAAAAAACAGTAGGGCTGTTTGTAATTGGTTCATTATTTTCTATTTCTATTAATTGCTGTTTTAGAAAGCCAAATCTAGATAAATCTGCCTTCACTTTCCTCACAAAAAGTCTTAACGAACAAATCTGTAATATATTTAAAGTAATAATTCATAACTTGACCCTGATATGTCATCAGAGATCCAAAAAACATCTTGTTGGAATACTCGCTTCTATGACAGTGTTGCAGCTGTGGTGTCCAACTTTGAAATTTCTGGGCCAGAATAATTGTTTTCATTTGCTGTTTCACGTTAATTAGAGTTCAAATTAATTCTCTAAACCGCAGCAGAATTCTAGTATGAATCCTCATTTGAATAAGATTTTTCCTACTCAACCCAAACAAACAGCTCTGTCTCAAAAAAAAAAAAGAAAAAAAGAAAGAAATTGTCAATCACAAATTGTTTTTGTTTGGAAAAAAAAAACATTTCCACTTTAATTTTATACCAAATATGTGGCACTTGTGGGTTTTTAGACGAAGTTTGATTCAACATATTTCGGAAAACACCAGACAAAACAACAAGCAGCACTCAAACTGCTGTAAATAGCTGTGATGGAATGAATCTCAGTCTGCAAAGTAACATCAGGTCAGTTTTCTTCAATGGATAACGCTGGGCTTTTAAAATAAAAGAAATATCCCACACTTTATGATAATAATAGGTGGGATTTTTGGCAACATATATGAGAAGAATCTCATTATTTATATGCGGAAAAGTTGTGATTCGACCAGTTGTCTCTACCAACTCTTTGTCCCACTTAACCCCCCTGGTCTTTGTTGCTTTCCACTAGATGTTGTAGAATGTGTTTTTTGGCAACTTATATGAGAAAATTGCTGAATTTATGTACGGAAAAGTCGCAATCCAGTGAGTCATCCCTACAGAGGACTTTTTTCCAGTTTTTTAATGCGGGGATTATTTTAAAATGATGGGCACTGAATGTGTAAGAGTCTATAGAGTTTATAATCTTGTAGAAGGCATAGATGTTTAGAACAATTAAACCGAGCAATATATTAATGGGGTATGGCAGTGAGACAGTCACAGAACTCCAGAGTGTGTATTTTCAGAGCAGTGGGCTTTTTTTAGGACTTCAATCTATTTAATATACAACCTATGGCTCCAGCTCACCACTGGGACTGCTGTACTTATTTTTGCATGTGCAATTGCTACATATTGCTCCTTTAAAGATCCCATCTGTAAAATTTACAGGGGTTTAATGGCAGAATATGAAATATATAAGTGCCAAGGCCAACGTAAGTTCCTCTACACGCTTACAGCTGAATTCTACCAGGTGCGGCTGCGTCGTGTTACAGCTGCGCCACGTCAACTGGAGCTGATCGCAGCCATTCTACATGATGCTTGTGATTCCACCAGCAGCACCTTGGCACATCTCAGAAGCAGCTCTCCGCTCTGCTCCGCTTCAGATACGTGCTGAGTCTACTTTTGATGGATGCCGCGTCAATTAGCACAGATCAGACTGAACAGGCAAAAAGTCAGACACAGAAAAGGCAGGGAGAATCCAGGTAATTTTCAAACTAAAAGACCCCGTGCAGACTCACGATCATAAAGACAGACAGAAAGGAAACTATTTAACCACGTAGCGTGCTTATCCATGGTAGAAGCACAAAGAACAAGGAAAGACAAAATCTGAGCAAGTAAACAATCAGGTGGGTAAAATGCTCAGCTGCTGAAATGCTTCTGAAACACTGCTGGTGGGGCTTGCAGCCATGAAGAGGACAGATCAGAACCCTGATGTGCCGTGCTTGGTGGAATCTATCGGTTAGAAGGGAAGAGTGACACAAAGTGTTTGTAATTTGCAAACTCACCGAAGCTAACCAAGTTTAATTTTGTGGTCTTTAGCCATCTTATGAAATCAGCATTCATTTACCTGTGACATCACAGTTAACATTAATTTAAAAAACTGCTGTTCTATACATCCAGCACAGAGCAACATTATCATCGCACTGAACTTGTGTTTCTGTTCACCTGACAGAGACACTCACAAGTCACTTTTTGCAAGTCTAAGGCAAGTCTCAAGTCTCTTAATTCAACAGGATTTGCAGTGTGGTATGAAATTATGCCCAGCCACGGCATCATGCATAATGACGCATCGCAGAACCTCACATGCACCCCTGTTGTGAGGCCAAGTCGAATATCTAACATTCCTCTTGAGGGGATGAAGGCTGGGAACACTGAGTCACAGAAAAATGGAGGCATCCACAGATAAAAGTTAATGAAAGAGCAGCGAGAACACCAAAAAGCCGCCGTCATTCCTCCGTGCAAAGCCAGGAAAGATTAAGTTTTACAGTCGTGGCAAAGCACCACTGTTTGAGAAGTTTAGCAAATAAACACTCACTCCTTTCAAAATATTCAGTGAACGGCAATCCATTCAAGCAAGCAAGCTAACATTACATAGCTGATGCTGGACTAAACATGTTTGCTAATTGTCCAAAGGCAATAATGTTAATTCTTACAAAGTGAGTCACCGGGTGTGTTTTTAGGTGCCAGATAAAGTTCGAGGTGGTCGATCCAGCATCCTTTATCCCTGCAGACATCGCTTTAGTTACCACAGCCAATGGTTGTGACAAATGGCAAAGCAATTGCAGGCGTGCTTGCATGTGTCGTTGCTGCAGCTTACAGTCATCTGTGGCCGCATTCAGCAGATCCATAAAGTATACGCATGATTATAAAGGAAGGAATGACATTCGGCTCATTATTTCCTTCATATTAATGCACCAGAAAATAAAATAAAGATTGTTCACAGGTCCCAAATCTCGAGTTGGAATCAAGTTTGCAAATTTTTTTTTTTGCGGATGAGTCCAAGTCAAGTCTCTGTTTGTGACTCAAATCCAAGTCCCAAACTTAAGTTCCATCACTACGACCCAAAGAATGTTCCAAAGTCCAATAATAAATCTTATAAAATCCTTTCAGCTCTTTTTGTTGAAAAAAAAAAAATCTGGCTTCTAGGATAAAATTTTTTCCACCTAATTTAAAAAGCTAGATACTTTCTCGCTATTGTTTGGCTGTAGGCAGGTAGTTTCGCTGAGGTTGTTTGCTGCAAACTGGTGACAGCTGCATCACATCCTCTATCACATAAAACAAAAAGCCAACACTGCCTCATAGTTTCAGCTGCTAGTAAGATCACGAAAGCCAGTCTCTCTGTGTTAGATAAATTACATCAATAACTTGACTTTTTCTTGATTTCCTGTGTACTGTGTGCTGTGACAAAGAGAGTCAACACAAACAGGCTGCCAGCTACACAACTGGAGTCAATTTACCTTGATGTGTTAATGAGGACTTGAAGTGTGACAAGTGACACACTGTCCAGATCTCCCTTTAGGCTGGAACATCCAAAAGTTTAGATTTGCAAAATATGTCATCACCTCATAATTAGCCTGAGATGAGCCCAAACCGACACGTGGTTGTATCTAAGACACATCTTTGTGTCAATATGGGAAAACAACTACAGAGAGAAATATATTTCATTTAACAACCTGTTGGTGTTCTGTGATATGCTGCTCCACAGACTGAAGTTACAGCTGCAACTGCTTTATATTCTTCAGTGCAGAGAAGTTACTTATTCTTACAGCAAGGTGTCGTCATATAAGAGCCAAAGCCGAGCTGAATGATGAAAAAGCACCGCAAGAGTGACTCATTGATATCAATCATCATCAATAGCAAGATCTGTGCTGAATTTAACAGCCTTCTTTGGAGGAAAAAAAGCTAAGTTGTAAGCTTATAAGGAACAAAGAAGAAACACACAAACACCAAATGATGAAGTAAATGTATTTACAAAGATCACGCAAATGAAAAAGTACGGTATAGCAAAGCAGCCAGCAGGGTAACGTTGCATTCACGTGTCCTCGGATGGTCCCATTTCCCGACTTGGGAAGTTGTTCTTCCGACTTTGGTGTGTTCAGGAGATTTTAAATCGTAATGTGGAAACAACATGGACGCTACAAAGGGTAGGGTTGCTGTTGAAGCATGTGGGTGAGTTAGTGTCTCAGTGAAGATTCATGTTGCTATCCAAGTAAGCTGAACAGTTTTGAAGCTTCATATTTCAAAGTGACTCTGTTCAAGACTTGTTGCGACAGCAATACATTCCCTAAAAACACTAAAATATTGCTTTATTTGACTTTTTATTAGGGTTAATGCTAATAAATGACTTTGAACTAATCTGGGTCACTCTACATGGACAGCAACTAACAGTTACAAAATAATACCATATTGCAAATTACTATGTCTGTCCTGAACTAAGAATTTTAAATTGCTGCAGTTGGCTGTACAATACGAGTATTCAATGATTCATTCCTTTATTCAGTTCAGTGCTCCACATTAAACTCCTCTATCAGCCTACATGAGTATCTTTTACTACTAAGACTTGTGTTTCAATGCCTTTCTTCATTATCTGTGATGTGAAATCATCTGATTTTCACACAGTCACAGAGAAAGTAAAAGTGTGTGTCCCTCTATAGTTAAGTCTTAAATCACCAAACCTGCAGAGCTTCTCTCCCCAGGCTGCAGCTGTCCTGCATCACTCCGCACTCCTTCATGCTGTGAATCGAGGATTTATCTTAACCAAACTAGAGTTGATGATTGTTAGAACATTTTTGGTGAGGTTTATTTTTCTGGTTAAACAAAAACTGTAGCAACCCTTTCCATAAAGTTGCATATGCTTTATCATGTTATTGTAATGAACACTGACATACAAAAGGAAAAAAAAAAATGCTTGCCTGGAAGAATCTCTGTCACTCGAGGCGCCTTTGACTGAAGAGTCAAATCTTTGACTTTCAGGCCCTACAAATAACATGAAAGGAAAAAAACAATGCAAGGGCAAATTATGCAATTTTTAGTATGTCAAGAAAACAAATGTGCAACATTGCACAATATTATACAAAATTAGAGCCAGCTTCAAATTATTAGCAGGAACGTTGCTGAGATGAACAAATCATTTGAGATTATTTGAGGCTCGCAGCACTTTATCCTACTTATTTCGTTTCATTTTCACAAAGTACTACAGTCAGATTTACAGTTCTATCCATCTATCTGTCTATCTAATTGTTTTCCAAAGGACAGAAGTATTTAGTTTAGATTCCAACTTCAAATTCCACAGCAAACAGATTTATTCTGACACCCAAGAATCCTACAGCATCAACATCTTGAAAATATAAGTTTTATATTTCCAAGCCGTTCCTATTTTCAGATATTTTATTGTAATATTAAATGGTTTAAAAACATTTTTTCTCCTCTAGAAACAGAGGCAAACTCAGTGAACACAATTATTCTACAAAGCCTGTGTATTACTGTTTTTTGTTTTGTTTTGTTTTATGTATTTTTTAACGTTTGGTACTGGATTTTTCAATACTCAGTTCACTTTTTCCAAACTCTTCACAGTCAGCACAACAGAAGTCTGCATACAGTGCACTACACTCCATATTAAATACATGTTTACATACCACTGTAAAAACTGTTAAATTTATGATCAAAACTTAGATTGCTATAAATTAGATTGCAATTTGCTGTGTTCTTCCACATCTACAAAGACATAGATACAAATGCATAAAGTCCTAATTAGGACATACAACACTGAACATCTGTTTTCATTCCTTGACGCCCTCACTTAAAGTCAGGCAGAATCCAGATTTTTCTGTGATTGAAAACATGTGATGTTTCAGTATTTTTCTTTCAGTTACAGAGTGCTGTCACAGCCCTTCTCAGAAGGCTGTCACTTTCCTTCCACCTGTCTCATCGTTCCTCAACCCCATAGAGGAATTATTTTCCTCATGTTGGTGGAAGTGTACGACAACCAGACACATCGTCAGATGTCCTTCTTGGACTTGTGAATTTGTGAACATGTGGCCAGATGCAGAAAACAGGGCTGACAAGTACTGTTGTATTTCTACATGTCCGGCTATCCATTACGTGTATGTATAGAAGTGGAGTTCCCATTTTTTTTCACTTGAAACTATGCAGAAAAAAAGAAAGTCCAATCACAGCTTTGATTCATTTCTGTGGTATATAATGGAGCCTGTTGTTTTGATCCATCCTCCGCATGACTGCAAGCCCCACCAGCAGCATTGCAGCAGCGGAGCGTTTTGCCCGCCTGATTATATTTACTGGCTCAGATTTTGCTGATTAGATTCTCTTTCCTGGCTCTTTGCGCTTCTACCATAGATAAGCAGGCTGCGTGGTTAAATAGTTTCTTTTCTGTCTGTCTTCATGATCGTGAGTCTGCACAGGGTCTTTTATTTTGAAAATTAGCAAGATTCTCCCTGCCTTTTCTGTGTCTGACATCCTGTCTGTTTGATCTGCTCTGTGCTAATTGGCGTGGCATCCATCAAAAATAGACTCGGTGCGTATTTGAAGCGGAGCGGAGAGCTGCTTCTGGGATGTGCCAAAGTGCTGCCGGTGGAATCACAAGCATTGTGTAGAATGGCTGCAAACAGCTCAGGCTGACATGACGCAGCCACACCTGGTGGAATTTAGCCATACAGGTATTCCACACCTCCACTTGTAAGCCAATCCCTGTATTCACCTTCTTTCATACTGGCAGTGACGCTCAAATCTAAGATGGCCAAGTGCTACTGGGAGGCAGGGAGGCTGTCCAGCTGGAGCAGAAAGTTGTTTTGTTTTGTTTCTTTGTTGTCTCACTTCAGAGTGCACATTGTGTAAAACTGTGTGCCTCTCCTGCTGAAAACCCCTGAACAATTGATTCCATAAAGTCTTCAGATCATCTGTGGAGTCAGATCTTCCTAAAGCTCCAGATGCTGCTGGAAATAACCCAGACTGACTTCACAAAACACAAGGACGGGACTTGACTTGACCGGACTGGACTCATGTGAAGGTAACTGGTAAAATCAATGAGAAAAACATTTTAGTTTCCTTTTTTTCTTTATTCCTTTTGGAAATTACCAGAGCTGAACTATTTATTTTTTGTAGAATCGAACTGAATTGAATTGTTTATTTACAGGACTGATCAAGGATTGAAAGTATTCAGGCTAAGCTGACAACATGTTTACACATTCTTGAGACCATGAATACAGAAGTCATTAGTCCTTTCTCTTCCTAGCTGCTTCACTTGTCCGCACAGCTACTGAAACTACCCCACATACTAGCTCTTCTGTGGCATGTGGTCAGCTACCACATCACAAGCTACAGTCCATATTACGGACTAACCTGGACACGCCGACTGGGAGCATTTATAAAGACGAGTTAGTTGAGAGGGTTCGGACGTGAGTACGAGGTGAAGAGAACAGCTTCAGAGGAGGAGGCCATAAAAGTCATCTTTAAAAACAGCAACCCAGAGCTCACCAGTCAGCTCCGAAGCAGCGGGGGAAACACTGGGGGTGCGGTGCTGGGTTGGTCTGGCATGGCAAACAGCTGGAAAAAGACAGATACTCAAATCGTCTATGAGCAAAGACTATAATCTGTCAAAACCGCAAACACAGCGGGACAATAATTCAAAACCCGCTGCTCGTGTAGATGCACCAGCTCTCTCCAAACCTCCTGGTATTTTCTGCTTGCACTGCAAAGGGGCACATGCTCCTGCTACATGCCAGTATGCTGATAATGGAAAGAAAGGAACCATTTATACACTAATGCACTCGGGATTACACCCCTTAAAGTCTGACAATCCTCCAACTCCAAGCCAACATAACCAGTTGAGTTGATGGTGACCTTATTGTTTGGACCTTGTAAAGATAGGGTTATTGTGGACACTGGCTCCTTCATCACTCTACTGAATCAGGAAGGACACATGGAAACACTTTAACACCGTGGACTAACGGTCCCATATATTTGGTGGATGGAGAGCCAAAACAACCTTTGGGCCAATGTGTGGTTGAGTACACACTGCATGGTAAGACCCGGGGCCTCATTTATAAAACTGCGTGTGGATTCCATCCTATAACATGGCGTACCCACAAACCGCAGAATCCACTTACACAAACAAATTTTCAGTTTTATAAAACTGTGGCGCACACCTGTACACAGTCTCCTCATTATAAACACCCATCTTGGTGAATTGTGCGTGTGCGTGCTCCTCCTTGTCTCATCCACTTCTTCACCTATTGTCGGCCCACAATCATCCATAAATGGTCAATGCCAAATAGCTCATGAATATGCGCATGGTTTTAAAGGACCCCTTGCTGGGCCTTTCATTGAGGAAGAGATGGAGAGAACACGATGAAAAAAGAAGGTGAAGAATGTGAGATTGAAGTGCTCTTGACGGAGATTGAGCACCGCAAAAGAGTTTTATTTGGAGGCCTCAGCAGCAAAAAAAAAAAAAAACAAAAACAAAAAAAAAAGTGGCAACAGTGTGGGATCAACGCACAGGACAACTGCCGAGGTGAGTCATTGTGGTTTTTATTGTTGTTTTGTTTCTCTCTTCTATTTTGTAGCACTTTGAGATTTATTTTAAACGAAAAGTGCAATATAGATAAAATTTATTATTTATTATTAGGTGAAAAAGAAATGGTCGGACATCAAAGTTGAAGCCAAAAAACAACTTGCAGCCCACAGACAAAGTGTCCAGTTAACAGGTGGCGGTCAGGGAGAACCTCCACCCTCGCCCTTTGATGCGAGGGTTGCAGCAATCCTTGGTGAAACCCTTTTGTCTGGCATTGTGCCAGAAGCTGAGGGAGACACCGATGCTGTTGCGGCTGCCACAGATACTGGTAAGGCTAACGTTTGATACCAACGCTGACCTAAAAGTCTTACTGAATATCAGTAATAATTATACACATTGCATTAAATAATTTCTTCTATTTTATTCAGACACAAATGTCAATGTGGGTGTTGGGGATGATGGCAGCGCCACAGAGCCTTCCCCAGGCGCCAGCAGTGTCTCCAGTGGAGTGGTGGACCCAGTTTCCCCACAGGCAGCACTGCCCAGTGGCATCACAGGTGGAGGTCGTGCGAGTGGCCGCGTCCTCACTGATGCTGTGCTGCGGTCACAGAGGGACATTATCACTGCAATACAACATTTAACACATGAAGTACAGGGAGTGCACAATGTATTATCTGAAATGTGCAGCACATTAAAAGTATACCCGTTGTGTGGTCGTTTCATAACTGGTGCATCACTTGTTCACGCAATGCAATTGCTGGAAGAGCTTACTCTGCTCCAGGCTGATGTGGGATGATGTCCTCTTGCACGACTTCAGCTGGTGCAGGGACTCCATTGCGCTGTGCCACATTGTGGAGGACGGTACACGCCCGAATAATCCGACACACCTTGAGAATCATCATAAAATGTGGTTAATGGTACATCTTAAACTGTAGTTATTCATGACAGGCAATGAAACATCAGTTAAATTATTCAGAATCAGTTCTACACAAAAGGTGTAGGCTACAGGAAACCCACTATAACCTGAAAAGGGTTTAGACAATAGACCTAAAGTGGTGACTTTACAGCCTAATCGTGTATACTTAATGTTTTAAGTGGCAGGCCTACAAGTGCACTCACCTTACCAGTGGCATATAAAGTGCCACCTGACTTATCCAGGCACCTCCAGCGGGTCTTTATGAGGCAGATTGTGCGCTCCATTACAGAACAGGCCCGACCATGCGCCTTGTTGTACTGCCTCTGTGCCACATTCTGTATGTTTGCGAAGGGGGTGAGGAGCCAGGTGGTAAGCGGATATCCACTGTCACCTGCATGAATATTGCATGTTTAAGATTAGTCAATAACCACTGAATTTAATAACAATAAATAAATCAAATAAATAAATGAATTAATAAACTCACCCACAAGCCAACCATCACGCACAGCACCAGCCTGAAGTCTTCTTCCAACACTACTATGCCTCAAAATAAATGAGTCGTGTCGAGCCAGGCCATCGAGCCACCACATTTGTCACGGTCATGTCAGCGCTACAAATTATTTGAACATTAACGGAGTGATAACGTTTTCAATTTACATAGGCAAATTCGTTATCATTTGGTGCTTTTATGGCAATGTGAGTGCAGTCAATCGCTCCGATTACATTTGGAAAACCGGAGATTGCTGCAAATTACATTTTGATATTGGCCTGCTCACCCACAGTGTAAGGAAACTTTATATAACGGGAACTCATTTCAATAATGCCATCTAAGACAGCTGCCATTGTTGTGCTGAATGAGGGCTGCGATATCCCAGACCTGACGGCCAGTTCGCGCTGGAATGTCCCCGTGGCTAGAAAACCCAAAGTGGTCATCAGTTGGACCTGCACGGGGATGGACCGGTTCCGTTGGGTGGGCCTTTCCAAAGCTGGGCCCAATTCAGCACAGATATCCAAGAGAATGGCTCTCGGTAGTCTGAATCGGCTTATTAGCCATTCATCATCATGGGCTATGAAGTCCTCGTGGTCCCTGAAGACACACTCACGCCTTAGTCGTCTGTTTGCCAAATCTTCCAGCAAAGCCAAAGCAGCTATTACGCATGACATTGTATGAGTCGAACTGACTGCTATTTATAGCGCGTGTGCCAATCAATGACATTTGCACAAGCTGATCCTGACTGCCACTGCTGTTTTTATTTATTTATTTATTTCTCTCTCTTTCAGGGGAGTGATTATGCATATTATCGTATATCCAAGGTACAAAATGGATCACTGAATGTCGCTGATTTCCCGTGCCTGAAAAACTTTGCAGGAGGTCTACGGATGGTCGAAGTATGCATAGGAATGCACACCTTTTTTCGAATAGTATTTCTTTATAAATCCCAACGTTGGCGGTGAAAAATGCATATGCACATTTCAACCCCGTTTCTGCAATCATTTTTGTGCGCAGCAACCTTTATAAATGAGGTCCCTGGAGTCAATCTACTGCAGTACTTCACTTTGAAATCTGGACTTTGAGATCTGGACTTCCTCTTATAGAGTAGCATGAAATTGGATATTTTTAATAACGCATGCTGGCTCAAAACAAATGAACAGGAACAATACAATTTCCTGACTGAAACCTTGAATGGACTGGAACCTACCCAACCCTGAGCATTCTTCTCTGCTATGGCCCTCTCTTGTCTCCCTCCAATGCCTGATGACGCTTTTACTGAATTATTCAGGCGGGCGATACAGGATGTTCGAACAGGGTAAACAGAAACTTCAGGAAAACCTCTTACAGGATTCAGAGAAGAGCTCTTTATTTTTCCACATTTGTTCGGATAACAATGACAGTTTTTTTTTCCTGCACCAAAGGTGGCCTCCATCCTTACTGTGTCTGTGCAGGTTAAGGTTTCACTGAATTTCCATGTGGTTATTCTTTTGGCTGACAAACACAGCCAACAGAGTGCTTTCTTCCACACTCACCAATGTGGTTTTCATTTGCACTCTATTTTGGCATCAACTGAGTGTCAGTATTTGGTGGTGGAAATGTGTCAGCTATTAGACCTAATAACTGGGAATTGCAAATTAGAAACCCATGTTTAGAAAATGTGTGTTTTATTAGGTGTAATTACTGTGGATTGTAAACTCAGACCTATGAGCTTCCGTGAAGGGTTCACATAGGCATAATAATGAAATTTTACAATAACAATCAATTATCAAGTTTAATCAAAGAGTTTGATGTGCAGGCTGGGATCTCTAGAACACGTGACCCCCTCTCTGGTTCAACGTCAGCAGTCTGAAGAGACCACTCAGCAACTTCTCTTAGATTCCCAGCGTTTTTTCTTTTTTTTTTTGTCGCGACACAGCAGCTGTCAGATAAACACATAAATGTGGCTGATGGCGACAGTGAAAGAGAGGACCACATAGTTTACAATACTTTAACAATGTGATCGTAAAGTTTTGTTGGAAAAGTAAAAATACATTTCTGCAAAGAAATAGAACCCTGTTTATAAAAATGTGCATTATGCCTCTCTATTTAACATGCTATCAAATTAACTGCCATAAACCTATTTTTTAAATTATGTGAAAAAATATATAACAGTTCTATACAAGAGCTCTTATGGTGTTTGTTAAAATAGTGAACAACATTTTTACAAAATATACAACAGATAAATGAGGTTGAATACAAATACAGTCAACATGCAGAAGCAGTGGCGTTCTTACATTAGTTGCACAATACTTCCTCATGACACAAGTGTGTGAGGCAGAGCAGCTAACAACAACATAAGCTTGATAAGGCTTAGCAAGGTAACCTCACTCTGTAATGGTATTGGAGTTTATCTGGTCATTTCCTGTTTTATTTTATAGTCCTGGTCCTCCTTTATGTGTCTTGACTTCCTGTCTTTGTCCTTTTCCTACCCTTTTTGATAACAATTTGTTTTACCTGTGTCTGATTAGTTCTTTGTCTATTCAGTCCTTTTGTTTCTTTGTTTTTTGTCTCACTGTGTCAGTTCGTTGTCGTCCCTTGGTGTGATCCCGTGTTTCCGACCTTTACTGAACTTTGCATTTGGTTCTTTTTGGATTTTTGCCTCTCATTTATCCTTGTTGGATTTGTTTGTTTTTTTGTTCTCTAGTTTGACCAGCCGGCCTCTCAAGTAAGGCTTTTGTATATTGTTCCTTTGGTAAAACTAATTTTGAACTGTTTCTTCCTCGCCCTGTCTGCATTTTTGGGTCGTTTCACACATTTTGACAATGTGAGGTTATCTGGGATGTGAATACCTGGAAGTCTGAAGCTAGACACTCTCTCTACATTGTATCCATTGATGAAGACTACTCATCCTTCTGGGTTCAAGGTAAGTTTGTGGGTTTCAAGACTTTTAGGGCTTTGCTGACCACATATGAAGTGGAATCGGATTAACCTGCTAGGGGCAGTTTGTAAGAGGATAGGGCCTATAATTTCCTGTTGCCAGTAGGTGGCACTATAACAATGATTCATACCTCTCTACTTCCAGTTCCCCTGGCTTGGACCACACCCATCTTCAAACATTCTCCACGGTAGAGATACATACACAAACACCTATACTCAAAGTATGCAAAGTACTCAAAACATCTTCTGTGGTAGTTTGCACTACAGTAGGTGTCTCCAAGACCACATTTGCCTATACGGCATTGTTTAGTACAGTTTTTAGCTGTATCGTACTTGTTGACACTCTGACACTGAATCCTATCAGCGAGTTAAACAGCTAATCCAGTGGTGCATGCACGACAAGGCAGCAGATGGAAAACCCTTAAAAAATAAAAACAATATTCAAGTTTTCTACACATGTGATGGTCTGTGTTAACCTTGCGGTGGATTGGCTGCAGCCTCTTAACTCTGAACATGATTAAGCCGTTCAAGACCTTGACTGACTGGAAAATTGAAACAGTGTGAGTAATAAACCATGTTCATTGAGACGTGTTGAGGTGGCTCTTCAAAGGCCAAATGAGACTTGACTGCCAAAGGTATGAACGGGGAGAAGAGCCAATATTCTTAAAATGCCTTCATTACTAGAATTTCTGGGCTGGACCAAAAGAATTAGGCTAATGACTTGCATCTGTAGCATTGTCATTTTAAAAATACAGACATTTCCCTTGGACTGAAAAGCAGAAATTACACCCTAAATAGGATTAAAGGTTATGGTCAAACAATCATCCAATTTTAGGAAAGAGACATTTCTTACACAGAATTGTATGACAGAAAAATTTAACAGCGAATGTTATTTGTTTAAATGGAATAAGTCATGGCAACAATGAAGTAGATTATATCTTTGCAGAGGTTATGCATTAAGTTCAGCTTGACATGCAAATTGAAAACCAATAACAGCCTGTCTGACACAGCCAAAGTCCACAGTCAGTGTTAAACAACATATAAGCAAACAGAGGTTACCAAGAGTCCGTGAAGGTTCAGACAGCCAAACCAAGTCTGTGACACTTGAATGGACTAGCTCTTATAAGTTCAGTCTGAGGCCTTTATTTGTAACATCCCCTAACTGTGTTTAAGTTATTGTTGGTTTCATTCGGTTTCTCCCAACACAGTTTTTAACAGGCATTTCTACCATTGTCTCTTATCTCATGACTGACTGCAATCCATACTTTCCATTACTCCACATGTTAAAGCGGTGTGCAGGAGGCTCTGAGGAGAGCGATACTCTGTGTTTCATGAATCTGGACAGTGGCATCTTTTTTGTAGTCTCTCAAAAACATGAAACACAAGAGCACATGTGTGATGAAAGGATTAAAATCTGTCTCAACTACTCTAACATAATTGGCTAACTAACTGGCCAACAACGCTAGCTTAGTAACTAATGCTAGCTAGTTTCTAGCTAGTCGGCTAGAAATTAAAAGCTGCTTTTGTTTACTTTTCTAAGGAATCACAGACCTCGTGTTTCGACAATTACTCCCAATTTCAATGTTAAATCTACCACCGTCATCACCGTGAACTGCATAAATGTGGTGCGAGAATAGAAAGCTTGGCAGACTTAGCTGAGGAGGGGGTGGGGATACCAGGCCTGGTCTGACCAGGCATTTAGGCCTCCTAGCGGAAATCAAGGACACAAATTTTTCATGCAACACATTGTACAGACTGCCCTACAATATACAACAAAGGACAGAAATGCTAAGAAAAGTAGCTAGCTAACAGCATTTCAACATGTCAAAAAAAAATATTTTTTTAATCGGAGGATGATGGTTTTGGTGAGATTTATTTTGTTTCTGTCTGTTGAACTCAAATGAAGCGTGTTTTATTGAGTTAACGAGATAATTAAAGCTCATCTTACTTCAATAAAAGAGAGAAACTTGAACTACCAAGGCGAATGGATGAATTTTACTGTTTAATGAGGAAACTAGGAGTGAGAATATTCCCTCTCTTGACAATTTGTAAGTTCATTTTGTTTATATTGACATATTTCACATCTCCCAGCGTTTTTTTTTTTTTTTTTTTTTTTTTGACTGTGGCAGCTGGTATGCTATAAAATTTCAATTTGGAACCATTACAACTTCAATTCAGGAATCCAACAACAAGGCAAAATGGTATTTTAGCTTGGTTATGTGGCCTGCTACTGTGTTACCCTTTGTTCTTCCTCCAGCTAACACCATGACGTAATCATGACTCAGTATCGTTGGTCTATCTCAGCGTCCCTTCTCCTCACTTTAACTTATCATCATCAACATCTGTGCAAAGTCTTTGAGTATCGCATGTGCACAGTATCTTTGTGTTGGGTATCTGCAACACTTCGGTGTTCCATATTCTTGTTTTGAATGTAGTGTGTTTGTAGACCTGGTTGTGACACTGCATGTTAATTGAATGTACATGTGTGCTGCTTTACCGACAAGTTCCCTTCAATGCCAAAGACAATTTTCTCCTATGGAGGCTGAACTACATCTTCTCATCTGTTGGCTTGCCAGTGTGGAGCCCTCTTGTTCTGAGGAAGAGAAATTAAATTACATGTATTGCTCAATTTGTCTTTAGTGAGTGAACACTGAGTTAAAATTGCATGATGGCATTGTTGATAATTTGGCCTGTAGCCCTCTTCTGGCTTAAATATATATGTGTCTATTAGTATAAATCTGATCATGGTATATGATAATGTATGATCAAGTAAACTACTGCAAACTAGTATTTCCCAGAAAACGTCACTAAATTTCACTTGACATTGGCTGACTGGCTACTCTGACACTGCATTGCAAGGTGAAGCGGTGAGCCAAAAGTGTTGAAATGAGACAGATGTCAGATGAACCTTTGACTTGTTGTCTGCAAAATGTGTAAACCACAAATGTTTTCAAGTCGAGTTAGTCACGGGATTGTGTGATCCATCTTAATTCTGCTCTCAGTCACAGAAAGCAGTTACAGGGCCAAAAAACTGTTTACAAAGGCAGAGAGTTGACTTTGCCAAAGCTGTGCACTTTAAAATAAGTAACTGACAAATGTTTGACCATGCAAATGACTTGCATTCATACTGTGTCCCGAAGACGGATTTCAAATTTTATCATGCTGGGGGATGTTTTTCTCGCCAGGCTTCGAGTGAACCTGATGAGAAAACTGGTTGTTCCTTACCGAGTGGCTCCCGGTTGTGAGGTGTGTATTGAGGTATGTATTGTCTGTTTTACATTTTTGACTCTTAGTTTTAAAATGCATTTAAGCCTTTGTGGTCCTGATGCGAAATTTTCTACCTTGACCCATTTAAAAAAAAAGATCAAGGTAATGTAGGAACAAGAAAGCATACTTTATTAATCTGCAGGGAAAACTACATTTTTGACTAGTCTGTGCTGACATCATGGGGGGCATAAGGGGACACTGTCCAAATAAACTTTTGTGCTCCTCCAAATTCACAAAATTCATTATATTGTAATAAGTTAAACCGATTCTTAATATTTCATTAATGTACAATTCTTGTTAAATGTTGCAGATGTTGCGCAGCCGCTGCCAGTATCTGGGGCTGCAGGCCCTGGCGGCAGAGAGGGATGGTTTAAAACATTTGGATAGCCTGGATGCTTTAATCCAGTGGTTGACAACAGATGACATTTCGTACAACCATTTTGATCTAGAAAATGAAAATCAGGTTGTATTCAGGCTGTGTCAGAATAAACTGACATATAATCGCTCGACTGGAGCAATGTGGAACCACATTCAGCACAGACGTTTAGACATTAACCTGCAAGGCGAGAACACCGCTCACTGCAAACCAAGGAACTGTAGTTTATGTATGAGATGATGGTGGTGGTGCACATCTGTAAATTAGGCGATACAATGTGTTTTGGACGGGAGATCGCTTTTTGGCTCAACACTTGTCCGGGATTAAAAACAACCTGAGGACTAATATGACTCAAAAACGCTTCAAGGCAGCTGTCGCTTGTGGTAATAAAGTGGACTTGATATTGTGGATTATTTCAGATGAAGCAGAGCCAGGATAAAATGCATTGCATAAGGTAAGACCATTTTATGATTAATTTAGCCTTATAAAGTATTCTGTACTTGCTGTTAATTGTTCTACAGGCTGTGATTTTGTTAATATTTGAGGTGGCTGAAACTTTTCTCTTATTTGTAGTTGAAAATATGTCTGGTGTGTCTTGTGAATGAGCTGTTGGCTTTAATTGAGTGTGCCTGTGCTGTGTTGTTGGCGTACAAGTGAATTTATTGTGCTCTTGGCTTTTCTGTGCTATAAATCCTGTTGAGATGCAGGTGAATTTATGTGTAGTAACTCTCACTTCTTCCTGCTGTTTGCTTGTTGCATTGGCTGGACTAAGTTAAGAGTTTTATTTTTGTTTCAGAGCTATCATAGCTAAGATTTGTAGTATTATAGGAACATGTGTGGTGCTTCTGCCACTTTTTTCTTCAAGTGAGGAAAAAATATTTGCATAATTGGTTGTTTTAAGCACAGAGTAGCACTACAAGCAGAGTGCAGTTTTTACAGTGAGAGGTGTCTGTTTCCAGCTGTTTTCTGCAGTTGCAACAGAGAGAAAGAGCACTCAATGCTGCAGCTGCCTAATATTCTCATCAAACTGTTCATAAAGTCTGTGTAATATTTGATTGTTCGGTCAGGTATAGCTCACTAATGTATGCAGATTTGCCACAGTTGGAACAGTGGTTAAAATGATGCATCAAAGGTGCACTCTGGTGCTTAAATAAATTTAGCACTTCACCCCTGACAATGGCATTGTTTATCCGCAGAAGCTGTGATCCCACTCATCTTGGCAATGACTTCGCTGGATATGCATGCATGCAAAAAGGAAGCCCACCTGTGAAAACCATGTGATCCCTACTGATAACCGTCTGGTGTCGCACTGCATATACTCAGGGGTTTGGCGCCTTGCTCAAGGGCACCTTCACTGTGCCCAGGAGGGGAACTGGCAATTCTCCCAGTATCAGTCCACGCTCTGTACTCTGGTCCTATGCTAGACTTGTAGCAGCAACGCTCTGGTTTCCAAACCAAGTCCTTATGGACTTGGCTCCTAAAGGCCAACTTTATTGTCAGATATGCGGTCACATGGAGTACAAGCAGTGCAGTACTCTTGTGAGCCCATGAGACACAATTTTGGGGAAATGTTACCCGAGGAGATACACCATTCACCATTTGAGGAGCACAGCTGTCCAACTTCGGAGCACAGATGTGATGGCAGCCTGAGGAGCCACTGGGCTCCAACTATTACAGATGGGAAATGTGGAGCCAGATCCTGAACTCCAGTTCAAGCAACAGCAGAAAATATGGTGAGTGCCTCTCCTAAAGCAGCAGTACTAGCATTAATATTGTTACCAGTTGTAAAAATTGTTTTCCCAGGTGTGTCAACTGCAGGGCCCCGGCCAGAAGGAAACATACACCCCCTTTGCACTTTGCATGAAAATGTTTGACCACATGAAAGTAGAGGTGTAAATGCATCCAAGACGCATTGTGGACAGATTGTGATCCAATCGGGTAAACCGTCTGTGGAGGTGGTCAGAAATGCATTGTGACCACATTAACTGTAATTACACATCCAACAACTGCAATGAAAAGTGACTTTGTCACTATTAAGCAACCCTCTTAGTGACTTTATTTCTAAAAAGCAACTAATGAAAAAATTTAAATACTATCTATCACTCCTCTTACGTTATGCACAAGCAGAATAGTTAATCTGAGCTTCTCGAAACTTTAATAGCTCTGCATGAACTTACATGCAAATGGACGTAACGGCTAAGAACAGAAACAACAAAGCCGACCAAATAAAGGTAAATAATAGACAGGACTATTATGTACACAAGTGGGGTAAAAAAGATGCTTCATGAAAAGCACTAATGACCAGCAACATAAATGAAACATGTATTTGCAAGTTAAATGGCTCTGTAAGTTGTAAACAATACAAATAAAAAATACAGACTGGATGACATAGATAATTATGTACAGTATATGCATGAATACATATCTATACACAGCGTGCAGGATTTACATTGGTAGCGACAGTTCATGATAATATGGACATGTTAAACATTTTTATTTTATTTGAGAGGAACAACTGTGTGTAAGAATTGGTCACCTGTTGAATTCATCCTTCAAACAAGCCGGGGACAGCATATCACCAGAACAAACAAAAGACAATCCCAAATATAGGTCTTTTTTTTGTTCAACAAACAGCTACCTTGGCAAACATATTAACCCTGTCAGTAACACTATACAGTTAGCCATCAAGTTCAGCATCAAACTGCACCACTTCACTTGCCAAGAGCTGTCCCCAGAGAGTAAGGAGGAAGTCTCCATCATGGAGATAGAGGACAGAATAAGTGAGGATGTTCCCTTGGACATCAACTCCATGAACCTGCATGTGAATTATATGCCCAAGACACCTGACAGTAGGTAATAATACATGACTAAATAAATGATGAGGCTTTATGTGTAGGTGCAGGCAGAAGGTCGAGAGCCAGGTAAGTATGCAGTTTGAGTGACCAAACCAGCAGGGAGCAGACAGGAGAGTCGGAGCCAGGCGAGGAGTCGGGGAACCAGAGAAGCAGGAGAGTCATTCACGAGACGGTCACAAGATGGCGGAAGCACCAGCACTGAGGTACATAGATTCTCTCTACAGGGAAACACAGGCAGGCAAACGCAGTCACTCACTCAGTAACATCATGAAGTGGAAATGTCCCTCAGTCACGGGAACAGGCAGACACAAGCCAAAGACGCAGAGGCAGAACTTGTGGTCGATGATGGAAAGCTGAGGATTCAGACAAGACGGAAGAATCAGAGGCAAGCAGGATCAGCAATGGGGAATCAGTCCAGAGGATGCTAGAGAGTCTTACATGGAGATGGAGAAGAACTATCCAGCAGAATGTGACTGAGCAGGAGAGGCTTTTACACTGGCTTGATCATTGATGAGCTGCAGCTATGAGACCAGGTGAATGGAGTGGGGTGATGAGGTGGGAGTGCCTGGCAGATGGAGTCAGGCAGAGGTGGGGTGAGTGAAAAACTCCTGGGAGAGCAGAGGAGCTGAATGCAGACTGTGACATTGTTAGTCTAAAGTAAGCAGAAATAGTTAACTAAAATTGAATGAATGAATGAATATTTTATTTTCGTGTCTGGTCATCGTCATGACCCACCCCATATGGGGTTGTTCAGACACATTAACTACAATATCAAGTAGCACAATACAACAGCAACATCCAGGCCTAAACATCATTCCAATATAAATTATGATCCCACTCAAATATCGCTGAAGGAGAAATCCCCCAATACAAACTCAGTACATACACACACAGCCCAACAGTCACAAAGAAACCTAAACAAAAACAAACGCTCTATATTTGATCCAGTTCATGAACCGTAATCCATAGTCTCATATTTGTATACATGTTCCCACGCTTTAAAAAGAAACTCAGAAAATGCAAAAACATTATCAAAAAGATATTCAATTAAAGGTTCATTCTCCAAATCTATCAAATCAAAATCAGGACCATGACTTTTTTCTAGGGCTGACTTTCAATAGTCGAATATTCGATGATTCGATTCGGAGAGGTCTGATTTGACTATGAACCTCGCAGTCGAATCGTCGGAAAATGTTGTTATGTAACTAGACCATACCATTCTGACTAGGCGGGGGTGCCTACAACTGCTGAGCAGAAATTGATACATAGAATGTCTTTTTTTTCAATATATAAAAGCCTATTTTTGATACAAAATCATCTCCATGTCTCCCTCACTAGTCGTTTATACTATTAATCAATATTTCAATCATGCACGATGTCAGTTATCTGTCGCCGCATGCAGCCGCCCGCCACTAGTCGGGCTGCGGCCCTCAGACGGCAGCCTCTCGCCTAGCGTGTACGCCCTGATCACCTAGGCAACCCCGGATGTTTATGTCAAAGTCGGACAGATGAAAACCAGCGCGGTTTGGCAGTGTTTTAATCTAGAAAATGGAAATAATGTTGAATGTAGACTGTGACAGAATAAGCTGATATATAATCACTCCACTGGAGAAACGTGCACACATTAAAGGATAACTTTGGTATTTTTCAACCTGGACCCTATTTCCCCATGTGTATGTGTGTGTATGATTGATAGGTACAACTCGTTTTAAAATTGGTTCAGTATTGAGGGAGGCGGATGCAGCCGGCAGCCGCGAAACGAGTTATAACGGTAGATATCGGGGCAAATTCGTCCGTAAAAGTTTGTGCATTAAACGTGCTTTTTTTCGCCACAGACTGGCTCAGATCTCCAGTGTAATCTCTGTCAACAACATGCTTCACTTACTGTTTGCTGTGTGTGACGACATCTCACAGGATCTTGTTTGTTGCCGGAAGAAAACTGCCATGCTGAGAGACAGTCAGAGTGGAGTTAGCTGTCCCGGAGTTCAGTTGAAAGTTTTACTGCAACTATTAAAAACAATGGTTCGTGTGTTTGCTTCGCCGAAGTGCAAGAACAGGATGTCGCGCAACACCCTGTAGAGCTTTCATAGGCTGTCTTTGTCGGACGGTGAGATGCTGAAGTTGTGGCTAATTGTGCTACAACTGGATGCTAACGCTCCTGTCCAGACACTGCACCTTGCAGACCATCGGGTCTGCAGTGCACACTTTTCCCAAGGTGACGACTGCCAGCTCAAGAAGAGAAGACATCCAATCCCGAAACACTTCACCAAACACACCTCAAGAAAACAGCTGTCCCACTCACTGCAAAAGACATTCTTCAACAAGCAAAGATCCTGTGAGATGTCCTCACAGAGTGAACGGTAAGAGAGACGCTTTGCATACTGTTGACAGAGATTACACTGATGATGTGATCCGGACTGTGGCGAAAAAAAGCACGTTTAATGCACAAACTTTTACGGACTAATTTGCCCCGATATCTACCGTTATAACTCGTTTCGCGGCTGCCGGCTGCATCCGCCTCCCTCAATACTGAACCAATTTTAAAACGAGTTGTACCTATCAATCATACACACACATACACATGGGGAAATAGGGTCCAGGTTGAAAAATACTGACGTTATCCTTTAAACACAGACACGGAAATCTGCAGGCGGAGCTGCTGCTGTCAGCTGCAAACGTCAGGTCTAGTTTACCTGCAGACTCCGTGATCCTCTTCGGTCTGAAAAGTTGAAGCATTTTGTGAGTTGCTCGTTTTTGTACGTTAATGTGTTTGGTTTGTATTGCATATTTAGCGTGCATAGCGCACATTTCAGCGGCATTTAAAGTACGATTTGGCAATTGTTGACTGTGATTAACGGCTTCAAATGGCTCTTAATACGCACAGTATTTTGTTTAACATTATAAATGAATAAATTCTGCTCAATTTTAACTGCTTTCTGACTGCTTTCTTAATGTTAGACCAGTCGACTAGTCTAAATTAAATTTTGCGTTTAATAGACAAGGAAATTAGTCGCCAGGAACATCCCTAAGAAAAAGTCACGGGGGGGGGGGGGGGGGTCGACTATTCGTCGACTACGGCAAAATCTGATGAATCAGATTCGACTATGAAAATCCTTAGTCGAAAACAGCCCTACTTTTTTCAAACAATATTTGTCTTCAATCATGATATAACGGACAAAACAAAATAAAATGAATTTCATTCTCCACCTCATTTAGTTCACAATGGTCACAAATTCTTTCTTCTTCACTTACACCTCTGTATCTTCCTGTTTCAACATGTAGTGGTATAATAACGCATCTTAACTGTGCACATGGCGATCTCTGATTTTTGGGCCTATTATACTTGTAGACTTTCTTGTATAAACAGTAAGATCTCATTTTAGGCTTTTGCCAGATTTCCTCTAACCATGATTTTGCACATTTAGCCCTGGTTTGGTATTTAAAATCATCCCACTCTACCTTTGCTCTTTCAAAATAATTTACCTCAAATCCACACTCTGCTAATACGGCAAATATTTCAGATGCCCGGTCACCCCCAACAGACAGATCCCAGTGAAATATCTGACTGGCCACCCTCTTGGTAACTAAAATTAATGTATAAATGGCTGAAGGGTACATCTTCTGCTTCTTCAAGTGATTGTTCACTTCTGTGATTGACAAAAACAATTATCCACTTACTATATGCAGTGTTATTTAACAGCTTTAAAATCAATTGAAATGAACACATTTGGAGTGTGACGGATGGTGTTGATAAAAGGGTAACTGGGTCATAACACATCCCGCTGCCATCCAGAATTCATAAAACTGTAGTGATGTTTAACTTTTAAGTTATTCAGTTTTTCTGCTTATGCATCTGGTCCCTGGTTTTTGGTGAGATCTGGAAGAAATTTTACTTGAGACACAGTAAATAAAATCTTAAAAAAAGACTTTCCATAATTGTTGTCTCAATAAATCCACAGCCCTCACTGTCAACAGTCTTTATGAACAATCTCTGACTTAACGCAGCTTTTATGATGGAACAGTCAGTGATGAGTATTTAAACATTTATGCTTCAGGCACGTTTGGTCTCCTGGCTCTCCAATATATAATCACTTTTAACAGGAGAGAGAGCGAGACACGCTGCACTGTTCATTCATAAACTGGCAGTTTATGCTGTGAAGGTGATCTGAAGACAATCAAGTCAGGCAGGAATATTTAGCTCTACCTCCCATATTGTCTACATTTTCTAGAAGTTCTGGTTTATATGAGAAATGCATTTGCAGGTATAAAATAAGACAATGATGTACTTTCCTCAGTGCACTAACATGGAACAACCGCCACAGTGTTACGTGCGTGTGCGAACGTCTGGGGCGACAAATAATGGCCCGTTGTGATTGGTCCAGACCTCACATGTGATTATAGCCGAATAAGAGTTGTCTTTTTTCAAATGGAAACGTTTTTGTCTTAAGGGTGTATTAAAATGCTGATTTTAATAATTAAAAGTTAAGAAATATATGTTCTCCCAGTCATTTAGGGTGGGCCAAATGTACAAGTGGGTGGGCCCAGGCCCATCAGGCCCACCCGTAACGCCGCGCCTGCTTTACAAGTCACGTCCGTTAAAAAATGATGAACTGCACAACTGTGGTTTTTAGAGATGGTAACAGACGTTTCATACTCGTGCTACAATTTTTGTGGCACGTGCTACAAAACTTTTTACCTTTGTGCAAATAAGATCAACTTACAAAATGCTCACATGGATTGTTCTGGAGGGCAATGAAAAACTGTACCTGGATGATGATTGCCCTCCATGAGCTTCAGTTTTTTATTTTTTTTTTATTTTATTTTTAGCTGAGACCAAGAGGCACTATAGGTTGGTCTGTTTGTCAGTTGGTGGGTTGGTCCACAAAAATTTCTCACCCTTTGGTGGCCACAGTTTTCACCCTAGGAGGCTGAACTTTGGCATGGAAGTGTGTGTGTATAAAGGTGTGTGTTTGTGTTTATGCCAACTGGCTAAAAGGGGGCGTTGTAATGGGAGTGGCCTATCACAAAAAGCTTCCAAACGAATTCACAGACTCGCACAAGATTTAGTGGAAACGTTGGTCATTACCCAAAGTAACGGATGATTCAAAAGAAGCATTTTTGGCGAAATAAAACAAAATAAAAAATTGTTTGGAGATGCCGATTTTTAATTCTCTATTTCCCCTGAAACTTTTGTGTTTTATATTTGGCATCCATAGCTAGCCTAAAGACTTACGACTTGCCACCGGCAAAATCGTGCAGAAAAGGTGCTGAGTTGAAGACGTAGGCTGACACATATTTTAGTTGATGTAAACTTATATTATTTGTTGTAATGGCTACACATTTTTATAACTGGAGAATGTAAGAATCACTAAAAATAACCATTTTTCATTTTCATGGGATTTTTTTGTCAAAGCTACAGGGAGCCACATGTGGCTCTTGAGCTGCAGGTTGCTGACCCCTGCTCTAAACAGATTCATGCGTGATGACCAAATTTATGAACCATTTATTGTAGACTCTTGTCAGAGGCATCAATGGTCTCAGCTGGGAGTTCCTATTTCAGTTGTGTAGTTAGCCACAACCCCTCCACACCTCATGAACTGTTTATTGTAGACACTTGTGGGAGAACATCACTGGCCTAGGCAGAGTTAATTTTTCACTGGTGATTGTTTGCCTTGCCCCCTATACTTTAGTCACACCCCCTTTCATACCTCACGAACCGTTTCTCTCAGAGCAGGCGTTGGTTGATTTGGCAAATACTTAATTTTTCCATTGGTGTGACTCCAACTCCTGATACTATAGCCATCGGAGATGGAACTGGTTGTGTGTATGTGTGAATGCATGCTCATGTGGATGCGTTGTTTTTAACTAAAGCTGTGAGAGTGTTTTTTGAGGTGCAGACAATAAGGGACTTAAAGTTTGGAAGATAATGAAATGTTTAAATTTGCAAATTCTGGCTCAAGGCATGAGGGTGAGTGGATGATAACTGAATTTTCATTTTTGGGTGAACTATCCCTTTAAAGAGCTAAATAAACAACACGAAATGCAGCTTGTTTTGAATATTGCAAAAAATGTATCAAAGCCAAAATCAATATAAATCCCTCAGAAATTAAAGAAAACCAAATTCTTTAGTGAAACGGGGGGATTAAACCAACTGGATGGTTCCCTCAGTAAACCATCCAAAATAGCGGAATATATGTGTCCTTTTGTAATTTATTCTCATTGATTGATTTGTTTATGGATAGGACTTGACTACCAGACACAGAGACAGTCTTTTAGTAGAACAAATAAAATGTTCCATCATGGTCCCTCATCAGTTTCTAAATTCTCTGACTGTTTTGTAAGAATGCTTGCATGGAATCTGTGTCTGTTGGGCCCCATGAGGCTGCACATGTTTCCATTTGTAGAAAATAGGTGGGAAACAGTTATGTTGAGGATAAGAACTTCACTCTTGGAGTTCTGAACTGTAATTTAGTTATTCTTCTGGAATGAGAAAACTCAACACCAATGCAAGCCTGAACAGAATTTTCTCAATGATATTGTGAAACTTTTAAGTTTAGCCAACGTCATTCCCTTAATGAGAAAACACACAAATCTTCCATAACATCTTTCCTGTATTTAACTGTAGCTAGCTGTGCTAGTGGCATGGCTCCATGGATGACAGCGTCAACTGGTCAGTCCACCATTTTGTCCAGACTGAAATGATTGAAAGGGGTGGCCATGGAGGTTTGCAGGACATTTTGGTCCCCTAAAGATGAACCTTGACTTTGATGATCCTGTGGCTTTACATCTAGCGCCACCAAGTGATCTTCACTTTTGTTTTCTAGAGAAATGTCTAAACCGATGGATGTGTTGCAATGAAATTTTGTGCAGACATTCATGTTCCAACAGGATGAATTAAGACCTATTCATCTTTTATCTAATGCCATCATCAGCCAAATTAAGTCAAGTCAAATTTCATTATAGCCCAGTGTCACAAATCAGTTTGCCACAGCGGGGCTTTACAATCAGTACAGTGTGCAACATCCTCTGTCCTTTAGAGGACTGGCTAAGGAACATGACATCTGCCTTGACTGTCCAAAATAGCAAGATGGAAAACATTATACTTGCTAAATATCAACAAGTTTGCATTGTGAGCATGCTGAGGTTAGCATTAGGCTCAAAGCACTGCTGTACCCAAATACAGCCTCACAGAGACACTAGCCCAGCTGTAGTCTCTTTGTTTTCCTACATATTTTATTAAAATTGACCATCTCTTCTCATGTAGATTTTGGGCTTTGAAGAGGTCTTCACGGGTTCAACCAAACCCTAGGACCTCCATATTTTATTTATTGATTTTAAATACACTTTGGGGCTTTTTTAAATGCCTTTAATGGATAGGACAGCTGAAGATATGACAGGAAATGGGGAGAGAGAGTTGGGGAACGACATGCAGCGAAGAGCCATGAGTGGGAGTCAAACCCATGGCCACTGCAGAGGACTCACAGCCTTTATACATGAGGCGCACGCTCTACCAACTGAGCTACACAGGTGCCCCGGACCTCCATATTTTATACAGTCAATCAGATCCAGGTTGGTTCCTGATATAAGAAGATTTAGCTATCAGACAGTGGGAAGTGCTGTAAACAACTGCAAGCAAACTGCAATGTGCATCTATGACCACAAGGTGGTGTCAAATGAGTGCCCCTGTTCAGGAGGTGAAGGGTCAAACAAACAAATTAGCAATGCTAATGTTAGCAACGTTATTATATCTCAAAAGGGCAAACAGTCAAAGTTATTTCTATACTTGATGCAACAAAACTGAGGTCACATGTTTCAGTCACATTTGTAATTCGGCACCATGACATTGAGTGTACTCTTAAAGTGGAATAACGAGTGGATTAGCCATAGTGTTTGAATCCGCAACAGAGGAATAACAGAAAACTTTCTTAGCAAGGAGGATGGATTATTTGTGTCGCAGCCAGGCACGGGTGGGGGTGGGGGGGGGCTAGTAACATTAGACAAGATAAGACACACAAGACATAGCAATCAGCTGTGAAATAATCAATGTTTGCACCCATGTAGACTTCAACTTTGAAGGCTTTGGTAAAAACTCCCTAATGATCTCCATTCATGTGGTTTTTATGAAAGGTCAGCATTTGGTTGGATCATGATTGACAGACTTTAAAATAGAGGTAAATGATTCTATAAAAACTCATAATTGTGTTATAATTGCTGTCTGATTGCATTACTTCTCATGTAGACTTTGGGATTTGGATTTGTTTGTATAAGAATCTGTAAAACTAATGATCTCCATCCATGTGGTTTGTATGACAGGTCTGCACTTGACTGGTTCATGATTTACAGATAGAAAAATAGAGGTAAATGACTATACTGAATAATTTCTATATTCTTATGACACTGTACATGTTTATATAATTATTGGCTTCAGCTGAACAATCCTACTGGTGAATATAGGCTCTCTAGTCATGTAGACGGCTTAATAAAGAAAAGTTACAATGTCAGCTACACCCAATAAAACAAGACGATATGTTTTATGGGGAGAACCGGCATGGCAGGAAGGATCATGTCCGATCAATCAGACAGATGGTTTCACCCAAGAAACCATCTGTTGTTTAATTTCTCTGTTGTGCTGCAACTCTGCAAAATTAAGTCACAAACAGCAATTAAAATGTCAGCTCTGCTGCATAGTTCTTGGGAAAGGCTTTGGCGGCTGCCTGCTTCAAGTCTTATCCCGTCTTGACCGCAAGCGAGTGAGATGCGTTTTTCACTCGCCTATCTCATGCAACAGAAACGCTCTCATTTAATCTATGCAGCTGTTTGCACCAGCTCTGTGGGTCTTAAGTCCCAGCTGCATCTTGCAGGCATAAACACAACCTGGAAGCTTTATTTAGATTTCGAGTCTCTGTTTTCATGCTTAAATGTGAGGTTGATGCCCAGTAAAAAGCCACTGAATACGAGGGTTGGGTTTGGGTTTGGGTTTTTTCCAATACCGGTTTTAAAACAATACTGGTTCCTAAATGGTGGATGAATACTTCAAAAACAAAAGAAGCATAAAATGACAGTCTTGAACTTGAATCTCTGATTGCCAAAACATGACTGCTCTGACCAGCGCTCTTTGCTCATCCACACTCAGTACACACACACACACACAATGCTGTGCATGTTGAAAATAGATCAGGAATATTCACACAATATCCAAGGAAAAACTGCAGACAGATCCTGTAACTCTTGACAGACGCTTCAATTTGGTGTCAGTTCGATGTGTCAGTGAATAAGTGCACTAACATCAAGCCAAGCAGCTCTGATGGTCGTAAATAAGTAAAAAAATGACATATTGATACTGGTGGCTCCAAGCAACCATATATCACTTTTCTTTTGGAGAATGCCTTGGTTCACAAATGTAAATGAACTCTGTGAGGAATGCTCATGCACCTATTGCAAGTAATAGGCCTACAGGAACTGCATTAATCTTAACGCATGTCGTATATAAAAGAGGAAAAAATCCCAACTGATTCATCAGAACTGATCCATATGTGCCCTGCCACAGAAATAACGGACCCATGCGGAGAAAAGCACTACAAGGATGTGTTGTTTTAGAGCAGATTTGAAACATGGACTGATCCAAAATCTACTCTTTACATGCAAGTAATACAAGTAAATCTTAAAATTCATTTCATTATAGCAATAAAAAGCATAATGTCAGGTACGTTTGAATAGTGGAAGGTTCCAAAGTGACTTTCAAAGGGGAAAAATATGTAGATCAAGAGATGTGATGACTTTATGGTCTCCCAGATGTTCAGTCCCACACTTGAAAGACTTGTATGTACTGTACATTTGGTATCAGCCACACAGCACTGTAGGTTCGAAAGGTGGTTGAATAAGTTTATGATTTCTTTCTTCAAACAGTATTTAATTTATAATTCCATTGGTGCAGCACAGTCTAGTTTTCCACGGTCTATCTGTGTGCTTAGGATGTTCCAAGCACCTTTGTGTTCCCCAAAATATGGATGAACAGATTGTTTTCACAATGAGGGTCAGTAATCTCCTTCCTGCAGATGGAATCAGTCTTTACCTCAGAATAGTTTAATTCAACTAGGATATATCTGTGCCCTAACAGGATATTTGCCCTAATGATACATGCGAGGGTTACTTTAGCTTGTGGCCCCATGGTTGTCCTTCAAAAATAGAAAAAGTTTAAAGTGGCTGAAAACACACAAAAAGGGAAGTAGAGGGTCCTGTTGAGGTGACTTTTAACAAGACTGATTGAGAATAAACATCCTGGCGAAGCAGCTTAGGAAAAGCAAGCTCTCCTTTTGCTCTCACCCAGTAAATCAAAGTTAAATTAATCATCTAAACTGCCTGGCCAAAAAAAAACAAAAACAAAAAAAAGTCACTCTAATATTTCATTGGACCGCCTTCAGCTTTGCTTCACCATGGCTTCATTTCAATAAGCTCGTGCAGTGTCACAACATTTATTTCAATCCAGAGTTGAATTAATTTTTGGCCAAGATCTTGTATTGATGATGGGACAGTCGGACCGCTGCGTGAAGTCTTCTCCAGCACATCCCAAAGATTCTCAATGGGGTTAAGGTCGTTAACGTTGCTGAACTTTGACCTGAGCAACTGAAGCAACCCCAGATCAGAACACTGCCCCCACAGGCTTGTACAGTAGGCACTAGGCATGATGGGTGCATCACTTCATCTGCCTCTCTTCTTACCCTGATGCCCCCATCATTCTGGAACAGGGTAAATCTGGACTCATCAGACCACATGACCTTTTTCCATTGATCCAGAGTCCAATCTTTATGCTCTCTAGCAAATTGAAGCCTTGTTTTCTGATTAGCCTCACTGATAAGTGGTTTTCTTAAGGATCCACAGCTGTTTAGTCCCAATCCTTTGAGTTCTCTTCACATTGTGCGTGTGGAAATGTTCTTACTTTCACTATTAATTTTGATTTTGATTTTTTATGATTTGATTTCTCCATTTAAGTGATCTCTGATCACAATCATTCAAGATTTTTTTCTGACCACATTTCTTCCTTGAAGATGACGGTTCACCACTATCCTTCCAGGTTTTAATAATGTGTTTGGACAGTTCTTAACCCAGTTTTAGTAGTTTCATCAATCGGCTTAGTTGTTTTCTTTGCTTTGATGCAGGTCAATATTTTGACCCTTCTGAAACAGAGTAACATCTTTTCCACGACCACAGGATATGTCTTCTGACATGGTTGTTTAAGAAATGAGAAGCTACTCACTGCATCAGTTTGGGTTAAATAACTTGTTGCCAGCTGAAACATGTTAATCACTGCAGTATTTATCCAATGGAAGGCTCTTACCTATTTGCTGTGTTAAATCCAGGTGGTGACTTTTTCTTTGGCCAGTCAGTGTATATTTAAACATATATCACACATCTCATTGACTATAAATACCAACAACAAAAAGTAAGATAACTACTCACCCTAGCAGTTGATTTGTGGAAAATGCAGCCCAAGGACACCAGATTGATTTAATACTGTGCATCAACAATGGAGAAAAATGATATACACTCATGAGGTAGTCATGAATCTAAATAATGCTGCATTAATGGCTTTTTTGGCTACACAACGACATTTCCTGTGAAAAACAGGAAAAGTTTAAATTCACCCATCATTCTCAAGCATAGCTGCTGCGTGACCTGTGTTATTTTCCCCAGATGTGGAGGAGGATGCTGAATCAACCCCAAATCAACCTGCCAGCAGCTGCTTTTCAAAGGCAGTGGACTTTCCATTACCTGACGAAGTACTGGACTTAAAGCCCCAGTGGCATGTTTCCCAGGAAGAATGATGTCCACAGGCCCCGTTCACCTTACATGACAAAGTGTACAGTAATATCCTCCTCGCCTGTCAAGTGGATAAAACCTGGTGTGGCAATGCTCCGAGGGTTAGAGTTACTTTAGTTAGTTAACAAGGGTCCAACAACGCCACCTAGGGGAATTTCACCCCCAGGAAATCTGCTAGAGGGGAACACCACTCTAGTACTGACAAGGTCACACAGGTACGACGACACAAGAGACTGATGTGATCCCAAAGTAAATTATACACAAGAAAATTTTATTAATAACACTTAAAATGTTCAACCATGGACATAAAAACCTCTTGGTGGTGACTCAACAGAATGATATAACTGGGCGGAATATTGCACAATTCGTAAGGGCCTTCTCAAGGAGTTGGTTAAGTTGCTGCTACAGTGCAAACACTAGGCACAGGGCTGAGGGCTCCACCGGCAGGGTGACTAACTGAGGGAAAGGGGAAGGGTCCTGATGCTACACCACACGTAAATAAAACCCACACACCATTGTCTGACACCCACATGCACTACTGTACAGGAAGTGAAGGGACCGCCACCACAGGGATCAGTCAGCCACTCGCCGCACCGGCCCAACAGCTCCTGTCCAAAGAACAAAACGCAAACTGTTAGTTAAGATAGAGGGGCAGAACAAACAACATAAAAGAGACTGCCCAGACACCACACTACACTTGGCCCAGAGGGTCACCACCAAGGTTGATTGCACTTTAAATACCACTCACACGCACACACGCACACTCACAGTTAACCCAATAAACAAGAAAAGAAAAAAAAAGAAAAAAAAAAGAAAAAAAAACCCCAAATCTACAAAAAAATAACTAAATAACTAAACACAAAATCTACAGAAAATAACAATGAATAATCACAAAATCTGTAACCAATAACAATGAATATCTAATTACAATACAAAAAAACAATAATTAACCAAAGCTAAATAGGTTAGCTGATGAGGATCAGTATTGCCGTTGCAGCTTTAAGTCCTACAGTACATTAATTTCCTCTACAGGAACAGCACCACGTGCGGTGCAACCAACACTCCACTTTGTCCAGGGGAAGTTACTCCAGGCGTGCACGGCAGCAAGCACGCGCACCCAAGGATTAGTTTAAAACAGAAAAAAAAACCAAAACAACAGAAAACCATAACAGTGAACAACAAACGAAGACGAGCTTGCCGCGGTGAACCCACAGACAGAACAGCAGTAGCGCAGCGGCCGCGTCAGAGATGGAGCCACCTGCTGTGATATACAACGGACTAAAATTACTACACCAAATTATAATTAGAGGGATTAAGAACAAGCAAATTCACACATACATACCTGTAAGTTAAGGCGCAGCTTCACAGGCAACAGGGGAGGTAGCCGCGGAGGGATGCAGCTCAATGACTGCCAATATCAATCAGAGACCAGTGTCACATTTCATATGCAGCTCAACAAAAGCGCAACAACAAAAACGCCAGGCAGAAATGAGTCAGCCTACCTCAGGAATCCAACGCAACACGTGGATTATTACACATAACTCCGAGGCCACACACTCCCGACTCCCAACCTCCGGCCAGAATACAGGCCGACTCTGCTGGAAAGCAGAAAGCGCATCAGTCATGGCACCAATAGGACCCAGAAATGCAGCAATTGCATCGGAACATACCTGGCAACAATGAACGGAGGAAGTCCGACCCCAAGCGTCTCTCAAGACAGCCACGTGGATCCAACACAGCCACGCCAAACCACACTGCCGACGCAAAACACAGGCTCCAGGAAGAGGTAGGATTACGCACATGCGAGCCGCGTAACCCTCCCCCTGATATAGTTTGGCACAGCACCGCCCAGTAAGCAAGGTGGAATTGGATAATTGTTCCCAGCCCAGCTGCATTCAAGGGGCGGGGAGCAAAGGAGTGAGCCTACACTGCTATGCACACTGATCAAATACACACACCAACAACATAAATGGAGACTGGCTGTGCCGTCCTACCACACTGGCATCATGTCCCTGAAAAAGAACTGAGTAGATCACTGGACTATAGCAAAATAGTTTGAGTGCTGATGTGCGATGATCACAGGTAAGATATTTACATTATTTCATATTACATCATGTCTTGCACCCTGAGGATATATTGCAGGTTAGCACTTGTGGTATTGCAGAAGGGGAAGTCCTCTCCATTGGAAAACCACTGATGGAGGTTTTGGGCGCAGGGCAGGATGACGTATGTTGCCTTGAGAGGGTAGCTTGGCTTGCTAAGTGACCTGTAGTATAGGAATCTTGACCTACATTTGATAAGTACTGCTGAGTTTTGTGAGCAGTGTGTGTTCCGATGAACCACCTTGTTAATTAGTCTCCCGTCCTGCCTGTTGACAGCTTTGATGGGAAACAGAAACTTCGAGGATGTCAGCACTGGTTTTGACCAGATGAAATATTTTCGGGGTGAAGCAAGTGCGAGAACTGTGCTAAAACAGAGTCAGAGCAAGTGTTTTTTTCAAGTAAGCGACACGTTGTTCAGCCTGTTCACTGATGCATGGAGCAAAGTAGGACATCCTTATTGAATACATCGAAGCAATCAGCTGTTCTCTCATTCGCATTGCTTCCACTTAGGAAGCGGTGTTTCGCCCTCCATCTGCTTGAGTTTGCTTGCATCGATTCCAGTTTGAAAGGTCCACTATCACAATAAAATAGTCCATTATGCATACTCTGGGGCTGGGTATATTCACTTTGATTTTCATTCCATTTGCATCAAGCCCAAGGTACTATAGAGGTGCAATGCCCATGGACGGTTCTGTGTTTGGTGTTGTGGTATCTTGTTCCTGATGGGAAAAACAGTATTTTTTAGTGTCTTGAATCATACCGATGATGGCATTGTGGAAGGTGAAGCCCTCTTCATTTGCAAACCACTGATGAAGGCTGTGGGTGCAGGGCAGCATGCCATACGTTGGCTTGAGAGGGAAACTTGGCCCACTAACTGACCTGTTGAGAGTGCCTTCCCATGTCATCCAGCCTTACTGTCAAGCCTGTGATAGTGCTTTGATTTTGTACCACTCCTGCTCTGTCCTTGTTACATCTTCATGACCATCTTCTTTTTTCGGTGGCCATTAGGCCTCTCTCCTAATTGCTGACCAAACCATTAGTCGGTGAGAAGAGTCTTACCCCTTGCCCAGACTGCAAACGTCATGTCAGCATCACGCTCAAGTGACAACAGCGTTCTCGCCACACTGAAGCATCTGTCTATACAGGATCTTAATTGTCAGCGCATTTCAAAGCCTCAGCAGCAAATGAGCAGCCAAATTTTCTTGCTGTGTCCAGTTTGCAATTGTACTCTTTGACTGTGGAGCACACTCTGCTCCACCTAGGTTACAAAATGTGGATAAAATACATTCTCTGTGCCTTTTTTGCACTAGCATGGGAGTATTGCATTGCTGGGAGAAGGAGAAGGAATTTTTCAGGCCTGGGGTAGGGGGACCCATCGGGTATTGCTCATGGTGATGTTGCTGGAATGAGCACCAGAATTAAAGCCAGTCTAGAGGGCAAATGAAACACTGTTGCCACCATTAGCTCATGTTATGTTATGCTGTTATGTTCACACCAAAAGCGAAGGGAAAATACACCTTGTGTTATTTGTGCGAGTTTGACTGCCAGATCATTTTGGGAACATTTGTTGTTATTCTTGTCACTTGCACAACTGTGTATTCACCTCAAACAGCCAGCCATAAGCAAATGCGCAACAAGCTAGCAATAGCTAGCACCAGCTAGCAGGCACCAGCTGTGTTCGTGTGTCATCCTCTGACAGCACTCACCAGAGAAGCTGGTCTGGTCTTACTGTTTGGTTCCTCCTGTCTCTCTTCTTTCCCCCTCCTCTCTGTAGGTCCATGAAGTAACTTTAAAATACACTACTTATCATCTGCGACTCCTCTGTGGGTTGCTGCTGCGGACAGGTTGAGAAGCAGTATTGAAGATAAATCCGCTTGAAACAAACTCTGAGCTCTCCTCCTGCTAGACAAGGAGTCAACATCAGAGCAAAGTCAGTGTGACTTTGGTTTCTTCCTACAGAAACTCCGGTCTGTCCCAGCTCTCAGCAGCTGACTGATGGCTCTGCACCTTGGCCCTGCCTGGTGTTCTCCACACAACGCCACACAAATATACAGATGACACAAATTCTGCTTCTTCGCATGTTTTGCATGTTTGTATGTGATCTCCTTTTATTTGTTATCAGTGTGAACACACCATTAGGCCAGTTTGACCCAAGTGAAATTAGCCAGCTCACTTTGTGCTCATAAACGTGTCACAACTTGTTGACTAATGACTATGAATTAACAACTGCCAGTGGATGGGGAAATTCTTTGGTTGGGATCAGCCCTAGTGGCCATGGACCAGAGACATGAAGCCTCTTCCCAGCCAAGCCCTGTTCGTCCGCATTGCATCCTGCCGATGATCTCCTGATGTTGCATCCCACTAATGTCCTTGTTGACCTCCATGCGCACCTGCCACTTGTAGCCTGTTGGGATGGGAACATTTCACATGCACAGTGGGTCAACGGACTCGCTTAGTTCCAGGACAGTCTTCCCTTCTTCTGCTTGTACCCCACAGTGACAAATTGTTAAAACTGCTTAGCTGGTGCTGTGAGGATGCCTGACCCGAGCTCGACGGGTCGGGTTCTGATAACAAATCAGAAATCATGGTTCAGGTTCGGCCTACTTGACATGCTGCTGTGTTGCGCTATGGCCTAGTGAGTGATGAAGTGTGTTATTTACGTGGCAAGGCCTAAACGCAACACAGGCCAATAGTTATATTTCAGGCAGGCCGCGGTAAATATTCAGCCTAAACTAATGAAAATGGTGGACGCCAAACAAGACTGCATTCAACACTGAACTACCACCACGTGTGCCTATTAATTCCATTTTTACTGAGTGTGTGTGCTGCGCTGCTGTGCGTGTGGCGTGTTTGTGCATGGCAGCAGCCTTTCGATGGTCATGTAAACACTGTCCATGTGTAATCAGAGCGAACAGACAACTGTAACTGTAATGGTTACAGCTGTAACCATGATGATATGGTAACACCACACCTTGTACTTTCCCAGGAGACTACTCTGGTTGATTTCATCCAAGCCCTCTGAGAGTTGTTTCTGTGCGGCTTTTCCCATCTGCTTGTCAGAGATTTCTGCGTTGCATTGCTTTCCTCGGCTTTGGATGGATTGTCTGGCCAATAGTGTGATTTCCTCACCTCCTGTGAAACCTGGATACTGTTAGTATCATGTATACCGGGATATGAATAACTAGGTTTCTCATGTTCCATGTAAACATCATGTACTGAATAAGATCAAAGCCAGGATTCTCATGTGCATGTAATGCTGTCCATGTACCTTCTAACTCGTGAAAGTCTGCCCTGACTACAGTTTTACCACCCTGACAATCTGCAGCTTTCTGAGCCAAGCCGAGTATATGATTTGAAAGGCTGCCACGAGTAGAATGGAGGAGATGAAGTATCTCAGGTTGGTGTGGGTGTTTCTGCAACTGCTGGTATTTTTGACTCTCTAAAGTTAAAGAAAAATAGCAACCTCTTTGAATTTTAATTGTAACCACCAGAGACTGTAATATATTTAAACAGGTACCCAAAATGACTTATAGTTTTTAAGATTTTTAATCAGGTACACATTCTTTATGGTTTTCAACTCTTGTTCTAATACAAAATGTACTTAGAGCAGCATTACAATAACTTTCATTTTATACATTTTATCATTTTAATTTCTATACAATTTTAATACATTTAGATGAATTTTAATAAAGCTTTGTGCAGGGTTGAAAATACAGATGCCACCCTTTGTTTGCCTTGAAATTGACACGGTGCAGAAATTACATTATTGCTAATATTGCGGATAAATGGCAGATATCAAGCTCTGCTATGTTAGCGTTGACCTTTAGCATCTAATGTACACAAATTATTACAGTAATATTTCTTTGTACACTTTAGTTTAAAATACACAATTACTGAACTGTCTGGTAAGGACACAATAAAGTAAGGAATACAGTAAAAGAATAAGGTAAGGAAATATCATAATTTTGGTTTGGTTTAGGCAACAAAAGCACTTTGGTTAAGGTCAGGTTTGTTTGCCTTCAAATTGAAATTGCAGAGAAATGGCAGCTAGCAAGGTCCACTATATTAGCTTTGACTCTTAGCATCTAATATAGATGAATTCAAGAGTAATATTGATTTATTCTTACAATTTAGTTCAAAATACACAATTACTGAGTTGTTTGGAAAGGACACATTGAATACCCCAGTAGAAGTTTTTTTTTTTTAATTTGTTTTTTTTTTTTGTTTGTTTGTTTGTTTTGTTTTTGATCTTGAGGGTCACCGGAGTGAGGGTGGCCAAGTCTGTCAGCCGTGTGCTCACTTGCTAACTTCTGTTTCCATAAAGTTTAAAATCTTTAGGCTTAAAAAAAAACAAAACAAAACAAAAAAAACTATGGCATTTGTTCATCAGTGCAGTAAGAACATCAAAGTGTGAGACGGGTGCATTTAGATGAAAAATCATACAGATGATCATTCAACTAAAAGAAATTGAGAGACATTGAGACCACAGTTGTGGAACATGACCAACATCATTTCGGACCCATAAAATGCTTTGTAAATTCATTTGAATCACATGAAAAACATAAATCCCAGACCTAAAAACGCAAATCAAATGCAACATGATTTCTGGCTCTGCTGCTGACTTAGTGGCGCCTGATGGATATTAGTCTGATACTCACTTCCCTTTTGCTATGATTTGCTCTTAGTTGCTACCTTTGTCTGTTTGCCATGTGGCAAGTTAGTGTAGTTAGTGGACTATAAAAGTAAAACAATGAGCAAAAATGCTCCCCAGAGCTGAGGTGGAACTGTAGATTTTGGGGGATAATTCTGTGTGGTCATTTGAACCATTGTTAATATAAAAACTATTCATTAGTGCAGCTGTAATACGGCACACTGTGCCTAAATCAACAGAATTCTATAATGTAACTTTAAAAGTTAAAAATTTATGGCCAGTGCTTTCTTTGTGCCCTGTGCGAAGTTCAGAGGTCAGCTTCATTATTCTGTTCTCCTCACTCCGTGGACCAAAACTGCAGAGCAAAGGTCACATCCTACTCCTGCTTTTACAGCCCAAGACACCGCTAGTGAAGAGGTCGAAGGTAAACTACTCTCGTGTGGCTTGACTTTTCTTTCTCAGGCCTGAGAAAATCAGACCCAGGAATCTGTCAGCTAGGGTTAGTTATCTCTCTCAGTCAACTTTAAAAGACGATACACCTCTGGCAGATTTAGGGGGACAACTTCAGGAAAATAAATCAGGACAACTGTAGTTTTATCATCTGTGTCACGCCACATCATCTGACATCTGGAGCGGCTGCGTGCTGCAGGCCTTTTCTCTGTTAGTGGCTTCACAAGTGGACATAAATTATTCTCATCAGCAAAGTATTTGGAAAGACGACATTAATAATTATTCTAAAAAATTAAACATTTTAGAAAAAGTAGAAATTGAAGTCTAATCCCTTCTATATATAATATATATTAAAATTTAACCACAAAAGACACCATTTACACCGTGTTTTTAGCCAAAATGTCAACTGTAGCCTCCCAGGTAGCATGTAAACATGGTGTCGATGTATCGCGAGACTTCATATATCTCGCGATATTTTCACACGTGCATCCATTAAGAGATATACAAAGTCTCGCAATACATACGACGCCATGTTTACATGCTACCTGGGAGGCTACAGTTGACATTTCAGCTAAAAACATGGTGTAAATGGCGTCTTTTGTGGTTAAATTTTAATGTCGCGGCTCACGGACACTTGGATTACACCACACGAGCAGGATGGAGACATTTTGTGTTTGTTTTGTGTTCTTTTTTTTACATTTTATCCGTGGTCTCCATTCACTGCCATTGTACTGGATTTGGCTGCAACCCTGTTTTCTGCTGAAACTCCAGGATTGTTTTGTGAACTGAAGATCTTCACTCATCCTCACATCAGCATATGGGTGAGTACATATTGAGTGGACTATCATTCTGGGGTGGAATATCGCTTTAAGTAAAACTCCACAGGGTGGTTCTGATTTGGGGGTAAAAAAAAAACATTGTTCATGAGAGAGGAAATGAAAACCTGCCATAAATGTCAAGGCACACTGCTTCATTATAGTACAATAGTATGCATAAAAGCTCTGGGTGGGATTATTTGCGTTTGATCCCTGTCTCCTACAGATTATGTTTGTATATTAACCTAATAAATCATTTTCATGATTGCATTGTGCTGACAGCGTAATTACTGGATTAGGTTCAGAGACAAAGTTTCTTTGAGTCAATGAAACAGTACATTAATATAATCTGCTGGAGTCACAAGCAGGTGGCTGGTGTGGGTGTATGATCACTCCTGCAAGAAAAACACTTTGGTTAAGGTAAGGAAATAACATGATTTTGATTGGTTTAGGCAATATAAGCACGTTGGTTGAAGGGGAATGTATGAGGGACCTATGCATAGTCAGTGCATTACCTTCAATAGATGATGGTCATCGTGGTCCCAGTTAGCAGAAGTGGAGAGAAGTCCCAGCACGGGAGCTCAGCATTGTACTCTAGCAGACGGGGTCAGCAGAATTTTTTTAAATTCACGTAAATAAAGTGTAACCTAAAAAAAAAAATCAGTTCAAGTGTAGAATTTTAATCACAGCTTTACTACGCTACCAAACACTCTTTTATTTTGGCACATTTTCTCAAACATAGTCCTTCCGTATATCTCTACCATAGAAGCGCCTGCTTCTCTGCCAACCAGCTGTTTGGCTCAGAGTTACAGTGGTTTATTCAAGAGACAAACGAATACAAGAAGATGAGTTATTGTGACAGTGACAACGAAATGCAGAATGCAAAGAAAAAGAACGCCTGCAGAGGGAGAGTGGACCGAGAGAGAGGGGAAACGTCCATGGAATCTAGAGGCTGAGCTGGAGGCCAAGGAAGAGCACAAGCTACCTGCTGCTAACCTGACATAACAGATGGTTTGTTTCACAGAACCATCTGGGAAGGACAGGCGCTAAAAAAAAAAAAAAAACTTGGCAGGTGATTGGATGAACCGGCTGGCTAACTTCAACCTATATACACTGCCTGGCCAAAAAAAAAAAAACAAGTTATTTAACCCTACCTGATGCAGTGAGCAGCTTCTCATTTCTTAAACAACCATGTCAGAAGACATATCCTGTGGTCGTGGAAAAGATGTTACTGTTTCAAATTATTGGCCTGCATCAAGCAAAGAAAACAACTAAGGAGATTGATGAAACTACTAAAACTGGGTTGAGAACTTGTTGTGTCAAAACAAGCCGCAGATAATGGGCCAGAAAGGTCTGGGCTTGGTGGCACAACGCCTTATCAACCTTATTAAAATCTTTGTTTTCCTTCCTGTTTTCAAACTCAGATCATGAAGGAAAAATCTTAAACACACAAAAAAGGAAAAAATCATCAACGCTGAAAAAAGGAAAAAAGTCACTGGAGAGCACGGAGTTCTGCCATGTAAAGTTTATTGACTTCTCTTAACAAAGAAAAACCAACAAACATGAGTCAAACCCGGGGTTAGACTGACGATAAGGCTTAAGACACCTGTATATATACCCCTCAAGGGGTCCTCTCCCCCCCCCCCAGCATGTTCGTGTGGCTTAGTCAGCGGTTTTACCAAAACACAGCAGACCCTCTGGTGCTGTGGCTTATCTCTTGCCCAACAGGTGCGCTACTCCCCCCCCCCCCCCCCCCCCCCGAGAGTCCGAGCGTGGGAAAGGAGAGAAAAGGAATGGGAGGGGTGGAGGGAGAGACGTAGAGAGGCATTGGGAGAGAGAGAATGAGCGAGAGAGAGAGAGGGAGAGAAAGAGATAGATAGAGAAGATAGATAGATAGATAGAGAGAAAAAAAAGACACAAGGAGCGAGAGAAAGAGAGCGAGAGCGAGCACACCTCCGCACTACTACTGGCCACCTGGCCCCAGTGTAACTCATCTCGTCCCAGGAACTCCACTCACTCATTAAATGGTGCAGATATCATTACATCATAACAAATACATGTGTCGCTAATGTTATCATTATTTTTTTTTTTTTAAAATGCCTCTACAAACTGTCCAACACATTATTAAAACCTGGAAGGATTTTAATGAACCATCATCTTCAAAGAAGAAATGTGGTAGGAAAAAAATCCTGAATGATTGTGATCTGAGATCACTTGAACGGTGAAATCAAATCGTAAAAAATCAACAGTAGAACTCATGGCTATGTTTAATAGTGAAAGTAAGAACATTTCCACACACAATGTGAAGAGAACTCAAGGATTGGGACTAAACAGCTGCATAGCCTTAAGAAAACCACTTATCAGTGAGACTAATCAGAAAAAAAGGCTTCAATTTGCTAGAGAGTATAAAGATTGGACTCTGGATCAATGGAAAAAGGTCATGTGGTCTGATGAGTCCAGATTTACCCTGTTCCAGAGTGATGGGGGCATCAGGGTAAGAAGAGAGGCAGATGAAGTGATGCTCCCATCATGCCTAGTGTCTACTGTACAAGCCTGTGGGGGCAGTGTTCTGATCTGGGGTTGCTTCAGTTGCTCAGGTCAAAGTTCAGCAACGTTAACGACCTTAACCCCATTGAGAATCTTCGGGATGTGCTGGAGAAGACTTTACGCAGCGGTCCAACTCTCCCTTCATCAATACAAGATCTTGGCGAAAAAATGAATGCATCTCTGAACAGAAATAAATGCTGTGACACTGTATAAGCTTACCGAAATGATGCCATGGCGAATGCGTGCCGTAATCAAAGCTAAAGGTGGTCCAACAAAATATTAAAAACACACACAGGCACCATCTTTGAAATCTTTAGGACAATAAAGTTTGATTTTGATTTCAGTCTGATCTCGCAACCTTCTAAGCCAAACAGTGAAGCAGCAGAAGCAGGTGCGCATATGCGTAGGAATATATGGAAGGATACGGTTGAGAAAATGTAGTGCCAAAATAAATGGCTACCTGGCAGCAAAGAGAAGTAGTGAAAAAAAAATAAAATTAGCGTACATTTTAAGAGATAGGCCTTTATTTCGTATTAGTTTGATGTGTTATTTAAAACATACTTTTTTTTTTTGGTGGTTTTACCATTGGATTAATGGCGCAGTGGTTAGCGCTGCCGCCGCACAGCAAGAAGGTCCTGGGTTCGAATCCCCGAGCCGGCAGGGCCCTTCTGTGTGGAGTTTGCATGTTCTCCTCGTGTCCGCGTGGGTTCTCTCCGGGTACTCCGGCTTCCTCCCACAGTCCAAAGACATGCAGCAGGTTAATTGGTGACTCTAAATTGCCCGTAGGTGTGAATGTGAGAGTGAGTGGTTGTTTGTCTCTATGTGTCGGCCCTGCGATGAACTGGCGACTTGTCCAGGGTGTACCCCGCCTCTCGCCCAAAGTCAGCTGGGATAGGCTCCAGCTCCCCGCGACCCTCACGGATAAGCGGTTACAGAAAATGGATGGATGGACCATTGGATTATTTATTTATTAATTATTTATAGACATTCAGGGACTGACTGCTGATCTTAAAACATCCTGAGACGTTCTTCCCATCAAAGAGCCTGTTTACTGTGAGCTGATGTGAAAGAGTCTTCTGGCCAGGTACAAAAGCCTTCTAATATATGGAAGAAAAAAATTGAAATGTCTCACTGCAATCCTGTCATTTTAAAAACAGATTATTTTGAGTGCCAAATATCATTTAGTCTTTTGACAGAAATCACTTCATTGATCAGCCTGTGTTAGAACAAGAAGGAACGTAACAACACCAGACACAACAGAAGCTTTAAACATGTTCAGTAAAGTTTTGTTCCAGATCTCCACACACTCTTCCTGACATGTTTTGCCATGCTTATAGACGCATGGCTCTGCCGGTATGTTGGTCTGACAGTCCGTCACTTTGGTCCAGACTGAAATGAAATGCCATGAAATTTTGTACATGTGTGTTTCACAAAGCCCGATCCCCTGACTTTTCCTCTCCTGCCATCGGTACGTTGACTTTTTGGGCTGTAAGTGAACTGTCTTGACAAACTGTTGGAAGAATTACTTTGAACTTTGGTACAGTAATGGCCCCCGCAGGATGAATTTCACTAACTTTGGTGAATGTCTGACTTTTCATCTAACCCCCACCACCAAGTGTAAATTTAAACTTGTCTCATTATTTGGTTTATGGTTAAATACTTTCAAAACCAATGGCATTCTGATAAGCCTCAGCTGTGCCTTGCGTTTAGTGCTTCAAACTCAGTCTTTATTTTAATCTCAACTACACACCTGTGACTGCATCTTACACAGCTGTGATGTTGTCGCATGGATAAAATCTGTCCACAGACATACAAAGATCTGCCAAAACACTGAAAATTGTTAGCATGCTAACACCTTGTACTGAGATGGTGAACAGGTGGGACACCTGGGAGTGTGATGCCATGCTAGCATGAGCATTTAGCTCAGCACAAGCCCCCTTGTGTTTAAGCCTCACAGAGCCACAAGTATGGCTGTAGACTCTCAGTCTCGTTTGTTTTCACCCTGTGAGTCTGTGTGTATGTCACCAGATCCTGGAGACACCTACTGTAGTGGGAACTATCACGGAGGCAGTTTTGAGTACTCAGGTGTTTACAGATGGATCCGGCGACCACTTTGTGTGTTCTGCCATTGCTGCGGTGACACATCACATCCGTCACTCTTGGTGTCCACTGGTGTGAAGGGAACCCAAAATTTGTGAGATGCTCTCGAAAGTTTTCATAGCTTCAGTCAAAACGTTCACTCTGGCAAGATCTTGCAGATTTGGGGTTTCTCTCTAGACACCGTATCTGATGTTGCCCGCTTACATTGACAGCACAGATAATTGGATTGACGACATTAAACAGCAGCCCTCAGTAACTGGTGAAGGTACCTTTTAGGATGGCGATATTAATGTCCTTAAATTTTACATGGTAGTTAAACAGTTGTTGTGATAACAGCAAGAAATGGATAATGGAGAAGAGGAAAAAACGGACCACCTCTGCCACATTTAAGTGATGAAGTACTGTGTAATATATATTAAAAATATTGACTGGTGGAGCAGCTGAACTGCGCAGGTTCTCCCCCACTTCCTTGTCAAAAGCAATGTTACATAAAAAGTAAATATAAAAGTAGAAAATTGTACACTTACTGTGTTGGCTCGCATTCGTTCATGCTCATACTGTAGGGAGATGCCACTGTAGCGTGTGTTAACGTTTGCTGGATTACTCATGGGTTGGAATGTCATGTCGGTGGGCGTCACCGTCTCTCATTCAGATATACCAATTTTCGTTACTTTTCCAGTGTGAGTGTCCTCAAGAGTCAAGAGTTAGACTTTGTGTGTTGTCTGGAATTGGGACATAGCTCATGCTGTACATAAAGAATGGCAATTGTGGAAAAGGTGGGACATTAAAAACAGACCTAGAAGCAACCATGCCAAGTTGAGGAAAGTTGTTGAGGGACATGACAGCCCCAGACACAAAAAGAGTCACAAAATCACTGAACATCACCAACAGATCTAACAGGTGAACTGGATCTGAGGCCGTTATAGGTCTCAGCTTTCAGCTACAGATGTAACCTCCACTAGAAACAACACTCCACAGGAGGGTCTGGTTCACATTTATCTGTCCATCTTCAGTATAATTTGACCTTTCCCAACCCCCAACCCACTGAGGGACTGGTCCCGCCTCCAGTACAAACCTCCCGGTATGTCTTCATTACCAGCAGCAGCACAAGGTACTGCTACTTCAGGAGGGATATAAGAAGGCACGGAGGAGAGAAGGATAAAAAGAGGCTTGGAAAAAGAAAAACCTTATACAGAGAGAAACAGGGATAGTGAGATAGAAGAAGTGGAAAAAAGAAGAAACGCTGAAAAAAAACTACAATATTTGAGGTGAAGTGAAGAAAAAAAGGAGCGAGGAGAGGGAGGGAGAGTGGTGACTTGTGGACCAAGGAGGCAGAGAAATAAAGACGTGAAACAAGAAAGCAGAAGGGGGGCGAAAGACGAATCGAAGAGCAGTGCACCATAGAGACGCGAGAGAGTGGAAAACAGAGCGTGACAGACTGACAGCTGCCCCGGAAATCGCAGGTAAGGTGAACCAAAACTTTGATCTTATCTTGTCATATTCAAACAGTTCCAGCAAATCGATTGCGTGATGGAAAAGCATGGTGAGGAAAGTACAACACAGAGACGCCGGAGGCTCGAACACTAACACAAATTTCCTGTGTCCAAGGAAAAAAAAAAAGAAGATGAATTTAGTGGAATTCATCCTCTGTAAGCTTATTAAACATTCCGCAACAGTTTTGCCCGAGCTGTTGTGCCAGCTGCTTTGAGAGAATTTCCCCAGCTGTGGCCTGTAAATTGCAGGATAAATTACATGATTGACATAAATATCTGGACCCACTGATAAAAGAAAAAAATACAAATACAAGTGAGTGTTCAGAGTGTCCAATCTTTGGATCAATTTTTTAACCAGTTTCGGCTCAATCTCCGGGAAAAAAGCCAGCGGTTGATCTGCTTTTTAACAGTGACTGTGTACTTCTGCTGTAAACTCTAGTAGACGTAAATTCATTTCTGTACGTCTTTAAATTTATTTTCCTTTACGACAGCATGTGCAGTAATAAAGAACACAAGCGCTTTATTCCTGATTCTGTTTGACGCTGTCAGGGCTCCATCTATCGATTGCACGACCCCTGTCCGTAAGCAGCGATCTCAGGGTATCAGTGCCACAACCTCGTCAAAATGAGTAAATAATGGGAGAAAAGACTTTTTAGTGTGCATTAAAAGTGCATTTAAATCCGTTTTAGGCACAACACATGTTGGTATTATCGTATAGAGAGCAGATTTGCAACAGAGATAAGAACCCGCTTAAAGCTTTGGACAGAAGTTGAAGCAGCTGCACTGAAAAACTTAATACTCAGCATTCATTTCATAGCACAATATGACATTTATATTTATTTTTTATTTTTCAATATTGTATTAAAAGTGCACTTTTAATTTGACTTTTTGTTTGTTTATAATGATAAAATATTGAAAATCTTTTTAATAAGAAAAGAAAACCCTTTTGCCGCCAAAGGTTTTACAGAAAGTCAGTATAAAGGTCCATAAAACATTAAGTGCTTCATATCCTATAAAAGATTTATTTATGCGTCATGACTGTAATCAGCGCTTGCAAAATGATTGCGAGTCGCTTTTATTTTGTGAGATAACAAACGCAAAATAAAAGGATATTATATTTTTAATGCCCCGAAGCATTAAAAAATAACAAATAACGCATGAGCGCGCAGAGATTCTTTGCCGTCTTGCTCATGACATTAAAAAAAAAGTGAAAAAAAGCGAATAAAATTAAATAAACTTGAACGTGAACACAGGAGCGCTCCGATTTTGTGGAGCTCAGCATGCAGCAGAACTGCACTGAAAAACATTTTCCAGTTTAGGGAAAACAATGCCACATGACTTAAAAAGATCTTAAATTGCACGAGTTACATATGTGCACGCAGATGTGCCTTTTCAGTAAAAGATCCAGGTCCAGATCACTGCTGTTAAAATTGAATCAGTACTAAATAAACTGTGTGTATGAGCTGTAAGCATAATGCATAATGTAACGGTTGTTATGCAATGTTGTTATAACTCGTACATCTTTGTCCACAACAATAATATAATAATACAATAATTAAGGATTCAGCTGCTGTAAAACATCAGAACGATAAAGTTGAAAAGGTAACATATAAAATTAAAAGTATTCCTGTACTGCATAGTAATGAACAATCACTGATATATTGTAGACAGACACTGAGGAGTGTATGTGACTTGTGTCTGCTGTAAATCTGTCTTGTCATGATGATTCTGGCTAAACAGCATAATTTCAATCAGCAACTTGATGGTTGATTGAAGTCGTCCCTCAGAAATCTGATTACTGCTTTTCCTGGAGGGTAAAAAGAAAAAAGAAAAAACCTCCAAGTCGTACCATGCAGGCATTTACCCGCTATTAACAGACTCAGATAACCAAAACATATGTTTAAAATCTTCTTTCGATAGCTGGTTGATAATTGGTTTCTAATAAGGAGGATTCGGAGCGCCCCGCGAATAGATATGATCTTCCTCTGACCCTTCAGCAATTACGTCCAGATGTGTGCCACTGCTCCTCACTTTTTCTGTTGTAGAAAGTAGATGAAAGTCAGTCTGTCATTTACGGAGGCTTTGCATCCTTTGCTGTGATCGCTCTAAACATCCTGGAAATGAACGTCCCATAAGCCGCAATGTGTTACATTTTTTCGTGCTGAAGCCTTTTCTGTCACGTCTTAAATATCTGACAGTGGAGCTGTTTTCTGTCTGAGCAGGCGCAGTGTTTGTTGGAACATATGCCGAAGAATTGGTGATTAATAGTATATATGTATGTATATACATATATATATATATATGTATATATAGACAAATACATTAACAGTTTGGTTGAAACAGATTTAAATTTAATTGTGAACCATTTATTGATAGAAACTGGCCTTTTCCAATCTTAATTATTCTACACAGTCTTTAGTTACAAGTCCACCAGTTTATTACCAATCCCAAAAAAGCTAGGACATTGTGTAAAATGGAAATAAAAACAGAATGCAATCATTTGCAAAAACTTTTCTACCTATAATCAATTAAATCCAGTACAAAGACAATGTTCAAACTGATTAACTTTATTTATAAATACATACTCATTCTGAATTTAATGCCTGCAACATGTTTCAAAAAAAGAAAAAGCTTGGGCGGGAGCATGTTAACCACTGTGATACATCTTTTAATCTTTTAGTAGTAGGACAATACTTGTGGAAATTCTCTCTCAGTCTTGCTTGATTGACTTCAGGTGCTCAACAGTCTCTGTAGTTGCATTTTGTGCCTCATAATGCACCAAACATTTTCAGTGGGAGACAGGTCTGGACTGCAGACAGGCCAGTCTAGGACACAATCTCTCTTCTGTGAAGTCACAGTACTGTAACGTGCAGACTGCGCGTCCGCTTTGTCTTGCTGAAACGCGCAACGCACGATGAAAAAGACGTCGTCTGAACGGCGGCATACGTCGCTCCAAAACCTGCACTTTTTAACGTTTTGTGGGACTTTCGCAGATGTGACAGTTAATCATGCTACGGGCGCTAACACACCCCCGTACCATCACAGATGCTGGCTTTTGAAGTTAGCGCTGGTAACAATCTGAATTGTCCCTTTTCCTCTTTCGCCCGGTGGACACGACATCCGTGATTTCTGAAATTTCTGAAACTTGTCAGGCCACAGCGTACTTTTCCCATCTTGTTGCTTGGGCCCAGAGAGATCTGCAGCATTTCTGAAAGCTGTGGCTTTAGCTTTGCATGGTAGTCTTAAATCCTTAAATTCCTGCAGTTATGTGTTGAGAAACATTGGGCCTCATGCAAAAACCACACGTATGAACAGATTTGTCATTAAGTGGTGTGTAGGGGTGATGTGGGAGAACTTATTGAATTCACCAGTTTTCTTGTATTTTGAATGTTCTTTCAGATACAAATATAATTTCTGAGAGGTCCAGACCTGTCGTAGAGTCGTGCAGTCAGTCTGCCGGTATCCAAACCAAAGTTTTTCACCAATGACTGTACATTTCATTAGTTTGAAGATATTTTGACTTTGAAAAATAAATTACACTTCATAATTATGATGACATAATCCATTTTGACTGTATTTTAGATTATAATAATTGTAAAATTTACTCATAAAAAAGCCTATAAAGCTTATAATCATTCATTTAATGATGAATTATTACCTACTGTCAGGTATATTGGCCTGTATCTTCACATGCAGGTTCATGAAGTTGCTGTTCATCCTCACACAACATCCTGTCCTCCGTCTCCGTGATCAAAACTAACCCTTGATCCTCTCCTCCTGCTGTAGTCATCGATCACCTTGCTAGGCAAGTCGTTTTTTTTATTCCTCATAAGTCATTTTCATATCAAGACGTTTCTTCTTTATTTCAGTGACAGTCCGACCCTCAGATAACGCGGCAGCACTCGTTTTCCCCGTTTCTTCCCTTTAGCAGGTCCTGTAATTCCTCCGCTGACGCTGTTAAAATGATGTACTTTTCTTGATGGGTCTCTAACAGCAGTGCTTCAAACTCCAAACTCGTAAAGTTCTTCTTTTTTCCTCCTTGACGCCATTTTCTTGAAGGAACACTTCCTGACATACGGAGCAGGAAGCGCAGCCGTATATGGTATTACTGGGGCATTAATTATGCTATTCGTGCAGGCGGATCATTCACACAGAGCATTTGTTGAATCTGATGTGACTTGGCGTTCGTACGAGCCCTTCATAGGACAAGAAGAGAACTGTAAGATAAGAATATGAAAATGTTCTTGCATGAGGGCCAACGTTCTTAACCTGTTGGACTATTTGCTTATGTAGTTTTCCACAAAGCGGTGAACCTGACCCCATCCATGCTCGTGAATGACTGAGCCTTTTGAGGATGCCCCTTTAATACCCAATCATTAACCTGTTTACTTTTTAATTGTTACAAACAGATGTCTTCTGGGCATTTTACAGCTTTCCCAGTCTTTTGTTGCCCCTGTCCCAAGTTTTCTGAAATGTATTCCAGGCATCAAATTCAGTCTGTTTTTAATTTAGCCTGTTTTTACAAAAAACAGTAAAGTTTATCAGTTTGAACATTAAATATCTTGTCTCTGTACTGTATTCAATTGAATACAGGTCGAAAAGATTTCGTAAAATTGCGTTCTGTTTTTATTTACGTTTTACACAACATCCTGAGTTTTTTGGAATTGGGGTTGTATCATTGGGCGTATGTTTACACATTTGTACTGTGGAAAGTAGATTATTCTGAATAATAACTTCAACAACACGTTTTCAGGTACTGTAACTTGGTTACTGTGAAATCTGAGTACACACGCATTGAAATGACAGCCCATTTATTTAAGTAATTATAGACGTATATCCTGCTTACTGACTCTCTGTGTGCAGGTGTGTGTTTTCCGTTTTGTGTCAGTCCATCTCAGGTGAGCTCAGGTCCAGAGGAGTTCTTCAGTGTTTCTGGATGTTTTTGGTATACGTCTTTCTCTTTGCAATGGTCGAACCTTAACTTGCATTTGTAGATGCAGCGGCACATTACACAGTGTTCACTGACAACAGTTTTCCAAAGTGTTCCCAAGCTCATGTAGCATCCTTTATAGAATTATATGGGTTTTTAATCCAGTGCTGCCTCGGGTCAAGATCACGGACATTCAATGTTGGTTTTCTTGCCGAGATTTCTCCAGAATCTCTAAATCTATTAATGATTTCATGGATTGTAGGTAGCGAAATCCCTAGATTTCTGCAGTTTTGTGTTGAGAAAGGTTGTTCTTAAACTGGTGGACTATTTGCCCACGCAGTTTTTCACAAAGTGGTGACCCTCGCCCTGTTCATGCTCGTGAGTAACTGACCCTTTTGAGAATGCCCCTCTAATACCCAATAATGATACCAATTAACCTGTGTACCTGTGGAATGTTCCGAAAACATGTTTTCATGTTCTGTAACCTGGTTACTATGAACTCTGAGTATACATGCAGCAGGTTTTGTCATAATTTTGAAATTATACCCTATTTATTTAAATGCATCAATTATAGACGTCCCTGCTTCCTGACTCTGTGTGTGTTTCGTCTGTGTGTTGTGCTCCTCTCTTAAAGTGCATTTACTGCGCAGTAGACCTTTTTAAAAGCAGCCGCTTTGACATGAAATAGTAGAGTAACTATTGTACTAATTGAGGTTTCGTTTCATTCAGGTCAAACAGAGTCTGGGTGCCATAATAATAGGTACCATAATTGGTATCATTAGTAACACTTGTGTTTATCCAACTATTTTATATGTATAGCTGTCATTTTTAAAGGGCTATTATCTCTGATTTACACTTACTTGTTATTAAACTTTCAGAAGATATTGAATGTCAGTTAGGTCTTTAAATTTTATTGCGTATTTCCAATACAAGGATTCATTGTTACACAGCTTCACAGCAATATTTTCCCCATCTCAAGTCTGTTAGACACACGTAAAAAAGCAGATTAGACATGAAAAGTCTGGCAAAAACCTACTTTTTTTCTTGTCATCTGATCCCACAAAAACACCAGAAACAACTATAAAGTAATCCTCCTGTCTTATATTGTCTGCAGGGCTTGATTGTTGCCCAGAAACCATTAAAAACATAGCAATGAGTCACACTATTGGACTGGGCAACGTGTTCCTTCATTAGCATGAACGCTCACACTGCAGTTTATTTGACTTAGTCCCACACACACTCTTTCTGCTCACTAAAGCACCAAATGCAGTGATGGAAGAAGTAGTCAGATACTTTACTTAAGTAAAAGTACCAATACCACCGTGTAAAAAAAATACTGTTGCAAGTAAAAGTCCTGCATTCGAAAATCTGCTTGAGTCAGGGCGCCCCTATAGCTCAGTTGGTAGAGCGTGTGCCCCATGTACTGAGGCTGTTAGTCCTCTGCAGCGGCGGCCGGTTCAACTCCTGCCTGCGGACATTTGCTGTTTGTCATCCCCTCTCTCTCTACCCCCTTTCCTATCATATCTTCAGCTGTCTCTATCAAAAAAAAAAAGGCAAAAGCCAAAAAGAAAATCTACTTGAGTGAAAGCACATAAGTATTACAGGCAAAATGCACAAAAGTAAAAGTACTCACTATGCAATATGGTCCCTTTCAGAGTGTTAAATTATGGAGTCTTCTTGGTCCAGAAAGGTAACACAAGATAATGATTTGTGCACAGAAGTTATTATTGTGTCCAACAGGATTTTCTGGACTTCAGGGACTGACGTACCTGACCCAGCAGAGCTCCAATCTGAGGACATAACTGAAAACACCTGTGAGGGTCTGTGGGGCCTTTAATCTATAACAATGCTTCATATTTAACAAGTGAAAGCAAAGTAACTACAGTAGTTAAAAGAGCAATATGTAGCAAGTACACGTGCAAAAATGAGTGCAGCAGTCCAAATAGTGAGCTGGAGCCAGAGACTGTATATTAAATTGGTTGAAATCCTGTTTATTTATTGTATTTACTGGTCTTCCCTGGACTCACCTGCAATAACAAGCCCTACACTGCAAGTCGATCAGCTGTTTAAACTGTCGGTGGTCTGTCGATGTAAAACTAAGCCTGTTATCCTGAAAACAAAGGCCCACTACTCTGAAAATTCACGCTCTGGATCTGGACTGTGTTAAGTGCCTGCCTGTTTCACCTCCCCGCCAGAGTCCATTAACATATTGTTCAATTTAACCATTATGCCTTATAAAATATTATCAATGGTTTCTCATGACTTATAAACACACACACACACTCGTTCGGCGAAATGTTCTGCATTAAGTTGAATCTAATTAATGTGAAACAGGCAAACAAAAACACATTATTCCAGCCCAGAATAGACATTTCTCAAGGCAACACCGCAGCTGTCGCATTTTTGTCAGAGAGTCAAGTATTTTGACTTAGCATGTTTCCTTAATCTCTGATGGCATATTGGGGTCATTTAATGATGTATTACAGTAAATATATATCAGCGATTTCTTCCTTAAATAAATGTAGAGAATAAAGTACAGCGGAGTAGAGGTATAAAGTTGCATAAATTGAGAAATATGTAACACTAACAGCAAGCAGGTGCTGCACTCCAAATTTAAAATATTGGACTAACATAAAATATTGGTGGGTTGTCTGCAGGTTGCAGGGACACTGAAGCGCAACATTATAATGTGACAATGACAAGCAACAATGAGTCCTACCCTGTAAGTTGAGCTGTTGTTTGCAAATTATAAAGCAGCTCTTATTTTTTATAGCTCTGTCAGATGTCTGTCAATGGAAAGCTAAGCCCATTATCCCGAAAATAAAACGCCATTGCTCCAAAATTCCGGCTCATATTACTCAATTTTTACTCCCTCTAAAAGATTATTATTGATTTTTTATGGCTCATAAACAGACACTTACTCATGGCAAAACAGGAATTTAATTTGGCCCTAATTAACGCTCAAAAAAACATAAGTTACAGGCCGGAAAATAATTTTCAAAGGAGGACATGGCGGCTTTAGTGCTGTTGTCAGAGAAGTGAGCAATTCTACTTTGCGTGTTTCCTCAAGTCGTGCCTTAATCCTTAATCTTTAATGTCTTAATGACCACATGGCAAAGGTCGTCAATGAAATCATCTGACATCTGGCTTCAACGCACAGACTGACTTTAAAGGCAAACACATGCTAGCCGTGTCCATCGAGCAGAACGGAGTTCGACAGAAGGTTATGAACAAATCAATTCTTCACTCCCAGGGGCGTGTTCAGACTTTTGGACTGGGGTGACTTATAGAGGGGTGGCATGAAGTGTGTGTGTGTGTGTTCCTGCGTGCGTGTGTGCAGTAGCATTAATTTATCATTTCTAATATCTATTTTCATCACTAACATTACAGTTTCTTACATTCCCGTGTTTAGATTTTTCATATAAAAGATAAACAGTCCTACCAACAACAACACAACAGAGTGGAACCATAAACAAACATGATATAAAACTCATGTACTTTATTCTTTAAGTCCTCAAAAAGCCTCCATTGTTCCACTTTCCTCAGGCTGAGACTCATTTGCATTCCAGCGTGAAAAGTCCATCATCAATAATTTTTATGATTTATGATTTATGATTTACTTATGTACCCATTTACTGTAGTTATTGTTTTTTGGAGTGAAGGGAACTACAACTAACATCTCATTAAAGAAGCCTGTGTTTTAAAATATAAAAATAAAATTAAGCCTTGTAAAAGAAATTAAAAAAAATTAAAAAAATTAAAGTAGGCCACACACAAAAAGACAAAACAAAAAACAATGCACATTTAAAACAGGGTTGCAGATTTTGTGGATTTTGCTTGACTGATGGTTGAAAAGCTAACAATCAATGAATTGATTCGTCATAAATAAGACAGATTTCCTTGTTTTTCTCTTTTTTTTTCTCATTTAAAGTTGATGCTGAAGTTTTCTTATTCAAGATTCTGCTAGACAATGTCAAATGAGGCACAAATACTGCCACTATATCAATTGATTAGCAGTAAACACATGTTTAAACAGTTAAATTCTTAATGCTGATTAAATGATTAATGATCATTACCATGCCTCTCACGGGACTAATCAGCCAATCATACTTGAGGATAATGGGAGGCACTCGGGGTGGCCAATCAGATTTCAGGAGTGTGTTGTTTTTTTTTCTCTCCTCGCCATTCTGACTTATCACACATCTCCAGACTCGCTTTGACAGAATAGAAAACAAAACACAGGAAGCTCCCTGTTGTGACCTGTGGTGTTGTCCGTGTCTGACTTGTGCTCCAGCATGAAGAGAATAGATTATTATCTTCATCACATCACTTTGCAACATTAAACTCTTTAACTAAAATCGTGTCCAGCTCAGAGGCAGAGTGTGTTTGAACATGATGAGTAAAATGAAAAACAAATGTGGGACTGACTCAAGTTCTACTATGTTTACTTAAAAAAAAAAAAAAAAAAAAACACAGCAAGCATTTTTAAGTATTTAACTAAACTCCAAGGCTGCTCCAGATGATATTTGTATAGTTGTTTTTTTTTTTTTTTTTTGTTAACGTGAGAAACTGAAGGAATTACGGATATTTCCCAAATATTTTTCTGATTAGAATAATTTGTGTACCTTTGGGACCACTGACAGATGAAAGCAGTGCGCCGTGTGGAGAAGTGCCAGATGTGCACGGATGTCAAAATAGACATGACACAGACACGCAGAAAAAGGAAGAAGGTCAACACATCATCCAGCCTCTGAGATTTGACCTTTTCTCCACCTTTTTTTTTTTTTTTGAATCATAAAGTAAGACGTTTGAAATTTTCCTTGTGAATTATTATTTAGTTAGTTTAACTGGTTTTTGTATTTACAAGGAGTGATGAATAGTCAAAGACTTTTCACGAAGTGGCCTAAAAACAGGTATTGTAGCATTTATAGCCTTACCCGAGCCGTTTTGGTGGTCTGTTCAGTGTGACTTTAATGACAAATTGCATCACTGCGGCAAAGCGGAAACGGTCTCTATTTTGATAACCATTTGTGCTTTTTACGTGACCGTTTACTTCACGCAGAGAGAAGCAGAAAACTGGCCGGTTTTAGCTCCACTTCTAACACTGCTTTATGCTGTTTACAGGGTCCATTATTAAAGGTAGGTCAGCTTAATTCATGTGAATAATTAACGCTGCGGCGGTGGTCTTTCCAGTGGAGGACTATTAAACCAAATTCCGCTCTGAAAGCAGGTGTTTTATGGAAGCAATTTTTCCACAGTAAAATCTTTTTTCTCTCTCCAAGATTCACTTTGATCTGCAGGCGCGATCGGCACATTTTAATTTACTCACAAACATCGTTAACTGACCTGTGATGAAGTGTTGACTGGCCCGGTCCCGCAGTTTAGCGTTCGTAATATAAACTTTATTGATCCCACATTGAGGAAATTCACACGTTACAGCAGCTCGAAAAGTACAGATAGAAAAAAGAAACGGGTGATAAATGGAATAAAGATAAAATGAAAATAGAATAAAAGTATTAAAGAATAAAAAATATAAAACACAGACTATATACAATATACACCATACAGATATAGGCTTATGGAAATATGTGGATATTTGGGTAATTGTGCATGATAACTGCACACATGATGTAAATGCACACATGGTGTGTAGCATAATAGTAAGAGAAAAAAATAAAAATAAAAAAATAATTTTGCCTTGTAAATGAATAATTGTACAGACAAACAGAGATTCAGATTGCAAGCTGCAAAACTTCACCGGATGATTTACAGTATGAAGATACTATTACAAGTAATGATTTAACAGTGAAAAATATATATTGCACAGGATAATTGCATGATAATTGCTTTGCATAATGTGTATTTATATGACAGTAAAACTATTAAATGTTAAAAATCAATAAATAAAAAGTCAATAGAATAAATAAGTAAAATAAACACCAGGGATAACAAGTAATAACCAATGATTAAAGCCTTCAGAAGCCAAAAAATGTTGATGCTCCACACACCACTTTTCTTTTCTTTTTTTAAATTAACAATGATAGAGGAAGTAACTAATTAAAAAGGATCCAGGTTGAAATTTAGTGAAATAAAGGTCGACTTTTACCCCATATTTTTTTTCCCTGGTCATCCACATACACACCTGCACTGACTCTATGCGCCCCGCCAAATTAAAAGCCAGATTAAAAGGACAGGTCTTTACTGTCCTTTTAAAATACAAAGAGAGAGATGCCCCGCTGGCTCACTTGGTATAGCGTGCGCACCATATGCAGAGTCCTCTGCAGCAGCCTTATGCTGTTTTTCTCTACTCCTTTTCCTGTCTCTACATAAAAAAACCCCAAAAGCGCAGACAGAGCTCGCTATTCTAACATCCAGGGGTAGTAATTCCCACAGGACGAGGGCATAAAAACAGAAGGCGCTCTCGTCGGTACGTTAGTGGGATACATACTGAGGACGTAAAAAAGAAAAGCGGCGGAGGACCTTAGAGGTCTGCATTGAAACATAAAATGAAAGACGATTTCTTGTTGGGATGAGTAAGGTCATTTAACCCTTTTATAAACAAGTAAAATAACTTTAAAATCAATTCTAAAATATACAGGCAGTCCGCGCAGTGTCTTGAGAAGTCGGGTAATGTGATCCATTTTCCCTGATTTATTTAAATCTTTAATTTAAACTAGCTGTAGTTTTCATACATGCTTTTCAATTAAAAGTCAAATAACCTAAACTCATAAAAATGTGAAAAAATTATAATATAAAAATATAAAAAACAATAAGCTTAAAGGAAATGAGTCGAACAGCCGCAGTGAATGTATTTACTTTGAGCCACTGTGCTAACAGAAAGCGTTTCTTCACGCAGTGGAGATGATGTGAGCATCATTTTCAGCCTTTTAAAAAACTTTAAATACAGGCTTGATTATTTTCTCTATTTGTTTTAGCAGCTGGCAGACTACCAAACTAAAGCGTCACAGAGAGGGTTCACTCGCTTCCCTTGAAAAAGCAAACATATTTGACCTTAAAAAAACAAAAAATGGCACCTCTTAGATCTCTGTAGATTCTGTCAACTTTGCTCTCCTGTTTAAAGCTAACTGAGGCCACAGTGACAAGAAAAAGAAATTTGAACTCGCTCACATTTGCAGCCAGAAAACCAGCTGTAAATTTCTGGAGAGGCATTTTACAGTCGCTCAGAAATGTGACTGACTGAGCCAGAAACTCTCACAGAGTCACTGAACACCTCTGGATTCTGGTTATAGATACACATTAGTATTTAATGTGCGCTTGTTTGGTTTCTAATATTTAATCATTAAAACTCCATCAACCATTATTTGCTCAAAATAATCCACAGACCTCGTTGTGAGCAGTTTCATGTAGGAACTACTTTCTTTCTGCGATCGACTACAACAGATTTTGGGATGAACATGCTCTTTTAAATCAAATCACCAACTCTGCAGCTTTTTTGAACCTATTTCTTTGGTTTTAAGGCACATTTGCAGTATGTTTAGCCTGAGCTGTCTCATCCGCCTGTTTCCAGCAGCGCCAGGCAGCTGTCTTCACCAACCCAGCTCTGACAAACACACCACGCTGTCAAAAAAGCCTGACGAAAGCTTCGTAAAAAGCCATCTTTTGGCGGAAGTGTGAGTGTTTGGAACACGGTGAACACATCGATCAAAAGAGGAAAAGAGGATTATGTTACAGGAAGGGGTTATGAACTTTTTACAGACATTTCGACAGTTCATTCGTATTTGGATGTGAACGTTTGTGTCATCGTTGAAATCTGTCGTAACCGCTTTAAATCCAAGGAGACTGCAGCTGCTGTCTTTCATAACTGGAGAGGATACAAACAGTGTGGTGAGAAAATTGATACTCAGCAGGTTTTTGCTGGAACATTTTTTAAAAAAAGCAAAAAATTTTAAATAAAAGGCACGTCAGACGGTGACGGTGATCTGCTCTGTGTCTGCGGCCACAGTCGTTCTGAACAGAGCGGAAAGAGAAGATCTGATGGACAACATAAGAATGATATTGTTAATGCATTTTCCATTATAGGTAAGTATTTAATTAATTTAAAAAATGTAATTGCTGCATTGTTATTCCTTTATGAATTTGTCGGAGACACCAGCACTTAAAGTCAGTACAAGGGCCTCAATAAATGGTAGATTTAGATTTTAGATTTTAGATTTTAGATGAGCAAAAATGGGAAAAACCTTATTTGGAGAATCAGTCTTCTCTGACTCCTGTTTTGTCTTTTTTTCCCCCTTTTTCTTTTCTTTTCTTTTCCCAATGCCACTTTGCGCACACCGGACAAACGTTTTTGCACACCCCTTTTGTCATTTTGCACAAACCCCCTAATCCATACAACTAAGCTAACACTAAATAATTTCCACACCTCATTTGTCTTCTTTTTCTGCACAGACTCTTAAACTGTTCTATGCAGTTTATACCGTCTTACCTGTATCATTTTATCGACCTCAGTCACCTTTCGCACAGGCTTTTATTCTGCTTCTTATACTGCGCACACTGTTATAACGTTATTCTGGTTTACACTCCACATACCGCTTTTCATGTTGTTTATCACCTCGTCCGCCTCACTCATCTGGTCTTCTTTCTTTCTTTCTTCCTTCATTAAACTTAAAAGTATTTTTATATTTGTAAATGGGATGATTAACGGCACAAGATGGAGAGGCATAGTGAACTAAGAATTTCATTGATGACTTATTTATTTTCTTAATGTGAGTTCTGACGCAAGATAGCTGCTGTGCGTCCCCCTGGTGGTGGTTGAGGCGAGGGTCCCCCTTTCACTGTGTAGCGCTTTGAGTGGCTATGATAAAGCGCTAATATAAATGCCTATTCTTCTTCTTCTTCTTCTTCCTTTTCTAATTATTATTATTATTATTGTCATATGACAATAAAAACATCTTCTTCTTTCTATTTTAACTTTTAAAAGAGCTTGCTGTGAACAAGTTGCAGAATACAACAAACTTATGATGTAATATGCTATGTTGTATTCCAATACATAACAACTTTATTAAAGATGGGGTCTTCCTTCAGAGCTCTCGCAGAAGATTTACCGTCCCCTTCGCTCCCCCTCCCCTTCTCTTTGTTCTGTGCACAGGCACAAACACGACTTATCACTGATGAGCTGGAATGGTGTTGTGTGGGTCAGTCCTGGCCACCATTTACAGAGTCAGGATTGTGTAGAAACATCAGATTTTTTTTTTCAGCGCACACACAGAACAGGGGACTACAGGATCATGAGGAGATACTCACTGAATTTGATACAGAGTGCGCTGGATTAGAATAACACTTTAAATCCCACAAGGAGCAAACTGTTGGAGCAGCTTGTTGTTCATGTTCATTAAAAAAAAAAAAAATCAAAGTAACATACAAACAAACATCATGATACTTACAGGGAGATAAATCTGAGATAGAATAAATACTACAAATAGATAAAGTTGCTATAAGCACAATAAAAAGATTGGTGAAGGCATATACCAGAGGTGACAAAAAAAAAAAGGGGGGGGGGGGTGAAATGAGGAAATGAACGATTTGGAATAGCTGTTAGTTTTACAAGCAGATAAAACAGAACAACAGAGAAAATTCACTTGCAAACACGTGCAGAATAAATTTTTTGTTTTCCAGAGAATTTGTTGTAGATTTCTTTGCTTCAGAGCGATGATCTTAGAGCAGATTTGAACTCTGCCGTTTCTGTTTTTCACTGTGAGGTTGTGAAACCAGCAGATAAAAGGAAAAAAAAAAAAAAAAACTCAGGGGAGTCTCAATAAAAGATTTATAAAAGGATGACAGGACTGACAGAAAAAGATTTGAGTTTGTTCACATCAAATAGTTGCAGTGACAAGAGAAAAGTTTATCTTTGTTTAATGTTCTAATAAAATTATTTTGCGTGAGTGAATTCAGTGAATGTGCAAAAGGAAATTATTATCCTTTAGATGCATAAGTGGGTTAAAATACCTTGTTGGTTTGTTTTCTTGTAATATCTTTGTAAAGGAAAGTTTAATTTAAAAGTTAACGTGTAAGTTTACGTTCATCATTGCCAGCCAGACATTTTATTGGATCTTGTCTATAAGTAAACTTATTTAGTGATGCTGATTTAAATGATTAATTATTAGTATTTTATTATTTTATTTACTTTACTTTTCAGATAATTTTATTGGTTGAAAATAAAAGTTGACTTTTCACTTTTGAAAACTGACGGCGGACACATGTCCACTAATGTCCCAGAATAAACATTTGGTCATATGAGTTGTTTTTTAAAGACACTGACAAAAGGCCTAGTTTTTTTTTTTTAAATAAACTTTAGAATAAACTTACACTGATGATCTAATAGAATAAATGTTACCGAATGATGTAATCCAATGTAAATTATTAATTAAAACATAACGATGATGTTGTAAAGTGCTATATAAATAACTTTGATTGATTGATTGACTGACTGACGGCGTCAGGGAAAATACATTTGGAAGAACATGTCCAGAAAAACGATTTGCTCTGCTTTCTGGAGAATTTATTGATTGGAAATAAAAGTTGACTTTTTTATGTTTGAAAAGTGACGGGGGACGCGTGTCCTCTTACTCTAACGTCCAGGAACGACTCTTGGTCATACAGGTTGTTTTTTAAAGACACTGACAAACGCCTGTTTTGTTGTTCCGGTATGAACACTTGTTGGATTGTAGAGACTGTCCTGTAACAGCGACGTGACAGGTTTGATCTTCATTAATTCAGCCTTTATAATGCACTTGTATTTAAATTATATTCATATTTAGATTTGAAACACGTATTTTATTTAAAATAATAGACCTGTTAACATAATGAAACTTTGCGTCTTTGTATAATGTTGTCTGCCCCCGTGCTGGACAAGACAAATGAAAATGTGTTGTCAGCTCTTAACTCTTTTAAATTGAATGTAGATTAAATTTTATTAATTTTTTATACATCTGTTAAGTTTTTTTTTTTTCATTGAAAAAGTTAAGAACAGGAAGCAGTTAGTTATTAAACATTAAACATCATCATAATTTCCTTAATCTCGTTAGTATAATCGTTTTAATTGTCTTGTGTCATTGTTGCCCCATAATAGTTCTGTAGAGTTCTTTTTTTTTTTTTTTACCAATTCCCAAAAAAACAAAACAAAAAAACACTCGGCTTTGTGGTCATTCTCTTGTTCTGAATCGTTTTCCCACTACAGTTTTCTTTCATACCAATTCTAACATGTTTGTTTAAAAAAAAAAAAAAAAAAACATACAAAAATCGTTGTTTTAATTTTTATGTATTTCATTGCCTCTGTTTCACATTCCTGTTCACCGAAAAGAAAACTTTGTTGTTCAGCATGAAATATTGCAGGCCGACGGGTGTTTACATGCTGGTTCTGATTCTTTTTTTGTTTTGTTTTGTTTTTCAATGAAAAGAAAGCCAAGGAAACAAAGCATAGTGTGTGCATGTGTGTGTGTGTGTGTGTGTGTGTGTGTGTGTGTGTGTGTGTGTGTGTGTGTGTAAGTGGAGCCAGCAACCCCTGCAACAGAGAAGATCAATTTAAAAAGGACCCCTGTGCGTTTATTGTTGCTTCCATGGAGATGGAAATTACTGCAAAATTATTTCAAAATGAGAACCAGGCCATCGAGGCACTCTGATGTTATTCTTCCTCGAGCTCCACCACAGTGTCCTCGACACATTTCTTAAGAAAATATGAGCGTGTGTGTGTGTGTGTCCAAAGAGTCAAAATACAGAGATTAATTTCTACCGGGTGCAAATCAGATGTTTCGTCTTGGTCTGGCTAATAAAACCTGGTCTGACCATAACTGGTCAGATTGACTGTAAAAGTCGAATTTTCGTTTTTTTTTTTTTTTTAACATGCATTTACCTTCTAATAACTGATGCCTAGAAACATACATGCATGTTTAAATGCTTTTATTTTAAATCGTATTAGTAGTAGTAATAGTGTTATTACACCAGTGTGAAAACTGTTTGAGGGTGAGAGCCCATGATTTAGAGACATGTTTGTTGAAACTGGTGGAATCTGTTTGGTGGTTCTGCTGCAAAAGTCTGGAAATACCAACTCTTCACTGTAATCTAATAGAAGCGCATCTAATCTAATGAAAGTGTGCACCCCCTGAGCACAGCTGCAATCCTTTTTAGACTGACAGCGTATAACCAGGCCTAATGACTGGCCATTTACAAATAAACACACAATTTACAGTCGTTAGCGGTCATGCGGTCATGCTATTATGCCCTCAATATATTTCACACTACTAATAAGCTGACAAGCAGAAATCAGGGGAGTGAGCGTGATCAGAGGGGAAAAGGACGAGAGCAGTGTGTTATATGCTGTAAAAGTTTTACCATTTTTTAAATCAGCTATTTATTTATCCCATTTAATTTGGATTATTAGAATTAGCTTTTTGCCAAAAGCATTTATTTGTGTTTGCGTGTTTAATGTGCAGTCAGTAACAATCTGTAAATTCCAATTTAACTGGCTTTATTGGCACGATGTGATGGTTCAAACACGTTCCGAAGCAAATATTCACATAAGCACAGTACGAAAAAGAGAAAAGGAGAAGAAAAGAGACATTCAGTTTATTATCCTGTCAAATTCACCTGTTCCACAGTGGATAACAATTATTTTTAGCCGTTCTTTATGGTTACAAGTCTGGAGGGTTGTCACGAGGTCTATATTTAGTTAGTGTTTGGATTTTAATGTTTTTTGGGGTTAAATAATGGGCCGAAAAAGTACATCTGCCTCTGCGTAGTGGACGAGCTTGCATAAAAATATTTATGTATGTAATATGTAAAATATAATATGTAACCCCCCTCCATCCACCACAACATATTACATGATTAATATTACAGGCAAACACAACCATGAAGTTTTACAGCTGGTTGCAGTTATGTGGTTTTTATATTATCATCAATTTTCCGTTGTGGTCCCAGTAATCTTTGCTCTCAAGGCATCACTGTAAAAACAAAAAAGCTGAGAAAACCCAAAATTTAAAAGCAACTTGCCTCAGTATGTTTTTGAGTTTTGCGCCAATCTCAAACTCTTAAGTTTTAAAGAAGTTTTACTGACTAATAATGTTTTCTTTAGATAATTTACTTTTCTTCCTTCAATAAATTTGAATCTTCAAGACACAAAGATTCAAATTTATCTAAAGGACAAAAGAAAATTATCTCAACAAAACAATCACAGGTCAGTTTGATTCAAAACTTAAAAATCTAGTGAAAGCAGTGACCTTTAAATTATGAGTTTTCTCAAGTTGTGCAGTCTGTACCCACTGCTTTTATTATGTTAGGCACCTGGAGTTCCTGCAGTCTGCACTGCACCTTGAATTTTATTCATTGCGTCTACTTGTTATGTGTAGAACTACAGATGGAAATCTGGTGCAACCATGTTTTCATTTCTTGTAAATGATCAATGTCGTTGCACACTGTCCTTTTATAAACCAAATAAAGTAAACTAAACTAAATTAACAAGTCATCAAGTGACAGTAATGATCAGTTACGCAACAAAGCCTGAGTTACCGCTGCGTACTCTGTGGCGTTCGATGAAAGCACAGACCAAACCGACAGTCCGCAGCAGCCATTTTCATCAGGGGTATAATGACCAAGTGACAGAAAAGTCGCTTTATTGTGTCCACATGTATGCATGTTTCTGTAAAGTATGACAAAAATATGGAGACAATGAAGTACATTGTTAGAAATATTGCACTTTCCTGCAGTACTTGAACACTGAGGTGGCCCCTCTATGAGCCCACAATACCATCAGTAGTCCCAAGCCAATGTGAGACGCCTGTCTTAAGATGCAGTTTCACATGACATAATTAAGCTACATTTAAGTGGAAAAAAAAAGTTAAAAATGCAGTTGCAAGAACAATATAACTTAAAGCACCAGTGTGCAGGATTTAGTGGCATCTGGAGAGATTGCTACTAACTAAATACCACAGCTCCCCTGCTCTTTCGTGTGTGTCTAATTGCAGGATGTCTCTTGTTTTCCTGTGAGTCATTCTGTATTACGCATTTTGTCAGACTAATTGTTATTTACTGTGCTGTAACCGTGCACTGTCCCTCATGCCTCATGTGCACCGATCTGTTTTCTCTGTGCTGGACTGCCTGAGCAGCTAACAATCGTCTCAGTTCCTCACAGCACAGTCACAGCTGTTGGTTTAGTGTTATTTTCCACTGTCATTACCTCATGGTGAATATCAGGTTTTGTACTGTTTGTCCCATCTGTGATGCACCACTGCTTCACCTGGCTACAATCACGGAAAAGTCTGACAGCTCTTCTAAATGTGCTTACGTCATCACCAACTCTCTGACGATGCTAATAATTTTCACTCTGGCTGTGTGTGGCTCTTATATGGTTTCTGTTTGTCATTCGTGCAGGTTTAGTGGCCACAAAAGCAGCACAATCCTTTGTGAATTTGCCTGAGATTGTGTAACAAAACAGTCAGGTCAAGAATTAAATAAAGAGCTGTTGAGTTTAATAGAACTAACGGTAATCCCTTAAGTTGGGGTGTCGCAATATATTGATGTTGAAGATAACTGCAGTATTTTAAAAATGAAATATTGATATAATCAAACACCTCTTAAAGACACTGTGCGATCTTAAATCATTTGTTTCTTTCCGCTCTCGTTTTGCCTTCCTCCACCTTTTCACTGTCCACTAAGTGTAATAGCACGTTTTTGTACACTTTTGTACGATAATGGTTGCAGATTCTCACTCCATCTCCCTACACGTATATCTGAGTGTAATTAATTTTGCCAAAAAAGATACAAAACGCACAATAAACAAAGTTAAAGATGAATTCGACTGACTGCATATTTCTTCCAAATTCCTCTCTATATAGCGCAATAAAATCATAATCATGAGCTGTTTTAGCAACGATAATTATCTGATATCATGACAGCCGAGACCTGAAGTAACATTTAGTCATGTATAGTTGCTTTCCAGATGATAGGAAAAAAAAAATTGAATTTTAGGCTGTCAAATACATGTGCAAATCCAGTCACATTCCATGCAGTACAAATTCATGAATGAGGACCCCACCCTCAGTGAATTTATTATTATTATTTAATATTTCAAAATGATTACTTACTTATCCAATATATATATATATATTCTTTTATACATCTTCCATTCTCAAGATGGAAAGGAAATTAAAGTTTGACTGCTAGATGTGACAAAAGATCAACAAAACAGCCAGATGGATTGAGATCAGGGGTGTCACAGTTCTCCAAGTCCATGGTTTGGTTTGACTTTAGATTTTATGGTCACTGTTCGATTAAATTTTTCATTAAACTATCAAGTCTGGATTTGTAAAGATCAACAGATCATTGGGCCTCATGCAAGAACATTTTTATCTTAAATTTCTCTGACTTTTGGGGTCGTTTGAGTACTGCACATCAGACTTAAGATAACTGTGTAAATGATCTTCCCGTGTGCGTTTGAGTGCATGTGCATGAGATCTGTAAATTACCATAATCACCCTAATTATACTGCGTAAGGCTACACTTCCTGGCATATTGTATGTCAGGAGGTGTTCATTGATGTAAATGACATCAAATAATAAAAAGAACTTTTTAAGTTTGGAGATTGAAGTTCTGCTTTACTTTAAACAGCATCAGCAGTGGAGTTATGTGACCTGTGAAAGCTGAGGAACAGGAAAAATAAATGCTTTTAATGCCGTGTTACTCGAGGCTCGTACTGCCGGTGAAATAAAGAAAAAACGGCTCCTTGTGAAAATAGTTTCAAAGAAAAAAAAAAGCCACAGCATGCCGATAGACGACTGCAACGGGAAGAGGGAGGTAAGGGGAAATCTCATTCACAGAGATGGACAAAAAATACAAGTTGATTATCTGTGGATGATGTTGCAATGCATGTTGTTCCCCTGGACAGCAACTTACATAAACCTGCATGTGAAGATACAGCCTGACTCTGATAACCCATTTAAATGAATGATGACATTGTTAGGCCATATGAATAAATTTAGGATTATACTTCAAATAATTCAAACAGCCGCAACACGCCGCGAGTAGGCCGGGGTTGGAAAAAAAAAAAAAAGAAAGGCAGATTCTGTCTTTGATTTGGATTATTGAATTGAAAGCTGAAAGCATTTTTGTAATTTAATATTGAAATTTTGACACCTCTAACAGACATGTTACAAAATTATAATCATCTTGTCAAAAAAATTACTTGACCTAACAGCGACTGTGCTCTAACGATTAAAGGGACAGTTCATCCCCAAGTCAAAAGTACAGGTTTTTCCCCTGGTCTGTAGTGCTCTTTATCCATCTAGATAGTTTTGGTGTGAGTCGCAGAGTTTTGGAGATATCGGCCACAGACATTTCAGCCTTCTCTCTAATATAATGGGACTATGTGACACAAGTTTCTTTCTAATAGAAAGAAAGTAGTTCCTACATGAAACTGCTCACAATATGGTCTGTGAATTATCTTGAGTAACAGGGTCGTGATTTCTGGGAATAGACACTGTTTTTGATTTTTGTGTGTGGGTGTGTGTGAGAGCAGTCCCATTATATTTGAGAGAAGGCGGAGATCTCTACGGCCAATATCTCCAAAACTTTTTACACTCTTACACCAAAAAAAATCTAGATTCATAAAAAGCACTACAGGCCAGGGGAAACCGGAGGGAACTTTCCCTTTAAAAACAACAAAAACAGTCGACAAATGCTGTACAAACATAAGTTGCAGCAATTATAGCTTGTAACCTTCGATCACTACAAAAGAGACCACTTTTCCGGAAATATAATGAACTCTTCAGTAATAACTTTAGTGCTATAACAGTGACATGTCACAATGCAGTGAAGAAGAACAAAGGTAACCCCTGCACACTTACTTCATGCGCCAAAGGTTTAATAATTACGTTAAATGTTCTCATCCCATCAGATGTTGACAAGTTGACAAGTTAACCACCCAAATTATTCAGTGTGAAAAACATCTGGAAGACCCGGTGGTGAACTCAGGCCGTCTGAGGGGTGAAGGCGAAAAAAAAATAAAAAAATAAAGGCACCACCTGTACGTGGTAAGGCACCAGTGCTCCGACAGTTTTAATACATTTGTGGTGAAGCAGTTCCAATCCCTGGTTTAAATTAAAAAGTATTTATTACAAGACTTTAAGAACAACAACTACTACACCTCTAATAAGAAATGTTAAATGTTGAACCATTTAAAGGCACGAGGCTGATTAACATAGGGCGGCCTGTATGGCACCGTATTGTTTTCTCCACTGGAAGGGCACACTAGAAGGCACTTCACCATGTTTTGTTCACCTGAAGGGGCATCCTGGGGGGCACTTTATCATGTTTTATCTACTAAAGGGGCATCCGAGAGGTTACTTTTGTGTCGTTTTTTCAAGACCCTTGAGTCCACCTGTGAAAAAGACATTAACAATTCAATAAATTGCATAGAAAAAAGTACATAGAGGAAAAACTGCCATAGTTCCAAATATAAAACATTTGTGAAAACATATCATATATATGTAATTACATACTATAATTACTCTTTCTCTACATGTCACAGTAGAATAACAAAGAACACTGCAGCGTACTAAAAAATGCCTGTAAGCTACTCTTTGCAGGAGCTCTCCATCCAGCACCACATAACAGCAGTAATTTCACATGAGAAACACAATAAGAGAATTTTTTTTTTTTTTGACTTTACAGTTGTTCCACTGTGTCTGCGGTGACGGTAACAGTGCCACCATTTTTGATTCACAATAACCACTTTCTGGATTTTCTTGCTGGCAGCATGATGCACTCATGTGTCTCCCTACAAGTGTGACAAAGGCACATTTTGCTGTGAAATATTAACCTGTGACAGGATGGATTTTTTTTTTCCCCTCGACACGGCAGTTTACGGCAACTGCCTTAATAATGAAATGTTATGTACTTTATAGAAGCATACTGTCATAGGTGTAGCATAGCTGCTTTAGAGAATGGAACAGTGCTTGAAGTGTGAGTGAAAGCGAGCAGCAGACTGAGAGTGACGGTGATGCCCACAGCAGAGCAGAGAGTTGTCAAGCTGTATGGTGCAGGTTACAGCAGTGATATTCAACCTGTGGCCCGTGGGAGAAATCTGGCCTCCAACAATGTTTCAGGTGGCCCTGCAACCCTTCTATAATTCACTGTGAAAATACATTCATTTACACTGTGAATTTTTGTGTTTGTACAATCAGTAAATGTTCAGTAATGTTCCTTGGCCTTTGCTTGGTAAGTTGCATATCATCATCCTACGCGCACCAAAAGAATTAAAATTTTATTATTATTCATTTTGTCACTGCTAGGAGCAGTTTATGAATCATTCAAACATTTCAGTGATTGCATGGTGGAAGAGTTTGTTTAATGTTATATAAACTCATTCAAATGCAACCAAAACATTTACAACTAAAAGTTGGTTGCAGCTATTAAATGCAGTAAAATACCTGATTTATGTGTCATAAAGCCTAGTGTCCATCGTTGTAGCAAGTTAATAAGTAATTTCATTCGAAAATATAGAATTTTAAAGAAAGACGAGTTATGGGCCTGATAGATATTATTACATTTATAAACTGGGCACAGCAAATTGAAAAGAAAAGTTTTGTCTTTTGTTTCCCAACTGCTGGAAACAGTACTAACATTGTACCTTTACAACATTCTGGTGCAGTTGTTTCTCTTTCAAAAGCTTTGTAATCCAGACTTGAAATGCAGCGTCTTTGTTTTTCGTTCATTAAAAGTGCGCCAATAAAATGAGACCACACTCATTTTTCTGCATTTTTTTTTACACTGGATCAGTCTGAAATATTTGCAGGGAGTAATGAAATAATAAGCAGCAGCCATAGTGAAAGCAGCGGGTGACAGGCAGCACAAAACCTCTCTCAGCCAGGTAACCAGCTCCTTTTCTGTGCCCCGCTGTTTGCAGATTAATGCCGTGTGCAGCATGAGATCAGATCACAGAATGATTGGAGAAGGCAGTGGGAGCGGTGTTGGTTGTACAGTCTGACAGCAGCATGAAGGAAGGACCTGGGACACCGCTCTTTCACACACTTATATAATCATATTGAATACATGTACATGAACGAGAACATGGCCTGGAAGAGTCTATAACACTGGATTTGGAAATGGCTGTTAGACTCCATCAGTGTCTCCTCAAGGCTTATGGCCAAGAGCTTACTTGAAATTGCCTGTTTTGTTATTACAGCTAAAGATGGGTGGATGGTGGTGCTGGGGTGGCTATGGATGGGGGGCCCAATTTGGGAAATTTTGTCTCCCTGTCCATAATTCCTAATGGCTGGCCCGTTGTGCGTGTGCTGCTTAATTTCACTGAAAGTTGTACAAAGCGCAGGAAATTTAAAGCGATATTCCAACCCAGAATGATAGTTCACTCAATATGTACTCATCCCTATGCTGATGTGAGGATGGGTGAAGATCTTCAGTTCACAAAACAATCCTGGAGTTTCAGCAGAAAACAGGGCTGCAGCCAGTGGCAGTGAATGGAGACCACGGATAAAATGTAAAAAAAAGAACACAAAACAAACACAAAATGTCTCCATCCTGCTTGTGTGGTGTAATCCAAGTGTCCGCGAGCCGCGACATTAAAATTTAACCACAAAAGACGCCATTTACACCATGTTTTTAGCCGAAATGTCAACTGTAGCCTCCCAGGTAGGCATGTAAACATAGCGTTGATGTATCGCGAGACTTCGTATATCTCATATTTTCACACGTGCATCCATTAAGAGATGGTTAAATTTTAATGTCGCGGCTCACGGACACTTGGATTACGCCACACGAGCAGGATGGAGACATTTTGTGTTTGTTTTGTGTTCTTTTTTTTTTTACATTTTATCCGTGGTCTCCATTCACTGCCATTGGCTGCAACCCTGTTTTCTGCTGAAACTCCAGGATTGTTTTGTGAACTGAAGATCTTCACCCATCCTCACATTGGCATAGGGGTGAGCACATATTGAGTGGACTATCATTCTGGGGTGGAAAATTGCTGTAAGAAATCAAATTTTCATTTAATTTCTTAGCACCGTGTCCATCTGGTCCAGATTTATCTGAAATGAGACTTGCTGCAGCTTTTCGCTCTTCAAAGGAGTTGAAAAACACCACATCTGAGTCAGAAACATTAGACAGTGAGACGAGAATCGAGCCAATACAGGATTTTTTTTACTAGCAAGCATTAATTTGCTGATTTGCATGCCAAAAGATGAATACATAAATGACTATCCAAACTTTAATCCGCAAATCGCTTGGGATGGTTTAATGTTTCGAATGAGAAAATACTGTAATTGTATGATATTTTCTTATCTCTGCAGTGTTTTTACAGCCTGCATCTCATATCTGGTCAGCATGTAGAGCAACTAGACTTGTGACCACACATCTGGACATGTTTTTGCTGCTTGTTAAATTCTCCGCAGAGTTTTCTGTAATTGTTTCACCTCTTTAAATCATTCTGCTTTGAAATGGATCAACACACTAAAGTGAGGTTTCCAAAACCTCATGAGAAGCAGTCACTCTGATCTTCCCGGGTTGATGCTTTAAAGTCGATCCAGACGTGGCGCAGGAGACGTATCAAGGTGGATTGAGGTACTATTTGACAAATACAATGTGTGTGACATTCAATGTTTCTACTGCTTTCAAAGGAACTGCTTAATGCTTAAAGTGATGCTCAGCTGAAAGTCTGTGGTATCAAACACTGCCTGTGGGCTTCGGAGGTGCTGTAAAGACTTTTGTTGTTTCCTGTCTTACGAAGAACATGTGGTCACCTTCATGTCAGATAGAAATGATTCCAAAGTTGTCATAGAAGAAAAATGTTAAATCCCTACAGTGAATAAAATACACGATCCAGTATGTCTGGCTTTCTTGGGGTGGATTTTGTCAGATTATCAGTGACATTTGCCACCTTTGAACTGCATGAGTCAACACTACAAAATGTTCCAAACGTTTCAAGAGGAATTAACTGACTCTTGTTTTATTACAAATTGCAATTTGTGTAGCTTTTTTTTTTCAGTGTAGTGTTTTTGGCAGTGGTGGAAACAAGTTTTCTTACTGAAATATTACTCAACTACTTGTAACTGGTAACTGGTATTATAAAAATACTCAAGTTAAAGTGCAAAGTATCCTTCTCAAAAACTATTCAGGACTTAATTACACAGTGTTAATGCTGAAACCCCGCCCACGCACGGGAGGGTTCCCGCCTCCGTGTCTTGGACGAGACACAAGGACGAGACAGTGGTCGTTAACGCTGGCAGTCTCATTGTACTGACCAAGCCCTACTCCTTTGAGTCACCAGACCCAGACACTGTCCTACATGATGATCAGCCTCGTTCCTCACAGTCTGCATCAGAATGGTAATTTATTTATTCCATTTATAAGCATACAAGGCAACTTTTACTCTCTTTGGTGTGCACATAATCCCGCCGGCATCGCCGCCCGCGGTATAATGACGAGACCACAGATAATGTCGAAGTGACAGAGCAGCGGAGCAGAAAGTGACTGTTGGTCTTGAAGGGAACCCCAGATCCGCGGAAGATCTCGCGAGATTGATCATTTTCACATGTTGAACTACAACAATCTCGCTCACAAATTAAGGGTTCCCTTCCAGACACGAGCGAAGAAAACATTTGAGGGTTCCCCTAACTTTGTAACACAACATTAAAAGCAGACAACAATCTCCCAGTGAACGTTATGCATGGCGAAATGTGAACAGTCAGGTTGGGTCATAAGATTTGTGAATCATATAGTTTATGAACTTAAGCTACTTTCCAGAGCAAATGTTAGTTAGCCGTTTGTATACCAGGCAGACAGGTCGTAGCAGTTGTGGCGCTGTGCTTTGCCTCTCTGCGCCCTACCTCGTGGTGAGTCCGGGATAAATTTCTTATCATGTGAAGGCCCCTTAAATAAAGTCACCAAGCTGCTATTCTGCACATTGTGGCATCCAGGAACACACATGCATGTGGTGGATGAGGCATAACTGGTTAGATAGCTAGCAGCAAACTATCATCAGCTTTATCTGTGACTCGCGAGCGAGCAGGAGAACCACTGTAGATACTGCGCTGTACGTTTTTATATCGCTGGAGCAGCAGGGGCGGGGTTATACAAATCACTGCCGCGTTACGTAAAGCAGCAGTGATTTTCAGACCCGCCCAATAAATCCTGAACACAGAAACTTTGAAACAGTTTGTGAAGCCTAGCACCAAAATTCAAATCTAAATGGTTGGAATGCTTTTTACACGTTTTAGAGAAATGCATTTATGACCTATTTAATGTGTTTAGAAGAAAATTGCTGAATTCACTTTACAGCCACTTTAAAGTCTGTTTAAGGGGAATTCAGAGTTTTTTCCTAAACACATTAAGTACTGTATGTTAGAAAATAGTTGCAGAAAACATGAAAAGACTGAGAACTATGTAGCACTGAAACATGGTGTTAGACCGTTAAATTGTTGCTTACGATTTCTGTGTTCAGACTTGAAACACGGCTCGGTGACGTGTTCAGTGACTCTATCAGTTCCAAGAACCCGCCAAAAATACCATCCTGTCACCGTCCTCTGGCTGTGGTGGCTCAGACATGTCTGTGAAGGTCCAATAAAGCTGCTGGACAGAGTGTTCATGTTTCAGGTCTCTTTTAGGTCGTAGTGGTGTTTGACACTGAAACAGTGGAGTGAAGCACACCCTCAGCTTTTGAGAGGAGAGAAAACTGCTCATTTTTTCATGATTTAAAATTATCTAAATGATATACTTGGCATTTTTTCTAATTATCCAAATTTGGCTGAGAGATTAATAACATGTAACAATAATGTTTCTGTGGTGTGACAAACTCAGAACACATACTTTCTTATGCCATGTCAGCTGGAGTTGATCGCAGCCATTCTACACAATGCTTGTAATTCCACCAGCAGCGCCTCGGCGTGTCCGAGAAGAGGCTCTCTGCTCCGTTCAGCTTCAAATACGCGCCGAGTCAATTTTTGACGGATGCTGCGTCAGTTAGCACAGACCAGATTAAACAGGCAGGAAGTCAGACACAGAAAAGGCAGGAAGAATCTGGTTAGTTTTCAAAATAAAAGACCCCGTGCAGACTCACAATCATAAAGACAGACAGAAAAGAAACTATTAAACCACATGGCCTGCTTATCCATGGTAGAAGCAGAAAAAGCAAGGAAAGAGGACCTAATCAACAAAATCAGACAGGCAAAACATTCCACTGCTGAAATGCTTCTGAAACGCTGCTGGTGGGGCTTGCAGCCGTGCAGAGGATGGATCAGAACAGTGGCACGGATGTGCTTTGCTTGTTAGAATCAACAGGTAATTACTTTACACAGACTTTAAATACAATTTGTTATTTCTGCCCCTGGGTTTTGGATGATATCCTTGATGTTAATTATCAGATAGTGCACCCCACCATTAATAATCACTGCTACAGATGTCACACAGCAAACATATAATGCTTATCTCTATCCCACTGTGGAGCTTGTGTTTGTCAGGATGTTTAGCATTGTCTCCTTACATAAATATATATGCTGTGAAAGCCCCACCTGAGCACTTTCAACTGGTTTTCCTAGCTTGGCTCTACATTTTAGATAAATAACATTATGTCATGCTGCTATAAATACGACATGTTCACTGTATTCACAGAAGAATACCAGATGGTACACGGTAACGGAACAAATAGTTCACAGTAGCCTTATAAAAGCTCATCAGAAGTGAAATTAGAAAATTTTTAATTTATGGCAAAATACAGCAACTAAATGCTTAATATTCCAGCTACTTTTCACTTTGAATAAAGAATTACTAATAAATAAATAGTTATTACTGGCACTGAATAAGCAACACTGTCTTGTGTCACATAACAAAGTGCTGATTGCCACCTAACCTTTGAATTACGTAAAGTTCTAAATCTCTTTACAGAAGATGTTTAAATTATTTTGTCAACCCTCTTGTATGAAATGCAAAACAAGGACTGTGGCCAACGAGCCAGGAACCAAAGAAAATTAAGTACAGTTTCAACAAAGTCCTGTTGTGAGGAAATGGGTAAACAAGAGTGGAGCTTTAACAACTAAACACTACTGAAGTTAAAAGCGTAGAAAATTGACAATAAAAGTCTGGAAGGAGATCACTGGTTTTTAATAGGGTGACTGGTGTTCCAAGAATCTGAAACTGCAGAAAAACAGAAAAGAAGGAAATAACACCTTCTGGCTGAACCTTTTTATTGGTTTAAAAGCAGTAAACCTACCCAGCAGCTCAAGCAACACTTGCAACTCTCTGCTTAGTTTCGTCACCTTTTGTCAAAGGACAGAATAATAGCCTGTGTAGACCAGTACCAAGCAAGGTAATCCAGATGTTCCTATCCAGAGCAACATCTCACAGCTCCTCCTGAGGATGAGATAAATAATCCCTCCAGCGTTTTCTACGTCTTCCCGGGGTCTCCTGCTAAAAACCGCTTCAACAGGCCTCTTTTGACGTGAAGCAGCATCAGCTCTGCTAAGTGGCTGGCAGATCCGACTGTGGTCGATCTGGACAGCTTCCAGTTGTGAGTAACTGTGAATGTGATCAGGACGTTCCTGAAAAAGAGAGCATTACTCTCGGTGACACCCCTGAATAAATAAAGGTTTAGGCCTGCAGTATATTTACTGTATTAAATCATAAAATGACCACTATTTGTCATCAGAGGTTAAGATGTTGAAATACCCGCTTCAATGCCCCCCTTTGAAATTTCCCTTTCGGACCCGAATAACTGTTTTGTACGTCTGTTTTACATTATTCAGAGTTCAAATTAATGCCAAATTTTCGCCGAATGAGCGAGTGTTTGTTTATGAGTCATGAGAAATCATTGTTAATCTTGTTGAAAGGACAGATGTTTTTTCCTATTAAACTGAGCAAAATGTTAATGGAGTTTAACAGGCGGTGAGAGAAGCAGCCACTTAACTCAAAGTCCAGAGTGTGTATTTTCACAGCAGTGGGCTTTTGTTTTCAGGATAACAGGCTTGACTTTGCATTGATAGGCAACTGACAGTTGTAAACAGCTGATCAACTTACAGTCGAGGACTTGTCGCCGCTTGTTATTGTCAATTTATGATGTTGCACACATCCCACGGTGGGGCTCCTGCGGTCTGCCTGTCTCTGCCATGTCTCGGGAGGAGGGGCCGGGGGGGGAAAAACTTTAACCAACTCGCTACTTGGACTGCTTTATTCATTTTTGCACATGCAATGGCTACATATTGCTCCTTTAAAAAAATAATAAGTGTAGGATAGGGTTAGGCTTATTTTTGGGGCCTTTTCACAGCTTTTTTGACAGGATAGCTGAAGATATGACAGGAAAGGGAGAGAGAGAGTGTGTTGGGACGACATGGAACAAAGGTCCACAAGTGGGAGACGAACCCAGAGCCAATGCAAAGGAGTCACGGCCTCAGTACATGGGGCACATGCTCTGCCAACTGGGCTCCCTGGCCGCTCCACATGCCAATGTATTGATGTTACACTAGATGTGTCCACACAACCCTGAGTTTCAGCCGTGTGCAAGCATTGAGTTCGCTATGTGTACAGCATGTACATTCACTTCATTTAATAAACAAAATTAAAACTCAGTGAAAAGTTCAAGGTGCATTTTAATGTCTTTCGTCATCATTTATGTTGTGAAAACATTGGATTTTCACACAGTCATAGAAAGTCAAAGTGTGCATCCTTGTGTTTAGTATGGCATTAAATCAGCAGACTGCAGAGCTTCTCTACTGTTCAGCATCACCTGTCCTGCATGCTTCGCACTCCTTCACCTCATTAATTAAAACCAGAGTTAGTGATTTTTGGAACAGTGGAAATGCGAACTAAGATATTTTTGGTGAGTTTTATTTTGTTTCTGCTGAGCTGGAATGAAGCCGACCATGATGATTTGTTTTGCAAAAGGGGTCTGATGAGTTTGGTGAGAGCAATAAAGTCTTTAACAAAGATCTCTCACTGTCGCGATCCTTTCCTTAATGTTGGCTGACACTTCAATCGATCTCAGCCTGTCAGTGGCAAAAAACAAGCACAAACAAGCAAATATTACCTGCCCTACACGCTCCGCTGCTGTGCTCTGATGAAGTGGCTGACAGCGCATCACCTGCGCTCCGTTTCTATCAGTCTTCTTCACTTCTGTCACAGTTAGTTCTGTGGTTTGGGGTAATTTTGAGACTTCTCAGCAACCACCAGTGCATGTTGTCACAAGGATTTTTTTAGTAAGTGTGCCAGTTAATATAAAAATATATTTGATTCCCCTTAATTCCTCATTGTGCATTTTTGTAAACGTCTATCTGCTTTATTCTGCAACTGTAATGCACACTAACTTACAAAGGAAAAAAAAAACAGAATGCTCAACTGAGAGAATCTTGGTCGACTGAGGCGTCTCCAACTAATGATTTGAATCAACTATCAGGGGGCAGCCCTAGAAATAAACCATTTGGTTTGTCTTTCCAGTGTTCCAACAATCACCCTTGTTTGAGGAAACAAATGTGAAAACAGTCTGGCTCTACAAGCTGTTTTGTTCTCACTTGTGGTTGTGTATGAATGAGACTGTGTCACTGACAAAGAAGAAAAATTGCCCCCAAAAACCAACCAATCTATTCAACCAATCCCTCAAGCCTTGTTGAGAAGAATTATGCTCCTGCCAGTGTTGGTGCATTGATTGGGTTTAATTATCCTCCATTATACAATGTATTTGGATAAAGTCATACTGTTCTTAGGTCCTTTAAGGATGGTCTGAAAAGGAAAAAAAAAAGCCCTTAATCTGTGTTGGGTAGATCCTTCATGGTACTGATTTGGTCCATTTAGAAAATGGAACTGTGAAACACTCTCGAGTTAAAAGGACCCAAGTAAAAATTTCCCCATGGCAGTTCAAGGGGGTACTGGAATGTTGGTGGTTCTATTGTTGAAATAAAATTAAATAAAATAAACCCAAAGAAAAGACTTTGTTTGCTTGTCCAGCATAATGTGAAATCAGATCGGATGTTACAGTCATAATAAATTAAAGCAGTCACATGACGCATGATTTAAAGTTGCAGTTGTTGCCAGCACAAGACAACAAAAGCCGAAACTGTTTTTCCTAGCTTTAGCTGCCAATCTTTAGAGCTGCACCCAAGATTAGTATTAATTTCTCCAGTGTCTTAGACAGCCCCTGCGGGCAGCACCATTGCTTATAGAAGCAACATCATCAGACAGCAGCTGTTAAAGAAAAGGAGGACTCTGTAGCAGACTTGAACACATAGCTGCCAACAACATGAACTGAGAAGCATTGTGTCAAATTAGCGAAGAGGCATCAGAGCCTGGTTACGTTTTCAACAAAGGACCGCCTGGTATTTATTAGGTAGGATTTTGTGGATAGCAAGACACAGTGGAGCAATTCCAGAAGCAGCAGAAATCCAACTGTCACTGTAAACGTGCCTCCGACTTTCAAGCAAACAAATGGTCGATGTAATGCTGAGCAGGTGAGCAGATAGACATGCGGGTGATTGACAGAGTCCTGAACAAGACATTCAGGTTTCTACTGAACTTCCTTTGACAGTGATGTGCCATTCATGGACACAAAGACGAGATACCTAATCTTGTCAGTCTATAGCAACAGACAACAGATGACATCACCCTGAATCAATCAAATCAAATTTTAAATGTTATTTTAGCCACCCTAACAGCATTCCTCTCTGGATGTTGGTCTACCACTTTGATCCAGGCTGAAATATGTCCAACAACCACAAAGACCTCCTGGTACAATGATGTTTTGTTTCGTGTCAATGAGTCAGTCCCGTGTCAGGAAACGCTGGTTAAACAAGGTTTTTAGTGGAATTAGTTGTCAAGCTAGACACACAAAATCAGTCAGTCAGTTTATCTCTTCTTATTACTTTCTGTGTTTATCTGCTCCATTGACCCACGGTAGCCGTACTAGCACCACTGTGCTACACTCTTACAGGAGGAGGTGCCTTCTTTTACCTTATAAATTCTCCACTTGGAACCCTTTCAGAGAGTTCAACACAAGGGGTTACACCTGGAACCATCTGTCAAAGAGTTTCACCCAGAACCCCCTATGAGAGGGTCGACAAAGAACTCTTCTATGGTGTAATGGTTCCACCGCGAAACCTCTCTTAAGGCCTTTTTCCCCAACATGGAACTGGCCCCATTCTGGTTAAAATACCTAATTTTGAACCGTTTGGAGCATTTCCACCAAACTGGTTCAGAACTTGAAAAGTTGGGTTCTTGGCTGGAACTAAAACAAGCATTTTTTTCCCTTGGGAACCAAAGTGGGTGTGTCCTATTCAACAGGTTGTTGTGTATTGTTCAGTGCCCCTCTGTTGATGACATCCTTGATTACAGTGGTTCCAAGAACTGGTTCAAGAACAAGAGCTCGTTTCTTGGAAAATCGTTTCATATGGGGTTCTGTCCAGAACCCTTCCACCTTCTAAGGGTGCTAACAAGAACCCATCCAGGGGTTTCTAGAAGAACCTTTTTATATTCCAAAGGTTACATCTAGAACTCTTTATGGATCCCTGACAAAAGAGTTTTAACAATTATTGAAGAACTCTCTCTTCCAAAAAGGCTTGTTTGGATGAAAAGGGTCTTAATGGAACTCTTAGTCTTACAAAGAACTCTTTCTTCAAAAAGGGGTTCTTCAAAAACAAATGGTACTGAGTAGAACCCCAACCCTTCAGAAAGAACCCTTCAGTAACCCTTGTTTCTAAGAGTGTAGGCATAGGAATGTTAGTTTGTTGGTCAGTCCACCACTTTGGTGAACCACTTTGAAACTTGCTGACTTTGGTGACGCTCTGACTGTACATCACATGCCACCGTGACATTAACATTTGTGATTTTAAGTGACATGATTGTGGAAGGATTAGCAGGAAATTTGGTCCAGACATTCATGTTTTTTTTTCTAGCAATGTTGAAAGCAACCATCTTTAATTGAACTATTGAACCTCAACCAAGACATTTTTTGGGGTCAGCAAACTTAACTATTAAAAGAGCAATTTTTGACCAAAAAAGAAAAAAAAAAATCTGTATAGACACATTATACTCTCTCTTTTCACTAGACTTCTTTTATTTTTCTTGATTTAGCATACATAGCTGGTGTAAGGAAACTCAAGACTAGCCAACAGCAAAATTTAGAGGAAAAGGTGTTATGCCATAGACCTAGGCTATGTTGGATGATGTTTATTTGGAAATGAAATCAGTATTTTTAACATTGAAATTTTAATTTATCATTGTTGTAAGCCTAAAGTGATTCTCACATTTTCCAAAAAATAAAAAAAAATGTGTGGCCTATACCCTGAATAAAAATGTTTTAATATTTTGTCAACTAAAATGTGAGTCTCAGTCCAAGCCTACAGCTTGACACCTTTTCCGCTAAATTTTGTTGATGGCTAGTCTTAAGTCTCTCTAAGCTGTGGACTGATACCAAAAAAAAAAAAAAAAGATGTCTTTGAGGAAAATAAAGATTTAGAATTAGATTTAGGAATAGTATGTTGTAGCTCTGGACAGATTTTTTAAAAAGAAATTTGGCCAAAAATGTCTCTTTTGATAGAAAAGGTATTTGACCCCTGGTGTATAACAATGATCAATGAAAATTAAAAGAACCATTATTAATTTTTCTGTCAATTTTCTGTCAGAACCACAAAGAGCCACTAGAGAGGGACGCTGCAGATTGCTGACCCCCACATTAGGGTAATTTAGGACAATTTATTGTGCTTCTATTCAGATTTTCTGATCTAAAGTCTAAAAGTTGTCTGAAGGTTTTTTTTTACTCCTGTTGGTAGAAAAGCTTTTTCACTGGTGACCAAACCTTCTACTAAGATGATGATTGGAAGTGACTTGCTGGTTTAAGAAAAAAACAAAAACAAATCCCTGCTGGAAAAGTTTTACCTCCTGCTTGTAAAAACAAACATCAACTCTAAGCATCCATTGTTGTAACTTTTGTTGCAGAGAAAGATGAATGCCCTCCTGTTGCTTGGCTGTTTTGTTCTCGCTGTGACGGACTACTTCCTTGGCTCTGCCCACATGATCCCAGATGACAGACTCTCCACTAATCGGGTCGTATCCGGGGCTCTGTCTCAAAGCCTTGAGGTGGGCCCACCTCCTGTAGTTATTGTAGGTAAGTTTGCAAGTTTTAACATTAATATTTTCACTTTATTTTTAAAGTCACAGTCCAGATTGAATAGTGTTGTTTAAATATCTCAATGTTTTTTAATTTGTGTAATTGCCTTGTTGGATGATCTCAAACAGAATCTCAGTCACTGTGGTTTTATTTGTTGATTCCACCAGGCTTGGCAGTGTCGCTTTAAGGCTACAACCTGGAGTTGATCATGGCCATTCTAGATAATGCTGGTGATTCCAGCAGAAGCACAGCAGTTCTTTTCAGAAACATCCTTCTGTGCTTTGCTTCAAATGCACGCCTTGTCCATCTCCGATGGAAGCCGCACCAAGCTGCAGAGAGCAGATTGAGCTTGGCAGGAAGTTAGACACAGGAATGACATAGGGCATCTGATATATTTCTATGATAAACACCTTGTGCAGGAAAAACAAACAAACATTCAACTATGTAGCCTACTTACTTATGGTAGAAGCACAGAAGTCAAGGAAAATATTATAAAATATTATAATATAAGTCAACTAAATTGGAGACGCAAAAAGCTCAGCTTCTGAAATGCCGCGGGTGGGGTATTATGCTGTGTGGAGGATGGAACAAACAGACGTAATGTGATAGAGCCGTGCCTGGTGGAATCAAGACATTATATAAGTGAATTATCACTCTGAATTCAGTGCCATTTATCAGCATGTATGCTGATGATACACCTTTTTTTCTGCTGTGAACGTTTCAGAAGCATCTTAATTATGCAATTTCTTTTTCAGAGCTGCCTAAAGCACCAAAGAAGACCAAGAAAACAAAGAAACCAAAAAAGGTACATGACAAAAGATCTGTGTTTATTGAAAAAAGTCATAATAAACAATAATATGTCATATCAACATATCAAAATGTTCTCCAATGGTCCACTTACTAGCTTTTTCTAAATTTTAAGCTGTTTCTCATGGTTCTGTTCACAGTCTTGATCATAACACTTCGGTTACATTAAACACGTAACGTATGCAGACTTTTCACTGAGCAGATGTTCCGCAGACTGTATCTTTTTACTGGCTGCACCTGCAGCGCACGTTTTGGGTTGAGTGAGTCACAGGAAAAATAAGAAGACGGTGAACTTTTGTTTTTGGAGCCAGAGTTTATGTAATATTGGTAAGTTATAATATCTATAGTCTACATTAGGGATAAAGTTAATAAGCAACCTTTAGCTTGTACTGACAAAATAAATGCCGACATGTATCTGATTGCTCATCTTTTGTTTTTTGAAATTTATTTTTATTATTTCCCTGTCATTCGCCCTGCTATTTCAGTCTCTCTTGTCAGCTGTTATCAAAGGATGCTGATGGCAGGAAACAATAAATAATAATCTCCCAAACCCAAACTGCCAATAAGCTAGTTGTTTCCTGTATACTGGTAGTTTGATTTAAAACAATATAGAACTTTATACCACCTTGTGTCTATGTGTGAAAGGACTGTACACACCTTGAGTAAAAATATAAATAGAAAACTGGCCTAATTTTATGTTTATAGAGTGCGGCACAATTTCACCACTTAGGTCCCCACTTCTACTTCCTCCCACTTTAGAGCCAGAGTCTGTGCCGTACTGATGAAGATTGGAGGTCCCTCCCATACAGCCAGCCAACTCAACTGTGAGCAGAACTCAGCTGTCAATCATGATGATAATGATGACCTGCTTTTCATACCGACAAATAACTAATTAAAACCAAACTTATCAGAAAAATGAACACTTCAACAAACACCAGCATGATAAGAACTATCTACAAGGACAGAAACCATCTTTGGAAAAAACTTTTTCAATGTGTACTTTGCAGAAAACTATATATAGAAATGGACAAGATGACAGCTCCCCAAAAGTGAAGCCAAAACATCTTGATTGCTCCCTGGTGGCTGGCTGCAGTACAAGTCATAAATCCTGCCTCCACAATGTTAATATGTGGGAGATGGGCCAAACTAAAACATCAAAGTACACATCAAATATGTTTTTTTCCCAAAGATGGTTTTTATCATTTTAGATAGTTCTTATCACACTGATGTTTGTTCGGTTGGCAGCTTTTCTGTTTGGTTTTAATTAGTTGCTTGATGCTATAAAAACAGGGTTTCATGCCATGATTGACAGCTGAGCTCTGATTGCATTTGAGCCCGCAGGCTGTGTAGGCGGGAACCCGAAAGCATGGCTCCAACACTGGTCACTACGGCACGGACTCTGGTACCAAATGACTAGATGATGGCAGTTCTCATATCCAGGATATTTTGGCTTTGTACCATGGGAGGAAGTGTAGTTGCAACAAGCATCTTTTATTTGTGTCAGTGTTTTTATTTGTTTTTTTTTTTTTTTTAGTTTGAAGGGTGCAATATTTATGATCTATACTGCAGCCAGCCACCAGGGGCGTTTGACATAACTTTGAGGGAGCTGCCAAGTTGTCCATCTTTATATATGTGCAACTGGTAGCCAGTTTCATTCATTATAATGGAAGTGTAGTGTTGCAATATTCGCACGACAGATGGTCTGCATCCGTGACATGTTTAATGGAGTCAGCCTGTAAGATGTAATTGAAAGCTGAGATAAAGCTAATAAGTGAACTTTACAACTGAGATTATCTTGTCACGCTGTTGATTAAAATCAAGAATATCTCCTATTCTCTCACAATCCTGCTATACCAGCATTTTCACTCACAACACGCATTTATTTTTTCAAGCTCATATTTTCTCTATTATCACAAACTGCAATTAATGTATCTTTTATCTATTTTATCTGCTTTGTCTTATTTTGCTTGCTGTTCCAACAAGAGTAGCTAACAGCTCTCGCATTGTGATCTCATGTATTGTAACTGCTTCTCTGTCTCTCAGAACAAATTTGGTGTGAAGAAGCGCCCTCGTCCTCCTGCTAACTGCATTCCCTTAGGGGGAAACTGTAAATCTCCGGGCAACGTGTGCTGTGATGTCTGTGCCTTTTGCCAGTGTCGGCTCTTCAGAACTGTCTGTTACTGCCGAATGGGTAACCCTCGCTGCTGAACAGCAGCTGCAGCCCAATCCAGCTCCAAGCTAACAGAACAAAACTGCCATCCCAAAGCAAACCGCGTGAAGTGAACGCTGTGAGAGGTGAATCACTTCTAGTCTCTTGGTTTGTAACTTTGTTTAAAATTCACTGCATGAAAGCACTTTACCACAGAGGACTGCACCACAGTGAACTTTATTAAAATCTTACAGGGTTGCTTTCAGCACTGCAATGAAAACACAAATAAAAGTGTGAAAAAGTTTTTATTTTACTTTGAGCTTTTAGCACGCATACGTTTGCTCAAACAATTTTATATATTGCTTTATTTGTACACATTATTTTTTACTCATACTTTAATTATAATAGATATCAAATATCTTATGAAGCCTTGTACAAATAAAATGTGTTATTATAGTGTTATATTTAGTTTATTGTTTCATTTAGTGCCTATACCAGGGGTCAGAGACTGTGGGCCTCCCCTCAGACAAAGCTTGGAAATAACACCCCCTCACATTCCTTTTTGTTAAGTTACCCATTGATGCCATCGACACTCCAAAATTAAGCCAAGATAGCCTAATATTGCTGTTTGACATAAGCTCAGATGACACCAAATAGATCCTTTTAGTGCCGACGTCATGATTAAATCACAGTTTTAGCGGGAGGTAAAACAAAGGAAAGAAGAGAAGAGGAGATGGCATCTAGCTGTAATTACTGGCTGCCAGGATGAAAGTAGTAATGAATCAAAACTGAAGTTTTATCGCATACCTGCTGCCACTGCCAGTCAAAAAAACTGAAGACAACTACAGTTAAATGCGATAACACGGAAGCTGGAAGATGTGTGCAGGCCGTGACAAAATAAAGAAAATGAGAAGAAATATTCTCACACCTTTTTTCCCTTATCAAATGTAAAAATACAACCGATCACCTTTTGATTTAAGTTTCTGTTTTTGTTCTTCATCAGTCTTTCCACTGTTAAAGCAATCATTGACTCGGTTTGGTCGAAATAAACCCTTAATTCACAGCGTTAGACGTGAAAAATACCTGTCTGTTCAGGCTGTTTTCTTCCCACTTGTCCTCGGGCTCAGTGAGTATGTACAGTCCTGCTGAGTGCACAGTGGAGCAGTGCCCGTCAGTCATGCAGACCATCAAATTAGTAGCATATTTGTCCATATTTGTCGCCTCACATAAAACCTGTGTGCTGTTTTCCATTAATAACAATAATAGAATTCCCATGAGTTCCCAGAAACAACTGGGAGTTCACTGCTAACCGAGCACGATCCGAAACAACTATAATTTGCATCATAGAAAGACTGGTAATTATTAGTTATGGGTTTGCATCCGATTAGTAAAAGATTGTTTTGGTGTGTGTTGCCTAATTTTGGATGGGAGGTTGCCTGCCCTGTCACGGCTATAATGAAACACGGGTTGTGGATCGCAGACCGCCTTGCTTTGAAATTAGTCCATCAAACGGCTTACAGCAAAGGCTTTGGATTATCTTGACTAAAGGTCCTGGTTTTGGAAAGAGACATTGCTTTTCAACTTTATAAAAAAAACTTTTTTTTTTTGGCACTTTGAGCACCACAAGCTATCTAGTTCAATTATTTTCGAGTGATAGCAGACATTTCTGGGCAAGGACGATATGTCCAACGCCCAGCAACTCACACCAAAAGAAACTAGATGGATAAATAGCCCTACAGGCCAGAAGAGAACTGAACTGTCCTTTTAATATCTAAGTGAAACTGCTAATAATCTTATACCTGATGTAGGCTACCCTTTGTCTTATTGTTTATGACTGCTCCTACATCATACACATCATCCGAACCATCTCTTTTACCCAAACTCACATATTTAAGCTATTGTGATCTCTTTTTAAAAAAACTAATGGAATATTGTTTTCACCTCCATTTACTGAGCCTCCTCTGAAACTCTTTGGACTTATTTTACCTCTGCATCATTTATTATCTTGTTTAGTCAGTGCTTTCACTTTCTTATCATCTGTGTTTTGTTACTGAGGAAAATAAATTCAGCTCAAGATTCTGCTCCTTCACTTTTAAATCACCGCCTGACTGCTGGGCCGATACTGAACATATTTCACGGGACCTTCAGGTTGCAATTTCCAGTAAGTTACTGTGATGTTAAACAAATGAATTTTCACATACCCTTTGGAGATAAATAAGGAAGAATATGATGATACATTGGAGGGTCTGGAGTCTCAGTGATCAGCAGGTTGGACTGGAAGGAAAATCTGACTGGGAAGACTAAAAAGGCAAAAAAAAATCTCTCCTTATCCTGCCCACCAATGAAGCAACCTTGATCAAGGCTCTTCCTACAGGAGGTTGAATGAGAGGCTGAATGCACTTTTGTAAATTGCCTTGAGGCGTCTGCCAAATAAATGTGATATGATTTTAAATACTGAAAAAGTTTAAATGTTGGTTTTGCCTTTATAAATGAAGGTTAAAAAATGCTTATGAGCCTTAAAAAGGACATTTTTGTAGTCAATCACATGGGAAAAGGCGAGCTTAAATGTTCATCAAGTGGAATATTTTGTAGTAAATTTGGCACCAGATTTAGATTTTTTTTTAATTAAATGTTTTTTTGAGATTATTATTCACATTTTAGTAATTTATTCAGCCTTTGATTGTTACTTTATTGTTAAACCTTTCCTGCCTGTTTTCATGTTCTGTTGCAGCTGTTTTGTTGCTCCCTCTCATTTATATTTTTAATGGGGTTGTAAGTACATTTTTACTCAGATCTATTATTTTTTTGTTCCTTCTATGAATTGGTAATGTTTGTTTGACTGACTTACTGGCAAAGATATATTCTTACCGAAATGCAAGATGCTAAATATTCAGTATTTTTGGATGTTGGAGAAAATATTGCTTAACCAATCAGGAGTATACAATGTTTGATTCTGCAGATGCATGCAGGTTGTGGAATAAAACTGCATTAAAATGGCAACAATTTGTCCACTTGTCTGTTTTCTAGTTTGTTGACAATCAGAACACATTCCGTCATAGTTTTTGTTGTCAAACTTTACTTTTTATTTAGTTGGTTTCTAATTAAAGGTCCACCGTGTAAGATTTATGGGAGTTAATTGGCAGATCATGGCAGAAATGTTTTCATTAGTATATAATCATACTATATACATAAAATTAAAATTGTTGTGCTTTTGAATGAGCAGTTTCTACAGAGGGTATAGATCCAAACCAACTACTAGATATAGCATTTGTGTTTTGCACACTTTTGTGTAGGTTTTCCCACCAAATGCCTCTAAATCCTACACACTGATTCTTTAAAAAAGTCAACAAATATTTTTATCACAGATTTTGTTGACAAAATTAATGCTTCTTAATAGTTGAAGTATTCATTCCACCATCATGCTACAGGGGTCATGGACTGGTGCACACAGCTGCATTCAGGCCACACGGTACATAAAGTGATGCACATAATGTGGAACCAAAGTTCACAAATATGTCCAGAAACTTTTAGCTGTGCCACCAGCAGCATGTGCTCGAGGTTTGTAGAACAGCTGATTAGTGGGCACAAATGAAATGCTGGAGATTGAAGACCCATCTGTGTCCCTTAAATAAGTTGTTTGGGAACGATCGGGCTCATGTATGACTGTTTTCTTATTTTTCTCTTTCTTGTTCTTGCACAAAGCAATAAGAGGAAAATGAGAAAATCCTACGTGCAATTCATGAAATGTCCACTGACAACCAAATCTGTTTTTACCCACCTGAGTATGTTGATGAGTCGTGTTTGGTCTTATATTGGATGCATATGCAAGGAAATTTGCCATAAATCCAAACGATTGCAGCAGATTTAAGTGCCTGTGCAAACTACAAATCAACAAGCCACGGACATCTGAGGTGACATTAAACTCAGAAAAATGAAGAAAATTAAGAAAAAGGACAGGAAACGTCCCCTAAGGACAGCAAAAAGTAAAATGAAATGTAACAGACATGGATGAGCACATTGGAGCCATCACTGGAGAGGTTTCTCCGTTGGGGTGTAGTCTGGTGCAACCAGGCGGTGCACTCTCTCAAGCCATCCAGCCAGCAGGCCAGGTATTCAAGATGTGATTCTGGTCACCAAGTATTATGCAGACTTTTATCAAAAGGTTTCTTTTTTTTTGATTAAGGGAGACGAACGGATCTGGAGATGCTGCCTTGATGTGCTTATGAGTGTGGTTTATTTATATGCATCTGCTGAGCAGTGGCCTGTAACCTGAATGTACAGTTGTGTTATCTGGAGATCTTCAGGGAGCTCATGACAAACAGTGGACTGAGATAGGCCAGACCTATCATCAGTCTCTCTCTGTGAAGTCCCAGTAGCCAGGAAACTGATAGTGGTGAGTACTTGCAGATGAGGTGGACTGGATTGTTTTGTCTGTCGGGGCTTCAGAACAGCTCACAGACATTTTTGAGGAATGTGTTTTGGTAACCTACTCGTTTTAAATATCTGTGTAAAGGAAAAAGGGAGTTTTTCTTCTGAACACATTACTATTGCTGAAAATATGTGAAAAGACAGAGAACTATGTAGTACTGAATCCCCATTGTTGATGATTTCTTGGGCAGACCTGAAACATGGCTCAGTGATGTGCCGGAGCCATGGTCCCCTAACACTAGTTGGGGGACCATGGCACCAAGTCCCACAAACTGACACACAAATGACACCCCCTTCCCCTCCCTTCACCCTCTCTATTGCACAGTTACAAACATACCGTCAGTGACTCTCTCAGTCCAAATCAGCCAAGCAGTTCATTTCAGCTCACTTCAGTTCCCACAACCTGACACAGAAGAAAAAATAATACCATCCTGTCACTGTTCTCTGGCTCTGGTGGCTCAAACATGTCTAGACATGTCCAGTAAAGCTGCTAGATGGAGCGTCCATGTCTCAGTTTATTTTCAGGTCGTGGTGGTTTTTGACACTGTGAAAGCAGAGCAGACATGACCCCAGCATTTCAGAGCAGAAAAAAATACTAATTCTTTCATGATTTTGATACCTAGTTTTATATACTAAGCGACTTTTTTAATTATTCAAATTTTGCTGGGTGGTTGGTAACATGTTTCTGTGGTGACAAACTTGGCACACACATTGCTTTACTTACATCTTTAAGAAAAGAAGTGAAAATTCTCTGATTATTTTCTAATTTCTTTACTCTTTTATGACAATATCTGAATATCTCTGGTTTGGGGGCAAAAGGATGTCATCTTCAATGACATTTTTGCCTTTTTCTGACATTTTATAGACCAAACAACTAATCGATTATTTGACAAAATAATCAATAGTTGCAGACCTAGCATAAAAGGGTCACTCTTTATCCCCAAGCTACTGAGAATTAATGGAACTTTGAGCCTGTTTTGTTCATTGTTTTGGTGTTTTGTTATAGGGTGTATGGTTGAGTCTCATCAACCTCCTCTAAACAAAACCAGCTGATTTAAGCAGCTTTTTCTTTTATCAACTAATTCAGACAAAGTTGGTGACTAGCTGGTAAAGAAAGTAAAACACAGTATGCAAAGACCTAGATATGTTTAGTTGGACCAAAGTGGAGCTAAGAGTGAGTACTGAACCTATATTTATCAGACAGAAACACCAAGGGTATGATAATGTTGCTGTTTGTCTGCAAGACATATAGATAATTTTTTGTTAACTGTAACACTTTCATAAATCAATGGTAAATCAGGGCTGCTTCTGTCTTGGTTTTGGAGTATTTCTGCTTTCTGGTGGCCAGAAGTTTCTGTACAACAGCATTAAATAATTTGAAACACTTAAAACTGCTTAAGATGAGGAAAAACACTCAAAATAAAAGTCCATTCAAGGGATCGGGAGGGCCAGACATATTTGTCTATATTGGTCACATCACATAATAACCATACTGTTTTTCATCAATAATAATAATAATAGAACTCACATGAACTGAGTTCCCAGAAACAACTGGGAGTTCAGTGCTAACGAAGCATGATCCAAACAACTATAATTTTTGTTGTAGAATGACTGGTAAATATTAGTTAAGTTTTGTAACGAATTAGTAAAATATTGTTTTGGAGTGTGTTGCCGAATTTTGGATCAGACATTGCCTGCCTTCTCTCGACTATAATGGAACTCAGCTTGTGGATCGCAGGCCGCCTTTCTTTGAATTGTCCGTGAAACTGCTTACAATAAGGACTGCGGATTATGCTGAATGATGGCGTGATGATTTTTGGAAAGAGACATTGCCTTTGAGCTTTTTAAATATTGTCTTTCGTGCTTTGAGCTTCACAAGCCGAGTGCCCTTTAGTTCAATTATATTCGAGAGAAAGCAGACATCTCTAGGCGAGGACGCTATTTCCAAAGCTCGGCAACTCACACCAACTAGACAGATAGATAGCCCAACAGACCAGAAGAGAAAAATGTGTTTTTATTTTGGGCCGAATTGTCCCTTTAATATCTAAGTGAAAACCATAATAATCTTGTCTGTGATGACGGCTATCCTTTGTCTTCTGAACAGTCTTATTGTTTATGACTCCTCCTGCTCCACATCATTTCCTGCCTGGTAGATTTATTCCTGATCTTTTTCTGTTCTAGCATGTGCAGAGTTATAACACATATGTATAAACGTGAATCTCAGGCATTGTCAGTGTTTTTGATATGTAGTGTTGTATTCTCCAGTGTAAATTTATGACAACCTGTGACATTTTGTGATTAATTGCTGGACCTTTTTCCTATCATGCTCCCTTTTTTTGGAATAACTTCCCTCCCGTTAGACAATTTGACTCCGCTGAGGCCTTAAAATCCAAAGTTCATTCAACAGTCATTTGGCAAACATTTGGCAAATCTTATTAATGTGAAACAGGCATACAAAAACAGTTATTCTGGCATAAAATAGACATTTCAAAAAGTACACCGTGGCTGCAGCATTAGAGAAGCAAGTATTTCCACTTAACATGTTTCCTTGATCTCTGATGACATATGATGTCTTTTTATGATTTAATATAGTAAATAGTAAATAAATAATAATAGATTTCTCCTTTAACCCCAGTACTTACTCCATATTTGTACTGCTGATAAGAAAAAAAAACATTATCTTTCTAACAGCCACTGCATTTCTCTAACCCTCTGTTTTTGTTTCAACAGTGAAAACATCTTACAGTAATCACACATGCTCAATACAAAAAGCTAATTATCATACCTGATTTTTTAACTTTTATTTTTCATACAGATTACCATCTTACTGACATTTGATTACATGCATATAAAGTAATGAACAGACAGCTCAGCTACTTACTGAATTTTACTGACTGTTCCAAAATACAGTACAGCTGTTTCAAATGCTTTCCAAATTGACCGTACTAAGTATAAGTGAAAGAGACTATAATTCAGAGCAGTACTGTATATAAACTACAGCTTACTGAAGGTTCACTGCTGCATCTCATCGTCTCATTTTTGTCAGTTTGTCATAAGTTTTAAGGAGACTGTGTTTGTCTTTGAGAGAACAAGACTTTCTTTTTCCCATCGTCCTCCTGGATCTATATTTCTCATGTAGATTTTATGGCAAGAATTTTTATCAGCTAAATTTGCATATAATGTAGTTTTGTTGGTCTGCTCTGTGCACGTGACACCAAGCCTTTCCATGTCTGTTCGTTTTGGGAGAGAGATCGCACCTCTTCGACCCTTCCCGAGGCTTCTTCCATCTTTCCCAGTTCAAAGGGTTTTTTCTTAACCGAGTCGAGGGTGTGAGGACAGAGAGAGTTGTACAGATTGTGTCGACCCTGAGGCAAATTGAGATTTTGGACTATATAAATAAAATTTGATTTGACTGGCCTTTTACTCTGTGGAGGAGAAATATGTCTTATTATTGGTTTCACACCCACTTTCCCCTTAGGTATCAATAAAGTGTTTCTGATTCTGATTCAAAACACACCCTTGACCGAAAGTCGAACCTTTTTATCAGTAAACGTTAGCATGTCAGTGCAGATTATGAAAGAGATTTTTTTTCCTTTTGCAAATAAGTTCAATACTCAGAACTGGCCTGTTCTTCTTTTCTTTACTTGTATAATATCCAGTTGTTAGCAGTCACAGTTAATAGCACCAGTCTGACCTACTCATGATATCATATTGTTCTTTAATGTATTGTCTAATTTTCAGTCATGCCTTGTAAGTGTTACCATCGTTGGGTCACATTCATATGAAGTGCAGCAGTTTAATTAAATGTGTTTTCCCCCTGCCATTAACTGTGTGTAATATTTCGCTTCTGGTTGCCAGATTTTTAAAAATTACAACTAAGGGGGAGTCACTGCATCGTTACCTGACTCAGATTTACTTCACTGGCAGTGTTGCAACATTCCTCCGGTCCTTCCTGAAGTGGACTTAAAGGCATCTGGTTTTGACAGAAGTGAAACAGAGGAAGAAGGATTATGGCAGACAGCTGGAAGACAGACAAGAGTTCTGGAATGATGCGTGGAAGATGCTGAAATACTGACAAAGAGAACAGATCACATCAAGTCATCTCAGGGTCTACCATTTTGTCGATGCTTTTATTGAAAACTGTTATAGTACAGAGAAGATCACGTTAAGGTCAATACTATTTGTGGAATTGGCTCACTCTTGCCTCTTGTGGAGAAAAACGCAAGCTACAGCTTCGGTTCTCACCAATCAGCATGTGCCAGTGGTGTTTATGTCCCACTGGCCTCAGAGGACATTAATGAGTCCAAACAGCTTAGCACGCCACAATGAGGCAATTGCTTACTTGGAGAAAGAAGAGATTCATGCTTTATTTGAGATGCTTTAAAACTTTTATTTGGTTGACTTCTCAGGCAAAACTTAGACACTGAGCAGTGCATAACCTTTTCTATGGGAACCATCTGCAAAGCCCCCAAATGTTGTTGTATGTGCTTTGTGTAATTCTTGTGCAGCTTTGTCAGAAAACACAGACTAAAGCACTTAAATACGTGCAGTGAGATACATGTTAAGGCACCTCTTGAAGCTCAAGAAAAGCGGCTACCGTTGATTTTTGTTTTTGTCTTGCTGTGCATCTCGTTATATGACCACCAAGTGAGGTGACACCACTCAACCAGCTGGTTTTGCATGTGGTTTGATCATACCAATTTATACCCACTGAAGTGACTGAGTGACTGAATCGCACTGCATAAATGTATATGTGGCAATAAAGATGACCTTTATGTTTATATAGCAAGAAAGTCCACAGTGGGAGGTGGTTGTAGTAGATGGATGGTCCAAACACAGGACTTAAACCTAGGAGACTTTGATTCTTGTTCCATGTGAAACCAAAAGTTGACATGAAGTTACAGTATTTAAAGTTTTAAGTTACTTAAAGGTCCAATGTGGAAGATTTACAGGGAGTTATTGGCAGAAATGTATGTTTTCATTAGTGTATAAGTAGCTGAAAATAAGAATTGTTGGGTTTCGTTGCCCTACAATGAGCCATTTATATCACTTATATATACTTTACTATATATATATACTTTACTATACTTTATATCATTTATACCACCACGTTTCTACAGTAAAAGCCCAAACACTGGCTCTAGATAGGGCCTTTCACATTTTGGGCCTTCACGTTTGAAATCGAAGAGTGAGACAAAATGTTTGCAATCTGCAATCTCACTAAATCCTACACGCTGGTCCTTTAATTTACATTATGTATGTGACATGTAAGTATTGTTGCCTAATCCTAACCAAACTTCAGCTGTTACAGAGCATTAATGATTTGCTTAATGTCCATGACTTATGTAAAGCACTTAAAGTCCAGTACAGTATACCTGTTGTTGGTACTCTCCGATGATTATATGTCATTTTGGGAGTCACTGGCAAACACCTTGTCTGTTGTTCAGGGATGAAGACGTGTTGGTAATCTGATATCCATTTCCACCTCCTGTTTTGACCACAGACGGTAGAAGAGGAAGTGGATGGAGCTTTGTGAAGCCAATGTGGAAGTGCCAGGAACCTGCATTCTATCTACTGGCCAGCAGGAGGCGACTCCACTGGTTGCAAAAAGACGTCAGATTGTATTGAGTTTTATATGAAAATGACCCTACCTCTCACTTGATTTATAACCCAGTAAGCAGTTCCTAATGAATTTATGGCATCAGTGGCTTGTTTCCTGTCTTCTTCAGCACAGCATGATGTTCACTTTGTAAATTATGTTACAATTTAGAGTAAAATAGGTGATAAAGTGGGGTATGCTTTTGGGAGGGGCTACTGTGTGATTGACATGTCATTCTTAGTGAGTCCCTTCCCGTGCAACGCAGAGCTCACGAAATTCAGATCAAACTGCAAAAGCAGACCATGCTGATCAAATATGAATCAGGACTATGTTTCTACACTGCACATTTCTTGCTTCAAATGTTTTTAGAAACATAATTTAGTGACTATTTATCTGTAATACCAAAAAGATCACAACCAGGTTGCCAGATTGTGTCTAGAAGAGAACCCAAGACTTGCAAAAAGATTTGTACCAAACAAAAACAGGTAAGGTTGGGAAAACAGGTTGGGTAAATGATCAAGGTCTTTCATTGCTGGTTCCAATAATGAGCCTCCGAACTCAGCGTAAAACTAGGCAGTGCTTTATCAAGATGTAAGATCTGTTACTATATTGCCTATTTCTCACTGACAATGTTTTCAGAGACATATTTTGGTGAATAGTTGTAATACATGAAAGATCATGGCCAGGCAGGCTGCCGTTATTTCCTGCAGAACAGACAAGCCAAAACCAAGCACTGCCCCAGTAGCAGTACATCAACCACCACCTCCAAGCTCTTGTCAGCACTATTCATGCTCGAGTTCCAAAAAAACCAACAACATGGCAACCCTCGTAGTGCCAAACTGAGGCTTCAAAACATAGTCCACAAACCCATGGGGAATGTTACGGTGGCCCTGTCGACTAGTTCTACTGTCTATTTTTTTGACAAAGTGTCTGATTCGGGGAAAAGCCAGACTGAGTCCAATCTTGTGGATAAGACAAACATTCGCCTTCAAATCAAGGTTTCGCAAACCATCAAATAATATTTTATACTGTGTCACAGGCTTTGTTCTGTTGTTTGTTTCTCAAAACAGATCTTTAAGACAGGCTGTCCGCATGGTTGTTTGCAAGAGATCTGATCAGATTTGTGTGTCCAAACATTTTTTGTTGTGGTAACAATACGCGTTAGCTTTCCAAAGCAGAAGTCTGATAAATTCCTGCTTTGCCTGTACAAAGGCCTCACTCAGAGTGTCAACAGACAAATTTATTTCAGCGGCTGTCCATAGACTGTTGTTCTCTGTATTGTCAACCATACGGCTCTGCTAGTAGCAGCATGGATTCGGCTCCGCCGCTCTGATAGACTTCCATCAATCTGGATTTGATCACAATGAGAAACACGACAACAATGCTTAAAAGACACTTTGATCGGCCTGAGCGTCCAGACCTCCAAATGTGGCTTGGATCTAATTTGCAAATATCACATTTCATGTGGTTATTTGCTGTCCAGACTTTCTAAAATCAATCTGGGTACAATCTGCCAATATGCCAAAAAAGCCACAGAGGAAGACATGAAGAGAAGTCAGCCTGGTAACTTTAGATTTCATTTCCAACTAGTTTATCACCAACTGTGAAGTCGTGTTAAACTTCACCCTTCCTGACGCAGCGGCAGTCAGAGGTGGATATGAAGGCTCCTGTGAATTAAACATCTGCTCCCCAAAAGCAGTAATAAAAGCAGCCTGTTTTTCCAGGAACACTTTCCTGTGAGAGTCAAAGCATCAAACCAGAGATCTAGTCCAAAGATAGTTTTCCAAAAACTAGCAGAATCCATGTCAAGAGTTAGTGGTGATGATGTGTTGTGAGACACGAATGATGCACAGTCATGCTCTCACCAGAGCAGAGGGCCAGCCATGACACATGCCCTGAATAATCTGAACCATAGTATTTTCGATGTCAAAGCTTGTTCCACGAGAGGCAAAACTCTACATCTCACTTGGGGTTTTAATCAAATTTTGCAAAAGTAATAAAAATTGAAGTTTAGTGGAAGTTCAATCAGACTGTCTTCATGCTCACTTATTATTCTCTGTCCTGCTGATGTCATTTCAGTCAAATTGATGCGACTCATCATATTCAGTGCCCAGCCCTGTAGATCCCATGAAACGGCTAGCAGAGTGCTGATGGATTACATGCGTTCTGTAGAAACAGGCAGGTAGGGAGGGACTTGTCACGGACGTTCATTGGCATGTACAGTAGCCAACAGAACTCAATGTACATTACACTCCCCGCCATGAAAAAGTCTGTGAGACCAAATGGAGGCCAGTTTCACAACAGGGAATATGCGCTGAGGTGTTTTCTTCCTGTTTTCGAGTCACGGTAAACCAAGCTAATGGTAGTTAGTGGTCAGCTAAGTTACTTTACCAACAAGTAAAACTGTTTTTTTCTGTCAGGAAACTCCATAAACAATCTTGGTAGTGTATTCCCTCTTGGTCTCGAAGGTTCTTGCAGCTAACAGTCATGGTTAGCGTATTCAACAATGAGTAAGCTGCTGTCCATTGGGAAACTTTATAATTAAATTACAGAGAGTTCAAGTTGAGTAGTTGAATGATATCAGAGGGAAAACCAATTCAGTTCAATTCAATATGAGCAGTCATTATAGTCATCTTGCAGCCACAAATCCAGACTCTGCAGCTCCAGAGGCAGACGTACCTGTAGAAAGTGGAAGAAGAGGAGACAAGAGTGCACATAACTACGGGAGGGAGAAAATGCCAGGTTAGTACTAAGGGATGGCTCGCCTGAGTTAGCCCTAACTATAAGCTTTATTAAAGACGAAAGTCTTAAATTTACTCTAAAATGTGGAGAGGGTGTCAGCCTCCTGAACTCAAACTGAGAGCTGTGCCGACAGGAGAGGAGCTATTCTACTTTTGGAGAGTCAGAAAATCATAAAACAAGTGAATAAAGTTATAAAGATACCAGAGAGAATACCTACAAAACAACTTTTTAGTCATTGTTGGGCCAGATACTGCTGTATAGGTGATGTACAGTATAGCTCAATATGTGATAAAAACACTTAAACATTGATTTAATTACCAAAGACTCCTCGCATTCTTGAATTTATGTTCATTATGAACACATATCCAATTAATTGGACGATTCGTTAAGCCTGTTTCAATTAAGTCTCTGATAAATAAAAATTGAACTGATATGTGAGACAATATTGTGACTGAGGTAAATTACATGCCTTTTCTTCAAGGCCTCTTTATGTCAATAAAGGTTTATCTCAAATGGACGTTGCTAGTTGTGAGACCTTGCAGAAGCAGAGGGTGAAGTAGAGCAACATGACCCGAAATATCAGGTGAAATGTCTAATGTAGAACGCAGCATCAGTAATTGGTGTTTATTAAAGTCTTTTTGGTTGAGTTGACATTTTTAGGTACCAGAGTTCCGGGAAATTTCCCTCTGGCATACTAAAAGGTATGTATTTTTAACTTTAACAGTTACATGAAATTATGAGCTCCAGACAAGAGGCCCTTTTGTTGAAGTTGGCACCAGGGACCAAGGACGGACAAGGAAATTAACCCACCATCACTCTCTCCTCTCTGCTGTCAGTTCCTTCAAGCTCACCAGGCTCGAATGATTAACTGGTAATGGCATCAAGAGAATAATCTGTTTTTAAATAACATTTTTTTTTTGCCTCAGTCTCTTTGTTTTTTATCTAAAATTTCACCACTTAACAGAGATGGGAAATAGGCGGGTGACTGGGTCAAGTTAGAATGAAGTAGGCCAAAAGTGAGAGAGAAGTTGTCATATGTGATACCCAACCGTGCCAGTCAGCCTCACCGGTGTATAATCAAAGTGGGCTGACGACACATCTCTCTCATTCCTGTTTTTGCCCCACAGAGTGACCGCCACCAGGATTTCTGCCTGTGCTCCCGAACACTAATCTGAGTCTCAGCTGCTCTCTGAAAGGTTGCAGGAGTCAGGACTTTTGTACATGAAAGCACAGGGAAGATTTCTATCGTGCGTTTAATTTGATTTATGTTTGCTAACTGTATTTATTTAACACCGTGAAGGACATTACATAATCAAGTCTGCAGCTGGCACTGCCTTCCAGGATCATTCTGCGAGTGAAGGAGAGCTTAGAGGGTGCAGTCCAGATGAGGAATAAAACTGTTTTTCTGGTGGACTGACATAACTGTCAGCCCTTCTTTTAAATATGGGCCGTCTTAATTGTGTGAATGTGTGAACAGCGGGGTTCATCTCATAACAGTTCGTTGCTGTAATTTCTGTGGGTCTGACCCTCCCACGTGGCTGATCTGACTTAGTTATTTCATTTTCTTGCTCCTGATTTGCTGTGTGACTGTTCATTCTTTCCATTAATATTATTCTTGTTTTGTGTGGTTTGCTTCATGTGCTGGCATTTTTTTTCTGCAACTAACATTCTTTTGAAATTAATGTTGGTTATTTTGAGCAATTTGCAGTCATTGGTTTGTTTATTTCCTGTAATTAGCATTTTATTTGTTTTTGATTGCTTTTGTTTAATTCTAGTACTTTTGATAATTTGCATGTTTATTTCTATTATTCTGAATTAGTATTTACTTTCTTTTTGGTACTTAGTTTTGTTTATTTTGCTGCAACTACATAGTTTAATTTTTTGTCTGTTTGCATTGTTTTTGTGTTAATTTGGTTATCCTGTTTAATTTGTAATTATATGGCTGCCAACTACTTAGTTTAATGTTTTTTGAAGATTGATTTGTTTCCAATTAGTACATTTGTTTGTTTTTGTGGCTCGAGTGTAACACTGTTTTATTGGTTTTAATCAATTTTTGTAATAAAGTAAGAAAATTAATCTTTTTAAACAGAACTACGTCTCATGAAATTCGTAAGGTGGCATTGTCTGGCTTTTTGATGATGTAATTAGACAGTGGTTCGCAGACTTTTTCTGGCATGCCCCCCTTTCAGCAGCTTAAAAAAGGTTTGTGCCCCTCCACCCCAATATTTTTATCAGTCATTAACAATAACTGGGAACAGAATTGATATTAAAAAAAAAAGGATTCAAAAGTTGAATTTTAGTGAAACAAAGGTAGCAGGATACAATTTGCAAACTTTTGTTTGTTTATTTCCCCTACATGGATCATATTCATTCAACTTTCCACGCACCCCCCTGCAGTGGCTCTGTGCCCCCAGATTTGCATGTTCTCCCTGTGGGTGCTTGTTGTAATGCACACTGACAGACTGAAAGGAAAACAAAATGAATGCTTGAGTGGAAGAATTTCATTTGACTGAGGAATTTTCAGCTATCAGGGGGAAGCCCTAATATTAGATCAATTTTCCAGTCAGTACCCTTTACCAAAGTGCTGGCTTAGATCTGGAGTTGGTCCTTTGGCGCTGCACAGCAGCTGCCCTCTGCTCCTGATATTAGGATGGATAATTGAATAATTGTACTTTGTGTGGTTCTATGTCACAATAAAGTTGATTTTTTTTTTTTTTTGGGATTCAGTATGGAAAACTGACCCCTACAATGCATTTTTTTCTTTATCTTTTCTTTATACAGTCCCAAAAAATTCAATGTTGTCTCCAATTAGTGTTATTCTCCAACACAGATGGATAAACTTTAAGATTTCAGATGTGCCAAAAGCATCATCAGATGACATTTTAACACATTGCATACTTTGGACAGGCATGCCAAGCTTCACCCTGCAGAAACCTGAGGAACCTTCAGGAACAGTTTGGCCTGAGATATACAGATACACACACACACAAAAAAACTACAGATAATCACTCTGAAGCTCAGTTTTGATTTAACAAGAAAGGAGAGGAGAGGACTGTCTAAAAGGCTCAGAGAAAAAGAAATATGTTAAGATGAACATTCTTATTACTCATGTCAAATAAAATAAACATGTCTGGAGTTTTTAATTTTGTTTTGCCTGCTGTTAGATTGGAAACCCAGTTACTGTAGCTTCTGCTCTTCTGTCAGAGCACAACTAAAGTCACTGACTGGCCACACAGATACTACATGCAGGTTTATAATGAGAAACAAATTGACTATAATGTGTGTTTAGCACACCTTTAGAGAATATATTAACTTGAACAGTAACACAGAGAGATGGATACTTATGACCTGGCATATTCCCCTGAGGCTAGTCCTCCCTGATACGCACAATTAGCCGATGAGTTCTTTTGTATCTATGCTGACAGTCAATCAGTAAAGTGCAATCTGCCAGATTCTACAGAGCATTAAGAACAAATTAACCCAGCTGGACTTGAAAAACACTCGTACAAGCTGCATGAGACAGAGACAGATGAGGCACTAATTGTTACAACTAAAAAGTACATAATTTCAAGATGTACCAACAAGTTAAAGCCCTCTCAAGATCAGATATGTCTCTTTTGATCCGGAGTAACAAGCTGTTTCTAATGCATGACAAAATGAATTTGTACCAGCGACTGTGACATCTTTGTCATGTTTTGGCTCTCTGATTCGGGTTGTCATGGAAGGTGGAATGAGTCACACGCTGGCTATGAGCAGCTGCAGGTGCAAACAGTCATAGAGGCTGAATCCAAAGCATCACTGCGAAAAAATAAAAATAAAAAAAATACTGGAGTAACCATATTATCACATAAACAGATGCCCTTTACATTAAATAGTACTGTATAGAAATGACGTGATCACTTGCAATCAAGAGACAAAGGTATCAATATGTACTACTATGTACTGGCCATTGTGAGCTCAACAATCAGTGATTGGAGAGACAGTCGATATACAGTATTCCCCCCTCCACCTCCTCCTGTGCTCTTGAGTCTCAGCTGGGAAATATGTGCAGGCAGTGAATTCAACATGTCACGTACGCTGTGTACGTTCCCTTCATCCAATAAACAAAATAAGAGTCAGCCAGACTACAAGAGTCAGTCAGAGTCAGTCAGACTGCTCTGTCACGGCTTCAGTTGGTGCAAAATATGAATTGTGCCTTCCTCTTCATGTTAATTTTGCCCCCCCAACTGCTTCGAATGACTAATGTTGATTAAGATTATGGTGTATTTAGGTTGCATCAACATATATTCTTGTGTGAATATTATGTGGTCCCACCAGAATTTTCATTCTGAAATCACCACTGCTTGCCTCAGTCCACTATGTATCCGAAATGTCACCACTTGACAGAGATGAAAAAGTTTGGTAAAGTTAGAATTGGCTGGGAGAGAGAGGCTGACAGATGAAATGCCCAACCACAGTGAGCCAGCGGCTCACTCGCCTGGTGAATATCAAGGTCAAATTGGGCCACCAACACAGTTCTCTGTCTGTCTGGACTCTGATGAGTTCTTTCATATCTATGCTGGCGATCAATCAGTCTATTGTTGATAATCTACAAACACAATCTGCCGGATTCAACAAAAGCATGAAGATCCAATTTCCTCATTTGGTCTGTGATTGAAAGAGCCGCGTGTAAAAAGCTGCATGTTTAGAAACATGAGGAGCTAATTGCTGCACCTAACAAAGTACATTATTTCAAGATGTGCCGGCATGTTAAAAGCACTCTCAAGATCAGATATGTCCCCTTTGATCCACATTTTAAGTTGTTTTCTGGTGCATGAAATGAATATGCAACACAGCTTGCAGTAGTCAGACCGATGGTGACATCTTTGTCATATTTAGTTTATCTGATGTGAGCTGTCGTGGAAGGTGGAAGAAGTCACACACTGGCTGTGAAGAGCGGCAGGTGAAAACAGTTACAGAGGCTGAGAGGACAGCAAATGTTCTCAAGTTCAAACGCTTTACTGTGGCAAAGAAAATAAAACATACTGAGTAACAATATTACCACATATAAATGACCTTTACATTAAAAAGTTTTGTATAGAAAACAGCTTCAGAGATGAAAGGTTTGGTTTTAATGTCAGTAGGGACATATCTTCCAGATGACCAACATGCACAGTTCATATACTAGATACACATCAGTAGCTTCCTAACTTCAATATGTATTAGTTTATGTATAACTTAAAGCGATATTCCACTCTTACATAATCATCCACTCAGTATGTCTCGCAATATTTTCACATGTGCGTCCATTAAGAGATATACGAAGTCTCGTGAGATCGATGCCATGTTTACATCCTACCGGCTACATGCTACAGTTGACATTTCGGCTAAAAACATGGCGTAAATGGCGTCTTTTGCGGTTAAATTTTAATGTTGCGGCTCACGGACACTTGGATTACACCACCAAGCAGGATGGAGACATTTTGTGTTTGTTTTGTGTTCTTTTTTTACGTTTTATCCGTGGTCACCATTCACTGCAATTGTACTGGATTTGGCTGCAACCCTGCTTTCTGCTGAAACTCCAGGATTGTTTTGTGAACTGAAGATCTTCACCCATCTTCACATCGGCATAGGGGTGAGTACATACTGAGTGGATGATTATGTAAGAGAGGAATATCGCTTTAAAGGAACAGTTTACCCCAAAATCAGTCAGATTTTCATTGTCCTGTAGTGCTGTATATCCAGCTATTTATCTTCTCTTCAACATTTTGGGACTAAATAGCACCGGTGGTGCTCAACGCACCAAAAACACACATTTGAAATATTCAAAACCAGTGTCTCTTTCACAAAATCATGAACCAGAACTACTTTCTTTTCTTGGGCCACCCCGTCGGAAAAAAAATCTTGGTACTCCCCTGGGTGTAGGAACTTGTGCATCTGCCTCCCGTGACAGGACCAAACTACCAAACTACACCATCTGAGGAGGATGTTACTCACAAGTTGTCTAATGGGGCTCCACCTTCCCTAAGCATCGGGGGAGCTTAAAACTAGATTTTGCAAAGTTAATGAGGGGAAGACAGCCGGCCCCTGTTTTTTTAAAAAAAGACTTTCAATGACAAACTGGCTCATGTGTTGTGTGGTGTTTTTAATACTTGTTTCCAGCACAATGTAATTCCAAACCAATGGAAAAAAGCCTTAGTGAAAGCTGCTCCCAGAAAATCAGTTGATTATCATCGAATATCATTAGTCAGCTGTGTTGGCAAAGGGTATCAGGGGATTTTAAGGTATGCCTTTCTGGAGGACACAATTTCCAAAATTCATGATTAATAGATCAACTGTCACTGCTCTGATCCAGATACTACTTTTTGGCACTTGGAGAACCACAAGCCATTTAGTCCCATTATACTGGAGGGAAAGCAGACATCTCTATGGCTGATATCGCCAAAACTCTGCAACAAAAATTTTAGATAGATAAATAGCACTACAGGCCAGTGGAAAAATATGTATTTTTGATTTGGGGGTGAACCGTCTCTTTAATATAATTACCCTAACATGTTTGCACAAGATAATAACTTATGTGCACAAGGTACAGGAAAATATATCCCCTTTCAGGACTTTAAGAAGACACATGTATTTTTAAAATTGTCTGTAGTCTGTCATGAGTTCATGGAAAACACCTGCTCCATTTTACCACATTTTGTCTGATTGGCTTGGCTTGGTTTTAAAGAAAATCATGGTCTGTACCTTGTGCTGATGTAACTTCCACTTTTCTTTCAGTTTTTTCACACTGTGATACCTTTTTGGTCTTTTAAAAAAAAACTCTTCTTTGTCCAAGATGACCAAGTTTTGACACTGGAGAGATCCACAGCATGGCTGGAGACCATTATAAGTGAGAAAATATGTTGCTCTAAGTAAACTTTGCCACCCTTCCCTGATCAACTACTGTATTTAATCCTCTCCAGTCCTCTGTTGGTTGAGCTGGTGGATTTGCTGTGTTGAATGAAGCATCACATTAAATTTCATCTTGTTCAGCATTTTGGTTTAATAATAAAAAAAGAATGAAGCCCAGAGAGACCAAGTTTTCCAAACCAGTAATCCCTGGGGCTTTAATAAGCTACATTATGTGTTCAAGCTATGAAAAACATATGTTTCATAGCTCGACGTGCACTTGGAAAGATAACCTGCAGATAAAAGATAAAACACCTGGAACAGAATGAGCCCAGAAGGATTAGGACGGTGGATCAGCTGTTAAATGCATACAGGTGTTAAGGTGAGAGGTTCAGATCGTGCCTTGGATTTGAAATACTTTATGAAAACAATGTATCAGCGAGATAAACATCTAAAGCACTTACCTCGCACCCTCAGCGGATCCAACGGGTACAGTATGCGAGGGCATGAAGGTTACAGCACTGCACCTTAATTCCAAGTACCTTTTTCACAAATCAGCAAAGAAAGGAACATCTGAAGAGCTCAGACAAAGCAAATTTAGATGTAGAGACATTAAGTAGATCAAACGCTGAACTGTTTACAGGTGCAGAGGTTGTGGGTTCAAGTTGATTTTTGAAAGCCATTGTGCTTAAAGAGCTCTAAGGTACAAGAGGGCATTTTGAGACAGAAAAATATTTTATTCCCAAAGACAGTATTTAGCAGTAATATCTCACCGGCGAATCAGATATTTATCTTTTCTGCTTCTTGTGTGAAGCAACATGTAGTTCTGACTTTGCTGTCATAACAGATCTTGCCAAATTGGACCATATCTGTTTCAGACAGTCCAGTGTGGTTTGGTTGGTGTTGACTTTGCTTTGATGAACAACAGAATAAACTCAAGGAGCCTCAGTTGATCTTACTTTTATGGGTTTAATACAACATGTCTGTATAGAATGAAGATCTTGGTACAAAGTGCACACATGGGAACAGTTCATACCAAAAGCTTCAAGATATGATAGAAATACAGTTTGTCTCACATCATAAACTCTGGATCATTAAGGCACTGGACAGGAGAGGACTACATTACATAAGACACAATGTCAGTGTCACAAAAGCTGTTGGGACTTCAAGATTTATGTGTTTCCAGACAACCAGAGCCTGCAGAGTGTGCCATGAGTGAAGGATACTGAAATTCTTCAACATAAGGACTTACTACAGTAGACAAAAGAAGATAATGGCAATAACAGTCCCTGGCAGGGCAGAAATATCATGACGGCCATGGCCACCATGCCCCCTAAGTTTGTCCTTTTGCCTCTCAAAAAATGTATGTACATATACACCCTGCAGCCCCGCCAGCACAGCCCCAGCTGATTCTGCCATTTTTCTGCCTCTTTCCTGTCAATACAGGTTTTAGAAACCACTGTCTTTGTTGAGATTTTGATTGGGCAACATCAAGTGAAACGCTGCGCACATAACCAGTGGTGGGTTATATTTCAAGCCTGATATGAACCTCTAGAAAACCGAGCAATGTGACAAAGAACTCGGGACGAGAAAGGGACTGTTGTGTTGTGTAATATGGACAAAAGTGTCAACGTGATATAAACTTTCTCTGATCATTTAGCCTGATTCTACTCCCGACTCTGTGGGTTACACTGCAGACTGGGGACTCTGTTAACAGTGACAGACTTATACACTATCCGTGTCCCTGCACTGGCGTTAAAAAATTAGGTAAAATTCAATAAAAATCAGCCTTAACCCCTAAGTAAATTCATTACATTAGATTATTTCCATGGATTTAAAATCCTTGTTTTATTTAATGACCTTGCACTCCTGGCATTTGGCCTTTGACAACACCGAAAGCCAAGTATCTTAGCTCTGAAAGTGATGAAATTCCAGGCCTGGCCTCTGATGTTGGAATCCCCAATGTGTTTTGTGATAGGTTGATAGAAGAATAATTTTTCTGCAATATGTTTTTGTCCACAAAAAGATCAATAAACTATACACTGACTGTCTGTGAAGGTTTTCAGTCATCCAGGTCATGGTATTCGTAGGAAGGTTTGTCGTAGGCAACTGGATTTGACAGAAGAAGCCAAGAAGCTTCTTCAGTTCTGACTGACTGGTTTGGGAGTTCAAGTATTAAACCTCTGCGTGGTCGTTAACACCTAGAGGGGCATGTGTCCCAAGTGCCCACCCTTTGGTCAACATCATTAGCATTGATGTTATAAGTGACAGTGGTCACTTATGAGGTGGAGAATTTTTCTCCACCTAGTAGCTCAACTGAAAGTGAGGAGCCCAGCAAGACAGAGGGGTGATGGCGATAGGCACCCCACCTGCCTCAGGGGGCTTTACGCTCTGGTTCATGTCATGTCACTAAGTTATTTGTCAAAAAATACATATATATGGTGAACAGTGTGGTTTATCAACTTGCCAGGAAAAACATCACATGTCAGAAATGCCAGAGTTTACTGGACCGGAATGTGAAAACAGCCTTTTAGCGTCACTCTCTGCTCATACATCACTCTGCAAAACGAAAATCAAGCATTCACGTGAAGCAAAGCGCATTTTTCAGTGAAGGGCGAATTAAAGAATTTGGCCAAAATCAGCAAGCAAACTAAAACATTGTGCCGTGTGCCATGAGTGAGGTACTAGTACTTCATAAATCACCTCATCAGGTTTCAGGTCAGAGCCAAACATGAAGTTAACATTCACTTCCAGATCAATCCTGACTCTCTCCATCCAACGTCTTATCCAAATTTGGCTTATTTTTTCCCTTTATTTCTTAGCTTATTTTGTGCAAAATACATACCTGTGTTTTTTTCTGTGTTTCTGTGGATGTTTTGATGACTGTATGACATTAATCGTTTAGGCTGCTTGTATAAAAAGCCAGTTCAGTTAGTTTACAGCTGTGCTGCAGAGGCCAAGTTTAGCAGAATATACATCAGATTCAGTTTGTACAACGTTTTCCAAATTCTGCACTAAAATCTGCTAGCTGCCACTCAGGTACAGACATTTATCCATGAACTTCAAAGGCTTTTCATCATAGCTGTAAGATGAGATATGAGATGAGATTAACATTTGGCTCTTTCACAGGCATTCTGGACGTCTGCTTGTTTAACCTGATCTCACCGAGCAGCAAAGTCCTTCCTGTCAGTACTTTGATCATATAGGATTAATGCAGGAAAGTAAGTTTGAGAAACAAAATCATGTGTTTTTATCAAGAATCCAGCTCTGCTTTGATACTCCAAGTGTTTAAATTATCAGCAATAACAAATAAAAGGGGTGAACCAGGAATTTAATTTCTACTTTCATGAAACTGGGGGGATTTAGAAGAGACAGATTAAAAAAGTGAGCTGTAACTCACATAATGCAACCCCGCAGCTTCTTTCAGTACCCTCCCTGCCTGGTAAACGTCCACATCTTTAATGCCATGCGGACTCCACATCTGAGGTTTTCTGTTAAAGATTATGTAGTCTCTACATCCAGAGTGAGATCATTTTAATGATATCATCAATGTAATCATTTCAACAATTTCCCCTCGGGGATAAATAAAGTATTTCCGATTCTGATATCATGAAGGTTTTTTTTTTTTTCTCAGACATGGCAAAGCACCTCCAAAGCAGCTGAACACATTACACAACTACTTTTACAACGTGAGTAGTGCACTCCATGGTAGGTGAACTGAGATACATGTATACAATCTTTGCATATAAAGGTTAACGAATGAGATTATTGTCTTTCCAAAAGTCTAATCCAGCCATTCCCAAATTTAGGAATGCAAAAGCAAAATTTGAAATCTGAAAATCTTCTGCAGCCCACACAAGCCTTTAATCACTCCTATGAACAGCACATAGAGTGAGATACGTGATGTTTAAAGGAGAAATCTGTAATATATTTATTGTAAGAAATCATACAATGACTCCAGTGTGTCATCAGAGATCATAGAAACATTTTAAGTTGAAATACTTGCTTCACTTGCTGTGTTGTCTCCTGTTTCCATTACAGACCAGAATTACTGTTTTGTATATCCATTTCAAATTAATCAGAGCTCAAACTAATGCAAATTTCTGCTGAACGAGTAAGTGTCTGTTTATGAATTATAGGAAATCATAAATAGTCTTCATAACTCTTAAATTAAGCAAAATGTTAATGGAGTTTGGCAGGCAGTGAGACAGGCAGCCACTTAACTCAGTGTCCAGAGTGTGTTATTTTCAGAGCAGCGGGCTTCTGTTTTCAGGATAACGGGCTTAACTTTACATTGACAGACAACTGACAGTTGTAAACTTACAGTAGAGGACTTGAGGTTGTTGCAGCCTGCACTCCTGAGGAGCTCCTGTAACCTGTCTGTCTCCGCTGTTTCTGGGGAGGAGGGGGCAGGGGGAAAAAAACTCACTTCAACCATAGATCATATATTACAGGAATACAACCTAGAGTATATACCATGTTATATGTTGCTCCTAAAGAATGAAGAAAGAATAAATAAACAATAACATGTATTGAAATCCAATGGTTTTGTTTTATTAGTTCTGACTGCTTAAAAAAATCTATGTAAATATTTTATGGTAATTTCAAACTTCTCAAGGCCCCACTTGGAAATCTAATAATTTTTTAACTTTTTCAATCATGTATGTTAATAACGTTGTGGGTTCTGATGTTGCATGCACAGAACACAACAACAAAATCACATTACATTCAGAAATTTCTGATACATAAAATTATAAAAGAGAGGGGAGGGAAAAAAAGGCATGTAGAAGCAGAAACAAACACAGAGGGTTCGAGAGATGCAGCAGCCGTGAGATAATTTTATTATTGCCATTCAGACAAATATGGACTATAAGTACCAGAGTTTAGAGATTAATCGAGGCTGAGACCGACCCACCGAGAGGGGGATGTTAACAGATATGAAGCCTGAACTAACTGAAGAGCGGGCACTAGTTGAAAGTGAGATTTTAAGCTTCAGTTTAAAGACCTCAGCAGTCACCTCATCTGATGTCGGCAGGAGGTTATTCCAGACGAAAAAGGCGCAGTAGGAGAAGGCCCTGCCGCCAGCTGACTTCTTTTTAACTCTGGGGACACATAAAAAAAGCCCAGTGCTGATGAAAAGATAGAACACTCACATTCAATCATCTCCCTGGAACAAGAAGCCTGACATAACATAAGTGGTATTTTTTAGGCTCTTTAGGATCTACTGTGCACTGTGGATTTGCACACTTTCCACATGTTTTATGTGAGCTGCAATTTATAAAAATCATTGATAAACATTTATAAGTGTTGCGTAGGCACAAAAGATTTTGACGCACCTTCTAAACAACTCTGGGATTTATGAAAACAAATTTGACAGGAGAATGTGCGATCTTCTTTGGAAACTCTGACTCATGTAAGCACATAAAGGGGAGAAATGTGAGGCAGAGGCAGAGATGCACTTTCTGCTACAGTTCTTCACAAAAATTTTGTGTAATCTGAAAGATTTTGATGCGCTCTCTGACCAAAACTAAAATGCTGCAGGGAGAAAATAGCATCATCACCATAGAAGCGTGAGTGAGTGCATGTGACAGCCTAAGAGACAATCAGGACAACAACGCAAGACAGCTGTAGTTAGTCTTCTCACATCTCACACTGTGAGTTGATTTACTTTGGTTTTGCATTCATGTATTATTGTCTATTGTTTCTTGGTTTCAGCTGATTGATTGACTGGTTAATTGATTCTAAAGAAACATGAATTATTTCAATGTTCAGTAGACCTATGACACACACACACGCTTTTATGTCGTCTATTTTACTATTTTCTTCTCATCTTGATTTTTTTTGGCAATATTGTTTATGTGACATTCATGCCTGTTGAATTGAATTGAAAAAAATGTGAAACTGCGACTCTGATGATGGGTAGACGGGTGAAATTGATACCATTGTGAAAGTGAAATAGACAGGGGACTTGGATTACATCAGATGAGCAGTATGGAAGCATTTTATGTTTTTATTCTGCTGTTTTTTTATGTTTGAAAACTGGTCACCAGTCACTTCTATTGTTTGGGAGACACTGTTTTCCCGTAAAACTCCAGCAGTGTTTTGTGGACTAAAAAACTAAATCCGACCCTCAGTTGGCATGGCGGTGAGGAGATAATGACTGAATTTTCATTTTTGGGTGAACTATCCCTTTAAGCTGTGAAAACACTGTCATCATCCAAGAGTGGACTTCTAATTTAAATAAACATTTAAGACCAACTGCTAATGTTAGCTACACAGAAATCCAGATATTTTGCTACTCAGTTACTTTAATATTGTGATACTTTGATTAGATTATTGACTATAAATATATATATATATATATTTTTTTTTTTTTTTACCAATAATTAGTAAATGCATGTGAATCCATTTTTAAAGTAACCCATAACCCTCCCAAGCCAGAAAATAAATCAAAATACTACCTCTCAGTTCTTGTGCAAAAATAGATAAAAGCCAGTCTTACATTAAACAAACAAACACTTGCTTGAATGATACTCACACACACACACACAAACACACAACGGGAAATAGGATAATAAATACAAATGGATATATGTGTTGTTGCAGAAGAGCCCCTCATGTGTTCTGTAATTCTTAAGTGTATTCATTAATAAGGCGAACAGTAGGACAATTAATGCTGTTTTCCATACCTCAGTTGAGAATTCCCCCAGGGAGGGACTCCCTCATCACGGGTGAGTTTCTGCCGTCCCCTTTCCCTCACCCGTCTGCCTGTGTAAGGCCATCTTCTTTATGACGTCAACCTTTATGTTGGACCACTTATTTTTTTATTTCGGCAGTGGTTCGACCTTCTGAGGCAATCACAGCATCCGCCACATGGTGCCACTCTTTTTAGCATTTATAATGCCCAAATTGTGTCCACCAAAAAAAGTCTTTTTTTCTTGCCTCAGTCTCCCTAACAACAACTTCGACTTCACACTGTGTGAGAGTTCTGTCTTTTATGCCTCTCTTTCGGTGTCTGCCATGATCTTCATGCAGTCAGTATGAATCAATACTAATTAGGGGCTTTTCACTCATATGGGTATGACACGGAGCTCACAAAGGTGCGTCACATTTAGTGCAGATTGAAATTTATAAAGGGAAACCAGCATGGGATGTGCATGCTGTCAAGCAGAAATCCATTCTTGTGACTCTGAGGAAAAACAAAAGAGGTGAGACAAGACATTTGGAAGATCATTCAAGAGCATAAAAGTCAGAATTGGAAACTTCACAAAATATTTCCAGTTATTATCTGTGATCACAAAAGGCTTCAGACAATGGTCACAAGTTCCAATCTTTTATTTGTATTATTTACATGTGTTGTAAAGGCCTCTGGCACCCTGTCAGTGCAGACAGAGGAGTCAGCATCATCACCTTCATCGCACAGTACGCACAAGTCATTAAAAATAACAGCAAAGACTATTTAACATTAGCGTGTATAAATCTGACAGGAACAAGAGGACGGGAAATAACAGGAAAGAGGTGAAGAAAAGGCAGGAGGCAGGAGAAACGGGAGGACTGGAGGAAGAGACGTAAGAAAAGGGGAGAGAAAAAATCCTAAGCTTTGCTCCGAAGGTAAACAAGAGCTCAGAGCTGGTTTCAAAAAGGCAGAATTCCTCAACCTGAGCTCCTTATTTGAGAGCGTTACAGTAAAAATCAAATCAAATCATCGGCCTTAGTCCAACTATTGATCACACCACTTTGTATTGTAGGAGCTCACCTTCACATAAACTGACAAACCTGCTGTAATGGCTGATTATTAATGGGATTATAACAAGTATATACAAGGATGTACAATGTACAATACAGCCTATGTGAAGGTGAACTTGTAAAGAAACTTCAGTGTAAATATGGTGGATCAATCCTAAACTGAACCAAGAACAAAGCAGAGGGTGCTTGTCACAGATTTTTTAATCAGATCACATTTTGGGCTTTCACTCCCAAATCAGGACGACTGTCATGCAGCTCCTTCTTAGCTAGAAGTGAGAACATCAACCATCAGCAGGAGTTAATTCTTTCTCTTCATCTTTAATAGGACAGGAAGAGGGTTCAGGAAGAGGCAAAACAAGAAGGAAGTTAAGGAATAAAAGAGGGAAGGAACATGGGAAAAAAAAACGTTTAAAGGAGAAATATGTAATAATGAAGGAAAAAATATGTAATAAAATTAGCATATGTCTTCAGAAATTAAGGAAGGAAAGCTTCTGCTTTGAAATTTCCATTCTGGTCCAGAATGACTATTTTTGTTTGCCTGTTTCATGTTTAGAAGAGTTCAAATTAATGCCAAATGTTCCCCAAATGAGTTAGTGTCTGTTTATGAGTCATAAGAAATCATTAATAATCTTTTAGAACCAGTTGATGTTTATGACAGTAAAATTGAGCAAAATGTTAATGGAGTTTGGCAGGCAGTAAAAACAGGCAGTCACTGACCTTTAACTTTAAGAATGTGTATTTTCAGAGCAGCGGGCTTTTGTTTTCAAGATAACAGGCTTAGATTTACCTCGACAGACAACTGAAAGTTATAAACAGCTGATCAGCTTACAGCGTAAGATGCTGATTATTCTTAAATTATCATGCCGTGCTCTTCTTGCAGTCATGTGGCTTCTGGCGGAGGGGAAACAACTCGCCTCAACCACAAATTGTATGTTAAAAAGGGATAAAGGGATTTAATATACAGCTTCAACTCGCTGTTTGGACTGTAGAACATATTTTCTAAGTCTAAGGTCTTACATATTGCTCCTTTAAAAGAAGGACGGCAACAGAGAAAAAGGAAGGGAGGAAGTGGACAATAAAACAACAGATGAGATGAAAGCGAAAGATGAAATGGAACAAGGCCGAAGTCGGGATGAAAGGAAAAGAGGACAAAGGAATAAGAGATAAAAGACAGAAGGATGGAGGGAGAAAGAGAAGCGACGGGGAAGGAGGAGAGAGATGAAGAGGAACGACAGGAGGGAAAGGGAATAAAAAGGTAAAAACGATGAACACGTGTTCAGAAATAAGGAAAGGTGTGAAAGGTGGTGGGTAAATACTTTGAAGAAGAGGAAAAAGAAGCGGGATGAACAGGGGAGAGGGAGTCAAGACAGAAGGGAGGAAGATCAGATCAGAAGGGGACAAAGAAATGCAGCGAGAGGAACAAATTGACATCAACAGCAAATCTCATCCGTCTGTTCCTCTTTTTCGACTGAAATGACAACAACACAGTGGCAACATACTGAGGACTTCAAAACTTCCAGTGTTGTCTACTGCCTACTAAGAATTTCATCCAATTTTTTAAAACTATTAGTTTGACATGTTTTGTTTGTTTGTTTTTATTATTTCGTGAGAGATTTTCTGGGTTTTTTTTGTTTTATTTGTGCTGTTCTTCTTGGTTTCAACCAACCAAATAAAAAGGTTTTTCAGACAGATTAAGAGATCGTTGTAGGGCTCAGCATGTGAGGTGAGCTGAACTCAGCTGTAAAAAGGTGATGTCACACATTTCCGCACACAATCAATTTTAGTGATATATGACGTATGTAGGATTGTATGGTATGTTTCCAGGCCACTCACGGATTTGATAATTGAATCAGAAACCAGTAAATACCTTAGGACTGACCTCTTTTATGTATTTGATATAACCTGAGGTGATGTGAAATAGCAACTTTATGATATCTTGGCTCAGTTGTTAGCTGTGTGCGTTCTTAAAAGACATAATCACAATCCCCATAGACGTTCAGGAATTCAGCAAAAACAAGCAAGGAAATTGGGGGAGGGTGCTTTTTTCCAAACTTTGTTGGAAACAGTCTCAGACTTTGAAAGCCCCTGCATTAGAAAAGGTTTTCTCTAGACTTTAACTTTGATTGTTGCACATTTCATAATGAGTATTTACGTAAGGTCATAAGGGTTGGGGCATTGGAGGGTTTTTTTGTGAATCGCTTTTACAAAAAAGACAACCAACAACCCTAATCAGTGTAATGGTCAGTTAAAAAGAAGGTAACAAGAAGGGTTCTGAAAATCAAACAGCTTTAATGTTTGTTCTAGTATTTTTTCCAGAGCTTGAACTGAAAAAAGCCAGTGAACCTTAAATCAAGTTCAACAGTGGGTCGGGTCAAGAGATCAATGTAACTTTGACAAATGAAAAAAAAACAAAAACAAAACATGTACGCTGTAACTGATAACTTTTAAAGCCGCTGAAATGACCAAAAACCATGAAATATCTGGAATGTTTTGGAAAAGTAAATAGAGGTAATATGAAAGGTCATTGTTTATAATGGACATAAACATACAAACATGCAGTGTTGCCAGTTTGGAGTAAATGTCTCGGATAGTGAGCAAATTTAACGTCACTACCTGCCATAAGAGCAACAGTAATAACTATTAATTAACAATTTAAGCATTGAAAAATAATAACCTTTTGGCAGCATGAACTTTCTTAGGGTAAAAACAAATAACAAGAGTTTTCAGAGATGTCCAAAGATCACCATGGGCTTCAGTGTATGAAGTCATCATGTAAAGCATTATAAAGCCTCATTATTTGATTTTCGATATTGATTTTCATGTATAATAAATTAATGCTTAATAAAAACCACATATGTAACTCATTATAAACTCTAATGCATAATCTTTTCATGTTTAGCACCTGGAGTTGCATTTGATGTATAACTTGTGCTATACAAAATTTGATTGATTTATATATAATTATTTTAAACTCAAAGCAACAACTGATAGTATAAGTTTGCGATAATATATATTTATATTTATATGTGACCCCATCTGGGCTTCATACCCCAGGGTTCAAAAACAGGATTGAGGTGGTAACATAATCCTGTTATTACTATTACTGCATTGACAGACTTTAACGCTCTCTATGTTTCTGTTGTCATGGTTACATCAGCCAGTAGAGGTCATCACCTGACAATAAACACAAATATGAGTCGGAATAAGCTGCTTGCACTTTCAGCCTAGATAACAGTTTTTCTGAGGGGGAGGGCTGCATTTTTAAAGGAGTAGTTTTGTGATGGATGGTATATTGTGTTTAATAAAACGAAAGTCTATGATTTGCATCAGGAAAGACATTCTTATGTGAACACTTTCTATTTCATGACCTTATGAATGACTTTCTAAGAAAGCCTGCAAAAGCCTGATTCCACCTGCCAACAGCAGTCTAAGCCAATTAGCACAAAAAGTTCAGGTTTGTCATCACTTGGGAACTCTGCAAGGAGAGGATATCATCTTTTTACTTTTTACGTTTTCCTGATCAATCATGATCAAACCTGCGCACAAATCGGTTGTAATGGCTTCTGTCTCAAACTCCAGCTGATGATCAGAGATGTTCTCCAAAGCCCCGATCAGAAGGTTTTTGCAGGAGCGCTCTCAACGCCTCGAGCTGAAAAAGCTTCCACTCAGAGGAAAAGAGCGCCCAACTCATTTCATCCAGTTGTTCAACCAGATAAACTGAGAAATATGCTTAGAAATAACAATCATCGGACACAAAATAGTGGTGGCTGTTGCTTTACCATCTGTAGTTACCAAAAAAAAAAAAAAACAGCCGCCTGGAGGCAGATTAATGGGGAACCTGAGATTTCAGGCAAGTTGTTTTCATTAATTTAAACAGCACTACGGTTCATGGGTCTCATGTCCACACATGGATCTGTCTCCCTGTGTCAAGCACTCTATTTGGAAACAACATCTCGCCTCCGCCTGTCCATTTTTATGAAGATGTTTAGGCAGCTACCTAACTATCGATTAACTAGGATGTTAAGTTCTTCCAGCTAACAAAAATAAAAAGTTCTGATCTGTGTTTACTTGACAGCAAAATCAGGGTCAGGCTAAGGACAGGTGATCTGATAGTTTCCGAACAACAATAAAAGTAAAACACACCGCTCTGCTCTTTAAAAAAAAAAAAAAAAAAAATCAAATTAAGAAAAAAATCCAATGGCTTCATTTTTTAACCTGCAAATTGCACTCTGTCGAACAGGCCCTAAAGTGGTCTTTACCATGTTACATTTCACAGTAGTTGGAGCATGTGTTACTGCCACAGCTGAATTTAAACCCAAGTAAACATTTATTTATTAATGTACCTCTCCATATACAGAGTGCTGAATTTTATGATTGTCTGTAGACAGACTGTTTACAGGAAATCATAGAGACAAGTCATTCTCAGAGACTCGGCCATGACCCACAGGTGGGTCACAGGAGATTTAATTTAAGTATTTAAATTGTTTTACTGATAAGAGAAAAAAAAAATGAGAGCCTGTTTAGTCCACCTAAATGCACTTATTTTTTTAAATGTTCTATATTGTTTTTCTGATAAGAGGAAATAAAAACAGTGAGATGACCTGTTAACTCAGCCGAAATGCATTTATTTCTCATTTATAAAGTATTTAATGTGCATATGTTTTCAATAACACACATCCAGATAATATAAGATGATGTGAAAATGGCAGTAAAAAGTAAAAATGGTCAGGAACGCTCATTTATGAACACATTAGGTCTTCCCACGATTTATTGATAAGGTCTGTTGTGACTTAAGTTGCATGATTTGTCATTTTTAAAAAAGTGGGTCCCCAGAAAAAAGTTTGGGAAACACTGATAAAGACAGCAGACCGTCTTTAGACTCCCTGTTGTCCTATTATAAGTAATTTATTGGAAGTTTACTAGTTGGACAGTATTTCTTATTCCCCTGCAATTACAACCTAATAACCTTGTTCTTTCTAGGAAATTTCGTGGAAAGAAGGAAACAGGAAACAATCGTGTTTCCAATTAATGGTTTGATTTGTTTTTAATTCTCGTTTATTAAAGTTTGCACTAAAACCATGAATCAACCAGTTCTGCCTCAGTATGTTGCCTCTTCAGTCGTGTTGTTTAAAGTCCCGTAAAGCAGCAGATGATGATCCGATGAGCTCTGGGTTTTGGCGGCCATCAAACTGCAGATCTCTTGTGTGTGTGTGTGTTGTGTGTGTGTGTGTGTGTGTGTGTGTGTGTGTGTGTGTGTGAAATCCCTTCGCTTAAAGATGCATTTTGACGGCTGCCTGCTGTTTTACTATCTCCCTGTGGCTCTGACACAGCATCAGGTCTCCAACGCTGCGTTTTTTCTTCTGTGTGTGTGAGTTACTGTGTGTAACTCATCAGTTTATTATGTGCTCTGGCAGTTCCCCCGCTGTTTTAGTATCTTCCTGTGGCTCCGACAAAGTGTCAAGTTTGTCTCTCTGTGTGGTTACTGTTTTGTGTGTGTGTGTGTGTGGGTGTGTGTGTGTGTGTGTGTGTGGGTGTGTGAGTGTATGTCCAGCTCCCTGCTGTTTGACGGCCTTCCTTTGCTGTTATTCAATTCGTGTCTGGCCATGGTGCCCTCTCTGTCTCCCCCTCTCTGTCTGTCTCTTCCTCCACAGTCCACAACACCTGGAGCACAGAAGAAAGGTCATTAACATCAGCAAATTAATATAGCAGTAATTAGCAACCAATCAAAACTACAGAGACATTTTTGTCAGCACAATACTGTCATTTTCTGAAAAAAAAAAAGAGCTTGTAGAAAAAGTTTTAAATGTTGTTCAACCCAGAAAGACCGAAAAGTAGCGTGACGCTATACACTGCAGGAAAGTGAACATTCAGTGGATGTGGATGTTTTGGGGCCCTAAGTCTAATTGCGTAATTAGGGCCAAGAAAGAAAGAAAAACCCTGTGATGATAAGAAAAAATTATGTTTTCATTATAGGTGCCTATTCAAGTTTTGAAAGTTTAGATTATATGATTAATAAGGCCTTAGACTGAAGTATATAATGGTCATTCCCATGCTCTATCATGTCATGTTAATACCATTTATCACATAGATTTGGTGCAAAATCTATTTCTGTCCATTGAAGAACTGATAAAAAATGATCAAAAGTCCTTCCCAAACACCACATCAAGTAGTAAGATTTTGTGTCAAAAACATTTGACATGTGTAGATTTCTGTAAGAATTACATTATTCAGCAATCTAGTCTGGGAATTGCTCCTAAGTATATTGTCAATATACACAGGAAAGCTACCCATCATCCTCTAGATCTCCAGTTTGTGGTCTCATGAGGCTGTGATTATCCTAGAGGTCACTGTAGGTCATTTTATTCAGAGAGCTCACATTGCAAAAAAAATGGTCTCACTAGAATGAAATGGTAACTATGAGGATTAACATCACAAATGAATACAACTGGTCATTAAATCCACAAAAGACTCAGCTTTCCAGTCAGACATAATTTATGAAACTGTTTAAGAAATTCCAGTATGCAGAAATATTCAAATAGAATAGGAAAAAAAAAATAAAACTGCATGCAAAAAAAGGTCATATATGTACATGGCATGACCATTTTAGCACGGTGCTGCAAGAGAACAGTCTATGGTGCAAACAACAATAAAGTCAGAAATGGACTTTGACTGTCAACACTCGCTCTTGTGTGACAATAAAGCTGACAACACGTCTCAGCTACATGATTAATCTGGTTCTGTTGGCTTTGATGCACACACACACACACACACAACACACACACACACACACACACACACACGCACACACACACACACACACACACACACACACACACACACACACACACACACACACACACACACACAGAGCTTTTTCTTCTTTCCCTGCCTGGAGATTAGTGCAGATGTGGGTGAAAGAGGGGCAACACACTGCAGATGACCCCTCCACAGGAAAGCAGAAAAGACAACAGAAGTTCGTCATCAAAGCAGACTGTTTTCTTAGTCTAAGAAGCATAAAAGTTTAAGTTTATATAGGCTAAGTGTTGTGCCATGCCTGGCCAAGTGGCACCACCCATGTTACTGAAAGAGGGATCCAGTTCTAGCATGCTACATTAGCATTTAACCTTTAGGTATTTTTGTGTGTGTATGATCACATCCCTTATGTGGCCGCATGAGAAAAAGAAAAGGCATGAGAATGAAAATATTGTGCTTCTTGATGAATTAAAGTTTCAATAATGGCAGACCAGTAAAACCCTTGCATATTAACCTATACAAATTTTTACCTTTTTTTTTAAGTGCAAAAAAGTAAAGGTATATTCTGAAAATATTAATTTCAAATAACTGGTTGAAATCAAGATTCTTTTTTATTTTACATACATTCCATTCCCATGTAGTAATGCTGCATGACCACGCAACACCAGTTAAGTTATCTCCCGCCTGACAAACTATTTACAAATCATAAGGTTCAGTAGTGCTTTAGCAACAACAGGTTCCACCAGTACTGCTCTAAGTTATTATTATTATTTTATACTGAAGCTGCTAATTGACCAAACTTTGCACAGTGTTCAATAACTTTAATGACCCCAGTAAGTAGTTATTTTCTGATCTGGAATTAATGACTGAATTTTTTTTTACACATAAAAAGTCAATCAGTCGACCAGATTGGACACTTTGGTGGATCTGTTCTTGCCAGCGGGCCGTATGTTTGATACCCCTGGTCTACAGGTATAGGCCCACTGTGGTTTGTGATTTATATTCAAGAATATTACTCTTGAACCAACCAACTTCACCCAATAATATCATGCCTTTTAGTGCCACAGAGCTACGATTCATTAGTTATCTGGTTAGCAACAACCCACTTTTCAACAATCAAATCATATTTCTCCCGACATTAAACCCCATCTGCCTATCCTGTTTCACTCAGAAATACATGACAATGCGGAAGCTCTCCAATTACAGTTTCCTCTTGACTTCAACCAAATAGTTTTAGTTGCATAAACTCAGGCGACAATTACACAACAATTTCTTCCCAGCACAGAAAAGTTTGTAGATAATGGCGAATAAAACTGCAATTAATGTTGTGAGATCTCAGCAGGAGATTTGATCGGGCTGTAGGTTTTCATTTGACTGCTTCCCTCACAGTTGCTCTCCTTTAGTTTGACAAGAAAACCTCAAGCGGCTCCATTTAACAGTGAAAACAACAGGACGCACAGTAATGAAGTGCAAGATTAAAATTTATAGTGTAGATGCAACACAACTTTAATTCAAAACATCGAACACATGCTGGTGTTTGGACAAAAATTCTCTAATTCTTGCTGTTTTGCCAGAACTGGAACTAACAAAATAAAAGGCAATAAAAACGCAACCACAATAAAAACAAAAAGATGTGGCTGATTTTCCATCCGTGCCCCAGAAAGCTCCGGGGCCTTGAGATGGCTCCTGCTTTATTTCTTCAGAAAAAAAAAGATTAAAAAAAAAAGATTAAATAAATAAATAAATAAAGTTTTTTTTCACAAGTCTATTCAACTGGACATTACCTTCAGACAACATTGTACCATTGTGGAACAGCTTATAGGAATTAATGTGTTAAAGAGTGTCAGCATATTTCATCAAACTTCATATCAACAAACTATCAAACCAAACTACCAGAACCCTCTTCAAAACAAGATAATGAGTCACATGTCAGTGTTTGAACATTTGTGTTACATTTAAATGCTTGTTTTCTGTTTCCTGGTGTGAGTCTTTCCTGACAGACAGTAACTGCAACCATTTCTTATGTTGCTGCCATCTTTGGCTCACTGCTTATGAGTTAAAATAAAACAAAATCGTTAACAATGCATTTTACACCATATCTTATATTGTCTGAACAGTATATAAACCTACACAAAACAAAAATGTCGTGGTTGGAATCTATAATAGTGTGGTGTTACTTCAAGGTAACAACGACATTTTTGACAGATTTTCATTTCTTAATGATCAAATAAAGTAGATTTAACAATTAAAAAATAAACTTAATATGAATACATTTTTTTCCGGATTGTAAAGTGACAGAAGAAGATGTTTTCAGGTCTTTTTCGTGGAGAGAGATGATGGAGCTGAACCATGTGAAGAAGGCTGCAAAAAAAGGGGATTCAACATGACCTCAAGAGTCATGTGACAAATTAAAACACTGCCATTGGCTACCTAAGGGCCCTGAGTATTACACCATAATGAGGATGTGAGTGTAAAGGGCTGAAGATGGGTATGTTATCTAGAGGCAACACTGTGCTGTGGAGGGTTAATTTCCTCTCAATATCTAGAGGAAAGAAAACAAACCTATTACCCCAAACCTTTAATTATTTATTTAATATTAATTATAATTAATGGGCTCATTGACTTACTAATAAAATAACAATCTTCTAATAAATAGTGTAAACATCCATAAACTTAGACAGTTATTTAAATAAAGTCATAATGATATATTAAAAATAAATTATAAAATGATCTAAGGCCCAGATATAGGTGGAGTTTGACTCACAGGCTGCCAGTTGAATAGGCCAGAGGATACTGGAAAGCTTGAAAAAGCAGAGCTGAAACATTTTCAAATATTCAGAGAATCCGTCTCAGATTTACTAGTGTTCCCTTGGACATAACAAGCTGTGGAATTATGGTGTGGAAATTACACCTGCATGGTTGCAAATATCTGAATCGGTTTCTGACAGGTTGACTTACATCCACTTCATTTCTCTTCCTCTCTTTACAGAGGAGGTCATTTCATGTCAAAATGACAAAAGAAAGTAATGTTCATGCCTCAAATACAAATAATTGTTTGGATCCACAGACATACATCAAACCACAGTGGTCTGTGTTAAAGGGTGAAAACTTGCCCAGAGTTTGATCTGATTGCTTGAAGTTAGCCCGTGTTAGATGCGATAGACAGATGGGTCATCTGCATTTTGAAAGTGCCTGCCCTTTTCTAATCAGTTTCTAGGGACATGTCAGGTTGGGCTAATGGGGAAAATGCTTTTTGGGCTGCATGGGAGCTTTTCATTGCAACACTGCAAGTAGCCACATGTTTTCCATTATACATCTATGACTCAGCGAGCCATTCTGATGCACTTTTGTCACACTGGATTTGTCGTTGTTGTGTGTCAAACTCTGAGTGATGAAAAAGATACTCTGAAATCTGACTTGAGTGGCCCAAGCATTTTGCTGTCGAGACTTTCTAAAATGGAAATGCCATGTTTATGGACTATATGGAATAATACCCAGAATGTAAGAAAATGAAATATCTTGTTCTTGGGGATCATTCAAATGGTTAAAAACAGTCACCTACTGGGTGAGTCTGAGAATGTGGTCACATGTGGTCCGAGCGATCAGATCTCAACGTCCTGGGTGCATTTACACCTCAGAGCAGCCCGCTTATGATCGGATCACCCGGGATGCATGTTGATACCAGGTGTAAACAGCCTCAGAGTGTCTCCACTCTGTAGTCTATTTATGCCACATGCAGGCAGCGAACACTGCTGTCTCTCATTCTTTTATATTTCTTTTTGTGGGTAGGACACTGACTGTTTTTCCTCTCCTTTAGATAGCTGAGAAACCAGATAATCACCACGAGGTTGATGTTCTCCCTTTATTGTATTTTTATTTCATAATAAATTTACATTTTAAACATCCCCTGTGGTGTGGTCTTTTGCCCCGGGCTGAGACCGGTTGGTCAAATCAAGAATCTATAAAAGTAGCTGTAAATTAGCCCAGTGGGTGTGTTACAGCTGCACTTGGTTGACATATTCCTTTATTATGAAAACCACATGGAGTGTAGTTTATTCCCCTCAGCTCATCAGACTGGCAGAGCAGCATTAACACAGATGCTCAGCACACACAATGACGTTTGAGACAGGTAGACAGGCAAAAATAAAAACTTGTAGTGCACGCTTAGTAGATCACCTGATATCAAAGGCTGCCCTCGTCCATCACTTTAATTGCTGGACTACAGATATCTTCACAAAAAGGTCAAATATGTATCTCACATTATGATCCAGTGGATCTTTCACCTTAAGTCCTCTGGAAGACCCTGCAGCTCTCATTCCACCAGAGTTTATTTCACACTGTATTACGATTTGAATTATAGACCTGCATACTTATGCAATGAGCCGCTTGAGTGTGCAGTTGCTCCTCCTTCCTGAGAAATAGTTTATTGTTTGACATGGTTCACTGCTGTTTTGTATGATGCAAGGAACACTTAACTTTACGCTTTCAAATAGCATGCTGTGCATACATATTTTGTGTGCGGATGATTTGTAACTCTTCCTGTTAACTTATGCGGAGAGCTGATGCACATGGGAAATGTTAGCCTTCAAGGCTGTCTGCCAGAAATCTGTAAAAATCTTGCTATTTTAACCCAAACCCATGTTTGTTTTTTTCAGTTGAATCAGATTTGACAGCTCAATATGCTTCATTCTTTTTTTTTTTTTTTTTCAGTTCAGTGTGCCACCCTAAATTCCAATATCAGCCACCAGGAGCTTGTTTAACCAGTAGGAGTCATATTTTAATGTCTGTCTTCATCATCCGTGATGTGAAAACATCAGATTGTGCATCTTCAGTTATAAAAACAGCGATCTGGGCTCCTTCATGCTGTGAATTAAAGGTTTATTTTGGCCAACAGGACTTGGTGATTGTTAGATGTTTTTGGAGAGTTTTATTTTGTTTCTGTGAAGTTCTGGCAATGATAATGTTGAAATCAGTTTTGCAAAGAAGGTCTGGTGAGTTTGGCGAGAGCAAGAAAGCAGCTGTCTCTGATAAAACAAAATGTTACTTTTTTTTTTTTAAAGAAAAAGTTTCCCACAGTAGCAATCCTGTCCATAATGTTGTCAGATGTTTATATCTGCAATCAGTAAGCGGCAAAACAACCACAAACAAGCAAGCGTCACCTGCTCTGTGTGCTGCTCTCTGATTCCACAGTGCGCTGCAAGTCAGGTGGCTGACAGCGCGTCACCTGCGCTCAATTTCTATCGCTCTTCTCTGCTTCCCTCACAGTTAAGTTAGAGTTAGAGACTCGGTTTGTAAAGTTTACAGCCTGCCATGCTGTTGCATTGCTCTGTGTACAATGACGCAGCCAAGAATGGAGAGCTGAAACTTTTTACGAACCACCAGCGCATGTTGTTTTTTAATAAGCGTGTAAGCTAATATAAGAATATATTTATGATTCCCCTCATTTGACCGATGATTTGAATCTTCATCTTTCAGAAGTCAGCCCTGCGCAGGGTTTTCACTGTTTTGCTGCCCCATATAAATGAGTGCAGCTTTAAAGAATTTGTCTGTTTTGCGTTAAATCTGCCTCGCAACAGACAACCAGACACAGCTATGTGAGTAAACTAGTTATCCATCATCTCAAACAGAGTGTCTGTTGCTACATTGACATCTGCTTGCTTTTATGCTTATGCGTTGCCATGATAACCACGTGTGAACACTGTGACGGGCTCGCTTGAAATACGATGTGACGTGTTACATCTGAGCAGGTTGTGAAAGGAACCCCGCACAAATAAAGGCTTTGATGTGCAATTGTGGAGAAAGTGAAGAACCTGGATTCCATGAAGAAACGGGGGAAAAATACTGCAAGTCATCAGCAATGTTTCCCACACTGAAGGTCTTTGTGATGCAGCTGCCTCCTCTGCTGGAGAACAAAGCGCGTCTCCTTTTCTGTGGTGTGCTGTGTTGTCGGGAACACCAGCGCAGCTGTGCAGAAAAAAAAACTCTGCAGCGCTGACATTCACGTCCCGTCTGAACTGGGTGGTACAAGGGCAGCAGTTTGCTTAATGCAACATATTTAAGGACTTTTCAGCTGCTTTTCATGCACAAGGACTGTAAATCAATTTCACCCTTCACACAAGACTTCAGCTGGACTTCATTATTTAGTTGGATTTTTACACCCTTTCAAGTTGTGCTTTTGCCTGAGTAGTTCACTGTGTGATGGGGTGAATTTCATTCACGCTAAACATTTATGGAATTGATGTTACATAGCACTTCGGACAAAAGCATCACAATAAAGACTAATGTCAAAACACTGACACATGCTTTACATTACCACTACTCCCTGAATCCTTCCATTTGTTTAAGCTGCATTAAGTCCCAACTTCTCTCAATGGATCAGCAAGACTCAAACTACTAAGGAATCTACAGCATCTACATACTGCTGTATGTAGCCTGTCCCTTTAAATCCAGCTGATGCAAGCTGCATCTATCATCACTCTGTCAAACAGGAATGCACAGACGTCATACACACACTGCTGAGGATAATCGTGTAAAAAAAAAAATTTCTCCACATGCAGAATCACTTTTCATATTTCATCGTTTTCAAGATTTCTTTAAGAAAAATAAACAAATATAGACTACCAGATAACAGTTTCTTGTTTCTTGTTATGGACACCCAAAGTTAATGATAAAATAAGACATTATCAAATAAATCCAATAAATATCCAATAAATTTAAAAGAAGCTGTTTCACATAAAGATGAAATAACATTCTATCAGTGGGTGTCCAGATGAATTGTAATAACTTTGATGCCCCTTTTCTCGTGCAAATATCAGATCAAAATTTTATTTGTCCAAAACTTTGATTTCTGATCAAATACCTACAAACCTAACGCCGTTCCCATCAGCCTCAGCTGTGCTTTTTTAGATTCTTTTCGGGCATTGTTCGTCTTTACTGGACAGTGACAGTGAGGAGGAATATAGGAAATGGGGAGAGAGAAGGGCATGACATGCAACGAAGGTCACCGTCTGGAATCAATCCGCCGATGGTTGCTACCATGTGGCCGTGCAGCATGTGCTGTAATCATTCAGTTACCAGTGTGCTGCATGTGTTTACTGCTCGTTAGGAAATTATTAAACGTAGTACACAATTATCCCTAAACATTATGCCGACCTGAGCTACTGATGTGTAGTAGGTCAGTCTGTACTAACCACAACCCTAACTACATGGTTACTCTGACATCTCTCCCTCTAATGCAAACATTTGCTGTGTTTTTAGAATTTTTCCAAGAGTACCTGGCTGCAGACCTCCAGCCTCCACGTTTGACAGGAAACACATGACCTCCACAGCAGAAAATGTTCTTCTTGTTGTGTTTTTTCTCATGTGAAGGCCACATTATGTGTTTTCACGGTTTGGTTCTTAAAATTTGCAGTTTGCACACGAATTTAAAGAAAAGCATATATCCACAATTTTATTCATTATCTATTTTAAAAGGCTAAATGCTTCACACAATATTTTAAAATGCACCTTTGCCCCGTCCCACTTCCATCATTAAGACACATCACTACAATTCACTGTTATTTTTATTCATGAATGGAAACGAAACGAGATAAACAGAGGAGCGAGAGACTGATGATCGAGTCTTGAAGGTAACCCCAGACCTTTTAACGATCTTGCGAGTCTATTAATAATTCTGTGTTTTTTTTCCATGTTATTTTTTAATCCGTGTGCTAATTTTGTAACGTGCCAATTTTAAGAATGAAATAGTGATTACGCAGAATGCAGCCTTCACACGGGAAAAAACAAAAATAAGAACGTCTTGCTGTGGAGGTCACGTGTTTCCTGTCAGCCGTGGAGGTTGGAGGTCTGCAGCCAGGTCCCTCTCAAATTTTTGGACTAGAAAATTTGCTTGAAAATTTAATACAAACTGTCATTTAATGTGTGGCTGGAAGTTGAGATCATTTCTAAGTAGATTTACTTATTCTATAAATAATACACAATCAGAAATTTTTAGGTTTTAGTTATTTATATATATCTTGAGTGTGTTTTTATGTTTTTTATGCTCCCATTGTCTTTTAGTATTCCAAATAAATCAAATAATATCCTAGATGGCCTTGCTTTAATGTTTCCAGGTTGGACCCAGACAGCCGGAGGTGGAATGTGAACCCTGGCCCCCCACATGAAAGAACAGGACTTTGCCAGTAAGCCGCAATAAATGTTCAATTATCCCCATTTACTTGTCCCTCTTAAAATTCTTAAAATAACCGGAGCAGGGTGGAATCAAATAACACTCCACTCGGGTGGCAGCCCAAGAACCTGTCCTCTTGAATCCTGCACCCCTTGGCTCCCTTGTCCATGTGGTTGCTGGACTCCGAAAGCACCCCTGGGTGGATGGGCAGTTTGCTGGGGACAGGATTCAAGCCCCAGCCTCCCATGCAGGGTGGCAGGACTGATAGCATGAGCTACCATGCCACAGAGAGCAAACGGGTATTAACAACTCTCACTCCCCATTTCCACCTCATGAACCTTCAATCTTGCCTGTCCACCCACACCATATCCTAGATAGTGCCCTTTTTTTTTACTGCCCTCCCCCTTGGGAAATCCATGTCCATAGGCCAGTGCAAAAAAATCCCAAAGGACCCTTGAACCCTAACCCTAACCACTTGGTCACTCTGACATCTCTCCCACTGACACAAACATTTGCTGTGTTTTTAGAATCTTTGGACAGCAAAAAATGCTTAAAATGTTAATACAAACTGTCATTTATTGTGCTGCTGGAAGTGGAGATCATTTCTGAGTAGATTAGCATATTCTATAAACAGTACAGCATGCCTAGCCAAACATTTAGTGATTCTGCAGTGGGCCTGTAAATAAAGAGTGAAAGCCGTAGACCACAGAATAAACAGGACAAAAATCTGGACTGTGTGTTGGGAAGTGAGCTGACTGTTGGTTTATGGGATCTGCGCTAAAATATAATGCCCCGCAGTGCAACACAAAAAGGATCACTGACTCAAAACAGTGGGGTTTTTTTTTTCTTTAAATTGCGGAGCTGTTTGTGATCTTCAAAACATCAGTCAGTAAAGAACTGTACACAATAAAGATAATTCATCGCTTTGCTAGTGCAGTCAGGGGACACTGCTTTGCTGTATCCACCCAGTTGTATGCCTTTGGTCCTTAATTTAATTCAGAGGAGAAATTTAGAGAAAATAAATCTGTCCTTCAAACTCCAGCTGATCCTGCGGTGGGATCTGTGTGATGGCCTGTCAAACTAAAAATGTGAATATGATTAAAGTTTGTTTAAAAAGAGACAGATCTCTAGATTACACATAAGTGAGTAAGCAGGTTTGAAACAGAATTTAAAAGATTGTATTTCAGTGCACAGCAGGCCCTAATTACGTTACTCTACCCTAACTTTCGTGTAATTGTGAGGGTGCCTCCGTCCAATGAGGTAACAAAAACATTCAAACACAGGTGTGTCAGGCTCTTTTGACCTGCTCCGAGCAGCATCTCTGACTGCTCCTCAGGAAAACCCCACTTTTCCGGAGCTAAACTGCTTCTCCAGTGTGTCATTTGATTATTGTCAAAGTTATGTTAACAAAGTATAGCAGATTTCTTATGAATTGAATTAAACATGGAAAAGTACAGCATGGTCCTTTAACCTGACCTGAACCTGAAAGATGTTTTTATCTTCCTGGACCGGGGCTTCAGTTTTCATGTCACCTGACGGACACACAAGTCTCTTGGCATCGACTCAAAGTGCTCTCATGGCACAGAAAAGTATCGTTCACAATATTTGTTCCCAACACATAATCTCTGTGATGGAGTGTGCGCTCATTTTATAAAGTGCTGTGGGCCCCTTTTCCTGGAAAGACCATGAATCAAAAGCAGACAGTCTGCTCAGTGAAGACTTGGAGGCTGAGTCCGTTTTTCACTGCAGATGAGTCAGAAAAAGGGAAGAGTGAGGGAGTGTGTCCATCAGGTTCATGAGGGATTAGCAGACATGCCGTTCCTGCCTTTCGGGTTCAGACTGAGGCATTGTTGTTGTTTCAGACTTTTAGTTTTTCTTTATAACCATCATCGGGAGCAGTTACAGGTTTCAGGAAACAACAGCTGATAAATATGAGGCATGTCTGCTGACTGTGTCACAGGTCTGCACTGTTTATGTCAAAACCAGTACTCACAACATCACATAAATAACTTCAGTTTCTCTTAGACCACCAATCAAGGAAGGTATCTGCTAATGGCGGGACATAACCTTTGTCCTGAGGTTTCCTTCACATATTCTACAACAGGGGTCTGCAACCTGCAGCTCTGGAGCCACATGTGGCTCTTTTGCCCCTCCCTAATGGCTCCATTTGGAAATGGCTAACTCTTATTTCTTTACATTTTAATTTTCATTTATCATGGTTGTAGGTCTATGAAAAAAGTTGAGACAACTCAAAATTTCAAGGCAACGTTCTGCAATAGATTTTTTAATGGTTGAGCCCAACTCAAACTCTTAAATAAAAAAAAAAACCTTCTACTTATCTTTTGTTGAGATTATTTACTTTTCTTCTTTAGATAAACTTCAATCTTTGAGTTTTAGAAACAAAAACAAACAAACAAAAAAAGGTAATAAATCAGGTTCACAATTCATTGTGACCAAATTTTGAAACACATTCAAGTTTTTTTAAAGAAAAGAAAGATTATAAAATATTATAGGTCGCTAAACTTTTTGATCGTGGCTAGTCTTCTATAATAAGGATGCCAAACCAAAAAAGACGTTTTCAGGGAAAAGAGAGACTCTAATAGTTGCAGCGTCAGAAAGATTTCTTTTCTTTTTGTTGGCCAAATATGGCCATACTGATCGTAAAGGTTGCAGACCCCTGTTTGGTTCCCAAAAGTTCCCAAACTTTTTCGGCCATGCACCCCCTTCTAGGGGGCATTCCTAGGGGCATAGTCGATAGCAAGTAAAGTAATTGGCAAACCCAAAAAACCTATGACCCAACTTTTTTTTACTAAAAGGACAAAGAAGAATGTAAGGGGCATCCAAACAGATAGCTCCCATCTTCTCTTCTGCCAGTTTGAGCCTTTAAGCTCTGGGAGGCGCTACAGAGTCCCACTAGTAACTAAAACTGTATTTAAGACGTTCTTCATCCCACGTGCCTTCAATATCCAACTCTGCAAAGTGACTGATGAGACTTAAGCCACAGACATGACATGAACTGCTTTTAATGTACCCTGCCCGGCCAAAAAAAAAGTCGCCACCTGGATTTAACTAAGCAAATAGGTACGAGCCTCCTATTGGATAATTACTGCATGGGCGATTATCTTTCAGCTGGCAACAAGTTATTTAACCCCAACTGGTGCAATGAGTTGCTTCTCATTTCCTAAACAACCATGTCGAAAGACACATCCCGTGGTCGTGGAAAAGATGTTAGTCTGTTTGAGAAGGGTCAAATCATTGGCATGCATCAAGCAGAGAAAACATCTAAGGAGATTGCAGAAACTACTAAAATTGGGTTAAGAACTGTCCAACACGTTATTAAAAACTGGAAGGATAGTGGGGACCCATCGTCTTCGAGGAAGAAATGTGGCCGGAAAAAAATCCTGAATGATCGTGATCGGTGATCACTTAAACGTTTGGTTAGATCAAATCGAAGAAAAACAACAGTAGAACTCAGGGCTATGTTTAATAGTGAAAGTAAGAGCATTTCCACACGCACAATGCGAAGGGAACTCAAGGGATTGGGACTGAACAGCTGTGTAGCCTTAAGAAAACCACTAATCAGTGAGGCTAACCGGAGAAAAAGGCTTCAATTTGCTAGGGAGCATAAAGATTGGACTCTGGAGCAATGGAAGAAGGTCATGTGGTCTGATGAGTCCAGATTTACCCTGTTCCAGAGTGATGGGCGCATCAGGGTAAGAAGAGAGGCAGATGACGTGATGCGCCCATCATGCCTAGTGCCTACTGTACAAGCCTGTGGGGGCAGTGCTATGATCTGGGGTTGCTGCAGTTGGTCAGGTCGAGGTCAGCTGACTACCTGAATATACTGAATGACCAGGTTATTCCATCAATGGATTTTTTCTTCCCTGATGGCACGGGCATATTCCAAGATGACAATGCCAGGATTCATGGGCTCAAATTGTGAAAGACTGGTTCAGGGAGCATGAGACATCATTTTCACACATGGATTGTCCACCACAGAGTCCAGACCTTAACCCCATTGAGAATCTTTGGGATGTGCTGGAGAAGGCTTTGCGCAGCGGTCAGACTCTACCATCATCAATGCAAGATCTTGGTGAAAAATTAATGCAACACTGGATGGAAATAAATCTTGTGACATTGCAGAAGCTTATCGAAACAATGCCACAGCAAATGCGTGCTGTAATCAAAGCTAAAGGCGGTCCAACGAAATATTAGAGTGTATGACCTTTTTTTTTTTTGCCAGGCAGTGTATAATGTTTAATGTTTAATAAGTAATGTGATCTGCCACGTCTGCTTTTACTAAGTGCTGTGTTGTCTTTTATTGCTTTTTGTGAGCCGAAGTCAAATTTCTATTCTATTCTATTCTATTCTATTCTATTCTATTCTATTCTATTCTATTCTGACTGGTTATGTTGTTATGTTGTCATAATGCATCTGGTTCATGACTTGAAATCTGGTCATCTGCTCTAAAATGTCACTCTTAACAAGATTTAACATTTGAAACAAGTCCATTAAAGAAACAAACTTTAAAAATCAATCAATAAAAATCTAAACATCACATTTAATTCCAGAAAAAAAACCTTCAATGACATGAAACAACTTCCTTATAAATACCAACAAACCTGACCTCGTGTTTCGCATAAAAAAACAAAAATTATAAGGTAATCATGCTTGGTGATACAGTTCAGTACAGTTTACTATAAGATAATAAAAGCCATGATGTCTTGTTCAGTAAAAGCAGCAGGACTGCTCAGTAATTAGACAGAATGGCCTCGACCTCAGAGGAAAAAAAAGAGGATTTTCACTACAGGGAGCAATATGAACACCGCTTATTTGTTTTAACTTTGAGTGGCGTGATCATGTTCACGAGCTGGAAATCAGCTTGTGGATTTGGCCTCAGAAACGCAGAGGCCACGTTCTTTTTGTTCTCAATTCTCGCCAAAGCAATTTGCCTCTTTATTTACCTCAGATGATCAGATATAAAGATTTTCTGATAACTTACTGGTTCCTAAACACCGAGAGGCCCCTTTTGACGATATCTGTGTCTGTTAACAAACACAAGCTGTGAGGCCGGATTACAAAAATATACATCAGTGCTCGTGTTTCAGACGTTGTATAAAGACAAGTGTCGGAGCTTGTTTAGTCTATCAGCCTCCTGCCAATTTCAGGTAATCAGACGCTTTGTCAGCACTTAGACGTTAAAAGACAGAACAAAAAAATGCCAGAAGAACAGCAGTGTATTTGATGTCACTGCTCCAAATCAGGAATTTAACATGTTCGCATTAGATAATATTCAAAGGGTCTGTTCACCCAAATACAAGGAGAGGGGGTTATACATACAGTAGCATGCACTGCAGGTGCAAGGCTATTGTAAAACTGTATTGGTAAAAAGTAACACATGCACACTGACACCAAACCACAAATTTATTTATTAACAGACAAAGTTTCAGCCTTCGCTGAGATTCTCATTAGGTTCATGGTTGGAGTCAGTATGCAAGAAAGAAAAAGTAAAGATTTTGGACCTTGCAGCAAAGAATGGTTGTTGTTTTTTGCACAGAATTTGAGATCTCCTCTGCCAAGACTGCTGCACTAACCAGAAAAAAAGACAGTGGGTGTGCATCAGAGAACCTGGGTGTGCCACATCTAATTTTCTCTACAACACAGTGTAGGTCATTGCTCTCCATATAGATAGGGATGGGGAGTAACAGAAGACAACTAATGGAACACAGTGTTTAATTTTCAAAATATGAGTAAGTGTATTCCCTTACGGTTTAAATTGCTGTTATTCTGAACACATTCACTATCTTTAAAAATAGATTCCTTGAAGGGATTATTTTCTCTAAAATATTTATGAGGATTTTCCCATGAACAGTTTAAAAGAAATATTCATGTAGACAGGCTGTGCATGACCATGTTGTTTTTGACAAAATAATTTAGAGTTTTTTTTTAAAAATTAACAATTATTGTAATTAGACCATAACAAAAGAACAAACAGAACAAAAGACTGAAAGATGGTGAAGGTGAATTTTCATTTGTGTTAATGAAATCATTTAAAAAAAAAAAAAAATACTTATGAAAGAATCTCAACAGGAACAAAATTAAATTAATTTAAAAAAGCTATATTATTTGTCCTGCACATAAGAACACTAAACACATACATTGTCTCAGTATTATTGATTACAGCACTTAAAGGCCCAGTGTGTATGATTTACAGGGATTGATATGGTAGAAATCGAATATAATATTCAGAAGTATGTTTCCATAGTATGTTTTCACCTGAAAATAAGAATCCCTGTTTTTTGCGTTACCTTAGATTGAGCCGTTTATATCTACAAAGGGCACGGGTCCTTTTCCACTGAGGTCACCATGTTTCTACAGTAGCCCGCAATGGCTCTAGATGTCTTTCGGCCACCTTAGGTTCTACACACTTAAGGGAAGAGGAAGACACGGTGTTTGCAATCTGCAAGCTCACCACTAGATGTCACTAGATCCTACACACTGGACCTTTAAGATAAAAAAAAGAATATCCTCAAAATTTGATACGATATGATGGCGATGAAGAGAACCTCATGCAGCGTGAGCTGCAGAAACTGAGGAATAAATCTGCTTCTACTGTAACTTCGAGAAGGTCTGAGCTCAATCAAACCCAGATCTCTGACTATGCTGTAAAACTGTGAATGTTTTCTGTATAGTTACTAACGCATGTGAGGGGTTGTGCCTACGTCTGGCTGCATATGACGATGCGTGCATGTGTCTGTATGTTATTTTCAGAATATTCTTCCCCTCAAATTCCAAATGTCCACAGTGTCCAAATCTCTACACATTTCTGATTAATTCTGTCTCTTTTTAAATACTTTGACCGAGACTTAATTTGTGATGTTTTTAATCAGTTTTGAGTGAAGACTGACTGGAAATCAAACAAGTGGTCATTTTAGATTCAGATTCAGTATCACTCTAGACCACACATCGTGGTACAGAGTACAAGCATAAAACATTATTCCTCAGCCTCACAACAATCAACAACACACTGTATCTGTATAATATTAAACACAATATGATGGTCATGAAGAGAAACTCATGCAGCGTGAGCTGCAGAAACTGAGGAATAAATCTGTTTCTACTGCAACATCAAGAAGGCCTGAGCTTAACCAAAACCAGATCTTTGACTTTGTGTTGTAAAACGTTTGGATGTTTCCTGTATATTTACTGAGGCATGTGAGAGGTTGTTTGTGTACGTCTGGCCGTGAGGATGTTTGCGTGTATTTATGGTTATGCATGCATGTGTCTGAATGTAATTTTCATGATGTTTTGCCCCCAAATTGGAAATTTCCACATTGTCCTCACTTATTAATTCTGGCTCCTTTTACATACTTGGACCAAGACTTTAATTTGTGATGTTTTTAATCAGTAAAGCCTCTCCAGCTCATTCACTCTCCCCTGATTATGATAAACATAAAAACTAATTTGTTGGATAATATTTACTTTTTAAATGAGGCGGCTGAAAACAACTCATTAACGTGATAAAAGGAAACTTGAAACTATCCAAAGTGATGAAAACAGCAAGGAAATGAGTCACTCAAGATAATTCACAGTCTTTGTTATGAGCAGTTTCATGTAGGAACTACTTTCTTTTTATTAAAGATTCTACTGGGAAATTAGTTCCAACATAAAACTGCTCACAACAAGGTTTGTGGATTATCTTGGGTAACCAGGTCATGATTTCTGGAAATAGACTTTGTTGTTGAGTTTTTCAAGTGCATTTTGTCTGCACTTTGAGCACCACAAGCCAAGTGCCATCTAGTTCCATTATACTGGAGAGAGGACAGACATCTTTATGACCAATATATCCAAAACCCTGCAACTCACGCACAGGAAAAATATGTATTTTTGATTTGGAGGTGAACTATTCTTTTAAAGAACCAGAAAGAAGGTCATTATTCTGTTAGCTGGCTAATGAGCCCATTAATTAGTTATGTCTGTGGTTAAGCACTTATATTTTTAAAAAGTTTTATGTAGTTTAATTCGAGCAGGAAGAAAGTAAAGTATATTCTAAAGTAGTTCCTTTAGATTCTACTGCAGAAAGAAAGTAGTTCTTACATGAAATTGCTCATAACAAGGCCTGTGGATTATCTTGACTAACTGTGTCACGATTTCTGGAAGGAGACATCGCTGAAGAGTTTTTCAAACTACATTTTTTTGGCGCTTTGAGCACCACAAGCCAAGCGCTGTCAAGTTCCATTATATTTGAGAGAAGGCAAACATCCCTGTGGCGGATTTCTCCAAAACTCACACCAAAACAATCTAGATGGATAAATAGCACTGCAGGCCAGAGGAGAAATATGTATTTTTGATTTTGAGCTGAACTGTCCCTTTGACTCGCCTAAATTACCTCTGCTTAAACAGCTTGAATTAAAACTTTTTTAAAATAATAAGTGCTTAACAACACATAACAAATTAATGGACTCATTCCCTACTAATAAAATGATGCTCTTCTAATAAACAGAATGACAGGTTATTTAAGTAAAATCACAATGATACTTTTTTTCATATTTATAAATGATCAAAAGGCTGGATTGAGGTTTTTAAAAGGGTTGGAAGCCAGCTGAACAGGCCTGGCTTAGAGAAACAGACTACTGGATCGCTGTGACTGACAGGATAAGAGGCTCAGTAGCAGATCAGGACAGCTTCAAGTTTGAGTGTGTGTGTGTGTACAGTAACAGTGTGCATGTGATCAAGGCCTTCTTGATAGATAGCTGGTCTCTCAACAATACATCCCAGAACAAATCAAGGTACCAAAAAAAAAAAAAAAAAAGAGAAAATAACCTCAGTTTACTGTGCTGCTTCATCAAAATTTTTAAAAAATTGACGATGAATGATTTGACATTTGTTAGATAATTTCTCCGTCCTTGAAGTCGGGTTCAAACTAGATGAAGTCCAGGCAGATTTACGTCCAATTTGCCTCTTCAAAGCATTGCAGAGAGTTCCAGACATGATCAGGCTGCCTGACATAATTTAAAGCCTGTTTGATATAAATCTGGACTGAACGTCACCGCTTCGCCCTGCGCAGTCATCGTACGTCTTGGCTGAGAGGGATGCTAACAAAACGCAAGACAAGTCTACCGAAAGATAAAAGTTTTCACGAGGGGACTTCAAACAGATCGTGTTTCAGTCGTACGGATCCGTCTTTATAGAGCAATAAACTTTACTTTAAGCTCAATAAACTTAACTGTGTTGGCATGTTGCTGAGAGGAATCTGCTTTCACACTGCAAGAGGACATTTAAAATGGCAGCTGCTAAAAGTTAGCATGTTTTATGGATTTTCTGTACAGCTGTGATGGAAAAAAGCTAACCGAACGGCGTGGAATGTGGCAGGAACACAACCGTAATGTATCTTATGGACAAAAAAAAAAAAAGGTAAGAGGAGAGCCGACTGGTCTTCTAGTTTTGAGTGTGTCTGCGATTTTGGGAGCAAAAAGGTTGCAGAGCACTCACCTCTCATGGGTGAACAGGGTCCATCTCTGATGATAGGCGACTGTTCTCCTTAACAAAACAACAGAAGAAAAGACCAGAGTCAAAACACACACACACACACACACACAAGTATGACTGTAAGTATCCTAGTGTTCAGTGAAATTGGCCTCAGATTATGATCATGCAAAATATTCAGTCACATAAGGGCAACAGGGTAAGGCTGGAATGCTTTCATATAAAGAAACCATCTAAAAGTTATGTTTATACTGCAAAACTCTCTTGAGTCAAACCAAGTTTATCTGCCATCTGTAGTCAGCGAGGCCTTCTGTGGAGCAGAAGGGCAGAGCAGTAAGTAGAGGCCTACAACATATTATCATGGGTATTATAACCTTTATTCACTGCAATTTTAAATGCATTATATTAAATTAAAGCATCACAAATATTAGCAGTGATTGTAGACAATTAATAGTCACTTTTTGACCTGCTATGAGCCTATAATATACTCCTATCTGCTAAAGAAAACAAGTCAAGAGATGAAAGACGGTTATTGTTTTCCTCCCTGTGCGACCACTGTTGGACCACAGGTTTTAAAAGGAAAATAAACTCCACCAGATAATGCTGTGAAATTGTGTGGTTTGATACCCGGAGAAAATCCCTGTGATTATTTTTACTGCTTCCATTGTTTTTGATGTAAACACAGCGGTGGCAAGGAGAGGGAGGACGGCTTCCGGCTTTTTGCAGCTGCATTCGGGTTGCACGACAGTTCAACTTCTTCGACTGTGCGATCACGGCTACAACAGAGGGAAACGATGCACAAACTGATTTTGCTGGTGCCTGAGTTCCCTGAAATACACACCAGCAGGGATCACACAGACCAGTGAGGAAAATTATGGAGCAACATCACGTTCAAAGTCCGATTATCCAGTCTCAGCTGTAGAGTATGCTCCTTTTGCTACAGCTTGTTCCTAAAAACTACCTTTCCTCAATCTGTGCCTCTGTCTGCACTGAAGGGCAGCGTTTTCATAGTTCAGTCAGGAACATTTTAGTAATAGAAATTATTCATTTATTTGTGATTGCAATAAGTTGTATTTGATGGTATGGCTCTGTTTTGGTAACTCCATGCCCTTCCACATGCATATGTGAGAAGCTTAAACTGGGATTGTGAGCTGAGCTTGGCTCCGTGGACTGCCTGAACTGATGTTATGCTCAATATTTGTGTGTAGGTAGTTGGTTCTCACTGTGTTGAAAGATCATCATTGAGGCACAGACCGACGGTGCGTCAGGCCATGTCACATGACATCCACTCCTTCTCACTTAACCTTTTCTCAACTCATCAGATCACACTTCGGTTAAGTTTAACTACGTGATTGTGTTTAAGATAAGACCATGTTTGGGGTTACGTTACATAACGTATGCCTCATGACATCACTATAGCACGAAGAAATACGAAAGTCACATGACGAAACGCACATGATGATAGCTGCTTGCACTTTTTTGCACAGATACCTTAACGGTAGAAGGCAGCGTGGATATTTATTTCTTTAAAAATATTTTCAACACTTTCATATGTAGAAAAATTGAGCAGTGGTTGATGGGAAACCAACACCTCAGGTAGGCATATATGTCGATTTATAGTCTCATAAATGTTGACTATATTTTGTCCATCCAAGTGTTAAATGAACTCGGGCCGCCACAGTAATTAAATGTAGATGTAAGCCACTTTGATTGGTCACTGTCTACCGCTACACCTTAACAATCTACAGCTATGCTAACTGCTCTAGTAGGTAGGCTACTTAGACATAGTGACTCTTTGAGCTAAATGTAACATCAGCATGCTAATATGCTCACAAAGACAATCCTAAATGCTGATGTTTAGCAGGTATATTTTTTTTTACCATGTTGACAATCATAGTTTAGCATTTAGCACAGGGGTCAGTAACCTTTATTATCAAAAGAGACATAAGACTAGCCAGTGACAAAATTTAAAGGGAGAGGTGGTGAGCTCTAGACGAATGCGTTAGCAGACGAAATTTTAAAGCTTCTTTTTCATTCTGTGTACAGGCTACACATTTTTACAATTGCAGAAAATGTCAAAGTCACAGGGAGCCACTGGAGAGCTGCAGGTTTCTGACAGTAAACGCAAAGTGCAGCTGCATACATTCTGTCACCATGTATTTAGTCATAAACCAAAGTACATGACAAACTGAAATTTTGTGCTGTTGAAGTTGCTCGATGAAAAGTCAAGTGATCACCAAAGTTATAACAATTCATTTTTACATGGACATGAATATATGTACGTACGTATGTTTCATGGCAAAAAATTTCCCTCAAAACCACAGATGTGAACACCATAGTGCCACTAGAAGAAATGTCAGGGGATACCAAAGTCTGCAGAATTCATGTCTGCACAAAATCTCATGGCAATCCACTCTGTAGCTGTGCAGATATTTCAGTCTGGACCAAAGCAGTGGACTGACCAACAGACCAACCCACAGACTGACATCTCCATTCCTGCTGCCATACTACCAGCTTGGCACAACTTTTTAGAGTGCAGCCACAGACGGTGAAAAACAATCACAAAAAAGGCCAAATCAAAAGACCAAGTGAGACAACTACAAGTTTAAGATTAATCTAAATACGTGCCATATATAACTCGGCATATGTTGTACATAAGAAGATCACTCACATCTTGTAGTTTATGCTAACCTGATGTGAGGAAAAATAAGGAAAATGCAACACAAAATAACTAAAATTGATATTAGTAAGAACGGCCATGATTATTATGACACGATTCACACTTTAAACACTAACATATGTTCCGCTTTAAAGTGCTTCAGCCTTCAACTGACTGACATCCAGTGTAGGCTCATGACACTCAGGATCAAGTTCCTCCATGTCGGGGTCAGACTCAGAATCAAACATCTCATCACATTTGGTGACATGTTACACACTGTTGACTGTTGTGGCAGCAGTTTCAGTTACACACAGTCACACAACATTTAAACTGACACGGAAACACCAACTTAAAACAGAACAGGATGACAGTGATGAACATTATTTGGTGCATTATGTGAAAAAAACAAAAGAAAAGAAAAAAGAAACCTGAAGGCTCTGACACTAAGTGGTTTTGATCATATAAAACTGGGGCTCTGGTTACAATCTTTGTGATATCTGTTGTTGAGTAAAATGTGTTGTTGGTTATCAGACGGCCCCAGGGGCCCAGACAGCACCACCCACCCCCGACTGATTACTAGTCAAAAAAATCTATCACAGTTTTCCATAGGACAGGGGGGATATCTTCACATTGACTGTTTATGTGCCAAACTTTCTAAAACCTAATAATTATGGAGGAAAAAAAGTGTCATGGAAAAAATAATAAAACATTTAATTAATTGACAACTAATTATACAACAATAATTGTAACAATTAATGACAATTGATAAATTGGTTTACAATTAATCTATTCATCTATAAATGAATAGACTAAATAAAAAAGGGTTAATAATTATTTGATACTTTAATGGGCATTAAAAAGAGGAATTATAAAAAGAGTCGCAAATGAATTATTAATCATCAACAAATGGTCCAAATCAAAAAAGGGATTTTCAAAAGCAACATAAAAAATCAGTAAGTAAATCATTTTAAAATACATTAATGAATTCAGAAGAAATAATGGAATTTAAAAATCTATTTGGAAACTGAGTTCAAAAAGGGAAAAAAAATAACTGGGTTCACAAATTGAATTAAAAGGATAACAATTTTAATCAGGCATTTAAATCGGAAATTTTCGTTCCCATTTGCATTCTCATTTCCCCGCTGCTTGCTAAAACAATTTAAAACAATTTTAACAAGCTATAGGATGTAACAAGCTCTCTGATTGGTCAGTGAGCCACACCCGCCTCATATTCAGTTAACCAGCACAGAAGCAAATCCTCACAATTCAGAGGCTGGAACTATGGTGGTATTAAAATATGACCTTCACTAATTGATTATCAGAACAGCTCCTGATTAATTTTCTGAGCAACTAATCAATTAACTGACTAATTATTTCAGTTTGTGTGCACAGGGCGTGAGTCTCTCCAACTGTTCTGTGTGGGCCTGTGAGTAAACTCACAGACCTCAAACCAGTGGGCCAACCAGGTGGTTTTCAGAGAAAACAGCTGGAGGCCTTGTTTTTATTTATTTATTTATTTTTTAACATTTACTGGCGTTCATATGTTGTTGATTCTATTATTCCCCTGAAGCTGATAGACTGAGCTCAGACCTGAGCTGACATACAGGCCTACAGTTTGGATGCTTATGAGTGAAACTTTGTCTATAAAATGTCACATTTCAGCCAAATATCTTTTAACAGTGTTTCTTTCTGACCATATGGCAAACATTTCTTATTGTGTTTTTATTGCAGTGTGCTATTTTGTGCCATAGTATGACTGCTCTTTCCAGTAATGGTAGTTTTGTTGTAAATATTGTAAATATGAGTTCAACAAAGAAAACACATCATGCAGCAGGTGCAGCAAACACGAGCTGTAGCATTGTTGTTATTCTTGTTTTAAAAAGCAATAATAATACTTATAACAATAATAATAATTATAATAATAATAAAACAGGCTATTCTATGGAAATTAATGCTTTGTCTACTTGTGGATACATGATGTTGAATATAATTAATTGCCTAAAGCCCTGATCTTAACATTAAATGCGACAGGGGTTAAACTATTACTATTTGATCAATAAAATATCAGAAAACATAGAACAAAGTCTTCTCACAATTTCCCAGAGCCAAAGTTTCTTCAAATTGATCATTTAGTTTGATCAACAGCTCCAAGCTGAATTGACTATGCATTTAATACAATACAGCAATAAATCTTAACATTAGGGATATTTTAAACAAAGACTTTTCTGAGTTTTTGCTTAATTAACAACTTAAATGATTAGTCGATTATCATCAGTTATCATCAGTTAGTTATTATCAGCAGGGCCAGTGGGCCATTCAGCAGGCTTGGACCTGAATGACAGATGTTGGTCTGCATGTGGCTGAACTGGGCCAAAGTTGTATTTTCCTTTAGTGTCTTTTGTGATATATTAGCCTGTTCAGTCCGTGTCTTGTAGTGCATTCTTCTGATTAAGTGCTTTGAGTTATTCTTCTATGATTGTTCAATGTTTATTTAACTTAATTAGAACTTAATTTATTATTAAGAATATTTCTTTGTACATTTGCCTCAGTTTCCCTTTTTTTTTTTGGGTTACATTTAAATCAGATTTTACTTTTAAATTATTGTTACACCCCTCATCCCCTAGCCAAACCTTTTGGGTCGTAACATTGTCCCGTGAGAGGAAATTTAGATAATTAAATATTAAACCAGTACCTTCTATCTGTGGCAGTTTTTACAGACATTTTACTGTATTCTGCACAGAGTTTGTTGGTTAAGTGCAGCGAATTTACTGTACCATGTGTCAAAACTCAGTTTATGGTTTATTTTATTGTTTAAAATGAACCTGTTGCACACATTTTTGTTGCTGTTGAATAATTTGTGGTAATCAGATAAGACAAATTGTTTCATCACTAGACTGCTATATGACCAAAATCCTCAGGTCATCATCAAGTTGCAAAACGAGCAGTTAAAATCTAGTCAAGATGGCAAAGTTTTCAAATATACCAGACGTGTCAGGCTGAACTTAAAGATACTCAAGATATCTGGAACTTTTCCATTTGATGTAATGGTGTAACTGTAAAAATCATAGAATTGTGATGGAGCGCCACTTGTACCGAGCTCTCACACACACACATACACGCAGGCGTAAGTACCGGCATATGGTCATGGGCGCCGTCCTGCGTGTGCTCTCCCTCCTCCTCTTCCTCGTCTTCCTCCTCCTCCTCTTCAGCTTCGCTGTTCTGTCTGTGCTCCTCCTCGTCCTCCAGCTCTGAGCTCGACTCGTCCCCGTCCTGCCACGCCTCCTCGCTCTTACACTCCTCTGCCTTCCTCAGCTCTGCATGAACACACACACACACACACACAGAGGTGCAAAAACCCAAACATCAGATAACTGTGGAAAGTACAAACTAACCTGGAAGTGTTACACTTTTGGCTATGAAAACAGCTGGTCGGATTCTTCAAACTGGAGCTTCATCGTTTCTTCTCCTTTAGCTATTCTTTATTATTTAAAAGGAGAGACTGATTGGAGCCATTGATTAGGAGTTGACTCGGATTTTTAATGACATGTGGAAACAGTTATAAAGGACTGATTAAACACTACATCCAGAACCAATGTAAAAATAAAACTATTCACAATATTCATACTTACGTGCTTTATATGAGTGTATGTGTGTATGTACAGGCCAGATTTCAAACAATGATGACACTTCAATCAGGAGGAAATCAACAGTCTTTACAGAGTGGTGCACAGAGAACCATGTCAGCAAAACCAAGGAGCAGATTGCTGGCGGCAAAGGCAAAGACACACACACACTTGTCTAAATCAGTGGAGCTGACAGAGAACCTGTCATGGATATCACACCCTGGTAAAAAAGGCTGTATTTCTCAAGAAAACTTAAGAAGGCAAAATTCCAGCAGGGAGTTAGACCTCTCAAAAATTAATTACTTCACTATGTGGGATACATACTGTACATTTCTTTGGCTGTGAATGACTTTGTGGTAAACAAAAAGAATGAGTGTTCGTGCAGCCAACATAGCATAAAAGGAAATTATGTGGTGTAATAACAATGCTTTATGGTAATTTTCGCATTTGTGGCAAAGGAAAGGGTTACCCGGGATAGGCATTATGGGGGGGTCATGCCTCCCCAAATGAGTGCCTGACCTATGACCCACTGGTTTCATTTGCTGTCATTACTTCAAGAGAAAGCGCAGACAGTGAACAAGCTATTGGACTGAAACAACACAGAGAACAGAACAGAGAATAATAGATATAAGAAAATGGCTACAGGGTGTTGCTTCGTTAGGGCCTCCTCCAGCTCTGTCTGTAGAAGAGGGAGCCAATGTGCCTGGCCCCAGCCAGAGGCTCCTTCCGTGAACAACCATGATGCACCTACTAGCGTAAGTGCTACCTGTGGAAGAGCGCCCGCAGATGACCTCGGGACCGACCAGCCCAACCAAATCATTTTACAACACCCTGCCAGCATTTTCAGTGGGAGGAAGCGTTGATTTGTCCCTGCTTGGTGTCACAACCGAAACTGGCTTGAATACAGCATCAAGGCTGATGCAGCATTTTGTTTTTGTTGCCGGTAGCTTAGCAGCCACCGCAGGTCTCAAACACTGGATCTGATTGATTGATTGTTTTCATTTCATTTCGTCATGCACAAAAAGTACCCAACCCTCATGGGTATATGAGACACCAAATGGATGCTGGATGCGTGTGTGGGAAAAATGCGACAAAGAGAGATTGAGGATTTCATCAACATCCATCAAGAAGCATCTCTCTTGCTATACACTGTGGAAGAAGAGAGAGTGACGCATCAATACTAATTAGAAAGGAGATTTCAATACTTGTCGATAAGACCAACTATCTTAAACAACATCTTAAATGTCTACTGGAACAGAGATGGACAGGACATCTCGCCACTTTGTCAGTCGTTCTAAAATCCTTCAGTGACCTGACTTCCCTATTGACTGAGGTAAACATTGTACGGTGCAGAGGTAAGGATGGAGGCTCTGGGCCTGCTGCATGAGCTTCTTATTCACTGCTAACTTGGTTCACACAGTTCTTGCTCTGCTAAACCCACCAAACAAGTTTCTTCAGAGGGAGGACACTGACTTGATGACAGGTTTAAGTGTCGTGGCTAGTGCAACAGGTTCCCATTCTCTCTGGATCCCAAACAGGACACAGGGATGATTATAACAAAATAGAACCAAAGAGACTGTACTACAGGACTATTGATTCAGTACATGGAGAAATTGATCACAGATTCAGCGAATGCAACGAGTAGTTGGCCCGTGCACATTTCTGGACGTGGAGACTGTGAAGCACATGATAGACCTGTCACAATCGCCAGTTATTGAGACATAGTATGAAGTTGCTAAGCAGTTTTTCAGCTCGCAAAAACAATCACAGCCAATTTGAGGGCGATCGCACGGTATAGCACATCATCTCCAAGCACCACAAGCATCTCACCGCAATGCTCAGTGTATGGACGGCTTTCAAACATGCTTCAACATTTGGTGCCTCCACAGCTATGTGTGGGAACTCATTCTCCACCCTGAGAAACACATTTTTGGACCACAGATGCTCCAAAATGCTCCACAAAAGAAAGGTCAGCTGGCGTTTGACAGGGACCTAACCTAAAAAATGTATAACTGAGTGGAAGGACTGTTCAGCATCAACAGTCACTGCCTGCACTTTTGTGTCTAAATTCACTCGGTGAGAGTGGAGTATGTAGTCTATTTCAAACGATGTTGTAATGACGCACATAGAAGAAGAAGAAGGCATACTTTATTAATCGCTAGGGGAGGTTAAATTTTATACTGTTGTAATTTTTTATGCATACACAGGCCCAAAATACACACATGCACAAACAGGACCTATAGACACGCATCAGAGAGATGTCAGAGCGAGGGGGCTGTGTGTGTGTGTGTGTGTGTGTGTGTGTGTTGTATGAGAGATATGGAGGGAGAGAGAGCAAGAGAGAGAGGGAGAGACGTGGCTTGCACGTCAGCTTTGTGCCAAGTACATTGTGTGAGCATGTATGTGTGTGAAAAACAGAGACTTTGCAGCATGTTTTGGAATCAGGGGTGGGTTGGCGTGTTGGTTGTTGATGGCAAACTCACATCAAGAAGCTAAGAAGCATCTACATCAAAATTGAGTTTTTGAACGGCAGTTTGTGCCCCCCTGTGGTTACCCTACGCCCCCTAATTAGATTTGCCCTGTCACCAACTCTAGGGTCACCATTCCCCTAATATTATCTTTACATATACAGCCAGTCTTAAAGACGTGAATTAAGCCTCCAACAAGCACCAGCAAGGAACAATCTCTGGCACCGCCTCGCACAAGAGCAACACCAGACCTCTGAATCGTTTGGCAAAATATCAGACATAGGCCTGTGATTCTGAGGCATGGAATCAGGCTTCACACAAACACCCACACACATGCACACAGACCCCTTTTTTTCCATGCTTGATTTTGTTTCTGAAGCTGCATCCCAGGCTCCTGGTGCAGATACAAGTTCAGTACTGAAGTCAGTCCAGCTCCATATGCTTTCAGGGAAGCTCGGTCACAACTTAACACTGTGCAGGCTGCTTCTGCTTTCTTTTCATCCTGGTGTCTGTTTCTATCCACAGCCTCTCATCTGTGGTTTTTGTATTCTAAAATTCTGGAGCATTTTTTTTCTACCAGTTACAGTTGTAAACACATACAGTGACTTTTCACTGCACTGCCATTGTCATTGTCATTGACTATTTCTATGTAGGAACTACCTTTTTCCTATAAAGAAAGAGTAACTGTGTCATGACTTCTGGACGGAGTTCTTCAAGTCAATTTTTTGGCACTTGGAGCACCACAAGCAAAGTGCCATTTAGTTCCATTATATTTGGGGGAAGGCGGACCTCTCTACAGTGGATATTTGAGCACTCAGCAACTCACAGCAAAACAAACTAGACTGATTTGGGCCAGAGGAAAATAATGTATTTTTGATTTGGGGTGAAATGTCCCTTTATTTCAGCAAAGACTAAATTTTACTTTTTAATCATTAATGTGACATTTAAAGTAGTTGTCTGGGCATATATTTATTTTATCAGACTGTATTTAAATCTATTTATTTTTGCATCAGGGGCAAAAAAAAAATCTAATATTAATTTTGAAGGGGACATTTTGCTTCAAACCAATGTGAGACAAAGGACGGGATGTCACAATTTTTAATCAGCAGAAATGCTCTAAATAAATATTAATATTATTAAGATCACATAGTTGCGTTTACAGTTATATATTTGAGATGGACATATCATATTGTTCCCTGTCATGTCTCCTCATCCCCCCAAGATTTCCGCCCATATATTGAATGGTTGTGTAGAAGAAATTTTTCTGGTCAGTACCAAGCCCCCAGGAAGAGCTTTGAAGCCCACTTGACGTAATGACAACATCCCATGATGCAGTGCAGCCCAAAAGTACTAAATCCATTGAAAGGGTTCCCTCGTACAAGTACTTGGGTATATGTATAGATGATTAGCTTTCTTTTAATGTACAAATTACTACTCTAGTTTAAGCTTAAAGTGGAGATTGTTTTTTATTTTAGAAGTATATCTTGTTTTACTTCGAGTGCTAAGAAAAAAGTTGCAGAAGCTACGTTTCTGTCTGTGATTGATTACGGTGACATATTGTATATGCATCCAGCCTCCTCCATCTTACGTAACTTTGATTCAGTGTACCATGCATCTTTACGTTTCATTACAAATGTCTGTGAGGATTCATTACAAATGCGAAGTCCCTCAATCACCACTGCACTCTTTATGAGTTGGAGGGCTGGACATCATTTACAACTCGCAGGCAACAGGACTCGTATATTTTTATTTATAAAGTGATATTGGGCAAACTTCTAGCTTACCTCTGTACCCTGTACCTCTGTGTCAGCTCCTCCAAGTAGCAACTTTTGAATGTACCCGAGTTTTCACTGATCTAGGTAAAACTGCATTTTCCTACTATGCACAATGGGCTTAGAACAATCTACCAAAGCTCTTAAATTACATATATTCATATCCATTGACAATTTTGAGGGGATAAAGAAGAGTGTGCTGATGGAGACATGTCCTTGTTTTTCTTGAGATGCCATTATGTTTGAATATCTTGCCGTTTTATTGTGGATTTTTGTTTAATATGTTGTATTTGTTGCACTTTAATATGTTGTGATTGGCTGCTACCTTGGCCAGGTCTCTCTTGTGAAAAAGATTGTGAGAAGATTGGGACATCCTGGTTAAATAAAGGTTAAAAAAAAAAGCCTAGAAGAGCTGCATGATTAAATCATTTTATCCCTATTCATGTAAGCTTGAGGCTAAACTGGAAGTTACCCACTCGGTACCACTTTTGCACAACAAAAGCAAGTTCAACAGTCACAATATACACACAGTATTGATCACAAAATATTCCTATGATGCTACAGGTAGCATTCATAGTAACCTTATCTATTAGAGCTGCTGGCTTCAGGTTGACCACATCCCCCTCAGACTGGGCAGGTCCACAGATTTCTGGACCACAGTCTGACAGCAGATGGGAGAAATATGTCTTGGCCTCCGTCTGAGGCCTCTGCGTGCTATTATCCATCGCATTTACTGTAATTATAGTTAACATTAAAGATACCAAATGACATGAACAGATGTCAAGAGTGATGACTGCATCCAACTGCACGCTTGTCCAGCAGAATTTGATCTTATTTTGTAACTTCAGTCGTCAGTTGTGCCATGTTTTTCGTTACAGTTTTTGGCCGTAACTGTTCCCGTTGGTTGTAACTAATCATTGCTGCTTTTTGGCTAATTTGTCTATTGTTTGTGTGACCTTAAATGGGAACAATTATTCTGTTGCATCTGATATGTTTTGGATATGACATACAAGTCATGTACAAAATACATAAAAATCAAACAACCTACAAAACATATAAAAAATATGCTGTTTACATCTGTGTGAAAGTAACACAAAAAGCTGAGTTACTACTCAGCTGTTTGTGAACACTGTGTGCAACGTTTACAACATTTTCTGATTATTTTTTATTTCTTTTTTTATATAAACTTATGTATGTATTCTTTAAATAGACCTACATAAACAAATCAAACAAACTTGGAAATGCTGGTTGTTTATATCCTATAAATATCCTGGAATTATGTTGCATTTTAGTTTTGGCCATAAAATCTAAAAGTGCAGGTGTGGTTTATCACTCACACAAACTACTTTCACATAAATATTTCCATGCTTTTCTCAAATCTCCTGCTATTTTAGTGAGTTTAGTTAACAGACCATGTGGAATAAATAGCAGTTTATTACTTTGAACTCAGTATGTTTTCTCTTTGTATGATACTTTTGTCTGCATGAACAGAGTAGAGTTTTTTTTTTTTGGCACAACTTCATACCTCATACCCTCAAACTTTATTGTTAGAATATAGAATAACACATTTAGGCTTGTGGCCTGGTGGGAATCTGTATGGCACAGACATCCTCACAGCAAAGAGCAAAGATGAGAGTCAGTGTGTCAGTTTTAGAGGGAGTGAAGGAGGGAGGGGCTGTTGCCCAAAGCACTTCTCTGCGTTTAACCTCAAAGTAAAGAATCAAAAGTTTCAGTGGGTGCATCTGAGATGGCACCCAGACTCTGTGTTCTGAAAGCAAGATAAAAAAAAAAAGTTTCTCAAGGTCTCTGGTGCACTCGTCTCATAAACACTTCACACGAGATCATAAATGAATAACATATAACTGAAGTCATGGTTTATGGGGACCTTAGATCTGATCTTCCACCTGCATATAAGGACATCAGTGTCTTAAGGGGACATGAACCATAAAAAATGTATGTAAGTGCACAACAATGTGCATACACAAGTAAATATGAATTATAGCTACACATCAGAGTATTTTATATTTTAATATTTTTAATTTTCTTTCATAGGCCTTCATCAGGATCATCATGAAACACATTACAAGCAACATTTAATATATAAATATATTAATATAATTAATTAATATAGTACATAACTAATTAGCTACTTTCTTCTTATTATTTATTTATTCATTTATTTATTTGTTTATTTTGTGATGTTGTTGCTGTTGTTTGTGTTTTCTTGTTTATATTTGATTATTTATTTCCTTTCTTTTCTCTTTCTTTCTTGGTATGTATGTTAAATAATCTTCAAAATATGCCTATACATATATGTGTATATATACAGTATATATAAATATCTACCTATCTCTCTCTCTCTCTCTCTCTCTATACATATATATGTATATTTGTGTGTGTGTGTGTGTGTGTGTGTATATATATATATATTTATATATATTTATATATATATAGTAAAAAGAGAACCTATGTACTGCAGGGTTGGGTTGGATATAGGCCTATTCAACCCTTGCCCAGTGGCTGATATGTATGTTGATGTATATGATTGGTTGTCTTTTACATTCTTTTACTTTTAATTTGATTTTTTCAGGCTTCATACGTGATGTATTTAAATGCTGTTTGTGATGTGTTCCATGATGACAATGATGAAGGCCACAAGCCAAAATGTGTTATTCTAACAATGCTATTCTGTATACTACAGGTGTTATCTGTGTGGCCAGATACTCCTGGAAAACAATTACACACCTGCAGTACATGTTCCATTTTTTAAAAACGTATTTTTAAAACTTAAAAATTAGAGCTCATAATGCTAGATATGGATCATTCTAAACAGATCCAGAGACATTCTTTATTTTTTTGCAAGAGCATTGTATCATAGGGTGCAATGACAGACCAATGTAAATACAGAATACCACTACAATTACATACAAACTAACTACATTCTTACTGGTTCTGGCCCTTTGGCTTTACTGAAACACACAGATTAAAACCAGATGTCCATAGATGTCTTCATCAAACCATGTTCAGTGCCACTACTGTACTACTCAAAAGGACCACAAAAGCAACTTCAGGAAACACTGGTTTGACTGGTCTTCGCTCAACTATCTCGATATCACTCACTGCCTCGGAAAAAACTAAAAATATCATTGTGCAACACAGCCCATATCCCTACTTTCACCACTGACATCTGGTAAACACAACCAAAGAATTACTGTATGTATCCCACAGCCAGCCAGTCAGTAACACATCATCACACAGGCACATTATATGCAGAGTTATGTCTTGCTGCTTTTTACTTATTTGTTTTATTGAGTGTAACATGCTGAATATCATACATACTGTTAGATGTGACAGATAAACTTCCAGATGCTTTTATATTTTGTAGATTTCAGGCTCCTAGGTTTGGATTTGTTGTGTGTCAAGCTGATTTTTTTTTTTTTTTTTTTTTTTTTTTTTTTTTTGCATGGATTTGCTGTTAGTACAAAGCAGATGCTAAATAAAAATGTCTGCAATTTATTGAATCATTTATTTTTGAGAAATATATTTTGCCTCATAAATGTTTATTTTCCTCTTTTTCTTGCCAGTGGAAAACAGAGGAGCTTGACCTTGACTTCCACGGCAGTGTCAGTGTCAATTGCTCGTACACCATCTGATATTACTGCACATCTTTTTTGTATTACTAACTTGCACAAATATTTCTCCACTGCATGCTGTGAACTTTTGGCCATTCCTTGGAGAATGCTTTGCACATTCCTACATATTTTTCTCTATTTATTGCCAATTTTTGATTTTCTATGTAAGCTCCTTGACTTGCAGTACTTGTTTTTATCTGTCTTTATCTTACTACACTTATTGTTATACACTAAAACACCAAGGCATTTTTTTCTGTAATTTGCTTGAAATGGTCAGTTGGTTTGAAATCTTGTCAGCTTTATCTTGTCAGCTAATTTTGTCACATAGTTTTCTGAATGCAGTTTGCAATATTTGGAATTAATAAATAGAGAATTTAGTTGCTTATTGTCTGCTGAGTAGAGGCAGACGGAGCTGAGCTGAACGTTATACACAGATAAATCAATAAATAACATGTCCAAAAGAAATAAATCTTCAAATATGTTGATATGAAAATCTTAAGCATCTTTTTCTTGGCAGTTTTCTTTTGTTTCAGCTGGTGTTTCATCATGGGTTAGACCTGATTTATAACTCTAATGAAGATGTAGCCTCAGTGACTTTTATTGAATTGGGACATCATAAAAGCCACGTGTGTCTTCAGAGGACAGCGCAGAAGAAATATCAGTGAGACAAGACATATTTCATGTTGTTTCCAACTCATTTCTCTTGATGTGACAATTGTATTCTTTTTCCAGGAATCCAAGGAGCACATGTGGGTGCCAGAGAGTTTCTGATAAGGAAGTGAGAGATTAACATCAAACCAAACTGTCAAAGCCCCCGAAAAAAAAAAAACCAAAAAAAAAAAACCTGGCTTTAAATTTATTTGATAGGACATACAGGATAGAGATATCACAAGTAGCAGGTTGGGGCCTCTATTTATTTCAGCTAGAGCCTCGTGGCAGCAGTAGGGGCACAAGAAGAGAGATTTTTCCAATTTTCTGTCTCTGCTGTTTGACCACTCCTAAATTTGACCCTTTATTTATGGACACAAAGCGGATTTCTGTTTTCTGTTCTGATCTGAAAGGACTTTTTTTTCCACACAACTGCACACTTTGCTCACCTGGACAGTCATGATGACATCCACGAGAAACCAAATATTCCATTTGGGAGACACAGGTGGGTGACAATTAAAGGAAAAACCTGAATAAATTAATGCAGAAACATAATAAATCCAGATGCTTCTATAAAGGACACCAGGACTCGCTGAACAGAAAGGGTGCATGCAACTATGCTATTACTGAATACTGTTTTAGACTGAAGATCAACATGCGAGACACTGCTTTCTACCACCATCATCAAAACTTTATCTTACTGTCATTCTTTGAAGATGGGTGTTCGTCCCTCCACTAGAGACTTGGACATAATCCCAACGTCCACCCTCACAGACTCACAGATTTTGAGGTGCGTTCCTGGTACGTCTGTGGAGGCTTAGGGCTGACCTACTGTCAAATGGCTAAGACAATGAGCTCTCTCTCATTGACGTTTTCCACCCTTTATGCACACTTGTTGTTAGTCCGTATTTCTGCAGACCTTGCCAGAGCGAATAACCAACTGTTCATAGTGCTGTAATGTTAAACACAGGGAAGCTCTGAAGCAGTTTAAAAAACGGGAAACAAGTGTGAGAGGAGCAACTTGACTGTGCAAGAAAAATTAAGTTGAAGTTTGATGGGGGTTTTGTTTGTTTTTTGTCAAATCAGAAAATTGATTACTTGAGACTAGTCTAGACCTACTCTATTTGTAAAGTGTCTTGAGACAACTTTGTTGTGAATTGGCGCTATATAAATAAAATTTGATTGATTGATTGATTGAGTGTTTTACATGGTTGACCAGGAAAAAAGCATTTCAGAACTCAGGCAAATAAATCAAGAAATAGAACTGATACACACATCAAATTAAGTAAAACCTCAAACAATAAAGACAAATTCTAATAATAAAACAGATAAAACATGTTGGCAATAAAATGTCTGCAGCCTTGCAGCCACTCACGCTCAAACACTACCAGGTGACATCAACTAAAGTCCACGAGGGTTCATGGTTTAAGGCTTTAGGGAGGGCACTGGGACTGAGCCTTAATATATAACAAGGAGCCCTGACAAAGTGGTTTATTTTTAATTTCTCACTCACACATGACATTGTACACAGTCGATATTCTCGAAGTTGATGCTGAAAGCGATACTGGCATTCACTTCAAAGAAACCCTCTTTCACTCTACCTTACAGTCCGCATAAAGCTATAATAAACATGTGACATCTGTTCTGAGTTCATCACACCACAGAAACATGTGTTATTAACCAACCAGCCAAATTTGATTGATCAAAAAAGAAAAAAAAATTGTGCTTCCAATTATGCTCTCAAATTGTGAAACGTATGCCGCATGCTTTCATAAAATGAGATGACAACTCCAATTTTGAACCCGCTCTGGGCAAGTTGAAACGGCCTCTCTCCCACTTCCTGCCTGCTCTCTTTCCATGTCCTTCTCTTTCTGTCTCAGTTTATGTTATGATGCTGTTCATTTCACTACCCACCAATATAGCTTGCAGGTTCGGGCATTGTGCAAGTCAATGTAACATGAGCAAACGAGGTAACTTACACTCATTGGTGGGCACAGACCTCCAACTATGGCACCAGATGGTGGCGAGATGGGAGTATGAAGGCCGGGCTTGGAGATAGTCGGTTTGGCACCATCCACCAGTGGCAACAAATTATTTCATAAGTCCCAGTTGTCCCCAGTCATAGTTTGAAAAATGTTCACTGCAGGGGCGGTTGTTGGCAGTGATCCTGAGCTCTCCAGCATTGTGACACTACACAAAATCACTCCACCTCTTCTTCATCTTATCAATTCTTCAGAAACTTAAAAATGGAGACCAAGCTGTTCTGTAAATTGTGGCATCCAGGGAAGATGCATTTGCGAGAAGAAGGCATAGCTAGCTGGCAAAGGCACAGCTAGCTAGCTAGCAAACTATAGGCTGCAGTACATGTGTAAAATAACGGTTGAGTGGAAGAACCGCTGATGCAAATATGCTCTAGTTTTTATATAGTATTGGGGAGGGGTCATACTAAGTATGACTCCGGTGCGTCATTGAGCTATGCTTGCAGGCCCGCCCCAAAAAATACCAAACACAAAAATTTTGAATAACAGTCGGTCTAAGTCCACAATTCAATACATTCACAGTCTTCTCAAAAGTTTTGTGCGTAGAAACAATCCCTGAATTTCCTTTACACAGACCTGTACATCCTGATGCTGATTGTCCTGAGTTGCTTTCTCAGTGACCTCAGCAGGATCATTGGGTTCACTGTCTTCAAATGCATTGAATGCTTTTAATAGATAAGTTTTGGAAAGTTTTCTCACAGATTTCATATTTCATCAGAATGTAACTTTAGTACCTGCCAAAATACGAGTGTCCTGCAGCTCCTGGCATGCAAGAGCAACAGAAAGTGTGTCTCAAAACTCCTGGGATGTGTCTTCCCCCCGAAAAAACTTATCTCAGTCCAACACTAAGCTGTTACAGCTCTGTATTAGAGTTTATCATCCTCACTTAGTGAGTGTGTTTTGGTCATCTTTAAGCAAAAACATATTTAGGTTAAAACTGGGCTAAATTTGTTTAAACTTAACTTCTTTTTGACAAGTTGGTTATATAACCATTTAAAAAACTTTTGGAATCAGGTTTATTGCCAAGCAGGTTTGCTTGGTTTGATTAATAACAACTGAGGAAATGCAACATTTCAAGGCAATGCATTTACTGTTTTTAGTCCAACTCACACTCCTAAGTTTTACCATCTAATAATGTTTTGTTCTCTAGAAAAACTTAAATCTCTGAGTTTTAGAGATCTCCCAAAATTTATATTTCCAAAATCGTTTTGTAAACTCATTGAGCTGAAAGTGAATAATAATAATAATAATAATAATATAATGATAATAATAATAATAATAATAATAATAATAATGATAATAATAATAATAACAATAATAATTGATATTTTCAATTGCACCCTTTTAATTTTTAAGCAATTTTTAAGCATGAAAAATCAGGTTCACAGCAATTGTTGAAGTACTCTTTTTTTGGTTTCTAAAACTCAAAGATTCAAGTTTATCTACAGAAGAAAAGTAATTATCTCAAGAAAAGACTGTAGGTTGTCAAATCTTTGTTCAGTTTATTTCAAAACTTTAGAGTCTCAGTTTGATTCAAAATGCAAAAATCTATTGAAGGCACTTGCCTTAAAATTATGAGTTTTCTCAACTTTATTTTACAGTTTAGTAAGTATTAAAAAATAAAGGATGACACAAACAAGTAATATAAAAGAAATAAATAGATAAAAGCATAAATAGAAAATTAACAATAAAATATGTATTTAATTAGCATTCACCAGGGAATGTGCATGCAAACATTCACAGTATGCAGTGTCTCTGAAGTTGATTTAATCTTGACATATAATTAATTATATTATCACATCCTCATACTGTACTTTTCAGCTCTCTCTCTCTTTCAACTTTTAACTAAACTAAGTTTCATGAACTGACCCAGCCCCAATCAGAAACTGAAACAAATGATTCTGAAATTCAAAGATTCGAGATTTTAGATTTGAAATGTTTTTTTTAACAAAAATACAAAAAGATCATTCAGTTTAAGTCTTAATTTGCAATGATGCTGTGTTCATATATGTGTGTGTGTGTGTTGTGTGTGTGGTGTGTGTGTGTGTGTGTGTTTCATATAGTAATAATATTATTATACATCATAATGATATATTAATATTACTATTAAAATGCAGTATTTGTGTAAAACTGTACTTTACTGCGTTGCATTTTGGATTTTTTTTTTTTGACTGATGACAAGCATATTCAAAAAGACAAAATATCTGTTAAACAGCTCTCATCTGATGATTATTAGCTGACAAATGGAAGTATAATTTTAAGAGTATACAATCCAGAGGATATGAATACAAGAGTACTAATAGTTAAATTATAAGTCTTACTATGTGATATTATTATGGGTCACTATAATGAAATTGTGCTGTAGAATGATGGAAGCACTATGAGACCTTTTCATAGATCTTTGGAGCACCTGGAGACTTTTCTGTTTTTGATTTTGATTATAACAGGCTAGATCCTGTGCATTAATTTATATACAAGCCATTTGTATCTTATGTCTCCATAGAAATCTTTTGTTTTGATGACTAGACTTACATTGTTCTAAAATTAAAAAAATATTCCTTATAATATTTTGTTTCAGTTTTACCATTTAATGTCTGATGACCTCCCTCCATGTCCCAGTTCCTTCCACTTCTGTATCTTTGTGTAAATACTACAACAAAATTCTGTTGTAAACTGTCCAGTTTAGTCCCTGAGAGCTTCAACGCTGTGGAGCATGCATGGTGCCAAGTGAAAGAAATTTTATGGGCTCTTCTACCTAAATGGAAAAGGCGTTTTACAGTGTGTCTCTCGCTCACACACACTCACACACCGATGACGACGGAGTTGGGGTTAATCGACACTTTGGCATGCTGACAGGAGGAGCCGGGGATCTCACCTCCTGCACCACGAGGCATTTCACCCGAAAGTGTGAGTCAACCTCACACAAACTGCAACTCAAACAAACCAGCAGATTTAAAACTTATGTGCTACTGAATAAGTGAAAATTTAAGGAGTCACACAAAGGGAAAGTTTAGAAAATCGCCTAAATATGATTCTACCAAAAAATAAAGAGGGGGTGAACCTCAATTTACATCAGGAAGTCTAACAAATGTTTATTGCTCATAAACATCTCCACTATTTTTTATACATATATAATTTGACACTAATCAGCATAAATGTTGGCGATGATGAACATAAACTTCCAAAACTTGTAAAACAAACAAAACAACTTGTTTCCATTTTCATAATTTTTACCCACTTGTGCATCTAAGGGTTAAGAATTCCCTTCTGCACATTCATTGTACTACATCCAACTCTGTGCCTCATGTAAAATACAGTTTCTGGTTGATTGTGGACAGCATTGAACCCTTTGTGTGGACAATAGACAAAATGACGTGCATAAATCAGTTCTGTTTAAAAAAAAAAACTGGCGGCAATGGGAAATTGTGGCATCGCAGATTTCATAATTCTTTAATACTTAACCCCACTTGGATTTCTTAAGACTTTTGACATATTATAAATAACATATTAATGAGATGTGAACAGTTGAAAGAGTTCCTATTGCAGTGTGTGTGCCGTTGTGTCATATAACGACAGTATGATTGAGATAGACACTTTTCAGTAAATGGCTTTTGTAAATGACCAAATATGGTGTGTTTTCATGGGTAAATCACATTATCATAACTAGGAAATTTATTATCTCAAGATAACCCCCTTGAGATGTGTGATCTGGTTTTCAAAGAGGTCCCAAACAAAACAGTACAAGTGGTAATAAATAATAAGGGATAAATAATGCAACAGTGACAAAACAAAAAATCAAAAACAATCAGTCAAACAAAACAAAGACCTTGAACTAGACACGATCAAAATAAAAATAAAAATATTGACCTATAAATAAAGGAATAGTGATAGCATCACTGAAAACATATGCTAGTTGTTTCAAGATGAAAAAACAAAACATATTTTCATGACTTACAGTTTGTCATTTTGCAATAATAATAATACATACATGAAAGCATACAGTATAACTCATAACACACTGACCTACAAACACTGAAACTTTTAGTTTGAATGATTTATCCCATAAACCAGTATTTCATAGAATAAGAATAACCTAAATCAAATATTTGACAAGAATGAATCTCAAATGCAGCATCTGGCTTCAGTATCATTTGTCGTTTCTATGTCTTTATAGAGAGTAATTAACTTGTGAAAAATAGAAAGCTGAAACAAACAAACAACAAATCCCTGAAATTCCAGGACTCCAATTCTGTTTTATTTTGATTGCTAACATGCGTCGCTGTTGGCAAATACAGTGACAGAATATTGACAGTAAAATGAAACAATAATTATTACCAAACAGACAAAAGGGGGGAGGCACTGGTTTGATTTTGTTTGGAATTATGGATCAAGGAAGGCGTGTTGGTGAAGACTGCAGAGAGAGGGAGAAAGCAATTACAGCATTTTAATTACTGTATTTTAGCAGCTTGGAATATCTTTTTTTGTTTGTTTGTTTTTGTTTCAATCTTTTACTTTTCACCAGTAAATTACAACTAATTTATATGCAAAGATATAGAAAAAATAAATGATACTAAAGCAAATTGTTGCATTGTCATTGAAGTGAAAATTTAGCTCAACTCATCTCAACTCCTGTCAAACACACATGCAGCACAAAGCACTTCACATAGCAAAATTAAAACAACACAGGAAACAAATAAAAACAAGCAAACAAACAAAGAAAAATAAATATTTAAAATAAATATTTTTTTGCAGGAATAAAATGAAAACTGCAAACAATAAAATGTTTGTAAAAAATGATATGCAAGTGGACTAAAAGTGGAGTAAAAGAAAGACTTAGAAATAAAATAATATAAAAACCAATGACTGAAGCTTAAAAGAATCAATTAGAAATTAAAATCCAGATTAAACAACAACAACAAAAAAGGTCTTTACTTTCCTCTTTAAAATACAGAGAGAATTTGCCATTCTGGTTTCCAAAGGTAATGAGTTCCACAGTTTAGGGGCGTAAAAACAGAAGGCACGCTGACCGACACATTTATGAGACACGCAGGGGACATTTAAAAGAAAAGGTGGAGGACCTCAGTGATCAGGCTGCAACATAAAATGAAACAAGATCTCTGATGTATAGAGGAGCAAGGTTGTTCAAATCTTTATGAACAAGTAAAAGAACTTTAAAATCAATCCTAAAAGATACAAGTACCCAGGGTCGTGTTTGTGGGGTAATTTGAACCATTTTCTTGGTTTTTTTTCAGGCCACAGCATTCTGAACTAGCTGTTGTTTCCTTATCAACTTGTTGGATAAACCAGTAAAAAGGGAACTGCAGTAGTCTAAACGTCTAGTTGTAAAAGTGTGTGTGAGTATTTCTGCATCTTTCTGAGTTAAAAAGGGTTTAACTTTGGCAGCATATCTAAGACAAAGAAAGGAAGTTTTAATAATGTTGTTAAAATGAGAATTAAGGTTTAAATTAGAATCTAGTTTTACCCTCTAAGGCCACCAAGCACCAAGCCACACTTTCCATGTTTGGTCTGTCATTCTTTCTATAAAAAAGCTGTTCATATGAGGCAACCTCTCCAAGTTCTATCAACCACTCCTGATAACAGACTTTTTAAAATATCTTATTATCTAATCTAATCTTACATATAAGCTCCACTTTGTTCTCATTACTTGCCATTAGGATTGAACTGTGTTTGTGCGTGTGTACATGTGTTTGTATGTGTGTCACCTGTGGCTGTGATGTGTGTGTCTTCTGTGATCTGCTCCAGTCTGCCCAGCAAAGCTTCGATGTTGGCTTTAATCTGAGTCAACTCTGACTTGATCGCCTGAAGCTCTGTACCTTTCACCGCTGAGAGAGAGAGACAGAGACACAGAGAGAGACAAAAGAGGCAGAGACAGATATTAGCGTCCATTTCCCGATTAAACATGTCTGCAGAGAGCAACACAAACCGTTACATTTTACAAATCATTATGGTGTTTCTGGAACCATATTCACTAAAACATATTTTGCACTGTGATGCGCTTGTGTTGCAAAATGGTAAACACGGGCAGTAGATGCTGAACACAACTGTCATTGTGTACACACTGAAATTAGACCTTGAAATACAGTCACTGCAACCTGAAACTCATGCACCAAATCCCTGTTTGAACCCTGCAAGATTGCAAGCACAATTTCTGCCATATATTCAATTTTCTGAATCACACTTTTGCAAAACATTACACACAGTTCTCTATATAGTCACAACATTCAAAATGACTGTAAAATCTCTTGTGTTCCTTTGGAAAGCAACACTACTCACAATGTAAAGCTAACTGTAATTTACTGATTGGCAACACCTACTCCTCACAGGGGGTAAAACTAGCAGCTTACAGTGACCAAGTTGCTAGAACAGAATCTGGATGCGTGAGTGTTCAACATCAGTGATCAATACAGTTTGTAAATGCCTGCATGGTCTAACCCCCAAACCAGGGAAAGATTTTCTAAAGAACAGCTTGCGGTGATTGTGGGGAGTCTTGTCAAGTCGTGATCTGGCACACAGGGTCCGTGGCCTGACCCAACACAAAGATGTGGTACAGATGAATCCATTATCTGTATCATTACACTACTTGCAGTGCTCACACAATACAGTATGTTCTGTACTGAGCTGTGAACATGCATTTTGCACAAATAAAATGCGTTTGTTAAACAATCAAGAATGTTTTTTTCTGTAGCTACAGTACATACCCTGAACACTGTGCTTCAAATTTTTTAATGTAGTACGTTAATGTACTGACTATCTACTGACCGTGTGTATGAATTGAAAACATTGTCTGATTTTGCGGACAGTTAAAATTGTTTTGAGGTCAGGTTTTGTGAGTGTAGGTTCAAGGTTTGTGTTTAAAATTTTGAAACAGTGGTGAATGGTTTCAAGAAATGTGTGTTAATGCTGACATTTCTTTTAAACAAAGGCCACAGAGTTTAGAAAAACTGTGATTTAAGGTTGTTGAAAATATCAATAATTCAATACTTTTTCAATGCCAGGTGTTTAAAATGACACAGTATTGTTGTATAACGTTTTGTCACCACTACAGAAACACTAGGTAACTGCTATGTATGATAATGTTTTTCTGACTGCTGTTAGTTATTGTTTTATATTAATGGTTTAACAACGTGTATTGATCACTGATGGTGGCTGTTTTTCTAATGTCAGTATGCAGTAACTCACTGCTGAAAGCACAGAAAAAAAGAAAACTAATATTTTCTAGATAATAATGCAATAAAAACTGAGCTGTACAGCCATAATAATCTTGCACACCCTCTTTTAAATATAACTAGGTGTCCATTAAGGATCGACCTGAATACAAATACATGATTTAACAAGATGGAAACTTCTTTTATCCAAATACACTTGTTATTATTCTGTAAATTTCTGGAATTTCCAAAATGTAACTCAGTAAATATAACAGCACTACTTTTTACTTTTATCTTAAAAACTTAATTTCAATGTTATAACATTATTATAATATATTATATATTATAATATATATATATATATATTTTTTTAATTATCTTTACTGTAAAGAGTTTGAATTTCCAGTGTAAAACAAGATATTTCAATTTCTAAAACAATTTTTTTTCAGTTTCTGATTGTTCAGTGTTGCCCAGTTAAAGAGGTTCATGCAACTTATTTTAATAAAAAACAAACAAAAAAAAAAAAAAAACAGAAAGGGATTAATATGTAATTATATGCCAAGATTAAATAATTTTGATGCTTTTTAACAACAATTTAATTGTCCATGAATATTAGGGCAGAAAAACATTTGACTGATTTAACAGCTTCTGGTATAAACCGCGCTTCTTCTGGTCTTTTATCTCAGTACAGAGACTGATAATATTGTTAACAGAACAGATACAGATACAGATAATGACGCCTCTGTACACCTGTAATTGTGATGTTGCTTTCTTGACTATTTTGAGATGATGGTATGGATCATAATGCTTGACATTTCTTTTAGACAAAGGCAAGATCCTGAGGAGAGCAGCCCCATCAGTTCCATTCAGTCTTGTTATTCTGCCTGAAATTTGGCTTGTAGAAGCAAACCCAATAACTTTAGTGACTTTTTTTCTCTGCAGCTCTGTGTGCAGGTTGATTAATTAAATAGTATTAATCATATAGTATCCTATTATATTAATATATATTGAAATTTTAAATTCTGGTATTGTGAAACCTCTGCTGTGATGTTCAAATCATATTTCCGGGGTCAGTAGTGGGTCGAATGTGAGCCATGAAGTCATTTACCACCATGACACCAGCAGAATGTCTGAACTTTTTAACAACAGCCCAGAGGGATGTATGGAGTCACTCCTCCAGTACGGTAATGTTCATTGTATAGAAGTGGAAAACTCACCGTGAAAGCAACACTAAAGGAAAGGTGAAGGAATCATCCTTTGGGATCCATGAATATTTATATTGGATTTCAAGACAGTCTGGCCAACACATACTGAGATATCAAAGTGATGGATTAACTGACTTACTCATCCTTTTATAACTGTAGTTCTGTGACATTTCCTCAGAGAGGGATACTTCATTTTGTTTGTATGTTGAGATGTGAGAATGAAATCTACTGGACAACTTAATTATTTATAAGAAAAGCATCCTGACAGATTCACTGAAATGTGATTTATTTTAGTGAGGTAAAATTTAAAATACCGTCTATGAGATACACTAAAAAAAAAACCAAACCAAAATAGTGTTTAAAATGGTTTTGATAAAACTTTTCCTTTTTTTTTTTAAATTTAACTTACTCATACAATTATTATTTAGTAGCCTGCTCATTTTACTATACACATTTTAAATTCTGTTGGATCTTTGATTCTATTGTATGATTAATTCACATTATTTTGTGTTTGTTCTGCAATAAAATGTTATTCCAAATTCAAACGACTGAAAAAACAAAAAAAAAAAGCAGAGGAGAAGGCCGGTAGGTGACTGAGGAGTAATGAGTACATTAGTGGCAACAGAGAAGAACCCGGGTCACGAAACACATCTGGTGGTTGTTTTTCTTTTACTACAATGAACTCACAATTACTTCCATGTTTTACCAACTGTTTGTGTGTTGTGTGTGTGTGTGTGTGTGTGTGTGTGTGTGTGTGTGTGTGTGTGTGTGTGTGTGTCCCTCCTCTCCTCTTCTGTCTGTCTCACTTTCTCATCTCCTGTCTTTCTTGTGGCTCCTCTTTCCTTCATTTTTCTTCCACATCCACATTGTCTTTTGATTCTTTGGACACTATCTTACACTGATCTAAAGCACAAGTGGAATGCGCGAGATGCAATGGATTTAATTTATTTAGGTGTGTCCAAATCCACTTTTGTCAGCTTGCACAAGGGGCGCGGGGGTATCCTGTCCTGTCCCGCCCCTTGCGCCAGCAGCGCATAGCGGAATACACCTATCAGCTGTGCCCAAGTACTTTGATTAATTCACAGTTGAGTGCAATGAACTAAACAGAAAGTCGGCTCTCTCATCACCTTTAAAAAGCAGGTGTGCCAGGAGCATCATTTTTGTGCAGCTCCACACACACACGCATGCACGCACACTGTTTAACATAAATGATGGTGTTTTGTGATTGTGGAGACGTGTGTGTGTGTGTGTACCTCAGCCAAACCCACCAGGTACTATCTTGTGCAGGAAGAGCGACTGCGCTACAGACTTTGCACATGTTGGTCTAAGGCGCAAGTGGTTTTTACTCGAATGCGCCAAGCACAAGATAGCAAATGCGCTGGACCCAACGTCGTTTAGCCTTCTTTTTTAGACTTCGACTGTCCATGGCTGCACAGACCAGGTGCCTAGTTCATTTGCCATCTTGCAGACGTGGAAAAAATGGCAACTGCGCTGATGTGAGAATGGTGGGAGAACAGTGTTTCTGGTAAGGTGTGTCCTTGAAAGAAGGTAAGGAGCATAGGTTAGTTAGCAGTATTCACCACAGTTCAAGCAACTACCTTGCATTTAGAAACCCACAAACTTTTAATCTCGATCAGAATGATCCAGATTTTGTAATCCCTTTTAATGTTTGGATTAAAGTGATCTTGTAGTTTTTGTCCTGGTTTTACGACAAGATCAGGATTAAACAATCTAGATTTGCAAACTTTGGATAGCACCCCCTCTGTTGGTCAAAGCAACAAAGTGTAAATCAGTTTGCACTTATTCACATATTCACTTATCTGCATTTGTACACAATACAAAGGCCAGAATTGCAGAATTTGATGGTGCTGAATATTATATATATCTGTAGTTTGATTATCACTGTATTTATTTAATAAATGTAATGTATTATTCTTATTATTATATTATATTATTGTTAAATGTCTTGCTGGATTAAAAAAGTTGAACACAACTGTTTTGCTTTGTAGAATCAGACACCAGAACCATGTCAGGTCTTGAAGTGGAGGTCGCAGTGTGCTCTGGGAACTTGAGTTGCCTCTCAGGGTCTACCACCAGCTGGCACTCCCTGCAGAGGTCAGTATTCCTGCTGTTGTTCTCGCAGGAGGTCCTTGCTGCTCCGTGGATCTGATGAAGACAATGACTTCTTTTGAGCGCTGAGTTTTCTTGGCCCACTCAGTCCAGTGCTGATGGATCTCCTATTCTCATCTGTAGAGACCCCTTTTCATTGTGTTGGTGGAGCAGCACCAAGTGGAATAACCTTGCCCCATGTGCGGAGGTCTGGACTGGGAGGCTCATGATAGACCAACTGGGGCCGGTACTTCCAAACTTTTAATCTAGATCAGAATTATCTAGATTTTGTAATTTGTTGTTTGCTATCTTAGAAGAAAATGATCCTGTAGGTTTTGTCCTGGTTGTCAGACAAGATCATTCTTTTGAAATATCCAAATTTGAGATGTAGTCCTATCTGGATAATTCTGATCTAGATAAAATATTTTGAAATACTGGTCCCTGGAAAGATCCTGGTCTGATCTGAGTGAACAATAGACGTTTAAAGATAACCTTTCTATCAACATTTTGCAATACGTTGTGTCTTAAACTGCATTGCTTCCTCCTTACATTTTGATCAAAGTCAGATGTTATAAATAACTTGGGTAACATATGATTCTCCCTGAAATGGCAAACAAGTCTGAGGAGAAAGGAACAAAAGGCGCAAGGGAAGGATTTAACAGTCGATGTTTGACAAGTTAAACTGTAAACTCCATTTGAAGTGTGGCTGCGCGGACTTCCTGGAGTTTTTGTTGTTCAGCGAGTCAATGAAAACAAGTCAGTCAGGAAATTCTTTAAAGCTGCTGTTGGTAGCAGCCGCTCACAGTTCTGAATCAGTAAATGTGATTTTTCAGTGTTAATACATGTTAATATAGTTTGCTGCTTATTATTAGTCTGTATATTAATAATAAATGTAAGGTTTCCAAAATATTAAAAGTTATGTTATTAGCAGATGTTACAAAATTCTTTTTTTGTTTTAAGAATGTAAAACAACTTTTGCATACAGCGGGGAAAGAATTGGAAAAGCAAAAAAAAGATGGTTTGATTTTAAACATTTAACTTTAGCCAACAGCAAACTTGTGATAAATGATGTTGAAATCAAAAGATGTCGGAAATCAGATTTCTTGGAGTAGTAATAGATAAAAACTACGCTGGAGGCCACATATAAATTATATTAAAGCCAAAATTTCAAAGTCAGCTGCAATATTATACACTATGAAGTTAAAGATCTTTTAAATCGAGCCTCATTGTTCACCTTATACTGTTCCCTTATATTGGCAGAACTGTGAACAAAACTGAATGTAGAGAACCAACAAACTCACTTTTTTTTTAACAAACTAAAGGGTCTGAAATATGAGGATATGGTCAACTTTACAACAATTTAAATTATGTACAGTGCAAAAAAAAAAATATATAAAAATATATACGATTTAAGAGGTATATTATATTGTAACTCAGTTAAAGGAGTGAATTTATGGAACAGTTGTAGTGAGGAACCGAAGACAAATAGGACATAAAGTAAACAAAAGTTTAAAATAACAAATTTGAAAATGGATGATCAGATTGTCACACTGAAGGACAGGGTACAGGATATTACAGTTTGTGCGTTGCTTTTGTAAGTTGTTTTTGTGTTGTATTGATTTGTCTTTGTTGTTATTTTGTTTGTTTGCCTGTTTTTTGTTTGTGTCGTGTATGATCTCACCTTGACGTGCTGTTAAAAGGGTAGGTGTTATAAACTGTACCTTCTGCCTACAACTTTTTCAGCCCGCACAAGTGTCTACGTTATTTTAAGATACTTTATTTTAAATATTTGAGATTCTTTCTTTTTTTTTTTTTTTTTTTTTTTTTTTTTCTTCAGGCAGATGGCAGATGGCCCTCTCTACCAGAATGTTTGGTCCGTTTAAAATCATTTTGACAGTTATTTATTTATTTATTTTGCTTTAAATAATCACCATAACATTCCATTAAAAAAAATAATTTGTATTCATCAAGAAAAAGCTACCGTAGTATTTTCTACTTCTCTCCTGATAGTAACTCACAAAACTACTGGAGATATAGATCAGTTATGGCTGTACAGTAATTAGATCATCATTCCAGATCTTTAAGCTGCTGTTGTTTTATTAACATATAGAGGATCGTGTAGAATAGTAGTAAACAATTCAGCAAAGGAGAAATAAAATGTAACTAATTCGTAAAACGTTCTGGTCATTTTATAACAAAAAGTGAAGCAAATTTTATGAGCAATGCTACTGCATACAAAGTCAATGTATTGGCAAGCTGACACAAAATTGCGCAGTCATGATTTGAGACTCATCTGAAAATGTTTCAGCTTTATCAAAAAAAAATTTGGGACCCACATTGGCTATTTTGAGCTCACCTTGCTCAAAGGTAGCTTGACAACAGATGAGTGAGAGGTGGTCCAGGGTTTTTAAGAAAATCAATCATTCTACTGTAAACTCAGTTTCTATATCCTCAGAGGTGTGATTTCTCATTTAAACAGCAGGAGCACATAATGCACTTGGACGCTGCATGAGCACGAACCCTCAAATCTGCCAGTAATTCGACTGTAAGGTGTTTTTGACACTAAATGCCTGCCAGATTTCGAGGTGTTCCTGCTTCTGTGCTGCAGCTCTGACCCTTGATCTCCCTTTAAAGTGGGCAGCAAGAGAGAAAATTATATTCCCACAGCGAACAAACTGAATATATTTGAAGATCAGTTCTTTTCTTCAAATTGATAAATTATATATTAATGTTCTTCTGACACTGAAAGCATTTAAATATGACAGGTAAATCCGAGACTTCTAACTTCAAACATAACCCTGCATGTGTAAAAGTCAAAGTTTAAACATGTTCCTGTTCTGCATCCCATTTTCTTTTTAGAGTGAAAAGTCCATATGGTAGTAATGTAACTCACACTGCCATGGTGGTATTATGTCAGTTTTGACTTTCATTAATTAAAAAAAAATGCAGATGCATATGCCAATGCAAAATAAAGAATAAAAATAATAAAAGAATAAAAAATAAACCATTTTGTTTTAAATTAAAACAGTGTCTTTGCTGCCTTAAAATTTTAATTTGCTTAATTTATAAATAAAAGGTGAGGTCATTTTGTAATGATTCAAAACAAATACATTTTTCTAGTAAAATTAACTTAATATTAATTCAGCTGTACTTCAGTTTTGATCATATATGTACATCAAACTGTTTAAAAAAAGGCTCAAAGAGTTAACTCTCACAAATGCATGCTGGGAAGTTAATAAGCTAACCTGCTGTAAGCTGTTATAGGTTCTGAAAGTATACACTACAAACTTTAAGTTTAATTAACTGGAATAAATAAAACTTGTATATAAGTAAATGAGAAAAGGATCAGTTGTTTTCACTAAATTTCTGTATGATTTTTTAAAGTGTAATAATAAAAACTTTTTTTAAACTTTTATTCTTGACTTTTATTTTTATTTCTGCCAACTCCATCCTTAAAGTTCATGCGGTTTTATACTCCAAAAGTATGGAACTGTCAAGTGTTGTGGTTTAGATTTTAGTATGTTTTGTATGAGTAAATTACATTTAAATGTTGCCTTCAAAGTGATGCTGATTTCATCTATTCTGGTTTTGATTTTAGCTGAGTAAGAAAAAAATTCTGAGAGACTCGGCTGGCAGGAGCAGATCTGCTTATAATGATTCCTGGAGGACGCCAGGAGAGCAAATATGGAGGTTTTGAGATGCACCATGCCAACACTATACTGCAAAGTTTGGGAACTTTGCCATTTACTTTCTGTAACCCTCTAATAAAACGAGATGCCAACAAAAATCAAAAGAAAAGCAGGCTGGCCAACGCTACAAACACCCGAAAGAGCTGCCATCACCTCCCACCTTGACATTACATCATGTGGGTGAGTCCAGCTCAGTGAAAGGTTATCAATGATAGAATGATATGATATATCATTCTAACTGTTGTGGTGACATTTAATGTATATTGTTTTTTTTTTAATTACAAGACAAACAAAGTTACATTCACACAACTGGCAAAAAACGGCTTGTGTGACTGCAAGCAGCACAGACATTGGTAGTAATGTGAGTTAACTCTAAAATGGTCACAACAGTCATTTTGAAAATATTCAAATTGATAGTGCAATAATCTTAAATTTATAAATAAAAAAAAATACAATGCTTCTACTTGACTTTTCCTAAAAGTATCTGTATTTTCATTTTATTGTCTATACAATTTACACAAAAGGCAAAGAAAATGCGATCATTTTTACCTATTTTGGCCACACGGAGTCTAACTGACACAGATTTACATTTTAGATGCTTCTTAGTTTCTGAGCGACAATTTTTGTGTCTATCAAGGAAAACTGACAAGCAGTCTCAGTTCCATTAATTTGCTTTCATTAAAATACAAATAATTAAGTTAAGTTGTCCTTATCAGCAGAATAATTGGGGAGAAAAGGGAAATAGGGGAGACTGGGGACACTGAAACACTTTTTTATCTCAGCCCCTATAACTTGCTGAATTTTTGTGTTAGACATCTTAAATTTTGACACAGTGTTACTTATTACAAATAGCGATGTGTCCAGCTTTTTTGGTTTTATCTATATTATTTTATATATATTTTAACTATATATTTTATTTAAATCAAAAATGTAAAAGATAAATAGCAGCTGAAGCAACCATCAAATCAGAGGCAGTGTCAGGTTCAGGGAAGATGTGAGCAGAACAAAACAACTGACGCCTGCTGCAAATGTTATACTATTATATCATTACACATATTTCATTATGCTCTGTGTTTCTACATGCTTTATGTTTTAGATCAGCTTGTTTCCAGCTTTTTCCCAAAGGCTATGATTATTTTCTGTGATGGTTGAGGAGGAAATCTGCTAGAATAGAATATTGTTCAAACAAAGTATTTTGTAGTGTTATAAAATGCGTTAGATTTTTTCCTGTCTCTTCCAGTGTAATTCTAGTTCAATCTAAATTGTGAAAGGGGGGTAGCCAGGTAGCTCAGTTGGTAGAGCGTCTGCCCCATGTACCTCAGTCGTCCTATAAATTAAAGATGCAAAAGCCCCAAAAAATACTAAATAACAAAAATGGAAAGGGATCTCTGATGGTTATTACCTTACAAAAAAATACTGCTGTCATTAAAGTTTTATATGCAATGTTTTATACATATTTAATTTAATTACATACATAATTAAATTGAATATATGTCGTTATTTCATATTTAAAACACCTATGTTCATATATCTGTTTAATTCAAATGGTCAAAATGTGTGCTTGTGCTGCTCTAGTAGAAACTGAATTCCAGCACTTTCAGCACAAAATAAAAAACAAATCTGTGACAAGTACGGGATTATTTGGATTATTTAAACTGTCCAAAACAAATTTCCTTTTTTCATGTTGACCCCTAGGTCCTGTGGTTTGAAGTGTTAAAGTCTCTGCAAACATGAGGACAACTCATTCACTCTGGTCTGTGGTACAAACAGTCAGCTCTTTATTTTGAACTTCCAAAAAACAGTGAGCCGCAGTGCAAAAAAAACACTACAGTGTGTGTTCTGTTTTGATATTGCTTTTCAAAACCATTGAAATGCAAGTTTGATGAGTACACAGAAAGACACTCAAATCAGTGACACGAAAACTGCTCTGTGAGCTCCGCGCAGAGCGAAATTCAGTGAAACTCAGCAGAAATAAAAAAACTGCTGTTGGGATGGAAAGGTTCAGGTCGAAGTCAAATATGAAAGGAGCTGACAGGAAGTCAGCATCTCTCTTCAGATCCACAATCTGAACATGATGTGGAATGAATGTTTAATGAGCAGAATGCAAAAATAAAGTGACAACAGTCACCGCGATGCTTGAACCTTCCACTGACATGTAAAACATAAACTTGAAAGATAGATGAAGAGGAGGTTCGGGTCAGAGGGGTGGTGTCAGAGTCGGGAAGATGTAAGAGAGGAAACAAGAGAAGAGGAAGAGACAGACACAAACAGAGAAGGAGGCAGTTTAAAGACATGTGGGCATTTATATCAGGATGCAGGATGATTATACTGATGCATATACTTAATGTTTATATTCCGAATCTTATAAATTGACTATTTCCCTGTTTGCCAAAAGCATTTAATGTAATTGCTGCTTCTAACAAAACAATTACTGTTGCTGCTTCAGCACAACAATTTCTCACTCCTCATATCCACACAACAGAATAGGCTGATTGCCAATAACTCCCGGAACGAAGCTGGAGGGAACCAGCAGCTATAGGCTCGTAGTAGCTAATAATCTATACCATTAATTTAATAACTTATAACTTATGAAATAAATTTTCTGTTCTAAATGTAATAAAAGTCTATTTATGAACCAATCATGTTCTAACTTTTTGCACATAATGTAGTGAGTTATTCATTACTGACTGAATGTAAGAACTGGAGTCGATTTAATAATATATTTATCACTTTATTCATGATTTATTTATTGGCTATGGAGTGTCACACATCCATGACACTGACCCTTGCTGTTGCCTCGTTCAAATAGCTGCTCAAAAGTAAAAATCGGAAATCTGCCTTTTGTTTTCTCAAGACAAAATAACCCAAGAAAACAAGCTTTGTTATCTCGAAATAACAAAAATAATCAATTTATGTTCAGCTCTTCTTGGCTTCCATACACTACATCATTTGTTTCAGTTTTAGACTCTTTATTGAGCTTGTCATCACTGTGTTAAAACAGCCAGGGATGTTAATTGCAGAAGGATTTTGATTTGGTAATACATTTTCATGTAACCTTTCAGCAGTCAGGTTTGATATGAACAGTATATACACAGAGGGAGAGAGTGCTGAATAGATATACCCCGGTAATAAAGCCAGACAATAATGGAATAACTTATTCATTATGTGCAAAAGGTTATTAAATTATTGGTTAGGAAATTTTATTACATTATCAGACAGTTATTAACGAGTTCTAAAAAATTGTTGTTGTTGTTGTTTCAGTAATGGCTTACGGGACCTTAACTTAATTTCTGAAGTCATGTGACTTTACACATGTGGTTAACGTTGTAACACAGTTTAGGCACAAAAACTACTTTTACGCAATAAAAGCACTTTGTTAGGTTTAGGAAAAGATTGTCGTTCGGGTCAAAATATGTCAAATGACATGACTGAAGTCACGTATATAATGAAACTAAGTACCTAAACCTTTAAATAACTCAGTGTTGACTTTTAATTTCACATGGAGCCTGAACCCCAGCCTCCTTGATGAAAGTCCAGTGTTTGTTTGATTGGGAGAACGAGCTGGTAGTTAATGTTCCTGTTGTTCCTACTACTACTAGGCCTACCAAAACAGATACTACAGGTTTTACTAATATTTTTTGCTTTTTCATGCTCCAATTGTACAACACGTCACCATCATTTTGATTCTGAATTCTGAAATTTATCTGACTGTTTGAATATTTGTCAAAACAAATGACTTGAATGTGACTTGAATGTAAAGATAAAACAAGAGACAGACAGACAGACAGACTCACATCTCTGTTTGTTGCCGTTGCTGGTGGGGAGGACAGAGGCGTTACGTGCCAGCAGTTTGACCGGCAGAGATTTGACCCGTCGTACCAGAGGTACTGCCACCCGTGGGCGTTTGACGGGCACCACCCGAGGGACCGGAGACACCCTGCCACGGTACTCAAACAACCTGAAGAGAGACAGAAGAAGGGAAGTTGGGAGGGAAGACGTAAATGAAGGGAAAAAAGGAGAAAAGTTGAGAGAGGAGTCAGATGAAGAGCAGTGGGGTTGGGGCAGAAAATGACAGACGGGGTGAGAAAAGAAGTAGGAACAAGGAAAGGGAGGGGTAAAAGAAGGAGGGAGAAAAAAGGAGATAGATGAGGATTGAAAAGAAGGAGCTGAGAAGAAATGAAATTGAAAATCAACCTTTATTCATCAACTCAGATCAAAGATAGAGACTACATATGACCATTTGTAGTGAATAGTTCAATAATGCTTCAGTTACTACAACTGGATATTGTGTTGCAAGATTGAATATTGTGCTGGAAAACAACAAAATGTTATCAGGGAATATTTACTGATTTTACTGATATGTTCAGTTCACTTTTGTGCCTCGTCATGACACGTTAAATAACAATTCCTTATTGTGTTAATAGAAATTGTAATCAGGCCTAGTTGTTGCGGCAAATTGGCATTATATAAATGTAATCTCTATGAGACAGACATTGACTTTAGGCATTTGTTGGTCAATGCTGTATTCACGTTCTGCTGCCTCTAGATAACAATGCACCTGACCACACCTCGTTTTAAGACAGATGGGTGCAAGTACATTTGTCACCCACACAACCTGGGCACTGGGCAAGAAAATGACAACAGCGTCAACCAGGAAATAGCGATGACAGCTGCGTTGTGCTGTGCGCCGCTTTGCGCCGGGCTGAAGATAAAACCCAGGAAGTGTTGAAAAGGGCACAGAATCAAATTACTTTTTTCTTGTTATTTCTTTTTTCAGGTCACAAGATGAGAAGTTGTATCAGGTTGTTTGACCTCACTGCTGTAACATGTTGTAACCACCCACACAGTTCCTGCTTTTGACATGTACCAAGATTTAATGGGGACATTAAGGTCATCTGGTTAGAACAGAATATGTAGTATTAAATATTTAAGATAACAGACAATCTATCTTTGTTTTCAGGACTTCCCTCGGCTGTATTTGACAGAAGCATCTTGTACAGATGATGTCACTTTGTGGTGAAAATGCAGCGTGTTATTTCTAACAGTAACAGCCATGCAAATGAAGATTCCCCTTTTGCCACACAATGAATATCAGAAGATTTTGAAGTGTAAAACACAGCTGCTCTGTGTTTAAAAAACAGGACATTTTGATGTAGCCTGGTAGTAGTGTGGAACTAACTGCAGTTTTCCAACAAAACATCAACCACTAAAAAAAGGTTTGCTAATGTTTATTCCTATTCTAGTAATTTAAACTTTATAGTGTTATATTGAACCTGACATCTAAAATGCTATTTTTTGGTCAGAATAAAAGCAGATAAAAGAGACCACAGACAAAAAACTTTATTTTTGGATGCCCCAACATGTGAGCCTGATTTCTTGTGGTAAACCCTAACAATCTGATGATGGGTTCAACAATTATTACATATAAATACAGTATATTATCCAATAAAGTAGAAAACCTCCACAATAAAGGCAGATTCAACCCAGATTTTGTCACTCTATAACAACATCACACAACTTCCTCCTTTGGTCTCAACTAATAAGAGTCATATTCACTATGACTGCAAAACAGCTTTGCCACTTGTGTTTCCGTATGTGGTTTTGGCCATTTGATGAAATGATGCACTTATTTTTTGGGAGGACAGCAACATTATATCAAATATCATATCTAAGCTACATAAAAAATGCTAGTAAGGTCAGCTCAAAGCTTGAATCCAAAGGAAGGATGACTGACAATGTGTTCTTAAAGTCATGAGACTCGAAGAGCAACTCCAAATTTTGGATTGAGAAAAAACATAGCTGAACTTGTTGCTATGGGCTGAAAAGCATTAATGTACGGTCACATTACATTTCTGTTCACTGAAATTATGAAGTAAATAATAAATAAATATTGCCCTTCTGAAAGACCACAATCTGATTCCCATAAGAATATTACATCAGTATTTCCTGACATGAAATGTGGAGCACCTCAGGGCTCTGTCCTTGGCCCTCTATTGTTCTCTTCATATAGTTCACCTCTTGGACTGATTATATGCAGTAATGAAAAAATCCCACTGGTACACAGATGATACTCAGCTGTATGTGCCTGTAAAGCTCAAATAATTAATTTAGGAACCTGTTTATAGCCCGCGAAATCCAGGATGTTTTGTAATTTTCAGCTTTTCGGATTAAACTGGCATGCATTGGCCCTGCTCGACACAAACACCAGTTTGACCAAGAATCCTTGATCCTACCTTCTCCTTTGATCAGATGTTAAAGAAAAAAAAATTCTGTCTATGGCTGATGCAGAGACCTTAATTCACACCTTTGTTTCATCCAGCCTTGATTACTGTAATGTTTTGCTTTCTGGTCTGCTACGTACTAGTACGAAAAGTCCTCAGAATGCTGCAGCCAGGCTCTTTAGTAGAACTAAAAAAAATAAAAAATATTAACCAATTTTAGCTTCACTTAATTGGCATTCTATCCATATCAGATCAGACTTTGAAGAAACAGTTCATCCCAAAATCAAAAATCTACATTTTTCCTCTTACGTGTAGTATTCATCCATCTGGATTGTTTTGATATGAGCTCCCAAGCTTTGGAGATATCCACCATAAAGATGTCCGACCTCTCTCAAATATAATGGAACTAGAGATGGCACTCGGCTTGTGGAGTCAACTTCAGTGACTCTTTCTTTAAATCATGACCCGGTTACTTAAGCTAATCCACAGACCTTGTTGTGAGCAGTGTCATGTAGAAATTTTCTTTTCTGTAGTTCCTACATAGGACTGTGATTAAAAATGCAACTGACCCAACTGTGGTTGAGACAGGAGGTTACGAAGAATATTCACAATTCGTGTCCAAGTACACAAATGAATAAATTACATTTTCTGACTATTTCATGAACTGTTTCGATACTGGGCTGGTCTGTCCTGGGAAAGAGATCCCTCTTCTTTTGTCCTCCCTGAGGTTTTGTTCTTCCCACCCCCACCCCGTTTTTTGGGGGGAGTTTTCCCTTGACTAAATCAAGGGTCTGAGGACAGAGAGTATCATATGCCGAACAGATTGTAAAGCCCTTTGAGGCAAACTGTGATTGGGGATTTTGTGCTGTATGAATAAAATCTGTATCTGCACACCTGCTTGTTTAGTGTATATGAGGGAGAGACTTATTTGGTCTGAATTTACTTAAAGGTACACTGGAGAGACTAAATATTTCAAAGAGTAATAAATTGATAAACACGAAATCTTGACAATATAATCCAAATCAAACCACGCCTGATTTGGTGGGAATGGAACTGCAAACATAAAAAATGAACAAAAAAACAGTACACGACTGGAGATCGTGTACTTCATTTATTCCTAGTAGACAATATGTCAGGAGCTGGGAATTCAGCTCAGGTCATTAAAGCTGACAACATTTTGGGAGGCCTGCTTGGAGTATGGCAACAAGACAACAACAAGCCCAAACAAGGTCCAAAACTCTGAGATAAAGACCCTCCCAGAGCTTAATCAGATTCCAGGACAAGTCCAGTCGTTACATATAGTCATAGGTCTGATAATCACCACGGATAAGCAGATGGCTAAGTGCTTTACTCTCCTACCTTATCGTGCGTTTCTAGGGATAAAAAGTAATAACGGTAAATCATATTGTGTAGCATGTTTCCACCATTTTGGACAAAACTGTTGTTGCAGCTGCGTAAAAGCAAAGAATCAGAGCAGATAAGGTGCTGCATTTACTGTACAGACAATGCTGACAAACCATATACTGTATATATACAGTGTATATAAATATAAACAGCATATATATGCATGTATATAGACACACTCTATATGTGCACTGTATATGAAAATATATTGGATATTATTTTAGATTTATGGGCTGAAAATGGGAGGGAAGGAGGGAGACTGCAAGACCGCATGACGGGTATGAATCAATGCTGAGGTCTGCGGCCCAGCTGGTCAGCATGTTTCAACATCTGTTAAGACAGATGTTTGCCTGGGATTTCACTGACTCTGGCACAGGGGCTGCCTTGGGGGAATGGATGGCGAGAGGTTAAAAAAGACAGCTTGTGGCCAGAAGATCACTGCCTTGAATCATGTACTGTTTTGCTTCCTTTGCAGGTTGGCTGGGGCCGAGCCTGAGCGATGGGATGAGGAGCACAGACATCTGGAAGGAGTCCTGAGTAATGCAGCAGCTCCTTCACATGAAAAAAGAGCCAGTAGCTAGTTAAGCTGGTTCCAAAATTTGATTAGGATGCCATCCATGTGGAGGCATCACTGAACTAGAAAGAGATACACCAAAATGTGCTGGAGAGATTATATATCCAGTCTGGTGTGGGACTGCCTGGGGGTCCACAAGGAGAAGCTGACAAAGTCGTGAGAGGTGTCGGGGTGTTGTTCAGCCTGCTAACACCACAACCCAGACTAGGATAGTCAGAAAATTAATGGATGGATCAAGTATGGGATCAAATGTAATTTACTAAAATAACACAACAATGTAGTGTTTTGTTTGCACATACAGTACAATGACATCCCAATAAATTAGAAATGAAACAATAGCTGTGTTTCTATGCAAATGTGTAACAATTTTTAACTAAATATAGAATAAATCGGCAAAACAATATGCTAATGAATGCTTGTTATGACATTTCTGTGTGTTTCATGTATTAATTTGAGTAAGGTTACATCAGATGTGTATTGAGCAACATATAGAGCCATGTGAGCAATGAGGAGACTGTCAGAGCAGAAACAGCTGATCAAACATAAATGACATCAGCACTTATTTGGAATAAGAGTTTCCATCTCCTGTTAAAGCTATTATATGTAACATTTCTGCATTTAAATGTCCAAAGCTCTAGACCTACATTATATATTTTGTTGAGTTGTGTACTTCCATTATCAAACCCATTATCAAATCTGTAATTTATTCAAGGTAACAGTATGTTTCTACTAGCTGCTAGTGGCTATGATACATCAGATATATCAGAGAGTGAGGAAAGAAGTCTTCAAATGTGACTGAAAATAGTTTGTAACAGAATTTTAATGCATTACCTCGACCACAAATATGATTCCTGCTTGAGTCACATCGAACAGATTTTCATCTGCAATGCCACTTGTTAAAAATCAAAGAAAACAACACCTGTGATCCTACACGACTTCAGATGTCATCAAACTACAAGTTTTATAATTATTTTAAATGTGAGTGACCTCCAGTGACACAACTTATATATTGTGTCTATAAGTGCATTCTTTTTTCTTTTCTTTTTTTTTTTTCCAAAAAAGGCAAAAAAAAACAAAACAAAAAAAACCTCAAGCAAACATAAAAATCTCTTGCAAAACTGAGGAACTTTAGCTTCAGCTTTAATATCCAACATATCCTCCAAATCATACGCCTAGATAGGTCGTACGTGGACATACGACCCAGTAGAGCGTTTCTGGTCGCGTTTTTGGTTGTTTTCTGTTGGAGAACAGGCTGGATTAAGAAAAGCAAAAATCAATATAACAGTGGCATGGTGCATCAGGGAGGGTGTCTGCCCCCGGAACAGGAAACCTGAGTACGAACCCCGCCAAGGTCGAGCCTGATGGTGCTTCTATTTTTGGGGGTTAGGGTTAGGGTAAACGTACGTATAGGTCGTATAAAGCTGCTGTCAAAAACGACCTCTCTGGTCGTTTTCTGTTGGTGGACAGGCTCTTAATATCAGATGGATAGGTGGGGCAGTGTGGGAACAGGCCTTATGACCCAACATCTGTGTCCAGTGATCTTGTGCCTTCAACGGAGCAAATCTCCGCAGCCTGGTTCCAAAATCTTGTGTGATCCTTTATCCAGAACAGGGATAAAGGATCCAAATAAAATCATTGCTTTTATTGGGTATAGTTGATTTGGGGTGTAGCTACACATACTACATGCATATGGCCATATATCCATGATGGTAATTGCTTGACTGCTGTTTTATTAATTAAAATTTAATTAATCTAATTTTGTATAGGGTACAGAGCCAAAACAATGATAAATGCATCACTGTTTCACTACATATGGGCTACAATATAAACACCAAGTACATGGATTTCCTACTGATTGAGGCAGATGGCCGCCCACCTTGAGCTGAGTTCATGTTTCTGCTTGTTAATAAAATTCTTCCTTGTCACTGTCACCAAGTGCTTGCTCACTGTGGGAACTGTTGGGTCTCTGTAAATAATATTAATGTTCTAGACCTGCTCTATATGAAAAGTGCCCAGAGATAACTTCTGATAAGATTTGCCGCCACATAAATAAAATCAACTTGACTTTAAGTTTAATGCACAGATGATGAAACCACTGTAATCACAGCCATTTTGCAAGAAAGGCTAAATTTCTGCTTTGTCTGCTTCAGGGGAGGCATGAGGCTATGAGATTTGATAGATTATGGGGTTTATTTACATCAAAACTGACGACTTGTGTGCAAGGGTTCTTTAAAATATAAATCAAAACATCTGGATCTAACACAGAGAACTGATGAGAATTCAGAGATCCACATCTTCCGATCCACATAATCATGAAGGTCTTTGATGTGCTGAGGTCTGGGGACAAAAATTATTATAAGATCAGATATTTTCACCTGATAGTGGTGCTACAGGACATGTTATGGAAACACTCAAATTTAGGATTCATTAGGATTCATGGACAAAATTTTGATCAAGGAAACATTTTGAAAATGTAATTTAAAAATAGTCAAGGTGTCACCAAGGTTTCTTTCAAGTTTCTTTGCAAGTAAACTATATGCTACATTTTGTGGTACATAGTTATTCAGCTACTAGCCTTTTTGCTGTACAGTTCTTGGTTGTCCCTCAACGTGTTCCTGAGATATCCCGTTCACGAGAATAGGACAGACATCATGTCACACTGTTCTCGGCCTTTGACCACCAAAATCTATTCAGTTCATCTTTGAGCCCAAGTGGACTTTTGTGCCAAGTTTGAAGAAATTCCCTCAAGGTATTTCTGAGATATCATATTCACGAGAATGGGATGAACAAACAACCCGATAACATAATGCCTCCGGACATGACTGTTACCAGCATGAAGGCATAAAAATCCGCCTTGTGTTGGTGGAACAGTGGGACAACAGATGGGCTGACGGCATGACAAATCAACCGGTTAATCGAGCAAGATATCCATACATTAGGTTTGAGCACTAGCAGTAAAAATATGTCTTCCCTATTGCCCATATTTCACATCAAGTGTGCAAGCAGGAATGGTTTGAGCAAGTGTTGGTTGAGGAGAATTAACATCCTACAAAGCAGCGATGTAAATAATCTAATTATCTAACTTGTTATTCCTTACCTGCTCTGATGTTTTCTGCCGTGCTTGTGATTTTTTTGCCAAATCAAAGTCAGATCTAAGGGTAGAGTTTCACACACACATTAACTTATTCTCTGCAGTGATTTTGGAGCTCATAACCTCCACTCTCCATCAATGCCAGAATGCCGCTGGAAGCTTGTTGTGAAGTTTCACAGTATTTGGGGGTTGACCTTTTGCAGCAAAAAGCTGAGGAAAGGCAGGAGAGTGCAGCCACACCAATTTGCACAGCATCATACCTGAGTAAAAGATGGACATTCTGATGTCCAAGCAGTGACAGAAAGGGGTCATAGTGGTTAAAGGAAGCGTCCCAGGACAGGAAAGCCCCTTATTAGATGCAAAGCCCAAACCTTGTGTTCAACAACACCCATGAGAATTACACTCTTGACCTGTTCCCTCTTTATTCTGCATGAACTCAGTCAAAGTAACCAGAATTGAGATTGTATAATTGAGAGAATAAACAGACACAACTGCTCCTCCCTCAGGGAGGTGGAGAATCCTTGATTACCCTTCATCCCTGCATTAGGCTGTTTTATTTAAAGACAAATTTTGATGCTTTTTGACAGGGAGTCAAGAGTTTTTCTCCCACTGGCATGACCGTCTTTTGTGAAACATGAAACCTCTGCACTACAGAAGTTTCAAAACCTCTGAATAAAAATGACACAGAATAACCTCGCATTGTTTTATTTTATTTTTTTTTTTAACAAGGTAAATGCAAAGATCTGTTCTTTAAATCGGAGACAGAAACTAGTTTGACATTTGGATGCATCATCACTGATTCGTCTCAGCTGGCCATCTGCTCTCCGTCCTGCTCAGTATGTACACTTTTCAAAACCAAAAATAAGTTTGCCTATTGATGCACATATATATTATACATATACATAACCAAACTAAATATTCAGTTTCAAAGCCCTGAACTGTCATGGAAATCAGTTAATCCATACATCCTTGTGTCCAAAGATTTTCTTCAAATATAAGGAATGCAAAGACTACAGATGCAGCTTTTTCTTTTTACCGTCACAACACTGATAGCTTTGATGATGACTTTCACCTGGTCTTGTCAGAGCAATAATGGGTACCACACTTTAACATGACTGAAGAGGTCAATATAAATAGTTTGAATTTGACCAGATGTTCCTCAGATTGGCTTTATGGAGAGGCAAGGGAAGAAAAAAATCTACCCAAAGGCAAATAATACCTTGGTTGAAAGATTTTGATCTTGCAAATCTTATTATCATGATGAAAGACATTGTTAACCCCCCTGTTGTGTTACCATCAAATGTGATCAAGCATCAATTGTTGCTGTCATACACATGATCTCTTACTACCTGACGGCTGTAAGGATTTGATACCCATCACAGCAGGTAACACACATCAATCATGTTTATAAAAGTCGCTGTTTATTAGTTTGGACATCTACTTTGTTTCCAATAGAGATGCGCACAGGTCCACTTGAGACCCGACCCAGGCAATATCTGCACCGCGCAACACGCTGGTGTCAGTGTTGGTGATCTCTCTCTATACTATTTGGGTTTGTTCAGGTCAACTGTGTTTTGGATCATTTCTATTGTGGAGCAGGTCTGACTGTCTTTTTTGTTTAAAAATCAAATGCTGCACATCGAGTTTGAGTTTCTCAGATCTGTTCCAGGAAACCTAAAGTTTCCAGTCAGGATGAAAACACTTTTTTGTTTAAAGGCCAGATTCGAGACGGTGCTCCAAAGAAGGGCATGAAGAAAAAAAAGAATGTTTTTCCTGCTAATTCCCGACATGACATATGTTTACATTTAGATGACATGGCCCTCTAGTAATTAGCGGTGTCCTGTTGTAATTATGATGGGAATAAAGTATAGAAAGTCAGCAGGGGTGTCAAACTCAATTTCATCCTGGGCCATGTTCGATTTATGGTTACCCTCCAAGGGCCGGTTGTAAATGTAAAATAATGCATCACACATTTTCAGTGGGAGACAGGTCTGCATTTCAGGAAGGTATGCAATGTTGGTTTTCATCCTTGCCCGTTACATGGAGAGATTTCTCTGGATTCTCTGAATCTTTTAATGATATTATAGATTTTAGATGGTGAAATCCCTAAATTCCTGCAGTTTAGTGTTGAGAAACATTGTTCTTAAACTGTTGGACTATTTGCCCATGCAGTTTTTCACCATGTTTGTGAATGACTGAATGACCCATGATACCTGTTTACCTGTGGAATGATCCAAACAGGTGTTTTTTGAGCTTTCTACAACTTCCCCAGTTTTTTGTTGCCCCGTCCGAACTTTTTTGAAATATGTCGCAGGCATAAATTCAGACTGAGTGTATATTTCCAAAAAACAATAAAGTTTATTAGTTTGTACATTAAATATCATCTCTTTGTTATGTATTCAACTGAATTCAAGTCAGAAATAATTTGTCAATCATTCCATTCTGGTTCTAATTATGTTTTACATGACGTCCCAACTTTTTTGGAATTGGGGGTAAAAATAAAGTAAGAAAGTAAGAACAGTAAGGGTTGTTTCAGTTTGTGTGGCCTACAAGCAATTTTTCAAATCCAAGTAGTTTATTGCAAAGAGGTGCATGACTTCCAAATGGATTCACAGACAGGATTTTATGGAAAAGGTTGGTCATGAGTCAAAGGATTGCTGATCAACTGTTCATGACAACTGGCAAATAAAGGGCATGGCAGTGGGAGTAGCCTATAACTTCTAAACAGAGTCACGTGCCATAACCAAACTCATACTCATACGTCACTGTAGCTGGTCGCAGCCATTGCGAATTTGCACTTGTTTTAATTCACCATTCGCTCGACCACCCAAGACGACACAGTCTTCCCCAAAAGAACCATCAATTTTCTTGACTTTGCTCTTCTTGCAGCTGGATTGGACAACCCTTAAGCTTTTCATTAATTTACAATAATTCAATCAACCAACCAACCTCTCTAACATATCTAAATGCACTCTATACCACCACATTCATGATTTCAAGGCTTTATTCTTAAAATCACTGAGTTAAGTAAAATCAAATCACCTGCACAAATGTTACATTCTACATATACTGAAAATGATATATTGAGATGCAACCCAAAACAGCTGCTTTATTTGTTTGTTTCCATGTTTACCTTCTGTGTACTATACAATACAATAACATGCTTTAAACACTATATTCAGTCCATTGTTGCAGCTCAAAGAGGCATCTTTAACTCACACCGGGCCTCCAAACAACATTCTGCCTCAGGTCTCTGAGAGGTTAACATGATTAACCTCCTGCTGAAAGATGGAAACACCAGAGCCAAGAGTCTGTGTGTTCAAGCCCTGACTGCAGTACTATGGGCTGTGAAAGGGAGAAGAATGCTGGACGGATCCCTGATACCGTCCTTCCTCTTACCTGTCATAGAAGTCTTCTCTGTAGTAATCATAGTCAAACTCATAACCACTGGGGAAACAGCATAAGAGAAAACAGACAGAAGAAAATGTGATATGGTGCTTTTTGTAACACAAGCAAGAAACCACATTTAGAGCATCACATGGGAACTGAAGCTTTTTGGGGTTTTCATACACTTCATAGTTGCATCTACAAGTGAAAAACTACAAATGCGTAAAAAAGACGGTAATTACAAAGTGTTAGGGAGAGACGAAGAAACCACAGCATACTTCATCTCACCCCAAGAGACAGAACGAGGGAAATAAAAACGACAAAGACAAAAGAGAAGCTGGCAACGGAAACCGAATACTCGTGGATGATGTAGAGCACGTTTATCGCTCTCTGACACTTTTTACAATCACTCTGTGCATGCATGAACTTTTAGCACAGATATCCTGAGTAAGTCGGAGGTTTTACGACCAAAAATACTTTGTACCATGTAGCTCTAAACTATGTGAAAATAAATACTGCCCTATACTGTTACAAATAGTAGTCTTTTTTTTTTTTATAAAATTGAATCAAAGTCCTTTGATTGCTCACAATGACAAACCCAGCAGGAGTTAACAACCAACTCAGCAGCTCTACAGAGTTTTCAAGCAACGTTCAGAGTTTTTATGGCCTGCAAGTTTACTCTGTCAGGTCAGTCACACAGCTCTCATTAACTCAATTTCCATAGCGAGCAATTGTTTCATCATCAGGCAAAGAGCACTTTTTGTCCACTATAAGCACACTCTAGAGGACATTTTTTTAAAATTATGTTTTGTCCACTGGAATGGCACCCTAGAGGACACTTTATCATGTTGTCTTGGACAATGGACTCCTCTAGGGCATTTACCATGTTTAACCTACCATAGGGGCATCCCAGAGGGCACTTTTGCAGCTTATTGCCAAACATAGGGGCACCTCCAGTACACCAGTGCATGACAGCTACATAAACCAGGAATATGTGCTGGCTGTCAGCTTTGTTTTAGTGCACTTTTATGCTTGGAGATTAATGCAGCTTTAAAATATTCAGGGAGCGTTTTGAGACAACTACTTTGGGACTGGTGTTGGACTGTTTCACTTTAACTGCAATATTTTTTCTTGTGATTGTATATTTAATCCACCACTTTCAAATATAAGGAAGAACCTCATTATTTATTATTACATAAAAGCAGGGGACTCATTTCTTTTTCCTTTTTATATTAAAAAAAGTTTTGAGCTATAAATCTTTGTAAGGCCCAGTACTAATATTCTCTTAAACTTTTAAACAAAGAGTCAGATTTTTCACCATAATATTATCTTTGTCAGTCATGAAAAGCATCTGAAACAGTACTCAAACAATCACAGGGCACAAAAAGTCTCTTCTGAATCTCAGACTTATTCTTTTTCTTCTTCTCAGGTTTAGCAGCTGTTTAAGGTCGTGTGACTCACCACACCTTTTCAGTATTAACGCTCTGAAATTCATAACCACCATAAAATGAATTCTTTCATCAAACGAATGATTAAAGTATCTAAAGTAAAAAAAAGTTATGTATGGGAAAAATGAATCATTCTGTGATAGTCTTCCTCCAACATAAAACTTCAAGTCTAATTACTAAAAGAGTAAAAGTTTGAAAGCCTTTAAGCAAAAAAAGGTGACGTTAAAAATAGAAACCTCTTCTTCAGGGTGTTGTTGTTAATAAAACGCCTACAGGTCTTGGCCTCCACCTTCTTCAGGGTGTTGTTATCCAGTGTAGATGGTTTTTAAGACTTGGCCCTCTTCAATTAAAGTGGTTTAGATCTCAGTCCCATATGAGCACCTGTATCTGTTTGGCTACATATTAGATCTCGTCTTTAAAAGAACCTGTGCATGTTTAGAAGAGTCCTGAAATATCTCCTCAGATATGTGACTAACAGACTGATCAATCAAACAATCAATCCAATAAATAGCAGTGTGTACCTGTAGAGAGAAGCCGCTGATCGCTTCAGGCCTTTGGGTCTGTTTGGTCTTGGTTCTCCTGCCATGTTGATATCTGAAGAAAGAGCACAGGAAAAAGAAGGAGCTTTATTTTTTTAAATTTATTTCTCTATTCTATTCTATTCTATTCTATTCCATTCATGTATCTCTGAAGGCAGATGGTGTGTTTCCTTGTGACCTCCACTAGAGTGAGCTGTTGAGCCATTTTACAACATTTTCTGCCCACAGTCCCTCAGCTGTCAGCACAGTCAGCTGTTCAGTCAGTCATTTATTCAGTCAATCAGTTCTGGCCTGTCAACTTGACATGTATAAATAATCAAAAAGAAGTAAGAAATCTGATTTCCAATAGTACCGTTTGTGGCTTTCCTCCCTTATTCAGGTGATGAAAAAAAAAAGTCCAGGAGGTGTACCTCATTCAAAGTAAATTTCCTCCATTACTTACAAGGTTGTGGTGGTAATTGAAAATGTAGATGAATCCCTAGTTCCTGTTACTGCTGCACCACAAGAAAAACCTTAAATTAAACAAATCATGTGCTTGTTCCTGGGCTGTTTTGATGTTTTTAAACTATGAGAATAAAAAAGAAGAGAAATATTGATGTAACCTGAGGGCATTTTCACACCTACACACCTAACCTCCCCCAAAACTAGGAGGAGACCAGATGTTTGATTGACATCTGATCTGACGACTTCATAAAGAGTCCACTGGGAAATAAAAATGCGGATACTTTTCAGTCATTGTTTCACTTTGGTGCTGTTGGTTGTAGTGCCATAATATTAATAATATGGTGACAATAATGTTTGTTCAATCTGACAATCTGTTCATTCATCTCTCTTCAAGTAAGGCTATGTGATGAATTGTAAATATGATGACCTTAGACGCACGTCTGTCTACAAACCAATCAATGTCAAATATAGAGAGACGTGGCCCACATAGGTGATGATGGCAAGACAAAGGTATAACATGTAAAGCTCTTTAGTCCACTTGGATAATTGCAATGTGAACGCAAAACTAACCAAACCGAATGTAAGCAGCATCTCATAAATATAAACCTCGGTTTGGACCCTTAATGACTGCAATGTAGAATTAATGAGGAAAATGCATTGCTGTGTACATCTGTTAAACAATTATTTTGTTGTTGTTTAACCACACCACAACACACAGACTGCTGTTTTTAAGGCCTTCAGTGATTCAACATGGTTAACCACAACACATTGCTGGACAGGCTAGAAAAATGAGTGAGACTGGGTTCTAAACTGATTTGAATCCTACTTGAAAGAAAGGGACTACTGTGTCTTAATTGGTAATTACATCTGAGCGTGCAAAAATGACGTGGAGTCCCGCAAGGCTCCACTCTCGGGCCTCTTCAATTCCACATCCAGATGCTCCCACATACAGACAAATAGAGATATCATCAGGAGACTGTGGTACCATACAAGCACCGAGTAAGTGCATGAATCAAAACAATGACTGAATGTGTATTTTCTCCACTTTAACAAAGATAAAACTGAAATAATTATCTTCGGACTCAGAGAAGAGTGATTACAAGGCAGCCCTTTTAAAGCCCTTTTAACAGGTGACTAATGCTGTGAAACTGTGTGTAAATCTGTTCAACAAATGTTTTGTTGTTTTCTGGTCAGGATTTCAACCACATCGCAGCACACAGACTGCTCTTTTTAAGGTCTTCAATGACATTCACAGAAAGTGGAAACATTTGACTTTTATCATTATTGGATCTCATGCTGCGTTCGACATGGTCAACCACAGCAAATTACTAGACAGACTGGAAAATTGAGTGGCACAGGGTTCTAAATTGGTTTGAATCCTGCATGAAAGGCAGGGACTATTTTGTGTTAATCTGTTATTACATATTTTAGCATATATAATAAAGATAAAACTGAAATAACTGTTTTTGGACCCAAAGAAGGATGATTACAAGTCAGAGTTCAGCTTAAGAAAATCCAACTTGTCACATACAGACAATTTATCACCGCCCCTCAGCAACTGATAATGAAGTGTTATTTACCCTTTAATTGCTGTACCTGACTCAGCACTAAAGCCTTTTAACACACGACTAACACTGTCAAATGGTCGTGTTTTATTATGAGTGTGGTCATCCTACTTTTTTATTTTGTGTTAAAGATCACCAACATGTACTGGTTCCCACACAACCACTACCTTCTGGACTGAATGACAACACAGATTACAGTGCCTCATTTCGGTGCCACATGCCTAAGCTGCCTACTAAACTAGTTGCCCCCTGATGCAGACATTAAAGACACATCACCAAACATGCCTTGTTAACGTCACATCAACAGTAAATACTACATGGCTCTGGCAGCAGGTACTGGAGCCTTCGGCCAGGTAGTATCCATGGTAGACACAGTTAAAATTGTGAGCTAAATGGCCTAAAGTGTACAGTATCTGTATTTCACTCAAAGCAATTCCAACACTGGCCAGGATGTCCAGCAAACAAATAAATAGGGGAAGCATCTGGTGACACATGGGACATGGGTTATTTTTCCCAGGATGGTGAAGTTCTGACCTGCAGGATATGAACATCCTGGGATGTTGGATGGGATGTTTTCCTCAGTTTAAAAAATATATTAATATTCTTAAAAAGAGTTGCTAAAGCTTGAAGCTGGAATTTTTATTTATTTTGCTGTTATTCATACTACAACTGTTATGTAGTGTTCATGTATTTTTGGGGTTTGTTTTATTTTCATGTAAATTTGATATGCATTTAGAATTATTTATATTTATATATTTAAGCATACTTTAAACTATTAACAGTTCATATACTGTTCAATTTCAAATTCAATTTGCCTTAGCATTGAAGAATACTGTTCATTCATGTAATTGACTGTCATTTTGTGCTTCTTTTTCAAACAAAGAGTATCAGTTCAGACACTGTTTAGGCACCAGTATCATTTTAAAAGTACCATTTTATTACTGGTGTTGGAAAAACCCAAATGATACCAAACCCTAATCATTTACAGACTGAAATTCATTTAAATATGATTTCATTTCTCTATGGCACATATAAACTGGCAACATGCTCTACAACAACAGCCGTCTAAACCAAAACTGAAAAAAGATCTGCAATTATAATTCAAGGAAAGTACAGACACATTAGAGCTGATTACTACTTAGTGCTTTTTTGTTTATTCAACAGCCTGTTAGTGCTCATGTGTTTTTGTTTCTCCACAGCACATGTGGGCGGAAAATTAATAGCTGCTCTGTGCTCACACAAGGAAACATACATGCACCTATGATTCATCCATCCATCCATCCACTCTCTAAACTCCTTATCCTGCTGAGAGTCTCTGGGAGTTCGAGCCTATCTCAGCATGCTTTGGGTGACCATGACGGTCAACAGTCTATCACAGGGCCACCTAGAGTTTCCAGTTGACCTGCATGACTTTGGGTTGTGAGAGGAAACCACAGCACCTGCAAGAAACCCACTCAGACATGGGAAGAAAATTCAAACTCCACACAAAAAGAATTGAGAATCAGCTGGTAGATTTGACCCCCAGAACGTAGGAGGAGGAGTTGTACAGACTGAGTCATTGTGCTGCCTGTCAGGAACCAATCAACAAAAAAAAAAGCAAGCCAAGAATTTCCGAGAGAAAAGTCTGCCCTGACTCTGTGTAAACACTGTCTCAGATTTAAAAGGCTAATTAAGTTTAAACAAGTAAAAGTAGCAGTAAAAGAGATGCTTTAGAGAATTATAAGAGATGCTTTCTTACAGGTTTAATGGTCCGTCTGAGTGTGAAATTATTGATGCTTTAACCTGCAATTTTGTGGGAAAAAATGAAATACGATAAAATGTTAACTAAAATCTAACAATTCAGCCACTTGTGCTGTCCTACAGTATGCAGGAACCTATGTTCATTCTGCAAACTGGATGACAGGTAAGCTGTCCTCTGTTGAATGCTATAGTTTTGGTCCATAATCAATAATGACATGTCAATAATGTCAGTATTGTGTAGTTACAATTCCTTAACACAGATGGTTCTATGGTTACAGTCATGTTAACCTGGAGGGTCGGTTCTACGAGGGAGCAAAAGCTGAACACCTCAGTTTGCAATAATAAATGCCACGTGCAAGGTGGTATCACGTGCCTGCTGTCCACGTACCTCCGTTTGGGAATAAGGCATATGGTGCATCTCCATGCATGCCTTCTATTTTGGTGCATGGACACGCAACAGAGCAACATGCAAAAAAGGGATTATTAAATATTCTTTCTGGAAAACTTTACCCTGGAAATGTTTGGATGGTTCAGAGCCTCGTGACATGAACACACATCACCACAAATCTTCATCCAAACATAGATACTGTAGAGGTTGGTTCTCCATCATCTCATTATAATAACAATAGAAATATAAAATAAAGAAATTGATTAATATCACTATATCGGGCCAATGATATTTTAACAATAATTCTACATTTCTAAAGCTGGAAAGAGGCTATGCTGAGCCCAAGTAATCAGATGTCTACTTCACAGGGGTTATAATCGACTGGTATAATATGTGTTGAGGTTTGTATAATTATACTGTAGCAGCCTGGTGATGTTTTCAGATGATTTAGTGAAGGTAAACACAGCGAGCGATTGTGCGTAACAGCACTGCTCTCTGGCTCGGCACTTCTCAGAGGCAGCAAATTCTGACCCATAAAGCAAACTTCAGCTGAAAAGAAACAACACACCGTATTGGCTTTAAAGACAAGACTGTTAAACTTTTTTCCAGCTGTGTTCCAGCATAATCTGCTCATCAGGGATCACACTCTGTCCCTCAACACCTGCACTGTTTTTCATTGTTGTTACCGACCTGCACTGTAGCAGATGCACCCTTATTCAACCACAACTTATGACTCGCTAATGTGGGTCATAAGTGATGGTTGTGTATGTGGTGGTGTCTGTATCTGTAGTGAGTCTGCCTTCTGTCTCTATTTCCTTATTGTCTTATTTCTTTGCTGATGCTCGGGACCAACCCAAAACATCTGCATCTGACATCCTGGCATCTTGCTGGTGCATTTACAGACAGCTTGGACAAATCCTACTGATTTTACCTTTAATATAATTTTTTTTAAATTTTCCTGTCCTCAAATAATTTAATCTGTGAGTTATTTTCCAAAAATTACACAATAAAGCACTTGACAGTAAATAAAAACCTAATGCAACAAATTATATCAAAGGTCAAAGAAAACTCTGAACCAACCGGCTATTGTCTGGCAACAATTTTGCTGCTGGGGGCAACAGTCAATCTTTCAGGGCTTCAGGTATACCCAGCGGAAACAGCCAGATAACAGATACCTGGGCCAAAACCAGTTGGCATCGTTTACAGCCCGATTAGCAACTGGAGATGCAAGAGCGGAGTTAAGAGATAAATTTAAAAGAGCTAAACTGTCATCAGACGATTGCTGATAGCATGCATTCTGACTCTTTTCCTAAAAAAATAAACAGGATAATGGGACTTCATGTCTTTGAAAGAATTGAAAGATGAAGGAAGCAGGGAGAGGGAGGAGAGAGGATAATAAAAGGATGGATGGACGGATGAGGACGGAAAGTGAGTTTTCAGCAGCCAGAGGCTGAAGATTCAAGCCTGTTAACTTTACCGTGAAGGGGAATGTGTGTGTGTGTGTGTGTGTCTGTGTGTGCATTGTGTGTGTGCGTGTTTGAGGCAGTGATCCAGAACTCTGACCGCAGCCAGGTGTGGAAATGGCAGAAGTCCAGTTGTTTTTGAGCAGAACAACACACACACACACACACACACACAACACACACATCCATCCAACCAAAACTGTTATTGACCCTCCCCTTTATGACCCAGGGAAAAAGCAGTGCAAACACACACAGACACACACACACACACACACACACCAGTCCACCTGCTGCTCCATATGCCTCAATGACTTTACTCTGTCTCCTGCAGGGTCTTGTTATTCAAAGGGGAAGTCCCTGAACGCAGCACACACACACAAACATACCTTATCGACTCTTCCAGTGTCTCTCTGAGCAGCAAGTCAATTCTGTCTGTCCAGAAACACTTCACCCCACTCTTTTGCTGATCAAGAAATTGGAAGCTGTCACCTCTCGTTAGCAGTTTGCAAAGCAGTTTGTAAATCAATTGTCCCCTCAGCTGCTGTCATTATTTCAGAGCTCGCAGGTTTGGTATTTTTATGTTTTCACCAAGCAAATTTCAAAGGTTTTCTCGATACAACACTTGGTGTCATGGTGACATTATTCCATGTTGTACAGTGTTATTGAATTTTACAGTAGTTTATCTCTGGACTGTTTTTTAAAACAAACTTGCAATTGAACAGGCAGTTGGATGCATTGATTAGATATATGATACAGGTAACCAGGCCAAGTGGCTGCTGAAAGCACCTCTGCTTTTCCTTCAGTCCTCCAATCAAAACTGAGCAGCCTGACCTTAAAGATTATAGACCTGCAGCTAACAAGACATCTGGGTAACTGACATCTATCCTATGCTGGCCTACACATAATGACTTTAGATACAAATCCCCGAGATCTCCCCTCTTTTTTTTATATACTTCAAATGAACAATGTCCTTGTAGTAAGTTTGTGATAATTTGGCTATAAGCTTACTCTTATTTATTTATTTATTATTTTACTATATTCAGTCCTTTTATTTATTTATTAAACATTTTTATTCACAAACGGCAACATTACCAAACAAAAAAAATGCTCATTTTCATAAATTTAAAACTCAGATTTATGGCTAATTGATGATACAGTATTTGTTTAGATTTGTTTTGAAGGAAATATGTACAAACATCAAACAGTACTTTATCATTGGAAAATTAAAATTCAGAATCAATAATTGGGAAATAAATGTACAGGCGTCTTGCCAAACAATACAAGAGTGGGAAAAAGATTTAAATAATCTAGGCTTGTAAATAGTGACCCTGCAAGATCTCCAGTCTTTGCAAAATCTTAATCTGTGACTAAAAACTCTGACTTTGACAAATTGTCTTTGGATGTGAGAGGGTGTCAGACTGAAGTCTTTGAGATTTTTTCAAAGTGTTCTTGTACGGGTGACATTAGCAAACTGTCTACAACTATCAGCAAATATCAAGAGCTATAACTCAACAGCAAAGCTGTTTCACAAAAACATGTCGTTTAACTTCTGGCCAAAAACTAGAGGCTGTAACAAAAAAAAAAAGATATCTAAAATTAAACGTCCTCTAGCTTTGAACTTCAAAGATGCCCTCCACTCAAAAAACATGATTTTTTTTTTTTAAAAATTGATTATGTGACCTAAAATGTCTGACCTTACTATGACTACCTTTTTACTAGAGCTGTTTTTTAACATGTCTCTACTGAGGAGAGATGTCTCTGCACTTCCCTAAAATGTGAGATACAACAACATAAGCTAGATTTGTAACAAATTTGATATTTTGTCTAATATTGTCACTGTCTCCATACTGACATTTTAATATTTTTTCATAAATCAATTCTATTGGTCACCCTTTATGTCTGGCTGTGGTTTCTACAGATATTTCACTATTGAATAGCATTAAAAAAAGAGCTACTAACTTTGTCTAAGCAGCATTCAATTCATTTAAAAATAGGCTTTTTTCATTTCATGAAAAGTTTTGGATGTACAAGGTTTCTCAGACAAAGACAATATGCTTTTTGCAGGCAAAGAAGAGCAGACTTCAGAGTCAGTACAGAGAGCGAGAGTTAGCATTAGCTGTGTCAGCCACTCACAGTTGCAAGATAACCAGCTAACACACAACACAAACAAATAAAAGATGTAACTGCACTTACCATGCTGATATATCTTTTTTTTATTCAAGGTAGGGTACACAGACAGCAATGCTCTCTTTTGCAGGAACGCCCTGATCACATTCGCACAGTTACACATTCACACCTGGAAGCATCCCAGTACAACTCACAGTCTTATCTGCTGGCCACTGAGCAACTGTACTGGAGCAGTTGGAGTTAAGTTCCTCTAGCCACTGTTTTAAGATGAATTTTGATGAGGCATTTCATGTTCTGGCTCCAGATCACACTCAGAATTGTTCTCATCTTACCAAGAGTTTGACTGATGTCCTCTGACCATAGATAAATTATAATGAACTAGACAGTGAATTCAAAGATGGCGCCCATTCAATCCAATGAGAGTTGCTCGCCTGAGAAAAAGTTTTCTAGCTTCCGGGTTATCCTTCTGGTTATACAGCCCACTGAATGTGCACAGTAGTCTTTCCCCCCTTGACCCCGCCCGTGAGTTCCCACTCAGCCCATAGACTTTATATCGTGATGATGTTACAGATTTTTAAACAGGTTTTTTCATCTCGAGGAAAGTTTTGCATGTATAAAAACTCCATGGATCAAAAATTCATAATAGAAAGAGTCATAACTGACCTTGTTCGCACTTCGAGGTGTCCTGTGAACAGTTTTATAGATGGTGGCCTGTGGGGGTAAATCATTTTGGGCCAGTAGGGAATTTTTGGCTGCAATACCATGAGTGGCAAATAGGAAAAATTGGTGGTAGGGCTGAGCGGCAAAGCCCTGTCTAGTTCTATAGTAGTCTAGGCCTCTGACAGGAAGCTGCTGGCCAATCAAATCTAAAACTAGGAGGGATGGAGCTGTTTGGCTCTGGAGGAACTCGGTCTAGTGACTGGTCTTTCCGTAATCATTAAGTTTTATACCTGATCAATCAATTTACTGTACATTCATTTTTTTATGACAGTTCTGCTCCTGCTATTCCAGTTTTTCTGTTGCATTTCAGTATTTTGCTTTTAATCTCTTTATGTGAAGTGGTTTGTTGGGAATGTTGGTTTTTAGAAGTGCTATAAAACAAACTTCATTATGATATCACTTTTATTTTATTATTAGAGTCATTAGTTGCTTGCCAACCAAACCATTAGGGTAGTAATTATGTGTTAAAAGTGTTTAAAGTGTCTCATATTAAACTCTGAGTCATCTCAGTAAAGCAGAGACGATTTGAGAGCTAAAAAGAGATGGAAAGCGGTGCAGAGACATGTAGAGAGAGTAGCTAAGTGGTGCTGAGAAAGAAGACAGATTTTATATGTTCCCATAGCAATACACACACGCACACATACACACATAAAAACTGCAGTGGGGCATAGAGCATCACTTAGCGGCCCCTTAGCTGTCACAGCTTTATCCCACATTACACACACACGCTGATGGAGATATACCCATTATTACTGTGTGTGTGTGTGTGTTGATGAGTGTTGTTTGTGAGGTAGTAATTAACCCCTCAACCCAGCACACACACACTTTCAGTTATGCTCATTCATGTATTTTCTCTGTCTCACACATACGCACACACACACACTGCTACAGTGAGAGAGACTTTTACCGAAATGTGCTTGCAGCTCTGCAGCGACTGAACATAAACCAGTTGAGTTCTTCACACCAGCTCGCTGACAGCTCGTCTCTGCCTGCTCCGCCGGGGGAACAGACAGACGGAGGAAAAGCACTCCAGCTGCTTAAAGGCATACTCCGCTCAACTCTGATTTCCCCACTGATATTTTATTGCACAGTAACAGAGAGGAAAGGTGGCAGTCAGACGGCATATGTAAACACTCAAGAAGGAAATGAATGTGATGGTGCTCAGGGGTCGTCAAAGGTTCCAGAGGTTCGTGCAGTCGCAGCAAGTTCACCCAGCTGTAAGTGTGATTATTATGGAAGTGAATGGTAAGTTGACTTGCATTTATATCCTAGCGCTTCAAAGAACTTTTACAGCTACAAGTCACATTCATCCAATGTTCAGTATCTAGCTTAAGGACACTTGCGGACTGGAGGAACCAGGGATCGAACCACCAATATTCCAAGTAGTGGACAACCCACTCTACCCCCAGAGCCACAGTCTTGAATGTATGTTCTCAAGGCACTAATCAATCAGCCAGCGTCAAGGTCTTTTTGCTGTAAATCCTACAGATTATGCTTATTTTGCAAGAAGTATGTTCTTACAGGGCTGCGAGGTGTGAAAGTTTGGAGATCAGGGTCAGCGATGAGTGTTTGTGGTTGGCTTTCATTCCCGATACTTCCCAAAAAACTTACTTGAGGAAAGATATTGGTCAAGTGGCTACAAAAGAGGACTAACATATCAACTCCAAAACACACTAGAAACCGAAAATGGCAGATGATTGTGCTTAGGGTTAGCAACACTAACCTGGACAAAAAGTTTCTTGCTTCTGAAACACTGATGAAACCAAAAAATCCCAAAGTCCTGGAAAGGAGGACTCTTCAGTTTTCCCAAGCTATACAGAATCTGTTGATGTGCATGGGAAGCCACAACAAGAAGAGGCACAGGACAAGAGATTAAGGCTGTGGTGCTGTCATGGGGGCGGCAGTAGCTCAGTCTGTAAGGACTTGGCTCGGGAACCGAGGGGTCGCCGGTTCAAGTCCCACAGGGACCAAAAGTACGGAGCGTGGACTGGTAGCTGGAGAGGGGCCAGTTCACCTCCTGGGCACTGCCGAGGTGCCCTTGAGCAAGGCACCGAACCCCTAACTGCTCAGGGCGCACCTGACTATGTGTATGTGTGTGACATCTCTCCTGATGCATGTCTATAGGTTCTGTTTGTGCATGTGCGTGTGTATTTCGGGCCTGTTTGTATGTAGAAAAAATGACAACAGAGTGAAAACAATGTAATTTCCCTCGGGGATTAATAAAGTATGTCTTCTTCTTCTTCTATGGCAGCAACTGGATCGAAAGGCACAGGACTGGAGAGCGGAGAGGGTTTTTGTCGATGGCCTGTGTTTCTTAGGGAATTTAAAGGTCTAAGTAAGTAAGTAAGTAGGCGCATTTTGTGTGGTATGAGAGAAAATCATGCCTAAACCAAACAAATCAATGAACAAACTGCATCTTGTCATGTTTTTAAATGTGACTTCTCAACCTGCTATACCTGGAGGGGACAGTCCTGACAACTCAAAATGTGACACAAAGGTTAAGATAGCCCTGAGTTTTCTGTAGCCTGCAGGGTTGCTTCCCCAGAGCTCAGACAAGCAAGTATGAAGACAACTTGTCTTCATCAACAAAAAAAATAAAAAATAAAATAAAACAGTAACCAAGTTGCCTGGGTCCAGACCTTTTACCCGCCCACTCCACCAAGTTTGTCTGGCATCATGGCATGAAACTGCAGTTCCTAGTTTGAAAAAGCAGTTGATCCAATGAGCACCACAGGCCGGACTAATGCCATTGTCAAACAATCTCAAGCTGCACGCCGGAGGCATTCACATGAATAAAGATGGATGGTCAGTCTCCACATCCACCCACTGTACAAAAATTAAGCCAAAATATCTTAGATACCAGTGCTATCATCTTGGAGTTGGCCAACTCAGTCTCGAGCTGTGCTCAGCTTTCAATAATGACTTGAAACCCCTTTTTTATAGCATCAAATAACTAATTAAAACCAAACTTTTTATAAAAACAAACACTTGAGCAAACATCCGTATGAAAAGAACTACCTAAAATGAGAGGAACCACTTTAGAGAAACATTTATTTGAAGTGTACTTTGATGTTTCAGTTTGGCCCACGTCCCATCTGCCAAAATAAATGGAGCAAGGCGTATGATCTATCCTGCAGTCCGCAACCAGGGAGCAATGGAGATGTTTTTTTGGTTTCACTTTAGAAGAGCTGTCATGTTGTTCATGTTTACACAGTATATGTCGACAGCCAGAGCCAATGAAGAGAAATAACGCCGACCTCAGAGGACAAAATATAGGCCTCTATCAAGGCTGCTCTAAATCGAATAAAACGACCCATATCAGTGTTGATTTAAAATAATGTTAGATTTGGGGATTTGATTTTTCCTAAATCGCAAGAGTGAAGGCAAGAAAACAGAGTGTAACAAGTTGACAGTTCTGTCTGACAGTAACCAGTGCTGAAATGATTAGCCAGTTAATTTATTAGTTTGATAGATTTAAGAGAAAATAATTCATTTTTGAAAACTGATTAATTTTCAGAGTTCTGGCCTATACCAATTAAAAAAAAACAAACAAAAAAACTCTGAACCCGGGGAAAAGACTTGAAAAACATTTAATTAGATTTTTGTTGTCTACTGGCAATACTTGTTGTTCCTGAACACAAAAAAAAGTATTAGAAAAAAATAGAACAAGAAAATGTTAATAACAGGAGAGACTCAGGAATTAATCCAAAGTATAGTGCAGCAGACGGACAAACTTTATTCACTGACAAACGGTTTCAGATGCAGGTTCATCAGAGTCAAACAGATCAGAGACTAACATTCTCTTATATAATCAAATCTGAAAGTCATTCAGCATAGCCTGGAAAAAAGGGGGAGAGGCCCAACAAATTTTCCAAATCTCTCCTGTCACAAGATTGCTCTAACTTTGAGAGCACTGGACAGCAATTCCTGCAATTCCTTGTGAGTTTGTTAAAGTGCATTTACACTCTTCCTTAAAGGAAATGTTGATCTCATAACTTAAACCACATGAATCACAAGCACTTTTCATTTTGAATGTAGGAAGCACCTTAGATGGTTTGTAAGTAAATCCCTCAAACCTGAAAAACAAAGGCCCTTTATCTACCACAATCATTTTGGCCATCACATTTTCTTTTCTAATTTGTAAGCAGAGCTGTTATTCACTCACCCAGCGTCTGTCCGGCCAACACCCTGCCGTTCTCCCCAATCACGGCCCCTCTGGCGTGCCTCTCACTGGCATACTGGACGAAAGCGTAGCCCTTGTGCACGGAGCAGCCCAGCACCCGGCCATACTTGGAGAAGATGCTCTCCACGTCTGACTTCTTCACCACAGCTGTGTTCAGGTTGCCGATAAACACCCGGGAGTTGATGGACTTTGGATCTGTCTTATTGGTCACATTACTGGTCTGGACCTTCAGCGACATGCTGGAGCGACGGGCGAACGAAGCAACTGAAGAATGGATAGATTGGGAGGGAGAGACGCAGAGAGATGGGGATCTGAGGAGAGCGAAAGAGAACACATAACCGGTATTAGTCACAAGAGACAGATAAAGGAGGCGTCAAGATCTTGGTGCATCGATTCAAGTCGAACTTTTGTAAGAGGAGATGAGAAATAAAAACACGATAACAAAAGCCATGTTTCCACTTGACTAACGTTTGGCACCAGGTACTTTTATTCTTTCTTGATTTCATTTCCACTGCAGATAGCACACCCTCAACCTAGGTGGGATTCTGAGCCGATCATCAGGTGCAACCTCTGATATCATCTTCAATGTGACACAAACACAGGAACAATAAGATAAGAATATCAAAGGGAAGGCGGTTTGCCAAAGTGAGGACACAAACTTTGTTTCAGAAAAGGCTAAAGGCAGCAAGACAAAAGGCTGCAGGAAACATTCGAGTTTGGGAAATTCTACATCACAGCGTAGACGATAAGACTGGTTGCTATAAGAGACAATTCTGGTGACATTTCTCTGAGCAATCAGTGGTCTGCAGTGTGTTCACTACACCATTTAGCATCGGCTCAGCTTGCTTGGAACCTTGACCAAGGTGATACTGAAAACAGGACCATATTCCAGGTATGGTCCACAACTTTTGATAATGAAAAATCAAGAAAAACCAAGCAGGGTCAAGTAGAGTCAAGAGTCAACACTTCATCAAGCTTCTTAATGTGAATAAACTGTGATTCTGTGATACAATAAATTCAAATAAAGTAAAGGAAGATGCGTTGGGATCCTCATAGTTGTAATTCAGGAAGCTGTAGCTCATTCTTTGGACAGTTTTCTTGATGCTACATTGGACCAGCAGGGAAATCAAAATGACATTTATTCAAGTGTCTTATAGCAAGTCATGCTGCATTTTTCTGTGGGTTGTAGCTTAGTTTTTGAACTCATGATAAAACCACCAATCTGCGCAATATCTGTGATCACTTTGCTTTGCTTTAACACCACAAATGAACCACAGTCCAAGACATGCAGCTCTCAAGCAATGAATGTCACAGATTTCTCCAGCACCTGAAGGCGCATGTAGCAGCCAATAATGCATTAATTACAATTAATGTAATAACAGCCAATAATGTAAAAATTATCCAGTTCATAACATAATGATGGTGGATAATATAGTACTAGACTGTTGTTTGTTCTTTCAAATACCTGCTCAAAAACCTACTTTTGACTTTTCACAAGTTATTCAGAGTTAGGACTAAGATTCAGTGGTCAGGATTGGTCAGTTTTTTGAGCAGCTATTTAAAAGGAGCAACAGTGACTGTAATCGTTGTGGAAGTCTGACACTTGACAGTAAATAAAACTGGGAAAAAGTGATATAACTATATTATTAAATCTTTGGCTTCAACTGGTATATTTTTACAGCTTTTGTTTAACCCAGTTAATAATGTAATAATTATTATATTATGCACAAAAAGGTATTATGTTATTGGTATTATTCAGAAATTTCAGATCAGAAAAATTGTTACATTATTAGCAGTTATTACATTAATGGCTGCTACACACCACAAGTCTCACTAATAATTCTCAGAAAGCTGCTTGCAGTAAATGTTTTTTTTTTTTTTTCATTACACATAGCAAAAAAGTCCTGGAACATTTTTATAAAAGACTCATGAATCAAGAGGAAAGAAGGAATTCTTTAATTACGTGCTAATCAGCACTGAAAGGACTGAGTTTCAAAACAATTCACAAAACAACTGAAGTACCATCTTCACCTCTACTTGTACCTCAGTGAAACACTGAGCGATGCTCCAAATGGGGACTCTTCATAAAGCAGTCATTATACACAGCCCATACTCTCATTTTTCTGACTACTCAACTCATGACTAATAGAAGTTCTTCGACTGAAAAGAAACGATCAGCTCCAGTCAAATCCAAATATCTCTTTGCATTCAAGCAAGACGGAAAACAACAAAAACAACCGACAAGTTTGCTCTGATCAGGCGAGTTGCGGCAGACCAACTACTGCTGCTTCATCGCATGAGACAAGCTCAATCGATCACAGAGCAGGATTTGAAAACCAAATGTACTTTTTATCCCCATTCTCGCTGTGTGCCGATTCCCTTCATCCATATAACTAATGAACGCAAGCTGAGAAGACAAGAGGAGAAGGAAAAGATGGAGAAGATAGAAGAGGAAGAAAGATAGTAAAAACTGTAACGACACAGGAGGCTGAATTAAATTCAACTGAATTAACACAATTAATTAAATTATATAACAAAAGTTATATTATTCATTAAATTACTTTTATACCCTAAGGTGTGAGACATATTAAAATGGAAGAAATGTTAAATGATGTTAGCTGACATCATTGGTTCCCAACTTTCAAACAATCTGCTTGTGATTCTGCAGGTTCTGACTTTAATGTTGAGTGACTTTCATCTGAGATTGATTGATTTAAGGACTTTTTACAGGCTTGAAGAAGAGGAAGTGTCCTATAATTTGAGACAAAAAGCTAAATCTAGATACCAGAATTTTTTTTTTCCTTTAGCCCTTAAATGCATGTCTTGAGTGTAAAGCAACCTGGAACTATATTACATGAGACTGCACAACTATGCAGTGGTGCACATAGTATACACAACTGTGCTGCAGTAACCAAATGTGACTTTTGTTGTGACTACTGTGCTGACGAATGTAGGTTTGGTAGGAGCCAATCTCTGGAGAGTTACATTCACCTAAGATAGTACAGTATAAACATGAAACATAATAGATAACACAATGAACATATGTTAATAAATTACAAATAAAAACAATCATAAATGGCACCAAGCTATGGCTTGATCTATGGCTCAGCCTATGTTATACAAGTTACAGGTCACAAAAGACCACCCATGCATCTATGAACTTATCATCTCAAAACCTATTTTTCTTGGGACCCCTTACTTGCACAGACTGTTTGAAAATGAAGTGCAGCTACCCCAGGAACTTCTGAAAAAAGGAAGGAGTGGGAGGATCTAAAAGACAATACCAACCCCAGCCACAGCCCGTTCACACTGCCTGCCCCCTGGCAAGAGATGCAGAAGTATCCACTGCTGTAGCACCAACAGAACAGCTTCTCATCCTGCGTACTCCACCATAAATAAAAATGTATTTTTATGACTTATTGTTTATCAAGGATTGAAAAAAGGGGGACAGCACAAGATATAGAGGGACCCTTGCCATTAGGCCCCAAAATGACTACATCTACTCCTGAACCAACCCAAGGAGAACTACTGTTGCACACAGCGGAGTGTTCAACAGTGGTTCAGATGGAGGGTGAAGAAGGTATTTAACCCCTCAGAGGTGACAATACGCTTTTTTCTCCTGTACTGCTAAACGTGAATAAGTCTGATCTCACATAGAAGCTAAGCTAACAGTAGTCTGACTCACTGGATGCAGATTGTGTATAAGCCTGCCAAAACTTTGAATCAGGCAACATTCTCCTCCCCTTCCGCTATCTGCATGTTAGTGTTTTCAAAATCGCGGTTGCTTAAGGAAACAATAACAACAACCTCTGAGCTAACAACCTACAAACTAGAAATGGCAGGTTACCCTAACCTAGTGGCTAACGGTAAGAATGTAACCAAGCTAACAGCTTTTACCTTGTCTTTTGCTGGGACACTATTTTGCAAGGGCACCGTCGCTTCATCCTGCGCTTTGTGCTGCCCAAGTCACTTGTGATTGGTTGAATGAAATACAAACAAGCCAGGGCATTTTTTTCTCCTATAGCAGAATGTTAATGGCAAGGCAAGGCAAGGCAAGGCATCTTTATTTATATAGTGCATTTCATACCAATAGGCAACTCAATGTGCTTTACATAAAGACAGAACATTTAACAGTAAGAGCAGAAAATGTAAAAAGAAAACATTAAAAAAATTTAAAAATTAGAAATTTAAAATATTAAAAATACAGTTAAAAGAAAGAGCTGTTGATGTGTGCGAAAAGATCATTCTCCAGTGCTGAGATGTCTTTGGAAACAGCCCTGATTATGTCAGACTCAGCTAAGAGTAATGCTAACAATGTTAGCGCTGGCTGCTACATGCCACAGAGGGCAAATTGAGCAGGTAGAGCAGTGCTGCAGAACTGATCATATGGAAATTGTACTTGTATTGTAATGTTTTACTGTCCAACATTATCCAGAACACAGCAGGCAGAGTGGGATGATCTGAGGCAAGGAGCTGAACACTCAGATGAAGACCTCAGGCTGACTCTCAGATTTTCACAGACTGCTGTAAATCTCCAGGGGATTATGTCTCACTTGAAACATGTTTCATCTTTGCTTAATTTCCTACTTGGAATTCAGATAAACTTGGCATTTACAGAGAACTAAGTCATGCAAATGAGTGAATGACTCATCTAAACTACTGACGGTACAGTAGTGGGAGTCAAGTCTGACAGATGAGTCGGCAGAGAGAACAACTTGTGGTTTGTTGTTCTGTCAACAATACCACAAAACAGAGGGACTTCAGGAGACAGGCGCCAGCTCTGAGTATTAGATGTAGCTGTTGGAAAAGTTACCATTTTCAAGTTTCTGGGCCCACACATCACATTTTCTTTTAGTTTTTTTGGTGGGTGAAGATAGCACCGTCTCCCAGAACTGGGGACTTGAAACTTGACCTTCTTTACTTGTGTAAAAATAAGATTATGTTGGCTCCATAAAAACTTTGTTATGTAAAAATTTGAATTTTAAATTTTGAAAGGAAAATGATCAAATGATGACCGTTAGGTAACTTTAACTACCACTCCAGACAGTGTTAAATAATGATTTTAGGTTCATGCTCTTTATCAAACAGATAATGGGGGATGCGGCTTATAGCTGGAGGTAATCCATTACCATGGCAACCAGACTGATGAACCATTTGCATGTAGAGTGATAGCATATAGAGCAATATTAGCAAGGAGAGTCAAAGCAGTCACTTAAACACAAGTTATGAGGTGAAGGATTTTTCTCCACCTCCTTCACCTGAAAACAAGGACCCAAATGAGACGGAGTTCTTCTGAGAGGCACCCCACCTGCGAGGGAGGGCATCACTGACTTAAGCAGGACATAAACTCCTGCTTAGCCCCAGCTAGAGTTTACTCACTGAAGTGTGGTGCCCGCTTGAGTCAAGTCATAATGTTAGCCCCAAGTCACAAATCACAATTAGCCTGAGGGTGCTTTACTCTCTGGTTCATGTGACGAGAGGAAGCAGCTAAAGGGTCAACAGTGACACAAAGAGGCATGACTGTGCGCCTGCACAAGTGTGAAGATGACATAAAACATCAGCTTCTACTAGTTTTTTTAGCCACTTAAATTTGTTAACATTGAGCACAACAATGAGCACATAATATCTTTCAGTATCCTGATTACATAATCTTGTTACATGTAATTGGTTACTCCCTGAGCCTGTGTATATCCATTGCGTTGCAATTGAAAGTGCACGCACATTTATATTACATACATGGCATTCGGGTCCACTGGACCTGAGGGTGATGAAAGCCACAGGACCACCCCTAGGATCAGCACATCAGCAGCCAGCAACAGGACCAGCACGTACATATATGTCATGTGTCATCAATATACTGTGCCCCGTTGGGCTGGCATGAATAGGCTTGTGTGTTCATGTGTTCATTGAGTCTGATGTGTTGTGTAGACTGGCATGAATGTGTTCAATTTCAAATAGAGTTCAAAGAGATAAACATCAATAGTGATGAAAAACCTTGTTTCATCTCCATATGGTCAAGATAAACATGTTTTTTTCCACACATATCTTGATTAAATATTAATTATTACATTTTAACAGAAAAAAACGTATAGCACTCAATGATGTAAAAGGCAAATATTAACTATATACGCTGTATATATTGCTTGTAATTGAAAGAAAGTGAACTTCTGTTATATATTTTTACATTAGCTGTTATGGCTGTATTGATTTAAAAGCTAAATAATGCAGTAGGTCCACCAGACCCACAAACACTGGCTGAGTAATAAAAACCCGAACACCACACAAGGGTTAAACACAGCATTGTTTAAATCCATGTCTTCTAGGTTGCAGTCTTCTTCCTCTCTGCCTCTGCTGTTTCATCAAAGCATATCTTGGCATTTTACCGCTCCCTGTCAATCAGTGGAACAGCGTGAAACCACTGACAGGACTGTGAATCACCTCATGCACATGGGCATGCGTGTGTGTGTGCATCCTTGTGCTTACGTGCACAACATAAAAACAGGGACCCACTCATAGAAAAGAGCTCTATATCTCTACAAGACACCAGAACCTCCAAGGAGAAACTTCAAACAAGAGGGAGTAACATATAGAGGGAGAGGCTTCCTTATAGTCATAACTAATTGCTTTGGTAAAATCCTAGAAAATAGCACTGGAGAATTAGCTTTCAAGCTGAAGTGAAGTCTGCACCAGCAGTATCAAAGCAGTTTTAAGAGCAACGCTAGGTTTTATTTTATTCTGTTTTAAGCCTCAGTTTCATTAAGTCACTGGAAATCACTGTTCCTAACAATTTCTCTGTCCCTTTTCGCTGAGCAACTCTGAAACTGACACGAAATTGAACTCAAACAAAAGCACTTATGTAACTACTGTTGAACATCACAGCACATCTCCTCCACTGCTGGAGGAAAAAGAGCAGAACCTCTACAGAAACTTCAGAAACAAGAGCTAATTTGTATGCAGTTTGAAAAGCATCAGACATTCTCTGAATATCACAATGTCATACTGAAGTGATTCATGCGTGTCAAAATATGTGTACAGTATGAGTCTACAAATGCAACCATGAAAAATTTTTGATTTGTTTGTGCATCAGATCAGAACAAAAGGAACCAATCTACAAAATAAGCCACACACACACACATATCAGCCCATTCCCAGGTCATCAGATACAGATGTTTTGTCACGCCAAGCTGTGATGCATACAGGTGCGAGGTACCTGTTCGCAATCGTAAGAGAAGCGCTACATGGGTCAAACAAACACGGGACTTTTTCTGAAACCGTGGCACTGGGGGCTTTTCAGGTGACTTCAGTGTAAACCCATCCCAGGCTGTTGACGTAGTAAGGTGGATGGATGGCTCAAACAAACACAAAACTTCCACCCAGGAGACCAGGGTTCATGTCCTGTGTGAAAAGTTATTAAAAGTTATAAGGTGCATAATGTCAAGTGACTTTTGTGATTATGATAACCCCAAACATGGTTTTATCCTAAACCTAACCAAATAGGTTTAGTACTTAAACCTAACCAAACTGCAACCCTTTCACAGCGTTAATCAGGTGTTTAAAAACGGCTTTCTGACCACATTAGCCAAAGAGTACCATCTGCCTCAGGATCGCCAAGAGGCGGCGACATTTTGTTGGTATGTGATGAGTTGGGATGAGAACATGTACCCCTTCCCCACACACTTTTGTTTTAGCCAAAAAGTTAAAAGCATGCTATTAGGCTATTAGCAATGCTATTATTAGCATTAAATTTACCTTAATTTAAACTACAATGAAGGACAAAACAATAAAAAGCAGACCCAGACCAAAAGTAGGTAGGTAAAATGTCTGCCCGCATACCTCTGGTCATATAATGTGTCCATCTGTCTGTTCTCTTCTCTCTTTCTCATTAGAAATATCCAGCAGTGAGTCTGGATTCCAGGAGGGAAGAAATGTTGAGCACTCTGACTGTGTGTGTGTGTGTGTGTGTGTGTGTGTGTGTGTGTGTGTGTTGTTACAGGAATGAAGAGATATTTGCTTTCAGACCTGCCTCTCAAGAAAAGTTAAAAGGTTAAAAAGTCAAGTTAAAGCAACTTCCTCTGTGTGTGTGTGTTGGTGTGTACCTGTGTGTCTCTGGTCTGATCTCTGGTCCTTTCTACCAGACCTTCCCAGTGACATGGCAATGAATCTGATTGGTCAAACTCTAATGAATCAAATTGAGCTGTGCCCTGTGGGACCTGTGTGTGTGTGTGTGTGTGTGTGTTTCAGCAGTTCACATTTAGTGTACAACAGAATAATGTTGATCCAGCAAATCCAACGTGTGTGTGTGTGAGAGTGTGTGAGGATGAGTGAGATAAAGAGTAAAGATTTGTATGAAAGTTCCAAATGTTTGTATGATGGAAAAGCCTTATATGGTGCTTACTGCACACACATACTGTACACACAGAGGAATCGGCCATATTTTTGAGTTTGTGCACAAAGTTGTTTATGCATCGTTGCCAGTTCTGCAGGCTGCTCTATCTCGCTCTCTCTCTTCCACACGCGCACACACACACACACAGAGCAGAGTTTGTCTACACCCTACTGAGATATGCCTGTGTGTGTTTGCAAACACTGCATCTACTGTATGATGAGTAATAGTCCATAACATCAGTACAGCCCTCCTTCCAAACACACAAATTAAGGCTTCAGTGAATCTTTTCCATAAAAATGAGGATGTCTCTGATTATTTTGCTGATTATTGTTGGAAAATCAATAACACTTTTATTAAACCAAGGCAGAGTGACTCTCATCACTGATACCGTGTGACCAAACTGAAATTGGCAACTGTATCTGGACGCACAAATGGAGTTTCACAGAAAATGTTGATTTTATAGGCTTATGTAAGACAGCTAGTCAGAGACAGTTTTTAATCAGACATTAAGTTTTCTGCTGAAACTCCAGGATTGTTTTGTGAACTGAAGATCTTCACTCATCCTCACATCGGCATAGGGGTGAGTACATATTGAGTGGATTATCATCTAGGGGTGGAATATCGCTTTTAAAATGGTTGGGATCAGTCCTGATGTTCTGGAAAATGTGCGTGTCAGGCTGAATAGAGAGCTCCCTGTCTTTTTAATACCTCTGACTGGTGTGGATATTTAGAAAGAAGAAGAAACAAGCTGATGAGATTTTTTAAGACAGCAGGGAAGAGAGTAGATCACCAACAAAAGCAACTAGATGACTATTACAGCACAGCTGTTGTCATCATCAGTGATGAAAACACATCCTCTCCACCCTGGGTTAGAGCTGGTTATCCCAAATGTAATTAATGTGGTCAACCAACAACAAACAATAAACTTAATATGAGAAGTTGTACAGACCAGGTATAAATAAATAACTGTTATGCAACTGAGAGATCTTTGTTGTGTTAATGGGGTGTTTTTACCTTGTGGAGATGTTTGTGTTTTTATTTTCCTGGATGAGACCAAAGACAATTTTCTTGCCTGGCTGGACAACATGTCTATTCTATTCTGTTCTATTCTATTCTTTTGTTTAAAGCCATTCTAGTCAGGGATAACTGGCGTTTTTAGATTAACGTTCTCTCTCAGAAAGAGAACAGGACTGTGGTGGAGGTGTGAGGTGGAGGATTCTTCTCTGCCCGGTCCTCCCCAGCCTCCTCCACATGCCCTCAGCTAATCAGCTGTGTATGCCCCGCTGGTTTAGTCAACACTGTGTCTCTCGCTCAGGGACACCAGTTGACAGCGGCATCCCCAGATGTTTAAGTAAAACATCTGCCAAACAGATTCATTATTAGTGTCAAGTCAACTTGAGTAAATATTACACAGATTATGAAGAAGACTGAAATGCAATAACACAGAAAAAAATGGAAAACTTCACTTCACTTCCTGTCTGTGTTGGAAGTGTTACATCACCGAGCTGTAAAGCTACACGACTTCAGTGTTTAAGATTATAATTACAAGACAAACCTCTTAAGGCTCATGTATGAACATACTAAGTGATATTTTACATTTCAGGGGATAGATTGGTCTGTAAACAGGGTCATCCTACACTTTCCTGCCTTCTGGTTACATATACTGTATCTGTATTGCTTTACTACGCCAATGTCTAATGTGTAGTTTTAATTCTAAGATAAGTTATGAGGTGGAGGATTTTTCTCCACCCGGTCTTCCCCATTCTTCTCCACACATCCTCAGCTAATCAGCTGTTTATGTCCCCCTGGTTAAGTCAGTACTGCTCTCCCTTGCTTTGCTTGCACTGCGGTCTGAGAACAGGAACACTTCAACTGGACATAAACACCTGATTAGCCGTCAGCTGCTGAGCTGGATGCTTGATGACTAACAAGCTACTGTACATCCCCAGCTAACAGTACATCCCTGCAGGTACAGGATGGAGTTATCGCTGAAGAATGGTGCAGGCTCAAATCAAGTCAAGAGTTAAAGAGTTACAGGTGACAAAGAGTTCTGACAGTGCATCTGCACAAGCTAAGAGGCTGACGTATGACTTCAGCTTCTATTATAGTCATTGTTCGTTGTTAGCCACAGCTTAAAAGATCAAGATTAAGTTATTAGTCAAAAATTATTTCGCAAACAGTGTGGTTAATCAACAGTGTCAGGAAATTACTCAGAAATATATGAAATTTCATAAAAATGTCAAAATACACTGGAGTGGGTCTTTAAAATTATTAAGTGGGTGAATCTTCCTTGAAGAAATCTTACAGTTGTGCTTTATGTACGGCCTCTACATTAGCATAAGAGGCGATACAAAGAGGATCTAAGCCACAGAATGAAAAGGCTCTCAGTAATAATCAAGCTTTACACACAGATGAGTGTTACATGATATTATTGTAAAGTAAAATACACAATTTTGCATGGAAAACAGCCTTTGGTGGAAACAGGGAACACTTCCTGTGGCTGCGCACTAACAAAGACTGTGGAGCAAAACGTTCAAACCCAATGAGCTCATGCTCTAAAAGCAAATTAGCTCAAAAAGCTTCCTCCTTTAGGGTGTCATGGTTTGATGATACATGCATACATTAGCATAAAACAGGATAAAGCTTGTAAGCCCTATAAATGAATCAGAGAGCTGACTTTGTGGTTTTAATGTAAATTTTAGCTTTTAAGCTCAAATGAGCTTCACATCATGGTCATATTTTTATCCTCAATTACCATCAGAAACCCCAAAAAATCTGTTAATGTAGTGGCTCTGAAAACAAAAACTACTTGGAAGATAATATTTTAAGATAACCCGTCTGTTCCAGTCCTAAATTCAATTCAAATGAGGGGCTTTATCTCTGCGATTCTGTGTGAAAGTCTAGACAAGTGGATAGGATAAGAAAGCACCCTGCTCTCTGTCAAACTGCATTCTGTTTGGTTACATTCATTAAAAAAATAAACGTGCTTTCTAATTCTGGATTAATAAATGAAAACTTTAAAAATAATAATTAAACAAAACTCCTTTAATGTGCTGGTGCCATGTGAGAGGGATTTTGGTGGGATCAGAGATTGACAGCTGTCCACTCAGAGCTCTTAGAGCAGTTAACATGTCTTAGATTAAACAATCACACTATTAAGAACTGTAAATATAATAATAATAAGCTGGAAACACATTTATTATGGAAAGAATATTCCAGACACACAGTAAAAAAATAAAACTTAAAAGTAAAAAAAAAAAAAAAAAAAAAAAAATCATTTAAAGCCAGGTTGAGGATTTTAATTTGTATCAAATCTGTATTTTTAATTTCATTGCAAATATAAGAAATTTATTCATAATAGTTGCTTTTTAAATCTATAAATGTATTCAGTGATTGTAATTTAAGTGAGAAAACAGACAACTTTTCAACTCTCGTCCTAACTTTTCCAAATGTTATTGTTTGTGCTGCTGTCGCAAAGACAAGACCTGCACACAACACCAAGGCTTCATTTATAAATGTTGTGTATGCACAAAAGAAGGCATATGCCACTCTCTAAGCAAAAGTTGGGATTTATTGAAAAAAAATAAAAACTTGGGTGAAAATGTGCGCTGCTCCGCGGTAACTAACTAAACTGGAGAAAAGACAAACTGCAGCTGCGATGGCAGAAGGACGAAAGACAAGGAAGAGTGTGAAATTGATACACTGTGTGAAAATCGAAATATGACATCACACACATCATATATGAGGAGTTAATTTACAAAAATGAATAAATGCCGTTCTTAGAATGAATAAACAAACATGTTTGATATTCTCTGGAGTGAACGCATACAAAAAAAAATGCAATTTAGGATCATAAATACAAACAAATATATATTATAGGGCAGGAAAACAACTAATTAGTTCTGTAACCAGTAAACAATACGTGCATGTTCCAACATGTATTCTAATAAATAATGAGGTGAACAGCAAGACGAATTACATTTATATTGATGCCTTTTTCAATGATCCAGTTGGGCGGATACGAGTGGGTAATTTCATATATTGTGTTTTGTAATCCATTTATTTTTTATGGGTTTCAGTTCATTTTGTCTCTGTGTTCAAATCTGTGGAGTCCATTGTTTCTGTAAGGACACGGCCGCAGGTGGAGGGTTCAGACGCACAGCCGAGGTGCAGAGTGCACACAGCGGCAGCACCTCTGACCTGCTGGAACACACAGCGAATAAAAGAAAAAAAACTGTTTTTGTGATAAAAGCCATAAATGTGTTGATGATTTTGGTTTACTCTCATCTCAAACAAGGGGATACAGGTGATGCAGGCTACCTGAATCATCTGGTGTGTCTGGCTCACTCTATGCTCCCCTCCGTCTCCAACACTCCACCGCTCAGGTGGGGCTCCCTGACAGTCAAGTTTCTCATCAAAAGAGCGAGGTGTCTTTCCGCTACCCGTGGCACAAATACACACACTCACACGGCATGTGGCTCTGCGCTTTCTGGTTTATCTTTTCTTTTTTGTGTGACCACTTCTTTTGAATTGATCTCGGCAAGTGTCTGATTTTGTGAGACAGCAGCATTCACAGCTCCCGCCACATGCTGCCACTCTGACGTCTGTAATGTCCACAGTGTGTCCACCAACAACATATTTTCCTTGTCTCAACCTCCGCATCAAAAACGCTGATTTCATTCTGTGTGACATTCCTTTTTTTTAGCCTCTCTCTGCATTTGCCACGATTGTCCTCACGCAGTCAGTGTGAATGAATATTAATTTGGAGAGTTTCACTGACCATATACATGAAACCTGCAAAAGGCGCACCACATTTGAAGTTGATTGTGATTTATAAAGGAAAACTAGCGTAGGACTTACCAACATACTCTTTTCTAAATCTGATTCTTTTTCTGTTTCATCTGTATGCCAGCTTTTAAGGTTAAATCCTACGCATAGTTGTATAAATGAGGCCCCAGATCACTTCCTGTTTCCTCAGAGTCTCGCTCCATGGAGTAATGATAAACACCACTTTGGAAATAACAGAAAAAAGAAGCATGTTCACTTAAGTGGTAGCCCGAAATCTATTATAATGATGTGCATTTTGAAGTTTGAGTAACGTTAGACTCCAGCTTTGCTCAAACATGTAACTACAGCAGGGGCGTCAGGGTGGAGGGAGGAGTAACATTAGAGGAAAACATCAGGAGAAAAAGCATGAATTTGTTTAGTGATTCAGTCTATAATGGAGACATCATTTTCCCAGGAAAAACCGTGCCCAGTGGCAGACAGATTTGCATAGTGAAAGCGAGGCTTATGGGGAACCAATCTAAACGCAGATCGTGTCATTATTCTATTCTATAGCGTCATCATTCACACTTCACACTGTGCAATCAACATTTACTCCATAATGATAAGTTAAACCAAAAAAGAAAAACGTTCTTATTTCCAATATAAAGTGTAAAACATTGCGATTCTTTGCTGTATTTTGTCTCTGTTAGAAAATATACCTTTATCACTTTTTGTACACTGCTGGTTGGCCTGATACACTGACCTGACCTGATGCCCTGATTCTGGACAAAACCAATCAGCTGAGGTGCCCACAAGCAAATCACCAAAACCCTGCCGGTTAACGCTGACCTCGTGCTCTCTCCCACACAGATTAATGAAGTTAACCAAAATCACACTGCAGATAGTCGCACCCTGCTGTGCGCGAGATTAGCATTCAGCGCTCTAGGTTCAACGATTCACGTCCATTATCATTTCTACCGTCGGAGTCCTGCTTTGAGAAGAGAAGTAGCAGCTTCATGGGCCCGGCTTTACTCTCAAATGAGCTTTATTTCCAGGAATTTAACTTGAACTAAAATTACACACATACCCCTCTGCAGGCAGCCTCTGTATGTGACTCTGTGTGTGCAGGATTAGCAATTAAAGCTAACTGCATAAGGGACTGTGCTGTGATTATACAGATTATACAAATGCTGTCTTCAGGCACTGTCGGAAATATCACATTTATGACCTTAACACACCGTGACAGAATTAAGATGACAGAGTTCATACAAGTCAGAGATTATGGTAAGATTTTCACACTGATATTTGAATTCTTGATACTCAAATTCAAACATTACTTTGTATTGATTTGATAATGAATAATCAAAAACCAAAATATTTATATGTATCACTGTATGCACATACAATTTCTCTGACACATCTGGAAATCTAGTAGAAGAAATTAAGGGAAAATTTTATCAACCTGCAATTAAGCATTACATTTAAACATTCAAACCAAATATTTTTTTGACTGCAGCGTCTGCTGACAGATCTTTGCTGATTAATTTAACATAAGATGAAATGATTCTGAGTTTGGGGATTTTATGGGCTGATGGTGACAGTATTCTAGACACGTTTGACAAATAGACGAGTCAGCATCTTTACATTTTCCTATTTTATTTTGTCACTTAGCACAAAGATTTGTCTTGTGTTGTTTATGTTCTTAAAGGCAAATTTCCCCAAAAAACAATGCATAGACATAAAAAAAAAAAAAAAAAAAAATCCCTCTCAATCATCACCCTCAACCTACCAGAAGCGTGTGGCAGCACCTGCATCCAGACTCCACACGCCGCCTGTAGCTTCTTATTTTTGCATTGTTTTGTTGTGTTTAGGACACTTTACCAACCAAAAACGCAGGTATTAGGAATCAGACTCAGCTCAAATATCTGTCTGGGCTTGTTCACAAACAGCAACTGACAAATCCCATTTATTCTGCCTTTAAGTTAAACATCTGCCAAACAAACTGATTATTAGTGTGAAGTAAACTTGGTAAATATTACACAATTATGAAGTAAATGCACACACGCACATAAAAGACTGGAAAACTTCACTTCCTCGTCTGTGCTAGAGGGGTTACATTACCGAGCTGTAAAGCTACATGACTTGAGCATTAGTAAGGTGAGGTATATAAGGAAAACCTCTTAAAGCTCATATATGAACATATGGTGTGGCATTTTACATATCAGAGGGGAGATTTGACTGTAAACTGCATCATCCTACACTTTCCTGTTTTCTGTTTACATCTCTCTGTATTGCTTTAGTATGCCAGTGTTTAATTTACCCTTGTCTGTATCTTTTACATACTGCCTGCTGAATATATGATTTAAAAATTCTGCAGTTTAAAGTCTACATCACAAGATTAGAAGTGCACATTGTGTTATTTAGAGCTGTTAGTTTGAAATCATGTCTACCATCATATATATGCTAAAACATATTAAACTACAAGAGTGGACTCTGTGCAGATCCCCATAAGGCAACAGATGGTGGTGCACCTTCTGCAATGCCACCACAACAGTCAGATGCAACCAGCAGAAATTTGCATCTATGAACATTTTGGCAATTTTACATATGTAGGGGAAATGACTGTAAACGGCATTTCCAAACTGTGCTGTTTTGTTTACATCTTTCTGTATTGCCCTTAAAAAGTAAGTCCAGTGATTTTAAGAATGAAAAAATTAGAATTACTGCCTCACAGGTGTTTGTCTCCACCAAACAGTCAAGTTACAGTTTACATCCATGTCTGTCCAGACTCATTCATGTATGTAGTGAAGTCTTTGAAGGAATTCATAATGAACCTTATCTCTATATTGACCTGTAACTTTGAAGGAATTTAATAAAAGGTATTAAATGCAATTTTTAGCAAAGTGGAAGTTCAAACCATATATGTGTGATTCCAGGGAATCATTTCCAGCGAGAAACAGCTGTCTTTACTTGGAGACTATTTTTTACAGAGGAGGACAGAGGACTGATAGAGAGCTGAACATTATGATGTGACAGTGAAGTTGACCTTTGACCTTTTGGATATAAAATGTCATCACCTTATCATTTTATCCTAGTAGATATGTATGTGTGATTTTGTCACAATTAGTGAAATTCCAGTCCAAGTGCAAAGTTTGAAACAATTCCTTCAAGGTGTTCTTGAGATATCACATTTGTGAGAAATGAAAACATAATGCCTCCGTCTGTAAAAACATAGTCACAAAAAGTCATGTCAAACAAAGGTTTTTCAAGTTTTTGTCGGGGCAGAGATAACCAATCAATAGAACAAAACACTTCTGCATCAACATCTGTCCTGCACACTGAAAATCTATAACCATTACCATTTTGATGTGAATTCAAGCCGACTAATCTCACTGTTCTTTGCACAGAACAAAATTACAAATTTTTACAGCCATTGTTCATGTTGTTTGGGGGAGAATATGTAATACAGCTTCAACTCACTTTGTCAAAAACATTTGCCTTGCTGTTTCTAAAGGTTGATAACTGATGTTTTCTATCATGCTCATGTATAATCCTCAAAAGACATTGGAACTGTTGAAAACAACTTACTGGGGCAAAGGAGGCAGGTCAAAGAAAAGCAGATTCATCATGAAAGTAATTTATATCATATCTTAATTCAAAATAACTATTACAATATACAATAACAATAAAGTGTTGTAAAAATATTTGGAAGTTTGAGTCATACCGCACATCACTGAATGTATCCGTTTATGGTCAGCAGTGACAACATGGAATAACTGATTATGAAGAGACTGCAACTGGACCCCGTGTGTAGGATTCAACATTAATCTCAAAAAGTTACTCTGTGGCCACCAAATATTCCATGTAGGTGGCCTCCTGTGGCAACCAAGTTCTATCCCCTTTCTAACTCAACGCTACAGTTCCACAAACATCCCACTTCCTTTGTCTCTTTTAGTTCCTTTAGTAAGGCCCAAGGCTACCAAAGGCCCCATAAAATGCTTCATGAACTTGTGTTATTGAAGTTGTTTTTGTTTTTTGCTTAACTTTTAGCTAATTAATGATCTTTTTCTAAAAAATCCTTACTCCTTAGTCCATGATCTTACAGCACATTACTGGAAATGATTCAAGAAGACGGCAGCCAAATTGTAAACAAATGGCTCAGCAAGGTGTACAAACTGTTGAAAAATGTGAAAAAACAAAACAAACGCGTGAACTCCCTGCCCCTGTCATGCTAAAAAGAAAGAAAGAAGTGTGGGGCTACAAAAGACAATACCCACTCCAGCAACATCCTCTTCACCCTGCTACCACCGCCTGACAAGAGATACAGAAGTATTCGCTGCTGTACCTCCAGACTACAGAACAGCTTTTTCCCTCAGGCTGTGAGACTCCTTAATTCATCCTCCACACTCCACTATAAATAAAAGTTTAAAAGTTTAATTTTATGACTTATTATTTATTCAAAGGAGGGCCTCATGCCTGTGTTTTCCTTAGGTCCTAAAATGACTAAATTGGCCCCTGGCCAGCTAGCCTACTGATATGTCAGGGCTACTGAAGAATGAGCTTACTAAGCATATTCAAATTGTGAATGTGATCATTACAGAGAAACCAGAAACAGAAAAAGTGGACAACAGAAAACCAAAATAGAATTTATGAGTAAATGGAGTCATGAGTTTAAGTGGCTAGAACATGACACGTCCAAGGATGTTATATACTGTAGTGTGTGCCACCGGTTTCATTCACAAGCCGAAAAGTCTAGCTTTTCAGCAGAAACAATGCCTTCAGGAAACACCACATCACCATTTTATAGGAAAAGTGGACAACACAACTATTACAGTTAAGAAAGACTATGTTAACTTGCAATAAATTGCCTTTTCTGTATTGTTTTCACATAAGTTTACATTTTCGGCCAGCAAAAATATACCATGGACCACAGATTTAGGGGCTTGGTGGTCCATGCCACCAGTGCTTAAAAATATTAGAGTCTATAGCTGATATGTCATGTATAATATTACACTTGCAGAAAGATGATCAAAAGAGGCAAATCTCAGTCAATAATGGAGGGATAATTACTCTCTCCTAGACAAAACCAAAACAAACCACTGTTTAAACTGATTTAGCTCCATTTAATTGACTTCTGTGCCACTCCAAATGAATTGAGACATTTTTCAAATACACCATAATTAGTTTCAAACAAACAAACAGTTTAGGTGTAAAAGAATTTGAAATGATCAACATTTTGATTGCAAATGATCATCCAACCAAATACTGACACTGTACCAGTGAAGTGCTAGAAAAAGAAGAGAGGGGTGCTGTTGGGAGGATTTTGGAGAGCAGTGTGGGTGAGCTGAGAGGGGCTGTGTGGCTCAGCAGGGAGACGATAATGTGAAGTACATCATAAAAAGTCGAGTTTTCAGCCTGGAAGACAAGAAGTGACTCCGCCCTGAGAGAGAGAAGGTCATTCCACCACAGAGGAGCCGGCAGGGAGAAACACTTCATAATAATAAATAGAACAGATGAGACAGCAGTAGCTTTGGGATTAGAGTCACTTCCATGAACTTTGCTTACAACACAAGGTGGTAATACTGTTATAGAACGAATCACTGCAGGCTTGCAGTCAATATTCCCAGAGCCAGTAACGCTGATGTTATATCACTAAGAATCTGATTTATTCACATACAACCTGACCTTTAAAACTATAAGATAGCTTCTACTCCACATCCTCAGGGGTTTGGATAAAAAAGAGAACAAGTTTCACTTTCTCTTTAAGCAAGACCTGGCCTGACCTGATAATGAAAACATTAAAAAACAAGCTCCATATAAGTGTAAGCGTGAAATTGTAATATGTGAACATATGGTGAAAACATAGGTTTAAACATTTTAATGTTCAGATATAAGTTCAATTATTTTAATATTCTGACTTACACCTAGTGTTTGATTAAGTTAAGTTGGTATTCTGTTATCAGATATTATAGCTAGTTGGCACTGTTGTAGCACTGGTAGTTGATGGGGTGAAGTAAAGAGGAATGAGAGAGATTTGACGGGGAATGGAGGTTGGGGAATGAGTTGACTAAAGTTATGAACATGTTGGACATTGCTTACACAAGTGGCAGATATACAGTAATTAATTAAAAAATATGAATATTAAATTTAGAAAGACGATGAAAATGAAAATAAGTGTTGTAGAGTGATTAAAAACACAACACAAAAAAGCTTTTAGTCACAAAACCAAACAAGCTCTTTTTCTGAACAGCTATTGCTTTGAAATACAGACATCTACTTGATCTGTTCTGAGTTCATGTCATACTAAAGTTTACTGTCATGAAGCCAAGGATCACCTCCAAGACACATACCTGCATCCTTTTTGCATGCCACCAGCCAAATTAACAGTATAAACCAACTAGGCAAACCAATCATCAGTGGGTCAGTAACTTATTTTTAGTGCACAATTTTACACCATTTGGCAATTTGGTTTAACTTTTCCATAATTAATTCCATCCAACTGAAGATAGTCAAGAAGACAGCTTTCTGCAACAGATGGTGCAATTTTTAGTTTATGCATCCATGTTGGTCTGACTCACAGGACATAGAATTTGGGTATAAGCCTTCCATTTGCCACCTATGTCAGGCAGCATCCACTATCACACTGAAAATGGCAAGTAGTCACTAACTGTATGAATGTAAACAAGGTAAGGGGCTGTTTCCTTGGTTTTGTTGGAATTAAGCCATTTTAATGCCAGGGTTTGCCTCCTCACATGCAAACCTTCCACCAAAACAAGTTACCCCAAACCTGTTTTCCAGGGACACCATTGCAGTATTCTAGGCTTTGTGCTGCTCAAGACGATTGTGATCGGTCAAATGATAATGTTTGGAGCCAGACCTTTCTCCAATGCTAAGATGTAGGTCTGGTTTTGCAAGGCTACAGCTGTGTAACGATAATTGTGTGCGTGATATGAAGTCCATTGTATGCCTATTCCTGTGCATGGATTATGCTCCCCAGCATTTATGACTGCTTGGACAAACAGTGAAGATGTTCAGGTCTGTTTAGACTTTTTTACTTGTCCACACATTTAGATATAACATTTATGTATCTCATGGATTTATCAATCTATGAATCAATCTTTCTATGAGAAGTATAATAAGGAGGTTTCTTTGTAACAAATTCAAAGACACAAGAATATATCACCACTGTTTCCACTCTCGATTACCAGTCAGCTGCTGAGTTAATGTTAGGATTTTACTGATCATATTTAAAGCACTTCGAGGACTGGCTCCCAGCCATCTAGCTGAAATGCTGCTCGCCTGTGAACCTGAGTGCAGCCTCAGATCATCAGGCAGAGTTCTCAAATCCTGGTTCAAGATAAAAGGTGACCAGGATTTTGCAGTCAGGGCCCTGAGGCTCTGGAACTCACTACCAAGTGAGTACCCAAGGCTTGCATACACAGCTACATCTTTTAAATCACTTCTTAAAAATCAAATAGTCTTTCATTAAAATCAGTCCTAATTTTTATTAGTAGCAGTAGTTTTAATCTCTATTCAGTATTTATTCATCTATCTACAGGGGTGGGAGCAAGGACAAACACTATAGTCTATTGCAATCCAAAGCAATTTCCTTGTAATAAATCCTGCATTAGGAGAGCTTACAATATTCTTCTGCTGGTACTGTGTGAGAGCTGTGCTTTCAATTCTATGTTAATTTTTGAGACTGTAGTTAATATTCGAGTTGTATTGAATTGATTTGTGCAGGTGTTTATGTTATTGTGTCATCCTACTGAATTTGGGAGGATTATGTTACAGTTTCTAGACATCATTAATGATTGTCAACCTCTTGCACGATGGGGCCAGCTAGCAGCATGTTGGTTTGGAGCAGCTCTCACTTGGATTCACCCCATCAGTGCTCTGTGTATGAAAAGAAGACATGTAACATTTTGGCGATTCAGCGCAGCTGTACAGAGGAGGACTGATCTGAATTGCCAAGAACATGGCCCCGTTCAACACCCTGTTCAGTCAACTGTGTGTGTGTGTGGTGTGTGTGTGTGTGTGGTGTGTGTGTGTGTGTGTGTGTGTGTGTGAGAGAGAGAGAGAGAGAGAGCTGAGAGAGAGAGATGGGAAGAAAGAAAGGGGAGTCAATGTGTTTGGCAGAGATAACAAGACAGACCTGGACAAATGTGGTACAACAAGGAAATAATTTTCTTCTCCAACAAAATGAGAAATTAGAGAGTGAGAGGAAGTCTAATTTAAACTCACAGGGCAATTTGTTTTGAGTTGTGTTCAGTAGTGTTAGTTTGTAACTGAATATTTGACCTTCAATTAGAGACCGACAATTACTAATTTCTCTCTCTCTTTCTCAAAACACACAACAGTTTGTGTTTGACAATGCTACCATGCACAAAGCCATATCCATGAAGAAAAATTTCCACAGTTTGGTTGGACAAACTTGACTGGCCTGTACAGAGCACTGACCCCAACCCCACTCAACACTTTTGGGATAAACTGAAACATCGACTGAGAGCCAGGTGTTAGGAGCAAATCCCTGCAGCCAGAACTCAAAATCAGGTGGAAAACTGAAATGAAAGAAGTAGAGACATAGACCATGTAGTAAATATCTCATAGACTCTAACTCTTACCTTAAAGTTAGCACAGGGAACTTTAATATTGTGTTGAATTTGGAGGGCCCTGTGAGCAAAAACAGTAGTAGTTCCTCCACTATAACCACAAAATGTAACATCAGTTTTTTTGTTTGCTTATAAGAAGCATCATAATTAAACTGAAAATGAATTCTAACCTTGACTAAACCAAGTCTTAACCCTCAAAGTACCCCTTAAAACACCTGAGTGTGATGTCACAGTTTCACATAAACCTTTGATGAATTTTGCAGTGACTAGAGATCAAGTGAATTCACATCACTCAGGAGCATCAGCTCAAGGACAACACGTGTGAATGTGTATGTGAAATAATGCATATATTCATGCCACACATTAAACTTTCACACACTGACACACAGAGCGCCCCTTTGTTGCTACTTGAAATTCTTTTAAACCCTCATTTCCACTCTGATCCATTCGTGTTACCAAAGAACCTCTGACACACACACACACACACGTGTGCACACACACACACACACACACACAGAATTATTTCTTGAGGTAACAGCTGTAGCAAAAGGATAAACTCAGATCCATGAAACACACACAGACACGCACATACACACACTGGGGTTCTTGGCTCGATGCATAACTGAAGAGTCAAGCTGGAAGCCCCCAAGCAAGGCTGCAGGCTGGGCTTGCACACATACACACACACTCACACACAAACACACGACAGCCCTCGCATAACACAAATTCACATGGAAATTCACAAACAAACACATATGAAAAGCACTGCCATCAAGACTCTGACTCAAGGAACTCAGATTGGAAATGATAAGAGAACAAACAAATGGACGCTAAATAGAAACTTCCCCTCTCTCTCTCTGACACACATACACCCACACGCGCACAACAAGGTGAATAATGGTTTAGTGCTTGGTTTAGATAATGATAATGAATAGACCCTCTTACCTGGCAAAACCACAATGATGATGATAAATGCATGTATGTGTGTGCGAAAATGGTGCTATAATGGGGCTTAACATTAGGCAAATGTCGACTATTGCCTTAGGCCAAAGCTACCAAGGGATCCATATAATTAAGTTATTTATTTATTTAACTTTTCACTTATTATGTTTGTTCTAAAAATCAATATACTTAAATAGCATTAGAATGCTTGATTCACTATTAAACCGACTACATAACAAGCAGCTCGACATGGTATGTAGACTGTTTGAAAATGAAGTGTAGCTACCCCAGAACTGCTGAAAAAAGGAGGAAGTGGGAGGGTGCTGAAAGACAATATCCACCCAGCCACAGTTTGCTCACCCTGCTGCCGTCCTGGCAAGAGATACAGAAGCATCTGCTGCTGTACCATGAGACTACAGAGCAGGTATTGAATTGCCTTTTTATTTTACCATATGTTTACATTTTGTCTTGATGCCTTTTATGCTTTATGTAAAAGCACTTTTTGAACTGCTTTGTTGTTAAAATGTGATATACAAACAAACTTGCCCTGCCTTGCCTAGAATTGATGCTCCTCTGGTATAGCTTTTTTGTTTTTTGTTTTTTTTTTGCTTTTTTGTTTTTTTTGAGGTTCAACTTTGAGATAAATAAATTCTGAAGTAAATGCTGGTATTATTATACAGTGTAAGTTGACCTGATGTTTTCAGAATCAGTTTAGGAAAAAAAGAAAACATTGTGTTGTGGCTCGTGCACCATATCTGTGGCCCTTTTTCTGTCTCTACTTCTGTCTTTTTCTATATCTTTTGCTCTGTTGGTCTCTCTCCAGCTCTGTTTTTATCTGCTCCCTTCTCGTGTCACCTCGCTCTCTCTTCTCCCTGGCAGATCAGTGCAGAGCCAACCGAGTGTTGCCACTTCAAGTCCCTGCAGCCTACAAGTCATATTCATGAATTATCACTGAGATTTGGTGAACTGAGCTGAGAAATGTGGCTTTAGAGTCCAGAGCAAGAGAGAAGGAGGAAGTGAAAGATCATCCATCTGTTACTATAGTAACAGTTTGTAGTTAGCATGTGTCTCTATAGAAACAGGGCTGAGTGAGTGAGATAAAACAACTATAAATACAAAGTGTAGTCAAGAGTCACCAAACTTTAACAAGTCCTTGTGACAACACCACATGTGAGTCTTTGACCTCCATTTTCTGCTCATATGAATGTGGTCCTGGTTAATAGAAACCAATTGACAAATTACAGTGTCCAGTGTCAACATCGAGCACACAAACTCTCGCCTAAAACTTATGGTGGCACAATAATGTAACAGTACTTCCACTAATGCTACTAAAAGAGGACAGTCAATATCTGCAGGACAGCAGTAAAATTCTTGTCTAGACAATAGCCATGTGTGCATCTAATTTGAAGAAAACTTTTAAAATGAAAATGTGAATTAGACATGTTTCCATGAACTGGTTTGGAGCAAGTAAATGAGGCTATATAAAGAGAAGTTTCACTTGAAGATGGTTGTATAGGCTATGTTATTGTCATTAACGTTTTTGTTCACTTTTCTGATATTGGGTTAATAATTAGGGCCCGAGCACTGAACGGTGTCCTCTAAAAAGCAGCCTCCCTGGCACATTTCACTGATATGCCCAAAAATGAGTACACAAATGTATCATGCCACAAAAAAGTATCTTGGATTCAATGCCTAAACCCAACGGGAAGTTGGCCATTTTGAATTTCGAGGTCAATTTTGGTAATTTCCGCGTGTTGTATTTTACCGAACTCCTCCTACAGAATTAATCGTAACAACTTCTGGTTCGATTTGCACTTCATGTGTTTGATAAGAGTCCCACCCTGAACACATCTACATGACAATCAGGAGTCATAGTCATAGTGCCACCTAGCGGAGACAGGAAGTGACACTGAATTCCTTCCTGCAGTGTCCAGAGGGCATGAAAATTCAGCTCTTCGTCCCACTTGACGTCATGACATGGGCGCAGGTGCAGCAGCGCGAGGGCCCGTCAAATGCTGCTTGCAGCTTTAATTTAGCTTTTACGTTTATTATGAAAATTACACAATAAATTCCGCAAACCAACTATAAAAAAATCCACAATGTTAGCTGTCTCACTGGGTGCTACGGTTGCAACAAAACCTCTCTGCTCTTAATCTGCCTCTTTGAGTCCGAGTCAACTCAACAACAGGGAATTGAAGCCGTAATATATCCTTCCAGACTTCTGGCAAAAAACAGTCATTTTACCTTGCAGAGCACGGGAGCTGCTGGTCTACTGCTGCCTCGATTGGCAGGATCCAACCCAACATTTTTAAACACCAAAGTCACACAATATCACAAACAAACAAACCAATTGAGGGATCCGTTCGGCAAGGTGCAATTATTGTTTGTGACAAAGAAATCTGGTGGATTTGAAAAGGGAATAGACAACAACTTCAGGTCCCTGATGGAAAGGGCTGTTTGTTCTAACAACAAATCAACAACAAAGCAAAACAAAACCTTTTCTAACGTGATACTTCCAAATGCACATAAAAATACACTGACGGAAACGATGAACATGACTACTGTAAACAGGTGGTTTAAAGTGAGAACTGTCCCACAGAAACAAGTCATTGCAAAGACACAAAGCAACAGTTTCCAGTTTCAGATTCAGGAGATTTGTGAAAATAAATTTAATGCATAATTTGCATTCAGTCTGATATTCTTCAAGCACACTTGAAGTACACTCAGTGACCAATAAGTAACAGGAATCACATGTAGCTGTATGGGAGTTTAGTTTGGTGATGTGCCATTGTACATGTCCTTGTTTTTTCCTATTCATTCTGTGCCACGCGGAGTCAAATCATATTTTCATGAACTTTAGCTTATGTGGGACAGCACGACTATAAACCTGATATCTGACTTTGTCCTCCTGCAAAAGCAGGAGCTCAGACTGTCAGGAATGGACCAAGAGACCGTTGAATTAGGAAACACAACTCTTCTCCACAGTCTGTCCCTTCTGTATGTGGCTGTTACATTTTACAATATTAAAGTAAAAATCCACGTTGCCATTCTGACAATGGTTGAAATGTACCTTTTATATTTCTGGGTCCATTTTGTGGCTTGGTGGTTTGTTTCCTTGAGGCAAATTGGGCTCCACAAACAGTACATTACAGCCTTTCATCATAAAATAACTTGTGGACTTCTTTGAACATCACAGGGTGATGATGTACATTTAACAACATAAAAGCAGCTTGAGGCTTAACTTTAAAACAAGAATCTTATTTCAACAATTTCTTTACCACAGACAGGTCTTTGATCAATCTTTCAGTGTCATCCAACTAAGCTTCCCTGAAATAAACACATGCATGCAATTATCTGCCAATGCAGTGACACAAATATGACTTGAAATATGGCAATCTTTGCAGTTTATGTTTTAGTCATTTAACTGGTGCTCAATGGTAGAAGTACTGTCTCTCAATCTGCATATAATGGTAAAATTCTGATGTGGCGGTTTGGAACTGCACACATGACTAAAGCATGGAATATAATGAACACTCACACCTTTGACCTCAAAACACAAACCCGAAGGCAAAACATTGGCCAACAAACAATAAAACACCACAATAGATATCGTTCAAGTGCAAGCAAAGAAAGAAAGAAAGAAAGGAAACAAAGAAAGAAATGAGCAAAAGAAGGAAACCTGAGCGACATAGCGACTTAGATTTACGTTTAACTTGGACTGTAACAAGAAAACAAAGTGGATGGACTCCAGACTGCCAAGTTTTTGCTCAGACAGGATGGCCAAACCACTTCCTTGTAGTGAGGCCATCTTAGTCCATCTTAGTCTTCACAATTTTTAAGAAAGGATAAATGTAGGGATTGTTTTCAGAGTTGGGGTGAGCAATACCAAGATAGCCTACATCTAAATGGTAAGTGAAAACCCAGAGACCTGCTGTAATTACCACCATTGCCACTGAATGGGGTGTTTAACCCTGAGATAGTCACTTACAGTGTTTATTTATTTATTTATTTATTTTTTGTGCATTAATATGCACACTAATTTTGCACTATTATTCTGAATATGACAATATTCAGAATTTCATACAGGTCAAGTAAACAGCATTATATTTTCTGGGCATCCATAATTTGGACTTATTCTAGATGGAGCATTTTCCAATTAAGACATGTGGGATATACTGATATTTTTTGGGCTTTAGGATAATTCTTTGGACATGTATGCAGGGCATTCAGAATATGGGTCTTAATGGGGTTTGTTTGCACACTCTTGCCTCTTGCCTGTTTATGGTCAGCTCAGTGCGTTGTAAACAAACTAACTAGCAATCATTTGAAAGGCTGGAGTAGAGATGAAAGCATAAAAGGAACCTTCCTTAATACATGTATAGTTATTATCATAATTATTATTATTGTTATTATTATTACATTTTACTTTTTATTATCTTATTACTATTAACATGCTTAGTATAAAATAATTATTAATTAAATTATCTATTTTTTTCTGTTTTGTTTGTTTGTCCTTGTCTGTCACTATTGTATTGTTTTCTTTTTGCACCAATAAAACAAAATAAATAAATAACCCTACAACTCTGGTCAGAAGGAGAAATGCACCTGCTTTCAACTATTATGAAAGACTTGGATATCAACGGGTTTTTGAATATGTTTTGGTCGCTGATGATTCTGACAACATTCAGGAAAACATTATTGGTGATGCCTGCACACCTGACAGCACACTCTTCACTGCTGGCTTCATCCCAGTTGACTCCTACATTCCCACTCAGGGCAACATTAGCCGTCTCCATTGCCTCCACAGGTTGCCTATAAATCATTGCCATGCAGGCCAACAGGCAGTAATAGAGACAGATAGTCTCTCTTAGACTGCATTAATGAACTGTTGTTCCTGGAACCAGGACAGCCAATGGACGGATCGATACTGCATTGTTTTCTGCTCCGCAATCACTGCAGACCTGACATCAGTTCACTATCAGTTCAGGCAGGGAATTAATAAGAGGGCAATTTACGAAATCAACAATTACTTAAATAACGATTTTATAGATCCTTGAGAATGAATGAACGTTTCCACATCCATTTAGTTGACTGGAGGTGAGCTGGCTCTTATTGCAGCTTTCTCCGCAGAGGCAGAAAGTGCCTGCTCCTTTCTGTGGTTAGTTTTCCATTATTGTTTCATTTGTAGGAAACATTCAATTGAAAATCAATCAGAATATTTAACTACACCTTGAAGATCATGGGTTAAAAACATTTGCTTAAATAAAAGTTCACTGAATAAAGTCATACTGGAATAGACTTTAGAAGAATCGCGGTGGTTTCAAGTACTATGCATCACATTTTGCAAAGCATACATACAATTTTAAAATTTGTATATATTTAATCTATCATTACCTCTGTTGGTTTCCATTCATAATGCAGTGTAGACTTAAGTCACGTAACCAGTGGTGGACAAAGTACTCGACCACAGTACTTGAATCAAAGTACAGATACTTCTGGTCAAATATTACTCAACTACAAGTGAAAGTTGCTAAGTCAAAATTTTACTTGAGTTAAAGTACTAGAGTACTTGCTTTTAAAAATACGCAAGTATTCAAAACTACAAATTACAAAGTACATTTTCTAATATCAGTACATTGCTGTATTGTAGAGTTGGTGTTAAATTTTTCCAAACAATCATCGTCAGCTCATCCATCGGTAATTGGCAATGTCATCGGCCCACCTCCTCCTGTCCTCTCGGGTCTCAGCAGAGAGATGTGCGCAAGCGTGGAATTCACGACGTTATGCACGCTGCGTACGTTCACTTTGTCCATTAGACAAAATAAACTCACGAAGTGTCCAGAAATTACATGTTCATTTTAAACAGAAATACAACTGTTCACCTTCTGAATTCATGTTTCTCTCTTTTACCGAACTAAGACGACCTTAATTGGCTCGTTACCTCCTCGGAAAACACACTTAATTCAAACTCGACAGAAAAACATGTAAAACTCACCAAAACCGTCTTTGTTAGTCTGTCCACTCTTTCAACAATCACCAACTCTGGTTTGGTCTGTGCAGGCCGTTTTCCTCTCACTCCTCACCCAGGTCACTCATGGTAAGCTAAGTGGGTGTGAACTGCGCCGCTGGATGAGAGCGCGGTGCAGAGCACAACACAACAATTGCTTGCTCTTGTTACAGAGCACACCTGGATGATGTATTTCTGCTTTTACATCAGTCCCAGTTGAGAGCGGGTATTGTGATTGGTTCCCTTCTGTGAGGAACACAGCATGCAGCCAATTGCATTGCCAAAAAAACAAATACTCAAGTAAAGTACAGATACTCAAAAAATGTAAATGTAGCCTACTTCTTTACTGCCCACCATTGTTTGTAACATTGACAAAAATGTTTGCAGACTTGATGTTTTACAGCATTTTACAGCAAACTGAACATTGTGCAGTATATTCATTCATCTTTTCCTGCTGGTTTTCCTAACAGAAGACATCATCTTCTCCATCTGAAAGAGGCCAACAGAAATGGATGATTTTGCAGCATTTTGCAAGGTTTGGAGCCTCACAGAAGTCCCATAATGTGTTAAAACTTGTGAAAATTATTGCTGTTCACATAAAGTTCATGGATTTTTGAAACCAAGTAGGTTTTGGCAATCTTGGTTTAGATCACACTGCAGCATTCCCTCCCTTTCCACTGTTTCTTCTCCTTCATCTCTTTTTTCTTTTTTCGTCTCTTCCTCCCACCAGCTCCTTTCTCCCACTTCCTAATTTTAGGTCTCTTCTGTCTTACCCCTTTTAATGTCATCTGATCTCTAATCAAATAATTTTTCTCCAATTTTTCCTTTCTTCCCTCATTTCTACTTTAGACTTTTCCTTTATTTTCCTTCCTTCTCTTTGGCCACACACCTTTCCTCCCCTTTCATTTTTCCTTCTCTTCCTTCCTCCCTCTCTGCTCACTCCTTCTCTTCTCCTTTATGTCATCATATATATTTTTTCTGAAACTTCTTCAGATTTACTTTCCTCTTTTAATCTCATCTTTCTCCCTTTCTCTCTCTTGTTCTCTTCTCTCCTTTCCTCTCTCTTGCATCTCTTTCCCATTTTCCACTACTTTTTCCCTTCCGTGTTTTTTTTTCATTCCCTTCTTCCTCCCTCCCATAAACCCCTCCCCCTCTCCATCACACTGTTTCCTTCCTTGCTTGTTCTCCAGATGATGAACGACTGGTTGTTCCACTCATCCATCTACTGGGCAGCCTCATCTATCTATCCACCGCCTGCCCACACACACACACACACACACACACACACACTCATACAACAAAGGAACATACAAACATACACATTGACACGCAGAACAACATGACCCCCACACACATACACACTCAAGGTGTCCACAGAGTGTAATTTGAATGTGTTCGGCCCTGCGCAAAACACACACACACTCTCTCTCTTTCTCTCCTCTGGGGTGTGTCAGTACAGCTTCTGATTAAAGAGCTTCTATAGAAAATCAATACCTCCTCCATTACAGCACTACCTCTCTCTCTTTCTCTCTCTCTCTCTACACCTCCCTCCGTCCGTTTCTCTCCATCCAGGCCTCATCCCTCCAACCCTCCACTTTCATCCACTCCACCCATTCATCTCTTTCCCTCCCTTTCAAATATGTTTTATTGTAGACGCAAAAAGGTAACTCGCGTAAAGTAAATTCAAGCGTTGTCAAATCATCTGATATCCGTTCAGTTGTGCAGTTCAATTGATTTAATACAGAAAGTGAAGAGAGAAGTTGTCCAAAGTACTCACAATACCGATAGTTTATAAAGCAAAGAAGAATACACAACATCCCCGCAAATAAAAACCTTCAGTCTGACTCTTCAGCATGATGATTTATAAGTGAAAGTATATGATCACCCCGTCTTTCTTTAAGCAAAGAGGCAAGTCAGCTAAAAATCCTTCCTTGTTCATAGTGCTTGTCCATAAGAAGTCATCAAACCATTAGAAGAATACATGTTTGAACACACAAAGTGTATCCCTCACTTTTTTTTTTTTATTTAAAATGGAAACGACAACTTTTCAGCCCACTAGCATTTCCAAGTGGTATTATTTGTGTGCTGCTGTGGCAAAGGTAGGGATGCACTGATACCACTTTTTTTCAGAACAAGTACGAGAATAAGTTCTTACATTTGTGTACTTGCCGATACGAGTACTTAGTAATGCCATTACAGTTCTTACAGTAATTTAAAAATATGTTTCATTTTCATCAGATGTTCCTCACATTGTAAATGTAACAAATTGTTCTTGGTGTTTCCTCCTGCTACTCTAATCGTCGTTATGTCCACATACATTTTTGTGTTATTTCTATTAAGTTATTGTGCATATTTTGTGTTCCTTATTAAGTTGTGCAGTTCAATATTATTATTATAGCTGCTGCGCAGCAATGGTCGGGGCCGGGCAATTTTAGGCAAAATTAGGCAATTCTGAGCAACAAGCAGAGTGTAGGAAGATGAAAAAAAAAGGTGGCATTCTAATGTGCATTTTACATCAGTTGAGGCTTGAACTCACAATTTCTGGCACAAGAGACTCTGCATATTGACTGATAGCTAAGCCAAATAAACAGGGAAAAGAGACAAGGGATAACAGGGAAACGCGTTGATAAAAAGTATTTGTCTCTTCCCAAAACTCCCTGAATCATAATTATGTTAACCTTAGTAGTCTCTAATCCACATAGCATGATACCAGAACATAAGGCTTTCACATTTGAAAGTCCATCCTGCCTTAGCTGAGGATTGAACTCACGCCTTCTGACACTGAAGTCCGTCTTTTATCTCACTGAGCTAATTGGCAAGTGACAGTTCATGTGTGGCTTCACAAATTGACTAAGCCAAGCATCAGGGTGCCAGGCAGCAGCCATCCATGCCATGGAAAAGCACATTTCAAAGTGAAAGTTCCAAAGCTGTAGCACATATGGTTGATTTGTTGTGAATTTTCAAAGTTTTGAAATTTAGAGGCTTGCTGTAGCGCCACCATCAGGACTATTGTCTTGTGTTTCCAGTTGAGGACATCTGGCATGGGACTGGACCTTTGTGAAAAGTTTGGGTAGATTTCTCATATGGAAATGTTGTACAAGCTGAGGCTTGAACTCACAACCTTCAACACCAAGAACCATCCTCTATCTCACTGAGCTAATTGGCAAATGGAAATGTCACCTGTAGCTTCACAAATTGACTAAGTCAGTCACCTGTGTGCAAGACAGCAGCTGTTAGCATGTAAAGGCAGATTTCAAATGGCTGTCAAAAATTCAGTTATTGAGACAAAAATCCCAAAATACACAAATTGCATCTAGACAGCATGGAGATGTTGGTCATTAGTTTTTAACAATGATTTATTGGCTCCAAAAGTGAAAAACTGATGTTTAAAAATTCAATTTTTGCATTGACTCCAATTGTTCGCATGAGAGTGAAATTCAAAATGCTGTAAAAAATTCAGTTTTTGAGATAAAATTCTGATATTTTCCAGACATCATCTACCATGACTCCAAAATTTTGTCATTTTTTTATGAACATTGAAAAATGTATTTAGCAAGAATTTGCAAGTATATGTTTATAATACCGTTTACAGTCAAACATTTTGATGCACTGTAGGCTCAATTTTCAATAAATCAAAAATCTGTGTGGATCGTTTGTGTAGGACAGTCTGAAGATGCTCTGTAGCAAGTTTGGTGCCAATTGAGCAAAAATTGTGGGAGGAGATAGGTTTAATAAGTTTTACAGTTTTTGAAAAAAACAGAGTGATGGACTTCATAATTTGCAATAGGTTTAAATGTACAAAAGTTTCTTCAGTATTGGGGCTACGTTTTGGTGAAAGTTGTAAATCTGTAGCACATATGGTTGATTTGTTGTGAATTTTCAGAATTTTGAACTTTAGAGGTTTGCTGTAGCGCCACCATCAGGACTATTGGCCTGTTTTTGCAGCTGAGGCAATCTGACATGGGACTGGACCTTTGTGCAAAGTTTGGTCATTTTTCGTGCATGGGAAGTAGGATTTCCTCGGAAGAAGAAAGAAAGAAAGAAAGAAAGAAGAAACATGCAGGATTACAATAGGGTCCTGGCAGCTTAGGCTGCCCGGCCTCTAATGATAGGCTTGCAGAATTAAGTTTACTGTTACATATGATCTTACAAAATCATACAATAATTATTTCATGATCATTTATAGCACTTTAAGAATTATTTTAATTACACATTAACATGTGTAGAATTTAAGTTGCTTCTTTGTGCCCCCCTTCCTAAGACCTACTTAGTTCCTACCAGCCATTGTTAAGGGGGGCAGGTATGAGTGTGGTGCCATGTGTAACAGTTTTGTGAACCTGCGTGAGTGAAGTTAGGTGTACTGTCATGTTGTTTTGGTGAAGAGGAATACTTTGAGATAAACATAGGATCACTTCCTGTTTCCTCAGACTCAGAGTCTTACAGAAGTATGTTCACTTAAGAGGTAAATTGAAATTTTCACAATGTAATATTGAATTTAGGAACATGCATAAGTTATTGTAACTCAACAATTGCATAGTAGTAGTATCAGGGTTAATTTTTCTCTTTGGGCCACTGACGATATTATATTCTAACTATTCTTAAAGGCTGAGTGGGACTTAACATGATAAGTAAACTCCATTTTATGTGTTAAATACTCCTTTAAGAAAAAAATAAGATGAATTGAAGTGAAAAATTGCATATCATGACTGAAAAGTCTCAGAAGAGAAGTTTGTCACCTTTTATAGAGTCCTTTTGCACTCTGACAGCATTGATTTACATTTTCAGGGTTAGATCTGATGACCTCGGTTCCCATGGTAACAAACATTTTAACAGACTATATACAAAATGTTTTAGAAAAAAAAAGAAATCTAGCCTTGGGCAAAACAGCTGTAAGAAACATGCTATGAGAACACTTCAAATGCTTTTACCGTGCAGCTGATGCTAAGTGAAATTACAAGTTGAGCTCTGTGAAACTCTGCAATCTGAATCAATTTTGAATCAACTAACTTTGTAAGATAGTCATTTACTGTATGTATCCCGAAGGATGTTGTGCAGCAGCTGCAAGACAGTAGAAAGTAGGAAAGAGTACAAAAATAAACACAATATAAGAATAAAAGATTATTATCATAAAGTATAAGTATCATGAATATAGTGTTTAACAGTAAGGTGTGAATTCAAAATAAACACAATACCAAATATATGAATGGGTTAACTGCAGTGATCATACATATAAGCCAGTGAACAGTTAAGTGCAAATACACAATCTAGGTTAATGTTAGAGAGACATGTATGAAAATGGCACGTATATGTCAATATCAAATCTGAAGTACAGGTAAGTGTATATGGTTCTTTCAAAAAGTTTAAATATGTCCCCTTTTTTCATGTAATGTCCCTTTATTTCACATTAGACCCATGTTGTCTCAAAAGTCAAGAGAGTTGGTATGTTCTGAAAAGGCTACAGGCCTGATTTAAGACTCTGGTTCAAACAAAATGTGATTTCTCAGGAATAAAATTGAAATAATTTTAACCAAATGGCCACAGCAACACCACTACCAGATACTTCTTCCACTTCTCCTCTGAGTTTTGATAAATTAGTTTCATTTTAAGTCACTTTTTTTTATGTGTTAATTTGAAGAAAAGGATTTGGTGCTCAGCATTTGTTTTCCATCCAACTTAACTCTCAGTTTCCTCTCTGCAGCAGTGGATTACTTAAAAGAGGCAATGCTAAGAAGTGACGAGAAAGGGGCACGGACTCAAGCACACAACACACACACACACACACAACTATAACAACATACACATTTGGATGTAGGTTTGAGTCTGGGGGCGTGTTTAATTTATCCTCCCTGAGCAGATTAAAGGCCTGAGCTGTTAAATCTGTCCACCCCGGCCTGCCTGCTAAAATAACAAGCACTCCTACACACCTTGCATCAATAGCGATACACTGCAACAGTAATGTTTTCCGCATGTTTCTCGCTATACTCAAAAGGATAAAATGTGTTTTAGCTGATGGAAATGTGGACGGAAAATGGTTTTCTAGTTAAAAAGCTGCTGAATTCCAAACAGTTATTTTAAGCTCCAGCAGAGAGACCTGTTGTTTCGTGTCTTCTACAGCTGAAGCTAAAAGGTTCAATTTTTCTTTCTTGTACTCAATCAGACACTGGTCTATATGCTTTGTAATACAAATCTCCCACCTTCCAGCTGTTTCCATCTTGGAGGTTGATTTGTGCAGCGGGTTCTGTAGTTCTCAGTTTATGACCTGGTTAGTATCACACTGAGCGCAAACTGTGTCTAAGACAGATTGTTGTGGTCCGTAAATCCACTCAATATTTACTTTTTTCACAATGTGGCTGGACACAAATAACCAATAGTGATTAATCAGTGATTTGGGGATCATTATCTGCAGTAGGTAACTGAATCCTCTGACCAGGTTGTTAAAACTGAAGGCATTCATGATCATCATGATCATACATACAATGATGAGCCACAACATTGAATAACACTGACCATCTCACTACAATGGCAGTCATCAAGGGTGTTTGGAAGTGTATTAGTTTTAAGTTAATGTGCTGGAAGAAGGAAAAATGGGCAGCATGAGGATCTGAGCAACTTTGACGGGGACCAAATTGTGAGGGCTCGACGACGACTGGTTCCAGAGCATCTCTAAAATGGCAGTCTTGGACTGGTATGCAGTGGTTAGTATTTACCAAAAGTGGTCCAAGGACAGACAAAGACATCTGTGGGACGTGCTCTTCTGCTAACATCTTGGTGCCAGATACCACAGGACACCTTCAGAGGTCTCGTGGAGTCCATTTCTGGATGGGACAGAGCTGTTTTTGGCAGAACGAGGGGGATCTACACAACATGTTGTGGCTGAATTGGTGTAAATACACTCATACATTTGGGTTAATGAAATTGCTATGATGCAAGTACAAGAAGAAAATTGTTCACTATACCCTAACCCAGTGTTTCCCAAACTTTTATCCTGTGGAACCACTTTTTAAAAATGACAAACCATCGCGACCCAACTCACAATCAGCCTTATTAATAAATTCTGGGAGGAGTTCATTGTTCATGTTCAGTGCATAAATGAACTTTCTGAGCATGTTTACGTCCATTTCTGCATCATCCTATATTTTCTTGACAGTTAAGTGAAAATATGTACACGTTAAAACTTTATAAATGACAAATAAATTCATTTAGGTTTAGTTAACAGACCATCTCATTGTTTGTAATTTTCTGTGATCAGGAAAAAACAACATTGACAAAATAAGTGCATTTAGGCAGAATTAACAGGTTCTTGTTTTTTCCCCTCTCTTCAGTAAGACAAAAACACATTTTAAATGCTTTACAAAAAGGTGTACTGCAGATATAAATCTCATCTTTGCAGAATTTCCTCGATAGTCTTATTATTTATTTGGGGACCCAAATAAAATCCCCTGTGACCCACCTGTGGGTCCCGACCCAGTCTTTGGGAATGACTGCCCTAACCAAGAAGTGCAATACACACTGGCCACTTGGCAGGTGACAGGTGTCAGACAGGAGTAGCCATGGCATTGTAGCCAAGATGAACCAATCCAGAGAACAGCACTACATCAGAGCAAGAAAATAGGACTGAGGTTTATTCTGATACAATGACACCGATCAAAACAGCACAGATGTGTAGCCTTATAGAGAAAAACGGGCATATCGTCTAATCTCTATGGTCTGTGCTGCATTCTATGTCTTCTTTTTTTTTCCTAGAAATTTTATAATTTTCTCAAGTAAGCTCTCACAGTATGCTAATCTAATAAATAATTTGATGCATTTTTAACAAGTTTGGTCACTTATGAATGATTAATGTGCAACATGACTGGTTAAAATCTGTATCTCTGCCGTGAAAAGTCTGAATTTATTAGTGTTGTTGAGCTGTATAAGGGATCTGGCTTCTATTATATTATGCATTATTGATTGTCTTCTTAATTAAGGTTCGTTTTGTTCGTTTTTTACCGCACACATATATAGACCAAACTGTATGCTGCACACATACACAATGTATACAGCATCTTACAGTGTGGGCCTGCAACATACAGTAACTCTTGAATGCTAATGACTAATTGGAAAGCCTGTTCAATGGAAGAACATTTACACACACACACACACACATGCTACACCCATGTGCTGTACTGTATAGGCATGTGTGTCATAAGGGTATACATTGGCTTTAATTAACTCCTAGCTTAAAAACACATGGTCTAGAGACAACTTGATCTTAATTGAACCCCCATCATACACAGACTGAAGTTAAAAAGACTCAGTGCATTGTCTCTTTCTCTCTGTGTCATACACACTCACACACACACACACTGACGGATCAGCATCGGTCTAAGTGAATTGTCATTGGCAGTCGATCACCTCTTGTCCCTCCTAACCAATTCATTTGCAGTCTGCTCCAATCAAACCCAACTGAGATGGACGTGCAAGGCTCCGCTCATCAGCTGCTTCATATTCACATCAGCAGAGCGCATCACACATTTCATTCTAATTTATTTTCTAATTTTAGCTTGTTTTTCGTCTGGACTGCAAGGTCTGGTCAGGCCCAGGAGGAAGCAGGAGTTCAGCCATAAACTCATTAAACTTCTAACATCCAAAAAGATTGATCGTGTTCACACTGCAGGACTTCCAGCTCAGATCTGAATCTGTGTTGATGAGTAGATGTTTTTGGTTAAAGCTGAGTGCTGCTACACTGCATTGTCATTTCACTTTTTATTATGAAACACTTTGTAAAGTCTGTTTTGATATCTGATGTTACCTAAATTATTGACTTTCTGGCATTTGACAAGCTAATGATTATGAGACATCACTGCTATTTGATTCTGAGTTTTTTAGTCTTCAAAGCAATGAAAGAGCTTTGTTTTTACGATCATGCACACATCCTGCAGGATTATTTGGGCTCAGGTTTGTTAATCAGCCAATATTATTTTATTGGTTCTAAGCTCTCCTACATGCACACAAAGCTAAAACTAGTGCAGCTTAATCACTACCTCTCTATAAATAAAAACTCAACCTTTACTATAACCTTTATTGCATGACTAGATTGCACTAGACTGCACTTGTGTTCATGCCAGGTGTGAAAACAAATCAGTGTTACTCTTTTATATGTTTAATGTACTTTTAAATGTTACATTCAAAAGTTATTCTTTGAATTAACTTAATGAAATCATGGAAATTATTTTTATGTGATTAAATTGCTTTCTTTCAGCATTAAGCAATTCTGTTAGGCCAACTTAATTTACTTGAGTTGCATCAACTTCATTTACAAGTGTAATTTTGCTATGTCAGATTTGCTGGTTCAACTCATTAAGTCGGACCCGACCATTGTAAATGAGATGAATTAAGCCCCATAAATAAATAATTAATAATGATTGACCCAACTCAACAAAATTAAGTTGGACCAGCAGATTTGCTTGATGCTGAAATTTCATTCAAAGACTTATTTCTCGAGTTTACAGGTACATATGATGAATTAGTAATACAGAGAGTTAGTTACACCCGGTTAGCCCTCTTGTTTTGCAATAAAGAGTGACAAAGTTCATGTAGGGAAGAAGTGGTGGATGCATGCATGAAATACTTGAATTTACCCCCAAGACTGGGGTTTGAGTCCTATGTAAAGCATTTTGTTTTTGTTTGTTTGTTAATCATTTGAGGTTTAGTTATGGTTCGGCCACAAAGCTTGGTTGGGTGGGCTGGGGTTGATCAGTCTCTCTAGCAGTTGCCCCACAGCTTTGACTGATGCTGCTGCTGCTGGTGCCATGAGCTTCACTTTTCTCAAAGCTGGAGAGAAGCTCCATTCACTCTGACAGACAAGACCACATCTACTTTTCACAAACCCAGACTGGCAACTGAGATTGGATCTTGGTAAACAACCCAAGTTCCTTGATCACATTACAGAAACACTCTGTCCAGACATGATCATCTTCTTGTTGCACCAACTTGGTGATCATGTGGGAACTGGCAGTGCCCAGGGAAGAAAACATGGAGGAGGCTCATGAGAGGAAGCTTTCCAAATACCAGGAGCTGGTGGTGCAGTGCAGAAGCTGAGTCTGGTGGTCTCTCTGTGAGCCAGCTGAAGTGGGCTTTGCAGGGGACTCACTCTGCAAAGCTCTGACTGGGCTGGGGATCACCAGAGCAGCAAAGACGAGGGTCATATAATCCGTAGAGAAAGCCACAAGGTGGCTTTGGGTAAAGAGGGCAGGCCTGAGGCTTATTGCTGCTGGGATGCAAACCAGGACTTGATCAACCTTGGCTGAGTTACCAGCACAAGGGGTCTGATGTTCACAGATCTGAAACTCCCCGTGAACCCAGGAACAGTGATACAACAAGATTGGCCATTCCACCCCGGATTCAAATACCATTGCTGGCCCCTGACACCCAGTTGCTAATAGCACCTGCCTTAGTAATAATACAGCACTATAAATAGCTATGGTTATACGTAATGACAGTTGCCCTACCATTATAGGAGAAGTTCACAAATTGCTCCTTTTCTTTGCCGGTCTTGTAATTGATGGGTGCAAGTGGATATGAACAGTGGTGATTCAGAATATACTTCCATTTGTAAGTGTGGGACATGAGTGTGGACATAATGGCCATGCACATGTGCCCATTTCCACAATTTTTTGAGATTTACAACTCTGATGGAAAAAAACCCAACATATTTCTGTGACTTTTAGTCATGAATCTGTGTAGTTTAACGCATGTGGCCCCCGTTTAAAATCTGTAGACAGTCACAAGACGACACCACATTCTTATATAGGGTCACAAACCAAAAATATTGGGAAATAATGCTCTCAAACAGCTATTTTTGCAGCCCACTGATGGGCTTCAGAGCATCATCTAGTAAGGACACGGAGTCAGTGGTATTTATTTGTGCTCATTTCCACAGTTATTTTATATCTAAATGTGCTAACAATTCACATAGATAAAAAAACGTCAAATTAAAATGCATAATTTCAATCAGTGGCATTTGAATATCACCAAACCAATCACGACACAGACTCAGATCATCAAGTAGAGACAAAACTGTTTTGGCACTGTTAGTTAGCTAACATTCCCTCTAACACAGTGACAAAATGGATGAGTTTTGTGTGGTGAGGAAAAATTTAGACTTATAATGCATAGTTTTCTCCTTTCTTGTCATCTAAGTTTGTTCTCATTTATTTTGTGGTCCTGTGATTCTTTTTAACATTCACAAGCGGACCTGTTACATGAGCTTAGGAACCCCTGCTCTAGGAGATGCACCTTTTTCATCATTTAAATGGAGCCTGGACTGTAGGTTGTAAAGGACACTGGAGGTTAAAGGTGTTTGAAATGATGTTTGAACAGCAGAGTTGTCCTGACATTTTAAACGTGCATTCATTTTAGTTTTTTGGTCACCTGGGAGGCAGAAGAAAGCTGGAAACCATCCAACTCTGAAATATCAGTAATGTAAAAGTTGTTACGGCTAACATTTTAGCACATAGTTGTCTATTCACAGTTTCAGCAGAAACAGAACAACACTGACATTGCAATCGAGCTTTCTAGCATCTCCTGCCTCATCAGCTGCTCGATGTTCCGATTTCTTCACCAGCTAGTCGCCAACTTTGTCTGCCGTTTGGTTCTGAGCAGGTAGTGCGCAGTGGGTTTACTGGAGCTTATTTGCTGTTGTTCGACTGCATGAAACTCTAAACTAAAAGAGTGGAGCTGGTGATAATAACTGTGGGTGCTGTCAAAAAATGAGAACTATACCCCCCCAAGTAGGGATCCTGAGAGGTAAATTAAACCTGTATCACTGCGGCTGAGTGTTTCTCTGCTGTTTATTATGACTATCAACCATCCTGACACAGCACAGCCGCCGACTGTTGTGCCAATAGATCACTTTTGATTAACCGTTGACTCCCTGAGACCAAAAACAGCAAAAGAAACTACAGAACAAAGTTTCATCTCACACAGGACTAGACACTGTTTATTATTATAAATTATATTATACTGCAGATTCATAATGACAAGCTGCATCTACATCAGCGAATCAACTCTCATTCATAGATTCTCCACCCACATGTGTCATCAGTTGAGTATGATGACGGCCTAAACGGAACTAAATTTCATTATAATTACTTCCTTAATGATTGAATAATTCACAAATGTATAACACTCAAATTATAAATTTAAAAGTTATTTCATCATTTTCATGATTCCTTTATGGTTTCAGAGAGTTTTATTGGAGCTGACATGCTATAGTTAGCAAGTTTTAATTAAATGAAAGAATAATTGGGGAAAATATCAATGTGAAACTGACTTGAAAATGCCATTTTGGAATTAAACTGCAACAAATCCTGTAAAACTTTGTCAGATTGCGAATGATGTAATAATAAGAATAACAAGAATGATGAAATGATATTTCAGTTATTGAATTATTTCGTAATTTATTGCTTCATTTACACTCTTTTTGAACACACACACACACACACACACACACACACACACACACACACACACACACACACACACACACCACACACACTGCGCAACACACAGTCCTGGCAGTCGTCATTAAACAGCGTCCTTTGAATATTGCATATACTGCAGCTTCTTTGTCATCAGCTGCACCACCCCCACCCTTAGCGACAAACCGAGGCTGGATTTTTGGTGCTAATTAGACCCAAACAAACAAATAACAACAGACAAACAGAGCTGACAGGGGGGCTGATAGGAGCTCACAACCTGGTGACGGCTCATATTTTAAGAAATTCTTTTTATAGACTTCTTAGTGATGAGTTTTATGCAAACAGTGTCACATACAAAAGATAAAGGGAACTTCACATGGAATCAAAACACACACACACACCACACACACACACACACACACACACACACACACACACACAATCACTCGCCTTTTTTAACCTTTATTTATTCAGAGAAATCTACTTAGACAATGTATGAAATAATAATGGATAAGTGTATTCATGCATCATAAACAGATAATTTTAATTAAGGGCTTGGACAAGGAGCCAACCAAATGTTAAGTATAATCTAGACACAGCGTATATAGCTGATTATTTTTGTAATGATGGTACTTTCCTTGCTCCAGGGATGTTGAGGCAGAAGTCAAAAGGTTTTCTACTGGTTGTACTCTGAATGCAAAGAGTTGTAAACTAGTTCTGGAGGTATATTTCCCCTCTGTTATTTCTCATTTCTCCACAGGTGGCTGCTTGAGTCTGTTCCAAGACACTGATATTTGCCTTCAGTGCTGCAGATGGCTCAGTTCCATCCAGGACGTGGTCAAAGTTAAACCAAACATCCCTGCCCGTCCATTATACACTCTGCAGCTGCAAATCGACTTGTTACTTCTTCACTATGAAGAGCTACCGCTCAGCAGAAACCAAAATGCCTGCTGTCCTGGCTCCGCTATGGTGGAATGAGCTCCCCACTGACATCAGGAAAGCAGCATATCTATATATTCTCCATCACTGACGCAAAAAAACTTTTCTCTTTGCCCATAAATTAATAATAAAAAATAAGAATAAATGAATAAAAAATGTAATGTAATGCAACATTCTCCTCAATGTTCTTTAACATATAAAAAGTGTTTTGGTATGGCAGATGGTTATAAATACTACATGACCCAAGAGCTGCAGCTGTGGTTGCCTTGAAGTCAGTCAGAGGAATAAACCAGAGTCGTAGCAAATTGAGAACATGTCACTGCTCCAGTGGGGAACAAACTATGACGCCATAGGTACTGATTTCATCCAAAACATTCTATGGTACAAAGAAAATAGGTCCAACACAAAACTGCTCACAATAAGGTCTACGGAAGATGATGAGTAACTGGATTATAATTTCTGGAAACAGACATCGCTGTTCAGTCTTCTATTTTTTTTTCCTTTCTTTGTTTTTTTTTTTACTCTGTTCCATTGGATAAAACACAGTCATCTCTATGCCAGAACACACCAACACAATCTAGATGGATAAACAGCACTCATAATTGTATTGTATATATACACAAATCTGGTGACTGCTTTGTGTGTTACACCATCTAACAGCACTGCCATGTCTGCTGCAGCACATCGTGCTGTCTGTCACTCAGCATCTGCTGGTCATGTCTAGAAGGGATCCCAAGATTTGTGAAACTCTTGCATGCTTTTCTCATGGCTTCAGTTAAAATCATCACTGTCGCAAAAAATTTTGCATGTGTGGGGTTGAGGTTGTGGGGTTTCTTTCTAGACACCACGTCTGCTGTTTTCTGCTGGCAGATAATTGGTTTGACGACATTAGACAGTGGCCCTCAGATACTTTTTACCTTACCTCTTCTACAAATTTCACATAGCAGTTAGATGCTGGTTGTGACAAACCAAACACCACATTTAATTCTTTCCCCGCTAAGGATGAGCTATCTCTTCAATTGCTGTTTTCACTGCCAGGCAGTAGGGGACACTGTGACGGATCATCTGACAAAAAATTGTCACTCGAAGAAGAAGAAGAGAAGCACAGGAATTGAGCAGCAGAAGAAGAGGACGATGTTCTGCGGCATGAAAACTTCAGTGCGCAGCAGCAGATCCATGGGGCAGGGAGCACCCTGCAGCTGCAGCCCCCGAACCCCTACAGCAGCCGGGACACAGCGAGGCTGCTGACGCCGCAGCCCCTGGGACTCATGCCACAGCCAGGGCAGAGAGTGTCACACACATAATATGGAGTGATAAAAAGCCGAAAATAAAAATGTGAAGTCAATATTCTGCTTAGAAATATCTTTCACAAAGATGCATTCAAGTGCTTATAAAAGAAGAGTGAATAAAGCTGGTACAAAACGTTTTTTTGTGTCTGAAACTAGAGGATTTCTTCTCTTTTTTGATATATTCCATGTTAACATATTTATACAACTGGGTATTGAAAAATCAGTAAATTTTGTCTAAAACGCTGGTGCTGGCTGGCAGGGAAAGAGTTAAATGATGAAGTACTGTGTAATATATAAAAACATAAGAATTCATATTTTTTATAGGTATTCAACTATTCAGGTATACAAGATTATCAGGATCAAAGTCCTCTCTGTTATCACGTGTATGGTCTCGGACATAAAATAGAGCCTTGTGTGTTTTGTATTCTGTTCCTTCCAAAGTCACATTAGTTGACACTAATGTTGGTGCAGCCACACTGCACAGATGCTACCCAACTTCCTAGACGTCATTGTCAAAAGCAACGTTACATGAAAAGGTAATGGTAAAAGTAGAAAATGCACTCAAGTGTTCGCATGCTGTAGGGAGATGCCATCGCAGCAATCGTGGCTTGTTTACTTCCAGTACCTCCCCAGATTCGTGTATAGTATTTTGATTTTGGGGTGAACTGTCCCTTTAAGAAGGCTCCAAAGATGGTTTATGATTAACGGCTTTTTAGTGATGCTTTTGGGAAACAGACCCTAGAGCCTGTGGTCAACCTGGTTCAGTGGATTCTTGTTTCCTGTCATTTACAGGGTCAGTTTACCCAAAACACAAAACCACAATTTTCCATTAGTCAAACCCACACAGAAAGTTTTGGCTTAATTTCAAGAGATTTTCTACTTTTGATTTCTTTGCTTCTACCCTAATACAGTGGAGGTGAATATGACACCCCATGCATTTGTGAAATATTGCATTAAGAATCACTCTTAGGTCTTCAAGTGCAATTTCTTTTAGTACAGTCTAGGGCTGTTTTCGACTAAGGATTTTCATAGTCGAATCTGATTCGTCAGATTTTGCCGTAGTCGACGAATAGCCCCCCCCCCCCCTTGACTTTTTCTTAGGGATGTTCCTGGCGACTAATTTCCCTGTCTATTAAACGCAAAATTTAATTTAGACTAGTTGACTAGTCTAACACTAAGAAAACAGTCAGAAAGCAGTTAAAATTGAGCAGAATTTATTAATTTATAATGTTAAACACTGTCGGAAAAAATACTGTGCGTATTAAGAGCCATTTGAAGCCGTTAATTACAGTCAACAATCGCCAAATCGTACTTTAAATGCCGCTGAAATGTGCGCTATGCACGCTAAATATGCAATACAAACCAAACACATTAACATACAAAACATTAGAGCAACTCACAAAATGCTTCAACTTTTCAGACCGAAGAGGATCACGGAGTCTGCAGGTAAACTAGACCTGACGTTTGCAGCTGACAGCAGCAGCTCCGCCTGCAGATTTCCGTGTCTGTGTTTAATGTGTGCACGTTTCTCCAGTCGAGTGATTATATATCAGCTTATTCTGTCACAGTCTACATTCAACATTATTTCCATTTTCTAGATTAAAACACTGCCAAACCGCACTGGTTTTCATCTGTCCGACTTTGACATAAACATCCGGGGTTGCCTAGGTGATCAGGGCGTACACGCTGGGCGAGAGGCTGCCGTCTGAGGGCCGCGGCCCCGACTAGTGGCGGGCGGCTGCATGCGGCGACAGATAACTGACATCGTGCATGATTGAAATATTGATTAATAGTATAAACGACTAGTGAGGGAGACATGGAGATGATTTTGTATCAAAAATAGGCTTTTATATATTGAAAAAAAGACATTCTATGTATCAATTTCTGCTCAGCAGTCGTGGGCACCCCCGCCTAGTCAGAATGGTATGGTCTAGTTACATAACAACATTTTCCGACGATTCGACTGCGAGGTTCATAGTCGAATCAGACCTCTCCGAATCGAATCGTCGAATATTCGACTATTGAAAGTCAGACCTAGTACAGTCACAGCCAAAATACTAAACAAATCCTAAAAAAGCCATTAAAAACTTAAAATTGATTGGCTCCATAAAAATACATAAGAAATTTTGAGTATTGGGTCATTTTGGTACCAGTGATCCACTAATGAAGGTCGTGCTTTTTATTAAAAGACACAAGTTTTGTTGCCGTGCTTCGTGTCTATATAAAGCCAGCACATTTGAAAGTTCTTCAGAGACAAAAATGGCTAAAACAAGGAACCTAACGCAGGAAACACGCCTGAAGATACAGATTCTCAGCCAGGAAGGGTACAGCTGCCGCCAGATAGCCAGGAAGTGCAGATGCAGTCCTTCAGCAGTTGGATACACTCTGCAGAAATACAGACGAACCAACAGCTTGGAAGACCCACAGTCAAGCATGGTGGTGGCAGTATCATGGTTTGGGGATGCATGAGTGCTGCTGGTATTGGTCATCTCACTGTCTGTGATGGCACATTGAACTCTGCCAAGTATTGTGCCATTCTCGAAACCCACATGCTCCCTTCTGCACGTGCACTGTTCCGTCGAGGTCAAAACTGGATGTTTCAACAAGATAATGCCCCTTGCCACACATCCAGGGCCGGTAGAACTTGGCTGCAGGAGCACAGTATCCAGGTCTTAGAGTGGCCAGCTCAATCCCCGGACATGAGCCCCATTGAAAATCTGTGGTGGATTATCAAAAGGTCTGTTTCAAAGTGTAAACCAAAGAATTTAGAAGAATTAAAAGCAGTAATTCAAGAAGAATGGGACAAGATTACCCCTCAACAGTGTGAAAGGCTTGTGGGGAACATGCCAGCCAGGATTAGGGCTCTACTGAGTGCTAATGGCAGGACTACTAAATATTAATTTGATGATGTGATGTTTTTTTTGTTTTTTTTTGTTCAGTTTTGAACACATTCTCTGTTATTTGTTGACTTTGATACCGACAATGTTGAGAACTGACATACTGAAACTGTCAAGAATTTAACAATAAACAAAAAAAAAATCATTTGTATTTGTTTTTGTCTGCCTAATGCAGCCACACCTTTTGAAACACAAAAAAGATTTTTCCACAAATATTTCATGATAATATTTGAGATTGTGTAAAATTTTAAGGGTGTCCAAAAACTTTTTTCCACGACTGTATTTTTTTATAAAATGGATCGTTACAGTTCACGATTTGAATTGGCAAATCACATTGAAACCCACTCTAAATTACGGCTTAAACTCTGCTTCCCATTGTGCCCGACAACGTCCCTTAGCTTTTGTGAAATCACTGTAGCTCTTTCCTTTTTTAAAAAAAAAGGTTACTAACCAACTGCACGGTCCATAAAGAACTTGTATGTATTTAACTGTCAGTGTCTGTCAACGTATTGGCTACCTGTTTCTGCCTCGGTCCTTTCTCTTTATCTCTCCCTCTCCACCTTTCTGATTGTCTGTGTTTCTCTCAGTCTTTCTCCCCACAGGATGCAGGAAAAGAAAACACTAAGATAGTGGGATATAACAACTCCGGCTCCTGCCAGCGGCTGCAGACTGGCATTTCAGCTGATTGGCACTGCAGGCGGTTAACACTGCAGCACATACAGGATGTTAATGGGAACTACAGCCTGGGGATACACTCACATTCTGGACTTTGTGTGCGTCTGTGCATCTGTGTGTGTGCGTGTGTGTGTGTGTGTAATTGGTGCCTACTTTTTTAACATTTGCGTGCAAGACTTCTATTTCCCATGCAGGCATTTGACAATCATTAAAATGTGTGTGTCAGTGTGTGTTTGTGCATTTTTATCTATATTACCACAGGCTATTGTACATCTGCTGACACACACAGACTCTGTGAGTGTGTGTGTTTGATTAATTTCTGAATCAAACTCTGTATTCTCTGTCCAGCTGATTTAGCTGTCAATTGATCATGTACAGAAACATTTCAGAATCAGTCTTGTGGCCTTAAGGTCGCAGGTTTGAATCTCGTGAGGAGGAAGTCAAAGAGAAACATCATCTGTAACCTTTCTCAGGTGATTGTGACCAATTATAAGAGATGGAATGAAATGAAGTACATTTTCTTACTTACTTAAGCCTCAGTGTTTTTATCACATATTATACTATATGTCACCTATATGCTAATATCTGGCCATAAATTAGAAAAACAAAAGTTTTCCAGATATTCTTGGACATTTAATGTCATTTCAGAGTTTGTCCTTTCCTGGAAAACAATTAAAAACTTGGTCTCCCCTCTGATGTCCTCCAGCTGCTCAGCTTCAACTCTCAGTTATTTAATTACAAAACTTTCCTTATGGACAGATGGCTTTAGCTTTGTCACTAAGTAGTGGTGTGCTCAGTAGCTAACTGTAACTGTTGGTAGCAGGAAACAGAACCAGGCTCAGCAGCCTCCCAGTGAACACAACTGTCATCGGGATGAACACAGCCGGTGAGACCGACAGCAGTGAGGTCATTTAGATTCCTGATGGAAAGATAGCTTTACTTGTTGCTAAAGTAAGTTAGCTAGCTGCTAACTGCTGTTAGGTTAGTAAGCTGTGACTCAGCTCCAGGGTGCAGTGAGCCAAACCCACCAAGAAAACCACCTCGGTATTGTAGCCTATTCCCAGTTGTCAAACAGGAAACAGGCTTCTCAGATGCTGTTTTGGTTCCGGTCCGGCTGAGTTCATTGGGAGCTCTCAGTCTGGGAGAGTCAGCTAATGGGAATGTTCCCCCTCCAAATGTTGGAGGGGGAACTCACCAATGGAAGGGTGGGCACTTGAGACACATGCCCCCTCTAGGTGTTAACGACCACACAGTGGTTTAAATACCTGAACTCCCAAACCAGTCAGTCAGAACTGAAGAAGCCTCTTGGATGAGAGGCGAAACGTCTTCAAGAACTCTATCAAGTCCAGTTGCCTACGACAAACTTTGCTACGAATACCATGACCTCGATGACTGAGAACCTTCACAGACATGTTGGAGGGAGAGTGTTGGAGTGAATGTGACAGGAACAATTTAAGCAATTAAGCACACCACTAGCCATTTTATGGGAACTTTAATGCAATTTTGAGATACTTATAGTTTCAGTATTTTTGTTAAATATTTTATACTTCCACTTCACAATGGAAAATATACTCTGTATATTCTGACAACTTTTTTGACTTAGAAAACATTGATTAACAAATGAAATATGATACATTGGTATGGATTAAGCCACTAAAAGTTGTATAAAAGTTCTTATCAGCTCCATCTCACCCAACTACAACATTAACAGGACTGAGGACCCTGTTTTACACCTAGCACATGGCGGATGGTGTGGGTGACACTAGTGGCATTGCTATCTTACACTGGCGTAGTTGCCATTTTCCCCATGTTTGCAAGATACAGTAGCAAATGAACTTGCGCCTGTCTGTGTGTCCATGGGTGGGAGGTTTAAAAATGAAGGTGTGGCCAGGTGCCTTTTGGAAGTGCCGCACACCCACTAAAACCTGGTGGAAGCATAAAGTCTGTGGTGCATTAGGTTCCTCTGCATGAACTAGCAAATGGCGTGTTTGGCTGAGGCGCACACACGTTTTCACAATCACAAAACACCTTTCATTTATGTAAAAAATTTTTTGCCCCACACAGGAGTGTGGATCAGTAAAGTGTCCTTTGAACACATTTTCTATCAGCATTTAAGAGTAAATATTGAAATAATCAGCATGCGTGTGTGTGATCACTGTAAGATCGGGCCCTAAGAGTCTACAGCCATGCAAGCTAGTCTGTGAGGTTGTGCTTAGGCAGTGTGGTACTTTGAGCTAAATGCTAACTTCAGCACTCTAATATGCTCACAATGATCAAAAACATGTTCATGTTTAATGGGGGATATGTTTACCATGTTCACCATCTTAGTTTAGCATATGAACATGCTAACATTTGCTAATTAGCATTAAACACAAACTATAGAAGTTAATGGGAATGACATCAATTTAACAAATATTTCATCATAAACTAAAGTATTTGAAAAAAAAAATTAAAAGTTTGACAAGATGGTGGCGCCAGAGGAAAGGTTGACCAATCACCAAAGGTATTACAATTCATCTCGAGGGGGACATGAATGTCTGCACAAAATTTCAAGCAATCCATCCACTGTGCTGGAGAAAGAGGCTGGGGATTATTATTTTTTAGAATAATATTTATAATATAATATTTTTCTTTCCATCCTTGATGTTTTTAGTTTTTCATTTGACCTCTAAGTTTCTGTTTGCAGTCTCACACACACACACACACACACACACACACACACACACACACACACACACACACACACACACACACACACACACACAGGACAGAGCGCACAGAGCCCTGGGGTGAAGGATGCTGAATGCTCAGTCAAGCAAGAAACAAGGGTGAGACCCATCTTAACCTCTATCTCTCTCACCGCTTCATCTCTGTCTTCTCCTTTTTTTTTTTTGTCCAAAACCACCACCTTTCCTCCTTTTCCAAATCACTTTCTCATTATTTCTCCTTCTTACTCTCCACATTTCTCTCTTTTGTTCTCTCTGTCTAAAATTCTTTTTTTTTTATTTGCAAGGAAAAAAAACAAAAGGCAAAGCTACTGAACACACCATCAATAATCTCCATGGGAACATTTTAAAAAAAATCTAATTTTAATATTATAGATTCTGCATTGTGTACAACAGCAATTTATATCTCTGTATTCAGAAAACCTGGAAATACAAACAGTAAAATATTAATGAAGACAAAGGTTTGACCTATTCTCTATGATTCAGATATTCATCCCTCAGCCAGGAAAGACTGCAGCTTTTTTTAAAATCTGTTTTGGCAGCAAGCTGCGTGTATTTGGTAATATTTATGTAAACAAAAGGTTAGATGTATTTCCTGTTAACATACAACATTGGCTATTATCAGTCACAGGCAGAACACATAAAAAAACGTGCCACAACCCATCTGGACACATTTAATAAAACTTATATAAAAAACACTGTCAGAAGTATAATTAACATTTACAAAATCCGCAACTAAGTTTATATGTCTGTACAAAGAATTCATATATTCATGAATTGCATGTCAGATTGCGAGTTACGGTCAAACCACAACAGAACAAGTATCAAATAAGGGACAAAGGATGTGGAGAAAATGATCTGTATTCCCTCACATCATGACATCACAGAACAACATCTTTAGTCCCGAACAGGCTACAGATAAAATGTCACAAAACACATGAGATAGTCCCCTCATGTCCACCTGCTGTGAGAAGCTCGGCGTCCTGCTGTGCGTGGAGCGACTTCCCTCCATATCAAACGTGCCTGATGTTTGTGACGGATCAGCAAATCCTCTCTCCTTATACAACGAAATGTTAGCCTTCAGCAATACACTACCCGAGTGTGGCTGAGAGCTTTATGTGATTTATTCCTTATGTATTGATTAACAACGCTGAAATACGGACCAAATAAAGTTCAGTTCCTCTTGAGGCTTACAAACAGACTGCATCGTCAACCTGGTATCACACCAAATTGTGTAACAGATCCAGCATTACATTTTGTGGCAGAAGCTCAGTCCTGAAAGGACGTGGCTTTGGGACCGGAGGGGAGCCGGTTCAAGTCCAGTGTGGACGAGCAGCACGGAGAGGTTCCTCCTTTGCTCCCGTCATTATCAACCCCTGCGGGTAGTACACTTTCATAGACAGTATTTTCCATGTCTGGGCCTGGCAAAACATGTCATGGACTACAGTTGTTCAAAATGCCTGTGTGTGTCCCCTCAGCACTAGCTCTGTGGTGAATACCATCATAAGTGTTGTTCCATTTGTCTTAAAATATATGTTTATTTTCTATTTAGCAGTGACAATGAATATTAATTGATATTTCATACATGGAGAAAAATGCTGCTTTGCAAGATATGAACCTGTAGCAATAATACTTATGATAATCACGATACGGACCACAAACAGACATTTGTAAATCGGAAACTGATGCAGCTTATTACCAAGTGCAGACGCTGTTCCCTCATTGAAAAGGTATTTCTGATTATTTTTAAATGAAGTATGGATAAGGGGCGAATGTATTTCATTAAAATCCCTCACTCCATTCTGCCCTCTGCTCTGCAACGTATGCTGTTATGTCATACCAAGGGCTGAGGGCGAGTGAGTGAGGGGAAGTGGAACTACTAATTAAATGCAGTGACGGTATCCCTCCAGTGCAGCGTTTCCCAATCCTGGTCCTTGGGGGCCCAGCGCCCTGCTTGTTTTAGATGTTTTGTTACTCCAACACTGTGTGACTCAAATGATCAGCTCATCATCAGAAGCCTGATAATGACCTGTTCATTTGACTCAGGTGTGTTGGAGCAGGGAAACATCTAAAACAAGCAGGGCAGTGGGCCTCAAGGACCAGGATTGGGGAAACGCTGCAATCGATCAGCTGAGCACCCAGGAAGTGCAGATCGTGTCAATGTCACATGATGCACTGTGGCCCAAAAAACTTTTTCTCACAAGCTTATATTGTGAAAAAAGCAACTGTAAAAAAAAAAAAAAACTTTTTGAGCTCCACAACCCCCACAAAAAGTTGAAAGAGTGTTTGACCCACAGAGGCTGACTATCCTGGCTATCTAAAAATGTGCTGTCAATGAAGTCTAAAAAAATGAAAAGAAAATGTAAAATGACTCGTCTCGCTATCAGAATTTGATCCGTTCAGTCTAATAACACTGCAGAGTGTAGAAGAGCCACATGATCAAATTATTTTAACCTCACTCACGTTACCAGAGGCTAAACCGGACATTAGCATGCTTGGTCAGCAGAAGTCTTTGGTGCACATGCTCTATGGGATGCACGATACAGAAGCATAGGTGGAAAGAATTCAAACTTGAACAGAGGCCAGCTTCCAATGCTATATCCGGTTCTCCTGAATACATCTGTGGGATGCACGGGTCTATTATACAAGCTTTGCCGTGAGACTGGGCTGGCGTTTTGTAATGTGCAACCCTGTGTCTGCCCTTTGAATGTGCATGTGATGGGGTGTGGAGGGGCCAATTGTCACTCTGCAAACTACCAGAGAATAGCCACGGAAAAATCTGTTAGCAAATGTATGTTCCAGACTTGACGTCAATAAGCCCCACACATGCGGTAAACAGCTGAGCTTTAAATTGGCTGAGTTGTTTCCCCAACAGAGAAAACTTTTTAAGTCACTCCAAAAATGGTCCGTAGTTCCCCTGTTGTTCTCGTCTCCTTCTTTTTCTTCCTTGATCTCAAATGTTTCCCTCTCAAACACAAGTTGTTGTTTGAAACTTTATAGATCTAACACATTCAAAGTAACACACGCACACACAGACACAGTTTAAACAGGATTAGCTCTATACAGTTCCACAGCCTTATGCTTAAATAAAGGCCTGACTAAATACTTTAATGAGGTAATCGGATGCAAAGTCACGACACTCTGTCTCTGCACACACACAAACAAAAACACATACACACACAAACTGTTTATGCATGCATATTTGCTTACACGAATATTTATAAATCCAGAATTTAAATTCAGGTAAATACATACAGTAGCTGCACACACACAAGTACACAAACTAAAGTGTCTTTTAAAGGAGATAAGAGGACAAAATGAGTCGGGAAGGAGGGAGAAGAGGAGAGGAGAAAAGAGAAGAATAAAAGCAGGGTGAGGACGAGGACAGAAGATAACAGAGGAGCAGGGATGGATTAAACAGCGAAGAAGAGAAGAGGAAAAGAGCAACAAACAAACACAAAGGAGAAGAAGACGAGCCAGAGGTGGAAAAGAAGAAGGGTAGAAGGAAGTGAATGAAAAGAAGGAGGCACAGGTGACTGAGAGGGAAAAGTAGGAGGAAGTGTTCATTTAGTTTGATGAAACTGTCAACTGACTGACATTTGACTGGCATTCAGTTGACATCACCCCGGCAACAGGTAACCATGGAGACGAGTGACAATAAAGAGAGGGAGAAAAGAAGCAGTCACCCTGTGTAGAATGTACAGAATATAACAATAATTAGACTGAAGCAACAGCAACATTAAAGGGCCAGTTCACCCAAATGACATTTTCTCTCTTTTATTGTCTCTCTCCCTGGTAATAGTAAAAAATGCAGAGCACTGATTCACATTAATTTAATCATGCCAAATTTCGGTACCTGGGAGCTCATCTGGGTGAGAGAGTAATTTAGACTATAGGGAGAAAGAGAACGACATTATCCATGCAGCTTGTTCAAGTCACATTCGGGCCAACAGCAAGCCCAAAGCGGTCACAAGTGTGGCTAAACTTTTCAAAACACAACACAGACAACACACACCATATCTGTAAATGTAAAATGCAAAGCTGGCCAGGGCAACACCTTTAACCAAACGCAAAATATATCCATGAGCGGAAGACTGTACCATGTTTAGCCTGAGAGCCAAGTCCCCAAAAGCAGCCGTAGCTAACGTTAGCATGCCTGCAGCTAGTGCCTGAATAGTGAGGCACTGACAACTTCATCGACATCTTCAGGTAAGTAATTAGCTCGCTGGATAAGATGTTGTTAGCCGACACTCAGCCACTGGCTGCATCTGAAATTCCTTACCAACATGATGTTTAGTAGCTACAAGTGTGGGTGAGATTTTTAACCCGTCCAAAACCTGAAATTGCAACATATTAATGGGTAAATATTACAGTATGTACAAATTACAGAAGTAATGTCAACAACATTGCAGGAGAATATCATGGGTTTCTTCCGAGGCAAACTTTACTGCATTAAATGTCCTGGGGCTTGGGATGGGGAGAGGGAGGTAGGGAGGGATTTTATTTTGCATGGTGTTTAAAATATTCTAAACAAATAACAAAATATTCTAAATAAGTAACAGGAAGAAGAAGACATACTTTATTAATCCCCTAAGGGAAATTACACGTTTCACTCTGTTATAACTTTATATACATACACAGGCTCAAAATATGCACAAACAGGACCTATAGACAAGCATCAGAGAGATGTCAGAGCGAGGGGGCTGCACACACACATATATATACGTATAGTCAGGGGCACCTCAGCAGTGCCGAGGAGGTGAACTGGCACCTCTCCAGCTACCACACGCCACAGGACTTGACCTGGAGACTTTTCAGTTCCTGAGCCAAGTGACCTACTGCTGCCCCAACAACATTGAAATTGAGAGGTTTGGACTTATTTTTCACAACTGAAATTACATTGTTGTTATTATAGATATAGATAAAGTATTGACAAAATGTACCTTTGGGTACCGGTGCCATATTGGTTCAAACATGAACGGTACTAAACCCTAATGACGATACAGGAGCGCCTCTATAAAACTGTCAGCAATAAAGACCCCTATGCTTTGTCAAGTGTTTCTGTGTGCGCATGTCTCGTTTACTGGTGCCACACAATTATAAAAGCAGACATTAATAATATGTGCAATGCATTTTTGTGCGTACATATGCAGGATTTGTGCATGTTAATGTCATTGTTTTTATGTGTTTTATGCTCAGTTCCAGTTATGTCCAATCACTTTCACCCACATAAAACCACAGCTGCTCTTATGTCTGTGTTTTTATGTGTGTGTGTGTGTGTGTGTGTCTCCTTAACACCATAGTAGTTAACTTAATGGTGTTTATAGAGCAGAAGCGTATTATTGTGTTCACAATAATTATCTTACTACAGCAAGACTTTTTGTCAGTGAGTGTGTGTATGTGTGTAGATACTCACTTTAATACGTCAGCACTTAATTATAATGGACCTGTGTGTAAATTAGTGGATGCATTTTTATGTGCGAGTGTGTTTATATGTTTGAACAATGATAGATGGTGTCAATTTCTTTTCCACACCATAAACAAGACACATTTATCTCTTCACTATTGTTACACACACACAAACACACGCACGCACAAACCACAAACACTGCTTTTCTGTTGCAGCAGGCTGTACTGTCTGCATATGAAACACTTTAAGAAATAAATATTGTGCAAAAAGAAAGTTGAGAGTATATTGCTGCATAATATTTTTTTAATAATTCAGCCACACTGCTTGTTGTTGCTATAACAACCAAACTGAGCTGTTTGTCCTGTGGAAGAAATGTCAACAAATAATTTGAATGACAATGCAAAACGAGGTGCGCTATTTCCCTAGAAGAGGGAGAGAGAGCGCAAGCATTTACAGTAAGCATACCAACATTCTAATGTTTAAAAAGTCAGTTTGCTGTAGCATTCAGCTCAGAGCACAGCTCGGCTGAAGCTGACAAAAGCTGAGCCTTTGATATACAGATATACACCATCAGGTGCGTACTCAGCCCTGGCCTTTTTTCCGTAACACACAGGCAGCACGCTCTCATGCGCGCCCCAAATGCACACAGAGAGGGCCTGTAGAGACAGACAGAGCCGGATGGCCAGTAAAAGCTTTATACGGCCCATCAGCCCACTGCTGCGGTGGCCCACCGGGATTTGTGCCAGATGGCCAGTCATTCCGTTTTCATCCCAGCTCTTCAAACACCAGCGTTGCTTTGTCACCACCTCTCAGCATCTCATACTGATACACCGTACTGTTTAGTGGCTGCATGAGACTCTGCCAGAAAACCTTTTTCATACGTGGTTAACACTGTCGGATGGGCACAGTTTTGTTAGGTTTGGTTTAGGTCAGGGGTCTGCAGACTGCAGCTCCTGAACCATATGCGGCTGATTTGCTACTCTCCAGTGGCTCCCTGTGGCTTTGACAAAAAATTATATGAAATGAATTAAATTTTATTTTCATGTATCATTGTTGTAGGCCTAAAGTGATTTTTACATATTCCAATTTGAAAAGTGTATAGGCTATACCTCAGGTAAAAAAAAAGTTTTCATATCTTGTCAAAGTCTTTTTCCTCTAAATTTTGCCAGTGGCTAATCTTGATTCTCCACAAGTTAGCAAGGGAAACCAAATCCAAAATAGAGATAAATAGTAAATTCAATAGTTGCACCTCCAGACAGATTTTATTTCCTTCTTTTGGGCCAAAAATAGCTCTTTTGAAAGTAAAGGTTGCAGACCCCTGGATAAAGCAGTAATTACTTGTTAGATTCAGGAAAAGCTCATGTTTTGAGTTAAAATAAGTTAAGTATGTTATGTTTGTCTCGTGATATTAGTGAAGCAAGTCACAAGATGAAAGCCACATGGTAATAATAATAATAATAATAATAATACCTTTTATTTGTATAATGCTTTAGAGGGTACTCAAAGACACTATACATGGCAGAAAAAAGAAAAACAAAACATAGAAACTATAAAGCAGTATTAGCATAAAAGAAACAACAACTAAAAATGGTAGAAAGCATATAAAAACCAGATCAGTATAAAAACAAGCTAAGAACCAGGGGGGAGAAGGAGGGCAGTATCTTAAAACTTTTAATAACAATTTGGTTTCACATGGGACACAACACCATGGCTGAACGTTTTGTGTTTATTTGAGCCGGCAATCCACTCTACCTCTGCTGTATTCTCACTTTCTCACTCTTTATAGCACGTTAAAAGTCTGGTGCATTTCATGTAGCTGCTAAAGGGTATCTTGTGTGTCACTGAGTCACTGTGAAGCATGAAAAAACATTGGTATTTGACGACTTGTGAATGAGAACAGCACTGCCACACCAATGTAGACTATACAGATAATTAAGCCTTTTAATTTGAAAATGTCAGGAAGATACTTCCAATGAATACTTCTATTGAATAATGACAAAGGGATGAATGCAAGGAAATGTTTGCAGAGTAGTGTACAAGAGTACATGTGCCAGTGCCAGAGGGCGCTTTCGCTTTTGACATGATAAAATGACAGGATAGAGGATTGTTGTTTCACTGCAAGTTTTTTGACAAGGAGGACAAGAACTCAAACTGTTGAGATAAAGCTGGAAGCACAAACATATCAGAAGGGAGATATAATCCAGAGCCAGTGCAGTGAGACATAGGAAATAAAAACAATAAAGAAGACACACACACACACGCACACACAAGAGTTTATTTCACCTCATGGACAGCAGCGAGAAAACAGGATAGTCAACAAATGATACACAGAACAGCATACATATACAGTAGATGCATCTCAAAAGTACAATGTGTGTGTGTGTGTGTGTGATTGTTCTGAATTTAGGTGCAAGTCATATATACCTCCTCATAAGGTATATGAGGAGGTATATATGGGTCTCCATGCAACACACACACACACACCACCACACCAGACACACTTTATATCCGCACAAACACACACACATTTCACTGTATGTATGTGCCACTGTACAAGCACTCATCCACACATAACACACACACATTTCATGTCATTCTATGGCCATGTACTAGTCATCACACATACATACACACACACACACACACACACACACACACACCACACACACACACACACACAACACACACACACACCACACACACACACGCACACACAGTGCCAACAGGAACAATACCAGAGGTGTCAGGATGATTGACCATCCCATAAGTCTCTACGATATGACTGGTGTCCCACAATGCACTGCAGCAGCGAGTCTTTGAACCACCACTTCAAAGTTTTGTGGAAAATGTCACCGAGCTCTGGTCCCAAACACCAAACAGCCATCTGAGTAAAACACATCATTAACTGGAGTTCACCAGTAAGCCAACATGTCAACGCTTCATAAAGTGTCTGACGAAAAACATGCCCCTTAGTAGATGTCTTAATTGAAAAAAAGGATAATTTTTAAATTTATTGAAATCATATCTTCAGAAAATAGCCTAAGTAAATCCAAAAAGGGTTTCATCCAGTGCTTAATCCTGACTTACAGCTCGGCTGACATGTTTCATCAAACATATATGATACCATGTTGTCACATTCAGACTTATCTTTATACTCACACACCTAGAAAACTAAACTGTTATATTGGAAGAAAAACTGAGAGACACCTTTGTCCTGAGGCATCAGAGAAAAGGACAAACTGTATGTAATTCTTCTACACACCCAACTGGATACTTGGCTACATCCACAAAAAAACAGCAGCACAAAAACTGCTAAAGCAAAAATAAATAAAATAAAACAATATACGCATATGAGATTACCGTAGTATAGCCTACAGATGGCTGTAAGTTAGTTTACAGGAATTATTCACATAGTTCTTTGGTTGTCATTAAACATGTTAAAGTAATTTACTTTAACAGCTCCTATAACCACCTCAACTTTCACATTTACTGAAAAGGACATCGCCAGAATGAAAACATCACATCTGGTCTTTAAAGTTAAAGTGAAGTAAGAGAGTTTGAACGTTTGATTTTTAATTGGCCACATTCAAAACTCACATCAAAGTCATCAGGATTTATCCTCAGGCAACCAGCTTTTATAACAATCAATTAGTTGTGCATTTCACTCTGGACTTAATGGTTGCACCAATCAACTGGCGCCATCCTTCCTCAAGCTATGCTGCTAACAAAAAGTTTCACCGCTGGCAGAGGAGGGAAAACGTTTCAAGTGGCGAACTAGACAGTTATCCACGGTGCGTTGGGAAATCACACATTTTTTCCAAAGGTCGTAATCTGTGTGATTGCCATTTCCATATGTGTTTCCTTATTAGGTGTGTTTGGATTCTGTAGTGAAAATTATTGATTATATTCAAAACTTTTCTCCTGATTAAAGGTATTAAGGTGTTCAGCTTTTTGACTTTGAGTAGTGCTATGGAGCACACACACAGCAATGTGCCATCAACAACAGGACAGAATAAGAAGACTGCTAGCTAGTGAACATGGATTTACAATATGCAGAACTTCAAACAACTGAAAAATCTGCTTGTAAATGTTTTAGAGGAAACGCATTCAATGGTGCTTTAATGCGTGGGTTTACCTGGGGGCTTAAGCCTCAGGCCACAGGCCTCCTACAAAAGTACGAGGGTCCTCACGAGACAGGAGCTTAAAAACGTATTTAAATGTGTTTTAAATCATAATCAGCACTGCCGACTCTCACAGCGCTGACTGTGAGGCTCGATTTAAACTTTTCACACGCTCTCGTGCCACATGTTCATTTTTTCATGCAGTGAAAAACAAATTCATAAAACATCGCAGTGTGAAAAGGAGACACTGACAGCAAACGAACAGTCAGAGAACAGAGACAGCAGAGCAGCAGCACAAGAGTGAGTTATTCAGACCATCAGGGGGAAAGTGAGAAATACACACAAACCTGTTATATCTGTAACTTCTTCCCATGCATGCTGCTCAGAGTTATCTCATCGACTCCTCTAGTGTCTCTCTCTCTCCTCTCCCTCTCCATGCACACCACAGGCAGGACTGAGACTAAGTTACTATTGTTATGGGGATGCTCTGTGTCTCCGTCATTCAGAAACTGTCTTGTAATTCCCAGTAAGAGGTTTTTTAGGCCAGTATGCCTGAAACATTAATATATTAATGCAAAATTATAATCATTCCCAACTTGTCAGATACTGACATTTTGTCGTACAGGCTCGCGTGGTCCCCTTTAATGACTGATGAGATGCACTGGGCTTTCGATGTTGTATCAAGAGCTTGTGTCTGGTGGAGGTGGGGTGGATGAATGGCTCAAACAAACACAGGACTTTCAGCCAGGAGACTGGAGTTCGTGTCCTATGTTAAATTAAAATATTATTGAAAGTTTTAAGGTATGTAACAATACATACATCATGTGACTTGAATTTTTTGACTTTTGTCTTTCAAGTCACTTCAGTGAAATCATGTGATGCATGAAACATTACATACTGTAACCACAAACATTGTGTTATACCAGACCTACCCAAGTAGTTTTGTTGCCTAAACCTACCTAAAGTGCAACTGTTTCATAGCATTTAAACCTGTGTTTCTGGCAGTGTCTCGTACTGCGCTAAAAGGATACCTTGTGCATCAGTATGAGATGCAGAAGGGCAGTGACAGGTTGGGATTAGGGTTGCAAATTTGTTGCTTTTTCCTTGACCAAAAGTTGAAAACACTAACACAAAACAATGTCAAATGAGGTGCAATTACTATTTCTATCAATTAATAATCAATTATTAACCATCAAAAGTAAACTAAAATAAAGAAAAGAAAAAGAAAGTAAAATAAAATAAATTAAAATGTTTTGTTTAACATGTTACAGAATTACCAACATGCTCTCCTGTTACCTGAACATATCTCACAGAAAATAAGAGGAAACCTCGAAGTCACTCACACATGAAAAACATAGTTATATATGTTAAACAGGCTTTCTGTGCACACAGGACAAAGTCGAAGCATCAGGCTTTTTTCCAGATGCCTAAACATACAGTTTATTGTGTCTTTAGCTGACAGAAGCACACACATACTGCTCCAAAGTCAAAAAACACCTCTCATGTATGAAAGGTTTTGGCCAACTTTGCTCTTCGATTTCACTTTTATGACAGATTGAACTGTTCAGAAGACATAAAGGGAAGACAAGGACTGATGAGGAAAACCAGAAAGGTAGGAGACACACAGCCTCTACAGCGCTGACCCAGAGCCCTGGATGTGTGATGCAAGTGCACGCGTACTCGGGGCAAAAGGGTGAGGGTCGGAGAGGTGCTCCAAACCATACACAGCCCCAGGGCCTAAAGTAACGTTAAGGAGCCCATGAATACATTCATCACGTTTGTTTGACCTCAAGGATACACAATGAGTTTTGCTTAGAAATGCTGAATTATTTGTTTATTTGTCTACAAGAAAAGTCTCTAGGAAAGTTAGACCAAACAGGTTAAAGGGACAGCCCAGCCCCAAATCAAAAATTCATACTTTGTTTTGGAGATATCGGCAGCAGAGGTGCCTGCTTTCTCTTCAATATAATGGAACTAAATAGCACTCAGCTCGTGGTGCTCAAAATGTCAGAAAAACACATTTTAAAGAAAGTCAACACCAGCGTCTCTTTCCAAAAGTCATCACCTGGTTATTCAAGATAATCCACAGACCTTGTTGTGAGCAGTTTCACGTGGGAGCTATTTTCTTTCGATGGTCGAATCTACTGGAACTGCTTTCTTCCTAATACAAAGAAAGCAGTTCCAACATGAAACTGCTCATGACAATAATTGTGGATTATCCTGAGTAACCGTGTCATGAATTTTTCAGAGGTTTTCACTTTTTTTTTGCCAATTTGAGCACCACAAGCAAAGTGCCATCTAGTCCCATTATATTTGAGAAAAAGCAGGCATCTGTACGGCCGACAAAATTTGTCATTTTGATTTTTGATACTGTTCCTAAAGGTAAACAGGTTCATAGTAAAAAAAAAAAAAAAATCCTTTACATTAGTGAACATCACAGCCTCGATTATACAGAGCGCAGGACGAGGATCAGAGGCAGGATTTTTTCTTTATGACTGCTGAAACAAACAGACTCCACAGCCTTTATTATAAATCCACTGTTCGCCTCATGTTGTTTCTGATCCAGCTATTGTTCTTTTGTATCAAACATTCAGAGCTCCTCTTTGAGAAACTGTTTTTATTGTTGCCACCTGCTAACGCTGCCAGCCTCTCGCTGCAGAAAGAAAACCTTTGGTTTGTGGTCGCAATTAATCCCAACAACAGTGTTTGCTTCACCGAGAGAACAACAACAACAAAAACAAGACCAACAGGGTGTATTCAAGCGAGGAAGAGTAACGCTCTGGAAACAGGGCGAAGGAGGAGGTGTGTTGCTACACAGCGCACTGAGGCGAGGCTGTGTCAAGTCATATGAATAACACACACTACACTACACACACACACACACACACACACCAGTTCATTTCCATACATGACAAAGAAGCACACTACAAAACTGTGCCTCTATTCTGCTTCAATGAAGGGGTTAGGCCACATCAGTTTCCACTGTCAAAACTGTTCAAAGTGAAAATGAGCTACAGTACAAACCTACAGTAGTTTCATTTCTTAAAGGGTCATCTCAATAAAAACAGCTCATGGCATTTAGTTTGTTGCTGTCCAAGCAGCAACAGATTGTATAAAAAAAAACCTCTTAAAAACAAGAGAAAACAAATCTGTCTGGAGTCGCAATTATTATTATTACTTTGTTACTTTATGATTATTATATTATTACTCTGAGATTTTTCTTTTTTTGGATTTGGCATCCATAACCGAGGGAAACTCAAGACTAGCCATGGACAAAATGTAGGAAAAGGTGCCAAGCGATCTGTATAAAAGTATAATAAATATAAAAGTTCTCATTTTGTCTTTAAAGGATAGTTCACCCAAAAATGAAAATTCAGTCACTATCTACTCACCCTCATGCCAATGAGAGGGTTGGGTTTATTTTGTTAGTCGTTAAAACACTGCTGGAGTTTCACAGGAAAACAGCGTTGCAGAATCTCCCAAACAATGGAAGTGAATGGTGACCGGTTTTTGAGCATAAAAAACAACTGGAAAAAAACATAAAATGCCTCCATACTGCTTGTCTGGCATAATCCAAGCCTCCTAAAATCCCGACATGCTGTTTGCACACAATCACACCACACACACCCAGTTCAGACAGTGTGCAGGTGCACATGAATGTGGCCCCAAGCTGAGGATCTACAGCGAAGATTCGGGCTAAAAACTTGATATAAATAACATTTTTTTGGTCAGCTCGGCATGTTGGGGCTTTAGCGGTATGGGGTGGTATGGAGACATTTTATGTTTCTATTCTGTTGTTTTTTACATTTGATTACTGGTCACCATTCACTTCCATTGTTTGGGAGATTTTGCAATGCTTTTTCCTGTGAAACTCCAGCAGTGTTTTGTGGACTAACAAAATAAACCCAACCCCCAACTGGCATGAGGGTGAGTAGATAGTGACTGAATTCTCATTTTTGGGTGAACTATCCCTTTAATAGCTAGAGGTGACAGCTGGACTTGAAACAGGGACGTCATGGTTCATGGCCATCATTTTCATGTTTAACTATCCGGCTCTTGATATGGGGACGTTGTTCCGATGGCCCATTATTCTGAAACCCCAATAGTCCCAAAAATGTCCCATTGGACCAAAAGCCCATTTGTCTGACAGCTTGTTATCCCAAAAGCAAACGCTTGCTGCTCTGAAAATATACTCTCCCTGCAGCTGCGAGTGCAGTTACTCCGGCCCTGTCCGTGGTGCTGAATTAGTGGGTTTTGCCCTTAATAAGCTCTTTCTGCCTTTACACCAGACATTTCAAGCTATTTCACTACAAATAAATGTCCAATGTTGATGAAAAATCATGGAAAGTTTTCCTTAGTGGCGCATGTCCCCATCAAGCAGGTCGTTAGAGTTTGCAACTGCAGGGAGTGTGTATTTTCGGAGAAATGGACCTACAAAGCAATGGGTGTTTGCTGTCAGGATAACAGAGTGTTGGACAAATAGGCTTTTGGTAAAATGGTACATTTTTTGGACTATTGGGGTCTGAGGATAATGCACTGTTGGAACAATGGCATTGCACCTTTGATACCACAGATAAGGGTGTTAACAAACCCCCAACTACAATGTGTACTTTGAGTATCAAACCTCCCTGGTAGTCTTGAAAAGTGGATCTGAAACCTTTGTGGTTTGCTCCGGACGGAAGCTGTCCTCAGTTTGTGTTCTCAGCATTTGTGGCAGGTTCCAGTGCAGATCCACAGTCATGGACAGAAAAAAAAAAAAAAAAAAATCCACATTACTGGACATAAGGCAGAATTTTCTGTGAAGCTTCTATGAAGGATTTTGTTGTAAATCTGGGTCTCCATTGGAATCAATTGTTACTGCCTTCATGAAAGAGCAAGCTAGAAACTTCAGAGCTGCAAATCAAGACTGCATGGAGTTAGTTTTCAGTACTCAATGCTAAATTTTCAGAGAATTCTTTGAATGCACCTTGGATTGGTGTTTGTGCTATTATCAGATATATTTGAATAGTTTGCTATTAACCCTCCACCGACCATACTTTGCAAATTAATGTTAATTTTCTCTTTTCAGTCTTCTCCTCATGTTTCAAATCCACTCACACATAGAGCCCTTTATTTACTGGCATTTATTCACTTATTCTGCTTTCTTTCTTTGTGTATTTCAATTTTCATTCACTGTTTTTCTTCTATACATATTCTAGTGGTTTTCTTTTCTCCCTGCAGTACAGGTTGAATACAGTAGCACTCTGAAATGTTTCTACTTCTCTAGGTGTATTTAATAATTCAGCTTCTTATTTCAGTCTGGTGTAAATGCACTCCACTGAGAACTGCCTATGAACTAATGTCTCAAACACAACTAGCAACCAATGTCCCCTTTTCACTGCCAATACCCACATAAACCCAATTTAACCCGTATTTATCCAAGGCAGTTTGTTACACATGGGGCCTCTGTGCCCAGAAACCTTCCTGCTTCACATGCAGGCCTGGAGCTGACTGATCCCAGTACAACTACAGTATGTCTGGCTGCTGAGCTGGTCCACTGGAGCTGTCCAGGGGTCGAGTGCCTTGCTCAAGGGCGCCTCCACAGTGATTTTTACAGAGGTTAAGTGAGAATACAAATTCTGTATTCAGATGGATATCTCTGGTACTGCTCACGCATGGAAAGATGGCTATCACTATTGTAATTTCTTCTTCTTCTTCTTCTTCTTCAAATTAGAAGAGGAAGAATGTACTATTTTTCTTATTCCACAAAAGTACCGGATTGCAGCTGCATTTTAACAAGATGTAACTTATACTGAGTAATTTGGAATGTCATACAAATATCAGCAATTGAAATTTCATATATGTTTTCTAAAGCAGAGTTGAAATAGCCCGGTAAAGCACACACTAACTCCACATTTGGGAAAGCAGGGAAAAACTCCTTGAGAAACCTTGGAAGGCATCAGGCAAGAATGCCTTTCCTGGGCTGGTGGGTTCCCAGTGGACATCATAACAAAAACTGACATTAAAAAAATGATATTAAAACCAATATATGACCAAGACGAGTCCAGTCTAGCAGCATGCTGCCATAGAGACCAGCACATAGCCTGGCAGCGATTGGCATATCTGACATTTTGACTACCCTTATCTCTGTTGTTGACACAGAAGCTGCCTACTGATAATTTTATTTTAAACTAAATATATTTCTGGAAATACAATATGGACAATTTCATGTTGTAACTGTGTGAGATACATCTGCATTATGTACTTTTATAACCTATTTTACTCAGATGCATACATTTTAATTAGAATTTCACTGATCACATCTTAGTTTGAGGTATCCAAACATATATCTTTTAGATATTTTTAAATGTACTGAAATAAAGATATGTTTAAGATACCTCAAATTTGAGTTTTGACCAGTCATAACATAAATGGAGATATCTGGGATTCACATTTTAGAAAGGAAAATACACACTCTGATTTGGAGTTCACTGACTGCCTGCCTTCAGCCCTCCAAACCCCATTAACATAGTGCTCAATTTAACCGTTATAAACATCTACAACTTCTACTGAGGACAGACATTGATGATTTTACAAATGAAGATTGGTCAATAGATTATAATAGGACTTCCAGTTGGGGTCAGACTATTGCTTTCACCACAGTAGACTTAAGGTATAATATCCTTGTGTCACAGTAACCTACATTTGGAAGCATACGTACCTACTGACTGAACATTTCTTTTGAAGTTTAACAGACATCAACCGCTGACATGACATGCACAAGGGACTATGGCTGCCAGAGGTCTGGGCTGCCCCGGGCAGTTGCCAGCTAACTGCCAGAAATGAAGTGCGTGGGACGAACATGTCAACATCAAGAAGGATGCGTTTGCTGTCACCTCTGAGACATGAATCCAGGCACAGCGCTGGGAAAAATGCCGATAGCTACAGTGCAGTTTATCTTCTTACCGGCTCACTTTTCAGGCAGACAAAAGGTCATCAAAGGACAAAACACGCGGCTCGTTAGCAGCCATGGTCGGTTGGCTTCTGGGCCTTTTGAAAGTTGAATGTGTAACATAAATTTTAATAAAGCATGCTCCTCTCTCCCAGCTCCCTAACCCCAACCCAACTAAAGTGTGTACAAGCAAAGGCTGCAGAGACACAAAAATACCACATCAAATATTAAGTGACCAAGCTGCTTATTGCACAGAGAGGCTGTGGCCCATACCAAAGGGTTTCTGAAGCAAGAGCCATGGCTGGAGCTGTATCCTCGCTGTCTGGTACAACTGTGGTCGCATACTGCCACCATTTTGCTAGAACTAAAGATGGTAAATTATTCAGGTTTGTGCAACAAGGTTTTTTTTTTTCCTTTAACCACAGTCTGACAAGAAGAGATGTTCTGAAAGCAATTTGTTGCAGCTCTTACGGTCATATTATCTTTTGAAGAGGACTTTGAAAGTCGGCTAGTTTCACAAGTCTCTGACCAATTAGAAATCTTTTATTTTGCCACACAAACACAGGGTATAGTTTAGTTTATTTTGGAGATAAAAGTTCATGAAAATGATTTGACAGGTAATGTTTTCCATTATGTTGCATTCACCTGAATTTTAGACTAACTCACCAAATGAACACCGCACAATGAGCACTATTACCTCCAATCAACGTCTGCGACAAGTTCCTCCTTAGCTGCCTGGGTTCACAGGAAATAAGCACTTCACTAATCATTTCATGGTGATTCTGTTCTTGTCCACTAAAATCATATCCGCTTTGTCGTCTCCGTCTGCCTGAATCAACGTGAATGAAGCATTAATCTTTTTACATTTTTCATTGTGTTTTTCTTCTCCATCTCCCTCTTTGCATCTCCTTTTTGGCCTCTCTTCATCCTCGCCCTTCTTTTCTACCTTTGTTTTTTCTACATTTTAATCTTCTTTCTTGTACTTTATCACCCCTCTATCTGCACTATATGTTAATTTCTTCTCATTTTCTCTATCTGGACTTTACAACGCTGTCCTTCTCCTGCACCTGTCACTCTTTGTCCCCATTTGATTCCTCTATCACACCTTTTTATTCCTCCTCTGCCCTTATTCTTACAATATTGTCTCTCTTTCTCCCCCACTTATTATCTTTCCCTCTCTTGCTTTTAGTTCCATCCTTATTTCACCTCTTTATTCTTTCTCAAAGTCTTTTTTCCTCTTCCCTTCGCCTCTCTTTTCCTTTCCTACACGTTCTCTTTTTCCTTGTTCCTTCTTCTCTCTTTCACTCAGCTTATATAATTAGCCCTGAAGGGCAACACTTTTTAATTATTTCTTCTCTTCCGGCAGATGAGTGTGCTCCATCATAACCTGCCTAGCCATTTTATGTTAGCTTCTGTTAAATAACCAGCAGGATGAGGGAACTTCCACTGCAATTTTGAATTAAATGAAATTTTTCCAAACCAATTTTACCAATGAAGTCATCGGCGTCTGGAGAATTATGCCTGTCTATTAACTTCACTTAATGCTCTTAATGTGCAGCTCGGCACTCTTCGCCGTTGAAATGACACCTCCTCAGAATGTCCTGGAGATGAAGGCGAGAGATGGGTGGGCGGCATGTGACCTTTTGACTTCTTAGCAATGGATTCTGGGTATTGCCATGAGGTGAAAAGGTGAGGGAGTGGAAATAAAAGAGAGCAGAAGGAAATGTACGTGTATTGATGTGCGTGTGGGGGTGTCAGTTTGAGAGAACACGGCTGAGCGAGGCGCTAATAAAGTGTGTGCATAAAATGTTGCAAATGAGTGTGTGCGCGCATGTAAAAGGTACTATGCCACAGATCAGTGCGATCAGATCAAAAGATGCATGATACATGACAGTGAACCAGTAAAACTGAAAAAAAGACAGAGAGCCTGACAGAACAAAAGAGAACGTAGTTAGCATGCAGAGCACCGAACCACAATGCCTGAGAACAAAGCGCCACCTACAGAAACACAAATGAATTTCACACTGCACTGCATGCTTATGGACGGTCATCAGAACCTTCATCAAACTGCCAAAGGAGTCATCACCAGTCAATTTATGTTTAAACATAAGCAACCTGTCTTACTTTAAAGGGCAAATCCAACACTTGTTAATGGTAAATGTAGTCACTTGAAGCAGTAAAATCCTCACTGTGCTGCTAAATTTAACTGATTTGACTGAGCTGAATTCTTCTGCTGCAAAATCTGTGTTTTCTCGAGAACTACTGTACAGGCTGTTTCAACCAGGGTTTGTAGTCTCCTCCTCAGGGTAGCTGCAGGGCATGCTAGACAGAGGTGGCAAAAGTACACACATTCTGTTTCATGTAAAGTACAGATACTTGTGTAAAAAAGACAGTAGAAAGTTGCCCTCTGAAGGACATTTCTACTGTTTCTGTATTATTCTGTATATTTCTGTGTGTGCTGTTTATGTGTAAAGCTAACTGAACCTCACTTTCTCTGAAAATCCTCTCTCTGTTATTACTCGCATTGCAAAGCTTGATCCTGATTGCATTACAACATTCTAAGGTCTGTTATTTTTGTATAGCAGACCGTTGCTATGAATAGCAGACCGTTGCTATGGACGCTTCTGATCGACTCTGGCGGATCACGTCCTGTCAATCCCGCAGAAAGACGTTTACACCTGCGGCAAGAAATCGTTAATTTTCTGTTGCTCCATCAGAAAAAAATGGAATATTTTTCCAATATCAATTTTTAAAAAGTAGGGAGATTATGTCTGTGACTGGGCACAGATGTGAGAGCAGTCTGAGGAGCTACTGGGCTCCGACCAATACAGATCGGGAAAAGCGGAGCAAGATCCTGTCCTCTAATTCAGGCAGCAGCAGCAGATCGGGTGAGTGCCTCTTCTAAAGCGTTAGTGATGAGATAATAGTGATAGCAGTTGTAACAGTAAAAAACTGTTTCCAGGTGTGTCAGCTGCAGGGCCACAGCAAGGAGGAGAAATATGCATGAATGAGGACAGAGACGTCAGCATCAATATTCCAAGGACGTCCCATTCACCTTGTCTCACTTCACCATAAATGGAAGTGTAAAAAAGTTTAATGTGAATTACAATAGCTAATCTTCGCTTCAGAGTTACCGTTGCTTACAGTTACAGTTCCAACCGTAGAAACGAACAGGACTATTTTTGATCAGCTCATCATCAAGCCTCTGCAGAAGCCTGATTACAACCTGATCTTTTGAATCAGATGTGTTGGAGCAGGGAAACATCTAAAACATGCAGGGCAGTGTGCCCTGTGGACTAGGGTTGGGAAACACTGGCTTAAAGCAGCTGTAAAAAAAAAAATGAAATAGAAACCACTGCACATATTATCCAGGATCTTATCTCTTGAAGGCTCCACAGCAAAAATGCAGTGTTTAAACTTCTGAAACTATAGCGAAACTTCAGTCAGGGAGACTAAACTTTTGCATGCTGGGGCAGGTAGTTTATTCCTCTTACCATCCTGCCAATCACTTCTCTCATGCATTTTCACTCTTCCTGCTGTCATTCTCTGGGGCTTTCCATTGTGCAGCTCGCCCAAACAACACACCTTCATCGTTAGCCTATCATCTTGCTGCCGTCTTTTTAAATTTGTTACTGTCTCTGCCTTTAGTCTTTCCTGCTGTGGTATGTCCGCCCCTCCACCGCCCAATCTGTGCAGATTAATCATTTCATGAGTCCCAGCAGAGTCATCAGCCACCACCACCTCCAGTGTCTGGACTCCATGGGGGGACTTATCGTGCCACTGCTAAGGGCAGCCGCCCCTCGATTACTAAATCTCCCTGTAGAGTCTCAGCACCAAAGACCTTTCTGTCAAGACTAATCAGCACATATCAGTGCTATAATAAAAATGTTTCTTTATTTCATTCACTTGTCTCTCCTGATTGAAACATAGTCAGCGGCAGGAGCATATGTTTTGCATCTGCAGTCTGTGGCAGTATTACGATGCACGGAACTTAATTTTCCGCACGGCTTGCACAGCAGGTACCTTCATCAATTATTTAAATCTTTCGACACAACGGGATCTAACAGTAATTGACATTCCTTTTGTAGACACTTATGAGCTGCTCCACACAGATTTCAAGTTTATAGAGTGAGATCACTTCTATAGAAGCTGACTTTTTATATCTCCATACTCTATTTATTAAAATAAATTCAATGATTTCAGCGGGATCATTACAGGGAGTTCTCATTTCATGAAAGTGCCCAGAATTACTATTTACAGAAGTTTTAATGTGCACTTGGAAATACACCTTCACATCAGTAATTTAAAGCACTATTATATCAGTAATTAAAAACAATATTTTTTAATCAAAAACAAAAATAAAGTTCTTGCCTAAGTGGCGAGAGCTGGCAGCAGAATTGTTTACACTGTTTCCAGTGCAGTGATCAGTCATAACCATCGACCACATATCAAATAGTAAGCAGAGCTTCTGGTTATGAAAAGTGAAGCCAATGCTGAAGTGCCTTAAACCTGCATCCTTTATAATAACCAGCAGGGGGTGCCTCCACTTGATTCATGACCTTGGTATATACAGTATTTTATTAATGAGTTTATGGTCTCAATCACTAGTATCTGTATTCTTCAATACAGCTTGTTGTTCATTTTGTAAATTATTCTCCCATTTAGAGTAAAATAGATGACACAGTGTGGGTTTACCATGTGGATGAGTCATTCTCTGTGATGGCACCCAGTGCAACACACAGGACTAACGTAAATCAGATCAAACTATCAAACTAGACAGTACTGATCAAGATTCTGATACTGCATAAAACATACACTGCCTGGCCAAAAAAAGTCACCACCTGGATTTAATAGGTAAGAGCCTCCCATTGGATAATTACTGCAGTGATTAATATGTTTCAGCTGGCAACAAGTTATTTAACCCTAACTGATGCAGTGAGCAGCTTCTCATTTCTTAAACAACCATGTCAGAGGACATATCCTGTGGTCGTGGAAAAGATGTTACTCTGTTTCAGAAGGGTCAAATTATTGGCCTGCATCAAGCAAAGAAAACAACTAAGGAGATAACTACTAAATTTGGGTTAAGAACTGTCCAACACATTATTAAAACCTGGAAGGATAGTGGTGAACCATCATCTTTGAGGAAGAAATGTGGTCGGAAAAAAATCTTGAATGATCGTGATCGGAGATCACTTAAATGTTTGGTGAAATCAAATCGTAAAAAATAAACAGTAGTAACTCACGGCTGTGTTTAATCGTGAAAGTAAGAGCAATTCTACACAAACAATGTGAAGAGAACTCAAAGGGATTGGGACTAAACAGCTGTGTAGCCTTAAGAAAACCACTTATCAGTGAGGCTAATCAAAAAAAAAAAAAAAAAAAAGGCTTCAATTTGCTAGAGAGCATAAATTGGCCTCTGCAGCAATGGAAAAAGGGTAAGAAGAGAGGCAGATGAAGTGATGCTCCCATCATGCCTAGTGTCTACTGTACAAGCCTGTGGGGGCAGTGTTATGATCTGGGGTTGTTTCAGTTGCTCAGGTTGAGGTTCAGCAACTTTATGTGTCCAAAAAATGAGGTCAGCTCACTACCTGAATATACTGAATGAGCAGGTTTTTACATCAATGGATTTTTTCAAGCATGAGACATCACTTTCACACATGGATTGTCCACCACAGAGTCCAGACCTGAACCCCACTGAGAATCTTTGGGATGTGATGGAGAAGACTTTACTCAGCGGCCTGATTCTCCCATCATCAATACAAGATCTTAGTGAAAAATTAATGCAACTCTGGACTGAAATAAATGTTGTGACACTGCATAAGCTTATCGAAATGAAGCCATGAGTGCTGTGATCAAAACTAAAGGTGGTCCAACAAAATATTAGAAAGTGTGACTTCTTTTTTAGTGGCAGTTGTAAACTTAACTTTGTGGTTGCCCTGGAAACCTTGTGCTGAACGGATGTCCCTGAGATACTGCATGCATGAGATTGTGGTAACCTTCGACCCTTAAACACCAAAATATAAGCAGCTCATCCTTGAGTTCAGGTGATGATTTATGCCAAGTTTGAAGAAATTCTCTTAAGGCCTTCTTGAGATATAAGATTTACAAATGGAATGACCCAGAAACATAATGCTTCAGGTCACACCTATCGCTGTGGAGGTAGAAAAAAAGGTTTATTTAAGGTTTTTCAAAGATTGTGAATCACAGAGGTCCTTCAGAATGCAGTCAGGAATGTGCACCAAAAACAAACGGCTGATCGGTCAAATAAAATGAGAGGTTGGCTGAGGACAAGCACTGTTAGTCACATATACGCGTACACCTCCAGGATTTCACCTGGCACAGGTTATAAAAGGATGTAACAAACAAAAGCAGAGTACAAGTGCAAATACAGCAAATGGAAGCAGTTAATACAAGGCAACTGACGATAAAGTTTCAGCACTATATTATGTAAAAATCTATGATGGAAGAGTGTGAACACAATGGAAGATTTATGAGGTTGTGAAAAGTGTCTGCAGTTACATCCTGAGACAATGAGCAGCAGATGAAATTATCACAAAAATGAATTAAAATCAAATATGAAATAAATAAGAATTCATCAGGAAATATAAATAATGTAAAAGAAGACACACTGAGAAGGACATATTTGGAAGTGTTTACATCTCATCTACACACTGTGCAGCAGATATGCAAACATTTTATTTCATTACATCCAGCTGGTGTCTTCCTGTCAGCTCTCATCACTACTGCGTTATATTGCTCAAGTTTTTAATTTGTATTTTTATGTTTGTGTTCTGTGTGAGCGCTGCGAACCCCGCTTGCAAACCAAATGTCCCCGGCCGAGCGGAGCTTAAATTGAATTCTGCCTCCGACTCGCGGTTCTGAATAAGAGGAGGCAGGACATCAGAGGGGAGAGGAAGAACAATGACCGTTTGGCAGGTGGTTGAATAGTTGTTGGGAGAAATCAAACACACAGACAGTGAAACGCATCTCTCTTCCTCTCTGTTTCGCTTCCACTTCAAATGCTGGTACTGACAGTCTTGCCTTTGTTATCGCAGGAATCTACACACACACACACACACACACACACACACACACACACAGAGTAATACTAAGTGGGAGATGAAAGCTTGATCGTGTCAGAGTGTGTTTCCTGGCAAGACACACATATAAATACTAGCTGGCCGGAGCCGGTTTCTTCCACTTTAGATGGACAGGACAGCTGGCAGGACAAGAGACGCGCAGGTCTATTTTCATTCACGAATCTGCCATTTCTAAATCGATTTAAATGAACGATCTCCGCCCTTGATTGCCATTGAGTTCTTTAAAAAGCTTTTACATTTACAGTAGCTCTTCCACACATCTGGGCCAAGTTCTTTTCATCCGTGTAATGGAGTTTTCCTGGAAGGGACAAACTTCCTCCTCAAAGCTGTTTCAGATTGACGTGGAATGTGTGTTTGATAGTAGCCACCGAGTCAATTACAACACACAGCTGTTCATCTCCCAGCTGTTTTTGTTTTTCCTTTTCAGGCACGATGTGAATTAATGTTTCTTATTTGGTTCTCGCTGGCCTCATCGCAGTCCTTGTTTGGCAAGTTAACTTCCAGGATGTTTCATCTGTCATTCAGCCTCGTATTCTGTTCTGGAATCGAATTTAGTCATCTGTTGCTTATGTTTGAAATACTTAAAACTGAAGCACTAAATGTCACTAATGCAACAAAATTGCCACAGCAGTGATTTCCAGCTTGAAAAAGAGACATTTATCACTCACATTTTTTAGCAACAGCTGGAAAAGGAGAAGACTTTTCATCCGCTGGACAACTTTTGCAGGCACATGGTATCTGTTTCTCCTTAATACAGCCATGATGCAGCATCATAAACATCGGCGTCATAAATCAAGGAAATCGACATTTATAGGATTTTACTTGCTGACCATGAGTTTCTTATTTGCCATTTGAGCTTGTGCACAGCTGTTTAACTCCACCCACTGAGGTTTACCTAAACCAGTCGCTCAATCTGAAATCACTCCCTCCGTCACTGTCACTGTTACCTAGTTGGCAACGATGGAAAAGTAGAACAATGCTGTATCGTTGAAGTCTCCTTTTATGTCTTATTAAGGTGAAATATACATTCTCTCCAACACCTCACAAACAATGGCAAAAAACTGGGCTGATTCTAAAGTCCTTATAGCCAACCATTCACACACTGATCGCGCAACCATCAGGAGCAATTTGGGTTTCAGTATCCTGCCCAATGACACGTCCACATGCAGACTGGAACAGCCGGGAATCAAACAACTGACCCTCTGATCACTGGATAACCTGCTCTGCCTCCTGAGCCACAGCCATCGATCACCACTGTTTATTTAATATGGGGAGGGGGTTTGATATGACGACTGACAGAGGAGTAAATACACCATAGTATCACCACATGCGTGTCACATGTGTCGCTGCTAGTAAATTTCCTAAAGCAGCAGTTTCTGGTGTGTGGACTTATTTTAATATTTTTGCTCTTCTGTCCAGCGCCCAGAATTTATCGTTTTTGGATGTGCGTGCTGTTTTTTTGGGTCTTCAGACCGACAGAGGAGTGCCACCAGATTTGAAATGTTGTCTTTGACTATTGAATAATTTCAGTGTCCTTCACTCATACTTCATGCACAGTTACTACACAGACTCTGGGTGCATGAGATATACAGATATGTCAGGTTTTGGATAAAGTCCTGACAGCTTTTGTGACACTGACATCATTGTTTACTCAATGTAGCGCCCTCCTGTCTTGTGTCCTGATGATACCTGATTCTGTATGACCTGAGGCATGCTGTATTAGACTGAATGTTTCGATTGTATCTTTAAGCTTCTGGTATGAACTCTGCCCATGCGTGCACGCCAGAGCATGCGATTGGAGCGGAGCAGGAATGAGCAGGGAGCACGCACGTGGGAGGGTTGGATGGAGCACGGAGCAGCTTTTTTTTTTAAAAGGGTGGAGCATTGCCTTTTCTCCCACTCTGTCCAATTCCGCTCAGGTACCACTCACACCACGAGTCTGACGTGCGCTCAAGTGCCCATTGCACAGACATCCACAAATTTTGAACTGTTGATGAACTGTCTAGATGCTGCCTCTCCCTCTTCATCTCCTCGGGGTGTGTCAGTGTTCAGTTTGCTGTCTGCTGTGGTCTAAAACATCCTCACTGATGTAAACTGAGTGAAACTGATGCAAATTATCCTGCTGCCTTAATACAAAAACATGAATACTGTGCACCGTATAGTCATTATACAGACTGAGCTGAAAAAAGGTGAAAAAGACAAAAAACTATTATCAACAATAATAATAGTGAAGAAATAAATAGATACATATGAATAGTGGCCTTTTCCTAAAATACTGCTGGTTCTGTGGTTCTGGAATTTTAAATCTGAAGCCTGCAGTGCGCTATAGATACTTCAACTGATGTGCGTATATCGACACTTTTAGTGCATTTTGGCCAGCAGGCCACAGTTTAAACTAAAGCTCAAATGCAATGCAGATTTTTCTTTTTTTTGGAGTGAGCAATTTGAGCAGAGCGGGGTAAAATCTGAGTTAAGCGTGGAGCGATAATGAGCGGAGTGGCATGGTGCGGCTTTGAGCGGCGGAGCAGGGAGGTCAGACGGCTCCGTGAGCGAGGAGCGGAAATTCTCACCACTCCACTCCGCTCACATGTTCTGGTACATGCTGTACCAAAGATCTTCTCTGTCAACAGATATGTGTTGTATTAAACTCATATATTCAAGAAAGATCAAGTCAGGTTCCTCAATTTATTTGTTCTTTCACCAAAGCGAAGACTGACCAGAACTGCAAGTTTTTCTTCATCTGTGTCATTGCACATTTCGAGCACAACGCACCCGACTCACAATACTCAGATCAAACTGTCAAACTGTGCTGATCAAATGTGAATCAAGATACTGTTACTGTATTAACTATTTCTCACCTAAAGTGTTACATATTTGAGTGAGCTGTTAAGCGTGAGCAAAGTCATTTGAGAAATTCTGCTTGAAAACAGACCAAGCACCGTCCTAATTTTCATATGTCACTCACCACTACATCACACGTTTTGTTGCTGAAATGTTTTATTTGCTGAAATTGCCTGTAAGCCATATTTCAATGCTCTAATTGGCTGTAAGTCTATCCGATTAGCAGTGGCATTTTGGTCTACCCTTGTTAATAACATGCTTTGGAACTTGAAAATGAACTGAGAGATCCCAGACTACTTTGCATTTGTGAATTAGTCTGGCAATGCCAGGCTATAAAAACTCAAGTATTTTCCTAAATCCAGACTCATCATAGTTGACTCAGAATGGCTTTTATCCAACAGTGAATCAGAGAGCTCTGCTACTAAAAATATACTGTCAATGAGCTTAATTTGGTCTTTCAGAAGACAAAGAGCTAAAGTTTTTGTCTCATGAAAGACTGGATATTGTAATTTGTGTGTAATTTGTTGGAAGGAAAATGCTCAACAGCATGCAGATGTTACATGAGAGGCAATTCAACCTATTTTTCTTATTTTCTAAGATGCATAGCAAAGCAACCAGTACACTTATCCTTGCTTAGCAGTCTTTCAAGTCCAAGGAATTTCAGAGGAACAGCCACGAGAAGGAAACAAGAGAAGCATCAGGTGGGGAAATGGCAGTTACAGAAAAGTTAACAAAAAGTAAAAAGCAGACGTCAAACACAAGCGGTCTGAAATCCAACAATTGGATTAAAATCACTCTAACACTAATGTACTAATGTCGGTACTGATGTAATAAATCCAAACAGTGCCTTTCTGAATGTCTCCTCAGGTGACATCGACCTGTCTGCGGATTAATATGATGAGACAGCGGGAAAATCTTCCCCGCTCCGAGCTGATCTCCCCTCCGCTGACATCTGAGCAGCACCCAGGCTGAGACGAGCTGTCAGCGGCAGCGTGAGGGCGACAGCCTGCGAAGTCAACAGACCGAAGCTGACAACGCCGTGGCAGCAACAGCTCGTTAAGGAGCCTCGTTAAGAAACCCCTCGTTAAAGGGAGATTTCTTAACCAAAAAAAAGAAAAAAAAAAGAACACATGCTGAAGTTCAACTGATTAGTCAGAAATTATGATACACACACGAACTGTGGCGTGAAACAACAGAGAATCTGTCAAAAGTTTAAGAGTTGAATAACTTAGTGTCTCTTACTGCTGAGCTTTTTGTTCTTGATCATCTGTGATCACAGGATCATTAACACTGAGACTCTGACACTTAATATCCTAGAAACTTTTTTTTTTTCATAGAAATGCGTCATCGTGTTTTTGTGTGCAGTCACCGTGTAAAACATCCTACACCAGGGACACTTGAGCATTTTTAAGTTTCAAGAGTTTATGTCTTGATATAACAAAAGTGCTCCTTGTCATAGATACCCAAAGTCTGCAGATCTCGACTGGAGGGACCCTGCAGAGACGGTCTCTCATTTGATGTTTTGATGATGGAGGAAAGTGCTGTCTAACACATTACTTCACAATCAAATTGAGGGCATTAAAGGAATAGTTCTGATTATCTGGGATGCAGGAGGTACTAATCGGCAATCAACGTGTTACCTACAGTAGATGCTGGTCGGTATGCCCCCTATCGAGAGAAGCAGTAAGAGAATACTAGCATGAAAGCTAAGCAATGAACTGTTGTGGACATGGTCAGCAACAAAAGATATTTTACCCAATTAAAAAAAATCAGTACCAGTTTAAGTGTACACTAGATTTACTGCTTTAATTTGCTGTCAGACAGCCTTTTCTGGCAGGAAACAACCGTTATATCAGCCAAATATTGTTCTTTCAAAACCAACCAAAGTCCAATGGGAAAATCAGTAATTTTACCCCACAGAACACAGGAGTTACTGGTCTACTGCTGCCTCCATCTGTTCATTTATTTGTGTGACTTGTGTGAATTCGAACTTTTTAAAACACAGAAGTCACACAATAATACAAACTAACAGACAGATAGACTGAGGCAGACCAGCAGTACACCAGCAATTCCAGTGTTCTGCAGGGTAAAATTTTGCTGATTTCTCCTATGGATTTTGGTTGGTTTGCAGAGACCTACATTTGACTTATATAACAGCCGTTTCCTGTGGGAAAACTCTGTCTGATGGCAAGGTAAAGTGATGAAAATATTCTAGATATAGCGTACATTTATAAAAAGGTCCACCTTAAAAAAAACAAAACAAAAAAACAAAATCAAGATTCATTTTGCTGCTGACCCTGTCCACAGCAGTACGTTGCATCACTTCTGTTCTGGAGCCCCTCTGCTTCACCAAACTGGGGACATGCCGATCGGCATCTACTGTGGTTAATGCACTGACTGTAAGCACCTCATACAACCCCACTTCAAACAATCCCTTTGATGCATTTTTATCTCAGGAATGATTTGCAAGAGCAGCAGCCCCCCACACTGACTCATTCAATGGGCATTTTACTGACATTTGAAACGTGTTTCCTGGGTTGGCCTGAACAAGTCAGTGTTTATTTTATTTGAAAACAATGCAGCCCACATAGATTACCATGTTAACACACCTGTATCTGCTTGTGTCCTGACTCATTCAGTAAATTGGCAGATATTGTGCTGGTGTTCTCTGCTGCTCTGGATGACGATGTCAGCTGATTGACAGGTTGAATGTCAGATGTAAATGTACTGTCACACTACACTAAGTGTAGGTGGTCAAAAAGTTTCCTAAAGCTTTCAGTGGAGCGCCAAAACAGAATGATGGTGTTTCCAGCCTCTACAGTCAGCTGCACACACACCAACATTTTTAATGTCCAGTATTTTAAAGGTTTAAAGCACCAGTATTGCCTCACATTAACAACGGATCAACTGGGACTGCAGCTGTTTCACATCAAAAATGCTTGTAGTGACAAAGCCACAGAGATTTTATCACCAAAGTCTGCAGTTTTCTCAGCTCTGCACAGCTTTTTAGTCTATTATTGGATATTTTAATGGTTTTCCGGCCGCAAATCAACTCATATCAACCACCTTGTTTCTAGCAGCAGCAAGCAGCTGCTTTCAGCAAAAAAAAAGTTCTGATAAACCCACTATCTGCCGAGCACTTAACGGCAGATGGACAAAAGCTGGCTATAGTTTGTGAGAAACGCCAAACGCTGAGCAGCTAAATAGCCAGATATTTGTCTCAAGGGTTGGACCTGCTGCTCCCTTTGGCTTTACAGATCTTTATGGTGAGTTTCAGCTCATTGCTTGGCTATCCGGCCCACAACTTTACTGTTTTGGCTCATTCTGCTCGCATAGTGTTGCTTTTGGCTGCAGAAGGCAGCAGTTTCAGAGGAAATGCTCTAGAAACCCACTGTACGCTACCTGCTGAGCAGACAGCCAATTTTGGAACCGATTAAGCGATCGTGGGCTGACGATTTAGTCTCTGGGGGCAATGGCTGATTGTTCAAAGTCCAACTAGCAACTTGAGATGCGAGAACGGAGTTGGAGTTGAAAGACGGGTAATCTCCATAAACTGATATCTGCATATGAATGCAGATTTTTTTTTAAAGCTAATGTAAAGCTAAAATGTCTGCGGATGATTGTCGAGGGATTCAGAGATTGCATTTAGGCCAATGCATTCCGCCTCTTTTGCTCATCAATGAACTGTTTACTTACATGCAACCAGACCCTGCTCAAATATGATTGGTTAATACTACTCCAAACGGAAACCAGAACACTTCCAACGCTAAAATCTTGTCCCTTGCCAACAAGGTCTGCCTTCAGATGCAGATATCTTTTCTAGATATTAACGATTATCTGGTGGATATAATGGCTAAAGAACAAGATATTTCCCACAGGAGCCAAAAGTTAAAATAAAAGGGAGAAGATTGAACTTACGTTGGCCAGAAACAGACTCCAGATGAATGATGATGTTGCTCTGCAGCTGCTGGACGTGTAATTAAGAAACTGTTTGTTAACAAGTTTGGCATATCAACTTTCAGCGGGTTCACACTACATGCATATGCCTGTGCAGGATGGCTACCTCGTTGAACTGCTGCAACTTGTCCACACAGCACGTTCTGTGGGGGCGGCTGCTGAAAGCATCTTACAAGGTTCTAAAGAGAAGAAAGAGCTGTAAAAGCACTGCAAACAGTGATTTTCCCCCTTGCTCAAAGAGAGAAGGAGGGAGGCAGAGAGGGAGTGAGAAAGAGAAAAGAGAGAAAGAAAGAGAACATGTGCTGCCCTTCCCCCGATTTTTTCATGTCTCTAATATGGTCTACAGATACAGACAATGAAACTGTTGTGATAGGGGTCATGCTGTCGATATAATGTGATATGACATGTCAATAAGAACCACGTGAGCCACACAGGAAAAATAGGCAAGACTCTGAATCTTAAGATGAAGCGTAGCTACAGCAACACCTGAGCAGTGCTGCTCATACAGGCTGTGTGGCTGCTCTAACCAGGGTTATATGTGCACCGAAATAAATACTAGATGCTAACGGCACACGCATGCACTGCTCAAACATGTAGCGTGAACCGGCCATCAACAGGTGATAATATGTCAGTGTTGTTCCTGATGCCCCCAAAGTGGCCAACAAAGTCAGTTTTGCAGCTTTAAGGTTAACATTTTAAATGACTTTTTGCTAAATTCTTTGGATCACAGTGTGCCTTTTATTGTCAAGCTGTCACTAACCAGATAGTAGCTCTGAATCTACACACAACCATATGTTTTTTTTAGTATTTTCATTATTCATTAAAGGTATAATGTAACTTTTGTGCATTAAAATGTCTAAAAACTATTAGACCTATGTTATATATTCTGTTGGGTTATATAGTTTTGAAGAAATCTGTTATTTACTCAAGGTACATTTCATTTGGTTTCATTTACTGAGTCTGTTTCCGTAAGTTAAATCTGATTTTCAGTAGGGTTGGTGCATTAATAGTATAAAGCTTGACACAATATATTTAAATCTTTTGTAAGGCTTCACAGGGCACGGTTACCCTTTTTATAATATCATAATGGTTTTTATTAATTTATCTACTTTCATAGTATTTTTTTCTGGTTGACCTTTGACTTCACTTTGTCCCTCCAACTTTTATTGTCTCTCTCTCTCTCTCTCCCGCACACCACCACACACAGAGTTTTGATAAAGTGAAGCCGACAGTAATCAGATGCATCCAGAAAGGTCAAGACTTTCCTATTTCCATGAGGAGTCTGTCACAGCCTAAACACATTACTCAGTGGATTGAATTCAATAACCTCATTCCCACACACATATGATTGACCAATCCATATTAATACCATACACACCTCCATTATGACCCTCACTTTCATGTATATTCATTATTCACAGCTCGACACCGGGTTGTGTTTCTGCATATTCACATCATCAGAGTCGCTCTGACCCGAGAGGACACATTATAATGATGTTGGTGATTGACATCTTTGGTTCAGAGTGAAACGTCTGGACAATGATGGGAAGGATTACCATGAAGTTTGGTACAGGCAGACATTCATGTCAAACTCGGGATGAATCGGACTTTGGTCATGCGCCGCCTTTTCATCCACCATGTTTTTTTTTTTACTGAAGAGTCTCAACAATTATTGGATGGATTTCAATGAAATCTATTGCCATCATTACTTAAAATTTTGTTTGTCCCATATCTTTATGTTTATGAACAAATGCCTGCAAGTTTAGTTAAATTCCCACCAGCATCACAGGTGTATTATTGCTTTTAGCAACTGTTAGCATGCCCATAGAGCTGCAACCAAGGATTATTTTAATTATAGATTAACATATCCATCATTTTCCAGATAAATCGATAAATTGTTTGGTCCATTAAATGTCAGAAAATGGTGAAAAATGTTGATCACTGTTTCTCAAAGCCAAAGATGAATTTAGACAAAGAGAATTTAGACATTCTTTATTAAAACTTTACTCAAAGTGATTTACTGATCATCAAAACAGTTGGTATTTAATTCAACAGTTGACAACTAACCAATCAATCCACTAATCCTTTGCCTGCTAATACACTAAACTAGGTTTTGCTTTCATCATTCATCATCTTGCAGATGCCATCAGTTTCTGTCCAAGAGCCTTCAAGATTTTAGGAAAGTACAAGAAAACTGCACATTAAATGAAATGGAAGAAGCTGCCTGCACCCAACTGCTCACCGAGAAATATTTGTGAAACACAAAATTACAATCTGAAAAAAACAAAAATGTGCTGCTCCTTTAATCACGACTAGCTGTCATTTATCCACTGTCTGCCTCACTGTTACAAATCTGCACACTAGTTCAATCTGTATTCATGTCAATCTTTGCTCTGTGATGCCTTTGGTGACAAACCCTGTTGTGTTAAAAGCACATTAGAACCAAATTTGACTTGACTTGAATCAAACTGAACCTTCCGTTTGCTGGTTTGACCTTTCAGTGGAGTCCATCCTCCATCCTAATCTTGTTACTGAGAGCTGCAGAGCAGGATGCCAACAGGGACAGAAACAAAGACCAACTGTGAACTGTGCCATCACCTTCACAGCTGCTCTGTACAATTGATTTATAATTAAACATTGTATGGTAATAATTAACTTCTGCTTTGTCAGTCCACATGCGGAAAGTTCTGCAAGTCCACTGGGATAATCTTTTCCACTTTTATTGATAATTTATTAGATCATTCTTAACATTTTTTAATGGTGGAAGCATTGCAAATTGTGCCAAAATTTACAGTTTAATAACTGTTTAATCATTTGTTTTCAAGTAAATGAAAAATATATTTTTTTTTTCTGTAAGTTATGACTAAACACAGTATATCTGGATTTTTCCCACTGTAAAATCATTTTAGCTGCTACTAGAGTTTCTTAACTTTGGCATTTCATTGACTAGATGGTTGAGGTTATTATGATATCTGACAAAGTAATCATACAACAAGTTAGTTGATAATACAATGCTGCAACTGTTGACATGCCAAACACATCTACATATTGTTTGGAGACATCTACTGAATGTTTGGAGTATGAATTCAACAGATGGTAAATTATTCAGAAAAATATATGTAATTAAAACAAATTCAAGAGCAGTTCTCTTGTTGACTTTACATTACTGATTTTTGAGGTAGATAACATCATAATAGCAACCAAAACCAAAATCCTAATACATATTCTGTTTAATTTGTTTAATTTTTAATTTACATTCTTTCATAGTGTTGGTTTTCTGATTTTTGATGTTTTAATTGGCACGTTTTCCACATGACAAAAAGTCTCTTTTAGCCAATTCATATCTCTAGAGTTCAGACTCCTGCTTCACCCACCTGCTCCCTTCAACCCCGATCACGACTGGTTGTGGAAAATCAATAAGGGATCACACGGCGGCCCGAGTGACCTGGTCGTCTGTGTATTTTGCGGAGAGGACTGTAAACCTCCTGCCTGTGTACCCACTTCATAAATCAGAAAACCAACAAACTGAGCATTAGTGCCTCAGTTTGACCTTTCGGCAGAGCCAAGCACTTGTGTGTTTAATCCCTTTATGAAGTGCTGCGGGGGTGAAGGCTAGCAGAGGGATCCTGGAGAGTTATGAAGTGTGGAAACTATGTGAAAAGAGAGACCACAGACCTTTGTGACTGTAAATCAGAGCTGAGTGTTAAATAGGGAAATGATGCCGCATGAATTAGAGAAAAGATTACGTGATTCCATATATCAGCTTTGTTGATAATGTAAAATCATGTCTGTCACATCATAATTCACTTAGTAATACATGTAGGAAGTAGGAAAGTATTGAAGTGAACTAACACATATTGCCAGCCAACCATTTGTCAAAACATTTTTTTGGTACTTTCTAATTTATGCTAAAAATTAAAGTAATAAATAAATTCAAAACTAATTTATACATTTATGGGACTTTATTTAAAGACTGGACAGCCAATACAAACTCCAGGCTGTGTTCTCTTTGTGTGTACTTAATGAAACAGCTCATCCTTGTCTATAACAAGGGCATGTAGATTGTCTGTACAAACAACTTATTACGACACATGTTGATGAGAAAATCTGTGTAGGTGGTTGGAGTGGATGGATGAGTCAAACAAACTCTTTCACCCAGGAGACTGTTTGAGTCCCATGTGAAAATAAAAATCAATGTCAAGTTATTTCAAGTTTTAAGTTATTTACCTGATGTCACATATGTGACTTCTGTCACTTTAATCATGTGACATACTTACTTTAAAGGGATAGTTCACCCAAAAATGAAAATAAAGTCATTATCTACACTGTAAAATGTAATTGTATATCTTACTTAGAATAAAAAGTGCCCTTAACTCATTTCAGCTGACTCTGTTGACTCTCCTCACTTAAACTTAGTAAAGACAACTTTCTACTGAGGCAAGTAAACAAACTTGTCAGCTGCAAGTTACCTTTACTTAGAAGTATGAGTGAGCAAGAAGCGTCTGCAAAACCCGGAGAGACTCGGCAGTTTCCGGCAGTATTCGGAATCTCTCGTTGAATACACATACGCAGTTGCTCACCCCAACCCTCAGTAAGCGGGAAGAGACATGAGAGACGGTTGATGCACAGTGTCACGGTAAGTTTAACTGGTTTTAAACGTAGCAAACGTATAGTCGGTATTTTTGTCGTGTAATTTATTCGTTAGTCCAAGTTTGGAAGTGAACTTTATGTTTAGCTAACGTGTAAAGATCAACGTTAGCATGTGAAAGCTAAAGTTAACGTTAGCATGTGAACGCTCAAGTTAACCAGCCCCTTCACGTAATGATAACGTTACACGTGCAAAATGTCACGAAGGGTACCAGAGGGTTAAATGAGAAGTTTGGACAGTTTCCATTTCAAAGTGTCATACTTCACCCAACTGTGTTAACCTGCGCAGAATCACAGCACACATATTGGTGTTATCAGCTGTGGCCCCCATAACCAATCATCATCCTCAGAATAAGAAGCAAAAGCAACATAAGAAACTGAGTTCTTTATTTTTCATAACGGTAAAAAGCAAAAACTTTTGAATGAAAGAGTGTAGAGATGTAACTATCAACTATTTTCATTACAGACTAATCTGTTGAGTATTTTATTTCTGCATTAATCAATTGTTTGTTTTCTCCTGAAAATTGTTTGGAGAAAAAAAACTCATTGCTTCCCAAAAGCCCAATATGATGTCCTCACATCTGAAACCATAATATATATTCACATTTATGATGCTTTGGGGGGGGGGGCATTCTGAAAATTATATTCTGTACAGCCCTAATCTGTGCTTGTGCTACGAGTTAATAACAGTTTAACTGATTGGTTTTGTTGTTTCTTTTGTAGGTTTCTGAGGCCAGACACCTAGCTATGCATTGGAAGTGTAAGTACTGCATGTTTTTCTTCTGAAAAGAGGGCTCAACTATTCAAGCACTACCGCTTAAAACATGGAAGCTATGCCAGAACTACTCCAATTCCATGCCTCCACACAGATTGTCTGTGTTCATTCAAGTCATTTAATGCCCTAAAAGTGCATCTAACAAGAAATCACTCCTATGAAGTACATGATGGGCAGATGAGTGGAGCTGATGAAATTCCTGTGACATTCCATTGTCCTCTTTGCAATTTTGAAGAACCCTGCACAGAACAAATTTTTTTTCCCATTTGCGCCAACATCTTAAAAATAAGGAAACTGTGAAGTGTCCATATGAAAACTGCATTTTTGAGAGCAATGTCTACTCAACATTTAATGCTCATAAAAGCAAAGAGCATCGGCTTCCCAGTCAGAAGCATTTGAAGCCTGACATTGCCTTGCGCAGCACACCTCACGATTCAGATCCAGATGTGTCACAAAATGTACAAGAAGTTGAGGATTTTTCTAGTGATCCTACAGACCAAGAAGAAAATGAAGAAGGTCAAATCGAAAATTTGGATCACTTACAACATCAACTTCAGCATAATTTAGCCTCACTCTTTCTGAAACTGCAGGCAGTCTTGCATTTATCTGATATGGCAGTACAGGAGGTAATTCAACAACTAAATCAGCTTGTTCTTCTCTCAGAGCCCCTTTTGCATAATGCCATTCAGCAAATTCTCAATGAACATGGTGTCAGTGACAATTCAGTAGTGAGAAAGATTGTGAATGCTGTCAAAGAGAATAACTTGTTCTTGAAAATGACTGATGCTGGCCAGTCACTCTCCACAGCCAGTAAAAGAGCCTCATATTTTCAGAGAGAATTTCCTATGGTCATGCCAGTTGAATACAAGCTTGAAAAAGACCTACAGTCACTCTCTTATGTGCCAATTCTGAAAATGTTACAAAAACTATTAAACAGAGCTGATGTTCTGGATAAAATTCTCACACATGAGTGCACCGTTGATGGATTCAACACTTACAGAGATGGCACACCACTATCGTGGGAATGATTTTTTTAAGACTGAGACCTTAAGGATTGTGCTTGGCCTTTACATTGATGAGTTTGAGATAGCCAATCCTCTGGGCACCTCCAAAAAGAAACACAAACTGTGTGGTATTTATTGGGTTCTTGCCAATCTTCCCTCAAAACATCGCTCCTGTCTCCACTCCATTCAGCTAGCAATATTATGCAGAGCAAGTGCAATCAAACAGCATGGCTATGCAGCTGTCCTTCACCCACTTCTTCAAGACCTGGTGACTCTTGAAAAACATGGTGTCTATGTTGAGCAGTTAGGCGAGTGTGTGAAGGGAACTGTGCTCTATGTGTCAGCCGATAACCTAGGTGCTCATTCTTTTGCTGGCTTTCAGGAGAGTTTCACGGTGGAGCACCCCTGTCGATTTTGCATGGTGAAGAGGAGTGACATCCCAGCAAAGGGAGGTCCGATCAGGAGGATTTGAGGGGAGAACCTGCCAGGAGCATGACAGGCAAGTTTCTCAAGTTTTAGAGAATCCCAATCTGGTGAAAGAGTATGGTGTGAAAGGTCCTTGTGTTTTAAGCGACAATTTGCAACATTTCCACACTGTCACCGGGTTTCCACCTGACATAATGCATGACCTCTTGGAAGGTATCATCCCTGTTGAGATGTCTTTGTGCATTAATGACTTGATCTCCAAGAAGTACATCACCCTTGAGTCCTTGAACAAAGTCATCAAACAGTTTCCCTACAAATTCACTGACAGGACTGATCAGCCTCAGATTAATCCCAGCCACATTTGCTTCTAGAGGTACGATTGGCGTAAACGGCCACGAAAACTGGGCTCTCACAAGACTTCTTCCACTCATGATTGGTTTTGATGTCCCAGAGAATGATCCAACATGGGAAATTTTAATGCTTTTGAAGGACATCTTAGAACTGTCAGCATCATTCAGACTAACAGAAGATTCTCTTGACTTCCTTGATGCAAAGATCTCAGAGCACAGAGGTTTACTTTTTAACAGTATTTCCTCACTTCACATTGCGCCCAAAGCACCATTTTGTGGAACACTATCCACAGTTGATGAGGAATGTATGGGCCACTCAGAGATATGTGGACAATGCGCTTTGAAGGAAGCATAAATTCTTCAAACAAGTCATTCACAACACAAAAAACTTAAAAAACGTACCACAAACTCTGGCTGTCCGGCATCAGAGAATGATGGCATACCATGTGGACTCCTCCTCATTTTTCAAGCCATCTATCCAAATGGACAAGGTGACACTTTCTTTGGTTTCATCTTTACCTGAGAATATTCAGAACTTGTTGAAACAGAGGTATGCATCTCAGAACACTTTCCTTGCAGCCTCATCTGTGAGCGTTGATGGCATCAAATACAGTCCAGATATGATTGTGTCCTGTTGGTGCTTGTTCATGCCTACCTGAGTTTAGGCAAATTCACAACATCCTTGTCATTAACAGTGATGTTTTGTTTCTGTGCAAACATATGACATCATGGTATAATGAGCATCTGCGTTCTTATGAGCTATGCAGTCATGTGTCACCAATGTCTGTCAACATGCTCTCTGATCTGAATGACCCTTTTCCTCTGGCAGCCTACAGAATCAGGGGCAGAACATTTGTTACCCTTAGACATTATATTTTGTGCTGATTGGATGCTGAAGATTTTGATGTCAAGTGTCAAGAAGTAACTAAACTGATTTTTTTATGGTATTTTTTAATCCTCTGTAGAATCACAACGAACAATGGAGATGAGGACTACACTAAGAATAATTGTCCATGACAGTGACATCAGGAAAATTACACTCACTGGGAAACCACAGACACTTGACCTCACTTGTTGAACAGCTTGAGGAGAACCTGGGCCTTCAGTACAAATTCTCCCTGCAGTATGAGGATCCTGATTTTAATAATGCCCTCGTCAACCTCACTGACATTACTGACCTGCCTGACAAACCCACGCTGAAGATAATTGCTCTGGTTCCAACCCCCACACCAAGCACCACCAGCACAGTTGACACAGAGATCCTCTCTGTTTCCTCCTCTGAAAGTCGGTCATCCCTTGCTCGGTCTCCATGGCCAGACACCTTTGAAATTCCTTATTTTCCTGTGGACATCGAGTACAGACTAACGGCAGGGGAATCTTCTGTATATGAGAGACAAGACATACCTGCAAGTACCCAGGGACATGAAGCACGAGATACTTGAAAAACTTGCAGAGGCAATTTACAGCTTCAAGGCGTATCCCTCTGATCAAGAATTCAATGATGTTGCAACTGCACTGATTCAAAAACATCCATGCCTCACTGAACCAGGCTCTGTGAATGGATGTAACGGCTGGAAAAATAGCCTAAAATTTAAAATGGGAAAACTACCGCACCAAACTGCGTCGAGCTGTACAGCTGATGTACAGATGTGGCCGCAAATCAAGGAAGAGAAAAGGCCAAGCTCCGCAGAGAAGCGTCAAAAGACCAAAACGATTTGAAATCAATTTTCTACCCAACTTCCCTGATGGTGAAGATGAGACCAGTATGGAGTCCAAACGAAAGGAACTTGTAGAGGAAATGAAGAAACGTCGTCCAACTGCTGCTCTGGTGACCAAAATCATGGACACTACTTTTGCCTTGAGAAGACAAGAGTTGGTGAACTTGGAGCCTCCAGTAAAAGACATAATGGAAAGGTGGCCAGCACTCTTTACAGAGGGTCAGGTAATTTAAAACTCTCCCTAGCTTTTATCCATTTTAGTTTCTCTTTTAATTCATTATTTGTCATATCTTTGATAAACTTACAGAATTTGCTTCAGCGTCCTGCCAGTGAAAAGTAGTCCTAAGATTTTAAAAATCCCCTCCAAACATGTTTTAGGATGTATATAAAATATCTACTTTGAATAATAATTTTGTTTTTTCCACAAAGTAAACAGACAATTATCATGGAAAAAATCCTTAAAATTATATCTACTCCCTCTCATTGAAATCCCAATATTTTCTGCAGATGAATGTGCAAAAACCGCCTTTCATTGTCAAACTCTGTACAGTGAAGCCCAAACATTCAACTCAAACAGGAACAAAAAGAAAACATTTTTGAGTGGAGGGTGACTTCATGATTTTAGAAAATTTATCTTTGTAACAAATAGTAACATCAAATAGTAACAAAACACTTAATAACTGTGCGTTCACACCAAAAGAGGCAAAGACGCCGAAGTCAATTCATTTTCAATGAGAGCCCGGCGTCCTGAGCGGCCAAAACATCAACCGGAAAACACACAGAAAAATAGCGGATACACACACACACACACACACACACACACACACACCACACAGAGAGAGAGAGAGAGAAACGTGCACACACACACACACACACACAGAGAGAGAGAGAGTGCCTGCAGAAGCCAACGAGCAAGCAGCGCTATGCTGTTGTCAAGAAGTCCGCTTTGCGGCTCCTTTAAATGACAACTTTGACGTCAGTCACATGAAGAGTGTCTAAAGCGGCAAAAATATTTTGCTGCTATAGACGCTGTCCTCTTTCTTGCGCACCCTCGGGCGTCTTTGCCGCCTTTGCCGCTTTTGGTGTGAACGCACAGTAACAGAGAGAGGAAACAGTATTGCACTGGCCTCAAAAGATTAGATACAGATTCCTGATTTTTTTGTTATTCTTTTATGTATGATGACATCTTGAATACTAATTTGTCATACTTTTTCCTTTAGATTCTGGCAGAGTTCTGTCGCTTGTCAAGCAAAAACTTGAATACAGAATTCTTCAAAGAACTTGACAAATACACTCCTCGCTTCTTCGAGATTTTCAAGACCAAGGGGGGAAGTGTTGGCCAGAAACTTCAGAAGTATCTGCAACAAGTCACACCAGAGGCAAGTTTCTCAGATACAAAGGTTTTTTTTTAGTTGTTTTTATCATGTGGGAAACAAAAAATGCAACCCCATTGTGTATGCAGAGCTATTAATTGATTGTCCTTTACTACAGGAGTGATATGTGTTTGTGATTTTTCAGAGTACAGATGTTACTGCAAAACGAACAGCAGTCCTCCGTGGCATTCCTGTCATCCTTGGAGATGAGAGCGGAGACTTCTTCAAGACGTGCTTTGTAAGTCGCCTTTATTACTGAGTTTTTATTCCACATCACAGGATGTCCACTCTGGTACCCTCTCAAAAAAGTTACAAATTTACCCTTAAGGACATAAATGTCCCCTCAAAACAACTGCTCTAAATATTTATCAGATTAATATTTTTTTCAGATTTTTTTTCACAGATCTTTCAGCCTACCAATCTGTTCTTTTCAAAAATACTAAATATTTATTGGCAATTTATTTTTTTGTTACTGTGGAATGCACTTTTTCAGTTTGTTTGAATCTAACTTGTTAAACTGCAATTTACGTATGATCCCAAAAAATAATCGGTGACTAGTTGATTACTAAAATAATCGTTTGTGGCAGCCCTAATCCTCATGAATGAATTAAACAATCTGTTAATTATTTATGCATGTGCCATATTTACTTGAATATCTAATATCAGAATATAGCTTACTTTTAGTGGCTGTCTTGTGTTTTCTGCCATACAAAATTAAGGTGACATCTGATATGTAATTGGGGCTGTATTGCTGCTATTGGTTTTAGGACAGCGATGACCCACGCTTGTCTCACATCGCCATTGGAATCCTGACCATCGTTCCTGAGGACGAACCCATGTCCCTTGACTCACTGCACCTTCAGTCTTCAGGTACGGCAATCATTTTGGAAGGAAGAGTTGTGATGGATGACCTTGATAATCTTCCACATGCCATGTGCTTGCTCTTTGGACTCACTTACGCCCTGAATTTGGAGTATCCTCAACAACTGAAGAACACCTTTGACTTCATCCAAAGGGTGCTTCTCTCACTTGGACATAAATCACTTAAACCAAAAATACAGTCACTTAAAAAATATTCTCATGCAGTGAATGTAATCACAGTGTGAATGCGATGTGACATCTTTGGTCACATTGAAACCTTTACCCTTATTGGAAAGGTGATATTTTTTTTTCTTGTTAAATCCTTTTCTGTGAGAGGGAGCCTCATCGCCCTTTCAGACCACTGAATGGTTTTATTTTCTTATGGAGAAACGTGAACACTACTTTCCTTTTTTTTGCTTTTGTTTTCCCTTTTGCGACATGATTGTTCTTTAGCCCGTTATCTCTGACTTAATATCTGTTGAAAGTCAATGTCTAGTGCAGTTCTAAACTCATCCACTAAGAATTTAAAAGAAAGAAAGCTCTGAGCAGTTTTTAGTGGGAGCTGTCTCAAACATCAGAATTACAGTTGCAGATTCAGTTAAAATATTGATTTTATTTTGCAGTCATGCAATAAGTGGCTTGGAAACAGAGTTGAGCTATATCTGCTGTTCACTATTGATGTTAAGATAAATGTTATGCCCTGTAATTGACTATTGAGTTTATAGTTCACACCATAGTCAACAGAGATATGTAAGCAGGGAGTCTCAGAGTTTTAATGACTGAGGGATGTTTTAGGGACTCAATATTAGATTGAAGGGTGCCCAAAAAAAACGTCGTGTCACTTTTAGTTAGTTTTTTATATTACATACTTAACTTTCTCGTAATTTTACATGTTTTTATGACTTTTTGGCAACTTCCTGCAATTTTTGCCTCATGGTGTAATTTGGCCTTTTTCCCTTTGTATGTAATATAAAGAGCAACTTTTGCCAGTGGGGTTAAAAGCCAAAAAAGTTTGTTTTAACTGTTAATTAAAAACTGCATTTCATCTCACCTTTACTCAGTGGGTCAGAAAGGTTTAAGAACCTCTGTATGTAAGCTAAACTAAAGTACTTTTTCAACATGGATTCTATTTTCCACGTGTTCTGAACAAAAAAGTTAAATTATTAAACTTTGTTTTCCATTTAATATGTTGTCTGTCTTTGTTTCAATAGCTTATCAGTTGAAGTTCAGCTTACTTGAACATATCAAGGCAATCGGTTTCCTGATATTTTTCTAGTAATGTGAATGCTTAAACTTGTAAGGAAAACTTATTTTTACGAGTACAGCTTAAATAGCATAACTCACAAGTTTAAGTAGTCAAAGTTGACATTTTACAGTCAACCTAACTTATAATTTTGAGTTATATTTTACTCAAGTTTACTGCCATTATCTGAGTTGTCTGAATTTAAATTTTATAGTCAACTTAACTAATGATTTTGAGTTAACTTCACTTAAGTTGACTGCCATTATCTAAGTTGTCTAAACAGAGTTATTTTCAGTTTTAACAACTTAAAATTAGTTATTCTACTTTACTTGGGAATTTTGAGGCAATCGGTTTCCTGACTTTTTTTTAAGTAAAGTGAACTTATTAAAATTTACAGTGTACTCACCCTCATGCCGATTGAAGGTCGGGTTGGGGTTTTGTTTTTTTTTTTTGTTAGTCTGCAAAAAACTGCTGGAATTTCACAGGAAAACAGTGTTGCAGAATCTCCCGAACAATGTAAGTGAATGGTGACCCAGTTTTCAAACGTAAAAAACAACTAGTCCTTTACTAATCACAGGTTCACTGCACCCTTTATACATGATGATGTCACTCAGAACGATGCACTCAGAACGAGTCCTCTCCTGATTGAAATACAGTCATCCCAGTGAAATGTCAGGAATGTATGATTGTATGAAAACACTGATACCACCCACCAAGTAGTTTGGTACTTAAACCTAACCAAACTGCTGCCATTTCATAACACTTCTTTGTGATTAATGTCATGTGATTTGCACCATGTGACTTACGAAGCAAATTTAAGATCTAGTAGCCTGGCACTGGTATTCTCCACTGGTAATATATGTTGTTTTGAGAGTCTTTGGCAGTCGACCTATTCTGTCGTTTAGGTATGAGGACGTGTTGTAATGAAGGAATTGTGTTGATATAATCTATTAATGCTGCACGACCTTCAAAGTTTAAAAAGAGCTTGCGATTTGGATGTGTTTTTTCTTTGTTAATTTTGACAACACCTTCAGTTCACTTCCCACAACACCACAGCGCTTTTTTTTTTATTAATCAAAGAACATTTCCCTTAATGTAAATACCGTTGTTGTGTGGCACAACAGCCTGAACTATTTTTCATGTATTTTAAATTGAAATGTCACAGCAAGAATTTTGGTTTCATATCAAGTAAAAGGCTGCTGGTAAATGCTTTTGAAAGAAATACAATGTGCCTTTGTCAGGACAGGAGATAAACACTTAAGGCATTTTTTCCCTCCATCTCAGAATATTGAATGTAAAGGGTTGCAGTAGCTGCCTCGAGAGAGAGGAACAAGGTGGAAAATAAGATATTGTTCTCTTTTCAGCTGAGGAATGGTCGGCAACATTGTCTTTGACAGACAAGAAGTTTGTGTTACATGACAACCAAGCACTTTTTGCAGGACAATATTTAAAAGAACAGGTTGTAGTGGCTGCTGGAGCAGAGGATGGATGCACAAAATACACCTACCCTCGATGCAACTTGTCTCTTCGATCTGCATGCAAATAACTCAACTTTACGCTTTCAAATTGCATGCAGAGCACACGTCAGAAAGTACATTCAGATGATGCACCAATCATTTCCATTAACTTTGGTGGATTCTGGTGACCTTTTTCCCTATGGTAACCTTTGTTGAGGTAAATGTTCTGAAATAGTCTGGTTAGGTTTGACAGTTCAGTTTGAGTTAAAGTAAGCGCCTTAGTTACGCTACTTAATTGACGTATGTAAGTTAATTTACATTACATATGTGGCATAAGTACAGGGATGTAGGTTAAGTATGTTCCGGAAGTGAACTGATGTACATAAGTTATGTAAAGTAACTTAAGTAACTTCAGTGTTGACTGTTGGTTTCACACAGGACACAAACTGTAGTCTCCTGATCAAAGTCCTGCGTTTAACCCATTAATCCGCCCCAGCCTCCATCATACTCTGTGTTATGATCTGTGTAGTTTTTGCATACTTGGCTTCTGTTCTTTGTTTCAGGAAGTTCTCAATCAACTAACTCCTCCTCTGCAACTGTGGCACCTAATCCACCAACAAAAGGCTCTGCCTCCAACTCCCATGCTCTCTCTCTCTCTCTCAGCCAGCAGACTCTGCAGGAGCACAGTTCCTCCGCACCACTTCATTTATTCTTTGTTTTGTTCTGTTTACTTAATAATCATAAAACTTGGTTTAACCTGTTTTGTTTTTTCCTTCATGTTGCCTCCCTTGAGCTAGAGTTGGGGGCACAACTGCAACTGCATATTTTTTTCGTTTTTCGTTATGTTGCCTATGACAAGGAATAACACCCCATCTCTTTACAGTATAAGTTGGTACAGACTAAACGGTGTGAAAAGAGCAAAGCAAAGTGAAAAAGGTGTTCTGATAACACTAAATAACTTAAGACATGACTGTGTGTGAGACCTGGCTGTACACAAGCTGAATGATGCTCAGAGCAGAAAAGTATAATAGAAAACACAACATATCAGAAAGAATTACTAACAGTGATACTAAATAATTCTGCACTGCAATCATGCATTTCTAATTTTGAGATGAACCCTAGAAACACAGATTTGCTGTTTTGTAGCTACTGATGTTTATGGTTTTACATGATTGGGGTCTGATTTAACCTTCAAACTACTTAACACACACGCGGCTCAGCATGAAACATGAGCTCATTTGCTGTGAGTGGAAAAGACTTGCACACATTAAAAGCATGAAATAATAAAGGAGAGGGAATGAAGGCAAGCTGTGGTTGTATTTGAAATAATTACAAATGTACAAAATTACACGTGCATAAAATATCATATCATGCTCTTGCAAATATAATTATGCGCATTCGAAACCCATTTTGCACATTTGTGCCGTCTTTCGGGGTTTGACATCCAACACACAAAAAAACTGGATCTTCTTGGCTTCAGCAGCTAAAGTCTTTTTTTTTTATCTCTACATCTTCTTTGATACTTTGAACAAAATTTGTATTCATACTGCTCCACAGTAACACGCACAAACTGACACATTATGCACATTCAAGCCAAATGTCATCCGATGTGAAGCATTTCAGCTTAATTGCTCTGAGTAAACACGACAAAAATTCTAGAAGCTCCGATCCTCATCACAACCTACAGCGTGAAGGCTGGCATGTTTTTTTTTTTTTTCCCCCAGCCTTATATTATCCTGGTCTCAGACCTCTGAATGAACACAAACATCTCTGATTTGTTCACAGACTCAAACATGTTATATTTGTGCACATGACAGTCAACCAATCAGAGCTTTGTAGGCGGGAGTGATGGGGACATCACCTTCCTACACGGCTACATACAGTACATGAAAAATAGTTACACAAAATTGGTCATGGGAACAGCTTAAACACGGCAAGTTGATTTATAGAAATTGCACGTCTCCAACTGATCCAGTTGACGAAGTTCTGCTCTCTGACCGTAGCCATCTAGTGGTCAACCCCCTCCCAACACCTCACGGCACATCATGAATCTTAAAAGGAAATTTTTCCTCATCACAGTCACCTCACTGCTTGTTCTTGGTGGAGACAATCGTGCTTAGAAAGAGTATGGTCTAGACCTGCTCTGTTATAAAGAAAAAAACCTGAGATAACTTGTTATGATGGACTGAAAGAGTAAAATGGTTCATCATTAGGTCTGTTATAAGATAGCAATAACCCGATGATCAGTTTCACAATAAACCGTGATGAAATTCCCAACAACTAGTATTACTGTTTCAAATTCTCATTAGCATTTAAACCGTAGCTGACCCTAACAAATTTAGCAGCAAATACTGTCTAGTATCAACCAAAGTTAGCAACAGTCTCCCAGACTCAGGCACAGCAGCAATGTGTGTTTGTTTGGCATCACTGAAAACACTGACATCACAAAGGAAACGATGCCATTTCAAATCACTGAGAGGTCTTCAAACCTGGGTGTGTGTATGAGTACATTTTAAACACTTTCAGCACATTTTAACAATATTGCAATAATAATTATAACCGTGATAATTTTGATCACCATAATTGTGATATGAAATTTTCATATGATTTCATCTTCATCATCTAAGATACATTATGACATATTTCTTGTGTACGTGTGGAAAGTTAAGTATGAAGTTGTTGTTGGGTGAAACGTCATCAGGGCTGGCCGCCAGAACCACAGAGATTCATACTCTGGTCGCCCTGAATATCCACAGTGAAATGAATTACATCAAGACAACAGATGATGAGATACGAGTGTTCGTTTATTAAGTTCTGAGTTCTAAGTTAAGTGTAAAATATACACTGAATCGGTTCCTCCTAAGATACTCTGCTCTGGACAGACTGACCAAGATGAAATACAATCAAATAAATAAAATTCGATTAATAGATGTTTGAATTTCAAGCTTTAGCACAACGCAAAAAAGATTAATGTTGCATAGTAATCTGTCAGGAAGGTAGTCTTACATATTTTTTTTCATATGTTAGCCAGGCCTTTTTTTTTCCTGGAACCTTTTACACCGGCACCCTCGCTGGGCCAACACTGCAGCCTCACTGAAAGGACACATTTTGAAACCACAAAAATACACAGCACTCCAAAAACAGGCCCACAACAGGCTATTGTGTAAATCATAATGAACTGCAGGTGCGTCTAAAATAAAAGTCACACGCCTTTTGCATATTTAAAACTCATTCAGCACATTTTTATGTCCCCACTTCTGTGTTCAAAATGGCCAAAACAAGGCTCTGCTGATCAATTGAGCCTGACTGAAATGTCACCTTATTCTATACACACACTTACAGGTTCACATTAGCACACATGTTGTAAGATGACCCCTGATCCTACATAACCATCCTCCTGTTGTGTGTGTGTGTGTGTGTGTGTGTGTGTGGAGGTGAGCTGACGTCTGGATGCGGTCTGTGATTTGTGAGGCTGTTTTCAATGCGGGAGGCTGCAGGAACAGATTAAACTATAACTCAGTGCTTCAGGGTGCGGCGAGCTCACAGATATGCATGAGAAATGGTGGCCGCAAATGCACACATCAAACACATACACGCATCTATCAGAAAACACACACAATCGGCATCAGATTTCCTCTAATGGTCGACAAACAGCACCTAAAGTGAGCTAATTCAGTCGGAGGACTTAACTTATTTCTTTCCCTGTGTCATTCCTCCTCTCGTCTTTTCATTCACTGTACCCTCCCCCTTCTCTCCTTTCTTCTTATAACACATGCTAATACAATGAATAAATCATAGCACCCGAAATGAAGTGCAGGCATGGCTCAAATGAACAACTTAGTGCTTTATATGGTGTAATCAGTCATAGATTAACATGGTGCACACGCACACACACACAAGCAGATTTATTTTCAATGAAGTTCTTCGCCTCCTCTTTTCAATTATCCATCTTTTATCCCTTCATCTCCTGCACTCACTTGCACAAGGATGGACTGCTGGGAAATACAGCGTGTGTTGATATTTATACATATATGAAGAATATAGAATCTAAGATCGTCACAGACACTTTAATAATAAAATAATCAGTCATAGAGGTCCTGAGATGATATTTTATTGAGGAATCAATGGACATTTTGAGCCAAGACTGTTTGTAAAGTCACAGCCCACAATGCTGACTGTGATGGTAACAGACAGTGGACCAGGCCTGCTCTCCGCTCTGGTGCCAAATGCAGATAAGTCAGTTAAATTACTTTTGGTCGGGACACTTTGGACCAGAACCTCCTCTTACTGCTGTTCAGTGTGATTGACCCCTCAGCTGACAGCGATGTCAGGAGCCACACACGAGAGACACTCTGTAGAAACAGCCCAACCTCACCAGAAAAAAAATGACTATATAGGTCATCTGTGCAAGCAGTTCATCATGACCCATATTTACATTTATTGTTAGGCAGCAGCCTCTAGAGGCTGCAGTAATTATGAGGCAGTAGTATAAAGAGCAACAAAGTCCACATAGTAAAAAGGATGGGGTTAATGAATAGGTTAAACAGCACTTTAAACCAGGAGACTGTGGTTCATGTCCTGTGTGAAACCAAAAGTGAAAGTTTTAATTTACCTGGCTAAAGTGACTTAAGTGAAAAGTGTCACATGACTTAAATAACATAATGTAACATACTTATTTTAACCCATTTTATTTTCCTAACTTAAGCAAGCAGTTTTTTAGCCTAAACTTAACCTAACTGTGATCGTTTCACAATGTAACCTGCAGTTTCCACCAGGCAAGGCTGCGTTGCAGAGCGATCCGTGGCCATTTTAGACAATGACAATGCTTGTGATTCCACCAGAAGCGCCGTGGCACATCTCAGAAGCGGCTCTCTGCTTCGCTCCACTTCAAATACGTGCTGAGTCTTTTGACGGATGCCGCATGAATTAGCAGAGAGCAGATTGATGCGGCAGGAAGTCAGACATAGAAAAGGAAGGGAGAATCGGTAGATTTTCAAAATAAAAGACCCCGTGCAGACTCACGATCATAAAGATAATAAACTATTTAACCACGTACTGTGCTTATCCATGGTAGAAGCACAAAGAGCAAAGAAAGAGGACCTAATCAACAAAATCTGAGCAAGTAAACATAATCAGGTGGGCAAAACGCTCTGCTGCTGAAATACGTGGGGCTTGCAGCCGTGCAGAGAATGGACCAGAATCGTGACACAGATGTGCCGTGCTTGGTGGAATTAACTGGTTAATCTTGTGTTCAGCGTCACGTAACTTTGATAACGTAGGCTTCTTCAGGCACAGTGCCGCCTGTCACTGGTACTCTCTTATATGTCTTATATGTTCTTTTGGGAGTCAGTGGCAATCAACCTATTCTATTGTTCAAGTGTAAGGATGTGCTGCACAGATGATGTTTTACTGGATTTTCGTTTTAGACCAGTGTGTCCAGTTCTTTGGTTTATGACCAAAATCCTGTAAAACAAATGCCAGTTCAGCCTCAGCTGAAACGTCACAAACATCAGCATGTTAACATTGTTGCATTGGCATTTTGCTCAAAGCGTTGCTGTGTCAAAGTTCAGCCTCAAAGATCTGCTGGATTTGCCGTTTCATTGCTCACATGTGTGCGTAGATTATTTGTGAGTGTGTGTCCTTTTCACATTGACCTTTGACCTCTCCTGAATTAGATGATTTAAAACTTCTGTGCAAATTCCATGTGTCTCAAAGTTAAGCTTTATAGCAGTCAACCATCTGTGCATCCTGCTTTCCTCAACCGCTGATATCCGAAAGTTTACATGGAGACAATAAAATAAACCAGGGCCTTGTGGGTCTGATTACTTCCTCACATTTAACTACACCTGCAGATCCTGTGTGTGCAGTAAAATGCAACCTTATTACCTTTATTTTCAGCATATCATTTAAATATGACTCATCCATGGTTAAAAATACACGTCTGTAGGACCAGTCAGGGTAATTATGTGATCACATTAGGCCCTACTTCTGCTTTGTCGTCAGGTTGTTAAATGAGATTGGACAGTTGTTGAGACTGTTGAGCAACCAACTTGATATTAGTCTTTAGTCTGAGTAAGCGGATGTGGGCTGCTGCAACAGACCTTCCATTTATGGTTGAAAGCATTAAAATCTCAAGGTCTCAGTATGATTCAAACTAAGTGCTCGTCAGGCCATTAAACATCTGAAACCCCTTCTCTGACAGTGGAACGTATTTTTCTGACGTCTCGAGGTTTGTTTAAAGGTTGCGGTTCAAAGATCTTGATGCAGGATTTTCACAAAAATGAATGCATAGACTCATACAAAAATAATTCCTCTCAAACATCTCCCACAACCAACCATAAGTGTGTGGCAGAGCCTGCGCTGGCAGAGACCCTGCCCTCCGCACACACCTTCTTATTTCCTCTTTATTTTGCTGTGCTCGAGAAGGTTTCATCAACCCGAAACATGAGTACTTGACATCCTGAGAATTCTGCATTTAAGGATATTTTTGAAACCCTTTCTAAACAGCAATATGAAAAAGACACGCACATCCCTGAAGCCCAGTGGGCCGGGTGCTGGATCACAAAATATCAAAACATGAAAAGAAAAGATCTGCACACCAAAAGAGCTCCCGTTTCAAAAATTCATCGGCGTGATGTTTCGGGAGCTCTTTTGGTGTGCGGATCTTTTCTTTTTACCACTTCTAAACAGCCCATGTGGTGTGATTGTCATCTCAAATAGTGTGTGTGGTTCTGTACTGTTGTGTAGGTTAATTGTTCATGCATTTGTTTGCCTATAGACTGAATCACTGTGGTGTTTCATTACGACAACAGTTACTTTTGGGTAGAAAACTGGCAGCTGATTTGAATTGCGGAGATATGCAACATCTGCAAATTTGTTCATTTCTGTTCAGCTGTAAATGTAACATTTAAGGATATATAAGCTAATTAAATACTGTGGTCTGACTGATCCTGCTGTGCTTGTTTTTTTGCATTGAGTTGCTTTGCTAGCATCTTTGTTTAAGATGTTTATCAGCCTGAAATATCTCTGAACCCGGATACTATATATGCAGAGCTCAGGGATCAAATGATGATATCCTCCCAGTTGTGTCCTTACTTGGTTTATCTTGTGTAACCAGCTTTGACGACTGGGTCTGACTGCAGTTTATACTGCGATATAGCGACAACAAAGAGCTTCCTTTTGTTTTTGCATCAATCCGTTTGAGAGAGAGAGCACACAGTGGTGGTCAAACAGGGTAGAGAGTGAGTGAGGAAAAGAAGCAGTGGTAGCGAGAAAGCTGGCAAATCAGAGAAATAAAATGTTATTTCCTGATTGTTTCAAAGTGGTTTTGTCCAAAGCACAAATAATCACTTCCTAACCCCTCACGCTGCTGCACAGCAATTTGCTAATCACAGCAAAGCCTGATTTGGTCTGAATACATTATGAGGAAAACGACAGCTTGAGTTTAGAGAAACTAGCAGTTCATTTGTGGCCCAACAGGTGAATTAAGTCTCCAACCTAAGGTGAGTGAAAGAGTTGTAATTAATGCAATAAAGCATAAAAGCATGAATGACATGTATACACACAGCATGCTGCTGCCAGTTAATTTGTTTGTTCATAATGTAGGGGTTTTCTACCCCTAAACAAACACTTTGATTGCATCTATAATATGTATTTTTTTATACATCATGTTTGAGTTTTGTTGATGAGGGGAACCATACGGCCAGATAATGAATAATTAATTTTTAGTGTTCAGCCAGTGATGATAAACTCTGAGATACTGCCAGATACAAACACACACCAGTAGCCATATCTCATCTATACTCAGGAGCTTCCCCCCCTTCCATCTCTCCTTTCCTTCCTCCCATTTGTCCTTTCTCAAAGTAATGTCTGATCCAAGCATGTTCATTCCTTCTTGTCTTCCTCTTCACATATTTCCCTTCCTGCCACCTCTCCTACTTCCTATTTCTTCTTCCAATTATACTTTCCTTTGCATTTGTCCTCTCCTTGCACACTTCCCTCCTCCTTTCCTTCTCCCTCTGTGCAATTAGAGGCGTACTGATAATGGAAAACTAACCTGATTAAATCACCATGCTTCCTTCAATTTGTACATGTATTCATTCATTTGTTAGCTATAAGTGAAGATATTGACAACTCGGGGAAAGGTTAATTCAGCCTAATTGAAGGAACTTTTCTTCGGTCTTTGCTGCCGTCTTTGCTTCATTCAATCAATTGAACTGACACAGCAAAATGACTCTAATGATTCTGTCCGTGTGAAGTGCTCTTACAGGAAATTGGTTTTCTGATGCCATTTCTGAATTGGGATGACACTCACTCCAGATAGACTTTGATTAAACAAAGAAGAGGAAAATAACCAAAAGTGCTGGAAACACACTTGTATAATACTATAATCTACACTAGACCTACACTGCAGTTAAACCCTCCTCTCCATTTTCCACGTTGAATTATACGGCAGATAAACTTTAATCTATGTGTGAGGGGGAAAAAAAATAGTGTGAAATGTATTTAATTAAACTCTGCTCTGGTCTGTCTTGTGTAAGACAAAAGATCCATCTGGGGTCTTAAGGTTCCCCCATTTAATATTTGAAATTTAAAATGGTTAATCCTGGTATATCATTGAATTCTATTTCAGCAGGGCCAGATCAGGAGATTGAGGACATCAATTGTTTTGCCTTACATGGTTCCTAATTACAAAATATCCTGAGCAATGGTGGACTCAGGCCGCCTGAGGGGCAGGGGCAAAAAAATAAAAAGGGCACCAGCTGTATGCAGTGCGGCACCAGGGTGCTGAAAGTTGAGATACATTTATTTTACTATCGTCTTGGATTGATGTTTCTCTATTTTTGCTCTTTGCTGCTGTAATACTAGAAATTTCCCCACTGTGGGATAATAAAGGAATATCTTATCTTACTATCTTATCTTATGGTGAAACAGATCCAATCCCTGTTTTAGAATAAAATACTTACACCTCTGTACTCAAGTACAATTACTTTACATCACTAAAATATTACTCGGTTACAAGTAAAAGTACTTGTGTTAGGAAAATACTTAAGTAAAAGTACAAAATATTTTTCTCAAACACCACTCGGAGTATTAATTACTTTTTAACCGTTGATGTTTAATGCATTATGTATAGCAGAAGTTCAAATCATGTGTAAGTCTAAGGGTCACAGTCACTGACTCCTGCAATGCAGATAGTAACCATTCAAACGACCACAGGACTTTCAACCAGGAGACCAAAACAGAACACAGAGAGAACATCATTAAAAGTTGTAAGGTACATAACATTGCATGCATCGTGTAACCTCTGTAATGTGACTTAGATGTCGCAAGTCGATTCACTTGACTTAGGTGTTGTGAGTCGCTTCGGTACTATAACTAAGTAGTTTTTTGTGCCTAAACCTAACCAAACTGCAACCGTTTCACAGCGTTAATCAGTATTAAAAAGTCTGCATCAGGCTGCATCAGCTACACCTGCTATACCTTGTGCTCCATTATCGGGCGCCGAAGGTCGGTGACGAATCATCAATATGTGGCACGTTGGGATGAGAACGTGTTGCCAGACCTGCACTTGCTACAACATTTGGGGTTTTTGTCCATATTATCTCGTTTTCATTAGCCCGTTTGCGATCAGATAGCCTTATGAAAGGTTTGGATATTAATTCAAACTGTACTCAGTAGTGAATTATAATTTCAAAAGTAACTAAGTCGATTACATGGTGTAATGCATACTAGTACAAGTAAAATTACAGACTTAAAAATATGCTCAAAAAAGGAATTAATTACAGTAATTTAAGTGTTTGCAATAGTTACTTCCACCCTGCACTTCTGCACCGATAACGTTTTAGCCATTTAGAGCACCCACACCCTGCAATTACTATCAATCATTAACCATAAATAAGGAAGCAACTGAAAAAAAAAGGATTAAAGTTGAATTTTTGTGAAATAAAGGTTAGCATGATAGGATCAGCAAAACTTCTTGTGTTTTTATTTCCCCTACATAAATCATATTCATTTAACTTTGTTTCACTCCATATTTTTCCCCTGGTCATCCTTCTCTCTGCACTCTTCCCTGCTTCACCACCTCCTCACTGTATCCATCAAAACACCTATAAAACACTTAAGTGGATGGTGGTCCACTCAGCCTCCTTAGGGAAAAAAGATGATTCATTCATTCAGAGAGGAAAGAAAATATATATATAGAGAGGGAATCAACTTATTACAGAGTTGATATATCATGAATTTTGCTGACCGGCAAGTTTCCACTTTGGGGATTGAGAAAGCAATCTTTTCTCATAAAATCTTCAGTTATCTTTTCTTTTTTTTTTCTTCAGGAATGTGTGTGACTCCCTGAGGTATTTGTTTAATTTGATGAGAAGCCATAGATTCTCCACTGAGGAGAGTGAAGTGCCAGAAGAGTTCACCTGACATTTACCACTGAAGAGAAGTCAAGTTTGAACACAGAAACCTAGCAAAGATCGTCCAGATGCTCTTGAGCAAGGCACCAAAACCACACCACCACCCTTGTAGGAGTAAAATATGCTTTTTAAACATTTACAAAACAAAAGAGAGTCTGTGCCAGAGAGGAATCAATTCTCTTAAGAGTCATGATTCTTTTTTATTTAAGATTCCTGGATACTTTTTTTTTAATGCTGAACCTTTTTTTTTCTTTGTAATTAACTTGTGCTTAGTCAGTTAGCTTGATGCTAACACATAACGGGAATTCCTATTAACTTAACTAATAAATTAGCATCACAGTAGTATTACCTTAAACTGATCCATTTTACTTCACATGCTTAAATAAATAAAAAAAAAATCATGTGCACTCAGACTTTCCTCTGGACACAAACTAATAGCAGCTGACTTCACATTGTTAACACAATCTATTACTCTGGCACCACCACTCCTCACTGACTGGCTACAGCAACCTCAAAGGGTCAAAACTCACGTTGTGCTGTGTACAGTTTTCAGGGGCTCTATTCATTTTGGCTTAAAATCTTCTCAATGCTATCAAATTCTGATAACACCAGCTTGCTGAGCAGAAACAGCTAAATGTAGCAGTTTAGTTATTTATTTTATATGCAGTATAGCAATGATGCTGCAATAATAAAGCTCAGGCAGACTCACAGACATGTGATGTGCATCGTTTCAGATATGAATCTTGATATACGTAGTCTCTACAGTGAGTTGATTCTATTTTTTCCATGGTCAAAAAGAATACAACAATCACAATTATATGAATCACAGTACTTCGGAAAATAAGTTATTGTCCCCTGTTTGTAGATAAGGCAGACCAATTCATCTGTCCCCTGAGGTCCAAGAGCTAAACTGTTGATCTTTTTTTTTTTTTACCTCAAACCTTTTCTGCTTCTCAACTATAGTGTTTTCTTTCTTTTTTCTTTTTTCCCCATTTCTCTTCCACATTAAAATGCTGAGTTGTCCACCACAATAATGCACTAGCATTGATGACAGAATGTATAGTTCCTGCGGCACTTGCAAGTTGCCACCGGTTGCCATGAAACTAACTTTCCACAACTTGTCATTGCTTACCTGAAAGACGCTTGTTAGGGGAGTGCAGTTTGACGCAGTAGCAGGTAGTAGGGTATTGAATTGTGACTAAAAATACTGAAATGGAATGATTAAAACACAATGCATGCATTTCACATCACAAAGGCTGCCTTAAAACAGGCTGCACTTTGAAAGCAGCCTGTTTTAAGTGTTTGAAATAATGACTAGTTATTTTCTTGTGTCTCTTCCGGGAATACTGACTCTTCACGCACAACCCTGACATGAAAAATTCCCAAGATTGATGGCTGAGGCTGCAGATGTAAAAGGGTTTTGGAGATGCACCGGATGTGGTCATGAGGTTCCGACAGATGGATTAAATGCTTCAGGTAGACAGATGGATAGATGATACACAGACAGTCCTGACAGTGTGACTAACCAGACAGATCGAAAGGTGCAGATAAACTTGGTGGGGATCCAGACGCTGTGGGTGGGGCTGGATGAGAGGTCCAGAATTTGGGATGAATGGACAGATGATAGATGGAGGAAATGGGAGCCAACGCATTTGGCAGCAGTTGAGCTGCGGGTATCGACAGGGCAAAGCTTTATGGGATAAGGTGCATCGCTAATGCAGCCAAGTGGAGAAGCACGGAGGCATCCACTGGAATGAAATAACTGCAAATAATGAGGCTGCTTGATAATTATAGTCATTTACAACCGCACCTCGCTTTTTCCCTTAATGAGCCAATGTTAGTTAGCATCAGCGAAAGGTCAGAGAAATGTCTAGAAATTCAGTTTTCTCTGGGTTGCTTCTGCACTGCATTTCCCAGGAAACAGCTGTCAGTCAAACTGCATGTGTGGGAGGATGGTTGGTGGTCAGTGTCAGTCATTGTAAAACAGGGCACACACTGATTTTCCCATATTCTACTCTCCCATCACTCAACTATTTACTGAAAAATAAATAGTTTATCAAATGAATAATAACAGTGGAAATAAATGTGTTTAAAATAAAATGTGTCTTGTTTGAGCTTTACATACAAAGCTGTGATTATTTTAATTCTTTCGTTCTATTGTCACTGTACCTGTCTTATAGTTTTATTTATTCATTTTAAAGCAGCAATATGTAACTATTGCATGTCCAAAAATGTTTACTGCAGTCCAAATAGTGAGCAGAAGCCATAGACGGTATATTACTTAGGTTGATTCCCTATTTAATTTACAATCTGTGGTTAAAGCAAGGAGCACCGCAGGAGCACAAGACGGGTACAACATTATTAATTAACAATACCAAGTGTCGACGAGTCCTACACTGTAAGTTGATCAGAATCAGACAGTTAGTCATTCGGTGAACATTCAGCATTAATTTAAACTCTACTTAACATAAAATTTCACCTTTTTGTATGCCTTTTTATATTTTGTGATGATACACTCCTAATATATATGGATTTACATTATCCCTCTGACTGTTAAGTATTGCTGAATGTTTATTGCACTCTGAATTACTTTCAATTAAATATAGAATATAATAGAACTTTATTAATCCCAAAGAAATTTTGTGCCACAGATGATTCCTAATAAAATAGATATAAAGTATGTACACATACACAATTGCAAAAATACATAAATAGTTAAGTAAGTCAAATAATGAAATGACAACACAATTACAATATAGTATATTAGCATAACGAAAAAGGGATAGTGGGATTCATGGGATAAATGCAACCCCATCACCATACCATAGTAGGATTTTGTGGCATCTATTGTTAAGATTGCAGATTGCAAACTTGTCACCTCACCCTCCCCTTCCTAAAGCTATTGTCTTCTTTGTTCATCCTGGGCTACTGTAGAAACATGGTGATGATACACAGCAGACTCTGTGAAAGAGGACCCACGTCCTCTGTATTATATAAAGGGCTCATTTTAAGCTAACAAAAACACAACAATTCTTTTTTTCAGGTGATCATAAATTAATGAAAACATACTTGGGAATATTATATCCCATTTCTGGCTTATTCTGACCAAAAGATCCCCAGAAATCTTACAAAGTGGACCTTCAAGGTTAGGGAAAGATCAGGGTTACAGTACGACTCACTACATAAAGCACACTTCCTCCTGCACTGTGACTGAATGTTGATACTGGATGTCAATTATCATCTGAATTCAAACTCTTGAAGATGGATCTGGATAAACAGCTCTTCAGCATATGGCTGAACAAGATGATGATACATAAATGGTATGTTTACCAGTAGGTGATGTGAGGGAGGATGCCACCCCGTTCTCCATCATCTAGTACCATAGAAAGTGCACAGGCAGAGGGGTTGTTCAGTTGAATATGATCAGTCCAGAGGTTCCCAGACTTTATTTCAAGGACCCCGACAATAGATGCACATTAGACCACAGATCAGTTTGATCAAACAATGATCAACTAGGATCATTATAAAACAGGGTAGGCTATTGTGAGTCATTCTATTTCTTACCTTGTTCCCTTCCCTTTCAAAAATTATGATAACAGTGAAGATTATTGTATTCATCCTTTTTCTGGGGTTCCATGACAACCAACTGAGGGACCCCACTGGTCATCAGAACCTAGTTTGAAAAGCCTGCCCAACTCATTGATCCTTTTTCTGAATGAGGTTTGTTCAAGTTAGAATCTCTGTCCCTGGCCATGGTGCTGTCCATGGTGCTGAAGTAGCAGACGGATTTGTAATAGTGCCTTTTTTTCCTCAGTTCTGCCCTTCTTTCACTTTATTAAATCTGTAATGTTCTTTAGTTTAAACTATAGTTACAGAGTAGAGCTGCAACAATTAATCCAATAATAGATTTTTAATTGATTATTAAATGAATCGCCAACTATTTTGTTAAGCGAGTAATCGGTTTGAGTCATTTTTTTAAGGCAAAAAAAGGTCAAAATTCTCTGATTCCAGCTTCTTAAATAGGAATATTTTCTGGTTTCTTTACTCCTCTCTGACAGTAAACTGAATATCTTTGAGTCGTGGACAGAACAAGACTTTGAGGATGTCAGCTTGGACTTTGATCAACATTTTTCACCATTTTCTGACATTTTTATAGGCAAACAACCATTAATCGATTAATCAGGAAAATAATCTGCAGATTAATCAACTATGAAAATAATCGTTGGTTGCAGCCCTACTACAGAGTAGAGCCAAAAGATGCATTTTCGAGACAGTTTGTTAGTAGCAGGGAAGCAAAATTAAAAGAACCGGTTGTGTCGGGTGCCCCTGTAGCTCGGTTGGTGGAGCATGCACACCATGTGATGGGGCTGTCTGTCCTCTGTAGCGGCCCTGGTTCAGTTCCAGCCTGCGGACCAGTATCTCCCATTGGGCCGTCCACCATGTTAAAAAAATTACAAATCGCCTACTGAGTGTTATACGATCACATTCCACAGTCAAGACTGCTGGTCAAGATTGTTTAAGAATGAGCTTCACCAATTTCAAAGTTGGCATGTTTGTATTTTTTCTCAGTGAGACACTTGTTTGGTTAAATAAAGTTATTACTGTATATATACTGTGTTAGTTTAGTGTATAGAGTACATTTTGTTTTGTTTTTTTATTGCATGTTTATTTGCTGTAATATAATAAAGTCTCAGAGGAAAGCGAGTCTTGTTTCCTTGTATAGTTCTTACAGTGTAGCCTGAATCTAATATGATCTTTTGTATGAGGCCATGTTCAATTTGATTAATTTAAGTTACACACTGAAACCGCTTTGTACACTGGAAAGAGGAGTTCAGGACATCAGATGTGCATTTTGCATTCTGCATTTTTTAGTACACATGCATCTAATGTATATTTAGTTTTAGGTGTGATCTCTCCGGTGTGATTTCTTTTCTTTGTAACCTGCTTCAGTACATGTATGTATGACTACATTTTTTAAAGCTGGATTTGATCAGACAAAACGTTTTATGTTATCTTGTTTTGTTACATTTTTACATTCTTATTTGAAGATAGTATAATTTAATTTCAGTATCATTTTTGGGGAGAGTTAAATCATGTGGAATGGCAGAGTTTCCAACTAATTGGCTGAAAACAACACAACAACAGTCAGCACTAAACAGACTGGAAACCGGCCAATGATGGTGTTATTAATGCAAACAAGCTATAATGCCTGGGGAGTGTAATTACACACACACACACACACACACACACTTGACCATTTATTCCAGGTTTTAATTTCAGGTTTTTTAATACACAGTTTCTCCATTACATGCAAACACACAGGGCTGATACGCCTGTGCACTGGCGTCCAATTTTGTGTGTGCGTGTGTATAATTGCGTGTGTAGGAAGGTTCATATTACTTTAATTAGCTGGTTATCAGTTCAACAGCAGAAGGTCACAACAGAGCAGGTAATGAAGCCGAACATGTGCGTCCTCTGCCGCAGAGTCACAGAGCTGCTGGGGAAATGAGCCTGAACCAATCAGAGTGTTTCCTCTGACACACGCTTTTTAACTCACTCTGCTTCCAACTCCCTCTGTCTTTCCTCTTTTCTTTCTCCGCCTCTCGGATGCTGTTTCGTTCCACCTCAAACGAGATATAGCGTTAATGTGGACCGATCAATTTATGAAATATCATCAGCATTGGAGAAAGTACTCCAAGTACTTCAGATCTGGTGTAATGAGGCTAAGTTACCACTGAAAGTGTATTTGACTAAGCTAAAGCTAAGGTAAAATTCTAAAAAACTCATTTTCCATAGATGCTTTATATCAGCCTTCCTCATCATCTTTCTTACCCTTCATCCATGCTTCTCTTTCTGCACCTCCTCCATTCCTCTCCACCCTCCCTCTTCCTTCTCCCACCCAGCTATCCTTTAGTTTCCTCTTTTTCCTCCCCTGTCTCTCTCCTTCTTCATCTCCCCTCTCTCTCCCTGCATCCTTTCATCCCTCCATCTTCCAGGTCATGTCTGAGGTTGTTTGACTAATCTTTGAATGGCTTAGTAACATTTTCATGAAAATTTCACCTCGGCTGCATCTATAATTCAACGCCAGCTTCGCTTTATCAGTCATTAGACACGCACACACACACATGCAACCACACACACTCTGCAAGCTCTCCTCCTCTGTACCCTTACTACACGTTTTCTCCTCCTCTCCTTCGCTGCCTTTCATCAGTTTGTTTTTCTCCTTTTCTCTTCCTCTTCTTATTACCTCCTTTGATCTCCCCTCCTCCTCTCTGTTCCTTGTTTCCACTCTTTTCTCTTTTACTAACCAGGGATGTTCTCTGTCTTCTTGCCTTTGTCCCATCACCTCGTCCCTGTTCTTGTATTTGCACCTCAACCACCTTTCCTTGCTTCTGTTTTGAGAGGTTTTAGTGTATAATTTATGGTATAACATACATGCAATTAAAAAAAATGCTTAGAATATGCATAAAACGAGAGTAATCCAAGAACTTTTCGATAAACAAGATGATTACTTTTTTTTTTATTTAAATTTTTATAAATCTACTTTAATATATAAATTTTTTGGCACTCAGTCTACACACAAGAACAAGTAGTGACAAAGTGAAATAACTTTCAAAATTAATGAATTAATCAAAAAAAATTTAAGACCTGAAACCTCAGACTCTTCACTGTGGAAAAAATGTCTTCATATTTAAAGAGTAACCTTGTAGTTTGAGGTGCCCTGTCAAAAAGCATCTCTTTTATGATGGTGATCTACTGTTAAAATGCTTTTTGAGTAGCACAGGACTCTTTTTTGTCACAGTATTGCAGTTGAACATTTGATCTTTTCAAACCTGCACTGATCTGTTAGCTCTGTCTTACACTCAGTGCAAAGTGGCACACGGAGCAGCGCGACTGTCATTGCCAGTTTAAGACACAGTTGTCATTTGTCAAGTAGCAAATAGACTTGCGCCCATCTGGATGCCTCATGGATGTGTTGATCATAAAATGAGGTGTGGTCGACTTGCATTGTTGGTGCATTGCTATCTTGAGGCAGCAGAAAGCGATTGCGCCATCGACCGACAAAAACATGGTATAAAGTCAGCTGTTTGAAAGGTGCATTATTCGTATAGTAACATGCACCTACACAGGTGCATTTACAACACATTAACACTGCTAGTTACACACACCAGAATGTGCAGCAGTGCATATGGGTGCATTTGCTGATATGCTGCTATGTTGGCAGAGAGTACACCTGCCAAGAACAACATACATTCCCTAAGTGAAGATGAATGTCTTACACTGTAAAAATCACTTACGCCACCAGGCTGAATCAGACATTAGTGAATTCCTGTCAGATGATTTTGGAGATTTTTGTCCTTATGTACTCCCTGTTGTTGTCAAAGTCACTGCTGTGCTGCATTTCTTTGCAAGGGCGTCATTTCAGCATCCCCTGAGTTTGCACACGGGCTGATCCTTTACCTTTGCAGAAAACCAGTCACTTCTTAAACTTGCTGAATACCCCATTTAAAAAGCAATGTGCAAAATGCAGGTGCACATGGCTTTTAAAAGGAAACAGGTGACACTCTAATGGGTTTAAATTCATGTTACCTCCAAAACACACTATTATTAAGAGATTAAAGACAACCTTTTTGCACCTTGTGCCTTACTTTGTGGCCAGATTGTGCAAACAGAAATCATACTTGGGTGCAGACCAAAACAACTGCAATTTTGGAGGAAGCAGCCTCTGTCACAAACAAGATCGGGAGCAGTTTGTTGTGAGACTGTGATCTGACATCAATCTGATGAAACTACAAGGTGATTTGCATATTTGTGTATGGCTGATGAGTGAAATCAACAGTTGCTCGCAGCTGGCCAGAAAATACATCAAGGTCTGACCTGAATTAGCAACAAAATGTTGCTTCCTTGGTATTTGGGTAGACGACTACATCTGGCAGCTACTGCAAACCACAAATAAAAACCTGGAAGTGTTCAAAATATTGAGGCAGCAGCTAAAACAGAAGGGATTCAACCTGATAAGTATATAGCCATATAGTAAAAAAACTGATGCAACAATACCTAAAGGAAAAATATCTAAATCTAAATAACAAAATACATTGATTGAAAATGACTCCAAAACAACATACAGGTGACCACTCCCAGAACAAGAAACACAACAAACACCTTCACTGTACCAGACCTTCTTCATCTCAGGTATAACGTTATGAAATGGTTGCAGTTTGGTTAGGTTTAGGTTCCAAAACTAGGCATACTTGGTTAGGTTTGAAATATGCTAGTTACCTAAATTAAGTTACGCACTGTAACAGGTTGGGTCTATGTTTCTTGGTTGAGTTAGCTCGGAGAGTGCTGCAAAAGATGACAGCTAAAAACTCACAGCCACACTGGTACAACCTAACAGTCTTTTTATACAGCCATTATTTCATACATAGATTAAGTATGTTACATAAGTTAAATGATGACTTTTGTTTCCACATGGGGACACACACAGTGGCCCACTGGATGAAGGCTACATTTGGCCCATCGCTCCACCCTGACCTCGTCCTTACACAGACTTGCTTTATACTGCGTCACCTGACTTCCACTTTTGCTCCTGTCGTAATTAGTATGGCCACTAACGTACACTGCCTAACAATAAAGATAAATATGGGTCATAATGAGCTGCTTGCACAGACAACCACTAAAAACAACTACTGTAAACAGTTGTTGTTTTTCAGGTAAGCGTGGCCGCCCAGACCCAAAACCTTCCAGTGTGACGGTTCTCACATTGGTTTTTAGTGATGCACTTTGCTTTGTTGAAATTTCTTCAGCGTGAAAAGAAACCGAAAACACAACAACTCATCCAGTGATTTGGACCAGAGCCGACGAACTGCAGGTTTTGAAAACACCCTGAGATGTTCTTCAGCTGAATGGGTCTGTCACACTAACAAAAGCCAGAATTTAAAGTGAACTGACAGCAACATTAAGCGAAATAAATTACAAATGAGACAGTGCAGATGGAGAGAGGTAAAAATAAAGAGGTAAGACAGATGATGGAGAGAGAAGGAAAGTGTGAGAAATCAGGGAGTGGATGAGAAGATGTCAGGAGAGCAAGAGCAGAACCATCAGATACACAGCCACCTACAACACAGAGTGCCTGATTACCAAATTCAGAACTACACCCCAGACCACACCCACCACACACACACACACACACACCACACACACACACACACAGAGGAGGGCTGTGAATGTTGGAGCAGAGAGAGAGAGCACAGGCAATTTGCATTAATGAGAGTTTAGTTGAAAATTTTGGCAAAGCCAGAGAGAGATCAAGAATAAAGGAGAGCAGAGAGAGAGAGGGATGCTGACAAAGCTCATGAAGGGAGGAGAGGAAGCAGGCAAGTCAGTCAGTCAGTCGACTAGTCAGTAAACAACCAGTCAGCCAAGTGCATCGGCAGTGAGTCAAGTGGCTGCGCGAAAGCATATTCATGAGCTCTGTTGTCAGGAAATCAAACACAGGAGACACAAACAAGCAAACAAAAAGAACATTGTTAAAAATGAATCTGGTATCGCAGTGTTTCGTTGTCAGGCAGCTGACAGTGAGACATGCAGGGCTGGAACGTCTTTAAATGCACCACTAGAGAGTCTTTTCAGTCCCATGTAATGATAGCATAACCGAAAACATAACATTTCTACATCTCCAGCAAGTTTCAAGTTGATTTTCAAAGAATGGAACAGAAACAAATGAATGTTAATCTAAAAACTGAGGATCTGATGTGGAAAACAATCAACAAGTAGCCCATATCCAAATATTAGCTAATGAGCTCAAACATGCAAAAGTGAGTGATGATTTAGGTTGTCAATTTGCCACTTTCAAAATGTGTCTTTGTGGCAGAGAGTAAAGCTGATAGCTGGTGTTGAATGTCTGAGATTCATGTCTTTACTTACACTATTATCGGATTTCTTCACAATTTAAAGCCCTGTTTGTCTAGGACTTGTATTGCCTGAGAACGCCTGTTTTTTGCGGCACATTTGCACGAGATAAGCAAAGTCTGTATTTTACTCTAATGCACTGACATGATGTCAAGCCTTTACGTGATGTTAACATTTAAGAAATGGAGCATCCACTCTCCAGCATTCACGTTAATAACATAGCTTAGACTTGTTTTGTCCACTTTCTTCATGTAATTCAAGCATAAATACACATTTGCAGCTAAAGTTCTCTGTCATTTTCACCCATTTTAAACATCAGTATAGCCTCACAGCACAGCAGTGCACAGCTGTTGACTGCTGCCCAACATATTATGAGCTGTGATCAAATTTCATTCTTGTTCAGTTGTCTGACAACAGAAAACAGATGTTAAATAAAATCACGACCCCAAATCACAGGGATGCCAATTTGCATGAAACTAATTACTCATTACAGGACCTCTGTGTCTGGAGAAATATAGTAGGTAATCTGCTCTTATATATGTATATTACAAATTACAAATATGGCAGATTAGAATGGGATTAAGATCACAGACAATCTCCACAAATATTACAACTTATTGGAGGTTACTAGAGGTTTATTTGGCAAAGATCATGTACAGCTACTTGTCTTTAGACAGCATTAAACAGTTGAGGGCTTTGGCTTCTTTTTTTTATACTGGATTTGTACAATAACACATTAAAGCCTAGGATGTAGTTTTGTTTTTGTGAAGGTGCTGAAACTCATAAAATCCACCTCCATTAATAATATATTTAATCAGTTACTTACTCAGGAAGTAAACTGGTTAGTCAATCAGTCAATTAACCATTAAACCAGTCAGTAACCAGTGAGGTTTGGCAATAAGATGATGTATATCATGACACGATACCTCCCCCTTTAACATCTGTGTATTCAACCACTGCAGCCATGTTGCAAATCACTGTGCAGGACTGCTTTTGGGGTTGGGCTTGCAGGATTTTTTGACTTATTGATTGAGTATTTAATTAACTGGATTAGCTAAAACCAGACATTCTTATCTGGTTAATTAAAAAAAAAACTATTGCACTATAAACAGATATAGTAAATAGATATAGTAATAAATAAACGACAAACTGTGATAGAAGATTTAATTCACATCACACTTTTAGTGATCAGTGAACCAGTCAGTCTGTGCTGCATGAACTCACAGACAGACATGTTTGCGTGCCACACCTCCATTATCTGCACCAGTTATGCCCTCTGGCTGTATGTGTGTCTGTGTGTGTGCATTTCCAGTGTTCGTGCAGGTGTGAGTCTCTCTGGGCAAGCAAACACCAAGCATATGTGTGTGAGTGTGTGTCACTGTTATCCCCCATCTGCTCTCAAGTGATGTTCAGCTGCCTACTGGCTTCACTCTGTGTGTGTGTGTGTGTGTGTGTGGTGTGGGGTGGGGGCGTGTGTGTGTGTGGGAGGTAGGGGGGTCATGGTTAGTTTCCTTGGAGCAGTGAGGTTGTGGTTAGTGTTCAGGATGTGGCACAGTACCAACTGCAGTGAGTCTAAAGGAACATATAAACAGAAATCTTTTGTGTCTCATCTCTTTGTGTTGTCAGATTACTGTTAAAAACCTCCCAACACAGTTATTAAAAATCATGAAGTCAAGGACTTCAATGACGTGTGTGCCTTTTTATTTAATATATACTTCATTTAATTCAAGGTCGTGAGTTTTGGACAAATCTGTCAGTGTTGGTTTGGCACTGGGCCCAACTGGTGGCCTTGGGGTTAAGGCACCAACCATGAATTTGTTTGTGGCGTGTCATCCCCCATCTTCCTCTACCCTTACTTCCTGTCATCTCTCTACTGGAGCTACCCAGCAAAGGCAGAAAAATGCCCCCAAAACAACTACATAAATAAAGTTGCTTTCTGACCTTTGACCTCATGTATTTGGAAAAGCTAATGGCTGTCTTGCTGGTGCAGAAGATGTGATGAATACTAAGTGGAAAATGCAAACAAGAAAAAACTTAAAAATGCCTCATGGTTGTGAGTTCATTCCTGGGTCAGTTCACCCAAATAAAACAATTTAACACATGCATCTACCTGTCAATATTGTAACCAGGACAGACAACATTTTATGTCTTACATTGTCCACCATTGTCTTTAATGCCACAAACCTCTCATATTAACTTGACCAGTGGTGGACTCTGGAGTGCAGGGGCAAAACAAATAAAAAAGGCAGGTTAAATTAGTTTTATTACGTGACTTAAAGTACAACTACAACTACACCTCTGTAATAACAACACAAGGGGAAATACCAACTATTTAACCATTTAGTGGCATGGAAGCAAACTAAATTTCTAGAATGTAGGGCAGCATTTATGGCACTGCATCATGTTTTGACCACTGTAAGGGCATGCTAGAGGCCACTTTGCCATATTTTATCTCCTAGTAGGGTACCTTGAAGGGCACTTTATCATGTTTTGTCACTGGAGGACCAACTAGAGGTGTTATATTTTTGTCCTAGAAGGCTAATCTAGATGCCGCTTTACCATGTTTTGTTCATTAGAAAGGCACCCCAAAGGGCACTTCACAATGTTTTGTCCACTGAATGGGGCAAACTGGGTGCTTTACCATGTTTTGTCCAATACAAGGCCACCCCAGAGGGCACTTAACCACATTTTGTCCATTGGAGGGGCACCCTAGAGGGCACTTAATGTTTTGTCCACTTTAAGGCCAAACTAGAGGGTGCTTTACCATATTTTTTCCAGTGGAAGGGCACCCTAGAGATAACTTTTTCATTTTTCTCCACTGGAAGAGCACTCTTGGATGCACATTACCATGTTCTGTCCAGTGGAAGCAGAAGGCCATTGTAGAGGGCAATTCCTCATGTATTGTCCAATAGAAAGGCACCCTAGAGGGCATTTAATCACATTTTTCTCCACTTGAAGGGTAAACTCGAGGGTACTTTATCATATTCTGTCCACTCTTGGGGCACCCTAGAAAGCACAGCGTCACATTGGGCCACCCGAGATGTCATCATGTTATGTTACCATATTTTATCTACTATAGTGGCATCCAAGAGGCCCCCTCGCACAAGTCCACCAGTGAAATATTCTCAGCCTGATGTTGGACCCATTTGAGGGCATGTTTGGTTCCCTGCTAACATGTCTTTACAGACCTCTGGTTTGCCATTGCACTGAGTGACAGTTCTTTAAAATGAGAGGCATGTGTTGTGACAGGAAGTGGATCAGGACAAAATGTGTTATTGATGATCATGATGAAAGCTGGATGTGGCGCCATTCTAGGAAAAATACATTGTACACAATGTCAGATTATTTTTTCTTTTTTGTTGGTTAACTGATGTCACCTTAAACATTTTCGTCTTTATTTAACTTCAAAATCAAAACTCATACCTGCCATTTGCGGCTGCTGCTTCAAACAGCACTTTGATTCATTTTTATTACATGCTACACTTTCTAGAAATACTTTTTCCTCCAAATTGCAGCTCTCATTTCGGACACAAACTCCCTCTGCATTCATATAAATTGCTCCGGCTTCAGTGAAACCACTGACGGTCTTTACAATCGGAAAAATTGATGAGTTCAGTCTTTGTATTCTCCACTGTGTGCTCAAATTGCTGCGAGCAGCTAAAATGCTTGTGGGAAAATCAGCAAACCAGAGATTAAGCATGTCAGTTGAATAGTCGGTGCTGTCTACTATATTTCATGTATTTGTAATAGCTTTTTAATTATTTGTAGCTGTAATATCTTTGAAACGATGACCCATGGCATCTCTGAACCCAAAGATATAATATCTCTTGCAGTCTTTAATTATTTCAATTTCATATTCAGTTTCTCCTATAGTGACTTTTTAATAATTTTGGTTCTTACATGGAGATTGTTTTTCTGGAACTAATTCAGGGAATGTTAGTGGTTTAAAGTGGCTCCTATCTGGATATTTAGATCATGAAATATGGACGATTGTGGTAAAACAGCACAAGTGTGTGTGTGTTTCTGTGTTGTGTGTGTGTGTAATGAGTTTCCACTGTATTTACATTTTTCAAGCCAAAGGGGCAATTTTCCAGCTATCAGAGCTTGCAGCTTAATGAGTCGAGGGGAAACAGCAATATAGATCATTTAAGTAAAATGCTGTTGGTTGGATTGTGTTGAAATAGCTGTGATTTGTTTCCGTGTAATAAATAACTCAAATGAAAATGCCTCATCCTAATTGAGTGCAAGAGCTTCTTGTTTACAACAGAGTCCAGAAATTAAAATATACAGAAGCTGAGGAGTAGCTTCAGGTTTTTCTTAGAGTTTAATAGCCCTGATTTTGTCCAGATCTTAATATGTACAACGCCTGGTGCATTTTTGTTTCCTATTGTGCATTAAATTGGAAAAAAAAATCTATCAAAATGGACAGTGGTGAAGTTAGACTCAAAGGGCTCATAAATTACCAATCATAATGATGAAACCAAGGTTCATAAAACTCTAAAACAGTCTTCAGAAACTTCAACTGTCGTATTCTCTGTATCAAGTTGTGCATAGAATTGTTTTTCCTCCACAAGATTGCAAGTAGTACTTCTAATAATCATAATCAAATTGTTGCAGGTGCACAAGGCAGCCTTCATAACCTGAGAGTATGAAGGCTCATCAGGCACCAAAACACTGCCCAGTGGGTAGGGCTGCCCCCAGATAGTAGACCAGACATTAGTTGATGAAGAGTCTTAATTGACCAAGTTTCAATGTAGCACAGTGTTAACAGTGTCACTTATAGAATTATTTCCAACCCTGCAACTTGATGCCATTAAAGAAAGTATCAGGACTATGGCCGGGCTGATGGATGATGCCATCGCCAACGACTGACAATCACTGAATCTAACACCGAGATTTAAAATCCATCTGCATTGGAGGTAGTGTGTCCCTTCAGAGTCGTGTAAGGCAGGAGTTTTGTTTTGTTTTTGACATGTGGGAGACTAACGTTACGTCACTATGTCCTGGTTATTATTTTATTATTAAAGCTGCCCAGTTAGGCAAACGAAACATGCTCGGTTGGCAGCGGTATTTCCACTGTTGAGTGTGCTCCTTTCAATCATGCTGCTATTGTTTTCTTAGCTTAGCTCCCTCAGTACAGCTAGCCGGCTAAATTTATTTCAAGCTCAAGAGGCTGAGCAAGTTACGTACATGCGGTGGGGAAATGAAGACCTTTTAAAACCAGCACGGGGATGTATGTCAGATGCTCATCTGGCAGGAATGTGAGTTATTCTGCCCGTTACAGCAACAGTGGGAAGCGGCAATGGCGAGTTCCCTCCCCTCAAAAAGGAAAAAACACAACAATGATGTCATCATCTATCTGCGATGTTTCACCATAGACACTGTTGATGCCAATTTGGTAGACATCACCCAATCCTAGCTGCAACATGTAATTTTTCTCTTGTAACAAGTAAGTGTGTCTGTGATGTTAGAGGAGATGCGCAACATGTTGTAATTCTGATGGGCTTTCAGTAAATTTGGGGAGCAAATCTGCAGAACGAGTACATTTCTTGACGAGAAGTAAAATTAAGGAGCAGATTTGTGCGAGAATGTTCAGTTCTTTTAAATCTCTTAAACAAAAGCCCTGTGCTTTGTTGCAGCTCCAGTGAATTATCCCACTGTAAATTGCCTTAAGCTTCTCTGGTGGGTTGTTGTCAACAGTCAATGCTTGTATATGCACACATTAGCATTGTCTTATATGGTATAAACACATGGTTCTGGATTAACATTTGAAATGACTATAATCATGAAACACTGAATTTCTTTTTCATAATAATATACATTGTGGTTTTTTTTTTGCACAAAGAAGTGCACATACACATACAACACAGCACGACACAGTTTCTTTCTTTTTTCTTCAAAGAGACCACCTGGTGTTTTCTTCATTATTCATTCTGTATTGTTACTCCACAAGGAAATTGCCAGCACCCTACGGAGAACAGGATGGTAAAATAAAAGAATGTCAAATCTTTACAATCCACGTTTCTATTAAAGGATCCCCCCTGAGAGGAACATTTGGAGCAACGCAACCTGAACCAGAAGAAGAGAGAAGCCTGCTGAAACAAAGCTGAATTTACCCTCCAACTGTATTGCTACTGAGAATCAGACAGGGAATGCTGGACATCCAGGTCATCGCTGCAAAAAAAAAAAAAAAAAGATACATCTGTAGTCTGTAAAGAAACACACCTACTGTATGTAAAAGTTTGACAGCTTAAATTAGTATGAAGTAAACTTACAGCAGCGCGCTTTTCTGCACAAAGTCTGAGGTTTGATGGGAAAATGGTGGTTTTATAAATTGTGAATTGAATCATGGACCCACTGAGCTACAATGTAAACCTTCAGTAAATCAGTTGCCATATATCCTGATGAAGTGACCTTGAGCCAGACACATACACACTTCCTGTCACCCACCACACACACACACACCACACACACACACACACACAAAACACACACACAACACAGCTCAGCTAAAAGCATCTGTTGAAGGCAGAAAGTGTTACTGTACATGAGAATGTCTGAAGGTTCTGATATACTTCAAAATGTACACACAGAGAATGTTGTGATATCTGGATAGGCAACCATAATCCATACATTCAGCTGCATTTGGCAGCCAAATTCCAAATTTACAGGCGCAAATGGACGTCAGCATGGACTCTCACTGCTGTGTGGACACTGCAAGTATAATTTGAGTTTAAATACCCATATGTATTATCTGGGTTTTCAATCAAAACAATAACAAAAGACAGACTTTCATGATGTTGTGAAGTATTGTGGAATCATGGGATTTGTTGTATTCAGTGTCAAACAACCAACATTGTCTATTTGACGTGGCTCAGGCAGAAATTATGTTCATGGACAAGGTAATGAATTCAAGTTTTATTCAACTTATGTTTAGTCACATTTGCCGGCTTCCTTTCTCACTCTGATGTATCATCTGGGGTTTCAAGTGTTGCCTGGAAGTTATACAGTAGTAGTGACCAAATGAAACGCACCCTTATGTTGAATATCAGTGGTGGACAGTCAGGGCCAACAGGGCCTTCTCTCTGCTGGCCCTGTCAAAATCAAAATCATATATTTTTTTCATAATTACATTAATGTGTGTCTGAATTCAATTACTTTTTCAGTAAGCTACTAATAATATATCCAGAACAAATTTGGTTATTTATCTTGTGAGGCAGAGCTGGGATTTCCCATATATCTTAATGTCGTCTAAATGCATCACAGCTCCATGGAACAGCACTAGCTGCCATCTGAGCACAACTTTGACTGACCGTGTCATCAGCCAATAAAATTTTGATGTATAGTGACAGAACGCCCCAAGAGCCCTGAAATGTATTGGCGCTAGCCCTTGGTGTTGTCATCAACGGAGTCTGCACCTTTGACGGATTGGGTTCAGTTCGCTACTAAAGGCCCCGGCTGAAACCCCACGGTACAGCTACTGTTGAATGTATCACAGCTTTCACCGGGGTTGAACCATTAACATTGATAAAAGATGGATGCCACGGCTTCACTTCCTCCCACTGTACAAAACTGATGCCAAATATCCCAGATACGAGCGCTGCCATCTTGTGCTGAGGATGTCATTTGCAGCCAGAGTTTGTGCAGCAGTGAGCAGCGTTGGAGCTGCGCTTCTGAGTGCCCACTCATAGAGCCGGCTGACTTGATAGCAAGCAGAGCTCAGCTGTCAATCATGGCATAACCCCCCCCACCCCCACCTCCTTTTTATAGCATCAAATAACTACTTAGAACGAAACTGGTCAGAAAAATGAACACTTGAACAAACATCAGTGTGAACTACCTAAATCAACAGAAACCATCTTTGGGAAAAATGTATTTCAAGGTACTTTAATGTTATAGTTTGACCCATGTCCCACCTCTTCACGCTGGGGAGACAGGATTTATGAGCTGTCCTGCAGCCAGCCACCAGGGGGTGATCAAGATGCTTTGGCTTTCTATGTATACAGTCACTGGTTTGAACATTGTTGGAATCATTTTAAATAATGCAAGTACACACCTCAACACAATATATAACATAAGTCTAGTTGTTTTTAGACATTTTAATGTGGAAATGGTACATGCTGTAGCTTTAAGAGACAAACTTCTTCACAAATGACACAAAATTCTAACAGTGGCCAACTGCTTCTTTTTCTCTTTGGATGTCACCACGAACATTTCTATGAGCTAACTTTAGCACATTTTGACAATATTTAAAGCCACAATGCAAAAGAGCAGGAAGAAAAGAATGCCGTCATAAAGGATCAATACACAAGATTTCAGCCTGACAGCTTGACTCAAACACAAACATAATAAATGTCTAAATTAATTTTCACTATGTTTTGTTGCTAAAGCCAATACGATATCAGAGTTTCAGTGCCGACACCAAAACTTCTGATACCTTACTGTCATTTTAACAAAAGTCCTTCACTGTTAAATATTGTCTAAACACAAGCAGCTGCACAAAAGCTTTGAAAAGAAATGTCTAGAGTTGTCAAAATGAAGATTTATATCAAGAGATACATAATCAAAGGACAAGTAAGTCATTTATTAAATTATGAATGTGACCAGACATTGATTCAGTGCCAACATAACAGATTTAACTTGTAGGTCGTTACCAAAAACTGTATTGAGGGTTTGATATCCAGAGATAAATATATCATTTTGCAAACACACATACTGAAATTCATTGAATTCAAAGCCAAAATGAAAGGATAAGCCTTGAATAACCTTCGTGATCTTTCCCAACATGAATGAATGCCACAACAGAAATATTCACTCTTTGTAGAAAGCCATAACAACTTATATAAAAATCAATTTTTGACAACTTGGAATCTATGTGTTTAACAATACTGCCTCATTGCCCTCTGCTGACTGAACCACACAACTCTGCAGAGAACAAACACTAATGAGTTTCTACAAATGGAGTCAAAGAGCAGCAACATCTATTCATTAACAGCACAGAGGCGCTAAATAATTAACGTGACCAAGTTTGAGTCTGAATCATCATTTATTTATCTGTGTTTTCATTTTTCTCTTTTCTATCAATACAGGAGTCGGAACACATGCAGTAGTAGAGTAGATGAACACATTGTGTGAATACTGAGTGTACTGAGAGTTTAATTTGACCAGAGGTGTGGATCTCTGTGACAGTCAACCAGGACTAAATAAAAACTCAGATTTTTGTGACCAGTCATCCTGCCACGTCACAGATGTGGGCTGGGGACTGCGGTCTTCTGTCTGCAGGTGCACAGCGGGTTTATCTGAGCTTTTCACTGAGAACAGCTGCCTGCTGCTGCTGGATATGTTGCTGAGAGCGCTCAGACTGAACTACTTACAACTAACGGCCTAGCTGTAAAACAAAAATATGAGCTTAAAGAGGCTAAAGAGCTCCGCAGAGCTGCAGAGATGAGTCACAATTCTCCGTAGATTTATCCATACAAATAAACTTCTTCTCAGGACCTGTGGTGGGCACATACAGACTAACTGATTAACATATTTGTCACTTTACACTTAGGGCAGCTTTATAAAGTTTAATTGGCGTGGCCCAACTCTTTTCTTTTTGTTAATTGGCCAATAGATGGCAGCAGAAACAACTTATGAACACAGCATTGACTTGACATCACCTTTGAAGTTGATATGGTGAACTTGCTCACAAACAGTTGCTTATTTAATCGCACAGCTATTATGGTGCAACATTACCATTCATTTGGATAAATCTAAGTCCAACACTCACACTTTCAGCTCTGTTTTGGTCACTGCCAACTCCCGGGAGAAATGTCTGGCTCTTAAACTGCTTAATGCTCCACTGTGTTCACCAGCTAATCACTGAGCAGGTCTGTGTAATCGAGGTGGGGTGAAAACAATTGATACAGCATAGTAATATTTTGCGTGGCAATATTGATCATTACATGGACACAAAATATCAAGCTTTTTTGAATATGAATTACAGAGTTTCCCCATGATTGTTTTGTGCTATCAGACTCGTATAACACTATAACTTGACACTCTGTATTTCATGATGTTGAACTCTTTTGTTGATGTGTGTTTATTGTACGACAGTAGACAGTCATTTCAGTAATTAAAGAAATTAGCCTCACCAAGAGAGATTATGCTGATCCCCAGCAACCCAGCCGCCCTCCCAAGGCAGCCACCCTTGGGGAAACACTAAATTATCAATAATGCAGATGCAAATTATTTATTTATTTTTTTCTTAACGAGAATAATAATATCAATTGCTTTTTCAGTCCCTAGATGAGTTTTCTGTTTTGTTTTTTTCCTGGTGAGGTCAACAGAGGTAACAGTCAGTGGGATTGGTAGATTTTTATGACAGTGTTGGTCAGTCTTTTTTGCTTGACAACCCCATTTGCGGCAATGACTGGTTGAAGTGAGATCAACAGAATGAAAATTTTATCTTAGTAGATAAAACAGATGTTGACAAAGTTTTCCTTTGCGGACATAATTTGCAGTTGAAAAAGGGCAATAAAATCATAATATATCTTATTGCAATACTCATTGCAATTTTAAACATTTTGTGATACACTAATATCCTACTGTGGCTTCAGTATCATGATAATGTTGTATCATAGGGCGTCCAGTGACTTCCATCCTTTTAGCGTACAGTGAGTAGTAGTAAGTGTGTCCTGAATGAAAAGTTAGTCCCACCCTGTCAAAATTCTCAGCATAGTTCAACCCATTTTCAACCTGAGAAGAGCTTGAATTAAACCTAACCCAAACCCTATAACACAGAAAATACCAATTAGTGGAGCTTTAAGCAGTATCTGATATGTGGAACTAAAGTATGGAAAATGAAAAGAGAAAATATTTTGTCTTATTTTGTTCATCTGTAAGTGAAGTGTCTGCTACAAACTATAAAAATCACATCTACTTCTAAACACCAGCAACAGGCAGACTGATCCATACACACAGTCATAAACAAATAGATCGGGCTGATCAATCCTGTTTGAGAATAATAAAGACAAAACACCTTCTCAGAGTCGAGAAACCAGCCTTCACAACAGCAGCAGCAGCAGCAGTAATAGCCTGCAGCCTCACTGATCTTATCCTGCAGACTCTTTTCTTCCCCTGAGCCTCACAGTCCTGCCTGTAGCTGCATCTTACTGCACAGCACCAACTCCACAGCACACGGCGCCGCTCACACTGTGCACATTAAACACTAACACACAAAAGCATGTTACTATGGTGCTGAGGCAAAGAAGTGCGCAGCTACTATGGGATTATGACTTCATTCGAGTTCCTTTTTACTGTGTTCTTTTAAAAAATTTTCTCACATGCCAACTCTTGACATTACCTTTGACAGCACTACTCACATAAACCTTCATTTCTGAAATTCCTTTGTGGAAAATGGTGAAATTCGTGTCCCTTTATAAGGGCCAGCCTGTGGTTTTAAATTCTGATGGTATTTTTGTAGAGGTGGTGTTTTTTTTTTCTTCCAGTATTCCAGATAAATTCACATAATCACTTCTTATGTTTTCTATCACTCTTTTTCCAGTATTTTCAAACTTTCACAGATTCCCATCATTTTAACAGGTTTTTGTTTAAGCTACTGCAAGGAACTTTCATATTTTGTTGATTTTGAAGGTCCCTGTGGACAAAAGCAGTAGTGTTTCTACCATAAAAACCCCAAAATATGATGTCAAAAATAAAAATTATCTAAATACAAATCTCCTCCTGCTTCTTTTTAATTGGCAAACATTTGAATCACTGTGACTCTGCCTGAAAATATGTAAACACAGGCTCGTTTCATCTGGTTTTAAGGGGAATCTGACCCGGTGGCAGCCATTTAAGAAACAGCCGATCTTCTCACGGATGGTCTCCTTAAATTATGTAGGTCATATAGAGGCATCAGAGATAAACTGAGACTGTTTCATCAACAGTTAAAAACTCCTCGTATAGCTTTAAGCTCCAGTTCATCTCACTCATATGATTCAGCTGCAAAACGGCCCTACATTCACAAACTAACTGGACTTAAAGGGATAGTTCGAATTATTTGAAGAAGGGTTGTATGAGGTACTCATCGATAGTCAGTGTGTTACCTACAGTAGATGCCTTTCAACAAGCCCCCAGTTAAGGAGAAGGACAGAGGAGCACCAGTATAGAAGCTAAGCAATGAACTGCTGGTGTTTTAGCCACTTAAAAAATGTCCACCTAATAAAAAAAAAACCTTATCATTATCAGTTTAGGTGTACGATATATTAAGAATAATTTAACTGCTTTACTTTGTCGTCTGACAGCTTTTTCTGATGGGAAACCAAATTTATATAAGCCACATATTGCTCTTCTCCAAACCAACCAAACTCCATAGGTGAAATCCATTATTTTATCTTGCAGAACACGAGAGTTGGTAGTCTACCACTGCCACAGTATATTAGTTTGTTTGTGTTATTGTGTGACTTCTGTGTTTTAAATGGTTAGTTCAGATTTACCAAAGACACAAAATAATGTGAACAAACTAGCAGATCGACGCAGTGGTAAAACAGCAACTACTGTGATCTGTGAGGTAAAATGACTGATTTTGCCTATGGAGTTTGGCTGGTTTGGAGAGAGCAATGTTTGACTTATATGACAGTGGTTTCCTGTCAGATAAGGCTGTCTGATGGCAAGGTAAAGCAGTGAAAATATATTCTAAATACAACGCACAATTTACCTTTTGTGCCGACCCTGTCCACAGCAGTTCATCGCTTAGCTTCCGTGCTGGTGCCCCTTTCTGCTTCTCCTCACTGAGGTATGTGCTGACCAGCATCTTACACTTCATACAACCCTACATCAAATAATCTGAACTGTCCCTTTAAAGAGGTCAATTTCCTACAATGTGCAATGGCATTTTAATGCACCTCCAGCAGAGTTTTTATCCAGCTGAAACCCAGAAACAAATACAACACTTAAAGCATTCCTTTAAATGCAGTTTTCTTGGATATGCCTCAAACTTGATCAATAAATGATCAGCAGTTTGGCCAGTATTAATCTGATTCCCAGTTCTGGTCCACCAAATGCCAAAACAAGTCTTCAAATGGCCAGACTCAGCCTGTGGGCTTACAGGAGCAAAACATGTCATAAAAATCTTCTCAGCATGCAGTGAGCTTCAGATCCGTACGGAGCAACAGCCAGTCTGCTGATATTACACATCAGGGATGCAGAACAGGACATGACAGAGTAACAAACCCGACCTGTCAGCTCCTCCTGGTCTGCTTCATGAGGACCGACAGTGAAACAGGCTGCTGGAGTGTGTATGTGTGTGTGTGGCTGTAAACACACACCGACACTGACAGAGATTCACAACTGAGATCACTGTTCAACAGTCCCAACAGAAACATGAGCAGTTCCGTAGATGAAGATCAGCTGTCCGTGCAACACATAAAACATCCTCATCCCCGCTGCGTTCTGGCACGATGCGTGCGTAACATTCAAGTTTAAGAGACATTTAAATCCCCTTTGGCTTTTTATTTTGAAAAAGAAAAATCAAAGTGCAAGAATGAGATAAAAGAGGGCAAACTGAAGAATTAAATACACGAAAATCAAAATAAATCTTGGAAGAAAAGAGAGAGAAAATGTGCTATTTCTTAAAATGAAAAGAGAGGGAAGAAAATATCACAAAAACAAATACAATGAAGTGGAAACAAATGCAAGAAAAAGCCAAAATATAGACTTCCTTCCAGCAACAAGCAGTAAAAGCTCCGGTAAAGACTCGCAGGACAACAGAGAGACAGAAAGAAATCCAACCAGCCGCTGAAATTCAGCGCAAAAAATAAAAAAAAAAAATAAAAAAAATAACCAAACCAGCAAGAAAGAAAGAATGAGGAGAAGAAAAGAGGAAAAGAGGACTGACCTACCAACGCAGGAGGCAAAAACGCTCAAAGAGGCTGAAGCGAGAGCAGAAGAGCGGGCAGGCAGGTGGTGAGGCTCAGTGTGCGCTCGGTAACCGGGCTGAAGCTCCGACTGCGCGCCGGCCAGTGGGGCGGTGATGAACAGCAGCGGAGCGCCGACTGGAGCGAACCACTGAGCGCAGGAAGGGGGAGGCCGGGCAGCACGGCGGCCGCTGGGAGCTCTGTGCGTAATTAGGAACCTGGCTAAAAAGCGCACAAACAGAGCCAGTGAGGCTCTTAAAGGGACATCCGGTCCAAAAAAATATGAATTTGCCACAAACAAGGCTGATTTCTCTAGCTGATGAGGAGAGGGTGCGTTTATCAGAAAGTTACACCAACAGGATCACCTCTACACAATAAAACCTGCTGCTCTTAATGAATTCTATAAACTACCTGGGCTACATATGTCCACTCAAAACAATAACTGAGTCTGATGTAATTAATTCTGAAGGAGCAGTCCGTCACTGTGCAGGAGCAGCTAACTCACCTGTGAGTCTGTTGGCAGGCTCCTCCATTCAAACTGAGGCACCGTCCAATCAGCAGTTAAACACAGTGTTCCACGGATGACGTAACAGTCACGTGATTCTGAGGCTTGTTCTGTTTTTTTAAAATGTGGAAATAAACGTTTCACTGCAGATTACCTAAATTAGTGGAAAATAGTGGAAATATATTTATTCTTGTTTAAATTTATCTTGGGGAAAATAAGCAATGCATTTATATAATATGAATAATTCTGGTGTGTTTGATTGGCCTCTTTTTTGCAACTTCAATTTAAGCAGGTTGACATGGGCGGCATTGCTTACTTCAGCAGGCTGTTATTTTTATTTTATTTCATTTTATTTCGAAATTAAAATATCTGTTTATGTTTTTGTTTATTTTATTTTAGGAAAGGGACAGTGCGCATTAATTAACATGATCACTTAATTCACATAAAGGTGCCAGATTCAGCCATACAGGCTAATTTCCATCTGCAGTTCTGTGTGTATATTCTGTGTGTGTGTAGTGTAGCTTGGAGGTGTAATTTCTAGGAGTTGAAATAAGAGTTGTGTTTTTGTTACCTTAGAATGAGCCATTTATGTTTACAAAAGGCACAGGTCCTCTTCCATGGAGGCCGCCATGTTGCTCTGTCATGTTTCTACAGTAGAACTGAGATGACAAACCAAACACCGCTAAATGCCACTGTACAGTATACTACACACTGGCCCTTTAAGATAAAGGCCAGTTTGTCCATACAGATGATTGTGTTGATAATTGCTGTCCAGCTGTACTTTGCCGGGGATACCGGTTGCAGTCAGGCTATACTACCACCTGCAGTGCCATACAGTTTTAGGAGGAACATCAATTTGGCCACAAATTCTATATCTTCATCACCTTCAGGAACCCCCTAGATGCAGATTTTATTTAGGTGAGATTGCTATTTTCTGTCAGTTGTTTTTGTTTGCATGTTTCTTTGTGCCTGTCCTCAAGGCCGTCAAAGTGTTTCTCTGCCTTCCCGACTCCTGTTGTTGTAGTTTTCAAGTCATCCCTAATATCTACCTGCGCTGCCTTGATCTCAGCATTGTGCACTACCTATTAAGCTAGCTCCAGCCAATCATAGCTAAGCGGGTTAACGCTCTTGAGTCACATGCCTTTGTTCCGACTGCCCATTATTCTGAAACCCCAACAGACCAAAAGATGTCCCAGTGGACCTATCCAACACTCTGTTATCCCAAAAACAAAAGCCCACTGCTTTGAAAATACACTCTCTCTGCAATTGCTAAGTCTAATTGCTAATGACTCATGAAAATTAGTCTGCAGCAGTAAAATATCTTGAAGTTTTGTTTGGGGTAAGGCCAGGCAGGTAGCCTGTCGAGGACAAAATCTTCCCCGAGTCAGCACTGTGGACCAGGCCAGTTGTTACTGAACTACCAACTACAGAGAGAGTGTGTATGAATTTTCAGAGCAGTAGGCATGTGGAGCAATGGCTGTTTGTAATGTGTTGTTTGACATGAGGGCTTTTGGTCCAATAGGATATTTTTCAGACTATTGGGGATTCGGAATAATGGGCCATCGGATCAATTAGCAGTCCCTCGCTTTAGTCACACTCTGCTGATTTCTATTTTAGCTGTTCTTTTGGTCACTTTACCTTTAGTTTTTCTGAGTTCATCTCCTTCCATATTCTTGACAGCAACCATATCGAGTTAAATCCGTTGAATCTGGGGAGTTAATCTGAACGAGTGGGTGAGAGTTCCGCCAGCCTGCCATTCTTTACAGCATGCCAGCCAGGAGTCATAATGGGGGGAATTCTCGATGGAGTCTCCAGTTACTCCAGGAGATTTTATGCTGCTTGGTCAGAATTTAGAATATGTCATGTTGGATTTTTTGTGGGTGTCAAGACAGACGTTGGGCGGAAGGAAGTTGTTTAAAAATTGCTGGAGAGTCTGTTGGAAAGGGTGCTGTAGTGTTGGTGAGGAAAAAATAAATACTGAGTGGAAAGAAAAGTTAGGCAGGTTCTATTTTCTTTGCGAGCAACTGTTTAAAAGAAAAGGTTATGGATGAGTCCTGTGAGTTTTTTACACAGGACAGCATGTTACAGTTAATGGTGAAAGTCAGGGGTCTTCAACATTTTCAGGCCACGGACCCCTTAGCTGATAAATAACCATTGCAATGAATATTTTCAGGTCTTCTCTTGTTTACCCTTACCCGTGTCAGCAGTTGTAGCATGGCTGAAGTTAGCTGTGCTCGTCTCACCATTTGCCATCATGAAGTTGCAAAATGATCCATTGTAGCTCACATGAGTATCTGTATGCACAGTTACTCAGTAAGTTACTCAGCTAATTGCACAAGGATGCATTGGTGGCCTTTCATCAATGTTGTCTAAGTATTTTGTTGTTGCAAATAGGTTTGTTTATCTTTGCTAATGATATGTTGGATTTAACACTTAGAACACACTTCAGTCAAACTTGGCAGAAAAACATGTAAAACTCACTAAAACTGTCTTTGTTAGTCTGTCTACTCACGAAAATCACCAAATCTGGTTTGGGCGAATTAAATCCTTAATTCACCGTTTTGAAAAGAGTGCAAAGATTCTGGCTCTGCAGGATGTTTACCTCTCACTCCTCACCCAGCTCACTGCACTCATGGTCCGACTGGATGAGAGTGCATCATTACATTAGCAAAATAATGTGACAGATATCGTCCCAAAAGTCACCCAAAAAAAAAAACAACCGCCAACAGATTCATCCCATTGTCAGTAGACGATATATTCGTCCAATCATCTAACCCTATTATCTAAAGAAACAAATTAGTCTGTGACATAAAGAAGTTAGGAAAATTATTCAATTTTTCCAGTTCTCTTCCAAAATGTTTTGCTGTTTCATTTAGGTTTTATTTACCGCAGCGATAGTCAGAGTTAAACAAGCAGGGTTCTTCAATCCTTACATATATCACAGCGTGTAAAGAGTAAAGACCTCAGTGAATTTTTTTCAGTGCAGATCAAAGCTACCAGATCAATTAGCTCCTTTATATGTGAGTCAGTAATCACACTGTCTTGAAATAACCACTGATTTATTAAGAATAAATACCACATCAGCAGATCAGACATTAAACTAGTCCTCTTACATGACTGAACTAGTCTGAATCAAAGTGTTGTGTTTGGGAGAACGTAATTTTGTTACGTTTGTTGTTATTACTGACAGGGATACATTGGGATGCTATGGTATCCGATGCAAATTTTGCAGGAGTTTAAACTTTGCTGCAGTTGGGAGCGGGTGGTCTGGAACACACACATTGCAGGAGTGGGCAGCAATAGTCAGAAATCCAGTGAGAGCAGGATTAACAAAACAGGTCTGTGCAGGGCTCCACCCAGGTGTAATAAAACCTGTCAAACATACAAAGCAAAAAACACAAAGTGAGCAGAAGAGAAAAACCAGTAATCCGTAGACAAGTTTATTCGAGAAAAGTGCAGTACAGTAAAGTTGACACACCCACGGCCTCTCGCTGATTCCTCCCATCAAAAAAATCAAAGCTCTGAGTTTGTACAGTAGAGCGTCCTCGCTGCCAGTGCCGTTACTCATCTTTACCTTGCACAGCAGCTATAAAGTTGCCAGAGAGACTTTCTGAACTTGGACCATGAGGTTGTTTGTTTTACTGACATCAGTAAAGTTTGAAACTCTTGACATTCTTGAAAAGTCAAAGGACAATCTGGCACAAACACACACACGCACACACACTCACAGTTATCTGTGAACACAGTTCAGAAGAGACCGAGACGGGAGCTGTGCGAAGAGAGGAAGAGCAAGATTGTTTATTTTGTTGTGCTGCTTGTTTCTGTGTTTTTTTTCCTTCAAGGGCAGAAAGAGGAGCTGGGAAGGAGAGGGTGAGTGAGGAAAAAAACAAACAGAGAGAGTGAAAGATACAGACTGTGATCAGACAGACGGAGAATGAGGAAAACAGAAGCACGGGAGATGCAAATTCCCGGTGGTTTACACAATCAGGTTCATGTAGAGAACAAAAGCAGACGGCTGTAATTGCACCGATGAAGTCAAAATAAAACCCAAAGTTCAGTCAGGGCACTCGTGTCTTACACCAAGGTTTTAACTATTTATTGCAGGAAAATGCATTTTAGTTTGGCGGAGGGCAGAGGATCGTGTGATTCTCTGGCACAAATTTGAGCGAGCTTGGCACGGACTGTCCCTGCGCTCACAACCCCCGTGGCAGAGCCTGAGATACCCAACATCTAATGAGCATGCACACATGTTAAAAGTGTTCAAAATTCATGTACAACTAAATGCTAATCCAGGAGGAGGCTGGAGAGGTGGAGGGACTTGAAAGCCGGCAGCAGTGAAGCAGTGAGGATGCAGAGCTTAAAGTTGAATGTGAACTGCGTGAGCACCAAATGATATTACGGACCCCCTATTATGAGAGACAGGCTGTGGACAGACGTGATTAGAGGGTGTGTGGAACATACTATGAAATGACTTTCGTGCTTGTCTGAAATGCCGCGAGGCTCCATCTGCTGTTAAAATATTTAATTTAATCTGAACCTTTTTAGCTGGTGGGGAGAAAATTGTAAATCATGATAAAGTATATAATGCAATAACTGTCAGATGAGTTCAGCCTCTATAAAGCACTGCAACTTAAAGCTGATGAGTATTTTTATGTTAACAATGAAAATAAGAACTACATGTGAAAGGTTCATTGTGATGAACCCGCAGTGAATTCGCAGCTCTACAGAGCGTTTTAGTGTCTTTCAACTCAGTGGCCCACGACTTCACAACTGTTGTGGTTCAGTCTAATTGCTCTCAGTAGCCCTGCTTTCAGCTGCTGCAGGCAGCAGTTTCAAACAAAAGATCAGACTTGCTGGTTTCCCTGCAGGTACAGAGACAAAGTTAATAAGTTGCGAGTGAGGATAGATAGAAAAGCAATTAGCAGCTAAAGAGGCAGACATGTTTTTAGCAGTTGGTGGAGACCAAAACATAGCTTAAAGGAAAGTGAATATTGGACTTACATTCAGGTGGCCAGAAATACGGCTTGAAAATGAACATTGTTCTGCGTCTGCTGGGTGTGTAAATAGGCAAGTGTTTGCCAACATATTCACCATAGCAGCTTTATAAGGTGATCATGTGCCAATGTTGAGTTCACAGGTTTTGCTGCGTCCCAGTTGCCCCCAAAAAATCAATAATGCATGCTTAAGGCTGGGGTCACCAACCATTACTTTAAAGAGAGCCATTTTTGGCCAAACAAGAAAAAAATTAACAAAATAGTATATTCTGTATTTTTCTCAGAAACCTTTCGTTTTTTGGAAGTGGCATCTATAGCTGGCTTAGGGAGACTCAAGATTAGCCATCAGAAAAAGATTTAAAGGAAACAGCACTGAACGTAGATGTCTTGCCTGGTTCCAGACCTTTGAATTCACCCGCTCCACCAATTTGACAGATTCTGACATTGTGACATATAAAACAGCGGTTTCCTGAATTAAAATATAAACAACCAATCAGCGCTGCTGCACTGCAACTAAGGAGGAGTTATAACAACCATCGCGACCATATAGACGAGATAGATGCTGCTGATAGATGGAGACTGTTGACACCTAAGTTTTTGTGCCCTTTTGTGCTTTTTCACTCCAGACATGGTAGGAGTGAAAGGGTTAAGTCGACTAAAGAAGAGCAGTGTGTGTGTAGATCAGCTCAGGTTGCAGCTTGAAAGTTACTAATACTGATGATTGTTCATGTTGTGTTCGCTGCCACAGAACAGAAATCAAAAGTTCTTGTTTATGTAACTCATTTATGCAGCAGCAAAACCAGCTATTTAGAAGCTACAAGTTATCACCAATAAATCAATCACCAGACCATGTTTGTTTCTTTACCTGCAGCTTCCAGCTCCGAACCGTATTTGGGTGATCTCCGGTTTTAGCCTTTTTTAATTGTCTTTAGCCTGATTCAGCTGCTAACGAGTTGGCTTTTCTACTGTGAAGAGTACATGAGGACGCCGTAGTAACATTACTGAGACTTGTTATTTCTTTTGTGTGCAAACACAACACACAGCTTATCTACACACTTTATTGCTGTCTAAAGTAACTTAACCATCCTTCACATATTCTCACAAAACTATAGACTGCTGGGGCAAAAACAAACTATGCTGGCATGGCAGAACACCAGTGTTGACTTATAATGACATTCAGTTCAGGTGTATATAGTGTATATCAACCTCTAATGATTGGTTAGGGAAAATCAAACCCCCCCCCCCCCCTTCCCCAGGGAAATCAGTTAGAGTGGAGGCAATGTCAGACTGAATCTGGAAATGAGGCAAAACAAGTTTACAGTTCAGTCTGATATGAAGCTAGTAGATGTAGGCTATGATACACATTTTATTTGATGGAATATTAAAATCACTTTAGGCCCAGATAAATGATAAATGAAAATTTAAATGTTAAAAAATAATAATTATTAATTTCCATGTATTCTTTGCCACAGGGAGCCACTGCAGGCAGACAAAAGCCACATGCAGCTCTGGATTAAGTGTTTGGTCATGGCAGTATTAATAACAGCAAAATTTCAGCCCAGCATTGTTTAATTGTATTGTAACTGCCACAACCTGTGGCTCTGCACACTGAGGTAAATCTACTCAGAGTTTTTGAGAGAGTAACACTAACTTAGGCGCATGAATTTGTGCTCTTGACCAAATGCAATTGGTCTGGACAGTGCTGAGGTTTGAGGGAATGCAGAGCTGGAGACTTCAACATATAGAAAGCCTTGCACCATACATTTTCATACAAACCTGCTCTGCAAAATGAGAAGCAACATCAACAGAGCTTTTGTCTTTGTCTTTATTTACTATTTCATCCACTGAAACAAATTTTGAGTGGCATTTACTTAAAAAAAAAGCACAGTAACAATTTCCACACAGAAATTCTTTGTAATATTTATTTGGGAAATCCTCAGGTAAAGTTTACTTACTCGTAAGAATAGTTCAATCAAAAATATTCTAGTAGATTTTACTATCAATTTTCTTTCTTTGACACAAAATCCACTCACTCTTTGCTTGTAAATTTTACTCAGACTACCTTTGAATCTAATTACAAAAAGCCTATAAAAATGCTTGGTATTTCAGAGTTATTTAACGAGCTTTACTTTAATTTTTAAGTAACATTTAAATAATATTTCATCTATCTGGAGCACCATGGACTAAGAGTAGCTAAAATTAATCTGACAGTTATACAGCTAATAATTTCAGACCACCAACTAGCCAAATTTAGTGGGCCACCAACTACATTAAATGTAATGTGAATTCCCAAGCATTTTTGTTCTTGCAATCATCATGTCCTTATCATATTTTCTCATAAACTATTTAAACTGTCAAAACTGTATCTATGAATCATGTAGATAAAACTAGATCTTGTTTGGTAATCAGAATTTTAGACATGGTTATAAAACAGTAAAATGTGTGTTTTTATCAAACAGTGTGAGGTCAAAGGTGAGTGGCATTTGTGATATAGTTTATCATTCAAGTCAGTGAGATGTCACAGGCCCTAAAGAGACAAAGAGGAAGGTTTTAACTTTTGAAGTCTCCCAGAATTTGTAACCATATTCTCTTCCTTCAATCTCATATTGAATTATTTTCCTTCCCACAGTGCCGCAGTGAAACAGAGGGAGCGAGCATTGAAGAGACTTATTTGATTTTCTTCAGTGAGGAGTCTGATGTTGAAGCATAAAAGAAAGAGCGAGCTGCTTGTCTGAAGTTGTTCTCCTTTTGGGCCGATAGAAAGCACCGGAGGAGCGACAGAGAGAGTTTCTTAATAAAACAGCTTACTTTAAAAGACTGATTGAAAGTGAAGTCATCTGGAGGCAGAGGAAGAGAAAAGAGAAATGTGAATGTCAGTGTTCTTAGACAAAACATCTCACTTAAAAACTCTCATCTCGTGTCACTCATATGACCCCTGAGTGAAAAGAACCTTCACACGCAGAAAGAGAGGAGTTTGTTTAATGAGCTGTAATTTAACAGTGATCCGTAGATGTGAACAAAAACTGTGAAAAGGTCATAGTAAACAGTATGAATACTGCTGTTAAATACAATGCTGCAGAGTTGTGGTGCTGCAAAGAAAAGTGTGATTTTAGAGGGAAAATTTTGGCCTCTTAAAATGGAGCCATTTCTTTACAAAACCTCTTGTTTTCTTTTACTTTTTGAGTGATTTTTAAAATCCCTGAAGAAGTAAAAAGAAACGAAGATTAGCAGAACACTGAAAAACCTTAATATTATTATTTTAGATTATTATTAAGATTTTTCCCCCCAGTTTCCTATCTTGTTGCTCATGTTGTGATTGCAGTATTGGAGTGAAGTTTGAGACAGGAGTTTCAACATTTAAGATCTAGATTTCAGACTAATATCACAATGAAACTGCTGTCAACCATCTTTAAGATGCAGGTCCTCAAATGGCCACTAGATGGGTGCAAACTTGGAATCAATAGGAAAAAGTCAAATTTGCTGCACAAATACAAAATCTAAAAGTTTTTCATAACAAATTGGGTCTCCAAAAATATATTTCTCATCTTGTAATGTGTATCTCACTGGTTACTTTGAAGTTATTGTTCTGGTATGAAGATATTAAGGTTGAAATGTTGACAGTGTTTCAACAAGTCTCCAATTAAACAGCAAAATACATAGTTTAAAACTTCAGTTCAACTTCAGCTTCCATTCGAAATAGTTGCGAATCAGTGTTGGAAAAAAAAAATCTTTACTTGGTTAGGGACAGATCATGGTTTGCCTAAAATAAAATAGTTAACCAGTCTCTTGTGGCAAAGTCCCACATTATATTGACCCACCCATCCACACTGACCTTTTCCTGATGCAGACTTTGTGTTTCTATAAAAGTGTCACCTGACTTTGTCCTTTACTCCAGAAGACTCTTAACTCGGGACAGTCTGTCTTTCAGCCGATCTTGGTTTGTACAAGTTTCTTGATGGTAAATGAGATGTAGCCTGTCGCTAAATACAATCTTCAAAACATCACAGACACCCCAGCTGTTTTCTTTGCAATCAAACTGTTGCAGCTGTAAAACTGGTCATCATTTGTGCTACAGAGACACGTTTGGGTTAAATGTTGAGAATTTGTCTAATACAGCCATGTTTAATTAAGTAGTTTTTACTTTTCATCTGTTATTCGTCGGGTTTATGAGAGCTCATTTCAGCACCAGGACCTGTCCACTTTTTAACTTATTGAATAGATTCTCACATGTTGCAGAACAAGTCTCTGTATCACTTTGTTCTATGCAAGTGGGGACATTTTCAATAGGATTTCATCATGTCATGTTTATATCTGCAATATATTTATATGTACAGTTGATTTTAGAAACAAGGCTAAACTTGGGTGTAACTCCATGTACCTCATTCACTTTTGGGGTGGATGGATGGATGGATCCATGGGTGCTATGCATTTTTCTTGTAAAGACAAAAAACAGAAACCAAATGCGGCAAAATGCTGAGCATGAAGCTTGACGGGGGCCTGTTCAAATTCCACTTAACTAATTCAGACTGACATGCTGTTATCAGACTAAAATAATACTGCTAATTCTCACCCAGCCACGTGATTGCAGGTACATGAGGTAGGTACTGTAGTTCCCAGCATGCACTGGAGCAATAAATTATCTCATTTTATGCATCTCCCTGCATTGCTACTGGTGTTATTTGTTCTGCAGTCTGCTCACTAGTGTTTCCACTGTGTCCACACTTGTATCACTGTTGAACACTTAGATATTTGCTCTGAATGTGGTTAGAACACGAGCAGCGTTAGTGCACGATTGGTCCGGCTTTCCAATGGATGTGCAGGAGACTTTTATATGATAATTATTAGCCTGTTTTGGAAATGAAACCATGCAAAAACTCTTGCAAGAAGCTGCTTTAATTGCATGAGCAAGTTTCACCAAAGTAAGTTAATCATTTACAAAGTTTTAGCGTTTAGATGACAAATACATTTTAATTAAATTAAATGCCATATGTTTGGTTCAACTGGTCTTTGTACATTAAAAAAGAACTGATCCAAATTTAGTTCACCAATCTTTATTTTGTTGTTATTATGAAAATTAAACCGTAATAATTACACCAGCAGATCATAATGATTTCTCAATAACCTGCATGTTTTCTATGTAAAATCATAATTATACCATCATTCTTTCATTATACCTCTAAGAAAGCCAGCAATTTGCATCTGACAATTAGTTTAGGATCACTGTAAATCATTCTGGTCCTGATCCAGCTGGTCTGCACTTTTGCAGGTTTGGGCTCAAGGACTTATTGCTTTGACAACCGATCCAGATGAATTTTGAATCAGCTTCAGAGAACAAAAGAAAATTCCAGACTCACGCCAAATCGTCAGCATTCTAATCTGAATAACTTGATTACTCAGGTACGAAGAACGTCAGGTTTTTTATCAGGGAACATGTAATTAAAAACAAACAAGTGACTGAAATTAGTTTATTTTTCAAGGTTCAGTATCTTTCCTCTGTCTTTCAAATTAACTTTAAGTTAATAATTCCAAAAGTGTTTGCGTCTGTCACTGTGTCATACTCATTCTCTGTCTCACAGCATCATTTCATGTAATGCAGCTGTTTATTAGTCAAACCTGCTATGTGAATCTGTTTCTGCAATATGTGCAACCCCAAAATAAAAGAAAAAGAAAAAGAAGAAAAAAGTTCTTCAGGGGTGCTTCAACCAACTTTCTCCTCTCCTGTTTTCTGCACTTACAGTACAGTAGGCTTCCTACGCTGAAAAGAAAACCAGCTTTGTCAAGTATATCAATCCTTAGCTCGCGAGTTAGCTGGCGTTTTGCTAAACTGTTATTGGAGCACGTCTCATGCACCCCCTTGCGCTCCCTCAGCAACTTCGTCCAAAAGAAACAGTCCCCGTCACAATTCACTCCAGCACGGTGACTCCACTTCTGTTTCCATGGTTGTTCCGCCACTTGTCCCTCACACGGGTCAGCTCTGTGCCACAGTCCTCACCGGCTGGCACTACTTGACTCTTGGCTGTGGCAGCCTTTTATTCTGGCTCACATAAATAGCTCTGGATGTCTAATTCCAGCATTACACCATTAAAATCATTCTCTTCCATCCTCTATTGATTTTGGAGAGGTAAGGAGCCACACGTCTCTCCATCCAACTGTCCATGGAAGCAAACATTAAAAAAAACAACACTTAATTTTACAGCACTCCACTGAGACAAAACTGAGACATACTTTATATCAAATTAGACATAAACTAGACATTATATGTTCTTTATTAGTATTAGACCCATTAAGAAATTATTACAAAGTAATTAGGGACACATTAAAACATCACTGTACTGTACACTAAAGTATATCATTTCCCATTGAAAGACCTGTATTAGACAGGAGTCACCACAGACAAAATACTCATTCACCTCTAATTTGACCTTTACTTTGTAGATCTGATTTACTTATTGTTTTTAAATGGAGAAGTGATAAATGATATATGACGTCACTTAAGTTTACAGTGCAGCTGTGATGTGTTGTGTCTCAAAGTCCACTCAAAGAAAGTCTAATAAGGGTTTAATTGATAGTCTAATACTATCTAATAAACAACATTATTTCTAGTTTTTGTCTGATTTGATGCAAAGTACATCTTGTTACGTCTTAGTGTACTGTAAGTCAGAGTAAGTGTAGCTGTAAGTGTGACCAAAAATGCAATCTGTACTTCAATAACAGCATTATCTGGTAGACTTTTGCCTGCAAATGAATTGGGAGCTCTGGGTGCAGGCGACATTGAGGGAAGTTAAATATTCTTCATTTGCATATACTGCCCACATTGTAATGATACAAAACTGATTAAAAATCAGCAAAGTTTCCTTTTATATTTAAATTATAGCAGATTTACAGATGGTCTGGAGCCTCCACATATTAAATAATAAACTTAAAGCAATTATTTTTCTGACTTGGTTCTGCCACTTTTTGAAAAATAATCTCTTTAAAATTACATTTACTGAAGGCAGATCTGGGTGGAAAACACAACCCTGGGCTCCATCAATCTAAAGTGAAAAAAAAAACAAAACATTGTGGTTTGTTTTTTTTTTTTGCCAGCAGCTGCTCACACCTGTCTGTCGAGCCACATCTGTCCCTCATGCAGAACTCCAACTGTCTGGACGTGAGGAAATAAATGCCATTTAACGTTTTGTTGAAACGGAGATATTCGTCGCGGGGAAACATGCCTCCCTCTTTCCTCCACCTGTTCTAAATGACACTTCACTGCAGGAGGCAGCAGATGGGACAGGTGTGGGTTGTTGTCCTCTGAGACTTCTGTACATTTCAGCGCCCAGTGTAACAGCTGTAAGTGTCAGAGATGTTTGGGATTTCTGGAGATGTACATGAGAAAATATAATAATGTCAGCCGTTGGGTTATTTGCTCTTTTGTAGTTCAGTGGCTATGGGAGCTCCACACAACTGTAACTTAAGAAAATATACGCAAATAATAAACAAAACACAAAAAATGACACATCCTCACCAATCCCAAAACACATGCACACCATTACACTGCAAATAACAATAAAAAATAAAACAAATACTCACCAGTATGATAGTCTTCAATAGACAGGTCTCCACGGTGCTGTGTCAGTGCTGGAGAAACATCTGGCTCCACACATTATCATTCTGCAGCTGGGGGTAAAAACGCTCTGGCTTGTTTGTATTTCATGAGGGGAGGTGAGCCCTCGCATCAAAATGGCTCAATCCCAGCAAAACAAAAGGTAACAGCTGCTAGCTTGTTTAATATCATCACCTTAGCGACCGGAGGTGTATTCCACCAACGTGGATGAAGGAAAGGCCTGGCTTATTTTGATAAGTCTGGCTAATTTAAGTGAGAGATCCGTTCCATGGCTTTGGCTTATAGTAATCCCTGCTCAGTAACCATGGTAACTGATACCGCTGAACTAGCCTGCTCTGTGGCAGGTTAACAGATCTTCACCAGACAAGAATGTTCAGATTTTGAAGAGTAAATGTAAGATTTTTTCTCAGTAACTTAAACAGATTGCAATTCATTTATTTTGTAATTTAATTACATGCTAATATCGTATTAGACAAGTGAAATTTTGTCATTACTATCAGTTCTTTCTTGAGTCCAAGTGGATGTTTGTACCAAAATTTAAATAAATTCCATCCACATGTTCCTGAGATATTGCATTCATTAAAGTGGGATGGCTGTAAGGTCAGTGACCTTTGACCTTTGGCCACCAAAATCCCTCAAGGCATTTTTCAGATATCGCATTCTCAAGAATGGGATGATCCATAAACATGGCTGAGGCCAGCATGGAGGAATAAAAAAAAGTTTTTCAAAGACTGTGAATGACAGTGGTCCTTCAGCATGACGTCATAAATATTAAGCTGATCGGTTCAGTGGTATGTGATATAAGCTGCAGACAAGCTCCGGCTCTGTTGGTCACGCATACTCACACACACAAGCGATTGTTTATTATCTCCACCAGGCGCATTCACTCTCTGTCCGACACAGCGTCTTACCAAGCAAACTTGAGCAGATGGAGAGGTGCGTGAAAAAATGTCCAGATATATTAGAAGCGATGTCACCGTGGTGATTTCTCCCTCTGCAAAAAGTTAAGTATCTAAATCATTTATTTATAAATAACATACTTTTCAGTCAGTCTCATTTCCATAAAGTTTGCGGACAGTTTACTTATTTGTAATTCTTAACGTTTTCTTTCCAAACCTTTTTAAGGCTATCCCTACAAAAACAGTAATGAGGATCGTGTAAGATGTGCTGCTTGTAAACTTTGTAAATGACTCTTTTGTCCTCCATGCTGACTGCAGAGTGAAGGGAAACAGGAACATAAAGGATGTCAGTGCTGATTTTGACCAAAAAAAAACAAAAAAAAAAACAGGCTGGAGGTGCATGAAACCGAGAGACTTAGAACCAGTGGGAGTTGTTTTTTTTATAAACAGCAACACTTCTCTTTGTCTGTTTGCTGCACGGAGCAGGTTTGGCCATCTTTGTTGGGAAAAAACTGAAACAATCTGATGTTCACTTGTTTGCATCACTTCCACTATGGGAAGCATCTAATTCACCATAATCTTATATTATCTTTACAGATGTTAATGAAAACATATACACATGTTAAGAGACATAAATACATTTAGGCTGAGTTTAACAGGCCACCTCACAGTTTTTATTTCAGGAAAACCTCATAGAACGTTTTAGCCTACTGCTGAATGAGACAAAACAAGTGCATTCAGGTGATATTAGCTGGCGTCTTTATAAAAGCATATAAAATGTAGATATGCAGATGATCTTACATTTGCATAATTTTTTCCATTGTCTTTTATTTATTTGGCGACTCAATGAAATCTGCTGTGACCCATCTGTGGGTCACAACCCAGTGTTTGGAAATTACCGTAATACACCATAAACTCTTGGTGACCAGTTTTAAACCTGTTCTACTGTTGCAGAGTTTTTTTTTTGTTTGCTTGTTTGTTTTTTTTTGCTTTTACCACATGAATTGAATTTTTAAAATTTTTTTTTTTTTTTATACATTTTTGTGCCTATAGGAGGAAAATCAAATATTCTATTCTTAAAATTAAGACTCTGGGTAGACAATCACATTAAACCAACAGTCCTGTGTTAATAATTTCTTTACTTATCATACCTGATCTAACCCCAGCACTAGCTGCACAGTCGATCTTGCAGTCAAAACACAACACTTTTTGGAAGAGACATAATTACCTTCTCTCCTTAGTTTGCCCTAATTAGCACATTTTAGACAAACTCTGAAGATCAGGAAGGAAATCCTACATCTTAGTTTTCACCCCTAAAAGCTTCCTAACAAGTTGCTGCTCCCCAAATTATAGCTGGGACGGCAAGTTTGGTGCTTAATGAGCTGAGGAAGTGTTGTGTAAGCAAGTGGGCCGCGTCTGGCACAGGGATGGTTTCTCACTTTATGGCTTTAAACCACTTTAATACCCCACTGCTGGTTTCATCAGCTGGAGGTAACAGGTGTGGGAGGTAAAGTGCTGGATGGTGGGAACATGCATACAGGTCAGAGGAGTGGGCTTGAAACCAGAGGGCTGTTAGATCCAAAATCAGGTTGAATTTAATATTTCAAATACAGCAGAAGTGCGCAGTGGTTATTTTCTGGCATTTATGTCTGGTTAGGCTGTTTGGTGCACAGTGGCAGGATTTAAATCAAGGAAGGTAAATGTGTTACGTCATGTCAGTCAGCGACTTCCATCAGTTTGGCCACACAGTGGGTCTTTCAGGTCTTTAACCTGATCTTCACCCAGTGGAGATGAAAAGACGGGTTGTGATGTGCAGTTCCTGGTGGAGTCAATTTTCCTCAGAAAACAAAGAGAAGCTCTGCAGATCTTTCAGTGCAGAAATATTTTACCCAGCCTGACTGAATATTTAATTTAATTTTAAATATTTCTTTCAGAAGTTTTAAGATGAAATTTAAATCCTTCTGAGAATGAAATCCGTGTGCCTGCCAACTTCTGCCATGTAGGTCAGGCGGATTACAGAAAATGCTCATAAGAGAAATTTTTCGATCAAATCAAGGTATTTAGCAAATATTCTCAAACTGTGGTCTTTACTTAGCTTGGCTGCTGACACAAGCAGGCCTTAAGTTAAATTTTTTTCTCCTGTTTTTAGATGTTCATTTTTATGGCAGTAAGAATCCTCTGTTTTCTGATCTTGTCCTTTTTTAATTTGCTATTGATTCTGTTTGCTGTTGGTGCAAACTCAAAACCTCCTCAACCTCCTAATTTGAGTAGAACAACATATTTGATAGGTACTACTAAAATGTCCATCCATCCATTGTCCATAACTGCTTATCCCAACAGGTCACGGGAAGGCTGGAACCTATCCGAGCTGACCTTAGGCTGGAGGCGGGGTACACCCAGGACAAGTTGTCAATTCATCACAGCTGACACATGCGGTAGAGACAAACAGCCACTCATGCTCACACACAGGGGGCATGAGTGGTTGTTTGTTAACCTATTATGCTGTGGGAGGAAGCCGCAGTACCCGGAGAGAACTCTACAGAAACTTCCATATCTCATGTCACATGTAATATACAGCATGATAAAATGTTTTTGATGAAAAGTGTTTAATTTTCTAATCATTAGATATGTTTAAATATTTTAAAATATTTTTATATTCTAATGATAAATATTTTACAATATGCTTTTAGTAATTTAATAGTATTTAATCATTTTGAGTGGTAATATATTCTTCTTATTTCCAATTATTTAGTAATTTATGACAAAGGTTAATAATCTGTAAAAGTAGTTGAAGTATTTTTAAAAGAACAATGCCTTATGTGTTGCTACTGTAAGTCACTTAATTTCTGAAAGAGACTTTTTAGATTTTATCAATGTCTTGTCACAATGTGGAAGCTTTAATGTCAACTGGGATAAGAAAAAAACGGGATCAGACTGTTTTCTTCATTCATGCCAGTGGGGTACAGGGTTCTCAGAGTACAGGGCACAGAGAAATTTTTCTAGATTCCCACCCCTCTGATTAAGCCACACTGTGCCCATGTGTTCATCAAAATGTTGGCCGTATCCCCTCATCTAATACTATTTCTATGTTCATTCAACCAGATTTTTTAACTTTCGGGATGTTTGACCTGTCTAGTACTTACTGCATGGACAGAATAGTAGATAAGTCACATTTGAGGTGATTTTGTATTCCTTTCCTGTGTGTACTTTTCTGAATTTGTCAGTTTTCACCATGTTGCTACAGGAGGTGCACGATCTACAAGGAAAAGTCCCCATAATAACTGCCTCAGAGACTGGTTGAGCACCTACCATGTAAATAATGGAGGGTGCTGAAAGCTGTTGTTTAGTGTTTTGTCTGTTGACAGGATATGCCAATGTTTCATAATTACTGACTTAATAGCCAATTTAAATGGATTATAAGCAAGAACATAATTTACAGAATAAGCATAAATAGCCTCATGTTAATAATCTTAAACTTTCCTTCCCAGTGAGCAGCAACCAGGATTTCAACGTTGATTTCTAGTTGAAACCTGGTTGATATTCAGCCTGAACATCTGTGACTAAGTGGGTAAGCAGAACTTTCACAATTGGGGCTTCAGACTTGAGACATGCTTTTTTTCTGGCTTTCAACTGAGAAATTTCAATGTAGTTTCATAATTGGTCTCAAAAGTAATGATATGCTTTGATTTGAAAATGTCACTGTTGCATTTCTGAACCAATCCTGGATGTCTTTTCATGGGTGACCATTGTCGTCTTTTATGCATCTTTTCAATGGAAAAATGCTCACCAGGTTCGATCTTGTTAATCACGTTTTACCATTTACCATTTATGTGTCGGTCAAAAATGCCAGGAAAAGTGAGGATGCTGAATGTTAGCATTTGTGCTACCATGAAAAGACCTCTCAGACTAAACCCATAACTGATCTTTTCCATTTCTGATGAAAGATGAAAAGCGAAAAGGTGAAAAGACATTCGGAATAGGTTCAAAAGTGAACAGTTTTTCACCGACTATTTAAACATATCAGGCTTTGGAATAGTGATATTTTTCATCATCTACAACACGTGTCAAACTCAAGGCCTGCAAGATGAATCCGGCCATTCATCTCACATAAACATAATTTGTCCAATACAGTTCTATGCTGCATAACAGAAGTACAGTGTCCTTACACCTTTCTTGTCTGCCCACTGAAGGCATTTAGCTGCTAGGTTTCATTATACACTGGATAGTGTCTCAGTATCATATAGCTGTTTGGCACTCTAGCCAAGTGGTTGTAGATCATAACATCAATAGCAGCAGGTGAAGAAAATGTCCAAAAAAGAAAAATGGATGCAGAGGTTAGGCACTGTAATAAGAGATGGGAAAGCAAATCCAGTTTTGTACTTAATGGAGACAAGATGGTATGCATTATTGTTTTGCACACTTGAATGTCTACTTGGCATACTTTTTCCTAGAATTCTTCTTTCAGAGCAAGTTATTAACTTTTACTTTATTACTAAAGCCAGTAATAATCAAATTAAGTAGTATATGCATTTACATTGTCTTACATTTATGTAAGGCATGTATGCATGTATGAAACTGGGTATGGCATCCCTGCTCAACAATGTGCAAATTATAGCATATCAGTCAGACAACTCATGTTTAAGAATGTTTATTGCAGCAGCAGAACGTAGTCAGAGTTTGGCGTCTAGGCTCCGACCTCATCACTCCTAGCAGATTATGTTCACATAGAGATATAGAGGAGTGATGAAGACATATCTTGGACCCCCTGTCGGAGCCTGCAGGTGGATGCTGGGGTGGTGGTGGGGCTGAATGAGCAGGCAGTGACGCTGATGCAAAGCAGCAATGGCCCTGACAGGCAGAGGGAGAGTTGGGAGGGTTTAGGAGTTTAAATAGACCGCCAGATTGGAAGGGTGCGTTTGATATGTTCTACAGAGAGTGAGGCGTGTGGCTAACCAAGAAACCGCATCCAAATTTCTCAGTTAAAAGCCAAAGAAAAAAAAAAAAAACTTGCCTGCCACAGAACTAAAAACACATTGTCCTGCATGAAAAGTCCTGTGGTTAACCCATTTATCCACCACATCTTCCCATTCATCTTGACTCTTTCACTCTTTACACTACATCACCTGACTTTGTAAAACCTTTCTGCCAGAAAGCTTTCTGGTATTTTGGCAGAGAACTGTCTGACAGAAAGGCCTGAAGACTATCTTCTTTCATACCTCAAGTCCCGGTGCATATCTTTGGAGTAGTTGAAGCTGTAAGCAACATGCCTAAATACCTGGGTGAGCATGTTAGGCTACAGCAGTAAACTCAATTTCTTATTTTACATTAAGAACTTCTCCCATTATGATGTCCTGGAAGCTTCTTGCTAGCAGCACAGAGCCTTTATAGTTTCATATTCATGACATGAAACATTAAATGTGTCAAAATTGCATCTTTGTATAGGCTACTTTTACCTACCAGTGAAAAATGACATTTGAGAAATGGCTTCACAGTAATCAATAATGTCTCTCTTTCAACCTACAACTGATCGAATTATCAAAATGATTTAACAAATTTGTGTTTTGTGGCACATTGATGTTACAACTGTATTTTATTTAGTTGAAAAAGGTCTTCAAACTGAATATCAACCAGTTTTCAATTAGAATTCTATGCTGAAATCCTGGATGGTGCTCATTGGGAACGCCATGATTTTATCTATGAATAGCTTTGAATAAATCACAGTGATAGAAAACATGGAAACACACATGTACACGCTCACACAGAGAGACAGATCACATTATACATATGTCAGCATGGATCGCATGTGAGCAAGATTTTCATTGTCTTGGCGTGAAGCCGAGCCTCACTTCCACTGAACATGACAGTTTAATTTTCTCCCGTTGACCTTTTCATACAACACATTCACTGATAAGCTCAGGTTGAATCCACACACACACACACACACACCCCTCCTCAGTCTTTATTCTATCTTCTTTCCAGTCATCTAACCTCACAGCACCTCAATAAAAAACCTGCCTGCACATATGAACCATTCCATGTACACACAAAGCGATAACCAAATATTTCACATGGCCCATTTCCACGTGTTTGTGGCCCACTGCAAACCTTGAAAAACTGACACTTTTTTTAATACCTTTCTCAGTACTTTTGTCACATGTTCCCTTTCTGTACTTCAAACAAAGGATACCACAATCATGTCTTTTTTGCTGCTCATTGTCTCTGAGCCATGTTGGCCAATACTGATCATTTTTTGATTTGTTGTAACAGCTGTTGTAGCAGTATTCAAATTTTACATTAAAGCTACTACAAGGAACTGTCACATATTGTTGATTAGAGGGGCCCTTGTGGACAAAAGTGGTACTGTTTCCACCATAACAAATTAAAAATATCCTCCTGCTTCTTTTTAACTGGCTAATATACTGCTCACGATAACCTTGTCAGGGAAAATGTAAACGCACATTAAGTTGATATGGTTTTATTGCCAATTAAAAGCTCCTTGTAGTAGCTTTAAGCCAAACCGGACCGGTAATACCAAAATTTAACACTAGTTGTCGCAGTTGACTCAGCCGCTCCCCAGTGGAACATGAGAGCCCATGAAAGTTTTAAGTCGGCGAGTTTTTACAACATGATCCTGCGAATGTTTCACAATAAAAACCTTACTAAGAAATGAAGTGTTTCTGTCCACTGAAATGCTAGAAATCTTTTAATTTGAAATATGCATAGGCACAAACGGGAGCAGATCAAAACAAGGCATTGTGCTCCTGTTACGGACTAGTCAAGTCTAGGGGTTTTACTTACAATCAGCAGGGTAGCAGTTAGCAGGTCCCTTGCAACCAGGCCTCGTCAGCACTGGTTCCTGCCCTTGTGAGCAGTGAGCTCAGTCTTGTTTCTTCGGTTCAGTTTAGGTTGGTGTCGAATGGATCCTGACAAAAAAAAGGAGCTGGTTCTTAAAGTGGAAGTTTGTGAAGCTTTAGTGGGTCCTCAGCAGAGCTTTCCAAAAGCCGGTTTCTCTGTAACACCCCTTCAGCCGTCACGTTTAACTACTCCAGTGGATGTGTGCAGACCTCACAGTGACATCATGTCCACAACACACAGCTGAACCACATCTCATTATTATATCTCAACAAAAACCAAAGATTTTGATCTCTACAGCTGATATCTCAGACACTTTCAGAAATTACAAAGCATGTAGATAGGAACTATTTCTTCAGCAGAAAGTAGTTTGATTGACAACATGTGACAACAGAGAAGTTTGTTTCTTTGACAAATACATTTGCAACTATTTGCACTGATAGACACAACTGCAGGCAAGTGTGAAATGTGTTTGAGATTTGGGTGAACTGACTCTTTAAGTCTAACCAAAAAAAAAAAAAAAAAAAAAAACATATTATGGAAGTGAAGGCTAGCCAAAATGTCTGCACATTATTTAAAAATATGTCTTCACTGTCAAGGTTTGTGTCTCAAATTGGTCCTCACAAAGATATAAGTATGTGAGCATATACACAAACAGCAGCTGTTTTAAAAAACATCAAATGTCAGTGCTCTGTATTTATGATACAAACCTTGGAGAAGACTGGTCAGTACAAATGAAACAGACCTTGCATGTTGTATGAAAATGTATGAGTGAGTCAGACCGCCACACACACACATACACACACACGCAGGTAAAAAAAAAAAAAAAAGAAGTAGCATTAGCTTGCATGCTGCTGTGTGTCTATTTGTGCATCTGTGTCAAGGTGCTTTCAGACTGTGAGTTAACGCTGCATCTGGGAGGTAAACACACACAGGCTCCCCATGAATTAACAATAGTTAATATTTTCCCTTTGATTTATGGATACAGTATAATCAAGTACAGCAGCACATGCAATGACGGCGAGAGGGCGTCAGTAAAATTAAAGTTTAGATTTTTTTTGCATGTGGCCTGCAACATCTTGTGCTTTTTGTTTCTTGGTAAACTGGTCATAAAGGCGGCCATCAAATCTGAGTCACTGCAGGGTGGAGAGATGCTCTTTTTTTCCTCCCCACTTCTACTGCATGCAGCACAGTATATTTTTCATAGATTGGTGATGTAATAGCATCTAACCATGTGAAATCATTATCACGGGGCATCTTCTGTGCTTCTCAGTATTTAACAACGTACTTGACTTGGTGCCGATGTGCAGCAGTCTCTTGCACATTGAGGCTGTGGAGATGCATGTTTCTGTAAAGTTATTGAATAAAACGCAGATGGAGGATTAAAAAAGTCACATAGTTGTCATTTGTGCTATCGACTGGTTGACTGGACATCAAGAAGGCAGGTTTAATCAAATGTGAGCCTGTCCAAAGAGTGAGAGGAGAAGGAAGGAAACAGAGATGCAGGAAACTGACATGCTGCAGAATGAGGAACATCTTGAGCTTAACTTTTGAGGTGACGGTCATAGACAATGAAGAACCCTCACCCTTGCACTATTTCTGTTTGTTTTCTGTCTGCATTTATACCACCCAGACTCCAAAAAAGTTTGGATGCTGTGTTAAATGTAAATTTAAATAGAACACAATGATTTGCAAATCTTTTTCAAATTATATTCCGCTGAATTACTCTACAAAGAGAAGATATTAAATGTTCAAACTTTATTATTTTTTGTAAATATACACTCTAGGCCAGCAACATGCTCCAAAGAATGATGTAGAAGGACAGGGTACAGGAACTTAGAAAGTGTTGCCTTTTGTAAGTTGTTTTTTGTGTTGTATTTTGTCTTTGTTGCTATTTTGCCTTGTTTGGTTTGTTTTGTTGTTGATTGCTAAATATGATGTGCTGTTAAAAGGGTAGGTGTTATAAGCTGTAGCTTCAGCCCACACCTTCTTTCGGACTGCAGAAGTGTCTGAGTTATGTTAAATTATTTTATTGTAATGTTTTGCACTGTACTATTTAAGTGTCTGCCGTTTCCTGTTAGAAGCTATGCATTTATTTACATGAATTTGTAGATTAATACATGATGTTCTTATTTCTAGTTGCAGACCAAATAAATTCTAAATTCAAAGAAGCTAGGACAAGGGCACCGAAAGACTGGGAAAGTTGTGGAATGCTGTGGAACATAGATGGGCCGAGGTTCACTACTGTGTAAAAAAAAACTGCATTGACAAAGAGTCTCACAGTTGAAGAACTAGGTTTCTCAACCTTGAATGTCTGTGATGTTTGACCCCTCAGGCAGCACAGCATTCAAAACTGCATTAAAAACCCACATAATTGTATATAGGAGACTACATGGACTCAGGTTACAACAGTGTGGCTTTGTGGTAAAACAGTTCAGGCACTAGACTGACCTACCTGCAGTCCAGAGCTGCCCCTGTCAAAATTCAACAGAGAGCCTGGACTTTTGAGCCCTTGGAGTCATATATCATATCATATATGTGATGTAAACGTGGCCCTGTCCCAACATTTTTGGAATGTGTTGCAGGTATCAAATTCAGAATGAATGTATGTTTATAGAAAAAAACAATAAAGTTTATCAGTTTGAACATTAGATATATTGTCTTTGCGCAGTATTCAAACAAATACAAGTCACAAAGGATTATCAAGTCATTGCATTCTGTTTTTCTTTTAGTTTTACAAAACGTCCCAACTCTTTTGGGGTTGTATGTTAACCTAAATGAACTGAAAGCACCTGCAAGCTGTGAGCCATCAGTGCGCAGTTAAGGATGGACAGGAGGATGTCAGGCCCTCACCACCCAGCTCGAGGCTCACCAGGGTTCAGCTTGGACGCGCATCCTTTGTTGGGCTTCAGCAACCACTGACACATACTGTATGTTGTGGCCTGTGAGTAGCTGATATAGCCACTTGGCTTGTGGTAATTAATTCCCCCGGACCTAACCACGAGCATTACTTCTCCAGTACTACACATGCTGTGACGCCAGGGGGACAAAAAAAAAAGACTTTAGTAATGCTACGGCTGTAGTTAAGCAGCACGGTTGTGGACTTCTGTGGCTACATTTAGACAAAATCGTTGCAGCCTTCCTCCGCCACATTCACCTCCAGTTCATCATATCCAGAGCCCAGGCTGAGCTCATGAGAAGTTCATGTTAGAATTCTCTTCATCTCATCACCACCAGTGTCTAGACCCCACATTTATCCTGTTCTTCCTTAAGCTTCACCACACATCACGGCAAGGTCTAATCATCAAAGATTTTCCACATTCTCATCCTTTTTGTGCATGTGTCAATAAAAACTTGATTGAAATGTCTCTTAACCTTAATTAAGTAGTTATTTTAACCCAAACCTACCACAGTCTTTCCCAAAACCTAAAGCCAAGGCCACATTACACAACTTTAGTCCTGATTTTACACTCGCCAGAAGATTTTGGACATCGCACTGAAACCCCACCCAGATCAGCGGCAAATGGGTGCACACCCCCATGAGCGAGGATCGCGATGCGTCAACTGCTAAAAAACCCAGAGATCGACAAGAGCTCACAGGCAAGCACGTTTAATATTTTGTCACTCAACTCAAGAAGCCAGTGAGAGCAGACAGGCTGAGAGCTGCAGACAGGCTGGGTGAGAGGGGAGTCGAAAGACAGATTGTGCATGGATACTTCAGTATTAATAATCTAATGTCAGTTCTAGTGTGTCTTTCATTACAAAAGGTAGTTTTATTGTTTCCTCTCTATGCAACTAGAGTGGCAGATCCCCGCTGCTAAAATGAGACTTTTGTAATACGAGAGCAGAGTAAAGGAGATGGCTTATGTTGTGCTCACGCCAAAAGCAAAGCAAATATTTGCCTTGCATTACTCATGCAAGTTTGATCCCCAGATCATTTTGGGAACATTTGTAGTTATTTGCGTTACTCGCACAGATGTGTTTATTGTTACGCCCCACCCTGAGGTGGCCCTACTGGGGCGAACAGCACTCCACTATTAACCTAAATAACCTACAGAGAGACCAAAGAAGTAGTTTTGAAAGAAGATACTAAATCAACATAATGCTTCATTAAGACAAACTAATCCAAAGACTAACAAAGTAAGTTCAGAAAAAACAACAACCCCATGTTGAGGCATGACACCAGCGGTCCCCTGTGCCACCAGCCTCTCATTTCTGCTGCTTTTAAGCACCTCACTCTGGCTGGGTGCACCTCATGAACAATCAAGAGGCAGAGCTGGGAGGAGAAAGAAGAGGACGAGAGCAAAAGGAGCACATACAGTTGTAACATTATTCACCCCAAAACAGGCAGTGGTAAGCTTTTAATTCAACTTCTCTATTTATTTATTTATTGTGTATTCATTTTTACATCTTAATCTGTTTAGCTGGTATATCCTTTATTTAATCCACTTATTATTATTAAGTTATCTATTTTCCTGCCTCTGGTGTTCCCTCACTTATGATAGCGTTTCCTCAGTTCACGTTTTTATTTTTATTGTTGTGTCTTCAGGGCCTTCTTACGGTAAAAGTAAGTAAATTTCAAGGAGGGGGGAGGTGGTTTTTATTGTGTGAAGCACTAGAGAAGTGTGTTTTGTCCCTCCTGTCTCTTTTCTTTCCCCTCCTCCTCTCTGTACGTTCACCAAGTAATATTAAAGTACATTACTCCTCTGGTCAGCAGTCAACATGGACTGAGAGACTAATTAGCTTACAGTAAACAGCAACAGCTCAGTATTCATGCATGTGAACACACCATTAGTCTTACCTCTTTACATAATTAGCGGACTTGCACCCAGTTCAGTGGAGGCCTCATATCCAAAGCAGGCTTCATCTTCACTGTAGAAACTTTATTTTGTACTGTGGATGCATCATATCCAGGTCGTATACTGTAGATCTGACCATGTGAGACAACAAGAGTAACATGCTGCACACTGAGGCTTGTAATGAGTGACCTTCTGTCAGTGATCAGTCATGGAGTACATAAACCTGATCAAAGCTTGGTCATAGTTTTGTTTTGTTGTCACATCATTAAAAAAATGTAGTGATTTATGATGGTTTTGGAAGGAACAGAAAAATCATGTTGCCAAGCCAACGGGGCCATCAGTTGAGAAAAAGCTTTGTGGTGTGCTACACGGTGTGGACAAACTACATTCTTTTTTCTTTTTTTTTTATCGTGAGACTCTAATTTGGATGCATTTTTAGGGTAGAACACTAACAGCCGAACACAGCCTCGACAGCTTTGTCTCATGTTTTCAAGCGTTTAAAATCTTTTCAAACAGGAAATCACAGAGCAGCACAGAAGTCGATGCACACAAAATCAGGTTTCTCTCTTGCAATTGCGATATTGTCCCCACTCAAAGTCTGACTTCTAGGTTAATGAATGCTTGCATTTATTTCGTGGTTGTTAAGTTAGCTTTCTCGCTACTAAAAAAAACATACACAAAAGTGTCTTTGTGTGCATGTGGTGTAGAGTATTTGGTCATCTTGACCATCTCTCACACTGACAGATGTCTCTTAAAAATAGACAGATGACAGCATGCTATAGTCATTTATCACACACACAGACACACAAACACACAAAACACACACAGCAAAAAGCTATTATGAATGTTTTTTTTTTATGATCTTTAGTGTAATGGCTCCAGCTACAATAATGGCACTAAATCACCCTGGACAGTCGGTGAAAAAAGGTTTTAAAAGCAGCTCATTTTTACCCGACAAAACCTCAGACCTTCACAACGTTCCAACTTCAAAAGGTTTAGAGTCTATTTGCAGACTTTTGTGGCTGCTGCAATTTCCTGCTAAATTAAGTATAAATATGTTTTTAGTGGTCAATAACAAACATTACCAATCAGAATAATAAAAGGTACTCTACAAATTTTATATCTGGCTTTAAATATTCACATCCCGTGGCTTTGATTTATCAATCACTGATAAACGGCTGAAGGTAAACGCCTTAAAAATACAGTGTAATCAGCGTAGTCAAATAATTTTTCCTGACTTTAGGAGCGAACAGGGCACATTTCATTAAAACACTGACGGATGTACGAGGTGTTATGTAATACTAACGGCTACAAAGGACTCATTGGTCATGTCCTCAGTAAAGGAAGGTCACATTTGGAGGAGCCTTTGAACAGAGACCTGCCTTGTTGTGACATAATTGGTCCTGATATGTGGACTTTGGAAGATGCAGTCCTTAATTTGGGATCCAGCACTTGACTGTAACAATGGAGCCTCATAAAATGTACACCAGCATCTCCTGACTTAAAGATATATTGATTAAAACAGAGCCACTTTTCTCATCTACACGTGCTTTTCACGATCACATATTTCAAACACCAGAAAGTTAAAGTCATAAAAGGGTGTGATGCAGAGGTGTGTGATGACAGCTGATAAGTGACACAGTGATAAGTGTGAGGTTGTTCCGAGGTCATTCAGTTAAATGATTGGTGAATTCAAAATTCACTCATAACAATCGTATATTGTTTATGGGAAATAACTCACTTCCAGTAATACACTATTTAAAGGATATGCAGTTTATTGCAACTTGGATATTATAGATTTAGCCATTGTTTCTACCAGAATTAAGAACATTGTACCCACCAAGTTGAGATCTGAGGAAGGTCATCACAAAAAGGAGGTTTGAAACTCAAGTCAGGAAATCAGACAGGTTGCAAACAACATCAACCTCCATCATAGTTCTTCCTGCTCTAACTTTGACGTAATGTTCTTACTGTAGTTGTACACACAGTTTTGAGGGATTATTACAGGACGTCCTCATACGTAAAGGTCGACATAATTACAGGCATTCCACACCCTCAATATGACACTAAACATGTGGTTAACATTGAGAAAAGGTTACAGTTTGGTTACGTTTAGGCACCAAAACTACTAGGTTAGTTTTTGGAAAAGATCATGATTTGGATTAAAATATATAGAAAATAATATGAATTTTAAAAATAAAAAATAAAATAAGTACATTCCATGAATCACATGACTTAAATCATGCTGTAACACAAATAACGGAAGTCATATACATTACTTGTGTTTGTTTGGCCCAGCCATCAACACCACCTTCCCCATACACAGACTTTATTTTTTACACAATGTCACCTGACGTGTCATCTGTATGCTGAATTGGGCTTCAGATATGCACTACATGCAATTTCTAAAGTCTTAAAGGCATAGCTCACCCAAAAATGAAATTTCAGTCATTACCTACTCACCCTCATGACTATTGAGGGTCAGGTTTATTTTGTTAGTCAGCAAAACACACAGGAACACCATGTTGCAGAATCTCCCAAAACAATGGAAGTGAATGGTGACCAGTTTTCAAACATAAAAATTAACTGGAAAAAAAACATAAAATGTTTCTGTAGTGCTCATCTGGCATAATCCAAGTCTCCTAAAGTCCCAACTTGCTGTTTGCACAGCGTCACAACACTCGCACCCAGTTCAGACAGTGTGGATGTGCACGTTAATGTGGCTCCAAGCTAAAGATCTACAGGCTAAAAACATGATGTAAACAACATTTTTTTTAGTCAACTTGGAACGTCAGGGTTTTAGGAGACTTTAATTACACCAGATGAGCAGTATGGAGGCATTTTATGTTTTTGTTTGGTTGTTTCTTTATGTTTGAAAACTGGTCACCATTCACTTTAATTGTTTGGGAGATTCTGCAACACTGTTTTCCTGTGAAGCTCCAGCAGTGTTTTGTGGACTGGAAAACTAAACCTGACCTTCAGTTGGCATGAGGGTGAGTAGATAATGACTGAATTTTCATTTTTGGGTGAACTATCCCTTTAAGTTGTGTTATTTGTATACAGATTGCAGAGAATCAGCTGGTCCAACATTCACTGTAACTCTCTGAAACAGCTGAACAATCTGACACTCACTTTATGCAACTACATCCATCACTTTTGATGTACAAGACCAATGCCATGAATGTCTTCCACGAGAGACTGACAGAAAATGTGCATCATTATCCACATATTTTTATGATTATCACATCTCACCCCTCTTTATAACAGCAGGGTTTTCAATCCCCCCTCCAGTATGGCCATTGGGAGCGACTACAAACTCCTTCAGCTGTTCACCTTCTTCAAACATAACCTGGCCCTTACTGTAACTTTGGAGAAAATAATTAGTGCTTCTGTGGATGATAAACAAATATGTTTTCTGTGCAAAAAAAAAAACAAAAAAAAAAAAAAAACTTTGACAAAATTTGTTTTCTAGCTGAAAAATGACTGTAATCTAACCTTTTCACAACTCTGACAAATCTTAAAAAGAAAACCTATTCACACTCTTTACATCCTCGTAATCTTCATCTAACACTCGAGTTCAATTCAACACCTTATAAGAGACTGTTGTCTGATTAAACACTCAAAACTTAACAAGGTTACACCATTTTAAAATTCTTTTTTTTCCCTTGATATCCTGCAGCACTAACCTCCTGTGTATTATATAATCACTGAATTGCAGTGAATTGTATTTCAAAGAAGCCTTTTGCTGTTCTGAAAATCACATTTTCTGTATTCCATTCACAACAGAGACTTTATGCCTCAACAGCCAACATAATACTTTGCTTTCATAACTCAACAATGGGGCGTTAAAATGACTAAATGCTATATCCATTCTATAATTTCACTCTATAATTGAATTCCTAAACATATGCAGCTGCACAAAGCCCCATAAGAAGCTTTAATCCAGGCTCCTTTCATTCACTTTGAAATAATTGTGGTAAATATCCATCAAGCTTAATCCTGTCAGGGAGCAACGGATGATTGAGCAACAATTTTGTTTTAACCTTCATTTGCCCCAGGACATGTTGTGCTGAAATCTCAGGCTGATTTGACTACTTTTTGAAAGTGTATTTATTGTTTGTTTAACTAGGTACTCCCGCTGAGATGAGGGACCTCCTTTTCAGAGCAGACTTGGCCTAGAAAGCAACATCAAGACAAATACAAAATTGTGCAGGCAAACATGCTCCAAAATAATAACAGGGAGGTAATGACAAGCAGTTATGAACATGGGCGGCCTGGAACACTGGAGAGGAGGTTTAGAATAAAAAATAAATGAATTAAAAGAGTGAATAAAGGTGTTAAAAGAGTAAAAACAGACATGTCAGAGAAACATCTTAAAATAACTCTTAAAATAAGTGCAAAATAAGTGTGTTACCACATCACAGGTGCATGTCATGTTTCTGCAGTTCCAGCCTCTGCTACTTTGGTGCTGATGATTTAGCTTACTGTAGCATACTGACTTAGCAGCTTAAAACTGCCAAAAAAAGACTTCCTGTCACACTGTGACTGACAGTTGATGGTCTACAAATGCAGTCCATCAAACCAACCAGAGTTTGGTTTCTGAGTAGGCCGCAAATTATGTGACTTTGGCTTTTGGTGCATTGCTTCTGCACCAGACATCCAGAGGCTTTATGTTTTCAGGTTTTCTGTCCATCCATCCGTCTGTCCATCAATATCTCAAGAAGGCCTTTGAGGCTTTGTTTTTTCAAATTTGTACAAACATCTGGACAACAAGAGAATTACCAGATTTCTTTTAGCTCATAGCTTTGGTTTTGACATTTAGCGTTTGGTTCAGTCTCAGCACTCATCAAACTCATTTCCAACAACAGCAGGTAGCAGTTTTCAGCAAGCGAGCTGTGATAAGCCCACTGCAAACTACCTTCTGGGCAACAATGGCAGATGGCTAAAGTTAGCGTATGATGTTGCTCTGTGTGTGTTGACTGTTGAAAGGTGCAGTAACTGATTCTGGAGAAAGATTCTTCATTGTTGAGTCTCATTCCCAGGTTGTCAACTACTGATGTTTTGGGAATGACACTCAACAAAAAAACTATCTTACTAACGTCTGAATGACCAAAGTCTCCCTTCACAGGCTAGATTTTCTGAGTCCTGTAAACTGAGCCAAGAGGAACAGCAGAGATCTACTTTTCTCTCAGATCATTTGAATTGCATTATGATTAAAGGTTATTATAGAACTTTTGCCCAGTGATGACAAAATTATACTCCCCATCCAAGCTTTGGGTCGGCAAACAACATTCTTCTACCCTGGAGTGTCAGTACAGTCAAATACAGCAACTTTGATTCATAGCCTCAGTTTAATAATTAGATCCCTAATGTCAGCTCATAATTCCTGCGGTTTACGCAGGATAAGAGCAAGTCGCAGGCTCTCCAGCACCTTGTAGCAAAGTGACACAATGTTGTGCTTAGGAATCCTAAATCCCAAAGTATACCAGCATGTATGTACGCAAACAGCACAAAAAAAACTTTAATTGTAATATTCACCAAGGATAAAAGTTGCTCCAGCTCATGGTCATGGCTTGCTAATGTAATTTAGGAGTCTATCATAAATTACAATTAGGGCCACATGATATAAATGGGTACAGCTGCTCTGGGGTTCATGAATGAGCTGCGCTAATTGAGATCTGATAAATGGGACTTGAGAATGCCTGGAAAGCAGTCAAGAACAAAAGAAAGTGTCCTCTGCATTGATTGAAGAGGCAGCAAACATTGCAGAAATGCAATCATGCATTCCTCCTCTGACAAGGGGTGAAAGCTGTCATCTCAGCGAACAGGTCAGCGGTTGAATTTAAAAACATCCTGGAAAGACACCAGGCAGCAACAGAAAGAAGAACTGGCTCATAAGAAAAAGATCTGCTCTCCAAACAGGTGGTGGTTTTGTGAATGAATTTCCCCCGAGCCAGCCTGAGGAGCAAGTCCAACTTTGCACAAATGTCAAGCAGGTGGAGGGGTTTCAGGGAATCAACTACCTTGAGAAGCAGACCAGCAACAAACAAGAGTTTTCTCAAGGTAATGTTGTGGTAGAGAAAAAGTCCTATGTTAATATGGGTAACTTTTTTTGACTGAATATACTTTGACAGTGGTGTCAAGGGAGTGCCATCCCCTTCAGGAGAAACTATTACCCCAATCTTTCTGACTGGTGACTGTGATCATGCTTCATCTGCATCACAAGCAGAAAGTGCTGAGGGTCACAAACTGCAGCATCACCAAATATGACTCAGGAAAGAATAATAAAGATACCCCAACTTATTATCCCATGTCTCGACCATAAAAATCATGTCAGCATCACACTCACGTGACAAGAGCCTTCATGCCACACTGAGGCATCCGTATACAGGTTCAGTCTTGTCCATGCATTTCAAAATGCCAGCAGCAAATGAGCAGCCAAACTTTCTCTGCAGTTTGTAGTCTTCATTCAATATATGTGAGTATCCCAGATCTATTTTTCCATCAACACAATGATGGCATAAGCAGAGCAGTGTGTGTGCATAGTGAGTGTTGTTGAGCAAAAGAGAGAGATTGTAAGTGGCAGACAGGGAAAGAGGGAAAGTTTAGCAGTGAAGTTTCCTACTGGCAGTAAATGTACAGTGAATGTTACAGTTTGCCCATGAAGAAATTCTGTAGAAGAAGTTCAAGAAGTTCCCATGTCTTGCTTTTCAGCTGCTGGATAAAAGTGAAGGGAGAATCTGTGGGATTACAAACCTGAGCAGACAGAGCTGCTCTCTGTCTCAGGAGCACACTCTGCTCAGTGTGGGTTAATGATAATTACACAATATTCATCTCATTCACACACTCTCACAGATGTCAGTGAACTATCATGCAAGGCACTATGGCCTAACCACTAGAGACAATTGGGGTTCAGTGTCTTTCTCATGAACCCTATGATTAATGGATGAGCTGCTGTACCTGCTACAGTTTTTTTTTTTGGTTACTTTTGTTTTTCATCATCTGCTGCTTTCAAATTACGAGATAAGAAGCTCATCCCTCTTGGATGACTTGTAGACTTGCCTGGAAATGGAGCAGACTAGTTTAAATTTAAATAGCAACAACACTAAGGACGTTAAGGATATGAAAATGTTCCCGCATTAGGCCCTGTGCTGTAGAATGCATCTTCTTGCCATCTTTTGTACAAATGTTGTGAATGCATGTAAAAATGGAGACTTGTATGATTGTACAAGGTGGGAAAACATGTCAGTAATGAGCAGGTGGAAGTCCAAATTCAGCTAACATGGGAGTAAGGGAGTGTGTGTGTGATCCACAGCCAATCTGATGAGATTTTAATTAGGTTAATCATATCATTGTTGTTGTTCCGACATTCTAACAAAACCTCAAGGTATAAACCATGCTCTGCCAAATTCACATCAGTCGACGTGGATTCCAAACGATTTTCATACAGGTGCCAAAATATCAGGGGGTCTTTACTAGTAATGAAAATCTTTTCACTGTTCACGTTCAGGCCCTGTGTATGTCAGAGCTTACAATGCTCTGAATTAACCACATATTATTTAAGTAGCTAACAATTACCCTGAAGTCAGATGATGAAGACCCGTTACCTTGCTCTTCTTTTGAGGTCAGTTTTTTGTCAACAAATAAACCAAGATGACTACACCCTGTCAACAAGATCTCCAGATAATTAAGTCAATATTATGTATGTCACGGTAACAGGTCATAAATGTCAAGGATCAGGCTGTTTGAGACATATTTTAATGGATCATATTGGCTAAAATAAAGTCGATCAGACTCAAACTCCTGTCCTTTCTTTGCTGTCCTCTGCTGTCTTTAGCCTTGACAGAGTGGTAGTGCTGCTCTGCTTTACTACAGCTGGACAATACAGCGTTTCACTGAGAGGGAGTGTGTGAATGTGGAAAATGATCTGGTTGCATCTTGAGTGACTCTAAGCTTGGCAAAAATGCCAAACCATGCTTAGTTATAATTTGCAAACATCAGTGTTCAAAACATTCAGGTAGCAGCTTCTGATTGTTAGCCGGTGCTGATGCTAATTAATGTTTACTCCACAGGTAAAATGAGCTAGAATTAAACCCGTCTGTTGTTAAGTGCTCTCTAAAGTTAGTGTCTCTGCTCTGCTGAAGGCTTTTTGTGAGCAAAGCATCTCCACTCCATCTCCAACTCTGCTGTACAACAACAAGTGTTTATTCACTAGCAAGGACCATGACACAAGAATATGTAGTTTAAAGGTTTAATGAACATTCAGAGATATCAGATGTTGATGATGAATGAATGAATTTAATGGGTGGATGAGGGTGGAAGGAGGCTGTCATCAGCTAAACTAGTCCGGGAGAATGTGCTGAAGACACAGAGGGAGATTCGGTGTGGGGGTTCCGTCTCAGGCGTGTTTCTGCCCAAGGTGATTAGTATAATTTAGTTTAGTTTATTTGATTTAAAAAAGGACAGCGTGCAATGATATTTATCAGGTGCAAGAAATGAAAAAATGGTTGCACCAGATTTAGCAAGGTATTTGCCAGTAACCCCCCCTAAATCTTACACACTTAACCTTTACAGGACTTGGACTGTCAGCCTAAAAACTTGATTGGGACATCTCTTCTGTGGGCTATACAGTATATGATTGTCTTCCATAATGACCCATCATTTCTGGTGCTCCTGTTTGCAGGAATACTTCTATGGTTGAAGTTTAGTCAGGTTTAGGCAACAAAAACTACTTGGTCGAGGTTAGGGAAATGGTTAAAAAACAGAATTGGTGTATATTATTTAAAAATTTGACCATTGGTAGGAACAAGATGTGAACAGTAGTCTCCCAAGAAGACAAACAACTGTGGACTCAACCAGCCCACTAGGGACTGCCCATTGTTCAGACGACCCATTTTCCTGAAACCCCAATAGTCCAAAAATGTCCCATTTGACCAAAAGCCCATTTGTACGACAACCTATTATCCCAAAAACAAAAGCCCACTTACATCTTATTGCATTTTGACATCATGGAATGGTATCAATAATAAATGTTAATGAAATGGTTGCAGTTTATAATACTTGGTTAACTTTATGAAAAGATCATGGTTTGGTTTGAAATTTGTAAATCATTTGCATCAGTTAGGTTACATACATAAGTTAATAGCAATGATCCGTCAGAGCAATGGGAATTTGTTTTTGGGATAACAAGCTGTCAGACAAATTGACTTTCGGTCCAATGGGACATCTTTCAGACTGTTGGGGTTTCAGAATAATGGGCCCTTGGAACAATGGCATGGTTCCTGACCAGCTCTGACCTCCTCCCGAACAGATCAAACTATTCATTGACCCCCCCCCCTCCTTCTAGAAATACACACACATTAACAATTCCTTTGGGGGATATCCCTCACTCCCTCCCTCCCACATTCCCTCAGCCTCTTTGGCAGTTGTGTTGTGTTTACATACACAGGCTTTAACGTAATGCATCTATAATGTATGTGTCTTCAACAAAAAGTTAGAAAACTCAGGTTTAAAAAGATCTCAGTGTTTGGACAGCTCTCACGGTTTCAAGTTGTACGAGAGATGTTTTTTGTTTGTCAGGAATCAGTTATTCTGCTGTTTTCTTGTGTAGAAAATAAAACTTTAGCTTCCAAAGCTTGTTTGAAAAAAAAAAAAAAAAAAAACCAAAATGTTGCAGTCCCTTGGGGGGAAGCTTGGAGCGATACCTTTAACCAGAAACCTGCCTGTCAGTTGTATGTCTTTGAAGCATATTTTCTGGTTAAAAAGCTGTTTAAATTCCCTCATTGACTGATTATTGTCAGAAAATGTAGCACAAAATCTAGGCCAGATCTGCTCTTGTCAAACAAATCACTACAGGCATTTTCCCTGTTGTACATCAGCTGCCAAATCAAGAGATCCTCTGTTATAATGCTGAAAGTTTCAGAGCAAAGATTAACAGCCTTTGATTACCCACTGCAACCTCCCGTTCTTCTCCCATTCTGATTCAAAATATTATCTCCTCCTAGCCACGTACGAACACACTTCATTCACTCAAATAACTGTCAAACACACTTCAAATTATCATTCATATCTTTTAAACCTTCTTTTAAACCTTTAAATCTTCATAAATCCCACTTTTAGAGAAATACTGTCACATGGACAGTGTTATTTTTTATGTCTGTTTTTGAGTCTTATCAGTGCTACTTTTATCCATCCCTCCAGGAAGTTGATATGTTGCAATTGCAAATTAATGCAAATTCAACCAGTCCCCCTGAATTTTAAACAACCATGCAATTTTGTCCAATCAACGCAACTTTTCTGCAAATTTAACCAATCATAGTTCCACCAATCATAGCAGTCCCCCATGAAAACATTATACATCTATTTCTCTTTTTTTTTGTACTTTACAGAGTACAGGTCTATTCTCCTGGAACAAATTGCATGTGTGTCTCCATGTGCACCTTTTGTTTTGGTTCATGTTTGTGCAGCAGTGCATGTACAAACTGGTCGGGTGAAGGTGAAGATCAGCAGGTGTGGTGATCATTAAATAGTCTCTGACCAGTTACATCACTGATTTCATTGCTCTGAAACAGCTGTGCCAGTCACAGTTAAACATGATAACAACAACTCAGCAATACAAAGAAGCTGATTTGGCGATGATTACATCGGATCAACACTCTTTTAGCAATAATTCTAAAGCAATTCACCTTGCACTGTAGCAGCTTGGTGTTGTTTTCAGGTGATTTAATGAAGGTCACACACAGTGAGCGGCTGTGCGGAACACCACAAGCCCTGACTGTGCTCTAGCGCTGCTGTCTTCAGGTGCTGCAGGGATTTCATGAATTGAAGGAGAAGCTTCTCATACAGTATGAAGTAGCTGTGGACAGCTGTAAGAATCACCCACATTTATTCACGGATCAGCGCTGACTGACTTTCCAGCATTACCCACATTAAATGTTATTTTCATCTCCACTTATTTCAGATGCACCTGAGTCATTTTGTTCTGCAACGAGGCCTGTCAAGCAAAGCCAAGCACTGAAATAATTGTCCTTGATTTATCATTTTAATTTATACTGATATGACTTATAGATAGAATTTAAACTCATCTTGATGAAAAAGTGTGTGGTGCATGCATAATTACGCACATGTGCACATGACTGTGCAATACACTTAAGTGTTGTGGCTCCTTGATGTTCATGACAGGTGTCATGACACAGATGTGACAATGTAATGAACGTCTCATGCACATCCCTTCAAATGAACTATTAGCACTTGATCTAGTTTGGATTGTTACTTAAATAACTTAATATATCAAATTTACCACTGTTCATTTTTTTCAAAACGCTTAACATTATGACATTACAGTTTCATGACTTGTTCCTTTAATGACTTTGGAAATTTGCCTAAAAAAAATTTGAGGCGTTTAAAAACTAATTTTCCAGTTCAGTACTTTTTCTGAATTTTCAGATCTGCAGGAACCCTCTGCAACAAAATGTTTACTGTCTGTAAATACCTGAATTGTGCACAGTTATGAAGCAGCCATTTATTTAAACCCTGTGGTGATTGTTGTTAATATTGAACTGTGATAGAATTTTCCTCAAGGACAAAGTGTTCTTAATATCTGAGCTCGGAGCTGGCAGGGATACATGGACCGTGGACGAGTGTGTGTGTGTATGTCCTGCCAACAGTAAAGGATACTATATGTTCAGTCCTTTACTTTGTGAAAATGTCATTTCAGGGCTGATATTAAGGGCGAAGGTGAAGAATCAAAATTAAGTTAAGGTGAGCAGCAGTGAGCAGGGAAGTTAAAGGTCAGGGCTGCTGTAGTGCACAGCTGCTGGTCAACTTAATTCATTCTCTTCCTCTCAACTTCTCCCTCCCCTCCACCCCGATGCTGCAATGTCTTTATCAGACACATATAGCAGTGTACTACACCTTTAACCTCGCTTCTGCAAAAACACACGCAAATACACACTTTTAAGTATGCTTGCACCACCTACTCTCCACTCAAAAGCTCTAAGCTAAACGGAAGAAACTTCATCCTTGAGACTGAGTGGTAGATTTACAATGAAGAATTTCAATGAAAGCACTTTTGTTGCTGCCACACAAGAGAAAAATGAGCATCTAGGTCGTCTGTGCAAGCAGCTTATTACAACCCATATTTACAATTAATTATGACAGAAGTAAAGAGCAAAAAAGTCTGCATATTCATTTCAGGACTTTCACTGAGGAGACTGGGTGGGAATTAGTGAAAGAAATCCAAATATACACACACACACACACATATATATATATATAGAGAGAGAGAGAGAAGTAACTGAATTATATAGTGGAGTGCTGAGGATGAATTAGTCAGTCTGGGAAACATATTTTCCATCAAGAAAAGCCTTCAGAACTGTTCTTTGCTCTCCAGTTCTGATATAACTGATGCTATCGCAATATCTACGCAAACCTCTTCAGGAGCCGCCATTGTTTGTTCAAGACAAGTCATTTCCATGGAGCTTCTTGCTGTTGTCACACCTAGAACTACGCTAGTAGTCCCTCCTAGGATGCTAATTGGCCGCACCACTTTTGGTGTGGAGACAAACACACAACTTGAAGCCTGGCAAGATGGATTCTCGTGTTATCTCGTGAATCTAGCTGCCTCACAAGGTAAGCTTTCTATCACTTCTCTGTAGATGTTAACAAGAACATGGCAGAGGATTCTTAAATTTCCTGAACAAAAGTAGCTGTTTCTGAGCCTTCTTTACCAGGATGGAGATGTGTGATGAGAGAGTTTTCTCTGTAATGCTGACTCTCAGGAACCTAAATCTGTTCACCTGCTCCACTTCAGCTCAACAGATATAGACGTCTTTAGCTCTTTTCTCTGAAAATCAACAATCATCTCTTTGGTTTTGCATACATTGAGCAGTAGGTTGTTTTCTGTGCACCACTCTGCAAGACTGTTGATTTTTGTTTGAATCCGATGATGGTGGTGTCATCTGCAAACTTCGCAATCACCGGGGATCCAGTTAGGTTCATGGCTGGTGAGGCACTGACTCTTTGAGAATCAGATTTACAAATATATGAACCCAACAGAGTAGCTTATTCACCATTTGATTGGCAGCATTCTTTACACATGCATGCAGTACGTGACACATATTTCATTTAAGTTTTCAGTTTAAATATTATATTATTTTTTGGCTTAGATTCAAAGATTCAAGATTCAAAGATTTTTTATTGTCAATACACTATTCACCTGTGAGGGAGGGCAGAGGGGAAGCAATAATTTTGCTGGCTGCATCCACTATGATCTGATGGATGATATATGATATTTTTTGTTTTAGTTTTTATTTTTTCATATCATATATATGATATATATATGATGTATATATGATATATGATATAGTATGATCCAATTTTCAGAGAATAAAAAAAAAAACGTTTTTATGGTCTTACCTTTACTTATAAATAAGTCTATGCGCTGATCCTTCTTGACAAAAATGTCCGTTACTTTTTTGTAGAAGTTAGCTAGCTTGCTGTCACTCATGCTCACGCTGCGCAGTAGCAAGAAGAATCTCTAAGCTCACGAGCATCCCCTTCCATGCGGCAAGAGTACTGCCTGCCTCACCTAGTGCCCTTTCACTGCAATTTATGATCGATCAGCGAGACTAAACATGTTACACACATACATTATATACATCAGCAAGACTATGGTCAGGGCGTATAATAAAAGTGTTGACAACATTTTATTAGCGACATACAAAGAGACAGCAACACGGTCTAATTGCATGGCATGCCAGCACAGTTTGTGAGGGATTGCGCAATCCAAGGTAAGGCTCAGCTTGCTGCTGCTGCTGCACCGTGCATCTCTTCCCCATATTTGAACGGGAAATGCAAAAATTCAGCGATTTTGAATTAAAAAATAATAAAAATTGTTGTAATTCTTTCCATGATGACAGGTGAGGCTCTGCCTCCCCTGCCTCCCTTGACCGCACGTCACTGCGAGGATCACAGTCGTGGGTGTGCAGCGTGAAAAGGAGGGGGATGAGCACACAGCCCTGGGGAGCTCCGTTGAGCACTAGAATAGATGTGGTGGGGCTACGAATCCAAACTGTCTGGTCTGTTTGTGAGGAAGTCCAATATCCAGTTGCAGAGTGTCGTACTCAGGTTCAGAGTGTTCAGTTTGCCAGTTAGCTTCATGGGGAAAAGTGTGTTGAATGCTGTGCTTAAATCAACAAATACCATTTAGAAGTAGGTATATTTTCTTCAAGGTGAGTGAAGACTGAGTGGAGGGCAGTGGAGCCTTCCTCTGTGGATCTGTTGGTTCTGAATGCACACAAAAAATTCACACACATAAAGTCAAAGTGGACTTCTGCCATGTGACATACATAAAACACTTATTTTAACCCCAACTACAATCTTTTCCTAAACCCAACCAAGTAGTTTTTATGCCTAATTCCTGAACAAAATTGCAACTGATAAGCCTGTCACTGCCAGTATTGTCCATCAGTCACATGTGTCATTTTGGGAGTCACTGACAATCAACCTATTTTGTCGTGTAGGTATGATAATGAGTGGTATACGACCCCTAACCAGCTTGACCATTTACCAAAGGCTTGCATTCACTCAGCTTAAATTTTTCATTCATTCTCCACCTTAATGCTATACTCAGTCTATGTTTGTGTGAGAGAGAGAATGGAAGAGAAATTTATGAAATTCCTAAAATAAAAAGAAAGTTAAGCACAATGCCGCCTTGATAACACCATCAGATATAAACAGACTGTCTTCACCATCTGCTGCATGAGGTGAAGCTGAATGTCATGGATTTGCTGTTTTTGGGTGTGTCTTTTGTTTTTTCGCTTTTTTTTTCCAAATTGCAATGAAAACCAGACTCAGAGAGCCTTCAGTCACAGCAGCAAGAGAAGAAAGCAGCCTTCATGTAAAAGCTGTGGGTGTCTTCCTCACATTAAGATTAGTTGAGTTAGTTGAAACTGAGTTCTGAGGCAGGTCGAGGTGCTGTTATTGATTTCAATCTCATTTAATTAAATTTCCATCAGACAGGAACCAATTACATGTAAGTTAAAAGAACGTATGGCAACATGTGTGATGTGTAATTCTGCATAATCAATGCATGAACGGAGTAAATCCAAGACACGCAGCACATACGTCTGCACAAGATTGATGCATCAGTGATGGATTCTCTCATTTTAAATTAATTACCCTCTACTTTAGAGTAACACTTTCAATTTCTTTGGTGTGATCAGCCACTCAGCAGTCACGCACAGGGGAACAGGTTTGAGTTTCCATCTCAGCAACACTGCGGCATTTGTTTTAATTCAAAGTAAGTCATTTACCAAGTCAATAGAACTAAGTAATTTAATTTATTTCCATTTACTAGCATGCAATTGCTTCCATGTGTGCATATGTGTGAGTGCTCATGTGAGTGAGTTAGTGTGTGCATGCGTGATCAGTGGACCTGCCTCTGTCAGCATATTCATATTCTCTGCATATTCATGGCTGCATGCTTGAAAAAACGTTTTTCATGGCTGGCAACAGCTGAGGCCACTTCATCCCATTCTTGTGAACGCAATATCTCAAGAATGCTTTTTTTTTTTTTTTTTTAAATTTGCACAAATTACCATTTAGACTCAAAGATAAACTGAGATTTTGGTGGTCAAAAGTCAAGGTCGCTATGACCTGTCTGTCCCATTCTGTCCCATTGAGGCGACATCTTAGGACCTGTATCTGGTCTGCATCTCGGTGTTTCCACATGTGTTGCCTGACAGGGATCTGCTGAGTGAACTCTTCTTGCTTGAAATTTAAGCAAGTTTTCAAATAGCCTCATTTCAAAGCCATGAATGCCCTGGTCAGCGTCAGTGATTCAAGGTGAACGACTTATTTTTTTAATCCCACATGAGCTTTGCTCTTTTATGATGATGCTCTGAACCAAAAAAGGAATCAGGATCCACAAAGAATTTTCACAGCTGAATGGGTCCCAAATATCCACCGGTAAAGGCTCTCACACACAAAATAATGGACAGGTTAGAAAAGTGGGCAAGGCTGTATTTAATTAATAATCAAGTGGAACCAGTGTTGGTCACTTTAGTTCGAGGGATCTTTTAAAGTGCCAGTGTACTCAGAAGTACATATTTGACTCTACCTTTGAGTGGGGCTGTAAACATGACTTCAATGTTAAGCTGTCAGCGACTATATGAGATGCACAGGGCTTTTAAAAAAGTATGAAAAGGGAGAAGTCTGCGTCTGGAAGAGTTAAGGTGGATGGATGGATTTTGTGTCATATGTAAAACCAAAAACACTATTAAAAGTTTTAAGGTACATAACAGATACATAAGGGTACTTTGTGCATCAGTATGAGACACCAAGGGGCGGTGACAAACGAGCGTAGTTTACGACCTGATATATAAAAGCCTGTCAACGACTCCTGTGGTCCTCAACAGGCCACTTTTTCAAAGAACTTTTGTAAAACTTTGCTTGTCAGAACCTTCATCGCCACGGCTGCACACAACCTTCAAAAGACCACCTTACAGATTTTTCACAACCTCCAATGAACCTCTCAAACATTTGTTAGAACTGCTCCACAATCTCCCTCAAAAGTTTTCAGGACCAACTGCAAAGCACTCTCGAATTCTCACCTGAAACACGGAACGCACCCTCCACACACGCGCAGACACACACACACACACACACACACACACCACGGACAGCTTTTCCCATGGAGTGATTAGTAGCTGAAAGTCCCCCGAGCCCGCCTGGTCTCGTTAACACCTCGTTTTCTCCTCGTTAGGCTGAGATCAAAGACAGGGGGGTAATTAACGAGGTTCACACCACTGTAGGCTATTGCACAGCACCAATCCCTGCTCTGCCTCAGAATGGCTTAGACTAGCACACAAGCAATACACACACACACACAGGCACGGGGCATCTGCTCACACATCACCTGTCCACACTTACACACTAATGCACTTACACACACACCTACCACACACACATACAGTACACCTGCACACTCACGAACTCAGATTTCAGCACTGATTCACACACACACAGAAACCAAACAGTGAATTTAGGATGTATACTAGGCTTGCACTTCCTGCAGGGTTTATTTGTGCAGACACTTTAGCTACATTATGTTCTGGATGTGATGAATATACTTTTTTCCCCTTTTCTCCTCTAGCTTCTTTTTTTTATACCACACGAAACCAACAAATACATTTTTTCATAGATGATGTGCTTTAATGCACAGAAATCCATAATTAAGTGGTTGCTAACCTTGGGTTCAGAACCACTCATGACCTTTCTAAATAAATCTCAGGGGTCCCAAGGTTATTAAAGGTAGAGTGTTTTTTTTTTTTTCTAAATATTTGTTGGGGCTTTTATGCCTTTAATTTATTAGTCTGACCTCTCCTCACAGCAGCCAGCGCTGAAAAAAGGTCTGGCTTCATGCATACATATTCTGCCATAGGGGAAAAAAAATGCCCTGCCTTGTTTGCATTTCTTTAAACCAATCAGAAATGTGTTGGGCGGCGCTAAGCTCAGGATGCAGCGATAGTGATAGTGCATGCAATAGAGTCAAGGGAGAACTTGTTCTGGAGGAACATTATGTATGTCGGGAGGTGACACTGGTTTACTTGTCACATACATTAAAAGGACAGTGTACAATCAATGCAATGAAATGCACCTTGCCCTGGCTCTCTCTCAGCCCTTAAACCTATAATTAAGAATATGAATAAATGAGACATCACTGCAAAAGAAAAGGTTTACGTTCATACCTTTAGCGTCCCAGGCACTCATTTGCCATTTTCAGCGTGTAGGATGCAGCTTGGAGGTTGTTCTTGTGTCACAGGGACTTTGAAAGCATAGACAGCGAACGCTGCAATGCCGCCTGAAACAAGCGATCAACAGAAGACTTATACCCACAGTATGCATCCGGTGAGTCAGACTATTCATTTATAGAACAGCTGAAGATATGACAGGAAAGAGAGTCAGGGAATGACATGCAGCAAATGGCCATAGGTGGGAGTCGAACCCATGGCTGCTGCAGAAGACTCAAAAGCTTCAGCGCATGGGGTGAACACTTTACGAACTGAGCCACCAGGCGACCAAATGAGGAAATATTAAACTTATTTTTTCTGACTTCTCTAATATTTGCTTTTGTATTACAAATGTCTCTTCAGGCTCTAAAATATTTTCAGTTCAAACAATCAGAGAAAGTGTTGGTTGAAGTGCTTATATCTCATGTCCACACTAATGGCAATCTTTTTAGTTTCTAGTGTCGGGTTGTTGGAACTGAAGTGAGCTGAAGTGAACTTCTGGACTGATTTCGACTGAGAGATGCGCTGAAGTACGTTCATAACTGACTGTTATGGAGGGTTAGGGGAAGGGGAGGCAGTGTCGTTCGTGTGTCTGTTAGCTTATATAGCGCTGGGGGACCATGGCTCCAATACATCACCGAGCCATGTTTCAGGTCCACCCAAAAAATCCTGACCACAGAAATCATGAACAACAGGTTAACAGTCTGGGTCAATCAGTTCAGTACTACATAGTTCTCAGTGTTTTCACATGTTTTCATCAACTATGTTCTTACATGTATAATGTGTTTCAAAGAAAAATACTAAAATCTGGCTCAACAGTGTGTTTTTATTACCCAGCCAAGTATATAACAGCTACAAATAGCAATGAACTTGCAGAGTTTGGATTCAGACTACTTTCCCAATGAATGGATAGTGAGATGAAGGTCAGCTCTCTCCTCTCCCCTCACCTTCATCCCCTCTCTCTTTGTCTTATGCCCCATTCAGACCACCAGTAGCCCTGATTGAAAAAACACAGCCCTCTCTTTCATTTGAACTGAGTCTGTCCAGATGCCAACGCCGAGGGCTCTGGCAAAATAACACAGGGTCAGCAAAAAAGTTGAACTTGGCTCAACTCTTGCTGGAATGCAATGCGTGCAATGTCATCTCTGTTGTATTATGAACTGCTGTGCAGTATTTTGGCATCTGATAATCATTCAAACAAACAGATCTATTACTTCTGACTTCCTGGATCATATTTTATAATCTCACATGTACTGTACCTGAAACAACACACCCCCAACAACGCAGCTCTTTGCATTTTGATGCAGTGCTGGTTTTGGTCTGAATGCCCACTTACTATCTCATTCATGCCCTGCTCTCTATACCTTCTTCAACCCCCTCAGCCCGCACTCACATCCCCTGCTCATTAAGCAGGCTGCCATGCATATGTTAATTTCTTGCCACACATTAATTTATTTCAACATGGCCAAGCCGCATAGTAGCACGCAACAAGCTGTGTGTGTGTGTGTGTGTGGTGTGTGTGTGTGTGTGTGTGTGTGTGTGTGTGTAGGTGAGTCAGTGAAAGATGAGTTAACAGAAAGAGAAGGTGGTTTTAATGGACCGGTTAAAGAGACACGAGAGGGTGACAGCAAGAGAGTGATGGTTTGAACATACATCACCTGTGAGGTTAAGTAAGGATACTCTTAATGCACTTTGATTGCAAGAGTTGTCTGTGTCTTTTTTAATACTACACCTAAGACTCAACAAAGTCTAAAGTATCTTTTGTAACCCTACAACCTTTAAAGCTACAATATGTAACATTTCTGCGTTAAAATGTCTACAAATACCACACACTTGTTATATGTTTTGTTGAGTTATGCACTTACATTATTCCAGATGTTTTAACAATGTTCAAACTCAGAGGAATCAGTAATTTCTTCAAGGTAATGGTGCGTTTCCTACTAGCTGTTAGTTGCTACAATTTCCAGAAAAACACAGGATATGTTGGATACATCGGATCGTGAGGGAGGAAGTCGGTGAATGTGACTAAATGTAACATGTAAAAAAACCTTGTCTGTGATGATTTCTGCCATTTCTTTATATTAGATAGATTTTATTCAGAGATGGTCGGTTGTTTAACAAAGAATAAAACAACTCCCATGATCCCAAGCTACTTGACAATGTCATCAAACTACACCTTTTGTCACTGTTTTGATGTGAGAGTGCCCCCTGATGTCAGAACCCACATACTGTGCCTTTAAAAGGGCACAATTTTATTGTGGCAATAAAAGTGCTGCAGACATTAAAATGAAAACAGCATTCACTAACACATATGTCAAATCACTGAACTACTTGAACAGTAATTACCACTGCTGTTCTGAGCAGTTTTGGCCCATCATCACCGAAAAACAAGCCTCTAGGTCAAAGGTGTAAGCAGTGTGTTCAGACTCATGGATATTTTTTGTTTTTTGTCTAGAGGGCATAGTAAGTATGACGGGAGAGGTATAAAGTTTGCATATGGAGGAGGTGGGATGGATGGATGGCTCAAACAAACACAGGACTTTCACTTACGAGACTGTGCTTTGACTCGCATGTGAAACAAAAAGTAAAAGTGGAATTATTTAAAGTTTTAAGTTACTTAAGTTTTGTTAGTGAATGTGGCTTCTTTTGCGTCACTCCCATCACGAGTGACATCACTTTGGTCACATGACAAATGTAATGTACTTTTTTTTTATGATCTTTTTTTTTTAACCTACCCAAATAGTTTCATTGCCTAAACCTACATAAGTCAAGAATCAAACCTACAGCTGCTGCAGAGGACTCACAACATGGTACATGGGGCAAATGCTCTTCCAACTTCTCAGCCAGGCCACCCAGCAATCAACTATTCTTTCATGTAGGAATCAGGATGTGTTAGCAGTTTGGTTAGGGTTAGGGACCAAGCTACTTGTTAGGGTTAAGAAAGGATCATGGTTTGTGTTAAAATAACTACCTCCTTAAAACAATCAACACTGACTATAGACCTTTATCACAGCAGCCATTTTGACATGAAATAGTAGGATAAACACATCGTGTTTCTTTTTTCCTCTACAAAATGAGGTTAAGCTCCATTCAGGTCAGACAGAGTCAGAATGCTGTTGTTGTTCGTGTTGGCTCGTTGGAAAAGCTCTGCTACACTAAATGGTACAGGACCTTACTTATATTATTGGTAACACCTGTGTTTACCCTCATATTTCAGATGAATATGGCTGCGTGAAAAAAGTCCACTGGTCTCACATGGTGACCAAACCCCAGTCTCTTGTCTGAGATTTGAAGTAATGTGGCTTGCATTTCAATGATGGCCAGGGAGTCATAACAGTTGAACAAATCCAAGGGCTGAGGCAGGAAATCAGGAACAGGCAGGTAGCAGGTAAATATATTTCAAACAGAAATGGTTTGCCAAATGGAAAACGGTGACACTGACCATCTGGCAACTAAACAGAGGAAACCAGGACAGGACTATAAACACACTGAGGACTAATGAACTATTGAAAACAGGTGTGCAGACAGGTTGCTGATCAGGTGTTGGTGAGGGGAAAACTGAGGAGGCAAGGCAAGATGGGGAAAGTTCCAATATAATACAAGATCCTGGGAGATCTCCCAACAGACTCCTTTTTGCTACCGACCAGGAGGAGAAGCACACAGCTAACTCCAACTGCCAACCCTGCAGAAAAGTTGTTCTTCACCAGTATTTTTTAGTTACACCTGTGCAATTCTTACCATGACCATGACCAGTCAGTTATATTCACTGATATGCATGAACAACTTTGACAAGAAAGTGACACAGAGAGAGAGGAGAGAGAGAGAGGAGAGAGAGAGAGAGAGAGAGCATAGACAGAGGTAGAAATAAATGAAAAGAGAGAAAGAAAGATAAGGAGAAAGATTAAACTGAGTTTCTATTTAGTGATCTGTTTAATTGTTGATTAACATCTTTGATTTGCGTCTTACACTTTATTGCTTTGGCAATTCCGTTTTCATTATACTAATATGATTAATTAAAACTAACAAAGGTGGAGGACAAATATTGACTTTCTTTTTTTTTTTTTTTACACATTTAAGTTTTATGTAAAATAACACACATCTCTCCCTCTTCCATTTACAAGCCATTCTCTGTTAATTAAAACACCAACTGTTGTTGATTTACTTGTTTTTTTAATCCTCTTAATGTAAGCACTGGGCTGCTGGAGCATAATCTAGACTCTATTCAGCATTTAATTTACACACACACACACACACACATATATACACACACACACACGCTGCTGTGTTTGTTTCTGTGGACATTTGTTTCTCTTTTATATTTAGTCGCTAAGCTTCTGACAGCATGTGGCAGTATGCAACAGCTGAACATGAATTTTATATGAAGTTTCAGTTTGAAAATAATTTAATTGAAAGAGGGTATAAACACTGAAACAAAACAAATGCATTTAATTAACAGTAGCATCTGAAAGCAAATCTACCACTGAAAAAAAAGAATGAAAATTAGCCAATAAGAAAGTGAGTTTAAGTGTAAGGTTTGGCTGATGATGATAACCTCGCCACAGATACTGTTGTAAAAGGACCAGTAAGTAATAGTAGACTGAGTTTTCAGGTCCGAAAAGTTCAGCCAATGTGGAAGCACCTTAAACCTGAATCCTACTAGTAGCCTGCAGGGGGCAACTCCACTAGTTTTAAAAAAGAAGTCAAATTATATGTGCTCTTATGACAAAATGACCCTAATTATCACTTGATTTACGGCCACAGTAAACAGTTTCTGAATGACTTTATGGTCACAGTCGTTATATTTTCAAGTCTGATATTCACCTTGTAAGTGACAGGTCATCCTCAGCAAGTCCTTTCGGTGCAATGCACAGGGCTCAAGAAACTGAGATGAAACTGTCAAACTTGGCAGTGCTGATCAAATATGGATCAAGGTTCTGTTACTGCATTGTCTGTTTCTCATCTAAAATAAGTAGTGGGAGGTATTACAATTTCCAGTTTCTAATCCAAGTAACTTTGAGTTACTTTTTGACCTCGGTAGGCTATCTCATGATGATGTGCACATGCAGCAGGTCGGGCAGGTCGAGCCAAAAAGATAAACGAAGGATGGAGGATGAGGGAGAGGGAGAGAGGCATTTTCTCCACAGGAGGAACTGTTATTGTTATTTTGAGTTTGTTTGGCTCCTCCATAGAGAATCTGTGGTGATGGAATCTAATTTCATGGCCACACTCACAGAGGGTGACTTTGTTTCCACCACAACCGATATCTGGACAGCTAACAACAAAAGTTTCTGAGCGTTAACAGTTTACTGGATCCGCAGTTCAACTTTGGGGCACAACAAGGCTGCATGCAACAAGGTACGAAAGTAAAATAGTAACAATCTAGTAATATAATAAGTAACCTAACTAATTACTATTGATCACAAGTAATTAGTAAAGTAATACAACTTTTTAATGGAGTAATAAGAAAAAACTAACTTATTTTAACTTTCCCAACACTTCCCACTGCTTCTATGACCTACTCAGTACTGTGTATTCTCTGGTTGCAAAATAAAAAATTGACAACCCCCATACAGCTAAACCGGAGGCTTCCAAAGACCTCATCCCATATAAATGCAAACCACATTTATACCTCAGGGACATTTAATACTTGTTTTAATTTGCTTTAGACAAAGGCATCTGTATGTGTACAATGTAGGAGAAAGATAGGGAAGTTTTTTACCACTTAACCTCTTCTACCTTTGGTTCAGTTCCTAGCACCTGGGCCCAAGTGGCTCTTCAACATTTGTTTTTCTTGAGAGCAAAAGAAAAAAGAGTGAGAGTGAGGCTAGCTTTGCGAGGATAATAACCTCAGTGCTCAGAATAAAACCTCATCAAATCCCATCGAAGAAGGCATAAAAATCAGTGCATTAAATGTACCAAACCGGAAAGACTTTGTCATTTGTTAAAATAATAGAACAAACTTAGTTTGACAGTTATGTCACTATGAAAACACACTTCCAACCAAAGTCCTCTTGCAGAAGCCTTCTTGTTTTGTGTACATCTTTGAAATATTTCTTCCCCCTGCTCTGTGGCAAGTATACATCCATGAAAGAACACTGTAATGCAAATGCCACATGCATATTCAATGTAACATGCCAAATACCCCCCCGAATGCACACGCAGCATTCCCAGCACGACACCACTGAGCCGTACACCCCTTTGGAGGTGTGTGTAGGCATGCAGGAAATACGAGAGGTGTTCTTCAAGTGTGTAAGCAGGCTAATCCTCGGCAGCGTGCTGTTAGGTAGCTGCCCTGAAGCTACAAGAGCTCAGTAAAACTGCAGCTGTGCACAGATCAGCAGGTTGGGGGTTTAATATAGCAGCAGAACTGACGGTTTGTACATGCACACATGCGCATGTGTGTGATTGACAAAACAGGGATCTTCAAAGAGGCCCCAGGGGCTCTTGAGGAAGTTTTTGTAGTCACCAAAGAGGTGCCAAAGCTCCTGCGAGGTTATATGGCTCTTAGACAGGTTCTGAAGATGTTTCACAGGTCGGCAAAGACATTTTAAGTCGGGAAGTAAAGTGGCATCAAGGGGTTTTGATTGAAGGTCACTGACAAGGTGACAGGGGTCCTTGGGTGAATTAAAGAGTTCACGAGGATCCGTCATGGGTTTCCCAGAATTCTTAAGGATTGAGTAGACACACGAGCAAGTCAGTAAAAGCTTCACTCAATGGGACAATCTGTCAGCTTTGAACAATAAGAGGGTTTTAAAAACACTTATACAAAAGACCCAATCCAAAGTTTTTAGGGTGGCCCTTCACCTTGAGTCAGTGACACTGTGTGCTTACTACTGAAGAGAATGGAGGTAAAGCATTGTGTCCCAACAGAGGTGTTGGTTTGTTAGTGTTTGTATTCACCACTGTTCAAGCAGCTACTTTGCATTTTGAAAAGCCCAGGTAATCAGTAGGCAGCAGGATCTCCAACTGTCTGGTATCACAAGACTAGGGATTCAGCTGTCCTTTGGGGGGTTCTAATCACTGAAGAAGGCCCTTGGCACCTTTAGGGAATTGAAGATTTCTTGAGGAATTTCCAGTGCCACTCAAGAAAGAATTAAACACCATCCAGTTGAACTCTGTTCCGTCTGACTTCAGTCAACCAGCATCTTGTCTCGAGACACAACTGTCAAGAGAGAAATTGGGTAGCCAACCATAAATCAAGTTTAAAGCTTGCAGATTTTGGTGACAGCAGATGGTGAAAGCAATCCTATGTTGTACAATGGTTTCTTGAGGGAGACACTAGTAGTTAGTAGACACTACAGCAGATCCAGAGCATCTGTGTCCCTTAATAAAATTTTAAGCAGTCCTTGCAATGGTTTGTAGGCATCTTGTTCTTAAAGAGACTGTAAGGGTTACCTATTTGGTTGTAGAGGTTCTCCAGAGAGCTACAGGGGTCTTGGATGGAGAAAAAGATTTTTTTTTAACATTTCAAAGGTCTGTGACTTTGTTCCAGTTGTCTTTTTAAGGGTTCTTCTTCTTAGGTTCCAATAATTCTTGAAGTGGTTTAGTGGTCCTTGTTAAAAGTTCCTGTAGTCCATTTATAGATGTTATGAGTCTTCAGGATGTTTCAGAGGAGAGTGAGTTTCATGAGTCTTTGAAATAAATTTGAGGGTCTCTGAGAAAATACCTGGAGTTCTCAGGGAGATTTTCCTCAAGTATCCAGAAGTTTGTTAAAGTTCTCTAATCCAAGGTTTTTTAGGAGGGTCTAAGGCTTTGTGATTCTAAAGCTACATTTCCACCAAACATTTTCGGTATGGCCATCCATCTACCCATTTTCTTTCGCTTAACTAGGTTTGGTTCGCAGTGGCAGCAGGCTACACAGGGCATTCGAGACATCTTTTTCCCCAGTAGCACTTTCCATCTTCTCCTGGGTGAGCCTGAGGTGTTCCCAGGCCAGATGTGATATATAATCCCTCCAGCAAATTGTGGGCCTACCCCGGGTCTCCTCCAAGTAGGACTTGTCCAGAAAACCTCAAAAAGGAAGCGTCCAAGTTCCCTCCCTGAGCCCAGACACCCTTTGAAGGCAACTTATTCGGCCCTTGTATCCAGATCCTGTTCTTTCAGTCACTGACCCGAACACATGACCATAGATGAGGGTAGGAATGTAGATCGACTGGTAAATTGAGAGCCTTGCCCTCAAGCTTGAACCAAAGACTCCTTCGTCCCCAAAAAGGTTTGGTATAATGCTTGCATTACTGCTGACACCACACCCATCCAGCTGGTGATCTCTTGCTCCATTTTACCGTTACTTGTCATCAAGTGCTTGGGGCAACAAATCACTCCCCATCCAGGGTGAATTTTCAGTATAGTATCCTTGAAATCTGCACCTGACCATGTACCTAACCCCTAAATCTGTTTTGCATTTCCACCACAGACAGCACTCTTAAATGTAGGCAGGTTTGTTACCGGCTTTTGTTGCTAACCTCTTTCACTTTTGCAGTAGCTGGGAAACAACAGAAAATGTTTTTCTTGGTGTTGAGATGCGGCCACATTTATTAACTGACAGACTAGAACCTTTGCTAGATTACACTATGTGAGAGAAACCCAACAGGACAAACATTATACCAACAGCTGCAAGTGTGTGACCCCCAGCAAAATCTTAAAATGGAGCCCTTGTAATATAGAAAAGAGCCGTGCCTAGTACCAGCGTTGGGTGGTATTAGTTTGATTCTTTACCCTGCACAGAAAACTGACTACTTGGAATTATTTTTTGACATGAAAATAATGGTTGATTATTTTAACTTATTCACAAAGAATAAAAGTCAAATGAAATGGAAAAACAAATGAATCACATTTTAACCAGGCACAGTTATGATAATTGTATTTTTCTTTTTTCATATTTACTGTAATGAAATGTCTATGTCATGTGGTGTATTTGTGGTACTGTCATCGCACAGTATTAATTTTTACTGTCGACATGTGAGTTCCTGTGGTTCTGGACCTGGATGCTGAGTCTGTATTTCACACTGTGCCAGTTTACTGTATAGCATTTCTCTTCCTCAGCTCCTGTTCAGTCATGTAACACACTGTATGAAGAATGTGTTTTGGTGTTGGAGCTTATATATGCATTATGAATGGAGCTTGCTGCTTCTGGCATCTCCTGGGAGGGAAGAGCAAGCTGGAGACTGTGATATCAACTGTGGTGGTATGGAGAGGAGAGGAGAGGAGGAGGAGAGAGGAGAGGAGAAAGCAAGAGGAGATCATGACAAAAGATGAGAAAGTTTGAGCAGAAACCCATCGATATTCTGTTTATTTGTTAGGCATCGTATCCTCCATAAGATTAGGAAAAAACTTGTAATTGTTTGACAGGTGGAGCTTGAGCTTGGGGAGTGATAGGGAGAAAAAAAAAAGAAAATATCACATATTAAACCATTTTTCCCATACTCAAGTCTCATGTCAATATATTTATGCCTTGTTCTGCTATTTCTTATCAAATCCCACTTGTAGTAGTAGTAGTTTATTATCATGCCAAGGCTGTGTGGGTTTTGTTTTTGGTTCCTTCTGCTCCCCTCTACCATAACCCGCAAATTACAAGGAAAATGTTCCATTACTTTGTTCAGAGAGAAGACCGTGAACCCAAAGATGAGACAAAGAAGAAATTAATAGGAAGGTGGGCGAAGAGAAGAGTTAACAGAAATAAGGGGAGGACAGAAGGGAATGAAAGGTGGGAGGAATTAATTGATATTCAATGAAGGACAGAGCAGAGAAAACGAGGGAGGGAGGAGAGAATATGAAGCACGATAAGGATCGGGGGAAGGAGAGAGAGGAGGGTGATGGGCAGAAGAAAAATTAACTGGTGAGAAAACTGGAAAACAGAAGGAGGAAGAGTGGGAAGAGGAAGGAAAAAAGAAACGACAGGTAGGGGGCGTGAGAAAAGAGTGAACGGGAAGAATCATGGGAATGCAGAGAAGGGAAAATGTGGAAGGAAGGAACAAGAAGGTGAGAAGGGAAAGCAAGAAAAAACATTAGGTAAAGCAGTGGAGAGAAAATAAAATGACAGGATACAAACAACACAAAAGCACAAACACACACTGACAAAGACAGCCGCAATCATTTGGTCATACATACTCAAACACACACAGATACAACATAACCACACACAACAATAACAACATTTATGTGAGACGGGCACACACACACACACTCATACACACACACACACGCAGACACACAAAGACTAAATGGGATTAGTGATTGAGAGTTGCAGAGGCCAACAGAGCAGCAATCAAAATGAACACTGAGGATAATGATACTGTAGCTAATGCATGCACACACACACACACACACACACACACATACACACACACGAAGTCACACACACTTGCTTCTTGCCAGTACAACACAATGGATCAATAGTAAAGCCTGTTTCCTGAGAGCTGTTACTGTAAGTTAACTCAGAGAAACTGACTGCCAGCAACAAGTTCCAGCTGCACTCTTAAAGGGTTATACACAGTACTTGATAGATGTCTGAGCACAGAGGGGTGACACCGTCTTGTCAGAATGAAAGAAAAAGGAAAAAAATAAGTCAATGAATTGTTCACTATGATGGATTCAAAAAGAAAGAGAGCGTGCACATACAACCAATAAGGAGCAGGATTCCTGCCAGGAATTGTCATTTGTCAGCTTCCAAACATGACTCAAATCAGATCTGCTGCGTCTTACCGCAAAGGGATAGTTCAGATTATTTTAAAATGGGGTTGTATGAGGTACTGGTCAATAGTAAGTATAGTTTAGAGAAGCGGAGAGATGCACCCGCATGGAAGCTAAGCAATGTACAGCAGCAAAATGTATCTTAGCCACATAAAGAAGGGCCCATCTAAAAAAAGCTATACTGTGTCAGTTTAAGTGTTCACTATATTTAGAATATTTTAACGCTTTATCTTGCTGTCAGAAAACATACCGGCGAAATGTCACCGCCCCTCGGCGTCTGATACTGAGGCAGAAAGTATCCTTTGGCTGTATTATCTGATGCAGCCATTTTTAACACGTGGTTATTGCAACGTAACAAAAGTATTGTCTGTATCTGCATGAGTCACAATTGTCAGTATCTCATGAGTTGGGACTGAGATCAGGCTGGTCAGACAGCATTTTCTGGTGGGAAACCAAATATCAGTCTCTCTCTCTCTTGCTCAGTCACACTCCTTTTGCAAAAACAGTAACCAGCTGATTCCACCAAGCACGGCACGTCTGCATGGCTGCAAGCCCACCAGCAGCGTCTCAGAAGCGTTTCAACAGCGGAGCGTTTTGCCCACCTGATTATGTTTACTTGCTCAGATTTTATTGATCGAGCCCTCTTTCCTTGCTCTTTGTGCTTCTATCATGGATAAGCAGGGTACGTGGTTAAATATTTTCTTTTCTGTCTGTTTTTATGGTCGTGAGTCTGCACAGGGTCTTTTATTTTGAAAATTAAGTGGATTCTCCCTACTTTTTCTGTGTCTGACCTCCTGCTCTTTCGATCTGCTCTGTGCTAATTGACATGGCATCCATCAAAAATAGACTCTGTATTAGAAGCAGAGCAGAGCACAGAGCCGCTTCTGGGACGCACTGCAGTGCTTCTGGTGGAATCACAAGCATTGTCAAGAATGGCCACGGATTTATTATTGTGTGACTTCAGTGAATCTGAAATCACCCGTTAAAACACCAAAGTCACACAATAACACAAACAGACTACAAAGATCAAAGCAGTGGTAGCTCAGCAACTCCTGTTGTTCTGCGAGGTAAAATTACTGATTTCGCTTATCTCGCTTATCTCTTCGCTTATCAAGTCTGGCTGCTTGGCTAAGGTTGTCTGACAAGTAACATTGTGAAAATATTCTAAGATCCACTCTAACTGATATCGATTTCTTTAGGTGGCTAAAAATATTCTTTTGCAGACCCTCTCCACAGTAGAACCTACACCAGTACTCCTGCTGCTTTTACAAACTAGGGCTGTATCTACCGCCATCTACTGTAGGTAATACACTGGCTATCAATACAGCCCCACTTCAGAATATCTGAACTATCCCTTTAAGGCCTTGTGACAAGTTTAGACAACTGAAAGTACTTGGATGAAGTTTTAGAAAATCACCTTCATGGTTGAAACAAAATAATGCAAAAGTGTAAAAAAAATCAACCCAGACCTTCTCCCTAAAGAACAATCCCCTCTCTCCCACTCTTTGTACTTGGTGAAGCACAATCTCCTCAGGCACCCATTCAAACAGCATTGTAAACATATTAACTCTATATATCAAGGCCGTTTCTGGTTTTACCACAGGCATACAGCAATGGTGGGGGGAGGTTTCTGCCTGTACACCTCTCATGGAGCGTACTTGAAAACAATTTTTGTTCACTGAATTTAGTTACAGTCTTACTCTGCCTCATGATGACAGTTTCTGCAGCTACAGCCAGCTGTGCTACCAACAGGACAGCTGGTTCTGAGGACTGTGACACCAAAATGGAGGTCAGAGCAGCTGCGGGTTGAACGGTTGGACAAGTAAGTCGAGCTGATGCACCACTGACATCTCATGTCTGGTGTGCAGGTGGTGTGTAAGAGTTTTTACGGTGCTACAGCGACATTATGCTACTTTACTTCTGAGGGAGGACAGTAATATTTTGCATGACTGATAGAGCTTTTCCATTGGTGTATTGGGCCATACCAAGTTAAACCGTGTCGCGTTGGTTTCCATTTCCATTACCACTTATGATACGCATAGCTGTGTCATGTAATGCCCGAGATGGACCGTCTCCGGAGTGGGGCCAAAGTGTGCTTGACCCGCCTCCAAGCAGGTTGTGAGGACATCTCGCCAACTGCAACCAACCTGTGACAAACCCCCTTTCTCCCCTGCAAACAAACATGCGTGTGCAGGACAGCAGAGAGAGAGGGGTTTTTAAAAGTCTCTGTATCCTCAGCTCAGTACTTTTGTAGCTTCTAACTGAATCTCTGTGGTTTGAAGTTTAGTCTCCTGCATCACTGTGTATACATTCAGGTATCTGCTTTATTCTACTGTTTCATGTTCTGTCTCTGTCCGCCCTGTGCTGGGTGTATGCCACCCCTCGCCCAGTGTCACCTGGAATAGGCCACAGCTGCTCAACTCAGGCTGAGTTCTCCTTTAGTCAAAAGCCCTGTTGTAATTGAAATGCAAATCCCTGCCATGCTGACTGACAAACAAGTCATGCCAAATCAAGCCAGGCCAGCACATGTGTATGGAAAGGGGGAAATAATGGCTTGTTTTAATCGCTTGAACTATCATTGTTGTCATTTTTCTGGTGAGAAGGGGAACCAACAATGTCTTTTTATGTGAAACACAGATTTAAAAAAGGGGGAAATGACAGTATATGCCTGGGAAATAACAGATCCACCTTCAATTAGATGATCGTTACAGAAAAAAAAACCACATACATCAGAAGTCAGAACTTATCAACTGTATTCGTAAAAAAGTGAGAGTAAAAAATAAGTTTTCAAGGGCATTGGGAATAATCCTGTGGGAACCACAAAAGCACACAGCAAATACCACTGAAATCTGGGTAGAATTGTGTTTACAAGTTTTGCCCAGCTCCAAAATCTTTGACAAAAGCACAGATTAACTGAGGACCACTGGATGATGCCGGTCGTAGGACTCCACCATTAGTGATGATGATTGATGTGATAAACTGAAGAGGATAACGGCAAAAGCAGTGACCTTTCCACCTATGTGATTCTTTTAAGGATATACATGAGAAGTATGGCACATGCAAACACACACACACACACACACACACACACACACAGTCCCTCCCTCTGTACTTGTTGATGTTTGTTGTGACTTCCCTGCTGAGCTGCACCCTTATTATTCAATTATAGCAGGAAATTCATCTCAGTGTCTGCAGCATAGAAAACCTGCTGGAACCTCTATTATCTTCAGACAGTTCAGAGGAATGTGTGTGTGTGTGTGTGTGTGTGTGTGTGTGTGTGTGTGTGGGGGGGGGGGGGCAGAGAATGTGAGGGAGGAGTGTGAAAGTGACAAATAGTGTGTTAAAGAGAGCATGAATATATGTGTGTACGTGTGATACTGTTTGTCTGCAGCTGTGTGTGTGTTAGAGTCAGTGTAAGTAAGGATTATAAGGGTAACATGAGTGTGTGCCTGGATGTGTGTGTGCGTGTGTGTGCGGACGCACGTGTGAGCTGCTGTTAAAGAGAAGCCCACCTTCCCTCTGCTTCCACTGAGTTGTTACACAGGTTGACTGATCGTAGTGAGTCTCATTTGACGTCCCATGATTCATTTCAGGAGGCAAAGAGGGAAAAAAAGAGAGTGTGTATGTGCAAGATACACCCTATGAGTGAGAGAAAAACTGTGTGTGTGCGTGTGTGTGTTTGTGGCCCTCGGGAACAGAAGGGTGTAAGAAAGGGGTGATTATTTTTCTCTCTTTAACACCATATTACATGATGGATAACCACATCCACCGGGACACATGATGGATAGATCTCACACACACTTGCACACACAAAAACAGATTATCCTTACACACACACATAGCTACACACACATACTGTATTTCCACATAGAATACTGTTATTGTACTGTGGTTGTGGGGACATAAAGACTTAAGGGCAACACACAAAACATTGTTTTCTATGAGGCGACATTTTGACAAATTGATGCACGTCCTACTGACTGCTGCATGTTGATGCATACGTTGATCCTCGTACTGACTACTTGTATTCAGATGTGGGAAGTAACAAGTAAGTACAAATACTTACTGTACTTAAGTAGATTTTTCAGGTATCTGAACATATTTACTTTTCTGACAACTTTTTACTTTTACTCCCTACATTTGAACATAAATATCTGACTGGCTTCAAGCTAAATGGATGGAACAATAACATATAGAATAGACCAAACTTTTTCCTGGGGACCCAATTTTTTAAATGACAAACCGTTGTGACCCAAGTCACAATAAATGTCCATCAGAGGACAACTTTTTTATTTTTATACTCTAAATTTCAGAGCCTGTACTTTTTCCACTTTTACTGCAGTAAAGAAGTTGATTCAGTTCTTCAGTGCTTTCCCCACCTCTGCTTTTTTTGTCTGTATGATACATTTAGTGTGTGTTGCAGGTGGTGTGTGGATGTGGCCGGTGGGTGTTGCACTTCTGTCAAGACATATTACAAAACTAATTGGTCTGATGTTTGATAATTGATTTGTTTGTGTGGCACAGCACAAATGCTAAAATTATCTTCCCGTTCTAACTTGTACATGTTTTTAAGACAGCAGCAATTACAACTGACAAATCACTACTCAAATAGTAAAAATGCCTTTATTATATTAATAAAGAGAGCAACAAACTTATACTTTATTTAACTTAATATTTCCTGAAAATCTTGTTTTTGCTGATCTCTGGTCATTTACCTTCCAACTTTGCTGCAGTGGTGTAGTGGTGATGATGGATCTGGTCAGAGGTCAACAAGCGAGGTGATGCACTGCTCTTCAGCCTGTTAAAGTTAAAGTTACTCCTTTAAACTGTATATGTGAGAATCACACTGTACTCGCCACAGAAATGTCCTGACAACGTGTTATTATGTTTTCAAATTTTTCATTTTTGCACATTTGCTGAGTTACTCAAACACAAGGGCTAATCACACAGATGATACTGGTTAAAGTCTATGAAATGCCCAGTAACAGTGGCAACAGTTCATTTCAGAGACACCGTTGTAGCTCAGTTGGTAGAGAAGTCCAGTCAAGTCCAGCCAGCTGTCCTTTCCTGCATGTCATCTGCACTCTCACTCTCCCACTTTCCTGTCATATCATCAGGTGTCCTTGCTCACAAAGGCATAAAAGGCCCTAAACCAGATGGGTCCACTCAGTAAAGTGCACATCCCTTCCAGGCAGGTAGTGAAGCACCTACTGCAATACTGCCACAAATGCCAGATGCAACCAGCTGAGATTTGCAAAGTTCCACCAACATTAACATGACCTGCCCATACGTTATCCCTAACTGAAACACGATTTTAAACTGAAGCAGTTGTTGATCACTTGTGGCCCCTAGCAGCTGGTTAAGAAGAGTGAGAAGTCAGCTGTTAATTGGTGTATAAAACAGAGCAGTCGAAAAATAGAATTGTGTGAAATTTTGTCGCAGTACAAGAATTCTTGAGCAATGGCCAAAAATGTGTTTAGTGAGGTCACTTGACTTTGCCCTTTGATCACCAAAATCTAATCAGTTCATCTTTGAGTCCATGTGGACACTTGTGCCAAGTTTCAAGAAATTCCATCAAAGCGTTCCTGAGATATCCGATATCATGAGAACGCGACAGACATGAGGTCACAGTGACTTTAACCACCGAAACAGTGGTCATCCTTGGTCATTTGTGTTGAAAAAAAAAAGTTTTAGCACATTTCCTCAAGGTGTTCTTGAAAAATCACATTCACAAGAATGGATTGACCCCAAAATTATAATGCCTGGCCGTGGCTGTCGCCGGTGTGAAGCCATGAAAAGGTTTCCCAAAAATTCTGGATCACAGCAGTCCTTCAACATAAAGTACAGTCATGAATATGCACAAAAAAAATTAGGCTCACCAGTCCAGTAGTATTTGAGATGAGCTGCTGAAACATATGGAGGTGCACACACACATTTATTTCACTGAACTGACTGATGATGATTTGCTTTTGTCAAGAGTTTAAGCTTGATGAACTTGCATGTAGTTCGGGGGTTAGGGGTAGTAATTAGGGGTTATGACCAATTCCAATCTGGATTTTTACTGGCTCTAATGTCTCTTCTGACAGTTTACAATTGTTCTGAGAGAACAGGAAGAACCAGCGGGTCCAAAGTGAAGTAATTTCTGTTAGTTTTATCACATCATTTTGGCATTAATTAAACTAGCAGTGACCCATGGCAGACACCGCACAACCTATGATTAGTCACTATACGTCACAAAGCTTCTATAGGACCACTTATGTTTGAATCAACTGTACTGATGCAGAGTAAAAAAGTATCAACTGTGTGTAAAAACCTTCACATACTCTGACAAATTGAAGGTAAAGGATTCATTACCATCATGTAACGTCTGCAGACATTTAAAGAGCAAATGCTATCTTTTGAGCGCTGGATTATTCTACTTTTTAAATAATGACAAGTAATCAATTCCAGGTGGAAAATATTCTCCTGAAATATATCAATTGTGTTTCAGGCATGAAACTCCTCATTTGTTCCCTGTGTTTTAGCCCAACTATGACTGCCTGTCTGTAGCTGACAACTTAAAACAAAATGAGACAATGTCAGAAGTGAAAAGAATTGGCACCTGTCAAATATTCAGACAATTCAGTGATACTTCTGCTGTTCAAAGCTCTTGAAATATGAACATTTGGTACCAAACAACTCTCCTGGGATGATCATACCAAAATATCATCTGCTTATTTTAAGTTCAGGATGATGACTTTGTGCCTGGTTGTACCAAGACAAACTATTTCGGTGTCTTGGTTGTCACATCATATTACCAGAACATCCATTTCAAATTTTAACATGTGCTATTTGGGGAAATGTAGAATTTTTTTTGTCTGGCTCCACTGGGAATCAAAACCCAAACACTGATTGTGGCAAAGTTTGATTGGATTGCACTTGAAGACAAATTTAGTCTGGTTGAAGCTGTATTTATTGTGTTGAACTACAGAGGCTATGTGGTCTGAAGCTTTGTTGTAGGCTAAGCTGTGGCTTTTGTGAAAGTGTAACAAAACACTGGGACTGTAGAGAAGCCACTTACCATAAAAACTGTAATTTATTATCTTTGGTAACTTGTTTTTTTTTCTCTACAACTTTAATAATTAAAGCATGATATGGCATATAGCATTAGTTAAAATCAAACTCTGACCTATAAATCAGTTCATTTACAGCAGGACCGCTGTACACCCCCTGGTGATAAAACACAGTTTATTCAGTGCAAACAGCCAATGTACCAACTGTTCAGATGTTAGCTGTGAGTATTTTTGGCCACTTTAGTGTAAGGCAACATTGGTCTGTTGGTTTATCCACACTGAAATAGCTAATCAACTATTGAATGTGCCTGACGTCTTTAGCACAAATAGGAGCTGCACATTTTTGTTTTTTAATAAAATCCCTTGACAGCTATTGGATTAACCAGCATATTTTTCATATACTTTAGAAAACTAACAATATTTCTTCCAGCCTCAGCTGTACTTGCAAATGTTAGCATGCTAACATGCTAAACTATGATGGTCCCAAAACGATAAACAATACCTGCTAAACATCAGCATGTTAGCAATGTCTTTGTAAACATGGTCGCATGCTGAAAATTTAAAATTTATGACAATTTATGCTGACAAAGCTCTTTATGGAGTCTTGTTAAATTACTGTGGGTAGAAACGTAACATTTCCTGATTTTGCTGCTTCATAATAAAAGCTTTTGGAGATAATGGACTGCTGTAAATTATAGGATTTTTAACCACTGTTCAGTCACTCTTCTAAAACACAAGCAGTCATCAGTTAAATACACACCTTCAAGTAGTTGCAAACTCCACTATGCTGGGCTGATGCAGTGGGTGTTGGTGGGTTTTTTGTCCTGTGTAAAAGGGGCTTAACTCTGTTTGTTTGTGGCCCCCAAAGCACAGCTGTTTACCTCCTCTCTCACGTCTCTCTCTTGTCTCACTAAGCCTAGTGTCTTCTCCTTGTCCTCTCTTCTCACTCGGGCATTTTGTGCTGGTTCATCGACCGTCCGGGGACTGTTCTCTCCCCTGGCTGACGGTGCCCAATTCCAGATGTTTGGATCTGGATCTTTGTCCTCTGGGAGATTCAGCCTCTCCTCCTCCTCTCTCTCTCTCTCTCTCCCTCTCTCTCTGTCCCTTGTGTGCCTGTTGTCTTTGTCTCTCTGTCTCTGAATGGTGTGGCTGAGTTTTGCCTCCTCTATGTTTGTGTACTCTGACCTCTTCCAGGTCTTAGGTCTTGATGAGCATGTCATGTGGCTCTGGTCTGTTTGGAAGTACCTGAAGTTGCTCTACATTCTTCCCTGATCCATTCTTCATATACTATATGTTTATATTCTGTTTTGTCATGTGATGTTGGTCTATTCTGTACACAAAACATCTATTTTTGTTTTGTTTTTTTGTTGTGTGCAGATTGTAAAGCCCCTTGAGCAAATTTGTGATATTGAGCACATAAATTAAATTCACTTTACTGACTTGACACAATGAATATTTTAACTGGCCAAAACTGAAAAGTGTTTCTCAGGTTTTACATTCCATCTGAACACTTTTATCAGTTTCTTTCTGCAGAAGCCCTGCATATTGTGCTGTACCGGAGCATAATATCCTTGGTGTTACATCAGCAAGCAACAAAGTTGTTATGTAACGTTAAAATGCCTTTAATTTTGTTTATCCAGGTGCTTTATCAGCTGCCCTTGTTTACTTGTGCTTAAATTGTGTCTGTCACCCTTCATTTACAGGAGAGTTTCTGGAGACACTTTTGTGATGCAGTGTAATAAAAGACAGTTCACTTAGTATGTTTTTTTTTTACTCAGCTGCAAATGTTTGGTCTTACTTTTTGTTATATAAATGTTCATTGCTGCTACTGATATAAAAATATCCATCTAAACTAGTCATGTTGTCTGTATTACGCAGGCAACAGGCACAACCTTGAGTGCCCAGTTTCTCTATGATTGTTTTTCAGGCTTGATCTTCTCCATTAAATGAGAGAAACAAGAGAAGAAAGATCTCAGTCCTGCTTTGCTGTAGACTCCCTCCTACAGCTCAGCACTGGGGATGTCATGAGAACGATACTTTGGCACCAAGACAACATCAAAATTCTGAAAACATGACAATACTCCTGCAGTGACAGCTCGGCCTTAACTCATTGAAAAGAAGAACTGTAAACAGAGTTGTATATGGAATACTTTGTGTTTGAGGCTGATCATTAGGGATTAACAAATTTGCAATAAAACAATATGCAAACCAGCCATCAGACTTTTCATAAGAAAGGAGTAAATACTTCCAGCTTACTAACTTAGCAAAGCACCACAAAGAGACATCCAGATGATGAATGAGTTTCAGTTCATGTTAAAGTTACATTAACAACATATCCAAAAGGTTCTCCTTGTTATCCTGAATTTCACATTACTATTAATTTTCTTTGTTATAGCTGGCATTGTTCTGTATCAAACTATGTTCCGTGACTTTTGCAGTGGCTAAATGCTAAAGGCTTCCATGGCTAATGCAATCTAAACATTGCTCATAGCAGCAGACTCCTGTCCTGACTTTTCCCGTTCAGTCTGTGTCATCTGTCATCAAAATATGACGTGAAGTTTTGTCTGTCACCATGTCAGTAAATTTAAACACTGCTTGCACTCTGAGTTTAAAATATATATTTAAAGTTCAGCAGAAGAAATCGCACGTGCACTCTAGTATGCTCCCCTGATAGTGATTTGTGCCAGGAAATATCCCACTCGGTCTTTTTTCCTAGAAGCTCAGAAAAGTTTTCTTTTTTTATTTCAGGCGTCAAAATCATAATTGTGCTTGTTTTGTACTGTGGTATCAAATCTGGTATTGAGCAACGTGGAAATTTACTGGTATTGGTGTCGACTACTAAATTTCTGGTTTGTGACATCCCGACTCTTTGTGACCCTTGAGTGTCACTTTTGTAAATGGCAGTTCTTTAATTTAGCAATAATAAAAAGGTCCATGTCCAAGCAGACATCAACAACTTGGTTAGGTTTAGGAAAAAATCATGTTTTGGGTCAAAATAAGCATATTATATATGGCAGCTTGGTCAGTGCCCCAGGCTACCCAGGCGTTGCATATTTATTTTTGCTAACTTGACCGTATACTGTAGCCCTGCATGTGAAAAACTGGCTCAGCACTCATCATGTAACTTGTTTGCATTGCTCAAGTTAAAACGCAGTCAATGTAAACCATTGGTTTGCACAGGGCACTAACCCCAGCCTTATGGGTGAAAGTCCTGTTTGTTTGAGCCATCCATCCACTCTACATCCTCCATATGCCTCAAAGCATAACACTAGAGGGATGCTTCCAGAAGTCCATATCTAATAATTCTATGTGAGAGCTGCTATAGCTCAGAAAGGCCTAATAAAGAGGCAAGTCTGTTCTCTGCTAGCATGCAAAATGGGACCTTCAGAAAAAATATGAAAAGCAGTCAATGGCGAGAGAAATAAATTGTCCTAATTGTTCCAGTTTTAATTGTGGCATGAATTACAGATATGATGTTTGTCAATTTAAAAGACAATTCTACAAGACAAGAAAGTTGGTAGTTCAGTGAACTAGCCTCCATCTCCCATCCCATTGACAGCAGCATGGCTGTCCCTTGTAACGTTATCTTACCTGTAGTGTTTTATCCAACGACTCCTGGTCCTTTTATCAGCCAGGAAGAGAAAGAATGAAAGAAGGAAAGAAGACCCATTGCTCAGTGACTGTCCTGGTACAAACACACAGGCGTCATGACCTCAAAGGCTAGCGTTGACCTTTGGAGGGAGAAAGTCATGACGTTATGCGACTTTTGGGTGTGCAGTCGTTCTATTAACATATCTTCACAGCCTGATACTTCAACAGTTTTACAACAAACAGCGACTTTCCTGACTCGAAAAATCATCTTTTAAATTGACAGACATCTTATGAGTAATTCCTGGCACAATTGAAATGGGATCAAAATATATATTTGTCTCTCACCATTGACTGATTCTTTTTCAGAAGTAAGGTCCCGTGGTGGTCCACCAGAAGGGGAGGGACTTCACCTCTTTAGACAGCAGGATCCTAACCAAGTTTGGTAACGCAGAGGCTTTGTGTTTTAATCCTGTCTGAATGAATATGAATGTGTAATTTGTTTCTTGTACAACAAAAGGAGTTAGAACATAGAAACCTCCATGTCCTTGTGCAACTTGGAAGGCAGCATTTTTAACTGATGCGCCACTCAGCTTCACATTCATTACTTAGTATCTATATATGTATGTATTTCCTTATCCATATAAATTAATAAATAAATCATTTATCACTCAATAAAATAGCTTTTTTTCAACATATGTCCACCATTACCATGTAAATCAGACTTTCAGCTCTTGACAATACACTGGTCAGGTCCGGGCGTCCTTGTAGCTCTTGCGTCGGCTCAAGCAGCTCCCAGTAATAACCTTCAAAGAAATTTAAATGAAACATGAGTTTTTCCTATTGTGGTCTGTGTTTGACTTGTTTATGGCATCCTGTAAGTAACATATTATGTGATAGAATTCACTGAATAGAAGTCTCTGTGTTTATATTGTCTTCTGCAATTTGATTTACTGTAAGCCTTGTTTCTCCCTCTGCCTTTAACTCCTATTGTGTTAATCTGTCCCTTTACATTTAAGTCAAAGAAAGAAATGTTTTCTCGGTTTGTTTATGACTCTTGTCTCAGCTGTCCTTGAAGACACAAACCAAAACACACCTCCTCCGCAGACAAAGGAAGCCTATTCAGCAGCCGGCAGCGGTGCAGACTCCTTCAGTCAGCCTTGAAGAGGAGAAGAATCACCGGAGCACAATGCAGGTCTGCTCATTGTCAATCCAGTCACCTCCAGCCACGCTGACTCACACGGCTTGTCAGCCTGCTCTCCATGCACAGGGTGGAAGTGTGTGTGTGTTTTGTGTGTTTGTCACAATGTTTTTTGAATGTGTTAGCAGTTGGTTTTCATTCATGGTAAAAGGTAACTTTGCTGGGTTTTTCTGGACGTTCAATACAGCTCGCACTTGTAAATAATAAGCCCTATGAATTTTGAGAATGCTTCTTCAATAGTGAGATTTGATCTGTTTTACCTGGATTTTAATGATGACCAGCTTCAACCTAAATAGATGGAACAGAAGATGGAACAAAAGACGATTCATTGGTGTGTCCATCAGTGTATATCATGCATGACAGACATAACAGGACAAAAATGCCATAACAGACGGAACAAGACAAAACAATACGAAAGACGGGACAACATGAAAACAATGTAAAAGAAGTTAAAAAGACAAAAACAACATAAACAGTGTAACAAGATGAAAATGTCAATAGCATAACAACAAAAACCGTATAAACGTAACAAAATATAACCAAAAAAAAGACTTAACAAGACAAAACTATGCAAAATACATAGGATGAATGCATGCACAACAGGATGAAACTTGATGAAGACTTGACTGCAGAGAAATGACCCTCAGAGGGTTACTTTTTACTTTTATACTTGTGCTTTTTCACTTTTACTTGAGCAAAGAAGGTGAATAAGTGCTAAGTGCAACAGGCAGCTGTTTTCAGCACACAAAAAACCACTGTACACAACCTGCCCAGCACCAAAATGCAGACTAAAATCTTTTTCACACATGCGCTGCAGCTCAACTCAGTGCAACTTTCTTGACGCTACCCGGAGGAGCTGTATGTGTGAACACAGATGTCCCCATTAGTTATGCTGGACTTAACCCTGCCAGCTCCTAAGTCCAAAATCCGGGTGAGCCACATGTGTGAATAGAGCAGCTCAGTGTGGAGGAGTGAGTGAGTGGGCATGTTGATGATGCTGCAAGGTGTGTAGCTGCTTCGTCTCTTTTCTGCTTGCCTGTTTATCACTTTCCAGACTTTTGTTGATCCTTTAGTTTTCATACAGGCTGTCTGTCTATCAGTAACAGCCGACGTGTTTCTAATAATTCTTTGCTCATGTTTTACGTCATCTATTACGTGAAAACATCAGATTACAGTCAGAGAGAGTAAAAGTATGCATCCTGCAAATCCTAGCGCACCACAAGGCGTCTCTCCTGCTGGGCAGGTAGACTACAATCAGCTGATCTCTGTGCCAATCACCCTTATCCACTTCCAGCACACTTAGTTCATTTTGAGACTCGGCTTGTATTAATGACAAAAAGTCCTCCACCACCCCTCACCTAATCCATGTAGAGAATTTCCAACATGTGCGAACACATCTGACGCAGACAATATCCTAAGAGCACCTCCATTCCTGATCTTCAGGACATAGTTTTGAGTTCATATGTTAAAATGACTAAAATTAGCAAGTAGCTGGTGAAGCAACTGAAACATATAGCAGCTATAGAGGGAGATTTTTTTTTTTTTCTCTGGGGTTGCTGGAGACCAAACTAGAGCTAATAGGAGAGTGTGTCAGTCTGTTCTCATTCCCACTGTGTCAAATATGGCAGCTTGGTCAGTGCCCTTATTCTTCAAACTGATGCTGTCGGTACCCCTTTGGCATCATTTCTGGAGGCACTTCTTTGGGGTTATGTTTTAACATAATAAACTTAAAGAGCCAGAGAGTTCACATATGGAGGAGTGTACATGTAAACATACACAGGTAAGTAGCCTAACATATTTATTTTAACCCAAACCACAATCTTCTCCTAATTCTACCTAAGTAGTTTTGTGCCTTTATTTTGAATGTCTACCCAGGTGTTGTTTATTTTTGCAAACTTGACCACGTAGCCCTGCATCTGCAAAACTGGCTCAAGAGGTGTACCTACAGCATCATCGTTTGATTCCAGTCTGTGCCACAGTTCTGATCCATCCTCCATTTGGCTGCAAGTCCCACTAGCAGCACTTCAGAGGCATTTCAGCAGCGGAGCGTTTTGCCCACCTGATCATGTTTACTTGCTCAGCTTTTGTTGATTAGGTCCTTTTTCTTTGCTCTTTGTGCTTCTACCATGGATAAGCAGGATACGTGGTTAAATAGTTTCTTTTCTGTCTTTGTGATCGTGAGTCTGCACGGGGTCATTTATTTTGAAAATTAACCAAATTCTCCCCGCCTTTTCTGTGTCTGACTTCCTGCCCGTTTGATCTGCTCTGTGCTAATTGATGTGGCATCCATCAAAAATAGACTCTGTGCGTATTTGAAGCAGAGCAGAGAGCTGCTTCTGGGACGCACCAAGGCGCTGCTGTTGGAATCACAAGCATTGTGTAGAATGGCCGCGATCAGCTCCGGCTGACGTGGCGCGGCTGCGTCGCGTTGCTGGTGGAATTCAGCCGTCATAGTTTGAAGTGTAGGCCCACTGACCAAGCTGCTGTTTTTAATGAGTTGGGAGTGAGAATCTGTTGGATGAACACAAGCACAACTCCAAATGAATCGATGCTTTGTGTCTGCTGGATGTCTAAATAGAGTTTGCTCAGCTGAGATAACAGTATAAAACCATGACTGTGATGGTTTATCTTTCAGGATTTTTTAAAAGATTTTGTGACCTCTACTACCAGAAAATCAATACATACACTTTCATCATTTCTTATTTTGTTTTCATATACTTTTTGTTTCATTCTCTCCTCTCTTTCAGCTTTCTTTGGTAGAAGTTATTTTACAACAAAATCTAGCAAATAAACAATTTATAAGCAACTCAGCAAAGGTTAAATGTCAAATCTATTGTATTTAAACAAGCCTTGCTTTTTTAGCATGTTAATACGGTGGCCGACAAGTACAAACGCGCTGCATATACAGACAGGCGCTGCAAATACAGAAACGCGCTCCATATAAGAAAACAGATGCAAAAGGAAAATGCTGCAAATACAGAAACGCGCTGCAAATAAGAAAACAACTGCAAAAAGAAAAAGCTGCATATCCAGTCATACAACGGAAGTGCTCCAGGCCTCTAGGGGCAGTGCTGAGCGTCCACCCGAGAGAAAATTGGAGTCGGGAGAGGCTATATGAAAAAGTACGTATTCTTTTTTCTTTTTCTTTCTTTCTTTCTTTCTTTCTTTCTTTTTTCCACGTGTGGCCCTCATCTTTTACTGTATTATGAAAGTGCAGCCGACTCCAATTTTCCTCCCACCAATAACTTTCTTCTACTCATTCACACGTCTGCTCCACACGTTTTTTTTAAACAAACTTTATTATCACATTAGAGACATTATACAAATAAACATGACATTAAACATTATGACATCATACAGACATGAAACAACAGTGAAGTACAGGGAGTGCATAATAGATATCAGACAAAAACCAGAGCTTGACAAAAATAAATAAATAAAATAAAATAAAATTACAATGTATCAGGATGCATAAAAATAAATTTAATCAATAAAGAAACAGAAAATAAATAAATATATATGCAAAAAATGGAGAGATTTTATCTAGTAATATAAACCATAATATTTTCCATAAGACCGGATGTCTTGAAAGCTTTCTTGTTTTTACATATTTTACAGACAGATTCATAAAAAGATTTAAGTTCCACATAAAACAAAGTTTCATTTGGCATAGCCTGGAGAAATCTAGCTTTATGGATGGACACTTCAGGCCTAAATCTGTTAATGAATTCATTACAGGGATGATCTGCTCCACACGTTGATACCGTTTTATACAGTCTATGGTTGATACGTCCGTTGTCTGTCTCTCGGGTGGATGCTCAGCACTGCCCCTAGAGGCCTGGAGCACTTCCGTTGTATGACTGGATATGCGGCGTTTTCTTTTTGCATTTGTTTTCTTATTTGCAGCGCGTTTCTGTATTTGCAGCGTTTTCCTTTTACATCTGTTTTCCTATATGCAGTGCATTTCTGTATTTGCAGCACGTTTCTGTTTATGCAGCGTGTTTCTGTATTTGCAGCGTTTTCCTTTTGCATCTGTTTTCTTATATGGAGCGCGTTTCTGTATTTGCAGCGCCTGTCTGTATACGCAGCGCGTTTGTACTTGTCGGCCACCGTATGTTAATCATAGCGTGATCAATGTGAGGGTACGATACCGGAGCTCTACTATGTGCTGTATCGGCTGCTTGGTAACCAGAACTCACAGGTCATTCAAGGTCACATGATGCTTCAGCAGCGTGTTTTCTTCTTATTATTAAGACTTATCGACTCACTTTAACCTTGTTAGTGCTGAGGCAGAAAGCACAGCACAGTACAGAATGTGTCCTTGATGAGGAACTCAGCTGACTTTTCCTCGCCTTATTTACCTTTGCACAATTAAACTGAAAATCTTTCAGACCGAAGGACGGACTGACAGATAAAAGGCATGTGCCTTTCTGTACACACAGTACATTTAAACTACAAAGAAGCTGTCATTATCACTGTAGTAAATGAGGCCTTGCTATCATACTTCAAAAAACATTTCTGCTGAAATTGATCCAAATGTTGAATCAGTGGTGAAGTTTGTGAAAGTCAGGGTGGTGGATGTGAATACAAAGTCTGACTTCGAGACTGCCATCTCATTAATATCATTGTGAAAGAAACAGCTTTTGGTTTTGGACTGTTTAATTTTACAAAACCAGCAGCATGAACACGTAAGTTTGGTCTCTGGGAAACTGTGAAAGCCATTTTTTTTTTCAGACAAAATTTTCTGAAAAAATAATCATCAGGCCAATCGATAACGACAATGATCATTAGCTGCAGCTGTAACAAAGATCATCCTATAATCTCAAACATGAGCATGATGATCTCATGCAGTTAGCAGTTACAGCCCAACCCCTCTCAGGGGGATCGGTAACCCCCAAAGTGGTCACATTGTGGTAAACAACATAAGAAAAACAATGCATGTTTCTACTATTTATACTACTTTTATCATTTCTTATAACTTCCAGTAAATTCAGTTTTACTAATTAGCGCTGAAGCTTCTTGTTTTGTTGTTTGAGCACGTTCTTCGTCTAAAGTATAACCTCATTACTACAGATCTGGATCCGTTCTGTTGGGTTGTTGGTGTTTGTTTGTGCCTCCCAGGTAATGCTGTCTCACCATGAGGGAGGAACAGTTTCTTGCCAAATTGGTTTCAGGTGTTTCACTGCAGCAGTAAGTAGGTTACCAAGTTTGACTGTCTGTTTGGAAGTTGTCCAAGATGCAACTTCTTGGAAGAATCACACATACACACTCCTTCCTGTAATGTTATTTATAGGAGCACACCAATTTTAATTAAGTGCTGAAATTGAGCTGCACTGATACAAACAGGGGCTGGTATTTGACTTGGTCCTTGAAATCCGTGAGCGAAACCACCGATCGCAGTGACTCTGTGCTCTCATAAAACCTGCTGCTCTCACTGCTTTTTTTTTTTTTTAGGTGAATCAAAGTTTCCTTGTATAGATGCAGACTGAACCATGATGACAGTTCTGTGCCTGCATTTCAAGACTGCACACATCGTTACAGGTGGACGGGGCCTGTCCCAAAAAGCTCATCTCATCAAAAGCTCATCTAAATCAGTAGTTTTCTGCCTTTTGTAATTCAAGGGGACAGCTCACCCTAAAATCTAAAACACATATTTTGCTCCTGGCCTGTAGTACTATTTATCAATCTAGATTTTTTGAGTGTGAGTTGCAGAGTTTCAGTTTCTTCAACATAATGGCACTTGGTTTGTGGTGCTCAGAAAAAAAAAAAAAAAAAAAAAAAGAAAAGAAAGAAAGAAAGAAAGAAAGAAAGAAAAGAAAAGAAAATGTCATGTAGGAACTACTTTATTTCTAGTAGACAAGAAAGTAGTTCTGCTAGATTCTAAAGTAGTTCTGGTAGATTCTACCGTAGAAAGAAAGTAGTTCCTACATGAAACTGCTCACAACAAGGTCTGTGGATTATCTTGAGAAACCAGGTTATGATTTCTGGAAAGACACACTGGTTTTGAAATTTTCAAATGTATGTTTTTGGTGCTTTGAGCACCACAAGCCAAGTGCCATTATTTTGAAGAAAAGGTAGACATCTCTATGGCCGATATCTCCAAAACTCTGCAACTCACACCGACAAATCTGAATGGATAAATAGCACTCCAGGCTAGGGTCAAATATGTATTTTTGATTTTGGGGTGAACTGTCCCTTTAAGGACCACTTCAGCTTGTTAAACAATTTTTGAGGACCACCTTCCCAAATAAATGAGGAAGAAAAAACAAAACAAAACAAAACAAAAAAAGGTGAAAAAATAAACTGGGCTGTGACAGGACAGAAATACTGCCTGACATTATGATTTAGAATTTAATATATTCAGAGTCATATTTCCTCACTACACACTTTACAGGGTTGTCTCCCACATCACGTTTTAATTTCAAAAAATCCATTTTGTGTCTGCATCCATGGGAACATTAGCTAGCTAACTGTGGTAAAACATGTCTTTTTCTACCTGATGATGGCGTCGTAATCGGTGTGTTGATATTAATACTTGTTTGTTTTAAAAATGGATGATCTAAATGTAGCCTTTGTTTGCCCATATTTGGAGGACATGAGAAGAAATGTATGTTGGGATGGGAGATGCGTAAGCCAACAAAGATTAGGGGAAATACTGTAGGAAATCTTTTCCTAACTGTAAGTGGTGTGAGTGCCTAAACATAACCACGGAAAAGACTTTTATCAGTTTAATTCCTGAGATGAGATGTGTTGCATACTTCAATTTATTTGAGTTCCTCATTACATTAAAATAAAAGGTAATCCAGTTTGTATATTTCCTCCAAAACATACTGACTGTTGTGAAATAGTACTATATAATTGTAATTTCCTGGAGATATGGTCAGCTGCATGTTTTTGAGCTCCTCAGTATCCCACAATCCAACACATGGCAGTCAGTTGTTCAGTGCTTTGTTCAGGTTGTCTTTGAAACATTGCAAAGAGAGGAAATATCTGACTGATTTACCAGGTAGGCCTATCTGTTTTCAGGTGATCATAAGTCATTGTTAAATACGTCACATCAAGTGGACTGATGAACAAGGACTGCAGGACCCTAAATATCTGGAAACAGATCAACTAAAATGCTGTGATGCACCTTTTTTTAGAAGATTTTTATGACCGTCAGTTCTCACTCCCAATGTGTCAAATACAGCAGCTTTATCAGTATCTCTGTGCTTCAAATTATGAAACTGTAGGTACCCTTCTAGCATCATTTCCAGAGGCGTCCCTCTAGCATTATTTTAATGTGCTGACAGAGTCAGGTGACCTAGAGCAAACAGTGACAGAGGCTGTGTATGGAGGAGGCGGGTCAAACAGACGTGGGACTTTCACTCAGGAGAGAGGGGTTTGTGTCCTGTATGAAGAGTCAACTTTGATTTCTTTTTAAAATGCTACATATGTTACACTACATATGTGAACTTATGTAAGTAACATATTTATTTTGACCCAAACCATTTTTTTTCTTAAACCACCCAAGTACTTTTGTTTCCTAAAGCTTACCAGGTACTTTTTGTGATTTTATTTTGAAAGTCTGCTGGAATTTGCATGTTTATTATCGCTAACTTGATTGTGGAGCTCAAACCGACACATCCTCATACTTAAACAACAGAACAGGTAGATTGCCAGTGACTCCTAGAATGACTGGTGGAGAGTACCGGTAGCGACAGGCTTACCGGACCTTTAACACATCAACATAAGTCGGATGACCTAAGTCACATGACATCACACAAGTGGTTTATGTTGTAAAACAGTTGCAGTTTGGTTAGGTTTAGTCATGAAAACTACTTGAATTAGGAAAAGATTGTGGTTTGAGTTAAAATAAGTATGTTACGTACATTACGTGATGAAAGTGACGCACCGGAAGCCACGTACATAATAAAAATTAGTTAACGTAAAACTTAACATACCTCCATGCTGACTTTTCATTTCACAAAGGGTAAGAGTCCTGTGTTTGTCTGAGCCATCCATCCACCCCACTGACTTTCACACGCTTTATACTTCCCCCATTGGAAAAAAACACTAAAAAAGTAAAAATTCTTTGATTTCAACTTCTTAAATGTGAACAATTTCTTTGAGTTTTTACTCCTCTATGATAGTAAACTGAATATCTTTGGGTTGTGAGTAAAACAAGACATTTATGTCACCTTGACTTTTGGGAAACGCATGATTAAAAATTTCCACTCTTTTCTGACATTTTTCTTTCTGACTATGTAATCGGTAGTTGCAGCCTTGATTAAAGTGCTCACATGTTTGACTTAGACAATAATTTTTCTGGTGAGGACAGGCTGTGCATACCCGATGGTAGAGGGGGACTGACGGCGTCATAGTTTGAAGCGTACGGCCACTGACTAAGCTGCCATATTTGACCAGTTTGGAGTAGGAACGTGTTGTTCCTTATAGGTGCAGGTGAATGATATTCTGTTGCTTCTTTATATTCATCGTGAAGCTATTTTATGACTTTGTAGCCTGTATAAGACCTGACAACACACTGTTGGTCTCAAGACTGGCACAGGCCTTAGCAGGAGGACAGTTTGGGTACTTTTTTTATGTTCAGTCATGTTGGATTGTGACAACTGACTTTTAGATTGTTTTTAATAGTTTTGTAGTAGTTTAATTGGTTTAATTGGTACTTCATTCAAACTACAGCAGTAATCAGATTATGTTTTTTAAGTTAAATTACTTTGCCTCAATAAAGACTTTCTCTGCCCATCAGTTTGTTTTAAAGTGGCTACAGGGAACTTTCATATTTTGTAGATTTTGGAGGCCCCTGTGGACAAAAGCAGTAGTGTTTCTACTTCCATAATCACAGTGATGTCAAAAATAAAATTATCTAAAGAAAAATCTCCTCCTTTTTCTTTTTAACTGGCTAACATATGACTCACTGTAACTGTGCCTGGAAATATGTACACATAGGCTCTTTCAGTCTGCGTGCTATAAATTGTTTAATATGATTTCAAGGAGAATCAACCTGGTGGCAGGCATTAAGAATAACTACAATCAAGCCAGCGGTCTCACGGATGGTCTTGTTTGCTTATGTAGGCCATATAAAGGCATTAGTAATAAATCCCTGTGGTACATTTATGTAAAACTAACAGCTAAGATTATGAATTGAACTGTATGAATTGCAATAAGCAGATAAATTCCTTCATTATCAGATTCAGTTCAACCCCTGATCCATCCTTAACGAGGCAGGTTTTTAAGGGGAAGTAAAAGCGTGCTCTGTGAACGAGTGTACTCAGACTGTGATTGGTCCAGACGCGTCTGTACTTGTTCCTCTGTGGGAAGAAAACCGACTCTGTGAGATGAATAAAGGAGAGAAGAAACTCTTCTCTGTCTCCACACATCATTAATAAACTGGCCTTAATTGCATTTGAATGTCCTCAGAGTAAAAAGATATTTTTGTGTCTCATTTACAAGACAGATTACTGAACCCATCATCAGTAATCTCACTGAGCAGGGAGAGTGTGATGCTGCCCATGTGTGGAACTGTGTGTGTGTGCGTGCATATTTCTATTTCTATACTTTTGATGATAAAAAGGCATGTCAGGATGAATGTATGTTTCAAACGTGGATGATTTTATATGTCGGCTCTATAATTTTCTAGCTTTGTGAGGAGCAATTTGAGTTAAAGACCCTGAAAGTAACACTTTTTAGAAAGAGAGGACATTTATTTGTCTGAGAAGTACCTTTGAAATTGAGAATATTTTTCAAAATTACATTGAGGGCATTCTGGAAGTGCTCAGTTTTTGTGCAGTGTGGACATTTATTGGAAAGTGAAACATTTTTCAAATGTGAGGACATTTATGGGACATTTTTTGTAAAATAAGGACATTGTACTGTTGAAGTAATTCAAAGAGGGAGAAAGTCCACACATGGATGAGGACATTGTGAACCAGTCACTTATTTGAATGGCTTGGCTTTAAGATTAAGGTTAGAGAGAGGCAAAAAAATCAAATCAAACTGGATGACAACTTCATCCTGGGACACCCTACTGTCCCAACTAAAGGACACGCATGTCAGAGAGGATTTCCCAAACACAGGACAGCCAGTATCAGACACAACTCTTCAGACGCCATCACTGGTTTATATTCTTGTTCACGTAAGTTGGCCTCTAGTACCTCCTTCCTGTTGACATGCAGATCTTGGAAAATGGCAAGCTATGATTGGTCAGAGCCCGCATGTCTCTCAGCAAAGTCACGACAATAAGCTGTGACCTATAATCACCTAACTGACACATCGCTACAGACAAAACTGAACCGGCATTAGGGTTGGTTCAGACCTATACAGGTAGCTGTGAGCGTTAAGGTAGCGTTAGGGTCAGGAGCTAAAGAATATATTTTGTTCATGCATGTTATTGTCAATAACACGTCCCTCCAATTTACCACAGACAGAATTTTTGCCCCCCCAAATTTATCCATCCGATACAGGTTCAAGCTCATACCTTTTTTTGTTCAGTTACACTCGGTCTGGTAAAGGCAGCATTCATTGTACTAAGCATAGTGGTGCACCTCAAAAGAAAGAAAAAAGTGTTATTTACCGTATCTCTCATTCATTCTGCCTTTCACTCTTCTCACGCCCTCTCATTGTCTGGGACTGTCTATTGTGTTATCAGCTGTTCTCAACAGTTGGTCACATCTGTCCAACAGCACAGCAACATACCTTCAACTCTAACCTATCATCTTTCTGCAGTCTTTTTAAAAATGATTTTCCCTCCACCTTTACGTGTACCCCATCACCATCGCAGTGCACGTGTGAAAGCATTTTCTACATTGGTATAATCTGTATCATGAAGCTGGTTATCACCTGTCTCTGTTAACACTCAGATGTAAATTGAAAATTCAGAAAGATGGTTTTCAAAGTCAAACATTTCAGTGACATAAATTCTGTGGTATTTAAATTCATTATCAAGTATTCAGTAGTCATTAAATGTCAAAATCTGGTATTCAGCTGTTGATATAATTATAATGGCAATGATTTGCATCCAACAACCAGATGCATTATCCTCACCCCCGACCCTGAAACACACACACACACACACACACACAGTCTCTCTCTCTCACTTGCTCCCCACTCAGTCGTCCACCTCCAAAGTCTAAGTGGGGATTTTGCCCTTGATTATGTCACCAAGGCGCTTTGCGAGTAGAGGTACACACACACGTGTGTGTGGAGCAGACATATTTAATGAGATCCACACAGCTTCTGTATTAATGAGAAGCAGTGATCAGCAATTATTCAGCACCAAACCCGTGAAGAGAGTGATGCAAACCAGCAGGTCCTCTATTCACACACACATACACACACTCTTCACACATGACAGCACAGAGGAGCTTACTACTACTAATCTCACTGCCACTACAGCTGTTAATGGAAGCACCACTGTGACACATAGATTTAGTGCTGTTAGCCGTACTGCTACTATCACCACTGCTAAGGTCAGAGTTTATTAAGATGTGATCCTCTAACTTACCTCATGGATATTTGAAGAAGAATTATGTGTCTGTCAAGGGGAAATCAAACCTGTTTGTGGGCAGCCAATCAGAGAGCTGTGACCAGGGTACTGTTTCTTATGCTCATTTAAAAACCCGAGTGGAAATGCTGGAACTGTACAAACTTAGCTAAGGTGGAAAAGTTGGCATATCAAAAAGGCGAGGGAGCATTAAAGGCTGATGGGAAACAAGCTTTGAATTCATGCTGACTTTGCACTACCTGCTTTCGCTTCTTCCAAAAAAAAATAAAGAAGTCTTTGGATCTGCAACATCCCCAGTTTGATTCCCGATGGGGACCTACGGTAGCTGCACGACAAAAAGAAACACAAAATCCCTCTTGAAAGAGAAACAGCAATGAAATGTGATGATGTATCTGAGCTACTGGTGCTTCATTAATTATGTAATATTGTCATGTCCTCTGGAGGATATTTGTATAAAGACAGCTGATGGAAATCTGTCATTGAGTTACATCTCACTGGGGGTCTCACACACTTACACATGCATATACATTATAGTGCTACTTTTTGCTCTCAATCTCTTCCTCACTGTTTTTCTTCACTCCCTGCATCTCCCACTCACTTCACACTGTCACTTTACAGTACACAAGAGAACACACACACATACACACCTACCTGAACCTCTCCACATAACCCTTTATACCCTCCTATAAGTGTTTGTTGTTATATGTGGGTGGGTGAGAGGGAGAGAGAAATGCAGTCATTAAAGTTTTGGTTCCTTCCAAGGCCGTCATCAGTGATTGCCCTCACTCATAATGTGCGTGCATGTGTGTGAGACAGCATGAATCACAGCGAGTGTCTGTTTTTTTTTCCATTTCTAAGCTTCCACCACACATTCTTAACTTGAAAAGTTTTGAGCAATTTTACATGTCAGTGTTGTGATCAAACTTTTAAACTTTCCACAAAACACATCAGTCATCAGTCACATCGATTTTAACACACTTAATAATAAATATGCAGTAATTAAGACATATTAAGAAATATAATGTGGCATTCCACTACTTTTTACAACCTTCAGATGATATAAATGATACATTAAACATGATATAAATCATTTGATTCTAATAAATGATAAATATACATCCCTTGCTTGCCAACCCTTTTGATTTTATTGCCCTACCCTCCGCTGTTTTTCAGTTTCCCTGATTTTTTGCCCCACACAATGATAAAAAGTTTTATATTATTGATTTCTGTGTTTCCCCTCTCATTGTTTTTGCCCGCAGTGTAGTTCATACACTTCCCTGACACACCACAGAGTTACAGAGAAACATCAGGCTTCGTGATCAAATAAAGTTTTTATATCACGTCGACAATTCTGTCCATATTCCCGCACGCTCCCTCTGCCGCAATCACACTTTTTTCAATCAGCTGACAATGTGAGCGCCATTATCTTTCTCAGATAATTTTCTGATTCGTTCAGTTCAACGTTCACCAAAAATACGGACAGGTTCAATGAAGCCGACAATGTCAAATCAACTAAAAGCATATTTGAAATCAGCATTTCTGCGGGTTGCATGTGTGAAGAGGACAACCTGCAGCAGGTAATGAATCATTCTCACCTCAGGCTGAACTGGAGCTATAATCACGTTCATTTTCACTGTAATTATTTACTTGATTCAGACTGAATGCAACACATTCAATTTATTCTCAAAAGTAAAACACAAAGCAATGAATATGTTGGTGCCAGTAATTAAATACTGGACTTGACTCATCTCCCTGTTCTTCTCACCTGTGACTCTTGTATGGAGCTGTCATCTGTTCCTATTTCTGTCTCTTTATACATTTACCCGATATGTTCATCCTGAGTTAATTATGATGAATCATTTCCTCCCCAGGTTTCATTTCATGCTCGGGAAGAAACACAGCGTGAAGAAGCAAAGGCCAAGGAGGGGGTTTTCACGCACCTTTTCATTAGAGAATTGTCTGTAGGTGGTGTTATAGATAATGAGCAGTGGAAGAATATAATATGGAGCCGCCTCAGTCTCTGAGGTCAAACAGTGTCTTGCAGCCGAACATGGGCAGGAGCAGAACATTGGTACCTGAGGACTGAATGTGTGGGTGAGGCTATAGAAAATATGTGAAATATGTATACGCTGAGATATGTGTGCACCTGCAGGTCATGTAAATGGGTTGTAAATGTAAACTGAAGTCAGTAAGAGAAAGACTAAATGTAAAGTGTGTGTGCAAATGGGCAAATAGCCCAGGATATGGAGCTGTATGACAGGACCTGAGGGACATACAGGTTTTACTTAGTTAAAAAATTAAGAGACACAAAACAGAGAATAAGAATTGCTTTATTCAACAAATGGTACAATTTGGATTGGTGATACAGCACAGTGGGACAAGAAAAGATAGAAGTTTAAAGAGATTAAATCAGTTTTTTTTTTTTAAGTTAAATACAAGAACTATATACAAATTAAGGATAAATTAAGGAATTATAGAGTACAGTACAAGTCAAGAATGATAAGAATAAAAGTTAAAAGCATGCTGCAGTCTGCTACAGTGTGCTGTATATATAGGAAAGAATAATTGACAATACATATACTGCAGTGTACAGCATTTGCACATATATTACACAGTCCTGGCGGGACAGTTGGGGCATTTCTACCATCCATTCAGTGTGTGTAGGTGTATGTGTGTTAAAGAGAATTGTGAAATGTATTTGTGCATAGTTGGTGATGTGCTGTGGGAGAAGGGGTGGAAACTAGGGTGGGTAGCTGAGGAGAGTGAAGGCTTTAGGAAAAAACTGTTCAGGTGTCTGGTGGTTCTGGTGCTGATGGAGCTGAACCTGCAGCTGGGTGGAAGCTGGCAGTGAAGGGTCTGCCACTATCCTGCTGGCCCGTTTCTTGGCTCTGACATCATGCAAAACACTCACAGCCACCTGGTTCTGGCCTGTCAGCTGATTGGCTATTCTTACGATGCATTTCAGTCTTTGTTTGGTGTGGGCAGAGGACACGGTGCACCACACAGTGAAGGATGGGGTGAGGACGCTCTAGATGGCGGCCCTGTCGAACTACGGAGAGATGTGCATCTTCCGGAGCCCTCTGAGGAAGAACACCCTCTGCTGTGCTCACTTGATTCCATTTATTCATTCATTCAGCTTTCTGGTGATGGTGGTACCAAGAAACTTAACAGACTCCAGGATCGGGTGGTGTAGGTGTAGCTATAAAATATGGCTTATTCTAAAACAAGACTAAGGGTCTACAGCTATGCTAGCGGTTCTCTAAGGTTGTATTGAGGCACAGCAGTTTTTGTGAGCTAAATGCTTCAGCATGCTCACGTGTTGCTAAAATGCTACGCTAAGCATGTTTAATATTGACCATATTTACAATGTTAGTTTAGCATACTAGCATGCTAATATATGCTAATCAGTACTAAACACACAGTAGCCTACAGCTGAGCCTGATAGGAATGTCATTTGCTTTGCAAATGTTTAGTCATAAATCAAAGAAAAGGACAAATATAAATTTACACCAGAGGAAGGCAGCTGTTGGTAGAGGCATGGGACATACGTTGCATTCATGTGCTCTTCAGATGGTCCCATTTCTTGAGTTGGGAAGACATCCTTCTGACTTTGGTGTGTTTTTGAGCTTTTAAGTAATGATGTGGAAATAACATGGATTTTTGTCCAAGACTTGCTGCACCAATACATTCCCTAAAATCACTAAAATATTGCTAATACCTGAAGTTAATGCCAATCAATAACTTTTCTAATCTATAGCTATAACCTAATACAATTGCATGTGAGGGAAATTGCAACAGGCCTACGTGAATTAATATAAAGTTATCGATATAATGTGAACAGACAATCGTGCCGACTTTCTGAGTTGGTGTTTCAACTGGAGAGGGCATTCGCGTAAGTTTTCCCAGTGTGGAACACATTTTTTTGGATTATTCAAACACCACATGAGTGCACCGGCTAGCTGCTCACTTATCCTGTGTGCTCTGGCGTTGGGCAAATAGTTTAAAGTGGGTCTATCTGAGTTTATCTGCTCACAACAGCTGCCTGCTGATGCTAAAAAAAAAAAAAAAAGTAAAATAGTAAAATCAAAACTACGAGCTAAAAGAGCAGGTGATTCTCTGTGAGTTTCACATTATAAGGAGTGACTGATTCATTGGTCATGTAGAAATATTGATTAGTCAACCACATTCTTTACTGTTACATTCATTTCTTGTCTCATGCTTGGTCATAATTTCTTTCTTCCACTCAAATCACTTTCTTTTTACATATTTATGTCTCAGTTTCACTTTCCTCATCTCTTGTTTTTCCTGTCTTTCAAACCATTTTTCTATATTTATTTATTTGAATCATTTTTTCTTTCACCTGTTTCCATCTCTCACATTTTTTTTTCATTCATTTCCTGCATCTCTCCCTTGTCTCTCCTCTTTCCGCAAGCAGACTGACACACACGCACACACACGGTGCAGATATACCTGCCCACACACACAAACACACACCGCACAGAGTTCTCTCACAGCCATCAGAGGCTCCATTACAGCAGTACAGGAACCATCTGTTGGTCGGAATTGAATCCTGCTCAATTAGCATGTCATTTGCATATGATTAGCATGTCATTAATGGAGCATTATACTGAGTAATGTGATTGCTAAACGAGTTTTGCTTCCCCCACTGAGTAAAAACCTCTGTTCTGCTAATCGCTGCTGGCTCACCCCTCCCCACTGTGGAGGATAAACGTTCGTATGTGTGTGTGTGTGTGTCAGCTGATGTTGACAGTCAGCAGATAAAATGATATCTAGAGCTGACGGATTTCAGTCTACCTTATGATCTGCTCGCTGTCCTGTTCCCTCATTACGAATATTTTAAATTTCAGATGTGTTTACATTTTTTTAAAGTCTGGACTTTCAACATGACCCAGCAGACGGGGAAAAAAAGGATCAGAAAACTGCGAGCAAAAGTAAAGTAATGTGTGTGTGGGTTAGCATGTGACACTGTATGATGTGAATTTCAGCACAGTTTGCCATTTTCTTTCTTTCACTACAGACTAAACTAGACTCAGGGACTACAGAGACAGACTTGTTTCAAAAGTGGTATTTTGTTAACTATATATTTTATATATTTCAAAGTAATTTATTGTGGGGACAACAACTTTGTTTTGTTTTAGAAGTTAGGGTGGACACGTGCCCTATGGGATCTGCATCCAAGTGTGCTGGACTCAAAACACAAGGACTCGCAATTATTATCTCAAGGATTTTTGGCTTCTGACCTGTTTTTCACTGCTGTTTCAGCTCATTAGAGTCAGAGACTCACAGATGACTCAATATATTTACAGACTGGCGGTTTTCCTTCTATATATTTTATACTTTATTTAAGTGTTTTTCCTTTAATTAAAACCTCTGCCTTGACTTTGGTCCAGTTTGGAAATCTAAGTACCTTTAATTATCTGGGGAACCTCAGCTTCCTTATCTGCACACATTCCAGCTGGCAGCTGACCAGTAAAACCACAGATTTTACTGTCAGCCTCAGCCCCACTGGGTCAGCTGCATCACCTGGCCTGTTCTTAATTGGTCATCATGAAGGTAAATTCTCTGGGAGAGCGATCATTGGTGATTGATGGTTCTGTCTCTGCTCTGCTGCTCATGCACAAAGGATGCTTCTTATTTGCTTTATTTCATGTGTCCTTGCCCCTCGGATGGCCTGGAAATGTTGGGATGTCTCCATCCAATTATTTCTGATCGGAGAAGCATGGAGGGATCCCAGGAGAGGGATGAGCCAGGGTTCATAAAAATGTGGAGGTCTTTTATCAGACTGCACCTGTTTATTATAAATCTGTTAGTGATTGTCTGCTGCAGCTAATTATGGTGAGATGAAACAAAATCACAACACTGCAGTTTTATACCTGCACGAATAACAGAACCAACACAGGCGTCGTTAGAGTGATTTTATTTCCAAATCACCATCTGGTCAAAAAAATGGATCTGGTTAACTGCAGATCTGATTAATAAAAAAAATAAATAAAACAACTTTCATCAGAGAGATCTGTTAATAGTATCCCTTTGGACAGATACCACAGTTGTGATTGCAGTTTTTTTCATTATTGATGGGCAGTACTTTTGCTTTTCCATTTCAAAAAAAGAAAAAACGTCCTTTGCTTTTCCTGGCAGATGAATTTACACTCATAGAGTATATTATTAATGAAATGTCTTTTAACAGTGCTTAGATTATATGAGTATTTATAAAAGCACAGGTAAATAATTTAGGAGACTATACCATAACAACATTCAAATGTTTTATGAATGACATGTCCCTGTTCCTACAATAGTGACTTTTAGTAAGGAGGAAGGCAAAAGCAGGTTATAATTAAAAAGTTAAGATGAAATGAAAAACGCCTTTTAACTCTTTTAGTCACATCTCCAGTCATTTTGAGCACCTATTTAACAATATATGGAAAGAAAATTGCAGCAAAATGAATTTCTTTGTTTTTTTATATCAAAATGATGGAAAATCTGTTCTTTTTTTTCTTCCTGTAAATTCAAAATAATGTCATGACATCCAGGCGTCAATCAGTCTTCAACTTTTAGCAGTGCAGAGCTAAGGAAGATTAGACTTCTAGCAACAGAATGGTACATCGGTGAGTCTTCCAAGATGTTCCTTGTTCTGTTTCCCCAAAATACTGTGGTTATGTTCGCTGGGTAGACTTTATTAACTTTGAAGAAAGTGGTATCTGTGACCGCAGATACAGCGGACTGCATCAGCAACTGATGTTAGCTACATGGAGCATATAATAGGCTGGGTTCTCTAGCAGTTCAGCTTCAACTTTGGGTGAGAGTTTTGTCTAACTTAACTGCTGTGAGCGAGCAATGTAACTGAGCTCAGCAGCCTCAGACTGGACTGAACACAGCCTCAGAGATTGGCAGGTTATCCGGTAACCGATTTTCTTGACGCTTTCCTGAGCATCCTGATAGGTATACTTGTTGTTAAAGTAGCTAGCTAAGCTGACAGAAGTTAGCTATGCAGCTAAGTTAGCCGAGGAGCAGGAGACAAACCCAGTAAGCAAACCATCTTTGTTCTATATTCCTTGTCGCCAAACCTGCGGCGGTTACCTGTCGGCTCTTCGATCCCTTACCTGGCCTTGACCTACCTCCCGCTCGTCTTTCATCGGCTTGTCTGCTTTGCCTGACCGCTCGTCTGGTTCCAGACCCTCCGCCTCGTCGACCTTGTCTCCTGCCTGCTCCTTTCCTGGTACCATTGCCTGCTACTGAACAGAACGTTTGACTGTGCTGCTGTCCCTGTCAAGTTCCCGTTCAGCCAACTTGTAATAAAGGTCATTACCAAATGTTTTTCTGTGCTTGTGTGCTGCAAGTGGGTTCAGCCAATATCCATTACAATGTATGTGTGTGGGTATGTGTGTTATTGCTGTATGTAAATGTACTTGATAGACATGTCCTGAAGTAATTGAAATTGTCAAACTGCAGGGTTTCATGCACTTGGCACTGTTGTGTAACTTTGATTAGCACCCTTTTAGGCTGATTTTATTACTGTAACATGTGTAATGTAAAATGCAGTACATTTTTCCCCCCGTTGACCAATCAGTTGGTTGAAGAGTGGGTAGAATTTCAGTTGACCAAGATTTTCTTTGGTTGACTGCAGCACTAATATACAATTAATGAGATAAGATAATGTTTATATTTTTATCCCCATTAAATGTATTAAACGATCAGCTAAAAATATCTATATGAAAAGACTGCAGTGTCACAGGGCTGCTATCAGGGCTGTAGACTTTAACTCTTTAATTCACAGGTGATTTCACTGTAAATGAAAAAAAAAAAAAAAAAGAATCCCTTTCAAAATAAGTGTTTTTGGACAAATGCTTTGGATCCAAGGCAGATGAAGGAGTTGCATTCATACAGTGTATTATTAATGAAATGTGCTTTAACAGTGCTTAGATTTATATAAGTATTTATAAAAGCACAGGTAAATAATTTAGGAGACTATACCATAACAGCATTCATGTTTTATGAATAACATGTCCATGTACCTATAAAAGTGATTTGAGTAAAGAGTAAAGTTATCTGTTAAAACATTAAAACACTACAAAGTTTTTTTTTCCTTTACCTCTATATCCTGATGTTTACTTTTATTTTATTTGTTTTTGAAACACCTGGAGGGGTACTGTAAACCTTGTATGTATGTATTTTAACCTCACTAGTCTTATATTGATTAACTTTGTAGGGCAATGTATTGTGGTAATGTTTATTTGTGAAAACCAAACTTATAAATAAACATTTGGTGCAATAATTCTGCTGTTCTCCACCATAAGGGGAGAGTGGGGTAAGATGACCCCATGTTGGAACCATCTCAATTAAGAGTGAGATCACTGAATATTTCTCTGGTCTGCTTTGGACCAGTTCCATGTTGCTGTCATGTGACCATAATTTCTATCAGGCTGTGATGGCGAGAAGCACATGGGAAAAGTGGAAAGTATTTATTTACTCATGTATCCAGGTCTAAAAATGTGTATTATACATGTTGGTGATTTGCCAGTGTATAAAACCATGTGGAGCATTTAGCTAAAGATTAGCCTGAACTGCTAAGCTAGACGGTTTTTCCAAAATGGTGGTTATAGGGCAAAGTGAGCCAAATGCTGTGGGGTAAATTGAGCCAGAGAACTACTATGAAGGACTGAAGTTCAGTGAAGTTTTTGAAGAATGAGATGGTATTTCAATGTAGTATTAACACAACTGGTTTGGTTTATCAATTTAGTTAAAAACACTGCTGCAAAACTACCATGCTGAGAACTGACAAGAGGGTCCATGCCCGTTTTTCTTCATTAACATCATAACTTTATTAGGATTGTTTGACCAGTTGCAAACATCTGCAATGTGTAATGCTTTACAGAATTATGCCAGACACCACCAACTATGGCTCTGATTTTGGACGGTAAAACAACCGCTAACTACAACTTAGCTAGCCACGCTGGGAGTTCAGAGCACAAGGGGAGGGTTGGTGATTACACTTCTTGCACAGGAACTCTGGACCACTGGGAGAAGGAAGTCTTAAGACTTGAGGTGGACGAGGAATGCTGGCAGAGGGCGGAGGTGGAATGGGCACCAGAACCAGAGCTTTGCTAGTGGGTTGGTGGAGGAAGCTGCAATCAGTGGCTGTGTAAGTACAGTTGTCGCCTCCTTGTATGATTTGGGTTGTTTAATTTAAATTTTTAAAAAGAAATATGACTATTTCATAAGGGAAAATGTATTATTAAATAAGTGTACATTATTTTTAAACCTATGCTCAGGTTTAAGCTTGAAAACCCACAGATGATCAGTTTACCTAGATGCTCAACTTATCCACTGACAAAGATCAACTTACCTCTAATCTGGGGCAAGTTGAGCCACAGGAGCACATATTTTCAAAGCCATTTGTCATAGATGCATCCTCATAATTTCTCTTCTGCCTCATTTTTGTTTGCTGAGAGAACAACACACAAAGTAGAAACTGGCTCATCTTACCTCACTGGCTCCTAGGTTAAAACAAAAGGATCACATGTAGAGTGAGTTTGGCAGAGATTTGGAGAGTGTCATGCATGTGCTACCCTGCAGTCAATGTCACCTTCTCCAGCTGTTTGGTATCTCAGTTTGGAAGGTCAAACCTTCAGACAGAGTTTCCCAAAAAGAGTAAATCAACTCTGGAGTTTTAGCTGTAACCACGCAGGCCTGAGTGTAGGTTTATGAAGTGAGATTTCATTAAAAAGAAGAAAGAAATTTTACAAAATGTATGAGCATCTTAAGTTCTCTGCTGTCCTTAAGTAATGCCCATGATACCTGGCCTGTCCCCAGAGGCAGATACAGTAAGTTGTTCTCGGCTAAAACTCCTTGAAAAAGCAGTGGCTCAGCAACTTATAGATTACCTCTCATCCAATAGTTTTACATGGCCTCATTAATCTGGCTTTAGAAAATTTCATAGCACAGAAATTGCTCTGAGAAAGGTGGTAAATGATCTACCGCTTGTTTCAGACTCTGGCTCGATTTCAAAATTAGTGCTCCTTGAAATGCTCAGGGCATTTGACATGGTGGCTCATCACATTCTATTACATTGTCTAGAAAATGTTGGTCTCACTGTCACTGCTCTTGTCTGGTGTAGATCACATTTAGCTTTTTTGTTTTCCACAACAACTATCAGACCACAATAAGGTCAATTATGGTGTGCCACAGGGATCTGTGCTTGAACCTGTTCTTTTCTCTACATGCTATAATCTAGATTTCCATTCATATGCAGATGATACTCAGCTCTATATCTCTATAACGCCCAATGCCTGCCAACAGCTGGTCAAGCTAGAGGAATGCTTCATCGAAATCAAATGATGGATGTATTTTAACTTCCTCCTCTTAAATACGCTTAAAACTCAAATGCAAAAAAAAAAATTTCCGTGACTGATGCTGAAACTCTTGTTAATGCTTTTGTCTAATCCAGACTCAACTGTTGTAACATCCTACTCTCTGGCCTACCTAAATCAGCCATTAACAAACTACAACTTGTGCAAAGTACTGCTGCTAGAATATTAAACAAGTCCAGAAAATTTGGTCATATCACCCCTGTAATCACTTCATTGCACTGCCTCCCTGTACATGATGGATCCAATTTCAAGATCCTACTAACCTATGAAATATTACGGATACTTACACCATCCTACTTATCATCCTTAGTCAGTCCACATATACCTGTTAGGGATCTACAATAACAAGATGCGAAACTCCTGACGATTCCAAAAATTTATAGAGTCATTTGATGGCAGAGCTTTTTCTTATCAAGTCTCTCTTTTGCAGGAATGGTTGATGTATCCAGATTTGAGAGACTAGCACAGTTGACTCATCCTCTGAACTACTGTTTCACTATTTGAGCCTGATGAATCCTGACATTGTCATCTTGGAATATGTCCCATGCCATCATGGAAGAAAAAAATCCATTGATGGACAAAAACCTGCTTATTCAGTATATTCGGGTTGTGAGCTGACCTCATTTTCTGGGCAAATAACGTTGCTGAACCTCGACCTGAGCAACTGAAGCAACCCCAGATCATAACACTGCCCCCACAGGCTTGTTCAGTAGGCACTAGGCATGATGGGAGCATCACTTCATCTGCCTCTCTTCTTACCCTGATGCCCCCATCACTCTGGAACAGGGTAAATCTGGACTCATCAAACCACATGACCTTTTTCCATTGCAGCAGAGTTCAATCTTTATGCTCCCTAGCAAATTGAAGCCTTTTTTCCAGGACTGTTTCTGTGCATATGTGTATTGTTGTGGTTGATTTTAATTTTTAAAGCGTCGTCCTGCTGGTACTGCGGTCAGAGTCAATAGAAAATGAGTTGTATTCATCAGGTTAAGACGTGTCAGCTTCAGCATTTACTTCGGCTTTATGGCGTCTGAACCGTGTTTATGAGGTGACGTGAGGTTCGTTCTTCCTTTCTTCTCCCCGATCTGCCATTTAAGGGGTTAAAAGCTGCCTTTATCTCGTCTCTGTCCTCGTTTTCATGGCCGCTCATGGGATTACGTAAAAGCTACATGTTCCCTGTTTTCCAGAATGACCTTTCACCATTTCTCGCTTCTTTGTCATTTATGGGGTTAAAAGCTTGGGCCCACGCTCACTCCATCTCTCAGTTTATTCTCTTTACGTCTCCCTCCTCTCCCTCCCGTCTCCCTCTCTGTCATTTATGAGGTTAAATGTTATTTCACCCCCTCATACCTCGTGAAACATCTCATATTTTTCTTAATGTTGATTAGCCTGTGTTAAACTCTTCTCTCTTCACCCTCTCCTCTCATTTGTTCCTTCAGTCATGCATGAGGTTAAAAGCACTTCCTCATCCAGTCTCCTCTCAGCCATTTAGTCTGTTAAAAGCCTCTCTGTCACTTATTTTATACTGTCTTTCTCTCTGTCATTAAAGAAGTCATCCATCATCAATCAAAGTTTCGCACAATGATTCGTGTCAGAGATTTGTAACCCTCTTTTCTTGGTTGTTAGAGTTTTACAGTACTTCAGGGCTGAGGGTAATAAGAGGGCTACAGCCTATCTTTCTTTCTCTTCATTTATTCTTCTTTTAATCATCACCAAAACAGCAAGACAGTACAGCACACTAAGCTACAACATAACTTAATGTGCTTGTTTCTGCCAATGACGGTCTCAGATAGTTATTCTACGACTGCATCCACACTACTATGTTTTCATTTTAAAATGTATAGGTTTTGCTACATTTCCACCTGGTGTCCAAACTACTCCGACACCTAAAACAGAGATGTTTGGAAATGCTGCTGGCCCTGTTTCAGTTTTAAAACTCTGGGTTGCATTTTAGACTGAAAAGTCAGATACAGAGACTTTTGGAGACAATGACACAGATACCCAGGTGCAATTCCTGATTGCATCTATCAGTCACTACGTGTCATTACTTGATTCACACTGCAAGCTTACAGATGCTGCATAGCTGTCTGTCGCTTCAGTTTTGTGCTCTTTTATTTAGTTTTAATGCTCTTTTAAAAGTTCATGTCAAGTTTTTAACCCAAAACTGGACCGTCAGTTGAGTCAACAGCCACGGCAGCCAGCGAGCATTATATCTAACGTTACAGTTGCTGGTTTTTTCGAGGGAAAGACGCATTCATCCATTCTGTAGTGAAGGTGACCAACTGACCGAGAACTGATGGACAGTTTGGCATCACTCTGGGAAGTCCTGGGTCTGATTTGGGCAGTTTTGAGCTGCTGATAGCCGCAGTGTGGACACTATGACCCGTCTAATGGAGCTAAAGGCTATTTGCAAAGTTAGCACGCATGTTGTATCACCTGAGTGACGAGGGAAGACGCCAGAAAACTGCTTAATGCATCCGAACTTTCCTGACAAGCTGAATGTGTGTAAATAATGGACTTATTTTGATGCACTGATATTTAAGACTTATATTTTAGCTGCTAGCTTTTGTTAGCCTGCTGTTAGTATGGCTACTATTAGCTGCTAGCTTTGGTTAGCCTGCACACATAAAAATACAGTGTCAAAGAATGACAAAGAACACAAAGCCATGGACAACGTTTTAATAACAACAGCATTATCCAAGAGGATTATATGAAGAGCAGTTCTGTTTCCCATCAGTTTCATCCGTTATCCTAGTATCTGACTGCTTCCTGTTTACACTGTCACATGCATGCACAGTGTACATGAATGGTCATGTGATATGCATTTTCAGGTGTGTTACTATGGATGGAGGTTATTTCTGAAACGGTACCAAAACGCCTGTATGGACAGAGATCTTTTTTGTGTGGATGTAGCCTGATAACATTACGGAAAAGATCTCTACAGAGACAAACCTTTCTGAGTACAAGAGAGTGAAATACATTTTGTCTTTCCACGGCCTCTGCAAACACTAAATCTGGTTGTCTGAAGTTTGAAGATGACATGACAAAATGATCGCTTTTGCAAATGGAGTGCGGTGAGTTCGGCGAGAACAATAAAACAGCTGTTTCTGATTAAACAAATCTTTCTTTTAATTTTTCAGGAGATTTTTTAAATTTCTCTTCTTCTGTTTCTGATCTGTGTGCTGAGATGAGGGATGAGGTGCCATAATGTTTCAGGAAAACAACACACATCACTCATCTACGTTCTCCATCATCTCGTCTGAGCTGCATGGACATCCCTCCGTCATCTTTCTTTTTTTTTTTTTCATTCTGTTTGTTTCCTGTCCATCCCTCAGCCCATTTATTTCAGTTTGATTTATCAGTTCATTGCTCTGAAATCATCTGACCTTTTTTTTTTTTTTCTATCTCAGCCGTCTGCTCTTTTGTGTCTCCTGTCTGTCTCTCTGACTCGGTCCTATCGTCCATCTGTGGCTTTTATTTTATTATCTGTTCCTTTATTCCACGTCCATCATCCATCTGCTGTCTCACTCTCACGGTTTTAATCATCCATCCTGTTCCCGCTGCTTATCAGTTCATCTTACCTGTCACTCTTCATGTAGCTCTCATTCCACTCTTTATGAACCTTTCCATCTCTCATTATGGTTAATTCCTTCACCGACTCCTTTTACATTCCTTTTTTTAAATATTATCCACTGTCTGTATTTTTTTCTTATCATTCACAAGTAAAAAGGAGGAAAAAATTAAAAGTGAAACTGTTTTCTGTTTTTTTTTTTCTGTTTGGGTTGGTATTTGTTCTCAGAGCACTTTATTTTGCTTTATTACTTATATTTTGGTCCATTTGTTGGGTTTCTCCTCATTTCATCACCCTTTTGTCCAAAGCAATTTATATTTCCCCCCTCTCATACATCTGTACCTGTAAACATTATATTTTTGGGTTATTTCTATCAAGTTATTATGCTAATTTGTGTTTCTTAAGCTGTGTACATAATATATTTCTGTAGGAATATTTCACAGCATTATGATATATTTGCAGAATTAAGTTTTATTATAACTTACAGCATTTTAATTTAATCTATATATTTCTATGTGTACTATTTAAGTTGCTTCTTCATGTCCCCATGACTATGAGTTAATTAATGAGTTGCTACCTGCCATTGTTTAGGAGGGACGGGTATAACTGAATAGAGTGCCATGTGCAAAGAGTTGTGAGAAGCATGCTGTGAAACCCAAGAGTGAAGTTGAGTGTGCTGCACTGTCTCACTGTTTTGGTGATGATTAAAAGAAGAATAAAAGAAGATAAAGAAAGAAGTTGTAGCCTGCTTATTAACCACTGCCCCGAAGAACTGGAAAATAGTAAAAAGCCAAGAGAAGAGGGTTACTCATCGTACAGCTTTCTTTCAAAGTCCTGTCCCGCTCATGATCTGGAGCTTGACGTCTCGCCCAAGGACTCTCTTTCCACATAATCAAGTTTTTTAAGCAGTCAAGCATCTGCTGTGCCCAAGTTTGATCAATGTTTGACTGAAAAAAACACTCTAAAGAAAGCTCAGGAAGTGAGTTTCTTTTGATTAAAAGGAAAGTACAGCTAAACAGAATGAACGTCACTCTGTGTGAGTCACAGTTCAGATACTGAGAAACAGGGTTGGGTTTAGGCAACAAAGGCACTTTGGTTAAGGTTTTTAAGTTAAAAAGTGTTTTTCGTAAAATAATTAATAAAGTGAACATGCTGTGTCTTGCATCTTTTTTTAATCAGGTCCTGGAGTGTACCCACACATCACAGTAGAAAGTTGAGAAGTTAAAACAAAGACGTGAAGTTTATTAAGAGGTGTTAAGTTACTCTTAACCAAATGATTTTAGTACCACAAAACCACAAAAATGTTTATCATTCTTAAACTGGGGATATACGAGCAGATATAGTATTGAAAGAACAGATATTATCTCAAAATAAATTAAATCTCTTGTCTGTAAACACCATCTGGAACATAAACCCACCACATCCAATCACTGACAAATTCAAACATTACAAACAGAGTGAACTGTTTCGAAGACAGGACATGCAGCTAAAAGGAACGGACCGTGGACTCAATAATCAGTAGCCAAAAGGAATCATGCAACGATGCAAACACCTACTTCAGATCTGAAAACGGATGATGAAAGGAGGCACAAAAGCAATGCTCTTAGTTGGACAGTTGTCCAAAGGGCAAGTCCAGCTGGGAGACCCAGACAGGGCCGCCCCTGCCTACATGCAGAACACGCACAGTGCGTAGGGCCCCGCAATCCAATAGGGGCCCCAAAAATTATACCGCGGAGGAGAAAAATATTTGATTTTTAAATCTTTAACTCACGTGCTTTTTATTTGAAAGCCCAACGCAGCGTCATGTCACTGGCCCCCCCGCCCCTCCCTGACCGGCTCAGTTTGGTCACTCACGACAGACGGTCTGATGACAGAATCTCTTTTGGACGAGTTAAAGCGGTCTGTAGGGAACGTTGCCATGAATATGGCTTGTTTATAACGTCTTGTTGTTAGTTTATGTTCACATTTGGAAACCATATCTTTTGAGTTAAGTCATCTTAATCCTGGGACAGTCACTCATCCGTTATTTAACTGCTAACTTTGTCAGTGTTCCCAAGTAACGTCAACATTAACCAAAATGTCCTGTCATCTCATTTCAGCACGTATGACATTATATTAGATATTATGTGCAATAATGTCTTATCAGGAGAATGATAGTAGCTAACGTTACAGTGAGGCAGTTGAAGCAATGAAAGGCAGAGAGACTGAGGAAGCTCAGGTGACGTCTTAAATTGATTATTGAAATATGTATTAGCCCGTTATTACCTTTTAAACACAAAGAATTTTATCATGAGAAGAAGTGTAATTCATTCAGGGAAAAGATAGGAGAGCCAGGTCGAGCTTCAGGGTGTGAGGTAAGGCTTAAAAATCTTATTATTGATTATAATAGATCCAGAAAGGAGAACAGGTGAGGACTGATGTCAGGTTGATTTTTTTAAAGATAAATTTTCAATAATTATTTCATTATTTCCACAGTACTATAGGGGTTTGGGTTATGATTAGGTTATCAGCTGCACTAGAACACCCCACTAGTGTTCTGCACATTTATATGGTGAAATTCTACTCCATAGTGATCGATAAGTGGATTTTTTTTTCCCCGTTTAGTTTTAAAATGAGCCACCTTTATGCTCAGGAGCTGTACAGACGTGCATCTCTGAAGCTATTTTGTATGTTTAGGAGCAGCAATGCAGCAGCACAAAGGAGACAGGAAAAGGAGAGGATGGTACAGGGCTTGAGGTGAGATCTTAGAATAAATTAGTGAAAACTTTTACTGTGAGGGTTAGGTTATGCTGTAAACAGAGCTGACATCTGCAAATCAGTTGTTAAAAGTCCTCATGCTGTATGATAAAAACCTTAACAGATACTTTTTTAGCTTTTGTAAGTCAAATGCTGATACTGCATATTACTATATGTAATGTTGTCTGTTGTAAATACATTAATGCCATGCAGGGACATCAAGGGCTTGAGGCAGGGAGTCAAAGTGAAGGAGAGACAGGAGCAGACCAACAGGTAAGAGAGAGTAACATAACACTAGATATTTTACAAGAGTTCACAAAAAAGTGGAAAAATGGGATTACTTGCTTGTAGTACGGATCTGTCAGGTTACCGATATGTGTCCCCCCCCCAATGTTAAACTCATTCCTGTGCCCTTGCCCGCAGCTGCTGCTGTACCCTTTGTAATTACGTTTGGTTATAAAAACTTCAAACAAGACTGTTTAAAGTGATCATATAACAAACAACTAATCAGTACTGATACTTTATGTTAATAGATAAAGGAGGGATAATAATACAGTAGATGCTTTGAATTTCTTAGTTATAGCTGTGCAGTATTTTTAGTAGACCGAATAGCAGCAGATGATAGAAAACAAAATTTCATTCGTTTTTGGTTCGGGGCGGGGGGCCCCAAATATTTTTTTCGCTTAGGGCCCCATTTCGGTCAGGGGCGGCCCTGGACCCAGAGGTAGACCCAGAACCCACTGGAGGGATTACAAATCTCATCTGGCCTGGGAACACCTTGAAGTCCCACAGGAGGAGCTGGGAGGCATTGCTGCAGCTGTAATACCCTGCTGAACCTGCTGCCACTGCAACCCGGCCACGGCATCTGGACCATCTTCAACGCTCTACCCTCTCTTCCACTCAGTAATTATCAATATCAGCTGATATAAAACTTAATTATTGTGAAGCTAATAACCTTTGTGTACAAAGTCTGTCCCAAATAGATAGCAGAGATGCTCAGGATTGATCCCATGGTGGAAAGGTAATGCTAAATCTCTACCAGTGGACACAGTACTGTCATATCACTCAACCCTAAACTGTAACAAGTAACTGCTTCTTGCTTTGGCACTGAGTGTTATGCACTGAGGATGAATATGTTGAGTAAATTACAGTATGTAGCTCTCTAACTCTTACTTTATTGCTGGTACTTAACTTCTCCAACCTGATGCGCAAGATGGTTTGTTTCACAGAACCATCTGGAAAGTCGTCCTTAGAAACAGTTTGGAGAAGGGCAAGCACTTTCAAAAAAAAAAACAAAAAAAAAAAAACTGGCAGATGACTAGATCAACTGTCTGTCTATCATGTCCAACACGGGCTAACTTCAACCATCAGATCAAACTCTTGCCAAAGCCAGTCTGGAGAAGAGCGAAAAACATCTTTTCCATTGAGAAAAGCCTTCAGCGTCATTCTTTGCTCTTCTTTCAATGAAGAAATACTCTCCAGTTATGAGCATCCATTGTTTGTTCGGGACAGGTTCCCTCCATGTACGCTTCCCACTGTCATCACACCTGAAACCACGCCTGTAGCTGCCAGTCGTCTCTCCTAGGACGCTGATCGGCTGCACCACTTTTGTGTGCAGAAACAAATGGATAACTTGAAGCCTGGCAAGATGGACCCTCACAGATCTTGTGAATCCAGCTGCTTCGCAAGGTAATTACTTTTCTACAGTGGGGAAATGTGACCATTCATTAGAGAACTAGTTTGTTAGCTAGCTTGTTAGTCCATCTTACGACTTCACAGCCTCCCTCCCACTGGGATGATTTAATTGCTGCCAAATGGCTTCTTTTTTTACATAAATTGATGCTGTCAACTTAAGTCTTGAAAACTGAGCAAGTAACATCTGCCACTTGGATATATATGCACACGGCACTGATGATTTACTGCGTAGTTGTAAAAATATACCTTCTCTCCTACTGAAAGCAGTTTGACCTCATAGTCACACGAACACACTGTAGTGTTAAGTAAAGTAATTTAAACAGTGTTAAAGTAAATGCTACTTTTTCCCACATTAGGTTGGTATCTGAGCGTGGAAACAACTTTTCACCTCTGCTTCACCTCTCCCTCTGGAGTTCTGTGCGTTAACTCTCTTCTCTTCACTCTCTATCAGCTCTTCTTGCTAGTTCAGTCAGTCCATTTCCACTCTGTCTCTCCCTGGAGCAGACGTCTCATTCATCTCAACACCTCTTCTCTCTGGACTCACTCTTATATCCGCCCGTCCCTGTGCTGGGCTGATGGAGAGAGAAGGAAAAAGAGGAGGGGAGGAGGAGGGAGGAGGAGGGAGGTGAGGGTGGAAAAAGAGAGATGACTCTCTATACTCACCTCCCCAGGCTCTCCATACGTACTGCTGCAATGCAGTTACAGTAACAGGATGGGTGGCTTTGACATTCACAATGAATTATCAATGGATTGGCTGCGTGCTAATGTGTCATCTACTAATGGGAAGCCGACTCAGCATGTCGGATATAATATTTTAAAATCATTATTAAAGAAAGTGTGTGGCCTGTAATGTATTCATGGTCGGGACTGTTTGGTGATGCAGTGTGACATGTGCTTCACACAGATGTGTAGTGAGTGTGTGAAGGAGACATATGAAAATTTTATGGGACTTATCCATATCTTTATGCACTTTGTCACTGCATGAATTTTTCTAAATGGAATAATTAATGAGCACACCTTCATCCTGACCTTTACCTGTGTACATTTGTATTATTTATACTTTCTCTAACTTCACTCACGCTGTACTGAATCCTGCCCAGATGCTCATTGCCTTCCGGTGAGGTTGTTTGAAGTTAAATTTTACACTGGAATGAATGTATTGAGTTTAAAAAATGCATGAGCTTCTGTAAGACGATAACAAAAAACTTGCTTAAAAACCTTTTGTTCCCAATCATTTAAATATGTTTTTCAAATGAATATGTATTTAGCGAAACAACCCTGTATACTAGATATTCATGTGGAAAGAGAACTGAAAATCTGTACTCAAGTACAAGTTCTGTTACTTTGCTTACTCAATAACAAGTAAAAGTACTGGGGTTAGAAATATACTTAGGTAAAAGTATTCATCGTAAAGACTACTCAGAGTATTAGTTACTTTTAACTGTGATGTCACAGTCACCTCTCCAAATTAGGTTTGCAAATTTTGTGTATTTTTTTTAACCAAAACACTTTTTTTTCCTCTCGTTTTCTGTTTACTGTCATTTTAAGTCAAAGTTTAAGTTTCTCTGCCAGATAAAACAGTGTCAAATGAGGAATAATTACTGCCAAGACTATTGATTAAGTATCAGTGATACATTTTTAATTGGTTAAATTCTTAACGGCAATTAATCAATTAATGATTAATCATTAACATTCTCACTCCAAATGTGCGATTGTTTTGTTTTTCATTTGTATATCCTTGTTTTCAATTTCAGTTTTAACAATTTCCCCCCAGGGATCAATAAAGTATTTCTGATTCTGATTCTGATTCTGATTTTCATTGGTCCATTTGTGATCAGATCACCTGATTGGCTCCTAAAATGCAGATGGTTTGGATATTAATTCAAATTGTACTCAGTACTCGACTATGATTTTTAAAGTAACTAATTACATCTTGTAATGAATACTTAAGTACAAGTAAAAGTACAGACTTGAAAATCTACTCATAAAAGTACCCAAAAAAATACTTAATTACAAGTAATTTGAGTATTTGTAATTTGTTACTTTCACCCCTGTATTTTACTTACCTGCAACAGCAAATATGTTTTCAAACATGATGCCACCCAGATAGTTTTATTTAATCAAAATCATGATGAAACATTTTTAATGAACATGTATATCTGTCAGTCCACAAAAAAATTCCTGCCCTTTTCATAAAAACAGTTTTTGTCCTAGGAGGCTAAAATTTGGCATGGAGGTTAATTGTGTGTGTATGTGAAGGTGAGTGTTTGTCTTAATGCCAATTGGCTGAAAGGGAGCGTGGTAATGGGAGTGACCTATTGCAATAAGCTGCATAACTTCCTAATAGATTCACAGACTTGCACAAGATTTAGTGGAAAGGTTGGTCATGAGCCAAAGGACAGCTGATTAACTGCTCGTGTGGCTAGTGTGGCTTGTTGGTTGTGACCTATAATGACGTCAGCCCACTCCTCTTCAGTGGCTGTGCAAAGCTGCTGAATACTGGCAGAAGTTGGAACACGCTGTTATGAGCAATCCCAAGTATTCTCAGTGGGTGGCATGTCTGGTGAGACCATGGAGGAACTGGGATGTTTCCAGCTTCCAGGAATTGTGTACAGATCCTTGCAACATGGGACGGTATTATCATGCTGCAACATGAGGCGACGCACGACAGTGGGCATCACCTGTGTTTTTGTTGTCCATAGCTTATGCCTGCCCATACCTGTAATCCATAACCAGGATCTATCCATGAAGTGAACACTTCTCCAAGGTGCCAGACGCCATCAGAGGTGAGCCCACTGAAGTCGGTCTTAATGACGAACAGCAGTCGGGTCAAGACCCCGGTGAGGACAACGAGCACGCAGATGAGCTTCCCTGAGAAAGTTTTTTTTTTACTTTTAATTTTTTTCAATGAAATCATATTATGCATTATAGCTTAGTACAGGTACAGAATGACATAAGAATAAATTAAACACAATCAAATGAATGAATGAAATAATGAAGAGAGAGAGAGAGATGGAAGGGGAGGTTGAGGTTATCATTGCATTTAAAAGCCTATCTAGGCAGTTGGGGTTATCACTGTATTAATAAGCTCATTATAGGACTCCATCTCTTATCAAATCTGTTCTTTTGTAACCTCAGAGAGTAGGTTATCTGCTCCATCACATAAATGCACCACATGCTTTTAATGAACCGGTCAGTGAATTCTCCAACAAGTAATTTGCAGCTCTTCCCTCTATACCTTCAGATTTTACCCCTAACAAGGCGATCCGTGGATCTTGAGGGATGTCCGTGTGGAACACCTCTAAAAAGCGCTCGATAAACCTCCTCCCAGAATTGTTTTAATTTAGAGCATGACCAGAAAATGTGAAGACAATTACCTATATGTTCTCCTCAGTTTCTCCAGCATTTGGGCCAATCTTGTTTCGAAAATATACAACAATTTCTTTACATTCAAGTTCTCTCCAAACATAAGCACTAGTTACCATGTCGGCTTCAGAGCAATATGTACTGAGTTATTTGGGTTCATATATAAAAATTCCTGCCATAAGCTAGAAATTGCACTTTCCATGTCTTTCCCCAATTGTATATTTATTAGGCATTTCTCTGCTCCTGTGGGATTTAACAATTGGGTCCAAGTCTTTGTGTTTTATTAGAAGATGTCTTGAATGTATGTACCTGAAAAAGTCTGTTTTAGGGAGGAGAAATTCATTTAATTGTTCGAATGGCTTCAGAGTGCCCCATTTTGCAGAACTAATTAATATAATTGAGTCCATACTTTTTTGATTCCTGTATCTAATTGAGAGAGTGTAAAATTTCTTATTGAACCAATGCTTGTTAAAAAAGAAAGTCCTGAGACAGTTTCTGACAGCTTGTGCTGAAATTCTTTGGTTCTTCAAACCAACTGTTGCATCAGCTGTTGCGGTGGCTGGACTCAGACGATGTTCGAGGTGGTTACATGTTGTGAGGCCAGTTGGATGTAATCCCAATTTCTCAGAAACGACATTGGAGACAGCTCATTGTAATGAAAGGAACTGTGAATTCACAGGCAGCAGCTCTGGTGGACAATCCTGCAGTCAGAATGCCAACTGCAAACTCTTTCAAAACTTGTGACATCTGTTGCATTGTGTAGTGTGAAAAACCCGCACATTTTAGAGTGGCCTTTTATCATGACCAGTCTGAAAAACACCTGTGGAATAATCCTGCTGTTTATGCAGCATCTTGATATGCTACACCTGTCAGGTGAAGGAGAAGTGCTCACTAAGACGGATTTGAACAAATGTGTGAACAAAAACAGAGAAACATTTTGTGTGCACAGAAGAATTTTTAGGTCTTTTACTTTAACTTTGTAAAAATGGGAGCAAAAACAAAAGGGTTGCATTTATGTTTTACAGTGTGACTTTGAAAAGAAACTCCTCTAAAGTATTACTCCATCTAAAACGTGTTTCATTGTGTTACATTTGATTCCTTTGGTGACAAGACTCAAAAAAAAAAGTCATAGAAAAAATATCTCCTGGCTTGATATATGTCGTCCATGTTGTGCTTAGTGCACAGATGGAGAGGTGAATCATGCATGATGATTTCCATGATGAAAACTTTGCTATTGAAGTTGCTGTAAATGCTTTGAATTAAAGATGACAACAGTTTTATTCTCTCTCCATTCAAAAAAAAAAAAAAAAAAAAAAAAACACCAGTGAAATCTACAGGTGTTGTGTTTGAAGTGTAGGTTTGTGGTAAAAGCTGTGTGATAAAGTCCTTCAACAGACGCATTGTGTGATCAGGATGGAGCTGGGTAGTTTTCCTCAGCTCATACTGACTGCCCCTCTCTGCTTTTCACCATCTGCAGGGGCTACTTTATTTCCTGACTCCTTATTCATTATTTATTTGTGTACCAGTCTCAATCTGTGCTGGCGTTTGATGTCATTTGGGTTCTTTTTCCCAATTCTCTTTTGTCTTTGTCATCTTATTTTCCACCCTCCGTTCTCTTTCGCGCAGATATGTTTTTGCACTCGAGAATTCTTTTCATTGAGTTTACATTTCTTTTTATTGTTCTTCCTCCAAGTGTTTCATCATGTGGAGCGACAAACAATGAAACTGAAACTAAACTATCAGTCGCTCAAACTTTCTAACTCGATCTTGATCTTGATCTTTGTCTCTATACCCTCTGACTTTACATTCATTGTGCCAGGCTTGGCAGTTCATACAATATGTATCAGTACATGTCCTGCAGCATGCATACTGTTAGTATTTGCTGTACTATACTGGAGTTTGTTTGTCGGTCCTGATGGAGTTACTTTTTTTGCAGAGTGTCTGGGGCAGTGTGTTGGGTAACGGCATTGACATCTGCAGATGTAAAGAAGCACTTTTACTAAAACTAAACTAAAACTGAGCCCAATAAATGTGGTACATGTGATCAGGTTCAGATGGTTGCATGATGTATTTTCATTGATTGTTGCCCGTGAGAGGATCTGAGGTGATTCTAAGGAAACACTTTGATCTGTATGAAATTTTTATGATCTTTTATGTTACTACTTTCTTCAAGAGTTCAAGAAGAAAATGCATATGTCTTTGCACTCTGGGACTTTCCAGTGGCCATCCTTTCAGGTTGGATATATTTTATTTACCGGCTTCATTGCGGAGATGCAAGCAGTTACATGAGTTTTCTCGGTTGGCATGGTATTTTGCTATATACAGTGAACAGGTTCTGAGTATGAATGTAAGTGGTGACACCCACAACATGCTCAGTATATTGAGCTGTGTAGGAGCAATCTTTGGTTGTCAAGGAGAATCCACCCAGTTGGCACGCATTAGGAACTGATGGTCTTGTTTGCTCATCTATGAGCCATCAGTATTAAGCTGAAACTCAGCCTCTCTTTGAAGACCCAAGACTGGGTGAAAAGTCTGACAGCACCAGAAATTTAGATAAAAAATTCTAACAATGCAACTGCCGTTATAACTCATTTAAAACCAAACAATCAGAACGCAGACAAATGCTGGCCAATGTGATATAACAGTTTCCATTTAAATGTATCGTGAGTGATTATTAGGACTTGACTCATTATGATAAGAAGGTGCGTTGGTGCAGTTTGAACTTTTAAGGTTGTGCGCACAGTTGTAGCAGCTTGTGTGTGTTTGAGAGAAGGTGGGAGATGAACTATTGCACACAATGTTTCTGGAAGTAGTAATAATTAGCTTGGACTGCTGTTTTTTTCACTTGACCCGCCCCCACAAAACTGTAGTATTTCCTAGTAAGTCGACCCACAACCTGCAGGTCTATTGATCCGTGCATCACTACAGGCTACCATACCACGTAATTAGACCAGAATCAGTGCTCCAACAGGGGGTTCAGTGTTCCCCCTGAACCAACGCAAACTGCACCCATGAGTAGGCGGTGCCAGTTCTCTAGTCTCATTGAGGATTAATCATGTCTTCCTGTTGCGCCCTCTTTTGCTGCAAACGGTGAAAAACAAAATATTATGGAAATATGGCATTTCTGTTTCATGAGTTTCATGAATTAATGTGAGGAGGGTTACATCTGATATGTGTGGACTGATCATGGATGTGTTATAGAGCCATGAGGAGACCGTTGGAGTGGAAACAGCTGGTTAGTTATGTAAGTTCAATGTTCGCTACATCAGAACTTATTTGTAAAAAGTGTGACCATCTCCCATTAAGATTTCCCATCAAGCATTAACTCTTTTTTTTTAGAGGCAAAAACCACCTCAAGTGAGTGTAAAAGTTTTGCAAAAGTTTTGTTTGCTGTATGCAACATTTCAAAATGTGCATAGCACTGTTTTGATGGAAACATGGCTTATTGTCAGCACCATTTTTAAAACTGTCATAAAAAAATAAAAAGAAACACTGCTAGCCCTATGGATAAAGTTTTTGTTTGTTTGTTTTTCTGCATTTTCAAAATTTGAGTGGCAGACATGATGATGCAAGTTAATGACATATTTTGTAACCTCACTGGCAGCATAGCAATATTGCTCAGTCCACTATCTCGTTCCAGACTGAAATAACAACTGTTGGATGGATTGGCATGAAATTCGGTCCACACAATCATGGTCCTCAGATGATGGAAACTAAGGACTTGATTTTTCAAGTGCAACCTTGATGCTGATATTTGTGGTTTTAGTGAAACGTCTTTATAATTGTTGGGTGGCTTGCCATGAAATTTGGTACGAACATCTACAGTCCCTTTAGGATGAACTGTAATAACTTTTATGATCCTCTGACTTTTCTGACTTGTTAAACTTGCAAAATAGTGACATTCCCATTAGCCTCAACTGTACTTTGTGTCTATTGCTAATTAACAATTGTTAGCATGCCGACCTCTACAGCCTTGTGGAGCTGCTAACATGTCTGAAGACCCTCAGTTTTGTTTGACAAAGTGATGTAAAAGAAAAGAAAAAAAAAAAAGTGCCAGCACTCTGGTCAGACAATAGATGACACCAGTCGATGAAATGTCTGCTGGCATATTTTGTTCTATTTGCATTTACAGCGCTATGATTCTCCAGACATTTATTATACAGAAGGCGCCTCATGTCATTACATTGTACAGAGAAATGACCAAGGTTTTATCAGAGCCATCTCTCACAGTGTGACATACAATAAACCTGCAAGATTGCTGTTATCATACAGCATGTCTGGGCCTTAACAGTCGGGTTGAGGTCCGGTAATTGTGAAGGCCAACATGATTCACATCATTTTCAGTCTCTCAAAGTGCGAGTCGACAACTCTGCTGCCATCGACATGTGATTAGCTTGAAAATGCCCTGTGTACTTACCGCCCCGCCGTTTTCCTTGTGTTTCCTGTTTTTCTTTGTGTTTGTGTGTCTTGTGTTGGGTGGCCAATGGTCTCCTTCCTTGTTCCCCTGGCTCTCAGCTCCGCTCATCATATACATCTGTCTGCAATCAGCTCATCACCTCTCAGTCTGCTCACCTGCCTCTCATCAGCCTGGCACTGCTTCACCACCAGCTTTTCGCATATCCAGTGCCAGACTGTTGTCACAGCTGAAGAAATGTTTCAAGCCTCTCTAGTTTGTTTCTTAAGCCCTGTTTGCATGCGACTAGTGTTATGTTTGAAATATTTGCTGAGGTCATCTGTGATCTTAATCACAATCAAACTGTATTTTGCTGAAAACAAAGGTCCTATGATCATATTGGTCCTCTGCAAATCAGCATCCTGTGATCTGGGGTTTTATTTTTTTAACATCTGTTTTCTGTTGTCAGACAACTGAACAAGTATGAAATTTGATCTTTATTCAATATTTTTACGCCTTTTTTTATGATAGGACAGCTGAAGAGAGCAGAGGAATGACACGTAGGGGCTGCAGGCAGAAGTTGAACCCATGGCCGCTGCACAGGACTCACAGTAAATAGGGTGTGCACTCTACCAATGAGCTAACATACCAATATACTTAACAGAAGTCAATATCTGCGCTGTGAGATTGACTATATTGATGTTAAACTTGACTTAGAGGGATGCCTGCAAATGTATATTTATGCACATGCAGAAAGTGGGCAAAATAACTGCATTAATAATGTGGTTTTGTTTTTACTAATGGTCTAAAAATGGCAAACAAAGCTGACAGGAAGAGGGCAAAACTCTGAGCACAATGGTTTGGGTGCTGGATCACAAAATCTCTAAGCTAATACAAAAAATGTATTAGCTTTTTGTCCAGGAAGAAGGCAAAGGCCATTAAATCAAAAACTACTTAAGTAATAATAGGCAGCGGAGAACACATGAGGGAACAAAGCAGGCAATATATACAGAGTTAACAATGGGGCTGATCAGTGGACGTTTAGCTCAGTGGGTAGAGCGCCCGACCCATGTATGGAGGCTGTTAGTCCTCTGCAGTGGCCGCCAGTTCGACTCCCGCCTTCGGCACTTTGCTGCGTGTCATCCCCCCTCTCTCTGCCCTGTTTCCTGTCTAATCTTATCCTATCTAATAAAGGCAAAAATGCCAAAAAAAAAAACTTTAAAAACAATGGGGATGATCAGGGGCAGGTGAGTAAGAGACAACAGGTGAAAACGATCAGGAATCAGAAGGGCAGGGGAAAGAACAAAGACAGGAAGTAAGACAAGACACATGATGGAAGTCAAGGACAACAAAATAAACAGAAAATGACTGACACAAAAACCCAAACCATGACATTACCTGCATGTCTGCCTGGTCACGCCATCCACCCTCGCTCCTCTCCCCTCCTCCATCACCAGCCTTTCAATCTCCCCCTTCCTCTTCACGTCCCACAATAAACCCTCATAACCTCACCTAACCTCTGTGTCTTCGTGCTACGTTCGGGTCCACGCTGTATCACTGTGACATATTTCTTATGTTGTAGGAACACAAGGATCACAGAGGGTCTTGTTGAAGGACCCTCACAGGATCCGGTTGTAACCTGAAGGAGCTCACATCAAAGAGAATCACATTTCATCGCATGCTTCCTGCTCTCCCAGATGTCGCCAGATGCTACCTGCATGTGCGTGTTATCGTGTGTTACAGACGTGCATGATGTGCGTATGTGCCAGAGCTAGAGCCACACACACTGCCTGCAGGACGCTGATTGCTGCAAATCTAACTGAAAACATAAAATTTTGTTTGAATTTGAGGCATTAATTCACATTTTAACCCACCATGTTTGAATTAAACGTGTTCAGAATAGAGAATGTCAGAATTCAGAATGTTTTGTTTTGATTTGTGATTTATTTTGTTGTTATATTGAATTTAGAAAAAAAATCCTCAATGATATTTACTGATCATATACAAACTGAACTGCATTTTTAGGCTGTTCAGTGTTGGAAAACGCAGAAACGTGGACTCACTGGAAGCAGGAATAACATAAAACTAGGAGAGGACTTGCCTGTGGGTTTAGAGAACTTTTCTGTAGGGAGTCGGGTGGAAAGAAGGAAACAAAGCAAGAAATGCAGACAAACAGACAAATACTGAGAAAATAATTTACAGATTCAAGGGGGGATCACCAGAATTTTATGACTTGACATGTGACTTATGTGACCCACTGCTTGATTCTCACCACAGTAACCTAGGACTTGCTTAAGACTTGCACATTGGTGTCCTACTCCCACCTCTGCTTTGTACATCATGTTATCTCACATGTTTTAATCCTACATTTCTGCACAACCAAAATGTAGAACTTTTATCCTCACTGTACAATTTGATAGACCTGTGGTGCTCACACTCTCGACTGACAATTCCAGAAATGTTTTTATGTTCAAACAAGACGCCCAAATCCTCAAAAATGTTGACTAAAAGGATAAGGTCGACACTACTTTGTTTAATTTTACTTTGATTTATAAGAAAGAACAGGAATGTGGACTTGCAGTGCAGACAGTACTGTTTGACTATTTGGAAACAACGTGCAGTTTTATTTCTATCACAATACTCACATGCTGTAACAGTATTAATTAAAACAACTCATGATGGTTTATAGCAGGGGTTCTCAACCTTCTGTAGTTCAGGGCCCACTTCTGATTGTCAAAAAAATTCTGAGGACCACCTTTTTTAAATAAATGAGAAAAAAAACATAACAAAAGGGAGAAACAATAATTCCAATGCTTAAGAATCCAGATTTCTGTGCCATTGATGAGATATCTTTTAATTAAAGCCACAACGCTTCCCTGCCATTGACAAGATATCTCGTCAATTGCTCTTTTCACTGCAAGGGGGTGGGGGATGCTATGAACGCATCCTTTTTTTTTTTTGTGATCAATTGTTTATTGTTTGTATTATAGGCAGGAGAGACAATGATGCATTCACAAATGTTAAACAATACAAGACTAGATCTGACATTCCTCTGCACCCCTCATTTCTCTTGTCTCCTTTCCCCTGACCCACTCCACCCCAAACCCCATAAACCCCGGTGCGGTGAAACCGTAGTACCAGAGCTGCAAAAGTTAGTTGCTTAGTTAAATGAAAAAAAATACTGACGAACAATTATACTCGTCCTCATAATTATTACACCATCATTGCTGTTAATTGCAGCCTAACAAGACAATGTACATGGATTAGAACAAACATAAACCAAAAACATTCAGAAAAGGAAGAAAACGGGGAAAAGGGAGGAAATGAAAAGAAAAAAGAAAAATACAAAATAGCAAACAAAAAAAGCTAATGTAAATAATAAATAAAATAAATAATAATAATAACAATAATTCCCTTCTTTCTGCATCATTCATTCCAACCCCACACGTTTGCCAGCCTGGAGTCCAATGACCATTATAAACATTCACCAGCAGTATTCAGGCATAAAGGAAATAAATATGTATGCCAATTTCCTCCATTATCCACAATGATATCCACAGAAATAGAAATAAATATATGTATACATACAAGGTCAACAAAGGAAATACAAAACACAGTGTTGTTAGAGAAATTCTACAAAAGACACAGGAAAGAAGTCTGAGATTCAAAAGAGTAGGATATTTAATGAAAACTTGCATGCAAGGGAACAAGTTACACACAGAGTCTGTAATGTAGTTGTTCAAAGGTACAATGTTCACACAAGGTTTTTATAATGTGTATCAACAAGGGCAGATGAGCAAAGAGGTTTCTTTCTCACACGCTCACACAGTCATGTCGAACATTCTTCGCACGCCTGCACAATGATGTACAGCACAGTTACTTCAGTTAAACCTGTATATAAAGTATAAAATCATATTTTTCTAACAGTGTGCATAAAATATATGTATAACATTCCAAGCAGGTAAGCAAGTAGCAAATACATAACACAGCTCAGCAATAAAAATAACCACAAGTAGTTACATCAAAGTACTCATCTTTTCTAGAATCTTTGACCAACAAATTATATTGTGTGTCTTAGCATAATGTAGACGTGCTGTAGAAAGCTCTATCTGTCCAGGGAAGCCATTCCCTCACCGACAGCGTACGTGGAGATTTCCAACGGCAAACTACCACTTTTTAGCAGCTGTTAAAAAAAATTGTTACTTGAAGAAGAAGGGAACCACTGGAATCAGTGCTCGGCTGCAAATCTGTGGGTCAGAGGCACAGAGCAGTGCTGCTCGCTCTGCAGCCCCCAGGCCTCGCGGACAGTGTTTCGGGCGGGGGGCAGGACACACACAACACACACACCTAATGTTAACCACACTGGTGACAGTGATGTCATACATGTAATAAGAAGTGATTAAAATAAATAAATATAATAAAAACCTGAAGTCACCATTCTGGTTTGAAATGTCTCTTTCACAAAAAACACCATTTCTCCATTTTTTTTGTCTGAAAAGTGGATTTTTTGATGCAACCAACCAATATTCAAGTACTTATAAAAAAGAATGGATGAAGCTCGGACAAAACGGTTGTCTGAAACTAGAAGGATTGTTCTTTCTTTTGATTTATTCCATATTAACATATTTATAGAACTGAATATTCTGTGGGTGTTAAAAAAATCTGTGAATTCTGTCAAAAATGTAGCTAGCTGGCACGTTCATTTAAAAAAAACTGGCAGGGAAAGAGTTAATGTATTCCACATCACTTTTTCATTTGAAAAAAACGAACCATTTTGTATTGGCAAATTCGAGGGAACATTAGCTAGCTAGAAATGGCAAAACACGTTTATTCTTGAGCACGTTTACATGTGAAAATAATTAGCTTTGTCAATTACCCCAAATACTCTGTGGCCATCTGTGGCCTGGTTGAGAATGGCTGGTGTATAGTGAATCTTCTGACAGTAGCCATGTGGGGAAATCAGATCATGAAACTGTTCAAACTGCAAGACAGCCCACCAAAGTTTTTGACCTGCCAGAAATCGTCTGATTCTCCAAAAGACCGCTTACCGTTCAGGGTATAAATCATGCATCACAACACCTCCTCCCCTGCCAGATTCCAGCCAGTGGAAATTTGGCCAGATTCTTAAAATAATCCATGAAATGTTTCCTTGATCTTAGAATACATGCGTACAAATGTAGGACAGGCCAGAGTATTTTTTCTTTCTTTCTTTTTTTGGTTGGAGAATTAACAACACACACACAGACCCATATGAAACCATGCGCCCTTGGGTGGAAGGAAGTAACTGACACACAGTGAGTTAAAGTGCAGAGCAGCAGAAGTGAAAACGACTCAGAATTAATAAACGTTAAAGTTCAGCCCTGCCCCTGAGCAAGGCACTGACAGGTCACACTTTATCTCGCCCTCCAGTGTGTGTGCAGATGTCTGTCCCTAACACTGATACACATGCACATGCGCCAGTGGTGTGCACGGTTGTACAAGTGTGTGCTTTGATCTTTGTATGTGTGTGCGTGCTTTTATGTGTTCATGTGTCTGCATTTGTCCTCGTGTGTCCCAGCATTATTTGATTTGTGAGTGTGTGTGTCCAGGCTTTAATAAGCCTCTGTGTGATAAGTGCGGCTCTCCACAGCCTGGAGGAACAGGTTCCACTGTTGAACTCTTAAGTCCGACAACCTTTTGGTGTCTGACTGAAATGAAATGCCAGATGCAGTCTGACACTCTGCTCAGACCTCCAGCCTACAGATACAGCCCTGTGACTGCCTCACCGGGCAGCACCACAGCTTTTTAATCTTTTAAGATTGTCAAATGTCAGATCAGACAATCAGCTCTTAATGCATCTGGGTGACCAGACGTACAACATGGTTGACACTGATGACTGTAGACAGGGAGAGGGAGCAGGACAGGAGGGACCTGTGTGGTGAAAAATTTAGAACATTAACCTGGATCTTATCTACGATCTAGCAAATTTCGTCCACCAGTACCACAGGTTATAAAATGTTTCACTTACAAACCTTAATACTGAGCTCTAAAGACAGACAGCTCTTTTCCACCAACATGAAACTGACCCCGATCTGGTTCAAGTACTTAATTTTGAACCTGAGTATTTCCACCAGAAATAGAGCTGTGTAATGGAGCCGGTGCACATTTTCCCCAGCAAAGTTAGTGACTCATACATTTGCCAGTTACAAGGAAGAAGGAGAATTTTATTCAGATAAATTTATATTTGACATTTTATTTTCTTGTTATTAATGTGGAAACAATACCGCTTTTGTCCACAGGGGCCTCCAAATTCATCAAAATATTAAAAGAAGTTGTAGTAGTTTTCAGCAGCTTTGCCAAACAGATTACTTCTTCTGGTGAGACCATTTCATCAGAGCAGAACAAGCTTCAACTAACAAAGCTTAATGCTAGCTGAGGCTGCACTACAAAGCAACATGAAAAAACTGTTACCAGCATCCAACCTACTACTTTCATTATTTAGTTTGCTTCAAAGAGGCTTATGTTAACGACAGTTCTCTCGACTGTCCCTCAGTATTACAGCAATAGTCTAACATTGCCCAGCCTGTGGAAGTGCAATATCTAGCCACATTAGCCACACAACATATTACATATACAACTTTAATCCGACATCGCCGCAGCTCTTGGGCATACTGTAGAAGAGCTAGCCACATTAACATGCTAATATCAAGTTCAACAGACTAACTACATAACAACCAGTAAAACATTTCCATCAAAGAAAAAAAGTCAATCCACCGGGTCTTGACATCCTTAGATGAATAGAATAGGATCGATTTCTGTCTGCAAATAGGAATCAGTTCATGCATAAATCTACAAATTCATATACATAATTAGCCTCTTACACACTGGACCTTTAACATGTGCAGGCTGAATACTGCTTATTTTGGCGTTTTGTTCAACATGTTATTAATTATGTGTTCTATTTCAAGTGTCCATGCTGTCTGTCCTCAGGATCAGCAGCTGTCAATACTTCCCCTGCAAAGCGTTTGTTTTTATCTCCTTACCTCCACAAGTCGATAGTGGGTTAGTTGCTCCCCTGTGCTCACGGAAGGACACAGACATGGGATTAAAAGGCAAAAAAGCCTCCAAGCAACTTAAACAATAGTGTCGATTCTGAATAAATGCCTCTGGAAGTGTAACTTGCAGCCTCACTCTCACTACTGGATGCTTTTTCAGTAGAGCTTATTTCTGTTGGTTTTGGATTACTTAAAGGAAAGATATATGCTATTTTATGTCATTTTCTGCACCATTAATTTGCTATTGCCATTTAGGTTGAGCAGCTACTCTTAAGCTTGGGTAATAATTGGAATGTTTGACTTCATTTCCTCTTTCATATGACCAAAAAGCACAAGCTCTACCAAAAAAGACCCTGTTTGTAAAATAAGAGATTTTCCTTTCAAGTACTACTTTTTATGTCTTCAGTATCGAACACTGATGCTAGATTCATGTGATATGGGAAAGATGGGAGAGATTCACAGTTTTCACAGTGCTGGACAATGTAAGACTAACTCCAAAGACACATGAGGATGCATTCAAACTCAAATAATATATAACTTTAGCTATTAGAGGTCTTTTTTTTTACATTAAAACAATAACAAAAGATGTAGTTTGGTGACATAAAGTAGTGCAGGATCAGGGGAGCTGCTTTCTTCACTTTTAAACAACCACCATAGCTGATGAAAAATCTGTCTGACATGACTCAGGCAGAAGTAATGTTCGTGGACTTCTGACCGTCCTAACTCTGACATATCCGATGTATCCTGTGTTTTCCCAGAAGTTATAGCAACTAGCAGCAAGGTAGGAACTGCTAGAGGGCAATGCACATTACCTTGAATAAATTGAGTATTTCTCTGCATTTAAAGATTGTTGGAAACATTTGGGGATAATGTAACACAACTCAACAAAATATTTAACATATCTAGGATTTTTTGGACATTTTTATGTAAGTGTTACATTGAATAATAGATTTTGGCTCATGTGAGGAATCCATATTTCTTTGCCATAGTTTCCTGGCACTTGCACAATCCTATTGACTGCTGGAGCTGATAAAGTAAGCGTTTTCTTTCAATTAACTTTAACTAACTACATTTTCAGTTCACCAGGGTGCTTTATTAACTTCTCAGGGCAGCGCATGAGCACAGCAACAGATCACCTTTCTTTACCTTTGAGACTGAAAAATCTCTTTTACAAGAGAGACCTGGTCAAGGCAGCAGCCAATCACAACATATTGAAATGCAAGAAATACAACATATTAGATATAAATCCACAATAAAACAACAGGCATTCAAACATGGTGGCCTCTTAAGAAAAACAAGCACATGTCTCCATCAGCACATGCTTTATGATGCCCTTAAATTCATCATTGGATGCAAGTGTATCTACTGTAATTTTACATCTTTTTGTTGATTGCTCCATGCAAATTGTGCATAGTAGGAAAATGCAGTTTCCCCAGATCAGTTAAAGCCTGTAGTGCATTAAAAAGCGACCTCGGAGGAGCATAGCTGGTAAATACCAGAGCTGACACAGAGAAACATACAGAGGTAGGCTGGAAGTTTGCCCAATATTGCTTTAAAGATGAAAATATATCAGTGCTATTGTCTGGGAGTTGACAGTTTGTACTCCACTGAACAAGCGTCACCAAACCTACACATAAAAAAACTCATGATCTGCCTGTATTTGCTCTTAATCCTGACTGAAATCAGAACAGATCATCTGAGGAATATGTGTCAAACAAAGTAATACTGTACTTCTACCACTGCAGAAACGTGCAGAAACAGAGCCTAACGTTTAGAAACCTGCTGCCCGGTGCTTTCAGAAAAAAATCTGTTTCTTTTTCAGAAAACTTTAGACGTTGACGGGAAAAAGGTGTCCACAAGTCAGAAACTGGTAATTATGGTAACTCCCATATCACATGAATACAGCATCACCCCCCCGGGGCTGTGAGAGGTGGCTCTGAAATGTTTGTCGTCAGATGCAGTCAGCTTGTATTCATAACAGTTACAGTGGATTACAATTGTGACAAGGGATAATGAAAAAAAGCAAGACATCATGACAAAGTATTTAACTATCTCTGAATAATCCCCCCTTTTTGCTGTTAGTTATATGCTCAGCCTTTTACGTTTTGTCAACTTAACATAATAACAACATGGAGGGACAGTGGATTATACTGCAGTGGTTGCTTGAGAAGTTTCTATGAATGTTTTGCTATAAAACCCTCCATATCCCGTGAATCATTACATGACATTATATTACATTCAACTGTCCAAAGCATATTACAAGTGCGTTCAATACTCATGAGTAACAGTCTTCAAGCCAGGTTTTTTTAGCGGTACGTACCTTTAAGCCAGTTCATAATTTACATGTTGGACTGTTATTATGTTTAGGAGTTATTTGGGTGCTTGGAGAAGCCTCTTTCTTTGGTTGGATGAATTTTGGGTCGGAGTATTTCTCCCCTCTCTCTTCACCACTTTCTCTTTATCTTTTGCCCAGTTCCTCCCTTTCTCTTTTATTTGTCTTTTTTTATAAGCTTCAGTCCACCTTTTTTCTGCCTTTCCGCTCTTTCTGATAAGCACTCGTGTCTCTTTCACTTTCTCTCTGTTCTTTCATTAGCAGCAGTGTCTTTGATCTGAGTGAAGGAGGCTGTAACTCTAGCCTCTGACCACACAAACACTCACACAACCCAAACACAAGAAAAAGCAGCGAGTTGGACTTGTCGATGATATTTCCCATCATACAGCTCTCACTGCGTTTGTTGTGTATGAACACAGCGGGAGGATTTGTTCAGTGGAGGGAAGGAGCGGCTCTACTGCTGCTTAGAGCTGTAAACAAGGTGTAGACTGACCATCAGTCCTGTTCTGGGAGCATTTTTGCTGTGGCTGCAGGTTAACTCCAATTTGTAAGAATAAAAAAAAAAAAAACAGAAAGCGTAAAGCAACAACCGCCCTAAGTGAAATGCCACAATTTGTGTGCAAAAATACCAAAAACAAGCTTAAGTTTCAACATGATGCCTTTGTTAGCACCACATACTACCTTTATGTAAGAGGCCCGATCCACATAATATCTCATTACATCATATAGTTAAAAAAAATATTGCACAATGAAAAATCCTATCCACCACATGATATTCCCAGAATTAAAAATAACCTGTCAACATAGATGTAGTCATGGGAACATTGTTGGAGGGGTTGCAAAAAATGTTGGCCTATGTAATGTTAGACTGTATGATGAGGTGAGGTAGAGATTCATATTTTTCCCAAAAATTACACATTTTCTATCCTGGGAACAGACGCACACTATCCCAAAGTGGGTTACAAACCTGACCACTTCTGTCTATTATCTGGTTGCATTAATATTCATTGACCTAGAAGAATGCATTTCAGCATTAACCAATATTATAATGAACATAATATAAACATGCAACTTTCGCTGCAGTTGCGAGGACTAAATGTCAAATTCAGCCTGTGATCTGTCACTGTCTGAATTAACAGCCTCATGAAAGCGATATTTTACAGTTCTTCATATTTTAAAACAACTAATTTCTTAAAAACAAGTCATTTGGTGTTCTCAAAGTTATTCTATTGAGCAGAGACAGGTTCCATATTCTATTCACGCACAGGCAGCAGCAGACAGCTTGCACCGTGCGCGCTGCAGTGTTCAATATAAGTTAATGATCACACAAAGTTAAAAAGCAAAACTCTAAAAAAAAAAAAAAGAAAGAAAAGCTCTCAGTCACTTGGTTTGAGGCTTCAGATGGATTCTTCAGGAGATTTTGGCGTCTTTCTTCAGTGAGGGGCGCTTTATGCCGCAGCCAACTGCTGAAGGTAAATCCATCAGATGCTGCAGTATTTCACCCAGAAGTCTTTTGGGTAAAGTATAAATCCAGTGTTCATTGAAACTTTGGGCTTCACCTGGAACTTTGTCTGATATTTCAAATGTCGCAGCAAACCTCAGTCCATCTCCGTCACTTTATCGCTCCAGTGCAGCGCACAATTTGTATCTTCCAAGTTTAACATTTTGAAGTATTTCCACACAAAGCTGGAGGCAGACATTGGTTAATCTAGTCTAATTCTGATGGTAGAGCCACAAGTTACTGTTCAAACTGTGTTAATGATCAGAGGTGCTTGAATTCATGGCACTTTGTGCTTGTTAACCAATTAATTAAAGCGCTCAGTGTGCAACAAAACACACACTATGTCTCATGAAAATTAAATCTTAAGAATAATCTAGCACATGCTATGACTTTAATTGTGGTCCTTTCAAATGCCAATTAAAATTATTAGTCTATGGCAATTTTACCACTGCATTTTTTCCTGCTTTGTCTCAAGACTGGGAGGTTGCTGCACCCCCAACTTCCACTCTGGGGACATAAAACCCAATGCCCTCATGCAGATGGCACTTATGCATGTAGCTGAGGTGGACATGATTATCAATCTGTCAAAATATTTGTGTATAGTATTGTCCCATACTTAGCAGCTAAAAAGGATGTGACGTCCTCGCTCTGACTTAAAAAATAAACAATAATATTGAATAGAATGATCACAAATAGCAGGTTTGTTGTTTGCAGCCTAGAATTGTGAAGAAAGACAAACAATGACAAGCCAAAACATGAAAACGCTGTTTACCGTTAATTGAAGTAAATACGAGACGGAGCAAAGACTTGCAGTAAATCTGCATTCAGGAAATCAACTGATTCATGGATTCACACTTTTGGTCTCGGTGGAAGGTATTTTGAAGTCAAAAGGCTCAAGTTCAAGTTAAGTCACCAAGTATAAAAAGTGGATGAATTAATTTGAAATCAAAAGCCATAAGCTCAGTTTTTTTTATTGTTTTTGCAAAGAAGTTATTACAGTTTGGTTTGAGACTTTCGCCTCTTTTCTTTTATGACCTTTTTTAAAAAATATATCTAGTTTTCCCCTGTTCTGGAAGAAAGCATAATTAAGGAGCCACGGTAGAAGTCTTCTCTTTGCAGGAGGTGATTAGTCCAAACTCAAACACTGAGACTGTCTCCAAATTTGAAAAGGGATAAGGGGAAAGGGATACATAAAGTTCATACAATACTAATGCAGGACTGCCTCAGCAACGGGATCCACTTCATAAATTACCACTGTGTAACAGATGAAGGCTAAATTCATTAGGGGCAACCAACTGAGGCTGACGCTCTATAAACATGACAAACCTTTTGAAGACGTTCCCTCCTTTCTCAGTTATCAGAGAGCTGATAAAGCATCTGAGGCCTGGAGGTGGATCTTCAGGGCAGATAGTGTTGGAAGCTGTTCACTGCGAGCTCCTGCAGAGGTGCGCATGCTGAGATGTAAAAAAAAAAAAAAAAAAAAAAAAAAATCTGGAGTACTTGCAAAGTACGACTTCAAGGGAGGGGGGTCAAGTGAGTTGAAGGAGCGAGCAGCCTTTCAGATGAAAAGTGAGCTGAAAATCTACGTTTCACACTTTGTACTCGACAGCGGGGCTCCACTTGTGGGAGTAATTAGCACCGCAGCTTTTCTTTTGAAGTGAGCTCGAAGAAACAGTCGAGGAGAAAGCTGCTGCTGCTTGCTTGCGAGGGCCACACAGCGACAGCGAGTCATGAGGAGCGGATGAAAGTGGAGCTGGAGGTGACGGTTAGCGTCGTGCAATCATGTAATTTGGCACAATGCAGTGCATTAAAAATGAGGAATTATATGCACCCCATGCAGCAGCTGGAAGGGCAAAAAACTGACTAGACTCATGATGAATTTTACCTTCCAGGAGAGATGCACCAAGACAAAACAACACCGCTGAATTACAATGAAACCAAATGAAAAATCTAAAACTCAAATAAAATATTAGGTCTGTATTTTTTAATCCAAACCTGGTAATGAAAATGGCTTAAGGCCCTTTTACATAAAACACTCACAATACGAAAATGCGAAACATTTCCTGGCGATATTGTCTTTAATTGATTTAATAAAATAAATCCCCCATTTCAAAATCGTGAAAGTTCCACATCTTTTATTTAATACATATGTTTGTTGCATGACATGCTAATGAATCACTGCCCTCTGTTTTAAAAAGGTGTTTACTCTGTTTGTTGACCTAAACTGATCCTTCTTTTTGCCTGTTTTAAGTTAACTCATTGCATCAAGAATCACCAGAATTACGAAACTGGGCAGTTATACCTGTAGGACACAACCGACCTGATAAAATGGTCAGTATCACAAAATATCAGATAAAAAGACTAATTTAAAGAGCCAGTATGTTAGGTTTAGTAGGGACATGACTGTATGGATTTTTTTCCTAACGTGCTGCAGCTTCTCTGACCAAGAAAAGTCTTGTTTGTTATTCCCCAAATACTGAAAAAGTGAAGGTTTATCCCTGAGGTAAACTGAGCAGGAAAGGATAAAAATAACATTACTGGTGTGATCGTACCACTTTCAGAGGTTTTGAAATCCAGCCTTGACCTGAAGCGTCTTTTTGTAAAATAAATCAATAACAATAAATCCAACACTGTACGACATAATGCCTTTTTTGACTGTGGGAACAGAGACACTCAGTGTAGCAGAAGACCTTCACAATTAAATAAACATAATGTTTTAAAGCATGCACCAAAATATCTTGTAATATCTTAATTTTCCATATTTTTATGGAAAACTCCTCAACTGGATCTCACACCTCCTCAGCTCCACACAGGCTTCTCCCCTTTGCCCAGATTTGAGTTTATGGGTCCACCTGGCTGCCAGGATGGCAGCAGTTGGCCTTTAAACGTCCCATCAGTTCACCTGCAGGGTTCAATCTGTGAACAGGTCTTATTATTTTGGAACGGATTTCACGTTTTGTATCCGCTGAATGCCTGACATTTCTACGTTCAGGAAACCATCCCACACTAACACTCACTCTGGCGAGGTGGAAACCATGTTTCTGGGCTAAATTGGGCCGAGACTGGGGCAACGTCCAGGTCTGGAGGTGGTCCCTGGTGAGGGAATAGACGGGATATGAGGCTAATTTGCATGTTATGTTCCCAAATACAATTTGTTGGTCTCATCTGTTCATGTTTGCGGAAATAACAGGCAACACAGATGACAACGGTGGCAGGAGGATGCCAGCTAATCAGGACATGTGCCTTTTAAGTCCTCCCTGAAAGGCAGAGACCAAATTCATTTTTTTTCCTTTCCAGTAGATTATTGCTCCAGACACTGTGCAAACACGCTGTTTAAACGTCTGTCTTCAGTCTGAGAGTAGAAACTATTTTCATCCAAAGACAGAAAACAGTGAAGGCTGTTCAAAGAGTCTGGTTACATGATATAATTCTCTTATTGCCAAAAAAAACAACAAAAACAAAATAGACTAAAACAATGTAATGATCCTGGTGACAAATAGGGACGTTCCTGGTAACTAATATCCCTGTTGATTAAATGGAAACACTAAAATTGAGCTCAATTTATTAATTTATGTTAATGTGAAACACTGTCAAAAATATTGCACATAGAGCCATTTGAAGACGTTAATCACATTCTTTAATCACCAAATCGCAATATACAGTATATGGCACAGCATTATCACCGGCATGTAAAATACAAATTGTCCTACAAAACATGACAGCTCACTAAATGCATCATCTTTTCAGGCTGAGCAGGAACACAGCATCTGCAGGTAAACAACATTTTACCTGGTTACCTGGCGTTAACATTAGTTATCACACAATGTGGATACGTTAGCAGTGCTAGTAGCAGCAGCCTGCTCTGCTTGCAGGTTAACGTCCATGTCTGAGCTGAATGTAGTTTCTTATTGCTCTGGTTGGGTGGTTATATGTCAGTTTATTCTGACGCAGTCTTCATACCAACTTTAATTTTCTAGATTAAAATATTTTAAATACTGCCAAACTGCGCTTATTTATGAGATGATCTCTCCCACTTTACTGACCATCTGACCATTAGCACAAGGAGAGGTGGGCCTTAGTCACAACCAGTGACAGGTGCCTGCATAACATCTCAGAGGCAAAAGTTAACTGCCATTCTACATTATAATATAAATAACTAGTATTTCTTGACCAGTATTTCTGGTGCCGACTAGCAGGGTGACAAATTTAAATAATTTAGTCAGCTATTGATATCCCTGGTGACGTTTTTTTCTCTGTTAAAATGGTTTTTTGGGGTCAGTTTTTCCTTACCTGAATCAAGGGTCTAAGAAAGTTTTTTTCCATTTTGATGTAAAGCACAGTGGTGTTGACATTTTGTGATCATTACTTTCTCACAGATCATTTTATGTTGACAAAAATGACATTTATTCTTGTTTAAAATCAGTAAACTTACTTTTATTAATATAAACTGTGCAACATGGCTCACTTTACGTCCTTATGTTCGTAATTAAATTTGATCAATTTAACCTAAATTTAAACGACAACTGTACAGGATTTAGTGGCATTTTAAGGTGAGCTTGCAGATCGCAAACACCTTGTCTCATTCTTTCCAAGCACGTAGGAGAACATACGGTGGCTGCGAAACACGTAAGGCCGTATTTAGAGCCAGTGTTTGGTTTCTCCCTTCTGGACGATTGTTGAAACATAGTGGCGTCTGTGGAAGAAGATCACATCAGTTCTTATTTTTAGGCGATTATACACTAATGAAAACATACCTAAGAATATTATATTCATTTCTGCCATATTGTGCCATTAAATCACTGTAAATCTTACACACCGGACCAAAATAATCTTTGTCTGAGAAACTTCTTCTTGGTGTCTGATTTTCATCTCGTTTTGTGTAAATTGACATCAGGATGTTTCTTGGATCAGTTGCACATCCTGCAGGCCAGATTTCCTGTGAGGCTTTGAACAGGTCACATTCAGACTCAGGATGAAAGCAAATGGAAATAAATTACAGCGAAACTTGATATTATGGATCTACAGCCAAACTGATCTCCAGGCGACAGATACGGCTGAGGAGCCAGTATGTTTGTGTGTGTGTGGTGTGTGTGAGATGCTGGCATTTGTCAGGCGTCTAGCGACAGGTGTGCCTGTTTAGTGCTCATGTCACACCACACACACACACACACACATGCTCACACACAGACTAATTACAACCCTGGCTCACTGTCTGCTCGGTTTAATCCGTTAGCTGGAAGGTTGCCGTGGCAGCCAGAGGCTTCCAAGGTTGTATGTGTGAGTGTCGATTGTCGATGTGTGCAGGTGTGTATACATGAATGTGTGTATTTCTGCTTTGTGTGTGTGCACTTCTGTCTGCTGTCCTCAGGATAACTTTTGTTGACAGTTTTGACAGTTGTTTTTTTTTTTTACAATGATGACAGCCTTCATTTCCATCTTTTTTTGGGGTGGGGATAGTTTTTTTTTTTTTTTTTGTTTTTTTTTACAGTCAAGATTTTATTTACAGAAACCGAACTTCACAGTGACTGTTTATATGTCTAAACATTAAACACTGAAGATCCGTCATGTTTCCTTCTGTCAAAGGAAACTGTTTACAGTAAAGAAAAAGCTTGAAAATGTCCTTTCCGGTTTTATATTTTCTGGTTTTCCCTCTGATGTCCTGCTGCTGCTCAACTGTCTGTGATTTACAGAGTCTCTTTATTTGCTGCTGAAGTAACTAACTGCTACCGCTAGTTAGCTGTGCACTGCTCGGGTGTTTGAGTTCCCAGTCTGGGAAGAGTCAGCTGCATGTAGGCTAACTGAGCTAACTAGCAGTTAGCAGCTAAAGTAGCTAACAGCAAGTAGACAACAAGACGAGCTGGCGAACATCAGAGAGAAAACTAATTAGCCAGCTAGCAGCTAAAGTAGTAAAACTCTTGCAGTGTTCTCAAGCAGTGGGTGCTGCCCTGCAGACTTCCAGGAAGTTGGCCAATCAGAAGAAAGTGGGCTCATAGGGAGGCGGGTCTTAAAGAGACTAGTAGAGTCCCAGAATGAAAATATAGAGCTGGAAATGAGCATAATGGGTCCCCTTTAAAAAATAAAGACAGAGAAATTGAATTTTTATAATACAATTTTCATCATTTCTTTCTTTTAAATGCATACTGATACATTCCAAATGTGTTTGGTAAAATTAAGAACCGCGAAAGGACCCTCTAAGTCTTTCTCTGATTTAATATTAAAAGAATTATATGAAAACGTTGAACAATGAATTTGAACAATGAATTTGATTATTTTTTCATCCACATCATTGTGAAAAAAAAGAAACAAGCTAAGAAAAAATAAACATTTATGTTTAATGACAGAAAAGAGGAGATAGGAGAAAAATGATGGGAAATATGGGAGCTGATTAAAAAGAAAATAAAGGTCAAGCAAGCAGAATTTAAAAAAAGAGGATAGGGTTGAAGTTGAACAAAGAGAGAAGGAAGAAAAGAGACATAAAATCGAGGAATGAAAGAGGAAATAAGAAGGGAAGGGAGATAGGAAGAGATGAGGAGCAACAGATGAATCAAGAAGGAGAAGAGAGTTTTTCAGTTTTCCACAACAAAGAGAAATAAGAAAAAGAGACAGAGATTTACGAGTGAGAGGAAGCGCCTGATAACACAAACACATAAGCCAATTTGCCGCAGTGATAGCGGAGAAGGAATTAAATAAAAGCTTCACTTAAATGTGAAGGATGGAGACACACTGAGAGGAAAGAAGAATGAAAGATGAAGCAGAAGGGGAGAAAAGAAATTAAAAGGTTCAAATGGACAGCAAGAGAGGAGAGACTGCAATACAAGCAACCAAAAAAAGCAAATATTGAGTCACTTTGTTTGCTTTGAATCAATCTGATAACCAGAGTCTGTGTGCGTCAGGAAGCAAGGGAAGCAAGTGACATTTTGCTTTGTAAAATGTCAACTCCTTTGACTCTTTCTCAGCATTTGAACTTCCTCCACCTCTAAGCTGTTTTTATTGGTCAAAGTCGACACACTTTGCTGCCACTTTGGTTTAGGAGACACTAACAAAAGGTTGGAGGCTGTAAAACTTCTTCTTCACAGGGGAGGAGTGTTCAGAAGTTTTATTTTTATGAATCTGAGTGCTGGAGTGTTTTTATAGCCATGCTTATAGAAAAAGAAGAGGACAAAGACAGGGAAGAAGAAGAGGAGGAAGGGGGGGAAGAAGAGAAAGAAGATGAGGAAGAAGAGAAACATGACAAGGAAGAAGAGAAAGAAGAAGAAGAAGAAGAAGAAGAGGAGCAGGAGAAGAAGAAAGAAGAACAGAAAGAAGGTGGGCAAAAAGTGAAGATGAGGAGGAAGAAGAGAAAGAAGATGAGGAAGAAGAAAAAGATGATGAGGAAGAAGAGAAAAAAGAGAAGAAGAGGAGCAGGAGAAGAAGAAAGAAGAACAGGAAGAAGGTGAGCAAAAAGTGAAGATGAGGAGGAAGAAGAGGAGGAGGAAGATGAGGAAGGGCCATGAGAGGGAGATGAGGGAGAGGAAGATGAGGATGAAGCAAGGAGATGGATGAGGAAGAACACTGGGAAGATGATAGGAAGATGATCGGATAGGAAGAAGAGTAGGAAGAGGAAGAAGATGAGGAAAAAGAGGAGGAAGAAGAACAAGGGGAAAGAAGATGACAAAGAGGAAGAAGAGGAGTGGAAGAGGCGGCGCAATACGAGGACGAGGAGGAAGAAGACATGAAGTGGGGGAATAAGAGGAAGAAAAATAATAAGAGAGAGAAGAGGACAAAGAAGAAGGAAAAAGAAGCAGAAGACAAGGAAGGAGGAAGAAGAGTAAAGAAGACTTTGGAAGTTAAGTCAAAGAAGTAAGAGAAAGGAAGAAGTATGTCAAGAACAACTGAAGCACATTCATGTGTTTTTAATAGTTTCCATCTTCTTTTGACAGTAAGACAGAAGCATCCATTGCAGTTTTATCTTTTTATCTGTCTTTTTAATGGAATTTGTTGATTTAAAAAATAAAATACTAAAAAAAAAAAAAAAACAGCACTATCTTTTTTCTGATGGAGACACAGGTAAAGGTGAAGATTTTCCTCTCTTGAGTCTATTTTTTTTAATGAATTGATTTAGTGAATGCAACATAACAGCAATTTGTAAGTGGGGCAGTCATACAAATAACAGAGCATTAAAAAATTAGGATGGCAGTTCTGGAGCAATGGGACACATCCGGGGGGAGGCATAAAAGAAGGAAGAAAAGGAAGCAAGGGAGAGATGGGAGGGAGAAGAAAGAGTGAAGAAGAGAGGTTAAAGAAAAAACTATGAGATAGACCCCCAAAAATCTATATCGTTATGTTATCCAAGAATGTCGTGAACTACAACACAATGAATATTACAAGCCTATAATGTCATGAAAACAAAAAGGTGAAGCAAAGCAAAATTATTTGTGGATCCTCCATCAACTAGACAACTAGACATTAAGATATGATATAAAAGAAACCCAAGGCCATATTAAAAGACACATACATAATATTTATAATTAACAATTAAATTTAGTAAACTAAGGAAAAGCCCCACTGATTTTTTTTTCTGTTTGAGGAGGTAGCACAAAATTTATTGTGAAAACTGTTAAGACGTGGCTACAAATGGCAAAATCAGATATTTTGTAGATAGATTTTTTGCCAAAAAAGCAAGGAAATCACAAAAATAAGTTCAACATTAATTTGCAATGCTAAATGTCAGATTTACACTGGATAAAAACATATTGAAATTTAAGTTGTTTTGAATCTAATGATACCAAGCTTTCGATATAAGTCCTTGTAGTTTCTGAGATGCTGCAATTTCTGTAAGATGCTGTTTTTGGTCATTAGTCACAAAAGGTTTCTCATGTTATTATTTTTCATAAAAACACTGGTGGAAATGCATGTTCCTCTGATCACATGTTCAAAAAACATGTATGCACTTAACGACCAGATAGACTCAAGTAAGAATTAATCATAAAAAATATTTTCCAATGCATTTTTAAGGAGGGATTATGAGAAAAGGAGCTGCATGACTATGAGTTTTCATGCATCTCTACAACCAAAAACCCCACAGAAATGAACGGGAACTCAAGAGTAAGACTCTATTCTGATGAACTAATGACGTGAATGATGATTGCATCTTTGGATGTTAAAATTTAGGTCAATGACTTCTGACCTGGTTTTTGTGATCTTTAACTTTGGCAACTGAAGCTGAGCCCTGACTTTTAAAAAGGTCAAAGACACAAATAAATTATGTAAACTAGCACAGTGTGCACTGTAACCATGAGAATGAGCTTCCTGATTTTAAAGTGAAAATAATTGTCATTAACATGACTGAGTGGAGAGCATTTGAGCCAACATCATTAGAAACATGAGCGATAGTCACGGTGCTGCAGAGCATCACGTTGATCCAAGTTGTGAGATTCAGGTTGAGTATCAGGTTGATTTAGATTGTGTGGTTTTCTTTATTTATTCACCACGAGGATGAATGAGGAACTTGAGGTTGTCAGCAGAATCGTCGGGCTGAGGAGACCATGTGGGAGAAAAAAAAGAGCTAATGAAGGAGAACAGAGGAGGAGGAGAGAGGCTGGGGTGTTACACTGAGTCAGGAGAGGAGGAAGAGGGATGCTCTTGCAGGAGGAAGACGACAAGAAAGCAGAAGGGCGGATTAAGGAGAGGATAAGAAAAGCTTTTTTCTGTTAGGGTAAGGGTTCACACCAAAAGTGATGACTTTGCTTTCTTTTCAAGATCCAAACACTGAGGAATGCGCCGTGTCTTCTTTTGATTTCCTGCTAATCACTCACAAGTTACTGTTGATGGAGGTTGAGTTGCTGTTAGAGGTTCTTTTCTTTTTTTTTTTTTTTGTCCTACTAGTCAGTGCTCACCGGAAACATTTCTCCATGCATCATCCTCTCCGCCATGTCCTCCACTTCTTCATGGCTCTGTTCAGACCTTGTATTAACATGCGTCCCGTTAATCCGCTCAAAAGTGGACAGCTTTCAGCACATGAGTTCACACCTGGCTTTCCAGATTCGACTTGTGATTGGATCTCACTTCCCTGTTCTGCATACAAATAAAAGGATTGTTTTGTGAACTGAAGATCTTCACACATCCTCACATCAGCATAGGGGTGAGTACATATTGAGTGGATTATCATTCTGGGGTGGAATATCGCTTTAATATCTGATGTTTTCACATCACAGATGATGAAGAATGGCATTAATGACAGAGTCAGAGAGGGAGTAAAATGTAACCTGAAACGCCAGATTGTTTGTCACACAAAACCATCTGAGAAGTCGTCCTAAAGGCTCCAACACATGATCAGCTGTAAAAACGCTTTGCGCTGGCTGTCCCATTGTTTTCGCATGGAGGGAGCGGCACTGCGACCCTCAGCATGGTGCACCACTTGGATCTGCCATCGACTGCTGCGCTCAAAGTCCAAATTATTTGAACTTTGACCTCGTTTGCCGCTAACCTTTCAAAGTGCAACCAATGCACTCTCTCGCGACAGTTTTGCAAATCAAGGGTTCCCTTCCAGACATGACTGAAGAAAAGTGTTTCAGGGTTCCCCAAAACTCTGAAACACAAGGTTAAAAACAGACTACGATCTCAGCAGTTAACACAATGCATAGCAAAATGTGAACAGTCAGTTCGGGCTACAAGATTTGTGAATCATATAGTTTTTGAACTTAGCTACATCCAGAGCTAAGGGTAGCTCAGTGGTTTGTATACCAGGCAGGATGTAGTGGTTGTAGTGCTGTGCTTTGCCTCCCTGCGGCCTACCTCACAGTGAGTCCAGAACAAATTTCTTATCATGTGAAGGCCCCTTCAGAAACTGGAAAGGGTCAGACATGTTCAAAACACACTTGGTAGGTGATTGGATGAACCATCTATCTGTCAAATCCAACACCAGCTAACTTCAACCAATCAGATCAAACTCTTGCTGAAACCGGTAATGTGCAAACAGCAAACAACCTTTTTGAGAGAAAAGTAAGGTAGTTGCTAATAGCACCCATATGTATGTAGCTGACAATGCCATTCACTATAGTCATACGGTGGCCCTACTGTGCCTAAATTCTGTGCCTTTGCATTTAACAGCCAAAGTTGGACCACCTAGGACCATCTAGAAAAATCTTGGTAAATCACATGAATGATTTATGTGAACAGACTGGTTCTTTAAAGTGACAAAGGTGTGGTTTGACACTTGATGTAGTGAAACATTCATTAATGGAAGGTGCTGGAAGACTGTAAGAGCGTTAGTGATGTGATTTTAAAAATTAAACGCAGACTTTAACATTAATAGAATGAATGTGCAGCTGCACCACAACAAAGCTGCGTCAGCTCGCTCTTTGTTTCCAGCCTGGATGTTCTGCAGCGGACCTCCATGATTGAACAAGCTGGGATTGCTGGGAGATTTATGATACATACAGCCACAAAGCCTCTAGAGGCTGCTGTCATCTTGTTATATGCATCCAGTTTCTTTGTTGAGCCAGTCCAGTGTGCCATGAAGCCCAATGTATTTTACATGAGCGGGAAAATGGGCCGAAGCAAAGACGGCGTTTAGTCTCCGGCCTCGGGGAAATTCTGAGATGCTCCTCTGCTCCACATTTATATTCTACTCTGGAAGTCCAGCAGGCGATGAGACTGGACACGAACCGCTTACATACACAAACACACACACACACACACACAAACACACTCAGGAACACAATCATGTGTTGCCTTGTCTCCTTCTGTGCTTATTCTTATTCTTATCTGTCTCCCTTAGAGCAATAATAAACTAGGCTAACACTGACATATTTAGAATTTAAGTTTTTATTCACAAATGAAACATTTGAAAATGGCAGCATTTTAAATTGGAGTTTTGGTTTATAGCTAGTTGTGTTTACTGGGTGACGGAAATTACATTAAAATCATCAATTAAAAGGGCACTTGGAGAGCACAGACCTCTGCCAAGCCCAGTATTAGAGTCTCCTTGATATGGAAATCTGCAAGTACAACCACTACATATGTCTGGATAGATTCTTATCATAGATTATAGATTATTTGGAACAGTAAGGGTAATTTAGTCATGACTTCATTCATAACTTCTACATTTGTTTCTACAGTGCTGTCTGACCGGTGGTTTCCACCAAGTTTGCGCCACGGTTCTGATCTGTCCTCCACATGGCTGCAAGCCCCACCAGCAGCATTTAAGAAGCATTTCAGCAACGTTTACTTGGTCAGATTTTGTTGATTAGGTCCTCTTTCCTTGCTCTTTGCGCTTCTACCATGGATAAGCAGGCTACATGGTTGAATAGTTTCTTTTCTGTCTGTCTTTATGATTCTGCACAGGGTCTTTTATTTTGAAAATTAACTGGATTCTCCCTGCCTTTTCTGTGTCCCGACTTCCTGCTTCGATCTGCTCTGTGCTAATTGACGTGGCATCCGTCAAAAACAGATCGGCGTGTATTTGAAGCGGAGCGGAGCAGAGAGCCGCTTGTGGGACGCACTAAGGTGCTACTGGTTGAATCACAAGCGTTGTGTAGAATGGATGCGATCAGTTCTGGCTGACATGGCACAGTCGTAAGCGATGCAGCTGCGCCTGGTGGAATTTAGCCATGGGGTGGCTGTTATATTTTGTTGTCTCTTTAGTCATGATGCACCATTCACTTAAATTATGACAGGCTTGTGCACATGCTACAAATTTATTTCATTTTGTCATAGATGCCTGTGTTACAATTGTCTCTGCTTGCAGAAGCAATTGTAACACTGCTTATCTTGCAGTGTTAGCTAAACCGCAAACTACTACAATGAGTTTTAACTGTTTATGAAACAGTCTCAAATAATTATTTACGCCTCTATATGACAGAGATGGAGATTTTAATTTAAGCTAAAATTATTTTTGACTGCTTTTGGTCACAGCGACAGATTCCAAGATCAACAAAATAATGAAGTTCCTCACAGTAACTTTAAGGAAAGTGAAAAATAAATCATGTATACACCCCATGATTAAAACTGAATAGGTTCTTCCTTGATCCCAGCTACACCCTTCCACCAAGTTTAATAAAAATTGGGCCAGTAGTTTCCACATAATCCTGCAAGGGAACAGATAAACAACCCGGCGAACAGCACCGAAAACAAAACCTCCTTGGTGGAGGTAAAAATCTGACCTCTTGCATTAAATTATCATAAATTTTTAGGAGGGTTGCATCTGTACACAAGGTTGAGATTACATATTGGATGATAATGACAAAACCTATCAGACTTTGAGGATCAGGAACAAAAATGAGACAGTAAATTGTTTTGTGAGATGGGACATGTCGGGGACAACAATTGCAACATCTGGGACACCTCACAATGTCCAAAGAAAGGAAAAAAAAACAGATTTTTTTAACCTTCTTCCACCTAGTTCAACACACACACTCCACTTCCATAAATAGTCAACCTGGTGGAATGGGCGGATTCAAAATGTGACAAACAAGATGAAAAATTGCAGCAGACAAAAACTTCAGATCTGTGCGGAGTCACAAGGAAACTGTACATGATACATTAAAACAAACAATGAAACAATTTAATGATTCCTGCCTCTTCTATAAGTATTTCCTCCAGTGCAGGTGCAGACTGTGTTGAACTCACTTTCATCTTCAGTTCTTTCAAAAATACACAGACACAAGAAATTTCTGATCTGGCTTTCAAGTACAACAGTTTCACTCTCACAATACATATATTTGTTTTATGTTACGGTGTCTGGTTTTGATTTTCCTGCACTAAAACAGAACCTCAGGAATGTGATGTTTTTCAGCCATAAATATGTTTACATAAAGAGTGTAAACCTTCAACTCAGATGGAATTCCAGAGCAATTATCACAGCATCTGGCTCGAAAATCAATAACAAAGTTACAGCAAGTTTGTCATTAGCTCTGTCTGTTTCTATGTGTGACTGATAGGGCCATTAGTCAGTGGCCGAGAGCTTACGTAAAACTGCATTCTTTGTTTACTTTTATGTCTGATTCTTTTATACATCCATTATGTGTTTGTGTGTGCATCTTGCAGACTGTCTCTGTGTTTGAGTCTTGTTTTTTTTTTTTTGTGCGTCTGTGTGTGAGATAATCAAGGTTTTCAAGCAGAATTCATTGTGATCATTATAGCAATGAGTCTGCAGTTTGTGTGAAAACAGCTCTGCTGCCAGGGTATGTTGGGTCCAAATAAACTACAACAGCGTGTGTGTTCACGGTAATGAAGGAACCCAGTATAACAATGGGGCTCGCTAGTGTGATTGTGAGTTTTTGGACAACAATAGAGCTCTACGGCACAGAGGAAAAAGACATATCAGGCTTTGGATACACAGACGATACTTGTTGCTTTTGGTCTGTTATGGGATTTGTTGAAGATGAAAATAAGTCTCCCGTGCAGCCAATCACAGGATAGAAGCCATAGCATTAACAGACAGCCTGCAGCCCTCTGGCTGATCTCTACATCTTGCTGTTCCACAGGGTAGTAAACCATTATACAGCGGGTCAGAAGGTGCCTCATTATGCCAAAGATATCCCTCTCTGATAATGATGTGTTGAAGCTACTGTAGCCGGCAAATGCTTTCAATTTACTTATTTACTTTTCATTTTGAGCCGCTTTTCAAAAGAAAAAACATGCAGATGGGAGGATTTTCTTTTTCCAGTTGTTTTCTGGAGGCAAAAAGCATTTTGCGTTTTAGGTGCTTGGAGCACCTCACGTTTTTGCAGGAGCGCTTTGAACGCCAAGATTTGAAAAAAAAAGCACCTGACATTATTTTTTCCTTTTTTTATGTTGTCCAATTTGATGAATTGAGAGCCAGGCCTTCTGTAGTGGTGACGACAAAGTTTACAATTGCTCGGAAATAATAATCATCATGGAGGACAAACTGGTGGTGGCTGTTACTGGATACACAGAGCTACATGCTTTTGAAAACCAGAGTTACCATGATTTGAACAGAAAACAGTAGGCCTGGAGGTAAATTAGTGTAGTATCATAGATTTCGGATGAGCTGTTTTCAATCACTTAAACTGAGAGTGGACTAGTAGAATACAGTTCATTGTTTGAGTGATAATATTAGCTCAACTTTCAGCATCTCCCTGGGCAAGCTGCCCTGTGATTTCTCCTCTTTCTGGGGATCTCGTGTCCCCACACAGATCTCCATTTCCCCTGTGTCCAGTGTAATATTTTGAAACACCCTCTCATATGCAGATGTTTAATTAACTATCTACTTACTAGGAACTTAACCACTTCTAGCTAACCAAAATGAAAAGGTACAGATCTGAGTTGAATTTTACAGCAAAATCATGGTGAAGCGTGGGGACACGCGATTCGGTACAACAGCTTCAACAAAAAAGGCAGTGTGGTGCAACCTGCAAAGCGTTCACTTTTTACCCCTCATGCCCAGAGAGTGTTCACTCTCTGTGGACTCCGTGTGGACATCTGCAAACCCCAAATCTGTTGTGACCGACGCTAAACAAATGCCAAGCTACTGCATATGTGGAACGCTTCCTCCCAGCAGACTCTCAGTAGTAGTGTAACACTCATTCAAACAATCAAAAAAAAACTTTGAAAATTATTAATACCAACACTCTAATTTAAATTTTCTGGTGAAAATGTATTAAGGTGTACATATATGAAATATACACAATTTATGAAATGATTTGGTTTGCTTTATTTTTTTAATTTCTAAACTCTACAGTACAGAAACTGATGTTTTAAGCAACACAGTATCAGAAAACAAAAGAAAGAAAGCTGAGACTTCACTGAGACCCTCAGCACCGTCTCAGTAGCATGCCGTGTAATCACACGATGTCTTTTACAATCATTGAATCCTTGACTAAAGTGATTTGGGTCCCAGAGCAGCAAGTCACAATAATCTTAATTAACCTTGAGATTGGGGAGGTGGTGTTTAACAAGTGGCAGGGACAATTTAAATGAACAAGGTAATTAGATTTAATTATATCTCTCCTGCAGTGTTGTCACAGTTGAACATCTTGCTTGGCTTCCTCCATCTTTACTAACTCATTCTCCCGCTGTATTTCTTTGTCCAAGTGTTTTCCCTCTTTGTCTCAGACTCTACTCCTTCTGTGTTTATTCATACGGTGTTGTCAAGCCTGCAGACCTTTATAATCTCGCTGAAATACCTTAAGCATCAGTTTCTGGGTTAATTTAATTGGACCCATTAAAAGAAGAACTGGCCTTGCAAAATAGCGATGTTCATGTAGTTTAACCATATTTATATCACAAATTTTCTATGTTTCCATTGATTAAACCTCACGGCTAATCGATGTTTACACTTGTGATGCTGCTGAATGCACAACCACAGAAAGAAGAAAGCGGGGTAGCTGCAGGCCATGTATTCTAAAGAATCTGGTAATCTGCTTGTTATTTTTTATGTTTAAATAATCATTTACACTTTAAAAATGGAATATGTTCCCTGAGAGCTTTCTGTGCGAATGCTGGTGTGGTTCAAAAAGCCGTGACAGCCTTGGTGGTTAAGAAGCAGTTTTGGTAAAAGAGTGGTTCTAGATTTGAATCCTGTGGTGAAGGCCTCATGCCATTTACACTCAAGAAAACATAAATGCAGAGCAGAAAACCAATCAGTATCTGGTGTGACCACCATTTGTCTCACACGGTGCAGCACATCTTCTTTGCACAGAGTTGATCAGGTTGATTGTTGCCTGTGGGACGATGGTTGACTCCTATTCAGTGGCTTTGTGAAGTTGCTGAATATTAGCAGGAATTTCAACAAGCTGCGATACATGTTGGTCCAAAGCATACCAAATATTCTCAATGGGTGACATTTCTGTTGAGTTTGCAGACCGTGCAAGAAATGGGATGTTTTTTCAGCGTTCAGGACTTGTGTACAGATCCTTGCAACAAGGTGCTGTGCATTATCATGCTGCAACATGAGGTGACGGTGGCAGATGAGTGGCACAATAATGGGCCTCTGGATCTTGTCACAGTATCTCCGTGACATTAAAGTTGCCATCAATAAAATGCACCTGTGTTCATTGTCCAATAGCCTGCCCACACCGTAGCCCACCATCTCCATGGTGCACCCTCACGATGTTGACATTAGAAAACTGCTCGCCCACATGAAGCCATGTAAGCTGTCTGCCATCTGCATGTTATAGAAAACTTGGATTCATCCATGAAGAGAACGGTTTCTCCAAGTCGGTTATAATGACAAACTACAGTCTGGTCAAGACCCCGGTGAGGACGCCGGACACTCAGACATGGTTTCTGACAGTTTGTGCTGAAATTCTTTGGTTTTGCAAACCGACTGTTGCATGTATGTGTATGTGTGTGTTGTATGTTGACACTTTATAGTCTTCTAATTTTCTATGTATGCTGCTGTTTTTGACTTGCAGTGCGAGTCTTAATCTCTATTTATATTTTTAGTACTTTTTTGGTTCTTATGTACCAACATACCACAGCAAATCCCTTGTATGTGAAAGCCTACTTGGTAATAAAAGATTCTGATTCTGAAATCCCTGCGGTACTGGGCTGACGTGCCAAGTCAAACCAAGTCGAGCCAAGCCAGCACATGTACATGAAAAAGGTGGAATGGTCTGCGGTTGTGAGGCCGGTCAGATGTCGGCCTGCTGCCAGATTTTGGAAACAACGTCGGAGACGGCGTATAGTATTGAGCAGTCAAATTCATGGAGAACAGCTCTGGTTCCTGCAGTTGCATGCTAATTACACTCTCAAAACTTGCAACAACACCTGTGGCTTTGTGTTGTGTGATAAACCTGCACATTTTAGAGTGTCCTTTTATTGTGACCAGTCCAAGGCACACCTGTGTCATAATCGTGCTGTTTAATCAGCATCTCTGTTTGCCACACCTGTCAGCTGGATGGATTATCTTGGCAAAGGAGAAGTCCTCAGTAACACAAATTACAACATATTTGAGAGAAATAAACCATTTGCGTGCACAGAAGAAGTCGTATATTTGTTTGACTTCAAATCATGAAAAAAAGGGAGCATAAACAAAAGTGTATATGGATGTTTCCAAAGAAATTCAATAAGTCTTTGAGGAAAAAGGAGGAAAATATGATCTAATTATTGACAACCTGCTTTAATGATCCAGTGTTGGTCACTCACTCTGCAGTCAAATAATTCATTTTACTACAACCTGATTTCTTACAATTCTGGCTTGTGCCTGTGAGTAAAAAACAGGATATAAATAATTCTTATATTTGTATCTTTTGTATTTTATTTAGCAAAATATATAAGGTTTGAAAAACAGATGTATATCATTATGTTTTTGAACAGCCACATCCACCTGCTGAAGACAGTCCAATAAACTGATGCTTGTTTTCATCAGACCCAAGGTGTTTGGCCTCCAGCGGGATGGAGCAACATCAGCATATCATTATGTACAAGGAGACAGCTGACTGACATACAGTCATCTCTGGAGGCTCACAGAGCTTATTGGTGTGCTTTTCTTGTACGTATATGATTTAATTGGGCGTCTCTCTCTCTCTTCTCATTTTGTCTCTTCTTTTTTTTTATTCCCCGTGCCACATCATTTCTTTTCTTCCATAAATCATTGCTCCCCCGAGGATTAATGAAGCTGGATGGGTTTCAAAGGTTATTATCAAGGCAAGAAAACGTCCACATCTAATGTTGTAAACATGTTACAAAAATCGTCTGCTTTATTTATGAGGATATGTGTTCATACTGTGCCTTCACTCTGTGGCATGTTTACAATAATATGCTTTATAAATATATATAAGAAAATATAATAAGAAAAACAATCATGACAAAGACTTTTGAGAAAATACAACTAAATTCTAATACCAATGTTTGTTCTTTCTAAATACAGGGAATTACTGTAAATTTTGATCATTTTTGGAGCCAAAAACAAGAACAAATATTAACGTTAGGCTGCTATAAGATTTGTCAGGACAATGCAGTATTTCCAGTTAAGTACTGCCTCATCCGGGTGGCAAGTTTAACACTAAAAGGAGAAGGGAAAAGTTAAGAGCAGAAGAAGTAGGTGCAGAAAAGAGTGTGGAGCGATTGAGAACTTAAAAATATATTAAGTTGATGTATTTCTACGTGCAACCAAGAAGTACTGAGGACAAAACACAAGAATAGTGACCAAGGTGATCCATGGATGTGTGTGTTGTGGGTTAATGACTCATCCTGCCGCATCTTGGAATATGATTTTTTAGCTCAGCTAGCATAGCTAATGTTACCAGCGGGTCATAGGTCAACATGTGGTACTGCAGGGAGAGTGTGTGTATTTTTTTTCAGGCTGAAATGCAACAAACTGACTACAAAGGCATTCTAATGTATTCTGTTTTGTTCTGTTCTATTCAAAGCAACAGAGACACTGGAAGAACTGGTTCCAACACATGTTAGATTTGTGTGAAATAATGCGACAAAATGCTGATGAATCTGGTTCCGTCAAAATGTCAGCCCATCTGTCAGGTAAGTGTTAATCTTTTTCACTCTCATGCTGTATACTACTATGAAAAGCGTTCTTTGTTAGTATGTAGTAGGTGAGAACAGGCACAGAGGCTCATGTTAACGTGGCGGCACATATTATATGCATATGATTATGGGCAACATGACAGCTTGTTGACAAAGGTGTCACTCTGACAGGCTCCCTGGGGCCCTCGGTGCTTATCTTTGGCTTTCCAGCTGTCAGACGAGACCTGATGGACGCCTGGGGACCAGGGGCTGTGAACCAGCCACAGCTTGTTAGGACAAAGTTCAAAAGCCTCACACATGATAGGAAACCTGTAACAGCCCCTGATTCAGCCTCAGGTGTATATAAAGGCTCACTGGCTGAGTGGTCGTGTGGTCATTGGTCTAAAAATTCAAGATAGCCTTTGTTGTATTATTGGAAAGCGTCTCCATTTCATTTTCTGGTTCATTGACTTTGTTTACTGACTTAATGACTTGTTGTTGACTCTTTCAAATGAACAGTTTGGAGGTGCGTCTTCCTGAGCTTGTTAGAGGGTGTCCGTGCCCTGATGACCAATCAAACAGCTCGAGGACCTCATATGTCCTCAGGCGACTTTGTTGCTTTTTCACGAAAGCTCTCGTTCCTGTCTTCGTGCTGTGTTCCTGACTTTTTGTCACCGCTGTTGTCAGTTTCCCCACGTTACACACAGCAGGTTCCTGTTGCCTTCCGCCCGGGAGAAAAACCTAACTAACCTGCCAGTTCCTCCAACGTTTATCACTGTCTTGAGACTGGTAGCAGTGCTTTATTGCTCAGAGTCCAATTTGGAGTTTTTGGAGTCGTAAGTTTCCAGATGGAAACAGAATTCAAACTTTTCTGCTGCAAAACTTATTTTGCTGCATCAAACACAACTTTTAAAATTAATTTAACTTATAGGGTTATCACAACCTAAATGATGCCCACTCATATCGCTCTGTAATCAATACTAACCACTCATCCATTCCTCGATCAACAGTCCTTGTGAATCCCTCCATCTATCCCTCTATCTTCTTTTTCATTTTTTAAATCTCGTCTCCTTTAAATCTACCATCTGCCATCTACCCATTCATCCATCACACTGACAGTCTCTAGAGGAACAGTGTATTTATCCTCACCTTTCTAACCCTCTAATTATCCGCACAGTCCAGGCCCGAAGCAACAGAGCTGTTTGTTAGCGAGACAGACACAGAATTCGAATGAATGGTAGAAGGTGCTTCCTGGTGCGATTTAATTCAGCACAGTTCAATTCAATTTATGCCTTAATGTCCTACAAAGGAAATTGTAGATTATTCAGAGAAGAAACACAGGTAAACATACATTAAAACAATTATGAGAAATGTAGATTTATTCAAGGTCTGATGTGCTTGTTAACAGCTGTTCCACCAGCCCGTTCTCACTCCCTAAATGTCAGCTTGGTCTGTGCCCCTCTGCTTCAAAGTATGAGGCTGTAACAGCACCCCTCTAAAATTATGTTATGATGTGCCATCGAAGTAAGGTTACGCAGTGCAATGATCGAGAAAGTCTGTGGCGTACCCTTTACCTTTAAAGATGCAGTTAATGGCACAAGCGAACACATTTTAAATCTCAAATATCCTACCAGTGGCCCCTAGAAAGGCTGCGATGTGACCGCCGGATCAATAGTTTCATCACTGCGGGAACGTGAACGTCAATTTCAAACATGTCAATGCAGCCCTTAAATGGAGGAAACAGGATCACGACACTGTGTCGATCTCACAGAGATGCTCATCAGGCTTTATCAGGTAAACAGTCAACAACACGACAGATGGAAAGTAACACAGACACACACACAACTTAATTATTACTCACAGGCAATTTCAGTCTGCGATAACCTTATATCAATACCGAACCAATCAGCAGGGTGATGATTAACATCCTGATTGACTTGAACTTTAGGACAGAGGACAAAACGTTTACACTACGAGCCTCGGTGCTCAGCTCTGATTTATTGCTTTGGAATTTGGGGAGTTTGTTTGTTTGTGTGTTTTTGGCTGATAACATTATTTTTTCCAATATCAGATTCCAGATGCCACTGACATCTGCAATCACTGTTTCATTTGAAGATGATGAGAAGTCGTGAGCAGATGATAACAAAGAGGAAACATTTCTAACTGTGGCTTTTGTGGAAAAATGGCTGCTACTTCTCTACCAGTGTCTGATGCAGGAGTGGTAGGATTGAGAGGTGAATGGCTTCACGGTAAAAGATTTTATTTAAGAGTTCAGGATGTCAAAGGCGACTTTTAACTACATCTGTCACCGCCTCTCCACAGGAGTCTTGCAGCAAAACACTTCAGACGTCTGACGTTAAAGTTACATGAAATCCAAAGTGACTGTTCACACTTTCATGAGTCTTTTTGTATGAATTAATCAAAACGTAGTGAGAATCATATGAGGAGAGTTGAAACACGTAGTTGCAACTTTCCCCAATCTAAGCAGCCCAATCAAAACAATTCAAATTAGTTTTGTAAAATCAAAAGGCATTTAATACGGGTTTGTTGCATGGCAAATTTTATTCATTCTTCCTGTCTCACACTGAAATAGAGACACTGAATAACATCTGTAACATCTGCACATTGACCCAAGGTATGCCTATCTTCTATGCATTTAAACAAAATTCAGCATCTGTTATTTTAATGAGTTACTAAACACAAAATATACAAAAATATATAAAAAAAAATCAGACCTGTATCTCACTTCAGAAAACATATGAAAGTGGCCCAAATCAGAGCTGAAAAGATCAGATTCCATGTGATTTGTGCTGTTCACAAAATAATAATTTAAAAAAACAGATCTAAGTCACATATGATCAAAAAAAATAAATTTAAAAAAATCTGGTTTTGGCGACGTTTGCCTGCAGTGCCTGCAGCTCTATCAGAGGGATACATCAGGAAAAACACAAGGCTGAAAAAACTGTATAGAAGAATAAGAGCCTCACAGACTCATACAAAAGTGATCTCTCTCAATCATCACCCACGACCAACCAGAAGTGTGACAGCACCTGCATCTGCACAGACCCCGCCCTCCGCCCACACAATTCAGTTCAATTCTATGCAGTTTTATTTGTACAGAACCAAATCATAACAAAATTATCTCAGGGCACTTTTCAAATAGAGCAGGTCTAGACCGTACTATAAATATCCATATCTATGAAGCCAATTGTTCCCACCAGGAGCAAGCACTGAGACGACTGTATCAAGGAGGCAGAAACCATGAGCAAATCCAGGTGCTTTATTGACACTTTTGCCACCAGTGTTTTTTTAAAATAAAAGTGACCAGCCAGTGCCAGCATTTTTTACTAAATTCACTGACTTTTCAACACCCACAGAATATTCAGTTCTATGAATATGTTAATATGGAATATATCAAAAGAAAGAACAGATCTTCTGGTTTCAGACACACAAAAAAAGTTTTGTTCTAGCTTCATTCATTCTTTTTTTTATAAGCACTTATAATATTGATTGGTTGCAGCAAAAAAATCCGTGGTGCTATCTGACCCAGCTGCGGTGTGAGCAGCCTCACTGTGTCCCGGCTGCTGTGATGGTCCGGGGCCCGCTCTGTGGCCAGGTCACGATGCTCTGACCCATGGATCAGCCGCTGAGCACCACTGTTTTTGTGCTTGATAACACCATCTTCTTCTTCTTCTGTTGTTCATTCCAGTGGTTCTCTTCTTCTTAGAGTGACAATTTTTTTCACAGATGATCTGTCACAGCGCCCCCTATCGCCTGGCAATGAAAACATCAATTGACCATCTGCTGGAACCAGAGTGAGAGGAAGAGAGGGGAGGAAAGAGAAAGAGAACATACAGTAGCACAACTCAACTTTCACTAAAAGATTCAGCAATAAAAGTAAATAGAAAATAGTAATGGTAGCAGTAGTGATGATAATACTGACAGTAGTCACAATAAGGATAATAATAGCAATGATAGTAATAATACCAATGTCACTATCACCAGCCATTATAGGTGTGTTGCAGCTACAGATCCAGAATCTACAGCTCCAGAGGCAGAAGTACCTGTAGAAAGTGGATGAAGAGGAGACGAGTGAGCACAATCTATGGGAGAGAGAAGATGTCGAGTTAGTAACAGCATTAGCAATAATGGAATAAGAGTGTGTGCACATATAGAGGGAGAGGAGGACAGAGAAGCTCAGTGCATCATACTTTTGGAGATTCGAGGAACCACGAGTAAGCCTGCGCTCAGAGAGCACAGTGTTCTAGTGGGCTGATAGGGTACTGTGAGCTCTTTAAGGTATAATGGTGACCCGACCATTAAGGGCTTTGTATGTGAGCAGAATGATTTTAAATTCTATTTTGGATTTTATAGGGAGCCAATGAAGGGAGGCTAATATGGGAGAAATATGATCTCTTTTCCTAGTTCTTTTCAGGACACATGCTGCAGCATTCTGGACCAACTGGGGAGGCTTTAGAGACATTTTAGGCCTGATACTAAGGAGCTGCACCCTAAGAGAAACAAACTAATGGACTATTTTTTCCTGCATCTGTTTGAGACAGGATGAACCTGATTATAGAAATGTTATGGAGGTGAACAAAGGCAGTCCTTTCATTTTCTCATTATTTTGGTGTGCTCTGGATGCTTTAGTTACCAGTGCAAAGCATTGGTATTTGACGCCAACAATTAACTATCTTTCTGGTGCATTTACAAACTGCAACTGACAAATCCGAATTATTCTTCCTTGAAGCTGGTGATTATAATAATACACCCACAGTGTCTCTGAACACCCACTGCACCATCTGCTTGCATATGTCTTTCAGACCAGCAAGGAAAACTTTTGTTTCATCCGCTCTGTGAAATATTTATGTCAAGTCAAGGCTTAAGAGTCGGTAAAAAAGTGACCCCAAAAGGACTGTGATCCCTGACGCCAACTTTTCTACTTTCTCGCACCAAAGGTCTTAAATTGTTAGCTAATCTGGCAACCTGCAAATTCCAGTAAAGACACAAGGTAATCAATCAATTCTGGTCCAAATTAAAGGTGCTCTGTGAAGCATTTTAAAATCAATAGTGGAAAAAGTGAAAGTCTATTTTTCTCTTCTTCAGGGTGAGGGAGAGGAAGGGCAGTGTTTATGAGAAATATGGTCTCTAGTTTGGAGACAACACCTCTTTTACAAGAGAGAGGTGACCAGTCATCTCTGTCACGATCTCATCTGCCGAACTTAATTACACCACGAGGACAATTATACACTCACAGTTAAAAATGATTCACACGTCACCTTTAAATGATTTTAAATTCTCTCATTTATCTTCTGCGACACCGTCAGGCTCTGTGAATCCTCTCTGTGCTTATCTTCACATTTCCACCTGAAGTCATTTAGCAAGAGATAAAGTTACTTGTTTGACATGAACATTTTTTAAAGTGTGGAACTTGACTGTCTGATAGCTCCATTCTGTCCTGGAGGATTAGCTCAGCCATGGGGGCCGCACGCCTAATTTGACAGATAAAAAGGTGGAAATGTTAACATGCTAATGTACAAAGGCAGTCCCACTGGTCTACGCCAACATGGGTCTGACATCTGTGTGTGCATGTGTGTGTGTGTGTGTGCATGTGTGTGTGTAGGATTATCATGCGAGTGACAGGCAGTTGTGGTGCACCTGAGCTGATTGCTACATGACCTAGCTTATTAGCACTCTGAGCTGAGCCTAATTAGCCCCCATGCTAACAATCTGTAGATGGTCTAACGATGACATTAGTGACTTTAATATCAGAAACTTCTTTTGCATCCTTGTTAGCACAGTTACTGCAATGAGCAAATCAGCAAAAGAAAATGTGAATGAATGCTTGTTTCCATCCTCTACTGTTATTCGACTTTTAGGACTTGGGTCATTGAGATAAATGGCGTTGATTTTCCAGTCGGAAAACCATTATACTATTGCAGAAGAAGATGAGATAATTAAAAGGGCACCAGTCTAACCTCAAATGGTGAAAACCACACAGGATGGAAAAATGACATTTCAGTTAGTTTCATGTATTAATGTGAGGAAGGTTCCATCAAATCTGTGTGGAGCGATGTGGTCGTATCATTGAGCCACGTGAGCGATGAGGAGACTGTCAGAGTGGAAACAACTGATCAGTCATGTGAGTTAAATGTTTGCCATGTCAGAACTTGTTCAGAAAGTGTTTCCATCTCACATTAAGTGCATTAACTCTTTTTAGAAATGGGCAAAAAACCTATTTTAACTTATTTTGTGTTTTTCAAATTTTTCAAATTTTGTTTCCATCAACCTTTTCAAATGTGACACTTCAAAATGTGCATAAAAATACATTGATGGAAACACTGTTAGTAAATAAACTTTACAAGAAACAGTAAAACTCAAAAAGCTGAAAAAAAGCTAGCTGAATGGTCACTACTGTAATGGAAAGCTGTTTGTTAGATCACAGCATCTTGTTTTCTATTTTAACACGTGTTAAAAACAGTAGGCCTAAATTTGACATTTGGGTTTGGAGGCTTTGGAATTGCGTAAAGGCACTTTGATGGACTATAGCCAACTGAATAAATAAAAGCAATGTACTAGACTAATTATTTTAGGCGTTGAGTAATTTTTGAAGTCAGTATAAGGCCAGTTGTTCCCACCAAGGGCATGCACTGCATGCATAATATAATTAATATTATATTAGAAGTAATATGAAATTATTTTTTAATGACAACATCATTATAGTACTGTAACAAGCAGAAGGTAATTGGTTACATTTTCTAAGAATCTGCCCAAAACTGCTCCTCTATACGTGCATAGCTGTGTAGTGAGCTATGACTCAGTATGAAAACAATATTGGATAACTTCAAACAAACTCAATGATCTAAAAAAAATCTGAAAAAAGATTGCATGTCTCAAACAGTAGTTGAACGTATGTTGGTTGTCGTTCACTATAATATGTTACACAAGATAAAATGATCTGTTGTGACACTGTGGCGTGTGAACCCAGAATTAGCCTCAGACTGCTGGTGTAATAGCTACATTTTGGACACAACTAATGTCAGTTAAATTGCAACTGTACCAACTGTGGTTGCTACTAGCAACAGAATGCTGCCTGAAATCAACATCCAGTGGAAGAACACTCTTCTCATCACAAGAAACTGTTTCAAGGTTGTGTCTTGATGGGAATTCTTACTTAGAGTTTCACAAATCTAAGGTTCAACTACAACACAAACTACACACAATCCTTTTTCAGCTCATTTCACTCAGCCTCCTCTTGTTCTGTGTCATGAAGCGGCACATCTGGTCTTCAAAGAGCCCAAAACAGCACATGTCACTGTGCTGACACTTAACCTACAAAACAGCAACTGAAACAACTCCCGCTTACCTCATTCAGGTCTGCGCTCCCTCCCGCTCACTATACGCTCTGCCAATGAAAGACGGCTCTTTTGCAGTTCCCCGGTGGTGAAACAAGTTACCGTTTCTGTTTGATCTGCAAAGTACCTGTCTGTCTTTAAGAAAAAAATAAAGACTCAGCTCTGCACGTGATAGACCAAAAAAATTAAAAAAAAACCTGATGCATTCTATGCACAAATCGCTTCTTACGCTGCATGTAGGCACCTACATCCTATCAGACTCTAACTTTGCTTTATGTCACTTACTCGTGTTGTTCTCTCCTGACTAGATCCTTGAAGTATATCACTTTAGATAAAAGCATCTGCTAAATAAAATTGTAAATTTTAACTTGTAATGAAGCAATTCGGCAGATCCTTCCAAATCCATTCTGGTGCATCACAATGAAAAATGAACGCTAAAATCTGTCTCTAATTAATCATCTCATCTGTAGGCAATTTAATGCAGTTATAATTTACTGGTGTTTTTAAATGCTGCACACATCACTGAAGTATACTCGTTCAAAGTCATTTGTTTATTTTATACGCATTATTTTTCAAAAATGTACTACGAGGTGTTCTCTGCTACACGAAAACACTGCACACGTACACAAAATGCACACACCTGCCTGTCGCATTCATCCACACCATTGCAGGTAATGACTCCAAAACCCAAACACACCACGGTAATTCTCATGATATTACAGTCCAGTGTGACGTCTGGTGGATTAGCATAGCATGTAAACAGATCCATCAAGTGTCGGATGAGGCCTCGAACGCCCCGGAGGCTCAAATACCCCGAACACGAGAGGGAAAACATAAAAACATGTTGGTACTAAATGTGTATGTGTGCGTGTGAGAGAGAGAGAGTGTGTGTGTGTGTTCAATATTTAATATGTCCTCCAGGTCATGTTGCCCCTGATGTTTACCTTTGGGATTCCAGTTCATCAATACGTTACTATAATGTCTCTAACAACACACACACACAATAACTATTGTTACACTGTAAAGACATAAAATAAAGCACCTGGTCTTGTTACATACACACACACAGCAGTGCAAAATACACGCTAAATAAAACTAGACCTTTCCACAAACATGCAAATGCACACACCGGCTGGTCAGAAAAAATTAAAACACAGAAAACACACCATCTGGCTCCTGCGGTCACTTTTTGTCCACACACACCTAAACACACGGACTGGAGTATCCCCCACATGGCTGTTAAATGCTGAGGCAAAAGAGAAAATTAATCAGATATGAGAAGTACCCCGTAGCAGCTTTTCCATTAATGATACCATCCATGTGGGTACACTTAGTGTAATAATGGGAATGTCTGTTGTATAAAAATGGCCAAATATCAGCAATACACATCATCATCATCAGTCAAACCATAGCTGGACTATATGGCAAAAATTATATAATAGGCCTAAATATAGAATTGACATATATTGTATAAAATCATAACATTTAAATTTAATAATAATTTTATGGTATTGCTGTAGCGTTTGAAGACTATTCTTTCAGAGGAATAGTTCTAAATTCAATATACTGTGCACACATATAGACTTAGTGCCAGGAGGAGATTAGCTTATCATATCAACATGTCCTCCTACCTGACACAAAAGAATAAATTGTCTGCCAGTGACTCCCAAAAAAACATAGTATGACTGTTGGAGAATACCAGCGACAGGCATACCTGACCTTAATAACATTACATAAGTCACGTGGTTGATATTGTGAAGTGGTTTGGTTAGGTTGAGGCACCAAAACTATTTTGTTACAATTTAAATAAAAAAAAACATGGTTTGGGTTAAAATGTCCCATGACTTTCATGACCATGGACCATCCACCTCAAAGTACTGCTCCAGTCATAGTTAATATGGCCATTAGAGGTAGCCCCCTAACAATAATAAACATAAAAACGGGTCGTAATAATCAGCTTGCATAGACAGCCTTTAGGCTTACTGTTGTTTTTCTGGTGAGAAGGGAAACAGCTAGCCTGGCTCTGTCCAAAAAGAATGAGATTGTTAGTTTTACACTAACAGCACTAAACACCTCATGCTTCTTCAAAGTCGTGATGCAAAATGTTAATTTCGATAAATCAGTTACACAGCCATTGAAAACTAGAACCCTGAGGTTAAAAAAAGTGCATACAAGATGTTCTTTGTCGTGCTACAGTGGTGTTGATTAAAGCGGATCTTTCACTGGGTTCTGATTACTCTGATTAAAATAATAAAATACAGGCCTTCATGTGTCAGACTCGACAGCCATGACTGTTTAATACACTTTGGTATGAATGTGTGCTGCAGCTTGAATAGAACAAGTAAGTGAATGTTTCTGTCCCCATTGAGCCACAGAGCTGCTTCTCATTCAGCTATTAGAGACTAAAGTAGTTTGTCTGATTAGTCGAGTGTTTACCAGCCCGGCCTGATTCCTGACAGAGCCACCGTATCCATCCACATATCCATTTTAATTAACACTTCATCACAATTAGCTTTGTGATCAACACCAGAGCGGGCTGGGGTGAACACACACACTCACACACACGCACACATTTGAGCACACACTCCTGCGAATGACTGAAGAGCCCGCAGAGGCAGTGTGTTAGAATATTTTCCATCGAGGTGCCCGCAGCAAAACATGAAAACATAATGGAGGTCAGCTGACCTCTCTACACTCCACAAAAGCTGATGTGTAGCCTCTGCGCTGCTCCGTAAAGGGTAGAGAAAGAGTAATTTTGCGCCCAGTTTGAACGTCTCTGTGCCTGCTGAGCAGTTTTCAAAAACGTGAGACAGCAAGAGGACAGCAGAGGTTTGGGGTCAGACTGGAGAGAGAGAACAGAGAGACTTGAAAATCTGTGGACGGTCTTTGTGCTCAAATTTTAATAAACCACTAAAATGTCAAGGTGTGCAAGGTAACTGCAACATCTGAACATCAGTACAGATGTGTGATGTTTCCTCCTGCGTATGACCAGTCTCTCAATACTGTTAAAGGGATAGTTCACCCAAAAATGAAAATTCAGTCATTATCTACTCACCATATGCCAACTGAAAGTCAGGTTTATTTTTTTTTAGTTCACAAAACACTGCTGCAGTTTCACAGGAAAACAGTGTTGGAAGGAAAACAATGCAATTGAGGACTGGAGCAACTTGGAAGATGATTAAAAATGTAAAAGGTCACTCAGTAGAGTGCAAATCTCCTCCTGGCAACCCAAAAAGAACATTTTGATTTTAGCAAGTAACTCTCACTGACTGTAAGAGCTACTAAGTAAGCCTTGTTTTAGCCTAGCAGTTGCTAATGATTTGCTACACAGCTAAGAAGAGTGAGTGAGTCTGCAGTCGGTACAGGTTATAGGTCTGAACAGTGGCGGCTGGTGAATTTTTCTCCAGGGGGGGCTATAGCGAAAATCAGGCAAACATTGTACGGTATCGCACCAGTGTATTTTAATATACGAAAAGAGCCTTTATTTGTACTTGCAGAACTAAATGAACATGTTTAAGAACCTGATGGAACTTGTTTAGTTAAGGTAAATTAGGTACTTAAATTTGTGCAAATCCTTTATAATAATTGTATTTTATTTTACAATTTATGCTGAAAGATTAAAGTAAGCAAAAAGTACCCCAATAAGTATGAAAGAAATCTAATACCACAAACCTTCAGACAGTGGAAGAAAATTATAAACACACTGAATACATTAAAAATTGCCATTTTGTGGCTGAAAATTTACTTTTTGTACATAAATTCTCCCAGAGAGGTGTAAATGTCTCAGTGACTCTGTGGTTGTATTTGACAGGTTTATATAAAGTACCTACTTTAAGGTGTGTCCCCACTTTTCTGCACAAAACAGCAACTATTTAAAAGATCAACACCACACATTCACTTCTGTCATCTCCAGTGGGGGAATGTAACTAAGTACATTTATCAAGTACTTTATCAAAGTCCAATTCGAATTACATCCATATTATATTACTTTATAGTTCTACTTAACTTTTTCACTCCACTACATTTACCTGACAGGTACAGTTACTTGTTACTGAAACGGGAACATTTTACTGCACAGTGGCTTACTTTTACTTTTCATAAATGTTTACATACTTTTACTCAATAATTTTAAATGCAAGACTTTTACTTGTAGTGTAGTATTTTCACAGTGTGGTATTAGTGTTTTTACTGAACTAAATGATATGAAATACTTCATCCAGCACAGCTCACTTCTAAGATGATCAGCTGGTACCAGCATGAGGCTGAGTTACACTGTCGTGATGTCTCCACAGAGAGTTTATCATCTTCCTCTCACTGTTGTGCTTTATGATGTCAGCTGATCAGGTTCTTTAACTCTCAGCTTCTCTTCTAATGTTCTCTTCTCAAAACATGTTGCTTATGGTGACTTCACAGATTTTATGTCTCCATTCTAGCAGCTAATGCGCTAAACTCTTCCAGCTGTCAACACATCTCACTCAGCTGTATTATCAGATGTAGATCGAGCCAGTCGCTCGCTGCTGCCACCCAGAGGTTGACGATGTGTAAACCAGCACCATTCAAATGAATGCTGAGGGCGCAGCTTCTGTGCGCCCCACCAAGCTCCTATCTCTTGTATTGAGAGGATCGAACTGCGCATGTACAACTTATAGCGAGAGTAAATGGGTGAAAAAATTGCGCCCCAAGCTGGAAACACATGACCTATCCGTAACTTCGGACATCGTAAAACATTTTTAACAACACATTTAAGTGCAGATTATACATTTTACTCACTAACTACACAATATTGATGTTGCTCATTTAAAGAAATATACAGTATATATTTTAAAGTAATTAAATCTTCTTCACTGAAGTTTTAGGATGTGGGGAGAGGTGGGGCGGCACCCTAGCGCCCTCTATTGATCAGCCGCCACTGGGTCTGAAACAGGTGTTTCAAGGTTTTTTACAAATTGTGGATGACCACAACCACAAGGGGTCCTATAGCATACAGACGTAAATGTGCGCAAAAAAATGAGACTAATGTGTCTAGTAGTATGTGAGATTAGCTGTGGACAAGCTCCAGCCTCATTGGTCATGCACACTCACACACACACACTCGACCAATCACAAGATCTCCTCCAGACTTACGCCTGACAGAGATAAACGTATTAACAAAAATATAAATGCAACACTTTTGTTTTTGCTCATCATGTATTTTCATGAGTTGAAGTAAAAGATCTCTTCTGTGCACACAAATGGTTTATTTCTCTTAAATTTTGTTCACAATTTTCTTACCCTGACAGGTGTGGCAAATAGATGCTGATTAAACAGAAGCATTACTGCGCACGTGTGTCTCGGACTGGCCACTCTGAAATGTGCAGGTTTGTCTTTTAAAAAAAAAGACATTTAGTAGGCACTGAACTATGGCTATTTCTACTCTGAATCTGACTGGCTAGTACTTGTTGCCTTCCTTGGTTAGGTTGGTTTGGTTTAGGCATGAGGAGTGATTGGTTTATGGTAAAAAAAAAAAATTATAAGGATAAGCCAATCAGATTCAATTTTAAGTCAATTTTCAATTTTAGTTTATCTAAAGTGTGCAACACTTTAAGAATCTCTGAACACTTTACAAGTAGTAATAGTATAACAACAAGGTTGAGGTTAGAAGGTTTTAAACAACACAGAGATCTTTTTTTATAACAGGGTTGGGGTAGCTACTAGTCCGTGATTTGGGTTCCCAGCTGGTAAATTACAAGAGATCATAGTGAACAGAAAAAAGATGTGTTTTCGGCCTGGATTTGAACATATCGACAGAGCTTACCTCCTGAATGTGCAGTAGGAGATTGTTCCAGAGGAGAGGGGCTGGATGGGTGAAGGCTTGATCACTGAGTTCTTATGAAATCAAGGAACAGTTATGTAACGAGCATCAAGGGAGCACAAAAGACCTGATGCTGTATATGGAGAGATAATGTCGAGTGTAGGATGTGAGAAAAATCATATTGGTGAGAAGCAGGACTTGACATCAGCTGTTGTGTGAACTGATAGCTAGTGCAGAGACATTAGGATCGGAGTTATATGGACAAACTTTTTGGATCTTGTGAGGACTCTGGTGTCTGTGTTCTGTGACTGTTTATTGCTGTTTTGTGTCGGCTGGAAAAAAGCAGTAGTCTAATCTAGATGTAAATGCAGATGTCAGAGTAGGGCAGGTCATGATTTTTCCCTTCTGGGAAAAAAAAATTGCATCTGTCACCCTATTTTCAATTTAAAAGTGCACATTTTAAAGTGGCCCTTTACCGTGACCAGACCAAGACACACCTGTGCAAAAATCATGCCGTTTAATCAGCATCTCTACATGCCACATCTGTCAGGTGGATGGATTATCTTGGCAAAAGAGATGGTTTTACAAACACACATTCTAATTTCTGTGCAAAGTTTGAGAAAAAATAAACCTTTTGTGTGCATGGAAGTCATATATCTTTTACTTTAGTAAAAACAAAAGTGTGGTGTTTATATTTTTGAGTATATTTTTTTGTTGTTGTTTTTGCAGATGGCAGAATAGTTTTTTCATCCAGATGGTTGGAAGAGTGTTTGAGGATTCTGGAAAGACCTTCAATAAATGTTGTTAAACATCCCTGTGGGTTTTTCAAAGTTCGCCAGGTAATTATTTTTCAGAAAAATCAGATCCTCGGCCCTGTGACTCGAATACTTGACAGGACTGATGAGTTGTGATAGATGTAGAATTATAAAGTAATGTTATTGTCACTTTGCAGGATCTGTTTATGCATTTTTCAGCTGTGTAACATTTCTAATCATTTGTTTGGCCTGTGTTTACCAAAGCATCAAACCACAATTATTCATTAATAATTCATGAAAGCCTCATATCTACTCAAACAAAATCTTAACCACAAGATTTACACAACAAAACAGACCACTACAATTAGGATCTATTCAGACCAAGAGTTCATTAGCACCATCCAATCAGGCAGTGATGAGCTGACACTGATACAACAGTCAGGAGAGGCTGATTGAGCCGATGTGTCTCAATTTTCCTGTGAGCACTGTTATGTACAATTTTTCTTTGGCTGTAACAGTTTAAATATTAAAGTACCAACATGACAACCAACCACACATTCACCAGAGACCTGATGATTTTGATGCCAGAGGAGCCAATCAGACAGAGACGCACGGCTACAGGTGTGGCCGCTTCAAAAGCACGTCAGGCAAAACAGCTGAGCAGCTGTGGAGCAGGGCTGCATGCACAACCAGGCGAGCAAAAATGATTGACAGTGACGAGCGACGCGGCTCAGTGCCGTGCACTGAAAAGTTGAGAGTATTTTAACTTTTGTGCGCATCTAAGGAACTTTGGCAGTATTGTTTATATGACATTCATGCCAATAAAGCGTGTTGAATTGAATTGAGATTATGTCAATTTGTAAAATAATAGAGATTTACAGTATATACATATACATAAACAGCTGTCTGGTAAGTTCAGAAAATTCCATCAGTTTACTAAAATGCAGCATTTAAGTTTTTTTAAGGAACAAAAAACCTTATTCCGTATCATGATGGCAACTGGAGTAAACAGGCACCTCACACTCATACATTGTAATCTGCTCTTTTCTGACATTTTATTAATTAGTTAATATTTTATCATGAGTTGTCACACGCTCTGTGACAGTGTTGGATTCACAGAAATTGTGTAGCAATGTGATTTACCCATTAAATTAGGATAAAAATGTCCTATTTCGTGACATATTTCACTATTACAATATAAATTTAGATTTACAGCGAGAAATAATAGAATTAATTTAACCCACCTCTACTGGGTCACCATTAAATTCCACTGAACAACTCTCGGCAAAGGAGAGAACTTCAACTATTAACAGTCCACAGCTGCAGAGTGTTTCATAACAAGATAGATGTGATGTGGAGTATCACTCTAACAATTGAAAATGTCCGGAGATGTGTTTACATGCAGCGATTCAGCCCTGCAGTAATTGAAATGCTAAGAGGAATCAACACACACACACATACACACACACACACACAGAAACATTGATGAAAGAGAGAGTGGTGGCAATACATCTTACACATACACACACAAGAAGTCTATTACACTGTCTGCCTGCAATTAGAGTCAAGGTGATTGAGTGCACACACACACAGACACACACACACACACACACCACACACAACACACACACACACAGAGTGATCATTCCATTTGTCAGTGACTTAGTTAACCTCATTTACTTTGCTGAGAAGAACTCCCTACAGTCCCTTCTCAATCAACAAGTATTGATTAGCTTGTGTGTGTGTGTTGTGTGCATACATGACATTTCTGTAGTCGTGTTTGTGTGAACTGTCCATGCATCTGGATGAAAGCGTGTGTATGTACAAGTTTGTGTATGTGTTGAGCAGCCAGTGCAGCATTACTTCTTATAAAGTCCAGACGTTTGGTCTTTACAGCCTTCAGTCTGAACTGTAGGAGGAGTTTGGTTTGTGTTCTGAGTTATGACAACAGAGAAATGCAGCATATGGCTTTAAGGCATCATTGATCAGTATTTTTTCTAATAATAATGAATCAATCACTTCATCCAATGTGATGAGGGTCATGCGTAGTGATGAACTGTCTGCAGGAGTTTCTAATGCTGCCTTACATTTACCTCGGAAGTCCAAGCTGGGAATGACATCACACCCAAGTTGACTGCGTTCCAATACGAGTCAGAAAACCAAGACGGATGCCTCCAGGGAAACATTTGCTGTGGTTGCTCTTTTGTGGTATAATCAGTGTCCAATCTATAGAAGGCAAATAACATCAAATAACACAACTTATTCATCGATAAAATGAGTAAATACTTACAACAAGCAAATAGCTCCTACAGGTATGTTTTGCATTTCAAAGAGAAGCGTTTTCCCAGTGATATCAAGACGTTTCATTCCTGAATGTGTCTAATTTCAGAAACGGTGCTTTGCTAGAAGTGTGTTGCAGGTTTGCAAACAAAGTGCACAGCAGAAAATGTGTTTGTACTTGTACTTTTGGCGCCTTTGTTTAAGGCATGATTACAAAAGTTTAAGCTTTTGATGCTTTCTGTTTAAGTATTCATTTTTATCGTGTGAGCACTGGGTATAAACTGTAAATGCCCATGGCTCTCAAAGTCAGCGTCGATTAGAAATGAAAGTGCAACTGTTCTGTGAGTCAGACTACTGATATCTGAAACGCTGCAAACGCTCTGTGGATTGTTCTGCAGCACGGAGGCCAAGAGGGAACTGAACCTGTTACTCAGTCAGTGTTATAGCATTACTACTCCACACACCGATTCACAGTTTTAGTGGCTGTGTTCAGCTTTTAAAGTTCTGAGTAAGACTGTGTGTGTGCGCGTGCATGTCTGTGTGTTTACTGTCATTACTGCTGATGCTAATTGCTAGCAGAGAGAATAATGAAGTAGTTTGCTTGTTTGTGTGTGTGTGTGTGTGTGTGTGTGTGTTGTGTGTGTGTGGTGTGGTGTTTGTGTTGTGTATGTGTGTGTGTGTGTGTGTGTGTGTGTGCACCCTCGATCATTTTGCTGTCATTAGCACTGATGCTAATTGCCAGTACGCAGAATAATGAAGTACTTCTTGTGTGTGTGTGTGTATTTCTGCATCCATTCTTGTGTGTGCATTTGTGTAACCATGTGTATCCACAGTTGTGGTGTCTGTGTGTGTGTGTGTGTGTGCAGCATCAGTCACTGTCCTGTCGTTAGCACTGGTGCTAATTGCTAGCAGACAGTGTAATGGAGTGGTCCCTCAGGACCGTTCAACAACCTCAGACTTCAATACAGCCAACACGCACCGCTCACACTGAAAGGGTGTGTGTGCGTGTGTGTGTGTGTTTGTGTAGGTGTGTGTCTGTGTGTGTACATCCTGATGGGAGGATTAATGAAGGAAGCTGGTGAATTATGTTTGCGTGTTAGTGTGTGTGACAGAGACACATTTGCTAGCGTGTGCGTCAGTGAGAGACTGGAAGGATTAATGACAACTCTGTGTGTGTGGGTGTGTTGTGTGTGTGTGTGTGTGTGTGGTGTGTGTGTGTGTGTGAGTGTCCAGTCAGGATATGTATCCAGTCCTCTCCATCAGACCTAATTAGACTGAGGTTAAAGAGGGAAGTCAATGTGAGATCCTCACAGAAGAAGCCACACAGTTGGTTCTCACCAGTGACATTCAGAAAGTTTACTTTTAAGAAACCTTCAAAGTTCCCTCACACAGAAAGTCTCTTGGATAATTTGACTAAACTATACTAGTTTGTCACAGCCAGCAGTCTGACATATTTAATTTATATTCCTAACAAATCACACTGATATTATTGAGGTGTCAAAAATACCACAGTACGAGTCTCTGCAGCAGAGAGAGTTCAGATTCCGGGGAGACCAGGGTTGCTGCTGGCCATTTGGGTGCTGTAAATGTAATTGCTTTGTGCGTAAACGTAATTGCTTTGTGTTGTGTGAACTGCAATGAGATGAAGTGGGTGTGACAGCACCTGGGCAAAGGCAAGAGTCAAGACAAATGACCAGTTCTTCATAGTTTGTAATAATTCAGCACAGTGATACAGACTTATCATAGAGGAGACTAGCATGTGGAATCTGTCTGTTTGTCACTGTTACCAGAGACTTCAGTCTGCAGTGTAAACCACAGAATTGTAGGCCTCATGATCAAAGAAAGTTTTTTATATCACGTCGACACTTCTGTCTATATTTGCGCTCTTTCTTTGTGCTGTGAATCTGCATCACTTTTTATCAATTGATGGTTTTTATAAGACCTCCCACACCCAGGATTTAGCTGTTTTGGTGCCACCTCCAGAACTTGGTGCCCTATGCACTGTGCATAATGTGCATGTATGTAGCAGCAGCTCTGAGGTAGACATGTACTGTAGTTCTCAAAACAAGGCAACCGATCCCTCTGATGAGAGTTAGAGCCCTTGCAGTGGGATTGCACATGACTGGGGGAAAACTGTGGAGTGTATGTCATCATGGATGAAATGACTGCTTTGCTGCGGTCAAGGCCATTAACATTCATGTTGGCAAGATTTAATCAGAAGCAGAACTTGTTAAGATCTTGACAGGGAAGACAAGCTGCTTATTGAGTGATCATGTCAGTCAAATACTAACTATGAACAAGCCAGTCTCACTCTTCAGTTCACTGTGAATATAGCAGGACACCACATTTTGAAAATAATCCCAAATCAGGGTTCCCAAATCTTTCAACCAAAGTCTTCATCAGTGCACAGAGCTGTTAGGATTTTATCCATAGCATCTGTGTTGCATACAAGTGAGGCATGGCCTTGGTAAAATAAGTTTGACAAAACAATCTCAACTCAAGGAACACTTGTTAGCTTTTTCTGGGAATTTCAAACAGTCTCCATCAGCCAATAAATGCTTAACATAGAAGCCATCATAGACGATAAATCCTATAGATGAAGTATAACAGCCAGTGTGCTTGCATGCCAACAGGTTCATCTGCATCACACCTAAGCAAACTCCATCTGCTGATGAAGGCCATGTGATGCTACTGAAAGTCCCAGAAAAGGTAAGTAAGTGGATCTTGATTTAGGAATGTTTACAACAGTGATTAATGAGAAACAGAAGAAACATCCAGTCAATAAAGTAGATCATGTTATCAGTCCATTCTATTCAGTTTTTGGGGGTCAACAATGACCCAAACTGGTTTTCTCTCAGGTTTCTGTGTAGGTTAAGCGTGAACCTACTGACTCCACTTAAGCAAAAAACAAAAAAAACAAAAAAGGACATTCATGTAAAGAAAAGTGGGACTTCAAACATTGTGAGTCATTTGGTTTGGAGCATGCAGTACATCAGCACAAAATAAAAAATATTGACTGGTTGTGTGCTGGCTGGTTTCCAAAACAGTAAGATCAGACTACAGTATAAGAACTTAATGATGTTATCAGGAATGTAAAATATGATTTAATAAATTTTCCATGGAACAGAACATGTGATCTAATAAGTGGGGTGGTGGTAAAGATGTTCGAGCTGCTGATGCTTCAGTCTCCCGCCTGCAGTGTCGACGTGTCAGGGCTTTAAATTAAGAACATCAAACCACACACATCAATTATTGCTTTACAAAGTGTTTGGGCTTAATGATTCCTGAGGGGGAAATGCATCTCATCCGCACATGCATTCCTTCAATCTGTTATTCTGATGAGCCAGCAAAGCAGATCAGTAGTTCATGGAGTGGATGCTCTTGTTCAGGACTGGATCCGTTTCCTAAAAACAAATGTTGGCATGAAATGCGTCATTTGTCAACATTTCATTCATACTGACAGGTATCAATCTGCAGTGTCTGTGCTGTGTTATAGCAGATCAGAGAATGCGTCTGTTGGCAGGACAACATAATTTGTCTGTGCCTACTAAAGATGTGACAAATCACTGTTGGAAATATAAATCGCTTTTATGATCTGGTCAAGGTTGCGCAGGTTTACGCTAAAAAAATGACTTGGTTAGGTTTAGGGAAAGATTAGGCTTTGGGATAAATTACAACAAGTCTGTCTGAAGTGTTAATTTGCAATATCAGTCCAGGAAATGAATGGATTTGTGGCACACTTTTTAAAAAACACACTTTTTCATGTTTGGGTTTGGGGGAAGGTATCAAGTATTTTCAAGTCAAAAGGCTCAAGCCTTAGTGATGTGACAGTCGAGTCAAGTTGAGTTGCAAGTCTTTTTCAGTTTTGCCAAGTTGAGTCTAAAGTCATCAAATTTGTGACTTGAGTCTGGCTCAAAGTCAAGTCATGTGACACATCTGGTATATACAGTAGATGCTGATTTTAGAAGAATAGGGTTGAGATGGCTTGGTGTCTCGGTTACTGGAGCGTTCGCCCCATGTGCCGGGGCTGTGGGTCCTCTGCCGTGGCCGTATCGGCTCCCCCATGCGTCCCTTTGCTGCACTGGTTTGCCTGAATTTAGTGTTATTTGTCTCTGATATTTCTGCTTCCACTGCAACATCCACATTTGTAAGAAGTTTGAATCATGCCTTTAATGTCAGCTGACACCTTGAGTGGCACATTTTGATTTCTTTAACCCAGTTTTGTAGGATTTGGGACATTTTAACAGACGTCCTGATTATAGTTCTGACACAGACGTGGAATTTTCTTTGTAAGCCTGTAATCATTTAAATCAGCGGTTCACGTCAGAAGATAAAGCCTCTAACCAGCAATCAACAGTTTTGTGCTCAGTGAATGGTGGGTCATTATGTCAAATATCAATGTGATATTCACAGATGAAAAACCACACAATGACTTCATCAGCCAATCAGACCAGAGTGTTGAACCGAGCCGTGAATTTAATGTTTTAAACTTTTTTTCCCCGCTCTGACCTGAGAGCTGCCATTCTGAGGTACGCCAGCTAAATCCATACACTGAGCATACATGATGGATATGCATAGACCAAATACATTACATGAATACACAGAAGAAAACAGGCACACCCGCAGTGTAATAAGGTAAAGATGTTTTTTTTTTTTTTTGCTTTTTTTTGTTTTTTTTCTCTCGCCGCAAATCTAAATCCCAGAACTCTTGTTAGAACTGGATGTTAGGAAGTGTGGGTGTCCTTAAAAATCCATGGAGATGAGAAAGTGTGATCTGAGAAAATAAATGTGTTGCTTCAATAAGGGGCGATGTGTGTGCGTGAGATTTAGGTTTGGAAAAAAATAAACAGCTCTGAGTGACAAGAATGAAAAACAGTTGAAGTACAAACTGTAATCGATCACAGAGACGCAAATAGATGAGTAGAAATTAAGAAGTAAATTAAAAAAGTAAGAGGAGGAGGAAGAGGATGGTGGCTTGTTCTTAAAGGATGAAGCTGTGCGCATGTGTGTGCGTGTGTGTGTGTTTCCCTCAGAGACCCCTGGAAAGAAAATAAATGGTGAGTAATTGTGTTTAGCTCCTCTGGTCTGACTGCACTGTCAGCTCAACATCAATCACCTGCTCTCACACACACACAAACGTGCACATGGACTGAATACACATGAAATGTAGACACACAAGTGTTTGTGTGTGTGTTTCTGTGTACATTGACATTTAATCACAGCCTCTTGGTGTCTTTGGTCCTGAATAGTCTAAATAGACCAACAGATGATTTACCACAGACAAAAATGTTCAGTAAATACAATATAAACTCACTGGCATTTCGGTACTCTAACCCAGAGGCTCCCATGTGTTTTTGGTGCAGGATGCCAACTTTAGGTTTTATTAAAATAAAGTAAAGTCAGGCCTGGAAGGCTGCACTGGTTTCATGCAAACAAAAGCACTAGACTCTGCACAGGTCATGCTTGTACAGGTTGATTTAAATCTGCCATGTCGCTCAAAGTACAGGGATAACCAAGTGTGAACCAACCATGACATCACCTATTGTTTTGTTGTTGTTGTTGTTGTTGTTGTTTTGACAACAACATATAGGGGTCTTCATCCTGGATTTTTGTTACCAGAGTTTGCACAGTAGCATTATTTTTTCCCAAGACTTTTCTGCCACAGTAAACCCTATTGTGTAGTGATTGGCTGCTGCTACTGTGCTGTGATTGGCTGTGAGTACGAGTGTAGACTGGTGCTTGGGAGAGATACTGCAAGGCAGTTGTGGTAGATGAATGGATCAAAACAGAACTTTCATACAGGAGACGGGTCTTTGTGTCCCACATAGAGCTAAATGTCACTTTTAACTTTTTTAGACTGAGTGGACTTTAGTTTTCAGTCACAGTTTGGTTAAGTTTTGGCACAAAAACTACTTGAGTAGTGTTCGGATTATGGTTAAAATAGACCCCTTCACAGTATTAGGCAATCACATGGAAATGTTGTCGAGGCAGCAAAAACTGGCCAATCATAGCCTTGCATAGCCAGACCTCTCCACAGGACATAGTGTTCGAGGAAGGTCTGGCTCCACACATGCACATTCTGCTATAGGGGAAAGACACCCTGCCTTGTTTGCATTTCTTTAAACCAATCACAAACATCTTGGGCGGTGCTAAGCCCAGGATAGAGCGACGGTGCTGCTGCAAAATAGTGTTGAGGGGAAACTAGTTTTGGTGAAACATTTACACATTGCCAGGCAAGTTCTGGCATTAAAATGACTACATCGCTGCAAAAGAAAAGCTAACAGCTGTTAGCTTGTTTATGCTCGTACCATTAGCGTTCCTGGCGCTAATTTGCCGTTTTCATTGTGTTGGTTGCAACTTGGAGGTTGTTCTTGTTTCCTGGGGACTTTGAAAACATAGATAGCGGACACCATGATGCCACTTAGCCAATCACAGCACAGCAGGGCAGAACTAGGTAGAACAGTCTTGGGGGGAAAAAAGTACTGCTACACATCACTGACAAAAGTGATCAGGTGCTGTAGTGCGACTTGGCTGGTGCTTGATTTTGGCTTGTCCATTCAGCAGAAAATGATGTCAGCCTGCCTGGTTGAAATCTTTCTCATATTACATAGAAACAGTCACTAAAATAGTTGCTGAAAGCCTTTTTAAATCAGAAATATGCAATATATCGACAGAATATTGCTCCATATTTGATCAGCACTGTCTAACTTGACAGTTTGATCTGGGTTTCATGAGCCGTGTGTGTTGCACTGGATGGACTCACTGAGAAATACTTGTCAGTCTCATGGTAGCCCCACACTAAAGAATACCCTGTTTATCAGCTATTCTTCTCTAAATGGGACCATAATTTACTAAATGAACATCATGCTGTATTGAAGAAGACTTTAAACAAGTGACTGAGACCATAAACTTTGGAAACTGTTTACTGAGGTCATACATCAAGTGAGAAGTAGAGACTACATACATCAGACTTCTTCTTAAACTGGTATCCAGATTACATAATCTTGTTACATGAAATCTGTTACTCCCCAAGCCTGGTTAGCATCGTGAAATGGTCCAAGTTTGGGTAGGTCTAGGCCTCAGATCTAAATGGTTAGGTTTAGGAAAAGATCATAGTTTGGGTTAAAATAAAATTGTTGGGTAGATCACAGGATGGACTTTGTTGAGTCTTGGTCAGCAGAACAGTTTTAAAAGTAGCAGGTAAGAATGGACCGAGCAGAAACAGCCACAGTGAGCTTTTAAATGAAGGGCTGCAGACAACAGGCTCAGTTGTGGTTTGTGCAAACCAACACACCTCCAATGCATCATGAAAGTAAACAACACCTTTTACCTTGCCATGCTGTGCCGTGAAAAACCATTTGCGCTGTGCCAGCATGGCTGGAATGGTCAGAGTTGCTTCCAGCTTAGCTTGGCGCAAGTATCACCCCTTTCATAAGAGCTTGCCAAGGAAGCCGTAATTTTTAAAGCAATTTTTCAGCTCTGAGCAGCCCCTTCTTGTTCCAAACCTCCTTCACCAAAACTCATGAGTCACACTTTCACTCACTGAGATCTCATTAACGTTGATGGATGCAGCTGCGTGAATGCCAGGTTGCATTAACATACAGAATTTAACTTTTAAAGGGAATTAGTTAAGATAAAGTAATATTGACCTAATTATATTCTACTTTTTAAAGAGCCCTTTGAATAATAGCAGACAGGCTGAAAAAAAATCTCCTCACTCTCTGGGGCTAAAGTTCAAATCGGTCCTGACCAAAACAGGCCTTTATCTTCTGCAAATCGGAGCACAGTGCGGTGCAGCTATCATTTCTATTTTCTTAATCACTTACGCAATTGTCATCCATGTTGTAGCCCCCATCTGTACGCCCATGGGTGTGTTGGTCTTAAAATGAGGTGTGGTGTGGTGCACTGTTGGAGCATTGCTATCTTGAGGCAGCAGAAAGTGATTGCACTGTTGACCAACAAGAACCTGGTCTAAAATCAATGGTGCAGTATTTTCCCGCTATTTAAAGGGTCCTTTATTCAGACGGTAAGATGCACCTACACAGGCGGGTTCACAACGCGTGTGCACTCTGCCTCTAGGGCACTGCAGTTAATCCACGGGTCATAAAAAAATAACATTCTGATTAATAGCGGATGGGCTGTAGATGGGTGAAATAAGACATTAAGAGAGACACTGTGCACATTCATGAAAGTCCTGCAGCACTTGAAAGTAGCAGAACATGCTGATAAGTGCCATGTCAGAGTGCAGTATCATTACACACGACCGCTCACTGTGTTTACCTTAATTAAATCACCTGAAAACAACATCAGGTTGTTACAGTATAACCATCCGGTTACCAAGGCTTATCTCTTTTCCACCTTTGTTTTTAATCCTTGAAACACACAAAATTATGTGACCATATACAAGATGAGATAGAATAATTGTTTTAAAAAAATGGTTGGCCCAATGTAATCTTCACCAAATCCATTTATTTATTTATTGAAACATTACCTGATGGAAAATCATACTCATCTGTCTGGATGCAAAGTCATGGTGATGTGTGTTCATGTTGTGACTCTCTGAACCATCCAGACATGTTGGATATTCCCTGAGGTAAAGTTTTCCATTAACTGGGCTTCCATTATCATGTTTAACTGTGACTGGCACAGCTGTCACAGAGTTGCGCATGGAGACGTACAACCTGTCTGCCAGACCTGCCACCCTGCGCTTGGCATTTATTATTCGAATTTCAAATGAGACCGCAAAATATTAAAATTAATGTGCAATGCATGCTTTTGCCCCTGAACCGGGCCTGTATCAGACACAAACAATTCATGGATCTGTTTATGATGATTATTCATAATAAAGTTTGAGGGTAATGCAAATTAAGTTTCCTGGGAAACAACAAAATGGGAAGGCACTGGGAGAAGAGAGAGTTGGCAGGTATACCTAAATGCACTTTAATCTGTGCACCATAGATGGTCTAAATAGGGACCCAGAGAAGTGCAAGAGCTCCTTTATGAAGAATGATGCAACCTGTAACCCTCAACAGAACACCTGTTATCACCCTCAGCTGTGGTGAGTCCCTGCATCTTCCTCCTGTTAATGTTTTCAACTGCGTTTCTTCTACAAAACAATGAGTTTAATCTCCAGCTGTTCTGTGCATAAATATAACTGCAGGAGCCTGAAGCAGAATGGAGCTGATAAAGAGAAAAAGAAACATGATGAGTGTAAGGTTCCCTTTCCTTTAAAAATTAAAAGTAATACACTGTGATATGCCTAACGGCATCAAACAAGTCAATCCAAAACCGCAAAGATTTGCTTGCTTTTATAATCCTGCAATTTATCCACAGATACACAAACTTTCTGTCTTGACATCCCCCACTGTTTTGGAAGAGGCTGTTTACATTTGACCCACATTAGAAATGTTACAAGCTGAGTTTTATTATTTCAAACCCCCACAGTTCTGCTTGAAGGCATCAAAAGTTGCAACCCTATTACAGTTCCACAAACCGGACAATTTAAGGCAGCACCTTAAATATTCTTTGAAAAAATACATATACAACCACACAGTAATTTCTGCATATTTTATTTTACCATCCGGCAATTCTTACAATTCTTAACAGATATTAAAAATGACATATTAAACCCTAAAATGTGGAGAAACATGCCAAATTGACCAGAAAAGCTTCTGTGGGTTTGTACAGTAGCTTGCCTTTACATTAACATTTGACCCACATTAAACATTATTATTAAATTCTACTACATCATTGTATAATCATGAAAAAATACTATTTTATTCATGAAGGCATCTACAGTCCATCAACAATTAACTGTTTAAAAAAAAGAGATGATTTACATTTCACATTTTGAATATTAATACGAAGTTGCTTTTCTGTTTCATCATAGCACAAACACATTCCCTGACGTTTCATATGAGAAATCATTTGACACTGTTTATTTCCATCCTGTGAGTTTTTAGGATACTTAAAGTTATTTGTGAAATTATCTCTTTTCTGTCAACAGCCCTCTATGATTCAGTCCACCCCCAAAACTACAAAAGGAAGACTTCTTTGATTGGTTTACTGTCTCTACATGAATGTTTAAACTGACTGCTGCTTAATTTTGCAGATATATATAAATTTTTTTAGATCCATCCTGTGTTACATCCTGATGTCCCATTTAAGATCATGTTTTCCTTTTTTCCAGTTTTTTGTCCGTATTTCCTGTTTTATTTTGATCTCATCTTTGTCTCTCGTTTCAGATGCTTTACTTCCTGCCCCTGTGTTCTCCCACCTTTGTGATTACCTGCCCCGCCCTAATTGGTTTCACCTGTCCCTCATCACCCCTCCTCCCTTGTGTATATAGTCCATGTGCTGCCCTTTGTCTGTTGCCAGTTTGTCTTAGTTACTTGAGTGTTTAGTTTCTGCCTACTGTTTATTGGATACCTTAGTTTCTCGTTGGATTTACAACCTGTGCACTGAACTCTTTTTCATTTAAAGACCTTGTGTTTTGAGTCCTGCATCTGAGTCCTTTGTCTGTTGGCCCCAGTCTGATATCCTGCCTGGACATTTTGAAAACAGCTAATAGGTGCATTCGAGATGAGCCAGGCCTGTGCAGAATCAATCACCTGCAATCGCTGCACAATGCATGCCGGTTAGATTTGTTTCTAACTTGATCCCAACTTGATCTGACATCATGCACACATGAGCAACGATAACCTCACAAGATCAAGGCGGCTGCACTGTTCTGAGCTAGTCGCTGCAGTTGCTCTCCACTGACTGCAAGCGCCTGGCTGTCACCTGATCGATGAGCTGATGGGCTCCAATTGGCTCTTAAGTTTGACAACAAACACCATGTTTGTATAAAATTCTAATTTCTGTGTAATTGTAATATTAATGGTGGATATATTCTCTGATGTTGTGCAAATAAGTTTTAATCTGTCAACAAGCAGATATCTTGTGGCTGATGATAATAAGGGTTATACATGACTGGCTTTACAAGACAGATAAAAGATCCATGTAACAGAAGGAGGGTCTCTTCTTCTTCAACTTCAATAGAGCGATCAAGAACGCACTTTATTTCTTCAGCTATGAACGAGGTCTGCAGACTACAGGTAACCTACAGGTGATCTAACAGGATGTTAGTGTCTCTTCCTGTATGTTCTCTGAAGCCTGCTGGAAACTGTCCCACTTGACTGCAGCTTTTCGTCTCCACCTCCTGCTGCTGCCGCCTGATCTCGTCTAGTCTCCAGGCGAGGCGCAGTTCATCTCGAACAAGCTGAATGTTACGAGGAATCGGGATGTGGGTTGCCAGGTTGTGGTTCCAGATGGGCTGAAATTGTATGTAGAGTGTAGATTGTGTGTGCAGATTGTGTTTCATACGCAATCTGGCCACTTGGATGATTAAAAGTGTAGAAAACTTGTGGATCTGTGTATGACTTAATTTGTGAAAACTGTGTGGGCCATGCAAATTACAGGAGATTCCTGGGAGAAACAATGAAATTGGAGGGCGCTGGGAGGTTGCTTTGATAGACGGGAGAAACCAGGGAAAATGGGAGTGTTGGCAGGTCTGCACCAGTACATGAACAAGGACATAACTGATCAATATTTATTCAAGAATAAGTCTGATTCACCCTCCCATTCAAAGTCAGAGACTCACTATTTTAGCAACTGAGACAAACAATATGAATCAGCCATCTGAGCTTACTGCACATAAATGTTGTCAAACTTTCAAGCTTGAGGAGTAATTTCACACAGGATTACATAATTAGGCTACAAAAAAGTAACTGTAATCCATTACAGTTACAGATGAAAAAACAACATAATCAGATTATAGATACAATTAGCAAAAATGGAGATCATTAGCAGGATTATGGTTTTAAAATGAATTTTAAAATAAAGAACGATGTTCTACCTACACAGTGTGCACACATTACAATAGATCACAAGTCTCGCAGCATCACTCTGGTCTCCAGCTAATCTTACAGCTGCCAGGTCATTATCATGGCCTCTAGTGAAAACATGCTTACACTGGGTGGAAATTTCACCCTTATTTTGTCTTTAAATCAGAAAAGAGGAACAACATCACAGAACAGTGACAGTTTCTGCCTTCAGCTGTGAAAATGCTGTCATCATCCAACGACCTGACATCTCGGTGTGTATTTAAAAACACAAGCCCCAGATCGGAATAAGTTTGTGTCAGTTTACTTGAAGTTTGAGACTGAAGTGTGAATAGCATACTTAACTAATTTAAATTTGCATAATTACCGTTATTAATCTAAACGTGTGCTTTTGTCCCCAGTTGCACCATGTCGTCCCTAATTAACTGGTCTTGAAATGTGTCCACGAAAATAGCTTAAGAGCCCCCCAAACACACACACACACACACACACACACACACCACACACTGACCTAATTTCCTGCAGTTTGTTGCATTTCTTCTAAATTGTTTTCTATTATTAGTTTTAATCTGAATTTATGTCCTTTGTTCTTGTGTGCCAAAATGACTCGAAATGGAACCATGAAAATAAATTAAGTGCTATAATACAATATAAACCTTCATATCAGCGGGGTGCTTTTTTCCAGCTTGGCTTTTAGAAGGAGTTGAAAAGACAAAGGAGGGTGGACGGCTGAGGTCTGATCATCTTATCATCTGATTATAATATAAACGAAGCACAGGGGGAAAAAAAACAATGCTGTTTATATTCTCTGACCTAAAAAATAAACTGGAGAGTTTCCACCACTTCAATTTGAATAGAATGCTTTTATCTTTTTCCTCTCCATTTTCTTTCTCCCCGGTGTAATCCACATGCCACTCCTTTCTTTTCCACTATTGTAGATTACACTCTCCATGACATATTCTGCTAATTTTTATTATTCTAGGATGCAGGCCCATAGCTACCATTGAGGACACCGAGGTCATGTCCTCCCTGTTAGGCCTACAAATATTTCTTTTAACATTAAATTACAATGACAAATTGCTAAAACTACTTAGCTGTATCAGGGTGTGTTGTGAACAAAGGCTGGCAGAGCTCAACATGTCTGTGTGTGCTGCTTTACATCATGTGACATTCATGTAACAGCAGCGTACAGCAGAGTGTACAGTCCTGTTATTCTCTTCACTCCGTGGAAGGTTGTAACCTGTTTGAATCCATGTTGCACTACAAGCACACAACTGTGTTCAAGATTTGAGCTCACGGGCTATTAAGGCCACCTCCTTAAAGGGGATGCTCAGGCTGGTAACAGTAATATACATTTAATATAAAGATTCATCAGGCCGATGTATCTTTGCACCAATTTGATCAAACTTACTTGAATCTGTGGAATATGTTTGGGTAAGTTTTAACTTCCTACATGGCACCTACACCTATTTTATTATTTAAATAAATTCCTTAAAACAACATTGCTAAGCTGCCAAGCTTAGTTTGTTTTACTATGTTTTCTACATTTTTCATGTCATGCCATGTGTAACTTTTAGATTATTGTTTGGATGAATTTGAGTAAAGAGTGTTAGAACACTTGTCAGATAGTTTAAGAAAGAACCTGACGAATACTGCAGTTGTGCTCACCTGATCAATTTGTTTGACAGTGGTTGCTAAGAAACTGAACTGAGTAAGTTTGGCCATATTTATGACTTACCTTGTGTTGGATTTTAATGCAATTTTCATCTGTCTAAGTGAATATTGTTAGTCTCAAACTATATTTATTTTCTCAGGAGGGCATACCCCAGAACCCTCCTAGTGGGGCTATGGCCCTGCTAGTTTTAATGTTGATTAATGTACAGTGTCCCTTTAAAATAAATAATAAATAATTATGTGTGTTACTGCACCGTTCTGACTGATGGTAAAACTGTCCCAAATCTGAATTTTACCTCATGTGAAACTGTTTTTTGTTGTCTAATTACATTTCAAATAATCAGTTTCATACATAGACCTCAATCTGATGCACACAAACAGTCACCATGACAACCAGCTTTTCTCTGTATAGCTTCAGAGGTTGCTGCTCTAAAAGAAGTACCACTTGGCTTTCTCGACATGGTGGACAACATGTTGTCCAACCTTCATCTGTGAAAGCCAAACTTCACCTTGACACTGTTGTGTGTGTGTGTGTGTGGTGTGTGTGTGTGTGTGTGTGTGTGTGTTTAAGCTTTTACAGAAAGGCCAAGCAGTTGTCTTGGATGTGAATCTTGGTGGCAGCTTGTCTGCTCTCCTCTCTTCACCTTGTCACCACACCTTGTCTCTCATCCCACCCCATCTCTTCTGTCTCCCTCACACACTCTCCCTCTTTATCTTTTCTCTCTGTGTCTTTCTTTGTCTGTCTGTCAAATCCTTTCTCGTTCTACATCTTTTCTTTGGTTGTTCCAGTGTCTGCCCTCTATTTCACCTCTGCCTATAAGGGCCTCCAGGTAGCTATTCTGTCACACACACACACACATTGCACGCACCTAAATCTCCATATTAGCTCTGGAGTACACTGGAAGGTAATTTGATGTCTTTTTCTTCTTTGTCTCTGTCTCTCATTCATTCACACACTCATTAACTGCATTTACATGCAGAAAAAATATTCCAAAAAAGACAATATTCCTATTAAGCTGTTTACATGGCAAATGAAAATGAATATTCCACTAATGTTCCTGTTTACATGCAGCTGTGCATACTCTGATTAACATAATGATGTACATCCATCGGCTATATATTCAAAATGCATATTCAAAAACCTGTTTTCTATCCAGTTCTTTCATAATGTTTATAAGTACATGTGTTTCTCCTTCTGACCAGAAATGTTGGCTTTTCTTTTATGCATGCATCACTACACCAGCCTTGGAAACACTGACATATATAAAGATGGACAACATCTTCCCAAAAATGAGGCCAAAGCATCTCAATCACCCTGTGGCTGCAGTATAGGTCATAATCCCCTCCCCCTCCATGTTAGCATATGGGACATTGACCAAACTAAAAAAAAAAAAAAAATCTAAGTACAAGTTGATTTTTTCTTTTTCAAATGTGGTTTCTGTCATTTTAGGTCTCATCAGCTCTCATCACACTGATGTTTGTTCAAATGTTAATTTTTCTGATCAGTTTGGTTTTAATTAATCATTTGATGCTATAAAATGCATGTTTCATGTCATGATTTCCAGATGAGCCCTGCTGGCAAACAGGGTTGGGAAAGTAACTGAAATTCAGTAATTAGTTATAGTTATAGTTACTAGTTACGTCTCTCAAAAGTAAGTGAATTACTTTAGCAGGTTCTGCATATAAAAGTAACTTTTGCATTACTGTCTGCTTAAATTCTCTCATTAAGGCACACAGAGCTATGTTATTTCAGTGATGCTTTATTATTTTGGTGACAGCCATTGTCTCCATTGTCACTGATAGGAGTTATTAATACTCTCAACCACCAGAAAACAGCAACGACTACATGTAAACCACTTTTATTGGGTTACAGAATGATTTTGTAGAAAAAGACCACAGAAAGTGTTGAATATACGTACATATACGTTGAATTATTGTAGCACTGCTACAGTAATTAATAATTATATTATGAACAGTTTATATTATAATATGATACAAAGTAAGCTCACATTGCCCAAACTGTCTTGTTCACAAACTAAAGAGTAATGAGACATTTAAACTATAGTACTTCTCTTATTTATTTTTATTGTTGGAAATATAGGACCAAATACAAAATCCAACATTTACAAATTTCTCCATATTTCATATATTCAAACAAGACTAAACAAAACCGACAGACCAGATAGAACAACAGATAAGTGAAAGTAATGAGGGAGATTTCCAGGCTAACAGAATCCTTCGGCGAGCCAGAAGGGTTGTGAATGCAATAACATCCTTTTGTTTAGTATTCAAGATTGAGAGGAAATTATTCAGTGCTCCAAAGATGGCAATTTGTGGACTTGGCTCAATAACAACCACTAAAACTTCCGAAAGTGTCTTAAAAATTAAAGACCAATCATTTTGGAGAGGAGAGAATGGCTAAAACTTATGGAACTTTAGTAATTTTAATTGTGTTATTATTTTGAAAAAGTTATTAGTTACATGCATTATTACCACCAAAACTAGTGGAATTACACCACCAACACTGCTCGCAGTTGAGTCAGCTAGCTGTGTAGGCGGGACCTCAATACCACAGCTCCAACTCTGATCACCTCTGTGCAGACTCTGGCTCCAAGTGATGCCACCAACGCAAGATGGTAGCGCTCGCATCCAGGATATTTTGGCTTCATTTTTGTATAGTGGGAGGAGGTCAAAACCTGTCTTCCATATTTATTTACAGTCAGTGCTTGCAAACTTGCAGAGCTGGTTTGTTTTCAAAGGACAGAGTTGAAGCCATGTGTCGCAAACTGGTGAAAACCCCAAATGAGACGTACATGCTCTTAAAACCCAAATAATACTGGCATATCCCACACGTCCTAATCAGAACATGCTACATCCTGAATAAGGGTTATTTAGGAATATCCAAACAGAATATGCTGTTTACATACAGTAAGTGTATCAAAGCCAGAATTTGGAACAATAGTGGAAATTAGTGTGCATGTAAACGCGCTCATTGTGTTGTTCTACTATTTTCTGTAACACCAACTCATCATTTATGTTTCTTCTCAACATATTTTAAGGAATAACATAGCACATCATATTTTCCTTGACAGCTGCAGTTCACGGAAAGCAACTGATCAACAGATCGATTGACTGATCCATCCATCCAGTTTCGTTCAGAGCCGACCGCTGCTCGTTTCCTCATCCTGAGAAACGGCAATGAGGCCTGAGATGTAATTTATTCTCACAGTAACAGCCTCTGCTCAACATAAAGGACAGAGAGAAGAGAATTATTCAGCTGAGCAGTCACGGATGGAAATGACTGCATTTATCTATGTAGAGGGTCGGCTATAGACAAGAAAAGAAAGAGACAGACAGAGAGAGGTGAGAAAGATGAAGAGGAAGAAATCACATGACACACAGACGAGGAGGAAGAAAACTAGAAGTCTCAGGTCCTAACTGGAGGCTTTAATGGTCACTACATACCAGGCAGTAAATCTGCTGCACTGCTGAGGAAGACATCTGTTTATATTCAAAGTCTGCTCCACTCAGAAATTAGTTTTTTATTGTTATTTCACCTACCTTCACTGTGGAGAATGATGTACGATGATACACACTTGACACTAGACGATGGTTTCACAGTCGTCTGCTGACTGGAGAAAGTTTCTCTCTTCTCACAACTTTTATGTCTTAAATCACAGCCGCAGGGGATCTTTAACTACTGGTGTTTTCTTCTGGTGGAATAAATAATGTGTGACTACTTCTATGTAGATTAGACTGAGTAGCTACACCTGCTGATTCAAAGGCTATGCTTGGGGATATTCGATTCTGTTCTGTTCTATTCTGTTGCTGTGTCCATTGGTGCCCAAAAACACAAACAAACACATTAATGAGCCATGCCATTGCACTGGGTGAAATGCCCACTGGAGTGGCAAATGCGGATTAAGCCACTGCTGAAAATAGTCCCCAACAATTTCATCCCTGTTTGATTGTTGTTTGCTAAAATTTAAAAAAAAAAAAACTACACTGCCGATTTGCATTGCAAATGACAAGTGGGAACCATTATTGACTCCATTATTTTAGGTATTCACACAAGCATTTCACAGATGAACCCTTAAGTCTGGCTGTCTTTTGGGTTACCTGCCTTCTCGGCCTGATGTTGGTGAGTCTGAATAATTGGTTGTGCTGGAAAATATTAAACAAATGTTTTGAGTTTGATTCTGCACTGGTGTGTACTTCATTCAAGACCTCTAGATCACTGTTGGCCACTTTAGACCATCAATGATAAAGGTCCGTGCCTTCTCCCACCTATTTGAAGTTTTATATGTTTTCAAACTAACTGCCAGCCAAATAAATGGAAGCATCTCACTCAAGGAGCATGTGACAAAGTTTGGCTTGTTTTAAGCAGCAAGCACTGTGACTGACTGGTACGTGAGACTAGTCCTGTAGTCGACTCAGTCTGACTCGTCTCAGCTGCCACTGATACCAGCTGTCATACTCACAGCTCTAAACACTTCCTGTACATGAACTGATCGGCAACTTGTACCTCAAACAATTCTGAATATGCTGCTATTTACCCTCGGCTCAGCAGATTTGTTTGTGTACCAGAGACAGACCGTGTCCCACCTGCTTTTTAACTTGTGGATACTATTCTTGCTGCCCATGGACACTCTTTGATTTCATAATTTACCACCTTTTATAGCTGTTTATATAGCCAGCAGCATTATAGATATACAGTATATACAGAAAGGGGGTGAAGTAGTATCAACCAGCTGGTCTGCCCCCCTCAGTGACCCCAACTCTTTTGGTGCTTCCAATCTTTGCTCCAAGTTTCTGGACTTCTTCCAGGCCAAAGTAGATTCAATCCACTAGCAGCTGCGGGCGCCTGCCCCTCCGCCTCCACACACATCTCAGCTCCACAGTGTCTCTGCCGCTGCACACCTGCCTCAGTGCTGCTTCTCCTTCTTCTTGCCTGTGGATGCTCCTCAAATCATTAAGTGCGTCACCAAGGCCAAGGCCTCCACCTGTTTTCTGGATCCTCCTCACCATGGATGACTGTTCTATCTGCCCGTCCCCAGAAGTCCACAACCTGGGTGTCACTCCAGACTCCACCGTTTCATTCAAGTCTCACATCAACTCCATCACCAAATCCTTGTTCTACCACCATAAAACCTTTCTAGACTTTGGTCATCACTCTCCAGCTCCATGGCAGAGACCCTCACTCATGCCTTTATCACTTCCCGTCTGGACTATTGTTCATTCTTGAGTCCAAGTGGATGTTTGTACCACATTTGAAGAAATTCCCTCCAAGCGTTCCTGAGAGTGAGTTCATTAGAGTGGGGTGGATGTGAGGTCACAGTGACCTTTGACCTTTGACCACCAAAATCTAATCAGTTCATTCTTGAGTCTATGTGTGCCAAGTTTTTGTGCCAAGTTTGGAGAAATTCCCTCAAGGTGTTATTGAGACATCACATTTCACCATCTCGCCATTCAAAAATTCTGCCCAAACACAAACACAAACACAAGCAATGGCATTATCCCTGCCAGGCAAAACAGGCATCATGAAGCTGGTTATCAACTCTTTTAAGTCTTCATTATCCATAAGGTGTGAGCATGTTTATTAGAGTTCATAATTACAAACCAATCACATGCAACATCAGCTTAGCAAGCAAGACACTTCATGATCAAATGAGCAGATTGCCTTGATATTTGCTCGGGGAATTCAGCTACCGAGGGAGCATCAGTGTTATCAGGCATTTATATTGATTTGATCCACCAGTAGACTGCAAATAGAGATATGCGAACAGTCAATGTGTTCTCTCTTTCCGAAAACATATCAATGCTTCTTGTCTCGGTTGGAGAGAGATAAAAGCAGCTGGTAGGATCAATTTTTGGGGCATTGGCAAATGGAAGTTGAAAAAATGGAGGTGATGTTGTTTCGGCGGGGTGTGGGAGGTGAAGGTTGGTTCAAGGGTTGTTTGTAGGTTTGAATCTAAGTTTGTATCAAGTCTTGATGCTGTCTTTAAGATAGATGAGTTATAATTCATCACCATGTTAGTAGTCATTAAAACTATAAAAAATCTATATTCTTGAGTTTGTTCTGAACAACATACTCAGAGCAGCACTCCCACTTTGTGCAGAGACTCACCAGCAGTTTGGAGGTGTGCAGGTGGACAGGGCTTGAATTTCTCTGTCAAGCTCTCTTTTTTTGTTCCTTCACACAACTACTTCTGTCACTTTTGAAAAAGAGAGTGCAACACCATGAATTTCTTTGAGGAGAGACTGTACAAAAGTGCATTCCATTATCCCCGTTTGTGTAATTCATTCCATCAAAACAGCAAAGACGAAAAATCCCTTAATGCTTCAGTCGATCGCATCTAAATTTCCCTCACTTTCATCTTTTTCTTGTGTCTTAACTGGGTGGGACTAAGACGGTAAGAGAGATGCAAGAAAAGATGATGAAAGAGGAACTAAATAAACATGTTTTAGAAAAATTAGACATCCTTTCTTCCAAAGTATCATCTGAGGAAACTTAAGGACACACTTAGATCAGCTGTCAACAGCTCTGTTGTCTTTTCATGCCTCGGTAAGACAGTGTGATGTACTGTCAAAATAATAACAAGGTTGCATGGTCACAATCCCTTTAAAATTCAATTATATTATAACATTCAATTAAAATTCCTCTTAAAAAGCAGTATGACTAACACGCATGCATGCAAAACCTTCAGCAGATTAGTTTAATTAAGCAATAATTATAATAATAATGATTATGTAATAATAAAGTTATATTGCGATTATACAACAGGTTACAGACAAACTAAAAGATATAATCAAGATTTATTTAAATTGCTCAAAATATTCACTCTTTCGCCAGTGTTTTCTTGGAAACACACTGGGTCTAACTAATAGCTGGAAAACAATCAGTCACGTCAGTATAACTCCTCTGTAATGACACCTAGTTTACTACCCCAGAAAGTAGACCGGCCCTTAGTCACGACCGACAACACAGATGATTTCTTGTCTGTTGAGTTAGAAGCCAACTTGAGCTAATATTAATACTTTCTAGAGTTCAGGAGATTTCTCAAACTGAATAAATACCACACATAACAACACTGTGCTTTACTAGCTCAGTCTTGCTCTGACTAAGATATCTGCCGAAAACATAAATTTTACATGGACGGTTTCAACTACTATGTCTGCAAACCTCACATGTATTTTTAAGCTCGTAACGCTGTGTCACACACTCACCAGAGTTTCTGTGTGAAACATTTCCAACAACTCCAGAGCATTGTGAAGTCCAAAATTTAAAATGTATTGAAAAAAAGATAGATTTCCAAAGATCCCATATTCCATACTTGTTGACGTTCATCCTCTCAAAAAACACATTTTCACTGCGGTTGCAAAACTGTTTGCGTTACACACAAGGGAGGCATCAATTATACAACACCATAAATTATAGTCATTAACGAAAGCTTATTCAGTTATTCTATGAATGTTGCTGAAACAGCTACGAGAAGTAGTCTAACAGGAGGTCATAGTCTATTATAGGCCCGTTGTGGTTCATGGTGTATTTTCATGACAAAAAACAGTTCAAAAACATCCTCATTCTAGGCATAGTAATATTTTTAGTGATGATTACGGTGTGTTGTCATACTAATTTGAGCATGAACAATGAATGATTGAACAATGGTGAATCAGAAACAAATAAAATCTAAACATTGGGAGTCATATTCTGAGTTGTTTCTGATATTTATGCTGGTGGTGTTGTGGTGATAGTGTTTCAAAGTAGTCTGATCAGCTGCCGCACCCAACCAATAATGGATTTCAAGGGGCATCTCGGTCTCATGAAAGACTTAAACTAAGGCTGATCCCTTGTGTGGGAAGTTATGCCTCCACAATCCTTCCTTCTCCAAAACAGTAATAAGAGCATTATAGCACAGATTTCAACGCTGTAGCGACAATAAATTTATTTACTTATAATAACTCATCAATATGGACCAGTAACTTTATCAGTCTGTTTGCATCACACTGACTTGGGGATGCAGAGGGGTAAAATGTGCCTTGCTGCTCCTTTAAGCAGCTTCTGGATCATCTGCTGCAACTTCACTGTAACATTATCAAGAATCGACTATACACACTACCTCTGTGTGGAGCAGAATGTGAACAACACACATACATACAGACGCACACACTCACAGTACTTACATACAGTTTAGTCATTGACATTCCACCGCCGTCTGATTCTGTTCTCCCGGTGTGCAAACCTCCTGCACAGTAGAGGTACAGGTACATGTACAGTATTGTAAAGTGATCCTCTACCTCCACCTCCACCTCATGAGAACAAGTTTATTCCTCACGAACAACAGCTGTGGTCATTTTAAATTCAAGCTGGATGTAGTGGGTTTAAATTGTGACACATTTTTCACAGTGGATACAAATTAAGGTTAGCATATCAAAGTACCTAACCGTGTTATGTATACAGCTGATGGTACGTGAGCTCCCTCTAGTGGTAAGTGGAGGAATGTTAGAAATATTTTTAAAAAATTTAAATTACTTGAATTACTTAAACTATAATACTATCAAAATACAAATGTAAATACATCCTTAAATGTAATTCAAAATAAGTTTTTGTCTTTCCTGTATTTTTGTATCAATATCAGCTTGCTACATAGTCAAACTGTGATAGTGAGATAGTAGGTAAGGTAAGTAAGGTAAAATATAGACTGAAAATGAATGGTTCAAAAACGTTGCAATTGTGGCTCCAGACTGGAAGTATTTCAAAGAGCAGTACAGAGCAGGGGGAGAATATTTCAAAAATAAAATGGAGTTAGTGGCAACTTAAGAAGTGCCATCACGATATGGTTTTGCTCTAGGGTAACACACCCCAAACATGTGAGCGGAGTGCAGAGGTGAGAATTTCTGCTCCTCGCTCATGGACATAAACTGTTTAAATCATGTCAAGTCATCTGTCCATATTCACACGCTCTCTCCCTCCCGCTCTCTCTCGCTGCGGCACACTCTCTACCTTTCGAGAAAGGTGTCTTTTAAGATTCCAAAATGAATCTTTACTGCCTGAAACGATGTCTCCACATACTTTTTCTTGTATCGCATTTTTGTCATCTTTTAGTTTTACAGGGATAGTGCACCTGTATGACTTATATGTTTCTTTTTATAGTACTTTGTGAACTCCATTATCGAGCTTGCAACAGCGTTTTGAGTTTTGACGGAAAATAGTGTGGGTGTCTGTGCAATAGGCACTTGGGCATGCCTCAGATTCATGGTGTGAGTGGTACTTGAGCAAAACTGGAGTGGGACGGAGTGGGATATAAGGCGACACTCCATACTTAAAAAAAAAAAAAGCGCTCTGTGCTCCATCCAACCCTCTGCTCACATGCTCTGACACACCGTAATGTTTACCCCAGTAAAAAATTTATTTTAAATGGCTTTCTGTTTACTTTATTTTATGACAAAAAAAAAAAAAACATTACAAACATATGATCATTTCTGCCACCCAGCTCATATGGAACAGATTGTAATGTGAAGAATATGTCCCAAGTTGATATCCATGTCCTTGACATCATCACTTCCTACAAGAACACACTAAGCACAACACAGCAGAACTTGCAGTTTTCAAATATATCTGTCCCCGCGGACTCTGAGAGATCCATGTGTGATGTACGACATACATCTTTTTTTCTTTTGCAGGATATAATGAACTGTATCTGCACAGGCAGCCCTTTAAATCACACAAATCTCTTACTATATATATATATGTAGCCCAGTCTCACAGCAGTTCATGAAGTAGTCACAAAATGTAATCGATAGATTTGTACACATGGACACAAACTGTCCTTTTTTTCCATGACAGTCAGCACGGCTTTCAAAGTGATAAGGATGAGCACAGTAAAAAGTGATTAAGTGCGCATGGATTTTCACACTAGAGACTGGGGCTTGGCTCTATTACCCAAACCATGATCATTTAGTTTAGTCTGTTTTTTTTTTTATTTGATAAGTTCTAATAGATAAGTTCAAACAAAGTAGTAAAAAGAAATACGAGCGTATGTTAGGGATAACATGATAAACTCCAGGACATTATCATTTTATTGTGGTCCTGATGCTCCATCAGACTGTCCTCACCACAACAAGGTGAAGCCAACTGTTTAACATCCATGACTGGAGACATGTGAACGCCTCCTCTTTTGAAGATTTTTTCTATCAGCCTCTGCTTGACCTTTTTATTAAAAGGCTTATGGCTTCTGCACCTCCTCAATTTTAAGAGTTATTCCACCTCGTAACCCTGGTATAAATGAAAGAAACGTTACCCGTTATGGTTTTAAATCTACAAAGGTTCAGGTTAGCTACCCTAGTTCTGGTATTGTGATTATGGGCTTCTTTCATTTATTATACTTTGATGCCTAAACTTAACCAAACTGCAACTGTCACCTAAAATGTTTCTCAGCAAGCTTTAGTAATTAGTAACCAGATGTTGTATATTTATTATTGATAACTTGACTGCAGAATGAGGATGAAAGTCGTGCTGAGTGTCAGGGAAAAACTGAAAATTCATGTCCATGTACAAGAATCTAAACGATTCAATTTCATAACTTCACAAACTGCTGTGAACTCTGTTGGTCTAATATATTGTGAGGTTACCAACTATCTAATGACTGATCAATGGCGTCAGTGTCACTGTTTGCTTTCTGGTTTCACAATGGGTATACAGAGATAGGCTGAGCCGGGTAAATCAGCGCGGTACAGAAAGCTTCTCATCAGCTGGTTCTGAGGACAACAATGCTGTGATGGAGGTCAGAGTAAGTGTGGACTGAACGGATGAACGCTTCAGTAAAGCTGAGCAGGCTTTTAGTCCAAAAATGGCCCTCCATTAAAACAAAGCAAGTGGCAGTATTGATGTGGGCATGTTGCACCACAGAGATGATGGAATATGCTACAGCACCAGTTTGAGTAATCAATCAACCAATTATTTTATCATTTTTATGCTGATTTTTAAACAGCAGAATGCCATCACGAAGTGGCGTAATGAGTCAGCACCGGGCCCTAACGCAAGATTATCAAAACGAGCGCTGCCCAGACATAATGTAACATAATGTCAGTGAATGAAAGAAGTGAAAGCATGCAGCTTTAAAATGACCGTCAACAACAAAATGCACCGCTGTGATATAGAGGAGGAGTCATAATAGCAAGGCCAAGATAGTGATAAACTAGCCTCGCTGACAAAATCTGGTGTTGGAGCATCATAACAGATTAAAGGACCATTGCTGTCTGAGCAACTTCTCATATATAAAAACAAACTGGTGACAGTGCACCTTAACACAGACGAAAATACAGTAACCTAACAGGTGACAGCGAACCTTAACATGGATGAAAATACAGTAAACTGTAACAGGTGATGACACACCCTAAAACAGATGAAAATACAGTGAACTCAGTGACGGCGCACCTTTACATTGATAACAATCTTCATGTCTACATGTTGGCAATAACAAATAAACAAAAAACATGAGTGTGTTGCTTGATTATTTGTCAAATAATAAGTAAGTTCTGCTTACATCATAGGTGCTCTCCTTAATACATCCATGGGAACAACACGTGCTTGCTCATCTTTCTGAAACTTTCTGAAAGAAAACTATTTATTTTTGGAAGCTGCTTTTTTCTTTCTCTGCTGCTTCTTTCAATTCTGGCTTCTAAAACATACTTTTGTGTTTGTTTATTGCTTATTTCTCACTTATTGGTTTCTTGACATTTCACTATCTAACTTTCTGTTGATTTTTCCTCGTGATAGTATTGTGCATGTCCATAACTCAAATAACTTCCCGCAGGTACACTTTGTATAGTTTTGAACACGAAATCGCTCATTAATTCTTATTTAAACTTAATTTAGAAATGAGACATAGATGCGTGAGTCAGTAAACTATGAGCTTGTATATTTAAAACTTAGTTTGTGTTATTGTAATATTTATTGTAGTATTTATTTGGTGAATGATATCAAGTATGTGACACCATGAACTAAGTGTCTTGATTGAATAAGCACTGTAAATATGATCCACACCCACCCCAGCAAAGTGTGCTGGTAAGTGGCATCGTCAGCTCGTTGTGATATTAGCATTTGAAGATTAGGTCCTGCATCAATATTGTAAATGATTGGAGGCTTGTGCATGCGGATGCTGGTCGGTCACAGGCCCTAATGCAACTGCATTACCTGCATATATGGTAGTTCCGCCGCTGCATCACAGCATCTTGACAGATGACGTTGCATTACGATTGTAGCAAAAGTTGAGCCACGATCAACTTCTTTGCAGGAAGCCCCCACGTTTTTTGGTTGTTTGGTTTTTTTGCATTAGGGGCTGACACAGATGTGGATTTTTGTTTTTACTCCTGTCCCACAAAATAGTCCTTGTAAAATATCCTGCCAGCATCACATAACTTTGTCACAAGTGATTGATAAACAAAAGAAGAATAAGAATTTTTAAATTTCCTAATATTAGAACAGGGCCCAAAAATCCAGTCAGGCTCTATTGTTAAATATGATTCCTGCTGCTGCCCACTCCCGTTGACTTTCTTTCCCGTCGCAACCCAGTCCCATGATGAATAGTGAAATTGACTCCCATCCTGCAGGACTTGAAAAATGTCAGCCTCTTCTCTGTATCAGTGAGCCTGTTTGCATCAAAACACTGTTCACATTGAAATAAATAAGCATGGGAGCAGGCTGTGTTCAATCTAAACATGACTGACATCTTGAATCTGGTGTGAATTTGGTTTAAGTCTTTGTTTTGAAGCAGTTTTGATCAGTTTGATGTGACTGCAGGTCATCAGCTGCTGTACGAAAGACAGAGAGAAGACTATAGCCTAGTAACCTCCATACTGTTATGATGAATGATACAGCCTCACACACATACACACACACGGTTCTCAGCAGAAATGCTTCTCTCAGCATTTATCCCAGAGTAATTAGCTAATATCTCATCTTCCCTCTTTACCCCCACATGCTCTCTCTTCCTGTCTCCATTGTTCTTCACACACATTTTGTTCATACAGCTCTCATCTGATGTCAGGACTTGTGGGAGAAATTACTGACTTCCTGCTTAATCGTCAGAATTCACTGTGTGGGACTGGAAACATTACATGTGAGACTCTGACTGCGTGTGTGTGAGTATGTGTGTGTCTTTTTACCAGAATTAATTATTCCCAATTGTTTCCCGTCAGACATCTTTTGAGCTTTATGCTTTTAAGCCTCTCAGTTAAACCCACAGATATTTAACATTCTAGCAGCTCAAGGGGCATATAGGCCCTACGCTCCATTCTCTAGTATGCTTTTAATGTGAAAAACCAGCAGGAAGTGGTATTTTCATTGACAGGTAAAAAGACTTGGTCGCAACAAAAAGTTGCACAATGAATTTTTATTTGCCGAAGCGCTTGAAATGTAGGTGTGGCCAAGTGATCTATATATCCTTCTCCACATACACCTGTTTAAGCCGCTGCCGTGCCACTCAGTCACCGCGACAGCACGCCACTTCCTCCCTTCAATTTCCATATGAGAAAAACACAACTAACTGTCACCTCCTGTTACACTTTAAGTACTCCGCGGGACACACGCCAGTATGCTTCTTTGTTGCTGTGTTACCTAAACTGAAACTCCCACCTGCAGAGGTAGGCCTGTTTGCTTCTATTACTCACATATTCCATATTCCTGCATTAATGGTTCAAAAATTACAAGTTTCTCTGTGCTGTATATCTCCAGTGAGGTGGTGTGTGTTGTGTGCTGTGTTTGGCAGGTGTGCCCAGAATAGAAGTATGATTAAGTAATTTATTTATACTATTTGGAGATCATCCCAGGAATTCGGATTGTAACCTCTGTTCCTTTTATTTTCAAGACAGTTTGCTACTGTTTTGCCTCTGAGAATATATATTTTCATTTTGCCTTAAAGTTTAGGTTATTTTGCCTAAGTATAGATTTACTTTGCCTTTACTGTTTATGTGCCCACAGTTTATAGGTTTTTTTTTACCTTTAGTATTTGGCTTTGCCTGTATTATCTTCTTTGGTTTGCATTAGCTTATTTTGTATTTGGATTATATTTACTCTTTGCCTAGTTTTTCCTTTGCCCAGTTCAATTATTTGTTTACATCTTTGTCTTTTCTTTGGTTCAGCACGTATTTAACTGACTGAGCAGAATTGTGCTTGGCCTTGTGAGATGAACCAGCTGTTCTTGTAGATCCATAGTGCTTTAATGCTGCTTCCAGAACCAACATGGCATAAAGACTGTCTCAATCCGCTTATTGCATTTTATTACATTTAATAACAAGAAACTGAGAAATTAGTGTTGCATCTTACTACATGTTATGAAAATAAATTAAGTGACAAATGTAGCCTAACAGATAAATTTATATATACATTTCTGGACAGATGAACTGGAAACCACGTCTCTGTCCACTCATTACACAAATCTGTTCATCCTCCTGTTGGTCAGGTCACACAGGGAAAACTTGCAGGGCTGGTTGGTGAACTGCTGCTGCTGGCGAGCTAACAGGAACCTACTAGTGCTTGTCAGTGACAATAGCTCTCCAGATTATTATTATTTTTTCTGTAGGCCCTACTGTGCCATTTCGCTTCTTGTTGCAATTTAGTTATCAGGATTGTAGCCTGCATCATTTCATTCAATAAAGAGTTACTGAGGAGGGCAAAATACATATCTAAGCTCTAACTAACTAACTCACAGTTAACTAGTATTAACAGTTAGTTACCAAGATTTGTACCTTGGTTGCTTACTTGACAACAGACCATTTTGACATGAAATTGCAGGATAAACACAAGATTTAGTAGTCCCATTCCATTCTCTCAAACAGAATCAGGGTGCTGTTATTGTGCATGTGTTATTGTGCATGTTGTCTCAGGCTGCGTTACTCTAAATGTGACAGGATCTGAATTGTTATCATTGGTAACACTGTGTTTACTCTACTATTTAATGTCAATATGGCTGCTGTGAAAAAGGTCAATAAATTCCATTTAAAAAATGTAAGTTTATACCACATTTTATATTTAATAATTATTAATAGTCCTATTTTTAATGCAATTGTTCACCCTTAAAAACTGTCAACTGCTGTAAAACCTCTAAGTTGAAGAGGGCAACGACTGCAATCACATCATGTGAGCGGGAGGTCAGTTTCTGTATTGAACGACAGATGAAAATCAAGAAAATGGATTTATAGTTGAAACGTAGCAGTAAAACAGCTGACAAAAGAAGTGAAAAAAATGTGAAAACAAAGCCAACGAAAAACCATCAGTATCAGGAATTTTCTATCGAAAATGTTTTGCACTGTTCAAAGGGTAAATGGCTGAAAAAAAAATATTTCAAAGGCGGTACATTATCAAAAAGGTTTGAGAATCACTGATGTAGAGAAACTCGCATCACTAGCTAGTCAACTACTGTCGCTGGTGAGCTAACAACTAACATGCTAGATGGAAACATGCTAGCAATTGTCTGCGATAACAGCTCTTCCAGATTCTTTCTGTTTTCTCTGTACTCAGCTGTTTGTTCTCAGGACTGTACACCATTTCATTCAATAAGGACTTACTAATGACAGCAAAAAAAGCTCCAAGCTAGCTACTTTGCCAGGACCAAGATTTGTATCTTGGTTACTAACAGGACAAGAAGTTCCCATAGCATTAAAAAAATGTTAACCACTGACTTCTGTCTCATAACTGTAAACTTTTCCTCTTTTGTGGTGCAGAATAAAAAGTATTGAGCAACACAAATGATAAACTATAATATCTTCCTCCATTTTGGACTCTTTAGCTCTCCATTCCTGTGATGGCCTGTTAGTTAGTGGTGTAAAAACTGTGCTGAATTTACCATGTGAGCCACTAGAGGGATTTTACCCCCCTAATTGAGTTGTACCTGCATTTATCAGTGACTGGTCTTCATTTGTTTGTCACAGCTCTCAGTTTGAGGAACATATTAAGGTTACACCACAGGGAATGAAACAGAGCAGCAAGGACGACTCGTTTAAAACACACATACACACACACCACACACACACACACACACTGTTGTAACTGCCATCCCTTCCCAGTTGACCTCACCTTGTTGAACCTACAGACTTATCAATACTCCCCTCCTATCACATTTATCAATATTCCTTGCTGCTTGATAACATCATCAGATTCGCAGATCCGATACCCGCCACCACTGTATCAAATTATAGCTCTTTGTTATCAATACCCAGGGCTGTGTATATTCAATTAGAAAGAAGGGGGGATCAATAGGCGGCAGCTACTGCAGCCAATCCTGAAGCCTTATCAATGCCAGCCACCGTCCTGACAAATGATAACACAGACGGATCAATAGGTTGTGCTGCTGATAACGTCACCTCGCCCGGGTGTTACTCCTGGATCAGCAGACAAAGGAACATGCTGAGACAATTTAATGTTACACTTTTTAATCCACTATAGAGGTTTATTTACAGAAATAGAGTCCAATTTCATTTTAATATCAAATTAATGATGTTATTCTATTATTTTGGCACCTGATGTTGATTTAGTTGTAGCCTTAGTCTTTGCTAAAATGTAGCTATTAATTTATTTCTAGTAACATTTAAACTCTTTGTAAGATTTTTATCTAGTTTTCAGTCCAAAAAAAGTTTAATTTCTGCTGCGAATTTCTACCATTTTACATCATCTTTGATATGTACTGTTTGTGCTTTCCACAGCCAAAGATTTTCCCAGCTGTTTTGAGCCACTTTTATCTCATTTTCAGTGGGACTGTAAGTAAATTTAGTCCATGAATATTTTACTTTTTCTTGACATGAACCACTAACATGAATGACAAAGACATAATGTCACCAAAATCCTAGATTCTGCTACTCAGTGCAACAGGTTGAGCAACAAAAGAGATATTTTTGGCAGTGGAGAGTATGTTGCACTAATCTGCAGCATACAGTGGTTACACATTACAGATGTATACAAATGCTGCATTAAAACAACTGTAATTTATCCATGCATCCATCATTATCAATTAGTTTTAATAGGTAATGGGTTTGTCATACTTTTTATTTTCAAATTTTACTTTATATTAAATTTTGATATTTTTGTCATAGTTTTTGTCACCAACATTAACTCTAACACTCTAAACCAGAAACTTTGAAAAGACAGGATAACAATTTTGCAGTTTGCACATGCTGTGCAATTCTGAAATCAAGATACAATTGATAAATATCAAAAATACAAGGCCAAAAAATAATTATTATTTGTGAACTGTAAGTGAAGCCTACATGTTCTCACATCATCTACACATATCTACCCTTTAGATTTTACTTTTAACATAATCTGCTCAAGTGAATTGCCAATGCTCCCCCTACTACATTTATTTATATAGCAAGAGTGGCAGATGTTGCAGCTGGTAGCTCCAGACTTTGCTGCTTTTCCTCTTTTAATCTGTTTTCTTTTTGGCTTTATTGCTGAAACACAGATCACCTATGACAGAAATCCACTCAGTGGCATTGGAAAAGGAGAATAATACACATGACATCTTTCAACCTCACAGTCAGATCAGCTGATGCACCGCCGCAGACCACCCCGGGAGGAGTGGAGGTGAGTGGGAAAAGAGCCATGCTAACCCAGCTTGGATTTATGGCACTACAACATTCATTGCGCTCTAAACCCAGTGTTGTATAATGACAATAAATGACCATGATACTACCTAACAACAGATAGAAATAAAATCAACTCACTCTTGCTATGTGCAGTTAAAGAGGTGACCTAAAATAGAAAACACATGACAAAGCTCCACTCCTTACCTGACTCATCCAAAAAAAATAAAGAAATACAGGTTAACACTGAGGCGTGGCAAAGACATTGAGAGACAATAAGACTCACCATCAGAATAAAATCACAACACCGACAAGAACAACAGCCAGGGGAAATAGTCCTTGTTGTCCTAGTCCTAGTTGTGGATGGGATCTTGAAGAACACCTCCAAGACAAAGACCTCTTAAGTGGAAGGAGTGTACTAACAATTGACGGGCTACCTTTCAGTTTTAGCTGTGCTTCTGCTGTGTTTTCATCTTTATAGAAAGAAAATGGATTCACAATCAGAGAGGGATCTCTCCTGTCCTGTTTGCCATGACATCTTTAAAGATCCTGTTCTCATTCCATGCAGCCACAGCTTCTGTAAAGACTGTCTGCAGAAATGGTGGCGGGAGAAACAAATAAAAGAGTGTCCTGTTTGTAAGGAAAGGCATCATTCACTGAGTGATCCACCTCAAAACCTGACGCTAAAGAACTTGTGTGAGACCTTCTTACGGGAGAAAAATCAGAGAGCCTCAGTTCAGTCTGAGGCTCTCTGCAGTCTGCACTCTGAGAAATTCAAACTCTTCTGTCAGGACCATCAGCAGCCGGTGTGTCTCGTCTGTCAGCATTCAGAAACACACAGGAACCACAAATTCAAACCTATTAATGAAGTTGCACAGGATCGCAGAGAGAAGCTCTGGAAAACCCTGAAGCCTGTACAGGAGAAACTGAGGGTATTTGAACAAGTTAAAGGAAACTGTGATCAAACTGCAGAACACATGAAAGTCCAGGCTCAACACACAGAGCAGCAGATTAAGGAGCAGTTTAAGAAGCTTCATCAGTTTCTACAAGCGGAAGAGGAGGCCAGGATCACTGCTCTGAGGAAGGAAGAGGAGCAGAAGAGGAAGTGATGAAGGGGCAGATTGAGGCTCTGAGCAGAGAAATAACAGCTCTTTCACACACAATCAGAGCCGCAGAGGAGGAGATGAGAGCTGAAGACGTCTCATTTGTGCAGAACTACAAGGCTGCAGTGAAAAGAGTCCAGCAGCGCCACCTGCCAGATGATCCACAGCTGGTCTCAGGAGCTCTGATAGACCAGGCCAAACATCTGGGGAACCTGAGCTACAACATCTGGAACAGATGAAGGAGATGGTCTCTTTCACTCCTGTGATTCTGAATCCAAACTCTGCTCATCCAGAACTCCTCCTGTCTGAAGATCTGACCAGTCTAAGATGTAGACATAAAGAGATACTTCCTAAAAACCCAGAGAGGTTTGAATCCTCATCTCTGTCCTGGGCTCAGAGGGTTTCGACTCAGGGACTCACATTTGGGATGTTGAGGTTGGAAACAGTCCGACTTGGATTCTGGGTGTAGCAGCAGAATCATTCCAAAGGAATAAAGACACAGCCTCACAGTCTGGATTATGGAGAATCCTGTTTTACAAAGATGAATACACAGCGTGGCCGCAAGCAGATCTGAGCCCTGTTCTCTCAGGGAAGAAGTTTCAGAGAATCAGAGTTCAACTGAAATTTGTAAGAGGAGAGAAAAGAGCAGAGCTGTCATTCTTTGATCCTGATACTGGCACACACATTCACACCTTCAGACGCACTTTCACTGACAAGTTGTTTCCATACTTTAACACTAACAAAGAATCCCCATTGAAGATATTATCACAAAGAGTGTACAGTGGCAGTTACTGACCTTCCAGTTAAAGTGGCAGAACCACATGATGAGTGCTATTTAGTCCCATTATATTTGAGAAAAAGCAGACAAATCTATGGTCGATATCCCCAAAACTCTGCAACTCACACCATAAAAAGTCTAGCTTGATAAAAAAGCACAACAGTCCAGAGGAAAACTCTGGACTTTAATGTTACACAAAGAATCTAGTGACTGGGGCCCTGAAGACAACCATGCAATAGTGCTTTAAGTGTAAATGCTGCAATTTAGAAGTTACACATGGTGGGCACTGGGCATGTTTTAAAAAAGACTATTATTAAATGTGAGGAGGATTTGTGCTGTATATGATGTACAGTTCGGATTGGCGGTCATACCAGAGCCTCCCAGGGCTGTGTGCCCAGCACCCTCCTGTTCACGCTGAGCACCCATGACTGTAGCTCTGACATGGAGAGAACTTTGTTGTGAATTTTGCAGATGACACCACCATCATCGGCTGGTTTCACACAAGGATGAGACCTCATATTGGGAGGAAAGCAACAGTCTTGCAGAGTGGTGCACAGAGAACAACCTACTGCTCAACGTCAACAAAATCAAGGAGCTGATCGTTGACTGTCAGAAAAAAAGAGGCAAAGACACACTCCGCTGTCTACATCAGTGGAGCTGAGATGGAGCGGGTGAAGAGTTTTAAGTTCCTGGGAATTAGCATCACAAATAACCTGTCATGACATCACAAATTTCCACCCTCAGAAACAGCTGTACTTCTTAATGGAAACTTAACAAGGCAAAAATCAGAGTTCTTGTTAACTTTTCTGCCCAAGACATCAGTGATATCAGGGAGGTGAGGTGCTGCACAGAGCCCAAAGGATGCTAAAAGACAGAACCCACCCCAGCCACAGCCTCTTCACCCTGCTGCCATCTGGCAAGAGATACAGAAGTATCCACTCCGCCGTGGCACCACCAAATTGAAGAGCTGCTTCTTCCCCAGCACTCCACCATGTAAAATAGTTTATTTTATTTTTATCAATTCAAACAATTTACTGTGTATAAATTCGACATTGTTTTTTGTTAGCAGCTAAAAGAGAGCTACATCTTAATCTCACTATGCAACCTTGTGGTGTGTCATGATAAATGAATCCACCTTGCATTATTAGGTCTTTGCTGATGATTTAAACCTAATGTGACAGGGTCAAAAATTCATGTGTACGCCATGTTTGCTGTGTTTATTATTTATTTGCGTGTTTTTATTGCTGTGCTGTGCTTTTATTTTACCTTGTGTGTTTCTTATGATTTTATCTGGTTGCTGTGATTGTTTTACTTTTAATCACTTTGCTTGTTTTTAGTTGTTTTGAACTGTGTTTCTTTAAACAGCGGACTGTTGAATTGTCATGACCCTGAAAATAGAGACACCCACACCCCGGACCATGACCTAATTACCCAACGAGCGACGGGTGCGGAGAAACCCAACTGGGTGCACTTTTATAGAGGCAGAGCGAAGCAGGAAAGAGCACGCGGGTCGCAGCAAACGCTACACCAAGCAGCTGAGAGACCAACAGTCCTTCCGAGAGCCACCAGCCACGTCCACGTGAAGTGCAGACAAACGAGCAGCCTGCAGTGTCCACCAACGCCATTCTACTCAGGCCTGGGTCAGCAGCAGTGAGTCCGTCGCCCAGGAAGAAGACTGTGAGTATCCTTTGTATATAGTGAGGCGGACACAGTGAGGCAGGCCAGGAGTGACACTGCTGAAGCTAAGGTAGCCATGGGGGAACACACTACTCGGCAGGTGTCTCTGCTCTTCCGCAGATCCGACGGTTGGAGCACGTCGAGGCCGGTGCGAGGCTGGAGTTGGTGTGACGGCAAGGGGAAGGTCGTGGACACTAGAAGAGGCTACATGGGATTGGACTGCTTAATAGACTTTTAGCGGACTGCTGCACTACCATTTTTTAGTTTTTTTGGTTTTTTTTTAGCAATCCTGAACTGAATTTTATTGTTTTAGTATTTTATTGATAGTGTTGATTTTTATAATTTAACAGTAGCAATTGTTGGTACCATCATTGTTTATTTTTTAATTGTAATAAATTTCCCTTTTAATTGACTTTTATTCCTCCTGCTTGGTTTCTAACTCTGCTCCCCTGATTTTTTAAAAGAACCTTTATAAGAGCCTGTTCAGGGTCCTAGGCCCTGTAAATCCCTAGGTGGCGTTGTCGGCTTTTAACTCATTTACATTTCCAAATTCCTAAATTGATTTGAGGCACACAACACTTAAGTTGCTGGGCCACACTAACAGAGTATTTTAAAACTTTTGTACAGTTAAAACCAAGTGTATATTTTAATGAATGTTGCTGTATGTATGATTAATATGTTTTTATAAGAATCAGATATTTTCTGTATGTTATGTAGTATTTTGAACATTTTGTCATTTTAAAACTATCAATGAGAAAAGTAAACACATTTACACTGAAAACTGCAGGAACTACATTGTTCATCTTGGTAGGTTTTACAATTATGGTACTCAATACTAATACTAACAGTACTCAATGATAAAAAAAAAATAGACTTTTTACTCCTATTATTTACTTGCATACTTTTCAACTTAGGATGTGTGGACATGCTTTCACTTTCTATTCTATCACATTAGATGCATTAGATATAATCAAAACAATGTAGAACTGGCAGTTGGTCCTGAGTAACCAGTTGCCAAACCCGAGCTGCCGTTAAGACTCATACTTTTACTGGATGCTTTGTTCCTGAGTTGCAGTTAAAGATCAGAGCATTTTTCTTAGCTCTGTGGATGGTAATGTGATTGAAAAGTAAACATGTACCACTCAGTCCATCCAAGGCTTCAATCATGAGCTAGATGAGATATCTCAACAACCGCCTGTCAGATTACATATATTTTTGTTCTATAATCATGTCCTCCAAATGACGAGCACTTTCGATTTTTAAAGACCCCATGACCTTTCCTCAAGCACTACTGTCTGGATGAATTTCGCCATGAATCACCATCGTCTTGTGATTGTATGCTTCCGCCAACCAGTCAACAGATGGATAGATGAATGTTAACAAATAGCCATAGGAGGATGAAACATTTCCCTTGTAAATTCTCAATGTCATTTCATACAAAGAGCTCTTTTAATGTTATAGGCCCTGTGACTTTTCCTTAAGTGCCACCCTCAGGACAATTTTCCTTGTCTTTTATATAGGAAATATGAAATCAGACCGGACAGATAGCCATAGGATTTATGGATCACATTCATGCTCCTCAGACAATGAACTTGTTTCATTCTGGACCCTCAATCACCTGTCTTCTTGCACAATTCCAACTGCATCTTATTCATACAACGTTTACATGTTTACACTCTGATTGCCCCTTGGTATGCATGTATAGAACACTGCACATGTTTACATTCCATTGCATAAGTTTATATTCCATGTGTACATAAAATCTATTTATTCCAAGTAGACTACTTTTATATGGACAGATTGTGCACAATGTTTTGTACTTTTTCTATATTTCTCTATTTTTTATGTGTTTGCACCGATAGGATTGCTACTCAATTTCATTGTACTCTGTGCAAAGACAATAAATGAATTCTATTCTATTCTATTCGGGCCAAAATGTCAGCTGTTCACACACATAATCATGATCACACTGGCCAGTTGCAGTGACAGTTGCTCAGTATATTCATGCTTCTCGGAGGATGAACCCACATGTTTCCTGAAGCACCACCCTTGGGACAAACATCATCTTTACAAGTGTTTCTCAAACCAGTGTGGCATGGCACACTAGTGTGTGGTGAAGCAAGATCAAAAGTGCCGTGGGATTTTGCAAAAAACACATTATTATTGAAATATACAGCTATGCAAACAATTAGGACTGAACTGAGGCAAATTCTGTTAACTAAAATATACCCAAAACAATTCCTTGAAAAAACCGCTGTTTTAAGCAAACCCCAGTTTTTGCGCAGTTGCCGGATGGTGGGAATTATCAGAGTGTCTGACTCTTTTCAGTTCCATTATCTCATTTTATACGTCATTTTTTCTTTTTTGTTGTTTTTCAAATTGTATTTGCCATTTGTAAATAGAAATAAATGTTTACACAGGGTGATAACACAAGGCTATTTTGCACAGTTATGAGTACAGGTGTGCCTTGAGACTTTGACTGATACTGTATATGAGGAGCGCAGGGAATTGTACACTGATAAAAATATTCTGCTTGATCTACTTAAAGAAATTTACTTTTTGCATCAAATTATTATGTAAATGAAGCAAGACTGGTCTTTGTATGAAGCTACTTCATTTTTTGTATTCAAGAAATACATTTTTCAAGTAAAATCAGCGTAATTTTGCAAGAAAACTCACTTAAATTTACTTGCAAAATGTATTTTTAGTTCAAAAAATTACGTAGGTCATACAAAGACAAGACTTGCTTGATCTACATTTTCATGCAAAAAGTTGCCTTAATCTTTTTTAAGTAGATCATGCACAATATTTTCAGTAAAATATAATAGCAATCAAGTTATTACATTTTATGATAACTTTTGTATAAAGCTGACATTTTGGTCATCAAATAATAAAAATAACAGGGTTCAATATCTGCGCCACAGATTTTGAGTTATTGTGTACAAGACAAAATTGTGTTTGGTGGTGGTGCTAACGGAAAAGTCATAAAGTCACCAAACTTGACAAGGTTTATTGTTTATGCTCACAAAAAATCCTGACAATCTGCTGTGGAGCCAAGAAATGACAACGCAGATAAAAGGACACAGCCATGACTCCACCTGTCAACAGGGCAACACTCTGAACAACACTCACCAGTCAAACATCAGGTATTAATATTTGTTCAAATTTAAAAAGACCTCTGCTCCCTTGATGGCCGGTCCTGTTTGCTTGTCGAGACCTTCGTCCTCGGCTTTGCTGACCACAAAGGTGTCGAGGACAAGTGTAGTACGGGACCTCTTCCACAGCGGCGCGCGTCATCATCAGAAATCTGTGAAACACACCAAAGGGAGTGAAACATGGTATCTGCAGGAATCAGCAAACTGAATTTACCTTTGACTTTTTAAGACCTTTTTAATATCAATCCAAGCATTAACTGGTCCCGACATTAGGGTCGCACAAAAGCATCAACAGTGTCGATGGGTGAGGATAAGTCCTTCACCTCTGAGTTCTCCAACATTGAGGAAAATCTGTCACATCTAAAATGTTTATAATAAATCCTGTCTTGTAAAGTGAATACATACATTTTAAAATGGTGCTTACTTTGCTTATCTCCAGCTGTTCTATAGTACATCTTACTGGATTGTATAATTGTTTATCTCTAGTTTAGAACCTGAAGATTTGATGAATACTTCAGTAGAAACACATTTAAATGGTTCCACTAAGCCATCAGCTATCCTAGACTGCACAATGTCTCATAACAGCATTTTTTTTTTTTTTTTTTACCTCGCAGACCTTGATGAACTCCTCCAGCTCGGTGGAGAATGATGCCTCTGATCACAGTTTCTTTTCAGGACTCGACGCTGTTGTTCAGAGCTGTTGTCCTACAAAAATATGAAATATGAGATTATGTTAAGTACAGACATCAGAATGTTACTTCAAAAGACTAACCACTGCATCTTACGTGTCAAGGGTGTCATCGAGTTTCTGCCCAACAGCGCCTCCCTTCTTCCTGTACAGGCTCAACAGCTTTGGCATGTGTTGGTCCAGCTTCCCCAGGAATGTGGACTGTAGTGGTTCAGTACGATCCGTCAGAATTCATCCTCAATCTAGAGAGAGAGAGAGAGACGGACAAACATCACAAGATACAGAAAGAAAATAATTAGAGACACAGAGCAAGAGAAACAGAACAAGAGATAGAAAAATTAACTCCAAAACTACAGTGAACACGTAGTTTAAGTGGCCCCACATTTCATAAGAGGTTCTACACTGGATGCATCAGTTTAGTCAAACATATGATTTGTGCTCAGTTTAGTTCAGCACTTAGTTTCAACATAAGCCACAGATAATGAAGACAGGCACAGCTTTTTCCCCTTACAGCTTCATCAGGTGAACGTACAGCTCATTTCTCCAAAAAACAAAACAGGACAACTGAAGCCTTGACACTCAAAATCATAACAACTTTTTGTTTGGCCCATTAGTGAACTGAAAGAATTCAACTTTTGCCCCATTTTCCAGATTCCCCACAAGTGTCTGTACTACCTTCATCCAGTGTCCTTTTCAAAATAGACTTGAAGAATTTACCTGGTAAGGATACAGTGTCATAGTTAGTAGCACACCGATGCAAGAAAACACAAACATTAACTTAAATATTCTTTTGAAAAACATTTGTCCCACTTTCTTTACTATAACTAAACTGGTGTTTGTGCATATTTCTACCCAGTATGACCTCATGCAGTGTCCTCAGAGGATTTAGGAGATGTGGTAGGTGGACCTTGGAATTCTTTGTTCTTTTAAACTATAAAAATCCTGAACACATTGGTTGTATTGATTCCCCCAAAAAAAGCAAGTTAAACAAGACAGATTTTAATGTAGTGGGGTTTGAGGTTCCTCTCCAAATAGAATTTGATGTTATTTGACGAAAAACAATGCATTTCACATAATTATAACACATCGTCATTACAATATTTATTAAGCAAAATTAGCATCTTGAAACAATCCTTCACATTTTTGTGAGTGAGCACCAAATAATCACAAAACAACAATAGTTAAATAAGGCTTAGAGTGAAGGATCTGAACTGTGATTGGCTCATAGTCAGAGTGGAATCCACCAGCTGGGTGGGTATCATCAGGATTTTATCTTTATATTATAAACCTGATTCTCTATCAATACTCTGACAGCTTCTTTTTTTCATTATTATTATTATCATCATTATTATTATTATTAAAATAATCAATTCAGAGCAGGATTAAAATTGATTTCTAACTAAATATTGTCTGTTTTACTGAACTAAGACGAGTGACTGACTCGTTCGTGTTAACTCAAAAGGACCTTAATTCAAACTCTACGGAACAACACGAAAAACTCACGTAAGCCGTCGTTGTCTTGGTAACACCACGCCCCTGTCACCTGTCCGTCCCGACAGCCAATCACTGACCGTTATCGAGGGGTCGCTCGTGTCTCCTCCTTCATAATGGAGGTCAAGGGAAGTGATGGTGTCTGAATGACAGGTGGGAAAGACGCGAAGTCAGTCCTCTGAAAAGAGCAAATATCTCCTGAACCAGCTGATCAATAATCTTCTTCACAGCAGGTGAGTTGGTGAAAGCCAGGTCTTCATTTCCGCCTTTTTGCGTTTATTTTCTTCTTTCAGAAACTTTGGTGTTTGATTTTCTGTTTGTTCAGGAAACTGAACTGTGCGTTCGAGATGAGCCAGGCCTGCGCAGAATCGATCACCGGCGATCGCGCACAATGCATGCCGGTTAGATTGTGTCGACTTGATCCGATTGTCTGATGTTATGCACGTGGCAACGATAATCTCACAGATCGAGGCAGCCGCATTTCAGAGGACTGAAGCGCTGCTGTCATGATCGAGAGTGACAGCTCTGATGCTCTAGTTTTGACAACAAACCCATTGTTGATAAATACTAATTATCTGTGTACTGTATAGTAACGCTTGATATATTAGTCTTATGTGTCAAATGAGTTCTAATTGTAACAACAGATATTGGTTGAGATAATAATATATATAATAATAATATAATATATTCATGATTATCAAACGACGTTACAAGTGCTATGAGCTGTAAAGAACAGATGCTCATGTAAAAAGGGATCCTTTATTTTAACTATCAGCGATGAGAACATGGTCTGCAAACTACAGGTAACCTACAGGTGATCTAACAGGATGTCAGTGTCTCTTCCTGTATTTTCTCTTAAGTCTGCTGGAAACTGTCCCACTTGACTGCAGCTTTTTGTCTCCACCTCCTGCTGCGGCCGCCTGATCTCGTCTACTCACCAGGCGAGGCGCAGTTCATCTCGAGCGCACCTGTTGTCAAGTCTAGAAAGGAACCCTTGATTTGTGTAACTCTCGCGAGATTTGTGCATTTGTTTCTTCATTGTGCACCTTTTTATTTTAAACGTGACAGCGCATTGGTTTAATAAATATTGTAGGTTTACGGACAGAAAACACTCGGTTAGGGTTGTTGGGAAAATCATGGTTTGGATTAAAAATGACTCACTCTCGCGAGATCTTTCATGTGTCTGGGGTTCTCTTATGGAGTGTACTTCCGTGTTTTGATTTTGGCTTGCATTAACATTAGCAGGACCAAACAACTGAAACCTGTCCAGAGATCTTTAATTAACTTTGTTTGGCGAGTTGATTTACTCTTTGGGGTAAAAACTAAACTGAACCATTAAAACATTAAAACCCACAGATCCTAATTTGATTTGTTTTGGTGAAGAGGTATTACTCGGGCCAAAATTTGAGATACTGAACTGAACAAACTGAGTTCTGAGTTTATTGCTGAAGACCTGAAAAGTTGTGTTTTTTATGTTGAACTCTGAAGAGTTTCAGGAAATATTTATTTTGGACTTTCCTGAAAATGACTTTCTCTCTCTTTTCTCTTCTGTCTCTCTGTTGTTCTGGTAGTTTTTTTTTTTTTTTTTTGTTTTTTTTTGGAAAGTGGGTTATGACAGGTGTATTCATGCGTCCATGTGGGGGAATGACTTTTAAAATTTAAATTGTGAGATGAACTCTGGCTGGTACCATTTAAAAACGATGATGAAATATTTTGTTGACAATCAGTGCATCATAGTCGGTGTTTCTCCTCTCTTGGTCCTCAGGGCTTCACATGTTTTAGCTGTTTCCCTGATCAGCTGTTATCAGGCTTCTGCAGGGGCTTCATGATGAGCTGATCATTTGAATCAGGTGTGTTGGAGCAGGGAAACATCTAAAACATGGAGGGCAGTGAGCTCTGAGGACCAGGACAGGAGAAACACTGATGGTGATTTTTGCAAAATGTTGAGCAGGGGTGGAAGTAATGAATGACAAATCCTCAAACTACCATGATCTAAACATCTCTTCATAGATTAGGCCTCATTCAACAGAGTTTTTCCCACAGTTATAAATGTAGTTTACCCACATTCATCTTTTTAGACAGTGTTTTCTTGTATCATTCCAGTCTACGACCTACAGTTTCTCTTCTTTCAGATGATCTGTGCTGCAGACTGTCGTCACTAACATGGAATCGATCGGCTCAGTTCATCACTCCAGAATCTTTCAGGCCTCTTGACTTTGTCAGCAGTTGTCACAGGTGAGCTGGTTTTAATATGATGAAACAAGGTTATGAGACATTTCTGAAAATAATGACTATTATTGTGGTTGGCATTATTTTCAAACCCTTATGTGCGTTCTGTGTATAGTTGATCTTTATTTCTTAATTCAGGTTTATTATGTACATGTTTAGCTCTATTTTCATTTATTTAATGCGAAATTATTAAAAATGTTAAAGTTTATGGTTTCATTGCCCTTCCACTTGGGACAAAGTAAAATATAATGCCTCCATTACTTGTCTACAAATGTTAACCACTTTTGAGGGATTATCACAAAAATGTTTGTGTACATATCTATATCTGTATATTTACACACAGTACTGTTCAAAAGTCTTAGGCAGGTATGAAGCTGTAAAGTAAGACTGCTTTCAAAAATATAAAATGTAATTATTTTTTAATTTACAAAAGTGAGCCAACAGAAGAAAAATCTAAATCAAATCAATGCCTTCAGAACAGCATCAATTTCTTCTGAGGTACATTTGCAACAGGTCAAACCACAGATCTTCTGTGGATGTCGGCTGTCTCAGATCCTTCTGTCTCTTCATGTGATCCCAGACAGACTCCATCGATGTTGAGATCGGGCTCTGTGGGGGTCAGACCATTACTTCCAGGACTCCTTGTTCTTCTTTACGCTGAAGATGGTTCCTAATGACGCTGGCCGTATGTTTGGGGTCGTTGTCCTGCTGAGAATAAATTTGGGGCCAATCAGACGCCTCTCTGATGGTACTGATGATGGATAAGTATCTGCCTGTGTTTCTCAGCACTGAGACCCATTAATCCTGACCAAACCCCCAACTCCATTTGCAGAAATGCAGCCCCAAACTTGTAAGGAACCTCCACCATGCTTCACTGTTGCCTGCAGACACTCATTATTGTTTTTGCCCTTCAGTGAACAAACTGCCTTCTGCTACAGACAAATATTTAAAATTTTGACTCCTCAGTCCAGAGCACCTGCTGCCATGTTTCTGCACCCCAGTTCCTCTCGTTTTCATGCATAGTTGAGTCACTTGGCCTTGTTTCCATGTCGGAGGGTTGGCTTTTTGGCCACAATTCTTCCCTGAAGACCACTTCAGGCCGGCTTCTTTTGGACAGTAGATGGGTGTACCAGGGTCCCACTGGTTTCTGATTTTGAAGAGAAGTGAGCATAATGTGTCTTTCATCTGCTGCACAAAGTTTCCTTGGCCGACCTCTGCGTCTGCGGTCCTCACGTTGCCCGTTTCTTTGTGCTTCTTCAAAAGAGCTTGAACAGCACATGTTGAAACCTTCAGTCTGCTTTGAAATCTCTGCCTGGGAAGACCTCGCTGATGCAGTGTAACTACCTCGTGTCTTGTTGCTGTGCTCAGTCTTGTCCTGGTGTCTGACCTGTGACATCAAACTGTCTTCCACAACCTCACCTTGGTAGCAGAGTTTGTCTGTTCCTCACCCAGTTTGAAGCCTCCTACACAGCTTTTTGTTTCAGTTAATGACGATGATCATTAGTACCTGTTTGGTATAACTGGTTAATCAAACACTGACTACAATCTCACAAATGCCTGACTTTGTGGAAGTGCATCTAGAAGAATTGATGCTGTTTTGAAGGCAGAGGGTGGTCACAGCAAATATTGATTTGATTTGGATTTTTCATCATTTGCTCACTTTGCAATTTGTAAATCAATTAAAAATAAACTATTGAAAGCATTCTTACTTCACAGCATTTCTTCACACCTGCCTAAAACTTTTGCACACTACTGTATACAGATATTTTCTGTATTTATTTTGGACTTGATTGAAAACGACTTTCTCTCTGGTTAAATGTGGTTTTTAATTGTTCTGTCAATTCACTGATTTACACTGAACTGACTTGAAAATGTTGAGCAGGGGAGGAAGTAATGAATGACAACTACTCAAACTACCCTGATCAAAACATTTAACACTTTTTCCCACAACTTGAAATGTAGTTACCCACATTCATCTTTTTTAGACACGTTTTCTTATATTTCAGTCTGCTAACCTACGTTTTCTATTCTTTCAGTTGATCTGTGCTGCAGACTGTCGTCACCGACTTAAACAGCCCGACTCTGGATGCTTCTTTGTCAGCAGCTGTCACAGGTAGGCTGTTTTTAATACTGTGCAACACAGGGTTATTAGACATTTCTGAAAATAATTACATTATTGTGGTTGGTATTTTAACCTCACCTTTTATTATTTTCAAAGATGAAATAATGATGTGGAAGGCAGGAATAATTTTTTAAAAATAATATAGATTTGCTGCAACTTTACTCGCTATCATTTAGCTTTTAGACTGTTCTGCACTATCAGTTTTAATTTATGTATATTGCTTGACTTTTGAATTTTACTTGAATAGTTACACATTTTAGCTTCCTTTATGTAATTTTATTTTCAGTTCTTAACCACTGATTTCATTTTTAGTTGTAACTCTCTGTGCTATATGTCCTAAAGGGATAGTTCACCCAAAATGAAAATTCAGTCATTATCTACTCACCCTCATGCTGATTGAAGGTCAGGTTTAGTTTTGTTTAGTTCACAAAACACTGCTGGAGTTTCACAGGAAAACAGTGTTGCAGAATCTCCCAAACAGTTGAAGTCAATGGTGACCAGTTTTCAAATGTAAAAAAACCACACAATAAAAACATGAAATGCCTCCATACTGCTCTCTGGTGTAATCCAAGTCACATAAAGCCCCGACATGCCAAGCTGACTGAAAAAGAAAGTTATTTAGACCATGTTTTTAGCCGAATTCCTCACTGTAGATTCTTGGCTTGGAGCCACGTTCATGTGCACGTGCACACTGTCTGAACTGTGTGTTGTGTTGTGACGATGTGCAAACAGCATGTCTGGACTTTAAGGAAACTTGGATTACACCAGAGAGCAGTATGGAGACATTTATGTTTTTATTTTTAGTTTTTGGCAGTTGTCTTATTCTGTTTGAAAACTGGTCATCATTCACTTGGATTGTTTGGGAGATTCTGCAACACTGTTTTCCTGTGAAACTCCAGCAGTGTTTTGTGGACTAACAAAATAAACCCAACCCTCAATCAGCATGAGGGTGAGCAGATAATGACTGAATTTTCATTTTTCAGTGAACTCTCCTTTATTGTTACTGAACATTTGCCCTCGGGGCAGCAGGGGTCAATGAAAAGTTCCTCTTAATATAAACTAACTTTGTTCTCAGTTCCTCATGTTATAGCTAATTAAAGTCAGTAATTAATAATAAAGTGATTCAATGACAAAACAACAATGAAATAACATGAAATTTAATATCATTGGATAATAATTTAATATTATTTATTTAATTTTTTTATACCTAACATTCTGTCTTTATCTGTCATTGTAACAAATGTTACCAGTCATAATTATCAAAGACAACATAATATAAATATATAATAGGCTGTAAATGATCAACTTTACTTAATAATCTGTAAATCTGCATATTGATCTCTTTAGGAATGAGACTGCATCTCGTACATTAATCAAATATTTATTTATTTACATTTCAAGATACTAAGTACAGAAGGTGTTTGTTTCCTGTCCTGACAGTGGAGGTGTCCTGAGAGTAAAACCTGCTGACTTTTACCACATCATTACATCAGTGTAACTGCTTTGTATCATTGGGTGTGTGTCCATTGTTTCTGTCTTGTTGATGCATATTGTTGGTTAATCTTTCTCACAAATAAAGCTTTTTTAAAACGTCCATGTCCTTGTCCTCATAAAGCAATTGTACTTTCTCTAAAGAAGAAGAAAGATATAAATTGGGTTGTTGCTGCTTTTACACTGCTGCCATGTTTGTTATTTGAATGTTCACCTGTGTCAAGTGAGTCAGGTAAGCAGACAACAAACATTGAGAGAAACAGCTGAACATTTAAAAGTTATGTACTGAAAACAATCAATGAAGTTGTGTGACTATTAATTAAACATGCAAGGTGCCTTCTGAAAGAGATCAACATGCAGCTTATTTACAGGTTATCATGTAAGTGATTAACAAAGCTCCTGTATAACCTACTGATGTCTTTGGTAAATGGACTATGTTAGTTACAACAAGAATAACTACGATTTGTGAAGTAGAGTGTAAGTAGTGACGTGCAACGCACGCAACGCAACGCACGCAGCAAGGCAACGCAACGGGCGCCCGACCTTCGCCTCGACGGTCGAGGCTCGGCCGGCGCCTCCTGTGTCCGGCTGGCGTCTGACGGGCGCCCGACCTTCGCCTCGACGGATTTCTGAGGGGGCGTGGCAGCGGCATGGCCAGAATTTTGATGTCTTGCCATCAAAAAGGAAGTTGCTGTAACTTTCGTATAATTGATCCGATCTGCACCAAACTTCACATGTTTGATCACAGTCCCGCCCTGAACACATCTACATTGTTTTGCAATGGTTATAGCGCCACCTATTGGCAACAGGAAATGACATGTTTCAGACTATGATGTGCTCCTTCAAGCAGGTTGACCTTTTCCAACTAAAATCTTGTCAGAAATGTATTAACTTCTTGCTGATGCTATATTGTGAAGATCAATCACAATATGAAACGCAAAATTGCTATAACTTTGGATTCAATGATGTAATGACCACCAAAGCTGACATGTTTGATAAGAGTCCCATCCTGAACACATCTACATGACAATCAGGACATAGTCAGGCACATAGTGATAGGATAGGTACCTCATACAACCCCACTTTAAAACATCTGAGCTATACATTTAAAGGGACTGTTCACCCCAAAATGAAAAATACATATTTTTCCTCAGACCTTTTGTGTTTTTCATTCATCTAAATTGTTTTGGTTTTCTGAATGGAGCATATTCTGATTAAGACTATTGCTGCCAGTAAGTTACTGTAAATTTTACAGTATCTTGTTGCAGTGTGAATCAGGATATTTGTTATGAATTGTGTTGGGTATAACATAATAGGATAGTTTTTATAGAGATATTGTTTGTGATATTGTTATTGTATTTTTGATTATTTTTATGACATGGCTTTGTTAATAACTTAATTCTGATTGGTCAATTACAGCATTTTAAGGTCTGTTATTTCTGTATAGTAGATTGTTGCTATTTCTGAAAAACAGACTGTTGCTATGGACACAGTTCTGATCATAGACTCTGGAGAAGCAATAAAATCATTGTTAAATCATTTTGAAATTAACATTTTGTGTCAAAGTTTTGAGTTCTGTTGGTACATAACCATGTAACAAGCAGGATAATGTACAGTGAACAGGTGGTTATTGTGAAATAAATCAGGACAGGATGATGCAGGGCCCCGCAGGATCTCTTACATCACAGTGTTTCCCAAACTTTGAATCTGAGGACCCACTTTTTAAAAATTTCAAACCATCGAGACCCGAATCCACAATAGGCTTCATCGGTAAATCTTTGGAAGAGTTCATTTGTGCATAAATGAATGTTCCTGACCAGTTTTCCTGTCATTTCCAGATCATCTTACATTATCTTTTTTCTTACGTGTTCTTGAAATAATATTAAGTTTTTAAACACTTTAAATCAGGAATAAATGCATTTAGGCTGAGTGACAACATTGGGTGCTTTAGCCTCCTAGATAAACAAGTCAAAATAAGTGAATTTAGGCAGAATTAACAGGCTCTCAGTTTTTCCTGTCATCAGTAAAACAACATGCACACTTTGAAATTCTTTTTAAAAGGTGTACTGCAAATATAATCTTAAATTTGCAGAAATTCTTCCAGGGTCTTTAATGTATTTGATGATCCAAATAAAATCTCCTGTGACCTCCCTGCAGGTCACCACTCAGTTACTGGGAATTACCTATTTTCTGATTTATGGTGTACTTTATTTGGGAGGTAGCTTTCCCAAACTGTAACCATTATATTTCAACAACACATACATCTGTTTTATATTTGCTTTAAAATCATTGGGCTGCATGTACTAAAAAAACATGTTGTCCCACATTTTCATGTCATACTAAAGCAGTGTAAGGTCCCATCATTTTGAAAGTACATGTATTCAAATTTTGAAAATCGAGATGTAAATTTAAGAAATGCCACAACCAAATCACTGTTTTCTGAAATTTAGCAACCTTTCTGTGGTGTTCTGGCAGATCCTTTAACATTTATCTGTGTACAGGACTGTTCAGAACTGTAACTGAACGTGTGCTGACGAGCATCTTTGAGATCTGCGATCAGCACAACTGACTGGTCACTGCTCGTCCCCTGATTTATTCATCAAACAAAGCATTTATTAAATGTGACAACATGCAACCTTAAATTCTCAATAAATGACCAACAACAGAGATTATTTTTATTTATTTATTTATTTTATTTTTGATGTCCAGAAGTGATGCTGTTTGTGTGGCTGATGGTGTTTAAATGTGTCTTGCAGGTCCAGCTCAGGAAGAAGGTGCCCAGCCCCAAGCTCTCTAAGAAGACAAGGAAAAACTCCCCATGAAGAGTTCTGAAGACACATGGGAAGAAACCTCAGGAAAGGCAATTCAAAAAGAGATTCCCTCCCCATGGACGGCTGGGTGTGTGTACAGTATATATGCAATTTTTTTTTTTTTTTTTTTAGGGTGGGGAAACCAGAGGTCCCAGAGAAAATCCACGTCAGGATGTGGAGAACATGTCAACTCTATGCAGAAAGGCCCTGATCCAAGTGGGACTCGGATCCAGGACCTTTTTGCTGTGGGGAACATTGCTAACCACCGCGCTGCACAAATGTAAAGTCAAGTCTTAACCCTCAAACAGCTGTTTTCAAAGTGCTGTTTGAGGGTTAAAACTGATTAATGGCCAAATGTGAAATGGCCAAACTAAAACACTTAAGATGTTTCTTAAATATATTTTAGTATTTAAGAGTTCACTGAATTGATGAAATAAATTACATTTTTGTGATTAAAAAAAGTCTTATTTCACAGTATGTAATTATTCAGTTATTACAAGTTATTCATTTATACCATATACTTAAACCAAACTGGAATTGAGTGGGTGGGCTACTATATTTCTATTAGGTTTTTGCTATTGTTATAATTTTGCATCTCGTAACATTTTAAAAGTAATCTTTGATTTGGCATGACAAAACTGAAGTGAAACTTGTTTCTCCATTTAACAGTCTGCTCTATAATGTGGATAGGTAGGCAGCTGGCACATTTTAATAATCAATAAAATCAGCAGTTTAACATTTGTGGAAGGAAGGAGAGGAGCTATTTGTGTCTTAGTGGTGTATCTCAGAGAAGAGGAGGAGGATCTCTTTACAAAGCAGTTGGTCAGTAAACCACTTCAGTTCAGACACAAATATAGTTTGTTTTCCTTTTGTTTTCGAATTTGATGATTCAAGTGTTTACATTGAGTCTCACCTTCTTATACCAGGATGGTGGCGTCATTAATGAAGTGATGAAGAGGTGCCTGATGTCCAGTCCAGCCAGCACAAGAATCATGATTGAGGAAATAAAAGTCTTCAAAGACCTGTATGTACCTCAGCCTGTGTAATCCTCACTAACAGGGCTGATACACACAATCTCAGCCACTCAAAAGAACTGAAAAAGACTTTCAAGTGTCTGAAAACCCGTCCAGAGGTAATGTCGCTAAAAAATAAACTGCTGTACAAAAAAAATATTGATTTATTTATTATTTTTCATGTATTTGTATGTGTATTCTGGGCACAGATGATGGTATGAAAATTGTTGGACGTAATTTGATCATTGGTTTTAAAATAAAGAGTTTGATCATAAAACTGGAATTAGGTTTAATTTATTCTTGCTGAAATTAAATAAGTTACTAACACTAAAATAAATTAAGGTAACAATTTGCATGGATTTTTCTGAGTAGACTGAAAGTAAAATAAATAAGTTAGAATGACTGAAATGAAGTTATTTGACTAATTAATAGCACCAGTTGGTCCAACGTAATTAAGCTTGTAGAGAACAAAACAAATCAAGTTGGTTGTACTAAACTAATTGAGTTGGTCGAACTCTAAAAGTCTTGTGGGATTTACTCAATCATAGCTGAGTTGGAATGACTTAAAAAGATCCATGCAAATTGTTACCTTAATTTTTTTTAAGTTGAGCCAGGGTTTTATTGTTTAGAGTGCAGGGAATTCTCAGCTAAGTTGTGCTTTCATCCTTACACTTGACAATGGCAGGTTTTAACATGAAGCCTTGGAACATGTTATCTACACATCTCTTACTTTCAATATTTAAATCAGTCTGTAAGCTGATTGGATCAGTGAACCTCTCACCTGTAACACCCAGTGAAAACACCCAGTGAAACTCAACCCTGGATCAAAAGGGCAGGACAAAACTCCACCCCTAACCTGACTCACCTCACCTGAGACAAATCAAGAAATGTTTGTTAGTCGTTCTTCAACTGTGGAGAGACACAGACACTGAAAGACAGGGAAGAGCTACAGCAGGAAATACTGGAAATACAGTGAGTACTGGGAATGCTGGAAAAGTTGATGAGAGCTAAAAATACAAGTAGTCTAAAGGTGAAAGTACTTTTAAATAGTTTTAAAGTGGAGAGTATGAGCTCACTCAAGTTTTTTTCTGTGTACCTGCTGTGTTTCAATCTTAACTCAGAGAGAAGATGGCTTCCCTGCTGGAGGAGGATCTCTCCTGTCCCATCTGTCAGGACATCTTTAAAGATCCCGTTGTCCTGTCCTGCAGCCACAGCTTCTGTAAAGACTGTGTACAGAGATGGTGGAGTGAGAAGCCTATAAAGGTGTGTCCAATTTGTAAGGAAAAGCCTTTACTGAGGGATCCATCTCGTAACTTGGCGCTGAAGAACGTGTGTGAGACCTTTGTACTGAAGAAAGATCAGAGAGGTTCAGCAGAGTCTGAAACCCTCTGCAGTCTGCACTCTGAGAGACTCAGAATCTTCTGTCTGGACCATCAGCAGCCGGTGTGTCTCATCTGTCGAGATTCAAAAACACACGTGGGACACAAATTCAGACCCATCAATGAAGCTGCACACGATCACAAGAAGGAGCTCCAGAAAATGCTGAAGCCCTACAAAGAGAAACTGAAGCTGTTTGAACAAGTTAAAGGAAACAGTGATCAAACAGCAAAACACATCAAAGTCCAGGCTCAACACACAGAGAGGCAGATTAAGGAGCAGTTTGAGAAGCTTCACCAGTTTCTAGAAGAGGAAGAGGAGGCCAGGATCGCTGCTCTGAGGGAGGAAGAGGAGCAGAAGAGGAAGATGATGGAGGAGCAGATTGAGGCTCTGAGCAGAGAGATAGCAGCACTTTCAGACACAATCAGAGCCACAGAGGAGGAGCTGAGAGCTGAAGACGTCTCATTCCTGCAGAACTACAAGGCTGCAGTGAAAAGAGTCCAGCAGCGCCCCCTGCTGGACGATCCACAGCTGGTCTCAGGTGCTCTGATAGATGTGGCCAAACACCTGGGAAACCTGAGCTACAACATCTGGAACGAGATGAAGAAGATGGTCTCCTTCACTCCTGTGATTCTGGATCCAAACTCTGCTCATCCAGAACTCATTCTGTCCAATGATCTGACCAGCGTGACACACGGAGAGACACAGGAGCTTCCTGAAAACCCAGAGAGGATTTATTTCTACCCTTCCGTCCTGGGCTCTGAGGGCTTTGACTCGGGGACTCACAGCTGGGATGTTGAGGTTGGAAGCAGTCCGATCTGGGCAGTGGGAGTGTTAGCGGAGTCCGTCAGGAGTTATGCAGACCCGCTGTCTGGATTATTCAGAATCGTGTTCTGTGATGGTGAGTACACAGCAGACTCTGATCCAGATCACCCCACTGTTCTCCCAGTAAAGAAGAAGCTCCAGAGAATTAGAGTCAAACTGGACTGGAACAGAGGAAAGCTGTCATTCTCAGACCCTGACACTGACACACAAATATGCACCTTCACACACACTTTTAGTGAGAAGCTGTTTCCATACTTTAACACTGTAAGTACACACCCACTGAAGATATTACAGAATCCCGTCTTTGTAACAGTGAAACAGTGCAGTTAGACAGAAAGATGATATGAATGATGATCATGTGAGTGGTGATGTGTTCCCATTCTTTCTTGTTTTGTTGTTAAAATTTCCCAGTACAGGGGGCTGCACTACAAAATAAGCTCGACACAGCCAGCGAACTGTCTTGCAAAAAAACATTTCTTCTTCAGGCTCTTTACATAAAAAAGGGGCGTTTGATGCATCATTTAACTCTTCTTCCACTCAAAATGGACTGATCATGTGACACCTTCTTCAAAAAAGATTAACAATTTGTTATAGTGCATAATATATTTTGGCCAAAAGCAAAACTGTTGCTGCAAAAAGGAAAGATGGAATCGACTGAATGCACTCTTACTGCCTGCCGTTTACTTCAAACCTGACAACTGCACATCTTTAAACTTGGTGCAGCAGATTTAAACATCAGTATCATAATGAAGGAGACGTGGGAATTTTTTGGCCAAATCAGCGTAAAAAAATGAATGACTTTGCAGCAAAAGTGCCTGTAATTACTTCATTATTGTTTTAGTGTGTGGATGATCTGCTGTGTAACATTTGAACTGTTAATATGACCTGAAGCGAATGTGGGGAAAAAAAAATTTTTCTGCATCACCAACTGAGGTTCCCATGGCAACACAACGCATTCGTTTGTGCAGCTGTAACTACATTAACACACCTTTGTTCTGTGACGCACAGCTCAGCAGCTTTGCATATGTAACGTCTTTCCTCAGGCTGAGAATCTATGTCACTCATAAAGAACATCGTCAGGAAAAGAATTAAAGAGCGACATGCTTTACAGCTCATTTAATCTGAAACTCTGAACATAACCTGCTTCCGACCAGGCATAAGCTACCATGACAATCTAAAAGAGAGCCACCTTTGTGACAGTGAAAAATCTGGCTTTAGATGCAACATGCCTGGCTAACCCATTAATGGCACTTCAGAGACCACCCCGCTGAACTACTTTAAAGGTGAATGAAGATAAATTTTGTTTATTCTATTGTTTAGGCATTTCAGTATGGCCTTCAGACTTTTTTAGACTTAAAATATCTGTATAAGTGTGGCACCAAACCTTGTGCTTTTACTGAAAATTAATCAACAGGTAGGATGTTACAGCGGGCTGCAGTCTTTCCTTGCCTTAATTAACTAAATGTGCACACAAAAAGTTTGTTTTGTTATTGTCGCTTCTTAGTCATCCACCACTTTTTTCTGCTGGTGCAACATTTTACTTAGAGTCTTAAGGAGGAGCACAAGTAGTCAGATGATAAGCCATATTATTTACACTATAAACACTGTGCATTTGTATTTTAAGTACATTAAAACACATTTGAAATAGTCTGTAAGAACAGATTGGGTAATAATTCAAACATTTTTTTTGTCTCTTCCACATCTTTGGTAACCTGGGGTTAAATATTACGCAAGTTGTAAAAACTGACTTATTATGTTACTTTATATTGTACTGTACCTTCCTGATTGTAATTATTACTGTACAAGCTTTGTCTATTAATCAGTTTGTGTGGTTCATTCCAGCATAATAATTTCTGTACAATTTATTTGCAATCTGAAGGAAGAGACCTGTACTATATTGACACAAAGAAAATAAAACTTTAAAAAGCCTCAAATGTCTACTATTACGTTCTATTGTGGTGGCTCTAATATAGTAGCCATTTACTGAATGGATCTTGTGATTTGTAAGGTCAAAATAACATTCAATTAAAATAAGCGCTTAAAGTGTGTAGAAAAATGGGAACATCTACTATTTCATTGCATCAGCAGATGAAGATCATGTGATATGATTGAAAGCTCTTGAACAAGCAACTAGTGGGCCTTGTTTTGTCAACCAGCAGCCACAGTTTTTAGTGTATGTAAATGTTTAATGTTTTGGGTTTCCTCTTCCCCCATATCCTGCCCGTATAGTTAAAAGTTGGTATTCTTCCCCGCTGTTATAAAAAGCTGATATGACACTGTTCTTGGATTGCACTAGCTTACGAGTCAGGGGAATGTACAAGCTTCTGTTTTATTTGCTCTGGTTGTGTCTGGCCCCACTCCTGTTCAGATTGGGCCAATCACAACTCTTTATCTAATATGGGGCAGGTTTGATACAAAACCACCAAGATGGCTGCGAGAGGGGATCAGGCATCATAGAGGCAGCAGGGAAAACCAATATGTCGAGCTAGAATATTTTCACATCTTATTTGGTCAATTAAGTGTTTATTTCAAACAAAACAGGGTTGGCTATTGTTGGAATAGTCGAAAGACTATCCAAGACAGCTTTGGTGAGTTTGATTTTGTTTTCTGCTTGAATGAAGTGTATTTTACAGGAAAAATGAGGTAAAATTACAGTTTTTGTCAATGGAGTGTGGTAGCATTGAGGAGAACCATATACTGGCTGTTTCTGGTTAAACAAAAAGCAACTTACAGACACTTAAAATAATAACCCGAGCCTGTCAGCAGCAAAAATAAGCACTTTTAGCAGATATACCTTAATGGCTGCAGTTGGCCATAAGGATTATGTTGCAGCTAGTGCAGCCCATTTCATAGCTGTTGGCTGAGGCGATCTTCTGCACCAATTTCAAACCTTTTTGTACTTATTCAGACACCATAATATCTAAGTATGCATGTTCACAGACATATTGAAGTGGCACCATTACATTCCTCCACACTATGATGTTAATCTGTTTACATTTTTCCTTCACTCAGCCAGTGCTACATCACGCGATTCGTTGGTCTGTTTGGAGGCGAGGCATCTTGGTCCACGTCCACTGATAACAGCCCTAGTATCAAAAATGAACCATGAGGTTAGTTACTATGAAATAAATGATAAATTTAGTTGGATAGATGTGTAGATTTTGGATGCAAAGCTAGGATTTTCTTATGTGAAGTCCTAGAAGTTGAGCCAAGGTCCCTCCTCTTCCAGTGAACCACCATGGGACCTTCTGTGGAAAAAATATGAACAGTAGTCAACAGTGAGAGACAAATAACTTTTGGATCCCATCTGAATTGTGCCATGAATTACACATATGGGTGTTTTTCAGCTTAAAAGATAAAAGTAAAAAAAATCGCAGTTTGTCATAAAACTGTTGAAGTATAAGACTGTGAAGATATGTAAATAGAAAAGACTACACACCAGAAGTCGTGAAAATGAAGTCATGATTTTCCCTCTCCAAAAGCTAATGTTAGCAGCTTAAGCTATGATGCCTGGGTGTTCTTGTATGGATGTAGTCACGATGAGCAATGGGTGTTGCTCATTCTTTCACATTCGGCTGATAAAAGGACCAGGAGTCGCTGGAATAAAACACTTCAAGTAAGATGACCTTACAAGGGGCAGCCAGAGATGTAGTTCACTGAGCGGTTTCGCACAAAACTAGACTACGACAAACTTATGACGAACTGCGACTTTCTTGACTTGTAAAATTTTCTTATAAATTGACAAACATTGTGTGTAATTCATGACATTATTCAAACAGGAACAAAAAAATGATTTGCCTCTCACCATTGACTACCATTTAAATTTTCCTCTGAAGTTAGGTCCCATGGGGCACACGGAAGGGGAGGGACTTTGCCATATGTGACAGTAGGATTGACAATAAACTATTCCCACCGAAGCATCGGTTCAAAAGATGATCAACTGTTTTAGAAAATAGGGTCCACTGACTTCTAGGGTCCATAGAAGTCTGGGTACATAAAATTGTCTTTTTCTTTTGCATCACATCCATCACTGTATGTGTATGTGTGGTTATGTAATTGGATGATTCCGTGTGGTAAAGGTGGACCAGTAAAAATGAAAACCAATGAGAAAATTACAGAGCTGGGACGGGTTTTTGAGCTATAATAAAATACCTGAGTTACAAATCAAACAAATTCAATCTGACTGTCTGAACATGGAGCCTTTCACCTCTTATTCCATCAGCAGTGGAGAATAGTAACCAAACAAAGGTTTGGTGTGTCGTGAAGCTTTGTCCTCCTCTCCTTGGCTGCTCGTCCCTGTCAGGTTGCATTATGGGCGGCACATCGGCCGTTAAAGGTGACGACGGCCTGCGGAGAGCTTCAGGTTCAGACTGTCGGCAGCTCGGGAGATTTAACCTGCTGTTGTAATCACTATCGACATCAGCAGCAGCTTCCTTCTTCCTGTTGTGTGCCGGAGTGTGTGAATGGGACATTTCCCACCAATCACAGCACTAGTTCTCCCCGAAGGGCATCATAAGATAAATTTCCAGCTCACTGATTTACAGCACCAGATAAAGAAAGATTTATATCGTACAAATGTATTATCGTGTCTAGTTATTCAAGTTTTATATCTAATTGTGACTTCCTGTGCCCTCAGGAAACACAGACTGGTTTCAGCATTGCATAATGATGCTCATCAAGATTATTAAACTATGTCAAAACATCAGAACTGAGCTGACACAGGGATATAGTTGCCTCAGTCTTGTCCAGGTCTCCAGGTACAGCGTGAGACTTTGAAAACCGCTGCACTAAAGTATAAAATGTGTATTAATCTGACGCTGAAATTAGTCCCTAACAAGTGAACAATTTACTCCTGGTCCAGTCATTTTGTTCAGCCTTTTTAAAAAAATTAAACAATATATTTTTGGGCCATTTTTTTAAAAAAGATTTATGTCCTCAGTACATGAACCAGTGGACTTGGGGCCGAGTGCCACAGACATACAAGTCAGAAAGTTGAGAGATTCACGAGCACATTTTTGGATTTCATCTTTCCATGACATCGGTTGACAACATGACAAGAAAAATGACAGTTGAACAACAGGACGTTCAACACGTTGTCATCCCAGCTTGTCAGATTCCGACGGTGCTTTGTCACATCCCTCAGTGTTTCATACTGAGTCACAAAAGGGTACCTTCCATACTAGAACTCATTTTAATTCTTGGTTAACATTGTAAAACGGTCGCCGTTTGGTTAGAGTTACGCCACAAAATTACTTTGTTAGTCACAAGACTAAAGTCACATGATGAAAGGTGGAAAGTAACAAAGTACAAATACTTCATTACTGTATTCAAGTAGAGTTTTCAGATGTCTGGACTTGAGTATTTATTTTTTACTTTTACTCCCTACATTTTAACACAAACATCTGTACTTTGTACTCTTTACATTTCCAAAACTGACTCGTTACTTCAGTTTTGATGCATTTGAGCGGAAATATTGATTATTTTATTTTCCACCATTGCGTCCTGCATTCCAGTAGTAATGCACAGAAAATATGATTGCTTTGTGTATCTATCAGAGCTATCATGCAGACGTAACAAGATGAAACAGAGGGGAGACTTAACCGCAAAGAAAAGCTGAGGTTCAGTTGAGTACTTTCTCACTTTTACTTGAGTAAAGAAGTTGAATCAGTGGTCAGGGGTCAGTATCTGTGAAGAGTGAAGAAGAAAGTTTTACACAGGACACAAACCTCGGTCTCGTGTTTGTTTGACCCACACATATCCACCCCACCTCCTCCATACGCTGAATTCCTCGCTCTTTATAGAGCCCAGTGCATCTCATAAGGCTTTGTGCAGCTGTATGAGTTGCCAAGGGGCATTACAAAACATCAGCATTTGACGACTTGGAAACGAGAATGGGCTTGGAGGTGTAATCTCCATATATCCAGAATGCAAGTGTGTCTGCCAAACAGTATTACATTAACAATCTTTGAAAGAAAACCAAACCTGTAAAGTGCAAAAAAAGAATCAAACATGCTCATAGTTAAATGTAAATAAACTTCATCAGCCAACAGTTCTTGGAAGTGGATATTCCCACAGCCAAATAAATGCACCATAACACGGCAACAAGTGTTTTCGCACAGAGTGGCCTGCAGCTGAATTCTTCAAACAAATGAGCGTGAACGTTTAAATCATAGTAAAAAAATGAATGAGTGAAGAAGAGAAACCTCTGAAATACTGCTCTTTAGCCAACAGCAGGATTTAACACAGAGAGAGAAGTGAGGTTATGTGTTAAATATGAAATAACCACATCAGTGCCTCTTGAAAAATACAGTGCATTTCTCCTTCATTTTCCAGATTAGAAGTTACAAGTTGTTTGGCAGGAAAAACACACAATAGAGAGGAAAAAAAACAGACAGGGCAGACAATATTTATGAAGATGCACACAAAATACAAACCAAAAAATTTGACGCTGAAAAAACAAGTTAAAAACAGAGGAATCAAGTGGGTTTTATAGTAAGTTTTCAGGTTGTTTTTTTTTTTTTTGCAATGACTTGACTTCTCTCAGATTTTGCAGGAGGCTGCTGTTTCAGGGTCGAGGAGCAGCGACAGCAAAAGCACAATCATGTTTATTTTTCAGTCTTGACCTTGGAACAGCCAGAAGTCCCTGTTGTGAAGACCTGAGGCTCCTCCTGGAGGTCAGAGGGCTGCACTGAATACAGACACAACAAACTGTCTCAGATGTTGGTATTGTTGACAGAGGCTTGTGAGCTTAGAGCTCTTTTCTACCATGGAAACTTAACAACAAGTAACCTGGAGTTTCTCATAACCTGAACTTTCAAGGATCAGGGTTTGGTTCTAGGTTCAGTCATGGTATGATTTATAAACCCAGCGCTTTAGGGGTTGTTCGGGTGGGGGGGGGGGGGGGGGGGGGCATGGGACACCAGCCGCATTTCAGAGGCATTTCAGAAGGGGAGCGTTTTGCCTGCCTGATTATGTTTACTTGCTCAGATTTTCTTGATTAGATTAGGTTATTCCTTCATTTTTGTGCTCCTACCATAGGTAAGCAGGCTATTCAAACATATGGACGATTTCCCCCCTTTGAGTCCTGTCTGAAACAAATCTTTGTCCATTTTCATTGTAACTAACCAGGAGCAACAAACTAAGATTGCTGGCGTGCTGCCAAAACTCATTTCTAAAATGTTTCTTCCACGTGTGCGAGTAGTAGATAAAAATGCACAATTTTGACAGTTTCAGTCAGTGTCCATGCCGAACTGAGGAAATCACATACCAGTCGGAATGTTCTGTTCCATAATGGTTTGGGACAAATACATGTACCATTACACCCCTACAATGTTAGGGTTATCATCATTTTTATGTGCTTTTTGGTAGGTCAGACAACAATGGAAAATGTGGTACTGTCAGGGACCAAGCAGTGAGGGAATGAGGAGAACAGGAGATTGCTGGAAAAAATAGGGTTTTTATTTACCCCCCAAAAATGCAAAACATTATAAAGCAAGAACTTAATAACTAGGCCTATAAAACAGGTCAACAAAATAGAGCTATGCTGAAAATAACAGGGAGAAAACAAGGCACTAACTGAACAAACTGACCTAACAAAATGAAACAGGAGGTTACATATATAGTGGCTTGGCCAGACTAACACAAGAGGGGAAAACAAAATGGACGTTAACTAGAACTAATACAAAGGAAAAACTAATTAAACCCAAATCCTCCTTCTGACATGACAGTAGTATTGCCTGATGAGCTGGCCACAGGATTTAACAGTTCTCTGCCCTCGGCTGTGCATTTTACTTCTCCAGGAAGAGACCTCCCACCAGCATGGTAACTCAGACAAAGAAAGACAAACAAAAATGATTAATTTAACAGAAAATTAACTCTCATTCTAACCTGCAATATGAAAATGTGGGCACTCCATTTAAACAGTGTGAGGCTAAAAGTAAATAACGAGATCATAAAACAAATAAACTGTGTAGTGTGGACTTAGTATTACCACTTCTGGCTCACTTTGTGCGACCTTGTCCATCACAAGTAACTAATATTGTTTTTTCTTTCATGTTATTTCACATGTAATGACTTTTAAACATTTCTCTCACTACTGTTTATCTGCAGATCTGCAGTGTGAAACAGACAGAATAAAACAACTCCCACTCAGATGGTGCTTCCAGAGCCGGATGCCCTGAAGGATGCACTGGAAGCTGCCAGCCAAGCTCGCTCTCTCCTCCATACAGTCAAACCAGTACTTCTGAAAACATCACAAGATTTTTTAAAAATACCGACGCTAAGTCCTGGTTTATTTATTGCCGTGTTTGCTGTGTCGTGTATGAACTGTTAAGAGATCGAGTACCACCTCCTGCGCAGTTCCGAAATTCCAGTTCAGGAACTCGTTACCAGCGCCGGGCGAGAACGGGAGAAACAGCAGCAGCGTGAACATGTCAGTATAGTTCATGTGTTTGTGAGGCTGGAAGAAGTGCAGAAGTGTGCTGCTCGTATATGTGTGTAATCCCTCTCTTTCTATCAGCTACCTGCATTGTAAGCCTCTTTCTTTTTTATCTCGTAAGTGCTATATCAAGGGGTGGTGTGTGTGTGTGTGTGTGTGCGTGTGCATGTGTGAGTCGGGTGAAGCAAACAGACCCTGACAGCAGTAACACTCCCTGTAATGGGAACAACCAGAACGACACAGTGCTGAAGTGGAAACCGTGAACCTTTCATTCATGTTGCACTCAGCTTCAGGTCGCTCTCTCAATGCAGCATTTAAAATCCACCTGTTCGAGTCGGCATGGGTGCAGGTCTCGAGTGCTCAGTGCAGCTGTGGAAGCTGCTGGAAAGAAAGTCACAAATGACTTTTATTTTAATTTTTTTTTACTCAAGTCAACACTTTTCTATTAATCTGCCAGCTCTTGTAAAACGTTTAACATACACCAGCTGTGCCAGAACAAGCAGTCAGGTACAGCAGACAACATATGCAGATTCTGGGCGGATGTGACAAAGCTGACATGCATCAGTGCCGTCACGTATTACTGCACATCAGCGTCGGTTGGAGCTGAAGTTGGAGACTGCAAGTTTACCAGACCTCTGAAGCCCACTCCTCATCTCTGCTTGAGGCAAGCAGCTCACGGGCTGCTTGCAAATCTCTGATCAAAGGGTGCAGGGTGGGTAATGTGGGTGCCGGGTTGTGACAAGGAAAAAGAACGTGTAGGAAAACAAGATGATATCTCTCTAGTTTTCCTACATCAGGAGAATATATATACATGTTTTTTTTAACTGTTCATCATAAGTCCAGAAGTGTTATAGCGGTGTCATGCTAAATCAGTGGATTACTCTTTTAAGTAACCAATAATACAACAAAATGTGTGCCCTAATACACCACAATACATAATAATAATACAAACAAACAAAAAGATATGCCTTTTTATAGTGGCCTACATTTGTAGTTAGTTTAACTCAGGGTTAGAAATGCCACTCTGTTTAATTACATATCTTTAACTCTTTCCTCACCTGAATTTTTTAATAAAGTTGCCAGCCAGTACTAGCATTTCTGACAAACTTCAGTGATTTTTCAACAACCACAGAATATTCAGTTCTATGACTGTTTGTTATATTTTTATCACTTTGTATTACTTCATGTCAGGTTAACATTAGGTGTGTGTCTTCCTTCTGCTGCTGCTTCTTAGAGTGACACATTTTATAACGAGAAAATTCATTTTGCAGTTTGTGTAAAAGTGTTTCTAAAACAGATTTTGTTCATGAATGCACTGTAAAATTACTAGTAAGCTAATGCACTTGCTTTTAAGATATTTTATACGTTTTGTGACTTAAAAAATGTATTTATTTCTGCGTTTGTTTATTTTCTTTATTTAGAAAAGCCACTACTGTTGTCTCGCATTGTCTAGTCTTGTCTAATAAAGTCTAGTCAAGTCTAGTTTACACTGTAAAACTGAAGTTCATTAGAGATGAATAGGAAGCATTGTTGCCAGAGTTACCAGTATTACTGAACTCAGTTTGAAGCTGAAGGTTGGTAATGGGTGAAGAAGGGTGCAGAGAAAGCACAGGAAAGAAAGTATTTTTCAGTTTTGTTTTCACTGTGATTTGTGTAAAATCATCAAAATTACAGAATTAAATCTGCCTTGTTTTTTTTTTTGTTTGTTTTTTTGTTGTTTTTTGTTTTGTTTTTAATGCGTCGGGGAAATAAACACCCACCAAGTCATTTTATGCTGTGTCCAGTCTCAACGTTTTTGATCTGGCTGCATAGATAGATTTATGTCAGTGCCATGAGTTTCAATTATTTTACCTCGCTTTCAAAGCGATAATGTTTTTTTTTCTGCAAGAGTTAGGCATAGCAGATGGCTCTAAATACTACAATACCCATGGGCCTCAGCAGCTGCTCTTGCTACAGAGAGGAAACCAGTCAGAGCTGTGAATCAGAGCTGCCAAATTGACCCAAAGCCCCAAAGTGAATTCATTTAAGCTGCAGACTGTTTCAGCAGTTTTTCAAAAAGCTGAATCTGTAGCAACAGAATTTTAAGCTATGAGATCAAAATGTGGTTTGAAATGTGCCTTGGGAGTCGTAGTTTACTTCTCTCCCTCTATTTTTTATGTCTTTATGTCTCCTTTTATACTGATGTTTTAACCAATAGAGTTTCCTGTCCGTCCAAGCCTTGGAGGTGTTCCAAATGTCATGAAATAGACTTTTATTTAAGTTTTAGTTTTGCTTAATTCATGAAAACTAACAAAGGTCATTATGTAACAAGCACAGGAAGTTATCTTCCCAACAGCAGATCTCCTCAGAGTTTTCTGAAAAACAAAGCAAGATCACCCATGTGGTCCAAGTTATGTTCAAGTTTAGTTTCTTGCACCTTGTAAAGCCATCCGTTCTTAAGCCAACTATTTCTAACAACAGGAAAAGTTAAAAAAGCAGCAAATTGTATTTTATTTCACCCCCCTTCTCAATATAACTCCAGTTGACTCCACATTCATTCTTCAAGAGACAAAATCCACCGCTTTGTCTTAAATGTGCCTGTGGTTCAGTGGTGGAGTCCCGAATCTCTACAACACACTGTGTTAGTCTGACTTTAAGTCCCACATCAGCACTGAGCTTCGACTGCCAGGGGGCTCTCCTACCTTTCTTACTGATCTCCCTCCATCTGAATAAAACATCCTGCTGAGTCAATTAAATTTAAAGCCAAACAGAGGAATAAAAAAACAACTCCTGCTTGAACCCTGGACGCTGTTGGTTTATAGCATCCATCTTTTATGCATCACAGCTGTAATAGAGTGGGCAGACCACTGACATGTTGCACCACTTCCCTAAACAGTTTGGACAGTGTTAGAGCCTCCAAACAGTGATGGTAAAAGCATGAATGTGTGCTTGAAAGTGAATTTCAGGGGCTACAGTTGCTGATAGTCAATGCAAAGAGCAATCTGAGGCTCAGACTCAACTGCGTGAGTTGAAACTGTTTCAGCTTCAGAAATTTGCTCATATCCTGAAGGTTTATGACTTCAGTTCATGAACATACAGAGAAGAAACGAGGGAAACTGACAAAAGCAACAAGATTTCTCTGTAAGTGTGAGACGAGTCAGGGTAGAGTTGGCATTCATGGTCGGTTTGGACGTTCACCTAGTACATAATGGGATATTCAATTTCTACCCATGTCTCTGATAATCTCAGTGATAACCGCCATTTTGAAATAGGCTATTGGCTATAAGCCAACGTAGGGGATGACAAGCAACGGCAACAACAGTTCATGCTTTTTCTTTCCTTCTTGTTTTTTTCGTACAACGCGTGTAAAATAAATGAACAAATGTTTCAAAACTTAGTTTGACCAGTATGGGTCAAAGCTGAAGTTTCAAGCTCAAAACATCACTTGAGGCTGTAATTCCTGCCATGTTTTAATGTTGTTTAAGTGCTTATGTCTTAAGTTAAACCTGTTGAACTGTTAGCATGTTGTACAGCTAGTGTGGTTATCACCACAGGCTGGGCGATATTGGACTAACGGTAATCCACTGGTAATGTTATACTGTCTCAAATGCAAATGACTCAGCCATGTCTGAGGGACATAAATGCTACCTGAGGTGTTTTTCATGTCAATTTTTTGGCAACCTATAGGTGGAGCAGAATGTGCTTCACAGCCAGAGAGCAGCTCATTCTGCTCCAGTTTGATCCTACAGGCTCTCCCTTTACTTTAATAAACTAAGTAACTAAATAAACTAACTAACTAACTTTACTCAACAGCTGAGAAATAGGACACAGGAACTTCTTGAACTTTTTCCTGCAGTATGTCCATGAATGTTCTCATTCATCCAGGTCATTGTAATCTCAAGAAAGGATTAAATTGAAGGTCTGGGCTAGCTCAGACTAGTCCGACACGCATGAACTGATGAAGCTTCTTGGATGAAAGGCGAAATGTCTTCAAAGACATATAAACAAGTCCAGTTTCCTTCAATTTAATCCTTTCTTGAGATTTTTCCTGCAGTGTGAACTGTACATTTACCCGCCATTAGACAAATCTACTCCTGAACTTTAATCCCCTGTGCTACAACATCTGTCTGTTCTGAACACAGTCACTGGCACTATTTGTTTACTTTACCTCTTTTGCTCATCTACACCCACTGCACACGTACACACACTGCAGTGCATATGCATTGTGGCAATGGAAAAATGGAAAAAATAAATCAAGAATATTCACACATAAGGAAGGAAAATGCACACTGCAGCCAGAAAGTTTGGCTGCTCATTTGTTGCTGGACACCTTGAAATGCACTGACAAGACAGAGCTCATACTGTATAGACAGAACACCACAGTGTGGCGTGAAAGCTGTCATCAGGCAAATGTGATGCTGATGTGACGTTTGCGGACTAGACAAGGAGTTAGCGTAATTGCACCAAATTCCTGCATTTTTCATAATATAATTAATTTGCAAAAACAAACACAAGAATGGTGCTAATACCCTACATTGCACTTATGAGCGGACCTAAATAACCACAAGGGAATTTCTGCCACCATGAACGCTACACTTCCTCAACTTTATTTAAATAGCATAATGAAATAAAATAATGAATACAAAAAATTTGCTGGTATTAATAGAAAGCCATGAAAGGTCACAGGGTGTGTGTGTGTGTTTGGGTTGTGGGTCTGCTCCTTCTTCCCCCCCTCCCTCCTGTTAGCGAATACACCTCTAATTGTCATGACTAGTTGCACCTGTGGATAGATCAGCAGCCGCAGTGATTGGCGCACCACGGTGAGGTCTGGGAGTTTTTACTTCTAGCAACACAGGTTTGTGGGATGGGGTGATTGGGGAGTGAGGACACAGAGCCGACGGGGACCGACGAAGCCGGGAGGAAAACGCCAGAGGCTGGTGCGATTGGGCTGAATGGCGGCAGAACACGGCGAGACACTGCATCAGCGGATGACCGGTGGCCTGGAGAGACCCGTGCGGCAGAGCCGAAGGACGAGCGAGAGCGACGAAAGAAAGAGAGGGGAGGCGCCGTGAGATCTACGGAGGAGTGAGGCCGCTTCACTCCTCCTCTCAGCTAAGTGACCTCTCATTATCTTCATCATTCTGGAAACGTGCAATTTCTACAAGAGACTCAGTGATAGCTACAGATGTGTCTACCCCACAGAGGCTATTTACTTGCTTCTTTTTATTAGTTTGGTTTTGCTGTGGACATTTATTTAATTTGAGTGTTTTTGTTGCTATTTTGAATTTATAATTTTGACTCTGTTTGGGGGAAGCACACTGTAGACTGTACCACCTATAACTGATTGCAGACTCTGAAGTAACTTAGCCTTTTTATATGTAGGCTCTCTACTGAACTACTACTGAAGGGGCAGCCCGGCCCAGCTGATTCACTAGAAGAGGCTCTTCCCTGGACCCTGAATCTCCAAGAGTGGACATGCTGGTGAACTGTGTTTGTCTTTTAGAGACTCTAGTCCTGGACTATTTTAGAAAAGCTTTTAGTAAAGCTTTTATTCATCTTTTAAAACAAATTGTTACAAAGACTCTTGTTCTGTGTGTGTTGATTGGCAGACTACTCCCCAGTAAAACTAAGAAAAATTAGGGGTTTGCACCTCTTCGTTACAAAAGTATAGAAGTCCTGAAAGGGACAGTTTACTCCAAAATCAAAAATACATGTTTTTCCTCTAACGTAGAGTGCTATTTATCCATCATTTTTGATCTTGTCCCTTTAAGCACCTGGAGCGTACACCTTCACCTGTCTGGATCTGCGACTCAGATTAAGGTCTCATGCATTCCACTGCCTGAATAAAACATGCTCTGTGTTGAAGACAGACAAACAAAAAACACAAATTAGTTCACCTCAGATGCAGAAAAGAAGAAAACTTATCCAAAATAGCAACTTCCTCACCTCACCTCCACCCCCTGACCCTCCTCCACCAGTGTCGTCTCCCTGCTGTCGTTGCCCCACGCAATGTTCATCTTGGAAAGCGGATTTAATTATTCAGTGATGTCGTGGGAGGTGGAAGAGACAGTTTGATGCTCGCTCTACTTGTCTGAATTAAGACTCCATCAAGGTCACGAATACACAATGACCTGCCTATGCTTCTCAAGGATGCTGTGTGGTGAACAGGCCACAGTCATCAGCGCTCATTAATAAATGTATTGATCTGGCGTGCGGTGAGACTTGAAGGTCTTATAACTATGCAGAGAGTCATGCAAGGTTGCTGGTATGAGGAAGGTTATCAGCGTAGGAATGTACAAGTTTGCATGTAGTGTGTAGCACATTTCTCACGTTCTAGTCAACTATTGATTTTTTAAATGTTCTGCAAGTATGTAACCACAAATAAGTCAGATTCCACACTTTGCATCAGCCTCTCTGTCAAACACTCATCCTCTGTATGCTTGAAAGTTAGCAGTTAATGCTCGTCCCACACTAGAAGATAAATGACTCTTCGCTAAGACCCTCCTACGGACAGCAACCGTCCAATCATAAAATAGCAACCGTAACTAGGGAACCGCAGGCCTGTCAAGCTTTGCATTTCTCTACATGTGGTGTCTTTATCTGCTCTAACACAAGCTGCGGATGTTAGCATGTCTGACTAGTAATGTTACCTCCAAACTTGTGTTAGATACCTACTCATGACAACTCGTGGCTTATTCCCAGGGGTTAAATTGGGATTTGATAGGTGCGTGGTACTGGGGAGGATGTGGCCTGGTGCAGGATCAAAGCTGGCCGATGACGACATTCCCTTATGAGGTCTAAGCCAGGTTAGCTTAGCTCTTATCCCGGCTCTCTGCTGTGGTCTGGCTGGTCTGGCTGAATGACCATCTCAAGGTCCACTGCACTTAATCTAGTGCCTGCATTTCCTTTTCCTATGTAAATGAGTGTATTTCTGTTGTCAATCATTTACATATATGTGTCATACAGGGCTCTTGTTTTAAAATGTGTCGCATGGAAACATTAAAAAGTCAGCTGGAGACGGACTTCTCAGCTGACTCAGGGAGTTTAAGCCATTAGCATTACTTTACATTAGCTAGCTACACTTCTGCTACAATCTGCCGGTGAGAGTCATGATTTTAGCTGACAAAATCCACCATCGTCAGCTAGAAATGAGAATCTGCTTTTGTTTACTTCTCTGTGGATTCAAATACCTCTTTAAAAAGCCAAGGCATCTCATATTGCCGTAACAGAACCCCACATGACACGTCTGTTGATTCACACTGTTGGCTGGTAATGTGGACGTCTAACAAAACATCCAAATGGTACCACTGATTTTGCCTCATCCAACCAGACATCTTGTGTTGTCATTTTATTGTGCGTGACAGTCCTTTTTTTTTTTTTTCAAGGCTTATGTTTATTTACACAGACTCAGAAGGATTGCTTAAGATTTATTAATTATTGGCCAAATTCTCTGTATACACCTTTTGATTTTGATTGCACTTTATTTCCCAGAACACTAATAAGACATACAGTAACAATGACAAATTTGGATGTTTAATCTGCCACTAATAGTATCCAGTGTGAAAATGGTGAGCTTGGCAGGCATAGCAACATTAATTAAGGAGGGCAGGGCTTAGCAAAGAGTCAGTTAAAGAGTCAAGCATATTTTAAAAAGTTCTCCAGTACTCCAGTGCCTATAAAGCTCACACATCAGCATGTTGTATCTTGATTGTTTAACCTGTACACAAACAGAAATGTCAAACATGGTTTTACAGGGAGTTACATGGTGAAACTGTTTCTTTGGTCAGTCACTTCCTTGAGTTTTGTTGTCACCATGAGGTTGCCGAGCAACCAGTGAAGAGCGGTTCATATGGATAAGTGTATTTACCAAAATAGGCCAACTACAGGGGCTCCATGCTACAGGCTAGTAAGAACTTATTGCAAAAATATTCCAGATGTGAACTTAGATTGGGAATTTTCACTCTGGCATCAGCTTGGTTAAGATTTCTGCACTTTTAACACGATAAAAGACATTTATTCGGCACTGAACTTGGGCTATTTCACATAGGGTTACAGATGTCATGGCCCGCCTTCCTCTGCTTCTGATTGGCTTACCCTGATGTTCTTGCCTTAACCCTAAACAATCAACCAATGACTCCACACCACCACCAAACTAAACCTAACCAACCCAACCAACAAAGGCAACAAAAAAATAAAATAAAAAAGGTATGTGAAATAGCCTTAGTTAAGCACAGAATAATTTTTTCAAGTTCAAGCTTTAACTTTTTAGAGTGGCCTTTCATTGTGACCAGTCCAAGACACACCTGTGCAATAATCATTCTGTTTAATCAGCATCTCTATGTGCCACAACCTGTCAGGTGGATGGATTAACCTGGTGAAGAAGATGTACTCAGTAACAGTAATTTTAACAGATTTGTTAACACATTTTGGCTGATTTTTTTTTTTTTACTTCAATTTGTGAAAAATGGGAACAAAAACAAAAGTGTTGCATTGATATTTTTGTTGAGTGTACATCATAGTTTAAGCTGCATTATTTTAGGCCATCAAATAAAACAAGTTGAGCTGTTCGTCCATAAAAACAGCTTGTCCTGCTCTGTACAGTCACGTACCAGCATCAATCATTGCTTCAAACACTAAACACTAATGTTGTGTGAGGCCTGCAGAGTTTATAGAGTGAATTTTATGGACACACTGAACAGTAAGTATCATACCTACTTTCGCAGCAAAAATAAAATCCAAGCTATTGATCTTGAAAAGAGCCTGTGAGTGAATATACAAAGACAAGAAAAGAAAATTACACATAAGATTTCATGCATCAGTAGAATGACAAGCTAATGCTACGTGGTAATCTTGGTCTTTGATCCAGATCACAGGGACTCTGTGTAGAAAAACAACACAGTGCAACTTCAAACAAAGGACACCACCGAGGATTCAATGGCAGGGACTTATATGGCCTCAGGGGAACACAGTACATTTAGTCCTCGTACCCCATAATGTGCATTACATGTATTTATGAAAGTCATTTTGAAGTTCCTTTTATGCTTGTACGCCAGGAGCCAGAGGGAGACGTTTCAGTCCAGATGAGAAGTCACTTACAACATTTATCAGTCTCCACAGAAGCAAACAAAAACATTAGGCACAGAAAAATACATATTTTATGGCTTTTGAGCTATAAAATTACAACCCCAATTCGGAAAAAAAAAGTCAGCATAGTGTCACCAAGTGTTTGGGAGGTGAGGACACTAATTGTTGAAGTTATGAAAGTGCTTTCAGTCCAACATTTGGGTCTCTGATGTATTGTGATCCATAATGCATTTTCAATGGGAGTGCAGGCAGGTCAGTCTAGTACAGGAACTCTTTTACTACAAAGCCACGCTGTTGGAATATGTGCAGAATGTGTCTTGGCATTGTCCCGCTGAAATAAGCAGGGACTGTCTCTGACGAAGACGTCATCTGAATAGCATTGCTCCAAAACCTGCATGTACCTTTCAGCATTAATTGGGACCTTCACAGATGTGGCAGTTACCCATGATGCCACGGGCACTAACACACCCCCCATATCATCACAGATGATGGCTTTTGAAATTAGAGCTGGTGACAATCTGAGCGGTCCTTTTCCTCTTTAGCCCGGAGGACATGATGTCCATGATTTCCAAAAACAATCTGAAATGTGGACTCGTCAGACCAAAGCACACTTTTCCATTCTGTGATGGTGTCTGTGGATGTTGTTGATATATGTCTTTCTCTTTTAATGGTAATGGTCTTAACTTGCATTTGTAGAAGCAGCAACAAACTGTGTTTACTGATTTTCCACATGTTAATGCAGTGCTGTCTGACGGGTCAAAGGTGACAACCATTCTGTGTTGGTTCTCAGTTTTGCCCCTTATGTGCAGAGATTTTTCCATATTTTCTGAATCTTTTAATGACATTATGGATTGTAGATGGTGAAATCCCTAAATTCCCTGCAATTTTGTGTTGAGAAAGATTTCTTCTTAAAGTGTTGGACTATTTGTTGATGCAGTTTTCTACAAGGTGGTGGACCTCACCCATCCATGAACGACTTCAAGGATGCCCCTTTACATCACCTGTTACCAGTTTACCAGTTTCCCTGTTTACCTGCAGGTGTTTTTTGAGCATTACACAACTTTTTCAGTCTTTGTTGCTCCTGTCCCAACTTTTTTGAAAAGTGTTGCAGGTATCAAATTCAGAATGAGTGTATATTTACAAAAAACAATAAAGATAATGAGTTTGAAGATGAAACATCTTGTCTTTGTACCGTATTCGACTGAATACAACTTGAAAAGTATTTGCAAATCATTGCATTCTGTTTTTATTTATGTTTTGCACATCATCCCAAATTTTTGGGAATAGCGGTTGTAATTTATGTTATTGTGTCATCAAATAAAGGTTTGAGATTTATTTCAGTTAATAAATGACCATTTGTTTTCATAAAATAACCAGGCAAGAATACCTGGCATCTATGATCAACCCCAGTGAGAAGAGTCTTGATAATTTGCTGGTGGCACTGGTGACTCCATAGTGTTTGAAACTCTGCCTCCTAGTGGCCAAACGAGTAATTACTGCTACTTATGAATGGATGCTTATAAAGCAGTGAAATCATCCACCTGCTCCTTTTGAGGCGCACTCATTCCTGCAGCCTGTTTATCTGCACACATCAGTATAATTAATGCATCAGATGTCATGGACTGGGAACGTGGATACATTTGCTGTCAAAGAGCTGCTCAGAGCTGTGATTTAAATGTTTGACATGACACAGACACACTCGTGTAACACAAGCACAAACACACGCGTGCAGTACATGGATCTCTGAAGGAACGCACGCCTTCATTCACACTCGCTGACGCCGCCATGGACACTTCACACACACAACACACAAGTATCAACAACACGCACTCGCACGGAGACTGATGTACAGCCTGTAATCTTCATGACAGCTAACATGACTATAATTACACAGCATGTGTCCACGGCAACCATTAAAAGATCTGAGACAATTACTTCAGCTGTCAGCTCTGCTCAGCAGTGTGTGAATGCTGATCTGTTCCACTTTTTTGTATTAATTCTCTTTATGGCTCAGTGGTTGTAAAAGTATTCAGTTACACCCCTGTAAATACACACAACATAGTGATAGAATGTGTTTGTGCTTTAATGCTCAAAAGAACAACATGAAATCATAAAACATCCAAGTGAATAGATTACTTCAGCCGTCGGTGAGTGAATTCTAATCTCGTCTCGTTTTAATTACCCAGATCTCATCTCTTTGCAGTCCTGCACAAAAACAATCATTTTAATGCTGATTGAAAAGCTCAACCTCAGTCTCTGTGGACTACAGCAGCACAGAGCACAACTGCTCCTTAAACATCACAACAGTAACGTCGATGTGGACTTTTTAACAAACAAGCCACCATCTCTCCACGCTGAGGAGCAGCAAATACATAATGGATGCACAAATAATAGAAAACTGTAACTGTCCATCCTACTTAAGAAAAACAGTCTAGATGTTAATTGGAAACCAGATTTACTGTATGTCTCTCAACACTCCAGCACAATAACATAATTGTACGTAGGAGGCAGTAATAAAAGGCGTAATTAATTCTACTGAGGCAAACTGAGTCTTCATAGAAATTCATGCCTCTTACACTGAAAAAAAGGAAATGAATGCTGATCTGTGCTCTGACATTTTAAAGAGTAACTAAGCCCACAAACCACTTTTGTCAGCTGAAAATCAGTGTATATGTATTTAGCATTAAATACAAAGTCCAAATGTCCAAATGATTAAAGTCCAAATCTTAAAATGTACTGAGATATGCTTGTGCTAGGCTCGCTAGCTAGCTTGCAACTGATTTATGTAGATTAGGTAGGTGTTAGCTAGACTTTTGCTGCACATGTATTTTTGGTCAGTAATCCTGAATATATAGGGTCCCTTTATTTAGAAAATGATCCCTCACCAGCTTCCCACAAACAGAAATTAAAAACTAAGCAAGTGCGTTATAAAATTTACTTACTTCAATTTTCAGCAGTCCAAGTTCTTGACCTTTGCTGTTCCTTGTTGTTCTACAAGGAAGGTGTTGTCCACAGTCCCCCCCCCGTTTAATGTGTGTGACTTATGTAATACAGTTAAGTTCTGGTCAGCCTGTCCCTGCCGGTACTCTCCACTGGTATTACAGGTTGTTTTGGGAGTAATTGGCAATCAGCCGTGTAGCTGTGAGGACGTGTTTTTGATTCAAAAAACACAGGATAAGATGTAAATATCCTTTGTGCAAGCACTTGCAAGAGTCTTGTTGCTGATGGTGTCCGTAACAATGAAGACAATGGCAATGGTAAGCTGACACAGAGGAGTTCTCAAGTGGGCACCTTCCTTCCTTGGCGTTTTGTTGATGAGTCCATGACGTTTCTGGAGGGCTCAACACTCCCAGAGTCACTCTCCTCTGTGTCATCCTGGTCTGTTACTTCAGGGCCCAGCAGGGGTCTTGCCTCTTCATCCTAAGCCACTGGCTGCGTCTGTCTGCTGCCTCAGACACAGATTTAATACTTGAACACAGGCTCTGGCCTCTGATTCCCAGGTCTCTAAGCAACCTGGTCGCAGATGTTGTCACAAAGCCTTTGCATCCCACCTCCACAGAGCGGACTTAAGTGTTCCAGTTAAAGACTCCCTGCACTTTCTCCTTCTTGTCCCATCAAACTTTGACAAAAAAAAACAAAAAACAAAAAACGAAAGTATGTCGGTGTCCAACACAGCAGTGATGGATCCTATCCAACAACAGTAATACATTATCAGCACATAACTAACAATAACGCTGACCTTTACCTTTGATGCAACAGGCCCTTGATGTGTGAAACTGCTGCTGTGTGCAGTATCCTGGCATCTATGGCAGCATCAATTCGATGAAGTCTGGTGGGGGAAGAAACACCAGCAGTCAGACAATCTGACAGGTTGGAAGTAAGTCAGCCAATGGTTTATCTAGATTTTTTTAAACCACTTCATTTTTATTGGGAGGTCAAACTGAAAGTGAGTGAAATAATCCCTCACTGGAAGCACAGGAAAACTGTGCACACACGAGTTAGTTCAGCAGGAAGTGATGGATGTTTGTTTCTGACTTATCAAAACCGCTCATGTTTCTTGACCCATCCAGACTTCAGACTCACACTCTGATGAGCTTTGGTTCGAATTTTCCGGCCTAATTTGAGGCTGTGACAGTTGTCATCCAGTTGCACATTTGAAGCTCTCGCATGCACATCACGTACCTGGTGGCAGCGCCACGGAGAGGGCCTCCTGTCAAGCAAACATGACAGGCAATGACAGTCACTGCTGGGGCTGATGAATAGTTTATTACCTACCTGCTGTCAAACAGCAAACATCCATCTGCAGTTACACTCACAACCAACTTAAGGTCATTCAAACAAGCTGGATGTTTTTATGTATCTTAATATTTCAGGCTCGATGTTTGTTCTTTCATTATTTAGATCGCATCCTCATTTTCCGTCTCGTGTCTCTGATGGATGTTGACTTGGCTCTGAAAACTTTTGGATTTTGATTTGTTTTGAGGTTCTTTGTGAGATATTTTTGCACATATTTAAATATGTGATTCGGGTGATTAATTCCTGCTGTTACCACCCAACGTTACCCACATGAATAAAAACAACAGCATCCCTCTCTTCAGTTGTTGTCCAACATTTATCCTCCCATTACAGGACCTGTCAGTCATTTGAGAGTGATAGCACCTTTTGTATATATTTGTATTTTCTTTGAGATGCAGTACTAGTAAGGACCCTCCAAAAATCTCCAGGTTCAGCCTCTTCACTCCACCTATAATTTAATAATTTAAGAAATCTATAGACACTACATCCATGTCTTCAGGGTCTATGAGTGACAACTGGCATAAAGAGAAAAAGTAAATAAATATGAATGGAAACAGAAAAATTATATAATAATAATAATGTATTAATTCATTTGTAACCCTTTTTGTTATTAAGTGAGTGATGTTCTCAGTAGTTTTGAGAAGTGACAGGCGTTGCTTTACTTTCCTGTTTTATTTTATTTTATTTTTGATGCTGTGCTTCCATCTTGTGGAGGATACAGGTGCTTCAACTTTGGTTTTGATCTGTTTTGTCCCATTTTGGCTTCTTGCAATGCAGGAATAAAGCTATTCAAGGAAGGTTCATAATATTTTGTGCATCCTAAAACAATAATCAGGGGCCCGTGTGCAGATCTGAACAGTTTTTCTGTGATCTATTCATTCTTCCACCTCACAAAACATGGCTCTAATGTAAGTGGCAGTGGTGGAAGATGTACTATTAGCTATTATTAAGTAAATATAAGTATTTACTTAAGTAAAAGTACTAATACCACACTGGGAAAATACTCCAGTGCAAGTAAAAGTCTTACATGCAGTAAAATTTACTTAAAATATGAGAAGTAAAGTTACTTTGTGCACTAAAATGGTCCCTGACTGTGTTGCACTGTTATATCTGATGTTTTTGGATGAATATAGCTGCTGCATTGACGTGTATGTTACATTTTACTGCTGTTATGTTCAAGGTTGAGCTCATTTTAACTACTTTATATACTGTTGGATAGTTTAATCTATAACAGGGCATCATATTAAACAGTTTATTTAACTCAAGAAGTGGGAAAATGTTGTCAAAGCATAAACAAAATGAAAATCAACATGCGCATCTGGAGATTATGGTGCAAATTTGTTGAGTCTGCTTATTGTTTATAGGTATATATTGCTCCTATATATTTTTTTTTATTTCCTCTTGTTTATATTATTTCTATTTTTTATATCCTTTATTTATATTGCTCAGTAAGTTTCCCCATTGTAGGACTCATAAAGGAATAACTTATCTTATTCTTATTAATTTAATATGAAAAGTAACTAGTAACTAAAGCTGTCAGACAAAATACACTGAGATGTAGTGGAGTGGAAGTGTGAAGTTCCGTAACGGAAATACTCAACTAAAGTCGGCTACAACCTTCAGTTTGTAGAACTCGAGTAAATGTAGGGCCTACTTCCAAAAATACCTCTCAAAGTTTATCTGAAGCTAATATGAAGGGTCATTTTGTTTAAAATAGACAAATGAAGTGTCTTCCAAAGTTAATCTTTTTAGTTTGAAATTCCTTCTTTGTGTTAGAAGCCCATAGCCCAGCTTGACATGGAAAGACTGTCAAACCTTTGTCCAGAAAACACCATAACTGCCGATATCAAGCAGAACTCAGAGGGAAGAGTGTTGGAGAAGAAAAAAAAAAAACACAACAACTCAAAACTAAAGACAGAAATAAAGTTACATCACACCATTCAGGTTTTAGACTGGCGTAACACAAGACGTCACAGTACTGTTATTAATCTGTACAAAGAAATGCACTGATTAATAACAGAGATAAAAATATTTTATTTAAATGTTTTCTTCTTTGACCAAGAAAGACAGAAAATTCCCCAACACGGACAAAACAAATGAAAGAACTTGTCGAGTCAATTGGAGAAAAAAGTGCTTATTGTCATCTGTTCAGTGGTTTAATAAAGTTTTCTCCTTCAAAAGCTACATGGGGTCAAGGGCTGGATGTAGAGAAAGATCAGCTCTTGTCCTCATGTCCCCTTGTCCTCGAGTCTGCGTTAAACAACACGAAGTCAGAGCCTTAAATAGCAAACGATGGTTTTAATCAGCTGGACCGTGTGAGCTCATGTTACTGTTGAGCTGCAGTCTGACAGCAGCTTCACAGTGTAGGTCAAAGGTCATGGAGAGTCGTCAAGCTGGATGGAGGCTTCACCTCACAGAGCCACAAAATCACCTTCATATCTGATTTCTTACGATAAACTGAGCAGAAGAAACAGCGATTTTATTCAAAGTTTTGACTTTGTTTTGTAATATGTTACAAAACAATGCGAAAAAAAAGTTGTGTAAATCCAAGTTGTGTAAGGTTTGCGTCAAGTTAGCTAAAATCAGACCGGCGTATGTAGTTCCGGTCGGTAGGTAAAGGCTACCTTCAAAGTAAGAGCAGAGTGACTTGACAGGGAAAATACAGTAGGCAATAACATATTCAGTTATCTTAATTTACATCAGGAGAGTAATGGGGGTAAAAATCCTGTTTGTATTTCCTTTCCTATAAATATTTTACTATTTCAAGTATTTCATATATTCATCTAGACATTTCCATAGATTTTCTCCCTGGAAAATGTTATTAGGTTAGCTATAAATATATATTATTTATTTAATTTACATTTTGTTCATTTTACCTTCAACTGAGGGATCCAAAAGAATTGATAATTGTCAAAAAATAAAAAATCTGTGCGTACAGATTTGTAAAGTGGAAACCTTGTGTACAGATAATGGATAATGGATTGGATAATGTTGATATATGTATACACATGTGACAGTTGCCCAAAAAGCACTCAGACAACTTGCCCCAGAGTTACATGTGTGCTATCGCCATCTACCACAAGCCAGCTTTAATACAAGACTTTGGTTTAGGCATCAAATTACACCTAGTATTCTGTACAAAAAATAATCTAATTGAACATACTCACTTCTCAAAGTTCCATAAACAGTAGTTGCTTCACTTTTATGGTTGAAAAATATGAAATTGTGGTAATTCAGAATACAGTGACAAAGAGTACGCTGCATGTCAAAAGCAAAATGACTTAAGAACAATGAGCTTTTTTTCTTAGATATGGCCTTCTGGCTCATTGTGTGCATCAGTCTTATAGTTTTTAATTCATATTGGATGTGATGTGAATGTGTCTCAGTGGTTTTATTCTGATGGTTGTGACCAGGAGGTCTAATGTAAATGCACTTCAGCGCACTTCACCAGGTTCGCTTTTATTTTGAAGGTCCGGACCGGAAGCATTCTGTGTGTGACTCGACGCTGGTCCAGGATCAGACGCGTTGCTCCTTTCAGCTCAGAACTGCAGAGAACATGGCGGCGCTACGAGTCGTGGTGCTATCAGGGAGCGGCGGGGACTCTCCTGAGCGCGCCGAAAACGATCAAGACCCCGGCGGTGAGTCGAGCGATGAACGTTGTGCTTATTAACCGGGGCAGAGTGTGTTTATCACTGAAAATCATCGTAAACGGCCGCTGTGCGGTGTCTCAGCACCGAGCTAACGTTAGCATGCTGCTGCCAGCGGGGTGAGACAAGGTCACTCGTGTCCCCACGTATTTTTAGGACGTCTTCAGTGACTGAGGCATTAGCTCCGCTGATATTTAGTCAATCTTTAAATGCAGATGTCGACATGGCGTTTATAACCGCTGCGACACACATCACAAACCTCTATAACCTGGAAGATACACAGCTACATGTAGCAAGCTAACCTGTTAGCTAACTCATGATGATGTGTCCGCCGCCCGGCAAACGGACAGACTGACTCAAGTTCACGCTTCTGCTCGTGTTCACAGAACAGGAGCACGGATATAAACACACCGGAGTGATCGATCGTGGTGTTTGACATGAATCGTGTTGCGTTCACGCACTTGTCAATAACTCGACCGGCTAAAATAGCCGAGCTAATCAGCTGCTAGCGAGTGCATTCAGACTGTGAGGACTTCCGTAGAGAAAGCGTCCTCAACCGTTTATCGCTGTCCCCCTCATCTGTTAACTACTGACATCTGTGTGTGCGTCCTAGACTCGTTTTAAGCGTCATGTTCCTGGTGACGTTGTTGACGCTCATGAAGCTAAAGTCTAATGTCATTAACAAAGTACATCGGTTGTTATCATCAGGTTGAAGCGCAGATTGCAATTAGGTACGAATACGAATACTTTATTGATCCCCAAGGGAAATCATTTGTCTGTGTCTCATCTATTTGTATAGATTATAGAGTCTGATGCAGTTGGTAGAAAGATCTCTGTATCTTCTGTCCTACAACGAAGAAGAGAAGCCTTCCACCACATTATTTCTTTGGTCCTCAAGGTTTATGCAGTGGATGATCCATGTTGTTACATAACACATGTATCATGTAGATTCCTGTTTATTCAAACCTGTTACCATTGTTTAAACCGTTTATTTTAAAAATCCATGTTAATAGGGAAGTGCAAACGGTTGCTAACGTTTAGTTTTGCCATTGCTTAATCTGATGATTATCTATCAATACATTCATTGTTATCACAGTATGCATCATAACCTGGGTACCCCAACATAATGGGACGTTAGACAATACGTCACTTGTCCACTGGCAGATCTCACTTTGCACCGTTTGATTTCAAATATGTCAACGATTAATCAATCTGTTGCCTTTGATCAATCAATCAATCATCAAGTTGATTTAATAGCACTTTACAACATCTAAAATGATGGACAAAGTGCTTTACATAAAAACAAGAACAATACAGACAAAGAGACATTAAAAAGATAAGAAAACAAGCGACGAAAGAGATGGAGCATTACACACTATTAAATAATAATAATGTACCAATTCAAAATGTGTTGACTGACAATGTATATTTTCTGTGCCGTTACTCTGGTGGTAACAGGTTTTGTCATGGTTTGGTTTTGGTTCACCTTGTTAGTCTAGAAAAGCCTTTTGTTGAGTGAGGACAGGTGGACAAGAGCAGCCGTTAAGCACAAGAGCCTTATTGTTTTATTATTCTGTTTGTTAAAAAATGTTTGTAGTTCATGAATGTTGACATCACTAGTGTGCTGCTAGAATTGTTTAAATAAAATTCACCCATGAAAAAGATGTGCATTTCGCATCTCATTAACTATTATTGATTAATCATTTGTCAATATAGTTAGGGTCTCAAAGTAGTGGTTAAGGAAAATGGACAAAATGTGCCACCCTAATTCCAAAGTTTGTTCTTAGGAGTAGTATGATCTCAGGCTGAAGGTGGAGGTTTGAGTGTGTGCGCACGTTTGTTAGTGTGTGTACAATGATGCAGAGACGCTGTCATGTGATGCCCGCTGCCTTGTTACAGAAGTAGTAGTGAAGGGCAGTCTCATAAGGACGACCAGTGTGCACTTTATGCAAGACCATTACAATGAACTGCACTTTGCAAGTAGTATCCATACAGTAAAGCTGTGTCTTTAGGTGCACATAAAGTTTGACAGTTCCAAGTGTCGTCAAGTGACATTGCAGCTGCATGTGAGAATCAGGCTTTGCTCCCAAATATGAGAGGGTGGGACAATTTCTTTGTCCTGTGCGATAGTAATCAGAATGTCTGGGACAAAACAAGCAATTTGAAGATGTCACATATGACTTTAAAAAATTGGGATTTTTATTTATTAATTGATGGAATTAATATAGATGATGAAAATAACTGTTAGTTGCAGTTGTACTTGCTGAGAATGTTTTTACCCGTGTCAAAGTTTAAGACCATTTTTATATCTATGAAATGTCGATATTCTATATATTCTTATCTTGTTGTGCTCTTGTTCCTCCGTAGGCCAACATGTCCTTCGCCAGCCTGCCGCGGAACAAGAAGGTTGCCCTGACGACACTAGGTGTGGTCACAGCCGGTGGGGCAGGCCTCGCTCTGATGCTGCACCAGTCTGTTAAAGCCTCTGACCTGGAGCTTCACCCCCCTCACTACCCCTGGAGCCACGCTGGACCCCTGTCGTCTCTGGACCATGCTAGGTGTGACGGACGCACACACACATTCACGCATTCTCCACAGTCTGAAATAACTACTAACACAACCGCAGAGAGGAAAGATACAGGAAGTTAAACTAGTACCAAAAATTTTGCTAAGTCAAGGACTTGAGAGTAATGTAGAAAGCTTCCTATTGTGAAGGAGACTTTTTTTAATAAAAGTTAATGATTTTGCTGTTTTTTGACATTTAAAACTACACAGTGAAATTGGCAATCATGAGCTTTATGAACACGTTCTTTAAACTGGCGGCTGATCTTTAGGAAATAATTTAATGTAGGAAAATCGCTTCATTGGTATGGCAAGCTAGTTTCACAAAAGAGCATCTTACTAAAACAAAAAACTGACAAAAAAAAGACATCGATTGCATTTAATCTGCATCAGTTTAGAGGTACCATGCAGGATTTTAGACCTGTAGTAGTGCTACGTGTTGTTTTTTTTTGTTGTTGTGTTTTTTTGTTTTTTTTTTGTTTTTTTTGTTGTTTTTTTTTGTTTGTTTTTTTTTTTTGAGCGGGTCACTGTCGTCTTTAACTCAAGTCATACATGCAGTTTACACATTTCACAGTCCTGCCAATGATTTTACACTAATTCACTGATCTACACGTGGCAGTAACACACCAATGTAGGCTACAATGTGTCAGCAAAGGCAGGGAAAAAGAATTCTGATTACATATAAACATGGATGTAAATAACGTTGGATTTTACATGCATAAAGCAAATATTTTATGGGGAAAAAATGCATTTAACACATGCGTTTTGGTGGGGAAAACTGAATGTGAGAGTAACTTTGGTTTTACAAGAAACCTTCACAGGCACCTTTCAAAAGTAGTGATTTATCTTTGTTTTATTGCCAATCAAGTATTCTTTTTTTCTTCGAAATTTCTATTTTTGTACAGTTTTTTTTTAAACTTGATTTAAAGTCTGTTGTGCCTGGGCTCCTTTAGTCTTACACTTTGTGAGGATAACCACATTTTTCACCTTAAGTATCTCTCTTCTCTTGCAGCATTCGTCGCGGTTACCAGGTGTATAAGCAGGTGTGTTCAGCCTGCCACAGTATGGAGTACCTGGCCTTCAGAAATCTGGTGGGAGTGTCACACACAGAGGCGGAGGTCAAGGCCATCGCTGAAGAGGTGAGGCAGAGTTTATGATGAACCAGTATCAAATTGATCACATAACACTGTCTTAGCTTTCTACAGTATACACATTCTTGCAGTGCCCTTATTCTGCCAGTAGATGGTGACACCTGTCTGTATCTGCTGTTATATATCTAGGTTTTCAAGCCACATACTTTAAATGTGTCTTGTGTGTTGTGTTCAGGTTGAGGTTGTGGACGGTCCTGATGAGAATGGAGAGATGTTCACCCGGCCAGGAAAGCTGTCAGACTATTTCCCAAAGCCCTACCCCAACCCTGAGGCAGCCAGGGTCGCCAACAACGGAGCTCTGCCTCCAGACCTCAGCTACATTGTCAATGCCAGGTAGCTCCTGAAAAAAAAACCCCAAAAAACAGAAAACCCACTCAGTTAACTCTGAAAGTCAGGAAATCGCCTGAAATTGTGATCTCTCTAGTGTTCACTTGTTGTGTCTCCCTGCTCCCCTCAGACATGGAGGAGAGGACTACGTGTTCAGCCTGTTGACAGGATATTGTGAACCTCCAGCAGGAGTGACGGTGAGAGAGGGGCTCTACTATAACCCGTACTTCCCTGGACAGGCCATCGGCATGGCTCCGCCCATCTACAAGAGATTCTGGAGTATGATGACGGTAAGTAAAGATGCAGAGTGTGTGTGTTAGTCTGCAGTCTGGCTGTTTTATTGACTGACCCCACTAACAAACAGTGAGCGGTGCAGAAAGGGATTAAGCCTGTCGTTGCATGTCGTACATTTGAATATTCAAGTTTCCGGTACCAAGACTATGATAAAACAGTGACTGAAAATGGACTCCTCTAAACAGAGGATGTGCACAATCATTTAAAATTGTAAATGCATATTATTCTCTCCTTTTAGTCCTCCATTCAGACTAAAACTGCTTTTTTTTGTCTCGTCCCAAACCAGCTTTTTCCAATACAGGTTCCATAGTGTAGAACTCGTGACACACACTGACTTGATGTTTGAATGTACAGGGAAAACTGAGCTTTTGCACAACAATGATGTTAGGAAGGTTAGGAAGAGCTTTTCTCTACTTTAAAGTCTGCGGCGAATTGACAAAACCAAATTCAAATCCAGTGCGACGCCTCTCTGACAACACTTCAAATTGTCAATACTGTATTGAGTATTATGTTTCAAGGCTCACTAGAGATACATTCATTTTCCAGATATTTAGTAGAATAAATACAAGGGATGATAACGATCAATCTATGATTGATGAATCGATCATTAAGAATTTGGTTGATAAAGGAGAATTTAATCAATCTATCATTTAAAAAAAATCTAAAATCTAAGATTATGTTATGTTATTTGATATTCAAGTATGTATTTTATATGACTCTGTTTTGGACATATGAGAGAACACGTGCGACACGACCACGCGTACAAACAAACTACAACTAATATACAGTATACAAAAAATACTGCACAAATGCCCTACACACGGTTATTTCCCAGCAGATTCCCTACTTCCCATTACTTGCACAAACGCCCTACACCAAATGACACAATGAATGAAACAACTGACTGTCACAGAAGATTTAATCTCATCACCCGTACCCTTTGTGTCTAAAGAGTGCAATACAGTTTCCCCTCGTAAAAAATCATTGTGTTCATGTTTATTGTATGTCTTTTGCCACAGGAACCCCTGCCACCATGAGCCAGGTTGCTAAAGACGTGTGTACTTTCTTGAGGTGGGCTTCTGAGCCAGAGCATGACCAGCGCAAACGCATGGGACTCAAGGTAAAACGCACAAACACTTGCGTATACATCAGACTAGCTCCAGTATAATACCTGAATTTGGGTAAAGTATGGTATACTTAACTTTAGGGAGATTTCACGTGATTTTCAAATGTTTAAAATACAGTCTAGAAGTACTTAAATCAGTAAATATCTCAAATCTCAAATATGAAATCAAAAAGAAGTAAATGAGGTCAAAAATCTGAACAGACATTTGATGTCAGCTTTCAGTACTTGAAATCAGAAACGTGTAGAAGAAAACTCAAGCAGTCCAAGATGACCAATGAAATTCAGTCTCCACATGGTGTCTCCAAAACTGCTGGAGCCCCAGTCAGTAGCTATATTTGGTGTGGAGGCACCCACCAGCTACAGAGTGGCCTGCAGCAAAGCTGTGATTAAATGTGTAGGTTTTAACTCCATATTTCACAACTATAAATCACCCTTTTTTTAAGGCATTTTTGTGGGATTCTTGGATAGGACAGTAAATAGACGGGAAACTGTGCATTCGATAGACAGTGGAGATACAGACAGGAAACGTGGGGACAAAGAGTTGTATGATATGCCAGGAACAGGAACAGATGTACCCCAAACCCTGCACTGGTTAACCACCAGGCCACCGGACGTGCATATAAATCCCCTTTTTATTTGACGTTTTCTGTGTTGATGAGGGAATTTTTAGATTGCAGTCTGAGCCCACAGACATGATAAAACAAGTGGGAACAGGATGTAAACATGGAGCCCATTTTGTTATTAAATTCTCCGTTCCCGTTCTCTTTCCAGTTGCTGATGGGCTCAGCTATCCTCGTCCCTCTGGTTACTACATGAAGAGACACAGGTGGTCTGTGTTGAAGAGCAGGAAGATCGCCTACAGGCCTCCCAAATAAATGGAAACAAACACACCCCTACCTGGGCTTAAAACCTAGCGGAAAGGGCTGCGTTCAACGACCCCACAACGCTCTCATCACAATGATCATATGGACACAGAACAACTGACAAACACACATGCCTTTCTAAGAGGGGGTAGATAAACGAGAGTATATACTATGTTTATTCGTACAGAAAAATGCCTTTTTTTAGTTGTTGGCGTGGCAGAGCTAATTGTGTGACAGATTTTCCAACATCTGGAATCTTGTGGTGCAAGTTGGTGTAAGGGCGTAGTGGCGTTCTTGAACGCACTCTCAACAAAGTTCGTTTGTTTCATCTGCTGGTAGCAGTTCACGTCTTGCCATCTCGTATCAGACACTTTGTCACAATCGACTGATTGGTTGATTGGTCGTCCATCTTTGTAAGATACTCGATAACCACAAGAGCGCTGAGAAATGGTTGCCCCTAAAATTTATAACATCCTGGGTGTGTGTAAATCCACCCTCCCCTGTCCTCTCAGTGGAACAAACGCAGCCTCTGAACCTGTTTTACTGTACAAAATAAATTATCTTAAAGGAAACTTTTCTGTGTGATGGTTTGTTTTGTTTCAAGCAGATGAAGACGTTGCACACACACACACACACCAACCTCCCTAATGCTGCCTGTGTTATTCTGACCATTTCTGTTCGAATATCTACACTTTGTCATGTAAATATTTAATAAACTGATGAATGAACAAGCTTTCTTATGAGGTTATAGTTTGTTGATCTTGTGAGCAGAATGTCACTAATTGTTTGAAAATGTGGGAAATTAATCAGACATGTTTCACTGAAAAAAAATCACAAGTCGCAAAACAATTTATCAGTTTTAATTGTTTTGTACAGTGATGATGTTTCCACAAAGTTTGACACTTAGAGCCCTCGTCCTTGTAACACACAACATTCACAATAAATTAAAACAATTTAATTTTAATGCTGCATGTTAGTTTACCCTGAATATTCCCTTTAAAACTCCAGCCACTACCTTCAAACGTAGCCTAGGTATAACTAGGCATGACTGAACTGAAACAAATGCAACACATGAGCCCTTATGTAGAGATTAGATTTTAGTAAATGTGCACATCCAGCAACTGCCAGAAGCCTCTTTCACAAAGCAAATTCAGTTTATTCTGGATCTCTGGGTTACTGAGCTTTATTGAGCTTAGTGGATTCTGGATAACTGATAGCACAAAGCTAATAATCAAGTGTCTCACTTCACAGATACATGGTTCACATTTCCATAGATAAACAGATGAATATGAGGTAGTGAAGTCATACCATGAAAATATTGCATTGTGATACTTGTATTGTGACACAAATGTTAGCATGCTAATAGCCATAGCCATGAAGATGATGACAAGGTAAACTTATAAACATCAACATGTTAGAATTGTCATTAACCGTGGACCATATAAATAACATGTTAGCATTTGGCTCAAAGCATTGCTGCGCTTATACAGCCTCACAGATCCATGCTCCATCCATCCTTGCATGTAGATGTCTCGTTTACCATGATTCTATTCCAAAGATAAAGAACTCTCATGGTATATAATTTATCTTATTTGATGAATAAAGTTTTCTGACACCTCTCTGTCAACCGTGTGAAAAAGTAATTGCCATTTAAACAATAAAGCGGGGACAAATTCATCGAGAGGACAAGGAAGTTTAAAGCCATTTTCAAAAGATGCATTTCAAAATGCATCAGTCATCAATGAAGATGTACATATTGATTTGTAATCTATCCGCAGACCAAATGATGAAACTGAATTATTAGTTAACACATGTAATGGACATTTTATAGCAGTTTAAATGCAATTTTTCAACACTTGGAATAGCATCTCATAAATTTAATTAATTGCTTTATACATTTATTTATCTATCAGCAAACTGACGAACCATTAACTACTGAAAATGTGTATAATTATTATGGTAATGACGCACTGCAGATCCTGCAGGTCTTCACTAACAGTGGCACTGTGGCAATCTGGCATCAAATGAAAGATGTGAAAATATAACACGTATTTGATCCCCAGGATGGAAATTAGCCATGATTTACAATATTTTGTCCAGAAGGACAGTACTTTGTTTTCAGGCAGCTGGCAACACTGTGTTTCTGGTTTAAGTAAGACAGTAAAATACAATACAGTCCTGTTTGAGTAATAAATCCATGATATATCAGATGCCAAATACTGGACAACGGTTCTTAATACTATGACACAGGACTTTACAACTCTGTAGAGTTAGCACAGTGATAATTTTGTCCTCTGGATGTGATGATCAGCAGTTTAACAGTAGAATTGTGCTGCTGAAGTTACACAGTAATCTGCCAGGAATAGGTGATTGCACATATTTGATTGGGCTCTCCCGGTAGGTTTCTGGATGAGGTTGCATTGTCAGAAAACTAGCCAAGTTCAAGTTCATGCCAGGTGACACTGGCACTCGCACTGTGCCAGCGGAGGGTTTTTAGACAGTGCTAATGTCTGTCTGAACTCGGCCTTACAGAGAGCTTCACTGGGATTATCTTCAGTGGGCGTACATTTACAGTGTTAAAGTACGGAAACAGCCTCTCAGTGAAAGTGTGTGTAAAGCTGTGTATGTGCGTGTTTGTATCAGGATCAGAGAAGGACAGATATCCTCTGGTCCAGTCCAGATGAACTCTGATCCTCTGTGGCTTCTTATGCAGTGACAGAACAGTGGAAGGATCTGATAAGGTGCGTGCACTGTATTTACCATCAAAGAATCCCAATCTCCATAAATGGGACGGATGTTTTCCCTTCCTCTGGACAGACTCTGCTGCCACACCCACAAACCAGTCTGTGTTGTCTCCAACCTCAACGTCCCAGCTGTGAGTCCCTGAGTTAAAGCCCTCTGAGCCCAGAACAATGCGGAAGTGATCAAACCTCTCTGGATTGTCTGGAAGCTTCTGCCTCTCTCCGTGTCTCACGCTGGTCAGATCTTCACACAGGAGGAGTTCTGGATGAGCCGAGTTTGGATCCAGAATCACAGGAGTGAACGAGACCACTCTTCTTCATCTTTTTCCAGATGTTGTAGCTCAGGTTGCCCAGATGTTTGGCTACATCTATCAGAGCTCCTGAGACCAGCTGTGGATCATCCAGCAGGGGGCGCTGCTGGACTCTTTTCACTGTAGCCTTGTAGTTACGCAGGAATGAGACGTCTTCAGCTCTCATCTCCTCCTCTGTGGCTCTGATTGTGTCTGAAAGAGCTGCTATCTCTCTTCTCAGAGTCTCAATCTGCTCCTTCATCATCTGAGTCTTCTTCTCTTCTTCCTTCCTCAGAGCAGTGATCCTGGCCTCCTCTTCCTCCTGTAGAAACTGGTGAAGCTTCTTAAACTGCTCCTTAATCTGCTGCTCTGTGTGTCGAGCCTGGACTTTAATGTGTTCTGCTGTTCGATCACAGTTTCCTTTAACTTGTTCAAAGAGATTTAGTTTCCTCTTTAAGGGTTTCAACGATTTCTGGAGCTCATTTTTGTGATCCTGTGCAAATTCATTAATAGGTCTGAATTTGTGTCCCGCATGTGTTTCTGAGTGCAGACACACGACACACACTGGCTGCTGATGGTCCAGACAGAAGAGTTTGAGTTTCTCAGAGTGCAGACTGCAGGGAGTCTCAGGTCCTGCCGAAGAACGAGGTATCTGCCTCTTCAGTAAAACGGCCTCACATAGCCTCTTTAACACCAAGTTGCACGTCGGTTCACTTGATGATTTTCTCTTACAAACCGGACACTCCTGTATTTGTTTCTCAGTCCACCAGTTCTTCAGACAGCCTTTACAGAAGCTGTGGCTGCATGTCAGGACAACAGGGTCCCTAAAGATGTCATGGCAGACAGGACAGAAGAGATCCTCCTCTGATCTGGAGGACATTTTCTCTCCGAGTGAAGTTGAAAACACACCAGGCAGACACAGTCAGTCACATGTGGCTCCAGGCTAACACCTGCTCTCATTTTAGGTCGTGTCTTTTGTAAAACTCACATTCAGTGTGGGATGTTCGAGCAGGTTTTCCAGTAATTTAGTATTCCATCTTGTAGCTGTCCTCTCTCAGTGGATGTTGTCAGTGAATCTTGCCGGTCAATGTGTTATGAGGAAGAATGACAAATTGTTACTGGCATGTCCCAGGTGTGTCAGGTAAGGGGTGGAGCTTTAATGAGGTAATGTTAGTTTTCAGTTTCCATGATACTCATGAGGTAAAGTCAGTGTAATACCCTTTCAACCAAGAGAAAATCACAGCACTTTTTGACAATATTTTCTCAAAGGCATTCATGGTGTTGCCCTCAGTTGTGCGAACAAAAAGTGACTGAAATAGTTGTGTGAAGACTTACGTAAGAGCTTGAGAGAGGAGTTGATTTCACACCACACACCTTGAAAATCACTGTATGCAGAGAGCATTATTTACAGAAATGGTAGGAGGCAGCCATCCCAATTTCAGCATCGGAAAGTGATGGGGGTTTTCAAAGCTGTTCGACAATCCAACAAGCAGATAGGTTGAAGCATACTGACCCCTTAAGCAAGGTTGCCCAGATCCTTGTCCTCAGATGGAATCATTCCTGTGTAGGGCTAGGTATTGGTGCTCGACACCTTTAAGGTATCAACTGAAATAACCCTGTACCAAGTAGGATCGAAACTCTCCAGTCAAACGATTCCTGCATTCAATCCATTTTGTATCCAAAACGAAAAAAAAAGAAAAAGACCATTTGTATGGTTTTGCTCCCAGCCAATCACAACAAGTGTTCTTTGATTTAATTCAATGTGTGATTGGCCCACTACTGCAGCAGCTACAACCCATACAGCCTGTGGTGTTCTGAAGTCAAGTGTGGCATATTTGACAGAGTCGGCAGCTCATCGTACCAAGATGCGACCAAAATGTTCAAAAGTATGGCTATATAAATGCGGAAGGATTTTTATGCTTCCATTCAAATGATGGATATCAAATGAAGTAGCAAAAAAAGGTATCAACATATTCTTTTGGTGTACGTATCACTTAAAGGGTACTGGTGTTTGTGCCAGTATCAGAATTTTTTAAACAGTAACCAGCCCTTTCCTGCAGTATATTCAGGGTCTTTCTGTAGTTGGAGGTGCCTGGAAAACCTGCAAAGTGAAACATCCAGAGGGCAAACTTTCTCAGCTGGCTTGTTTCAACATGAGCTGAGCTCCTTTCACAATGTCTGAATCTCATTTTTGTCTCATTTGTCTCATTTTTGCCTCTTGTATACATCTCCCTCACTACCCACAGTTCATGACCATAGCTTCCTCTTCACCATAAACAGTCCAGTTTCACATCTGCAGCTCACTCAAGAAATTATACCCGTAAACTGTGACTGCTTTACTCCTTAACGATTTATTTCAGCTGGCAGCTACTGGGTACCAGAAAAGACTAATTCTTGTTGGTCTTACTGCTATAAAGAAACTGGTTGCTACAAGGTGGAAATACCCAGACAGGCTCTCAGTGAGCAACTGGATTCTCACATTTCTCGATGTACTCTACTTGGCATTATCCACTGCTCACATGGAGTTAAGGAGTCTGAAACCAGCCACGCTGAAAAGTTAAGTCACCACAGCTTCCTGTTTCGTTGCAAATAATGCATCATCATTGCAACAGCATTTGATGAGACTCAGCATTACCAAGGTCTAAAGACTTTGCTGACAACATATGGGGGCCTGTAATTTTCTGTTGCCAGTAAGTGGCGCTATGATTATGGTTCCTAACTCTAGGCTCCCTTGTTCAAACCACCCATCTTAATTTTGAGCTCAGCGGCACACCTCTGAAGATTTGTGACTGCATCTTGCACGGATGTCACTATCGCATTAACAAAATCTGTCCACAGACAAATAAACACCTGGTCACACACAGTTGTGGCTCCCAACAACGAGTCTGCCCAAAACCACAAAACTGCCATATGTATACAGGGTGTCTTGCTGGTTTCCCTTCTGTATAAATAGAAATGCAAAAATGACAGTTTGTGGTTTTAGGGGGGAAATTACACCCTTAAACTATTTCTTGAACAAACAACAGATCAAACAGGTGCAGTGGCTGTGTGCACCCTCTTGAAGTCTTGATGCCACAGAGAGGTTGTCATATTTGGCAACAGCGTCCCCTTGTCCGGGTGCCAAAACCAAAAACTTGGCTGGCTGGCTAACTGTCACATCTGTGAAGGCAGCATTACTGCTGAGAAGTGCATACAGGTTTTGGAGCAACATTTGCTGCCATCCAGATAACATCCTTTTCAGAGACGTCCCTGCTTATTTCAGCAAGACAGTGACAAGACACATTCTACATGTGTTACAACAGTGTGGCTTTATGGTAAAAGAGTTCAGGTATTAGAAGGACCTGCATGCCTGCAGTCCAGACCTGTCTCCCATTGAAAATGTGTGATGCATTATCAAGTGCAAAATATGACAATCGAGACCCTGGACTGTTGAGCACCTGAAGTCGTACATCAAGCAAGAATGGAAAAGAACTTCACTTTCAAAACTTTGATAGTTCGTGTCATTTTTCTTTACAAAAAAACATAAAGTTTAGCAGTTTTAATATTGTCTTTGTACTATATTGAATTAAATACAGATCGAAAATGATTTGCAGATCTTTGCACTCTGTTTTTATCTACGTTTTATATAAAATCCCAACTTTTTTGGACCTAGGGTTGCAATATAAATGATCTGTAAAATATGTTAGTCAGGAGCTGTCATTTTACTCAAGCATAGAAAAGTTTTGAACCAGTGCTCGAGAAGGAGATGCTGCAAAGACGTACTGGGTGGATGTATAAACTGTTTTTCAAGAAACTGTCTCACTATTTAACTCCCACTGAACCCACCACAGGACTTGTTTTTACCTTCTTTTAATGTACGGTTTAAAACAAGATACAACATGTTAATTAGTGAGCTTTAAGGTGTGGTAGGGGTATTTTTTTTAAAAACTAGGTTAGCTGTGTTTCCATGTTTCCACTCTTTATGCTAAGCTAAACCCCCTTACCACACAGACATGAGATAAATCAGGATCTTCTCATCTTATTCTCAGAAAGAAAGGGATAAATTCTATTTCTTAAACTGGTGAAATATTCCTTCATCTGTATCCTGAAGCAGAGTTTAAATATCCTTCCTTTCTGCGTGCAGTCATCACATCCTTGCATCCGTCCTGCTTTTCACTGAGGGTTAAATAAACAAGTGTGCTGTTAGTTTAAAGCTGCTTCAGGCCCTCATTAGGAGCTAATCTGGTTCTGAAAAGGTTTTCCTCCCTGCTGCTTCAACCTGCATTCAGACGCCACTACGAGCTTCATCTGCATCACAACACACACAGATTAGGCTAATAGCATTAGCGGCTCTCGCCGGATCATTACTATTGCCATCATTATCATTATCTATTATTATTATTAGATTAAACTCCGTCGTAGAGGTGCAGCAGGAGGACGGACGCATTTTTAGTGCGAAAACTAAACAGATTTTCTACTTTGGTAATTCAGAAGAAAAGGGCGCAATTATGCTTTGTGTTTGTGTGACACTGGTGACTTTTAAAAAGGCTCCTCGTTCTAATCTCACGCTCACACTCATGCAGTGTGTCGCAAGAGGGAAAACTCAGATACAGACACACATACACGTGCTGCAAAGTTTGCAAATACTCTCTGTTTCTGCAGAGTTGATTTGATTGTGAAACTAAAGTAAACTAAAAATTTAAATATGCTGTCCCTCAGTAACACACACAGAGAGACCACACACACACAGAGCAGAGATTAGCTGCTGTATGGAACCTCAGGGAATCTCATTCTCATGGAAAACCACTTCTTAATTCTAATTGGTGGCCAGTGTAAATCCTCCACTCCCATTTAAACCAGCAGTTAGCAGTTTGTGTTCCTGCTGCTTCACATGTACTTCAGACTGAACCATCCATCACCTTCTCAGCTGATTTTAGACCACACGTCCCAGAATCGAACCTTTAGTATCGACAAGATTTCATTCAAAGAAAGTTGACTTATGGAATGATTGTTTTGTTTTGGTTGTTGTCAGTAGTTTTTGTTAGGGTTCTGCTTTCAGGGATTTTTATTGATCAGTGAGATCAGTCATTATGGCGTCCGCTCTGGCTCCTGTGACAGGAGAAAGCAGGCCGGTGTTTTCCATCGAGCGGATTCTGGAAAGACCTGCAAACTGCCTGAAACTTCACCGACCCTGGGCAGGTGAGGAGTCAAAGTTTTCAATTTTAATCCTTTTCTGTACAAATTAAATGAAGAGTTAAAGCGTGATGAGTCTGTCTCTCACTGATGAAGCACCAACTGACAGTCTGACATATACTGTGTGCATCATACTGTAGTGCTAAAAATTATTATCAACTGTTTCCTTGTGGTCCGTGGTCTGTAGTCTATTATGCGTTAGCAATATTTAAATGCTATTTAATTCAATGTTTTCTATCTCCTCTAAATGAGAGCACCATAATTGACAAGAAAATAAAATGGAAAATCACATTTTAGGTATAGTAAAATTATTGTTGCACACATTAACACAACTGAATTTGAAATAAATTTATTTGACGCAGAGCACCAAATTATCTGTACAGCACCATATGTCTATATAAAGGTAAAAGGTAGAATTGGTGATACAAAAACCTGCTTGACGAAATATGAGAATAGGCTTATACAAAATCATTCTATAGCTGCTTTTTGAATATAACTAGGATTTTTGTGAGCTGAGTGCTTTTATTGATTATTTCCCCCATTTTCCTAAATTTGCTGCTATATTTAATTCACCCACTTATACTCATTATCAGTTTTCCAGTGTTTTTATTTGTCTGAAAGTTTGTTTGAAGTTTTGGATTTTGGTTTTGGACATACAATGGCTGATTCCAGCCGGCCACTCCAATTGATCAACCTGCTGCTGGCTGTTTAAATTCAGTTCTTTTGCAGCTTGAAGAAAATGTTTATTATGAGAAATTGTACTGGGACAATAGATGAAAAAGAACCTCCTCCCTCCAGTTTTTCTATTGATTGATCAGGATTATGTCCCATTCAAATTAAACCTAACTGAACTGTAAAATAAAGAAAAATTAAATCTCAGTGTTTCATCAGCCTAAAGCAGTGCTTCTCAATCCTGGTCCTCAAGTACCACTGCCCTGCATGTTTTAGATGTTTCCCTGCTCCAACACACCTGATTCAAATGATCAGGTCATTATCAGGCTTCTGTGGAGGCTTGATGATGAGCTGATCATTTGAACATATTATATTTTATTTTCTTTTTATTCGCTTTACTATTAGGAATACAATCAATACACCACATTTACATTTTTAAGCATGTTAAAATCTGTTGGATCTAAGATATAGAAGCATAATTTTTTAATTATGAAAGCTGTATAATGTGCGATCTGCTCTTTTTCTTTTATGTTTCCAGTGAATCCAGAGATCAGCACAGAGAAGGAGAACACAGGAAACAGAGTTTGTTCCAAACAACAACATTGTTATCAGCAGCAACATCATCATCCTCTGCAGCTGAACTCTCCCAGACCGACATCAAACTGGTACATCGGACGCAGACCACGCACTGCCTTCACCAACAGCCAGGTAATCAATCAATCAATCAATCAATCAGTCATTCAGACAAACAGATGAGAAATTATTCTGTTTCATTCAAACACTGCTGAGTTTAGTAAGTCGTAAAGTTGAGCACATCCAACTCATAAAAGTGATGTTAATCTACATGTATTTGTGTGTGTGTTTGCAGGTGCGTGTGCTGGAGACGGTGTTTCAGGTGAACTGTTATCCAGGGATCCAGCTGAGAGAGCAGCTGGCAGGGAGACTCGACCTGGACGAGGACAGAATACAGGTTCAGACATCACACGCTGAGAATTTAACGTCCTTCTGCTTCTGCTGCTGCTGAACTTTTAAATTCCTTAACCTCTCTTACCCACTGTTTACAGCCATTACAAGCTCTGTTCAAACCAAAAGAACCTCATTTTCCAGTGAAAATCACAAACTTTCCAGATATCAGATATATCTGGCTTATTCGATTCAATTCAGTTTGACTCATTTCAATTCATAAAAACACAGAAAACCTTAAAACACAGACAATATAACAGAAACATACAGCAGTTGGCATAAATCCGTGCACAGAGTGACTTACACCCATACACCATGAGTAGTTTGAGCTCCTCTGGAGCAGGCTAATAAGTGTCCACCGTGAGTAACCCCACAGGGCCTATAATAACATAATAAACATACAGTAAATATATAATATAGTCAGCGTTACCTGGCAACACATCCAAGGTACAACACAACCTCAAAGTAATCATCATCACGAACAGAACATGACTCATCACCACAATTATGGACATCGTCATTCTCACAAAGATCAACACTACAAATATAATCTACTGCACCTCCATTTTAAATAAAGCATAGTTATGACTGTCACTGTATCATCATCTTCATCGTCATCATCATATTATCATCATAATAGTGCCCAAGACATGCAGAATATTTTCAGCCATAGAATACACATGTTTAAGCATGTACCACCTGGACACAGGTATAGTGTGCTGCTACCATAACTGGTCAATAAAGGGCACATGTGCATGAGCACCCCACCAGCCACAAACCTGAATTCAGAGTCACCAATCTTAATAAATTATCATTAAGTATTTCAAATGAGTAAATTATTTTTTTTAGTTTTTATTCATTTTAATATTACTCATGCCCTGACCCAGCCTCCATCTAATACAAGTAAATTGGTGTAAAAAAGGGTGCTGTCATCAACTTCCACTCTGTTCCACTCTTATAAGAAATAAAGCATTAAATTAGATAAATTAGCAGAACATGGTGTCCTGTTTATTTCTAACTGTAAAACAGCAGCTGCATAGGACATGACTTTTAGCACGCTGGTGCCTGGACACATACAGCTGGTGCCCTTTTTATGTTTTTTCACTGCTGCCCTTCAGAAAGTCTCTGAGTTTGCCATTATTATTCTATTCTATTCTATTTCTTTTCTATTTATTTCTATTCTATTCTAGAATCTGCGCACTTACAGGTTGCAGCAAAGTCTGGTAGCTCTCAAAATCTTTGTTATTTTTGTTATTTTTTGTCGCTTTTTATCTGATTTTTTTACATCTACTGATGGATATTTCTGTGGAGAGAAAAGTTTATTCGAAAGAAGAGCTTTTTTCATTGAAATGGAGCAAATCTGGAGTATATTACCCTATTCCAGCTGAGATAAGGAGGAGCTTTCGTGGTTGCCGTGCTGGTGCAAAGTTAAAGGCAAGGAAATGGAGATACAAGCCCGTTCTGCCATCAGTCATCATGGGGAATGTCAACTCTCTGCCCAACAAAAGTGAGGAGTTGGAGATATTGGTGAAGACTCAGAAAGTGTACCGTGAGTGCAGCCTGATGTGTTTTACTGAGACCTGGTTGAATAATAACATCTCGGATTCCATTGTGGATATACCTGGCTTCACTCTCATACGGTCAGACAGAGATGCAAAGGCTAGTGGCAAGAAAAAAGGAGGAGGACTGGCCTTATTTGTGAACCAGAGATGGTGTAATCCTGCACATATTACTGTCAAGGAGAAGATATGCTGTCCAGATATTGAATTATTGGCAGTTGGAATGCGGCCATATTATGTACCAAGAGAATTTGGTCATATAATAACAATACTTGTGTACATCCCTCCCAAGGCAACGGCTGATGTTCCATGTGAAATTCTGCATGAATTTGTTGCTAGGATACAGACTAAACACCCTGAGGCACTTATAATAATATCTGGAGACTTCAACCATGTTACCCTCTCCTCCCACCTGACTGGATTTACACAATTTGTTAACTGTGCTACAAGAGAAAACAAAACCCTTGATCTGCTGTATGCCAATGTCAAAGAAGCTTACAGAGATACTGCCTTACCACCACTGGGCAGGTCAGATCACAACTTGGTTCTTCTGCAGACCTGTTACAAACCCTGTGTGCAAAGGGAACCTACAACTACACTCACTGTAAGGAAATGGACACCTGAGGCTAGTGAGGCTCTAAAGGACTGCTTTGAACGCACTGATTGGGATGTGCTTCTGGAAACAGATGAGAACAGTATGGACATTGATAGACAGACTGATTGTTTCACTGAGTACATCAACTTCTGTAGAGACACAGTCATACCTACAAAGACTGTACGCTGTTTCCCCAATAACAAACCCTGGATCACAAGTGACATAAAGGCAATCCTCAATCAGAAAAAGGAAGCTTTTAGAGAGGGTGACAAAGAACGGCTCAAAGAGGTGCAACATGAGCTGAAGAAGAGATTGACGATGGCAAAGGTGGAATACAAAAAGAAGATAGAGAAGAATTTACATCATAACAACATCCGTGAGGTGTGGAGAGAAATAAATACCATCTCTGGCTACAACAAAAAGAAAAGACAGCCAATCGTGGGTGATGTGGAAAGAGCTGATGAACTCAATCAGTTTCTTCAACAGGTTTGACACTGAGGTCACATCCCATTCCACTGCCGCTCCTCCTCCTCCTCCTCCTCCTCTTCAACATGTGGGCATCTCCACCATGGCTCCTCTTCAACAACATCTGGACATCTTCATCATGGCTCCTCCTCCTCCTCCTCCCCCTCCTTCTCCACAAGTGTGTTCCTCCACCATGCCTCCTCTTCAACAACATCCGGGCATCTCCATCATGGCTCCTCCTCCTCCTCCACCACAAGTGTGTTCCTCCACCATGGCTCCTCTTCAACAACATCTGGGCATCTCCACCATGGCTCCTCCTCCTCCTCCTCCTCCTCCTCCTCCTCCACAAGTGTGTTCCTCCACCATGCCTCCTCTTCAACAACATCTGGGCATCTCCATCATGGCTCCTCCTCCTCCTCCTCCTCCACAAGTGTGTTCCTCCACCATGGCTCCTCTTCAACATCATCTGGGCATCTCCATCATGACTCCGCCTCCACCTCCTCCTCCACATGGGTACATTTCCGCGACTGCAGCTACTCCTCTTCACACACCTGTTCCTCCACCCTTGTTTGTCACTGAGACAGGGGTGAGGTTGGAGCTCGCGAGACTTTGCTCTGGGAAGGCAGCTGGCCCAGATGGTGTGTGTCCAAGGCTGCTTAAAGACTGTGCTGCCCAACTGTGCCAACCTCTTCACAAAATCTTCAACCTGAGTCTACAGCTGGGGCGGGTGCCGGCTCTGTGGAAAACATCTTGTATTGTCCCGGTACCAAAAAGAAAATGTCCAGCTGAACTAAATGACTACAGACCGGTGGCCCTTACTTCACACATCATGAAAACCCTGGAGCGGCTGATTCTACGTCTTCTGAGGCCTGAGGTCAAAGACAAACTCGATCCCCTGCAGTTTGCCTACAAAGAACACATTGGAGTGAATGATGCAGTACTCTACATGCTCCACCGTTCCCTCTCTTATTTGGAAGAATCTGGCGCTTATGTAAGAACTATGTTTTTTTGACTTTTCAAGCGCATTTAATACCATCCAACCCAACATACTCAAAAACAAGCTCATAGAGATGGGAGTGGTTTCTTCCTTTGTCTCCTGGATCACGGATTACCTGACAGAAAGGCCACAGTTTGTCAGGTTAGGGAACTGTTTTTCTGGGACATTAATGAGCAGCACAGGGGCTCCACAAGGGACTGTCCTGGCTCCATTCCTGTTCACATTGTATACAGCAGACTTTAAATATAACTCTGAGTCCTGCCACATCCAGAAATACTCAGATGACACTGCTATTGTAGCTTGTATAAGGAATGGACAGGAATCTGAATATAGGGATTTGATAAAATCCTTCAGTGACTGGAGTCATAAAAACTGCCTCATACTAAACACATCAAAGACAAAGGAAATGGTCATTGATTTCCGTAGATCCAAGCCCCCTCTTCAGCCTGTGAACACTTGTGGAGTGAACATCGAGGTGGTAACAAACTATAAATATCTTGGTGTACACCTGGATAACAAGCTGGACTGGTCCCTTAACACAGATGCACTCTACAAAAAGGGGCAGAGCCGCCTCTTTTTCCTAAGGAAGCTCAGATCTCTAAACATCTGCAGTAAGATGCTGCAGATGTTTTATCAGTCTATTGTGGCAAGTGTTTTATTTTATGCTGCAGTCTGCTGGGGAGGAAGTTTGGGAAAAAAGCAAGCAAGGAGGCTGGATAAGCTTGTGAAAAAGGCTGGCTCTGTGATCGGAGTAAGGATGGACTCTCTGGAGGAAGTTGTGGAGAGAGACACAATGAGGACAGTGGAGGCCATCCTAAACAACATGGATCATCCACTGCATAACACCTTGATGGACCAAAGAAATAATGGTGGTGGAAGGCTTCTCTCTCTTCGTTGTAGGACAGAGAGATACAGAAGATCTTTCATACCAACTGCCATCAGACTCTATAATTCTTATACAAATAGATGAGACCACAGACAAATGAATTTCCCCTTGGGGATCAATAAAGTATTTCGTATTCGTATTCGTATTCGTATTCGTATTAGTATAGTGCTCTTTTAAAAACAACTTTCTAAAGAGAATCTTAGGACATTAAATGTGCCATCTTGTCTTAAAGTGCTGTACAATAAAACAATAATAAATAACACTAGTAAAATATATAAATATTTAAATCACACACATACAAAAAAACCCAAACTTGTAACATCTAAAGCAGAAATACCTAATCGAAAAAACAAACAGGGAAAATTCTACAAGAACACGAAATAAGGATGAAAGAAGGTAAAAAAACGAAAGCATGTTGCACTTGATGACAAGCAGCTCTTCTGCCGTTTCTGAAACATTAATCTTCCTCTTTTTCTCTGTCAGATCTGGTTTCAGAACCGGCGAGCCAAGCTGAGGCGTTCCCTCAGAGAGACCCGTCTGCACCTGGTTCAGACGCCGTGATGGACCTCGGGTCAGACGTGAGGTGCGAGGTGACCTGGAACTCACCCAGCGGCTCACCTCTGGACTCCAGCTTGAGGTGGAGGAGGGAAGAGGAGTGATGGTGATGAACTCATCCCGACCACTCGGATGTCAGGATCAGCTGTTTACATGTAAATTTATTCATCAGTTTCTACCAGCTCGTGTCTTTCTTCTTCCTTCCAAATCAAGTCATAAGGAAAAAACTGTGGAAAACAAATGGTGTCAATGAAATTCACACTTTGCCTACAAACCCTGTGTATCACTGATTATTTCATGCATATCAGCATATCTGTGATATCTGTGATTTGATGTTTACATGAGGGGACACAAAAACAGGTTCCTCTATCAAGCAAGCTGAGGAAGTATGCTGTCTGTTGTCCTGAAGATTTAGCATGTTAGAGATCAGCTTTTTTTTTATGAAATCTGCACTGGATCAGTGTGTTTAAAGGACCAGTGTGCAGGATTTACTGGCATCTAAAGTTGAGCTTGCAGACTGGAAACACACCTCCTCACCCTCCCCTTCCAAGCATGTAGGAGAACATACAGTGGCCATGAAACTCTTGGTGACTCTGGGTTACTGTGGAAGCATATGACTTCCAATATAGCTGCTCAGGGAAGAGGACTCACACCCACTGTAGCTACAGAAGGCTTATTGTAAGGTAATGAAAACACAATGATTCTTATTTTATTATATTTAATTTCTGCCAATAAATCCCCTTAAATCTTACAGACTGGACCTTTAATTTTCTGTAATGTAAAGTGTTTTAATATGTGAATAGTTTTCTGTTCTCTAAATTGTACAAAGTATAATTAAAACTAAAATATTTGTCAGTGTGTCTGTCCCTTGTGTGACTTTATTGTAGTACAAGATTTATCAGTTTGATGGCTTTTATACAGGCAACATGCTTTCACTGGTCAGATCTCTGACAGTGTTTTTAAGAGAAAAATAGAGAAAATAAGACTAAGAAAATTCATCCCAACTTTTAATAGTTTCGACAAACAGGCGCTCAATATAATATATTGTTGATGTTGTTCACACATTTATTATTTTATTTTATTTTATTTTATTTTATTTTATTTTATTTATTTTATTTTATTTTATTTTATATTTTATTGTGTGTGAGTGTATCTCTCTGTGTTGTATTTCCACCTTTATTTCGTCAAAGAAAAAAAAAAAAAAAACTGACAAATTTACGCGGCCATCGCTGATTGGCTGAGCCGTGCCCCGCGTGTGTCCCGGAAGTGAAAGCGGAGGACTGATGTGTGTCTGGAGTGCAGGAATCTGTCGGTAACATTTGTGTTCAGCGGTGGATTTCTGCTTTAGAAAATGGACACGTTAAATAAACTGAAGCAGTTTGACGCTTATCCCAAAACTCTGGAGGATTTCCGAGTGAAGACGTGGGGCGGAGCGACCGGTGAGAGAGCAGCCATTCAGACACACGGGCTGTTAGCTCCTGAGGCTAACAACAAGGCTAACTCAACCATTTCTCCTTATGAAATATATTAAACAAGTTACAGTCTCAACGTTATTTTCATGACGCTGATTGAGCCTGAACAGCAGCAGAACTGGCTCCTTAATATTTATTTATCTAAGTTTCAGTTATTTTATTACATGTTTTCTGTGAAGGACAACATCAGTTATTTTTGGATGTTTTTATTCAATTTGCAACAAACCATGAGCACATCACATTAATGGTGATGATTTAACAAACCATGCTGCTGTGCTTTAGAATTTGGACTTAAATATAAAGACTTTATTGATGTTCAGAGGGGGTGGGGGTGGATTTACATATTAACAGCAGACAGACAGAAAGGAGGAAAGAAACTATTTGAATAAACTGTTAACTGTAAACTGTTTGAATGAAATAAATAGAGATCAGAGGTGACATTACAAAAGCTGTACACAATATATACACTACAATACCTTAAACTATGTAGACGAAGTGAATTGCTCAAATATTTTTTGCAAATGAGGTCTGGTAGTGCAGCCAGGATGTGTGAACCATACATAGTATATAAGTGAAATCGATGTAGGCATAGTAAGCACAATATACATATAATATACTAAAGCAGATATTGTTTTGTATGATAGACTATATGTGCAGTAATCACACAGTATGTACACTATACAGTCATAATACAATGCCATGAAGTGTATGGAAATGGAAGATAAACAGAAAACACAGTAATTGGACTACAGTATAGTAGTAATATAGTAATATCATATAGTGATACAAGTAATGCTATAATGCAGTGAAAATGGTGTTAGATATGTTACTACTACTGTTACCACTACTTTTACCGCTGTAATATATGCTATGTTTCCTGCCTATTAAGCAGCCCTTGGTTTCTATTTATTTCTGAAGGGCTGCAACTAACCGTTATTTTCATTGCTGGTTTTTCTGTCAGTTATTTTATTGATTAAGCCGTTTGTTGTTTGGTCCAAAAAAATGTCAGAAAGTAGGAAAAAATGTTGGCCGTGTTTCCCAAAGCCCAAGATGACATCCTCAAATGTTTTGTCCGCAACCCAAAGATAATCAGTTTTACTGTCATAGAGCTCTAAAGGAACCAGAAATAATTGATTCTTAGAAGCTGAAATCAAAAGTTTAGACAGGTTTTCCTGACTGACTCAAAATGATGAATCAGTTAATAGTTAGTACTTAAATAGTTGGTGATTAATTTAATAGTTGACAACTAATCGATTAATTGTCTAATTGCTGCAGCTGTAAAGTACAATATACATAGTAATTTATTGAAGTATATAATGTCATGTATATTATATGCTGTATATACTGAAGCTACGTAATATACACACAGTAATATACTACTAATAATAATACAATATGGTAGGGATATAGTATGGATACAAGTAATATAATGCAATGAAAATGATGTTAGATAGATTAACACTGCTTTTACTATTTTAATATGTGCTATATTTCCTACCTATCAAGTGGACATTGGTTTCCATATATTTCTGTATGGTATGAAAATCGGCACACTGTTGAAACTTGTTGTGTAACACGTTACAGTGAACATGACTTGTTTCCTAGACTTGAGTAACAGACTTAGCCTGATTGGACTGTTGATGATTTAATCAGTTAGTTGATCAGTGTCATCATTGCAGTCATTATTCAAGCAACATGCCAAACTTTTACTGGTTTCAGCTTTTCAGACATCAGAGTTTGATGCTTCTCTCTGTTGATATCCTTGGATTTAAGATAGGGGACAAAACACAATGGTTCAGTTTTTCACTATTTTCTGACATTTTATAGAAGAAGTCATGATGAATCGGTAAATTGAGAAAATAATCAGCGGATTAATTGATATTAAAGCAATAATGAATTTTTCAGCTTTTCAAAGCTGGCTTAAATTTTATCTGGAGCTGCTATCATGAGACAACAAGTCCTTTAGCCCAAACCTGCAAAAGTGCAGCAAATTCACACTGAACTGGATCAGGACCAAGACCTCTTGGGATGAAGTCCAAACCTCAGGCCTACATGTACTTATGTTCACATACAAAGGACTCATTTTCTAAGAGGGATTATGAAATATGTCTATGTAATTATGATTTTTTATGAGAGAACGCACAAGTTATTGAGAAAGCATAATGACAACTTTATTTTCTGTTTAGTTTGAACCTTATTAGGATTTAACCTCTAAGAAGCCTTTCTATTTCTTCTCAGATGATTAAATGATAAACATACAAATAGTCAACACTTCTGATTAAATCTTTATAGCAATTGCTACTTTTCTGTTTTAGGCCCATATCATCAAAAATTGAATATCTTGAAGTTTTGGTCACATAAAGATGCAAATTTGAGGTCTTAAAACTTATGAATAGTCCATGGCTTGTTGATAATAAAAATAATGAAAAGTTTCAAGTTTTTTATTAGTGATTTTGTTTATGTGTCTTGCATTCTTTCACTGTTGAACACCATAGCAACACATCAGTGGGCTTTAGGTAGTCAGGAGTCCTTTACACACTTGCTAACATTACCATAATTATTATTATCTTTTTCAAAATTCTGCGTAATTCATTGGCCATTTGATTTTCTTAATTATTGAGCCACTGACAAGATAAAAAGTCAAACCTGTGTTTTCTAAATCACACCTCACACATATTCTTAAACCACAGATATCAGGCTGATGTAAGTTAGAGAGGGAAGATGGTATGAAAAACAATCTAATTCATCTCAAAAATAGACTTTTCTCTCTCGAATATGATGCAGTATGATTTAAACAAACATAAGATGATGATCTGAGGGATTTTTCCTTTAATCTCTTGCTCTCACCAGGATCTGAAGCAGTTCCTCTTTTTTTCTAACATACATGCTTCCTCTATGTCTCTGCAGTGACCATCATCAGCGGTGTCATCATGTTAATCCTGTTTGTCTCTGAGCTGCAGTACTATCTCACTAAAGAGGTGAGTTCATGCACATCATCTGAATATTTGATATCCTCCTCTGGTGGACAGAATGCTCCATGAGAAATTAAATTTGAAGCGTAACGCGGAGGTGGTACAATGTGTGCTGCCAGTCCTCAGCCTTTTTTTGGTTCGGCTTAACAAATTATGATTATATTGTGTCCACTGACCACCATAAGGAAAGGCAGGTTAATTTATACAACACATTTTGGAGACAAGGCAATTCAAAGTGCTTTACAGGTGCATAGGAATACATTAAAAATAATACATTAACATTAAAATTGCATTTAAAGACCACAAAAATAAAAAGCGAAAAGAAACAAATTATAGATTACTGTAAGAATAAGTTATGTACCTACTTTATTAGAAAGCCACAGTAAGCGTTAATGTTTTAAGCCCTGATTTAATGAGTTAACAGTTCAGGTTCAGGTCTTCAGGAAGCTTGTTCCACAGGAGGGAGGGATATAAACTAAAAGCTGCTTCACCTTGTCTGATTTTCATCCTGGAAATACAGAGAAAACCTGTCCCAGATGGCCTGAGGGGTCTGGGTTCTTCATAAGTTCAAGTAAATTAACAATGTAGTCAGGCCCGAGAACGTTTATACCCAAAGTGTACCTGCAGGTCTTGAAATGTCTTTAAAAGCATTGAATTCAGTTCCCTCAAAAGACATTAAAAAGTCATTACATTAAAATTGCAAAGGACTTGAATATTTTTTTTACTTGCCTGCTGGAGACGATAACTATTGTGAGACATAATGCATCTCTAAACTAAAGGTGGAGTTGTTTTAAAGCAGATTGCGATACAAGAGGCTGTTTAGTCCTTTCTTGTGGAGTTTCAGCCATCAAATAGGGTTACTGATGCAGCCATAGTGGTTAGGAAGCTCATCAAAGTAGGGATGAGCACGAATAGTCGGCTAAACGGTTAAAAGTCCGCCCCCTCGCTAGTCAACACCAGAAATATTAGTTGGTTAAACCAGTTAGTGTTTTATTCATCTTAATCTGGGTTTGGGTCATGTCAATTCATTATATTAAGAGGAATTATTGATATATATATATATATATATATATACACCTGCAAAGTACTGACAAATATGTGATATAATATGAATAGTAAATGGTTGCATTTATCATGTCATTGAATTAATGCACTTATTTGCTCGCTGGCAATCAAGTTGTTGGAGCACAAGTTTTGTTACTGAGTGAGGTTGTGAGGCTTGTGGTCAACCATCCACCATTTCTGGCTTCTGGAGGATGTTGGAGTTGATTTGTTAGTCCCTGTCCCTGTCCTGTTGTCCCCTGGGTAATGGGTTACAGTCAAACATGAGACCAGACAGGTTTTGGGTTGTGTAAAGGCTTTCCCGGCATGTCAACCCAACCAACTCCAGCTGAATGCAGATTAGGTTTTAGCATATTTTACCAGCAGTGCAAGGCAGAATAAATTAATGTACTTAATAAATAATTGAAAGTCTTACTGTCCTCATCAAATTCTATTGTATGTGGCATTAAAAAGGTCTTTATTGTTTAGTAAACACTGCAGAAGCACTGTACCAGTTCACTGTTGGAACACTAACAGCAACATTGTATTGGTTTGACAAAAGTTAAGGTCCACAAACCAGCTTGTTCCCAAGCTTGTATGCTTTATTTCAAGTGATGAGTGTTATAGATTAGTGCATTATCGAACACTAGTGTAGTGATAAGAATAAAGGCTGCCTGAGGTTAACATTAACCCGTTCTCAGCCTTCAGGAAACGCATCCTGTCAGACTGGTCTGATGAGTCTGGTCACATAAATGATGAAACTGGCAGGCATTGTTAACATGTTTTCGCTCACCGTTTAAACTCATCACATCTGACAGTTTTAAGTTATGAGATCATGCAAGTAGTGACTGTTAGAGCCCTGTTAACCAAACATTTTAACATGTGAGATCCAGTGTTGTGCATGAAAATGCTCATGTTTTTACTTACCATAGCTGTTTGCAACAAATGAATGTGAACTGTGGTTTATGGCACCTTTCTTTGCTTTTAAAAGTAATCTCTGTGTCTGTAGTACAGTACTTAGTTTGCTTGGGAAGTAGGCAGTGGCACTGAATTGGGGTTGGGAATAGGATGGGTAGGAGGAGGTTACATTGAAAGAAGAAATAGCTCAGAGCAGCTCATTAAAAAACAGAAGAAATGAAGGTGAACTAGTTCATTTTAATATGTTTGAACTGAACTGTAACACACAAAGCTGTTGTCAGATGATACCTTAAAAAAAACTTTTATTGCAATAAATTTGTGTTGCACTCAACCGTAATCTGTTCAGTATTTGCATATGATTGCAATATTATTTTTTTCATACATATACACTTGGTATACAAACATGAACAGAAGCTGTGATTTCATCTTCATCCATATACATACATACTTACATATCTGCACCTCTGAACACATACAAATATGAACACAAAAATGTGCATGTACATATACATAATCAGGCTTACATGAGTGACTTCAAAAACAATGATACATTTCTGTTTCATGGACAAAATGTTGTATAGCTAAGTCCAATTGGAATGTAGTAAGAGTGTATTTTTTTGTATGTGTAAAATCCCTTTAAAATAGCTTTTATACAACGAACTGAATAGCAGAAATTCTACTGTGCAGCAAAAAGTGCATCAGGCTTAATGTGACCAAAGGGTAGATGTGTTGTTCTGTCACATCTCTGATATTTTCATGCATCAATGTCAGATCTGTTTGTGTTTCAAATGACTGTCTGAATTAAAATCCATCCGTGCTGTTTGTTCCCTGCAGGTTCACCCTGAGCTGTACGTCGACACGTCGCGAGGAGACAAACTGAAAATCAACATTGACATCATTTTCCCTCACATGCCCTGTGCCTGTAAGTAGCACTGGTGTTCCCAGCAGTGACTCTAACACGCTAATGATGACACATGTTGACTGTAAACAATCTTTTTTTTTTTTCCTGCTCAGATCTCAGTATAGACGCGATGGACGTGGCCGGCGAGCAGCAGCTGGACGTTGAACACAATCTGTTCAAACAGCGACTGGATAAAGACCTCAAACCCGTCACCATTGAGGCAGAGAAACATGGTAAACATTGACTTTACATTTGAACTCCTGACACGGATCCACAGCTGTTAGCAGACATTCATGTAGTGCATACAGTCCTTATGCTTTGTTGAATTGGCAAGTTTTGTAAAATCTTAAGTTCTTTTGCCAGACCCTCTGCGTCTGAAATTTTTAGACTGAACAGTCCAACTAAATCATGTTTTTGATTCATAATCATGATGATGATGCTGATTTTGTGTGGGTTTTTTGTGTGTGTAGAACTCGGTAAGGCTGACGATGGTGAAGTGTTTGACCCCAGTACACTGGACCCAAACAGATGTGAGAGCTGCTATGGAGCTGAGACGGAAGACCTCAAGTAAGACACCAACACACACACACACACACACACACACGCTGCATCTTCTCTCCTTGTCTTTTCTTTATAACCTCGTATTTACTCGCGTTGCTTCTGCTTGGTGTGCAGATGCTGTAACACCTGTGATGATGTGCGGGAGGCGTACCGGCGGCGAGGCTGGGCGTTCAAGAGCGCCGACACCATCGAGCAGTGTAAGAGGGAGGGCTTCACGCAGAAGATGCAGGAGCAGAAGAACGAAGGCTGCCAGGTTTACGGCTTCCTGGAGGTCAACAAGGTGCTCCATCTGAGAATTAATTATACGTTTCAAAAATGTTCAAAACTTGATTCTTGATTATGTCAGAAGGACATCAAGTAGGGTTTGGAAAAATGTTCAGAGGAATGTACAAAACTTAGTAGTATTTAGTAAAAAATATTTAAAAAATCTGTGATATTTAACACTTTTGCCATTACAAGCAACTCAGTTGAGAATAGGCCTGAACAATTAATTGAAATTTTACTGAAATCACAATATGGCTACTGCCAGGCAAACTATGTGTCAGAAATACCATTTTAAATTAAATATTGTCATGTTACAGAGATGTCCAGGCCTTTACATCATATTCTGCAGACTTAAGATAAAATATTTGTTTGGTACAGATTCCCACAAAAATCACACCATAATCATTTTAATACGTTTAACAATGAAAATGAAGGGATAATGATGTAAAACTTACCAATCGTGTAAAATTTCAAATCATATCACAATTGCAGTGAAAATAATTGCAATTTATATTTTTTCAAAATCGTTCAGCCCTAGTTGCGAAAAATACTTTTGTTTAAACAAATGCAAAATAACATTCGTACAAATTTATGTTGAGATTTTAGTTTGTAAAACTAGTAATCTACAGGTGACATCCTGAATTTGCAGACCTTGGAGAAACTTTCAGGAGTGCATGGTAGAGACTCTTTAATAGTCCCTTAAAAGACGTAATGAAAACAGGCAGAAAGTCAGAAAAACCTAAACAGGAACTCTTCCTCAGACTTTCAGCGCGACTCACAGTGAAATTCTTTCTGCTCTTGCCCAGGCATAACCAAGTGTCATATGCCTGACAGTGATATTATAATGGAGTATAAGGTCCACTGTTGAGAAGAAAATTAGAAAATTTCAAAGTAAAGTTGAAATATTTTCAGAAAAAGGTATTGATCTAAGTATAAAGTTGTAAAAAACTAATAATAAAAATAACATTAGAAGAATAAGGTTAGAATTTTGCAAGAATTGTTCGTAATGTTGATATAAACAATGTGATAATCGTATGAGAAAAATCATTTGTGTCTTAAAACTGTGTATCTGGCATAAGACAGTGACTGCAGTCCAAAATCACGTCTTCTGTAAGGACAAATAGTCTGTTCAGCAATATGGAATATCAGGATTTGCTTGATAACATACATTTTGTTCTCAAAATGAAAATACAACAACCTCCTAATATTCAGACTTGATTCCTGCAGTATTATGACCTCTCTGTCAAAATATTATGACTTTAATGTTGAAAATTCTTCTTGGAATTTGCTTCATCCTGACATTGGTCCTGAAGCTCTATTGATTCACTGGATTATTTTTATTTACCTTCTCCTCCTCCTTGTGTCTCAGGTGGCAGGAAATTTCCACTTCGCTCCAGGAAAAAGTTTCCAGCAGTCTCATGTCCACGGTAAGACCTGCTGTTTATCCACTCAAAGGTTTCTGAACACCCTGTGTTAGTTTCCTGTGACAAACAACATCCACTATATTTGTTTTGTGATGAAACACCTGCACTTTCTACAGGCTGAAGTGGTAGCCCTTTCAAAGCTACTTTTAAGAAGACTGATTTTGAAGGCTAGCTGGATAAAAGACTGCAGCAAGTCCCTAAATGAAAAGATTTAGGTCTTTGTTGGAATCTTTTATAGGCGAGGGCACACTACAAAACTAGCAAAAAGAATTCTGCAACAACCTGAAGAGGTCAGGGACAGTTTTCCTCCAGGCCTCCAGGGTAGTCTCAGTGTTTCATCACTACACAGCTTATCTGATGGACTTAAGTGATATTCCACAGCAGAAATCCATCATATACTCACCTAGCGATTGAGGAGGATGAAGATCTCAGTCAAAAATCCTGGAGTTCACAAAACGGTTGCAGCTCATCAGTACAATGCAGTGAATGGAACCAAATGTAATGTAAAAAAAAAGAACACAAAACAAACACAAAATGTCTCCATCCTGCGTGTGTGGTGTAATCCAAGTGTCCGCGAGCCACAACATTAAAATTTAACCACAAAAGACGGCATTTACACCATGTTTTTAGCCGAAATGTCAACTGTAGCATGTAGCAGGTAGGATGTAAACATGGCGTTGATCTCGCGATATTTTCACACTGTGCGTCCATTAAAAGATATACGAAGTCTCGCGAGATCAACGCCATGTTTACGTCCTACCTGCTACATGCTACAGTTGACATTTTGGCTAAAAACATGGTGTAAATGCCGTCTTTTGTGGTTAAATTTTAATGTCGTGGCTCGCAGACACTTAGATTACACCACACGAGCAGGATGGAGACAGAAGGATGAAGTTTCCTCCTGCCGTCAGGCCTTTTCTGATCAGTACTTCCCAGTTCACTTCATTTGTTCCTAATCAGCATTTTACAATGAGCTTAATCCCATAATGCTAAATTAAAGGGTGTTCAGAAATGTTTGACTGTTGAGTTTGTTTATCCGTCTCGGTTCATTCATCAACTCATCATAAGATCCAAACATCCATAAGTCATCTCTAATTGCATGTTGAGATTTTTCAGAAACTACTAATCAGTGTGATTTTTATTTGAGCATGAGTCAGTGTTTGTGCACTAACAATGACCTTTTGTCAACATTTTGGAAAGTTTTATTTAGACCATCCATTGTAGTTGAATCACAGATTTGTTGGAATACTGTCAGACTCGGTGTCTGTTGTGCAGTCGGCCCGTCTGTTCTGCTCACTGTTGTGCGGTTTGACTCACACAGATGAAGTTCAGGCAGCAGCTCACAGATGATTTACTTCATTCTGTTGAACGTCTTGTTGTTAGATACATCTTCAAGCCTCCTGTCAACTTGTTGGACATTTTATTATTAACTCACCAGGTGACTGGGTACAAATTTATGCAAAAGTTCAAAGCGTTTTGGAGCAAAGTCACCTGGTAAGTTCAAGTCATCAATAATTGAGTCCTGGTTTAGTCACAAATGATCAAAATCAGGACTCAAGTCACTTAAAAATGAACCACCAATGCTAAAATTAGTTGTTTGTTTTTTTCTACTGACAACTGAAAATGAAGTTAGTTGCAAGAGCCTTGATCTTCAGTTTAATTCATGTATTGTCCATGAAACCAAAACAAAGGAATGCTTCAATTTTGACATGATAATCTTACCTCAAGGTCCATTTACTTTACTTTTTGGAGGTTGAAGCTGCATCTCACGGTCGTCATCAGAGAATGGACTGTAAATTTGTTTAAAAAATAAATGACAAAGAAACAATCCAGTCTGCAGAGTAGAGTTTGACCGATACAAGGTTTCTAAAGATGATGCCTGTGTCATACGATGGGTATAATAATCTGCAGGTGTAAATTTGATTATTTTTATGCCAGGTCAGTGTTTCTGTGAAGAGTGAAACATCATTTAGGCTGTGATGGTTTTGCTTTTGCAGAAGCTGACAAACAAAATCAGTTCCTTTACCATTTCTGCTCTAACAAGTTTTTTTTGTTTTTAACACAAATGACATTATCACCTGAAACATCAGGAAACACTTGATCATACGTGGGTTGCTAAAGAGCTCCATGCATTTGTGTCTTTCTTTGACTGCTGTTGCCGACCTTTGTTCTCACCGTTGTGTGTCATTTGTTTTGTTTTTTTATTATCATCTTAACTAGACTCTCCTGTTTTGCCTGCCTGCGAAAAGTTTCCGCTCATCTGCATGTAAAACCAAAGCAGGAAATTAACAGCAGCGAACCGTCAAAAGCTGAAATAAATCTTCTCTAACAGCCACTTCAGGAGGAAAAATGCCAGAATTTATATGCTGCTTCTAAAACAAACAATACAGAAATTGGCTACTGAACTCTGAAGTCTGAGCTGCATTTACTACTGTTGCTGTTAGTTTCCTTCTCTGAGCACAACAGCATCCTCTGATGTCTGACTCTGTGATGAGAGATAAATTCATCTGACTGAGTGTATCTTGTTTATTATGTCTGGTGTTTTATTTAAATATTTAGCAGCAGAAACAAGAGACAAGAATCACTTGTGCTGAGGATCTGACTGTCCATCCTTATTCTGGTCCCTTTAGTCTGGATTGACCTTAAAGAGTTAAAGAGTGCATCATGTGTTTGGGGCTGCACGATGACTCTGACAGAAGGCAAACAGAATGTTTCCTAAAGCTCTTTTTCTTTGGCACAGAAAAACATTTAATCCTCCACAATGAGATGTTCTGCTGTTACGTAAAATCTCAGGCTCGTAAATCAGTTCATATATTTGAGCTTTTAATACTTTGAACAAAACCAAACCATGAGCACAAAAGCCTGAGGTAAGTTTGTGCAGCCGTGTCCTCGTGTGTCACCGTTCACGTCTTTAATAAAATTGGATTAAGAAACATTTTGTCAGTGTTGTGCAGCCCTACCAGCCCCCTCCCACACATTAACATAACATGCTTTGTTGTCTACCTGCATCATTAAAGTGACTCTTCTCTCTTCTTTCTGCAGTACACGCTGTGGAAAGTAAGTCTATCTTTATTTGCAGTTTTTTTATTTTATAAACACCTGTAATCTTTACTAAGGAACAGCCTCATCCGAGTGCAGTAACCTGTTTATTGATGTATGGGAAAGTATGGCCAGTGTACAATAGACCTTTGTCACAGCAGCCATGTTGATATGAAATAGAGTAAACACAGGTGTGACCAAAGATAATAATTAAGGTCCTGTTCCATTTAGCAGCACCCTGACTCTGTTTGATCTGAAGGGAACAGAACCTTGATTAGTATCTTTGGGAACACTTGTGTTTACGCGACTATTTCATGTTGAATGCCTGCTGTTAAAAATGTCTATTATTTTGTAATCTCATGTGAAAATGACTTCATTTTAAAATGGGACGACACTCACTATAGATAATCCGGTTTACATTTCAGAAGACACACATTTTGCTCATTTGATCCCAAATATGTCTTAATACGTCCTAATTCTCATGCAAACTACACATTAAACCGGTAAATCCTTTAAAGGGCTGAAGAAAGCTGAGTCTTTCCAGTTAGAAATTTTTTATATTGAATCTCACTGTGCCACTGTGCTCCATCTGTAGACATCTTGATCTTCTGATGGTGTCAATGTCAGTGTGAACTTAGAAGTTGATGAACTGACACCATAACTGTATTTTTGACAAACAGATCCACTGTGTCTCAGTTGGGAGGCCTGTTTTACTCTTATTACACACTGAATCGGACTGAAAATCTGCTTTGTGAAACTCTAAGAAACTTTCTTTGTTATTTTGTATTTGCGGTGTTTTCAGCTGGTCAGCAAACAGGGCAATGAAACAACCTCCTTATTCAGTCTGACGTCAAATCTGAATTATTTTGACAATTTAGATTATTCTTCACAAATATTTTTAATGTTAGTGTCTTGGCTCAAGCCTGGTCAGGTTTATGCAGTGTGAAGCTGCAGCCAGCCAATCAGATTTTAGCTACAATGGGAGGAAAAATGTCACAGTAATACCTGTTCACATAGTTAACTGCCATTATTCACATGCTTGCTGAGGTCATTCTGAATTAGTCTTAACAAATTAAGTGAAAGATGTCTCGAACCAAATACCTCATTAATGTTTGTAAATACAAACAAGAACATTTAAAGAGGTCAAAGGTCAGAGCCACAGCACCCTGAGAACAGATGTGACCTGCGGCTGCTAACTCTCATATGAACTTGTGTGACTGTTGGTTTCACCTTTACTTCCTGCGTTTGATCTATTAACTAACCTGACTGGACAGCTGAATCCATGGGCTGTAATCAATCATAAACTGATCAATAACTCACATTTCTGACACATCTGTTCTTTTTTTCTTCACTTAAATGTGTTTTATGAAGCGTGTGTAATTAACCAGTTAAGTGACGTGATGTGTTTGTTTGTGTTTGCAGTACACGACCTGCAGAGTTTCGGTCTAGACAACGTAAGTAACTCAACTGATGATATTTTCTGTGACTCTTTGAATATATATAAAGTTTCTGCAACTTTATATATATTCAAAAATATATTGACCATATTTGTAGTTTTTCTTTTACTTAAGGATTATTTTGTTAGAATTTTCTGTTGTCAGTTTTTATAATCTGTTGTAAAATTATGACCAAAAACTTGAGTTAACTGTAAAGTAATACTATATAAACAGTTCACATTACATGCACCCTATTAATAATGTTAGGTAAAGACTCCATGCACTGAACAAACTCTTGACCTGCTTGTTTCTCTCGAGTCTTTAGATGACCATCCTGATACCACAATCTTTCACAAGAACAAAAATCTGAAAATTAAGACATTTTTAATAAACCTGCTTGTAGCTAATTACTATGAAGAGTTGCTGTCTGTGAACTTCTAACCTGTCTGTCCGTCCTGCAGATAAACATGACCCACCTGATAAAACACCTGTCGTTTGGTAAAGATTACCCCGGCATCGTTAACCCTCTGGACGACACAGACGTCACAGCGCCACAAGGTCAGCAATTTCATGCTTGTGTTATTTCTACCAGCATCGTATTGAAAACGCAACAGGCACCAGTGCAGCACTGATGTTTAGTGTTCAAAATGAAGGTTTTCTTTATAGATACATGGACAGTTTGGTGCTAATCTTTCTATTTTATCATGTCTGTTGAGTTGGAAAACCCCGTGAAAGCCGATTATGTCTTTCATTTGTGATGTAGATTTCTTCATCATGTCATGTCTCTGGATGTCCATACACCACCCAAAAAATTATGACCATTTCAACTGTCCCTGTCCACTACACGTGATGAACAAAGGGCTTTTATCAGGCGTATATTCTGTATGAGCAATAGTAGAACAGTATCCAGTCAATGCACATGTGCACCGGTCTCGTATTGAAGGTCAACCACAGTTGTTTTGTAACTGGATGTGGAGACTGGAACAAGTAGTCACTGGTTCAGCTTCTGGATCAAGAGCTGACTCAACCAGTATTCATGGTTACCACACCTTTTCCAAAGTCAAAGTCAAGCTCAAGCATTTTCAAGCTTTTCTAGCACCTTACAGCTGCTAAATTACATATTTATACACTCATAATGATTATTTCACTTGATCAAATGAAATCAGATATTATTTTGCTATAAACAACTAAAATTATGTTTCGTGAGAGTATTCTACAGAAGGTTTACAAATTAAAGGAAAACACAACCTGGCTGAGTCAATATCAGACTTGTTTTACGTCTTTAGCTAAAAAAAACTATTCAGGTCAGGGAGCCATTTATTATGAAAGCAATGCAATCACAGCTTCAAGCACTTACTCCAAAATCCAAACACTTTTTAAACCTACATTAAATTAAAAGCACCTGTACGAACCCTCTACATGTGGACTTGGCTTTCATGCTCCGGTTCTGAGGGTCTGACAAGGAAAACAAACTTGTCTATGACTGCATTTTGCACCAATGCACAATCAGACCAGAGACAACATACACAGGGCAAGAGATAACTGTAGAGACACAGAATTAAACAATCTAAGTGGAGAAAAAGTGCGCTGTGTCTGCGGGAGAAATTTTCCTTCAAGATAACATTTGTCGTTTTGTGTCCCGTCACTCTGAGCAGGACGTTGGCAGCTTCTGTAAAGTGTAATACATCCACTCTGAAAACCATTTGACAAATCTGAACTTTTATTGACAAAACTACACTGCCGGTTGAGAGCGTGACAGCATTGAGCAGACAGAGAGCTGAGGTTATAATTATTGGAAGAGTCCCATAGCTGTACAGATGTGTTGTGGAGTTGGAGGAGGTTGATCCTCGTCCTCCTCAGCAGCGGATGCCCATACCGATGGCCATGAAGGTGCCAAACGTCCCCCCGCTCTGCATCATGGTCTTCCCTACTCCTCCCATCAGCTCCCTGCCACGCATGCCGATCCTAGAGACAGAAGAGAGTTTTTATTTAGTATCAACTGAGGTAAACAGACAGTTTACGTGCTTATATGTCGTTCTTTGAGGAAAGTGACTTTCAGAGTCTAGTTTTACCAGAAGGTTGACAGAGAAGTAAATTTACAATCTCTAACATGTAAATGAATGTCAAATACGTGTCTAGGAATTGAGTTGATATGGATGATCAATAATAGTACTCACTTTGTCTTAAGGAATCAGTTAAAGAACCCTGTTACTGTGGATGTTTTTTTTTTTTAGATCTTTGTAGAGGGGATCATCAAAATATTTAATATTAATACAGCTTTATTCATGAAACACAATTCATGTGTTTTTTTTAAATTTTGTCTCATGTCATAATTCATTCTGAGGTGTTCACGTTGCCTTTTTTTTCTCTGATTGGTTCTGTTGTTTATCAAACCAGAGAAACACTACCCTTAATTGAGTTGTTGGGGAAAAAAAATGTGAGATGTGGACAGTACGTGAGAGGTCTGGAACAAGGTTAATCTTAATCTGCGTAGTGAAGACAAAAGTGGATTATTGCAACTTTTTAATTACTCCTCAACCCTATTTGCTCCATCATATAAGTGAATCAAGTAGCCTCAGTTTTCCCTGATGATTAAAAAATATATATACACACATGGACATAGTTACAACCAATGATGCTAATTTACTTTTTCACTGTTTGCATGTTGAGACTTTTAGTCTCTAAAATTTAAGAACGAATGCTCATCACAATTCCCCAGAGCCCAAGTGACATCTTTAAAAGTTCAAATTGCTTCTTTTGTACACCAAACAGTCCAAAACCCAAAAGACTCTTCATTTTCTATCATAAATGACAAAGAAAATCCTCACATTTAAGAATCTGGAACCAGCAAATATTTGACATTTTTGCTTGAAAATAATAATAATAATAATAATAATAATAATAATAATAATAATAATCATTAATCAATTATCAAAATAGCTGGCAAATAATTTTCATCAATTAACTGACTAATCATTGCAGCTCTAGACATTATACCATTAAATCTGAATTGTACGGAGCACACGCAAAACATTCACTATTGACTATATTTATGGTAGATCATAGGAAACAGACAGGTACTCCTGAACGAATGAAATCCCCATCCACTCCTAGTTTGTTAACACACTGAACCTCAAAACTCAAAGCAGGTGGTTGCCTCCTTGAGGAAGGACAAGGTCATATTATTCTTCCTTTTAAATAAAAGGAACTGTTTTTACAGTACAGTCAAGGAAGCAAAGAGAACAGACGAGTCATCCACCACTCTGCTCCAGGGAGCTGACGATGAGCACGGTTTAAATGACAAAACTGTTTATTAAATCCCTGATTGGCCACGGCCAACCTTTTAAATAATCAGATTTTGAGGGAATGATTTTTATATTAATAAGCCATAATAAGGAGAGCTCACACTGGCTCCTGACTATAACAGCTTGTCTTAATGGACACAACATATGCAGTTGCTGTTTCTATTAAAGCAGAATAGTTCTTAAGTTACCTTAGACAGGAGAAAGTGCCAAACATGGCGCCAGCAGCCATTCCTACTGCAAACCCCATCATGAAGCCCATCTTGACCCGGTCAAAACAGCTGGGCTGGGTCTGGCCATATGGACCTACAGCCACTGGCATCTGGAGAGGAAAGATGGACAGAAGACAGGTTAGACAGACGGTCTGTAGACTGTTAGTGGTCCATCATACAGTGTGATCTGACAGTATGAGGAACAAAATATTGAGCAGGTCTGAAGATTTCCAAACTAGATGTGAGCCCACATTCTGATCCTTTCTGGTTTCTGACCTGCTCTGTTCATAATGAGCACAACAATGTGACTGCTGCCAAAATGTGATCATGTGAAGAGGAGATGCCCAACCCCTTTTATTAAATGTTAATCCTGTAGCTTTATCATCAGAAGACAAAAAAAGGTCTGGTTTGTGACAATTACAAGTTTGGCAATATGCTCAAGCAGAACATTATCTTAACTGTCATGATGAGGGCCTTAAACTGGATTATGCTTTATTATCTGATGTTGCGGCTCTTGGACAATGTTAAGCTGCAAGATTTTCATTATTACAGCTGACAATTGTGCCTACATTGTACACACTCCCAAATAGATTTGTGCTTAATCAAATTAACAGGCAGGAAACATGGGGCCATGTCATATTCCAGAGTTTATAGGGACTCAGCAGCTTGTGTTTGCCTCAGGGCCTCATAGCAGGTTAATCCAGCTACGCCAGTCACTCAGTGAATACAACACTGAAGAACACACTATGTTCTAACAGTTCAAGTAAATGGGTTTTGCAGGTGGTGTACACGCTAAAGTGAAAGCTCACCCCAATATATAAAATGCATATATTTTCTATGGCCTGTGGCGCTGAATATCTGTCTGGATAGTTTTGGCGCGAGTTGCTGAGTTTTGGAGATATCAGCCATAAAGATGTCTGCCCTCTCTGCAATATAACAATTTTCAATTCCACAAATCATGATGCGCATACTCAAGATAATCTACAGGCCTTGTTATGAGCAGTTTCATGTAGGAACCATTTTTTTTCTAATAGAAAGTAGTCATTCTGGTAAATTCTTCTATAGAAAAAGAAAGCAGTTCATACATTAAACTGTTCACAACAATGTCTGGATCATCTTGTGTAATTAGGTCTTTACTTCTGGAGAGAAAAAAAATTGATGTTGTGCCATCTAGGCTCATTGAACTGGAAAGAAGGCAGACATCACTCTCTCTCTCTCTATCACAATGAGTTTCAGCTATTTTTCCCCAGATGGGGGCTGCTTGTGTTTCCTCTGTGACTCACAGTGTGACACTACATCATGCAAATCAAACACATTTAGTATTCAAACTACTGGAATAACTTCCCCCTGAATACATTACATACAATATACCTGCTTTAAATGAGCTTAGTGTGATTGTTAATGCTCTCTAATAATTTAAACATAGATTAAAGTTAATACTTCCAACACACAGTTATAGTAGTCAGACATTTGACCTTTGTAGCTAACGTTAGCTCGCCTTGTTTTATCGATATACTGAAGTTCCTATTGATTATTTAATGGTTACTCAGCTGACAACTCAAGCTCGCTTTAACTGGAGCTACTTGGCAGTTAACCCGCTGGTGACCGTCAGTGATTATGTTGTGTTGCTATCCTGTAACATGACGTTAAGTCAGTGTTATTTAATTAGCTTAGTTAGCTCCTTAGGCTAACGCTAACGTTTGTGTTAACACCGACAGACGAAATAACTAGCGGCTAGTTTTACTGCAATCTTGAAACGGTAACAGCATTTTACCAACAACACAATGATAATTTTGTAAAAAAAAATTAATTCTTTAAGCCAGTTCGTTTGTTGTCGCTAACGCTAGCTTAGCATGCTAACCACCTGACCGACGTCACCCGTGGCCTTGACAGATAAACACGGCACATTTTCAGCCACACGTCGTGAGTTTGATGAACACTTTAATCAGAAATCAGTCTGAAGTCGACCTTACCTCGAACCGTGTGTTTAAAATAAGATCGGCTTTCTAGTTCCCGATTGGAGGATTATTGTGTATTTTAGCGCAGCGGCGTTTAAACGTCTTTCTAGCAGACCTCCATAACCGGATACAGGAAGGAGAAAAAGACAGAGGAAGCGATTAAAGAGGAGCAATAACCTGCAGGAGACGGTGAACAGCGCCATCAGTGGTTCACTTCAATACTACTAATACACCTTTTTTCACAGCAGTCATTTTGACATGAAATATCAGTGCAAACACAGGTGATACAAAACGTCCTGTGTCTTTTAATGGAAAAGATCACCTATATTCTTACTGGGGGGAAAAAAAAACAATTTTCACAGAAATCCGGGGACCGTTTATGGATTTTATCGAAAAAAAGTGATTTCAAGCGTGGAACACATGCATTCCTCATTTTTATCCATAGAGCAGTTTAAATCTTTAACTGTCATTCACTTTAAATTTTAACTGTTTTTATTTATTGTTGAGGTTTTTATTTATTCTTAACATTTTATTGTGGCTTTTATTGTTTTTTTTTTTTTTTTTTTACTTCTTGCTCCCACTTTTATGTAGGTCTCTCTTTGGTCTCTCTTTGGTGTTTTTTGTGTCTAGAAGCTTCTATTTTATTGTTTTACTCGGCTACATTGTACGTGAGGTCTCTACCAGTATGTATTTCTGAGTTAATGGATGAATGAAAAGATGAACTCTTCTGGTAGAAGAGAGACGGGATAGAAGGACTGTAAGAAGAGAAAAATAGAGAATTACATTAGAGAAAGTATTCGTTTCCTTTTATATGCTTGGTTGGTTCTGTTTTTGTTGTGTCATTTTTTTCTGTTTGTTTGTTAATTGTTTGTGTTTTTAGTTCTCTTTTTTCCCTCGGTGTTTTTTTTTTTTTGTTTTTTGTATTACCTGATTTCGTTCTTCCTTTTCTGCTTGCATATTTTGTATATAAACTACTAGTGTAACCTGTTAGTTCTAGATATGTGCAGGTATGGTGGATGATATAGAACGCTGCATATGTGACTTGGACCTGTGTTGTTACACATTATGTTCCTACTGCATCTTTAAGTTCATTAAAAAAGAAACTGTTGTACTAATTAAAGTCCTGTCCAAATTGTTTAATGGTGTATGAACATCCACACCTCAGAGATAAACCATTATCAGACCAGAATGCAAAAAGTATAATTTGAAGTATAGAAAATTAATGTGTAATTGTTGTGTGACGATATATCCATTGCTTTAAATTGTTTCTTATTTCCTGCTCATCTTGAGCTACTGTTTTCTCTCGGTACATCAAAGATTATTAACAACCATGTCGATCTCAGGTGTCTTCAGCGTGTCTGCGTTCGTATTGTAGTTTAACAAGTATTTCCTTTTTCTCCCCACAGCATCGATGATGTACCAGTATTTTGTGAAAATTGTTCCCACCATCTACGTGAAAACTGATGGAGAGGTGAGACCAAAAAGTTTATTTTACACTTGTTCCTTGAATCCCCCTTTAATTCCACTTAAACATCTCTGAGTCCATCAATCTAGTGTTGTGTTGGTTTGATGTTTAATGACAACATAAGAAAGAAAAAATGTTGCATTGTAACTTTATCTTTCCTCGCTTCTTCAGCATTGATATGAGACTGAAAAATGTTGTGCCATATAGGAAACATTTATTTATCTTTCCAAATGTGTTTGTCTTTCTGACTTTCCCTATGATATCACATCGATCCAATCTTTAGTTGAACGCTGTACCTTAAGCTGCAGTCCTTGTCATCAGCCTATAACTTTGTTTTTCTGTTATTTTGTTTTTGCAGGTGGTAAAAACGAACCAGTTCTCAGTCACCAGGCATGAGAAGGTGGCCAACGGGCTAATAGGGGACCAGGGGCTGCCGGGCGTGTTTGTGTTATATGAGCTGTCACCCATGATGGTTAAATTCACAGAGAAACACAGGTAGGAGACAACGGAGGACCTCACATTAGATTACATTACATTTATTTTTTTTAAATTTGACTCATCATGAAGTAAATGTTGATTGCACAGCATCAGAGTGCTTTAGAATAATGACGCCATGATTGATTCCCTGTAAACCTCACTTTCACTGGTCTGCAACTAGGCACAGTTTTCTGGGGAAGACGATGTCTCCATTATAGACTAAATTAATTAACAAATTCAGGCTTTTTCTCCTAATGTTTACTTCTAATTTTACTCCCCCTCCGCCCAAATGCAAAACTCTGTTACTGTGAAACAATAATGTTACTCAAACTATATTATTACTATGCAATGCAGTCATTACAATAACTTATGTCTGTTTCCAAATTCAATATAAAATTGTGACAATTTCAGTTTACCTCTTCAGTGAACATGCTTTCTTCTCACTTATTTTCAAAGTGGGGCTGGTAATTTTTTTCACAGAGCTCTGAGGACTCTGAGGAAATGAAAAGCGATGCGGTGTTGTGTTGAAGTGTGTTCCCCTCACAGGCAGTGTTTACCGTATCAGTGCCCTTGGCGGTTGAGGGGTAGGTTGTGGTTAACAGAGTAAGTTAAGGGGAACACATATTGATAGGGAAACAGATTTTGACACAACACCTGTTGCCTTTGCCAAAGCAGACAACAATTCAACGTGGAAATGCTAAGCCGATGAAAAGTTGTCCGTTTCCAGTTTAAATAAAACCATACTGTAGTGAAGATCCAGTAAAAATGTTCAAACTGCACCGTTAACCCATAGGGAAACATCACGTTTATTCACTCTACATGGAGCTAATCTATTACCAAACTGTATTAAATGTTCGCTGAATGAGTTAGTGTCTGTTAATGAGTTATCTTTTAGAAAGAATAGATGTTTTACTCTGAGCCTGGCTCCGTTAAATTTAACCACATGTTAACAGAGCATGGCAATGTGCCCTGAATCCACGCAGAACTTGAGCTACGCTAAAATTAGCCTACTTTTAGTTCTAAAAGGGACTTAGCATACATGCTGTCGAATCAGTCAACTTATGTAAATAGTATTTACCTGGACAGACACTGCAGGACGGTGTGCTTTCAGGTGTCTTGTGTGTATTTTCTGCACATCTTTAATCCACAAGGCACTCATCTTAAGTGTCCACAGACAGGTCGTCCCTCCTTTCTCTTTTCTTTTCATCCCACCTGACAGGCTGCTGGTGAAGGTGAAGCACTTTGCCAGACCTATTAGTGCTTTGAGATCCTGATCACTGTGATGTGATCTAATTATTTTGTCTGCCCGAACAGAGCCAAGTATTTCATCTCGTCTTTATTCATCAGGGCATAATGAAGAGAGATTTCGTCATAATTTTTGTTGTCAACATTTTTTTCATTTTCCTTGTCATTGCAATTTAGTCATGAAATAAAAGGACGTCAAAGAACACTCATCATCCAAATTTTCGGCCGTCACATTTTTCAGGAGAAAGCACAGTTGTATCATAATCTTTGAATCTTAATTTTCTTAAATGAATGTCTACTCTCTTTCTCTCTGTTCAGGTCGTTCACACACTTCCTAACAGGAGTTTGTGCCATCATTGGAGGTGTATTTACAGGTCAGTCCCTCTGTGTGTCCACGTCATTTGCTGCTGTCTGTTACCTGATTCTATAAGGCTGAATATGAATGAAAATGTAAATGGAGTGGATGAAATCTGACTGTCGTCTGCTCGCTCCTGCAGTGGCCGGTCTGATCGACTCGCTCATCTACCACTCGGCTCGGGTCATCCAGAAGAAGATAGAGCTCGGCAAGGCGTCGTAACAGCGCCCCCCGCTGGCCTCCACGGTGCAACACAGACCAAGACACGGACACAGAGACAGAAAGAAGAGGGACAGACAGACGGAGAGAAGGAGAAGTTTGGAAACAGAAGCAGTTTGTTTTCCTTCAGTCTTTCTGTCTTCTGTCAGATTGAATGAGAGAAATACAGAGAGAGACAGAGAGGTTTTAAATCAGCCACGTTTTTAATTCCTCTGTCTCTCTTCTCGTTGTGGAAAAGCACTGGAGAAGAACTTGTGGGCCTTTTTGAATTTTGCTCGCCACTGTTAAACGTAACGCCAACAGGACAGAGTCGGGATCAGACACGGACAAGAGACTTTTTGTGATTGAACTCGAGCAGCGACGAGGACGCCTCATCGATTCAGAGGAGCCTCTAGAAGCTTCTTCACGGAGAGAGGGAACTTCCCTCGTTCCTGCTTCAGTGCCGGTCACATTCGCTGCACTGAATGTTCATCAGAGGATCTGTGGTTGATCTTTTTGGTCCAGAGGGGTGAGGATGAGGGGGCATGGAGGCTTTTTAAAGGAATACGTCACCCAAAATCTTAAGTTTTTTTTTTAATTTTGATTTCAGTTATTCACCCCATGTAACCTGGACTGCTTGATGAAAACATGTTTGTACTAACATTTCTTAAGGCAGGTTCACAGAAAACCAATGGGACATAAATCATTTTTCTTTATTCTTACTCGAAAGTTACTTTAGATGCGTTTCCTCCCAAAGCACCTGCAGCTTCTAGTCCCAGGAACTATTTTTCAAGGCAGCCAGTAGTCTGCGTTAACACCTCGGTCTCAAGATCTGCCAAGATTGGGTGAATTAGTCCATTGATGTATGACAAAGGGACAGTGGTTTTTACACATTTTTGCATGCGACTATACAGCGATTATGACACTCTATAAAAATTCCAATTCCCATTGGATTTTGTCAACACGTAAGCTCTCAACAAGGATCGAAATTTATTGTTTGTTTGTCACATGCTTTGTACTGTAACCATCTTGAGGTTTTGAGGCGCAATGACCAACAAACTCCTTAAAGTTTCTTGGGGAAAAGTTCCTGCAGTGGAAACACGGCTTTAATGATCTTAATGTAACAAATTAATTGAGATCACAAAAAGATTTTTCTGTTTGTAGGTTTTAAGAACAAGTCTGGTGGTGTTTTATACTTTCTTATTGTCAACAAATCTCATGAAAAAAAAAAAATCACCTAACAAGTTTTGTCTGTGGTTCTAAACCTGATAAATCGTATTCCTCTGTGTGACAGAGCTCCATACAAAAACTATTAAAAGCACACAAGTGAGTCACAGTTTTGCACTGGGTGACATGTTCCTTTAGTAAACACACTGTATTTTTAGTATTTTTGTACTTATTTTGACTTGAGCCCACATACACATCCCACTGCCCTAATTACTCACTAGAGCACCAAACATGTATTAATCCACAGCTGAAAATAGTCCCAAATAAATGCACTGTTCCCTCGTGTTTGAGTAACATTTGCTAAAAACTACAGCTGTTAAAGAAAATAATCCTGAGTGTTGCCAGTAGAGACCAGCTGAGAGCCACAAACATGACGACACATTATTGCTTTTAGTCTTTTCTTGGGATTTATTGACAATAAGAAAAATACAAAATGTTAGGGATGCAAGATATTGTCTCTCCTGTAATAGAGTTAACATATTATTACGGCTGCTCTTTTAATCTTGATGCCTCATGCAGCAAAATAAAACTACTGCTGACAGTTTTTTCCCCCTTTGCTCTTCACAAACTCATTGTTATGATCAGGATGAATGCGCTTAAGATCAGCGGTTAAATTTGCAGTGTTGAAGGAATTTAATGACCGAGGTAGAGCATTCTTTGCAAATAGTAACTTGGCTTTCCGTTTCAGACGCTACAAAAAAAAACCTTCCAAGCTGCAGACATATTCACGTCGCACGCACATAATTACAGCAGCCTGTCATATTGGCAGAAATGTTCATTTCTGGTCAATGCCAATATTCCATTTTAAAGCCTTTTTTGGTCGATGCCACGCTGATATTATCAAGCAGCCCTACAGAATATTACCTGCCTTCTCCTTTAAGCTCTCTCTATGGTCACTCTTGATGTTTCATTCAAGTGAAACATCGTTTAGCGTTTAAGTTTTTAAGTACAGTAACCTTAAATACAATTCCAGTCCTTCAGATAAAGACCCATGTCCAACGCCAAACAGGACCTGAAAGATGTTATATATTTTTTTCTGTTGTCAGTTTTGGGTGACGTGTTCCCTTAAAGACTTCTTGTACAAACATACTTGAAACAAACTGATTTAGTGACACTATAGAGGCAGATTTCTGTCCTCACTTGATTTAAAGCCACTATGTGTAGGATTTTGTAAGTTTACAATAAAAATTAGACAATCCATGAAAAGGTTGGTGCAGCCTGTGCTCCTCTCCGCTGGCTCATCTCCTTGTTCCTGAGCTGGAGCTCCGTAGGTTCGTCTATCCTGATAATCGGGCAGAATTTTGTTCCTTCATTATTAAGCTGGTCAACACAAACTTACGCTTGTCCTACACATAGTGGCTTGAAAGAAAAAAGGATTTTAAGACTGAATAAAAGGACTGGACATAATCAGAAGTGGAAAATCACGGTATGGAAGGCCTGCAGTGTGAATGGAGCCAGATATTTAAGAAGCCAAATTCCTTCAGTGTTTAAGTGGCAGTTGAGGCAAAAACCGACGAGCCACCACAGCCAAAACTTGCCTCGTGTGGCTCGGTTTCTTTTGTCCCCGAGCTTTTACTTCAGCTCGCTGGGTTGGACCTTGACCAGAAAAAAAAAAAAAAAGAAAGAAAAAAATTCACGGTAGCTTCCTGTGATTTTCGTGACACAGTTTTCAGACTGTGCTCTGCTTTTCTTTTCTCTCCTCTCCTCTCTGCATCCATCCTCGGTTTTCGACACCTTCCATGCGCTGTTTCAAGGGGAAGTTTCCTCCCTAACTGACAAAATGACCCTTTGACTGACTTTATCCCTCAACAGTGATTTGGAAATTAACTCTTCGTATGATTTTACCTCTTTTTGTTTATGTATTCAGGAGTGTAAATACTGTACAGACACATCCACCACTGCCTCAGAGAATGGAGGGAAATGACTAAACACTATGAATCCCACCAGATTTAGTGTTGCACTGCACTGTGTCAGTGTTAAAAAACACATTCAGATTAAATAGATGAGATTTGTTTTAATATAGGGAAAAGGGCTGCTTCTGGTCTGCTTCTTTCTTTACTTCTGTGGGACAATAATAGCTGCGGGATGTGGGATATCTGCCCTTTTAGACTGCTGTTAAACAACATGCTTATTTTTTTCCCCCCTTTTTTTCTTTGGTCTGTGGGAGTTGCCCAATGTTAAAGGAGCGTAACACAGCCAGTTGCTTCAGATGATGAGCCTCCTCCTGTGGCCCTGCGAGTCTTTTTAAAAGTGTTATTCTCATCCAAAAACTGTCAGCTAATGACAGGGGCCAACAGGGAGGCAGCAGGAAGCCTCCGACCACAAGAAGACAGCGCGTAAATGTCGGGTTGATTCGGACTTTGCTCCTGACTCACGTGTTGAGTCACCATATGAGATCCAGATGTGTCTGCCGGTTTGATCTTCACCCCTCTGTGTTTATTTTTAGCCTGTTTCAATCGCCCTGAGTGTCAGACAGACAGAAACAGATTCCGTGGGGTGAGATTGTTGGTGAAAAGGAATTTTTCTGAAAACAACCACACTGATGTTAGGGAAAGTTAATATCACACCCGACCGTTTTTACCACCCGTCACTTACCTTTTTCATTTTTCATGTGTTATTGAAATTCAATATTCCAGAGTCTGCTGCCTAATAAGTCTCAATGGACATCAACTCTCAGACACTGAGTTTAATTTCTCAGAACTTCCAGATCCTGAAGGCGCTACTTTCACCTGTGATCCACAATAGCCGCTGAAGAAAATGAGGAATATTAGTCCGCTAATGTGAGCGATGGCTGTTTTAACGTGGCATTTTGGCACACAACTATCTGACAATGATGAGGCCATATGACGTGATGGACAGGCATCATTTTTTTTGTGTCAAAGCTCATTGAACAAAAAAAACAAACTGGTGCTGATTTTTTTTTTTTTAAATGATGGTTGAAATAAAATGCTGCAAGTACTCGACCAATCAGAAATGCTCAGCGCTGCAAGTCCCACCTCCAAAGTTCTACTTTTGGAAAATACTACCCCTGAGCAGGACGTTTTTAGACCCCGGTCAAGTTCCTCCAAAGGTTCCTAGTCCCTGGGGACTTTGTGGAAATGAGGTTTAAGTCACTTTAATGCCACAGACCCTTTGTTGGTTATCACTCCACTGGGGAACAAAAGTTATTGTTATGATGAATTAATCTTTTATTTTTAATCAGTTAATCATTTGGTCCATGGAATATGAGATGATACTGAACATAAAAAACCCTCACAGGGTCCCAGAGCCTAAGGTGACACCTTCATATGTTTGTCTGTTTGGTCCGATCACCTGTCCAATACCTAAATATATCAGTTTATACATATGTCAGAAAAAGAGAAGAGCAGCAGATCTGTCCACAGCAATCACAAGTGTCTACACCCTCTTAAATGACAGGTTTCAGGTGTTGTTTTTCATATCAGTATGACTTGAAACAAGTGAAGAGATTGTCCACTAAATGAATAGATGGACAGTCACCATCATGTGTCTTTGAGTATTGATCTTTAAAGCCTGTTTAATTTTGATTTGTTCTTCTGGAAGCACCATTTCCAAACTTTGGTCAGTCAGTTGTAATGTCAATCAAAATATAATTTCTGGTCAGAGTTGTAATTTCTTGAGCATGTTAAAGAACCTTGTGGACAGTTATCCTTCACAGGATGTCCATGTTTGCTTATTCTGTATCTTTAAGTTGGATTTTCTCCCAACAACATAGTTTCTAATGCTGCATTTTTGGCTGCCGACTCTCAAATCTCAGATGTTTTAGTATTCTTGAATGCCACACCAGGCTGTTACTCTGTATAATCCCTGCTTTACCACATGGCAGAATAATTGAAACAATCAAAATCAGTGTATGGTGATTATCAGGGTTGAAAGTGTTAAGATGATGAGATTTTTTTGAAAGTTGTATTTAAAAAGAAACATGCACTACTACCAGTTTTGGATGATCCTTCACTCCCAGTTCTTCTGTTTCTGTCTGTCTATAACAAACTAGAATAATGAGACATATCACTTACTGCCTGTTGGAAGATTTTGTCCCAGTAATGATGTGCATTCATTCAAATATGTCAGTAAGTTCTGTTCGCCTCTCCTCTGGATTCACTCAGTTGACAGACGAACACAGTATGTAACAGCAGGTACGTCAAACGTCGTGATGCAGTTCATGTGACTGCTGTAGGAGTACTACGGCTGTAAGGAGACACTCTGATGATCATAAATATCAAAACTTTATTTCTTTCTCTCTCTGTGTTTCAATAACTTCTGAAATCTGGATGATGCAGTTTGATGATGAAAGTTTCTGATGAGTCAGTTGTTGATGGTTGGTTGTTGCACCTTTTAACATCTAAATCAGGGGCAGGGGTTGCGCGTGTGTGTGTGTGTCTAAGTATGTGTGTTCTGACGCCAGTTGCCGTGTGTGTGTGTGGATGAGTGAGAGAGAAATGTATTTATATTTTGATTGTCCTCAAACAGTTTTTAAAATGAAAGAAAATAAATGTTAAATACACCAGCCTCACGTGTCTGCATCCTCGTTCTTTTGGTTTTAATATTTAAAGGGCAACTTCAGTGTTTTTCAGCCTGGACTCTATTTTCCCACATCTGTTCAGAGCGAGACCACTGCAGCTGTCAGCCGCCATCGAGCTGCAATATAATCCTTATGGGCAATTGCGTCAAACTATGTCCACAATAAGTGCTCTTTTTTTAACCACTGAGGCTCAGATTGTTATTCCAAGAGTCTGACAACGTTATGAAAGGATCACTGCAGAGACAGAACTTTTTGTTAAAGAGTGAGATTCTTTCTGTTTGACCGGAAACAGCCGTTATATCGCTCTCGTCAAAGCCACCAAACTCTACACACAGAAACGGTAATTTTATCGTTGTAAAATGCTTCATTCAAACTCAACGGAAACCAAATAAAACTCACGAAAACCATTTTTGTTTGACCTTCCACTGTTCCAGCAAACACAAACTCTGGTTTGGTCAAAATAAAATCTTTAATTCACCGCGTTAGATGTGAAAATATCTGGAGGGGAGTGCAGAAGAAGTCGACCATCAGAGAAGCAGCAGGCAGAAAACCCTTAAAAATGTGATCTTATGTCTTAATTTTATCACCTTACATTAAACCAAATTTACAGGATGGTAGTCGAAGAAGTTCTTGGTTGTTTCAGTACTTTTTACAAACTAAGTCTGTACAGTGTCATAAGGTTGGTTGTTTGTTTCCATTGTGAGCAACAGTTAGCATATTAACGTCAGTCTGTTCAGACTCATCAGTCACAGTTTGAATCAAAGTCTCGTCACCATCACAGACCGCTGTGACTCAGTTATGAGTCGATTCCAGCTTTTACATAACAAGGAAACTGGATTCACAAAAATGCATATTGTCAAATTATTAACTTCTCAGTCTCACGTGTCAGGAAGGACACACGAGACAGTGAAAGAAACACATTTAGTCCCATTTGGAAGCACAACACAGTGATCGAAGTTAGAAATAGAGGTGGAACCAAGACATTGTTTTTGCAAGTCACAAGTCAAGTCTCAAGTCAAGACCTAGTTCTAAATTTAAGTTTGAAACCCTAACAAGTCATAATGGTCTCTTCACCAAAATCTAATGTCATTTTAAGAACAGAGCCTCAACTTAGTATTTTTTGCGTAGCTTCAAATGTTGAATGAAGTTGGAAGTTGTAGTCTCAGTGAAGTAACGTTAGTTCTGCATGATTCTCTCCTGCAGCTTGATTGGATGACGAATTAAGCGTTTACTTACTGGGAATAAATACGAGCTCTTAAGGTTATTTATTTATCATTTAACAACTGGGTTTTAAAATGAGATTTAGTTGTAGTACCCCCTTTGATTTACAAATATACATTTACAATAAAATATGACTAAAATAATGTTTAATGATTAATGTCATTTGGTTAAGGAAATTCAGGGGAATGAGTAGTGCAGATTTACTCTTTTTAAATAACAGAGTTTTAAAGTATTTTCAGGTCAAACGGCTCATTAGTGTTAAATTCCAAATCAAGCTGCAAGTTTTTAATCCTTTATTCCTGCTGCAGTTTTCTGAACAGAACAATGAAACCTTTCACAACAAAGAAAACAGAAGTCTGTCCCTGTTTAAGCGCCCTGGAGCGAAATGATGAAGCCCAGAGGTCAGGTCTGTCTCCTGGTTGACCTCTGAACAAACACATCTGTACGTCTTTCCAAAAGAAGATGTGGAAAAAATGATTTCTGACTGAAGATCGAAGATACATTTACTTCATCCTTCACAAATCAAACTAACAATAAATCAGTAAAACACAGGAGCAAGAACTTTTCTCCTCAAATTAAAGTTTCTCCTTCATATACATTTATCTTTTCTTTTCCCTTTGTTTGTTTAGCTTTGTTGCCTCTTGTTCTTAGCTCTTATATATACTCTATTCCTGTGTACATTGAAACTAATGATTAAAACCGGCATGACATTCCTTAAAACTGATTCTTCAACAATCTGGACTTCTAGTTTCCTCCTTAATGTGCAACAGTTACACCTGTCAGCCACTAGATGGCGACCATGTACTTGTTTGTGTCTCAGTTCTTACTCTGTCCTCTTTTACACACACAAACACACAAAGAGAACAGAGCATCTGAATGAAATTACAACCAGATTGAGTAACTTCCTGTGGGCGTGTGTATGTATGTGTGTCTGTGAGTGTGTGTGTGTGTGTGTCAGAGCCACGCAAGGCTGAGCAGTCCAGCGTTACAGTCCACAGAGAATAGTTTGATACTGGAAATGTAATTATCTGTCTGGGGCGTATAGCGCTCTGTGTCTGTGTGTGTCATTAAATCCATTCAGGAACATTTTAGGTTCTCACAGGAGCAGAAGGAACTCATCGGTTCTCAAGTTTTTGAGTAATGGCAACATGTGGGGTTACCTCAGACGGGGTCGTGGAAGATTAAACACTGACACACTGATATTTGCGTCACAAGTTGATGTAGTCGTGGACACAGAATCGAGATCAAGGGTTCTCAAAGTGCAGCCAGTGGTCCAATGGTGGCCCTCAGAGACATTTTGTGCGGCTCCCGAACCTCACATGAAATGCATGCATGGCTAAAAAAAAACAGTCACACACTCTAATATTTCGTTCAACTGCCTTTAGCTTTGATTACGACACGCATTCACCATGGCATCATTTCAATAAGTTTATGCAGTGTCACAACATTTATTTCTGTCCAGAGTTGGATTAATTTTTCTCTAAGATCTTGTATTGATGATGGGAGAGTCGGACCGCTGTGTAAAGTCTTCTCCAGCACATCCCAAAGATTCTCAGTGGGGTTCAGGTCTGGACTCTGTGGTGGACAATCCATGTGTGAAAATGATGTCTCATGCTCCCTGAACCACTCTTTCACAGTTTGAGCCCCATGAATCCTGACATTCTTTTGGAATATGTCCGTGCCATCAGGGAAGAAAAAAATCCACTGATGTAAAAATCTGCTCATTCAGTATATTCAGGTAGTGAGCTGACCTCATTTTTTGGGCACATAAAGTTGCTGAACCTCGACCTGAGCAACTGAAGCAACCCCAGATCAGAACACTGCCCCCACAGGCTTGTACAGTAGGCACTAGACATGATGGGAGCATCACTTCATCTGCCTCTCTTCTTACCCTGATGCCCCCATCACTCTGGAACAGGGTAAATCTGGACTCATCAGACCACATGACCTTTTTCCATTGATCCAGAGTCCAATCTTTATGCTCTCTAGCAAACTGAAACCTTTTTCTGATTAGCCTCACTGATAAGTGGTTTTCTTAAGGCTACACAGCTGTTCAGTCCCAATCCTTTGAGTTCTCTTCACATTGTGTGTGTGGAAATGTTCTTACTTTCACTATTAAACATAGCTGTGAGTTCTGCTGCTGATTTTTTACGATTGATTTCACAAATGTTTAAGTGATCTCTGATCACGATCATTCAAGATTTTTTTTCGACCACATTTCTTCCTCAAAGATGATGGTTCACCACTATCCTTCCAGGTTTTAATAATGTGTTGGACAGTTCTTAACCCAGTTTTTAGTTCATCAGTCTCCTCAGTTGTTTTCTTTACTTGATGCAGGACAATAATTTGACCCTTCTGAAACAGAGTACATCTTTTCCACGACCACAGGATGTGTCCTCTGACATGGTTGTTTAAGAAATGAGAAGCTGCTCACTGCATCAGTTTGGGTTAAATAACTTGTTGCCAGCTGAAACATTTAATCACTGCAGTAATTATCCAGTGGAAGGATCTTACCTAGTTTGATTAGTTAAATCCAGGTGGTGACTTTTTTTTGGCCAGGCAGTGTATTTGAATCATCTGTGCCCATTTCAATACTTTCAAGCCCACTTTCAATACATCTACTACTTCCAGCTATACTGCATCAAACGGTTCCCCCCATAACAAACGTCTGTCAGGTGAGGAATGACAACTTCTGAAAGAAAGCTTCTGTGAGTGTAATCAACCCTGCCAGTTACCTTGAGGATCAATATTTTACATACAAAGCATATCATCAGTAGTGGAATTACATAAACAATAAAATTAACAGAAGCTAAACCTGCATTTGAGTCATCAATAAGATTCATCAGAAATATTAATCTAGTAAGCCTAACTGATAATACAACTCTTCAACTGAGGCTGTTCTTACCATACTTAAAGGATCAGTGTGTAGGATTTAGTGACATCTAGCGGTGAGCTTGCAGATCGCAAACACATTGTCGATTCTTATTTTCAAGTGATTAAGTAAACAAATAAAAATATGTTTATGAATATTATATTCCGTTTCTGCCATATTCTGCCAATAAATGCCTGTAATTCTTACACACTGGACCTGCTTTCATCAGTTTACTTAAAGTTTTGATGACTGAGCGCCAATTTAGGGAGGCAGGAACTTGTCATAGGTTTGGTCTAATAATGGTGTTTTGCTAAATATCTTTAGCACCAAACTCACCTGTTTGCAGACAAGGCAGATCACTTTAGGCCGGAGATATACTTGCTTTAAACTATGCGTTCTCATACTTATCATGGTTGTCTCAGATATCCTGCGTTGGTTTGGTGAGATATTTGTTTACATCCTCAGAAATTAACACTACTCATATATGCAAACATGTGGTTAAACAGCAAGTATATTATCTCCAGCCTTATCTGTCCCCGAGGTCTGCTGAAGTAAGAGTTGATCAATTTTTTCTGAAACCTTATTTTCTCTTCAAGCATGCAGCAATTATTTAATTATGGCTTTTCCACAAAGATTCCCATATACTCAGTAACCGACTATATTTCCAAGTAACCTCACCCTAACCCTGGTAGCTACAAACAACTGTCAAATAAATAAAGTAGATGTAAAGATGTGGAATATTTCCCTCTGAAATGTGGTGAAAATGTAAATATTCGAGTACCTTCAAATTGTCCTTAAGCACAGTACTTGTGGAAACGTACTTAGTTACTCTCCACCACTGCGTTTACCCCCTCCGAGCAGTCCCACAATCTATTTTCCAGTGAGTAATATCCTGAAAATCCTGTGAACAGATTTCAGTGAAATGTGAGGGAACTTTGAGCCACGAGCCAAGAAACAAATCATGAGTTTTGGTGCAGATCCAGAAATTTCTTCTTCTGGTGAAAGATGATGGGTTTTCCTGTTCTCTCATGAACTACTGCACTTTGTTGTAGTGTTTTTTTTTTACTGAAGTGTTTTGCCCCGGTCTTGGGGAACCCTTGACACAACGTGATTCGTTGCTCCCCCATTCTTCCCCCCTCCAAGAAAGGCCAGCAGCATAAAGTGAGCCAAGTTCAAACAGAGTAGTTTTTATTTTCTTCAGAGGGAGAGAAGACGCTTTTGTGCATCAAAGCGAATTCATCCGCCGGCAAGGCTGCGGCAGCAAGACAGGTAGTTTTCTGATCGTTCGAGTAAATCACAATTTTCTCAGGAAGCCGATTCTTAAACTCTTCCATCAACATGAGCAGAACCTGAACAGAATACCCCTTCTCCCTGGCAAACTCCACATATGTTTGTCTGGCGGTTTTTTCACATTTTCACCTGTATGCATCTGGCACTAACTCATAAGCACGAAGGACGGTGGCTTTCACAATGTCATAATTTAGCTTTTCCCACCAGCTTACACTGAAGTAAAAGGGCCAGTCACTTTTAGGCCAGTTTAATGAAGCAGCGATGCGTTCAAAGGCATTGAAATATGAATCCACTTTGGACTTTCTAAAAGGTGGGACTAGTGTGATGTGCCGACTGACACTGAAGCTGTCATGGGGCAGATTAGACGGTGACTGTGAGGTTAAGGGACTGATCGCTGCTCTAACTCCAGAGTTTTCAAACTTAGATTAACTCTGCGCAAAAAGGAGGCTGAGGAATGACACCGGGAGTCGGAGGTTGAAGCCATGAGTCTGAGTTCCTCTGCCATCATACCAGTTTGAACTGGGAGGGTTTGGAGTGGGGCAGGAATACCAGACACAGCACCGAGCTGAGCTCCCTGTGCGGGGGCTGGCTCACCAAACAGAGCCCTTTCACTCAGCTTTTTATGCAGAAGCTCTTTTAACTCCTGCTTTTTAATGTTTAGTGGCAGAGTCACATTAAAAGCATTAGCTATCAGAATCAGATCATTTTTGTTGCTCTTGTCAAGTTTATCAGCGGTTGGATTAGAAGCAAAATCCTCCAATTTAAACTCCATATTCGCCACCCCCACAAAAGAAAAAACTGCCAACAACACGTAGAGACAACGAGGAAGAAACAATCAAACTTATCCAATACAACGACACAACGACAAACGACGAAACAAGGAACGAATGAGCCCCAAATCAATTTACAAAAATGTACTTCAATACAAGTTAAAGTTCTGCTTTCATCATTTTCTTAAAGATTCAGTGTGTGAACTCAGAATTGTTGTGTTTTTGTTATATCAGAATGAGCTGTTTTGGGTCTTCTTCTACAGAGTCTGCCATGCTGCACCCCCATGTTTCTACAGTAAAAGATCTGACAAACCAAACACTGGCTCCAAACATGGCCTTTTTTAAGCCTTTCGTTTTTTTCAAATTACATGACCTCCGTAAGTTCCCCTACGTGTTTGGAAGGGGAGGGTGAGGCGAAGCATTTGCAATCTGAAAGCTCACCAATAGATGCCACTAAATCCTACACACTGATACTTTAAGTAGAAGTAAAGAAGTATCAGCAAAATGTACATAAAGGAGGAATTTTGAATTAATCCAAAAGTACTTTGATTTTTTTTTTTTTTTGTAATTTAATGAATTGCACTATGAATGATAAAGATTGCTACGTAATTTATACTCAGTAACTGATTAGATTTCAAAGTCAAACTACTGACTACAGCTGTCAAATAAATTAAGTAGATGTAGATGGAAAGTAAATGTAAGATATGTTCTTCTGAAACTGAGCAAAGTAAAGATATAAAGTGCTTTAAAATGGAAATATTGTACAGTGGTTGAGTAAAAGTTCTTTGTTACTTCTCACCACTGCATTTACCACCTCCAGACAGTCCCCATTAATAAATTTTCCAATGAGTAATTTTCTCAAAAACCCCTGGACAGATTTCAGCACAATGTGATGGAACACTGAGCCACCAGCCAAGAAAAAAATAAATAAATAAATCATGAGAAATTTCTTAACATGATGAAACAGGACGGTTTTAGTGTTCTCACAGGAACTACTGCGCTTATTTGACCTGAAATCTTCCACACATTCACATCTTATCATTTGTCACTATTCTGAAGCATAAATGTTTTTTATTAAAAAGACAATTTGGAAAAAATTTACAACACTGACAGAAATATACGTTCAACGGTGTTTTCCAGTTCTAAATATACATGAACATGTTTTATATTGTTGGAGCTCCACCATGTTCCAGACAATAAAATACATCAGCATCTTATTTTTACTTTCAGGTTAATTTTAGACTTTATAGTTCAGCTTTAATTTTACATTAATGGTTCATTTTTTACTGTCAAGAATGACTGTTTTTTTAATGTGTTTTATTTTAAGGAAAAGATGATAACTTTATTGTCCATGTGCACATACAGAAAGTGCCTTCTGCCTACACATCACCCACCACATGTGCATCTCGTCAGAGGGGCGAGAGGTCGGGGTCAGGCAGAGTGCAGCGCTCCCGGTGCTGCTGTGGAGGTTCAGTGCCTTGCTTAAGAGCACTCGCAGCCGGTGGCACTGGGGTTATAAAGCCAACCGGTCATTATATGGCTTACATTATAATTTTAGGATTCAAGTGTGGAGTTAATGAGTTTTTTTTGTGTGAGGAGTCTGGAGTTAGGGTTAGACTTGAGGTCTCATGTATGTGTTTATTTCTAGGGTTTCTGGTTTGAAACGTGTTGGGTCTAGAGTTAGGGTTAGGATTTAATTTGAGGTTTAGACTTCTGGTTTATTTAGAGAGTGCAGGATTTATGGTTGAAGTCAAGACTTTAACTTGAGGGCTGAGGTTTAAGAAGGTGTTTGAGATTTGCCCTGCATTCAGTTTAAAGCAAAATGTCTGAAGGTGAAATTTCTAAAATCTATATGTTCCAGTGATTCAGTCCAAAAACATTTGAGACTCAGATGATGAACGGCTATCCTACCTCACACTTTTGTTTTGATTACATTGTGATATCACATGTCTCTGTCTCTGCTCATCAAATTTAACTCGCATTTTGAGCCCAAAATCGTCTTGATAGTTGTTGTGACTGACTTGAAGGCAAATAATGTAAAACCATGATTCTCAAACTGTGGTACAAGTAGTGCTGGTGGTACTTGAAGGTGTCCTAAAAATTTTAAAATGAATGAAAGTTTTGAAAAATTACATTAATTTAAACATAAAATTTTTAATTACTACTAAAAGTATGAGGTCACTGAAATTGTCATTTAAAACAGGTTTTGTCTTTCCTGTAATATATTTGTGTCAGTATTAGCCCACTACACAGGCATATGTCTTCCATGATGGTTACCAGTAGGGATGTTAATGATTAAAAATGTATTAATCTATAATTAAGTAATGGTCTATGAATGGCAGTAATTGTGCCTCTTTGGCGGTGCATAGGAAAACTTAAATTTAAAAAGAAAAAAAACTCTTTTTATTGATTATTAGCATTTCAAACTATCAGAAAAAGGAAAGTGCAAAAAATTTGCAACAAAAGTTATGTCCTAAACTGTGATGCAGCAAGCTGATGCCTTAGGCCTAAGATATATTTGCTTTTAATTATGTGTTCGCACATGTGTCAGGCTACGTCATGCATCTGATTGGAGCACTGGTTGTGCACGTCATCAGAAGTTAGCACTAGTGTATGTGAATGTGAATGCAAATGCAGAGAGTAAGAAGAGAGTATATGTTCAGCCTTTCTGTGAAGGAATTCTTATCAGGAATATAACCTGCCTCTTTCATGAAATGTCCATAGCTAAATAGTTTTACATTTCTGTATTTTTATGTCAGTTATAATGGTGGTACATGGTGTAATAATTTTGAGAAATACTCTGCTAATAGGCTGCTGCATGTAGCTTCATATGCACTAACAAGGACCACAACATAAGTTCGGTATAAAGGTAGTTTATTGGACAGTGATGGGAAAAGGGTCATGTGCAGAAGGATGGTAGGGTCATAGAGAGGATGTAGGGATCGAGAAGAGGGACAAAGGGGTCAGGGTGAGGGATGAAGGGGGTTGGTTTGTCATCAAGCTGCAGGGCTTGGAACCTGAGGGGTGAGACTCATGGTGGGGACAAGTCTCGATGAGCTTTGGTGCTCTGTCCCACAAGGTTCCTGGCAGAGACCCAAGTGGATGCAGGAAAGACAAATAAACTCCCTGTGGTGGAAACCTGGAATGGATGAGGTTGAACCTGGGACCTTCTTGTTGAGGGACCACCGTGACGATCAGTGAGCTGAATGATGCCTGCAGAAAAAATGAGAATGGGGTCTTGGGTGGGGAGGAGTCATGAGAACTGAGACGAATGGGAGAGGGTTAGATGTCTTTATACAGGTATGCACAGGTGATTGGAGTAGAGAGGTGCAGGTGACTAATGAGACAAAGGTGATTTGAGTTTGTAGGTGTGGTGTGGTCCTGTTTCTGAATCTAGTTACAAAACTTCATTTTATCCCACAAAAATGAGGGGATGAGGGTGGTAACAATTTCTTCTCATCTAACTCTAATTCTCAACTCAAACTATTTCCCAAATATATTTTAACACTGTTGCTTTAAGGGGGCCCCAAGCCAAGAAGGTTGGGAGCCACAGATCTGGATGACATAGAGGTCACATGGTTGTGCCAGATGAGAGCGGGGTCTCATTTTAACTTTCCATACTGGTGTTGATAAAGTCCCCAAATTTCAGTATCGAGTACCAAAATGATTGATAAATACTTTTTCAACAGAGCTTCTTGTATCATATAAAAGATGTGTAAATGTCCCAAATGTTCATAATAACTAAACAAACAGCTGCACAAAATTAAAATGGGTAGTTGTTGTTTCTTAAATCAGAAACTCTGCAATCAAAGAAGAAAGAAAGTGAATCCAAAGGCAAGGCGAGTTTATTTATACGGCATCATTCAGACACAAGGCAATTCAAGGTACTTTACAAGAGCATAGAAATACATTAAAATCGCATTTGAGAACATAAAAACGAAAGCTAAAAGCAAGCAAATAAATGATTAAAACATAACAGAAACTGGAAATCCAAACAGATATTCAACTTCTGGCACTCTCAGCCCCTCTTAGTTTTCATTTGAGGTTTCCCTTTGAGGATGTTGAATATTCTCTGTTCCATTCTGACTGCAGTCCAGCATGCAGAAGTAGGCTGTCCTATTGTGTAACTGTGTCCACTGAGGACACAAAACAGAGGCCTTTCTCAAGAAAGGGATAGTAATCTCTGTTGTAAAAAATATTATTTGTTGTGATGTGTCATGCAGTGCAAAACAAAGCTGAGGACACATCAGGACAGATTTCCCCTTTAATCAAACACCCATACACACACACACACAAACACACACACACACACAACTTCACACACTGTCCCACCCTGCTGCAGACACACACACTTGTGTATTGACATGCAGTCATCCTCTCAAACACACCCATATTCAGCAGAAATTCTTCAGAATATCTCATCTTCACAACACACACAAACAAACCATCTGACTCTCTGCTCATCAGTCTGTGGTGTATTTCTGTGTGTGTGTTTGTGTGTACGTTCAGGGTGTTTTGTGGTTGTATTAATGTGTTGCAGTCAGACTGAAGCCTGGAAATGATTAAAAAACAAACTTCTCTGCCAATTTTCTGTCTGTGGGATTCAGAAGCAATCATGAAAAAAAAAAAACAACTGTCGGCTTAATAAAGTGAGGTTAAGTCTGATTATAACTGATCCGTGGAACATTACATTTATACCAGCAGTAGCTGATGTTGTTGATCAATACCAGACAGTAGATCCTCATGTGTTGTTGTGATTAGTGGCAGGGCCAGAAGCTAGCTGGCAGGGTATCTATGTGACTCGCTAACAGGCCAGTAAGCTTGATAGCTCCCCTGCTAAAACAAGGCACATTTGAGAGCCCACACTTTTCTCAGTTTGTGTTTTTGTCTGTGCTTGTGCCCTCATGGCTTTTCTAGACCTTCATGGTTTATTCATTCATATAATCCAAAGAGAAATCACCTGTAGCTTGAGGTATCTGTTAAGGTTAAGCTAGCAAACTCAACTGCAAGACAGAGAGGGGCAGGAGAGTGGGGTTTGAATCAGAAACTATTTGTTTATTGCAGAATGGATATGAGCCAAGACTGAACTGTTAAAGGGGGGAGCCTGGGAGCGTGAGGAACTGGGCTGTTGGCTGGTTGAGCTGAACAAGGGGAAAGCCAGGGCTGAGTAGAGTGGAACGAGAATGGAAAACTGAGCTTGGTGGGTCCAGGGTGTAAACCAGGAAACAGATATGTTGAGGGAGTGTACAAGGCAGTGGAGCAGGGCTAATGACACAAAGGACTGGAGACAGGGGCCAAAGCAGAGCAGATGGGACTGTTGGGAAAGGAGGAACAGGGTTATTTTAAGATAAATAGGGAAGGAGTATAACTAGAAAACCTGGACCACATACAGAGCAGACACTACAGTCCAGCAAGGCAAATGGGGCAGAGCTGAGTCCTGATTAGTGGACGGGCTGCAGCTGGTGAAGCCCGGCTTCACCTCTGACACACCTGTCTCCACTCAGGCAATCACACACGCAAAGAGGCTCAATCTCAAACCAGCGCCTACACACTCCCCCTACAAACTCTGCCTCTGTTTGCGTGGACATTGAATGTCGTCCCAAACCAGTCAGGCTGAAGGATGAGTGGGTTATAAACCCTCCCAACAGTGAGTCTGCATCGATGGAGGTTTACCAACCACACTGCTCTCAGGTGCTGCACCTGACACCTGACATTTTTCGTGCACACATGACAAAAAAATGTTCAACAAAACAGATATGGCCAACATTTTTCCTTCCAAAGGCTCATTATGTCATGGATGTAATGAACTGAACTGCAATATCCATCATGGTGAATGTTCCTGTTTGAGAGGGGAGGGCTTCCCAAAGCTTGCGGATGAATTTACACGCTCCCTCCCCTTTTTTAAGTGACCCTCCACATCCACGAGTGTGAGTCACTCTCGTGACAGTGTGGGAGTGTGCAGGAGCCGGTTTGGGATTAAGCAAGAGAGAGGAAGTTAGCGTCGCTGTCGTTCCCTCAACAAAAAGCGAAAAAGAGATTTTTCAGTTGAATTTTGGATTAGTGCTGAAAATAAATTCTGTGCTCAGAAAGATAATCTTCACAATTAAACACCGCTTTTCTGATTTCTAGAGCATAAATGCAATCTTTAGAGGTAAAAAGCGAATGTTAGGCTGTAAAAGGACTACACCACGGTCACATGACTTCAGCAGCACCACTAAGTGACTAGTCTTCAGTGTAATGATGTTAAATGTCCCCAACAACCACTATGTCTCATTTAGCCACTTGTTAGCAGCCACTTTTCTAAGACAAAAAAAAAAAAAAAAAAAAAAAAAATCACAGGTAAGGTAAACGGCTCAACAGACACCACCCACTGTACCCATTTACATTTGCGGAAAACATTTCCCTGGTAACAGTGTCATGTTTTAGGATTGTGGGTAGTGTAGTACTTCTCCATGACTCATGAATAAAAACATGTTTTTCTTCAAATGAGGTTGATATCATACAGACTTTTGGCTTCAACAGGAACATAAACCATTGTTTCACAATCTCACGGCTTGTGGTCTGACTACCTCGGCTGGTTACGACATTATGACTAATAATCTAAATCCTCTATTCAGAATATGAATTTTCACTTTCGTAGCCTCACATTTGAGCTCTACGGACTTTACAGACCGATTTTATGTGATAAAACAAAATATGAAAATCTCCTAAGCTTGTGTTACCAGAGATCTTATTCCAGGCAAAAAAACAAAAACCCCACAGACTTCGAGACAAGGGCACTGGAAGTGCTAATATGTGAACACATTTCCGGGTGGCCTGACTCATTCCTGCAGCACCAGATGTCTTTTTAATAATGGAGGTCTATGGGTAAAACTCTTGCAGGTAATTTTTTTTTTTCTGTTGTAGTACTGCAAATGGCAACTGGGGAAAATTGAGAGCAAGGCTAGTTAGCAATAGCTAATTACCTGTATTAGCTAATACTAATACATTTATGGAGCTGACTTCTGAGTGAACTTTAATATTAAATGATGTTTAACAGTGAGGACAGGTGTAGCTGTTGACTTCAACTCGTGATCCATGTTTGAAACAGCTTGTTAAATGGACCTTTAAGTTGAAATTATTTGTCATAGAACTGTTGTATGGTGGGAACGCTGATATCCCAAAAGGAACGTGGGTGTATTCTGTCCTCCTATTTTCAGTTTCATTGCCAAGTACCAACTCCCATCGCAAGTTTTCATTTCCTATTACTGCAGTGACTTCCCATCAGGCACTAATGAGAAACCAGCTGATAGACCCCAGATTTTAGAGAAAGTTGTGCAACAGACATTGCAGAAACAGACAGTGGATGTTTGTTAAAAAGGCAAGCTTTTCAGAGTTTCTCATGTCCTGTAAATGTTCTCATTGCATCAACAACTGAGTTATGACGTTTGCTTGCCTTTGGGGAACAAATATACAGATCTGCTTTGATGTTTTGGGACTATTTAAACAGATTTGAGTGAATTCCTATCCTTAAAGTCTCCCTCTGGCTTCCAGCAGGCTGACGTACTTACCGGCACTATGTGTAAACAAACGAGATAAGATACGACGTTACTGTGAAACAACTCCCACTTCTGATCGCCCTGACCGTCCGATTTTCCTGTTTCTCCTCAGCGCTTCCCCAGCATCATTCGTCTTCATTAACCGGCTCACAGGGAGGTCTGTCTGTGATCTGTAATTATCAAGTTATTGTTTGTATCAATCATACAGCAGACAAATTCCCTGGAAGAGTTTCTGTTGTGGTCTTGCTATCATCATTTACTCACTTCAGTTTACAGCAACAGGAATGCAACCAAATCAAATGAGGTTTAAAGGATTATTCCTGTTAAAGGACCGGTCCATGACTTTTTGTTGCGTTTTTTTATATCATTCTGTAGCTTCCCACTGATGTTCCTTATGTAGTAAAATTAACATTTGAATTGTGGTGAAAATACATGTTTTAGCATCAAAGTGATATTTTCCAGAGCCCTTCTGAAAGTGTTTTGTCATGACCTGACATATGTTTCTGCAGGATGATGTTGCTACAAAAACAACATGACGACAGCATCGACGCTGTGACCTACGTCACCAGTTTTTACTAAAGGCTGAGTGGGAGTTTCTAAACCCAGAAAAGACCACAGATGGAGTTGCCCTTCAATTACACCTTGGGTCTTAAGTTTGTAGTTTTGCCATCATTTCTAACAGGTTTGATAGTCACCAAGTTAATTTCTGAGAACTGGGAAAGTGAAATGAAGAAGTCCCAAACTGTCTGTAAGCAACTTACAAGTAGTAATAAACCAGAAATGTCCTTTAATTATCATCTAAGTAAAAATGTCTATATTCTGCTCTCCCTATCATTTTAGCTGCACAACTATGCAGCAACATGAACATACTTCCAACAAAAGGCTTTGTAGGTTTAAAATGATAGAGATCACAAATCAGAAAAAATAGACACTATAAAGACTAACGATATTGTAACAAGATCAGGAGTCCACAGCAACACTAGCAGCCCCATGAAGCTGTACATAGGTACAGCATCCTTTGAGCTAAATGATAACATCAACATGCTAATATGCTCACAATTGCAAAGATAACAAGCTAATGTTTAGAGGGTATAGAGAGCGGAAGTCCCTCTCCATGGGACCTTACTTTGGAAACATGTGAGTGGTGGCCAAAAGCGAGAGGCAAATCATTTTTTGATCATGTCTGAATTGTGCCAGTAATGATGTTTGTCAAATTAAAAGATAATTTTATAAGTCAAGAATATCTCAATTTGTTGTAAAACTGCTGAAGTATCAAACTGTGAAGATACATAATTAGAAAAACTGAACACCCAGAAGTCATGACTTTCTTCTTCCACAAGCTAACGTTAGCCGCTGATGCTATGATGCCTGCGTGATTCATACCAGGATGCACACAAATGATCAACAGATCTTGCTCGTTCTTTCGCCTAATGGCTGATAAAAGCATCAAACAGGATCAAAAAATCATTTGTCACTTGCCACAGTTTTTCTCCGAAGTAAGGTCCCATGGAGCACAGTGTACAGAGAGGGACTTTGCTTCTACAACATACAAACAAGGCTGATGGGAGTGTCATTAGTTTTGCAAGTATTTTGGTCATAAAAGACAAAAGGACTGAACAAATGGAAATTTTGACGTGATGATGGTGCACAGTGGAAAGTCAGGGGATGTCCAGCTGCAGTCCATCCTGAGCGGAACATGAACGTCTGTACAAGATGTTGCGCTGATCCATACAGTAGATAAGGATTCACAGAATAAATTAAATCTTTGACCGACTGGGATGGGAAAAGTCGGTGGATCACCAAGTCTGTGGTTCAGACATTCACGGTCCCCAGAGGATGAATTCTAAAGTGATGGATCAGCCCTTTCTCATTACACCAGCTGTCTGCTTCATTGCAAATATAAGAAACACTGGATGCTTTTACCTTCGCATTTCTCTAACAACGATGAACACATGAACGCTTTGTAGTATTGTCTGAACTGCATCAATACCACGCTCATGTCTGTACGCTAAATATGAAGGTACCACCAACAGCTAGCGTAGCTTAGCACAAATACTGGATACAGGAGGAAACAGCTAGCCTGGCTCTGTCCAAATGTCACAAAATCTACCTATCAGCACCTCTAACGCTCACTAACTAACATATATCTCACTGGCAGCAACTTCCTGAATCTTGACATCACCATGATGTTGCCAGGCAACCGGCAGAGTCTTAACTGACTCCTCCTGGGTGAGAAATACACTAACACATTGCCCCCTGCAGAACTGCCACTTGTTGATTTTAACTGTTTTTTTTATATGATTGGACAGACAAAATATACCATGAATGTCTGAACCAAAGTGCTGGACCAACCCTGTCCAATTACAAGTCATCAGTTTAATTGAAAATATTTAATAAAATGTGAATGAATATTTTATTTTAACAAAATCATAACTCTGATCTACCCACTCAAGAAAAAAAAGAGAAACCAGTGACCCTTTCTGAGGTTTAAAGGGTTTACATACTTTCCCTCTATGTCAGCTGTGTGTGTGTGTGTCCCTGTGTGTGTGTGTGCTGGCACTGTTTTCACACACTCATCCTCCAACTTCCTGTCTCTGGATTATGATGCCATCAGTGCGAGCTGCTGCTCTATCAGCTGGGATCTACCAGCTACGGATGTTAGCTTTGGGATTTACACACACAGTGGACCCCTCACACACACACACACACACACACTTTCTCTGGCGTGCTGGTCAAAGGAAAAGGCGTAGTCAGTGGTTCTGCTGACCAGATGTGTTGGTTTGTGAATCAGGACTGAGAGTAGAGCAGTGGGCAGCTCTGGATTCATTACTCAGGAAAAAACACTTACATAAGACTTAACTCACTTAAAAGTAATCTAAAAATCCTTGTCTGCCAGTAATCGCTTAGTTTCTCTGTCTAAACTCTGGGTGTGGCTCTCCCTGCTTCAGTAGGTGGTGAACTGCCCCAAAATGAGCAGCAATTTGGTGATTTTAAGGTCCAAAGACGTCTAGACGTTGAAGTTAAAACTGACTACATTTGGTTGAAAAACTGAACATCTTTTGGATGTCCAGGATGCAGATAACTGTTTTTTTCTGTGGAATTTAAATGATAATATTTCAGTGTGAAGCAGGTTCTAACTGCAGATTTAAACATAGTTATTTAAATTATGTTGAACAACAGTCACGTGTGACATGGACATTGAAAAACATACGTTTTAACGTGAAAATTACCAGGTGTGTGCCTGCAGGGAGGTTTTCTTCTCTGTCCAAGTCAGATTAAAAAGCAGTAGGTGACCATAAGAATACTAATGCAGTTCAGACATGCTCAGATATACTTTCATATCATGTCAGTGTTAACTCAATAGTTTCATTTGATCCTCTCATAGTTAGTGATGAATTTCACTTTTAATATACAGTGTACATGTATGTTGAAGGAAATGTTCAGTTCAGGGTGTCTGATGTACTGTTTTTTTTTAAAGTATTTTTTACACCTACTGATGTACAACACCGATTCCAAAAAGTCTGTGTAAAATATAAAAACCTAATGGAATGGTTTGAAAAACCTTTTGATCTATATTCAGTTAAATTTCGTACAAGATATTTAATATTCAAAATGATAAACTTCATTTTTTGTAAGTATATACTTATTCTGAATTTGACGACTGCAAAATGTTAGAAAAAAAAAGTAATGACGAGAGCATGTTTAAAAGTGTTACATCAGCTTTTTTTTTCAACAACCCTCAGAAAGCATTTGGGAACTGATGACACGAACTGTTGATGTTTTTAAAGTGAAATTCTTTTACATTCTTGCTTGATATATGACTTCAGGTGCTCAACAGTCTGAGGTCTCAGTTGCTGTATTTTGCGCTTCATAATGCACCGCACATTTTCAGTGGGAGACAGGTCTGGACTGCGGGCAGGTCAGTCTAGTACCTGAACTCTTTTACTACGAAGCCACGCTGTTGGAACACGTGCAGAATGTGTCTTGGCATTGTCTTTAAAAAATAAGCAAAAAGAAGAAGACGTCATCTGGATGGCAGCATGAGTTGCTCCAAATCCTGTAGGAATATTTGCCCTCGCCGTTTTCCACAAAGCGGTGATCCTCACCCCATCAGTGCTTGTGAACAACTAGGAAATATACAACAAGACACGCAAGACATCATGTTTTTGTGGACTGTTTCCACCAGTCTGACAGTCAGATAGGAGAACATTAAATGACTGAGGACACTAGTGAGAACACAAATACTCACATGCTCTTGTACCAAAGTAGAAACAGACAAGCCATTTTTAATTAGTGTAAAAATGGAGAAAATATTCTAAATTCAGAACAGATGGTGGACAGAGATTTTGCTCACCAAGTTTTAATTATTTATGCCATGCTACATGCCAATGGCAACTGCAGTCATAGAAACCAAACGCATATAAAATTATCTTATTGGCAGTGATGATCAGTGAGTGTACCAAAAGGCAAACATTCAAATTCTTCAACACCATATATAGTGTCATATCTGGTCTTAAAGCTGTGATAGGCAGTTTATTTTTGGTGTCATTGGACAAAAATTCCACAATAACCTTTCATTAAATTGTAATTCAAGTGGTCTGAGGGAAAACTGGACTTCTGCACCTTCTCTGGGCTCTGCTGTCAGGCCTTAGAAAATCTAGCCGAACACGAGTCTGGACAAAGATAGTCGATTGTTGAGTTTCACTCCCAGATTGTCAAATACAGACGCTTTGGGTTGGGTTGGGTTGAAGCCTCCAAACATCGCTTACGGCACGTTTAATGAGACAATGGGCCTCATGCAAGAACATTTTCGTATTCTTCTCTTAAATTTCTCTTACTTTTTTGCGTACGAAGGGCTCATACGAACACGCCAGTCACATTCAACAAACGCTCGTAACCTTAGAAAACCGTGTAAATTATCCACCTGTGCGTATTTGAATGCCCATGCACGAGACTTGTAAATTAGCATAATTAGCGCCCCAATAATACCATACAAGACTGTGCTTCCTGCTCCATATGTCAGGAAGTGTTCATTCATGAAAATGGCATCAAAGACAAAAAAGAAAAACTTTAGATCCATAAAGAAAAATCTGTCATTTTAACAGCTGTCAGCAGTGAATTAAAAGACCTGCTAAAGCAAAGAAACGGGAAAAGCGAGCGCTGTTAATGCCGTGTTAACAGAGGGTCGGACTGTCACTGAAATAAAGAAGAAATGTCTCCATATGAAAATGTCTTAAGAGATAAAGTACGACTTGCCACAGCCACAGTAAGGGGCGGTCGATGACTGCAGCGAGAGGAGAGGGTTAAGGGGAAGTTTTCATCATGGAGACAGAGGACAGAGTAAGTGAGGATGTTCATCCGGACAGAGACTTCATAAACCTGCATGTGCAGATATACAACCAATACACCTGACAGCAGGTAATAATGGATTATTGAATGAATGATGATAGGCTTTATATGTAAATTTATAATTATATTAATAATTTAAAACGTAGTCAAACAGGATAATGTCAACATAATTACGAAGTGTAATTTATTTTTCAAACTCAAAATGTCTTCAAACTAATGAAATATACAGTCATTAGAGAAAAACTTTGGTTTGGAAACCAGCAGACTGACTGCACACGACTCTACGACAGGTCTGGACTGCCTGTAAATTGTGTTTGTATCTGAAAGAAAATTCAAAATACGAGAAAATTGGTGAATCCCACAAGTTCTCCTAAATCACTCGTACACAGAACTTAATAAGAAAATCTGTTTGTAGAGCGGTTCTTGAATGGGGCCCATGACTCATTGGTGCATGATAATGGTCATCAATCTGTAATCTTTTTAAATCTGTTTCACTGCTTAGCGATTCGCTCCGTGCTCGACAAAAACACAATCTTTTTGCCTTTTTTGGTCTTTATGGTTTTATGGTTTGTTTCATAGTAAAATTGCTTAAAGGCACAAAAGACCTTCTGAAATCGATTGAGTCCAGTGTTTCAGTCAGTGTGTGTGTGTATGAGTGTTGTCTTGTTTGGTTCATTGCCTCCAGCTGCATTAAACTTCCAAGAAGCCTCAGTTTGCTGCAACACAGGCCCCATTTAAACCCCATCGATCAAAGAGGTTTGAATCTGGATGAATTTATAGTCAGTACTCCGATTAGTGGGACTAAAATCTCACTGCTGATTTGCTTTGTTCCTTCTTCATTCATAATTGTAGTTTTATCTGTAATGTATGTCAGGCAGTCAATTAATGTAGAGCTGAAAAGACCATGATTGATGGTTCGATATAGCTGTGTCAGAAAATCTCCATTCTTTGAATTCTGAATGTGACAACACATCATACAAACAAAAACTCATGTTTCTTCTCTTTGCAACCAGAAAGGTCCAAGATGCCTTTAGTCTAGCTTAATAAAAGTAAAAACTGATCCCCTTGCTCTGTAAAAATGTCTTGCTTTTGCAGTCAATATATCAAAGAGTCAGCTGGGTTTTGTTTAAGCTATGCCGGCTAAAACCACAACAGAAATGTTTCTACATTTCTAATTGTACATGTGCTCATTAAAGAAAATACAAGATGCATCTACTGAGTTGTCAGAACGTGGACAGATTCATGTGTTTGTGGACCCCGGGTTAAAAAATGTCCTATTTTGCTCCTATTCACCCCACCCAACAATACAATACAGGTGTGAAGGCGTATTGGTGTGTGTTTTGATGAAGAGGAGGATTTATTTTACCCCTTCCTCTTTCATTTTCAGTTTATCTGATCCCTACATTAATCAGACAGGATTAAACCCAGTGGAGGTACGTTTGAGCAGAAAACAGGGAACAGGACTGAAATGATTTTGGACAGGGTGACGGAGCACTGAACTTCCTGTACTGATTCCCTCTGCCAACCAGATGCAGACAGTTTTAGAAATGACCGTACTTCCCTCAGAGAGCGGACAGCTGAATTTGACTCATCGTGTCGTCTGAAGATGGTTCATTTCCTCCACAGCGAAATGGAAAATGTCAAACATGAACCAGAATGCACCAGAAAGAGTCCACTATCATTTTATTCAGATTTATTCAGACTTTAGTCTGCCTCTGATCCACAGTGACTCACTCTGAGGTTGTTCTGTATTTTATAAGCTCATGGAAATGACAACAGATGAATCACTAGAAATGTTTAAAACTTCGTGGACCATAGTGGTGGTTTGGCATAGTTTAGCACATTGGTTCCATGCCACAAGTCTTTCAATTGATTTCCTTCCTTCCAGACTAAATTGCTCCAAGTTAAAAACAACTTGGACTTGCTGCTGATCAAAGATCTTTAGTTAGGCTTTAGTTACATCCTGCTGACAACTGAATTAGCTTTTCTGACAGTTTGGCTCATTGGTGAACCAAATTTTTGCAGCCACCTATCAATTCTCTGTCAGAGTATCCTTGATGCACACTTACAACCACATGATGACATAATGTGAACAAAAATAAAATCACCTAAATGTTCATTGTTATGGATCTGAAGACTCTGTGTTTTTTGATATTGTACTGAAAAGGGAAACCAGACGCCCTCAAAAATGCGGGACGGTCCCAAATTTTGAGCAGCTGTTCCTTCTTGTAACTGTTTGCCTGTATATTGCATAATATTTGACAACATTGCGTAACCTGTGAAACATATAAAGACGTACAGGCCTACGTATGAAACACATATACCTGAATATCAAATAACATGTGGAGCATCCATCCATCTTATCTGACATCGGGTCACGGAGGTAACAGTTCCAGCGGGGGACCCCAAACATCCCTCTCCCCGGCTACATTAACCAGCTCTGACTGGGGGATCCCGAGGCGTTCTCAGGCCAGGGTGGAGATAAAATCCCTCCACCTAGTCCTTGTTCTGCCCCGTGGCCTCCTCCCAGCTGAAGTGCTTGGAACCCCTCCCTAGGGAGGCGACCAGGTGGCATCCTTACAAGACTTTCACAACATTTTTCATAGTTCACTCTTGGGTTCACTCTTGCAAGATCTCGTGGGCCTGGGTTTCCCCTCTGGACACCTTTTGCTGTTGCCTGCTGACAGTGACAACATGGATAATTGCATGGACAACGTCAAACAGCAGCTCACAGTAACTGATGAAGGCTTCTTTTAGGATGATGATATTAATGTTCTTTAAATTTTACACAGTAGTTAAATGTTGAACCACCTCCGCCACATTTAAGTGATGGAGTACTGTGTAATACATATTAAAAGATATATATGAATTCACATTTTTCGTCAGGTATTCAAGATTTCCAGGAACAATGTTTGTTTCTGTTAATATTTTTGATCCATTATGACACACGGTGGTCCTCTGTACACTCACTGAATCTCTGTAGAGTCTCTGGTCTCAGACAGCGACACTCTTCAAGAAGTAAAGGTTTGTGTATTTTGCATTCTGTTTTTTTTTCCCAAAATTGAAATTTGACACAACTGTTGGAGCAGCCGAACTGAACAGGTTCTTCCCGACTTCCTAGACATTGCTGTTAAAAGTAACGCTACAAAAAAGTAAGTGCTTCTTGTGTTGGCTCTCATTCATTCGCAGTCATTCTGTAGGTAGACACCAATGGCAGCTTGTCAACCTCTGGTACTTCGCCAGATTCGTCTACATGGTATTTTAGTTAGAGACAAAAATATTCAAAACTGCTGCAGTGTCTTTTTTAAAACCTGTTTTATTTATTGGCTTTTCTCTTTCTGTTGTTGTCTATATGCTCCTATTTCATTTTGCTGTAAATCACTGGACCCAAATCAAAGCTCAAAGCCCCAAAGAGGTCCCATGATAAGCCTGAGAGGTTGTGATAGGTGCTTGATGTGAGTCAAACAGAAACATACAGCTCTCAATTCGAACCTGCAGACTGCTGAGTGTGAGCTTTACTTCATTATAAAACAACCAGCTGTTTTATATTTATCGATGAGGAATTGAGAGTCACCCTGACTCTTAAATTCCTCCTGTTCACTTGTTGTTTAGTTTTGGAGGAACTGAAGGCAGCAGACGACTCTGCAGTGAGTCAGCGCAGCATCTACACCTCCGAGGAGGGAAGTTCAGGATTTTCCAAAACCATTTACATAACTATACACACCATCATATCGCAAAGTTCTTCATTTAATGTCCTTAAAATATCAAGGATTCAGTCTGTACAAGGGTTGTCTGCCCACAGTCAGACTGCTGACAAATCTGTTTTTGTTTAATCTGAGCCTTGTCACACATCAGGGTGTTTCCAGAAAAGTCTCAAAAACACGCTCACGTCCAAGTCACTTCTCACCTCTTTATGAGAAAATTGTAAGTCAAGATTTAAGTCTTTCAAGTGATTCTGTTAAATGACATTTTAACATCCATTAGAAGCTAGCCTAATATTGTTTTATACATGGTTACGGCTTGATTATATTGGGCACAGCTGTGTCGTGTTACGGCTGCAGCGCGGCTACCGGACCAGATCACAGCCGTCCTATACAATGCTTGTGATTCTGCCAGATGGGCCGCAGCATGTCTCAGAAACTGCTCGTCGCTCTGCTCCGCTTCAAATTCACGTAGTCTGTTTTTGAAGGACGCTGCATCGATCTGTGCAGGAGGTCAGACACAGAAACAGTGGAGACAATCTGGTCAATTTTCAAAATAAAAGATCCAGTGCAGACTCACCATCATAAAAACAGACAAAAATTAAACTATTTAACTATGTAGCCTACCTAAGCATGGTAGAAGTGTAAAAAGCAAAAAAAAACAACAAAAAAAACAAAAAACAAAAACAAAATCTAAGCAAGTCAACATAATAGGAAGGGCAAAACGTCCATGCCCAGTAGAATCAACCACTCTTCAACCCATGGACCACCTGATGTCCTCCAGAAATCTTCTCAACTGGGATAAAAACTTGGAGACTTCACTAATGGAATCTCTGACCTCGAAAAACCCAACTAACCAAGTTTCAGTCACCTATGAGACAAGAAACACACATTCAGCCGAGTCAATGTCCTCATGAGTGATTGTAGTGATTGCAAGCCCTATTTAAAAAATATATAAGAACAGATAAGGATCAATATGTGAGAGACGTGTTTTGATGGATGTTTTTGTCTTGTCTGAGCATGAAAAGCGCACATTTTCTCATCTTGCAATCATATGCAATGTCTGGTTAGACTTTCAAAATAAAGCTTGCTGAGAAACATTTCATTTTAGTTGCAGTTTGGTTAGGTTTAGGAAAACGTTGTGGTTTTGGTTAAAATAACTACTTCCTTAAAACACTCATCCTTGACTATTTGTCTCATGCGGGAATCAAACCCTGCTGTCCTGTGTGAAAGCTTTGTCCTTTCTTGCTCTTTGTGCTACTGCTCCTTTGTTAGACAAAACGTGTTTCTGCGTCTGTCTCTTGCATTAAGTCAGGCCTGTGATACTGGTAATTCTTGTTCTTTCCTGATAGTTCACGAAGCACTACATGAATGAATTTGTGCTTTTTTATGTGTATGTGTTCATGATCATTCATGTACCCTTATTACAAACTTTTATGGTTTTATTAAAAATCACCTTATCTGACTTAAATGTCACTTAGATTGAGAGAAGTAAAACAAGATGCAGAGACAGAGGACGGTGACAGAGACAGCAGAGATAAGACAGATTAAATATGCATTTCATAAGAGATGGAAGCTTGTATTTTGGACAGCAGCAAGTTGGAAAAAATTCCCCCAAAAGCCCACAGTTGCCGCTGGATTTTGGTTAAAAATTTTCCCTGGTTATGGACCTGATTCTGTTCATTAAAATCAGTAGAACTGGTGACAAAGCGTAACCAAAGACTGGACAGATCATAATGGTCCCGATAGCCTGCCACAAGACACGAGGGACAAGATCATGAGAATGCCCTCGGTCCAAATGACACTTGTTGACTGGGGGCAAACTTCCACAAAGTTCTTGCAACATGTAATAGATAGTTTTGGTCATGTTGTAGAAATAACACAATCTCATGTTGTCTTCCTGACAAAGTTATTCCTGTAATCCAACAATGTTGTAAATGTCTTTCTTCAGCGATACAAAAAAAAAAAAAGCTGTTTGTGAGCTGTTTTTATGTCTTCATATTAAAGTGATAAGAATCTTGTTTTTCATTTGTAAAAGTTCTGCCGCTGGGTTCAGATCAAAACAGCTCTACCACAGAAAAGTGTTATCATCAGTATCATCTGCAATGCGATTTATCTTTGTCTAAAACTGACAGAGTGCCTTGTACTTATGAATGAATGTCTTCTCTTCCCCCTCTGACCTTTGTTTCTGCTCATTTGCGGTTTTTATTATTCATTATTATGAGCTTCACTAACAAATACAGAGAGATGATCTAGTGTAAATTTAGTATGAGTGTGTATAACTCATGTTGTGGGGACATAAGTCTGTTTACACACTCACATTGTGGAGACTCGTCTTCCTTACAGGCACAAAACAAAGTCCCTATAATGTAAAATCATTAAATTTTCGATTGAAGATTTGGTTAAGGTTGGGTTTAGGATTAGGCAAGTATTCGTCATGGGCTGGGTTAGGGTAAGTCTCTGGGAAATGAATGTAAGTCAATGGAAACACAACTGTGTGTGTGTGTGTGTTGATAAAATCATCGCCATAAACAGGATATTGTCCCTGACTGACCTCAGAGATTAATTAACGGCATGATAATGACTGGCATGAAATCTGTGTCCTCTCTTTGGCGGTGGTGACACATTCTCTCTTGTTTTCAGTGGCCAAAGGGAACTGAAACTGAAATGGCTACCGATCTATTTTCTAATCAACACAACACTTTTTGAAGGTTTCGTTTCTGTCGCCCCTGTGTATCCTGCTCAGCGGTCTGAATCTTTGCACCACTTCCAAGTGAAAGCAATGCAGACAAGAAAATTAGCAGGATGTCCTAACCTGCTCTGTGCATCGCCGAAACAGACTAAGAGACGTGTTGCCCTGGTTTTATTTTTGAAAAGTTTCATGCATTTGCTTCAGCTCCAGAACGACCATCTATCTTATCTGGTCAGAATCAGCACTGATGCCTTTGACTGTAGTGCAACCCTGCTAATTTCAGATGTGTGATCAGACATTTTGTTCTGGGACCGAGCCTGGCAATATGTAGCAACTGCATGTCCAATCCAGGAGTACAGCAGTCCAAATAACGAGTCGGAGCCATAGACAGTATATTAAATAGGTTGACTTTCTATTTAATATACAATCTATGATTGAAGCGAATTGTTTCCCCCCACCCCCTCATCCCCAACTAAAGGAAGCTCAGGCAGGCTGCAGGAACGCTGCAGGAGCACAACACGAGCGCAACATTGTAAACTGATAATAACAAGCCGCGATGAGTCCTTAACTGTAAGATGATCAGCTGTTTATAAATGTAACGCTAAGCCTGTTACCTGGAAAATAAAAGGTCTCTCTGGAGGTTGAGCTCAGTGACTCCCTGTCTCACTGCCTGCCAGACTCCATTAACATATCTCTTAATTTAACTGTTATAAGCATCTACTCCTTCTAAAAGATTATTTATGATTTCTTGCGACTCATAAACAGACATTTACTCATTCTGCAAACATTCAGCAGTAATTTCGACTCTAATTAAGGTAAAACAATAACAGTTATTCAGGTCCAGAATAGAAATTTTTGGAGGACACTGATTGTCAGAGAAGCGAATATTTCTATTTAGCATGATTCCTTAATCCCTGATGACATATCATGGTCATTTTATGATATATTACAGTAAATATATTACATATTTCTCCTTTAAAGCATAAGCTAGTGGGTTATCTCCAGGAATTACACTACAGAAGTACCTACAGTGTTGTACTTTGAAGCATGAGGGCACTGACCAATCAGTGGTTCAGTGGTTTTTTCTGCAGAAAGCTGAGGTGTGTGCAGAGGTGGACAGCAACATCCTTGTCCTGTGTTCACCAACGGTTTACATCTCTGTGTCTGTATCTGATGCTTTTGTATGAGTATATATGCAGTACAGTATGTGTACATTACAGCATTGTATGCGGTGCATCTGTGTGTATTTGTGTGTGTGAGAAAGATCCCGCTGAGCAAAAGCTGCAACAGTTTCATTTCATAATGTCACCGAAAAGAGGAAGTGAATTTCTGCGTGTTACAGTACATACATGCACATTTTTGCCTGCGACTGTGCTCGTCTCCATGCTGTGTGTTCAAAATATTGTGTGCGTCTGTGAGAAAGAGAGACAGAAAGAACTTTAAATATGGACCTCCCCTCTAAATCCCTCCAGCTGAAATGCTCTCAGCGTTTTTTTTTGTTTTTTTTTCTCTCCACACATATTTCCACGTGCCGTGTGGACGCCACGTCAGCTGTGTCAGCCTGACTCTGCACAGTATGTGTGTGTGTGTGTGTGTGTGTTTAAAGAGCTCTGTATAAGGCTGTCTCCAGCAGCAGGGAGCAGTCAGAGTCCACATTTCATCATCTGGATTTGGATGCAGATGTGAGTTTAATATTTCTGTAAAGCTTCACCAGCTCAAAGAGTCACTTCAGCTGTGATGCCTTCAGTGTTTCAGTTTACAGCCTCCGCGGTTTCCTGCAGTAAATATCTCAGAATCAAATAAAAACTGTATTCACCAACTTGGATGATGCTCTCACTCACTGAAAACTGAACTCCAACATCTTTGTGACCTTGGTTTCATGTATATTTCAGCAGAGATGCCTCACCTGAAAGCCAAGTTGTGCTAACTTCAGAAGAAATTATGGTTTTTTGTCTTAAATTTATGTTTTATATTATAACACTATTCCTTCAGCATTGTCCCCGACTGACCTGGAAAGAGAGGCACTACACACAGCAAAGGCCACATATTTAAAGTGATATTCCACCCCAGAGCGATAATCAATATTTACTGACCCCTATGCTAGTGTGTGGATGGGTGAAGATCTTCAGTTCACAAATCCAGTACAATTGTAGTGAATGATGACCACGGATAAAATGTAAAAAAAAAAAAAAAAAAGAACACAAAACAAACACAAAATGTCTCCATCCTGCTCGTGTGGTGTGATCCAAGTGTCCGTGAGCTGCAACATTAAAATTTAACCACAAAAGACACCATTTACACCATGTTTTTAGCTGAAATGTCAACTGTAGCCTCTCGGACTTGAGCCAGATGCACAAGAGACCTCGTGATATTTTCACACGTGCATCCATTAAGATATATACGAAGTCTCGCGATACATCAACGCCATGTTTACATCCTACCTGGGAGGAGGATTGTTCTGGGGTGGAATATCGCTTTAAGCCTCTGCAAACCCAAATCCACTACAGTTTTACAACCATGTAATTTAGGGTCTCATATACATAATGGTAAGAAATCGGATTTAATCCAAATTTGAATTATTGTCATCTAAGTTCTTGCACACATCATGTTGTGCTCGAGATTTATTACGAAAAATGCGCAATTAATTCATTCATCATAAAAAATCCATGTCAGTTACTATGTGGGTGCAGAGTCTGAGTCTGAGCCAACTCAACAACAGGGAGCTGAAGCCACAATATCACTCCTTTAACACAAACTGTGATTTAAACTGGCCGAAATCAGTATCGGTTTAAATGTACACTATATTTAGAAAATCTGTCCCATCATCCATTAAATGTGTCACAATCTGCCTGATTCAGCTCAGCAGGGGACACTGATTCATACCATGTTATGTGGCCGAGATATGATGTGATGACTGATCAATCAATCAGCTCATAGGAATGGTGGAGTTCGTAGAAGTAGAAGGAAACGGCTCAGTCAGTCACAATCAGTGAAGAGAACATGTGGTTTTGTGATTACTAAATGACGATACGTGAGACGCTCAGGGTGGGAAACCTGGAGGTCAACATAATGAGTTGGGAAATTAAGGTAAGAGACAGGACGTCCTCCTTCCACAGACACTGGAGGAAGTGAAGAGACAGCAGGTGGATGATAGTTGACTCACCAAGGATAATCTGATAGTCTTGGTCCTGATGGGAAGGTGGAGAATGGCATTTTTAATTTTTAATTTAAATTTTTATTCCAATTTATTGTATTAATTTCCTTTTTTCAACTTTGCTGGATTAAGATTACTGATACAGTTCATTTAAGACAATTTTAGACATTAGTTTAAGATACACATATCAAATTTGTAAATTCTGATTCTATAGTTATTTTTTCCATCAGGTCTGATTGTGTTTATTATCTAAAACAATAAATCCATACCCAGATCCATTTATTTTTATACAACACAGGGTTGTGGTCCCCTTTTTGCCGCTCATAAAAAAACAAGACTAAAATTATATTCAGTAGATAAAACAAACTATTTTGCATAGAGGTGTGCTGAGGTTGAATTAAAGGGATAGTTCACCCAAAAATGAAAATTCAGTCATTATATCTACTCACCCTCATGCTGATTGAAGGTCGGCTTAGCTTTCTAGTCCACCAAACACTGCTGGAGTTTCACAGGAAAGCAGCGTTGCAGTTCTCAAACACTTTAAGTGAGTGGTGACCAGTTTTCAAATGTAATAAAACAACCCAAAGACAAGGCATAAAATGCCTCGTCTGGTGAAATCCAAATCTCCTAAAGTCCCAACATGCCAAGTTGACTTCAAAGATGTAATTTATACCATGTTTTTAGCCTGAATCTTCTCTGTAGATCCTTATCTTGGAGCCACGTTCATGTGCTTGTGCACATCATCTGAACAGGGTGTTTGTGGCGTGATGGTGTGTGTGCTTAAGTGAGCAGCATGTCGAGGCTTTAGGAGACAATTACACCAGATGAGCAGTATGGAAGCATTTTATGTGTCTTTTGGTTGTTTTGTTTTTTGCTTGATAACTGGTCACCATTCACTTCGGTTGTTTGGGAGATTCTGCAGCACTGGTTTTCAGTGAAATGTCAGCAGTGTTTTGTGGACTAAGAAACTAAAGAAAAAACTGACCTTAAATCAGCATGATGGTGAGACTAAATTTTAATATTTACTAACACTTTCACAGCCTTAGGGAAAATCTGTTCTGTAGTCTGGCGCAGCAGCAGATATTTCTGTATTTCTTTCCAGATATTAGCAGAGTAAACGGGCTGTGGCTGAGGTTGGTTTAATCTTTTATTATCCTTTGGGCTCTTGCAAAATATGGCAGAAACTGAATCTAATATTCAGAAGTTTTCATTAGTCTGTCATCACCTGATATTACCTCACAATAATAACATAAACTCTCTGTGTACAGCACCTTTCATACAAGAAATGTAGCCTCCATGGAGTCCGTCATGCTGCACCGCCATGTTTTTACAGTAGCCCAAAGTGGACAAACCAAACATTGCCTCTAGATTAGGCCTTTCACATTTTTCATGAGTTTTGCAGCTCCCATAGTTTCTCCTACATGGAAGGGGAGGGTGAGACGAGGTGTTTCCAGTCTGCAAGCAACCACTAGATGCTACAAAATCCTGAACACTGGTTCTCTGTTCTTGTTTTTTCATCTTAATTATCGTTTTGAACATATAACGTTATTATATGACCAGTCAAAGTGCAGTTGTGTGTATCCTGAACTGGAGTTTTGAGTCAAAAGTGAAGCAGAGATCTCCTGAACTTGACTTATTTGTGAAAACTGTGTAACCAAAAAGGTGCTGAATATCTGTAGAGAGATGATATTGGCATTGGTTGGATATCTAAAGAGCAGAGTCAGGTGTTAAAGCCTGTGACGAACCCTGACAAATCTTTTTTTTTTTTTTTGGTCTCCAGAGTGTCGAGGCAGCGAGCTGCAGCCAACACACACATTCCTGCCTGAAATAGAGCGAGAGTTGGATTTCACCGACCTGACCCGCTCAGCTGCGTTACACAGATCGTATCCTCGGTGATGACATAGTAGCACATTTATTCTCGGAGCAGGACCGCGCGCTCCGAGCGAGGCACGCCACGCGGCATGGGTGTGGGCGGGGCCAGCTGCTGCAGGACGGTCCAGCCAACCAGCGGTGGCGTCACCTCTGCTGTAGGACATGGTCGGGAGTGAAGGGGTGCAGCCTGGATCATCGGGACAAAAGTACTCGACATTGGTGTTTTTGAAAGCATTGCATGCTTTTGGATCTTTGTGTGTATGAATAAACACATCCACCATTTATAAAAATATCAGAAAACATTTATTCCATCATTCTTCAAATATTTCCTGCAAGAGGTAACATTCGTCCAAAGTGGATATGATGTCCAGCAGGTTGAAATGAACCCTGACAGATATAGAAGGACTCTGCTGCCAAACACAGTTCAGGCTCGGTGTCACTCTGCGAACACTTTGTCACGTCGCCTGAAGAGAGAGAGAGAGAAGAAAAAAAACTCCCGCCAACCAGCTGTCCAAAAGGAGTGTTGCTGCTTTTGATTCTCAGAAGATCACCCAGTGAACCTGAAGGAGGAGGAGGAGGAGGAGGAGGAGGAGGGGGAGGAAGGGGGTCGTCAGGTTCTTGGGTTCAGTCCTGGTCGTGGAGAGAGAGGGAACAGCAGGGGAATGTGTGAATGCGTGTGTGTGTGTGGCAGGAACAGGCTGCCAAATATGGCGAGAGCAGACGAGCATCCAAAGTGTGTGTGTGTGTGAGAGAGAGAGACAGAGAGAGAGTGTATGTGTGTGTGTGTTCTGGAAAAAGTTGTTCTTGTTCTTTATTGGTATCAGCTGATGTTGGACATGTTTCATGTTTTCATCCCGACACCACTAATAAAAGGAGACTTGTGTTAAAATCACATTTATTTAATCAACAGTTCAGGACACTGAAGTTGCCCTCTGATGTGAGGTCAGGACAGGGATGAAACGGAAATCGGTAAATCCAGGACAAGCAAAGAGCGCTTTGACGCAGAACAAAAGAAAACGGTCTTGCCTGTAATTCATGATATTGTTATTGCAATAATTAAGGGATAACTTCACAATTTGTATTTGTATGTACATCAAAATAGTTTTTGATTGTTGTAATTATTCCCAGAATCCTGCACTTGCATAGTATGGAAGTGAGTAAATAGTGCCGTTTCAAATCAAGGATGACCGTTGTGCCCTTAACGGAAATGCTGATCGCAGCTTCTTGTTCTTCTTCATGGGCGAGCTGAAGCTGGGGGGGAACTTTACTGCCACCCACCAAAACATCTACTGGCCTGCTTATTCATTTGTGTTCCATTTCAATTCATTCAACGTGAACGTTCAACTTTTGTTCGCCCTCTGTTTCTCGTGAGGTTAAAAATTCGCCATAATCTCCGTTGATGACTGGCCTCCACTGAAAACGCACCAACTGGTGGCCTAAATCCAACAACAGTATAGTGACTTATTGATAAAAATATATGCATGACTTATATCTGTATAATTCTGTCACCCCAGCTGCATCCTCATCAGCCTGGGCTGCCATGCTCACAAGTTTGGAGGACCATTGAGGGCGAGAAGTGTCCGCCGCTCCACACTCAACATTTTGACTGTTTTGAGTACAACATCCGGGTAATTGCTGTGCACATTGTTTTGCCGTGAATGCCAATGTGAAGGCACTTATGCACTCAAAACAGGAAGTGTCAATACAGAATTATTCAAGCTGAAACACAGATACAAGACTCAGACCCAGGAGGCCGCAGTTCTCATCCCATGTGAAACCAAAACATCATTAAAACTTCTCAGGTACAGAATTCTATGTGCATCACATGACTTTCATCTTGCAACTGGCTTCAGTGACACGCGTCTATCGTTATGTAAAATAAAATATGGTGTTATCCTAAACGTGAACTTAATTCAGCTTCTGAAAGACGCCCTGCCAGAAAAAGTTTGGGAACCACTGTCCTTAACCTCTCCAAGGATGTTTTGTGCCTGAACCTGCCCAAACTCGAGTGGGAGTTACAAAACATCCATATGTGACAAGTTGGGATGAGAACGTGTTGGGTTGGATACTAACCCATATAAAAGTTGCGTAACGGGTAAAAAATATATTTAAATAAATTCACAGGCAAGGGTAAAAATGAACTAAATGCAGCAAGCAGCAGATGAGAGCAAAAGTATGTGTTTTTTTCTCCTCAGGAAATCAGAAGTGAAAATTATTGTGTAGTATTTCTAAGCATGCAGGGCGAAACTTTCACTGTCTACTTGTACTTTTGATGTATGCCCCCGCCCTGTTCCTAGCTGCTGTAGCCTGCTCAGTCACTACAGTTTCTGGTTGTTCTGGTTGAATGTTCATTTGTAAAAGTCCTGCTCTCCAGCTTTAACACATTAAAAAAAACCTTTGCCATCTGATTAGACTTGATAATATTGGCGTAATAGTGATGTATAGGCTACATCAAAATGGATGATATAAAGCCAAAGAATGCTCAGTTGTGGACAATACATCATCAAAGGTCAAGAAATTTGGTGTGATCGGAGACTGTGAGAATTGCTGCTTTCAAATGGTGCAAAAATTATTAGCTTTTATAGCTGCAGGCTACAGACACATCGTCGCTTAGGAAACACATCAGCAGACAGCTGCAGGAGAACAGTGCTGCACCGACTGACATACAAAGAACACAATGAGTGACTTTAGCCTGTTTAGTCATAGGTCAGGTCATGGGACTTAAAATAACAGGACAGATTTGACTTAGAGATAATTGCAGGTTACAGGTTGCTTCTGGTACTGAGCTTTGCAGGTGCAGGTAGATGTGGTTTTGCAAAACTGGACCCATGCAGGACTCTGATCGTTCCACCTGTTCATACTAGCTGTGAAGTGATGGAGGACAAAAGCCTGTTTAGTGCAAAAATAGATCTGCTCAAGTCAAGTGTGATCAGTTTGGTGTATAACTGCAAATGCTAGCAGCTGCTAGCATCTTGGAGATTCCTAAACTGACTGAAACTTGTTTACATATCATGTGACATTTTCTTTCAGCTGACTTTATAAAATTTTAAATACTGTCGCATCTAACTGCAAAGTACAAAATTGGTTCGTTTTGGAGAAGTTCAGGCTCAGCGTCCCCCTGCAAACACTTCATCCCATTGTTAGAAGAAGAAAAGAAAAAAAAAAACGACCACCGACTCTTCCTCTCTGTCACGTTTACTCTGAGTCTTAATTTCACTTTTCCTTAGAAGAGTGAACGGGAAGTGGTGTCTTTAAAATGCTGGAAAGACTCATATAACTGTCTTAAGCAATGTTATGGCTCCGTTGAAAGCAGAAGTGATGCTGCATGAAGCATCCTCAGGGTCTCGGGGTCTTAATGAGCAGAACAGTCTGTCCGAATGCACAGCTGAGCGTAGATATTTCTGGTTGGGATTAAGATAAAACAGTTTATTTCTGTATTTCTTCCTCCCTGTTTCTCTTTCTTCTTCTTCTTCTTGTCCTAAAAATAAAGTCCTCTGGTAACACCACTCCACCACACTAACCCTGATCTCCCGCCCTGTTTCCACTCCTCCTCCACCACCTCCTCCTCCTCCTCCTCCTCCTCCTCCTCCTCCTCCTCCTGGTTCGTTCCTGAAGTTCCTAGAATCTTCCACAGTTGCAGTTTCAGGGAACGTCGGGAACGTCAAGAAGCTGCCAGCTCCAAAAACTGTGGTTGGGCTCAGACGACGTCCTGTTCTTTCTGTCTCTCCACATGTAGTTCACATGTGAGATTGTATGTCCCATCTGCGTCTCTGATTGGTTCACTGCATGTCTGTCTAGATGCCTTATTGGCTGAAAATAGACATGCCTGTGTCTATAGTGTGTGCACTCTGCAGAATCAGAGTTTATATCCGATTAAATATGCATCTATACAAGAAAATTTCATCAGTGGTTCAAAACTAAAATCTTCTAGAGATCTGCAATTATGGCATTTTTCAAATTATTTCATTTCAAATTACTTTTTGAAAAAACAAGTGTACACTAGCTGCCTAGACACAGTTTCAGACTAGCTGATGAAGAAAGGTAAAAGGAGAGTCAATATTATACTTAGTTTCTTAGTTCTTATACTTTTTTGATGGGTGGCCAAAAACTTCCAAATGCATATTAATGTTTTTCTGTGCATGTTAGATATTTAAACTTTACGAAGGTGAAAATATTTCAATGTTGCATATACAGACTGTTACCAAAAAAAGAGAAAGATTATTAAAAGGAGACTTGGGTATTTTTCAACCTGCGCCTATTTTCCCATGTTTTAATGCCTAACACAGCTTCCTAACTGGAAACAATGTGAATGAGCAAGCAGGCAAACATCAGATTGTTTCGGTCTGTCTAAATGACAACGTCCTGATCTCCTGTGTGCATCAGTGAACAGGCTAAGTGGCATGAAAAAACACCCGCTGTGGCTCTGTTTTTGCGAATTTTTGCACACTTGCTTCATCTCAACTTATTTTGTTTGCTCAAATTTGACGCTGACATCCTTGACATTTCTGTTTCCCTTCAAAACAGTCAACAGAAAAAAATCGACAAGGTTGAGAAGCGACGCATCTTATATTATTATCCACAGTGCCCTTTTATAACCTTATCCTCTAAAAGGAAGAAGTTTGGTAGGAAAAAGGGAGCCACTGGGAATTACAAGTAAGTAAACTGTGTCCCAAATAAAGAGAGATAAAACTTAAGAAATTTACTTAAGTTATGAATAAATAACTTAAGATACAATTTACTCATTTCTAGAGGGGGACATCAGAAGACATCGCTCGTATATCTGGAAGAACTTTTCGCCCCCCACAGCCGCAGGAAGCAGACTGCACACACTGTCAATGTACGTCCACTTAAAGAGTTTGTTTTGCCATTGAACGGATCAGATTGTTATTCTAAATGTGTGACAAAATTGTGGAAAGGACCCCCAGTGATAGACCTTTTTGTTAAAGAATAAGATTATTTTTGTATAACCAGAAACAGCTGTTACATCACTCTGTTCAAGTCCACCAGACTCCATTGACAAAAACAGCAATTTTACCTCGCAGAACACAGGATTTCCTGGTCTACTGCTGCCTTGATTCGTTAGTTTGTTTGTGATATCGTATGACTTTGGTTAAACCAAACTATCCTTTTAAAACACTTAAGTCACACAATAACACAAACAAAATAACAGATCAAGGCAGTGGCAGACCAGCAACTCCCATGTTCTATGAGATAAAATTACTGATTTCTCTTATGGAGTTTGGTTGGTGGGGACAGAGTGATATTTAGCCTATATAACAGCAGATTCACATCAGAAAAGGGAGTCTGCCTACAAGATAAAGAGGTGAAAATATTCTAAATGCAACGTACACTTGAATTGATACTGATTTTTTTTTTTTTCGGTGGTCATATTTTGTTGCTTACCCTGTCCACAGCAAAACCTTGCTTCGCTTCTGTGCTGATGGCCCTCCCTGCGTCTCCAAAGCGAGGACGTGCCGACCGGCATCCACTGTAGTTAATACACTCGCTATGGATAAGTACCTCATACAACCCCACATCAAATAATCCAAACGATCCCTTTAAGGTTCTTTAAAGTAAGAGGATTAACTGTATGGTACAGGAAAGAGTTCACTCGTGTATCACATCAAGTTAACAATAAATGGATCCTAGGGGCAATCAAGTTAACAACAAATGGATCCTGGGACAAAATGTTCCCAGACTGAGATGTGCCGGAGTCGTGACATTAAAACGCCCTGGAGCTTCTGCCCTAAATAATGTAATAACCAACCGGAAAAGCAGACATGTGATGAGACATTCAAGGACACAGATAAAATGTCTCCGTGGGGCTGAAGGGGTGTTCGATCACACAAAGGAGCATCTGTGAGTGTGTGTTCGGCGGCCTGCGGGGGATTAACTTCAGCTCAATAGGACAGTGTGTTTTGTTTATGCGTGTGTACAATATTGGCCGAGTGACAATAGGAGCAGTGTAACTAAATGACTGTACCGTAAGTGGGGCAGACCGGTGGCTCAGCAGGCGGGGACAGCTCACTCTGAGCCGGCGGCAGTTCGACGCTCGCTGTTGGCTCCTGTGTCAGCGGCCGCTTTATTTCGACAGAATCAACCGTGAAATGTCATGAAAATAATCTTTAAAAGGTTTGATTGTGCCACAAACATTAGAAAGTTGTATCAGGAGCAAATTTAAATGTCAGGGTGATTTTTCGCGATAAATGGTGTTTGTTGTGCTAATCCACACACTTAAAAAAAAAACTTAAAAAAAAAACAAAAAAAACAAAAAACAACTCTGTCTGTCTTTGGCGCTGATCCCTGTGGCGTTTCTGCACTGTTCTGTTAAAGATGGTAAGCTGCCTGCTCATCTGATGGATGGTTAACATGACTCATGTTAAAGGGACAGGTCACCCTAAAATCAAAAATACATGTTTTTCCCCTGGCCAGTGCTGTTTATGCATCTAGATTTTTTTGGTGTGAGTTGCAGGGGTTTGGAGATATCGGCTGTAGAGATGTCTGCCTTCTCTCCAGTATAACGAGACTAAATGCCGTTTGGCTTGTGGTGTTCACAGCACTAAAAAAAAAAAATACATTCTCTTTCCAAAACTCGTCACCCGGTTTCTCAAGATAACCATTATCTTTTCCCAAACCTCATCAAGTACGACCGCAGTTCCAAGAAAGTTGTTGCATCATGTAAAACAGAAACAAAAACCGAATGCAATGATTTGCAAATTATTTTCAACCTAGATTTAATTGAATACAATGCAAAGACAAGATGTTTAGTAATTTTTTTAAATAGTCACTCATTCAGACTCTGGGGACATTTAGCACTGTGATACATAATTATCTCTTTTAACAATTCTCAGCACACATTTGGGAATTTAAGAATGATAATCCACTCAATATGTACTCACCCCTATGCTGATGTGAGGATGGGTGAACAATCCTGGAGTTTTAGCAGAAAACAGGGTTGCAGCCAATGGCAGTGAATGGCAACCACGGACAAAATGTAAAAAAAAGAACACAAAACAAACACAAAATGTCTCCATCCTGCTCGTGTGGTGTAATCCAAGTGTCCGTGAGCCGCGACATTCAAATTTGACCACAGAATACGCCTTTTACACCATGTTTTTAGCCGAAATGTCAACTGTAGCCTCCCAGGTAGCATGTAAACATGGTGTCGATGTATCACGAGACTTCATATATCTCTTAATGGATGCACGTGTGAAAATATCGCGAGATATACAAAGTCTCGTGGACTATCATTCTGGGGTGGAATATCGCTTTAAGTCACTAATTGCTGATGTTTTGAAAGTGAAATTCTTTCTCATTATTGCTTGATATATGACTTAAGGTGCTCAGCAGTCAGGGGTCTCTGTTGTCGTTCTTTGTGCTTCATAATGCACCACACATATTCAATAGGAGACAGGTCTGGACTGCAGGCAGGTCAGTCTGGTGCCTGAACTCTTTTACTACAAAGCTGTGCTGTTACAACATGTTCTGAATGTGTCTTGGCATCTTCTTGCTGAAATAAGCAGGACGTCCCTGAAAAAGATGTCATCTGGATGGCAGCGTATGTTGCTCCAAGCGCACCCGTACATATCCAAATGTACCTTCCACCAGTGATGGTGCCTTCACAGATGTAGTAGCATTCTGGATCTTTTCTTCTGTAGCCTGGAGGACAACGTCCATGATTTTCAAAAACAGTCTGAAATGAGGACTCGTCAGACCAAAGCACTTTTCCACTTGACCTTGGGCCCAGAGACACTTGTAGTGTTTCTGGATGTTGTTGATATACTGTCTTTTGCCTTGCATGGTAGAATCTTATCTTGCATTTGTAGATGCTGCCGCAAACTGTGTTTACTGACAATGTTTTTCCAAAGTGTTCCCAAACACATTGAGTAATAGCCTTTATACAATAATGTTTTCAGCTTTGCCCCTTATGTGCAGAGATTCCTCCAGACTCCCTGCATCTTTTGATCATATTACGGCATAGATAGATGGCGAAATCCCTAAATTCCTCGAAACTTGTGTGTTGAGAAATGCTGCTGTTAAACTGTTGGACTCTTTGCCCACACAGTTTTTCATAAAGTGGTGAAACTCACCCCATCCTCGCTTGTGGGCAGCTGAGCCTTTCAAGGATTTTCTGGAACTGGGGTTGTAGTTCTACAAAACCAAACTCGACCGTTTCACAACATTAACCACGTGAAGACCATGTCATGCCTGTTGCTGATACCCTCCAACGATCATATACGTGTCGTTTTTGGGAGCCAATGGCAAATGATCTGTTCTGTTGTTGAGGTATGAGGACGTGTTGCTGTTTCGGATCATCAACACAAGATGGATCAAGTATATTCACGGGTCAAAGTTGAGCAAAGGTTTAAGTGAAGAGAAATGCATCCTTGAATTTGTTAATAAGCATCAGTTTTACGGAATTACACAACAGCGGATATTCATAGACACAGGGGCAGCGTAACCCTGCCGTAGCTGTAATGTCATGTCATTTTTGATATCCGGGATGTCATGTCATCATCCACTTCTCGTAATTTTGTTAATGGTCATGATGACTTTTCTTAATGGATGTTTTCAAGAGAGGTGACACCTCCTGTGTAGCAGGAAAGAGCTACAACAAAGAATCTGCATATAGAAAAGGTCAAATGTACTGTATCATCTAGATCAGAGCTGTTCTACAGCAGCCAGGAAGAGACAAAAAAAAAACTGCTCTTCACACCTCTCTGCTGACATGAATGGTGTTTTTGCACAAGAATTGGTCTGCACGCAACAGGTTCTCAAGGCTTGCAACATGCAGGGTCCAGAACGTCCTATACTTTCTATTATTAAGCAGAAAGAGGAAGAGAGAATGGGGATGGAGGCCTCTTCCTCTTCCTGTCTGTCCTGTTGCAGAGTCATGAATGAGCAGGTTCCTGGCAGACTGAATGGCGAAGTGGTGTGTGTGTGTGTGTATGTGTGTGCAGAGTGCAGGCAGACGTCTTACTTTATCATTCATGCTTTTCAGTCATTCAAAAAATGTGTGTATGGATGTCAAAGAGCTTTTTTGCTTTTTCTGCTGCTGGATGACATTTGACCCACAGTTCTTAAAATCTGTACAAAAAATTAGGGTTCAGAGTCAATTTTTACTTGCCACTATACAAATTGTTTTATATATTAGTGGTTATCAAATAACAACAAAGTAACTAGTGGACCTAGTAACTAGCATTTTTTTGAAATATGATGTGGAGCGGTAATCAGTTTTCTGTTATGTTCACGTTTTTTTGCAAGCACTGGCAAGGCCCCAGAGGAGAGGCCATCTGCAGCCCCCTTATAGCTGCCATGCAAGTGAGATGCTGTTGGACCGTTATGCCACTCAAGCGACATCTTCTGGAAACTGAGCGTGTCTTTGAAAAAGACACCCATTTTATCTGCCTCAAGGACTTTTCACACCATATGTTTTTGTGTGTGTGATTAATTTGCAATGGTGATAGTGTGGCTTTTACTTTTTCAGACTGAGGTAAATTTTTCTGAAATTTTAGCACATCTCAAAGTTTTTTTTTTATGTATCAAACCTAAGCACATCATCAGAAATTATCTTAAGACTAACTTCAAGTGTAAATGGTCCCTGGTGTCTGAACCAGCTAAAACCTCTGATTTAAAACTAACTGGCCACTAAATGGTACATTCAAATATTTCACCGCCCGACTCACTTTGACAGTACAGCAGTTTATGCTCTGTCTTTTGCAGCAGTGACATTTATAGATTGTTTTCAGCAGAAGCGATGCAGATAAGGATCTCACTGGTGGGTATAAAAAGCCACAGAGTGAAATTTACCGAGCCTGTGCTTCCTCCCTGCCGAATAGCTCTTAAAGTAACAGCATGATCTCTGGCGGCCTGGAGGATGTAGACTGTTTCTTATCAGCTCTCTGATGTTCGTGTGCTCTGAACGCTGTCATTTAAAGACACACGAACGTCGACTAATTCCCAAAAAGCAGAGTGCCATGAACAGGCACAACACAGGGTCAACTCCAGCACTGACTGATGATGCACTGTGTCGCTCAAGTAACATTACACAATTTAATTGACAAAAAAAAAATGTAATGTATGATGATGAACAAACAAACAAACTATATTAAGTGTCCATTAACTTTATAAAGTTAAACATTGTTATGTTGACATTTGTGAGGTTTTGCAGTAAAAAAGGGTGAAAGATTTCAAGGTTAAGAGTTCAAAGAATTCTTTTTAGTGCTAGATCTTTCACAGACTTCCTCTTTTTGCTAAAAACATGAATGCATTGGCCTTAAGGCATTTTCTTTAACCATCACCTTCCTTCTTTATTTGGACATTATTATTCTGTGGCCTTGGTTCTGTGATGCATCCTCACTTCCATCCACTATGATGCGTTCATTTATTTGACTGCAGACATGTTAAAAAAAATACATGAGAGGTGATTTTGTTAAAATGGGATTGGATAAGTTAAAACACATTTATTTACAGTTATATACAAGCTAACAGCAATGCCAGTAGCTTTGGTAACTGCCACCTGCTGTGCAAGATGGTAATTTATGTTCATATTTACAACTATGTACAATGAAAAGTTAAGAAGTGGGACAGTAAATGGTCAAACTTACAACTCTGTCCTCATTGGCTACAGTTTAACTTTAACGTTTAGGCAGAGTTTCCACACATCCTGCATGAAAACGTGACAGTCAATGAGCTGTTTTCCTGGAAAAGTGTGTTTCTGCATGAAAACGTGTATGCACAAGTGTGAATGTGTGCATTTAAGTGTGTATGTCCTTATCTTTATTAATTAAATGTGGTTTCAAGCTGAGAGAGTTTCTTCCGTCACATTTGCACACTGAGCATTAAAAAAGCTGAAAATATTGCCTCTGTTGCATAACGGCAATAATATTACAGTCCTTCATTGTTCCAGTAATAATTTAATCATTTTCAGCTCTTTCTGCTGTGTTTTTGTCAGTTTCAGCTAGAGAACTCATCACTCTGGCTTCATGTCTGCTGTCACTGATTATCTGTAGCTTTGTTGGAGCTCCAACTGTTTGTCTTTATCACGACTCTGTCACTCTTTCATGTTTTTTCATGTTGGTGTAAGTAATGACACAATTCAATGTAGTATTGGACCAAAATGTTGGACGTTACACCCCACCCTTAGGCAGCCTGAGGGGGCAAACAACACTCCACCACTGACCCAAATCAACCACATGAAAACATCTTAGAAACAACCAAATTATTTATTAATAAACAGGCAACCAAGACCCTACAACACAACAGCAACACAAAACAAGAGCGACACAAAATCCAGGCTGAGAACCAGCAAGACCAGCAGTCCACACTCCAGAAGCCTCCCTCTTCTGATCATCATTCTGGCACCAGGGTTGCCAGGTCTGTGTGACAAAACCAGCCCAAGAGCCAATAACACTGGTGGCGACCTGCGAGAGGAAGCATTGGGCAATGATGTCATTTACATGCAAAAGAGGTTTATTCAACAAGCTGGAAAAAAAAACATGCAACCTGTGGCAACACTTAAAAAGTAATCCAATTCCACAGGAGAACCTGGCAACCCTGGTCGGCACAGGAGATTTTAAGCAACTAATTCCCATGCAGGCGTACCTCATTGAGCTCACTGAGATTTAGCACACCTGGGAAGAGGCAGAGAGGAAAAGGGACAGCGCAGTGAACACATACAGCCGTTACCTGAGGCCTTTCTCATTTCTTAGTTTGTGCGTCCTCGACACCTCTCTCCTCACGTCTCTTCCTCGCCTCCTCTCCTCACATCTTAGTCCTTCCATCTGAGATCCAAGCAGAGGAGTTGAGGCTACAGGCACTTAGGAAAATGAGACATCCCTTATCATAAGCGACGTTGGTTAAATATGACGTGTGCAACATCATCTATCCATTGTTTTGTTATCTGTATTTTATGATCTCTGTCTGTTGAACAGACCGTGTTCATGATAATTTAGCCTATATACTTTATGTACGTTCAATTACATTGACAAGATGGCATAAAGTGACAAGAATGTACATATGTCATACTGCAGATGTTTGTATGATATGATGATTTACACACAGACATGCTCATATCTATGCATCTATCTGTACAAAATATTTTTTTTTCCCTCTCTTTGATGGCGCATTTGATCTTCTTAAATAACTTATAACCATAGGTTTACTGCTGGAGCTCACCAGAATGACGCTTTACCACTTTACTTCTTCAGGTGAGGACAAAGAATATTCACAGTTCCGATAATCTATGTTTTGTAACACAAGTGGAATGGTCAAAGCTGTCATATTGACGTTTGATTGATTTGAAATGTGTGATGCAGAATATTCTCAACATGAAACAATTCATCAAGTCACTCTGACGTTTGATTGACTAATGTATCTAAAGTTTCCACCACAGGATCCGTGGTTGCATAACAAACAAGCCCCAGTTTAAGTGTGAATGTGCATGCATGCGCAGGTCATAAGAGCGCACCACACACCTCTGCTTAGGGGTATTAATACAAAATTGACTTGTAGAGTCTGCTCCCTCCATGATTTATATTTACAAACATATATTACAATATATACCAGCTGTGTCACACCTCTTGTTTTTGTCACAGGTGCAGAAAAGACTTCTGTGAAGGACACGTCTGTGCATCCTCGCTTGGAGCTCCTCCGGCCTCCTCTGTCCTCCGGCCTCCTCTCTCCTCGAGATGCATTTTAGAAACTGAGACATCTTTCAATAAGGGCACTCTGAGATGGATTTGCAGTCACAGGCAGGAGGACGGAGGAGCAAGGACACACAAAAACAGAGAACCGAGAAGAGCCCTTGGACGGACTGATTGACAGCCAAAGCCATCCAGAGAGCTCGAGCCAAGTTGATGGAGTGTGCATTTACATCAATTACATCCAAAAGAGATAAATGGCTTGTAGTTTGTTTTTTTTTACCCCAAAATAAAGAATTGACGGTTGATTAGACGTTGCCTAGCAACGGCCAGACTGCCAAAAACTCATCAGTGTGATGAGGATCAGAGCTGCTTGAAGGCTTTGTGTTTGTGCTTCGATTTTTGTTTTTAGGCGTCCAGACTGATCGTCCCATGAGGCGGCCGCAGCTGCCATTTTGGTTACTATGGTTACAGGTTTAGCTGAGAGCAATGTGAGTTTACCTGCTAACACACACTCACACACACAGAGAGTTCACTCTGTGGTCACATGTACCTGTCATACAAGATTCAGCTGTGCTCGTTTTTTTTTTTATTGTTGAGTTGCCGTGTGTATGTGTGTGGTTGTGGGTGGTTGTGGGTGGGTGGGTGTGTGTCTGATTCTGAGGAAAAACCACTTTCTCTAACGTTTCTCCACTTAGAGAGAAGTAGGGGTTTCAGTAACTGTGGTATCACGTGTGTGTGTGTGTGTGTGTGTGTGCGAGTGGTCAGCACAGGCTGGAGGAAGTGGGGTTTGTGTGTGGAGTCAAGTGATAGTGTGTGTGATCAGATGCTCTTAGACTCTTACAGTACCAGCCTTCTTATCAATGAGCTCGGGTCCGGTGCGTGTGTGTGTCAGTGTGTGTGTCAGGAGAGCGGTATGTTGTTGCTGATAGCACTCTGGGGATGAACAGTGTTTTTCTGTTTTCCATTGATTGTCAGTCAGGATTCACTTATCTGTCCTGACACAGCAGGCGACTGATTATACACACACACACACACACACACACACACACACACACACACACACACAATCAACTGATTTCCTCTCTGTTGAAACACAACGGCAGCACACAGACAATTTTCCTGCAGGAGGAAAAGAAAAATCAACCAATTAGCCGATGTGCGATGATGTCATTATTACAGCAAGATTGTGACAAAACAAAAAATGTTGGTTAAAAAAGGTTGTTTGGACAATTTATATTTCAGTTTTCTCCTTAAACGGTTTCCAGCTGCTGTCATATAAATTACAGCTTCATTCATACTGTACAGTTTTTGTGCGCCCGTGGTTTGTCTCATAAGGAAAGGTGGTAGAAGTGTCAGTTACATGCAGTTAAATGCACACAGACTTCATTGCATCAATCAGTCTGGCCTCACTTCATCTCATTCTTAATTAACGTTTAGAATTACACACAGTGCATCTTCATCCACCAGTTTTTATGTGCATTTGCAATGTGTGCGTAAAAAAATCCTGAATGAAAACAAGTGCAGTGGAAACAGACTTAGTGAATAAATCATGGAGCATGTGACTTAAACATCCACTGAAGAGATGAAAAAAAAAGCCTTTACACACCAACATGACATAAATAAAATTATTTTGCTTCTAAAAAAAGTGGAATTAACATTCGGTGATGACCTGGAACTCGTTTTACTAAATAAAAAGAAGATAAAATGACATGCCTGGATACACACGAACGATTGAGAGAGAGAAGAACCGCTTTGTTCAGGAGCTGAAACTGAACCACAGCTGCTTCAGGACGTATTTCAGATTGGCACCGAGTGTGAAGAAGCAGAAGAGGAATGACAGAGAGTCGATTGACCTGAGCAGCAGCTAGCTGTATGTGTGAGGTAACACATGTATTATATGATTTAGAATCAGTTCCAGCTGTGTGTGTATTTGGTTCATTCAAACTTTTCTTCCACAGGAGGGGGGTTTGCCCAGTTGGAACATTAAACAAAGAGGTTTTCTGTAGACTGTTGAAGCTTGATATACACACCATCGCCACACTGAAGCTCATTTGCTACTCCTCTCCATAAGGTGTCTTTGAAATTGTTGCGTCTGCACTGTTGTTCCCCTTTTCTCGTACAAAACATGAATATTTTTTACGTGGCATCGTTAGCAACATGCAGTTTGATTGGTCATAGTTTATATTGGAAGTAAAACCTTGGAGAGAAAAATCAGCCTGGTCCAAATAAACAATAAAGGCTACAGTATGGCTCAGCAAAATTCTGTTGTTGATGCAAAATTTTGCATTGGCTGCATACAGGTATGAAAAATATTATTAAATTGCGTAAATCACACAAAAAAAGACATGAAAAAGAAGTGTGAAAAGGCCTCAAAACTGTAATGTTCAAATAAATACATGAAACAAACTGAAATGCCGTATGTGCAGCCTTTTCTAGATCGTTTTTTGACTGGAACTCTTTTACTGATGTCATCTTGTTGCGCCCTCTTCTTCTGCAAGGGCATAATAGCGCCTGAGTGGAGACTTGGCTCCACCCACTGCCACCCAACTCCTGATAATCACACACCAGCAGCCTAATGAATAGGAACAAGAATTCAGATTTTCTTTCACTGATTTTCTCAAAAATTATTTGCGATACATTTTGACGGTGACCTTGCTAGTAAGTAAAGAATATAAGATAATATAATAAGAATTACTTTTGAAGTTGAGAAAGTAACTTTATGCTGAAGTATTTTTTGTCTGTGTACTTTTTGAAACACATGTATCTTTTGTTCTTATGTACCCAGATCTGGGGGAATCTGTACTGTGTGTGTGTGTGTGTGTGTTTATTTGTGTAAATATCTATACAGATGATTTCTGTCTCAGATCAGCTGATGGAGCCTCAGGATCTGACCTCCTGCAGCTTAAACATGAAGCAGTTTCTCAATGTGCTGTTCTGTGCTGCTACACAGAAACTATATTTGGAGTTATACTGACAGGCTCCTTCTCACTTCATTTATAGTACTGTAGAACCTTGTTTTATAAAAACAATGTGTTAATCTGTACTCTCAGTACTTCCTGATTCCCCTGCAGCTCTCAGCCCCGACCTTCACTGGTTCCTACTAAACCTCACTAACACACTCAATGACAGACACAACTGTGTAATAATTAATGAGCGTCTTGATCTGGATGCCACACCTGTCAGGTGGCAAATGACAATCACTCACTAACAGGGATTTTATTAAAAAAAAATATAATAAACAAAAGCTGAGAGAAATAGTTGTATGTGCATAGAGGAAGATTTATCTTTTAGCTCAACTCATTAAACATGAGCGCAAGAATAAAAGTGGTGCATTTATATTTTGTTGATTGTGGTTTCATTTTTATAGGAAGGGCTCAGTAAATTTCCTAAAACAGCAGGGCTCTGTTACTTTTATCAAATGTTACCCACACAAGAGTTAACAGTGAACTTTTTGGGGACTATTTCGAGCTGCAGATTAATCCACATTTGGTGCTTCTAGTGAGTATTTCCAGCAGCAGGACTGTGTGTGTGTGTGTGTGTGGGACGGACTCAAAATACACAACAGTAACTGTGTCCATGGTAATGAAGGGACTTGACACCAAGTGCAACAGTGTGACTCAGTGATAGTTATCTGACAACAGTGGAGTTCTATGGCACACATGAATAATATATATGCAGACTTTGAACAGACACACGGTACTTGTAAGCAGGATACATTCATTGTTTTCATGGGATTTGTTGGTGTGAAAAATATGTAAGACTTATCCTTCCAAGTCAAATCTTTGTATCTCTCAGGCATTTTTCAAATTTCTCTTATAATCATCAGCATCCAACATGCGTCCATCAAACCATTTTTCATATCATAATGCATTCCCTATTTCCAAACCAAATCTAAGGGTACTACATCATTTTAGAACCAAAGGGACCAGAAAAAATGTCACTCTCAGCATCTAAAATTGTGACTGGTCCTCACAGAGATAGAAGCACAACAACGTTTAGTTGTTTGATTTCTTACAATCATCTCCTTGAAGACCCAACAGTCACAGTCCACCAGGTGTTTTCACTTCTGCCTGATTGGACCTCCTCTCTTGTTATTGATTAATTAGCATCCACCACTCTCACTCTCCTGCAGTGTTCATTGTAACACACGATTGATTTTTGAAGAATATGTGTTAGTTTTGGTGACGTTTTAGTTACGTGATTAGTGAATTTTAGTCTAGTTTCAGTCAACAAAAACTTAAGACATTTTTGTCTCTTAGTCTGATGTTGTGTATGAATTCAAATCATGCCAACCTTATTTGATGGCTTGTGTAACAAGTAAGCAGAATATATTTTTACCAACAGCATGATAAAACAATAGAGACTTGTAAAAATTTTTTCATGCACAACTCCAAATGGTTGTATGACTGCAAGGTTGATTGAGTGAGAACTAAAACATCTGCGCACTGATGTTATTATTAACACTAAAAACTTAAGCTTTCTTTTTATTTTCTTGTGGTTTTGGCAAAAAAAAAAAAAAATCCAGAAAGTTTCTATTGACCAACACCCCCCCCCTCTACTGAAATGGTTCGGTCCTGCCCTCAAACCAGGCACACAGTGTGTTTGCTAGCAGTGAGGAGCTGGTTTGGTTTGGAGTGCCACTGGAGCAACATCATGTCTCATACTGAAGATAAATCTGGCTTCCAAAAATGGAAAGAAAGGATAGAAAGAGGAGAGAGAGAGAGAGAAGAAGAAGAAAGGGTGACAGCCGCCAAATTCTTCAAAAAGTAAGATGGGTTTAGTCCGTGAGTGGTGGAAGTTAATCAGTTTTGGCCATAGTGAAATATGCTACTGTTGATACTCTACAATTAGTTACTTAATATTCTCACAGAAGATTCAGAGTGTTTACATTTCAGTCCTCTTTTAGTCAACATTTAATCAATGCAGGCAAACTTGCAGTCCTGTCTCCCCATCCTCCCCCACATGAACCTGCCTTATTCCCAGCTGAAGAAGGTCAGCAGCACTGTGTTGAATCACATCACTTGGCATAATTGCAGGGGATCTGTGGCAATTTCTTTCTTATTACTATTGTGAAAAAAAAACACAAATATTTCATCCTTTTCAGTGACAAGAATTCAAACAATTTAATTATTTTTCCATATAATGATGATTATTTGAAACAAAAACAGCCTGTAGTCTGCACTGCACGCTGCGCAGTTTGAAGCATTGAGTGACAGACAATTTTAAAATAATACTTTAAACATTTTTAATGTTTACCATTTAAATTACATTTAGACTATAACAGACGGCCTTTTGCACATTTCTTATTGAGGGTATCAGACCAGTCTTGCATCAAATAGTTAATTCCACTGTATGCAGAATGTTTCATACATCACGTCTGCACAGTGTTATATTTTCACAGCTCACTGCCAGTAAATATTGCACTGGACTACAAGTGAGTTACAACCCAGCAAAGGTCAAGTTATATAAAGCTTTGCATGGGTCGATTTGGTTCTGGAGGTTTGGTTACAGCAGTAGGACAGGGTTTGTGTGGCTTGTGGCGGTCGGGGCCCAAAATCCCTGGTGGTGCCCCTGCCCAGCCCGACCATACCTGACGGCCTTTCCTCGCTTATAGCTGGAGTCAAAAGGAACACAAACATTTACACGGCTCAGGTTACACATTTGTGATGCAATGTAAATTCAAACATGTCAGCGTACCTCTACACCCAGCTTCAACCTGAGCAGAGCTCCGACCAGACAGGGTAACTGAAAACACCTGTACAAGTGTCTCCTATAATGTGTCTGTAGCAGAACTGGCAGCTATTTTCCAACACATTTTATGTTTAAGAAGACTTTAGAGGCATTTGTTCCTTATAAGGACAAAAGTACAGGACACACACACACACACACACACACACACACACACACACACACACACACACAGAGAGAGAGAGAGAGAGCCGTGGAGAAAGTGCAGCAGGATGCACTTTTGCATGTTCCTGGCAAAGCTGTGGTTACTCCCTTTGATGACTACCACCAAGCATGCCGAACCGCACACTCACACACAGACTCACCCACACACACACACACACACACACACACAGACACACACACACACACACACACACACACACACACCACATGAAGGCTGTTCCCAGAAGGAATGCTCCATGGCTGCCTGCCTCTTTTCCCTCCTCCTTCCAGCAGCTGACTGAGGTCAGACGGACGCTCGCTTCCATTAAAATCCTTGAAGGAAAAACTCCACCCTTAACCACTTAAAGCCTTTAAAAACCAGCTGCTGGTGGTCTGCCCTACACTTTTGGCACTGTTTGGTGTTTTTGTTGCATTGTTCTTTTTTCCTGGCTGTGATGCTGAGTCTAGATATTTATACAGTATGTTGGCAGAAAATATTTTCCCTGGTCTGAAACAATAGTCATTGTTGGGATCTGGTGTCAGTTTCTGTAAAGGTTACGTTCACAAAGCTGGTGTTTTTAAAAATCACAGCGCCTATGGAAATTGTTCACTTTTATTGTGTGTTTTATTTCTTTACCCTCATCATGGCACTGAGATGCAAAACTTGCAAGATGATTCTCCATTTGCAAATAAACAACAAAGGGTCTAACTGCAATATAAAGTTTACTTTATTTGCCTTTTTTTCCACCCTTGGAATTTTAACAGGAATCTATTATTATTTTTTATTCCTGGCCCTGAAAAAAGTCTCTTCTCTTGTTCCTGTTAAAACATCCAAACCAGGGGTGGACGATCTTTACTTTCAAAACAGCCATTTTGGGCAAAAAAAGAATTAAAATCTGTCTGGAGTCACAGCTATTAAATTCTCTATTTTCCTCTGGGCCTTTTCTTGTTTTGGATTTGGCATCCATAGGGAGACTTAAAGCGATATTCCACCCCAGAACGATAAGTTCACAAAACAATCCTGGAGTTTCAGCAGAAAACAGGGTTGCAGCCAAATCCAGTACAATGGCAGTGAATGTGACCACGGATAAAATGTAAAAAAAAAGAACACAAAACAAACACAAAATGTCTCCATCCTGCTCGTGTGGTGTCCATGAGCCGCGACATTAAAATTGACCACAAAAGACACCATTTACAGCATGTTTTCAGCGAAATGTCAACTGTAGCCTCTCAGACTCGAGCACAAGATGCACAAGAGATCTCGCGATATTTTCACACGTGCATCCATTAAGAGATATACGAAGTCTAGCGATACATCGACGCCATGTTTACATGTTACCTGGAGACTACAGTGACATTTCGGCTAAAGCATGGTGTAAATGGTGTAAAAAGCCCCAGCATGCCAAGTTGACTTGAAAGACATTATTTACACCATCTTCACTGCAGAGCTTTAGCTTGGAGCGACATTCTCGTCTGAAACCGTGTGTGTGTGTGCTAGTGTGGTCACACAAGTGACCAGCATGCACTTTGATTACACCAGAGGAATTTTATTTTGTTTTATTTTGTTTTCTGAATGTTTTTTTTTTTTTTCTTGGAAAACTGGTCACAATTCACTTATATTGTCTGGGAGATTCTGCAATACTGGTTTCCTGTGAAATTGTGTTCCTGTGTTCGTGGCCCAACAAACTAAATCTGACCCTCAATCGGCACGAGGGTGGGTAGATAATGGCTGAATTGTAATTTCTGGGCGACTATCCCTTTAAAACTAGGCACATAAATTTAACACTGTCTAATTGAACGCACATGAGCGAGTGCAAGTGACTAAGTCAGTTCGATACATTGTTTTCTTTGGGAATGTCCTAACTGCCACGACCATTACAGCAACGTGCCATTTCAAGCTGAATTTTTTTTGGATGCCGTGTCCTCTGTTTCCTGTTGCTCACTTTGAAAGTGCTGCTCAGCAAAAACTTAAATAAGGTGGCAGCTGATTGGAGGCTGCTGCTTATCATGATAATTGACCATCACTGCTGTAATAACAACCTACTTGTGTGTATTTTCTGTTTAAAAAGTCAGGAAGATAGCGAGCACTCATCCACCTTTTACATGAAAGGTCACGTCTCCAGTCTGATGTCGAGCACACAGCTGACAGGTATGTGGTTTGATTACATGTCCAGTGTTATGTGTTGCATTGCAGTGATCAGATGCTCGTATTCAGTTAGGACTCAGTGAAAAGCAGTTTCTCATGTTGGCTTCCCTGAAAGGACCATTGTAGTATTTCATTTTTACAGCAAATGATACAGTCTAAAAAAAAAAATAAAAAATACACAGACATTTTGACTTTCATAGCAGGACAAACACAGGCAAGTGATAATCATTTACACCTGTGCATGTCTTTCTATGACTATTTTTAAATTAACCAAACCTTTGAATTTATACATGAGACAGATTATTACAGGGGACTGTTTCTGCATATATTTGCTGAAGATAAATGACCAATCAGATCAGAGATGAGGTGACATATGGGACAACTTGATGAAGGACAGAAAGAACAACATGGCGGAACATTAAAACTCTTAAAACTAGGTTGGTCATTTTAAAGGATTTAATGAAATTGGTATAGAGAAAATATCCTCCAGGAAACAGTATCGAAGTCAAGCTATCGGTAACAGCATAGATTTTTTTTTAAATGATACCCATCATGATCATAAACATGCGTGTGTCTCTCTTTTGTTTGGTTTTATGTGGCTTGTTTTCTGCACCAAACAACATGCCCACAGAGCATTTTCCCCTCGTTTGAGCTTCTCAGACACCGCTGATGTTTCATAAAACCCTCCCTACGTGTTTTTAATCTGGTTTGTAGTTTCTTTTTCCGTTTTCTAGCATTAAGAAAAAAGAAAAAAAAACCTTTTGCAGCTCGTGTGTGTGGTCTTCCCTCTTTGTCCTCTCTGGAGCTCACCGGGGTGTGACGGTTTCTCAGTTCTTACAGTCAACGTCGTGATGCAGTCGGCGCTCTTTTCTGTGTTTTTCACGACGGAAACGGCCCGTGTCTCTTTCGTCTGTTTATTGGAAGTTACCTTGAAACATAAAACGCATCACTGCCCGTGCGCGCGTGGATGATTTTTCTCAGTACGAGTTTATATACAGCCCTGTGACACAAGAGCACTAACATTTAGAGAGAGAGAGTGTGTGTGTGTGTTTGTACAGGCCTGTTATTACACAGCTTGGTGAGATCCTGTGGTGATGCTGTGAGAGCTGTAATTTCAGAGGAATGAAGATGAGTCTCTCTGTGACCTTTGTGTCCTGCTGTAATGACAGAAGAAGTTCCTCTGTTCCTATTTTTGTCCCATCTCCTCTCCCCTACTTCTGGTAGAAAAAGAGTGAAATCCAGTCCCTGTTGCATCCTGATATAACTGCGATCAGTGACTGATATATTGGATTAATATTGATCTGAAATTACGTGTCAGAGGTCTGCAGGTCATGTGATTGTCAGTGAAGCAATAAAACAAGCAGTTCAGGTACATGCTTGTTCGTATCATTTACAGAAACCCAAACACTGAGACGCTGAATGACAATTGTTTGAACATCCAATTGAGACGTCTCATCGTGATTCAAAAATAGTTCCAAAATGAAAGTTGTTCCTGGATGTTCTAGCAACATCTAACTATGTCGTTATCATGATGGGTTATAGGTCTTTTTAGCTTTTCTAAAGTTTATCTAAAACATGAAAATAATAAAGTTAACTCTGCTATGTTTAGTGCCATAGCACCTGTCGTTTCTTGTGTTTCTAGTGTTTATTCCGCTCCCTAGTGTCTCCTGTCTTCCTCTGTGTGCATGTGTGTGCGCTGTGGGTGTGGCGCTCCCTCTGTTTCCTGGCTACCAGAATGCCTCACCACCTGCACTCCAGTGTGATTACCAGCGCACCTGCCATCCATCAACTCATCAGCCTCGCAGTACTAAAGCCCTGGTCTTTCATCCACTCGCTGCCAGATCGTCACTTCTACCAGTTTGGTATCGAGCCTGCTCAGCCACTTTGGTATCCTGAATTCTAAGTTTTTTTTTTCTGGTGTTTGGACAACAGAACTGACTTCTGTTTCTCTGTACCCAAAGATCACCTTCAACCAGCCTGCCTGCCAGCCTGCCTGCTCCTCTCTCTGCCTGCCACACTCACCGAGCCATTTCAAAGCTCCTGCCTGCCACTCTATATTCATTTGACTACACTTTGCAATAAAGCCCTGAGCTGATCATCTTATCACTGTCTCCATTCTGCTTCTGGGTTTACCTGTTAAACACAACAAACTATGTTGATACTGAATTTTGGATTCACATGGGACGGTCTCCAGGGTGAAAGTCTTGTGCGTGTGACCCTTTCATCCACTACAACTTCCTCCAAACGAGGCTCTTTTATACTACGTCTCCTGCCTTTCTGGCAGAAAACCCTGAAGGCAAACTGTGTGATCAAAGACAGCTTGGATAAAGACTTTGGGCTCTTACAAACACCACTTAAAACGATGAGACAGAAATGTAATTTTGTATATGGAGTGGAACTTGTGTGGCCATCAGATCACAACCATTTCACAAATCAAATGTATTTAAAAAAAACTCATTGTTGGACTTGGAAGTATTGTCATCTTTGGCCATCTGCTGCAGGTTTTGGCACCTGACTGGGCCCATTTTTTAACAGGACATGACGCCGGCGTCCGACCAGTGCTTGCTGGGAATGTATAAATAAATTCCATTCCTCTGAATGGTGTCGTAAACTTCATGCTGGGACAAAAGTCTGTTCACACAGTATGGGGACAAAACTCCTATCTGGGTGCAAAAAGCTGGCCCCCACCAGATAATCCCCTCTGTCAGTAAGTCCACGTAGCATTCGCTCTATCAACTATGAAGCTATCTGTCCGTTTGCAAAACTCTGCAGCATCATCGTGCCGTTAGGTTTGTGCTTCACATGAAAAGTGGAAGCTTAAAGTGCCAGTATGCTTCTTCAGAAGTACTTGTTGGATGGTCAGAAAGCTTCAGAACCTCCCTCATTCAGCTCCTTTCCAACATCAGATTAAAGGTCCTGTAACTTTCCAAAACCAACAAGCTGACACTAACAACCACTTCATGCTGTGATTGGCGGACTTCTCTCTTCTCATTCAAACTTTTCTCTCTGGCTTTTCTTTTCATTATCATATTACAATATTTAAAAGGACCCCCAGGAGCCACCAGACCAGTAATAACATGTTGCTGTTATCAAGAAAAATACTCCAAAATGTCAGTGTTTTACAAACAATAATAAGCACCCTGACTTTATTTAGATGACAGTGCATCTTTGGTATCATTTGCATTAGTTTTATGGTCCTGAGGGGTAAAAATTTCATCTTAAAATATTCGTGATCAATTGTTTGAACAGTCGACAGATGAGTTTTTAAGATGACACATTCTTCTGAAATTCTGCTGAGGGCACCAAACATGCAGATCAAAACAGCAGCGTGAGGACCAAAGACAATATTACAAAGACTGATATGACATATTTTTCCAATGTTCTTATCAGCTGCATGACGCATTTGAACAGTCCAAATGATGAATGGAGTGTCCTGCTGTGAACCACCCTGAATGTCATGTTGAGCAGACTAATGTGATTTGTGAGGCAGACTGGTGAGCAGGCACTTCAGATCTTCATCATCTCACATAAGGAAAGTCTTCTTGTGATTACGTCAAGGCAGTCTGACACGCACGTCAAGATGCTTTCAGTACGTGTTCTGCCATTTAAAACAATTAATGTGCTTCAAAAATGCGAGTGTCAGATGCTTTAAGTGCGTTTTGGCCTTTTTTTTTAACCTGTTGACTGGAGATATGGATGACAAATCCCCTGAACAGAGGACACACTGGGGGGATTTTTCTGCTTGCTTGTTACAGTTGATTTTTGTTTCTGTATCAAAAAATTAAGACAGGTTGTATGATGGATCTGTAAGTAAATTCCACCTGCCTTCTTCCTTTTTACCATTGACAGAAAACTTTACTTTCAGTGCTTAGTGCTATTCAAATATTCCAAGAAGAGTAAAGATTATTCACTAATTTACTGGTAAATTCATTTAGGTATTTGCTCAGCTGCTAAAGACTTGAATGACTTTCTCTGGGAGCTGATTGTGCTTTTACAATAAGAAGGGTACTGGTGTCTTTGAGGCAGAGGTGGTGCTGTTAAAATGATTAGTTGTCTGGTCTATAGGGTTTTCTTTTTTCCCCCACAGTGCGCAGGGTTATATACACTCCAGTGTAGCCCTTGCACCTAAAACAGTTATAATTAGAACCAAGACAGAATAATTAGCTAAAACAACCTTTTGATGACTTTGTGGGGTCTTGCTCTCATAATGGCTCTGGCTCTTAATGACATAATGACTCTTTTTGAAAAATAAATGCTGTCAGAATTAAGCTTTTGTCGCCCCTTTATTACATAAAGCATTGCCTCACTTCAAAGCTCAATATCTTGTTAATACAAGCACCGAGGTACTTACAGCTTAACACTTTCCACATGTTGCCCGTTAATCGTCCAGAATGGTGGAAGTGATGTTTGTCTCAAATCAGCTTTATTTATAAAGAACTTCACACGCAACACAGTTGATCTAAAGTGCTTCACACAGAGGAAATACAAGAAGGAAACAAACACAAGAGAAGAAAGATTAAGACAATAATATACAAAAGCAATTAAAAATAGTAAAAGTAAAGGCAAATGGAGCCCATCTGTAACACACAGATCAACAAATGGTTTCAGGGGAAATAACCAAGGTGGATAAGTTAAGGATGGTTAAAAGCCAAAGAATAAAGGAGTGTTTTAAGGTGACTCGACTGGGGGAGGGTCGGGTGGAGGGTGGAAGAGAATTCCACAGCTTTGGTGCAGCAACAGAGGAAGCCCCATCCCCATAACACTTCGTCCTGGATCTTCAGGACAGACAGTCTTTCCTCAGATGATCTCAGTTGTCTCACTGTGCGATGCAGAGACAGGACTTCAGTTATATAAGAGGGGGCAAGACAGTTTAGAGCTTTGTAAACAAATAATAAGATTTTGAAATGAATCCTGTAGCCGACAGGCAGCCAGTGAAGGGGAGGTGCGGTCTCTCTTTGTTTTGGCCGTGTTAAAACTCTGGCTGCTGTGTTTTGGACTAGCTGAAGACGGGATAGAGAAGACTGAGTGATTCCAAAATATAATGAAGGCGTGCACAACTTTTTCCAGGTCATCTGTACAGAGAATTGAGCTGAGTCTGGAGATGGTGCAGAGTTGCATGAAACTTAGTCTTATTACCTGATTGGTTTTGTTTGTCAAATTTCAATCCTGAATCAAATATGATGCCAAGATTTCTTACATGGGATGTAGCAGCTGGAGCTAAGTGGCCGAGACGAGGAGAAAATTTGTCAGATGCTGTGATCCAAATAAGATAACTTTGCCTTTGTTGTCGTTGTCTGAAGTTTTACAAGCATTATAACTATTTTACACTCCTATTGTCCATTTAAAATACAACTAATTAATAGATATAGTTGGCTGCCTGTTAGATAGATATGAGAACTGTATTGTGTGTTTTTAAAGTCGCTTCTCGTAGGTGTTGCCTCACCTAGAAACCCTCACACATAAAAGCACCAGCACTCAACTTAAACTCAAACTAAACTTAAAGCTTTTTTTTTTACTTTAAAGGTAGAAAATGTAGCTTTGTTTAACGCATCATTCAAAGTTGGCCCCTCCTTCTCAGTTCAACGAATGAGAGAGAAGTAGAGGGACTTAAAGAGTGAACAGAGAGCCTATTTCAGCCTCTTCCTGTGCATCACCTAACTTTGGAAAAAATATTCAGTCTAGTCGAGAGACACATTATTTGTGCCACAAATCGCACATATGATCGTCAATTTAAAAGATAATTTTTCAAATCAGGAAAGAGGCAGTTTGTCATAAGAACATGAAGATAGATAGAAAGACTAAACACCCAGAAGTCACATAAGTGACATCACGTTTTAATTCCTCCAAAAGCTAACATTAGCCGCAGAAGCTATGATGCCTGTGTTTTTGTACCAGGATGTAGTCACACAGGATACGTGATATGTGACGTATATTGTGCGACATGAGAGACGTGGTTCGCTAAGCTGTTGCACACAAAACTAAAATTCGACGAACCCACGACTTTCTTGACTTTCTAAATTGACAAACTTCATATCTGTAATTTGTGGCACAGCTCAAATGAGATAAAAAAAAATAAAATCTGTCTCTCGCCACAGACTGCCGTTCATATTTTTAAGGATTTACAACCCATGGGGTGGCACCAGAAGGGGCGTGTCTTCTGCACTGTTTTGAAGAGAGAAAGCACCGTTGGCAAGAACGAAGCAGCGAATCAGAGAAATAAAATGTTTTTTACTGATCTAAACCACAACTAAACACGCCCACACCTCTGCAAATGCCAGACTTTGTTTGAATACAGCCAAAGTGATGCTCAGTCTGCTCCTCGTGTGTATGTGTGGAATCTCTCTGCAGCTTTCACACACAGAGAACAAGGTTAAACCTCCAAAACCTGTGTGCTGTATTGGCTGGAGGCTACACACCACTGCCAGAGGCTAATGCCAGGAAGTGTCAAAATATGAGAAGATAAAAAAATACAGGTAGAGGGCAGGGTTTGTGCAGATACAGACGCCACCACACACTTGTAGTCAGTCATAAATGATGATTTAGAGGGATCGCGTTTTTTGGAGTCTATACATTGCTGAATAGCCTTTATAAAACCAAAAGAAGAGTCATTTTAATTTATTTTTCAAGTTTTCTAAATCACTTCTTTCTCTCCACAAGTGAATCTACCCAGACTCCATTCATCAACACCTGCTGGACCAGATCCAGCCCTCAAACCAGAGTTTGAGAACTACTCACTTAGTTATGTGTGTGCGTGTGTGTGTGTGTTTTTCTCTGCGTGTGTGAGAGCTTATTCAGTAGCTGCTGCTGCTGTCTCTAATTAAAGCAGGCAGACAGACAGGCAGCAGCAGCCTGTCTGTCTGCAAAGGGACGCGCTGCAGGATGAAGAGTCCTAATAAGGAGGAGATCACGGCGGCGGTGGGCGAACATTCACACACTTCCACACACACACACACAGGCAGTAATCCCATTCCCAGGCTGTCTCTCCCCCCCGGGGCGTTGGCTGTGTGTGTGTGTCCTATTAGCTTTCTTATGTCATCAAGTTCACTGGGCCAGTCAACCAGTCAGTGTATTTGTCGGTCAGTCAGTCAGTTAATTAACCTTTTACCCCGTCGTCCCACTCAAACAGGGGAGGAACCAGAAGACGTTAAGCTTCCAACCAGGCTGTCGGATCACGACCAACTTTTGCACACAGACAGATTATTTGAGGCAAGATTTAAGTCTTGGAAATTTGGACCTTTATTTTTACATTTATGAATTTGTCAGACTGTTTTATGAAGAGGAATTTACAGTCCTGCTCAGTAATCGTGTAGCAAAACTATCTGATTGAGTAATCAACATCTGTGCTCATGTGAATATTAGTGCTAGAGATTCCTTTTATATCATAATTAAAACAGTCGTCGAGCAGTCGGTGCATCAGAGATTTACTCTGTCAACAAGAGATTAAGAAGTTTTTCCTGTTAGTTTAAACAGAAACCAGTCAGTCTATCAGCATTTTAACAACTTCAGAGAGTCAGTCCGGAACTTAAACCATTAGTCAGCCAATTCTGAGTCAGTAGAGAGATGTCTGTTTTCATTTAACATTTAAACACTCAGTCAGAAGTTAAGAGGTTACTGAAGTGGCATTCAGGATTCTCACGGGGATTTCATACCGAAAGCAGAAGTGCAACATCATGCAGGGCAAGTCCATCATTATTTCCCATGCATTCTCTGATAGCGGCATGCAGCACCAGATTTTCCTCCAGGCAGTGCAGAAAAAGTTAAACTTTAATAAACTTTGACCTAAAGTCGATGCATGTTAAACAGCGCTCATCCGATGGGTTTCTGGCCATGATGGAAGAAAGAAGCTGTGGAATATTGATGGAGTTTTTCACTGCAGAGAAGAACGGAGCAGCCCTGTTTCCTCCACTCTCTGATTCTACCACGATTTGTGTTAAACTACTAAAAAAGCAGGGCAGAAAATATAAGAGAAGATGTAAATACCAGGGTATAAAATTACTATTGTGATTTTATATCCCACATAGCAGCCATTCTCAACCAGTGGGCTGCAGCTTCAGAACAGCATCTAGTGAGCTTCAGAGAACCATAGGGTGGTCAGACATCCTGAAATATTCAGCATAGTCCTGAATTACAACCTGTTATTTTGTTTAGTATTAAAAGCATATGAATCTGTAAAAATATCCTGAGAAAATCAAGTATGTAGGCTCTAATTCCTGATGTTATATATTAAAAATGTCTCGTTGGTGCTTGCAAAATATGTCAGAATATTATTGATGTATTTTCATTTGCCTATTGCACTGATTATGATATCAGAAATAAAAGATTGTTGATTTTATTTGTCCTGTTTTAAACCAGATGACAGAGTGCAGCCACAAGAGTCTGTGATAAAAATATTTTAAAAATTTGAAATGACTGTAACTATAGCTCACTTGTCCATAATGATTTGTGTGTCTTATAGCCTAAACACAGTCAGGACACTGTGCTTCATATCATCCTCAGGCTGGATATTTTAATGTCTAAATGTGCTCAAAAATGCACATAATTAAGATGCACAATTTCAGCGACCAGGTATGTCTGAATATCACCACGGCAGTCACGACACATCATGAAGAGAATGTACTTGTGATTGTTCCCTCGGATGTCGTGGCACAAAATGGATTGTTTTTTTAAATGAAAAAGTGATGTGGGATGTGGTGAAATTCTTTCATAGCTCAGTTTAATATATAATTTTTTATCATGTTATGCTTTTTCTCATTTATTTTTGAAGGTAGTCCCTCAGATTTTTTTAACATTCAGAAGCCGCCTTAAGTCACGAAAGGCTGAGAGCCTCTGCCGTGTAGCATCCTCGTCAGCCGGTGTGTGCTGCTCTTCATTTTGTGCACCACCTCACACAAACTTAATTCATTGCAAGTTGGCAAAAAGTGTGCATATGTATGACCTTTCACCTGCTGGCAACAAGGTCTGACATTACAGCAAGATTTCATTCCCAACTCGTCAGACACCAGCATTTTGTTGCTGCCCTTCGGCGACTCATGCAGACGAGTGTCGGTGCTCGTTAGCACAGACATTTGGCTCAACAAGCACAGGACTTTCGACCAGGAGACCTGGGTTTGTGTCCCATGTCAAACCAGAAACTAAAGGTTTTAAGGTACATGACATCGACTGATGTGACTTTTGTCTTGCGAGTCACCTCAGGGTTTTTGCATGATGTACAACTGTACGCAACTCCAAAATCTTATTCTAAACCTACCTAGGTAGTTTTTTGTGCCTAAATCTATTCAAACTGTGATCATCTCATGATGTGAACCACCTGTATCTCCTAATGCAGACACTAAAGGGTACCTTGTGCATCAGTGTGAGTCTCTGATGGGCTGCGACAAAACATTGCTATTAGAGAAGTTGTGATGAGGAAGGGTTGGACATTAAGCATGCTTAAGAACTTCTTGGCCAAAATATCTATACCAATTCATATTATTTTTAATGCAAAGTTAGGGTCCCTGAACAATGTCAATTTTACATTAAAAATGACACAGTTGACCAAATGACACTTAATGACAACAGGTGTCACATCAGACACACCCCTTCAAATAAAGTTTTACCATATTCTCTTATAGGATCCTTTAAAAATACAAATGTTTCAGTTATTTATTCTATATCTTTATCTGTTCTATTCATTTATTTTATTCTTTTCACCTCCCTCAATAAACAAGAATGTACTTTTGTTAAATCACATCTCTCTGCAAAAGACCCACACAGCTATAGACGGCCTTTAAGACGGGTAAGAATCATGATATTGGACGATTCTGCAAAACTCTGGATTATGTTCAGTGACATACATTAGCAATTCTTGGTCGTCATGGTTTTTGCAAACTCCAGTCTTCTGCATGAATGTTGAAGAGCAACTCTTTCTGCATTAAGCAGTGAGTGTTGGCATTGGACATAAATTGTGAGGTGCACAATCGTTCAATATAAGCATAATTTCTAAGACACTGGGCTGGAACCCGTCTGTAAAAGCATATGTCCTTGCTGCCTTGACCTTAATCCTACTGACTGGGGCATCTGCAGACCTCAGAGGTCATATCTCAGAGATGCTTTAATTTATCATTCCAATTTTTCATGACTTTGTCAATCAATTTATTCCCAATTACTTCATATTGTTGTTTTCTTTTTTTTAATTAATGCTTTTTTAAAAACACTAATATCCTGGCCAGGCAGAAGCACCAAATTTAATTTATGTAGTTTTAACAGATGAAACTATTTGTTACATGTTTGCTAATTTCAAGTCACACAATCAACTGTGACTTTTCTAAAATAATAATCATTTTTTATCTTCAGATTGCATTAATTAAGGAACTAATAATCTTATAAATGAAATAAGTTAACACGGCTACAATAGTTGTGTCTTACAGTAGTTTATTCTTCAGTTGGTAGCCCTTGTTGTTAAGAGTTAACTTAATAAGAACCTAACGGTAGAGGAGTTTAGAAAAGTTTAACCAAACACACTTCATTCTTGAGAGTTTGGTCATAAACAAATGATTCATCACTTGTGGTGCAGTCATTTACCTTGTCATGAAAGAAGTAATGAGCAATTTCAACTTCACTTGAAACTGGCAAACATATTTATACTCAGCTGATGACAAATGATCAGTTGATTTCACAGCGAACTGCAACGTGAATTTAACAAAAGACCATTTAAATGGATTTTGTGCTTTAATATGTTCGGGGTGGGATTTACGAGAAAATAGTTTGGAAATCCCAGAATTAACCAGTTAGTCAGAATTTAAACCAGTGAGTCAGTCGGCCAGACAGCAGGTTTAGTATTCAGAGTTGAAACCAGGCCAGTCAGTCAGTCTGCCAGTCGGCCTGTAGGTGGCACATTAACCCAGTTATTCGCTCCCAGATCCTCTGTCTTTGTGTGCCGTCAAAATGTTCTATTCTGCTCTGCTGCTGTGATCCACCCTACATCAGCTGCTACAGACACAAAACCCCATCCTCCAAATATGGAACAGCAGAGCTTTTATAAATACAGTTATATAGGTTTTTTTTTTTTTTTTTATTTTATTTATAGGATTAAGCTGCATGTCCCCTCTGGTAGAAATGTGGCGAGCATTTACACCCAACAAAAATAGTTCCCATATGACGGACTCCCAACAAGGCTGTGATTATCCCTAAAAGTGCAGAATGCATGAGGAGAAGGTATGCGGGAATAACAATAAACATGCAGGAGCTGTTTACACATATGAGGACACACAGACAGGGATGTAATGAGGCTTAATTTACCAGCCTTTTGTTCAAGCGTGCACCAAACTTCATGCATATTTTTGCCATTTTTACGGTAAAATGATTATTATTGCAATAATGCATAGTTTACTTCAATCAATAAAGCCACTATTATTTGATACATTTGTTAATTTAAGCCTATCGGATGACCACCAACTGGACCTTCTCGGCAAATATCAACCAGGCGACGTGAGTGTATTTAAAGGGCTGCATGGATAAATACTATACTGTATATGAAGGCTGTGAGCTCCTATTACAAGATTCCTTGCTGAGAACTCACGTGAACCGAGGGTGACTCGCGCTCTGATTGGCCGACCCCCGGTGCACGTGTACCGGCGAATCCATGTCCGTTATGTAACGTGTAGTGCACGAGAGAGGAGCGACTGAGGGCGGAGAGACGTGGGGAGGGGAGGGCTGCGGTTAGTTGAGAGAGCGTGGGTCTGCCTCGAGTTCATTCATCCCAGTGCGAAGTCCTTTCACCCACTTAAGAATACTACAACATGTTTATTTGATTTATTTATTTTTGCATTTGATCACTTACATGTTATACTCCCAGACGAACTGTATATGTTACATTTTGTTTCAGGTTTTTATTGTTTAACAAAAAAATCTGTTAAAATGTTCGGTAAAAAAAAAAAAAAATGCAGGATATGAAAACAAACGATAGCATTTATTTGTTATTTTTGCATTTTATCAACTTGTTTATTTTTATGTGGACTGTAGTCTATATTATATAAAGTGGTTAATTTTTTAAGTTATTTTATTGTTAAACAAAAAACCTGTCAAAAAGCGAATAATGCAAAAAAAAAAAAAATGCAGGATAAGAAAACAAACATTAGCATTTTTATTTATTTATTTATTTATTTATTTAAAGGTGACCACACAATGTAAACACTGTAAAGATGTGACATAAAATGGTATAAAACTATCATTTCACAGCAAAAAATGATATGCACATGTACATAGCCTATGTAAAAGTAGGTAAACTTTTATCAAGTGTCCGAAATTTTAATCGTGCATAAGATAAAAGTGCAGTAGATTGTTTTATGTTAAACCTATGTGGAAGACACACGGCAGTTAAAGAGAGAGAGATGAGTTTGTGGTTGTAGTTGTTGTAACAGTAGTAGTAGGAGGAGTTGGGGATATGGATGGATGGTGAAATACCCTTGCAAGAGTTGGAATTTAAGTACAACGTGGCTCTGAAAGCATTCAGCCTGTCTGTCTGCCTGCCTGTCTCTCTGTCATAATACTACAACACATAATACATACTGTAAGCCCCCTGTCTCTAACACACCGTAAAAAACCAAACCAGCTTACTGTACCCACTACATTCCCCACTAATGACTGAGAAAGTCGGTCTATCTTCTGTGTATGACTCACGTCTAAATAGGGACTATAACCCCGTTTGCATTATTATTTTACCGATTCCACCTTAAAAACAACAAACGAGTCTTAAATTGTCGCCACGGCTCCGAAATTCACTCCCTGAGGTGAGACAGACAGACAGACAGGCAGGCAGGCAGGCAGTGAGACACCCGGCGTCTCCGCACAATCCACGTGCGTTCTGTCCCAACTTTACGCGCCACCATTTTCCTGGAATCCCGTTGTGCGCTGTATCACTCCGCCGTGAAGACAACATAGACCCCGTCTTCAGCGCCAAATTAACCAGAAATGCCCGCACCCCCGTTTTTCCGCCCGGGCTCGATGAAAACAGGAACCGACGGTGAATATTCAAACGATTGGTCCGATTGACACGGACGACCATGTCGTTGTTTTTGACGTTTTGGCGCGATTTTGGTCTCCGCGGAGGCACATCGGCGAGCGGCACCGATATAAACCTAGCGACCCCGGCGGCCACACCTACTCTGTCTGCTGGTAGCGGAGGAGCAGAAGAGAGAGAGAGAGACGGGAGATAAACATCATGCTGCCGCGCTCCGACTTTAATTTCACACGCAAAAAATCTCACGCCAGGAAATAATTCTAGTTCCTCGCCTCTGTCGGTGGACTTTACTGGATATCTGGGACGTTTCGGCGATTGTTTTTCTTCGTTTTGAACCCCCCCCCCTTCTGTGAGGACAGCTGAAGGTAAGACAGCTGCGTGCGGGTGAATTCGGGTTACGAACTCTTATCTAACTTAGCGGCGCAGCGTGGGGCGTTCGAGGCGCATCGTGCGTGCGCGTTAAACGCGCTTTGTGGTTTTACGCGCAGTAATTCTGCGTTAAAGCTAGTTTTAAGTGCTAAATGTAAGAAAAATGCCGGTTTCACGTGGAGACCCAGCGTTGCTCAACCCATGCGGGGTTTAAATGACCCCAACAGCCGGTTAACCTTTGGATTGTTTTTGAGTTTTTCTGATGCATTCACTGACTTCTTTCACATGCGAATACTGCGCTTGGGTCCATACATGGCTTGTTGATTGTTTGTTATTATTTTTCTATATTTGGTCAAAAAATCTGTCCACATGATGGTTAAGGGTCCAGTATAAACGGAGTGTAGTCAGAATGAAGCTTCAAATAATCTCCATTCAAAACCTCATTAAGAAAAGTGTGTATTTTAAGTACGTAGCTAGTACTCAGTCGCCGGTACTTTTGGAGAATGGCATGCATTCATATGTAATAAACAGACGTTTAGTGTCATGTCGAGTGGGGGAAACGGCATTATTAACATGATTTATTATTTGTTTTTACGTCTCCATGTCACTGCGCAGACTGGTCTTTATTTAAATAGTTTTGGCTCAGGTTTTCCCAGGCTGTGACGGTAAAGAAAGGCAGCCTTTAACTCCCAGAGGCTGTCTGCACCGCACACACTGCTGCTTTGTTCTCCACACAAGCCTGCTATACACACACACATACCATAAGACTCCATAGGAATATTATAGGAGTTCCTTCTCACTGTGCTACTTTGAGTTACATTTGCTTCCTGAAATTGATTTTTTTTTTTTTTATAGCATTTTTGCAGAATAATTTTAAAGTTTTTTTATGATGGATGACTGGAAATCCAGCATGTCCTGACTGGCTGAGTGTTATCATACAAGATCCCTGGGGCTTTATTATGATAAGCAGTCAGGCTTTGTGCTAAGGAAAGCATTTTTTTTTATTCCTTGAAAGAAGTTGTGAAATAGTCTCTGTTGCCTGCAGTGAAGCTGAAGTGTTAAGTCGTGTGTGTGTGTGTGTGTGTAAAACAGCAGCAGGTTTCAAGTGTTGAGTAACAAAAAGAAGAGAAACAATAGCCACCCAACCTCTTTTCTTCAGGTTTTGTTTTTCATGTCAGCAGGCAGCCAGGATTCATTTGTGGGTTGTTGTTGTTTTTATTAACTTTCTGCGAAGGAAAAATGTAAATTGTGGAAAAAGGTGTTAAGTTTCTGCCCCTGTTTGTCCCAGCTGTTCCTATGATGTCATGGGGAGGGGGGCGTTGAATCTTTTTGGGTGATTTACGAGCCTCCCGGAGAGCGGCGGGGCGGGGCTTCAGTGATGTAAACACAGATAAAAGGTGGCACGCTGCCGGTCGGGGTCTCAGTCTGGAGGAACTGGTTGTAAACTTTCACTACAACACGTGTTGCTGCTGCTGCTGCTGCTGCTGCTGGGATTTACTCCGTTCAACTCTTGACACTACTACTGACCGGCTCCTCTGGATGTAAACCTAATTTTCTCCACTACCTCTCTGATTTTATTTTTTTGTGCTGGTTTTTCTTGTTTTCTCCCAGATTCTGCAAGCAAACATGTTGCAAAGCTTCGCTCAGCCGCAGGACTGGCTTTACTCTGAGCCGCTGCTGTTTGACGACGAGTTCTGCCAGAGTTTGATGAAGGACCTCCAGTCCTTGCCGACTCCCCCGCATTCGCCCCCCATGAACGCCGGGGTGGATGGCAGCAAGCCCCTGTCCAAGGAGGACCAGCTGAGCTACGTGTCGGACATCCTGCTGGAGGATCACGACATGCAACTCAACTGGAACTATGACTTCTTCCACTGTGATGCCGCTGAGAAGAACGGCGACCCCAGCCAGCCCTGCTCCCCTCTGGAGGAGAGCGGCGAGGACTGCCTGTGGCGGTGCCTCACAGCCGACAAGAGCCTGGAGGAGAAGCTGGTGTCCTCGATGCTCGGCTCCAGCCCGCTGCTCTCTGACATCAACACCAGCATCTTTGAGGAGATCGCCGGCTCCACGCTGGACTGCCAGACCCTGATGGACACTCAGGAGTCCAGCGAGTCCACATCAGACTACGGTTCGACCGGTGGCGAGCTGTCCCCATATTCATCAAGTGACTCTGGTGAGTTCAGACCTCATTCTTGTTTTATGCTCATGACTTTATTAAAGGTTAGTCATACTTAAAGAGTACTATATGATCATATCTTTAACAAAAACCCTTTATTTAAATACTTTTGATTTTTTATTGATGTTTTAGTTCTGATAGTCATATCAGTCTGTAATCTCATTCCTGCCTTGTTTTTGTCCAGCTTATCAGTATAAACACTCCTCGCCCAGAACCTTCACTGGCATTTCATTGATGATAATTCACTGTTAATGTTTAGTGGCACTGAGCCCAAATTGTTCTTTGCACTCGGCTTATCTGGACGCCAGCCGCCCACCTGTAATCTGCTAGAGCCCGAGGATGTCATTTAGGCGTGGGCGGGGTTTAAATGTTGACTGCCATGAGTAGTCGAGAGCTTTTAGGATACAGAATTGACTCTTAAGGGTGTGTGTGTGTGTGTGTGACTCATGCTCAGCGGTAACAGTTGCGGATCCATCCATTAACTCGTAATGAGTCACTTTAATGACTCCTGCCCTATGGCATCTCTGGCTATAAATCGGAGCGGAAGTGGCAGGCTCATGTTCATTGAAGGATAACTCATCGTTAAAATATGATATATATACAATTACCCCACAGATGGAAACATTTTTTAAGTGTAACTTTCTTTTCATTCATGCTTCAATTTCACTATAAATACTTAACGGTACATTTGAGGGTACTGAAACTGTAACTACCGTTTATACCTTTAACTGTTGCTGTAATCCGGAGCCGCCTTCGCTCATTATCAGAGTTGCGGGTTACTAACAGTTGTAAGCTTGCACGTTTATGGCTGTTTACAGTTGAAGGAAGGCTTTCACTACTGTGTGTAAGAGCCAAACCCACGTCAGTGAGCTGTGTACACTGTCTACACACTTGTTTTTGGTGTCGGCGCTCCCCTGAAATGTCGTCACACCTTCACAGAAAAGATTAAGTTACCCCGGGGGTCAGAAAACAGAGTTGTGGCAGAAAACTCATCTAACCCTTCTCTCCTTTCTTCTTCTCTTATCTCCAACAGAGGAGGAGATTGACGTGGTGACTGTGGTGCGCTGTCCCTCCAGCCCCTCCCCTCTGCCCTCGTTGGCTGACCTGTCTGTCCGTCAGCAGAAGCAGGAAGAGGAGCAGCGAGCTCTCCAGCGCCACCACTTTGAGATCCAGCTCCAACACAACTACGCCGCGCCGTGTCCCGCCTCGCCGCCGCCTTCGTCCGCCCCGTCGTCCAACAAGCGCTCGAGAGGCAGCGACGGCTCGTCGCGCTTCAGCCACTCGTCTCGCAGCTCTTCTTCGTCCTCATCGTCCTCCTCTTCGCGGTACCACCACTCGTCCCGGAACTCGACAGAGACGGAGGATGAGGAGGAGAGGCGGCGGACGCACAACGTGATGGAACGGCAGCGGCGCAATGAGCTGAAGAACTGCTTCATGCGTCTGCGCGACAACGTGCCAGAGCTGTCGCACAATGACAAGGCGTCTAAGGTGGTGATCCTGAAGAAGGCGCGAGACTGCATCTATGGTCTGGAGGATGAGGGCCACAGACTGCAATCCAAGAGGGACAAACTTAGAGCCAAACAGGAGGAGCTGAAAGCCAGGCTGGAGCAGCTCCGCAGCTAATGGACCAAACCATGGGCTGCATTTTTAGGGGGTTTAGAGACAATTTTTGGGGTGGGTGGGTGAGGGTGGATAAGGGAAGAGACTTTGTACAAAAACAGAGGGATGGGTGGGGGATAAAGGATGGCGTGTCATGCCGAAAAGAGCGCACAAAGTTTGTCATTTCAAGAACTGTATGATAACAATAGCTCTGGACTGTATAGACTCACATTTTCAACTATTGCCATGGATAAACACAACACACTCATTGCCTCAAAACGTATCATTCTCATGCCTTGACTGCTGACTGTTGTAGAGAGTAGGATGTTATTAAATTTGAAACGAGGATGGAGCGAGCAGATTAATTTTTTTTTTTTTTTTTTAAGTTTGGCTGGATGCACACTGAAAGACGAGAACAGTATCTTTTGTTATTGTTTGATTATTTCATCCCATTTGGGAACCCTTGCTTTGGGGATGCCAAATGGCGCAGGTGAAAACGACACGGTAGCACCGGTTGGGTCAAATAACTGGAAGCCACATCAGCTCAGTAGTTGAATGAAACTTGAATATTGCGTTTTCAGGATGTCTTATAGCCATACTAACCAGTGATCCCTCCACTCTGACAAGTGTGTGATGGCGGCTTCTGAAGTTATTTGGTCAACTGCGTCTGTCAATTCCAGTTTAATTCCAGATCTGATGCTATTTTAATTATTGATCAGGAAAGGTTCTTCAGTGTGCTTCCATCCCCGTTTGGCCTCAGGCGGCCCCTCGGGCCCAACACCACTCTGTTATCAGGTTAATGTGTGTTCATGACAGTACTGTATAGACCAGGTTTGATACTGTACACATAACAATGCTCAGCTTCGGTTCAGTTCACCACCAGCTCACTCGCTTCAGAGTATGTGTGGGTTTTCTAGTAGATATAATATAAATTAGTTTGTATTTAAGTATTTTTCATTAATAAACTGTTCAAACTTAAAAGTTAGCCATATTAAACAACTTTCAGGTTTTGAGGAGACTGAACTGGAACGTAAACTGAACTGCGAGCTGCGCTATCGTAGCAAATCAGCCAAAGTCGGGACGGAAAACCTCTGGGTGACGTGTGCATGTCCGAAACAGAGTGAAAGACGGACGGTGTCCTGACATGTTGTTATTTAAAGGTTCTGGTTGGAGGAAGCTGCTACAGCAGCGATACTGTGACATTTAGTTCCGTTGCTCGTAGAGCAGCCATTTTGATAAGTGTAAATTTAAAAAATGTAGACTTATTTCCCCCCCATTAATCCATTGGAAAGTTCTTAAATGTTGTTTGTAATTCATTAGTCAGTGGCCCTCAGTCAAACCTTGGAAACTCAAGGTTATTAGCGAGATCGTAGCTGTAAATGAGCTACAGTTTTCTTTTATTCCACCTGTTGAATTCAGAAGAAATGAACCTCCCTGAAACTGAAAAGCTGTTGAGCTTCATCCCGTTCTGGGGATGTCTCTTAATTATACTGAAATCAGTTACAGAGCAATCGGGCTACCTTAGATGAACTATGTAGCTGTTAGATGAACGAGGGCCACTGACCACCTGACAAGATTCCCCCGTTTTCAAAAGATGACAGCCTTCACCGGCACCATTTTGTGTCCAATAAAATGCTATTTTTGATCACATGGACACAAAACAGCTGCTTGAAGAGAGCCATGACATCGAGTAATGTTTTTAGATGGTAAAAGGTTAAAAAATAATGGCTGTACATGTTCACTTGGAGCCTGTTGTATCTGTTTACTATCAGTGTGTTTTGTTGAACTTGTACTTTGGGCTGGTTCTGAAGTTGGAAATCTTAATAATGGGGTTGAATGTTTAAACTGAATGCCATTTTACTCTAAATATCAATTGTTGCCAATGTTATCCATTAATGTGCAGTTTGTAATTGAATGCAAATGGTAAACATTTGCTTATTTGTGTCAAACGTCTTAAAATGCATCCTGTTTTTGTATCAACAGAGTTCTTCCTCCTTCAGTCTGAGTGTACTTGAACAGACTCTGGTCGGTGGGAGTAATAAGAATAGAGGTGTTTTTAGCGATAAAAACCTGTTCTGCCTTGAAATGTATCTGTTCAGGACTCCTTGTTTCCTTAGTTTGATAATGTCGCTGTCTGGTTAAAACCTCGCCTGTGTCTAACACGAACTGTTTTTTCAGGGAAGCTTCCTCAGCTTCTTGGTTCTTCTTCCAAACTTCTTCAATTATGTTTTAATTCTTCCTTTTCTAGAACCTCAGTCACAAAGAACTGCCTTCCGAAGTTAAGACTCAGAGGTTTTAACAAGACAGCAGGGTGATTTCTTTTCTTTTTTTTATTCTTAGCATGAAACAACCTACCTCCACCTGGCTGCAGTCTGGTCTGTAATGTTGTGTTTTTTTCTGGTTTAAATGTTGTACAGATTTTTTTTTTTTTTAATGTAAATATTTTTGTTATTGTATCATAAATTATTTTAGTCTTTTTTTTTTCTTTGTTCATTTGAATTTGAGGATTTAAAATAATTGTTCTTTACAAGCAGCACTTTTTTTTAATATTGATGTAATTAAAGAATTGAATGAGAGTTTGGAAATCACTGTGGTTTTATTGCATACACTCGCACACAAATTGACACATTTTAAATTTGGTTATAAACCTGTATTCATGTTCAAACATACAAAACAATATAGTAAATTATATCCATAGAGCTCATACTACACCTGAGTTACAAAGCTCCTGACCAGATAAATAAACTGGAACAATAAATATGGAATAAAGTCTGGTTCCTACATGTGATGGAGATCCTTAAATATATGAATTTTAATGTTTTCAAGTTGAAAAGTGTTTGGATTTTGGTTGAAGTGCTTCAAACTGCTTGAAATTTAGTTGCATTACTCATAAATCGCTCTTGGACTGAAAAGTTTGCTTTTCAGATAAAGTTCTTGTTTCAGTTAGCACTGGCTTGAAAACAAAAATAGTTTTATATCGGCTCATTTAGGTTATAGGGTGTCAAATCTTCCTACAGACAGGTGGCACATTTTGAAAGTTTTGTTGTGTTCTCCTTTAATTTTTCACCTTTCAGTCAAACTCTATCACATAATTTGGTCCTTTATGTGACCGTGACATCTGAATTAGTGTGAGGAAGAAATGAAATAGGGTCTAAGTATTTTTATCATATATGTAAAGCACATAAATGTCACTTAGCACAGCTGTAAGTTGCTGGAAAAGCCTCAAATGCACCTTGAAAATGCTTGAAAGGTATGAATTTGACTTTGGAAAAGGTGTAGAAACCCTGAAACTCAAAACATATTTGTTGGTTGTCAGACCCTTTAAACACTCGATCTTATCAGCTTTGTCAACACTCTGATTGGACTCTGCATCCTCACTGAATCTAAATCAAATTTCTGTCTGGAAGACATCATGAGAAACCCGCAGTCCTCGCTCTCCCTCACACACCTGTCGCCCTCGGCGGCCCCTCCCAGGCGTAGAGATATGCGAGTGTTTTCTCAGGGCAAAGTGTGAGGCTGCAGCAGGTAGATGTGTTGTGCAACCTGAGCTCAGTCCATGTGTCCCAGTGTGCATGTGGAGCAGGTGGACATGTGCCAGTGTTATACTCTCCAGAGTTTCTATGTTATCTCGTTCCTGTGCAGCGTAGGTGTTTCTTTTAAATCCACTTCTGGAATATATTTGCTTTAGTTCAACAGCCAAAACTGCTGCGTTCCACTTGATCTGACCCTTAGAAAGACTCTTTAGGGGTAAAATTTCTAAAGATGATTGCTAACTTCAACAATAATCTACAAGGGAGAAACTACATTTTACTGGTAGATGTAAAAACAGAAGTCCAAAGTCCTTACTGATTGGCTGGCTGGGCTTTGATTGACAGGTACGGGGATGAAAAAACAAAAAATACTTCAATGGAGACCAAACGTAAAACTTAATGTTTAGTTTGCTTTGTTCACAAGCCAGTTGTGGATTCACGTTGCCAAACTTATGTATTAACAGCAACCACAGTTTCCTCCAAAAGCTGATGTTTTCTCTCATTTGTCGGATCAGTTTTAGCAAGTTTGTATCTTTGTACTTATTTTGTTCCCTCTTTGAAATTAAAGTTAAATGGGGTGAATGAGTCTGAGAGATCTGCAAAAATAAATGTTTAAAACATCATCTTATATCAGAGGTGGGAAGTAACTAAGTACAAATACTTTGTTAATGTATTTAAATAGAGTTTTTGGTTCTCTGTACTTGACTTGAGTATTTATTTTTCTGTCAACTTTTTACTTTTACTCCCTACATTTTAGGAAAAATATCGCACTCTCTACTCACATTTTCAAAACAGACTTTGTACTTTAGTTTAATGCATTTTAGAGGAATCATATATTATTTTTACTTTGCATCATTGTGCACCGCTTTTCCAACATCGAGACCGATTTCAACCTAAATGGACGGGACAATAAGACATGGTGCATGTCACACAAGACAAACTCAATAAGACGAAAATGACATAAACGACAGAATGAGATTTAAAAAAAGGCATAACAAGACAAAAACAATGTAAGAAGACAAAAAGGACACAGAAAACATAACAAGACAAAAATTACTTAAGAAAAAGACATGCCAAGACAAAAACGACATAACAAGACAAAAATGAAGTGACGAGAAAAAAAAGACATAGCAAGACGAAAAAGATGCAAAAAACCAAAAAAGATCTAAGAAGACAAAAATGACATAACAAGACAAAAAAGATGTAACACAACAAAAAGACATAAGATGAAAAAGAAATAAAAAGGAAAAGACGTAACAAGACAAAACAACATAAGACAAAAAAAGATGTAGCAAGACACAAATGACATAAGACAACAAAAATGACAGCAAGACAAAAAAGACGTGACAAAACAAAAAAAGACAAACACTATGCAGTTTGAATACATTTTACTTTTTTCACTTTTTGTATTTTTTCAGTTTTGCTTGAGCAAAGAAGTTCAGTCAGTACTTCTACTTTTACCAGAGTCTTTTTTTTCACACAAGTATCTGTACTTCTAACTTGCATAAAGAATGTGTGTACTTTTGCCACCTCTGTCTTGCATCTGTGTAAAAACAGACTGAATGATTGTTGGAATGGTCCTTTAAGCGGAGACTTCACAGGTATTGTGAGTGGGTAGTTCTTTATTTTGATTAAACACTTCAAGAATCCACAAACGATTGGACTTTCTTTTTCATGTGGATGGAGGTGAGTTATCAGGAGGTCAGTTATTTTAGGGTTTGAGAAAGAATGTGAATGAGTTAAGTTGCACTAAGTAACATAATGATAGCTGTAGTGAGAGAGAGAGAGTGTGTGTGTGTGTGTGTGTGCAGCTATGTAGGTCAAGGTGAGCAAGTGGATGTGACTGTCAGGTGTGTCAGATAGCAGCTAACAGATCGGACCAGATGCCATAAAAGGCTTTTCATCAGCGAGTGACAGATTAGGTTTGTTGTTTTATGAAATAGTGCAGGGAGAGGCCTGATAGGGACTGTGCTAAACACACACAAACATTATCTCAGTTTGTTTTCCTGTTCGCTCAGTTAAAAACATGCAGCTGGTGGATGGAGGTGAAGAGGAGGAGCTTTGCTAAAACTCTGCAGCAACTCAAGCGTTGGTGTGTGTTTACATTGTTAATTTACTGGCTATTAGTCTTTATCTCGTGTTGCTTTTTACCTTTAGATAAGTGAATTGTACAGGTTTACAGTCAGAGATTATTTCATCTTCATATCATCATCTGATATTACCATCCATAAAGCAATCAAAGAGACAAAACACATCCATGAGTCACACTGTTGCACCGGATTACATGTTCCTTCATCATCATCATCAGCCATTAAAAAGTAGCTCGCTACAGCATTACCGACTGTTGGTTATATTGTCCTGACGAGCTAACAGCAAACTGGGCAGAGACATCTTACTCAGCTGCCTCTATGAAAACAATAAAACACTGGCTCATAAAGCCAATAGAGTTCTGTACATCTTGTTTCAACATGCAGCCAATGAACCATTTAGCTTCTCAAAACACATGCCTGCATACAAACTACAAAAGTGCACAGGCAGAAATCACCCAACCAATGTTCTTTATATTCCTCTGAGTCTTTCAAGGTTAAAAAGCTTCTCCACAGACTCACTAGTCTGGATGGTGCTGGAGTATTGACTTTAAGAAAGTTTTAATCGTGGGGGATTTGTTTCAAATATCCATCTCGATCTCCAACTTGATATACTCCGCAGCAGAGACCGTAGGCTGTCTGTCCTCTGTCTCAAATGCAAAAAAGTCACCATCAGAGTCTTCAGTGGTGACCAGTGGTGGCAGTGGTTGCTCTCGCAGTGATGAAAATACAGTAAACTTGTAACAGTAAGGGACTATTCGTTTGAAAAAGCAAACAACTGAGTACTTAAATTGCAAAACTAACATGTTATGTTACTTGTTGCGACAAGAAAGTAATCAGAGTACTGATAATCATGAACAAACACAGTATAATTTATTTGACTCAATCCAACATACAACATCCTGCTGCTGGAAATCAGGAATAATCCACCGCAAAAAGTAGTCCCTAAAATATGTATGACGTCCTCCTGATTTGTTTTTTCTAAAAACCACAGTGGACAGTTGCATTTTTTTTTTTTAATTACTGAGCCTGTTTAAAAATAAATTATTATGAGATGTTTTTGTAAAGATGCATGCTGGAACCTTTAAGCTGGGCTGGTAAATAAATTGCCTTAAAGGTACAATATGCAACATTTCCACATTAAAATGTCTAAAAACACTCACATGCCACATTATCTCGAATATTTCCCACAATGTTCAAATACAGAGAAAACCAATTTATTCAAGGTAATGGTGTGTTTCCTGCTAACCGTTGCTAGCTAGTTGCTAGTTGCTATAACTTCTGGGAAAAACACAGGATACGTTGGGTACGTTAGAGAATAATTAGTCATGTCAGATTTTCATCAGCTGTAGTGGTTAAATGGTGAAGATAACAACTCCCATGATCCCACACTATCGTCAAACTACGTCTTTTGTTATTGTTTTAATGTGAGAGAGACACATAGCGCCAGAACTGCATATTGTGCATTTAAATGGCCTCAGTCGATACTTTTTTCTGCTATAAAAACTTTATTCTCAGTGACATATGTTGAGCAGAGCTGCCGCTCTCCACAAAGGAGGAAACAAAATTTCTTATCCAAGGACACGGGGTGTTTGATTTAGTTAGATTTAGGGTGGAGTCTCACTTAAAAGTCAAACTGTAACAGACCAAGCCCAGTGTGTGTGTGTGTGTGTTTGTGTAGGCGTTGTACAGTAGCTGACTGTTTGCTTCTCATGTGGTTCAATAACCCAAATATTCTGACTCATTCATTCTGATCCGCCACATCACGGCAGAGAGGGGAGAGAGAGAATAAGGATGGAGATGGAGAGATGGAAAAAGAATGCGAGAGAGAGTAAACAAAGGAGAAGGAGGCGAGGAAAGATGGAGAACAGTGGAGGGAAAAAGAGAGAAACAGAGAAAATGAAGAAAAAGACAGAAAAAGGGAGCCATGAGGCTGAAGTTTGTTTTATTTTCCAACTGTGCAGGAAATAATGACAGAGCTCAGAGAGAAGGTTATAACACAACTCCAAGTCCAAACCACATTATGAATACAGACACTGAGCCACAATACAACACACAAGAGTCATAAATATGCTGTGACTAAAGAGGAATCACATCATACTCTTTATAATCCTGTTTTACCTGTAAAATGTAGACTACTGTTAGTGAAAGAAGACTTGAAACTTGCTCCTTTATGGACGAATGCTGCTGCTGTGAACTAGATTTAAAGCAGTTATGATGGATTCCAATCAGTTGTGTCAAAAACTTCTCAAACTACTGCATATGTTGTGGGATTTCAAATCTCCACTGTCCAGCAGTACACTCAGTCAGATTTTAGACAGAATATGACAGATGCGGCTAAAAACGCAGCTTGCAAATGTTGCTAGCTTGGTGGGCATTTAGTTCCATGTCGCTGCATAAAATGCAGATTTGCTCCAGAAGTGCTGCATTCACACCGTGGCGGCATGAGAAGAAGAAAAAAAAAAGTCTATTGACATGTTTGAGAGATGAGTTCCTTCTTTGCTAGTCCTCTTATAACACCAGATAAAAGGAAGACAAGTTCTCTCTGGTTAAGTGAATTGTCCCCTCGGTAAGCCCTGCTCTCCTTAGTTACTGTTGCTATGTCTGTCAAGCTTTCCTTTCTCACACTGCACATGTATAGTTTACAGCGATAACAGTGGCAGATTTAACATTGAAATTCAGTCATTTTTGAAACACTAGATCTTTAATTCCACAGAGAGGTAAACAAAAGCAGCTTCTCTGATTATGCTGGATTTTCTCGACTAAAATAATGACTCTCGCTAGCAGATTTCATAAGCTAATGCAAGCTAATGCTAATGCCTAAATTCCTTGAATGAGCTGAGAAGTATGTCTCCAGTGTACAATTTAACGTTTCCATCTGATACATTTTGAAACAAGAATCCTGTAAAAGGGCCACAAATATGTAAAGTTCAAAGTTCAACGCCTACGTAAGGCTAAAAAAACTGAGGCTAAAGCTAGCTTACATCCCAGCAAACATTGGTCCCTGCAGTGCAGAGTTACAGTTGCTAATCTATGATTGGACAGTTGCTGATCGGAGGAGGGGCTTAGTGAGGCGTCAGTTGACTGCATGTTACAATTGGACTACAAACTGCCTGTGATAGTGGACTTGCAGCCATTTTGACACTACTGTAGCCAGGTACTGTAATTCCCCACTTGGCTGCCCATCATTAGGTTCGTGCCACAGATCTGAACAGCTAAGATTTCTAAGTTTGTTACGTTAACATAATATCACAAACTGCTCGCAACTTTAGCCATATTCTGGATTTGTACAAAATGTTTGAGATGAAAAAACTTTGAACAGTAAAACTGACTATCTTGCAACCGTATCAGGTGCATGACCACTACGCTCCGAACAGCCACATTTTAGCCTAAATATGCCATATTATTATTGAATAGAGTGTGCTGGTCAGGTTTAGCTATGTAGCTAAGTTAATTTATAACTAAATACATGGCTTATGCTTGTTGCTTAGCTGTAGATAAGCAGCAGAACTGCATAACTACACAGCTAACAACTTTTTAACCGTTGTGCAGAAAGTTTTTGGCATAGGTGCAAGCCGACTTTTCTTCTTTTTTTACATTTATTATAAGAATAAATAAAAAGATGTATTTGGAAAAAACTACATGCACTATTATGCACTTGTGTGTGGTAGGAGGAGATTGAATTAAAGGTATTTTATTGAAAGACAGTGTTTAACAATTCTTTAATAGATTAATAGATGACTAATTGACAACCTAAAAATTTCCCATGACCCCTCGGGTGTCACAACTCAAACAACCCAGCTGACGTTCAAAGTTCAGACCAGTCACACTCACCCTGTGCTTTATTGTCATGAGTTTGCCTGCTGGCTGTCCTGCGCATTATGTAAAATATTGATTTTCATCAGAGTTTCCTCTCTCTTCTACCCGTGAGCTCATTCTTCTTCTGCCACTGCATCTCCTTCTCAGATTATTTTTGTGCGCAGCATTAATTATATTTTAATCTGTGCCAATATTTCATGTATGATACAATCACAGTTTATCTTTGTGACAGTCGGTGTGAGGCAGCTGCTCTCAGTCATCATCATGTGTTCACGCTGAGATGTTAAATCCACATTTGGCCTGATGTGACTCAACAGCCGGTAAGCCCACCGTCCTTCTAGCTTGTTCCAGGGCTGACGCAGCTGCCCTACATTACCGTCATCTGCAACCCATTACCCAGAACCCTTTGCTCTGGTGCCTGGCCAGGAGCTCCCCCGATGGCTGCCGGCCAGCTCTGACGACGGGTTTCCTGCCTGCACGTCATTGGCTACGAGAGTCATGTTAAAATAATAAGGCTATTATATCAGAGCTCAGTCACAAGCTCGAGATTCTGAGCCGGGCTGGCGCTGTGTGTGTGCGGAGCCAGCGGGGATGCCAAGAAAGTGTAAATGTGTGTCTCTGTGCTTATCTGTGAGTGTGTGTGTGTCTGTGTTTGTCTTTCTGTGTGTAGCTGCTCTCGTTAAACTAGTTTCACGCAGAGAAAATTAATGTAATTTGCTGCCAGCCTGTTCTGAGGTAAAAATAAAAAAAAAAAAAAGCTTCACACTCATACTGGAGACCAGGAACCAAACTTATTAAACTGTATTTATTAAAGACGTTTATGAAAAGCCAACTTGGTGTGGGTGCAATACCAAATTTCAGAAAAAATAGGATGATTTTGTGACTTTGCAGCTGCACAACAGGCCAAATAAACATATTAACACTACAGAATACAGTATGCTTTTTTTTTTTTTTTTTTTTAAGTTAGTTAGCAAGTTCACAAACAAAAATCATAAACAATTCACAAATATGATTCCAGCTGGATGATGTTTGAGTACTGAGTAATTCACTTTGTCCTGACTGCATGGTAGGGGTGGGAGGAAATTTTTTTTTTTACGATTCCTGAATTTATTTTTTTAAATATATATTAATAACTAGTGCTTTGTCATTTAGCTCGATGCTAACAAATACTTGAAATTCCTATTGACATGCTAACAGAGATTAGCATTGCAGACCTCGCACCGTTAAAACAATTTATTATTCTGGTTTCGATGCTTCACACTGAACAGCTACGGCAACCTCAAAGGGTCAAAACTCAGTCTCAAAATTCACAGTTTCAAAGTTTAATTTCATATGTCAAGGATATTAAATTAAAGGGGAAAACCGGAGCTGATGTCAAGTCGTATTTTCAGTTTAGTTTTACTCTCATTGTTTTTGAACTACAGTCCTATCCCTCCATCTCATCTACTACTCTCAAGAAATATATGAATGAAGCGCTTTTTTTCCTTTCATTTTTCAAAAACTGCACATCTGTAGCCTTACTCATTTGTGTAGTCCACAGTTCGGCGCCTAATAAACGTCTCTTTTCAAGATAAAACTGCACATTTCAGAGTGTTTTTTTTTTTTAATGGTGATCAGCTAAAGGCACACCTGTGTAACAACCATGCTGTTTAATCAGCATCTTGATATCTTACACCTGTCAGATGTGTGGCTTATCTTGGCAAAGGAAAAGTGCACAATATAGATTTGAAAAAAAAAAGTCTGCTTTTATATTTTTGTCTTACTTTTCCACAACAGGTGCTCATTAAAAATACACATTTACTTCATTCATGCACAGTCCGCTTATGTTACTGTTTATTCCTTTTATCCCTGTTCACCAGTCAACTACAGTATTACATATAATTATATTCCACCGTGCAATAATAATTAAACAGTGCAAAACACTGGTTTACACTGGCATCACTACTGCAGGCATTTCAACCAGCTTATTTAACTTATTTATAACATTATTGCATCTTTTCATGCTTATTTACAGACCCATTTTCAGCATTGTTGTTTATGTATATTGTTTATGTAGTGTTGAATATATTTTTGTATACATATTTTTACACATTTATCATTTTTCTGTTTTTTTCTGCACATATATTGTAGTATACTGCAGTGTTTCTGATTCTGATTTTAATATTTTAGATTATATTTTATGTATGTTATACTTTATTCCTTTATTTTACCGTCTGTGCTATTTTATGTCTTTATATTTTCTTAGATTCTCTTTTTTTTTTATTTGTGTAATTTCGTTTGTATGAGCACTTATGGAGGGAGCCTGAGACCAAAGAATTTGAGTGCCAAAGACTGTTTCACTGTGATTATTGTCCACATGACAAATTTAAAGACAAGAGCAAGGAAGCAAAGTGGCAACTGCTTAATTTATCTGTGTGACCAAATAATAAACAAATAAAGTAAGAAACCTGGGACCTCATTACAGAAAAATTTTGATTTAAGCTTTGACGAGTCAGGAGGAATCAATCATGTTTTTAATCAAAATTATCGGCCCAGGAGAAAGATTCGAATCAAACCTATCAAATTCAAAATTAACCATCGCAGCAGGCCATATATACCCATTAATACGTGGTCCAGGAAATTTAAAGCATCATCATAGGGTCTGAGCAGCTTTACAATCATAATATTTTGTGTTCATGTTGTTTCCCATCTTTCTACACAGACCAATCAACAGTAGTGTGGCCATTTTCTGCAGTTATTTTGAATGTAGGAGAGGATCTGTGCCATCCTAACTTAAGATTCTTAACTGAGGAAATCGTTCAGTTAGGATGCTTCTTTAATAGTAATAATTCAAATCTTAAGATAAGAAAGTGTTTCCTAAATGCAGTTAGAAAACATGTGCCTGAAGTACCAAAAATCCTAAAGGTCATGTGAAACTGAGAAAGGAGTTCAGATTTGGGAAGTTTCTGTCATGAGGCCCCTGAATCTTTGAACCAGAATGTGCACTCATATGAGTCCTCCTGTATCCTGAGGGATCTGATTGACCTGATGTCAAGGTGTTAAAAACTTTCAGCAAATGGCACAGATCTTCAGAGGAAACAGCTTACAGTGTGTGTTTGAAGCTAGAGGCCTTGGCTGTGATGTTGTGTTATTAGTTAGTGTCAGGGTCTCTATGTGTGAACAGGGCTTGTGTGACACAGGGTCACTGTGTTCATATGTAAATGCCCTGAGACATGGCGGCTGCAGGTTTCCACCTGATAAATTTAGAGGCTTGTTTACGCCTCCTGTTTGCTCTCGTGTCCCCCCCCCACCCCCCCACCTTCTGCCTCACTGACCCACCTCCCATCCCGCTCCAAATGTGTGAAAGTGGTCTCAGTCAAACTATCGACACATCATTAGCATGCTAAAGGAAGCAGCTAACTGTTTGTGTCACACATTTGTATTCTCTCTGCTCTGTTTCCGTGTCATTGGATCGTAGCTGTGAGGTGCAGGAGACTCCGTTGAGTCTGCTTCCTAAAACTCTGACCTGACTCGCGTATCAACTGGATTAGGTTGCTGCAGTTATGCCAACTGTCATGTAAACACTTTTGAAAGTGAAATCAGAGTGAGCAGAACTCCCTTCAAACTGCTCATGAAACTTTAACACTGCTGATAAATCAGCAAAGATGTTGTAGAATAATACAATAAAAATCTTTATTTCTGGAGAAGTTTTGAAAGCCCAGGTTACACAGTGCATCACAAAAGGCAGCAAATTAAAATCATATAAAATCTCATTAAATGGGGAACTAAAGGTGCAACTTGTGTTATGTAACATACACCTGTGAACAGGTGTGTAGGGAAATAAATTCATGTGAAAGAAAAGGATGACTTCCTTATAACACACCCATACACTGTATCACTGTATGTCAGTCATGGACCTGTAATATAAACACATCAACATCATATTGAAAACATCTTAAAAAGTTAAAATCCATTGAATTGTAGACCTTAAAACAACAGGCCTCATGCAAGAACATTTTCGTATTCTTATCTTAAATTTCTCTTTCTTTTGTTTGTACAATGGGCTCGTAACAACATGTCACGTCAGATTCAACTAACGCTCGTAACTTCAGATAACCGTGTAAATGATCCACCTGTGTGTATTTGTGCTAATTTACAAGTCTCATACATGCGCACTCAATCAACCCCCTCATGAAAATGGCATTAAAGAGAAAAAAAGAAGAACTTTACAAGTTTGACATTGTGCTTTCAGAGATCCATAATGGGAAATCTGTTAATTCCTGACGCTGTTAAAATGAAACACCTGCTAAAGCAAAGAAACGCAAAAAGCGGGTTCTCCTTAGTCTTAAATTTTCAGAATTTCTTCCACAGTCTTTTATTTTTTTTTGACGACCCAAATAAAATCTTCTGTGACCCACCTGTAGGTCATGACCCGGTCTCTGGGAATGGATTCCTTAAAAAAATGATGGGATGGGATAGATGAAGTCACTTTTCCTTTTAAATGTTTTTTTGAGAAAAATATGTATTCATCATGCTGCAAACCCAACGCGGAACCAATAATCAGTAAAACTAATACTCTTGCGTGCAAACAGTTCTGTGTAATAATGTTCAGCTGAATGTTGTAACTCTGAGACTCTGGTTTTCCTAAACTTGTCTACTTTTTTCAACAGTATGAACGTATAATTGGTCTTAAATTGCATTCCTTGTCAAAAGCACTGCAACTTGATCACCGACGTTGCAACCTTGCAAAACAACCCTGCGTTAAAACAATGCGAGGGTCTGTGTCGCTGTGTGGGTGTTGCTTCAGGTAACAATGAGACGGTTGAAATACAATCTAGGAAGTCTAGTTTGCATAACAGATTGATATCTTTAAAACCTTAACAGACACTGAAACACTGCACTGGATCATGTTCATAATACTCTGGAAAAAACAAAATCTTGATCTTTTGTCATGATGATTGCCAGGTAAACAGGAGAAATGCTGTGTTCATGTGCTAAAGTGATCTGCACTCATGTGATTGATGATGATGTTGCATTCAGTCGTAGAAAAAGTCGAGCCAGGTTCAACTTTTTTGCCTTTATCGACCCTGCATGTTTTTTTTTTTTTACAGGAGCCCCCTGCATTGGCTTCCCTGCTGCACCACTGGACTGACTCCGGGCTGTGATTTCTCACGCAGAGCCAAAGTGGGTGTGAACGAGGCTTTATGCTAGTAGCACCTAATGTAGCCTCGAGCTGCTAGCCTCAAGCAGGGATGAGAAGCTTATCAGTTCAGCTCCATCTGAGACAACAACTGCAGAACTAATGTAATAAACATGCAGTTAGCTAACTGTCATTTAGAGTTTTACCTATAATTTGTTATATTTTGCTCAACATCATTTGTTCAAACATTTAAAGGAGAAATGTGGAAGACTCCAGTGTTCACAATTAGTACTGCAGTCACAATAATGAGTTGGAGCCATAAATAGAATATTAAATAGGTTGAAGCGAGTTGTTTCCCTGCAGGCTGCACAAACACTTAACAGGAGCACAAGAGGAGTGCAACATTATGACAGTAACAAGTAACAATGAGTCCTACACTGTAAGTTGATCAGCTGTTTATAACTGTCAGTGGTCTGTCGATGTAAAGTTAAGTCTGTTATCCTGAAAATAAAAGTCACTGCTCTGAAAATACACACTTGCCTTCTGCCTGCCAGACTCTATTAACATTGTGCTAAATTTAACAGTTGCTCCTTCTAAAAGATTATTAATGATTTTTTACGACTCATAAACAGACACTTACTCATTCGACAAACATTCTGCATTAATTTGAACTCTAATTAATGTGAAACGGGCAAACACAAACAGATTTTCCAGCCCGAAATGGAAAGTTAAGAGACACTGGCTGTGCGCTGTTGACAGTGAAGTGAAGTATTTCACCTTAGCATGTTTCCTTAATGTCTTGACATGACACATCATGGTAATTTTATGATTTAGTACGGTAAATATATAATATATTTCTCCTTTGAGGGAACCATAATTTAATAGTGTAAACTACAAAAATGGTGTAAGAAATAAAATGTAAAGCAGTGTTTTCCCCCCTTTCAGAAACTGACCACCACCACCATTTTTATCGATCATTAACAGTAACTGGGGACAGAACTAATAAAAAAGGATTCAAAACTTGAATTTTGGTGAAATAAAGGTTAGCAGGATATAATCAGTAAACTCTTGATTGTTTATTTCCCCTTCATAGATCATATTCATTCAACTTTGTTTCACTCTTCATTTCTCCTCTGGTCTTCTGTGTCCCCCCTTGTAGCGACACTGTGCCCCCCCAGGTTGGCCCACCCTGAAGTTTGGGAACCACTGCCTTGATGACAGTAGAAATCTTGGTTGCAGAGAATGTGAAATGTATTTTAATGCCCTATTTTCCTGAAGTCAGATGTGTTAAAGTGATGTATGACAAAAAAAAAATCAAGTTTGCTATGATTGATGTGTAACTCTGTGTTTGACGACTCTTCTCTTCCATATGCACTTCATTGTTAATTAAATGAGATGAGCTGTCTTGTTTGTTGTCTTTATGCAGCTATAGTGTGTAAAAGCGTGTATGACTGTATGTGTTGTGGACCCCAGGAATCCGGTGCTGGTTGGTGCTAACGGAGATCCGAACAAAGTAAAGTAAAGGGTTTGTACAACTTTTTTTTCCCACGTACACATGCACTAGTGGATTTCCTGTTTTGATCTGTACTATGGGTTTCTAAATTGGTGAATATTCTGTGTTCCTGCCACTTATCCAAATGACGCTGATTAGGAAACTCCTCCCTGAAGGTGTGTTCAAGGGCTTGTGGTTGAGACATGATGTTCTCTGTAACAGATGACTGCACTGGAGTAAGTTTCGTGTCCCTGCAAGGTTATTTTCCCACCGTACTGAAATGAATGGAGTCCAACAGCAGCCTGAAAAATTGTAGAACCATCTTTATGCCTCTAAAATCCTGTGATCTGTAACAATGCTTGAGGTGGATTGTTTTGTCTCATTTAGAGGGACACTGAACTCCTCGTCGTGTGTTGCCAGAGTTGAGGGGTCTTACAAAAAAAACATGTCTTGTAGGCTTTTTATCTTTGTGTTATTTAATCGAGATGGTAAATCATCACGCGTCTTTTCAGAGATCGATCAGACGGTTTAAAAAAAAGCCACACAGCCTCAGGTGTTTGAGGTCAGGTCGCTGCTGACCTTGCACTTTGATCGGCCTGATACCTTTATCTGCTTCTTCACAGAATCGGGGTTACGGAGTGCATGTAAATGAGGGGACGCCCCACCCTGCATGTAAGTTTGAGTGGAAAAACAAATGCACAGTTTTGAGAGTCTTAAAAAAATCCCCCAATGACATCAGACTTGTTTCCTTTGTGGTTTCAATACAGAATATGTGTGACTGAGAAACAGTAAGGCCTCATTTTAGGGTTACACTCAGAGTCAGGTTTAGATTTGTGGAGGATTTGGTGGAAGGTTTAGTCATGTGGACTTTTTCAGCATCATCATAAAGAGGTTCAAGGTTGCTTTGACACCTTTAAGTTCGACTCAGAAAAAACAATGAGGTTCACACTGGCTGATTACAAATGAACAATAGCCACACTGACTGACAGGTAGGTCATTCATTCATTAGGATAAGTTCATTTTTTAATCAACCCCACGACAGCGAAACGGTAAAACAGAAGCAAAATTGTAAAACGCAATAGCAGATGCATCAGTAAAAAGTAAGATATAATAAATACGTGAACAAGCAACATGTAAACAAGAAAATAAAGCAATAACATCAGTAACTGAATTCACACTATTGCACATACAAAAGATTGATATTGCATAATGCATTAATATTGCAGTAAATTTGTATACCTGCAATATCTCTCCTTCACACATTTCCAGTGAAGCAGCCTGTCACAGCGCTGTAAGAGTGTCCAGCATGTGGTGGGACGTGTTCTCCATCAGCTGATAAAAGCTTCGCCATCATTCGCCTTTCTCCCACCACCTCCACTGGGTCAAGGGGGCATCTCAGGACAGAGCTTGCCTTCTTAACCTGCCTGTCAAGGCTCTTCCTGTCAGCAGTGGAGATGCTGCTGCCCCAGCAGACCGCTCCACAGATCGCTGATGGCTGACAGACTGCCCCCTGCACTCCAAAAGACCCAAGTCTCCTCAGCGGATAGGACCTGCTCTGGCCTTTCTTTGTTATTCATATTATTCAGATGAACATGCGGGTACCTATAAGATTTCACCAGTTCACCTTTGGATAGTTTTAGTGATGTCATCCTGCATCATCAGTGCTGCACAGACAAAAATGTTCTCTCAAGAACAACAACACCGTTTCAGCAAGCGTCCCTAAACAACAAGTCACGTGATTATGTAAGGGCACCAACGTTGAGGCAGAAAAAAACAAATTATTTTACCATTTTACTAATTTATTTATCTATTCGCAGGGACAACGCACATTAATTAGGGGCCAGGCAGCCTAAGCTACAAGGACCCTATTGTAATCCTGCATGTTCTTCTTTCTTTCTTCTTCTTCCGAGGAAATCCTACTTCCCATGCACGAAAAATGACCAAACCTTGCACAAAGGTCCAGTCCCATGTCAGATTGCCTCAGGTGCAAAAACAGGCCAATAGTCCTGATGGTGGCACTATAGCAAGCCTCTAAAGTTCAAAATTTTGAAAATTCATAACAAATCAACCATATGTGCTACAGATTTACAACTTTCACCAAAATGTAGCCCCAATACTGAAGAAACTTTTGTACATTTAAACCTATTGGAAATTATGAAGTCCATCACTCTGTTTTTTTCAAAAACTGTAAAACTTATTAAACCTATCTCCTCCCACAATTTTTGCTCAATTGACACCAAACTTGCTACAGAGCATCTTCAGACTGTCCTACACAAACGATCCACACAGATTTTTGATTTATCAAAAATTGAGCCTACAGTGCATCAAAATGTTTGACTGTAAACGGTATTATAAACATATACTTGCAAATTCTTGCTAAATACATTTTCAATGTTCATGAAAAAAAAGACAAAATTTTGGAGTCATGGTAGATGATGTTTGGAAAATATCAGAATTTTATCTCAAAAACTGAATTTTTTACAGCATTTTGAATTTCGCTATTTTCGCAATTGGAGTCAATGCAAAATGTCATTTTTAAACATCAGTTTTTCACTTTTGGAGCCAATAAATCATTGTTAAAAACTAATGACCAACATCTCCATGCTGTCTAGATGCAATTTGTGTATTTTGGGATTTTTGTCTCAATAACTGAATTTTTGACAGCTGTTTGAAATCTGCCTTTACATGCTAACAGCTGCTGTCTTGCACACAGGTGACTGGCTTAGTCAATTTGTGAAGCTACAAGTGGTGTTTCCATTTGCCAATTAGCTCAGTGAGATAGAGGATGGTTCTTGGTGTTGAAGGTTGTGAGTTCAAGCCTCAGCTTGTACAACATTTCCATATGAGAAATCTACCCAGACTTTTCACAAAGGTCCAGTCCCATGCCAGATGTCCTCAACTGGAAACACAAGACAATAGTCCTGATGGTGGCACTACAGCAAGCCTCTAAATTTCAAAACTTTGAAAATTCACAACAAATCAACCATATGTGCTACAGCTTTGGAACTTTCACTTTGAAATGTGCTTTTCCATGGCATGGATGGCTGCTGCCTGGCACCCTGATCCTTGGCTTAGTCAATTTGTGAAGCCACACATGAACTGTCACTTGCCAATTAGCTCAGTGAGATAAAAGATAGACTTCAGTGTCAGAAGTCGTGAGTTCGAGCCTCAGCTAAGGCAGGATGGACTTTCAAATGTGAAAGCCTTATGTTCAGGTATCATGCTATGTGGATTAGAGACTGCTAAGATTAAAATAATTATGATTCAGGGAGTTTTGGGAAGAGACAAATACTCTTTATCAACACGTTTCCCTGTTATCCCTTGTCTCTTTTCCCTGTTTATTTGGCTTAGCTATCAGTCAATATGCAGAGTCTCTTGTGCCAGAAATTGCGAGTTCAAGCCTCAACTGATGTAAAATGCACATTAGAATGCCACCTTTTTTTCATCTTCCTACACTCTGCTTGTTGCTCAGAATTGCCTAATTTTGCCTAAAATTGCCCGGCCCCGACCATTGCTGCGCAGCAGCTATAATTAACACTGTGTCACTGTAAACGTGACAGTGTTAGCCACGAAACTAGTTTTCAACTGTTGTTCCTCCACCAGGTGTTAAATTGGTCATTAATTAAAAAAATACGAATAATCCTGCAAAGTCTCCAGAATCATCATATACTGGAGGTTGTACATTGGGCAGTTATGTCCTCTTTTTGTCAATTATTCCGATAATGAGCACCTCAAAGGGCATTATCCCGCTTTTACCATGGTCACCAGCCAGACGGGAAAAAAAAATTAAGATCATTAATTAAAAATTTCTCACAAGTTTTTCACAATTTATCACAGTTTCCCTGGTAACACTTGAGGGTTTGTCCTGGAACAATCATTACCAACCCATAAGGTTTTTATGCAATATAAATGTAGGCTCTGTAGGCTCTGCCCAGCTCACAGAACCCTTTGGCTCAGCTGCGAACCAGAACGCTAGCAAAATTAAAAGTTAATAACACTGCATATGGTTGACATACAGTAAATTTAATTTGATAACGTGTTTAAATCAATATCAAGAGTTCTGTGAACAAATGATATGTTAATGTTGTTGCAATGTATTCTAAACGGAGGCTTTGACTGCGTGAACTGACCTTCTCACTGAATCTATACTGTACTTATTAGGTGTCTAATGTCAGGAAGTAATGCACCCTGCAGCCAATTAGAATCAAGTGACAAATTCTGCGTGAGTCAGAATGAATGGATGGATGGATGAATGGATGGATCATAAAACATGGGAGAACATACTAACACATAACAGGTCTATTTCCTGTAACAACTGACAGTCAACATTGTTTTTTTCACAGCATAACCACAGTTGTTGCATAACCTTAACCAAAGGTTTAGTACTGTAACCATGATGAGAAATGGTCCCCAACCTTGTTTGAACCTTCAAAAACAATGTTTTTTTGAAGGCACAGACAAAGACGCTGTCCTGCTGATAGAGACGTTTAATCAGAAAACAAACTATGTTTTTGTTGTTTTATTTAGAAAACCCACGTGGGGAAAAGTAAATTCTGGTGACTGGAAATCATGCTGCACTTTACTGAACATGATCTGTTTATTTGTGGTGTCTGGCGCTCGCTCACAAAGAAATAATTGATTCTTTTTTCGTAGTGAATGCCTTAATAATCCTCCAGGGTGCCGGGCATGTCGTCGAAGCGCGTCAGAAGGCAAAAGTGTTAATAAGAAAGTCACAGAGGCGCAAGTTGCAAGGATCGTTAAAATGTTAAATGTGAATAATAGTGCTGGCTTTCAGATAGTCCTTGAAGGCATCATACTGGTGTATGCACTTGTTTGTTCACTTGAAAAATGACTTAAATGTAAGTGTAATGCATGAAGAAGGGGAGCTTGAAACTCATGTGTTACCATGATATATTAATCTGTGTGTGGGGGTGTTATACAAATCAATGCTGCACAAAGAAATGAGAGCAGAGAAGGAGGATGAAAACCAGGACACACTACTAACACAAGTGGTTATCACTGCAGCCTTGCAACACCTCTGTGCCTGTGTGTGAGTGTGTCACACACGCCTGAGATGAGACACAGGAGAGAGATTAGTGTTTGGGGGGGATCCCTGTGGAGCATAAAGAGTGTGACTCACATGAATCATCACAACACCGTTCAGGTGAGAGAAAAGAGGAGAGGATCATTTGTCTCAGAGAAGATGTCAGGTGACTGTTGTTGGAACATTTTCAACATTTGCATGGACATGAAACTGGTTGAATCATCATTACAAACAGGAGACACAATAAATTATAATTGTGGGGGGAAAAAAATCTGATCAAAAAGATTCATATTGTGTTACAGTACAGCTCATGGTGAAGTAAAATCAGAGGCTCAGAGTTCTGCTGCTGAAAATAATCACAAATAAATATGCTTTTGAGTAACATTTGCTAAAACACTACGGCTATTTCAGAAATGTACAGAAGTTTTTTTTTAAAAGAAATGTATGTTGTGAGACATTTTTTGACATTTTTGTTAGATTTGCTTCAACCAGAAAGTAACCACTTAATTTTTTAAGAAAAAACAAAATGAAAGAAGATGAGAGGCACCTATTGTCTCTTATTTTGTCAGGTTCTCTGCAAGGCTGTCAGAAAACCCCTGGTGGACGGAGAAGTTGAACAATAAGACATCTGTGGTGTCTGAAGCTGTCTGTGGACAAGTCTCAGTATTCATTCAGGCCTTCTTCTTATTGCACTTCTGAGTAATCTACAAGTTACTTTACCTTTTTCATCTCATTGTCTCTACCAGCAGCACCTCAATGCTGCTGTGCAGTGACCTTGCTTTTGTGTGTGTGTGTGTGTGTGGAGGAGCTGCATCGACACAGACAGGAAAGATGCAGCGCTGCAGTCGTGTGATAATAAATTACACCAAACCTTAAAAACTGCCCATAAAGTCGGGGCTTATCAAGTTTTGTTACCCCTCCCTCCTAGCAACAAGTTCCAGGTCAGCAGGGGCAGCCATGTTGAATAATGACATTCCTCTGGTTATTCACAGAATATTTTTTGTTTGGACGCCCTCTGGCATTTTGGGGGACGCTTCAACGAGAAACATGTTCAGCATAAACTCCTTCGTCCCGGTTTGCACCTTATGCAGGGGCCCACACCACAGTGTCTCGTGCAAGCATGAACAAGGCTTAGCACCGGTATCAACATCGACGTGCATCACACTTTCTCCCTTGGCGAGCGGCAACATGATCTTTGGCTGCGAGCCATCGTTAATGTGATACAGAAGAGTGCAGTACTACGACTAAACTCAAGAGGAGCATCACACACTTGACATCCTGCCTTTCCACACCGTCTGAGCCTCATTTTTTTACCCCAAACTGCTAGCTAGCAAAGCCGATCGTTGAGTGTGTGTGTGTATGCAACTTAACTTATAGACTGACACACATAACCAGTCAAAAATATTCTCCGTGGTCAAGAGCCAATGGGCTTGAGTGCCACAGACAGGATAAAGGAGTCAGAAAGCATTGACTGCGATACACTGTTGGTTTAGGTCTTTTCATGGGGTTTGTTGACAATAAGAAAACTAAAGTGCCAGCCTCGGTTACTGTTAAAAGTAAACTCTGCAGTGTGAGGGTGAGTCAACATGTCCTCATCTCTTCTCCTTCACGTGCTGCTGTTTGGTTTTGAGCTGCGTGTTTACTCTGCACACAGCCGGCCTCAGCTGTCAAACATTTCTGTGTGCTCCCTCCAGGAAGCTGAAAACTGAGGAAACATGCAGGCAAAATGTTTCTGCAACAAGAAAGAGTAAAGTCTACCACCTATAAATAGAAAACAGGAAAGTACTGCTCCTCTGGCAGCTAGTTGGAGCCCAGCTCCTCTCTGAACACATCTGATTAGCACACTAGCTAATGGACCCTCAACACCAACAATGGCTCTGCAGCACAAAACCCCGGGCTCCTCATTCATTTCAATTAGAGCTCTGTATTACTGCAGCAGGGGTCTTCCAGGGTGTTCTGACAAAACAAAGACAGAAAAAATGCAGGAGAGTAACGAGTTACAAGGTGGGATTAGCTGCTGGTTTGGGAAGTATTTCCCCCCACTCTAACTTTCCATTTCAGAGATTTTCTAGTTGTGATCTCCTCAATGTTTCTCGACACAAAGACACAAGAGTATTAACTGCTTACACACTAGGGTGCACAGTGTGTCCTACAGCCTGTCCTGCATAATAAATCCCGAGGCACTCCATCAATTTGTTAAATGGAATACTTTGGATCATAACAAGCCTCCCTTTTTTAAATCTTTTTTTCCCTTCCCTTCAAGCTTCCCTGACCGGGATTCATATTTTTGAATGTACAATAATTTCCCTTACAGGGTTAGTTTGGATTATTTGCAGTGGGGCCAGATGAAGCACTTATCCCTGGTCATCGTATTACTTACAGTAGATGGCAGTTGGCACGTCGGTGTAGGAGGCTAAGCAATGTACTGCTGTGGACAGGGTCAGCAGTAAAATGGATTTTAGCCACCTAAAAAAAAAATAAAATGTTAGTTTACACTGGGGATTAATATTTTTCCCAGAAATGAGACTTTTTCTGTCCCCGAAAAAGAAACCAATTTTGCCGGGAATCATGGGAAATAAACAATTTTTTTAAAGGCATAACTTCAGCTAAGCCCTGGTGTGATCCTTTCTGACCTTTTTTCGTGTATTATTTTGATCATTATTAAGGAAAAATAACACAATTTATGTCCATCAACATTAGAATCAATATAAGCTTTGCATCCAGCTTTAAAGTCATTATATCTGCTGCTCAACTGCAACTACCAGAATTATGAAATGCCACGTTTATTGTCTGTAATTTGTCTTCCGGGAATAACCACCTCATAAAAGTTTGTATATTAATGACAATCTTCATTATATAAACTAACGAAGTTCGTTTGTTCGTATTTTCTAAGCTGTTCTGTTAAACTAAGTATTCTATGACTGCTCCACTGGTGCAAGTCGAGGCAGCAAATGCGAGCTACCTGCAACAGATGAATTCAGCGAGCCAGCTGTATTAACTACAGTATTGGCGCAATCACAAGAAGCCAGCCTGCAACAGAATGAATTTGATGGGCCAAAAGGTGTTACCATACTACCTACAATAGATGCACAACCCCACAAGATCAGACTTGGAGCATGCATGTGTTTTTTGATTATAGTGCTTTGTGTTAATTAATAGGCTGTGTTGTGTTTTACCGGGGCACAGCACACACACACATATCTGCTGCATGTTTTATGACAGTAAACTGTCTGCCTACATTTTTCTGTATATATTTTAATGTGTTCTGTGTTTAAAAAATAAATAAACAAAACATTTTTCCCCTTCCCTGTCATTGTGTTTCCCTGAAAACAGGAAATGGAATCCCGTTTCCCAGGATTAAACCCTAGTTTACACTATATTTAGAGTATTTGCAGAATTCAACCTTTCCATCAGATAGCCTTTTCTGGTGGGAAACCACTTTTATATAAGCCAAATATTGCTGTCTCCAAACTAACCAGACTCCATTGGTGAAATCAGTAATTTTACCTAGAAGAACACAGTTGTTGATGCTGGTCGTTGCTGGTCTAAAGCTGCCTCAAACTGTGGGTTTGTTCGTGTTATTGTGTGACTTCAGTGTTTTAAAAGGTTAGTTCAGATCCACCAAAGTCGCACAATAACAGCAACTAACTAACAGACTGAAGCAGCGGTAGACCAGCAACTCCTGTGTTCCACAAGGTAAAATCAGTGGTTTCGCCTTGAAGTCTGGTTGGTTTGGAGAGAGCGATATTTGGCTTATATAATGACAGAAAGTAAAGTGGAGAAAGTATTCCAAATATAGTTTATACTGAAAATGATAGATTTTTTAGGTGGCTGAAATATGTTTTGTTGCTGATTTTGTCCACAGCAGTACATTGCTAAGCTTCCTGTGCTGGTATTGATGCTGATTCTCTAACATAGATCATGCCAACTACCATCTACTGTATTACACTGAATATATGGATAAGTGCCTCACAAAACCCTATTTCAAATAATATAAACTATACCTTTAAAATACAGCCTGTGCAAGATTATGTGGTTTTCGGCATCTGGCAGCGCTGGAGCCGGGGGACGTGGTATTCCCCTCCAACCCACCCCCCTCACAACTTCTGTTTCACCCTGAAGCAACGCAAACCACACAAAAATAGACCCTTGTTTTATTTTACTGTAAACCCCCGAATGCTACGCAGGAGGCTATCAGTCACCTACAGTAGCCCTCAGGGGACAACAGAAGTCATATCACAAGCACAATAAAACAATAAAATGTGATGAGAGGTGAAATGCAGCAAATTGTTGCTGTAATTATCAAGACTTTTTTTTTGTCTGATTACCCCAAATTTGACAGACAGTTTCCAAACTTTAAGAGCACTTCTGTCCCCTGTTTTTATAGACCCTTCTACCGACAGTATGCACAATAACCTTTATATTTTACTTAAACTTTAAGGAATTATTTAATGTTATCCATGTTGTCTATTAATTGAACAACTATCTTTAACTTTGTGTTTACTCTATTGACTCCTGTTTCATGATTTTTAATTTTTCACTTTAGGAAATCAGTCACTTATATTTTCTTTTATTACTGTAATTTCTTTAATCTTTCATTTTTGATCTGTGGCACAAAAACTTTCAAGAACTATTTTTCTATTTATGCTGTTTTAGCTAACAACACTTGCCTTAATTTTTATTGTGATCCACCTGTGCATATTTGAGTGTATGTGCATGAGACTTGTAAATTAGCATAATTAACGCCCAAATAACACCATATACAGCTGCCGTACCTGCTCCATATGTCAGGAAGTGTTCATTCATGAAAATGGCATCAAAGAGAAAAAAAGAAGAACTTTACAAGTTTGGAGTTTGACGTCCTGCTTTCAGAGATCCATGAAGGAAAATCTGTCATTTTAACAGCGTCAGCAGTGGAATTAAAAGACCTGCTAAAGCAAAGAAACGGGAAAAGCAGAGCTGTTAATGCCGTGTTACCGGACTGTCACTCAAATAGAGAATGTCTTGATCTAAAAATTACTTCAGAGGAAAGAGAGGTGAGAGGAGAAGGTTAAGGAGAAATCTTCATCACGGAGACGGAGGACAGAATAAGTGAGGACATTCTCCTGGACAGAGACTTCATAAACCTGCATGAGCAGATATACAGCTGATACACCCGACAGCAGGTAATAATAGATCATTGAATGAATAATGAGAGACTTTATATGTAAATTTACAATTATTATAATTTAAAATGTAGTCAAAGAGGATAATGTCGACATAATTATGAAGTGTAATTTATTTTTCAAATTCAAAATGTCTTCAAACTAATGAAATATACAGTCATTAGTGAAAAACTTCAGTTTGAATACCAGCAGACTGACTGCACGCGACTCTACGACAGCTCTGGACCACTTGGAAATTGTGTTTGCATCTGAAAGAAAATTCAAAATATGAGAAAAATGGTGAATGCGACAAGTTAAATCACTCGTAAGCACTACTTAAGAACAAATCTGTTCGTACGAGTGGTTCTTGCATGAAGCCTATTGTGATGCAAATCCCAACTGAGTTGTAAGTGTTTGCACTCAAGTCCCAAGTCCTAAATTTGAGTTTCGAGTCCTAAACAAGTCATAATGTGCTCTTCACCAAGTGTAATGCAGTTTTAACAACAAAGTCTCAACTTATCTTTCTTTGTGCCACTTAAAATCTTAAATGAAGTCACGTCTCCGTCTGTAATTTACGACCTGCACATTTTGCATACTGCAATTCATTTTTTGTTGACCACTAAGTCGTTGTACACAAATGCACTGATCTTTGGTATCATTTTCTCCAACAGGAGCTCAGTAACATAACTTTAGTTCTTCATGGTTCTCTCCTGCAACTTGATTGGATGCTGTCGGATTGGTTCAAACAAAGTGGCCCAGGAGAATTGTGCCGACTTGATGGGAATTAGTAGGATTAATGTTAATGGATTCAGGAACTTATTTGTGACACTCTTTTTAAATAACATGCAGAAACTCCTACAAAAAGCTGCGGATGTCTGGATTTGTCTAAGCACGGTTTCAAAAGAATCATAGCCTCTGAGTTACTGACTCCTTCTGAGATTCTGTGGTTAACCTTCAGAGCCTGGCTACCTTCAGAAATTGTGGAAACTCTCAAACATGGAAAGCAAAAGTGGAACTTAGTCAAGCAGAAAACAGAGAGGAGCTTTGATATAATCATTTATGGAGCCCGTTTCAAAGAACGCAGTGGAAGTGACAACATGAAGTCATAAGAAACATCAACTGCCTCAGTAGAAAGTCAGGAGGCTTCGTTCAGTCCTAATCAGAGTTAACGAGGTGCCTGCAGTGACTTTCATCCTCCTCCCTCCTCCTTTATGATGTCAAGGCTCCAACAAATGCTCAAATTAGAGGTTTTGCTTGAGTCAGCCTGTCAAACGACAGTTGTTGCCGTCATTTTTGTCGCTCTTTACATGCCTGTGCGCTTCCTGCAGGTTGTGAATCACCTCATGAGGGTTTGAGGGGAACTACACGAGGATGAACCCACAGACTGGATGTAAAACTTTTTAACCCAGAAATCTGAACATTTGAGTCTGTTATCTACAAACTTCACATAGTAGTTTACCACAGGGACCTTCTACATACTACATTTCAATAATGCAATGGAATCAACTGGAAACTTGATTGAAATAAAGAATCATTGCTTTTTTTTTTCTTTTTCTTTTTTCTAACTTTTTCCAACTTTTTCCTAATAATTTTCAAATCTTTAAACTGTACATACAGTTTTGTTTTTGTTTTGATGTTGTTTTGGCCAAGGGCTGCAGCTAAAAATGACCCTTTTTTTTACCATGTGTATTTATTAATTTGCACTGACTCTTCTCTTAATAAACTGAACTAAACAGTTCATCAAACAAAGACAAAGTGAACTGGTAGAAGATGGTCAGCATTCCAGGAAAATGTGTCAGGTTTGACAGGTTTTTGTGTTTGTGTTTTGTTTGTTGATTCAGTGCGTCTCTCTCAAGCAGATCATTTTTAAAGTGTCACAGGTGTTTCCCTTAGTTTTATTTGAGTTTTGAGCTTGGAATACCATAGAGTAAGACAAGGTGTTTGCAATCTGCAAGTTTATGGCCAGAGACCACTGGTCCCTTACATTTGGTACTGTTTTAAAATATTTATTTTAACCACTTCTTTTGAAAAAAGAGTTCTGAAAACCTTTATGAACTCTTCCTTCTCTAGTCTCCAGTTTTTTTTTTTGTTTGTTTGTTTGTTTGTTTGTTTTTTTAACATAATATAAAAGGGTTCTCATTAGAACCCCTTGGGTTGGCTCTAGACAAAAACCTTTTAAGTATATAAAAACGTTCTGCGCAGAACCCTTAATGTGTTCCAGATAAAAGCCTTGGAATATGAAAAGGTTCTTGGTAGAAGCCCATGAGTGGATTCTAGATTAAATCCTTGGACTATAAAAGATTATTGGCAGAACCCCTCAGGTGTGTTCTTTATAAAACCCATGGAATATTAAAAGGGTTCTTGGTAGAAGCCCCTGGGTGGGCTCTTCTTAGCACCATGAAAAGGTGAAAACTTTAAGGTAGAACCCCCCCAGAGGGGTTCCTAGTGAAACCATGACACCACAGATGAAACCTTACACAGATGGTTCCAGATATAACTCTTTATGTCGGGATCTGGGTAAAACTCTCTGAAATAGTTTCACATGGCACCTTTGTAAAAGGTTCTAACAGAAACCAAAAAGGGTTCTCCTAAGGGGACAAGCCAAAGAATCCTTCATGGTTCTAGTTTGTACCTTGATTTCCAAACTGGCACTTCAAAACTACTAAATCTTAACTACTCCTGTCTTCTGCCACAATTATTACGTTTACATGCACTCTAATTATTCTGAATATGACGTGTGATGTAAACAGTATATTCCACTCAGACATTCCTGATTAGACCTTATTATGAATGGAGCATTTTCCAGTTAAGATGTGGGATATTCCTTGTCTTGTATACAGCACATTCTCATTTGACAGTTTGTGAAAAAACAACCTCTTGCCTGTTTAAAGTCAACTCTGTTTGTTGCAAACAAACAAACTATGAAACACTTTGAAAGGCTGAGGTAGACAAAAGAAAAGCCCACATTCATGTTTGGGTGGAGAAACACATCTACTCTGAAACACTGTGAAAGACTTGGATATCGACGGGTATTTGGAGGAATTCCCCATTAGCCTGTCTGGTCTCCAAATGATGGTTTATCATGAAAACATGCGTTAAAAATGACATTAAATTACTAATACTGAAGCATCAGTGTGCATGCATGTCACTGCTGGAGGTAAAGCAAGTTTGAACCACCTTATAACAACTGCTAATACTTTAAAACTACTTTTTGGTCATTTTTCCCCTATATTTGGGCTTTTCTGGCTGCTGCTCCAGTGGTCTTCCATCTCTCCTTCTCCATCTCTCCCTCTCAACTTTCCTCCTTCTCCAGTCCATGTCAGCTCTCATTTGTTGTAGCTTGTTGCATGACTCTCTGTTCCGTCTGCAACACGAATGGATATTTAGCCTGCTGGATATCTTTCGGGCATCAGCAAGCTTTCTGGGAGCTTTTGCATTGTATCTTTGAACAGTTCACGGCGATCTTGCTCTTGATTTACGGATATTTCCTTTATCTCTCTGTGCTGCTTCAGCAAGTTCATCTGTAGGTGAAAGGGTTTTGATTAAAAGGGGCTCTTTGCTGTGAAATGACAGCTTTACTATTTTAGATTGAGAGGAAGATGCACGAGTCTTTAGAGGAAACAGGAAGACTTCACAGAGACCCCACACCACACACACTCACACACCTCCTCCACCTCTTTTATTGTAAGACCTGATGTTCTGATGGGAACTCAAATACAGAACTGAAAGCGGGCCCATAGTGTGTGTATGTGTGTGTGTGTGTGAGGAAGTTAGCAGTGGGCTGGGTGCGTACACACTAACGGTTGGGGTCGTGTGTGAGTGTTAACGGTCCTTTCACACTGACAGCAGCAGCAGCCTCTTCATTCATGTCAATGAAACGACTGCGTTGGTACAGACAGAGGATCGCCACAGATGGAAAACACACAAGCTTGTTAAGGTTCAACATTTGCCACAATGCAATGCAACATCACCTGGGGACACAGCTTACGACCGCACAGTCTAGTAGTCATCTAACTAGACCACAAACATGTAAATATAGCAAACAATAACCTGTCTACGTGCTTTTACATACATTTGCTCTGGGATCCTGTTTGTTCAAATAGATAGAAATCTTAATACTCCAGCACACAATGATGTTTTAGACACTTGTTCAATTTTGTGGTGACAGTTTGGGGAAGACCCATTCCTGTTGCAACATGAGAAAGCCCGTGCACAGAGCCAGGTCTATAAAGATGTGGTTTTCACAGTTTGGTGGCCTGCAGAGAGCTCTGACCTCAACCCCATTCAAGACTGCACTGGTTCGCTGAGAGTACACCCTCTTTAAGCCATTTAAAAACAACTTTTTCTCTCCACTAAAACAGCATTTTTCTTCACAAAAAACTGAGATTTCCCAAAATGGCTTCCTATGCAGGGACCAAATAAGCAGGAATGTCATCTGGATGGCAGCATATGTTGCTCCAAAACCTGTATGTACCTCTCAGCACCAATGGGGCCTTCACAGGTGTGACAAATGAAATGTGGACTCCTCAGACCACAGCACACTTTTCCAATTTGCATTAGTCCATCTCAGATGAGGTCGGGCCCAGAGAAGTCTGCAGCATTTCTGGATGTCTTTCTCTTGGCGTGGTGGCTTGCATTTGTAGATGCAGCAACAAACTGTGTTTACTGACAGCAGTCTTCCAGAGTGCTCCTGAGCCCATGTAGTATCCTTTATCCAATTGTGTGGGTTTTTAATCCAGTTTTTAATGCAGTGCCACGTGAGGGGTCAAATATCACAGACATTCAATGTTGGTTTTCAGCCTTGCCTCTTACGTGCAGAGATTTCTCTGAATTCTCAGAATTTTTTAGCAATATTTTGGATTGTAGATGGTGAAATCTCCATCTATCTTCTCCATCTATCTATCTAAAAATTCCTGCAGTTTTGTGTTGAGAAACTTTGTCTTTAACTGTTGGACCATTTGCCCATGCACTTTTTCACAAAGGTGAACCTCACCCCATCCATGCTTATGGACGACTGAGCCTGTTGAAGATGCCCCTTTTAATACCAAATCATGATACTGTCAGCTTTTACCAATTAACCTGTCTACATGTGGAATGTGAAGTATTCTCACAGTGTGGTATTGCAACTGCAACTCAAATAAAGGATGTGAGTACTTCCTCCACCACTGTCTATACGTTGTACCAACGTGCCCACACCAACACAGACCATTGTCTTATTATGCTGGAGGGCTTTTTAACATCAGCCTGAATGTCCCTTAAACGTGAAGAAATCCCCTCCCATCATTAGTGCGTGTGTGTATTTAACACCCTCTCCTGTCAGCCACTTGTCTCCACTCGAGGATGAAAGGCATTTGTTGAATATCAAACAACGTGACACTCAACAACACTAACACCTCCTCCTCCTCTTCACCTTCGCTGCATTCTAGTTGAAATATTTAACTCCACTGCTCTTATTTCACAGCTGAGTGACTCTGTAGGATGAGTTTTTACACGTCAGCAATAATACATGACAGTGTCCTGATTATGGAAAATAATGGATGAGCTGGAGTCAGTTATTTTCTATATCTGAACTCCCTCAGTGTTCTTATACCTGAACCACTTATCAATGAAATGAAATAAAATAAGCACACAACAATGGGGGAAATTGCAGTAATACAGCAGTAAAGGGGATAGCAAAATAGCAGGAAGCATCAATAGAAAGCAATAAATGATAAATGAGTAAATAATCAAGATATAAACAAGAAGAAATACAAACAATAAGAACAACACAGACTTAACAGTTGAATTTGCACCATTGTACACAGGAAAAACTAATATTTATGAAACGATATTACACCTGAGTTAGACAGGCTTTATTAACATTTGTTACACAAAATTCCGTTTCATATCAGAAAACTGAAATCCATTTATGGTTTAATGCTATGATTTGTTCCCTTTTAGAACCTATGGGAATGTTTTTGGAAAAAACACCAAGTAAAATTAACATTTCTTAGTATTAGTTTCTTCAACCTTTCTTAGCTTCTTTCACTTTCTCTTCATCATCTCATCTGTCTCCTGAGTGTTTTGTCTTTCATGTGTTTCTCTCCTCCTTTGACTCATCTATACTTAACCAGAACAAATGATTCATGAGCTAAATGCTGTTTCATAACCAGGTTTCAATCCGGTTTTTACTATTTGAACAAAGAGGGGTAGCTTTTGAACCAACGCACAGTTTGGTCATTTTGCTCATTTCGATGTGCTGGTTTTGTCTTTGTATTATTTTCTGCATGTGTGTGTCCATGCTTCCAGCCTACAGTCCACAGCATCCCCACTCACTCACACCCGCACACACTAATGGTATGTGAGTATCTGACAGGAAGATGTATGGAGGACAGGTGGACACACACAGATAACTTTTACTTTTACAACATTCCTGTTCTTTATGTTAGATTTTCTTTACCTTACTTTATTAAACTGTCAGTTGTCTTATTTAAAACTATTAAGGAGCTGCAGGATGGAGAGTGGCCTGTGTTGTGTGTGCTGGATTTATGTGTGCAAAAATATAAGAGTAAAAATAAAAAATAAATGTACATGCATGCACATCCAAACCAAAAATGTGCCTGAGCCAACTGTGAACCGATCATGTAATAAACAAAAAACAACTTGCATACTGCATTGCCAATAAATCCCTCTAAATATTATACACTGGAACTTTAAATAGTGCACTTATTGAATGCACTAACTAGAGCCCTGCAGTATGCTAGATACATATTTGTTTATTCCAGATTTTTTGTAAATGCAGCATAGATTGCGTGAAGTGCAAGAACATCACTTATGTTGACAGTCAACAAGGAATTTATTTGAAGTTAAAATCAGCAGTAATATTTATTGGTTTAGTAGAGCAGTAAATTGTTTTTGGTCTTCCAGACGTAACAGTCTGCATAAATTAAGAGCTGTTGCTCTGATAGTAGTTCGAGCTGGAATTTAAATCTTCTGAAGAACTGAAAAATACAGACGTGTCAAATCATCAGCAGTAAAATTAAGCTAACTCAGTTATGCATATATGGAAAACAGGAGTGTTTGGACAGTAGGACAGACAAGATTTCTGCAACTATTTTTCAGACAGCCACATAAAATGTTGTTTTGCTGATGAAGGCTGACCATGGATGTACTATGAAGAACTGGATGCAGCGTTGCAGGCACGAGAGCTGCGCAGGTGGCGCCTGAAGCCAATTTCCGTGTCAGAGTTCCTGCATTGTACAGCCCATAGAGCATGCACGGTAACTTGCAAATTTCCAGTTTAGCCCCTGCTAACTTGAACGGGATAAAATGATTCAATCACGCAGACTTTCCAGATGCAACTGGACGGAAACGACCAAATCCTGATGGTAAAACAAATGACTTTGCGAGTGTTGTGATGTTAAAAAAAAAAGTACAGCTGCTTCTTTCACAATGTGAGCTTCTCGGGAAAAAGTCTTTTTGGGTCTCAGTGCATCACGTGCGTTGTCATTACACACAGTTTGGTCACTATGTCAAATTAGCTTTAAAGCCCGCAGCTCTTCCTGGGGACTTGATCCTGACATTAGCCTGCCTGTGATAGCATCTTGTTATTAGTATCCTGCAGTTAGCCTGCTGCCATATGTCAAATACCAAATGGCTCTGGTTCAACTTGTGACAGTAGCAGTAACATCTTCAACAGTCGGTGAGTGAAGGATGACGGCACAGCTGCAACACACACACAAACACACACAAACACAACAGTCACTGAGCACCTATACATGTGAACGCACATTTGACATTCGACCTCACAGATGAATATAATGTTCTCACGTGCAGAACACACACGCACACACACACGCGCACAGTTCACAGCTGCACAGCAGAGCAACTGGATGTTTCACAGTGAAACACATTCATGCGCACAACTGACCAACACACACCGACACACTTCTGAACATAAGAGGAGGCCTCACTGACACTGAAGAAAACACACAAACCCTCTTGAATTAGAGCCTGAGATCACCCTGTGAAAATGTAGATAGATAGATAGATAGAGAGATAGAGAGATAGAGATTACAGGTTCGTAGGCTCTGGCTGTATAAATTGTTTCCTCTCAGTATGATGATACTGAACATCCAGCACAACAGCTCTGGGAAGAAACTCTCACTGCTTAAATCTGACAGTTTTCCTCTCCCTTTTCTTTAAACATTCTTCTTCTCTTGACACTTTTCTTTTTTTCTCGCCCTCCTCCTGTCTCCAAACAACTCTTCCCTGCCACACTTCTCTCTCTTAAATCCACACTCACTGTTTTGTATAAGTAAAAGTTATGTGTGCATCTGTCGCCTCCATTCGTCTTGCTGTCAGATGGAGGGATCCCACTGTGTGTGTGAGTGTGTGTGATGATTGCCCCAACACACACACTCACACCTGTTGTCATGCTGTGTGCAAACAAACTGTCGCGCAGCAGTTTAACCTGAACGTTACCCCTCACCTGTCTTCTGCTCCTGTCGCACAAATCACTGCCTGTCAAACCAACTGATCTATCTATCTATCTATCTATCTATCTCTATTTTTTTCGTATCACCTAACTCTAATTGTTAAGCTTTTGAGTTTATGTCATGTATTCTTTGATTACAGTTAAATTAAAATAATTGACTAAGCCAACTCAAATACTTTCAGCAAATGCAAGTATGAAAACTCTTATTTCATGTTCTATAAACTCAATGCTTATTTGTTTCTGTTCAAAAGCATTAAGCACTTTTGTCTCAAAACTTAAAATATTTGTAGCAATTGTTTGCCTTAATTAAAGTGAGTGCTACTCACTACTACTACACACAAAATAAAGGTACAAGTCAAACAAAAGTTGAATATACACACTTTTTGACCATGATCTTCCTTTTTTAGCACAGATGGAAACATAAACAATATTTGTAAGACAGAAAAAAATAAAAATATAAAAACGAAGAACAGTTGCAAAGGCACACTTTGGACCATCTTGTAAACCTTGCAGCACTTTAAAGCCTGTGGCAAGAAATAGCTAAACTGAATATTAAAGTTTAGTTTAGAATCTAGTTTAGTACATACTTTTTGATCATAATCTTCTTAGCATTCCCTGATTTTGCTGCTTCATGAACTGTTTTAAGGAACAAATAGGGGGCTTTTATTGTGAAAAAATTTATAGGAAATTAAATGTGTTTATCCACTGTTTTACTCCCGATCAACTCAAGATGAGCACATCAGCACAGCTTCATGAGGGTAGCCCCTACCATACTGGCCTGAGTCAAACTGAATCAAGGGAAACCAGCTCATGTATGGAAACAGGGCTGTAAAGAGTCAAAAGCAGGGGTGAGGACAACCACCAACCAGAAAAAGTCTGGCATTTAGTCTTACTGCAAGCAGTGGTGGATAACAAGGGCCTTGTTTCAAAGATTCAAGATCACAAATTCAAGATATTTATTGTCACACCAGTTATACAAGTACAGTCGAGTGAAAAACTTTGCTCCAATGCTCCAGAATGAAAAATAACAGTAAGTAACAGAAACACAAGCAAGTAATAAAACACACAACGATAATTATGAAAAAGATAAAGATAAAACATACAATGTTAAGATAAGATGTGCATTTTTAGATAAAATATACAATACTGGAAAGAATAAACAATATTGACATATATACACATACACTATAGCAAATAAATATATGTAGAAAGCAGTGAAGATTGCACATTTTGCAAGTTGTTTGGACACCATGTAACAAACAGATAGCCCTGAAAATTATGTATGTATCTGCTTATTTCGATTTTTGTCCTGCTTCACCAACCAAATGAGTTTTCCTTGTAAGAGTCTGAATACTGAGTCTCCATCCTGAGCCACTTCACTGTCAGGACTTAAGTCGGCCTCAGGGGGTCGGGGGTGGACAGTTGGGAGGTTTTGGGGGTGAAAGGGTGAGTTAGGTGTTGGGTAGATGGGAGGTGGGATCACCGGCTAATGATCTTAAATCCTTGACAGGTCAAAGGTCTTTTGAGGATCCACTTCCAGGACACAATAGAGTCCTGTTCCTCCTCCGAGCAGGAACAGTCCATTCAGCCACAGATCACCGACCCCTCGACCCCCAAAACCTCCTGTGGAGACGCAGTTTCTGCCTCTGACTTTAACATGTGATTGTTCCAGTAATTTTACTTGTCAGAGCGAAGAACTTTAAATCTTTGACGAGCAAGCCAATCAGAAGAGACGGCGTTTCCAACAGATTTGACTGGAAAATTAATTAGGGCCCCATTTTCCAAAAGCATCTTGAGGCTACGGGGATCATTAAATCCCTCTTAAGAGACCTTCTTAACCTTAAAAGGTTGTTCCTCCTCCTCCTCCTCCTCCACTCACAGACAGCTGAGAGCATCTTGAGACGCTCTGGACCTGTAGTGGAGAGGACATGTTTCGCTTTTCAGGTTTTATTGGATTTGTTCATTATTTAATTCAGTACTTTTATTATAAAACTGAAGTTTGCAGTTGCAATAAAACTAAACTCCTCCTCTCCTTCCTCCTCTCTTGTCTAATGTTAATGTCCTCTGCTGAAATGTCACTTTCCCAATGTTCTGTTTTCCATATCTTGTCTTTTCTTTCTATTTATTGTACTGATACAGAGATTTTGACAGGCTGACATCTACAGCTGATGACACACATGTACAGGACTTTTACCCAGGACCAAAACCTCTGGTGTCTAAAAGTATCCCCATTTTCTGCAGTGCTGATTAGTGGTGTAAATCTCAAACCTCATCTCGATACGCTAGTATATGATTCTTTGGACAATGATCCAATATTTGCTGATATCACAAAGTCTGCTGTGATTTTGATTCAATTAATTTCAGTCAATATCAGACGATATCATCTGTCCATTTAACACACTCAGTTACATTAATGTCAACTCACAATAAGCAACTAAATTATGATTCAACAATTTTATGACTGTACTCTTCCACACATTTGTCACACAAACATGACAGGAGAAATGTAGAATAAAGGTGCATCTTATAGATATAGATCAATATTTTCAATTTCTATCAATCAGTGAATACTGAATGAGCGGGTACGCAAGCTGGGCCTCTTGTTGTTCCTCCTCTATGTCGAAGTCCTCTGACATTTTCTTCTTTGTTGAAAGTTTGCAAAGTCAGCTGTATGCGTAACAAATCACTATTTTTGAGCAGATCTCTCTCTGTTGTGTGAGTCGCTTCCAGGTAGCACGTAAACACAAGTGTGAAGGTATCGTGAGATCTTGTATATCTCGTGTCACGCTGCTTATGTGAGAGCTTGTGTACCTGCTTCAGGCGTGTTCTGTTAAAGGTCTGAGAGGCTACAGTTGACATTCAGGCTAAAAACACGGTGTAAATGGTGTCTTTTTGGGTCAAATTTTAATGTCGCGGCTTACAGACACTTGGATTATTCCACACGAGCAGGATGGAGACATTTTGTGTTTGTTTTGTGTTCTCTTTTTTACGTTTTAAACAGGGTCACCGTTCACTCTAATTATACTGGATTTGGCTGCAACGCTGCTTTCTGCTGAGACTCTGGGATTGTTTTGTGAACTGGAGATCTTCACCCATCCTTACATCAGCACAAGGGTGAGCATATATTGAGTGAATTTTCATTTTTGGGTGAACTATCACTTTAAGAGGGTCTCAATTGGTCTATGTGTGTGCTCTTGCTCTTTAGTCTTGCTTTGGGAAATACGTAAAATAATTTAAGAGCAAACACTCTTAACTTCCATTATTGATCGTTAATCTGCCCAGATCTGTGGTGTGTCAAGTTTTGACGAGAAGAGAAATATTTTCCCTCTGAATCTTCTCAAGGACAGTTCTGCAAATTGTTCAGTCAAAAACCCACATAAAAAATGTCTGGGTTGGGAGATATATCAGATTTTTTTTTCACCCAATAACAACAATTAAACAACACAACCAGGGTTAACTAATTTACACAGGACCAACTTGGTCGAGTAGGTGAAATCCTAGCGTCCTCGATTGACTCTGAGAGGCTGTTTTACAAATGAGCTGCAGTCTAATCGAACTAAAAACTCCCAGCAGGTTTTTCTGAGCTGAAGATCCTGTTTGACTGCAGTAACAATGGACCTGCTTTCTTGCAGGGACAGCTGCAGTCTTCGCTTTTCTAAATACCTTCGATTCAGCTGAAATCACAGATGGACATGTTTTGTTAGTCGAGTCTATGAAACCCAAAGAATTTACTGTCTCACCATAACACTCTCGAATGAATTTCCTTTCTCATAAAACATTTAGATCACAGAGTTTCTGAATATTTTAAATCCTGCACCACTCTTCTCCCTCACTGCCTTTGTTGGCACATTATTGTGTCTCTTTACATGCCACTGTCTCAAACTGTTGATCTGCATATAAGAGTAAAAGCATGGCATCGTCTGCAAAAATGTTGCTTCAAAAGTTCAATTAGTGGTCAAAAACTCTACAGGGTGCATTTAAAGTTTGAATTTTTCTTGTCAGTATATATGTTTTAACAATAATTACCATTTCTTTAACTTGTGTAAGATGTTTTTTAAGGTAATATAAGGTGATCTCACAGTAACAGTAGTAGATTTTACTTCAGTTTCAATTCTTTGAGGATTCATGTTCACATATTAAGGTGTTTCCCCTCCCACACATTCATATTTTTTACACAGGTTAACAGAGGGTTTCCTTCATATCTGAATTTCACACTCAAAAAGACCGTTTATAAGTGGAAATGTCAAATTTTTTTACACAGGAAATGGAACACTGACATTCATATGAAAACCAACAGATGTCCTTTAACCACATGACTGAGAATTTAGAGTTTAGTTTTCACACCAGACTTTTTACTCCAGATTGTTTCCTTATTAATATTTTTAGAGAACAGAAACAGTGTAACGTAAAATTCTCAAAACAATTATAGGAAAGGCTAAAAAGTCATTATGTCATTATGACTTCTCTACAAGTAAAATAAGACATATAACTAGACATATTCTAGAGGGAAAAAAAAGTTGATCAGCAGCTGCAGTATAAAGTACAAATGGGTGTTAATATAAAGAGTCCAATAATAAGATATCAATAGATATCCAAAATCCACAAATCAAAAATACACACAATGTCAAAAATATAAACAAATACAGATTTTCTATGTTTCAAATTAATTAGTTTATGAGTTCATTTGTTTCGTGTCTCCAAACACCATGTTGCATTTTCTCGTTTATTTCTTTTTAAATGTTAATTTATTTTGTTGTGGAGACATGCTTCATCAATACTGCTTCAAATAAACAACAAGAAGACGAAGTGAAGCAACATAATTATTCATTCAAACAAACTTCTATAGTTTTTATTTTCTTTATCTTTCACCTCCAGCAAGTGTAGAATTTATCGGCCACATGTTGGTGGTTCCTTCCCGAATTTCTGGCATCTATCTTCAGCATTTAATGCATGAATGTAAAATGTGTTGTGATTATCAGTTTATCAGAATCCATCAGTAGATATTCCTCCTCTGCCAATGAATCTGTGTTGATGATCAATAATGTTCCATTAAAAGCTATTTTTTGTGTTAAAATTGATATGATGTCAAAACATCATAACGTGTCTTTTTTAAATGAATAATCTTAACTGAATGATTTTACATGATACAATGATAATAAGTTTTTCATTCTTATGTCTTTTTTGTCTTTACTGCTTTTAAATTACAGACTAAAGAAAGTAAAGTAATAAAGTACACACACACCCACAGAATCATTCACAGAATTCCTCATGTCCCACATGCTTTAATGGCACAAAAGTCCTCTGACTTTTGCCTCTGAGGTCCACTTCGAGTGTGTGTTTGTGTGTGTGTGTATTTAAATTCAACATCCCACTCTAAAATTACAGGGACAACTCTGAGGACTGAGGAGATCATGTTTGTGTGTGTCCTGCTAAATGCCTATAAAATTATAGGGGTCGACTGTGGGTTTTATAGAAATGTACACTATATGTTTGTGTGTGTTTGAGTGTGTGTAAATGTTTTCTAACAGCCTGCAACATTATAGGGAGAGCACACACCCACTGTGTGTGTGTATATGTGGAGATGGGCAGAAGGACATTTTAGGCATTATGCTAAAATCCATGAATATTGAACTCTTGCATGAAAGGATAATGTTAGCAAATCAACATGCATATTGTATACAGCTGCCATGTTAATCTGCAGCAGTTTAGCATGTCAGTGCAATTAACATTCTAGCATACTATGTACATCGAATAGACTTGATTGCATTTACAAGAAAAGGTTGTAAGGAGCTCACTTTGTTCATTGAGCTCTATGATGCGACACGCTGAAAGGCAAAAGCTTTTATGTGTTACTGTGACATAAACACACACAAAATGCAATGACTCATAGAAATGTGGATAATAGTGCACACCTTCAGACAGCCTACAAAAGCTGTGCTGTGATGTGGCAGATTGTCTGAGTCAGAAGTCAAAGTCTGAGTAAGAGTTTTTCTTCTAAATACTCTACAATGTTAGAAAATAGTTGCTCAGTACACATGAAAACACTAAGAACTGTAGTACTGAATTATGAGTTAGACCGTTAAAATGGTCGCTATTTCTGTGTTCAGGAGTTTTTTGGGCAGACGTGAAACATGGCTCGGTGACGTGATGCAGCCATGGTTCCTCAACACTATTTAAGCCCGACACACGAACAACGCCGCCTCCCCTCATCCTCCCTGACCGTCAGTCACAGAAGTGCCTTCAGCGACTCTCTCAGTCCAGCAGTTCACTTCAGCTCACTTCAGTTCCAACAACCTCATGCAGAAGAGAAAAAAATACCATCCTGTTGCAGACTGAGAGGAAAGATTTGATTCTAGAATGGGTTGATAGGTCACCGTCCCCTGGCTCCGTTGGATCAAACATGTCTGGACACGTCCAATAAAGCTGCTAGATGACCTGAGTGTCCATGTCCACTCAGGTCATTTTCAGGTCATAGTGGTGTTTGACACTGAGACAGAGTGCTGCATTTATTTATTTATTTTTTTGGGTGGTTAGTAACTCTTGTTTGTGTGTCATGACAAACTCACAACACATAGTTATTATTGCTTTATGCAGACTTTAGCCTGACTGTTATGCACAACTAAGCCTGCACCACAGAAGCAGGATTTTGGATTCACTTCTGTTTGGGAACTGAGTCATTCCTTTTTAAGAGTCACTCAAAAGGAGCAGTTACTCTTGTCCATCAAATACTAAAAGGTCACAGTGCAACTTGAATGGCAAAATTATACTGTTTATCTCATGATCTTTCCAGAGCAGTGAAATCCTAAACCTATAGTATTAATGCACCTCTGTGCTCTGGTGTCTGATGAATCCTCAAGCTCACTGACTCAAACTGGGGCCTGTTTCATAAAATGTGCAACCTGAGAATACTTCTTCTTGCTCACTTTGACAGGTTTGGCTAGTTAAGACAAACTGATACTTACCTCCTGCACCAATAAGCAGGACTCACAGCATCCCTGTCTTTGAACACAGTGCTGTTTTAGTCCGACTGTGACTGGAGAAACTGATGTCAAACTCTAACATTCAGTATAAATTATAATCAATTATAAATGTTTTAAAATACCAAAAAACCTTCTGCTGTAAATCTCCACAGTGTGCTTTTTATAAAACTTTATATTTTAATATTCCAGCCTGTGGACCACCCACACATGCCAAACTGACCCCACTTTGGAGAAAACAAGCTGGCACGTTTTTTTCAGAAAGAAAAATTCCAACATGTGCTCTACTTCTCTTTCCAAGAAGTAGCCATATTTTCCTGGTATGCATCCCGCTCCTCGAAGCCCCCCACCACTCATAACCACAATCCTGTGCTGCATGGCGTTTCCAATGTGTTTTGGGGGGTATGTATGTATAGAGAGAGAGAGAGGGGGAGTCTTTAAAGCCATGGCCTTTATAATCTGCAGGGGCCCAAACTGTTCAGAGGAACTCCCTCTCTGTTCTGTATTGTTGAGTCTGTTTTGAGGTCGGACCTTGAAAGCGTCCTGACTGGTAATCAGCAGTTTTTAAGATGATCAAACAGCCTCCTTTATGATGGAGGACAATGGAGCTGACAGGGGAGGTTTGGGGGGGAGCAGAGCAAGAAAAGATGACAATAGATTTCCTTTTTCTTTTCCCTCCTCACGTGTTCTTTCCTTTCCCCCTCTCAGTATTCACAGATTTTTTTCCTCTTTCCGTCCACATCCACAAAACATCTATCAAACGTCTGCAAAGTCCTGGTGCTGTCTTGCACTGATGTCTTGCATTTTCTGTGGACTGTGGGAACTCATTGTAAACTTGCTTGGAAACACTGTAAAGATACAGAATTGTAATTGCACCGATGGTGCATTTAAGTAAGCAGGTTACTGTACATCTGTGTGTACATGCAGCAGGTCAGTAATCTGATTTCTCCTCTACCTCAACCTCACATTGCACACATGGCTTTAGCAGTGTTAGAAGATGCTACTTCCTGACTTTTTTCTTCTATATTTGTCTGAATTTGACAAACAATGAAATGTTTGGCAGCAGAATCAAACCTATTTCTAGAGGCCCCGTTGTGTCAGTGTTAGTTGAAATTGTTTTAAATATGATGATCCGTTGCTCTGTTTAAGGCTGCGTTGTGACCGACTTGAAAAAAGCAGCTCTCTCATTCATTTGAATGGAGCCAGTCTGGCAGCACAGCGGCGTTACCAATGCAGGGAACATCGGCAAAACAAAACAACAACCCATATCACACATCACATCACACATCACATACATGCATTTGAAAACACGGAAAAAGGTCTGCGCACCGTTGCTCCCTTAAGTGCAATTTATTGGCACATCCACCAGTGACGTTTCACACTGTTGCTCTTCTTCAGATTTGATCAGATCACATGCATGCAGGCATACGTTCCTGGCAGAGAGCTTTGGAATGTGAACACCATATTTCTGCTGCATGCGTGGCCGAGGACAAATCTAGCCGGTGAAATCAGGTTTTTCTACTCTGACCTGATTGTATAACCCAAGTTTTTCATTTCAGTTGATGCAGGAAATCAACAAAGCCAACCGTTCATGGTCGCTGTTGCAAAACGTACAGCAGCGTACGACGAGGCTGTTCTTAAAGCTATAGTACCTCATTATAATGTCTAAAAATGCTTTTATATTTTGTTACTTAGATTTTCACAACTGTTTCCAACAATGTTCAAAAACAAAGAAATCCATAACTTATTGCTGACTAGTCGCTATAACTTACAAGAAAACACGGGACACATCAGAGAGTGAGGAAGGAGGTGGTCACATGTGATTAAATGTAACTTGAATAAAACTTACATAAAATAAAATATTATTACCTCATCCATGAACATGATTTCTGTGTTATGTTAGACAGATTTACATCAGCTATGGTGGTTGTTTAACGGTGAAGATAACAACCACTATGACCACAAGCTACTTCACAAAGCCATCAAGCTACATCTTTTGTTGTAATTTTAATTTATTGTTTTACTGTAAATGTGTGTACAGTATGGCCCTTTGTTTAAACTGTTACAATGGCATTTGTGGATGCATTTGTAAGTTCTTTCTGAACAATTTTGGAAAACATCAGAAAAGGCAAGTAGTGAATGTGTTCTTTGAGAGTCTGCCCTCTAATAAACAGAATAGAGGAAATGAAAATGAAATATTGCAACTTGTTGCGTGTGTTTACACAGCTATGAGAGTCACAGAGAGTTAGATGAGAACATCCACTCTGTCTGCAAAGATGAAGCTACAACGAGCAGCCAGTTAGCTGGCTTTGCTTATTTTAGCGTAATGACTGGAAACGTAGAAACAGCTAGCATGGATCTCTAGTCCCTGGGCAGAAACATAAAATGAATATTAAATGCAGCGGACAATGGTTCCTGTTCTGTTGTTTCGATAATAAACCCAACACCACACAAGTAATTCAGAGTTTGAGCTCAAAGGCTGCTGCAGAAAAATGTCACAAACAGGAGCAGAAGTTTTTCAGCAGCTGGTGAAGTTTTTTAACAGCTGAAACGTTCATAATGTGGTTTTTAAAATGTGATTATTAGAGTGAATGTAAACGAAGAAGTCAATCCAGCCACCTGTTGAACTCAGAGTAGCCAGAAGACAGAAACTCTTCCAAGAAACACACCCACACACTGTACAGAGTGTTTGCTTCTGCATTTTAAGTGTGCTGCTGCATGTGAGGAAAGAGCAGGGGGCCAGTTTAAGTGCTGCCCTCCAGCCAATGAAGCTGAGGGGACCCCTCTCTGTCACAGCCAATAGCGTCTGAGGAAGCTCCGCTCTCAGCCAATAAGGTGCAGAGGAGGGAGAGCTGCTCCGCGTGGAGCCAAACAGAGCCCATAACACAGGAAACACAGGAGATACTGGGAAACTAAAGAGAGGGAGGGAAAGAAAGAAAGAAAGAAAGGAAGGAAGGAAGGAAGGAAGGAAGGAAGGAAGAACACACACAAGGAACAAGTGACAAACCATGAGAAAATGAAGCACTGAAACATTTGAAGAAGATCTTAGTAAAAAAAGCCAGAGAGTAAGACGGAAAATTGAACAAAGCATTAAATTAATTAATGTCAAAAAATTAAATTCAGTTTATTTCTTTTTTATTCTGTGATCCCAAACCTGACTGCAGGAAACTGGCACTGCACATTATTTAACTTATCACATGGCTGCTTATTTTAAAAAAAATAAAAACAAAGATTAATAAAACGACACAAATAATGAATTTAAATTTTTTTGATTGATTTTATTGATTTGAAAATGATTTTGTTGCTCCTCGGGAGAGTCTATGATCAGACCTGCGTCCAATAACAGACCTTAACTGACCAATCAGAATTGAGGATTTACAGCATAAAATTTAACATTTAATATTGTTAACAAAATAAAACCGCTTGTTTGGCCAAAAAAACAAAACAGAAAAACAAAAGGTTGTTATAATTAACTGAAACTAAACTAAAAACTAAAACTAGATGTGAAAAAACATTTCAGTTTCCTGAAATTAAAATAAAAATAAAACTAACAAACAAACAAAAACTGAAACAATTTGACTGTGAACTGCCTTCACTAAGTGTTGTGTTTGAAGGTATATTGTAATAACTTCTTAAATCTTGCCTCTTATAAATACTCACAATATTATAATTTAGAAAACAAAAACTAATACTGAAACAAATTAAAACAAAAACTAAACTTTTTAATCAAATCTGAAAAAAAAAAAAAAAAACTAAAAACGAGCAAACATACAATGGAAAACAACTGAAACTAAAGTAAACTGCAAACAAAAATTACAAACAAAATGAAAATTAAAAGTAATGGAAAACTATAAAACTAATAACTCACTTATTTATTCAAACTAATTAAACTTAAACTTTCTATTTATTCTCAGAACACTTCAGAACTTATAATTATGACTTCTTCTAACTTGAAGTCTTTTGTCTTGAAATGATGAGCTGAATGAATGTTCTGTACAGAGTTAAATCAACACATTAAATTAAGTTTCTAAAGAAACATGATTAGCATGTTAGCAGACTTCCCAGCATGCATTGCGTGAGACCTAAAACTCTCCTGAGATCCTCCTTTTTATAGTTTGAAGAAAACATATACGATGAAAACTCACTGTCTCTGATACAACTTCAGACTGGCTCAGTCCTGTTTTCACAACCATGAAAACACTGTGAACCTAAATGAAATCTGAATTCATCCCTGTTACACTTTTCAAACTGAGGAAATGTGAAAAGAAATCAAATTTGTTTGTCATGTTCATCAGTGTGACTGAAGAGTTGATGGTTCAACTTAACACTTTCAGCTCATTGTGCAGGTTTTCTCAAGCACAACTGAATTAATTTCGAGTTTATTTGACTAAAAAAGTTTGTTTTAAATATTACAACATTTTAAAAATTACACTAACTTCTTAAAGTTAAGACAAATATTTGTTTTTATAGTGTAAATGATTTTTTTCTAATCAACAATAATTCAACAAAATCCTCTTTCAAGATGTGAGGAAAAGGAAACAAACCAACATGGAAACAACACAAACCTTTCACTCACATTGCTCTCAAATCTGAGGCGCTCATGTTAACAACACACACACACACACACACACACACCACACACACCACACACACACACACCACACCACCCTTGCCTTTGTGATGACTCAGCAGGACTGTCAGCTGTTAATATTCACACTGTACAGGAAGTCCTCTCACGTCAGAGTGGCAGTCATTTTGTCGTTTGCCTGTTTGTTTGTTTGTTAAAAAACAAACACGTGTGTGTCACATTTCCTTCATCTAACAGCTGCACCAGTGACAAATGTTTCTGACGGTCAACTGTCGATTGTTTCAGCAGCACGCTGGGCTGTTTTAACACTTTAGATCTGACTGACCGGTTCGACGCTCTCAGGAGTGGAAGCTAATTTCCAGGATTTGGCCACTGATTTCCACGGAGCTCAGTGGGAGATGAAAAATAAGAGAGACCCTGGTCTTTTCCTTCCAGCCTGCCATCCCATTATCACATTACAGGCTTTTATGTTGCTCCTCGGGGTGGAAGACCCCTCTTATAAACCAAGCAACAGCATACATAATACATGATGGATCCCTCAGTGTGGTGGTTGATGCCTGATTACTCTGAACACCGACCGGATGATCAGAGGTTATTTAGGCTCGTTGAATTTCCTCATACATAAGAAATAATCATGTAAATCATGTCTATCAGCAATAGATACACACAAGCACATTGCAACTACTCAAATTAATGTACTTAAGTCATTTGGGTACTTGTAGTTTTAATCTTACTTCAGTACACTGTTAAGGATGTTTCAGGGTCTGTGTTTCCCCGTCTGTTCCAAGTTGCTGCAGTTATGCTTATTAATGCTGTGACGCCTGGGAGGTAAATATATCAGAAAATGACAATAGTTGTTCTTTTCAGTCAGTGCATCATTAAGTGGTTTCAGAGAGTTACAAGGTTCTGTGAATCTTGTGAACATACAGAATGTACTGATATTAGAATGACTTTGTAATTTGCACTTGTATTTAGTTTTTTAAAATAGTACCTAGACTTTAACTCGAGTAAAATTTTGACTGAGCAACTTTCACTTGTAGTTGAGTAATATTTGACCAGGAGTATCTGTACTTTGACTCAAGTACTGGGGTTGAGGACTTTGTCCACCACTGGTGACCACTGAGCAGAACAGAAGATTTGAATGTATTGATAATGCATTAGATATTAATAGTTAAAAAGTAACTAATACTGAGTAGCTTTTGAGAAGAATACTTTTTTAGTTGTTTTTTTTAACACTGGTAGTTTTACTTGTAGTTGAATAATATTTCAGTGAGGTAACAGTTCTTCTACAGATTTTCAGTACTCTTTCCACCACTGGACATGTATTTGTTTCGTGATAGAAACAAAAGATAATCCTTCCATCATGTTTCAAGTTTTCAGAGCGATCAGTGAAAGAAACCCTTCTGTGAGAAAAAACATCAGGCTGAAGCTGGTGAAACTTCAAACAGAGCAAGATTTTAGTGTGTCTTGAAAAACAAAACAGTAAAAAATGTTAATGGTGCAGCTGCAGCATGACAGCCTGTAGTTGAAGGTGTAGCCAACAACAAACTTTATCCTCATCCACTCTCTCTTCTTCTTCTTCTTCTCTCCCTCTCTCTGTCTCTAGTTTCTCCTCCTTCACCTCTCTTTCTCTCAGCGCTCCTCTCTGCTGGACCATCGGCCGTCCTGGACCTCTCTTTGGGTCCAGGAGATTAAAACCTTTCCTCTTGTCTCCCCATGCAAGCTATTTGTCTCATCCTTCTCTGCTGCTCTTCCTGAGGTTTCTTCTTTTTTCTCTGTTAAAGAGTTTTGTTGAGGGAGTTTTTCCTTATCTAAACTGAGGGTCTAAGGACAGAGGGGATCCTACGGTGCACAGATTGTAAAGCCCCTTGAGAGAAACTAGGCTATATAAATAAAACTTGACTCTTCAACGACAGTCACTACAAACTGATTTTGTGCAGATCCACAAGTTTTAATAGGAATCCAAACATATTAGACTGTTTATAAAATGATACTCAAGAAATTAAAAAAAGATGCAATAATATAATAATAATAATAATAATACATTTTATTTGTCGAGCGCTTTTCAGAGAACTCAAAGACGCTGTACAGGCAATAAAAGCAGCAGAGAATAAGTCAAAACAAAAGATTTAAAACACATACAGCAAAAACAATAAGTTCAGTATGTATAGATAAACGAATACACAAAAATAGACAGTTCTGTACTTACAATGACAAAAATAGTCTCTACATAACATAACAATTTACATGGATAAAAGAAAGAAAGAAAGAGAGAAGGAAGAAAGAAAGAAAGAAAGAAGGAAAGAAGAAAATCGGATGTGCAGGTAGAGTCCAAAATCAGGGGAATAAATGGGTTTTGAGAAGTGACTTGAACAGTGTCAGATCAGTGGTGTTTTGGATGTGCTTGGGGAGGGAGTTCCAGAGGGTGGGGGCAGCAACTGAGAAGGCTCTGTCCCCCCATGTTCTGTGCTTAGTCTTGGGGACAGTGAGGAGAAAGGCATCAGAGGAACGGAGGGTACGTGGAGGGATGTAAGGGTGGAGAAGGTCCGAGAGGTAGGAGGGGGCCTGGTTATGGAGTGCTTTATGGGTGAGGAGGAGGATCTTGAATTCTATCCGTTGTTGGACAGGGAGCCAGCGGAGATTCTGGAGGACAGGGGTGATGTGGTCGCGAGAGTGGGTGTAGGTGAGGAGGCGAGCAGCAGAGTTTTGGATGTACTGGAGTTTACTGAGGAGTTTAGAGGTTGTACCGTAGAGGATGCTGTTGCAGTAGTCGAGACGGGACGTGATGAAGGCATGGATCAGGGTTTCAGCGGCAGTGAAAGAGAGTGAGGGGCGAAGGCGGGAGATATTCTTTAGGTGATGAAAGGCTGATTTAGTGATGTGTTTGATATGCTGGTCAAAGGAGAGATTGCTGTCGAAGATGACACCGAGGTTGCGGCAATGGGGGGAGGGTGAGAGGGTGGAGTTACCAATGGGGAGGTTGAAGTCTGTAGTGGTCTGGGTGAGGGAGTTTGGACCAATAACAATCATGTCTGTTTTGTCACAGTTGAGTTTGAGGAAGTTAGATTGCATCCAGGATTTAATTTCAGAGAGAGAGTTGGAGAGGGTGGAGTTGAATGAAGGGGTGATGGATTTGGTGGAGATGTATAACTGGACGTCGTCGGCGTAGCAGTGGAAATGGAGACTGTGGCGTCGGATGATTTGACCGAGCAATGAAACTTGATTCATCCCAAACGTCTCTCTCACACACACTCCCTCCTCATTGACCGTCCCTTTACTTCCCTGTCGTTTACCTTCTGTCTGAGAATTGTTATAATCTGGGGGGAAATGGGATTTTATTTGCAAGCAGAAAAACAACCAGGAACCAAAGAAGGCCACGTGTTGCCTGCTTGTGCGCGCCATGTCAGAACCATGATATGACCACCGTAGCTGTCATGAAGCCAAGGGCGCAGATTTGACTTCACAAATCACAGTATGAAGTTGGAGATCTGGGGGTCCATCGAGGTAACAGTTGTCTTAAGTCATACAATTTTATTCTCAGACCAACAACTGAACTCAAGTGTTGCTTGACTTGATTTCTTTGAGTTGTTGTTCCCTTCTTTGGGCACCTTGGAAGGAGGAGAAGTTGTGCCAGAAACCCCCACCTGCTTCAACAGGCGTGGGAGTTCTTCCCTCGGAAATTTTGAGTTTCAAACATTAATTTCCTGCATTCTGGTGACTCTTTATGCACCATTTAATTTGATTAGCTTTAATTATGGGCAGGTCAACATTACCTTAAACACCTCAGTAAACACTTCTGAAAGTAAACTCAAAAAACAAACCGTTTTATGGCAGATTGTAACCGTGCTTTTTGAAGTTGCACAGTGCCGCCACAAACTTTACTGGAGGCATTGTTGTAGCGATTCATCAAAATAAAAGTCTGTTATTTTCATGTTTTTCCTGGAGAAGACAAATGCATGTGTTCTAAATATTGACAGGGACAAAAACCTACGCCTGCATGAGGCTCTGAGGATATAAAAATGAAAAACATTTCATATGCTGTAGGAGTCATATAAAGTAATTTGTTGTGCTCAGTTTATATTTTGTTTTCTGCATTGATACTGCTATCCAAAAGCAGAGTGGTGTGCTAAATGGACGTAATCTGCAAACGTGTAAAAAGCTAACTTTGTGTGTGTGTTATTGTCTTTTCTCATCTATTGTGTTTTTCTATTTACGCTGTTTTAACCAACTGTGTTTGCCTTAATCTTAATTTACATTCTCAGTACTCAGTCTGTTTTTATGCACCAACATGCCACAGCAAATTTCTTTTACGTGAAAACCTGCTTGGCAATAAAAAACAATCCTGACTCAGAATCGGTTGCGTACATTTTCAGTGTTTTGATGCATTGGCGTCTCCAGTTTTTCACCCAGTCATACATTTTCTAGGCCGCCTATCATGTTCAGAGTCTGCAGGATTTTCCATCACAGTACCTACAGGCTATCTGCTATTGTTTCCGAGACATATCGAGAAATGTTCTGCTACTGAAGTTTGCTTTATGTGCTTCATATAGCAACCACACACACACATGCATACACTGTGGTTTCAAGTAACAAAACACACACACTCCCTCTGCGTCCATTCATTCAGAAACTTGGTGAACCGTTTTTTTTTTTTTTTTTTCTTTTCTCACCTTAAAACCTTTAAACCTCAAACTTCCAAACTGTCCTGCAGCGGTTTCTCAAACTACCGCTCGTAGCCCCAAACTGGGTCACTGGTCTGTTACTGGAAGGTCTGACCGCACTCAACAGGAACACACAGGACAGCAGGTTCCTAGAAGAAGTCTTAAAACTACAGTTTACTCCAACGATCACATAGTCGACTGCTTTAGTTCGAAACTTGTATTTGCATATTTAAAATGTATTCAGAGATCATGTAATAAGAAACTCGTTCAGTGGTGTGTATTTATGTCACTGCAGTACACAGATCACAGGTTTTTCTAACTGTGTAGGTCTGCTTCTGAATTTTACAGCCTGCTGTTCATGAGAAGAATTATTTTTAAAAAATTTCAGTTTTAGTTTGAGTGAACCAACTGTGGATGTCATCATTTTGAGTAAAAAGACGCGCTGCCCACCACCCGGTGTTTCCTTTCATTCCTCTGCCCCGATTTTGTTGTGCAGATGCTTACTTCTTAAAAACCCCGTTCGAAAACCTGTGAAGCGTCTTCATGAGCAAGACATCTGTCTGTCTTAAAGGGGGACTCCACCAATTTTACACATCAAAGTCACTGAACCACTCATGGGGAGTCTCATCAGCCTGTGAAATGAAAAAAAAAAGATGATGTCTTCTGTGTTTTTTTTAGAATATTTGTCAAGTCTGAGGAAATGAGTCAAGTGACATTGTTCCATTTGGCCGTGGAAACTACAGATTTATGACAGAAAGCCTCAATGTGGCTCTTTATAAGCTCTTCACACCGGACATGACTTATCGGGCTAATTTCCCGGTGGCCGTGTCCATTCAGTTCAGCCTCATGCTCCTCAAACAAATCACATTCCCTGCAGCCACAGCGGTTTTACTGCTCCACCCGCACTGTACGAACCGCTTCAAAACCACAGGGCTGGTTTGTGTGATGACTCCCAGCAGAGAGCACGGGAGAGGCAGCGTGGATAGAAGTATCGACGTGATATAAACTTTGTTTGATCAGGAAGTCCGGTGTTATTCTACAATTGTGCGGCTGCAGACTGGAGCCTGTTAACAGAGAAAAACGGGTAGATTTGTGTTATATACACCTCTATGAAACGCCTTTATTTCCATGCAGGAATGTCCATGTCCTGTCTGTCTCTATAGAAGCCCATATCTGCCAATGTGATGGAAAAATTTTAGCTCTTGTAGGCGATTATAATGAGAAACTTTCTCAAAATAATGAGTTAATATCTCAAAATAACGACATAGTTTCAACTTTCTCAAAGTACTGAGTTAGTTGAGTCAGGTTTTTGCTTTAAAGCCATGTATGAGAGAGACTGTAGCACTATTACGTAAAGGCACAAAAAAGAATAATAAGAAAAAATCATCTATATATCACAGCAATTATTTGAGGTGCCTTTGAGGTCGGTCCAGCCTTATACTAGGTTCCACCTCGTCTTGTTTTCATATAGACTGAGCTGCAGGATTTTTAAGCAGGGTTCTGCAGGACGTTCAGATGACAGCACATTCACATAATAGACTTAACATGCCAAGTTAAGCTAATGCGTCCTAACTACGCTAATGACAGATCACAAATGTGCAGCATTAGATATCAAACAAAAGCGAGAGACTACGTCGTATTCAGTTGCAGTGAGCTGCAAATTCACCAGTCTAAGCAGAAGGCAGAAGACAACGTCATCTCTGAGCCTTATCGGGAAAGGTTTCTCCTTCACCGGGCAGGAGAAACTACTACACATCCACATTTGTCTGCAGCTGTTCGTGTAGATGTTTATTTGGAAGTATGGTCCAGGCTTCACTCAGGCTCAACCTGAGTCTAGCTGGGTCCGCAGCTGCCTGAACTGGCTGCTGACATCTTCACCAAGCAAACAGAATGACGGGCTGCAGTGACTTCTCCCGTGACGGCCCCCCATCTCCCCCTACCACAAGCCTGTGTTGTGAGACTCAACTAACGTCCGTGCAGGAGAGCAGAGGAGGGACATTTCTGAGCGTCTGTGTGTTCAGCTCCATGTCTTCAGAAGCAAGTCTCTGTGGTTTGAAGTTCAGTTTCTCTGCTGCTTCGCTATTTGTACTCACGTATCAGACCTGTGTGCGGCTCAAAGCGAACATGAAAGGGGAGGGACCCAACATTTCCTTTCCATTTGATAATAAAAGCTTTTGAATGACGAAATAAATGGGGAGACCTTTGTTGTGAAGAATCTATAGGAAATTATGTGTTTGTCTAATGTTTTACAGCTGCTCAAGCTTCGTCTTCAGGTAGGAGACACACCTTTGAGCGAGATGCCCTGTTGTAATAGAGATGCAAATCCCTGCTGTGCTGGGCTGATCCAAGTCAGTGGGTCACCTCATGGTTTCTGTTGCATGTTGCACTTGAACACATCATGAGAAAGACTACAGCTGACTGCTGACAGTATACATGCATACTACACCTGTGTGAGAGAAAAACAACTTGTAGTGTTCATAAAATAAAAAAAATGTACAAAAAGATATAATCCTTTCCATGCCACGTGATAGACCATTTCACTGAGCCTATGGCATGAAAGTAAACCAGGATTATGATGATACTGTTTTAAAGCGATATTTCCATCCCTAGATGATAATCCACCAGTTGGTACTCACCCCTATGCTGATATGAAATGGGTGAAGATCTTCAGTCACAAAACAATCCTGATTTCAGCAGAAAAAGGTTGCAGCCAAACCACGTTACAATGGCAGGAATGGAGACCATGGTATATATTTTAACAAATAGAACACATAACAACACAAATGTCTCCATCCTGCACCGTTGTGGTGAATCCAGTGTTTGAGCCGCGACATGAAGTCTTGGGTGTTGATGTATCGTAAGACTTCATATATCTCACGATATTTTCACACGTGCATCCATTAAGAGATATACGAAGTCTCGCGATACATCGACACCATGTTTACATGCTACCTGGGAGGCTACAGTTGACATTTCGGCTACAAACATGGTGTAAATGGCATCTTTTATGGTTAAATTTTAATGTCGCGGCTCGCGGACACTTGGATTACACCACACGAGCACGATGGAGACATTTTGTGTTTGTTTTGTGTTCTTTTTTTTTACATTTTATCCGTGGTCTCCATTCACTGCCATTCTACTGGATTTGGCTGCAACCCTGTTTTCTGCTGAAACTCCAGGATTGTTTTGTGAACTGAAGATCTTCACCCATCCTCACATTAGCATAGAGGTGAGTACATATTGAGTGGACTATCATTCTGGGTGGAATATCGCTTTAAGGTCCTGCTTGACTGAGAGTAGAAGAGCCTTTTCAGTGAGTCAGTATGCACAATAGCAGCACCCTAAATTTGTCTGACCTGAATGGAACAGAAGCTTAATTATAGACCTACCCCTACCTACCCCACTATTTACCCTACTGTTTCATGTCAAAATGGCAGCTGTGTGTAAATGGTTGCAAATTGAAAAAACTGATGATAAAAAAAGTTGTAATTCAGACTGCGTGTTTTGCTTGTGACCAAAGAAAAGATGTGAAGATGAAAAATTAGGAAAAACTGCATTTATTTGGCAAAATCACAGATTCAGTGGTTAAACAGCCAATCAGAGAGCAGCTCTCTGTCACTCAACAGGCTGAATTGACAGCTGATTACTAGAGCCGGTGGTGGAGTAGACAAACCACTAATACAACAGTGAATGGTCGACCGACTGATGGATGTTGGGTTGACTGTTGGATATAGAACAACTTCAATGAGCAGCCCATTGTCCAGGGCAACCTGTTTAAATGCCCTCCCTGCCTTTCCAGTGGCAGAAACATGATAAAAAGCAGAACAACATTCGGTGCACAGCTGGCCTCCATTTCATTTTTTCTCCCCCTGCCCCTCATACAGTTTTTCTCCTGGAAATATATGTATTTTTTGTACATTACATTACATTTATTTGGCAGGCATTTTTTGTCCAATGCAACTTAATTTCCATTTGGAGTAGAAACTGGTTATTTGTTTTTCTGACTGTCCTGTTTATTTCCAATGAACTTGCATCGTGCACGATTTCTGTAGATACAGTTTACAGAAAGCAGCGGGAAAATTGCTTGTTGCTGCCTGCTGGGGTTAAACGTCACCTACCGAAAATATACAAACTGAAAGATCATTTGAATGGGAGTAAATGGAGCTGAACACCCCAAAAAACCACTTCAGAAACAACGCGACCTTTGCTGTGGAACATCGATCAGTCTCCTGTAAACATCGTCTCAGTGGTCCCTGTGCAGTCAGCGGGGAGACCACTGATGGTTCATTTTCTCCATCTTTCAGCAGCGAGGCTGCGAGCTGAAACTGAAAAACTCGAGTCGGTCCTGAGCTGACAGTGTGTGGTTTCCTTCACTCAGTCTGTGAGTCACTGAATGAGCCTGACAGACCTGAAAATACAGCAGGGGAACTTTCTCTGCCTCTCCCTGCCTGCAGTGTACATGGACAGTCATGTGGGTGTGTACTGTGAAGCATATAGAAACAGATGAAGGGTGCGCAAGTGTGTCAGTGTGTTTTCTGGTCCGCCGGGTTTCAGTTGTCGTCGGTGGAAGCCCACTTAGTTCTGTAGAGCCCCTCGAACGTCATAACTTTACTGGACTGTGATGTTTCCTCTGTAACAAAGACAAAACCGAATAACACACACCCAAAATGATCAATAATCACCCTTCAGAATAACATCAGTTCAGCAGATTGTACTTTTGGTTCTAGAAAATGTTTCTCCATGCCAGTGCTGAAATACTGAAATCAACAGTGGCCATGAGAGCTCAGTGCACTGGAACTTAAAGGGTAACTACGGTATTTTTCAACCTGGACAGTATTTTCATATGTTTTTGTGTCTAAGTGACTAATGGAGACAACGGCTTTGAAATTGGTTCACGATTTAGGGAGAGCGCTGCGGCCGGCAAAAGTGAAACTGAGCTGCAACATAATCGCCCCCAGAGCACCTTCAATGTGCGTCCACTAAAAGTGTTTTTGCCACTGACAGGCTCAGACTGTTCTAAAAAGTTTCCTCCAACATTATGGAAAGGATCGCTACGGAGACAGTCCTGTTTTACAGAGTAAGAGATATTTTATTGCTCTCGCCAGACCTCCTTTGCAAAACTGTAATTTTAACATCACCATCGCCATTCAAACTCAACAGAGACAAAACAAAACTCAACAGAAATGTCTTGGCTCGTCTTTCCACTGCTCCAACAATCACCAGCTCTGGTTCGGTTTGGAAACAAACCCTTAATTCACTGCGCTAAGATGTGAAAATATCGGAAGAGGAGGGAGAGGGGGGGAGAAGCAGCAGGGAGAAACCTGCACAGTTGTCCATAGGGAATGTGCACTTCTGTTAGCTGCAGCACTCTTTCTCAATACTGGACCAATGTCAAAAATCATTGTCCCAATTAGTCCTCTAGGTTCCAGGTTAAAAAAAAATACCAATTTTATCCTTTAAGTAAACACATACAGACAGCCAAGCAAATTAAGAAATCTTCACCAATCTGACAACACACATGCAGCATTTAAAGAAAAAATTCAGTTGCAATACAATGAAATACAGAGACACTGCACGACAACACAAGCTGTTCCCAGGAGACACTAAAAAGTGATGAACACGGCCGGGACTCGCTTGTTGTTGCCATCGTTTGTGACTCATGAGGTCTTTGAAGTCGACTGTTCGTAAGGGCGAGGATGTTTGCTTAATTTGCTTGTGTTTTGTCTATTTGCATGTGCTTTCCTGTGTTGCAGTGCATTGAGGTCTCAGGGCCAACGCGACGATCTCATTGGTCTGGGAAATCATCAGTGGGTGGAGCCAAAGACCCACAGACCGATCAGTCACCCACGGGTTGCTGATTCCTGGCACTGACAGTCTGGGGTTTTCTGTTGTATTTGTGTATCTATGTTTTAACCTTTTGTTATACCACTTTGTAAAGCAATTAGAACGGTTTCTGCATTTACTTCTGCTCTCAAATAAACTTGAACTTGACTAAGTGCCTACGTGCAAAGTACTGAACCTTCACAACTGCTTCAGGGTCACGGCGCTCAGGCTGATGATGACCTCTGACCCCTCCAAGAAACTTTTTATAAAAGTTAAAGTTGAAGAAGGAAACAGGTTTAAAAGTGTGACTTTTTATCTCTTCATTCTTGATACTGGACTGTCAGCAGGGTAGCAAACATGTATAGCTGTTTGATGTTGAAAGCTCAGCTGGGTTTTTCCTCACACATCTAAACAATTTATTGTCTCAAAGTCAAGACCAAGCTTATAAAAAACAATAAACCTCCAGTACAACACTGGATCTGTGAAGAAATATCAACTTTTAGCTTAACTTTTACTAAAAGTCTGTTACTGCTCCACTGCCATTTATTTTTTCCCTCTTTCACTTTTCTTCTTTCCAGTAAATGGATAAGTTGCACATCATTCATCATTCAGAGACAGGAAGCTCAACAGATTCTACATGTCTCAGTTCCACTAAGGGCAAGTGGAAATATACAGTGCATCACTGTGACTTGGGTGAACTAACCCTTTAACTTGAAGCACTTTGAGCTGCATTGTATGAATGAGATTCATTCATGATAGTGGTATCCTGTTCGTGTAAATCCAATACTTCCTGCAGCTGCTTCAAAGTAAAAGTGAAGATAATTGTTTTTCATTAAAGCAGCTGCAGAAAATGTTTATTTATCATATAGTCCAGCGGTGCCATATTATCATACTAAAGCCAAATCCAGGATTAGGTTCAGTCTATGTAAAGGAGAATACGACTAAGGAACAAAAGTCTTGCATTGTAACTTGTAGCTCTGCCTTATAGAGGTGCTTTGTGTAAAGTTGAGTTTTAAACTCCCCCCCGGGCTCAAACATATGTTACTTCTCTGTGCAGAATGATGGATGAGAGAGTTTGACACTAGAAGACTGTTTCCACATTCATCTGCTGAAGGAGGAACAGTTTCTCTGTGCTCACCTTAAGTCTGACTTTAAGACGTGTAAGTACAAGCAGGATTTAGTGACATCTCAACCAGCTTCAAGCCAATCGTGGTCCAGTATGCAGCTTACACAAGTGAGATGTGGAAAACGTGAAGCCCCCGGTGCACATACACTGAGAATAGATTTTACAATGAAGCAGAAGGCGTATTGAGCCCAGCAGATATATTTTTCTAATAATCAATATTTGAATTTTCATAGATTCTATCTATCTATCTATCAAAGTAACTAACTGAACTTTTTTGTGGAAAAACATATCAAACAAGTCATTATTTGAAGCCGAGTATTGAATGAATTCAATCAAATGATCTCAAACACACAGAAAACCAAATCAGGTTCTTTTCTTCCAGAGTACTGGTCAGTTTCTGCGTAAATGATGAAGAATCTAATAATGAAAGTGCTGTGTGCATTGTTTTTGAGAGGAGCTCTGAGGTTGGAGGGCACATACACACTGCATAGCAGGGGCCCAGTAGTAATTTCCCTTTCCCTCTGGGCTCCCCTTACAGGTTAATCTAGCCATTTTAAGACAGGAGTCATTACTGTAAAAAGTCTCTTAGCAATTCAAAAGTAGCCTACAGACATAAGAAACAAAGAGCATCTCATGTGCTCGAACTTTAGCGAAGATAATCATGTCTCTCCTTCTTTTACTCATGAGCGTTTGGCCTCAGCAGAGATTTCAGAAACATCCAAGTACAGTAAAGAGTCAGTTCAAGAAACAAAACTCAGTGGCAAAAGTGGTTTTACCATATATGGCCTTGAGAATTTCCGTCCGTGTCACTCCAAAGGAATGATAATATGTAACAGGTGAAAATAAATTCAGTGAAAAAATGTAAATGTGGGTCTGTCATATTTGCTGTAACCCACATTCCACATTTAATGGCCTATTCCACCTTAACCTTCAACCTTTTCATGCAACAAATTGCGCAGCAATTTGAGGACCATTGATGTATTCAGTGCAAAGATGTCAAAGACAGACAGTCACTGAGACTTAAAGGATTTCAAGTCTAGTGCAGCTTTTTATATCAAAACACTGATCTGTAATGAACAATTAAAACATCCCTCTTCAACCAAAATTGAACTTTTTGAGCGAGAACTGCTGCCTTCAAATGGAACTGATGAGCTCATAATTACCACATGGGAAGTCGTACACACGACCCGTGAACTTGGAGCTCTCAGAAGATTTCCACTTATGAGGTGTAAACACCACAAGAGAGGGGCGTTCTTCTGAAGTCTTCTCTTGAAGTTTGGAAGTGTTGTTCACGTTCGGTATCTCCAACATGGCCAACCTCCAGACTGATGACGCACCGTGAAAACACTCCGTTGTCCTCTTCTAACTGACTGAAAGTTTTTTTTTTCAAGTTCTTCAGTTAAACATTTCAGGACTTCTCATTTGGGTCTGTCCTTTAGTTCTTAGTTCACCCAAAAATGAAAATTCAGTCATTATCTACTCACCCTCAGGCCGATTGAAGATTGGGTTTAGTTTTTTATTTCACAAAACGCTGCTGGAGTTTCACAGGAAAACTCCAGCAGCAACTCCAGTTTTTAAACAGAAAAAAGAACATAAAATGCCTCCATACTGCTCGTCTGGCGTGATCCAAGTCTCCTAAAGCCCCGACTTGTTGCTCACTTGAACATTAACTCGGCTCCATGCTAAGGATCTGCAGTGAAGATTTAGGCTAAAAACATGGTGTAAATTATGTCTTTCAAACTTGGCGTGAGGGCGAGCAGGTAATGACTGAATTTTGGGTGAAGTATCCCTTTAACTAGAAAGAGTTGCTTCCAAATAGTTTTTGTTCACTTGCTATGATTGTGTTGAGCAAAATGGAGAAAGGCCTCATACTGGACTTTGTCTGGGGCGTCCAAATCACTAAAACTGCCCCTGCTCAGTGGTGATCATGGACTAACAGGGATATCATATCAGTTTTTCATTCTTTACTCCTTTTTCCTGCTGAGAGCAGACCGTGTTTTATGCCGAACAGATGCACAATGAGAACCGTTTCTTACATGGAAACAAACTGCCATCGTCATCAAATTGTATTTTAAGCAGCATTTAGACAGATTATCTTGTTTTCCCTTTTTGTAAAGTGATAATAATCCTTCACTTTCTGCTGTACGCAGGCAGATGGGCTTTTTTCCTGTACCAACAGAAACAGCTGGTGGTTTGAATAAAGTTTGGAGGATTTTATTTATAAAACAAAAAGCTGAATAAATCCTTTAAACCCACTTAAGCAAATCCTTCCTGTGGTTTTTGTTATTCACGCTTGCTCTATTGTCTTTATTGTAAAACCGCTTTTGATGCGCTTTTAGAAAGTCTTTTTAAAATACAGTTTATTGACAGATGGCTCAGTTGCAGCAATGTGGCAACTTAACCTCCCCCTGCAACACACACACACACACCCACACACACACTGCTCTGACTGACCACTCTGCAGGGGGGTAAATACTTCCTCTTTCACTACACACACCACACACATTTTCTCTCTTTCTGTCGCTCTGATGACTCAATACGCACTTTCATTTTCTCCTCAAACACCCCCAGGCTCTGGAAACACCTCTGGCTTCGACCGACTGAGGTTATTTTTATCGTCAGAGTGAAATTTCATCTGCTTGTGCATCAGTAACGACCTGCTATTTAACCAGAAACGCCCAAACAAATGACACAAATCTTCAGTAATACATTCACATCTCAGTAAATTAAAAGTAGTTCAGCTCCAGAGTGCATTAGTGCAGCACAGTTCAAACCCAGTCAGATTCATGGTCTGCATGGATCTCTACAAACTTCATGTCAAAAGTTTGAAACATTTCTTTAAATGAATGATTATATATCCAGCTGCAATCATCCTGTATGTTTCTTTCATACTTGGTCTGTTACGTTAAAAAGCATCTTTGACTATTTAGAAATATATATGAATAAAATCTATTAACAAAGTTTGAATTTAATCCTCTTTGTAGCTTTTTTTTGGAACTTGCAACTTCTTCTGAAGGTCTTCCTGATTCGAGTGAATGGAGCTGGCTCAGGTGTCATTGCCATAATGTTATCTATAATCTTGTGTAGAGTGAGAGCTGTACCCACATATTCAGGCTACATCAAGTACAAGTTTTGCTACATTTACACCTAACATCCACATCGCATTTTTAAACACAGAGTTTTGGAAATGTTGCAGACGTATAATATGAACTGACTGGGCTTTGCTGCTAAGACTTGCCAGGCAATTTTTCCCTCCGTGCACTCGGGCTATTGCAGCAAAAAAATTAGTCAAAAAGCATTTTCCTAAGCTGACACGCCAGCTGGTTTGTTACACAGAACCGTCTGGGAAGTCGTCCCTAGAAACTGTTCGGAAAAGGGCAGGTACTTTTTTAAAAAAAACACTTGGCCTGTGATTGGATGAATCATCTGTCTATCACATCTAACTTCAACCAGTCAGATCAACAAGTGACAAGAGAAAACACAACAACAAGCCGCAGTCTGAAGTATGTAGTTAGCATGTCGGTAGACGGTAGACACATAAAAGGCACACGTAGGAATACCAAAATCATATTTGATTCAAAAACAGCAGCAAACAAAAAAAGTGTTAACGAACAAGTGATAGATGTCTTGCTGTCGTCACACCTAAAACCACGCCTGTAGCTGCCAGAAGTCCCTCCTTGGATGCTGATCGGCTGCACCACTTTTGGTGGATAACTTGAAGCCTGGCGAGATGGATTCTCATGTGATTTCGTAATTTCGTGGTCGCAGTCTCGCAAATCCAGCTGCCTTGCAAGGTAAGCGCTTACCCCCATAAGCCACCATTACAAAAGACACGTCTCACCTCACCTCAAGCTGCAAACAAGGTCAGTTATGACATTGTCTATGTCGAATGTTCCATGGAGGTTTTATATTTGTAAAACTTAACTACAGCCGAAAAAGACGCAACTCATAAAAAATCTGTGACACAACTGTGCATCTTCAGTGGACTGTATAACCAGGAATTAAAATGAGATGCAAGAAACTTTGTGGGCTTATGAGCAACTTTCTCTGGACTGAATGGGCGCTATCTAGATCACTGTAATACATCTACGGTCCTTCGCTGATTCATGACGTGCCGATCACGTGATCCTTTTCTGGAAGAAAACAAATGAGCTCAGTCTTGACTACCAGCATCGATAACAAAGTACAGGTGTTCCTGATCTTGTTTTTTGTCTTTACACAGACAAGATTGTCTGTTACGGCATCATCTCTACAAAGCATGCTTTTTGAAGATTACATGTGAGACCATTACCTCCTGCCTAAACCCAACCAAACCTTAAACTATTGTGGTGTCAGATCAGACAAAGGTTCATTTTTAAAACTGTAATCATCTTGTCTTCATTGGTGTCAGATCATAAAGCATATGTGTCGTTCTGGAGGCCATCGACAAACAAAGCATTCTGCTGTTTAATTTGGAGGACTCGTTGGACCGGACCAACATCTTAAAAATGCAAGAAAATAATCTGCATTCTGGAATCCGGATTATCAACTTTCTTGTAAATAGTCATATTGTGACCCACTTCATGAGAACTGCAGTGACACAGGTCGGGTCAAATATGAGTGTGCATCCACTGAGCAACTTGAATGAATGAGCAGACATCTCTGAGCAGCCACATTTCTCATAATTCATCGATGCAGCAAACACAGCAACACCAAATAAACTTTGACCCTTTTAAAATTGTCACGTTCAAAACCAAGAAACTGACTGTAGGAGCTACGAGTCAAGGACTAATGAGACACCTCAAGTACTGGAGACTGTAACGGTCATGAAATATATCAGAATTTCTGGTGAACATTCTGTACTTTTTAGGGGTTTTGTTTGAGAATATCTTTGTATGCCTTATATATGGAGACCGATTTCACTTTTTTTAAGAAGAGGAGGTGGATTTAATAACACAGAACATGAAAAAATGAAATGTGAGCAAATATAAAACTGAATGTTACCAGTTGATGAGAATGCAAAAGTGTTAGCACTGCAGATGCTAACACAGCTTCAGGTGTTTCTAATACTTATTTTTTTATTTTAACAGGGTTATTGGATGTTTCCAGTGAATATAAACAAGAGTTAAAATGATATCTGAATCTGATCATATCTGATTAGATCATATAATAAAGATTTTTTTTATGGTGCTATTTATATCAACATTACTCAACATCATTCAAAGGTCGCATTTCTTGGCTGCTGATCAAACAGATTAACAGTAAACAATGATTATGGGGATGGTGGTGGGGTTAAAGGGGATCTTTGATGTGTGACGACACACAACCGCAGCATCACAAAAGACTCTGTTCTGCAAAACACCCACTTCCTCATCTGCATGCTTTTCATGGGTTCAACTTTGGGGTTTTTTGAGGTGACATTTTCCCCCTGGAACATAACTGAACACATCTGGTGAGTTTCTTTCTTTTTTTGGATCGATTCACTGTCATGGCAACTCCTCATTTACACCTGAGGTTTCTGCATCGACCACAGAATAGTGACCTGAGAAACGCAAAGTTGGTTTCAAAGTATTTTTCTTTTGGTTTTACTGGAATGATTTTACTACTCATTTACAAATCACTGATCAATATCAAAGCGTTTTGAATGCACACTGGATTGTAGTGGATGCATATTTTTGCACTTTCATACTTTATATTGTTTAATTTTTGTACAGTCACTTTAATTGCTACAATCTTTTATATTTATATCATATTTATTCCTTGTAAATGTGTGTTAATCTCAAATATTTAAATATGTGTGAATATAAGCACACTTTGAGGAAGACACAACTGTAATTTCGTTGTCTGCACAATGACAATAAAGTTCTTGAATCTTGATGTCCATCTGTATGAAACAATGAGGTCCCTTAAGTCCCTCACAAAGGACCTACAGTAAATCAAAATGTGTGACAAGAAATATTTTGTCGTTCTCATTTTTCAAGTGGTTTTTCGAAGGAATAACAAATGATAAATAATGACTGATGGCATGACAAGGTTAGCTTAAAAAATAAGAAAAGGAAAAAAAACACAAAAGATAAGGTGGGTATGAAATAACTGTGCACACAGATGTAACCTGAATACAAAACAAAAAAATAAAATTTAAAAAATGAAGAAAAAAAGGACAAATAAATAACAAATAAACTTAGTTACTTAGGGCAGGGGTTCCAAAAATCCTTCATGTCAAGGACCCCCCACAATAGATGAACATTAGACCACAGACCCCTAATTTTAGAGGACTTTGTTTTAAGGAATCCCCACAGATATTTTTTTAAATTTAGATTTGAAGATTTAAAAAAAATCCTCATAGTCAATCAGTGATCAAACTGGGATCACTATGAATCATAATTAAACAAAAAAAAATTCCCTCGATGTTCCAACTCCCAAAACGGGATTAAAGTCAGAATATTAGATTCTGCTGGGGGCCTCCTACAACCCACTCAAGGACCCATGTTGGGCCCCGGACCCTAGTTTGAAAACTGCTGACTTGGGGTATTGTAATGGGAAAGAAGAGGGGTCAAAGAGAAGGCTGTCAGAACTACGGATGTCATGGTTCTGTCAAAGACGTCACTTGCTCAAATAGAGACTTTGGAGAACTTTTTCTTTTAATAGTTTTTTTTTGTTGTTGTTTATTTCTAGTTTTCGTTTACGTAGAATAAGCGTATATTTTTATTATAGAACGCTGCTGGCTTTTTGAAAAAAGATAGGAGCAAAGAAAACCATGACGGAGATGGGTTTGCTTTTTCAAAGGCATATAGCGGAAATGGTATCATTTCGAATTCAGGTCTTCTTTGAACACAGGCTTGTTTCTGAGGTAGCACTCGCGAGGGCCCGTTCTCCACCCAACGTACTGTTGGAGGGCCACAGTGTGCCCGACAGGCACGTCACCACCTGTTACCCACCCTGTTATACGTGGAAAGATCTACTGCGCTCGAGAGAGCCTTACATGAAAGGAGGAGGAGGTGGGAGAAACACTGATGAACAACCAAACTGCAATGAGACACAGGAAACCACAGACAACAACATACCTGTGTGAGTAGGTGAGGAGGGCGTTGCTTTATTCTGTTACATCTACACCAAAAAAAAAAGTCCACAAACTCCTACTTGGAGCAAACAACACTGAGCTCTTCATCCTCACTGACATATTGCAGGACGACCCACTCAGTAAAGAAGTTCCACTGTTTTTCATTGCAATAGGATCTTAGTTTGAATACAATAAATTATGATCAGCAGCTCTGTGGTTTTTTTTTTTTGCATATCTTGTGGTTTTCCTTTACGCTACAATAATTCATGTTCAGTTACAGCTTGAGTAAAAAGCAGAGCAGCTATGATAGCTGGTAAATCCCTTCAGACGTCAGACTTTATCAGTCTACCTGGTGTGGAGGAACATCTGGATCTTTTCACGACACAAAAGAAGACGTTGGCGCCGTTGTTACCAAACAAAGCTCTTTGTTTTAGAGTTTATGGTGATGTTAGATGGAAAAAATGGGGAACGTAGATCAGTGTGTGTATTTTATTAGACAACAAGTAATCCCGCTGGATCATTGTCCGAGGCAAATGTGTTTCTTTGGTGTTTCATTTGAATTTTAACATCTGGAGAAGAAGCAGCTTTAAAGGGACAGTTCACCCCAAAATCTCTTACCTGTAGTACTAATTATCTATCTAGATTTTTGGAGTTATCAGCTGTAGAGATGTCTGCCGTCTCTCAAATATAATCAAACTAGATGGCACTTGGCTTCTGGTGCTCAGAGTGTCAAAAAGTGCATTTGAAAAACTCAACAACTCTTTCCAGAAATTATAAACCAGATACCCAAGATAATCCTCATAATGAGCAGTTTTATGTAGGTACTATTTTCTTTATACTAAACTGCACCAGCCAGAAGGAAGGGTACATCTACTCATGGAGGAGAGGCTCATGCTTTGTGACAGCGCAGGATGTAAACAGTAATGGCGGCGGTTTTGCAGATGCATTCCATTATATTGGAGAAAAGCCGATAGCTCCAAAACTTAGTAACTCACACCAAAACAACTGTTTTGGACCACTTACAGATCTACATCTATTTGTACCAACTGTACCCAAAGTCCATTCTGAACTGTGAAAAGAGCTGTTTAAGTATGCAACTTCCTCAACTTGGAATCAGTTGCAAATCCACCTTCTGGAGCTGGTCTCATTGGGACAATTTCAAAGTGATTCTAACAGGTACAAATAGCAGTAGATGTTTTGATATGTCATAATTCTGTAATTTGTTCTTTGATTTCATTTTGCCTTATGTCTGCAACCATGTTTTCTGTGTTCTGTGGGCGCTCTTGAAAGGGAGTTTAATCTCAAAAAGTCTTTTATGACTAGTTAAAGGAGAAATCTGCAATATATTTATGGTTCTAAGTCATAAAATGACCATTATATGTCATCAGAGATCAAGGAAACACGTTAAGTTGAAATACTGGCTTCTCTGACAGCATTCTTACAGCTGCAGCGTTCTTATAAATTCATATTACAGGCCATAACATTTTGTTTTTATTTGCCTGTTTCACGTTCACTCGCTTCAACCATAGACTGTATATTAAATTAACCTGACACACCAGATGGTTTGTAACACAGAAGCATCCAGAAAGTCATCCTTAAAAACTGTTTGGAAAAGGGCAGGCACTTTCAAAAGAAACACTTGGCAGGTGATTGGATGAGCCAATCTGATCAACAAACTGCATGACATATTAGGAGATTTACCTTGCGAGGCAGCCAGCAAGACCCGCCATTGGTTGTTCAAGACAAGTCGCTTCCATGGACACTTCTCGCTGTCATCACGCCTAAAACCACGCCTATAGCTGCCAGAAGTCCCTCCTAGGACGCTGATTGGCTGCACCACTTTTGGTGTGGACACAAACGGATAACTTGAAGCCTGGCAAGATGGATTCTCACATGATCTCGTGATCCCGCAAAACCAGCTGCCTTGCGAGGTAAATATTACACAGGATTTCAACCTACTTAATATACAGTCTGTGGCTCCAACTCACTATTTGGACTGCAGCGATCATTTTTAGACATGCAATTGTTACATATGACGCCTTTAAAGGAGCTAAATGCGAAATAAAGCCTCATTAGCTGTCAGGAATTTTACTTTTGCTATGTACACAACTAGTGGTGTATTGACCTCTGGAGTAGAGTCACGTGATACGGCCTCTGCGTGTGCTGGAGCCTCTGTTTTGGTAAGCCGGTCCGGCCGTGCGTGCATGTTAGTGCATGTGAAGCCCTCCTCCTCTCCTCCACCGCAACCGTTATGCCCACCCGCTCCGCCCTGCCCCGCCCCCATATTCAAAAGCGCTGCGGTCATGGAGGTGTGTCTGCTCGCTTTGCGACAGCATGTCTGTTGTTTCATCACTGGATGGGTGCTGAAAACGCAGGTAGAGAGGGTGGAGCAGACGGAGAGCAAGGGGAAGGCGAGCGGAAAGGGGGTGTGTGCCCCTGAGCCAGTTTTGTTTTGGTTTGATGCAGACCAGAGCTGCAATGTCTAGCCGTGAAATTGAGATCGCATTTAGCCCCTTTAAATAAAGGTTAAATAAAAAAAAAAAAAGATAAATAAACAAAAACTCACATCTAAACTATTTAGATGGATAGATAAAGTTTTTATTTGGGGGTGGACTGTCCCTTTCAGTTTCACTGCATTTATGTGTGTGTGTGTTCATGTCCTCTGTTGACCTTTCCATTGGTCGCTGTCTAACATGGAGCCTGCACATCGACCATGGTTTGCTATTCGGTGACTCATCCTTGCACAGCAGACTCTTGTCTTTGTCTAGCCGACACTGATATCACTATCTTTATAAAGTGTGAAGAGTGAGTCATTCAGAAACTAATGTGAGATGCTCCTGACTATTAATACTGGAACCTGAAAGCACTCAGAGTGTAAAGGTTTTCACTCAGCCTGGAAATGCATTTATTTCTCATACATCTGCTGGCTCAGACATAATTATTACTCAATATTAACAAAACCGTCTGTGATCGTTTTTCCAACCAGAAACTAATATTTCCCCTCATTTTCTTTTAGTGAAATCAGGCAAAACTAACCATAGTCATTTAGAAAGCAGTTGTTTCACACCCCAAGATCAAGACTGCGACTTGAAAAAAAAAAAAAAAGAGAGAAAGAAAAAAGAGACTGAGGATGCTAAATGGAACCCAGATTTATGGATTGCTTTTAATGAGCAGGTTTTCAGGCTCAGTGTTCAAAAAAAAGGAGAAAATAATAGCCTGAGTAACTCAGCAGGAAAGAATTAGCTGATGGAAATAATAAAATAGGATAATAAGAGACGGATGGGTCATTGTGAGGTAAGGATTAAAATGTTGGCCAGCAGACTCTGAGCTGTGCTGAAATAGAATGAAGCAAAGTTGGGCTCTAGCTACTGTAGATTTAAATTTATTTAAGGGTTGTAATTGTTTCCACTGTTCTGTTTTATTATAGGAGTTTAATGAATCAGAGTTTTTGGAATTCTGTTCAAAGGGTTCTGACTTTAAAGAATCTTTTCTTATTGTCACAGTCCTTCTTCTACGACTCTGCTGTGTGAGCGTTTTTATTATTTTCAGCCTTTTCTTCCCTCTGTTTGCTTGTTCCCTCCCCCTTGTCCACTCTCTTTCTCTTTCTCTCCCTGCACACCTGACCATCATCTCCAATAAAACACACCTGTCTGCCATCAGGCTTCATCTCCTCACTACAAATACTCTGCATCAACAGCCGGTCACTCCCATGCCAGACTGTTTGCCTGCGCCACTCTTTGTGCTCAGTTTAGTTTAGTTTGCCAGTTTGTTTGCCAGCCTGTGAAACTTAACACCTGTTTTCAGGATCACCTGCCAGTCTGGCCACATCGCCAGTTTACCAAGCCTGACAGCCGGCTCTCTTTTCCCAGATTACCCTCTGCCAAACCTTAAGCCCCCTACACCATTTTTCTCACCTCAGCCATAATGGCACCGTCACACGTGTGCAAATCATCGCCGCTAAAACAAACAACAAATACACATCTTGCTATTGGTCAGGGCTACAGTTAAAGTTCACCAAAGTTGAATGCCAGACGAATTGACAACACAAATTTGTGCACGTCTAACTGTGCCATAAGTCCTGCCAGTCACCGTGTTGTCCACAATCCAAATTTTCTAAATAAGACTTTTCACTGACTTGCCCATTCCTTGTCTGCCTTTGGGTTCAGCCTCATACTCCTGTCAGCAAATCCGACAAAAAGACCAAAACCAACAACTGATTATTCGTCTTGCAGTACTTTCTAAGAGTCACGATTCTCCAAATCCCCGTTTTGACCTGACCTCCAGTTTTACAGGTAGAGTCAGTGGCATTTGTCCGAGCTGTTCGTAAACACATCAGGACGTCAAATACCAACGTTTTGGGCTGGGGAAATCGTCCGAACACAACAAAACAATGAGGAAAAAACTAAGGAAATGCAGGAAGACGACAAGGTCTCTGCAGATAGAGCCACCAACACACGCTTCTAGTGGGCCATAAGTGATGATTGAAGGGAGCTGCTGCACATGAGTTCTTTGAAAGAAAATTTTGCACATTATACCTTTACGGTTACATTTGATTTGCACTGACGGCTATGCTAGTTATTTTCCTACCAAGTCTTGATTTGTAAAAATCAACAGATCATTGGTTTTATGCCTGACAACTATGATTTACATGTTCAAAATCTTCTTTAAAAAGAGTCTACATGATATCACGTGTGATATAACTGCAAACTACACTGTATTGTCTTTGAAGTAGGGCTGTCTGACAGCCCTACTTCTGACAGCTATGTTTTTTGACATCCAATTAACACACATTCAGACCATATTGGCCTGACCAATAGTTTGAATCAGAAGTGAGCTTCCCTGTCACCCAACAATGTAAACAGGCTTGTCTGTTTAGGCAACTGGCTCAACACAAAGAAATAGAAGTATAGGAGGAGGGAGAGGAAAGAGTGCTGATTGAGCTGAAACCAGCTAAAAGTAAAAAAGAAAAAAAAAAGAAGCTGACCCACAGCAGACAGAGAGGGGGAGAAATCGTGTGAATATGGACAGATGTGTCAACTTGATATAAAAACTTTTTGTGATCATGAATCATGTTACCGTACACTTCTGTGTTGCGTAATTTTTTTTACTTCAAGTCTGATTTGTGTACTTGATTTGTGTAAATATTTAATTACTTCATGCTGATTGATAACAACAGCGAGGGAGGAGAGATGAGCTGCAGAGAGGAGGGAGGGGAAACGAGTGTGTGCGAAGTGCATACTGATATAAAGATTTTACTGATCATGAATCCTGATGTTACTGTACTGTACTCTGTGGTTTAAACACTACAGATTAAAATATCTGTGTCTGGAAAGACCAAACTGACAGACGTTCATCTCCTCCACAAAACATTTGTCACTGAGCTGCATTATTGTAAGTCATGATGAAGAGTCCAGACGCTGTCTCTTCCTTTTCACCTCCTTGTTGTGCGTCAGTGTGCAGTTTGCTGTCTGCTGTGGTCTAAAACATCCTCACTGACGTAAACTGTCAGAGTGACACTGACGTAAATGACCTGTGGTGTTTGAATTTTAAATCTGAAGCCTGCAGTACGCCATAGAAGCTTCAATTGACTTTTCTATTGAAACTTTTAGTGTGTTTTGGCCTAAATGTGAAATTGAGCAGGTCAATATGCTCACCTCTGCCTAGTGGACTTTGTCATGTTATTATTTGAACATATTTTTTCATAATATTTGTCATTGTTTTTGATTAATGTATTTTATTTAATAAAGTTGCATTTGAATTACACTTTAAACACTTGAAAAATATCCCTTTCAGGTACATTTTGAACAAATAAAAAATGTGCGATTAATCATTAACTACAGACAGTTGTGCGATTAATCGCGATTAGTCGGTTAATCGATTGACAACATTACTTTGAAGTGTTGTGTTTTTCTTCAGATGCGCTGGACGATGAAAATAGGTGGGTTTGGAGAGAAAAAACAATACTGATAGAACTGCCACTTCTGCCTTTGATTATGAGTATTGAAAATTGAAGCTAACTTTTTTTTTAATTAATATTTTACTTAATCTTGATGAAAAACAATCAGTAATTTGCTAGGACAACTTTGTAACTATACTTTTTGGCAAATGTTTCTCAAACAGGAGGAAATAGTGCATTTGTTGGACTATTTCCAGCTGCGTATTGATGCTTTGATACATTTAGTGTTTGGCAGCGTGACAGCTGATGTCACATGATTGAACACTCAAACAGCACACGAATTGACTTTGTGGTGAAATTATTTTCTGAACTGTTCAACGTCAAGAATAAACGTTGAACCTTGACTAGTTTGTTGGATTTCAACAGCTTTCTTTGCACATGATCAAAGCTTCATGGGACATGTGGTTTTTGTACAGTTGGGGGTTTGTTTTTAAAGACTTACTTGACCCTTACCAAAAAGAAGTATACCTCAAGTACATTTTATTAAGTATACTTAAGTATACTTAAGTACATTTCCCAAAGTATACTTTTATATACGAAGTATACTACTAATAGTATACTTATAAGTATACTTCTTGGGACTAAATTGGCCCACTTTTAGTTTATGAAAGTACACTTTGAAGTATACTGCAAGTAACCTTCTATGTATACTATTAGTTTACTATTAATAAACTTCTAGTCCACTTTTTAGTTTATGAAAGTACACTTTGAAGTATACTGCAAGTTAACTTTTAGGTATACTATTAGTTTACTAGTAATAAACTTCTAGTCCACTGTTTAGTGTATGAAATTACATTTTCAAGTGTACTGCAAATAACCCTCTAGGTATACTTTATTTTAATAATAAAATACTTCTACCCCACTTTCAACACTGAGTAAGAAAATGTTGAAGAAAAGTGAAAAAATAGATTATTCAAGTATTTTATTTGCCTCCACCATTAAACCATTAAACAGGATTAAAACTTCTACAAAAATGACTTGGTATGCAAGTCATTTTTGTAAAGTTTCTCATTATTAGTCAGTGTTTCCTAAAGCCCAAGATGACATCCTTAGACATCTTGTTTTGTCCACAACATATTCAGTTATTGTCATAAAGGAGTAATGAAACCAGAAAATATTCACAAAACCTAAATTTTGACTTAATCTTGTTAAAAAAACAAACAAAAAAGCTCCTCCATTTATTAATCGATTAATTGTTGCAGCTCTACTTCCCATGACCATTTGCCATTACTTTGGGACACTCTGAATAAATCATTTATCAATCAGTTATTTAAATAATATGAAACAGAGTAATCAACTATGAAAATAATGATTTCTTGTGGTGTGATTGTTTACAGCAGTAGTGGGCCATACCTGACATTATGTGAACAGAGCAGGCCCACTTTCCATCATCTTTCTCACTGGAGGCTGGTCTTCCATGATTGTCTGCTCCATCCGTTTTTTCCACATCAGCCAAGTTCCCATCCCCAATTCAACTAAAATAAAACGTATAATATTTTTAAACAATTACAGAGAAGTTACAATGACAGTCATATCTTACACTGTTGGACTAGCTTAACCGTTACCTGATATTTTAAATAAGAATATATTGGTAAATGTATGTCTGTGATGAAAACTAACTTCAGCAAAACTAGCAGCACAAGCTAATTCAGCTAACAGCTAACGGCTAGCTATGATGGTGGAGCTAACAATAGTACCTTGATCAACCAGCCGGAGCTGAGGTCAGGCGGCCTGGCCGACGTGGCGCAGAGAGCCTGGCAGTAATAATAACTACACAGCGACTCACTCTGGGCTGTTTAGACCGAGCCAGAGCACTTTTATTCGGGTTTTCTTGTGTTGGGCGGCTGCTACGGACTTCTAACTAACGTCTGCTCCTTCAACACACGCACACACACACACACACACACTAGGGGTGCCACAGGTCCCGTAAAATACAGAATCGTCCTTTAATTGACAATTAAATTTGTTCCGTATTTTCATAAATGTCCAACATGTCTGTCACACACACATCAACACTAAATCTAACAATAATGAACAAAATAAAACACAGGAAATACTAAGGCCAGCAAAATTGTTGTGGCGGGATCTACGCAGAACCCCCAGCTCCGTGTCTGTACCATAGACTGTATATAGAAGTGGACGGAGCCTTCGTGACATCACCCATTGGTTTCTGAACACCCGTTTTGAAACCTCGACTTTCGGATTTGGCCAGCGCCATTTTGACAGTTTTGAAACCGGATGTGAATATGATTGGTTGAGATGGTGGAGCAGGGCAGGACCATAGACGGTATAGTCTATGGGAGCGAGTGAGTGGCACTACCATAGGGCACTACGCCTGTCAATCACGAAACCACGCCCCTAATTATACAGAACTTTAAGCCTTAATATAAAATCAACGAATGACTTATATGAAAATTCAAGTCTGGTTCAGTGAACATGGTGGGGGATATTAGCGATAGAGACCAAAATCGTTTTGTGACACGGGCTATAAATATGTTTATTTCAGCTGTAAAGTTCGGCATTTTAGAACGGGTGTCAATGGGACCGGGCTTCTTTTTGCAACCAGCTCGCGCCCCCTGCTGGATTTCGGTGAGAATACAGCGTTACTGCACTTCCGCATTGGCTTCATTTTTCAGAGCCGGAAGCTCCCTCCACTTCTATATACAGTCTATGGTCTGTACCTGGCTGCCTGCGTGTGTTGCTGTCACGGTTGCCTAGAGACAAACACCACACACCGGCGCTGCTCACAACACCCGCGCCTTTTAAAAATGTCCACTACACCCGAACCTCCACCACGTCCTCAAAAGTGAAAACACTTGCAAAAGTACAGACGTGAGTGGGAAGAGGCACATCCTTGGCGTAAGAACGTAAGAACGCAGAAGACCCAAGCATCAGTGTCACAGTTCTTCATACTCCAATCATCTCCTGAGACTGTATGGGACATTATGTCATGATTGATTCAATTTCCTATCTGGTTGTGCTTTTGCCAGAAGATGTCAGTGCATGGGCATAGACTATTTTAGTAGACTATTGTGGTTTGATTGATTGTTTAGGATGTTGAGTTTTTAAAGTCGAATGAATGATCATTTATTTAATATACTACGGTAGTATTAGCCAATATAAATATTATATATGGCCATTTAAAGAACAAATCATACTAATGGATTAACAGTTAATAAATAAATAAATAAATAAATATTGTTAAGAGAAAACGTTTATTTTTTTAAATATATATACATTTCCTAGATTAAAAATGTTTGTAGAGCTTTTTGTGTATTCTATGTCAAAATGTTTACATTTTTGAGGAATACAGTGTTCAGTGATCATTACATAAATTCTTTTATTAGTGTGGTTTAACTGTTTGGATGACCTGACTTCCTTTCAAGTTTATAAGTGTTTTTGTTTTTTTGTTTTTTTGTTTGTTTTTTGTTTTTTGTTTTTGTTTGTTTGTTTGTTTTCTCCTCTTTAAGTAAAAATGTCCCCAGGGTTCACAAAGAGAGTCCCTACAGCAAGAACAGTTATGCACTTTAAAAGTTACATTAAGTTCTCAATTTATTTAGTTTATATTTTAAAAGTTCATTGTTGCACACTCCACACAAACAGATCTCCTTTAGGTGCTAGTGCTACTGCCATGTGGTAGATCATACAGTATCTCATTAACTAGGTTAATTGATTGTGCAATAACAAAGTTGTGTGCATATCCTCATTGTATGTTAAATAGGGATGCATGTAATTACGGCTTTATGTAGCCTAATTAACAGCACTTTATGCAACAATGTTGCACAATAAAGAATGTGTTCATTGGTAATAAAGCATTTCAAGCTTTAAGTATGACTTATGAAGTATGAAGTATGAAGAAAGATATTGCTTTCTTGATCATCACCCCCAGGATGATCTTTCCCTTTGAAGTTTGCTTCGTCGTTTCAGTCAAATTTGCTTGCCATGAAGACAAGTTTTCTTCTTCTGGGTGTTTTTGCTGGTTGCCAAACAACGGCAGGACCTGTTGGTGCAATACCGCCACCAACAGGTCTGGAGTGTTATGTGCACAGTCCTGTTTACTCCGAAAAACCAAGTAAATATTATAGAAAGAGACAAGTATGAGGGCAAAACGTACAGATAACTCAATTTATGCAAGTAAAATTATAATACTAGGTATAACTTAAGTCAATGCAGTATTTAATTTAAGTAAGGACAACATTTGCATTTACAGTGTAACACTATGTACATGAAAGATCAGCTTCACTTACACCACTGTTCACTCTTTACACCACACCACTCTCTAAAATAGGATTTAAAAACAGGATATGACATAAAACATCTTGCAGTATACCAAAGAAACCAATATGTGTGAAAATGTATTTAATAGGCTACTATCAAAAGGATAAGCACAACCACAAGCCGTATACTTAAACATAAGGCACAAATATTTCAATATCATGTCATACTTTGAGTATAAGACCAAATATACTTAGAAGTTTAGTATAATTTTCAGTATAAGCCAAGTATACTTAACAATAACTTTGTTTAGTATATCTCGATCAAAAGTTTAAATATAAGTATAGGCTAAATATACTTAGACTTTTAGTATATTTTTCAGTATAAGCCAAGTATACTTAACATTAACTTTGTTAAGTACATCTCTGATAAGTACATAAAAAGTAAACTGACAGTATACTCTCTAATTTTTAGTTTAAAAGAAGAATACTTGAAGTACACTTGAATATACTTCTTTTTGGTAAGGGGAGTTTACTTGTAGCAAAGTATTTCTTTCAGTTTGATATCCTTTATTTCACACAGCAGGTCAGAAACATCAAAAACAGCAATCATGCACACCATAGCATTGCAGACAAATCAGTCCTTGATCATATATGTCACATGTTGGAACAAATCAAGCAAACTTTTATCAAAATAAGGGAAATAATCGGCCAGCAGCAAAAGATTCTAAATGCGATGAACCAATTGGACCAAAACATTCTGGGCTCAGTTGAAGAAAAGCTCGTCTTTATGCAAAGTGGTGTTGCATCTCATCTGTTGTCCCATAAATATCCACCTGAATGGGAAGCAGCAGAGGTTAATGGTGATTCTCTTTAGTTTCTTTTTACTGTGAGGCTGAAAGCAGCGACTGAAGCTCTTTGTGTGTTTGAGTCATTAAGTCTCCCAGAATGAGCAGAGAGTCGATGGCCCGAGTCACAAAGTGACTGCGTGTCGGCGGAGTGAGTTTAATCATTGACAGCGTTTGTCTGAGTTGAGAACCAGAGAACATTTATTCTGAAAGTCACGGTGGTCTCTGTCTGAGGTGTTTTACAGCCTGCAGGGCCAGCTTATCTGGCGACCAATCAGAGTCCTCTCAGTGTGTGAGCCTGGGGAATGATTGGTTGGTCAATAATTTGAATTTAAACAATGCTGGTGGTTGTCAAATCCAGTTATTTTCATCTTAAAATATTCCCTCTGGGATTTTAGTGAAAAGTGATAATGTTGAATTGTGAAACTTGTTACTTCAATCAATCTACATTGGAGAAGTGCAGCACAGAATCAAAGACAGAACACAGAAGAGTCACTCATAATGTTCATTTTCACATTTTTTCACATTTTCCACACAGTTTTTTAGAGCTAATTTGAGACTATGAACCTTTTGTGAACCCTTGTTACATCAGTATTTATCTTTGTTGCTCACTCTGAAACTATGGAGGAGTGTTTTTTTTTGTTTTTTTTTGTTGTTTTTTTTTGTTTGTGCAAAAATGTAGGTGGGTAAAACCCCTTCTGTGTGCTCCATTATAAACAATTAGTTTAAATTAACCAATGATTGCCAGATAACACGCTATTTTCTAAATCCACTGTCAAAACAGGACTGACTGCAAGGGGGTGTAATATTTCTTCCCAGACCTGACAAATTATTCCATCTGCAAGCAGTTAGAAGGCAAAGAATCGACTGAAATACAGCAAAACATTTCAGTCACTACTTTTGTCTAAAGCAGTGTACAATAGAAGTTCATCCTTCACAGGAACAAGAGCTCAGTGTCATCAGAAAGTCAAATTTCAACCTTTTCTCAACAACTGTGTGTAATGCTACAATACAGGAGTGCAGCAAAGACAGCCTTTTCAAATCAACCATTTGGTCTGTGCAGTTTGTTTGCATGCAGTGCCACATGGCAGGGAAAAAGCACTAAAGTTACCTTACAGACCCTGTTCAGGGCAAAAGAAAATACAATAGCTCATGCAATTTCCTGGCAAACTACAGTACGTGAGAACAATTTGGCCAAATAACAGGAAAACATTGTGGAAAAAACAATCCCCAGTGCTTTGCACTGAGAGTGCCAAACTATATTCTACTCAGGGTTTTGTGAATGTTTTAAACAATTGTAATCACATTACTGAATTGCATTGTCTCAGCCTCAATGCAATTTGTCACAAAACAGCACCAAAAAATGTAAAACTATTGCAATCACAAGTACCCCTTTTCAATACACAAGTGCTGCTTGGTTTGACTCTGCACGGCAGGGATCTTCATTTCCATTACAACAGGGCTGACCACTTAAAGGTGTGTCTTTTCACCAAAGATGAGCAGCTTAGCTTGAGTTGAGCAGCTGTAAAACTGCGACTAAACACTGATAAATTCTTCACAATAAAATTCCCCTGTTTTAAAAGCTTTTATTATGAAGCTGCAAAACCAGGAAACTTTCAGTTTTCATCAGCGGTAACTTGACGTGACTCCTGTACGGCTGAAAGTGAGCATGACTGTAAAGTATAGTAGATGTCTGAATGTAAAAACTGCGACAGACGAGAGAAACTAAACTTCAAACCACAGAGATTAGCTTCTAAAGAACTGAGACCTGAACACAGTCACAGGCACTTAGAAATATCTTTCTCTCTGCTCTCCTGCACACACATGAGCTGAGTATCACAACACACGCTTGTTTGAGCAGGAGAAGGGGGCGTCATGGGTTGGCTGCGGTCAGCGAAAGTTCACCGCAGTGCGCTTGGAGGCGGATTGGGCTCGCTTTTGCCATGCTCCATCTTGGTAGTTCCATCTTGGGTGCAGTTCGGCGCTATAAAAGTGGCGATGGAAATTCAAATCAGCGTGGCATGGTTTGACTCAGCACGGCCAAAAGAGCTGGTAGAAAAGCTCCAAAAGACACACAAAGATTCTGAATTTACAGTATTCATTCATCTCATGCACATTAACTTCAGTTCATACCTATTAAGATCACCACAACTGGTGGTTAAACTGTCTGGCTGTTATTCCACTAGCTTCTGTACTGGTGCAGACACACTGGATCTGTTGGTGGATCAACTCGATGGATCTCTCTCACTTTCTATGATGGAGAGGAGATCCGGCCACTCAGTGAATGATAGAAACAGCATGTCCTTTTGACGGACCAGTCTCCATATCTGAATTTTCATAATCACGACTCATCCTGAACTTTATGTAAATAAGCCCGTCCAACGTGATGCACCAGAGTCATCCAAACTCAGCTTAAACTGTCAAACTAGGTTTAGCTGTATATGAGAGAGTTTGTGACCAGCCCACCATGTTGAAAATGGACGAGCCAAAATGAAGGACCACCCAACACCCAGTTTGTCCCCCACCAGCTAGAGCTTGTAGTTGTCCGATGTGTCCAGGTGTGTCCTTGCCAGATTTTGTGTGTCTCCACCTTCACTTTACAATAGACATTTTGACTCCTCATAGAAGGAAAAGCCCACAATAATGGTGGCTCCGGTCCAATAAGAGTTCTGGTAAAGCCGTGTCAGTGAGCCAGCATGCACAATACAATAACCTTGTAACTGGCTCCCCTAAACGGAATGTAGTCATTTTTAATTTTAGCAGTTGCACCTGTGCTTTTCCTGCAATGTAAAAAGGTCTATTGAGGGCTGATGCAATATAGAAGGCAGCATGCATGGCAGGAAGCAGTGTGAATAGATGAATGAGAGGCAGATTTTGAAGTGTCTTATCCATTAGAAGATAGATAAGTGTAGTCTATTTACTGCTTTCATCCACCAAAGCTCTCTTCTAAAGTCATTTTTCCAACGCGGTAGCTGTAATCTCTGCTGTCTACGGAACCGTATCCATCCTGATACTTTGCCAGTTTGTCAAACTGATGACATTTAAAATCACAACGGTCTTGGGCTTATGGGAAATGTTGCTCAGTAAACACTGCTAAAAACAGGAAAAAAATTTAAAAAAAAACTTTATTTTTCATGTACGATCAGTGTAAATTTGAATGACATTTTCTTACTTTTGAAACAGAAACCGTAATTTACAGCTTCACTTCAGTCCTGGGACTAAAATCACTATGGGAAATGTGGACATTACTGACTAGATGAGATAGGTTGAGTGAAAGTGTACACACCCAAAAGTACATTACTGCTCTTCCATGAGAACAGAATGTAATGGATCAGAAAGGAATGATAACACACCTACAAACGGCTGCAGAGCATAAATATAATATATAATTAATGCTAATTACAATTTCTGACATTATGAAAATGCAACAAAGCCAGTTTGTACCACTTAACTGTTGTTAAACTTTGATTATTTTTGTTGACTGCTTCCTGGTGATGTGTCAGTATGTTTCTGCATCAGTTCCTGTACATTTAAAGCAGGTATGCAGAGCAGCGGTAATGACACTGATTTCTGGTCTGATTGTGACCTGGTTTAACTGAACAGAAGACAGTGTAAACAGAGCCCCTCCCGCAGCCCACGCCTCCTGTCAGCGCCGGCAGCAGATAAGCGACAGCAGAGATAAGCGTTGCCCTGACAGGAATGTTCTCCAACGTCTCAGTTGCCTCATAGCTCAGATGCAAAACCCATGATGGTCGCCGTGGGTCAGCTTCCACTCCTATGCAAATGCCATTCAAATATTTATCCTCCGGCAACAGGGAATTTCAATACCAACCTTCTTGAGCAATTCCCAGAAATTTTGGAGTATGTCTTTCTGACAGCCACTGAACATGTTGAAACATCACTGAGAGGTTACTGTAAGGAACCAAAGATCAAGGTTCATGCACAGGAAAGAAAAGTTTCTGAGGTTCCTCAAAGTTAACCCATCACGCCACTATTGTTATCTGGGTTATCAAATGTCACTGTAAAAGAGGTTGCTCACAGTGATAAACCCACAGACCTTTCAGTTAGTGTTTAGCTGTCCAGCTGCAGCTGGTTTGGTTCATTCTCCCCCGGTGTTGTAGGTCAACTTGTTCTCGTCTCAACTTGTCAAATACCAACATTCTGTCACAACCCTTACGCGTCTCATGCATGGCACTCAAGGTACCGTTTAGCATCTGTATGAGGTGCACTAAGCCGCCCAATCACTCCAATATTAACCCATCTGCAGTGCTGTAATAGCCTGATTCCACCACCAGAGCTGATTGCAGTCATTCTATACAGTGGCCTATTTTTCACAGATGTTGTGCAAAGTCAGACACGGAGAAAAGGAAGAATCCAGTCAATTTTCAAAATAAAACATTGTGCAGACTTGCAATCATGAAACAACATGTACTTGTCTGAGGGGGACAAAAAAAAAACATTTAAATACATCGCCTCTTATCTATGATAGTGACAACAGATCAATAAAATCAATAAACAAGTAAACAAAATCAGGCAGGGTAACGCTCTGCTGCTGAAATACTGCTGGTGGGACACGCAGCTGTATGTGGGACGGATCAAACCCGCGGTGCAGATGTTCAAATCCCAGGCCATCAGCTTTGTCACAACCCCTCGGCCCTTAAAAGTTTTGATAATGTTTTGATTTCACATGAGACACAAACCCTGGCCTCCTGGGTGAACGTCTTGTGTGTGTTTGAGTCACCCATCCACCCCATATCCTCCATATGCAGACTTCTCCCTCTTTATTCTATTTCGAAAGGCCTGTGCGTCTCTTTCAGCCGCTAACAGGCGCTGCATGCGTCTGTATGAGCGGTGACAATATGTCAGTATCTGATGAGATGGGGATGAGAACAGGCTGAGTAGAGAGCTGGTATCAGAGGCAAAAAAACTCACTGTACTCTACCTGTTCAGCAGCAGATATTTGGTGGAGACCAAAAACAGAGCTAAAAGTTAAGGTGCCATGGATGATAAAGTTGTTGCATAACTTCTGACTGTGTAAAAGAAGGAAGCGGTTTTCTAACAAGTTTACCATATCAACTTAAAAGGTGATGATACGTAGATATGATGTTCAAAACTTGTTCTCTGTTGCCCCCAAGTGGCCAAAAAAAAAATCAGTTATTACAAATGTAAGTACAAGATGTGCTTTCTATGTGATGAATACTTTTAGTAAATAGACACCATGTTTTTCATGGTTACAACTTCACACATAATCATTTTATACACTCCTCTGCAAAATCTTTGCCAAACAAACCTTTTCGTTGTTACTTATGTTTGTTAATTATGTTTGTTAAATTTCCAATGAACAAAAACGGCATCATCCGTTTTCATAAAACATAAAAATTTATGGGTTTTTTTTTTGTCTGTAGAAGCAACACATTGTTGTATGTCATAAATAAAATCTTAATCTGAAAGGGTAACTTATGCATTTGTTATTAAATAAAGTAGACTTATTCCTCTGGAATGTAGTTCTATAAAAAAAAAAAAAAAAGTACCAGTATCTCAAAATAGTCAAATGATTTTGCTTAAAAAACTTCAGTTGGTTGTTTGCTCCTGAAAAATTACATGAATGCATGAAAGGTAATGTTTGAAAAATACGGACAGAAATGAAGACTTTTCAGTTCAAAAACAAGGTGTGAACCTTGCAGGATCTTGGTAAAGTTCACATATTCTTTCTCCCGAACAAAACAGACAGAAGTTCTTTAAGAAACCTTTGGTCTTATTTTTATTGTCAGGCTGTTTTTCAGCCTCCTCAGGATCTCTTTTACTGAACCTCTGGTTTTCAGAGTGTGCTGCGTTCTGCTGGATCTCGTCCTGAGGGCAGGTTTACAGGAATGCAAATCTTATTCAAATGTTTCTGTCAAGAATGTGAGATCAGTTATCCTTAAAGCCAAGAAGAATTACAAGCTGTCTATCATTAACTGTAATTAACAGTAACTCAAAGCTTCTGGAAAAAAACCAAAACAAAAAAAACATCTGGAGGCGAAAAGGTCACTGTAGTGGAAACTTTCACACAAGTCCATTTTGTTTTTCATTTAGATCACTGACCTTTTCAGAAAACACCTGAGTTGTGATTTCCAGACCTTTTTAAGGTGTTGTAAGGTTTCATTCAGAGGATGAGGTGGGTGTGAGGTGGTGGCGTGAAACAGACAGTTTCACAGCCTGAGAAACTCGATGATGCACTCAAAACTCAAACAGAGAAAACACAAACTCATTCAACCTTTTCAAGTTTTTAATATTGAAATCACCTTTTTAGTATCAGCGTACTTCTCTCAATCTAAAAGCATAGAAACAATCATGTGGCTTTAACTCATTCAGCATATTAATATTTAACAAATGGATCATTTTAATCATTAATGGAAGTTGTAATTAGTTTGTTTTAGAGGTTGGAAATATTTTATCAGTTGTCACTTTAATGAATAGTAATATATTAATGGGTTTTCTGTTGGGATTAAAATGGTAAAACCCCTCACATTTTACAAATAATACAAGAACCCATAATTTGTACCCTTTTTTCAAGGATCTTTCAATTAATTCAGGGGGTGAAAAATAACTTAAGAGTTAGACCCCTCTTAACGTATAATTTAAATTTTGTTATTTTGTCAATTTTAAGGGTTTTTAACCCTTAAATGCACACATAAATCCATAAAAAATACAGTAATGTAGTCTATTCATTTTAACTGTTCCCTAAAATCCATGTAAAATACATGATCCTTAAGAGAAGAATTTATTATTTAAATTTTAAGTTTAAGTTTTGGAAAATCAGTTTCATTGCATTCTTTAGGCATCAATTGTGCCTTAAAATTAATCTGAAACTATTTTACTTTGGACCGATGAAAAGACAAAAGGAGCCTCTTTCCCAAAAACTGCAACAGCTGAGCCACACAATGGCACCGTGTCAACTCAGTGTCAGAAATTTGCATGTTTCTCTCCAGGATCTCAAACGGCTGATAAATTCTAATTTCTAGCGGTTAACTTTTTCCACAGAAATTAAGAGCAAAGGTTGTGACATTCAACACAGGATAGACAAACACAAAAAGAAGGGAAAAGATATACAAAGAATGTTTTCAGTTTCATCAACTGTAACCATGACTTTTCCCCAACCTTAACATTTATTTGTAATTCAAGTTTTTTATGTTCTCAGTTTTATAAACAGCATAATACAAGACACTACAGTAAATCAATGAACAAAACAGATCTTGGCACTACAGTCTTAAAAAAGGATACACTGTAAAAATACCTAAATACCACGTAAGTACAATGTAAATGAAGTAGCATACATTTCCTGCAAAGACAGGAATATCTTAATCTAAGGAATGAACCTTTAGATTTACTTCTTTCTTTGTGTACTTTAAAATAAAAAAAACAATAGACCAGACTTTATAAAACTTACTTTGATAATTATCAGTCCAAATCCAAAGAGGCTATGTCCATCATTCACTTTAACCATTCATCAAAAACAGGCTTTTGTTTGACTCTTCCGATGGTGAAGAACAATCCTTGAAGCACGAATAAAGTCTGCCACTGCAAGTCCATCAGGTGCAATATTGTCTGAAGCAAGATTGTTAAAATCCTTAACGCTGGATGCAACTGAAAAAAAAATAATACTGTCACTGAACATCTGGAGTTTTTTTTAGAATCATCCAATATAAACATTCTTGTCTGGCGAAGAGGTTGGACTGATGACACATCTGTAATTCATTAACATATCAGATCATCCGTGTTTAACAAGAGCAGAAGTCTTTAGTCATGCTAGTGCTCATAAACCTGTATATTGAACATAGTACTGAACAAACCGACAAGCTCGTGGCAACAGATAAAAAGTCAGGGATCGCTAAAGTCAGTGGGATTCATCACCTGGAGACTGTAACTGTCCGTGCAAAATTTAATGTCAGTTCATCCAGTATTTGCTGAGATATTTCAGGTCTGGAGCAGCAACACTTACGTCCACAAAGCCGCTCTGCTACTTTAGTCTGAGACCTGATTTTTAGTGACTTTTACTTGAGTACCAAATGCAGGACTGTTGAGAGTTTAGCAGTTGTAGCTGCAGGCCAGCTGCCTGTGGTTCAGACAGTAACACAGTGTACTGACACACGGCCAGGAGGAGGTTATATAATATCACACACTCCTTCTAGGAACACATACCACACACTGTGTCCTGACTACTGAGAGTCCTGACTCCTCTTATACATTTCCAGGGAATGTGGTCAAGTGCATGTGAGTGAGCTTGAGTGTGTGTATTTTGAGCAGCCTCTGATTTCACCGTCAAAAAAAGAAGAAGTTGAAGCTCTATTGCTTTACTTTTCTAGGACTTCAGACTTTCAAACTGATTTTTTTTTTTTTACCAATCATCTATAAAAACAGATTTATTCTTTATTATAAGGATGTTCCTTCTGCATGACCTGACATGTGTCTCCTCCAAAATGTAACTGCAAATTTGAGTTTCACAGATACCACATGGAGACCACATGGAGACCACATGAACTGGGACTGATCAGCTTTGGCTGCTTCTGTTTTCTCCTACATATTTCAAATACCTGAAAATATTGAGGCCAACATGAACGAAACTAATGAAAAACTCACTAATCTTATACTTTTTCGGTAACAAAGCTAATTTTATATTTTGTGATTTCCAAAAAGCCTCTCAACCCATCGTTAGAGAAAGTCAATTGCAGAAATTATTGTAAAAATACAGTCTGATGATATGAAACAGTTTTACATGAGCAAGGATGTTGATGTTTCCTTCAAAGCCCCAAATGACCTTGTATGACAACACTTTTAAAATCAGTTGTTTCTACAATATGTGCACATGGTAATTATAGTATAGTAAAGTTAGGAACAGACTGTGATAACTGTTTTTAAAAAGCAAAAAACAAAAAAAGAACTTGAACTTGAAACTGAAAAAACTTGAAACAGTTTTGTCTTCTACCTTTTTTTGTATGTAACGAACAAAAGTTCAAAACAGGTGAACTCCGTAGGAGGAATCTGGAAGTGATTCTGCCACTCCAGTATCAGCTTGTAAAACTCCTCTCTGCTCTCGACTCTTTCTTTTTTTTTTAATCTGTGTGCCTATTTCTATCTTCCGTGTTCCTGTAATTTCCTCTTGGAGCTGTGTGTGCATTGAGATCAACGAAAAAACCAGAGACAAATACGCATACTTGGCCAATAAAGCTGATTCTGATTTTAGTTTTTCATCAGGAATAACAGAAACTGCACTACTAGGAGGCTTCATTATATTTAATGGCATTCATTTTTGCCTGGACTATTAAAAAATAGCAAGACTTGTGTGTGAGTTAATTGGTGCCAATAAACCAGAACCTTCGAATGACAGATTGGAAATAACCATCCCAAAAATATTGTGAGGATCTAAAAGGGGAAACACACCAAATTTACACATTTAAGTCTACTTACAGGTCTTTGAGAGGACTAGTACAGATGTGGGAAAAGTTGTATAAAGCCTTTCTGTAGAAGGAGGTGCACAAAGTGATAAACTGCCTCAGGTGACATTGTTAAAATGCTTTGCTGTCGTCACCTGAGTCAGCGTCTGTTGGGGCTGAGGACTAACAGCCCCCAGACGTAATTGTGGCCATTCTACACAATGTTTGTGATTCCACTAGCAGCGCCACAGTGCGTCCCAGAGGCAGCTCTCTTCTCTCTGCTCTGCTTCAAAAACACACCAAGTCTGTTTTTTGATGGATGCCGTGTCAATCTGCACAGAGCAGATCGAGTGGAATCCAGTTAATTTTCAAAATAAAAGACCCTGTACAGACTCTGGATCACAGAAACAGACTAAAAAACTGTTAAACAATGTAACCTACTTACCCATGATAGAAGCACAACAATCAACTACAAAATCAGCAAAATCTGAGAAAGTCAACATGACCAGGCAGCCAAAATGCTCTGGTTCTTTAATGCTGTGCAGCATGAAGCAATGTGGAGGATGGAACAAAGCCGCAACACAGATGCAACGAGCCCAGTTGACTCAAAATGACAACAATCTAGGGGTGTGTAGTCGTGAGCTCATCACACCTTTGTAGCCCACTCCTCATCTCTGCATAAGCTAGCAGCTCGAGTCTACATTAGCCGCTACGAGCATAACACACTCAAATCTCATGATGCATTTGCATGCTCCTCAGATGGTCCCATTGCCACAGCTAGGAAGGTGTTCTTCCAATGTCGTGAGCTTTTACAGTGAGTCATAATGTGGAAACAAAATGGGGTAGAGTAGGGTTGTTGTTGTGATTGTTGTAGTATCTTGGTGATGGTTTGGGTGAAGATTTATGTTGCTTTTCAAGTATGCTGAAACAAGCTTTATATTACAAAGTGATTTTGTCCCAGACTTGTCGCTGCACCAGTACATTCCCTGAAACCACTAAGATAATGCCTCAATCCTAACTTGTCCACCTAATACTATATCAGAAATTACATTTGAGCAAAAACATTTGTGCAATACACAAATTAATAAAAATAAAATCAACCCGTCTCCATCTGCCATGTTTCTGTATTTTTTTCATTGATAGACAACAACTCTGCAAGTCCTGTACCAAAATGTTCCAGTCAGAAACTAACTGATTATTCTGACACCACGTGAATGCAGGATCAGACCAAATTGTTTGTGGTCAAGTTGCATTGTGGGTAATGTGGACACCATAGTTTGACAAAAAAGAAGAATGTGTGGAATAAAAAAAGGCAGAAATATCTGAGTTTCTGCTGCATCGATTTCAATCCTTTGTTTAAACTCTCCATTGCAAGTCTGACAACATTGTAGTACAATGCTAAACTGGTGCAGAACTCTTAACATCTTAAAAGAAGCACAAATCCCCCTAAACCGCCAGCCACTGATGGCTTCAGGTTGGAGACATTTGGCAACCTTTTAAGCAAAGCCCTTTTCAGTGTAAGCCTGACAGCATAACCTGTTAAAGAAGGATATCTGGTAGTATAACAGTCAACATGTTAAATTCTGCTGAACTGTAACTCACGAGGAGTGATGATTTCTGTGTGGGGACCAAAGCTGGTATTTGAGCAACAGCTGCTCGCCTCAGGCAGCAGAGCAGAGAGCTGCTCGCTGTTACCTGCACGTCAGAGTTTAACTGTTGTTGACATACCTTTCTGTTTTTGATGTCGACCACAAAAGCAATAAATACTGGTCTAATCACAGGTCATAAATGCTACCTGGTAATCAAAGATGATGGCAGTTCTATAGACTCTCTGTGAAACCACTGTTATATATTAAATATTTGTGCAGTCACAGTATAATTAAATTTATTGGAACAAAAATCATGAAGCGTGACCGTTTTCATATGAGATCGGGTTTTATACAGTTCACAGGGTGTTTTATCACTCAAGGCCATGGAAATGTCATCTTTCTGCCACTTCTACCCAGACTGACGTATCTCAACTAGTCGACATATTGAGACGAAATTTTGTACAGACATTCATTCATACTGACTCTTTCTCAAGCAGCATCAAGAAGCTTTTTTATACATGTATATGTGGATAGATAGATAGAAATATAGGGGTGTGTGTGTGTGTGTGGTGTGTGTGTGTGTGTGTGTGTGTGTGCACCTAAAAAATAATTAACCCAAAAACCTTGACTTTATGTATTTTAATTACATGTAAATTTTCCTTGTAATTTAGTACTTAAGTTTAATGTAAAGGGTTGCATTTAATACAGTGTTTGTCTATTATGTTGAGTTAATGTGAATGAATTAAATACTTTAAGTCAGATTTGATTAAATCAATGCAAACTTGAACTAAACTGTGTTGGCGTGTGATGCACGTAGCTTCCTTGTGTGATCTAGTAAATAAAGTTTACTTGATTTGTTTACATCCAATTCATACTAAGCATATTCACATTATGTTTACAGATCTATGTGTATGTGTATATGTATGTACTGCATTGCTGCAAAGCATCAAATATGTTGTGATACTGCTACACAGACCAACTGCTAGCTAGCTAACGTAGCTGAATACTGTCTTGAGTGGACGACTAAAATCATCCAGACTCTGTAGCTCATTGGACATTAAAAACAATGGTTTTCTGAAAATTTCATACAGAACCTTTAATAAATAAATGAATAGGCTAATTAAAACAAGCATCCTCAGCAGGATGTTATCAATATTACAACCAGCTATTATGTTCATCATTGTATTTTACATCCTCACACTGTTTTACAGACAGGAACTTCCACTTTTAACTACTCGCACAGTTTACCGTTAGTCTGTCACTGAGCGTCACACAACAGGATGATAGTTTGTTTTGGTTAATATGTTATTAATTGCCAAGAAAAAATACGTAGCAGCAGTTTATTAGATTTGAAACAACACGCCTATTTCATCTGATTCCCTGAAAAATTATGAAGATGACGCACACGTATGTACACACACACACACACAGAGCGACACGCTTACACACTAAAACTTGGCAACTGCTGTGCCAACTCCTCACATTTGGGGTTTCTGTTTGGATGGGCTAACAGCCAGAGAACACACACACACACACAGATGTACACAGTGTACTGTTGCTCAACGGGCTGTAACAAGAAAGCCTCTGATCTGCCTGTGAGCTCAGCAGAACAAGATTCAGTTCCTCGATGACAAAACATCACCAGTCAGTTAGTGTGGTTAGGAGGTCAAAGTTCGGAGGTTGCGGAGACAAAAGTCTGTGACCTCAGAGGAACTTTGTGAGAGAGAAGACGGTCTGAGAAGGGGAGAGGGGAGAAGGGTGTGGGTGTAAAAAGTTTGGAAGTATGAACAAACCACTTGTGGTCCCGACCATCATCACCAAGGTCAGATGACAAAACCCACAGTGACAGTCACAGTGAAGCATCACTTTCTACCAAAGCTAAATACAGGTTGATTTAAAAACCCTGAGAGCGGTTTAACGACACTTGCCGCTGCTCTGAAAGTGTTTCCAGTAGGGATGCCCCCAATTTAAGATTTTCCGAGTCGACTGGTTCGGGCCATTCAACTAGTCACTGCACACCTATGATTAATATTCTTTCGGAGGGGGATCAGAAAATGGTTTGCATTCCAGGGTTAACAGAATTAAGGTTCCACATCCACATATTGTTTTGTTTTGGTTTTTTTTTCAGATAGCTGCTGGTAGGGTGACGCTGCCGGCAACATTCATGGCCCGTTTCCATACACAGAGCTGGCCTGGCTCGACTGGGTTTAGACTCGGCCCGTCATCCCAGCATTGCAAGGGTTTGCATTTCATTTAGAACAGAGTACCGTTTGAAGGTGTGTCTTTTACCCGAGACAGCTCGACCGGCTGTAAAGTGGTGGATAAACTGTTCATATACGTCTCTCGGATGTTATTTAAAAACTTTTATTAAGAAGCAGCACAAACAGGAAATGTTTTTATTCAGGGGGTTCACCAGCAGTAACTTAACATGACTCTGACCCAGCTGAAAGTGAATACGAGAGTAAAATAATGCAGATGTCTGACAGTACAAACGGCGACACAGGAGAGAAACTGCATTTCAAAACTCAGTCAGTAATGATTCTGAATGTGTCAGAACAACCAGCAAGGAGAGGAGCATTTTGTTAATTTATTTCAACACAGTGTAACCTCAGAATAACCATCTGGGAAGCTGACCTCAAAAACCATTTGGAAAAGGGCAGGCACTTTCAAAAACCACTTGGCAGGTGGCAGATGAATGGAGACAGTGAGGAAAGAGCGAAAACATCTTTTCCATGGAGAAAAGCCTTCAGTGCCGGTCTTTGCTCTTCTTTCAATTAAGAAATACTCTCCAGTTCTGATATAACTGATGTTATCGCATTATCTATGCTAACCTCTTCAGGAGCCGGCATCTGATGTTTATAATACCTTGTAAGTGGTTAATAAATACTGTGTAGTGTATCTACAGACATTATTTGGATGGCCAGTGGAAAATTGCTACTGTTGTCTATAAAACTTTACAATTGCGGAGGTAAATGACACACTCAGCCCTGCTGACGGTGCAGCAGACACACCGCAGTGAAACTGAACTGTTGACACAGACAGCTGTTATCCATACAGAGCGTACAGAGTGACGTCCACCGCGGTCAGAACAGGCTTCAGCTCCTTGATGTACAAAACAAACAAACCCAAAGTAAAGACTGCGAGAGGAGCTGCCACTGTTTAACCTGAACACTGTTTACCTGAGCAGACCACACGGATCTGCCACGTCTTCCTGGAACAGATCAGGCCGAGACGATTCACCTGTAAACACACACACACACACACCACACACACACACACACACCTGTGTCACACTGCAACCTTTCAGTCACAAGTCGGTATGAGCTGCAGCATCACTGACACACTCACATACAGGCTACAAGCATTTTCCACTGGAGTCCTGGGGATTTTAGTCTGATCAGCAGTCTGCAGTGTGTGTGTATGTGTGTGTGCGTGTGTGTGTGTGTAACCATCCATTTAACAGGCCATTTCCACCGAGCGGATGTATTTACATACATGGCCTCTGTAAAACAAACACACACACTCTCTCACACAGACAGCAGTTGGGTCTCTCTGCTAACAGCTAACAGGCAGACGGGATGATGTAGTGTTGAAATAATTTACATGATAATAATCTAACTGTTTAGTCTGCTGTGTGTGTGTTTGTGCTTCACACACTCGAGCCTTACACTTGGTGTGTGTGTGTGTCAGCGTGCCCTTTTGGCAAAGCTACAAGGAGAGAGTTTGAACAGTATGAACTTGACCTTTGACCCACTTCAGGAAAACCTGTGACTGTTTAAACTGGTGAAAACGCTTTCATCTGTCTTCATCAGAGGAGCAGCTGCATGTTTCTGCCAAAGTCTTTATTGTGGACGTGAAAGGCCTCAATCAACACAAATACAAATGTTGTTACAACCCAATACAGCTACTAATTACCTGTTAAAAATGTAGTTACTGATGTAATCCAAGTATCACAATGTTAAAGTAATGTAACATGATTACTTTCTGTTACTTTTTGATCATCTCGTGACATAATGTGGTGAAATTCTTTAGCATAATATAGTGGTTTTGAGCATGAAATTATTATTTTCATCATCGATTCTGTTTTTTCTTCAAATAATTGATTATTTGTTTGGTTCATAAAATGTCAGAAAATTGTGAAAAATGTTCATCAAAGCTCAAGACGCCATATTTACATCCTACCGGCTACATGCTACAGTTGGCATTTCAGCTAAAAACATGGCATAAATGGCGTCTTTTGCGGTTAAATTTTAATGTCGCAGGCTCGCGGACACTTGGATTACACCACACAAGCAGGATGGAGACATTTTGTGTTTGTTATCCGTGGTCACCATTCACTGCAATTGTACTGGATTTGGCTGCAACCCTGTTTTCTGCTGAAACTCCAGGATTGTTTTGTGAACTGAAGATCTTCGCCCATCCTCACATCGGCATAGGGGTGAGTACATATTGAGTGGATTATGATTCTGGGGTGGAGTATCCTTTTAATATGTCCACCTCTTACCGTCTTTCTTGCAAAAGCATACAAGGATGACCACACCTGGGGCTGTTTACAGGCTCCTTAGTTCCTAAGAAGTGAAATCTTAATGTTACCTCATACAATTGATATTTTAGACAATAGTGCATTGTCCAATTTAGCAGCAACAGTTTCGGGAATACCATGTCCTGTTTGAACATGATGACCTGAGGCACAAAGCCAGATCCATTCAAGAAATGTTGTTTTTTTTTTTTGTTGTGGAGGAACTTAACTGGCCTGCGCAGAGCTCTGACCTCAACCCCATCCAACACCTCTGGGATGAAGTGGAACGCTGACTGTGAGCCAAACCTCATCACCAAAACATCAGCGCTGGACCTCGCTAATGCTGCCCTGCAGGTCAGGTTCAACCATCTGGTGGAGAACCTGAAACCAGAAGAGCTGCAGATTAATGAACATGGTTTTGGTGTAAGATGTTCAACCACCACGAACGCCGGGAATGTTCGGGTGTCCGCTTACTTTCGGCCATATGCTACATCTCATTCCTCTCATTTCTGCTCTTTGTCTCCCTTTCTCTGACACACACACACACACACAGTGTAAAGCCCCACAGGGATGTACTTAACAACTAAAAACAGGAAGTTGCTCACATCCCACCACACATTCCACATCCCACACACACACTCACACTGTCTCACACACACACACATACACACAACGGAAATAATGAGGGAGGGATGGACAGATGAGAGAAAAAAGGAAACACCAAACCACAAGTTTAACGCTCAGTGCTCAGGAATGAATGGAATACCGTTCTGTGTCACTCAACACTCGCCCGTCATTGGCCGAGAGGAATCCAGTGGGCGGCGAGGTATGCCGTGATTGGCTGGAAAGGAACGCCGGCCGTTTGAATTGGACGCGGTTCAAGCTGCTGCGTAATTTAATATCAGAGTGACTAACAGGCTTCTTCCTCTTCTCTTGTCAGTGATAAAAAAAAACTGATTTACTTACGGGAAGGCTGGCGAACTGGGTCCACCCTCTCTGTGTCTTTATTCATTCATTCATTCATTCATTCAGGGCAGCTTGGTCTTACTACACACTGAGTCATCAGATATATCCGCAAGATAAGTAACAGTTTTCTGACCACAATACAAGGAAGGTACCTTTAGGCATTGTGCTCAAGTTACGTAAGGTCAAACAAGGGGACAAGAAGACTGCAGGAAAGAAAAATAAATGCTTAAGAAAAGTAACATTTTTTCTTGGCTCAGTCAGCTTAATGATTTTTCATAAAGCAGTGGAAAGAAAAGAGAAAAGGATGGACAAGGAAAAAGATAGAGGAGGATGGAAGAGAGGGGGAGTATGTACAGCTGAAAGGAACCAGGAAATTAAAAAAGACACCTAAAAAAAGGATAAGAAATTTAGAAAGGATGACGAAAATGAACAAGAGCAAAATACATTTACGTGAGCAAGAAGGAAGAAAGGAAAAGAAAGGAAATAAAAGATGAGAAAACATAATTAGTGGAGGAAAAGGAGTCATGAGGATCAGAGGAAATAGAAAAGGGAAGGCGATTACAAGAGAAAAGAAGAAAGGCCAGGAGAGACTGGAGTCAGAGAGAGGAAAAAAGGGAGAGGAGAGAATGACAGAAAAAAGACCAACGCAGAGGAAATGAAAAAGGGTGTAAATAAAAATGATGAGACAAGAAATTTTAAATTCACAATATGTAAGCTGCAGCCAGAGATCTCTTACAACAAAACAAAAGATGTAGTTTGTTGACGTTGTGAAGTAGCGTGGGATGATGGGAGATGTTGTCTTCACCACCACAGCTGATGAAAATCTGACATGACTCAGGCAGAAATCATGTTCATGGACGAAGTAAAATTAAAGTTTTATTCACATCACATTTAGTCACGTTTGCCAACTTCCTTCCTCGCTCTCTGGTGTATCCCGAAAGTTATAATAACTAGCTAGCAACAACTGGCAGGAAACGCAATTTTCCCTTGAGGATTGTTAGAAATATTTGGGACAATGTTAAGTACACAACTTGCGACATATGTCCAGGGTTTTTAGGTATTTTAATGTGGAAATGTTACATATTATGACTTTCAAGGGAGCAGGAAAGACAAGAAAAGTGAGCATTTGAAAGGAAAGCAAAAATGTGTTGATTATCAAGATATTTGCTCCACTGCAGATTAATTTTGGACATGCACCAAAAATCAGGATAACGTGTCAACATGGAAATAAACCTCAAATTGGCCAGAATTTGTAAAAACTTGTTTAAGAAAAATACAGTTTTCCATTGTAGAGGATGTCGCTTTAATGCTTCAGTTGGGTCAGATTCTTTAACTCTTAGTCCCACTCCCACTGTTTATTTTTTCTTCTCTGCTTGAGGATTCATGTTTTCACAGTTGATTTCTGAACATCCTCCTGCTGTAACACAATAGATTAGATCTACTCTGGAATTTACTTTCTCTTTTCCTTTGGGAGACGAAGAGGACTGAACTGATCAGCACAAACTCTCGCCTTTTTGTGGCCAGAGCAAAAATGATGTGGCGGAATACAATTACTCAGTGGGTTTTTTAATTCCCCAGCTGCCTTTGAACAAAACAACAGCAATAATCTGTCATTTTTAGGGTTTTACAGATCTCATTGATCACAGAACAGGAAAATATTCTCCCGTTTCCTGTGTTTTTCCTGCATTTTTCTTCACTTAATATCGACTTTCAGCTTCAAACTGAGAAAAGTAATACTGATAACTCAACTATACTAGACAGTTCTAGAGAACTAGACAACAGGCTTTTCTTGAGAAAGAAAATACACAAAAACACATTAATACATTTGTTGAGCCACATAACTTAGAAAATATCTCACAGCACTAACTCACTGAAAATCTTTCAGTGCAAAATATATTTTTAAAAACATTTTTACATGAACTGCAAAATTAATTTTCTTATTATAAAATAATGAACTCATTCTCACTCCAGGGTGCAGCACTGCAGCCTGCAGCCTGCAGCCTGTAGCCTGCACGCAAAGACACACCTGGACCTCAACACAGCTTTATATCGCCCGTTTAAATCAGGCAAAAGCATACAAAATATTCAGGGTTAAAGTAGTCATTTAACACCAGTAAGATATGATTCTGTTCATAATTGTACTTTATCACCACTTCTCCAAACTGCTGTTCAGTCTTTCCCTCTGCTGGTGGAGATATCACACAGCCAACACGAGAGAATACAAAATCATCACTCATCATCTTTACTCTGACAACTTCATTACGCTCCCATCTACTGCCGCTGGTAACTATTTCTGCATTTTATCAGGGTTTATGGGCTATTTTCCTCAACATACACAAAAATACACACTTCAGCAGTCACTCGTTTTTGTTTCTAGCATCTTAACAAACACTAAACCGTCTCGCTTGTTCTGAACCTGCGCTGCTCTTAAATTGACTGTTATTCCACAGAACACATTTTACTATAATAATTTCAACAGTTTCAAAACCCTTTGTTCACCTGGCTGCATTTACTATTAATTAGATAATAACAATTAGATAAGTTTGCCACTTTCAGGTTGTAATTGTTTAATTAATAGAATAATAGTATTTATATGTAATCATTAGTTCAGTTGATTAAATGTCCAATTCACACAATAAATTATATTTTTTTAAAAAGGAATCCAAATTTATTGTATGCCATTTGAATTCCTTTGACTTAAAACACAGTTAAATGTTTGCATAAACATAAAATAACAGAAGTAAAACTTCTAAGGTGGATAAACTCAAAGCCTTATTTTCATCCAACTCAAACTTTTATTGAAGTTTGTTGCCTTGAAATTAAATTTTTTCTCAACTTCTTCTTTTTCACAGAGCTGCAGGACATCCCTTCATCACCATGTTTGTGTTACCAGCAGCTTGTTTGTGTGTTGCTTCCTTCTTGGTTAAAACACACAAATACGCTGCAGTCGTGTTATTTTTATTGCGGTGTGGCACGTGCATGCGGTTATGAGCTGCATCATTAGCGCTGCTTGACCTTCTGACCTCTGTGCTAACTCCCATCGGCTTTCAACACCCACACCACACACACACACACACACACACACAGCAGGTCATGTCCTCATCTCACCAAAGGTCTCTTAAGGTCACCGAGGATCAGAAGGTAATGGGATTTAAAAACAAAGACATTCAGACATGAAGAGATTTAGAGGAGAAATAGAAAAGAGCGAATGAGAGGAAGACAACAGGAAGTGAAGGAGTGAGAGAGGGAAAAAAAAAAGCCTCATAATTTCATAGTTTTTATAAAATCAGGTTTGTCAGTTTCATGTCAGTCAATTCAAAGGATTTTTTTGATTATTACAACTAATTTTTGTTGTTTTTGTTATAATTTCTTTCAGTTATGATAACACTGTTGGCTTGCAGTGTGGGTTTCCACTGCGTTGAAGGGAACAGTTGCGTCGAGCCACACTGATGTGGTCCTGCATGGTGTCATGGCCGACCACAGCTGACCTGTGATGACTTCCGTCTCTCAAACTTGAAATTACTTTTAAATTACTGCTGATGCACACACAACATTTCCTGCAGCTGCTGCTTTACATTAACTGTTTCCCACTGGCAAACCAGCAGGGTGTTTTAATTGTGAAGCAGTTGAAGGAAATGTGAATCACTTGAGTTAAAAACACAACAAAATATGGACAAATTCTGCTCCATTTGGTCTGCAGATCAGTTTCAAATATTGCAGGGAGGAGCAGCCACAGTTAGCTGTTCGATGAAAAGCTTGCACCGTGTTAGCATGGCTTCAGTGGTCGCAATTTCCCATGACTCAGTATGATCACATCTGCGACGTGGTTTTGATCTTGGTCTTCCACATGTTCATATCCCACCAAAAGTGTTTAAAAGCCTTGCTTGCTCGGGTTTCGTTAAAAAATGTTGAATTTTTCCTTGATAAAGGAATGGACAAGTAGGCTATGTAGTTTTGTGTGTTTCTTTTTTGTGTGTTTTTACAATCAAGAGTCTGCACGGGGTGTTTTACTTTGAAAACTAAAATGATTCCTGTGTTTGATTTTCTGCCGGGCTCAATCTGCTCTTTGAAACTTGTCGTGGCTTCCATCAACAACAGACTAGTATGTGCAGCAGAGCAGAGCAGAAAGCTTCTTCTGGGTCATTTCTGGTGGAATCACAAGCATCGTCTAGTCTAATGAATGGCTGTTATCAGCTCCGGTATTTGCATCGCAGCTGGAATGCGATGCAGCTTTGCAGCGGTGAAATCACAACATTATGCACGTGTCCACACCTGCATCAAAAAACAGAAGAACTGAGCTGAGATCTGAGTTCGTGATGAGTGTGATGAGTCAAGAAACACAAGCAGAAAGGAATGATGACTGGTTTTAGGACCACTGTGGTTTAAACCCCAAATTGTTTCTAGACTCTACAATGGATTTGTGATCCAGAAAACAATCTCCACATCATATATTAAAGAAAGAAGTTCATTATCTTTGACGGAGGAATAATGGGAGTCTATCTGCACTATCCAGTGACAAACAACCACCTCTCTCAAGTGGAGAGAGTTTTGATGGAAGAATCTGATGCACAAACTCAGAAAAAAAAAAACATTTTACTGATGATTCAAGAGACAGTGTGGCTGTGAATGCTCATCATTATCATATTTTTTGGGACTGTAATTCATTCTTTTTGGCAGGATAATAGAGACTGTGCTCGATATTAAGATTCCAGTCAGTTTAATGTATTACACTCAGGCCAATCAAACCTAAAAACAGATTTTTAAGAAGACACAAGTATTTAATTAAAATAATTTTGGCTGCAAGTAAGAAAACCATAATGAGAAAATGGTTACAGCCTGAACCACCTATATTACAAGAATTTATTGAAATTAGTAAGGATGTTTTTAAGTAGATTCCAGTCAAACTGGGCCAAACAGTACCATAGAACCTGGTTATTTTATTTTGTTTTTTTATTTCTTGGGTGTAAACGGTGGACAAAATAATTTCCGTATTGGACGTCTAAAGTTAATTATTGATAGATGTAAAAATGTTTATCCCAATCTGCCCCCAATCTCTTCTCACCTGTGTGTCATTCTTTTTTCTTTTTTCTTCTTTGTCTGTTTTTGTCTGTTATTGATTCTTTTATATCGTTAGCCTGATTTTGAATGTTGTTCTTTGTTTTGTACTTGTCTTTCTTTACAAAAAGTTGAGATGCTGTAAAAGGCCAATGTTGTAGGTCAGAATGATGAATGATTTGTGAAATTCTCTCATAAGAAAAAGCGAGGAAGGAAAGAAACACAAGCAGTAGAGACTCAGGCTGCTAAAATAAACAGCTAAAGAATGTATTTTATCAGACAAGAAGTAATCCCATTGCATTGTTTTTTTTTTAAAAGGAATTTTGTTTTTTTTAGTGTTTCATTTGAATTCAGCATCTGGTGTAGAAGCAGCTTTTTGTTTTGTTAATGACTTAACGGCTAAAATTGAAAGTGACTGAGCTGAACTCTGGGACAGAAAAAAAGTTTGGTTGGAAACAATGAAAAGACAGAAAGAGCGGATTAATCAGCAGCTGAGTGTCCCCGAGCTTAGAGCCAGCTCTCCCATTCACACACATACAAAGACACTGAGAGATGCTCTGCGCTGTGACTGTGTGTGTGTGTGTTCACTGGTGCTTGTGTGAGCAGATCTTTAACTCTCTGTGACCTTTGACCTCTGTGTCTGTGTGTTACAGCCTGTGAAGCTGCAGACAGTGAGTAGATGTTCCTCCTCTAACATGGCGGTCATTACATATCAGATCTACAGTACACTTTGATTAGCTCTGATTACGCTGTCGCCATTTGTCTCTGTAAAAACTTCCAAAACAAACCGGACGTTTACTTCTCCAACAACTGGGCACCAAAAATAACTCGCAGACTTCGCAACTCTGCTGGTTTTGGCTACGAAGAAGACCCGCCCCCTCCTCTGTAGCCCCTCCCACCACCCTCTCTCTACCTCATTCATGCTCTCACTGTCTTTTTCTCACACACTAATCCATTCATCCACCGTCTCTGTCAGGCCGAACGCTGGAATAACAGACCAGGGGAAGTCTCATTCATCTGCAGCACCGATGTTTACACAGCGTGCTCTCCCTCTCCCTGTGGATTCACTTGCTCGATCACTCTTTCTCTCACCCTCATTCATTCACTATCTCTCTCTCTCTGTGTTTTTATTAGACTGCTGTTTTTGCTGTTTTTCCGCGCAGGGTGTGATGGTACTGTATGGGGGTTAATGGGGTCTGCATGTGGGCATCATAAAGCAGCTAAAACAACACTGATGAGGGCATCTAACCTTCAAAAATCCTACTCAAACTATCGTCTCTGAAAAATGATTCAAGGTTCATCTTTAATAAACAAAGTGAACATGAAAAGTTCATCCCAAAATTTTGGACCTACTGGCCATAGAGATGTCTGTCTTCTCTCGAGAATAATGGGACTAGACACTCTATTTTGCACCGGATAATAGAAACAAAGGCAAAAATCCACACTTGGACAAATATTGAAAATTATAAAACTGGAAATAAAAGATCAGGAAAAAATCAAACCTGCATGAAATACAATCTGAGACACAACAGTGTGAGAATCTAACAATGGCAGGTACAACTTGTACAAGACCTAAACATATGAAACCTGCTAAAGAAATCACATGATCCTACTTTAAAAGTAGAGAAAGCAAGACAGATGATTGTTGGGTCTCATTCACAGATCGTCAGATACTGACACTTTAGGTTGGATTGTTTGTTGAATCTCGTGTTTTTGTTGAGTGGCTGGATCCAAGCCGCCGACCCAAAGCGTCAGGTATTTGATGACCTCGGAATGAGAGTCAATCAGCTATCTTTCCCCATAAACTTGAAGACAATTGCAGGAAACTGAACGGTTCTGGCGCTCAGCCTTGTGGGAATGGTAGGTGCAGGTTTGCTCAGTTCATTTTTTTTTTGTTTTCAAAAGGTCTTTATCAACACATGCAGGCCAAAATGCCTCTGGAAGCAATCGGACAGACCCACAACCAGTCAGAGCGACAAAACATGTGACCTACAACCAATCAGAACAACGAAACATGTGAAGTAGCTGTGCTTGGTCCGTTTCCAAGCAGGGCACGAAATAGCAGCTGCAGGATCACAATCTTTGATCAAAACTGTCTAGTTTTACGGTTTTACCTGAGTTTCGGGAGGCTTTGTTTGAAAGCTTGATCCAAAATGACACAAAAAATTCCAACGGATTCACGGCTGGTGGAATTCTGTCTGAAAGGAAGGTGGACCAGACGTATCTGCCAGAGCAAATGAAAACATGAGCTCGGCAGATCCGTCTGGTTCCCAGTTATCTGGGATAAAACTTTTTAAATTCTAGAATCATCCTACACTGGTTCTTGGTATTTGCTATGTGAAAGCACTTGTTTTGATAAGGGTGATCCTGGCACATTTGCACTTCAAGAGAAATAATTTTGTCACATTTATTTGCTGGATCTGAATATTTTGTCGACTATGCCAACTTAATTTTTCTGTGTTGCACAGTGTGTCACATCGTGTGCATCATAGGGTTTTGCTGTATTATTAAATACAGTCGTTTTTTTTTTTTTTTTCAGATGCTTATTTTCTGTTTAAAAATTGTAAGGTTACATGATGTTGGTATTGTAAAATGTTCTTTTTTTCTGGTTTCCTGTTGTAGAGGAAGCTCCACCTTATATCAAGAACACTTTGATCTCAAATCTAAACCACACATCCTCTCTGTGTTTTATTTTGCTTTCTTTCTCTTTCTTTCTTTCTTTCTTTCTTTCTTTCTCTGTGCCACCTCTGCCCTGCCTTCACCTTCATGTTATTTTGACAACACTTTGACAGCTGAAAGTGGAGACAGACTGTTGTCCGTTTGAAGGGGACTGGGTAATTTTTCACACCGTGGATATCAGATTTGAAATATTTTCCTCTCACCCTGAGACCCTCGGCTCATTAAATCAGGCCTGGTTGAAGGGTGCTACAGGGGCCCATGCTGGGTGAAGGGGGGCACCTGTGAACCATTTGTCGGTCCTGACCCCTAATTTTGAGAAACCCCCTGCAGTAATGCAACACCTCTGGGAAACGGAGAAGTTGAGCTGTACTTTGAACGTTGGAGGTCTTCAGAAGCTGATGATGTCATAGCTGTCAGATGATGAAGTGACCAGTCAAAATGAGATGAGACGGTCTTTGAAGTGAGAGCTAATGTTCATCTCAATGGTATCACATCGTCAGCTTGCTGATGTTAATATGTTTGAATAAAAGTTCTGATCTATGCCTGGCATGAGGTGGTAAAAGTCATGATTTCTTACTAAAAACAAAAAGAAAAGAGTTTTTCTTACCAGTAGGGGGAAATTTGCCATGTTGCTCCTTAAAGGGATAGTTCAGATGTTGTGAAGTGGGGCTGAATGATGTACTTACCCATAGTCGGTATGTTACCTACAGTAGATGGTGGTTAACACCTTTCAAGAAACAGAAACAGCAGGAGCACCAGCACAGGAGCTAAACAATGTACTGCAGTGGCAGCAAAACATATTTTAGCCACCTTAAAAAGGCCCATAAAAAAAATAAATAAATAAAAGTGTTTGCTATATTTTGATTATTTTCATTGCTTTACGCTGCCTTCAGATAGCCTTTTTCAAAAGGAAACAGCTGTTATATAAGCCAAATATCACTCTCTCTCTCTGTCAACCAGACTGCTTTTGCAAAACAGTAATTTTATCTTGCAGAACACAGGAGTTGCTGGTCTACTGCTGCTTTGATCTTTTACTTGTTTCTGTTATTGTGTGACAGTGGTGGACTCAGCCTCTCTGGGGGGCAGGGGCAAAAAAAAATAAAAAAAAGGGCACCAACTGTATGTGGTGGGGCACCAGCATGCCAAAAGTCCACTTTCTCCTGTTTTGTCCACAGGCACTCTAGAGGGTATTTCACCACATTTCCTCTGCTAGAAGAGCAACCTAAGGGTACTTTATCATGTTTTATCTACCATAGAGGCATCCAAGAGGGACTTCAGCTGCATTTTGTCAAACATGGGGGGGATCAAGGGGGCAACTGCCCAATCTGCCACCCCCCTTGAGTCCACCAATGTTGTGCGACTTTGCTGAATCTGAACTAACCTTTTGATACATTAAAGTCACATGACAACACAAAAACTCTCATGCTCTGTGAGGTAAAATTACTGATTTCGTCAGTGGAGTTTGGTTGGTTTGGAGAGAGTGATATTAGGTTCATACAACAGTTTCCTGTCGGAAAAGGCTGTCTGACGGCGAGGTAAAGCAGTAAAATATAACATACACTTAATTTGTCATTGATTTTTTTTAGGTTGGTCCTGTCCACAGCAGTACATTTTCTTTCTATTGTATTATTCTTACTGTCTTGTACTCCTACTCTTTTACTTGTTCCTAATGCTGCTGTGATATCTGAATTTCCATCCGGGGATTAATTAAAGGTTTATGTTGTGCTTTATCCTTTATCCTTGTACAACTCCTCTTAAAAAAATCTGAACTGTCTCTTAAACTCAAAGGCATTAACCCTCTGAACGGTGGCCGTTTTCAGATACGTCAGACTCTTGTGTTTTCAAAGCTGGACTTGTGTAATAGAAAGCTCCAGAACAGCTGCTTAAATGGCCTCTGTGGTGAGATTGTTTTTCAGCTGCTGTTTCCAAGTTCAAGAATGAGTTTTCAATATCATCTTGTTAAACCAACACCCATAAAGTCCTTAAAGTGTTCTGGAAATCAAGCCTTTAACAACTACAGTTCCACATTCAATTACAGTTGTAGGAAAACTGGGCAGACTGATGAAGATCATGTGATAGGACCGAAAGCTTCAGAACAGCTACTAAATGGACTTTGTGATGAGACTGTTTTGTTAAACATACTGTACATGTTTATATTTGTCTTTGATGCCTGCACACATGTTTAATGGATTCCCTCCTTGTTAAACACTTGCAGAACAGATTTTTTCTCTTCTTCTTCTTCTTCTTCTTCTTCTTCTTCTTCCCTACCATTTGCATGTGCATGTGAGTCCTTGTGGGTATAAAGTGAGATGCAAAACAGAACACTCTCATAAAAACGTTGCTCCATGGTGCTTCTAATGGTTAAAAAATCTCCACAGGAAACCTTTACGCTCAGCTGGGGCTCATTCATATTGCAGATGCAGATGCAGATTTGAAAACTGTACATTTTTTCTATGACTAATAAAAAAAAAAGAAAAGAGGAATGTCAAGTTTTGTGTGTCCCCCGAGTGGACTTTCAAGCTCTAACTTGTATCTGGAGAGAAATTCAGCAAGCAGTTTTTACAATTTCGGCTTTCCTTTTGAGTTGAGATCACTTCCACATTGCCCTGTTTCTTTGTCAGTGTTTAATTTGATCTAACTCTAGCTACTGACACAAATTATGTGTTAGGTGCTATATGTGTTACTCTTCCTGCATCACAAAAGAAGAGACAGACAGTGAACATGAAGTTCTGTAGCTGTGTTTCCACCTCAGATATTTTCCCCAGAGACCAGGGCATAAATTAAAAGAGAAACATCCCCCAAAAAATGAGTACAGCAATCCAAATAATGAGTTGTCATAGACAGTATATAAGCTTGAAGCCCTATTTAATATAGAATCAAAGGCTCACTGCTCTGAAAACACACAGAGGAGTTAGTTCAGTGTAGCCTGCCAGACCCACTTACTCACTTTAATCATTATAAACATCTGCTCCTTCTAAAAGATTATAAATGTTTTTTTATTACCCTTAAACAGACACTTATTCATTCGTCAAACATTCGCATTAATTTGAAATCTAATTAACGTAACATGGGCAAGAAACAAACAATTATTTCAGCCTGGGATGGAAAGGAGAACATGCTGCTTGTAGCTTTATTTTCAGTGAAAATTTCAAATGAGCATGTTTCTTTAATCTCTGACGACACATTATGGTCAGTTTATAATTAAGTACAGTAGATCTATGACATATCTCTCCTTTAAGCTTCGGGGGCATTACTTTACCTGAAGAAAGTCCCTGTTTGGTGGCAGTACTTTCCAAGAGTACAGAAACTTTTGGGGGTGGGCCCTGCAGTGCTGATCATTTTCTGTTTGGTTGAGTACAGCAGCTGCAAATCAGACTGTTTTTTGTTCATTGTTCTTCAACACATCAACATAAGCAAAGCATATAACACATGGACCGATGATGAAGTTATAGAGATAAACTCAAGATAAGATAAGATAAGATTTAATGATCCCACACTGGTAAAATTCACTTGTTGCAGCTGCTCAAGGATCAGAATTACAAATTGAAAAGAAAAGAGATTAATAGAATACAAGATAATATATAAAAAGGAAAACAAAGGAAAATAAATAAAAATTAGATATGAATTAAAAACTATACACACAAACTACAGTAATACAGTTTATAGACATTTCACTCACACAAATACATGGATTTATGTGGATAGTCGTACAGGATAACTGGACAAATGTTGCAATGCACACATGGTGTGTAGAAATTTGTCTGTGAAGATTCTCAGTTATCCAGTTCGTGGTATTCTTAGCAAAAGTTGTCGGAAGCAACGAGACTTGGTAGAGTTCTTGAAGACTGGTTGGGAGTTCCGGGTATTAAACCTCTTAAACCCCACAGAGGTTTAATACCTGGAACTCCCAACCAGTCAGTCAGAACTGAGGAAGCTTCTTGGATGAGACGCGAAACATCTCCAAGATCTCTAGTTTCCTATGGTAACCTTTGCTACGAAGTGTGGTATAAATGATATTGCCTTGAAAAATTGGATAATTGCACAGAAATACAGCAGTAAAAATTCCAAGGGTGAAAAAAATAAGACTTCACAGTGCACATTTACTCCACAGTCAATTATACATTACAGATAAATAACTGTATGTATATAAACATACATTGCATATAATAATAGGATAGTTGCCTTTTCATACATTGGACTAATTTGACCTAATTTCTACAGACAAGGAGCCTTGAGGAGCCTTTTAGTTCCTTGTAAACTAGTTCCTGGGACTAAAAGTTCCCAGGTACTTTGGGTTGAAATGCAGCTTTGAGTGCAAACTTTAAGCTCGACATGGAAAAAAATAGTTTCCAAACTGGCAACAATTTAATGATCATGATCACGACAATGTTTCTGTTTTTCTTTGTTTTTTAACACCACTAATAAAATCGTGTTCTTATCCTTTTTTTAGCAGTTCCATTGTTGTGTATCTTAAAGCTATAACACCTAAAACTGATACCACTGGGGGTGAGTGGAAAAATGATTTTTTGTGATATGTTTGACCCTCTAAGCACGTCATTCCTTCTCTGATGGTTTCCTCTCTCTCTGCTGTCCCCAGAGGAGGATTTTCCTAGAAATTCCCACGCCTTCTTAGAACCGGCTGAATGGAATTCCTCAAGCAGCTTTTCTCCTTTACTTTTTTTCCTTTTTCTCACTGTAAAAGAAGACTGCAGGCCTCCATTCATTCTCCACGCCTCTCTTTCATCTCCCTGCTTGCTCTCTCTCTCTCACTTTCTCTTTCTTGCACTCTTTCTTTGTCCAATTGCTCCCGCTCTCTCACCCTGTCCACAATTTGTCTCACTTTCCCTGCCCGCCTCTTTTCTTTCTTTCTTTCTTTCTTTCTTTCTTTCTTTCTTTCTTTCTTTCATTAGGTGATGCTGACTGCAGAGAGACCACTTTAAAGCCGTGCTCTCTTTCTGTAAGATTTCAAGGCATGCTTGTTTCCTGTTGTCTGACTTTGACAGGAAGTTGTGCTAACCATGGACTCGATGCATCTTCACCTGTTTCTGTGGTCTGCGGTCCCATGCACAAACACACGCGCACAGAGTAACATCAGCTGCTTCTCTCCAACATGATATGTGATGTTTTCGTACCACTACAAAACTTTGAGCTGCAGGAAACTTCCTGTGACAGAGTTGAAGTCGTATTTCTAGGAAAAACACAAAAGAGAAATATGTCACTCTCATCACAACAAGGAAGTAGCACGAAAAAGGTCACTGTTTAAGTACCAGCTGTCTTCATAGCTATTTCAGTTATGTCATGTATTTGTCAATGTTTTATTTTTTTTTAACCATGTCTGCACAAGTTCTTTGTGTTTTTCTTTTTGCAACACCTCTTGCTAACAGTTTCCTTTCTCACACTGCAAAGGAAATGACACTTGTATTTTATTTTCAAATACAGACCAAGAAATATTTGAAACATGTATCACCAAACAGCACTGTTTTTGTTGTCTACATCCATGCAAGGAGCTCTGTGAAGGTGCTCTTTTACGCAAGCTAAAAGCTACATCAGCATGCTAACATGCTGATATTAGCCGGTACAACGTTCACAACATTTTGCTAATAAACATTAAGCATCAGATGTGGAAGCAAGTCATTGTTTTGCAAGTCACAAGTAAGCCTCAACATTGCCAAGTCAAAACTGACAAGTCCCAAGTCCTAAATTTTAAGTTTCAACTCCTAAACAACTCAGAATGTGCTCGTCACCAAATGTGATGCCATATCAACAACAGAGCCTTGACTTGTCGTGGTTTGTGCAGCTGCAAATGTTGAACAGAACTGGAAGTTGTTGTGTCTTTGCACTTTAATTTCGACCGGCATGTTTTGCAAACTGCAATTTGTTTTTTGATGACCGCTGCATGGTTTTTGTAGGCGAATTGAAGAAATTAAAGATCTTTGGTATCATTTTTTTTCCTACTGGAGCTCAGTAACATAACTTTAGTTCTTCCTGGTTCTCTCCTGCAACTTGATTGGATGCTGTCGGATTGGTTCAGACAAAGTGGCTCAGGAGAATTGCGTTGACTTGCTGGGAATGAACATCATTAATGTTAGTTAATTCAGGAAATTAAGGGAAATTAGCTGATTCCTGGATTAAACAACATACATATTATTTTTGGGCTTGAGGGGAAGCATCAGGTATTTTTAAGTCAAAAGGCTCAAGTCCAAGTGAAGTCACAAGTCATTGGTGTTAAAGTCCAAGTCGAGTTGCGAGTTTTTTTTTTTGTTTTTTTTTAAATTTTTCTAAGTCATCAAATTTGTGACTCCAGTCCACACCTCTTCTAATCACAAATTACAGCTGTTGCTGATGGGAATGTATATAAATAAATGAAGTTATTAGACTTCATCTAAGGGGAACATTAATGTACCAAATTTTAAAGCATTCCATGTAATAGTTGCTGAGACATTTCACTCAAAACCACAAATTTCAACTTTATGGTGACACTTGAGGAAGAGTCAGGAAATCATCAAATTTCAAGTCTCTAAGATTCACCCTTTTCCCCTGTTAACTCTTTTCCATACATATGCTGGCTTGGCTTGACTCTGCGTGGCAGCCCAACGCAGTGGGACTTTGCATCTTCATTACAATGGGGCTAAAATCTTCACAATAGAAGCCCCCCTGTATTTTGTTATCTAAAAGCTTTTATTATGAAGCAGCAACGTTAGGGAAATGTTGGGTTTTCTTCAGCAGTAACTTGACACAACTTCTACACAACTGAGCACAGCAGATATCTGAGGAGAGAAAACTAAACTTCAAACCACAAAGATTCAGTTAGAAGCTACAAAAGTTTCTTTTTTGCTTGGAACAGGAAAGAGAGACAAGGTACTTGCAATCTTCAAGCTCACCGCTAGATGCCACTAAATCCTACACACTCGTCCCTCACAATCAAATTTATCTACTGTATATCACAAAGTAATTTTCTTGTTTTTGAGGGAGTGTTTTTGCAGTGTGTTCTGGACCTGTGAAACTGGGTGGAGACCCCAGGCAGACCCAGAACATGCTTTAGGGATTATATGTCATCTGGATTGCAGTTATGGTTATTGTATGTTGATATGTGTTTGGCAGAAGAGCTCCTGTGGAAAGCTACAAAATCCTTCTGTTATGAAGGGTTACATCTACTTCAGTGTCTGATGCTAAGTAGCACATAAATCATATACTGTTTGAGTCCATCCAGAGGTTAAATTATGTAGGCTAATGTAAAGCAGGGAGGAGCAGGACAAAAGAAAATGCTTTGTCAGCAAACCATGTCTGTGTACTTAAAGATTAACTAAACAAAAACTCCTCAGTGAGATATTTTACTCTAAGCCGGGTCTCTTTACTGACTTCAGCCATCTGTCAACTCAGGTAAGGGGAATGAGGGCGCTCCCACTGTTCATACAGGTGGGTATTATCAGCCTGTCATTTACCCAGAAGGCCGTTCAGCTGTACAGTAGGCTATATTTAATGTCTGAGGCAATACTGTGGATGTATTTGTGCTGTCAGTGGACTGAGATGGGAGGAGATACAGTACAAATCTCATTACCAGACTGTTAGAGTTTTTTTTTTTTTTACTACAGTCTACAGTTTGTATCAGCATTTAATCTTTTTTAATTTTTATTCAAGCGGGATTACAATTGCAACTTTCAGACTTTCAAAATAAAGCTTGCTGAGAAGCATAAACACACGGTTAACAATGTGAAATGGTCACAGTTTGTTTAAGTTTAGGCAACAAAACTATTAGGTTTAGAAAAAGATCAGGGTTGGGGTTATAATCAGGGCATTAATTCATTAATTCTTCTGCTCACCAGCCAAAAAAACAAACAAACAACAGAATAACAAACATTTAACTGTGCAAACATGACTTGGTTTAGAACATATTTAGCGCTAAAAGAATACAAATAACATTTAAATATAGGCATATAATTTTGCAAACATGCTTTATCTGCATTAACAAAACAATACAAGTTTGCTTGCTTTGTAACTTAACAAAATAATCGGGTTGGGGGTGGCAAGGTAGCTCGATTGGTAGAGCACGCGCCCCATGTACTGAAGCTGTGAGTCCTCTGCAGCAGCCGTGGGTTTGACTCCCGCCTACGGCCCCTTGCTGCGTGTCATTCCTCCACTCTCTCTCCCCACTTCCTGCCTTCACTTCAGCTGTGGTATCTAAATAAAGGCATAAAAAGCCCTAAACATATATATAAATATTAAAATAATAATAATAATAATGGGGTGGTTGTTGGGATGCCTGACTGTCTGTTGTTGCATTTATATTTGCTGTGTGTTAGGTCCGTCCATATCCAGTGGAAAAATGTCATGATCCTATAGTGAGATCGGTTTATCACCCGACCTTAAGCCACCCACCAGACTGGCTTGTAAGAGTGACTCTGTAACCTGCCACTTCTACCCACATTTGGCCAGTGGGCAGGTGCTAATGTCAAGTTAAGTTACGTAACTTAAAAAGAAGGCTCCGCTGACTTTTGGTTTCACACAAATAGCTGTCTCTGGGGTGAAAGTTCTGTGTTTGTTTGACCCACCCGTCCACCCAAACCTCCCCTATACGCAGACTTAGTTGCTCTTCATACTGTCACCGTACTTCGACCTCACATCAAAACATGACACTAGAAGGGCTCCTCGAGAAACTATGCAAGGGAAATACCCACACTGACCATCTGCATTGCATCCATATGAATGTACATATGACAAATACTGTGTATATACACAGTATATAGCTGGGCAAACTTGTTAGTAAACTTTTTCTTATTTATGCATCATTCACTCTCTTTTAGCTCTGGTTTGGTCTCCACCAACTCCCAGGAAAAACATTTGTCACTTTAACTGCTAAATGCTCCACTTTCTTCACCGCTGAAAACGATGAAAGTGAACCAAAACTACATTTGTGAGCTGTAAAATCAAAATAATGAGCTGAAAGTTCTGCAGAGCTGCGGCGAGCTGCAGAGTCAGGTGATAATTCTCTGTGGTTTCAGTAATACAAGTGACTCTTTCACATACATAGAATACGTGGAATCTGTTGTTAATATATAAACATGCAAAAGATGCATTTTCATTTATTGGAGGAGTTTTCCTGATGATCTTGTCACTGGAGGTGGCTAAACACCAGCCAAGGGATTATTTTAACAAACTGGCATCAGTTATTCAAATAAAGTGCTTATTAATTATATCTTTAAGCATCAGGGAATTATTATTTCATAACATTAATTAAGCCATTTGTTACACTGTGTAAATGCTTTATGAAAGGTGCCTTATTTGTCACTGCTTGAAAAACAGTTTTTCTCTTGTTTGTTCACCACTTTCGTTAACCAGAGTCAAGCACACGCCCTAACCACAACTCAAACCTGCACACACCACACACACACATATTCAAAGGAAGAATCCCATGGGAATCGTTGTGTGGGTGTGTTTGGTTTGGCACATTTTGATCTCTGCCTGTTATCTAATGCACATCAGGTCAGGTGTGTGTGTGTGTGTGTGTGTGTGTGTGTGTGGTGTGTGTGTGTTGAGAGTTTAGAAACCGGAAGCTGCTTTGTTCTGATGCCAAAAATTCTATAAGATCTGCTTTTGTGTATTCATCTAAAAGTGCATTACCTTTGTTTCTCTTTTATGAACAGGAGGTTTTTAGTCAGCTCTGGGTTCACCAGCTGATATTATCACACCTCAGATCAACACACACACACACAGACACACATGCAAACTTCCTGTTTCTACAGAGAATGTGTCAACTGATAAAAGCAAAGCAATCACATTGTTAAAGGGTCTGTGTTTTGTTCTTGGTTCAGCCTCTCAGGTGCACCCTTTTCTAATGCTGCATACAAATTCTGACTTTTAGGAGCGATAAGAACAATGGTGACAACAATAGACAAGATGGACGCTGCCGTCAAGGCTGTTTTAAGTCAACTAAAGAAGAGAAGTGTGCAGATAAGCTCAGGTCTCAGTGTAATAGTTACTGAAAGGCTGTGTGTTGTGTTTGCTGCCACAGAAAAGAAATATGCAGCAGCATCACTAGCTAACAGTAACCAAGCAGCTGTATTAGAATATTTCATGGTCATCTGTGACCAGAAGAAAATGCATTTGTTACTCCACCTGCTGCTGCCAGCTCTTCAGCTCCAAAACATACTTAGGAGACCTCCTGCGGTTTTGATCTATTTTTTTTTTTACAGGTTTTTTTTTAATTGCTAACATGCATCAGTCATAATAGGAAGTGACACTGTCAAACCTCTATGGACCAAACTGTGAATCATCTACATTAAATTTTCCTTAATCCTTTAACTCTTTTCTCATTCTTACTCCACCACCTGCACAGCACACTGTTTTCAAAACCGTTGCAAGTACATTCAAAGCAGAATGATGGCAAATTTCATACATTTCTGCAGCAACCGTGTTGAAATATATATAAATCTTACAGTGAAAGAATATTAACAATAAAATGAAATGATGATCATCACCAAACAGACTAAAGGGGACGATTTTGGAATGATTTTGTTTGGAAACATGGATCATGGAAGCCAGGTTGGTGGGAATGACAGAGAGATGTCGGAGAGTGACACGAGGAGGGAAACCAAGAATTCTTGCAGTTAAAGTATTTTAACTGCTTTATTACTGCAGTCGTGAATATCAAGAAGTTGTTGCAATTTTTTTTTGCATGCAAATAACTACTATCTGCAAAGATATGAAGAAAATTAAGGATACTGAAACATATTGCTGCATTTGTGATTCATTCTTGTTATATATAATTTACAGTGAGAAGGTGTTACTCATAACATATTCTATAGTGAAACAATGATTTATGTGATAAATCTCTAATGAGTTTACTATTCAGTCTGATATCAAGCAACCATAATCATTTTACAGCCTTAAGATAAAAAAAAAAGTGATTTGCTGCCATTTAAATTGTTGAAGATTTTCATGGGCAATACACTTGAGCACTTTACACTTTTTAGACTATAAGATCCTAAAAGAGCTGATTTGTAGAGGATAAAGTTTGATTGTAATTCCTCTGAACTGTGTTATTTTATGCAGAAAAGGTCAGTCAGTGTTGAAATTTGTGAGCGTTCTTCTGATTTGACGATTTCCTTCTCTCTGTTTCACTCACACACACACACACACACACACACTCACTCTCTCTCTCTCTCTTTGAATTCCAGAGGAACTGACAGTGTGATTCACTCCCTCCTCTGCTGAAATACTTTCCCATGCTGAACAATAAAGGAGGGCAGGACGCTGTTTGCAGAGCCGGGTTGACGTACGACGGAGGTATCACTCAGTCAGTAACACACACACACACACACGCACACTGACCTCAAAACACAGACAATCAAAGAGATCACAATAATGCACATTTTACCAAATAAAATCTGATACGCTGGAACACTGTTGCAACAGTTGGTTTAAAGAGAGATAAGACTTTTTCATATCAGAAGAGTCTGTTACACCGCAGAAGTGGACAGCATCTATGAGTTTGTTCTGTGAAGAAAAAGTCCCTTTTTTTTTTCTTTAAAGTTCATCTTTTACGGCAACAGCTTCAGTTCACTGATGACAACTGATTCTAATTTCATTAGTCAGCAGCTCTTTGAAGCTCAATTATAGCGGCATTTCTCAGAAGCCAGCGGAGCCGTGACTTATGACTGACAAGATGATTTGATCTGGTCATAAATTATTGGACATCACTGCTCTGAGGAAGCATCATCATTACCGGTCCAAATTAATCCTGAGAGCTGGAAGGATGCTGGTTTCAGCTGTTAGTGGTTACAACTTCCAGGGCCGGGTTCACATTCAGGGCTTAGATTAATCCAGGAGTAGGCCTCAACCCATACGATTTAAACTAGGACCATTAAGTGGCTTTCATGAACATGGCTTAAAATCAGCTTATTTAGTCAAAGACTATGGACTCCTGGAGTAAGATCAGTAGAAAACAGCATTTCAATCAGAGGAGACTTCATTCTGAGTGCACGAAATAAATTTATTTGACCCGTGCAAGGTCTGGACGAGAAATGTGGAATGTCTTTGGTGATTAGATCCCATCATTACGTCAGTATGTGTAAGCAGGTCGAGACACTGGTGGTGGTGAAGGGACGGCTGAAGATCAGGATGTGATGAGGACTTCTAATGAGCTCAACCTGGGCTCTGGACACGAAGAAGAGGAGATGAACAGGGTAGAGGAGGGTCATAACGCACTGACCCGACACACTGGTTAACTAACAAGTGAAAACCCATAATCAGCTGATTGAGAATAAGCAGGAAAGAGGGTAAAAGAGAGAGCTGTGAATGAATGAGGCGTGAAGACCGTCCTCCTGACTGAACTTAGGCTGAGCTTCATTAGTGGCGTGAAACTTGAGACAAAACGATGACAGAGGCAAAAAGAATTTGTTCAAAAACCTTTAGTGACCATGAAGAAACACTACTAAAACAAAGTGTGTCAAACCGTCCAGTTAGTGCCAGTAAAAACCAGACTCGTCTGGACTCTGCGGTGCATGCTGGTCTTCATTTAGAACAGTGCTGCCCAAAATGGTTCCTGCTCACAACAAGGTTTGTGGAGTATCTCTAGTAACTGGGAAAGAGACAGTGGTTTTGAATTTTTTAGATGCATTTTCTGGTAATTTGAGCCGAAGCAACGCAAGCCAAATGCCATTTAGTCCCTTTATACTGGAGAGAAGGCAGACATCTCTACAGCTGATATCTCCAAATCTTTGCAACTCACACCAAAAAAATCTAGATGGATAAACAGCACTGCAGGCCAGGCTAGTAAAATAGCATTGATTATAAGTTAGACAAAGATCATGACAACACAAAATTTACATTTAAACAATGGTTTGGCTCAAAATATGACTAAGCAGTGCTTATATTTGAATGAAAATAAAAAAGTTGCTGATTGCCTAAAACGATTTTCAATGCTGCTGTAGTACAATTACAATGATTAATCCACTCTGACCTGCGTGGTTATGAAGTAGCACATTCTGCTTCATGCATTATTTTACAATTTCAACTGCACAGCTCACAGCAGATTATTAACTGGTCACTTTATATGCAGCTCACCAAACTACTGTAAGGGCACTTGCTTCAATAAAGTTTTTAATTTTGACTGTGAGACTTTCTTTGTTAAAAAAAATGTAGAAGTAAATCACAAACTAAAGATCTGATATGAGTAATCTCATAAAAGTTGTTTCCTTGTTTAGATGAGGAACCACAGCATATCTGTGCCACAGTAAAACTATTATATAAAATATTATACCGCACTAAACATTTGTAAACATAAATCTAACTATGTGATATTGTTACAGTTAGTAAATCTGGGCCCAAGTCTGGGTTTGCAGGACTTAACTGAACTTAGCAGGATCTGCCAGTCAAATGCTTTAAATAACTGATTTACTGGAGCATCTTTTTAATGAGAGGAGTTTGTTGGCACTCGGCACTACCTTGGGCAAAGTTAATCTGACCGCCTAAATCCAGGGGAAACTATTTCTTATGATTGCTCAACTTATGAATACCTCTGTGGTTAGCCTGCCCAACTATTATGTGATTAATCTCACAGACATTTGACTAATCTCTAATACTTTCACATGTCCCTCAGTCCTTTTCAATATTTCTTCACTTATGCGACCATTCCCACATTTTGACTAGTCCCTCTGACATTCGACTAGTCCCACCGACATTCAACTAGTCCCTCCGACATTCAACTAGTCCCTCCGACATTCAACTAGTCCCTCCGACATTCAAATAGTCCCTCCAACATTCAACTAGTCCCTCTGACATTCAACTAGTCCCACCGACATTCAACTAGTCCCTCCGACATTCAACTAGTCCCTCCGACATTCAACTAGTCCCTCCAACATTCAGCTAGTCACTCTGACGTGCAACTAGTCACTCCAAAAGCCTCTAAGACATTTGACAAATGTGTGATTGACTAGTTTAATGTTGGAGACACTTGACTAGTCCTCTAACATTTGACTTAACCCCCAGACATTTAACTAGTCTCTCCCAAATTTGACATCCTTCTAACAGCTGATGAGTCCCTCCAACATTTAACTTATTCCTCCAGCATTCAAGGAGCTCTTCCAACATTCGACTAGTCCCTTAGACATTAGACTAGTCCCTCTGGTATCTGACTAGTCCCTCTGACATTTTGCTTGTCCCTTAGACATTAGACTAGTCCCTCTGGTATTTGACTAGATCCTTCTGACATTCAAGAGTTCTACTGACACTAGGTCAGTCCCTAAGACATTTGACAAGTCTCTTCAACACTTGACTAGTCCTTCCGACATTTGACTTGTACCTCAGAAATTCAGTTAGTCCCTCTGAGTCCCTCCAACAATCGTTTAGTCCTACTGTAATTTGACTAGTCCCTTTGACATTTGACTAGATCCCTCCAACATGTGTTTAGTCCCTCTAACATTTGTCTAATCCTTCTGACATGCAAATTATCCCTTTAGATATTTATCTAGTACCTAAAACATTTGGCCAGGCTCCCTCTAATTTGACTAGTCCTTCTGATATTTGACTAGTCCCTCAGATACAGTATTATCTGAGTGGTGTCTGATCACTCAGATCATAAAAACAAAACTTTTTTGCTGAAGAATTAAAATTGATTTGAAACTTTACACGTTACAGTTACTGATTGTTAATAACAGACTGTTTCCTGCTATTTAAAACAGATCATTGCACACGTCAACAAAAACTACCTGTTTGTGACTTACTGTAAGGATTATTGTGAATTTCCCAAGGTGTGGGATTAATAAAGTTTATCTTAACTATTATCTTATTAAATTAGTTACACAGAAATATATCTGTGGGGAATTACATGTATAATTGTGTTGCATTGTGTGTGGGGGGAGTTCAGCATGACACAGAGGTGAATCACTTGTGTATTTATGATCTGGAGCTTGGTGGGAGCTGGTATAAATTCTGTGTGTGTGTGTGTGCGTGTGTGTGTGTGCATGTGTGTGAGAACTCCTCGAGGGAGTTGTATCAGTTTTAAAGGTGTCAGTCAGGAATGGAACACAGGGGTGTGGATGTATCCCACGATCCTCTGGGAGCGAGAATCAATTTCACAACCCCAAAATGATCATGTTACTCTCGCGCTCGCACACATGCAATTATAAATAAGTTGTTACTCACACATTAAATGACACACATACCGATGATATCTTGTTCTCTTTCTTTCACGTGCACGATCTCATCTTTCTCTCTCCTTCTTTGTCAACCCTTTTTTTCCTCCTCCCCTCCTGTCACCGTATCTTTCCACCTCACTTCTCTTTTTTCTTCTCAATCTTTCTCTCCCTCTGTCACATGTACAAATGTAAACTTTGCACATAAATCCTCGTCATCTATATAACAGGCAGGGACCTGCATGCCGGGTGTACACGCTCTGTTAATCTCCTCGGGCTTTACTGTACAGCTTTATTAGTGCTTTCATGTGAGGAATGCCTTTGATTCATCATCTGAAACATTGCACAACTTCATACTCTGCAGTACAGTGAAAAGCTGTAACTGTTCAGACTTCAAACCGCAACCAGTGGATGGACATGTTTCAGCCTTCAGCGCACACATGAGCTATCAATCAATCAATCGATACACTGAGCTTTCAAAGTTATGAGTATTTACACAAAATGGAGAAAGGGCTTGTAAATTAGGAGGAGGTTTAGGTTCATGAATGTGAGCATAACTTAATGTTTTGACAGGCTCTGGTTGATTTAGTATCACAGAGACAGAGAAAATATGTTTGACTGTATATATATATTATATATATATATATATGTATATATATATACATCAGATGACATTTAGAAGCTAAATGTATCATGCAGAACCAATTGGACTCGAATTGGTTGGTGACTATAATGTTCAGAGAGCTCAAGTGTCTCTTTTAATCTTCTCTAAAAGTTGTATATAATGTTTCAGGTGCAAAGCCTCCAGTTCTTCTCAACTGAGCTTTGTAGAGTTTATAGCGTGAGCAACAATTAAAAAATCTGATTAACATACAAGAGCACTGCATTGACCAACTAGAAAAAGAAAAGATTCAAGAAAGATTGCCTTGAATTTATGACACAAATTTAGTCATTTCGACTTAGCAGTTAAACAACATTGACAATTTTATATTATGTTTGCGTCAAACTGTACAGAATGGGGTGCTGAATCACCTACAATCAATTACTTTTCCATTTTTAATCACAGGATTCCTTGTGACAGCGCTGTCTCTGATTTGCAAATTTGCAGGTCGAAGTCCACCTTTATTCGACTTGCTGGGATAACAATGTGTTTGTATTTGACTTTCTTCGGTATCTTTACAACAAGTCATGTACCCGCTCCCACCATCAAAAACATGTATGTTGGGTCAGTGACCAAGGCACTGGCTTAGAACTGGATTTGGTCCTCGAGCGCTCCACAGAGGCTGCCCACTGCTCCTAACACCAGGATGGGTAAACTGCAGAGACTGAAACTCACTAGGTTCTGCTCTGTATAGTTATATGTGACGATAAAGTTGACCTTTTACCTTTTACCTTTCACTAACGGGCTAACTAAAACAAGTTATGGACATGCTGTGTGGACGCAAGGACACTCAGCATGAGGATGATGCACAGATGCTCACCCAGCAGGGAGGTCACCGGTGATCTACGCTCTCCCTTTGCTGGCAGCGGGAGTCAGACTTTCCTCAGCTGGATGAGACAGTTAGAGGTTGTAGTCAGAGTGACAGTGGGAGCTCGTATAGGTGGTACTTCTGATGCACTTTTTCAAGCAGCTGATGACATGAGCATCATTAACCCTCTCTGGCATTAACAATGCTCACATCGACATGCAAACTTTTCCGTTCAGTCCACCAAAAACATGAGCGTGTTCGATGAACGGCGCTGATGCGCAACGCTGACCATGATCCAAAGCAGCCTTTTAGGACTTAACTATCGAGGAGCCTACAGCTCTGGCTACTCTGCAGTCAAACCAAATAACAAATGTTATCTTCTCCTCATCCAAATTAAAGCCTGTTGTGGGTTTGATGTACAGTAGACCTGTAGTTCATGAACGATAAAACGATCACATGTTAACATAAGTAGTGTTAGTAGTAGTAACCAGTGCATAAGTAGAAGAAGACCTGTATGAATGAATGAACAATGAAAGAAAATAAACAGAGGCTGATATGAATGTTGATTTTATTAAATAAATATGATGACGCAAGTCAAACCAGTTTTAAATCCTGGAGGAAAAGCAAAACATTTATATGATGTGACCTTTGAATAGAAAGACCTGCTTTATCTGTGTATCTGCCAGCCTGACACACACACCACACACACACACGCCCTAACGGATGCTTGATCCTCTTGCTACCTTATATAGTAGTTCCTGTGACACACTGTACTGATACACGTGAGGCTTTTAAAACCGTTTCTCCCGGCCACAAGATCATGTTACAGTGTGCGCATATGCACAGAAACACATACACACACACACACCGATAGGCAGCGAGTGCACATTAACAGCTGCTGCAAGCCAAGACGCTTCTCTGGAAAGAGAGATAGACAGATGAAAAGAAAGAGGGAAGGAAGAAGGCAATGAAAAAAGGAAGGAACAGAGGTAGGGAGAAGGAGGGAGGGAGGAAGGAAAGAAAGGATGCAGGTATAAAAAGGAAGGAAATAAAGAAATGGAAGAAAGGAAGTGTCATGTCATGAAGGAAAGGAAAAATTGATAAAGGATGAAAGGTGAAGTCTCTGGGCAGAAGCGTTACAGGAGGATGGAGGAGCGATACAGATAGTGTAAAAGAGAGCATCTGGGGGTCAGGAGGTTAAAGACTTTAAACAGCAGCACTGACAGTTTTACAGGAAGAGCACGCAGCAGCAGGAAGTCATCAACACTTTGTCACACCGTCTTCAGACTCCCCTGAGAGCAGTGAGAGCGAACGAAACACAGAGCGGAAGGGTGAAAAGCATGGACGCTAAAAATCATTTTCAATAAGAATATTCATCCTGACAGTCAGCGAATCAGGGAAAACCTGGTTTTGGTTAAAAAGACCAAAATGGTTGTGGCATCCATCTTTGGCTTGTGTTAAAGGGATAGTTTGTGTTATCTGAAGTGGGGTCCATAGTCAGTGTATTACCTACCGTAGATCGGTCGACACACAGTTTGGAGAAGCAGCAGGAGCAAAGAAGCTAAGCGAGGTACTGTTGTTGACGGGGTCAGCAGCTGTTTTAGCCACTTCGAGTTTGCTATATTCAGAATATTGTCACCACTTGCTTAACGTTGCCATCAGAGAGCCTTTTCCAACAGGAAACAGCTGTTTTACCTCACAGAACGCAGAAGCTGCTGGTCTAATGCCGCCAAAGTCACGCAACAACACGCAAGAAATGCACAGATAGAGGCAGCGGCAGACCAGCAACTCCTGCATTCTGTGACGTAAATTCAATGATTTTGCCAGTGGAGTTTATAGGGAGATTCAATAGTTTTAAGGGATCGATTGAAATAACCCTGTACCAAGTAGTATCAAAACTTCCAACCGATCCGTTTCGAACCCAGATCTGGAAAAAATGAATTTTGTTTGCCGCAAGCATCTTCAATTTGTGTCGCTCATTGTGTATTTTATTGTGTGAAATAATACATTTTAACCTAAATAAACTATTGATTCATTCATTCACTGCAGTAGTATGTAACTCATACAGTCTGAGGTGTGCGTGGGGTAGTTGAATGCAGTGTATTTGATGTATGTATGTATACTATTACTATACTACACACTTGTGGCGTCTTGTATTCATGTGACAGATATTGAATGATGTTCTCTACTGGTATTGGTACTGGTACTGTAATTTGGTTTGGAGAGAATTATATTTGGCTTATACAACGGCAATTTTCCTTTGGATATTGCTTTTTTTTTGTTTGTTTTATTGCTTAAAAGTTTACTCCAAAATCAAAAATACACATTTTTCTACTTTCTTTCTGCAGTAGAATCTACTGAAACTACTTTCTTTTCTCTTAGAAAGAAAGTTGTTCCAACAAGAAACTGCTCACAACGAGCAACTGGGTCATGATTTATGGGAAGAGACACTGGTTTTGAATTTTTCAAATGTATTTTTTTGGCACTTTGAGCACCAAAGCCTGGTGACATTTAGTCCCATTGAACTGGAGAGAAGGCAGACATCTCTACAAACGATATCTCCCAAACTCTGCAGCTCATAACAAAAATAATCTAGATTTTGAGTACAACTGTAGGTAAAACATGGACTATGAATGAACTATCCCTTTAGGGCCCTGATACACTGTAAAATGCAGGGTGGACAGCTGTTAACACTGTACATAGAGTCTCTTTATAGGCAGATGAATTCACACAAGTGCAGTTGGAGTGCACAATCTGTGCATTAATACCACGAATCATAAATTCTGTCTGTGCGGACATGGACAGAGGACTTAATTCACATCACATGGACCCACATGACTGTATGGACTGGAAATAAAACGTGACCTCTAGCATCCACATTTCCACTGGGTTAGCATTACATTGTTCAGTTAATTGGCTCTCAAGGCTTTTTCGAAGCTCTGCTGATCAATATTTTTATATTAACAATGGATCAAATGACTCTGTTCAAGACAGGGTTCAGTCATAGTGATGAACACACACACACACACAGAATGATCAGCTGATTAGTTTCTCTCGGTTCTATGCAGCTTTACAGCCTATTTGAGTTCATAGTTTTTTGCTCTTCCAGTCTTCTCACCGTTTCCAGCAGTCGCAGCAGGCAGCTGTGATAAACCCACTGTAGACCACCTGCCCAGCACCAAAAGACAGACACACTTAGCTAGGTATTATATAGTATTTGATGACGTGGCTATAACTCATGGTAGCTGTAGATGTTGAAAGCTAAAATTGTTGTTTTATCGTGGTTAAAATAACTAGGTGTTCAAACTTCACAGACTGTAATTACAAGCAGCCAAATGGGAAAACAACACTCACGCAGCCTCCTAATGGTAATTTACGAGTTGGAGATTAAATTAGGAATTTCTAACAAAGACTATATCCCCAACTTAGGTGCAAATGTTTCAGCAAACTAGTGAAAAAAATAGTGGAAAGCCTCCTTTGCTGGCAGATACTTCAAAATAAAACACAATATTAACACTGGAAATTAATTCAGCTTATCTAAAAAGGAACTGTACACTGTTGGTATTTAGTTTCACTTGTTGACCTTTGCAAATGTCCTTAAAATTCTGGGACAGTTTCCAGTTACAAGGACTGTAACCACATCCTGTTCTGTTTGTCCGAAAATCAGCTGTTAGCTCATAGTAACAGATAATATGAAAAAGCTAAAACAAGAGCTGACTGTCCTCTGTAAGACTCGACTTGAGACTTGAAGGTAAAACTGCTGTGGAGACCCGACTTGGTGACACAGTAATATCGAAAAATGCTGCACTGAGTGTATTGTCTATTTTGGAGCGCTGCCATGAATGTGTCATGAATAATTAATAACATATCGGACATAAGCACAACAAGCTGCTGCCATCAGCAGAATAATGAAGACTTTAAATTTGAAAGAGAGAAATCTTTCATTCAATTATCAATTAGTCTACATGAATCATCTTGTACTCTTGTATCACTTCTACTACATTTTGGAAGTGCATGTTGTATTTTATACTCCACTTCTTATTATTATTATTGTTATTTTGCAGATTCAGATCATTATTACAAATAAATTACGATATATTACTATTGATTCTGATACCTGGTTCTATATAAAGCAGGTGAAATTTTCTCAATCTTTACCAGCTGCAACTGTGATGTTTACACATTATTGCATCACTAACTACTGTAGAAGGTAACTCAGAGTGCGCAGACCTCAGCCGAGGCCGACTGACCTAAGTTGCAATATTAAAGAAAATCTAAAATAATTCATGTATCCCATTGATTCGGATCTGCTCCAAAGTTTTAAGGGTTGTGCCAGTAGTTTTTCTGTGATCCTGCTGACAGACAAACAAACCAAACCAAAAAATTAAAAAAAACTTTTTGTATTTTAAGGCTGCTTTGACTTAAGTAAGATTTTGAAAGCAGGACTTTCCCTGGAAGAGTATTTTTACTACTTTGACATAAGTATAACATCTCTGTACTTCTTCTACCACTATTCTTGGGTTTTCTTGCATGTTTTAACTTTTTTATTTCTCATGATTAATGTTTGTTTATTCTCATACAGAGCCATGAAATAATGAAAACAAAGCTGAGACTGTGAGCCGCTTGAATAACGTTAATAATCTTTCAAGTTCAGTTGAAAGGGGCTATAAAGTCGTAAACATCCTGTAATAATTCACGATAGTGTCTGTAAAGAGTTTGTGGCTCTGCGTTAGTTTGCGTCATTTCTTTACATTTCTACACACAGAAGTAGCACAGGAGTGAAGTCAGTTGACAATGTTCTCTATTATCTCTGGATTAGTTTTAGACGAATTAACACTTGGATGATACTGAAGTAATGTACTGTACCTCCTCCCTGGATTGTGAGTCATTTTCAGTGTAATTCAAAGAATGTGTGAGACAAGTTATAACATACATTCAGCTTGATCTCAGCATGGATCTATCTATCCATCTTCACTGCATTACTGCCCTCCGGCATAAACCCTTGGTTAGATTCCTAAAAAGTTTGGAAAATTATCTCCTTTTTCCCTGCCTGAAATAAACCGTCTGTGATATTCCAGGGATTCAGTGACAGAGAGAAGAGACCGGAGGGAGTGGAGTGAAAGACAGAGAGAAAGAGGACGATGGATGAGGCAGAGGAGCAAACAGCACTCTCTGCACATCAATCATTGTATAAATGTCAAAAACAGCTAAGCTTGCATTCAGAGACACACACACGGGCACGCACACACACATGCACACACAGCAGACCGATGAACACAAAGACCGCAGTAAATGTACAAACACATTCAGATACATAAAGGAAATACACACAGCGAGAAAATAACCAGGAACACACACTATCTACCTCTAACAGACACATTCACATTTCTCCCACAAAAAAAAAAAAAAATGCACACACAGAGACACACACAGACGTGCACGCTCCTGACTGGCCTGCACATGTGACGTCTCAGCTGCTTTCAGCTCCTGTGTGGCAGCTCGGTGGAATCTCCGAGTCAGCAGCAGCGAGCGGCCCTGAAACAGCAGCACGCTCAACTGTGGGGTGGTGGTGGTAGTAAATCTGAGCGTATTCTGCGTCAATGGAGAGTACCGTGATCAAAAAATCATAGTACTGGCATGTATTTGCCAGTTTTTCTGTCTGCAGTAGGTCTGTCCAAATTATTGTTTATGTAACGCACATTTAATGTCATGTTACAAGATATTTAGATTGTATGAAGCTGATGAAGAGCATCAGATTGTCACTGCAGGTGCCCGTTTCACCAGTTTTGCGACGTTCAAGGTGCAATTTGCACCATTTGCCTCTCATGTTCATTTAGACATTTTTACTACAGCAATAAATCACAACATCCTTCTCATACACGAGCATGCGAGAGCTTTTTAGTACCCTGGAGATTTATCGCAACTCTTAAGTGTCAGTCATTTGTGACACTGCTACCTACCATTTGAAATCTGAATTTAAACAGTGTTCACAAAACACTTAGATCATAGTCAAATGAGTATCTGTGGGTTTTTTGGACGAGACATGTGAGGATGTCACCTTGAGCTCTGGGATGCCTTTTTACTGCTTTCTGATGTTTTATGGAGCAAACAATTAATTAATTAATTCAAGGAGATATTTGGCAGATTAATCAGAAAATATTATAAAAAAAACATCAAATGATTAAAAAAAAAAGTGGATGCAGACTCGCACCAGGAACAGAGAGCTCATGTGGACAAGCCAGAGGGAGCATGTGAATATGTGCAGAAGTGTTGACGTGATATACAAACTTCTTTGATCATGAAGCGCACAATTCTGTGGTTTATCAGTGAAGTGAACAACACTGCAGACTGGAGTCTCTGTTAACACTGACAAACCTGCGAACAGATTTATGCTGGTCTCTTCTAAAGCTGTTGTCACATTTGCACTCAGAACCATACCCTAATCAGGTCAGGATTTCATCTGAATTTACTGAGAGATTGTACGCATCAGACAGCTTCACAGATGTTGAAATACTATGTATAGTTTGGGGGGGGGGGGGGATCTGCAGAGCGTTCAGAAAGAGGACTCAACCGTAATTATGACTGTTTCGGTGTTGATGCAACTTTCCTTACTTGTCAAATGGAGCTGACGGGGTTAAGTTCAGGTCAACTATGCAGTTGTGTTCACACATACAGCTCCTCCAGGTAGTATCTGGGTAATTGCAGAGTTGCAGTGCATGTGTGAAAGGGGTTTATGAAATATCTGTATTCTCACTCTCGCTGCACTGTCTCCGTGCAGTTCTCATGCAAGCACTGACTGCTTTCACATACAGTAGTCCCATGCTGCTGCCTGCTTTACTAACAACCATAAAGTAATTACGCTTAGGGCCCCCACATGGCCAGCAGCGGCCCTGGACATGCATGGGTAACAATTATTCTTACAGAGACAGCAGACAGGAAACAGACATGTCTGGACATGAGCCAAGCAGAGAGAGAGACTGACCCCCACTCTGTTATGAGAGGGGAGTAATTCAGAGACAAAAAACTGCAGATGATCTCTTTATCTCTTTATTGTCACCAGCTGACGTGTGTGTCATTTTGTATGTCTGTATCAGTCCAGTCTATTGTTTATGTAATACACATTTAATGTCATGTTACAAGAACTGTAAACAGTATGAAGCTGATGAAGACCATCAGCTTTGCACACTGTTGGTATAATCTGAACAAATCAGATGTCAAACTTACAACTCATGCAAAGCCTTTTATTACCCTGAAGATTTATCACAACTCATACATGCCAATCATTTGTGAAATGTGACAGCCACCATTTGCAGTCTGATTTGTTCAGAAAACACTTTATGAAACAGGCTGAAGTCAGCTGCCTGCAGTCACCAGTCGGAGATCCTCTTTCAGTTCTTTATAGGACGACAAGTCCTCCAAATTAAACCACCTACGAATCCTAGGCTGCTGCAGAGCTTTGTCACTCGAACATAAATATGTAATTCTGGGGCTCTTGTTTAATCGACAATGCTGTCGCACTGCTGAGAGGAATCATGCACATCAAATCTGTTATCTCACAGTGGGGGTGGGGGGGTCGTAGACCACCAGAGGACGTGTCAGGACATGCCCACTGCCTCTGAAAAGAGAGGGAGTGCGACAGCGACACTCATGGATGCTGAATCAACTGATGTGACAGAGAAACGGAGGGACAGAGGGCTGTATCGTCTGACACCAGAGGCAGCTGCTGATGTAAGGCTGAAAGAGACAAATGTCCCGTTAGTGCAGCTCCAAGTGTCCATACTGCTCTTTACATCAAACTGGACAAAAGTGGTGGATAAAACAGTCGTAACTCGCGGTTCACTTACTCGTTTGTTTGTGTTTGTGGTTTGAACCAGATGAGCAATTTGAGTGCCTTACTTACAACTGTGAATATTTGTAATTCGAGTAGGGGAAAAGAAAATAAAGAAACTGAAAAATACTTTCCTTCCTCTTTTGCATTTTTCTTGTGTATGTTTTTGTAATATTTGCTTTCTGAGTGCTCCTCCTTTAATATTTTTTATCTTTTACCTGTGTTCTTTATATGTGATTGTCCTCCAATGATGAAGTTTAACATATATTTTACTCATGACATTATACAGATGACTTCTAATTAAAGCCCTATTCGCACAGGGATTAGTATTACCTGGGAACCTCTGGTAATTTGTAATAATAGCGGAGGATGCCTGTGATCTTAATCCCGTGCGAATGCGCCATGTCTGTAATTTGTAAAGTAAAAATTCCACCGCAAATTACCTACCATATTTCGCCAAACACAGACATCCCGTGATAATACTAGTCCCGTGCGAATCTGCATCTCAGTGATTGGGCGGTGTTTGTTCTTTTTATTGCGCGCCGTTTTCTATCTTTTTCCGGGTTGAGTAATGGAGGCTGCGGTTGAAATTATGAATGGCAGTTTTGAAAGTATTTTAGGAGCAAATAGTGTCTCTCGGCGAATTATATGGAGACCCATCCGCAGAAAGAGATCCACCAAAAGGGCGAAATTTCGCAGGACACTGACGTGGATGACATGTGCAACAGCATGCGGTAAGGAACATTTTAGATAATATTATCAAGCTATTAATTAGCTATAAGCTAATTAGCTATATACCTTCCTGAAAATGTGAGCAATATTGACAGCTATCTGGTTTCTAGTACTTTAAAAGTTGTGGTCCATGACGGTGTGCCTATCAAGGCTAGGTTTAAAGGTAATACTTACATCATATCTGGGCCTTAATGTCAGTAAATTCGAGTAATATGCAGACTTCGCTTATCCTGTGCGAATGCGCCACAAGAAACACAGAGGTGGGGGGGTAATTTACAAATTACCAGACGTCCCCAGGTAATACTAATCCCGTGTGAATAGGGCTTTAGTTACTATTTTGTGTTCCTTTTTGTCACCTCTTGTCTTTTACTGTATTACTGTGTTTGTAACTGTTTTATGGCTGTAAAGCTGCAAAAGTTAGTTCTTCCTGGTCTTTTGTTGTCCTCTTATAAGTCATCTATCAAGACTCTTTTTTTTTACTGTCTTGCTTTTACTTCTTTATCTGTTACTTATTTTATCTGTTCTTCTGTGTGCACATTTATTGGTTGTTTTATCTTTTAGCTGTTTTATTTGCTATTTGTTGAAGGTGTTGCTGTATTTCATTTTTCTCCTGCTTGATTTTAATTGTCCTTGTTTGTGAAGCACTGATACACTAACTGTAGTTTTAAAAGGTGCAATATAAATGAAGTTATTATTATTAATAGTAGTAGTTGAATAGTAAATTAATATCTTTGGGTTTTAGAGTGTCACACCCCATTTACACCTAATATTAAAATGCGATCTGTATCCGGATACGTTTTCCAGATAAAGAAAAAAAGCATGTTAATGCAAGGTGTAAATGCTACATGACTGGAATCTGATCAGATCTGGCTTGCATTGTGTTCAGATCGTAGGTAGGTGTAAATGAAATCTGTACAACAATCTGGATAATGTATCCGGATGCAGGTCACATTTTAATAACAGATGTAAGAGACAGATGAAACGACATTTGATGACGTCTTCTTGAGCTGCGAGGTGCATTTTCTTTTTCTGATTTTCTTTTTTCTGATGATTTATTGATCAAACAATTAATTAATTAATTAATTGAGAAAATAATTAGATTAATTGATAGTGACAATAATTATCAGTGGAAACCCGACTTTAAAGTCACTGTGTCCAGAACAAAGTGAGGTGGGTAACAAAGACAGCAGAGAGGAAACAGACATGTCGGGACATGAGCGCGAGAAAAAGGGGAGGGGGGTCGTAATCAGAAACAAAAAAACTGCAGATGAACTCTTCATTGTCCCCGGCTGACGTGTGTGTGTGTGTGTGTGTGTGTGTGTGTCAACTTTGATTTCTGTTCTGTAATACAAACACACACACACACAAAGAAATAGAGACACAATTGTGTGTCCGGCTGAATGACCTGGAACAAAAGAAGTCAGCAGTGCCGCTTCACTGACCTCCCATAACACTGAACTGACCCTATTCTGTGTGTGTATGTGTGTGTGTGTGTGTGTGTGTGTGTGTGTGTGTTGTGTGCGTGTGTGTGGGTGTGTGTGGCTAAGAGTTAGAGCCATGGAAACACTCACAGGAAAAGGAAATTTCTCTCCTTATTTTAACCGTCTAATGGGAGGAAGGAAGAGCTTCATCATGACCGATATCACTGCGCTCCATGTTGTCAAAGGTCATGACCCGGGGGTCTATATTTAGACATGTAGGAAACTTCCAAAGGCTGACAGAGTCTCAGCATGGAGATAATCGTGTTCTGTTTCATCATAATGTTTGTATTTCTGACTCACTTGACTGAAGACTCAAACAACCTGATGACAAACCAGGATTGGGATGTTTATCTGACCCGGTAGCCCAGATTCTTTAGAGGTGACACGGCTCAGAATCTGAATCAGAAACAGAAACGGTTTTATTGCCAAGTTTTTCACTCACAAGAAATTTGCTGTGGCATGTTGGTACATAACAACAAACATAGTACTAAAAATATAAATAAAGATTCAGGCAAGTACTGTTTGATAAAACGCATAAACAGAAAAGTAGAGAATGAACAATAACACACAAAAATAGCAAAAATGTACAAACAGGAGGTCACAGGTCAGGTTTCTCAAAACCAGCATTGAGGCAAAAACATTAACAAGATATTATAAAAATCTGACATACTTCACTGACTCACAGCTGACCTGCTGCACGTACACGTCATCATAAGATGACCTGCCTAGGTCAAAAAGTAACTTAGTAACTTAGAGTTACTTGGATTAGTCATTGTAATATAATTACTTTTAGTTTGGGAAATTGTAAGCCCTTACACTACTTATTACTGGGTAAAGTATAAAGATTACTGAGTGATATATGATTCTTAAATTGTCCATTCTGCAGAGTGACTTAATATCTTAATGCAAATAATAATACTGTGTTTTTACTTAAAGCTTCCACAAGGAACTTTCATATTGTGTTGATTCTGGAGGTACAAAAACTGTAGTGTTCCCACCGCCATGACCACAAAATATACCGTAGGGTCAAGAACAAAATGATCTAAATAAAAATCTCTTCATTCTTCTTTTTAACTTACCACCATATACTCGCGTGCGTTTGGCTGAGAAAATACAGTATGAACACAGGATCTTATGGTCTGTGTGCTGTAAATAATTTAATCTGATTTCAAGGAGAATGTGACCCACTGGCAGACATTAAGAACGACTATATAGAAACAGACGATCTTCTTGCTTATGGTCACAACAACGTATGTAGGTCATATAGAAGGATAAGTAATATAAGTTGCCTGACCAAACTGTGACAGTTCCACAGGATTAACCGTGTGGTGACAACGGTTTGGTGTGCCTTTCGCTGATCCTCTGCTGATGATTTGCAAAAAACATCATATATGACCACTGGGAGGATGTATTCTGACGTTTAGATAAGAGGACGTGTTGCTTTAAAACTGTACTGGAGGGATAAAAGACATTCTTCCTAAAGATATTTGCTTCATTTCGTGTGTACTTGGCGCCTACATTCACTTTTTTCTTTTTTTTTGTAAAGTTATTTTTTTGGCCATTTTTTGCCTTTATTGAGAGGACAGCTAGAGAGTTGACAGGAAACAGGGCAGAGAGAGAGGGGATGACACGCAGCAAAGGGCCGAAGGCGGGAGTCGAACCAGCGGCCGCTGCAGAGGACTAACAGCCTCCATACATGGGTTGGACGCTCTACCCACTGAGCTAAACGTCCGCCCTACATTCACTTTTTTTCTGTTGAGTGAGGACTGAGGACACACAAGCCCATACTTCACTGAATCTTTGTCACTGTCTCCTGTTGTCTTTCAGCAGCAAACATGCATTTTAACAGTTTTTCAGCGTCACAGGTGATGCAAACCAGTCACTGTGAGTCAGGTAAAATCTATATTTTAATGTGAGCTAAAATAACATCATATTCACTTTCCCTAAAACACCCTTCGAAATTACTTTTACACAGTATGAGATATTCTAATAATATCATTAAATGCTGTAAATAATGTTCATGGCCATCCTGCATAGTCTCAAAAGTTAAAACACAAATATTTGTTTATTTGTTTTTTGTCACTTAAAGTGTGTCACTTAAGCTGACGTCTTGATTTGATTTATCTGCCCACAATAACAAAAACTGACATAATAAAAAGTACTAGTAACAATGCTTTTTTAATATTATTTTGATAGTTTGTGATATTGAGGAAAATCAGAGGGACCTCCTGTGTGTTCCCACCTTTCCTGATCACCTGACCTGCACACCAACCTGATGACCTTCTACCAATCCCCTCATCAGCTCTTCAGTATATCTGCTTGTCTTTTGTGCCGTCCAAGCTGCAGCAGTACAGCCGTTACTTCTTGTCATCTCATCCCTGTTCCCTTGTTTTTGACCACTGCTTTTATCTGTCCTGCCTGTGAGTCGTGCATTTGAGCTGCATGTTCACATCAACAGCAAACAGCACCAACTGTGATATGATACACTGTAGAAAATAGGATGCATTTACTGAAATTTAAACAAAATTAAATACCAAAGCCTTTAAAAGCAGTGAAAATTGACCTTTGATTTTTCTTTTTTCAAAGGACCAGATTTGTTTTGACATAACTGAGTTTCATATCCATTTAAAGTGCAGAAAAACCTCAAACGCCTTGAATTCTCGGTTACATGACGAAGACTGCCGCTTGTTAGTGGGTTATGTGACCCCCTCCCTCCTCTCTGAGCTGATCTATCCTTTCGTCAGCAAACCGTAAAATTCCAGCTGTTTGCAGCTCTTCCTGTCCAGTCGGCGTCTGAGCTTTAATCTCCAGCCAAAGAGGGACAATAAAAATTAGTTGCTGTTAATAGTTGACAGGCAGCCAGGTGGTGAAAGTCACATATGAGCTGCCAGCAGCGTGTGTCACTCATTCATAAATACACAGTCATACTGAAACCAGTTCACACACACACTTACATGGCCTCAGTCATAGTGAAACCAGTTCATCGGTGCTGATAATCCCAGTGAACTCACCGCCTTCCTCTCTGAATCAGAGAAGAACCACAGACCGCTACTGACAACACATTTTACGTGCACAGCAAGTTCCCGAATGCTTCATGGGTGATGGTCAACCGCAAGCTGAAAGTGAAGAGGCTCCAACAGACCTTTACATGGATTAGTCATAAGAGATTGTGACGCCCTGTCGTCTCACAAAAAAAAGGTGTTAAATTTGTGTTTTATCTGACAGTTAAAATAGATCCTGAGGCGGGAGAAGAGCCCTGAATTCATTTGAGCTGTGAGGAAAAGAAAGATGTGAAAGAGACTACATTCACTCACAATACTGCAAACTACATGTTACACCACGGCCAAAGATAACCCTACACACAGTTTTGTGTGCATTTTGCTCTATTTTCCATAGCCTTAGTTCCAATGAGCCAAAAATGATAAAACCAGTACCCTTAACGTTATACTAATAGAATAGTCTGTGTATATGATAAATGACAGAACTCACTGACGTTGGAAAGGGAAGTGCCGGGATTGGATTAAGCGCAAGCCGACGTTGAGACGGTCACCCAGCAGGACTGGGCCGATTGCTTCAGGAGGAGAGCCGGGATAAGAGCTAAGCTAACCCAGCGTAGGCCTAAGAGAGCGAGCCGGAGAGAGAGAGGCATCGCTGTCGTTTTGCACCAGTCTACATCCTCCTCCTCAATCCCCACAAATAACAAATCCTAATTTAACACCTGGGAATAAGCCGTGAGCAGTGGTATCTCACACAGTTTTGGCCGGAGGTAACGTTACTGCAGGTAGTGGAACGAGTGCTGAAAATCTGTACTCAAGTACAAGTACTGTTACATTACAAAAATATTACTCAATTACAAGTAAAAGTACTGGTGTTGGGAGAAGTGTTTATCTCAAAAACTACTCAGTGTATTAGCTACTTTTAACCGTTAATGTCACCGTCACCTCTCCAAGCCTCTTTTTTTGGTAATTTTTCCTCATTTTACATCCAAGTTTAATTTTCCTTATTCAACAAACGGCTCCGCCAGAAAAAACAACATCAAAATATGATATAAATATCCAGGAACACATTTTTAATTGGTTAAATTTTTAACGGAAAATGATCGATTTTCTGCCAGTAAACTGAATATCTTTGAGTTGTGAAACACTGATCAATGTTTTCTGACATTTTATGGACCGAACACCCAATTGATTAGTGCAAAAATATATTGGCAGATTGGTCACAAGTTGAAAAATAGGTGTGTATGTCCGTGCACTCCACCTGTTCTTGCATTTTTGGACATATTTTTCAATTGACAAATTGTGACAGGATTAATTTTTCACAATTTTCTCATATTTTATGGACCAAACAACTGATCGATTAATCATAAAAAATGATTGACAGATTAATTGATAATGAAAATAATCATTAGTTGTAGCCCTACAAAGGGGCTGGTCTGAACTTTTTGTCCACATGTCCTGGTTTTCATTCGGTCTGTTTGTGATCGGATCACCTGATTGGCTACTAAAATGCAGATAAAAGTTTAGGATATTGATTCAGATTGTACTCAGTACTCAACTATGGGTTTAAAAGTAACTGAGTAGATTACATTTTATAATGCATACTTAAGTAGAGTAAAAGTACAGACTTGGAAATCCACTCATAAAAGTACAAGTACCCAAAAAACCTACTAAGTTACAGTAATCTGAATATTTGTAATTAGTTACTTCCACCCCTGGTAGTAAGCTAGTTAGCCAGACATGCTAATGTTTGCAGCTTTCGTTGGAGCAGATAAAGACTAAAGATTAATGGATTCCTCACGTTTGCGCTGTTTTTTATGCTTTTGAAAGAATGAAAAAGACACCACCCACCAAACTCATGAGACACTGAATATCGCTCTTCTTAGAGCCACAGGGGCTCAGCAAAGGCTCAAAAAAAAATTCAAAATGCAGGTGCTGAATCTGAAGTGAAGTCACACACTGGGCATCAGACCGCAGAGTCAGACAGCTCTGCCCTTTGCCTTTGAGCAAGGTGTTCTGACTGTGATTGTGAGCAGATGAATGGAGGGCGGGGCTGAGAAACGTCGCTCAGTCAGCTTTCCTTAGATAAATAATAAAGATTAGTCACCAGATCAAGAAAGGCCTCAAAAAAACGCTACCATAACCTCTCGGCTACCTCTGACTGACAATAGCGCCGCTGTTAATGTTTTACACTGTTACATAATGAAACTCACTGGAACACAATGTATGCAATGTATGTGTGTGTGTGTGTGTGTGTGTGTGTGTGTGTGTGTGTGTGTGTGTGTGTGTGTGATCATTTCCCAGAAAAGGAAACTGATATCAAAACCTTTCCAGACTTCTGCAGGCTCCTACAACAGTGACCGAAAATGTAAAACACTCCTGATTAAAGCTGGGATTGGCAGTTTATTTTTGGTGTTTTGGGGCAGAATTTCCAGAATAAACTTTAAGCATAACAAGTTGTTTAAGAGAAAACAAGACTCTGTTTTCTTTGCTTTACAGAATCACAGGTAATTTCAGAGAGAGGCCGTTCCTATTGGCCACTCTTACAAATGCAGATGCACGTGCACGACCCTTCAGATGGTCAAAGCCCGATTCGACAGCAAACAAAATCCTGCAGGATATGATTATGATAAATTTCCAAAAACAACAGCGAATAGCAAAAAGAAACACACCCCAGCTTCACACAGAGCTTCAGGCTTGTCATGTTCCATGTCATGGAGCTCGTACATGTCTCGGCAAGTGGCAAAGAGAATGATGATGATGAAACACTGTTTGATAAAGATCATTGAACATGTACAATGCTGTGTTAGTTTCTGCTTGAGGTGTTGCGGTGGAGGCAACACGCCAGCAGCAACAACGGTGAGTGAGGCGGCGTCGGTGTGGCTCAGATCAGAGTGTAGGGAGTCGTGTTTAAATGGACCGCCTTGTTGTGAGAATGGGCTGCGATTGGTGAGAGACTGGTGAGTACTTATTCAATCAGAGGGGCTGACAGCTAATAACAGCTGGGATGGTAGGGATTCTGTGTCCTGCATGAACTAACATGATGCTTTATTTATCATTTCATCTAATATAGTTTTCCAGTTTCCTCTCGGAGTGGGCGACACCACAAAATTTGTTTTTTTATGTGACGCCATGCAATAACAGGGCCAGAAACACAACTGCAAACCAATATCAATACTTTTTATTAATAAAAGCAGCTAATACACTATCATGTAACTGAGAAATTTATTACAGTTCTACTTCTGAGATTACCAACAAATAATTTGCCAAATATGAGGAATTCCTTCCTACTATTCTTTGTAAATTACTTACTTACATGTATGTGTAAACATGTGTTCATTATGTGAATAATTACTGCGCATATACACACAACAGCAGCAGAGATGCAGTACTGAGAAGAACTGTAATGTGTCCGGGATGTCAACATGTAATGGATCCTTTTTTTCGATCCTATTGGAGTTAATATTGATAATCAGATCAAGACCTTGCATTGAAAGTATTGATACTTTATGGCTCATTTTTGGTCTGTATTTACATCAGATCATAACTTCACAAAGCGATCAGTCCGTGCAGTGATCAATTTATTATTTAAGCCTTTTACAGCTGATAATCAGGGTTAACAGTCCATGAAATGACTCTCAAACTGTAAACAAAATGTTGTTATTTTAACTTTAATCATATGCTCACAATCAAAAATTCAAAGACAGTTATGCAACAAACAATTGGTCTTGTGCTCTGGAAGGTTTAAAGAATCAAGGAGTGTCACTTTCAGGTCAGGTGTGTACGATCCTCGGCTCAAATATTAACAGTAACCGTCAAAATACAGTACTACAGAAACACTCACAATAACACTACATGAGTAAATCAGTGACTGACTGAGCCGTGGCAACTGTTCCGAGGTCGTTGTTATGTGTCATGTACTTTGAAAGTGAGCAGGATTTCCGGTTGTTGTTTGCCAAATGATTTGTCCTTCAAATATGAAAAGCCATTAAGTTTTATTACCTGCGATAAGTCGGTTAATACCAGCAGTTTTGTTTTAGCGTTTCACGGTCGACCCACGCCCGCCTCAACAAATATGGAAATCCACGTTCATTCATCTCACAGTCGGTGCTGCTGCTGTGAATCATTGAACCATGAATCTGTTCGTTTTCCCACCTGAGGAGGAGGAGGAGAAGAGGAGCAGGAAGTACTTATTTGGTCAAAATACAGTGCAGAGTGTATCTGTGGAGACCAGCGCACTTAGAGTCACCGTTATATGAACATATATGAAAGGTTTAATGTGAAGTAGCTTCTTAACACATTTAATGCCTGCACAGTGAAGTCAACATGCTAATGTAAGCGTGACCTTTCCTTTGGCAGCTTCATCGGGACAAACTGTACATTTTTCACTCCGCTTGTGGTAAAAATCTATAAACAGCAAAGTTGTTTCATTCACCCAGCTGTTTTGTTTTGTGGTCTGTGATTTCAGGCCTGGATTTTCATTATTTTAGGAACAAGGCCACTTGGCCTCTGGTGTTTTTGAGGACATTCGCCAGCGAAGCAAGGCTGTCAGATAAAACAATGATTCCACAGAATCCACAGAAAAAAAAATATTCTAACTTAAGGGTAAAGGATTATTTTTAAAACATAGTATAACCATCTGTGAAATAAACAGATACATAAGCTGTTTGATTCACAAAATAATTTATTGGTATTAACAAATCAAATGTCAAATGTTCATAGAGCTCAGCCCTGAACTGATCAGAGTCGCTGAACCTGTTTGAAGGTGGGGAGTCAGGGGGACTAATTTTATATTTGTTGACATTAATGTTAGAAGTATTAGGCTATAATACTTGTTGGCACAAAGCACTTCTCAAGCTGGCTAAGTCAACATAGTGATACGAGCAATGTGCAACATTTGACAGACCCAAATGTTTGCTGCCACAGTCACAGCTTTTCTGCATTGGCATCAGGATGAGTTTGATTTAGAAAAGTTCAAGTTAAGTGCTAGATTTGCATCATAAATAGGCAGGTTTTCCAGCAGTTTATAGCAGACCAGCTCAAATTCAAAACAAATCAACCCGTTTCAAGAATTAAGTATTATTGGGATTATCGTTTGGACAGCAATCTGCTTTATTTTTACAGATTCTAGATTTTTGAATTACCGCCCACATCTTATACATTTCTTTTGACTTGCAGCTATTTCTACTGGTGGAAAAATAATCAAGCCAGTCAGAGGTCTGTAGAAGGGATTAAGAAATGGGACGTCATGTTCCTGTGCCAGAGCCATGAAACTGTCAGCAGAAAAATGAAAATCATGCTTCCGTGTTGACTGAAAATGGTGCGTGCAAGATGGAGACGTCAGTCACGACTGAGAGCACAAGACATCAGGACTGTTGAGCCGATTATGAATACGATTTCAGTGTGATGTCGGATCAAGTTGGAACCAGTGTGCTTCAGTCTGGGTCAGCTGCTGTTGACAGTGAGCATATAAAATTATATAGTGTCTGTGTATGTAAAGATTATAAGTCTTCAGATCCAGTTGCCGCTCAGTTGCTCAGTAAATAAACAGTTTAACCTGAAGTACGGTTCATTTTACAAAGTTCACACACTTCCAGTTACCTCTGTAGACGACACAGGTCTCCATCCCTGTTACATCATTTTTGTCTTGTTACATTGTTTTAATCTTGTTACATCTTTTGTGTCATTTTTGTCTTATGTGATTTTTGTCCTGTTACATTGTTTTCATCTTGTTACGTCACATCATTTTTGTCTTGTAATGTCTTTTTTGTCTTTTTACGTCTTACGTTACTGTCCCATCCACTGAGTGAAATCGGTCTTAATGTTGGGAAGGCAGCACACAATGATTCAAAAAATAATAATCAATAGTTCCCTTCAAATGCATTCAAACTAAACAACATTCTTCTTACATTTGAAAATGTAAGGAGTAGAAAGCACAGATATTTGTGTTAAAATGTAGGGAGTCGAAGTTAAAAGGTGTCAGAAAAATTAACACTCAAGTAAAGTACAGATACCTGAAAGCTCTGCTTAAGCACAGTAACAAAGTATTTGTACTTAGTTACTTCCCACCTTTTCTTACAAAACTCTGCACCTTGACTGCTTTTTGACTTTTTCAGCACAAATGTCTTATCACAGAACAAGCTGCAGGTTGCTATCCTTGTTTATTTTGGCACAAGAACAAGCATTCCTGCAGGATTTGCCAGGTCGTCTACTGGTAAAACTTAAGTCATTCAGTGTATTTTCTAGTGTTTGTACTCAATCATCAAGTTTATGCTCCATACAGACTGTAAAAGACTTTAAAAAAAAAAAAACCTGTGCAAGTCAGTGGAAACAATCTTTAATCGTAGGTTTCAGATAATCTTCATTTTTCTCACAGGTTACAGGAACGTGATGTCAGGCTGAAAATTGAGGTGAAACAAAGTGGAAATTCAGTTGTTCAAAAACCCTGAAAGCAAGTGCAATTATCTGAAACAAATGACTGAACTGGTTGCAATTTAATGGCAAATATGTCCTAAAGGCTGAATATGAGAATAAACGACTTGTTGCTCCGGCCCCCTTTTCAGTTGGTAATATTAAAATAAGGAAGATCACTAATCTAAGTGATTGTAGGCAGTTAAAGAGAACAAGATTTTTATTTGCCATATTTGTAGAGAATTTCCGTCTAACCGTTACACTGCCTGGCAGGTGTGGACCAACACACCTGTAAATGTTTCACTGTGTTACGTAATCGGTGTGCGTGTGTGTGTAGTTCTTATCTACATCACATCTAAACTAGCTGGAAATTTTGCCCCGCTGACATGCATGCAGATTTAGACACCCACACATAGACAGATAGTACATATTGAGGCAGATAACATGCAAACTCTCTCCTAAGTTTGAATGTTATCAAGTGTCTCTGTGTGCCTCTGTGTGTTTGTGTGTTCCTCCTCTGTGCGTGAACGGTGTTTGGTGCTTCCTCTTTCCAGGTGTCACTGGAGGAGAGGAAATGGTGTCGCTCAGAGGGGGCGACACCTCCTGGATCCATCCTCATGTTTACATTTTGTCATCATAATGATATGTACTATGATTTTCTGCACCCTGAGAGATGGATCCCTGCTCTGTTGCTATTTTTTTTTCCTTTCCCTAAAAGTTTTTTTGGGGGGGTAAGTTTTTCCTGATTCAACTTGAGAAACTACACTCTCCAAAAGGGTTCTTCCCAAAGGGCTGGGGTTCTACCCAGAACCCTTTGCCTCTGAAGAACCTTTTTCAGAGGAAAGGGTTCGTCGAGGGTTCCATTTAAAACCCTTTTCATCCAAAGAACACCTCTTGGAAGGACGAGGATTTCAACAATCCTTGGTAGAACTCAATGTTTGATAAAACCCTTGGGGCCGGATTCACTAAGATCCCAGTTTACGTGTACTAATTTGCTTGTGCAAGCTAGGATTTTGCGTGTGGGGCGGAACCGCGGCTTGCGGGTGATTTACTAAGATTGCGTGCGTAAATGGCAACAGGTGCAAACGTGTTGGAGACGCCCTATTTAAATGAGGGTTTTGCGTGTGCCATGCGTCTTGCAGCATGGCGAGTTTGGAGATGAGAAAGCGTAAAATGAAATTGACCCCATGGAATTAGAGGTGTTGGTAGACGAAGCCAACAAACACTTCAATGAGCTACAGCAAAGAAATGACCGTCGCACAAAGGTGCTATATGGGAAGAAATTTGTGAAAAAGTGAATGCTCTTGGTAAAGCAATGCGAACAGTGGATGAAGTTAAAAGAAGATACCAAGACATCAGAAGACGAACAAAAGAAAAACTGGCGTATAATAAATCGTCAGCAAATAAAACAGGTGGGGGCACAGTGGATGAGATGCCTCTGACCAGCATTGAGCAGCAGTGCAGTTGACGCACTGCACATTCAATGTAATGCGTGTGTTTGCGATTTCTGTACACATGCTCAGTGTCTGCGGGGGGCACAAGCTGCAAATGGGTGCAGTCAATCGCTCCTATAACTCTGGGAAATCCAGCTACTGCAAAAAAAAGCCCGTTTGGTCTCATTCAATGAATGCCGAGTGCGTGGAAACCTAATAAACTTGGCCACCCGGCGCAACATGGCATTTAAGACTTCAGCCAGCACACCTGAAAAATGACATTGGGAGATCCCAGCCGAAATAGCTACTGTTCGCTGCAATGACCCAGATGCAAAAAAATGTAGACTTGCAAGGAGTTTTGTCATTGCAGGTATTGCGTGACTCCTTGTGGCTGGCTCCAAATCAAACTCTGAGTTCCTCCAACAGCTCCAAAATGGCAATGCTGGATAAGCGATATGTTTTAATGATTGTTTCCTCGTTCATTCCAAAAATGTTCACACGAGGGTGAAAAATGCGTTCTCTGGGTCTCCTTTCATCGTTTCGATGTCTCCTTCTTGCTACAATAACCGCCGCCATGCGTGCGCAATTATGCATACAAACCGTTTGCACCTCCTTTTGACACGTGCTAAATATAGACGCAATTTCGATGAGCAAAATTGCTTTCAGGTTTGATAAATCACGTTGCGTGTGCTAAATTAATGCATTTACATAATCTCCTCCCAACACACGCAAAATTGCGTGTGAACGCCCCAGATTGCATATTCATCAGGGCAGACGTACTAACTGGATGTAGACGCGCTATTTTGCACCTTTGACAGACGCAAACCTTAGCGCGCACTGTTAGTGAATCACTTTGTACATTTTTTTGCGTGTGCAATCAGTTTGCACGCGTTTTACTACACGCAAACCTTTAGTAAATCGGCCCTTGGAGTATAAAAGGGTTCTCGATAGGACCTCTGGGTGGCTTCTAGATAAAACATTTGGAATTTAAAAGGGTTTTGGTTAGAACTCTCTGTTTGTATTCTAGATTAGACCATTGTAATATAAAAGGGTTATCAGCAGAACCCCTGGCTGGGTTCTAGATAAAACCCTTGGAATATAAAAGACTTCTCGGTAGAACTCCTTGCATGTGTTCTAGATAAAACTCTTAGAATATAAAAGGGTTCTCAGTAGACAGCTCTGTTTGCATTCCAGATAAAACCTTTGCATTATAAGAGTTCTTGGTAGAACTCCTTGTTTGCGTTCTAGATAAACCCTCTGGAATATAAAAGGGTTTGCGGTTGAACTCTCTGTTTGCACTGTAGATAAAACCTTTGGAATATAAAAGGTTTCTTGGTAGACGGCTCTGTTTGCGTTCCAGATAAAGCCTTTAGATTATAAAAGTGTTCTAAGTAGAACTTCCTGTTTGCACTCTAGATAAAAGCTTTGGAATATAAAAGGGTTCCCAGTAGTTTTCCTCAGGTGGGTTCTTGCTAGCAGTTGTTGTTAGCACCTTAGAGGGTGGAAAGATTCTAGATAAAACCCGCAGAGAGCGTTCTGGGTGGAACCATTACACCATAGGAGTAGAACCACTCACAGGGGGTTAGATGACACCTTTCACAGATAGTTGCAGGTATAAGTCTTTATGCTGGGTTAGAACTCTCTGAAAGATTTTCAAGTGGACCCTCTTAACAAGTTTCAACCAGGAATCATAAAGGGTTTTCCTATGGGGACAAGCCAAAGAACCCTTTATGGTTCTAGTTAGCACCTTCAGAGTAAGAACAAAGGGTGACTGGTGACTGAAGTAAACCGTACAGGAGACATAACTGACATACAGACTGAAGTACAACTGACATGAACCCAGTGAACCTGAGATGTGACCTGTGTCCTGATCCCAAGCTGCACCCTTATGTCAGGAGTCTGGAGTGTGTTCACACTGTGAAGTGACCAAATTAAAGGGATAGTTCGGATTCTTTGAAGTGGGTTGTACCTGTCCATAGTCGGTGTTTTTACCTACAGTAGATGGCAATCAACACGCCTCCAGTTTCAGTTCAGTTTCAATCGGAGAGAAGTCTCGGCTCAGGATCACAAGCCGAGTCCCATTATATTGCAGACGTCTCTTACGGCTGATATCTCCAAAAATCCACTACTCCACTACTTTACACTTTATACAGATTAGCTCAAATTCTTCACTATTTCTTTCCATTCACTTCACTGCTTTATGTTCCACTATATTTATCTGCGCCTTTGCAGATAGCAGCTTTCCACACCAGACGTGTCAGACAGAAACATATCAGTGTTTGAACTGTAACATGAGTGAGTGTGGAGCACTGTGGAGTAAACCTGACATGAACTCAGTGAACCTGAAACACCTTCTCACCTCTCCGTCTCTGCCTTACATGTTTAAACTTATATGGAGCTGTGAGAAATCCCAGCAGGCCTTTCTCTACAGTGACAGCAGTCTATCTATAGTACGGTCGGTGTCTCTGTTTGTTCAGTTACTGGCTTAAAGACAAGAACCTAAAACTGACACCACAACATTAAACATTTTCTCACATAGAAGTTGTCTGAAGTTGCCCTTTAACAAATGGAGCAGACAATAGGAGATTGTCCGTATCAGACATGTTCTCGCCTGCAGGAAATACTCCGTTTGGTTTAGGTGGTGCATGGGTAGAATGTGCAGGAGGCAGGATTTCAACTGTTTCCCTACCAACAGAAGTTCCTGAATTTTGTTGTTTCTCCAGTTAACAGATTTGTTGGTGTCTGCATGTAAATGACCCGTCTTCTTTAACCCTCTTGCTCTAACGTCTTTTTCCAGGTTTTGCACCAGTTGCATGATAGAAATGTCATCAACATGCCCACTCGCTCGTTGTGAATTCTCTGGACAATGCCCACGCCAAACTTTAGCTTCCCTTTGCACCAGGGAGCTGGCAGGATAAAGTCTATTTAATTTCCAGTCCAACTGGTTTGGGCTTTTGCGTTCTTACATACAGCTCCTTAAGTTATTTCTAGATAAGTTGAGGACTGCAGTACGTGTGTGAAAGAGACTGAGTGAAAACAGAGCTGTTTCTGCTCCAGTAATAGTGTGGACTTGGATGATAATAATATTAATGATAACTTTATTTATATGCAGGTATGTATATCCTGACCATGTCAGATAGATAAGGTGGGCCAAGGCCATTTAGTGATTTAAAAAACAATCAAAGAGTTTTAAAATTCACTCCCAGGACTTCACCAAAGTGCTTCTGTGCCTTTCAGTCACACTTTGTTCGCTCACCATCCGCTTCGATCACCTCCCTCCAATCCCTACTAGTGTTTCATTCACTGAAAAAACATTACCTCTCAACACAGAGCTCACTCTCCTCAAACTGTGACAAATAACACAACTGTAGACTTTGAAAGTGCATGCAGTACATAGATTGATCCTTCCCATTGTCAAATGATGTAGTACAGTGTTCCTCAAAATTTTTATACTGTGAAAATATTAAGCTTTTCAAGTACCACATCACTGTTTTGTGCCGTTTGGAGGCAGCAGGAGCTGTGGAGACTTCACTGACGCTTCTTAAGTAGCCATTTTCAACACAGTAGGTTGAAGTATTCTCCTCCCAAGCTGCACTTCTCTTCGTAATAGTTCTTATTTGGAGCCATGACCGTAGTGTTTATGAAGCATTTATTTTTCGTCGCTTCATTTTTCCTCTGCTTATAATCTTTTCATCACAGTTTGGCTCATAATTGCTTAATTAATCATGGGTGACATATGAGCATGCCACGTTCAGGACTGTGACTACACAGCAGGTTGATATTGAAACAAAAGTACAAGAAAGTAAAAATGTATTTTTACTTACATTTTTCTCCACATACCACTAGAAGTAGCTTGCGTACCACCAGCGGTACACATACCACAGTTTGAAAATCTAGGATGTAGTACAAAGTGGTTGAAAATCCATGAATGTGTATATGTGAGTGGACTTTCACCCAGGAGGCTGTTTTTAGTCACCTCTGTCAAACCAAAAGCTAAAAAATTTAAGTTACATAGCATTAAGTGTGTCACATGACCTCCTTCATGAGTTACATAATGTAATGTACATATTTTAACCCAAAATATAATCTTTTCCTAAACCTAACCAAGTAGTTTTGTTGCCTTAACCTCTGCAAAATGCACCCGTTTCACACTTTCACACTTAATCTGCTCTCCACAGACGTTAATGGCAAGGATTACATATCGCTTGCACACAAAATTTGCAATTTAAAAGTGTAAAGTTGTGTCTTTGGACACAGATTGAAGAGACCAAACTATAGTGGACTGACAAAACATTTCCACCTCTAGAGCTTCTAATAGGAAGATTAAGAACCATTTCATTGGACACAAAAATGTCACCTTTCGCACACACAACATGAAACTCTCACTTAACTGTAGATGTTCTTGATCCCTCTTAGATGAATCTTGATTAATTTGTTGACCTCCTGACTTTTCTCCAGCACCGCCATCAGGTCAAAACGATGAGTAATGTCATACTCTAGCTGGCAGATTGCCAGTCAGGATTTTAATGTCTCCATGTCTCTATTACTCCAGCGCCACCCTCAGGTCAGATCTGCTGGGCCTGCTGTGTGTTGCTTCATCGGTGAGTCTGTCAGCTGGTGTGTTTCAGATCCACGTCAGCACCCCGGAGCTGCACTGCGAGTTAATGTGTAACTGCTGTGTGTGCAGTGTGTGTGTGTGTGTGTGTGTGCGTGTGTGTGCAGTGTGTGTGTTGTGTGTGCACTCGATGTACCTGAGCAAGGTCAGAGTGACTTGTGTGTGTGTGTTTACATGCTATCACGGTCTAACAGAGTGTACTCTCTGCGAAACTGGTGTTTTATTGCATTCATGTGTGTGTCATTAAAGGAAAAAAGGTAAAATAAAGTCTGAGAGTTGCAGTGAACCTCCTTGACCCCTGAGCTGCTCGTCAGTATCGGATCAGGACGCAGGGTCGCGTGGACTGTCTGGGAAATATTCACAACTGGGCTTGGATGGTATAAAGGAATACCAGGGTATTTAGAAATCCCAAAGGTATGATTTTAAATTCCATCAAAAATACAGACACTCCTCCTTCAATTAAACTGATACGGACAGTAGGCAATTTGCCAGACAAAACGACCAAAATCTGTCCCTTTCTTTAGCCTGCCATCCCAACCTATGACCCCGACCTTTTTCTTTGTTTTTCGGCTGCTTCAATTACGACTTGGCACGGCGGATCATCTCCTTGCTAGCAGACATGGCTTCAGGAAACCCCGTATGGATCCACAGATTTGATTTAGCATAGACTTTATACGACGGATTTCCTTTCTGATGCAACCCTCCCCATGTGTCCGGACTTGAGGTTGCCAGTTTGGGAATGTACTGACTTGTGCATCTGCTGATCCTGTGATCCGCAGACGACCCGCTCTACCACCTGAGCCACAGCCGCCCCACATTAGCCTGACCACATTATTAAAATATAATTATTGAAAAATACAGAACCAGAAAAGTTATTCATGAGTCGGTTGTCTTGGACATGCCAAAGCACCAACTGCCTATGCACTGCCAAATTCTGCCAATAATATTAAACACCACACCTTCAAGGTTAAGGAAAGATTGTGATAATGGTTGTATGTTTAAAAAGGAAACTGACTGCTTTGAGAATGAGTGTGATTTTAATGATGGAAATAAAAGCTAAAAAATATCCACAGTAGATGGTGTAGCTGGATTTAGTTCTACAGATTCTACTTGAGTAATTGTTTTCTGCTGTCTAAATGACTTCAGTCCCGATGGTTGTAACATTAATGATTCTGACACCAGAATTTCTGAAGGAAAACTAAAAGCTCAAACTTCATCCTTGAGGGTATTTTCCCAAATCCTGAAACTAATCATCTGCTGGGGATGGAATAACCGTAAAACAGTTTTGTGATGCAAGAGCCTGAAATATGTGGGGTCCTCTCCAAACCTCAAACTGTTACCCAACTTCACAACGTCGAGTCTTTTCCCAACCGCAACCTGAAAATGAGTTTCAAAACAGATGCAAAGCTGGCAGCAGTGAGTCTGCAGAGAGTCCAACTGCTGCTACACTAATGCTGTCTTCACTACGCTTTCTGTCTGGAGTTTTATTTACTTGTTGCCTCAGTGCAGCTGGTTGGTTGTCACTGAGGGAGGAGAGCCCAAATTATCTGGTGTGATCAGACGCTGCTGGAAACAGGCTTGGCATCCTCTGTTGCCATGGAAACAGTCCAAACCACAGGCAGCGGTGTCCAATCAAGACAAGTTCCTGAAAAACCAGATTAGCTGATTCCTGTTAAATATGGAACTCATTCCAAAACCATAAAAATAAGGCACTTAGTTTAGTTAATCGCCCTCGGGAGAGGAATTTTGTTGAGTTTTTTCTTTTTTTGAGTGTTCAGACACGACCTCTCACTCTGCACTGCATAATGTTGGGTTATCCCAGGTGACAGATCACAATTATGAAATAAATGTGGGGAAATGTTTGCTTTTCAATCCAAAATCCACAATTTTCGTAAGCCCCATTTGAACATAATTAAATTACAGGAGGTGGGGAACAAAATATTTATTGTTCCGGTTAGCACTTTGACACAGAGTAAAAATTCCACTGCAAACTACTTTCCATATTTCACCAAACACAGAGGCCAATTGATATTATTCTGATGCAAATCATGTGATTTGGAGTCAGGTTTGTTCACATTTTTTTGTTTTTTCTGTGCCTTATTTCTGCTTCTTTCCTAGTTAAGAATTATTGAGGCTGTTTGGCAATAAATGAAAGTTCTGACAGCATTTTGGCTTCAGATTCAGGAGCCTCATCTTGCTACACAGCAAGGAGACCCATTCACAGAAAGAGCACGATTCACCAAAATATAACAGAACATCTGTCGGGCTGACCCCTGATAGTTGACCAAACTATTAATTGACGAGACGAGTCTTAGTCAACCAAGGGATTGTTGCCACATGGACCTTTTCTCTTGTAACACTGAGGTCACAGACGCACTGCTGCTAACTGTGATGTAGCTGCCATTAGTGAGTTAGCTCAGTTAGCACTCCTATAGACGAGGACACAGCCTCCGAGACCAGTGGAAGCCAGTCTGACGAGGGGAATACAGAAACGCTACCGAGGTGATGAACAGGACTTCGACTCTGAGGGCGATGAAGACATGGATGGGCACGGAGTTAAAGAGCGAGATTATAACGAGTTAATTAGTAAGTACACATCATCCATTGTGTTGATAGGTTGGTGAGAATATGTTTTTGTGAAGTTTGAAGTTATTTGTTCCCATGTTTTGACCAACGATGTGAGACTATGTTGCAATAAATTAACAAAATGTTCGGTCTTCTTGCTGGTTGTTCTGAAACATTCAGAATCATTACCACTGTTGCCCTCAGCATTTAACAGGTGGCCCACTTCATGCCCAGAACATATACATATATAAATAATTAAATTGTTATCATAAATGTCCGCCAACTATAGTCAGTGAGGAAAATCTTAAGTCGACAGCAGCTCTAACAATCTGACAAGCCTCAAAAACTGATTTACAGTGTGCCTGTGATTTAAAGTCGTCATTATTTGCATCTGTATCTGTTAAAAACAACAAAATGATGTGTCTTTGTATCTGTACTCAGGCAGAAGATCAGAAGTTACATTAAACTGGGCAATTTTTGTTATTTTGTAACCTAATATTCATTGACAACATAACTGTTTTGTATCCACAACATCAAATTATTTAATGTTGGCAAATATAATATATAATTACTTATGATCAATTATGCACTGTATTTCCACATTGTCATACTGTACTTTTCACTGATCTCTCTCTTTTTATTTTCAGCTAAACTAAGTTTTTATGAACTGTATGAAGCCCACCACCACCTCCTTCTCCTTAACAGGGAGACAGTGAAAAATCAGAAACTGAAAAAAAGAAGAAATCAAAAGGTTCTGTTTGGCTTTGTAAATAGGAACTTTACAGAAAAGATTTATAAAAGTTTATGAAAATGTCCTTTTCTGTAACAATACTGAGCAACTTTAGATAAAAAAAAAATCAGTTTCCGTCACATTATCAAATATCATCAAATCATCATAACATGTAAATAATCCAGCACCTCTTTTTAACATACTGCATCCTCTGAAATAATTTCTGTTTCTTTCCATTCTCGCTTTGTCTCTTTCCCAGAACGCCACCACCCACACGCACACACCTTCTCACTATCCGTTATTGCACTTACTGTTTGTACATTTTGTTACAGTTATGGTTACAGACTCTGACTGATTGCTTTCTTTGATGTCTCCAGATTTCGTAATAATATAGTTATTATGAAACCTTTTGGCCATGATTATCAAGTAGTAAAAATGTGATATTGTGACAGCCACATGAGAGACAAATGTCTTCATCCATGTGTGCAATGTACTGTCCTGTTGTGAAATCCTGCTCTGTGTGTGTGTGTGTGCGTGTGTGTGCCTCCAGAGACAGTTTCAGTGACAAGGCATTCCTCTGTGTCAATGCTGAGTTATGCTCATCATTGCTGGCCCACCACACCTCTGACCCCTGACCTCTGACCTCCCTGACATGTTTTCGGGTGGTCGCTCTGTAGTTCTCATCCTCAGATTCACCAGCAACAGAAACCCACCAGCAGGATCTGTGTGGGTTTAAGTTTGTCAAGTCCAAATTAAGAAACACTTTAATTCAGTCACTGTGATGAACCTGCAGCTTTTCTGTCTGCTCTGGTCCCACTGAGCCTCAAGGAGACATTTCATCTTATTCATATTATTTTGGAGCAGGGGTGGGCAATTATTTTTCATTGGGGGGCCACATGAAAAATTGATCAGGTTGCCGTGGGCCAGATACAGATGTGATAAAAGGTTCTAATAATGATCAAATCTCTAATAAGTATATCGTATATAATTTGTATATCTCTTAATGGATGCACGTGTGAAAATATTGTAGATATACGAAGTTTTCGTGATACATTACACCATGTTTACATGCTACCTGGGAGGCTACAGTTGACATTTCGGCTAAAAACATGGTGTAATGCTCTTTTGTGGTTAAATTTTAATGTCGCGGCTCGCGGACACTTGGATTACACCACACGAGCAGGATGGAGACATTTTGTGTTTGTTTTGTGTTCTTTTTTTTTTTTTACATTTTATCTGTGGTCTCCATTCACTGCCATTATACTGGATTTGGCTGCAACCTTTCTGCTGTTAAACTCCAGGATTGTTTTGTGAACTGAAGATCTTCACCCATCCTCACATCAGCATAGAGGTGAGTACATATTGAGTGGATTATATTCTGGGGAATTGCTATTGATCATGTTTCATATACATGCATGCTGCATACAGGTTGCAATGATAGTAGCAGCGAAAGTAGAAGAAGAACAACATAAACAACATGTATGAATCTGCAGTGATGTCTGCCTTCTCTCCAGTATAATGAGACTAAATGGCACTCGGCCTGTGGTGCTCAAAACACCAAAAAAATGCATTTGAAATTGCAACAGCAGTGCCTCTTTCAAGAAATCATGACCCGGTTACTCAAGATAATCCACAGACCTTGTAGTGAGCAGTTTCATGTAGGAACTAACCAGGGTATGATTTCTGAAAAGACATTGCTGTTACCCTTTCTGTTTCTCTTTTTTTTTTTGTTCGCTTTTGCACCCATGACTGTTCTATCTAGTTCCATTATACTGCAGGGGAGACAGACACGTATTTTTGTATTGTTTTTGATCTTGAGGTGAACTGTCCCTTCAAAAGCTCTTGTTTTAAAATCTTAGCACATTGCGTGTTTCGTTTTGTTTTGTTTTGTTATGCTGTTTGGGTGAACTGGGCCTTTAAATGTATGCAGACACATCCCTTCCCTTATTTCCATTGGCTCTTTAAATCTTGTGAAAACAGACTTCTTCATTCTTTTCATTCTGTGTTTACTGTTTTGCAGAAGCACCGACAGTCTGATTCAGCTCTGTCTCTTCTGTCTCTCCTCAACGAACATGTTAAACATGAACTTGACCTCCTCCCTCCGTCACACCCAAACCTTCAACATGTTAAAAGTTAAACCCTCTTGTAACTCTAGTGTTTAAACTCAACCTCCGACCTTCTTTCTTGTCTGATATCTGAAGTTGACCTTTGACCTGGTGATTATGACCTCTCAACAGGACCTGGAGCTTCCTCTTTGTGTTTTCTGCAGAAACATGAAGCTCTTCTCTTGCTCCACATGTGAACTTTAACTATACTTCCCTCTTTGTTCTCTGAATTTACTGATTTTTACAGCCAGCTCAACAGGAGGTGGGCAGAAGCTTATTTTCAGGAGGGTGGGCTGCCCAGGATGAGTCCGTGTGCGTAATAATATTTGGATTAAACAGCTGACAGATGTAGCATCAATCATGCAGCAAAGGTGCAACGTGTAATAATCACCAAAATTTTAATATAAGGCACTGAAAAATTAACTTGATGTCTATGTATTGTGTTGCAGAGATATCTACTGAAATAAGCATGCATACCCTCGCCATGGTCTGTCCTGTCCAGTACCACTTTGTCTCTCAAGAGAGTCTGGTTTAAAACACTCACACATCAGTAAAACAGCTTGCACTGCTCAACCAGCCCGGTCTCATTCCCAACTCGTCAAATACCAACAATTTGTCACCACCATCTCGGCAATTCATTCAGATGCGCACAGAGCCGAAAGAGAGTTGGACAGGGCTTTTCCAGTGACTTCAGCGTAAGCTCATGCACAGCTGTATGAGACACATCAGGCTTTCGATATCATAAAGAGGGCGAAAGTCTGCACATGGAGGAGGTGGAGTGGATGGATGGCTCAAGACAAACACAGGACTTTTACTCAGGAGACTGGGTCTGTGTCCCATGAAAAAAACAAACAAAATGTTATTAAAAGAGACTTGTGTCATGTGACTTTGTCTCGCTTACAGGTCACTTCATTGACATCACATGACATAGATAACATAACATACTTATTGTAACCCCAGACATGGTATTATCCCAAATTTATAGTTTTGCACATAAACCTACCAGACTTTAACCATTTCATATCATTAACCACGTGTTAAAACAGGCTTTCATGGCAATAACTTATACAGCCTTGAAACGGCACCTTTTGCACCTGTATGAGACGCAGATAGCCGTGAGAAAATGTTGGTATTTGACAGTTGGGATAAGAACTGGTTGGCTCAACATAATTTAAAAGGTATAAAATGGAATATAGCCTACAGGGACTGGCAGAGGAGCATGTATGGGTCTCTACATTGGGTGGCAGGTGTGGATGATTTATGCACATATGCAGATTCAGATGAACGCAGAGGCCCTTACTGAAATGCAAACACTTTGAGCTAATGGTGGCTAGCAGGCTAGCTACAGTAAAGCCAAAAATATTTACAGCAAAGAGTCTAGTAAGCAGCAGTTAGCAGCAGAGCTGGGAAGTAACAAAGTACAAATACTCAGGTATCTGTTCTCAACTTCAGTTCTTTTTCTGACAGCTTTTACTTTTACTCCCTAAATTTGAACACAAGTATCTGTACTTTCTACTCCTTACATTTCCAAAGCATTGCTTTAGTTTTAATGGCTTTGAGGGGAATTATTGATTATTTTTATTTTGCATCCTTGCGTATCGCCTTCCCAACACCAAAACTGATTTAATACTAACTGGATGGGACAATGACACATTGAAAAGACTATTACTTGGTGGGTTCATCAGCGCATATCATGCATGACAGACGCAACAAGATGAAAGGAAGGTAGAAATTTGTAACAAGACAAAATGAACAGAGAGGGAGACTCAGGCGCCGAGAAAAGGTGACGTTCAGTTAGCTTTGCACAGAAACAGTTGGTAGAAATGTACTTCTGAGAGCTAAATTTCAGAGTCTGTACTTTTTCCACTGTTACTTGTGCAAAGAAGTTGAATAAGTATGTCTATTTTTTTAACACACAAATATCTGTAGGCTATTTCTACTTGAGTAAAGAATGTGTGTACTTTTCCCACCTTTGGTTACTGGTTACTCTGGTGATATGTTGCCCCCTGTTTGTTTGGAGTTACCTTCAACAGACGGCCATGTTCTACACATTACCCCTTTAATGGGTCATTACACTTTACTGTAAACTTCACCACGATAGAAACTTCACAGTGAGGTGAAATAAAATGAAAAATGTTCAGTTTTTGTGCACCGCTCATCAAAATAAAAACACAGAAGGAAAGTAGGAAATTAGAAATTGAAGGAGAGTTATAATAGAGGCTGACGTCAGACAGAAGATTCACATGTCGGAGAGAAAATACGCCTCAGGGTATTTAGAGTAGGTCACCTGGGAGTGTGTGTGACAGGTACACGTCAGCCACACACACTCAACACACTCAAGTTTATCTAAAGCAGCTCAGCAGAGTGTTTGACACCACAGCAGTTAAACCTTAAAGGTCTACCCCGGGACATGCATGTGTGGTGGTGGGGGAGTGGGAGGGGTGTGTGTGTGGTGTGGTGTGTGTGTGTGTTGTGTGTGTGTGTATGTGGGGTGGAGGGTGGGGTGGGGAGGGGGATGTTTCAGGTTCCAGCCTACTTCCAGCTGAGGTGTGACTGGGACTTCACATGTCAGACTGAGTTTTCCTAGAAACCCTCACAGTCAGATTTAACCCTCTCTCTGTCGCTCAACTGCTGTTACACAACACAAAAAAAAATAATGATAACGTGAACCAGGATCGATAATAAAAAAAATCTTAAATACAATTACTCAAAAACAGCACATAATCAGAGTGAAAACAAAAAAAAACTAAAAAAAAAAAAAGATTATACAAGAGCTGACAGTACAAGAAGAAAAAGTACACTACATGCCTCTCTGTCAACAGTCAACACCTCCACTTTGAAGCCACGTCATCTATAGTTGGTGTGTGTGTGTGTGTGTGTGTGTGTGTGTGTGTGTGTGTGGGTGTGTGTGTAAAAAAGGTGAAAGTGAGTGAGTGCCAGTGTGTGAACTTGAACATGTGAGCTGAGCAACATGTGTCAGTGAACTCCTGAGAACATATCTGGGGTGGTGTAACTTTACAAGGCCACACACAAGGTAGATAGACAGATAGATAGATAGATAGATAGATAGATAGATAGATAGATAGACAGAAGACAGACAGACAGACAGACAGACAGACAGACAGATTTATTATTGTCTTGTTTTTTAAATATTACAATACATATTTTATTGTCAACTTTTAATCCTGGTATTATTGTACCGTGAGTTTTTGGTATTGTTACGTTCCAGATAGACAGAAAGCCCATCTGTCAGATGTTTTCTTCTGTAACTCCATGTTGTGTCGTAGTAAAATGAACAAAAACCAAACTGATTTGCGGCTCCAGATTTTTAAAATGGTGGCTGAAATAAAATGCAGCGAGTACTTGACGAGAGAAAAAAGTCCATTGATGGAGAAGGTGCGGTGGATGGATGGTTCAACCAAAGACAAGACTTTCACTCATGAAACTGGGGTTCATGTCCCATGTGACACATGATGTACGTAATGGTGACCCCAAACTTATTGGTCTTACTCTAAACCGACTCAAGTAGTTTTAAAAACGGTGGTGACAAATTGTCTAATTTTAGTCCATCAAAGTCCCTGTTTGGAGGGTGCTTCTTTCCAAATGTAGATAGATAGATAGATAGATAGATAGATAGATAGATAGATAGATAGATAGATAGATAGATAGATAGATAGATTTCACCTCACACAGAAGAAATGCTCTCATTTTTATCAGTGTTTGAGTGTTTTGTGATCAGTATTGGGTGATCTGGTTGTGCACTCTTCCTCCTGCCTGTCAGCTCATGGAACCTGTGGGGGTTTTTTTGACTCTGCTCTTCGCTGCACTGTTAAGGTGCATAACCTTTGCATCCTCTTCACTCTATTACACAACTTTGTTAAATACTTGATTCTGATTGGTCAATTGCAGCATTCTGAGGTCTGTTATTTCTGTATAGCAGACCGTTACTATGAAGAGCAGATGGTTGCTATGGAAGCCTTCTGATCATAGACAACTGGAGGAGCATTAAAATCATTTTAAAAAGCAATAAAATAATTTGAAGTCAATATATTGTGTCCGATTATTGATATCTTGGGTAAGTAGCTGTGTAATAAGCAGGATAATGTACAGTGAGCAGGTCATTATTCTGAATTAACCCTTCAGGATGATTTGGGGTGCCATGTGGGAGTTCTATGATTGACATTACATGTGATGTTGTGGCTGGGAATAACTTTCATACTGCACTTGAAACATCCTATTTAAAGCATCATATACCAAACAAATAATCAATGCTGATACTGCATGCTAACAGATTAAGGAGTGCTTTTGAATGCTTTGAATTGCTTCAACATTGTCATGTGTATGCAGTGTTGTAACACTCATTACAACCTGATTGCCCCTCAAAGACTGGAGACCGACTTATACTTGATTTCAGCTCTCTGACAGCAACATATGTTTTAAAGGAGACATATTGTGCTCATTTTTGGGTTTCCTATTTTTATTTAGCGGTTCTAATACAATTGGTTTATTTGCTTTTCTTACAGTGTCCATTGTTCCAGCTTCTTTATTCACCCTCTGTCTGAAACAATCTGTTTTAACTCTGTCACCAACCCCTGGAAAAGAGGTTGTGCTGAGCCCTTTGTGACATCATACAGGGAGGCAAATTTGAATCTGTTTTGACAGTCAGAGGGAGCAAAAAGGAGATTCATATTCTGGGGGTCTTGAAATATATATTCTTGTTGAAAAAACATGAAAAAGTGTATTTTGCATATATGTGAAAACTGTGTGCTTCTCCTGCGCTGACATTCAGTTGCATGCCTTGTTTCAAAAAAGTCAGTCATGTGGGTATTTCCCAAAAAACAGTCGTCTCCAGTTCCAGGAGTGACTTTACCCTTCTTTCACTCCACTGACGATTTAGAAAAATCCTCACGTAAAGAGTTTCAAGCCTGTAATCAAACCAACCAACTACAAATGAATCATGACCACAAAACATTTGATTCTGCGTTAAAAAAACAAAAATAAAAGGAAAACAGATAAAAACACAAAGGTACAACACTGTGTACATAATTAAACTACTCTTCCCATAAACCATTGCGAATGGTTCCGTTCGTGTTGTTGTTTGTTGTTTGTGCTGTGTGTCTATATACATTATATTCACTGCAACACAATGACATTTATACTTTAGGATTGTGGGTATTGTAGTACTTCTCTATGACTTTGTGAATAAAACAAGGTTTATGTCATATGGACTATCATACGGCTTCTACAGGAGGATAAAACATTGTTTCACGAGCTCATGCGTTGTGGTAAATCTACCTCGGATGGTTACTAATATAACTTATAATCTAATCTTACTAATAATCTAAATCGTCTTTTCAGAATATGAGCAGGATTTTCACTATCTGAATTTCTCTGTTGAGCTCTATTGATTGTAAATAAAGCAACCCAGAGGACCAACACATGAGGGGATGTTTTCTCTGTTTTCTCTCTTTATTTTAAAATCCACCAATAATTCAACCTGTGAGAGAAAACTTTTCTTCCTTCATATCCAGACATTATATGTTGTTGTTGTTGTTGTTTAGGCAGTGATGACTGGACTGATTGTGTCAGCAGTGTGGTCCTTTTAAACATTATCCTGACCTGAACTGACCGTGTGTGTGTGCAGTGTTTGTAATAAAACATCTGTTAACATGTGCTGCTGCAGTCACACCTTCACTCTCTCTCTCTGTCCTCTACTCACACACGCAACCTCTCACACATGTAAAGCATCTCGCCCCCTCACATTTTTACTTCTCGGTGAAACTCAATAAGCATTTTTTTCTACAAAGGCTAAATGAACACACTCACACACACACACACACAGTTCCAGTGAATACCAGGAGCATGTTCACATTTGTGAATGAAAGACTTTCTGTCTCGCTCTCGCTCAGTGGAACGTATTCTTGGCACGACTCCAGAAACTTCTCAGTGGCGGGAAAACTCACGCACGCTGCAAAAAGTGTCGAGCGTGGACTTAATTTTGACCTGGTCTCACATTCTTTGTGTGCAGTGGGGTGGTAGTTCCTTTTGGAGTTGATAAACAAATTTCAAAACTGACAGCTCCTGTAAAGATCCTACAGAAGCATCAGGTGAAGTCAGCTGATGGACAAAGCGTCAACAAGCAGGGTCGAAGATTATAGATTTTATGTCGACACTTTTTTTCTGCTTTGTTTTTACTTCCTTTATTTACAGGCTGGTGGCACAGTCTCATCTAGGTATTGTTAAAGACCCTTTTAGTGCCGATGTCAGGACAACTTCACCGTGTCAGCTGGAGACAAAACAGAGGAAAAGCTGGAAGGAAGGCAGACGTGGTTAAACGTGATAAGACGAAAGCTTGAAAGATGTGTGCCAGCCGCAACAAAATGCACAAAATGAACTCAAAAAATGTCAAGAAAGGAAATATTTTCACACCTATTTTCATATTTAAACACAAAAATACAACCAATCACATTCTAAATTCAAGTTTCTCTCTCTTATCAAACTTAGATAAGCTTGAATCGCCTTGTTAACTCTGTAGAAAAAAAATACTTTTTTAACTCTTTAAACCAACAGAAACAAAATAAAACTCACCAAAATCATCCTGGTCAATCTTTCCACTGTTATAAAAATCACCAGTTCTGGTTAGATCAAAATAAATCATCAATTCATTGTGTTAAATGTAAAAACAGACTGGTTTTACAGGCTGTTTTACTCTCAGTACACAACCGAGGATGACTGTGTTGCGGAGAAGTGTCCGTCATTCATTTAGGGACTTGTTTTGCCTCCAACTAAGCTACATCCACAGAAAAATGTCATAATATTTAATAAGTTAATAAAGTTACACCACTTATAATTGACATTATTTGGTGTGTCAGTAGTATTATCCATGCTTTAAGACTTCTCTGAGAGAACTTTATTTTGTTTGTGATGTTTTCTGATATTTCTGAAAAAGGAATCCAGATAAAAATGTTTAAAAAATAAAACAGAGGAGGAAAGTCAGATTATGATTAAAAGTACAATTTAGAAAAGCTTCTTTCTATATAGAACAGTATAAGCAAACAAAACTTACTGAAAATTGTTACCATTGTTGAAGGAGTGTATGTATAAATGCACCTACACAAAATGAAAACATTGTACCCAAACATAAAATTATCACCATTTGTTATTTTTTACAGTGTGACCACCCACACACCCACGCACGCACACACACACACACACACACTCTCTCTCTCTCTCCCAGCTGCTGTGTTTCACTGCTGCTCGCTCAGCCCCTCCCTCCTCGGCCCCTGATTGGCCGCTGAAGTTTGGCGGGCTCTTCTCCTCCTCGTGACTACTACCGCTGCCGCAGTCATCGAGGCAACGTGCGGGAACAAAAGTTCAGCAGGGTGGTTTCCCCGGCGACGCATCCCCGAACACAACCTGCTCTGTAAACAGGCGGCCGGGGCTCGAGGCCAAGAGGCTGAGACCAGCGGCAAGGAACAGAAACAGTCTCACAGATGGACGAGTCCTGTCTGAGTACACACAACAGAACGACCAGGAGTCTGAGGACAAAATAGAGTTTCTCTTTGAGTTTTAATTCTTGAGAGGAGACATTCTCAAAACAAAACTTTGTATTTTTCAGACCATGTCACCATGAATGTACAGGTCTGACTGTACGCTCAGTTTATCTCAGGGACAACAAACATGTCAGATGGGTTAATATTTAATTACTTTATAGATTAAATAATGTACAGTTACACCTTACTGTGTAAATAACCTGACAGGATGCAACATACAGGACGAGGGGAGGAGGACTTTTTTTGTTTACATTTTTATTTATTCATATTGACAAGGCAACATCATGTGATGTCTCTGTAATCTCCTCCCTCTATTTTCATTTATCTTTATTGTCCTGTTTGTCTTGTTTTCCTGTTTTACTTCAATTTTAGCTGTTGGACTTCTGTTGTTTTTGCCTCTGGGGTGTCTGCTCTTTTGCTTTGTCTGTCAAAGCACTTCGTAAACTGTGTTATATATATAAAGTTATTATTAGAATTATTATTATGATGCTTTGGACTCAAACACCATCACAGTTGATGGACGCTGTTTCCCAGATGTTTAACTTTAAATGTGAAGATGTCGGCCATATTATCATCACCATCTTGTTGCTGCTGTTCGCATTCAACCTGACGCAAATTTAAAAAGTGCATCACAGAATTATTTCCTGGGTGCATACATGTATATTTATTTATGTATTTTTATTATGTGCTATATTTTCCATTTTAAATTTACGAAATTATCTGAATATATGTTGTATTTTTGTGTGTATTATGAAGGAGCTGCAACTCTATTTCCGTCGCACAAGCCTTAATGATAATTAATGTCCTTGCATCCTTGAAATAAACATGTTAACGTTCACAGTAAATTAAAGAGAGATTATGTAACTTTTGAGGAAACACATTTTTCCTCTTATGATGGTTATACACTCTGCTTCTGCTGTCCAAGACAAAATATGACCGACGTGAAAGAAACGTGGCGATATCTAGCCTGGGACAGAATTCTGAAAAGTGTCAGAAATTTAGGATAAATGTCTCACAATGTGGCCGCTGCTACATCCCACGTAATAGGAATGTAGTGTGTGTTGGAGGACAAAGACAGATCATATCAGTGGACGCTACAATGCACTTGCAATCTTAGCAGATTTAGCATACCACAAAAATACTCAATGTTACTTCACGCTCTTTTTGCAAAATTTACTTCATACCCATAAATACCACTATTGCACAGGTTCAATTCTTGCTTAGCTGCATTTTTACCACTGTAGCAGCGCAGATGTATGATTTATGCTGACGATGTTTTATTGTATGTTGACTTAGGTCATAACCTGCGATTCATCATCATACAGTCTGCATACATCAAACTCGATGTCATATCCAAGTTAATTAAATCCACGTCGATTTTAAACGTTATATTGCTGAAATCTCACAGTCTGTAGGTGCCATTACAAAATAAAAGCTGAATTCATAAGCACTAAAATGACCCCTTCTTTAGTTCTATACACTCTGCTGTTTTGCAGCTACTGCCTCACTTGGTTTGGTCTGATCAAGTGCTAATAGTGGCTAATGTCAGCTGATGTCACTTGTGCTATTGTTACACTTACACAAGGGCTGCTATTCAAGAAAAAGTGTCAATAAATAGATTAACTTCACACTTCAAGAGATGCAAAGCATTTGCACATATCGATACAAAGCAGCAGGTCATTTCTGGCCCCTCACAAAGTTGTGAGGGTGTTTGGTGTTGAGCAAAAGCTTATACACTCCGAATGGACTGTTGTCTTCTGATGTGGCTGCTGTACGACACATGAGGTGGTTATTTCCTGTTGCGCAGTTTGTTTCTAGAGTACAGAACAGTCTGAGTTTACCTTGCGGAACCGGCAGTTGAGGGTTTGTAAATTCAACAATAATACCTGAGCAGGCAAGACTTATTAGCATTGTCCTTATTTGTATTGTACTGTTATTTGCATTGAACGTCGTAAGCATGAGCGGCTTCACGCCTGGTTGTTGCTCGCAATGCGTCAGAGGATATTTGCATAAAGTTGAACCATCTCAACTTTCCAAGTGCCGCTGCATGCCTTTTAAATCTCGGTATTTCAGCTGGCGGCACCAGGCTGCGACATCGGAGGCCCGTACTACACAGGAGGATTTGGGGTTAGCAAGCAGGTTATGTTTGAGATAACACATCACTGACTATAAAAAGCACCACCCTACTGACCTGTGTTAGCATTCTAACATTAGCACTTAACACAAAGTAGGCTACAGCTGGTCAAATATCTGCAAATACCTGATGAACAAAGTAAAAGTTTGAAGTGATAACAGTGTTAGATGAAAGTTCATAGCACTTAACGGAGCTGAATGCATATCAACGCATCATTCTCGGTTTAAGGATTCACATCAGTATCACCCAAATACTTCAAGGTTAACTATTCTTTTTCTTTATCTGACTACATTTCAAATCCTGCTTTACCTTGCAATAAAAACTGGCTGATAAGACCAGGCAGTAGAGGCAAATACAGAGGTAAACTGTGTATAAACTGTGATTAATCCTCCTCGGTTGCCCTCATTGATCAGTATAATTGATCTGAAATGAGCAGACTTTCAGCTTCATTTCAAAGAGGTGGATAAACTCGGGTTCGCTGGGTTTACCCTCCTCCACTACACCCCAGGATACGACCATAACTGTAAAATATGACAGACTGCTTGTCAAGCAGCGGCGTCATGCTGTGGAGGGTTTATTTTAGAAGTAGGTCAGGTAAACTGTCGTCTACGTTACCATTACCTGGTAACAGAGTGCACATTTATAAATATCTTGTACTTGTAAAACCAGATATCGTATGATGCTCTTCAAATATCACAAGGCTCATTGGTCCAAGTGTTCTTAAAGGGAGAGGACTGCTCGTTCATTTATATTACTGTTGTTTACAGGAGAGGGTAGAATTTGCATAAAAATGAAAATGCAACCCAAAAGAAGTGATGATCCCGCGAATGTTGATGAGAAAATAAAGTTCCAGTTATCTTTAATATCTTTAATATCTACACACACACACACACACACATATATACTAGTCGTTGTCTCAGTGAAACATAAAGTTAGTTCATAAATACATTTCACCTCAATGAGTCTTTTTGCAGAGACAGAAAATGTAGGAAATGGAAATCGTTTACAGTTTTCAATTATTTGTTTCAACTTAAAGTAGTTTGTTAGTTTAGTAATTTTGTACTGGTTAAAACATTTTTTCTAGTGAAATAGATCTGATATTGATTCAGTTGTATTTGAGAAAATGTGTTCACTAAGTTTATGATATTAAGTTGAACCAGCAACAAAAGATTTCAAATTCGAGGAACTGTTTGTAAGTTCTGGAGTGCTGCAAAAATTGGTCTTCCAGAGTCTATGATCAGAACTGTGTCCATAGCAACGGTCTGTTCTTCATAGCAACGGTCTGTTCTTCATAGCAACGGTCTGCTATAAAGAAATAACAGACCTCAGAATGCTGCGATTGACCAATCAGAATTGAGCAGTCAAAAAATCCACGTAAGCCACAATGAATCGTTTTCTCCCTTCATAAGACAGAAACTCTGACATGTCCTCCACCTCAGAAACCACCCGCAAAAGTGCAGATGAGGTGAAGCTAACGCAGCTAACGTTAGCCGTGCTACAGCTGCTGCTGACTGAGCAGCTATAGCTGAGTGCAAACCAGAGACGGCCCAGAAATATTTAACCGTATGTCAGAGGGGGCCCCATGGCTCTGTCGCTCTATCAGCTGAGGGGTCCACAGCCTGAGGAACATTAAAGACTCCTGCTAGAAATTTTATCCAACTAAAATCACTGAATCTTTGTCATATCAATTACCAACTTTTCTGCTTGTGTTTCCTGTCTCTCTAAACTTTGATAGAAACAGGGGGGTTGTTCTATTTCATTTATTGTTAAGAAATTACATTAACGCATTAGTCTGCATGTTTTACTTTTTACTTATTCCATCCCACTGGTTCCTGCTTAAGACGTAAATCTAAAGACAGTTCACAACTATATAGTTTCATTTCTTGAGAAAAGGCTCAGTAATTTCTTAAAATAGCTGGGAACTGTAGCTGTTATCAATCATTTATCAAACAGGAGGAAATAGTGCACTTGTTCAGGACTATTTTCGATTACTACACATTTGGTGTCCTTGTGAGTATTTCCAGCAGCAGGATGGTGTATGTGGGATTCAGTCAAAATAAAGTGTGTGTGTTCAAGGTAAGAGGAAACATGTCACTCAGTGCAAGAGTGTGATGTGTTTTTAATAGTTTTTGGAGAACAGTGGAGCTCTATGGCACAGAGGAATTAGGTATATCACATATCTCATAATGTAATTCATCAATAGCTATAATATCTTCAGTTTAAGGTGTCAGAAGTATTTCTTATGTTAAGGGTGCAGTGAAAGAGTTTGATATTCAAGAATATTCCAGTCATTCCAGACCTGAGTCTGTATCACAGGAGTCTAAATTTTATCTTACTGGTTGAGTAATCATGGAAATTTTGAGCTGGACCTGGTTCAGTAACCGCTGCTGCCGCGGTGGAGGCTTTGAGTTCTTCTGGTCAGTTGGTTTGATATCAAAAAAGGGCAGCTGCTCAACAAGTTTGTTCTGGTTTCAGATCAAACTCACAGCTGGAGGGGATGAGCAGACATTTATTCACCCCGTAGTCATGAAAGAAAACAAAGGAGGAAAAAGGAATATCAGCGTCAGATCAGTGAAGGCAAACAGAGTGAGGTGAAACTTGGCAGAAAGTTCGGAACAGAGTGACGTCTATTTACTGGACAGATCAGGGGTTTTGTTTTCGGTCAACGGATCAGAGTGAACAGGAGAGGGAGGAATACAAACAAAGGGGAGAGGGAGAGAGGGAGAGGAGATAGACAGTGTGTGAGTTCAACACAAACTGACGCATTGAGGACCTCTAGTGGCGAGAAGAGACTCAACCGTTCACACACTTACCCATGAACACACACTGAAACATCCTGGGGACACTATAATCTTCATGTTCATCTTGTCTAATATTTATTCTACTTTTATTTATTCTACGAGTTCATTCACTAATTTCTGTGTCTTGTGACTTTGAAAGGAAAGAAGAAGAAAAAGAAGAAGAAGAAGAAGGACCAATGGGAATTTAATTAATCCCCATGATCCTTTACTTAGAGGAATAGTTCACCCCAAAATCAAAAATACACATTTTTCCCCTGGCCTGTAGTGCTGTTTATCGTATAGATAAGTTTGGTGAGAGTTGTCAAGTTTTTGAGATATCAGTGTAGAGATGTTTGCCATCTCTTCAATATAATGGAACAAATGCACAGTCGTGGTGCCCAGAGAACCAATTTGAAAAATTTGAAACCAGTTTTCTATTAGAAAAAAAGTAAGGAAAAAGAACCAAGTGTCGGTGATCTACTGCAGAAGGAAATATTTCGGGCTGTCTGTCCTTCGCAGGTCTTGTGAACCCGATATCTTAAGAAAGCCTTGAGGGGATTCGGACAGACAACCCAAGAGGCTCGTGCTCGCAACAGCACAGGAGGTAAACATTAATGTCTGTGTTCTGCACGGTGATTTGGTTGTTGGGTTTAGTTTGGTTGAGAGAAAGTAGTTCCTTCATGAAACTGCTCACAACAAGGTCTGTGGACACTGATGTTAATTTTTCAATATAATTTTTCTGCACTTTGAGCACCATGTAGTTCCATTACATTGGAGAGAGAAGACAGACATCTCTACAGCCGATATCTCCAAACTCTGAAACTCACACCAGAATCAGTATAGATGGATAAATAGCATAACAGGATAACTATGAATTTTAAATGGTATGTCTTCCCTTTTTGTCATGGCCACAGGTTATCAAATGAAGCTTTTCGTTTTGTTTCATTTTTTCATTAATTTGATTGTTGGTTAAGTTGGTTCCTTTTTTTAGTCTTTGTTTGCCACATGTTTTTTTTGTTTACGCACAGATCAGCTGATTGGGACCTGCTGCTTGCACGGCCCTTTGCAAGCGTTTTTGGGAATCAGTTGGTCGTAGTCTGAAGAGACAGTAAGTGTTGCCACCCCGGAGCGTCATGTCTGGAGTTTCCCTTGTTAGGGTTGGTGGTGTTTCCTCTATTTTGAGCGGTTAGGGTCAGTTGTCTTCGGTCAGTTGTCCCTGTCGCCTGTTAACAGGTCCCTTCACAAAACCACCGTGTGAAGTCTAGGGGTGAGTTTAGTCAGACTGGGCTTGTCAGGTGGGAAATTCTGTGGGGTCAGTTACCCTCTTACGTACGTTTGGTAGTTAATGCTGCACATTCTGCTGGGTCCAGTTGACAAATCATTTATGGTTTCTTTGTCGGAGATCAGGTTATGACAGACTAAATCCCACAAACTCGTCCTTTAAAAGTAGAATAAGTAGAATTTGTCAGCTGCCGTTTGTAAACGCACCAGACAGACACTGTAGTTGATGGTTGAATCTTGTTCCCAGGACTTCAAACACCTACATTTCGGGTTGGTAAAGTGTCCTGAGTGCTGCAAAATAATCTGGCAGTTGTGGAGGCATTGCAGTAGGTGCTTCACCATCTGTTGCCTGGTGGGGATCTGCGCTCTGCTGAGTGACCTCTTCTAATTTTTGTATGAGTCTATGCATTGTTTTTTGTGGGGAAAATCCTGTGTAGTTGCGCCTCTAAGGTGAGGCAGGGCATGTTTGTTTGTATAGCACCTTTCAAACAAAAAACAACATAAACTTATATTTGCATAAGACAAAGAAATTCATTACTTAAACTCACTTATTTGGTCAGTGGGTGCGACGTATTAGCATTGTACGGTTGTCAGTTATGGTCATTTGGAGTGTGTGTGTCTGTGTGTTTGTGTGCGTCACTGTGTTGTAGAAGGAGCCTGGCTGGTATCACCTGCGCACCTGTCTGACATCATTAGTCTTGTTTAATGTTAGAGAGGGAGAGAGTCGTCCTGGAGGAGTTCTAGTTTCCTGCTGGCAGCTCTCATCTCTTCTCCTCTTGACCTCCTGTAAGGTAATGATGTTTCTGTTATAAACACACTTTACTGAACTGATGTGACTGAAGAGATAAAGACACAAACACACACACAGGAACACATCTATATAAGCACAGAGACATAAAATGAATTCAGGCATACAAATGCAAAATGTGTGTGTGAGTGTGTGTGTGTGTGCGCGCGTACAACAGGCTCAAGATCAGCGGTGTGTGTCAGAGTGTGTTTTGTGTTTGCAGAGCGCCGTCTGCCACGTGGCGCCACGGCAACATCAGACAAACCGTTTCCATGGCGAGGGCAAACTGAAAGGGCCGGTACGCTCTCTCCGGGCACGGCCGACCCAGATGACGAGTTTGGCGGGAAGTGTGTGTGTGTGTGAGTGAGAGTGGAGAGAGAGAGAAAGAAGAGAGAGACAGAGAGAGAGAGAGAGAGAGGGAGAGAGAGGGACAAAACAAAAGCTGTGTGTTCGTGTAGATAATGAATGAAAGAGAATCTGTTCTTTTGTGTGTGTTTGAGGTAAAAATGGTGTTGTGTGTGTGTGTGTGTGTGTTGTGTGTGTAATATAATCAGGAGATGATCTCATCAAAAGGTAATCAGAGGGTTTGCGTGTTCCTGTGTAATATAATGGAAACGTTTCAAGGTCGAAAGGTCTTGGATTGTTTTTTGTGTTGGGAACAGGACTCATTAATGCTCAGATCTTTCACAGGTATAAATAAAAGTCTGAATATGCGATGAAATGAAAATGTAAAAATACTGTGTTCTATTTCAAGCAGGCCTTCATTATTAGATTGTTTTAACTATTTTATGTGAGGTTGTTTAGTCCTGTGGCTCCCAAAACAAAGTTATGCAACAGAAATCTTTGTCAATTTTTTCTTTTTCTTTTTTTTTTTACTTATTTTTGTGTTCATGAAAATTAAGTATTTATATAATATATATTTGGGCTTCAAACAGTTATTCAAAGAAAACTATCTGAGTTAGGTTTATAAGGAAAGTGTCTGTTTGATGGAACTGCTTCAACTTGACACAACTTTATTGTAAGAGGTCACAAGACATAAAGGTTGGGAGGCTCTGGGTTAAAGCTGAAGTACGCAGGTTATTTTTTGGCATTTTTGGGAAAATAATCACCTTTAAAGATAGAATATCCAGGATTTTTCAGTTGCTGTTTCTTAATGGGCCAGAGAGTTAGTTACTACAATAGATTACTTTTAAGTTTTGAAATAAACCTTAAAAAAAGTTTTGCCAACCTATAGTCTTTAATTTAGGTAATTTACTTTTATTCTTTAGATAAACTTGAGAATGTATTATATTTGTATTATTTCAAATATTATAATCTTAACCATAGTTTACTGAATAATTTTTGAAATACAATTTTTTGAGGTTTCTAAAACTCATAGATTCAAGTTTATCTGAAGAAGAAAATTAAATTTTCTCAGCAAAAGATTAGTAGTAAAACTTTTTAAAAACTTTTTTTCTCTTTCTCTTTTTTCTCAACTTTTTATTTTTACAGTGTAAGAAGGTTCAGGCGGAGGGCGTGGTCTCTGCAGATGAAGGGACCATCACACATTTCTGGTGGGTTGTGGGTAATGATTGAGAGGGATTCGTTTTGTGTGAATCTAAAGTAAGTAAGTATAATGTTATTTTTGTTTGTAAGGGTGAAGCATGGGCCAAGGAAGAATGCATAGTACACAAATTATTTTTCACTTTTGTTAACAATGCAAGATGAGGCATTTGACCTTCCTGTTCATTTCTGGTTTCCATGCTCTTTTTTTTCTCTCGAGAAACTGGAGACAACATACTGAAGAAATAAGTTATATTCTATGTAAACACAGACTGATCCAGAGTGAAGTGAGTCACCTCGTGACATTTTGTCATATTTGTCCAGCTTGCTGACTCCCGGCTGGTATCAGCACACTCACCTGTCCTCACAGCAGTGTAACTGTGAAATCCTCCAACAGACACCACAGGTCAGAAAACCTGGAAGGCTGTGACTAGGTCTATGTTTTTAAAAATGAGGGGAAAAGGATGAACAAATATACATGTTTAAAATGTTTTCTTACAGCAGCTTTTTCCTCCATATCCGCCCGTTATCTGTGTGAGTCTTGGAGGCCGCGGCCGTCCGCTTCCTTCATCCTGCCGCCGTTTGGTTTCAGATAACAGGCGGGTCGAGCACACAGTGTTTGATCTTCATATTATCAGTTAACCTTTAATGTGACTCACTTACACTGAGTTTGTTCCTGCTGCCGATGTGATCAGGAGTCGTAACGGCTCCGAGGCTCAAAGTTTGTTTGCTCAAGTGTTTTATAAGGGGAACTGCTGCAGTGAGTCACACATTGTAGGAACATAAAATGTCAAAAGATTTCAGCGTGCTATTGTGTGAAATGTTAACATTACACTCTTAATCTCCGACACTGTTAAAGTAACTTGCTCAGGAAGTCTCTGCCCATGGAGATACTGATGTTAGCTCATGTTGCTTCAGTCTCACAGCAAAACGTGTAATAGACACGCTGATCCACTAGAGGACACTGTGTCAGTGTCACACTTTGCCTCACCGAAGAATGAAAAGTGCACACTTGACAAAGTTAATCTTGTTTATAAGTTACATGAACATATTGCTGGGAAGCACTTTATATTAAGTTTTTTGTAATAAGTGTTAGTTGACAGGTAATAAGGCCTTTATAAGATGCTTATTAACATCTTAGTTATAACAATATGTTTTTAATAAGACTATATGATCTCATAATAAACAGGTTTATCTTTAGATTATAATACATTTATAAGCAGTCTTATAAGAAACTTGTTAATAGTTAATAGACTGCTTAAGAATGTTAATAAAAGTCCTCTTTAAATTGTTTATAATAAACACATTTATTGAGTTTAACTATATCATTGTTACACTAACTTCTAACTGAGCTTTTATTGTTGTTTTATTAAGAGTTCAGCAAGTTTATTATGGATTTATTATCAATTCCTTAGCAGAAAAGAAGTCTCAAATAGTAGTAATTTAAAATCATGCATAACTGTTAACAAGTGCATAATAAAGGAATGAATCTTAATAATCTTTGTTCATTAGATTCAGTACTTTAAAAATCTATGCTTATAATGTTACTTTTGTTATAATAAAATAATAAAAGATACATTAACCTTAATAAGGATTGTTCACACTTTAGATCCCATAAATTATAAGTGATTTATAAAGGATCAAATGACTAATGTTTATTAATTAACCATAAGAAGCATTGTTCAGACTTTAGACACCCCCCCCCCCCCAAAAAAAAAAAAAAAAAATAGTTCATTGTTAATAAAAGCATTATGAAGTAGGTAGATAAATTAGTTGACCTAAATAAATGTGTTTGTAATGCTATTGCAACAATTATAACATAATAAGAAAACTAATAAGCCTTTAATTAACATTCTCAGGCAATTTATAAAGTGATAAGCTTCTTATGTCTTAATGTTAATAATCTAACAATAAACATGTTTATTATGCTATTATTAACACTTATATAGTCTTATAACACATTAATGTTACTAAGCATTTTTTAAGTGCCTTATTCATTTACTATTATTAATTATTATTTTCCAGGCTGAAATGATGTGGCAGATCTGATCAAATTCGTCTGTGAGATCACACACACACACACACACACACACACACACACACACACACACCGAAGATGTCTCTCTCACTCTGTCCCTGAAGGTGATTTATCATTCTGAGCTAAGAGACTAAAAATAGCACAATGATACTTCGTACCTGCGTGTGTGTTTTGTGTTCCTGTAAAAACACTCAGCTGTGTGCCGACCAATCAGATAATGACCTCTGGGTGACATCACAGTGATGCAGGACCAGGGATAAACACTAGATGATGACGCAGATAAAACAGACAGACACACGTCTATCATACACACATTTTTTTATTTCTATCTTAAAAGAAACCATAGCAAAACGTCAGATAAAATCATTTCAACCTTTAGAAAAACTTAAATTACTTCTGTTCACCATTTTTTGTATTGTACAACTTAAGAAAAAACTCAGTTTAATTGTTATTGATTTAATACATTTGACTCATTGAACAGCAAGAGTATGGCTGTCACTCCACCCATTCTTTAGTCTGTGTACACATGCGGTTCTATAACACACAAACAAAATCACTCACGCTTCCTCAATAATTAAGAACATTATAAACTATACAAAACAAGCTCCTCTAACTGTCACATTTGTATTCTTATGTTGACAAGAAAATTACTGAAACATAATGACTTTAACTACTGACACAGCATTTGCTAGGAAAGCACTTAACTAAAAAGGTGAACTGTTATGATTAAAATAACTTGCATGCAACTACTCCACAATCACTTCTGCATATTTTTCCTCTTTATGTGAAACATCAGAAAACCTCTTTGAAATAATGAAAACAATACTAAACTTTTAACTGCTGTGCGAGACTTAAACTTAAGTGCATGCAAATTTCAAACAAAAAACAAATCCGTAAAGATACGGTAAAATGAAAGAAGCATATGTCAGATTCTAATCCTTTGTCCCATTCTTTTGTCTCTTGAACATGCTAAATATGTGTCAACAATCACTTTATATCAAAATCTGTCTCTTTTATCCTCCTGTAAACCATAAAAATATTTTTGACGACTCATCTTGATTGCAGGGGCTGTTACATAATTGTAATAAGTAATGAGCGAACCTCACCCATCAAATAATACAACTCTTACCATTAGCTTGTGGGTAGCTAGCAGAGCAATATCATAACAGGAGGTTTGTGTTTGGATTTCAGCTGAAATATTAGTTTGTTATATTTACCAAAAATGTGGTCTATTTATTTAATCAAAACTCTCATTCTCCTCATAACTTTGAAATATGCCATATGTGGCTTAAATGCTCCCACAGCACTCTAGAGGGAGCATTTAAGTGATCAAACGGGGAACAAAATTCTCTCACAGAACACAGACAGAAAAACTGTGTTGCCATTACATGATCAATGATTAACTCCCAGTGTGACTGGCTTTTGCTTAATTGGCCAATAAACCTTCTCCACAGCAGACGTTTTGGCCTACCATAAAAACACAGGTGTCGCAGATAAATAAAGTTTCCATTCTATTCAGTAGGCTGTAACTGGGACCCTGAAACTGAAACAGCTAAATGGAATTCAAAGATCAGTCATTTTATTGTTCACACCTGTGATCTTTCTACTTTGATATGACAACATGTCTTCTGTGACAAAGACCTGAGAGAGACCTGAGGTGCGTCACTACCAAATACTATTCAGAATCATTAATTTACAGTTTATATTTTGAACATTTTGCTAATATTTTGATTCAGAATGACCTACAGTGAGAGGAGGAACAGAAAAAGCAGATCGTGAATCACCAACATCAAAGTATGAACCTACTATGAAATCTTTTGAATAGGCTGAAGTGTCTCTATTCTGACAAAATGGTTGCCTGGGTCCAGATCTTTGAATCAAGTTCACCTGGTGTCATGACATCAAAATCAATATCTTGGCATGGCTAAGCATCATTCTTGACTTGATATTAAGAATGATGGATACTGAAGATGGCAATGGAGTGTAACAAATTGACTTTTGTCTGATATCAGGCAAACAAAATGGCGAATGAGAGAGAAGAATTCAAATATGAAAACTCTTACCATTATCCACACTGTATGGTGGGGATGTTTTCATATTTCATTATGTGCATCATCAGTAATTTATCATTTCCATTTTGATGCTCTTGTTTAGATTGACTGAACAGCAGAGACAACTTCAGTCTTTAAATCATCAGCATCACAAAGAATCTGAACACAGAATAAGGTAAAATGACTTGCAAAGCAAAATTAAAATTATTTTACACCCATGGACAGGGTCATTGGTAGAATTGTCCACTGTCCTCTTGTCTTTGTCCCTTTGAGTATTAAATGTGCAGTAAGAAATTATTGAAATATTTGAAGACCTGGGAATATGGAGAGACTAAACTGAATCGCTGGGTGCGCTAATCCAATATGCCTTGCAAGAAGACCCGCCCCTACTCTGCTCTGATTGGCTATACGTTCCAGGCATTCCAGGTGTTTGGTAAATGCTAACATTTGCCTAGCTGTGTGGCTAACTAGTGCCACAAAATCATTCATGAAAGGAAGGACAGCAACTTCCAGATCTGTTTCCTCGTCTGTATGTTTTCCTTTACCTTAACATCATGCCAACCTTATTTCTAACCCTTCCCAGGGGACTTGTTGCAGCTACAGGAAGACAGTTAATGTGAAATGGTGAGTCCCTCCCCCCATTATTTTGTTATCTAAATATTTTTTATCATGAAGCAGTAAAATCGTGAAATGTTGGATTTTCATCTGCAGTAATTTAACATGACCCCTATACAGCTGAAAGCGACCATGAAACAGTAAAATAAAGTAGGAGTACTGACAACTGTCTACATGGCCGGTCTCTTATGAGAGCTGGGAACCAGCCAGCAACCCTGCAGGCACTAGCTTGCTGTGGCACCAGTTAGCATCACAGCTAGGTTTATCCATGTTGAAAACAGTTATTGTTGTTGTTGGCATGTTGTTAGCCATTAACTGGCAATCCCACAATACCTTGCTTTGAGTCTCAGTTAGAGGCTGTTATTTTGACATGTCAGCCAATCAGAGGCTGTGTTCCTGGGCATGCGCCTGACAACTCTGATCTCAAACACATTGCGCAATGGATTAACATTACATTTGACCTCACAAAAAATAAATAAATTGCAGTGACAATGTGCTAAACCCCAGGGTAGGTATCACATGAGCAAGGTATTGCGGTCATTGTCACAGTCCTGCCTGTGAATGAGACTCAACAATCAATTATCTCTCTCCGAAATTGCTTCCTGCGCCTTTAACTTCAAGACAAACATGTTAAAATTACATTAGATTAAGTTACATGGTACTTCCCGTCAAGATCTTGATTGCTGTGTTTACATTATACCTAATCATTATAATAATAATAATAACCATCAACTGCCTCATAATCATAATCAACATTGTCATCGTCATCATCATCGTCATCATCATCATCATCATCATCACTGTCACCATCACCTTCATTTTTGCCATCAACATCATCCTCCTCATCCACTGCTGGTAAGATCTTAATAAGGAATTCAACTCTGTTGCATATATATGGAAAGAGTTTCTCAGTGCAGCCGAGTCTGAAGCTGTGTATGCATGTTTTGGTGTCAGGATCACAGAATGACAGCTCTTTTCTGGTGCAGTCTAGATGAACTCTGATTCGCTGAAGCTTCTTCTTTACTGAGAGAAGGATTGGCTGGGCTGATGGGGAGAAGGCTTTATATTTACAATTAGAAAATCCAATCCTCCATACTCCAGACTCCATTTTTCCTTTCCTCTTGACAGACTCTGCAGCCACACCGAGACCAGTTTGTACTGCTGCCAACCTCAACATCCCAGCTGTGAGTCCCTGAGTTGAAGCCCTCAGAGCCCAAGACAGAGATGAAGGAGTCAATCCTCTCTGGGTTTCCAGGAAGCTTCTGTGCCTTTCCATGTTTCACACTGGTCAGATCATCAGACAGGAGGAGTTCTGGATGAGCAGAGTTTGGATCAAGAATCACAGGAGTGAAGAAGACCATCTTTTTCATCTTGTTCCAGATGTTGAAGGTCAGGTTGCCCAGGTGTTTGGCCACATCTATCAGAACTCCTGAGTGCAGCTGTGGATCATCCAGCAGGGGGCGCTGCTGGACTCTTTTCACTGCAGCCTTGTAGTTCTTCAGGAATGAGGCGTCTTCAGCTCTCAGCTCCTCCTCTGTGGCTCTGACTGTTACTGACAGAGCTGCTATCGCTTTGCTCAGAGCCTCAGTCTGCTCCTTCATCACCTGACTCTTCTGTTTTTCTTCTTCCTTCAGAGCAGTGATCCTGGCCTCCTCTTCCTCTTGTAGAAACTGTTGAAGCTTCTTAAACTGCGCCTTAATCTGCTTCTCTGTGTCATGAGCCTGGACTGCAATGTGTTCTGCTGTTTGATCACAGTTTCCTTTAACTTGTTCAAACAGCTTCAGTTTCTCCTGTAAGGGCTTCAGGGATTTCTGGAGTTTCCCTCTGTAGTCCTGTGCTACTTCTTCAACAGGTCTGAATCTGTGGTTGTTGTGTTTTTTTGAATCTCTGCAGACGAGACACACCGGCTGCTGATGGTTCAGACAGAAGAGTTTGAGTTTCTCAGAGTGCAGACTGCAGAGAGACTCTGAAGCTTTCTGGGTACGAAGTACAAAGATCTCACAAAGGTTCTTTAACACCAAGTTTCGAGGTGGATCACTCAGTAAAGTCTTTTTCTTACAAATCGGACACTCCTGTATAGGTTTCCCTTTCCACCATTTCTTCACACAGTCTCTACAGAAGCTGTGGCTACATGACAGAACAACAGGATCTTTAAAGATGTCCTGACAGACCGGACAAGAAAGATCCTCCTCTGATATGGAGGCCATTGTGTTTGTAAAATTTTGAAAACAAAACAGGCAGACAGCACAGAGTCAAGCAGTCGGCTGTGCTCATGTGTTAACTGGAATTAATTGTTGTTTTTCTTTTTGTTCGTGGTAAACTCACATTCAGTGTGTGAAGTCAGCAGCAGGTTGAAGTGTTCCCGTTTTCTCGATTGTCTTGACTCAGTGGAATCTATGAGGTTGTTACAAAGATAAGTCTCTTGTTGCGTGATTCTCCATCTGAGAGTCTTGTCAGTGGCCAATGAAATATAACATGCTGTATTTCCTGGTTTATCTCTGGTGCATCACCAAAGGGTGGAACTTTAGTGGTGATGTTATTTTGTGACTGGTTAGAAGATTTTATTGTTGTTATTATCATGCCGCTGTTTGGTTTTCCATGTATGTGCTGCATGTTTGATGCATCTCAGAGCATCGAACATGCAGCCGTCTCGAGGATGCACGCACTTCTGAAGTTCTATTTTTGGAAACAGAACATTTTCACAACAATCTTTGTGACTTTGCAGCACTTAATGCCAGGCACACCTTTGCATAACAGAGTTAATGAAGGCAAGCCATGGCCTGTCTCTTCTCAGTGTGAGGGAAAAAATGTTGGTATCCTGTACGGTGAGTCAGGCAAAACTGAGTATCAGTACTCAATACCTTCAAGGCATCAACTGAAATAACCCAGTACCACGTAGCACCGAAACTTCTCTAGTCAAACGATACCTGCATTCAATCATTTTGATACCCAGATCTAGAAAAAAAATATTTATATGGTTTTGCTCACAGCCAATCACTGCAAGCGTTCTTCATTAAGAAGAACCTTCAAAAAAAGGTATTGAATAAAGCACTCTGATGATATTGGTATCATTTTAAGGATACTAGTATCATCATTTTTGAAATGATACCCAGTCCTACTGATCTCACTGTTACTTGGAAAGGCTCTAATCCCGGGGTTCTCAAAATGAGGCCCGTGGGTCAGTGGTGGTCCTCAGAAACATTTAATGCAGCCCTCAACCTGAAATACATACCTAAATCATTCAATTGAATACTTTCCCTACGGCCTATATGTAGCCTATAGCCTACATTAAATACACCACTGGCTGCTGTGTCAACGTGCGTTCCCCTAACAAGCATCTGTCAGGTTAGGAAAGACAACTTGTTGAAAACTACTGGCTTCATAGCAACTAGTAATGTTCTGTCATCAATGCTAGTGCTGTATTTCAGTGGACATTTTGACAGTTTAATGGGAAAGTGATAAGGAAAAACCACCACAGTGTATGGTGATAAACTCTACTTCATCTGACCTCAGGGAACAGACAAAGTGATCTGCCTTACCTGTGAACGTTGAATGCCATCATGAGATCAATCAATCAATCAATCAATCAATCAGACTTTATTTATATAGCACTTTTCATACAAATAAGTGCAACACAAAGTGCTTCACACAATAAAAACAATAAAACACACACACACACGTGTGTAAAGCAAAGACTTTGTAAACTGAGGGGGGTGGGAACTGAGGAAACTGAGGAAACACCATCATAAGTGAGGAAACCCCAGAGGCATGATAAAAACTCAAAATAGAAAACAATTTTAAATCAATCAATCAATACATAAATAAATAAGTTAAAATAAGACAAAATAAATAAGTAACAAAATTGGAGAATATATCAACTAGAAAAGCAGATTAATAAAAGTAAATGAATAGATAAATAAAATAAAATACAATAATAATAAATAAAAAATAAATAAAGAGATAAAGTTCAAGTAAAAGCCAGGCTAAAAAGGTAGGTCTTGAGTTTGCTTTTAAAAACATCAACACTCTCTGCGGCCCTCAGGTCAATCACAAATCCTACAGTATGACAGGGTTTTCCTATGTGGCCCCCAATCAAATGCTGGCTCCCTAAATTGGCATTCAGTCATCAAAACTTTGAGAACCCCTAATCTAATCTTTTACTGCAATAAACCAGATGCATGTTTCATTTTAACAGGTTCCCTGTTTGAGTTTTTGGGTTTTATATCTATCAGCCAAACAAGAGCGTTTTGCACTTTTTTTTTTAATAGCTGTGGGATATTTTAATGAAACACACAGCCAGGTTTAAGCCTGACACATTAATGTATAGTGTAATTACTTTACAAATGAAGAGATGTTAAATTATAGTAAATTAATATTAATACACATTAATATGCAGCATATCACTGGCATAGGCCCAAGGAAGTACAGCTCGAATTCCCAAAAAACTTTAGGACGTTGTGTAAAACATAAATATGAACAGACTGCAATGATTTACAGATACTTTAGGACTTGTATTAAATTGAATGCAGTACAAAGACAAGATTTTCAGTGTTGAAATTGATTAACTTTGTTGCCTCTAGTAAATATATACTCATTCTGAATTTGCTGCCTGCAACACCTTCCAAAAAAGTTAGGGCAAGGGTAACAGAAGACTGTGAGAGTTGTGGAATGCTCAAAAAAGCAACTGTTTGGAACATTTCATAAGTAAACGGGTTAATTGGTGAGAGGTGAGAGTATCATGATTGGGTATTAAAGGGGCATCGTCTAAAGGTCAGTCTTTCACAAGCATGGATGGGGTGATTTTCACCAGTTTGTGAAAAACTGTGTGGACAAGTAGTTTTTGTTTGAGAACATTTCTCAACACAAGACTGCAGGAATTTAAGGATTTCACCATCTACAATCCATAACGTCTTTAAAAGATTCAGAGAATCCAGAGAAATCTCTGAATGCAAGGGACAAGGTCAAAAACCAACACTGAATGCCCATGACCTTCAACAATTAGTGTCCTCAGTTCCCAAACGCTCACTGATATACGACGTCTCACGATACATCGACGGCATGTTTACATGCTACCTGCTACACGCTACAGTTGACATTTCGGCTAAAAACATGGTGTAAATGGCGTCTTTTGTGGTTAAATTTTAATGTTTGTGGCTCGTGGACACTTGGATTACACCACATGAGCAGGATGGAGACATTTTGTGTTTGTTTTGTGTTCTTTTTTTTTACGTTTTATCTGTGGTCACCATTCACTGCCATTGTACTGGATTTGGCTGCAACCCTGTTCTCTGCTGAAACTCCAGGATTGTTTTGTGAACTGAGGATCTTCACCCATCATCACATCAGCATAGGGGTGAGTACATACTGAGTGGATTATCATTCTGGGGTGGAATATCGCTTTAAATATCTTCAACTGAATTGTATTGTATTCAACTGAAGATAGATCAAAAAGTTCTGTTTTTATTTTACGTTTTACACAACGTCCCAACTGAGGTTGTATTTCTTTACAAAATATTTTTTTTCACTTGCCAACCAGGCTGTAAGATAACATGTCATAGAGCAGCACATGTGTGGTTAAGACGAGGGGCTGAGCTACTGAAATCAAAGAATAACGGACTTTCACACAAAATTAAAAGACTGATCAGCGGAGAAAACAAAGTCATCGTGTCTGTTTTAGCAGATTAGCAAGGACCTTTTTTATACTCATGCACAAACCTTTGCAGCACATAAAGTCCTTTGAATAACATCCAGCTGCACACAAATACAAAAATATACTGGAACAGCTTCACACAGTGTTGGAAAAGTCCCTGATTATGATTTCACATGGTGTGACTTCCTATTAGAAAAAGCAAATTAAATCAAGTTGAAGAATTTTTATGTCTTAGAAATGCAGTGTTGTATTGAGATTAGACAATAATTTAAGTAAAGTAATAAGATCAATTTTGCAACTAATTAAGTCAACATGCCAAGCCAATCATCATGGTGGACATTATCAGTTAAAAATTTTAATTGATTAAATGGAATTTTGATATATTTGTCTGAAAATACACTCTGAAGTAAGATCCTCATCAGTCCTGGTCAGTTTTGGATGAAGAGATACCATACACCCCTCTGGGGAGACTTAATGTTAGAAATTTGATCAGACATGCATATTTAGTTTGAGATATTTACAAGATTTGATTCAATTTCTTTCATTATCTCAAAGTGAAATTCGACATTGACATAAAGGATGTTTTACCCACATGAAACATTTAATTTTAGTGCTGTACAGGTTATAGTAAATAAAAAAGACAAGCTGTCTATATACACTACTGAAAATTAATAGTTCAGTGTTAATAAATGCATAACGAAGTAGGTAGATAAATTAGTTGTTTGTAATGCTATTACAACAATTATAACAATTATAAAAAAAACTCATAAGCCTTTTATTAATATTCTCAAACAATTTATAAAATGATAAATTTCTTATAAAACTGCTTATAAATGTCTTAATGATTAATAATCTAACAATAAACATGTTTATTATGCTATTATTAAGTCTTATAAACACATTAATGTTAATAAGCATCTTATAAGTGCCTTATTACCTATTAACACTTATTATAAGCACCTTAATAAAGTGTTACCAATTACTGTATTATCAATGCTGGATTTGTTTTGTTTTGTTTTTGTTTTCCAGACTGAAATGATGTGGCAGATCTGATCAAACTTGTCTGAGAGATCACACACACAAACACACACACACACACACACACACACACACACACACACACACACACACACACACACACACACACACACAGTCTCTCACTCTGTCCTTGAAGGTGATTTATCATTCTGAGGTAAGAGACCTCAGTGTGTGTGTTTGTGTTCCTGTAAAAACTCTCAACTGTGTGCCGACCAATCGGATAATGACCTCCGGGTGACATCACAATGATGCAGGACCAGGAATGAACACTAGATGATGATGCAGATGAAACACACAGACACACGTCTATCATACACACACATTATTTTATTTCTATCTTAAAAGGAAACATTAAGGAAACACTACTATTTTATTTACACAGCTTCAGCAAATCATCACTCATCATTCAGTTAAAATCATTTCAACCTTTAGAAAAAGTTTATCTACAAAAAAAATGTATTATACATAAAGATCTACAGTATCTTTAAACAGTCAAGCTCCAAAATTATAGTACATCCAAACACATTATCTTCATTTCATTTTTCACTGGTTTCATTCTTGTGTTATCGCATTCACAGGAATGGGATAACCTGAAAACAAAATGCCTCTAGCCACTGCTGTCGCTGGTGTGGAGCCATAATGAAAAGAGAGATCCTCCAGCAAATACTCATGAATGTGCACAAGAATTAGACTGATCAGTAGCATTGAAGATTAGTTGCAGAAAAGCTGCAGGTCCAATGATCACACATACATGCATGCACACATCGTGATCACATGATTGCATGTGTGTGTAATGAGTAACACAGTAGAATTAAAGTGATTCTCCTTTTACATCATTGGTAGAGTTGTCCAGTATTTTGCCTGTTGTCATCGTCTGTTTCAGTACTCAACTTGACATTTCATTAAATTGGATGGTATTTCCCTTTAAAGCTACTACAAGGAACTTTCATGTTTTGTTCATTTTGGAGGCCTCTGTGGGCAAAAGCACCAGTGTTTCCACTGTAATAATCACAAAATATAACATCAAAAATATTGTTATATAAATAACACTCTTCCTGCTCCTTTTTAACTGGCTAACGTATGGAAGATCTAAACACAGCCTCGTTTCATCTGATTTCACAGGGAATCTGACCCAGTGGCCTGCCACATTAAGAATAACTATATAAAAATAACCAATAATCTTGTGTATTGTCTGGTTAACTTACGTTGGTAATATAGAGGCATTAGTAGTAAATTGAGACACTTCATAACAAGTTAAAAACTGCTTGTAGTAGCTTTAAGATATTGACTGCTGCATGTGTGGACCACCTACATCTTCATTCTGTTCACATTCATAAATTGAAACTTGCGGATGATGTGTTTGTACGTACTAAAATCATCAGAATCATCATCGTTGTCGTCATCGTCGTCGTCTTCGTCGTCATCATCATCATTGCCATCATCATCATCATCATCATCGCCATCATCATCATTATCACCATCATCATCATCATCACCATCACCATCATCATCATCATCATCATCATCATCATCATCAACCACCTCCTGTATAATCTTAATTGGGACTTCATCTCTGTTGTATATATATGGAAACAGCCTCTCAGTGAAAGTGCGTGTGAAGGTGTGTATGCGTTTGTCAGTATCAAGATCATAGAACGACAGCTTTCTTGCATCCCAGTCCAGATAAACTCTGATTCTCCGGAGCTTCTTCTTCACTGAGAGGACAATTGGTCGCGCTGATGGAGAGAAGGCTTTATATTTACCATTAGAGAATCTTATGCTCCATATTCCAGACTCTATTTTCCCTTTCCTTTGGACAGACTTTGCTGCCACACCCAGAGACCAGTCTGAACTGTCTCCAACTTCAACATCCCAGCTGTGAGTCTCTGAGTCAAAGCCCTCAGAGCCCAGAACAAAGGGGTAGGAGTCAAACCTCTCTGGGTTTTCAGGAAGCTCTTGTCTCTCTCCACATCTCACACTGGTCAGATCTTCAGACAGGAGGAGTTCTGGATGAGCAGAGTTTGGATCCAGAATCACAGGAGTGAAGGAGACCATCTCCTTCATTTTGTGACAGATGTTGTAGCTCAGGTTGCCCAGATGTTTGGCCACATCTACCAGAGCTCTTGAGGGCAGCTGTGGATCGTCCAGCAGGGGGCGCTGCTGGACTCTTTTCACTGCAGCCTTGTATTTGTGCAGGAATGAGACGTCTTCAGCTCTCAGCTCCTCCTCTGTGGCTCTGATTGTGTCTGAAAGAGCTGCTATCTCTCTGCTCAGAGTCTCAATCTGCTCCTTCATTGTCTGACTCTTCTTCTCTTCTTCTTTCCTCAGAGCAGTGATCCTGGCCTCCTCTTCATCTTGTAGAAACTGGTGAAGCTTCTTAAAATGTTCCTTTATCTGCCTCTCTGTATGCAGAGCCTGGACTTTAATGTGTTTTGCTGTTTGATCACAGTTTCCTTTAACCTTTTTAAAGAGATTCAGTTTCTTCTTTAAAGGCTTCAAGGATTTCTGGAGCTCCTCTTTGCGATTCTCTGCAGCTTCACTTATTGGTCTGAATCTGTGGTTGGTGTGTGTTTTCGAGTCTCGACAAACAACACACACTGGCTGCTTATGGTCCAGACAGAAGAGTTTGAGTTTCTCAGAGTGCAGACTGCAGAGAGTCTCAGACGCTGCTGAAGGTCTCTGATCTTTCTTCAGTACAAAAGTCTCACACAGGTTTTTCAATATCAAGTTACGAGGAGGGGTCACTCCTTGATGATCTTCTCTTACAAACTGGACACAGGGTTTGTTTCTCTTTCCACCAGCTCTGCAGACAGTCTTTACAGAAGCTGTGGCTGCAGGACAGAATGACGGGATCTTTGAAGATGTCATGGCAGACAGGACAGGAGAGATCATCTTCTGATATGGAAGCCATTGAGTTTGTAAAATTCTTTAAAAAAAAAAAAAACAGCAGACAGACAGCACATTGCAAATCAGTCAATTTTGCTTTTAGTCAATAAACTAGAAAGCTGATCGTTGTTCTCTTTTTTGTTAGTGGTAAACTCACCTTCAGGGTGTGAAGTCAACAGCAGGTTGATGTTTTCTTGTTCTCTCAGTGGATGTGAGGTCGCTATGAAAGTAAAACTCTCGTCTGAGTCTCTTTTCACTGAGCACTGACAAATAAGACACTATTTCCTGGTTTATCTGAGGTAAGCCACTGTGGGGGTGGAACTTATCCGAGTATTTCTTGTAAATGCTCAGCTGTTAACTGTAATAGACCAGCAGTTCATCAAATCAGGCAGATGGTGACACATTTGGTCAAAAATGTCAACTTTTCTTCCTTTAACTGCTCACAATCCACCAGTGGTCAAATTGTTTTTTCTGTCGATTAAAAAGTTGTACTTTGCCTTTTATGTGCTGCACAGTGTTTTATCTGTAGTGCACTGAGTAGAATCACTCTTTTATGACTGATATCCCATTTCGAAACTGCTGAATCTGCAAACAGAACATTGCATAACAGCCTGTGTGACTTTATGGCACTTAGAGTGCAAAGGCAAACAGTACACACCTTTTCATTATATTTAAGAAATGCAGGCCACAACATGTGTTCCTCCTAACAAAATCAGTCAGTTTAAATATTGTCTAGTGTAGATTTGAGTTTATAAACCTTTATTGTCACAATATCCACCACAATTGTGGACATTTCTGTCCATTCTGCTTCTCTCTTCTTCAGCCACTTTTCCACTTTCCAAGGTCCCTTCAGCATTATTTTTCACCTGTCCACCATATACCTTTTGACTTAATTCCTTTAACTCTGTGTGGCCGATTTAGATGACGAATGGTCCAAAGTGCACGGCACAAGTGTATTTAGGACATGTCCAACTCTACTTTCCTATTTAAATGGCACATAATCTGAATGCAAAGTAAGACGTACTGAAAAAAGGGGTTTATTTAGTGTCCTACTTAATCATAGGTGTGTTTTGAGTGTAACATGAATGAAACCAATCAAAGTGTCATCTCCCATTCCCTTTAAGACCCAGGTGCATGGTGGTGCATTGCTATTTAAACAATGGGTTCAGCAAGTTGGAGAAGTGAACGGAGATGCTGAAATGACCCACTGGTAGTGATTCAGGTACTGCAGTTAAGCTGCAGGTCTCACAGGACGGGTCAATCAATCATAATTAACATTATAATTAACAGTGGATGAGCTGCAGACAGGTGAATTTGGATGAAGCGTCCTAACAGTGTTTGCACACAATTACACATGACGAGACACAGAAGGATGACTGCTGTGACATTACAGTGCACATGGAAATGTTAATGCAGTACATTAATTACTGCAAGAAGGCTCTCTTAACATTAAAGTAAAATGTTAAAGACAATACAACACACAATAAAGAAATCATCTTGAAATCCAGCACTGCAGACGTAATTTAAATGATGAATTAATAATCAGAGAGGCTGCTTTCAGTTTTGTTTCCTTGTGCACAGTAATGTCACTGCAGTAAATATTAATATTTAAGCAGAAAAACTAAAAACTGTTGCTGTAAACAGACACGACAGATGTAAGTGCTATTGGGCTGCTGTAAATGTCAATCAATGTCTGTGACAAGTCCCTCCCTAAGTTTCTTTTTTTACAGGAAACACATGAGCAAAACACACTCTACTTGCTGTTTCATGATAACTTTAAAGAGGAAGATGCTTTGTTTCCACAATTAGTTCCTCTTCTAGAAACTGGTGAAGCTTCTCAAACTGCTCCTTAATCTGCTCCTCTGTGTCTCGAGCCAGGACTTGAATGTGTTCTGCTGTTTGACCACAGTTTCTTTTTATCTTGTTCAAACAGCTTCAGTTTCTTGCAAATCATTCTGTTTTTATTTTACGTTTTACACAACGTCCCAACTGAGGTTGTATTTCTTTACAAAATATTCTTTTTCACTTGCCAACCAGGCTGTAAGATAACATGTCATAGTGCAGCACATGTGTGGTTAAGACGAGGGGCTGAGCTACTGAAATCAAATAATACTATAATGGACTTTCACACACAAAGCCATCATGTCCATTTTAGCATTAAGGACCTTATTTATACTCATGCACAAACCTTTGCAGCACATAAAGTCCTTTGAATAACATCCAGCTGCACACAAATACAAACACACAATGGAACAACTTCACACAGCGTTGGAAATGTCCCTGATTATGATTTCACATGGTGTGACTTCCTATTAGAAAAAGCAAATTAAATCAAGTTGAAGAATTTTTATGTCTTAGAAATGCAGTGTTGTATTGAGATTAGATAATAATTTAAGTAAAGTGATAAGATCTATTTTGGAACAAATTAAGTCAGCATGCCAAGCCAATCATCATGGTGGACATTATCAATTAAAAATTTTAATTGATTAAATGGAATTTTGATATATTTGTCTGAAAATACACTCTGAAGTAAGATCCTCATCAGTCCTGGTCAGTTTTGGATGAAGAGAATTACCATACACCACTCTGGGGAGAGTTAATGTTTAATAAATTTGATCAGACATGTATATTTAGTTTGAGATATTTGCAAGATTTGATTCAATTTCTTTCATTATCTCAAAGTGAAATTCAACATTGACATAAAGGATGTTTTACCCACATGAAACATTTAATTTGAGTACTGTACAGGTTATAGTAAATAAAAAAAGACTGTCTATACACAGTACTGGTAGAGTGGTGTTATTAGGGCTCTTCCATCTCATTTGTCTCATTTGATGTGTTAATATTCCAGTATTTCAGTATTCTGCTGTGTAACTATCCTGCAAAAATTGCATCATAATAATTTTAATATATATTTTTCAATGAAAATTAGAATAATGACGTGAAAACTATCATTCCCTCAAATATCACAAATCATATCGCAATGGCAATATCAGTCAAAATAATCACAATTTTCAAAATCATTTTGCCCTACTGTATTACAAAGTGTTCATCTATAATGCAGAAAGTTGCAGGAGCATCCTAATGTAATCTTATATTGTTGAAATTGGGACCAAATATTTAACGTTGTGGCAAAGTAAGTGCATTTTTTTAATCATTAAGAAAATATATCCATTTAATAATTCTTTCACCAAAAGTTTATTATTTAATGGCATAATTACGTTTTTAGTGAGGCTGACTTTGAACCTTTTTAATACCTTGAAATACTTGACTCACTGGAATTGTATGTATCCCCTCTCTCACACCTTTATAAGGCACTTCATCTTGTGTTTTCATAATCTATTTTATCAAAATTTACTTTTTTATTTTTGTGTATTTTTTATTAGAATTGACCAATTAGCCCACACATATACACATAAACACATATAAGGAAATAAATAAACAAGGAAATAAATAAATAAATAAATATAAACTTTATTTAATGCTGAATTGTGTGTGTTGAAACAAGTTGTGGGAGTCCCGGAATGTAATTGGTTTCCAGGGTAACAACACATTCCGGAATCTCTTCCTGCCGTTAGCCTGCTAGCTAGCTGGTGATGTAGCTTAATACTAGCACTAGCTACACCAGTGGCTAAACACCGTTAACTGGTGAGGGTTTTTTTGTTTGTTTGTTTAGTTTTTGTTTTAATTAAGAGTTGAAGAAGAAGAAACGGTGCCACCTCCGTTGACTGAGTTTACTCAGACTCATTAACCGATCAGAGGTTAGCACGGCAGCTAACTTTAGCCGCTCCTCCCAGTGACGCGGGTTCACCTGCTTAGAGCTAATTGGCTAACTAACTTAGTTAATTATTTGTACTTGATGAACCACCTTCATAGCCACATGTGAAGGTATTTCCCTGCACAGTCAGGGATGGAAATAATGGAAAGTTCTGTGTACGGTTTTCTTGGTCGGAATACAGTTTAACTGAGGACTGAAGCAGCTAGCTAACGTTAATTAGCTAGCTAACGTTAATTAGCTAGCTGCTTCAGGTGCGGGAAAAACACGAGCCCCTTTCACTTTCACCAGACGAGCAACAGCCAAACCGCAGACCGGGAGATTTAACCGTGGTGTCATGGACTTTTTCTTTATCGAGAGAAAGCAGGACCATCTGAACGTGTTTCTGACGTATTTTTGCCGAGCAGGACGTTTTCAGGTAACGTTAGGAAACGTTAGGAAACTCATCAACCACGTGAAGCTCCTTTCACTGTCACTGTAAAAGTAACTGTGAGCTTAAATGAAGTCAGTCACTCTAAATCAGGTTACTGGACAAGACTCTTGACCTAAACAAGGGAAATCTGACTCCAGTGTTGTTAATGTTATCTCTGTGTGTTGTGTTTCTGATTGTTACCTAGCAGCGTTGGCCGGAGGAGATGAGGAGGCAACGATCAAACTAAATCACCATGGCAACAGCCAGTTCAGTGGGATTGACTACTTCGCCTCCATGATGGAGAGGAGAATGAACTTCATCATCAGCCACCGTGAGTCAAACACACCTCTATCTGTTGGTTAATGTCGGTTAAATGCCCCACTGTGGCTCTCTGTCTCTATTTACTCTTGCTGTGCAGCTACCAGTGGTGAAGGTAGTATTCAGGTCTTTTAATTAAGTAAAGGTACTAATACCACACTGTAAAAATACTCTGTTAAACGCCCAGGAAAGTGTACTTAAACTTTTAAAAGTAAAAAAAAAAGGGATGGATGACATTTTTTCAGCTGATAAAAAAACCCAATAATTAAGCACTACTTGTGGCCATTACCGACATCCGATAATTTCACATTTCTGTGTTTTTAAAATAAGTTAATTTGACCTGCACACCTGATGGCAAGAGAGGCGAAGATGTAGTGAGCAAAGATGGATGATTTAATATTTCACAGCTCTGACCTCACAAGTCTAACTCACCGCTATTACAACAAAAACAAAGAATAGTTCTGACTCTGCTTCAAATCTACTATTAATTTGACTTTACATCTAACCATATTTGTTTTTATTGATAGCTGATAGCTATGACATTGTGAGACTATTGAGTGTTGATTTGTGAACATCAATGGATCATTGGTTTTATGCTCTGTCAACAAAGGATGGATATCGTTTAAAAAATTACAATACCAGTACCTTTAAACTCATACTGATACCAACAGTACGTTTTTTTTTTAAGTATCTTCTTTATGAAGAATGTCTGCAGTGATTGGCTGCGAGCAAAACTATATAAATAGTCTTTTTTTTTTTCTAGATATGGGTACCAGAAGGATCACATGCAGGTATCGTTTGACTGGAGAAGTTTCGATACTACTTGGTACTGGGTTATTTCAATCGATACCTTAAAGGTACTGACAACTCTATTGGCAACTGTCATTTACATTTTCAAATTCTACTTTAAAAAGGCTGGTAAGCTATGCCATGTCTTTGAGTTGTTTTTTTTTTTTTTTTTTTTTTTTTTTCCAGAAAAGCATGGGAACGCTTCGACTAGGCAGGGGTGGAGAGAAAAAAAATATAGGGAGAATTAGAATTAGAATAATATTATGTCTTTCAACTATTATCACTCATGCATTAATGTAAAAACAAGCTTTTACCATTGTAGATACATGATAAAACAAAACAATACAAAAAAACCTTTCTAATATCACAGTGTACTGTGTATCGTCACAATTCAGGACAGTATTGAGACATTTTTTATCATGATATTTGATAAATTATGTCATTTTCTAAGATGTCTTGTGAATAACTAGTATCTTGACCAGGATCTACTTTTAATTTTAAGGGGAAATTCTTAGAAACCGTCACAATTCTAAGAATTTTCTCAGAATTTCATCACTAGGAGCAATGTTTTGTACTAGGGAACTTTATGAATACAGCCTCAGATGTCTGTGAGTCAGGGAACAAAAATAACACCAGCAGCCAGCCAAATGCTGGTAGAATGTGCAAGTGGCTCATAGATTTGCTTCACTCCCAGCCAAAAAAAAACCAAAACAGTTATACTATCAAGTGGCTGGTAAAATTAGAGCATTCAGAACCATTTGGCCAGTGGACAAAAAAAGTTAATTTTGGATCTTGCTATGAGTTGTTATCAGTTCCACCGAAGAGATATTTTCCCTCTAAACTTCTCATATGGTTTCATTTCAATAACTGTTCAAACGATCCATTGTTTCACAAAAAGACAAACAGATTTGTGTAATCAGATTGAACTTTGTTTCTACTTCAGGAAAAAAAAGGATGATGAACCTCAGACAAGCTGCAACAAAAGATCTGACAAATATTTATTACTCATTGAAGTTTCCTCTGTAAATACAGTATAAAAAGTTTTAAGAGATCCAAGTGATGGTTCAACCATAACCTGGTACAACCTGTTTGCTTCCTAAAAAAAATAATTTAAATCAGCATCACAGTATTAATATATAAATTGGCACTGATCTATGTAAATGTTGGCAGTGATTAACATAAAAATGAAAGGAAAACTATTTAGATATCAGTTTAAATAGCAGTTTTATATTACTTTTAAAATATTTGTAACCGCTAAATTGGCACCTCAAGTGTTTTTGAGGAATGCCTGGAATATGAAATGATAAAAAAAACTTTTCAGAACAATAATATAGCAAGAAAACTTACCCACAAGGTTGTTTTGACCCACTTATGCATGTAAAGGTTAAGAACTTCCCTTTTCACTGCCTTCACTTCCTTCACTGTACTGCAGAAAACTCCATGTCTTGTGACATACTAGATATAATATTAATTCATGATGCACAATTTGAACAAACAGAATAATAAGGCTCTTGCTCAAAACGGTTGCTCTTGTCTGATCTGTCCTTATTCAACAGGCACCACAAAAACAAAAAAAAAAACAAAACAAAAGAAAGAAACGGTTTATCGGTTTGTTTTTTAATGTCATTTAATTGATATTAATGATTAATCATTAACATCCCTGACTGGTACTTTTAAGGATCGGAGTGCTTCAGATGAAACTGAACAATATAAAACATTAGACAGACGTTAATTCAAAGCTCTCCAGACTGCATATTCAGAAACCAAACAGTGTGTGTAAGAAACAAACTGGAGAGACAGAGGACACTGTCTTGGTAGTGAAGCCGCCTCTGCTGCGGTCTTCTGCGCCCCCTGGTGGTGCAGAGTGGAACTGCAGCTGGCGCAACACTGGTGTAACACCTGACACACACAACACACACACACACATACTGAGATTTGTGCAGAGTCACCGTGATGTGAGCTTTGAGTCATCGAGCAGCTGAGAGAGTTTGTTTCCCCCCTTAGTATGTGGGTCAGCCTGACTCACCACTGTGACAGTGTGCATGTGTGTGAGTGAGTGTGTGTGTATGTGTGAATATATATAATGATGACTAGTGCCTTTGATGTGGACTGACTCACTTGACTCTCGCTCTGTTAAAAGTGACTCTGCTGGCCTGTAAACAGTCTGATATCAACAAACAGTAACATCAGATTTACTGGATGAAGATAGGGGTGTGTGTGTGTGTGTGTGTGTGTGTGTGTGTGTGTTGTGTCTGTGTGTGTGTAATCCAAGTCCCTCGCCCTCCACCTGTTGCCCCTGAGCATCAGATGACTCACACACGCAGCAGGTGAGGGAAAGAAAAGAAAGAAGAGGCGAGGGAAGAAAAGAAACAGAGAAAGGGAGGCTGAATGGTTGTTGTGAGGTGATCAAAAGAGGACGAGGGATGAGTCATTCCTTTAGTCTCTCGCCAGCTGCTGTTGATGTTAGATATGTTCAACTTTGGCCTTAATCCTGGAAGAACATCTGACACAATACTGTGATTTTACATGCTTTTAACTACAATAATTATAATAATTGTTCTAGGTGTTTTCAGTATTAGTGGTAGCATGAAAGTCCAGTCCACCAAAAATAGACATGAAAAGTTTACATGAGAAAAGTACTTATGGTAAATCAAAGTTAGAGAGGTAACAAAAGTACACACATTCTTTACTCAAATGGAAGTACAGATACTTGTGAAAAAACAAAAGAAATAGTACTGATTCAACTTTACTCGGACTCTGAACTGTATTCAGAGTATAAAAGTACGTTTCTACCAACTGTGTCTGTACAAAGCCACCTGAACCTCACCTTTTCTCCAGGTCAAGTCTCCCTCTCTTGTCTGTTTCGTTTTCGTCTGTTCCATGTGTTATTGTCCCATCCATTTTAGGTTGAAATCAGTCTGGATGTCGTGAAAGTGGGCACAATAAGGCAAACTAAAAGTAATCCAAAATGTCCCCCAGATGTATTAAAACTAAAGTAAGAAGCCTGATTTGAAAATGTAAAGAATTGAAAATACAGATATTTGTGTTAAAACGTAGGAGTAAAAGAAAAAAGTTGTCAAAGAAATAAATACTCAAGTACAGATCCTGAAAACTCCTAAGTACCTAAGTACAGTTATGAAGTTTTTGTATTTTGTTACTTACCACCTCTGCAAAATTATGAGATAATATGTAAAAATTTTCAATCCATATCTCAGAACTTTGTATTCATATTATTATCATGCACAAATGGACAAGGATATCCATATATCAAGCTCCAGTCAGACGAGTTATTTCTGTGTTATTCTATATGTTGTTCAAAGTGATTTTAAGATAACCTTTTCTGGTTAAAGACTTTAATCCTGTCTGGTCTGGGGGGTAAATTTTCACTCTAATCCCTCAGTAACATACGGCTGCAATTCATCAAACTTGCTGATCCCTCTGAAATTTAAGTCCTGTACACAGCATTGTCTTATTATAAAGTGAATGTTTGAATTTTTCCCTCAAGGGTAATGAAACTGAACTTTCACTGGCAGTTTTTAAGAATTATAAATAACTATAAATTAAACAAATAAAGCAACTTGAATTAAGAAAAAGGATTAGGTATACATAAAATGCTGCCTATAAAACTATAAAAAATTCTATATATTTATTAATCTGATAGTTCCTATTTGCAGTGTACTGGATATATGAGACAGACAGCTCTCACTAGATTACTTTGATCCTGAAGAAAACTAAAAATAGAATGATTCTCTGGGCAGGTTCTGAAGCATTTTTGTATATTATATATATGTCCTGGCCTACAAATGTTGTTCTCCAGATGTAAGAAAACATTGAACTAATTTTTAGTCATATCACAGATCTTTTGTCACCATATCGTGCAGCTCCAGTTTGCTCAGTTAGTGTCGGCACCAATTATGACGTGTGCAGCACAGCTCAGGGGAGATCCAAACACAACTGTGAGGGTCAGCAAGTTCATTTGTGCGTCTGTGTGATTTACCTTCTGCTGGCAGCAGCATGTGTTTCTCAGATGGGAAATAACTCACTGAGATGATCCTGAAGTGACAACACATGATAACAGAGGGAGCAAATCATAACTTACTGCTGTGACAGACACACACGTCGTTTAGTGTGTGTTCACAATAACCCCTGGAGAGTTTGGTGTGTGTGTGCGTGTGCGCACCCCGCCCTGGCCTAAATTACACCCTGAGGATGATGGGTAATCACTGAGGATGTTCAACCACAGAGTGTGAGTCAGAGGAGCTGGTGGTTTATCAGCTCTGCTGCTCTGAAACAGATCTGAAGATGAGACATTTGTGTCCTGTTGGGTTGCTTCGGAAAGTGACTGTTGTGGATGGAGCCTTTGCCGTCAATTTTATTTATATATCCCAATATTACAATTGTGCCTCAAGAGGCTTTGCTGTCTGTACAGCATAATTAGAGCCTCCTTAGACCCTCAATTCAGATAAGAAAAACTCCCCAAAGGCTCTTTGATTTTAGAGGCAAAAAGAATGTGAAATGGGTTTGATGAACCTGCAGAGAACAGAACTTTATAGTTGTTTTGGCTCCTTGTTTAGCTGTCTGGTCAGTGAATTTATTGTTCTGGTTCAGTCTCAACACTTCCATAGCAACATGTTCACAACAGGCAGCTGGTTACAAAGAAAAAGCTTTAAAAACTGTACACAACCTACTCAGCACAAAACATTTAGCAGCCAGATATTTCCCTCAGGAGTTGGTGGAGACCAAAACAGAACTAATACCATTTTCTACCAAAATTAGGGTGTATATGCAGGGTTTTTAAACACAAGGAAACCCACTAAAATAGGCACTTAATCCTTTTCTCATTGCCAGTAGACCCATTTGCCTTACTCTTTTTTTCTGCTGTTTGCAGAGACTCGACTGTGTGAGGAGAGCAGAGAGAAAGAGGTTTTTAAAAGGTCTGTGTTCAGCTCTCACTACTTTTGTAGTCTCCAAATGAATCTCTGTGTTTTGAAATTTAGTTTATCTCCTGCATCGCTGTTTGTACTTTAAGATATCTGCCTTATTTACCACCTATGTTTGCTTTCAGCTGCAGAGTAGCCTAGTGTCAAGTTACTGCTGATGACAATGCAACATTTTCTGATTTTGCTGCTTATGTGTGAATATTAGTCTTGATTGATCACAAACATGGCTCCAAATGAATGGTAATGTTACGCTGTTATTGCTGGATGTGGAAATAAGTAACTGTTGACTGCTGACAAGTTCACCATATCAACTTAAATGTAGATGATATGTCAGTGCTGTGTTCATTTGTTTCCACTGTTCTCATTGGCTCAAAAAATTGCAGGTTTATGAAAAAAAAACAGACTTTGCAAACCTGCTGTTCAAACTTTGTGTAAACCTTTCTCTGTTTTTTTTTTTTTTTTGTTTTTTTTGTTTTATTTCAGGTGATGTTCACTTCAAACTTCTGATCCTCATGTCAGAACTTTGTCTGGTATGTATGAAGCTCATCAGAGTAAAATTTTGCTCTTTAAGTGTCAGAATCCTCAGGATGTATTCAGACTGACGTTGGCAGTTTGTGTGTAGTGTTCCTATAAATAACAGCTAATAAAAATGTTCTGTGTTCAGATATTAGCCACCAATGATCTGTTTATCTTTTGTGACATTATCTAAAATAAAAATGCATCTAAATTTTAAATACTGTTTTAGTCTCAAATTTACAGTAATAGAATTAAATAAAAATAGTGTTAAAATCAGAAATCTTATTGTCTACTTATCATTACAATGAAAGGTAAAATAATTGCTGCAGTGATAACTGAAGATCCGCTGTGCAGTGTTCTGGCATCTTACAAATATTCAAACTCCTGGATCTATTATTCAAATCGTTTCTCACTGAAACAACATGTTCACATCAGCAATTAATGGATTAACAATAAATTGATCAGCTGCTTCCAGGTCCCAACATGTGAGGTCTTATTATTTCCCTTTTTTTATAAAAAATATACAGTATGATCTTAAATTGAACACCTACTTGAACTAACAATATGAATAATTCCCGTTGGGCTCTGAAAATTAAGAAAATAGTCAGCAGATTAGGCGATAAACAAAGTAATTGTTAGTTGCAGTCCTAGTGTTTTTTAATTCAGGGCTGTGTTCAGTCTGAAAATGCATGATGTAATGCTGCACAATTAGTCGAAATATTATCAAATTCTCAATATGGCTCAAGTGCAATATCCAAATCGCAGAAGCTGCAATTGTCTATGACAAAACAGCATTATAATAAAATACTGTAGTGCTGCAGAAATGCCCTGACCTTCAAATCTTGTTGTAAGAAAACATATTTGCTTGGCAGAGATGCCAACAAATGTCACATCATGATGATTTTAATAGTTTTTTAGTGAAAATGAAAATAGTGATGCAAAAATGATCATTCCCACAAATTGTGCATCCTATCACAATATATGTCAAAGTAATCAACACATCTTTTACACCATATCATGCAGCCCTAATATGATGTGATTTTGCTCCTTAAAATTAAGATTAAGTGCCATTCATGGACGTTCATAAATGCTCAGATGTAAATCGATCCATCATTTACACCAACTTATTCCTACAGACTTGTGTCAGCTTCAGATGTTTCCTAACCCAGAGGTGACCAGCAGATGGCAGCGTTAGAGCAAAGAGGCACACACCTCACAACAAGGTAAATAAAATTACACTAACCCATTATATATTATATACTAATCCATTATAGTAAATACAAGACACAAAAAAGGAGCACCACCAGATTTGATGAATCAGTTATTTATTATTATTATTATTGATTCACTGCGAACATCAAAAGATGAAAAACAAAACATTTCTACATTCTGTTGGTTCAAGTCGTCCATACGTCTGTGTAGTCCTTCGTTCGCTCCTCGACAGTCAAACATCCAATCAGGTTTCAGATCCTCAAACAATCAGGAAGTTCACTGGGTCTCCTCCATTTAAAGCTTTTCTACAAAAATATGACGAGTGACCATGGCGGCGTCAGATCTGATCACATCGTCAATAATCAACAAAAATACAATCAGGATATGTATACATACATTTTTATATATAGATTTAGATCTCTCCCAGGAATAGAAGCACTAATATACATACACACACACAACTGCTGTGGGCTTATTGGGTCCAATCAATCAATCAATCAATCAGTCAATCAATCACATCAACAATCGGAGGCTCTCGGACTGTTCAGAAGGCAGCTTTTTCGTCTCAGCAACAATATAAACATTTTAATGTGTTGCAGGAAATCCCTAAATACAGAAGAACAGACCAGGAACAGCTGACCAGAGGCCAGACTGCATTTCCCAGCATGCATCTGGTCTCTGTTGGGCAGCTTCCCGGCAGGGTCGTAGCCAGGATTTGAAAAACACTGAGGACCTGAGCATAAATTCCTGCACACTGAAGAAATGTTTAATGTTTTAGTTTAATTTTTTAAAGTAATTAGAAACAAAAAGTAATTTCCCTACAGTACAGCCTTCTTCACACCTTCAGGTATGAAATTCTGTTGGAAAATACTAAAACACTTATTTTTTTAACTTTAGTTTCTTGTTAAATTATTGGTGTAGAAACGGCCCTAATAACCTACACGTGGAATGTGTTTATAAGGAAAAATATAGAGCTGAGACAATTAGTCGATCGACGAGAAATTAATCAGCAACCATTTTTATAATCATAAATAATATGTAATCATTTTGCTAGTTTTCTTTGTCGTCTATGATCATAAACTGAATATCTTTGAGCTTTTGACTGTTGATCGGACACATGACACATACCTCGGGCTCTTCGGAGTTGTCATAGGCATTTTTCAACTGTGTTCTGATGTTTTTATTGACAAATGTGTAATGGATTAATTGATAATAAAAATAATTATTAGCTCATTTAATCCCCCCTTATATTCCCCGAGGACATAACCTCAGTCTTCAATAGTAGCTATGGCCCTGCGTCCCAGCATGCTCTGACATCTTACTGTATGAAGTCGACACTCAACAGGCAACTTTTAGAGGCAACACGTCTTTTATCAAATCTGAATCCATCCACATCATTATTCAGTCTGAAATCAGGTTCATGTTTGGGTAAGGGCGATTATTTTACTCACTATGATTTAATAAATATGCTGATTTAAGACTTCTGTCAGTCAATACTTCTTCCAGTGACGTATGAAGCTGCTTTGATCAAATCCACACTTGTTGATATCTTTCTGGCTAAATCTCTGAGATGTGAGAACAGATATAAGAGATCTAGAATCAGGGCAGGAGATAGAATTTATGAGAATTGGAGGTCAACAAGTCAACAGATCTAAATATTTTACCAACTTTGAACAGGATCCAAAATAGAACCAGCTATTGGAGCCCAACCAAACTCTGTAGATAAATACAGTTAAATTTAAAGCTAAAAGTTAAACACAAAGTTCTCACAGTCCTGCACTCTGGTTGGCTGTAAGCAGCTAATTCATAAAAGTAAATCTTCTGCCTTGGAAAATTTCCAGTTGAAATGTTGACTGAACAGAATTTCAGCAGGTCTTTAGTGAGCTGAATTAAAACAATCAGATTCTCCTGGTGTCTTTAAGTTGAAAATCTTTTATTGTGAACTTTTTAAACAGTAAAATTCACTGATATTTGCCTTTTGAAGGGTAAATCAGAGACCTGTAAGCGGAGGTTTGGAGTTTTCTAATAATTCAGGATAGAAACGCCGCCATGTTGGAGGAGTGACAAAGGAAAGCTGTCATGTGAACATGTCAGTTCAAACTGATTGGATGAATAACCCAAACAAATAGTGTGTCAGCAGGAAATTTAATCAGCAATGGATAGCCAGCAAAGAGTTAAAAGTCACTCATTCCAGTTTCTCAGCTTTGAGGATTTTTTGCTTTTCAGTTTATGTGTTAATAAACTGAATATCTTTTATTTTCTCACTGTTGGTCTGACAAAACTGTAGGCTTTAGGAACGCTTTCGAGGAATTTTCTAACATTTTATAGACAGTTAAATTAATGGCATGATAACTAGCAGATTAATCAATAAAGAAAATGATCATTAGTTGCAGCTCTATGCACAAATTCAAGAGACACATGAGCTGCCTGATCCCAATGATAAAACTAAACATTTACAATGTAATTTATGTAAAGATTTTTCATCTGTTTTGTTTAGGACCTGACTTATACTGTATATTTATGGGTGATAGGATAATGATATTTGAGAGGAAACAGAAAAAATAGTTTATTGATTTCTATCATAAACAATAATGCAAATTTTTGATAAGGAGCCCTTTAATTTTGTTGTTACAGAATTCTGACCAAGTGATGTATTGAACTGGACACTTTACAGTGTAAAAAAAAAAAAAAAAAAGTAAACCAAGGCTACATTGTACCACTGGTCAGACTTAACTGCTAGTTTTGGGTAAACTCAAGGTGTCATTTTCTTTAGTTTGTCCTTCAACAGGTAAATGATGTTAGTGAAAGCATAAAACATGTATTTTAGATTAATGGGTTTTCTACCCAGAAGTTATCGTAAACAAACATTGTGATTGGTTCCATATCAGCCTCAAAAATCTTGTGTGGGTCAGGCTGTAAATGTTAAATTATCTGTTGTGGTAGCAGAGGGTTCCAACATGGTGCCCTGTCCCCTGTAACTGCTGATAACTGCCTCAGACCTGTACGTAACCAGCAGCTGTGTCCACTCTACTTTTCATAGCCCGCTATGTTCTCAGCAATGTCAGCCATATTTGTTGATCTGCTCCTCCTAAAAAAAACAGTGTTGCCTCTAAAAGTTGCAAACAAACCACTGTCTTCTTTATTATTCCTCATATTAACCAGCTAATTATTTACACAGTAATCCAGACATTCGCACACAGTAATGTTTTTAATCCTTTTCCACAAACAGCAGCCCTCAGTGGCACCATTTGGCATCCCAGAGGCAGAAACTGTTGTCGATTTGTGACTCACGTTCAGTTCAAACGTCAGTACGGGTCAAAGAAAGTGAGTGACCTTTAACAACGTGCCTGTGAAGCAAAACATCCGACCTCCCCAGGTGCTCCCAAAGCTATTTTTGTTCGAAAATATATTTACAATCTATAGACCCAGTCGACGTTTTGTTCCAGAGTCATGAGCGTCGGGTTTGGTGTTTGACTCTGAGACGACCTGGAACAAACCACACACACTCACTGTTCAGATACACTGGACCAACATTGACCCACAGCCAGCAAATTAAAACCTCCACACACACACACACCATGGTTCAACCATGTGATGTCGTGCAGCTACTGGACTAAATTACTAAACCCCACCCTTCTGGGAGTCTAGGCTACAGACAAATCAAACACACCCAGGACTGAAGAGGATCTGAGACACTAAAAAAGGCTTCCTGTGTGGCTACTTAACAAGCCATGTATTGATCATGTGATCAGGAAGTGAATACTAACTAAAACAATCAACAGTTCTATGGGTAAGACTGGGTCACACAGAAACTTTATGCACAATCAAAATGCAAACATGAACCAAAAAAAAGAAACAAAGGCAAAAGATGGTCGCTGCAGCAACAGGAAAAAGACAAAGTCTCAAAAATGTTTAAAACAAACAGAAATCTAAATGGCCTAAAAGGAAGCAGAACTTTAGCAAATAAAATAAGACACACATTGAGTTCCAGCCATTAATCACGTCCACAAAAATTAAGTCTGTGTGTGTGATTTTGCTCTGTGCGGTCTGTGCTGACACACTCAGGTGCGTCTGTTCTGGGTGTTGAACTTATTAAATTCAACCGTTAACCTGCAGGGGAATGTGGTTCAGCCTCATTTGTGATTGGTTGGAGGGGGCAGGAGAGGGGCGGAGCGATCGTTGGTGAGGGTCCTTTTGAGCTTGACTGCTCTGATCTGGTTCAGCATATTTCCTCCTCCTCCACCCTCCTGGGTCTGCTGCTCCGGGTTCTGGTCCTGGATGGAGGGTGGAGGGGCCTGGGGCTGGTAGTGAGCGCTGTGGCCCAGACTGGTGGCCTCTCCCTGGGAGGCAGAGGCGGAGGCATGGAGCGTGGCCTGCTGCTGCTGGCTGCTGGAACAGCTTCTGTTTCTGCTGCTGGTTCAGCTGCTGCTGATCCTGTTGGTGTTGCAGTTGCTGGGATTGCTGAAGCAGTGACTGCTGATGCTGAAACTGTTGATGTAGTTGCTGCTGTTGTTGAAAATGTGGCTGATGTGGAAATGGTTGCTGTTGCTGATGATATTGCTGCTGCTGTAGTTGACTGCGTTGCTGCTGATGATTTAGTTGTTGGTTGATCTGCTGCTGTTGCTGTAGTTGCTGCTGGTACTGTCTCTCTTGCTGCTGTTTGGTGTTGCTGCCCTCTGCTGGCAGGGAGGGTACGGTGGGTACAGGCACCGGGATGGGCATCTGACCAGGTACCAGCTGGTAGTATGGGGAGGAGGAGGAGGAGGGTGGAGGTAAGGCACTGAGGCTCTGTGTGGAGGTGCAGAGTTTACTGTAACCTAAACCTACTGCTCCTCCAGCAGAGGGCGCTGTGAACACATTCTCATCGCTGCCGCCGTTTCCTCCGAGGGCTTTGAGGGGAACCTGCGGGGTGCAGATGGGAATGGGAACTCCCCCGCTGATCGTCCCCCTGCGGTACGCCGGCTTGGAGGACGGTTTGCGCCTGATGGTTGCCGTGTGGGACGGCAGCTGGTGGACGGACCTGCCAGTCAACTCGGGCTCGGCCAATAGGCTGACTGTGGAGGAGGGGCGCTTGGATTGAGCAAACTTCCTGTACTGGTAACCGAGGTCGGAGTTCCTCGGGATGGTGGAGGACTTGTCGAAGTCTGACTGGTTGTTGCCATGGGAGAGGTGATGTAAGGAGATGGAGTCTGCGTCTCCATGGAGAGAGATGGACTCGTAGTCAGCTAGAGGGACATACAAAGAAGATATTAGTTCAGTTGGACTTGTGTTGTTTCTTATCTTGATGACATTTGATAGTGTTTCCATCATCTGACAGACGGACGACAGAAGCAGCAGGAACACGTAATTGAATCAGTGACTCATTCGTTGTGTGTGTGTGTATGAGCAATTAGGAGATGCATCAGTGTGGAAACTCTGAACAGAAAGAGAGAACGCAATTACTTTTAGGTCACCCACATCCAGCATAGTGTTTAGAGTAATGAAGCTAAAATAGACTTTATGAGAATGACGGCATGTTTTTAAAAAGTCCAACACACTCACAGCACGAGGAGGGACTATATTCTAACATTTTATATACCAGTATTTTTATTCCCTGACACTGATACTGTTCTACTTATGTAAAGTTCAAGTCTTTCAATTTGGACTTTAACTTTAGAGCTCGACAAAAGACCTTTAGACAAAAATCCAAATGAAGCCTGATTCAAGTGTCTTATAGTTTATATAATGTCTAGAGTTAACATGTCAACAGTTAACTAAATATCTGACGGCAAGACATTTGAAAATGTCACCACAGACTCTAATAGCATTTTATCAATAATGAAAATAATCATCCCCTCCTCTGCCACTAAAATGACTGGCACTGCTGTGAAATGTTGAATCTGCTATTGCATCAGTATTAAAGAAACTGGATGGTATATTTTCTCCAAACAACTGCAATTAAAGCTTTTTTGATAGTAAAGATGAAAGTTTGATTTGGTCAAAGTTTCATTGCTCTAATTGGCTGTAGGTCTATCCAAATGCGTCCAGAGGCATTTTGGTCTTCATTTGTTGGTAAAACCCTTTAGAAATCCAAATTGAGCGAGGTTCAAGACCAGTCTGCATTTGCAAATTGGTCTGGTGAAGTCAGGCTACTAAATGTCGTGATTTTTTAAACACATATGGGGCTTTTCCATTGGCATGCCAATTTTGCCATTTTGGTCATGCCAAGTCAAACCATGGCGAAACTTCTCAGCCAACAACAGCTGATAAATATTGCTGCTGAATCTTTGAATTTTAGTTCTTTACAATGACATGCAATTGAACCCCTGACTCTGGCTGGGAAATGAGCAAGCAGGAAGGCAGACAGACAGGCTGATAAACAGACAGGTAGTCAAGAGACCTACCATAGGAGGGAGGATCTCTCCTTACAGCTGGAAGAGAAGGAAGGAAGTTTAGCCAAGAAAACACAAAACTACTGAAAGAACAAAACAGAGAACCAGAGAGGAGAAAGTACATCAGTAACATGGAGAAATACAGAAGAAACTAGTAAATAACTGAGATGACAGACAGGTAAACAGAGGACAGCTGAAAGGTTCAGTCTTACAGATAGACAGTTCATTTACCAGGGAGAGAGTTCCCTGAGTGAATTTGTGTCCACATTCATATCTAATTATCTAATTGTACAGACAGTGTCTGTTGGTGAAAATGCCTCTTTAATTTATGTTTAAATCACAGATTGTTCCTTTAAGTCAGAGAGTTTATAGAGCACGTAATCATAATCATAATTTCCTGTGGCAGGAAACCAGACATCTTTTGGATGCCTGAACACATTAAATATGGATGAAAATCAATTTGTAAAAACACAAGGAGCCTTATTTATTCAGAAATGTGTTTTGCTTCTTTACAGTTGTTTCTCTGTACTCACTGTGTGTTTACGTGTGTGTATATATACTCACTGTGTGTATGTATGGTGTCCTCAGAGCAGGACGGGGTGGTGGTCTGGGTGCTGTAACCACTGGAACAGTGCAGAGAGTCCCTGCTGCTCCGCGGGGCGTCCGAATTCAACGCACCCAACGTCAATGCCAGCTGATCCCGGGCCGAGCATGACTGAAAGAAGAAGAGGAGGAGGTGATGTTATAAAGTTTAATATGATAAATATTACCAAATTATTAAATAATACTGTGTTTTCTGAATAACATGACATATTTTTACAGAATGAAAAGAGAGGAGAGGAGGAGGGGAAATGAAAGTTAAGGAGAGAGAGAACAAGGAGAGGAGTGAAGGACAGGAAATGAAAAAATGAGAGGAAACCAGAGGAAACTAGGGGGAGATGAAACAAGGAGAGGGGAGAAGAGAGGTGATGAAAGGTAACATGGGAGAGAGAACAAGGAGAGAAGTAAGGAGAGGGGACGAGGAGATGAAACAAAGAAAGGAGAGGAGGAGGAGAAACAAGGAGAGGAAAGGTGATAAGGCATGAAAGGAGATGGGACAAGAGAAGAAGTAGAGGAGATCAGGTGGGAGGATGTGTCCTCCTCTGGTCTCCTGCTGCCCTCTAGTGGCTCATATCAATTTCTAATCAGTAGTACCAACTCAGTCTTCAGGTGTGTTTAGTACATTTTTAAGTAAAATAGTTTTGTCTTTTTTTCTTAAGTTCAAAGACGCTTGTTGCAATTTCTTACTTTCTTTTTACCTTTTTTTTTTTTAATCTGAAAAGTCAACTGAGAATCGACTCTCATGTACAATAACGACCTGGCCAAGAGGCAGCAACAGAAGAACATTAAATCATAGATGCATCTAGTGCAACAAAACGATATCTTAAAGTTTAGTGCCACACAGCAATTACACCAGCCCTATGCGTGTGTGTGTTACCTTCCCAGACGCAGACATGGCTCGAGCTCTCTCTCCATGGTGTGAGTAGGCGTTGTGTGGGGGCGCCAACATGCCGTTCTCTGCCCCTCCGCCCCCTCCAGCAGCGAGCTGATTTGTGGAGCCGACAGCATCCTGTCAGAAATAAACCAGTCAGAGTCACTTTAATGAACAGGTACAGTCAGTGTAAACGACAACACTGTTACCGAAGTACACAAAAGATAATCACATGGAGCCACCATAGAAGTCCCTCGTCACACATCGAGACTATTTGTCTCAGGTTGCCAGGTTACTTATCTATTCTTATTCTTAAGTAAATACTGATGATTGCTCTTAAGATGCGTGCAGTATTCACTGTATTAAGGAGGACTTCTACATTGGCTGCTGGTCTATGAACATTAATACAACATAGTTAGCAATTCAGCTTGAATTCTTAAGGATTTTAAATTTCAGTGCATTTAATTTTCTATCCAAAGTGAGATCTTAATTTTGAGAAGAGCTAAAATGCCTTTAAAGAAGCTGGTGTTGCTTTATATTGTTCTGTCAAATCCCATGAAAAGATCAAAATCAACAATATCTAATGTGCCTAAAGGGATAGTTCTGATCATAAGAAATGGAGCTGCATGAGGTACTTGTCGAAAAATGTCACCCTCTCTGGCTCAACCAGACTCCATTGGGAAAATCAGTATTTTTTAATGGATGCTGCCACATAATCACCATGTGTTGTCCATCTACCTCTGCTTTGTTCAGTTAGTTTTGTTTGAGTTATTGTGTGACTTCAGTGTTCTAAAAGTTTAGATCAGATGCACTGAAGTCACACAATAACACAAACAGGCTAACAGGTCAAGGCAGCGGTAGATCAGCAACTCTGTGTTCTGCAAGGTAAAATTACTGATTTTGCCAGTGGAGTCTGGTTGACCAAGATAGAGTGATTATGTAATATATGTAATATATGTTTGTGTATTATATGTAATGGTAGTTTCTCGTCGGAAAAGGCTGTCTGACAGCAAGGTAAAGCGATGAAAATATTTTGCATATGGTGTACACAAAGTAAATCTTGAGAGCTCACAAATATGCATTTTTGTCTTTAAAAAGGCTCAGTAATTTCCTAAAACAGCTGCTCAAGCAAGAGGAACTACAACATTTGTTGGGGACTATTTTCAGTGGTGGATTAATACACAGTAGGTGCCCTAGTGAGCATGTCCAGCAGCAGGACAGTGTGTGTGTGTGTGTGTGTGTTCATGGTAATGAAGGAACACCAGTACAGCAGTGTGACTCACTGATATGCTTACAGTTTTTGGACAACAACGGAGCTCTGTTATATCAGGCTTTGATTAAACACACACAATACCTCCATTGTTGGTTTTGGTCTTTTCGTGGGATTTGTTGACACTAAGAAAAATACAGAATGTCACCAGACTTGTCAGAAACCCTCTCAGTTGACTGAATGAGGCACTGTTTGTTAGTCTGTGGTTCAGTAAATAAAAGATAATGTGTGATGAACTTTGACAACGTTGGAAATAAACTCCTCAATTTAAAGGGACAGTTCACACAAAAATCAAAAATTTATGTTTTTCCTCTTACCTGTAGTGCTGTTTATCCATCTAGATAATTTTGGTGTGAGTTGCAGAGTTTTTGAGATATCAGCTGTAGAGATGTCTGCCAAATGTATTTTTGGCCCCCAAGCCAAGTATCATTCAGTCCCATTATATTGAAGGACAGCAGACATCTCTAAGGTTGATATCTCCAAAACTCACACTGAAACTATCTAGCTAGATAAATAGCACAACAGGCCAGAGAAAAGTGTGCATAATCTTTTGTGGAGTGAACTGTCTCTTTAAAGCAAACAAACTTCTCATTACTGAACAGGAAAAGAAAACACTCAGTAATCACAGGACCACTGACAAGACACCACTGACAGCAATATTAACACCAGTGTAAGTCACAGCAGATTTCCATGACAGAGCGGGTGTCTCGGTAACAGAGGGGAGAAATGTGACGAGGTATCTAACAGTGGGACGAAGGCTGGTTGAGGTTTGCAGGGCGGGACGAGGTGATCACATGCGGAAAGTTGGATGTGCAGCGGGGAGGTTCAACATATTGATAAAGTAGATTTGTTAAGACTTGTTGAATAAGGGGGGAAAATGCCTTGAAACGCATCTGGTGAACAGTAAAGACTGACACCTTCAGGCTCAGATTAGTTTTCTGTCACTTGAATTATTGACTAATAAGCAACAATTTTAATGATCATGGTCATTTTTTGAGCTGGATTGTCAAACATTATCTGGTTCCAGATTGACTGGTTTTCTCAGTTTTCCGTCTTTGTAAATTGAACATCTCTGGCTTTTAGACTGTTTAGTGGACCAAATAAATACATTAAAGATGTCACCTCAGGTTGAGCAAAATATGATGGGCATTTTTTTGGATTACTCAGAGGAGTCAGGGTGGAGACTACTGGCTAAAAATTTGGTTTTGCCACTGTAACTATTACCAGAAAATTAAAGTATCTATTTAATTGTTAGTCAAATACGACTGAGAGACAAAACAAAGTATCAGAAGAGTAAGAGACACAAACCGACGGAGTTATATCATAGATACAGACATAACAACACATTAAAAGGACACTGACAAGGCAGAAAATACACAGCCAACAGTCAGGCAAACACTTACACAAAAACTCATCACTGTATATGTGAGCAAACACAGGTTTTGTGGAATAGGATGAAGAATTAAGTTTAAAATGACAGAGATGTGAAATTAAGATTTTATGGAATGAAGCCAGAGGTGGATCAGGGATATATGAGGTTCACTGAGACATTTGGAGTGGATCAGACATAAAAAAGTGAAATCAGAGACAAAGGGTATAAAATCAGTGCCAAGCGTGGGCTGATGGAAAACATGAAACGGTGAAACAGCGGGAGGTGATGTGAGATGGGGTCAGATTTAAACCGATGGAAGACAAACTGTTACAACACGGTAACACAAAGGACGGTGCTCGGGTTGGGAGGAAATGTAATAGTTGTAGTTTTTTCTCACGGTGGTCATATCCCTGCGGCTAACGCGGCGGCTCAGCGCGGGGTGGTGGCCATGGCCGGCAGCGTAACCATAGCGACCACGGCTGCCCTGACGACCGAGGCGATTGGGGGAGTTCCCTTCGCTGAGGGACCGCCCGGTTTCATCACAGCCAATCATCAGATAGGGGGAGGAGCAGCGCTACACACAGGAGAGGGTTAGAGCCGTGTCTGTAGTCCTTGTCCCGGAGAAAAGCTTTTATTTTGTAGATCCACAAAGCCAACAGTGTCATTTTAAATTGGGGGGATGCTGAGAGTTGGCAGAAGGGTCAGAGTGTGTGGGAGGTTGTGGGAGTGTTATATTTGAGTGAAATGTACCTTTTAAGATATTAAACATGTTTTAACAGAATTAGCATTTTCGTTGGATTCAAGTTTAAAGGCTTAGTTTGGCTGAAATTAGATAATTCATTGTATACTGCTACATGGCCAAAAGTATGTGGTCACTTCATTAACCTGGGAAAGCCATTTCTTTAAGGACGTGGCTTTGTGCATGGGGGTTTTGTCATGTTTAAACAGGGAAGGACCTCAACCAAACTGAAGTTCAAATTACTATAGTCCAAAATATTGTTGAACGCAGTAGCTTTAAGATTTCATACACAGTGAGACAAACCAAATCAGCCCCACCGAAGGGTACATTTCTGTATGTGGTGTCCACATAGTTTTGGCCATATACTGCATATCAAACGTATGCTGATTGTTGAAACAACCAATGAACATGTAATTTAATATATGAAACAAATAAAGGTTAAAGGCTATTGAAGCAATTTAGCTTCTTTTGAGGACAAAATAACTGATTTTTTTCTAGCAAAAAGTTAATATATTGTATAGAAAAACTAATCTAAATCTATCTAATCTGAAAACAGTCACCATATCTGTGGTCTATGTGTGTTACCTGGATGTGTACTCCGTCCACAGCACAGCTGATGGAGTCCAAGGAGGGAACATGTCTCACTGATCCAGACTGGTAGCTATAAAAAAACACAAACTGTAGGTTTAAGGATAAGCACACAGACAGCTGATCTGCTAACCCAGAGGGTTTTAAAGTGGGAGGTTGGCCTTTTTTTAATGTATTATTGTAGGCTACCTTGGCTCAGATTTTTAGTGTCTTTGGCATCAGAGAACATAATCACAATCTTATCAGGATCCAGGAATCGAATATATATATAAGCAAATAAACTCAACGGGTGAGGCAGAACCTTTTACCAGGCTTTCTCTGAGGGGAGGCCCAGAGCCTCAGACTCTGAAAACTCTGCGCTCTGCGCTTAACAAATGCAACTGAATTATCAAAATCAAATAATAAAGAAAAACCTGTCAAAGTTGTTCCCATTGTACATTAAAGTGACTGAAAGTATTCAGATTTTCTTATCCGTATGAATTACTTTCAATGGCACTAACTAGCATGAACGGCCCTATACAAGTAAAAGTAAAAGTGCAGTATATAGTAAACTAATAACAGTGGTGTGTGGTGTGTGTGTGTGTATGTGTGTTACCTGCTGATGCTGCTCTTCCTGGACAGAGTGTTACTGGGAGAAGCTGGAGGTGTCTGATAGGTGTAGTTGAAATCAGAACCTTTCAGGTCCAAAATCACCTGAGAAACAAAAATAGCACAAACACTGAACTCGCTGTGTGTTTCTGGGTGCTCTGCTCTTAGGATAACACTGGTACTATTCTCTGTTTGTTACATCCGGTTCACACTTCATGCTTGAGCAGCGTGTGTGCACGGTGTTACCTGCTTGTTTTTATTTCGGCACCCAAACTAACAGGTTGGAGCAGCAACACGTACTGCGTGAGCAGCACGGGTCACGCGTGGCTGCAGCCACACTTCAACTTGGGATTAGGTGGCTCATCTATTTATTGCACATGATGTGCAGCTCTCAGCAAAAATACAGTGAAAATCATATCAGCAAGATGACACCTTTCACTACAGTGTCATTGACTATGTCTGTAGAATATGTCAGACATGAAAAAACTCAGGTTATGGGCAGTATTTTTCTTTTTGCTTCTCTCTTCTCCTTCTATCTCCCTATCTGCTGCCTGCTCTGTCTGAAGGAAGGAGGAAAAATCATCAATAATAATAAGACATGTACATACAGAGACAATACTTATTAGCAGATCAATTAAATGTTATTTTTGGTCTTTTAAAGATATTTGTAGAGAGTAAGAAAATATAGAGTATTGTCAAACTTAACAGTGGTGGAGGTAAAACTGTAACATTTGGCCTGAGGGTGGCGCTAGAGGAAAAGTCAGAGGTCATCAAAAGCATCAGTGAGGAAGAAGAGGGTACCTGCTCGCTGGCTGGTGGAAGTTTATTTGGCTCAGCTGTCAGGTTGGTCAGATCTTCCAGAATGGTCTGCAGGTGGGTCACCTCACCCAGCATGTTGATTTCATGGTCCTGAACACACCCCACACACAAGTAATGATCAGTGTGATCAGTGTGGTTATTGTTAATTTAATAGTCTTTAAAGTTGCCTCAGTTCTGTGTCGGTGGATCTGATTCATCACACTGACCAGTACAGGTTTCAGCATGCTGACGAAGCTGCAGTAACGCGCTCTTTCCTCTATCAGCGCTCTGCACACGGCCCGCTTCTCCGTCTCCTCCAGGACGGCGTAACGGACGTTGACGTCCTGTAGCGCGCTGTCCAGCTGTCCCCGAGCCTCATCCTTCCCTACAGAAACACACACACACACACAAGGAACTGGTGAAGGTTCAGGTAGGAACTGAATTGTTCAATAACATCATCTGTTTCTGTTTAAGGTGTAAAGTGTCTCTGCCTCTTGGCAAACAAAATAAACCTGAATTTTTATTTCAAGCAAATTAAACAGGCAAAGAATTAAGATAACGTTGAAAACAAAATAATAGTAATTAAATTAAAGCCTTTAGACCCTGTTAATAGTAAATCTCTTACAGGGAATAATGGTGCTGCTGTATCATCAGAGACACTCAGCAGAGGAGCAGACTACACACACTCAGGCTGTGATACACAGGTCTTACCAGCAGGGGGCAGCACAACACCACAAAGCTGATGTAATGACAGCCATAGACACACACACACACAACACCACACCACACACAAACACACACACCCAGTGCCAAGTGTCAGCTGTTTGTCACACATGTGCTGCCTGACCTCTGTGTGAGTCTGAGCACCAGTTTATGTTTAAATGTGATTATTAGAAAATATGTAAAAACATTTCTCAGAATGTGGGGTTTCTGTATTTAGAGTAATCTGACTGACTATCTGGTCTATTGATTTAATTACATACTGTATGTACTCAATTATGTATTTAGAGCTCCTTAATGATTAAATGTCAGTTAAGCCGCTGATTAATTGAGAAATATAATGATACTGTACAGAGGGAAGGAATTTGAATTTGAGAAAGAGAAACATGGAAAGAGATGAGACCTCTGTGATGTGATTTACTACATTGTTTACTGGACACCACCACTGGCATGTGATCCAGACCAGCCTCATCATATGTTCCCGTCCTCAAACCAGCACATGTAAAAAAAAAAACAAAACAAAAAACAACCTGAAACCCAGATCACGACTCCAGTCTTTCTTAGACGGAAACCACTTATACAAAACCAGAGGGTGGCTCTGAAGCCATCTGACTTGAAGACGGAAGATATTTTGTGGCTCTTTCATCACAAATGTAACACAATCCTCATCACTCCAGTTGGTTACAGACATCAACAGGCCGGTCACGCTCAGCTGTCACACATCTACAGTGTTTAGATCAAAAAGGCTTGTAACCACCAGACCAACAGGATCTCCTCCAGAAGTATTTTAAGTCATGTAAAGTACTCTACCATACTGTAAATTCTTAAAATGACATCTAATTGTTTTATTAAAAAACTCAGTCTATGAATATGCCAATATTTTAAGACCAAAAATGTCTTTTACTTCACTGAAGTTCATTATCAGTGTATGTGACCTGGAGGCTCTGAGTTTCCACATCTGCATGGTTCAATAAGTTACTGTTAAAGTGTCCTAAAGTCTGATTTAACATGAACACAGAAAACTTTTCCCCTTCAGTAGATGATGTGAAAACAGTCTTCCAGTGTCAAACTGCACGTACATCCTTCTGCAAAGTGAAACTCAAAACATCCAACTCAAGTAACAATAAGCAAAACTGACTGAAAAACACTGAAATCTGAGTGGGTGGAGGATTTTAAAAGTAAAATCTGACCATTTTGATTCGAGGATGGGGACAAAAATGTTACATTTTCAGGATTTCCTTCAGAATCTGACTGAAAATCCCTCTGAAACAGCATTTAGACCAGAGTGACCAGAGGATCGTTGATACCATGTTGTGACAATACAAGACATTGACTTGAACAGCAATTTTATACAATTTGCATACATATTGTGACTGAGATGAACTAAAATATATTTAGTTAGCTACTATTACTACTACAGCCTTCTGTAAAGCCTTCTGTATTTGATGTAGTTTGTACCCTCGGAGCTGCTACAGAGTTGTTGCCTACACTACGCTACATGTGGAAGAAAAAATGAAAAGAAGCTGTAGCTGCACATGCTGATGTTTAGCAGGTACAATTCTTACAGTGCTTCATCTTAGTTGAGTGTGCTGAGCATGCTAACATTTGCTAATTAGTCCTGAACAGAAAGTACAGCTCAGGCTGACTGGAATGGCAAGTGGTAATCGCTGAGCCTGAAAAAAATGAAGCTCAAGTGCCAAAAACTGCAGTTCCTTGAATGGCCACTTGAGGCTCTAAAAGCATTCATCAGAACCTCATGTTAAAATAAACATGATACAAAAAACAGTTGGTCTCTAATTCCCCCATTCATGACAACTCTATGCAGGTTTAAATTATATTAAGGTTTAAACATGCGCATAATTAAGAGCAGGTCCGCATCAAAACGGCTCTTCAGACACCTATGGGTGATGTTCCGAATGCTCCACCCACTACTAATTATACTGTCAGTGGTTTCTGATCATAAACCAAAGACAAAGACAGACTGAAAATGTGACCTGCCTGGTGGTGCTAGAGAAAGTTATCCCAGGAACATGAATGTCTGAACCTAATTTCATGGCAGTCCATCCTACAGTTTTTGAGGCATTTAACTCAAAACCACAGATGTGAACCTCATGGTTGAGCTAGAGCGAAAAGTCAGGAGATCATCGAAGTCAGTAGAATTCATCATGAAAGTCTGCAGCCAGTTTAACAGCAATCCATCAGATAGTTGGAATATTTGAGTCTGAACTAAAGTGATGGACAGAACAACTGACAGGTCAACACTACCATCCACAGAACCACAGAGCACTGCTAATAAAAGACAAAAAAATTGTCCAGCAGTTAAATATATAATCATTTAACCTGCCTTATTTCATCAGGATTAAAAAAAATTAAACTGAACAATCTGAACAGCTGCACAAAATAATCGGCTCTGGTATTTGAAGCTGAATGAATCAGACTGTAACTGGCAGGAATCATGTTTTTTGAACCACGTGGAGGCACACCGACAGAGCTGAACTGTCACTGTGTGGTGGGGTGCTGATCAGGCCCCCGTCTGGTGGGTTCAGACCTGCAGGTAGAGGAGACAGACAGAGCTCTGACCTGCAGACCACCCAGCTGTGGAAACACTCCCACTCTGTGTAAAAATAAGTCCAGGAACGGAGGAGGAAGCGCAGAGCTCGGCCAACACGGAGGAGTTTAAGTACAAGTCACAGAGCTGCAGTCATCTGTCATGGTTTCCAAGGTTTCATTTACTAATTTAATTAGGTATGTGTGCTTCAATTTTATGCTACTCTGTGCCTCCACTCCACTCCATCTCAAAATGAAATAAGAGCCCTTTTCACTCAGCTATTTTTATGTAACAGCTTTATTCACTAGATAAATTTCAAATTAAGATAAAAAAACAAACAAAAAATGACCAGTTTATAAAATGTGAAGCATTTTTAAAGAAAAGCTACATTAAAATACTGTTAAAATGCTCCATCCAGACAACTGACCGCTCAAAATATGTCCACTGAATGTGCTTTTTTTGCCGCCTACAGGCTCAGAGTGCTGTTATAGATGTCTGACAACATTATGGAAGGTAATTACAAGGATTTTCTTCTTTCTTTTTTTAAAAAGGAAGATAACAGCCGTAAGATCACTCTGTTCAGAGTGACTCCATTGACAGAAACAGTCATGTACCTATGGCAAGCCGTTTTAACATTTAATAGCTAGGCTGGATATGTATTGCAAATATCCGTAATTCAATTCTTCCTATTCAAAAATAACATTTCAGATATCCACGTGATTCTTACTAGGACAAATGACGCCACTTTTCCCATTCATGTGTATGGGGTTTGTCATTACGGATAGTCATAATTAAGCTGCAGATATCCACAACTCACATTGCAGATATCTACATCTGAATTACGACTATCCGTAATTCCAGTTCAAGATATCTTGGGTTGAAGATATCTTGAACTGGAATTACGGATTGCTTTCAATACTACGAGCTGCTCTCTCTTCTCCAACAGCGAGCTGACACACACACACAGCTGCAGCGCACACAGTCTCACCTCCTCTCACCTACACTCAGTGCTTCTTGTCATTCATCTCATTTTCTCTGGTTGAATCCGTTGTCACGTTATATCCTTGTAATATTTTTCTTTTGATAGAAATCTATAATTTTCTGCTCTCAGTGTTTTACCACATGGTATCGAAAAAGGTACTGAATATCGATATTTTTCAAGGTATTGTATCAAAGTGAGAAACTGCAGTGTCGTGACAACAGTTTTGAAAAGTTAAAAATGGAAGCAGTGTTTAACCAGAGAGGTAAAGTCACTGTTTTTGTCAATGGAGTCTGGTGGCGATGAACAAAGCAATACAGCGACTGTTTCTGGTTAAACAAAACAGATGTTGCTCTTATAAAAAGGTTGATCTTTGTAGGGATCCTTTCAATAATGTTGTCAGACACTTAGAATAACAATGTGAGCCTGTCAGTGGACATACTTTGAAGGCACAGTTGCCCAGGGGGATTAGTTTACAGCTACTGCAACTTCTTCTGGCTGCAGTGTTCTCTGTCAATACTGGACTTAGCCGGAAAAACATCACACTGATCAGGGTCATTCTGCTCCATAACAATTACTTTTACTTTTGATACCGTGATCACATTTTGCTTATTTTCCTACTTGTGTACAATTCTGAATGCAGAACTGGAATATTTTTACATGTCAGCATTTCTTCTTTTACTTCAGTAAAGGATCTGAATACTTCTTCCACCACTCTTCTCTTTCCCACTGACACATGAAGGCAGCATTCATGTTTTGATTGAAAAAAAAAAAATTTTAGTTACTCCTTTCCTGATCTCTTGGCTTATCTGTTCACCTGAGTCCAGCTGAATTGTTCTTTATCAAATGTTGAGATATTTTTCTAGCAGAAACGGTACAAACAAAACCCGTTCCTGACTTCAAGAGAGAGAAAGAGGCAGAAAAAACAGAGACAGTAAATCCTGTGGAAAACAGTGAGAAGCAGTTTCCACTGCCAAACACACACACTGCAGACTTTGTGTCATAAAGCTCAACCTAAACATGACCTGTTCACTCAGGTGTGTGTGTGTGTGTGTGTGTGTGTGTGTGTGTGGTGTGTGTGCGGGAGCACGGAGAGGACAGGGGAGAATTTCCACGTAGCGAACAGGAGCTCAGTGTCGGCGCGCTGTTGGTCCGCCTGACGTCTGGCCTCTGTGGAAACACTCAGACAGGCTGCGTGTTGTCAGACTGTGTTTCTACAAGGCTTCTGGCTCGACACCCACGAAAACACAAAGACCTGAACTCAGAAGCTCCGTCCTGCTCAGAGTCAACTCATTCTCTTAAAAAAAGGTGAAACACAGTTCAGACGAAGCTAATTCTCCCCAGCTGGGAAACATACTGTAATAACAGCTCGTGTTTGTATCCAAACAGGTGAGGAGTTACTTTAATTATCACTCTGTGACTCGGAGAAAGAGATCATGTTGTCAGTATAACAGAAAACAAAGCTCTGATGTGTCTGACTTGGCAGTAAATATTACACAAGTGACTGGAGAGCTAACAAACGTGATTCCTCATGAGTCCAAGTAACTTAATCCTAATTTGATTCTATTCAAGACAAACACCCGCAACCGGCCAAGTTATTATGAACAACCACCGCTGCGGCTCTGGACTTCACTTCCCAGAGAGACGACCTGTCAGTCAAACAGTGTGGGCGGGACTTCTGTCTTGTGTTTTATGTTGAAATTTGAGTGTCTTCACATTTATTACAGGTGACAGTTCATCATTCATCTTATATAAAACTGTTGAGCAGCTATCTCTAACAGTAAGATGCCAAGATGTGACAGCTTTTGGCTTCTATTCATTTATAAAGGCTTTAATGGAAACTTACGATCCATCACTTCCTTATTAAACTGGTCGTCTAATTTGTTTTAACTTAAAAAAAAGTTACTGTCAGGGCTGCCTTAAAATAAAAAAGGAAAGTTGAGGTAATTTTGTAAGGGATTAAAAAATAAGTAAATACACTTTTAAACATTTTCATTAGTTTTAAATGGTTTGAAAGACACTGCAAGTTTTCATCAAATGTCTTCGAACTATAACAAGAAGAGCTTTAACTCTCCAACAATGCATGATGGAATCTGTAATACGCTGATCATATTTCTCTACAAACTGAATTTGATGAGTCGATTGAACCCTGTACAGTTCATCCAATCAGCTCACGATTTCAAGTAAAATTGTTAAGTGTTCTGAAAATAAATACAAGAAATCTTCAGTTTGATTAACTTGAATAAACAAGACAAAACTATATTTTACATTAAGTTAATGAGAAAAGATTAGTTGATTCCTTTAAATCCTGTATGAGTCTTTATTGTGTTGTCATTATTTGACTTGTTCAATCAGCTGGTTAATGCTCAGTCATGATTACAAACTAAACTGATTTTGACTGTTTTAACTGTGTTCTGTTGTTTTCTGTTTTCTCATTAAAGCTGTAAAATGTAAAGTTTACAGATTAAAATGTCCAAAAACACCAGACGTGTGTTATATTTCTTCTTGAGTTGTGTACTTAACATTTCCTAAATAACAACAACAGTCAAACCCAGAGAAATCTGGTGTGTTTCCTACTAGCTGCTAGTTAAGAGTGAGGAAGGAAGTCAGCGAACGTGACACACACAATGACTAAAACTTTAATACATTACCTCATCCATGAACATGATTTCAGCCTGAGTCATGACAGATTTTCATCAGCAAACCTGGTTGTTTAATAACAGTGAAGAAAACAACTCCCATGATCCCACGCTACTTTACAACATCATCAAACTACATCTTTTGCTATTGCTTCAATGTGAGAGAGACGTCTAGAAGCAGAACTTCCATAATGTGTTTAAATCTGTTTTGTTGGTTGTATTAATTCAGCTTTAACTCTATTCTCAACATCACTGTTAATGATTCCTCAAGATTAAATAAAGATTGAACGAATGAAGGAACGACAAAGCAACTTTTTGTCATTTTTCTATTCAGTCCTGGCTCCCGGTGTTCATGCTAATTGAACTTTGCCCTCTTCTGTTCAATCGAACTGAGAACTTAAAAGAAAAAGTCTGATTATATTGTATGTTTTCCTTTAAGTCAACAAATCCCATGAGACCAAAACCAAAAACAATAAACCGACCCTCCTAACAAGTATTGTGTGTGTGTTCCTCTGTGCCACAGAGCTCCATTGTTGTCTAAAAACTATTAAAAAACACATCAGTGAGTCACACTCTTTCACTGGGTGACATGTTCCATCATTACCATGAGCACACACACACACACTGTAGTTTATGACTACCACAATCACCACCCTGCTGCAGAAACACTCACTGGTGCAACAACTATGTATTAATCCACCGCTGAAACTAGTCCCCAACAAACGCTCCTCCTGAACGTTTTTTTCATAATGAAGCTATATGTTTGTGAGAATTGAGATTTTTTAAGGTTTTAGGTTTTAGATGGTTTTTGCCCTTTTTGAAAAAGAGTTGATGCTTGTAAAACATTTTTTTTTTTTATGAATAACCACAAACAGCGAACATTTAACTCGCATGACTGATCAGCTGTTTCCGCTGGCTATTGGTTCAGGCCATTTTTCTGTATGAACAGAAACCTGCACAAATTCAGCCAACAGATGTGTTTCAGACATAATGTACACATGCTGGTCGTTATGAGGTAATGGATCCACAGTTACATGCAAACTTTTGTTTTAATTTATAACCTAACGGCTCACATTTCACTAGTTCCATCCACATCTTTTTTTTTTGCCATGTTTCCATCATTGTTATGCCCAAACTGAATTTAAAAAAATTGATGGAAATGGCAAAATTAGAAAAAAACTACCTCAGTTTCGCATAAAAAAGTTTTTACACTCCTGAGGTGGTTTTTGCCTTTTTCAAAAGAGTTAATGTGCTGAACAGGAGATAGAAACACTTTTTCCAAATAAGTTCTGACATAGCGAGCCTTTAATTTGATGCAACTTTCTTCACATCGGTACATGAAACAAACAGAAATGTCATATTTCCATCCTGTTTTTTACATCGTTTCTCACCATTTGAGGTTCGACTGGCGCTTCAGCTACATTATTTTGTTGCAGCGACTTCTTCTACAATGCTGTAATGGTTTTCAGACTGGAGAACTGGCGCCACCTACTGTTTATCTCGATGAACCAACTCCATATAATCGCACAACGGTAGTGGATGGAAACGAGGAATCCTTTGCATTTTCTTTTGCAGATTTGTTTGAAATTCTGTTAAAATTTGTTATACATTGGGATGGACAGTTGAGAAGTCACAAGGTACTGAGAAACAGACCGACACACCACTGATTTTAGTCTTTTCATGGGATTTATGGCGAAGCTGACAAAAAGAGAATATCACCAAACCCTGAATGTTTAACATCAACATTTCATGATGTAGCACCGTTCATGTGTCTGTTACAGCAGTCATCACTCACAACCTTTACACTATTATCTACCACAGGTTGTATATCATATCTATCAGTACTTACACATATTATTATATGTGTATACATACATACAGCTATCTTTCATCTTGTGCATTAATATTTTTCAGACTGTAAAACCACCCTGTGGAATTTTTGATGCCGTATCTCTGTGCAGTTATCCTGCAGTTATCTTATTTCATCTGACAGAGGTAAGAAACATGTTTATCGATGTGTAAATGTCCCACGTCATTTTAATGAAGCTGAGCGCAAGTTCAATCAGGAAGACCGTTCTTTGCTGCGTTCATTCACAATTTTCCTTTACTCTCCCTCACTCCTCCTACTCCCTCTATTCGCTGATTGTGGGCGTTCACTTCCTCTTATTATCCAATCAGGTTTTGCCACGGTCTCGTAGCCAGTCAATTTGCTGCTGCCAAACTTTAAATCGCCTCTGTCTTTGCTCCATCCTTGCATACAGACAATTGCGCAACCCTCCTCCGCCCCTCTCTCCTCCAGTCTTCAGACCAGGCAGGCCAGTGACGATCACCTCGACCCTCCACCACGCCTCTCCCCCAGTCATCAGGTCCAGGCCGCAGGAGTTCGGAGCCACTCACCTCACCAGTATCTGCATTGTCATCTCTTTACCACCACCACCAGTGTCTAGACCCGGGGGGTTTCCTCTTCACTACAGTTTAATCGCCCCCTATTGATATACGTGCATATTCTGTTCACCACTATGGGGTCTAACCGCCAAAGACTTTATGCTCATTGTCTCATGCATGTGTCAATAAACTAATTACATTTTTTACTCTTGAGCCTCTCCTGATTGAAATAGTTATTAAAGGGCATCATAGCGCGACTGCATTTGAACTTGAGGCTTGAAGAGTGAAAACAAAGGTTGCCGCCCCTCAGTACTCCACAGCCTCATTAGCTCCACTTTCTTCAGCCGTGAACCAGTCTGTTAGCATTCCTCAGTCACAGGTACTGTTAGCCTCGAGCTCGGTTAAAAGAGGTTGTGTGCTGCTCACAGAGGTTGTGTGTGTGTTGTGTGTGTGTGTGTGTGGGTTGGTGGGTATTTCTGTCTGCAGCACGTACAGATGCTTCAGATGATGACGACAATTTTTTTTTTCAGCATGTGGTCTGAGAGGAAACCCTCAGTCTGTTTATGTTGTTTTAATACACAAACACACTGAGGTTAGACCGAGTTATCTGATCTGTTCCTCTGTTTGTCATAACATTCAACGCAGTTTTAACACTTATTCTAAAATAAATAAAGACAAACCCAAAACTTCTCCTTGTCTGAATTTTAAGGACACATTTTGAAAATCATTGTATTTATTTAATTATTTTAAAGGCAACCAAGTTAAATTGAAACATAAATAAATATAATACTGGTGACAGAAATAACATAAGTGATGTTCACCTGGATTTCAGGAAGTTTTAGTCTGAGATGATCTAAATGTTCAGAGGTCATCTGTCTGACAGGGACACACATCTGGGAGATGATATATAATTCTTGTAAGTCTGGTTGGTTTTGACCATATTAAAAATACTGGATTCTGACACAAAATGTGGCTTTTTTGCAGCTCCAAACAGAAAATATGGTATTAAAATTGAGGGATGTCAAATTTTCAAAAATTGTCAAAATGATCCTGGTAAATGTTCTAATTACAATAATCAAACCTTCCTGAAATTCTATTAGTGCTAAATTACAGCAAAATTACTTATCATCATGACTACCTTGGATTTTATTTATTGAACAGAGAATCGTTTATTCCATTTCATTTCTTATCATGTGCCATTACATCTAATATGTCCAATTTTTACGTTCATTATCTGGTGCAAGTATTTTTCTATTTTAGTTTATCTTTTTACTTTACTTATTTTAATTCTGTTGTTATTTTATCAGGCACTGTTTCTTTGCATTTAGACCTTACGCACTTTGTATTTTATATTTAATACTCTATTGTTCTTATTCCTATGTTACTGTAATTGTACTGCAATCTGGCACAAGACTTTCCTCAGATTAATAAGTTTCTCTTTATCTTATTCCAACATTGTTGGACTCAAAATAACATCAAATCCACTTAAGACACCATTAGCAAAAGAAGACTGGCTTAAAATAGTCTTTTTACTGTAAAATTTCCTGTTAGTGTGTCACAAAATAACACAAAGAGGGAATTTTGTTCTAAAAAGGCTGAAACTTTGTAAGACATCTACTTGATTTGTCCTACTCAGACTGCTGAAGCTTCATATTAGCTTCAGACAAACCTTTGAATACAGTTTTGTTCAAAATAAGGACTGTGGATGTTGTTAAAAGTTGTTTAAAGACAAACATGAGAAGTTGTGGACGAATCCTTTAAATTCTGCGACCATTTATGTTTTCAAAATTGACTTTTTCTTGATGAGATTCTTGATCCAGCGTATCTATCTATTACACTTCACTGAGTGCAGTTTAAAACGGGACCGTGGCCTGTGTTGTGTTCACTGTCCCTCTGAAAACTAATCACAGTAAGAGAAACTGGATCAGGTCCACGGTTACTGAGGACCAAGTGGACTCGTTAAGTCCTTCTACCCCTCATTACTCCCTCCTGCTGTGATTCTGTCTATAAAGTTTGCAAATATCTTTGATGTTTGGTCATCTTCAAGAAGTTCGTGATGACACACGACTGCAGCTTCAGGGATATTTAATGTTCCTTCTGCTGACGTCTGCGATACACAGCATGTTTTTAATCAAGTGACTAATTTTCCCAGAAAGCAGAGCTCTCACTAACAGCGGTCTAAATTATAACCTGCTGCTTTCAAAGGCTTATTCATCCGACAGTCTAGACCGTCTGCGTCACACACTGATGATGTCATCACTGTCCGACAGGTGGCCGGTAGTTTAGTTCAGGCGCTACATGAGCTTCTGTGGCTCTGCAGCTCTTTGAAGCAGGTCGAGACATGAAGCAGCTGTATGCAAAAAACCGCCTGCAGATTCAAATGAGACACAATTCACCTCCTTTAACCTCACAGCTCCTCACTGCGCTCCTGTAACTCCCGTCTGTCCTTTTGTCTCCTCCTCCTCCCCAAAATACAATTTACTCTTTCACTTCTCGTCCTCTTTCAACTTTTCTCCTTTTCTTAAAGGGATAGTTTGTATTTTTTGAAGTGGAGCTGTATGAGTTACTTATCTATAGTCGGTGCATTACCTACAGGAGATGGCCGTTGACGTCAGCACCTATTAGTTTGCTTCAACAGATCAGAGGAAATTTATATCTGAAATCCGAGCACATGTTGATTTATGTTAAGGCTGTGAAGTAAACAGAATCTGTTGATTAAGATAATATCACCGCGATTGCGATGCTAATTTCCATTAGCGTGTCAATGAGATTTCCCATTATATGTTAGCATCGAGCTAATGGACTAAGCGCTAGTTAGCTACATATATTAAAAAAAAATCAATTCCGCAATCAACAGTCAATCAACCATCCTGAGTGACTTCGGTGTTTGAAAGGTTAGTTCAGATTTGTCGAAGTCACACAATAAAACAAACAAATGAATTGATTGAGGCAACGGTAAACCAGCAATCCCTCGTTTCCTGCAAGTTAAATTGCCAAAGGAGTCTGGTTGCTTTGGAGAGTGCAATATTTGGCCTATATAACGGCAGTTTCCAATTGGAAAAGGCTGACTGACAGCAAGATAAAAACAATCTAACATTCAAACACCTCTGCTTCTCCAAATTGGTGGTGTATCGACCATCATCTCCTGTTGGTGAAACACTGACTGTGGATCAGTGCCTCATAAAACTCTGCTCCAAATAATCCAAACTCCTTTTTGACCTTCTTCTACACCGGACCATTTTTCTCTTCCCTCTTTCAAACTTTCTCTTCATCTTCTGTCAACCTCTTTCCTGTCTTTGTCCTTTAACTTCTCTCCCATTTTGACATTTCTTTGCCCTCCCTGAAGGTCGATCGCTCAACTTCTCCTCGTCCTCCTTCACCCTCTCTTTTCATTGTTCAACATCCTCAACTCTCCACTGTTTCGTCTCCTTGTTGTCTTCCTCTTGTCTTTCCCCTCTGTCACTTCAGAGCCATGTGACATCATCATCCCCCCGCCCGCTCTTTAATGCAACCACTTGAGAAAGAGATAATTACATCATCCATCCATCTGTCTGTCTTTCCATCTTTAATCCCCTCTTCTTTCTTTCTTGTTCTTGGAGTTTGGGATTCCCTCTATTTGTCTCTATCATTATACATTTCCTTTGCTCTTTGTTCTCTATATAAACCTCTTCCACTCACTCCATGTTTCTCCTCCCATCTTTCTAACCACAGTAAATGCTGTCGAGTCATGCAGAGGATGACTTCAACTCTTCCCTCCACCCTTGTCTTGTCACCCTCTTCTTCTCCTCTGTGCAGCCACATGGAAGACAAGGTCAGCAGCCATCTTGATCTTGTCATCCCTCTAGTCCTCATGGATAATTTATACCGAAGTTCTTCACAAGCCTAAAACTAAGACCTGAACCCGCCTGCATCTATAAGAGCTGACACCGCTAAACTCGACTGGCGCTGCTAAATTTGTGACCTAAACGTGACCCAGGATCTGGTGCTGTACTTTTAATTCCTCCTTGAAACGCTTGCTTTGGATCAACTGAAAAGATTTCTCAAAAATAAAACAAATGGCACCAAATACAAGTATGTAATATTAGTTTATCCTCTTAGTTACATGTTAGTTACATGTTATAGTAGCAAACTGCAGCCAAGTATGAGTATGTGACAGCAAAGCATCTCATAAATACAACTTAACTGCTTTCCATGTGTCACTGCAGAGACAACGTGCCAGATTTCTTGCTATCATATGTCACTACTACTACTACTATTATTACTACTACAGTGTTTGTGCAAACATCCATCCTGCCCTCCACTCATTCACATCCTCTATTGCCTCTACTACATCTGCTGGGCCTCTCTAAGCTAAGCTAACAGTTCAAAGCACCATCTGTACTGTCAGTGAAGGATGAGACTGTGTCAGTGGCCCTGTTTCCATCCAAATGTATCACAAATTTTAACTGAATTTTGAGTTAAAAGACAATGCGAATGAATGTTTGTTTTCATCCACTACGTTATGTGATTATTATGTGTTGGTTCATCAAGATAAGCAGTAAGTGGCACCACTTCTCCAGGTGGAAAACCATTATACCATAGCAGAAGAAGAGGACGCAACAAGATAACGTAATTAATAGCGTTGTGGTACTAAAGGTCGGTCTTTGTCTCGAGACAGATCTCAAGACCACTTTTTGAAGGCCTTGTCTCAATCTCAGACAAAGAGGACTCAGGAATATCACTACTGCCTGTGCAGCCTGTGCACGGCCTGATTTGTGATTACTGTAACTGAATGTAAAACTTTTTGCTTCAAATGCAACCAATAACTAGTTTTTGTTACGGTTACCGCTTCCACCCCTCCCTGTCCCCCTTCATACACACTCCAAGAAAGTGAAACTTTTATCATCACTTAGCAAGGAAGCATAAAGAAAGGTTAGGTAATGATAGCAAAGCTAAGTTATGTTTTAACCTGAGATAAACAAGGACAAGACACATAATGCTATGCAACTAATATATATAACAACACAAGCTAATATCAGCATCAGCATAACCGCTACACGCAGTGATACTTCTCCCTCATTTGGGATCTTAGTCTTGACTTGGTCTCGACCCCTCAAATTTTTGGTCTTGTCTCAGTAGTCCCAGCCAAACGTCAAATGAAGAAAAACAATGTTGAAAACAGGATGGAAATATTAAAGAGCCATGAGAGCAACGAAGAGGCTGCCTTTTCTAACGCAACTCTAAAAATAAATGCAAGATAAAATGCAAGGTGGTGCAGGAGAAAAATAATAAGCTATTACATGCAAAAAATAAATAAAAAGACTGCAGGTAAATATGGTTCTCTTATTTAATAATGACCACCACATGTACACCAAGGCATTAAAGGCTGAAACACATCAGTGTGCTGAGTTTGTGTGTAGCTTCCCATATAAATCAATGGGATAACCAATAGAACCTTTATGTCTGTGTTTCTATTCCCATACTCAGCAGTTGGAGATTCCCTATCTGAAGTGGTTACACACCACATAATTACAGAGCACATACACACACACTCACACACACACACAGAATCATATGGAATGATTAGTAATGGAACAGATGTTTACTGTTAGGAGGGTTTTTTCTTTTCAATCAAACATACTCTACTATACTACTGACCTGAAGTGAACTCAGAAACTCTGAAGGAGGGAAATTGAGCTTGTGAGACTTTTGGGATTTGAACGCATGAAAGAAAGTCCTACAGCCATTAGAAAGCTGCTCAAAATTTGTGAAGAAAACACAGTTTAATGTCAGTGAAACATTAGTGTCTGGCCTATGTGTGTGTAGTGAGAGCAATCCATCCACTTCCTCTTGTCCGAGGTCGGGGTCGCAGTGGCGGCAGGCTAAGCAGGGTGTTCCACACGTCCCACTCCCAAGAAACACTTTCCAGCTGGGGGATCCCAAGGCACTCCCAGGCTGGGTGGGATATATACTCCTGCTAGAGAGTCCTGGGTCTACCTCAGAGTCTACTCTGTGCCCAGAAAACCCCAAAGAATCCACCTCACCTTAACGGAGTGGAGGGATTTGTGTGTCTCTGTGATTCTGGGAGCTGTTCCAAGGCAAAGTGGTCACAGGGGAGGGGACAGACTTCCTTCCAACCTTCCATCCGTGCTCACTTATCCGAGTCGGGTCGCGGTGACAGCAGGCTAAGCAGGGCTTCCAGACGTCCCTCTCCCCAGCAATTCTTTCCAGCACCTCCCCTGGGATCCCGCAGGCTTCCCAGGCCAGGTGGGATATGTAATCCCTCCAGAGTAGCATAGTGGAGGGGTTTGCATGTCCTTTTGATTCAGGGAGCTGTGTTTGTCAGGGGCATCAGACCATGTTAAGGTCTCCCAAGGCAAACTGGGAGGGACCAGACTAAGAGAGATTCATAGATCCCTTGATTGGACATAAGAGGAGCTCATGAACCTCGCCTGCGCTCTTCTGGAGCCAGACCTGGGAGGGGAGCTCACCGCCAAGCGTCTGATGGCACAGCCCAAAGCAACAACATGAAGCCACTGTCCTGTGACCCCAAAGCCTGTCCTACAGGGACAGCTGGACAGCAGGCAAAAGTGGGGACCTACGTGCTGACCCCTGGCACCTGGCAGTACAGTTTGTAAACAGGTGGAGTGTACTTTTAAGCCTCAGACTGGACAGAAAAAAACATCTTAATATCAAAGCAGCTCATCCAGAAGATGACAAAAAGGCAACAAGTCCCCGGCCCAAGAAAGAAAAAAACTGGACTTTTGTTGAGAGAAGTTTTCTTTAACCAACAACAGCTACAGCAGTTTAGTCCTTGTGTCTGCCCTTACTTATTATATGGTGTCTCTCCACACACACACACACACACACACACAGAGCACTGTACAGCAGAGATAATTACAATGTGAAGCCTTGATTGGTGAGTGTACAGAAACAGTTTTGGTACACAGTGCGGGAGAGAGTTGTGTTTTTCGTGCATGTGTGTGTGTGTGTGGGCTGTGTCATTACGCGGTGACACCATGTGAAGCTGTGGCTGTGCCTCTGTGTTTGAATTTCTTTTGCTTACTTGTTTACTCGTTGTCTCTTTGAGCCTTACAGTCCTCAGACAGTATACAGACAACAACCAGATAACCTTCTTTTGATTCTGAGAATTCTGGATTGATCCAGCTCTGGTTTTATTTCTGTAGTTTTGTCCATCATTTCGATGAGTCATAACAGCATTGTACTCACCAAGGTGATAGCTAAGATCAGGTCAAACAAACATACCCAGGAGGAGAAAATGAACAAAAAACAGTTTCCTAATGAGTTTGTAGTCTTGATTGCTAGTTTCAAGTCAATAACAGCATGATGCATGAAAATCCTGCAAATTATGGAACTATTTAGGGTAAAAATAGACAACAAAGCAGGATATGCTTTAGGATGGGGGTATCCAGCATAAGACACAGGGCTTATGAACGTCAGATCAAACTGTCAAACTAGGCAGCGCTGATCAAACATGGATCAATATTCTGTCACTGCCCATTTCTCACCTAAAATGTTTTCAGAAATACATTTCAGTGTGCTGTTAGGCCGCAACATGAGAAAGATCCCGACCAGGCAGCCGCCATTTGTGTCCGATTTCAAACATAGCCTCCCGAAACTCCTAAAACAGCTTCAGAAATATATTTTGGTCACTGTTCAGCTGTAATGCAAGAAACTCTGTGGCCGGGCGGGCCGACATTTTTTCCTGCTGAACAGACGAGCCAAATCCAAGCAGTTTGAGTTGCACCCAACAGCTCCACGGGCTTGTCGGTACTGCTACATGCTGTGGTTGCAAAAACCCAAGATAGTGACCCCTCATAATGCCAAACTCCAAGTTTCAGATTGGTAGTCCACAAACCAACGGTGTGACATCACTGTGGGTTCACACGTGGTACTGTCTGTGCAGTTTCCCTGTACCGTAGGATTATTACCGACATTTCAGGTGCAACCACTTTCATCTGGATAAACTGTCGCCTTGTTTCCTTGTCAGACTGTCCGACTGCTTGTGTTTCTTAAACTTAAATGAAGCAGCAGAAGCTCTGGGTGGATACTTACGATCATTTACACATCGAGTCCAGTGTTGTCATAGCAATAGAAATCACAACCTAAACTCTGCAAATAAGACCAATGTTGCAATAAAACAAAACATTCCATCAAATGTTTTAAATACTTTGTGAACGTTTACACTGATTTAAACTGTTCTCGTGGTCCAGTTTGTGGTGGAAAGTCATGATGACTGATTGAACTGAGAGAGGAAAAAAGACCGTAAAGGGAAACTGTGCAGAAAGAGACAGGAAAAAAAAAGGCACATAGCAGAAAACATGTTCAGAGATGTTAAACCCACATCAGACATCACTGTGTTTACCATGGGCGGGTCTGCACTCAGACTGTGTGTCTGTGTGTGTGTGTGTGTGATGTGTGTTCGGACTATTTTTGTGTCTGTGCATTTGCGTATTGGATTTGTTAGAAGGAGGACAGAGAGGATATTTGTATAAAGGACTCGAGGTTTCATTTTGATTGTGGTGTGTGTTCGTGTGTGTGTGTGTGTGTGTTTATGCAGACACAAATGTGTGTTTGTGCACGTGTTTGGGCGTTTCCGTTGTATTTCGACCATATAAGGCCATCTGCAGTCTTTCCTGGAGAGCTTTCGGCCTCTTTTGATTATGAGATGGCGAGGCCAGGCGCAGCCATGGCAACCACAGGGTGTGTCACTTTGATAACGGGGAGGGGTGTGGCCCAGGTGCCTGCCTGGCAGTAAGTCTGGGTTGCTATGGCAACACTCCAACCGTCAGGCTTAAAATTACACAGCACAGAAGCTGAAGCTCGGCCAGTCTTAATTTAGTCATGATTCATAGACATTAAGGAAAAAAAATACTCAGAAGTGAGTGGCCTCGATCCAGATTTCAGTTCTTAAATTTAGAACAACATAACTGTGATGGTTTGAGTGTTCAGCGTCCAACGTTCAACTAGATAAAATACTGACATGTACTGACAAAATGACTGCCAAGATGAACGTGACAACATTATGGATAACAGAGGGGCCACAAACTTGTTGTTTTACAAGTCACAACTTAGTCCCAAGTGTTTCCTATGACGCACAGAGTCAAGTCCCAAGTAAACAAGTCCTAAGTGACGAGCTAGATGTCCCAAGTCAAGACCAACACCCACATGGACACGAGTAAACCACGAGTCGAGTCCAACAAGTCCCAACTCAAGATTAACAAGTCCCCAGTCAAGACAAGTAAAGCCTCAGCCAAGACTAACAAGAAAACAAAACTTAAGCTAGGTTAAATCCAACAGGTACAAGTCTTTTTTGTTTTATGGATGATAAATATTAGGGCAGATAAATTATCAACTGATAATGGTAAATCTATATAAATATTTGCAATAATGATATCTAACAGATTATGTCAAAGCAATTAATTTGAATTAGTAACACTTCATAATAACCATCATTAATAAAAGGTGAATTGACAGTTAATTAAACTGTAGTTAACAGTCATTTTACTGTTAACAAGCAACAGTACAACAAGCAACTTTACACAGTTGCACTACACAGTATTATGTAAGTATTAAAAACATCAGTTGCAACTTTACAATAACCAGTTAGCAATAATAAATGTGCCAACGCCCAGGTAGACTTTGAAAAACTACTTGTGAAGGTTTAGGCAACAAAACTACTGAGGAATATTTAGAAAAAGACCAAGCTTTTGATCAAAATATGTACGTTGCTTGCATACATTCACATATCTAAACGTAACATACATAATTTATGTAGATAGTTGCACAACTTTAAAAAAGCCATAATGTTTATAGACATTTCACAAACTAATTAACTATTAATAAAGCGTTACAAATACCTGGTCCTTCTCTCTATGTAATAATTCCTTAAAGGTTTACACATCAATTGGTATTCATGAACAAATAGTATCGTAAATAAAATGTTATAATGCGTGCAACAATAAACTTTATCAGAATGTAACTGTAATAATTTCTAATCAGCTATGATACAATGTGTAATTTATAAACTAATATTGTAGATTACACAAACTAATGATAAATAACATTAATTCTAGCATTACTAATGGTTAGAAGACAAAATTAATTATCATTTGATTGCTTAACAGTAAAATAACTATTAAATTAAGTTGAATTAATCATTTTACCACCTATAAATGATGATCATTAATTCTTTTTATTATGAATGAACCTTTGAAGAGTCAGAACTTTCTTACCCCCAGGTGTGACTAAACTACAGGTTATGTAAGCTTCTTTTCCAAAATCAAAAATTATGAAATTATCAATTATCTTATCTGTATGAAATGTTTGTTATCATATCAGCTGAGAATAAAATCCACATTGTGCAGCCCTGACGTCGTTATACTACCTCTGAATCTGACAAATCCTCACTGGAGCTGAAATGTTACAGACTCTGTACCCTGAGGGCAAAAAGAAGTAGAATATTAACCACTAAAACGGATAAAAAATCAGTAAAATGACTACTGGCATGGCGAAGTTTTGATCTGTAAAGTGCTGAAAGGGATGTTTAAAAAATGTCAGACAGCAGCAGAGAAAAATAAAAGAAAACCTGCTTTCCTCACTTAAAAACAAGACTACATAAAGGATGGATGTGACGGTTATGCCAGCAAAGAAACATGTTCCCGAGGTATCATTCCTCCCCTCGGGGTGTCAGGTGACTGACAGGAGGCAGAGCATAACATAATGCAGCAGAGATCTGAAAACACTTATCTCAGCACAATGAGGGCAGGATCAAACAGACTCCTCATGTTTACCGTGGAGGATTATCTCACTCTGTGGAAGATGGTTTTAATATTCAGCAGGTGGTCTCCTCCTCCGGAGTAAACAAGCTCTGCTACAGAGTCTGCTGCTTCAGCGCTAATGTAAAACCACTGGTCCTATTCTTTACCTTCTTTTTTACTTTCGACTGTGCGATTATATAACTCGACAGACTGTTTCATTGTCTATTTCACAGTGCTGCTGAAACCCTGCTGGATGTGTCACGAAGTCTGGAGCTGACAGACGTTTTTTTTCTTACCTTTCTTCACCTTCTTCTGCAGTTTGATGGTGTCTGATGATTTCTTCTTGATGTCGGCTCTGGCCTTTTTGTACTCTGAACAAAAAGAAAAAGTTGGCAATGAGGAAGAGTTTGCGTGCGTGTGTGTGTTCGTATACTAGCACGTTAGCATACCTTTAGCATGGTCTTTGTCCAGCTGACTGGCCCCTTTTTTCCACTCCTCCATCTTCAGCTCCAGCGGAGTGATGAGGCTTTCTGAGAGAGCTCTGGTGGGGGGAAAAAAAAAGATTTAAAGTCTCTCTTAATCTGATTTTCTTGAGTTAATCCATAAACAAAAATTACTTCATCACTTTTGAACTAAGTAGAACCGGTAATTCTCTGGTAGGTTGAGTCAGAATAACTATTTCAGTTTTATTATTCATTCATGTTGTGCTGCAACTATCAATCTACATTATCTGTTATTTTGTGTTTGCAAATTATAATTTGATCTATAAATGTTAGAAAACGGTGAAAACTGCCCATCAAATCAAAACAAAAAAGTCCAAGCTGACAACTTCAAGTGTCTTCTGTTGTCAAACTAATAGACAAAAAACATAATTTATCCATAAATTGTTAATTTAAGGAACAAATTCTCACATTTGAGAATTTGAGAAGCTGAGAAAAGAGAATGTTTGACACTAGTGCTTGATAAATGACTTCAATAATTGATCAATTATCCAAACTGTTACCAATTTACTTAGTGTGATTGGTTTAGATAACTGGATTAAACTTAAAAAACCCTCTGACCTGCAATAACTGATTCTTTTGGCCACTTGTAGTGCAAACAAGTTGTGAACGCAACATCAACATATCATCACTTTTTAAGTTGATACAGGCAACATGTTAGCAAGCAGTTGCTTATTTACACATTCAACAGCTGCAGAGTAACATTATCATGAATCTGGAGTCGTGTTTGTGTCACCTGATGAATGCCAGTCCAATAACCACTCACTTTTACCTCTGTTTTTGGTCTCCACCGACTCCTGAGGGAAATATCTGGCTCTTAAGCTGCTAAATGCTCCACTATACCCGTCAGCTGGTCTCTAACTGTGTGTGTTTGCTGTTCGGTGCTGATCAGGTGGTGTCCAGTGGGATTTTTAGAGCATTTTCTCTGCAAAGAGCTGCCTGCTGTAGCCAAAAATGACGCTATGAGAGCGGTGAGAGTGAATCTAAAGTTAAGATGTGGGCTGGACAGATAAACACTCAGCTGAAACTCACTATATGGCTCTGTAAAGACGAAAGGAGCTGCAGATTCTTGTAATAATTCTCTGTAGGTCCAGCACAACTACCAAATAGGCGCTGCAATTTTGTGATAAAGGAAAAATGACTGACAAAACAGCATTATAATGAGGTACTGTGGTGCTGTAGAGATGCCCTGACCTACAAATCTTTTTTTTTAGATGTAAGTAAACATGTCTGTTTGATATTGACCCCAATAAATGTCACATCATCATGAGTTTAATAGCTTCTTTTAAATGAAAATGAAAATTGGGACACAAAAATGATTATTCCCACTAATCATATATCATATTACTGTATGTTGTGTGTCCATGTCTGTAAATCAACTGACTGACAGTTTCTTTAATGACAGCAGACAGGAATGACTAGCAGCAGTGACAGTGATGACAGGTGAAGTCAGGACACAACAACACACACACACACACACACACACATACACACTTTCTGGCAGCCATGTGTATGAGCATATGTCAGTTGGGAGTAATTAAAGTGTCTCATTTCCACGCTGTCAGAAAAAAGGCTTAATCACACCATCATTCACACCTTCACCTGCGATTCGCATGCAATACTATGATGTGTGTGTCTGTCTGTGTGTGCGTGTGTGTCTTACGTGGTAAACAGTTTGAGTTTGGACTCGATGCTGCGGTGTCTCATACACATCCTGGTCAGCGCTGAGCCGATGTCCTTGGTGGCACCTGGAAACACAGATCAACAATCACAACAACTGGATGAGTTTTATTTTGAAAAGATTAAATTAAATAGGAGTAAAGAAATCACATTTCAAAATAAAGCTCAGTCTGAAACCCTGAAACTATAAAATAAAATGCCAGCTGAGGACATAATATTGACATAATTTTCACACGTGTTCCCTTTTAAGGGGCTGTGCCCAAGAGAGCCTGAGGCCAGCATGTGTTTTAAATTTTTTGGCAACGCTTCCATTTCCAGGTCCCATAATTTCATAGTAAATAGGTGGTAATTACCAAGTAATATATTTGAAATTTCTTCTTAATTAGCCTCAAATTATCTCCAAATTCCCCCTAAATTTAATTGCTAAGTATGTGAAAATTAGCAAGTTTCATTTTCATGTGGTTAGGGGGAATTACAAAGCAACATATTTGAAATTTCTTTTAATTTACTCGAAAATTATCCCCAAATTTCACGGTAAGTATGTGATAAATCACAAGTCTCATTTTCATGCAAGTAGGTGGTAATTACTATTTCATATATTTGAACTTTCTTTGAAATTAACTGCAAATTTACCCCAAATTTCATGGTAAATTACCACCCACAACATGAAAACAGTACTTGACAATTATTGCACAATTAACCACAAAATTTGTGGGTAATTTGGAGGCAATTTGTGGGTAATTTCATATTTGGTAATTACCACCCATTTACTATGAAATTATGGAACCTGGAAACTGAAGCATTACCAGATTTACTGGACATGACCCTGAGATGACGGAAATGAAATACTATCAAGAAGTTTTTGTTTGTAATTAACTGGTTTAAATTGAATTGACTAAGCACTCTGAGAACTCATGAAAAAATATTTATGATAAAATTTTGTGTCCAAATAAAACACCTGAAGAACAAAAGACATCGTCCAGCCCAGAGGGGTGGCTATAAAACCTGGACTCTGCTGCTTTAACATGAACTGTACTTTATAATATAATAAACTGCTTCACACTGAACCTGAAGCAACAACTGGTCATCGCTTAAAGTATTATTAAAGTATACTGTTATTGTTTGTTGCTGTGGTCTGTATGAAACCCGCATCATTGCTTCATAAAGTGGTATTAAGGAAAATCAATCTGATTAAAATCTTATAATGTGTGTTGTAATGTGTGTTGAAACAATGGGTGTGTGTGTGTGTGTGTGTGTGTCTCATTTTGTTAATCAATTATGTAAGAAAGAAACCACCTCCTTTCACAACCACCCTCGGTTAATTAGATGGAACAATATTAGGTTTCTCACACACACACACAATATTACAACAGTATTCCTCTCATAATAAGATACAATCTAATACCACTTCACAAGACAACAATAGCTCATTAGTGAACACAAACACACATAATGCCAGTGATTTTTTCAACTAAACACATTACAGCATCTCTGCACGTGATCGGACAGACTGACGTAACACTTTGTACTGACCGGCTCTCCCTCTCTATCACACACACACACACCAAGCTACCATTTAAACACAGTTTTATTCTAATTCCATCCACACGCTGTAATGCATATTTTGAAATGGTGTAGGGCCACAACTAACAACTATTTTCACTGTTGATTATTCAGTCAATCATTTTTTTTGATCCAAATTAATTAATGGATGTAATATAAATGACATTCTCTGTCAGAGGCAGGGCTGGATGATATTCCCTATAAATCCGATTTAGCCTGATAGTAATAAATATAAAAATACTTTTATACATCAGTCCATGATTTTCCTCTCCCATGTTGGTCACGTCTGATTTCTTGAACCTGTTTAAAGATATCGGTGGTAATGATTCTTGGTTGGCTGCGGTTCTCTTTAGACTATCACTGGTTGTTTGTGTTAGAGATGAAATGGTGTGAAAATTTAATATCACAATTATAGTGACCAAAAGATCACTGTTATCATATTGTTACTATTGTGGTTTTGTTCAAATGACCTGAAAATGTTCAAAAAGTACTGCAGACCTCTTAATGATCTGAAATGGCATCATGTCTTTCGCAATGTCAGCGTTTTCACTGACACAAAACAAACCCACGCTGCTGCTGTGCCTGCGTCTGGGAGACTGCTGCTTACTTTGGTTGATGCTGGACAGTATTTACTGCGAGTTTTTCAAAGTGCTGTAATCTAAAATGGTTATCACGATGATTAAAGTTTGAAAATGGTTACACTAATCATCCAGGACAGATTATGTCTTCATCCCTAGTTTCTGTTTTTAAGATATTCATAGAATCAGTAGTTCAATAAATTTGGTTGATCAAAGCAGCAATAAAATGTTTTACAGGATAACCGGAACTTTTTTTTTCAAACTAGTAGGAATGTGTCGTTAAACATTAATGAATGTAAAAGAAGATGATTCACATGAAGTGGCTCGGGATAACCACTGATTTACATTTTGTTTGCCAACATTTATTCAGATTTCTGTAACATTTGGAAGGAAACATATAAATGTTGACACAGACAGAGAAAGAAGGAAAAGAGGAAAAGAGCTGCATCACTCCCACAGTGAGTCCTCTGTCATCTTTACACAAAACACACGCACAGACACACACACACACCCACACAGAGCCAAGCCCATCATAAAGGTTTCTTTGTGGCACTCAGTCTGTTTGTGGACATGACACTTCCTGTTGAACTGACCTCCCTGTCATGCACACAGACATGCATCATGTCTCTTTAGGATACATGTTTTTACAGGATTTCAAATAATTTCAGAAAGTACAAAAAATTCGCCGTCCTGAGTGAATCTAACAGAAAAATCTGAGAATATTTGAGTCTATGAGAGAGGAACCAAGAGTGGAACCAGAGCTGAACCTAAAGTCACTGAGGTTTTCGAATGAGCTGCTGAACGTCTGTCGTCATCAGCCTAAAAAATTTTAAATTTCCTTGAACAAAATCCTCAGTTTGAATAAACTGATTCATTTGATGAAATCAGTTAATCCTTTACTGTTAAATCAACCGTCTTTAATGAATATAACCCATCGGTTTCGCAAACATAAATGTAGTTTATGGTGCTGTTAGACCGCTCTGTTAACAAGGAGGCGCGTGTCTCTATTTGTGTGCAGCAAGCAGGAGAGGAAATAGTTTTGACTGCTGTGTAAATTTTGTTATTTAAAGGCTGAAGCCCAACAAATATGGAGTGAAGCAGAATATTTTGTTCGATAAAACATGTTGTGAATTTTGGACATTATTACATCTATCTCTTAATTAATTTTGACCTCTGAACTTGCTCAGAAAACGCTCTGCAAACATTAGAAAACTAATAATATTAGTGTATCTTAATCTTTTTTCTGAAACTAGGTAGAAATACCAGGTTGGAACAGAATGAACAGACATGCAAAAAAAAAAAAAAGGTGTGCATCAGTCAATTGGTGATTTTGAATTTGAATGTCAACATTATGAATGAACCTTAAAACTATTCAGTGCAGCATTCTGAAGATGTCAGCATGGACATTATAATATAATCTTAAAATATTCAAGATATACACCAACTCTCCTCTTTCCCAATCCTCCAGTCTCTTCTTCTCATCCTCCAAACCAATTACACCACCTGGTCATACCCTCAATTCCACCTCAGCAGGCAACAGCTGACTAGAACAATAATAAAGGAAATAATAAAAGGAATTCCTGTATAACTACAAAGAAAAAGTGGATATTGTCGTTTTGATTATCATAAAGTGTCATCTGAGTTATCTGCAACACTCGGCTCAATTCTTTGCTGGAACAAAGTGACACAGCAGATTTAAAGTGAAGAGTCTGAACTGTGACTTCACACTGACTCATTTTATGTCATTTGAATATCTAAATCTGAGAGCTGCACAGGGAGGAAACAGGCAGGCTCTCACACACACACACACAACACACACACACACCACACACACACACACACACACACAGGCTGTTACGCTGAGTCACTGCTGAGTTACATAATAAAAAAAAAGAGAACAATCACATTGAAAGATCAGGTGTGTTTGTGTGTGTTCATCCAACAGCTCGCACACTAACAGGAAGTGATGTCAGAGTGAAACCTGGACCGGCACTGACTGTACACACTTGACACACGTTCGAAGCACTCCCTCCATCCCTCCCTCCCTCTTCCTGAAAGTGTTTGAGCAGCAGCTGCTTTCCTCTTTCTTTTCCTCTCCATTCCTTTGTTCTTACAAAACTCATCCAGCCTCCGTCAGCCTCTCTCATTCCTCTGTTTCTCATCCATCTTCCCCTCTTTGTCCTCTATCTGTCCTTCTGCCTCTCTCCTGCACTCCATCCCTCTCTTTCTCCTCTCTCTCTCTCCTCCTCCGTTCTGCCTTCTGCTCAGAAACAAAACATTAATTATTGGCTACAACACACACACACACACGGGAACATGAGCAGAAACGTGGCAGAGGGCTGGCACATACACACACACACACACACTCAGGTATGAGGCGTAGGTAAACGTTAAAGGTGTGGCGAGGTGTGTTTGCATTATTTGCCTGTCCCTCCCTGTTGCAGCTCTGAGCTCAGGGAACATTTAAGTCTGGAACACTGAACCGCAGCAGCAACGTTATCTTAATGCAGCTAAAGTCGACGTTTCACAAGTCTGCCGTGCAATGTTCTGAGAGTGTGTGTGTTAAATCCTGTCTGGTTTAAACCCCAGTCCGGGTTTTTTGCTTTTAACTACTTGAAAACATGACATAATTTAATGTATTGTCTGTTATAGAAAGGCTGTGTGATAATCAAAACATCAAATAAAAATACATTTCAAGATGTTCTGATAAAATTCTTATTTTAACAGAAGCTCAAACAATTATTATTTGCAATGTGAAAATTGTTGTAGTGACAATCTCACAGAAAATATCTGCTCTGATAAACTCACTGCAGGGTTCAACATGAATCTGTTTTTTTTTGCCTGACTGGGCAAGTAGGTCAGAAATGTCCTTTTACCTGAAGTCAGTTTTTACTTGCCTCTGTACAAATAGTTTTATTTATTAGATCTAATCAGATAACAACAAAGACTTAAATTAATTATCACATTTAATCTAGGGCTGCAATAAAATGCCAGAAAATAGTGAAAAATGTCCATCTGACTTTTTCAAAATCAAAGATGATGTCTTTAAATGTCTCGTTTTGTCAGTTCATAAACAAAGATATTCAGTTTAATATGGTAGTAAATTAAGAATGTAGAACATCTAGCAGCTACAGAGGCAGATATTTTTCTGAGGAGTTGATGGAGACTAGCCTGGGAACCAGACGAATCTGCTAAACTCATGTTTTCATTTGCTCTGGCAGGTACGTCTGCAATATTAGAGGTAATGACAATTTTACCATCATTATTCTTAATTGCTGAAATGACCATAGTGTGATTTTTTTGCAGGAATCTGTACCAAATAAAGATGGTTTTTTTTTTAAGTCTGTAGAATCTGATTTGTAGTGACAGGACATCTCTGCCTCGCGACATTCATTTTTCCACACACATTTTACCTTTAACAAATATTGCACCTCCTGCGATTTGAAAATTGCAGACAGCCATATTGCGACTTTGATAAAATTTTGATTAATTGTGCAGCCCTTGTGGGTTCTATATGATGATTGAGATAAAGGTTTTAAGTCCAGTAGGGGTGGGAGGAAAAAAATAGATTTAATTAGGCATTATGGTTTCTTTTTTTGCCATTCATGAATTTATTTTTTTGATTGCTAAAATTGATTTTTAATATGCATAAAAAATTAGCGTTTAGTCTGTTTGCTGGTAAGTGAAGCATATCTACCAGCCACTTGCATATTTTACCAGCATTTGGCTGGTAGCTGGTGCCAGTTTGGGCCCTTGAAGGCTGGGTAATAAACCTACTTTAACAGTTTTTTAGTACTGATTGAGATGTGTACATGCTGAAAGGTGGCACAATATGTCTGGTTACATTCGTACAGATATTCCTAACAAAGTACAACTATTGAAAAAGTGTTGGCATCAATAGTGAAACTCATGTATTGTATGGCCATTGATATTAACATATTTCAAATTATTCCCAGCCGTAACCTCTGTTTTATTCCAACGTAGGTCTTATTTTCACCTGGTACAATAACATCATACAATATGGCGACATCACCACATCCAACATCTCATGAAACACGAGCAGTCAGGTGATCAGACAGGTTGGAACCAAACCAACAGTTTCTCTGGATTATCTAAACCTCTTTATCTGGAGGTCAAACTGCAAGTGAGCACAAATGAAATATCGGTGACGATGCTTGTTTGCACGGTCAAAGCTGTGTGTCTGGAAACACAGCTGACAGATGTTTTCAGACAGACAGTGTGAATCATGATTTGAACATTAGCTTTGTTTTCTTTGACAAACTTCCAATGATGTCACTGTGTTACCAGCACGCCAAGTATCACTCTTTAAAACTGCTTCTTTGATTGTAAAAAAAAAAACAACTGCAATGACAAAACCCAAGTTGTAATAAACCACCAGTATCCTTTAATTTCCAAGGCATAACAAGTATCTGATGGTGTTCGGGGTTTTTCTGCTGCATCTTTCATTCAAATGTTCAAATGTTCTCGTTTGTATCTCAACAAGTCATATTACTGCTACTCGATGTGAAACTTCACTGTGACTAAATAAATATTTACATTAGTTTCATTAAAGACAACATCATGAAATTAGTATCACAGTACACAGCCAAGCCCTGTTTAATGGTGTAAATATTCATTTCACAGCACATGAATTACAACGTGTGACAGAGCTACTCAGTGTGTGTGTGTGTATCCAGGTGCTAAACACTGTAGGCGTTGTGTTGCGTTTGTGCTCAGACATGTCTAATGGAACCCAGAGTCGACTCACTGGAGATGACTTCAGAGAAAAATGTAACCTGACAAGATCGGACAGAATCCGTGTGGGAGCGAGTTTGTTTTTGATTCTTACATTTCATCGTGTTTCTGGTTTTAATGTGCTGTTGATTCACGGCTCTGACAGACGCTAAATAAATTATCTGTGAGCTCATCAGCGCATAATCGAAGATAAGTGTGAAATTTGATTCAGCAAGCTTGTTTATGTGTAAATGCATGTTTTGTAAACAGACTATATGGTCGGTGCGGACGCTTCAACATTACACCCACGTGCGATCGGTGAACATCTCGCTCCAAAACCACGAGCATTAAACAAACAAAGCTCTGTTTACGTTTAGTGTTTTTCAACAACAGAGATCGTGCGTATCCTTCAGTTCAAGACTATGTGTCGACTGCAATTTCTTCCTTTCACAATTTACAAAGCAGTTTTATTTTTATTTGACACCTGCATTGTTTCCTTCTTCTCCTCCTCTGTATTTTACTGGTGCAACACTACTTTTTCTTCATATAAATACCACCTGTGGATCAGTGGAATAGCATGAAACCATCGACAGGAATGTGCATCACGTCACCTGTTTGATGATGCACCAGATTCCACAATCTTGAGCAAAATACAGGGACCCAGCTCACCACAACATTGCCTGCTTACCACAGGAAGTGCTCAAGAATTCCACAGGGTAGCTTTAATCTGTTGTTGAAGAAAACAGTTGCACACTTGTAGCCACAACGCAAAAGACAATACTCATTATACGTCATACTTTTTACCACCGTTTCAACCTGACAGTTACTGTCAATACCCTGAAGAAAACTGTGATGTGAAAATGTTGGTAAAAGAAAGAGTTTGCAACTATTTTCTTCCACAACCTGTGCTTCACCACGGTCTGTACCTCTCCGATATCGGTGTGCATTCCTCCCTCATACCAATCCTGAATAGCTTTAGTCTGCTGCCATAACAGCCTCCACACTTCTCAAGGCCCCGTTCCACCAAATTAGCTGTGGTTCTTGGAACCTTGGTACTATCTAGCAAATCAGTCTGTGTTTTCACCAGAGGATGCGTCATCAACAGAGGGGCGCAGTGCATCGTGCGCAACGACCTGCAGAATACAACACGCCCACTTTGGTTCTCACTTTGGAAACCTGCTGTTTTTTTGGATCTAGCTGGGAACCAACTATTCGGGTTCTAAAACAATTCATTTGTTGGTGGAAATGCTCAGAACGGTTCAAGATTAAGTGCCCAAACTGTAACTGAGCCGGTTCCATGTTTGTCTGTTTCCATCAGATTTTGGAACCTGGCTGCAGGGATTTTCTCCAACTCAGCCACAAGAGCACCAAACTGGATAAACCATTTCTTTACAGACCTGGCTTTGAGAATGGGGGAGTCATGATGACCTTCCTCAAATGTTGTTGGAAGCACACTATTGTCTAAAATATCACTGTATGATGTGGGGTTGGGTGAAATCTCTTTTGATACCACAGCAAAAAGGAAAAACAGTCCTTGGCCGACAAAATAGGATGTTTTGTTTTGTGCCGGTACAGTAAAAGTCACTACTGAAAAAGTATTAAAGTATCAACACATTTGATAACATTAGTATATTACAGCATATACATAAGCATAACTAAGGGATATCCACATACTTTCAGCCACATTTTGCAATAAAAACCAGGGTTACATGGTCAGCACACAATATAAAGCAGAAAACAATAATGTAGAACAATAACAAACTTTCTCATTATCAGAGGACATTTAAATGTAGAAACTATTCTTCAAGTGTAATTCACAATCAGAAAATACTCGTTGGCTTGATTCTGTACTTATTCTTGTATGTAAAGCAGACTATGTTAACTGCTGTGTAAGACGTGCTAATGATATAAAATATGAATGATTTGAAACTCCTCTGGGTGGAAAAAGAAGACGAGGAAAATAAAAAGCTGCTCCAGTCATTTATAATTTCCCTCCATTTTCCAAAGACACAACGCCAGAGAGACAGAGAGAGAACTGTTCACCCTCCTACTAAACCCAGATTTTCCAGCTTCTCTCTCCTCCTCACAGCTCATAATGTGGCCCTTTCAGAGAAGTCTGCGAGTGTGTGGTGTGTGTGTGTGTGTGTGTGTGTGTGTGTGTGTTTAATTCCTGTCGATTTCTCTTGCTCCCAGGTTGTTCCACAAAGACTTTCTTTTCCTCTGAATCACTCTGAATGTGACCATCAGGTAGACACACTTCTGCCAAACATTCTGAACTTACAAACATCCCGTCTGGACCGAAACTTAACTGGTTCAACTATTAAGAAGTGGAATTTGTGTGCAGGCTAGGGCTGAAACTTATGACTATTTTCATTATCCATTAATCTGACTATCAGTGTTTCATCTACAATCCAAAGATATTCTGTTTATTGTCAGAGAGGACTTAAGAAACCAGAAAATATTTACAATTGACAAGCTTAAAGCTGGGGTAGACACTGTATTTTTGGTGTCATTGTGCAAAAGTTCCATAATAACCTTTAAGCATATTGTAATTCAAGAGAAAACCAGACGTCAGCTAGGGATATGATGATAACCGCATTACCGCGGGGCTGGGCTCATTACCGTCATCACCACAAATTTTATTTTGAAGGGTGAATCTCATGTTGAGATCAGCACATGGATCTATTTATACACCTACAGACCAACACTGTCACACTCAAGGCAGGAACACAGCCTCTGACTGGTCAACAGACTCAACCTATAAGGTCTTGGGATTGCCAGTGGGCGGCTAACAACACTCTAACAACTACAACAACTGTCTTCAAAACTGAAAAATAAATAATTACAGTTGGGATTTATTATTAGGGGTTTATTTTACAAAGTCTCCAAAAAAGATGCTGCAGTTCAAGTCTGGATCAAGATATAAAACCAAACCAGAGCCAAAGTTGGCACAACGCTACTGTTAGCATTAGCTTAGCCATTCATGCTTAGCTTAATGCGGGGCGAAACCTGTCACTTTTTCAGCAGTTGGGAAACAACAAACAAGACTTTTCTTGATCTTGAGAAGCTGCGGCATTTATAAGCAGACACACTGTAACTTAAACTGTACATTTACTGCCAAACTGACAAGTGCTGCTCATTCTCCCTCACCTGCACGCTGCACACACTTACACAATGCCATACAGAGCTGCACGATTCTTGCTAAAATATGAATCACAATTTTTCTCTCAAAGAATTGAGATCATGATTCTCTAATACAATTCAAATTTTTTTTTAAACACAAACATATATTGCACTTTTAGACACAAGTACAAAACATGCCTGAGATGCTTGCAGTCTACACAAGACAGCATATATTGAAGTGCTTGACTTAAACATGACATATATCAATGAGCTGGACTTAAAATTAAAAGTCTCTTTTAAACAAACACACACACACACACACAACTTAATCAGAATGATTAACTTGTATGTTGCTGAACATAAAATAAAATGGTGATGCACTGTATGAAGTTTGCTTCGACAGGATGCTTTAATAAAGTCTATTGAAATGTAATTATTAAGGCAGTCACTTTTTCACCACAGTAAGAAAAAAATCTATACCGTCACACCCCTCACTTTGGCTCCTCCTCTTGGCTCTGCTGTCAGTCTTTAGAAAATCGAGCCTGTGACAGAAGACTTTGACCAATCACAGTAAAATAGATTATTGTTGAGTTTTATTCCCAAAACGTGAATATTTTACAAACTGGGAATGAGACTCAACAATGAAACATCTTCGAGCCACCATCTTTGACAATCAATTATCTGTCTCCAAAATTGCTTACTGCACCTTTAATTCAGAGAATTTGTACATTTTATCTTAAAAAATGACTCTGAACCATTAGTCAAAATAGTTGGCAAATAATTAAATAGTTTACAATCAATTGATTAATCAACAAATCATTACAGCTCTAGTGCAGGTGATCTTAAAACTATATCGCTTCCATCCTGCATCAAAACTACACTGGTCACCATGACGACAACTCCATCTATGACAGCTCATTCTCTCTCTTTATATTGATCCAGTTATTGATTAACTGACCAGTTGACCAGTCAGTCTGAATGGAGCAAACAGTCTCCTCACCTCTGCAGTCCAAAACAAATACACACACACACACAACAACACACACACACACACAACAGATGACCTTAAGAAACCTCCGTTACAACCAGTCAGCACTCAGTAGGGCGTCTTGTGATCTGTGTGTGTCTGTGTGTGTGTGTGTGTGTGTGTTCTTTGAAAGCCCCATGATGCCAAAGACGTCAACTGTTCCTCAGTTGCCGGGGAAACCAGTCATGTGGAATCACCAGAGAAGAGACAAGAGGAACCTGCTTTAAAAATCAGCTGATTGTGACACGATTTATGCCAAGTTTTAGCTCTGGTACTGTTCATATCATCACTCCTGAGCATCATCACTGATGCCTGCAGTTATCCACAGATATTAGTTATCTGTTACAAATACATTCAGTCAGTACATTTATCAGTCAATGCTCTTAAAAGCAGAAGCCAAAAATATGGCAAATCTATAATGTTACAGGTGAACTTCTGCACTTTTATTCTTAACAAGAAAACAGAAGTCTGACTGTTAAAACAATTTGTGTAAAAAGGAAGAAAAAAAGAGGACAAGATTTAGAGGAAGACATCTAAAATAAAGCAAAGCGATCAGCGCTATCAGCCAGCGCAGAGTCTTCATCTTACTGAAATACAATTCAGTGAAATCGCATGATTTAATCTGATGTAAACTCAATCTGGTGTAACCCAACACACAAACACACAGCCAGGAGAAAGAACCTACAGCAGCCAGTGAAAAGCAGAGACAGGCTGACGCCTCACAACTTCTATTTAGGGACACTCTGATCGATCAGGTGTTAATCTATATCAGCCAATCAATGCCTCAGTGGCTCAACAGGGAGTCATAAAATTTGGCACAAAAAACTGATCACATGATAGATAATTGATGTGTCACTGCCCACTGTTCTGCCACTGCCATCAAATTTATAAGCAAGAGATTTGCAGAAAACCAAGCAGGTAGTTAAATCCTGTTTCTGTGGCTTCTTACACACAAAAAACTTGTGTTCATTTGTATTTTTTCTTATGAAATTTCACTGTCAGAAATGACTGATTGGACTGATGAAATCCATGTATATTTAATAACGTTGAGAATAAGATCAAGGTAAGAGCATGTTTGTTATCCTTTCTCCACCTACTTCTTCCACATATTATTTAGTCTATTATCTGAGTCATCACCTGTAACAACAAAGGCCATCAGATTAAAGGTGGATGACAGGAACAGGAAAGAAACTTCCTTTTGCTAATATACAAGGAAGATTGATGGCTATGTAAACTACTAAAAACATTATGATCCTGCCGCCACTCTTCATCTCATGAAAGGCAAAATATCATCAGTGCTGAAGCTCAGAGACAATTTCACACATTAAGTCTGACAACACAAGGATGTGTACTTGGACATGGTGTGCAAAGTCTATGCACACAAAGTCCAATCAGGTGTGCAAAAGCTTCTGCATACATCTGCATTACCCTATGTTATGTCGGCCATTTGTAGCTGAAAGTGCTGTAAGCAAGTGTTATTCAATGATATTTAGTTGTCGCATCTGCGTTTTGCACTAAAGCTCAGACACTCAAGGGCTGTACTGTCCCTGTAGACCAGTCAATGGTTTCCAAACTTGCTGTTCCCAAGGCACACCAAAGGCCAAGTTAAAATCTCAAGGCACACCTATATTTATGCCCATGCAAAATAGCCTCATGTAACCAACCTAACCAACTGAAGCAACAAGCAGCCTGATAGCCATCAGACTTCTGGTGGAGGAAAAAAACATTAGGCATCTATTAGTCCAGGCCTTTGATGCCCAAAAGTTTTTAACAGCATTTTAGGGTATAGAATTTGACCTCTGCTCAAGTATTCATATTACCTGCATTGACACACCACGAGGACGCTGTCAGTGTTTACAAACAGGGTGCACACACTGATAAACAACAGTCACAGTCAGCTGACTCGGACATTCGTTCTCACATGGAGGAACTCCCACCTCGGGTGTGTCGCACCGGCGATAAGCCTCTCCCAGCTGTCAGTCTGTCTTACCTGGTAAACAATCTACAAACACAGCAGTTTCCACTTCCCAGATCACAGAAAGATGAGAACATGGGTATTACCGTGGCAACCAACCACAGAATCACACACAGACCAACCAGACCGGTTCTGACACACTCACAAACACAAACACAAACACACACAAATGTACACAGAGTTCCCTGCAGGTGTTGTGAGGGGCTGAGAGAGAGAAAACAATTAAGTGTTTTTATATGTTGACAGGACTTGTCAACGCAAAGAGTGTAACAGTATTTGTGTGTCTCTGTGCGTATGTGTTAGTTAAACTGTTAAAAGACATAACTAGGGCCTTCCTTGTAGTCAGCCCTTGAATTGTCATTTGTCTCTACTGTCAACTGAACAGAGGAGGACTATGGAAGTATACTGACGACAAAAGATTTGAGAGTGCTGAGCCACAGATTTGTAAGAGTAGACTTAGATTTATAGGAGCGGGATGACAGAATCGTAAAAGATAATTTGAGGAATTGTGCAACTACATTTGAACAGAGATTCTCACGCTTGTAATGACTGAAGCTGCTCATGTTGAATCCCCTGAGAAGCATGAGAAGCATGACAGCAGAGCCTTCCTGCTCAATTTGACCTGGAAGTGAAGGGTCATCCAGTTGGACCCTTTCTTTGACTTTCAAAATAAAAGCTGAGACAATGGCGTTTGGACACAGTGGAGACACGACAATATTTGGTTTCTGTATCTTTTTAAGAATCAAAACACACTGACACTAAGAGACAATATCACATTCAATCTGTTGGCAAATTATCTAATTTTTAAATCATTATAGTCATATTTTGAGAGTTAAGCTGATTTAGGAGTAGTGCAGATCCACAACCAACTAGGGATGGGTACTGTTAGTACCGTAGTGATACCAGTGCTGATGCTGCTTATTGATAGTAACTTTCAATACTCTTATTGATATTGATACTACTATGATACTAAAATGAAGTGGTGAAGATGTGAAAAGATTCATCTGTTATTTCATTATTGCTTCTTGCAGAAGCAACAAGTTAAACTGTTTCCTGAGTTATTTGTATTTAGCTGCATCTTCATCAAATTTCATAAAGTGAGCCCACACTTTTAGATGTTTTGCCCTGTTGGCTGCTTATGTAACGTAAAAAAAAACCAATAGCAGTATCGTTTGTCCAGGAGCATATCGATATTTCAGTACTGGCCAATCAAGATACTGGTTTAGTAGCGCTTCTCAATACCTATCCCTACACTAAACACAACAATTGAAATTGTAGGCACATAGTATCATACAGAGTGATATGTTCAAAAACTGACATTTTTTTCACCCTGAAAAGAGCATGACCCTGATGTCCAGCGAGTCATGTTGCTGATTGCTAGTCAGAAATGTTTGCCAAGTGACCTCTTTCAAGTGCGTAGAAGAAAATTAAGATAGCAGACTCAGACGAGCATGCACACAATCAGGTTTGCACGCTTAAATCTGATTCTACTACTGTGAATCCTGAGCGCTTTCAAATGTTGAGTTGCAGACTGAGCAGCGCTCAGAATTTGTTTTTTTGTGCTTTCTCGAAGATGTTTTGTCGTCAGTAAATTTCTGTAGAGGAGGGGACAGCTGTTAAAACACACTGCACAGGTACACACACACACAGAACAGAGGAATGTGCTTTGTCAACATGGAGTGTGTGGAGGCTGTATTAGCTTTACACTGAGCTAACTGCTAACAGATGGCAACAGTCCACTGCAGAGCCAAGCAGGGTTAAACCAGACAAGGGCCAAATGGGGATGAACCAGGCCAGGATCAGGCAGGGCTGAACCTAAAGAATCATGCCTGTTCTCTACCAGAGAACTCCAGTTTGACACATGTCTCTTGAACTGTATGTGATCTTTTTACAGGACCAGTGTGCAGGATTTAGTGGCATCTAGCAGTGAGCTTGCAGATTGCAAAACCCTCGCATCACCGTTGCCTTCCAAACGTATAGGAGAACCTACAACGGCTGCAAAACTCACAAGAAACACAACAGGCTGATTGTAGAGCCAGTGTTAGGTTTGTTCATGCTGGGCTACAGTAGAAACATGGCAGTGCAATATATCAGACTCCATGGAAGAGGTCCTGCACCCTCTGCTACACTCTGCTACATTCAAAGGTACCAAAAACACAACAATTCTTCATTTCAGGTGATTATGCACAAATTAAAACATACTTATTATCATATTCCATTTCTGTCATATTCTGTCAATAGATCCGCCTAAATAGTACACACTGGACCTTTAAATGTTTAATCAATTATCAATATTGTTGCTAGATTTGTTGGCTAATTGAGCTACTGACCAAAGTTTCAGCACTATTTGAATCCCAACAGCAGCCAATGCTTATCAGTACCCATGTTATCAGCGACCTTTGTATTCTTTATTGAACGTCACTTGTGACTGTGGTGTTTTTAGAAATTTCCTCTACAGACTTCAATCTGAAGGCCGTGGATCAATTTTCTGTTGACCCGCAAAATGATTATTCAATGTTTGGTTTAGAGCAACGTGGAACAAGGGTGTAAAGTGTGTTAAGAGATTGTCCCCCTTTTAAAGAATTACATAAAAGACAGATGATTTTGTCCAAAACAAACCACAAATGCAATAAATTAAGGCCAGCTCGCCCATCTCCTGAGTGACAGCATCTCAAATCTGACTTTTCGATACTTCAAAGCAAAGAAGTTTTGACAAAATAAATGTTTTAACACCAGAACCAGCTGTGAAGGCTCATCCTGTACACCTGTTTGCAGAGGATCCTTTTTTCTTCTATTTCTACACACACACCTGAGGACCAGCTATGTAATACAGACAGCAGATGTGCATGCAGTCATGCAGCTGTACTTAATTGGGTGTCCAAATACCCAAACGAGGTCACACATTTGCTGATACATGCAGTCACACATTTTAGGGTCAGGCAGACAGTCTGGGCCCCTTGCAAACATGGGGAGGTGACAAAATGTACATCGAGAGGACCTTCACTGCTACACTGACACAGAAGGTGTAATTTCAGGCTTAATGAGACACATCCACAGCAGGTAAGTAGGGGGTTACGGTGCATTGCTTGGGAGATGCTTTGACAGTTACGGACAAAGAGGGAGCAGCAGACTTTAAGACTTCCTGTTCCTGAATCTGCAATGAGACCTGCGTGACGATGACTTCTGCAGGGTTTTGTAGATATTACCAACCCTGACCTGCTGTAATTCACAGACACAAAAAGTACATATTATGTAGGTATGAGACACTGTCCATGCATGTTTAACAGAGAAATAAACACATGCTGTAAGTGCTGCCTGCTGTGTGTGTGGCTGTACATTCTCTAAACTTTCTCCTCCTCGTGTTGAGCTATACTGTATGTCTTGTGACACAGGATGCATGATGATACCTTATGATACCGAGATGTTCAGGCTTCAGCTCTGCTTCAGGTGATGTCATGTGCTGCAGAATGTGACCCGAAGCTGCCCGCAGCTGCCTATTTGACATTAATCTCTGTATTTAAAGGACTGCGCTGTTATTCATCTGCAGCCTGTGTGTTTGCGCACAGCAACAGAACCGGCTAAATCTGACCTATTTACATTTCGTTTCTTAACGTGTGCTGCTGCCTTTTTGATAAACAAACAGGAACGCTGAGACATGACAGAGCAGGTCTTGTAGACACTTCCACGGAGGGGAGCGGCTATGATTCACCTCCCACATGCACACCCACATGTTACTGGATTTCCTTTAAATACCAACTGACTTCTGTGTTACATAATCATATCAGCAGCTGACTGTCTCAACAAAGCCCCAACACACAGGCGCTGCGGCTCTGAATCACTATCTGTATAGTCCCCTGTACACATCACCTCCATGTATTTCACAGCTCAGTCTGGGGCTCAGTACTGATACTTAAATCACAAGAGACTGTTCTGTTAATGTCTGAAGAGGGACGACAATAAAAATGGTCCATGTCAAAAGAAAAAGACAACACAAATTAGCCTCCGAGTTCTAATGATGGGAAATTTTAATATTGAGGCATATACACTTTAAATAATAGTGCATTTCCAACTTTGTGGCAGAAGATCCTTTCCTGTCTCAACATAACAGTAGCCATGTTTCCATCAATGTATTTTTATGCACATTTTGAAATACTGCAATAGAAAAGGTCAATGGAAACAACAAAATTCTAAAAAAGTTCCTCAATTTTGCAAAAAACCCTACATGCTTGAGGTGTTTTTTTTGCCTTTTTTTAAAGTTCCCATGAAGTCAAAATCCACATACGATACGATACGAAATACGATACGAAATACTTACTACGATACTACAATACGAACATATAGTATACAATATAATACGAACTACATTTAAGTGTTTTATCAACGTCAGGATACAATACAGAGGTTGTTTACAGTTTCCTGATGAAAAATAGCTTTATTTGTTGCTAAAGTAAGTCAGCTAACTGCTAACCGCCATTAGCTCAGTTAGCCATGACTCAGTCCTGGGGGCGCTGGGAGCAAAGAAAATCACTCGCTGCTTCTTTCCTGTTGTCAAACTGGCCTCCGTTGGTCTTTGACACTTGTTTGGTCTCAGTCTGGCTGTGAATCAGACTGAAAAGAGTCCGATCTCCCTCCTCGTGTTATATCCATGGACTGCTTTTGCTGCATGACAGGGATGAGGGCGGGAGCATAACACACACCGCTATAAACGGCAATCAATTTCTGCGACAAGCTCCTCCCCTGCTGCCTGTTTCACAAGAAACACCCAACCAATTAGCACTCAGCCAGCCGTTTCATGGTGGCTTTAATGTGCTTAATGAGAGATGCAAACACCTTTTCTGAATAAGTTCTGACATTTTGAACATTTAACTCACATGACTGATCAGCTGTTTCCGCTCTGACAGTTCCAAGGCTCTTTAATATATCCATGATTGCCCCACACAGATCTGTTGTCTCATATTAATACATGAAACAATAGAAATGTCTGATTTCCAACATGCTTTCTACTTTGTTTTTCACAGTTTGAGGTCTGACTGGAACCCTTGATTACATCAGCGAGTTGCGCCCTCTTCTTCTGCAATGGCACAATTGTTTTCCGACTGGGGACTTTGTGCCACCACTGTGAACCAATTTTCTTTGCTGAATTACTCAAAATTCGTTAAAATTTCCGATATATTTGGATGGAAACAAGGCTAATGCCCCCCTGCGAGAAGCCAGGCTCATAAAGAAATGTTTTTTCCCAGTTTGGTGTTTGGAAGAACTGGCCTATGCAGAGCTCTGACCTCAGCCCCATCCAACACCTTGGGAATGAACCGAAACACTGACTGTTTGCCAGACCTCATAATCCAAAATCAGTGTCCATTTAGTCTTGTGACTGAATGGAAGCAAACCCCTGCAGCCAGGTTCCAAAATCTTGAGGAAGGCCTGAAACAAGAAGAGTTAAGCCTGCTGCAGCTGATAACCGATTAAAGGGGAACTGCACTGATTTTACACACCAAAGTCTGAATACGGCTGTTGAGGAGTAACACCACTGATATGAAAACAGCTGGATAAAGCCTGTCGTGGCTCCAGAGGGAGCTTCGCTTGAGTCAGCATCAGCTGAAGCTGAAGGCTACAAGAATCTGTGGGTGTGAAGTTAGAAAGAAGTGAGTTTACCAGACCTCTAGCCCACTCATCGTCTCTGATGGAGCCTACATTTGCTGCTACGAGCACAAAACACCAGTATCTCCAACTAAATTATCAGTGGCTGAGTTATATTATTGGTAATGTGGAAGCCAGGTTGACAAATAACAAGAATGCATTGAATTAAACTATATCTCTGGTTCTGCTGTATCGATTTTTATGCTTTTTTTAAAACTACCCATTGTGACTCTAACAATGTTAGAAGAGTGAAATGCAAAATCACAATGGGTACAATGTTTATCATGGCCATGAGGTTTACCTTCTATATTTGACAAACTGATATGGTGAAAGTTATTGTGGTATCTAACTCTGAATACAAAAGCAAACAAAAGTTTTGTTTTTCACCCATAATGTTGCAATACTCCTTCAGCACTGAAGAACCACAGCCTCCCTGAACTATGAAATCTGTATGTGTTAATGTGTGTAACCTAATCTGGGGTAAAAACGAGGCAGCTGCGCATGAGGTCTCACTGTGTCACTTCAGAGAGAAAGAAGACCAAAAAGAAAAAAAGAAAAAAAACGTTAAGGAGAAAAATGACCCCAAAACAGTGTAAGTTACTTAACATGAAAGCACAAAAAAACACAGACAAGGAAAGAAAAGAAAAAGAGCGATGTACTGAAAATTGGCTGGGTAATTTTCCTGGCCCATTTCATCTTCCAGTAGTACAATCCTTAATGGTTTCTACATTATAATATATCTCTCTCTCTCACATACACACGGAGTCTGGTCCACAGTGAGCCAATGAAGCTAATTAGTTCCCTCATGATTTCACTATTTATAATAAAAAGAGAGACACAGTGAAAGATCAAACTGTAAGAAGGAAGGAAGGAACAGACAGATCAAGAGGGAAAACATTTCCCTTGGCTCTCTTACATGATGACACACATAGAAAAACACATGCATGCACGCACAGATACTCACGCGTACAAACAAAACTGAAGCTGATCTCAGAATGATTTTCCTCTTGGTGCGTTGGCCCACAACCAAGAACACAATCCAACCGTATGTGTCTGTTTCACACTGTGTTTCGTGTGTGTGTGTTTACCTCTGGTCCCGGTCGCCATGTCTGCCACCTTCTGAAAAGCATCCAGGAAGGCTCCGGTCACCACGATGGTCGTCCTGAGTCAAAGACAAAGACAACACACCAGTTGTTTGGTATGTAAAATGTCGGAAAACAGTGAAAAAATGTAAATCAGTGTTGCCCAACACCCAAGATGACGTCCTCAAATGTCTTGTTTTACCCACAACCCAAAGGTATTCAGTTTACTGTCACAGAGGAGTAAAGAAACCAGGAAGTGTTAACATTTGAGAGGCTGAAATCAGAGTTTTGAATTTTTATTCTTAAAAAATGACTCAAACGGATCAATCAATAATCAGAATCATGAGTGATTAATTTAATAATTAATCACTAATAATAAACACAGTCTATGTCCATGAAGGGGAGAGCTCAAACTGCTGATACAAAACTAAATTAGACGTGAGACAGAGAACAGAAAGGTCAAACGAGTTTACACTTGTGCAATGTTCATCAGTGGTTCCAAGTAAAGCTGCAATGATAAGGCGGCCAAAAGAAAATAAACTCCTGTAAGAAAACACTTAATCGATTAATCTAAATGAAAATAATCATTGGTTACAGCCCTAGTTTCCTGTCCATGGGTTGCAGACTGTTACCAGGCAACAGAACATTTGCAACCGAACCATGATGACTGATTCAGCCAAGAAGCTGAACAATAATTATGTAAGAACACAGGCACTCAGAGGATCCTTAACTTTATCTTCAAATGATCGTGCTAATTGTGGAGAGCAGTCACGCTCAGTAATTGGGCACTCTGGGGGGTGGTGGTGGGTGTCTCCGGTAGTCAAACGCGCAACTGCCACCATACAAATGTGTCACACAAACCTGCCACGAGTGACACCACAAGCATGTTGAGAATATGCAGCAGTCTGTGGTGCAAAAAAGACTGAGAACCTCTAATGCTGATGATGACCATGTTTGTTAACATGTAATATATTTTAAAGCAGCTTTACAACATACATACAAAGAACACACAACAGAAATTTATAGTCACTATATACAACATGAATGAATGAATGAATGAATGAATGAATATATAGCACCAATATTTTTGTCACAGTCAATAACAAGCAAGATTGTACTTGTAACAAATTGCCGTTTCTTCCAAATCACACACACAAAGAACCAACATCTTCCTGCTGTCCGCTAATGCTGTTCCCAGCAGTGGTACTTCCTGATCGGTCGTGCGTTCTAACAAACATTATTGAATGGTTCACTGGTGGGAAGCCGCTGCGGGGATCTGATTGTTCTCAGGTGCTTTTCAGATTCAGTTACTAGTTTTCGGGAAAATTCACTTATGCATGTTAGGTTCTAGTAGGATTTCCACAGTCCCAGTTTGAGTGAGATCCCATGTAGACTTATAAAGACACATGCACTGCAGAAGCAACTCCAAATTTAACGATGGGGGGGGGCAACTGAGAACTGGATCTAAATTGTCAGATCCATCAGAATTGTACACCCCCCAGGTTATCAATACCTTTTAACGATGCCGGCATGTATTTCTGATGGTTGTGCATTGCGAAACAACTACACGAAACTCATGAGTCTATGCTGCTGGACCCTTGCAACAAGGAGTCATGGCTGAAAGACAGAAACAGTCCAAAATGTGGCTTCATTTCACAAAGAAAGATGACAACAGTAGTTGTAATTTCTGTAAAATAATCATTTCAAGTAAGGGTGGAAACACCAGCAATATGCTGAAACATCTTTCTACACAACATGGGCTCAAATTCCAGGAATGACATGTATTTGGCATGAGTGCCACAGCTTTGCAACTGAGCAGCACATCCTTCACCGAGAGTAAATATCCTATATCATAATAACGGCAGGCAGGCTTAGTAGAGATGAAACGATTTAAAAGACGAGTTTTATTTTGAAAACCTCTCAATGATTTGAAACTGCATCATGTCTTTTGCGATGTCAGTGTTTTCACTGACGCAAACCAAACCCAAGTTGCTGCTGAGACTGATGAACTTTGGTTGATGCTGGAGAGAATCTGAGTCTTTCAAATTGTGGTAATCAAACACGATTATCACGATAACTAACATTTGAAATGGTAATAACAATCATTAGGAATTTTATCATCCATTAGGCTTAGCAGAGGTTTTGTTTGACTAAGAAAACCTAAATGAAAATCATTATTTTAGAAATATTCTCTTATTTCATCCATTTTAGGTGATGACAGACTGTTGCTACAGCTAGCTCTCAGGCTGCGGCCAGCTCGGGAATCAATAAGGAAATTGATTAAGAGTTGGCTCGATAAGCAGAATCGATAATGGCATTGGTATCAATACAGTCTTATCAATTCCCATCTGTATTCAAATTAGGGGATAACAGAGGAAAAAAAGATGACATGTTAAACTGATTACCAACACAGGTGGTAGTTTAACCCTCATTATCATGATATCGATTTCTTTTGTTAACTGGTATGAACAGAGAAAAAGAACACAATGATAAACTGAAACATTAACTAAATAAGATTTGTTAACTCCGCTCCTGCAGGAGGGATGGCAGGTTACCATGTGAGTCATGTGGCTTTTGTTTGCTTATAACCAGGAAGTGTGAACCAAAACAAACAAATCACAAAAATAATTTTCTCCCTGGTTAAAATCAAAGAAACACAGCGGTCTGCTGCAGAAGACACATCATAAGCAAACTCTGCTTGGTTTGAAAAAGGAAAAAAATAAAGGACTTTTATTTTGGAGGCAGGGTTGGTGGAGCCACATGAGAGGCCGGTCGCCCTCAAAGGCCAGTGTGAGGAGTGCAACTGGAGACCTTCTGACACACACTCATCATTATCATCAATGGATCTATTGTCTGTGTGTGTGTGTGTGTGTGTGTGTGTGTGTGTGTGTGTGTGTGTGTGTGTGTGTTCCATTACCATTCAAGTCAATGTTTCTATAGCTGTGCACACGCACACCCACACACACACACACAACATACACAACAGAGTCATTACCCCTGAAAACCTAACTAAGAGGATCAGATGACACTGCTGTCAATAGTTTGTGTGTCTGTCTGACCTCAGTGGAAATTCTTTCATATTAACACAAACACACACACACGGCACATTAACCATCATTTTCTTAAAGTTAGCATTGTGTGTAGTGAAGAACTTTATCTAGTTTTGACTGAAATAACTAATGAATAATAAAAAAATCTGGCTTATTTGAGCAAACAGAAGCAAAATAAGGCAACAAACCTGCTACTGAGATACTAAAATGCTTGAAACACCTGGTTACAATAAAAGACTAATAAGGATTCCTGGTACCAGTAATATAAAATTAAAACACACTACTGTGGCCTCATGTGTGCACAGACATGTTTGATCTGCCGTCCCATGATCCCCAGCTGCCTGAACACTCTGGTGACGCTGCGGGAAAACTCACAGTCCCACATTCCTCAACAAGACACTAGAAACCTCACTGGAGTCTGACAGAAGCTCCGGTTTGTCTGCAGTTCAGCTGGTACACGCTGGAATAAGAGTCAGAATGAGGCTGTTTTTTAAGATCCAGCATCAGACTGCACAAGCGCAATTTCTTATCCTTCCCACTCCGACAATGTTTACTTGTAAAAAATCATTCCACCTCATCATGCAACACAAATAAGGCTGCAACTAATAATTATTTTTATTATCTAATAATATGCAGATTATTTTCCTGATTAATTGATTTATTGTTTACCTTGTAAAATAACCCAAAAAAAAAAAAAAAGCGAAAAATGTGAATCAGAATCTCCCAGAGCCTAAAGTGACATCTTCAAATTGCTTCTTTTGTCCAACCAACAGTAAAAAACCCAAAGACTCTTCATTTATTATCATAATTGACAGCAAATCCTCACATTTAAGAAGCTGCAACCAGGAATTGTTTGATATTTTTGCTTGAAAGATGACTGAAACAATTGATTGATTATTAAAATAGCTGGCAAATAATTTATTTTGATCTACTAACCACTGTCACTCTGAAGGGAAATGAGATACTAAAAATGTGCTAATACAATAATTCAGCCTCAGAGAAGCAGTGATACTGTTATTATTTATCTACATTACACACGACTTCTACTTCTGCTTCTACATTACACACAACTATTGAGACTGAAAGTGTTCAAAGTTAAATAAATACAAATGTTATAAAATAAATAATCATATAAATGAATACAGAGGGTACTTAAGTACAGAATAATCCAATAAATATTTGAAGTTCATTATATAAAATGTTCTTTTTCCAGAGACTGTGTTATTTTATAATGGAACTTCCCATAAAAGAGTCTGTCTCTGTAAATCAAAACAACAGAGTGGAGCCAATTATGTGATTGACAGAAAGGGAAGGGATATTATTTATTCATATAATTAATAACACTTTGTGTCTCCATCATTGACTGCATAAATGGTGGATGGAGTCTCTGGGTCTAAAAATTCAAGCCAATGCAAAAAAAAAAAATGCCTTAAACCCACATTGCTTCTAATGACTATCAGGAGGCGACTGCACTGGTTTGAAAAAGAGGTCAGGTTGTGTTTATCTACTTATGGCAAAATTAACCTACTTCGCACTTGATTTATGATCCCAGTAAACTGTTTCCTAATGAGTTTATGGTCTCAAACACTAGTCTCAAGTCCTTTTCAACACAGCATTAGGGTAATTTCATAAATCAGAACTCCTTTTACAGTAAAACAGATGATAAAGCAGGATACGCTACATTGTGATTGACATGTAAATTTCATTAATCCATCCCTGCAATACACGGAGCTCACAAAATTCACCTAAATGTCAAACTAAACAGTATTGATCAAATATGAATCAAGTTCTGTTTCTGCATTGCCTATCTCTCCCTTTATATGTTTTTAGGAACATGTTTTAGTGAGGTTTAGCTTTAAAATGAGAATTTTATTATTTCCTGTCGAACGGAAGAGCCAAAACCAAGCACTGTCCATGTCGCAGTATGTCACCCATCAGCTCCACGCTCTCAGCGGTACTGTGCATCCTCTGGTAGCAAAAAATCAAGATGATGACCCCTAGAATCCCAAACTTAAGCCTTCAAAATGGCAGTCCAAAAAACTAATAGTGATATTACAGTGGGTTTACCTTTGGTCTCCATGCACGATTACTGCCCAAAAACACTTCAACTGAAACTTTATTTGTAGTGTTTACTGGACGGAAATGCATTTACATGGGTAGTTAAACCTAGTGCTAACTATCAGTTTTAATATATTTAATTTCCTCCCATGAGACAGTAAAAAATACGCCTGTTGGGTTCGTCCAGGATCCCAATCCTATTTGCAGCTCTCTGCACTGAGGAGTCCGCTCCATCCCTCAGGCCACAATTATGTCATCTAACCACATCTACTGTGTCAGATGTGTTTGTGTCTGATTTTTAGACAGATAGTCCAACTTTACAACAGGTTTACCTGCGTTAGTCCTGTTCTATTCTGAGCCACAGCATCTCTTACGCAATGAACTAATTAAATGTTTCCAGCATAAAATCTTTTAAGACTTCATTAAACTACTAATGTTCTCTTAACATTGGGTTCGAATTTGGCTGCTTACTAATCCCGGTGATGTTCACAGCACTGAAGTGCTCATGAGCACAAAACATTACATAAATTTCCTTGGAAAGCACAATCCCTGGCCCGTCTTTGTTTTCATGTTTTACATTTTAAATGGCCGTTTGATTTCTGTGGTTAAATAAACAAACACAGGAATGGAGTCTGGATAGAAGCTGCTTTATGTGTGCAGTTCATCCAGGGCAGATCTTTTGAGTAGCATTAAACATTAGAGCGGTTTGAACAGCATGGATGTCCTATTTGTGCCTACCTCTGTGTGTGTCTGTGTGTGTGTAGCTGGCTGACTGGCAGGGCTAATGGACTGTGACTGTCTGCAGCAGGCAGAGTGATGCTTATCAAAGTAAACTGGCCTACTGGGAAACACAGTCATTATATTGTTATTACACTGAGCCTGCGACTGGGTCACTGTGTGCGTGTGATGGCGAGAGCGTCAGAGTCAGAACACATGCAGCTCTCATGTAAACTACAGAATAGAACAATAACCAGAATATGTTTAGTGGGGACATCCTGTAGAGTTCAACAGTGAGTCAACCACTGGCCAGGATCCAGTAGAAAGACACAAAACACAGGAACTGTGAGTTGTTGTTGTCAAAAATGTTTTGATAAAGCTGCAGATTAAAGGTATAATTTGAATTATTTGAAGCAGGGTTGTATGATGTACTTATCGATAGTCTGTGTATTAGCTATCAGTAGATGGGACTTGGCATGCACCCACTTTGGAGAAGCAGAGAGGAGAACCAGGACGAGAAGCCAAGCAATGAACTGCTGTGGTCAGCAGTAAAATGTAGTTTAGCTGTTTAAAAAAAATTACCAATTCATAATATAATATATATAATTATTTATAATAATTAAAAATAAAATAGAAGTCAATATCAGTGCACATTATATTTAGAATATTTTCACTGCTTTACCTTGCCATCAGGTGGCCTTTTCTGATGGGAAATCACCGTTATGCAAACCAAATATTGTTTTGTTTCCAAAGCAACCAGACTCCTTGAGGAAAAACAGTAATTTTACATCGCAGAACACAGGAGAACTGCTGCCTCGATCGGTTAGTTTGTTCATGTTTTTGTGTAACTTCAGTGTTTTAAAAGTCTAGTTCGGATTCACCGAAGTCGCACAACAACACAAATAAACTAACCAATCAAAGCAGCTGTAGTCCAACAGCTCCTCGCTTTGGCGAGAGCAACATTTGGCTCATATAACTGCGGTTTCCTGTCAGAAAAGGCTGTCTGATGGCAAAATAAAGCAGTGAAAATATTCTTAAGATTCTAAAGATAGCATACATGTATACTGATACTTATTTTTTTGGGTGGGCTTGTGGCTGATATGCATTTTGCTGCTGACCCTGTACGCAGCAGTTGATTGCTTAGCTTCCACGCTCATACTTCTCTCGGTTACTCCAAACTGGGCATATGCCAACCGTCATTTACTACAGTTTATACACTAACTAACTATCCCTTTAACATGCCTGAGATTCAGTACTAAAGACAAATTTCTCATCATACTGGAGTAATTTTATTTTAAGGCCAAGAGCTACCAAAAATGTGTAGCCACACAGAGAGACTCTGCAGTGTGTTAGGATTTTATTGTTGAGCTATGATGAGGATGCACCCATTTTATTTCTTTGTTGTGGCGCAAATCAGATGTTTTCAAAGACACTAAACCACAGGTCTTTAAGGTAAAAGAGTGACATGTAGGTTAATGTTAAAGTTTGGTCTGAGGCAGCTATTCTACAGGTGATAAGGCATCACTTGTATGCTGAGCAGTCAAAAATGACTTGGAAATACCCTGATTCGGATACAGCCTTCCAGTCAGTGGTTGTATGACCCGCTGGCCAATGGGGTCAAAAAATACACACTGAGTTTCTGTGTGTGTGTGCGTGTGTTTTACCTGAGCTGTGATTGTAGTTTGGCTCCTTTGGTTACAAAGTCTTCCCATGTAGGATAACTGGCCTGCGGCAAACAGAGAAAATCAATTATATTAAACGTCTGCCAACTTCACACAAATCTGACCACAAAAGGATTCACTGAGTTTAACTGAGACATTAAACACAAAGCCTTAACATTATGTATTTTACAACAATAATCCCAAAGAGCTTAATGAGGGAGATAGAGCTATTAATAAAGTATTAGTATGAAACCTGTCAGATATGTCTCTGCACAGGATGGAGACGTATGGATACAGTGCTAACAAAAGTGAACTGACAGAGAAACAATATGTTGAAATATTGGATGTTAATCCAGTCTTAATCTCAGCACAGGGCTCAACAATAGAAATTGCTGTTTGCCTGGGGCAAGTAAAATGTAATGTCGGGCAGGTAAATCCAGCAACTCCCTTGTCTGACCTGGCAAGCAGTGAAAAAGAAGAACAAAATTAAACTATTTTGATAATCAATTGATGGTGAAAGTAGTTTTTCATGCAGAAAATGGCAGAAAATGCTGTTTCCAGCCTTCCAAATACGGAGACTTCCTGCTTTTCTCCGCTTATTATCGTATTAAACTGAATATCAGTGGGTTTTGGACTGACAAAACAAGACACTGAAAGACTTCACCTTGGACTTTAAGAAACAGGGATGGATATTTTTCACTGTTTTCTGATATTTTATATTCACTGCAGCTCTAGATTAGACTTTGGTGGTATCTGAAAACCGCTGATACATAAAACAATTTGCACAGGGGCAAGTGAAATTTGATTTCTAACCCACTCGCCACAACGATTAATCAATTATTAATCCTCTATTTAAATAATCGCCAACTATTTTTATAATTGATGCATCATTTTGTGTCATTTTTAAATAAAAAGTTCCCAAAATTATCAGGTTTCAGCTTCTTAAATGTGAATATTTTCTGTTTTTTTTTTTTTACTCCTCTGTGAGATTAAACTGAATATCTTTGGGTTGTGGACAAGACAAAACATTTGAGGACATAATATTGGGCCTTGGGAAGCACTGATCAATATTTTTCACCATTTTCTGACATTTTGTGGACCAAACAACTAACTGATTAATCAGAAAATAATCAAGTCCTACCATACCAATCGTAGCCCTACCATACACATGAGTGTTAAAAGAAATATCATTTTATTTTTAGACATATCGATACTGAATATTTGAAATGCTTTCAATACTTTCTTTCATTAGTATCGATACTGATACCAGCTGTGCACTTCTCACAGTCACTATTCTCGCAGTGCTGTCTTCTTGTCACTCATCTCATTTGTTCCGGTTAAATGTCTGTTGTCATTTTATAGCCTTGTTAAACTTATCTTTTAATAAAAATCTTAAATTTTATGGCCTCAATATTGTGTCAATTTTTCCCTGTGGTATCAAACATGGTATAGAATATCAACACAACTATACACTACATAAACAAAAGGTATTAGGCAATACTATCAGACTAATAATTTAAAATATTGTCCTCTTCCATAACATATTTATGATTATTGCTTTATTCTAATAACAGAAGTTTATGGATTGAACTTTTTTCAATTTGTATGGGTGAGACAGAGAGAACAAGAATCGTAAAAAAAAAAAAAAATGTCTTATTGCTGCTTTGACAGAGGATTACAGCTGCAGTATGAGTGTTCAAGAGGATGAGGCTGAAGTGAAATGAATAAAGGCCAGAACTAAATGAAAATCAGAGGGGTGAAGAGAGGCCAGGCGTGTGAAGTGACAGGAAATAACCAGAGAACATGCAAAAAGAAATGAGACAGCTGTGTGGAAAAACAAATGAGCAACACTGATGCTGAGCTAAAACATATTCAGTTTAATGAGTGTTACTAATTCAGGTGGTGCTGAGAAATCAGTTCAAGAAAGATTAGCGTCTGAGGTCAAAGGTCAGCATTACTGGTACACCGCCAGTCAAAACAGAAACTGCGTCGACTAATCAATAAATCGATTAAAAGCTGCAACGTCTATCTACGATCTCTCTTCATTGTCTCTGAATATAAGATTCCTTCTAGTCTGAACAACAGCAGCGGCTCTGAACAGCGTAAAACCGATCGACAGCTGACTGACTGGGGTTATTTTTGGCGTCTGTGGGTTTCACATGAGGACATAAGGCGGGGGCTCTCAGGCCGACCATAAACATATAGAAACAAACAGAAGGAAGCAGAGCCGAATACAAGCAAACCCACGCCGCTGTCATGCAGCTGGGATTGATTCTCTGTGAAGCTGCAGCTTTTGCTCTGAGCTCAACTCAACATTCGGTTTTTATCTTTGCAGATTTTTATCTTTTATATATGCTGCTGAGTGAAGTGGACTGCTGCCAAGCCAAATCTGGTTGTGTTTAACATGCAATGACACTAAAGCATCAAATCTAATCTCATCACCACTGAGCAACGAATCCTGTTCAAACCCACTTCAAGCAACAATTTGGACTACGGCTGCAACTAATGATTATCTCCACTGTTGATTAATCTGTCGATCATTTTCCAGATAAATCAATTGGTTGTTTGGTCTATAAAATGTCAGAATATAATTAATGTCAGTCCGCGGTGATGTCCTCAAATGTCTTGTTTTGTCCACAACCAAAATATATTCAGTTTTCTGTCATAAAGGATAAAGAAACCAGAAAATATTCACATTCAAGAAGCTGGAATCAGGAATTTTGTTAGTTTTTTTTTTTTAATACTTAGATGTTAATTGATTAAAATAATTTAGTTTATATAATTAAAAAGCCCAAATTTTAGAAAGGAAGCTGCAAATCATCAGTCAAAAATGACATAAATGATTACTTGATTATCAAAATAGTTGGTGGTTAATTTTATGTACTTTTAATAATTAATTAAACTTGCAGAAAAATTATTTATATTCCAGCAAAGTAAAAAGTGAAAATGGATTAAAGTAGAGCTGCAACAATGTTATGTTTATTGATGAATCGATTAGTGAATGGAAAGAATATTAGCTGCCAACTAATTTGATGATCGATTAATCGTTTCAGTTGTTTTTCGAGCAAAAACGTTAAACATTTGCTGGTTCCAGCTTCTAAAATGCTGTTTTTCTTTGTCATTTATGATAGTAAATAAAGAGACTTTGGGCTTTGGACAGTTGGTTGGACAAAATAAGCAATGCGAAGACGTCACTTTGGCCTTTGGGAAATAGTGATGACCATTTTTCACAATAAATTAATCAGGAAAATAATCGTCAGTTGCAGCCCAAGGTTAAAGAATGTCTGCCTACTTTTATTAATTAGTTACCAAAAATCAACTTTGGTGATATTGCCATTAAAGTATAACATTACTGAGAGGTGTATAAATGTACATAAGGAAAAAATGTTTTATTTATTTATTCTGCACAGATTAAACTATCTTCAACACATCCTTTATGGAGTAAAAACTGCCCTGTGTCTGCATTTTGTAACAGCAGCTGATTGATTATGTAATCTAAGGCTGCTCCGTGCTGCAGACTGTGACCTTGGGTTACATCTGTGACCAACAGCTGCTGGTGTGGTGCTCTGGTTATTCAATTAAAAATGCAGGAAAGCCCTGCTGGAGCGAAGAGCTGAATCCGACTTTCTCTCTCTCCCTCTCTTTATTTTTCCGAACCCAGTCACCCTGTCTGTCCTCTGTCCTGTTTCTGCTGGTCCACCAGAGAGGGGATAATACCGATTTAACCCCTAACACCACACCATTAGCCTCTTAGCTCCACACCGCTAAAGCTGTTAGCCAGCCCCCGCTTCACAGCTAGCCAGGCATGCACACGGCATGGGGCTGACAGGTTTACTAGCTGCAGGGACTTAACACTGCGTGATGAAATACTGCAGGTGACCAGCTGAATGCCTCTGGTGAACAGCTAATAGTGAACGTGAAATAAATGGAAGAGGAATGAAATAAATAGAAATTGACTGAACTCGAAAACTTTATTGATTCCTGCGGGGACAAAGTAGGTTGCGACTGGAACAAAATTTATTCTGGGATTTAGAGAAAAAAAGAACATAAGCTCAAGAGTAAAATTTAAGATGATGCACACTTAGGGTAAGCTGAACTTATAAGTCACAGCCCTGCTTTTGAAGCTGCAATCATTAATGATTATTGAATTGCTGTTATTGAATGAATGATGGTACATTTCAGGCAGTAAATCATGCCTACATATGATAATATAGAGTGCTTTGAATTGAAGTAATCTTTGCAAAACCTCATCTCATGCAAGAGGGTTTTTCATCGCATTAATCTTTCAGAAAATCCATGCATGGAAAATTGTCTCATGTATAAATCTGCCCGCAATCAAATCTCTTGTACCTCGTGTTCTCCCACCAACATTTTATTACACTTCTGTACATTTCTGTCTGCCCAGTCTTTATGTGTTCACAAGGTGCAATGGTTTCAGCCAGAACCGTTCAGTGCAGAACGCTCTGTCTGTCTTCAGCTCAGTGCAACCTGTGATCGAATAATTACTGTCAGATTAGCCCTAATACACTTAGGTTTACATCTTGGCATGTGCACAACACAAGTTCGAAAGTGCAGGCGGGTCAGGTGCTGTCTGTTAGAAAAATCAACCAGAGACGGTGGAGTCTGTCATCTCATTCAGATGACTGGAATACTGACATTTTTCATTCATGTTTTTATTTCATCGTTTGCTCATGTTTTGAGTAGAGCTACAATGATAAATTGATTATTAATTAATTATTACATTAACTGGCAACTATTTTGATCATTTATTAACCATTTCAGTTGTTTTTTTAATTCAAAAAAAGTCAAAATTCTCTGATTTCAGCTTCTCAAATGTGAATGCTTTCCAGTTTCTTTACTTCTCACAACCCATGAGTGGGTCGAGCGTACGAGTGTTTGTTCGTTTGTTTTGTTCACAACCCAAAGGATTTCAGTGCCCTGAGAGGACACTGAATATCTTTGGGTTGTGAATAAAACAAGACCAACAGATCATTGGTTTTATGCCCCAACAACTCTACATTAATACATTTATCACATCTATACATTTTTTAAAAAGACACTAGTATGATCTCGCGGCCAGTAAGCTATGCTTGTCTCTGAAGTGTTTTTTTTTTCTTCAGACATGCACCAGACGTCACAAGTAGGAATGGGTGAAGATTATTTCGATTATTGGAATTGAAAGATCATTTTGAGCGATTTTCGATATTGAAATTGTGACATCCCTATTGTTAACAGTCGGATTACCAACCTAAGATGCAAGAAAGGGTGGAGGCCAAACTCTACAAACAGATATCTGCATATGAATACAGAAAAAATGTTGTTGTTTGTCATCATCAGACTACAGTCAAAGGCTTCAGGGGTCCACTTCAGCCAATGCAATCTCCCTCTTTAGTTATACACAGAGACTATTTACCTGTGTGCCACCAAAATCCACTCAAAGACGATTGGACAATACTGCTCAAATGGACACTAGGACATTTCTTTTTCTTTTTCTTTTTTTAAGTTATTTTTTTGGCCATTTTTGGCCTTTATTGAGAGGACAGCTAGAGAGTTGACAGGAAACGGGGCAGAGAGAGAGGGCACGACACGCAGCAAAGGGCCGAAGGCGGGAGTCAAACCAGCGGCCGCTGCAGAGGACTAACAGCCTCCATACATGGGTCGGACGCTCTACCAACTGAGCTAAACGTCCGACATTTCTGATACCAAAATCCTGTCCCTTTCCTACAGACTCTGCATTCATATGCATATGCATCTGTTTATAGAGATTACACGCCTAGTGACTGTTGACAGGAATATCATCCCAGCACTGCAGCTCTGACTCTCGACTTCCTTCATGTGATGTTGTTTATCTAAAAAATGAAGCTAATTCTACTTGAGCAGTCACTGAAGGTCACTCTAGACAAAGAGGTTCAAGCTACAAACCAAGAGCGTACACTCCAAAATCTCTCTGCTGCTTGTATTTCAGTCTGTGCAGCTCTTGCAGGGCCCCTCTTGTTCTCTCGCCACTTCTCGACTAAACCTTAAATTCTGTCAGGATTTGTTGTGACTGCCAGGAATGTCACAGTCAGTTGCAGACAAAATATCCCGGCAGTGGTTTTGCAGCAAGCAGGGCTGAAAACGCCACAGTCAGACAGATTATCAGGGTCAACTGAAGCTTGATACTGAGAGCTTTGGAGCAGTGGTGGCTAAATTAGGGTCCCAGGACCCACAAGGGTCACTGATGGTGTTCGGAGGGTTGCCGGAGACAGCTGCCAAGAAAACAGCTGTCTCTTCTCAGAAGAAGAAGAAAATGTAACAAAAGGTAGTGACTGATCAACATAATGAATGAGATGTTAGTCTGAGCGAACCACTCTGGTCTAGTCCAATCAGATTTTATCGACTGATGATTTAAATCATTGATTTTTAGGGGGCAGCACTAGTCAAAAGTAAAGTCGAGTATTTGAAAAGAAGCTAAATTAAGACTAGGGTTGTTCCAATATCAGTATCGATATCTAACTCCGATACTGCCTAAAAAAACGCTGGTATCGGTCTTTGTGAGTGCACATGTCTATGCACAGATCTAATACCACATAAGTGATTAACCCCGAAATGGGACCCTGCACATCCCAGCCATTTTTTTCCCAGGATGGTGAAGTCATGTTCCATGCAGTAACGATCATATTGGCCATGCAACAATGATATCAATCATATCATATCATAGAGGCCTAGCAATGTACAGCTGTCTTTTGAATGCACTGGTATTGACAGATACTCAAGATTCTGGTATCAGAATCAGTATCTGGAAGTCAAAGTCAAAGTCAAAGTCAAAGTCAGTTTTATTGTCAAGTATGCTATATGCACGACATACAGCACAGATGAAATTGCATTCCTCTCGAACCACAGTGCAAACATGCAATATAATAAAAACACCCAATACAACTGGGAGAAAAAAAATATATAAATAGAAAAAGTAGAAAAATAGAAATAGTGCAAAAATAAGAGACAAGGGCACATGTGGTGTATTCAGCATGATGATGTCGTGGTACTATGGTATAAACTGTAAACAGGAAGTAATGTAAACAATGTGAACAGGAAGGTCCATTTAGGATAGAATGGTTATCGGAACATCTCTAATCAAAATTAGAGCCTGGCTGATAACTGCTGGATGATCACAGAAATTTGAGTTCTGGCATATATTGGTCAGTAAGAGACAAATTGTGGTACAGAATTCTCAAAGATATTTTTTCAGGTAACACTGTCAAAACGTTGTCTCTTCACAAGAGGACACTGAAAAGTTTTGACAGCAAAATGTCCTGGTAAATATTTACTATGGTAGGGCGATGTCTACTGAATTGGTTTTGGCATCGTGATGGATGATGATACCATTATTTGTATTAACCACCACTTCCTAGTGTTGCTCTGATGGCAACCTTTAACTGTCTCACCCAGCTGAGAAAACTCAGGCTCCCATCAACAGCAACGAGAGTCGTCAGATAAGCTCTCATATCCCTACTGAACAAGAGTCTGACATGCATCCCTGTGCCAGGTACGTCTCCGAGTCACAAGTCCGTAACTTACGGGTTTCAGCCTCTGAAGCTTCAGACAAAGTAAGCTGAGGAAGTTAAGTTACGACAACAATAGTGCAAATTACAAAGGCACCAACGTAACTGAGTGTATGATAATAAAATAATACAGTACATGGAGACGGAGCAATGGCAAGCAGCAACGACTTCTTTTTATTTTTTTTAATTCTTTTTATCAGCCTAACCCTAATAGTTATTTTGTTCACAAGTCCCCAACAAGCAAATTTAGGGGGTCCTTATGAAAAATATTTGTTCAAGGTATGAATTCATGTAAAAAGAGGACTACATACCAAGGGCCTAACTAAAAAATTTGCACTTTGGTACCTGCCTAAAACTCAGTTAGGATGAGTGGAAACAGTCTCCATGCTCCACTGACACTGACACAGTAAACTCTATTCACAGAGGCCTGAGTTCACCATGTATAGAAGACATACAGAGCTGTTATCCTATCTGCTTAGTCAACCAGACAGCATGATCAGGTATACTGTTACTTATGGTCTCTGTGTGTGTGAAGTCACCTGCCTTCAGTGTCTAATCCTCCCGTGATAATCCTGACTTGCTCTACTGACCGACAGAGAAAAGAGACAGAGCGCTGAGCAGACACTAGCGTGACATCTTAGGAAAGTGAGAAAACTGCCCTGTTGACCTTTCTAGAAAGGCTTTATGTAGTCACTCAGTCAAAAAGTCAGTCAGCCAGACAGACAGAAACACGGCTGTGGTTGGAGGTTCAAATATCACTGGAGTGGCTGCAACTAACAATCATTTTCTCAATTAGCTCTCTCAATTTATCAATTAATTGTTTGATATAAGAAAATAGTGAAAAATGTCCATCACAATTTCTAATAACTACTTTCTATTAAATTGACAATGAGTAAAAAATAGCTAACATTGTTGCTGCATTTTTACACTTCTGGTTTCAAGTCAATTTTTTTTTAAAGGGGTTTTGATTAGATGCCTGAGATAAGGTCTGTGGAAACACAAGCTGAAGATATTTTCAGGTTTTGTTCTATAAATATAATGTTCTATAAATATATCAGTAAATACCCCACTTGTGAATTCTGAAGCTTTTCCTTGTCTTTAAAAGGTAGCTGCTATCAAGTGAGACTACATGAGACTACAGACATTGTAGCAGATTTAAACAACATCACGCTGAATACTTACCACTTAGTGGTGTGGTGTTGTTTGTTTATAGCATACTGTTAGCTTTTTACTCCTGGCGACTGAATTTATGCTTCAAAAATACTAAAAGTGGTGTGCAATTGTGAAGATTATCTTGCTGAATAAAGTATTGAGTATCTTCAAACTTTGGCTTGCCACAGAGCTTATTCACCTCACTGATCCAAAATCAAATGAAAAAAAATCCCATATCTTCCCTGCATCACTCCATAGTGTGATTAATAATGATCACTGGCGCCCGTTTCCACACCAGCACACACACACGCACTGCACACTGAAGTGGCTAATATGTACAACTTGAAGCTCAGAGTAACATGACGGGATGAGCCACATGTAAATTTTTGAAAATAAATCCAGCTACAGATGATGAAAGAAATCTGATATGGCTGCTGAATTTCCTGCTCTGTTTGTTGCCTATGAAAAGATCATGAGCCCTGGATAAAGCCTGTATGTCAGTATGTATGTAAGTGCTAGTTGACCTCTAACTAATAAACGACTGATCTCCATTTGTGATGTGTCACTGCATGTGTTTCAGTTTTAAAAAACGTATGTTTATGATTTTTGGTATGTGTAAACTGGGTGTGTAAACCGCAACTGTCAGTCTTACCTTTGCATATGCAGCCACGCATTCAGCTGACTGCAAAGTAAGTGCTGCTTGTGTATGAGTGTTTGTTTGTCTGTTAACTTCCAGATAACCAAATACAGTTTGGAGAGGTGTCAGGGATAAGAGAGAAGAGCCAAAGTATTTTTCAGTGGAAACGGTTTCAAAGCACAAATTCCGGTAAACAGGTTTTAGAGTTCAACCTCATTAAACATTGAAAGACTTGAGGCTGAAACATGCGGGGGGAGATTCCTGAATTGATATAATTCAATTCATTATATTCTACTGTTATTGGACACAGTGGAAAGAAGTTACTGCTTTTATCCAGCAAGTGGTGTAATGTATTTATTGTAATCTATAAGCATTAAATGACTTTATGTGCTTATCAAGCAAAATAAAATGGACACGAGAAGGCAAGAATGGATAATCATGATATACAGTGTCTGGAAGGCTATGAAAGAAGCAAACAAAAATTGCAATAAATCGTAATATAAAGTGATAGTACCTGTAGAATAGCACATTTCAGAATTGCAAGATGTATCAAATTGCCACCCAAGTATCATGATAGCATCGAATCTTGAGATAAACATATCGTCCCACCTAGAGACCAGCATTGTGTTGGGTACCCATGGGTAAAAAAAATTATTGTGAATGCCTACAACAGAACGTTTGACCCCACGTCTGGGACATCACTGACTGATCTGACAGGGACGTAGCAATCTGACAGCTACAACGGATGACATAAAAGCAAAAATATCCAGGGGATGATACCAAATTGTGGACAATACATCGTCTAAGGCCTACAGAGTGTTCGGAGACTGTAAGAATAATATTTTCAGTGGCTTCTCTGCTTGTAAAAAGTTTCAAAAGTGTTAGCTTTTGACAGTCACAAGCTAGGCTCGTCACTACGGAAACAAATCGACAGCTGCCGGAGCACAGGCGCTGCGAAAGTTGAGAACAAAAGTGAGTGACAGGTGACAACTGAGTGGCCACATATGTGTGATTAATCACAGGTGCGGGTTGGGTTGTGTGATTTATATTAACGGTTCAGGACAGGTGCAGATTTGGCTTAAGAGATAACTGCGGATAACAGGTCGGTTCTGGTTCTCAGCTTGGCAGGAGCAGGTTTGTACAACTGGACCCGTGTAGAACTCTGATTCCATCCCCACTAACCCAAGCAGAGACATTTACACTTGTACAATTTGGATTTAAAGGGACAGTCCGATCCCAAATTAAAGATACATATTTTTCCCTTGGCTTGTAGCGCTTTATCCTTCTAGATTTTTTTGGTGTAAGTTGCAGAGTTTTGCAGATGTCAGCAGGTAGGGCTGCACAAAGCGTTGTTAAGATTTGGGAGGTGTGTCTGTCACCTTCTCCAAGAGCCTCTGCAACCTTTAGTTTCGTATGACTCCCTCCTCTGCACATATCTGCAGAAACGTAGCATAATTCATACATTACTCACCCGCCACTTTCACTGTGGCAGCCAAACAAATGACAAGAATGCGCTGGGACCTCAAATGCTGGTGTGTTTCCTTGTTAGAAACTAAACAAATCTTCTTTACTATATCCTTGTTTAAACCGTCGCTTTGAAAATAAAAACCTCTGATCTTAATGCAGGTTAATCCTGAGTCTGTTTTTAATGCAGCTTACACAGACAGTGAAGCTGACCCTGTATGCTGTGTCCAGAAGAAACTCAGTCTTTTCCCTCAACCACTTTGTCTTACGGTTATTGATGTATGGGAACATTGATGACTATCTTATCGTAAATCACAGAGTGTCATAGAGTAGAGAAAGCATTTACCAAAAGAATGTGATGGTGCAAATTCCTCTGAAACCAGTTTGCGAGCGAAACCACTTCAACACAGGATTACAACTAAGCTATCACTTTTGTTTCACCTTGCTTTGTGTATGCATTTTAAAAATACTTTCAAGGCCACTTAAATACAAATTTATTAGGGGGATTACAGCCAAAATGTAGGGCACCAAGGCCAAAACCAGTGGTGCAACAACAATAATTACATTGTGCAAAGCACAAAACAGTATTAATACCATTAGTCTGGCTGATAATTAGCCTGATCAGCCACCAGCAGTAATCAATACCAAATAACCACAGTGAACATCACACAACCTTATCATGCTTCAGCAGTTAGTGTTTCTGCAGTTGCAACAAAACATCAATAAAATATGCAGACACTATTAGCAGTTTTAATTAAGTAGAGGCTCCTTGCACTCTACAGGGTAAACATTACGCCAAACTTCCTTTAAGAAATATGACATTAATAATTATTTATGTTCGCAAAAACACATAACTGTTGAAAAACATGATAAAAGGTGTCATATGTCTCAGGCTGGGTGACAGTACTCAATACCTTTAAGGTATCAACTGAAATAACCCAGTTTCCAAGCTGTATCAAAACTTCTCCAGTCAAACAATACCTGCATTCAATCCTTTTAATAAAAAATGAAAACATTTGTATGGTTTTGCTCACAGCCAATCACCGCAAGTGTTCTTCTATTTAATGCAACTTGCGATTGGCCTCCTAATGCAGCTACATACAGTCTGTGGTGTTGCAATCGAGCATGCAGTCGGCAGTTCAGCATGCTGAGATGCCACCAAAATGTTCCAAAGTATGAAAAGGTATCAAATTAAGTGCTCTATTGGTATTGGCATCACTTTAAGGGTACTGCTACTGGTACAGGTATCTTAAGTTTAAATTTAAATGATACCCAGCCATACATATGTCGACAGTCTTCTTGTCGATTTGGCACCAATATAATCCAGAGTGAGTGACAGAAAAATACTGCCTTTCACTTGATTTTTTTCATGTCTGTGACATATCTGACACATATAGACACTGAAACTGTAGAGAAAAGGTGGGTGGGAGGAAAAAAAAGATCAACTCTCTTAAGGTTTGTGATTCTTTTTTTCATGATTCCTGAACCAATTATTTATACACAACTAACTCTTGGAGCATTAGCTCGATGCTAACACACAGTGGGATTTCCCATTAACACGCACACTTAATTAAAAAATAGCATCAAGATCGCTGTGATATTATCTTAATAACCAGATCCATTTTACTTTACATGCTTAAAATAAAACATGTGTGTTCATACTTTCATCTACATATTTCCTCTGCTCTGTGTTCTCCACACTGACCAGCTACAGCAACCTCGAACAGTCAAAACTCAAACTTTACACTTTCAAAAGTTCAGTTATCATATGTGAACAATGCTCACGTGTGCGCTCTATGTGGCTCTCAGGAGCTCTGTTCATTTTGGCCTCACATCTTCTTTTATTTTTAATTTTCTTCTGGCACTGGCTTAATGAGCAGGAACAGCTAAATGTAGCACTTTACTTAAAAACAATTATTTACTACTTTTATGTGCAGTACAGCAATAATGCTGCTGAAATAAAACAGAGAATGACAGACATGTGATGTGCCTTATTTTTAGTTTGACTCGTCTCTAGAAGTTTATGATTCAACTTTTTCTGGTGTAGTGTTAAAAAAAGCAAACAAAAATAGCAATAAATCATAGTGCTGAATGAATACTTCATTTGTTCATTATTCTTATTGTCTGTAAATCCCACAAAAGACATAAAACAATAATAATTTTAGTCTGTCTCTTAATACTTTATGACTTCTCTAATTTGCCAAACCCACTGGTTCCTACAAAAGACGTAAAAACGGCTCACAAATATACAGTTTCATTTCTAAAGACTCAGTATATAGGCCTAGTGAGTTACCTAAAATACATTTAAAAAAAACACTGAACATTTTGTCCACTGCCCGGGCAGTTGTGTGTCACACAAAGTCGCCATATCAAAGCAACGGTGCTGAAGCAACAGAGTGAGAGGGAGGGCGAGGAGGTTGAGACTGTTCAAACAGCAGGTTGATGGTTTGTTTAACGTTGTGTTTAGCAACACTGCTTGACTCAACGAGAGAAAGACAGAAAAGGAGAGAGAGGGGAAAGTGGACAGGTAGGGTGTGTCAACATCAGGTTAATGGTTTGTTCAGTGAAGTCTATGTGTCCACTGCCTGGTCCTTTATCTATGAAACAATGAGGTTTTTATTAAGTGAGACAAACAACAGAGGAGTGCATGGAGTGTTCATTCCTCTTATCGTTCTTACATAACTCACAATCTTTTATTTCTTTAATACCAACAGCAGGCAGATCACTCCCATTAGCTTTGTTGTCGTTCACTCTGTGTCATCGTGGTGAAGCTCTACGCATCACTCTCCTCTGTTTGAAATAGTGAAGTTGTCTTTACAAAGTTTTGCACACTCGAGAGGCCCAAAGTCACCTCAAGCTGCCAGCTTCAATCAATTGATTTCCAGACTAAAATCTTGCCGTGAAAACTGAAGTCACGCAGCTTGCAGAAAGAAGAAATGAAGGATTTATAGAGTTCAATCGTTCACATCTCTACTGCTTTCTCCCTCCTCCTCTCTTCAGCAGCGGCCGTCTCATGGCAGACAGGTCGACTGGATGTCACACTGACTCAGGCAAGGCTGTCCGTCTGCCAGACCGGTTAGCATCACCAGCAAATTCCTTACAGCTTCTCACACCAAACCAACTGAACAGCAAAAAGACAGCCAAAGTCTGTGGAGCTGTATGATGATAATCTAAACACACAGATGATGCAAATAACACATAATTGTTCCCTCAGCACTTTTTAGAATAGTTTCTATTAAATAGAGCAGTCAGAAGGACAGTTTAGTTTTTAAAAGTTATCAAAGCTGACGAATAAACAACAGCTCCAAACCCACTATTTTATGTTAGTATTAAATGTGCAAAGTCTTTAAAATTCCTTAAATACCTATGAAGCCTGTGTTATAAATTGCATGTTCATGAGTATGTGAGGGTCCATATAGTCTTGCATACACACACCCACAGCACTCAGCGCTGGAGAAATGTCTGGCTCCACACAAGATCATTCTGCTACAGGGGAGAAAACACTCTGGCCTGCTATAATTGCTGTATAATTTTTTAAACCAATCACAGCCGTCGTGGGCGCACTGAGCTCAGGATGAGGGACGTGGTGCCCCTGAAAAATACTGCCAGGAGGAACTTGTTTTGGTGAAACATTTGCACGTGGGGAGGCGAGCTCGCCATTTTCAGCTTCGTGTTGCTGTTGCTTTCTCTGGCAATAGGGACAGGAAAACGCAGATAGCAGATTTGGTGGATACCCACAGTCTACATCTGGTGAGTGAGGCTGTGGTCGGCGTGATCTAAATTTCGCCATCAGATGGTGTAGGCATAGGCCCCGTGCAGACCATTCACTGCGACTGCACAGACATGTCCACAGACTTGCCTGCGCAGCCACTACACTGATCCTGTAGTCCACAGCTGTCTGTGTACACGTCCGGTTGGGAGCACAATCCAGACTTTAGTTTGTTGTCACATGCATGTATACTGGCATTGAGTCTCTCGGTCATAAAATTCTGTCAATTTTACCAGTTTGGCTTCAGGGTCAGAGGTCAGACAGTAGAGACCGACTGCCTTTGCTCAAGAGCAATTGGCTATTGTGGAAACTGGATTGCGTGTCTTACTTACAAATTGCGAGCATAATGATTCACCGGAGGAAAATGAGGAAATGAGGAAAATGTCTGCACGCTTTGGGAGACAGTTCTACTGGATTATGTATTTTCAGGGCATTTTGTTTCTCTCTTGGAGAGAAAGTAGAAAGATGACAGAAAATAAAGGTAGAGAGAGTGATGGGGTCAGACATGCATCAAATGTCCCCAGAGGGACTCAAACTCTGGGTGCCCTTGTTCATGGTCGGCGCCTGAAACCCTTAAACCACCAAGATGCCACCTACAGTTAGTATTTTTCTGCTTTTGACCACACAGGATGTCAAACAGGCTGGTTTGGCTCAAGTTATAACACAGCAGAAATACATCATAGATAAGTTGTTATTTCAATAAATGGATGGGGCTGAAGCGCCACTTAAAGTCCCAGAGAAGCAGGACGGAAAGCATTCACAAGCAGCAGTCCAAAGAGATCTGTTTCTGCAAACATCATTACTGAATTGCTTCAGTTCCAGGTGTGATATCACTGTTCACATCTGCAACACTGACAGATGAGTAAAAATCTTTGGCTTGCTCGTCAGTTTGGGACTGTGCAGCTGCAACACCATCCTGTCGGCCTCAGGGTTCTAAAGCTGACGTATGAAGTTGAATTCAAGTTACTTTGTTTTTAGTTCCAACATAGTTTTCCAGGAAGAATCTAACTGAACTTGATGCCAGTGAATGTTTGCTGAAAATGGAGTCCAAAACGAACTCACAAACCTATGAATTCATTCATAATTTTTTCTGTTCTTTTTAACATCCGTCTTCCCCATCATTTGTCTTTTGCTACGTTGCCATGGGCTCCGGTTGGTGCGAAGACGAGGAAGTAAATGTCAGCTGATCTCCATGTGATGTTTCTTTGCATAATATTTGTGTATTTCCTTGTCTGCTTTCTGATCATGCATCTGTGTCTCCAATAGAATTCTTAGATCAGAATTAGAAAACACAGCCACCAAAAATAAGGAAAAAACACATCTGTCAAACCCAAGCCCAAGTGATAAAATTCTCAGTTTTTAAAACACTTAAAAATTATTTCCAGCATCTAATAAAAACTACCAAACATCAATTCCTTTATACCTGATAAAATGTTAGAGGAAAGTGTCAAAACACTTCACAGAGGAGAAGCTTAGCTCCACATGAGAAAGTTCCCCATACTTCCACTGACAAAACGCTGCCATGAAAAGCTCAAATTTCCGTGAAACATCCGTTCATGAAACCTCCAACTGAAAAAAACCCTCACAGTCCTCAAAATGTGGTGCCTGCTGTAGGTGTTGTGTGTGTGTGTGTGTGTGTGTGTGTGTGTGTGTTATAAATCCACACCTTCTATTTAACTGCAGTCATCCATACTGCATCATCACATCCATCTCACTCTACCTGTTCACTCATGTTCATCCATCTCTCCGCCTTCTTTCCAAACTTTCCATCGAGTCTCTGGCTGCGGCCCAGTCAACAAGCTGGATCCTCCAAAGTCTTTATTTCTAGACTGAACACGTCAGAATGAGGTTGTCTGTTCTAAAAAGTGACCTTCATATGAAGTTGAGAAAATGCAGCCCCTTTAACTGAATTTAGTGTTCTTTGCAGCCATCAGCATCCTATAAACCACAGAGTCCTGATGGAGACTCTGACCCTAGCACTGGTAACTCAATAAAACATCTTGAGGGTTTCTTTCATCTGTCTTTCACATGTTCCTCAGCTTTATTATCCATATTCCATTAACTTAGAATAACAATTTATCTGTTGTTTGCATTTTAAAAAGTACAACTCCCATTAGGTTTTTCCAGCTCAGCAGTGTCATCCTAACCATTTTCCCTTCATCCATCATTACAATGCATTTTTAGCTAATGCTTACTATACATGCATTTAACGTGGATATAATCCAAAAATTGCAATTGTGCAAGACTCTGAAACGTCACAATATGTTTTACCAAAAGAGGTAACACAACTGGTTTAAAATTTATCACTTTCACCTATTTCAAGGGAAATCCCGACCATGATTTCGAGCATTTTCACTGGTCTACCTGGGAAATTGAGCGGACTTGTCATACTAGAAATCGTAAGATTTTAATATTTGTTATTACTTCACGATATCTGTTTTCTAAGTTTCTACACACACCTCTGCTCACCTGTGCAGCTCTGCTTTTAAAGGTATAAAAAGAAGCAGGAGATTTTTCTTTGATAATTTTACTTTTGACGTTATGTTTTGTGGTTACAGCAGAGGAAAAACTGCCGCTTTTGTCCACGGAGGCCTCCAAAATCAACAAAACATGAAAGTCTCTTGAAGTAGCTTTAAATTATATTAAGGTTTAAAGTTGTGCATAATTAAGGGTGTGTCTGCTTTGAGTGACAGGTGAGTACCGACAGATTCTGCTGTGTGTGTGTGTCCACGCCCAAATTCACCTAAGGCTGCCTATTTTCCTGTCAGCACTGAGACTTCTCTGAAATCAACCGCTCCCACACACACACTCACACTCACACACTGATTATCAGGAACTATAAAGTATCATAGTTTCATTGCCTCTATGACATCACATTATGGCCTGTAGTTGTAGGGTGTGTTTGATGTAATTGTGCAGTTATCACTTAAGTCAAAACAACTCATGTGGGAAAAGCCTGTATTTTACTGTGCGCACGCACACGTGCGCGCACACACAGAGTTAATTATACGTTAATTATACATAGATAGGACTGATTATAAAACAGAGTAATGTGGTCATAACCATTGTTTACTATGGTGTGTGTGTGTGTGTGTGTGTCCATGTAGAAACTGAACACAGCTGTAGCTGGCTCTTGAAAGCTATTTGCTATTCTTCACACATACACACATACACTGTTGCCATCTCATTCAGTTCACCTTCAGTGTACAGTGCAGGACAGATAACACACACACACACTGAATGCATAAACACATAACCACACACACACAAGTTCACTTAATATGAGGAAAGGATGGCAGGTTGTTTTGAGTGGCGTTTTCCTTTAAAGTCAAGTTAATGAGGAGAATAAATTTAATACTCAAACACTAATCAAATCCTCGTGAACAGCAAATTACATGAGGGGGAGCTGGTGAGGGCAGAGAAGGAAAACTAGATATGGAGTGAAAGAATGGAGGAGGAAAAACAAGGGAGAGGAAGAAGAGGAGAGGGTGGAGAAACGATGTGGGGAGGGGGTGACTGAAGACAGAAAAGAGAGAATAAAAGATGTAAAATGAAGAAAACATGAGGCTGAGAGAGTGAGAGTGAAGGAGAGCAGTGAGCACGTCAGAATGGAAGGGATAGATTAGAGGAGGGATGGAGGAGTGTGGAAGGTCGATGGCTCATAATGTCACTCCTGATATAGCTGTGACAGAAATCAATAAGCTGTCTGTCTCTCGCCAGCAGAACCTGGAGGTCCCATGAAGCTGCCTCAGGACGGTGATTTTTCTTTTCTTTGATATGATTTACAATTGTATTAGATTTTTTTCTTCACTAAAGCAAAAAGACTAAAGATTAAAACATGATTGACCATTGGTGAGGCTGTCTTTGTTGCACATAATTAAGAATCCTATAGAGCTGTGGTCTGTCAGTACCAAACATTTCAATTAAGTAGAGCACAGACGTCCAATTTAAGCTTCAGGACAGACGGAGCAGAAACTGAAACTCTGCTCCCTAATAGGTAGGGTTAGTCAACTAAACGGATGCATTGGTGAGGATGAAGACACGTTGGGTTCAGACAGGGACAAGAGGTGTGAAGCCATTGGGGAGCGAATTTGCAACAAGCCAATTTGTAAGTTTACATCATCCATGGTGTTGATAAGTCTTATAGTCTTAAACTCTGTGAATGGCTCAGGAGTAGATTGTTTTCACAACGATATATATTTTGACTATGGCTTAGATATAACAGATAGGCAGACTTCAGATGTCTTTTTTTTTAAGATTATTTGTTGGGCTTTTTGCCTTTATTCTGATAGGACAGCTGAGGTTGTGACAGAAGGGGGGCAGAGAGAGAGAGGGAATGACACGCAGCAAATGAGCCACAGGCGGGAGTCGAACCTGCAGCCACTGCAGAGGACTGACAGCCTCAGTACATGGGGCGCACACCCTACCAACTGAGCTATAGGGGCACCCCAGACTTCAGCTGTCTAATTTCATAAGTCACACGAAGCAGTTTAGTTGTTGGCTATTTTAAGTAGGACAATGGCACAATGACTTCTGAGTGAATTAAGACATTTTTCAAAATACAAAAAAAAATGGCTGACCGTGTGACCACTTCCAACTGCTCAGTTCTGTTTCTGCAGAAAATATGTGTCTCTTGGGGAAACAGTAACAGTTACAAGGACAATTGGAAAGTAAAGAGTGTAACAATACAAAATAAAATCTGATATGGAAAATAACTGCAGCAACAGTAAACTGTTATTTCCATCGTTGAGAGGAGCATCAAAAATGCTCAAAAAAGATAAAAATGATACAAGACTCAAAGAAATCACTGCTCCCTAAACAGCAATGTCAGCAAACCACAAATTATGAGCCATGAATTTCCTCTTTGTTGTTGTTGGGTGATACTGATCAGTTGGTAGCACTGACTGTTACCATGGTAACATGGGTCTTAAGCCAGAGTCAGCCTGGGGGTATGGCGCCTAATTTTTTGGCTTACAGTTACATGGTCTAACTTGCAATAGCCTGACCTATGAGACTATTTTAACACTACAGACTAGTTTAAAATATCTTTGTGAAACCGGCCCAGGCCACAGCCAGGTTGACGTAAACTGATCAGGAATCAATAGGGTAATCGTCAGAGAATCAGATCGATAAGCAGAATCAATAATGGCATTGGTATCAGTGAAATCTTACCAATTTCCATCCCTACTCACTAATTTATCTGCACCGAAGTTTGTGTTTCTTGACAAAATAACCTCTTTCTGCACTGGGGCAACAACTAGTGGTCATTATTGAACAAAATTCGTATTTAAATTGGGAGATTTACTTAATGTGGCCGAGAATTTAGCACCAACCCGCAGGCCCAGATACTCGGCTCTCTACACTTGGTGCTTCGCCACAGTTAAGGGCTTACTCAGAGTATTAAGGTTGGTTACCTTCAGAAAATTCATGTTGCAACAACACTTCTTCAATCTTCTACTTTACTTTAAATGGCTGCTTGGTTAATTCACAAAATGACCTGTAATCTGCACCAAGCCTTTGTGAGTGTGAGCTCCTCACAGGCGTGTTATGATGCCCTGAGGAGAGATTTATCTGAACAGCAACTCTCTATTTAATTAGACATGACTTCGGAGTGTGTGTGTGTGTGTGTGTGGTGTGTGTGTGTGTGTGTGTGTGTGTGTGTGTGTGTGTGTGTGTGTGGCAGATGGCAGGAGTGCCCCCGATTGGTTCTTTGCCATGCTGGTGAAATATCAGGATATGATACCACAAGCTCTGAATCACGCACACACAATCCACCATAACCATCCCTGTTCCCTGTTATCTGACAGCAGCAGTGACTCATGTGTGCTGCTCACTGTTCTCACCGCAGGATGTCTGCAAGTTCCATCACGTTCCTTCCAAAATGTTTTAACTTCAGAATGAAATGAGAACAGCCTCATTTTCCCCAAATTCTTCATCTCACGGAGATCTAGCTAGCGGCACTCGGGTAATGTAGAGTTACTCACTATGGCAGGGTGACCTTCCTGTCTGTTTGAATCAGGATGGAGATATAACTCGAAGGTTGCAGTCTAAAAATGTGATGTTAAAAACACAAAACATCCTAAAGAATTGGCAGCAGTTCACACAGCAGGGCTACTATGAAACCTGTGAGTCATCTGAAGATCCTCTCTTACACAATATTGCTGTATTTCTGAAGGCTAAATCGTCATCTGTGGTTGATAAGTCGCAACTATTGCCACATAAGACATCGGGTCTTGTGCAAGAAAGGCTTTGACAAACAGATTTGTTCTTAAACTGCACGCACGAGTGATTCAAGAGAATCTGTGGCACTCATTCATTTTCTTATAGGTATGAAACAAAATTTAGGAGTGGACACATTGTCAATTTACTAAATTATTTCTTAGATTTTATACATTTTATTGGCACTCATCTCACCAACTTCTACGGTTCTTCACTTCTCTCAACTACTGTAGGTATAATATTATCCTGTCTAAAATCTCACCAAACTCTGTTGGCAAAAACAGTAATTTTTCCTTGCAGAAGATTAGAGCTGCTGGTCTACCTCTGCCTCGATCAGTTAGTTTTGTTTGTGTTATTGTGTGACTTCGGTGAATCTGAACTTTTTAAAACACCAAAGTCACATGATAACTAAAACAAACTAACACATCGAGGCAGTCGTGGACCAGCAACTCCCATGTTCTGCAAAGTAAGATTTTTATTTTTGCCAACAGAGTCTGGTTGGTTTGGAGAGAGCAATATTTAGCTTATATAACGTTGGTTTCCCGTCAGAAAAGGCTGTGAGAACATTCTTAATGTAGCTTATAATTAAACTTATCTTCATCTTTTGAAGAGGGTCTTTTATTGGTGGCTGAGCTTCATTTTACTGCTGACTTTAACCGTAGCAGTACATTGCTTAAGTCCCTTTTACACTGGACAAAAACCCCGCAAACATCTGGCTTTTTTTCTTCAGTAGGAAAGGGTATGATCGGCATTCATTCTTGGTGTTCTGGCACATTTATGCTGCCTTGTCAAAAAAATGCTACCGTAGCACAAATCAACAGGAGAGTAACCCTAACCTTGGCCATAATCTTAACCCCCTAACCCAGAGAACCGCTAAGTAGCACATCTCAACAGGTAGCACGTATAGACTGAACACTGGCCCAAATGGCTCTGCAGGAGTCACAGGTATCTATCGACTTCAGCTCTGATCAGCAGCGATGGAAACATGACACCTGGGTGGACACACTAATTTTCACCCCTTCTCCAGCAGAGTAAATGAAAGCTTGCCATCTCCGTCAGTAGCTCCTGAAACTCTTTCGCCCTTTTTTCCTACACATGTGCTGCTTGGCTCGACCCTTTTGAATAGTTGTGTCAGCCCAGCATGGTAGAGTTTGAAGATGTGTATTTAACTGATATGCACTCGTATTAAGTCCAGCAGCTGTGAAACAGTGAGTGAACATCCTATGAATTATTCATAATAACAGTCCCCCATTATTTTGGCATCTAAAAGCTTTTATTATGAAGCAGCAAAATCCGGAAATGTTGGGTTTTCACCAGCAGTAACTTAACACAACTCGACTACAAACAGGGACGCAGGAGAGAAACTAAACTTCAAACCACAGAGATTCGGTTAGAAGCTACTAAAGTACTGAGAGCCGAACGCACAGACTTTAAAACAAACACCTTTCTCTCTGTACTCCAGCACAGACAAAGGCAAACTCGTCTACTGGCAATGTGGAAAGGGTCTGTCGCCTATTTTTAATGTTTATCCACATTTCATATACTCGGTACTAGCTTCCTACAAAAAGATTAATAGATAAATAACTCTTACAACTTCACTTAAAAAATCACAACTATCCCTTAAAACTTGTTTAAAAGATATTTTTCTGACTCTGACACCATGTGGAAAAACAGAAACTGCCACTGCAGACTAGTTTCTATAAACTGCATGAGTATTGACATGTCTGTTTTTGTGTTATCTTGACAGTAGGCAGTCTATACAGTTTAAAAAAACAACAAGTCAATAAGCACTCATTACTACAGCCTGTCCAGTAACGGATATTTGAGGCAGACACAGATATTGACATTTCTGCTCTCTGTTAAAAGCTGATAATAATAAACATAACAACAGTTTATTTTTAATATAAACTTGGGCTGCAGGTAATGTGTATTTACCTTACGATAATCACTGATATTTCCGGTTAATGACTTGGTCAGAAAATACTGAAACATGAACATCAGAATTTCTCGGAACCCAAAAAAATGTTTTGAAATTGCTTAAAATTGTTCAACCAAAAACTTGGCCCAAATTCATTTTCTGTCCATCAACTAATGAAACCAACCACCTGATTGTTGTTTTTCCAACATAACCAAATATTTTTGATAAGGATACCTTAATTTGGTTATTGCTGAATCATGACAAAGATAGGCTATGTTCTGCAGCGGAACATTATAGCTGGAAATATACAGCCTGTTAAAGATGAAACACTAACCGCAAATATAAAACTAAACCATAAACATCACTGAAAATTCAAATGTATCAAAAACAGCTTTTAAAAAACACAAAAATGTAGCCTTCTGAACTATAACAACCTTAAAATGAAGTGTGGTGAGGGTAGGTATGTATCTTCAGCTGAATTTTTGACAACTGTTTTAACATGGATGACTAATTCATATTTATATATTGATTAATTCTTTGTTTTAGTTATACAGCGCTATGCTGTAAATCCATGTGTGTACAGAAGCACATATATTTTTAAAAAGCTAAATTTGATGATGCTGATGTACACCGGTCAGATTCCATTCAGTACAACCATCTGAGCAACATCTCCACTGACACCAGGGCCCTTTTCTGGCTATTCTGTACAAAAAGATGCGTTCAGGTCCGACGTGGAAAATGGAGGGCGCTAACGATGAACATCTGAGAGCAGTGAAACACAGACAGACAGAAAGACAGACAGACGGGCAGCAAAGGGCAGCCTGCTTAACAAACATCAAAGAGCACACAGCTGGTAAAATCCACCCCCATCCAGCTCTGTTACCCTCTCAGATGGCCCACTTCCAGTTTTAACCTCAGCTCATTCATTACCCAATCAACATCACCAGCACTCAGATCCACTCAGTCTAAATCCAGCTCATAATAACCCATATTCCAAGGTTTATAAGTATCTCGAGCTTACTCGTTCACTTCTGGGACTCCTTATTTTAAATTTCACCTGGCTTTAACAGTATGATAGCGTTGTTTTAAAGGGACAGTTCACCCCAAAATCAAGAAAACATATTTCTCCCTTCACCTGTAGTGTTGTTTATCCATCCAGGTCGTTTCTGTTTGAATTATTGATCACAGAGATGTCTGCATTCACTCAAATATAATGGAACTAGATGGCACTCAGCTTGTGGTGCTCTGAGGGGCATTTACTAAACTCAAAAGCAGTGTCTCTTTCCAGAAATCATGATCTGGTTGCTAAGATAATCCACAAGCCTTGTTGTAAGCAGTTTCATGTAAGAACTATTTTCTCTCTATGGCAGAAAGAAGGTAGTTGGATTATCTTGAGTAACCAGGTCACGATTTCTAGAAAGAGACATTGCTGTGAGTGAGTTTGTCAAATTGATCTAGTTCCTTTTATGTCTGAGAGAACGCAGATATCTACGGCCGATATCTCCAAAACTTGGCAACCCACACCAAAACTATCTAGATGAATAAACAGCAGATGAAAAATATGTATTTTGGTGGTATTATTAAGGTGTCAAAAAGTATGGAACTATAACAAATCTCTATTTGGACTGAATTGAACAGATAACTGATGCCTCCTCTTCTAACACAAACCTATTCATTTTCATCAACTCTACTTTAAAACGAATGTCACCTTGACATCAGCCACTATGTAAAGCATATTAGTTTTTCAAAACAAAAAGGACTAAAACGAATGAACACTTTTATTATCGACTGCTCAGCCAATCATTTTCTCTACTATTCGATTAGTTTTTGGTTCATAAAATGTCGAACTGGTGAAAAAATCTTGATCAGTGCTCCCCAAAGCCCAAGATGACGTCCTCAAATGTCTTGTTTTGTCAACAAACCAAAGACATTCAGTTTACTGTCAAAGAGGAGTATAGAAACAGAAAATATTTGCTTAAGAAACTGAAATCTGAAAATTTTTACATTTTTTCTTGAAAAAAGGACTCAAAATGATTGCTTGATTATCAATATAGTTGGCAATTAATGGATATGTAATGACACCAACAAATTCAAGGTATAATAATATAATAATATGTATAATAAACACTATAAAAATTACACAATATTTATCACAATAATTGGGTAAAATGACGACAAGGGAGAACATGGGGTTGGCTGTTTTGATTCAGCGCAATTTACAGTGATCCTAGTTTGATCACTGATTGATTATGAAGACTTTTTTTTATTTTCAAACGTAAAGATAAAAAAATATTCGAGGATTTCTTAAGACAAAATCTTTTCATATTGTGGGAGCCAATGTGTGGGGGTCATGAAAAGTGTATGGGAACCCCACTGATGAATTAATCATTGCAGCTCTACTCTATGTCCAATTTAAAAGCGGATGCTGTGAAAATCACTATGTAAGGTACATGAAAGCTAAAGACATCATCAAACAAAACAATTAGTTATGAAAAAGCATTTAGAAAAGACATGATTGCAAGATGCCAATAGTACAGGGCAACTGATGATTATTTCCATCTGTCAATTAATATATTGATTATTTTCTCTATTAATAAAGTAGTTTGGTCCATAAAATGGTGAAACATGTTAATCACTGTTTCCCAAAGCCAAACATGATGCCCTCAAATGTCTTGTTTTGTAGTTTACCTGAAAACAATCACATTTGGGAAGCTGAAAAAAACTACTCAAAATGATTCAATCAGAGAATTTGGAGAATATTTTGACTCAAAACAATGAATGATTATCAAAATAGATGGCGATTAATTTTATAATCGATTCATCGTTGCTGCTCTGAATTGAACAGGCGACAGCTAATGAGTTAATCGACTCTAAAAGAGTTTTAAAATGAAAACGTAGAGAAGAGGTGACACCAAAAGTAATAATACAGAAAATATGAGACAAAATGAGAAAAGAAAAAGAGAAATTGATTAAAAAAATGATGTGAAAATGAATTAAACGCACTGCAGGAAGCTCTACTTTTAAATATTAAGGGGAAAAGCAATAAAGAACAGGATAAATATGTTGAGATGATTTGTGGTGAATACAAAAGTTTATTTAATTGGATTTTTTACCTTCATGTCGTTCATGATGAGCTGGAAGAGCCCTCCCAAGGCGCTGCATTCCTTCTCTATACCCGCATCCATTTTTCCACAGGCTCGGAAAAAATCCTCCAAACTTTTTTTTTACCTCCCAAAGAAAAAAAAAAAGCTTCCAGCCAAGTTCTGAAATACTCCAACAGAAGAATCAATGGAGGCTTTTTTTTTGTTTTTTTTTTTAATAGAGGGCAGAGTTACAACACCCTGAGGGCAAAGTCCACCTTTAAAAAGAAAAAAAAAAAAAAAACAGCGGTGGAAAAGGAGGAAAACACACACACACACACTCTCACACACACTCACACACACACACACACACACAGAGGAGTGAAACCCAGGTCCAGACTCGCTCTAACGTTGAGCTCTTCTAGTCAGCCGATGCTACCAGCCGGCCAACTCGATACACGTCCGAAAAAACACCACATCATGACTGAATCATCCCGCAGCCCGTCTGGAAAAAATGTCCGACAGCGTTTTTAAGTTCAGCTCCCGGCTGAAGGGAAAAACACAGCTAACCGCGGAGAGCTAACTTGGCTAGCTGGGTTAGCGTTAACTCCGCTAGCAACCTGTGACTGGCTACGTGTGTGTGTGTGTGTGTGTGTGTGTGTGTTTGGCTTTGCAAACGAAAACACACGCGCGCGCTACACAGTCCGTGATCGATCAGTTCGGCTAAATTAATCGATACGGTCTTTATCTGACGTCCGGCTCGGATTTAAATCCCCCCAGTCGTTGTTTGCAGAAGTGTATCCGAGTGATTTCACGTTGTTTTCCTGCGAGTTTTGACGAGAGAGAGAGAGGCGGCCGTTTTCCTCCGTTACTCCAATGGGAGTCCTCACCTAAAGTGAATGAGTGGGTCCGCGAGCACCGAGGCAAGGTAACCACAGCAACAACACCCACATCCGGCCGAGTCTTTCAAAATAAAAGGATGTAGTCCACCCACCGAAACATGCGTAGCTCCTTTCATGCCTGCTTGCAGTGGTGGAGAGTAACTATTTACATTTACATTTACTCAGGTACTGTAGTTAAGTACAATTTGTGGTATTTGTACTCTGCTCAACTATTATTAGATGGATTTTTATTATCATTTTGCATCATGAGAGTGACGAAGAGGTTGAAATGTTGAGTAATACAATTTGTGGTATTTATTACTTTTAATCTATTATTAATGATTTTAATTGATTTTGTTGGAAAATAACAAAATCTTCCTCTTTTTTTTTTCTTTTTTCCCCTTAATGTGGTCCTCATAATACTCCATTACACAAAGGGCATTTGTATGATGGACAAGGATTATTGTACATTTTACACCATTACATTTATTTGATACCTTTACTACTTATTTTACAGATTCAGATTCATATAAGACTGCATGTATGTGTTACTTAGTTATTGATTCTTCCAGTACTGCAACAAGTGCTCTACAGGTAACTGACTAATAATCACAGAAAAGAAAGAACATGTTTTTTAATTAAAAGAATATAGTGTGTAATTAAAAAAAAAATCAAATTATGTTCAGAGGACAGCAAGGTGCAGAAGAGAGTGGAGTGATGACATGAAGCAAAGGGCCACAGGTTGGAGTCAAACACACAGTCACTGCAGAGGACTCAGCCTCAATACAAGCAGCGCACACTTGAGCTCCCAGCGTGCCCCAGTGTGTAATAAGATTTAAAAATAAACTATAAATGTGTAATGAAAAATACAGTGCATGAAGACAATAAAAACATGTTGACCTCTTGAAATTACCTTGTTGGCAGAGCTTTGATGACATTCATTACAACTTAACTGTGGGGAAATGCTGTTAAAATGTTATAGGGAAAGGAAACTAATATAATACAGCAAGCTATAAACACAAGCAGAGCCACGAGTCTATAAAACCTACATTTTAAAAAAACCCAGGTTCGTGTACAGGCATGACTCACACACATTTTAGGAACACAAGGTCTGTGGGAACTCTGAAAACTTTGTAAAAAAAAACTGCAAAACTAATCTGTTTAATTACTTTATTGTAGATATGTTGTGTCACTCATACCAACAGGCCATGTAATGTGATGTCCTGACTTAAGAAAAAATTGTTTTTATTTATTAATCTATATTCACATTAAATTGTCTGATAACAGAATTAACCAAACAAATTTTAAGTTTTTTACATTTTTAAAGTTTGTGTATCTTGTGTGACTTTTTAAGAAAGCTTCTTATTAGTTTCAATAATTAGAAAGCTCTTTTTTAATGTAGAGTTTAAAGTACTTGAACAGGCTCATTTATATGGTTGACAAACTGATAATAAAACTAAAAACTAATTTAAAAACGTTTTTATTTTTTCCTCTGTGCGGCTCTTATTTTGGAGGCCTGTAAATTTCCGGTCGCTGCAGAGCTTCGCTGTCTTGACGCTGCTGCGTGTCTGTGGATGGAGGGGGTTTGTTGTGTGTGGAAGAGGCGGCGGGCCGGAGGGGCGGAGCTACACAGTGAAAGAAAGTGAAAGATTTTTACCACATGGAAGAACAGACTGTGACTTCAGTAAAGCTTTACTGACACTCTACTGACAGTCTACTGAAAGACAACAACAGTGTAGAGAAAATACATAATATAAACATAAGAGAAACAAACATAACTACAATTTTTAGACGTTAAAACAAAACTATTTTACAAACAATAAAATGAAAGACATGAAATGTTACAGTGGCAGCATGAAGACACGGGTACAAACTAACAGTAAATATACAGAACTATAGAGCATGAAAAACAGGTGGTAAAAATGATGAACATTTGTTTATAAAAAGAAAAAAGATGAAAGAGTACCATTATTTTAGAGTCGCGGTTCCCAACACCAAGGCTGCGACCTGCACGAGTCCTTCAAAAGTTTCGTACAAAGGCACAAGATCACAATAGACAACATTTAATAGAAATATTTGCAATTTTAAAAGCTTAAAATATCATTTTAGACCCATTTTTTGTGCAGTTTGGCTCAGTCTTGTTCACTGTACAGGTCTGCATGATGTGATGATGTGTTTTTGAGATTTGGGAGGTGTGTGTGCGACCTACATTACCCATCTCATCCACAGAGGTGTTTTACTTCAGCATCTGCTAGTACATCAACTGCTGGTCGACCACCTTGGCTGTGGATTTGACAATGCTGAGTTTTCTTTTCTTTTTTTTTGTGCGTCCATCTTTATTTACAGTAATGGACACATTTCAATGGAAAATGATTATTGAGAGTTACATTTGTTCCTGATAAAAGACAACTAGATGAGTTAATGGCTACCAAAAACATAGCCCAATGACATCTTAGGCTGTTCATCCATGTCTGGTCCGGTATGCAAAGGCGTGAAACTTCTTTTTTTCATTTTCCAGGCAACTTCTTCCACCAGTTTTCAAGTGGTCAAATGAGCAACACCATAAATCCCCTCGAGAGACGACTGTCCAGAAGCATGTGCCATTGTTCCACTCATCCGGGGCTGGCCCTGTGATTTTGGTCCCCTAAACACTCCCAGCACAACCACCACTGGTCCTAACTAAATTAACACACACGCTTGTTTGTTAACTACATTACAGTGTGTTCTTGCAACATAAAAGTTGTGTTGAACTGAATTTGGCCACAATAATTCTAACCTGGCAAGCTGGCTGGAAAATAATGAATATCTCATTAATTTTAGCTGAAACATTTTTCATCAGAAAAAGGTTAATTTCTTGCTATTTGCTTGCAACACAAAAAGTCGCACTGGTCGTGTGGCCCCTCCTCACATTAGTGGTCCCTTAAGAACCTTGTGGAGTCTTTATGCTGACCAGCCCTGCATTTATCATTTCTCCCTTGTCTCTATTTGTGTTCCAAACTTGATTTTTGTCATATATTAACAATTTAAACAAACACTTCTGAATTTGTTGTAGTGCCTTTTAGCAAAACACAATCGAAAAAGTGACTTTCCACATCATTTAGGGGCAAAAACTTTAGATTTTTAAGTCACTAAGCCAAAATTTGAGATTTGGTGATGTTATAACAAACCCAGTGAGTTTGTCTCTTTAAGATTGTGTCCTTTTCCATTTGGACTTTTATATTTGAACTATATAAATTACCTGTTTTAACAAGTACATTATATTTATTTGTTGCCATTGAGCAATTTAAACCGGTTTAATATAGTTTAAAAGTGTTAAAAACCATTGGACTGGTTCTTTTGATTTCTGTCTTTAACTGTGAAAACCACCAACAGTATCCAGAGGGCTCACTGTCACGTGACTAAATTATAATACATATATATTATTAATACTTATATATACTGTATATGCATACTGTTGTAATTAAATTCCACTTTATCAAATATTCAGTGCATGTATACCGACTATCTTATTCTATAGCAACCAGCAGACAATAAACACAAAGTGTTCTGATTTCATGTATTTCCCTGATTCACCCGGCAACAAGCTGAGTCACAGCGCCAGCAGCCTCCCTACCAGTCTGATCACCATGGCAACCAGCATGCCACAGTGTTTTGTGTGTGTGTGTGTGTGTGGGGTGTGTGTGTGTGTTGTTTTGCTGAATCACGGGAACACCATCTACCCATCACACACCAGCCTGGTTTCCATGGAGACCAAAAACATACAGAATGATATAATAACAATAAAACAATAAAATAATAAATCTCAATCGTCCTGTTTTTAAACTGGGATCTGGTTCAACCCGTGATTTGATTATATATCTGCAGTGTTTTGCAACAATAACGATGACATAATAAACATGAAATAAATAAATAAATAAAAGTGTTTTACACTGAAAATATAGAAGTGCAAAGAAAAAGAGTAAAAGCAAGTTTATATTACAGAGAAAGCTCACAAAATGAACCAATAAAAACCCCGATAGCCCTTTAACATCATTCAGCCTTCTGTCTTTGTTTAACTGGTGAGCTGGACTCTTATTTTGGTCCATTTACATGTTCTCACTGCAAATGCACAGAAAAATGCACATAGCAGTTTCTATGCATTTTATATAAATTATTTATCCAAAAAAAATAAAAAAGGACGGAGTGAGCTGCCAGCTGAGGTGCCAGTTCACCTCCTGGGGACTGCTGAGGTGCCTCTGAGCGAGGCGCCACAAACCCCCACCTGCTCAGGGTGCCTGTTTCTGCGCAGCATCCATCACTCAGCCACCTCTCCCACAAACTGCATGTCATCGCTGTCCGGTGAAAACACGCTGATCTCCAAAAATGTCAACGTTTCAGGAGAAAAGAAACACAGACATGTTTTCAGATTTGTGGTGATGCATTTTTTTCAGATGATCCAGCGGCTTTGTAAATGGTTTGCTTGGCGTAAGAAACATAGCGTAGCGCTCCCTCCTTCAATTTTATTCAAGCCTACGTGGTGTGTGTGTGTAAATAATTAACAATGGAGTGAAAATACAGGGACCTTCTTCTTCTATCACTTTAAATTGGTCATTAACCCTTAAAGAGGCGAGCACATATAAATATTTTGAAATATTAATTAATTGCCATTTTCTAATGTATCCAGCGCTGTTTGACTTTGCCGTAATTTTGACAGTTACTTCCTGCAAAATGCCCAATAAAATACTATCAGATTGTTTTACACTTCACTACTGTAACATGCATTGCATCATGGGTCCTTCTGTGATGTTTCATGTAACTGTTACTGTATATTTCGAACTTGCGGTGTTCTGCTGTTTACACAACTGCTTAAGAGTTGAAAAAAACAGTGCTACTTTAAAAATGTGTCACAAAGAAACGCTTTTTAAAGTGTGTAAGCATGTGAAATGTACGTACGACAGAAACGTGACAGCTAGATTTGACTTCTGACACGACTTTAAAGGAGCAGTCCACCTCAAATAGAGCCAGTGCAGCGTCAAGGTCAGACCTGTCTCATGTTAATGTTGAGTAACTGACAGACCTAACCTCGCTTTTCAACCGTATTATCACTTTCTGTGATGACGATCAATCGATTAATCAATTATTAATCGATTATTCAATTAATTGTGAGCTATTTTGATAATCATTTAATCGGTCTGAACAATTTTTTAAGAAAAAAAAAGTCAAAATTCTCTGATTCCAGATGCTTCAACATGAATATTTTCTGGCTTCTTTACTCCTCTATGACAGTAAACTGAATATCTTTGAGTTGTGGACAAAACGAGACATTTCAGGACGTCACGTTGGGCTTTGAGAAACACTGATCAATCAATCGATCATTGAGAAAATAATCGACTGATTTATTGAAATGAAAATAATCTTTAGTTGCAGCCATTAAACTTATGAGCCATTTGTACTTATATTTGGACAATTTAGTATCTGTTATTATATTATTTTTCCATCCTGTCCTTAGTATTTCACTACAGTAGTCTACTTACTAATGATTAAAAGCATGGCAGCGTCCTTTATTTCTACTATAAAGAAACATAATATCTTGCATCTTTTGCAGGCTGTTGATTTTTTTTCTGTAGATATTGTTTAATTGTTATTATTACGACTGATTGGGACTGGATACGGTCCTTAAGATGTCCACTTGTGCAATTAAAACAAGCTTACTGGGACCAGCTTCACACCTCAGACTTAGATCAGACTCTAATCTTACAGCAGACAGACTGATTGCAATAATATTAATAAATTTAAGCCCAGACAGTAACTCAGAGCTCAGAGTTGTATTTTCATCATAACGACAGTGACACCTGCTGACCAGAAACACCAACTGACAATAAAAACAGACTCAAAAATGTCTTGTGATCTGCGGTGTCTCTGTACGTTCAAAACAAAGAGAAACAATATTTTAATACCAAATATCATCTGCTGCAAACCATTCCCATCTCTGACATCTACACAACACACACTCAACCCACAGTTCCTACACCTTTTCAAAAGTCAAATTCAAGCACTTTTCAAGCGTTTTCAAGGTGCATTTTCCAGCATCCAAGGTTTTCCAGCATCTTACAGCTGTGGTAAATGAAACATTTATATAATATACGAGCTCAAAATATTTAAATCAGATGTTATTGTACTATAAACAACCGAAATCATGTTTCATGACAGAATTCTACAGAAGGGAAACAAATTAAAAGAAGTTTTATATTTCAAAGTGTGACACCAGTCTGTAAGTAGACTTACTGCAACAATTAATCTGCAACTATTTGATCACTGATACATTGGTTTGAGAAACACAAGTCCAAATTCTCTGTTTTCAAATTCCAAAATGTGAATATTTTCTGGTTTCTTTACTCCTCTCTGACAGTAAACTGAATATCTTTGAGTTGTGAACAAAACAAGACATTTGAGGACGTCATGTTGAGCTTTGAGAAACACCGATCAACAGTTTTCACCATTTTCTGACATTTTATGAACCAAACAACCAATTGATTATTGAAGAAAATAATCAATAGATTAATTGACAATCGTTAGTTGCAGCCCTCCATCCTATACAACCTGACTCAACCTCTATAAAACAATCACACAAACAATTATTAGACAAAGAACTCCAGTTTCAATAAAATCTTTTTTTTTTTATTTTACATTTTAAAGCCAACACTCATTGAAACAGTGACCTCCAGGCAGGAGTGTTGAATGGCGAGCGAAGCTCAAATGTCTTCATTTTGTGCAAAAGGCAAAAGAAATCAGGCTCTCCGACTTATTTTATTTCTTTATGTAAAAAGTCAGACAGGCGATTTATTATGAAAGTAATGAAATTACAGTTTGAAGCAGTTTCAAGCATTTTATCAAACCTTGAAAACACGACATTAACCCGTAACGACCACGTAAACCACAGCAGTTGGTGATGACATTTTTTTTTATCTTCTCACACTTTTCTGATCATAACGAGCTCCTCAAAGATAAAATGTTCGTCTGAGTTTAGCAGAAAAATGTCTCCTGATAATTTCAATCTCCACTTTGTGCTTCAAAGTGAGAATTACTGTTGTGACTGTTCAAGGGAGTAAATCTGCAGCATCTTAGTGAAGGTTAAAGGCAAAAGTAACTAATTACATCTACTGAAATTACTGTAATTAAGTAGTTTGAGTATTTTTTAAATCTGTAATTTCACTTGTATTTAAGTAACCATTACACCATGTAATGTACTTAGTTACTTTTAAAATCATAACTGAGTACTGAGTACAGTTTGAATTATATCCAAACCTTTCATCTACATGTTCTGAACAGGCCAGTGAAAAAAGCAGACGCAGGTTTGAAGAGGTGACGGTGAACACTGAGCAGAACAGAGCAGCAGTTTAAGAGTCATTTAGACTGAAAAATCTTTGATAAACAAAGACCCCTTTCAATTAAATGTCTGCTATTGATAATGCATCAACAGTTAAAAGGCAACAAATACTCTTGAGTAGTTTTTGAGAAGAACACTTTGTAGTTTTACTTAAGTATTGTTTGACAACAGTAGTTTTATGTTTAACTGAGTAACATTTGAGTAAAGTAACCGTACTTTTACTTAAGTACAGATTTTCAATACTCTTTCCACCACTGGTTAAACTGAAGGCTGTGGTAGAAAAAATGGCCAAAGTTGTCTTTGCAGTTAGTTAATTATTGTATTTAGAAAAGTTCAAACACATTTAAAGCTATTATGAGTCATAATAACATAAATATATCAACATATTAACATCCTCGTTAGTTAGACACGCCCCCTGAAAGGTAGGGATCTTTAAAGGACAACACTAATGTATGTCTTACAACTAAGAACACACTGATTGTGAAATTCTCGGCTTATACTAATGTTTAAAATAACAGTTTGGTAGATATGCTGATAGGCTGATGCTGATACTGATGTTTTTTTTTTTTTTAATTTATTTTGTGTTTTGCATTATTTATTTAACAAAGAAATCTTGATTAGAAAAAACACGACACTAGTTGTCCTCTTATGTCATACGAGTTGTGTCTGAACATAAATGACCAACACACAACATTTAGTGAGTGCAAAATTGATGTGACACAAAAAGTAAACATCAACCACCGACAGTGGTGAATATCATCTTATATGCAGATGTGATGACTGCAGTCAACATGGCAAAGATCAGCCAAACCCGACCCCAAACGTCCGGCTTATAAATCGGTGCATCCTTATTTACAACACTCCACGTAACATGGAAAAACACTGGTACAAGGCCACAAAAGTTAAGTAGTTTGTTAATATCTCATGTAGGGCTGAACTGCCAACTCTGTCTAACGCACCACGCTCAACTGTAGCTGCTGCAGTAAAGGTCCAAACACAAGCTGCACTAAATTAAAGAACACTTGCATTAATTCACTATGAGCAAAATCATACAACTAGGCAATTTGTTTTAGATCTGGGTACAAAAAGGAAAGAATGCAGGTGTTGTTTGAACGGAGGAGTTTCGATACTACAACCCCAATTCCAAAAAAGTTGGGAGTTGTGTGAAATGTAAATAAAAACAGAATACAATGATTTGCAAACGAGTTTTCCCGACTTGTATTCAGCTGAATACAGTACAAAGATAATATATTTAATGTTCAAACAAAGAAACTATTTTTTGTTTGAACATGAGTTGAGGAACATTCAGCAGGTAAACAGGTTTGGATGGGATGAGGTTCACAACTTTGTGAAATACTGCACAGGCAAATAGTCTGACGTGTTTCTCAACACGAAACTGCAGGAATTTAGGGATTTCACCATCTACAATCCATAATATCATTAAAAGGTTCAGAGAATCCAAAGAAATCTCTGCAAGCTCTACAAGTGTAAGTTAAGACTCTAACATGCATTTTCAGATTGTTTTCAGAAATCATGGACGTCGTGTCCTCCGGGCTAAAGAGCAAAAGGACCATCCAGCGCTAACTTCAGAGGCCAGCATCTGTGATGGTACGGGGGTGTGTTTGTACCCATGGCATCATGGGTAACTGTCACATCTGTGAAGGATCCATTAATGCTGAAAGGTACAGACACAAAAAAACTATAAAGTTAACTGTAGTGTCTTTGTACTGTTTCAAATTAAATATAAACTGAAATGTTTTTGAAAATCACTGTATTATGTTTTTACTTATGTTTTACACGACATCCCAACTTTTTTGGAACTGGCTGTACTTGGAACCGGGTGATTTCATTTGATACCTTAAAGGGAAAATTTGGCATATTTCATGCATCCGGTCAATGTTGATGGTAAATGTAGACTAACTGTTTTCCTGCTAACAGAGCCTTGCAGCAGTGCCTACGTGTACCAGGACCATTGCAGGAAAGCGTGTGATTCCCACGCTCATGTTGCCAGGTTAACACCACCCTAGCCTACAGCTATTACCTTGTTGGCCTGAACATAGCATTAGGTGACAAAAATACTCATCTAGCACGCCCCCGGTCTACCAACAGGTAACAACCAGAAATCAAACCTGAAATAGCCTGTAGAGCTTCCTGTTATCTGGTGGCATCACTGTTTGCAGGAAGAACAGATTTAACAGCCGGAGAGCTCAGTTTGACTACATTTACCATCAACACTGACTGGACATCCAAATCGGGTACATACACCCTGATCAGTCCTGACCTGATGTCAGTGTTTCACATTTCATCATCTTCATCGTTTTAATCCAACTCAATACTGTCACTGTCATCCTCACAATAAACATCACCATCAGTGTCATCATCGCCATTATTATCAGGGACCAGCGGTAATATCTTCAGTGGGAGTTCTTTCCCAGTGGTCACGACTGGAAACAGCCTCTCGGTGAAGTGTGTGTGAAGGTGGTATGTGTGTGTTGGTATCAAGATCATAGAAGGACAGTGTTCCTCCGTTCCAGTCCAGGTGAACTCTGATCCTCCGGGGCTTCTTCTGCACCAGAAGGTTAGTGGGCGGATCTACTGGGGAGAATTTTACATATTTACCTTTACGTAACACCAGTGTCCACAATCCAGACATTACGTCTGTGTGTCCGGTCCTTTGGACAGACGCTTCTGCCATGCCCACAAACCAGTGTGTGCTGTCTCCAACCTTCAACGTCCCAGCTGTGAGTCCCTGAGTCGAAGCCCTCTGAGCCCAGGACAATGTGATGACTGTCAAACCTCTCTGGGTTTTCTGGAAGCCTCTGTCTGTGTCCACGTCTCACGCTGGTCAGATCTTCAGACAGGACGAGTTCTGGATGTGCAGAGTTTGGATCCAGAATCACAGGAGTGTAGGAGACCATCTCCTTCATTTTGTGACAGATGTTGTAGCTCAGGTTGCCCAGATGTTTGGCCTCGTCTATCAGAGCTCCTGAGACGAGTGGTGGCTCTACCAGCAGGGGGCGCTTCTCGACTCTTTTCACTGCAGCCTTGAAGTTTTGCAGGAATGAGACGTCTTCAGCTCTCAGCTCCTCCTCTGTGGCTCTGATTGTGTCTGAAAGAGCTGCTGTCTCTCTGCTCAGAGCCCGAATCTGCTCCTTCATTATCTGACTCTTCTGCTCCTCTTCCTCCCTCAGAGCAGCGATCCTGGCCTCCTCTTCCTCTTGAAAAAAACTTGTGAAGCTTCATAAACTGCTTCTTGATCTGCCTCTCTGTGTGTCGGGCTTGGACTTTAATGTGTTCTGCTGTTCGATCACGATCTCTTTTCATGTGTTTGTAGATCTTTAGTTCTTCCTGCAAAAGCTGCAGTGTTTTCTGAAGCTCCTCTCTGTGATCCTGTGCAGCTTCATCGATGGGTCTGAATCTGTGGTTGTGGTGTGTTTTTGAATCTCTGCAGACGAGACACACCGGCTGCTGATGGTCCAGACAGAAGAGTTTGAATTTCTCAGAGTGCAGACTGCAGAGAGCTCTGATCCTGCTGAAGATCTCTGATCTCTCTCCAGTAAGAAGGTCTCACATAGGTTCTTTAACACCAGGTTACACGGCGGGTGTCTCTTTCGACATGGACTCTTACAAACTGGACACTGCTGTATTCGCCTCTCCCGCCACCATCTCTGCAGACAATCTTTACAGAAGCTGTGGCTGCATGACAGGACAACAGGATCTCTAAATATGTCCCGACAGACAGGACAGGAGAGATCCTCCTCTAATCCGGAGGACATTTTCTGTAAACACAACAGACAGGGAAAGGAAAATTAGACATTTCTCTATCAAGTTGCAACCCCAATTCCAAAAAAGTTGTGATGTTGTGTAAACGAAAACAGGATGCAACCATTTACAAAACCTTTTTGACCCATATTCAATTGAACACAGTGCAAAAGACAAGATTAACTTCAACATGATTAACCGCATAAACTGCAGCATGTTTCAAAAAAAGCTGTGACAGGAGCGTATTTATCACCGTGTTACATCATCACATTTTCTTTTAACAACACTCAAGACGCATTTCGGAAGTGAGGACACGAACGGTTGAAGTTCTGAAAGTGAAATTCTTTCACACTCACACGGGGCCTTCACAGATGTGACAGTTACCCAGATGCTGTCTTTTGAAGTTAGCGCTGGTAACAGTCTGCACGGTCCTTTTCCTCTTTAGCCCGGAGGACGAGACGTCCATTATTTCTGAAAACAATCTAAAATGTGGACTCTCAGATGAGCTCTGGCCCAGAGAAGTCTGCAGCGTTCCTGGATGTTGTTGATATGTCTTTCTGTTTGCATGATAGAGTCTTAACTTGTATTTGTAGATGAGCAAAAAAAACTGTGTTTACTGACAACAGTGTTCCTGAGCCAATGTAGTATCCTTTATACAATTATGGGTTTTTTTTTGTTTAATGCAGTGCCGCCTGAGGGGTCAAATATGTTGTTGTAATATGTTGGTTTTCAGTCTCGCCTCTTGTGTGCAGAGATTCCTCTGGATTCTCTGAATCTTTTCATGATATTATGGATCATAGATGGTGAAATTCCTAAATTCCTGCAGTTTTGTGTTAAGAAACTTAAACTTCTGGGACATCCTTGCTTGTGATCGGCTGAGTCTTTAGAGGATGCTCCTTTAATACCCAATCATGATACTGTCACCTGTTACCAATTAACCTGTTAACCTGTGAAATGTTTCAAAGAGAACCGTTCTACAACTTTTTTCAGTCTTTTGTTGCTCCTGTCCCAACTTTCTTGCAGGCATCCAATGCTCAATGAGTGTAAATTTACAAAAAAAAAACAATAAAGTTTATTAGTTTGAAGGTTAACTATCTTGTGATTATTTTTAAATAATCACAAGATCAATAATCAACGTCACAACTTTTTTTTTTTTTTTTTTTTTGTGGCTGTATTTTAATGAGCTGTAGTTGTCTGAAAACTCACGTTCACTGTTTGAAGTCAGTGGCAGGTTGAAGTGTTTTCATCCCAGCATCCCCTCCTGCAGTTGTCCCCCCCCCTCCGTGGTGGAAGCTGTTGGTTTTGTCCCGGGAGGAAGATGATCGTCTCCTTTTAGTGTTTGGGTCGCTGAAGAACTTCTGTTTGTTTCCGGGATTCTGCCACGAGTGTCAGGAAATGGGTGGAGCTTCGTGTTAATTTAAAAAAAAACGACTCTTTGTCTTGAATGTTAATTTTTCAGTTGTAATGTTTCATCTCCAAAACGCGAACACAATAAATGGGAACCCCAAAAAGGACGATTGTGTTTTTCTGTTATTGCTGTTTCACGGCTACGCGCGTGCGCAGTGTGACCTGAAGCCTTTCCACGAAAACTCTCGCGAGACTTGTACGCGTTGGTTTTTTTTTTTCATTCTGGACGATGTACAGACTAATTATTTTTATATATGTGGCAACACTGTGATTAAAATATCGCTCGGTTTCGGGGCGGAAAACGCTTTGTTCGGCTGAGGGAAAGATCTTGGTTTGGGCTAAAATGATAATTCTCGCGAGATCTTCCGCGGATCTGAGGTTCCCTCTTTCTTGGTCTTGTCAACACAGATCCCGCAGGATTTTATCAATTTAACCAAAAACCATGATCTTTCCCCGCCATAACCAAGTGATTTTTGTCCTTAACCATACTTAAGTCACAACATCCACATTATAAAACATAGTTTGTATAACGAGCACAGTGTTGTAGCAACACAGACAAATCTCGCGAGAGCTTCGCAAATTTTGGGTTCCCTTCAAGACACGACCAGAAAAGTTTGTCAGGGATTTTTGAAGTCGAAAATTAGGCTTGATTTCAAGAATTTGAAGAAAATGTACGAAAAAGTCTGTTAATTAAAGATAAAAGTCAAGTTAATCGATCATGATGGACTATAGCCTGTTTTCAATGTAGGAGTGACCATGAAATGCAAATAAATAGGGTTTCTTTCAGTCTGTAAGGTTTCCTGTATAAGAAGCATTCAATCATTTATCGTCTTAATCAATATGTTTTTAAGCATGACAATTTTAGATATCCTATGGTGCAATAGGAGTTGCACAAGGCAACTCAAAACTGGAGTTGGAGTTCAGTCTCACTGCCTTCCAGACTCCATTAATGTATTGCTTAATTTAACTGTTATAAACATCTCCTTCTTCTAAAAGATAGCTAATGATTTCTTACGACTCATAAACAGACACTGACTCATTTGGGGAATATTTGGCATTAATTTTAACATTAATAAAAAAACAAAAACAGACATTTCAGACCAGAATGGAACTTTGAAAGAACATGATGCTGACAGCATTGCTTTTAGAGAAGCAAGTATTTCAGTTTGGCATGTTTCCTTAATCTCTGATGAAATATCATATTTCTCCTTTAAACACTGAACGTTAAATGTGAAATACAGCCATATTTTGTACATTTATGGATAAACCAAAATACTGAACTAGCCTGGCAGCTCTGAACATTTCAGTTTACAATTTGAAAGGAGCAACAGCACGTAAACACTTTGCAATGAAACTCACCACTGGTATATTTATAATGTGAAACTGGGAAACAAAAACAGATGTTCCAGACCAGAATGGAAATTTAAACATGCTGCCTGTAGCATTGCTTTTAGAGAAGCAAGTATTTCAATTAACAAGTTTTCTTAATCTCTGATGACATGTCATGGCTATTCTTTGATTTATTAAAGTAATATATAACATATTTCTGCTTTAAACACTGAATTGTTAAATGTGAAATAAGAGAATCATTGTCTTTCAGTTTAAAATGTTAAAGGAGCAACAGCACGTAAACACTTTGTAATGAAACTCACCTCTAGTGTATTAGAGCAGTCATTCCCTACAGGTGTGTCACAGGAGATTTTATTTGGATCGCCAAATAAATGAAGGACTATAGAGGAAATTCTGCAAATTTAAGTTTAAGTTTGACTTCTCCCTAAATGCACTTGTCCCAGTTATGAAGAGCTAAAATGTCCTACATTGTTTTCCTGATGAGAGGAAATAAAAACAATCAGATGGCCTGTTAATGCAGCCTAAATGCATTTATTTCTCATTTCATGCACAAATTAACTATTCCAAGGATTTATTGATAAGGCCTATTGTAAATTGGGTTGCAATGGTTTGTCATTTTTAAAAACTGGGTCCCCTGAAAAAAGTTTGTATAACAGATTCCATCAAGGCCCCACCTACAGTATCACCTGACTCATCAAAGACAAACAAGGAAAGATTTGTTTTTGTCCACAAAACAGAGACACACAAACAGAGGATAAGACTGACATTAGACAGAAGTCAAAGTGTCCATGGAGACAAGACAGCTTCAGGACGGATAACAGGAATACTGCAGCTTCACCCTGAATGTAAGTTTTATTTTGAAAAAAAGAAAAAGAACCACTCAAAGTGGAGTTTTTAATACTTTCTACAGGGGCGAGGGACATCATAAATGATTAACTTATTTACTTTAAACCTGGTGTGTTTGCAGCTTCACTCAGAGAGAAAATGGCGTCCAGATCAGAGGAGGATCTCTGCTGTCCTGTCTGCCATGACATCTTCAGAGATCCTGTTGTTCTGTCGTGCAGCCACAGCTTCTGTAAAGACTGTGTGCAGAGATGGTGGAGAACAAAACAAACACGGAAGTGTCCACTTTGTGAGAGGAGATCATCAAAGAGTGAACCACCTGTTAGTTTGGTGTTGAAGAACCTGTGTGAGGCCGTATCACTGCAGAGAGATCAGAGAGGTTCAGAGTCTCTCTGCAGTCTGCACTCTGAGAGACTCAAACTCTTCTGTCTGGACCATCAGCAGCCGGTGTGTCTCGTCTGCAGAGATTCAAAAACACACAACGACCACAGATTCAGACCCATCGATGAGGCTGCACAGGATCACAGAGAGGAGCTTCAGAAAACACTGAAGCTCTTACAGGAGAAACTGAAGCTGTTTGAACAAGTTAAAGGAAACTGTGATCAAACAGCAGAACACATTAAGGTCCAGGCTCAACACACAAAGAGGCAGATTACTGAGCAGTTCAAGAAGCTTCACAAGTTTTTAATAAAGGAAAAGCAGACCAGGATCACTGCTCTGAAGGAGGAAGAGAAGCAGAAGAGTCAGATGATGAAGGAGCAGATGGAGGCTCTGAGCAGAGAGATAGCAGCTCTGTCAGACACAATCAGAGCCACAGAGGAGGAGCTGAGAGCTGAAGACGTCTCATTCCTGCAGAACTACAAGGCTGCAGTAAAAAGAGTCCAGCAGTGCCCCCTGCTGGATGATCCACAGCTGGTCTCAGGAGCTCTGATAGATGTAGCCAAACATCTGGGCAACCTGAGCTACAACATCTGGAACAAGATGAAGAAGATGGTCTCCTTCACTCCTGTGATTCTGGATCCAAACTCGGCTCATCCAGAACTCCTCCTGTCTGATGATCTGACCAGTGTGAGACGTGGACACAGACAGAAGCTTCCAGAAAACCCAGAGAGGTTTGATTCCTTCATCTCTGTCCTGGGCTCAGAGGGCTTCAGCTCAGGGACTCACAGCTGGGACGTTGAGGTCGGAGACACTCCCATGTGGGTCCTCGGTGTGGCGGCAGAGTCTGTCCAAAGGAAGGGAGACACAGGACTAGAATCTGGATTGTGGGGGATGGGGTTTTATAAAGGTGAATGTACAACATGCTCTGTACCAGGTCCTTACACCGTCCTCTCAGCGAAGAAGAAGCTCCAGAGGATCAGAGTCAGTCTGGACTGGGACAAAGGAAAGCTGTCGTTCTCTTATCCTGACACCAACACACACATACACACCTTCACACACACTTTCACTGACAGGCTGTTTCCATTCTTTACTGTTGGGAACAAACTCCCGCTGAAGATATTACCAGTGATCTGTGATGATTATGGTGCTGATAATGTTGTTAATGATGAAGGTTCAAGTGACATTCTTGATTATCTTTCCATGTACCTGCAATGTGTGTGATCTCCCACTGAGGAAACTGTCATTTAATGTCTCTGCAACAGTGAATCAAGTTAGTTAAAGCAACATTTTGTAACTATTTTACCATAAAGATCATGAAAAGCAACAATAAATGTGTGTTCTGAGTTTGTCACACTACAGAAACATGTTATTAATCACCCAGACAAATTTGAATGAATAAAAAATCTAAAATTAGATCTCGAAAGCGTGAAAAAATGGGCAGTTTTCTCTGCTATGAAACGTGTGCGTTGGCATCAAACACCACTACAGCCTTTTGCACATTTTATGAAATGAAAAGCTGCAGCACAGACACCGAGCTGGCCCTCTCGCTGTTGGACTTGTTATTGCTTGTGTTGTGTTGAGGTTTGGCCGCGTTAACAAAGTTGTCTTCTCATTAGGTTTTTTAATCATAAGTAATGTAATCATAGTAAATGCATGTGTACAGTTGTCCATATTTACGACAGTGGTGTATCAGTGAGATGCACTCTAAAACTGGGGGCAAAAACTACCACTTCTTGCAAATTGTTGCTTTAAGAAAAGGACAATGATGTTTAATGCAAAGGTATTGAGTTTAGTCATTGCTGTCAGAGTGAAACTTAACTCATCAGTCAAATAAAGTCATTCAAATACACTTATTACACAGTACTGCCAAAATACTGTATATCTGGAAAAATAAACCACCATATGCAAATTATCCTCTCCGCAAAAGAGTTTTCACTTTGCCAAACTGGAACCTTAGTGTCTTTTAAATACAACCATCATTTTAAAGATGCTTCTTAGTCGTTTGTCAGAGTAAGAATCATTTATGTTGCAGTGACTGCCTGTCTCACTACCTGCCAAAACTCCATTAAAATATTGTTGAATTTAACTGTTATAAACACCTACTTCTTCTAAAAAGATAGCTAACGATTTCTTACACCTCATAAATAGACACTGACTAATTTGGCGAACATTCGGCATAAATTTTAACTCTAATTGATGTGAAACTGGGAAACAAAAACAGATGTTCCAGACCAGAATGGAAATTTAAAAGGAGAACATGCTGCTTGTAGCATTGCTTTTAGAGAAGCAAGTATTTCAATTAACAAGTTTTCTTAATCTCTGATGACATGTCATGGCTATTCTATGATTTATTAAAGTAATATATAACATATTTCTGCTTTAAACACTGAATTGTTAAATGTGAAATAAGAGAATCATTGTCTTTCAGTTTAAAATGTTAAAGGAGCAACAGCACGTAAACACTTTGCAATGAATCTCACCACTAGTGTATTAGAGCAGTCATTCCCTACAGGTGGGTCACAGGAGATTTTATTTGGGTCGAAAAAAGTTTGACAAATGTTGTATAACAACAGTATCACCTGACTCATCAAAGACAAACAAGGAAAGATTTGTTTTTGTCCACAGAACAGAGACAAACAAACAGAGGATAAGACTGACATTACCTTCAGACCGAAGTCAGAGAGTCCACAGACAGAGGACAGCTTCAGGACGGACAACAGGAATACTGAAAATTTCAGCCTGCTGAGACTCCAAACACTGAGTGTAAGTTTTATTTTGAAAAAAAGAAAAAGAACCACTCAAAGTGGAGTTTTTAATACTTTCTACAGGGGAGAGGGACATCATAAATGATTAACTTATTTACTTTAAACCTGGTGTGTTTTCAGCTTCACTCAGAGAGAAAATGGCGTCCAGATCAGAGGAGGATCTCTGCTGTCCTGTCTGCCATGACATCTTCAGAGATCCTGTTGTTCTGTCGTGCAGCCACAGCTTCTGTAAAGACTGTGTGCAGAGATGGTGGAGAACAAAACAAACACGGAAGTGTCCACTTTGTGAGAGGAGATCATCGAAGAGTGAACCGCCTGTTAGTTTGGTGTTGAAGAACCTGTGTGAGGCCGTATCACTGCAGAGAGATCAGAGAGGTTCAGAGTCTCTCTGCAGTCTGCACTCTGAGAGACTCAAACTCTTCTGTCTGGACCATCAGCAGCCGGTGTGTCTCGTCTGCAGAGATTCAAAGAGACACAACGACCACAGATTCAGACCCATCGATGAGGCTGCACAGGATCACAGAGAGGAGCTTCAGAAAACACTGAAGCTCTTACAGGAGAAACTGAAGCTGTTTGAACAAGTTAAAGGAAACTGTGATCAAACAGCAGAACACATCAAAGTTCAAGCTCAACACACAAAGAGGCAGATTACTGAGCAGTTCAAGAAGCTTCACAAGTTTTTAATAAAGGAAAAACAGACCAGGATCACTGCTCTGAGGGAGGAAGAGGAGCAGAAGAGTCAGATGATGAAGGAGCAGATTGAGACTCTGAGCAGAGAGATAGCAGCTCTTTCAGACACAATCAGAGCCACAGAGGAGGAGCTGAGAGCTGAAGACGTCTCATTCCTGCAGAACTACAAGGCTGCAGTAAAAAGAGTCCAGCAGCGCCCCCTGCTGGATGATCCACAGCTGGTCTCAGGAGCTCTGATAGATGTAGCCAAACATCTGGGCAACCTGAGCTACAACATCTGGAACAAGATGAAGAAGATGGTCTCCTTCACTCCTGTGATTCTGGATCCAAACTCTGCTCATCCAGAACTCCTCCTGTCTGATGATCTGACCAGTGTGAGACGTGGACACAGACAGAAGCTTCCAGAAAACCCAGAGAGGTTTGATTCCTTCATCTCTGTCCTGGGCTCAGAGGGCTTCAGCTCAGGGACTCACAGCTGGGACGTTGAGGTCGGAGACACTCCCATGTGGGTCCTCGGTGTGGCGGCAGAGTCTGTCCAAAGGAAGGGAGACACAGGACTAGAATCTGGATTGTGGGGGATGGGGTTTTATAAAGGTGAATGTACAACATGCTCTGTACCAGGTCCTTACACCGTCCTCTCAGCGAAGAAGAACCTCCAGAGGATCAGAGTCAGTCTGGACTGGGACAAAGGAAAGCTGTCGTTCTCTTATCCTGACACCAACACACACATACACACCTTCACACACACTTTCACTGACAGGCTGTTTCCATTCTTTACTGTTGGGAACAAACTCCCGCTGAAGATATTACCAGTGATCTGTGATGATTATGGTGCTGATAATGTTGTTAATGATGAAGGTTCAAGTGACATTCTTGATTATCTTTCCATGTACCTGCAATGTGTGTGATCTCCCACTGAGGAAACTGTCATTTAATGTCTCTGCAACAGTGAATCAAGTTAGTTAAAGCAACATTTTGTAACTATTTTACCATAAAGATCATGAAAAGCAACAATAAATGTGTGTTCTGAGTTTGTCACACTACAGAAACATGTTATTAATCACCCAGACAAATTTGAATGAATAAAAAATCTAAAATTAGATCTCGAAAGCGTGAAAAAATGGGCAGTTTTCTCTGCTATGAAACGTGTGCGTTGGCATCAAACACCACTACAGCCTTTTGCACATTTTATGAAATGAAAAGCTGCAGCACAGACACCGAGCTGGCCCTCTCGCTGTTGGACTTGTTATTGCTTGTGTTGTGTTGAGGTTTGGCCGCGTTAACAAAGTTGTCTTCTCATTAGGTTTTTTAATCATAAGTAATGTAATCATAGTAAATGCATGTGTACAGTTGTCCATATTTACGACAGTGGTGTATCAGTGAGATGCACTCTAAAACTGGGGGCAAAAACTACCACTTCTTGCAAATTGTTGCTTTAAGAAAAGGACAATGATGTTTAATGCAAAGGTATTGAGTTTAGTCATTGCTGTCAGAGTGAAACTTAACTCATCAGTCAAATAAAGTCATTCAAATACACTTATTACACAGTACTGCCAAAATACTGTATATCTGGAAAAATAAACCACCATATGCAAATTATCCTCTCCGCAAAAGAGTTTTTACTTTGCCAAACTGGAACCTTAGTGTCTTTTAAATACAACCATCATTTTAAAGATGCTTCTTAGTCGTTTGTCAGAGTAAGAATCATTTATGTTGCAGTGACTGCCTGTCTCACTACCTGCCAAAACTCCATTAAAATATTGTTGAATTTAACTGTTATAAACACCTACTTCTTCTAAAAAGATAGCTAACGATTTCTTACACCTCATAAATAGACACTGACTAATTTGGCGAACATTCGCATAAATTTTAACTCTAATTGATGTGAAACTGGGAAACAAAAACAGATGTTCCAGACCAGAATGGAAATTTAAAAGGAGAACATGCTGCTTGTAGCATTGCTTTTAGAGAAGCAAGTATTTCAATTGACAAGTTTTTTTAATCTCTGATGACATGTCATGGCTATTCTATGATTTATTAAAGTAATATATAACATATTTCTGCTTTAAACACTGAATTGTTAAATGTGAAATAAGAGAATCATTGTCTTTCAGTTTAAAATGTTAAAGGAGCAACAGCACGTAAACACTTTGCAATGAATCTCACCACTAGTGTATTAGAGCAGTCATTCCCTACAGGTGGGTCACAGGAGATTTTATTTGGGTCGAAAAAAGTTTGACAAATGTTGTATAACAACAGTATCACCTGACTCATCAAAGACAAACAAGGAAAGATTTGTTTTTGTCCACAGAACAGAGACAAACAAACAGAGGATAAGACTGACATTACCTTCAGACCGAAGTCAGAGGGTCCATAGACAGAGGACAGCTTCAGGACGGACAACAGGAATACTGAAAATTTCAGCCTGCTGAGACTCCAAACACTGAGTGTAAGTTTTATTTTGAAAAAAAGAAAAAGAACCACTCAAAGTGGAGTTTTTAATACTTTCTACGGGGTGAGGGACACCATAAATGATTAACTTATTTACTTTTGGTGTGTTTGCAGCTTCACTCAGAGAGAAAATGGCGTCCAGATCAGAGGACGAACTCTGCTGTCCTGTCTGCCATGACATCTTCAGAGATCCTGTTGTTCTGTCGTGCAGCCACAGCTTCTGTAAAGACTGTGTGCAGAGATGGTGGAGAACAAAACAAACACGGAAGTGTCCACTTTGTGAGAGGAGATCATCGAAGAGTGAACCGCCTGTTAGTTTGGTGTTGAAGAACCTGTGTGAGGCCGTATCACTGCAGAGAGATCAGAGAGGTTCAGAGTCTCTCTGCAGTCTGCACTCTGAGAGACTCAAACTCTTCTGTCTGGACCATCAGCAGCCGGTGTGTCTCGTCTGCAGAGATTCAAAAACACACAACGACCACAGATTCAGACCCATCGATGAAGCTGCACAGGATCACAGAGAGGAGCTTCAGAAAACACTGAAGCTCTTACAGGAGAAACTGAAGCTGTTTGAACAAGTTAAAGGAAACTGTGATCAAACAGCAAAACACATCAAAGACCAGACTCTACATACAGAGAGGCAGATTACTGAGCAGTTTAAGAAGCTTCAGAAGTTTTTAATAAAGGAAAAACAGACCAGGATCACTGCTCTGAAGAAGGAAGAGAAGCAGAAGAGTCAGATGATGAAGGAGCAGATTGAGGCTCTGAGCAGAGAGATAGCAGCTCTTTCAGACACAATCAGAGCCACAGAGGAGGAGCTGAGAGCTGAAGACGTCTCATTCCTGCAGAACTACAAGGCTGCAGTGGAAAAAGTCCAGCAGCGCCCCCTGCTGGATGATCCACAGCTGGTCTCAGGAGCTCTGATAGATGTGGCCAAACATCTGGGCAACCTGACCTTCAACATCTGGAACAAGATGAAGAAGATGGTGTCCTTCACTCCTGTGATTCTGGATCCAAACTCTGCTCATCCAGAACTCCTCCTGTCTGATGATTTGACCAGTGTGAGACGTGGACACAGACAGAAGCTTCCAGAAAACCCAGAGAGGTTTGATTCCTTCATCTCTGTCCTGAGCTCAGAGGGCTTCGACTCAGGGACTCACAGCTGGGACGTTGAGGTCGGAGACACTCCCATGTGGGTCCTCGGTGTGGCGGCAGAGTCTGTCCAAAGGAAGGGAGACATAGGACAACAGTCTGGACTGTGGGGGATGAGGTTTTTTAAAGGTGAGTACACAGCATGCACTGTACCAGGTCCTTACACCGTCCTCTCGGTGAAGAAGAAGCTCCAGAAGATCAGAGTCAATCTGGACTGGAACAAAGGAAAACTGTCATTCTCTGATCCTCACACCAACACACACATACACACCTTCACACACACTTTCACTGACAGGCTGTTTCCATTCTTAGGCTATTTTAATAAACTCCCACTGAAGATTTCACCAGTCAACGTCTCTGTAACAGTGAAAGTTAGTTGAGAAGAAGATGCAAAGTTTAGTCAGAATTAGACCTAATTAATCAATAAAGTAGTTTAAATAAAGCCATAAATTACCAACAAAATGTTGCACATCTAGCAAACAAGAGCCTCACAGTTTGTTTACTCAAGTAGAGGAGCAGACATCGTGTAAAAAAAGACTCTGGTAAAAGCAGAAGTGCTGATTCTTTACTGCAGTAAAAAGTTCTGAAATGTACTACTAATAATAATAAAAGTAAAAAGTCTCCGTCTGAAGGACATTTCTACTGACTGTTTCTGTGCAAAGTTAACTGAACCTCGAGTCTCCCGCTCTCTGTTTTTTGTCTTATTTCCTTTCCATAATTTTCATCTTGTTACATGTTTTTAAGTCATTTTCAACTTAAGTCTTTTATGTCGTATTTTTGTCTTTTAACGTCTTCTACATCGTACTCATCTTGTGATATCTGTCTTGTGCGACAAGCACTGATGGACACTAAGAAATTGTGTTTTCTATTAGTTATTGTCCCATATAATCATAAAAATATTAATAAATATAAATAAATAAATATAAGCAAAGACAAAAACTGGTCCATCTGTTTTAGATTTTTTTATTTCTTGTTGTATTCTCTTCTTTTCCTCTTTTTTCAATTATTCTTTATATTAGCTTTTTTTATTTTGTATATCTGTATTTTTTAATTATTTTGTTATACATATTTTCACTTTATTTCTTTCATTTTATTTTTTTTTTATTGTTTTATGTATTTGTTTTTATTTTTGTTTTATTTTATTTCTTATTTTTAATTATTATATTTTTATTTTATGTATTTATTTATTTCCAATAAGTGGTATTAAAAGAGGTCTGTGAATGCTAAATATCTTGACTAATATGATTTTAAATGGGTGAGCTTTTGCATGTGATTATAGACACATCTTTAATCCAGCTGTGGGCTATCGTGCAGTTATGGGCTGTATTAAAGCACTATGACACTTTATGATCACTCTGTCACGAGAAAAATCCTTGTGGCTGAAACGTCAGCGTTTTTTTTCAATAAAAATAAATTCAGAGGTGATAAATGTGCAGGAATTGACTTTTTTTTTCTTTAAAGCCATTTAATATATAAATAAAGAAAAGCAAACACAGTCAGCACAAACATGTTTGATGAAAAACAGTCTTTTAATAGAAACCCATAGTCAAATGAATATGGAAAACATTTTGAACCCAAGATTTGACTGTTAAATACAGATGGGAACATTTTGTGATATTCATAAATCACAAACAGGATAAAAACAAGTTGTGTTAAAAAATAAAATGCTCAGGATGATTTTTACTGCAAATCAAGAGACTTTCAGATGGAGGCGTCAATTCTGATAATCAATCGATCATTTTTTACACTTTTTTCTTTACAGCTTCTCTCATTTGTTAAAATAACCAGAAATAGTTATTATGAATTAACAATTTTACTTAAAAAAAAAAAAAAAGTGTAGTTACAGCTGAAATCAACATGATTTCACTTTGCACTGCATTAGTATTCTCATGTGACTTTTTCTTTTAAATCAAGACACAAAACATTTATTTGGAAGTGGTGGATTCATGTGGAAATAACATCCATTGTTAACACTAAACCAAAGCAAACGGGGCTTAAAAACAGTGCTGCTTATCAGTGTTAATATCATATTATTTGTTCACAGTGAAGCCAAACTCTGATGTTACAACAGCAGCAAATTAAACATTTTCAGTGAGATGAATTATTAAAAAATATATACGTTTCTCTGTAGTTTTGTTAAGTATAAAATCTTTTTCATAATCATCAAAGATTTACAAAGATATCAGGTAGGTACAGTTACTTTTTACATGACTAAAAATCTTATCAACATAGAAAAATAAAGCACCATAGAGTCACAAACCAGCAAAATCATAATATACATACGTAGAAAATGATATAAAGAAAAAAGCAAAGAATTAACTTTGTGGAAACAGCGACTGTGACAGTGTAGTGTTGCAGAAATTAAACAGAAAACTGCACACAGTAAAATACATTTCAAACTAAGGAAACGTGTTAATTCTTCCCATCGTACGACGTTAAAGTGAGGCGGAGGCAACGCGTGTCGATTTGGTCATGAGTGATGCTGACTGGTTAAATTTTAACCAGGAGGTTACTGTAGTGATCAAGGCTCTCTGAGTGATGAAGAACTGGACCAGAACTGATACTGTAGAGATCGGGGTCGCTCCGATAACGATACCAACATCAGAAGTGCGTCTGATACACTCTTAAAGGCTGGATCAGCATCGGTAAGTCGATGATGTGCATGACTTATTAGACCCAGAACTGGACCTGCTATTTCCCAGCAGCATCCTGTACGCCATTTTTTATTTATTTATTTTAAAAATCAGTGCTGGTCCATACAACAGTGAACACATCCACACAATGTTAGTAGAATTAATAATTAAAATTAATAATAATGAGCACTCATTCTTCAGAATTGGGACAAAAATGTATTTTTAGGGGTTTTCGATTGTTACTCCTCAATTATGTTGGGAAAATATATTTTAAAAGATCAATCTCTTGTGTATTAAACCTTGTAACCGGTTAACCTCCTAGTGATTTTTTTTTTATTCAGGAAATCTGTAAGATATTTACTGTAATAAATCATAAAATGACCACAATGTGTCATCAGAGATCAAGGAAATACCCCTGAATTCTACAGTCGTGGGGTTTCCCTTTGAAACTTCCAGTCTGGACCAGAATAACGGTTTATAAATCAGAGCTCAAATTAAAGCCGAATTTTCACCGAATGAGCAACCGTCTGATTATGAGTCATAAGAAATCATTAGTAATCTTGTAGAAGTCGTGGATGTTTATAAATGTTAAATTGAGCAAATTGTTAATGGAGTTTGGCAGGCAGTGAAATAGGCTTACAACAGGATTACAACATATATAATTTACAGTCTCAGACTCACTAGTTGGACAGCTGTACTCAATTGTTCAGGCACAACAGCTACATATTGCTCCTTAAAATATTTTTTTTTTGCAGCTGAGGACTTGAATTTTCCTTCAGACACACAAAAAGTCATAGTATACATTAATACTATGACATTGGGAAATGTTTAATGTTTTTAAATGTTTTGCCTTAAATACAAGATTACTGAATTAGCCGTCTAATCAAAAAGTTTGATATGTTTTTATTTGGTAAATAATACCATTATAATGTTGCCCACGTTCAATTTCTGTTGATAATGTCATTTGTCTTTGTGATAAACAACATAATATTTATATTTATAGCCAACTCTTTTTATGCCTGATTAAATTATGAAATCCAGTACACAACTTAAAAAGGGGGCTGAGTATTCTTGTTTGGGAGTAGGATGTAGGATGATATACATTTCATATGTATAAATTCTTAAAATAATTCACTGAAAAACTGAATTAGTGTAAGCAGTAAGAATTTTTGAAGGTTGTTTTTTTTTTTGGAAGGAAACGATTTGTCCCACTTGAATGAATGGGTGTTATTGGCGTGTTCAGTCTTTATCAGTATCAGCATTTATGTCTTATGAAAACTTTTTTTACAGAACATAATTCAAACTGTTTTTATTTGTTCGCTTCATAGGCAGCATTTTACTTATGTTTGATCTTTTTTTTAAATTCAGGTTTAATATATACATATATTTTGCTCTATTTGCGTTTTTTATTCATAGTTATTTCAAATTATTTATAATATCTGTGAACGTTTACTGTTTCAGTGCCCTGATGTCATTTTCGACAATAAAGTTCATTGTTAAACGGCAAAATATCCTGCCTCCATCACATATATTTGTCACAAGTGTTAATTATTTATGAGGGATCAATGCAATAAATGGGTGTTCATGTATATATTTATATTCTGTATATAGAATATCGACTGATATCCATATCAGAGTGTTTTTACTTCCTAATATTGGTACCAGCATCAGTCCCAAAAACCCAGTATCAGTCAGGCCCTAATAGGTGTAGCTTTTACTTCTACTTTTACATTTCTGAGGGAAATAACAAACTTTTTACTCCCGAATATCTGGAACGTCCCCAGAACTGACAATCAGTCTATTAAGGATCACTTCTTCTCCTCTACCTTCTAATGCAGGATGTAAATAAAGTGAGTCACACATACACTCCGCTCTTTGATTATATAACAGCTATTTAAAAGTAATCTGGATACACAGTATTTACCACAAACCTGGCAGTCGTACATCATATGATGAAGGTCAAACCAGTATAATGAAAAAGATCACATGTAGAATAATGCGTCGCCGGGGAGTTTGGAGAAACTGCTTTACAGAAAATACACGGAAGATGAATTACGTTTGAGGTCATTTTTAAAGAGGGTCATTATTGCATCATTTCGCCACCAGAGGGCAACGATGAGAGTGAATATACATCACTTATTCTTGAGAATTGGGACAAAAATGAATTTTGAGGGGATTTTGTTTGGTTTTTTTCCCTTTAATTATGATGGAAAACGTTCACAGCATTGTTGTAGTCATCTTATTTTTTAAAGTTGCTAAAAATTCACTTAATTCTGATTAAAATCCACATTTTAAAATAATAATTCTTATCCAACTTTGATTTAGAAGGGCTACAGAGTTGAGACACATCTGATAGCAATATTATCAGTAGGTGTTAGATTTTAAAGATTAACACATTTTTAAATTGTTTGAAGTTGTGAACTCTTGTCTAGGACAAGGACGTTTCCCGGCACAGAGCAAGTTTAGTAATTAAAGCAACAAAAACATCTAATAAATTTCCATATTTCATACATATAAATATTTAAACAAAGATTTTTCACTAAAAACTTGGAATTAGGGAGCTGTTGTTAATAGTTTTTTAAGTTTTGTTTTATTGTTGTTGTGTAGGACTACAGGTGGAAATTAGCATCTCGCTAAATCTGGTGCAACCACATTTTAATTTCTTGTAAATGATCGATATCACAGCGCGTCGTTCTTTTATAAATCAAATAAACTAATTTGTTCCAGTTCTAAAGAATAAGTGACATGAAACATCACAGCACATGAAGTCACGGTGGAGTTTAACTCTTCCAGAAAAACTTCCAGGTGGTAAAGATTTTGAGTTTTTATACTTTGACCCAAACGTACCATCTGCCTCTGCTACGTCACGTCCTTCACTACAGCGTCTTTTTCTCGTTCTCCCTCCAACTCACACGCGACTGACCTTTTTATTTATGAAGGATTTTTTTGCCACCACAGCTGTCAGCAGTTCTCAAGCTGTTTTTTTTTTCATCCAAACCAGCCCTGCTGTCGATCTAATAAGCTATCAGACTGCTCCAAACCAGTACCAGTCCAGTCGCAGAGTCCACTTGTTGCCGGTTTCACACCCTGAAACATCTTAGCAGCGTGTTTGATTTCCCCACTCTGTGATTAAAACATGACCTGTTGCTTTTGATTGCAGCGCTTCCTGTTTTGCTCCAATCAGATCAGAGGCGGTCGGCTTGCTTCAGTCCAGTCAACCTTCCGGTTTCAGGAAACCTGCTACGAATCCAGAACACAGACCTCTGGTGGTGATGTCTGCGTGGTGACCTGTCTGTCCACACATCTGTCCATTAATCTGTCCACGGTCGTATCTGTACCCTCGCCCTCCCTCTGTCTCTTGGCGAGGTCGCTAGCGATAGCCAGCGCGCCTCCTTTCAGGAACCTGACAAAGTTCTCGCCAACTAGCGGCCCCATGGCGTACATGCCCGGCCCGTCCGCCGCGACCACGCTGTTCGTGAACGGGTCCACATCGATCGGGTTCCTCCGGCACGAGATCGACTCGTCGGGGTTGATGCCGAGTGGACGCCCATTGTCGTTCAGGAAGGAGAGGTTGGGGTGGGCGCCGATCAGAACCAGCGCCTTGGAGACCTGGACCACCATCTGCTGACCGGAGTCAGACTGCAGAACGCACTTCTTGTCGGGCCGGAATGCCACGACCCTGTGGCGTGGGAAGCTCAGGTAACCCGGGTAGGACGAGGGGGATGAAGAGGTGGTGGAGGAGGACAGAGGGAAAGAGGAAGGAGAGGAGGTGCTGGAGGAGCCGTGGAGGTTCTGAGCGTGATCAGGATTCGGCCGGTACTGCTGCTGAGTCATCATCTGATGAACCTGGAGAAAGGACAGAGAAGGTTAGATACAACTTCAGGTCGAGCCATGACATTCGTGCTCTATGTGTTAAATTTCTTTATTTATGTCAGGATAATATAAACATCTTAATTAAACTATTGAATATTGTAAAACAATCCAGTATCAGCTTCAGGTATCAAACTCTGCTCACCTTGTGGTACTCTGGGTAAAGAAGTTTGGGCAGCTGGTTGAAGATGAGGCCGGGGTCGGTGACCGAGCGTCTGAAGGCGTGGTAGACGGGCGTGTTGAGATGGTGGGCGGCCAGGACTGCGTCGGCCGCCGTAAGCCCCGCCCCCACCACCAGCACCGGGTCCGACGACTGGTCGAGCTCGCCGCGAGAGATGGCGGCCTCCAGCTCCCAGAAGGAGTGGCAGACAAAGGGCAGCGACTCGCCCTCCACGCCGAGCCTGGCCGGGATGTCGTGGGTCCCCGTCGCCAACACCACGTTGTGGGCCAACAGGGAGAAAGGCACCTCCTCCGACACAGAAGAACCATCTGGCAGGAGGAAGGAAACAGGAAGTTAATATCTGACGCTTTCCTTTATTTTTAAACGACGTCCCGTAACACTAATCAGGAGTGTTTCTTACCTCCCAGCTCTTCCCCCTCTCTGCGCTGCAGCCCCGTCACTCTCCAGCAGGGCGGCGACCCCTCCTGGCTGCCAGGCTGTCTGGTTACCGAGGTGACGGTGGTTCCACAGGCAAAGCTCTGCTCCAAAGACATCTGGGAAACGTAGTGCTGATAATAGGAGGCTATCTCTGCTGGGGTGGCACGGTCATTTCGTACATTTCTGGAATAAAATAAAAAAGAAAATACATTTCAATACAAAGCATAAACACAGATTTGTTTAAATACATCAACAACACAGGAAGGTTTTTATAAATCATCAAGGCATGAATCCATTAAAGATTTACTAGGATTTATAACATGGTTTTATTAATTATTAAACATTTTTAGAACAATAAAAAAGTAACAAAGTTGTTAAACTACTCTTAGTCAAACAATGAGTCTGAGGGAGCTGACCAGGAAGAATAAAATTCAAATCAGTTGTTAGGGCGACACATTATCATTTTATGTAAATCGAGTTGGGTTCAGCTGAGCCAGAGTCATTTGAAAAACAAACTATGGAAAGAGAAACACATGAACATCCTTCACTCTGTGGCTATTATTTGTTTATGGAGTACTTCACTATAATATCCGATTATCCTGATGGTGAAAATGGCAGAGACTGACTGAATACGATGACTCTCAGAGGACATATCTCACCCTCTGATGGCCATATGAAGGTTCATAACTCTTTACTAACAGCAGCCTGGTCATTTCATAACTGGAGTTTAAATGTCATATTGTTTGCAGCTGATCCAGAGCTCAGCTAACTCACATCTGCTATCATTACACTGACAATGTTGGTATTAAGTATTAATAACCTACAGATATATTAGGCAAAACTACAACAATAAAACTTAGTTTGTAAATTACCGTTAATTATCTTTCACATCAGTGTCCTTCTAAACAAGTCTGCTGGTTAGTTCAGGTGGTCAGTTAGCTAACACTTTTATTTATCGTCAGTTCGCTAACACCTTCAAAAGTCAGGTTGTCGGCTTGCAAACAGCTTTAAATTCCAGGTTGTCAGTTAGCTAACAAATTTACGGTCCAGGTGGTCAGCTAGCCAACAACTTTTTGTTCATGTTGTCAACTAGATAACAACTTTGTTCAGATTGTCAGCTAGCTACCCATAGTTTGTTCAAGTTATCAGCTTGTAAACAACTTTTAGGTCCAGGAGTTGTGGCAACTAGCTGGCTAACAACTTTTTATTGCAGTTGCCAGCAAGCTAACAACTTTTTATTCAGGTTAACACCTGTCAAATCAAGGTTGTCAGCTAGCTAGCGATGTTTAATTCAGATTGTTTGCTAGCTGACAGGTTTGTTCAACAGTTTTAGAGTAAACTCAGAGCTTCAGTGAGTCACAGTAACCTCCATTTGAATTATCAGGCTACTAAATGCGGCTGTTCAGAAGCAACAAACTGCTCAGCTAGCTCTCCGTTTTTGTAAATTTACAGCTTATTATCTAACCGACAATTCTCTCATATTTCTCCTGACAGAGGCAGCTGACCGGGAATAAAACTGCAAAACATTTTCTGATTTAACGTTATAAAACTGTGAACAAAGAAATGTATTATGACTTGAAGTCCTTCATGTGTGTCGTGCTTTAATAGCCCTGCTGTGTATTTAACACAAGTGAAGAGTGGTTATGTGAGTCACATGTACTGTTGTTTACTGTTGTTTACTGTGGACAGACCTGCGTTTGTCTCTCATCCAGTCCTTCAGTTTGAGTCCAGGAAGCTCCATCCAGTTAGCCAGGCTCAGAGTTAACATGGAGCCCTCCATGGCCTGAGAACAACACAAATAAATCAGAATCACTCAGCTGCACTGATCCGCTTTACTGTTTTTAATATATTCTAAAAAAGAAAAAAGTGTCAGGGGTTTCTGTGGTTGAATTCAGACGGATTTAAACTTTTTATGTTCCTGTTTAGTTGCAGTAACATTTGCATTGTATCATGTGCATATTGCATTGTCATTGTGCAAATAAGCAGCTGACTTGGGAAACGAAGCTTGTTTGCACAAATAACCACCGTGTCTGCTAAGTAAATTTGTCTTCATATTCATGGTTAAAAACGAAACCCCTGTTCTGTAATGAGCTTTAGCATGTCAGAACACTTTAAGAAGGATAACTGACATACTTTGGGATATTACTGCCAATGATAAAAATATATATAATCTAAATCTATAAACCCCAGCATGTTCTGTGCTGTAATCTGGGGGTAAATTGCTAAAATAAACTACATGTAATTCAATTCTGAGATGTCAGGGTTCCTGAATGTACCACTGAGGGCACCTCTGGAAACATCTCTTAATTCAAATATTTCTACACAACAATAATATTTCCGTTGAAAAGCAAATAAAATTACTTAATTATTAAAATTCATCCTTAAATGTGATTCTACAAGCCTAAAATACACAAAATAATGCACCATTTCAAAACAGATAAAGTAAATAAATGATAAAATAATCATCTCTGCTGCTTTAAATTCACTGTTTAAAACTAAGAAAAAGTCTGGAATCATCTAAATAATCAATAATCAGTAGATACTCAGTAGGATAATTCTAACTACGTACATGCCAGGCTCCTCCAGGCGGACCCTTCCCCAGCACCAGGTGGGGGATGGCACGCTCCGGCTCGTATCGCCATTCCAGCGGAGAAGTGTAGTCCAATCCGAAGTCACTGTCAGGGAGCAGCAGCGAATCAAAGAGCACGGCCACGGGGTTGGACGACCGCCCCTCCAAGCCCTCGCACAGATACTCCAGATCCTGAAGAGAGAAGCAGAGAGACACCGTGAGGAACTGAACATTTACGATCCTTAAATAAACTGATACAGCTGCAGGTTTTAAGACCAGGTTGTAGCAAAAGAAATTCTAATTTAAAAGTAAGCCAAGCACTTTTGCACAAACTAAAACTAATCTCAGTTTAGCGAAAAAAGCGAAAAAGCTAGTTAGCCTAGCCACATTAGCTTGTCATGTATTTTTTGAGAAAAACTTGTTGACTGATTTAACAGAGCAATATGTCCAAATAATCAAAGATTTTAAAAAACAGAGACACCGGCACAGTAAAGAAAAAAAGAGGCTGCCTGGCAGACTTGTTAATGGATCAACTTGTTTGAAACAAAGATGGGACGCAGCTTAAAACTCAACTGGATCGAGTCTGTTCCTTAACTTTCTTTGAGGAAATTGACTTTGTTCGAGCCTAAACCGGCAGCCATTTTAAAGGTTAAATCTTCTCAAGTGTAAGTTAAAGTTTACTGGACCACATGATTTAAAGTTGATGTAATCGGGTTTAAAAATAAATCTTTGTTGGTGCGACCCAGCCTGAATGCTTTAACAAAAATGATGTACTGTGTATGGTATGTGCGTGATCGTGTGTGTGATGTGTGTGTGTGTGTTACCTGCTCCAGCAGCGACAGGTGAGGCTGCTCTGCCAGCTTGCTGTGCAGCAGGGGGTTCGGGTGTGACGCCTCAGGTGACAGGTAAGGGGTGTAACCTGACAACAGGTATGACAGACAGATACCTGATGGGCCGTTACCTGGGAAACAGAAAGAAAGAGGGGGAGGGCACAGAGAAAGGTGAATCACAGTGAGATTGTTAGGTTGTTGCAGCGAAGCATGTGATTGGTTCCCTATTTGCACTGACAATCCTTGTAATGTTCTGGTTGCTATGGTTACACCTGCAGTAATGTGGGAGTTTGTTCATGATCTGGCCTTACTCAAAAACATGTTTAAAATGTATCTGTAAAATAAATCCATCAAACTTATGCAACAGCTACTGTAGAAAACACAAACAGCTACAGCTGATAATTTACTGCCGTTGCATCACTATGATATAAAACCCGGTTGGACAGCAGCAGCAGCAGCATGACTCGGCATGTTTGAAGCTTCATATCAACTTGTGCAACAAACCAGTGACTCAGCAGAAATATTCATAAGCAGAAGCCAAACGCAGAGCCATAAAACGCTGACTCGCCTGCTCACGATGACTAATGGATTTCACACATTCATCTCTTCGGAAACCAGCTGACAGTTTTACAATCAAATAAATCCTGACTTCACTTGCACCGACCAAAACAAATTATGCTGTAACAGAGCTCGGGATGTTTCTGGTGACTAAATTCCCTGTCAATGTGAAGCAAAACTAGTCGACTATTGCACGATAACGCTCAGAAAGCAGTTAAAATTGAGCACAATTTATTAATCTGATAATGTTAAACCTCAACCTGTGTATCAAGAGCCATTTGAAGCCGTTAATCCCAATCTACAATCGCCAAATCGTATTTTAAATGCCGGTGAAATGTGTGTCACTTTGCAATGTGCATTATGAACTTGCACACTAACCTACAAAACATGACAACAACTCACTAAATGCTTCAGCTTTTTCAGGCCGGAAAGGATCACAGTAGGCTCGATCAGAATGAACTGGGCCTCGCCTGGAAAGAAGAGGAGACCAGGCGGCTGCAGCAGGAGGTGGAGACAAAAAGCTGCAGTCAAGTTGGACAGTTTCCAGAGAACAAACAGGACATGACATCCCGTTAGATCACCTGTAGACTACCCGTCTGCGCACACTTTGTTGTGAGCCGTTTCATTTAGGAACTACTTTCTTTCTAGTAAAAAAGGAAGCAGTTCTGGTTGATTCTAGAAAGAAGTTCCTACATTAAACTACTCAAAACAGGGAAGGAAACACACGTATTTTGATTTTGGGGTGAACTGTCTCTTTAAGGTCTGACAAACACGTTGATTGCACTTTCTACCGCATTCTTTTGTGCCGCTCTGCCTCCACCACTTCCTGCTGCGGCTAATGTCAACACTTTCTAAGGCCGCGTACCATTTAGCCTGCGCGCAACTATCAGCAATCACAGAGTGAACGTGCATCACACCACTTCCTTCTGTGCACTTCTGTGTTTTACTGTGTTGTAATCCAGGAGACAGGGCGCAAAACGATCTTACACAAAAACCCTCTTCGCTCACAAATGTGCCCCTTCCTCATCTTCATCATGTTTGGCAGATCACAGACGTTTGGTGGAATTTGCTCTTTTGTGCATGAAAAAAAAATGAGTACGAAAAATACCAAAAACATAAAAACACATTCTTTGAAGTGTTTTCTTGCTTCCAGTTGCACCTGAGCCGGTTGATCAATCACAGCAAACAGCAGCATGTCTGTTTTACTGTTTGTTCAGCTGAGAGTTTGAACTATCTGGACAACCGCTGGCTACTGGTGCATTCAGGTGCTTGAGAGAAGGTGGAAAGAAATGTCCCAAAGTGTCTTCTGCTGTCTCGTAATGTGAGCTGTCAACCACCTGCTGCTGCTTCTCCTTTGAGGATTCATACTGCAGCATTTAAACGCAATTATGCATGTGATGCCTGAGTGTGGGTTGTGTGTGTGTGTGTGTGTGTGTGTGTTTTTCTTACCAATGATCACCACAGGCAAAATCTCTCCAGGGAGAATTTCTTTGTCGTGAAGATCCATTTTCACTAAGGGAGAGAAAAACATTATAATTATTATTACTGTTGTTGTTGTCAGGGCGAAATCATAACAAAAATAATAATAAAATAAAAAGTAAACAAATTAATAAAAATAAAATTATTAATACCACTAGTATAATTCCAATCTTTGGTGAAATTTTATTCTTTAAGAGTTCATACATATGAAATGTAATTTATATGTCCTTATAATTTTTTAAAATATTAAACTTGCTCTGTGCCAGAAAAAAATGTCCTCATCCCAGACAAGAGTTCACAACTTCAAACCATTAAAAATGTGCAAAAAGCCTCCAAAAACTAAAACTAACTATACCCTCTGATAACATATAAAGGTATAAAAAATGTGCTCTTATAATCTTTATTATGATTATAAAATGATCTTCATGACTTAAAATCAATTTTTATGAAAATGTTGTCCCTTTTCCAGATTTCCATAAACTCCATCAGATTTTCACTAAAACATGATTTAATCAGGCATAAAAAGGGTTAGCTATAAACTAAGGACCCCCTGTCTCACTTCCTGGTTTAAAAGCTCAAGCACTGGTGACCTTCATTTTTAGACAAATTCATTAAATATATTTCTATCAGATGTGTCTCAACTATATGTCAACACTGGGTCCCTTCTGAAACAAATTTAAAGAATTATGGTTTAAAAATGTGTATTTTAATTAGCTTTAAGAGAAACAGAGCAACTTTAAAAAATAAAATGACTGTGACTGCTCTGAAATGAAAAAACAGAACATTTTGTCAGCTCAGTAAGACATCTATATTAAAGAAAAGTTTAATCACCAGGAGGTTTGATCTTTTAAAACATATTTTCCGGCATAATCGAAGAGTAAAAATGAAAAGCCCCTCAAATTACGTTTTTGTCCCACTTCATTCATCATCATCTCTGTAATATTATAATAATAATGTTATCAGCTCTGTTATCTGAGCAGAGGAAGTAGAGTTAAAGGTGAATTTGTTAATCATTAAGCCCAGTCAGTAGTCACAATGGTCAATGAGTATATTTCCACTGACCTCTGACACACACACACACACACAAATAGACACACAGACACACACCACTGTCTGACCTCACAGTTTAACATAGCAACATGACCTCGAGTACACAAAGAGACCCAGATATGGCGGTTCAACACACACTTAAAACCACATACAGCGTGAGTGTTTTACATCGGCAGAGGAAGATGAAGGCGGCTTTAACGCTGTTATCTGTGTCTTTAATGTGTCATACATCACTAAAGACATTGTGATTCTATATTTCAACATAGTGACTCATATTTTTAACACATCACATGATTTTATTTTGAGTCTTGTGTGTTTTTATTAGAGTTTCTGTCTACATCGATAAATCACGAGGAGGACGTTGAAAGTATCGTGTTTTTCTGCTATTTTCTATTTTCAACGTAAACAAGTATCGACTGAAAGAAAATCAGAAAGAAAATTACTTGCCAATTGTTTCAGTCAGTTTTCAAGCAAAAATGTCAAAACATTTCCTGGTTCAAGCTTTTTAAATGTGAGGATTTGTCATGAATGACAGTAAATAAAGAGTCTGCTGGTTGAACAAAAAAAGAGGTGTGAAGACGTCACTTTGGGCTCTGGGAAAGTTTGAGGACTATTTTTTTTTTTGGCATTTAATAGACTAAACTATTGACTGAATAGTGGTGAAAAGATTAATTGATAATGAAAATAATTGTTAGTTGCAGCCCTAATAAACAAACAGATTTTAAAAAAATAATAATAATAATAAACAAATAAAATAAAAAATGCAAATTTTTGTCTGAGTTTACACAATAAGTCGGTGTGAATGAAAAGGTCTTCTATCAACAGATTATAAATATGACTAATAATATCTCATGGATACGTCAGATAATTTACACCAGCCAGACTCGCTCACACGACACCGATTGCTCAGCTAATCACAGGATGCTAACAGCCTGTTGGCACGCTGACAGCAGTCAGATCAGATTTCACCAGGCATGCATGTGCACAAACAAGCACACCTCCTCTGTAAAGGTGAAGTCCACTGAATTAAAAACTAAGGCTGGACGATATGCAAAAGAAAAAAAAAATCATTGTGATTATTTGGACAGATATTGCAACATGACAATGGTAATTTTTGCATTTCATTTTCAAGCATGATGAAGATGTGATTTTTGTCGGGGCGCGCGCCAAACAAACACGTTTCTCTTTCGTCTGGAGAATAAGATTTGCAGGCAGGAGCGTCTCTGTAACACGTAGCACAATGCTTTTATTTATAACGGTACGTTGTGACATGTTTTACCTTCTTGCAGCTCCTGCTGTTTTGACACTGCACTTGACTGTTGATCACACTGCAGTTTTGATAATATTTTGATCAAATGCTCAGAACTAATTACAAAAGATGTCCAGATATTAAAACAGCCTGTTTGCAGCAGAGACACAGAGAAACGCGACTCCTGCAACAACAGAGAAATCTGACCCTCTTATGTAGGATCTTTTTTTGTCTTTCCTACTATTAAATTAATAGCCAGCTATTTTGATAATTGATTAACTGCTTTGAGCTATATTTGTAATTTTAAAAAAATGTCCAAATTCTCTGATTTAAGCCTCTTAAATGTCAATATTTTCTGGTTTCTTTGCTCCTTTATTACAGTAAACTGAATATTTTTGGTTTGTGGACACAAAATACATTTGAGGACGTCCTCTTAAGCTTCGGGAAACACTGATTAACATTTTTTCTGACATTTTATGTACCATTAACTATGTAACATTAATCAATTACTTGAGAAAATATCGCCAGATGAACTGGCTATGAAAACAATCATTAGTTGCAGCCCTATTATATAATCATTTTTAATGTCTGCCACCAGGTCAGAGCCTCCTTGAAATCAGATAAAACCAGCCTGTGTTTACATTTTCACAGGCAAAGTTACAGTGAGTAGTACATTAGCCAGTTAAAATGAAGCAGAAGGAGATTTTTATTTAGATAATTTTATTTTTGACTTTATATTTTGTGGTCATTATAATGGAAACACTACCGCTTTTGTCCACAGGTGCCTCCAAAATCAACAAAATATGAAAGTTTCTTGTAGTAGCTTTAAGGTCCTGCAGAAACCCTGCAAAGTGGTGAACCACATGACTAAAACAGGAAGAAAAAGTATCCCACACCCGGTCCCAGTGATGAGTTGACCACCAAAAAATCAAAGAGCTGAAATCTGCAGCTTTAAAGTGTTCTTATGCAACACTGGTGCAAGTGCACACTCATGTTTTCCACTTGATCCAAAAGCTTTTTTTTTTCCTGCACAGAAACAAACCCTCTCTGTCTCCGCTCCCACATATTTAAGCCCAGCTGAATGCAACACGCCGTAGGAGGTGTTCTGGTGGCGGGAGGTGTGAGATGGACAGAGAGGAGTGAAACATAATATAAGATCATGATGTCAGTCAGCTGTGATCTCACTCATATACACAGTCTGCAGAGAGGACAGGAGGGGGCGGGGCGAAGGCGGTGGCGCGTAGCGGCAGGGGGCTGCTGCTGCTTTTACTGTAACGATCTGCAGAGTCATGCTTACACAGACAGAAAGTAAAACACAAAGTCAGGACTGAACGAAAAAGAGCAAGAGACGAGGAGGAGGAGGAGCAAAAGGAGCAGAAAGAGGAACAAACGATCCAGAGCGATTCAGAAAAAAAAAAAAAAAAAAGAGAAGTTGGGGGAGAGATAATGAGGTTACATAACGGCGGTGCAGAGTTTGGCGCCGAGCCCAGACCAGAGTGTGTTTGAGGGGTTTACTGACCAGCAGACACACACACACACACACACTGTACATGACTACGTGCAGCCCTACTGGCCCAGTTTCCTTGTTGAACTGACTTGACAGGATAATTGGTAGATTTTCCTTCATTTTTCTGCCAAGAAAAGGTGACTAACCTCTGATTTACAGTAAAGAAGCACGCTGATCAGAGTCAGTGGAGGCATTGTTCTCCCTGTTTATTGATTTATAAATAGGGTCCTTTACCTCTGTTTGTTTTTATTAAATAACAGGATGAAAAAGCTGCAGCACAAACGTTCTCACTGATGGTGCTGTATCTTATTTTCCTCCTCATTTACTGTTACTGGAAACATATTCTGAGTTTACTGTAAACGGTGTGTCACCAGGCTGCAGGAAAAAATAAATAAATAAAGCTTTTTGTTTGCCTGACAATCAGATTAACAATTAACTGCTCACTCTTTCCTTAGGTTTTTCCAGGAGAAGAAAACAAATGTTTCTAAAAGTTTCTCATGTGCTTCTTAGATTTATCTTTTAACAAAAAAGCCTTCAATGTTGTCAGTTTTTCTCTGTGGTATCAAATATCAATATTTTTCAAGGTATTGTATCAAAGTTAGAAATTCTAGTACAGTGACAACACTACATCAGTATGACACTGCAGAAAATCCAGAACTAACACTTGTGAAACTGTGGCTGCATGCTGGTTAAAGGACCAGTTCACTCAATCACACCAACATCCTTCCCCAGTAACTCTTTGCCCTATCTCCTCCCACAAAACTTTCCATGTTGAGATTTTCAGAAATGAAAGTTTTTATGCTTCGTGCACCAAAAATAAACAGCTTTCCCATCTCATACCTAAGAAAATTAAACTCTTAACTATGTGCACAGCTCGATAACAGCAGGGGAAACAATGATTTTCTGTGACTGATCTTTTAATTATGCACCAACGGCTCCTAATAACTATATTCTATTCATATATAGTAATAAATCCACTGTGCCTTTTCAGCTGAGCATGTGTTGGTTGAACTGATTATTATTATTATATGTTTTGAAACAACTTTTATTGTACCTTTATCTTTCATTTCTTCCTGTATTTACTAAGTTACTACTGTTTTGTGATACTTCATTGATCCTCATGATATTGTGGTGATATTGTGGTTCATCTTGTGTCGTGTTTAAACCCCCGACCACTAGATCCTTGTTTTGTTTGCATAAAAAAGTTAACTTTTTAAACTCAGATTTTATGCACCATTTTATTATGTAGTGTGCAATTAATTCAATAACTGATTAATCTTTGCAGCTGTACTGCACATGTTGGATTAAAGTGAACTAATATATTCAGTTTCAAATCAGCTTGTGTTCTCTTTCTTTTCATCTCCGCCTGTATTTACTTCACGGTCTGGTTGAAATGTTTTAAGTTTTTTTTCCTGTCAAATACTTCCTCCGCCACTCACACATCCAGGTACCATGTAGCTGCCAAACAGGTTAATGATCCTCTCAGATCGGATCAACCAAGACTGCAAGTTTCATTTAGTTGCTGCAAAAACATAGTTAGGAAGAAAAGAGGTTACAAAATGAGACAAATGGTCTCTTTTACTGTCGGTGAAAGTTAATGACTCAACAGGTACAACTTATTAACAACTGACAGCAGCCATGACGCAGCACTTTTTCCTTCAGCGTGCCTGCATGACTGCTCACGAGTATGTCTGTGTGTGTGTGCACAGGGCAATCAGCTTTGTTATGTAACCCTGAAACATCACAAACAATCACAAATAAAGTGCTGACTTCCTCTGCTGCTGCTGCTGATGATGATGATGATGATGAAGGTCATGTTGTTAATCAGTCTCACAATCAGTTTGCTCATACTTACATAACCATGCAACCTGCATTAAAAAAAAAACCTCAGAAGCATTTAAAGAATTTAAATAGAGAATTTTAAGAATTTAGATCATTTGAAAACGTCCCCAGTGCTGCTGAAAAAACAAAGAAAACAAGGTTTCTGCAGGTTTCGACAAGTTTAAGACATTTTAGAACCATTGTGAATGTAATTTATGACCTATTTCACGTCTATACTGGCAAAACATTTATTGGTTCAGTGTTGGTTTCACTTTGTAGCTGATTCCAAAACACATTAAAAAGCAGGACTGAAGTTGAATCCACTTTCATAAAAGTAACGTTAACTTCATGACAATAGAGACGTATGGATCCACTTTTTTTCAGTTCTGATCCAATTTCGATATCTGAATCTTCCAATACTGATCCTATACCAACACTTTTTTTTCTTGATATTTATGATTATTTATTATTTTTAGTAGTAGTAGTAATAGTAGTAAGATTACATGAAGCTGAAACTGAACTCTAGTCTGAAAAGTTTGTGCAGTTTGTGTAATGTAACTTGTGCAAGTGCTGTAGGAGACTAACTTGTGGCATTCACATGTGCAGCTGATAGGCTGAGAAATTCCCTCATTTGCATAATTTCCCATGATGCACTGAGTTCAACTGACAGCACTACTTAATGATAGAGATGTACCAATTCACTTTTTTTCAGTTACAATTACCGATTTCGATACCTGAATTTAGATGTCTAATCCTATACGGCGCTCTTTGGTTCTTGATGTTTATTATTATTCATTGTTGTTTTGTTGTTGTTGTTGTTGTAGCAGAAGTAGTAGTAAGATTGCATGAGGGTGAAACTGATTTTCAGTTTGGAAAGCTTGTGCAGTTTATGTAATGTAACTTGTGTAATGGCATCCTTCAACCATTGTGGGGCGCTGTATGATTCTGGGCTGTGACCTTCACATGTGCAGTGAAAGGCCCTCATTTGCATAATTTCCCATGATGCATTGCTGCAGTTAATATCTGCTATTTGATTTTATAAAATGTTACTGTTTGTAATGTGTTCGAGGTGATTTCTGTGGGTACTTTTCATTGTTGTGTTGGTGTATTGTTACACCGTGAGTGAGATGCTCGTACATTTCTTCACTCCAGGTTCATCAGAGTATTTTAGGACACATTTACTTATATTGCATGCAAATACAGAGTGGAACTGATGAGCAGTAACCAGTTCTTAATCTTCACTGCTCAGGGTTGTTTACAAACAGAGACACATGGTGTGAAATACAGATCAAAATACGAATCTGTGTCACAAGTCTGACACCCAGTGCAATATCGGATCGAATTAGCCCCATCTCTACTTCATAACTCAATGTTTAAGACCTGTCAAAACCATATTAAGACATTTTAAGGCCTAAAATTCAGATTATTGGATTTTAGACTTTTTAAGGACCAACTGAACGACTGAGGAATCAGTTTAGACCAGATTTTTGTCCTCTTTTCTTAATAAAAATGGGGTTTGTGGACAAAAAAGATCCAGCCCTAGTCGTCAGTGTGACTCACACAGGAGTCACATTTCTCTGCTGCAAAAATAGCAAAGCTCAAGGTCTCATCCAGCTGCTGGTGTTTATTTTAATACAGAGTCACCGCTTTAATTTTAGCTATCATTTTTGCCATGCAACGCCTCCCTGACTCCGTCTCAGACGCCGGCAGATCCTTCAGAGACGCTCCATATGGCACCTGCGCTGACGCCGTCCTGACATCATCCTGAGGCTGGACGGCCCATCTGCCATCTGCACCGGCCAGACGGCTAATGAGATTTTAATGATCTGCCCACTGAACGGCAAAACGCCTGCTGGAATCTGTGGACGCGGCCCAAGTCAAGACAAAACTGTTCCATATGTATTAAATTACTACATTCAAATCAAAAAATGACAGATATTCACTAGTTTGTGGTTCTCACACGAGGATCTGTCACTTTTCTTTGTTTGAGATGACTGTGAACTGAACATTTTGGGGCTTCTACCGAACTATCAGATAAAGCAGTTGGGAACCACTGATACAAAGTTAATTCTATTGTTGCTTTATTGTTGCTCTATTGTTGTTGCTGAGGAACGGCAGCTAAATTACATAAATTTACAAATCCAAAGGAATGTAAATCAGTGTCGAACCCCCGATAGACGACTCTGTGCATCCCAAAGAAAATGAGCAACAATTTGAATTCAGCTCAAATTCAGCACAGTTTGAGCTACTTGTACTTCACCACATTTAAAAACGAAATCTTGCTCTACTTTCTCCACTGAATTTACTCAAAAGCTGCAGTTAGTCGCTAGTTATCTTTCAGATGAAGGTTTTTACATGTAAGTCATGTTGGGTTAGTGAAATATGAGGCGTTCGGTAGTAGTTTAACTCCGCTGTAGTACATACAGCTGTTAAAATTAGCTCCAGCTTCACAACTTTAAAGTGCTACTAACACATTACTTAATGCATGAGCACTTATGTTCAAATACAAAATATTAGTGTTGCAAATTTTGTGCATTTTCCTTGTAATCTGCAACATTATGGACCCCGCCCTCTACCTGTGTTTCCTTACTTTATCTCATCGTTTTGCTGTGTGGGACATTTCACCAACCCAAAACACTGGTATCTGACATCCTGATGCGTTTAAGAAACAGCTCGGGAAAATCCTACTGCCTCTACCGTTAGCCGATAGTTGAAAAAGCAAACAATCGATAAATCACTGACAATCAATGAGATACAAAATGTTGTTGTTTTCTAATTTTTTCCTCAATTTTATTTTTTCTTGTCTTTTTTTCCTCTTAAAGTTCAAGTTTCCTTAATCAGCAAATGCCTCAGACAGACAAAACAATGTCATTTCTCGTTGGGCTGAACAATTCATCGAAATTTTATTGAAATCGCAATACAGCCTACAGCAATTTTCAAATCGCAGGAGCCGGAATATGTTTTAAATGCAAAACTAACATTTACCATTGAAATGTCCTGGCCTAAACATCTTTTTTTTTTTTTTTCTTTGATTGATGTAGATCCTTGCAAAAATCACACCATAATATCTTTTAATAAAAGTTGGCATTCCTTCTGAATATCGCAAATCATATGCAATTTGATTTTTTTTTTTTCAAAATCGTTCAGCCCCAATTCCTGGACCATGTTAACTTTTAAATAATACATTTTTAATTGCATTAACATTCCTACAAAATCTAATTAACAAGTTACTTATCATGAGCTATATGTGCATAACCTAAGCTAAAAATGAACTCCACCTTTACCTGCTGCAACATTTATTTGATGTGTGCACATTAACGCACCAATTATTTTAATCCATTTCCATTAAAAAAACGTGATTCTGATTCTGCATAATGAGTTATTTTGATGCTAATACTTAAGTCCTTTTATAAATGCAGGACTTTGACCTCAGTGTGTGTGACGTCATATGTGAGGTGGTGGGAGAGTCCCACAGCATGACTGGATATGTAACAGCGAGAGTGCGGCACCACCCACCGACCCCTCCACCCACCGGCCGGTGAACTGAGTGACTCACATCACGTCAGTGTGAGCTGAGGGCTCAGACGGACCTGCTCCCACCGTGCACCGTGAACCCCACACACACACACACACACACACCGTATCAATGAAGCTTAATAACGCGCTTCTGACGCATGTGCAGCCCCCCCCCCCGCAGTCCCGCACACTCACGCAGCGCTTTATGAATTCGAGATGAAGGTTACTCACGGATAATGTGGCGGTGATGCGGCTTCGCTGTGTCCTCGTGCAGCTCTCAGCGCCTCTCAGAGGAATAATTTGTCTTTGATTGTGTCTTCTGTTCTCCTGCTGCGTCTCATTCAGTCATTCCGCAGCTTTGTTCGCTTTTTATCCCCTTTTTCTTCCGTCCATGTGCTGCGTGAACATCCAGCTGCCGTCTGATGCCGCACGCTCACATTATATACCGCTACACCCCAGTCCAGCCCGCCGGCCAATCAGCAGCGACCTCGCGCCGGCACCCCCCTCCCTCCCCACCATCCTATTACCCTACACATTCCAGTTACCCCTCCCTCACCCGAGCTGTCGTAAAGAACAAAGATCGTCTATGGCTGCAAGATGGAGGCACGGCGAGCATGACGTAACGAGGGGGAGCTGTTGTTTCGTAACGGAAACGAGCAAAACGTTTTTCATTTACGTACAAAGAGTGTTTGTTTTTTTTATGATGGCAGCGGATCAGAACAAAAACATGCATCATGTCAGAAATCATTTTATTGTCTCAGCAAAGTTTCACATTAACAGAAGTAAATTTTATAACAGAAAACCGTAATTTATTTTTTTTAAATAAATGAAATGCAACAATAATGACTATTCAGCACCGTATGAACCCCAAGCTTTAACGTTTATTTACGTCCCGCATCACACGCACGCACTTTCTTGTTTTATTTATTTATTTGTTTGTTTGTTTGTTTTGCATTTTCCCTTTAGCCCATGACAGATTATATGTATCCTTTTTATGACTGTTTGACATTTGCAATAAAGTAAGTCGGTATTATATTCTTAACCAATTTTAGCCATTCTAAACCTCTATTTTTAGTATTTTTTTGCTAGTTTTTTATGTTTTCTTTTATAGTTGTCCCTTTTAGCCCCTTCATCATATTATTTATTCATTATTATTATTATTATTATTTATTATTATTAGTAGTAGTAGTATTTTGTATTAATGACTAGCGACTAAACTGAATTATTTTCTGGGTTTATACGTTTATATGCACATATATAAATGACTATAAATGACTATAATTTTATTTTATTTTGTTTTATTTATTTTTATTTCATGTAATTTAATGTAATTTAATTTGATTTTAATTTTTTATATTTTTTTAATCTAATTTTTATGTTTAAAACAGCTGCTTTCAAGATTCAGAGACATGGATGAAAAACTTGTGTTTTGCGGTAACGTAACTGAGACTGTTATTTCCTTTATGAATGCCTGGGTATGCATAAAATTATTTAGGGCAGATATAAAATATTTCTTAATGATGCTGAGTAGTTCAAATTTTTTCACAAAAAGATACATTATGTTTTTATAGTATGAATTATATTTATTGTAAAAAAAAAATTTAAGTACATTCACAGTGTAAGTGGACTAAAAAGGAACCACACACAATGCTTCAAAATGAAATGAGGCACTATATTGAAACATTAACCATATGGACTGAAGAATAAAGCAATGAAAACGGTTGAAATTTTCAAATAACATTGTTGTTTAGGCCATGTTGCCTTAACTTTTCAGACAACACTAGTTAAACTAGTAAATATAAAAAAAAATCAGATTTTCTTTTTTGTGGCAGTGGTGTCAGGAAATATGAACAGAGTGGGACTTCTTCTTTTCTCCACCTCTCTGATGTCCAGCACAGGCAGAGAAGTGTAGAATAAGAGTTTGGTTAAATTTCTCACTAAATTTCTGTACCTTCAGCTGACTGATGTAAGAGTTTTATTTGGTTGCATACAGTCAAATTGTACCCAGCAGGTTCACACTTCTGGTTTGGTTTTGTTAGCTTTTGAGTGAAATTTAGTACAGATTCAAGTCCGCCTCAGGATGGATTTTAATAACTCTGGTCATAACTGCTAATCCTGAGACCTCAAAAACAAGGAGCAATTTTGAAACTGAGGCAGGGAATAAAATTTAAGACTTCATACACAATTTTCTTAATTCTTGTGGCTTTTAAAGAATGAAAATAGCATAACAATGCCAACAGATGACCTATAAATTACAATTATTAACTAGAATACACAAAGGGAGAGAATTGTGATCTCAGGAGGAAACCAGGAGAGGACAATGAAAAACAGGAGTCTCCCAGGAAGGGGAAGGGAGGTTTGGCGAGTATGACTTCATTTTTGATCATGAGGTCAAAAAACATTTCAATTTGTTCAACACTTTGGTTTATGAAAAAATACCTGCAGAATAATACAGTACTTTGTAATGTTAAATGTTAAACATACCTACTGAACATTAGCATACTAACATGCCTGCTGGGAGCATATGATTATTAAAAACATTATATTTTATTGGTCTTTTTTGAAGCCACATTGCTGTTGTGTGTAATCATGGTGCACTTCTGTTGTGTTTTGTCCTTAATAAGATTTTTCAGGTGGACAGTTTGGATTTCTTTTTGTTTTTGCCCTCTTTTTTTCTTCATTTCACATTTTATTTTATTCATTTATTAAGTATAACTGTTATTAAACCAGGGTTGACTGACAGCAGCACACCGTCCACTGACCACCTGTCTCAACCCCTCTGTCTCAGCAGCTCTGGTTTCTGGCTCTTTCCATCGTGATGCAACAGGTCCAACCGCGCACTGCTCAGTTGCTTTTCTCATCACAGATGCTGTTCATTGGATGACGTCACCCCAGCTGAACGCAGGGAGCCAATCAGTGAATAGAATAGATCAGACCGTCACAGGGTGTATGCATTATGGGGGACATGTGATAAAACCTCAGCATGACGACACACACTGCAAGGCTCTGTTCCGTTTTCTTTGTAATTTCACTCGAAAGTTCTCTGATTGAGAGAGGGCGAAGGAAAAGTGTTCTATTTATGGCTTTTTGTGGAAATTTAACTCATTTAACCCACAGATTGGCCAACTCGCACTTTCTTGTATTTATAGCTTGGTAAAGTTTCAACCAACTAGATTCTAGATAGCTTAATTATTTTATCAAGAAAATAAACTGGCTAAATAAAAAGTAAAAACAGTGACATCACTCTGATTATTAAAACGAAGTCCATGAATGCTTTTGAATGTTCTTCAGTGAAATTTTCTTCGATATTTCTTACGTGTATACAGGGAAAATCTGGCCAGATGAAAAAAGGTCAAAATAATCATAATAATAATGAAAATCACAATAATCCAGGTCTAAATAGACCCTGGAAAGTTATTACAGCAGCTCTTATTTTTTGCTCAAAAAATAAAATTTGATCGGCCAGTGCGGTGCCTTGCCAGATGATGATCGAAGCAAAAGTTGAGACAGGTTATTTTTTTCTCTCCAAAATATTATTTAGTTAAAACAAACTGTCATTTAAAAAAACAAAAAAAACAAAAAACAGTAAAGAGCAACTTTGCACAAGCCATTAATTTTCTGTTCTATGTCTGATTAAAGTACCATACTGTTTAATTTCAACAGCAAACCAATGACAGGAGTGTTTGGAACCAGGTCATTTCAATTTGTGGATGTGGAAAATTAATGATAAGAAGCTGAATTTTATGTTTGATATTATACAACCCACTAAACACAAACATCACATCACATTTTTTGTTTTTATAAACTTTTGCATATCTGTTCAAACTAAATTTAAATGATCACAGTGACAAACAAATAAAATATTCTTCCTCTATCCTTGCTTAAATTTTCCCTACACTTCTTTAACGGTAAATTCTGTGTAAAATCTCAATGACGCCGTAGACACAATTCAAAACAGAAACAGGATCTTCAAGCAGCTACAGTCATTTTTGTGACACTTCACAGTTCACACACTTCGTTAGCTTCAATAAACGAGCCTGTTCTCATTCCCAGATCATCAAATACAAATTCTTTGTCACGCCATAAACCAGGCTTTCAAGTAACTTCAATGTGAACCTGTCTGCATCAGGTCATGTGGTATGAAGGGCAAGAAAGTTTGCAAGAGGAGGAGGTGGGGTTATCTAAAGTTTGAAGCTACATATTGATATGTGCATCATGTGATGCCCTCACTTCACTAAAAGCTGTGGTAGGCAACTTTTTTTTTTTTTTTTGGCATCAATGAGCAATAATTCCATAATAACCTTTGACCGTATTGTAAAGCAAGTGGTCAGAGAAAACAGACTTCTGCACCTTCTCTTGGTTCTGTTTTCAGGCTGTAGGAAATCTGGGTCAAGACGATAGAGTTAAACCAATCGCAGGTCATCTCAGACCAGGGGCTCATCTTGGCTGTTCTACTAGTGCAGCTGCGCACACACACTCCTTCAGTGAAACACTGAATCAATGGCTGAAACTCGCTATAAAACAGAATTATCAGAAAGAGAATCTTAAAAAGAGCCCGGCTGATGATCAACATGCTCAGCCCAGGAGTTTCTCAGGTCAAGGAGCTCTGCAGGAGACGGTCAGTAGCCGACTGGAGCTTCTGGAGGAAGAAACACCGGAGTCACCTTTATGCTGACTTCTTTATTGGCAAGAGGGGAGCTCAGAGTGTATGTTTCAAAAAGTGAATTTATTTTTACTCCTGCTTCTCAACCCCTTTGCAGCAGCAACCCACGAAGAAATCGCAGACCCGCACACCTTTCAGATGAGAGCTCAGCATTTGTTTTTTAAACTTGTGGGATTAAAAAGTGGATTTATCTTCATGTTTGCTTGTAAACCTGTGTGCACAGTCAGTCTCGCTTCCCTCATCTCCCCTCCTCCTCCCACTGTTCTGTGCATGAGCACAAACACAAACACACACATCACCTGTAGCTGACTGGCTGGAATAGTGTTTGTTTATATCCCATTTACAGAGCCAGGGCTGAGAATTTGACTGAGAATTTTTTTTTCTTTCAGCACACACACAGAATGGGGAGCTAGAGGACTGTGGACTAGAATGGCAGATGCCACCTTTAAAGGCTTTAAAGGTTTGTGCATCAGTATGAGACGCTGAGGACTGTGACAAAGACCTCAATATTTGATGACCTGGGATGAGAATGTGCAGCAAAAAGCACATTTCCTCTGTGATGATGATGATGGTGCACCATGTGATCAGAGCTGACAAAGAGTCTTCTTGGATCCATTTTAGTATTAGAAATATTTATGCACAGACTTGAGACCTGCAGCTATAAAACATGACTCTAATCAGACTAAAACAGATAAGGTAGCTCAAAGTAGAACCGCTGCTCCTTCACATTGAAAGAAGTCAGCTGAGCTGGTTCAGGGAAGTCGATGCCTTCAGGGCCGAGTTCAATCAAGGTCAATCAAAGAGACAACCAAGAAAACTGTGCAAGCTATGTTGTTAAGCTTGTGACTCAGACAAGTGACAGAAGTTTGGCCTGATGGTGGTGCAAGATGAAAAATTGATCATCAAAGTCATCCTCTGGGCGCCATCATATATCTGTACAAAATTTCATGTCAGTCGACCGAATAATTGTTGCCCTGTTTCAATCTAGACCAAATTGGTGGCCTAACAGACCCACACTGTCATCCATAGAGCCCTGCCGCCAGCGTGGCTGAAAATATAAATATAAGTGTGGCTGTAGTGCACAATATATCATTGAGATAATTATGCCTCGGGAGGGTGAGAAAAAAGATGCAGACCTATAGCTGTACATATGATACACAGATGTGTTATGACATGCAAGAAAGCCGTACACTTATATAAGAAGCAGATGGTGTTATTAAATTGTACAGAATGTTCTGAGAACATGTTGCCTTCAGTCACAATCTGTTCCTGCAGCTTGACACAGAAACCTCTTATGACTCTTCTGTAGGTTTAGAGGCTGAAGTTCATCATTTCATTGTTAAAGTTTGACTGTCACTGACTCACAAATTATGCTGCATTTCAATTGTTATTTCAGACAAAACAGCTATTATCAGCACCTCTGAAAATCTGATTTGAAAAAGAGCAGTGAGTAAGATTTCAGGGCATCTACTAGCAGAAGGTAGTGGAAATTAAATGAAATATTTATTAGCATATACACACCTGAAAATAAGGATTGTTGTGATTTGGTTACCTCAGAATGAGCTGTTTATGTTTACAGAGGGAGCAGGTCCTCTTCCACAGACTCCTCCATGTTTCACAGGAGCCCAGAACAGACAAACCAAACACTGGCTCTAAATTTGGCCTTTTATATTTTGTTTTTCTTGTGAACACCACAGTTTCACCTGCACACTTGGAAGGGGAAGCTGAGGTAATTGGTATTCAGGTGGCTGCAATCTACATCTTCACCACTAGATGGCACTAAATTCTGCACACTTTTTCTACACACAAAATTAGCAGATTTTTTTTTGTTTTGCTGGTGTGGAAGCTGATTCCTAAACACTATTTCATCCAACTATATAATAAAACGTGTGAAAATAAGTCTTCCCTGATGCAAGTACAAAAGGTTCAGCTGGTTTACGTTCACTTTTTTGGTCCTAAAACCAAACGAATCTAACCTGACAGGACGGCTGGCAGGTGGTTGGATGCCTCGCCAGGTAAGGAGCTTAAAGGAAAAAACGTTATATTTTTATTTACACATTTATTTATAACAGTATTATTTATTTTTGACTTGTCTGATCACTTTTTATTAAATTATGTCAGTTTACGGGCTCCATAGACATCTAGAATGGGTAGAATTGGTCTGATCAACAGTCTAAAACCCCTAAAAAATTAAACATAAGATGAAAAGCAGCAAATTTGTAAATTCGATGTGGGAGGCTCCCCCTTCAGAAGTTGAAAAAGTTCACAACACCCCCACTACACAATTATTATCAGTCATTAACAATAAAAAAAACGTATTTATTTATTAAAAACGTATAAAAAAGGATTCAAGTTGAATTTTACTGAAATAAAGGTCAGTATGATATTTTTGATTATTTCCCCCACGTAAATCAAACTCACTCTATATTTTTCCCCCTGGTGATCCATGCCCACCCTGCAGCTCTATGCAGCCCTGGATGGGGAATCAGCTGGACCAACTTTATGTCTGCTAACATTAACGTTACAAATACTGGGCTATAATACTCTTTAGGGACTTAACACATCTTGGACCACTGGGTCCGCCAAGTCAACGTGGTGCTATATGAGCAATGTTTAACATCACATGTCAAGTTTGTTGTCGTATCTGTTTGCTAATTTCACTCAGTCTCAACTTTGCAGCAGTGGCACATCAGGATGAGTGTAGTCTCGCATCGCCACAGAGTTCCGGTTCCACACATTGATATTCTGCCTTGTTTGTTTGTTTTTTTTAAACTCACAAACATCTTGGGTGGAGCTAAGTGCAGGATGCAGCAACGGTGCTGCTGCAAAATAGTTTTGAGGCGAAACTTGTTTTGGTGGAACATTTGCTCGTCAGGAGACGAGCTCTGGTGTTGGTGAAGTGTGCAGCCATGGGTTCAACACCCGCCTGTGTCCCTTTGCTGCATGTCATCCCCCTCCCTCTCCGCCATTCCCTGTCTAATGCTGTCCTGTCAATATAGGCCAAAAAGCCCCCCTCACCAAAAAAAAAAAAAAACAGATCATCATAAATCAGAACTCATACAGGCTCAAAAGCGAACCCACCACTGGTTATGTGTGCAGCACTTCACTTAATGTTTCCCAATCAGAATCTCACCAAAAGACACTGGTGTGTACTGTCAGGAAAGAGGCAGGGGAAAAAACAGTGAAATCATCTGGGGCAGTATGAGCAGGGCATCAAGGCCACTGTGGCTGCAGGGCAGTTCATTTTTTGAGGGCAATGAGCCTGAACTGACGGGGGCCTGAACGTCATGGCCCCTGTGAAATTCCTGCCCCGTCCCTGACAGCACAGTGAATTATAAAAGGAAGAATTATTTAGTTTGGTTGAACTTGATTGCATCAGTTTTGTGATATAACTCGAAGAATGATTTCCTTCTGTGTTAAAATTTATCAATAGTTTGCTTTGTGTGAGGTCAACTTGGGAACTGAAAACAGTAACTTCTGTGTGAGGCTGCATATCTGAAGAGTTTTTATAATTATCAGTTCTGCTGTCGTTACCCTGAAGCAGATTCCAGCAGTGACAACCACCCCATGAACTCTTTAACTGTGCCTCTGGCAAACTGGAAGATTGCTGAACCAAAGCTCCATCTGTCTGTCTCCGTTTTAAGTACTTTTACCAAAAAGGCTCAGGATTACAAAAATATATTATATCCTGATATGTGTGACAGAAATCCACAGTGTTTTTTGATGATATGTCCACCCGAACGGAAAACTAAAAACAGCATGTTTATTGTGGCTGCAGAAGGCGCTTAGGCTCTCTTGATAAAATAAGTTGATCCAGTTTGTCAGGTCTCACCTGTCCAGTTGACCATGAAACTTCTGTCTTCTGTCTAACTTTGTCTCAGAAGTCAAAATATGTTTCAGTTTCACAGAACATACTGGCTGAGATGCTGCCTGAGTTCAAGAATGTCGTGGTTCGGTTTTGCGCGCCTTCTTCAGCAAACTGCCTCCACAACACAGACCTGAGCAAGAAGCAGAAAAGAAAACTTTCCGTATTTTCTGAATCAGCAGAAAGTTACAGGTTGCAGGGTTGTCTGTGTATCACTGCAGCCCAGCAACATCTTGTCGAAGTCTGAGCGATGCAACCTAAAAACAATCTGTAACTAAAGCTGGTTCAACAGCATCTTCTGGCTTAACAAGATCATAGAAAACAAAAAGCAACAGCATGAGTGAAATAACTGACCAAACTGCAATAAGCCAAAAGGTCATTGCAAAGGCTGGGCCGTGTGCTTCAAATGGAGGCAGTTCACATTTTAGATTTTCTCATTCGCTTTGACTCAGTTCTCAAATTAGAATTAAATGATTCATTCAGTTATTAAAATCTGTCAGACAGATGTGTATATTCCATGAATATCTATGACGAGGAAAGTTTCTGATGTCACTAAATTGGTAAATGACCTGCCAGATGATGGTAATGCTGTAGGAGTAACATGGGTGTTATTTTGTGGTAGATTTTCTACATATGACTCAACATGACAAAATGTGCATTCAGCTAGACATTTGTAGAACAGGAAGCAGTCGGTGTCAACAAAAAATAAAAGCGAAACAGAGATACAGAGACTATATATAGGAAAGATTTGCAGGATTGACTGTCAAGGTGAAAAAAACATACAAACATTTTGAGCAGTACGGCTCGCACTGTTACAAAACAATTTTTCGTTTTGGTGGCATTGACCGGTTTACTGAACTGATAACTTGGTTTTGAGGCACGAATTAAACGTTTGGGGTGGGTTATTTGCCTCTGCATCTCTTCTATCAAACATCTCTAATGTTGCTTAAATGTTTGCACAAAGTCAAACAAAGCTGTAGCCTTTTAATTCTTTGCAGCGGATGAATTGGAAATGATAATATCCATTCACTAAAGAACCTTTGATCCCTGAGGTTGTTCATGGGAATATTAAGAAAAAAAAGGCCTCAGTTTTCATCTGATGTCAGCTAACACTTAGACATAACGCTTCAGATTTCAAACAAACTGCCCCGACAGTTTTTGGTGTGAGAGCAGAGCGGCATGAGTCTAAAGATGCCTTTGGGAAATCCAATGCCGGCCCGTGAGTCACAGTGTAATCCTGTCCAGGAAGCTTCCCTTTGTCTGTGTGCGGGTGTTGGAGCGCCGACGTCACCGGGATCCGCTTTCAACAGCAGAGATCACAGCCAGAGGATGAACAGATCAGAGCGAGACAAAAGGGCCTGTGAAGGGTTAAAAGTACACAGAGCATTCTCAGCCTTGTTTTCCAGGAACAGAGAGAACATTTGGACAAGACAGAGACACAGAGAGGTACGTTGGTGGTCAGACACAGGACGGGGTTTTAAACTTCACACACAGCCCAAAGAAAACAGCAACGGAAGGGAAGTCCCACGAAAGACATTTTACGTGAATGTGGCTCTCTAGCTGCTCATGTCAGGGACACACGTATGTGTCCAACACATTAATCCAGGTATACACTGTGCAATTTTGGATTGTCCCAGAGAAAGAAGACCAACAGTAAGAAATGTGACGTATCTTTAGTTGTGGCTCTAAAACGGTGGTCTTATGTCGAGGTTCAAAGATGGCCATCTATATCCTGGGACAAAAATCTGTGTTCACACCAAAAGCAAAGCAAATATTCACCTTGCATTGCGGCAAGTTATGGGCAATTTTTGGGAACATTTGCATTACTCTCACACGTGTTTATTCATCCCAAACAGGCAGCCATGAGCTAGTGTGCAACATCAGCCTCACACAACACTCACCAGAGAAGCCGGTTCTTTCTGTTTTGTCCTTCCTGTCTCTCTTCTTTCCCCCCTCTTGTCTGTATGTTCACAAAGTAACTTTAAAATACATTACTACTCTGGTTAGCAGTCAACATGGACAGAGAGACTAATTAGATGTAAACAGCCGAGCACGGTCAGCTCTTCCGTGGGTCGCTGTTGCAGACAACACTGAACACTCCTCTCGCTGGTAAACGGGTCCAAGACTTCTCTGTGGGTCGGTGCTGCAGACAGGTTGAGAATCAGGAGTGAAGATTAGTCCTTTAATCCCAAAAGTTTGAAACATGAACTCTGAGCTCACCTCCTGCCAGTAAAGGAGTTAGCTGGCATCAGAGCCAAATCAGTGTGACTCTTGTGTTTCTTCCTCCAGAAGGTCTGTTCTGTCTCCGGCTCTCTCCCCCAAAGTTCCCCAGCTCTCAGCAGCTGTCTGTTGGCTCTGTGCTTCTGCTCCATCCCGGACCTCTGCACACAACACTGGACAAACGTCTTGCGGGTACAATCAAGTGAGAAGTGGAGTTCCTGCTGCTCATAAGCGAGAATGCAGATTTAAGGCATATTGCATTGGCTTCAGTTTTCAGACCTGGACAGCCTCGTCCACTATTTATATACAGTCTATGTGTGTTAGCATCTTTTGACTTTGGACAAAGCCAAGCCAGCTGTTTCTACCTGCTTCTAAGCTTTATGCTAAGCTAGGCTAACCGCATCTGACATCAGCTCTGTATTTAATCAGTTATTTCAGTTAATAAGTGTCAAACTGTCACTTTTAGACTCATTGTATGATATAAATCCAGTGACCTCAGATGTTTTCTGTATATTAAAGCTGCTCACACTGTAGGACCAGAATAAAGTGCAGCTTTAAGAATGTGTGGGAATTAACCCTGGACCCAGTTACTGCCCCCCCCCACCTCTCTGTCCCCAGTCCAGCCTCGTTCTGGTTCACTCCTTCCTATAGACTGGGGGAGTTTGTTGACAATTGGATTAAAATATTACATAAATAAGATTATGTAATACTTTGTCTTTGTGCAGACTGATTGGCGGTGACGTAACACTTTGCTGTCGGGGCTGAAACAGCATTATGGTGACAGCTGGGATTATGGGACACAGTCCTTTAGCGCCTGCATAGCAGAACTCAAGCTGCTGGGAAGAAGTTAAGATGACTGACACATCCAGGACTTGGTCTATTTTTTTATAAAACAAATTTTATTAGTATTATTTTATTTGCACGAGAAAGTGAGATTCTCATCAGATTATCTAGATATTATTATTTTGATAAATTTACATGGGTTTATCAGCAGAATAAACGTTTCATTCAAAAGAGCGTATCTTCAAAGTGATGAACTGAACTGAGCTGAATCATCTCCTGAAATGATCCGTTCTCAGTCAGTTCAGTCGATTGCGAGAAAACGTGCAGGAATTCACTCACTGAGCCCGCCTCGCCCTGCTGAATCATCACTGAACATATCACACATACTGAACGAGAGACCTGAGTGATTACAGTCACCGTGTCGCTGCAGCCTGCATGTCTCCCTTTGATTGTCTTTTGTATGTCGGCTGTGTTTGGGGAAGCTTCGGAGGTGAATCTGCCGTAGCACCGGGGCACGACGGACCCCCTCGGGAACCTACGGAGAGGAGGAAGGAGAGGAAGAATCAGGCAGAGAGACAGTACCGGGGGGAAGGTGCAGAATATGAGACAAAAGAGGAGGAAAAGATGGCCGGAAGAGGCGCGGTTGAGGTGTGGTCCTGCACATGAAACTCTGCTAGAAAGCTTCAATATATAGAACTTGTCAAAAGTGTTCATGTAAAATAAGATAAATCACAGGAACATGGAAGCACACAAAAAATAAAAATGACATAAATCAGTGAAAGGATATTTTTAAAAGTTGGTTTTGACTGATGAAGGTCTAAGGACCAAACGTATCTTTAAAACGGTTTATTGCACAACGTGTGGGAGCTCTCTCTTCTCTTCTCTTGTTCTCTGACACACCTGTATACAAGAAGCTGAAGGTGTGCATGAGCCTTTAATTCCAAAAAGTTTTCTGCTCTGATCTCTTCAGCTAAGTCATTTTAAAGTTTAGGATCCGTGACAGCAAACCAAAGAGACTTCAAAAACTGGGAAATGTGAGTTTCAGAGACTTTGCTTCCGTCATCTGGTGACTTTTCAAGAATGAAAACAACAAAGTAATAATACACTGCAACAGAAATTTATGTTTAATACTCTTCATTTTATTTTGTATTAAATTATACAGAATAAGTCGCCCCTCTGGTGTGAACTTGCGTAAATCTCTGACATAAACTAATTAATCAGTTCTCTTTCATTCATTTGCTCTTTGCCCTACCCCTAAAATAAAATGACATGACAGATCTTAGAAAATACACGCTGCTTTCCTTTTAAACTTTCCTCAAGGAATGGGAAGCCTTTGTCAGAAGTCTGGTTTGGTGCAGCTGCAGACTTTTTAGAGTTGTAGGGCCTATACATGCCCTAGGTAGTAAAAAGGAAAGAAAGGTGTGGAAAATTTGTCATTAATTGGAAGAAATACAAGAGAATTGTGATCCCGGGAGGAAATAGGGAGAGGCCAATGAAAAGTCAACTGGGCAAATCAGGAGCGTATACATCGGACCGGCACATATGTGTACTTTGCCAAATTGTCTTTTGGGGGACAGAAAACTGGAAATCCCTACCAGAATTCCCATTTTTGAATTAGATTTTTGACAAGTTTATATGGATTCATGTCGAGTTAAACAAAGTTTAAGTTTTAAAGACATGTCTAATAATTATTCTGTGATCTTGCCTGAACCTGAGCTTCACATTATCTTTGTAACAAAGGTGTTGGCTTTCTGAATACCACAAACTTGTGACCTCAATCATGCATTAACTTTTAGGTGCTGAATCAGCGACTTTGCAATCTCGGCTGTCCAGTCTGAACAGGAACTGGTGATGAGTCAATAAATCCAGTTCATACACATTCTTCGTTTAGATACCACTGGTTTATCGCAAACAAGTTGGTTGAGAAAGAACGTGAATGTTTGGTTTGTTCTCATGGACACACAGGAATAATAAGAAACATCCAGAAATAATCCACAAAATGGCAACTGTGCATGGATGAAAAGTCCAACTGTGTGAAAGTCCACAACTCAACTGCAAAAAAAAAGAGTCTGATGGATTCACACAAAAAAAAACTGCAGCTGAGAGGAGTCTGTCGTCTGTTGGTGCAATGATGAAAATTACAGTCCCAGAAACTGCAGGTATGGATAAATTAAAGATCTACTGACAGCAGTGTGCTATCCGACGTCCCCAGAATGATGCAGAATGATGAAGAAAGTCCCTTCAGTTCGGGCCTGATGCTTAATGATTGAGAGATGAAGGGATGCTTGTGATTGGTGGAGGGAATTCTTGCCTCTGTTAATTCACATGAACAGTCCACATGAGGACCGGCTGACCCTCCGAACGATCTTAATAAATTAAAGTTAATCCCTCGGTCGTCAACCTCCTTCAGTCAAGTGGATCAATGAGCCAACACAGTCACCATAAACTGCTAATACTGAGTTACCAGGTATCATTCAGGCCCCAACACATGATCAGCGGTAAAAAACGATTTGCGCTGGCAGTCCTATTGTTTTAATATAGAGAGAGCGGTGGCGCCCGACCAAGCAGCCCTCGGGGTGGCGCACCGCTCGGATCTGCTGCTATCTGGTTTGCTGCTGACGTTTCAAAGCACAACCAATGAGATAACAGCTGTATGTGGCGACGCCGGCAGAAAAGACCACAGATGTGTGGAAGTGACACGAGCAGAGGAGGGAGAAACTGACGGTCTCAAAGGGTCCCCCCAGACCCGCGGAAGATCTGCGAGAGTTTCGCAAATCAAGGGTTCCCCTCCAGACACGACCGAAGAAAAGTGTTTCAGGGTTCCCCAAACACGACGTTAAAAACAGACTACGATCTCACCGGGAAACGTAATGCCTGGCGAAATGTGAACAGTCAGGTCGGGCTATAAGATTTGTGAATCATATAGTTTATGAACTTAGCTACATCCAGTGCTAAAGTTAGCTCAGCCGTTTTGTATACCAGGCAGACAGGGCGTAGCGGTTGTAGCGCTGTGCTTTGCCTCTCTGTGTCCTACCTACCAGAACAAATTTCTGATCATGTGAAGGCCCCTTTAGTCTATATGTTGTCTTTAAATAACAAAATCTGTTAATAGACAACTGGTGATCTAAACTAGACTGAGATTTAGTCTGAGACAACAGTTTGATGATGCAATACTTCAACATTATGAACTCCAGCAGCCTCCAACTCAAGCTAACATTAGCTCTCCATCAGTAGTAACAATTACCGTTCTCTGAAGGCTCATAAATTCTCATTGCTCTCTTTTCAGGAAAGGATGGGGAACCAGAGATTGTATTGGATTTTCCGTGTTTACTTGTTTTACAAACGCTACACAGCAGCTTTTTGGCATTTTCCCATCCCTCGCATTATACAAAGCCATGACTTTTCCTCCAGAGGAGGGTGTAGCCATGCAAACGTCCGCACTAAGCCATCTACGTTTAGTTTTAAAAAGTTTTCATGTGACAACAACTTGCATCCACAGTAGTGTAGTTTCTGCTGTTTTTGTATATAATATCATATCATATTTGTATATATGTATATATAAATTATAATATCAATATAAAGTCAATAATAATTGTCAATATACATATATTATGTATATTATTATATTATAATATTCGTGTGTGTGTGTGTGTGTGTGTTGTGTGTGGGGTTCACTTGTGGGATTTGAATCTATACAGAAGAGTGAAATAGATTATTCCTCAATTGCATTTGCAATAATTGAAGCTGTATTACTTTTTGTGCGTATTTTATAGTTTTCAGATCATTTTATATTATTGTATTGTCAAATACACCAGTATTACTGTGTTATTACTGTATTATTATTTAATACAGTATATTTTAAGAAACAAAACAAACAAAACAAAAACACTTGTTTTTTCATGCCCCAAGAGCAATAAAAACACATAGGAAGAAAAAAAAAATCCTGTCTGAGGTTATTATATTCATGTGAATGGCTAAGACTGTGTCAAGGAAAGACCTGCACAATGTTAAATCTCTTCCTCATTCTTTTGGTTCAGTAGCCAACAGTTATCAGTTATCAGGAAATCAGGTTATCACTACCAAATAATAGTTTAGGCTTTTACAGTCATTAGGCTAAGTAGCAGCCAAGTTTATGTCAGTCACTGCCCAACAGTCATAACATCCAGTCTTTTTTCCTTTGCACGTGTTGTGCAGATTAGTTCCAGTCTGTGGCCTGAGTGCAGGTTTAGATGACACATCAGCACTTTGAAAGAAATTGCTTGTGCAAGCTTTGATACGCTACCTTCACTGTGTGGGTTGTCTAATGATGATTTGTCTTTCATTTCCAAGTGAAAGCCAAAATTGGAGTCTGTGATTATAAGTGTGTTGATGTGTCATGTAATAAAAACAACTCATTTTGTGTTTGATATATACCCTGATTTACCCTCCTGTTCGCCTTTGTAGATTCTGTCCTGTCAGCCTGTGATTTAAAAAAAAAAGTTGTTTTATTCTATCTTTGCCTTTTAATTCGCAGTATGCTGTCAGACTTCAGACAACTTTAGCATTGCAATTAATTGGTTTACATATTAAACCACTAGAACGTCCATGCTGGTGAGATTTAAACATCCCTTCTGTTAAAAAATGTGTTTTTCTTGTGATCATGTCCCCTGAAATGTCTGACCCTGACTGTACTATGACTTGTATCTCTGAAAAAGTTTGTCACCAGAGACTGTTTTCACATTCCTCTGCCGCAGCTGGAGATGTCTGTTCACTTCTCCAAAAACAGAGATTCAGACGTGCCCGGGCAATCTAGATTTGGTATGTAACGAATACTAAAGACGTTAGCTGTCTGGTTTATGCTTCATACAGGGAAAGAAAAGTGGAAAACGTCCAGTGCAGAGCAGTACAGAGAGCGAGAGCAGCCACTATGTCAAACTGTCTAAACAGATAAAAGATTTAAGGTTTATGATTAATGTCAGCGGGTTTTCAAAGTCTGACCCATTAATTTATTATTTGTCTAATTTGGTAGACAGTCATGCTTCAAGTTCATGTAAGTAAGTAATCAGAACCATCGCGTGGCCTGTGCGAAGTACGAGCCTGCACACGGCCTCGTTCCTCTGTAGCAGGGGAGGGCAATTATTTTTCCAACAGGGCCACATGAGAAACCCTGATAATTGCCGGGGGGCCACACAGATTTTTGTTGTGCTGTAGCTCAATTTTACCACTAAGATTAAATATAGAAAACACACTGTAATCTCAAGAAATGATTAAACCAAAGGCAACTGGACTTTATCTGAATCTGAATCTGAATCTTACATGTCATAGAAGACGTTTCGCTTCTCATCCAAGAAGCTTCATCAGTTCATGCGTGTCAGACTAGCGCTGACTAGTCTCTGACTAGTCTGACACGCATGAACTGATGAAGCTTCTTTGATCAGAGGTGAGACATCTTCTGTGACGCATAAATAGGTCCAGTTGCCTTTGATTTAATCCTTTCTTGAGATTACAATGACCTGGACGAATGAGAACATTCACGGACAAAACACACTGTGCACTTACTCAACATTAAGAACATTAAATTATGTGGGAGTCTTTGAAAATACTGAGGAGGTGATCTAAAGCAGCACAACATCAGGGATGCTGTCATGGATACAGCCCATCCTGTATTCCTGTTTTATCTTTGACAAGGACTGTAAGCTGCTTAACAGCTAAGTATAAAATATATATTTTAAAAAATCCAAACCAAGACAACTTCACCTGATCTGATCTACACACACGTGCAATTTTCAAAGACTTTAGTTATTCCTTTTATGAAGATCAGTTGCTGTGTCACGTATAGTACATCACAACTCTCATCCAGGACCATAGTGAGGAAGCTGAAATTGTCCGTCTTGCTTTGCAAGCATGCTTTGATGTCCTCAACCCGACTCGTAACAGTTTGTTGAATATTTCCAGAGAGTCAACCAGGCACTCTTTCATAAATTCCCCATCATAAAATCTCTTACATCTTTTGGCAGTTTTGTGAGCTAATACATAGCTGGTTTTTACATGTCGCTCCTTCTTTGCATGAAACTTTGTTTAAAAAAGTCCTTGCTGCTTTTGTAGCTGAGCTAGCAATGCCTCAGTGGTCCTCACCTGCTCATCTTCCTAAAAATGTCTGTATCTCTTCAGGTGTTTTGCTTGAGGTGGCTGCTCAGGTTGTAGTCTTTTAAAACGGCCACTGCAAACTAAGCACACAGCTTTACCTCCAACCTCAGAGAAAAAGTACTTGACATGACATGACTTATTTATCACTCTATATTTGGCATCATCCTTCTGCTTTTTAGTGCACATTTGTAGCAGGTGACTCCAGTTTGCTCTTCAATCAACTGCACTGAACAAACAAAATGAAAAACCCCGATCGCACAATCTGCCCTGGGTGCGTCTCAGCCACCTCAGCAGATGATGCTGCGACCTCAAACATCACTCACGTCCATCAACTGTGACAGGAGGAAGCACACTCACACCACACGAGTGTTTCAAAATAAAAGCCAATTTAGATAATTTCATTCTTTTTTCTTGTTATTTTAGCCTCATAAGCTAAATGGTGTGGTTTGTCTTTGACAATAAGGCCTCATGTGATGCAAACAGGCTGAAAATCCCCAGCCCCAGAGCATGCATAATGGACTACTTTATTGTGACAGTGGACCTTCCTAACTGGAAGTGATGGGAACAAATGAGTGAACAGCAGATTGCTTCAGTTTTTTGCAATGAAGATGTCCTAATCTGTTCCATGTATCAACAAACAGGCTCAGCGACATGTTTGAAAACACACTCATCCTGGTTCTGTTTTAGCAAAGTTTCATGCCCTTCCCTTCCAACATATTTTCTCTGGTCAAAATCAACGCTGACATCTTTGACGTTTCTGTTTCCCCTCATTAAAGCAGTAAGTAAGAAGTAGGGATGAGGAGAGACTAATGAACAAGGCTGAGAAGCGACACATTGTATGTGATCCACAAGCAGCCTTTTCATGGGAATATCCTCAAAAAGAACAAGGTGTGGAAGGAAAATAGGGAGCTGATGGAAGTTGCAAGTAAGTAAATTGTCCTCCAACTATATAGAAACAAGACCGACTAAGAAAATCATCATAGTTATAAATTAGTAGACACTAAACTTACTCATGCAGAGGGAGAAATCAGCAGTGTTGCTGCAACATTGCTCATATTATATCTGGACACGTGTCTGTGATTTAGGCTTTGTCAGGGATAAAGGTATGGTATACTTGGATATTAAAAAAAATTCCCGACAGTATGATTTTCAGTACTATCCTACACACAGACGCTCCTTTTTCTATTAACTGAGAGGGAGATGCTGTTTTGTAGTGAGTAGCACACACCAGCAGGGGTCAGTCTCTGTGCTGCAGCACAGCTGAGCAGACAAACATGGCTTTCATAAGAAGAAGAAACATGGAGTCTGGGGGATAAAGTTACAGGACTAACTAGTAGAAAATAATAAGAAAAAAATGCCTCTGTTTGGGAGTATTTTGGATTTAATCCAGATGATAATGAGGAGTTTGGACGGAAAGCAGAAAGACTGCAAGTGCAAATTCGATCCCATGGAAGTGTTAGTGGAAGAAGCAAATAAACATATTGTTGAGCTACAGCAAAATAAATAAAAATAAATAAAATAAATCTCAGTGTCTCAGTCCAAGTGGTCCCACAGTGGAGCCAACAGTGGAGGGCACCTGGAGAAGAGGAGCGCGCTCGGGGAGAGGAGTTCACTCGGGGAAGAGACGTGCAACCTGCAAAAAAACCCAGTTCAAAATGTAATGTTGGCTAAAAGATTGAAATAGGAAGACATAATGAAGGTCAGTGTTAATTTTTTTCAGGCTACAGGTGCAGTTTTGTTTGGCTGCAAATAGGCTGCAATAAATTATGTTTACTCATGGTGTTTTTCTGAGTTAAGGATTATTGAATAAAAATAAATGAATGTATGAATAAATGTGTCATCTGAAGCTGAGTGTTCATATTAAAGTTAACGAGGTTGTGCAGCCCTTCACAACAGGTTAGTCAAGCTCAGCATGTAATCAATGATCTGATACCAGATATCAGTCTAAAGTAATGGAAACACATTTCTGATGTTGTGGACAAAACTCAGCAGGTTCCAGTTTGTGTGCTGTGACTCTAAAGATGCAGATGTAGGACGTGTTTCTGTCAGATGTCTTTTTTCCTCTTTACACCTGATATGAACCAGTGTCTCAGGTGATCCGATCACAAGCGGACAGCTATAAGAACAGGCGTGAATGCGCCCGAGAACATGGAGGAAACACCGGATTGCTCCAGTGCTGTGCGAAAGGCTACTAAAAGACGACTGGCTGAAATGGATGACATAAAGGCAAAATTTAAAAATCTGACATTTTAAAGGAAACAACTCTTAACCGATTGATTGAGAATCGCAGGTGGTCACTCGAGATGCATGCGGAATGCATTCTGATGTTGCGGTGTGAATTTTGAGCTGTTAGTGATGTAATGTCAGGTATAAATAGGGCTTTGTCTGCAGCCAGCTTCAACCGCCCACTGGCTCAATAGCACTTTGGGGAAAGGGTGCACTGAGCTCATTTAATCACGTCATTATGTGACCCATCATCCACCAAGTATGAGCTAACTTTCCAAAGAACCGTTTAGCATTTTGGGAGAGGTGCTTCTTTCCGCATTCGTGCGCATAATGAGACGAGAAGATGGGTATTAATCTCATGTCTGTTTGTTAAGACAGGGTGTGGTTAGCTTAATTTAGCTTAGCATAAAGACTGAACAAAGGGTCAAACAGCTAACCTGGCTCCGTCTGTATCTCATTTGTTTAATCCTTACACAAGCAGGCCTGTAAAATTGATTTTATGATTTGTGGAGCCAACAGCGTCGTTAACAGTGTTGCTAAAGGCCGGATTTTTATAAACACCTCTTCTGTTACTGAGGCTGGAAGCGCTCATGGTGAAATCTGTCCCTGACGGCCTGTCAGTTATGTGCAGGGGCACCTTGTTGGGGGGCAAAGTTAGGACGATTCTAAGGGCCTGTGACTGACCCCAAAAACATTAGAACATTAGGTAATTATATTTCAGTATTAAATTACTAACCTATCATCATAAATAGAGTATTTTATGTACAATGTACTAACAAAACTAATGGTTTCTTTTTATTTTCGTGTTTTGGCAGAAAAAAAAAACATTTAATCAGTGCAGGCAAACTTTTAGCCGACTATTGATGCTAAATCAGTTGTCCCTGCTATAAATTATCTTAATGTTTGACTGTTGCACTTTTTTTTTTTTTTTTTTTTTTTAAGTTATTTTTTGGCCATTTGTGCCTTTATTGACAGTGACAGCTGAAGAGTAGACAGGAAACGGGGCAGAGAAAGGGGGGATGACACGCAGCAAAGGGCCGAAGGGGGAGTGGAACCAGCAGCCGCTGCAGAGAACTACAGCCTCCATACATGGGTCGGACACTCTACCCACTGAGCTAAACGTCCGCCCCCTGAGTGTTGCACTTTAAACGTGATGGTGGCAACTTATGATGTATGTCTGGACAGCCTGTTTTCACTCCCAACGCGTCAAAAATATAGCACCCAGTGCTTCAAACAGTGATGCTGTAGGTGACGTTACCCCTCTAGAATAATTTCTACAGGTGCCCCTCTTGGGTTACATTTTAATGTGCCATCAAAGTCATGTGATTTAGTATAAAGGGTGAGAAAGTCTGCATATGGAGGAGGTGGGTCAGACAAACAGGACTTTCAACCAAGAGATTGTGATTCTTGTCCCGTGTGAAAAACAAGAGTCAGCACTGATTTCTTGTAACATACATTTAAAGTACACAAGTTACTTATTTTATCCCAAACACAATCTTTTCCAAAACTAGCCAAGTAGTTTTGTTGCCTTTATTTTTTAAATTTTTTTTAAATCTACCTTCCATGCCATTTTATGGGGTTTTATGTACCAGATTATTTCCTGGTTTGAACCAGTGAACCTAACCGGCTGGCCGAGCTAGCCTCTTGTTTACTGCTAAGATACATGAGAACTGATAAGCACAGGAGGCTGTGTTGGCGTTGGCAAGCAGGCAGGCTGCATTTTTCTGGAAGGTGTGAGTGATCTGCATAAAAGAGTGTTGAAACTGTCAAATATTGTTAATTACAGATGATTAATTTTAATCCAGCACACAACAGTTAGCTTTTTAAAGAACTGTTTCTCATTCTTGGAGGGGTTTCTTCTTACTGCTTTCTTGCAGTAGAATGAGATGAGATGATGGATATTAATCTCACGACTGTCTGTTAAGACAGGGTGTGGTGAGCTTAGCTTAGCTTAGCATACAGACTGAACACAGGGTCAAACTGCTAACCTGGCTCCATCTGTTGTATTTTATTTATTCAATCCTTACACAAACAGAAACGATTATTGGTTTTAGGAGGAGTTGCGTGTCGAAACTGTTAATGTGAGGATGCCAGACGACCAGCGGGGCCGATAAACTGTCTTTTTTTCTGTCTCCCCTTCTTCTGGTTTGTTCTTCTTGCTAACAGCTGCGACACAAACAGCTCCTCATCCTGTTTCTTGTTGAACGAGTCGGTGCAGCTTCGTAAAATGATACCCTTACATTGAAGGTGCCAGGTTTGGTGCCATCATGCCTGTACAGACACCAGAACGGTATTTGGCAACCGACGCTGCATAGAAGTGTTGGATGGATGGATGCAAGAAAGTTAAAAGTTTCTGACAACAGCAAACATGGCAACGCTGGAGGGGGTTGAGGCAGTTTAGAGAAATCATGCAGTTTCATGCAGGAACTACCTTCTTTCTGCAGAAGAATCTCCCGGAACTACTTTCTTTAAACTGCTTATAACAAGGTCTGTGGATTATCTTTTTGTTTCATGATTTTTCAGATATGGGTTTTTGTGCTTTTTTGTGCTTTGAGCAACTCGGGACTTCTGCCATTTGATCCCATTATACTGGAGAGAAGGCAGACATCTCTACAGCTGATATCTGCAAAACTCTGCAACTCAAACCAAAACTATCTAGATGGATAAATATCACTACAGGCCAAGGGGAAAAAAGGTTTCACTTCACTGGCTGTAATGCATTTTTTAACTTAGTACATCATTGACACTGGTTACCATGGTTACATGTCTCCAACCAGCAAGGAGGCTCTCAGGAAGTGATGTGTTATGCTCTGTGCAGCGTGTCCAAAAATATACAAACTACTGTTTTACACAAAAGTGTGTTGAATGATCGCAGGCCTATACATTTTGGGTTTGTAGCGCAAAGTCTGTAATTTCGTTCTGGGCCACTGAATCTTTCTTCTCTGCACGCACAGAGAACATGGTGGCCTCTGAGGAAGAGGACCGCTCTGTAGCTATAAACAGCTCAGTCTGAGGCGGCGTCTCCCTAAACTTTTTAAAAATGACAAAATCATCGTGACCCAACTCATAATAGGCCCCATAAATAAATTCTCACATATTCCTGACCATTTTTACCACCGTTTCTGCATCACCTCATATTATCTTAACAAGTCACTGAAAACATACACACGTGTTAAAAGTTTGGAAATGAGAAATAAATGTATTTAAGCTGAGTTAACAGGTCAGCTCATCGTTTTTATTTCCTCTCATCAGGAAAACAACATTTTAGCATCTTCATAAATGTGACAAAATAAGTGCATTTAGACAGAATTAATGAGTTCTTTTCCTCTCAGTGAAAGAATAGACACATGCTTATAAAAGGTGTACTGCAGATATAAATCTTTGCATTTGCAGAATTTCTTCTATAACCTTTTTTTTTTTGAGGACCAAATAAAATCTCCTGTGACCCACCAGTGGGTCCTGACCCATTTATTTGGAACGACTGGTCTAAGGTAACAAAAACACACTGATTCTTATATTCAGGTGATTGTACACTAATGAAAACAGATTAAATTTCTGCCATATTCTGCTAATAGATTCCCGTAACTCTTACCCACTGGACCTTTGCTCCTCCTCTGTAGTACCATGAAAATTAATGGATTTTAGTTTATGCTGCTGTTTTTTATTTTTTATTTTACCACACTTACACAACACAAACACAAGTGTCAGATCATTTCTAAGCATTTTAAAACATCTGAACTGTCATTAGCAGCATCATGTTGCATAATATATGAGCTGAGAATGATATTAATCCTCCACATGTCTGCACAATACCCACATCCTGATTCTGTCTGTGGCACAAAGGAGGGCTCACTGCACGTCGCCTGTGGCGGTCTCTAAAACAAACATACCTGAGCGTGTGTGTGTGTAAAGGGCCTGTTACATAATGCTCATAATGCTTTACTTTTTCCACCCACAAGGCATCTTAACATGCTTTAAATGAAAATTTAAAGGAATGGTGGAGAAAAAAAAACTTACAATAGATTGATTAATTGATTGTTTAAGGATTAGTAATGTCAAATGTGCAAACATAACAATCAAACCAACACCTAGACTGAATGCACATCCTTTTCTTTTTTTTTTTTCTCCTCCTACACATTAATTCATTTCTACTGAATGTTTGAAAGACGTTCCTGCATTTTCATGTGATTCTGACTCAACCGATTTCCTGCCTTTTTCTGACCAAACTCTTCTTATCTCTGCAGGTAAATTTCCCTTCTTCACTCTTCTGTTTTCTGTCCTCTGACACGTTAACATTTCACAGTCTAAAGTCCATGTTTTACTCTATTTTTTTACAATCCATTTGGTTTTTTTCCTCTGATTAGTCAGTTAATCATCAAGGCGGTCATTTCCTTTTATTCTCCCATTCAAGGACTCAACTGTTGTTACAACCTCTTTAACTCTGAACGTTCATGGCCAACATTATTTTAACTGATTATTCCTTCATTATGAAAAACTAGAGTTCAAAGCTGAGATCTCTTTATTCACCTCATGTATCATGACATACATTTGAAAATGTTTTTAAAATATCAGAGTTCATGGCAGTTCTACTTTTTAATTTTTTCAATTATTTTGCTTGTTAACTTATGTTCCTTGTAAAATGCCAAAAAAATCGTTCACATCATTTTGGAAAAGGAACACGGCGACGTCCAGGGTTCAAATTACACGGTGGCTTTCAGGGGAGCTGTGTTTTGTGGTGCACGCCGCTACAATCAATCGCCGGGTTACTGCGAAAAACATTCAGCTGTTACTACTGCAACAGTTAATACTGTCATAAACATTTAACAGACGCTGCATAACAACAACATAAGGCTACTGTTTCAAAATCAAAGATAATCAGAACAAAAAATAAAATAAAAAATCAGCTGGGGGACACAGGCGATGCTTTTCTGCCTCTCATTCACATCACACATCACATGGTAAAACAACAAAGCTGAACATGTTGTTGTCTTGTTATACATTGTTTAGTATCTTAGTATCGTAACTTGTGTTTTTTAACTACAAATAGAGAATTCTTGTGCTGTTTAAGGAAAATAACAAAAGAAAAAGAAAATATAAGACAAGAAAATATAATGTATAACGCTGTGAATGAACAGTGTTTTAGAGCTCCCCCTAAACATCTCAAAGAAAATTTTCCCGTAGCCTCCCCATAATTTGAACTATGGCGATGTCCATTTTTCTTAACAACATTTGTAAAGTATATACTTTGTGAGAAATATAATAGAACAACACAGAGAAGCGTTTCCTGATCTGATCACTATCTGACCAGTGTGAATTGTCCTAATTTTACTCCCTGAAATTCTTTTGCTTTAAGGTCACGACCTCAGGGTCACTGTGGACACGCTGATGTGTTTTCTTGCTTTTATGTACATAATTAGTTAAACAGACACAAAATAAAAATCCATCTGTGCCTACAACTGGTTTCATTGTGTCCTTTTTCTTTCTAATGCCTTATCTCGAGATCGCAAGTTAATAATTTTCGTTATCTCGAGATAACAGTTTGTTTTCTCGTGTTAATGAATTAATTTGTCCAGTTATCTTCAGAGAAAATAAAGGCGGATTTCTCGAGATAACAAGATAATAAACCAAATCTGCCATTACGATAGGATTTATCTGAGCAGCTGCTGGCTGAAGCAGAGAGATGGGATGGCGTTTGAAATAAATAAATTGTTTTCAAGCATTCTTCCACCTTCTAAACGTCTTTTTTCATTGAACTTCAGCCCATCACATTGATTGAAACGTAGCCCTAACAGATCATTAAATTATATGCATCTTGCTGCATTCACTTGCACCTGGACTTCAGAGTTTCAGTCTTTTAAATTTACATCAACAGCCACAACTTTTCAAATATATTTTGCCTGATACTGTTCAAACTTGGGGTGTGGTCTTCCACCACATGCCGACCCTCTAGATCAGTCATTCCCAAAGAGTCTCTGGAGGTTTTATTTGGTCCCTAAAAAAAATAAAAGACGATGGAAGAAATTCTGCAAATGAATACATCTTTTAGAAGCATTTAAAATGTGCTTATTATTTTACTGATTAAGAAAAAAAAACAAGCTCCTAAATGCACTTATTCACTTTCATTTATGAAGGTAATGTTCTACACTGTAAAAACAAAAAAAGTTGAGAAAATTCAAAATTTCAAGGCAGCTTACTTCAATAGATTTTTGAGTTTTGAGCACAACTCAAACTCTTAAATTTTACAGAAGTTTTACCAGCTCAAAATGTTTCCTTGAGATAATTTACAGTAACTTGAATCTGTGACTTTTAGAAACCTCCAAAAATTGAAAGTGTTATTTTCAACTTTTTTTTAAGGTTTGTTTTCCTGATGAGAGGAAATAAAAAGATTTATAAAGTATTTAATGTGTATATGCATGTGTCAGGATAATATATGGTGTTGTGGAAATGGCAGTAACAATGGTCAGTTCATTAATGCACAAATTAATTCCCACGATTTATTAATAAGGATTATTGTGAACTGGGTTTGCCATTTTTTAAAAAGCGGGTCCACCTGAGGTGGACTAAACAAAATGACTCAGCTTTTCTTCTTTGGATTGACCGATGGAGGCAGATTAAGTAGATGAATGTTTGGTTTATGACTCGACTGTGTAAATCTGTTTCAGCCCCACCTGTTTTTGTAACCTGCCCGACTGCTCTTTTGTCTCCTCGTTACGACTTTTGTTTGCTCCAAATCCTGCTGAAAAGGCAACAGCGTCGTTGACAGTGTTGCTAAGGAACAGATTTGTAAACACCTCTTCTGTTACCGAGGCTGGAGGTGCTCGTGGTAAAAATCTGTTTCTGACAACCGACCTGTGCAGGGGCATCGTGTGTGTGTGGGTAAAGTTAGGACAAAAAAACTATGAAACTATAAAACATTAGGTATTTTTTCAATATTAAATTATTAACCTATTATCATAAATAGAGTATTTTATTTACTCTGAGTGTGAGTGTTTACATTTCACTCTTTCCTTTAGCCGACATTTAATCAATGCAGGCAAACTTTTATCAAATTATTGATGCTAAATCAGTTGTTCCTGCTGCTCCTGGTGTCACGTCCCACAGATTCAGCTTCAGGTTCAGCAGCTCTGTCTCCACGTCCCTCAAATGAATCTGCCCTCCTCCCAGGTGAAGAAGGTGAGCAGGTCTGTGTTCAATCACGTCAGTTGGAATAATTGCAGGGGATCCGTGGCAATTTCTTCTCCTTCTTCTTCTTCTTCTTCTTCAGCGGCAGATCCACGGGGCAGAGAGCACCGCGAGCAGGCCACAGAGCCCAGGCACAGAGCGAGGCTGCAGCCCCGGACCTTCACAGCAGCCGGGACACAGCGAGGCTGCTCACACCGCAGCCCCTGGGACTCATGCTGCAGTTGGGGCAGAGAGCCTTCTAGCCCCAAGGCCTCTCAGACAGTGTTTTGGGGAGGGGGCAGGGGACATACACAGCTAACATTAGCCACACTGGTGACTATAATGTCACACATGTAATATGAAGTGACCGAAAAACTAAATTAAAAACGTGAAGTCAATATTCTGCTTAAAACTCTCTTCCCCAAAAACACAGTTTTCTCAGTTTTATTGCCTGAAAAGTGGCTTTTTTGATGCAACCAACCAAGATTCAAGTGCTTATTAAAAAAAGACAGAGTAAAGCTTGAACAAAACATTTTTTGTGTCTGAAACCATCAGATCTTTTCTTTCTTTTGATATATTCCTTATTAAGATATTCATAGAACTGAATATTCTGTGGATGCTGAAAAATCTGTGAATTTTGTAAAAAAAAAAAAAAATTAAAAACAACCAAAGGGAAAGAGAGTGAACAAACTACATATTTTATATACTTTATTTTATGCGTTTTAATCATATTGAGTGTATGTATGCCTGGGTCAGTCTATAAACTGGATTTGGAAGCTGGTTGTTAAGAGACTCCATCTGTGTCACTAGCAGAATAATGACCCAGAGCTTATTTGAAGTTGCCCTTGGTATTAGGAAGGATGGGTGTGTGGTGGTGGTGGTGGTGGGTGCTGTTGGAGTGGGTGTGGATGGACGGCTTGATTTGGAAAACTTTGTTCATCTTTCCATCATTCCTGACGAACAGCTGGCCTGACCACGGCAGCAACTGTTTTATCTTCCATCACAGTGATTCCAAGATTACAAAAATAAAAAATACAGCGTTTGTGTGAATAAATAATCCATCTGGAATGCGCACTTGTATGTATTTGATTGGCCGACGCAGCAGCTCGCCAGACGGCATCACATTTCAGCAAACAATGACTCAGGTTCCACTTTTATGTAAGGGCTGCGTTTTTTCATGCAGAATGAAACTCGGACTGAACGCGGCCTAAAAACCACAAACGGCTCTTTGAAGAAGTGGTGACGGGACAAAATGTCTTTATTCACATGAAACTGGTTCTTACAAAAGACAGAAGTACACACACACACACACACGGTGTGTCAGCACACATGTCTAGACACACTCCATCACATGTTTGACCCTGTGACCCCGTGTCAATGAGCAGACCTCCAGGGGTCAAACTCACCACACACACACACACACGGGCTACTTCTCTAATCCCTCAGCCTGCTGAACTTGCTAACCTCAGAACTCCAGCAGACTAACTTCTTCAATAGAATAAAATAGAACAGAAAAGAATAGAATTGAAATAACATTCCCTGAATCTGCTTCTTCTTTTTTTTTTTTTTTTTGTGGTTTTTCTTTGTTCCAAACTTTCATTATGAGCTGAAAAGGTTAGACGCGGCTGAGTCATTGTCTGCAGATGTTAGAAAGTCTTACTCACAGCCTGCTGGTCCGTTTTCTCCAGCAATAAGCCTCTTTGTAGCATTCATGGATGGATTACTCCAATAAAAGAAAGCAGGAAAGTTCCTGCAGAATTAGACCTCATGTTGGAGTCTGGTCCGGATGGATTCGGAGGGAATTACGGGGTCAGTCGGGACCTGCAGACACAACATCACATTTTTGGTCTAGACGAGGGAATTTGACTTGGAGTACAAAAAGTTTTATAGGACAGGAGAAAGGAATGGCTCTACATGTGCACATTCTGCAATAGGGGAAAAAGCATCCGGCTTGTCTGCATTTCTTTACAATCCAGTCACAAACATCTTGGGCGGAGCGAAGCCCAGGATGCAGCGACGGTGCTGCAGCAAAATATTGGCTAGAGCAGCGCTTTAATCGTGCCTGAAAAGTTGAACTGATGCTGACAAAATTCTGTCCGAAACCAACCTGAACCTAACTGTTAGCATTAGCATATTTCAGCCCGAACCTGATTACAGCCCAACATTTTTCACAACAAGCTTTCCACTATGCACCAAACAGTAGGAGTTTTCAGTGACTGGGACAATATATGAATTGGAATCGGCAATGACAAAATTGACAAAAAAATATATGAATAAATATAGCACAGCCTGAACTTGTAGGGTCCCGTCGGGTTTGGGCACAGACCTCTATACTAAAGGGAACTTGTTTTGGTGCAATACTTGCATGTCGAGAGGTGTGCCTTGGCATTAAAGTGGCTAAATCATTCCAAAAGAAAAGGTAACAGCTGTTAGCTTCATGATGTTCGTATCATTAGATTCTCGGATGCTGCTTTGTTATTTTATGTTGCAGCTCGTAGGTTGTTGTAGTTTCCTGGGGACTTTGAAAACGTAGATAGCGGATGCCGCGACATTGACTGAAACCAAGCAACCAGTGGCAGGCTTATATCAGCAGTGTGCATCTGATGAGTCAGACTACTGTAGGTGAAAAAGCTGTTAGCCAGCTAACGCTAACTTCGTTAATTTTTCATGTATAATGTTAATAGTTGTTGTTAGTTGTACTTGAGTATAGATTTTCATTACTTGACCCACCACCATTATTTTGTACTTCTCACAGCGGAGGAGACCTTTGACGTGTTACTCCAGTACTGTGCAATGGTTGATTCACGTAAAAAGCAGGCTTCAGCACATTGAAGAAGAAGAAGAAGAAGAAGAAGAAGAAGAAGAGGCAGCATCCAAAAAGTAGAAAAATAGAAATTGGTCAAAAGTAAAGTTAAATATTGGTTCAGAAGTTTAATTTAAAAGTCAAAACAGTTAAAGAAACATCAAGATTCAAACTCTTTTAGCTTCTTTGGGAAATTTACCAGTGCACAATAAATTCTGCTGTTAGCTGTAGATGAATGAACCTTATCTTATAATAAACTGGCGTGAGTGTGTGTTTGTGTTTGCATAACATGGATGTTAGTCAGATCTAAAAGCCACGCTTATCTGACAGTAAATAACATCACATGACATGACTAAACAGAAGTTACATCCTGTAATAAAGTCTCTGTCAACAATAACATGACTGTATCTTACAACATTATGCACATGTGAAGGCGGCAGTGATGCGCTTGTAATCAAAGTGTCACGAGTCTGAAACCCCACATCACCAGGAAAAAAACTCTCTTAAAGATCACACGCCTGATGCAGATTAAAGATTAAAACCATCACCGAAGTGTGACCAACATGTGTTGCTGTTTTATCAGCGCGGTGCTTTGACCCACAGAGATAACGGGACAATAACGGTCAAAGTTTGCACCTTTTTACAGTCAAGGAGGGTAAAATTTTTCCACTATGGCGTCGTCTTTCCAGCAATCCCCTGCGGCGTCTGATTTGATGTGAATGCAACCTCATCAAGATGTCACTGGTGACATAGATTTACATAAATCTATAATATCTAATGTTTTTGCTTTAAAATAGCCAAAAATGCTGGATATATGTTGTATAGTTTGTGGAGCTGTGTGCTTACATTATCCCAGATGTTTCCGACAACGTTCAAACACAGACAAATACATAATTTTTTTAAGGTAACGGTGTGTTTTCTGTAGAGGCAAAAATACACACATTTCTTTACTTGAAGTAAAAGTGAAAAAGTGCAGTTATGTATTTTGCATCTTTTTTGTCTTGTTATGTCATTTTTATCATATTACTTCTTGTAGGTGTTTTTTGTTTTGTTACAACTTAAATTGTTTTCATCTTTTACACCTTTTTTTTTTTTAAATCTTGTTACATCTTATAAGTTATTTTCGTCTTGTTATGTCTTTTACATTGTTTTGGTCTTTTACATCTTTTTCTGTGTTGCTACATCTTTTACGTTTACATTCATTTACGACCAATATAATTTGACAATTTCTCTTCATCTTTAATTCGGCTCCTGAGAAACAGCCTTTGTCTCGTCTCAGACCGAGACTAATCTGAGCCCAAATGAAGATCTTAAAATGTTCTCTTTGTTTTTTTTGGTCTCACTTCTCTGATCTTAAATATATCTTAAATAATCAGCTCTTGAGAAAACAGTTAGTTTTGTTATCTCAAGTCTTGTCTGCTCCATACGTCATCAAGAAGAAACTTCTGAGAAACCTATGAGCTCAGCAGAAGATCCCCTGCTTTTCTTCTGTTTTGCCCCTTTTTTCTCATAAGGGCAGGTTTAGTGGGAACAGAAGAGACTTCAAAGCTCAAAATAAGAATCTCATTTATTTCTCATGAGACAAAGAACGATTGTGACGAGACAAAATTTTCCTCGGGGAGTAGGGCTGGAAAAAAAAATAGCAGTAGGGGTTCATACTGAATTTCAGAGGACAATAAAGTGAACTAACTTGATGAATAAATAACTGTGAATGCACACAGACACACACACACACACACACACACACACACTGCATAGCACAGTATAGTGAAGTGGGTGACCTGGATACCACTGTCATGTGAGGAGACGTGTTAACTGCCTCCTCCCTCCTCCCCCTCACATTCTGTCTCTCTCTGTCTCTCAGTGTCTTTATGTTCCTCCTCCTCTTCCTCCTTCTTTTCTTGTCTCCTGCTTCTTTCTTCCTCCCTTTACTTTTCTTTTTATATTTTATCTCTCTCCTCTCTCACCCCTCCTCAAATTTACATGCTGTATATTAAATTCAACATGGCTTCCTGCCGTTGATGACATGACTTCCTTTGCTTCACCCATGACCCACCAGGAGAGTGTGGCGTCACCTGCATCTGCAGAGACCCCGCCCCCAGCCCACACCTTCTTATTTTATCATCATTGTGATGTGCTCAGGATGCTTTACCACCCGAAAACATTGATTGGAAACGTATGTTTCTGGTGCATTTACAAACAAAAACTCTGTGGCTAGACTGCAGTCCTTTAGTCAGTCCTGCCAGGATTTCACAGGCCTTTTTTGGGATTGTTGTGGCCTAAAATGCCTGATTCTACAGCAGCTTCCCTAAAAAAATGCAGTGAATGTTGCAATGCTTTTAGGCATTTTATTGCAATGAAACCAATGGATCAATGGACCAAGTGAAAATCGCAAAAGAAAGTTGCGATTTTTTTGAATAATTCATTAAAAATGGAAGGTAACTTGTTGCCAGGGAGAACAAAAACTGCACTGTGTTCTGAGTGTTCTGACTAACCTTACAAAAAAGGCCCAGAATTACAAAAATTATAAAATTCTACTTTATTTGTAAATGAAGAAATGCACCAGTAGGGTATCCTACAAAGAAGCAGAATCTTTGAAGAATCTTTGAGAATCTCAAACTCAGTCAAACGAGCGCAAAATTATAAATTAAAAATGCACAGAGCATTGATAAATGTAAATAACAATGGCAAATGTGTTTCACTACCTATGACAAAATGAAAATATATAAATAAACAGATGCAAAAAAAATAGTGAATATTAAAACAAAACATTGAGTCGGCTCTTTGAGATGTACATGTATGATGTTTGCGCGAGGGACTGCTGTGATTGTTGGAACTTGATTGGGCACATTTGCGTAAAAGTTGCAGAGTTTGGACAAAGTTTCAAGGTCACACAGAATTCAGGGGGATTGGTCGAATTTGCGTGAACTGTTGCAATAGCAACATTGCAGCTTCCTGGAGGGACTGTTTAGTCAATTTATATTCATGGTTTAGGGCCAGATAGCAGCTAAGTTTGTTTTGAATTTTGGTTTGATTCATCCAGTGTTCCAGATAGACAACTAGGAAGCTATGAAATCGACCCCACTGACCCCGCCTGTCAGTGTGCAGATGTAGAACAGGTTCCTTTGGATGTAGTGGAAGAATATGCCTGCAGCCTTGTTCATTCCAAGCATACTGAACCCTTAACCATAAACAACATGTCTCTCTTTCAAGGGCTAAACGTCAAACTGATCCTCACAAAGACAGAAGTTCAACAACACACTTACACACACAGTTACACCTCGGTGTTGTGAAGCGAATGACCTGGTTACGATCGTCATGTGATGAGCATGAAGACAACCTTTCACTCCCCACCCTCCTCCCCTCTGGTGCAGGTAATTTATTCCAGTCTTTGAGGTAAATATACTTATTGGTCAACGAAACACCTCGACGACTGACACAGTTTCTGTCTCAGTGAACTCCTGAAACTGTCTCCTGTCTGGTGTATCTGCATGCACCACCTGACCCCTGCAGGTCAACCAGAACGCAGCAGCGATCTGATGCTAAAACACTGCGCAGCTGTTTTTAATACTGCGAGACAGGATTTTATATTTCTGTAAACCATACCACAACAATTATCTTTGAGAAAGATGCATAAAGAGTAGAAATACATTGTTCACATAGTTTACAAATAAAGAGGAATGTGTGCTCGCATGCATTTAATTGCCCAAAGCAGTGTTTTACTGCAAAATTGCACTTGCAGTCCATCAAAAGTTGAGCAAGATTCATTATTCATCATTTGCTAATCTGACACGCCAGATGGTTTTTTACAAGAACAAGGAAATCGTCTTTAGAAGCTGTTTGGAAAAATGCAGGCACTTGCAGATCAACACTTGGCAGGTGATTGGATGAACCATGTATCACGTCTAACACATGCTAACGTCAACAAATCAGATCAAACTCTTGCTGAAGCCAAACAGGAGAAGAACGAAAACATCTTTTCCATCGAGAAAAGCCTTGAGCTCCTTCCTTTGCTCTTCTTTCAGCGAAGAAATACTCATTGCCATTGTTTGTTCAAGACGAGTCACTTTCATGGATGTTTCTCGCTGTTGTCATGCCTAAAACCACACCTGTAGCTGCTAGTAGTCTGTCCTAGGATGCTGACTGGCTGCACCACACAGATAACTTGAAGCCTCTCAAGATGGATTCTAACATGATCTCATAAATCCCACTGCCTCTCGAGGTAACATTTTAGCTGGTTGACCCTGCTTTATATTGATTGACTGGCTGTAATTTAAATGCATGAGAAGGCTGCAGTTTTTCGTGCAATGCCGAAGTCATCTGAGTACTTGGACTTGACAAGAACTGACAGATGCAGCGCCCAAAAAAGCTGGCTTCAAACATTGTTAGATGAGCAACAAGTTTGAATTATACGAACGTCTTTTAAAAAGATTTAGCTTTGCATTCCTGTAACATTGTTGGACTCATAATGAAAAGTTTGAGAAGGTGTGAAAAAGTGTTGTCTTTTATTTCACACAACGGGCCTCATGCTTGGATTGGTCTTATGCACAGATTGAGGGTTGGAAGAGTTACTTTAAAAATATATTCTACCTTTTAAAAAAATGTAATGAAGTTTTAGAATTGTAATGCTGCTAATCTGCTAACCCTTTACTAAATGTGCCTGAAATCTCATTACACCCTTTTTTCCTGCAACTGTAATGGAACAGTGTTACCTTTTTACTGCATCCTAATTACATAATCCCATTGCATGTGATCCATTACTTCCCAAGCCTACACAAGTTTAATCTCACCAAACCTGGCTGCACCCTGACAGAGAAATCTTTCCAACAGTGCTCCAACATGCTCATCCACATCTGTTTTTTGCTGCCCGGTGGCATTTCATTTCCTTTTCATTCTTTTTTTCTGAACCTTACTCATCAAATGTCAGTGGTTATTAGTTTGTGGTTTGCGCGCCGCTTTTAAGTCAACCGGCCTTATATGGATTTACTGGGGTGTTTCTATCTGCTGATTTCAAACTTCCAAGCATGCACATCCAATTTAAGATCAAACGCAGTTCATTCATGGCTGTCAGCACACGTTTCGTGCATTCCACATAAGATTTTCTTAATTTTCCTTTTACTGGTTTGTTTAAAAGCAAATATAAGAGAAGAATAATAAAACCTTCACACGCCCGCCAAGTGTTTCTTGAAAGTCCTGCCCTTTTCCAAACAGTTTCTAAGAACGACTCCCAGATGGTTCTGTGTGACTCTTCCACCACATTCCCACATTTTCAAATTTCATTAAAACTTGTTTCAGCATGCAGCAGTCCTCCCCATGATCTGTAAACGGACTTTGATTTGTTCTCGTTTAAATATGTGATCATAGCTGACATCGACAGACGAGCCCCACATAGCTGCACTGGGATCAAACTGTAATAATTAAGTAGTATTATAGTATTATGTGTCCCGTCCTGTTTGCTCAGCGTTGTAGGTCACTGTGTCCATGTTTTAACTGTAACCTGCCCAGAGACTGCAGATCCAAATACATCCCAGCTCCTACTCAACATCATCAAATGACAACATTTATCTTCAATACTGGACATGGTTCCTCACAAATAAATTAGATAACTATGCATAGATGGCTATAGAATATATCTAATCTAGAGGAGTGGTATCCACTACATACTCAACAGTTACTGAGCTGTGTGTGTCGTGTTTGTGTGTTCCAGTCTGGTTGGTGAGCTAGTTTTTCCTCCATGTAATCCTTCCTTACACAGACTGTTTATTCAGCTTATAAAGCTATAAAGAGCTTAATAAAAGAATAAGGTTTCCAGATCACCAACATCACAATCAGCCTCAATAGTGTGGAATGTGGAGCGTGTGTGTGTGTGTGGTTTCATAGCCGTCATTGTGCTAAGTAAAGCCCCGACACCTGCTGCTCTGGATTTACCAGAGACAGTGGGAACACTGGAGAGAGACGAGATAGATACACTACACGGCCAAAAGTATGTGGACACCTGAGCATCCAAATTGTTGTGCAGTTTGGAGCCTGGCTGCAGGGGACATGCTTCCATTCAGACACAAGGTCCAACACTCATGTGTAAGGAATGATGTACGATGAGCAGGTTATTATAACAAAATTAACCCCCGACAGGACGATGCTGGACTTGAATCAGCCTGAAGGGGATTATTTTGCAATAATGACCAGTTCACTGTACATTATCCTGCTTATTAGATGGTTACTTACAAAAACAAATCACTAATTTGACACAAAATGCTAATTTAAAAATCTATGATCAGAATTGCGTCCATACTAACATGCTGTTCTTTATAACAAAAGTCTGTTATACAGAAATAACAGACCTTAGAGTGCTGTAACTGATCAATCAAACTCTAAATATTTAACAAAACTGTGTAATAATTAATGATAAGTTCTGGCTCACAGTCCGTGTAAAAGTTCGTGGTGTTGGGGACTGAGGTCTTGGCTCTGTGCAGACCAGTCAAGTTCCTCTGCCACCAGGTTTAATTCATGCATAATGTACGCCGAATGAGTAAGTGTCTGTTGATGAGTCATCATAAACATTACTCATTAATTCATCTTGTAGAAGAAGTAGATATTTATAGAAGTTAAACTGAGCAAAATGTTGATGTCTCATGTCTGATCATTCATTTCTCACCTGTACTGCTTTGACGCAGTTCTTTGGAACATCTTGTCTCTTGAGCGTTTAGTGGCACAGAACGGAAAATATTCATGACTGAGAAGCTGTAAATGTGTATATAAATCGGTTTAGATTTTGACGATATGCCTGCTCCTGACCAGGTGTAAGATTTACACCCAGTCTTTGCAAAAAGAAGGATTAAGCCTAGATGGTGCAACCATCATAACTAAGTTTAACTCAGAATGCTTTGTTAAGACAGACTTAGCTTAAGACCAGGTGTAAGTCTTTTTCTGGAAATGGAGGTTTTCACTGTCAACTTTACGTCTCTTTAGCTTTGACATTTTGCAGCTTGTTGCTTGATTAGCTGTATAATCCAAGTGCAGCCACGATGGACCATCAGTTATCATGGAAAGATCACACTGAACTTGTCTGCAAAAGGACAAAACAAAGAATTTATTTTCTTTGCCGCCTCAGGTCTTGTCAGGGGCAAGTAGTTCAATTCTTGTTGTTTTGTTTTTTTTTTACTTCTGTGATTGTGAGTATTTTACAGACAAATACTGCATAGTACAAGAGTTTGTCCACTGATCTGAAGTCAAAACTGCTCCACCAAATGAAAATCTGCTTAAAGATTGTAGTCTATCCTTCGGAGAAACTCAGTGAATCAGTCGACTACAGTAACATATTAAGACTGGCCAACAACATTGTTTCTAATTGCAGCCATGTCCTGAACAGTGAATACAGATTGTTACCATCGAATCAGAGATACAGAGTCCTGTGATTTAATAAGGTCAGACTGGAAAAACTCCTCAATCAATCAAATGTGCGTTAAAGGGCCTTGAATGTTATCCTCTGTGTTTATATTGTTAAATGTACTGAATTGTTTGTCTCTTGTCTTATTTTTGTGATTTTAATGTAACGTTAAATGTCTGTATTTTGTTCCTTGTCCTGATGTTTGTTGCCTATGATGTTGCAAACAGAACTGTTATGACGCAAGACAAATTTCAGACTCGTTCTGACAATAAAAGTATCAATCAATCGTGAGCCATTGAAAAATTAAAGTTAAATATCCCTGCTTATATCATATTATATTCTATAGAATATTGCTGTACTTACTGTATATTATGTTATCCTGTATTCCTATATTTGACTTCATATTTTACAACCCATATGTTGTCCGTGAATGTTCTCATTCGTCCAGGTCATTGTAATCTCAGGAAAAGATAAATCGAAAGCAACTGGACTTGTTTAAAAGTCTTATTGAAGACGTTTCGCTTCTCATCCAAGAAGCTTCAACAGTTCATGCCTGTCAGACTAGTCAGAGCTAGTCTAACTAAATGGTGGGAACCCCAGGTATTTAACCTCTGTGGATGTGTTAACCCATATGTTAACATATAACAGTTTTATTACATCAATACTAAAATATATTTATGGTACACTTCTGTGCTGTTTCCAAAAAACACCAAGAATCTTACATGTACTATACTTTGCTGACTTTGTTGCTACTAAACACACCACTATGCCACTTCATGTGCTCTATTATTAAAGCATTCAGCATCACTTGCCTTGTAATTTTGACTTTAATTGTCGTCGTGTAGTTCCTTTTATTTTTAATTTTATATACTTTTAATTATTTCTTACCTATTTCTATTTATCTGCAGATATTTCTGTCCTTGTTCTGATGTTGCTCCTCTTATCTTCAATAATTGTTGTAGCAATAAGATTTGGTTTAATTTAAAAAGAACATTGAACTATTGCATGTTCTGTCCACATACTTTTGGCACTCTTGCAGCATATCAGATGTAAAGAAAAGGACAAACACAAAGCTGTGTTGTTCTGACTTTTTCAGAAAGACTGAACAGAGTGCAGCAGACTGATGGTTTCACCTCATATCACACGTTCAGCTGCTGCCCTCTGCTGGTCGATAGTGGAACTTAACAAAATCTGTCTAAAAGTAATAACTGATGAAATATCCTCATGTACAGCTGTGTTTTAGATTCAGATTAAAAACTGCTCCTCAACACGGAGGTTAATCGAGAACAATCTGACAATTAATTAACCATTTAGATCATTTTTAATGTTAAAATGCCAAAAATTTGCTGGTTCTTGCCTCTCAAATGTGAAGATTTCCTGTTTTTACTTGTTTTATTTGACGGTATTTTGGGTTGTTCAGACATAAACATTTAAAACGGTTCATCTTTGTCAGTGGAAACCTGTGTCAGGTGTGTTTTACTGTTTCCTGGTGAGGCTGTATTATGTTTTTATGGCCCTTAACTGTGGAACACCCTCCCCTTGGATCTTAGAACAACAAACCACCCTGGAATTTAAAATAAATAAATAAATAAATAAATAAAGACTGGGGTAAGTTATGTTATGTTTTATTGTATTATGATCAGTTTCCATTTGTTTTATTTGTTTGTTTTCTATTGCCTTTGCTATCTGTTATATTTTTAACCCATTGTTGTTGGGGTTTTTTTTATTATTTTTTATCTGATCTTGTTTTAAGTGCTAGTGGCAGTATTGGCCAACAATTTTATTATTTCTGACACTTTGTAGACTGCAAAATAAACCAGCAAAATATTCAGCAGATTAATTAATAAAGAAAATAATCGTTAGTTGCAGCCAATTTTTGCTATTCAGTACAATTAGAAACTGGAATAAATATGTTGAGCAGATTAAAAACTTAAATTGTCTTTTTCCATCACTAATTCAGGTAGACAGCAGGCAGACAGTGATCTGACTGGTCAGTTATTATACAAGGAATTAAGTCAAACAACAAAAACACTTGACAAACAGTTTAATTCACAGTGATCATCATCAATCAGCTCAGTGCAAACTGTCAACATCAACATGAAAACACACAACACCACGTTCAAGTTACCGAGGAGATTAAAGTTTATAAAACTTAATCAACATTTTTCTACATCATGTAGTTAAAATTAAGTTATTTTACTTTTCTCATCCATTAAAGACAAGAAAAGGTAATCTCAGAAGTGTATGGGAATTAACAGACATGTTAACTGGTCAACTTTATTTTGTCAGTGAATTCACATGACAGTGTTTTCTTACATTAATGAAAAATCAAAGTTCATTTATTCTCATCATTGCTCATTTAGGTGTTTATACTGATTACAAGCACAATTTCATCTCATATGAAATGAGAAAAATCATCCACCAAAACTTAATTAACATATTATGGATTTCCCAAATGTCTGGAAACAAAAAATCCAGTGTAACTCACAGTTCATTTGTTTTCTGAGTGTTGTGTTGTTGTAGTTTGGAGAAGAGCGGAAATGAATCCCAGAGGTGGGATCGTGAACAGATGTGGTCTGGGTGGTCATCACTGATAAGGCTGCTGATGGCGAGGCTGAATCTAATTACCAACGTTAAACTCACTTGGCACTGGAATAACTTGGTCAAACACACCCATCAATTAATTCATCAGTTAAACCCATCATGTTTCAGTGGGATAACATACAGCTTCATTATAATATAATAATAATTAAAATAATAATTTTTTCATTCTTATAAAAAAAGAAACCCTGTCCCTTTGAGTGTCTCTGCAGGTGCAGAGTAAACAAGCTTTAGTCAGTACCTTTCAGGTATTTAAGCTGATGTTCTCAGTCAGAAAATTTGGGGATATTTATTTAATTAATTTATCGAGAAAAAAAATGCCAAACGTTCTCTGGTTCCAGCCTCTAAACTGTGGGGATTTACTGCTCTTTTCAGTTTTATAACCTGAATTAAATTCAATACTTTTGCATGGCTCATATTCAATTTATTTTGAGGAACAGTCAACACAAGGCCGCTGTGATACCGGCCTTACGATGGGTTCTGCGTCATCATCTGTCTTTGAGAAGGCCCTCGATCATGAATCCTCAAGCCCATGTAGTAATATGCGATATAATATGCTATCTAATATGTTATATAAACAATCATGTTTCACTGAGTGGTGAACCTCACTCCATCCTTGCTTGTGAAGGAGTGAACGTTTCGAGGAAGCCCCTTAAATACCCAACCAACCTGTTTACCTGTGGAATGTTCCAAGCAGGTGTTTTTGAGCATTCCCCTGCTTTCTTAGTGTTTGTTGCCCCTTTTGGGAAAACTTTCATCATTTCCAAGTCCTCAGCATAGCTGGAATTATGACCAAACTCCTGTTTACGTGTTATCTTGAGATCACGGCATCAAAAATATTTAGAAGCAACTGAAGTCGCTCTCCGATTCATTTAGTGGTGAATGTAATATGTAGTATTCTGACACATTAGATTATCACTCCCAGTAACTGATACAGTGCATGTGAACATACTCTAATTGGAGGTATCATGTCTAACTAGCTCCTCTGAGCAGCAGGTAGACCGCAGAGATGGTGATGGCGGTGGCGGTGTAGGTAAACACGGCGTTATAAAAATTGTTGGTCCTGATTCGTTCTCCCAGCGTCCTCTTGGTCTCCTCCAGATGTCTCACCACCGTCTCAGGCTCCCACTGGTCCCCTCGGTCTGGTCTCTCCGGTGTCGCTAACTGCAGCTGACCGGGCTCTGCTGCTACAGCCTGCGGTTCAGCCTGCGGTCTGGTCTCCAGCAGCTTCCTCACCACCGACAGCTCTCCCTCCACTCTACCAAGTCCCTGCTCCAGCTGTCCCAGCTGCGGCGGGAGAGACTCCAGGAAGGACTCTGTCTTTTGGCTGCCGAGGCGGAGGTCTTTTAAGACCGACAGAGGCACCGCGGGCGAGTCCGAGGTCTGACCTCGCTTGTCCTGAAGGACGATGTCCCTCTGTGCGAAGGCGTCACTGAGAGCGCCCCTGAGGCTGTCGATGATCGTCCGGAGCTCGTCCTGCTGGGAGCGATGGTTTCCGGCCTGGACTCTGAGGGCTTCCTGCAGGCTCTCGGGACCTTTCTGGGCCTCCAGCAGCAAACTCTTCAGCTCCTACAAATGAGAGAAGTGAAGATGTATCAGCTGAAATAAAGATCAGTGCACACAAATGTCCTGGTGATGTGTCCATAGGACAAATTATACAGCACAAGAAACAAAAGCATCTTTATAGGGTAAATAATAGGTGTAAAGTATGTGGGACTGTTGTAAACGGAAAAAACTAAACAAGACTAAGAGTTTACAGCCATGCTAGCAGCTCGGTGAGGCTGTGCTTAGCTTTGCTTTGAGCAAAATCCTAATGTCACCATGCTATCGTGCTCACAATATCAATGCTAACATACTGATGTTTTTGTCTTTGTTTTTTTAGGCAGTTTAAAGGGAGATGCTGGGAGCAGCGCCACACTGAGGGTTGGCACAGCATCTTCCCTACTTTTGTTCATTTTGGCCGATGTCTCGAGCCCCTTTTGTTTTCCTTTGGTTTATGTTTGTGTTCTGTTTAATACTTTGGGTTAATTTACAAATAAAGCTTGCTGGTTAATGGTTACCTTTTTGTCTGGCATCCTTTTTCCATATGTTTTAGCCTCCGACCCCTTTGATCCTTACTTTACCTTTTTGTATGAAGGCCGTAACAGTACTTTAATATTTATATTTTGTTTTAATTATAGTGTTTTTCTATGTAATTATTTTGCTGTTTGGCTATGAACATCTGATGCTGTTGACAGATTTGTTCACTCTAAAGTTAATAACCCACTTCATTGCACCTGTGACAGTTATCTAGTGCTGCTCTGAGTGCCTGGCAGCTGACACTTGTTTTTACATGCCTTGAAGAAGCCTGACTAGAAACATGTGGGTGTTAAGCCTATTTATAAAAGGCTTTTTAATTTTTGCAAAGCAGCGTGCCTTCACAGCTTACTGATCACAAACTAAAGTACAAGTCTAAGCTCCCTTTACTCTTTTGTGGTCTGCTGATGAAATGTCCTTGAATCCAAAGCGCACCTGTTTTTGAAACCCGCATTTGTGAAGTAACACTCCTCAGCCAGTCTACTGACACTTGCTTTCTCAACAGATGTTTATTGTGTCAAACATCTTAGTTTAGAGTGTTAGCATGCTGATGTTTGCTAATTAGCACGCAACACAGTACAGCTGAGACTCAGGAAATGTTGATAGTTTTACAGGTGTTTCATCATTGAACAAAGTATTCGACAACTTAACATTTTGACCTGATGATGGCGCTATATGAAAAGTGAGAGCATGTCATCCTGTGGAGAACATGTGGACCAAATTTTATGGCTAGCCCATGAAATAGGTGTTGAGATCTAGTAGGAACAGGGTTCTCTGTGCGTCTTCACGCAAAATGAAGCTGAATCAGGTACTTTTCAGCTTGAGGAAGTCAAAATCAAAATACTAATAAGGGACTGGAGAACACTGACAAATTCACATTCTCACATAGTGCAAACATAAGAGGTCTTTCAGTTTGGACCAAAGTGGTGCACTGACCGACCAACATTGCCACCCCTACAGCTGCTTGCATGGCTAAAAACAATTAAGTTCAATTATCTTTCAAAAAATATTTATTAAAATAAAAATAATAGTCAAATTCCTGTCAAAATCTCTGTGAATCGTGAATGAATCTTGAAACCTACTGAGTGCATCAACCAGAATGTTTTTTCTCAGTGTTGTAGGTCAAAACAGTAAATGAATCTCACTGGTATCATGACCGTCCTCACCTGCAGGCGGACGCGGTTAATGTATGTCGATCCCATGACTCCGATCAGGGCTCCGAGCACCGAGCCGATGATGGACCAGTTCTTGGTGCGCTCTGCTCTCGTCCTCTCCTTATCGTGGCTCTCCCTGACGGCCGCTGAGAACAAGGCAAACTTCTCCCTCTCCGAGCTCTCCGTGTTCTCGTACGCTGTCCGGAGACGGCGCTCCTCCTGCGGTCGAAAGAGAGAGCACAAGGACAGTTCGTTATGGACTAAATTCGATCAACTGATCTGTTATTCCATAAACAGACACATTACGGCACAGATCTCCCTGACTGTAGTAATATCCTAATATCATTATGGTCTGGATAGACTGCTAAAACTGAATTGCCCTTTGGGATAAATAAAGTTGTCTGAATCTGAATTATCAATAATATCATTATAATCATATGATTACATAGTGATAGGCAGGCTTGGACTTAGCCCAGAACACACTGTGTGGTCATGTGCACACAACCACTGAGCTGATGTGTACTGCCTGTGACTAATCGCATATCAAGGTATCAATTAATTTATTAATCGTTTCACAACACAGGGCTGCACAACAAAATCAAGTTGGAGTCCCTTCATGCTACGCTACACATACATCACTCTGGATAAATATTTATAAATTTAATGTTCAACAGTCCAATATGATTGATGCAAAGTAAAAATATTGATCTATATCGTCGTCTTTAAGATACAACTTTAATTTGTAATTCCAAAGGCATGTCTGTGTCACAAATGTCTGGAGGAGCTCAGTCATTATTAAATCAGAATTTTGCTTTTTGTGAGTTGACATGTGTTAAATGGACATATGGTATTATCTGATATTGGTCGCAGACCCCTGAACTGAATCAAAATTGTATCATGGAAGACCTCGAGGCATTGGCAAATATCATAACGTTGTCTAAAGAATTGATATAATATCGTATCATGATAAAACTTGAGATTTACACCCATAACACATACATATAACCCAAATAACTGAATTCAGAATACAATCGGACAAAATATAAAATAAAACAATACAGTTATTTACAAACATGCACGTATACACTCAGGAAATAATGTAGTAGTATGTTTTTTGAATTTGTGTCAGGTTGAATGTAAACAGCAGCAGCAGGATGGTGAATATGTTTGACATCTTCTCACAAAAAGTCCAACAAAAGTCTAGATATTATTCTGCAGAATAAATGTCTGTCCACTTCTTTGTCTGACCTCAAACTATCTGGATCTCAAACATTATAAAACCTACAACAACCAAAGGACTGTAACTGCAGACGTGTTCTCCTCCACGTGTTTTATGCACATTTTCAGTACCTGCAGCAGTTTGTGCTCCAGCGTGGCCAGCTCCAGGTAGTGAGCCTCCTCTCTGGAGACTCTGTCCAGCCGTCTCTGACCTCCTTCAGCCTGACCTGCAGAGCCTCCAGGCTGACGTGAGCCTCTCGTACCATCCCTCTGGCCACCATGAACGCTGCCTCAGCCTGGAAGAAACGCACATCTGAGACTCAGGATCTTTCTCAGTGTACATCCTGTGTCCTCCATGACTTTCATCTATAGCACAGTGCAGCACTGAGCCATGGAGAAGTCAGAGTCTGCAGATTATTGGTTGTTTTCGCTGATTATTAACATGCACAAACACAAGATCCTGGATTTCTGAAGTGTTACTGTCCACTGACCTCAGTGACCTTGGTCTGGGCCTCACGGACCTCGTTGAGCCCGACGAACTCCTCGTACCTGTCCCACCAGTAGTTGACTGAGGCGCTGGCTGCCTGAGCCGACCTCTGACCCCACTGCCGCCCCAACTCACCTGCATGCTGGAGGAGGAAAAGAAAAAGGGCCAATGTTTTAAACTGGTTATGGGTTGTATTATTACTGAATGGTTGAAGGGATAGTTTGGATGTTTTGAAGTGGGGTTGTATGAGATACCATGGCGAGTGTATTACCTACAATAACTAAATGCAAAAGCCAAATGTTGTTCTCTCTAAACGAACCAGACTCCATTGGCAAAACCGGCAATTTTATCTCACAGGATATGGGAGTTCCTGGTCTACCACTATCTCAGTTGGTTAGTTTGTTTGTGCTGCTGGTTGAATTTTGTCAATTACTATTTTTGTCAAAGGAGCCTGACTGAGCGAGAGAGAGTGATATGTGGCTTATATAACAGTGCTTTCCCGTCTGGAAAGAGTGTCCAAGATAAAGCAAGGAAAATAATCTAGATATAGCGTACAAAGATTTAAACAGATTTTTTAGGTGTCAAAAATACGTTTTGCGCTGAACCTGTCCACAGCAGTACACTGCTAAGCTTTCGTGTTGTTACTCCTCTCTTCTTCTCCAAACTGGGGGCCTGCTGTCTGCCATCTAGATAATTCACTGACTACGGATTAAGTACCTCATACAACCCCACTTCAAATAATCCAAACAATCCCTTTAATGTAGTTCTAATAAGTCAGTGGCAGTCAGCATGTTAGCAGTGATGTCTGTGGTCTTCAAAGTTGTTATAAACACTCATAAGATAGATTTCCTGTACCTGCAGGGCAGCCACAGCACGTTCCTTCACCACCTCGGCTCCACTCTTCCCATCAGGAGGGGCGGGGTTAGTGGGTGGGGGTGGGCCTGGCTGATGGTGAGCACTGTAGGTTCGGACCAGAGTGATTCTGCCAGGCAGGGAGAGGCGGGACGCACAGCACCCGCCATGAGCCCAGAGACCGATCTGAGCTCCTCTGTACCTGACACAATAAACATACTGTTAATCATCAGCATTAGTGCCCAGTTCGACCCACTTATGGACTTCACTGTGCAGACGTACCTCATTGAGAAGGGCAGCAGTTGGAAGTGTACACTGAAGTGAACACTGTCAAAGCGTCACTGTAGAGCCAACACTGGAACAGGCACCTACAACAGTACCAAAAAATTAATTAGATGATTGATAAACTGTCAACTCTGCATATTACCGAGGTTCAAGGTTCAGTCTCATCATGATGATTGCCTGAAGGTGTGCTGCTCCGTCAAACAGATCTGACTCCTGCACTGGGTCCAGCTTTTTAAAATATTCTGGGCGTAATGGATCCAGCTGATCCAGAAAATGTGAGTTCTTCAAAGTGATAATACAGATAATTTAGACACTACAATGCAATGATAGCTTAATAAAGTTCAAGATGAGTTTCTGCATTTTCCCTAGAATGCACCTCAACAACTGGCCGATACCGATCTGTCCATTATACACAATTGTGTATGTGGACTCTGATGTAGCTATCAAAAAGATAATGAAGTTACTGCTACAAATGTGAGAACTTTATTTTCCAAATACCTCAGTGTCGATGTTGTGACAGTTCTGTAGCGATGGCTATTGGTGTTTTCACAAAATATTTACATGGTTAGATTGTTTTAATAATGTGGATATAATGACTTAAGTCAGAAGTCTGGTAAGTTCAGAAAATTAACTACATCACTTTTCTGTAATGTAGACTTTAAAACCAGGAAAAGACAACAGTGAAACATGAAGATAAGAAAATCAAAATCTAAGGCTATGTCTCATCTCACATATTACAATATCGATCTATTCTTTTTATGAGTGCAAGTGAGAAAAAGACCATTAACCCTACTCTGTTGTTAATTTAAGATTCAGTGTCATAACAGACAATTGATATAAATTACAGATACTGAATCACGTGATTTTCCAGCTTCATAAACACATCTGACTGCTATTAAATTTAAAACCCCGGGGTACACGATGAATGATTTCCCAATACACCATGCAACACACATGATAACTTCCCTATTTAAAAGCAAACTACCAGCATACAACACTTCTGAAACTGTATAACTATAACTCAGTAACCAGACAGACTGGAGGAAGGTTAAGTCTACGGGGTTAACGTCAATTGAATAATTTATACGCTACATTACATTTTTTTTCCTCCAGGTTAATTTGCTGGTGTGTTCATCCCCCTGATTCACTTACAGCTAGCTAGCTTTTAGCTCCACGTTGCTAACAGTAACCGATAAACTGACTTTTCAGTCGTTAAGATACTTTTACTTATATAAAAAAGTGTGACATTAAATATACCTGTTTTCTTCAATGTTGTCGAAGCACACATGTCACACGGATGCGGTTTATTTTGCTAACTAGTTACCATCTTTGTCAAATGAAACAGCTAAGCTAACAGCCGGGTGATTTTCATTCAGGCACAAAGCGGACGTTCTACTTCCGGCTCGGAGTTCACTGGGGTCCTAACGGCGCGGATTAGACAGACAACCGGCTGTCCTCGCTATAGAAATCCATTTATTTCTTTGCTTTAGACCACCGTGAGCTGTTTTAAACATGTCTGGCAGGGAAGGTGAGACGTTGTTTCATCTGATGTTCAGCGAGAAATCCGGTCATCATAAAAAAAAAAACGTTTTTTGACAACGTAACGAAACTCAACGTGTGGCGTTAAACTGCGTGGACTAGCGAGCTAACGGCTGCTAAAGAGAGCGCGAGACCGATAACGTTTTCTTTCTTTAACCAAAGTGCGTTTAAAAAATCTGCAACATTAACGTTTTTTTGGTTTTCGGCAAAGATTTACGTAAGAATGGCGATTTATTTAGATCGTAGATGAGTCACTGCGATTGTCTGGGGCAATCGGCCAACAAATTATCTTCTAAGGAATATGTAATTTAAATAAAATTGGTAAATATTGTATTAAATTTTTAAATCCATGTATTGTCCGCAGGAGGCAAAAAGAAACCACTGAAGGCGCCTAAGAAACAGGCCAAGGAGATGGATGACGTAAGTTTGTCCTGTACCTTTGTTTTATCAGTTAAAAATACTTGTAACTTAACTTAACTTACATTAACGCAAAATATTGGATTGTTTTTTTTTGCACATTGCTTTTTTTTTTTTTATTAAAAATGAACATTTTGCTCATTCCAAAGTAAACAGTTCAACCCTCCTCTTTTCACTTAAATACACATAAATAAAATAAGGATGCACAATAAATAGTGGGACCAATTGGCCCGAGATTAGGAATTTAAATTGTTTGTTATTGTGATAATGAAATTAAAGCTGAAAATACCTGCTATAATAATATCTTATTTGACAGATTATGTCAAAGCATTTAATTTGAATTCTCAGGCAAAATGATCTATACAGGCTAAAGTGTATTCAGAAGTTTTTTTGATGTTGTTTACCAGAAAAACTAAATGAACATTTACATAGTTAAAACTGATTTTTTTTTTCTACTGTTAGATTTGGTTTGGTCAGAGCTGTTGAATATTAAATCAGTATTATTATTATCAGTATTGGCTGAAAAAAAATTCCATTTCCAAAATCCATTTTGTGCATCCCCTATATGAAATTATACTATTTATGTCTGTTTTAGTCTTACTTTGGCTGTTTTTGTTTCTGGGAACTAATGACACTTATTTGTACTTTTTAAAGATTAACATGGCTCATTACAAAAATAGTCTTAAATAAATGGTTAGCTGTAGCTCAAGCTGAATTGCAATATAAGACGGAAGTGATGTCATGGAAAAAGTGTAAGTAAGTGGATTGAAGCTGTCTGGGTGTCTGCAGGATGAGATGGCTTTCAAGCAGAAGCAAAAGGAAGAACAGAAGGCCTTGGAGGCATTGAAGGCCAAAGCTTCAGGAAAAGGACCTCTAGGTAAGACCAGAAAAACAGCCATGGTGTATATGACATGTATGTGACCCTCAAAGTTTCTGATTTTTAATTTTTTTTTCTTAATACAATACTCAGATGCCATTTGTTCACATAAAAGAGTTGAGGTTTAATGTTTACACTTCATACAAGAGGTTATTGGGAGTGCTGCTGTAGATATCTATAGTGTAGATTCTGATTTACAGTCAGGTCCATATATATTTGGACACTGACGCAAGTTTTGTTATTTTAGCTGTTTACCAAAACATATTCAAGATACAGTTATATAATCAATATGGACTTAGAGTGCAGACTCTCAGCTTTAATTTGAGGGTATTCACATCCAAATTGGAGGAAGGGATTAGGAATTACAGCTCTTAAATATGTAGCCACCTCTTTTTCAAGGGACCAAAAGTAATTGGACAATTAACTCAAAAGCTATCTCATGGGCTGCATGGGCTATTCCCTTGTTAATCCGTCATCAATTAAGCAGGTAAAAGGTCTGGAGTTGATTCCAGGTGTGGCATTTGCATTTGGACGCTGTTGCTGTGAACCCACAACATGCGGTCAAAGGAGCTCTCAATAGAAGTGAAACAGACCATCCTTAGGCTGAAAACAAAGAAGAAATCCATCAGAGAGATAGCTGAAATGTTAGGAGTGGCCAAATCAACAGTTTGGTACATTCTGAGAAAAAAAGAGCGCACTGGTGAGCTCGGCAACTCAAAAAGGCCTGGACGTCCACGGAAGACAACAGTGGTGGATGACCACAGGATCCTTTCCATGGTGAAGAAAAACCCCTTCACAACATCCACCCAAGTGAAGAACATTCTCCAGGAAGTAGGTGTATCAGTATCAAAGTCTACCATAAAGAGAAGACTTCATGAGAGCAAATACAGAGGGTTCACCACAAGGTGCAAACCATTAATCAGCCTCAAAAATAGAAAGGCCAGATTAGACTTTGCCAAAAAAACATCTAAAGAAGCCAGCCCAGTTCTGGAACAGCATTCTTTGGACAGATGAAACTAAGATCAACCTGTACCAGACTGATGGGAAGAAGAAAGTATGGAGAAGGCTTGGAACGGCTCATGATCCAAAGCACACCACATCTTCTGTAAAACATGGTGGAGGCAGTGTGATGGCATGGGCATGCATGGCTTCCAGTGGCGCTGGGTCACTAGTGTTTATTGATGATGTGATGGAAGACAGAAGAAGCCGGATGAATTCTGAAGTGTATAGGGATATACTTTCAGCTCAGATTCAGCCAAATGCAACAAAGTTGATTGGACGGCGCTTCACAGTACAGATGGACAATGACCCAAAACATACTACGAAAGCAACCCAAGAGTTTTTTAAGGCAAAGAAGTGGAATATTCTGCAACGGCCGAGTCAATCACCAGATCTCAACCCCATCGAGCATGCTTTTCACTTGTTTAATATAAAAATTAAGGCAGAAAGACCCACAAACAAGCAACAACTGAAGACAGCTGCAGTAAATGCCTGGCAAAGCATCACAAAGGAGGAAACCCAGCATTTGGTGATGTCCATGGGTTCCAGACTTCAGGCAGTCATTGCCTGCAAAGGATTCTCAACAAAGTATTAGAAATGAACATTTTATTTATGGTAATGTTAAGTTGTCCAATTACTTTTGAGCCCCTGAAATGAGGAGACTTTGTAGAAAAATGGTTGCAATTCCTAAACGTTTCATAGGATATTTTTGTTCAACCCCTCGAATTAAACCTGAAATTCTGCACTTCAATTGCATCTCAGTTGTTTCATTTCCAAATCCAATGTGGTGGCATGCAGAGCCCAAATCATGAAAATTGTGTCACTGTCCAAATATTTCTGGGCCTAACTGTATATTTCAGTGTCAGATTTTACGCACTGATAGCATCCCCTGCTACACTTGACGAATGTATTGTACATAATTGGTACAAATCATTCTTTAATTACAACCCCCGCAGTAACTCTGTCACTTCACTTTCTAACATGGGGACGTGGGCCGCACTCATATTTATTGACCTATAGGAGACTTGTGCTGTGCAGTTGCCATGTTTCTGTTCTTGCATTCGCTGTGAGGGAGCAGTAATCACAGTGAGTGCATAGCTTCCAGCGTAATGGCTTTAAAACTTGGTTGACAAAATCCACTGTCCTCATTCTGTGCGAAAATGCAAATATGGGGCTTCAGAAGCCCGAGTGACACAAATTAAGTGCGTCTGATCCTGGTAGTTGTCTGTAGGTTTGTTGTAGTGTTTTTTGTCCCAACAACAATCACGACTACCAGGAGAAAAAGAAAAGCAGTAAATCATTACATTTAAGTAGGGCTGCAAATAACGATTATTTTAATCATAGATTAATCTGTCAGTTATTTTCTTGATTAACCAATTTGTGGTTTGGTCCATAAAATGTCTGAAAATGTTGAAAAATATTGATCGCTCTTTTCCAAATTGACTTCCTCAAATGTCAGATTTTGTCCAAAGCACAAAGCTATTCACTTTACTGTTATAAAGGACTAAATACACCAGAAAATATATACATGAAAGAAACTGAAATCAGAGAATTTGGACTTTTTTTTTTAGCACATCTCAAGTCTTCAAGTCAAGGAGGACAAAATACTCACATTTCACTTATTTGTTTGGCTCACATCACAATAAACAAACACTAACATGTTTCAGCACAAATCCTTCACCAGAGTGTTTGTAGTACTGTGCAGGTTCAATTTGGTGATAAACACAAGGGCAGAGAAAACACACAGCTGCAGGGTGGACCCAATTATTTAGGAACCATTCACTTTTCTTTTTCTATGCCTCAAAATACAGGTACCAGTCACAGATAACCCCCTTCCATACAACATTAAGATTCACAAAACATCATCACTGGCCATCCTTCAATATTGAGACGGTACCTTACACGAAACAACACAAAAGACACAAAAATAATCCTAATCCAAAAAAACATTTTAAAATGAAATCATCATTAAGTCCATTTGGTGCAGTAGTGTTGAGTGTGTGTATATCCAAAACATTTCTCTTTGGGCCGGTTTCTTCAGAACGTCTCCTCGACTGAGTATCATGACTTTCTCAATCCCACAGAACCTCATGAAGAATGTGAACCGTGATTAACTTCAGCATAATATTTTGCAATTGCATAATCCATGTTGCCTGTATGTATTGCGGTTTTGTGCTCAGAGATACGTTGTTTCAAGGTTCATTTGGTCTGTCCCACATACACCAACCCACAGGGGCATGATGACATGTAAACCACATGGGTCGACTTACAGTTTATAAATTCCCAAACAGGAATTTTCCTCCCTGTGTGGGGATGATTAAATGATTTTGTATTTGTTGTGTTATTGCAGCAGGCACAGTCACCACATCTATACATGCCAGTTGTTGTCAGCCATTTGGTTTTGTTTGAAGTCATGTTTTTTACATGACAATAATTTTAATAGTAGGTGCCCTCCTTAATGAGACTTACAGAAGTCCTTCAAAGATGGTTGTGCTTGAAGCACATGGCATTCCCTTAATGTTTCAAAACATATTTCAAAGTCATACATTTGTTAACCTCAAATCTGTTTTTAAATTAGCTTTTTATATATTACATTACACATTACTATATATACTATAAGCCTTGTCATAAATTATATTGTAAACACAAACAGACAGTTGAGTAGAGGTTTTTCCTACACACCTAAATATTTTGTTTCCGGTCTTCTCTTTTCATCTTCTAGGTGGAGGCGGCATCAAGAAATCAGGCAAGAAGTAAAAATCTGAATCTGGTGACGATGTTCGTTTGCTCCCCGGCCTCGCTTCCTGCGTCTGCGATGTGTGTATGCTCGCTGAGAAGGCTCCAGTTTGTTTTGCTCTGTTTAACACGAATGTCATCAAACTCGAAACCTGCCCTGGTGTTGACCCCGTTCACCAGTGAAAATGTACAGAAAATGAATTAAATCATTTTGAGGATTTTTGAGGACAGGAATATCTGTTGCAAGTCAGGCCAGGTACACACGTTACAACTCCTAATGGCATGTAATTAGAGGTTTCACACTGTGATATTTGTTTTAAAGATGTCACTCAGTCATACACACTGACCAAAATCGTCACATCCAAATTAGAAATGAAGGTCTGCTGCTTTAGAAATGGAAGGCGTGAAAAATCCTTATTTCCACCACACTTTATTTTGTGCCCATGTGAAACTTTATCAGAAAACACAACTCACCCCAAGGTATTTTTTTTTTCTGATTTTTGTTGTATTGTAAAGAGGGAGATTCTAATAAAGTTTTTGTAATTACTGCTTGTTACTGTTATTCTTGGTTAGTTGGAAAGGAGGCAGTCAAGAAACTCAACCATCAAACTGTTTTAAAGTAATGATAGTGACAAAGGTTTCCTTTTAAACCCCAAGTTATTACTGTAGATATGCACATAGTGTTTTAGTAAATCAACTGTTTTATTAGTAATGGAGCCTTATGAATGATGATGAAGCCTTATAAAGCTTTGGGACTTTTCTGTTTGTGCTGAAAAACAGTTTTTGGAGCTTTGGGGCTTCAAACTAATGTTTGATTAGTTTGAAACCCCAAAGCTTCAAACTAATCAAACACAGCGACATCTGGTGGTTTGTAGAAGTTATTGCAGCCCTTCGAGACTGGGCTGAAGCACCACCACAGCTCGCTGGTAAGAATAGTTTAGTTTGTTATTGCAGTATGCAATAAAAGTCAAAGAAGCCTGTGTGTTATTAAATCAAATCAGACATCCTTAATTAAATAATTAAATTAAAATAATTATGGGTTGTTCATAAAATTACTGCATAGTCTCCACGGGTGTATTGAATTTCTCAGGAAAATTAACACACAAGTCAGGGAAAAACAAAACGTGTGCATGCTTGTTTACAGAAAGTTATTGATTTATTAGGTACAACTAATTCAGTCCGTTACAACAGTCCTGCAATTATCCCTACTTCATTGAATGTAAAATATTTAGAGAGGTTTTATGATCAATTTGAGGGCTGTAAAATTGTAGTTTTGAGGCTGGACCAAATATTAGAAACACCTCTCAGTATAATGCAGTGCAGCTGATTAGGTTTGACGAGGTTCACATGTGATAACATAGCTGGATGATCTGGATATATAGTCTTTACATAAGCGCATTACAACTTGAGATCTGTACCCGAACCGACGGGACCCGTGAGTTTGGGTCAGGTCGGGCCATATTTCTTTGTATTATTATTATGATTATCATCATTGAACCTCTGTCAATCAATTTGTGTGTTTTTTTAAAGGTTTTTGGTTTTGTGCAGCATAATGGTCACATGGTTGTCATTTGTCTTGTTTGTTTAACATCAAGAAAGTGTGTCTTATCTGGTCAATGAAAGGAAGAAATAAACAGAATCACAAGAAAGGTGGCCTGCTGCAGAGTAATTACTGTGCAGTACTTAGTTTATTGACTTATTGTCAACTTTAATAACTTTGTAATAACTGCTACTGGCACTAAAACTGTTGCTGCTTAGCTAACTGACATTGCTGTATCCACCATTTAGTCAGAATGAAGTGACTGAGCAAATATTTACAACTGTCTGCTATTTACTCTCTTCAAAGGCCTTTGCTGGGGTAGGTATTACAGATGTTTTGCAATTGTTGATTTGTTATTTAGTACACGTGTACACGTTACAACTCCTAATGGCATGTAATTAGAGGTTTCACACTGTGATATTTGTTTTAAAGATGTCACTCAGTCATACACACTGACCAAAATCGTCGCATCCAAATTAGAAATGAAGGTCTGCTGCTTTAGAAATGGAAGGCGTGAAAAATCCTTATTTCCACCACACTTTATTTTGTGCCCATGTGAAACTTTATCAGAAACACAACTCACCCCAAGGTTTGTTTTTTTTTTCTGATTTTTGTTGTATTGTAAAGAGGGAGATTCTAATAAAGTTTTTGTAATTACTGCTTGTTATTGTTATTGCTGGTTAGTTGGAAAGGAGGCAGTCAAGAATCTTGATAGTGATGAAGGTTTCCTTTTAAACCCCAAGTTATTACTGTAGATATGCACATAGTGTTTTATTAAATCAACTGTTTTATTAGTAATGGAGCCTTATGAATGATGATGAAGCCTTATAAAGCTTTGGGACTTTCTTTCTGTTTGTGCTGAAAAACAGTTTTTGGAGCTTTGGGGCTTCAAACTAATGTTTGATTAGTTTGAAGCCCCAAAGCTCCAAAACTGTTTTCAAACTAATCAAACACAGCGACATCTGGTGGTTTGTAGAAGTTATTGCAGCCCTTCGAGACTGGGCTGAAGCACCACCACAGCTCGCTGGTAAGAATAGTTTCAGTTTGTTATTGCAGTATGCAATAAAAGTCAAAGAAGCCTGTGTGTTATTAAATCAAATCCTTAATTAAATAATTAAATTAAAATAATTATGGGTTGTTCATAAAATTACTGCATAGTCTCCACAGGGTGTATTGAATTTCTCAGGAAAATTAACGCACAAGTCAGGGAAAAACAAAATATGTGCGTGCTTGTTTACAGAAAGTTATTGATTTATTAGGTACGACTAATTCAGTCCATTACAACAGTCCTGCAATTATCCCTACTTCATTGAATGTTAAAATATTTAGAGAGGTTTTATGATCAATTTGAGGGCTGTAAAATTGTAGTTTATGAGGCTGGACTAAATATTAGAAACACCTCTCAGTATAATGCAGTGCAGGTGATTAGGTTTGACGAGGTCACATGTGATAACATAACTGGATATCTGGATATATAGTCTTTACATAAGCGCATTACAACTTGAGATCTGTACCCGAACCTGACGGGACCCTTGAGTTTGGGTCAGGTCGGGCCATATTTCTTTGTATTATTATTATGATTATCATCATTGAACCTCTGTCAATCTAATTTGTGTGTTTTTTAAAGGTTTTTGGTTTTGTGCAGCATAATGATCACATGGTTGTCATTTGTCTTGTTTGTTTAACGTCAAGAAAGTGTGTCTTATCTGGTCAATGAAAGGAAGAAACAAACAGAATCACAAGAAAGTTGGCCTGCTGCAGAGTAATGAGAAACTCCTTTGACGAGATTGTGATGGATGGCTCACCTAAATGGAATGTGTTGTTATTCATGTCTTTAATTACACCTATTTATCCTGTTACACCAAAATGTCTGCCATGAAAATGTCTAGCGTGAGATCATGCAACAGGAGATGAGTTGAGCTCACTGGTGTTCAGGCTAAAGCCTCCATCCTTTAGGCACCAGTAACTGATGGCAGTCTGTACATGTTGTGGCCTGTTAGAGGCTGGTATATCCACAAAGCTCATCGGTAATTAATTACCTGAGACATAATGTGCCACCAGCTGCTGGTTTCAGTTGGGTGTTTCTGCTTGACTGACATGACTGTCCACCATTTTGTCAGATCAGAGTGACTAAACAAATATTTTCAGACCTCTTTTGTGTTTGCTAATTTGTTATTTCGTAGTTTATTTTTTCTGTGATCAACTTACTTTTGCCACTCATGCAAGCCGCCGTATTAGCTGTCTAGAGCTTATGCATTGCTAAACAAAAATACTAAGCTAAGTGACTGTTAAATTACTGTTAGACTAGCAATAATTATTTCCTGCTAACGATTTTTTTTGTTGTTTATTTTTTTCCAGTTTTACTATTTGGACTCTAGTATGGGTGATGTTACTGGATAGAATTGTACTGTGCAATGACTTTGCTATGTTCACATGTTGCAAATGGTGCTAGGAGCAAAACCGCTCTTATTTGCTGCGCTTAAAGCATTTGATGGATTATAAAGGTTTTGATTGTTATATCACTCATTTTTTTCTAGAACAATGCTAAGCAATATTTACAGCCGTTTGCTACCTCTAGCCCAATATTACTGTCTGTCTGTGTTGCTGGGGTATCTATGTTCCCCGGGTCCTATGTTCCCCGGGTCCTATGTTCCCCGGGTCCTATGTTCCCCGGGTCCTATGTTCCCCGCTTTGAATGGACCGGGGAACAAAGGACCCTTTTTCTAAATAAGGGTCCTATGTTCCCCGCTTTTCCCCAAAAGGGTCCTATGTTCCCCGCTTTGTATGTGACCGGGAACATAGAACCTTTTTTTTAAAAATAACCCTAACCCTCACCCACACCCTAACCCTAAGAAAGAGGGTCCTATATTCCCAGTATGTATTGCGACCGGGGAACATAGACCCTTTTTAGGAAAAACGGGGAACATAGGACCCTTTTTAAATCAAGGGTCCTATGTTCCCCGATGGGGGAACATAGGACCAGGGGAACATAGGATGACCCCATGCTGCCTGCTAATACAAATACTAAGCTAAGTTACTGTTAAATTACTGTTAAACTAGCAATAATTATTCCTGCTACGTTTTGTTGTTGTTGTTTTTTTTTTTTCCAGTTTTACTATGTGGACTCTAGTTGGTGTTTACAGGATAAATTAACTACTGTGCAGTACTTATTGACTTGTCGGCTAATTGTGCTAGGAGCAACCGCTACTGGCGCTATAGCATTTGATGCTTAACTGACAGTTATATCCACCGTTTTGTCAGAACAAGTGACTAAGCAAATATTTACAGCCGTCTTTTCTTTACTCTCTTCAAAGGCCTTTGTTGGCCTAAGTATTACAGTGTTTTGTGACTGTTGATTTGTTATTGAGCTGTTAATTTTTTTTCTATAATCAGCTTCCTTTTGCCACCCATGCGAGCCACTATATTAGTTTTCTAGAGCTTTTGTGTTGCTAATAAAAACACTAAGCTAAGTTACTGTTAAATTCCTGTTAAGATAGTGATAACTGTTACTGTTCAGCATTTTACTCTTTTTAGTTTTACTCTTGTGGACTCTCAGTGTATGTTTACTGGATTATATTACTGCGCAGTAGACTGTGGGACTAACGTTAACTGCAACCGTTTAGTATTTTACTGTTTACAAATTGATTTCACACTAAGAACTAAATATACTCCTGGTGTTGGATACGAGGCTACTATTTTAAGACTAAAAGTTTCTGATTCATTTTAAAATTTCAAATCAAACATCTAAAGATATGTGTGAGAACTGGCCACAATTTAGCTCATAACCAGACACGATCCAGCCATGTGTATACTAGGTTTTGACCTCTTGTTGCTGTAACTTTGCGTTAATTCTTGTTTATGGAATCGAATACAATATAAAAAATCCTAACGTCATGAAGGTTATACTGTTTAGAGATGTGTTGATTTAACTTTATGATAATTTTGTGCTGTAGTTAATTTTATTGGGAGAGTTTAGAGTAAATATTAGAAACACCTCTCAGCATAACACAATATAGCTTAAAATGTAGAAGAGGTTTCTTGTGGTGTGTTTATTTATACATGATTAGGTTTCTGGATAAATAGTCATTAAAGAAACATATATGTACTGCATATGAAAGTTTAATGGTTTGAGTACATTGAAACCAAATCACAGCGGATGGATAGATAGCAGTAAGGCTCTTTCATGTGTTTTGAATAATGAAAGTTGATAATAAACCGAGTTGAGAAATGTCATGATGATTAAAAAGATGGCACAACGCCAGGGTTACCCCTTCAAGGTGCCACTGATTCGTACATTGTTTAAAAAGATGCTCAACAAATGAAACCAAACCGGCCTAAACATGTCAGGTCACATTTGGTTTGGGTTGAGAATCTAAACTGTAGCAGAATTAGTCTAAACTGTGTCAAAAGAAGCAGTTATCATAATCTATTTCATCTTTTGCGCAGCATGGAAGAAACAACACAGACAACTCGATTCAGTCAAAAGTCAAATATCTAACTGAGAAATGTCAGTTCGTATTAGTGAGGTATTTGAGCATTCATCCAGACAGTCAAATATCTAGATTGGTGCCTGAGGTATAGTGCTTTCACAGAAATCATCTGCAGGGTCCAGTAAACACTCATTGTGTGGTGTGATGGTCAAATTGAACACTGTTTACAGAGTGGTTCTTGTACGTCAGGGGTCTGCAACCTGCGGCTCTGGAGCTGCATGCTCCCTGTGGCTTTTTTAAAAAATGAATCACTGTAAAAACATAAAAGTTGAGAAAAGTCAAAATTTCAAGTTAATGCACTACAATAGACTTTTGAGTTTTGAAAGTTTTATCAAATACTAATCTTTTGTTGAGATTATTTACTTTCTTCTTCAGATAAACTTATATCTTTGAGTTTTAGAAACTCTAAAAAATATATTTAAAAATGATTGAGTAAATGCACTGAAGTGAAAGTGAATGATGTTGAAATTAAATTTTTATATTTTCAGTTAAACCTATTAATTTTCAGACACCAAAATAATTACATTAGTTTTTAAAATACTTTTTTTTTTTACTTCTAAAACTCAGATTATCGACCTCAAAACTCAAAAATCTATTGCTGTATGCTACCTTGAAATTTTGAGTTGTCTCAACTATTGTTTTTTACAGTGTAAAGTGATTCTTATCTTTGCCAACTGTAAAAATATGTAGCCTATACACCAGAAATAACATTTTATCAATTGAAATGTGTGTCATAGGCTGTGTCTATGGTTTCGGTGCATTTGCTTGGGAGAATCTCCATAAACTTGCTATGGATGCCAAATCAAGAAAAAAGAAAAGTGTTCAGGGAAAAGAGAGAATTTAATTGTTGCGGCTCCAGACAGATTTTTTTTTTTTCTTTTTTTTTTTGGCCAAAAGTGGCTCTTTTTATCGTAAAGGTTGCAGACCCCTGTTGTGGGTGATGGTGGCCTCCTGGGCTTAAGCTTCCCCTCCGTGGGTCATCTTGGCCATCTTTGCCCGCAGGATCTGGATCTCCAGGCTGAGCTTCTCCCTCTCCAGCAGCAGGTTTCCTCTCTTCAGCTCCAGCAGATTCTCGTCCACGACCACGAGTCCCTGCGGCGTCGACTGCAACGGCTGCTTCTGGTCCACAACTGCAGAGAAAAAAACACATGATCAACTGGGTCCTCCAGCTGCTTCATCACAGGTAAGACAGCCTAGCTTTTAAAGGAATAGTTCCACATTTTGGGAAAGACACTTATTCATGTTCACTTATTCAGAAAAAATGGAAATTAATACCATTCTCATATCTGTCCATAAAATTACAGCGACAGCGTGCCGTGTCCCAAGAAATATCTGTAAACCATTAAAGTGTCCCTGTTTTCAACATTCACTACCAAATTGTCTCAGTTTTCACCACAATCAAAATAATAGTTTTGAGAGCTTACATAGATTTACCTGTCTTTCTGACAGAACCTGTCAATATGCTAATAGTTAGCGTCAAAATAAAGTCTTTTTTTTTTTTTTTTTTTTTTTTGTAAAGCACTCCAGGAAGCTTACTCTTACCTTTGTAAAGTACCCAGCAACAATGGCATAATGTTGTTGAGAGGTGCGCTCAGTAATGTGCTAAGTGCTAAAATAATTGTCCTACATCCTGATGAAAATGTCTAAGGTGTGTAGACTTAAGGGTTCCAGTTTTTGGGGTTTGAAAATATCGTTCTCCTATGGAATTTGGAGGCTTTTTTTGTGGGGATTGTTGCAGCCTAAAATAGCTGATTTCACCGCAGCTTTTCTGAAAAACTATGATGCATGTTGTGACGTTTTGTAGTCATTTATATGTATATGAAAAAATAAAATTGTGGGAGCAAGTGGAAGTTGCAGGGAGAAGCTGCAATTTTTTTTATGTATAATTCATTAAAAATTATAGGCTAAGAAGAATAAAACCACACTCTGTTCTGATTCTTCTAAGTAACCTTACCAAAAGGGCTCAGGATTACAAAAATTCTAACAAAATATTTGTAAATGAAGAAGAGCACCTGGGGGGTATTTTTCAAGGAAGTAAAATCTTTTTGGAGCTCAAACTCAGTCAAATCACCAAGCGCAAAATTATAAAATATAAAAGTGTATAAAGTATTAAAAAATGTCAATAACAACAAATAACAATTAACCTTGTCGGTTCATTGAGACATTTATAATGTTTGTGCAAAGGCTGAACACGGGGACGCTGCTTACCTGTGTCTGTCCAATTGAAGCAAAATCAATCTACCAACACCTCCAAAGCTCACCAGTTAACACATTGTAGCTCAGCTGAGTAATCTGAATAAAAATCAGACTCTAATTGGTTAACTAACACAGATTTAACCTTCTTGTGGTGAATATAGGCTGTTTTTTTTAACACCTTCTGTAAATCACCCTGATGAAGGCACATCAGTGAAAAGAAGAAGATCCTTCGACTTAGTCAGCTTGTGTTGCCAAGTTGTTCTTCATATAAGATAAAAAAAACAACCATCATTTAACAAGAACTGCAGACAGATTTTATTGTTGTTATTATTATTATTTTATTATCATACTTATTATTATTAGTAGCAGTAGTAAGCCTAGTAGTAGCACATTGTGATTTTGCTGGTTACCATCATCTTCATCCTCTTCATTTGTTGGAGTCAAGGACTTCAGCCGCACCTCCACAGGGTAATGGTCGCTCACGTCCAGAGCCTGGAAAATAAACATTTTTTAGGGACTGATAATAGATATTATATAATTCTAAAACTGTTATATAATTCTAGACGTGTGTGAGTCAAGTTGTGTTGGACAGAATTAAACCAGGTACCAAGTGAACCAGGTGTTTGTAAGTTAAAATTTAGCCTAGTTCTAACACAAGCGTTAACTAAGTGGAGCTTCACTCACTAAATTAAAACAGGTCGCACCACACAAACTAGTCCTGATCAGTTGTTACTTGTTGTTAATTATTTACACCCACTAACTGTTCTGCAACATCAAACCAAGGTCAGGCTTAAAGACTGAGGTTCTTAAGGACAACACCATGATTCATTTCAGGACTTGGGAAATGAGGGTGTGAAAAACCACAACGCACCTTCTCCTCACTGAGTCCGTATGCCTTCTGGAAGTTGAAGGGTTTGGCAGAGTTTGGTACCACAGCATGAAGCATGTCGTCTCCGTAAACCACGATCCTGAACAGAGACACACAGAATGTATTTTACTCACATTATCAAAGTCAGTCTCTAGTGTTCAGATTATACATACTGCTAAGGAACTACTCATAAACGCAACATAAAAACTTACAGAATAGAAGTACAAACAAAAAATCAGTAACAATTAAAAGCAAACATTTGACTCTATTTCAGGCAACAAGGAATAGTTTAACATTTTTTAGGAAATACACTTACTCACTCATCTTGCATTGGTGTGTGTGTGTGTGTGTGTGTGTGTGTGTTGTGTGTGTGTGTGTGTACCTGTCATATGTGTGGTCGTTTCTGTTGCTCGCCGTGGTGTCGACCTCATCTCCAATCAGCCAGTGGAAGTTCTTGTCGCTACGGATACGGATGGTCTTCATGTCCTTCTTGGAGACGTACGTGCCGTCCGCGTTGAAGTCACCCAGGATCATGATGTTCTACAGAACAAAGGTGACAGAACGTCAGCGCTCATAGAGGTGCAACATGTATCGACAAACGCCCAGCGTGACATGGCCACGCGATCTCTACACGATTTTGTGGCCAAAAACATTTCACAATCGCATTATCTGTAGAAAACTTGAGAAAAAAAAAATAATGTTTTCAGTCAGTTTCATCTATTGTGTGTTTGTCTCTTTTTTGTCAAATGACATTACAATTAAAATATTAGTGTAGGGAGGCAGAGAGAAAGTCTGTAACCATAACTGCAACCAGATTAAAAAAAGAAATGGGAAGGATTTAAGAGCATAAGGCTGCAGCTCTTTTCTCTGGCACGCCACCATTCAAGAGCCAAAAAAATCATTAACAAAAAAAAAAAAAAAAAAAAGACTTGAGCTGAATTTTAGTGAAATACAGTTCAGCATGAAAGCACCAGCAAACTTGTTGTTTATTTCCCTTCATGAATCATATTCATTTAATTCTGTGCCACTCTTTATTTCTCCTCGAGTCGTCCACGCCCCCCTGCAGTGGACCTTATTTACACAATATAATCATATGTTTATTATTAACATGATGTCAGTATTTCATTTTTTTTTTTTTTTATTGGACAGGACAGCCAGAGAGTAAACAGGAAAGGGGGCAGAGAGAGAGGGGGATGACACTGAGCTAAACGTCCACCCGGTATTTAATTTTTTAAATATCACGGTTATCTGTTTGAGAGTCAGTGTATCAGAGTGTTGTTTGTTTTGTATTGTTATCGCCGTCAGTGTATGATGATGTCATCATGTCCTTACATCAGTCCTCCACTTCTTCTTGACGTGCTGGAAGACATCGTAGAGCTCATCCAGCTCCTTCTCCGAGTCCTCTGGTTTAGTGTGAACCGGGATCATCACCAGGTCCTTCAGCACTGTGGTGGGCAACACACACACACACACACACACACACACACACACCTTTACATTCAGACAGCTGTAGATGACAGGAAGTCCACTGCAGCTATGTTCTATACACCCAAACTTAACCCTAAACACAAGGTCTTAACATTAATCTAAAGAGGTGAGACAAGAAAAGTGTTGTTGCATTTTCATAATTACTATATACTTCTGACGATTTTGTCTCCTCTCTAAAAACATTCAGACATAAGTGTTCTTTTGTGTGCACAGCTGTCGTCTTCTACCTGTATTGAGACATCTGAATCGCAGGATGTAGGGGTCTCTGGCGAAAACGTCTCCTCCCTCAGTCGCCTGGTCATCAAACTGATAGGAGCCCACCAAGTCAACCAGGTCATCCCTACATACACACAAACACACACACACACACGCACACTTGTAAATCAGTAAATCATATTTTGATCATGCAGCATCACAGTTACCAGCTGACCAGGTCTCCGTCCCTCTGATGTAACTGTGGGTCTTTTTCTTTGGGAGGAGATTAAGAAGACCAGGATAATGGTAACTCATGTTTGGGGGGAAACAGAGAGAATATGCTGTAAGTGAACACACTCACCTGTACAGGAACATGAACTGCTCCTTGTAGCGCGTTCGGCCCAGACGGCTGCTGATTTTCAGAGTGTAGTGATGCTTCCTGTTGCATCTGGACAGACAGACAGACAGTTGTGATATTTCCTCTTGCGTAGCTTCACAGTTTCGTGTCTTTTCAACATTGTTTGTATTCTGCTGGCCCCATGTTACATATGTTGAGAGAAATTCAAATCCATTTAGACTCATTTTTATTATTTCACCATAGTAGTTGCAATACAGTACATGTATAAAACTGCAAGGCAGAGGAACTGATCTAAGTAATAATGATGACAGTAATAGTGTCAGAAACAAAGCGTGCTCTCACTTGTTGAGTGCCTCCAGGAAGGTTTGGACAGACTTTCCGCTGATGTCCACCACCTCCAGGATCAAAATAATGTCATATCGAGACACAATCTGAAAGGCAGAGAGAGGGAGAAAGTGACTGTTTTGTTGCTATTGCAGGCAAATACCATCACAGTATTATATTTTTAAAAAATGTAATAGATTAATGGACTAACCCAGAATATCCAGAGTTCACTCATTTCGTTTTATAAATAACTCATTTTAGGTTTTACTTATTTTTTTCTGGTTTCATGTTTTGCTACTCAGTGGTAATTATGAAGTAGCTGAATTTAAAAGAAACTACATTTGATAAGTAAAAGCCCAAAGATGTTATGTTATTATTATGTTTTTATCTTCCAAAGGACTTCAGACTGTCTCATCTGCTGCAATGTTTTGAGCCCAAATTGTCTGTCAGGTACAGACGAATGAAAAAGTCAGAGATTTTTTTATTCTTCTGTACCTGACAAAAAGTCCACCTGAGCCCCCCAAAAACACTGCTTTATTCATGTAAAAAGAACAACTTTTAATGGGAGCAGGTGACAGTGTTGTGAGTTACAGTTTCTCATATTGGTCTGGTGACAGAGGGAGGAGACGTTTAGCTAGAAATGTTTACAATCCTGCAATTCAGATGCCTCAATACAGGAACAAGATGTCTGTCATGTGCACAAAAGAACACCTGGCTGTGTGTGTGAGTGTGTGTGTGTGGGTGTGGTCATTGTTACCTTGGTCAGGATATTGAGGATATCTGGGTCTGACACTTTGTTTTTTCCAAACTTCTGGATGTTAAAAGATGCTATTTTCATCGTGGCTGCAAAGAAAAAGAGAGGGGAAACATTATTAGCCCTTTAATGAGTCTGTTTGTGTCTGAACATGCACAGGCATGTGTGGTTTTACCAAATGTACATCAACAAGCTCTGTGTGTCTGTGTGTGTGTGTGTGTACGTGTGGACAGCAGCGTCTCATAAAACCTGACAGCTTTTCAGCTCTCCTTGCCTGAGGCCCATATAACAGGCTAAATTCATACTGCACACAATAAAAAAATGTTTGCAGTGGTTTAAGTACACGCTATAAACATAAAATACTGTTGGCACAGTGTTTTAATGAGTCTGACTGCAGGTGTGTGCGTTCACCTTTATTTCTTTAGGGAAGTAACAGAAATTCACCAACATGACAACTAAAAATAAGCATGATAAACTGTGAACAATGTCATAGACAGTTTGATTAATTTTTAATTAAGAATAAATTTGGGGAGATTACACTGGATGCAAAAGTTTGTGCGCAATGCATCCTGGTACCTGTAGGAGCTCTCGCACATCTCTGTGAGTGGGAGAACTCAGCTTTCTTCATCAATAAAGCAGCACAGAGGAATGTATTGCTTCAATTGACTACATTTACTATGCACACTGACTGAACAGCCACATGAAAAATGCCAGTTTTTCACTTTAAAACAAAACAAGGATTGTCTTGGCTTCTAACTCTATATTGTAGAAAAAAAAGAAACAAAAATCCCACAAAGTCTCTGATTTTGGTGTTTTTGATTTTAGGTTGGGTTAGTTCTTTTGTTGAGTCCAGGCTTTTGTTGATTTTAATTTGACAATCACCTCCAGACTTGCATTAAGACAAAGTGTAGTTATGTTCATAGTCTGCTTGGAACAATAATGCATGTGTGACATGTTAAATTTTTTTTTTTTTTTTTAAGTTATTTTTTGGGGCATTTTTGCCTTATTTGACAGGACAGCTAGAGAGTAGACAGGAATCAGGGCAGAGAGAGAGAGGATGACACGCAGCAAAGAGCTGCAGGCAGGAGTCGAACCAGCGGCCACTGCAGACGACTAACAGCCTCCATACATGGGTCGGACGCTCTACCAACTGAGCTAAACATCTGTCCCACATGTTTCTTTTTTAATGCAAAAAAGTAAACGTAGAAAAATAATTTCCACATTAAAATCCTTAAAGACAATGAAAAGAACTCCTGCACACTGACACATGGTTTTGGGACAGATTTACTTAATACATAATTGTTTATTGTTCATCATTTATGATGATACTTTTCAGTTTCTGGATTTTGGGGGGATTTGAGGTTACATGGATGTTCTTCATGATTTATTGTGTTGTGTTTATTTTGTATCTTTTGAACGTTGCTGTCTGACTGATGATGCTTTAAGCAGTTTCACAAGATCATCAATCTTAGCCATTCTCTGATCGGGTGATTGGAAAGTTGAAACAGCTCCCATGTTTGTTTATATTTGGAAATGTTTTCATGCTGCTCTGCATACTTGATGAAGGTCGGATAGCATCACTATATCGTTATTTAATAAAATATGTCAGCAATAAGCGAGACAGTCCGCAGTAGTTGTTCTCATTGTCTTTAAGTTGCACCTGCCTCCAATGCACCTCTCACACATTCAGGTGTGCAGAGACTGTCTTCAACATTTATGAGTATTAAAGCTCATTAAAGTCCTTAAAAAGACATCTGCTCCTTTCACCTTGTTAGAGATTTGAGAATCTATGACTATGCAAATTCTTTTCATTTCCAAAGTTTTTTCTGCTGGACACAAAAAGTCTCCCACTTCACTGTAAAATCCATTCTTAGTGTTTGTGCACCGGCAAGTTCAGGTTTCAAGGTTTCAAATCAAGCTTGTATTTGTAGCAAATTTGACCAGGATTGACTTCCAAACTAGTTGTGTGGGCCCACCTCTTAAAATCAGATTTTCAATGAGCACAGAGAAACTTTCCACTTTCAGTAAATGAAATAAATAAATTTGGCACATTACACATTTATTGCACAGTCCCTAGTTGCTGTATATAGTATTATATTTTTATCTTACATATTTTGGATTCTTTTTCTTTTCTAATTTTATTTCTTACTACTTTTCACCTCACGCTGCTACTTTTTTGTGCTGTTGTGTCAAATCGAACTTCCCCTACAGGGAATCAATAAGGGTACATCTTATCTTATGAGTTTAAGCAGCCTCACAGCCTGAGGGGGAGAAGCTGCTCTTCAGTCTGGTGGTACAGCATCAGATACTTCTCTATCTCCTGCCTGACAGCAAATCCTCCCTAAACTAACTCAATCATCAATCTTTCAACAAAAAACGGTTAAAGAAACCCTTCAGGACTTGTTCTAACAGGTTCAGTCGCCGTGTCTGTTAACGCCCCCTCCCCAATCCTCTCATCAGCCAGTCTCCACTGATCTACCTGCAGCCATCTGGTCTAAATCAACACAGGACATACTGTACTTACTGTAAATTTACCTTTAAGCACCAGTCTGTCAGTTTACCCTATAGCAAGGGTGTTCGAAAGTCTGAGACTGTGGGCCTCCTGCAGATAAAGACTGTAAAAATGTGTGTGTGTGTGCTGTATTAATGCTTAGTTTTGCTCAATGCCTGGGTGTTTTTGCTATTTAATCCCACAGACACTCAACAGTTAAGCTAAAACAGCATAATACTGCTGTTTTACATAACCTCAGACTACACCAAATACCAAGAGGCCTGCTTCCACTTTAAAAACCTCTCCTCTATAGACTCACATGGCAAACAGATGTACCACCAGCAGGCTTATAACTAACAACCATGTGTCTGTGATTAATCAAACAATGTAGGTAAAATTCAAGGACATGACTTATACTTAAGAGTATTTTTATACCCTGTATTGCTCTGAGCTTTGAGTAAGTAAGTATATGTATTCTAATATCAGTGATAATCTGTAGAATGTCCGACCAGGGTTGCCAGGTTTGTTTGACAAAACCAGCCCAGTGGTTGCCTCGGTCCAGACCTTCAAACCCACCCACTCCACTGAGTTGGCTGTTTCTCTGAATGAGGAAAAGTGTAACGAGTTTACAATTCAGACTGATATCAGGTTAGACCATTAGCAGATCAATACCAGCCCAACAGCCAATAAAACCAGAGCCAGCAGGCACATTGTATTTGTGTACAGTATGTGGGCGTGTGTGCCAGGTCCATGTGTGCACAGGTACATGCTGATCTGGAGTCAGTTTGGCAGGATTTAGGTATAAATAAATTATTTCATTTCAAATGTGGATGTGTATTTATAGATATTATACATCCATCCAACCAGCGGACAAAAAAATCTTCTTCAATCATCTTCAAAAGTAGCCCAATTCTGGGGGAAAAACGCAGACCTGGCAACCAAGTGTCCAACTGAAAAAAGTATTGTTTTAAGTATACAAAGAAATCTGAGATTTTGTTTGACGTCTTACTTATTTTTTAAACCCCAGATGACATATCATAGTCATTTTATGATTCAGAACAATAAATATATTACATATTTCTATTTTAAGGTGTAATGCGTCTAGAATTTCCAAACTCCTTCTATATTCCTGGAGGAAACAAATATTAAAATATCACTTTTTCTCATAAAGTTACCATCCTAATATTTTAACTTTTCCTCTCAAAATTAGAACTTTTTTCATAACATTTATACTTTTTAATCAAAAATATTTAGACTCTGTCCTTAATACCTCAGTAGTGGCCAATACTCTGTCCTAGCATGGTGTGAGTGTTAGAATAGATGTCTATAGTAAATATCTTCAGTTATTGTGGTGTTGTAGTTGATACAGCATTGTTTATTGTTAAGGTTGTATCTGACGGACTATTCTGGCTGGAATATTATAGCTATACTGAAATATTTGGCATATAGGCCTACTTATTTAACTGAAGGCGGTGCACTGATGATATTGTGGCTTTACTGAATTTATTGCACAAGTTGAAACTTGTTTTTGTTTTTGTGCCACGTGTGTGTGCAATCTGTCTGCTGAGTGACATAAAGGTGTGTGTGTGTGTGTGTGTGTGTGTGGTGTAGCTGGGACGCGGGGCAGGTGCAGTTCATTTCTGAAAGCCCTGATTGAAACCTCATGGTGCACCACTAGTATTTAGAGTATTCCCTTTAATCAATTTAATCAAATTCGTTGAGCAGCACAGTTATGTTGACAAGATTAGGAGCTTAGTTCCCTTTAAAAGGACAGTACACCCCCAAATCAAAAATACATATTTTTCTTCTGGCCTGTACTGCATTTACTAACTGATACTCAGCTTGCAGTACTCAAAGCACAAAAAACCACAGGACTAGTGCCATCTACTTCCATTATATTAGAGAGAAGTGGAACATTCTATGGCTGATTTCTCCAAAACTCTGCAACTCACACCAGAGCTATCTGGATGGATAAACAGCACGACAGGTCAGATAGAAAAAAATATGTATTTTTGATTTGGGGGTGAAATGTCCCTTTAGTAAACTCAATACACAAACATTAAACATCATTTTGAGTTTACAACATCACTGACAAGGCAGCAGCACATGTTCAAATACAGTATTATGTAGCCACATGTGTAACATGAAGGCAGCAGACACAGTATGTCACTGAAGTTTAGTGCCTCACCACAGGAATTGTTTGACTTGTAATTGTTGCTGTCAGTCAAAAAGGACAAACCATGTCTAAAGTAGATCACACACAGCTGGCAGCATGTTGTAAACATCAGCTGTATCTGTGATTCTTTGTATCTATGTATGCATTTATTTCTCTGCTACACATACACTACATTAAATGTTATTTAGTTATTTGATCTATAAGTTGGTATAAACATGCCTGCAGTTTTGCAGTCTGAGTTAAGTGGCTGCCTGCTTTACTGCCTGCCAAACTCAGTTTAAGAGTTATAAACATATTCGTCTTCTACAAGAATATTAACGATTTCTTACGACTCATTAACAGACACTTATCCATTTAGCATTAATTTGAAGTGAAATTAATGTTAAGCGGACGTACAAAAAAGTTATTCTGTTCCGAAATGGAACTTTTAAAGGACACTGCAGCTGTAGTGCTCATGTCAAGTAAAGTGAGTACTTCAACTTGATGTTTCCTTGATCTCTGTTTATGCATTGTGGTCATTTCATGATTTACTACATTAAATATATTACAGATTTCTCCTTTAATAAACAATGAAAACAACTGTTAGTTCCAGCCCTGCATTTATATGTATGTGTCCTTGGTGCCGGCAACAACAAAAAACAACAAAGTCACTATTATCAGTGATTTTGCATGTGTGAACTTGTCCAACTAGTTTGTGTTTGTCCTGCAGTGTGTGAGGTGATCAGTAGATGCTGCAGCTGATAACATGCCAACAAACACAAAGAAGACACTTTCTTAGAACTAACACGAACTGTAATGACGCTGTTGTCAACACTGGGGTCAGATATCAGTGTTGCAATGACTAGTTTTACCTCTTATGAAACTTTCACACTGTTGCAGACGTTTGTTTTTACCTGCTGGTGATTAATGTTCAAGTGATGTCTGCTCTAACAATAGACTATAAAAAAAAACAGTCTGGTGTCTGACTGGCCATGTTGGGTTCACCACTCACTGCCATATTTAAGCTCATGAACTTTACCCGCATTTGAACTTCACAGTCATGTACCAAGATCCTGTTTTAACCCTCTAAAAGTCTAAACATTCCAATGAACTATTAAAAAATAAAAGGCTGCAAATGAAGACCGGTTGGATCAATACCAACATTAAGACTAAGGCAAGAGCAAAGCAGCAAAAGAAAGACCTGGATTCTTCTGTACTGATGACTGGACTGACTTCTGAATTGTTTTGTGACATATTGCTTGGGGCAAAAATACTGGAGGAGGAGTCTGGACAGATGAGCAGCAGGCTGATTCCAGTGGGGGTGTGGGAGCAGCAGGTGATACTGCTGGTGTCAGCTCATGTAGTGACAGTGTTAACGGAGCTGGTGGAGCCACTCCAGAGGGGATTCATTATACTGGAACCTGCCAGGCAGGCCTCTAAATCCCCTCAAGACACCTTGTAGTGCCGGGCCTGTCTTGATAGTTGCCTAAAGGTATACTATGCAGGATTTTTATTAAAAAGGTATTGCATCAAAATTAGATATTCCGGTATAATTACAGCATTAATGTCTAAAAATATTCATTTACATGTGTTACGTGCCACAGTGTGTGTGTGTGTGTGTTGCTGAGCTCTCCTGTGTCCAGGTTCTGCCCCTCCTCCAACGTGCAGCTGCAGTGATTGGCAGCAGCTCTGCAATCAGGGTCTGGTTGGTAAAAGCTGGGAGAGTGCAGCATGTCAGGGTCAGTGGGACATTTGGCGGACGGGAGGTCTGCATGACTGCATGCTACTCCTGCAGTGGCAGGCTAGGCTGTAGTATTTTGTGTGTTATGTGCTTTGCTAGCTCTCCTGCTAGCGAAGTCACTCGTTTTGTGTACTATGTGTCTTGCTAGCTTCCTTAGTTAGAAGGTACTTTTTGGGCGCCCCGTGTGCCTTGTGAGCTTCACCAGCTTACAAGGGCATTCGTTGTCTTTGTCCATGTGTCTTTGTTAGCCACCCCGGCTAGCAAGGACACTCCTTGTCTCTTGTATGTGCTGTTTAATTTAGTGGCTGTTATGTTTTAGTAGGTTGACCACTTTCTTGTTTGCTTTACTTAATTTTACACTTAATTTGTTAAATAAGAGAACCTTTGTTTACACTTTTGCCTCAGCTCTCCCTTCTTCCTTCTTCACCCGCTTACATTTATTTATCATTACACCCCTCGTCCCCTAGTCCAAACTTGGGGGTCGTAACAACATGCATCAAACATTTTATTAGCACAGACAAACAGAGCTAACCTACTAAATCACCGTGTGGCACCTATCAAAAATGGAAAACTAGTAACCTATGTGCTACTGAAACATATTGAACAATTAGTTGAATTATTATCCTGTATACAGACCCTCTTGTGAGCCACAATAGTTGTTTCATAACTTCACAAGCAAGACACTTTGACAGACTCTTCACCTCAGAAACCAACGGCAAAAGTACAGAGGAGAGCTATGGGTATATACAAGTATGCACAAGAAGACCCAAAATATTCAATGCAGTGTACCTAGTAGGGGGTTTCTGTTCTATTTCGCCATCAGCTAAGGGGTCCATGGCCTGAAAAAAACATTTAATACCCCGGGTATAGACTCATATAGTAATAGTCATCACTTATGATCCACTAGAAGTGTGTGGGGGTGTCTGCATCTGCAGAGAACCTCCCCTCTACCTGCATTTTCTTATTTTTCTCATATTTTGCTGTGCTTGAGGTGCTTCTGGGCCTCAGCCTGTTTGGCTGCAGCATGTACCCTCCAGCCAAACAGGGCGCAGGTTGTGATGTCAGGACAAGCGTAGCCACCAACGGTTACATCACTGTCTCTGTCTGTTTTCTCTGTCTGTGAGAGCTGCAGAGAGACACACCAACACACACATACGCACAGGCAGAGCAGACTGAGGATCGTTTCAGTGACATTCACACAAAATCCGACACTGTGCGGAGGTGTGGGCGTGTTTATTTGTGCTTTAGAACGTAACAAACATAAAATAATTGTTCTTCCTAACAGCGTCTCCTCACTTCATTCACTCTCTACCTCTCTTGTTCATTGAGGTGGGGACGAGCAGCCAACTTTGAATGATGTGTTTGCAAACAATTCTGCATATTCTACCTTTAAAGACCAACATGCTGCCAAGTTGGTATCTTTTGCTTAATCTTTATGTTGTGAATAGCCTGATATTGCTTTAATCAACTCAGGGAAAATGGGGCCGATCAGATGAAAATTGCCAGAGCTGAATTTTGTTCCCAGTCCGCACCTGAGTGTGAGGCTCCATAATGTCACACAACAGATCATGACAGGATACAGAATTCCTGTCAGCCTCAGTGGTGTGTTTATGATAAAGCTCAGCAAACAACCCATGCTAACGTGATAGCTTGTTAAACACTGCATCAAAAATAGCAAAATGGTAAACTGATGCTGCAGCATCATAAATATCTTACCGTCTACCTGACGACAACAGCATAACAGCGTGTGACGGCTCAAATATTTTAACAAAGGAACTACAGTGGGTGAAACGTTGCACATCCAGCCGCTTAGTGGAAGCTTCTCAGGTTTCGCTGTTATTGTCTGAACTTTGTTCAGTGTTGACTACTTCACGCAGGTTTAAGCAAAGGTGGAAAAACATTCAAGTCCTCTCAGTGGTGGAATAAATACTCAGGTCTTTTACTCTTTACTCTACATTTTTAATTACTTAATATACTGCATGGTCACATAATTTATAATAATAAATCAGCAATCACTGGAGGCTTAAGTTCTTAAACTAATTTAGTTTACAGACAGGTTTAGTTTACAGTTTTTGTGTACAGGAGTAGTATGCCACAGTAAGTAGCATAAAATGGAAAAACTCAAGTGAAGTACAAGAACCTCAAAACAGGTGCCTGTATTTGCAGGAAAAAGGTGGTCAGATCTCAAAAATAGTAAAAAAAAAAGTACTCACGATCAATTGAAATTGCTAATGTGTTAACCTATCAGCAGTACTTACTGTCATATTGTGGTAATTTAATGAACTATGTGGTCCATGTGGTTACAGGTACGACTACTGAGACTAGAACAGTGTTTTTTTTTTTCATGTCATATAAATATAAAAACAACAGTATTCCCCATTGCAGTGGTTGGAGGTGTGAAGTAGATAAATAAAATCAAAAAATAGTTCAGTACTGTTCTTTCATAGGCACGTAATGATTGAAATAAGCTCTCTATGTATTTCTGTCCTTTTTTTTATTCGCATGGCTAAATAGAAAATTATTCCAAGGAACATACATGAGGGTGGTCCCTGATATAGTCTGTTTTTTGTCTTATAAGGGGGTCCTTGGCTGAAAAAAATTGAGAATTATATTAGATTGTAATGTGCATGGAATAAAGGAATTATACATAACTTTTCTTTGTTTTTCTGCCATTCCTGCTCGCTTAATATCAACATCGGCCACTGAAAAACCCATATTGGTCAACCACTATCTGGTATACTGTGAAGTACAGAGACATTTACCAGACGATGAAAGGCTTACTGTAATCAGCATCGTGTGAACTTGTTTGACAAGAGCTGGAATGTAACGGGATGTTTATTCATGTAAAAGTCACACACTAACACAAGATCAGCTCATAAAACATGTTTTATCTCCAAAAACTATTTATTGATGCAACAACAGACACAAAGTTCGCTGAGCCACAATAAATTTACTCTGACAGGGAACCTTCTTTGTATTGGCGCTAGTACCTCCACTTTTCACGTTTTACTGCTAATACTAAATCAACTTTTACTTTGTACAGTTTCCAGTTTGTAAAATGAAAGATTTTAATAATTCTTCTGCCAAAAACAGAACAACAAAATGTCAGGAAAAAGTTGAGAAATGCCTGATCATGATATCCCACCTGTTGTTGTAGGCCTACAGATGGAAGAAGGCTGATTTCATCATCTTAAGACATCTAAAGCCTCTGAGGTATTCGGCTCAGCGTGAAGAAAAACAGACAAGAAGACAAGAGGGGTTGTTTCTCACCTGTGGGAGAAGAAGGATCCGCTGCTGCTGCTGCTGCTGCTGATACGACCTTCAGTCAGGTTAGTTTGATCCCAATCAGGATGAAGCAAAATGAAGAAAGAGAGGCAGAACCTTGCAAACCTCACGGTGTGTATGCTCTTCAGTCACAGCCAGGGGCAAAATATTCTGCCACAGGCAGTGTGATTGGTTGAAAGCCAACCAATAGCAGGGGCTGGACAGAGACATACAGAGAGAGAAAAACAAAACAAAACATGGATCCCGCCCTCTATAATGTTTTCCTGTTGTGTGTGGTGTGTGTGTGTTGTGTGTGTGTGTGTTGTGTGTGTGTGTGTGTATGTGTTTTAGAGGATATCATCTGGTCTTTATGCCCTTAAAACAGAGGCCATAAATTAAACCATTAAAACACACTCGCGTGTGTGAAAGAGGATGTGTGTCTGCTCACGGCCGCTCAGCAGCAACTCTGCTGAGATCAGACGACATGAACCCATAACGCAGTGACACAAAACATGCCAACAGGAAGTGGTCTGCCCAAATACATTCGGCTTGTCTGAGAGTAATTTGGCTTTCCTGTTACAAAGAGCTGCAGTCCCATCAAACAGTTTACAGCAGCTTTCCTAGTTTGTAGTGAAAGTAGAGGGATACTCAAGTGGGCTTGTTCCCAGAGCTCTGGAGTCAACAGGAACCCTTGGCTCCTTAATAAGGATTAAATATGTGCAAAATATCTCTGTTTATAGTGAAATTTTACCTAACGTCTTAAAAGGAACAAGAGTGATTGAGTTTTGTTTGAGTTTTTCTTCTAAACACATTATACATGTTAGGTTAAAGAAAACTATGTAGTACTGGATAATGGAGTTAGACTGATAAACGATTGATTTCTGCATTCAGGATTTTTTTGAGGGGACCCAAAACATGGCTCGTTGACAAGCCGGAGCCACGAACCGACACACACCACCAACAACACCTACGGTCAGTTACAAACAAACCAATTCTCTCAGTCCAAATCAGCTCAGCAGTTCACTTCAGCTCACTTCAGTTCCAACAGCATGACACAGAAGAAAAAATATACCATCCTGTCACCGTCCTCTGGCTCTGGTGGCTCAAACATGTCTGGACATGTCCAATAAAGCTGCTAGATGGAGCGTCCATGTTTCAGCAATTTTTTAATCATTCAGATTTGTCTGAGTCGTTAATAAAACGTTTCTGTGGTGTAACAAACTCAGAACACATGTTTGTCGTTGCTTTACACAATCTTTAAAATAAATGTGAGGTGTAAAGTGGGATTGTCAGTGGCCCCCTCTGTACTACATTTTGAGCTCCTATAAAGTTTTGTGATTGTACCTTGCGCGGTTGTGACAATATCGCATTGACAAAATCTGTCCACAGATAAACAGACATATAAACACTGGACAAAACAGACAGAACCTCTTCTGTGGGACTTCTTGGTACAGTCCATGTCTCCAGGAATCATTTAGCTGAGATGAGTCACACACACACACATCACAAGGTAAACATAATACCAGCAACATGCTGTCACGGCATGTAACTAGTAACTAAAGTTATCAAATAAATGTCCTAGAGTAAAAAGTACAATATTTACCTTTGAATTGTTGTGGAGTAGAAGAATAACGTAATTGTACTTAATTACAGTACTTATGTAAATTTACATAGTTTCCACCACTGAGTTCAACCAAGTGGCTGTGATCAGTAACATGCAAAGTGAGCAGTTATAGTTCATCAGTGGGAGAGTAATGAAATCAAAGTGATCATTGAGATGGTAATGGATGAATCATCGTGCATTAAATAAGTGTAACAGCAGAGCTTTGATCAGTCAGAGTGCTTATTTTCATGACCTGCTCAATCACATTGGTTTGGGTTTACATTTGAAATATCAAGTTGTGTGCTTCATCATTAACTTACTTTTATCTTCATCATCAACTTTTGCAGAGTAATTATACAGTGATAATCATGACAGCTTTCATTATTTACTCTCATATTTACCCAGATTTTTTTACGAAATACCTAAAACTAACCTCACAGTTGCACACAATAAACAGGATGATGAAACACAAAAGTTACTAATATGGCTTTAACATCTGTCTGTACAATAATGAACTTTCTCCTTATTTTTGGACTGATTTGAATAATACTTTAGTCTGAAATAAATGCCTATAAGCAGTTGTCAGAGCATAAAGCGATGTCTTGATATTTTTTTGTCTGATGATCCAAAAACACAAAGGGATTCGATTCATAAATGCATTTCAAAAAGCAAGAATATCCTCACATTTGAGTTAATTAGCAGAACAACAGAGAGGCAGGAGGAACATCCCTCGTTATATTCAACCAAATGGCTGCACGAGGTAACACTAGCTGAGCTGATGAGCTGAACCTGTATTTTTTTAACATTCTCGACACAAAGGCCCCCCTAATCCTCACATTCCTCAATTTACCTGAAACTACCTTCCACTCCCAGATCTGCCCAGGGGAAGGGGGGTGGGTGAGGGGCCGTGCAGGTGAACCCTCCAGTTGTAAGACTGAGGAACTGCATGTCAGGACCTGTGATGAGCAACACCAGGTCCACACAGGGGACCTTCCTCCACCTTTTCCTGATTACTCTACTGGGTTCCATTTGAACTGTGAAGCTAGAATTTGCGAGTTCCCAGTTGGAAAATTCAACTGGAACGTCGGATTTCCGACTCAGAAAATCAGAAGCACCAATCTATCCAAGATGGCTGCTCCCTGCATCAACAGCAGGCAATGTTTTTTTCCCAGGATGGGAACTCTGCATCTGATTGGCCCTGATGTTCTTACCATAACTCTACCTGGTCTCACTCCTCATGCCTAAAACTACACAACCTAAATGGTCTGATGATGAGAGTCAGAGTAGGGCGGGTCCTGACTTCGCTCTCCTAGATAAAGAGATTTTATCAAGAATATGTGAAAGCAGTATCCTGTTTACTAGCACGTGTGTCTTTTGTATCTCTTTATATCAGTTATACACAGTACTGTCCAACTTCTGTGGACGTGTTGCAACAGTGTTTGTTTGTCATACCGTGTCACAGATAAAGTACAACAAAGGCGTCTTATCTTGGCTTTCTGACATTTTGTAGTCAGCTCCAACTTCTGGGTTAAACAGAAAGCAGTATAACAACTCTGACGTCAGCTACAGCTCACGCCACCAGCAGAAGTTCTCTGGTGTCTCTGCCACTGTGAGGTCAAACTGTGGACAACAGCAGGAGGAACACATAGACCTGGAGGAAGACTTTGTTGGGTGGTGCAGGTTGAACCATCTGCAGCTAAAGGGGGTCTTACTGAACTTGCTAATTGGGATTCATGATTACTTTTCTGTAACTTTTGAAACAGCGTAAAACTTATTTGTAACTTTTAACTTACAACTATCAATCTATCCATCCGCCCAATTTAGCGGATAACCTTTCCTTTATAGACAGTTCTCATCAGAAAACTAACAGCATTGGTCATTTGTTCAAAACCCAAAATGAGGTAGAGATGCAGGAATTATACAAACATACAGATGCATCAGAAACAGAGTCTCAGATAATCAAACCGATCAATGTTATGCATATGTTTTTCCGACAAGCAGCCTCTTGTTGTACTGGAGAGAACTAATCTCATCTTCTTGATTCTTTTACAATTGTCCTTGTATGATGTGTAATGTTATTTTATGTCCCACCTCAGCGTCCTGTTTTCAACAAGAAATACATCACGGTATATGTTTGTTGAAAAAACAAAGGTGGGGTGTGGCACGAATTCTGATGAAATATGATTCTCAACTAAAGGTAGGTGGAAGCTGAACAGCCAAAATAAACAACTACTTGTGTTTTCTCAAATTTCTCCCCCTCACTTTGCGATTCATCGGTTGTTAAGGTTATTAGACAGGTGCCACCGACGCCTCAACTATAATTTAAATAGGCTGAGTTCCAGTCATTTCCAGACTGATCTCTGCAAGAGAAAATACTGGCAGCTGCCAACTGAATTTCAGATGAAGTTCTTCTCTGCGTCATGGTTTAGAAAACTGTGAGTAATTACAAAGGAACTAGAGAGAAAAAAAATAAGGAACAACCTATATGATGAATCAGTAATAAGTAGTTCCTCATTAACAGGATATTTGACGTGTGGTAATATGAGGTACTTATTGATAGTTTATAGTTTATTACCTTCAGTAGATGTTGGTCAGCACACCCCTAGTTGGTCAGCACACCCCTAGTTTAGAGAAGCAGAGAGGGGCACCAGGGTCATAATGGGTCATCCCACTCCCATGATTGTGACATCTCAAGAACGCGTTGAAGGATTTTTTTCAATCTTGAACTGATTACTGATTTGGTGGTTAAAGATCAAAGGTCACCGTGATCGCTCGTCCATCCTACTTACGTGAAAGCGTGCGATAATTCAGAGTGAATTTCTTCAAATTCGGTACAAACATCCCTTTGGACTCAAGGATGAACGACCCAGATTTTAATTGTGATTAAAATTTGATTTAAAGGTCACTGTGAAGGTCACTGTGACTTCACAATACACATTTTTGACCATAACTCAAGAATTCATGCCCCTATTATGACAGAATTTCACACAAATGTCTGATAGGATACTAGTCAGTGCTGGAGAGTAACTAGTTACGTGTGATTAAATCCCAAAATAAATGTAATGTAATCTGTTACAGTTGAGGAGTAATTACATTACATTATTAATTAAAATCTTAAAGGGTTACATCACAAAAAGGGTTACATCCAGATATTTTTGTCCTGGTGGAGTTTTGCTCTCTGCTGAGTGACCTCTTATTCATAGGTTTCATGTGACATCATGTCTGTATGGGAACGCCGAGGGCAAAACAATGCTGACTTCCGCTGCCTGTCAGCTTACAAACTGAACAGTCTGTGTTGTTTCAGATAGTTCTTGTGTGATCGGATGCACTACCCGACGAGGAGACAAGCCTGGCCTGTGTTTCTACGGAATCCCGTCCAGCAAAGACGAGATTCTGTCCCCGTGGAGGGCAAACAATGGTCGCCGTCAGCGAACACTTCACCAAAGTTTTGATTACATTTATGTCATGACATATTATGTTAACCTAACAAAATGATACTGCCTTGTTACTGCCCTACAACACTGACCACAATGACCCTGAAACTAACTGAAACACATAAATGTTAGTCAGCTAACGCTAGTTAATTAGTACTCACCTTTGCTTTGCATCCAGATAAAAAATACATATAAGCGTCTGTTCTTTTGTATGCTTTTATCCAGATCGGCAGTGTAGGGTGAGGGATTCTGCACAAGATAGCTGTAAACATCGCCAAAATTATGGTGAAAATACGGGGGTGGGTGCTGTATATGGATGCATTTTTTTTTTATACCTTTGTTTATCTTTAGTTGAGAGGTGATTCAAATATTCATGGCTTGAAACAGAGGGAAATTTTAACTGCTTGTGCTGCGTCTGTACGGAGAGTCCAGTGTGAGCTGCCATGCTGGCCCATTGTTTTTGCTCTTAGGTCACCGTGCATGTCACATGACTGACAACTACGAATTGTTCCTTTGTTACTTGAGCGCCTAGTCGGCTGTGTGTAGAAACAACACCATCTGTGGTTTCTTACCTTTGCACAGCTCACAGCGTGAAATGAGTTTAAATGTTGGATTGTTTCATAAAGTTACAGAAAGTGTTCTTTTTGTATCTCTTTTATTCTCATCAAAGACTACAGAATATATTGTTTTAATCCATTTTCCAAATTTTGTGGCTCGTGTCATTTTTTTCTTGCTTCATCTTTATCATAACCGCTTTGACTTTAATCTGATATTTGTTGACTTTTAGCACGTTTATACATCATCTTTCTCCTTTGTCTTATTTTCCTTAACCCAATTTCATTGCACTAGCTGTGTTTAATCTGTGTAACTTTCTTATATATAGATAAAATGATGATTTTAGTAGTACAGTGGTGTTGCACAAGTGGTGTTGTTGCATGTTTTTCACTGTTTTTGCATCATGTCTGTTTAGGATGATTGAAAGCCAAAAAAAAAATTTGGCAAAGAAAGTGTAAATAAAAAAGTTTTTTCCATTTGCCCAGAGACACACAGAGACTACATGTCAGAACTCATCATGTTTTCTTTGCTCTCTCCCCATGAAAGGTGTTGGCATAATAAGCCAATCTCAAGTGTGACAGTTTGTAATCAAGACATTCACATTTGAACATGGACAGACGAAGCTCCACCTCTTTCTTTGCAGCACTGAGACAAACAGGAAATAGAGTTTGTTTTCTACATTGTTCACTCAAAAGAGACACGGACACGCTGAGAAAAATTATAGCATCGATCTTCATAACTGAGAGAAGAAAGGTATGAGATGCAATACTGGAATACTGAATACTTCCACTTCAACCTGCTGCTGACTGAAAAAAAAATCACAAGTCGAAGTGAAAGTAACTGAGGGAACTTGATACAGCAGGGAGATAAAAACACCACAGACTGTGTTCCTGTTTTACCGCTCTGCCTGGTGTGTTTGTCACTTCACTCAAAGGGAAAATGGCTTCCTGTTCGGAGAAGGATCTCTGCTGTCCTGCCTGCCATGACATCTTCAGAGAACCTGTGGTTCTGTCGTGTAGCCACAGCTTCTGTAAAGACTGTCTGCAGAGATGGTGGAGAGAGAAACAAATAAAGGAGTGTCCAGTTTGCAAGAAAATACCTTTACTGAGTGATCCACCTCGTAATCTGGCGCTAAAGAACTTATGTGAGGCCTTCTTACTGGAGGGAGGTCAGAGAGCTTCAGCAAAGTCTGAGCCTCTCTGCAGTCAGCACTCCGAGAAACTCAAACTCTTCTGTTTGGACCATCAGCAGCCGGTGTGCGTCGTCTGCAGAGATTCAAAAAAACACAACAACCACAGATTCAGACCCATCGATGAAGCTGCACAGGATCACAAAGAGGAGCTCCAGAAAACACTGAAGCCCTTAAAAGAGAAACTGAAGCTGTGTAAAGAAATTCACGGAAACTATGATCAGACAGCAAAACACATTAAAGTCCAGACCCGACACACAGAGAGGCAGATTAAGGAGCAGTTTAAGAAGCTTCATCAGTTTCTTCAAGAGGAAGAGGATGCCAGGATCACTGCTCTGAGGAAGGAGGAAAAGCAAAAAAGTAAAGTGATGAGGCAGAAGTTTGAGGCTCTGAGCAGAGAGATAGCAGCTCTGTCAGACACAATCAGAGCCACAGAGGAGGAGCTGAGAGCTGAAGACGTCTCATTCCTGCAGAACTACAAGGCTGCAGTGAAAAGAGTCCAGCAGTGCCCCCTGCTGGATGATCCACAGCTGGTCTCAGGAGCTCTGATAGATGTGGCCAAGCACCTGGGCAACCTGAGCTACAACATCTGGAACAAGATGAAGGAGATGGTCTCCTTCACTCCTGTGATTCTGGATCCAAACTCTGCTCATCCAGAACTCCTCCTGTCTGATGATCTGACCAGTGTGAGATGTGGACACAGACAGAAGCTTCCAGAAAACCCAGAGAGGTTTGACTTTCATCACATTGTCCTGGGCTCCGAGGGCTTTGACTCGGGGACTCACAGCTGGGACGTCAAGGTTGGAGACAGTCCAGACTGGGTCTTGGGTGTGGCAGCAGAGTCCATCCAAAGGAAGGGAAACATAAAGTCTGGACTGTGGCAGATAGGGTTATCTGATGGTAAATACGCAGCAGTCTCCTCATCAGATCCCAGAACTGTTCTACCCGTGAAGACGAATCTCCAGAAGATCAGAGTTCATCTGGAGTTTAACAGAAGAAAACTGTCGTTCTCTGATCCTGATACTAATACACACATACACACCTTCACACACACCTTCACTGAGAGGCTGGTCCCATTCATTAATAGTAAAAGTGAACAGCAACTACAAATATTACCAGTGAAGGTCTCTGTAACAGCAACAGATTAGTCAGTGACAATGAGACTCAAATAGTAATCATCTATTAAAGGGATAGTTTGGAGGCACTTATCCATATAATAAGTATATTAGCTACAATAGTGGCGGTCAGCACGCCTCCAGTTTGAGTCAGCAGCAAAACCCACCCACTTTAAGTTTAAGCTACATTCAGAGTATTTTCACTGCTTTACCTTGTTGTTAAACAGCCTTTTCTGATTGGAAACCACAGTTATATAAGACAAATATCTCTCTCTCCAAACCTACCAAATTCCAAAGGCAAAAATCATTAATTTTACCTTGCAGAATACAGGAGTTACTGGTGTAACACTGCCTCAATCTGTTTGTTTGTTTGCATCACTGTGTGACTTCAGGATTTTGAACATATAATAAGTACCTCATACAACCATACATCAAATAATACTGAACTTATTCCAAAATATCTCAATTTGTTTCTGCAGTTGTACATCATATATTCACATATTATTAATTATTAACATTATAGTTCTATTCTTTGTGGATCAAACACTCAGCCCCTGTAGGCTTGCACTGTGGTTCTGAAAAATGATTTCCAATGATGGCAAAAAACAAAAATACTGTATTGAAACATTCATAGAAACTTCTGAAACCACCTCTGTAGCAAAATCATCCTCTCTACTGTTTGTGTATGACATGTACTGTATATATATATATATATATATAAAGAGCAATAAAAACAAATTTGACTTGACTTTATTTGACTTGACTGTGATTAATATTTAATTGAAATTGTATATCAATACTGGCTGTTTAAATATTCAACAATGGGCTTAATTACACTTGAGGTCACAGTACTATTTGCTGTTTACATGACAGACTGAGTAGTTTTAAAAGTTTTAAACATTTTCTGGTTCAAATGTTGGAAATAGTATTGTACAGCTTTAAATATACAAGAAAAACTGGACAAATGTTCGTGCCAAAAGCATTTAAAATATCATAAAAATCGATTATACAGCCTACACTACAATGAGCACTGTGTGCATAGTATAATAAAAAGAGCACGAACCGGTCTGTTACTGTTGTTGTCCTTGATGAATAAAAAAACCCCACAGTTCTCTGAAAGGAAACTCGTGCCTTGTTTAGTCTGTAATGGCTCAACCTTTGTCACAGATTGCCTGACAAAGCTCCTCCTCCAACTCACCTGGGACAAACCAGGAAACAGTTGTTCCTCTGCCAGAAAGTGACTCACAGAGACGGACAGTTAAAAATTTGAGACCAGATGCAAAACTTCCCCTGAGGGAGGGAGAGCTACGGCCAGAAATACAGCGAGGACTTCACCTTTAACTAGCAGCTGACTGCCTCCACGGACTGTGAATTTAAGGGAGGGAAAACACCCAAAGTGAATGTTTGTGACTTTCAGGAACTTTCTCGAGGAACCACGATTGACTGACTTCCTGTTTAGCATTCCTGCAAGTGTCCAACTGTGAATTTAAGGGAGGGAAAACACCCAAAGTGAATGTTTGTGACTTTCAGGAACTTTCTCGAGGAACCACGATTGACTGTTCCTGTTTAGCATTCCTCCAAGTGTGTTCAGCTTCACTCAGTGGGAACATGTCTTTCCGATCGGAGGAGGATTTCTCTTGTCCTGTGTGCCAAGACATCTTTAAAGACCCTGTTGTCCTGACATGCAGCCACAGCTTCTGTAGAGACTGTCTGCAGACATGGTGGAGAGGGAAACCTGTACAGGAATGTCCAGTTTGTAAGAGAAGATCCTCAAGGAGCGATCCACCTCGTAACCTGGCGTTAAAGAACCTGTGTGAGACGTTCATACTGGAGAGAGGTCAGAGAGGTTCAGACTTTCTCTGCAGTCTGCACTCTGAGAAACTCAGACTCTTCTGTCTGGACCATCAGCAGCCGGTGTGTCTCGTCTGCAGAGATTCAAAAACACACGCCGACCACAGATTCAGACCCATCGCTGAATTTGCACTGGAACACAAGAAGGAGCTCCAGAAATCTCTGAAGCCCTTACAGGAGAAACTGAAGCTGTTTGAACAAGTTAAAGGAAACTGTGATCGAACAGCAGAACACATTAAAGTCCAGGCTCAACACACAGAGAGGCAGATTAGGGAGCAGTTTGAGAAGTTTCATCAGTTTCTACAGGAGGAAGAGGAGGCCAGGATCACTGCTCTGAGGGAGGAAGAGGAGCAGAAGAGTCAGATGATGAAGGAGCAGATCAAGGCTCTGAGCAGAGAGATAGCAGCTCTTTCAGACACAATTTCAGACACAGAGGAGGAGCTGAGAGCTGAAGACGTCTTATTCCTGCAGAACTACAAGGCTGCAGTGAAAAGAGTGTGGCAGCGCCCCCTGCTGGAAGATCCACAGCTGCCCTCAGGAGCTCTGATAGATGTGGCCAAACATCTGGGCAACCTGAGCTTCAACATCTGGAACAAGATGAAGGAGATGGTCTCCTACTCTCCTATGATTCTGGATCCAAACTCTGCCAACGCAGAATTTGTCCTGTCTGACGATCTGACCAGTGTGAGACACGGAGAGAGACAGAAGCTTCCAGAGAACCCGGAGAGGACGGACTATCATCGCTCTGTCCGCGGCTCTGAGGGCTTCAATTCAGGGACTCACAGCTGGGACGTTGAGGTCGGAGACAATGAAGCCTGGTTTATTGGTGTGGCAGCAGAGTCTGTCCAGAAGACCGGACGCACAAAATCTGGGTTCTGGCAAATAGAGTTCTACAACAATAAATACAGCGCACGCTTGTTAGGATGTCCACCTTACGTCCTCAGAGTGAAGAAGAAGCTGCAGAGGATCAGAGTTCATCTGGACTGGAACAGAGGGAAACTGTCATTCTTTGATCCGGATACTAACACACACATACACACCTTCACACACACTTTCACTGACAAGCTGTTTCCATGCATGGGCACTTTGAATGAACTCCCACTGAAGATATTGCAAAGCAAAATCTCAGTAACAAGAGAAAAGCTCTGTTAGAGGTGATGATGAGGGCAAGGGAGTAGGTTTGATTTTGACATTGGTGAGGACACAAAAGTGCTCCAAGGCAGCACTCCTGAAAGTTGATGTTTTTTTGTATTTGCAATCATAATTTCACGTCATGTAGAGCTGATCAAACAAGCAAACAATCATAGTCAGAAAAAAAAAATCAGTAATTGACATGTTTATAATGCATATCTGAATATCTAAAGGAATACAAGAATTTAATGCATCCTGCAATGTTATAGGTTAAAGCAACTAATGAAAGACAAGGAGGCAACTTCTTATCTTCTTATTCTTCTTATCTTTACTCTGTAGTGCAACTGTGCATCATACTGTCAATTAACATACTGTCCATCAACAACATTGGAAATACATAAATACAATACAACAAAACATAAATGAAATGTAAAATATATATATATTAATGGTTTGTCACTAATACTCAGATACAAGCAGATTAGTGTCCACTGGTTGTTCCTATTTGAAAGAACCAAACACATGCCTATGCACTGCCTCCTGTCCTGTCCAACTTAAAGGTTGCAAGTAGCTTTTACAAGCAGATGGAGTGACAGCGGGGACGGCCAATCACACGTACGTTAGCGAGAACCCGGCAGAGCCAATCGGACAGCGATATTTAGGTTAGAGGCGGGACTTCTAGCAGAGACCAACTGTTAACCCTTTGTGTGCCATAATCATTGACTAAACACTACGGACAGCGGTTGTATTGATAGTGACTACACATTAGTGGCTGGATGTTGGTAGGGACGTGTCCCTAGCGTCCCGACCCAATTCTACATTCCACATACAATAATTAATCAGGAATTAATTATTTTTAATTATTTACTGCAGTATGTACACTGAAAACACGGCAACCACCTTCACTAGTTTTAAGTCAAACTCAAACTCTTAAGTTTTGAAACAAACTAAAACAAATTCTGTCGAGTTTGAGAAACCCAAACAAATTTGTGTTTCAAAAAATGTTCATAGTGAGCTGTCAAGCTAATTTATCATTATTTGAGAGCTTGAAAATTGAATGTCTGCAACTGAAAATATTTAATTATTAACCATTATTCATTTTGATTTTAGTGAATTTACTCAACCATTTTAAATACTTTTTTGTTTCTGAAACTCAAAGATTCAAGTTGAGGAAAAGTAAATTGGCTGAACAAAAGATTACACAGGTTGGGAAACTTTTCTTTAGTTTATTTCAGAGCTTAAGAGTTTGTGTTTGATTCAACACTTCTGAAATTTCTTGAGTTTTCACAACTTTTTTTCTCCCAGTGTATGTTCAGATTATTTTTTTAAAACACAACACAATAGTGAGTAATTCACACTTTTTTTTAAAACACAATTCACACTCAGCAAACTTTTCTCCAACACTAAATGGCCAAAAGTTTGTGGTATAACAAGCATTATACCTTTATGTGTTATAAGATCCTGCCTCTTGGCTACTTGTTCATCTCCGGTCATTCAGCCGGGATCAGATCTGTGTTCCCAGGGTCTTATGTTCTATGCTAAATCCTAACTCATTATGTGTTATATAGTGCTGAAGAACATTGGACACTTTGGACACTTTGTCATACTCCCATTATGTGCCATATAAACCTGGAGAAAATTGACCCCTGGGAATATAGCAATGATTCAATCCAATTAATGATTTTTTTAACATATTAATTTTCACTTATCATAAAAATGTCTCTTTTGATCGTTAAGGTTGCAGACCCCTGATAAAGACCCAGCCAGTATAGATGAACGTGTGAAAACGATGGGACGGCTTTCTACACGATTCTGGATCCTGGCTGCAGGGATTCACTCCCATTCAGCCAGAAGAGAGTTAGTCAGGTCCAGTACTGATGTTGGGTGATGAGGTCTGGTTCACTGTCGTCGTTCCAGTTCATCTTAAAGGTGCTGGATGGGGTTGAGGTCAGGGCTCTTTACAGACCAGCTGATAAACTATTTCTTTATGGACTTTGCTTTGTGCAGGAGGAGAAGGACATTACCATGTTGAAGCAGGAGACAACCTGTTGCCAAAAAGTTGAAGAAAAACACCTTTGTTTAAATATTATTGTATGTTGTAACATTAAGATATTATATACTGTTGGAGATGACCAATCTTTGGCTTTATTAGGAACTGGTTAACTGAACATCTAAGTCAAAGTAATAACCCCTTTTCTGGTCTAAACTGGTCTTGATAAAATCAAGGATATACAAGTTCCATTCATGGGAACGTTAACAGTTTTTTAGGTTATCGGGAGTTAATCATGTGCACATATGTAGATATTTTCAGCCAGTGGTCCTCAAATGATCATATATGGTCATTGGCCCATAATTGTGCAATATAGGTTTGCACTTACAGCTCTGAAAATGCAAGAAAAAGCTCTGCACTCTCCATTTATGTTCCTTTAATCCACAGGTTGTCTTCATTGACGTCACCCACATTCTAATTACTTTTCTTCAGATTCTTCAAAAGGCAAAATGCTTTCAGCAGAGCAGCAGTTAACTTCAGTCCAATGTATCAATAATGCCAAACTATAACCAACAAGCATGTTCATTTACAAATAAATCTGTCGTGTTTAAAGGTAACTTTAATTGAAATATAAATTACCACAGGTACACAATGACATTACCTTGACTTTGTGACTCAGTGATCAGTCCAGTCCTCATTAAGCCTGAGCAGTCTATTCTGCAGGAGACACTTTTGATTGCATCACAGTGCAGCTTGCAGGTAAATATTTTCAGATTGTTCAATATGTCAGTCTGTTGCTATGGCATCATGTGCCCACATGAGGGCGCCCCAAACTCTCTGCTAAGTCTGATTCATTCAGAGTCTTTAATGTAGAAACCTCAGGTGTAGTTGAGATGTTCCTGCAGCACTCCTTACTTCCTCCTTCCCTTCTTTCTTCACTAATTTCTACTGTGTTGTCTTGTTTTTACAATCTTTTGTTTGCATCTTAGTTTTACTTCAATTTTAGCTTAATTTTCTCATTGTCTTAACTTTCTGTTGTTACATTATTACCTGGGTATCCTGCTCTTTTGCTTTGTCACAGCACTTTCTAAACTCTGTTTTTAAAGGTGCTAGTGTAAATATAGTTTTAATTGTTCGTTATTAATTTCTTAAATTATGTCCTTCTTTCCTTTCTTACACAAAAGCAATGTATGATGTCCTCACATTTTTAACAGGTTACTTTGGTCTATAAAACTGTTTCTATTTTCTTCACTTGGGTCACAACATTGTCAAATAAACCTCAAATTATGAACCTCATTTTGTTCTTTTTTTTTCATTTGGGGACACTCCTCAGCAGGTCTCACTGATTGTTGCCTGTTTGCAGGGTGGCTAACTTTTTAACGTTTCAGATAAATCAGTCTTTATGTTTTTGCAAAACGGTCTAACTTGCATCAGACTAATCTAAGAGCAAGACTAACACATCTTAATTAACACTACAGAGCAGTCAAAGATGTCGTTGTGAAACTGTTCCAAGATGTTATACTGCCAACTTTGGACAATCATTTTATCATTTTTTCTGTTGGATGACAAGTTTCATTTCCCTGCTGATTTTGTACAGTGTGTGTGTGTGTGTCGTGTGTGTGTGTGTGTGTGTGTGTGTGTGTGTGTGTGCGTGCGTGCGTGCGTGCGTGCGTGTGTGTGTGTGTGAGTGTCACTGAGTCTCTCTTTAGTCTAATAAGAAGTCTTGATCTGTTCACCAAAAGAGGAAATCCCGTCCGTTCATCGCTGCTCCAAATCTCCGTTGGTGAGACAGAAACTCAGCCGGTGAGTAAAATAATGAAAATAATGTCTCTCAATATTCACATCTGCATAAAGTGTGTAAAATAACTTAAATCAAAACTTATAAAATGTACTCTTAAGATAAAGGTAACTCAGTGTTACTGTGACTGATTATCTTTTTGCAGCAATGTTCAAACCTCTGCAAGTTGTTTTTCACAGACATTAATTGAAACTAAAGGCTGCAGAAAAAGGATGCAAGTCAATGTAAAAACTGATGAAACTGTTTCACTTCTTAATTTAAATAATTTCATGTTTATATAATAACCCTACACACATATGTGTTTTAGATTTTGTTAGATTAGATTAGATTTTAGCCTGTTGTTGGTCAGTGATGGATGTTGGATCTTGCAACAATAATTTTAAAATCTTTAACATAGTTTGTATTTTTAGATTGTTTTTAAGTGTCTGCGGTAATTCTGTGTATTTTTTGCTAACTCGATGGACAAATAATTGAAGAAATCAGAATTGAAATAATGAGTTTGTTCAGTTGTGATATAAATGAAATATTATGACAAACAACTTTGCTTGAACCACCTCAGTGAACATTAACACAGAGTTGCATAAACATAGTTGTGTTTATCTTTAATTTATGTCATGTTTGAGTTACATTTTGCTGTTTTTTACTTCTTTGATAAAACGCAATCTGTAATTCCATTACTCTTAAAATCTTTCTGGAATTTTACATTTGCATTACATTTATACATTACATTTACCCCAAATATGCCAACACAAAAATTACAATTTTCATATTGTATCCATACAATTAGTCAAGTCAAGTCAAATTTTACTTGTGTAGCCCAAAATCATAATTTGTCTCAGGGGACTCAACAGGACCTGACAGGTTCAGGTCGGGTCGGGTTGGGCTGGGCCTTATTTCTCACATATTTCACAGGCTCATGGCGGGTTCGGGCTGTACTATATTCATTTATTTATTTCTTTGTTTTCATTTTTCTCCCCATTTTAGTCATTGCCAATTCAAATTGCCCACATGTACTGTCCCTGTCACAAACTCCTACTGTTTTGAGCACAGAGGGAATCTCGTTGAGAAAAATGTTGGGCTGTAATCACGTTTGGGCTGAAATTTGCTAATGAGGGTCGGGGTCGGGTCGGTTTCAGACAGAATTTTGTCAGCATCAGGCGTCAACAGGCTCAACTTTTCAGGCATTATTAAAGCGCTAGTCCCCGTGTAACACATTACACAAGTCATTATAAATATGAAAAACTGACCCACTCGTATTATGACTCCCATTTCCCTTGACTTTTTTTCATGTCCCGTCCCAGTCCTGGGAAATTGACTCCCATCCCATGGGACGCAGGATTCCCGTGGGATCTCCCCTGATAAAAAATGTCAGCATCTACTGTGCATTATCCCTTATTATCCAATATAATACAGCACATGTGCACTTCATATACCATGGTTACACTTCACTGACATCATTCTGTAAGGGATAATGTACAGTGAGCAGGTCGTTGTTGTGAAATAAATCCCAACAGGATGATGCAGGATCCCGACGTGAAGCAGAGGGGTCTTGAATCATCAAAAAAAATCAATAATTTGACACAAAATATTAATTTTTGAAATTATTTCAGTGATTTAACAATGTTTTAATCGTTCCTCCAGAGTCTATGATCAGAACTGTGTCTATGGCAACAGTCTGTTCTTCATAGCAACGGTCCTGTAGAATGCTGTAACTGACCAATCAGAATCAAGTATTCAACAAAGCCATGAAATAATGAATGTTATTAGACAGTATTATTGTCAGATGTTAGCTTAGTTAGAAAGAGAAAGAGAAACTAAACTGGACAGAAGATGAGACTGTTGTTCATGTGTAGCTTCTTTGCATTATAACTCTTGTGTTTCGACTTACCACCATCACCTTCTTCTTCTCATCAATATAATCGACTGTTCAATCCAGTGTTTGGGACCATGGGAGGTTATTATGGGCTGGCGGTCCTGGTGGGCGTGGCCTTTCTTTTGACGACCGGCCAATGTGACGTGAGCTGTAGAGATGGCCAGGCAGGAGAGTCAGGGATCGCTGGCAGAGATGGACTGGCTGGACAGAAGGGAGAGAAAGGAGAGCCAGGTAAAACTTGTGTTTAGTAACAATCGCCGACTTCCTTCCTCGCCCTCTGAAGTTATAGTTAAAGTTGGAAACTCACTGTTACCTTTAATAAATCACAGATTTCTCTGGTTTGAAAATTGTTGGAAACATTTGGGATAATGTATGAACACAACTCAACAAAATATACAACATAAATCAAGCATATAATATGTTACATATTATAGGTTTATCTAGTTTGACAGTGTTGTGTTCACAGCTTGTTTAAGTGCTGCCTGCAGGTTTACTCATTCATCTGTTTGTCTCCAGCTGTGATGACCAGCAGTCCGGTGGATGCGGGTGCCCTACTGAGGCTGAATGGGGATGCTGGGAGTCGGGGCCCGCCAGGAGTCATGGGCCCTAAAGGTTACCGTGGCGAACTGGGACCAACGGGTCCCTCAGGAAACCCTGGTCGCCCTGGCCCCCCAGGGAGGAACATCCTCGGTAGCAGTGGTACGACCCTATAGCCTGTAGTATATATCATGCTAACATATCGTGTATGTATGTAATAACACACTGTATGTATCATGCTGAAGTCAAATACAATAAAAAATATCTGACAGGACAGATAATAAGTAGAACCTCTAAATAATCCAGCTCGTAAACCAATGAAATCAATAAAAAAGGCGAAATGGGCGTTAGCTGTGTTTACTGTAACTTTAAGCTAGCAGCTAGCGACAAAACACAGAACTCTCTTTATCAACAATTTTAGAAAGACATCATGATATTAGTGAAAACAAAAATATACACAACAAACTATAGGAAACCTAGGATGGATTACAGTGTTAGCTGGACAAAAAAAATTACGCCGCTCTCTGTCACCCTTGTTAAGTCCCACCCCTTTTCGCAGAACCTCTGCAAACTTTATCCTTTCCTGTTTCCTGTACATAGATATGCTATATGCTAGACTAATCAATTTTTAAAGATGGTTTAAAGATGTTGCTGGAAGAACTAAAAAAGCCACACAGTCACATCTTAAGTTAGCTAATGTTAGCAAAACTCTAGCTAGCCAATGTACATCAGTTGTTAGTTTGCTAGTTAATTCTGATAGCTAACGTTAGCAAAACTCTAGGTAGCTAGTTAACTAGATTTTTTGCTAACATTAGCTAGACTGACTATATACACGCTGCTTATACAGGTCCATTTCAGTTTTTTGTTTGTTTGTTTATTATAACATTGACGTACCAAACACATATTAGTGCAGGAAACAGGAAATGAGAAAGTTGACTGAGGTTCCACCAGGGACCAAGTTTGCCCAACTGTGATTGGAGCAAAAGCAAAAATGGGTGGGACTCAGGGAAGACGCAAATAGAGGTGAAGAGACCTATAGCACTTTGTAATAGGGATCATAGAAGAAGAAATTAAGAAGCAAGAGTTTTGAACTTCATCCGTGGATGTATTAAGAGACCTGGATATGTAGTTCACAGTCACCCCTAGACGTGCATTATAAAAAGACATTTGTAAAACTGTTAGCAGAACATCTACAACTGCAAACAAGGCCAAACCTGGCAGAGAACTTTTTTTTTTAGCTGTGTGTGGGTGCCATCTCAGAGTTCAGTATCCAGCCCTTATAACACATCCATGACATGAACCTTAAACCAAGGCCACACTACAGGATTTTAGCCATGAGCTCCCACTCGCTGACAAATTCTGGAAATCGCTGACACACCCCTCCAAATTGCGTTTTGCCCCCGAGAGGAAGGATTGCAATGTGTGAACTGTTCAAAGATGTGATCCAGAGCTCGGCAAGAGCTCACCGGTGAATCGCCTACACCCATACAGCTATCAAGAAGGTTTAATATCTGGTCGAGTCATGGACAACTGGAGGAACCAGCAGCAGCTCTGTTAATGAGAGCAGACAGAGCACATGAGGCTGAGAGGAGCAGAGAGGGAGACAGAGGAGGGAGAGATGAAAGATCAGTGGAGCAGCAGACAGTAAAGCCCATATAAAGAGCTGCTACAATTTTTATACATCTTTATATCAAAAAGTAACTGTAAAGCTGCAGTGGCTATAAAGTTATGAAGTAGTTCAAATGAGCTCCACCTCCAGCAGCAATGGACTGAGACAACACATGCTGCACAATGATGCTTCAGTATTACTCATCTAATGTCACTTCAAGTGTGTTTTCATTACAACACGCGTTTCAGTGTTTTCTCTATGTACAGCTAGAAGTGACAGTATGCTGCTGATAAAATAGACTTTTTCAAGAGCAGTGAAGAGGAGGAGTAACTAATGTCATATTACTTTGCGCTATGGACGCTTCATATTCAGGTTAGTTAACACACTCATGACTAAAGCATATAAACCGAGAGGATAGGAGCTATAGATGCGGTGTGAACGCAGCGGTAACATGCTGCACACTGATGCTTGAGTATCAATAATCTAATGTCACTTCTAGCGTGTTTTTGTGACAGAACATAGTTTTGAAAGCAGACACGAGATTTCTCGGGTGAATGATCTCGTAGCTCGTGATCTCCTGTGTCTGATCAGTCATTTGGTCAGCAAAGTACAGCAATTTTAAGATTTGTGATTATAGTGTGAATATCACAGTGATCTGATGACTGTGAAAGTCTTGTAGTGAAGCCCAGTCTCCTTAGTCAGGTAACGAATATATTAAAATAGATGCATGCAATAGTGCATGTATATTGTCGGCATGTTTCACTGAGCTGTTGTGTTTGAAAGATTTAAGTCAGTTGCAATTTTGATGACAAACAGTGTCAGTGTCACAGTGCACTGACCACACCCTGAGTACATTTATTTATTTCATTAATAAACACTCATTCCTGGTCTGTGTGTGTGTGTGTGTTGTGTTCCCAGGAGGACAAGCTAATCGGCAGCAGGCCCATTCAGCCTTCTCAGTGATGAGGACTGATTCCAGTTATCCTGGTTTCAACCAGGTTCGGTCTGTCGCCCATCAACACCGCTTTGTCTCTCAGCTGTTTTCATTCCAAAATATTCTAAAGGTCCAGTGTGTTATTTTTTCCCCAAGATTGTTCCACCACAGTCTGTCCTATTGTGCTCTGATTAGCTGTGAGTGTGAGTGTAGACTCTGTAGAGTAGACTGTTTTCGATTTAAGTTTAGGAACAAAAACTATTTGGGCAGACCTTTTTATAGCGCCATGTTGAACTGCCATGTTTCGACTGCAGCCCAAACCAGACAAACCAAACGCTGGCTTTATAAACAGTCTTTTGCATTTTACACAAGTTTCATGGCCACTGTAGTTTCTTCTACACAGGTGAAAGTGAGGCAAGGTGTATGTCTGCAATCTCACACATAGATGCCAGTAAATCCCACACACTGGTCCTTTAAACTCTTCAGTATATTTACTAATAAAATATGTTTTCTTTATGTGTGTGTGTCTATCAGAGAGTAACCTACCAGACCGCTGTGGTCAACACACTTGGGGATTTTAACATCGCCACAGGTGAATTCACCTGCAGGGTAGCTGGTGTTTATTACTTCAACTTCCACTCTGTTGCCAAGGTAACACACTGCTGTCTCTTCTCCTGCTGCACTTCTTCACATAACCAGTCTGTAAAATATCTGATGCGTCACAGTTGTGCTGTGTGTTTGTTTTTAGGTCAGCTTGTGTCTGCGTATAGCCAGTGCCCCTCCCTTCACCAAGGTGGGATTCTGTGATTACAACAAGAATGATTACCACAGGAACACTGAGCAGGTCAGTTTCAGTGCTTCAGTACCACAGAGCCCGAGAGATGTGCTAAAATACACACTCACATTCACAACTTATTAAAGGGACAGTTCACCTCCAAATCAAAAATAGATAAATAGTCTTACCTCTAGTGTTATTTACTCATCTGGATGTTTATGGTGTGAGTTACAGAGTTTTGGAGATATCGGTCTGCCTTCTCTTTAATACCTCCTCTCTTGACAATGTATTTTTAGTGCTTTGAGCACCAGAAGCCAAGTGCCATCTATCCGACATATTCCTTGAACTGTCCCTTTAAGCTTGACCTTGTCCTCTCCAGAAGAACAACAGAGACAGTTGTTAGAACAAGCGCACAAAAAAACAGCTAACATACTCTCATGGCAGTTTGTGAAATAGAAATTTAGACCATTAGATTGGACACAAAATTTCTATTTTTTACGTGATACTCAGTGGAATATAATAAATGTGCAACAACCGGTTACACTTTCAAAATTAAGGTCTTGGGTATGTTTAGGCACCACAACTTCTTGTTCGGTTCGGGTTAAAATAATTATGCTCAGCCAAAAATATAAACGCTCAACACTTTTTCATGAGTTGAAGCAAGATATCTAATACTTCTATGCACACAAAAGGTTTCTTTCTTCAAAAATATGTTCACAGATTTGTTTAAATCTGTGTTACTGAGCATTAGTTTTTTTGGTTTAGGCATGAGGATGATTGGTTAGGGTTAAGGCCTGCAAAACAATTGCACTCTGGGATCATAATTAAGTTGAAGTTGAGACGTTTTTGCTTCAAATATTGTCATCGTGGCAGTGCTCATGTCCTTCTCAAAAATGGAACCAGATTGAACTTTTTTTTAAAAGAAGCAACACGTTGTTTAATCTGTTTGCTGGCAAATGGATCAGTTTAGAGTGTCTTCACCGGGAAAAAAACAAACAATCTGATGTTTGGTCACTCATTTGCATCACTTCCAGTTAGGAAGCAGCGTAAGCAGCGAGAAGGCTTTCTGGCAGAAAGTCCAGAAGTCTAACTTATTTCATGTGCAGTGGCACATGTTTATAACCTGACACACCAGATAGTTTGTTACACAGAACCATCTGGGCAGTTGTCCTTAGAAATTGTATGGAAAAGGGCAGGCACTTTCAAAAAAAACACTTGGCAGGTGATAGGATGAGTCATCTGTCTATCACATCTACCAGTCAGATCAAACTAGAGGAAATGAGAAAAGCCTTCAGCGCCGTTGTTTTCTCTTCTTTTGATGAAGAAATACTCTCCAGTTCTGATATAACTGATCACCACAGTATCTATGCTAACCTCTCAGGAGCTGCCATTGCTTGTTCAAGACAACTCGCTTCCATGGATGCTTCTCGCTGTCATCATACCTAAAAAAAAAAACACCGTAGCCGCTAGTAGTAGCAGTTATGACAAGAACAAAAGGAGGAAGGCAGGTGACATTTTAGTGACAAAGTCGACACAATTTATCCAAATGTCCCTTGGCAGCTTGCAGCCTCTGTGGAGTACAAACTCTACACGTTTTCAGATTTTATTGTCATCACTCTTGTTGCACCCTGACTCTGTTGCTTTTTACTCACAAAATGGTTTACAGGACTGATAAATCCGAAGTTTCTTACATACTGACAGTTGAGATTTGCTATGATGCTGTGATTGGCTGTGTTGTGTCTCAGGTGCTGTCGGGCGGCGTGGTCTTACAGCTGACAGCTGGACAGAAGATTTGGCTCGAGTCCTTCAGGGACCAGCAGAGAGATTCTGACGCACGTGACACCCAAGACAAACAGATCATCTTCAGCGGCTTCCTGCTCTTCCGTAATTAAGAAAAAAAAAAAAACTTCAGTTGTACACTCAATAATTTCACCACAATATGAAGTCAGTGCTGAACACCTGAGACTGCCGCTCTTTATGAATTTAACACTTAAAAATCTCTGAATCAGATCACATTTTTCACAGAACAGTAACATCTGTGAAACTGTTTGGTTTTTATGTAAACACACAGGTAACTCTGGATTTTTTCATCTGATTTGTTTCCTTCATATTGACTCATGTAAATGTTCTTTGAATTCAACTAAAACAAAATTAAAGTTTATTATTGAGTGTGGATGTTTTTCATGAGATTAAAGACATGATCTTGATGATTTTAGGTCTTGTTCGGGCTCGGAAAATTTTGGCTGCACTCTCTGTGCCGTTCTTGTGCAACTAGCTCGCTGTAGATTTAGCAATATATCTGCCGAGTATTGTGGAAGTGAAATGAGCGCAGGGCAGAGTGTGTGCAGTGTGGTAGACAGGCAGGAAGGCCATCCAATCATTTGACTCAACCTGAATGCTGAGCCTGTAACAGCCACAGTCCATCCATTATTTTTACTTATTGACTGACGTAAAGAGAATTTCAACCAATATAACAAAAATGCTTCTAAAACACATTACCTCTTCTGGCTTTAAGTGTCACCGCACTTAATTGTGTGATTATAGAATAATAATTTAAATTTTCGATAACGATGTCAGTGACAATCTTTGGTTTTTGTCATCTGTGCACACATCACTTTTAAATGTGTTCATCTCCCATATCTCAGCTGTCAGATGAATCACATTTAACCACACAAGGTGACATAAACCCTATTATTCTAAAGCTGAATCCTCATATTAAGTATTTTTAGTGAGTAGTGAAAACTTTAAATTTGTGTAGAGGTTCTACAAACATAAAAGTGATGAGTGCCAGTAGTTTATTAAACCCAAGACTCTCCATCAATGAGGGAAATTAGGTCCCTAAAACACACATATTTTAAGATTTTATATTGACCATACTGACTTTACTGAACGTGAAATAATAGGCTTTTATACTTACTATATGTACTAATCCTGTATACTGTATTACACAAATTTATCCAGTTCTGTTAACTTACTACAATGAGAGGAGTGACGGAAAATTCTGAGCTGCATGTACTCAAAATATTTGAGTTGGCTTAATCAATTGTTTTAATTCAATGGTAATCAAAGACTTTTGAGTTTATTAACTCAAGAAAATTGTGGACCTCTAGTAATTTGTAATAATTGCAGATGTTGTTTGTGATCTTAATCCTGTGCAGTCTTTAACTTTGTTTTACACACAGACTGACAGTAGTTTTAAATCACTTGTTACAGTGTCATTTGCAGTTAAATCATACACCACATTACAACTAAAACACAACTGTCAGCTCAGTCGTATTTCATATTTTACAGTAACGTCACCCTTTAAATGAGAGTTAAAAAGGACATAAATAAACGAAGGATGGGATCTTATTCTGGGATAACTTGAAGGATAATTTTCTCTGCACAGGCAACAAAAAGCCCTCAAATCTATTTAAATTTCAACATATATCAGATTTTCTTCAAGCTGTAAATAATTGAAAATTTCCTTGATCCACAGAGTGTGGGAAGGTGGAGTTGGTTATTTCGCCAATAAAGTTGCAAAAGTTATTAGATCTGCTTGGAGCTCAGACAAATGCAGCTGAGAGACGCCAAACAGAGCTGTGATGACATGAGGCTCTGTAAGTGTCCCAGTTATCTCCGTCAAAGTATAATATATCAAGTAAAATTGCCGACCAGTAGTCTTGCAGAGACGTTCAGATGACCTGAACACATGCATGTGGTTTGCAGGTATTGAGACACTAATTTCCATCTGTAGAGTGAGTGAAATTTGATAGTGACCGTGAGATCAGCTTTATTGATGTTTAAAATGATGATGACAGAGGAGGTTTGCTGCAGATGTGTATTTATGCTTGTAACATGTGCAGAAAGTGGACAAAACTGAAACCATACTAAACTATATTTTTAACTTGGCTGCTGAAGACCAGACGCTCCAATTCTGAAACACTGATGTTAGGCGGAGCCTTGATGTCATATTCAGGGAATAATGCCAGTAAATTCATGTGAATGATAGACTTTGCTTATTCCGTGAGAATGTGCAGCACAAAACACAGACGTGGGTGAGTCATATGAGGTCCTCTGGTAAATCTAGTGCAAATAGAGCTTCAGATAAACGCCTGTTATAGGCTGTGAATGTTTTTTCTCTCATAAACATCACATCCCCCTGTAAAGCACTAAAAATGTTTCCTTTAATTTATACAGTTTATGTATTATTATTATTTAATTATGCATCTTCACATATAAAGAGCCTCCTGCGACACATCTGAAGGTTATGGAAGTGAAACGTTTTGGGGTTTTGCGCTTCTTCTTTTTGGTTAACTTTTGCCACTTTGGCACATCCTCACTGACCTCGTTAATGTGTGTGTGTGTGTGTGTGTGTGTGCGTGTGTGTGCGTTTTGAGGTCAGCCCTTGTTTTATTTGGATTAAAATGCTGAAATCTGCTTCTTGGAAGAACATATCCTGTCATGAGTCAGAAGCTGAATCAGGGTGCGACAGAAACTTTATCTCCTGTTCTGGCAGCACATTCACAACACCAGCTAAAGGGTGATATTTCTGAAAGTGCTGTCAGCAGGTGATTGATTACACATTATGCACTGATTTAAAATAATTTATGTTTTCTGAGGCAGGACATGCAGACAAATGTTGGCTGAATATTGCAGAAATCGAATATAATATTCATAAGTATGTTTTCATCAGTGTATAATCACCTGAAAATAAGAGTTGTGTCATTACCTCAGAGTGAGTCGTCTCTGTCTACAGAGGGTGTGAGTCCTTGGTCTTTCATGGACGCCACCATGTTTCTGCAGCGCAGCCAGAATGGACAAACCAAACACTGGCTCTAGATACATCTGGTTCTTACGTGCACTCGGAAAGAGAGAATGAGACGAGGTGTTTGCAATCTGTAAGCACACCACAAGATGCCACTAAATCCTGCATACTGGTGGTCTAAGTACACTACATGCTGTAAGTGGACATGCTTATTGAATTGTACTGTTGATCTGGGGCTGTTTTTCAGGTTTGGATCCCTTAACTAAATTCAAGTGAAATCTTAATGTTACAGCAAACATTCATATTTTAGACATCAGTGGTCTTTAAACTTTATGCCAGCAGTTTGGTGAAAGTCCTTCCCTGTTTCAGGGTGACAATGTGCCACAACTCTGTGTCCATAAACACTTGTTTTGTTCCAGTTTGCTGTTAAAGAACTTGACTGGTCTGTATGGAGCCCTGACCTGAACCTCATCCACCACCTTTAAGATGAACAGAAATATTGACAGTGAGCCAGACCTCATCACCCATCACAGCAGCACCACTATGCACACATCGTGCGCTGTGCACAGGGTACAAACAGTGCTGGAGGAGGCCTGACATGGAAGTATTATAAAATAAAACATCAACTGATTAACTTGCAGCAGTGCACGCAAGAGAGAAAGAGAGCGCTGAGGACCAGTGACAGAGAAGTCTATGTGAACACGAACAGAAGCGTCACGTGATATAAAAATAAAATTCTGTGGTTTATCAGTGAAGTGTATGAACTACACTGCAGACTGGAGTCTGTTAACAGTGAGAAACAAACAGATGGATCCCTGTTATATAAATGTCTGTATCTATAGAAACCCATTTCTGCCAAATAACAGAAAAAAGAACATCCTGTAAATTACTGTAATGAGTGACTTTGTTAAAATAATGAGCTAGCATCTAAAATAATGATTTAATGTTTCAAAATATTGAGTTAATATCTCAAAACACTTAGTATCTTAAAAAATAAGAACCTTTTTTGAAATGACTCACATACAAGTCATTGTTTTAATAAAGTTTCTCATTATTTTGAGATACTAATTCAATATTTTGAGAGAGGGGAGACCAGGGAAATTGTAAAAACATTTTATATTTTACTACTTAAAACACACTTGTCATCTTCTGATATGAGAAACATGTAAATGTTCACCAGTTAATTATACAACTGATATACTTTAACCAGTAAGGACAAGATTGTAATATTAAATTTCATGCAAGAAGGCAAGGCAAACAATTCTTGTTTATTTATTCTCATCACATAGAAAAACCCTGTGCGACCCCTCTACAGGTTATGAACATGAACATGAAACATTTTGGGGTTTTGTGCACTTATTAATTATACACTTGATATACTTCCAGCAATAAAGACGAGACTGTGATATTAAATTTCATGCAAGAAGTCAGAGTGTTCCCGCTGCAAACACAGGTGCTGCGGTAGTTGGGGTCAGTTGTAACAGTGAAGCACAAAGTAATCACATTACTGCTTAAGTATCTAAAAATGTTTAATTTGTATATGGTTTGAATTCTTTTAGATGTCAGGCATCACATGCATTAAAAGCAAAAGTCTGCTTCTATTTTTGCAGAAGACAAGGCAACTGTTCTCGTGGTAACAATATTTAAATTATTTGAATTGAGTTAAAAGTAATTTTACATTCAAATTTAGTGATATTTTCCCATTTTATAACAGAAAAATGTGTCAACAGACAGACAAAGTGCTAACATTGCTTAATTATATAGGTTTGTATGCTATCCTGGTTTATGTCGATCTAAATTTGTTTTTTTTTAAAAAAGACAAGAAAAGACACAATGCAATTATTCTTAGGGCACTCAAATGACCTTTGACCCAACATTAGAGTTAAGTTAATGCTCTTGTGGCTGAATGGGGGAAAAACTCTGCAGTCTGGTTCAAACATCTGGTGGACAGACTGAAACCAGAAGACTGGAGGCTATTATCAGAGCAAATTAATAAACATGGTTCATTAAGGTGCACATGTAACTGTCCAGGAGTCCTCATACTTTTGACCACGTATAGGATCACTGTACTCTTCTTCACCTGCGCTGGTTTTGTCTCTCAGTTCGACAGCTTGTTGGTGTCATTAAATTTTTTTTTTAAATCTACATTTCTTTCCTTCTGCGTCCTTCCAGCTCTCAGTACCCACCCAGATTTGCAGAACTACAAACAGTTGGCTGAGAAAATGATTTCGAAGGAGAAGCTGCTGAATCTTTGGTTTTGAGTCGACTTCCTCCTCCGGCTGCCGCAGGACTCGGAGCTTCTCCTCAGTTTGTTTTGAGCTCATCGTGGTGGGCTTCATTCATCTGTTCGTCTGTTCTCTCAGGTGAGTTTTATTAATTTATTACATTTAATTTTTCCACATCTGGGTGTTAATTATAGTTCATTAAATTGAAGTCATTTACATTTATTTGCTTGCTTTTTTTTAAAGGAGAAGAATCAGCTTTTGTTAACAAGGTTATCATCATGATTGTGCATTATTTCATATATATTTATTAAAGAGGACTTTAATTGATCAGTGTATTCTGACTTCAAATTTCGGTTGTTATACTGAACAATACTTTTAGATATTTTCCGTCAGCTAATGCAGCTCAGAGGCACTGTGGTAGAGTCGAGGAGGACTGAACCAAACTGTCAGCAAACCGTCAACATAGCTTCTCTCCTCTACCTCTTCTCTCCTCTTCTTCTCCACTTCCTCCATCTTCCTCTTCTCCTCGTCTCCTCTTTCTTCCTGTTCCATCGACAGTGGTGGAAGGAGTCTTAAAGTCTTAATCTCCTCTCGTCATGTCTTGTCTCCTCTTCCACCTGTCAGGTTCTTCGTCATGTTCCATCATTGCTTCCTTGTGATCGGGGCCTTGCTGTCAGTGGCCATACCCCTGCTTGTCGCCATGGAGAGCTGCCCGGCAACAGGGCTGCCAGGAATGCCAGGTGTGTGCGTGCATGCATGTTTGTATATGTGTTTATATATGTGCATGTGTGTTGTTTTGTTGTTGGTGTTTTACATGTTTTGTTTGTTTATTCCATCTTCAGGTATTCCCGGGATGCCTGGCAGAGACGGTCGTGATGGACAGAAGGGAGACAAAGGAGAGTCAGGTAGCCATCACACACACACATAATGTGAACAATCAAACTCAGTAGACTTAGTACAGATAGTATTTAAACTGTCTTGCCATCATCTTGTCTCTCTGAAGTGTGAAACTTTATTGAAGTCGCCAAGAAAATTAAACCAGTTTAGATGCAAACCTGCTGCATTTGGGCTCTTTAGTGATGTTTCCTTCTTAAAGGGTAGAATAAGTAGGATTCATCTGTTACTTGTGTGAATGCACCAGAAATATAGTTGAGTGTCTCATTTTCTGATTTACTGATGTTTTGGGTAAGTAAAGCGTCTTGAACACAGCAGAATGATGAGAAACTAACAAGGTGCGGGAGAGAGGGGGGAGGGTCGGGGGTGGAGCCTCCCCATGTTTCCTGTCTGCCTCTTTATTATCAGCTTTCAAATAAGCAAGAGCAAAGTTCAGAGCTAAATGTGAAATTATTAGAATAAAAACATTTTCTATAATCTAAATAAAGTTAATCTGACAGGATTAGGGTCTGATAAACATTCAGCAGGACATTAATTCAACTCTTTTCTTCTACAGTGGTCAGTTCATGGATCTGAATTATTTATTTCCTTTCTGTACCAGTTTCCTGCATCAAACTCTCCCTAGAACCACAAACTGAGCTAGCTGTTTCCCTCTGCTTCCACTCTTTAATGCTAAGCTAAGATAACAATGTCCTGAGCTCCATACTTAACACACAGACATGAGATTGATGTCAGTTTTCTCATCTGTCTCTTAGGAAAAAAATAAAAATAAAAATGAGCACATTTCCCAAAATGTTGAGCCATTCCTTTAAACTGTCAGACACAGCAGATCAGTGTGGCTGGTTTTTATGCGCAATGACCAGTCTGTTGTTTCCCGTTTACAGGAGCAACATGGCACGGTGGTCACGGCCCTCAGAAGGGGCAGAAGGGGGAGCCGGGGTCCCAGGGATACGCCGGTAAAAGAGGTCAGAGTGGAGATCCGGGGGGCCCGGGGCTCCCAGGGATTGATGGACCTCCGGGAGAACCAGGAGACCCAGGGTGTGTAACCTTTGAGCAAGGCACAGGGGGCCTTAATGAGGACACCTGTCTTGCAAAGTGACCTTTAATATTTCACGTCATATCATGCTTGAATGGCTCTAATGGAGCTCTGAGCATCATTTCCTGCTGTTTCTGTGGCTGCAGGTTCGCTGGCGCCCAACAGAAGGCAGCGTTCAGCGTGGCCAGAGGAACCAACGATTACCCGGACAAAGCCAGCGTCATTCGTTTCACCAACGTCATCACCAACATCAACGATGACTACGACACAGCTACAGGACGCTTCAGGTGAGAAAAGCACCTGGTTTCTTATTGTAAGCACTGCCTTAGCACACCATTGTGTTTTGCTGAGTCTGCAAATAGTTCATTATGTATAGGTGGGTTTTTTATTTACAAACGTTACAGGGTGTGCGCACATTCAGGGGAAAAAAACAACTTTGGTAGCTGATCGAAAGATTATAGTCAACAGTTGTAATCAATGTAAATTTTAGCATAGTTTTGTGAATCCTTGTTTACTCAATCATAAAATGCCATTTCAGAGTTGGATCTGTTTCTTTGGGTCTCATATCATACGAATATATAATGTAAAATGTTAGCTAACAATAGATAATCATCAGTTTAGTCACCAGGTCTCTTTATGAAATCGCCCCACTAAGTTTGCTGTTCAAATAAATGTTTAGCTAAAAGGAGATGATTCACAAAAACTTTATCGGTTTGCTGAGCGGTTATTGAGCTTGTAGTGGCTATTTGTTGAAAAGGGAGTCTCATCAAAAAATTCAAAACTTACAACAAAGGCCACTGATGCATCGGTCAGTTGGGTTGTAACAGGGTTTATTTCCAAGTCAACAGCAAACATACATGTTCTCACATGCTGCCTCTCTCTTGCTCTGGTAAAAAACACTATCCCTTCCTGGTACATGACCTTACCTTACCCACCTGCCCCTGGTGATGGCAACAAAAATACAAATAAATCCAAAGATATCTCACAGTAATCAAATTAATTAAATTGCTCCAACAGAGCTTGTTTATCCTACTTATTAACCGTACCAGGAGTGGGTCATAACATTAGTGTCTGTAAGCTAATTAACTCAAAGTAAAAATCTTTATGACAATGTGACTTTACTTTACAGCCTGCCATATTTGAAAGAAATGTGAAACCACTGTAAACATCCTGTACAAGACCTGAGACACGTATGACAGCTTGCTGGCCTGGAACAGTGATGGAATGGCACAGATTACATTGGAAAGTAATTCGGACCTTGCCGATCAATAAATTAAATCTCAGTAATGGTGAGAAACTACCCGATCACTTATAGATCTACTCTATATATATATGAACACACCAAGTTAGAAACCTGGAGAGAAACAGTGAGAGAGGAGCTCAAACAAACTATTTGTATGTTTGCAGCCTGTAAGAACAACTGCACCTCAAGATCATGATTTAGATTTGAATGATCACTCTCACGAGATTTTCCACGGGTCCGGGATTCCCTTCTATACAGGACCGTCCTCCTGCCTGCCAGCGTCCTAAGGGAGGGAAAGGAAGAGAGAAACCACTACACTGTTTTTAGAATAAGTTGCTAAACTTGTCGCTACTCGCTTCTCAGAGGTAATATCACTAAAAGAATCTGAAAAGTCTGTTGGCAACACTGGTTGTGCTACATGGACAAGTGCTGCTTTCTGCCCCCTAGTTGCGTGTGCATTTCTGTGACGACGTTGCCCTGAAACCCTTCTATAAATCTACAAATTCATATAAATAAATACATAGCCTCTTACAAAAAAACGGCAGATACTACAGCATATCACTCATACCCTTCAAACGGCATATTAAACAGCAAATAGAGGGATGTGTGCACAAGCACTTAACCTGATGACCATGAATGTCTGTACGACAGTTCATGAAATCCATCCAATAATTTTTGAGATATTTCATTCTGGACCAAAGTGGTGACACATCAGACAGAACCACATCTCATCCAGAGAGCCGTGCTGCCAGCTAGCATGGCTAAAAACTTAACGATTCCCTGATTGAGCTGCAATCTTTAAATCAAACCAAATAAGTAGAAGGCATTAAGGTTTGTGCACTTTTAGAGAGTTAATTAAGTTTTTGTGTTGTAGGTGTCGGGTCTCGGGAACGTACTACTTCGTGTTCCATGCCTCTTTAGAGGACCGACTGTGTGTGCTGATGAAGCTCGACCAAACACTGCTGACATCGTTCTGCGATCATCGCCGCGTCAGGAGACAGGTACACACGATACTCCAGGGATGGAGTGTTTATTTTAATGGGTGACCACATGAGAAATTGGTCAGGCTGCTGTGGGCCAGACACAGATGATGTAAGGTCCTGATAATGCCCTAATCTCAAATATTTGACTGGTCTGAACTCTTCTATGTAGGGCACTTCTACCGTTGGTCATCCTCTCTGAACTGCCATGAGTGAATGTAATTAGTTCTCGTTGTATCTGGTGTTAAACGATGCACCCTGTGGTCACATTCTGACTGATTCCAGGTGACGTCGGGCAGCCTGGCCGTCTACCTGTCGAGGGATCAGGAGGTCTGGCTGGAGACTAAAGACTACAGAGGGATGAGAGGAAAACCAGCAGGCTACAGCATCTTCTCTGGCTTCCTGCTGCACGCTCACTGACACACAGGATAAAACACAAAACAGCCTTTTTCATCACTTTAACTCAACAGTTTTACAGCTACACTATACAAAATAAGTCTTCCTCTTCCTGATACACTGATCCTTGAACCTTTTCTGTCGTAAGGACAGAAGAATGATTGTACTGCACAGTCAACAATCATGAGAGGACTTAATCTGTTGATTTACCTTCTCTGTCTGTCAGATATTTTGAACTGATAAACCAAATAAACCCAAATAAAACAACTGGGAGGACAACCAGAATCCTGTGTATTTGTATTTAATTTCTTCTCATCATTTGTGCATATTACATTTTTATTTCCTTCTCGGGCAAATTCTTAAAAAGAGAGATAACCTGAGGAATATTTAATTTAATTTAAAAAGTGTGCATTTTAAGGCAGTGTTTAAAGACAGCTGAAGCTAATAGATTAACAAAGACAATAATGAAAAAACAAATGCAATATGAGTTACCTGTGAGCTCACTGGCTTCTGGTTCAGGTGTTTGAAATAATCTTGTATCCACTAAAGGGGAAACTGTCTCTTGAAGGTAACACCACACGGTTGTGACCCAGCTCTATTTTAACATGTACATGAATGAATGAATTTTGATCATTGTGTCATGCACAAGCAATGTGCCCAACCCAAACAGGCTCACAAGACACCATTATTAAGCAAAACACACCAGAAAGCAGCTAAGGTCAGACATGTGTCTCTGTCTCTCTGAATGGAGCAGAGGTAACTGCATTTGGGGATTGGATATCGCTGACCCTGAGGAATGGGAGGAAAAGGTGCTGAGCTGTGGCCTCAGACCTCTTGTGCATTCATACTTCCCTTGTTTTGGGTTTGTAGACCAACAGACTAATTCTATATGCTGCAGATGTGTTGGCTCTGACCTTATTTGGGCATAGATTATTTATGGCATTATCTGTGTTAAGGCTTAAAGACTATCTCCGAGGACCAAAACTCATCATTGTTTATCATTGTTGTTGTTTTTTTCCAGGTACTAATAAATAGTGTTACTGCCATTTGCTGATTAGTATCCATCGTTTCATGTCCCAGTTTCAATGTGAAACTGGACCAGTAGGGATGTTCATTTGCTTTAGCAGTGGATAACTTAAACATAGAGTCAGTCTTTATTTATTAAGCTCTCGCCAGTGACTAAAAGCCAGTCTGAGATTTACTTTTGTCCAGCAGCCTCTCTTAATGTCCTCAACAGTCTCTTTTCCTCTGCCAAGAAGTTTGTAGTGGCTGCTTATACTACCTCTCACCAGCTCTGGTTCTGGTTTGGCTCTGGTTCTGCTCTGGTTCAGGCTCCGCTCCCTGCCAACATTCCCCCCACCTCAAATTTGAAAACCTCCAACCCCCAGGTGGTCCAAAGCTCCTGTGCTACCGTGTAAACACCAACTTTCCACGAGTGCTCTGAGCTCAAGTAAGCTAACTGAGCTAACCAGCTACAACAGCTACATTTAGCAGCAGTTAGCTGTTAACTTTAGCAACAAGTAAAACTGTCCATCAGGAAAATCTCATTCTTGTGTCACATAAATCAGTGACACAGTTGGTGGTGTGTGACTTAGCGCTGTGACTTCAGTGCTCTAAAGCATTAAGTTACATAGTGTGAGAACAGGCATTTGGGCTGCAGAGTGGAAATGACAGATGCACCATTTTTGCTATTACAAGGTAAAACAGTAATCTAATCTTGCTTTAATACAGTAAATATATACAGATCTAAAGAGAACAGACAGAAAACAGTGAGGCCTTTAAAATAGCATTGGATTACATGCATGACTCCTTTTTAGACAATCTCTTGTGTGTGTGAAGCGTGAACTTGAATCCATGTGGGGATGGCGGAGTCCGCACTAATAATAAAAACTATTATATAGTAGTAGTATCAAAAATGAGGTTTGATTTCATGAAAATCTTCAGAATCATAACATTAACCTCTGGGGACATTTTAGAAATTGTTGCATCAATTCATTAGGCACAATTTTATTTCTATTTCATTCATTTTTTTAATGTAACGTGCAACACATATTATGTTAATCAACATGTCTGTAAATGTGCCAGTGTTAGCCAGCTGGCTAATTTTCAACTGCAGTGCTTTGGCGAGATGTTTTGAAACCTATAAAGTGAGAAAATGCACAGAACGAAGACAACAAGATGCCATATAGACCGAAACAGACAACAAAGCAAAAATTCTTCGAGACAAAATTCGAGCCATACAGAACAACAAGAAACAGAAAAACATCAGCCCAACAGTACAGCGAAAACAAACACCACACGAAGCAACAAAACACAGCTGAGAAAAACTGATCACAATCCAGACGAACAGCCACAGTGACCCCAAAACATGAGTACAGTAATCAAGGGTAGATGGATGGGACGATAGGTCCCAAAAAACAGGGTGGATCAAACATTCAGAAACAGAAAACACGAAGTGAAGAAACGGAAAGAGGATCTGAGAAAGACAAAAAATGGCAAACTGGCAAATTTGACAGGATGTATTTTTAATAAATAAAGGCCAGCCCTTTTTTTTGATGGAAACTGTTGAGGAAATTTTAAATATTTTTGTGGAACAGATACTGCCATTCAGACTGGGGTTTGGAGCCTCAGAGACGCCCTGCCTGGAAACCAGTTTGTGTTTTAAGCAACAACAAAGAGGAAGTGCAGAGGAAAAAAAACAGAACAAAATGTAGATTTGGAGAAAATATGTTTTAATTCAGATAAATTGAACCACACTTCATCATCAGTTTTTCTTGAGGTGGAGTCTTTCCTGACTTTTTGTTCAACTGTTTCACTTCCTCTGAGGGGTCATTTGCTTTGTCAGATAAATAGAATACGATATTACAGATTTAGGACAAGGCACTGAAACCACAAAGGTGACAGATAAGGTTATGAGAAAGTTTTAAAATGTAATAAAAGCAAAAAAAAAACCGTGTGAACAAGAATAGAGGAACGAAATGCAAGAGAACATTTAGGAAATCTACCCGAGGTCTGTGGTCGAAAATAGGTTTACTCAAGTACCATACTTAAGTACATTATAGGTATTTTATGTGAGTATTTTTAGATTACTTTATATTGCTACTTCACAATATTTCAGAGGGTAATATTACACTTTATACTCACGACATTAACTGTCTGATGAAGTTAATTACCTTTAAGGTTAAGACCTCACATAGGGGATAATGTACAGTGAGCAGGTCGTTATGGTGAAATAAACCCTGACAGGATGATGCAGGACTCCTTCAGGATGCAGAATCACCCTGAAGGGGTTTATTTCACAAATAATGACCTGCTCACTGTACATTCCCCTGCTTGTTACATGGTAATGTACCAAAAATACAAATAATTTGACATAAAATATTAATTTCTAAATGATTTTCGTTATTAACGATGATGTTACTGTTCCTCCAGAGTCTATGGTCAGAACTGTGTCATGCAACGGTCTGTTCTTCATAGCAATGGTCTGTCACAAAAAATAACAGACCTTAGACTTTGAAATCTTTAAAATAAAACAGTGTTGGATGGCACCAACAATCAGCAAAATGTACTTAAAATCTGCTTATTCAAAGAAAAAATTAATCAAATTTGTTGTTACTAATGCATCAGTGACTACGTTTGTTAAATCTGGTACGGTGACGTGCTTCACTCCTGGTTGCTGGTGAATTAATGCAGTCACCATGGGCAACTGTATCTTCTTGACTGAAATTTATCTATTTTTTTCAGTACTTTTATATTAAAAACGGACTGGTATCAGAATTTGTTGGAGTGAAGCGAATTTCTGCCTCACGCAGCACCAAACATGCGTCTTGAGTTCAGTTCAGCTTCTGACTGAGCAGCAGAATCAACAGGCTCCGGTTGTGTCTCTGATTTCCCTCCAGTCTCTTTTCTTTCCCCCCCTCGCTGCGCTATACGTCTGTACAAAGTGAAGTACATCGGCTCAGAACAGAGTCCGATGTGACTCTCTGTGTTTATTACTCGAGATGCTCAGAGGTCCATGGAGCCACTTGGATCATTTTGCCTTTTGGAGTTAAAATGGTATTTTTTTCCAAAGTTTTCCACCGGTGGCAAACTTTCCCATCGGCCTCCATCTTTCATTCGTTCAACCACCTCCCTGAAAAGTCTGGCATTGCGATATTTGCACCACTTGTTGCCATCAAAGTCTTTTCATATTTAAAAGTTTCTCCTTCTGACTAGAAATGTGGACTTTTCTTTTGTGCATGTCTCTCTATCCCAGACTTGCAAACTTACAAAGCTAACTGCAAACAAACAAGAACACAGTGTCCTAAACTGCAGGGTAAAAACAAAACAAAACACTAAGACACATATTCTCAATGCACTGTTACATGTCCAAAGAATGCTCCTAAAACCTGAATAATATTGCTGTATCCCACGTGTTATAATTAGAAAATTCTATTCAGAATAAGGCCAAATTCAAAATATCCAGACATAAAATGCTGTTTACACACCCATATAAAATTCTTAACATTATAATAATCGTAATAATGGTAGAAAATTAGTGTATATGTAAATGTAGTTATTGTGTAATTAACATTTTACTGCTGTAAGTCAAGATGGAGCTAATTTGAACTATTCTGTGTTCTGTTTAGTTTAAATTACCACAATGCACCATTTTAATTTTGATATAAAATCTCAGTCCACAAACTTTTTCATTTTCATGAAACAATGTAGTGGAGTAAAAGTGTAAGTAACAAGAAATAAAACTACTTAAGTAACAATATCTCAAATTTATACTTAAGAACATGAGTGTATGCACTTTGTTTCATTCCACCACTGACAGCAGCAAAGTTTTTTTTCCTATGTCACTGTTTCAGTCAATATGTATCTTAAAAATGATGATTGTAAACACCAGCAGAGCAGTGATCGTGCACCCTTGAACAGTTTCACTTCCTGTTTTGTCCTGACTGAGCTGCTGCCGTCAGTGTGCAGCTCTTCAGCTCCTCAGCTCTTCAGCTCCGATCTCCATCAGCTTATCGCTCCACCACAGGACGAGAGACTGCATTACCTGCAAATGGTGAGACTTTTGTGTCCCTATGAAACCTAAAAGAACAAAAAATATATGTAGACAGACAGAGAGGGAAGATCACTTCTGTCTTCATCAGACAGAGACATTGTTGTAACAGAAGTGGATGGTTTCAGAGCATTTCTTGCCTCATGTTGAATCTTGTCATTGTGTTTAACCTTTTAACAAAGTAAAGTAAAGCCAAGTTGTCTGCATATACTTAAAGCGTTTAAATGTCTCCAACTTTAGGCATTTAGTCATTAATTTGTTTTAAACTTGTATTTAATTTAATTTCCATTTCCATATTGTTTAGACAGTTGGTTAGAACATTAAAAATTATCACATAAATGTTGTTAGATATCAACTTAGTAATATACTCTGTCTATGATTTCTATAACGTGTGTCACTGTCAACTGGTTGTTTTTGTGGGTTTTACTATCAATTTTCCAATTAAAATAATTACCGATCATTTAAGGACAAGGTGAGCTGGTCCCCATTAGACAAAACTTAACATTTTAAGTTTAGGACTTGGTGTTTGGTTAAGGATATTGTTAGGGTTTGAACATGTACTGAAATCAGTGCACTGTCCTCCTAAGTGACAGAAACAAGTTCTGTGTATCTCTGTGTCTGTTCATTCAGGCCCCCCGGTGGCTGAGCTGCAGTACTGCAGTGTTTCTGCTCTTAGTTCACGTCAGTCTGGCGATCACGCAGCCCTGCGGGATCCCAGGGATTCCTGGGATACCAGGCAGTCCTGGGCGCAACGGCCTGGACGGTCTCAAGGGAGAGAAGGGAGACCCTGGTGAGCTCATGGAGACATCAGATGCATTTTACATTTTCTGCTGTGAAATAATCTCATGCAAGAACATTTTTGTATTCTTATCTTAAACTCCTCTTACTTTTTTCCTTACAAATATGCCAAGTAAGATTCAGCAAACACTTGTAACTTAAGATAACTGTGTAAATTATCTGTCTGTGCATATTTAATGTCTTTAAAGAAATTAAATATACAGTCATTAATAAAAACGTCAGTTTTGATAACACCAGACTAACTGCACATGACTCTACAACAGGTCTGCACCTCGTAAATTGTACAAAAAAAAAAAAAAAAATCTAAATACGAGAAACGAGAATATTGGTGAATGTGACTAGTTTTCCTAAATCACTCATACACACCACTTAAGAATAAATCTGTTCGTACGAGTGGTTCTTACATGAGGCCCATTGACTAATGGCTCATTACCACTCTGTCATGCAGGATATAACACCAATACGACAGCCTCAAGTACGTGCCAATATGAATTCCAATCAAATACCATCTTTTTCCCTCTCTTAAACAGCCAAGCTGTTAATAATACATTTGTATGGATGCACTTTGCTGAACCTAACCACCTAAAAACATTCTCAAACTGTGAAACAAATATTCTACTCCTATGGAAGAAATACACAGCCAACAACAGGACTCAGTTATGCAGTACTGCTGCTTTTTATTTAAGCAGCGCTATTGATCGGTCAGAACCATTCAAATACTCAAAATGAAATTTAAATAATGTGCATGAAATGCATAAATTGTACTCGGTTGTTTTGCTTTTTTTGTCCTTGAGTTCACCCCAAAATCAACCCTCGTGCCGATTGAATGTCAGGTTTAGTTTTTTTAGTTCCACAAAACACTGCTGGAGTTTCACGGGAAAACAGCGCTTGGAGAATCTCACAAACAATGGAAGTGAATGGTGACCAATTTTCAGACAAAAAAAGAAAAAAAAACAACAGAGTAAAAACTTAAATGCCTCCATACTCCTTGTCTGGTGTAATCTAAGTCTCCTAAAGCCCCGACATGCTAAGCTGACTTGAAAGACATCATTTACACCATGTTTTTAGCCTGAATCTTCACTGTAGATCTTTAGCTTGGAGCCAAGTTCATCTATGCTATGTTCATGCACACTGTCTGAACTGGGCGTGTGTTGTGACGGTGTCCAAACTACATGCAGGGGCTTTAGGAGACTTGGATTACACCAGACGAGCAGTATGGGGGCATTTTATGTTTTTATTCTGTTGTTTGTTTACGTTTGAAAACTGGTCACCATTCACCTCCATCGTCTGGGAGATTCTACAGCACTGTTTTCCTTTGAAACTCCAGCAGTGTTTTGTGGGCTAACAAAATAAACCCGACCTTCAATTGGCATGAGGGGGAGTAGATAATGACTGAATTTTCATTTATGGGTGAACTATCCCTTTAAAATTCCTCCACACAGCCGACATGATGACAGGTCTCACTCACACATTAACTCACAAATTTTAGCTAAACATTTACATGATGTTAGTTAGCGAATGGATCGTTCAGATTGTATCCACCCTCTTCCCCTCCCCTGATTATCGGATCAACACTTTCCAACCAATAGGCGATTAGTTTTTTGTTGGATCATCAATTAAGCAATCAGAAATCACATATTCCATCACTGTCTATTGTGAGTGAGCCCTGAGAGCTCAATGCAACTGAAGAAAACACATGCAAACAGACAAAAAACAGATGAATTAAGTACTGCTGACGCTACTTTTTTGTTGGATCAGCCCCATAAAGTTGCACCACCGTGAAGAAGAAACTGAGCTCCTATATGGTGTTTAATTACTCCCAAAACATGCACCCATAAAAACCAGGTACATGTGATACAACAGTATCCGCAAGTGGAAAAGCATTAAAATTGTAAAAATGCTTTATCAATTTGATCTCAGCGTCAGTTCAGTCTATCAACCTTGTGTCATGTGTTTCTCTGTATGAGCAGGTGAGGCAGGTCAGCCTGTCAGGGGTCAGAAGGGGTTTCCAGGTCTGTTGGGGCCCCCAGGACGACCTGGGCTGAAGGGTGACCTGGGTCTTCCTGGTCCTCCCGGTACTCCAGGCCAGCGAGGTGAGAAGGGAAAACCCTTCAACCCCTCCCACCAGCAGAGCTCCTACTTCTCCTACAAACGGATGATATCACAAGCACCAGAGCTGGACACTGTCATCAACTTCAACAGGTCAGTGCTTTCCAAGTCACAGAGAGAGAAAGGAGAGGTTTTTAATGCAACAAAACAGGAGTAATTAGAAGAAAAAGGCTGTTTGGAGAGGAGAGGTTGAAGGGTGGGACTGATCAAATATCTGTGATGGTTTATGAGGTTTTTTGCAGCCTGGAGTCTCCATTAAAGCCCCAGAAAACTTAGTGTAAAATCTTAGGTATTTCTTTATAGTCTTAAATATTTGTGACTAAATAAGCAACATTTAAAGTCAAGGATGGGGAAGAAAACATCTCTAGGATTTTTTAGATTAACAGTTAAAAACTCTGCCTCACCACTTCAGGACTGTGCCGGTGTGTTCAATCACATTTGTTTGAGAGTGACCTGAAAACACAAGCAAACGATGCCATGATGACGCCGTGATTTCATTATGAGGGGAGGAAAAAAAAAAATCAGGAGAACAGGAGGGAGCGGGACAGAGAAATGAAAATAGTTGGAAAACATGGGATGCATATTTCATCATTTACCAGAATCAGATCATTTATATCATTTATAGCAGTGTTTCTCAAACTTTTTACACCACATCAGATGATTTTGAGCTCTTCAAGCACCACCACTATGACCAACGTTAAAGGAATAGTTTTCTTAGTCCACAAAACTCTGCTGGAGTTTCACAGGAAAACAGTGTTGCAGAATCTCCCAAACAATGGAAGTGAATGATGACCAGTTTTCAAATGTAAAAAAACAAGCCCAAAAAAAGAAAAGATGTAAAATGGCTCCATACTGCTCGTCTGGTGTAATCCAAGTCTCCTAAAGCCCCAACATGCCAAGCTGAGTTGAAAGACATCATTTACTCCATGTCTTTAGCCTGAATCTTCACTGAAGATGTGTGTGTGTGGTGTGACGGTGTGCAAACAGCATGTTGGAGCTTTAGGAGACTTGGATTATGCCAGACAAGCAGTATGGAGGCATTTTATGTTTTGTTTTTTTTTGGTTGTTTTTTATACATGATCGTGACTACTGGCTGAAATTTAAACAAAAATAAAGGAAAGACAAACTAATTTTAGATTACATTTCAATTATCACATGTTTTATGTATTTTCATTTGGAATTTTGTGGTATTTTGATAGATTTATATAATTTTTCAATTACTTAATTTCATTCTAAAAACAATATTTCTGTAGATCCACAGCTTGGAGCCACGTTCACATGCACGTGCACACCGTCACGCCACACACACACTAATCAATAAATCAATCACTCAGACTATATTTGTATATCACTTTTCAGAATGCAACACAAAGTGCTTCACACTTTGTAATGGTAAAGAATAAAATAACAGGAGCTGAGGGAAGCTATATAAATGAGGAAACAACAGAGGCAGAATAAAAACTCAAAATAGGAAATAATTTAAAATCAATCAATAAATAAGTAAATAAATAAGTTAATAATAATCAGTGGATGAAATAGGAGAATATGCCAGATTGAAAAAAATAGATAAATGCACAATAATAATAAATACACAATAGATAAATAGATTAAGTTCAATTAAAAAGGCAGGTCTTGAGTTTGCTTTTAAAAATATCAACACTCTCTGCAGCCCTCAGGTCTTCAGGCTGTTCCACAGACGTGGACCAGAGTAATAAAAGGATGCTCACTGTGGGTTTTTGTTCCAAAAGCAAATCTGATAAATTGGTAGGACTAAGATCAATAAGAGCTTTATAAACCAATAAAAGGATCTTAAAGTTCAGACGGTGTGAACGTGGCTCCAAGCTAAGGATCTAAAAACACGTCTGTGTAAATTATGTCTTTCAAGATGGAGTCTGTGAGCAACTAAACACACAAAACAAAACATCAGTATCAATCAATAAAACCTGAAATGTGTTTGTGTGAATCTCCCACAGAGAGATCCTGCCGGACTTGGATCAACAGTTTCAAGGAGACTCGCTGACAAACGGAACATTCACATGTGGCATCAGAGGGATTTATTTCTTCAGTTACCACGTTTCAGCAAAGAGCAGAGTGAGTCTGAAGAGCTCATCCTCACTAAACTCGTCTGTGTGACTCAGCGCCTTTTTGTCTTTTTGATTTGCTTCACTTTGACTTCAAGAGTCGGATAAAATCATTTGATCAGCAGCCAAAATCACATTTTCTCCAGTACTGTACTCAAAGTTACTACAAGGAGTTTTTAACTGGTTATGAAACAGTGTCAGTTTATTACTGATGCCTTTACATGACCTGCAGGAGTTAATCAGATCATTAGTGAGAGGACCGGTGATGTCTGTGTAATTATTCTTAATGTCAGCCATGGGGTCGGATCACGTGCTCTGGATACATAAAAACAGTCTTCCATTACAGTTACAGATAAAGAAGAAGATAAAGAAGTAATTAGATTACAAATGCATTTAGTAAAAATGGAGATTATTTGTAGGATTATAATTTTAAATAAGATATACTAACCTGTTCAGTGCAACACAATGTCAATTCATTATCATGACTTTTAGTGAAAAAATGCTCACTGCATGGGTGGAAATTTTGAATCTTTTTTGTCTTTAAATCAATCAATCAATTAAAAAATTGCTCACAACAAAGGAAGGAAAAACCCAACACCAAACATAAAACACATAGAGCTGCAAATATTAATCGATAATTAATTACTATTTAATTAATCTGCATCTATTTTGATCATCGATTAATCCTTTTAAGTCATTTTTTTTATGGAAAAAAAAGCCCAAATTCTCTGATTTCAGCTTCTTAAATGTGAATATTTTCTGGTTTCTTTACTCCTCTCTGACAGTAAACTGAATATTTTTGGGTTGTGGGCATCATGGATGAAACAACTAAACTGATTAATTGACAAAGTGATCAACAGATGAAAATAATCGTTAGTTGCAGTCCTAAAAAAGTAAAGGCTGAACAATTTCCCTATATTTTATATTCAAAAGTAACAGAAAGTAATCAAGTTACATTACTTTAGTATTGTGATAACTGGATTAGGTAATGACTCACCCTCCCCTCCCTGAACACTGATCTGAGGATATTTGAGCTCCTGACTGTGTTTGATCACCTGCAGGTGTGTCTGAAGCTGGTGAAAGGCAGCGACAGTCACATGATGCTGTGCGACACGTCTGAAGGCTTCCTGGTCACCTCGGGCTCTGCGGTCCTGGAGCTGGAGGCCGGAGACACCGTCTCACTGGAGTTGACCAAGTACAACACCATCGTGACGAGCCAGAGCAGCACCAGCCACACCTTCACCGGCTTCCTGATCGCCCCCACCTCCTGAAGCCTCTCATCAATGAAATCAACAATATCACAGACATTCTGGGGATCATTTACAGCAATTAAATGAGAAAAAAAAAGTGTTTTCTGTAATCACACAAAGAGCTTTAAAGGACTGTATCAGTGTTTTTACATGTGTTAGACCAGGGGTCTGCAACCTTTATGATCAAAGGAGCCACAAAAAAAAAAAAAAAAAAAAAAAAAAAAAAAGGAAAAAAAATCTGTCTGGAGCCACAACTATTAAATCCTCTTATTCCTGAATACTTTTTTATAAAATCTGGCATCCATAGCTACCTTATGGAGACTCAAGAAGACAAGCCACTGCCAAAATTTAGAGGAAAAGGCACTGAGCCATAGATGTACGGTATGATGCACATTTTAAATGATGAATATATATTTTAATTTGGTGTACAGGCTACATACTTTTACAGCTGACAATCATAAGAATCAGTTTACACTGTAAAAAATAACTGAGATGACTCAAGATTTCAAGGCAAGGTACTGCAATAGATTTTTGAGTTTTGAGCCTGAATCAAACTGTCATGTTTTGAAATAAACTTTTAAAAAGGTTTGCCAACCTATAATCTTTAGTTGAGATAATTTACTTTTCTTCTTCAGATAAACTTAAATCTTTTAGAAATTCAAAATAAAAAAAAATGTATTTCAAAATTTGGTCACCTGTGAGCTGTGAACCTGATTTATCATTATTTTGGTGCCTAAAAGTGGTTTTAATTGAAAATATTGAAAAATATCAAAAATTTTAAATCATTCACTTTCACTTAAATCACTTTAATTTTAAAAAAACAATTTCGGGGGGTTCTAAAACTCAAAGAACAAAAGTAAATTATGCTTAATAAAAGTTTAGTAGATGGTAAAACTCAAGAGTTTGAGTTGAGCTCAAAACACAAAAAGCTCTTGCATAATGTTGCCTTAAAAGTTTGAGTTGTTTCAACTTTTTCACAGACCTACAACAATGATAAATGAAAATTAAAATGTTAAAGAAATAACCATTATTCATTTCATTTGTTTTTTTGTTTTTTTTTGCCAAAGTCACCGGGAGCTGCTGGAGAGCAGCTAAAGAGCCGCATACTGCTCCGGAGCCGCAGGTTGCAGACCCCTGTGTCAGCCCATTAAGTCCATGTTCTCTTTCAAAACATGCCATTTTTATATCTCCAACAGCCAGTGGTTTTTGGTTATTTCACTACAATAAATCCATCTCAGTGAACAATTCAACAGCTTTATTCATGTTTTAGTGCATTTTAAAGGTACAATTAAACATAAACAAATGCTCACAACGAAACAAGACTGAAATCTGCTGTGAATTACTTTTTATTCTGTGTAAACTCTCATTAAACAACTTAAATCTACAAATGTTTCCTAAATCTGTTAAGTGTATTTTTTTTTGAAATTATAAACACTTGAGAAACACTTTTCATTTAAAACTCTTCTATCATGTATCCTCAATATAACTCACATTTATATAATCATAAAATTACTGACCGTACTCGTTAGTTTAATAAATCTCAAATTTATCCGTAGGTGGGTTATATCATCACATCTGTCTTATTGTGTCACCCCTGAGGGGTATTCCATCAACGAGGATAAAGGAAAAGTCTGTCTAATTTTGATAAGTCTGGCTCATTTAAGTGAGTGACCCGTTCCATGACTGTGGTTTATAGGACTCTCTGTTCAGTAACCATGGTAACTGATACCTGTGAACTACCTGCTCTGTGGCGGGTTAACTGTGTGTCAGAGAATTCCAGCCGGGCAGAAACGGAATCTTAAAATTCCATCAAGCGTCTTTTTATGCTCCCGTCACTTATGTTCATGAAGAAACACAACGTCAAACCTTTCTCTCTGTGACCAAGCGTGAATTTATGTGTTTATTTTAGGTCCAAAGAACATATTAATTAAAAAAAAGTTAAGAAAATCATGTGTGCCAAAAGTGTACGTGTAAAGTGTGCCAAAGTTGTGGAGAAGTTATTTATTCATTCACTCATTTTGTTCACGCTGTGAAGACAGAGAACATTGTTATTGTTCAAATATTTTTATTGATTTTCTCAAATTGAAAACACACAATAGTACTCAATACTCTAAAATACGATGGAAGATGTAGAAATACAAAAAGTGATACCACACCAATACACCGTAATTAGCACATATTTAAAAAATGAATTAAAAAAACACCAAAGCAAAGGCAGTAACTTTCATTTTATCTGATCACTCCAGCTTTAAAAAGCAGAATAATGACAAATATGATCAAATAAAATCCTGATAATAATATAAAATGAAATCACACCTTTTACTGTTATTCTTGCTATCATCATTATTATTAATTATTTACAACATTCATTATTTATTATGTATGCTTGTGATGTTCCAAGTAACTTTTAAAAATTTAATTATTTCAGTGGTTTTAGGATGTTTCTGAGCATTTGAAGCTACTAATGTTTATATTCTATTAAAATAAAATTTTCCCTCGAGACAGTGCCATGATCGGAACGATCCTAAATTTGTTTTTAAATTACCTTATTTACGTGTGTGTAACGCTGTGTGAGTGTTCTTACTGCCGATATTCTGTCTTACACCGAGACAAATCACAGTAACTTCAAAGTACCGGCAAAACAGTAACTTCACGGTGGTTCGCTGTGGTTTCTCTATGGCTTTTTGTAGTTACTGTAATTGTTATGCCCTATTTTCTCCAAAATACAACACATTTGAGTGATGATATTTGTCCACATGACAAAGGATGTGTTTAATGTCACAAAAATGATTATAACGTAAAGAAGTTACTGCCCTTTTCCTTTGTAGGACAGTATAAACATTTGTACAACACTGCTTGGAGGAAGCATCATGGAGTAACTTTATTATGATTAGAGATAAAATATTTAATGTTGTGGTGTGTAATATTTCCCTCCAGTGACTCACTATTTAAAAACACAGAGGTATCAGGTGAACATCTTTCTGACTGATTCCTGGCCAGCAGTTCATTAATTATCCATCACGCAGTGTCAGGTTGGCAGACACTTAACCTTACAGCTCTGTGGACGGTAAACACAGACAGTGTTGGAGGAAGTAGAGGATTGTCTGGTGCATTTATTTGCTGGACTTTTGTTTTTTTTTTTTCCCCCTCCGATCATCATGATTCTCACATGGAAACTGTTGGATAGACCCTCCAACCCTGTCATGAATATTTCTTCCTCTTTTCATTTTGTTTTGATCTGACCAGTTTTACAAACACAAAATAATTACAGGTATAGTTCAGATTTCTGGCTGCTGATGACAGGGTCAGAAGCAAAATGTATTTTAAGAAATGCCTACCTAAAAGAAGCCTCCATATCAGTTTAAGGGTACATTATTTTTACCATATTTTCTCTGCTTTACCTTGCTGTCGGACAGCTTTATCCGAAGGGGAAACTCCATTATAAAATTGTTGTATCGCTCTCTTCAAAGCAACCAAACTCCTTTGACAAAAACACTAATTTCAACTTGCAGAACACAGGAGTTGTTGGTCTACCACTGCCTCGATCAGGTAAATTGTTTGGTGGTTTTCAAGAGTTAATCTGGATTCACCAAATCACCAAAGCAAGGTAAAACCAAACAATAAAGCCAAAATAAGAGGAAGGAAAGGACGAACAAGGACGAACTAACAATTTAGGAGGGAAAGACACGGGATAAATTCACAAGGGAATGAGATGATAACAAGACATGTGTGAGGGCAATCAAGAACAGGTGAAAATAATCAGTGACCTAACAGAGCAGGAAAACAGTCAAAGACAGGAAGTAAAACCACCAAGGACACATAAGGGAAGACATACGTAACTACAGTCTGATTGCAAGGTAAAGTGGTGAAAATATTCTAAATATAGTGTACAATTAAACTAATGATGATTTTTTAGGTGGCTAAAATATGTTTTCTTGCTGACCCTGTCCACAGCAGTGCATTGCTTGGCTTCCTACCCCTTTACTCTCCAAACTGGGGGCGTGCCGACCGCAGTCTACTGACTGTGGATGGTACCTCATACAACCCCACTTCAAAAAATGCAGACTATCCCTTTTAATTTAAAGAAAAATTACTAATTTTAACAGAAAGTACCAAGAGATATGCTCTCTATTTTTGTCAAAGCAGTACCAAATGTCAAAATTTTGGGATCATTACAAATAATTAATCATTACAGTCATTACAAAATGGTTTATAATACTTCAAAATCCCAAAATAACACAAGCCGAGGGAACATTAGAGGATTTTTAGCAGTATTGGCGATTAAAATAAAATCAGTGTGCGTCTTAAAACAAACAAGAATGATGTTTATTACGTGCAAGCCTGTTTTCTGTTCTTCACGCTCATTGGAGAGCGGCCTCTGGAGTCTGAAGGCTGAACTTCAGCCCAGTGCATCTGTGGCTGACGGGCTGCTGAACACGCCGTTCCTGGCGTAGAAGGTGTTCCTCACCACGGACGACTTGGCGCGGGATGGAGTTCTGTAATCCAGATTGTAGTCGCCTGTGGATCCAGGCAGATAATGTTAATCTGGGGTCAAAATAAAAAACGATCTACAGCAAAAAGAATTATGATGATGGTGGTGGTCTCAGTATTGGATGAATTGCCATGAAATTTGGTGCTGACAATCATCGTTTAATCTAGAACAGGTTTTAATGAAAGACACAGCTGGATAATTATGTTGCCATCCACCCTGATGTGAAGTTTGAGGACTTACCCAGCCTCCACCGTACTCCCAGGACGTCAACAGAGGAAACTCAAACTTCTCCTCAGGTTTAATTTTGCCTCGTCTCTGCATGTACAGACTCCGACCTTTCCCCTGCAGAGCACATTTTGTTAAAAATTACTTTTTAATGCATCATGTTCAAACATTTGGCAGAAAAATAGAAAAACTAATTGACCAAATGGGAAATGGCAGTCTGTGTGATGGTGTAATTGTCTGCTAAATGTCATTATTAGCGTAAGTATGATTACCGTTGCTAACACTTTTCAAATATGCTTTGCTTTTTCATTTTATTAAACTGCAACAATTGAAGAGACTTTTGTTTCATGAATATTGTTACTGGGTTGTGAAAGACTTCAAATTATGTTTAAATTAAGTTTTAATTTCAAGATGGAAGTAAATAAAGTCTAGACAATGTGAGATAAGAGTGCAGGGGCCATATTTCAGATCCTATTTTAACTGTTTGGTAACCGTGGTGATTAGAATTGGGGACCTTATTTAGAAAAAAAAGACATGACAGATGAACAGTCAATGTTTCTGGCCTAACTTAAGATAGGAAATGTGTTTTATACAAGTATCCTAACTTCCCAAAATCTTAAATAAAGTCTCCTCACTTTAGAATAACCATTACGTTGTCCTAACCTTCACTTTTCCGCTCATAGTAGTAGTAAACTTACCAACTTGTTAACCGTAGCTAGTAACTGTGGGTAGTGGTAGGGAAAATGGGTAAAAATCCTATCTTAAACTCTCCCTATCTTATCTTAAGACTTAAGACATGAACTTTCTGTAATATGGCCCCTGACTTCTACAATCAACTGTACATTCATATTTATATTAAGTTGTTGTGTGTCACTGTGATTCATACATGCTGAGAGGAGTCCTGATAGAGAGCATCTCTGGTCTGAGGAGAAACTGGCCTCATCAATGGGGCCGCACTGAGCCGCTCCTCCCCGTCCGTAGACAGCACAGGAGCTGGAGGTGGAGGAGGAAAAGGAGGAGGAGGAGGAGGAGGAGGAGGAAGAGGAGGACGAAGAGGGCAGCTTTGTTTCTCATGTGTCCTGGTAACAGGAGGCAGGACAGCTCTGGTGGGTGCAGCATAAACATATATCAACATTTGACTAAAAGAATCTAGATGGATAAACAAGCACAACAAGCAGGGGGGGGAAATAACGTTATATGTATTTTTGATTTTAGGGTGAACTGTCCCTTTAACTTGAGCGCGCTGAAAACACGTTTTATTTTGGACAAACTAAATCTGACACGCTCCTGGACTCACCGGCGCTCAGCAGGCAGGCGGCCCGGCCGTGCTGAATCTGTCCCGGTGTTTAGGGGGTTGGAGCAGGACGGGTAAAACCTGGCGTAGCGGCTCTTCCAGGCCAAACGGGTCCACATCTCCTTCTGGATCTGCTCCCGGTAGCAGTTCTGGCTCTGGGTCGTCAGCAGGGAGCGCATCTCATCTCCCTGTCAGAAAAGTTTAATTCAGCGACTCTGTGTACAGTTTTGACACAGTTTAATATTAAATATTAACGTGAAGAGTTTTAAACACAAACAACAACAGATTCCAGAGTTACAGTTGGTCTGATTGGTGGACGCAGTTCCTCAGACAAGGAAACGGTGTCATTAATGGATAACACCTGAAACCAGGTGACAACTGAAGCTCCTCTTCCGAATCATCGGTACAAAAGATTAACATAAAAACCGAAGGGCAGAAAAAGAACTACAACTCCCAAGATGCACTTGGGTAAAAAACTTAAGCGTCCTGATACTAACTGCGGGTAAAAGCTACTGTAAATATAATGTTGTTGAGGAAAGTGGCGTCACAATCTGCATCTTAAATTAATTCACGCCATGTTTTGATTTGCACCTTCTGTCTTCTACATATCCAGGCTTGTGGAGTAACAGATTACATTTAATTGGATTACAAAAAAGGTAACTGTATCCCATTACATTACATTACATTACAGGTAAAAAAAGACTCAGAATCAGATTACAGATACATTTAGTAAAAATTGGGATTATTAGGATTACAGATTTAAAATAAAAGAACAATATATTTCCTTGAACTCTGCATCGCGGCTACCAAATCATTATTACAGCCTCTAGTGAAAAAAATGCTTAACTAGGTGGAAATCTCACCATTTTTTTTGTCTTTAAATCAATAAATCAGTCAATAAATTGCACACAACAAAAGAAGGAACAGCTGGACAAAGTAACAAACATAACAGTAACGACCATAAAACTCTTAATGCTGCAACTTTGAGTCTTTTTTTTCCTAAAAAAAATATCAAAAGTCTCTTATTTAAGGTTTTTAATGTGAATATTTTCTGGTTTTTTACTGCTCTCTCACAGCAAAGACATTTTAAGATGTCATCTTGGGCTTTGATCAACATTTTTCATTATTTTCTGACGTTTCATGGACCAAACTGAGAAAATATTTGACAGATTAATTGATGATAAAAAAATAATCATCAGTTGCAGCGTTATAAACATTATATTAGGTTACACAATTTCACCATATTTTATACTGAAGTAATCCAAAAGTGATGAAAAGTAATCAAGTTAGATTTTAATATTTGATACTTGGATTAGGTTACTGACTACATTTTTTTAACACGTAATTAGTAACTGTATTGGAATACATTTTTAAAGTAACCCCCCCAACCTTGTACATGCTTTTGGGAGTTTTAATTTTATTTTTATTTATTTATTTTTAATTATTTGTCTCAGTCAGATCAAAGCTGAAAAAATTAAAACTACCAAAAAAATACTATTACAATTTATTTATTTATTCACAAGGCCAATCCACATAAATTAAATGCAACTTCAGAGTAAGAAAAAAAAAATTGTCTGAGCATATTACAGAAACTCTCAAATTTGGTAACCATGGTAATTATGGTTAGGTCTGATTTAGGAAAAAAAAAAGACATTACTGAACAGTTCCTTAGTTAATGTTTGCATCATAACTTAAGACAGGAAATGTGTATTAAGCATCTTAATGTCCAGAAATCTTAGATGGACTCTCCTAAATGTAGAATAACTGTTAAGCTGCTCTACCTTCGCCTTTCCACCAGAAAATCTTAAAAAAAAAATCTGGATTTATTACTTGAGAATTAGACTGTAAAAGTTTGACGGTTGATTATTTTCTAAAGACTCTGCAGTACATCACAACACCACCATAAACAGCACAATAAATAAAACTCATCTCTTTCATGAACAAAAGAACAAAGAAGTAAAAATCTAATAAATTATGAATAATATGAAGAATGATTGTTAAATGTCTTCATTTACCTTTTGGTGAGCCTGATGCAGAGCTGCAGGATCAGCTTCCTCACTGTGGAAATGAGTTGTGGATCAGATAACGCTGTAACACAGGGAAACATGAGACACACATGCAAACACACTTCCTGCTCCTCCACCATTAGAAGCCTGTGACACTAACCTAAATCTAATCCTTTTTTACCGTGTAAAGCCTTTAACCTTTGCTGAGTAGCGGTTAATTATGCAAAATTATTACATTAAGATTATCTCTTGAATCGGTTGTTTTAATAAAACTGTCACTGGGCAAAATTTTCTGACAGAAACACGTGTCAGCTCAGTAAAACAAGGCGCTAACATTAACGATCTTGCAGCCATGATAAAATCTTGTATGCTAGCTAGCAAGACCTTTAAGAGAATAGTTTGCTCATGTTTATTTTTAACCAAAACCCACAACATAACATTGTTATATAAGATTAAATCTGCAGGCATCAAAACTTCAGACAGCAGAAGAAAAATACATCCAAAAAGTAACTTTCATTCCTCAAAATCGTTTTTTTGTTGAAAACTCAAATTGAGCATGTGCAGAGTAAGTGTCATCACTCTAACTTGTGTCTGATTGGACGACTTGAGTGTTACAATGGCCCCCAGTCTCCCCTACCAAACACCCAAAACAGACAAACTCAGTCTCATTATCTTGATCTCTTGTTAGCTTGTACATAAAACATATAGCATGCACTGCCATTTTTAAGCTTGGCCGCTCTGTCTGCAGCGTCATTGCATTGCTACGTAGTGGGAGGGAAAGAATTAACTCCCATTATGCCTTGGTAGCATTTGCCAAGCTCCACCCATCACCTGAGTCAACTGAGAACCACAGAGGAAATACAGGTTATATTTGTTTCATGGACAAAAGACACACAAACAGAAAGTGATCATCCGAACAAGTTTCACAAAAAGAGGACGACTACAGGAGAGAATACATAGAAAATCTGAGTACCGTTGTCACTTAGAGAAAATATGGCTTCTGGAACAGAGACGATCTCTCCTGTCCTGTCTGTCAGAACATCTTTATAGATCCTGTTGTCCTGTCATGCAGCCACAGCGTCTGTAAAGCCTGTCTAAAGAGATGGTGGAGAAAGGAACAACTACAACAGTGTCCGGTTTGTAAGGAAAGGTCTTCACTGAGCGATCCACCTGTTAGTTTGGCATTAAAGAACCTGTGTGAAGCCTTCTTACTGGAGAGAGACCAGAGATTTTCAGCAAAGTCTGAGTCTCTCTGCAGTCTGCACTCTGAGAAACTCAGACTCTTCTGTCTGGACCATCAGCAGCCGGTGTGTCTCATCTGCAGAGATTCAAAAACACACGCCGACCACAGATTCAAACCCATCGATGAAGCTGCACAGGATCACAGAGAGGAGCTCCAGAAATCCCTGAAGCCCTTGAAAGACAAACTAAAGCTGCTTGAACAAGTTAAAGGAAACTGTGATCAAACAGCGGAACACATTAAAGTCCAGACTCGATACACAGAGAGGCAGATTAATGAGCATTTTAGGAACTTTGGCAGTTTCTTCAAAAGGAAAAAAAGGCCAGGATCGCTGCTCTGAGGGAGGAAGAGGAGGAGAAGAGTCTGATGATGGAGGCGCAGATTGACACTCTGAGTGCAGAGATAGCAGTTGTTTCACAAAAAATCAGAATCACAGAGGAGCAGCTGAAAGCTGAATTCTCAGTCTCGTTCCTGCAGAACTATGAGGCTGCAATGAAAAGAGTCCCGCTGATTCCCCAGTTTAAGGATCCACAGCTGGACTCAGGAGCTCTGATAGATGTGGCCAAACACCTGGGAAACCTGAGCTACAACATCTGGAACAAGATGAAAGAGATGGTCTCCTGCACTCCTGTGGTTCTAGATCCAAACACTGCTCATCCAGAACTCATCCTGTCTAAAGATCTGACCAGCGTGAGACACGGAGAGAGACGAAACTTCCCGAAAACCCAGAGAGGTTTGATTTTTACCCCTGTGTCCTTGGCTCTGAGGGCTTTAATTCGGGGACACACAGCTGGGATGTTGAGGTTGGAGACAATCCATACTGGAAAATTGGTGTGGCAGCAGAGTCTGTAGAGAGGAGGGAACAACCACAGTCTGGATTATGGAGAATATTGTTCGGTAATGACAGATACGCAGCTTGCTCTTCACCTGATCCAGCTGCTGTTCTGTCAGTGAAGAAGAAACTGCAGAGGATCAGAGTGAATCTGGACTACAAAAGAGGAAAACTGTCCTTCTCTGATCCTGACACCGACACACACATACACACCTTCACACACACTTTCACTGAGAGGCTGTTTCCGTACTTCAGCAATGGAAATGAACTCCCGCTGAAGATAGTACCAGTGACGGACTCTACAGAAACCAAAGAGAACACCAAGAGTGGGTGGTTTTTTGGTTAATTAGGTTGATCGACTGATGCTCAGATTACAAGATATTCAAGCAGATTTAGGCTTGATTCACAGATACGGTTAAATAAAAGAGAGCTCTGTTTCATCTTTTCTTTGAATATGAACCTGAGCAGACTGGAGAGAACACAGAATTTAAAATGAAATAAAAATGTGGACTAGAAATGTTAATGTCGATTTATAACCATTAGGGATTGAACTAATTAAAAATGTATTAACTCCTAATGTATGTTTTGTGCAAAGCTCACAGGTTCTTACACTGTTTGGTCTGATTCGTCTTATTAGTCTAGAAATGTGATATTATTTTGTTTGGTGGAGGCATTTGTTTGATCATTCTGTTCATTTGAATTGTTTGTGTGTCATAAATGCACAATGAGTTGAAAATCACAATGGGGTTCTCTGCAATTTTCAAATCGCTGGAGGTACAATATTTGTTAAAGGCAAAATGTGTCAAAAAACTTAAATTATTAAATGGTGTGATGGCAGAAATGTCCTGTCCTACACTACTTACTATACTTTTTCAAAATTGTCCAGCCCTAAATTAATGTTTCACATGACTGATGTGCTGATAAACTTGTTTAAATAAAACTTAAAATGGGGGGAAAATGTACAACCCCAATTCCATAAAAAAGCTGGGATGTTGTGTAAAACGTGAATAAAAACAGAATGCAATTATTTGCAAAAGCTTTTTAACATATATTCAATTGAATGCAGTACAAAGACAAGAATGTTCAAACTGATAAACTTCATTGTTTTTTGTAAATATACACATTCTGAATTTGATGTCCAACATTTGAAATATGTTATTGTTATTAGCTTATATATGGTTGGGGGTTACCATACTGATTGCTTTGAAATTTTAATTGTTTACAGCGTTTCCATTTACGATGTATACAATCTATTATTAAATCCCTGAGAATGCTTGAGAGCTGACAAACAATGCATTTTGTAAGTGTACATGCTCTTACTCTGGGTTTATGTATAGTTGATCAGTTTGAATTATCGTGCAACCTATCAATAAATAGAGTAGTCACACATGGTTAGAATACTGCCTGGTGTGACATGAATTGTCTTGTTACGTTCCTTAATTATCCAACATCTAAATGCAAAAAAAGCATAGGAACTACTATTTCTACTTACTACTGTACTGTGTTAGCACTGAATGTACTGATGGTAAATATGCAGAAGTTGAAATGCTTTTCTTGAGTTCATGTTGACCCAAAGTTCACCCAGAATTAAACAATACATAGTTTTCCTCTGGCCCATAGTGTGATTTATCCATCTAGATAGTTTTGGTGTGAGTTGCTGAAGTTTGGAGATATCAGCTGTGGAGATGGTCTTTCTTCTGTAGAATATAATGCAACTAGATGACATTCGGCTTGTGAAGACATATTTTATTTATCCCTTGGTTAAATTACATGTTTTCTCTGTTGTTATTTTACACAACAGGCCCGAAATACACACATGCATATACAGGACCTATAGACATGCTTTAATTTAGAGATGTATGCGAGGGGGCTGCACACATACATGTAGTCAGGCGCCCCAAGCAATTAGAGGTTAGGTGCCTTGTTCATGGGCACCACGGTGGTGAACTGGCACCTCTCAAGCTACCAGTCCACGCTCTGTACAGACTGGTCCATGCTGGACTTGAACTGGCAACCCTCTGGTTCCCAAGCCAAGTGCTTACAGACTGACAGACTGAGCTACTGCTGCCCAAAAGTAGCCTGGCACTGGTAGATGAGTACAATATATCCCTTTTATTTATTTTTTTCTGATTTGTATACCGTATAACAGATAGGTCTACTACAACTATTTCAGTGTGTGTAAATAATCAAGTCTCTAAGTCTTGATAGCTCTGTTACATAAGGTTCTAAAAATAGCCAATTCATCATATGTTGCTTATCTTGTACAACAACTTACTCCTTTGACCCACCCCTGCAGGTGTGCCTTTCACTAAATTAATAAGCAATGAACAAAAAGGGCATGACAAAGTTCCACCCCTGTCATGACTCAGCTGAGAACAACAGAAGAAATACAGGTTATATTTGTTGCCTGGAAAAGAAACTCGTGTGCAGAGAGACAAGATTCACCATCAGAACAAAATTATATCTTCCACAGACAGAGAACAGCTACAAGGGAGGATATTGGGAATATTTGAATCTTTCAGGGAGAAAATGGCATCCCGAAAGGAGGAGGACCTCACCTGTCCTGTCTGCCTTAACATTTTTAAAAAGCCTGTTGTCCTGTCATGCAGCCACAGCTTCTGTGAAGACTGCGTGAAGAGATGGTGGAGAGAGAAACAACTACAGGAGTGTCCGGTTTGTAAGGAAAAACCTCTACTGATTGAGCCACCTGTTAGTTTGGTGTTAACAAACCTGTGTGAGGCCTTCGTGCGGGAGAGAGATCAGAGAGGTTCAGAGTCTCTCTGCAGTCTGCACTCTGAGAAATTCAAACTTTTCTGTCTGGACCATCAGCAGCCGGTGTGTCTCGTCTGCAGAGATTCAAAGAGACACGCTGACCACAGATTTACCCTCATTGAAAACGCTGCACAGGATCACAGAGAGGAGCACCAGAAAGTGTTGAAGCTTTTACAGGAGAAACTGAAGCTGTTTGAACAAGTTAAAGAAAACTGTGATCAAACAGCAGAACACATTAAGGTCCAGGCTCGACACACAGAGAAGCAGATTAAGGAGCAGTTTGTGAGGCTTCACCAGTTTCTTCAAGAGGAAGAGGAGGCCAGGATCACTGCTCTGAGGGAGGAAGAGCAGCAGAAGAGTCAGATGATGAAGGAGCAGATTGAGGCTCTGAGTACAGAGATAGCAGCTCTGTCAGACACAATCAGAGCCACAGAGGAGGAGCTGAGAGCTGAAGACGTCTCATTCCTGCAGAACTACAAGGCTGCAGTGGAAAGAGTCCAGCAGCGCCCCCTGCTGGATGATCCACAGCTGGTCTCAGGAGCTCTGATAGATGTGGCCAAACATCTGGGCAACCTGAGCTACAACATCTGGAACAAGATGAAAGAGATGGTCTCCTTCACTCCTGTGATTCTGGATCCAAACTCTGCTCATCCAGAACTCATCCTGTCTGAAGATCTGACCAGCATGAGCTACGGAGAGAGGCAGGAGCTTCCTGAAAACCCAGAGAGGATTTATTTCTACACGTCTGTCCTCGGTTCTGAGGGATTTAAGTCAGGGACTCGCAGCTGGGAAGTCGAGGTTGGAGACAGTACATACTGGAGAGTTGGTGTGGCTGCAGAGTCTGTCCAGAGGAAAGAAGAAAGTCAGTCTGGATTATGGAGAATATTGTTCCATAATGACAAATACGCAGCTCGCTCCTCACGTGATCCAGCTACTGTTCTGTCAGTGAAGAAGAAACTGCAGAGGATCAGAGTGAATCTGGACTACAAAAGAGGAAAACTGTCCTTCTCTGATCCTGACACCAACACACACATACACACCTTCACACACACTTTCACTGAGAGGCTGTTTCCGTACTTCAGCAATGAAAATGAACTCCCACTGAAGATAGTACCAGTGAAGGACTCTACAGAAACCAAAGAGAACACCAAGAGTTGGTGGTCTTTTGGTTAAAGTCCACATGAAAAAGAAAGCAGAGTGCTATAGAGAGCCGAGGTCCCTCCCCTTCTGGTGGACCACCACGGGACTTAACATGGAAAAAAAAACTGTATAGAGCTGAAGCTGAACAGAAAACATTTTCTTGATAAAATATGAACCTTGATTGCTTTTTATATATATTTTTTCCCCACATATATGGGCACGTAGGTGCGCAATATGACTAGGAATGTGATCTAAAAGGACATTTTTTCATTTCATCTTGGCTATCTGCTCTGATTACAAGATATTCAAGCAGATTTATACTCAATTTGTCCTGTTCTGTGGAGAATATTTGTGACAATCTGGACCGAATGTCTCAGTGAGAGACAAATCAAGTATGTGAAAAGTTATCAGCCTTCAACAATAACTCAGTTTCTGGATATTTATCTTTCTCAATGGTTTATTAGAATTAAAATAATACTTTAAAAGTTAAAAATGGAATTTGTTATGTGAGTCATAGACACACACTTAATATCTTAAAGGATATAAATGCTATGGTGGGGGTTTTTCCATATTGAAACTTTTCAAGTTGTTAAAATTTAGATGATAAATTAAACCACATTATGAAATAAATGATGATTGACCACTGACTGACAGAGATAACATTCTGTAACTCACAAAGTGTTCATAATATTGTGGATGTATAGGCTATGGGGGATCAGCTTTAAGTTTTAATTACATTTTCCTGTATACATTTTTTTTTTTAAATGTTCATTCACTTAAGAAAACTAACATGTTCATGATGAATTGCATTTGAAATGGTTGCTTTGTATTCTCATATTTAATCAAATGACTTTTTTGAAATTCAAATGAAAATAAAATCGGTCTAAATTGACATAAAGGCTCAGTACTGACCAGTCCCAAATATTAAATAATATATTTGTTAAATTAAAATGACAATGGGCCTATACTATTGGAAAAATGTAAATGTTAAAATAAAATATCAGTATGAGAAAGGGTGATATTTTATCAATATTATCCCGTTACCATCCGTGCAGTGAATAAATTCCACTAAGTAATTTCAGCAATTTATTTTTCCTTCCCTTGAACATCTCCGACTCCTTCATTTCTCAAAGGAAACCCCAGACCCTCGTCAGATCTCGCGAGAATGATAATTTTAACCCAAATAATGAGTTTCCCTAAACCCTAAACCAAATGATTTGTCTTTAAACCTGCTCTGATTTTTTACCACCGCTTTGTCACATTATAAAATACAATTAATTAGTTTTCTAATGTGCACAGTGAAGAGACAACACGTAGAAATCTCGCGAGAGTTTCGCAAAGCAACGGTTCCCTTCTAGACGCGCGAGAGCAGTTGACTGTAACGTTTTCTGGTGAGCGGAGAACTTAATCATTTTTTTGCTCGTAATATTCACGATATTAACGGACCATCACGGTGAAACTGTGTTTTATATTACGTTTCTTCTTTTTCTGTGTCGGTTTTGTTGAGGTTTGCCGTCAACAACCGATTTATAAACCGATTTTGTTTGTGGGAAAACTTCTGTTTTTTTCTGTTTTTTTTTTTTTTTTCTGTTTTCCTTAACAGTTGAAAAAGCTAAAAACTGATTAATCATTAATAATGTGTAAGATTTATTTTATTTTTTTTTTTACTTTTTTCTCGTTTTCAATTTTTTTCTTTGTTGTTTTGTCATTTTTGCTCATTTTAAGTTTTAGTTTCCTTATTCAACAAATGGAGAGGGACCCATCTGCAGTCAAGATGGCGGACATATATCCAATCCATGCCGGAAGTCACAACCGGAAGTTGGTCTTCCCTAACCTCATTGTTCTTGTAATGTTACATGTTAAATAAAGTTTAAAAAGTTTAAAGTTTTTTTTAAAAAAATACACGAAGGAAGACCAACTTCCGGGTTGTGACTTCCGGCATGGATTGGATATATGTCCGCCATCTTGACTGCAGGTAGGTACTCTTGAACAAATGGCTCCTGACAAAACAATGTAGAATGAAGTTTGACTATAAATTAAATATTCATGGATACAGTTTTAATTGGTTAAATTCTTAATGCCGAATAATAATTAATCATTAACATCCTTACTCCAAACCTGTGCTGCTGCAGTGTTCTGGTTTTCAATCAGATGACCTTATTGGCTACACAAATGCACGTGTTATTAAAACGAATGATTAATATAATAAGAATTAATATTAATTCAACTTGTTCTCAATTATGAGTTTGAAAATAATGAAGTAGATTACATGGTGTAACACATACTTGAGTACACGTAAAACTACAGACTTGAAAATCCACTCATAACTTAACAAGTACCCAAAATACTACTTAATTACAGTAACTTGAGTTTTTGTAATTAGTTACTTCCACCCCTGGTAGTAAGGTCGGTATGATGGAGGCTGAGTCACATCTTTTTATTTCTGCCAGTCAGGCTGCATGTTATAAGCTGTTATGGTAATTGATAGTTTTGTTTGTCGTGTTGGGTAGGTGCTGGTACTTGCAGGTAAAATTACATAAAGTAAATCTGCACACTTATCATTTCTTAGTTGAAAATAATCTGTATAACAGGTATACTCAACTTGCTTTCCCCAGGCCCCTAATTCATATGTCATCCTCAACTTTTTAATAACTGAATCTGCATTTTAGTTGTAAATGCTTTGGTAGTTTATACAACATTTAACAGATCTGAAACCTCTTCCATCATGCAATCATATATTGTAGAATGTTCAAATAACATAGAAGCCTGAGTGTTTGGTTTGACAATTAATGCAATGAACCATAATGAGGAGCTATATTTTGGTATGTTGATTTTTCTAATCTTACTGCACTGACAATGAATATGATCATCCACCAACACCAGGATGTCTTGTAAATGAGATGTGGTTGATTCATGGTATTTTTATTTAAAGACAAGACTTTTGTTTTTTGCATTTAATATAAGAAATTTCCCACAGCATCAGATGTCCATTTATTTTGATTTACAATTTATTTCAAATTACTTGTATATCACAGACCAAATGTATGTCAACCAGGTAATGTAGTAAAAAACAAAAAAACAAAAAAACTTGAATCATAAATCATGCAAAAAAGGGATAAATTGTATTTATTTTATTACAGAACAGTTAAATGCACCTATTGGTAATAGTTAGCTAGTAGACAGAACCTACGATTTCAGAGTTCATACACCCAAACCCAAGCTGTGTTGTTAAAAACTGTAAGGATTATATGAATATAAGATATAAAATTCATGCACCCAAACCCAAGCTGTGCTGTTAAAAACTGTAAGGATTATATGAATATAAGATATAAAATTCATGCACCCAAACCCAAGCTGTGTTGTTAAAAACTGTAAGGATTATATGAATAATGAATTAATTTGGCAGCAGTTTTATGTTGCTTGTCATGTAACAGTTAAACACAGTTCCAATAAGAAGAGATAGAAATACAGACATAAAGTGAAAAACAAGGACAGGAAAGCTGAACAAAGGTAAAAAAAAAAAAAGGGAAAAGGAAAAAAAAAGAAAACATAACTATTTAAAACTGACCCCTAATACCTTGAAGCAAGTATCCTGGTTATGTTTTGTGCATGTAAATGTTATATCCTACAAACATCTCATCCTGGTTTGTGAAAATGATTTGTTGATACAGAACAGACTGGTTGAGATGGTGAGAGATCGAAATACAGCTGCACACAGATGATCAAAAACCTGGATACTGTTAGAATCATATGTACAGGATGTGATTAACCAGGTTTGTCATGTCATGTTAGTCAGATTACCAAAACCTGCTGCTGTCAAACAACATATTATTGACATTTAAACACATTCAATTTTATGTAGTTTACTTAATTAATTGAAGAAAGATTTCTGGGCTAGTGTTTTGCCCAGTGCAACCTTACATTTTCCTTAAAAGTAAAAGTGTTAATGAACAAAAGAAACAAGGCATATATATGCTTTAGTTCTGACATTACTAAATAAATCAGCAACTATGTTTACGATTGATTAATCAACAAATTATAGACCAAAGAACTTACCAATTAACAGAGAAAATAATTGACAGATTAATCAGGAATGAAAATAATCAGCCCTAAACAAGTGTAGTTATATTTTGGTTATTTATTGTGCTTTTTATGTTTTGTTTTTGTCAGTTACCTCCCGTTTGTCTGTAGTCTGCACATTATTACAATGCGTAATTTTAAGTGTACATTTTATTATATCATTGTTGTGATATGAGACTAGATATTGTCTTATATTTTGGATATCATTATATCTTGATATGACATAAGTTGTCTTTGCATTACATTAAAGTGATGGGATTTTCTGAACTTATCAGTCTATTCTAACTTTTCTATTATTTGCCTTTAACACTTTAGTTATTATATTCACATTATTTATAATTCTTTTAAAACATCCCATTGTGCACCAGTAGTCATCCCTACAGTTTTGTCTCAATATCAAGGTAGTTGGTCAAAAATATTAAGATATATCTGATTTTGTCTATCGTTCAGCTGTACATTTTAGTATATTGCGTTAACCCCTCTTTGTCTGCTGTAGTCTTGTTTTTTTAATAACTCTGTTTATATTTTAATCTAAGTGGTTCCCTTTTACTATTTGCTGCTGCAAAAATCTGGCCTCCAAGTTTTATTAGTGTATTATTTCCTCTTATATTTCTTACACAGAAATATGTTTTAATATGTCCTGATGGTAAGATATTTACTAAAAGAAATTAGTAAAGTACTCTGTCGAGTTTCTTCTTCACTGACAGAATAGTGGTTGGACCTGGTGCTGAGCGTGCTGTGTATTCGTCATTGTAGAACCCAATTCTCCATAATCCGGACCCTGTCTCTCCCTTCGTCTCTGTAGACTCTGCTAACACGCCCACTGTCCAGTCTCTCATGTCTTCAACCTTGATATCTCAGTTGTGAGTCCCTGAAGTAAAGCCCTCAGAACCCAGGACAAAGATGTAGGAATCAATCCCCTCTGGGTTTTCAGGAAGCTTCTGCCCCTCTTCCACGTCTCACACTGGTCAGATCATCAAACAGGGAGCTCTAGATGTGCTGTGTTTGGATCCAGAATCACAGGAGTGAAGGAGACCATCTCCTTCATCTTGTTCCAGATGTTGTAGCTCAGGTTTCGCAGGTGTTTGGCCACATCTATCAGAGCTCCTGAGGGCAGCTGTGGATCATCCAGCAGGGGCGCTGCTGGACTTTTTCCATTGCAGCCTTGTAGTTCTGCAGGAATGAGACGTCTTCAGCTCTCAGCTCCTCCTCTGTGGCTCTGATTGTGTCTGAAAGAGCTGCTATCTCTGTGCTCAGAGCCTCAGTCTGCTCCTTTATCGTCTGACTCTTCTGCTGCTCTTCCTCCCTCAGAGCAGTGATCCTGGCCTCCTCTTCCTCTTGAAGAAACCGGTGAAGCTTCTCAAACTGCTCCTTAATCTCCTTCTCTGTGTCATGAGCCTGGACCTTAATGTGTTCTGCTGTTTGATCACAGTTTCCTTTAACTTGTTCAAACAGCTTCAGTTTCTCCTGTAAGGGCTTCAGTGTTTTCTGGAGCTCCTCTCTGTGATCCTGCGCAGCTTCATCGATTGGTCTGAATCTGTGGTTGTTGTGTGTTTTTGAATGCAGACAAACCAAACATACCGGCTGCTGGTGGTCCAAACAGAAGAGTTTGAGTTTCTCAAAGTGCAGATTGCAGAGAGCCTCGGCCTTGACTGAATCTTTCTGATCTCTCTCCAGTAAAAATGCCTCACACAGGCTCTTTAACAGAGAATTAACAGGCGGCTCTTTTTGCAAAGATATTTGCTCACAAATTGGACACTCGTATGTTTGTTTCTCTGACCACCATCTCTGCAGACAGTCTTTACAGAAGCTGTGGCTACATGGCAGAACAACAGGATCTTTAAAGATGTCATGGCAGACAGGACAGGAGAGATCTTTTTCTGATTGGTAAGCCATTCTCAGAAGAAAGACAAAGCACAGTCAGACAGTTGTGGCTCCTTTCCCGCCTTCACAAAAGTTCCCCGAAACTTACTTTCAGTTTTAAGATGCGGCTCTAATAATGTTGAAATTTAGTTTGTGGAGTCTGCAGCAGCTCTTCAGTATTCCAGCGTTTGCAAGTGTCCCCTTTTTCTTTGGACAAGTCCGTTTTTCTAGTGTGAAGATGAATCTGATCGCCTGTGTCTCAGTGTTTCATCAAGGTGTCCTCTCACAAGAATAACCGACTGATCTGTTTCAGCGGGTTAGAGAACGGGTGGAGCTTTGGCAGACCACTTGTTTGCTGTGTTTCAAAATGTTTCTCTGCCACTTTTCACTGGGCAAAGTTGACAGAAGGCGGGTACATTGGGCCAATCAGACAGCGGTGTTTGATTTCAGAAATCCAACAGACAGATGATCAGAGAGATACTGACTGATAAGCATATTTTAGCTCTTCTTTCCAATGTGAATACAGAGAAACACGGAAATGGACGCCACATTTGTCTTTTCAAATCCAGACCAAAGCATTTTTTGAAATACACAGTAAGCCATTTTAGACTCGTAATTAGCAGCCCCAAGCAGAATCTGTTCCCACAGAATTCTGATGAAACCTCAGCAGATTTTCAGCAGAGTTTAAATGAGTAGAGATGCTGCTTGTAAAACTCATGATGTGATCAATCACCTCAACAGTTATTTATTTATTAATGTATTTGTATACTTAATATGTTGAAGAGGTAATTGTTTGGAGATTAATGTTTAATATTTAAAGGTTAATGGTTTCACCTATCAGTTAACTTTATGCTCCCCATTCAGCCGTGCACTTTAGTCGCCATGTTTCCTACATTTTATGCACGTCTGACGGTAGCCCGACCTCGCTGCGACGGTCGCGGGCTCGGCCGGCGCCTCCTGTGTCCGGCTGGCGTCTGACGGGCGCCCGACCTCGCCGCGACGGTTTTCTGAGGGGGCGTGGCAGTGGCATGACGTAGAATTTTGATGTCTCGCTGTCAAACAGGAAGTTGCTGTAACTTTAGTATAAATTATCCGATCTGCACCAAACTTCACATGTTTGATAAAAGTTCCGCCCTGAACACATCTGCAGTCTTTTGCAATGGTTATAGCGCCACCTGTTGGCAACAGGAAATGACATGTTTCAGACTATGATGTGCTCCTCCAAGCAGGTTGACCTTTTCCAACTAAAATCTAGTCAGAAAGGTATTAACTTCTTGCTGATGCTATAATTGTGAAGATCATATCACGATATGTATCGTCAAATGGCGTTGCTGTGACAGTATGGCGAAGGTCGATGTTTTGCCAAAACACAGGAAGTTGCATTAACTTACATTTACTTGTTTGAATCTGCCTAAAACTTCACATGTTCAATAATAGTCCAGGTCTGAACTTCGGATACGAGTTTGGTCGATGGGAGTCTCTTGGCTAAACCCAACAGGAAGTCGGCCATTTTGAATTTCGTGGTCAATTTTGGTGTTGTACACGCGTCATATTTTAACGAATTCCTCCAGAAATCTGACTGACTTTAAAATCAGTTTGTGCCATGTAGACTACCTTGTGATCAAAAGTTATTAAAAGATTTGGTCAGGTTGATCTGTGTGGCTGCGGCAGGACGTCAAGTTTTGATGACTCGCCATGAAACGCAAAATTGCTTTAACTTTGGATTCAATGATGTAATGACCACCAAAGTTGACATGTTTGATAAGAGTCCCACCCTGAACACATCTACATGACAATCAGAACATAGTCAGAGCACATAGTGATAGGATAGGTACCTCATACAACCCCACTTTAAAAAATCTGAGCTATACTTTAAAGGGACTGTTCACCCCAAAATGAAAAATACATATTTTTCTTCGGGCATTTGGTGTTTTTCATTCATCTAAATTGTTTTGGTTTTCTGAATGGAGCATATTCTGATTAAGACTAATTGCTGCCAGTAAGTTACTGTAAATTTTACAGTATTCTTGTTGCAGTGTGAATTAGGATATTTGTTATGAATTGTGTTGGGTATAACATAATAGGATAGTTTTTATAGTGATATTGTTTGTGATATTGTTATTGTATTTTTGATCATTTTTATGACATGGCTTTGTTAATAACTTAATTCTGATTGGTCAATTCAGCATTTTAAGGTCTGTTATTTCTGCATCGTACACCGTTGCTATTTCTGAAAAACAGACTGTTGCTATGGACACAGTTCTGATCATAGACTCTGGAGAAGCAATAAAATCATTGTTAAATCATTTTGAAATTAATATTTTGTGTCAAAGTTTTGAGTTCTGTTGGTACATAACCATGTAACAAGCAGGATAATGTACAGTGAACAGGTGGTTATTGTGAAATAAATCAGGACAGGATGATGCAGGGCCCCGCAGGATCTCTTACATCACAGTGTTTCCCAAACTTTGAATCCGAGGACCCACTTTTTAAAAATGTCAAACCATCGAGACCCAATCCACAATAGGCTTCATCAGTAAATCTTGGGAAGAGTTCATTTGTGCATAAATGAATGTTCCTGACCAGTTTTCCTGTCATTTCCAGATCATCTTGCATTATCTTTTTTCTTACATGTTCTTGAAATAATATTAAGTTTTTAAACACTTTAAATCAGGAATAAATGCATTTAGGCTGAGTGACAATATTGGGTGCTTTAGCCTCCTAGATAAACACAAGTCAAAATAAGTGAATTTAGGCAGAATTAACAGGCTCTCAGTTTTTCCTGTCATCAGTAAAACAACATGCACACTTTGAAATTCTTTTTAAAAGGTGTACTGCAAATATAAGTCTTAAATTTGCAGAAATTCTTCCATGGTCTTTAATGTATTTGATGATCCAAATAAAATCTCCTGTGACCTCCCTGCGGGTCACCACTCAGTCACTGGGAATTACCTATTTGCTGATTTATGGTGTACTTTCATTTGGGAGGTAGCTTTCCCAAACTGTAACCATTATATTTCAACAACACATACATCTGTTTTATATTTGCTTTAAAATCATTGGGCTGCCTGTAAAAAAACATGTTGTCCCACATTTTCATGTCACTACTAAAGCAGTGTAAGATCCCATCATTTTTTAAATTTAAGAAACGCCACAACCAAATCACTGTTTTCTGAAATTTAGCAACCTTTCTGGGGTGTTCTGGCAGATCCTTTAACATTTATCTGTGTACAGGACTGTTCAGAACTGTAACTGACCGTGTGCTGACGAGCATCTTTGAGATCTGAGATCAGCACAACTGACTGATCACTGCTCGACCCCTGATTTATTCATCAAACAAAGCATTTAATATTAAATGTGACAACAATGCAACCTTAAATTCTCAATAAATGACCAACAAACATGACATTATTTTTATTTATTTATTTATTTTATTTTTGATGTCCAGAAGTGATGTTTATTTGTGTGGCTGATGGTGTTTAAATGTGTCTTGCAGGTCCAGCTCAGGAAGAGGTGCCCAGTCCCAAGCTCTCTAAGAAGACAAGGAAAAACTCCTCATGAAGAGTTCTGAAGACACTGGAGAAGAAACCTCGGAAAGGCAATTCAAAAAAAGATTCCCTCCCCACGGACGGCTGGGTGTGTGTACATATATATGCAATTTTTTTTTCTTTTTTTTGAGGGTGGGGAAACCAGAGGTCCCAGAGAAAATCCACAGTCAGCATGTAGAGAACATGTCAGCTCCATGCAGAAAGGCCCTGATCCAAGTGGGACTCGGATCCAGGACCTTCTTGCTGTGAGGGGACATTGCTAACCACCGCGCTGCACAAATGTAAAGTCAAGTCTTAACCCTCAAACAGCTGTATTCAAAGTGCTGTTTGAGGGTTAAAACTGATTAATAGTCACAAGAACAAATGCCATGGAAATGAACTCCCACTGAAGATATTACCAGTGAAGGACTCTACAGAAAACAAAGAGTTAAAGTCCACATGAAAAAGAAAGCAGAGTGCTATAGAGAGCTGAAGTCCCTCCCCTTCTGGTGGACCACCATGGGACCTAACATAGGGAAAAAAAAGACAGTGTGGTAGTTACAGAGCTGAAGCTGAACAGAAAGCATTTTCTTGATAAAATGTGAACCTTGATTGCTGTTTATGACTAGGAATGTGATCTAAAATTACATGTTTTCATTTCATCTTGGCTATCTGCTCTGATTACAAGATATTCAAGCAGATTTATACTCAATTTGTCCTGTTCTGTGGAGAATATTTGTGACAATCTGGACCAAATGTCTCTGTGAGAGACAAATCAAGTATGTGAAAAGTTATCAGCCTTCAACAATAACTCCGTTTCTGGATATTTATCTTTCTCAGTGGTTTATTAGAATTAAAAATAATACTTTAAAAGTTAAAAATGTAATTTGTTCTTTATGTGAGTCGTAGACACACACTTAATATCTTAAAGGATATAAATGCTGTGGTGGGGATTTTTCCATATTGAAACTTTTCAAGTTGTTAAAATTTAGATGATAAATTAAACCACATTATGAAATAAATGATGATTGACCACTGACTGACAGAGATAACATTCTGTAACTCACAAAGTGTTCATAATATTATGGATTTATAGGCTATGGGGGATCAGCTTTAAGTTTTAATTACAATTTTCCTGTATACATTTTTTAAACGTTCATTCACTTAAGAAAACTAACATGTTCATGATGAACTGCATTTGAAATGGTTGCTTTGTATTCTCATATTTAATCAGATGATTTTTTTTTAAATTCAAATGAAAATCTAAGGTCTAGGTCTAAATTGACATAAAGGATCAGTACTGTCATTCACATCAAACACCCTAACCAACATAAATAATACATTTTTTTTATTGATATTAATAATCTGTTATGCTATCAAATACCACAGAGGCAACAAAACATCTTTTTCAAGTAGCTTGTAACCTGTTTATCACATTTGAAGTCCATTATCATATGATCCCCGAACTGAGACAACATAAAATGATGTCATCTAATATATTATCAAATATAGTGACATGGTAATAATTTCTCACTAGCCTAGCCTATAATTTAAATTTAAATTCAACATTTCTAAAATCACTTTGAAATTTAAAACCTTTAACCCAAGCTAAGACAGTATTATTGTATAATAATTATCAGATATGATGTAATTTTACTGTAAATACAGCAATCAGCACCCTGTGACCAGTCCCAAATATTAAATAAATATTTTGTTAAATTAAAATGACAACGGGCCTATACTACAGGAAAAATGTTAAAATGTTAAAATAAAATATCAGTATGAGAAAGGGTGATATTTTATCAATATTATCCCGTTACCATCCGTGCAGTGAATAAATTCCACTAAGTAATTTCAGCAATTTATTTTTCCTTCCCTTGAACATCTCCTACTCCTTCATTTCTCAAAGGAAACCCCAGACCCTCGACAGATCTCGCGAGAATGATAATTTTAACCCAAATGATGATGTTTCCCTAACCCTAAACCAAATGATTTCTGTCTTTAAACCTGCTCTGATTCTTACCACCCGCGTTGTCACATTATAAACAATATACAACACATATACAATTAATTAGTTTTCTAATAATTCATATGTCATCCTCAGCTTTTTAATAACTGAAAATGCATTTTAGTTGTAAATGCTTTGGTAGTTTATACAACATTTAACAGATCTGAAACCTCTTCCATCATGCAATCATATATTGTAGAATGTTCAAATAACATAGAAGCCTGAGTGTTTGGTTTGACCATTAATTCAATGAACCATAATGAGGAACTATATTTTGGTATGTTGATTTTTCTAATCTTACTGCACTGACAATGAATATGATCATCCACCAACACCAGGATGTCTTGTAAATGAGGTGTGATTGATTCATGGTATTCTTATTTAAAGACAAGACTTTTGTTTTTTGCATTTAATATAAGAAATTTCCTACAGCATCAGATGTCCATTTATTTTGATTTACAATTTATTTCAAATTACTTGTATATCACAGACCAAATGTATGTCTACCAGGTAATGTAGTAAAAAACAACAAAAAAAACTTGAATCATAAATCATGCAAAAAAGGGATAAATTGTATTTATTTTATTACAGAACAGTTAAATGCACCTATTGGTAATAGTTAGCTAGTAGACAGAACCTACGATTTCAGAGTTCATACACCCAAACCCAAGCTGTGTTGTTAAAAACTGTAAGGATTATATGAATATAAAATATAAAATTCATGCACCCAAAACCAAGCTGTGTTGTTAAAAACTGTAAGGATTATATGAATATAAGATATAAAATTCATGCACCCAAACCCAAGCTGTGTTGTTAAAAACTGTAAGGATTATATGAATATAAGATATAAAATTCATGCACCCAAACCCAAGCTGTGTTGTTAAAAACTGTAAGGATTATATGAATATAAGATATAAAATTCATGCACCCAAACCCAAGCTGTGTTGTTAAAAACTATAAGGATTATATGAATATAAGATAAAAAGTTCATGGCAAGCCCAAGCTGAATTGTTCCGATTGTAAATATTATATGAATATAAAATGCATCAGGATCAGCTGTATTTGCTAAATACATGTACACATACTTAATTTGGCAGCAGTTTTATGTTGCTTGTCATGTAACAGTTAAACACAGTTCCAATAAGAAGAGATAGAAATACAGACATAAAGTGAAAAACAAGGACAGGAAAGCTGAACAAAGGTAAAAAAAAAAAAAAAAAGGGAAAAGGAAAAAAAAAAAGAAAACATAACTATTTAAAACTGACCCCTAATACCTTGAAGCAAGTATCCTGGTTATGTTTTGTGCATGTAAATGTTATATCCTACAAACATCTCATCCTGGTTTGTGAAAATGATTTGTTGATACAGAACGAAATACAGCTGCACACAGATGATCAAAAACCTGGATACTGTTAGAATCATATGTACAGGATGTGATTAACCAGGTTTGTCATGTCATGTTAGTCAGATTACCAAAACCTGCTACTGTCAAACAACATATTATTGACATTTAAACACATTCAATTTTATGTAGTTTACTTAATTAATTGAAGAAAGATTTCTGGGCTAGTGTTTTGCCCAGTGCAACCTTACATTTTCCTTAAAAGTAAAAGTGTTAATGAACAAAAGAAACAAGGCATATATATGCTTTAGTTCTGACATTACTAAATAAATCAGCAACTATGTTTACGATTGATTAATCAACAAATCATAGACCAAAGAACTTATCAATTAACAGAGAAAATAATTGACAGATTAATCAGGAATGAAAATAATCAGCCCTAAACAAGTGTAGTTATATTTTGGTTATTTATTGTGCTTTTTATGTTTTGTTTTTGTCAGTTACCTCCCATTTTTCTGTAGTCTGCACATTATTACAATGCATAATTTTATTATATCATTGTTGTGATATGAGACTAGATATTGTCCTAGATTTTGGATATCATTATATCTTGATATGACATAAGTTGTCTTTGCATTACATTAAAGTGATGGGATTTTCTGAACTTATCAGTCTATTCTAACTTTTCTATTATTTGCCTTTAACACTTTAGTTATTATATTCACATTATTTATAATTCTTTTAAAAAATCCCATTGTGCACCAGTAGTGATCCCTACAGTTTTGTCTCAATATCAAGGTAGTTGGTCAAAAATATTAAGATACTATATTTGATTTTGTCTGTATTGTTCAGCCGTACATTTTAGTATATTGCATTGACCTCTCTTAGTCTGCTGTAGTCTTGTTTTTTTAATAACTCTGTTTATATTTTAATCTAAGTGGTTCCCTTTTACTATTTGCTGCTGCAAAAATCTGGCCTCAAGTTTTATTAGTGTATTATTTCCTCTTACACATCACAGAAATATGTTTTAATATGTCTTGATGGTAAGATATTTACTAAAAGAAATTAGTAAAGTACTCTGTGGAGTCATGTTTATCTTCAAACTAACCATGTCTATCTGTCTTCCCTTCCTTCCCTGGTAATTCATTCAGTGGGAATTCATTCTGTTTGATAATGAATGGAAACAGCCTGTCAGTGAAAGTGTGTGTGAAGGTGTGTATGTGTGTGTCTGTATCAGCATCATAGAATGACAGCTTTCTTGCATCCCAGTCCAGATTAACTCTGATCCTCTGGAGTTTCTTCTTCACTGACAGAATAGTGGTTGGACCTGGTGCTGAGCGTGCTGTGTATTCGTCATTGTAGAACCCAATTCTCCATAATCCGGACGCTGTCTCTCCCTTCGTCTCTGTAGACTCTGCTAACACGCCCACTGTCCAGTCTCTCATGTCTTCAACTTCGATATCCCAGTTGTGAGTCCCTGAAGTAAAGCCCTCAGAACCCAGGACAAAGATGTAGGAATCAATCCCCTCTGGGTTTTCAGGAAGCTTCTGCCCCTCTTCCACGTCTCACACTGGTCAGATCATCAAACAGAGGGCGCTCTAGATGTGCTGTGTTTGGATCCAGAATCACAGGAGTGTAGGAGACCATCTCCTTCATCTTGTCCCAGATGTTGTAGCTCAGGTTGCCCAGATGTTTGGCCACATCTATCAGAGCTCCTGAGGGCAGCTGTGGATCATCCAGCAGGGGCGCTGCTGGACTTTTTCCATTGCAGCCTTGTAGTTCTGCAGGAATGAGACGTCTTCAGCTCTCAGCTCCTCCTCTGTGTCTCTGATTGTGTCTGAAAGAGCTGCTATCTCTGTGCTCAGAGCCTCAGTCTGCTCCTTTATCGTCTGACTCTTCTGCTGCTCTTCCTCCCTCAGAGCAGTGATCCTGGCCTCCTCTTCCTCTTGAAGAAACTGGTGAAGCTTCTCAAACTGCTCCTTAATCTCCTTCTCTGTGTCATGAGCCTGGACCTTAATGTGTTCTGCTGTTTGATCACAGTTTCCTTTAACTTGTTCAAACAGCTTCAGTTTCTCCTGTAAGGGCTTCAGCGTTTTCTGGAGCTCCTCTCTGTGATCCTGCGCAGCTTCATCGATTGGTCTGAATCTGTGGTTGGTGTGTGTTTTTGAATGCAGACAAACCACACATACCGGCTGCTGGTGGTCCAAACAGAAGAGTTTGAGTTTCTCAAAGTGCAGATTGCAGAGAGCCTCGGCCTTGACTGAATCTTTCTGATCCCTCTCCAGTAAAAATGCCTCACACAGGCTCTTTAACAGAGAATTAACAGGCGGCTCTTTTTGCAAAGATATTTGCTCACAAATTGGACACTCACATGTTTGTTTCTCTGACCACCATCTCTGCAGACAGTCTTTACAGAAGCTGTGGCTACATGGCAGAACAACAGGATCTTTAAAGATGTCATGGCAGACAGGACAGGAGAGATCTTTTTCTGATTGGTAAGCCATTCTCAGAAGAAAGACAAAGCACAGTCAGGCAGTTGTGGCTCCTTTCCCGCCTTCACAAAAGTTCCTCGAAACTTACTTTAAGTTTTAAGATGCGGCTCTAATAATGTTGAAATTTAGTTTGTGGAGTCTGCAGCAGCTCTTCAGTATTCCAGCATTTGCAAGTGTCCCCTTTTTCTTTGGACAAGTCCGTTTTTCTAGTGTGAAGATGAATCTGATCGCGTGTGTCTCAGTGTTTCATCAAGGTGTCCTCTCACAAGAATAACCGACTGATCTGTTTCAGTGGGTTAGAGAACGGGTGGAGCTTTGGCAGACCAGTTGTTTGCTGTGTTTCAAAATGTTTCTCTGCCACTTTTCACTGGGCAAAGTTGACAGAAGGCGGGTACATTGGGCCAATCAGACAGCCGGTATTTGATTTCAGAAATCCAACAGACAGATGATCAGAGAGATACTGACTGATAAGCATATTTTAGCTCTTCTTTCCAATGTGAATACAGAGAAACACGGAAATGGACGCCACATTTGTCTTTTCAAATCCAGACCACAGCATTTTTTGAAATACACAGTAAGCCATTTTAGACTCGTAATTAGCAGCCCCAAGCAGAATCTGTTCCCACAGAATTCTGATGAAACCTCAGCAGATTTTCAGCAGAGTTTAAATGAGTAGAGATGCTGCTTGTAAAACTCATGATGTGATCAGTCACCTCAACAGTTATTTATTTATTAATGTATTTGTATACTTAATATGTTGAAGAGGTAATTGTTTGCAGATTAATGTTTAAAGGTTAATGGTTTCACCTGTCAATTAACTTTACGCTCCCCATTCAGCCGTGCACTTTAGTCGCCATGTTTCCTACATTTTATGCTGGTTGACATTTTCAACACGTTTAAACTTTGTTTTGAACAGTTAGTGACGAAATCTCAAACTTAAAGGTTCAACTAAAATCTACTTAATATTTCTTTCAATCCTGCTTGATGTAATTTTAAGTTGTTTTAATGTATTGTGTGCATATTTTTAAATTATCTTTTCTATTAGGTAGAAGCTAGTTCCTACATTAAACTGTATCTTGACTAAGTGGGTCATGATTTTTGTAAAGAGAAACTGGTTTTGAGTTTTTCAAATGTATCTTTTCAGCACTTTGAGCACCACAAGCCGAGTGCAATTTAGTCTCATTATATTGGAGAGAAGGCAGACGTCTCTACGGCCGATACCTGCAAAACTTGGCAACTCTCACCCAAAAAAATCTAGATGGATAAATAGCACGACATGTAAGAGGAAAAATATGTATTGTGATTTTCACATACATTTGTGAACTATATCTGACCACAAAATCAAATATTAGACTGATTTTATGAATAGTTTGATCAGGTTGAACTTGAGAATATATACAGCAGACAGAGTGCTCTCTCCAAATATAAATATGTATAAATATGTATAAATCCAAATTATTTTTATCATATCAAACAGGTTGTCTTTATCTGGATTTTCATATTTTAGCGGTTTTGGCAAATTTCCTTACAACCCCAAAAATAAATTAGTTATGAAGTTATTGTGTTGTTATGATGGAGCATATTCTCCTTCTCTTTTTGAGTCTAACATTCAGCGTATAAGCACATGGCAACAGTGTCATGACAGAACTTAATTTCACGAAAATTTGTTTGTAATCAGTCTTGGGTTTTGGTAATCTGCCTGCGATCTTTAGAAGTGGTAATCAGTGTTAAGGAGTAGTGCAGTTGTGCAGCTTGTGCCAGACAGAGAAAATTAGATTAAAAATGCATTTATTCTGGTACAAGAAAGTCAACTTTGTACTTTTTTGAAAACAGGTAGTTTGGGTTGATGGAGCTTCATCAGACAAATTGAACTGGTACATAAAACTGAGAGACATACTGATTTCATGGTAATGAAATGTACAAAATGTAAAATATATCAATTATAACCAAAGATATTATCTGTAAATGCATCTTTTTTTTTTTTTTTTCTTTTTTTTTTATGACTAGTAAACTGGTTCACTTTGTAAAGATATTTTCTCACAAACTGGACACTGGTTGTTTCTCTCTGCACCATCTCTGCAGACAGTCTTTACAGAAGCTGTGGCTACATGACAGAACAACAGGATCCTTAAAGATGTCAGGGCAGACCAGCCAGGAGAGACCTTTTTCTGATCGGTAAGCCATTTTCTCTCTAAATGAAACTGAAAACACCAGGGCAGAAAACACAGTCTCTTTGTTGTTTTCCTTTCCTAGAAAAGTTCCCCTCTAAACCAAAGTTTCACTTTGAGCCATGACTCTTTTTGTTATCGTAGTATTCCTGTCTGTAACCTCTTGAATTTGTGGTTTTCATCGTAGAATTTGCCTCCTCTCAGAAGGAGAACAACAGTTTAACAGAACTCATTTTGTTTGGATGAGTCAGAGTTTGTTTTATTTCAAACCATTTCTCCCTCATTTTTTCACTAGATGAAGAAGATCGGACCAATCAGTGACCAGACAGCCACCCTTTGGTTTCAGTTTGAAGATTTTAAATTGTAACGGAAAAATACACAATGCAGATTATCAGACAGATGTAGAGAAGCTGAATTTGCACACAAAGTAGTGAGTCCCAACATCTCCAGGGTTCTCAGTAGTCTGAAATACTTAGAGAATGGAAAGTCAAGGATTTTACAAACTATGATTTTACTATGCAAGTTTGTCAAAATAATCCCTCTCAGTCATAACTTCTGACCCACTCGAAGTTTGTGGTGGTTTCTGCAGAGACTCTGTCTTCTATTTTCTTTGTGGCAACGCTATTTTGTGGGGTTGTGTGAGAAAGAAGTACATTACAGTGTAAAGGTTTTACTAAAGTGAAAGTTACATTTATTGTACGAGGTTTCAGCACAGTAACTGAACTTCTTCCAACCTTCTGTGGCTTGAATGAATGAAATGAAACACTCAAGTCAATCTTCTTAATTCCAGTTGATTTTAATTATCAAATGTACATCATCTCAGGATTTAATTTTTCACATTAAAACAGCCATTCCCTAATACAAAATGAGAAGTTCTTTTCCCCCATACAAAAATGTTCTCATCCCTTAAAGTATCAAAAGTAGCAACGATTAGGCAACATCCAGATAAGACAAAAAGTCAGATTCATCTAGATTTCTACAGGATTTACACACAAACCAGAAGTCTGACCTCTAATCTTCCTGCTCATATCTGATGTTTTCATTTTAGTGTTTCATGCAGTGATTAACAGTGTTTTATTATACTTTTGACTGTAAAGAGTATCACTAGAAGAGAAATGATATGTATCAATATCAAATCCAACATCCCTATTAGACTGTGATTTTTAGCACATCAGGACTGTGCCACAAAGATAAAAGTCAGACCCGTTCATGTGAAAATGCAGCTGAAGGAGCAACAGAAAACAGCGATGAACCCAAAACTCTAGCACATAATTAAGTAGTCTGTTGTACAGTGCAGGAACCAGTAGTGTGAAGGCAGCTTTAACAGACATTGATTTGTTATGGCAACATTATGTACTCATGGGGTTCTGGGAGATGAGTTTCAAGAGCAATAAATCAATAAACATCAGTAGTTGCTTACAGTTTGACGCTACCTGTCGGAGCGAGTTTGATCTGACCACACTTTTAAAGAAACATCATACTGACAATAAACAAAACACAGAGAAGTCCTTTTTTTTTTCTTTAAATTGAGATGTTAAGTCATTCGTTTTGTAAACTGAAGGATTCAATATCTGGTCATTTGGCTTAGAAACCTCACAGGTTAAATGTCTCTCATTTCCATATTGTTCCTGGCATTGTGTAACCTGAAACAAAGTGCTGTATAATTCCAGTTATTTTTCTAAATGTTAAGCATTTCAAAAGTTTGGCTCCACTTGTCTGGGGTCCAAATTTTGTTTTAACATTTTGGAAACGTGCAGAGGCACCAAGCTGTTTCGACATTCTCATCAGCTAACTTCTTGTGTAAAACCAGCAATCTTTAATTTACCAATTAAGTATAAGAACTATTGTTAAGTGCAACATTTGTCAATTGATAATTTCAGGGCAGCAAAAATCAACAGATGAGATCTCTCTTTCCCAATTAGGTCATTTATTTTATCCACTTTATTTACAGCTCCAGCTTTAGGCCAGATTACAGCATCTACCACTTTTACCATTTTGCCTCCCTGATTCACTGCAGAAAAGGATGTTTATTTTCTCTTCCCTTTAACTTGAGTGTTTTTTGTTTTTAATTAGTTTTAGAAGGATGACTTTTTTCCTTTTTGGTGAGCAGTTTGGTACCTGTAAATCAATTGTGTCAGGGCAAAAAAATATGAAAAACAAAATCAGCATGCATAGCTTTGTTAAGCAACTTGTTCATTGTACAGTTATTTGCAGTGCAGCTAACATGTCTCCTCAAACAAAACAGGGATGCAAAATGGTGCAGGAGGAGTGACAGTGGGTTTCTTGGTGCATCATGGGACGGTGACCTGGAAGGGGGAGCCTGGGATGTGATCTTCGCCCCACTTGACCACCAGGATGTAGTTGCCCCGCTCCTTCAGCACGTAGCTGACGTTGTACTGCAGGTTGCCCAAGTGTTTGACCAGAACCTCCTCACAGGGGACCTGAGGACCGTGCACACCCACCAGAAGCATATTTTTTCCTAGGGAGAGGAGAGGAAGATAACAAGTATGTAAAATGTCAGAACATCAAATTGTTAACAGTGTCGTTGCTTTATGTCTTGAGTTTGCACGCTGTCGTCACAGGTAAACAGTGAGATCCTTACCGGCCTTGCTGCAGTCGACAGAGAAGCTGCTTCTCTGGCCCACAAAGGCCTTGCTGAGGCCGGGGCCTCGACTCAGCACCTTGCTGGCGTCTGAGTCAGCAAACCTGGGCATGGCACTCTGGGTGAAGCTGCTGCTGGACGCTCTTACTGCCGGATCCACAGTCAGGGTTGATGTCTCACTGGCATTGGTCACATTTACCAGCCGAGGACCTAAGATGGACGGAGAAAAATCAGGTATAATCCTTTATGATAAACCTTCAATAAAAAACATTTTCAAAATGCTGTGCAGAGCAGGAGAGTGAACTATAGTAAAAAGATATCAGGACTTTCCATGATATTAACTCAACACAATTAAAGCCTGCTGCATCTGCTCCTACTTTACTGCTCTCTTACAGTTCCCAGAATGCCATTTGGCACAGGTTTTTTTTGTTTGTTTGTTTTAAAGTAGCTAAATCTTAAAATAAGTTGCTTTAAACTGCATGTCGCGGTCCTATTGGCCGACCATTAATATTTCTACACTTGAGAAAAAATAGAAGTTGAATGAAGAAGAACTCATTAATTGGATCCCTTGAAAATGAGATGCTACATCTCAAGGGTCTATCCTTCAATAAATCCTAGTTTACTGTTGATGTCTTACACATATTTAGATATTTTCTGCTGTAAAACTGCACTGAAGCTGGTAGAACTCTATGGATGTAATGGCGCTTGTCATATGATTAAGCAGTTACCCACAGAACAATATACTGAACAACTAAACAGAGCCTGGAAAGACCTGGTTTGCAATGTAAAGTTCTAGTGGCAGAGTAGAGGAAAGCTCAGCAGACAGACGTTCACCACCTTACCTGTAACTTTGGCCTTGAAGGGACTGCCGTAATGTGGTTCGGTCCTCCGTATTTGATGCTGATCAGGTAGTTTCCAGGTGCCATGGGAGTGTACTGCACCTTGTAGCCCTCAGGAATCTCCTGGCAGTCCATCTTTACCTTGGATGGACCCTCGATGGTCACAGCCAAGGCCCCGGGGCCCGCCTTAGTGTTGTTAATGATGAACTCCGACTGCGTACCTGCACGGTTAAAACTCTGTTTTACAACTAGCAGTGGTTGTCACAGTGTTGTGGTGCTTATATCAAAGGGATAGTTTGGATGTTTTTAAGTGTATGGGTTGTATGAGGTACTTGTAGTCATATAGTCAGTGTATTACCTACAGTACATAGAGGTCAACAACCCTGAGTTTCAAGAAGCAGTAGGACTACCAGTACACATAAAAAACAAAACAAAACATCAGTTTAAGTGTACGCTATATTTAGAATATTTTCACCACTTTACCTTGACATCAGACAACATTTTCAGATGGAAACCTATCATTATATAAACCAAATATCACCTTGTCTCACTCAACTAGACTCCATTGGTAAAATCTGTAATTTTACCCCACAGAAAATGGGAGTTGCCTGTCTGCGGCTGCCTGGAGCTGTTAGTTTGTTTGTTTTATTGTGTAACTGAATTTGAACTAAGCTTTTAAAACACCAAAAGTCACACAATAACACAAACAAACTAACAGATGGAGGCAGCAGTAAACCAGCATCCCCCTTCTGCAAGGTAAAATTACTGATGTTACCAATGAAGTATGGGTGGATTGGAAAGAGGTGGGGCTTTTTTTTTTTGCTGCTGATCCTGTCCACAGCAGTACACTTCTTAGCTTCCTCCACCAGTACTCCTACTGCTTCTTGAAACTCGGGGCGTGTCAGCCACCATCTATTGTGGGTAATACACTGACTATGGGTAAGCACCTCAGATAACTTCAAATAATCCAAACTGTCCCTGTAAACACACACAACCATAATTTGGGCTTAATTTGTTTTGCTTTTATAGACAGAAGAATGACAGCAAGTAAGAGGTCCTTAGTCAGGTGAACAGACAGACAGGTAACCCACCTGTCGTGCCTCTCTCCAGTCCAGCTCCATATGCAGAGACCAGACCGGGCTCTCCAGTCTGTCCTGGTTCCCCGACTCTGACCTGGAAAGGACTTCCTGGGATGTGAGAGCCGTTAAACTTGACATCGATGGTGTGGATGCCGTTCTCCCGGGGGATGAACCGGACAGCGTACTTGTCTGACGGACAGGACAGAGGGATTTGATTACAAGTACTATTAAAGACTTTGGAGACTTTTCTCCTTGACAGATTTTGTGTTTGTGAAGAGCAACAGGACTTCCAGCAGTCACTCTACTTGAAAACACTTCAAAAACACACAGACCTTTTTCCAGCTCAGTGACGACACACTCCTCCAGAGCTCCTGACGGGCTGTGGACTTTGGCCGCCATCTTGCCCTGTGCTCCATTCAGACGCACTGCAAAGGATGCTGGGTGATTCACCTTCAGACCAGACTCCTACAGAGGTCGGACACACACACACACAGTCAGTGCAAATGGATGGACAGTTAAACAATGGGGAAGAAAATGAGGCGACACTCATGAACACAGACACACATACAAATGCACAGTCACTTTTAAGTAGTGAAGCGCTACAAACTCTGTTCCTGTTCAGTTTCTATTCTATTATTTTCTGCATTCTATTTCTATGATTCCTCTCCATGTATTTATTGTCTTCTACTCTTACCTGAGCTCCTGTTGGTGCAGCTCCAGCAGACAGAGGCAGACGACCAGTGTTAAAAAGCAGTTAGACACATGGGCACTACACTACAGTCTTATGGTGTTATAATACAGTCTTAAATGAAGTACTCAATAAATCTGACATGATTTACAACATTTTACGGTTTAAGAAATCTGATAATGATTTTGCCAGCTGTTCATTTGTACATAAACATTTTTGATAAAGAATTGCCACTAAGATACAGTGTGGACTGAGTGGGACATTTTACAGTGTAAAAATTAACATGTTAGCGCTCTCTGGTGGACAAGCTATGTTATGGATACACTGTTTTTAACCAACCTCAGATGTTCCTTTGGTCAAATTTAGCTAATCCCAGTAGTATTATAATGCCATCAGCAATTACTAACTTTCTCCAGTGCTGAGTGCTGTGGAGAAAGTCCTGGCTATGTGAGAAGAGGCTGCAAAAATGCATTAATGGGGTGGACAAAGTGGATGTTAACATTTATCACAGTTTAAAATATTTCAATATCAGTGCCAAAACCAAAACAGTACTTTTTTCCTATACCTTACTTTGAGAACTGTAAATAATTTCCACAAAATGACTCTTCATTTTACAGAAGAAGCCAAAGGACTATTACAAATTTATAACAGAATAAAATATATTTAGTATAATGATTTATTACAGTAAAGAGTGCTGCAGGGATGATGTATTTTTGTAGGCAGACACTTAAGTTAGCTTCGCTCTGGTTCCTGCTGTAAAAAGCCAGTGGGATTTTTCCATTGGATTCTGGATTAGTGCAGAAAATCAATCAAAAGTTTGATATTTACATGTTTTGTTGAGCAAGATAAACTTTTATGATTGTTTTAAAGCATAAATACAACCCCCAGAAGTAAAACGTTAACATTAACACCACAGAAACATGACTTTATGTCACCACCACAAAGTGACTAATGTTCTCCATGATGACATTTAATGTCCCCGACAACCACTGTAGTCTCATTTAGCCACTTGTTAGCAACTGCCTTTTTAAAGACGTTAAAAGCTTCAAAATTCATGAGTGGAGTATCTACTGACGTTATTTTATGTTGTGAAACAAAATGTCTGACTGGACATTTGACGGCTTTCCATACTTGAATGTTTTAGATGATTAGTGTAATTTCCATTATTGAAGCTCAATACCCAATGCCTATACCTAATTTAATTACAGTATTGTGTAATTTTGAATAATGATAATATTATATATCATGATAGATTAAATGTAAATTGAATTAAGAAAATATCTGTATAAGAAGCCTGATGAGTGTCTTGTTTTTAAATATTTAACTAATAAAGGTACTTCATCACATCAATGCAAAAATCCTTTAAATAGCCAAATACACTCAGATATATGAAAAGTGATAAAGCAGTTTGGCAAAATCTTATCTGTTGACTGTACTATAAGACCTGGATTTAACTAAACACATGAGGGCGTTGCAGAGGTTCGTCTACAGCTACAGACAAGAAACAAACTACAGCTACAAACTACAGTCTCTAACAGGGCAGCGGGAGGTCTGCCGCGGCCCGCCTCCATCTGCTGTAGCTAGGCAACCAAGGAGCTGACGATGCTGATGACGATGAAGATGATGTTGCTGTTAAAAGCCTTTAAATGAAACACAAGAGAAACACCAGCAGTTCCACACCAGACAGAAGAGGGATGACCAGAGCCAGGCAAAACAGTTGTGGGAGGGAAGATTTCCTCTCTAACTCAGACAGTGTGAACAGCTGCGTTTGGGATTACATCACTGAGCAGAGAGCTTTGTCAGTGTCCGTCCATTCAACACAGACAGTCAACACAGTTACTTTGTTCAGTAAATGTCAAGGAAATCTGTCTAGATGATGATGTTTGATGGGTGATGGCTGACATTTTGTCCTGGGGTGACGCTAACAGAAACATCATAGAGCATCCAAAATGGAAAGGGTTCATTGTAGATTTCAAACAGTTACTCAATTAATCTATTAGTTGACTGACAGTCTTAAAGAAGTAGAATAATTGATTAATTCTGTAGTTAGTTGAGTTTTTGGTTGGTGGGTTGAGCCCTAGTTCACTCTGGTTCATGAAGGATGACCCATTTCCATTTTTGATTCTCCACGATGTTTCCTCTAGCACGTCTCTCAGTCCAAAGTGTCACTTCACACAGAAGCTGTGTGTTTGCCTGACTGTGGTCACATCCATAAGAGGTCAGTTGCATAAAGACAATAGTAATAATTAATCCTGACTGTCTGCACAACTGGAAAGGTTCGACTGATGTGGGCTATGACGTTGTTCAGCATGATGTTCAGTATTTTAACAAATGCAAGTACTGAGTCTCCGAAAGTACTGTCTTTTTATTGCAGTGGAAAAAATCAAGTCATACTAGCACAGTGCCTGTTTGGGACATGGCCGTTAGGAGTATGTGCAAAATCGCTCTTAGAAATCGCTCCTGTCCTCAGCAATACATCTGCCAAGTGTGGAGTCGATCAGATGAACATCTCTTGAGATATGTTAAGGACACACGTGTATTTTACGTATATTTTACTGGCATGGTCCAGAACTGTTCTGTACCGAATTTGGCGACGATTGATCAGAATTTGTAGGAGTAGGGGAAAAAAAAGCAGATTTGGATAAAATTCCAAACAGCAGAAAAATAATTTAGATGCAAATGGGCGTGGCTTATATGGATACATTCACACAAAGGAAAGAGAAAAAGATGATTCTGAGACTTATGGTTTAAAAGGTACAGGTTAAAATATAATGCTTTTGATGTTTTAACACCAGTATGTGGCCAAATTGCACCAAATTCAAAACTGCATCCTTGAGTGGAGGAAAATCGAATGACAGACTGAGATTCCTTGGTTTGTACGTAGATTACACTTCCACCCAGCTCACTGATGCACTGCTATGAAGTATTATATTAAATATAAAACATTACAGGTGGGATTTGGGCACGGCTTGGGGTCAGCGCAGTTTTGTGTTAATAAACGTAAAGAATCTAATTGAACATTTGTGTGATCAAAACCCCAAACCAGTCGAACCATCACTAATAATTCATCTGCTATCTTTGTTCCTGCCGTCACATTTTTATGCAACTGTGCCTCAGAGCCCATTAGCAAGGCAGGGCAGGCTGGTTGTGGAGGTGTCTCCTCATGCCTCACCTGAAGGCCGGTAACAGTGAGGCGGCGAGCATCGTTTGCTGGAGCAACAACAGGAACAAGGTAGGGGCTGTCAGGTATGTGCTGGTCGTTAAACTTCACCGAAATCTCATAATCACCTGCAGATGAGGGGGCAAGAGTATAACTCAAGAGCTGAAACAAAAAAATCGATAATCAATCATCAGGTTGAACTGTGTGTTTTTTTCTACCAGGCTCCTGAGCGATGTACGAGACACCACAGGATCCATCTTTACGGTCGTCGAAGGAGATCTCTGCCCTGCTGGGTCCTTCCACGGCGATGGACAGACCACCGGCCCCCGCCTCCCTCGTCCAGATACTGAAATCAGCTGGTAAAAGAGAGAGAACATAAGAAAACTCCACATCGACAGCAGCTGATGTAATATAGTGTACAGAGCCATACATTATGATTTATGAAGCAAGATCACCATCAATCTGCTACTTCTGAATACATTTTGCCAAATATTAAGCATTTACTTTTACTATTTTCAGATACTCTTGTTTTGTTAAAACGAGTTTTAATTGTTACAAGCAGATATTTATTGTGTAAAGTCTCTGAAACAACAAGGTGATTGCTGCATGCACAAGATAGCAGACAAGCAGAGAGGTTTCATGTGTTTAAAAAGCAAGTTAACATGAGATAGATATGTTTTTTTTGGTATCAGTCCTTTTGATGCTTGTATCAATAAGAAAAACAAGATTTGGTATCAGTTGGGCAAATCAATACTTTACATAGTGATCCATAAATAATGGCAAAAGTAGTGGGCCAGGCCTGTTTTCTGGAGCTTAACAATCTCGTAGCCTAAAATTTAGTGACGTTCTCTAAGAGCATGCCATGATTAAAGAATAAGCCTGGTGTTATTCTACATTTTGTTACTTATAGGGCTGCAGTAACAGTTCATTTTCATTATTCATTAATCTGACGATCACTTGCTTAGTCTATAAAATGTCAACACAATTTTCTAGAGCCCAAAATGATGTCTTCAAATAGTTTCTTTTGTCCAACCAAGAGTCCAAAACCCAAAGACCGAAAGAGAAGCAGAAAATCTTCACATTTAAGAAGCTTGAACCAGCAAGTGTTGATGACTGATGACTATCAATGATCAACATTGTTGGCAACTATTTTTCTTTCAACCACCTAATTGACAACCTGTAGTTTTCTAGCAAGCCTTCCTCAATCAGGAGGAAATAGGAGATGTTTTGCTAACATTTCACCCATGGCTTTCTGGCACAGAGGAATACAGGCTCCGGACACTCCGGTAATATTTGTTACTAGATTAATTGATTGTTAGTTTTAGTCTTTCATGGGATTTGTAGACAAAACCAAAAATAAAGAATAGCACCAGATTTATCCTTGTTGGTCAGTTTTTTAATGGAATTTCAAGAATATTGGAAAAAGAAAATGCACACAAATGCTTGTTTCCATCCACTACGGTTGTCTGATTGTTAAGAGTTGCAATAATTCAAAATGTGCATAAAAATGCATTGATGGAAACACAGCTACTGTAAAGTCTCTGTCAGTATAATGCCTGTGTTTGTGTACCTGGCTCTCCTGCCTGCGCTCCCTCCAGTCCTGGACCTCCTGCTCTCACCTTGGCGGCCCCGCCCTCTCCCAGTGGCCCCACGGTGAACTGGAAGGGGCTGCCCGGCACGTGCACACCCCTGTACCTCACACTCACGCTGTGCACACCCATCTCTGTTGGCACGAAGCGCACACAGTAGGTGTCGTTACCCACGGCAACCAGCTCAGCTGGCTGACGAGATCCAGAGGGGGAAGTGACCTCAGCAGTGACGTCCTGCATGTCGATTGCTGAAAAAAAAGAGTTTTATTACTTTTTGTTGACTTATTTGATTTACTGGTATTGGTATTTAACTCTTTATGTATATTCCTTTGCATGTTTTGTTTGTCAAAACAAAACAAGTTATGGCCCAAAAACCAAAACAAAATGAAGCCAGAAACAGATACGGTGAATTCTTTTAAGCGCAAACACACAGCTGCAAATGAATGAAACATCTTATGATGCAAACCTTGTCCTGCAAACCCCAGCATTTTTCCCCCTAGGACTCTACAACGCACCCTCCACCCCAGCCCCCGAGCAGCGGGCATCAACGACCCAAACAGCTCTCGCTGCCTTTGACCCTCCTGCCAGCACCAGACCAGAGAGGCCGGAGATGAGGCGGACACGCCCAGGGGAGAGGTTCTGATCCTGGACAACGGCAGAGGAACGAGTCCCGCGACCTCTGGAGCTTCCAGACCACCAGAGGGAGCAGTAGGAGCGGTAGGAGGTGTGAGAGAGGAGCTGCCCTGACAGGATCAGGAGGAACCAGCTGACTGGAGGAAGAGGAGGATGAAAAGGAGAGGAGGAGGAAGAGGTGATGGAGGAGGAGAGGAATGATTGGAGATGCAGACAGAGGACAGATGGGGAGAAAATAAGCAGCAGCTGAGGAAAAGAAGAGGGAGACATGATGGAGAAGAGGAAAGAAGAGAAAGTGGAATAGGACAAAAAATAATACCGACAAAAGAAAGGGGGCACAAAGAAAGATCATGGAAGAAAATAGGCAGAAATGTTAAAATGGAGGAATACAAAAGAAGAAAAGAAAGTCAAGGACAAGGCGGCAGGGTGAGACAAAGAGAGGGATGGAAGAGGGAAAAAGAGATAATGAAAGCAGAGATTAAGAAAAGACAAAGCTGTTACTGTCAGTATAGAGTAGCAGAAAGAAACCACAGTCAGAAACCAGAGGAATGTCAAGCACTTCAGACAGGAAACTGATTTAGAAAAGGAGGAAGAGCTGCTGACGACGCAGGATGTTTTCAGTCTGAACGTCGTCTCCAGATTCCAACCTGACGGTCAGACACAATCAGGGCTCAACGAGTTCAGGATCCACTAATGTTTAGCTTTTTTTCACTGACTTACAAAATAAACACACACCTATAGCTGCACCTGTCGTCCAGGTACGCGTGGGCACTGACTGCAGACAGCCAATTAGACAGGCCTTCAGATTAGTAAAGTAAGGAAGTGCATGTGTGTTTGTGTGTGTACCTGGTATCTTCAGACTGAGGTCACACACACTCCCCACGCTGGCAACAGACGCAGCCTTCTGTCGTCGAGTGATGCTCTCGCGGATACGACCTTCTCCAGTCACCCGCACTGTGAACGGACTTCCTGTTGACAAACACACATGAAATTATTGATCTTTCATCTGGATTATGACCTGGGGATTTAGTGGCAGCAGTGGCAGCCACCAACTTCCATCTTCCTTCCTCAACCTCTGAGTTCCAATCCTCAAAAATATTATTTTGCCTTCCGGGACTTTGACTCAGTAACGTATTCTAGACAAAGATTGTAATAATTTGTGGAAAACAATAAAAAACGATTGAAAAAATTTACCTGGGACGTGTTCCTCAGCGAATCGGATTGAGACGATGTAGTTTCCTGGTTCAGTAGGACAGTAGGTGACTCTACATGTCCCATCCTCCATGTCATCCGTCTGGATGTCCACCTTACTGGGACCTTCGATGGACAGAGCCAGGCCGCCATAACCTGTGCACACACACAAAGATATATTTGAAGTTAACTCTGGCTGATTAACGGCAGAAACAGACAGCTGACAGACTTTTATGTGATGTTATCATGTTCCCTGATCTCAGCAATTAACTATGGACATAAAGGAAAATATTGTTCAAATTGAAACTTTGATCTGATGATGCCACCACATGAAAATTCAGGGATTGCCAAAGTTATTACAATTAATCTTGGGATGAACTTGAATGTCCAGATTTCATTAGAATCCATCCAACAGTTGTCAAGATATTTCAATCTTAACCACAAATGTCAATCTTATGTGGCCCTACAGGAAAAGTAGGGGAAAAGCGGGGAACATGAATGAATTGACAAAATTTCATGGCAGTCTGTCTGATAACTGCTGAGACATTTAAATCAGGAGTAGTGAACGAGTGACTGACAAACCATGTCCCTAGTTTGGCTAAAAAATAAAGTAAATAATTAAACACAGCTGTGGCGTTTGAAGGCCTGCATACTGACCAGCCTCCCGCGTGTCGACGATGAAGCTGGAGTTGTTGAAGGTGGTTCCCTGGACGAGGCCGTCGCCGTGAACTTTGACTTGGCTGGCGTCGCCGATCTCAGACTGGACGACCATGATGGTGATGGGACTGTTGGCGACATGACGGCCATTCTTCAGGATGCTGACCTTGTGTTCACCCACCTCCCGGGGATGAAGGAGATACCTGGGAGGAGGAGGATGAGGAGGGAGGGGGTGTGACGAGATGGAGAGATTGACAGTGTAGAGGGAAAGAAAAGGAGGAGTAAGAGAACAAGTCATAAGAAGGATCGAGGAGGGAGAGGAAGAACAGAGGAGAAAGAAAGGAATGAAAATAGGGGGAAGAGGGTGGAAAGAGTGAGAGAAGAAACAGATTCAAATGAACACTTTGTAGGTACTTAATTTTTGTGTGTCTGTATGTATTTATTTGTGTGTGTGTGTGTTACCGATGTGGTTGTTGGCCATCCTCTTCAGCAGGCAGGGTTCGTCACGGCCAGATGGCGCCTGGATGCTGGCGGTCAGCAGGCTCAGGTCCGTCTCATTGATGTCCAGAGAGAAATCTGCTGCAGAGCCCAGTTTGACCTGAGAGCGCCGCTGGTTGTCCTCTGAATACACAAACACACACTCAGAGGTAAGAGACTGTAGATATGATACATTATGTCTATAACTGGTTCCTCTGGTTGTTTCATTTTCATTAAAATTTTAAAGTATGGAAATAACACTTGGTTATGGTTCAGACAAACCAGGTGCTAATTCTAATCCAGAACCAAATGAGTCTCACCGGTGATCCTGGCAGTGAACGGGCTGCCGGCGATGTGCTCGTCATTGTATTTGACCAGAATGTTGTAGTCTCCAGGCAGAGTGGGAAGGTAGCTGACACTGCACGTCCCGTCCTTGTTGTCAACACAACTGATCTCAGCTTTGGACGGACCCTCGATAGCCAAGTCAAGACCCCCTGGATGGACAGACAGACAAACAGAATATACTTGAAATAGGATATTATCACTGATTACTAAAGAGTAGAACAAAAATAAAAAACTTATTCCAAAACACTGTTATGCTGCTTCTATGCTAATAATACCTTAAAGATCCCAATTCAAGTTTCCTGCTAAATTATTACTATTATAAACACGATAAACACCCTAAAGGACTACATGCATCCTCAAGTTTTGACAACTTTTAATGCATTTTTAAATAAAATGTTTCGTCACTAGTTTATTTTTATTTTTCCTTGGATTTTAATATATTGATGCTGTTTCTAACAAAAAACATGATTAGTAAAACGTAATAATTACAGCCCAACACCAGTTAACTAACAGTCTTCACTGTTCCTACTGCTGTCAGATGACGTTAAAAGAATAACCACCAGCTCTGCTGCCCCTCCTCCTCCTGTAGCTGACGTACCTTCAGAGGCGTCCTCTGTGAAGACGGTGAACGTGGCCGTCTTGTTGGCAACACCATAGCTCAGACCAGGACCATAGGCTGTGACGTTGGGACTACTGGCGTGGTTCACATAGAACTGAAGGGGAGATTCTGCATACACACACACACACACACACACACACACACCAAAACTTAACATGAGTACAACAAAAAGCAATAAAACTACAGGTAGAGCCGTTTCCAGGTCCTTTAAGAGATGGTTTTCCAGTTTGGTGCGGAAGGACCTGACTGGTCTACACAGAGCTCTGACCTCAAGCCCATCCAGCACTTTTAGGATTAACTGGTACACTGATTCTGAGCAGTATGATCAATGAATGGGAGCAAATTCCTGCAGTCAGGTTCCAAAATCTTGTGGAAAGACTTCCTAGAAGTGTGAAGGAAGCAGGTTACCGCCCATGGTGTCAGAATCACATGTCAGATGTCCACATACTTTTGTCTATATACTGTATGTTAAAGCTGAAACAGGGACATTAGCCACTAAACACACACAGATTCTCAGGGTGTGATGTCATGCAGGCTGGTGGTTAATGGTTTTCTACTGCGGATCGCGGACACACACACTCTCCTAATCACAAACATGAATGTAACACACCACATTATACATCTTTTCCAGATCTTTCATAGACAGAGGCCTAATCTCTCACATACCTCCATGTTTCATCCTGACTATGACATCAGTGTCCAAGCATCTTGACAGGAGATTGATGTTTGAGAGAGGCTGCAGTTCTCCTTTTGAACACCAGGTGTCTCTATTCTAACCCCTGATCTCAGTGTGTGTGTGTCTGTGTGTGTGCTGACCTGGGATGTGTGTCCCATTGTATTTGATGTGCATCTCGTGCAGGCCGGCCTCAGTGGGCGAGTACTGCACTGTGACCGTCCCGTCCAGGTTGTCTGTGATCAGCGGCTGAGCTGATTTACCAGAAGGCATCAGAACCTCACCTGAAAGAGAGAGTCAGAGAGTTAGAGACACATTTACAGGTTTGTTTGCCTCATTTTATTTGACTTTTCTGTCCTTCTCCTTTATTATTAGGTTAATAAACATTCTGTTTAATATGTTTTTTCCACCCCTATCAGCCTCTGCTGTACTTTATGCTCCCCACGATATGATATTGTTCCAATTTTAAGCATTTCTCCATATGCTGAGTATTGCAATAACATATTATGTTTTATTACCTTTTTTCAACTGCAAATTGTGTCTCAAAAGGAAAACAACAGCTTTATCTAATAAAATAAGGTCTCCTGTCCAGTCTGTTCATCATCCATCAAAATGAGTTTGTCAAGCAGACACACTGACCAACACGTCATAAAAACCTACCAGTCCCACTGACTGTGACCTCTGCTGACCTCACCAGAAAAAACTAAGTGGACTGAAAAAGTAAATGAATTTATCATGCTAGTACCAAAAAGTTTACTTTGCATTTGCAATATTAATAATTTAGAATAAAAGATCGATACTTGGCATCCATGCATCAATACAATATTACATCACAAAATATCGGAACACTAAGTTTGCTGTGTTTAGTGCTTACTAGTAAATGTTAGCATGCTAACATGCTAAACTAAGATGGTAAACATAAACTTTACATCAACATGTTACCGTTTTCATTGTCAGCATGTTTCTATGCTAGTATTAGCATTTAGCTCAACACATCCGTCTGAAAGAGCTGCGCACCAAAATGTATTTTGTAATATGTTTCAGTTTTACAAGATAAAAGACTTGAGTGATGAGGATTCATTGGTTGGTTTGGCTCATGGACCTTTTTCACAGATTATGTCACTTTGCTGGTCCATCAGTTTGTTACATCAATGTTTGTCTTTGCTTCAGTTTGGACAAAAAGGGCAGATACGGAAATGCTAAAGATATATAGTTGGATTGTTGTGACTTTTATATAGGTCTAAAAGTATCTTGGGGAGATTTAGGCATGAGGTCAACGTGTAAAATTACCATCATGTTTACGAACTAAGGTGCATGTCTGAACGAAGTGTGTCAAGTTTACTGTAAGAAACATCAGGGACTTTTCTCCAACAAAGTAATGAGACAAACAGGTTTAAACACTGTTATCACTTTTTATTCAGTTCCTCACCGGTGATTTCTCCCTTCCTGAAGGAGAACGGTATCACCATGTCGAACGGTCTGAAGCCGCTTCCGTTAACGCTGCTGCTGATTGGCTTGTAGTTGTCTGATGTCACCTGGAGACGACACACAGACAGAGTTTAACGTGTCTGATCAGCACTAAAAACAAACTTCCTGTCCGCCTCAGTGACCCGCATAAAAAAAACACATGCTGCTGCATCCCAACCCCGACCACAGAGGCATCCTGGGAAGTGTAGTGCGATGGAGCAGGAAGAAGGAGGAGAGCAAATAGGATGATGATGATGATGAGGTGACTCTGTGATGCAGCCGCAGCGATGATGAAGAGTGCACTGATGAAGAGGAGAGAGAAAGAGAGAGACATACCACCATAACAACCTGGAGGAAAAAAAAAATCCTCAAACACCCGTAACCATAGCAACACCTTCTGCAATACATCTCACAAACAGCTGGGCTTTATTATTTATGTTATGATGTTAGATGTTTGATGCGTTCCCATTGGCTGAGACAAAAAGAGAAGCGATGACATGAAGGAGGCAAAGCGGTCGAGCGAGTACACTTTAGAATGGAGAGAGAGAGAGGGAGAGGTCAAGTTTTAATCAGCAGCCATTCACCTGCAAGAGAGAGAAGCAGTCTGTGTGTGTGTTTCTCTGTGTGTGCTTTGTGTGTTATATGCCTATCCAGGTGAGAGTCCCGCACCCACAGGTACCCGACCCCGTCCAAGGCTGTGTACCGGGTGAAAAAATGTCTTTATATAAATTCACCAGAGTGGGTATGGGTAAAAATGAACTAATTGTGGGCGGCCAGAAGGTGAGAACAATAATATAACACAAATAATATGCTTATTTCTATAGAGAAACCGGAAATTAAAATGATTGGATGGTATTTTTACCATTTATATCTGCTATTACAGTAATATCAAGACTAATAAGCCACCATTTATTGTCAAAGCCAACAAAGCAACCTTTGACCCCACAACCGCCGAAACAATGTGACATCACTGATCCAGACAGTGATGTACGCCAGCTGCTGGCTAAAATGGATGACATAAAGGCAAAAATAGCCAGTGAAGGACACCACATTGTGGAAAATACATTGTTAAAGGCCAAATCAGATGTTTGGGAGAAATGTGGTGCGATCAGAGGCTGTGAAAATAACAGTCAGCGGCTTTGCTGCTTGTAAAAAGTGCCAAAAAGTATTGGCATTTGAGAACCACAAGCTAGGCGCATCAACAGCTGCAGGAACACAGGTGCTGTGCCAATTGAGAAGATGAGTGAACACAAGTGTGTATGTGTGTTTAATCACGGGTCGGGTCATGGGACTTAAACAGTTCCGCGTTGCTCCGTATTTGACTTGGAGACTGATTCTGGTTACGTGTCATTTTTAGTACTGAGCTTTACGAGTGTGGGTTTGCAAAACTGGACCCGAGCAGGATTTTGATCCAGAGCTCAACAAGTAATGCCCAGAGCAAGTAAAATGCCACACTGGGACAGTAAATCTAGCAGTGGTGAAAAAAAAAATTAACACATTGTTTTTTTCCAGCGGAAGTAGCTTAAGATTGAGCCATCTCGCTTCCTTCTCATCTCTGTTAGAGTTGCACATGATCGATCAGGCACTCATGAGAAAATGGTGGCGGGTAAAGACAAAGGAGTTTTGTCAGGTGGCATTAAAGGATGTGAGTGAAACTCAACTATGTATTGCACACTTTGCCACAAGTCTGAGAGCAAAGTGAATAAAACAGGGTCTTGTTTTTTTCAAAGGCACGTCCATTTTCCAAAATACATTGCTGGAGAGCCATAACCAGAGCTGACAGGAACTTCCATGGCAGTTAAGAGGGCTGCCGACACCCCCTCCTCCAAAGCCTTGTGCTGGTGCTTGTATAAAACACTGAGGCAAGTCAGGTAATCTCAAAATTGATTACCACGGCTGATCACGTTTCAAAAAAAACGCACAGCCATTCACTGTGTACTCCAGGGCGAATGCTCTTCAACAGTAGAACAGGATTGACCTGGGTACGCAGCACTGCACCAACGAGGATTGTCAAAGACATTATTTGATTACTGCTAATCAACAAAAACAGTATGGGCAAGTGAAAAAACGTTAATATTGAACCCTGCTGTCACATGTTCTGTTAAAGGGTAATTTCACCAAAGTCACAAATATAAGGCATGCTCAAGCTTGTGTATGTTTTGAGTGTGTGTGTGTGTGTGTGTGTGTGTGATTATGTGTGTGTGTCTGTTTGGGGATACCCAGGGCTGGAAGCCAGCTCCGGGGGGAGCAGCCTGTTGCTGTAGAGACGTCTGCTCTTGCATGATGGGTACCTCATCAGTAGCCTGAAGACATGACAGTAAGGGTTAACATCTGACCTCACACACACACACCACACGCACACACGCACACACGCACACATACACAGAATAACAGACACTGACACACACTGCTGTGGCCTCTTGGATAAATCCTGGTCTGTAACCTGAGGGCATGAATGAGGTCATCACAACTATCAATTTGCACTTCAGCAGCTCTACTACACAATGATAATATAACAAAAATGAATCCAACATTAATGTTAATAGTGACCGGTTACATAAGAGTCAGCTGATTGGTTTCTAATGTTATAAAGACGTGAATTTAAACCAGCTGCTGCCTGGAACAAAACAGGATAAACAGGACAAATACATTGAAAATATAAAATCATGTGTGCAAGATTTGTGGAAGAGGAGTTTAAACCTATAAATACACAGGTTTGTTCCTTCTAAATACTGGACCCATTCTGGATTTCCAGTTAAACTGCATTAAAGCCAAATAGAGTCAAATCTCCATCTGTCTCCACCTCTTTGGGGTGTTATTCTCTTGAAAAGCTGCAACAGATGTGGTCATCTTACATGAACTCATTTTGGATCCCTAATCAACACAATTCTGTAGCCCTCGCTCACCATGACTTTGAAGGGACTGCGCGGGATGTTTTCCCCTCCGAAGCGGACGTAGATGACGTAGTTCCCGGGTGCTGGTGCGGTGTAGAAGATGTCGAAGGTGCCATCCTCGTTCTCCAGCACCTCGGCCTCCACCTCGCTGCCGTCGGGCTGAACCACCACGCAGCTCACCTTCCCCTTCCCAGCACCCTTAGCGTTCACGACCAGACCCAGCTCCTCGCCAATGGCCACTGTGGGGCCCACACCCGGACCTGAGAGGGAGAGGAGGATGTAGTTTATTTTCCCCCCTCAGTGTTTTACATATTTGAAAATGTTTTTTTCGTTTATTCATCAGAGGTCACGTACCAGTAACTGTGCACTTGCTGGCATCTCCGGTTGCTGTGGCGCGGACTCTATAAGGTGAGGCAGGGATGTCATCACCACCGTACTTTATGACGATGGTGTACCGACCCGTGCGGTCGGGGATATAAGACACCCGGTATGTACCGTCTCCGTTGTCATGGATAGTGGGCTGCTTAGGTTTACCATCCTGGTCCTAAAGTAGAAGGAGGGAAGAGAAGAAAGACGGGAAGAAAGATAGTTTAAGTGTGATGCCTTCTTTCATTTGTGTGTATAATCATGAGTGTGTGTTACTGACAGTGATGAGCACGCTCAGTTGGCCCTGGCCAGCGTCCTTGGCATCGATGTTGAACTCAACCGGGAAGCTGGCGGGAACTCCATTAGTCAGCCCGGGACCGCTTGGCTCGCACTTTACTGGCATCGTGAGTCGGCAGAACCCGGAATTTGAAGGGACTGAAGAGATACAGACACACTTCATGCTTTTCTGCTTTTCATTCATTCATAAAGTGAATTTTGAATTCAATTGACCCATCCTAAGATATGCTACGTGCCAGATATGCTTGCTAAACTGTTATTGAAGCAAAAAGACAAAAAGGGGCGGAACTTATGAAGGGTCAATTATAATTACAGACCGAATATTTTACTCCTAAATTTTCCGCCACCACAGTAAAAATAGCCCAGAATGTAGAGATAATTATCCCACAATACAACAAAGCACTGTTAGACAGCCTCTGTCATGTGAATGTCTAAAAAATTCTCTTTTCCACAAATATTACTGATCTCTTTTTTTCTTTAAACTGGTCAACTGCCTCCTGAAGGAGACTCAGCTTCCTGTTAATTGACCCTAATGTTAGTACCCCTGTACTGCAGTTCCTCTCTGTACCTGCGGGGGACGTCCTCCTCCGCATACTTGATGCCCACAGAGTACGGTCCCTCCACAGATGGAGTGTAGGACACCAAGTGAGTCCCGTCCCCGTTGTCCGTCACCTCGACGGGCTCCGCGAGGCCTTTAGGACCGGTGACGGCCACGGCAAGTGGGGCCACGCCCGCCTTCCTGCAGTCCACCGTGAAGGATTGTGGGATTATTGGCTCTGACCCCTGACCCCACACCGGGACCAGACACCTTGACCTTACTGGAGTCCACCACATCCGTCACTGGGACCTTGAATGGACTTCCTGGAAAGAAAAAGAAGAGGAAATGAAAATCGTTTTTAGAGATCTATAAATGAAATATCTTAAGGTTTTGAAGAGTTTGTGAGACAAAAAAAGCTATTTGAAGACTTTTGAAGTTTTTGAAAAGCAAGTAGCTTAACTGCTCCCTAATTGCAAAAGCTCTATAAAGTTTATCCTCTTTGTAAGTTTGATCTGGATCGTGTTGTTTCTTCATCCTGAAGCTCTTTGCACCTCAGACTGAATCCTTCTACACAGCAGAACAACAAACCCAACAGCTGTTTGTGAAAGGTGTCGAACAGGGACGCACGCTGAGCTTTTCCTGAACAAAGTTAATTAAACTGAGCTGCAGCTTTTTAACTTCAACCACATCTTTAAAACATTAAACAGAAACACGCCGCACGTCTTTTAACATCTTTTTACCATTAACAGAGGAGCATTAACTACGTCTTTTAACATCAGTGGCTGTTTATAGGCGGAAATTAGAGCCAAGTAAACAAAATGTTTTAAGGGATTTAACATTAAAGAGCCCAAAGAAATAAACACGTTGGATCTAAGTGGATGGATCTATGTTGATAAGTCATTGTTTAGATTTTAGATCTTTCTCAATTTCCAGCTGTTTTAGTGAAACGACTGAACCTTTTTTGAAAAATGAAGCTTTACACGTGAGACATTTTTAAAGATTCATCAGTGGACTGGAAGCTGAGAGCCACGCACAGCAGAGGACAGTCAAAGTATTGACAGACGGACAAACACACTGTGGCATCAGTGACAATTTCGTTGACTAATAATTTTTGTCAACATTTCTTAATATAATGACATAAAAACTAATTTATGATGACAAAATCTATTGACACTTTCATCAATAAATAAAAACATGATGAAAACGTTAGGGACGGACGAGTTGGGAAGAGATTCAATCAGAACGAATGTCTTTGTGTGGTAGGGAGGTTCGATGAACACAACTGGATGGCCTTAACAAAATAAAACTCCCTCTCACCGGGGATGTGTTCTCCCCCGTAGGTGATGTTGACGTCGTAGAGGCCGGGGGTGAAGGGAACGTACTCCACACTGCAGCTGCCATCTTTGTTGTCTTTGCAGGACATCTTTGACTCTGATGGACCCTCCACAGTGATGCCGAGACCACCGATGCCTGCCCCTCTGGTAAAGGAACAACACACCCAAAATCAGCAACAGCTTGTCCTCAAGTTAAGAGACTTCCTGCCTGTCTTTCATGTTACCGTCAGTACCTGGTGATGATGTCGAAGTTGTTGGGTTTGTCAGTCAGGGCCTGCTGGAGTCCGGGGCCAGTAGCCACCACCCTGCTGGGGTCACATCCCTCCGTCACAGAAACTCTGAACGGGCTCTTAGGAACCGGTGTGTCGTCGTACAAAACCTGGACGCTGTGGACGCCTGAAACACACCCGGAGACAGACAGCAGCTGATGTAGATCACAGTACAATTGTTTGGTAAAGCTTCATGATGAGTGTTTCTCAGTGCAGCAGGTGTGTTACCGTTCTCGAAGGGTGTGTACTCGATGCCGTAGGTTCCGTCTGCGTTGTCGGTAACCAGACAGTCCGTCAGCGCTCCAGACGGGTTCTTAACCTCCGCCTTTATGTGGTCTCCTCCACGGCGGCTCAGAGGACGGGCGTCCACGGTGAACGCTGTGGTGGCTTCTCTGAAAACACCTGAAGGAGACAGGAAGGAGGGCAGTATGTTTAAAGGAACATGCCACTGATCTTTTTTTTTTTACATAATCAGTTAACTAGTCATAGTTAATGAGTTTCATTTTATTTAAAGCACCTAAATTATGTATTTTTTTTTATAATAACAACTGTTATAAATATGCAACTGTTTGATAAGTTATCCGAATTAATTAAAAAGGTGATAATATGTCAGGTTGTGCAGCCTAATGCAGAGCAATGAACAGTGAAATACAGCAAACCTAGAAAATAAAATTTAGTCTAGCTGTTTGGATTTATTGCAGTTTTTCTTATATGTGAATACTTAGAGCCTCTTCAGGCGAGGGACTAAAGGCAAAAACATTTTTTTTAAATACACTGCCAATTTTGGGCTAGTTAGCTCATGTTTCAGACTAATCAAAAGAAAACATGAAATACTCATTAAGGTGTTTATCTTTTCTATTTGTGTCTACAGATTTCTCATAAGTTCACCAAAAGCTAACATTAGATAATTCATCATATGCATATTCATACGTAAAGTTTTCAAAGACTTTTAGTACAAAAAATAAGTGCCAGCTGGGGAAGTTTCATGGTGATCATGATGGTATTCACCTGCAAAATTTAAGGAATTTTACTTTCTTGAAAGGCCACTTCTGAAAATTAGTTTTTTCCTCATACTCTGAGAAAGATACGTCCACTTAAGTAGCATAATATAATATATAACATTTTATTCCTAAAAACAGAGGGAAAATGTATTTTTTTATGGCTATTGACAGTATTTTCTAATTTATGGAGTCATTAAAGAGATATCCAGAAGTCCCTCTGTAAGAACCTATATGTCGATATGTCGACAAAATGAAACAATAATGTTGAACCTGGGTTTATTCAATGTTCAGATTTATGTCTGCAAGCACATGCCAAGTAGCACATTTGTAATTAGATAATGTGTGAAATATTTAAACTGTCTATCTGCAAGTCAAAACTTTTATCCTATTCATCTGCAGTTTCTCCCCTTAAACAATGTTGTGTTATCTTCGAGCCCTTTAAACCAAGCAGAGCTACACACTGACTCAGAAGGACCATACTGCACCTTGTCCCTCCACTCCGGGTCCGAACACTTTGACCTTGGAGGTGTCGACGGCAGGATCCACCATCACCTTGGCAGGGAAACCGGGGACAGCCTTGCCTCCGTACTTCAGCAGCAGGGTGTACATGCCGGAGGTCAGAGGGATGTAGGTCACCGTGTATGTCCCGTCTTTGTTGTCCACCACCTCTGTCTTTGCTTTAACACCTGGAACAAAGTTTTCACACTTCAATCACAGAACTGAAGTGCATCTGAATATCTAAAGTGTGAGCAAATTACATTGTTATTGAACCTGTTTCTGACCTTTTTTTTCCCCCCTACCTTACATCTACCTGTCACTCTGTCATCCGTGCTGTCTGACTGACTCACACAGTGGTTCTCAAACTGTGGGGCTGGGCCCCCTGGTAGGGCACAAAGCCCCTGCAGGCGGGTGTGGATAACAGGGTAGAAATATGGAGTGAAACTAACTTGAATGAATATGATTTATGTAGAAGAAATAAACTAAGAAATAAAGGAGAAATTTGCTGATGCTATCATGCTGACATCAATTTCACGAAAATTCAACTTGGACCTGTTTTTATCAGTAGCTTCTCCTGTCATTGTTAATGATCATGAATTTGTAGAGCGTGCCAGAGAAAGGCGGAGAACCACAGGACTAATGTGACTAAGGTTGTTGGTGTGCTAGGCAGCTTTTAAGAAAACCCACTGACAGAAAAAAGGGAAACTCTGTGAAAGTTCTGTTTGTAAACTCATTTAGGTCTATGTTCTCTACAAAGAAAACATGTTTTAGTAATTGATTGAATCATTAAGACAGAGTAAAGTGTAAAGATATATATTTAGTTGAAGACTGTATATACTGTAAGCAGTTAAGCTTTCCACAATGACATAAAAAAACAAACAAAAAAAAACGTAGACCTGACGCTGAGCCCCGAACAGCCCCAGCCCAATTTAACCACTGGTCCATATTAATATGCAGCCCGTGTAATTTGTAGTTAATGTCTACAACCAATGATAGTGTCTATACTGGGTTTTTAGTGAATGAAAACAGTGTTGGTGTTACCAGAACGTGGTGCAGAGCCAGTAGGACTGGTCGGTGGGTGTGTCTAGCGCCGCCTCCAAGCTGAGTTCTCCTGGTCCGGCCTGTGAACAGTCCACGTTCACCACACTGGTCTCTCCAACCTGCACACACACACAACAAGTTGGATCAGACTTCATACTGTATTTCCTCTAAGAGTGACTGGGCCTTTATTTACCTCAACAGCAGAAGCTATCAGGCCTTTATTTGAAGCAGGCTTGTATTAGAGACAGACCTTTAATTTAAATTTCATCTGTTTGATAAGTGTAATTACTCATGTTTTAGTACAAAACCTGTTTTGATCAGCTCCCGTTTGTCCTGTTTAAGTTACTGCATGACACTGTTAATACAAACTCAACACTTTCTGTATCCATTTCAGATTAAAAGCCCTCAAGCATTTCAGTGGACCGAAACCCTTCGTATCTTAACAAGGCTTTCATTGTGAAACATTCGAAACCTGTTGAAAACTCATCGATTCACAAGGTTCCCATACCCACTTTAAATGTAGCCATTGCAATCTAGTAGCACTTGTACGTTACTACAAAGCATAGTCTGGAAGAGACATTAACACTTATACACCCACAGTGGTGGCAGTCGACACTCAGCTTGTATCTGACAATCGATTTTTGTTTGAGGAAGTACGGTTCTTTATTTAAATTATAAAATGGACAGTTCCACAATTAACCTGGCAAAGTGTCAAAGAAAAGATCACTTTGGGAAGTGTAAGGAGCCTGAAGTAATTTCCCTGTTTCTTTAAACTATCTCCCCTATGAGAGTCAGAGGCTCAAATCAGAGCTTTGTAGTTGCCATTGGGAACAGAAAACATCAACATAATTGCAACTCAAACTAACAATGAAGTGATTTAAAGTGCTGAATATCGCCTGTCCACCTTCCTCTCCAGCTTCTCACCTTGCCTCTTTTCAGGCCCGACCCTGATGCCACCACCTTGGAGGGGTCAAAGGGCATCTGGATGTCAGCTTTGAATGGCGAGCCGGGGATGTGGACCTCCTCAAACAGGATGTTAACCAGGTAGTCTCCGGGCTCGGTGGGCAGGTAGGAGACAGAGCAGGTCCCGTCGCCGTTGTCCGAACATTCGATCTTTGCCTCGGTAGGCCCCTCCACCGTCAACCCCAGACCTCCAGTGCCAGCGCCCTTTGTGTCGATGGTGAACTCTGCCGGGTTTCCCACCAAGCCTCCCTTCAGACCAGGACCGAACGCCTTCACCTGCAGGGGGGACAATAATTTTCCTCATTTTCTCACAATAAAACTCAAGCAGCTGCTTTTATTGTCACAAAGTCCTTTTGCTAGGAAGAAATTAAGCCTTAAGTGTTAAACTAAAGGTGTTTTGTGAAACTGGCCACAGATGCTGATGTTACCTTGCTCGGGTCTGGAGGCAGCTGGGCCTCCACAGGGAAGGGGCTCCCAGGGACGGGGTGTCCATCGTAGGACACATTGACAGCATGGACGCCCTCCTCTGTGGGGGTGTAACGGACCCGACTGACGCCTGCTTTACCGGGCTGAGGCTCCACTTTACAGGGTACCGCCCGCTGGCTGGGACTCAGCTAAGAACACACAACAAACACACAAACTTGGTAACTTGACGCCACAGTTTCTACTGAAGTGTAAATGAAAAGAACAAAACTAAGCAAGCTTATATTGATCTAAGAGAAAAACAGAACTCACCACTGCCACCTCGAGTTGACCTTGACCACCTGCACCCTTGGTGTCCACCAGAAACTCCTGCTCCTGATTGACCTCCACTCCTAAAAGACATTCATCAATTTAAAAATGTCTTGAAGAGACTTCAGTCAAAAACTTTAATTTTCTCTGTTGGATGGGTGGTGTCCTAAAAATGTATTAACTGAGACAAATTTCATTGCAAATGTCTGCAAACAAGTCAAGTTACAGTTGGACGGAAAGCTAGTTGGATGCAGAGACAGATTGATTTTCTTACTTCCATCCAGGTTGTCCAGGTTGACCTTGTTCAGATCCAGCGGGGCAGCGACCCCGACCGTGAAGGGGCTCTTGGCGATGGGGTCTCCTCCAAACTTCACCACGATCGTCATCTCGCCCTGCGAGACACAGGCAACATGAAGATCCAACAACTCAACAGCTACTTTGTTTCTAAAGCACCCCGTAAGAAGGCTTTGTTGACTGATTCTAGTGAGATGAGTGGTGCTGCTTTGCTTTCTTTTTAATTTTAGTTTGGGCCAGCGCTGCCTTTTACAGTGACTGCAGACAGGTGAAAACATTTAGGTGTTTATTTTTACTTATTTTCTCACAATAAAACTCAATGTCGTTTTATATTACCATGCTGAGCTGGTAAAAGATACAGAGAACAGACTAATCTGTTGCACAGCTCTGCATTTGATGAATCTATTGAGAAGGTAAACTTCTTTTGTTAGTTTTGGCTTTTTAGTTTTATTTTTTGGGCCTTTCATGCCTTTTATTCAGATAGGACAGCTGAGGATATGACAGAAAAGAGAGAGAGAGTCGGGGGATCACATGCAACAACCTCCTGCCCTGTTATTTATTTGATGTATATGTGAGTAAATAATGTACCTGTTGTGAAGGTGTGTATTTGACAGTCTGGGAGTAGTCGTAGTTGTCGATGATGTCAAAGTCTTTGACGGGGAGGAGAAGGAAACATCCAGCGGCGCTTTAACCGGCTCCTTTAGTCAACACTGTGAAATGAGTCGGCTTACCGCTCTCTATACCTGCACAGGTAGAGAGAAAGTGCAACAGTCAGGTAGGAAAACACACAGATACAGATAATTTAACTGATTTAGAAGTAAATTAAAACACAATTTTGGAAATTGGTCATTGAGTCATCTTGATTGTGTGTGCATGTGTCTCACCTGTACGAGCCAGTCCAGGACCTTCTGCTTTAACCTTAGATGCATCATGGGAAGGATCCACTTTAACGAGAAAGGGGCTCTGTGGGACTTCCTGTGTGGGAAAATTCAGTGTTTTTATTGAGAAGTAATATTTTCAAACATAATAAAATGTGGTACTGCCATGCTTCTTTTGCATATAAACACAGGGTCAAAAACATAGGAAAAAAGATACACACGAGACCTCAAACCTTTTCCTTATCTACGTCTTCCCCACACCAACACTGAAGTGGCATTAACATTTGGTTCCTTCTGGGAGATGAGCAACTAATGGTTGCCAAATTTGTCTTTTTGTCTTTAATGATGATCAGATTCTCTGTGTCCATCAGTTCTGTGAGTCAATGTTTCAATGATAAGATGAACTTTTTTGTCATATGCCAGGAGGCGTTGTTGTTTCAGTTTTAATTCATCCCTAACATTATTAAAATTGTGTCTGAATTGACAGTGAAATTCATCAGAACAGACCCCCAGCATCCTCACAGATCTATCGAGAAATTAAAAACTGCAAACCTTTCAGCTGTGTATGTGCGTGTGGTTGTACCTTGTCAGTGAACAGGACTTTGACGGTGAGTCTTCCAGCCGCAGGAGGAACGTATTTGACAGTGAAAGTGTCGTTGGCGTTGGGGATGATGTCAAAGTCCACGTCAGCCTCTTTGTCACCGACCATATTAGCATCACATTTAATGCCCACACTGACGTCACCTGAATGAAGACACAAACACAGGTTCAGACTTCAGTGTCTGAAATGAAGATGTTCATATTTCAGACAGATCATTTGATTTATGAATTAGAAAGTATCTGATTTTTTTTTCACAAGTTGCTATGACAACAATAAAAATTTATAATCTCAGGATAAACCAGAACGGAACAAGATAGAACATCCAACACAAAAATAAGAAAAAAACAAACAACCACAGACGATTAGACAGACAACAAACTTAATAACAAATAAAAAAAAAGAAACAAAAAAGTTACAATCTTAGACTAGATTCAATAAAAAGGAAAATAAGCAATGATTACTCTTAAGATAAATGAACAATGAAAGCATTACCGAAAACATAAGCAATTTGTTTTAAGATGACAAACCAAAACACTTTTAAATAAGTGAAATGATGACAAAGAACAAATATTTACAGGTAACGTATTTCACTCTGAAGGAGTCCGAGACATAAAAACCCTTTTTACCAACTTCCTTAGAAACAAAGGGGACCACAAAAAAATATCTGACTGGAGCTTCTTAACGAGCAAAAAATGTTTCATAAAAGCAGGATGGTTGAAATTAATGCATTTGAAAATAACCTGATACCAGTGAAATGTGTATCTTATGACTCAAGGGAGCCACCTGAGTGTGTCGAACATTGTGCCAAATGTTGCTCCTTGCTGGTTTCAGTGCAGCTCTTTCAGGTGACACTAACTGCCACAAGAGGGCACTATAGTTTTGCTGCTGAATCCGTTTATTAATTCATGTCACAAACTCTTTGCTCCGGGGACGCCACACAGTCACAGACTCTAATGTAAACAATGAACTAACCATGCAGAACAAACCCCGCAGCAGAACTGAGCTGTCAGTCTCAACACAGGAATTCATTGTATGAGAGGAACGAAGCAAGAAACTATGTCAGTCAACAGAAACAGGTCACATTCTTCAACCGCTGACAATCTGAAAACTCCTGTCTCTCTCTCGCTTCAGCCTTCCCCTGTTCACCCATAGTTTGTTTGCCCAGGAGGAGCGGACAGCACGAAGAAGTGTAACATAGACAGGTGTGCAAAAGTGTAACATAGACAGGTGTGCAAAATCCAATACAGGACGGGAAAGAAATACTTCAGGTAACGCAATATTGTTCCATTTAGCTCGTTAGACAATCCTTTCAAGGCAAACTACACTACGCCAAAAGAACAATGCATTGAGTCACACAAAAATAATCCCTCTCAATCATCACCCACAAGCCACCAGCAATGTGTGGCGGCGCCTACATCCACAGAGACCCTGCCGTCCGCCTGTACCTTCTTATTTTCTCATTAAATCCTGGTCCTTTAACACCTAGATTCTCAAACTGAGGTGCAACACTGGGTGGTACACGAAGGAAATATTTTTAAAAACTGAAATAAATTAATTTAAAAACATATAATACTATCAACAATACATAAAATATGTGAAATAGTTAAACATCAGCCTGCTATGAAGTCACGATCATGCACATAGCATTCACAGTGTTCGCTAAACCTGCTAACACCAAACGGCACAAAGCTCAATATTTCTGGAGGTAATACGTGCTGTAAAAAGTTTGGGAAACACTGCTTTAACGTTTAAAACAGCACAGGTTTTGGTATACTTATCATTACAAACAGAGAGTGCCACAGGGCTCCGTCCTGGATCCACTACTTTTCAGTCTTTACTGTATATATTACTCACTCACTATATTACTGTATTTTCTGAAATAAAAGATGGTGGTCAAATAAAAATGAAAGTTCCTTGTAGTAGCTTTAAGTAAAATTAGCAGTACAGTAGCAAAACGCGCTAAAAGTATCAAAAGTAAAAGTACTCATCAACAGCAGAATGTCCCCATCAGCGTGGTATCATATTACTGAAATTTAAGTTGTAGCCACGTGCGTCACTTGTAACTAATAACTACAGCTGTGAACGTGTGTAGTGGATAAGAAAGTACAATATTTCACTTTGAAATGTAGTGGAGGAAAAGTATAATGCATAAAATGAAAACACTAAACTAAGGTACCTCAAAGTGCCTCAAAATTGTACTTTCGTGTAGCTGATGTACATTAAAACGAGTTATTATGTAACTACGGTTCTATAGATTATAGAGGACTGCAATATGTAATTATTTAGGCATTAACACGTGTCCACATTTGAGGGCTTTTCTTTAACATGTGAGGGGAGCATGTGCAAGCTAAAAAGTTGAGTTTCTCTTTAATGCATTTTTGTTCCTGGTTTGTGCAGGTAGATGATGAAGCGTGATCGTGTGTGTGTGTGTGTTGCTCTACTCAGGAAGGTCAGAGTGATGAATTTCCTGTCAGAATGTTTCTGCCTTGAGATCATCGCCAGGACATACCAGGGTGTGTGTGTGTGTGTGTGTGTTAGAATCACTCAGACAATATAAAGGTAAATGTCTGTGTAGAGTGTGTAGATGTCTTTAGTGTGTGTGTTGTTCTGACACATGGAAACTGATGTCACACCAAATAAAACAGTCTGTGGAGATTTCCTGTCTTGATTATTACTCTGTGTATGTGTGTGTGTGTGTGTGTGTTTGGGTCTTTCTTACCGTCTCCAGCTCCTGAACAGTCCACAGTGAAGTGTGTGGGCTCATTAGCCTTCAGTCCGGTTCTCTCCACTCCAGGACCAAACACCTTCACCATGTTAGGGTGGCTGCCTTTACCCACACCCACCTGCAACAGGAAATGATATCACTTATTTTCATTTTAAAAATGTTATTTAAAGAGATTTTCCGATCTGATCCAGTAATGTTTAAAATTCAGCAGCAGTTAATCAGGTTTCGGCACTCTTGTCATCAGAAAGAATGAACATTACATATGGAGTCCCACCTGGCTCCATCCTGGATCCACTACTTTTCAGTCTTTATGTATTACTTACTTACTATATTACTGTTTTTTTCTTAAATAAAAATTGGTAGTCAAATATAAGCCTTGTTTTGAATAATGGCCAGGGATGTGATCAACATGAAAAATAAAGGCCAGCCCCAAATATAGGCCGGGGAAAAAACAAGGGTGGATAAACTCCCAGTGGTTGTCATATTATGTGCATGCTAACTAAGCATAATGTGAATTTCCATTGCTTTAATTAATAATAATAAATTCATCATATTTTTTTCAACATGTTGTTTAATTATTAAGTGTTATTGTCTAATTTTAGTCAGGGCGGGTGTATATGTGTTACTGTCTAAGCCAAACTTTTGGAAATGAAACACCACAAGATGGCAGCAGGTTCAAGTGCTGTATGGGAAACCTGAAATTCAGTGAGTTTTCCACAACATGTTTCTGCAAATGTTTCACAATAAAAGCCTGAAGGGTTCCTGTCCTAAAACTTCATACTAAAATATGATCAATTGTACGCATCAGTCAGAGGGAATTAAAAACAAAGGGTGCCTCTAATACAAGCCTGCTTCAAATAAAGGCCTGGTACCTTCGACAGTTGAGATTAAAATAAGCCAAGTCACCATTTGAGGAAATATGGAACCTTTTTTCATTTACATTTTTTTGTTACATTGTATCTCATATGGCTTGACTTCACTCCACAGACCTGACATCTCATTGTAGTTTGGAGTAAGAATGGAGAATAGATAGCAGGAAGAATGGTGAAATTTTAAATAGAAAAGCTGTTTGCACACACATCTGAACAGTCACTGCACTCTAATCTTGATAATAGCTGTGATATGAGTATTTTTTTTTTATTATTTCTAATTGATTTAGGGGTCCTATACCTGGACGGAAGCACAAAGACATGTCAAGAATTAAATATTGTATCTCTAGGAGCTCTTGAAAGTGGTACCCAGCTTAAGATACTTAGAAAAATTAACATTGTACAATTCACCAGTGTTCCTAAATATATTAAAATAATGTGTACATCGGAACTTGACATGCCGTATTTCCTCAAATACTGACAAGAGCCTTTATCAACGTGATATGAATAAGGTACCAAGCCTCTATTTGAAGGAGGCCTTTATTAGAGGCAGGCCTTTATTTCTAATTCCATGTGTTTGATAAGTATAACTGGTCATATTTTTCACAAAGTCTCATTTTGAACTGCTCCTGTGTGCCCTGTTAAACTTCCTGCATTACACTGTTCATGTAAACTCAACACTTTCTGTATCCTTTTCAAAATTAAATGTCCTCTGGCATTTCAGTGGAGAGAACTCCTTTATTCCTAAGAAGTCCTTTATTAAGAAACATGCGTGCACTGGCACATGCATAATATGACAGCCACCGAGGGATAATCCGTCGCAGTTTTATCTTTTGGAACCTGCCTTTATTTGTTTGTGTTGACCACGCCCCCAGCCATTATTTGAGACACTGCTTTCATTTGACTTCCGTTTATTATTTGAGGAAATATGACATGTATTTAAAAATGTGGGAGGCTAGTCCTGTTCAGAAACTTATGAAATCAACACTGTGTTCAAGTGAACAGATTTCTCTCAAGTTTCTACTCCAACAAAGAGAATAAGCTATGCTATGTTAGCTGGCTTTCCAGCTGCAGCTTCAGAGGCGGCAATAATGAACTAATAACTGATTGAAAAAAATAATTTTAATAACAGTTTGTGCTCCAGTTTTGTCTTTTATAGCTACTCAAGACATGTTTTACAGCATGTTGGCTACAGTGAAGTGAAGCATGAGGTTAAAGGTTTAAAAACCAGGGACTTGAAGTACTGACAGGTCCTGCTGTGTGGAGTCAGTAAACTAGTTTTACCAAAGTACATCTAAGATTGAGCTTGATTGAATTTTCATGTGTGTTAAACAGCCACAAACACTGTTAAAAACAACATGTTTTTTCTTTGGTAAGACAAAATAATATATAATTATCATTTTGTTTACACACACAGCCACAACAGCTGTTTTTATGTAGACATGTGGTGAGATTTATGGTCAGTGTGACGTGTTTTTAATCAAAGTCAACTGTCTCTTTTGTGTTGTGAGATTCGGGTGAACAGTCGAAAAAGAAGCAAAGTCAGATTTTCAGTTGTATCTACTTCTGCATTTTCATTTCTGCCAAACTTTAAACACGTTTCAATGACATTTATATTATTAACACTACTACAAAATCATTATTTCTGGTTGGTCCTGTAAAGTTAATGTAACATTACACTGAAATTTGAAATAAATAAAATACACCCTCAAAAAACTGTGTAAATAATAATAATACACTACTCACTAAAATTAAAATAAAAAAATCAAGGTTGAAGTGAAAGTCAGCAAACTTTAAAGAAAATGAACCAAACAACACAGTAAAACATTTAAATGAAATGTCAGAATTTATTTTCAAACCAGTCTAAGTTGATCGGTGATTTAAGTGAATATAAATAACTTTGGATTTCAGTACAGCTGATGCTTAATGTGTTTCAGTCAACATGTTAGTTACACATTCACTCCAACAAAAACATGTTTATCAGCTGTCTTCCAGGTTTGTTTTTAACATAAAAAAATGATTGATTAGGGGCTTTCATTAGCATAAATCTCACTTAAACCTCAAGGGCAACACTGCAGAGCATTCAAATCATCCATGGATGTGCTTATTGAAGGTTTGTGTAGTGACTACTTGTGCGAATTATTGGCAAGTAACATGCTAATGCTAGCCAGCTGCAATAGCCTGCCAAGCCCACATCACCATGTATTGTTCTGGTAGCACAAAAGCTAAATGATCTTGTTGTCGAGACGTGTTTGTACCGTTGATCCCAGCCTCACAACTGACTGCGGTCAATGCCCCTTTTAAAAGCACAAATTCACATATTAAAGTCACCGAACTTGAACAAAACCTCACTGCAGATCTACTTTACCTCAGTTAAGTTCATTCAGTAACTGTAGTTCCACTGCAGTTCATTGAGTTTGGTCAGAAAATGTCATTAAATTCTGGTTTGACTGGGTCTGTTTGAGAAAGTGGCTGATGTGTTTATTTTTCCAAACAAAACGGATGGTTAACTTTACAATGTCTTGCTTTTAAACAAAGCACTTACATTTAATCAAGCCACATCAGCAAAGTGAAGTATTATGTTTTCGACACAATTAAACAACACACAAACTGCAGTTACGTGTTGTTTCCGTCTCAGCGGTGGATATTAGCGACAGACGAGGGTCGTGTCAGGTTGGGTCAAGTTTCCATCATGAACCACTCTTTCACACTGGCTTCTCATTTTCAATGAAAATGTGTCACTGCTGCGTGTTCCCAGCAGCGCTGAGAGCTGGGTGTGACTGTTTACTTTCTATCCATCTCCTGTATCAACACCAAAGCTGGAGAAAGGTGTAGTCGGTGCCAGGTGGCCTGCAGGCTGCTGCAGCTCACAACAAGCCTGCTGAATCATCACAGTGACATCAGCTCTGAACCTGGAACTATACTTTTAAACAAGTACAAACTTCCCTCGACCAGTTGGAAGGATTTATGAACCAGTATGAATATTTGTGACCCATCAAAGCCTACTAACTAACATTATATTGGTGCCACATTATAGAAGAATGATTTTGTTTTACTATGACTGCTAAGAAAAGCTTTGGACAAATATTATGAAGCAGTATCCAGACCTAACTCTCAGTTTTATCATTTTCTTACAATTGCACAATCAAATTTTCACCTTGCAAAGTCTCTTCTATCTTATACCTCTTGAACTTTGTACCGCCATCATCTCAACACAAGTAAAGAAATGTCTTCACCAACTGATGAAGCCTGCTGGCATCATCATAAATTCCTGAGCAGCGCACGAACACATATCCAGACATATCTGAGGCCCATTGAAAGTTTCTCATGAGACATATTTGCCCAGCGGGTGAAAACATCTATAAACATCTTGTAACAACTGCGAGAAGGGAAGACAGCTGATAAACAAAGTCAGAAACCTGACAGCGGTAACAACAAAGCAAACAAATCCCTCAAACTGTGGTTAAAAACACAAAATTAAAGGTGGTTACAGTGCAAAGAAGACTGGTTAGTGCATAACTTGACTGTGAGAAGAAAACCTTTTCACTCTCACTGTTTCTTTTTTTTAATTTCTATCATTTAGTTGACAGTTTTCTCTGTCATCTCATCTTTAAATCACTTAGTGAAATCATTATAAATGAGGACATAATGAGGAGCTCAGGGGCCAAAGGTCTCGGCACATCTGGCTCAAGAAAGTCAGCGTCATAAATTCACGTTTGACTTGATATTGTTTCTTTGGTCTGTAAAACTCCAATCTAATAGATGATATTTTACACACGTGAAGTGAAAAGGTTTTCATTCAGCAGGAACACTTTTACTTAAAAACACAAACCACACGTTGTGAAGAAAACAGCTGAGCTTCACTTATCTGAACCTCTGATGCTTCACAACTTAAATGTTTGTATTCTTCATGTTTCACACGCTCATTGTAACCAGCTTCACCTGGAAGGCGTGATACTTGGCAGGTTTATTGCCACAAATCCCACTTGCTTCTGTGCAGGCGCCCTGATGAACCAATAGGAACTGCTAGTGCAGCAACAAGGGTGTGATCCCTCACTGGGTTCCCACCAGCATAAATGGATAATCGTGTTAGTTGGCGAGTTAGCTATCATTGTTGGGAAATTTTATTTAAACACTCAGAGCTGCCTGCAGTCCAAAGTTGGCACACCATAATGTTTGATTTGGCCGCCAGATGTTTCTTTTAAAAAAAAGAAAAAAGACTTGTGCAGGAAGTCAGTCGCTTAAGGAAACTTAGGATCCCAGTACCAGTTGGCATCTTAACAATATAATACAACTGGTGTTTGCTTTTGGCCCGTGGCCCGCCATTATCTTTCATATGTTAGGCATGTTTTTGTATGACGAAAACAAAATTTATGCAAAATGTACATGTTGTCAAAGTGGTGTAGATGTATTCATTTGGTTGGGTTTCCTTAAACTGAGAAAAATAATTAAATACTTTGGCAAACACATTGCGTTTCAATCAGTGTCTTTTACATCCATTACATAATTATGTATATTTTATGTGTAATTAGAACCCTGCCTGTGTTTAAAGTAGAGCTGTCTGAAGGTGGTCCTACGGATCAGGAAAGGGGCGACTCCGGGAATATTTTAATGGATCTGTACAGGCCAAAATTAAACTTGTCTGTCATCTGATTAGAGCGCGCTCTCCAAGCAAGCGGCTGGAAGAAAATAAGGTGCCCCGACAGTTCATCTTGTGGGCTCCATGCACCATGTATTAAAACTGAGTCCTTACAACAGCGGCCCTGCTTCATTTCCACCCAGGCTCTTTGCTGCTTGTCATCTCCCCTCTCTCCCCCCTTTTCCTGTCTCTCTTCAGCTCACTCTATCTAATAAAGAGATTAAGTATCTACAGCTGTTATTTCAGTGTGTCAGATGCACATTTAATCAACATTTAAGTAAATACAAGTATCAGATCGGGTAGTGAATTAGAAAAACTCTTCACTGGTTTGTGGTCTGGATCAGAAAGGTTCAGATTAGTGAAGTTCGGTGCAGCTCAACCAAAAAGTGTTAAAAAATACAAAGAGCAAAGTGAGTTACAGTGCATGGAGAGTGGTTACAGTGCAGAAAAGACCGGTTAGTGCATATTGTCACCAAGTTACCTTCAGTAAAAACAAGGTTGGTTAAATAATTACATTTAAAAAAAAGTTATAATTAGTGAAGTTCAAAGTGAGGTTGTAAAAGACAAACCGAAGGTTGTTACAGTGCACAGACAGAGGTTCATTAGTATACTACATATACGATGTGTAAATGTATCAAACACAAAAGAGTTTGTTAGTTGTAACTTCATTTTTGATGATATACTGGACATTAGTGATAGGCAGTCATATTTCTTCAGTCAACAACAAAAACAAAACATATGCATGTGTTAATTATATGTTAGTGTCAATTTAATATCAGAGAATGATTTTTAATTAAAGTCTGACAGAACAAACCAACCAACCTGAGTTCAGTCAAGCTAATGGCTTCATGCCACATGACAAACCCTCTGTGACAGCAAACCCTCAGCAAACTGCAGGCTTGATCTCTGACTTAGAAATGATCATTTCATCACTGATGTTTCTGACTGTTTTTAGGAAACAGTCTATCAGTTTCTTAGCTAGCTAACTGTAGTAGCTGCCCAGCAAACATTTATTACACATCTGATTAAAAAACAAGTTAGAATCTGGTAGCAGCTGATCAGTTAAACTGTTAATATTGGCACCGTTTTAGTTTGTTTGAAGAATGACCTCCACATTTTGAAATACACACTTTTCCACTTTGTTTATAAGAAAGAGAAAAAAAGATAAATATTAATCTTAGGTCTGTGATTTAAAGGGACAATGTGTAAAATATGGCCACCTGTCAAAGGCAACACCAAACAAACTGGGGGCGGCACATCATCAGAGAAACCACTAACTGTTGCTCACTCTTCTCTGTGACCATCTTTGGCTGGCCTGTTAGCTGTTGTTAGCTTGGTTAGCCCTGCAGCTTGTGGCCCTACCATGACGCGAGTCTGGCTGGACCTGCAGCTCGGCACACTGGAAGAATATTTATGTTTACGCCAAAGGCAAATGAACCAGGCTCAGCAGCCTCTCAGTAAATACAGACTCCAAGACTGATGGAGGCCATGAATACTATTCCAGGGTGATATACTTTGTACATCTCCCAGAATCATTCCCTGTGAAACTACGAGGGGAATCAGACTACTGTCCCCTTTGGTACAAAGTGGTATTACTTGACAGGATGGGCCGGGGCCAGCTGGTTAGCATGCTAACTTCAATAGATATCTCTGCAACACAATACATCATCTGTCACGTCTGTGGCATAATGTCAAAACTTTTACTTCTTCAAATTACAGGGAAAATTCTTCTTGTCATATTTTACACATTGCACCTTTAAGTGTGGAGCGGAGTCAGGGTGTGGTTAGCCTAGCTTAGCGTAAAAAGTGAAAACAGGGGGAAAATGGCTAGCTTGGCTCTGTCCAAAGTTTAAATGATCTGATTGATGTACCTCTCTTCAGTGTATGTGGTGATGATAATCAGAGGCTTCTTAGTTTTACTTTTTGCATCTTTACTTTTGGACTGCAGCATCTTAAAACTTTCCTCTGGCTCTGACTGGACAAGCTTGATGCTTTCTGCCTTAACTAAAGGTTCTGACTGGACAACCTTCACACTCTCTGCCTCGACCGGATCCTTGGATTTGAGCGGGATATCACTTCCTGTTGTAACAGGGAGCTGTGATCGGCTGCTTACCCTGAACGGGCTGTTGGGGATGCTGACTCCTTCCCAGGCGACGGCCACGGTGTGTTTGAGAGGGGAGTTGGGCGTGTAGGAGCAGGCGTACAGCCCGTCACCTTTACTCCTCACTTTCACCTCCACAGGAAGTCCCTCTGCGTCCTGACAAAGACAGAAGAAGGTGGTCAAAGCTTCATGATATAGATACAAAAGTGAATGAGAGGAACTCCTGCAAACTGTCTCTATTACTGCTGAAATGTTTTATTAAATAACAACGTTCTGGTCTATCAGATCTTCATCAGGTGCTGACCGAGTCCTTACACCTTCTTCTCACAATTCAGGTGTGCAGACTTTTTGTGTGGCTGCATACAAATGTTTGTTTGGAGGTTTGAGAAATCAGGATAGAAATCTGACATTTAATAGACTAATCAATTGCGAGCTCTACGTATAGTTGTTAGTATTATTTCAGAAATGCTGTACTGGACTTAAGAGAGAAAGTTGTACAAACAGAAATGTGAGCATCTCTGAACACATCCATTATGTCTGTATTGATTCATTAGGACAGGATTTCTGTGTCTTACCTGAGCCATGATCTTCAGAGGTCCTTTCCCAGCATCCTTAGCGCTGACGGTGAACTCGGCAGGTTGGTTAACCAAGCAGCCGGTCTTCTCAAGTCCTGGTCCGTAAGCCTGGACCTAGAGATAGAAAACCAGTATGAATCGTTAGAGATGTCTGATGGAAACCAATCCATGCACACATTAATGGATCCATGTCAGCTAAAATAAAGCAGATTAAATAATTAAAATCCAATCCCTTCTTTGCTGCATTCTACTGTGTTTTGTGCTAATTAAAGTGCTCTCTGAAAGCCGGTGTCTGTCAAACTCTCACAGTTAAACTTTCATCCTTATCACCTCAATAATTCAGGCTCCTAACTTTAATACTTTTGAACAAAGATCTTCAGTATTTGGATCGTGTAGCATCGTATCCATCATATGGTTGAACCCAAGTTTGATCGGTCAATCACAGACACTGTGGGTTTGAATCTTACTGACCTTATCGGGGTTACTGGCGTTGTTGTCAGGGACGATGTAGGCCATGAAGGGGCTGTGTTCGATGTCCTCCTCATCACAGGTGACGTGGACGGCGTATTCTCCGGGCTCCGTTGGCCAGTAGCGGACGTCACATGACCCGTCGTTCTGGTCCTCGCACTCGATTTTAGCCTGGGAAGGTCCCTCAATGGCAAAACCTGAACAAACAGCAGGTCCGATTAGACTGTTTGATAGCATTCAATCAAATCTGACTCCCGTTTAAAATCCTCCACTCCCTCAGGGAGACACTGTCCCACTGTTTTTTTCACCTGCTGTTTAATCCAAAATATGGCAGATACTGATTCAGAACCACAGACAATTAAAGAGAAGTAGACAGAGCTTCCAATGCCTTAAACCTGCATTCTCTCTAATGGCCAGCAGGGGGTGACTCCACTGGTTGCAAAAATGAGTCAGTTAGTACAAAAGTCTATGGCAAAATGACCCGACTTCACTTGATTTACGACCTCAATAAACAGTTTTCTAGAGTTTATGGTCTTTTTCCACAGGATGGTGTTCATTTAGTAAATTATGGTCCCATTTAGAATGAAATAGACAATAAAGGAGGGTATAATTTAGGGCGTGGCTATCTGACTACTACAGTGATCTCCCCAGCTCGACCCTCTCATCTAAATATGGCCACTTCTGGTTCCAAAAAACCAGGATGGCGACGGCCATAGGCTTCAAAATGGAAGTCCCCAAAACCAACAAGTGACACCACAGCGAACTTCTTCGTCTGTTATTCAACCACTAACTGAAAAGTTTCTGTAAGGGTCCAATGAAAGACCGTTTGATGGTGGTAAACACTGATAATAAACCTGGTCTGACAGGAAATCAGAGACTCACCCAGCACTCCGACATCAGTGCCGACAGACTCCACAACAAAGGCCGCAGGTTTACCCACAATGCCTCCCTCCAGGCCAGGACCCCAGGCCCTGATCTGCTGAGGCCCCGCCTCCCGACCGACCGTCACTTCGAATGGACTGAAAACAGAGAGCGAGAGAGAGAGAGAGAGCAGAACTGTCAGAATGAGTTAAATCACATAATCCACAACTCTGTGGCTGCTGGTGTGGTCATGCTGCAAAATATGTATGAAAAACAGTATGTGACTTAAAATATGTATATATATATATATATATATATTATATATATATATATATATATTACGTGTGTGTGTGTGTGTGTGTGTGTGTGTGTGTGTGTGCGTAGAGGGGGCTACACAGCATGAGATCACCCACAAGGCTGTCAACACACACACAAACCAACAACCTCAGCGCCTCACAGAAAGGTAATCCAATCTTCAGCAGTTATTGGCTCTAAGTGTGTGTGTGTGTGTGTGTGTGTGTGTGTGTGTGTGTGTGTGTGTGTGTGTGTGTGTGGATGGAAACTAGCTTCACGCCAAATAAACCTGTCTGTTGGGATTTACTGTCTTCATTACGCACACACACAGAGGACCTTTATTTTTTTCCTTTTACGTCCAGTCTTGTCTTTGTTTGCTTTTCCAAAATACTCCTCAGACTACAACAACTGCTACAACTGATACAGCAGAAACCGCTTATATTGATCTGATTGGATCATATTGATCACTTTAAACGGCGCACAGTACAAATAAACCACCTCATAAACATTTACTTGCCAGCTGTGTGACTTAAGTAGCCCCTTTATTTACTACGGCTAGAAACCACCCAACACCAGACGCATTGTGTGAGTGGATATTAAGCAACATGCTCCTTTTAGCACTCTGGAGCTAGCTATGCTAAAGCTAATGTTGTCAATGACTAGTTTCAAGTCTTCTTCATTACAGCATGATGCTCATTTTGTAACCCGACTTCTCACTTGATTTATGACCTCAATAAACAGTTTCCCAATGAGTTTATGGTTTCAATCGTTAGTTCCAAGTCTTCTTCTACGTGACATGATGTTCATTTAGTAAATTATGTTCCCAGTTAGAGTAGAACAGATGATAAAGCAGGGTGAGCTTTAGGGCGTGGCTACCTTGTGACAAGTCGCTACCATGGTGACCGCCAAAGCTCGACCCTCCCGTCCCAATATGGGCACTTACGGCTCCAGAAAACCAAGACAGTGATGGACATAAATGCTAAACACAAGACTTCAAAATGGTCGTCCACAAAACCAGTGAGTGACGTACAGTGGCTACTGCTACTTATATGTCCAGAAACACTGACCTGATGCAGCACACGACAAGCGAACCAGAATCAGAAAACATTTACTTGCCAGAATTGTGGCAAATATATAAAATATATATGCAAATGAATTGCCTTTCTAGGGATCAATCAAGTTGATCCCTTCAGGGTCAGATCCAGAGGTTATTGTATGCTGTACAGGTTGTAAAGTCCCTTGAGACAAATGTGTGATGTTGGGCTACATAAATAAAACAGACTTGACCCGACCACACCCATCAGTGATGCTGGTCAGAGGTGAGACCAGAGAGGGCAGCAGCACGCTGCTTTTCAGCCTTGTGTTAAGTCACTCTTTCTCCATCTCTCTTTCCATCTGTCCAGAGGAAAAACATCAGAGGTGACAGAAAGTGTTTTCTGTGTGTTACATTAGCTGGTGAGCTAAACGTCAGGTGCTGGATGAAATAAAACAGAAACCTGCTCAAGGACTGCTCCTTAAATCCCCCCCTAAAGATTTGAAGACAGCTTCTTCGCTGTGGGAACTTTGTGACCGCGTTTGACCCGCGAGGACGTCTGCACACAATTCTGTTCTGGATTATGACCGAAACACGTTCAGGCACAGCCGACACTTTTGTTCTGTGAAACGTTTGTTTCATTTAATTATGTATTTACAGGTATTTCTCTCACATCTACAAACTTACGATCCATGTATTGTTTGGCCAAGTCTGGCTACTCATTACCTTAGTTGGCTTCTTTTCTCATCTGGCTGGAGGCTCAGAAATTTTGGGGGAAGTCCCAGTTTTAATACTAAAACTCAGCGAACAAAACACTCAATCTGCCCTACAGAGAGGTGACAAAGAGAACACGAGGCCCCGACTCAAAGTCTTCATTCCCCTGCGGATCCAACCATTCAGATCAGATGAGGTAATGTGCTGAGGTAATTCTTTAAAAAGCACGCACACACACACACACACACACGCGTGCACTCACACACTAACACACACAGCGTGCAGCTCACCTCTTCGGGATGTGCTGACCTCCCCAGGTGATGGAGACTGTGTATTTGCCAGGACTGTTGGGATAATACTCGTAGGAGAACACGCCGTCCTGACCGGAGATCTGCTTCACCGGCTCCTCGATGCCCTCTGAACACACACAAACGCACACAGACACACACAAAAACTTATAAAACAGAGTAATCAGTAATTAAGTCTCAGTTCTGAACATTGAGACATTTTGGAAAACATTCTTATCTGCCATCAGCCCTAAAAGCTTCTTCGCTGGCACTGAGCTTTCCTGGTATTTTTATTGGAAATGACACAACAACAATATACCTGCTACAAAAACATGTTGTTGTTTTTAATCGCCAACAATAGACTCATTGAACCCACCCATTCTCCAAAACACCCGCTGCTAAACCCTGCAACTGTGTGACTCCCCCCTCACATGATAGTGCCCTTAAGAAAAAGCAATTAAACAAGAGTTAATCAATAAAATAAAATAAACAAGTCAAAATATAACATACAGAATAAGGGAGCTAAGTAATAATGCTGGACATAAAGTTTAATTTAGTTTCCTTTGTCACTCACAATAGTTGGCAACAAAAATAAGCTAGTTAATTTGCTAATTATAAGATTGAGATCAGCGAGGTAACTGACTCAGATGCAATTACAAAACATCTCTTTTAGAAGTTATCACTGGAACCTCTCAAACTATATTTATTTTTTTCTTATTACAGAAAAGACATCAAATCCTCTGATCAGGAGCAGCGTACGGTATAAGTGATATTAACCTAATTAGCAAAGCTACCAAACAGCAGCCTCCAGATGTTGTCAGCTGCCTGCTGTCTCTCATTAATACCAGGTGTAAACAGAAAGATGTGATGATCAGATTTCAGTATAAAGAAACATATCCAGATTGCATGTTAATAACAGGTGTTAATGAGGTAATGGAGAACCACTAACCTTGGTTTTATCTGAGCTAGCTTCTGTTCCACAAGTTTCAGCAACTCAGTGCATCTTTAATCTAATATTTCTTTCATTCTTCTTTCAGAAAAAAAGAAGTGTGCTGACACGCTCACAATGAGAGTGAGCATGTTGATGTTAAGATACGTTTATACCATGTTACTCATCTTAATTTAGCATGTTAGCATGTTAAAATTTGAAAATTAGAAATAAAAATAAAGTACAGCTGATGGGGATTTCATTAGTTTATTGTACAAATTAAAATTGTGTCCCCCTTTCCTGTCCTCACTTCAGCTGTCCTATCGAATTAAAGGCATGAAAACCAGTGGACCAACCGACTAATGGCTTGTTCACACTACACACTGGAGCAGGAGTGACAGCACAAACTGCTGCGGCTCACACACGCAGTCTTGTCCACACAGGCTGTGTTTCTGCAGCCAGGTGGCTGCTGAAAGTTCTTTCTTTCTCCCTCGAGTTTGCAGAAGAGTTTCAAGAGAAGAAGATAGCTGCTTTCTGAACACAATCAGTGATTTCCCCCCTCGTTCACAGAGGGAGGGAGGGATGAATAGACAGAGGGAGAAGAGAAAAGAGGAAGAAAAAAATCACAGCTCTGCACCTGATTTTTTTCATGTCTGTGACATACTGCACAGATGTAGACCATTAAACTGTAGCGAGAGGTGTCCTGTTGCTGATATAATGTCGATATGACAGTCAACAGATCATTTTTACATGCGTACTTTGCATCACACGGGGAAAAAACAGGTGAGCCTCTGAATCTCTAGATAAAGCGTGGCGAGAGCAGCGCCTGACACACGTGAGCGCACTGCTCAAGCAGGCTGTGTGGACGCTCCAACCGGTTAATATGGGCGCTGAAATGAAAACCAGCAGGTAACGCCACGCACACGTGCTGCTGAAGCGTGTAGTGTGAACCAGCCGTAACACTGCCAGCCCTCGGGCCAATGTCACTAGCATGGCAAAAAAATACAGCTCCCATGAATCAATGTTATGATTAATGAAGTCCCCTTAGTTCAGGAACAGAACTCGGAGGTTCTGGTTTCACTTTGTTTCTCTCTGAAGCTTCTACACTGTGAACTGAACTCACTGGGTCCTTTGACGACCACCTTCAGGTCTCCACTGCCGGCGTTTCTCGTGTCCACCTTGAAGTCACCGACCTTTTCACCCTCATCCCTGACGGCTGGAGACCCCGACCTGTCGCCCTGCACGCCCCCGGCATGCAAGCTGGAGAAAGAGAGAGAGAGAAGAAAAAAAAACAACATATAGGGGTGATTACATGTATTAAGGTGTGATCAAGTCGAGTTTGAGTCCATTTGAACGTTTCACTGATGTTCTGAAGCTGAACCAACTCACCGGGCCCCACGTCCACACTGAAGGGGCTCTTGGGGATCCCCACCCCTCCGAAGGTGATGGTGACTGTGTGCGGGCCGGCCTGAGTGGGCCGGTAGGTGCAGCGATACGTGCTGTCGCCTTTATCCTCCATCATCACCTCCACGGTGTTCTGACGGCCCTGAGGGTCTCTGATCATGGCCGTCACATCTCCTGTACCGGCTCCTGCAGAGAAGATGAACAGAAGAGGAAACTTTAACGAGTCAGGATCTGACTTTATAGGGAACAGAAAAGAGTAAAACTTCTATTTTAAATGGTCGGTGAAAACTATACCCCACGTTGAGAAATGGTGCTTTCAATGCTTACTGAGTCAATTCTTCATTTGTAAGAGGAAGATTGTTATTTCTTCTTCCAAAAGCTATGTAGTCTGACATTAAACGTCAATACCAACATAATTATTTTCTAATGTGAGCTTGTGGTTATACTTTATGTGATGAAGTTGTTGAAACTCTGAAAAGACTCAACCAAACAACCTTTATGCAGCTGGAGAACAAAAACTTACAGCCAAAAGCTGCTTACACAGGTGACCTGACTGAATAATGACCCACTGACTGCACATCATCCCTTACATTTTACAGTGTCCTTTTGTCACTGTGTTACCAGATGTTGGACAGAGGGTTGGTACTACTGTAGTTTGGCCTCTGTGGGTTCATCAGAGAAACTGATCCTGGACGTGTTAGTTTAACGTAGGAAGGAGTAGGGAGGTCGTTATCCAAAAGAGGATGAATGTGACTCCTGGTAACTACAAAGTTGTCTAACATGTTGCGTCTTCTTTGCTGTCTTGCTGATGTTAACAACTGGTGAGCCTACTATAAGAAATCACCTACATTGAAGTTCTGCTGTGTGTGGTCACCTGGGCTAAAGTTTAGGCTGTTGTTCATGGTCAGTAAAAACCTCCAAACTGTAGGCTGCATGTGGAGACTTAAGAGTTGTTTATCAGCATCTACGACAAAGCTAAACTGAGTACTTTCAGTAATGAAATGGAAATTTCAACAAATTCGGGGCGCCCTGTAGCTCAGATGTTGGAGCATGTGCCCCATGTACTGAGGCTGTTGGTCCTCTACAGCAGCCATGGGTCACACCCCTCGCTTTGCCTTTCCTATCTTCAGCTGTCCTATAATAATACAGGCAAAAAAGCCCCAAAAATACTGTAAAAAGAAAACAGAAATCAAACAAATTCCTTTTGCTGATAAGTATTTAATAGACTCTGTGATGACCTGCCCCACACTGATCCTGATACGATGACACATATCAAGATGCCTCCAGTGTGTGTGTGTGTGTGTGTGTGTGTGTGTGTGTGTGTGTGGTGTTGTGTGTGTTGTGTGTGTGTATGTGTGTGCTTACATGGAAAACGCTGGGTGTGGGTGTTTTCACAGTCAGACTGTGGTTGTGAAATGATCACATTACAATGTGTCACTCTTATACAGAAGATAGTTTATAGTTTGTGAGAGTGACATCACCCCCTGTGTCGGCGTGCTGAGTGATCAGACCTTTTCATTAGACTGAAGGCTGATTTGACCGTATCAATAAATAATGTGTTTCTGAGTGTGAGGTCTCTGACTTCTCTGACCTGCAGTGAAGATGTCAAAGTATGTTGGTTTGTTGGCGACGTTGCCCACGGGTTCGACTCCCGGGCCTTTGACCGTGACCTTGGAGGCGTCGCCCAGAGCCTTGTCCACATTCACCTCGAATGGACTTTTGGGAATTTGCTGGCCTGCAAACAAAACGGTCACCTAGGAAACAAAAACAACAATTATCCAGATATTTATTATCCAGAAAAAGAAGTGTTTCTGATATTCACACCCAAATACATTTAATTATTTGGTTCGCACTTTATTTTACAGTCCACTAATGAGACATAACAAACTTTGTATCAAATTAAACAAAAAATAGAAATAATATGCTATTTATTAGACTCTTATTAGACTTATTAGACCAAACTAGAACTGTAAACTAAAGTGAAACATGTTCGAATTAAACTGTAATAAAGTCTAATACTTTTTAATAAAGAACATTATTTCTAATATACAAAGTATGTCTTGTTATGTCTTATTTGTGTGCTGTAAAATAAAGTGCGACCAGTTATTTTATTAATTATTACATGTTTACAGAAAATAAAATGAAGCTTACCTTGTGAGGTCCAATGACTTGAGGAATGTAGGTGACGCTGAACGTCTTCTTGCCCTCATTTGGCTCCGCCTTCAACTGATCAACACACAGAAGGGTTTATTTAAGACTATTCATGTGCCAGGAAGAGACTATAAAATACAGAATCACATCAGGTCAGTCACTGAACAGGTGAGAAGACACTGAGGTCTCTAATGAAGACAGAGCAGTAAAGGATGAGACGGAGGAAGAGGAGGGTTTGGGTGCGTACTTCCTCTCTGGTGCCGTCCGGATGATCCAGGTAGACGGTGACCTGACCCTGACCGGCGCTGAACGTGTCCACTGTGAACACGGCAGGACGCATCACCCTGTTCCCCGTCGGTTCAATACCTACAAGACAAGAGCGTCAACAGACACAGGCTGGTAAAATAAAACTTAAATGTTATCAATCACTTCATGCATCATTTTATCAACTAATCATCTATTCATGTACTGCACATAACTTTTTATTAAGGGTGTCACAACTCTACTAATACAACATTCAGTTTGAATTTTATATTTAATATTGAAATTGAGATACTGCTACTTTTTATGTACTGTTTATGTATATTTTCCACTTTAGCATGTTTTTGTATGCTTTCTTTGGCAGCATGCTTTAATCAAATCATCCAGAGGAGAAACGATCAGTCTGTTAATCAATTAACAGAAAATGAATGTCCGACTCTTTTGATGACTGAATAGTAATTTCAGTCATTTTTCAAGCAAAAATGACAAACATTTGCAGTTTGCAGCAGTTGAAATACAATAATTTGCTTCTGTTCTTTGTCGTATATGATGGTTAACTGAATATTTTGGGGTTTTGAACTGTCGGACAAATAAAAACGATTAATTGGGCCAAATACAGCATCATTGAATTATTATTGATTTTGAGTCTAGTTTGAGTTGTACATTTATGAGTTTATTAGACACCAAACTAGGTCTGCAACTGACAATTAATTTCATAGTCGATTATTTTCTCAATTAATTGATTAATAGTTTTTTGGTCTATAAAATGCCACAAAATGGTACAAATGTTGATCAGTGTTTCCCAAAGCCCAAGATGACGACGTCAAATGTCTTATTTTACTCACAACCCAAAGATATTCAGTTACTGTCATAAAGGTGGAAAGAAAACAAAAAAATCACATTTAAAAAGCTGGATTATGAGAACTTTGACCTTTTTTTAAATCAAAAAATTACTCACACAAATTAATTATCACAATAGTTAACAATTAATTTAATAAGTGATAAATAATCGATTAATCATTCAACACTAAAACACTGAACAGCAGTTTATGATATTATAAGACAGGATTTTATTACTAGTGGCAACAGCATGTAACTGGTATTGTTTTCTCCTTGTGAGTCTGTGTGTGCGCGTCATTTGGTAAAATGTGGACCTGGAGACACCTACTGTGGTGGGAAACACCACAGAAGCGGTTTTGAGTACTTGTGTGTCTGATCTGGTTACCGTGATAGCGTCCCAACCGTGCAAGATGCAGTCATGAAACTTCACAGGTGTGTAGTTAAGATCAAAATGACGGCCGAGTCTGAAGATGGGTGTGATCTCACCCATAAGTACTGAGTACTCATGTAATAATGTAGTGGACTACTGAGTAATCATGGGCTGGAAGGTCAACATGCTGACGTGTGTCACGGCTGGTGTGATCCCACTGCAAGCTCGTCTGTTGAAACTCCAGAGAGTTATCACAGACAGTTATTTCATCCTCTGTCTTTACGATCACAAGGTCAACAACACTGTTGCAACAGGAATGTTTGCTTGCACATATTTGACCAGCGTTGATGAAGTGCAAAAGTTGAATCAAGTTCAAATTCTGTCGGAGAACTCTGCTGGAGTTTTTTTTTTAATGTCAGGATGTAAGAGCAGTGAGTGTGTGTTAGTATCCAAAGTGTGTGTGTGTGTGTCCTGCTGCCTCTTTAGCCACTTCCAGGTATTTACTCCTCAGGGTTACACTTAAAGTTGGAGGATGATTGTCGAAGTCGCCAATCTGTGTGTTGTGTGTGTGTGTGTGTGTGTGTGTGTGTGTGTGTGTGTGTGTGTGTGTGTGTGGGGTGGTGTAGATATAAGTGAGATCCTTTGTTCAGACTACCAGCTGCTCACTTCCTCACATTGTCAGACAGACCAGTGTTTCCAGCGTTCCCATTAGCCAACACACACAGAAGGGAACAGGTCCACACACACACACACACACACACCACACACACACAACACACACCAACACACACACACACACACCACACACACACACACACACACACACACCACACACACACACCACACACACACACACACACACACCACACCACACACACACACACACTCACACACAGAAGCTCTCGTGTTATTCAATCGACACTCAGACGGCCTAAAAACTCTGCAGAAATGTGACTCAATGTAATGATACGGGAAAAACAGGAAGTTATAAAATGTCTGGTTTCTTTCAACCTTTATTTTTGTTTGTATCTTGAGTCATTGTTTGCTGCTGCGGCAACCGAATCTCCTCATATCTAACACAAAGTCAACATTCCTCATTGTACCTCCTCATGTGTGTGTGTGTGTGTGTGTGTGTGTGTGTGTGTGTGTGTACCTGGTCCGTATGCGCGGGCCTTCTTGGGGTTGAGTTTGGGTTTGAGCGGAGCTCCTGGCTTCAGTTTGGCTTTGGGGAACTGAGACAGGTAGGTCATCACCGACTGTTCGTCCACGCTGGGGTCAATGATCTCCTCTGGAGCGATCACCTGCACGCACACACACACAGAGTTCATGTTTAATGTAAATAAAACCAGTTTTCAAGGTGAATATTTGGGCGTGATATGATGAAGAAGAGGGCGAGATATTGGAGATCTGACTACTGTCAAAGACGCAAAACTGTGCCTCCCATGATATGTATCCCTCTAATAGCAGGTGCAAAAATGAGTTGGATATTAAATTGGTTGAAATCCTATTTAACATACGATCTATGGTTGAAGCAAGTTACTACCCCCCACCCCCTCCTCCATGGACTCGAGGCAGGCCTCGAGGCAGCTCGGACTGCAGGAGCCAAGACGAGTGCAACATCATAAACTAATCAGCTGTTTATAACCGTCAGTTGTCTGTAAATATAAAGTTAAGCCCGACATCCTGAACACAAAAGCCCACTGCTCTGAACATACACACTCTTTTGAGTTCCAGACTTAACAGATACTTACTTATTCTGCGTTAATATGAACTCTAATTAATGTGAAACGATAGTTGTTCTGGCCTGGAATAGAAATTTTATCAGGGGACATCATGGCTGTAGCTTTGTCGTCAGAGATGCGAATATTTCAACTGAACACGTTTCCTTAATCTCTGATGACATATCGGGGTTATTTTATGATAAATGATATTAAATAACGTCGCTGTCGGGCATAAACTTTGTTGGAATAAAAAAAAACAACCTCTTTTTAAACCAAATGAATGCAGCTTAGTCAAATTTAGTAGCTCTTTTTAACACTTCTCAACAGTAAATATTTGTAAAAACCACAGTCAGGTATAAAGGGTGACCAATAGCATTGATTTATGCATAAAAAAAAATAGAAATGTCACAATATGGAGATGGTTTGTTTAATCTGTCAGGTAGTGGACATTCATCTTCTCATATAACAGCCTCCACTCCTCTGGTTTTCCACAAGATTGTGGCACCAGGCTGCAGGGATTTTCTCCCACAAGAGCATTAGTGAGGTCAGACACTGACGGCTGGGAGATCAGGTCTGGCTCATTATCTGTGTTCCAGTTCATCTTAAAGGTGTTTGATGGGTTTGAGGTCTGGTTTCTGTGCAGATGAGTCAAGTTCTTCCACACCAAACTGGGAAATAATATTTACTCATGGCCCCGGCTTTGTGTAAGGGGGCATCGTCGTGTTGAGGCAGGAAAGGGTTTTCCCCAAACTGTTGCCACAAAGCTGGAAGAAAGCTTTTGTCTAAAATATCATTTGTGTGCTGTGGGACTAAGATTTCCTTTCAGTGGAATTAAGGAGCTAAAAACCATTAAAAAACAGACCCAGAATGTGTCTACATAGTATATAATGGCCAAAAAAGGTAAATTTAGACAATAAAACCCCTTAATGATTTTTTTTTTACAAAAGCAGCGAGTGTAATTAAATAGTTTTTAGTAGCTGTGAATCATCATCAGTTAATCTGCCAACAGCTGAAGAGACTGAGCTGAACTCACAGGACAAAGAGGAGGTGTGACGTGGAGGAAAACGATGATGATGAGTGATGATTTTAGGAAGAAATGTGGCTGTGAATGAACTCGCCTCGGTCCAGGACACTGAACTCTGTGTCACACCGGTGTCATTCACAGTCATTGCTCTTTTCTTTCTGCTCAACATTTTTTCCCCCCAAAGTGACTCTACTTCACTGCTCAGCACATTTAAAAAAAAAAAAAAAAGGAAAACACTGTAACTGTCAGCTGGAATTAACATTTTCCAGCAAACAAAGATGCCCTAAATTAGCGTCATGGGTGTGACGGTGAACTTTGTTAAGCTCTGTGTTTTTTTTCAGGAGGAGACTTCCTGGGGTGGGTGTCAGCTGACGGAGAGGAAGCAGAACATAACGTAATGCGGCCATGACAGAAAAACACCTCAGGCTGTACTGGATGTCATTTTTTTCACATTCAAAGCTTCTGTTGAGGTTTTCGAATAGAGTTCAAAATGTCTGTTCTCATATTTGTGATTCCATCGCTAAGAAAAAAAATCAAAAATCCACAATTTGAATGAAGTGATTCATCGTGATTCGTTCATTCATCAGTTTCTAACAGTCATATGGCTGCTATATTGTATAAATCTGTAGGTTAAGAGACGTGTGCCGGCACAGCAGCAGTGAATGAAAACCAGCTGTTCGTTAGTGACTTTAAACACTATGAAACTTGTTTTTACATCTATGAGAAATACAATTGTGGTCTCCCCTTTGTCTTCTTCTCTCCTGTGGCTCGTCTGTCTCCGTCTTTCACTGTCTTAGCTGTTATCTGTCTCTATGTCTTTCATTGTTTCTACTGTATCTGTGCTGTACTGTATGAGCACAGCCGAGCAAACCACCCACATGACGTCACAAGCTAGGGTCGGGCAATATGGCGGCGCCCTTGCTACAAAATCTAAAACGGGGCTTCTTTTTTCTTTTAAATGCTAACTTTTATCATGTTTGTTCAGAGGGGAACATTTAGTGAACCATCATAACTTGGTTGACTGTTTCATGTCCTCTTTAAGGCTCGAGTCCATTAGTGTTTTTCTCTGATAGAAAAGCTCTGGTTGGGCAGTGGGGAGCGCTGAGATGAAACGCTTGTGTGCTGAGAGAAAATGTTGAAAAAATCCTGCAGGAGAGTTTATAATAGGGTTGGGTGATTGGACGAATATATTGTCTATCGACGATGGGCTGAATGCATCGCCGATTGCTTTTTTTGGCCGATTTTTAGGGCGATATTTGTCATGTTATTCTGCTAATGTAAGAGTCTGCAGAGTGACAGCCTCTGCTCTACACTGCGCTCTCATCCAGCGGTGCAGTTCACACCCACTCAGCCGACCATGAGTGACCTGAGCTGGATGAGGAGTGAGAGGAAAACAGCCTGCAGAGTCAGACTCTTTACAGTTTTCATGCAGTGAATTAAGGATTTATTTCGACCAAACCAGAGTTTTTCTGTCGAGTTTGAATTAAGTGTGTTTTCCGAGGAGTTAACGAGCCAATTAAGCTCGTCTTAGCTCGGTAAAAGAGAGAAACTTGAATTCAGAAGGTTTAAAATGGGAAAATAAGTGTGAGAACATGTAATTTCTAGACACTTTGTGAGTTTATTTTGTCTATTGGACGTAGTGAACGTACGCAGCATGTGTAACATAGTGAATTCGCCGCTTGCACACATCTCCCAGCTGAGACCTGAGAGGACGGGAGGAGGTGGGAGGGGGGTGCAGATATTGCCAATCGCTGATGGATGGGTTGACAATGATCGTTTGGAAAATTTTAACACATCGCCCAGCTCTAAGTTTTAAGATTTCTCTATAGTTTAAGTGTTTTGTGGTTGTGTAAAAGGAGGAGAGAACAGAGAGGGTGATGATAAATGACCAACAAACAAGGTAGAGTCGCCTCAGCATGTTTTTTTTTTCCTTTCATTCATGTGTTTTCTGTCTCTCTAATGACTTATGACATATCATAAAGTAGTGTAATCTTTCTCTGCAGCTATGAAGAAATTAAACATCATGGACAAAGCTTTGAACTATTTGGTACAGCCCTAAAAACATTCAACTCGTAATTAATGAAATCAGAATGAAAGATCTTTAAAATTACCACTGGCGGTGTTCTTTGTATTGAGCTTTAACATCTGCAGTTCAACTGTTATCATTTGATAAAAGACTCTCTCAACAATTATTCAAAATAACACCTATTTCATATGTGATTAAATATTTTCCTAATTATTTTCCTGGAACAATCTTCTGTTACATAAGTCATTATAGTACATTTCCGTTTTCAGCTCGTAAATCTGCAGGTTGCATCCTCTCGGCTTCAAACAGAAGTGTGTAAAAAAACAAGCTCGGCCTCAGTGAGTTTCCTCTGCTGTGAACAATCAGGAAACCAAACAGCATCTGTTGGAGATGCTGCTGACGACCTTTGACCTCTGCAGAAAAATGACAGCAGAGCCAGTTCTCCCTCTTCTGGGCTGCATCATGATGCACATAAAATACAGGAAGTGTGGTGTTTGTTGGGTATTTGCGTGATGAAATAAGATGCAAAACAAACATCTAAGTGTCACTGCACCCTGAATCTATTAGACGTTAGCTTTGTTAGCGGTCCAGGTTCGACAGATGCAGCATGTGTGAATCATCCCTGCAGCTGCTTTACAGTAAAAGCCCCCAGAGACACCTCCTTCTCTTGCATTCATCAGACACTTGGTGGCTGGAGGGCTTTTATTTTGAAGTTTTTTTAATTAGCACAGCATGCTAACAGATTTGATAAAAGTTGTTATAAATCTACATTTGGTTTTCTACATTTGCTTTGCTTTATGTTTTCTGTCAAGCTTGTCAAGGTCAGTTTTGAAGACAAAAATCAAAATCATAGACAGGTTAAAAGTTAAAGGTCTGACCTGTGGGATGCCCAGCCAGTCGTCAGCCAGCTGCATGGCTTCAGTGGCATTCTCCACTGGTTTCACTGGATCCCAGGTCTCCCAGTCCGGACACAAACCTGCAAACGACACAAACAACAACACTGTAAACCTTGGACCTATAAACTGTCGGGCTGCAGAGCTTGAAACACTCACTCACCCCACACACACACACACACACACAGACACACACACACACACACACACACACACACACCTGGTGCACAGCTGTCGACCAGTGCTCCCAGTGCCTTGCCGTTGCTCCAGTCCTGGCTGAAGTTGGTGATCGGCAAATCAGGGACTTTGTGTTGGATCCAGCCCAGCAGACGCTGCTTAGGTGTCTTTGACTCCGCCTGAACAAGAAACGGACGCAATTATAGTCAGTTTCAGCTTCCTATCTGTGAAACAACCTTCCGTTTTAGTATTCCAATCTATCGGTGAACTTGCAGACGTCTTTCTACTACCTTCAAATGTGTAGTAGGACCTATAAGTGCTGCGAAACTCCATTCTGGGCTACAGTAGAAACATAGCAGTGCGCCTTGGAAGAGGAGCTGCACCCTCTGTAGATATAAATGTCTCATTCTGAGATAACGAAAACACAGTGATTCTTATTTTCAGCTGATTTTACACTAATGGAAACTTACTGATGAATATTTTCATCCCATTTCTGCCAAACAATCCCTGTAAATCTTACACACTGAACCTTTAATGCAGATTTTTGTGATGAGGAGTCATGAGATGAGCAGAAGTTCGAATAAAAAACTGAGCTCTTACGTCTTCATCCTCGCCCTCCCAGACTGGCATGGAGATGGAGTAGTGCAGGATCAGGGTCCAGACCAGACCCAGGATCAGCTTCAGGTTCCCATCAACGATGGCTTTAGAGTCTGAAGGAGGGAAACAAACAGACCTCAGGTCAGATTTATGTTCTGATCTGGAGAGAAAACACGTCAAAGAAGAACTTCAGTCCTTTTCTTTCAAATGGACATAAGGACTTGTGACAGTTAGTCCCATTATACTGGAGAGAAGGCAGCCGGTATCTCTAAAACTAGACAACTCATTACAAAACAGTATAGATGGATAAACAACTCTACAGGCCAGAGGAAAAATATGTATCTTTGATTTTGGGGTGTCCTTTTAATCAATATCACTGATAACTGTGTTCACTCTGTTATTAGGTCAAAATAGATGCTGCAAAAAAGAAAAAAGATCTACATCACAGCTTCGACCTGCTGCCCCGTTTGACCCGTTTGGCCTCAACACCCCACAGATTACAGTTCAGATTACGTTTATTTCAGACGGGGATGAAAAATTGTGCAACACTGAGTCTGACCTGCTGAACACAACATCTGAACACAAACGAGCGACAAACCTGCTCCAAACTCACTGTGGATATCAATGAGTTTTTTTTTAAGCAGAGCAAAACAGAGTGCTGCTGGGTAATGTTCTTCATTAATCAGACCTCACTGTACCAGCTGGTACCTCACACCAGCTCGCTCAGCACGCACACACACACACACACAACACACACACACACGGCACACACACACACGTGCACACACACACACACACACACACAAGGCAATATTAGCTAATCTTTGGCTGCAGCACACCGAGTTCAGAGAGAAGCAGAAAAAACATTCCAATCATTTTTAATCTCTCCGTTTCCCATAAAAACAACTTTTTCTTTAAAAGAGGAACTCCGACATTTTCGATCATTTGCTTATTTAATCAGATTATGATATGGTTAATTTTGCTAAATTGTGTTTTCCAGCTTCAAAATAAAGAAACCCAGCACACTAAGTAAGATATTTAATTTTAAAACAGAAAAACAGCACACTAAGTCAGATATTTCACTTTGAAACAAAGAGAAACAGCAAATGAAGTCAGATATTTAACTTTCAAATAAAGAGAAACAGTGCAGAGTCAAATATTTAACTTTAAAATGAGGAAAATGAGCACACTAAGTCAGATATTTGACTTTAAAATAAAGAAAAACAGCACACTAAGTCAGATATTTGACTTTAAAATAAAGAAAAACAGCGCACTAAATCAGACATTTACCTTTAAAATAAAAAGAAACAGCGCACTAAGTCAGATTATTTAACTTAAAAATAAAAAAACCCAGAACACTGTGTCAGATATCTAAAAGTGGCACTACTTAAAATGAGCAAAGTTTGAAAAAATACCATTGCTCACTAACATCACAACAGAGTTTTGTAATAAAATAAGACAGTGCAAATAAATGGGGCCATTGACACGTTAGCTGTCCAAACGAATTAGTAGAATTGGTTTGCAAGGTGCTCGTCTGACCAATCAGGAGCAGTCTGGGGTTCAGTGTCTTCTTGCCAAAGGACACATCAACATTTGGACAGGAGGAGGGATTTGAACCACCAACCCTGTGATTAGAGGGCGACCCGCTCGACCCCCTGAGCACCACAGCGCTTTGAAGACGTGATGTAAAGATGTCAGTCCAACACTTTTTTTTTTTTTCAGTGTAGGGATAACTGTGGAGGTCTGAAGCAGGTATGTGATTCTGGAATCTAAAGGTGAACAGGAGAGGGTCTGGTGACACACACCGACAAAAACACATGCTTAAGCATCAGGAGTGCAGTGAAAAGTAAAATCTGTTTTTTAATCTTGCCATTGGGTTTTTCTGAAGGTCATGCAGAATTTGGATGGTGTCTGTGGATATAAACAGATGAAGCCACATGTGTATGAGGTGATGATTAGCTTGTTATTTTTCTCTGTTTTCTTATACTTTTTTTAAAAATAGATTTTATTGACCTGAAGGAGGAAATCTGTCTTCGTCACACACAGTATCTGCTGTTAAAAGATGCAAACTGACACAGTGTAAACACACAATACACACAGTCTGTCACTAGTCCACATGTACACACACGCAGTACCTGTATTAGTCACCTGTATTAATCATAGTAACGTACATGACGTGGACCCTCATCAACATGGAGCAGGGGCCCCTGATTGGACACACGCAGGCTGTGACTACCAGCTGGGTCGCATTTTTTGCAGTGACAGCATCAGAAAACTGACTCTTATCGGTTTTCTGCTCAGCATCGGCTCATCTTTTCACGCCTACTATTTTTCCCAACATTGCAACACGCCGCTCTGATTAATTTCTGGGAAGTGAACGTATGTGTAATGTATGTGATCAATCAAACACCTGCTGAGCTGAATCAGACGGAACGGGACGAATCTCATCCTGTCGTCAAGGAAGTCACTCGATGACTGTTTTATCTCCTCACTCATTAAATATGTGGCTTCTGCTGTGTGATGAAACACCGCTGCTCATTTCCCTGAAGTCTGATATTAAAGGCCTGTTTCATAAAAACTTGATGCACATCACTGCTGTTTTATAAAGCAGTATTTTATGTACAATTGATCCATTTTCTTAATTCAAACAGAACCATAAAACATCCTACGTCAAAATAACTTTTTAAAAACAATCGAGTATTGCATTAGTCGAGCTCTAATCATCGCTCATCTTAAATTAGTTTAATTTTCAGCAGTTTTGAACGGACAACAAAGTCTGACTCGCATTTACTGAAACAGTCCAACAAGTCTAACAATAAAAATGTCATTATTCACTATTTTATATGAACAACAATGAAGCTTTTAAGATATTTTTCTTTTTTTTTTTTTATGTCACACAATAGGACACATTTATGGTGCAATTCAGTGAAAATGTTGCTTTGTTGTAACTTATTATCATTTTGGTTGCTGGTCAAGCACAGGGAGCGCTCTACCAGTTAGAGCTGCAATGATTAATCAAGTAATTGATTTTTAATAGATTATTAAAATAGTTGGCGATTAATTTAATAATCGATTAAACGGTTTGAGTAATTAAATTCTCTGATTTCAGCTTTTTATATGTGAATATTTTCTGGTTTTCTGGTCAACTCCTCTCTGACCGTAAACTGAACATCTTTGGGTTGTGGACAAAACAAGACATTTGAGGACGTCATCTTGAGTTTTAGGAAAAACTGATCGACATTTTTCACCATTTTCTGAAATAATTGACATGTTAATCGACTGTGAAAATAATCAATAGTTGCTGCCCTATTCACAGTATAGTCAAAATTCATACTTTAGGGCAAATTTATGCTGGTGTGCTTTCTATACCATTTATACCTTCCACCCCTTAATCTGTAATATATATTTACTCCCTAAAACACAGTATCAGTCAGGCATTAATTTTAACATTTGTAGAAATAAACAGGACTGTCTATATAAGCACTCATGACCACAACACACAATCGTCCATATCATCTTTCTTTAACAGCATTTATCAGGAAACCGTCTCATTCTAAAGCCTCCACACCTTCATTAAACATGTTTGTCTCTGCTTGATTATGTAACGCAGACTTTCAACACATTTCATTATTGGTGTGTTGAGCAGATATGAGCCGTGTTCTCACAGAGTGTGTGTGTAAGTGTGTGTAAGTGTGTGAGAGAGAGAGAAATCCACCTGGTGAGTCTCCAGCTCTGCCTCACTGTCAGCGGACCAGCTGTGGCCCAAACATGTTTCAGCAACTCAGGTTTAGGTGGAGCTATGGGAGACTGCGGCCTCACCCACGGGTGACACAACACTGTTAATGACGGAGGATATTCTTCAACACACACAGGAGAGGTTGCGAAATCCAGCTTTCTACATTCCTAATCTCTCTCTCTCTCTTTTGCCAGAGTCAAGACACTCAGTTATCTCTGTGTGTTTGTCTTCCTCTTCTTCTACTGTTTCATTTCTTGTCACTCATTTTTCCTCTCATCCTTCTCCAACCCTTTTCACTTTGTCCACCTGTTTGCTTTTTTCACGTCTCATTTCTCACTTATCTTTCTGTGGTTTTCCCTTTTTCTTCCCTCCCTCCTCTCCTGCTTCCCTCTTTTCTTTTGCGCTCTACGGTTGATCTGCCACACCTGTGTGTGTGTGTGTGTGTGTATGTGTCACCAGCAGCCACCTCCCCAGCAAACATCCTGTCAGTAAGCAGCAGCGCTAGTCAGCGGCCTTTAACCTCCACACACACACACAGACACACACACACAGCTCCACCCATATCTGAGCTCACTCACTCAGCTTTACACTCATCAGTCACACCAAACTGGACATTTTCTTTATTAAAACCACATGGGGAACTAGAACGTATTAAACTTGTGACATGGTCATTTAGTTAATGCATGAGAAAGGAATTAAAATTGCTCTTTTTATCTCTAAATTGCTAATTTTTTGTACCTTACATGGTTGAAATTACATTTTAAAAAAAAGTTCATTCCTCTCTTGCATCCATGTGCATTGTTCCTGACCTTTAAGGCTTGTTTGAGGCTATTTTTGACCCATTATCAGCGCTTAAATCCAAGCCTGTAGGTTATGACCTGGTAAAACAATGAGCATTTTCCCACTGTTTTGGTTAACAGAGGAAGAAACTCAGCCTGGGCAAATAAACAAGACTGACAAGAAGAAGATTGTTAGATGAAAGGATAAATAGTTTCACTGAAATGCATTAAATGCAAACTACTATGAAAGCACATAAGGAATATGTACCGACTCATAAACAGCCTGTCATATTCCTTGATGATGGAGCGTGTGACAGGCAACAGCCAATCATTTATCAAGTGTGTTGTTCAGCTGCATTATCAACATGTGACACAATAACAGAAACACATAAATAAGTGCAGACAGAGAAGAATTTTTAAATTTTAATGAATTTTCTTGCCAGTGTTTATTTGTATCAAGGTGAGATCATTAATTTATATATCTTATGTATCTGTGTGAAATTTATTTGTGTTTTTTTTCATTGTTACGTTAACATTTAAGTTATCACCTCTGCGCCTTGATAAATAAAATGGTTCAATTCAGAGCAGCAGTTCAGCAAAAACTCTGAGGGATCACTGAGAGGGCTTCTGCAAAAAGCCTCATTCAAACAAATTCAAAATAACTCAATCTGTTCTCATTTGAAGCCATTTCTTTAATTATGCTTCAAATTATACTTTCCTGTCCTCCAGTTTATTTTGGGACACGTCTAGATGTTACGACGCATTTTTTTCCATCCCGAAAGTGATTCTGATACCTGATCTTTCTGCATCAGCCAATACTGAGTACCAACCCGGTTTGAGATCCACGTTTTTTTCGATCGACAGTTTCGATCTTATTTGTCCAGGTTTATAGATAAATAAGTGAGGTCCCTTTCTTTAATCACCATGTTATTTACATAACAGCACAATTTATCTATCTATTTATTTATTTTTAATCGTTTTGTTTTGTTTTTTGGTTTTGTTTTCATTTGTTTGCTTGCTTGTGCATCCTGTTTATGATATATGTCTGATGTTTATTGTTATTCGCACTGGCATTGTGCTAAGTTCTATTAAACAGCCTACAAACAAATAAATAACTGCACAGAGATAAGTGAGAATGAAGTGAGAGTGAAGTGAGTAAACAGAAATGTTGTTTAGCGTTTGAAATTACTTTTTTTTTTTACTTATTGAGTGTGTCTAGACTACTCTATTTGTAAAGTGTCTTGAACAACTTTGTTGTGAATTGGCGCTATATAAATAAAATTTGATTTGATTTGTTTGTTTTTAATCTTAAATTATTATTTTTGCCTCTAACTTTACAGTCAGATCATTGTAGTGGGGAGTAAACATTGTGTGAGTGTGTGTGTGTGTGTGTGTGTGTCCTTGTCGACACAGTTTTGTGAGTAACGAGGCTATCGCCATGGTAGCCTATTGTTCACATGAAGGACGAGTGTAAGAGAGAGACAAAGAGAGAGTGAGTGTGTGAGAGTGTGACGGGGAGGGTGATAGAAAAAGTTAAAAACAGAGAGTCAAAACAATGATAGAAGAAGAACAAAACAACAAAAACACACCAGAATATCTGCAGCAAGCTCACGGGTTACAGTAGGTGTGTGTGTGTGTGTATGTGTAACAGAGGGTTTTAACAGCTTTAATAATCTGCAGCATTGTTTCCTGTTGTTTAAACCCTGACCTCACCTTCCTCTCTGAGTCCCTCATCCTCCTCATGTGACTCACAAGTCTGAGGACACAAAAATCATTCAGCTTCCTGCTCATTCAAGACCTCTTTAGGTCTTTTAGGTCTTTAAACTTTAAACATTTTTACACACTCTAACTGAACAACACTGATGTTGTAATGCTCTGGGTTTGGTCCAAAACCACAAATGCTTCAAGTCAGCAGCAGCACGCCAACTCACACACACCTGGACAGGTAATAACACCAAATGTTATCAATCACGTCGTTTGTGTCTTAAAGGCATTGATTGGACTTAAACACAATCCTGCCAATGACCTGAAAGTACTTTACCCCACCCAGCATAAATAAACATCCGCACTTAAGAACCTGGTTTTCAGAGACTGAATGAGGACCCCAACAAAGACGATGCCGATAGTAAAACCAGTTTAAACTAAAAAAGTGTGTAGTGTAGGATTTCTTAGTAAAGGTTCAAAAAATTAATAGCTGGGCAGCAGACAAGTGAATGAACGATATCCTAACCTGACACATTAAAATAAACCTTTAGATTAGATGACCTGGAGGTATCCACTAATCAAACAATAATCGACTCCAACGTGGTTAATGATCCCACACAAAAACAATTCACAGAAAATCTCAGCGTTGTCCCAATGAATAAATTAAACAGTGAACGGCAGACGGTGAAGCACCTACTGCAATGTCACCACCACAACTGGCAGATTTGTTTTAAATAATTTTTTTGTCTAGTATAGTGTAACCTTTCTTATCTAGATGCATGCAATTTTTTAAATTAAGTATGATTTTTTTATTATACAGTCTCAATTTTCTATAAGATGAATAAAATAGTGTCAATGGTATTGTAACTGAGTGTCCAGGGTCCACTAAACTGTATAAACTTCATAAGAAACAATAAACAAGATGATAAGTCCAAACATCTCCATTTAAACACTGTTATTTATTTAGAACATTTACATGGAACAATATTCGTGAAATTTTAAAGAATTTACACTTGATGCTGTTTATTCATAGGTTGGAGCCTGCATGAAGGGCTCAAAATTAATAACTTTTTACGTCAATGTCCTGCAACTGTCATAAATTCTGCTTTCAGCTGTTCCAGACTTGGCAACCATTGTCCCAGATTGAAGTGTTTAGTAAAGTTGAATAACTTTTAGTAATTTGCATCGCTTCATTGACTCATTCTGGTCCACTATGCAAGTTCTGCCATTGTTTCTTGCACTTATATCTGAATAAAAAACTGAAATCACCTTACAGTAGGTGTTTGAACACAATCAGTTTCGGACTGGTATATGATGGCAAATACATGCACACATTCTGAATAATATTTAAATTTATTTATTATGAGATACGTCCAAACACCACGTCTGTGAGCGTAGATGTGACGTAGCGTTGAGCTCGTGCCTAGTTTTCAAATTAATGAATCAAACATAAACATAATGATTTCATTTGTAATGACAAGTTTCTCTTCTGTCCCACAATTGTCCCAGACACAGTATCTTTGCATCCCAGGTACTATTTTTACAACAGGACATCCTTAATTTCGAGCGCTGCCTGAATCACCCAGTAGAAATTGCATCTCTTCAGAGGGTTAATGTTCCAGCCCAGAGCAGATTAGAGTCTAATTCCAACAAGTGACCACTATCATTTTCAATTTCTCAGGATTATAACAAAACAAATTCCATGAAAATCTGTTCAGAATTAAGCGAGTTACAGTCAATTTTATAGTGAAGTCTGTATCTCTCATTTAGCAGCCTTTGGGCACTTCAGAATGGCGACCGTGCAGACCCATAGAGGTTAAGAGAACAAAAACAGAGGTTTATTCATCTGGTATCTGGCCTAACTTTAGTGTATCATAACATATCAGGAAATGAATTAATTCTCCAGATGCTCCAGTTTAATATGAAACAAAACTTTTCTATGGATCTCAGTCCTGAGCCACAACAAACGCCAACACATGACTGCAACAGACTAGTGAAGCCTTAGGTTTTAGCCTAGCAGTTGTTGATCACTTGCAGCCCTTATCGGTCAGTTCAAAGGACTCAGCAGTTGGTATAAAACAGAAAAGTCAATGAGAAAGGTTTTTCAAATAAATTGTGAATCACCGCCACCACGAGAGGTCCTTGAGCATGCAGTCATTCATGTGGACAAAAAAATATTAGGCTGATTATTCCAGTAAAATGCAAGATTAGCCCCGCTGGTCATGCGCATCCACACGACCCATTGCATGATAATAATAATTAAGGGAGACTTCAGAAATGTTCTGAGAACCAGATGCTATCTGGAGCCCAGGCACACTTTAATTCAAACCAATAAAATAACATTTTAAAGTGATCCATTAAATTAAAATGTTGATCCGTTAGAATAAAATGTTGATCATTTCCTTGCTGCACTCTCGTGTGTTTCCCTTGGTTTTTACTTTAGGCCCTCACACTCTCCTTTTAAAGGTCCAGGTGAGAAATGAACCAGTATCCCTCTTACCAACCGACCTACACCTACTGCAGCACCTGCCAGAGCTCTAATTTGTCAATTCCATGACCATAAAAGGCTTAGAGACGAGGCTTGTCACGACTCCCGGCCCCCCGCCCTCTCCGCGAAATTAAACACTACAGTCACCTCCTGTTTCATTCAGAGATTTATCTGTCCACACGTCCATTCACAAAAGGTCCCTGTTCAATTCAGCCCGGATCTGCGTCAGTTTCACGGCCTCTCAGCCTGCCACTATCGCTGCAGATACCTGCTGATTTGTTGACCCGTCGCCGTGGAGACGCCACAATACCGAGGCAACAAGGACACTAATGGAGGAGTGGGGGCTGGGAGGGTTTAAGTTTGTATTAGCAGAGACAAAGAATGTGTACAAGGAGAAACGGAAAGTGAGGGAGAAAGATAAAGTAGGTGTGTATGCATGCAGAAAGTGTGTGGTGTGTGTGTGTAAAGGTGAATTGGGTTGGAACAAAATGCCTTTCTTATCAGTGCGGCACACCCTCTCTGGTTCAGGAAAACTTACATCATGAGCCAACAGCAGATTACAGAGGTACCTGATCTGTGAAGCCAGCAGTCTGCTAAATCAAACTAACACAACCTAAACAGATAACCAGTGATTTTAATTACAAGTCACGTTGACAGCTAACAAACCTGTCAGCCAACAAGTTAAGCGCCATGAAAAAATAATCAAAAGCAGCCTTGGCTTGGCCTCAGACAGGCACCAGCCCTAAAAAGTCAAACAGGTAGAGCAAAATGAGGCCCAGAATCGACCCCTGAGGGCCTCCGCAGGTTCAAGTTGACTCGTTGTTGTCTACTTTGAGATCAATAACGTAACTGTTTGCTCTGCGTCAACATTGTTTTCATTGAGTGACGTCTGTAATACACATGCATGTCTGAGGCTGCCGGCGTGCTTCATCAGAAGCGCTTGTCGGATGGTTCAATAGCTTTGAAAACGCCCTCCCACGCCTTTCCGGCTTGCATCAGTGGATCAGCGTCTGTCCATTTCTGTAACCTTTCAACGAAAAGACAATCTGACACTCACACCCACTTCATACCATGATTTTCCAGCTCTTTTCTGAGCTTTCCGTGGCTTTTTCTGTAGTGGGTCCTCAACTCTGAATATAGCCTGCTGGAGGCCATTAGACAGGCTGAGTGTGTTGATGCTTTTAAGACCCACCTTTATTTTATGGATTTTATTTTTATCTTGCTTCATTTCAAGGTTAAACATCATCCCAAAAATATGAGGTGTATTAAGAGCCATTTGAAGGTGTTAATCACAATCTTTAATAACCAAATCATATTTTAAATGCAGGCGAAATGTGTGGCACTTTGCACTGTGAATATTGTAAATTATCTACAAACCATGACAACTTATGAAATGTGTTATCTTTTCAGACCGAGCAGGATCACAGCATCTGCACAACTAAGGTTAGTTGCCAATAGGGCTGCACAATCAAATTGCAGGAGGTGCAGTATTTGTTAAAACCATAATGTGTGTCAAAAAGGTTCAATGCTGACTCTCCTGAGGCAGAGATGTCCTGTCCTACAAATCCGATTTCAGAATTATTATTACCTCTAATATTGCAAATCACGTCGTAGTTGCAACATCAGTCAAAATAATTGTAATTGCATATTTTTTCAAAATCGTTCAGCCTTAGTTGCCACACAATGTGGTTAATGTTTGTAGTGCTAGCACCAGCAGCCTGCTCTCCTTGCAGGTTGACGTCCACATGTCTGTGCTGAGTGTGGTTACGCATTGCTCTGGTCAAATGGTTATATACCAGTTTATTTTGATATAGAAAATGAAAATAAAGTTGTATGCAGGCTGTGTCAGAATACTGTCAAACTGCCCTGGTTTTACAAGATGTTTTCTGTCCCACTTTGCTGGTCGCAACATCTGAGCCATCCGGCCTTTAGTGCAAAGAGAATGCAGCTTAACTGGTGTTGTAGATTAAAAATATATTAATAAATAGTTTAACCTACTAGAATTATGGGAACCACTTGGCTGGGATATCAATGTTTAATCATTTAGCTGACTAATTGCACACATCCCCAACTTGTATGTGTGTAAATGCAGTATAAAGTTCCAGATAAACACGCATTTGGTAGAAACATATGGAGAGTGGAGACACCAGTTTAGGCTGATGGTTCTAATGCTGGAAGCCAAACTTGTGAATGCATTAGACACCAGTATAAGAAGTAGTTAGTCTGATGAAGAGCAGTTGTGCCTGAAAAATCACCTTGATGCATTAAATCAGTGGACACCGGAGCCCTGCAGCGTGCAAGATGCTTGTTTATTTCATTATTTGCTTGCTTTTGGCTCAGTACCTGTCGTCTTTTGGTTTGGATGTGCGTGCGTTCTCCAATCAGCACAAGAAGCGGTCCGACAGCCTGATCTGCTGTGGATCAGGAGAAGACAACAATAAACTCAATCGACAGCATCTAAGCTCAGAGCTGCAGAGCGTGCATAACAAAGGTCAGGAAACGCACCACACTGCTCTTTCCTCCTCTCGAAAGAATTTCCACCTTTGTCCTTATTTCTACTATAGTTAGGTTGGAAGTATGTAACAAGAATTGCCGTGCTGTCATCTTGTGTTCTTCTGTGTAAAAGGACACAGTGGGGAAACAAAAGCTTTGAGATTTATCTTTGAAGGATAATCCAATCATCGAAATTTAAGGAGCAGTCCTACTGATTTCCATACAATTCTTAATTTTGTTCTATTTAATACAAAAGACACAGAAGTCGGGTAATAAGAACTGTTCCTCTCAATCCGTTCACATTAATCTGTGAGATCCAGTCACACCTGGGCTTCAGGTAAGACACCAGGAACATTATATCAGGTAACTATAGTGCACACTGTTGAGACAGTTGAATCCCTGCTTCTCTCTTTCTTTCCATCTCTGCGTCTCTCACCCTCAGAGGCACAACTGCCGTCTCACTTACAACAGCTGTTCCTTCACACGATGACTCCATCAGCGTCTCGCAAACACACGTGTTCGGCTTCCTACCCAACAATTTACTGCTGAACAGTTCAGAACGGTCGACGCCTGAGGCTCATCATCACACTGATGTCAGCCTGCACACAGTCGGCCACACGCACCACAAAAAAAAATGTCTGTCCGGGGTCGCTGTGATAGTTTTACGCCATGTGCTGAGGCTGCATCCTTAACGCAGCAGCCTGGGTTTGATTCAAACCTGCAGGGCTGCATGTCGTTCCCCCTCTGTCTCTCTTTAACACCTTTCCAGTCTGTTTAAAGCCAAAAAAAGGCAAAAAACACCTTTCCCACACTAGCAGCCAGAGTGTGGATCTTCATCAGCAACTAATCTGTTAAATAATAATTAAATCTTTTTCAATAAATGATTTAGAAATCAAAGAAACTCTGCTATTATTAAATTACCTGTTGTGTGTCAGTCCACTTGGTGAATTAAAGTCCAATATTCATTCTTTTTTTAGCTCTGTTTTTGGTCTCAACCACCTTGTAAGGGAAGTAAGTCTTTTTTGCTGCTGTTCATCAGGCAGCCGGAGTTGGGACACTTTTAAAACTTTTACTTTTAAAAATATTCCACTACAGATTACTGAATACATGTCCTGAAATATTCACTCTGATTGTGTTTAAACACTGTTTGCTTTATATTTCTTAATATTTCCAGGTCAAAAACACTTTTCTGACAGTGTCATGGCTGTGCATCTCCTCTCATCTGCTGTGCAGCAGCCACACTGCAGACGCACAAATTGAAATTTTTAATTGTATGTAATGTGTAAATGGTAAATGCACCCTTCATATGAATTTTGGAGCAAATTAAACAAAAAGTATTCCCTTAAAGTGATCTATTTTTTAAGACAGTAACTGTTCAGCATACCACTAATTACACTGCAACTGTGATGGAATACATTTACTCATGTTTTGCATTTTAAACATAGATTTTAAATACTTGTTTTCTGAATACTCCCCAGGCCTGGCCACTAGTTTCCATTAATTCCCAAACAATATTAAAATTAGCAGATTCTTAAAACTTGTGACAGGACAAGAAAAACATTTCTGAAACAAAACATGTTTCAGACTTACTCCAATTCGCTTTTTTCTTTTTTGTCATAAAATACTGGATAATTTTACTTCCTAAAGACTATAAAAAGTTTTTTGCCTGTGCTGGTTACAACTGGTGATGAGGTGCTACAAGCCTGGTTTGTTTTAAAAACAAGCCAAAAAGGGACGGAAATAGTTCAAGAAATTTATACCATGGAACAACTGACTTTTTCTCTGAGACATGCTACCAAAAAAATATGAAAAATACTGGAAAAAATGGAAGTCCTATTTGAACCTGAACTGATTTCTTTTTATGTTTGTTTTGGAAATATTTGCCTTTCCTTTTAAGTTATGAAGGAATGTAAGATGTCTTCCTCCTTAGAAAATACTCTAATTTTGCACTTAATAAGGATCATTGTTTTTTTTTTGGCAGAAAAACAACAAAAATAAAGTTAAAAAAAAAAACCTACAAAGGATAAGAACCACTGAGATAATGTTGATAATGAATCAATAAATGCAGACCTGATGTTCACTGCGATGAATTACACAACTCAAACAAGTTTCAATAGATTTTAATACCATACAGACATAAATGGACACCAAAGGCTGCCTGGAAGACAAAGATGATTCAGGATTTGCAAAATGGTCACCAGTGACGTTAACTTGTAGTAAGTTGGCTAAAATGAAAAAAATCACTGTTTTTCCTTTAAGGTTTTCAAAAAGGTTTTAATACGTTTGTGACTGAGGTTGTTATTGTGATTTGAAACTCACCAAAGGGGAAAAAAAAAACTTAAAGCTGAAAAAATAATGTAACAGTCTGGTGGGGAAAGTGAATTTAGGGGGAAAATACCCTTTAAAAGGGAGGACAGGAGGTACTACAGTGGTAAACAGGATGTGGAGCTACCGTGTGTGTGCACAGAAGGTCTGACCCATGGCACACACACACACACACACACACACACACACACACACACACACACACACACACACACACAACACACACACACACACACACACACACACACACACACACACACACACACCATACACACATACACACAGATTCCTCGATGGTGAGATCATAACCCCGCCCACCACCCCCCAAATTACCACACACACACATAAAACACCCCGCTCCGAGGACCCAGTGGATGATGACAAAGAAACAAAAGCCACACAACACACATACCACACACACACACACACACAGAGTCTCTCCCTATACGTTAAACATTACTTGACAAACACTCACTTTAAACACGAACACACTTTTCAAACTGATGTCACTGAGGGAAAACAACACTCTGCTCACACACACACTCCCCCAGGTGCGTGACATCACTCCTCTGTGCTGCAAGTCTGATCACATCTTAACAGTCCAACAGTAAAAAGCATCTTCATCATCATCTGAAGACCAATCAATATTGTTTTATTCTCTTTTTTTACACCATCTTCCCTCTTAAAGGATAAGTTCGGTTTTTTTGACACCTGGACCTTATTGTTAGGATTAAATACGCTCGTAGACTCACCCAGACAATTTTGGTGGAGCTTGGAGCCGTTTTCGAGCAATTTAGATCCAGCTGACAGCGTTTTTTCTCATGCCATAGTAGCGGACGGGGCCAGAAATCGAAGCCCCTAAATTAGACTTTATCTGCTGCGAAACTCATGCAATGTCCACAACAACACCACCAGTTCGCCCCCATTCGTGGACGTGCAGTGGTTGCTCGTTCTCTGGCCAGCTGTTCGGCTCTTTCCCTCTGCATCCTCCTTTCAAATAGCTCCTCGTCGGTGTATTCTGGCTCAAAACGATACGGGCATCCATTATACTCAAAGTCGTCGTCAGACACTTCTACATCGGATAAATATTCCGCCATGCTGCACAGAAATAGCCGTGTTGCCGTGTAGCCTAGCAACAACAGCGTCTCTTCTCAGCTGCGTTCCTGCGGCGCACGTCTATGACGTTACCAAAAGTTACCCATCCTTGTAAAGTCCCGGATGACCATAACAACGAAGTTGAGCTGACATGGTGATAACACTGGCCATTCATTTAGAACATGTAGGTGAAATGAGCGAGTTTCGCAGCAGATAATGTCTAATTTAGGGGCTTCAATTTCTGGCCCCGTCCGCTACTATGGCATGAGAAAAAACGCCGTCGGCTGGATCTAAATTGCTCGAAAACGGCTCCGAGCTCCACCAAAATTGTCTGGGTGAGTCTACGAGCGTATTTAATCCTAACAATAAGGTCCAGGTGTCAAAAAACCGAACTTATCCTTTAACTTTGTATGTCATGACTCTGGATGAAGGTGATTTTCATCTGTATATTTCAATGCATATATGATAACACTGCCTGACATATGTTTTAATCAAATGTGAGCTTATTTTATCTTCTCACTGACACTCTTTGTATACATCCTTACAATGATTGGTAGATTTTTACCACATCACAAACATTCAGTTTTTCAGAATCCATCTCTATTTTTCTAATTGTTAACAATTTTCTAAACACAATGTTTTTGGACAGGGGGGAAAAAAAAGCTAAAATGTCCTGCACTGTAAAAACAAAAAAGCATGCAACTTCAGTAGATTTTTGAGTTTTGAGCCCAACTCAAACTCTTACAAATTTACTTTTCTTCTTTAGATAAACTATGTGTTTTATAACAAAAAAAAAAAAAAAAAACGTATTTCAGAAATTGAGCGAAGTCGTTGAGGTGAGCTGCCTTGACGCTTTGAGTTATCTCAACTTTTTTCAGGTTTGTTTTCTTGATGAGGAAATAAGATTGAGGTGGCCTGTTAACTCAGCCTAAATGCATTTATTTTTATTTAGTATTTAATGTGTATATGCACACATCAAGATAACATATAGTGATGTGGAAATGGCAACTATCCCAAGATTTATCGATAAGGCCTGTTGTGAACTGGGTGATGATGGTTTGTCATTTTTAAAAAGCGGATCCCCAAAAAAAAGTTTGTGAAACACTGCTCTGAGCGATTGAAACTGAGGGAAACTGCTAGTGTGGCTAAGTGTGCCTAAGATATATTGATGTGGGTCAGACACTGCTGTGTGTGTTGCCCATTATTGCATTCATGACTCCTGAACTTCAGCAAAGACTGACTACTTCCAACAGGAAGTCGACTAGTCACAGAAAGTATGTTTTTTTCACCCAATACCAATGATCAATTCCTGTCAAAAAAGTCTCAAATACAACCAGTAAAGGATTAACTCATGAAGGCACAACAAACCTGGAGGCAGGTCAAAAAGTCTTTGATTTGCTGCCCCACAGCAAGCTTGACATGACATGATTTGTCCCAGTTCTAAAAAAAAAAAAAGGGTGCTACTTTCTCCTGACGAAATAGTTCCTATGGAAACAGCTGACAGCTTGTTCTGTTGATTGTAAAGAGTCATGGGAAAAGACCTCATTTTCAATGTTCTGATGACCAAAAGTTCACCACCCTTGCAGTGGGGTGGAGGCAGAAATTTCATCAACATAGCTCGGCATGACTAGAGGTATGAGCGCACGTATGTTTCTAATAATTTGCGTGAACTGACCCTTTAAGCCTCCGGTGGGAGTTAAAGTTGTTTTAAAGTGACTGATCGCATAAAATCTGCTTTCAAGGTCTAACATGAGAACCGGAGAAGTCAGCAGTCTTCCCCCATAGCATCATGTCGGCACTCCCAAACCGTGGCACCCACTGATGACATCACCACATGATGCATTGCTGTAATAACGGTGCAGCTTAATAAGAGTCACATGAGTCATGCGCCAGCAGCTCAGAGGGGGCGATCCCACCAAGAAAACCCAGATTACAGGCACAGAAGGAGGCAAGAGGCTTTTAATGTCTTTGATTTGGTTAATGAGGGGCGAGCGAGATACAAAGTGTGTGTCATTCTGTCTCGCTCTCTCTTTAATCTGGTCACTGGTTGGAGTCAAACAGCTGCAGAGATGAAGAGAGAAAAAGATCAAAGAGCAAGAAAAACTGGCTCTCATGTGTTTCAGACTCATTCACACAAGGAATCAAAGAAGTGAATGAACAAAAAAACTTTTCATAAAATGTCAAATGAGGGAAACTGGAGAGCGTCCAGTGTTGGTTTAAGAGCAGAACGTTTATTAACCAGAAACATTCAGGGGAACCTTCACAGAGGACCTCAGGCCAGGACCCGGTTCATAAGGGGTCAGGAGTTCACAGATGTGGTTACGCACCAGATCTAGTTAGGCCTCCATTTTGGACAAACTGCAGCCAAGAGAGAAAACTGTGTCTCAACCAAATTCTCTCCAGGGCAGCAGAGGACAACAAAGACCTAATTTTGGATGCACACTTTAAAAGTACCCTCTGCAGTTTTGACCGCAAGTAGCGCCACAGAGCAATAATTTCACCGATTTGTCCCCGTTTTGTTTGGATTGCCCCGTGCATGCGAGCACGTGGGCGACACTCCTTCATGCAGTATTCTGCAGGTAGTGCAGTTGTTGCAGGAACGTGCAAATAAAACAGCAATGCACCACAAAAAGCAGGGAAAGAAGAACATGTAAAGAAAGCAGACATGGATGTAGGGCCGCCCCCTGAAAGTCAATGAATCGACCCCTCAGTCGACTGACATTCTTCAAGTCAAGCAGTTTTTTTTTCTCTTCTCAGTCAGTATGTATTACAACAACAGGATAAACCCAAAGCTTACAAAATTCACAGCGATAATATTTCAATTAGATGATTGCAATTTTCTTGGCCAATTCCATTTTTTTAATGGGTCTGACCTGCCGATTACGATTTTCAGTCTTTCTAAGAACTATAATTGACACAAAACATTTTTGTAACTTTTCTTTATGTAAAATGAAATTGGGTGTTTAAAATAAAACACAAACTATTAAATAACTTTTACATTTTCTCCAAAAGTTCTCCAGGTTAAAGCCAGGCCTTATTATAGTATTATATTAGGATTATGTACCAGAGGGGAGCACAATCTTTGAGATCTCGTAGGAAACGTGATTTCTCGTGGAAGCGAGACTGACGCAGTGCAACAGTTTGCTGCAGTAACACTTTGCAGTTAAACAGAAGTAAAAGTTAAACGAGTCTGGATGAGAAAATACTTGAGGAAATGCATCAACATCAACAATCCTGAAAGAATCAAGTTTAAACATCCAAACAGTTCAGTTTCACACAACCAAAATCTCAGTTTCTGGTATTTCAACTCAAAATAAAGTTTTCAGTTCAGTTCAGAAAAACAACATCAACTCAAAGTTACACTCTCAGATTTACAGTCAGCTCAAATCAAAAGGCAAGGAAACAAAACTTAGATCGGAAACAGCTTGGAAGAATAAGTGATTTACAACTATTTACAAGCAATATATTTACTCCAACTGTGAAGTCGGTGGTGCGGACGGTCGTTCTTTGTCAGCATTAACTCTTCGCTTTGACAGATCCTGTTGTGATGAGGTTTTCTGGTCAATCTCTGGAGGGATGATCCAAACCAAAGACAAAACAAAAGCTACACAAACTCCAACCAGACTTCAGCCTCACAGGTCTCGCACACAACCACAGACTAAATTAATAACATGCTCCCCGAGAACAAAAACAGACCGGAAAAGAGTCTCCTCCACTGACAGCCACTGTCTCTCCAGTAAGTCTCTTTTAACACAGACTTGTGAAACACCGTATTAAAATGCAGCAAGGGGATTAGTGGGGATTAATGATGAATGAACGTGAGATTTATGAGTGAAGCTTTGACATTTTAACAGGTTTATGTAGAAGAAGTAGTGGGCCTAAAGTTGAGCTTTGTGGCACACCACAAGTGAGACGGGTAGTAGACGATAAAGCATTCCCCAAACCAGCAGGTTGTTTTATGGCTGAGATAGGATTTGAAAAGAGTAGGGTGCAATTTCATTAGTGTATTATCACCTGAAAATAAGCATCGTTGTTTTTGTTACCATACAATGAGCCCTTTATATCTACAGAGCGTGCAGGTCCTCTTCCACAGAGGCCACCATTTTCTACACTTGACCAGAGCAGACTGGCACAAGATGGGGCCTTTGGTGGTGTTTTTACAAGTTTTATAGCCTCTGCAGTTTCTCCTACATGCTTGGGAAGGGAGGGTGAGGTGAGTGGTATTCAGTTGGTTGCAAACTACGTCATTGCTTGATGCCACTAAAGCCTACACACTGGTCCTTTAAGCAGGATGTTCTGGTCAGCGGCGTCAAATCTAACAGCAAAGGTCGAGTAGCATCAACAAAAAGGAAAGAAAAGTTAAACATAAAATACAATTTAAACACTACATACAAACAAAGTTTCTACTAGGAAGATAGAGCTAGACAAAGTTTGATGCGAACAAACAGCAGAAGAAAAATGAAAAACATGAAAACCACCAGAGAGCTGAGTAACCAGCACAGTTCTGCCCTGTCATTAACACACACACACACACACAGACACACACACACACACACACACATCTGGCATTACGTCTGCATGCATAAACAGGACACACACTGACAAACACACTGCAGCGTTTAGCCTTGCATGACCTCACCCTGCTGGTTCCCAGGCTATGATGTCATCAAAACCAGACCGGCCATGTGGTGAGGAAGAGGAGAATGAAGAGAGGAGAGGAGAGAGGACGGTGATGGAGACAAAAAGAACACGAGGGGACAAAGAAGAACAGAATGAAGGTGTTTTTAGGAAGAATAAAAAGTATTTAGAGGCCATAAGATTTCATACAAAGTCAAAGGAGAGACACAGTGACAGGTTCAAAAGCTCCAGAAAAGATACTGAATTGATTATTGTGATTACAACGGGATTCACTATTTGTTGGAATGATCATTTTGACATCACAACCTTCATTTTCACAGGGAAAAAAAAAAAAACACTACTAAAATCATGTTTAGGTGACATTTGTTTGGGTCTGTGCCAAACAAACATGTTTTCTTATATTTGGAGAACAAGATTTGTTGGTCAGGGCATCTCTGCAGCGCTACAGGTCCTTCACTATAGCGCAGTTTTGTCACACATTTCTCACACAAACTGCAGCTTCTGCAATTCTGATATACACTCATTTTGATACACTTGGCCAGTTTGCCATTTCCATATTTCAATTAATTGTGCAGCCCCAACGTAAAACTAAAAATTCAAATTATTCTATATTTAAATATATCTAAACTTCGCTTACTAAATGTTTCTGAAACAAGACAAAAAGGGAGAGAAACTGGAGGAAAAGCAGAACACAAACAAAAGAGTGAAGCAACTCAGCAGTCAGTATTTACTGCATTTCTTTGATTTATGTGACCGCAAATCAATATCATTGGTTTTTTGGACTCTTGGCCAGACAAAATAAGATGAGTGATGACATCAGTTAAGTTAAACTTTTGGAAATTGCAAAGGGCTTTATTCACTATTCTCTTGCATTTTGTTGATTAATTGGGAACACAGATCATAATAATTGTTAGTTGCAGAACTATTAGAGTCTAAAATGATCAAATACTTGATTTTAACCCGGAACAATCTGATCAAAGAATAAATAATCAAGATAACATGTCGGACCAGACATTTTGTGCCAACATTTCTGATACTAAGTGATGCAACATATTCCGCTGGTGACAAAAACAGTCCTGAGGGTTCAAAACCAACAGGTCAAGTAGAAAAGAGAACAAACTAAGGCTGGGCATCATTTCTTTCATTTCATTTCTTAATTTTTTTTCATTACAGTACAGAGCCGATACCGTGAATTCAGTACCAATTCCTAAACAATACCAAATCCATTTAAAGACATTACTGTACAATTACTCATTTTATCATTTTTTATTTATATTTTACTTTTATTTAACCAAGCAAGTCATTAAGAATAAATTCTTAGACTTACTTATAAAGGAAGAAGGTGCTTGAGGACCTGCTGGTACAAAATCAAAACAATGATCCTCGTCTTTGGGTGAAACAGTGTTTTTCCTGTATGCCTTCATTATGTGTAAGGTTAGACAGCCAATCACCAGAGTTACCAGATCTTCGTACAATCATGCTGCATGCTTAATGGCTCGTTGACACCAATTAAATTTATTCCTTAAGTATCAAATGTGGTATCCATTGAAAAGGCATTTATCGATGCTCTGATACAAGTAATGAAGGAACTCAGTCGATGCCATAAAAAAGTTGAAGTTTGGTACCCAGGCCCAGAACAAAGAGACAAAAGAAGAAGAGTAAAACAGAAGAAACAAATGGAAGAAGAGTGAGTAAGAAGAGCAGAGATGTTTGTAGCTGAGCCAGGCTGCAGGAGGTTCACCACAGTGATTATCACTAAACAATCCTCAGTAAAACACCACAACCACACACACTCACTCACAGTGTGTGTGTGTGTGTTGGGAAGTTGGAGTGTGGGGTTGGTTAAATGTAGAGGTTTGGGGTTTTCATGTCTGTGTGTGTGCGTAAGAGAGAGAGATAACTGTCTCTTTGTTGAAGTGAACTGTCTCTCTGTCATCTTCCTCATCACTCAAATCATCATCATTAACCAAATATTTGGTGAACAGTCACAGTCAGCAACTCTGCGTCACGTCTGCTCCATCTCCAACCAGACAACAGAAGTGTATGTGTGTGTGTGTTGTGTGTGGTGTGTGTGTGTTGTGTTGATATATCCCCGACATCAAAGACTATTCAGCAGCAGAACACAAAGACACCAGCGACATGACGCAACAATTCAGCTTCATAAAGACGTGGACATCTGCTGTGAGACAGCAGGACGTCTGGCGGTGACACGGAGACAAAGAGAGGTGTGCGAGAGAGCGTTTGCATGTTGGATGTGTTTTTTTTTTCCAGTGGCGTTGGCACCGCAAGATAAATTTCCGTTAACGTCCACTGTATTTTGGTCTCATCGGCAGTCACCTCAAAAGCTTGGCAGAACCGAAACTATCACAAGGCTTAAATGTTAATGAGGGGTCAAAGCAGCATCACTCGCTGCTGGACCCCTGTTGGTTTGCTCTCATTCTTTCTTATTATTATTGTTCTCAGCTAAAGTGTGTGTGCAGAAAAAAAATGACCTAGAAACACCAAAAACTGGCAGCTGGTAGGCTTGGAAGGTATTACAGTGTACCAGAGTATTGAGAAATCCTGACGGTATTATTTTTATTTAGGGCTCGGATAATACACTTATCTTCTGATTCCAAACTATCACGATGCTTGTTTGAAGCTCTAACATGACCAGGCCATGACAATTAAGGCACTGGGATTGTTTTAATAGTTTTAAAAGTGAGCAGCTTGGTGATTATGTGATTTTTGAGCGCCGGCCAGTTAACTTATTTTAGCACAAAGACTGGAAACAGGGGAACACGGCTACTCTGACTCTGTTCAAAGGTAACAAATTCCACCTAACGGGAAACCTCTAAAGGTCAGTAATGAACAATCTATGTCGTTTGTTAAATCCGTACAAAAACCAAAGTGTAAAAACAACAATTTGCTGCTTCAACTACCTGTAAACAGGAAACTGATGTTTCTAAACTTTTGCATGGATTAAACTAACAAAAACATATTTAAAAAAAACATGTTCATTAGTGAGCTTTAGAAGTGTTGGTGGATTTTGTTACATTAGGCCAAGCTGTTTACCCCCATTTCCAGTCTTTATGCGAAGCTAACCGACTGCTGACTGCGACTGTTTAAGTTAGAAAACAGGGGAGTAAAACAACAGTTTGTGGCGCAGAGTAGCAAACAGACTTCAACTGCACTGAAAAAGATCGCAAAGAAATAAATAAATCACATCTAACCAGTGTGGTCATCACTTTGATCATGAATAAACACAGAGGAAATCAGACATCCTGGAATAAATCCTTTAAATGTTTCTCAAAGTGGATCAGTGACATTTGTTCCTTTGAGCTCCACACTGGAAAAAAAAAAAAAAAAACAGCACAAAGCTGCAACATTTAGACCTGAAACCAACAAAGGAGCTTTCTCTGCACAGACGAGGTGTGTGTGTGTGTGTGTGTGTGTGTGTGTGTGTGTGTAAGCCTATATCCCAGCCGCGCTCATGTTACCTTTTCTGCAGCAACACAGAGGCTCTGTGTGTGTTGTGTCTCACACACATTACGGCCTTGTAGCGTGGGAGGAGAGCTGACGGAGTGAAAAGATCAACGACGCAAAACTTTATTTCTGTGTTTATATTTAACATCTTCAAGGTCAACATCAAACAGAAATAATCCGGGCATTTCTGAGACTTTGGTTTTTCCGTCTGCGTCTGCAGACCACTGAGCTGCAGGTTTGATGTCCAAGTAAGAAGCTTCATGATCTGTAGTTGAGACAAATGTCCAATCAGAGTTTGCCGCTGACTGAAGGATGTGATGCACCTCCTTGTGTACATCTAGCAGCTCTTTACATCCTCAGACTGAACGTTCCTGTATAGTTTAGTCATGCCTGAATGAGGTTTAGGTAGTGTCGCTACATGCCTTCGCTTGGCGTGTCATATTTTTATTTTCAGGACAAGTTATGGCACCAATTTGCTCTCCCAGAATTATAATTGATTACAGCTGACTTAACTTGCCAGCGAAGTCGGGGCTCGACAATAGAGATTGCCAGACTGCCAGGAGCAAGTATAACATCACACCAGGCTAGTAAATCTTGCAAAGAAGAAACACTGAAGCTGATGATGGAAGCAAAAGCACTGAGGCGCCAGCAGCTGCCAGTTTTGATGATGAGCATGTTCTACAAAGACAGCTGTCAACAGAGCAGAGAGAAGCTATTTGTTAACTGCTAATAAATGAGACACTGGGCCTCATGCAAGAACATTTTCGTATTCTTGTCTTAAATTTCTCTTACTTTCTTTCATACGAACACGCTGCGTCAGACTCAACAAACGCTCGTAATTTCAGAAAACTGTGTAAATGATCCACTTGTGCGTATTTGAGTGTACGTACATGAGACTTGTAAATTAGCATAACGCCCCAATAATACCATATATTATTGCTTCCTGCTCCATGTGTCAGGAAGTGTTCATTCATGAAAATGGCATCAAAGAGAAAAAAAAGAAGAACTTTACAAGTTTGGAGTCTGTCATTTTAACAGCGTCAGCAGGGGAATTAAAAGACCTGCTAAAGCAAAGAAACGGGAAAAGCGAGCGCTGTTAATGCCGTGTTATCTAAGGGTCGGACTGTCACTGAAATAAAGAGGAAATGTTTCGATATGAAAATGACTTCAGAGAAAAAGAAACGACCCGCCACAGCCACAGTAAAGGAAGATCGATAACTGCAGCAGGAGGAGAGTTAAGAGGAAGTTTTCATCACAGAGACAAAGGACAGAATAAGTGAGGATGTTCACCTGGACAGAGACTTTATAAACCTGCATGTGCAGATATACACCTGACAGCAGGTAATAATGCATTATTGAATGAAGGATGAGAGGCTTTAAATATGTAAATTTATAATTATATTATAATTTAAAATGTAGTCAAAGAGGATAATGTCGACATAATTATGAAGTGTAATTTATTTTTCAAATTCAAAATGTCTTCAAACTAATGAAATATACAGCCACTAGTGAAAAACTTTGGTTTGTACACCAGCAGACTGACTGCACACAACTCTACGACAGGTCTGGACCACTCGTAAATTGTGTTTGTATCTGAAAGAAAATTCAAAATGTGAGAAAATTGGTAAATGCCACAAGTTCCCTTAAATCACACCACTTAAGAACAAATCTGTTTGTACGAGCGGTTCTTGCATGAGGCCCACTGTACAGGGGCAAGTAAAAAGTCTATTTTGGGGAAGTAGTTCCAAGTGTTGGCTGGGTATGAAACTCTGTCAGGTGACTAAACACAACAAAAGATTAACATCTGCGTTAGAAAAAAATATCTGGTTCATGGTAAAAGACAAAACAAAGCTGCTGTGTTTTGCTCACAAACTCAATAATGAAGTGTTTTGATTCGCTCTGACTCACAACTCTGACTGGCTTCTTCTCCATAGCAACCTCCAACGGTAACCGAAGAACATATCAAGAACATATTTCAAAGAAAGATGTGAAATGGGAAAACAGAACGAGAATTTGATGGTCGCCAACTAAACACGTCTGTCAACATGTTTTAAACATACTTATTGATAATAGTTACGATTAAAAATCACAATTAAAATGCTGACTGTTGCAATTTGAAAACCGCACTCTTTCAAATAAGAACACGATTAATAGTTCAGCTCTATTCATGACGCCGGTTTTCTGACTGTGAATAAACCAAAAACATAAATGTTAACATGTACAAAGTAACCCACTTTCCACAATAATCTCTTTGACGGTCTGGTTTTATGTTCTGGGGTTCTGCAGGAAACATCTCATCAGCTCAACCAAAGACGAGGAGGACGGAGGGAATGTGTTGGTGTTTTCCGCACTGATGGTTTTACAGTGCGTCTTGACTTGTGCTCAGTTTCTTGTGTGAGTTGTAACCTGAAAGCACTTTTGTTCTCCCCCCCCCCCCCACCCCCAAAAAAAAAAAGTGTTTTAAGTTCCAACACCACAAGTCACGCTCTTTTAATTCCTCCGAAACCAAACTCCTTCATGGTGGAGAATCAAAACATGGAAACAAAAATGCCAATGTCGTCCAGCCTTGTTTATTAAGTTTCTCTTTTCCTATTTTTGGTCTTATTTGTGAGTGATGTAAGTGGCGATCTGGTTGTGATTATTGATGTGGTTGTAATTATCACGGTGGTTGCATCTCGACGGACGCGGTAACCAGTGAGCTGAAGCTGAGAATCTGGACTTTGAAACCACTTTATCTGACGTCCCATGTTTATGTTCTTACACCGGGTTGACACAGTTTGGTTGAGCTACAGCGACGACATGTGCAGCGAAAACCAAAGATGAGAACAAAGGCCGGAGCCATAAATATGACCGCAGCTCTGATGTTTTTTTCTCCTGGAGGAGTGAAACCGAAGAACTGAAACAGAGGAAAGAAGAGAATGATGGAACAAAACGGTCGAGAAGAAAACGGGTTACTGCATGAGTAACAAAGCTGTGAGGTTTCTGTGTGTGTGTGTGTGTGTGTGTGTGTGTCTGAGTGAGAACATGGCCAAGTCAAACACTCCTGCCAGCTATGACTTATAGACAAGGGAGACGTTTGCATGTAAGAGCACATTAGAGTCTTTATGGCTCCAATTTCCAAAGGAAATTAAAACGATTCATGAACTTCCTCGTCTCTGCACTTTGGTTCACTGCAATATTATTGTTTTAAGTTTTTGCTCCACTTCGCTGGAAATCTCCTCCATCATTAGATAGGATTATAATGCAAGTCTGAAATAGCAATTTTAACCATGCACTTTGGTCCAGACCGAAATATCTTAAGATCTATCAGATGGTTTGCCAATACTGGCCGATGGCTGTGCAGCCTCCATCAGTCACACAGGGACAGGCAACACCGTTTTGCATGGAGGGAAAAGAATACCTCAAAAAATAAAATAAAATAATTGCTTCCACCTTGATTTTTTACATGTTCAGTTCTAGATGTATTTGCTGTGACCAGCAGTTCTATAGGTCACTCTGTCAGTCCGTCCCACCCTTTGGAAAGCCACAGATTTCACCCCAGGAGGCTGAAATTTGGCATCAAGGTCAAATGGTTAGTGCATGCTTGTTAATTTAGACATTCAGTTCAACAGTTCTAATAGTTTGTTTCCAGCAGTGTCAAATTGTGCCAAAAACTGCAGTTCTTCAATTGGCCACTTGAAGCTGGCTCCAAAAGTGAGTCAATCCCCCACGGTCCCCCATATTTAAATTTTAAAGGCCAACTTTACAGCAAAAACAAACATGTTTACAGTGTGGTATAAAAAACGGTTTGGGGCTCAAAAACTAATTTTCCCCTACGTGACAACTGAACAGGGGTTGAACTCACCAGTTTAAATGATATTAAAGGTTAAAGTCATGCATCATTAGCAACACAGCCGTTTTGAGTGACAGGTGGGTGAGAGGCAGCTGCTTCATCCAGCGGCCTCACCTCCACCTCTTTGCCAATTTTTTTGGATTAGCTGGGAGTCAGGCACAATCAAGATGGCGACTGCTGGAGCTACCACACTGTGAGCTTCACAACGGCTCTTCAGTTTTTTAATGAAATGCCTCAACAACTGCTAAATTAACTGTCTGAACTGAAAATTCGGTTCACACATTCATGTCCCCCTCAGGATGAGCTGCAGGAGCTTTGATGAACCTTCAGTGAGCACGCTCTGCTATGCTTTACGCCACTGCCAACCAATGGCAGCGGTGCCACTCTGAAGCCACATCTGGACCACATCAGTCTGCTATGTTCCAGTTTACTGTACAGGGCCTCGGCTCTCTCATCCTGTATACATGCACAGACCATCCATGCCATAATATTTAAAGCCCACAACAACCCTCACAGTCCACATAACAGTAACATCTACAGCTGACATAACCATAAACCCAGTGCACTCACATGTGACTGCAGAGAAGGACTCAAAAACACGAGAGCTAGGACAGCTTTTTCCTCCAGTGAGTAACTTTCATTGAAATAAATGGAGCGCCGTGTTGGAGCGCCGCATCCTCTTAATAAATCCACAATGTTCTCAGGTTTACAAGTTGCGTACATCAATTATCTTTGGACTTGTCCACGAGGAGACAAGGGGAGTGAAATTCAAATCAGTCACAGCTCAACAGATTTAATACAGATGTTTGGGATCCTGGAAACGGCCTCGACAAGTCCGGATCTGTGTTCACAGTGGTATCAGTTTGGTGTGTTCGAGGGCCTTCCTAACGTCATACACTGTTCGTAGAGCCGCAGTGATTAATCCTTTATTAAATTAATCAACTATTTTAAATATTCTTTAAGACAAAAAGTCTAAATTCTCTGATTCCAGCTTGTTAAGTGTGAATATTTTCTGGTTTCTTTACACTTTTATGACAGTAAATTGAATGTCTTTGGTTCGTGAGCAAAACAAGACATGTGAGGATATTACCGTAGGCTTTGGGAAACACACTTTTCACCATTTTCTTAAATTTTATAGACCAAAAAACAATTCAATTCAAACGGTTTTATTGCATGAACGTCATATAAACAATACTGTCAAGGCACCAACTATTAATTGAGAAAATACCCAATTAATCGACTATGAAAATAAACGTTAGTTGCAGCCCTAACGGTATGAGATACGTTTTATAAATTCAGTACAGTAAAAGTACCCAACACAGAGCTTGTGGTCAAATATCACTGGACAAATTAAGGTTCTGTTCCATTCAGATCAATAGTTGTGCATGTTAGCTCGCTGGAGAGGCTCTGCTACACTAAATGTAACGGGACACTAACTAGTATCATTGGTGACACCCGTGTTTACCCGACTAGTTCATATCAATATGGCTGCTGTGAAAAAAAGGTCTGTCTGAAGACTTTCTGCCACCTTCATCTCTTATCTCTCGTCTTTCTCACAGCACCTGAACGCAGCATCAGGCAGCTCCGGGTCACTGAAGTTATGTGACACTTCCTCTTCAAAGCCACACACACACACCCCTCCGGTGGACTCCAGCCAATCACTGACTTTGTTTACCCAGGTTGCCGGGACAACAGGTGGAATGCACCTCATCCTGTGCTGACCTTGGGACACTTTTCTGCCTGCATGTGCGTGCGTGTGTGTGTTTTCAGCTCATTGCCCTTCGTCCTTTTATAACACAATATAATTACAATGATACTGATTCTTCCTTATTGTGCTGAAAGTGTGAAACTGTGTCAGTTAAAGTAGTGAGGAAGTTTCATACCAACAGAATACATCAGAGATTCAGGAAACTTTGTAGTGTTTAAAAAAAAAACAGCCTCAAGGCTAAAGTCAGGACAAAAGTGTCAACTTCACTGACAGCCTTGTATTTACTGAATTTATTCAACTGATTCTACTTTTTATCTCACACTGATGGACCTCATTATATTCTGCTGTTTTAAACAGTTCTGTGGATGCTCATTTTTGGTTCTATTTTGTTTGTTTTTTTGTCCAATTTGCTGTCTAGCAACAAATGAGCTGCTACCTAACTCTGGTGCAATTACTTTTAACTGAACGTTGTTTCTGCAAAAAAACAAAAAAAAAAAACAATCAATGTCCCAAATCAGTTTCAGCTGACTGTTTTCTTGGTAACTGTGATAGTTTCACGCTGGACAGCCTCTGTGTATTAAACCAGCTGAATATTACGAAATTGTCATGAATAACTTTTTTTGTAATTTTGTCTTCCGTTCTTTAATGCTAATTATTTCACGTAGTTTCACTATCTTTTTGCGTGTAAAGGTAGAATAAGTAGGATTTGTCAGCTGCTGTTTGTAAACACACAAAAAGATAGTTGATCGTCTCATTCCCAGGTCATCAAATACGGACATTTTGGGTTGGTTAAGCGTCCAGAAACAAACAAAATAAGAAAGAAAATAAGAAGGTGCAGGCAGATGCAGGTGTTGCCTGATGGTTCGTGAATGACAATTGAGAGGGAGTGTGTTTGTAGGAGGGGAAACTCCTGCATAGTTTGCCTTCAAGTTTGTTATGTCATGTTTATGGCAGCAACTAACAATTATTTTCACAGTTGATTATTTTCTCGATTAATTGATTAATAGTTGTTTGCCGATAAAATGTAAGAAAATGGTGAAAAATGTTGAACAATGTTTCCCAAAAGCCCAGGATGACGTCCTCAAATGTCTTGTTTTATCATTAAACAAAAGAAATTCAAATTATTGTTATAAAGGAGTAAATAAAGCAGAAAATATTCCCATTTTAGAAGCTGAAATTAGAGAGTTTTGGCTTTTTTCTTAAAAAATTACTCAAACCGATTAATCGAGTATCAAAATAGTTGCTGATTATTTAATAATTGAATTGAATAATCGATTACTTGATTGATCTTTGCAGTTCTAGTCATGTTTTGTTTGGCTGTCTTCTTTTACTCCATTTGCTACGCTTTATTATGGATCTTTTTTAAACTGTAAATGGGTCAACTCTTATTAAATTTGCCAAAAAAAAAGTGCTATAAAATTTTTTTTTTTTCCCCCTTCTAAATACACCACATCACCCCGCCCATCCAAGGAAGGAAGGATTTTCTCTTCTCTTCTCTCTCTGTCTTCTAGGGGAAAATCACAGCGGACGTATTGAATGCTCGTATTTATGAGGCCTGCGACAAAACACTTGGAAAGTCTTTCCAGTGTCCCCGTCCTCCACAAGCTCATCACTCATTTTCTGAGACCATTACAGCTTTGTTTGGTCACATCTTCCAAATTTCCAAAATGTAAAACGCTGGATACTCTTGAATTAAAACTTTCAATGATGCATTACACATTTTTTATAAGTCTGACAAAAAACAAGACTATTTTTGTAACTACGGGGGGGGCTGCTACAACGCTGTGACTGGCATTTAAAAAGACTTATCCTTTTTCTATTCTGATATAATTTTATTATTTCTTTACATTTGCAGACAGATTGAAACATCTGTCAAAGTCGAGGAGAACTTTATTTCTCTGAAGGGGAAATTTGTGTCATCAAGCATGTTGGAAACATTAAAACCAGGACATGAATGTGACAAAAGAGCTTTCAACAACATCACAACATGAATCAGACGCTACTAAACAGACAGCAACACAGGAGCATTAATATAAATAACAATAATGACTTCCCTATTTAAAAAGTTAGCGTGCAAACAGTTAATGTGAGACTCGTTGAGCTGTCAGATATTTCTTCTTTTTTCAGGACATAAACCATCACAAATAAAAGTTCAACCTGTACAGCGACCAACCGGTTTGTGAGCGAAAGAGTGAGAAAATCCCAGATGGCAGATAAAACCCACCTCAGTGACAAAACCACGAGTAAATCATTACACAGAAATTAAAACAGAAACGCACATGACAGAAACAAAAAGCTGAGTTTCAGGAAAACATGATCCTGTTACGAGTGAAACCAAACATCCATCAGCTGTCAGAGTTCAACGAGCCGAGCTGGACGGAGACTGTTGTTGACACACAGCGCCATGGCAACCGAGCCACCGAAAGAGAAAGAGAGAGAGAGAGAGAGTGAAAGCAAGTGTGTGTGTGTGTGTGTGTGTGTGTGTGTGTGTGGGTCCAAGTGTGTGAGAGTGTTTCAGTCTGGTTTCTGGTCCAGGACAGGAGAAGTCTGCCAGTCACTGAGTTAATATGTCACAGAGACAGAGAGTCACGACCTGTCTGCTCTGAATGTCAGCTGACATTAAAACTACAGCTGCTGCATATTTTCACTATCTATTGATCTGTCATTTATTTATTGTTTTTTTTTTTTAAATCAACCACTTGGTAAACTGTTAGTCTGATTCACCAGATGTAGACTGCAGGTATAAGCCTGTTTCATGCAAAATCCCCGTCACTTTGGGAAACAACAACCACCTCTGAGCTCGCAACTTGCATGCTGAAAACGACAAGTTACCCTGACTGATCACTAATGGTGTGCACGTAAACAAGCTGGGAGCTGTTACCTTTTCTTTTGCAGGGATTTAGCTGCACGCTGGACTTAACGCCACCCGAGACAACTGTGATCGACTGAAATACAAATAAGCCAAAGCGTATTTTTCCCCCCAGTAACAGAATCATAATGTGTGGAGCCAGACACACTAAATATAACACTGGTCAAAATAAAAGCAGCAGGCCTTGAGCTATTGTGACACTGACCTTTTTATCTCATTTCTCTCACATTTCCCTCCCTGCATGATAAACACCCCGCGTCTTTCAAACCACACACTTCCAGTTTGTAATGCAGGCGGTTCTGTGCAGCACTCATTGTCTGACAAAATAAACCAAACTTCATGTGTAATAAATAGATATTTTTTACAATAACAACACAACCGTGAAACTTACAGAGTGAGGCTGGATGACTGGACGAACATATCGCCTCATGACGATGGGCCGATTGCTTTTCTCTGCCAACTTTTGGGACGATTTTTGTCATTTTATTTTGCTAATGTAATGGTCTGCAGAGTGACAGCTGCTGCAGCGGCACAGTACACGCCACTGAGCCGGACCATGAGTGCGCTGAGCTGAGTGAGGAGTGAGAGGAAAACAACCTGCAGAGTCAGACTCTTTGTACTCTTTTCACACAGTGAATTAAGGATTTAATTCAACCAAACTAGAGTTGGTGGTTGCTTGAAGAGTGAACAGACTTAGAAAGACAGTTTTGGTGAGTTTTACATGCCTTTCAGTTAAGTCTGAATGAGATGTTGTTTAAGAAGAGGCGGGCCAAGTATATCGACAATCACCGGTTGACGGGTTGATGAATTTTTAACATATTGTCCAACCCTACTTCAGGGATTTATCACCTGAATCTGACGCTCCACTCTGCTCTCTACAGCTTTATAGGCAGGTTAATGGTAGTCAGATGTAGCCAGATGAAACAATTTGGGTTTTTTTTTGTGGCATTCATGCAGTGTTGATGTCAGTCTGAACACAGCTTCAAGGACAGGACACATCATTTCCTGAAGAATAAGCAACCAGCGTGTTCTAATCAAGAAGAAATAGGCTGAATCACTGCTGCATCTTAAGATGTAACAGATATGTTTATCCATGAATGATCGTCTTCCAGGTTAAAAACACAGACTGAAGTACTCCACTTTTTTTTTTTTTTTTTTTTTTTTAACTCTAAACACATCACTTCACCACAAGCTAATGTCGCTCTTCAAAAACACAGCCTGGAGGCACTGCAGCTTAATTGCAAGGTGAATGAGGTCCCAACTGAAAGCTACAGATCCCGTTGTGCCTGTTTTCACTGTGATCACAGGTTCATCTCGCTCTCTGTGCACCACATGCAGGGATACAGCAGCTGGTAAATTCAGGCAGCTTTAAATTTAGGAATTTGGGAAAAAAAAAAAACTCAAAAACTGTAAGATGTCTCAGTGTTTCGTATGTTTGATAGTAATGTTGTGGTTTTGGTCCAGCGGATGTGTCTAATTGCTGGTGTGTGGCACTTGCACTCTGCATGCTTCACTGGACCATGTTTAAGTTCCCCTCCAGACACGTTTTAAAGTATGTAAAAATACTTGCTGCATTTAACATTTCCTTTAACAAGGGTTTCCCATATATAAAAAAGTTTTTTTTTTAAACTCTAAAAAGGGGCTGAACATAGCACATCAACTCTTTCTCCCTCACTGAGAAATTTGGATCTGGACTCGTGCCCCCCCACCACCGCTGCTGCTGCTGCTGCTGCTGCTGCTTGTGCTGGGCCGACTGGTGAAAGAGCAGTGAGCATCAAGACGTGCACAGACGAGACATTTCTCTTTTCAGTGTAGAAATATGAAAATACCTCTCTAGTGACATGCTTTGCACAGATACAAGTCAGCAGAGTAGAGTATACGATTAAATGTTGCCACCCTCGTTAGTCGGCACCAGAAATACTAGTCTGTTAAACTATTTATCAATATTTTATTCATGCACAATGCCAGTTAACTGTTGCCTCAAGACATCATGCAGGCGCCCACCACACTGCTGTCTGCCCCGGCCGCAGCCCCGACGGCCCGTCCTCTGATGTTGTTATCAGCAAAGTGGACAGACGACAGCTCATAACTGCGCGGTTTGTCAGTACTTTGATGTAGAAAAAATAAAATATGTATTTGCGCTGTGTCAGAATAAACTGGTGTATAAGCACTCGACCTGAGCAAAGTGTGACCACATTCAACACAGACACGGACGTTAACCTGCAAGCAGAGCAGGTTGCTGCTGCTGCTAGCATTGCTAACGTTATCCACACTGTCTAGCAGCTAAGGTCAGCTCAAGGTAAAAATATCGTTCACCTGCAAGCTGAAAAGTTGAAGCATTTAGTTAACTGTTATCCTGTTTTGAAGTATAATGTTTAAATGTAAAATGCCACTAATTTCAGCGGCATTTAAACTACGACTCAGTCGATGAAGAATGTGATTAACGGCTTCAAATGGTTCTTAATACATGTAGTATTTTTGTCCAGACAAGGTTTAACATTATCACAATCGTGCTCAATTTTAACTGCTTTCTGGGTGTTTTCTTACTGTTAGAAGAGTCGACTAGTCTAAATTAAAATAGTTGCAAGGAACATCCCTAAATCTGATTACTCCCCTTTTTCCTGTAAGTTTTTGCATCTCGATTACGTAATCCCGTTACATGTAATCAACGACTCCCCAAGCATGTGAACGACTAATGCACCACGGCACATGCTCTCATCATCACTGTTTCCAGCTGCAGCAGACAGCTGTTTTCAGCCAACAAACTCTGATGAGCACAACAAACAGACATAGCTAGAGACCTGCTGATAAAGAAAGTGGAACATTTAGCAGCTAAAAAGACAGATTTCTGTCTTATGAGATTGGTGGAGACCAAACCAGAGCTAATAGGAGAGTGAATACTGTACATTAATCAGATGGGCACAAACATGACAACATTAGGAAAATAATGTCACTCTGTGTCTGCTCAGTGTGTAAATACGTAGCTATTTAATGTCACATTAACAACAAATTCAAAACGTTAATGTTGTGTTTAACAGTCTGTTCCACAGACCAAAAAAGCAGCCAAAAAATTAATTAATACTTCTTCAAAGAAATCTGGAGCAGCCCTGGCTTCTGCAGCTGATAATAACTGATAATAACTAACAACTGATTCATAAATGATCAAAATCAGCACTTGTCAAACCAACAAAAACAGGCTGAAATCACTCTCTACTTCTGCTGTGATGCAACACACCTGCCTGCACAAGCAGACGGCCAACACCCTTTTTATACAACACACACACACATGGGCCAACTTCCAAACAGGCAGGTACAACACACACACACGGGGTTGTGCAATCTCAGAGTGATAAAGTCTCAGTCAATACGAGCGCTGCAAGAAACGCTGCCGTGCACCGCTAACAGACACGCTGCACACACAAACTCAAAGTCAAGTTCATTCAGGGATAATTTTACTTTAGCTTCTACTTGTTTTGTTTTTTTTATCTGCATCCGTGATGCATTTAAGAACCACTCTTGCAGGTTTTAGCTTGAATACTGACTCACGCTATAAAATATTTCAAGATGAAGTTCTCAGAAAAGTCTTAGAGAAGGTCAGAAATCTGAAAGGTCACTGGAAACTTCACTAAACCAACGGAAGTTTAAGTTAAACTCAGTGAGGCAGAGTTTTAGAGAAAATGTGAAACTAAATATGTTAAAAACGTTGCTTTTGTAACACAGTGAACTTCGGTCTTCGGACAAAAACAGCAGAAGATGATAGATGAGGTCGATCCTCAGCTACAGTTACATCAGGAGCAAACCACAGCTGGTGGATATGAAGCAGGGAGGAGTCTCTCTCTCTCTCACACACACACCCTCACACACACATGCACAATGCCACACCTCACCATACACACACACCCCACATGTGAACATCATTCATGAAGAGACTCAGCTCAGATCTTAACTTTAACCTTCACGTTCTGTTTGGTCCTCTTAAAACAAACGTGTGTATTTTCAGATGTTTATCAGCTATTTTCAACTGACGACATGTTTCAGACGACCGCTGCACACGTTACTTCTGTCAGGGACCCGGCTGTGAAACATGGTTAAATAGATTTTCATGAGCTCTGTGTCTGTGGCAGGACAGTTCTGTTCATGCAGCACTACATTTCTAAATCCCAAATAAAGTTAAAGTTATTGTTAGGATTCTGTTTTATAGAAGCTTGTTTATATAAAACACCTCATTATAAATAAGCTTATTATGTAAGTTAATATGTTGAGTAACTGTGCATCTCAGTGCCTGAATTAACTTTTGGAGAACAAAACAAATATACAGTATTTGTTCATGTATAGCCAATAATTTACTCATTTGGTCATTTCTGTATTCTCTCACATTCATCAGATGCACAAAGCCCTGTTATCACCACTTCAGTACCTTCATGGATATTGAGATTTTATTAAATATATATATTAAATCTCCCAGCCAGCTGGGGTGCTGGGGAGTTTGTGGCTGGGGCAGGGCCTTTCTGTGTGGAGTCTGCATGTTCTCCTCGTGTCCGCGTGGGTTCTCTCGGGGTACTCCGGCTCCCTCCCGCAGTCCAAAGACATGCAGCGTAATAGGTTAATTGATAACCCTAAATTACCCATAGGTGTGAATGTGAGCGCAAGTGGTTGTCTGTCTCTATACGTCAGCCCTGCGATGAACTGGTGTCTTGTCCGGGGTGTACCCCGCCTCTCGCTCAATGTCAGCTGGGACAGGCTCCAGCTCCCCAACAACCCATCAGGATAAGAGGTTATGGACAATGAATGGATGGATGGATTTTATTAAAAGAAAATAAATTAAATATTTAAAGGGGAAAATTGGTTAATTTTAAAATCTCAGCAGGCTCTGTGGAACCATAAGATTGGCTGTGTTTCCATCTCTTACCACCTCTATTATAGGATTATTAGGAGTTGAGTCCATTGCTTTTTTTGTAATGGTCTGCAGAGTGACAGATGCTGCTCTGCAACACGTTCTCATCCAGCGGCGCCGTGCAGACTAACTAACGGACTACGAGAGGTAAACAGCCTGCAGAGACAGATTCGTTGCACTCCTTTCATGCACTGAATTAAGGATTTAATTTGACCAAACCAGGGTTGGTGGCTGTTGGATGAGTGGACGGACCCACAGAGACAATCTGGGTGAGTTTTACATGTTTTTCTGTCAAGTTTGAATGAAGTGTGTTAACGACCCAATTAAGCTCGTCTTAGTTCGGTAAAAGAGAGAAACTTAAATACAGAAGGTGATCTGTTGTATTTCTCTGTTTAAAAAGGAAAACAGGTTTGAGTTTGTGAGTTTATTTTGTTAATTGGGCGTACTGAACGTACGCAGCGTATGTAACTGTGAATTCGTCGCTTGCACACATCTCACTGCTGCGAAGATATCGCCAATCGCCGATTGATACAATCCAACCCGCCTAGTCCAACTCTAGGCGGCGCCAATTCTTCAGTCGGAAAATCAATATACCGTTGCAGAAGAGGAGGGTACAACATGATTACACAATTAAAAGAGCGCAAGTTAAACCTCAAACAGAGAAACACAATGTAGAAAACATGGCGGAAATTTAGTTTAATGTATAAACGTGAGGATGGACACACCAGATCTGTGTGCAGCGATCGTGGATGTATTATTGAGCCTCAGGAGAGATGAGGAGACTGTTGGAGCAGAAACAGCTGATCAGTCATGAGAGTTACATGTTCAATAGATCAGAACTTATTCGGAAAAAGTGTTTTTATCCCCCATTATGTACATAAACTCTTTCAAAATGGCAAAAAATTGGCCTTTTCCATCAACCTTCTCTAACGCAATACTTCAAAACAGCCACAAAATTATGTTGATGGAAACAAGGATTATGAGGAAGTGAAACCAGTGTTAACAAAAACACACGGCTTAAATGTTGAGGACGACAATCTTCAAATCTCCCAGCAGACAGCGAAAGCAGCAGAGCGCTGATGGGACAACCAGTCTGACTGAAACTCACGAACAGTTCGAGAGTGAAAATGTTCAATGAATTAAAAAAAACAAAAAAAAACAATGAATCTCTGACACACGTGATGAAAAATTTTCCTCCTCTTGTCTCAGTGTGTCTCGAGACAAAAGCCAGGGGGCCTCACTGAGGGGCCCCCCCACACAGCTAACCATTAACAAACGTACACAGATAACTGAAAGGGAGACATTGAGTTACTTCACTTGGTCTGACAGCAGCAAACACCTCCTTCCCACGCTCTCCCTCTCTCTGTTTGTCTGGAGCTCTCGTCCTGTCATGGAGGTGAGGTATCTGACAAACTAATGTTACCTGTGGACCCACACTGGATCTTTTCCACGGCGTCCAGACTCCAGTTTCACTCCTCCTGACTCACTGAGGGTTTTCCCCCTGTCAGAAACTACCGAAGTGTGAACAGGTTTCAGTAAAATGTCTCAATAAAGTCCTGTTCTTATGCTCCACAATAAACACAGCTGAGCTGTTGCACTGAAGTAGAGCTGCAATGATCAATAGAATAAATGATTATTAAATTAATCGCCAACTATTTTAATCGATTAATCTGTTTGGGTCATTTTTTTAAGAAATAAAGTCAAAATTATCTGCAAAGTTTCTGGTTTCATCTTGGACTTTGGGAAACACTGATCGAAATTTTTCACCATTTTAGGAACCAAACAGGAAAGACTTGAAAAATAGCCAACGTTACTAAAAAGTTAAAACATTACCACACAAGCTAACGTTTTCTAAAAAGTTAGCAAGAAAGTTGCATTGTTTTCTAGCTAAAATTAGCTCAACAGTTAACAAAAACATTATTTTTGAGCTGCCTAAAAAGATAGTTAGCCTTCTTGTGATGACTGAGCAGAGAAGCTCTAATTTCAATTAATGCAGCAACTTGATATTTTTACTCAATCGTCTCATAACCGCAGCCTTTTAAGTTTTCAAAATAGAGAAAAATAGTTAAATGGAATAAAAAGATAAAATAAATCTGCAGAAATTAGATGGAATGAATGTTGGGTTTCAATCTTGTCAGTTGAAAAATAAATCCAAACGTGGCGCACGTGGACGTACGTCTCGCTACACAACAGAAAAATGAATTTTCAGATGGATAAAAAGCAGCTTGTTCAGCTGATTTCTGGTGTGTTCTGTTTTGTTTGGTTCGTTTAAACTAATGTGAAAGATGTCAGTCAAACTCTGATTCAGACCAACCAACCAGACTGAAAAAGAGGGTCTCAGTCCACATCCGAGAGGACTGTGGTGCAGATTGTCTGGATTGCGAAAGCAAAGGTGAACTGGATTCTTTTGAGCATATGCATGTGATTTTAGCATAAAGATAAACTACCATTAGATCCATCTGCTGATCGTGAACTGATCTCTCACCACATCCAACGTATACTGAAAAAATACCTAATTGCGATTATTCTGACTTATGATATGATTAAGAATATTAGAGGTAATGATAATTTATAAATCATTATTCTTATTTTGACTGAACAACTGATTGACAACTGACAACTAACTGATTCATTGTTTCATCAAAATATCAAGTTTCCGGTCACATTTTCTCTAAAAACAACAAATGTCAGTGTTTTCTGATCTGTCTGACTGGCTGGTTCATCTCTGAAAGCTGAAACACAACCAGTGCTGCCTCACTGTGTGTGTGTGTGCATGTGTGTGTGTGTGTCCGTCCCACCCGCCCAGTCATTTCCTTTCTACTGTGGAAAATCAAACCTCCACAGTTTTACATCACGGCACACGCTGCGACCTCAGAGCTCACTCCCATCACCACCAAACAACGACCAGCCTCAGTGTCTCAGCGAGCTAGTTTTCTCATGAACCAGTGTTTAATTTAGAACTCAATACATCCAAAGTATAAAAGCTCCTGTTGAATATAGAAAAGCAGCCTTGGTTCATATTAAAACAGTGTTTCAGGATTTCAAGTGAACTCAGAGTCTCTTAAAAAATACTTACCTAACCTTCTAGAGAACTCTTTGTTACAGTTTGTTTTAGTCTGACTTCAAATTAAATTAAATTATTTTGAACACAAGGATGCATTTAAGTGCATACGGAGCGCATAAAAAATACCAAACCCAGCGAGGAAACAGTTGGCAATGAAACAAGAATCCTGATCCCTGAAGTCCTCATCACTCCACAAACACACCTGGTTTAACCGCAGACCTGAGCTGATGTCATTAATGAAGGCCGGAGATGTTTCTTATAAAAAACGACGGCGTGGAGGCGAAGGCGTGGATTTCTCCATAAGCTTGTTGACGGAGCGGCTGACACAGGGCAGAGCTGCACAAACACAGATAACTGCAGGCCGACGCTGCGTTCACTGTCGGTCACGTTCTGAACTCAGCGATGCTTTTAAACTCCGTCAGCACCAAAGAGATGACTGATGACGTCTGGTCCTCTTAACAAAAAAATGAAAACCCAAAAGGGATTATGGGTAGAAAGGATGGACGCAGCTCATCACACTTGCATACTTGGACTGGTATCAACACCTCAGAGGTTATAAAAGACTAGAATCAGAGTCAAGTGAGACACGTTTAGCACAGAAGAAAAACATCAAAATGTTTTTCTACCACAGCTGTGAATGAATGAATGAATGAATGCAGCTCTATATGTCCTCTTAATTCTCAAGAAAGACAGAAAACTAACATTAAAATATCTTCATCAGAATCCTGAAAGATCTTTACATCAACTGTGTTGTGTTTAAAGCACCACATGAATCAAACTGACCTGATACTTTTATCCACACGTTGCTTTACAGAGAACAAAATCTTTGCTTTTTTAAGTAGATAAAATAAGTCAAACTGACATCTGAAACAGCCAAACTAACCAAAACTCTGACTAAATAAAGAATCAAATATAAATAAAAATAAAAATAAAAAGTTAACAAAGCTAAAAAGATGAAAAAGCATTCAATACTGCAAGTATGTGACCCATTTTATCGACTGATATCAATAATTATTGATCATGTAGGTTGTGACTAACAACATGTCTTGTAGTCCAAGGGATGGAAGCGGCTGAGGGGATAAAATGAGTAAATATCACAATATTTTTGACCAAATACCCTGATATTGCAACAATATCGTAGGGATTATTATTGGGGCTTTCATAAAATATAAACCCAATGAGATTTTTTTGATAAATAATCATCAGTAATGTGGAGATAATGACTGAGCAGGTAAAGGCAAACAATAGAACAGGCAGAACAGTCTGATAAGTTCAGAAAATTCACTGTAACGCAGCCTTTAAACCCAGGAAAAGACAACACTTATGACATATCACGATATAACGACATCCAAAATCTATCACAATACCTGTTCTTATATCACAATACGATATAAAATCGATATATAGCAAAAAAAAAGTTCACTTTGTAAGTAAATCCTGTTTTTCAGAACAGTAAATATATAACATCTTCTGTTGCCAGTTTGCGCTTCCATGTGTTCAACCAATTTTGTTTTATTTTTCTTATTTTGCCATCAAAACATATATTATTTTTGTACGTAAGAACTATTTTGGCTTTGATAATCACATCATTTTTCAATCAGCTGATGTTGGGTTGTCCCAGGCTAAAGTTGGCAGCTGTGAGAGAAAATGAAAAGGTCTGTGCGAGAAATGTGGCGTCTTCTGTCGTCAGTCTAAACCAGTGATCTGAGATCTCACTGTGAGACAAAGACAGTCAAAGACAAAACTCACAAATCTCACAGCAGCTACGACCCGCATCCACAAGCTGGGTAAACTGAGTACAGCAGGACGTGATGCAGAATTCACTGACTGATGAGTGGAGGTATAAGTAAATATTGATACACCCGAGTATCACAATATTATTGATTTGTGATACTGTATCAATTCTCAAAACAGTGTATTGTGATACTTGGTGAAGACTCATAGCAGTGGTTCATTTTGTGTTGTGTTTAAACGCCCCACCACTAAATATCTTCAGTGATCTGTCAGCATTAAAAAGAAAACTTCTTAACTCAGATTTTATACATGCGGTGGTTTTCTTTATATATGACAGTTTTCCTACAATTAGATTTAAAAATATCAATATATCAGTTGCTTACAGCAATAAACTGAATTGTAACCCGTCTCTCCTGATTCATATTGTATCACCAGCTTGTAGACCTGCAGACATAGATAGATTTGAGTGAATAACTTTGATAGAGAAGCGAGCTTGTGATCGGAGGGTTGTTGGTTCAGTCCCCCCGACCGGCAGGATAAATTTGGGTGGGGAAAGTGAAAGACAGTGTTTGCCCCTCCCTCATTACCACCACTGAGGTGCCCCTTGAGCAACTAATTAACCCCGACTGCTCCAGTGGAGCAGCTCAGTGAGCAGCAGATCAGACTGTGGTTCTACTGAGCAGCTTCCAGGTGTGAACGTGTAACTTTGTGAATGTGATCAGGGCGTTCCTGCAGAAGACCGCATCGCTCTACTGTGAACCTACCCTGAATAAATAAAGGTTAAAAAAAAAAAAAAAAGGAAGTGTCTTTTTTTTCCACCTCATGCTGCTGGGACAATGTGCTAAAACTTTTTTTTTGCATTGTGGTTACAGTTTATGTTACACAGCAGCTGGAGTTGGTTGGGACTGACGTGCCGGGACAGTTTGTACACGACCCAAAACCTGTCTGGTCTCATGTGTTGTGAGACTGTAACCGATTACCTGAGAGCAATCAACTCCAAAAACCTCCAGAAGCCAGAAATTAATGCAGCATAAAAAAAAGCAATGCAACAGAAACTGCAACAACAACATTGCAGAGGATGATTGGGACCTTATGTCTCACCTGGAATGAAGAGGATCAAGTAAGCAAACGTCATTTTTAAATCAAGTTTTTGTTGTTGTTGTTGTTTTTAACAGTACCAGCTCGATGACAACAGCTTGTTTTTTCTGCTGAATTTTCAAACAGCCGTGCAGGTTGATGACACGTCTCTGCTTAGACTTTTTTTTTTCCTTTTCCCCATTGTCGAGCGATGATTCAACAGCATTCATCACACAATCTGACAGCTGACAATTATCAGTCTGACAAAGATTGTGACTGAGATTTTGTTAGACTATTTTGCACAGCGTGACATGCAAAAAAAACCTGCAAGATCTCTGTAATCCCACAGTGTACAGGCAAGTTAAAAGACAAAGTCCTAAGCAAAATAACTGTAATATGATTATCTGTCTGTATTGTGCAGCCTGGGTGGAAGCCAAGCAACATTAATTAAAATCAGATGTGTGGTAATTATTGTTTGGGACAAAACAACAAGAAGCTTGTTAAAGGAGAATATGTCATACAGCTGACAAACCACATTACCCACATAATGTATTTTGGGGTTGAGAGGGGCAAAGGAGACCCAAACTGAGAGATCTGAGCTCTCCGCATGGAGCCAGGCTCATTAACACAGGTGTGTCCTCCCTCTGCAGGAGCCTGCTCATTAAAACACACTCTGCTGTTTCCATGTGGAGACTCGACAACCACAACATGCCAAACTCCATCCAGAAATCTGTCAGTTTAATGCTGCTGATGACAACATGATACATTTCATCTGTAATTACTGTGGGAGCCAATCTGGGCCTGCGGATATGACTGGTTCCCTCAGTAATCTACTGAAATGAAACTGAACTTTTTAAGGGTGATCTGAGTCCAGTTCTCAGTGTCATCTTTTCACATGGTTTACTTAGACAAAAATGAGACATTCAACAAAAAAATAGCACAAATATGGGTTATGTGTTTGCCGATCTGAAGGTGAGCTCCTGCCAATTCTATAAATACTCCAATAAAGTAATTTACAATTATTTTAAGGTCGCGGATTGGCAGGAGACGTTAAACTGCGGGATTTGTTAACGAAGTTTGGCGGTGAGTTCTTGTCACGCCCAAGTGCTGCTTGTACAGGAGTTAACGGGGCCAAAACTGACTAAAATTCAAATAAATCTCACTAAAATATGAAATTTGAGTAATATTATTTATTCTAACGAAAGAGGGCCTGTCATTGGCAGGCTATTGTGGGTTAACATAGCGCTTAGAAATGTGGGAATCCCGGGGAAACCTCCACACAAACAACAGGACAAAGGTAAGGACTGAACTTTGGTCTCCTGCAGAAATGCATGGCCATTATTATGAAACACAAGCAAGTTCAAAAACCTTTTAAGTCGCTGTTTACTTTGACATAACAAAACACATCCAAGAGCGTTAACTTCAACTGAATAACGACTTTTAAAAGTGGGTTTCCTCATGATTCCCATCGCAGCCTGACACCTAAGCTAAAATGCAGCCAGGTGGGCGGCAGCGACGGCGCGGACCACTTATAAAACCTAAAAAATCTTCTAATAAATTGTGTTGCTTTGAGCGTTACATGTATGCCGAATTGAAGACTACAACCAGCTGATTCAAAATCCATAATTTACAACAATATAGGGTGTGTATGTTCATGTGGAGAAGCAATTAAACTTTAAAACGCTACATTATTAAAGGTAGTCCGCGCTTTCCACGACAAAAAAAAAAAAAAACGGTGTGTTTGGACAAAAAACTGGGAGGAAAACTGAACTGTGGGAAGTAATATTAGTCCATCCAGCCTCTATGCCATGTTAGAAATGTCCAGTAACAGACAAACGGAGTTGGGGGTGAACACTTGATGGTTTTAAAGCCTCAGACAAACTTCAGGACGAATGAATGGACCGCCGGCCGTCACTCACCGATGGAGACGAGCTTGATGGACTCCTTCTCCAGGAACTCCAGAGCCACCGACACGTTCTCCAGCTTCATCTGCCTGAAGTTGGGCCTCTGGTGGTACTTTCTGTACATCTTCTTGTGGCTGAGGACCTCCAGCAGGGCGATGAGCCTCAGGCCGTCGCCCAGGTCCAGCTGCAGGTCACCGATCCGCTTGTTGACGCACTTCAGGTGCTCGTTGATCCAGCGGGTGGAAGGTGTTCTGCTGGATCTTCTTCCACGGAGCGTCCTCAGCCAGGTCCTTCTCTGTGGCCGGCATCTTTCACGGTTATTTCTTCTTTATTTTTCTCCGACGCTTCTTGTTGGGGACTTGCGGTGAACTGAGGGAGGAGGTGGCCGGTGAGCGTGAGTCGTTTCCTCGGAGCAGCCCGGAGTCGGTTTGAAGTTCGTCTCAAACTCACGGAGACTGACTGGCTGCTGCTGCGTTCAGGTGCTGCTTTGAAAGCTCGGAATTTCTCTCACTCGTTCATTAAAGCGTTGCAGCAGTTTTACATCCTTAATGTTGCGTTAGTGCCTCCCTCTGGATGTGTTCTTCCTCAGGGTCCATTTCAATATTGTAAACCTGTTTTATTGGAACATCACATCCTATTAAAACAGCACTTGAACGCATCGCATCAGATATTTCAGTTTAGTCTGTAAAAATAAAGACTAACTAACTGTGTAAGCCAAAAAAAAAAAAAAAAAAAAAATAGACACTTTACCCCAGGTTGTCTCAGGCTTGAGACCCGTGTTACCATGGCAACAGTCAGTGTCACCAATTGATCAACAGCACCCAACAACAAAAAAGCATAAAACATGGCTCGTAATTTGTGGATTGCTGATATTGCCATAGAAAGAGCAATGATTTCTTTGTGTCTTGTACCATGTTTTTATAACTTTTTTGAACATATTTAATATATAAATAAAATAACAAACAACAACAATAATAATAATAATAATAATAATAATAATAAAATATTAATAATAATAATAATAATAATAATAAAAAATAGAAAAATATATTACTTATAGATCACTTTTCAAAAATTTACATTACAAAGTGCTTCACGAAGGGCGGCAAAATAAAACAGACAGATTCGAAAGTCAGACACAATAGTTCAGTGCAAAATAACAAAAATAGGAAAACTAAAACATATATAAATAAATAGAAAACTGTTCAAAACAGTTAAACTCGATAAAATCAGGAAAGGCTCTCCGATAAAAAGTATGTTTTAAGAAGGGATTTAAAAGAGACGACTGACTCGGCTGACCTGATTTCCTTGGGCGGATTGTTCCAGAGCCTCGGGGCCCCTGACTCAAAAGGCCCCTGTTCCCTTTAGTTTTCAGCCGGGCTTGTGGAACAGACAAAAGACTTCTGCCCCAAGGATCTCAAGATACATCCGGGTGTTAAAGGTGCTAATAGGTCAGTGATGTAAGAGGGAGCGAGGCCATTAAGAGCCTTAAAAGTCATCAGTAAAATCTTAAAATCTGTTCTAAAGGGGCTGTTGCAGAAATCCGGGCGTGATGAGATAAAAGGATGTAAAATGGTCTCTGTGTCTTTGATGCTCCTCTCAGCTGCAGTTTTTTTTTTTTTCCATATCAGATTGTTTTTGTATTGTTTCACTCTTTGCTAAACTTTCCAAATAAAATGTTCAAATGTTCTTGCAACTGTTGAATTCCTCCAAAAGACACATATTGTCTGTTGGGGTAAACTGAGCTAAGCGGTGTGAAGTGGTCACTCCATCAGCAATTTTTTCTTTTTTTATTTTCTGGGCGGGGGGGGGGGGGGGGGGGGGGGGGGGCATGCCAGGAAAAGACTGTGAACCACTGAGGAAACTGAGGTGGTGACCAAGTATAAATACACTGCCTGGCCAAAAAAAAGGTCACCACCTGGATTTAACTACGCAAATAGGTAAGATCCTTCCACTGGATAATTACTGCAGTGATTAATATGTTTCAGCTGGCAACAAGTTATTTAACTCAAACTGATGCAGTGAGCAGCTTCTCATTTCTTAAACAACCATGTCAGAAGACATATCCTGTGGTCGTGGAAAAGATGTTTCAGAAGGGTCAAATTATTGATCTGCATCAAGCAAAGAAAACAACTGAGGAGATTGAAACTACTAAAACTGGGTTTAAGAACTGCCCAACATATTATTAAAACCTGGAAGGATAGTGGTGAACCATCATCTTTGAGGAAGAAATGTGGAGGGGGGAAAAAGGAGATCACTTAAATGTTTGGTGAAATTAAATCGTAAAAAATCAACAGTAGAACTCACGGCTGTGTTTAATAGTAAAAGTAAGAACATTTCCACACACATAATGTGAAGAGAACTGTGTAGCCTTAAGAAAACCTCTTATCAGTAAGGATAATCAGAAAAAAAGGCTTCAATTTGCTAGAGAGTATAAAGATTGGACTCTGGATCAGTGGAAAAAGGTCATGTGGTCTGATGAGTCCAGATTTACCCTGTTCCAGAGTGATGGGGGCATCAGGGTAAGAAGAGAGGCAGATGAAGTGATGCTCCCATCATGCCTAGTGCCTACTGTACAAGCCTGTGGGGGCAGTGTTCTGATCTGGGGTTGTTTCAGTTGATCAGGTCGAGGTTCAGCAACATTATGTGTCCAAAAAATGAGGTCAGCTCACTACCTGAATATACTGAATGAGCAGGTTTTTACATCAGTGGATTTTTTTCTTCCCTGATGACACGGACATATTCCAAGATGACAATGTCAGGATTAATGGGGCTCAAATGTGAAAGAGTGTTCAGGGAGCATGAGACATCATTTTCACACATGGATTGTCCACCACAGAGTCCAGACCTGAACCCCACTGAGAATCTTTGGGATGTGCTGGAGAAGCTTTACACAGCGGTCCGACTCTCCCATCATCAATACAAGATCTTAGTGAAAAATTAATGCAACTCTGGACAGAAATAAATGTTGTGACATTAAACTGTGTGAATCAGTACGTCTGATACTGTCAGGCTGGATTATTGATCTGCCCTGTTATCAGTTTGGTTTGTTGTTGCTGTTTTTACCTCACTGACTCACACGGATCAATAAAGTTTGATCTGATCAGCTTCATATTTTCAGATCTGAACACGGAACGAACTGAGCTTGTGTTTGTTTTCAGTCAAGAATCTTTAATCTGCTGTTCAGACGAACAACCCAACCCTCCACGACAAGTCCCAAACACACACACACACACACACACCACACACACACACACACACACACACACACGCACACACACACCTTTCTTTGTGCTGATCCTTCAGTTCTGTGCAAGCTAGTAGTAGAAGAAGAAAGGAACACTAAAAATATCATGTTAAGAACTATTTATAAAAGATAGTGACTCTAAATGTTTTTATTATGTTTTATTGATGTAAAAAGTTAATAATAAAGCAGCAAATCAACATTTTATTTATTTAAGATAAAATTATGAAATAAAAACTCAAATGTTTGACTTTTACAGACAATATTAAGAGATGCTACATTACATTATGATCTTTTACTGTAGGACAAAATTTAAATGATTTTAAAACTAGGACGCCAAAATTATTACTTAAGTTGACCTTTTAGAACTAAAAGGTCATATTTTTGACTTAATCTTTATTTACTGAGAGTATTTTTATTTTTTCATGCCTACTGTTTCTCTCCTCTTCTTCTTTTTTCTTTTCCTGAAGAAAACTGAGCTGCTGCTTTCTGGATTTTTATAGTTTTGTCCTCTGATAACATATCAGCATATCAGATCTGTGACTTCATGCACTTATAATTTAATTTTAAATGTCAGAGTCTAAAACATATTTGAAGAAAAACGATTACACAAGAAGAACAAACTGGGACAACAGATCTACACATCCTTGTTCCTCCTTTATGACGAGCTACATGATCATTATTGATTATCGTTTTATCGGAAACAGATGTGAGTTCATGTTTTCAGCAGCTGTTTCACCACAAGCTTCTCGGAGGACACCTCCCCTTCTCGTGATTTTTATTTTACTTCTTCATTAATGACATAAATTAATTATTAAAATTAAAACCTTTTTCTGAAACATTTTCTCTCCAGTTTCTGTCTGATTGGACCGTCGACTCTGTTCTAACAGAGACAGGCTCAGAGATCTGTGAGCCGAGTGTTAATTCCTTCTACATGTTGCAACCGTCTCGTAAAGATGACATCATGCTCCTGCTGGATGATTGATGCGTGTTTGTCGTGTGAAGACATTCAGCTTAACATCAGAGTGCAGAGTACAGGATACACACACAGACACAGACACACACACACACGTCCAGGCCTGTTTAATGGTTCAGTCTTTGGTTCTGTGTCTCCATTAAATCACAGAATCTCCTCGCTGTGTTTTAATCACTGCTGGAAAGTAACTGAGTACATTTACTCACATGTTGTACTTAAATAAAACTTAAAAGTACTTTATTTTGGGTATTTCCATTTCATGTGACTTTATACTTTCACTCCTCTGCATTTCAAAGGGACACACTGTCTTTTTTACTCCACTACACTGATGTGACAGTTTTAGTTACTAGTTACTTTTCAGAGTAAAGCTGCTTTAAGTGATTCTGGAGAAAAGACAGCTGATCGGTCATTTGACGACCTCGACAATCAACTATCTTTCTTTCTTTCTCCCGAACCCCTTACAGACTTTAAGATTTTTAAAACATCTGATGAATTTATATAATACAGCACATTATTAAAGATTATAACAGTGTTTACTAATATTTATTTCAAACAAAGTGTCTATTTGAGGCCCCCGTGTCATTTATAATTGCAGAAAAATAAAAATTAATAAAACAACTTTGGGTCACAGAACTTTGTTTTTTCATCTTAATCACACACAACCCCAACCTGAATCTTCTTATAATATAGGACAGTAAATTATCCAATCATTTCATTACCAAAAGGCAAGACAATACAGACAAAAACATACACAATTTTGCAATTTTGGTCTATTTGGCTTTCATAATATGATTTATTTCAGATGAGATGAAAGAAAACATCCAAAATACACATTTAGGTGTTAATTTTACTGAACTTTGTCTATTTCAGTCTGTAGATTTACAAAAAAAAATAATCAACCGGGAAAGTTACATGGTGATATATATTGGTTAAATTTTTATCTGCAAAATGTACAGAACTGTACAATACATAATCTTTATAGGACATTTTCTTAAAATGATTTTGTTTAAATTCTCTCAGCCAGAAATTCAGTGGTGTTTACATACATCAAAATGTTTACTTTTAATCCTATCTATATCCTGAAGGTTTTTACAGTTTGTTTGTTTAGCCCTTTTTTATGGCTGTTGGCAATATTTTCTCATCAAAAAATGATCAAGATCTTAGACAAGACAAGGCAAGACAATACAGACAAAAATATTGTTTAAATTTTGAGATTTTGGTCTATTTTGCTCTCATAACATGTTTCCTTTCAGATTAGTTGAAAGAAAACATCCAAAATACACATTTAGGTGTTTATTTCACTGAACTTTGTCTGTTTGAGTCTGTAGATTTCTCTTAAATACATCAAAAGTCAAAATAATATAAAGTGTCATTGGCAAATTTAATCATAACATTTCAGAAAACTTGTAATACAAAAAGTTTCATGGTGATATACTATATTAGTTACATTTTTACCATATTCACATGTAATGTCTCACAAAATAATTAATAATTTTTAAAGGCCATTTCTTAAAATGAGTTTTTTCTCACATCTGAGCCAGAAATCTCCACTTCAGTGACGTTTACATGCATCAAAATTTTTAGTTTTATTCCCATCTAGTATATTCTGGAGGTTTTTACAGAGGGGATTTGTTAATACTTCATAACTTGATTTATATAACATTATATTCCTAAAAATGTGGTTTTTATGGCTGTTGACAACATTTTCTTACCAGGATATTATGAGGAGCTGAGATTTAAGGCAACACAACACAGAAAAAAAACATAAAAGTTTGAGATTTTGGTCTATTTTGCTGTCATCCCCATGTGAATGTAAATAATCAAGAGGCTTGTTTATAGTTCAAAGCCTGATTATATAACATTATATTACTAAAATATGGTGAAAATAGTTTTTTAAATGGATGTTGACAGTATTTTCTAATGTATGGAGTGCTATAATGAGATCTGTATCGCTGCATGTCAACGAAAACAAAAAAATTCACTCAATATAAGTTAATAACTGGGTAAATTTTATGCTGATAATTATTAGCTGAAATTTTCATCTATATTGAATTGTAGTGTTTCCCCTTAAAGAGGCCTCGTCCAGTCCCTGAGCTTCATTTCATCCAAAAAAAAAGATGCACTTTGTTTTCTAAACCAATTTCATCACCTTTATTCTCACAGTATCAAACCGTGTACACTGTACATTTAAACACATTAAATATTACTGCATCTGTATACTTATACTACTACCATATTTCACATTTCTATATAAACATGTGCATACTTGATTAATTACTAATTTTGTTCCTTATTCTGCTCATATTTCTTTATTTTTTTGTACAAAATAAAATTATCTGTACACACTTTCTTGATGAGTAATTAAGTAATTAAAGTATTGTTTTTATATTTTCTATATTCTCAGATATTCTATAGATATTTATCTTAATATTTATAGGGTATGCCAACTATTTTCATTTTGTTAAATGTCAGGGTTTATTTTTCTATTTTTCTCTGTATACTCACTGTCCACATGCTGTCTGATTACTTTCTGCTGTAACATAAAAATTTCCCAGTTTGGGATCAATACAGTTTAGTCCATCTCCCTATTTAAGTTCTGATTTTGAATTAAATCCTGTGCAGCTTTGGCAGAAATAAGCACTTTACTGTAGGTGAACAGTCGTAGCTTGTTGTCTTTATTTTAAAACAAAGTGATCCACATGAGAATTACCAGAGGCCCCTCATGTGTAACCGTTACGTTTTTTAAAATATTATTACAGATGATCGGCAGAGTTCATTGTGAGTGTTTGTGAATGAATGAAGGCGCTGGAAGCTGGTTTGGTGGGTCAGCTTGCTACAACTTTAATCCAAACATTTGCTCTGCATATTCAATACATCATCATCATCATCATCATCATTACTGTATCCTCTACATAGCTCCCTCTCATATCTCTAAACAATTTTAACAAAATAAGTCTAGTAGCACATCATTCAATAACATTTTATTTTACAATTCTCTCTCTGTACTGTAGTGTTTTTCTCTTTAAACATCAGGAATATTTGTTCGTATTTATTCTTTTTTTTTTTTTTTAAACACGGAGACAAGACAGAGTACACGAACGATGACAAACGCTGCTCAAGAGTCCAGAGTGTGAACCGACACACACTCCCCCTGTTCACCAACACACGCACACACATACACACACACACACCTTGAAATAATTTAATGTCTGCTAAAAAAAACATTTCAGCAGAGGCCTCAAGTGTTTGAACGTCGGTTTGGAGAGAAGCTGAACACAAACGTTTTAGAGAAACTTCAACTCTGCAGCCACGCCGGCAGCTCAGTGAGGCTCAACAGGAATAAAACAGGTTTGGACGAAAAGTAGAGACAACTGTGTTTGTCCTGAGGATGGTGCCAGATTAAAGGGATAGTTTGTATTTTTTTTTTTTGAGGTATTTGTCACTGTATTACCTAGAGTAGAAGGCAGTCAAAACACTTCCAGTTTGGAGAAGCAGAGAGGAGAACCAGCACAGCAAAGTGTTACTGCAGACGGGGTTAGCAGGACTTAAAAAATTCAAGAGTTTAAGTATACACTATATTTACAATATTTTCACCACTTTCCCTTGCCATCAGACAGGTTTTTCAGACAGGAAACTGCCGTTATTTAAGCCAAATTTCATTCTCTCTTGCTCAACCAAACTCATTTGGCAAAATCATCCATTTTACCTTGCAGAACACGGTAGTTTCTGGTCCACCGCTGCCTCGATCTGTTAATGTGTTTGTGTTGTTGCGTGACTTTGATGAATTTGAACTAACCTTTAAAAACACCAAAATGCAGAATATTTTCATGGCTTTACTCTTCCGTCAGACAACCTTATCCAACGGGAAACTGCTGTTGTGTGAAATGCCAAATATCGCTTTCTCCAAACCAACCAAACTCCACTGGGAAAATCAATCATTTTAACTCGCGCAACACAGGAGTTGTTGGTTTACCTCTGCCTCGATCGGTTGGTTTGTTTGTGTTATTGTGTGACTTTAATGAATCTGAACTTACTTTTAAAACACCAAAGTCACACAATAACACAAATAAACTAACCAGTTGAGTCAGTGGTAGATCACAAACTGACCAGTCTTCTGTGAGTTAAAATGACTGATTCTGCCAATAGAGTTTGGTTGGTTTGGAGAGATCGACATTTGGTTGTACAAATGTGATTTCCTGTCAGAAAAAGCTGTCTGACTGCAAAGTAAAACTGTGAAAATATTCTTATTTAACAAACATATATTAACATATATTTAACATACTCCTGCTGCCTCTCCAAACTGAGGGCATGCACACCGCCATCTACCGCAGGTGATGCAGTGACTGAGAAAAGTACCTCATGCGACCCCGCTTCAAAAACTCCAAACTATCCCTTTAAAGGCCATGTTGGTCCTTAAATTAAAAGACACTGAGTGTTGTATCAGACGGCAGAAATCTCATAAATTGAGAGCACTCACATCTTCAGACAGACTTCAGTTTATGTTTGAGGTCCTTATTTGACTTCTTGACAAAAAAATTAAAACACAAAGTCAAACGTATCAGAACGTTCATAAAAATAAGAGCTTCTCTGTCACCGTTTTTGTTCTGGGAGGCGTTTGCTCCGTCGTCGCTGGATCTGAAGCAGCTCTGAGACAACTGAGCTACCTCCACTGGTTGAAGAAGGCCGTGAGTAGCAGTTGAAAGCTCTGGAAAAACTCTGATCACCAGCTTCTCTCCTCAGTCTTTACACCGACTGACCTCTGACAGTCAAATAAACCAAGTAAGTGTGTGTGTGTGTGTGTGTGTGTGTGTGTGTGTGTGTGTGTTTATCGGAGAAAGTGTGTGTGTGTGTGTGTGTGTGTGTTGTGTGCGTTTGCCCGCACACATACACAAACTGTGGTGTTAGTTAGTTACATCAGAGGCACTTTGACCCCCTTTTTCTGTGCCCCGGAAAACAAAACAAAAAAAAAGAAGAAAATAAATCTGATTTTTATTTAATAATTTGGCTTCAAGTTTCAACCCCGACCCCAAAAAACTCCCCTAAAAAGAACAAAACAAACAAAAAAAAACACAGAGAAAACACCATGTCAGACATCCAACATGGCCGACTAAAATCAGAACAGAACAGAGCAGGACTTCCTGAAACCGCCGCGGCGTGAACACTTTCCAGCAGACTCAGTTAACGACGATACTGATCCAGGCGAACGGAGGCACTCGGTCACTGTTTGTGCTTAAGTTGGTCTTTAACAGCCTGAATGTAGATTTACTGTGAAGGTGATTTTCATGAAGTGATGACGCAGTATTTCAACGTTTAGTTACTTTATTGTTTTACTGACATACGGATCTGAAATCTGATGTGGTCGAGTCTGATGTGATGTAGATTTATTTTAAAGTGGGACCAGATTAACCCGATCATGGGACCTGTGGTGACACCGATGCTAGAAAGCGAGAGGGATGTCACTTTTTGAAGAAAATCTACTGTAATGTAACTGAACTAGTGTGTAATTTGTTACATGACACATCATAAAGTTGTCTGACAGATACATTCACTGACAGTCACAAATTATAACTCCTCCATTCACTTTTCATATTTAATCTGGACGTACTTATCTATTTATATTAAAGCAGCACTTAGTCAATGGAATCTTTTTGTATATTTGGCAACTATAATCTATTGTTTTTGTAATTTTCAGGCCAAACTGACAAACATTACCTGGTTCCAGCTTCTTCTACTTTACCCATTTTCCACATTGACTCCTTTCTGTTACAGTTTGCAAACCTGATTCTGAACCGTTCCAAACAAATAAATTGGGAAAGAACCTGAAAAGTTGTTTCCGAACTGGAGCCAAATAACCGCAGGTTTTCCTTCACCTGAAGAGTAAATTTAACGTGGGTCCGTTACTGACGTATCCTTGATTACACTGGTTCCCCTCAAAACTGGTAGAAACGCCGTCTGGTTTGCTAGGTAGCATCAAGGTTCCAAGAATCTTTAACGGAACCAGTTGAAGAACCAGAGCTAATTTGGTGGAAAAGGGGTCAAAGTGAAGATGAAATATCCTGATGATCTGACAAAAACAAGACATCTGAAGAAATTACTTTGAGTTGTGACAAATTGTGATGAAAAGTTTTCACTATTTTTTTTTTTTCATTTTAGAGACAAAACAATCAATGAATTGAAAAAATACTCTGCAGCTGAGGAGAGACGCTGCTTTTCTGCTGTGAGGATGAGGAATGTGACGTTGGTTCGAGCGGCTTGAATTCTGGATAAAAAGTGACAGTCCTACACACTTCCTGCCTGATAATTTGATTAAACACACATTGTTTAGGAATACGCACCATGTAGCGCCAAGCAGCAGCACAGACTCTTACTGCATTTTTTTCAGGAGGCAGGTGAAAGCCCCGGGCTGGTCTGAAGCACTGAAAGAGTGAAATTAAAGCTGAATATCAAAGATGAACACACACTGCAGGTCTTTTCTCAGTAAGTATACAGAGGAACCATCCTCAGCGCTGCAGCCCCGTCTGTCCAACAGAGCTACCGGTAAACACCGCCTGCTAACAGATTCCAATAGCCGATGAAATCTATCAAAACGTGTGCAGATGCTCCCTCCAGCAAAAGCAGACCTGTCGGTGTTCAGTGATGAATGTGGATCGTGTTCCCCTGACCGGACTGAGGCTGCTGGAAAGTGTTGCGTTCGCTTCCGTCCACGTTCATGAACGATGGGAACGGGCATGAAGTGAACGTCACCTCTGGCAGGTTCTTTTTTTTTAAAAATTTTGTGAGGAAGTTCGGCCTGCTGGAGAACGCTTTGTTACCCAGAAATCAGCAGAGAGACGAAAACCAAAAAAAAAAGCCCCCACCAACAGCTGAGAGAGAGAGCCGAGAATAAAAACGACAACAAAACTCTCCGCCGCAGAAGAAAAAAAAATAAAACACACAAAAACAAATAAACCAAAGAAGCATCTGAATCCTCTGTAGAAACCACAACCTTTATATTCCCTCTACAATTATGTACAATTAGACTTTATACAAGTAAAGCAGTGATGCTCTCCTCACAGCGCTCTGTGTGTGTCTGTGTGTCTGTGTGTGTCCTAGGTGGAGCTGCTCTTGGAGAGGTTCGGGTAGAGGACGGCTGCCGTCACGGCGACCATCACTGCGATGACCGGCATCCAGGGGCTCCAGCCGCTCTGTCCAAGAGAGATGACGACGACGAGGGAACAGAGAAACACACACGGAAACACAAAGAAAATCCAGTTAGTGTGCGTCATCATGTCTGAATGTTTAGACTCAAACTGGACTCAAGACTGAAACCAGGAAAGAGAGAAGACAGAAGGAGAAGAAGAACAAAGATAAAGAGACGAAGAAAGACAATGAAGAGGAGCAGAGGGAAAGACAAAGTAAAGAGGACTGCAGAACATAAAAAAAAAAGATTAAAAAAGCCAAGCCAAAGTCCAAAAGATGATATTTTTTCTTTCTTGGTCACACCAGTTATTGATCTCATTGGGAAAAGTTACCTAAACGTGTGCACACTTTATTTATTGTTGTTATTTTTACACATTAATCTGTGTTTTAAAACATCAGTGAATGTGCAGGTTACAATTTACAGACTCGTAGTCCCAAGACAACTAAAAACTGACAAAACAAACAAAAAAAATCTTAATTCTTGCAACTAAAATAAGAAAATGAGACTTAAGCCTCAATATCTTAAAAGATAAATCAAGAAAAACAAAACACTTATCAAGTAAATCTATAAAAATGTCAGGCTATTCTTCAATCAAACTTAAAACACAGTGGACAGACGTTCCTTATTTCCACTGGTATTCCACAAAAAACTGTTAATCCAATTTTTCTGCAGCAGAATGTGAGAACAGAGTCGTCTCTGACAACTGCAGTTGTTTTCCTGGATGTTCTGTAAATTACTCTGTATGACACGATAACTGTGATAATAATCGTGGTTTTGTCGAGTTCTTGAAGTGTCTGTAACTGATCTGAATCTTTCAGTTTGGACCCCGTTTTCCTGGTGAGGGTTTGCGCAGCAGCCAGCAGAAGCCAAAAACAGGCTGTGAGGTCATCCTTGTGGATAATTACACATCACCAGCGTACGCCCGCTACAAGTGCTTGTTTTGCTCGCTTTTTCTATGTGTATGAAAAGATTTTACTTTTAAACAAAAAGGTCCATCTTTGTCAGGATCCTCTCAATAATCTTGAGTGCCCCTGTAGTTTAACTGGTAAAGCATTCGCCCCATGCACTGAGGTTATCTGTCCTCTACAGCGGCCACGAGTTTGATTCCAGCTTGTGGCCCTTTTGCTGCATTTCATCCCCCCTTTCTTTCTCCCCCTTTTCCTGTCTTCACTTCAGCTGCCTCTATCATCACTTGGTTGTCTACTGAGGTAGATGTGAAAATATTCTGGCTCTTCACATCATTTCTCCTCGCTGCTTCTCTGATATCTGACCTCCCTCTCTCCGCTCCTCTCCTGATATTTTCGCACCCATCACTGTGAATTAAAGGTTTCATTTTGACCAAACCGCAGTCGCTGATTGTTGGAACAGTGTGAAGATGAATGGAGACGTTTTTGGCGAGTTTTGTTTCGTTTCTGTCAAGTTTACGATGATACACCGACTGTTTCTGTTAAAGGAGTCTGGTGGGTTTGGCGGAGAGCGATAAATCGTCTGTTTCTGGTTAACCAAAAAGGATCTCACTCTTAAACAAAAAGGTCTATCTCTGCAGGGATCCTTTCCATGATGTTGTCAAGACTCTTATTATGACAGTCTGAGCCTGTCGGTGGCAAAACAAGCACTTTTAGTGGACGTACTTTCATGGTACGCATTGCCCCTAGAGATTATGGTGTAGTTCAGTTTCTGTTCTGCTGGCTGCAGCTTTCTCGCTCAATAGTGAACCAATTTAAAAACTGTTATCCAAATTAGTCGCCTAAATACAAAAACATGGGAAAACAGGGTCCAGGTGGAAAAATCTCAAAGCTACTCTTAACTCATAAGTTAACAAGCAAGATATAATTTGATCCTTTTGGGTTAGAAGTTCTGTCTTCTGTGCAGTCGTCTGTGTGATGAGTGCTTAAGATTTATCTTCCAAAACCGTGTAATTGATCACATGAATTAACCAACAACAGGGTCCAAATCTGTCCAAAGCCATTCATTAGTCAGGGCCTGTTGTCTGTTAAAATACACAACAGATTATTTCTGCTGAGGACAGTCAGTGTTTGTTTTAGAGCAACAAGAAGTTAAAAACTTTCTAACTGGAGTTCTGTCCATTGCATGAAGAATCTCGTGTTCCGACATTGTATTTTGTCTTTTTCTATCTGTTTTTGTATTCATATCTGTATATTGTCACTTATGTCTGTTGTCACTACCTGTCTGGGGACTATGGACATGTATTAGCATTCTTGCTAACATCTCTCTCCCTAACAAACAAGTAAAGTACGACTCATGCACAAAAGACAATGACTTAAATGCTGAATAATAAACAAAATAAAATAAAAAATACAATCTTTTGGGACTTCAGGAGAGGTAGAGGAGAGGAGGAAGTAAACAAAACAGAAGGAAAAATAAAAAAAAACACGACTGGAAGCAGCAATGTAAACAAGGCCGAGGAGGTTACCTGAGTAGAAAAACAGAAAAGTTACAGACCAGTTTTCCTTCACAGCAAACGACTGGAAACACTGGTCAGACATTCACAAATAAACAAACAAGCAGCAAACGCAACGAGCACAACACAAGACGAACATGATGGACAGAATGATGGATGTTTTAAAAATGAAGAAGAAAAAAAAACGTGTCAGAGGCTGAAGGAAGAGTCAGAGTAAACAAAACACCAAACCTGTCAGCAGGCAAAGACAGAACCACATGGAAAAATAACTCACATTAAGCTGCAGGCTGGATGCAAGAAACTGAAGAAAAATTAATGAATTTATAAACATAACCACAGACCCTGAAGCAGGAGAAAATGATGCATAAAAATGAAATAAAACTGCCCCAAAAAAAGCAGCAACACCCTGAAAGTGAGAGCGAGCTGTGAGGAGACAGCGAGTGAATGAATGAAGGAGGACGGAGTTAGTAACTGAAGAGGTCAGACATGAAGGAGCGAGCACGACTCTTTAAAGGGATACACCTTCAACTTCAGGTTTCAGAGGAAAAGTCCAGAATAAAGGCTCATTTAGCTTCATGCTAACATGTTATTTACTGTAGTGAAAGTCAACTTTTTAATTGTCACATCCTGAATCTTATATCGGCAAGTTAGTGCTCAAACTTCACAAAATTTTCCTTTAAAATGGCGCTGCACAATTAATCAAAATTTTATTGAAATCACTATCAGCAATTTTCAATTCGCAGGAGGCGCAGTATTTTTTGAGGGCAAAATGTGTGTAAAAAGACTTTTAAATGAATAAATCTCGTGAGGCAGAGACATCCTGTCCTACACATCAGATTCTACAGACTTAAACACAACTTCATTTGGTGCTGATTCCTACAAAAAAAAAAAAAATACACCATAGTCAACATGCTTTTCAGTCAAAATAAGAATGACATAAAAATTATCATTACCTCTAATACCGCAAATCATATCACAATTTCAATATCATCAAAATAATCGCAATTAGATATTTTTTCAAAATCGTTCAGCCTTAAATTTGTGTAATATTTGGGGGGAGAAATGATCAAAGATCAAAGATTTTTTTTTCTCTCCTCTGCCCTTTCTGAAATTTAAGACCACTGTGAAGTAAAAATTAATAAATCAAGACACCAGTGGGCTTCACACTGAGTGTCGCTAACGGAGTGTGGCAAGGTAGAGAAGTAAAAGTATTGAGAAACTGACTTACGTATCGCTGACGATCAGAAAAATATAAAATAACATTAGTCTTATAATTTGAGCTTCCTGGTGAGGAGATTATTGTCCATAAAAACTACAAGAAAGACCACCAATGGCTCAGTTTCCTACCAAAAAAATAAAAGGTTCTGCACAAAAACAGCAGAGGAAGAACGGGGATTTTTAACTATTAATGCAATTTAAAAAAAAGAAAAAAAAAAAAAAGAAGTTGCTGTGCTTTCATGGTTTATCAGCCGATATCTAGCAACAATTAGATATACAACACCACAATGCTAACAAAGCCAGAGAACTTTTTCTTGTGGGAGCTAAAAATGTCGGCAGGCGCTGAGGAGACTGAGGTTTCCATTTTAACAGAGGCTCTGTGGAGTAGATGTATAACAGAACAAGATGGTGTGTTGCTCCTCAGCCTTGCCTCCAATTTTGACCAGGAACTTGCATGCGGGTCCAGCAGGAGAATCACCACTGCGCATATTCAGTTGGCCGCATATCAGAGAAGTAAACCTGGAAACTAGAAAGCGTTTTTGGCGTATGCACCAGGCGAGAAAGTCTCACTGGACTGAATAAGCGCCATCTTTGCGTCCTGTATTCAGTTCTTAATGGCGCATCCCTGGTCTGTGGTTGGTTGGTCCCTTTAAAGAGCCGAGTTCAGTGTTGGCTGCAGCAGAGCAGAAGAGGTGAGACTGACAGGCAGACAGACAGACACCCATGCAGTTCGAGCTGCTCAAACGAGAAGACGAAGGCAGACCACTGAAGTGGTGATGATGATGATGATGATGATGATGAAGGGAAGTGTATGAGGTGAGAAGAGTGTCCTGCTGATCAGAATTCAGGGTTCAACACTAACAGCCTGGTTACCTTCATGTAACAGCAGTCTACACCGTGATGCATTTAATTAAAAAATACTAAACTTGAAAAACAGTTCTAACATAACGTAATGTTGTCGGTAATAATATTTTTTAAATCTACTAATTGGATCTCAGCTCAAGTTCACCCGTGAAGCAGCTACTATTCCTGGTCTCCACAAATGTGTTAGAGAATATCCTGTTACATGCATGTTTCTCCAAATTTTCACTTCTTAGTAAATAATATCAAAACAAAGGTCTGGGTGTGTGTTCAGATCACCTAGTATAATATTCTTGTTAGTTGTTTTTGATCAGACAGTTCCTGATTGATGTCATGATTAAATATAATGATTTTAGATTATTTTATTTGAGCTTTTTAAACAACATTCAGCATTCATATGGCTGTTGGCTTCTTTTGCTCAAAGACAAAAAGGGTTTTAAAGATTTTTTAAGTATAATTTTGTAAGGATGTGACAATATATTGAAAACTGCACGAAAAAAAACGTATCAATACCTTACCGGACTGTGACGATATCTACCGATTTTACATGGTTAGTTATTTTTATTTTATTTTATAAAAGGCCTGTTAGTGACTCCTGCATTGTTTTTGTTTACTTTCATTACCAAAGACAATTCATGCCAATGTTTTGCACAGGCTTAGGTCATGGCTGCTTTATTTTGTTTTTATTAAAGACAGAAAGCAGATCAGATTTCTTAATAAACATACTGAAAAGTAGTCGTTTCCCTTTGTTTTTTAATACTGAAATAAATATTGTAATGTGGTGTTATCATACCTTGAGTTTTTGGTTTTGTCACATCCCAACTGTTGTCATTTTGGAAACTGGACTGATGTGCACTGACTTTCAAAATATCCAAAAGTGAGCTGTCCCGACATAATCAACCCTAATTATAACTATACTGTAACTCCACATGGACGTCCAGTTAACGCCTTATAGATACGGTGGTCACAGAAAAAAACAGCTGTAAACAACTGCCAACTACTTTTTATAGGAGAACTAAAAGGTTAAAGGTCATGATTGTTTATATTTGGTGTGAATAATTATAGAGAACGGCAGACTGTACAGGCCCTTCTCTCTCTTATTCTCCGGCTTTATCTCAACGCATGCCCCTGAATTCTTCACAGATCAGGACGAAGTTTTCACCTCTGTCATCTTTCCTTCCACAGATGATGGACAGATGGAGGCAGAAGAGACAGACAGACAGAGAGACAGACTGATGTCATGTCGGTGTGTACCTTTCTACCACAACTGGCCGAAACACCAGTAGAGCAGAGCCAGGACAAGGCCAATGAATATGGCTTGGACAGGCTGCAATATGGATGGCTAGAGGGGAGGGAAGGAGGGAGGGGGGGAGGAGAGGGATAAGAAGAAATCAGCCGGCAAATCAACCAAAACCAACATGGAGGATGGAGCAGCTACAGCAAGGGGGGGGGGGACAGAGAGAGACACAGAGACAGAGAGAGAGGGAGGGGGGTTGAAGGTTTGTATCTAATCAGCTGTTTCTACAAAGCAACACCGCCATCGCTACACATTCAGCAGCCACATTCACCAAACACCACCCGTCACCAGGCAACATTATTTTCCTGCTTGATTTCAGCTCATTAACTTTCTGCACCAGGACGTCTCATCAGCACTCAGAGAGTCTCTCCACCAGCTGCTGCTGCTGCTGTGCTGCCAGCAGAGAGAGAGAGAGAACAGTCCACTGCTTTTTAAAGGCCGGTCTGAAATGATCTGAGTCTGATGATGAGTTTGAGGAATAATAAAAAACAGTTTCTCGTAAACTAGAGTGCTGATTTGTGACATGACGCCTGGTGAAGATAAATAATGGACTTACAGGATAATTCTGGGTCATTACATCTCGAGTCTTATTGTCATAGTTTGGTCCATCATTTCTATCAGTACTAATTATACTATACTCACCATAATGAGCACTCAGATCTGGGAAAACAACAATGTCACATCAACAAGATTTGACAAGGCAGAAAGCACACCTCGGTGAGTGATGCACATCAAAACACTCGCACCTGATGTTTTCATTAAAGGAGGAAGCGATCTTAAAGGGGAAGTGCAGGATTTTGCATATCAAAAGTCTGTTTTTATGTTTGAGAGCCGATTTAAATTGTTTCCTCTCCTGCTTTATGATTTAAGCACAGGTGAAAAGGGTTCTTTTTTAAATGTTTCTTACATCTGTTTAAACAGATGGAAAAGGTGTTTTAGGTCTTTGATTTTTGGCTCCACACAATATGATGCGCCTTGTGTTTAAAAGTGCATGGAAAAATTAAAGCTCACCTGGAAGAAAACACTTTTAGTCCTGTTTATTACATGGCTTTGTTAAATGCTCAGTTTGAATGGTCAGTTACAGCACATTTTCAAATTAATATTTTGTGTCAAATTATTGATTTTCCTAAGCAAGTGGTCATGTAGTAAGCAGGAGAATGTACAGTGACCTTACTCAGTACATGAGGTAGTGGTGCGCTTGAGCCTCCTGTGGCTGAAATGAGTATTACAACAACAAACAGTGATTCTGACATAATGAGCAACTTGTCCAGGGTGTACCCCGCCTCTCGCCCAGTGTCAGCTGGGACAGGCTCCAGCACCCCCATGACCCGTTAAGGATAAGCGGTTACGGACGGTGGGTGGACTTTTCTTTTCAGCTGCCAAAGTTTTTCGTTTATGGCTACACGCTAGTGAATCTTGTTAACGCCACATCTCAAAAACGACATGAAGGTATTTGTTCAAATTTGGCACAAATGTCCGCTTGGATGAACTGCTTAGATTTTGGTGGTCAAATGTGACCTGTGACCTCACAAAACACATTTAACTTAAGAATTCATATGAATTCTTAAGTTAAATGTGTTTTGTGAGGTCAAATTTCATACAAATGTCTATTAGGATAAATTTATGACATGCTTTCATTTTATATCCAAAAGTAAGGTGAACTGACATGATGGTATACAGTGCTAAGGTACAGATGTGTCCACCCATCGCGATGTTGCTTGCAAATCCGACCGCCTTGAAAGTAATGTGATTTGTGCAGCGAGTTCTTATGCAAAAAGTTGATGGCAGCAATGCACCTCAATGCTTTTAACTCTGAGTGCATCAAGTGAACTGAAAGAAATGATGGACAAAACTATGACAGTAAGACCAAAGTTTGCACAAAAACAGAACTTATCCTTTAAGAAATGTCAGTTAAAACAACATTTGTTGATCAAGTCCTGTGACTGTGGATCAGGACTCTTATTTTGAAAAGCTCTGAGGAAACAAAACCTGAGGAGCAAGACATAAAACATCTACTGTCACATCAACAAAACATGAGGAGGAGGATGAGCTGAAGACAGGTAGATGAGAGAGAGAGAGAGAAGAGGAGGAGGAGAGGAAGAAGAGGGGTAACAGGAGGAGGAGGAGGGAGGAAGGAGGAGGAGGAGGAGGCTGCTCCGCCTCGCTGTCATCTTCTGATTTTCTGATTTGTACTTCCTGGGAGTTTTCACAGACACAAACTAACAGCTGTTATCGATCAACTCAGGATGAAAAGATGGGAGAAATGATGATGTTACCTCAGCTGGAAAAACAGAGTTTCTTCTACTGTCAGTTAATCTGAATAAAAACAGTTTCTGCCTTCATTTATTTGTCAGTTGAGCTGCATCAATCTGCTGGAATCACACTTCAAATTCTATTCTTGTTACAATCTATCACTACCGTTAGATTCTGGTTGTTATCAGTCCTCTTTGTTAGTTGCCAGGTCTGACTCAAAATTCATTTGGAGATTCAAACAACACTTGTGTGTCCGGAGTTAGCAAATAAGCAGTGAGGAGGGAGGCTGTGAACTGGAAGTGCTGGGTGGGGTTACAGCTAACAAGTCCAAGACTGTCACAGCGTCCAAGAGCAAATCTGCTGCTTCAACTGCTTTTTATCTTACAGCAAAAACACACAAACTGTGGAAAAAAAATATGGTTACAACATAAACTGATACATAATCTTTGGTCTTAAACAACTTAAAAAGGAAGACAGTGTGTGTTTGTGTGTGTGTGTACTCACGGAGCTGGTCTTGTCCTGCAGCAGCTTCAGGCTGCTCCTGCACTGCTCCAGCTCCTGGTGGATGTTCAGCTTCTCCTTCTCTGTTCTCTCATAGCGCTGACGAAGGTCCAACAGCTGCGACTGTGTGTCTTCATACTGCACAAATCCATCGGAGAATTTAATCAGTTTCAAGGGACTGTGTACCTCTCAGCAGTTGTGTGTGTGTGTGTGTGTGGTGGTGTGTGTGTGTGTGTGTGTGTGGTGAAGCCCATTTTACAACTGGACAAAAACCACACTAACACCCAGTAACATCTGGCTTTTGTCTTCAGTGGGAAACGTTACAATCAGCGTTCAGTCCCTGGTCAAATGACTCTGCAGGGTCACTGGTTTTTATCGTCTCCAACTCTGATCGACAGTGATGGAAACATGACACCCAAGTGGACACACTAATTTTTGACACTGTTCCAGTCTGATGCTATTAAGGCTTTTTTTAGTGTGTGAAGTTTTTGTTGTTTGTTTTTTTATCCGTTTTGTAGCTAACAATTCATACCAAAGTATCCATAACAGAGTTTGAATTCACATGGCTCAACTACTCACTTGGGTAATCCCAAAAAACTTCTGTACATTGCTTTTCGTTCACATATTGTTGTGAAATACAAAAAATAATTACAAAAAATAGCACATACAGCTGTATACTCAGGATAAGACCCAAATTAAGAAAATGAATGTGTCAGCGCATTTAAACAGAATTCAAATCACTTATAGAATAAAAAGAAAAAAAAAAATAAAATAAAATAAAATTCTAACCTTCATCTACACTTCCATCGATCATAAATTTTATTTTGCACTCTTCACCCTAACCCTCCCTACACCTCCTCCCTGAATTCTTGGTTCTTTTAAGCTGTAAAGTTAATTTTTTTCATCTTATACAGTTATCAAATTCCCTTCTATATTCATTCTTTTTTTCCTCTTTCCCTTTTTTTCTTTTAGAGGTAAAATTACAGGACCTACTGAAATTAACATATACTGGGTTATTATATATCCAAATTTTCTAACTTAACATAACCATGTAATTACAAATACCTCATACACTAAATAAATAGTTTGTTTTAGTATGTTATGGTTTGTATAGGCTGAGTTTGAAAGAGAGAGACTGAATAAAAATATGTAACAAAAAACAAAACAAAACACTGTTTTAGTGGCAAAAAAAAAAAAAAAACTGCATATACACACTAGTTTTTGGTGTGAAAACAGTATGAGTGTGCGTACCTCTTTCTGCAGTGTGTGTGTGTGGGCCTGGGCCTGGTCCAGCTGAGTCTTCAGCCTGCTTGCGTCCTGCAGGTGTTGGTTCTCCAGAGAACCCAGTTTGTCCTGCAGAACCTCCTTATTCTTCTCCAGAGACTCCAGACTGCTGCTGAGGACCTGACTTTGCTCCCTGGTGCTGCAAACAGACACAAACACAAACAAAAATAATCCAACCGTGTCTAGTTATCAGCTACCAGAATACCCTCAATTCCAGGAATTCACAATCCTGTGACATTAAAACTAAACGTTTTGTTTATATGAAAAGGTTAATTATTAAACTGGTTTCTACTCTCACTGGGACTTATTACATACTGTGATTATTTGTGAGTAATTTAAGTAAAGTGACTTTACCACAATTTCCTGGAAAACAACACAAAACTAATTTAATCTTCTCTATTGAATATATGCAGCCAATTCATGTTGGGCCACAGTAATTACAAACAGCACCCTGTGGGGATTAATTCCTGACATCATGACAGTTATAACATGTATGGAGACAATGAGACGACTTCAGATCACTAAGAACAGAGTGTTTATTAGTTTTCCTGCTCGGGTTCCATCTGTCGACTCTCACCGACCTCATCTGTCTTACACATTTATTCTGATCTGGGAAATCACGTGTTGAATGGATGATTTCATTTATTGACAGCAAAGATTTTGATCTGATGGGACATTTTGCTGGACCAGAGGAAGATTCCCCGCTGTGACTGAGCTCACAGCGAAATTCCTTCTGACACACACTCGCAAATATGATTATCTGCTTATGAAAGCATGTGTCACACATTGAAATACAGAGTTTTAGACGTGTTAACATTCATAAAAACTTTTTTTTCCCCCTTTTGAATAGTATCACGTTTGGTTTTAATATTTGTATTTATTTTCATATGGAGTGCATGAACACTTGCTGAGCGCTAAAAGTGTCACAGGGAAGGCTGCTTATTCTGCAATTTTTTGTTTTCATATAACAATCAATGACAGTTTATGCTTTAACTGAGGGCTGAGCAATGTATTGATATCATGTTGTATCATCATGTAAGACTAGATATTGTAATAGATTTTGGATATCGTTATATCGTGATATGGCATTTAGTGTTTTCTTTTCCTGGTTTTAAAGGCTGCATTACAGTAAAGTGATGTAATTTTCTGAACTGAAGACTGTTCTAGCTGTTCTATTATTTGCCTTTACCCAGTTAGTCATTATATCCACATTACTGATGATTATTTACCAAAAAATCTCACTGGGTTAATATTTTGTGAAAGCACCAATAATCATCTCTATAATATTGTTGAGATATAAAGGTATTTGGTCAAAAATATTGTGATATTTACTATTTTATCCCCTCAGCCGCTTCCATCCCTTGGAGTGCAAAACATGTTAGGTCACAACTTACATGTTTAATCATCATCAAATATCGACCGATATGAGACCTCATTAACATGACAGGTCTATCACCCAACCTACTTTTCACTTGCCTTTTGCAGCCTCAAATTTAGTGTTAATTTAGTCAGCAGCCATTTCTTAATTTAGTCTTAGTCTCCGCATCAAATGTTCTTTTTTTATTTTCTATCATATTTATTCAACCTCATCCTGTATTTGTTTTAGTCAAGTTTATAGTCGACTAAAAGTCTGGGCATTTTAGTCTTATCCCAGTCAAAGAAAAACTAATTTAGTCTAATTTTAGTCGATGAAAACACTCTACATTTAAGACAGATTACATTTTATTCAATCTAGTCTAGTCAAACTTCACATAAGATTCTATCTTATCACTCTCTGATGAAAAACACAAGTTGAATGATCTGCAACACAGCCTAAGTGACACCATCGCCTTACTAGTTGGCTTAATATAGCTAAAAAAAAAACATTAACTTATTTTCTTTGTGGTGAGGGTTAACTGGACTGTAAAGCAAATGTACAAAAGTGATAAATCAATCATTGATCAATCAATCACTGTCACTCTCTGAGCTGAATCAGACAGATCCAGACACAAATGAGTTTTTTTTTTTTTTACATAATAGCAGAAACAAATTGCCTCACTAAAAATGTGGCCTTTCTTTACTACATGATTAACAACCTCTGCCATTTTACCCCTGAGGGTTTGTTACATTTCTTAAAAGGTGCAATTATTTCTTCTGAAGAGCTCATGGTCTGTGTTTTAGGCGGAGTGTCTCCATAATAACACGCTGTGGAAAACCCTTCCATCATCTGCGTTTGATGCCTGTACATGAATCAGGTATCACAGAAGCATGTTTGTGTCAGGGAACAGTTGGGATACATTTTGTTCTGCCCTCTGTGCTCTTCTGTCTTTTGTTTGGAGCTGCTGAAGGTAAATATTTGCACTAAACTGAGACTTTGTTGAATTTGGCTTCGTCTCCTGGAGATCATTTAAAGATGTTTAGGAAGTAGTTTAATGTTGCAGAATTCCAGAATTATGTTCCAGTACAGGGGATGGGACAGCGAGCTGCAGCTGACATCTGCAGTTTTACTGGAGTGGTGCATCATAGGTATTCATGAGAAGTGCTGCCAGGGGCACCTACAGTTTATTGAAAACTAATGAAAACACAGCTGAAGCTCAGATAAAAACCTGCCGAGCTCCGATGAGAACATACGGTGATGTTTTCTCTCCATGGAGAACAGACAGAGCTGCAGTCGGTGAACCTGCTGACTGCTCGGTCTGGTTCTGTCATCTGTCAGTCAGCTGTCGTCTCCTCGTCCCGTCCTGCCTGAATCAGCTGGACGCCATGTCTCCTCCTGTCCATCTCGTCCTCAGTCCTTCTTTTTAATGCTGAATCCAAACTCTGAACCTGTCAGGACCTGTGGACTTGGCGGCGCTCTGGTCAGCCGTCGTCAGCCAGAATTCATCAACTCGATCACGGCTGTCACAAAGACTTTGAGGTCCAGTTTTATTGTCCACCTTCACTAAGTTTGACACGCATTCCTGATATGTTCCAGATTGAAGATCATATTTACATTTATTAAGGAGTTTGTGGACTTTTCAATGTGGAGTTTTAGTTTGAGCGTATTCTAAGAATCTCAAGTCTTAAAGCCAAAGAAGCCAAAATACTCATATTTCCCTTTTCATTTGGCTCACATCACAACAGACAAACACAGGTTCAGTCTGGTAACAACAACCAGGGCAAAGATAAAACACAGCTGTGAGATGGACAGTTATTTAGGAACACATCACTTTTCTTCTTAGATATAAGGACCAATATACAGTTTAATCTGATTTATCTATTAAGATGTGAGCCAAATAAACAAGTGAAATGTGAGTTTTTGTCCTCTCGTACTGAAGACTTAGATTTTTTGTCCGCTCTCTTCATTTTTTTGGAATACGTGCACTTGATTTTAGGTTTAGTGCTCCACAAAGGAATCCCACTATTGAAGCACAACCTCCTTTTCCAAACACAATTTTAGTCTGAAGTGTAATATATTAAATTCAGTTATTGTTATCTACTACAAAAGTTCTTTTCCTTTTAGATACATTTTAAAAATGGTTCTCTGAAATTTTTACAAACCCTTTTCATGGTTGAACGTAAAACTGCGCCTACAGCACAGAGTTTCTTGAGTTTGAATTGAACACAGATATTATGAGCTCTATTATGAGGTAAGCCTTGTAATCAAACTTAGAAGTGTGTTGAATTTATCAAAGACACGCTGCATTTCTTTATGGATGACTGTGTGGGCACCCACGACCTCTTGATGTTCAGGGCTTCAGAAAACGTGCCTGACATCCTGACACAAAAAAGCATATTTTAAGGGACAATTTATTGTAATTCTCTTGTGGGGACATTCCTGTGGGTTTAATATCTCTCATGATCTGTTCTGTAACATCACTAACACCATCTTTAACACTGATGGTGTTTCCAACTTAATCATGTATGAAGATTTGTCTGATAAACAGTTTGTCGGTTGCAATTATCACTGAGCTAGGATATGAAAGTAGGTAAAGGTTTCTGATATTTGTCAGTTCTGATTGACAGGTTGATGAAAAAAAACAAGGTATGACAATCTGTCCACCCAAATGTCTTTCCTTCACCTACAAGTGTCAACAGATGTAGCCTCGTAAATAATCGTTTATATCTGATGGATTCAAATAAAGCATTTATGTGTGGTGTGTGGTGTGTGTGTGTGTTGTATACCTGCTCAGCTCAGTCTCCAGGCGGTGCAGTTTGTCTGTAAGAGCTGTCCGTTCAGCTCTCAGGCCGTCACAGTCCTGCTGCAAACACAAACACCGCTGCTGCAACGTAACACACTCCGCTGAAGAGAGAGAGACAGAGGGAGAGGAAGTGTAGTTATAATCAATATCTAAGGAATTTTCACTTCAGCTGTGTGTTTAATGACATATTGCTAATGCTGTCTCAGAAAAAAAACAAACAAAAATTATTAATGCAATTTAAGAACAAAAAGCCAGTTTGTATTAGTGGTTATTGGGTCAATGTTGGTTTTGTTTTCTAGTTGTTACAGTGTGATCAATACAAGTTTTCTCAGAAATACATTTAAAAGAGAGAATGAAGTTAATGCAATTAACAAATACAATTTTAAAAGTAATGTTAACTTCATAATTCAATCCTGTCAAAATCGTATTTAAGACAATTTAAGGCCTAAAATCTGGAATAGTGGATTTTAGTTTTAGGACTGGCTCCCATAGATATGTATAATAAAGGCTAGATGTCTTAAGGCGGAGTCTCTAACGGCATCACCGGCGGCCATCTTACCCCAAGCAAGCTCTCTGGCGGAATCTGTGGTACGTGAAGGAAGGTGAGTGTTCTGCACAAACGTAAATACTCTTATCTCGCTGAAATCTTGACGGATTTACAAACGGTTTGGTTTCTTACAAACGTTATTAAGTGGCTACAATTCTGGATGTTTGACTGGAAGTGTAACATAATTATCCATAAGTGCAGTGTTACAACTACACCTCTGACGTTTATAACAAACCAAACCGTTTGAAAATCGGTAGAAAATTGAGCAAGTTATGGTTATTTAAAAAGTATGCGCCACTACAACACAATGTTATGGGTGAGCCAGCTGACTGTGGCAAGATGGCCGCCAGTGCGATGTGCATTCCATTGGCCAGCAGCGTGGAGGAGACATCTAGCCTTTATTATACATATCTATGCTGGCTCCTGCAGTCGGACAGCAAACTATCAGCCACACACACACACACACACAGACACACATCTGCTCACCCTGCAGCTGGGTGGCGGTGTTCTGCTGCTGTTGCTGCTGTGTGAAGGCCTCCTGCAGCCGGCTGATCTCCTCCTCGTACTTGGCAGCCGTGTTCCTCCAGTGCTCCAGCTCAGATCGCACGCCGCCCAGGTCGGCCTGCAGGGCGGCGATCTCGCGCTCCCGCTCCGCCGTGGCCGCCTCCATGGCGTGCCGCAGGACGAGAATCTGACGGCAGAAACACAATCCATCAGTCTGTCAGTGATATCATATGAGGGATATATTGTTAACTGACTGTTAGCTGACAGACACCGAGTTTCATTCTGGGGATGTGGTTGATTTGAGTGTTCGGAGGAGTCAGTGGGGAGTCGGGAGAAGACAGAGGGAGCCACAAGGAATCGAGAGGAGGGACGGAAGAAATCAGAAGAATTCAGGAAGAGTAAGAGGAGAATAAGTCAGAAAGGGTCAGAGGAAGACCCTTGAAGAATGGAGCAAAGGGGACTTGTGGGGAGCAAAAGAGGTGTCAGGAGGAGTTGGAGGCGAGTAAGAAAGAGCTGTGAGGAATCAGAGTGATGTCAGCAGGAGATCGAGGAGAGTCGGCAGGAGTCAAAGAGACATCATAAGGACTAAGATGGGTGTCAGTAGGAGTTGTGAGGAGTCAGAAGCTAACTGGCAGGAGTGATGGTGAAATAGAGTGGTACCTCCTCCTGGGCGGAGTAGAGCTCCTCTCTGGTGGTGCAGATGGTGCTCTCCCTCTGCTCCCTCAGTGCCTCCATGTCAGCCTGCAGCTTCCCGAGCTGAGCTAAAAACACACACAAGAAGGAATGTGAGGTGGGAGTAAGGTAGATTATGATACATACAGGTGTACTCTCTCTCTGTGTGTGTGTGTGTGTGTGTGTGTGTGTGTGTGTGTGTGTGTGTGTGTGTGTGTGTGTGTGTGTGTGTGTGTGTGTGTGTGTGTGTGTGTGTGTACTAACTCTGCAGGTACTGGATCTGTTTGGTCGACTCTTCAGTCTGCTGAGAGTTATTCCTCCTCTCATCCTCCAGCAGAGCTACAGACAGACACAAATAGTCATGTGGTCACCATCTTAATCTGACGTACAATCAGTCATATTTGAAATAAATTTCCTCACGACAATGTCTCTGAAAATCTTGTGCAGCTTTACAGCACCAACAATATCTCTCCCTGCTCAGCTATGAAATTTAACACAGTTCACACTGGTCTTTCCAAGTGAAATTTAAGAATTTTTAGATCCTAATTGTATCCTGAATTCAATCAAAGCTCTCATAAAATCTGTTAATTAGAGCTACTTCACAGAACTTTCACATTTTGTTGATTTTGAAGGCCACTGTGGACAAAAGAGGAGCATTTCCAATGTAACAACCAAAAAAAATATTATATCAAAAATAAAATTATCTGATTAAAAATCTCCTCCTGCTTCTTTTTATCTGGCTAATGTACTCTTCAAGTTAACTTTGCCTGGTGCCAGGCATTGAGAATAAATCTACAGAAAAAGCCAATCCTCACACAGATGGTCTTGTTTGTCATGCAGATCACAGAGAGACATCAGTAATAAATTGCGACTGTTTCCTAACCAGTTAAAAACTCCTTGTTGTGCCTTTAAGTGGGACTGTTTTACCTTGTAGCTCGAGACATCTCTGCTTGCCAGTGTTGGCTAATTCCTGGGCCTCCAGAAGCTCTCTGTGGAGATGGTGGATGACCTGCTCCGTGTCTCCAGGCTCTAGACCGGCCCGATGCAACTCAGCTACAAACACACACACACGACACAGAGTAATTTATGAAAAAGCAGTGAACATATATAATGGCCTTATCGTACACAACAAACTAATGAAGTCAAACCCATTTAAAGGAGCTGCAAGCACCAACACAACTAAACAGCTCCCCCTAATGGACAGTTAACTTTGGTTCATGTTGGTCTGTTAGTGCAGCGCAGAGCAGAACTACAAAGCAGAGATGAGCTGCCATTTTTACCTTTGAGCAGAGCTACTCTGTTCTGTGGTTCATTCAACTCCTGGTCGTCCATGTTGCCGTCTGAAACACACACACAAAGACACACACACACATTAATATGTACACTAAACACACAGATATTCCTTTCTGATGTGTTTCTAATACAGACTAAATTTATGAAAACAAAAACCACAATTATTGTAATTTTTCTGAATTATCAATTAAATATTAAAAAATAACTAAATATGTTATTTAGTTCTTAGTAGGTTCCCTGGAACTTATTCTATGATGATCAGACTAATAAGAGAACCGATTTCAATACCATTAAAAGTAAAGTTATTTAAAGTATACAACAGTTAAACTGAAAAAGAAAAAACTTGAAACTACAATAAAACCAGAAAGAGGGACAGAATTACATAAACAAGACTGAAAAACATCAACATAAAAAAATTCAGCTTAAGAAAAAAATAACAGACATGTTTTACTGACCTGACGTGTCGTCACTGCTGCGGTCTTTGCTGGGACTCAGAGTGTCTGACATGTCTGACTCTTTGGCATCCATCTGATTCCCTGTGGACACACACACGCATGCAAACACACACACATGAACACACACAATAAGGTTGGGTCAGGCTGGGGCAGAATGGGTGTGAAAGAAATAAAAAAAACTGCAATATCTCACCAGTGCAAAAAATATATATATACCAAAACAGAAATACACCTAAAAATTATTTAATAGATTTAGGGACAAGTATGTGTACAAGTGCACATGTGCGCGCGCGCACACACACACACGCACGCACAAGCACACGCACACGCACACGCACACGCACGCACACGCACCGCACGCACACGCACGCACACGCACGCACACGCAACGCACACGCACGCACGCACACATTTGTAGGATGGATTATAGTGTGTGAGGCACAGCAGGGAATCAGAAACAAAAGCAGCCGTTTAGAGCAGATTTTGTACCACTCCCTGCTACTGTGTGTGTTCTTGTAAATCCATCTTTCTGGATCAGATTTTTAGACTTTGGGAATAAGAATATTTCATCTGTTTCTCATTTCTTCAAAGGACTGTTTGAAGGTTTAGTCTTGATTTTACAGTTGAGGTTAGAATTAAACACCAGTAAAATTTAATATAACCCTCCCCCAGTGATTAAAAAAAATCTTCTTATAACAAAATCCACCATAAAATATTTAACCAAATGCCAGTTAGGGTTCTCAAAAGTATAGAAATACAAAGATATCAGAGCCTCCATGCATGGCTGCTGTTCAGCCCAAGTATTTTGTGTGTGTGTGTGTGTTGGTGTGTTGTGTGTGTGTGTGTGTGTGTGTGTGTGTGTGTGTGTGTGTGTGTGTGTGTGTGTGTGTGTGTGTGTGTGTGTGGTGTGTGTGTGTGTCCAGAGAATCCAAAGGATGACAAACAGTCAAATCTCTCACAACAAAGACAGAGGTCAAAGGTCAGAGGTCACTGTAGTAGGATGTTTCCTTGTCAGCAGTTTTGTCCCTTTGTGTTTACTACTTCACAAAGACTCAGTCAGTGTAACCATTGAAAACAACTAAAACTAGGGCTGCATGATGGTAAAACAAAAATCATATTGTGATGTGACTCACAATTAGCAGGAATGGTCATTTTTGCATGACAATTTTCAATTTCACTGAAAAATACATTAAAATCATAATGATGTGACATTACTTGGGGGTCTGTACCAAGCAAAGATATTTTCTTACTTCTGGAGAGAGAGTTGAAGGTCAGGAGATCTCTGCAGCACTATAGTACCTCATTAAAAAGCTGTTTTGTCACATTTTTCCTTTATTAAAAAATTGCAGCTTCTGCTTTTACTACTTTTCAATTAATTGTTAATTAAAATGTTTAAAAAGTGATGAAATAATTAGGCCCTCTAAGAAACTCCCGACAATGAGGATATTCTCTAACATTTGATTTGATCACAAGAATTAATGTCGCACAAAATATAGTTGCTAATGAGTTTCTGATGGTTATTTTCTAGATGTGCATATGACATAAAATGTTGTGTCATGTGCTGTGATTGAAAACTAAAAGCTAAAGATTTTAGTAAACATTTTAGCATACGTCACACTGAAAACATCAAATCACTTGTAATTAGTTGACATTTTGCAGCTGGGACATGAATAGTGTAAAGCTGGATTTGTTATATTTTTGTATTAAAGGTTATGTTGTATCTACTGCAGCTACGTTGTATGATAAATCTGTTTAGCGTTGTGTGGTGTATACAGCAGAATCTGGCATAATATAAATCAAACCTGCATGTAGGAACCAGCGGCAGGAATCTCATTAAGCCCTTGTGTAGGTGTAAATGCAGCTCTGTGAGACGTGTGTGTGTTCCTCTACCTTTCAGGCGATCAGGACTGGCCAGGATGTCGTCCGCTGCCGTCTGGTTGTTCTGTAGGTGGGCGTCCATCACTTCTACAAACACACACACACAAATATAAATGTAAGGGTTCAATTTTCGGTTCATACCTGTTAGCGTTGATAAAATAAAGTTCAATTTAATGTGATAACACTTTTTTTTTATTCAAAGCTTCACAAAGTCAGCTGCCCATTCACTGTTAATTTACAAGCTGATTTTACAGCAGTCTCATCAGATTCAGAGTTTGTTTTCGCTCTGATTTCTTATGTTAGTTCATAGAGTCAACTGCTCCATGACTCAAAGACCACAGAGGAAGTACTTTTCAACTGAGGCATAGTTAAGTACTTACCATCAAAGTTGGCCAGTTTGTGGATTGAAGAGCTCACAGTCTCCTTCAGCTGTTTGACCGCTGGAGGGAGAAAAAAACAAGACAAGAGAGGAATCAGTGAATAAACAGTTTGTTAGAAAACACAGTACTTGAGCTTTTCCTAAAGCCTTCAAACGTCCAACAGGTCTATTTAACATCCATCTACACAGACTCAGTGTGAGTTATCGGTTGGATTAGTGGCTGGTTAGTGCAGATCTAAAGTGTAGAATCTCACTGAAATAATGTTTGACTTTTGCTACTGAAGTTGCTCAAATAAGTGAGGTTGTGCTTGTTGTTTACTTTGTCTGTGGTAAGTTAGCCGACAGAGTTGTGTTAAAATAATAACACATTTTATTTATAGAGCACTTTTCACGTAGGTTGAAAACATACAAACAAAGATTACTTATGTTGTCTTGTTTACCACATTAAGGAACTGGTTGTAAAAGTACATCTTCTGTGATTATCACTGTCTGTAAAATTAGTTCTTTGTATTACAGTTATGTTGCAATCAAGGACCTGAAGGTTGTGTAGGCGCTCTGGACAGGAGGCATCAGATAAAAAAAAAACACATGTGAAATACAGACCAATCCAGCATACACTTCAGTGGCTTCTTACTCGTATATTTGCGCACTAACACTGTACTTAAACTTGTATTTTTTGGTGTTTGTACATCAACTGTGAGTCCAGGATAACCTGTAAAACCTGCTATTTATTGAAATTAAGTAAATGAAATGTCAAATGTCAAAAGTCTGAATCCTTTTCATCAGCACAAACCACGCTTGCTTGGCTGAGCTGTTATCAGCTGCTCCCACAAATAACTAAAAAATCTGCAGGACTAAATTAAAATAATTTTGATTAATCTCTATAAAATCTACCAGATCCATCTAAAGTCATGGATTCTGCATACAAGTTATGTTTCATAGCTGCAAAGAGGAGCTGTTGTCAGTGTTGGTGAAACTGTATTAGTTAGTGGTAGTGTCATTAGTGAGCAGAACACATCTCACACATCAGGCTGGTTTATAATATCCACTTTTAAAACATCTACCACCAGCAGAGGCAGATGGAAGACTTCTAAAATGTCTACTACAATCAACCACAATGGCAGCAAGTGAGACAGTCAGTAATTGTGCAGAAACACTTGTATGTAACTGGCAGCTGAGAGCAAGCGTTAACAAACAGCCAACAAATAAGGAAAAGAAGCGAAAAACAGCTCAACATCATCTGATGTTTGGCCGGTATCGAATGTAGGCAGTGAAGAGATGTTTTCCACAGACGAGAAACTTAAACTGCGTCATGTATAAACACATGACCAGAGGGAAAGACAGGACCAAAAGAGAAGGACGACAGCAGAGACCCAAGAGAGAGACGAGGAGGTTAGTGAACTAATCCAGTGAAAAGCTACAAAGGCAGCATGCAGAGAAAAACAGATGTGAATATCTGCTAAAGGAGAAGAAAATAAGTCTGTGAGTGTTTGAGAAGCCGAGAACCAACCAGTTGGCCGGAGGTATGGTTAGAACCACAACATACCAGTAAAGTTACCAACGCACCAGTAAAACCAATTACAACCAGATAAAATGAGCTCCTGTGGTTGAGCAACAAACATCTCCAACAAACTCTCAAAAAGAAACTCGATTTGTACAAGTACACGCTGTACACATTCTTAAATACTTCGGTCTGTTTGTTTAAAAGATCAAATCACTCAAAAAACCCCACAAAAAATACTTTCAAATAGTTTCAAATTCAAGCCGCTGACAGCGAGGACAGTGGATTATTCTGAATAATGGGAACATTGTTTCTGGAGAGAAAAGCTAGCTCTTGAAATTTATGAATGTAATTTTTCAATACTTTGAGCACCACAGGGAAAAAATATTACGTTGAGGTGGAGGCAGGAAACTCAGGGGCAGATATCTCAAAACCTACACAAATAAAACCAGGATTTCTGCATGGACAGATACTGTTGGAGGTAGGTGAGAAAACAATTGTGTTCTTTCACTGAGTTGGCCTTTAAATACAACATCTCTCCTGTTACATACTAACCTGTCTCACTCAAATCAAAGATGTTGGTCGTACCTCACCTACAGACTCTTTACATGGCGTCTGCAGAGTGTACTGACAAAACTTTAAAGTGAAAGACAAACAGTATCTGTCAAGAACCCCTTTTCCTGCTTGATGAGTAAATAGTTCTGCCAAGATGTTAAAAAAAAGTGTCTGTGTTTTTGGTATTCATAAACTTGACAGGTCATCAAGAGACTCTTCATCTTGTATCTGGCTGTTGTTTGACAGACATAACCTACCTGTTAACTGTGTGCATGCTTTGAGTTACACATCGGTTTTAATTAAAGTTAAATGTGCTTAAACCCAAATCCACAACTTGTCCCATCAAAGAAGGCATGGAAGTGTGTGTATGCATGTATGGAAGCACATTTTCACCAGGAAAAGAAAAAAAGATGTGTTAAGCATGTTAAGAATATTAAGAATGAGCAAAAACAAAAGATAATTATGGCAAATCGAATGATGAGATTGAAGTCAAAATCATTTGATAATAACTGAAAGTTATGAATTTTTGATTTTTTTTCTTCAGTTTTCACTAACAAAGTGAATGGTTTGCCTGACCATCTTGTAATTTTGGTTTGACATGAGTTCTGAATCAAGATTTTTTTTGTTGTTGTTCATTTTGGTCTTTTCCAGGCAGTGATGCTTCCATGTGTGTCTTTGTTTCTGTGCGTGTGTGTGTGGCGTGTGTGTGTGCAGCAGGGTACAGCAGGAATGGATGTTTGTACTCACGCGGACACTCAATCAACTGTTGGATTCTAGTCGAGTCTCCTCCGCTGTTGTTAACATGACAGTTGTCTGACAGAAACACAGAGCACTGACGTTACTACGATGACTGTCAGAGGGGAGTCGAGTATTTATTTATCTCAGATGTTACTGATCCTGCTCATCAATGTCACATCTGATTCAATCATATTTGAGAATGGAAACAAAATATGCTGGGGAAAAAAACATCCTATATTCGAAGAAGACCAAGGCTGCAAAATGTCATTTTGGGGATTATTTTGGGTAAAAGATGAAATTAAATTTCATCTTACTATGCATACAACTACCACTAATTGTTTTTCCCTTCTGGTCCCATCATAAGCTGATTTTGAGTGATTATAATATCAAATTTACAGCAAATTCTACATCATATTAGATGGACTTCCTTTCGGTATGAATTAGTTTAACTGTTTACAAAAAGATAAGATGAGATATAATTAAATGTCTCCACAGGGAAATACGTTCTGTACTGTCCTGCAGATCCACAGAATATAAAAACGTTACGTTCTGGAATCGATGAGCAGAATCAAAAAACATCTTTTCCCTCATTAACAGGATTAAATTCAGAATCTGCTCTCAATACCCAACACTGTATCAGAGAGGACGAGATAGAAAGAGCCGAAGACAGACGGAGGACAAAAATCATGACAGCGAAAGGACAGACAGATACAAGCAAGTAGAAAGCATGACAGAACTAACAAGATAACTACACGGACAGGTAGATGCTCAGAAACAACAACGGAGAGGACAGAATCGAAGCCATACATGGCAGTTTTGTTTCTTTTTTTACAGTGGTTCTGGACAGATACAACACTGTAACAACAGACAGGATGTAGACAGGCAGACAACAGACAGACAACTGAGGCATAAAAACTTCTTGTCTCTCTATAACTTTTCAGTTCAACGCATCAATTAACCAGCCCAACCGTTTAAACTCAACTATACTACAACTTCATGAAAAAAAGTCCATCATAAAGAGTTTCTGAATCAGAGTGCAGACTCACAACGCCAGAGTCAGAGTGAGAATGGAAACTTTGAGGAAATCTGCTCCACATAAAACCTGATCAAAAACAAAGAGTGAACTCCAAAAGTGTTTCCTAAACACAACGCCATAGATTTACTGAAGTGCTCCAACTCTAAGTCACCAAACATACAAACTGAGCAGGATATCGAAATCAAACAAAGGCTGAAACGCTTTATTAGTAATAAACGATTAATCGGGCCAATTATCTGGCATTTTGAGATAATCAGCACCAGCCAATGCCTGCACTCGGGAGACCGATACACTAAAAATGTCTGCAGACACATCTGCAGGCATCCTTGTTAGCGTGGCTGCTGTACAATCATTTTAGTGCTCCGCTCAGAGTTTTAGGAAGGAAGTTTCAAGACCTGTACTGCATGCCTGCTGCTGTTTACAGCATGCCTGCTGTAAACTACAGCACCACTGCCTTTTCTAACTGTTAGCATGTTTCTCCATCCTAAATGACAGCAAATCTAATTTGAACCAGTTACTGACCGACATTAATATGTATTATGACATAATACAAAGAATAATGCAGCTGACTGATGTTGTGTCTGACACATCATACCCCACTCTCCCTGAAATATCACTCACATTCGGCATCTACAACATAACCCAATGTGTTTTTATATTTTACTGATTAATAATAATTTCATCCAAAACAACATGTTGCTGGCTAAAATAACCATGTATATGAGATTGTAATGTGCAGGGAATAATCAAATTATACACAACTTTTCTTTGTTTTGATATTGATAAAGAAAAGTCAAGCTCAAAAGTCATGACCTGCTCTACTCTGACTCTGATTGGCTAGTAGTTGTTGCCCTTGTCAGTTTGGGTCCTTTGGATAGGGTAGTTTTAGGCATGAGGAGCGAGACAGGGTGGGGGTTAGGGTAAGAATATCAGGTTAAGCCAATCAGAGGCAGGGTAAGGCAGGTCATACCTTCGCCATCCTGGGGAAAAAAAAAATTTGCATAATTGAAGGGCTAATTTCAATGTTGGTGAATAATGTATGTATGTCTTTAAATATATCTCATACAGGATGAGAACACAATAGACTCCTTGTTTTAGGAAGTAATTTGAAAATATTAGTAAATATATTGTTGAAGAAAAAAACTTATAACTTAAACTTAAAAACAGGAAACTAGAAAAACAATTTCAGTAAAGAAAGGCAGGCTCCAGTCGAATACACTGTCTTTTATAAAATCTCATTTATAGGCTGGTTTGTTATATTATTTTATCATATGTATTCATTTAACGGCAGTTTAGTCTGCAATGTTTTAAACTTCTCTAGATTTTCCTTTTTTACTGAATTCTCCAGGACTTTTTTCTTTAATTCTTTAAAGAACTTTGCAAAATCTGGTATAAATATAAATCAAACTGTCTATTATTATGATAATCAAACTAACTACCATGAATATCTGCATCTTCACCAACTGCACCCTCATCCGTGTCTGTATCCTCCTCATCCTCCTCTTCCTCCTGGCTCTCAGGTGTCTGCAGGCTCTGTTTCTCCTCGACAGGCTCCTCTACTGGTCCAGGGGAGACAATGTCGACATCTGTCATGTGACCAGATCAGATATATACGATGTTGTCGAAACTTTAACCAGCCACAAACAACATGTTCAAATGATGGCAGGTTCCTTCACAGAGTGGCTACAGTGGCGAAGTGAGCAGTGAGACAGTCACCTCCAGCATTCATGTTCAGTGTTGTCATTCAATCACCAGAAGTCAATCAGTGACCAAAAAGCTCTTTTTCCCCCAGAAGAAGAAAAACAAAGCAGTGGACAGTTTGTGCAACCATGGAAACAACCCAGATTATCCAGAAACCCCAACAGGCCCAGTTTTGACTCAACGGAGCGCCACCGTGTCTCAGAAAGAACCTCTTCTGAAACAGCCACACACAAATCAGCCGTTACTCAGAGATCACAGGTTTGAATCCTCCTACAGCCCGGTGTTGATCCTGGGAACTTGGGCTGGTGATTTTAGCATAGTGGGTACAGATAAAACTGCAGGTCACGTGAAACACTTAGACAGAGAAAGAGTATGGGCAAAGCCAGTTATCAAAATCTGCGCAAAAAACAAATAAAAATCTCAACAAGCCGTGGCAATATTTTCAGCCACATTAATTCTTATGTACTAAAATCTAACTGTGCTCATTGAAAACAGCAAATAAAGATACTACATTTCAATGGCAACACCTACTGTAACTGTACTTTTGCATATTATGTCCAGTTTAATAAAAATCATCCGATGCACTGGCTGGATCTTCTCCATTCCCTGCACTTCTGCAAGACGACATGTTTTACTGGAATCAAAGACTGCTGCACTGCCCTGATCCCTTAACATTTCTGCTATGTTTGCACACCAAAACCTCACTTTGCCGTGAGCCTTATCACAAAAAAATGTCATATGCCACACTTTTATATTAAATATTGGGCAATATACACTTACTTCCTCAATATTTGAAATGTGTTCATATATCTGCAATAAAACAATAGATCCTAATTCAGATTCCTGTCAGTCAAATGCTATAGCATTTACTTAAATATTAGTGCGGCAGTTAGTCCTAACTAGATGGGAAACTGCCAGTTACCTATTTTTATTTTTCAAAATGTTGTATTATTTGTACTGATACCTGCTCCAAAAACTAGTTAAATGTAAATAAAGTGTGTAATTTTCAACGAAACAGTTGGTTGGTTGTTTTTTTCTAAATTTCCCAACATTTGAATACTTGGACTGATGGTTTATCTTGCCAACAGCAGACAGCTGTCAGTGTGACTGTGTTGAGGATTCTGAATGTAAATCAGGAAAAAGTGACTGCTCATTCACTCCGAATGATTTCATCATGGATTCAGAAAAATATCTCAACTAAAATGGATCAACATCACATGTCCTCTTTATCTACCAGAGGACACCTGAGGGCCGGACTTCAAGCTACTATAAACAAAAAAGAAGAAGAAGAGCCAGACTTCCACTGTGACAGACAGAGAGACAGATGAACAAAGAGCCCAAAGAGAGCAGCGAGCAACAGGAAGTTATGTGGACATCATGCAGGAAGTTGTCATGCATCATTAGTGCTGGATGAGGAAGTGAAGTTAGCGACCACAGAGGAGACAAACGGCGGCTGAGAGGACGAGCGTCCCAGAGCAGACCAGAGACGAGTGGACTCACCAGACTGTTGTTCTCTTTAATGCTTTTCTCTTGTAGCTGTTCTAACCGCACTGCAAACAACAACAACAGCAGAGACAAGCGTTGACTGACAGGAAGTCCAAGCCGAGCCTCCTGATTGGTCAAAGACGTGTTTTGACCCGGCTACTGGTTGCTATGGTTACTCTTGTGATGACCAGGGAGTTAAAGTGAGTTAAAGTGATTGGCTTGCGGGGTGCAGTCAGTTTGTTAATAGTTAGGGCGGGGCGGTGTATGTATGTCTGTTTGTATGCGTTTGTACCCTGCAGGGCGGCGAGCCTCTCGTTGGTGAAGTCGTTGTCGGCCTGCAGAGCTTCGATGCGAGCCTGGAGAACCTGCTCCTTCTCCTCCATCTCCTCGATCCGCAGCTCCAACTCCCTCTTCTCCGTCGCTCCCCGCTGGGTCAGCTCCTCCTGCCGGCCCTCCGCCGCCTGGAGGAGGGGGAGGAGAGACGGAGGAAAGAGAGGGAGGGGATTGAGTAGGGAGAAGAACAGGAAAGATGACAAACCGGCAAATGGGAATAAGGCCACACATGGGGAAGAGAGAGGGGAAATGAGGCACAATTAAATAGAAAAGATGAGCAATAGAGGACAGAGATGATTAAGAGAGGAGATAACAACTGTACTAGAAGAGAGAAAGCAACATACAATATATAAAACACTTTTTGCTCCAAACAAAACTAAACATATTCAGTAATAATCAATAGCCCAATATTATTGCGGGGAAATGAAATCCGATGTCATTCAGAGTAACACCATAATCAGCCACATTCAGACAGAATCAGGTGTTGCAACGATAGCTGTGTGTGGGGGTGTCCTGGGTGTTTATTTGGGTGGAACAAAATCAGAAAATAACATTTTAGTTCTCCGATTCATCTGCTTTATGGCTGCCAGCGCTTCCTCATCTCATTCAGTCTCGCCCTTGCAAAACCACAAATGGGCACATGTGCAGTCTCATTCTCTCTCTCCCTCAAAAGTGGACACAAACCAAAGCACAAACAAGCTTCATTATCTCCGTTTTGCAGCAAAAACTGCAAGCCAGACACAGACGTCAAAGCCGGATACATGAGATAAACCAAGTGAGGACACAACTGGGAGATTATCATCGTATTATCCATGAGTGCCGCCTCGATGTCGCCCAGTTTCAGTGATTGTGGAGCGGTCTGATCACCGGCTTACGTGACTGGCTACCTCAGTGTGAAATCAGGTTGCATTTCTCCCAAAGTTTTCTGTCACACACCACAGCCTAAACGGACCACCACCATTCAAAAGAATGAGATAACTGGTGTTTTTGCTGCAACGCCTGATTCGGTCTGAATGTGGCCTTCCGGTGTCTGTGCAGGTACCTTAATTTTGTCGGTGAGTTCTTTGATCTCGTTGACAGCGGCGTTGTATTTGTTGGCGAGCTCCCTCAGCTCCTCTTGGCCCCTCTCAGACATCTCCTTCAGGTGGGTACATTCATCCTCTGTGTTACTCAGTGAGCGCTGCGGGACAGCAGAAACAATAAACACTTTTTAGTTTCACCAACACAAGCAGCCCCACACCTCAAATTGACAAGACCAGTCTTGAGACCACTTTTTGAAAGACTTGGTCTTATCTGGGAATCAACAGCATTTTTAAAGAGAGCACACAATTATATTTCAAGACCACACGAAATTGCTTGTGCATTGCCTGATTTATTTGTTGACATCATTACTGTGACTGAAAACTCTGCTTCAAAAGCGACCAATACGTGACTCATTTCTAATCTGATTTTTTTTTTCCCCCCACTGTTCATGGCTGCCATCTCTCCTCACACACTCCAAGAAGAGACAGGAGAAGAAGCTGCGGCTTTCTGGGAGGAGATATCACACAAATCTTCTGTAATAAAATCTGGCCACTGAAACCACAAAGTGCTCAACTGCAAAACGGTGTACAATATATGGCAATAAAAAAGATGAATGAAGTGGCTGGTGAAAGGGGTGTTTTTATCAGGTCAAGTCAATTTTATTCATACAGTGCTGAATCATAACAGAAGTCTTCTCAGGGCTCTTTAGATTATTACATTACATTATTTACAGAGACCCAACAACTCCCACCAGGAGCAAGGATAAGTGACAGCAGGGATGAAAAACTCTAGGTAGAAACCAGCAGAAACAAATTCAGGTGGTGACTGGGTGATACATTCTGGTCTTGGTCGTGATTTGGTGTACATTTTAGGTGGTCTCGACTACAACACAGGTGCATACAGTATGTGTAAGTGTGTGTCCTACCTCCACTTCTGACAGCTTCCTGACCACCTCGATCTTCTCCTGCAGGACTCTTCTCAGAGACTCCTTCGCCGTCGTCTCGTAGTTGTGTTTGTCCTCCTGAAGAGCCAAAAGCTCTTTACGGATCCCTTCCTCCGTCTGGGACTAAGAAAGAAGAGGAGAGGATGATCAATTTGATCACTTGCTGCAGGAGAATTATTTATTTGTATCATGAGCTATTAAAAACAGAGCCACACGAGTGTTTGTGTCTTACTTTAGAGTAAGCCTGTAGCTGACTGCCCATCACCTCCAGCCTGGAGAGCAGACGGTCTTCATCTATCAGAGCCTGGTGAAGATAACAACAAGTTTACAGCGTGTTGGACATAGTTGTTCTTATGAAATAAGAGGGACTGAGGAAAATTCCAGTGTGCATGATCAAGTAATGTTAAATGAGGGATTTGTTATCTTATGTAACTGATTGTACTGAATAACAAGCACAGTAAACAAAATTATCAGTTGTAAAGACTGTTTGAATTTTGAGATTAATGGTATTTACAAGCTGGAACATGCAATCTCGCTATGACATAAATGTAGCAATACAGTAAAATTTGTACATTATACTGTGCAGTACTGTGTACTTTTAAGAGGCTAGAACGTAGAAACGATCTAGCCTGGTCCAGACCTTCAAATCCGCCCACTCCGCAGAGCTGGCCGTTTCTCTGAATATGGAAATGAAGTGTAATGAGCTGACAATTTAGTCTGATATCAGGCTAAGAGAGATCAGTATGTTAGGTGCACATTGGGGAATCATGTCAGTGGCGGGAAACCAGAACACAATACTATCACAATATTCTGTTACTTGCAGCGTTTTACTGGTTTCATGGTATACCATGATATGAAAAAGGACAGTTATCGTACATACTGAATTCTACTGTGTTTCTGTACTTTCATTAAAAAACATGGTTTCAAGTTTCAGGTCTCACAGGAAATAATATTTTGATAAAAACAGTATTAAAGTGTTTGTTCAACAAAGAAAATCCCTTCTGTTTTCAGTTTCTTTATGGGCTATTGTAACTGGTAATAATAATAATAATAATTATTGTCCAGAGACCAGATACCATGATACCATGACACTGTGTATATTTTTCAGTTAACGCACTGTGAAAATCTCAAACAGTTATTACCCTAATAGGCTGCAAGTGTAGATAATTATTATACAAAACAAGTGTGTGATGTGCAATATAGTGCATTTAAGATACTATTTTGTCTGCGTGACCACAGGAAACACAGGCCTTGAAAGTTAAAATAGTGTGAAATCCATCTTATCCTGTACTGATTCAGTGACAATATTTTCGAGCATTAACGTATTCAAAAGTATCAAAACATTTGGCATCTGGTGTGTTGTCCTTACATATAAATGAGGTGTCTGAGTGCCTTTTCAAGACACCAACAGCAGCATGTACATCAGTGCCATTACACTACTTAACAAAAAAAAGTGCCAGGAAGAGTGAAAACAGCAGCAGCAGATATTTGTACCTCTCAGTGTTACAGTGGTGGGCTAAAGTATGATAATGGTGTTTCCTACCTGCCAGCTGCTCTCTGAGGCCTCCTGAGTGTTGGCTAACAGACGCTGCAAAGTGGCTAGCTTCTGCTCCAACATCTGCTCTCTGTGTAAGGCCTCCTGGCAGAAAGAGACAGACAGAGGTGGGGAATCAGTTACTCGAACGAGAAAAATAAAGAAATCGGGAGGAACAAAAGCAACAGGGTCATTTACAGTGGAGAGAACAAGGTCTAAACTTTCATTTTAAATATGTTCTTCATAAATACTTAAATAAAAGGAGCTTGAAACTTCTTAATAACCACGATAATAAACAGGTTATATTAGACACATGAGGCTTCTAATCTACAGTATATAATAATCTGTATGGCTGTCAGTTCCCTGCTTTTACCTTGTGACCTCTGCTCCTCTTTCTCGTGCAGCTTGTCTGTTCGGCATGTCGTCATGAGTTTTCAAAATGTTGAACTATCAAACAGTTTCGCAGTATTTGTTTGGTCTCAGCTGATCGTGTGTCTGTCAGCTGACGCACGTTGCTTTGAAAAGCTGTACCAGACCTCATTAAAGACCGGGTCTCTTTCATGAAGAAATTTTGGCTGCGAGTAGAACATGTTTTTGATCAAAGTCCTTCATAAATCAAAAAGAGGAGGTTGCATAAGTCTTTAGGAAAAGATTCCACAGCACTTCCTCTCAGAAATAATTTCCACCTACTCCTCAGCCTCAGATCTTTTCTGAGCTTCACAGTTCTGAGGTAGTTACTTCTTTTCTTAAAAAGGAATTTCATGTGATCTCCTCTGCTTGAATGCATCTCACTTGCTGATGGCTTTTATATTTTTGTTTTTATAATTCTGAATTCTAATTAATGCATTATGGATGACACATACTTGGTACTGTATAATTATGTTACTTCTAATCAATCAGACAAAGTCATCTCGATCGCTGCAAAGGAACTCTGCATAGTTCCTGTCCTCTGCTCCTGCTGACAGTGATTCTACAGCAGTCAAAGTTTCCTGTTTTGTTATCTGACTCTAAAAACAGGTTATAACATGTCTGATGACTAATGAAAAAAACAACTTGCATGTCTGACATGTCCTTACTGCCTTATTATTTTTTAGTGTAGCTCCACAGGATGAGCAGTAGGTGTCAGTGTGTTACCTGTAGATACTGGGAGAGCTGGAACAGTTCCTGAGAATACATACTGGGAGTGTTGGCTGCAACCTAGAAAAGATACACAAACACACCATGGTAACATATTGACAGTTGTCTTGAGTTCATTCAGCTCTGTGTTTGAACTGAAAGTGGACAAACAGATGAAAAACCAGAGTTCAGAAGCATTTTCTGTACATAGATGCACACCCACTCGCATATGAGAGAGATATAAGATAGATAACTTTGTAAGGACCCTCTCATTGACATAATCCACTCCCCAGTCCCACAACCCTTACTCTAACCTAAACCTAATTCTGACCTACATCTTAAAACCAAGTCTGACAGCCCATTGAAAGTCTGTCAGAAAGTGAGGACTGACCACAATGTCTTCACTTTCCAGAACTGAAAAGGTCTTAAACTCAAATTGGTTCTCACAAACACATGAACACAGACAGAGTAACACAGGCCAGGGAACAAAGGCATGGATGTATGGCTGCAACTAAACAATTGTCCACTCAAAAATATTCTGTTTACTGTCACAGAGGAGTAAAGAAACCAGGAAATATTCACATTTTGGTGATTAACAACTAATCGACTAATCATTGCAGCTGTACATGGAGTTAGTTAAATCACTCCTACAAACATACACACACACACAGTTTACATATTTGAAAATACAGTTCAGCAGCATCGAGGATGAGCCTCGAATAGCCTGCACTGAAGTCAGAGGCCTTAAAATCTACATTAAACTATTCTAATACATTGTATGCAGTAATGCAGTAGTACCAATGACCAAACTAGTGAACCAGTTGTTTACAACTACACAGCCGTCATCTGTCCCAGGCATGTTCCCACATTAAAGAAATTGTTTCAACAGTAGTTCCAGCATGCAACCTCCCCTGAAACCATCAACTGTTTTACATTTCCGTTTGCGTACTGATTTAACTAAAAGAGACACCACACAGCTAATTTGTGAGCTCTGGAGTGTTGTTCCCAGAGACTGGGTCGTGACCCAAAGGTTAACAATTATTTATATTTTGCCAATTAAATAAAAGACTCTAGAAGAAATTCTGTAAATTTAAAGCCTTTAAAATGTATATATTGTTTTACTGAAGAGAGGAAAAATGAGGCCCCGTTAATTCCACCTAAACGCACTTATTTTGTCTCATTTATGCAGTAGGATAAATGTCCTTGTTTTCCTGATAAGAGGAAATAAACACAATGAGATGGCCTACTAACTAAATACATTTATTTCTCACTGAAGTATTCAATATCTCTATACATTTTCAATAATATACATCAAGATTAGAGATGAGCCGATCTGATATTCAGTATCAGTCTGATACTCGATCAGATATCTGGGGAAAAGAAAAAAGTATAATCTGATACCATCCAAGAGCCTATTGTGTAAATGCTGTCGTCATGTCTGCAGCGATGGAGTTATTTTAAGCTCTAGGAACAAAAAGGCAAAACAAAAGTGCAAAAGTGCAATTCATTTACATTTAATTTGAATATTTGAATGGTTTTGACCAATCAAAAATGCTGTTTAACAATATCTGTGAGGAAAAATACAAAGATAAATAAAAAGAAAAAGAAACAGTATTATATAACTGAGCCATGTTGAGAGCTATGTATCTCTTCCTTCATGTGAGTAGAATATTAGTTTTACAGTTTTAACAGGATGTTTTTCAGATGGCTAGATTAAGCAAAGTGCATCCATACAAATGTATCATTAACAGCTTAGTTGTTCAAGAGAAGGAAAAAGACCATATCAGACTGGCATTAGTATTGGCAGACACTCAAGACCACAGTATCGGACATGAAAAAGTGATATCAAGCCATCACTTATCAAGATGATGCAGAAAAATGGCAGTAAATGGTCAGGAATGTTCATTTATGCACAAATTAAACCTTCCCAAGGTGTACTGATGAGGCCTGTTTTGAACTGGGTCATGAAGGTTTGTTATTTTTAATAAGAAAAAAAGGTGGGGAAACTGCTCTAGACAATCAGAACGAGAATTGGCTTTATTGGCCAAGTACGTCTAAACATACAGGAACTTTGAGTCCAGGTTGTGTAGTGGTCGTATTTTTGAAGGTAGGACGGACACAAGCTAACAGTTTCACCCTGTTTCCAGTCTTTATACTAAGCTAAGTTAAACCACATCCTGACTCCAGTTACCATATACTTAACATGTTAACATTTACTTAACATACAGGACATGATATTTATCCATCTGAAACTTCCTGAACTATTCTGCACCTGATGATGTTGCAACTGCATGTTAAAACAGCTTGGTGGCAGTCAAAGCTGGTGTAACATGACCCAGTTGGCATCAACAATTTTGGCCATTTCAGACACACATCCTGCGCACGCTGCAGTGAAACCACAGCTACATGTGGTCTGCCCAAAAACCGCTCAGTCTGTCTGTGCATCAATACACTTCCACCTTTCAGTCAATCTGGCAGCCTGTGTGTGTGTGTGTGTGTTTAAGAGTGTGGGCCTCAGTGAGTGTGTCTGTCTTTTCAGACTCAGGACGTGCAAGGATCCTGCTTCAGGACACTTAATTATGTTAGAGAAGTGGTTCAAATCTAATCACAGCTCCTCTCACACACACTGAATGACACACACACACACACACACACACTGTCAGCTCTAGCCTACATTCCTCAGACAGGTTACACTGAGGCCCTGTTGTTCTCACTGTTGGAGGGAAACACAGAACAGGTCAAGGCAGCAGAGAAAGCTAACAGGGTACACTGTAGTAAAGTAATTATTAGCCTGGCCCTCTACCGTACAAGATGCAATGATACAACAACAACCCACAGACACAAACCTCATCATATCACATATGATAGTAATGCTAGCATATTAGGGTCATTCAAGTAAAGAAGCTCTTAAATGCTGTCTAAGCACAAGCACCCATACAAGAACGCTGTCTAAATAAAACACAGTAAAAGGTTTCCATTTAAAGATTATAAATCTGTTCCAAAGCAACAGGATTTCAATCTATAGTACAGCATCAGAACCCAGTTTCAGCTCCAGATAGAGAACAAGACATGCGGGACGGTGTTTTTAAACTTAACGTCACATTTAGTCATCCCTTTATGACGTCAAACATAATGTCAGTGCGTTTTTGTTTGTTTTTTTTTCTATTACCTGATGATACATGTCGCCTACATGTCATGGACAGACAGTGCGTTGTTAGTGATATTAATGAGTAAGGACCACACCAGAATCTAACTGGGCCAAAGTGCAATTTGCAGCAGAGTTAGTATAGGTTTGTATTTTTCATTGTTTTTTATTTTGATTTTGATTGTGCGTGTTTGTTTTCAGTTCAGTTTAGTTTCAGTTAGTTTCCTGAGTGGCTTTGCTCATTTTAGCGGCAAGTTTATTAGTTAAAAATGTTTAGTTTTAGTTTTTTTTTTTTAATTATTAGAATGTGGGGGTATTTGTTAGCAGTAAGATTTAAGTTTAGAATAGGTATTGCAACATAAGCATCACTTTGTGAGGGCAACTGACATCCCAGTCTCACACATATGCACCTCATGCTTGTTGTGTTGAGAAATTTGACCAAATTGATAAGGTTGATAACCTTTTACTGTACATTCCTGTTTTACTTTAGTTAGTTTTGTAAGTACATAATATCCTTACTTTCCATTTTTTTTCCCCTCAAGCCAAGTTTTATTTATATCCTTGTGAACTTGAGTGTTCTTTTTACACACCTAGTTTTAGTTTTTAGTTTAGTTTTAGTTAACTATAATAATCCTAATTTACAGGTACATGCTGTTTAATGTGCCTCAGCTGAGCAGCTAATTAGCTGTCTAGCCTGCAAACTGACATTGTTGTCATGTTTTTAAGTTAGATAAGAACTTACAGACTTTAGCAGGAAACCTAATGTGGGTTGTTGTTGTGGTTCTTGTGTTGTGTAGCAGACTGCTGTCTGGCTCGGTGTGACTGTCTGCTCTGCCTAAAATAGAACACTGTTGTACTGCTTTATGCAAAATTTAATTAGCTGACATAATTGCATTCTGGTACCTGTCTGTGTAGATGGAGTCCTTAACAACATACAAGTCTCTCCCCTTTGGGTTCTCAAGCACAGGGTTAGGTGCCAAACTTGGTACTTTTAAGGTTACTTCTGTACTGAGTAGTGTAACTTAGAGTATAGAGAGAAAGGCTTTTCACACTGGACTGAGGTTAGGTTTACCCTGGATTAGCCATACATGTTAAAGGGGCTAAATTATCTCAGGGTCAACTGTGGCTTAGCCCTGGGCTAAGAATATGCAGTGTAACAGAGAAAGGCTGAGACTATGTCACTCCTGAAACTTGTTCAAGTAAGTGAATCAGGGCGATGGCGAGCCAAAAGTGGGTTTTAAGTGTGGTTACACTTTTAAAATCTTGACACAGACAACACTTGCTGCAATATATGTAATGTGAAATGCAAAGCTGGCGAGGCCAACATGTCTAACTTGAGGAAACACTTGGTTAAACACAAAATATATATAAAAGCCAAAGAGAGCACGGTTTGATAGCGTGAAAGCAAAGTCATACGTAGCTGGAGCTAACGTTAGCACCCCAGCAGCCAGCGCTGAAGAAGTTTAACCCTCCACTGACAACGAAACTTTAAGTGAAGCATTGACAACTTCATGAACATCTTCAGGCAATTAATTAGCAAGTCGGGTAAGTTGTTCTTGGAGTTAACTTGATTGACGTTAGCTTAGCAACAACCAGGGTTCAACGTTAACGTCTTTTTTTCCCACTTGCACGGTCAGGCAACGGGGTCAGAAATCTACTTACTCAAAGTCAATTTTTACTTGTCCCTGTACAAATTGTCTGCTTTTTTGCAGTTATAAAAAAACAAAGACTTAATTGATGTTAATTGTCATGTTTAATCTAGGCCAGTTTCTCAAGGTCCAAGGTAATGTCTTCAAATGTCTTATTTTGTCAGTGCAAAACCAGAAGATGTTCAGTTTAATATGATGTTAAACAGAGAAAAGCCGAAAGTCTCTATTCTCTACCATTTTTACACGAAAAATTACTTGAACCATAAATCGATTATCAAAAAATATTTGTTTAATCCTTTTTTTTACCACTTCTCCGGTGGGACAGGTGAGTTCCTAGGCTGACGAGCCCGACAGAGCCTTTAAATTGCCCCAAGCAAGTGGGCAATCCTTATAGTTAAGCCCTGATAATAATGTTGAAATTGAGTTTTGACTCATTTTTTACATCTGAAATTAAATCATTGTTATTACAAGGAGAGTTAAGATTAGACAAAAGGTGCTGTAGAGGACCAGTACTGATTTCCAGGTACTGGTATTGGTTCAAATGTGAAAGGTACCCGAAACTAGCTAAAGCAGACAAAAAAAAAAGCACTTTAATTTCACTTAGACAGTTAAGTAGCTTTGTAGTCACCTAAACACCCAAAGCACTCAGAAGGAACGGTGGGAAAAAAAAAACTTTGCTCCCCTGATCCACATGAAAGTCTTGTGTAGTGCGGCAGCAGAAACTGGCAGCAATCCCTGCATTCCTCAATCAGCTGACTACTCTACTCTGTGTGTGTGTGTGTGTGTGTGTGTGTGGTGTGTGAGAGAGAGAGCATGCACACAAATCCGAGACAGACACAAACAACTTGGACACGGGACAGGACAACAACAAACACGTTTGTGTTCTTACCTTGTCTACAGGTAGTGGTAACGGAGTCTGGATGACACTGAAAGAGGAGAGGAGAGAGGGAAAACATTTTGTAACCATGGAAACAGCAGGGAGGGAAAGACACATGGAGTAACCACGGCGACAGAAAAGGAAAAAATGGTTCTTGAAGGTCTTGTGACACTCATTTTTCACCTCTTAGTTAAACAAAAACCTCATCTCAGCACATCGAAGTCGATGTGAGAAATCAAACCTTCACTTCACAATATTTCCAGGACTTTTGAATATGTGAAGCTTTTTCTGCTTTAAAAAAATAATTTCAGTGAATTCATTGATTTTCTCCTTGTAATGATTTAATTAAAAAGCTAGTTTAATTTCCAGATACAATATCAGCTTCAACTAGAGACTTAAAAAAAAAAAAACACACACACACACACACACACACACACACACACACACACACACTACAACACACACACACACACACACACACACACACACACACACACACACACACACACCACACACACACAACCACACACACAACACAGAGTAGGAACTAGTTCACAGTCAAACCACAGCCTCAAAAGACATCAGGTGAAATGAGCTGTATCATTTCAAAAGGAAATGCTGCAGTGAATGTACACAGAGGAGCCACTGACTGGACAGACTTTGCAGAAAGAGTAAATCAGTGTGTTGTGGTTATTGTGTGGAAGTGACTGAACAGGAAACACAGTCAGTCGATCAATAAGCTGAACAGGGATTCCTTAAAATACAGTTAAAATCAATGAGGGAGGTGACAGCTCACTCACACTGAGCAGCCTCAGGCCAGTTTGCAGTCCGTTTTACAAATGACAAGTCATATAACACCTGCCCTGAGCTAGCTCAGCCAATCACAACAATGCACCAATAATGTACCGGTCAATCAGGGCCAGAGAGTACATTTAAAGGGACAGTTCATCCCAAAATCAAAAATACATATTTTTCCTCTGGCCTGTAGTGCTGCTTCTCCATCAAGATTGTTGTGGTGTGAGTTGCACAGTTTTGGAGATATCAGCCATAGAGATGATTGCCTTCTCTCCAATATAATGTAATTAGATGGGACTTAGCTTGTGATGCTCAAAGTGCCAAAAAGATAAATATGACAAATACAAAACCAGTGTCTGTTTCCAGAAATCATGACCTGGTTACTCAAGACAATCCACAGACCTTGTTGTGAGCACTTTCATGTGGACACTACTCTCTTTCTAGTAGAAAACAAAGTAGTAGCAAAGTACAATTTAGTTACATTTTACTGGAGAGAAGGCAGACATCTCTACAGTCGTTATCCCCAAAACTCTGCAACTCACACTAAAAAAATCTAGACAGAAAAACAGCACTACAGGCCAGGGGAAAAATATTTTTTTGATTTTGGGGTGAAATGTCCCTTTAAAGCTCTCTACACATGATCAGTTGCACTCATTGTGAGGTGGGGTGCATAGTAGGGCGGAGCAATATGGACAAAATAAGATATGATGATATTTTTGACCAAATACCTCTATCGATATTTACTGATAATGTGACAAAAATGTAGGCATGACTATTGGTGCTTTCACAAAATATGAATACAAATGGATTTTTGATAAATAATCATCCATAATGTGGATATGAAAGATGAAACGGTTTCATACACGAATTTAGTGACCAAAATTATTACAGTGATTGGTATTGTCACACTATTGTTAATATGTGCTGAAAATGTTCAGAAAGTACAGGTACACACACTGGAAACCATTTCACTAACTTTTATATTGAAAGCCTCCAATCGATTTTAAATTTTATTGCGTTTTTTTATCTGGGGACTGATTATCATTTCATCCCTCCTGGATATAATGACTAAGTGGGCAAAGGTAAATGATAGAATAGCTAGAACAGTCTGGGAAATTCAGCAAATCTCGATTTAAAGATGTCCAAAATCAAAGACAATATCTTGTCTCATATCACAATATCAATATAATATCAATATACTGACTCTACTACAGAGATCAGCGCAGAGGTAAAGTGTGTCTCAAGTTTACATCATGTAGCAAGAGAAGCACAAAGACATCTGAAAACCGAAAGTGCAACCTTTGCAAAGCGCTGAGAATCATTGTCATTGAGAGAGGATGATGGGTAAGAACCTGATGATTAAGATGCATTATATATAGGATAGGATATAGGATTATATTAGTCATTTTTTAAATTTCTTTTCATTTGTCCATGATGAGACAAAGTCCTACAAATCAATTCACTCACAAACTCATCCATATTTTCACAACCTGTGTAACATGAGATGAGGCACCTTCTTCAGAAATGTAATGAGGACAGAGTACAGATGCTCAGTTCTAGGTTTTTTTTAAGACATACAGAATGTCATAAAATTATAAGTAACCAGCCAACAAGCAACAAAAATATTTAATCAACAAAAAAACTTAACAGTGCAGATAGTGATTCGGTTTTACATATTTTCAAATATACCGCAGGCCAGATGTTTTACATAACGCTCATGAGATGGTTCTGTTGTTGTTTCCTGTTGGTTTAATGCAAACTATGTGTCTGAATATGATCACAGTGAGAGCTGTTCCCACAATTCTCCATTTTAAACGAATCAAATGGACACTGTTAGGAGTCATGAACGCAGCTGCGTGGATAGTGGCTTAAAAAACAAAGTTCTGATTTAACACATGAAAGAAAACAACTAGAAAAAGAACAGAATCCCTGCGAGTTTTTCTGTTCACACAGCACTAAACCAACATCAGACCCGAGTCACATTGTGAGGAAAATTGGCCACCTTCAGTTTCTGCTCTGCATGAATGTGACCGCTGCAGATATATTTATCCAGAGTACTGTACAGTATCTTACATCAACACAAGGTCATGCAAGTTTGTTTTAGCGGGGCTGAAGATAATCCAGAATTTACCTGGAAACAGTCAGAGTTCAGGAATGAAGGTAAACTTGACTCTGGGGAAAACATAACCAAACTCTGTCAATGTGTAACTACCAAGCAGCAGGACAGGCGGAGACCACAACGGCTTCTACAGCAACTATGAGGAAATAACACAACCTTCTCTGAGTAAATTCATAATGCAAGACTCCAGACATTCATATTTAAGTATTTGAAATGCTGTACTAACTTCATTAATAAAGTAACGCCCTTAATTTCATATTGTCCGCAATTTAACCAAATCCTCATTATCCTTTGTGAGGTTGCGTTGGGGCTGGAGTCCAGCTGAAACTAGGTGAGAGGTGGGGAACACCCTGCTGGAGAGGTCACCAGTTCATCACTGGGCTGACAAATACAAACAACCGTACAACCACACATTCACACTTACGGTCAATTAAGAGGAAAACTGAGCTTAGTCACCCACAGTCACAGAGACACAGATTTAATTTGAACCCAGGACCTTCTTAGTGACAGTCAACAATGCTCAGCTCTGTACCGCTGTGCTGCCTGCTGCCCTACTGTCAGAATTTCTTCACCTGTATCTGGAGCCAGTTACACCGGCTGTTAGTAGCTCAAACTCATCCTGTTTCTCATGCGTTTAATAAGTGTAGATTTACTCTCATTAAGCAACTTAACCAAAATGATTTGTCACACATGCTTAGATATTAGTTGTTACTCGGGCTGCACGATATGGGTAAAAAACAAAACAAACAAAAACTTTTATCTTGACAGAGATTGTAATTCACAAATAATGGGAATCAAAATTTTTGCTCATCTTCACAGAAAAAAAAATACTAAAATCATGATGCTGCAACATTTGTTGGGGTCTGTACCAAACAACCATGTTTTTTTTTACATTTGAAGAACAAGATTTGTAGGCCAGGTCATCTCCACAGCACTACAGTAAAGTTTTTTTTACACTTTGTTCTTGATCCAAAAATTGCAGCTTCTGCAATTTGGACAGTGCAATATTTTTTATTTGCCATAAGACAATTGTGATATTTCAATTAACATTGCATCGCTAATTGTTACTAAATATTTACACCCACAAACTGTCTGAAAAAACTGACAAAAGTAGCTTGCTATTATATAACCTGTTTGGCAATTATATATTAACATATCTGACATGAATGTCAAAATAATCAAAATTAGGGCTGCAATTAACAATTGTCATAAAGATATTAAGTTTACTGTCATGAAGGAGTGAAAAAAAACAGAAAATTGTCATGTTAAAGATGCTGGAATCTGAGAATTTTAACTTTTTTTCTTTAAAAAATTACTCAAACGGATTAATCAATCATCAAAATAGCTGGCGATTAATTTTACAATCAATTAATAGTCAATTAATTGTAACAGCTCTAATCAAAATGCTGCAGTGTAAACGAGTAAAGTGTAAAAGATATATTATGTAGGCTTCGCTCTCAGAAAGCTAGAGTCAACAACAGCCCTGATTAATCAATAAATATTTCAAACAAGATGTGCACATAAAGTGGTAGTAGCATTAAACTACGCAAAGGACGACAATACACACAAACATGCAAACATTATGTCAATATTTACCCAGATCTCCAAATAAGACTGCCAACTCTGAACCACATTTTTCTCGCTAAATGCAAACATGCCCACAAATACAAAAGACTGTAAGGTGATCTAAATATACTGCTCGTCTTGGTCGGTCAGAGCTTTATTTTTGTAGTTATGCCTTTTATTTAGACATCGCTAAGGCCTTCATTCAGTAAGACATTCCTCATTTTAATGATGCAACCAAATTTAGTAAATCACTAGTTTGGGAGCAGCTGGTTGTTACTAAATACTTAGGGAAGACTTTACAAATAGCTGCGGCAAACCGACTCTGGTTATAAGCTCATAACGTTTTTACTTGAGGAACGGAACAATAGAGAGACTGAGAAAGAGACAAAATGACAAAAAGGAGATCAAATCAACTCAAATAAAGGTAAAATAAAACAGAGTGGGGAAAAGTACTTTCATTAGGTGATTGCTGCTTTGTACTCAAGGCCAACGCGTCGGTAAGTGAATTGGATAAAAGACACTTGAAAGGATAAGTCAGTGATTTAAAAAGTCTCTGCAGGTTCTCTGCAGAGATTTTATGGTCTCTGCTGCTGCTCCACAGAGCAACATCATCCATCACAGTAAACACAAGAGACTCTCTGTGACTTCACTGTGCTGAGTTCAGTGTTTTCATATCAGGGCTGCGCTACACTGAGCTCTGCTGCCTGACGATCACCTGACACTCAGGAAGAATTACAAGTATCCTCCAGGAAATAATCCTCCACAACATGTCGCCCTACAAACTTCACTTTCTCATTCGGTACAAGACCCTTTTATCTAACCTTTTCTTATAAGTCTCATTTCAAGGTTATTTCAAGCTACATTACGCGTAGAAAAATTTATAAATAAATGATACAGAAATCATAAATACATGCAGTTGGCCTAAACTTTGCAAAAGGTTTTACTTAAAAACTGGATGGTTAGAATGAAACTGGCTGTGATTAACTTTTTTTGTCCTAGAGTACACTTTTGCCATCTCAGATTTGATTCCTAGTGGCTTTTTCTCTTTTTTTAAAAGGCCCAATTTAAAATAATAAATTTACAGTGCATAACAACAATTACACACTTATTTTGCAGGGCGTTTTTGTTCCAACTTCTTCTGATTGCTGGACACTGATGGTGGGACTTGGTGAAGAGGACTCGTATCCTTAATGACTCCATCTTACAATTTGTTTCTGCTACATTCACATTCAGTCACAGCAGTCTGTCACGCTTTAATTTCCATCACCACGGCAATCTCTGAACATAATGGTGTCTTATTTATCAACACTGCCGGCAGCTGTTCTGTTATTCAAACCGCATCATCACAGCGGGAGCCCTCGCATTCATTATTTAATCCTATTTATTTTTGTATTTTTCCAAGGTCATGAATCAAGTAGGTCTTTTGCAGTAAACTAGGTTGATCTAGGTCTTGTGTTTCTCCACTGTATTTTAAAAACAGGGTTATTTCAGGTCATTAAACAGGGCAACAGGTGGGACCGGCCTCATCATTTTTAGCCATTGCCTTGGGGTGGCTCTAGGGATCGTCTGTCATTCACCTTCTGGTACAGATGCAGATATCTCCACAACCGTAGGATCGACTGCCATGAAAGTTTGTACAGACATTCATGATTTCCAGACAGAAGTATCCAAATGAGTTTGAAGATGCCCTCGTCTCCTGTATTGTCAACATGAGGCTAACACCTTTGAGGTTTTAAGCAAAATGCATCTACAACCACTGGACAGATAGTCATTCATGTTCCCCTCAGGGTGAACTGTAATAACTTTAATGATCCCTTCAATTTTCATCTACCGCCATCATCATGTCAAAATTTTAATTTGGATTTAAGACCAAATACCTCAAAAACCAACATTATTCCTGTCAGCCTCAGGTGTACTTTGTGTTAGTGCTAATCAGCAAATCTTAGCATGCCAACACACTAAAATAAGACGGTGAACATGATAAACTTTATACCTGCTAAACATCAGCATGTTGGCATGAGGGCTGAACGATTTTGAAATGAAAAATCTAATTGCAATTATTCTGACCGATTATTTTTTCCTAGATTATTTCTGGGAGATTTTAGCCATTATTTACCCCTCATACATTTAATATTTTATGTTTATATTTAACTTATTTGTTGTTCTTTTCTTGTTATGTTACTGCAGTTTTGGAGCAATCTGGTGTAAGAATATTCTTTCAGGATGAATAAAGTTCTATCTCATCTTATCTTATTTGAAAGGACAGCTTGTAGATGGACAGGAGATATGGGAAAGAGTGGGGGGAAGACATGTAGAAAAGGGCTGCAGGCTGGAATCAAATGCACGGCCGCCGCCAAGGACTAAGGCTCTGTACATGGGTCACATGCTCCGCCAACTGAGCTATCAGGGTGCCACTCATTTGCCTTTAACAAATACTGCACCTCTTGTGATTTGCAAATTGCAGTAGATCACACTGCGACATAGATAGCATTACAATTAATTGTTCAATTAACTGTTCAGCTCTCATACTGTCATTTTCCTTTAGCCAAAGCACCACTGTGCCCAAGTACAGCCTTGGAGATCTGCTGACATAACTTGGTAGGCAAAAGAATTTATGTTACGGGGGAGATAACAATGGAAAAAAAAATGCTGGGGCATCCTGGTGGCCAACGGGTCTAAGACCCCTAAGGACAACATCCCCTGTTCTGGTCGGGCCGCAGACCTTTGGTGCATGGAGGCTCAAACTTCAGGCTGCTGTGAAAACTGAACTCAAAGCTCAGCAGCAGGTGTCCACAGCAGGCTCTGTCTACATCAAACAAATCACTCATTTTCAGTCATCATCAAACACTGACTGCAAAGGCCAGAGCAGCACTGCTCCAAAATAACACATTTTAAAAAGATCCAGAGAAATCCACAGCATAACATGACCTAAATTCACAGCTCTTCAACTATGGCTCACAAGAACATCAAGGCTGCCCACACACACACACACACACACCACACACACACACTCAAAGTGCAGCCGGTCCACAGGAATCAGTCATCCACATCAGATTTAGCTGAGTGTGTTTTGCATGCGGTTCAGCAGAGACTGATGATGGAAAACACTGGCAGTAGTTTCCATCTGTGTCCTGCTCAGATATTTAACTGAGCAAGTTTTACAATCACACCCCAACTCAGACCTGTCGCGGAGCCGAGGACTCGAGAAGATTATGACCAGCTCAGCATCCAGTCTTTATGGTTTTTTTGGCACTATGGCAACATCTACTGTGATATTACATGGTTAATTATTTTATTTGTTTATTTTGGGAAATGACTGCTGCCGACAGCTACGTTGTTTTTGATTTGCAATTGTACTTACATAATTCAAACATCCATTTCTAAACAATTCATGCCAAACTTTTTGCACATACTTAAGTCATGGCTGACTACTTTTATTTTATTAAAAGGACAAGAGCTGAACTACTTAAAGTTAAAATGAAAAACAAACTTTATATGGACAACAATGCTGTACACATTAGAATTAGGCATCTTTTTCAAGTCATCTTTGTTTTTAGCAAAGACTATTGCAAAAAACATGTTGTATTATTGCACGTTGAGTTTTTGGTATTGTTACACCCCCAGTTATCAGCACTAGTGCTGAAACCACTGCTGGATCAAACGATTAGTCAATTAAAAGAAAGCAACAACAATTTTGACAATCAATCAATAACTACTAAACTATTAAGGTGAAAATGCTTAAAATTTGCCATTTTCAACTTTTTCAAAATGTGACGATATTAGGGTTTTCAATATTAAATCAAAAATCGATCAAAATGAGCTTTCAGTTTCAGTGATCGAATCAAAAAGGCAGAATCGGCATTTGTCCCAGTGTTTTTTTTTTTCTCCTCCCCTGCCCACTTGTGGCGTCCTGTACATGCCTGTAGGAAAAAAACAACACCTCAAAGATGACAGCACAGCTTACCAGCCATTAAATGACACTTGATACCATACAGAGAAAGAAGAATTTGAAAATGAAAATGACAGTTGTCAGGGTATCAACAAAAATGATCTAATAATCTTTACAAATCAAGACTCGATAGTTTAACAATGACATAGACGTTAGTGAAAAAAATAAATAAATCATGGCCTTAAAATCAAAGTCGAATCATGGATTTAAATAATTTTAACGCCCCTAGACGGTATGGTGCTTTTCTCTGTTTTAAATTATTGTAAATCTTTAGAGCTTCGTTTACTGCTTGCCAAGATTTATCACACACTCTTTGAAGAAGGTCAAAGTTCATTAATGGGATTAAAGAACTGTGCATAACTATGTCTGGAGAAGATTATTAGAGATGCACATGTGCTCTATGAAATCATTTGGGATCCTTTTACACAGCGCATGGAGAACATAGATTTAAGTAATGTGCTGAATGTGGTTGGTGAAGTGTAAATATAAGTAGTCCTCCACAGAGCTGCCTGAAGTATCTGAACTCCACTTTTGGTTGTTTGATTGTTCTGTTTCATGTGAATTCTCTCTAACAAACCAAACAGTCATGTGAACATAAGAAACCAGCTGTTTCATACGTTCTCTAGCAACTGTCAAGCACTGCAGACTTACAGCTTCATTTTATTATAGGTTGTAGATCATTTGCTGCCCATTTAACAGATACAAATGGCAGTTCAAGCTTCTCATTGAGTGGTAACATAAATCTTAATTATAACAGTATTTAGCTATAAAGCTCAATGAACAATCAGCAGCATGTCCTGGCCTGATCAGGACCGTCTGAACCTAAAAATCCTGGCTCAGATTCTGGACAGCAGAGACGTTACCTGTCAGATCTTCTTCCTGAGCGTCTCAGCCAGTGATTTATCACAGGACAAAGTTCACTGTTCGGCCTCTATCTCAGCCTGACACAGCTACTCCTCAGAGAAAATGGATCCGTCCTTGTTTCTTCATTTTCTCTCTTAGTTCCAGACCGAGCAGCTGATTCCTCTCTTTTCCACAGTGTGAGTGAAGTCATCCCATAACACAAACTTTCTTTCTTCCTTTCTACTCTTTGCCCCTCCCCTCCTCTGAGCACAACAGATGATTTTCTTCTTGCAACTTGTGCAGGTTGCAGTAGCTCCACCCCTCCTGGCACTCACTGTGAGGAAACAAACCTCCCTGCAGCAGCTATAGCTCTCCACTGCCTTTATGGTATGTGGGAGGCTAAAGGTGTGCTGGATAACTAACCTGCCATTGCATGAGGGGGTGGAGCAAACATTTAAAAGCTCCACTCACCTGAAAATGAAACATCCTCTCAAACCACTTCAACATGAGTGTGTGCGAGAGCGTGGGAGGTTTAAGGAAATGCATCAAGTGATAACAGACTGATAAGGGAAACAAAGGAGAGCTATTGTCATGAACAAACAAGAGACTGAATAAACAATGGTGGTTAAACCTGAACAGGTCTGAATTCATATTTTTACCAAGTAGAACCATCATCAGAATCACACCAGATAAAAGTCACGTTTCCTGCACAGAAACTGGAACTGTGAGCCACTAAATGAAGCCGAGTCAGAGCTTTAATTTACAACTTGCTCCAACTTGCGAACTGGATCTTTTTGTGTTGTGCTCCTCTCGGTGTGTCATCTCATTAAAACCGATGTGAAAGAATGACTGCACACTGAATCACAGAGGCAGAACGCTGCTGCACGTTTTCAAACTTCTCTGGCCACACCCCAATCAGTGAGGTCACAGCAGGTGTTTTGCATTAGATGGAAAACAAAATAATATGGGTGTGTTCAATCTGTCGCAGCTTTTCATTCTACATAAAGTCTAATTCAAGTGGCTGCCAGGAGCTCAGACTGCAGCTATTCAAAACACACCGCATCCACGTGTTTTAGTAGACTGCTCCAAAGATTTAGCTTTTCCAAAAAGAGAAAGAGCAGAGCTCAAAGGTAAGTTAATCTCTTCTTTTGAGTTGTCAGACTCACTCCTACATCACTGAGTTGAAATATTACTCTAACACCACTGAGCTTTCAAAGGACACAGATTTTGTCTGGCACTGTATAAATACAGATGCTTTGCTCTCACATAGAGGGCGACTGTACAAAGCTGTATCTGGCAGACTTCCAGAGGCTAATGCTAACACCGGGGGAGCAGAAACATTCTTCAGCTATTAATAAATCTGTCTGATTTAGCTTCACATCACTCTCCCTCTCCAGCTGCACTTTATAGACAGAGCTCCACAGACGTAATTATAGCAGGGCTGTCCTTGATTAAAGAAATTGTGCGTTTAATAAAAAATAACTTCTTGGGGAAAGTTATTGTCGAATGGCTTTGTGATGGTGGGTGGCATCACTGTGGCCCATCATGGTGTAATTTCCTCCATATTCTTCCATCACGGTCATAGTTATTAACTGTTTGTATGGATAAAAAAGCTTGAGATAGAATCATTCCAATTCAAATGCTGTTAAAATAATTTTCTCATAGAAATCAGACTGTGCGGTTACAGTGTTAATTTGGACGTTCACACATGGCAACATTAGAGCTTCAATGATTAATTGATTATTAATTGATTATTAAATTAATCATCAACTATTTTGATAATCGATTAATCAGTTTGAATAATTTTTCAAAGAAAAAAGTCCAAATTCTCTGATTTTAGCTTCTTCAAATGTGAATATTTTGGGGGTTCTTTACTCCTTTATGACAGTAAACTGAATATCTTTGGGGCACAAAAAGGTCTGAAGCACAACTGATCAATTTAAAGCTTTAATATTGTGCACAGTTTAACTTTGTGACACTACTAAATCTTCATCCGAGTCTGTTTGCACTATTAAAGCTGTAAATTGATCAAAAATTACAACTCTGGTGATTGTATTCATTTTTTTTTTAAACTATACTCCCATGATATTTTGCTTAACAGCGACCCGTCTGCTTCTGGGGCTGGCTACCTGAGGCTGGTAATGTGTGTACATCACAATAATGATGGTGGGTGGGGGGATATCGTTTAGCCCTACTTTCAGTCATTGTGTCCATTCAGCTGTACCTAAACTTTCAGTTTAGGCTCACTCTCGCCACTTTTATGGTATAATTTCAAGAGATAAATTGCCAAACTTGTCCACTAGGGTTGCAAATTTTGTGCATCTTCCTTAACCAATCAACCCATTAATCATTAATGAGAAACAAAACTCTTTTTTTTCACATTTTCATTCTTTTCTTGTTTGTTTTCTCTGTTTTTCACTTTGTAAGCTCACATTTAAGTTACCTTATTCAACAAATGGCTCTGGCAAACAAAACAATGTCAAATGAAACCCAATTACTGTACTCTTTGTTTGTCAAGACAGACAGCCGGAGCAGAACAGACCCAGAACTCTTTACTTCAGTCTGTGATACACAGGTCAGGATGCTCGTCTGTGTTTTCCAGACTGAAGACTGGACAGCAGGGCAGCAGATGGCACTGCCCCCCATGGCACTGTGCCCCAGCATCACACACACAAACAGATTCCACATGGTATCTACAGTAGCCAATTACAAACTCACAGACACACACACACACAGGTGGGACTCCCAATACAGTAGGAAGTTCCCTGCTGGGTCAGCTGCTGGTCTGCTACAGCCTGTTTAAACACACATAACACACACAGTTTGTTGTTCTGTGTGTGAACAGAATATCCTTTATTCTCCAACTCAGCATGAATTAATGTAAACACCAAATGACCACTTGTCCAACAACAATAGTTTTCACGTTTTCACCAAGATCAAAAACATAAACACAGACACGCATATGCACCATTACCCTGGCAGCTTGTTAACAAAATGGCTGTCCTCATCAACAACTAGACTGACACTAATCACATCACTACGCAAGCAGAAATTTGGGTGTGTGTGTGTGGTGTGGTGTGTGTGTGTGTGTGTGTGGGGTGTGTGTGTGCATATATGAGCAGCCAGACAGGCAGTAACAGCTTAATTTACAGTAACCACAGAACTATTAATACCATCAGAAACTGGATCATTCTTTTGTTGCATTAACTGATCACAATCTTCCATTCAAGCCGTCTAACTACAAACAAAGTGTTGTTACAGTTTGTGAGGGATCAATATGAATGAATGAATTATGGATCAGTGTTAACAAATGAGAATGCTTACTCGCTTCGTCGGCGTGCCTCCATCCCATCAGGTAGGAAGAGTTTGATTGTTGACACGATGCAGCCATGAGTGACTAGAGAAACAAACAGACAACCACCGTGTTAATGTACAGCTTTTCAGTACTGGTTGCCAGTTCTGAGTCAACACCATGCTGACTACGTCATCAGTAAACATGGAGACTGTGGAGAGAAGTCCTCAACAGGGTTGGGCGATCAGACGAATATATTGCATATCGACAATGGTCTGAATTCATCATCAGTGTTTGGAGCGGTATTTGACATTTTATTTTGCTAATGTAATGGTCTGCAGAGGGGCAGCAGCTGCTCCATACCACACTCTCATCCAGCAGCACAGTGCACACACACTCAGCCGGAGTGTACAGAGCTGGGTAAGGAGTGAGAGATAAACCACCTGCAGAGTTAGACTCTTTGCACTCTTCTCCCAGACTAACAAAGCCGGTGAGTTTTACATGTTTTTCTGTGTGTTTTACAAGGACTTAATGAGCCAATTAAGCTCGTCTTAGTTCGGTAAGAGAGAAACTTGTATTCAGACGGTGTGTGGTTGTATTTTTCTGTTTATAAAGGAAAACAGGTGTGAGAATGTTTAATTTTTTGTGTGTTTTTTGAGAGAATATTTTGTTCATTGGACGTAGGGAACATATGTAGCATACATAACATAGTGAATTCGCTGCTTGCACACATCTCCCAGCTGAGACTCAAGAGGACGGATTTAACATATCGCCCAACCCGAGTCCTCAACACCACTAGCACCCACCAGCTATGAAAAAAGTTTATCTGCAGCCTCCATTACACCATTCAGAAGGACACAGTGAAACATGTTAAAGCAGGTGCTGAAGAAGATCTCAGGATTACCGTAAGACATTTTTTGTCCCGGACTGTGTCCAGACATCGTGTTGTTGTGGGGGTGCAAAATGTAAACAACTGATGTGGGAACTGATTTCAAGATTATTCCAGTGGTTCAATATTAAACAGAAACACACAAGGAGTCACTGTGTTTGTGTGTGTGTGTGTGATACTTTTGTCCCTTGCATGCAAGAAGAAAAATATTGCAGGATTCTATTATATGTAGGTAAAGTATGCGTAGCGTGTGCGGTTGAGATACTGAGGGAGAGCAAATTGTAGATTCTGTGATGGTGCTGCTAGCAGAACAGAGAAAAAGGTAAAGCAGTAAATAGTCAACGGTCAATAGTCTGGCAGTAAATGTACAGCAGAGGTTACAGTTCGTCACTTAATTGACTCTGCAGCTTCTCAAGACCAAGAAAAGTCTTGTCTATTATTTCCCAACTGCTGAAAACTAAAGGAGGTTCGCCCCCAAGTAAGCTGAGCAGGAAAGGTTAACAATAACGTTACCTTTGTGACTAGAACGTCGACTCCAGTGCAATCGTATCCCTTTCAGAAGCTTTGTAATCCAGTCTTGCACTGAGGTGTCTTTTTGAAGACTTTGTAAAATAAATCCATAATGATAAATCCAACACTGAATGTCTTCTTAGATTATATATCCATTTTTTCTGAGTTGAAAAGAGTTGTTGTTGGCATATTATTTGCTGTCCACTAGCAATCTCACAATGCCTTGGGTCGAGTCTGTTGACCAATCACAGGCTGTATTCCTAACTGGGCATGTATGACAGCTCAATCTCAAACACACTGCACAATGGAAGAACATGAGATCGACCAAACAAAATAAACAATATTTACCCCATGCTCATGCAGTCATGCGGTTATTGTCAAAAGTTTTATATTCTCTGCACTAGGCTTTAAAGGAACATACCAATGGTTGTACATGCTTTAGCTCATTTCACCTAATCGTGACAAACCATCCTACAAAAGAACAACATACAGTATGACAACCTGTTAGCTGTCTACAGAAACTTGCTTGAGTTGCACAATTTATTGTAATTAATATTACATCTGTTATTTGTCAGAATTTGTTTATTGTTTTGTGGTATTGCAACTGAGGTGCTGTTTGATATGAAAAGTCTCAACTGCATGACCTTACAACAATACTTTTACAATACTGAAGCAGAACTGATATTTATTGTGGTGGATAAAAAAGTTTCAAGAACCTGCCAAGTACACTTCATATAAATTATTAATGAAAGAAGAATCATTGTGTTTTTTCACGTATTGTAGTGTATGGTGTTCACTGTCCCATGTGCCAGAGCCAAAGACGATATCTCCATTTTATGTAAATTTAACGGCCAATAAAGTAATCTGAATCTGGGTCTTATTTTATCAAATGTAATGTGGTTTAGCAGCGTGGTGTTTGGAACTGTAGACTGGAGTAAAGATTGTTCCCACATTAACCTGTAATAGTAGTCTCATATGAATGAGGTCCAGTTTAGGTTGAGTGCACACTGAGTCTCCAGAATGAAAAGGGTCTCAGTGGAGCTGAAAATCTGACCTCAATATCCGCTTTGCACAGCATGTAGTCCATGACCTTAGCAAAATGAGCCCTAAGGTTCCCTTCAGGGTTAGTCAAGTGTAATTATTTCAGAGTTGTATGGGTGCATTATCAACTATAAGGCTGGTGGAGGAAGGAAAAAAAAATACCCTGTTCTACCTCACCAAACCATCCTCCTTTGATTCTATCCATTCTGCATATCCCTGAGCATGCTATGAAACACTGTTTGTACTAAAATTACTATCACTGTGTGGAAAAATAATGCGTATGTGCTTGTACCTTTGCGTGTGTTCTCAGTGACGTCGACGCCGAACTGAATGATGTCGCCGGAGAGAACCTCACAGGGCGGACTCTCCTCCGAGCCGCGACTCAACCTCTGGCTGTTGATGAACGTCCCGTTGCTGCTTTTAGTGTCCTGCAGGTAGAACTGACAAATACAAACACAGCAGGTAAGAACCATGTGAAGAAATCCATAAGACATCACTAAAACAACAGACATGGGCAGACTTATGGTCAGTGAAACGGAGCAGAATCAAATTCATATCATTACGGAAACTGACAGAAGTAAGGACAAAAAATACAATACAGGGTGACAGTAAACATTCAGCGTCAGCTCATAATTAAATTTCACAACGGTCAATAGTAATTTTCAAACTCTGTACATCACATTAGTGCTAATATAAAACAGCAGGCAAAAGCTGCCATGCCAAGAGCATCACCATCAGTCACAGAGGTGTAACGGTACACAGAAGTCCGTTCATATACCGGTTTAGGAGTCATGGTTTGGTGAAAATTTGGTAAAGCGGGTGAAAACAAACATGCGCATAAGGCTTCTTTTCATTCATTTAGAACAGACAGCAGTGCAAGTATCAAAAGACAGACAATATATTCTTGCTGGAGGCTGAGGTAGCATTTTGCCCACTGGCAATGTCGATTACTATTCTGATACTACTTTCATTAAATAAAAAAAATAAGGAACATTACAAACATTTCTGTATTGCACAGTACAAACACTGAACAAACACTTCACAAAAAAGCAACAGGTGACAACAGGCTATAAAACTGAAAAGCATCACTTATGCCATAAAAACGAAAATACATAATGAACAGAATGGTAACACATAAAACTTGTGTATTTGGATGAGTGTTAATTAGGTCCATCTTGGCTACTTTTAAACTTTCAAAAGCATCCAAACATTTATGTATTGCACAGCAGTGAAGCAATGCCAACACACAGTCTTATCCACAACGCTATCTCTGCTGCTGTTGTAACTGACCGGGAACCTGAACTGTTCTCAAACAACTGATTTAAAAAGGGACACAGACTGGCCTTCCAGCTCAGGCATTTGTTTTGCACTGACCTTAGTGTGACTGACTCACATGGAAATCAGTTTGTTGGACAGCTGCAAGTAAGAATTATTTTCATTGTTGATCAATCAGTCGACCATTTTCTTGATAAATCGATTAGTTGTTTGGTCTATAACATGTCAAAAAATGATGATAAATGTGGATCACTGTAAGAGGTGACATCCTCAAATGTCTTGTTTTGTTCACAACCCACAGAAACCAGAAGACATTCACATTTCAGAAGCTGGATGATTTTAACTTTTTTTTTTACTCAAACTGACTAATCAATTATCAAAACAGTTGGGGATTAATTTAATAGTTGCCAACCAATTGAATAATCATTGCAGCTATAGTTTGTTGCGCTAATCTCAGCACATGTTGCAAACAGGTGGAACTCAAGCTTGTGAACTTTGTTCCACACATTGCTCCACTGTATTTTTAAGAGTTTTTGAAATATAAAATCTTGATGGTCTAAAAAGGGATAATTGACCTCGTCTGCCTCTTTCAATGTATCCTGTCAACATCTTTAAATTGTGGTTTCTGAAGAAAATGCTCTCCAGACTGCATGTTTTTGTTGTTGTAGTTGTTGCTGTTGTTGCAGTACTGTACTTGGCCACTGAGAAAAAACTCAGCAATGCTGACTGACTATCCAGTTTCATTAATGAACCCATAAATACACTATACATGAAATGGTTATTTGTAGTTGTTGATTCTGATGTTTTAATGCATTTCTTCCTCCGTTCACAATGAACTCATGACTACTATCCTCCCATCAGTACTTAAAGGCTGTGTGACTAGTTGTTCATAATCTAATCCTGAGGCTATACTGGAGTTCACAGCCCAGAAAGCACAAGAAACTGACAACACAGCAGTATTTCAAATCATTTGAAAGCACTTAGACATAGTTATACAGCACAAATCCACGAGGATGACAACAACCACGACAGTAAAACACAAACAAACAGCAAGAATCACATCAACTCTGTCCCAGTCACATTGCATCCATAAAAACACACAAACACTGAAATCGATTATTCACAGACAGAAAAATGAAATGGATACACACAAATACACTCAAATGTCAGACAGGAAACTGAACATACACATGCAAAGCACTGCACATGTACAGACTGACAAGAATTCAAACACAGATCTGACATACAAACATAAAGCTACTGCAAGACCGCACACGGACACGGTAAGGTATAAATTACACTACACACACGCACACACAGTTAGAGATCTGATCTGGATGCCTGAGGCCTGTCTGTCTGTCTGTCGTTCCAGGAGTTTCATTCATCAGCTCTCAGCTCTCCGTCATGACTGAAAACCACTGACGATGTACCAGAGAGAGAGACACGGACTGAACACTGAGGAGAGGAAGAGGAGGAGGAGGAGGAGGAGGAGAGAGGAGGAGGGACCGAAGGAGGAGAAACAAGAGACAGAGGAGAGAGAGCTGCCGAGGCGTACTGGTTGACTTCGTTGTTTATCTGACTGCAGTGTGCTACGAAAAGCTACCAATTCACAGATCATGATAGCTATACACACACACCACGACACACACACACACACAGTTACCTCCTGTCCCCATGGTAACCTGGAGACAGGGAGGGAGGGACCTAACTATAGAGCTTTTCACCCAGCAACAACACACTCACACACACACTATGCGTCACATACCTCACATATGGCTATCACACACACCTAGTGCGCCTCACATACACATACACACATACACACACACACACACCGAAAACATGACGTCTTCGACCTGTGCGCAGTCGACTGCCGGTTCAGCCCAATGAAACTCATCCGTTTGTGTCATTTGCCTTTGATTCATCATTTCTGTTAAAGCATTTGACATGTTGAATTTTCTCCTTTCACCGCATTATTAACAACATGTCACACAAAGTAATAATCAAGTGACGACAGCAATGAAATGAAAAGTAAAACACTGGGACGCTGGGACAACTGTAGTGGCACAGCAGGACTTTCAATGCTCCAGGCTCCAGCAAAATATGCAAAAAAGTTTAACCTAAACAACTTTTAAACTGTCTTGTCCATTCAAACGAGGGATGTCATTAGAACTGATTCTTCAGGACCAGGTCGAGGACAAAATTCTGAAAATATGACGAAACTTGTCTTTCTACAGTGCTGTGGTTAGGTACCAGAGATGCAATTCTTCTGGACCTTGTAGATTCACATATACGCCTACAAGTGTTCTAGTTAGTGTTGTCACAATACTGTAATTTCTCATTTTGATACAATACCTTGAAAAATATCAATATCATTTCGATACTACTGGAAAAAAATGTACTTAGCATTAGGCCTGGGTGAAAATCCTCTCACAATAGTGAAGTTTCATATCAGTCGATATCAATAATTACTGATTATGCTGGTTGTGACTGATGACATGATGAAAGTAAGTTTTTTGTACTATCGATGGATGATATGCACAAAATCAAATATCCCAATATTTTTTACCAATATTGTGACAGTATTTTTGGGTATGAATATTGGTGCTTTCACAAAATATTAACACTGAGATTTTTGATAAATAATCATCAGTATCATGGACATAATGACAAAGTGGGTGAAGTCTGATAAGTTCAGAAAATCACTTTACTGTATGCAGCCTTTAAACCAGGAAAAGAAAACACTTTTATGCCATATCATGATATAACGATATCTAAAAGCTATTACAATCACATCAATTACAATATCTAGGCTCATATCAACATACAATATGATATAATATCAATATATTGCCTGGTCCTACTCAACATTGATTTAAAGATAGATATAACAAGGCTATAACGTGACAACAAATATATATGAGACAAGTGATGATGATGATGAACCATGGGACTATGTAGGTACTGCAGCCGTGTGTGTTAAGTCACTATCAAAAAGAAAAGACAGCGAGAAAGTACACCTGGTACCAGAGTATCAATGCTGTAAGACAAATACTGAAGTACCGAAAGCAATCCAAATATTCAGTATCACTATTTATCGATATGTTTGACAACACTAATTCTAGTCTGCCATTACATATCAAAGGAGGAAAAACAACCATGCTGGTGGTGGTTTTGTCAACAAAACGTTGAAGATGGCGACAAGTGCAGCTGCAGCGACGGCTCCACCTCAACTCGTCTAAAAGAAAAACAGTTTAGAGTCGTGCATGGAGGTACTTTGGGTTAGAGGCAGATCAATTAGGATTAATAATAAATTCACAAAAAACAGTCTGCAACCATACAGACAGAATTAGGAAACACTTGCAGTTTAGCAAAGCACCTCAAAGGCAGACATCCAAATGTTGAGAGAGCTTCACTACATTTTAATGTTACATTAACAACATATCCAACATGTTTTCCATCTTATCTTTATCCTGAAATACATGTTATTATTACTTTTATTTGAGACAGCATGTAGCAAACTAAGTTCCACAACGTCTGCAATGGGTAAATGCTAAAGGCTATAATGTTTAGGCTAATGTAACGCAATGTACCCATAGCTCATAGTAGTAGGCTGCCATCCTGACTCCTTACTGATCAATCTGTGCCATCTGTCATTAAAATATGACCTTAGCATTTAAAATAGATATATCCGGACTAATGGTGTCACCATGTCAGTAAATTTAAACTACTGCTTGCACTTGAATTCAAGGTTTGGCAGCAGAAATCACTTTTGCACTCCATTACTTCCCAGACATTAGCAGCATGCTCCTCTGACAGTGATTTGTGTCGGGCTTAGTAAATATCCCCTTCAGTCTTTTGTCCTTGAAGCTCAGAGGAGTTTTTATTTCAGCTGGCAAAGAAAAATAACAATGGCTAAATTTTATTATTGTTTGTTTTTTACCGTGATATTGAATTAGGTATTGGGAATGGTGTAATTTCACTGCTATCAACTACTATTTTTTTGGCATTGTGACAACATCCCTAATCCAAAAAAGTGCATTTACATGAAAGTGATAGTAAAATTTTAAAGAGGAAGCAATAGCATGGTACTCAAACAGACAGTAACAAGTAAACTGTGGAACGTACTGTCTGATAAGACCTGTGGGTGAAGGTTTACTCAGCTGAGGATCAGTGACACTATGAAAACAAAATTTTCACCTTCTATAGAAACTAATTGTCCATGTCTTCATTTCCCATTCTTAGATTCAGCCAACAGATAAAAGCTTTTTTTTTTCCTGGCACGTGGCTTTAAAAAGGAGTTCCCAGTACCTTTCTTGTTGTCTGATCTCAGTCAGCGTTTGATCTCCCAAACTATTTTAACACCTAAACCTTAAACTGAAAGCCCCTTTCATTTCCACAAACTGTGGGTTTGTGCTGAATCACTGTTGCTTCATTTCCTCATTTATACCAGAGTTATAGGGCTGACTAAAAAAATGAACTCTGAGTTGACAACATCTATCAGCAGCCTCTCGTTTTCTCACCCTGCAGTAATCCCAGCTGACTGACTATGAACTACCAGTCACACGTGCAGTCCACCAGCGGTACAGACATACTTCAGTCCATTAATAGTTCTGAAACCTGCTAACTTAAAAGTTTCATTCATGATAGTTTCATTGGCTAACAGGTAACTCAGGTGACTTGTAGCTGAGCCCACAGACCAGCTGACTGTTTATTTATGATGCTGAGTGCAGGTGTGTTGGTCTGACAGCTTACCTGATCTTCCCTTCTGAAACACAGACACAACAAAGCAGTTGACAGCAAACTTCACTGACTGGTTGACTTACTGACACACTAACCATGGACATTATCTGGGAGTTCCTCGTGTGTGTGTGTGTGTGTGTGTGTGTGTGTGTGTGTGTGTGTGTGTGTGTGTGTGTGTGTGTGTGTGGTGTGTGCACACGCGTGCATGTGACAGAGGGTGAGCAGAAAAAAAAATTCCTTCCCTGTTCTGTCAGTTGGTAAATCGCCACATACCAGCATCTCACAGTTCACTACTGCCTCTGTCCGTTCCTTTTCAGTTCTTTCAGTGTCTCTCAAAAGAATGACTCTGGTTTATTACAAAATGTCACCAGTCTTTTTTTTTTTTTTGGTATTTTTTGTCCATTTCTGCTGCTCAAGAAAACAGCGAGCACACAACTACATTATATACAGTAAGTCAAAGTAGGAAGTGAATCTGTAAACTGTGATGGATGATTACAACAGATATTTGGGGGTAGAGCTGAAATGATTAGTTTCTTAATCAATTAGTCCAATAATGATTTCAGTCATTTTTCAGGCAAAAAATGTGAAAAAATTTGCCCCTCTTAAATGTGGTTTCACTGCTTTTTTTTTGTTATTTATAATAATGTAGTAAATGAAGAGGGTTTTTGACTGTTGGTTGGACAAAAGAAGCAATTTGACGTCAATTTGAGCTCTGGGAAATTGTGATGAGCACCCATCCACCATTTTTTATAGATCAGTGGTTCCGAAGTTGGGTGGCGGGCCCCCTTGAGGGATGCAGAGGCATTGCAGAGGGGGCATGGATGACCAGGGGAGAAATACAGAGTGAAACAAAGTAAAATGAAGAAGATTTATGTAGGAAAAATAAACAAACAAGAGTTTGCTGATGCTATCATAAAAACTTTTATGTCATTAAAATTCGACTGTTGGATCAATTTTTATCAGCTGCTTCCCCAATTACTGTTAATGATTAATAAACATTGTGGGGTGGAAGAGCGTGAACTTTTTTCAGCTTTTGAAAGGGAGGCCTGCCAGAATAAGTTTGGGAACCACTGCTACACTAAACGATTAATCGTTTAATTTTGAAATTAATAAACAGATGACTCAATAATAAAAATAACTTTTAGTCGCCATCTTAATTTTTAACATTTTATTGTTGGCCTTCATTTTCTCATCCAAATTCGTCTGTCTAAGCAGGGCACTTGTCTCACAGCCTGTCTAATCCATCCGAATCCTATGTTTCTTGACCATTCCGACCTTTTTAGGATGTCATCGATGTTAATTTGGTCAATATAATGATATCATAATTCATTTAAATAATAGACAAAGCTATGAAAATAGGACCCAAGTTGTAATAAAGCAGAATTATTCTTTAAAATGGTTTTTATCCTTGTGTGTTAGAGAATTACAGTCTCCCCACAGAGGTTATGTTTGTGGTAGAGGCTTTTAAACTACACTGACTCATTTAAAATCTATCCAAGCCAGACAAAACCAGAATTTTCAAAAAAGAAAGACCCAAAGAGCAGTCAGACCCAGTCAGAGCAGACCTGATCCAAAATGTGGGCGACCTGAGAGAACAGCAACACTTACAGCATCGGCATGATGCCCCATCAATTAACCAGTTTCAACCAAATTATGTCACGGTTACAAGGATCTGTGTGAACGACTGTGTGACAACCTCTACTTGTTAGGCTTCATTATTTCATCTGAGAACTTCATTTGAAAACCTGTCACCTCTGAGGAGCCAGAACCATTTTCAGTTTATAGATGACTTAAACAATTGATGAATTCTAGAAAAAAAAATCTTCTGTCAATCAATGAAGCGCCTTATTGTTGCAGCTCAACACATCTTAACTGCTCTTTCTGGCTGGCCATCCATGTTGCTTTCCCTCTTTTCTCTCCAATCCATCAGCGCTTCTGCCTCTACGTTCATCCCACTGTCTCTCTACTACAACCATTAGTGATTAATCTCCATCCCCATTAACAGTTATGTAACAAGACTAATCCTACCATCGTGACAACCATCAGTTTCTATTAATTTCAGGATTGTTTGAAAAAAGAAAAAATGTTGTTTATGTTACATTATCCTCACATGGTAATAAAATTTTAGTTAGTTTAGCTGGTAAGCGTTCAAATGCTGACGAGAGGCTCTGAAATACAAGACTGAAGTGTTTCTTGTCATGCTCAAGACCAATAAAAAAAACTTGTGAAGAATTAAAGATATTTTATAAGCTTCTTGTATTAAAAAGGATCAGAAAATTATTATGGAATAAGGAAACGTTTTTATCCAATCCATACAACATCACAGAAGTGCACAACTTTTCAAACAATCCACCCAACATTCCTGCGCCACTTCCACCCACTAACAGAACATTTCTCTGGGAAACACTGCATCCCTTTCTCTGTCCTCCTCCTCCCTTTCTCTCTCCATGCCTCCTCCCTCATTAGTGTCAGCTAAATGAATGCCATGTAATTGTGTTTGGATTTTAATTTGCCCTCAGCCTCCAAAAACAGTGCAAACCATCAGCTGGCAGCCAACCGGCACGACAACCACTTAACCAGTCAGCAGGTTGACACATGACACCAGTTTAGTTGGACGCAGCGCACAGACACGCACGCACACACAGATGACTTAATAAACAGATAGTAGTAGTCAGCTGACAGATAAACTCTGGGCCTGTATTTATCAAGTCTCCCAGAATCACTCGTAGGAGTCACAGAAATACTTCCACCTCAGAGTAGATCATGAGTATTTGTGCAGCGTCCTACATTCAGTCTTACAAGAACAAGATCTCCTTTGACAAAGACTTAAACTAAACTCAGAACAAAATGAAAAGAATGAATGAAGAGAACGAATGAATGATGTCTTTTAGTTTTTCCTGAGGTCTTATGCCGAAAAGTCAACACATTCATGAAACTTGTCGGTCCTCTTTTTTGTACAAAAGTTAATGGCAATCCATCCAAAAGTTAAAGATATTTCAGTCTGAACCAGACATTCATAAACCAGAGAATGAACCCTACTGACTTTGGTGATACTCTGACCATTGGAAACTACTGGGTGGATTGGTACAAACATTAATGTGAATTCTAATAAATTTTGGGATCTGTGACTTTTCATCCAGGGCATTTTCTCACCCCTCCCGCTGTCCATGAAAGGTTGTGCAACTGGACAAATATACTGGCTATCTGCGATTAGTTCATTCCATTGGAAGCTGTTTTTTGCTTTTAGGCATTTTTAAAAAATAATTTTATACTGCCTCTGAAGAAAAAAACGCGCACTGGCACTCAGCTACAAACTTGTTCAGTGAGGTCACCTTAAGCATCAAGAGGTCAGCAATAGCAGCATGTGAGGCTGGAATATTTTCACATCTAACTTGGTGAATTAAAGATTTATTTCAACCAAACCACAGTTCATGATTGCTGAGAAAGTGGAAAGACTAACCAAGACAGTTTCAGGGAGTTTTATTTTGTTTCTGTTGAGTATGGGTCAGGTGTCTAAACTTAAATTCAGAATGTTTACAGTTGTATTTTTCTGTTTGATAAGGAAAACAGGAGTGAGAATATTTACTGTCTTGACATTTTCTGAGTTCATTTTGTTTCATTTATTTGACTAACAAAGCTAAAAGAATTTGTGGAACGCAGCAACCTCACTGCTCCACTGAAACTTCAGGAACATATCGGCAATTGCCAGTTGTTCGGCTGCCGGGGTGCAGTCGGAAACTTTTCACATACCATCCAACCATTTTCTGCTGTCATGGCCCAGATGGCCCAAACATGAGGGATCCTGCACCTAAGACCACTTACATGTATTGGCATTGATGTTTTTGATTTAGCAAGAATAGGTCATCATCTGTGCTTGTAGTACTGATATAATGAAAGCTATAACTAAGATTGACATAAAGAATTAATCCACGAGTTTGCTATTAATGTGCCTAAAAATATTGTATACACAGTGCTGAGCTTTCGTGCAGTAAATACAACTAGAGTTTTAAAATCACCACTGTCATTGTATTTTCTTACTCCCAATTAGACATGAAGCAAAAACTTTTCTTTTCTTGTAAAAGTAAAAGTATTATGGAGCAATGAGCACAGACAGAGCCAGTCAAAAGAAGCTCTTAAGGAAAGACTCATCATTTTTCGAGTGAATCTTAAAACAATAGTCAAGTTCCCATATGTTGGTTGCTGTATTTGTCCCCCCGTTCATACAGATTCCTTCGTAATGTGCCTGCAGTGCAAGTGATGGAGGAGAAAATCAACAGTCCTTATTTTGTGAAAACTTAATTTGCAGTTTATATTAGATTTCAGCAGTCTGAGTTCCAAAGTTACCATTTTTCTCCTTTTTGTGTTACTGTTCCTCCATCACAACTCCGCATGAAAACATTAAACACAAAGAGGGAAACCTGAACTAAAGAAATATAACTATTGAAAATACCCACTTGTTTTGACTAATTCAGACTGCTCAGTTCTCATATTAAACTTATATTAACTCACCACTTACATTACTACAGATATGGCCAGTATGGACACGAGGAATAATTACAGCAAGTAAAAACTGTTTCAATGTACACACAGGAACCTGACTATTGTTTTAAGGAGTTTTTAAAAACACACTTGAAAAATATGATCCTATCCTTTTAACACCTTTGAGGAGGAGTGATTAACATCTATCTAAATTAAGTTATACATCCTGTATTTCCTTATCAGCTAAAACATACAGATTTCTGCCCAATCATTTACCACTGGCTGTTAGTCCTAACAGGTCAGAACAGCTACGCGGCCCTCCAACATGTCGAGATAGGATGATTTTCCCTGAGATTTTACAAATGCCAAACCACACATCTGTCACACCGAGGATCTTGGGCCAGTCATGACAGATTTCCTACAAGTTCATGGCTACCAGAAAGCAAAAACAGGAATGTTAAACTACAGGAAAACTGTGAGGCAATGTAGTGTAATCTAAATATAATTTATTACTGTACAAGTCAAAGGGCAATTAATGGTCACCATCAGAAGTCAACTGGAAGGTCAAATGGTAGGCTGAGAAGAAGCGCCATGAAATTTGTGTTAATAATCACTGACAGTAAGAGTATGAAGAGGCTCCTTTGAGGGGCTGGATGTCAAAGGATTGGTCACGCCCCAGGACTGGAACAGAGGCGTGAGATTTTCTCCATACTTTCTTAATGAATGAGTCGGTCATGCTGAAGGAAGCGAGTCATGACTGGTACGATAAACCTGTTATATTAACACTGGTGTTGAGCCGGGAGGAAAAAAGGGATAGAGGCTTGTTGGGCCGGAGAAAGAGAGGGGGGAAAAAAAGACACTAACAATGAATGACTGTCGCCTTTCACACATGGGTCACGTGACTGGATTCCTCCATCTGTTTAAATAATGTATTTTTAGCGTTCACACATACATCTCTGAATAGTTAACGTGGAACTTTTTCAGTACAAACTAGGAATCTGTGTCCTCCAATACTGAGTATCTGCAGAACCTAATACTTATATTTACTTATATGGTGGTTAAATATGTATCTGACAAATTAAAATAACAACTGCTGTCTACACAATCTGAGACAGTCTTTTTAGGGATTTACAATAAATATCTGGGCTGATAAGTTATTGGCCAAAATGACAAATTTATACTAGTATCTATTATTCAATTAGCGCTGCAACAAACAATTATTTTCACAGTCGATTATCTTCTTGATAAATTGATAAATAGTTGTTTATTTTAAAATGCTAGAAAAAGGCTCTCAAGAGAATTTTGACATTTTTTCCTAAAAATTAACTCAAACCCTTAAGTCAATTATCAAACAACTGCAGATTAATTAATCATCAATTAATCGATTAATTGTTGCAGCTCTAATTCAAATAACGACATTATAGCCCATACATATTAGCTATAATAATATCTTTTTTGGCAGATTATCAGGGCTCAACAATAAGGCTCACTTGCCGCGGGCAAGTAAAATGCCATGTCGAGCAGGTAAATCTGGTAACTCACTTGCCCAACCAGGCATATGGTAAAAAGCAATTGAACTATATTAATAGTGGCATTGAGTAGTTGTTAAAGAAATATTTCAAAACTAGCAAAGAATGGTTTTCAGCCTCTCAAATATGGAGATTTCCCACTTTTCTCAATTTATTATTATATTAGACTGAATATCTTTAGGGTATGGTCTAACAAAGCATGACGTATAAAACATCGGGCTTCAGTATTTTCAGATATTTTATTGACGCTGTAGCCTTAGATGAAACATGAAAATTAATTTAAGTCTTTCTTGTTATATGACAACTCCTAATAAATAGATGAATTTGTAGGGGGGCAAATAAAAATTGACTTCAGGCCAGTAGATTTCTGACCCACTTGCCCGACCAGGCAAGTGAAAAAAAAAAAAAAAAACATTGACGTGGAACCCAGGATTATGTCAAGCATTTAATTTAAATTCTTCTGCAAAATGCCTTTTAAAAGCCAAAGCACAGTATATTTGCGAAGTTTTTTTTAAATGTACTTTACCACAAAAAAATTAATAAACATTTGAAGAGTCAGAAAAGTTTTTATGTTTTTATTGTCAATGTGATGTCAGTTAGTTTTGGTTTTGATCCAAATACTGAAGGTTCTGATTCAAAAATATTAAGTTTATAAGCTTAAAATATCTACAATATACAAATTAAAGAGCTACAGACGGTATTTTCAGCTGATATGGCCTGCAGCCAACGATGTTCATCATTTTAAATCAGTGGAAGTGATGGTAAACGCTAGTTAAAGATAAGAGAAGCTGCTGGCTGAAGGTTTTGTAGAGTGATCTTAACTAATGATAATCAGTGTCTGAGCTGAGTCACTCACTGGTGCAAATAATTTTTCAGTTTCACATGCTCCAATTTTCACTCTTATATGGAGCAAAATGCTGCACTGTTGAGTCCAGCTGTGGTGCAGAAGAGCAGCGCTGCAACAGCAGGCTGAGGTGCACAGAACACAGTAGACTTTGTATTTTGATCGGCTTTATTTTAGCCATACTGTTCAGTTAAAATATACAGATTCTTAGGATCAGCTAAGCACCTCTCTAGTTCAAACCTTTGTAGATAGTGCTGCAGTGCTCACGTGATATTTGGCAACTTCCACATGAGCCGAGCCAGAGCAAGAAGTTATGTATAATGTAGGTGATGAAAGACTGTTTGGTACAACATGCAGTTAAGCTGTCTCGTCATCTCATCCTCAGCACAGAGAAAGCGGGTGTCTGAATTTACATAAAGTTAACTTGGGGTTGCTTTTCAAATATGACGCCGGTGTGTAAAACCATCATTTGCAGGTTACAGTGCTACTGTAAGAGACTGTAGATGGAGAGAGACAGAAGAATTTGTTGATCCCCGAGTGCGTCGGTGCAGAGAGCCAGCTGAATGAAGCCTGGACTCCTGCCACCATTTCCAAAAGAGGTGGTTTGCTGCTACTGGCAAACAGAAAGAGGGTTTTATCAGTCAGCATGTGAGCATATTCCTGCAGCACTGTGTGTGCGTTTCCTTGAAAGGTGAGTGTGTTTCGGCTACAGATTTCAGCTGCCTATTTTCAGCTGCCTATTTTCAGCTCTGTCACTTTAGTGGTCTGTGTGGAAGACAGGCAGGAAGAGAGAGAAAGAGAGGGCGCACAAGAGACAGAATCTTCCAGGATCTATTATCTGGTTGAGCTAATAGCTGTCATGACTTTTCAATAAAATGTCAAATTATGGGTGGCACAATTTCAATATTAAATCAAAAATCGATCAAAATGAGGTTTCCATTTCAATAAATCGACACAGTATAGCTTACCGGCCATTATTTCACACTTGATACCATATAAACTCTTTTTAAAGACTCTATAGTCTAACAGCGGCATAGCAGCCAATACTTTTAAAGAAATGTTTAAAATCAAAAGTCAAAACAAACCATGAATTTGGAAAATCATGACACCCCTATATCAAAAATGCAATTATTACAGCTGGAAAAAATGTTGATTTATTGATTAGTCAGACATAAAATGAATTATCTACAATTCTGATAATCACTTAATGATTACAGGATTTAATAAGGGCAAGAAAGGCTAAGATGTAGTGAGCAAAGAAGGATGATTTAATATTTCAAAGCTCTGACTGAACCAAATCTAAATCTGACATCACTAAACAAAAACAAAGAACAGTTATTTTCTCAAAATTGTTCAGACCCAACCGATACGGACCGGTAAAGCTGAATAGGCCAATGTCAGCCAATAATTTATCAGCTCAAACATTTATCGTGCATCCCTTCTGTCATCCTTAATAAAAAAATATGAATTGATGGCAAAATACTAAAAGATGTCTTATTTTTCTTGTATATTTCACTCCCTGCTGTGTGTCACATCTTGGCATTAAGTGAAGTTGAACACCAATTCAAATCTTTATTTTTTCTAAATAACATTGTCCTTTTCTATTTTAATATTGAAGCTGAACAGATATTTACAGTGGCCAGGGGAAGCTTTATTAACAAAGAAGGTTAGTTTTATTAAACTTATTCATAAACAAGTTACTGTATTCATTAAATGACCCGCGTGGTCCTGATGTAGAACTGTTTGGAAGCAACATTTCTTTCACAGGTACTTTTTAATCATGCTCTATAACATTATGTTCATTTAGTAGCAACAGTCCTGGTGACCAACAAGATCAATCACTCATTTAATACGCTGCAGTGTCAGTTAATACTTAAATATTTAATCATTTAATCTTGATCTATTACTAAATTATGTAGAGGTTTTTGAACCTCCTCACAAGCTAATTTGTTTAAAAATGTTTTAGTTTAATTACAAAGCAGGTAACTTAAGCACAATAAGTATTTCTTAAGAGTAGCTTTTTGAAACTGCTGCAGTGTCTGGATAAATAACTTTGCTGCAATTTAGCGAGTTAACCTAAACCTATAAGGCACATGCCAGGATTTAGCATCATGTGTTGCAGTGGCTGGTGGTGACTTCTAACAATAAGCCCATGAAGACCGATAGTGTCGACAGCACCCTCCTCTCTGTCTGAGGAAGTGTTGAAAAGCTGAAGCCTCAGGATGAGTTGCTTCATCAGATAATACAAACTGGTTCACCTTATTCAGATAGGACCGCTGAAGATATGACAGGAGAGTGGGAGAGACAGTTGGGGGTGATGACATGCAGCAAAGGGCTGCAGGTAGAGGTCACACCCACAGCCACTGCTGAGGACTCACAGCCTCTGCACAGGGAGCAAACACTCTTACCAACTGAGCTACCTGCCAACCAACATGTTTATTCTTGTGGCTTTTTGACCACAACCTTTCTACCAGCCAGGCTGGATAATGTTCAGCTGTGGCTGGTATGTTAATCTTTCCTAAGGTTCACAGGATACTTTCACTTACTTAGAGCTTCCCATAATGGCTGGTATGATGTAACAGATGGGCAAATAGTAATGGGCTTTCCAACCACCCACTTGAAAGAAAAATTGCTTATAAAAGCTTGCATCATGTATGAACATGTTACGCTATCCGCCTCTAGCTCAGCATGTTTAAAGGATCAAGTCCAAGATAGTAAAAGTTCACATCACGCACTCACACCACAGCAAGAAAGCAGGTGGAAAGGAAGATAGACTTGTTCCATGAGTCTGAAGTTTTATGGTGACCAAAAGAAAAAAGGTTTCTGCTGAAGTAACTAACCAAAGAGGCAGACAGTGCATTTCAAAACATTGTGTGGATTAAAAATTCAGGGTTTTTTTGTTAAAGAGAACTACACTTAAATCACTGTATCAACCTTAAAATTCTAGAGATGCACTCACTGCAATCTTCTTGGCCGATTCCTATTTTCATTCTTTCTAAGAACAAAATACACAAACGTGTTGTAACTTCTCTTATAATAAAACTGATTTGTACGTTCATAATAAAACTCTGACTGTTAAATAGCTTTTACTAATTTTTTCATTTTCTCCAAAAGTGCTCCAGGCGACTGCCATGCCTAATTATATTATTATAGTAAGATTATGTACCAGAGAGAGCAAGATCTCACATGATTTCATAGGGAATGTGAACTTTCATGAGCTCATGGGAGAGCAGATGTAAACAAACTGGAGGCTCAAGTAGTACTTTGCCGTGTGAAATAAAAAGCAGAGGTTAAATGAGTCTGGATGAGAAAATGTTTGCAGAGATGCTGTCAACACAGGCTGTTTATTCTTCAGCCAGAACAGGAGGTGAGACTTTAACCTTCAGTCTCTCAACCGTAGTATGCTGCTAGCTAACGTTAGCTTGAAGAGCTAGAAACTTTACTGTCGATCAGCGAGACTGTCAGCTGCTTGTGGAGTCGTCTCTCTTGTCCTTATCCTGCTCTCAGAGTCTGTCACTCTTCTTATTAACACCAAGGACATGCTGTCTGTGTGTGTGTGAATATGGCTGTGACATTACTGTCCGTGTTGCTGTGAGCATGACGTGACCATCGTGCATGCATGTAAATTTAACCAATACAGAATCTGATATCTGACACAAACCGGTACATCCCTATGAAATTCCAGTATCGGACCTGCTCTAGTTCCTTCTTTCTGTCATCTATAAGGCTGGGTATTGAACCTCAATACTATAAAATAATTGAAATACCTCCATCTCTAACTAGCACTGTGACCTCTGACCCTTCACATCATTACCCGTGGCTGCTTGTAATTTTGGAACAGAAGTATATTCTGCTCTTAACTTTCGGTCATCTGTACTAGTTTCAAAACCATCAGATGTTTTCAAGTCTAATTAGGGCTGGATGAAGAAGAATTTAGAACTGATTCTGAATCGAACTGTAACACCAAGAATCAGATTTGATTCATGAGATTCCCACCCCTACTTCTAAAGCTCCATCGTGATGTCCTGCTGTGGTATCTGGATGCAGTACTCCTATCACTGAACACACACGTGCACAATGCCAGAGCTGAGTTTGCCAGGGTGCTTTCCTGCCAACAGTGTCTTATTCCTTCACACACACACTCCGATATAAAGAGAGTTACAGAGCTGTGTCCTGTCCGTGTAACAGCGTTCCTGTGCTGTGTTGGTATTCAGATTGAGGCCATTACCATGCTGTGGAATACTGATACCAGACAACAGCTCTGCTCTGCTGTCAGCACTGCTCTCCACCGGCTGCCTGGTTGACTGCCTGATTAGCTCTCTGGTTGTCTTTTATCACAAACCAACTACCCTCCTGTGAAAAAACAGACTAAAGAGGCTGGTGAAGGATGCCATATTAAAACTGTGCCGTGACTAACTGATAAAGCGGCTGCCTCACTGAGTGTGACCTGTGTCTTTCAGTGGTGTGTGTACTCTGTTGCAGTGATGCTGTACCACTGAAGATTTATATTGCAGGGCTGCCGCCTTATAGTCGACTAAACTGCTAGTCGGTGAGAAGAGTCTTAGTCGAGTTTTCACTTATCTGTTAGTTGCAGAAATTTAAAAAACAATTCAGGAGCCGCACCTTACCGTCAAGCTGGGGATTGTTGCAACACAGACCTTTTCTCTTGTAACACTGAGGTCACCGGCGCACTGCTGCTAACTGTGCTGTAACTGTCAAGTTAGCTCATTTAGCAGTCCCACTGAACTGGGACACTGGGCCTCTGAGACTAGCGGAGGCCAGTTTGACCAGCGGGAATACAGTACCAAGGCGATGTACAGCAACTCCAACCAGGACTCTGACTATGGGGACGATGATACACACTGGACAGACAGCAGAGCTCTTTTCCTAACAGACTGAAGCAGCTTTGCTGTCACAAATACTGTTACAGGAAATCTTTCCTGCCCCAAGCAATAACACCCTACAACACCTCTGTCTAACATAGAACAGTCATAGTTCTGTTTGACCAAACTCCTCTGTTTTTGCTCGGTTTCTGCTTTGCACCTTCAATTCCATAGTCATGGTAAATTGCACATCTTATTGGCCTACTGCTTGTCTAAGTGCACACGTTATCTTAACTCCTACTACCTCTCAATATAAAGAATACATATGTAGACAGAATGAATCTTATTTTTCTACATTTTTATATTTTTGTCTGTTCTTGCATATTTTTAGATTTTGTGTTGTGTGTTCTGTATATTCTCCATTTTGTGTACTCCACAGATCTTCTATGGATATTTTTTTAAACAGTATTGTGCTATTTGAATTATTTCATTATTTGTTGGGTTTATTTTTATTTCATTTTACTCTTTTGGTCTTTACATGTATATGTGTATTCACTGTGCTTGTGCTATGCCTGATAATTTGCCGCTTTAACATAACAATTTCCCAGTTTAGGATTAATGACGTGCATCCATCCATCCATATTATTAAGACCAGCAGGTTCAGACAGGGACGGGTGGCATGAAGCGGCTGAGGAGCAAGTTTGTAGCAAATTTTTAAGTAGACATGATCCATCATGTTTATGAGTCCACAAGTTGTTTTTGTGAAGTTCTAAGTTATTTCTTGCATGTTTTGAACAACAAAATTACAAAATGTTCAGTCTCCTTGCTGGTTGTTACCACTTCCACCGTTAGCTTTACCAGGCAGCCAAAAATATATATTTAAATGATTAAATTCCTGTCATAAATGTGCAATGACTAGTTGACTAATGGCTTAAACTAATGACTACTAGCAGACTAGAAAAATCTTTAGTTGGGGGCAGCACTAATGTTTTGCAGTGGTAGCTAGGGATGGCACAGTATTTTCCAAACAAATAACCCCAGACAATATTAGTGTTTTCATATATGCCATATTTAATCAGTTTTACGACTGAATCAATTCCAAAAACACGGAAAGAACCACAACTTAACTTTCCAGTCATGCAGCTATACGCCTATCCATTGATTCTCAGTAAGTCTGTGCTCACTGACACTGTTAGGGGGCGCTTGTAGTCCAACAGTAACACTGAAGGTACTGGGAGTGGAGAATCACTATTTCAGAGTACATGTGGCCCCACCTGATGCCTACAGCAATCGAATGACTCATCTACTGTAGAGAGTGTGTGTGTGTTTCTGACTAAGCCTACTTTTGGGAACACATTTCAGACTAAGGACCACCTAACTGGGGACAGTTTGTCCAATTGGGAACAAAAGCCATGACCCCAATTGGGGAAAGGCACATTTTTCAGGGTCAGTGGTTAAAGGCAGAGTTAGGCTAAGGGTAGGGTTAGGATAGGTCTCCAGGAAATTAATGGAAGTATATATAATGTCCCCAGAGGTAACGCAAGTAAACATGTGTGTCTGTGTGTGTTTTCTCATTATAATCTAACAACCAGACTGACAATAACACAATCTTTCATCCAGCAGAAACCCACCTGATGTGCATGTGCATGATGGACCATCCTGAAAAAATTAATTACTGTTGTGCCAAGATTGTAACATCCAGGTCTGATAGCGGCACAATATGCCACTCAGGTCATTAAATCTATTTACTCTGACCTCACATTAACAACACCTAATTATAACACCATGCTACTAGATAAGTGAGGCTTAAAATGCATTACACACTGGAGAACGACAAACAGATATTCAGATTCGGGTATTCTTCCAAAGTTTATCCTGATGGTGGCACAAGAGCGGAGAACATATTACAAGAATCAAGGGGTTTATTCTCCAAAAATCAAATGTAACCAGTGTGAACTGGTTACGATCCTGAACTGATCTGCACGCCCAAAAGAACAATAGCAAAAATTTCACATGCCGCATGCCATCATGCTGAATTTATGGTTTCATTTCTAAGTTGATGTGCAGTGGAACCCAGCAACTTTTACCTAAACCCTGCAGGACCTCTCAATAAGAGTTTTGTGTCAACAGGGCATGCAGTAGATTAGACAAATAACGCTCTGCTGGTGTACAAGTAGCGCTGCAATTTAAAATTTTCATTAACAATTACTATGCCAATTATTTTCATGATTAATTGATTGAAATAAACCCCGACAAGGTGATGCAGGACCCCTACACAAAGCAGAGGGGTCCTAAAGGGGTTTATTTCACAATAATGTCCTGCTACCTGTACATTATCCTTATTACATGGTTACTTACCAAAAAAAATAATTTCACACAAAACATTAATTTTAAACTGATTTTACAGCAGCAGTCCAAAAACCAAAGACTCCTCATTTCTACGTACAAGGCATTACCTGCTGCTGCTATACAATAAAGTTGGGACAGATCATTACAGAAAGAATATTTTCCTGATAGTTGAAATAGTAGTTTGAATTTCAAATTAAACCCTGACAGCATTAGTCAACATGCTGCAACAACACCACGAACTAGCATCACATTCAACTATCCAGGGTTGTTTCTCCATTCAGCTCAAATAATCAAAACATCCTTCGCACTACCTTTAAGATTTATTGCCTTGATGAAATTTTGAACTCACGAAAATGAAAATGTACAATATGAACCATAGTTTCACTTTCAGTGAACTTATTTCCATCACAGTGGAATTACAACTTTTGCCATGGATACTGTCAGGAGTTCAGTATAAACAAAGCAGCTATCAGCACATTTTGAAATTGTAAAATCAGATAGAAACATGTTCAGAATTAGCTGTAGAACTAAATACAGTACATAACTGACCATGGGACCTTTATAAAACACACAAAAAAACACAAAGTATAAAATGACATGGTTTATTTTCACCTGCCAGGAGGGACCTTCCCTCTGTGGAGCCCAGCACAGGCTTCTACTTGCTGCTGGTATTTACACCTGTTTAAACCATGAGGCTTGAAGCTGATAAGGCTTTTAAACCATTCATTCATACTATAATTAAAGTCTGGGTTTCCCCTGCATTCTTTTCACTTCTCAATTCTAAATCCTCCGCAGAGGGCTGACCAAATGTGACAATGGCCTGCAGAGGAGTGCTGCAGATCCTGATGTGAGGTATTGCGTGGGGCATATAGGCCGCCAGCAGGGAAACAAGCAGGACAAGAGAAGACAAATTTAGCTCCAACACATCGTATCACACATAGCTGCAGCACTGGCGCAGCAGTATGTACACTCAATAGTAGGCTAGTAATGAAGCAGGAAACCAAACAATTCAACATTTTACCTTTCAACTATCCACTAATCTGCTGGTATGAATAAACTCATCATACACATGCTTGAGACTTTGATTAAGATAGACTCAGATCAGTGTCAGGGTTCTGTACGTAGAGTTACCAAACACATTTCTGACGTGTTAGAACTACGTCCTCCAGAATTATAAACCTGGTCTGATCTAGTCAGCTGGCACATGCTGAGGCTCACTGTACACACTCACAGGATGAATGAATGACTGGCTGGATGACTGTAAGTGACACAGCTATATTACAGAGATCTCCGCTGTGAGTCCTAAATCTGGTTTAATCTGATACGTATCTGCCTGAGCACACCACAAACTGACTGACAGGCTGTTCAGAGGTTTCTGAGTGGCTTACTGACAGACTGGTTGGTTGGTTTAATGACAAGTTACTGACAGAAACGTAATTGCCCTGCAGCAGTTCAAGTCACTTTCACAACAGACATGTTGCCTGGTCATTACAGGAAAATTATAGGTGTAACATAAATGATGGCTCAGTTCCTGTTAGTGTCACAATGAGTCATTATGCACAACATCATGGCCTTGGAACTGGTAAACCTACATGGAATACAGCCCTATACTGGTGTAATTAAATCCACCTGTTTACCCCACAATTACATAAGATTATGAAGAGTGCAATCTAGACCTGCTCTATATGAAAAATGCCCTGAGATCACCTCTGTTATGATTTAGCTGTATATAAATAAAATTGACTTGCCATGTCAAAATCAAAAAGGTCTTTCTCGTCTTTCTGGGGAGAAAAAGACGCTTTTATAATTGTCAACAAATCAGGCCTGGGCAATAAAACAAAGCAATATGTATTGTCAGTGGATATATTATTAATAGCAATAATAAAATTGTTCAATAAAATGTCCAATAGTTTCACCTTAATGCATTAAAAACAATGAAAGCACATAACAAATATGCCCTGACTCATCCACAGCCTATTTTATCCCTTGGTAATGTAGCATGCCATGAGTGACATGCAAACAGAATTGAATAATAATAATCAAAATGTTATTGAAATGGCAATATGGTCTATTGGAATTTTCAAATTGCAGGATGTTCACTATTTGTAAAAAGCAATCATTTAACAGGTGTGTTGTTCAGTTGCAGAGAAAATTAGTGGAGATGGTGAGGAAACTGTTAATAAAAAGGACAGGTTTTTGTTTTGTTTTTTTTCAAGTCTATTAAGTGTATTACGTGTGTGCTTTTATAAATAAAGTGGTTTAAGTCAAAGTAAGGTTTGTTCTGTCTTTATTAAAAATAGGCAAGGTCATTAAAAGTTATCAATAATTATCAACAGACTGAAATTAAACATTTTATTGTTATAATTTTTTAGCTATATTGCCCAGCTCTACAAAAACTCCACAAAAAGACCAAAACTAACTAACTTTGGGGGAGTGGAGCGCAGCGCCATGTAGAAGGAGAGCGCGCGGAGCCGAAGACAGCCGTCCTGTTAGATCTGATCTGGATCTGAGCTGTATTTGGCCGCTGTCAAAAGGGACTGAAAGAACGGCTTTAGCTTCAAAAATAAAAAGAAGTCTCACACTTTGAACCATCAAAATATGAAATAAATCATAGATCAACAAAGAGACTCAATTTGCTTCGTAAACGGCCAGATATTATGTAAAACAAAGTAAATCCTACATTAGACACTGCGCAGTGACAGCCTGTGAAATGGCACTCGGATGCCGCCCAAGCCGAGCGGGTACTCGAGTACTCGGATATCGGCTACAGCCCTAGTAATTTCCTAAAACTGCTGGTGATCATAGTTTTTAGCAAACATTACTCAAACACAAAGGAAAGAGTACATTTGTTGGGGACTATTTCCAACAGTGTATTAATACATATTTGGCTGTTTTACAGCAGGAATACTTAATATTCAACCTCTCCATGTTAAGGAAGTTATTCAAAACAGACCTTGGACTGTGAGAAACAACTTACATCTAACTTTTGCAACATTAGGGCCTCTAGCATGGTTTTATAGTTTTTGTCTTGTTTTCATGGAATGTAAACAAAAGTCAGCTGGATTTGACATATGGTCGCTGTAGCAGTTATGGTAAAAAGAAAGAACTATAAATGGAAAATATGCGGTGATGGAGCTGGAAACTGTCGGGAGTCTTGGAGTCTTGTCAACAAAAGCTTACAGAGGAAGGAAGAAGTAAGCAATCATAAATGACACTGCACTGACACCTCGTCTGACTGTCTGACTTGTCCTCTGGTTGACTGGCTGACTCTCGGGTTTTCCAGCACAGGGGTTACCAAACTGAGGTCCCAGGACCTTGAGGGTTAAGACAGAAGCAGCTGGGTCCGATCTGACCTTCTCATGATGGCTGCTGCTTAAATAAGAACACACTTCATTATGATCTCTAAGAGCCCTTCAGATATTCATCCCACCAGCTGCGCTCATGTCAATTAGTTCATCCTTCCCTCACAGTAGTCAGTGTCAAGGCAACCATCCCAGCGGGAGGACCTGACATCAGAAAGCCACAATACATAACATGTAATCACTGTCCTACACGTCTCAATCCTTAATCTATTTCAGTCTGACTGCACGACAATAAAAATGACCAAACACACAAGACATGATGTCATCACATTGTGATTTTTCCAGCAGCTCCAGCGGAGGCTGAGAAGTGAACATTATGTTTCAGTGATGCTCATAACCAAAGAGTGAGGGATCTTTGTGGAACCTCCTCCAGTCTTAGAGGAGGAGCAGACCCGGCTCTGATGTACAGAATGATAACATCAATAATAAAGCAATCTGCTGGATCACTGAGCCATCTGATTGGTTCATCAATCACAGGATGCGACCAATCCACCTGTTTCTCTCCAGTGCACAGTTATCACACACGGACAAGATGGAGGTGAAAACCGCTGAGCACAAAAACCATCAAAAAGACTAAGTGTCAACATGTGCAGTAAAACATTTTACAACAGCCTTCATTGACATTTTAACTCATTCTACTTTTGGCTCGTGAGAGGTATTCCAATCAGCACGCTCTCACATCACACAATGCAGATGAAGTGAAAGCAACAACTGACATCAAACTCTGTTTCAACATGACATTAGAGCAAAAAGTGCTGGTTGGTTTTTGAACAACCTAAACTGCAGAATCATGTGGTGAGCAACATTCTCACTGCACATTAGAGGAACCTACAGTTATGAGGTATTGGTTAGGCAAGCCAGGTCTATGTAGGTCTTAATCCTCTGTTGTTTTTGTGTGTGAGAGTATGTGCTTTTACAAGAAAGAGTGAAGAGTGGGTCATTTAACAGTTTCCATGATTCCAATTAATTTCCATAATTTGAATGCATTATGTTTCGTATTTGTGTGTTGTTATTTGTATGCCTCATCCTGTGTCCTAATTGTACACTGAACACAAATTCTGACCACACTTATGTATGTAGTGCATTCTCAATGTGAAAATTAAATATATGTGTAAATACAATCTGAACCATACTGAATATGGGCCTACAAAAGGCAAATACTAACATGAGTTAAAAAAAAACAAATATGTTATAATGACTATTGCTCATTTTTAAATAGACACAACTTAAACTAATATACACACTCTATGCAACTCTGTACACTGATGCCAATTCACCTGCAGTAAGCAGGTGTACAGTCAGTGGACTGTTGATGGACATTACTGTCCTACAATGTGAAGCTTAACATAATCAAAACAGAGCAGCTACAACTTGAAAAAAGTAGAAAATGGTGGACAGTATAACAGCAGCAAAAATACTGATAAGCATAATCACTCACTACATAAATGTGGCTATAACAGATAATTATACACCCAAAATGTGTCAAATAATGATGTGAAAATAATATGACTATGTGAAAGGGGTTGTCTGCAGTGTTGAACCTCCACAGAATTATCACCTGAATCTGCAGCTCCCCTCAGCTTTTATTGCTAAAAAAAGTGACCAAACTTACATGAATTTATATTAGCCTACATGCATGCAACTGAAGATAATTTGTGATGTTCTTGCAGACCTAAATAAGTTTCATATTTCTATATAGGCCACGTAATGTTTAGAAATGTAAATATTTTGTTGTTTTGTTTTTGATTCACTGTGTCTTCACATTATTATTAGTGGGGGTATTTTGTGGATTTATTAAATAACTGTCAGTAGAGAGGCAGTAGATTTATTGTACTTTAATTTAAATGTGACAATTCAAAAGACATTAAATATGGCCAGTCTGTCCACCTTGTAAAGTGTTGCACATCTTTAAAAAGTCTTAATCCAAAAGGGGGTCCTCTTGTGTTTGGGCCAATAGAGTGCCTATTGAATATTCATTCAACACTACTTAAGTCTCTCTTATATGTTCAGGGAACTTCAGCACAGAACAGTCAGTGACCAAGTTCATTATACTGAGAGTCCACTGACTGTTTATCAGCTCAACAGAGTACCAGCAGAGCCCTTCTCTGAACTGCACAAAACCTCTGGTGACAAAAACAGAAACAATTGATCCTCTGTTTAATCCAGTTCAATACATGGTATATTGGTGAATCACTGCTGCCAATAAATCTATCCTGGTCAATCCTGATGTCTGTGTGTTTCATCCCTGAAGAGAGGAAAGGATGACGCTACTGGTGCCATTATAAATAGCTTATGCTGTGTGCACACACGCACACAAACTCACACAGGGTATTTCAAAGTCCCTGCATGCCACATAGCTGGGTAATCCCATGGCTGTCTCAGCCTGTTCAACCTGTTCTACAGAGAAACTACAGACGCACTGAATGAACACAGCGACAGATGCTACGGCACACAGATTTGATCCATCTGCTTTGGATCTCAGACCTGCAGATTTTAAAGAAATTACAGGTTGGTTTTCCAGACAAGGATTACATGTAGCCCTAGACTGAACTGAAGGATACTTCTCAGTAGATACCTGCATTAAGTTTTGTTTAGTCCCAGACTAAGTTTAACTCCTGTCTGGAAATTGAGCAAAACATGGTGACAAATTTTTATTTATTAATTTACATAAAAATATGAACAAGAAAGACACTTTTTCTAATGATAGAAATTAATTTATACTGAGACAAACTGTATAAAAACAGTTGTGCCAATAAGCTTAGTGGATTTACAGACAAATAATTAATAGGCCTAACTGTTTTAATAATCAATGATTTTTTTTTTTTGTCTTTTATTAATCCAAAACGCCAAACATTAATTGGTTTTAGGTTCTAAAGTGTAATTTTTATGTTTAATATGGTTTGATTTTGTTGTTTTAACTTCTGACTCTTTCACACAAGAGTGAGGATAAGCGGGTCAAGCTCAAGATTTTGCATTTAGTGTTCCAAAAAATGGTTAGTTATTCATGAATCACATAAAAGTTCACATAAGATTCACTAAATTTGTAACTACACCTTTGCATTCAAAATTCTTCCTTAAGACATAGGTGCTAAGCCTACATTGGCTTTACAATAGCTCATATATATTATGACATACATCCTAACCTTCACGGTTGTTAGAGTGGAAACAGAAAACAGTAGCCAGGATCTAAACAAAATCTGTATGGTTTTATGTATGGCAAGTTACAGTGTTCTTTGACCTGATTAAGTGGAACCAAGTATTTGTTGTATTTTGTTCATTCGGGTTAATAGTACACAATTACAGGCAGAGTTTGCACACAGATGCAAGACTCAGCCTGACAAATAAACAGGCAGGAAAGATATTTTTGCATGGGCAGGATATAAATCTAGAATTGATCCGGACTTTACTCTCTTCTGCTTTTTCAGCTTTTCAGCTTCATGAGGAACAGCATGTGTCCTTCTACCCATAATCCCTTGAGTTTTGGGAACATTTCCTGTGCTCAGTTGGGATTATGTATTCCTTCAAGTACAGTGTTGGATACAGGGACCAAAATTAGCACCAGTCACGAGACAAATGCTGGTAAAATATGCAAGTGGCTGGAAGATCTCTTCACTCAACAGCCAAAAAACAAAGGTAATCTATTGAGCTGCTGGTAAAATTTTAACATTTACTAGCCATTTAGCTGGTGGACAAAATAGCTCATTTTGGACCCTGGTTGGATACATCAACAAAAAGCAACACTTGAGAGTATGACATTTCCCTCCAAACATTATTTATGTGAATGCACCCTTAAGCAAACTGAATCTGTTCAGGTCTGAGCAGAGTTCAAACTCAGGAGAAAGTCTTGCTCCAGGCTGTTATCATGTAAAAGAGTACATGTTTGTTTGTGGCAGCACTGCTGGCAATTTAAATATGACCTAGAATCATTTTGAGGTGGCTATTTGTGAGGATACAGTAGATGAGACTTTTGTAGAAACTTTCCTGCTAGAGAATTTTGGATAATACAGCTAAACTATTAAATTATGAATTCATCAAAAGAAAAAACAGATCAGAAGATTTACACCTAATTCAAATCAATTTTGACGGGAAAATGCAGTAATAGAAAGCGCTTCAAATGAAAATGAGCCAAGCATGCTGTTTTCTGGCAAAATGTTTACTCTATTCCACTTATTTGTATGCATAAAAAAATCTGAACAAGAGAGAAGACGGGTTATTGATCCAGTACCTGGATATCAAGAAATGTTGCCAGATACAATGACAGTAAGTTCTTAGCTTAATGACTTATCACACAACAATGAGGATAAGGAGGGTGAGCTTAAGATTTTATCCTTTAGTGTTCCCAAAAATAACAAATTTATTTTGTGAAAATGAATTGGTGCAAATTAAAAAATACACATCTCATGAAATGGGGCACATACTAAACAGGATAGAGCAGGAGTTTTCAAAGTGGGAGGTGGGGCTCACCAGGGGGCTCCAAACAGTTTCAGGGGTGGCTTAGTGAATGAAAATGAAAAATACTGCATTAATTATCAAAAGGAGATCACATAGAATAGCCTAAATGTGTGTGATTTGGTTAAAAAGCTACTTCAGAGATACAGTATTGGGGACTGTTTTCCACACTTTCCCATAGCCAGAGGCTAATGTCTTTGGGCAGACCTTTTTTATGTGTAGTCTTATGTAAAACAGAAATATTAGGCTATCTTGGCTCAACTGTTGAGTGTCTATGTGATCAAATGACATAATCATGATCTCATAGACGTCAAGGAACTGATTGAAACTAAGCCAGTAAACTAAGGGGCTCTTTCCAAGCTTTGTCTGAGAGGAGGCCAACAGTCTCAGACTTTGAAAACCCCTGGGTTAGAGTAAAAAAAAAAAAAAAAATCAGCTTGCCACTATCATCTTCTCTTACCTTGCCGGTCTTGTGGTCAAACCACACCAGGGCATGATTCCTGGACAGCACCTTGCAGTCGAAGGTGGCATTGTTCTGGGCCGGGCGACACCGAGCCACCGACCTGCCGATCTTGACTGGCTCATCCAGGTATACATGCCGCTCCTGGAATGGGTGCGAGTTGGGTCGGCAGGCGAACACGGCCAGCGCTGAAGGCATTGATTTTGGCTTGAGAGTGTTACTCCAACCAGACACGAGGGACAGGTTTTCTTGATCCAGAGTGGCTGGCTTCTGTTGCAATCCCCAATGAATAAACTACAATATCTGTGGCCTATATGTAGGCCTAACTGTTAGTCCTCTAAGCTTCTAGGCACTAACTGATAAACATTGTCCACTGTACACAGCCCAGGCTGCACTGCTGTCCCACTTTGATTCAACAAGACTCTCCTGTGTTTGAAAAAAATCAAAATAAAAAACAAACCAACAGGTATAAAAAAGACAAGACATTCCCTTCACTGACTGTCCACCAAAAGCTACATAACGACACTTACATCTGACAGCAGGCACTATGTACAGACCAGGGTGCCATGTGTCAAGACAGACATGACTGAGTATAGCTCTGACAGCCTGGCAAACAGCCTCCCACGTCCATCAAACTATTCCGGCACTGAAGCAGGCGAGGGAAGCCTGTCAGGCACCACAGACTTGAGCTTTAGTCCCCAAAGATAGCAACAGCTCATGCCAATAATTGTGACTGCTGATCGAATGAGTTATCAGTCTGGGGAACTATCCATCCAGCGTCTATGTAGGCAGTTAACCAAATTATTGCGCGCTTTCTAGTTGAGTCTTGTCTTGCAGCAAGCTAACAACAGGCACACACCCCGAAAGTGCAACACGCCACCCGGTACACGTTTAGTAATGTGTCATCTGTCATTTACACCCTGTCATAATCTGGGTGACATTGCTGCCCTGATACAGGGAACCTAAGCTAGCTGCCTAACGCCACCACTCCCTCCACCTATAAGAACACCTATAAGACGGCTAACGACACCTAGCAAGACTGAACGCCACAAACACCCCCTGAGTTACAGTCACTTAATAAATGCAGTTCAGTCTTAACCGTTCGTCTGAATTAGTTTGTGCGGAGGCTTCACGACACTCAGCCGGGATGAACGGGGGATTAGCAGGTCTTCTTGTGCAACTAAAAATGCTAATTGGCTAGCTCGCCAGTGGACAAGCAAAGCGCTAACTCTCTCGGGCCAACGTTCTCTGGCGGTGTACCAGCAGGCTAGGCTAGCTAAGCTAGGCTAGGCTAGGCTAATGAGTGCCGACAAACTTATCATCAAGGTCCTCAAATGTTTTCTCCCCACCCTTCTCAACCAGTTCGCTTACCGAGTGGAGGCGAAATGCCATCCCTGTCTCCTGGAGCGAATAAAAGCAGCGAGCTAGCCCGTCTTTTGGCTGCTACGGAGCCCTGCAAGCGAGCGTTAGCATGAAGCTAGCAGGTTAGGTGAGCTAGCCGGCTAACTGACAGTCAGTCAGTCAGTCCGGGCAGCAGAAACAGACGCGGAAAAATCAGGGGAGTTTCTTGACTGCGGGTCCTCACGCATCACACCAGCCCGATTATTTCCCAGGGAACAAAAAAAAACCACGAGCTCTGCTGTCGTCGTCTATCTCAGTCCGGGTCGTGTTTGCCGCGACGGTTACGAGCTATAGTCGTCGCCTTCCTCCGGTTTTCTGGAAGGAATCTAGAAGAAGTTGTCCTCCTCCGCAAGTCCCGGCCGCCATACTGTAACTAGAGAGCAGACAGGCGGGGTGCGTTCACGGCCCGACTCACATCAACTCCACTCACCGCTGAGCTCGTTAAAGCGGTTGACTCCGGAAAAAAAAACGTCGTCTTATTTTTGGATTAAAATACACGCGGTTAATTAGAGGATTTAACCGGATACTGTGGAAGCCAATTAATGTCGGGAAAAGAGAAACTCGTGAAAAGTTGGAAATGAAAAAATAAATGAAAGCGAATTTAAAAAAAATTATTTATTTTGATTTTAGGTCGCCAACTTTACCTGATGAAAACTGGTCTTTTAGTTTAATTTCCCTGTTTATTATTATGCGCTGTCCCAGAGAAATTCAAAAAACAAATGATGAGTCACTTATTAAATAAACTTTATTATTGTATTATCAATTGTATCGTGATGCATATTGTGTATATAATACTTATATTTCTTACATATATGTTATTCTTGAAAGCATCTGTAACGATCCATGCGCCAAAAAACAAAATGCCACAATAACATAAGGTCTGGTCTTCATTGCAGAGTTGTTGTTTTTTTTAATTATTTTATTGCATCTACATGTTTCAGTTCATTTTTAAAAACAGGAAATGATGGAAGAACATGCAGGATGTGGTATTTAGCAAGTAAAAAATACAAGATTTACAAAAAAAAACTGTTAACTTTCATTTTTGATTTAAAATCAAATACACCAAAGAAAACATCCTTAAAAGAAAAATCTGCAATGAAATATGTTTGGATGAGTTTTAAGATCAACCAACATTTCTCTGTATGAGAACAATTCCAGAACAAATGTTTCTGTTTTTTATTTTGACTTACTAAATTACAATTTCAAGATATTAGGTGAAAATTCTTGTAAGTCCAAACAAGGGTGTACTATATCAAAAGTAGACTTATTATGACTAATTATTATTATACTAATTGTTAGATTTATTATGTATTTTTATTTTTGTCATTTGTAACATTTCTTTTTCTCTGTAACATTTGCCTATTTGAAAAGCAAATTCACTTTTCATAATTAGCTTACTTTAAAAAAAATGTTTAATACTCATTTAACTGTTTTCGTACTCTCCTTTTCAGGCTCATGTAAGTCTATACAGGGATAAAATACGTTATTAGGATTATGAAGGTAAAAATGTAACTGTCTCAACAAAAAACTTACAATACAATATACCCACTACAGACTATGTAACTGAATTTGGTATATATTGCTATATGTAAACAATTTAAAGAATGCCCACTATTTAATCAAGTATAGTAGGCTATTATCACGAACAAGACAAGAACAGAAAGCACATGAAATTTTAAGATTTTCTTAGAGCTACAAAAATGTAAAATTTGTGTTACCATTTCTAAACTATTTAGATGCGTTACAAATGTCAAAGCAATACTATAATATTACAGGAATATTGTTCTGATACTTCAAAATAAACAAAGGTAATCCTAAATCTCACTCTGGTGGGGTCACAGATTCAAATGAATGAAATAAACAGCAACAACAACCAAAACAAACAAATAAACAACCAACAACAAAAATATATATCTATTATTGGTTTTCCTAACAATTCTATTATTTTGATTATGGTTATAGTTATATAGCATTTGGGGCTACATTGGTTGCTTTAAAAACCAGGGAGTGTATCTTTAAGTGGGACTGATTTACAGTTCTTTTCGATAGAACATATTCATAATACTGTAACCTTCCAGTCTCACTTACATTACACTAATAAGAACATCAGAAGACAGTATTTTACGGTTCCATCTTGGTTTTATTCAGGTGACTTGATTTATGGACTGGGACAGCAGGGTGGGGTGGGGTGGGGTGACGTGGGAGGAGATCAAATTCTGCTTATGGCTCCAAAAATGTCCCTGCTGTGTTCTGGTGAACCGACAGCTGAGACCAAATCAATGCAGGATTAGACAGTAGAGCAGTTAAGTACGGGAGGATAAAACACCACAGTGCATCACTGCTGCTCATTTTGGTTTAATTCAGACATCATTTAACAGGAGATACAACTAAAAACATTCATTATTAATTGTTAATTAAGCTGTCTCTTTGTGCAATTTTGTTTATTTGAAAAATGTCACTCTCACATTAAAGCTTTTTCTCAAAAAGGAGCTGAGAAAAAATGTGCTTTTCCTGTTCTTGTCCAGCACAATTGTCAATAAAATACATTTCACAGAGATTAGGTAACTTTCACTTCAAGAAAAGGCCCGATAGAGGCCACAAGCCAAAATGCATTGGCCTGAGAGTAAAGCTGTACTTCAAGTGTTGCTGGGGTTTTACCTCTTGAGAACTTCCTTCCTTCTCCATGCACCTGGAAAGTGGGTGAAGTTGTGCCAGAGACCCCCGCTCTGCCTCTGTGTTTAGTGCTTTTCCTGTTCGTGTTGGTCACAGTTGTCAGTAAAGTACATTTCACAGAGATTATGTAACTTTTGCCTCAAAAGTAAAGAATATTGGGCCTCATTCACCAACAAAATTTCTTCTTAATCCGGTTTACGCAGTTTTCACCAATGTTGGGATTTATTCTGAGGTACGAACAGAATCTAAGAACAGTCAAGAGCAAAGTTACAGACATTTGGGTGCTGATATGTTTGTGCAAAATAATTTGTTGAAGTGTTTTCTTCAATATCACAGTTGTATAATATTATAGGATTTAAATTACAAAAATATTTGTAGCATTTATAATATTTTTGGATAATTTTCGATATTTTATAAATCATTATGGTGTTTTAAATTAAATAATTAATTCAACTTTACAGTGTGATTATTTATAGCTTACAAATAATCTAAAAAAAGAAGCATATCACCAAAAATCAAACATGTTTCAATGCACATCTTTATCAAATTTTGGTCAGTTTTATTTTTTGTAAAACAATATTTTTACTTAAAGTTCCAGTGTGTAAGATTTATGGGGATTTATATTATAGAAAATGGCAGAATTTGAAAATAATATTTATAAGTATGTTTTCAAGAATTGTGTTTTTGTTAATTTAGAATGAACCGTTTATTTCTGCAGAGGACATAGCTCTTCTTCCATTGAGACTACCATGTTTCACCTGTATAGTAGCCCAGAGTAGATAAAACAAACGCTGGCTCCATACGACTGTTTGCATTTTGTCTACAGTTTCGTCTACACACTTGGAATGGGCGAGTGAGACAAGGTGTTTGCAATCTGCAAGCTCACAACTAGATGGCACTAAAGTCTACGCACTGGTCCTTAAAGTTTTAGCACATGTAGTGATGAATTTTCAAATCAAGTGGAGCAATTCCTTGTCCAGGTCTTAAGAAAATATACAGACAATTTGGTGTTTAGGCTTTCTTGGTGAGAGTTTGAAGAGAAGATACGTCGTTCGTATAGTGAATATACAGCTACAGCTAGCAGATGCTTAGCTTAGCTTAGCATTAAGACTGGAAACGGGGGGGCTGTAGCCTAGCTCTGTCTAACAATCATAAAATATGCCTACAAGCACCTCTTAAAGCTCCCTAATTAATATTCTATTTTGTTCACAAAATTCACAGAAAAACCAAACTGTTCAAACAATATGTTATGGTTTTACAAAGGGATATGTGGCAAACTGTTTCTTTGCTGTGAACAGTAGTCTCCAAGGGTTGCCTGGCAACCTAACAGTGATGACTGCAAGGAAATTTTTTAAAAAGTTAAGTTTCCTTGCAAGACTTCAGGAAGTTACTGTTTAAAGATGCTCCAAAATAGCATCAACAAATAAGATATTATTATCGTTATCATGATTATTATTATTAGTAGGTTTAGTAGGAATAGTAGTAGTAGTATGGATTAAGCTATACAGCTGTATATAGCCTAAAGTAATTAAAATTAGCCCCAGCTTTAGCAGCTCCATCATTAAAATAATATATATATGAATTTATCAAATTGTAATGCAGTAATATACCTGATTCTGAAATGGGCCATTCTGCATAATGTAGTACTTTAACTTTTGGTCCTTTGAGTATATTTTGATGCTAATACTTTTGTACTTTTACTTGAGTAAAGTTTTGCACGCACCTTTAACTGTGCCAAAGTATTTCTACACTGTTGTTACTTTTACTTGAGTAAATTATCTGAGTACACTGTTGCCAGGCTACTTTTCCCCTCATAGCTTCATATTTAGCCTGCACATGTAAAAAGTGATATCAAGTCTCTCATCAAGAAAATTAAAAATTTAATTTCCCAAAATGTCACACTGTTTCCTGTAAACCGTCAGTTTCTCTGTTATATTCCTGTCCCTTCTATTATAAGTTATTCAGGGTTTGGTGTGACATAATCAGTTCCTTTAAGCTCAACTTTAACTCCAGTTTATTCAAAGTGCACATCATCCAGAGAGTCACTGTGTGCAATACAAGTCAGTAAAAAACAGCTACAGACAAAAAAAACTCACAATATTACATTTAAGAGTGCACACGCACACTGCACACACACATACACAGGTTTAGAGATTTTAAAACAGAGATTATATAATCATAACAGAGTTGGGGTAACTACTTGTCAAGGAGGAAAAAACAGTCTGATTCGAGCATGTAGTCCTGCTGGAGGTCTTGGCAGATCTGAGAGGCCTGAGGGTTGATGCAGGGTCACTTCAGGATCAGACTGATTATCAGTCTGGTCCAAATATACCAGAGTGAAGGACAAGACAAGGACCGAGAGACTAGCACACACTCTCAAGATCAACCAGAGGTGTGAGTGAACTACAGCAGACCTTCACAGCTGCAACAGAGTGTTGATTGATTCTCTTTGTGTCAGGATCAGACACTCTGACTCTTTACTGTAAGCTGCTCCTGGACCAGCAGGTCTGGTTTATGGTCATGGTATAGATCTATAGATCCTGGTCCTATAGCCCCTGCTGCCGAGCCCAGCCCTCCCACAGAGCGAGCAGGGGACCAGCTGTCATTATGCTAACAGTCCGACTATTATTTGAGATTAAACAGCATCTTACTGTGTTTAGCTTCTTAGCCCAGTTTGACATCACAGCATCCAGTAATACAGAGGCTGTGTGTTGGTAACAGGCACATTACTAAAGGTTAAGCTCAGTGTTGGGGAATACTGAACTACATGTCATTAAACTAGTAGTTTAAATACATTTTGCTGTAGCTTTCGGGCACTACATTCATAAAGTAGTCAAAGCTACTACAAATAACTTTAATATTTTGTTGATTTTGCAGACGCAGTGGACAAAAGCTTTAGTGTTTCCACCATAGCCACAAAATAAATAACGTCAAAAACGGAATTATCAAAAGAAAAAGCTTCTCTGGCTTCTTTTTAACTGGCTAATGCTCTACTCGCTGTAACCTTACCAGGGAAAATGTAAACACAGGCTTGTTTCAACTGGTTTCAAGGTGAATCCAACCCGGTGGCAGGCATCAAATATGACTGTACAGAAAGAGTCGATCTTTTCATGGATGGTTTTATTTGTTTAGGTTCATCTGGAGGCATCATTAATAGACTAGGACTGTTCCAGAGCCAGTTAAAAAGTCCTTGTGATAGCTTTTAAATAAGTTTTTGCCACTGTGTTAACTACTGAAACCACAAAGTTAGGGCAATAAGAGAAGAGGAATGATTTTTTTTATTTTTTTTAATTTTAGTATTGTTTGATTAATGGACATTATATGCTGGCTGTATACAAAACAAAAGCTGACATCCCTTGCACTTTCACATGAATACTGGTCTATTTTCTTTTCTTTTCTTTTGTGGTTTGTGAGAGGTGTACAATAAACTCAACTGATTTCGCATTTTTTCCTGACAGGTGACTTTTTTGTATTATATATAATTTATTATCCACGTACGTTGTCAATTTGATCTTTTTTTTACAAAGAAGTTTTTCTAGTGTTAGTTTACCAAACTAGACTTCTCCCCTGGGTCGCTTTGCTGCAGCTCAACTTCTTCCAGTGTGAAATAATTGCCTGCTGTCAAAGTTTCTTCTCCAACACTGGATAAGACCCATTAAAAATGTATTTCTTTATAAATGTTGCTGTTTGTTCTGGGTTGTTTTGTTCACTTTCACCCTTCTTATTTAATTATATACTTAAGCTTCATGTGAAGCACTTTGTAACACTGCTTTTTTATTATTATTATGTATTATGCTGCTGAGAGGAGCAAAGTTCATCCATACATGATTCTTAGGAAATGTTTTGATTAAAGCAGTAAAATTAGACATTTACTATATGTCAGGTTACTTAAAAAATAATTACTTAGTCTTTTAAAATATTTTTTGAGGGGTGACCGAGTGGCTCGGTGGGGTGGAGCTGTGCGCCCCGTGTGCTGAGGCTGTGGGTCGTGAAGTGGCCGTGGGTTCGGGTCCCGCCTGCAGCCCTCTGCTGCATGTCATCCCCCCACTCTCTCCCCCTTTCCTGTCCTGTCAATAAAAGCCATGAAAAAGGCCAAAAAATAGATATTCTTTATTTTTGAGCTTTTTATGCTTTTATTTGAAGGGATGGCTGAAGCGAGGACGGGAAGAGGGGAGAGAGAGACAGTGGGGGATGAGATGCAGCAAAGGGCCACAGGCAGGAATTGAACCCACAGCTACTGCAGAGGACTCACAGCCTCAGTCTTCATGCACATCCTCTAAACTGCTGCCAGGATGCTGCTTTCAAGTGTATTATTAATCACTTTTTTTGCACTTTAAATTTCTGACATTCAAAGAACAGTTGTGTTTTATTGAATGTTACATTTTATTTTATATTTTGATTTTATTATTATTCTATTTTGTTTTCCAGTAAGTTTGTTTTTTTTTGCTTACAACTAAACGAGAACATAATCAACCCAATATGCTAATAAGTCCATAAAATGCTTACGAAAAAAAAAAAAAGAAATTTGAACATTTAAAATTCCATGACATCTGGCAAACTGATGAAGATCATGTGGTATGATCTAAAGCTCCAGAACAGCATATGGACATTGAGTGAGGTTGTTTTTTTAATCAACATATTTATTGTTGAATCTTCTTTGAATTAATTCATCTATTTATATCTTAAGATTTTTTACTCATTTGTTAATTATGTATTTATATATGCGTATGCATAAAAATTATACTTATATGTGTACCACTCAAGTTTATTTAGTCATTTCCACCATAAATAAAACACAGATCACCAGAAACCAGGATACTGTTAGAATCATATAAATGGATATGAATAACCAGGTTTCTCATGTTCCATGTAAACACCATAATCCAAATATGATCAAAAGTGGAATAAGTCTCATAACCTGGATACTCATGAGCGTGTAAATGCAGTCATTGATTTTCCTCAGAACAGGATATTAAAACCAACAACATCAAACCCATACAGAACATTTAAATAATATACAGATCAGTTTACAGTAATATGGCATTTATTAGTTATTTAGCTAATATTAGTGACATTTCTGTAAATTAATCTGACTGATTTGCATCCTCAGACAGTGGAAGCAATATTTTTTTGTTTTTTTTTTAACTTTTATCTTCTTACCTATAATAAGGTGGATTTGTGTCACAACTTGGGTCAAGAGGGGGTGCACCCCTGCCCTCTGCAAGCCCCCACCACTCCGTTTCATCCATCTGCTCGCTCAGTGATGGAGCTATTAAAGGATTTAGATAAAGCTGATTTACCACCTTGTTCCTGAGAGTCGGGCTGTAATTGAAGAAGTAATTCATTCAGTGATGTGAGCTACACTCAGTGTGAAGGGGAGGAATGCAGATCCAGCAGAACAGGTGCCAATATTGAATATCTTTAAAGGAACCGTTCATCCCAAAATTAAAAATGCACATTGTACCTCTTGTCTGCAGTGCTATTGATCCATCTAGATTATTTTGGTGTGGGTTGCCAAGTCTTGAAGATGAGCGAGACAGAGAGATGTCTGCCTTCTCTTGAATATAATATAAAGGAACTAGATGGCACTGTGTCACTTAGCAGAAGGAGGCATGTGTGATCTACTCATGGGCAAGAAGTTACAGCTTAGCTAAGGAGGATGACATTAATGTTTACATCCTGTGCTATCATGAGCTTGAGCCTCACATCCATGAGTTAGTGCACGTTTCCTTCTGCACAGTGACTGTACAATAAATATTGATTTCAAAACTACAACATCACTTAAAATATGCATCACATTTGTCAGTAAAAGTTTCTCATCAATTCTAGTTTCTAGTTCTAATCTAATGTAGTTGGACAAAAGGTCGTTTACCGGCTTTTTCCATGTGGTTTCACCTGCATAGAGAAAAATTCATCCATATGTGATTCTTATATAAAGTTTTGATGAAATAAGTAAAAATTAGACATTTTCTGAGCGATTGAAACTTTTGCCAATGAAAAAATTCATATATTTTGACTTTATATCTAAAATTTAGGACTATATATGCTCATAAATTTGGTGATGAAGCTACACTTTTATTTACTATTTCATAGTTTTGCCTTCAAAAGACAAAACTTTTGACTCATCTCATAAGTTATAGATATGGAAGTCCATTTCCATCAATATGATGAAAAAAGATGCTGCAAGTCATTATTATGAGGAACCTTTTTGAAAAATAATGAGTTAGTATCTCAAGATAATGACTTAGCACATAAACTTTGCAAAAGTTTTTGAGAAAATGTCTTTGAAATACTAACTCATAATTTTGAGCTACCACACCATTATTTTATCTTATTTTAAGATAGGCCTACTAACTCGTTATTTTGAGATATAAAGTCATTATTTCGAGTTTCATCATAATGATTATGATTTACTCATTACATTTTTTCCATCACATTGGCAAAAATGGGCTTCCATAAATAAACATCTCATAATTTCATAATGTTTTCTTAAAGTGAGTAATAATATTATTTCGTAATCGTTTCACTGGTCTCATGATCATGACTTAATCAAAAGTTTGACTTAGGTCTCATATTTTTGACTGTTAAAGTAAAACATTTAGTTTAGCGTCTTGTAATTAATTTTTTTTTTTTAACTTTTCCTTTTTTCATTTTACGGTGAAAATGATCTTTCACTTTTACGAGCCCTATCTTGCCTTGAATACAACTCGGTGCCCGGGACGCGGCTTTACGAGATGACGTTGCACATTTCGTCACCACGTCGTACGTACGCTCCTGCTCCTGTGCTGTGCTAGCTAAGTGGCTACTTGAACCGTTGCTTTGCTGCTGTTGTTGTGACCCGAGGGACACCAACTGTACACCCCAGTAAACTTATTTAGAAAACCGTCGACATCCTAGCCTGAGTGTCCGTGTCGGGCCGTCGCCATGGCTCTGCAAGGCCCGGAGGAGCTGGGGGAGCAGGTCGAGGAGCCGGAGGATCTGGACGACCAGGACGCTAGTAGCATCTCTCCGGCCGAGGAGATAACTCTGCCCCCCGGGCCCGGAGGCGACGATGAGCCGGAGGAGGCTCTCCTGCTGCCCTGGGACCGCTTCTCCGCCTGGCTGCACTGCATCTGTGTGGTCGGCTTCGACCTGGAGCTGGGACAGGCGGTGGAGGTGAGGCGGAGGGATCCGCCCGGGGACAGCCGGGTCATGGGAAAACTCCTCCACACTGTAGCTGAAAATGTTATGGAGGGCTCGGACTATTTCCTGGCCTGCAGCACACAAAGCTCTCCATGGAGCTGTGTGTTTGGGGCTTTGTTTACTTATTCTGTGGTCATACAATACTGACACGTTTACGCACAGATACCAATAGAAACAGAACATTTCTTACTGTTGCATTATCGTAGGTAGCCACGGGGATTATGTGTGTGTGTTGTGTTCCTCCTGGAGTTAGTCCGTTCCAGCAGCATCAGTTCAGCCACTAACTATCTCACATGGAGGATTTTTGCTGAATGTGTTGTTTTAGACAGAGACATACACATTTTTCAGGCCTTAAACCTGGTAACACGGAGGGTTTGGATCCTACTATTATCCCCCAAAGCAAACAGAACAAACACCTGTTGTCCTCACAGGAGTTTGGGATACAGAACCAATGAGCTGATAACACATTTTATATGAACACTACATTTGTTGTTAATAAGGTTTTATACTTTGATCTGGGTGCACACTCCTGCAAGACTTTTTGTTTCACTTTCTCTAATGAACTGAGCAACAGTCTGCAGGACTATTATGAGAAGAGCTTGTCAATTTGATTTACTGACTGAATACATTACTCATAGAAATGCATCTGTCTGTCTGAGGAATGTCAGCAAATGGTAAAAAAAAAAGTCACTTCAAGTTCACAAAGGCTATGGGCACATTTCAGATGCTTTAATATTCTGATTACACCTCATAAATTATGTTGCTGCTGATTAATTTTCTGTTAATAATCTTTGTTGACTTACTATTACATTTTCAGAATCCATCATAATTACCACTGCCAAAATCTGATTAGGTAGTCGATGCCATGGCCACATTTCAGTTAATACTTCACTGTAGACGTGATATTATCTAGATAGGTATTTAATATTAAAATGCAGTGTGTCAAATTTAAAACTACTTTTGCAATCACATTATATCCTGTTTATACTTGTTATACTGAAAAATAAATATACATTTTTGGGGGGAGGGGCAGTTAAGTAATATGTTTTAACAAAATACCTTATCAGGAAATTTGGTGTATTGTGTAATATGGTGGCTGCTAAAACTTGATGTAGTGTTCTGATTCTGAATAGATAAATAGAGCTGATGATACAAAGCCAGATTGCATTCATTGCACAGCACCTACACACTCCAATACAGGAGGAGGCGATGCACACTTTTAAAGTTGTTATGTGATCCACCAGTAAACACAGAAATAAATAAAATAAATACAAGTTTTTATTTTTATTCAGCATTTAAGTCATTGACATGTCTGATTTGACAGATTAAATCAAGGCATTTAATTTGATTTCTTAAGCAAAATGCTTTATAAAATCCAAAATTTGTAGTTTGTGAAGTTTGTTGTTGTACTGTACTAGAAAAAATAAATTAACACAAAACTGATTTTTTGTTTTAATTGTCATGTCAGTTAGATTTGGTCTGCAGATATGCATGTGCTATATGGACTTTTTAAAATACAAAAATGTGAGATTATTGGTTATGATCAGTGTCACACATGAGAAACAGTTTTTAATTTTTTGGCTGAAAAAAAAAAAATCCATGTTGTGCATCCCTACTGCTAACAAAATGCAGGAAAATGGCAAACAGCAGAAGAGAAAATAATTAATCCAGTGAAACTACAGAGACAAATAAGTGTTGGTAAAGATGTCCAAGTTTGAGACGCCTGTGATTTAAAAAAAAAAAAGTGTTGCTGCTGTTCACAGAAGCTTAACACAGTTTTTACACAAGAGCTGATGAGTTGTTGCTGTGTGGTAACTTAAATGTTCATCTGTCTTCCAGGTTATTTATCCTCATCATTCCAAACTGTCAGAGAAAGAGGTGAGTCAGACTGACTGGATGTGATTTTAAATAAAAGAAGAGCTCATTATTATTTTTCTTTTCTTTTCTTTTCTTTTTTTAAGATATGTAGGTATGTAATATTATTTTTGTAAATAAAGTTATCGCATGCTGATTGAAATGGCATGAAATTATGTTCATCAAATGGGGTAGAGTCTGGTAGAATATTTATAATATTTTTCATGTTTGTTCTTCTTTTGGAGCTGAAGTGAGTTTATGAATCACTGAATCAACCTGAGATGAAATGACAAAGGAGACAAAATCAAACAAAATCTTTTGTTTTTCAGAAAACGAGCATCTGCTACCTTTCCTTTCCTGACTCCAACTCAGGTGAGTTCCTGTTTCAGCCTTTTAAACTTTTGTCTGACATCTGCGACCACTGAGGAGACTTTGGCTCAATTTTATGGTGACGTAAGATTACAGGCTGGGTTTTGCAAGAAAAGAGCTAGTTGTTATGACGTGTTGTCCAGCCATGTTGGAAGGCAAAAGTGTTAAAACTCATCAGAACAGCCACTGTTGACGCTGGAGTGAAAAATCGACCGTGATGGAGATGAAATAATAATAGTTTAAATTTGGTGAGAAAGGTGCACATTTTCGGTTTCTCCTGGAAGACATTCGTAGTGTTGCAATTGGTTGTGTGCAGAAATAGTTGTGTGAGGAATGAAAAAAAGAGCAAATGAGAGGCAGGTTGAAACCCAGCTTACTTTCTCACCTCCACACAGCTGTTCAGTCTCAACACAATTAAACAGCACCAGAAACTACAGCCTCCAAAATGACCATTAAGTTGAACCAACACAGCGCTAAAACTGTTTAATAAAAAACTCAATGTTATAAAGTCCATGCAGGCAGGATTTATTGCTGGGCTGTTGTATTAAGCTCCAAATGAACTAATTTGTATGATGTTGTCTCTGAGCACATCCAAAAGCAAAAAGTGTTTCTACTTTGTCTGAATGGCCTCAGAAAGGTGAAAGTCTGGGTGTCATAAAGAGGGACGAGATGCAATGAATCTCTCAGTTTGTCCCCACAGACGTACATGGAGCTGCACTCTGTTGTACACGTAAAAAGTCACAGAAGTAGTTGTGTGCTGAATGAAAGAAGAGAGCTGGAGAGAGAGAAAGTTAAAACCAGACTTACTTTCACACCCCCACACCCTTTAACAATCACTGCATAAAGTGAACATGTTTGTCAGTTTCAGGAAGTTACAAAAATTCACACTCTTGGGCAGTAAAACATATCATACTGGTTTGGCTAACGCTAGCTGTTGCTTGCGCCAGCAGCCTGCTCTTCCTTGCTGGTTAACATCCACCTGTCTGTGCTGAATGTGATTACACGTTGCTCTGGTCGAGTGTTTGTTTGTCAGTTTATTCTATACATATAATGTTAATTTTATTTTCTAGATCAAAGTTCTGCAAAAATTGTGCTGGTTTAGATGTCATCTTTACTGTCCACCTCACTGGTTTAGTTTACATACGGGCATTAGCACCTGCCTGGCGGGTAGATGCATAACATCCGAGACCCAACACTTAATTATTAATTAGTTTAACCATCTAGGTGATGACTAGGGAGGGTAGCAACGTTTAATCGACTGGACCAGTGTTTCTCAAACTTTTTATCCTGGGGCCCCACTTTTTAAAAATTACACCCATCGCGACCCGAGTAACAGTAAGCTTTATTGTTAAATTCTTGTTAATTTGTGCACAAATTAACTTTCTTGACCATTTTTACTGCCATTTCCACATCACCCTATATTATCAAGCGTTATTGAAAAAACATATACATGTTAAAACTTTAGAAATGAGAATAAATTCATTTAAGCTGAGTTAACAGACCATCTCATTGTTTTTATTTCCTCTTATCAGGAAAACAACACAGGACATTTTAACCTACTTCACAAATGAGACAAAATAAGTGCATTTAGACTGATTGAACATCCTGTTTTTCCTTTGATCTATAAAACAATACACACATTTTAACTGTTTGATACAGTGTGTACTGCAGATATAAATTTTAATCTTGAATTTATTTGGGGACCCAAATAAAATCTCTTGTGACCCACCTGTGGGTCCCGACCCAGTGTTTGGGAATGACTGGACTAGACAACAGCACATCCCCCTTTCAGACTGTTGTGACCTTAATCCTTGATGGTCTTGGGCTTGAGGTAAAGTGTCCGTCAGAGGCAGCTAAAAACCAAAACTTTAAACAAACAACAATAGTATTTTTATTTTTTTAATTACTGTTCCTGTCCAGACAAACACAGTGAACCACACGACATACTGTTGAAGAAGATCATGTTGTAGGGCTGGATTTTTTACAATTAATTCACATTATTTCAAATGTCATTGTGATTCTGAATGAGCTTGTTGAGAACATAAACTGGAAGCTCTGGTTTCACTGGTTTCCCTTAATTTTTTGTTTAAAGTAACTGTTTGGCCCTGCAGCTACAGTCAGGGACCATTTTGAAAATCCTTTACGTTGTCAAAAAAATTAAGCTAACAAAGATTTTTAGACACTTTCGTTAGGCTAACACTAGACTAGAGATAAAGTGGGTTAGGGATTTGTTTACAGGCACGTACACCTCTGTGGAATCGTGTGTTTCTCTGCAGGTGTGTGATTTTGTAGTCTGTGAGTCAGCAGAGCTGGTGAACCTGCTGCCCTCAGGATGATGACAGGATTAGGACAAAATGCTTACAGGGCTGGTGTGTATATATATACTGTAGCCGTGTGTCAGAGAGAGCGAGAGAGACAGTACAGTGTACACCTGCAGCTCTCTCCTGTCGCTCACATCTCGATCAGAGCCGTCATCATTTGTCTTTAATTAACCGCGTGTCTGTGCTGCAGCACGCAGGATTTAAAGTGAAACAGTGACTGATTGTCAGTTTTAATCTGAGGGTGTTTACATCCACATCAGATGAAGGGTAGAGGAACTGAAGCTCCTGTGTTAGAGGCAGAAATAAGACAGAATTCAAACTAAAAACTAGAGCCAGATTAATAATTGAATTTGACATTTTGTATATTTGCAGTAGGACCACATGATTATACCTGAACTTATAACTAGAACTGATTATTTTGTAGTTATTATATCACAGTGGTTATTTTATTATATCACATTTATTTTTTATTTGTTGAAATTTTGCATCAAAACAATGCAGCTATACTGAACTTGAACACTGTGCATGATCCCCCCCCTCCCCCAGTATAGAACTATAATAAACAAGATTTGCATCAAATATACAAACACCTAAAGCTTTTGGTTTGCACGACACATTTACTGTCTGGTTCAGCGTCGGTGTTTTCTCTCTCTCTGATAAACTCACTGTACACTACCTGCTCAGCACAAAACATCAGGCAAAGATAGAAAAGAAAGCGGAGCATTTAGCAGCTGAAGAGACAGATATTTCCCTTGAGAGCTGGTGGAAATCAAACCAAAAAGCAAACGTGAGAGTTAATATTGAGACTCAGGGTGTGCTGACGTATGTGTGGGAATAGGCTTTATGGAGTGAGGTGATATGTCAGATTATTTTATTGTTCCGCATCTCAGAATCATTGAACGTGGCTTTAAATGAGACCAGAAGCTGGTATTTAATTGGCATTTAAACGCTGTAATTATTGTACTCAGCGCTGTAACGATCAGTCGATCAATTAAAAATAACTTGATTGACAGAAAATTAACTGGCAACAGTAATGCTCAACAATTTAATCTTTTTTTCATGCAAAATTCTCTGGTTCCAGCTTTTCAAATTGTGAACATTTGCTCCTGCTTTTTGTTTTATATGAAAGGACTGAATATCTTCAACTGTCTCTCCAACAAAACAAGTCATTTTAAGACATCACTTTTGATCTGGGAATTTGTTTTTTTTTTTTATTTATTTATTTGACCTTTTTTTTGGCCATTTGATTTATTGATTAAATAAGAAAATCAGCAGATAATGAAAACATTAATCTGAATCTGAAAATTTGTGTAATCCTAGAATAGAAAATTTATGATCATGAATATTTTAAGATTGATTTCAGAGCCCTTCAGCCACTTTATCAACACAGTGAAACATCTCACGATTTATGGAAACAAGGCCACAGTTCTTATAAACATCTGACTTTTGCCTCTGTGGTGATAAGGTAAATTCTTGTTATTGTGATTAGCGCTGCAGTGATTAATCGAATAATCAATTATGAATCAATTATTAAATTAATCGCAAACTATTTCAATAATCGTTTAATTGTTTGAGTTGTTTTTTTTTTAAGGAAAAAAAGTCTAAATTCTTTGATTTTAGCTTCTTAGATGTGAAATTTTCACCATTTTCTCACATTTTATTGACCAAACAACTCATCATTTAATCAAAGAAAATGATCAACAGATTAATTGATAATGAAAGTAATTGTTAGAGGAAAAACGATGTAAAAAATGTATGTAACAATGTTTTGTTAACTTTTTAGCTAATGTTAGATAGAAAATAAAGTAACTTTGTGTTAACTTTTTGCTCCACATGTTTGCACTTAGTTTTCAAGTGACAAAATTGTGACAGGATTAATTAATTGATTAATTGAGAAAATAATCATCAGTTGCAGCCCTATTGTGATTTTTTTTTTTTTTTTTTTTCCATTTTGACTTCCATTTTGCTAACAAGGTCCTCAGTGTTTACAGACTTTGCTGTGCACGGGTGTGTCTCACACACTCTGATTTAGATAAATAGAAACACATAAATAAAACGAAGAGCATTCAGAGCCTTTTTAGTCGATTCAGGCTGAGACTCAGAGCTGCTGATGGCATGTTTCACTCTGGGTGGTCTTGAACGCAACCCGACTGCATGATGTCATGGAGTCTTGGCTGAGCTCTGGGAAGTGTGTGTGTCTCTGTGTGTGTGTCTGTGTGTCCTATGAAGTGGAATGGCTTAAATTCTGACAAGAGTGTGAGCTGAAGTGTGTGTGTGTGTGTGTCCTCTGAAGTGGAATGCCTTAAAGGCTAACAGAATGTGAGCTGAACTGAGTGTGTGCGTGTGCGTGTGTGTGTGTCTCTTGTATTGTAATATCTTAAACTCTTATTAACTCATTTTCTCTGTGGCACTGGCACTTTTTTGGCATGTCTGCTGGAGAATGTGCGGAGGTCATGTGGGGGTTAAAGGCCGGTCCGTGACTCATTGTGCACTTCCCTTTTCCTCTTTTTCTCTGCTTCCTCTTCCTGTTTGTCCAAAAATCGGGAGGAAACCAGGAAGATACTGAAGAGCTGACTGTTGCACATCGAAATCACAGAAAATAATCAGAATGAAAGCAAAATATCAACTCTCAAAACGGTTTTCTATCACTTGCACCTTTTTAAATTCACCTGGTAAAATCACATTTTCTACAGTTACACTTTTAGAGTAGAGTGGATGGAGTTGAGTCAGTAGCAGAACCTAATAACAGTTACATTTATTTTAGTGGCAATCAGATGTTTGTCATTAATGAAAACTAAACATAAATTGTAAAATTGTACACATTAGAGCTGCAACAATTAAGCGATTTATTGCTGCTATTAACAGTAAATTATTTTGATTAATTTTTAAGAAAAAATATCCAGATTCTCTGATTTCAGCTTCTCAAATTGAATATTTTCTGTTTTCTTTACTTCTCTATGTCCGTAAACTGAATATCTTTGGGTTGTGGATGAAGCAAGATGCTTGGAGATGTCAGCCTGGGATTTGGGAGACACTGTCTGACATTTTTCACCATTTTATGACATTTTAATCAATTAATTAATCTATGATGAAAATAATCCTTAAATAAAAAGTATATCAAAGGTCAGATTATGAAGACATATTAGAAGATCTTACAAATTTATTGCTTACTTTATTTACTGTTTCATTTTGCCAGTCTAAAACCTTAAGATATTTATTTTAATATCGTACAAAACAGAAAAAAGCAGGAACTTTCCGTATTTGAGGGGCTGATGCATTTTGAATCTTACTCTACAGTGTCTTAATATGATGTATTTTGCTTTGTTTTAAGTATTTTTATTTGTATTTCTCACTAGTTTACTGCAGTTTATACTTCTCATGGCATGTTACTCTATATGTTGTATGTTCTTGTGCTGATTTTGTATTTTAGTGAGTTATAGACAGTTGTCCATTCTGGTAGAAAAAGTTTTGTTTTATTCAAACCTATAACATGTGGAGTCAAACAGAGGTGTTTGGGGCCTCCTATTGTTCAAGTGACTGAATCTGGAATCTGCTTGTGCTGCTTTTTAACGTGCTGATGACGAGGAATCGACAAATAAAGACCAGTTGCAAGAACTTTTTATTCTTCTTACATCAAGGACCACAGTGGAAATAGGTCTCTGACCTTATTTTGTCATCCTTGATGCTTTTGTAGTTGTGTGTAATTTAATGTCTTCCTCCCCTGAGCGACAAAGTTTATCATTCTGTCTGATGTCAGGCGAAATGAGAAACCCACAAAGTTAGAATAATCTTAAAACAGGAAATAGATAATAAGTCTGAATGTAGCAAATGAAAGTCAGTTAACACAGACTAAAATAAATAGAAAAAACAGAATATATGGAAGTCCAAATGAATAATAAAACACAGTATAAAGATATTAAAATATATGCAGTATAAGTATAAATGATGTTCCCATGGTAACCACAACATCCCTCTGCTGTGTTCCTAGGTTGCCTTGGCGACACCCAGTTCTGCTTCCGCTTCCGTCAGGGTTCCAACAGGAAGTCATCGCTGGGCTGCTTCCTGGAAACCACCGACCGAGATGCACCGCCCTGTCTGAAGGTTTGGACACGCACACACGCAAAACACACGCACACACACAGCACTACTGACTCACAGTGACATAAAAATCTCTATCTGATTCTGTTTGTTTGTGTTTGTTGCAGAGGGAACAGGGCCATTACTACGGTTACGTGTACTTCCGTCAGGTGCGAGACAAATCCCTGAAGAGAGGATACTTCCAGAAGGTCAGTGTCAGACTGCACTTCAGTTTCAACACAACAAAAATATGCTAACATACATAGCTTAATATAGAGCCATACATACAGATAAAGGCAAGATTCATAAATCAATATATAGTCTGACTCACTGGATGCACATTGCAGGTATAAGCCTGCTACTCGTTGCTTGCTTGCTTTGTTGCTGCGGCATCCACAACAACAACCTCTGAGCTGCAATCTGCATGCTGAAAATGACAAATTAGTGCCTGGGACGCCAATCGAACGAAGCTAGTAGCTGATATCTTTTTTTTTTTTTAATGCCAGAATTTGCTTGCTGATGTGCACATGTTCCACTAAAACAAGTTCCCCCTCGACAATATTTTGCTGCAGCACTGTCGCTGCATCCTGGGCGCAGCTCCACTCCAGATGTTTGTGATTGGTTTAAAGAAATGCAAACAAGGCAGGGCATTTTTCCTCCCTATAGCAGAATGTGTATGTGTGGAGCAAACTTTGTCCAGCACTGTGGGGAGAGGTCTTGGTATGTGAGACTAATCTCTTACTTGCCAATATGTGAAGATCTTTGTCAATTTTCATAATCACCAAATCATTAAAATCATTTATCAGGTAAAAATAACAAACATTCTCTGATTTCTGCTTTTTAATTGTGAGGTTTTGCTGCTTTTCTCTGTTTTATATCATTGGAACATGGATACTTTTGGATGTTGGACTGTTGGTTGGACAAAACAAGACACTATTAAAGGGTCATTTCACCCCAAAATAAAAAATGAGTGCTTTTCCACATAGCGTGTGGTGCTTGATCGGCGATCGGATGTACGCGTCCTTCTGCACGTGATCCGGTTGGCTGGTGTAGTCTCTGGATTATCTTGACTGACCTGATTATGATTTCTGGAAAGAGACGTTGCTGTTGAGTTTCTCACATGTATGTTTTTTGACGGTTTGAGCACCACAAGCCAAGTTCCGTCTCGTTCTGTTATATTCAAGAGAAGTCAGACATCTCTACTGCTGATATCTCCAAAAACTCTGCACCTCACACCAAAACAATCTAGATGAACAAATAGCACTTTAGGATAGAGGAAAAGTAATTATTTTTGATTTGGGGGTGAACCTATCCATTAAACTAAACTTTTATAGACTAAATAATTAATTAAAAAAACTGATTGAGAGATTAGTCAAGACTGAAATATAATAATATTGTTTCAAACAGTATCAAAGCCGCTCAAACAGATAACAGATAAACAAAAGAAGTTCAGTGTTCACAGGTTTAACAGGAAACACTGATGTCATATTAAATGATACATTTTAACATGTGAATTTAAACTCTCTGTCTCTGTCTGTGTCTCTCTCTCCCAGTCTCTGGTCCTGATCAGTAAGCTTCCCTACGTGACCTTCTTCCACTCCCTGTTGAAGATCATGGCTCCAGAATACTTTGAGAAACAGGAGCCCTGTCTGGAGGCCGGTCAGTCCGATTACCTGTCCATACCTGTCTGTTTCTAGCCGCCAAAATATTAAAAATACATACTTTGTAATGCAAATGCTCTTTAAGAGAGACTGTTAGTGTCTCGACTCCAGCTGGTCCGGAGGTCTGCAAAAAAATCTTTTACCACAAATGAGCCTTGAGTCACTCTTCGCACCAGCTTCAGTTTCCCTCCACTGGCTTATTTTTATTTTGACAAACACGACATCACATGCTCAGGCCACTTTGTAAAGAAGATGATTTGCCCTCTGACCACTGGAAGGAGCCTCAGGTCCTCACAACAAAGTTGTTTAAAGGTTCTTGCAGGAACCAAACATGATTCTGCTTCTGTATATATAAATATATAGAACCAAATATATTTTCTTACTTTCCCCTGGTGTTATCTATTTGTGCAGATAGTTTTGCTTCAGGTTTTGAGAAGAAAACATCAGCAGTAACATGTGTCTCCAGAAACAGTGTCCTGCAACTCAAGATCGAAACACACTGTGGACTGTTTTAATAGGAAGTGCTTTTTACTGAAGAAATAGTCCTTTTGAATCTGTCCACCATGTGTTTAGTGGATCATCCAGAGTTACGAGGACACTATTTCTGGAAGGATGTGTCGCTGCGGTACAAACAAAATTCAGTTCAGCTGTATTGTATCAGAGTTGAGACAGAAATCTCAGACATACTTCTGTTTTTTTAATTTGTTTTTTTTTTTAGAAACAACTTTGTAAGTACAGTCTAGAAAAGATAGTTTCAACGAAGTCTGAATCTCTGTGTTGTCCCACATAAAGAAACATTCTAACCTCATGTGAGCAGGATTTGTTAGGAGGAGTCTAGATAAACTTTATTTACTCTCAGTGAAGCTGTGTGTGTTGGAGGCTTTGATCCATATAAAGAGGATTCTGATTCAGATCTGGTTGTTTTTTTGTTTGATTGACAGCTTGTAATGACATCGACCGCTGGCCAACGCCCCATCCTGGACGAATCCTCACGCTGCCAATTATGGGCGTGGTCATCAAGGTACACGCACAAACACACACTCACTCTCAGTTCCTCTCACGCATACACACAAACTCAAGAGGTGGAGACCAGTAGACGTGTCACTTTGATTTGTCCCGGCAGGTAAAACACACGTGTAACTGATAACATTAATGACGGCTCATTCACGGTTCCCACAGTCATGGAAAACCTGGAAAGTTGTCATGGAATTTCAAGGTCTTGTTCTCCAGGCCTGGAAAAGTCACGGAATTAGCAACATCCTTTAAAGTTTTCTGAAAAGTCACGTGAGCCTCCTTGAATGTTTTTTTTTAAAGCAACAGTCTGAGTTAATTATTACATCAGGTTGCAAATGTTGTTAATTTTCATTAACTGATACTTGAAAATGATTGATTAATCGAATAATCACTATAATGTCATAATTCTTAAGATATGAAACGCATGTTTTGCACTTTTTGGCTCTTTTTTTTTCTTATTCTTTTTCTCATTTTGAGTTTTTAAGTTTCCTTATTCAACAAATGCCTCCGCCAGACAAAACAATGACAAATGAGGAGCAAATACCTCCATTTCTAGACTGCTGATTAATTACATTTAATTAATGATTACTCATTAACATCCCCAACCTACATACTTATGGTGCTGCATTGTTTTGCAGACTTGAGCCCAGAAATTAGTTTATAATCAAATGCATTAAGGACACAGTGAGTGCAGGCTCCTCTGGTTTCCTTAATGCTTGAAAGTCAGTGTCAGACTGGTATAAGTGCTCGTAAGTGCTTTTTTTAATGAAGAACGATGAACTATACTGTATATTACAGGAAACAGAACTGTATTAGAAGAATAAGGCATGCTTTATTAGTCCCTGAGGGGAGATTACATTCTTTTCACTCTTGTACATACACACACAGGCCCAAAATACATGCACATGCACAAACAGGACCTATAGACATGCATCTCAGAGAGGTATCAGAATGAGGTCGGCAGTGCCCAGGAGGTGAACTGGCACCTCTCCAGCTACCAGTCCACACTCCGTACTTTGGTCTATGTGGGACTTGAACTGGCGATCCTTCGGTTCCCGAGCCAAGTCCTTACAGACTGAGCTACTGCCAAGACAGTTCTGTTTGTCTACTTATAGGTTGTGAATGGTTATGGAAATTTTATTGTGGGTCCTTGAAAAGTCCTGGAAAAGTTTTGAAATTTTGTCCATGAACATGTGTGGGAGCCCTGTTAGTTTCACTTGTGTTTGACAAGTCAAAATGTCATGAGTAGAAGCCGGTGATTTTCTTTTAAAGATACATCACAGACTTTCTGCAGGTCTGCATGTGTGAAGTTTGTTGTTATCAGTGGGACCACTGGTGAACTGTGACCACTGGACTAACGTCCTCTTCCACAACCCCTCTGCCACTACAGAAAAACATATCTTAGAACACAACCACGACCAAATCCACCCACATTATAGTACAATCTGTCCACTGCATTTTTATCATATTTTGGACCACAAACAAGTGATATGATGCCCAAAATACCATGACTAAGTGACTCATGACTCATATTTTGTCCACGTGCAAACAATCACAAGGACAAGACAAACCATGAAGTGGTACACTGTGATCCAATCTTTGGTTAAAGCAAGTAAAATCAGTGAAGAATTATAAATATTCTGACTAATAATCAGTATTAAATTGGTTTTCTGATGACTATCTAACTATTTTGAATCTGTGTTCTGTTGCAGGTTCGAATCCCAACCTGTTACGACAAACCAGGAACCTCACAGCTGGTCCAGTCGGCACAGGTGAACGCAAACAAAAACACACACAAAGTAGTAGTGCTATTTGAATTGTTTTTTTTTCCAACACCTTGTATTTTGTATTAATCTTTGCACAAAGTCTGAGGAAACACTGAGCATGGCTAACAGAGAGTGTGTCTGTTTTTCAGACCGACAGTCAGGTGTCCATCGTGCTCCCAACCATCCATGAAGTCGACCTCTTCAGGTGAGAACAGCAGGTGTTCTCCACATGTACTGTTCTCCACAGTACACGTGCTTGTGTTACACTCTGCCACCACCTGCTGTTCAGTGGTGGTACTGCAGCGGTTTTCCTCTGATAACAGTGTTTTACCTGGTAAACAAAACCACCTTCTCTCCTAAAGATTCCCTGCCACAAATATTTATTTTTGGCACAAAATAAAGATGGATATTTCCTAGAAAGTCATCATTGCAAAATTCAGTGCGTGTTTCTAGAGCTGTACTGTACAGTTAATAATAATTATAATAACAGTTTAATTTATATAGCACTTTTCAAGTTTAAGCTGAAAGTGATTTCCAGATTAAAAGATTAACACAACAAAACTTTAAAAAACAGAACCCCATATGAGCTCATCATGTATGAAATATAAAAATTAAGATCATAAGAGCACATAATCAGACAGCACTGAGTCTTTACATAAACAGATGGAAGTGCAAAATAAAATAAATTCATACATAAATACGTAAAATTTAGATAAAAGAAAGAAACCCATGAAAGGCAGGTATAATTTAAAAGTAAAGGAGACAAAGATTTAAATTTAAAGATTTAAATATAAGACAGGATCTCCTGTCAGACACTTAGACTGTCAGTAAAAGAACGTTTAAAACAGATAAAAGTGCAAAATATATTGAAGTGCATATAAGAATACTAACACAAGCACAATTAAAATATCTAATGGCAATAAAATTTGAATAAAACAATAAAATATTAATATTAAAAGAAATTAGGGAAAATATGTGATAGTGGAAAAGTAAAACATTGTTAAATGCAGGTCATCTTGTGAAAGCTTCCACTGAGGGGAAGGATGTTCTAAAGTTGGTATTCAGAGAACTCACCCACAGGGTCAGTGTGACCAGCATGAATAGTCATGGCGATTATTAAAAGGTCACTTATACTTTTTTTTGTGTGTTGTTGCAGCGTTGTCACCCTGTTGTGTCATAATTTGCATATTCTGCAGTCAGGTCAAAAAAGGACAAAAACCAACCTCCTGCTCACGTTCAGGTTCTCTTGTGTATTTTGCTCTTTATCACAGGCAGGTCTCCAGGGACTCTTAAGACAAGACACGGAACAGAAAGAAAAAAAATAAAATAATAAAAAATTAGATCAACAAATAAAAACCCAGAACAGAATAAAGCCAAGAAACAGAGCTGTTTGACCTGGTCAGGAGTGGTTGGAAACCAAAAAAGAAAAAAGAAACACCACCTGCTTCTGTTCAAAATGTGAACACAAAAGAATTCTTCAAGTAAAGATGAACGAGAAAACAAAAAAAAAACAAAAAAAAAAACACAGTTTTTGACAAATATCAAATCTGCATCCTTTTCTTAGTTTTTATTTTAGTTTTGTTTTATAAGTGCAAAAACACAACAATAGTGACTTTACAGGGGGCACTGGTGTCACTGGCATAATGGGGAGGTTGTTATGCTATTATCTGGATGAGGGTGTGTCAGTGTGTGTGCATGCAGGTATACAGGTATAGTCATATTGATAAATAGGGTCCAGCATCTGTGAAATGAATCTATTTGGTTGTTTGTTTTTTTAATGCTATTTGTCTTTTGGCTGAGATACAGTCAGATATTAGAAGGTGTCACAGGGATGTCGAAAGGTTATTTCTGTCTTTCTAATTTAGGAGTATTGTCTTTTTAGCAGTTGTTGATGCAACCAGTATGGGTTGTTCATATTTCAGTAGCAGTTCAAATGATGAAAGATCTCCGAGTAGACATACAAATGCATTGACTGGAATATTGTGACCTGCAGTTAGTGTGAGATGTTCGTCCAGAATGTTTGAATGGGTGGGCGGAGCCAGGTGAGGGTTCTTCCATGTTTTAATCCTACAAATCTGGATTTCTTTTACATCAAAGGACACATTTTTCAAAGTATACAGTAGAGTAGAGGACTGCTGAAGTGATTTGTTTCAGGTTGTTTCAATTCTTTGTGAAAATCAATCTGACAAGATAACTGTAGGAAACCATAACAGAAGGAAACTGTCCTGTAGGCTCTCTAAACCTTTACTTCACACTTATTATCTCTCTCTCTCCAGGTGTTTCTACCCGGTCTTCTTCCACATCCAGATGCTGTGGGAGCTGGTGTTGCTGGGGGAGGCACTCGTCGTCATGGCGCCGTCACCGGCAGAGTCGTCGGATACCGTGCTGGCACTGGTCAGGTGAGTTGAAGCGGGGTTAGGAGCAGGTTCAGGTACAGAAGCTTGACATTTTTACAGCAAATGTGAAGATTCATCAAATTCAATGTGTATTCTGAATGTGTGTGTTTTAAGTTAGAGCTGCTAAGATGAGTTAATTACTTGAAAGAAAATTAGTTGTTCAACTATTTTGATAATCAATTAATCGTTTAAGTAATTTTTCAAGTGAAGATGTAAAACATTTGCTGGTTCCAGCTTCTTAAATGTGAGAATTTTTCTGCTTTTCTTTGTCATTTATCATAATAAATGAAGATGGTTTTGTGGTTGGACAAAAGAAGCAATTGCAAGATGTTACTTTGAACTCTGGGAAATAGTGATGAGTGTTTTTCACATTTTTATAGACTAAATGATTAATTGGTTAACCATGAAAATAATCTTTAGTTGCAGCTCTACTTCAAGTTTTTAAAATGTCTAGAAAGGTCTGACTTATGAAAGTCTGGCTGATCTGAGCCAAAACCCTGTTCAAAGAGTTGCTTCTGTCTGGCTGCAGATACAATCTGCCAAGGTGCAGGATCAAAAGACTTAAGAACAAGAATTTTATTGTTTATTGTCTGTCTGATGGTTACGTGGTTACTGCTGGCTGAACAACAAATTGCCCCTGGGGGATCGTAAAAATATCCTCGATCCTTCATGTCTCTTGTGGTGTCCTGGTGACCTGTTTTGCAGGAATTTACCCAGATACATTCTGGTTTCATGTTGTATGTTTTTATTTTCATTTTTTTTTCTTTCAGTGTTGACGGTGATGATTGTATTTAGTTAAGCTGCAGCTCTCTGCTCATGAAGCCCCACGTGGACGTTATCCAGGCTTCTCATTGATATTTCTCTGTCTCCGTCTTTCTCTCTGCAGCTGCATCTCTCCTCTGCGTTACTGCAGTGACTTCCGGCCGTACTTTACCATCCACGACAGCGAGTTCAAGGAGTACACTACGAGGACGCAGGCTCCGTAAGTAACGACCAACCAGAACAGCTGTGACCGTGTCACTGACTTCACATCTGTATCTGCTGCATGTTCAGTTGTTTTCTGGTGGCTGCTGAGCTGCCTCACAGTGCATCGATTTAGCAGCACCTCTGCGGTGGTGAGGCGAGGGGAGAGTGTCTCGGGCACTTTAACAGCCTGTTTGATTCCTTCTGCTCCAGGGATTTTAACTTGTGAACTTTTGTTAAGTCTGAGAAGAGTTTACTGTGACTCTGATCCTGAGAGGTTCAATGTGACTTAGGTGCATCACACGCCGGCTGTGTTGCATAATTTTGTCATTTCACATTTGGCAGTAAAACCAGATGAACAGGGAAAGTTAAAGAAATTAAGAGGTATATAAAACCAAATAATAAAATAAGAATAGAATAAAAATAGATGTATACAAGAGACAAAACTTCAAGGAAAAGTGACTAATTGCATCAGAGTCAGCAGTTTATGTTAACAGGGTACAGGGAACCAACATTTTAGCCAACATGATGCCAGAATAAACAGAAAGGTTAGGTTACCATTACAAGACGTGAACAGACAAAAGCTATGCTGAGACACGTTTGGCTGTCATTTCTAGTCAAGCTGCTTCTGTCCTTCATCGGGTCTAAAATGACAATAATATTGTTTATTGCAGTTACTTCTGGGATAATGCATCATCAGAGAAAGCAGTTATCTCCGATGACAAAACAGATGTAACATAACATAAATATGATCAAATATGATGCAATCAAGCAAAAGTATGTGATAAAATTGCTGAATGGTCCAATACCCTGTAAATGTCAGTGTGCAGGCTTTGCATAGAAAACAACAGGCGTGTCGAGCTGCACACTGTCGAGTGCACTCTTCTGCCTGTGCACAGAGGTTTGTTTGTATTTGCCAAAGCTGATGATTGAAATCACCTGTGATCCGTCTGTTCTCCCTCTCTCTCTCCAGGCCGTCAGTCATTCTGGGAGTGACCAATCCCTTCTTTGCTAAAACCCTGCAGCACTGGCCGCACATCATCCGCATCGGAGACATGAAGCAAGCAGGTAGATGATACCGCTGCTCACATGTGCTGTCAACTACGACAGAAACTTAATGTGTGTAGCCCCTGTCCACAGACTTTTGTTCTTGAGTTTTTACTGGTTTCGTCCACAACCCTCAGCTACAGTTTTAGGAAATCTTAATTCTGCCGTATATAATGTATATAATGTATAACAGTGTTCTTTCAGCTGCATCACAATCTGCAGGGGTTTCTAGTTTTTTAGGTCATTGTGTGTATGTACGGTTACTATTCAAAATGAAATATATTCCTGTCTGATCTTTCCTCTTTCCGTCTGTCTGTTCCTCTCAGGAGAGATGGCCAAACAGATGAAAGTCAAGAAACTGAAAAACCTCAAAACTCTGGACTCTAAACCTGGTAAATGCTTCATGTGCTCCATTTTTTTGTTTGTTTTTCATTATGATTTTTTAGTTTACTAGAAGCACCTCTCACAAATTTACATTCATGGGGCAGCAGATTCTCCACCAGAGGGAGCTGTTCTGTCACCATCAGACCAGCTTCTGTTTCTTGATCTGTGTGTGTGTGTGTTGCAGGTGTGTACACTGCATATAAGCCGTATCTGAACAAAGATGAAGAAATCATCAAACAGCTTCAGAAGGTAAAACAGGGTATCTCTTCAATGTCCTGCTCTCGACTTCACTTTTATTATTGACTGATTGGAGCCATGTGCATCAGTCCTCCAGCCCACACTGATTTAAAGAGCGCTCTTTTTTTTAATGAATGCTTTTATTCAACTTCTTTTGGGAGGTACCATCATTTACAGTGGTTTTAACGAATCTGAGTCGTCCTTTTTTACAGTTGCGATCCCTCAGACCAGTTATCAGTCTCTGGGAATTTTCAGTGTAGTCATGTAGAGCTGGATTTATAACTGTGCATGGAGGACTTACAGATTTGCTACAGAGCCACTCTATAGATAAAGTGCACCTCCTTAAAAATATAGCAACCTAAGTTTCATTGAACAAGTTGAGGAAAGGATTAATTATCTTCTCCCTTTTAGTAACACACATCGAACAAAACAATCTCCACTGCAAACCTCCTGCTCACTGTGAGCCCCGCTTGCACAACAGTCTCCTATTCAGTAAATGAGAGGAATAGAAAGTGACGTGAACGTAACCCCCGGCTCTATAAGTACGTGCTTTGCTCACCGTCACTCTATATTACAAAGTGAAATGAAACTGTTACTGTGGAGAATGTAAATGTAAGAGGATATGGCCCGATCACGTCTGACACATCCATCCAGGGTTGTTGTGGTGGTGACATCGAACCATAAAAAGTCACGTTAAATTGTGAAAGCCCACATTATTGGACTCCCTTTAACCTCTTGCATGAAGTAAGTTCAACTTAAGGGCCTCGTATTTAATGAAATGAGAAAAATTTGCTCTTCAGACCTGAAGAGAAAGCCTTAAACTTAATAATACTCTTCTTAGCTGTTTTTTTTTCTTGTAGAAAAAAAATAGCAATGTAGTGTTTGATTGTATTATTCTTACTACTCACTATAAAAAAGCTCACTACTGCAAACAATATTTATAATATTTAAACCAGTAGCATCACTACTGTCAGAGATTAATGTCTGGCTGCTACAGTGTGTGGAAATGTTCACCCGCAAATGTGAGAGCAGCTTATTGTTTGATAATTGTCTTTTCATTTGTCTTTCAGGGCGTTCAACAGAAGAGACCTTCAGCGGCCCAAAATGCAATTCTTCGACGCTACTTCTTAGAACTGACACAAAGCTTCATCATTCCTCTGGTAACAACAATTAATTTGTAATTTTTATCTTTTTATTGCTCAAGATGATCTCATGCTGACATTGTGCTGTTTACTTTTTGTCTGTTTGTGTGTCTGAAAGTTTATTTTTGTATTTATTTTATTAAAGAAGGGACGATGCACATTAATTAACATGATCACTTAAGTCCGATTTAACCAGACAGGCTAATTTTCATCTGCAGTTGGTGGCATATAAAAACAGTAAAAGATAATAGATTAATAGATAACATACTCGAGCACATAAGCACAGACAAAAGCAGGTTGATGACATGCAGAAAACACTAAAAGGTACATACAAGAGAACGTAACCACATAAGAAAAGCACATAAGCACAAATAGTAAAACAATGAGAACGTGTCACCTGTTTGATCAACTATGAAAGGTACAGGCATGGAAGGGTTTTTAATATTAGAATCAGTTTTATTGCCTAATAGGTTTTCAAATACAAGGATTTTTCTTAGAATAGGAGTAAGAACACAGAACTGAAATAATGAAACAGTGAGCGTGTCCTTGCGTGTTACAGGAGCGGTACGTGGCGAGTCTGATGCCGCTGCAGAAGTCCATCAGTCCCTGGAAGAGTCCTCCCCAGCTCCGGCCGTTTATCCAGCAGGACTTCATGAAGACGCTGGAGAAAGCTGGCCCTCAGCTCACGTCCAGACTGAAAGGAGACTGGATAGGACTCTACAGGTGCAGAGAGTTTTAATGTTGATGAATCCATAGCTGCATGAAATCCTGCTGGGAGTTGCATGACTTTGCAACTAAAAACTAACAGAGGGCAACTGCAGAAAGAACCAGGCCTTTATTAGAGACAGGCTTTTATTACATCTGTCCTTTGTTTTATAAATATATTTGATTATAATTTAGTTAATTGGCCTTCTGTTTAAACATGGCTCAAACTGCAAATTCATGTCCTTTCTTTGTAGCCTTTAAAGCAGCATGTGTTGTGTCTAATCAGTAGTAGAGTAACAGAACCAAAGACCAACAAAATAGAAGTGATTGTTCAGGAGTTGTGGAAATGCACTATCCTGAGCATCATGTGGACGTCTGTGTGGTGTTCTCTGCGTCTGAAGGCATTTCCTCAAGTCCCCCAACTTTGACGGCTGGTTCCGCAACAGGAGGAGAGAGATGACGCAGAAACTGGAGGCTCTGCACCTCGAGGCGCTGTGTGAGGAGGTGAGGAGGAAGGAAGGAAGGAGGGAGGGAGGGAGGGAGAGAGTACTGTGTGACAGTATTAATATATCAGATCAACACTTGTAGAAAATTTATGCGGGCCAAATAAAACAGCCCATCCAGCACCGTCAAACAGGTCCAACTCACTGTCAAACCGAATGTCTGTCCTCCTCAAGCCAGCAGTGTCTTCATTTTGAGGTTTATGATTTAATAAAGTCTGGAAATCTCTCATCCTCCATTGTCTGTTTGTCTGTGTGTCTGTCTGCAGGATCTGCTGCAGAGAGTCCAGAAACACTCTGAGGTGGAGACAGTCGATCTGGTTCTGAAGCTGAAAGATAAACTGGTCAGTACAAACTGATCCAACGATGCTGCAACTACTACCACTGTCTATACTGCTGCTACTCCTGCTCATTTTGTCATTACTATCGCTACAACCACAACTACTGCTAATACTGCTTCTAGTACTAATAGTCAGTGGTGGAAAGAGTACTGAAAACCTGTACTCAAGTACAAGTACTGTTACATTAGTAAATGTTACTCAGTTACAAGTAAAAGTACTGGTGTTGGAAAAATACTTAAGTAAAAATACAAAGTCCTCGTCTGCTCAGCGTATTAGTTGCTTTTTAACCGTTGATGTTTAATATATAATCAATAGCAGACATTCAATCAATGAGTTTTAAATACGTCACTGGGGATTTAAAGGGATAGTTCCAATTATTTGAAGTGTGGTGTATGAATAGTCAGTCTATAGTCAGGGTATCACCTCTCGTTGAGGGCGCCCCCAGTTTGGAGAAGCAGCAGGTGTACTGCTGTGGACAGGGTCAACGACAAAACGTGTTTTAGCCACTTAAAAAAAAAATCAATCAAGTTTAAGTGTTGGCTATATTTAGAATATTTTCACTGCTTAACCTTGCTGTCAGACAGCCTTTTCACACAGAAAACCACTGTTATACAAGCTGAATGTCGCTCTCTCCAAACCAACCAAACTCCCTTGACAAAAATAGATTTTAACTCATAGAACACGGATGTGTCTGGTCTACCGCTGCCTCACTCTGTTTGTTTGTGCTATTGTGTGACTTTGTGGATCTGAACTAATCTTTAAAAATGCCAAAGACACACAATAACACAAACAAACTAACAGACTGAGGTGGTGGTAGACCAGAAACTCCTGTGTTCTATGAGTTCAAATTACTGTTTTTGTCAAGGGAGTCTGATAGTGATATTTGGCTTGTATAACGGTGGTTTCCTGTGTGAAAGTGCTGTCTGACAGCCAGGTTAAGTGTTGAAAATATAGTATACACCTAATCTGATATGGCTGAAATAGATTTTGTTGCTGACCCTGTCCACAGCAGAACACTGCTTAGCTTCAGTGCTCATACTCCTGCTGCTTCTCCAAACTGGGGGCTTGTCGACCACCATCGACTGTAGGTAATACACTGACTAAATACCGCACACAACCCTGCTTCAAAAACTCTGAATGATCCCTTTAAATCAACAGTTAATCATGAGCACTGATGAAATGTATGAAGTCTAATTAAACGTGAAGACTGATGACCGTACACTGTTGCTCTCTGCTGCAGAGTCAGGCGGAGAAGGAGCAGCTCCCCGTGCGTCCGGGGACTCTGGCCAAACTGAGGGCCCACATCGAGGCTGTCATCCTGGCTTTACCAGAGGACCTGCAGGGAATCCTCCACAAGCCCTCCACACCCTGACCTTTAACCCCCCCCCCTTCCCTGGCCTGCAACTCTAACCCCAGTTTGAGCTTCTTGTAAAGTTTTGAGGGGTAGTGGGGGGTCTCCCAAGTGGAGAACCTCACATTTACTGGCTCCCAGTGTGAGGGCCTCTCCTGGTCTGACGTGGAAAGCACACGGTGTATTTTTGTTTCCCAAAATATTCATCCAACTTCAGTTATATTTACCTTTTCTTTCCTAATCTGCTGCTGTGGCGGATCAGTGGATTTCAGATCAAACATGATCATGTGGTATTCAAAAAATAAACATCTGGAACAGGCCCGAGCTGCCTGACGTGAACTCCTCTGAAGGTGAAACAGGATTTAAAATCTGTAAGGAGAAATCATGAAGAAAAGAGAGGAGCGCTTGATGCATTTCTGACTCATCACAGCTTTGCTCCTCAGCGTGCAGCTCAGGTTGGTCTGAGTCTGTGGTGGCCTGTGTGCAAAAAGACTCGTCTTCACTTTGGAAGTAAGGAGGAGAGATGAACCCAGCTGACCTTTGACCCTCAGCGTTTTTACCTCCTGATGTTTTTAACTTTTACTCCTTTTGGGGTTTTTTTGTTTTGTTTTGTTTTGTTTTTTTACTTGACGATGGACTGCTGCTGTCCTGCAGAACTGACTTTGGAGTTTTTTCATCCATTTTTAAAGAAATGTTTTTAAAAGAAGTGCACTTCATCGCTAACTGGACCAGTGTGCCCTTCACACACACACACACACACACACACACACACACTCACTATTATGCAAACAAACTGAACGAGCAGAGCCAAGCAGTGCTTTATAACTAAATTTTAGTGAAATGTTAAAACACACAGAGCATTAAGCACCAGCGACCCTGTAATAACTGTCGATGCAGTAAACGGCTCTTGCCTGGCGTGCTGTAGAGCAGTGTGCTCAGGAGCCACTCACACCCGTGTATCCATGTCACGTGGTCTTTGTGTAGCCTGTCGTAACAGTCTGAGGAAATACTCAAAATGTTCAGAAATCTTGGTGTGGGTTGTCCTAATATTTGCATTTTTCTCTGGTGACTGAATCCAAAACTTGTGTCACAGTCAGGGTTAGAAATCAGCAGCAGCCAAATACTGATAAAATATGAAAACGGCTGCTAGATTTCAGACAGAAAATAATGATTTACTATTGAGTGAATAGTGAATTTGACGATTTATCTGTCAGTTTCTGGTAGATGTTCACATTTTAAAAAGTTAATTTCCATCTCTGGTCACAGCGGACTGATTCTGAGGGTTGAGCGAAGTCTTTGACTCACTGTGACTGTGAAACTATGGAGGCCCATTTCTGCCAAGAAAGAAAAAAGAAAGCGATGAACAGTTAGAGATGTTAAAAATGTTCATTGTAAATCAAAATTATGAGATATTAAGTCAAAATCATATGACACTAAGTTATTGACATTAATTTGTCTTTTGAAGTTAAACATTTTGAGACACTAAGTCAAATTTCTGAAAATTACGAGATGCTAAGTTAAAAGTTTGAATTTAGCCAAACTTATGACGAGTCTGTTAGTAACTATTATGAAATAAAAAGTCACAATTTAGACTTTTCGTTAAAATTATGACCAGTTTCGACAAAGTCAGAATTACTCTCTGACACAGGCGGGACCAAGTCTTTGTTTTGCAAGTCACAAGCAAGTCCCAAGTCAAGACAGGCATGTCGAGTTTTGAGTCCTAAACAAGTCATAATGCGTTTTCAACAAATGTAATGCCTTTTTAACAACAGATCCTCGAACAAAAGTGTTTTGTGCAACTTCAAATATTGAATGAAGATGGACGTTATAATTTTCAACCTGCACGTTTTCGCAGACTGCTATTGACAACGAAATTATCTTTGGTTTTTCTTTTCCAACTGGAGCTCAGTAACGGGTCAAAGTCAAGTCAAAGTGTTTATTTATTGTCACATGCACAGTTAAAACAAGTTTCCCTGTATGTGCTAACCAAACATTAGTTCTTCATGGTTCCCTCCTGCAACTTGTTTGGATGCTGTCAATTAAGGACTGAACAGTTGGAATTTTGGTAAAGGTGTAATGTGTGTCAAAATATCATTTTAAATTAAATATCGTGGTGCTGCGGAAGTGTCCTGGCCGACACATCGTTTTCTAGACTTCAGAAAACATCTTTGTTTTGTACAGATCCCTGAAAAAAAACACACCATAATCTTTTTAACGGATTTTTCAATGAAAATGAGAATAATAATGTAAAATTGATTGTTTCCTTTAATATAGCAAATCATATTGCAATTGCAGTATCAGTCAGAATAATTCCAATTAAATATTTCCTCAAAATCATTCAGCTCTAAGTCAGATTGGTTCAAACCGAGCAGATCTGGGGACGTACGTGTCGACTCGATGAGAGTGATAAGTGTTAACGCTAGTTGATTCAGGAAATGAACTCAACACTGACACACTTTTTAAAAATCAGACTTGTTAAGTTTTGGGCTTCGGGGAAGGCACCAAGTCTAAAGGCTCAAGTTTTTTGATCAAGTTTTTTCAAGTCAAATAAACTTGTGAATCAAGTCTAACTCTAGTCCACACCTCTGCTCACTGATAGCTTTACCTTTTATAAATGTAATCTTCTTTTAATTGCCATGAATATATATTTAGGAGCTTTAATTTGATAGGACAGCTGAAGTGAGGACAAGAAAGGAGGAGAGAGAGAGTGAGAATGATGTGCAGCAAAAGGCTGCAGCTGGTGGTTGAACAGTCGGTACAAGTGACCTACCAGGGCATCCCTGCAATGAATATTTTTATTTTTGTCATTTTTAATTTTCATCTGTTGCTGTTTTTTTTTCTTTTCCTGGTGGAGATGGGCTTTTATAAATAAATTTGATAAACTCGAGCTCAGTGCAGTCCTGCTTTTCACCGGGCAGCAGTGACACAAGAGATGCATTTGGGAAGTTATCTGCACTTCCTCACCATTTAAATGATTAAATCTGATGAGTCCACTCTGCAAAAGTCATCTCACTGAATGAATTACAGTCTCAAGTCATCTGATTTCTTTCCTTTTTTTTTTTTTAAAGTTACTTGTAAAGATTCAGATTTATTTTGTGCTGTGCATCAGTTAGAAAGAGGAGATGATTCCTGCACACAGACGAGGAACCTGCACTCACTTCACAAGCTGCTCTCTCTGATTCAGCTGACATGCATGTTTTTGGGGACAGTGGTGCTAAAGTGATGGGAAAGGCTGGATGTTTTGAGGGTTTTGTCAGCAGCAGATTCTGTAATCTGTGTGACTCAGCTGTGACTGGATGTGTGACTGTGTGGTGAGAAAACAGACGATGGTTTAAAAAAAACAAAAAAACACAAAGGTCTCATGTGCTCGTATTTTATTCCTCTGAATGTAAACAAAAATATGTCGGGCACCGGCTGTGGTTGCTATAGTAACAGTGTTTACAACTGCTGTGATAACGGTTTTTTGGCAAGTTTGATGAAGCCTTAAGAGACGGTCTGTCTTGTTTCCCAAATCACCACAAAAAGATTCAAGCCAAGTCACATATAAAATAATCACCCTGCAGTGATCATATTTTATTTTATTTTTGCTCTGTGATCAAAATGAGAAAGTGGTTTTAAAATAACGATCTTTTTCATGCCTCTCAGTCATAATGAAACACTCGTACAGAACGTTCCTGACAGCAGTTAAAGACTGACATTTATATAGAAATTAAAAATATCTAACGGAGGCTATGCATGGTGAAAAAATGGATTTAAGTATGGAAGCCCATTTGTGCCAGTGAAAAAAGTTAGAAAAAATAAAATAAATAATAAAAATGATATCCATACTTAGATAACATTTCAGAAGTTTAGTATTATTTTAAGATTTTAACTCAAAAAGTCACAAGTTGGTATCTTGTCATTTTAGTATCACAATGTTGACTCTTATTTTGATTAAGAATATCTAATCATTTACAATAACTTGTTTCATACCTCGGACGAAAATAACCATAATCTTTTGGTATCCTGTAATTTTACACGGTAAATATTTCCATTTTGATTTGGTACAGTACTTTAAAATATCAACTTAATTTTTTTAAGACCTTTACAGTCATAATTTTCATCTAATTACTTTCAGTTTTTTTATTTCTTCCACCCACGTAAAAATAAATAAATAAATAAAGCAGTTCACAACCACAAAACAATTTTGACATCATTTTAACTTATATTGACTATATTTTAATTTGGTACGTCAAAATCATTTCCTAATGCAGACATGAGGCTTAAAAAGTCTTTTTTTTTGTTTTCTTGGCCGAAATAAGCTTCCATACTTAAGTAATAGGTTTACTGGCAAATACAAATTCCAGCTGTCATGTTAGTCCCGCCTCCACACACCTGCAAAGAAATGAAAAGCACAAAACTCTGAAGAGATACGGTCAGAGAAAAGTCCTGCATTCATGTCTAACAGCTAACAATGAAGACACATTTAAATCAGCGTGCATTTAGGAGACTTCTTTTAGATGTTTGGCGGTTGCTCGGTCTGACAGGCGACTTCTGCGCATTTCTAAGAAAATGAAAGAAAGAAAACAACAACAACACTACAGCTGGCGTCGTTTTAGCTCGTCGCAGCTTCTGATGCTGGTGCCTTAACAGGAATGAGAGCAGAACAAAATGAAATCAGAACCAAAGACTGGATGAGTCGATCTCGATCTGAACGAATAATACGATCAGTGCTTCTTTAACGTTTGTTCTCACACTAAACTAAATATATTCTGCTGAACAGCCGCTTCTGACAAAAATGTAACTCTGATTATCACCCTGCTCAGGATCCTCCACTGTTTGTTGCCTTCAGACAAAAAAAAAAGGCTGAAGTCTGTTTAATTTTTTTTTTTTTTAATGAACAAGCGAACTCCTCATGAGTTAAACTAGAAACCTACACAAAGTCAGTCAGTATCAAAGTCCTGTAAAATAACATAAATCCAACAAACTCAGTTATAACAAAGGGATAATTAGCACCACAGCGTCTATCATAACACAATTCTGCTGCATGTTTTAGCCCATTAACTACAACTTGTGTTTGATTTACATGAATCCACTTCAGATTATACATTTTTGCTTTGATTTATTTTTTCTCCCTCTAAACCATTTAATCATTTCGGGTCATTTTAATGTCTTGGAGAACTTTAATCTACATTTTTAAAAAAAACAAAAAAAAAACCCAAACAAACAGTAATTAAATGTGGACATCGAGAAAAGATTAATGTGATCTTGGTCATTTATTAAGAGAGTTTTATAAAAAAAATCTGTTCCGGCAGCCAGCTGAAATATTTTAAATTTTTTAACTTAAATGGCCAAAAGTTGCAGAATCATCAGTTCTTGGAATTAAAATAATTCAACTCGGATTCTTTCGGCCTGATTTGTGTGAATTCACGAACATTCCTGGATGTAAAAATTAATAAAAGCTCACACCACATAATGACAGCAATAACAGCTTAACAGGTCGCTTAATTTATGATGGTTATTAGTTAATTTTTAAATTTTCAGAGTGTAAATTACTATGATTTATTAGCAGATTTGTTTCTCCTGTAGTGTAGTTAGGTTACACATAACTGCACAGTTATTTGTTTGCATTTTCAAAATGTTAAATGGACCTGATGTCAAACTTATGGATTGTGTTTTTGTGTTTTTTTTTTTAAATTTATTTTCCTTTAAGCCATCATGTAACACATGTTGTATAAATGCTTTTTTTTTTTTTTTTGTCAAGCAGATAATTGTAAAGAAAAATAACAAAAAATATGTGCTGGTTGGAAAAACCTGTGACATCTGGTTGTTGGGCAACCATGTAAGTTTTATATTTGTAAAAAAAAAACTTATTTTAACAACTTTGAATTTTTTTATGGAGGGCTATTCTCATATTCCACTCTGTAGAGAATGAAGAGTTTTGTACATAAAGGTGTAAAGTGAAATGTCGGCCCACATATGATGATGTACAATAATTATTTTGCTATTACAACAGATGTCTTACTAAATACAGAGATATAAATAATTGCTCCATATAATGTTTATTTACTTTTCTTTGACTAATTACAATGTTGTTGAGACACCTTGACATTTTGAATTTGTAGTTTGTTTGCTAACAGACACCGTAAGTTTTAGCTTTTCTATTCACTGATCCTGAAAATATCTTGATAAAATCATCAATGATTGTTTGGCGAAGGTCCGCCTATTTATTATAAAGTATTAAGGAGACTTATATTGTCAGAAAGTATTGATATTAGACAATGAAGTAAAACCCCAGATTATATTTAAATTAAGTGTTTAAATTATTTTCTTGTATCTGCTTTTGTTAACCATGGTAGGGTTATTGTTAAAAAAAAAAAAAAAAAAAAAAAGTCAAATAACCTGTGGCTGTGATATTTTCATGATCTGATTTATCTCTGGTCTCTGCTCTGAAAGCAGTGTTTGAGATCTTTCTCTTAAGTAAAAGTGCTAAAATATTAGTATGAAAATATAGAATCTCAGAATACAAAAAGTAAAAGTGCTCATTATGCAGAACGGCTCATTTCAGAATATTGTTAATTCTAAAATTATATTATAATTATTGATCCATTAAATGTGAACATTTACTCCCATGGATCATTAACATCTTAATACATCAGAAATTAATTGGTTGCTTATATTTTGAACCATTAATCTGAATCTGCAAACTAACTAGTTAACTAACTAACAAGCTGTAAAATAAATGTAGTGTATACAGCAGCAGAAAAAAAAATACTCAAGTAAAGTGCAAATACCTCAAGAACTTAAATAACTGAAGCCTACGAGTTACTTTCCCCTACTGTTAGAAAGATTAAATGCTTGCCCGCGGAGGAACCAACAGCTAAATCCAATATCTCCACAGTCATATAGGGATGTAAGAAAATATCAGTACACTTGAGTATTGCAATATTATGTGCACATGTTTCATGATACATGCAAAGATTTGTGGCAGCGGTTAACAAAAAAAAAGTAAACTTTTTGCCTCAGATTTTATGCCTTTTGCGGTGTGTTTTTTATGACAATATCCCTAAAATCACATTAAAAAATTGCAAAATATCACCTTATTTACAGTATTGCAATAAATCACAATATATTGAATTGTAAGTAAACCCCTGTATCGTGATACGTATCGTTACCTGTATCGCACTGCCAGATTCTTGCTAATACACAGCCTTAATCTAGCACAACAGATTTAATGCAGTGCAGAAAAATATGTGGAAATGTTGGATTTAAATATTGTTTTTTTTTTTTACCCCCAGGAAAGCATTTTATCATTGAGAGCAGACAAAATACATTATTTTATTTTTTTTAGTGGGCTCTATGTAATCACAGTAAAGTACAGAGCTCATCTGAGGTCACAAATGGGGCTAAACAAGAACCCGTCCTTCTGCCGTCTGTTCTATCAAACACAAATCAATATTTTTGACTTATAATCCAAGACATACAAACAAGGAAGAAAAATGTGCAGCATTTATTCCCAAATCCTCACTTGTGGATATCTTCAGCGTTAAATGCTAAAAATATTTTAATGCTAACAAAGTTTTCGAGGCATTTTTCTGTAAAAGTGCCGAAATATCTGAATCGCAGTTACATCAAGTACCTGAAAGGACACTACAAATTCAAAATGTCAACGTATGCCAATACAAGCACATATAGCCATTATGTTGCTCCACTGTCACAGTTTTTGTTTTTATTTAAGCCATAACCACTACATTAAACCACTCTGATGGCCTGAAGGTTTAAAATTTTAATAAAAAATATCAATAAGAAGCGTTATGTCATGAAATCATTGACTCGTTTCCAAATGATGGTCTACAGTTGGGTTTTTTTGTAAGCTAACTTTAAGCTTTTTTGGAATATACTCACTGTTGAGTGTCTCTTATGACATTGTTTGCTTTTGTTTAACACATTATTGGAATTACAAATTCACACAGCGGCAGTTTTTGGACATTTGGAAAGTTTAGCAACTAGCTAGCTGTGCACTAACCAGGTTGAAACAGATAGCACGTTCATGTCAGTTTTTTAAGTCTAGCTTCTTGTATGTTGAAATAGCTCCATTTTGTTCTGTTTCGTACATTCATTCTAGTTTCTGATCAAATTTTCAAGAAGGCTGCTGTGAGAATACGGTCAGAGGGGATTTTTCACATGCCACATATCACTGTCACTGTCCTCGATTGTATTTCTTAAATTATTATTTTATGTTCGCTGCACTGACAGTTACAGCTGACATTGCTTTGACCATAGTGGTTATTTTTGTCATTAAACAAAAGCTTTTAATTGACTATCCTGCCTGTTTTCTGTAAAGCACTGAGGTTTATGTGACTGTACCAGAGCAAACGTAAACTGAACAGATTCAAAAACTGAACACAAACTTAAATCATATGCTTTAAACCAAGATGGACGATACGTTTCCAAACCTGAAACAAAATATCCAGGATCTTGCACTAGTGGTGTTATTTGGAGCCAGAATCTGCACAGTAGTGACCAGCGTCAGCTACCAATCATGGCATAAAACCCTTTTTATATCATTAAGTGACCAAATGAAACCAAACTGATCAGAAAAATGAACGTTTGAACAATCAAAAGTCTGATAAGAACCATCTGAAATGGCAGACGCTTTACTTGACACGTACTTTGATGTTTTACTTTGGCCCATGTCTACATTGTGGAGGCAGGATTTATGAGACATAAAGACATAACAAAACAAAAACAGCGTGAAAGACAAACTGAAAACAACATAACAAGACATAACAAGACTAAAATGACATAATGAGACAAAAAAGACAAAGAAGACATTAAGACAAAATAAAACGTAACAAGATGAAAACAATCCATTAAGACCAAAACAACATAAAAGATGGCAAGAAGACGAAATACACGAGCCAAGAAGAAGTAACAGGATGAAAACAATGTAACCAGACGAAAACAACGTAGAAGACATGACAAGATGAAAACGACATAACAAGATGCAACAACAGGACAAAAACAATGCAACAGGAACAAAACAACATAAAAGACAACAGTTTGAAAAAACACGACAAGATGTTAGTGATGTAACAAGATGAAAACAACGGAACAAGATGAAAAAAGTGTAACAAGACAACAAGACATAACAGGATGAAAACGACACAACAAGAAGAAAACAATAAAAAAACGTAACAAGTTGAGAAAGATGTAACAAGAGAAAACAACATAATGCGAAAAAGACATAAGACGTAAACAATGGAACGGGATGAAAAAGACGTAAACGATGTAACAAGTTGAAAAAGATGTAACAAGATAAACAAGACATAAACAATGTAACAAGATGTAAACGATGTAACAAAATGACAACGTAACAAAACGTTAAGAAGACAAAAATGGCGTCAAAGACATAAGAAGACGAAACAGATTAGAGAGGGAGGCTCAACCGGAGAAAAGGTGACGTCCTTCAGAGGGCAACTTTTTACTTTGCTACTTTGAGTACATTTACTTTTTCACTCTTACTTGAGTAAAATTGGCAGTCTCTTTTTTTTTTTTTTTTTACACAAGTAACTGTACTTCTATTTGAGTAATGGATACATGTACTTTTAAAGTCAAATGAACCACAGTGAGTACAAATGAACTTAACAAAACAAATAAACTCAGCTAAGTGATTTATTTCCACCCTTAATAAACATGTATATATTTTGTATAGTGTGTATATGTATATGTTATATAATAATATACAAAATAAAGGAAATGAATACACTCAAAAGGGTAACAATATAAAATCAAAGATGTTAGTAAAGATGTTAGAGACTAGCTTGTCATCTTGTCTTGTAAAGCACATTTTATTCTACAATGTTAATCACATAAATCACCAGTATTTGAATTTCAGTCACTATTAATTATCGAGTATTTGATTGATTGTTGTTAATTTTATTTATTATCAAATGAAGTGAAGAGCAGAGGATATAGCTTTTCATGCACATGCCCCTGTATGTTTCACTGAAGCTGCCTCTTCCTCTCTCTGGTCTTCTTCTTCTCTCCTTTTGGTCGACGCCCTCGCCCCTTGCTGCTGATTGGCTGTTTTGCCTGCCACTCATAGACGTCCTCCAATAGCGTGTTTCCTCTTGGAGAGTACCTGATGGAGGACCAGGTGAGGATCGAGCCGTAGTGTGGCCTAAAAAAAATTATGTAAAAATATATTATAGTGTCAATTTAAAAGACAGAAAAGTTTACTTTAATAATGATGATGATGATAATAATATGTAAATAATATTGTCAGTCATAAAGAAAACTCGCATGTTCAAACCTGTGAACCAGGATAAGGATACAAAACAAACAAACAAACACACAAAAAACAACCCCAAAAAACAAACAAACTTGTAGATTTATAGATATTCTTTCTATTTTAGACTCAGCATAGTTAAATTGGACTCCTTTTAGGCCAACAAACACTAATGTTAGTGACACCGACCAATTACTAACATTAGCTAAACAGACCAACTGTTAATGTTAGCTAAACAGACATATTACTGAAGTTAAATGTAATCCAAAAGTAACAGAAAGTAATCTAGTTACATTACTTTAATATTGTGATACACACACACACACCCGTAGAAACTGCTGGTCATGTAGTTGAGGATTTCTCTGTAGCAGAGAGGATAATCCCACACCTGGACGTCTGTCACCTGACCATCAAAACCTGAAAAATCAATCACAGGTTCACCTGACCACACATACTGAAACACACACACACACACACACACAAACAGCAGATAGATAATATTAGAGACGATGATGAAGATTAAAGATGTAAACATATAAAATCCAACAGGTTGTTGAACTGTTTCATCTGTCTGTTCAGAGCCCACATCTCCACCACTGAAACAACAAAACATCCCCATGGTCAGTCAAAATTATGAGATTTTAAAAAAGTCAAAAATATGGGATAAAAAATTTAAATTATGACTTTTTAAAATCTCATAATTTTGACTTTTATCTCATAATTTCGACTTTTTATCTCATAATCACGTCTTATCATGAGGATATTTTTTCTGTCAGTGGCAGAAATGGGCTTCCATACACATCTCTGCACACACCTCAGTTTTTTTCATCTTCTCAAATAAAATTCAGTCTGATCATCAGGCTATAGCTACAAAAACAAAAACAAGTAACACTAAACAAGTTTTCTTCATTGCTCTCCACTCTGTCCTCACCCGATACAGCAGCTTCTTCCTGATGCTCATGTTGAACCCCGAGAACAGCTGGGCCACGTTCTTCACTGAGTCCACGGTGACACAGACTCTGTTCCAGATGTCCTGTCCGATGTTTGGCCAAAACCTTATGTTAGGCCGCAAGGAGAGGGCGTTACTGTACTCGCCAAAGGTCACCGTATAACTGGAACCAGAGCCACTGACTTGCAGCTTCAGAGGGTTCTGGATGGACTGAGTGTGAAGATTGTCGGGGCGTCGTATAACGAATAGTCGGCGATGTAGCGCAGACACACAGACACACCTGCAGCGATCACACAGGGAGGGTTGATGGACAAATGAAGTTGACAAAGTTAATTTTAAAAAAAACACATAAATCGCTGTTTGGTTGTTTTAGAACATGAAGAAAACAGCTAAAAAAACAAACCAAAGACTGGAGTTCACATCTTTCATGCTTCAAGTTAGCATTAGCTTTTTCAGTATTTAAAATGGGGCAGGGCAATATATTGATAATATACTGTATTGAGATATGAGACTAGGTGATGGATTTTAAATATCGTTATATTGTGATATATCATAAGTGTTTTCTTTTCCTGGTTTTAAAAGGCTGCATTACAGTAAAGAGATGTAATTTTATGAATTTGTCTATTTGCCTGTACCCACTTTGTGTCATTATATCCACATTACTGATGATTACTTATTAAAAAAAAAATCATTAGGTTAATATTTTGTGAAAGCACCAATAATCATCCCTACAATATTCTTGCAATGTCAAAAAATATTGGGATTTTCATTAATTTTATCACCCCCTGGAGTACACAACATGTTGTCAGTCACAACCTACACAATCAATAATTATCAGTATCAACCGATATGAAATTTCACTGTCGTGATAGGCTTTTCAATTGTATCACCCAGGCCTACTTTAAAGGCATAATATGCAGTATTTTTAGAGCAACAACGATAATCATCAATCAATCAATCATATAATTGATTATTATTCTATTCAATTAACTGGTCTGAGTAATATTTCAAGAAAAATAAGTCAAAATTCTCTGATTCCAGCTTCTTAAATATTTTCTGGTTTCTTTGCTCCTTTATGATAATAAACTGTACATTTTGAGTTGTGGACAAAACAAGACATTTGTGGGATTTGAGACACACTGAAGGACATTTTTCACCAATTTCTGACATTTTACAGATGAAACAACTAATCAGTTAATATTTATTGATAATTTTTATAATATAATTGGAGGTTGCTGAGAAGGTTGTCATACTAAAATCTCAAAAAGAAATATGCTGACTTATCTCAAAGTAATGATTTAGTATTTCTAAATAATGATTAATAAATTATGATAATTTAGTGTCTCAAAATAATGAATTAGTACTTCCTGTAAGTCATTATAATGTGAATAATGACTCACAATCTCAAAATAATGATTTAATATTTCAAAATATTGAATTAGCATCTCAAAATAGTGACTTATATTAATAAGTCATTATTTTGAGACAATATTTTCATTATTTTTAGATACTAACTAAATCTTTTGAAATTCTAAAACTTTTTTTTTTTTTTTTGAGATAATAAGTTGTTAATTCAAGAAAGATTCGCATTGCAATGACTTATAAATCTTCTTTCCAATTATATTGGTAGAAATGGTCCTCCGTAGATACAGACATATGAAGATGAAAGTTTGCATGTGTATGTAGCAACAAATTCACCCCCAGGTCCCAGGTGATTGCCCACCTATGTCATATGGTTATGTAGTTTGTGAATGTCCTTACCTCTAGTAGGAGGTGCTGTGGTCCAGTAAGGGTAGGAGGTGGGTTGGTTGGTGGTGTAGGGAGTAGTGGCAGGCCAGGGGGGAGAGGTAGGAGAGGAATAATACGGGGGATAGAAGGATATGCTTCCTCTATTCAAAGACAAAGTGAACATCTTCCCATTTAAATTGAATCCCGGAAGTCCTGGAGAAAGAAAGCAGAGGAGACGCCGCAAACAAGCTGTCAGCATAATAATATATTTCCTATAAATGTTTGAGGTTTTTATGGTCTTATTTTAACTGTGATTCTCACATTTATACTTCACAACACTGTATTAGTTAGAGTTCATTGTCTTGTATAGGGCTGTTGCAATAATTTTGAAATATCATGCTACTGGCAAGCCAACCACAGGTGATAAAAGAGAGCTGTTTACCCCACCCCCTCCTCCCCAGATACAGCAAAGACAGGCAGGCTGCAGGAGCTCTGCAGGAGCTCTGCAGCGGCTCTGCAGGGGCTCAGCAGGAGCTCTGCAGGAATTCTGCAGGAGCGTTGGAGGAGCTCTGCAGGGGCTCTGCAGGAGTATTGGAGGCACACAGCCTCCTAATTGACAATAACATGTGATGCCAAATCCTCCACTCTACACTGTAAAAAAAATGCTGAGACAACTTAAAATTTCAAGGCAAAGCACTGCAATAGATTTTTGAGTTTTGAGTCCAACTCAAAATTTTGAGTTTTCTGAATTTTCTAGTTTTCACAGTATAAGGCCACATCCACACTGCTACATTTTTGTTTTTAAAACACATAAGTTTTGCTGCATTTCCACCTAGTGTCCACACTACAATTCTGCATTCATTTGAACTCGGATAAATGCAAGTTATTAAGGATGACACTGCTGCTTTAGTGTTCATGTCAAGTGAAGCGAGTATTTAACTTCATCGTTTCCTCGATCTCTGATGACACATCGTGGTCATCTTAGGATTTATTACAGTAAATATATCAGAGATTTCTCCTTAACTTGAGTAAAATTGCAACCAGCTTGCATCACCACTGCTCTGCAGGCCGCTATCCACAATTATTGGTTTCAAATATTTTTTGGCAGTTTTGAGCAGCTCCCCCATTTCCTCTGTGGTTTGGATTATTGGACCATAGTGCCCATCAAAAGCAGCAACACTCAAATATAACAAATTATGACATAATAATATCAATAATATAACAAACTCAAAACCTGCTGCAAGTCAGTGTGAAGTCTAAAACTGGGACACAACTCTCAACAAGACCAAAAAAGGAAGTTTTCTACTTTGACAGCCGACCCAGTGGAGCATTTGTTTCCTGTGTTTTCCAAAGGAAACTAAAAAGAAGGACGCATCATTACATCTCTTCAGGACATTATATATCTGCTTGGTGCCAGACTTTGGAGCCTGGAGCCAGTTTCATCAAAATATTTTAAACTAGTCTGTAGTGTTAAAGGAAGAGTTCACCCAAAAAATGAAAATTCAGTCATTATCTGCTCACCCTCATGCTGACTGAAGGTCAGGTTTAGTTTTTTTTAGTCCACATAAATACTGGAGTTTCTGCAACACTGTTTCCCTGTGAAACTCCAGCAGAGTTTTGTGGACTAACAAAATAAACCCGACCCTCAATCAGCACGAGGATGAGTAAATAATGACTGAATTTTCATTTTTGGGTGAACTATCCCTTTCAACCAGTTTTGCTCGTTGATCAATCTATTGCAAGTTGGACAATTTCACAAAAATTAAGGCTGATTAACCGCCAAAAAATTAGGCACATCACCCCCAGAGGCTGACTCAGGCTTCAGACCCCTGTTACCATGGTAATAATTAGTGTCACCAACTGTTCAGCAGCACCCAACAGAAAAAAAAAAGAGGAAAACATGGCTCATAATTTGTGGTTTGTTAACATTGTTATGGAGAGAACAATGATTTCTTTGTGTCTTGTACCATATTTCTATATTGTTGATGCTCCTCTTGTTGTGCGTTATTTCCCGGATGTGTCAGCATTCTGTTGTGTGTGTGTGTGTGTGTGTATGTGTGTGAAGACATCCTCCAACTGCTCAGTGAGACTCAGCTGTTCAGCCAAGCACCAACTCTCCTTGATGCACAGCCAAGCAGCCCAGCTGCACAGATAAGAAGACGCAAACATTGAGTTTGGTTATGGACAGGACTGCTGACTCATGACTGCTGACTCGTGTGTGTGAGTGTGTGTGTGTGTGTGTGTGTGTGTGAAGATGAACTTTGTTTGAACCTTGATCAATGGAGACAACCACCCGTCCATCATGGCTCCTAGGTGGAAATGGTGTGGCGTGTGGAACCATTATTAGGCAGATCAGCTTCGGCATATTTGGAAAGAACCTAGAACACCAGATGTTAACCTGTTCTGACCGAGATGAAATAGTCAAATGAAGGAGGAGACTCCCGTATATAAGAGAGAGGGTGTATTGAGTGTCTTCCTTCAGTCTGATCCCGGGGATCAACTTGAGTTTGTTGATGTTGCTTCCTCTGAGAACACAATAAACTCTTCACAGCTGACTTTGTTCCTCTCCAGTGAGCTTTATTCTTGTCATCATTTCTGACTCAACAAGACCTTTGAAAACAGAGTTTTTGATGAGCATTGTGGCATCGAGCCTGGACGATTTTGGCCCATTTTTCAAGGTTTTTCTGTCACAACACTCTGTCACTGTCTCTGCAACTTTTTTCCATATTAGATTTTTTTTTTTTTTTTTTTTTTTTTTTTTTTTGCATTGCGTCACTAAACTTTCCAAATAAATTGTCCATGTTACTGTTGAATTCCTCCAAAAGACACATATTTTCTGCTGGAGTAAACTGAGCTGAGCAGTGGGATGTGGTCACTTTATCAGCCTTTTTTTTTTTTTTTTTTTTTTTTTGTAACTTTGAAAAAGTTCTTAATTTAGCCAGTATTCATTGTGCCATAGTCCTACTTTAGATGGTCAAGAACTAAAGTGTGCATTTAGGCATCTATCTGAGGTCTGACTATCTGTTATATCAAGTTTATCTTTATGAAACTGAACCGGCTCCAGTTCTATTGAAGCTATTGAAGCTTATACTGTAACCCCGAATAAGTTATTGTTATAGTGTTGTATTAAGTTTGTATATTTGCTGTTGGTCTCAAAATAGCATGACCGATTTTGCATCTCCCATAAGCTTCAGTTGAACTTACTGCAAAGTCTGTAGCATGAAATGATCTGATTGTTATCTGACTACAGGACTAATAGATTAACATTCACTCATTTCACTGTTGGACATGTTGCACAGTGCCGGAGTTAGTGTCTAAAAGTGTCCTAAAGTCATTTGAGGTGAAATCTCTAATAAATTCTTTTGAGTGTGTGTATGTGTGCGTGTACCTGTTGTCGTCCACCACCATGGTGTTGTCAGTCCATCAGTAGTTGTTGGTATATCAGCCACTGTGAGTCCAGAATTCATAACAACCAGTGCAAATATCACCACCATCACCGCTGGAAAACAAAACAGCTTCATCTTCATCCTCACTCTGCTGACCGGAGTCTCTGCAGAAGTGTGTCTGTGTGTGTGTGTCCTCCTCGCTGTGTGTTTATCGGTCTGGACAGGCTGCTCTTCAGCTCCTATAACCTACTTTCACTTCCTGGACAGCCACAGTTTCATTTCTGTGTAAAGACCCCCCATGATGTCCCCCAGTGGTGACCAGTGGTGTAACTGCTGTTACATAAATCCTGAGATCAGGAGACACTGATAGTTAATTCATAAGTGATGTCATCATTTCACACAATAAATAAGTAAATAAATAGTGCATTTGACAGGCAGAAATGACCATAAATTACTGAAATGTAGTAATCACATATTCATTAGTTCATTGTTTATATTGTATGTTTCTGATGAGTTGTCCTGAAAATAAAAGCCCACTGCTCTGAAAATACAGACTCTGGAGTTTGAGTTCACTGACTGCTTGTCTGCCAAACTCCATGAACATTTTGTTCAATTTAACTGTTATAAACATCTACGTCTTCTAGAAGATTATTAATGATTTCTTATGACTCGTCAACAGACACTAACTCATTCAGAGAACATTCGGCATTAATTTGAACTCTGATTAATGTGAAACAGGCAAACAAAACAGTTATTCTGGCACAGAATCTCTGATCTGTTGATCTCTGATGACATATCATGGTCATATTTATCATTTATTACTGTAAACATATTACAGATTTCCTCCTCTAACTAGACATTTTAATTGCAATTAGTGCATGAATTTTAAAGTTCTGGTTGTAAAAAAAAATGCTTTAAAACATCTCATTTTTTGACATTTGAATCAAAAGATCAGAAAGATTAATCACTCTGTCCTTTGAAGGGTAACTTTGACACTTTTTGTGTGCTTGTCTTCACCTGCCTTGTCCAATGAAGGCAAAAGCCCCCCAAAAATAATCTGAGACACTCTTTAAATAGGATCCCTGATTATTAATTATTTTTCATAATCTGAGCAGACGGATAGAGCAACTCTTTGCACAGGAAGTTAATGGAACTTGAGATCATAGTATCATTTTGCATCTTAACTATACAACACAGTAGGTGTGTGCTTTTGGCTCATGGCCCAACAACAACAAGTTTCAGTTTTGGCTCATTACAGGGAAAACATTTGTCCACTCCTGATGTTATAAAGAAACTCAGGTATGTGATATCTGATGTTTGCTTTATTTAAATTCTTTATGAAGAAACGTACTGACGTTTTATTCATTTTCAGTTAATGAGTTCATGAAGTTTTTATTAATTATAAACATTTTCTTATCCAGTTTTCTTTTCATTTCCTCGTAATGCCCCTGTAAAGTTGGTGATATTGAGTTTGGCATGTGACCACGCAAAGGCCTTTTTAAGCAGCGTCCACATTTCAAAGCGAACTGTTCCAGATTATCAGGCAGATTTCTTTAATTAATTTACTTCATTCTTAATTTTCATATCGATTTTAAGTTGCCAACTTTACATCTGATCAATAAAAACTAGCCTTTTGGCGAATTTGGGTTATATTTATAGTAATGTTTATTAATATGCACTGCCCCCGGTAAATTCATTAATTTTATTAATTAACCCCACGCCCCTGTCACCTGTCCATCTGATAACCAATCACGGTTTTCGAGTAGCCGGCCCACGTCTCTTCCTTTATAATGGAGGTAAAAGGGAAGTGATGGTGTCTGAACGCCGGCGTGGGAAAAAACGCCAAGTCAGTCCAAATATCTCCGGAACCAGCCGATCAATAATCTTCCTTCACGGCAGGTGAGGTGGCAAAAAGCCAGGTCTTCATTTCTGTTATGGTTTGGAGTTTTGTTAGTCATTTTCCTGTTTTATTTTGTAGTCTTGGTTCTCCCTTGTGTGTCTTTGTTGTTTTTACTTCCTGTCTTTGTCTGTTTTCCTCGCTCTTTTTGATCACTGATTATTTTCACCTGTCCTTGACTGCCCTCACCTGTATCTTGTTATCCTCCCTCTCCCACAGTGTATTTAGTCCTGTGTCTTTTCCTCCTGAGTTGCTGGTTCGTCCTCGTCTGTCAGTGTTTTCCTTGTATATTGTGTTGCTTGTGTCTTTCCCCTGGATTTCATTGGTTTATTTTGTACCTTGGACTTAGTTTTTTGGATCTCCCCTGTTGGATTTTTGGTGCCGTTTCGAAGACTCTTTTGGGTTTTTTGTTCAATAAATATCACTAAACTGCTCCATCTCTGTCGTCTGCATTTGGGTCCAAACCTGAAAACCCTCATTTGTAACAATTTCCCCTTTTTGTGCATTTATTTTCTTCTTTCACAAACCTTTGGTGTTTGATTTTCTGTTTGAGCACGAACTGAACTGAACTATTGTCAAGTCTAGAAAGGAACCCTTGATTTGAGTAACTCTCGTGAGATTTGTGCATTTGTTTCTTCATTGCGCACCTTTTTATTTTAAATGTGAGAGCGCTGTGGTTTAATAAATATTGTAGGTATACTGACAGAAAACACTCGGTTAGGGTTGTTGATTAAAAATTATCACTCTTGCGAGATCTTTCGTGTGTCTGGGGTTCTCTTATTGGCGTTAGCGGGAAAATGCCGAAGTGGACCAAACAAAAAAAATAATATTTTGTGTCACATAAATATGTGTATCCCTTCTATAACTCACAAACAGCTGCCTGCTGAATTAATATGAATGAATGATTGAATCTTTATTGCCCCTCAGAGACTTTGTTATGTACAAAGAGCATAAAAAGACATCAACAACTGTATATAACATTAAACACATAAACCATACAAATAATAAGAAATATCATTAAAAAAAACATAAAAAAGCAATTCATAAAAAACATCAAGAGCAGTTCAAGACCAGGTTCAGACCATGTGATCAGACCGAAATCAGTAGACTCATGAAATTCATTTATTATTGATATTTAATTGATTGATTGGTGTGAATTTTGTATTAGTAAATGAAGAACAGTGGATACAGCTTGTTTCACTAAAGCTGCTGCCTCGTTCTCTCTCTACTTTCTCCGACAACGACAAACTCTCTGGTCTTCATCTTCTCTCCCTTTGGTCGACGTCCTCTCCCCCTGCTGCTGATTGGCTTCTCATAGACGTCGTCCAATAGCGTGTTTCCTCTGGAAGAGTAGCTGATAGAGGACCAGGTGAGGACGGAGCCGCTGTATGGCCTAAAAACACAAGTATATTATTATACCACATTACATAAATGATGGATTGATGAAACTATACTGAATATTATATTTAATTTCTGCCATATTCTGCTAATTTATTATCTAAAGTCTTACACACTGTTTAAATTTCAGTTTGAACAACAACTTGAACATAACTGGTGCAACCCGACTATAAAGTACAATAAGTACTGATCTCTCTCTCTCTCTCATCTCTCTCTCTCTCTCTCTCATCACTCACTCACACCACACACTCATCACTCACTCACTCTCACACACACACACACACTCTCACACACACACACACACACACACGCTCTCACACACACACACACACTCTCACACATACCCATAATAGCCTCTGGTCATGAAGTTGAAGATTTCTCTGCGTGGAGAGGATAATCCCACACCTGGACATCTGTCACCTGACCATCAAAACCTGAAAAATCAATCACAGGCTCACCTGACCACACATACTGAACACACACACACACACACACACACACACACACACACACACACGAACATAAAGAGCGACAGATGATATTAGAGTCAATAGCTGTGATGTGCTATATCCTGACAACAGTAACACCTCGGATACCTTGTGGAAATTTTACCTCGCTGAAACACAATTTTGAATGAAACAAAACAAACAAGATAAAAACTAACACAACTACACAATTAAGTCCATTGAAATGAATATAACTTGTGGATAAATGTGATTTGATTAATTTTACAAACTGTATCAAGTGTCATTCCTACAGAGATCAATATTATGGACATTATTGTGTATTATTAAGCAATTTTTATGTATTTTTTATATTATTTCATCCTTGATAATTATGACTGGTAATGTTAATGACAATGATAATACTTACAGACCTATGTAAACTTGACCCCCCCCCCCCCCCCCCCCTTAAAATACTTCACTTTATACGGTTCGACTCGTACATGTTAATAGCTTATCATTCACATACAAAACTCAACATGTTTTTAAACGTTGCGTATATAGTCAAAGTATCAAAGCTCTTTTCAGACATACAAAGCATTTCAGGCTTAATTTATCTGTACAATTTATAAAATGCAACATTACCACATTAAAATGTCTAAAAACACTAGACCTAAATATATTTTGTTGAGTTGTATATTTGCATTATCCCAAATGTTTCCGACAAACTTCAAACAGAGAGAAATCTGTAATTTTATTGAAAATAACAGTGTGTTTCCTTGCTGGTCATTTATTGCTATAAGAGAGCGATGAAAGAAGTCTGCAAACGTGGATAAAACTTTAATATTACCTCGTCCATGAGCATTAATTTCTGTCAGATAGATTTTCATCCGCAATGGTGGTTATTTAAAAGTTAAGACAACAACTCCCATGATCCCACACTGCCTTGGGATGTCATCAAACTTCAGTACGCACTACTACTCTGTCCTCACCTTAGTAGGCAGAATCTTCCTGATGCTCATCTTCGAGCCGCTAAACACCTGGGCCACATTCTTCGTGAAGTCCAGGGTGACGCAGACTCTGTTCCAGATGTCCAGACCGGTCGACTGGAAATTTACGCTCGGTTTCAAGTACATGTAGCTGTAACCATATCTGTCGAAGGTCAGCAAATAGATACCGGACACTAGGGCTTCCAGCTTCAGAGGGGTTGTGGACGGACTGAGTGTGAAGATTGTTGGGGAATTTGTTTGCAGGAAGTCGGTGAGGTAACACAGACAGACGGACACACCTGCAGTGTTCACATGAGGACAAACAAAGTTAAAGTTGAGAAAACAACGTGCAGAATCTCAGTTTACATACTTCTGTATTTACACCTCCTGTTTTGAGTACAAAAAAACGTGTTCTCATTGATATTTAAAGCAAAATGAAGAGAAGAGGCGTGGCAACCAAACTTGTAGCCCAGGTGGCTGAAGAAGCAGCGGCAGTGAATAAAATTAAAAGAACGTTCGTGTCGAATGAAAAAGAAGAAGAAGAAGCTGTGACAGCACTATCCCTGTCGAAATCTGCGCACTACGCAAGTGAGCACATGACAGTGCACTAAAGGAAGAATCCAAACTGAGACACAGTGATTGATAGTTGCTTGGTTGTTTTAAAACATGATTAACTAGTAGGGCTGTGACGCTCACTCCTCCGATTCAATATTATCACCATACCGGGGTGCCAATTCGATATGTATTGCGATTCTTAATTATTGTGTTTCGATATTACAGTTTATTGTGATTTTGTTTTGTTTTTTTAACACTAGACCAGGAGAAAAAGTTGAATCATACACTTCTAGTGACTCTATATCATGACTGATATTTCCAAAAACAATGCACATCACAAAAAAAAAAAAAAAACTCTTTATGATACAGACACGGTTTGCCATTCACTGAACCAAAAACCTAGAAGTTTAAACTTGCTCTGTTGTTCTTGTTTGGACTAGCACCTCGTAAAACGGCCTGAATTTGAGCCTTAAACAGCAGGTCTGTTACAAGCTGATCTTCCTGACAGTAAAATAGGAAAACTGATAAAAAGTTCTGACCGCCATCAAGTCAGTTTAAGTTTTATTTCGTCCATGATGTTTGTACCAAATCTGAGGAAATCCAGTCAAGGCGTTCTCGAGATCAGGGGTGTTTCTAGAGGAGGGGCCACCCTTGAAATCTGATTGGCCACCCTGTTATCCTCAAGTATGATTGGCTATCTATTCGGTGAGAGGCGAGACCTTAGTTTCAACCAACTGTTGAAATTACAAATGTGCATTCTTTTGTTTTGTATGTGGCTTACTTTAAAATGTTTTAATAAGATCAAATCACTTTACTGATCATTTTACAACACAGGGTTGAACGATGAAATGTTAGCTGCAGTTCACTTAATACTACTCATAGAAACAAAAAACTATATACAGCAAATAGGTGAGTAAATAATGCATCCTAAAACTAAAATAATTTCATGCCGAGGATAGAAGTAGAATGAAGGTACAATTTCTTTTTGAGGACTTAAAGAATAAAGTATAGATGCTTTCTTTTATATTTTATGTGATGCTGTTTGCAAAAAATATTTCCTTAAGTCTTGGTGTAGTAATTTCATATGTCAATGTGATGCCAAATGAAGATATTCTGGAGGTTAAATGTGAGTTACTTATGAACAAATGTGATGAAGCTGACAGGTATAAATGCTGCTGATGGAGAAGACAAAGTGAGCTACGTAAGGAATGAGATCTGAGGCCTAACAGTGCAGATAAATGTGTTGTAACAGCTTATTAATGATTTATAAACCTAATTATAAACTGTTTATAAGGGTAGTCTGACTGATGTGGGAACAATGTGGTGGGTTTGTTCTGCCTCTTTCACACACAAGAATCTAAATTATATCATCTAACAGGAAACAGGAAACACAATTCCAGAGAGGAAAAATGAAAACGAATCTGTACATTTAAAATAACATGTTGTAGTTCATATCCTGACTCTGTGTTTCTGTTTGGATTTGTAGTTTGTGAATGTATGTACCTCCAGTAGAAGGTGCTGTGGTCCAGGGAGGGCGGGTGGCGGTGGTCGGTTTGGTGGTGGTGGTTGGTTTGGTGGTGGTGGGCGGTTTGGTGGTGTGGTTGGGTTGGTGGTGGTGGTTGGGTTGGTGGTGGTGGGCGGTTTGGTGGTGGTGGTTGGTTTGGTGGTGGTGGTTGGTTTGTGGTGGTGGTGGGCGGTTTGGTGGTGGTGGTTGGGTTGGTGTGTGGGCGGTTTGGTGGTGGTGGTTGGTTTGGTGGTGGTGGGCGTTTGGTGGTGGTGGGCGGTTTGGTGGTGGTGAGTGGTCTGGGTTCGGTGGTGGTGGTCGGTTCGGTGGTGGTGGTTGGGTTGGTGGTGGTGGTTGGTTCGGTGGTGGTGGTCGGTTCGGTGGTGGTGTAAGAACGGGTGGTTTTGTAGGTGCGGGTGGTGTATCCAGGCCAGGGGGGAGAGGTAGGAGCCATATAATATGGAGGATAGAAAGATACTCCTCCACTCTTCATAGACAAAGTGAACATCTTCCCACGTAGATTTAGTCCAGGACTTGCTGAAGAAAGACAGAGGAAGAGATGCCACATAAACAAGTCAGAATAATAAAAGTCTTTCTTCCACTCATGCATCCTATAATTTATTTATTTATCTATTTATTTATTGTCATTTACTTCTTATTAGGCTTTGTTTAAAAAAAACACACACACAAATTGTTAAGGTCTCAGGAAAAGCAGGATAGGACCCGAGTGTGGACGACGAGAGCAGGAGGATGATGTGCAGACAGTCACCTGTACAAAATCCAAAACACAACGACACAGTCGGCAAACCAAAAAAGATAACAGGTCCAAGGATTAAAAAACAGAGCAGATGAAAAAAAAAACCGAAGGGACTAAACAGACAGGTGAGACAAATGGCATTCAGAAAGGAGAAAGACAGGAAGTAAAGTCAAGACAAATGAGGGAAGACCAGGACTACAAAATAAAACAGGAAATAATCAACTGGGCACAAAACACACACCTGAAAGAGAATAAAATACTTAATAAAATAAATTGAAAGTTAATGGTGAAAATAAAAAACAAAACTAAAAAAAAAGAGAAAAAGCTCTGCCCTTGAAGAGAAAGATTGAAATTCCAAATTAGTAAATATGCCCATTGTCATGGTTGTGTTTTTGGTTGGTTACTTCCTGTTTTATTTTGTAGTATTGGTTTTCCCTTGTGTGTCCTTGTTGCTTTTACTTCCTGTCTTTGTCCTTTTCCCGCCCTTTGTTGATTACTGATTTGGTTCACCTGTTGTTGTCCACCCACCTGTGTTTGATTACCTCCCTGTCTATTTAGTCCCTGTGTTTCTCTTTGTCTTTGTCAGTTCGTCGCGTTGATTTGGTGTTTCAGTTTCTTGTGTGTTCTCCAGTGTGTTCTCCAGTGTTTTTGGTTTTCTCCCTTTTTGATGGTTTATGTTTCACCAGTGTTTGTTGGATTTGTTTTTCCCCTTTTTGGATTTTGGACTTCTGCCTGGCTCTGTTTTCTTTTGGATCCCTTCGTTCATGTAAGCCGGTGTTTTTTGTTACCTTTGTTTTTTGCATTAAAATTATCATTTAAACTTGCACCAGTGCTCCCGTCTGCATTTCTGGGTCCACCACCTCCAGAGTTATTCGTTGTCTTTGCACCAAACGTGACAGTACGAACTGACCAACATCATGGACCCAGCAGACCTTGCACTGATCAAAATCATGGACCCCGCAGACCTTGCACTGGCCTGTAAGGAGCTGCAAGAGGCCTGTGCACAGAGTGAGCAGTTGATTCAAGTCATTAGGAACAGCAAAGATGTCAATCAGAAACTTTTTGTTTGTTCACTGATGGAGAAGACGTTTTTATCGAGGCCCAGAATTTTTTGTTTTTCGGGAGCGACTCAGAGCCTGGATTTCATTGCAAAACTGAGGCAGGACTTGCAGGCTGAATTTGATTCTGGGTTCGATACTGATTTTAAGCCCAGCATGGACTCAGTTAGCCACCAGCCACCTGCTAAGCTAGCTCCTCTGTCAGCTAGTTCTCTGCCTGAACCTGCCCCGAACTCAGTATCTGGGAAGCCCCCCAGACGCAAGCATGGCTCTCGCCGACGTCATGCCTCTCAGCTGCCCAGCGCCCCCGAACCCCCAGCTGCCCAGCGCCCCCGAACCTCAGCTGCCCAGCGCCATGGAGGTTCTGCTGCCCAGCGCCCCCGAACCCCAGCTGCCCAGCGCCCCCGAACCCCAGCTGCCCAGCGCCCCCGAACCTCAGCTGCCCAGCGTCACGGAGGTTCTGCTGCCCAGCACCCCCGAACCCCAGCTGCCCAGCGCCCCCGAACCTCAGCTGCCCAGCGCCCCCGAACCTCAGCTGCCCAGCGCCACGGAGGTTCTGCTGCCCAGCGCCTCAGAGGCTCTGCTGCTCAACAACCCAGCCTCATCATCTCCAGTCCCGGTGGGACCGCCGCCACCACCCTCATCTTCCGGTGGGGCCATCGCCATCATCTCCAGTCCCGGTGGGACGGCCGCCATCATCTCCTCTTCCGGTGGGGCCGTCGCCATCATCTCCAGTCCCGGTGGGACCGCCGCCATCATCTTCTTTTCCGGTGGGGCCGTCGCCATCATCACACGTCCCGGTGGAGTCACCGCAGCCATCTCCCCTTCCGGCTGGGTCACTGCCACCATCTCCCGTCCCGGTGGGGTCCACCGCAGCCATCTCCCGTCCCGGTGGGGTCACCGCAGCCATCTCCCGTCCCGGTGGGGTCACCGCAGCCATCTCCCCTTCCGGCTGGGTCACTGCCACCATCTCCAGTCCCGGTGGGACCGCCGCCACCATCTCCTCTTCTGGTGGGGCCGTCGCCATCATCTCCAGTCCCGGTGGGACCGCCGCCACCACCTCCTCTTCCGGTGGGGCCGTCGCCATCATCTCCAGTCCCGGTGGGGCCGCCGCCACCACCTCCTCTTCTGGTGGGGGCCGTCGCCATCATCTCCAGTCCCGGTGGGGTCGCCGCAGCCATATCCTGTTCCGGCTGGGTCACCGCCACCACCTCCTGTCCCGGTGGGACCGCCGCCACCATCTCCTCTTCCGGTGGGGTCGTCGCCATCATCTCAAGCCCCGGGGGGTCGCCGCAGCCATATCCTGTTCCGGCTGGGTCACCGCCACCACCTCCTGTCCCGGTGGGACCGCCGCCACCATCTCCTCTTCCGGTGGGGTCGTCGCCATCATCTCAAGCCCCGGGGGGGTCGCCGCAGCCATATCCTGTTCCGGCTGGGTCACTGCCACCATCTCCAGTCCCGTGGGACCGCCGCCACCATCTCCTCTTCTGGTGGGGCCGTCGCCATCATCTCCAGTCCCGGTGGGACCGCCGCCACCACACCTCCTCTTCCGGTGGGGCCGTCGCCATCATCTCCAGTCCCGGTGGGACCGAGCCGCCACCACCTCGTCTTCCGGTGGGGCCGTCGCCATCATCTCCAGTCCCGGTGGGACGGCCGCCATCATCTCCTCTTCCGGTGGGGCCGTCGCCATCATCTCCAGTCCCGGTGGGACCGCCGCCATCATCTTCTTTTCCGGTGGGGCCGTCGCCATCATCACACGTCCCGGTGGGGTCACCGCAGCCATCTCCCCTTCCGGCTGGGTCACTGCCACCATCTCCAGTCCCGGTGGGACCGCCGCCACCACCTCCTCCTTCCGGTGGGGTCGTCGCCATCATCTCCAGTCCCGGTGGGGCCGTCGCCATCATCTCCATCCCGGTGGGGTCGCCGCAGCCATATCCTGTTCCGGCTGGGTCACCGCCACCACCCTCCTGCCCCGGTGGGACCAGCCGCCACCATCTCCTCTTCCGGTGGGGTCGTCGCCATCATCTCAAGCCCCGGGGGGGTCGCCGCAGCCATATCCTGTTCCGGCTGGGTTACCGCCTCCACCTCCTGTCCCGGTGGGACCGTCGCCACCATCTTCTCTTCCGGTGGGGCCGTCGCCATCATCACACACCCTGGTGGGTCACCGCAGCCAACTCCCCTTCCGGCTGGGTCACCACCATCATCTCCTGTCCCGATGGGACCGTCGCCACCATCTCCTCTTCCGGTGGGGCCGTTGCCATCATCTCCTGTCCCGATGGGGCTGCCGCAGCTATCTTCTGTTCCGACTGGGCTGTCGCCATCGTCTCCTGTTCTGGCTGGGTCATCGCCATCGTCTCCTGTTCTGGTTGGGCCGCAGCCTCCTCCTGTTCTGGCTGGGCCGCAGCCTCCTACTGCTCCGGTGGGACTGTCGCCGCCTCCTCCTGCTCCGGTGGGACTGTCGCCGCCACCCTCCTGCTCCGGCTGGACCGTCGGCGCCTCCCTCTGGTCTGGTGGGACCATTGGCGCCTCCTCCTGTTCTGACTGGGTCGCAGCCGCCTCCTGTTCTGGTGGGATCATCAGTGACTCTTCCTGCTCTGACGGGGCCGTCTACATCGCCACAGTCACTTCTAGTCTCAGCTGGGCCTCAGTCACCTTCAGTGGGGGCCCGCCTTCATCTTCGCCAGCGCCACTGGCCTCCGGCACGTCTTCCCAAGGGGTCCCCTCTTCGCCAGCGCCGCAGGCCACCAGAAGGGCCCCACCTTCGTCTTCGCCAGCACCGCTGGTCTCCTGCAAGTCTTCCAGTGGGGCCCGCCTTCGTCTTTGCCAGCACCTCTGGCCTTCTGCTCGTCCTCACGCCCGACGGGTCCCCGCCTTCGTCTGTGGCCTCCTGCTCGTCCTCGCCGACGGGTCCCGCCTTCGTCTGTGGCTTCCTGTTCGTCCTCCCGACGGGTCCGCCCGCCTTTGCCTGTGGCCTCCTGCTCGTCCTCCCGACGGGTCCCGCCTTTGCCTGTGGCCTCCTGCTCGTCCTCCCCGACGGGTCCCGCCTTCGCCTGTGGCCTCCTGCTCGTCCTCCAGACGGGTCTCCGCCTTCGCCTGTGGCTTCCTGCTCGGCCCCCCGAGGGGTCTCGCCTACGTCTTCGCCTTTGGCCTCCTGCTCGACCCCCTGAGGGGTCTCGTCTTCGCCTGTGGCCTCCTGCTCGGCCCCCCGAGGGGTCTCGCCTTCGTCTTCGCCTGTGGCCTCCTGCTCGGCCCCCTGAGGGGTCTCGCCTTCATTGCCGGCCTCCTGCTCGTCCTCCTGAGGGGTCTCGTCTTCGCCTTCGCCGCCGGCCTCCTGCTCATCCCCCTGAGGGGTCTCGCCTTCGCCGCCGGCCTCCTGCTCATCCCCCTGAGGGGTCTCGCCTTCGCCGCTGGCCTCCTGTTTGTCCCCCTGAGGGGTCTTGCCTTCGTTGTCGACCTCCTGATCGGGTCTGCTCCCCTGGGTGGACTTCGGGCCGCCCGCCTGAGGTCTCCGGCTCCGCCTCTGCCCTGCCTCCAGGCCGCCCGCCTGAGGTTTCGACCTCGCCCCTGCCCGTCCACGGGTTTACAGACTTATGGACCCTGCCTTTTGTTGTTGCCAGGCTGTGTGCCTGAGCTTAGTGACGCTTTTTGTTTTGTCCCTCCTCCAGGCCCCCTCCACCCACCCAGCTCCTTGTGGACTCGAGTGACTTTGTTTTGGACTTTGGTTTTGGGACGTCTGGGATCCGTCCCTTGAAGGGGGGGTACTGTCATGGTTGTGTTTTTGGTTGGTTACTTCCTGTTTTATTTTGTAGTATTGGTTTCCCTTGTGTGTCCTTGTTGCTTTTACTTCCTGTCTTTGTCCTTTTCCCGCCCTTTGTTGATTACTGATTTGGTTCACCTGTTGTTGTCCACCCACCTGTGTTTGATTACCTCCCTGTCTATTTAGTCCCTGTGGTTTCTCTTTGTCTTTGTCAGTTCGTCGCGTTGATTTGGTGTTTCAGTTTCTTGTGTGTTCTCCAGTGTGTTCTCCAGTGTTTTTGGTTTTCTCCCTTTTTGATGGTTTATGTTTCACCAGTGTTTGTTGGATTTGTTTTTCCCCTTTTTGGATTTTGGACTTCTGCCTGGCTCTGTTTTCTTTTGGATCCCTTCGTTCATGTAAGCCGGTGTTTTTTGTTACCTTTGTTTTTTGCATTAAAATTATCATTTAAACTTGCACCAGTGCTCCCGTCTGCATTTCTGGGTCCACCACCTCCAGAGTTATTCGTTGTCTTTGCACCAAACGTGACACCCATTATATAAACATGTTTTCATTGGCCTGTTTGTGATCAGATCACCTGATTGGCCACTAAAATTCAGGTGAAAGGTTTTAATATTCATTCAAATTGTACTAAATGTTCAATTTTAAAAGTAGCTGAGTAGATTACATGGGGTAGTGCATACTTAAGTATGAGTAAAAGTACTCATAAAAGTACAAGTACCCAAAAAAACTACTTAACTGCAGTAATTTGAGTATTTGTAATTAGTTTACTTCCACCTCTGCTTCCACCTCTATTCTATTCTATTCTATTCTATTCTAATGGCCAGCAGGGGGTGACTCCGCTGGCTGCAAAATGGGGTCAAATTGAATCAAAATAAACTTCAGTGTTTGTGTTCATGGTCATGAAGGAACATGTGACTCAGTACAGCAGAGTGACTCACTGATCACAGACAGAGACTGTTAGTAGATGAAGTCTGTGTTGCTTTTGGTCTTTTCATGGGATTTGTTAAACAGAAGAAAAATGCAGAAAGTAAATTATTAGTGTACCTAATCTCTGTAAATCCCCCTTAATTACATCAAATCGGTGTGTGTGTGTGTGTGTGTTGTGTGTGTGTGTGTGTGTGTGTGTGTGTGCTGTCTCCAGGGGTGGAAATAACAAATTACATTTACTCTCATTACTGTAACAAAGTTGTTTTTTAGTGTATTTTTGTGTTTAAAAACAATAATTTTACTGTAACTTTGTAGTTTTTCTTAACAAGTATTGTTCTTCTCTACATTTAAAGACATGTTTGTTACAGAGAAAACAACAAAAGTCTGGAAGAGTCCTGATGACAGTCCTGCAGTCCTGACAGTGCAGCACAGTGTGAGTTTATTTGAATAAAAGAGTCTTCAAAGTGTATACAGTGTGAATTATCTGTGATTTAATTTTGTTTATATAACATGCATTTAACCAGGAACTAATTTGTGCTATTTGAAAATCCCCTGTAGTTTCCTCTGTGTGTGTGTGTGTGTGTGTGTGTGTGTGTGTGTGTGTGTGCATGCACCTGTTGTCCTTGCTGTAGTAGTTGTTGGTTTTGTAGTCGTAGTTGGTTTAGGAGGTGAGTGTCCAGAATTTGTAACAACCAATGCTGACAGTCACTGCCATCACCATGGTAACATAAAGCATCTTCATCTTGCTCACTCGGCAGACCATTCACCTACAGAAGCGTCTGTGCGTCGTCCTCGCAGTGTGAAGTGTTTTATCCGTCTGTCGTCTCTCTGAACAGGCTGCGCTTCAGCTCCTAGACTTTCACTTCCTGGTCAGTCACTTTTTATTTACATTTTATACAACGTCCCAACTTTTTTGGAATTGGGATTTGTACAATTTTGAGGTACTGACTGCAGCAGGGTGAACAGACTGTGGCTATTTCACATGATTTATGATCCGTCAGTAAACCAGCATTTTGAAACAGACAGCTCACATATAGTTCATGAAGTATTGCACAGTCAGCAGTGACAGTGTTGTAATAATCTATGTGGAGGGAAGCAGATCAACCAGAGTGATGTCTCACTCTGGGTGATTACCTGAAACCACAAAAATGCTTGAGATTCCACAAAAGTCATGTCCCTCATAAACTTTTTTATGGGAGTATAAATACTTGAACAGTTAAAAGAATAAATAAAAGAGGAAAAAGCTTTTTTTTTTTTTTAAATTGATTATTTAATTTGATTAAACACACATTTGTTTGTTAGCATATGTTAATATATTTTGACACAGTGCTGCTCCACAATTCAGGGCCTCACAATTCCTCAAAATTAATCAACAAGACCATTGTCCGATTATTAAATAATCAATAATTAAGAGCCACCAGGACAGACAACCTCGAGGGCTCCTTATCAAACTGTGAAAGTGATTTATCAACAAATGATGGAGGAAGTGTAGAGATCTGTTTTTGTGGCTCGGCTTCATCATCACCAAACAATGCTGATGAACAAGTCCTGCAGACTTTATTGTTGATGTTAAGTTTTTTGTTGATATGTTTAAATGTTCTTCTCTTTATTATGATTTTTCACATTTGCAGTTTTATGTAGAACTCCTTTAAACCTTTCTGTCAGGGGACACTTTACTTCAACACCCATATTAGCATTTATGAGCAATGTATAGACACTTCAAGGACAAATCTGTAATATATTTACTGTAATAAATCATAAAATGACCGTGATATGTCATCAGAGATTAAAGAAACTTGTTAAGTTGAAATACTCACTTCTGTGACAACAACACTGCAGCTGCGTTGCCCTCTTTTGAAACTGATTAACTGATTTGTTTTCCTGTTTTGCGTTCAAACTGATGCTGAATCTTCACTGAATGATTAAGTGTCTGTTTATGAGTCGGAAGAAATCATCAATAATCTTGTAGAAGCTGTAGATGATTGACTGATTGATAAAGAAAAGATAAGATATTCCTTTATTAGTCCCACAACAGGGACTAATAAAGGAGTGTCAACAGCGGCAAAGTGGAGAGCAGAATAAAAATAGCATCAATAAAAACAATAAATAAATAATGAGTAATTAAACAAGCATTGTAAACACGAAGAAATATAAATCAGAAACAATATAAAGAACAGGAAATATTAAAAACAAGGAGCCAGAAAAAGAGGGAATATAAAAAAATAGGAGCAACATAAACAAGAGGAAATATTTTTTAAAAATAGGAGCGACATAAAGATTTTTTTTTAAAGGGAATATAAACAAGAGGAAATAAAAATGGGAGCAATGTAAACAATATGAAATATTTTAAATGATAAAAAACGACCTGAAACCTCATCCCATTATATATTCCATCACAAATCATTCCATCACAAAATACACCAAACAATATACAAAAGGAACAATATGCAAAGCAGATAAAGTGCTGCAGGCCGACCTACAACTACCTAAACACTCTGATTTTTAACATGGATTCGCTATAGTTAATCATCTTCATGCTCAACAGCTCTTGAACCTGAAAGCAAACAAATTAATTGTACTCCCTCTTGTGGTGACACTGTGGTTCTCCCTCATTCTGTAAAATAGTTGCACAGGAACTTTGGGACGTCGTTATAAAAAAATCTCTCTTTTCCACTTTCAGCCATCTCAGGCCGATGAAGTGAGCCTGCAGGAGGTGTGTCCTGGATGTAAGTTTGATTAACAGCTGTGCGAGTTTATTGTGTGATGTTTGTAATTTCTTTATAAAAATCACGTGTGTACTGCTGCACCAGGAAAGACATCCATGATCAAAATTAGATTGTATTAGAGTCCCTGCCAACAGTGTTCTTTTTGGTAAGTCATGTTTACTCATAATCTTTTCTTACTTGACATTGTTCCCTTCATCCTCTGCTCTTCTCCCTGAACACCAACAGCTGCTCCTCCAGACATCAGTGCATCAAGCTCCAAGTTTGTGGACGACACCACCTTTTTTGGACTCACCTCTGTCGGGGGTGAGTCCCGGCCTACAGGTGGGAGACTGACCGTCTGCAATACACTCCTATTCTGTGAAGCTGCAAATTCCATGGTTAACTTTTTGCACTCCTACATTAGGTATGATACTGATTAATCGGTCATTAAAAATTTGATCAATCAAGTAAAATGTTATTGATCTACTATCAAATAAAGATCTGAAATATAAAAGAAAGAATAGAGATGGATCACGGAGAGAGAAGTGGTGCATTAAAGTTAATCAATTAAAGTGAATCATTTAAGCACTCAGACATCAATATAATTCACAATAAAGAAATCAGCTGGAGGCTCTGGTCTCTAATCTGAGAAAAATAAATTATTCAAGTGGCAGCGGTGAATGATTTATGCATGCATGAGGTTTTTAGATTAACTCAGAGCCGATCCACTCATCACCACAAATCGCCCTCATCATTTATTAGATACATTTTCCCAGCCTGTTATTTCCCACATTATTTTCTATTGTTATTATAATAAAAAATCAGAAAGAGCAGGAGAGTCAGTCTGTCAGTGAGAAACACTTTTTACATAATCCATTTCACAGGTGAGCCTGATCAATCCTGAGCAAACGTCGAGTTTGATACATCATTTCAATTTTTGCTGAAACATTCAGCCTAAGATTATTTGTAATGTTCAAAAAACTCATACTAAGGGTTATTTAATAATAAATTAATGATCATAAGATCAATAAATGCAAATGCAAATAATAAATAAGTAATAAATGCATTTTGCCTCTGATCAGTACACAGTCCTTCATGTGCAGGTGTTTGTTAAACTGACAGATGTGAGTCTTGCATGAACACAGCGCACATGTGTGCAGACAAACATTAACTCCATCAGAAGTCTGTGCAGCTGTTAACACCGACTGACAGCTGATCCAGCTGTGATCAGCTGCTGCTGACATCACTTCCTTTAAACCTATGCTGTCCTCGATGATGGTTCTCAACACACCATCCTGCTGCAGCCAGTGTTACGGGGGTGTCAAGTTAACTAGGGAAAACAAAGGGTGGACCCAAAAAGCAGACTGAAAACGCAGGAAGCAAGGTTCAACAGGTGATTTAATAATAAACAAAAAGTAACTGAAACACAGGCTTACATGAACGAAGTGGAAATCCAGAAGGCAAAACTCAAGCAGGCAAAATCCAAAAGGGTAAAAGTCCAAAAAACACTGGGAGAAAGACAGACACCATTACCTCTCACAGGCTCAGATCACATCCACCTCATCGCCCCTATTGCTCCAGTCAAGACTGGGTCCATCTGGGTCACTAGGATGGACACTTAAAGACCCCATCAGAGACTCCAACCTCACACTTCCCCACTGCCAGTCCAGTGCCTCTTTACATCCTTCAATTCAGAGCTGGGAAGTAACTAAGTACAAATACTTTGTGACTCTACTTAAGAAGAGTTTTCAGGTTTTTGTAATAGTATATTTCTGACTTTTTACTTTTACTCCCAACATTTTTATACAGATATCTGTACTTTCTACTCCTTACATTTTTAAAACAGGTGACTTTTGCTTTAATGCATTTGAGGGAAATTATTGATTATTTATATTTTGCATCATTGTGCGCCAACTTTACAACATCAAGACTGATTTCACGATGGGCCCTTCAAGATGTAAAAGACTTAACAAGACAAAGAAGTAAAAAAGTAAAAGACACAACAATATGGTAACTCATAACAACAAAGATCACTATTTGAGTGTTCAATTGCTTTCCTAAGGACAATACCTCAATAAGTTTCGTGTATTTTTATTGGAAGCATTAGTGCAAAAAGCTTGACATTCATACTGATTTATTACTGTTTTACAATAACTCAGACGCAGACAAGGAAACAATTTTTCACACATATGCCCTCAAATGTTTCATTAAAGCTGTTGTCTCTTTCTCTCTCTACTTTCCCCGCCATGATAAACTCTCTGGTCTTCTTCTTCTCTCCCTTTGGTCGACGCCCTCCTCCCCTGCTGCTGATTGGCTGTTTTGCCTGCCTCTCATAGGTGTCCTCCAATAGTGGGTCTCCTCTGGGAGAATAGCTGATGTGGGACCAGGAGAGGGCGAGCCACTGCACGGCCTAAAAACACGATTATATTGTCAAATGATGGATGTCTAAAAAAGTCTAAAAAGTTTAGAAATACTATAATGATGACAATAATAATGACTTATAATATTATATATGTATGTATGTATGTATGTATATATATGAATTAATTTATAATATATAATAGGGACATTTAAAGGTTTATGGTTTGTAAATGGGAACTGGGGACTTCAGGATATAAAACAAACAAAACAAAGACCAATAAAGAAAAATTAAACTATGTGACTGCTGTAAAGTATTCTAGGGATTTTAGAACATTGGTCAGACAAAACAAGTAATTTGATGATGTCTTGGAGCCCATAAATGACATAATGTAAAATAAAGTTATCAGACAAGTTACCACACAAAAAAACCCAGTGATAAATAAAAATTTAACTATATGTCTTATTTTTTTAACTCCTATATTCCCTTATGTCAGTTCTTTCTTATTCTCAGTTCTTCCTCTTACAGCCTTTTATAATGGTGTCTTTCCAATTGTGAATGTTTGGTACATTTCTCTTGTTTTTTTTCTCTTAACAGAAAATTAGGAGAAAATAGACACAAGACAAAAAGAGCAATTTAGGAGAATGTTGCAGCATGATCTAGAGGAAAGGAAAAGTTCAAAATAAGATCAAATTTTTATCTAGCTTGTGGCTCCTAAACATAAGCGAGCCAAATTTAAGACCAATAGGAGGCTCATTCTTCTTAAATTTGGCTCCTGAGAAACAGCCTTTGTCTCTTCTCAGCCTAGCTAATTTGAGCTCAATGAAGATCTTAAAATGTTCTCTTTTTTTGGTCTCACTTCACTGATCTTAAATTTGTCTTTATTAATGAGCTCTTGAGATAACAGTGAGATCTAAAAGAAAATTTGGTTGTCTTGAATGATTGTCTCAGTGGTCAAATTAGATTCTCGCTGCTCAGTTGTCAAGAAGAAACCTCTGAGAAATCTATGGGCTCAGCAAAAGATCTCCTGCTTTTCCTTTTTTTTTCTCCTAAGGGTGGTTCAGGAGCAACAGATGAGATTTCAATAAGATCAAAATAAAAATCTCATTTATTTCTCAAGAGACAAAGAAAAGACGATTGTGAGAAACAAAATGTTCCTCTGGGGAGGCCCGTTGTCTCCAAACTGCTCACGGTATCCCGATTTAAATCCAGAAATATCCCCCAGACTAGACTAGACTCCCTAAGACCAGCTGAATGGTTTAGATGAAATGCTGAGGTGAGCCTACATTGGGTTTTACTGTTACTTTACTTTTTGCACTCGTTCATACTGTTTGTAGACATGGATACTTTTTGTCTGCGTAATGTAATGCAGGGTAGATTTACTTAACATGTATGTGTCATGCAGCAGAGTTTAACTTTACACATTACACACACACACGCACACACACATATACAGTACCCATAGACACAGCTGGACATGTAGTTGAGGATTTCTCTGTAGTGAGAGGATAATCCCACACCTGGACGTCTGTCACCTGACCATCAAAACCTGGAAACTCAATCACAGGCTCACCTGACCAACACATACTGAACACACACACACACACACACACACCACACGGCCACGAACAGCAGAGAGATGATATTAGAGACAATGATGAGGATTAAAAATTTTAAAAAAAAAATCCAACAGGTTGAAAACTTCACAAATCAACAATTTTTTCAGCTCCTCAAATAAAATTCAGTCTGATCATCAGGTATAGCTACAAAAAAAATTTTAAAAAAAGTAACACTAAACAAGTTTGCTTCATTGTTCTCCACTCTGTCCTCACCCAAGTCAGCAGCTTCTTCCTGATGCTCATGCTCGAACCGGTAAACATCTGGGCCACGTTTTTCACTGAGTCCACGGTGACACAGACTCTGTTCCAGATGTCCTGTCCATGTTTGGCCAAAACCTTATGTTAGACCGCAAGGACAAGGAGTCACTGCTCCAGTCAAAGGACAGTTTATAAAAACCAGGGTCTCTGACTTGCAGCTTCAGAGGAGTGATGGATGGACTGAGTGTGAAGATTGTGTAGTAGTCGAATGATGGATTGTCGGCGATGTAGCGCAGACACACGGACACACCTGCAGTGTTCACATGGGAGGGTTGATAGACAAATTTAATAGACAAAATTAAAGGGACAGTTCGCCCCCAAATCAAAAACACACATTTTCTTTCTCTGGCCTGTCGAAACTCTCAACAGCAACATCTCTTTCCAGAAATCATGACCTGGTTACACAAAATAATCCACATGTTCATTTTTTACCTTTTCTGTCTTTTAAAATACTTTTAAATTACTTCTAAATTATTTTTAGCCACTTCTAAATTGCTCTTAATTTATATTTGCATTTTATTGGTATAATTTGTAGACTTCGAATTGGCACCAGGCCACAGATATTCTGACTTCCATTTCAACAAAATCCTTCTCTGTGCAGGGAGTGCAGCGAAGGCAAACACATCTTTCATTTTATTTGTCATTAATATACAAAGACTGTAAATTAAAGGCTGGGTTGAATGTCCGTGTGAAATGCTTCAGAAAAAGTCAGAAATGCAGTAGCCCAGTAGTTGTTTAGACTATGACAAAACCAGAACATATGGGTCAGGTCTGCCTTTCCTGTGTAACAACGATCACATTTATCATCTAATTCAGGGTAGAACTTAGTCTGGCCTTACCATAATGAGTTTGATGAAAAACCTTAAATTGATTCCATGGACCCTGTTGTGAGCGTTGTCATGTAGGAACTACTTTCTTTCTGCAGTAGAAAATAATTTCTTTCTACTAGAAAGAAAGTGGATCCTACATGAACCTGCTCACAGCAACATTTTTTGTTTATCTTGAGTAACTGGTCATGATTTTTAGAAAGAGATACTGGTTTTGAATTTTTAAAATGTATTATTATTATTATTTTTTTTGCGCTTTAAGCACCACAAGTGCCATTTTGCCCATTATATTAGATAAAAGGCAGACATCTCTACGGCTGATATCCTCAGAACTCTGCAACTCACACCAAGAAAATCTAAATGGATAAAAAGCACTACAGGGCAGAGTAAAAATACATATTTTAAATTTTTAGGGTGAACTGTCCCTTTAAGTGCAAAACAAACACATGAGCCCTAAAACAAATAACAAATATAGATTATATAATCTAGCCAATAGAGACAGACCTGTGCAATAATAATCCATCATCTTTGATGCTTAAACAAGTGCTGTATTGGTCTGAACATAACCATGAAAATCGTGTTTTAGTTGCCAGGACTGGACAAATTTACAGTAAATATTTTGCAGATGTGTCCATAGAGCATTTTGCAGAGACAGAGACATTTTTAAATATAAATATAATTAGTATGTTCATGACAAAATTGTAATCTGTGTGGCTGTATAGATTCTTCAAAGTGTAACCTGGTAAGCTACTGGTATTGTTTGTCATTATTATTATTATTATTATTATTGTTATTATTATTATTATTATTATTATCATCATTGATAGTAGTAGTTGTAGTAGTATTGTACATAATTTGTATGAGATTAGAAACAGCTAGATTAGAAATTTAACAACTGCAACAGTTACAAAGAGACACAAAACAACTACTAAGACACTCAACAGCTGATCATCTTTTTGCACACTTAACCTATTACTTAGGCTGCATCTAGCGCAGTGGATAAGGAATTTATTTCAACCAAACCAGAGCTGAGAGACTAACAAAGCTGCTTAGTGAGTTAACGTTGTTTCTTTTGAGTTTGCAGTGTGTTTTAAGGACAAGCTTGTCTTAGTTAGGTAAAAGAGAGAAACTTGAATTCAGAAGATGTACGGTTTATGAAGGACAACTGGTGTAAAAATATTTTTCTTTCTTGCCTTTTTTATGAGGGTTTAGTTTGTTTTTCAGACTCTAAAAGCTATGAGCTTGTGAAAGTTGCAACACTGCCACTTGTCTACATGGAAGAAAAAGTCTGGGAAACCACTGCCATATGCATCACATCTGTGTTTCTGTTATTGGTTATGTAGTTTGTGAATAGGTACTCACACTGTAATAGGTTTTGTGAGGTTTGGGTGGTGGTGGATCGGGGAGAAAAATAAGATGGGTCATAGAAAAATATTCTTCTGCTACTATCGCGAGACAAAGTGAACATCTTCCCATTCAAATTTAGTACTGGAGGTATGGAGAAAGAAAGAGGAGATACCACACAACAAGCTGTCAGCATAATAGAAAATCTTAATTTTTATTCATGCATCCGATAAATATTTAGGCTCATTTTTAATCATGATTCTCACATCTATACTATACTGTACAATAAGCTTCAGCAGTCATTCCTGGAGACTGGGTTGTAAACCACAGGTGGGTGAGAAGAGATTTTATTTAGGTCACCAAATAAATAAAAGATATAGGATTTATATCTGCAGAACAGGAATTAATATTGTTTGACTGATGAGAGAAAATACAAGAGCCTGATTCTGCCTAAATACACTATTTTGTCTCATTTAAGAAGTAGGCTGAAGTGTTCTATATTGTTTTTCTGATGTGAAAAAATAAAAACAATGAGTTAACTCAGCCTAACTGCATTCATTTCTCAATTCTAAAATATTTAACATATGTATTAAATGTTTTCAATAAAGGGTATTAATAAGGCCAATTGTTGATTGGGTCGCAATGTCTTGTCATTTTTAAAAAGTGGGTCCCAAGAAAAAAAGTTTTGGAAACACTGAGCTAGTATGACTTCACCTTCAGTTGTATTCATTCACGTCTATTGTGGGGCTTTTGCTGAGGGCTGAGAGGACGGGGCAGAACTGAGACACAGAGCCAACAGAAAGCTGCTCAGAGCCGGGGAGCTCTGCAGGAGAGGGTCGGTGGCAGAGTGGAGCCTCTGGAGGAAGAAACACTGGAGTCACTCTGATGTCGACCCTTTTATTGGCAGGAGGGGAGCTCAGAGTGTATGTTTCAAAGTTTTGGGATTAAAAAGAGGATTTATTATCACTCCTGCTTCTCTGCCCTCTGCAGTAGCAATCCATGAAGAAGTTGTGGACCTGCGGCATGACTATAGCCGTTTACAGTAAGTTCTCTGTGTCTATGTTGCCTGCTGACTGGAAAACAAATATATTTGAAAGTCACCTTGGAAGAGTAAAGAGATGGGGGATGTAAAGGAAAGAATTGACTTCTTTGGTGAGTACTGTCAGTACTGACACAAACACATACACGGGGCTTTGACACTGGCTGCACTGAGTCAAACTGTGTTGTGCTGATTTCCATTTCCATTATCGCTTTTATCATGCCAAGCTGCACTGAGATGTGCTGAGATAGACCCACTTTGGAGTGGGGCCGAAGCGAGCTTGAATCACCTCCAAGCAGGTTGTGGTGACGTCTCACCAACCACAACCAGTCTCCTTTTCTACCCTTCGAACAAGCAAGTGTTGTGTCTTTTTATATTCAGCTCTCAGTACTTAGTTTCAAAATTAATCTTCATGTTTTGAAATGTAGTTTCACTCCTCTGTTGCTGTTTGTTCTTTCAGGTATCTGCTTTATCACACACAGTTGTTGTCTATCAGTCTGCTCGCTCACAATTGCCTTGGGAAACTGTTGCATGCACTCATGAAGCTTGTGCTGCTCGCCTGGTAGGAGGGGCTCAGGATGGAGAAAACGAAACCTGACTCAGATGAGACTCAACAATCAACCATTTTTAGGCTTTCTACCTATTGCAGCTTTAACCAGGAAGTGATGTGATATATTTAAAAAATCTCTTAAATAATTCTTGTGTGTGTGCGTGCATGCACCTGTTGTCCATGGTGTCGTAGGCTCATCAGCAGGTTTTATTTTTTCTCCAGAGTTTATGATGACCAACGCAGACATCACTGCCATCAATGTTTGAACATAAAGGAGCTTCATCTTCATCCTCACTCTGCTAACCTACAGAAGCATCTGTGTGTCCTTCTCACTGTGTGAAGTGTTTATTCGTCAGTTTGTCCTTCTGAACAGGCTGCACCTCTGCTCCTATCACTTCCTGGACAGCCACGTATAAGTTTCACATCTGTGTAAGGAACCTCCCCTTATCTCTCTCTGATTCAGCCACACACTCCTTTTATCTCTCACCAATGGTGTGAGCTTTGACACCAAAAGCCCCGATCACACACTTGAACCTGCCCAGTAATTTACAAATACTCAAGTATTGTACTTTTGTACAGTTTTGAGGCACTTGAGTGTTTCCATTTTACGTTACACATTACTTCTACCCCACTCCATTTTGGAGGCAAAAGGCAAAAACTAAAAAGTTTTTAGTCCCCCACATTTATTTGACAACATCAGCTACTAGTTACCTTTAGATTATTAATAGAAAATATAAATCAACTAATACACTATGATGTAGGTATAACTGTTGATTAAGTTACCAGAATGGTTGAAATTAGCTCCACCTTTACTAGCTGCAACATTAGTAAGAATCACTATGCACACATTAACCCAACTAACTATCACTAATATAATCTGATAATTATTATTCTGGTTCATTGTGGGCCATTCTGCATAATGAGTACTTGTACTTTTAATACTTTGACTGCTTTGCACCAGCAAGGATAAATTTAACATAAGGTTAGTTCTAATCAGAGTTTAGTTTAGTTAGTCCAGATTTAAAATTAAGCAGAACTCTGCTGCACAATTTAAACTTAATCTCAGTTTAGTAAAGCCAAGCGTATTTATGTAAAACACTATTGTTCAGTCCACGTGAAGATGCTTGCTTATTCAAATTAAAATAAAAGAATAAATAGAAATAAATAATTTAAGTGCTGTTGGGACCAATTAAGTATAAAAGAGCAGTGAAAACTGTTTTGGCTGCTCTGTATTCCTTAATCAAAATGTTGCATTGTTTGTTTTCTAGCTAGTTGAAAAGTTTTTTAAAAATAATATTGTTTGCTAAGTAGCTCCAAAAGAGGTAATTGTTTGCCTGCTAACTAAAAATTTTAAAAAAAAAAAACTTATATTATTTGCCAGTTAGATAAAAAGTTTTTTAAAGTTATATTGTTTGCTCGCTTCCTAAAAAGCCAAAAGTTATGTTTGCCAGCTAGCTAAAATAAATGTTATCTTGGTAGCCTGTTAGATAAAAGGTTTTAAAAAGTTATATTGTTGTCTAGTAGGGGTGTGATGATTCACTCATGCATCTGATATATCTGGCTTTAATGTGTAAGATGCAAGTGATTCTGACTGTTGTAGATTTTTATCTTTTGTCCATATATCAAAAGGAGAAAGTCCACAGGAGTCCAATATGTCTTGCACTGAAACTAGTTTAATGAAACTTGATTAAGGAGAATGAACAAATAATCTGTATATGCTTTGTCTCTTAAATTCTGGAGTTTCTGTCCTTCAGGGTTAGTCTTTAAACTTTCACAGATAAGGTCATGATGAATCTATTTCCAAAATAAGATCTGACCCAACACATCTACAGCAAATAGAAGTAGCCTATTGGTCTGCAAATCCAAACACGGGAAGTATGAATTAACTTTTGCTCCCGTTAGCTCAGAGTCAGTGGCATCCAATCCCCGATTACAGTTATGCTCCGTTCAGAGACAAAACAAACACATCTCTGACCTTAGCTGCCATAGCAACACTATCAAATTGTTCCCTTGTTTACTGAAAGGACGAGTTCTGGATGAGCAGTGTTTGGATCCAGAATCACAGGAGTGTAGGAGACCATCTCCTTCATCTTGTTCCAGATGTTGTAGGTCAGGTTTCCCAGGTGTTTGGCCACATCTATCAGAGCTCCTGAGTGCAGCTGTGGATCCTCCAGCAGGGGCGCTGCTGGACTTTTTCCACTGCAGCCTTGTAGTTCTTCAGGAATGAGACGTCTTCAGCTCTCAGCTGCTCCCGTGTCTCCGATTGTGTCTGAAAGAGCTGCTATCTCTCTGCTCAGAGCCTCAGTCTGCTCCTTCATCATCTGACTCTTCTGCTCCTCTTCCTCCCTCAGTGCAGCCAGCCTGGCCTCCTCTTCCTCATTTAGAAACTGGTGAAGCTTCTTAAACTGCTCCTTAATCTGCCTCTCTGTGTGTCGAGCCTGGACTTTAATGCATTCTGCTGTTTGAGCAAACTTCACTTTAACTTTAGCTTCTTCTTTAAAGGCTCCAGAGTTTCCTGAAGTTTCTTCTTGTGTTGTTCTGCAGCTTCATCGATGGGTCTGAATCTGTGGTTGGTGTGTTTTTCTGAATCTCTGCAGACGAGACAAACTGGCTGCTGATGGTCCAGACAGAAGAGTTTGAGTTTCTCAGAGTGCAGACTGCAGAGATCCTCTGAATCTCTCTGATCTCTCTCCAACAAGAAGGCCTCACACAGGTTCTTTAACACCAGGTTACAAGGTGGATGTCTCTCTGAAGAAACTGTTACAAACTGGACACTCACGTGTTTGTTTCTGTCTCCACCAGTTCTGCAGACAGTCTTTACAGAAGCTGTGGCTACATGACAGAACAACAGGATCTCTGAAGATCTCTTGACAGACTGGACAGCAGAGATCCTCCTCTAATCTTGAAGCCATTTTGTCTCTGAGTGAAGCTGAAAACACAGCAGACAGAAAGTACAGTCAGTCACGGCTCCCCTCCCTCCTCTACTAACTTTACAGAAATTTACTTTGACTTTGAGTCCTGTTTTTAGTCAAACTCACCTTCAGTGCGTATCAGCAGGTTGAAGCAGCAGTGTTGTAGTTTCCCACTTTTTTCTCCTGTCTTCGCGCCTTCTCTCCTTTCAGTCTGTGCGTCTCTCTGTAATGCAGAATAATAGACTTTTTCCCGGTTTTTCTCGGGTGAGTCATGTGAGGGTAAGAGCTTTGCCACACCTCTTCTGCTGACTGTTGGTCCTTTACATGTAGCACAGGATATGATTCATTTCAAAGTACTGATTCATTGCTCATAGTCTGCAGCAGGCTGTTGCCTGAAGGATATTTTACACTACATGCAGCACAGTATCGATATGTATGCAGCACATCAAGCTGCATATCATCTTACACTGACTCCGCACAGAACCCACAGAACCTGCATACAAGGACACTGATGTCTGAGGGGGACATGAGTTTTGCACGGGTCCAGCTTTGCAAACCTGGCCCCGCCCACACCCACAAAGCTGAGATCCAGAAGTGACCCTGCAATTATCTCTGAGTGTTGACTCTCTGAATGTCTGTGTTGCGGTTTGTTTTCATGTTTTTTTTTTTTTTTTTGCAGTGTGATTTTGTCTTTTATGTGGTGAAAAACAGGAACCAGCTGTAGATCGAGTTTAACTGAGTCAGGCCAGTTTTTTTGTTTGTTAGTTTGTTTATTTATTGAGAGTTTCAGGGCATACATGAAACAGTATATAACAATAATAATAGAAATGATGAGTGAATATAAGTGAGCTATGAAAGGATATAGTAATGGTATGTAAAAAAAAAAGTTAAAAGTAAATAGATAAAAATAAATAATAATAATAATAAAGATTAATAATGATGAAAATGATAATAACAGTCCACAGCTTTAACAGATTTTACTGTTACTTTTCCTGTATAATAATAAATAATGACCTGTATCAGTGATTAAACACACATACATAGTCACTAACTGTGTTATCAGCTGGTGCAGCTCCTGCTGCTGTCGATGCGTTTCCATGGTGATGCTTGCAGCCATCGAAAGTGTCTACTTTTTGAAACTTTTTACAAGAAGGAAATCCACTGACAACCTTATTCTCACAGTCTCCGAGCACACCACTTTCCACCCAAACGTCCAACTTTGCCTTTAACTACGTATTGTCCACAGTTTGGTATCCTACACTGACTATTTTTGCCTTTACGTCATCAGTTTTAGCCTTCATCACTGTCAGATCAAACAGCTATTTTTTGGCAGGATGTGGGGTCAAAGATTGTGTTGCAGACTTTCATAACAAAAGCCTGCTGGCTGATGAGGCTTGATTTTCCCACATTAGTGAATAAAAATGTTAGAAATACTGTGTAATCGCTTTCATTTTTGATTTTGCCAGGGAAAAACTATATTGTTGTATGTGTATATTATAGTTCTTGCCTACTGCCCAGCCACAATTGTTTAATTTGTACCCATTCCCGCACACGTGAATTTATATTAATGTATTTTCTACCCATTACACAACGTTTTGTAGGTCACCCTTCGGGTACTCACCGGCACCTGACTCTAGCATGAGGTCATAAACAACATAACACAAAAACACAGTTCTTATGATTCTTTGTAATCTGTTAACTTTTATTAAAGCATCATTGCTGCAGTAGATTCATCTGGATGGTGGAGTTTTTGTATCAAAGTAAACTACCTGTTATGTCTTCCAAAGTGAGCAATGGCAGATACAAACAATCCACATCACATGTTTTAATCAGTTCAGGCTGTAACTCTGATGACACTTTATTACTTTATTATTAATTGATGAAAGATCTTTAAAGTCTGTTTGTTCATCATTTGTCCAAACTTCTTCTCTTTCCTCCATCCAGTACTCCACATTTACCACCACTATTAAGCAGTCCCTTGGAATTAAGCTTGACACAAAAAGAATCTTCTGAGGCAGTAACTCCGTTCAAAAAACTTGACTTAAAAGGCAAAAACAAAGTTACAAGATTCTCTTTTGGCTCAACTAGGCGCATGGTCAAAAAACTGTCTTGCTCCTTAGGCTGCTTAACCTGGTCTGAGAGCTAAATGGCTGTGATGTCAACAGCAGCATCATTAAAGGAGCATTTCAACGTTTTTAAAGGAAAACTACTAAACTATTATTAGCAATACAATATCAATATGGCTCTTACAACATGTATATGTTATGCAGCAGAGTTTAACTTTACACACACACACACACACACACACACAATATACATGCCCATAGACACAGCTGGACATGTAGTTGAGGATTTCTTTGTAGCAGAGAGGATAATCCCACGCCTGGACGTCTGTCACCTGACCATCAAAACCTGGAAACTCAATCACAGGCTCACCTGACCACACATACTGAACACACACACACACATGGCCACAAACAGCAGAGAGATGATATTAGAGACGATGATGAGTATTAAAAATGAAAAAACAAAAACAAAAAATAAATAAATAAATAAAAATTCCAACAGGTTGTTGAACTGCACAAATCAACATATATTTTTTTTCATTTTCTCAAATAAAATTCAGTCTGATCATCAGGCTATAGCTACAAAAACAAAAACACTAAACAAGTTTGCTTCACATCTGGGCCACTTTCTTCATGGAGTCCACGGTGACACAGACTCTGTTCCAGATGTCCTGTCCGATGTTTGACCAAAACCTTATGTTAGGCCGTAAGGAGAGGGTGTTACTGTTCCAGTCAAAAGGCAGTTTATAAAAACCAGGGTCTCTGACTTGCAGCTTTGATTTGGGGGTGAACTGTCCCTTTAATTTTGTCTATTAAATTTGTCGGGTTGGAATTGATGAGAATTTTGCTGCATGTTTTAGATCATTTATTTATTGTGTTTTTAAGTTGCAGCGTTGATGGTTTTAATCAGAAGTTTTATTGAATTGTGTTTTTGTAGTTGCATGATTATTTTGCATGCAGTGTTGTTTTTCCCTACTTCTCCTGAAAGCAACAGACACTGACCAAACCCCAGGCAGCAATCAGGGCAATGAGCAACAGGTGTTGCGCACAGGATATGTAAAAGGAGAAAAGCAGAGTCACACAGGACAGCAAGGACAACACAGCGACCACATGGAGCCAGCCAAGAATGACTGGAGCAGCGGAGGAAGAGCCAAGGACTTCATGGGCTTTTTAGGCATCATCTGTGTTTTTTAATGATCATGGTTTTATTGTAATAAATCTGTTAACATTTACCCTTTGTCTTGGTTTTACCCCTAATTTTAAAAGAACCTTTAAGCCTTTTTAGAGTCCTAGGGCTCTGTAAATCCCTAGGTGGCGTAGTCTGTCTTTTAAAATACTTTTAAATTACTTCTAAATTATTTTTAGCCACTTCTAAATTGCTCTTAATTTATATTTGCATTTTATTGGTCTAATTTGTAGACTTCGAATTGGCACCAGGCCACAGATATTCTGACTTCCATTTCAACAAAATCCTTCTCTGTGCAGGGAGTGCAGCGAAGACAAACACATCTTTCATTTTATTTGTCATTAATATACAAAGATTGTAAATTAAAGGCTGGGTTGAATGTCCTTATGAAATGCTTTAGAAAAAGTCAGAAATGCAGTAGCCCAGTAGTTGTTTAGCCTATGACAAAAAAAATGTGTGAGAAAGAAATCTCTTGTTGTGTTATCAAGGACACCACGCTCATCTGCCCTTGTAAGATACACAGCTCAGCTCCCAGAAAAAGAATGTCAACAGGAATGTCAAATCTCCGCCCGTTTCACAGTATAAAAACCTCGCGTTAACACTGTATCTTGGAACAATTACATTGCAGACTCTGTGTGTAACTTGTTCCCCTGCATGCAAGTTTTCATTAAATATCCTACTCTTTTGAATCTCAGACTTTGTTCCGTGTCTTTTGTAGAATTTCTAACAATAAGCAACATTAATCACTGGTCTTGGGGGACAGGTGGTCCACAGAGTTGCACAACTCATGTCAGGCTGCAACATATTTTGCTGCTGGACTACAGCAGTCCTCCCTCTCTCCCAGTAAGGCCGGAAGTCTTTGAGAATCGCTAAGTTGGAGGAAATCAGGGAATATTTTTATTATTTTTGTAAAATATTGCTCTCTAATGTTTTTGTATTGTTTACACTGGATCAGGAAGTGCAGTTCTGTCTCTGTTGCATCCTGGTCACAATAGGAACACAACCTCTCCTCTCTGGGCAGCAGGTCTGTCTGTGTCGGCCGACCTCTACTGCCAGGTTGTGTTCACTCAGTCTGTATTAAGTCGAGGTTTTTCTCAGTTTTTTGTCAGACACTGTGGTCAAGTAGGTTGCCACAGTATCCTCTCTGTTGAGGTTCAATAACTGATTTGAATATTTTGATCTCTTGATGGCACAGAAAGCCCTCTTTGTCTTTTCCTCGTCTTCTTAGAGAGCTTGGGACTGAGGCACCTCTTCCTGAGCTGGACCTGCAAGACACATTTAAACACCATCAGCCACACAAATAGCATCACTTCTGGACATCAAAAATAAAATAAATAATATAAATAAAAAAATGTCATGTTTATTGGTCATTTATTGAGAATTTAAGGTTGCATTGTTGTCACGTTTAATATTAAATGGTTTGTTTGATGAATAAATCAGGGGACGAGCAGTGATCAGTCAGTTGTGCTGATCGCAGATCTCAAAGATGCTCGTCAGCACACGTCAGTTACAGTTCTGAACAGTCCTGTACACAGATAAATGTTAAAGATCTGCCAGAACACCACAGAAAGGTTGCTAAATTTCAGAAAACAGTGATCTTGGTTGTGGCGTTTCTTAAATTTACATCCTAATTTTAAAATTTGAATATGTGTACTTCAAAATGATGGGACCTTACACTGCTTTAGTAGTGACATGAAAATGTGGACAATTTTTTTACAGGCAACCCAATGATTTTAAAGCAAATATAAAAAGATGTATGTGTTGTTGAAATATAATGGTTACAGTTTGGGAAAGCTACCTCCCAAATGAAAGTACACCATAACAAATATATCCCAGTAACTGAGTGGTGACCCGCAGGGAGGTCACAGGAGATTTTATTTGGATCATCAAATACATTAAAGACCATGGAAGAATTTCTGCAAAAGTTTTGCTAGTCCTTTTAGTGTGTCATGTTTTTACTGATGACAGGAAAAACTGAGAGCCTGTTAATTCTGCCTAAATTCACTTATTTTGACTTGTTTATCTAGGAGGCTAAAGCACCCAATATTGTCACTCAGCCTAAATGCATTTATTCCTGATTTAAAGTGTTTAAAAACTTAATATTATTTCAAGAACATGTCAAGATAATGTAAGATGATCTGGAAATGACAGGAAAACTGGTCAGGAACATTCATTTATGCACAAATGAACTCTTCCAAAGATTTACTGATGAAGCCTATTGTGGATTGGGTCTCGATGGTTTGACATTTTTAAAAAGTGGGTCCTCAGATTCAAAGTTTGGGAAACACTGTGATGTAAGAGATCCTGCGGGGCCCTGCATCATCCTGTCCTGATTTATTTCACAATAACCACCTGTTCACTGTACATATCCTGCTTGTTACATGGTATGTACCAACAGAACTCAAAACTTTGACACAAAATATTAATTTCAAAATGATTTAACAATGATTTTATTGCTTCTCCAGAGTCTATGATCAGAACTGTGTCCATAGCAACAGTCTGTTTTTCAGAAATAGCAACAATCTACTATACAGAAATAACAGACCTTAAAATGCTGTAATTGACCAATCAGAATATTATTAAAAAAATATATAAACAAACAATACTTCATATAAAAAACTATCCTATTATGTTATACCCAACACAATTCATAACAAATATCCTAATTCACACTGCAACAAGAATACTGTAAAATTTACAGTAACTTACTGGCAGCAATAGCTAATAATAGCTCCATTCAGAAAATCCAAAACAATTTAGATGAATGAAAAACACCAAAGGACCGAAGAAAAATGTGTATTTTTCATTTTGGGGTGAACAGTCCCTTTAAATGTAGAGCTCAGATGTTTTAAAGTGGGGTTGTATGAGGTACCTATCCTATCACTATGTGCTCTGACTATGTCCTGATTGTCATGTAGATGTGTTCAGGGTGGGACTCTTACCCAAACATGTCAGCTTTGGTGGTCATTATATCATTGAATCCAAAGTTAAGCAATTTTGCGTTTGCGATCATCAATTGATCTGCCAGCAATATACGATCAAGTACAAATTTAAAAACTTTTGATCAAAGGAAAGTCAACTGAAGGCACAAATGATTGAAATCATGTAAATTTCTGGAGGAATTCGTTAAAATATGACGCGTGTACAACACCAAAATTGACCACGAAATTCAAAAGGGCTGACTTCCTGTTCGGTTTAGCCAAGAGACTCCCATCGACCAAACTCGTATCCGAAGTTCAGACCTGGACTATTATTGAACACGTGAAGTTTCAGGCAGATTCAAACAAGTTAAGCAACTTCCTGTGTTTTGACAAAACATCGACCTTGGCCATACTGTCACAGCAACGCCGTTTGACAATACATATTGTGATATGATCTTCACAATATAGCATCAGCAAGATTTTAGTTGGAAAAGGTCAACCTGCTTGAAGGAGCACACCATAGTCTGAAACATGTCATTTCCTGTTGCCAATAGGTGGCGCATAACCATTGCAAAACAATGTAGATGTGTTCAGGCGGGACTGTGATTAAACATGTGGAGTTTGGTGCAGATCGGATCATTTATACGAAAGTTACAGCAACTTCCTGTTTGACGGTCGAGACATCAAAATTCTAACGCCATGCCACTGCCACGCCCCCTCAGAAATCCGTCGAGGCGAAGGTCGGGCGCCCGTCAGAGCCAGCGGCCAGGATGCGCCATGGCATGTCATGTCAGCAAGGTCAGGCTCCACTGCTGGTGGCAAGAGCTCACATGTCACTTACTGTCAGAATCTGCCACACGCACAGCTGCACTTAAGTCTGTGACCAACATTGAGTCAATACAAAGACCATCTATTTAGTTGATTATACCAAAAGGAAGTTTGTATGATATCGACCATTACAGAATTTAAATCAATCTGCCCTGTTTGGAATCTTCTTTCAGAGGCACCTTGATGATACGTCAAATTAATCATCAGAACAACTTACAATTTTTTAAGTTCTACTACAGATTTTTGAAATGGCATCTCGCTGGATTTCAAGTCTAAACATGTATTCTTGTTGCTAGTGCGCTGACTACTTGACACGGTGAACATCAGAAAGAGTTAAAATGGAGCACTGTTTACAAACAGAAAAAATTTATAATCTATTTATTCTAAAGTGAAAGTACAATTTTGTTCATAGGACAAGACATCAAAATTTATAAAAAAGCTACTGCTCAGAAAGAACCCAACAATATGCATCAACAGCCAGAAACAATGGGCCGAGCTCCCAATGATACAGAGCAAAGGTCGGCGCCAGTAATGATGTGGTAAGTCGTCGGTTCTACTCGTGGCACCTCACTGTCGTGACGGAACTAACCCTGTCTGACAGTCAAAATGTAAATAAATAAAATTGATTATGTCACGAGTGGAGCTCATTTCCTAAAGAGATCAATTTCAATTTAGATTATTTAAATATATTGTCTTTACACTACTAATCTGATTTAATGTTCCATTAAATTATATTAATACATTTCTTTGCAATGACAGATAAAGACAAATTTTTGGTAAAAAATTAATAATAAATTATTAATCCAAGATCATTAAATTTTATGTTATAACATTGTTTTTTGTATAATCAACATTACTGATAATACTGTCGATAATTGCAGTTATACATTAGAACGAGAACAAGTTGTTAAATTAATGAATTCAACCCTTCCACATGATTGTAGTGTCAATAAAGTAAGTTTTAAATGTTTCAGCTTTTCTACCTCATGCTTTAGTTGGTTTTTGTTAGCCTCACCTGACTTCACATGAAACAGGTGCAAATTCAAATAACCAATGCAGATACTGTAAACAAGAACAGCAACAACCCAAATCTATATAACTAAATTCTCCTTCTATACGGATAAGTCAATTTCCTTAAGATGCACAAGCGTGTGACATGTCAAAACAACAGCTTTATTGTGAGTAGTAACATGAACGCCAAGCAAGATCACATAAATAGAAAAATCAATGAACACCAATCATCCCTATGATTGATACAAAGCAGTATAAGAATGTTAATGTGTGTTAAAAGTCCATGCTCAGGTTTCTACTCTGCAACACCTCCGTGTTCACGGAAACACCAAGTTTGTGAACATACAAACAACAACTTCATGATGTGAAATGAAATCTGATCATTTTACCATTGGCAACTGATGCCAGTTAGAACAATATATGACAGAGAATTACAATATAATGAAACAGAAACTGATACATTTACAAAACAAGATGCAGTGTCATTCCTAAAGAGATCAATATGCAGATTAACAGATTATCAAGTAATGTTGAATTATTTACAGCCTATTATATATTTGTATTATGTTGTCTTTGATAATTATGACTGGTAACATTTGTTACAATGACAGATAAAGACAGAATGTTAGGTATAAAAATAAGTAAATAAATAAATTAAATTATTATCCAATGATATTAAATTTCATGTTATTTCATTGTTGTTTTGTCATTGAATCACTTTATTATTAATTACTGACTTTAATTAGCTATAACATGAGGAACTGAGAACAAAGTTAGTTTATATTAAGAGGAACTTTTCATTGACCCCTGCTGCCCCGAGGGCAAATGTTCAGTGACAATAAAGGAGAGTTCACTGAAAAATGAAAATTCAGTCATTATCTGCTCACCCTCATGCAGATTGAGGGTTGGGGTTTATTTTGTTAGTCCACAAAACACTGCTGGAGTTTCACAGGAGAACAGGATTGTAGAATCTCCCAAACAATCCAAGTGAATGATGACCAGTTTTCAAACGGAATAAGAACTGCCAAAAAATAAAAATAAAAACATAAATGTCTCCATACTGCTCATCTGGTGTAATCCAAGTTTCCTAAGTCCCAACATGCTGTTTGCACATCGTCACAACACACACACACAGTTCAGACAGTGTGCACGTGCACATGAACATGGCTCCAACCAAGAATCTACAGTGAGGATTTAGGCTAAAAATCAGTGTAAATACATCTTTTTTTAGTCCACTTGGCATGTCGGGGCTTTATGTGACTTGGATTACACAGCGACGTAGAGCATTTATGTAAGGTTTTTTTTTATTTCTGGTTTGTTCAATTTTTTACATTTGTGAAAACTAAGCCAAAAACTAAACCTGACCTTCAATCAGCATGAGGGCGAGCAGATAATGACTGAATTTTCATTTTGGGTGAACTATCCCTTTGGGAACAAATAGCACAGAGAGTTACAACTAAACATGAAATCAGTGGTTAAGAACTGAACATAAATTACATAAAGGAAGCTAAAATGTGTAACTACAAGAGTAAAATTAAAAAGTCATGCAACATTCATAAATCCAAGCTGATAGTGCAGAAGAGACTAAAAGTTAAATGATAGTGAGGAAAGTTGCAGCAATATATTATATATATTATTTTTAAAAATGATTCCTGCCTTCCACATCATTATTTCATCTTTGTCTTCTATAATTACATGAAATATATCAGCTGATATTCTTTGAACAGCATATATACATTAACACACATTCTTTGATCCTCAAAAGTGGTTATGAGTAATGGAGGCATTATATTTTACTTTGTCCCAAATGATATCACAGCAATGAAACCATAAACTTTAACTAGTATTTTAAATAATTATAAATAACTATGATTTAAAAATGCACATAGAACAAAACACATGTATATAGTAAACCTGAATTAAGGACCAACTATACACAAAATGCATTTGAAGGTTTGAAAATACTGTAATACCAACCACAATAAGGGTAATTATTTTCAGAAATGTTTAATAACCTTGTGTTTCATAGTATTAAAAACAGCCTACCTGTGACAAGCTGCTGATGAAGAGAAGCAGTCAAACAGGCTGTTTAAGTCGGTGACGACAGTCTGCAGCACAGATCAACTGAAAGAATAGAAAACGTAGGTCAGTAGACTGAAAGAATATAAGGAAACGTGTCTAAAAAAGATGAATGTGGGAAACTACATTTGTAATTGAAATGTTCAGCAGCATGAGGACAAATAACACAGAGAGTTAGAACCAAACATGAAATCAATGGTTGAGAATAGAAAATAAAATTGTATAAAGGGAAGCTAAAATGTATAATTATTCAAGTAAAATTCAAAAGTCAAGCAGCATACATAACAGTGTTTCTCCTGTCTGGTCCTCAGGGCTCACTGTCCCTCCATGTTTTAGATGTTTACCTGCTCCAACACACCTGATTCAAATGATCAGCTCATCATGAAAGCCCTGCAGAAGCCTGATAACCAGCTGATCACTTGAATCAGGTATGTTGGAGCAGGGAGACATCTAAAACATGGAGAACAGTGAACCCTGAGGACGAGGGTAGAGGAAACACTGCATAAATTCAAGCGACAGTCCAGTACAGACTAAAAGTTAAATGATAATGAGTAAAGTTGCAGCAAATATATGTATACAGTGTGTGTATACCATATACAGACTTTTGCAATAATCCCTCAAAAGTGTTTAACATTTGTGACAAGTAATGGAGGCATTATATTTTACTTTATTGTCCCAAATGAAAGGACGATGAAACCATAAACTTTAACCTGCGTTTTTAATAACTATGCATTAAAAAAAAAGAAAATAGAGCTAAACATGTACATAATAAACCTGAATTAAGAAATAAGGATCAACTATACACAGAACGCACATAAGGGTTTGAAAATAATGCCAACCACAATAATAGTAATTATTTTCAGAAATGTCTCATAACCTTGTTTCATATATTAAAACCAGCTCACCTGTGACAACTGCTGAAAAAGTCAAGAGGCCTGAAAGATTCTGGAGTGATGAACTGAGCCGATCGATTCCATGTTAGTGACACAGTCTGCAGCACAGATCATCTGAAAGAAGAGAAACTGTAGGTCAGTAGACTGGAATGATACAAGAAAACACGTCTAAAAAGATGGATGTGGGTAAACTACATTTATAACTGTGGGAAAAACTCTGTTAATGAGCCTAATCTATGAAGAGATGTTTAGATCAGGGTAGTTTGAGGATTTTGTCATTCATTACTTCCACCTGCTCAACATCGTTGCAAAAATCACAATGCTGCACTGATTGTCAGCAAAATATTTCATCATTGTTATTATGGTGCCATGGTGCTCATCTAACAATTTTTGTTGAGATTTTAAAGGTCATTCCCTCACATGGATGCGTGAATACACTCTGTCATAAACCCACTTTTCATAAAAATGAACCACCAGAACAACAAACACAAATAATCACAGCAAATAATCAGGGTGACGATGCAGCACAAGTCAGTTCAGTAAAATCAGTGTATTGACGGATAATGAATAAACACATTTAACAAGAGAGACAGAAGAGAAAAGAGAGACAAAGTCATTTTCAGGAAAGTCCAAAATAAATATTCCCTGAAACTCTTCAGAGTTCAACATAAAAACACAACTTTTCAGGTCTTCAGCAATAAACAGCAAAAAGAACAAAGTTTGTTCAGCGACAAAAGGAACTAATCAGAATCAATCCACACAAAAGAACAGACATAAAGGTTTTAACACACTTGGTAGTTTTTCACAACAATTTGATAAATTATTTTTGCGAGGCAAGAATTCAACCCTCTTTAAACAAACCCACACCGTCAGATTAAATTTCAAAGGTTATATGAACGAACACAAAACTAGGTCAGTCCAGTTCCATGCAATTCACTTCACTTCGGGATTTCCCGCTAATGAAAGTCAAAACAGGGAAGTATACCCAATAAGAGAACCCCAGACACACGAGGGAGCTCGGTAGGATGTTGTGCTAAACAGATGCACCCCTCAGAGCTCCACCAGAAGTCCCCACGTATTACCTGTCGACTGCTTAAAATTCCACTTTCGCGTATCTTTATCTTGAAATCAGCTGAAAATGATTAAATCTAAGAAATCGCCAGCATCTAAAACTCTCTCGTTCAAACACACTGAAGGAGGTGAAGAGCAGAACTACGCTACACCTATGGAGACAGCTAGCTCTAACAAGCTGGACAGAGGAAATGCAACACCTACAAACACTCCAGAAAAAGCCCACCTGGAGAAGAAGGCAAAAGGTTCGTCTGCTGAAGTTACAACCACATCAATGAGACCATTCTGAATGCCGTCGATGCACGAGGAAAACATGTGGACGACCGCACGGAAAATCAGCAGTCAGATGTAGCAGCATAACACCATGCTAGCTTCAATAGCCAAAACGGTGGAGTTGAACTCAGAGGAGTTAAAAGAATGCAAGATGAAAATTAAAAACCTGGAAAAGGAGATTGAAAAACTTAGAAAGGAAAACGAAGACATAAAGGGACGCATGCTGAATCAAGAAAGATATAAAAGAAGATGGTGCCTCCGCATAAAAGGCAAAAAGGAAAACGTCAACGAAAACCCCAGAGAAGAGGTTGTAAAAGCTTCTGTGCAAAATCGCACCTGACCTGACTGATAAGATGGAGGATGCGGTCGACATAGTTCACAGAGTTGGAAGGAAGACAGAAAACTGACACCGACAAATAATAATCGTCTTTGCCGAACAAAGTGAACGAAAACTTCACCAGTCTGCAAAGAAGAACAGAAGACCTGACACGAGAGGACTGGCTGTCCAGACAGGCGCTGTGGCCAAGGATCGCAAGGAAAGGAAAGGAAGGCAGGCGAGGCAGCGGGCTTCAGAGGTCCATTCGGCTTCATGGACGCCAAGCGCATCACAGAGGAGTCGGCAGGTTTGGGCTGCTGAACATAAGTTGAAGATAATGAACACAGTGGAAAAGTTCTGGGACTCACATCTCACGGTTTTCTACTTCACCTCCTTTAAAGTTTTCTTCAGGGAAAAAGTTCTACTGTTCTTTATGACAGTGAAGGACATTAGGCGCCACGTGTTCTGGAAATGGATAGTGTCATCATTATTTTGGTCACATGATACATGATACAATAATGAACAAAAAAAACCAAATATTTGTTACATCAAGTGACAACAGTTGTCAAGGAACTAAATGCAAAATTTCCTACTGATTACATGCTGGTTGGAGGGATTTTAACACGACTCCTGATGAGTGGATGGACAGATGGACATCTAGATTTTCACATGAACACAGGAATCCAATTTTGGCGGATTTTATTAATGATAACAAACTGATAGACGTATGGAGAACCTTAAACAGAGACGTGAGACAGTTTACTTGGTTTAAACCTCATGGACAATCCAAACCGAGGATTGATTACTGGTTAACTACAAACTCAATTTTAAAACATGTAACAGAAACCAATGTTTCAAACAGCCCCTTGAGCGACCATTGTATTATACATCTAAATTTATCCAATAATAATAATAATCATACAAACAAATCCAGAGGTTACTGGAAATTTAATGCAACTTTACTAAAAAATAAGGAATATTGTAATGACATTGAAAGAATAATTGAAGATATCAAAAATAATAATGAACAGGTTACACCAATACTTAAAATCTACTATTAGGAAATATTCAATTTCTTTTAGCAAGAAATTAAACGAGGGGAAAAAAGCAGCTAAGTTGATTGAAGAATCACTTTCATATTACAGTGAGTTAAACTGGAGTGCAGAAAATAAAGAAAGAAAATAAATCAATAATCTACAGTCTCAGTTAGATGAATTTTATCTCAATAAAACACAGGGAGCATATAGAAGATCCAGAGCCAAATGGATAGAGGACGGAGAAAAGAACACATCATACTTCAGTCATTTAGAAAAACGCAGACGGGAACAAAATGTGATTACTAGTCTCATAATAAATGGAGAAGAATGCACAGAATCAAAACGTGTAACAAAAGAAGTTTCTGATTTTTACAGTAACCTTTACTCATCATCATACTCTGAACAAAATGCTAAAGTATTCTTTGAGAAAATACTAAATTTGATCCCTGTGATTGATGAAACCTTCAGAGAGGTCTGTGAGAATCCAAGAATTTGACTCCATTATTAAAAAGACTGCATCTGATCGCTCACCAGGTTCAGACGGAATAACAGCTCATTTTTAAAAACATTTCTGGGAAGAAATCAAGATATTACTTTTTCAGGCAATTGACGAATGTTTTGGACAAAAAGAACTAATGACAACAATGAAACAAGGCATTATTAAATTAATACCAAAACCCAGAAAAGACTAAAGATATTTAAGTAATCTAAGACCTATTACTCTTCTAAATACTGATTATAAGATTTTCACAACTGTTTTAGCAGCAAGATTAAAAGAAGGCATATCCAGAATTATTAGTAGTTTTCAATCAGGATTCCTCAGAGGAAGATCAATCAATAATAATATCCGCCTGGTTCTGGATCTTATTGAACGGTCACTTAATCAACGATGATGGTTTTATGTTGTTCTTAGACTTCTGTGAGGCTTTCGACTTGAACATGCTTTTATTTTTGAGACGTTTAAGCACTTTGGATTTGGTAATAAATTTATAGACGTAATTGTTGTGCTACATAAAGATGTTAACAGTTGTGTTTCTCTCCAAGAAGGTACGTGCCCCAGATTCACCGTAGGAAGAGGTATAAGACTAGGATGTAGCATCTCACCTCTCTGATTTATTAGTTACTGAACTACTGGCTATTCTCAAAAAATTCAACATTGAGGGACTAAACATAAATGGTCAGTAATTAACTAAAAGTCAGCTAGCAGATGATACAACACTTTTTCTAAGAAACAAAGCACAAATTCCTTTAGCTTTACAAACAGTGGGGTTATTTTCTCAGGCTTCTGGTTTGTGTTTGAACTTTGATAAATGTGAACTCGTGAGTATCTGCAATTGTTCATATGCTTCATTATATAATATACCTGTTAAAACAGAAACTCGGTAACTTGGAATTTGGATTACTAAAAACCCAGTCACAAGAGAGAAAAACAACATTCAAAACATTATTGATAAATGTCAGAAAACACTAAACAATTGGCTGCAAAGAGATATAACGCTGTTTGACAGAACACTGTTAACAAAGATGGATACTATATCCAGGCTGATCTACCCTGCACACTCCTTATACCTCCTGAGATTATTAAAGAAATTAACAAGCTAAACTTTAACTTTATTTGGAAGAATAAGCACCACTACATTAAAAAAAGGTGACTTACTCAAAAATGATGAAGATGGTGGGATTAAAGCAATTGATTTTGAAATTATGAACGGGGTACTAAAAGTCAAACAGCTCCGATCCCTCCTAAGAAATGGTAAAGAAATATGGTTCTCACTACCTTCACTTGTGTTCAATAAACTGGGAGGTATTGAGTTTCTGTTAAAATGTGATTTTGAAATATCCAAACTGCCTGTTAAACTCTCTGCCTTCCACCAGCAAGTCCTGTTACACTGGAAAATTATGTATAAACATAATTTTAGTCCCCACAACGTCCCACTGTGGAACAATGGAGGAACATTAACTAAAAGAGAAACTATGTTTATGGAAAATTTGATGGAAAAACAAATATGGTCAATCATGCATCTAATGGATGAAAATGGTAATATACTCAAATTGGAGGACTTTAATGATGATGAAAGTATCATTTAAATTGCTCCTCAGAAAAGACGGTGACACAAAATATTCCAACGGTACTTGTTCAGTTAATTAAGAACAATCTAGATAATACCCCAATGCATAAATTACAGAACATTACTATAAACCATATGGATTTCTAACATAGAAAATGCAATCATAAATTTCTGAGACAGCATCTGGTAAATACTATGTATCCTCGACCAACAAAGACGACACTTAGACTCAAAGACTGTAAATGAAGAAACAACTGAACATGTATTTTATACTTGTGAGACCAGACAGAACTTATGGAGATCCTCACATGATTACCTAAATTCAAAATCCATCAACACTGATTTCTTTTCCTACAATGATATCCAGATTGGAGTAATCTTGAACCACAACAAAAAATGAATTTCTAATTAACAACATCATCATTATCACCAAGTTTTATACACACAAATGTCGTTATTTTTTCTTAAATTTATTTTTATATTCCCCCTCTCATGTCCTTTTCATGTATAGATCTCAGATTCCCAAATGTTTCTTTGTGTACTTTTCTTTGTACAATTTCTTAATGTCTGTACAATTATAAACTGTAAAGATGTTCCTAGGAGCTGTGTCCTTAAAACGAGTTGTTTAAGTTTTACAGAGAATCTGTCATTGTATATTTGCTGTTGCAGATAAAGTTCATTTAAAAAAACACACACACACACACACACACACACACACACACACACACACACACACAAAACCCCAGACACACAAAGATCTCGCGAGAGTGAGTCATTTTGAATCCAAACCACGATTTTCCCCAACAACCCTAACCAAGTGTTTTCTGTTCGTAAACCTACAATATTTATTAAAGCATAGCGCTGTCACATTTAAAATAAAAAGGTGCACAATGAAGAAACAAATGCACAAATCTCGCGAGAGTTACACAAATCAAGGGTTCCTTTCTAGACTTGACAGTAGTTCAGTTCAGTTCATGAACAAACAGAAAATCAAAAGCAAAAGTTTGTAAAAAAAAAGAAAATAAACTGCAAAAAGTCGGAAATGAAGACCTGGCTTTCACCAACTCACCTGCTGTGAAGAGAGATTATTGATCGCTGGTTCCGGAGATATTTGCTCTTTTCGGAGGACTCACTCAGCGTCTTTCCCACGCTGTCATTCAGACACCATCACTTCCCTTTGACCTCCATTATGAAGGAGGAGACACGAGCCCACTCCTCGATAACGGTCAGTGATTGGCTGTCGGGATGGACAGGTGACAGGGGTGTGGCGGGGGCAGTGCATATTAATAAACTTATATAAACATACCCGAATTAGCCAAAAGGCTAGTTTTTATTGAGCAGATGTAAAGTTGGCAACCTAAAATCAATATTAAAATTAAGAATAAATCAATTAAATAAATCTGCCTGACAATCTGGGACAGTTCTCTTTGAAATGTGGACACTATGTTGATGGCTGGATTCATAATTGTTTTTATTATCCGGTTTTTGGGTCGATATTAGTTTTATTTAGCTGATGTGATGGTCTGCAGGGTGACAGCCGCTGATCCACGCTGTGCTCTCATCCAGCGGCTCAGTTCATCCACTCAGACCGACCACGAGTGTCCTGAGTCTGCACAGTCACACTCAGAGTCAACCAGCCCAAAGAGATGGATCTTAAAATGAGTCAAATTGTTATAAACTCAGCTGCTGGCTGAGGCGGCCCCTCCTCTGTCTGTCTGCCTGCTGCAGGGGATGTAAGACGGATGTCTGTGTTCTTTATTCTTCATAAAGTTCACTGAGTATTATAATAACAGGTAGACTGTTTTACATCTTAGATATACATCCAGTGTGATATTATCAAGTGTATATAGTGACTTTACTGTTATAAACTTTACTGCTGCTCCAGAAAAATATTTAGTTAGAAATCAATTTTAATCCTGCTCTGAACTGATTATTTTAATAATAATGATGATGATAATAATAATAATGAAAAAAAGAAGCTGTCAGAGTATTGATAGAGAATCAGGTTTATAATATAAAGATAAAATCCTAATGATACCCACCCAGCTGGTGGATCCACTCTGACTATGAGCCAATCACAGCTCAGATCCTTCACTATAAGCCTTATTTAACTATTGTTGTTTTGTGATTATTTGGTGCTCACTCACAAAAATGTGAAGGATTGTTTAAAGACATTAATTTTACTTAATAAATATTGTAATGATGATGTGTTATAATTATGTGAAATGCATTGTTTTTAGTCAAATATCACATTTTATTTGGAGAGGAACCTCAAACCCCACTACATTAACATCTGTCTTGTTTAACTTGTTTTTTGGGGGTATCCATACAACCAATGTGTTTAGGATTTTTATAGTTTAAAAGAACAAAGAATTCCAAGGTCCACCTACCATAGTCTCACTAAATCCTCTGAGGACACTGCATGAGGTCATACTGGGTAGAAATATGCACAAACACAAGGCTAGTTATAGTAAAGAAAGTGGGACAAATGTTTTTCAAAAGAATATTTAAGTTAATGTTTGTGTTTTCTTACATCGGTGTGCTACTAACTATGACACTGTATCCTTACCAGGTAAATTCTTAAGTCTGTTTTGAAAAGGACACTGGATGAAGGTATGTTACAGACACTTGTGGGGAATCTGGAAAATGGGGCAAAAGTTGAATTCTTTCAGTTCACTAATGGGCCAAACAAAAAGTTGTTATGATTTTGAGTGGGAGGCTTCAGTTGTCCTGTTTTGTTTTTTGGAGAAATGAGCTGTACATTCACCTGATGAAGCTGTAAGGGGAAAAAGCTGTGCCTGTCTTCATTATCTGTGGCTTATGTTGAAACTAAGTGCTGAACTAAACTGAGCACAAATCCATATGTTTGACTAAACTGATGCATCCAGTGTAGAACCCTTATGAAATGAGAGGCCACTTAAACTACGTGTTCACTGTAGTTTTGGAGTTAATTTTTCTACCTCTTGTTCTGTTTCTCTTGCTCTGAGTCTCTAATTATTTTCTTTCTGTATCTTGTGATGTTTGTCCATCTCTCTCTCTCTCTCAGATTGAGGATGAATTCTGACGGATCGTACTGAACCACTACAGTCCACATTCCTGGGGAAGCTGGACCAACACACGCCAAAGCTGTTGAGCCTGTACAGGAAGAAGGGAGGCGCTGTTGGGCAGAAACTCGATGACACCCTTGACACGTACGATGCAGCGGTTAGTCTTTTGAAGTAGCATTCTGATGTCTGTACTTAACATAATCTCATATTTCATATTTTTGTAGGACAACAGCTCTGAGCAACAGCGTCGAGTCCTGAAAAGAAACTGTGATCAGAGGCATCATTCTCCACCGAGCCGGAGGAGTTCATCAAGGTCTGCGAGGTAAAAAAAAAAAAAAAAATGCCGTTATGAGACATTGTGCAGTCTAGGATAGCTGATGGTCTTAGTGGAACCATTTAAATGTGTTTCTACTGAAGTATTCATCAAATCTTCAGGTTCTAAACTAGAGATAAACAATTATACAATCCAGTAAGATGTACTATAGAACAGCTGGAGATAAGCAAAGTAAGCACCATTTTAAAATGTATGTATTCACTTTACAAGACAGGATTTATTTAAACATTTTAGATGTGACAGATTTTCCCTCAATGTTGGAGAACTCAGAGGTGAAGGACTTATTCTCACCCATCGACACTGTTGATGCTTTTGTGGACCCTAATGTCGGGACCAGTTAATGCTTGGATTGGTATTAAAAAGGTCTTAAAAAGTCAAAGCTAAATTCAGTTTTCTGATTCCTGCAGATACCATGTTTCACTCCCTTTGGTGTGTTTCACAGATTTTTGATGATGTCGCCGCTGTGGAAGAGGTCCCGTACTACACTTGTCCTCGACACCTTTGTGGTCAACAAAGCCGAGGACGAAGGTCTCGACAAGCAAACAGGACCGTGGGTGAGAATAAGTCCTTCACCTCTGAGTTCTCCAACATTGAGGAAAATTTGGTTTGTCATACAAAAACAGCATAGTTTGCAGTATGGTACACATTCAACTTTGACACTAGACCCATGACTATCACGTATGTTTTTACCTTTGATGTGATTCACCACTGATTTACCATTTGTCTGTTATCCATTGTATTCATTTATACCTTGTTGTGTGCTACACTACTGATTTATTACATGCGATACTTGCACTTGTCTTGTTGTGTGTCACGATATAGTGGTATGGGAATATTTCAGTCCCAGAGGAGGATATGTAGTGGTAAATCTGGCAATAGTGTCTCTCCCCTAGTTAGGTGTGTTACTCAGGTGCTTATCTCAAATGTTTTGTTACAGCAGGGCATTTTACCTTGGAAGTCTAGTGACGTGTTCTCCCTGAGATTTCTAAGAGTAGACCAGTGAGACACATATCTAATCGGGGACACTACAAGTCAACTGTTACATTGTTTAAAAAAAAATACATGAGTAAACCACAGGGGCCTAAGGGAAGTAGAAAAAACAACAGGAGAGAACGATACACCAATATGTTTGTGGGGGATCCTAATTGTTTAAAGGAGGCGGAGACTCCTCAGAGCCTCCGAAGGGTATATATACAGGTGCATTGAGCCCCCTTTCTTTAGTCTAACCCCGGGTTTGACTCAGGCTTGTTGATTTTTCTATGTCAGAGAAGTCAATAAACTTTGTATGGCTGAACTTTCTGCTCCTTCAGTGATTTTTCCTTTTGACAGTGATTTTCTTTTTGTGTTAGTGATTTTTCCTTTTATGATATGAATTTTGGATTAAGACTGAAAACTGAAGATTTTTAACAAAGTTGGAGAGGTGTTGTGCCATCGAGCCCAGACCTCACTGGTCCACCATCTGAGGCTTTTTGACACGACAGTGCCAGGTTCAGCTGGTCAAGCAGCTGGATGCATAATCACATAAATCAGTAGACTAATGCATGGATTTCATTTTATATTATTTATTGATTGTTAATTGATTGATTGCTGTGAATTTTGTTTTGGTAAATGAAGGACAGGGGATACAACTTTTCACACATATGCCCTTGTATGTTTCATTAAAGCTGTTGTCTTTTTCTCTCTTTACTTTCCCCGCCATTGACAAACTCTCTGGTCTTCTTCTTCTCTCCCTTTGGTCGACGCCCTCCTCCCCTGCCACTGATTGGCTGTTTTCCCTGCCTCTCATAGGTGTCCTCCAATAGTGGGTCTCCTCTGGGAGAGTAGCTGATGTGGGACCAGGAGAGGGCGGAGCCACTGCACGGCCTAAAAACACGATTATATTGTCAAATGATGGATATATAAGTCTAAAAAAACAAACAAAAAGAAGGCCAATAAAGAAAAACTAAACTATGTGACTGTTGTCCATGTTTTTTGAGGAATGTGGGGTAGCAATTTAGTTTACAGTTGAAAACGTGCACACGGTGGGTATTTAAGTAAAGTATTTTAGAATATTGGTCGGACTAAACAAGTAATTTGATGATGTCTGTGGAGCCTATAAATGACATAATGTAATAAAAAGTTATCAGACAAGTTACCACCGACCATTAACACAAAAACATACTAAAGTTAAAGTTCATCTCACTTCCCTGATCTTAAGTTTGTCATTAATAATAAACTCTGAGATAACAGTGAGATTTAATGAGAGATGAGATCTTAAATTTGTTTCAGCGGTGAAAATTCTCGTTGTACAGTAGTCAAGAAGAAACCTCCGAGACACGAATGAGCTCAGCAAAAGAGCTCCTGCTTTTCTCTTGTTTTGCTCCTTTTTTTTTCTCCTAAAGGTGGTTCAGGAGCAACAGACGAGACTTCAATAAGCTCAAAACGAGAATATCATTTGTTTCTCAAAACACAAAGAAAAGACAATTGTGAGAGGCAAATGTTTCCTCTGGGGAGGCCCAATGTCTCCAAACTGCTCAAGGTATCACTTTTAAAGAAAAAGCTTTGAAGTTGAATTTCTGGATTTAAATCAAGAAATATCCCTCAGACTAGATATTTACATTTGTCACTTTATACAGATATGAAACATGGTGTAGATGACATGCTGAGGTGAGCCTACATTGGGTTTTACTGTTACTTTACTTTTTGCACTCGTTCGTACTGTTTGTAGACATGGATACTTTTTGTCTGCGTAATGTAATGCAGGGTAGATTTACTTAACATGTATGTGTTATGCAGCAGAGTTTAACTTTACACATTACACACACACACACACACCACACACACACACACACACACACACATACCCGTTGACACAGCTGGACATGTAGTTGAGGATTTCTGTGTAGTTGAGAGGATAATCCCACACCTGGATGTCTGCCACCTGACCATCAAAACCTGGAAACTCAATCACAGGCTCACCTGACCACTTATACTGAACACACCACACACACACACACGGACACAAACAGCAGAGAGATGATGTTAGAGACAAGGATGAAGATTAAAAATGAAAAAAAAAAAAAAAAAATTCCAACAGGTTGTTAATCAACAATTTTTTTCAGCTCCTCAAATAAAGTTCAGTCTGATCATCAGGCTATAGCTACAAAAACAAAAACAAGTAACACTAAACAAGTTTGCTCTGTCCTCACCTGAGTCGGCAGCTTCTTCCTGATGCTCATGTTGAAGCCGGTAAACATCTGGGCCACGTTCTTCACTGAGTCCACGGTGACACAGACTCTGCTCCAGATGTCCTGTCCGATGTTTGGCCAAAACCTTATGTTAGGCCGCAAGAACAGGGAGTTACTGTTCCCGCCAAAGGAGAAACCGGTGCTCCAGCCAAAGGACAGTTTATATCGACTAGGGTGACTGACTTCCAGATTCAGAGGGGTTGTGGATGGACTGAGTGTGAAGATTCTGCGGTAGTCGAATGACGGATAGTCGGTCAAGTGGCGCAGACACACAGACACACCTGCAGTGTTCACATGTGGAGGGTTGATTGACAAATTTAATAGACAAAATTAAAGGGACAGTTCACCCTCAAATAAAAAAATACACATTTTTTTTTCTCTGGCCTGAAACTCTCAACAGCAACGTCTCTTTCCAGAAATCATGACCCAGTTACTCAAGATAATCCACAGACATTGTCGTGAGCAGTTTTCATGCAGTTTCATTACTAGAAAGAAAGCAGTTCCACATAAAACTGCTCACAACAACATTTGTTGTTTATCTTGAGTAACTGGTCATGATTTTGTGAAAGAGACGCTGGTTTTGAATTTTTAAATATATTTTTTTGGTGCTTTAAGCACCACAAGTGCCATTTTGCCCCATTATATTGGAGAGAAGGTAGACATCTCTACGGCTGATATCTTCAAAACTCTGCAACTCACACCAAGAAAATCTAGATGGATAAAAAGCATTACAGGGCAGGGTAAAAATACATATTTTAGATTTTTAGGGTGAACTGTCCCTTTAAATAAAGAACAAACACATGAACCTCAAAAACAAACAAATATAGATTATATAATCTAGCCAATAGAAACAGACCTGTGCAATAATAATCCATCATCTTTGTTGTTGCTGGGACTGGACAAATGTTACAGTAAATATTTTGCAGATGTGTTCAGTATGAGCATTTTGCAGAAACAGCAACATTTTTAAATATAAAATATGTGTCTTAGTTTTATTTCAGTTTTAGCTTAATTTTTTCTTGCTCCTGTTTGGCCGTCTGCTGTTATTTTGCCTCTGCAGTACAAACTTTGGGAACCACTGCCATAGCATCACTTTTTAACAGTAAAAAACAAACAAAAAAACAAACAACAAAAAAAACAAAACAAAAAACAAACAAACAAACATCCATCCATCCATTTTCTGTAACCGCTTATCCGTGAGGGTCGCGGGAGCTGGAGCCTATCCCAGCTGACTTTGGGCGAGAGGCGGGGTACACCCTGGACAAGTCGCCAGTTCATCGCAGGGCTGACACACAGAGACAAACAACCACTCACTCTCACATTCACACCTACGGCAATTTAGAGTCACCAATTAACCTGCTGCATGTCTTTGGACTGTGGAGGAAGCCGGAGTACCGGAGAGAACCCACGCGGACACGAGAGAACATGCAAACTCCACACAGAAAGGCCCTGCCGCTCGGGGATTCGAACCCAGGACCTTTTTGCTGTGCGGCGGCAGCGCTAACCACTGCGCCATCGTGCCGCCCAACAAACAAACAAACAACAAAAAAAAAAAAACAAACAGAAAACACAAGAACAAGTCTGTACATAAAAATAACATGTTGTATTTCATATCCTGTTTGGTTGTGTAGTTTTTAAATGTACTCACCTGTAATAGGTTTGTGAGGTTTGGTGGTGGTGGATCGGGGAGAAAAATAAGATGGGCGATAGAAAGATATTCCTGCTCTATCGCGAGACAAAGTGAACATCTTCCCATTTAAATTTAGTACTGGAGGTACTGAGGAAAGAAAGAGGAGACATCGCACAAACAAATTGTCAGCACAATAGAAAATCTTATTTTTACTTATGCATCTGATAAATGTTTAAGGTTTTTATGTTCTTATTTTTAATCATGATTCTCATGTTTATGCTATATTATACAATAAACTACAGCGGCCATTCCTGCAGACTGTATTGTGACCCACAGGTGGGTCAGAAAATATTTTATTTAGGTCACCAAATAAATAAAAGATATAGGATTTATACCTGCAGAGGAGGAATTAATATTGTTTGACTGATGAAAGGAAAATACAAGAGCCTGATTCTGCCTAAATACACTATTTTGTCTCATTTAAGAAGTAGGCTGAAGTGTCCAATATTGTTTTTCTGATGTGAGGAAATAAAAACAATAAGATAACTCAATCTAACTGCATCATCATAACTGCTTCATTTCTCAATTCTAAAATATTTAACATGTGTATTATTATGTTTTCAGTAAAGAGTATTGATAAGGTCTATTGTTGATTGGGTGCAATGTCTTGTCATTTTTAAAAAGTGGGTCCCAAGAAAAAAAACTGTGGAAACACTGAGCTAGTATGACTTCACCTTCGGTTAAGTTTATTCACGTCTTTGTGGGGCTTTTGCTGAGGGCCGAGAGGACGGGGCAGAACTGAGACACAGAGCCAACAGGACTGCTCAGAGCAGGGAGCTCTGCAGGAGAGGGTTGGTGGCAGAGTGGAGCCTCTGGAGGAAGAAACACCGAAGTCACTCTGATGTCGACCCTTTTATTGGCAGGAGGGAGCTCAGAGTGTATGTTTCAAACTTTTGGGATTAAAAAGAGGATTTATTATCACTCCTGCTTCTCAGCCTTCTGCAGTAGCAATCCTTGAAGAAGTGTCATGGCTAGACTATAGTTGTTTACAGTAAGATAATTAGTCTCTGTGTCCATGTTGACTGCTGACCTGGAAGAAAAAAGTATTTGACAGTCACCTTGTGAGAGTAAAGAGATGGGGGATGTAAAGAAAAGAATCACTTCTTTGGTGAGTACTGTCAGTACTGACACAAACACATACACGGGGCTTTGACACTGGTATTTTGGCTGCACTGAGTTAAATGGTGTTGTGCTGATTTCCATTTCCATTATCGCTTTTATCATGCCAAGCTGTGCCTGAGATAGACCTACTTTGGAGTGGGGCTGATGTGAGCCTGACTTGCCTCCAAGCAGGCTGCAGTGATGTCTCACTGACCACGGCCAAACCGCGACGAGCCTCCTTTTCTACCCCTCAAACAAGCAAGTGTTGTGTCTCTTTATATTCAGCTCTCAGTACTTCTCTAGTTTTCAAAATGATCTTTATGTTTTTTAATGTAGTTTCTCTCCTCTGTCACTGTTTGTTCTTTCAGGTATCTGCTTTATTGCACACAGTTGATGTCTGTCGTCAGTGCTCGCTCACAATTGTCTCAGTAAACTGTTGGTGCAGTCATGAAGTGCATGCTACTCACCTGGCAGGAGGGGCTCAGGACAGAGAAAACAAAACCTAACTCAGATGAGGTTCAACAATCAACCATTTTTAGGCTTTCTACCTATTGCAGCTTTAACAAGGAAGTCACTTGATATATTTAAGAAATCTCTTAAAGTTGTGTGTGTGTGTGTGTGTGTGTGTGTGTGTGTGTGTGTGTGTGTGTGTGTGTGTGCGCGTGCACCTGTTGTCCATGGTGTTGTAGGCTCATCAGCAGGTTTTATTTTTTCTCCAGAGTTTATGATGACCAACGCAGACATCACTGCCATCAATGTTTGAACATAAAGGAGCTTCATCTTCGTCCTCACTCTGCTGACCTACAGAAGCATCTGTGTGTCCTTCTCGCTGTGTGAAGTGTTTATCCGTCAGTTGTCCTTCTGAACAGGCTGCACCTCTGCTCCTATCACTTCCAGGACAGCCACGTATAAGTTTCACATCTGTGTAAGGAACCTCTCCTTATCTCTTTTGATTCAGCCACACACTCCTTTTATCTCTTATCAGTGATGTGAACTTTGACACCAAAAGCCCCGATCACACACTTGAACCTGCCCAGTAATTTACAAATACTCAAGTATTGTACTTTTGTCCAGTTTTGAGGCACTTGAGTGTTTCCATTTTATGTCACACATTACTTCTACTCCACTCCATTTTGGAGGCAAAATGGAAGTTTTTAGTCCCCCGCATTTATTTGACAACATCAGCTACTAGTTACCTTTAGATTATTAATAGAAAATATAAATCAACTAATACACTATGATGCAGGTATAACTGTTGATTAAGTTACCAGGCAGTATGTAGAGTGGTTGAAATTAGCTCCAGCTTTACTACCTGCAACATTATAATCTGATAATTATTATTCTGGTTCATTATGGGCCATTCTGCATAATGAGTACTTTTACTTTTAATACTTTGACTGGTTTGCACCAACAGGGATAAATTTAATGTAAGATAAGTTCTAATCAGAGTTTTTTAAAACTAAATTTATAATGAGTTAGTCCAGATTTAAAATTAAGCAGAACTCTGTTGCACAATTTAAACTTAATCTCGATTTAGTGAAGCCAAGTGTATTTATGTAAACCGCTATTGTTCAGTCAATGTAGAGATGCTTGCTTACTCAAATTAAAATGAAAGAATAGATAGAAATAAACAAATTCAAGTGCTGTTGGGACCAATTAAGTATAAAAGAGCAGTGATGCATGATGATGCATCTGACTTTAACGTGTAAGTGCCAGTACATCGATACCAACTGTTGTAGATTTTATCTTTTTCCCATACATCAAAAGGATGGTTTGATGAAACTTGATTAAGGAGAATGAAAGTATAATCCATATAAGAGTTTCAGTCTTCCAGGGATAGTGTTTAAACATTTACAGATAAAGCCAGAAATAACCTATCCCCAAATAATTTCAGACCCAACACATCTACAGCAAATAGAAGTAGCCCATTGGTCTGCAAATCCAAACAGGGGAAGTATGAAGTATACAACCTTTGCTCCCGTTAGCTCAGGGTCAGTGACATCCAAGCCCAGATTACAGTTATGTCTGCTCCGTTCAGAGACAAAACAAACACATCTTCAACCTTAGCCTCCATAGCAACACTATCAAGTTGTTCCCTTTTTTTTTATCTGAAAGGAGAAGACAGCTGCATTTACTGTTTAGAAGAAAGACAGCATTAGTGCAGGCCTCTCAGTGACCTCAAGACCTTAGTATGATACCTAAAATTGGAAAATTACCCAACACCGACGGCCTGTATCGGTAAAAAGCTGAACATGAATTGGAAAAAAATCGATGCAGCACTAGTGTATCGATACATCTCATTAGGATGTGCATATGTTTAATTTTGCCTGCACTGCTCTCGCTGGACACCTGCTGCCTCGCTCACACGAAACAAGCCCCCCCCCCTCCTTCTCCTGTGTCTCCTCTTCACTTCCTCAGAACAGACAGTGAAAGAACTGACGTCACACCGTGCCACGCCACCAAAATCTAATAACCTGCAAGTCTAGAATACGTTTGGGTTTTATAAGAAAGGTGAGAAACACTGATGCAACTCATTTATGTAAATCGTGTCAGACAGAAGAGTACAGAGCCTCGAGTCAGACCAACAGAGACGTCATGTCACTGTGAGAGCAGGTAACATGCATCACTGCTCCTCCACACCCCACTTCCTCTACACGGTCAAATTCAATCAAAACCACAGCACTCTTCATATGAAACAGAGCAGAATATCACCTTAGAGCATAAATGCGTTTTAAACAGTTTTAAAGTTTGTTCACAGATTCTCAGTATCTCATTTACAGATGAGATTCCTGATAAAACGTTCTCACCACTGTAATGTCTCCTTGTCTCTGTCTCTCCTGTTACTGGACTTAATAAAACTATCAGGATTTCTTCTTGCAATTAAAAGGACCTCACAAATATATCATTAATAGAATCAAAATGTAAAGATTCAAAGATATTGCATCATATCGTATTGTATCATGGCAGGGCTGTATCATATTGTACCGAATCGTTGCTATTTTAAAATTTCTATGATGAATTGTATTGATACATATTGAATTATCTCAGTCTGTAAGTATGTTTTCCTTATTATACTTACAGATTTTTACTGTCTGTTTGTGTGCAAATATTTTTAATACATGTTTAATCCATTTATTTAACATTTTTCTTGTGTTGTTCTTTTATATAAGTAGAAGTGTTAAAAAAAAGCAATGTCAAATTATTCCAAAGGACATACATGAGGGGTCTCTGGTATAAATCTTATGAGGTATCCAGGTTGTCAGTTGGAACCAGGAAACAAACAGCAGTCAGATATTTTAATGATCCTTCATAATCTTCCTTTGTGGCTCTCACACAACGTAACTTCCTCTTTTGCTTCCAACTGAACAACAAGAGTTAAAATTCCTGCGGTGTTGTCACTTGAAGGTAAACAAATGGTTCTGGTCCTTTGCTTAAATGACGGATAGCTGTTGTTTTTGTTGGAGAGAGCATCTTTTAAGATTAGGTTAAAATGTGAGCGACACTTCAGGGCCCTCCCATTCAGTGTTTGTTGTGTTTTTGTGGTTTATATTAACAAACAGCCACAAGGTTTGAAACTGCCGCCATGGATTAGCGTGAGGTCTCCTGAGTCTCTGGAGTCTGTGGACAGCTGCCTGCTGTTCCAGAGGTGGACATTCATCTCTAAAATTCTGAATTCAAGTTCAGTTTTGAAGTATTTAAAGTGTTCTCATTTGCTGTTACTTTATATTACTGACTATTTTTATTATTACACAATGTGAGAGTAATTATCTTGTCTGAGATCTGTTTGTGTGTCCTGCAGACTTTCCTGTTTCTACGTGTTAGGTTGAACTCATTTTAAACACTTTTTGCTTGTTTAGTCCACAGTAATGCGTCATATTCTGTAAGATGTAAACCAAATTTGGGTATACATGGTTTTGACTAATGTGAAAAATAACTGGTAACTAAAGCTGTCAGACAAATTTAGTGGAATAAAAAGTACAATAATTGCATGTGAGATCAAGTAGAATAAAATGGAAATACTCAGGTAAAATACAAGTACTTTGTGCTTAAGAGCAGTACTTGAGTAAATGTGCTTAAGACTTTTCACCGCTGTGTGACACTGGGTAAATGTTGACATGTTGTGAAGCTCTTTCGAGTGATCTGAAGCCTGGAAAGGTGCTTTATAAATGCAGCCCACTTTAGATAAGGTGTGATATGAGTGTAATGCACCTTACAAATCAACCAAATCAGAGCAACCAGAAACTTAAAAAGACACAAAGTAAATACAGACTGAGTGAAGACATTCGAGGCCTCTGAGACCAACCTGGCAACAAAACAGAAAACAGACTGTGTCAGTTCTGCCAACAGAAACAAGAGGAGGAGACAGAGCTGCAACACTTCCTGATACACTGCAGTCTGCAGGAAGACACAGGAACCAAAGTCTTACTACCAAAATAAAACTCAAACATCAATCGTTAACTTACCATTAGAACAAAACTAAATTAAGTATTTGCTTGAAGAAAAACTGACACTCAATACATTTTAATTATAATCTTTACACTGAAAACAACCAATCTTGATGAAGAGACCAAAACAAACCATGTGTTATTCCAGGTTGAGCACATCTGAACTCTGACCTCTGCATGCTTGAGGTTGTTGTCATGTTTGGACTTTAGTAGAAGTAGAAGGAGCCATTAGTCGTACACCAGCAAAATAATGTGACCACCAGTGATGGAAGAAGTTTCCAGCTTTTTACTCTTGTAAAATTACCAATATTACAGTGTAGAAACAGTGTAAAAGGTGTTTTTTTCCAAAAATGTTTTCATTTGCAAATGTTGGCAAGTACAAAGTACAGTAATCATGTACTTAGACTAATATTTCTCTTTTTTTTTAACACACAACAAACAACTTATCAACCCACCCACCAAGAACATGGAGGACACTCACTAAAGAGGAGAGAAAATAATATACTACAGTCTCTCTTTATGTGTATACATATTAAATACAATATACATACATAAAAGGTGTTTATTCAAAAGCATGTTTAACACATGAAATGGTAAGCAAAGAAAAACAGAGCACCCAAAATATTTTGCAATGGGGCCCTGTTATACACACAGACTGAGAGAAAAAATAATAATAATAAAAATAATCTCTCTGCATGCAAGCAGTGTTGTAAAAGTGATTCTGTTTTTATGTCTTTCCCTTATTGTAGAGTATCTTCTATTTGTGATACCAAATATGGCTGCTGTTGAATTGGTAGAAGTGTTTTTATTTGAACAGCATCAAAACACACCTAAAATACCAAAAGTAAAAGCACTGATTGTGAAGAACAGCCCATTTCAGAATAATATATACTGTATTGTTGGATCATGGTGGTAAAGGTGGAGCTCTGTGTAATTACTTTATGGCTGGGTAGCTTGTGAAGATTCCCCCAAGTAAGTCTTATCTTAATCCATAACAACACATCATAACTGATTTATTGTATTTTGTATCAATAATATGAATCAGTAACTAGTTATCAAAGTAAAAAGTACCATATTTGCCTATTAGATATAGTGGAGTAATAAAGTAGCAGAAAATAGAATTACAAACAAATACTTAGTTACTTTCCAGCACCAGTGATCATACCTTCATGCTTCAGTTACTTTAATGTCAATAAAACACATTTTCAAGAAAGAACCGTGCTTTTATTCTGAAGGTCCCGTTAGTGTTGACACCGGTGTTGAAGCTTCTGCCTGCGCCGTCACTGCCACCGTGTACCGAGCTGACAGCGGCCGGGATGACACCATGGATCACACACGGACACACACGCTCTATAAAAACACAGACGCTCACACACACCGACACAAACACACACACACACTCGGACACACAACGAGCTGTTTTCAACAAACAGGAGCTTCAGCCTGAACCAACATGGGCGTCATCATCTCACACCTTTTCTCCAGGTTCACCTCCAAGACACCTGTCAGGATACTAATGGGTGAGAAAATCATCATAACTTTATTTATTTATTTATTTGTTTGTTTGTTTAAATTGTTGTTGTAGTAAGTAGTAACTGCCAGTAGAAGTATCAATAGTTGAGTTAGTTGATTTTATAATTTAGTAATTTCATTTAGGGACTAAACCTAAAACCTACATCATTATTATTCTTATTAAATTATATTAATTAATGTCTACAATAATACCTGATTTGAGCTGACAGAATATAAAACATTTGTCTAATTACTCACATTCTTTTACTCTGTTTTTATATCACAGTTTACTTATTTATTAGTAAATGTTTTAAACTAACTAATGTCTTAAACTAGTGTTTCTAAACTGAATCTCTTTTGACTGTTTGTCAGACAAAACAAGACACGTTCAGGCTTTGACATTTTAATATTAACATGAAAATAATCTTTGTTTAACACTGTTTACAGGAATATTAACTGCTGTTTCTGTGTGTGTGTGTGTGTGTTTTCTGCAGTGGGTCTGGATGCAGCAGGTAAAACCACTCTGCTGTACAGACTGAAGCTGGCTGAGGTCGTCACCACCATCCCAACTATTGGTCAGTGATCAGTTCGATCAGTTTACATTAATGCTCCGTTTAATGAAGATATAAAACAATATAAAATTAACTGTCTTCTCTGTGTGTGGTGTGTGTGTGTTGTGTGTGCAGGTTTTAATGTGGAGACAGTGGATTACAAGAACATCAGTTTCACAGTTTGGGATGTTGGTGGTCAGACTATCATCAGACCCCTGTGGAGACATTACTACACTAACACACAGGTAATAATGGTAAATCCTCAGATGGTACAGTTTGATCCACTTGGTCGATACTGAAGAAAAATGCTTGGTCAGAGTGTCACAGTCATGCTACAAGGTGTTGAGGTGGTTGTTGTGGTGCCACAGCTCGCCCATCATCCTCCATCCCCAGAAGTGCTTTAACAGACCTGAACCACCGTCTCGACTTAGAGCTCTGCAGCTCCTCCACCTCATTCTTGTATTATTATTGCAGCTTAGCACTCCAGATGTTTTGCGGTAATGCCTTTCTGTCTGTCTGTCTGTGTCTTCAGGGTCTGATATTTGTGGTCGACAGCAACGACCCCGAGAGGATTAAAGAAGCTGCTGACGAGCTGCACAGAATGGTACACACCCACACACACACACACACCACAAGGTTAAAGCTCTTTGTTCTTTCCATGAGTGAGGCGTTTGTCTGTTCTATAAGTTAAACCTAGTTATATAGGAGGTCGTCACTGATTGGTTGATATCTGATTTTAGACATTTTTTTTACACCACCTCTGCCGTTAAACTCACCATGTTTGTGTTTGCGTGTTGCAGTTGGAGGAGGATGAGCTGAGGCGCGTGGCCGTGCTGGTACTCGCCAACAAACAAGACTTGCCCAGAGCCATGTCCGTCAGTGACATCACCGAGGCCCTGGGCCTATCAGGAGTCTCACAGCCGGTAGGTGTCCAGGGCATATTCTCCAAGCAATCCCACAATGCAGTCTCATGCAACAGTACAAGGAAACAGTTTATTATATAGAAAGAAGTTAAAAGGATAGTTCACCCAATAATGAAAATCCACTCAGTATGTACTCACCCCTATGCCGATGTGAGGATGGGTGAAGATCTTCAGTTCACAAAACAATCCTGGAGTTTCAGCAGAAAACAGGGTTGCAGCCAAATCCAGTACAATGCAGTGAAATGTGACCAGTAATGTAAAAAAAAGAACACAAAACAAACACAAAATGTCTCCATCCTGCTCTTGTGGTGTAATCCAAGTGTCCGTGAGCCGCGACATTAAAATTTAACCGCAAAAGACGCCATTTACACCATGTTTTTAGCCGAAATGTCAACTGTAGCCTCTCAGACTGCCTTTTATAATGAGAGAGCTGTTCAGTTTATGCAACAACGTGCAAAAGTTCACAATATGACGTATAAACAGATAATATAAGTTTTTTTCCCATCCAGAAGGGCCAGGTTTAAACTTATGTCAAGCTGCAGCTAAGCTCATGTCTTTGTCCCTCTGTGTGTGTGTGTGTGTGTGTCCAGTGGTTTGTCCAGGCGTCCTGCGCGGTCAGCGGGACAGGTCTGGCCGAGGGTCTGGACTGGCTCTCCGACCAGATCCTCAAACAGAGACACTGATGTGGCGTTCAGGTGTTTTTCTGCTTTACTCCGTTTCCTGATGGATCTTCACACACGTCGGGCGGTTTGCTGTGAGCCGAGCTGAGCCGGTGAATCCAGAAGAAACATGAAGGATCCTTCGTCGTCGCTTTGACTTTTTAAATAGACCTCGTCACAATGACACTTTACTGCTGCGTACATGGCACACAGAAAATCCTGTAAATCAAAAAAAAAAAACACTTAGAAATGACAGTTTGTGCCAAATCATGTCATTTTAGAACAATCAAAAAGATCAATTTGAATTTTGTTACGTCAAACTGCTCATGCCTATAAACATTCCTACATGTGCTGCTTACTTTATGATGACTTTATGTTTTTTATTGTTTCTTTTAATTATTATAAAACCAGTGTGATGTGGTTGTGAACGCCTCTTTGAGCTGATTAATGTGAAATCAGACGATCATCACGATAATTCATTATTACGATTCATAAGATGACACTGCAGCACTGAAGCCGAATGTTTTGTTGCTGAAATCAATCAGGACTGATCGAAAATCAAACTTTTATGCCTTTTATTGTTTTGTTTATCGAGTATCTCCATGTTGGGAACTGTTTTAGACGAGCAGGAGGGTTTTTTTCATAGGAAACAAAGTTAACTGCACTGATTTTATTCATCTTCTCGTCTGTCTGAGATTATTTTTACAGCAGGTGATAATATCCAGTTTATCTGTTATCTGTTATTAGTGATTTTACACTTTATATAAACATACTTTTACAGGTCAGTTATAGGCCTGTGTTTTTTAGTGAAGGTCTCGCTGGTTTCGTTGGGCGTCATTTCATACGTTGCTGCCTGGATAATCAGTGAATGTGTTTCTGTTATTCTGTTATGGCCTGTTCTGTGTCTTTATGGAAATGTATATTTTTAGATATTTAATTCATTTTGTTAATATTTATTTTATAAAAATAAAGTTGTTTTGGTGGCCAGTTTATGTGTGTTTTTTTAATACGGGCACATTTATACCTGCTTTGGTGATTCATGGAAAAAATGTGCAAAACTAAATTGAAAAAAATAACATTGGAACATAACTGGAACACCTGATGTGTTGAGAGTGAACAGAGTAAGTGATGGATAAGTTACAGGTTAATGTTCACTAGAGACAGTGGATACAGTAGGGTAATCAATATGGATATTGGTGAAATAGCTAAAATGAATGATGCCAGAAGTGATGGCTAAAAGATACAATTAATTGATCCAATATAAAATAATGTACAGAACTTACTGCACAAGAGAAAAGGTTAATAAATGTATGGAAATGAATCAGGGAACTGTTTTAAATGTGGAAAAACAGATTCATTGATCCATTTTGGGACTGTAGCAAAATTCAGAGGGTTTGATTTAAAAAAGGACATTGATTATCAGAGATATTGGGTGTGAATCTTATTTTAATCCTTCAATTTGTATTTTTATAACACACGTTACACAACACTGTGAGGTATCCACAGAACTGGATTACTCTTTTTTTCTTCAATTGTGTTGAAGAAACTTAAAGTCTGGGAATCCACACACCTTTCCTACACTAATACAGTGGAAAAATTAAATGTGTTATTATTTGAATATGGAAAAGACAGTAGCCATGGAAAAGAGCAAACTGACTAAATTTGAAATCATAGAGGGAAAAATATTAAAAGCACTTAGCACATAAAGAAAAAAAAAAAGTGGTCCATGTAGTCAAACCTGAATCGAGGTTTTGTTTTGTTTTATTTCATTTACTTACTGAAGGATGGAGGACAGCTTGGATGATGAGGTAGAGGTCTGGAAGGGGGATGTGGGATGGAGGTAAGGAGGGAAGCGGGGAGGGGATAGGGTTGAGGGATGGAGGGATGAAGGGAGAGGGATGAGGGGGTTGTTGGATGAGGAATGAACAGGATTTTTTATGGTAGAGTCTGCTGGTGCCCGGAGGAATGGATGGAGCCAGGCGGGGTTGAGACTCTGGGTGGGGGCCCCGTCTCTTTTAGTCTCCTGGTGTTCGGAGCCCCACTGGTTCCTGTATTTAAGTGAAGAGAAGAAGAAAAAGAGGAAGTTGGGGAGGGAGGGATGTGGAAACAGAGTCAAAGGGTGAGGAAATGAATGAGATGTGGTCTTTGTTCCTGAATCTTGTTATAAAACTTACTTTTGTCTTGTTTTTTTTAATTGTGTCTTGTTTTGTTATGAGAATAGTGTTTATGTATATAACAACACAAAATAAAATCTTGTAAAACAAACAAGAAGTGATGGCTAAAACAAATGGATAAGTGGTTTAAAAAATTAGTTTAAAGGAGGTTTAATGGAAAAAATGGAAATAATTAGCTTTAAATAGCTTTATAATCTGCAGAGAGAACTAAAAAATAATAGATAATGGTTAAAATTGACAGCTTAAAGAAGGCTAATGCTTTAACGGTTAGTTAGCTCAAAATAAATGTTAAATGATATATTAGATAAAAGACAGCACACAAAATCACACTTGTAATTTATGTCGACTTCAAATCTTTGGTGAATATTTTCACAAAGCAAATTGGTCAGACACTCATACTTGTAGTTAGCTTTATTAATTTCTGTAAAATATCTTTTATAAAACTGTTATTGTACGAAATAAAATCTTTTATTTTTTTAAAAATCTGAAGAACAGCTTCTGTCCTCTGCTTCATTCATCCTCAGCACTCCTACATGTAAAATATTCAGATTTAATTTTATTTGTTCAACCAATGTACTGTATATCATTTAAATATCACTACACAAACCTGCGCTGTATTAATGTAACATTAAACTATGCGCACATGAACATAAATATATTTAAAAAATCCCCTCAGTTCTGGAGTTTTTGTATCTTGTGAAGGTTCGTTTGATATGAAAACATCAGCAGCCTGACTCGGGGCGGGTGGAGTTAGTGCTTTATTTATCACTGAAAAGCCTTTTTATTAATCATGACACTTTTTTTCACAATTATCACTGAAACATATTTACAGTTCAACTTCATCGTCGACCACCGTCGTGTTTTCTTTTCCTGCGTCAGTAAAGTGCAGCTCCACCAAACACGAGTCCTTCTCCTGGTTACAGCAAGAAAACATCCTCCCAAAATACAGAAAAATAAAATCATCATCATCATCAGTAACTGTTCGTTCAGGCTTTTAGAAACGTCTTCACCGTGTTAACGTCCCCTGAAGAGGTTTGTCTGTTGTCAGAGGGGCTGTGACCTCTGACCTTTAACATCCCCACGTGTAAATGATGTTGGAACTGAAGCTTATTCAGATGTTTTTTTTCTACTGATAATCACTCTGGATAAAGGCAGATTAATGGATAAAACCTGTGAAACACATTTTAAAAAAAAGGCCCCAAAACAATGACGCAGATTAACATTAGTGAAAGCACAGATTAATATTTCAAAGCCAGGAGAAACACACTGACTCAGCTGATTATTTGGCAGAGAAGATGTCGAGACATGGTCCTCACGTACATCGAGATGTTAGAAAATGTTAATTTACTTTTTACTGTTTGAATGAACGCGTACCAGATCAGATTATCAGAGAAGACGAAAAGTTCAGGCCAAACGTTTTTCTTTCAGTTTTCAGTTCACTGTTTTGTAACAAACACAGTAAAAGAGATCATTGATCAGATTTGTGCTTGTGTTTTTCTCAATTTTCCAAATGTAAAACCAGTGTTTCACGATCTAAACGGACCAAAAAAAAAAAAAGTCTTTTATGAGGCCTGAAATCTGAACTGATTCTTATTAATGAGCACTACTTTCATGCAACTATTCATTTTTACGAGGCGGGACCTACAGACATCTTATTTTGTAGAAAAATCTTCAGATGAAAAACGGGGTTATAGATTTTCTCTTCTGTAGTTTAACACCTCCAGGATCTCCCGTGCCAGCCATGTTGGCTCCCGTCCCGACAACATGCGCGATGCACACTGCGTTCAAGTGACACGACAAGCTGGGATGCTGGACAAAGCACGGTTAGTGATATGTTTCTCTGCAAGAACGGAAAAAGCTGAATCCTGAAGCACAGAACAGTTTACATTGGCACTGGAACTTGTTGACGGTTATAGATCTTTTCCTACAGATCAATATTTTGAAAAGAAAAAGAGTTGTAGAGTTGACCTTTGACCCCAAAGGAACAGAGAACCAGTGCATCTGGGTTTTTCATTCATAACTACCACGATAAAAGGAAAATGTGCAGAAATATTAGTGGTCAATATCTTAAAATAGATAATATCGTCTTAAATACCAGTGCTTTTGCTCGAGCCCGACTGATTTACAGAAATATCAATATTGGCATAAACTTTTTTTTTTTTTTTACAGAACATAATGCAGAAAAAGATTCTTGGGGTAATTTATATTTTTTAATTATGTTCCGTTTGTTTTTTCTTTTATTTATAGTTATTTATAAGTATTTTTTTTTCACTGGAGTTTGCATATTACAGTCCGTTGCATATGTTTGTCACAAGTGTTTGATCATTGCATCGATATTTCTCCCTAATATCAGTATCAGCCCCAAAACTTCTGCATCGGTCAGGCTCTAATTTTTGCATAAACTCACAGTAATTACTGCCAAAAGTTTCTCTGTTTCAAAGGCAGGACCTCACTCAGTGAGCAGTGGTTTCCAGGTCAGTAAGTAAGATTAAAAACTGGGCTGAATTTGGTGTGAAGCAGATGGGAGAAACATGTGAGGCTACAGTTTTATTTTTTGTAGTCTGGAGACGGGCCTCGACAGAAAAACAAGCGTCTGTTGTTTGTTCAAATGCCTAAAATAACCGACATTTACATTAAAGGCGCAGCTACTGATTCTAGAGAAAAGACAGTTGATGTTGAGTCTCATCCCAAGGTCGTGAAACAGCGACGTTTTAGGAACGAGACCCAAATAAACAACTATCTCGCCGATCTTCGATTGGCCAAAGTTTCTCATCACAGGCGAGATTTGAGTATAAAAACTGAGCCAAGAGGAGCAGAAGTCTGGTTTTCTCTCAGGTCACTTATATTACATTATACTGACTGAATTTTCATTCCTTGGGTGAACTATCCTTTTAAGTGGTCTGACGATGTTAATGTTGCTATTTTTTAAACCATTATTTTTCTTTTCAACCAAATTCAACCCAATTTTAACCTAAAACATCTAAAATACTTTTTGACATACCAATCATCAAATCCATGCTGACTGGATGATGTTTTAGACCTCTGCATACGTTTCTCTTCACCTTCCACGCAGCTGCTGCCTTCAGTTCATCTTGATAAACTGGGAAAATCAGCTCACAGAGACTTGTTTGAGTTTGGTAACCTACGATCAACAGACGTGTGGGCTGTCAATGATGTGTAACGTGGAAACAAACTTTTCAAATCAGCCTGCTTTCACAGTAAAAATAATCACTATGCTTACTGTGATGTACGTCAAACCCTTCCACCACATTTAAGACATTTTTGTGTTAAAAATCACCCCTAAATGATCAATCAAGTGCTGTATAGATTTCTTTGTCTATCTGCTAATCAATTAATTAACAAATCATCGAAGCTCTACTCTAATTTAAGACTGCTAGTTGGTTTTAATTCTGCAGTGAAATTAAGCAAAACCAGCGAGTGCCAGAAAGGAACGAAAGAATAAAGAAATCTGTAACACTGCAGGACGCTTTGAAAACTGGTCACTTGGAAGAAGTTAGACTTCATTCAGGCCTTTCTGCCAGAAAGCCCATAAAGCTGTTTTTAAGAAGTCATGTTACATATTATAAAGAGCGACAAAGTCCACATCAGGAGCAGCTGGATGAAGGGATGAACGATAATTTCAAGGGAACTGCCTTCACTAGATTTTTTAGTTTTAAATCAAATTGAAATTCTTAAGTTATGAAATAAATTAAATTAGTTTTCCCTGAAAATCCTCTGTTGAGCTCATTTACTTTCCTTCTTTAGATAAACCTGAATCTTTAAGTTTTTAAACAAAAAAGGTAAATTGTCCCAACAGAACATTATTAGTTGGTCAAACTTTTTCAGAACGTAAGAGTTTGAGTTGGGCTCAAAACTCAAGTCTACTGAAGCAAGTTTCCTTGAAATTTTGAGTTTTCTCACCTTTTTCATTTTTTATGTTCAGTGCATCAAGGAGACCGATGTTTGACTTTTACACATAGCTGACTTCTTATCTTCAGGTTGTTGTTTCTTTTTTTTTGTTTTCAGTTTTCTGTTGCAGTTTTGCTCAGTTCAGGCAGCAAAAGTACTTGTTGAGGTTTAGGAAAAGATCAGGGTTTTGGGTTGAAATAGACTGTTAACCACGTGTTTTCTCTCTGTTAGAAAGATTTGAAGGCTAACTTCTCTCACATGCGAAAACTGGTCAGCCGATGAACACGTCACAATAGGAACGACTTTTCAAAATAAAACTCCATGCTCCTCTCTCTCTCTTCATCATCTGCTCTCGTTTTGTTTTACAACATCTTATCTCACTTTTTTTTACCCACAGCACTGAGGCATCCTGTTGTACTTCTGGATCTTCTCGTGGTCTAACCTTCACATCGTGCCGAAGAGCCTTTGAGCAAGACACCGTGCAAATCTGACTTCTGTGTTTTCTCCTCTTGACTGCTTCTGATCCCGTTTCATTATTCCACACATGTTGCTTTGCTTTAAATCCTCCGTCATTGCCGTTATCTCTTGTTTTTTTTTTTATAAAATAAACATAAAAAAACAGAAACTTACAGGTTAATCTATATTTGTGGGGCTGGTATAAAAAGCAGCGTTTTTACACACAAAATAAAACACAAGTCTGTGACGAGACGTCTCCACGCCTCCTCCCCTCTCCCTCTTATAGTGAGGGTGCGTTAAGTTTATCCTCCGTTTTCAGAGTGACGACAGGCTCCACCACAAACTTCAGACAGAGTTCCAGAGCACAGGGGGAGTGCATGTTTTTCACGCCCAGGCAGCCCGGGCAGGCGGGCGGGTGGTGTTCCTCTCCTCTGATTCCTGAGCTGTTGCTTTGACAGTACCAGCTGAGACTTGCCTGAGTGGGAAAACATGCATCCTCCATCAGGTTTGTTAGGCTTCAGACTCGCCCTTCTTCTTCCCCTCCTCTCCGGCGTCGCTGTCCTCTGATTGGCTGTTGCTAAGCACTAGGAACTGTCCGTCAGAGCCAGGCGGGTTAGCGGGGCGACTTGAAGCGGCGATCAAGCGACTTTGCTCCTCCAGATCCTGCGGGTGAAACAAAGAAATCGGTTTGAGGAAATCTGAGGAGACAATTAATCGATTAATCTGCTGCTACGACACCCTGAATCTTTGAATATGACTAAAACAGACTGAACCAGGGGGTGAAAGCCACTTATTTGTTCATTTAGAGGACAAGTAGGAAAGGTTAAAGGTCACCTTCTCTATCTGTCTCTGTTTGCTGAGTTCTTCCTGCTGTTTCTCTTTGGCCTTGTCCTCCTCCTTCCTCTTCTCCACGGCCTTACGGTCCTACACAACAAAACGACAAGACGTCAAAATAATCAACCACAACCATTAACATCATCAGTTAGCGTTAGCATTAGCTCCAGAATAATGACGTTTCAAGTCTCACCATCTCAGAGTGGAAGGCTATCTGCTTGGCCAGACCGATACTGTCACAGATCTGAAACACGTGAAGAAGAAGAAGACAAACAGATCAGACAGACCAATCAGAGTGTGAGACAGTGAGACTAAGAGACCAACACACACACACGACCTTCTCTCCATCGTTGTTGGACTCGAAGATGTAGCAGACGGCTCGGCTGTCACCCCGCCCGCCTGCCGCCTGCAGAACGAAGCCGAACAGCCTCTTGTTGTCCTGATGAGACGAACACTGGATCACAGTGGAGAGAGGGAACTGCAGGAGAGGAGGGGACAACAGGAGGAGGGAAGAGATGATAAATCATTGGAAACATGTCTGAGTCTAAAACTTTGTAAGCAGAGGGAATAAGAGATCAACTGACCCTGAGTCGAGTGACTTGTGTCTGAGGATCAATGAGCCTGAAAAGAAAAATACAAACATCATATATCAAAGACTTTTCCTGCATAGAAACAAGTGTTTCCAAAATGACAAAGTGAGATTACGTCGCATGAATCTGACATAATTTCAGTCATAATTCTGCTGAAGTGTTTGCTTCATAATGTATTTCAGGTATAAAACATGAAGCACTGAATTAAAAAGAAAAAAAAAAAACTTTGAAAGGAGGCTGTGGATTAATGAACTCCAGTGATCTGATGTAAGAATACCAAACTAAAACAGATCCATCTGATGTGTGTGTGTTTTTTTGTAGCAGCTTGGTGTCACTTGTCAGGGTTTCTGCAGGTTTCAACAAGTGAAATTTTTTAAGACCATTGTGAAAGTAATTTAAGAACTATTTCACATCCATACTGGTAAAAAAACAAAGTTTGTGCACATTAGTGTTTATTGGTTCAATTTTGGTTTGGTTTTGTAGTTGTTGCAGCGTGATCAATACAATTTTTCCTGAAAACACATTTAAAAGCAAGACTGAACTTATATCCAACTTTATAGAAATAATGTTAATATCATAATTCAATTTTTAAGACCTATCAGAAGCGTATTTAAGACATTACAGAATGATTGGATTCTAGACTTGCAGACCTGCAGAAACCCTGTTTGTCTGCATTTTAATGAAGGTAGACACACACAACAGCCGTGTGAATGTCACTGCACCTCTGAAATCAGAGGGCACAGATTTCTGTCCAGCTGCCTTCACACAGCTGCAGGGAGTTAATGAACTGAAGGAGAAGCTTTTCATACAACATGAAGCAGCTGTGGACAACCAATGCTGCAAGAATCACCTGCTTTAAATTACATATCAGTGCAGAGAGATTTGCTGCCACTCCTGCTTTAATTACATCAAAAGTCTGATGCTGGTTTGTACCCATCTACTGGTCGGGGAATGTGTGTAATTAAATTAGCTTGTGGCGCCGTGGTTCGTACTTGAGGCAGTCACAGGTGACCAGCAGGTGCGATTCGGTCATCCTGAAGATGTTGTGGATGGCTCGGGCCGCCAGGATCTGCCTCATGGTCTCAGAGATGACGTCCGCTGACTCAACAGTCTTCACCTCCATGGAGCCCAGGAAGCGAACGATGAAGAGCTGGTGGAGGATCGAGTCTGGACAACAGACATGAGGGGAAGTAAAAACAATATAACCATCTGCATGGAAATTAGCCTTACATGTAGCATTACAATGTAGATTAGCCCAGACTGGAACAGTTTCATCCACTTTGTGGACGGACACAGAGATGCTTTACATCAAAAGGCTGAGGGAGGAAAACAGCAGGCTGCTTTTAATCCGAAGTGGGGAGAAAACAACCAGGCAGTCCTCATTCAGGAAGCTGTTTTTCTTATAAAACCAAAATACTTAAGATAAATAATAAATGTCATCCTTATAAAGCTTGTTCAAATAAGTTTTCAAGCGTAAAACAACTGACAACTGTAGTTATAGTAGGTATTTTCTGCCCTCCATCCACAAGGGGACAGTAGTGAGCCAATTAAGGTCTGACACACAAGAACAGGGCAAAGAGGACACTGCACTTGGACATTTCATGAACCAAAACACTAGATGGATGCACACATGAGGAAAACAGACGGTACCTTCGCTGTCATCTGTGCTGTCTCCTGACTCTCCAAATGGATTACTCCGTCTGTGGACACACACACACACAAACACAAGTAATGAACACAAACCAGCAGCTGCTACAATACTAGACAGGACACAAACTTTCTCACCCACACACAGACTCTCACACATCCCACATTCAAACAAATAGATTCTTGTCAGCAGTTTTTATACAGACAATCCTTTCATTGTGAAGTTTCAATGAAAACTGTGAACATTTTCTTTGTGAATTACGCAGACCAACAGGGACGTGTTCATAATCAGTCCATCACTGCTCCTTTATACACTCAACAGTTTACTTAATGGTGTGCAGTAAATTGAGATCAAAATCATAATTTGGCTGTAATTTTTGCAGGGCATTGCATTGTGGGATTGTTAGCATATTAGCATATTTTTTGTCACATTGTGAAATATTTGATGCCTCTGTACGGGGGATACCGGGGCTGAACAATTAATCAAAACTGCATCAAAATCACAATATGGCCAAGGGCAATTTTCAAATCACAGGAGGCAGAATGTTTGTCAAACTACCGTTTTAAATTAAATATTGTGCTGCAGAAATGTCTCAGCCTACATGTCATTTTTTAACATACTTAAGAAAACACCTTTGTTTAGTACACATCCTTGAAAAAAATCACACCATAGTATTATGTTTAAACGAAAATGAGAATAATTATGTAAAAATTAGCATTCCCTCTAATATTGTAATTGCATAACTTCATTACAATCATTCAAAATAAACTCAATTAGATATTTTTTGAGAATCATTCAGCCCTTGTGGATACATTTACACACTCTATTCAGACACTATAAATATATATAAATATAGAGCATTACAAACATATTGGGATTGGTTTTGGACACTGTCTTTGTTTCTGGAAAGAGATGTTGCTGTTGAATTTTTTATATTTTTTTTAATGTCATGTTACAGAGTCCTGAAACTACATTTCATTCACCTCAGTTGTACTCAGGTGGAGAAAGTAACCTGGAAAAAAACAACAAATCTACCTGCTTGAAAAGACATCACTAGACATGAGAAAAGAAAACATGTTTTTTTTATAATCTGGGTGAACTAACCCTTTAAATTCAATGTTGAAAATAAGAGGAAACAGACATGAGTAGAGCTGAAACAATTAATCATTTAAATGATCATTTATCAACTATTAAATTAATTGCCAACTATTTTGATTTTGAATCAATTATTGAATCAATTTTGAGTCATTTTTTAAGAAAAAGTAAAAATTCTTTAATTTCAGCTTCTTAAACTTGGATATTTTCTGGTTTCTTTACTCCTTTATGACAGTAAAGTGAACAGAAGACGTGTGAGGACGTCATCTTACGCCTGAGAAAACACTGATTGAGACTTTTCACCAGTTTCTGACATTTTAACACAAACAATAATCAACCAATTAATTGACTATTAAAAGAGGTATCTTTAGAAACCAATCACTGATTAGAACCACAGCTCTCACACACACAGACACACACACACACCTACCTGCCGGACTGTGCCGCCGTCTTGTTCTGTCCTGAGTTCTCCTCGCTGACGGGGGAAATTATGTCAAACTGGATGGGTGTTTCCGGGGCAACGAGAGCGTCCAATGAGAGCACAGACAGAGCAGGCGACGGCTCCGAGCCCACAGAGCTGATACTGCTCGCTCGGCCCACACGCCCTTTACTGGAATGGAGAAAGAGAGAGACAGATGATGGTCTAACTGGTGGACTTCTGACTCGTCCAGTTTCACCACGAAATCTGATTGGCCACCAAGACTCCATCTTCATTATATCTGGCAGCTGATTGGTTGTGACTGTTGATCACACCTGGAGTTGTTGTATGTAAAGTATTTGGTTTTTCGCAGTGTAAGGACACACACGCACTCATACACACCTGCTGGGTCTCATGCTCTCGTGTCTCTGCTGGAAAGATGGCGACGGTGTCACAGCCTCAAGAGCTGATTGGTTCACTCTGGCTGCCAGCTCCTGCCAATAGGACGAAAGCACCGTCAGCATGAGACTTTCATAATCAGAACACAAACTAATTAATTTGCTTAATAAATCACTTTTCAGGAAAGTTTTTGGTTTGCACAGCTGCTGTTCTTATTTCATCCTGTATATATGCTGAAAAAAACATTTAAAAAAATCACTTTGTTGTTTCTCAGCAACACTGACTTTTTGTCTTTGCCTTCCTATCTGAACTGTAGTTTTTGAAGTTGTAGTTTTTAGCAAACATTTGACCAGTTTTACAAACTAACGTACATTGTTGACGGCTGCCACAGCTGGAGGAATACGAGTGACCCTTTCCCACGGCTGTCTTACAAGCTTTGACTTCTATTTACGGCAGCTGAGAAGCTAATCAGATCGCAAAAGACCAAGAAAAACAGGTTTTATTCACAATGTCACGGAGAAGTACTTCACTGCCCACAATCCTTAAGTGTAACAGCAACACCTGATTGGTGGAGCTTGCTGTTACCATGGAAATATCTACCACACCCGCAAACGGGCGGTTCAGGCAGGCTGGCTAGTTAAGTAGTTTAGCTAGCTAAGTACCAAGCCATGTAAACACGTAAATGTGGATGTATATTTTACCTTTTGACTGTTTGTCAGAATTGGAGACAGTCTTCAATTTCAGATATAAATCACTGGACAAATCAGAGGTGTGGGTGGCGACTGAAAGGTCTGACAACAGGCTCGACTAACGCATAAAGATGGCTGCCAAAATGCCCATCATGACCTGTGACCAGGTAAATAAAGGTTAATGAGGGAAACAGGGCACAGACCTCTGCGTTCTCACTCAGGTAGATCCTTTTGGAGATGTTGTTGATGGTGGAGATCCACTGGTGGAGGAAAGAGCAGAGAGAGACGATGTGAAGAGACAACAGAACGGCTGGCAGTCAGGTCACATGACAGAAAAATCTCTTACCTCCTCACAGTCCTTCCTGCTCTCCGCCTGCAGCGTCACCACTCTGACAGAACAAAAATAAACACGAAACAAGAAAAAAAGTACTAAGTTAAATCCAATTAACTCTAAAAGCTTAAATACTGAGGGGAATTTTATAGTGTTTTTATGAAAGAGAAAAAGCGTGAGCCCTCTCACTTCTTGCCATCGAAGGAAGTGACCTGGAAGCAGAAGCGGCGGTCGTCGCAGTCCACCGCCATAACGGAGCAGTTGTCGAGGTCTGTGACCAGCCCGCCCGCCACCTCGCCCCGGCCCTGGTGCATCAGATTACCGCCCTGCGTGAAGAAGTACTGACGCTCCCAGGACGAGGACACCAGCCCCGTCTTACTGAGAGACAGACAGACAGACAGAAGATCGAGATTAAAGATCATAATTTACAACTTATTTTCAAATTTAACACAAAATACCAACATCAGCACAACAGCAGTCGAAGCACATCACACCAATGTGACAGAAAATGACTGTAAAAGTAAGTAAAGACTGTAAAACTAAATCAAACCTGTCTTAGAACTCTATTTACAAAGTGCTTTAAAATAAGAAGACAAAGATAACATACTGTATAATTCTTTGTTTATTAAAGGAGAATTAAATTTTTACGATTCTGGGCTTTTTTCATAGTTTAGTTTGTCCTTTCTTCAACTTATATCAACACTGTACTCACCAAGTTAATATCTGAGATCTGGGGACATGGAGATACGACTAAAACTAACCCTGACGAGTCAAGAAACACAAGCAGTCAGACGATTTGGTTTGGAAACTAACCAATGGATTATTCTGATTTTCTAAATCTCTTTAGTTGGACATAAAACTGGAAGTGAGTGCACCTCCAGTGTTGGTCATAATCCCTCAATGCACAGGTAAACTGTGTGTACACAACTACCGTAAGTACAACAATTTAAAGTTGAAGCAGGTAATGAGTCTGAAAACTGTGATGGATATCTGCAACGGACATTTTTGGGTGACTTCGGCAGTCCTCCAGTGGTAGAATAAACAAGATAGCAGTGCATGTCGAAGTAATCCGACCCAGGGACTGCATGCACGAAAACTGCACCAGTTTTCACCAGAATTGTTTTTCTTTCTGCAGTAGAATCTACTGGAGCTGCTGTTTTTCTCCTAGAAACAAAGTACTTCCTACATAAAACTGCTCACAACAAGGTCTGTGGATTATTCTGAGTAACTGAGTCATGATTTCTGGAAAGAGTTTGATTTCTGTAAAGGTTTTGAATTTTTCAAATGTATTATTTTGGTGCTTTGAGAACCACAAGCCGAGTGCCAGTTAGTCCCATTATCTTAGAGAGAAAGTGGACATCTCTATAGCTGATGTCTCCAAAACTCCAAATGTAGATGGATAAACAGCACAGGCCAGGGGAGGAAATATGTATTCTTGATTTTGGGGTGAACTGTCCCTTTAAATAAAAGAATATATATATATATTTTGTGTGTGTCTTACTTGCGGATGTACAGGTAGCCCTGTTTCCTGGTCAGGTTACGACAAACAGGTGAGTGGGCGGGGTCAGGGTCACACGGTGCGTACAGCATGTCACAAGATCTCTCCATGTCCTGGATGGTTTGTTGCATCTGCCCCACCTCCTCCTCCATCTCCCGCCGCACACTACAAACACACACACAAATACACACACTGAATCCACATGTCGCTCTCATATTTCTCACTTCACTGCTGATGTCTTCATACTGACACAACTTTAAAACCAAGTTGAAGTAAACAACACCAAGTATTTAAGACCTTGAATGCAGAACAAACAAAAGAAGGAAAAACATTTGGGGGGCAGAGGTAGAGTTCTTACTTCTGGACACTGGTTCCGATGGTTCCCAGGAAGTCCTCCCACTGCTGGGTGAGATTTTCTGAACCCAGCTTAAAGAAACTGATCTGCACAGAACAAACAGATAAAGACACAGCAGGTTGGTAAAAGCCCCGAACCGGTCAGGAAAACTAATGTTTGTCTTTTGTTTTTACTGCTGCAGTGAGGAGCTCACATGCCTGTGTGTTATAGTTACAGTTACAGTACTGGAATGAAATTGATTGTGACTAATTAACTCACCAAAGCTATCTTACAGGTTTATTGCATTTCACATTGTCTGAGATGGGTCTAATAAAACTGTGGTCACAATCGTGTCAAATTTTACAACGAGGAGGTCAGATTGTGTAATGAATGTCTGCTGGATTGAAGCACTACAATATTAAAATCCTGATGAAATGGCATTTAAAGAGTATCTAGCTTCCATATTTGACGTATTTCAGAGTGAATCAGGATAGGCACAACGCTGGGAGGGTTGAACAAGGGTGTGTCACACTGACATAACTGTTGCTAACTAGCTAACTAATGACTCTTAGCTCTGTGCCGCTAAAAGTTTGTTATGAACCAAAAAATGACTAGGGAATGAGGGAGTAGCAATAAATAGTAAACCAGGGAAAAGGGAAAATGGATGTAACAACCATAACAAAGTTTATGGCTAATTGAAGGGTAGATGTCATGACTGTCTTGGTGGAAATCTGTTGGATTAAGAGTACGTAAGAATGTCATAAATTGTTTTAACAAAAAGAAAACATAATTGGATTTTTACATAAGAGTACAAAGAAATTGATTTTTTTGCATGTGTTGTTAAATAGGTGACTGGGATGAGATTTAAAAGTGTCAAAAGGACATTTTTCATTTCATCTCACCTTTAATAGAAAAAAAAAGAAAGTATGCAAGTAAAGACACATACTAAACTCACACGATCTACCTCGTTTGCTGCAGCAAAAAGAAGCTTTGTTTTTTTGTCTCATAGGCCAGTGTGATCTGTGCCGTTTCCTGCTGTATTCTGATGGGTTGGTTTGTAGTTGTGAGTCACACAAGCAGACACATTGTGAGAATTTTAACAGACTGTCGTTAGTCTTCAAAGTCCTGAGTTGTCTGCTTGTGGACGATGTGTCACAGTGAGATCCAGGACCACTGTTTTCAGAATCAGATTTATTGTCGCGAAGTAAGCTCTCAGATATGGAGCATTTTCTTTGGTGTTTTGGTGCATAAAAATAAAGAATGTATAATAAAAGTAGGAAAATATAAAGAAAGACAAAAAGTCAAGAACCATAAATAGAAAATTGACAAGAAATATTCTAAAAATACGTGCAATAAGTTTTGTAAATGAAAGAGTTGTAAAGATTTTGCAGATTTTGTGCAGGAATGTGCAAAGTAACAACACAGCGAGGCAGCCATCTTGAACTAGTTTTGGATCGATCACCAAAGATTTTTCCTCACAACTGTAAACTTTTCTCTGGGGTGAAGCAAAGTCACTCAGAGTGCACGGGGCTTAACATGAAGCTGCATCAAAGTCAGACACTTGTTGTGTTTTTTGATTGGCTGATAAGAGATGTAGCACTTGATCATCATGTTTTCTGTTTTCAAACCCGTTTGTGTGTGTGTGTGTGTGTGTGTACCTGGGCCTGCATGTATCCCAGCAGCGGCTCCAGCAGGGCCGTCTTCTTCTTGTACTGCAGCGTGTTCAGCGAGCAGAAGTAGTGCATCATAGTCTGGTGCTGTTTCTTGCGGGAGGTGTAGACGTCCTCCACAGCCTCCGCCCGCAGCTACGACACACAAGACTTTCCTTTTATCTCAGTCTCAAGATAACATCATATACTGAGATACCATACACACTACATTTGGTCAAGATAATCATATTGTGAGATATCGATACGGGCACATCACTTCCGCTCTACATTTCCCTCTCAGGAAAGCTGCTGGTTTAACTTCATTTCTAAATCAACCTGCAGAAACTTGAACCTTGCTGCAGATGTATAGGAGAAGTTTTAAGACACTTCTCCCTCGCAGCTGGTTCCTCACACATCAATCACGTTCACTGTAACTCCAACAAAAACACTACTGACCAAGGATTTACTCTGACGCAGGTTTCAGATGGAAGTTAATGTGCTAAAACACTCAAAAGTTGGTGACGGTCCATATTTTCCTAATCAAATCTAAAGTTTTCTAATGTCATTTGGTAAAAATGTTAAGAAATATAGGCAAAATACTCAACTGTTACATTTTAAGTTATTTAACTATTATTCAAAATATTTTATATAATCATTATAAATTAATTTCTTTTTGTCAGTGCACAGAAGGTGAGCTGAACATGCAAAATGTGTCTACAGAAAGTTCTTTCTTCATCAGTAACTGCTCATAAACCCAACACAACAAACTATACAAAGCCCAGTAAAATAAAGAATTACCCAGGGGAGGGTTGTTATAACGTTTTAGTATCGAAGCATTGAACGATAAAACCTAATATGAGGGGTTTTTCTGTCATTACCTTGTCGTTGTCTCTCTTCTTGGACAGACGGCTGTATCTGTTAATGGCTGTGTCATGATCTGCAGACAGGAACAGGTGGGTAAGACTTTTTGGTGTGGAAACATATTTTTCCTTCATCTTGTCATTTCTGTGTTTCACCTGTACACAGGCTACAGAGGATCATAAAACAGTACTCAACTTGAGACAAAAATACTCTGCCAGTCACCATTAAAAAAGGGGGAAATCTTCCTTTAAGTGTAGCTAAACCTGAACTAATGTGAGTCTCGTGAGAGAGAAAGACTTTTTCATCAAACATGTGGGCAATCTGGAGCCAAGAGACATACTAGACACATTTTCTTCTTTTAGATTATGTTACTTTACTTTACGGTGCATCAAGTTAATCCTGACCAAGTCTGTGAGAGTTTGTGGCAGTAAATTCTCATCTTCATTCATTCATTCATTCATTCATTCATTCATTCACAGACTGCCCATCACATTGCATAATAAATACACAAAAAATAAATGTTTCAGAACATAATTAATCAATTAATTCTTTAAAGAAAATTACTGAATAAAAATGGCAAACGTTTATATGTTCACACTCCTCTAAGGTGAAGGTTTGCAGTCTTTTTTTCTGATTATCTCTGTGGTTATTTAGAAAAGTCAGCTAATTTAATCTTATCAAAAAAAAAAATAAATAAAAAACTGCAGCAGCTGTTCTCTGGTTTTCTAAGAAAAAAAAACTGCTCGGAAACGGAACATACAGGTCGCTGGTAGATAAAATTTTTGCCAAACATTAAGATAAGGCACTACTTTTATTACTTTATCTCAATTTTCTCAGCTGACTGGGAGCGGATGTCCGGTGGACATCGTTCGAAGACGCACACCACAGCTTTAAACCTGATTGTAAGACTGATATTATTAGTTTTTGTAGCAAAGATGGATATTTTTAAACCAATAATTGCAATCAAAGTAAAAAATCAGTAGAGGCAAATTAACACAGAAACAATAGCAAAGGGTGGGTGGGATGTAGGGTTGATCAATTGAAAGACGACTCCGGAGGCTCTAGGAACGTGTGATGGACATTTATCCTTTTAAAAGAATAAAAAAAAGATAAATTGATATAGAATAATAATCACAGCCTTAAATGTATTTATGATATGTATTATTTTTGCATTATAATGTCTAAAAATGTCTAGATAATGTTATATATTTTGTTGAGTTGTGTACCCACATTATCACAAATGTTTCAAACCATGTTCAAACCCATAGAAATACGTACTTTATTCAAGGTTTTGGTTCATACTTTGGTCGCCTCTTGCTACTTTATCTAAAGTTATATTTTTGGGGCTTTTATGCCTTTAATGGATAGTACAGTTGAAGAGTAGACAGGAAACAGGGCAGAGAGAGAGAGGGGATGACACGCAGCAAAGGGCCGAAGGCGGGAGTCGAACCAGCGGCCGCTGCAGAGGACTAACAGCCTCCATACATGGGTTGGACGCTCTACCAACTGAGCTAAATGTCCGCCCGCCTCTTGCTACTTTATAACTTCTGGGGAAACATGGGATGGATCAGAGTGAGACATGTGACTAAATGTGAGATAAATAAAACTTTGATACATGACTTTGTCTTATGAACATGATTTCTCTGAGTCATGACAGAGAGATTTTCATCAGCTATGTTGTTTAACAATGAAGACAACAACTCCCATGAACCAGTGCTACTTCACGATGTCATCAAACTACATCTTTTGTCATTGATTTGATGTGAAAGACTCCTTACAGCAGAAATTACATACTGTGCATTGTATGTAGCAGCACTAACTCACCATCACTGGATATTTGGAAGACTTCTTTCAGAGTGAGGATCTCTGGAGAGAGAAAAAAGAAAAGAACAAGTTACTGTAGTGTGGAAGGGATGTTTTTATTGTCTCGTTTATGTACCACTCATCTTAAGAACTGGGACAAAACTGTATTTTGAGGTTTTGATTTTTACTCTTAAATTATTGGAAAATATTTTTTAAAAGATCAAACTCTTGGATATTAAACCTTGCAACGGGCCAACCTAATGTAAACACCAACTCCATCAGATGGAAAATCTGACAGAGTTGACATCTTACAGAGTTGACAAAATGTTATTTTTTTAATTTCACAGCATAGCACAATTTTTAAACCATAATTCTTAATTAACTTTAATTTAGATGGGCTACAGAGTTGACATGTTATGTTTGAGACACATCTGATAGCAAGATTATTTGATGAATTTGTTGAAAAACAGAAGGTTTACCAGTGCTTGAGCAGTATTCACGTTTGTTTTAAACCACAAAGTGAGACAGTTATATTGTTAGGGTATAACTAACCATTTTTATGCCTGATTAAATCATGTTTTTGTAAAACTCTGACAGAGCTGATGGAAATCTGGGACTCAACTTTAAAGGGCCAACACTTGATAAAAAATGATTTAAAAACAAATAAGATTACAATAGCACATTTTCATGTTATCAGTAGGTATTGTTAATTTTAGATTTTGGAGCCTTTTAATTATTTTTTAATTGTTTGTTTGTGAATTCTTGCCTGGTACAAGGATGTACCACATACATTTTCACCAAAGAATTGGAATTTGAGTGTTGGTATTAATAATTTTTAAGGCGTTATTTGGTAGGACTTGTGTTGTCCCAATTCTCAAGAATGCGTGGTAATTATTATATTTAAGTGTATTTTTTTCCCAGCGTGCTTATAAGACCTCATCTCATGGATGAACCGAAACACCAACTGCGAGCTGCACCTGATCTACCGACATCAGTGGGGGACCTCGCTAATGCTCTTACGGCTGCTACTTTTGGCCATTAAATATGTGTGCTTTGTCAACAACAAAACCTGTATTTGTTGCTAATCTGACAAAAAAAAATCACAAACAGACCCAACAGATTTGTGGCAGGGTCAGATTATTAGTGTACCTACCCTTCAGGTCTCTCTCTTTGAACTGAGTGATGGGAAACATCATGGCTCTGCTAGCTGGGTGGACAAGACAGCATGACAGGAACTCAGCTAAAAAAGGAGAGAAAGAGGAAGTTAAGGAAAATCCTCTCCATGAGTCAACTGACAACCACAGTGTGATCATAAAAGATGTCGACACCAAAGTGTTTCTTAACTCTCCTTTCAACAGATATTAACAGGAAATCGACCGACTAAAGCAACGATGTCCTGGCAGCAGCAGACACAGCTCTGGTGTGTTTGTCTTCTCTCTCACCTCATCGATGACTTTTGCAAACTGCTGCAGGGTGGAGCTCATCACCTCATCATCGCCCCCTAGAGGAAAACGCTGCAGACGCAATGTGGAAGAATGGATTAGATTAATTTCAGTGAGGTGTCGAAGCTGCGGCAACAAATAAACATGAAACGCACAGCAGAAGAACCTGTGAATTTAAAAAATTTTCATTGTGCCTTGTTATAAAACAAATGTTGGTTAAATATTGACCTTCTCTACAGGAAAGGTCAGAGGTCATAAGAATATTTACAAATCTTTTATTTTGGACAAAAGTGTCAAGTGTTGGACAGACAGATGGGTCTACATTTCAATCTAAGCTAGCTGGAAAAATGTTAAAATGTAGCATGATGTAGCATGTCACCAAAGGTGTAGTGAAGGCATATGTGTGTGAAGTAACAGATAAGGCAGGTGTCTAGTGTTATAAACCTTCTGCTAGATACATAAGGCTAAAGGCTAGGGTCATAAGACTGATATTTGTGTTATAAAGCTGACTCTAGTGTTTTAACATTCGTGGCTCATTTTATAATGCTGATGGCTAGTGTGATAAGGCTAGTGGCTTGTTCATAAAGCTGTGGCTAGTGTTATAGGGCTTTCTAGTTGAGGCTGATGGCTGGTATAAATAGGTGATGGCTGGTATCATAAGGCTAATGGCTAGTACGAAAAAACTGTGGTTGATGCTATTATTATGTTATTAGTGTTACAGAGTCAGTGGCTAGTGTTATAAGACTGGTAGCTATGATTATGAGTTGGACAGCTAGTGTTATATGGCCAGTGGCTAGTGTTATGAAGGTGTGGCAAATTTTATAAGATTGTTATAAGGCTGATAGCTGGTGTGATAACACTGGTGACCTTTTATGAGGCTTATGGCTGATGTAATTAGGTTGTGGCTAGTATCATAAGGCTGATGGCTCGTGTTATATAGCCAGTGGCTAGTGTTATATGGCCTGTGGCTAGTATTATAAGACCAATGGCAAGTGTTATATGGACAGTAGCTGGTTTTACAGAGGCTGATGGCTAGTGTGATAAGACTGGTGGCTAGTGTTGTAGGGCTGATAGCTGGTGTTATAACACTGGTGACTAGTTTTATGAGGCTGATGGCTGATGTAATTAGGCTGTGGCTGTATCAAAAGGCTGACAGATAATGTTATAAGGCTGGTGGCTCGTGATATATAGCCAGTGGCCAGTGTTATAAAGTTGATGTTAAGGCTGATAGCTGGTTTGATAATGCTGGGGGCTATAAGGCTAATGGCTGGTGTAACTGGGTTGGTGCAAGTATCATAAGGATGATGGCTGGGGTTTTATGTCTAATGGCTTGGGTTATAAGACTGACGACTAATGTTTTAACTTAACTGGCATCTCTTATAAGGCTGATGGCTAGTGTCACTGGCCTGGTGGCTAGTCTCATGAGGTTGGCGGCTGGTATGACTCGACCTACCTGTTTGTCGTACTCTTTCAGCAGTCTGGAGGTCAGGTGTGTTTGCAGCACTCAGCTCATTCTTAAAAAGAAAACAACAAGCACAATTTCCAATCAGTTGACACTTATTGTATTAATATGCCTGTATGTTCGGTTTATACCTGCAGAGCCTGTGGCACCACACCTGTGAATCGTGTGTGTGCGTACCTGTGCATCATAAATCCTCTGCATGGCCTGATAGAGCTGTGTGCAGTAGTTGGAGATGGCTGCAGTGTCCTCCTCAAACACTCCCAGCAGAGAGCGCGTCTATATACAAAAACACAAAATAAAATAGCTGAAAATACAGTCGATCATTTGACTAATCCGCAAAACCACAGCGACTTATGGCCCCGGATGATCTCTTGTGTAACTGCCAAAAACCAAACCCACACCTATCTATGTAAATCCACACCTGCTATCTGTCCACACAGTACAGTTCTGTTCTCACAGTGTGTCTCGACTCCATGTTTTGTCATTGTCAATCTGTCATTATGAGAGATAAGATTCAACAATTCATAAAAAAGACAGATGGCACAAGTATTTGTAATGAGGTGTGTCACAGTCCTGTATCACAAAGAGAGATCACTGTCTGTATATCACATCCTTGCTGTGTGATTTTACTGTGCACCTTTCACCTCACTGTAAATCCCGTTTTTTTTGCTGCGATGACTAGACTTCCCTACGGGTCAGAATGTCTCATGCCAAACTAGAAGAGTCTCTCGGTAGCGTGCAGATGCGCAGGTAACAGATGGTGAAGCACCTACTGCAATGCCAAAAAACTGGCAGATGCAACCCGTGGAGATTTAAGATTTCAGAATTAATTGAGTTACAGTCAATTTTGTGGTGAAGTCTGCATCTCTCATTTGTTTGCTCCAATATGGCGACCATGCAGACACATAGTGGACGGGACAGTGAAGCTAACAAGACATAGATTTATTCATCTTGAATCACTGTATCTCAGGTCAGCTTTAGTGGATCATAACAGATTGGGTGTTATTAGGTATTGGGAGTTAATCTGCAGATGCCCTGGTTTAAGATGAAACCAAACTTTACTATGGATGTCAGTTTTTGAGCCACGACAAAGGTCAAAATGACAAGGTAGGCCTTGTTTTTAGCCTAGCAGTTGTCAGTGACTTGAGGCCCATACCTGCTGGTTCAGAGGAATGAGAAATCAGTGGTCAGTATAAAACTGAGCAGTCAATAAAATAGGTTTTTCAAGAATTGTGAATCACTGCCACTATGCGTGGTCCTTGAGCATGCAGTCATAAACATGCACAAAAAATATTAGGCCGATGGGTCCAGTAGTATGCAAGATTGCAGACAATCTCAGGCCCCGTTGCTCTCGCACATACACGACCCATTGCATAATCTCTGCACGGCGTTATCATTACTCCTCTCAGGGTTTTCATTATGTTCATTGTAATTACACAGTATGCCTCTTTCATTTGAACAGGTTCACAGCTGGAAAGGAAAACCATGAATTAACTGAATCTGTTGAAAACCTCTTTTGTGATACCAGTTATCGAAAATCATAACGTTAGGTTCACCCAAAGACAGACAGACAATAAGTGGACCTGCATCATCATAGGCCCTTGATTTGCCTACAAATAAATTGAACTAATATCCAAGAATTGGCACTTTAACCATTTATAAACATATTATTTAAAGTGTTGATTTTGGAGGCCCCTGTGGGCAAAAGTGGTAGTATTTCCTCCACCATAACCACGAGATATAATGCCAAAAATAAAATAATGTGAATAAAAATCTCCTCCTCTTCTTCTATTGAACTAGCTAATGGCCTACTCTCTGTAACTTTGCCTCTAAAAATATAAACACGGGCTCATTTCATCTGATTTCATGGAGAATCCAACCCAGTGGCAGGCATTAAGAATAAATAATCAATCTTCCCGCGGATGGTCTCGTTTGCTTATGTAGGTCATTTAGCGGCTTCAGTATTAAATACATAGAGACTCTCATAACCAGTTAAAAATCCTTGTAGTAGATTTAAACACCCTGCTAAATTTTAGGTTTAGGGGTGTATACATTGTTTATTAAAAGACTGTGATTTTATTAGTACGCTAATTAGCCCATTGGTTCTGTCTGTTGTTAAGCACAGCGCTTCTTGCTTTTAAAAGTTTTAACTCTGCCTCATTACAGCTACAACATGGAGTTTTTAACTGGTTATGAAAGAAAAAATCAACAAACTATCAAAGGTCCTTGTAGTGGCTTTAAGCAGAGGGGATTCAGGAGAGTCAAACTGAATGAAAAAAAGATGTTAAATGCAAGATTGTGTTATACGCTAAGATTACAAGGTGCATTGTTTTTTTTTTTCCTGTACTTTTCTACATCATGTTTCTTCTCCAGTTGTGACAACTAATAAAAAAAAATAAAAAAATAAAAAAAGGAGCATCGTTTTATACATTTAAATTCCTAACTTTGCAGGTCAGACACAGCGAACGTAGACATCCAGACTCTTGACTTCTATCAGATCTGTCTGTTATAAAAAATGTAACTGGACAGGCCTGATTTAAACAATAAATCTCCAGATTGAACCTTTCAGGCGTGTCACACCCCTGATCCCGCCCCATTTAGTGAGGTCACAGCAGGTGTTTTGACCTGGATTTGCTGCAGGAGACAACATCACACCCTTGGGGGGGGGGTGTTTAAGCTCATTTGAAGCAGTGTAGCTGCAGCTCTGTCCTGTGTCACTGCCATATATAAACAATGCCATAAAACAGCAGGGTGACACTGCTAGTCAAGTGGCTAAGGAAGTGCCCGGCTAACTTATTCATTTAACGAGTTAATTTCAGTGTAAACCCACTCTGAATGGTGTGCCTCGTTTGACAGTGTGACCTCGCATATTGACGGAAACTCCCACCACCTGATCGGTGTAGCCGTCACATTTTGATGCCAGCACACAGCTGGTATATCCCGTTTTAAAAACCGTCCGCTTGACAGCTTTGGTTAGCCGGGCCGTTAGCGGTTAGCATGATGCTTGAACTCTGCAGTCCTTCGCTAGTTGTTGGCAAACACTGTGCCTACAAAGACAGTTAGCTTAGCCGTACACGTAGCTAACGTTAGCATGCCAGCTGAAGCCTCCGGGGAGAGAGCCGTTACCTGCGGACTGTCCTCCAGCGTCTCCTCTATCGGAAGCTTCTCTATCCCGGGCATGGCTGCGGCTGGCGCGGCGGTAATCGGTGCCAATCGACGGACAAAAACGCACAACAAATCGCTTCGACAACTCCCACTCAAGATTTCTTGGCTACACGAATTCACAACACCCCCAAAAAAAACAGCTACTCCCACTTCCGCAGGTCCCGCCCTCCAGCTTGATTTTGATAGGTTAGACACATTTTCCACGAATCTGATTGGTTTCTTGTTTAAAGGGGAAAAGGCGCCATTTTGGATCTGACCAGGATCGCCCTTTCTCCGTACTCGTGTACAATTCAGAGCCATAATGTCGGCCGGTCTGCTTAGTTTGCAGGTGAGAAAATGTTTAAATGTTATTTATAGCCTGTATTTACTGATAGGTTTCTAAGGTTTTTACAATAATAAAAAGCAGGTTTTATTTTAGATATGTTTGTGCAATATAGGATACACCTGTTCAGTTTGTACTCCTGGACCATCTGGCCCTTCAAAATGGTCAACCAAGAGGAATCACTGCAAACTCATATACTCCAATGTGCATTACTAATGCTCTAGTCACTAATTTGACACAAATAGATTAAAGGCTGTCATCTATATCAAGTAAGACAGATATCAAAGCAGAGTAAATAAAGACCTTATTTATATAATCACCTCAAAATCGTGAAACTGTCCAATACACTAGCTATCCAGTACAACCTAGCAACTATAGTTGTAGCAAATGTAGTTTTTCCAAAGTCTGTTTTTATTTCCTTTTGCCATGTTACATATTTTGAATTTGTTCATCTGATTATTTATCTTGTGTCTTTTTAAAAATTTAGTACTTAACATTTTGGGTCTCCATACCTGTTTTATTCTTAATTATTAATTCATTAATTTAAAGAAGTAGTAAAACAAAAATGCTAAAAATAAATCAATTTATTATGAAATTACACATTATAATACTTTACACTATATAAACGAATCATGCAATCATTTCTTTGAATCTATAAGTGCAAAAATAATGAATTCAGTAGTGAAAGTTTGTGTAAGTCCTTGAGGTAGAGTAGTGACCTGTTATTAGTCATACTTATGTAGAAACAATTGGCTATGGTCTATGTATCATTAATATAAATATAGGTAAAAGTATAAATAATAAATGTAATATAAAACAAACATGGAAATATACAGAATAATAACAGCACCTCTTTTAAAATGCTGATAAAAGTATTTATTTAAGAATGACACTCAGTGTCAGTTGTCATGGCGTGACAGGTGACAAGGGAGGACTGAGCTGAGGGTCAGGTGGATCCTCCTGCAGCTCCTCCTCATCGGGGATCATCAGGGAACGCGGGAACAACTTCTCCGTCACGCTGTAGAGTCCGTGCAGCACACAGCAGCTCAGGCCGCTCCGGGGCATCTCCAAGGAAGCAGCAGGGCACCAAATACCAGCCTCCTGATCGTAGCGCTCCACGTCTAATATGTCAATGGAGCTGCAGCTTCCTCCGACCGCAAAGAGCTGGTCATCCACCACCCCGATGCCAAAGTGGCTGCGGGGGCTGCGCATGAAGGGCTCCAAGTTCCACCTGTTGGTCCGGGGGTTGTAGACCTCAGTACTCCCACTAATGCAGCCACCAACCTGGGAGACAAAAAGGATTTCATGTGAGCCCCTTGTTTCAGTATAAAGGCTCATTCATACTTTATGTATGAAATTAAATACGTCCTGTTTCAAACGATGAAACCATCAAAGCCCACATACTTCCATATGTCCTTTACGTTGGCATGGATGTGAAGCAATAAATCCACTAGAAGGGGCCAGTCAGAGTCAAAAGTTTCTGACAGTGTTGGAGACACGTTGTAGGCTTTTCCAGTACTTAAGCAATTTCGTAAACTTCTTTGTCAAGGGTTTGTACGGCCACTGGAAATCCTTGAACACTAATGGTATGAAGGTAAACAAGCTAACAGCTGTTACCTTTCCTTTTGCAGCGATGTAGTCATTTTAATGCCGAGCTCACCTCCCAACATGCAAATTGTTCCACCAAAACAAGTTCCCTCTCTACACTATATTGCAGCGTTGCAGCTAACCTGAGCTTAGTGATGCCCGAGCTGTTTGTGATTGGTTTAGTGAAATGCAAACAAAGCAGGGCATTTTTTTTCCCCCATAGAAGAACATGTATGAGTGGAGCCAGACCTTTCTTCAGCACTGACCACTGTGGAGAGAGGCCTGGCTATGTGAGACTACCTGAGTATTGACTGCTCCACAAAAAAAGCATGGTCTGCAGGGTTTTCCAGTTAGCAGTCAAGTTACCTAGCTTGCTAAATGGCAGGTAGCAAGCTAACAAATTAGCATGTTAGTGAATAGCTCACCTGCCATAGTAGCATCACTAGTGACCAAATCTGCAGCATTACTCATTATATAATCATATGTGACTGACAGTGCCACTTTCTGGTCTGTCTGGGGCTTTTATCTTCATAAAAGGCTTCTCAGTTTTACACAGGCAGAGATGCTGGGACAAAAAAAAAAAAAAGATTCATTTAAGTATCATGATTCTTTTTTTTTTTTTTTAATAATTGCTGGGTCAATTTTTAAATTCCTAAGTCAATTTTTTATATATGTAAATAACAACCACACGGTCTGTTAGCTCAATGCTAGTGCATAATGGGAATTCCTTTTGATGTGCTGGCTGAAATTAGCATTGCGATGATGGTAATAATCATCTTAAGAAATGGATCCATTTTACTTCACATGCTTAACATCAAACAACATGTGTGCTCAGACTTTCAGTCATATATTTCCTCTGCTCTGCTGACTTCACATTGTTAAGTCAGTCTGTTCCTCTGGCTTCAACACTCCATATTTTATTTACTGTTCACTACTTGATGAGCAGGAACAGCTAACTGTAGCACCTTACTTCAAAAAGTATATCGTCATATCAAGTACATCATCAGCCGAGTCCAGGTTCCAGGACAGTTTTCAAGTTCAATTTCATGTGTGTAAAACATTATTTTAAATGCTCACACTGTGCTGTGTGTAGTTTTCAGGGCTCTATTCATCTTATTTTATTTATTATTTTCTTATGACACCAGCTTAATGAGCAGGAACAGCCAAAGTTTACTTAAAAAAGTATTTAATTTACTATCTTTATATGCAGTATAATAATAATAGTACTGCTGAAATAAAACTCAAAGTGTGACTAACGTGAAGTAAATTGTTTTTGGAAATCATGATATACAGTCATGCAGGCTATTATTCAACTTTTTCTCATGGTCCAGTGTTAAAAAAAGCAAACAAAAATTGCAATAAATTGTAATATTGAAGCAGACAGGATGTTTGTGGAACTGTAACGCTGTGCTGAGCCACACACTTACTGCATAGATGCACCCTCTGTGGGCAGCGACTCCCAGGCCGTCTCGGCGGCTCCTCATGGGGGTGATCATGGTCCACTGGTTGGTGTTTGGGTCAAAGAATTCAGCCGTGGAGAGGCTCTGTTGCCCGTTGAAACCCCCGCAGATGTACACCTACAGAAGAGTCCGGGACAGTTACAGTTAATATGGATTCCACTGCGGATACAGGCGAAATAAATACTCGAAAATGTAATCTGTAACACACTTTTTAAGTTGCTCAAGATGTGCAATGTGATTCAATACTTTGAATTTGCTTTTTGAAGAGTAAGGGCTTTGGTTTTTAACAACTCATATGTCCCGTCATGGTTTCAGAGAAGCATGCCTCATTCAGAGACCTGGAGAACCAGACATTGTAAAGCTCAGATAATTTCATGTGAATTAAAGGACCGGTGTGTAGGATTTAGTGGCCTCTAGCGGTGAGCCTGCAGATTGTAAACACAAAGGCGAAAAGCCATATCTAGAGCCAGTGCAGGTTTGTTTGTTCTGGCCTACTATGAAATATGGTGGTGCGACACAGCTGGATCTTTAAAACGAGAGTGGACAAACAAAATTTAAAATCAAAGTAGGGAACAGCAACCCCTGTGGCCACAAGTCATACTTGCAAAATAATTGTAAATGCTAAAATTTTTCTTTGATTTACTTAAAGCTACTGTGAGGAGCTTTCATATTTTGATTTTGTTGATTTTGGAGGCTACCATGGACCAAAATGTTAGTATTTCCACCGTAAAAACCAAGAAATATGTCAGAAATAAATATAAATAAAATCTAAATAAAAATGTCCTGCTTCTTTTTAACTCACTGTGACCTGTGCCTGGGAAAATGCAAATATAGGTAATATATCATCTGATTTCACAGAGTATCCACCTAAGTGGAGCCAGTCTTCTGGATAGACTCTTTGACTTATGTTGGTCATCAGTGTTGAATTGAGACAATTTTATAACCAGTTAAAACTCTTTGTAGAAACATTAATAATCTTAAGTTTGGTTTACCAAAATTTTGTTCCCTCTCTTTTTCACTTGAGCCAGGGTTATAATATAACATAATAAAGTCCAGAAACTGACCCAGTAACGTATTTTGTGGAGGAACATCTCTCTTAACTTTGTTTACACTTGTCTAAACTACTGATCATACCAGACTAAGTACAGTTACAGCAGCAAAGTCTCCTGTGTGTACTGAACTGAGCAAACATGCGCTTTGCAACCATGACCATAACTTCCATGTGAAATGAAAATGACACTGCCAAGACTCAGGTTTGGGGAGTAACAAATTACATGTAACATGGTTACGTAATCTGGACACAAATCAGATAACTGTATTCCATTACAGTTACCAGATAAAAAAAAATGTAATCAGATTACAGATACATTTAGTAAAAATGGGGATTATTATATTATTAGGAATAAAATTTTAATATTAAGAACGATATACTTCTATGCACGGTGCGCACACAGTTGCCAATTCATTATCACGGCCTGTAGTGAAAAAAATGCTTCACTAGGTGGAAATTTCACCATTTTTTGTCTTTAAATCACTGATTAATCACTTTGAGTAATTTTTTAAATAAAAAATATCAAAATTCTCTGATTTCAGCACACAGTCATACACCTGTGTGCTCCACATGTTTGGACCTATTTTACAACTAACAAGTTTGTGACAGGGTTCATTAATTGATTAATCGTTTTAGGTCATTTTTTAATTAAAAAAAAATCAAAATTCACTGATTTCAGCATTTTAAATGTGAATATTTTTCGGTTTCTTTTTTTCTCTCTGACAGTAAACTGAATATTTTTGAGTTGTGGACAAAACAAGACATTTGAGGACGTCATCTTGAACTTTGATCAACATTTTTGACCATTTTCTGACATTTTATGGACCAGACAACTTAGTGAAAAAATAATTGGCTGATTAATTTAATGATGAAAATAATTGTTGCAGCCCTAAAAACACTATATTAGACTAAACAATGTCACTACATTTTATAATGAGGTAATCCAAAAGTAACGGAAAGTAATCAAGTTATATTATTTTAGTATGGTGATACTTGGATTACGTTACTGGCTACATATTTTGACATGTAATTAACAACTATCGTAATACATTTTTTAAGTAAATCTCACAACCCTGCCAGGGATGTAAATATCACTCACTACTGACTGTTAGGGCAAAAGGAAGCAAAATAACCCCCCTCCAACATGTAGACTGAATAATGATGTGCAAACATGTTAATTCAGCCTGATTATCAGGCCAGTTTTGGTTAAATCAACTCCCTCTCAGTTACTGCATTCACTCACCTTGCCATTTAGTGTTGCAGAACTGGCCTCAGACCTCCTGTGATGCATGGATGGCATTATGGACCACCGGTCAGTTTCGGGATCGTAGCACTCAACAGTGCGATGGTAAGCGTATCCACTGAAGCCTCCCATGGCATAAATGCGGCCATTCTGCACAGCAACACTGACAAAGCAGCGGCGGGAGAACATGGAGGCCACCTGGTGCCACGTAAAGGTGACGATGTCAAACTTTAGCACTTTGCTCACGTGATCATCATGCACGCGCCCACCGATTAAGTACACAAAGTTGTTGAGGACAGCGGCACCGTGGTGAGCAGGCAAAACGTTGCCAGTGTTCACAGTGACCCAGCTGTCAGCTCGGACATCATACACCTCGAGGGTGGTCGCAGGAAGGACACCATTGTTGCCTCCGATGACCAGTAAAATGGCAGAAGGCAGGCGTGGGCGGTTCATTGGGGTACTGTAGACAAATTTTGAGTGTTTCTTGGCTTTAAAATAGGCTGTCATTCCGTCTTTGATGATGGGCACACATTCAATGTTGTCCTTTATCAAAGCATTCTTCATCACAAAGTTGTGGAGGTAACTAGGGGACATGAAGCCCAGCCGCACCTGGACAAATACAAGAAGACAGTAGTTAGAAATAATCTAACTAGATATCAACCTGGTATCAACCTAATATCTGTGCGTAAGTGCAGAGGTGGAGTCAGGATGTGGTTAGCCAAACTTAGCGGAAGTAGGAGTAAATTGTTAGCCTGGCTTTGTACAAAGTTCAAAAATTAGTCAGTCCGAAAATGAATGGGTTCAACCGTCGACCCTGATCTAGACCCTGTGACATTTTGTGTCAGTGTAGAAACATCACAATTTTCTCGTTTTCTCCTGAGAGATCATCTGATCTTGTCGTTTGCACAGCCTCAAGAGTTTGTATGTCAGAAAGACATAATCGTTGGTCACTCTAAATTTTTTAACAAACCGCCAATGGTGTCATTTGAGAGAGATCTGTTGTGAAGTTTGTGGATGACAACACCACCGGGAGAATCAGCAGTCTTGCAGAGTGGTGCACAGAAAACAACTTACTGCTCATCGTCAGCAAACACAAGAAACTGATTGTTGATTTTCAGAAAAAGGAGGCAAAGATGAACACCCCTGTCTGCATCAGTGAAGCTGAGGTGGAGCAGGTGATCAGATTGCACTCTGGGCTGAGAGGAAGCGACACTCAAGACTCCAGCAGGAGGAGAACTCTGTGTTTTTAATCAGTTATGCTTCATGCTCAAACACAGTGACAATTGAGAACAATATTTCCCTGAAGTTGAACTTTTAAACTCTAATTTAATTGGACAGCCCTGTGTTGTATAATGATATGTCCTTGAGTGCTTGAATAGAAAACATCCTGACTGGAAACATCACCAGCTGGCATAGGTTGTGCACGGCCCAGGAAAGGAAAACTCTGCAGCGGGTGATTAAAGCAGCCCAGAACACCGACCTACCGAATATCAGTGATATTAGGGAGGTATCTGCCCAGAGATACTAAAAGACCCTGCTGCCATCTGGCAAGAGATACAGAAGTATCCACTGCCATACCACTAGACTATACTGTAGTGTCTGCTGTGAGACTCCTTCATTCAGCAATTCACAATGCAGAATAGTTTTTGTTTTTTATTTCTATGACTTACTCTCGACGGCTACTTCATTAGGTACACCTTGCTAGTACTGGGTTGTTCCCCCTTTTGCCCTCATCAGAACTGCCTTAATTCTTCGTGGCATAGATTCAACAAGGTGCTGGAAACATCTCTTGAGATGTTGGTCCATATTGACATGATAGCATCACACAGTTGCTGCAGATTTGTCGGTTGCACATCCATGATGAGAATCTTCCAGTCCACCACATCCCATCCCAGAGGTGCTCTATTGGCTTGAGATCTGGTGACTGTACAGTGAACTCACTGTCATGTTCGAGAAAACAGTTTGAGGTGATTTGAGTTTTGTGATATGATGAGTTATCCTGCTGGAAGTAGCCATCAGAAGATGGGTACACTGTGGTCATAAAGGGATGGACAAGGTCAGCAACAATACTGAGGTAGGCTGTGGTGTTTAAATGATGCTCACTTGGTAGTAAGGGGCCCAAAGTGTGCCAAGAAAATCTCCCCCACACCATCACACCACCACCACCAGCCTGGACCGTTTATACGAGGCAGGATGGATCCATGCTTTCATGTTATTTTTTTGACCCTACAATCTGAATGTTGCAGCAGAAATTGAGACTCATCAGACCAGGCAATGTTTTTTCCAATCTTCCATTGTCCAGTGTTGGTGAGCCTGTGTGAATTGTAGCCTCAGTTTCCTGTTCTTAGCTGACAGGAGTGTCACCTGGTGTGGATCTTCTGCTGCTGTAGCCCATCTGCTTCAAGGTTCGACATGTTGTGCGTTCAGAGATGGTCTTCTGCAGACCTTGGTTGTAACGAGTGGTTATTTTAGTTACTGTTGCCTTTCTATCATCTCTCACCAACAACCATGCCACAGTCAAAGTCACTTAAATCACCTTTCTTCCTCATTCTGATGCTCGGTTTGAACTTCAGCAGGTCATCTTGACCATGTCTACATGCCTAAATGCACTGAGTTGCTGCCATGTGATTGGCTGATTAGACATTTGCGTTAGCGAGCAGTTGAACAGGTGTACCTAATGAAGTGGCCAGTGAATAGCAAAAAGGAAACAAAACTTAATCTTGTTCTATAACTTTGTGTTTTATAATGATAAATAAATTACCTTGTTTTTCTTGCTAGCCATCAGCAGAACAACTGGGTTGTTTCTATAAAAAATGCAACCCAATGCATGCTCTGTCAAGCTGACTACATCTACAGTTGACTTATCGATTACCTTGGGCAACAGCACAGAGATGTGGCCTCGTCTTTGGTCAGGCAGGTGGTTAATCCAGCGGAGGATGACTTCAAACACCCTGTGTTCTCGTTTCACGTTGAGGTGATCGTTCTCGATGAGAGCAGCCAACTGCTCCACAGACAGCTCCACGAGCTCCTGAGAGACACGAATTATGTCCTCAAAATTGTGCGGGATGTAGTGGAAGACCTCGTGCCTCAGCTCCGGGCAGTAGTAGAAGTCCACCAGCCTCCAGATGCCGATGCAGTTCCTCAGGCACAGCTGGTCCTCCAGGAAGAAGCGGCAGGCCTGAACGATCCCCGGGACCAAGAACTGGTCTCCAGCGGCCAAGAGCTCCACCACATTCTCCTCTGTCACTGTAACTGAGTGGGTGTAGGCGTAATTGATGATGAGCCGCATCATCTCAGGCGACACCCCAGGGATGGTGTAGTGCTCCTTTGAGATCGCCCAGGCACCAGTGAAGAGAGCGCTGTATAGGATCAGGATTCAGAGACATCATTTAATTATTGATTATTTGACACAAGTCTGGATTTTTAAGTTCTTCAAAGCTGATTTAAAATTTACCTGGAGCTGTTTACATAGCAACAAGTCTTAAATCCAAACTTCAGTCAATGCTTGTTCACAGCTAAATCATGACTAAGACTTTTAAGCCCCATAAACCAATACCAGGGATGCATTATTAATATGGGGACTAATAAATTATTAGACATAGCCAATAACTATTTGATTTGACAGATTATCTCAGCATTATATTTGAATTCTGAGGCAAAATGCTCTAAAAACAGTAAACTGAATATTTTTGGGTTGTGAGTACAACAAGACATTTGAAGTCGTCATCTTAGGCTTTGGGAAACACTGACTGACAGTTTTCACCATTTTCTGACTTTTTAAAATTTATTGTTAAATCAAGAAAATAATCGACCGATTAATCAGCTATGAAAATTAAAATAATTGTTAGCTGAAGCCCTAATAATCAGTGGTGGGAGGGGTACTCAGAAAAAAATGTACCACAGTGTAGAATTACTCTATTACAAGTAAAAGACCTGCATTCAAAAATTAACTTTTTAGGTATTAGCATCAAAATGTACTTAAAGTGCAAAAATTAAAAGTCTTCATTATGCAAAATGGCCCATTTCAGAGTCATGTATATACACTGCCAGGCCAAAAAACAAAGTCACACACTTTAATATTTTGCTGGACCACCTTTAGCTTTGATTACGGCACACATTCACCATGGCATCATTTCAATAAGTTTATACAGTGTCACAACATTTATTTCTGTCCAGAGTTGCATTAATTTTTCACTAAGATCTTGTATTGATGATGGGAGAGTCGGACCGCTGTGTAAAGTCTTCTCCAACACATCCCTAAGATTCTCAGTGGGGTTCAGGTCTGGACTCTGTGGTGGACAATCCATGTGTGAAAATGATGTCTCATGCTCCCTGAACCAGTCTTTCACAGTTTGAGCCCCATGAATCCTGACATTGTCATTTTGGAATATGTCCGTGTCATCAGGGAAGAAAAAAATCCATTGATGTAAAAACCCGCTCATTCAGTATATTCAGGTAGTGAGCTGACCTCATTTTTTGGACACATAATGTTGCTGAACCTCGACCTGAGCAACTGCAGAAACCCCAGATCAGAACACTGCCCCCACATGCTTGTGCAGTAAGCACAAGGCATGATGGGAGCATCACTTCATCTGCCTCTCCTCTTACCCTGATGCCCCCATCACTCTAGAACAGGGTAAATCTGGACTCATCAGACCACATGACCTTTTTCCACTGATCCAGAGTCCAATCTTTAAGCTCTCTAGCAAATTGAAGCCTTTTTTTCTGATTATCCTCACTGATAAGTGGTTTTCTTAAGGCTACACAGCTGTTTAGTCCCAATCCTTTGAGTACTCTTCACATTATGTGTGTGGAAATGTTCTTACTTTCACTATTAAACACAGCTGTGAGTTCTACTGTTGATTTTTTATGATTTGATTTCACCAAATGTTTAAGTGATCTTCCGATCGCGATCATTCAAGATTTTTTTTCCGACCACATTTCTTCCTCAAGATGATGGTTCCCCACTATCCTTCCGGATTTTAGTAATGTGTTGGACAGTTCTTAACTCAGTTTTAAGTAGTTTCATCAATCTCCTTAGTTGTTTTCTTTGCTTGATGCAGGCCAATAATTTGACCCTTCTGAAACAGAGTAACATCTTTTCCACGACCACAGGATTTGTCTTCTGACATGGTTGTTGAAGAAATGAGAAGTTGCTCACTGCATCAGTTTGAGTTAAATAACTTGTTGCCAGCTGAAACATATTAATCACTGCAATATTTTTATTTATTTATTTATTTATTTTGGCCAGGCAGTGTATATTACTGAATTGTAATTATTTATTTATGCAGGAATATCCACATCAATCTAACATGGCAGCTGGTTAAAGGAGGCTTATTTTTTACAGTATGCACTGCTGGAAATCTTGTGAATTTCACTGTGGGATCTTATCTTTATCTATAACAAAACATTATAATTTATTTGTTTATTATATTTTGTTTTATTAATCTGAATCTGCAAAGTAACTAGTAACTTAACTTATCAAATAAATGTTGTGGAGTAAAAAGTACAATATTTCCATCTAGATTTGAGTGTAGAGTAGAAATACAAAGTAGCATAAAATGAAAATACTCAAGTACTTCAAAACTGTACTTGAGTAAAAGTACTTGGTTACTTTCCACTGGGATAATGTACTCACTGAAAGTACGAGCTGCAGCCACAGAGGATGATCTTGTGGACTTTGAACTCAGCGTCGTCCACCTTGATCACAGCATCACACAGTTTTCCCTCCAGACAGAGTTCAGTTAGACTGCAGATGCCGACTCTCTCATTCTTCTCTCCAGTTCACTTCTGTCAGAAGTGGTAGAAATTTCTCCCTGTTTACTCATTGTTAAATTTTTTTTTTTTTTTGAGTCAGTCGATATTTTTCTGTCTCCTCTGCTGGTTAGAAATGTTGTCAGATGTTTGCTGCTCATCAGGTTCTTGTAAAGTCTCAAGATTCCTCATGACGACATTCTAGAAAGTTTTATTGTGACATCACAGAATCTGGAACTGACTTATTGTTACACAAGTAACTCATTAACATAAAGGGCTCCAACTTTATATTTAGTCCCAACAAACACTTAATTGCCAGTATATATTTTGTTGTTATAATTCATGAGACTTTGTATTTCTAGTCCACTACATTTCAGAGGGAAATCATGTATTTTTTTCATTAAACTTACAATAGGGCAGTTAAAAAGAAGCAGGAGGAGATTTTAATTTACATAATGTTATTTTTTACAGTTAGATTTTGGTTATAGCAGTGAAAACACAACTGCTTTTGTCCACAGTGGCCTCCAAAGTCAACACAGTCCTTGTAGTGGCTTTAAGTATCTTTTTCATGCAAAAGTGCCAGAAACATTGTGTGAAATGTGAACATTTGCAGCTTTTCTGTCTTAAATGACAAACTGCATAATTTCTGTTTTTTTTTTTCTGTTGGTCTGACAAAAGACATTTGAAGGTTTGTGTGACTAATTGTTGTTTGCATTTCGCACTTAATAACCAAACAATAATGGAGCTGAACAAGGGAATAAGCATCAAATAAATCCATAATGAAGATAACCATCAGTTAAGGTAGTTAAAGATGGTTTATAAAAATTATCTCCAACTCAACCAGCTACAAGAATAAAAACCACAGATTATAGTGATGAACACATGAATGCACCACTAATACAATGCATGGAAATAAATTAAATTAAATGAGTCATTCTCCACAGTGAGTACTTTTACTTTTGGTATATTTTGATGCTTATATATTTTTTACTTCGACTGAAGTAAAATTTTGAATGGAGGACTTTTACATGTCGGGGTTGGGTATAGTTTAAAATTATGATACCAGTAACAATACCACGGAGCACTTCTTCAATACATTTTTTTTTTTTAAATTCAAAGATTCTTCTTTATGGAGAAACCTTGCAGTGATTGGCTGAGAGCTACACCATATACATAGTCATTTTCTTTTAGATCTGGGGAGCAAAAACATTGATTGTTTGACTGGAGAAGTTTTGGTACTGGGTTATTTCAATCAATACCTTAAAAGTATTGAGTACCGATACCTTGTCCTAGTATAAACGATAGAATTCCTAGTTTTACTTAAGTAAAGGATCTGAGTTCTCCTTCCACTAATGAAATGGAGTTGGTGAAGTGTTGTAACTAACTTTTGCCACCAGAGGGCGTGTATCAACGAGCTTTAGGTCCTGTTAGGAGTCCTGAGACAAAATCACGAACAGAAATGATGATGGACAGATATGTAAAAGATAACAGTAAAAGAATCAATCAGAATCCAGTGTCTTTTAATCAAAATGTGCTGCATTTGCTGTTTGCTTTTGACTGTCTTTGTCTGTCTTTGTCTGACATTTTACAGACACACAAATTAATAAATAAACAGAGTAAAACTTAGGAAACATGAGACAAACCTCAGAAGTGAACCTGCGAATGTGAATGTTGAAATTATTCATTAGTTACCAGAAAGGCTGCATTCAATTTATATCAAGGTAAATTATCAAATTCAACAGTTGTTTGTTGGTTTGTTTATTTATTTGTATTCCCTTTAACTGGTATAACACAGCAGCTCTTCCCTGGGTCCATATAATAATATACATAGCTACAAATATACAACACAGTACATACAGTTATGTAATGAAAATGACGACAATACACAACAGCCACACTCAAACAAATGTTAACAAATTATCGTAAGATCATATTCTTACAGACACACATCACACAATATAACAATGGATACAAAAGGAGACGTGGACAGGCTCAGGTAAAATAAATGGAATAACAATAATCAGCAAAAAGAATAACTAAAAATTACTTTACTTTACCTTTATCTAAGCTTTTCAGAAGATGCTTTTTCAGTAATAGTTTGTTTTTGTCATGTTTTCTCGAGTAACCTTTCAAGGAACTGAATTCCAATCCTGCATTGCTTAATTTATGATGGTAGATTGGACTGAGTTTGTGTAAATAAGATAATTGTGTGTACATCTCGTGAGATATACAAAGTCTCGCGATACATCGACGCCATGTTTACATGCTACCTGCTACATGCTACAGTTGACATTTCGGCTAAAAACATGGGTGTAAATGGTGTCTTTTGTGGTTAAATTTTAATGTTGCAGCTCACGGACACTTGGATTACACCACACAAGCAGGATGGAGACATTTTGTGTTTGTTTTGTGTTCTTTTTTTAAAAATTTTATCCGTGGTCACCATTCACTGGATTTGGCTGCAACCCTGTTCTCTGCTGAAACTCCAGGATTGTTTTGTGAACTGAAGATCTTCACCCATCCTCACATCGGCATAGGGGTGAGTACATACTGAGTGGGATTATCATCTAGGGGAGTAACATCGCTTTAAGGTCATGAAATATGTGAGAAATATGGCCCAACCCAAAGTCATCAGGTGCCTTCAGGTTCAGGCACAGATCTCAGACTCTACTTAGGGACACCTAGCTGTGAGCTTGCTTTTTTTTTTTTTTCATTTTTCGCTGCAGTTTTGTCCTACCACTGTTTGGTACATAGAGGGAAGCTTGTTAAGAAAAATGTCAGGCTGTAATCGGGTTCAGGCTGAAATATCCTAATTAGTGCCTGGTTCGGGTCAAGTTTGTACAGAATTTTGGCGGGCTTGGGCCTTTTCGGACTAAACTTCTAGTAGTATGCAAATATATATATTTAAAAAAAAACAGTATGCAATCCAGCCCAGAGTCTTTTCTTTGTAATTTGATGTCTTTTTTGTTTGTTTATAATTTTTTTAAATAATTTTTTTTTTTTTTTTAAATATCTTTTCATTGATTTTTCTCCTCCGGGCAGCATACAGGTTACAGGTGCGTTTGCAGAATGAGGACCGGCAAAATGTTTCACCTATGGTCAAATTAAAGCGTCCCCACAAACAAGTGAACCACACAGAGACCCACACCCTCCTTACCTCCGTCTCCTCACTCTGTCCGCTCTCTCTCTCCTCACCTCCACCTCACACTCGCCGCCGTCTCCCCCTCCCCATTGCTCCCTGCCACCTGAGCTCCCCTCGCTCAGACTACCCCACCTCCCTGCCTCCTGCCACTCCTACCCTCCTCCTCCCTCTCTGCTCATCTCCTCCTCCTCCCCTCTCCCCCCCCAGCTCTGCTCTCCTCCTCCTCCTCCCTTCCTCCTCCTCCCCTCCTCCTCCTCCTCCTGCTCTCCTCCTCCTCCTCCTCCCCTCTCCCTCCCTCCTCCTCCTCTCCTCCTCCTCTCCCTCTCTCTCCTCCCCTCCCCTCCTCCTCCTCCCTCTCTCCTCTCCTCCTCCTCTCCCCTCCTCCTCTGTCTCCTCCCCCCCCCCCCCCTCCCCCCCCCCCCCCCTGGGTTCCCTCCTCCACTCCCTCCTCTTCCTCCCCCCCTCCCCCCCCCCCCTCCCTCCTCCTCCTCCTCCTCCTCCTCCTCCTCCTCCTCCTCCTCCTCCTCCTCTTCCTCTCCTCCTCCTCCTCCTCTCCTCCTCCTCCTCTCTCCTCTCCTCCTCCTCCTCTTCCTCCTCTCCTCCCTCCTCCTCCTCCTCTCTGCCTCTCCTCCTCCTCCTCCTCTCCTCCTCCTCTGCCTCTCCCTCCTCTGCTCCTAACCTGCCTCCTCCTCCTCCTCACTCTCTGCCTCACGCTCTCCTCCTCCTCCTCCTCCATCCCCTCCTCCTCCTCCTCTCTGCTCTCCTCCTCCTCCTCCTCCTCTCCTCCTCCCTCCTCCTCCTCCTCCCTCTGCTCTCCTCCTCCTCCTCCTCCTCCTCTCCTCTCCTCCTCCTGCCCTCCTCCTCCTCCTCCTCCTCCTGCTCCTCTCCTCCTCCTCCTCCTCCTCCTCTCTCCTCCTCCTCCTCTCTCTCTCCTCCTCCCCTCCTCTCCTCCTCCTCCCTCCTCTCTCCTCCTCCCCTCCCCTCTCCTCCTCCTCCTCCCCTCCTCCTCCTCCTCCCTCCTCCTCCTCCTCCTCCTCCTCCTCCTCCTCCTCCTCCTCTCTCTCCTCCTCCTCCTCCTCTCTCTCTCCTCCTCCTCCTCCTCCTCCTCCTCCTCCTCCTCCTCCTCCTCCTGCCTCCTTCCTCCTCCTCCTTCCTCCTCCTCCTCTTCCTCCTCCTCCCCTCCTCTCTGCTCTCCTCCTCCTCTCAGAGTTTTCAGACTTGGAGATGCGCCCTCGGTTTCTCTCTCTCTCTCCTCCGGTTTATTTCCTACTTTTTTATCCTCTCTTGGATCTACGACCTCCCGCACCAAAATCAAACCAGGAGCGATGTGGCTACAAGGTTAAAACCACAAATGTACTACACTTTTACATAAAACCGTGGTTATAATTTAACGGTTTTAGTTGGTTGAATCTGCTGCGGCTGCGTTGAGTTTTCGGTCTGTTTTCTGTCTCATGTGTTGGACTTGTCACGTTAACCAACATCCAGTTTGTATAAAAACTAAGCCAGCAAATTAACTTAACTTAACTTTGAAGATATTTTTTGTCCGAACAGGCGTAACTCCGCAGTGTTTTCAAAGCCAGGTTGCGTCAGTCACGCTACCTTTCTCACCTGTCCGTCGGAGCTGACGCGTAAAGCTCCGGTTCGACACGCATTTTACGTAACGTTAGAAACCAAACTCTGGTTTAAAAAGTGCTGATTTAAAGATTACTTGTTCTACATGTTAATGTGCAGACCTCGGGGAAGGACTTTAAACAATCTCAAACTCAAGTCGGCTGTCTTATTAAATTCGGCACACGTCTAATCTATCATAATGGACTTAAATTCAATAAAATCTTAATTTTATAACCGGTTTACACTGGCTGCCACCCAAACGCCGCCGGTAAAAGACAGTATATATACAGTATGATAATCTTTACGAAAACAGGTGAATATTAAGCTCTATTCTGAACTGAGAAGTGGCCCCAAACGCTCATATTTAGCAATTTATTGTCTTTGAAAACATATATTTTGAGATATCAGCTTCTTTAGGTTGTATTAAGACAAGATAAAACCTTTTATCTATCAAAACGTGGAGAAAGAAAGTTGTTAAAAATGTCTTTAAAGTCTGACTATTCACTCTCCTGTCCTGTCTGAAGAGGTGGACGTGCTTTTCTCTGCTTTAAACCAAACTCCTTTAAAGAAAGGAGTAATTAGAGGTTTCCTCCCTTTTAAGCAAGTCTTATTATCTTAAAGGTGTTTTTTAATTTATCTGGTGTATCTTAAGTTACATTCGGCATATATGTAATCCACAAAAGAGCCCATAATCGCAGTAAACTACAACAGCCAGTGTACAGAAGAGAGGATTATTTTTGCAGGCGAAACAAAACAAGGCAATCAAGGGTTAAGCAGAAATTAATAAATAGCTTCTGCTTGGTGCTAAATTACATGATTTCAGAAGGATCCTTTCCATTTGTGGTTTTGGGGGAATTGCAGTTAGAAAAGCTGATTTCCTGCCCTTTTGTGTGTTCTGTTAAAAAAACATTTGATGTGGAAAACAGGAATATGTGCACCGCCTCCACGCTGCTGTTCTGCCTTTGCACTTCACAGCAGCTTTGTTTCTGGACATGAATGGACCACTATTTAGCCTGCACCTTCATTTGAGATCAAAATGTATGTGCACTTTGAAAAAAAGTTTAGCCTGGGAAAAAAGACAACTTTCAGATACCTCAAAACATGATGGCATAACAGTCTTTAACTCTTTTACTCTATCCAAACAGTCATTCATTTTTTTTTTTTTTTTACTGATGTGCACACATGTTTTCTGAATTATAAAGAGTCATGTTAAGTTATCTTTGTCATTGAGAAAAGGTGGGCTTGATGTTGTTGCAAGTAGCTGCTGTAGGGTCACATATTGCCATAGTAACCATAGAGTATTTCAGTAGTAACTATAGCAACTAGTTTCAACTTTTTACCCTTATTTATACCATAGCTGAGCAGAGTGATGTTAAGTTCAGGTGACGTCACCTGTGTGTGGATGTTTACAACTTTAACAATTATTTTTTATTATCAATTCATCTCAGTCTCAATTATTTTCTAGCTTAATTGTTTATTAAATTATTTATTTCTAAAAACTCGTCATTACAATTTCTTACAGTCTTCAAAGGTTTTGGTTTTGTCTGACTATCAGTCCGGAAATATTCAGTTTACTATCATTTATAACAAAGAAAAGCAGCAAATCTTCACACTGGAGAAACTTAAATCAAACTAGAGCTGCAACGATTAATCGATTATTAATTGGTTATTGAATTAATTTCCAACTATTTTAATAATTGATTAATCACTTTGGGGGATTTTTTCAAGGATAAAAGTCCAAATTCTTTGATTTCAGCTTATTAAATGTGACTATTTTCTGCTTTCTTTACTCCTTTATGACAGTAAACTGAATATCTTTGGCTCTTGGCAAAACACATTTGAGGACGTCATCTTGGGTTTTAGGAAACACTGACTGACATTTTTCACCATTTTCTGGCATTTTATAGACCAAAAATTAATTGATTGATTGAGAAAATAATCGTTAGATGCAATCCTAAATCGATCCATCGCAAACTGTTTAAGACCTGGATAGCGTCTTCAGTGGGGCTGCAACTAATTAACCTCTTGATTATTTTCTCGATTAATCGAGAAAATAATCAAGAGGTTTTTGTCTGTAAAGTGTCAGAAAATGGTGAAAAATGTCAATCGGTGTTTCCCAAAACTCAAGGTGAGGTCTTGAAATGTCTTATTTTGCCCACAACCCAAAGATATTCAGTCTACTGTCAAAGAGGAGTAAAAAACAGAAAATAATCACTTTAAAGAACCTGGAATCAGAGAATTTTGACTTTTTTTTGTTAAAAATTACTCAGACTGTATTGATTATCAAAATAGTTACTAGTTACTAATTTCATCTTCACTCATCTTGTTTTGTTTGACCAACAATCTAAAACCCAAACGTATACAGTCCATCAGACGAAGAAAAGTGGCAAATCCATACGTTTAACAAGCTGTAGCAAGCAAATGTTTGACATTTTTGTCTGTATAAATGACTGAAACAATTAATCAGTTTATCATTTCGACTGATGGATTAATCGCTGCAGCTCTAAAAGGGATTAATAGATTAATTATGAGACGATTAAAAAGTGTTTGAGAAGATTCTTTTTCATGTTCGTAATGTGGGAAGTAGAATTGTCTGATCGTGTGTGTGTGTGTGTCTGCGCTCTAGAGGTTTTAATTTTCCTGTGTTGATAGATGACTCCTACCTGCCTTTGATGCTGTGTGTGTGTGTGTGCGCGTGTGCGTGTGTGTGTGTGTGTGTGTGTATTATCCTAGTTTCCTCTCTCTGGCTTTGAAGTGTTTTCTACAGGAAGCTTCACACTGTTTACTCTGCTGAAACATTCCTTCCTGCAACACCACCCCCCACACCAAACACACACACACACACACACACACACACACACACACACACACACACACCCTGTGTCTCTCTGCCACCGCCCCCCGGCCTCTCTCTCTCTCCTGCTTCCCCTCTCTTTTCAGAAACTCACACATCAAAGCCCACTGATGGGGGTGTGAGGACCTGCTATTCTACAGGTGTGAGGTTATTAGAGCTCTTTGTGTGTGTGTGTGGTGTGTTGTGTGTGTGTGAGTGTGTGTGAGTGTGAGAGAGACCTGTAAATGCTCTGCTAGTTTTACAAGTCAGCATCATGTTTGAATGGGGCCCTGGCTGGGTGTATTAAGAGCCGAAACAGTGATACAGTTAATTGACAAGGGCAGTTTGTTTTTGGCGTCGGTGGCAAAAAGTTCCTTAATAAGCTTTAAGCATAAAGTAATACAAGTAGTGTGACAGAAAACTAGACTTCTGCTCCTCTCGGCTCCGTTTTAGAAAATCTACACGTAACAGGAGACATTAGCCAATCACACGTCAGTAAGATAATTAATTGTTGAGTCTCATTCCCAAAACATCAGTATTTGACGACCTGGGAATGAGACTCAACAACCAACCATCTCTCCCCCGAATCGCAGCTTTAAGTAAATTCTTTCTTTAGCTGCTTTTCTTTGTCTTTTGTGGTCGTGCACGGTTTATGTTTGGGTTTTAGGTTGCTGTTCAGACAAAACAAGATGACTGAGGACATCACCAGGGTGTTGATTGATGAGCATTTTCACTATTTTATTGTTATTATTTTTATTAGTTGCACCATTAATTTAGACATTTTTCACCATGTGAACCTAAGCCTCATAACTTCTTATATTTTTCTACATTTTTTAAAATTCTAGTTTTATTTTGTTTCTTTGCTTGTGAGAAAAATATAGAAACACTTTGCATTTTAAGTCTTCTTCTGCTGCTTATTCAAAGGCTGAAATTGTTTATTTCTCTGACATTTTAATGATGGTAAACATTTGTAATAAACCTTCAGTTTTGCATCTTTCAATCAGAATTTCAGTCATGTTTAAAAACTCGAAAGGCTGTTTTCAGACCAACATTAGTGCTACGTGATAGAAAGCGCTGCCTCCTCATTAATTTCAATGAGACTACTGTGTTGGAACAGTGGGGATGCCATCTCATAAATATGCAGTGTCGTCTGCCAGAAAAGTGGAACCAGGGCTGTTTTTGTTGCTGATTGTTGCTGTAGTGATCTTTCCTCTTTGATACCTTCACTTTAATTGCTGTTTTTCATGCACATGTTCATTTTTTTAATACTTTATTTAATGTGGATCTGGAAATATCATGTGGCAGTAACACAAGTGCAACATAACGTAGAATAAAAAGGCTAGTGTTGCACAATATTGAGCCTTTGCAATTCTCTAAAGGATCATCCTCTTGTTATACTGAATCTTTTTTTAAAGTAAATGTTTTGCCAGGTATCTGTCTCTAGTAGGTACATCACAGGGCAGATGTTTGGCATGTCCAGCAGGGTCTTTTATGGTTGCTTTTGCATGGTCTCAGAAAGGCTTTAGTTTAGTCCAGAAAACATGAGTGTAGTTTGCCTCCAGGTCACCACAGAGCCTCCAACATGGCTGCTGGATGGTTATCTGTCTGCTTTTGGGGGGGGGTGGGGGTGGGGGTGGGCCACCATTATAAAAGAGAGACCTCTGTAAAACTGTTGGCCGGACACTTCGAACTACAAACAAGGTCTCTTGTGACTCTTTCTGTTATGAATCCTTGATCCATAAAGGTTTTTATATTTGTAAAACTCTCTTAGCACAGAGAAAAGCGATTTAAAAACCTGTGACGTCATCACAGTGTAAAGTTTATAGGCCGAGTGGAAACTCGTGGGCGGAGCCTGCAAGAGAAACACTACTATGCATGTCCAGTACGCTGCATACCCACCACAGAAATAAACCAGGGAGCTAGAATTTTTTGACAAATGTGCCAGGTGAGCAATTCTTATTGGACTGAATAGACGCCATTTTTGTATCAGGTATTCTATTCTAAATACATCCATGCCGAGGCCCCCATGGGGCCACAGCAATCAATTTTTTTATTATATGAATTACTAGAAAATTTAATGTCTATCATTTAAATAGTTTAGAACTTTACGATTATTATGGAAACGCTTTCGCACTTTGAAATATAATTATTAATGCTGCAGCTAACAATTCTTTTCATCATCGATTAATCTGTCAACTGTTTTCTCGATTAATTGATCATTAGTTGGTCTATAAAATGCCATAAAACGGCGATGAGTGTTTCCCAAAGCCCAAATGACATCTGCAAATGTCTGTTTGTTCACAAACCAAAGATATTCAGTTTACGGTCACAAATGAGTAAAGAAACCAGAAAAACATTAACATTTTATGAGCTGCGGTCAGAGAATTTTGACTATTTTTTCTTAAAAAAATATTCAAACTGATGAATCGATTATCAAAATAGTTGGTGATTAAGTTAATAAATAAGTTTAGTAAATTTAATAGTAATTACTATTGCATTAATAAAAGTAAAGAAATATATTCAGAAGTTGTTTTTTGTCATTTGCTGTAGTGTTGGAAATTGGTTTTTAAAACTTGGCATGGAAAAGTTTGGGAACCCCTGAGGTAGAAGATTTTGGTGTGTTGTGCTAGGTGTAGCTAATGTAGCCTCAAGCGGAGAAGAGGAGCAGCTACAGAGGTCTGCTAAACTACTCCACACCCCCAGATATTTTTCATTTTCAAACTTCACTCTTCAGACCCAACTGACACTGTCTCAAAATCACTTGATCACTTCATCAGACTTCACACAGCTCCCTCTGGAGACACTGCAGACTTTATTCAACTTCCTCAGACCTGAAAACTGACCTTGATGTGTGAAATCAGCAGAGTTTGTCTGCATGAACAAAAGAAATGCAGGTGTGTTTAAAAACAGAGTTGATTTAATTTCTGAACCTGATGAAGGAAGCAGTTTCTTTGTTACTGGACGTTTCAGACGTCAGGTTACTGCAGAGGGCCAGAATGATGGATGATTGAGGTCCATGTTAAAGTCTCTCTGGTTAAACACATCTGCTGAAGCCATCACATGTGCCTCAGCGGAGGAAGACGCACCAGGAAATCATTCAGCTTCCGCCTCTCTTTGTCCTGCTCTGGATTCTCCATCCTTCTTTCTCTCCCATCATTTTTAAAGTAGGTTTCCACTCTGTATCCGTGTCACGTATCCCATCATCCTCCTTGGCTTCGGTGTGTTTTTGGCATCAGACAGCCTCACAGGGCGTCACGGCTGGGTGGGTGTCCGATGCGAAACACGTGTGCTTTCTGGTTTTTCTGGCGTCTGAATCAGGCAGAAGGTGAAGGATCGATGCTGGAACTTCACCTCTTACATAAAAAACATCTCAGGGAAATATTTCTTCAGTGACAAATATCCTAAACAAGGTTTGAGGCTGAAGGAAGTTTGTTTTTGTCTAAACTTGTAGGTGAAGGAAGTAGAAAACAACTGTGTGCGCCGGTCACAAGGGAACAAAATCAGTGCAAAAGGTTGTTGCTACCACATGTCAGAGTACATTTGCATAAAGCTGAATCCTTCTCAACTTCCACATGCCACCCCCTCTGGGCAACTTTGGAGTCTTTCAGCTTTTGGCAGCACCAGCATTTTCTTCAAGGTTCAAGAAATAGTGTCTTGTGTTGTAGTGTCTGAGTCTGAGTAAATGAGGTTTAGAGTCATGGCAAAAAACGTTTAAGAGTCAAGGGTGCTCCGCTTGATCAGCCAGCCATCGTTATCGGCCAATATTTGTTCTAAATAGTTTGATCTATTGTCTCTCTTATGGCTGATCAGAAGAACCTATCACATGACGAAGCGGCAGGTCTAAAATTAACACCAGCCAAGCATCAAATGCGGGTAGATTTTCCGTTTGGCGAGTAAATACTTGCTCAGAATTGTCATGTAATAGAATCTGTGTTTTAGTGCCGTTTATGGGTTCACTGCTTCTGTCCACTGCTGTCTGTGTTGGAGTTTGACACACACGTACACACACTCCAGAGAAAGGGTCACATGGTGCATTCAGGTACAAAAAGTACCTCTGTCATAACTTTTAAAGTTGTTCTCTACTTATACGCAGTATACAGTGTTGTTAATAATAGTTAAATAGTTAAAAGTTAAATACATAGCAACTGCATGTCCAAAAATGAGCACAGTGGTTCAAATAGCAAGTTGGAGCCACAGACTCTATAAAATTGAGTTAAAATCCTATTATATATACAATCTATGGTTGAAGTGAATTGTTTTCCCTGTGCTCCCTCCTCCCCAAATTTGGGGAAGCTCATGCAGGCTGCAGGAGCACTGCAGGAGTACAAGACAGAGCGCAACATTGTAAATTAACAATAACAAGCGAGGGCAAGTCCTATACTGTCAGCTAATCAGCTGGTTATAACTGTAAATTGTCTGTCAATGTAAAGTTAAGCCCACTGCTCTGAAAATACACACTCTGGAGTTGGAGCATCAAAGAAAGCATAATTTTGGTAGCAGCACTAAATTTCAGCTATTGTAAACTCATGTTGAAAAACAAACAGTACCAAGCTATAGTAGACTTTATCTTCTCCGCTGTAAAGAAGAGCCTTTTCACTTTTTTTGTTATGTCAATATGAAGCAGAATTTTGCACGTATCACTTTATCAGTGTCTATCTTGTGAAGAGGGTTTTGTGTTTGTCGCCTGTTCCAGCAGTCATGGTCCCTGCAGTCACGCTCATGTGGCTCCGCCCACCCTTGGTAGCTCAGTCGGTGACTGTAAGTCAGGTCACATGACTACATTCTCTGTTTTCGTCGGATTGGGCCCTTAAACTTCGACTTTACTGCACATTTATGCCGTTGCTGGTGACCCATGTTGGTTTGTGTCTCTCAAAAGAAAGTCAGAGTTCGTCCTCTGTAACGAGAGAGAGAGTCTTTTAAAGGACAAACTGTCTCAGCAGGAGAGAAATAACTCCTCCTGGGTGAGGAGGAGGAGGAGGAGGAGTTGTGATGAAGGAGAGGGGTGGGGGGTCATTGAGGAGCAGTCATGCAGGAGGAGGAAGCTGCAGGTTTTGTTCCTGTGGTGGGAAATCTCTGGTTGGCTGCTCCTGAACACACACATACACACACATACACACACAGTTTGCATTGTTGCACCTCACTTTTGTTTCCAGCTTTTTCTTTCTGCACTCTTTCCTCCTCTGGAGCTACAGAGCTGAGATCAGATTTAATTTCTTCGTTCGGGAGCCGATCAATCGACAGATCAAATCAAACATGGCCTGAGAGAGAAAATCTGATCACATCTGGTCACCTGAGGCACGAGGAGGGGGGGAAATAATGATGCTGAATCGGTGCATTCATCATACTGATCCTGCATTTTAACATTTGTGCATTTATATAACATGTTGACAGGACTGCAGTAAATCTAATTAACAGCTGGTCGCAGTCAGTTAGTTAGTTTTCAGACACTGAAACTGTGAATCATCGGTAAAGACACTGGAAATCTCACATCATGTGTTGGATTAATGTGTTCTCAGGCTGAGCAGCTCTTCACTGTGTCAGCAGTCGATTTAACAGTATCTGGTTTTTCCATCAGCGTGCACCTCGGATGATTTACAGATCTGCTTCACTCACGGGGACCCACCTAACCTCGTTCTTTACAAAGTTTCCATCAATACCGAAACTGCAAAACAGTAAAATAAACCACCCTTAGGGTTTTCCCTGATTTTTTTTTTTTTTTTTGAGACAAAGGTGGCAGAGGCTGTAGAACATATACAGTGTAGGCTACACAGTTTGTGTGCACCTTTTAGAGTGCTGTGTGCAAATCATGATTTGACAGGGATTTAGGGATTTAAACTTTATAGCAAGATGGGGAAAAAAGAAGGTTATGACAAATGACAATGTTTGTTTTGGCACAGGAAACAACATAAAGAAAAACTCAGATTTAGCAAATCCCTATGCATTTAACTCTCTGGCTGTATTTTTTTTATAAAATAAAATGGTATAGAGCTGCATGATGGAAAAAGTGAAGACAAGAATGATGCCCTTGTGTTTTGGGTGGAATTTTCAACAAAAAACCCTGGGCTTCTATTACTCTTTCAGTTTAGTGGCACTCATCAAAGAATGAAACTGAGCATAGGTCTCTTAGGGCATTTGGGCAGTGACGGTATGGAATTTTTCTGATTTCTACGGTGTGTCTGTTAATAAACGCTGCAGCTTCTAAACACCAAGGAAAATCTTGTCTGGCATTTTCCAATTGCTAGAAGAGTGAAAGATAAGCTGCGCATGAAAGGCTAACGTTAAGCTAATGCTAGTGTTTTACCTACACAAAGCTGGCTTGATGCGATTGCTTCCCTGTCAGAAGCTTTGTAACCAGTCTTGAACTGCACCGTCTTTTTGGTGATGTGGTGAAATAAATCCGTAATGATAAACCAGCAGTCAATGTTCTGTAACTTCTCTAGTAATTTATCAATTTATCCATGTTGAAAACAGTTGTTGTTAGCTGCCCATTGGCAATCCCAAGATGCCTTGGGTTGACTCTGTTGACCAATCAGAGGCTGTGTTCCTGACTTATGTGTTACAGCAGCGCTGATCCTTAGGTGTGTCAATAGATCAATGCGCTGATCTCAACACGAGTTTCTTCCTTCAAAATAAAATTTGTGGTGATGACGGTAACGAGCTCAACCTGCGGTAGGCATCACATGACCACAGTGTTGTGGTGATGTGGTTATTATCACAGCCCTTTATACAACCTCCACCTCACCTGCTGAGGTATTAGCAGGGTGAAACTCTGTTTTGTTTCGGTGAATATCTGTTTTGTGTTTGAGGGCAGCCTGTCATACAATTCATGTGCGACAAAACTGAAAAAAGTGGTTGCATCGGAGCTGACCAGCTGAGTAAAAGATGCATCTTGAATGATGGAGAAAACGGTGAAAAGAAGAGAGAAAATACATCTTCACTCATCAGCCTCAGTGTGGACATCGTGTCTCAGTCTGCCTCAGAAAACATGTTTCTCTGATGATGCACCAGGTGATCAGAGCTGATCAGTTTGGATCCACTCGGTTATCAGACATGTTGATACACTAAAACCTGCAGCGATAGAACAAGACCCTGCCAGACCTGAGTAGACTGACCTTTGACACACAGATATTCTAGTGTGGCCATTTTGTCCCATATGGTAGTGTTTGGAGATGTGTGTGTGTGTATGTATGTGTGTTTGTTTGTGTGTAAGAGACAGGAAGACATTAAGAGGAACAGGGCAGAGTTTTTAGCCCTGAGGCCTTTGCATGAACAAGACCCTCATCAACTTCACACACCACACACACACACACACACACACACACACACACACACACACTCTCTCTCTCTCACACACAGTGTTAGTGTTAGGCTCCTTGTGGCCGTTGAACTAAATCTGTTTTTAAGAATAAAAAGTTATAGACTGTTTGGCGGCTTTGTTAATCAGATGCCTGTCAGGACTCCTTAAAACCAGAAAGTAGGGCTGTCCCAAATACAGTTTTGGGGGCTCTGAAGATTCAGTGAGAAATACCTGTGAATATTTAAAGCTTCATCTGTAGGGGTGGTGGGACAGGACAGCACACGCTATTGTACTTTCCTCAAACTTATTTACTTATAAACTTTGCTGTTACTGTAGTTTTGAGTCTAATGAGAGAGGAGGACAGGAGGGGACACATCAGCCACAGCATGGATGGAGGATCAAGCTCGTGGCTTTGTGCACGCGGAGCAGTAATGCTCCCTCACGAGGATGCTTTTCTGTGGTTTTGAGACTAATACTGAGGCTACACCGAGATTAGCGTGTATATGCATGTTTTATAAATGTAGGTACATCCACTCAAAACAGCTGATTGACCCCCCCCCCCCCCCCCCCCCCCCCCTTTGCCAGTAGACCTTTTTGCCTTTCTGTTTTTTTTTCCTGCTGTGTGCTGCAGCCGAGACTCAACTAATGTCTGTGTAGAAGAGCAGAAAAAGAGGTTTATGAAGTTTAGTTTCTCTTCTTTGTCGCTGTTTGTATTTTCAAGTGTCTGCCTTTTTTTTAGGGCTGAACAATTTTGAAGAAATATCTATTTGCAAATATTCTGACTGATGTAATTTCGATATGATTTGCGATTAGATAAGAGGGAAGGAGTATTTTTACATCATTATTCTCATTTTCATTGAAAAACACATGAAAATGATTATTGTGTGGTGTTTTTTTTCAGGGATCTGTACTAAACAAAGATATTTTCTGAAGTCTAGAGAATGATGTCTCTGCCCAGACACCTCTGCAGCACCACAATATCTAATTTAAAACAATTATAAAAACAAATATTGCGCGTCCTGAAACTTTAGAATTACAGTCGACCATATTGCGATTTCGATAAAATTTCAATAATTGTTCAGCCCTACTTATTTTACTGTTTCATGTTCACCTTCAGCTGTACAGGAGTCGTGTTAAATTACTGCTGATGAAAACTTCCTTCCTAATTTTGCTGCTTCATAATAAACACTTTTAAATAACAAAATAACAGGGGCTTTTATTGTGAAGAATGAATGTTGTGACCCGGGACTGAATGCTGATTGTACCCTTTCAATTCACTGCAGACAAAACCCAGATGTTTGTGAGTTTTTTGTCCAGTGTAAAAGGAGCTTTATTAAAATCCATTAAGGAGCTCAGTTTCTTGTTCATTAGCAGTCTTTTGTTTCTTTTTCGCTGCAGTCAACGCAACATCTTCTCTTCAAAACCAAGAATTAAAAAATGAAGCATTCAGATACAGATTTGATTGATTACCGTGGCAACAGAATAGAAGCAATAGAAGCAAGTCAGCATTCAGATCAGCTCTACCATAAAGGATTATAGTGGTATCTACAAACATTTGCTGGAAATCTGGTGACTTGCAGGCTTGTTGGGGAGCTATGGTGTGAGATAAAATAACTAGTTCCCATTATGGTTGCAGATTTTGTGCATTTTCCTTAACTGATAGTTGAACAGAGAGACAAAATGCTTTTTATTTTGCTCAGTTTAAGCACATTACTTTTATGAAACATTTATTAATTGAACACAAACAATTTAAACAAAGTAGCAGAACAATAGAACAAGGCTCTCGTTCAAAACGTCTGTCCTTATTCAACAAAATGGCTGAAAATAATGTCAAATGGGCCTCAATTACTGCCGTTTTTAGACTAATAAGGCATACCAAACCAAACAGGGAAAACCTGTGAGCTCTGGACAAGTGGTACGCAGATTCTGCACGGCAACATGTCCGTTCAAGCTGGAAAGCAAAAGTGTTTTATAGCTTTTCTGAATGTCCACACTGAGGGGAGGGTGGAGTCAAAAGCTGGCTGTAATAGAGACAATGAGAGAAATAGGTGTGTAACAAATGAAAAGAGAAAGCTTTAGAGAAAAGATCAAACCTTGCTTTCGATAAGTGGCTTATTTAATATGTTTCTGAAGCTGTTTAACCACTTCTGATGAAGCGTGCTGGGAGCATGATGAACAAAATCATGAATCTTTTAGTTCTTAACAGATATTCTCTGTTACAGACACAATATGAACCAAGAACTAACAGCAACCCAGCTCTTATTCTTTTTTTCCAAACAGACTGTTTCTAGCTGTTTGTGCCTGAGCTCATGATCAGTATGTTGATTAAAGGTCAGCTGTGAGTGTGTCCCATGTTCTCCGTCCCACATCTGGAACTGGTCTGGTCGCCCCAAACAAAACGAGGCAGAGGAGAAGTCTGCTACGTGAACCTTGAAAGCTGTAATTGAGGAGCCTGTTAATCAGTCCTCTTCCCTTCCCGTTTAATCGCTTCCTCCTCTATTACTTTCTCTTCCATCGCTTCCTTGTCCTCCTCTGCGGGGTTGGTGATTACTTTCTCCATCGTCCTCCGCTCCCTGCTTGAATCTGAAACCTCCATCTCTTTGTCTCCTCCTCTCCACTCCTGTGTCCTTTCCTTCTTCCGTCTTTCCTTCCTCCAGCCTGTGATTAATTGCTCTTGATGTTCAGCTAACTGAGCCTGCAATTAGCTGTCTGATTACCACAGGAACTCTTTATGCGTGTGTGTGTTTGGGGATTCCCGAGGGAAATTCTACCCTCATCAGGGTTCAAGTCTTCGTGTTTCCCTGTGTTTATAGATTTGTAGCTGATTTCTGTTTTAATTGCTGTTTTCGGAAGCGAACCACAGCAGCGAGAAGTCAAACCAGCGACATTTCCCAAACGTTCAGTGTGTCTTCTAACTGTGTATTTGATGTCCAACAGCTGCTTTTCAGTTCTTTGTAACTAATAATGAACTGTTCTTTTCTCTTCTTTCTTTCTTTCCTTTTTACTTCTTTTCTTTAGTTGTTTACTGATGTGGCTCAGTTGGTTCAGGCCTCAGGGCGTGTGTGTGTGTGTGGGGTGTGTGTGCAAGTGTGTGTGGGGTGTGTGTGTGTGTAGGATAATGATTATTACTAGTGAGAAACACCTGGAAACAGGAAGGAAGAAAAGTGGCTGTCTGTTTGAAAAATTGTAAGTTGTAAAATTTGAAGTTTGGCTCGTGGCGATGGGCAGGGTCAGCGGAGGAGTACGGGGTAGAGAAGGTGCATATATTCTGAATTATCAAAGTGTGTAAGTGTAGCCACTTGCACACATGCAGTCTGTCCACAGCCACTTTTACGCTGCACGGCTCAGCTCAACTTCACCGTATTCCCTCTTTTTTAGTTGTGGATAATACCTGTGGGTGGTGGAATCCATGTATTTTTAGATGCATCGCGATTCTCTTTTGAAAGATTATGAATCGATGCAGAAGACGTTTTAAAACCCAGTTCTCAACATTATGATCACCTGGGGCGCCTTGGACCAGTATTTCAAAACTTTTAATCTCAATCGGGGGGGAGTATTTCAAAACTCCAGGGGTGGAAATCAGGAACGCGACAGGAAGCTTCGTCAGTGACGTCAGAGCTGCAGATCTGCTGCTGGTTGAGTCAGTGTGAAATGAGCAGAAAGTCTGTTGGTTAAGATGGAGGTCGAGGCCTGTTTGGGGGCTTTTATGTGGAACCTGAACAATTTCCCCCACTGGCGATCAATAAAGTAGTCTGATTCTGATTCCTCTGGCGCTTTTGGCCTCACTGAGTCAAACCGTGCCGTGCTGATTTGCATTTCCATCACCACCTTTATCATGCTGAGCTGCAATGAGTTGTGATGGAGAGTAGAGATGGACCTACTCTGGAGTGGGGCCAAAGCAAGCCCGACCCGCCTCCAAGCGGGCTGCGGTGATGTCTTGCCAAACGCGGCCAACCTGTGACAACCACCCTTTCTCACCCTCAAACAAGCGAGAGTTGTGACTGTGTAGGAGAGCAAGAGAGAAAGACATTTCTAAAGGTCTGAGTTCTTTCGAAGATAATCTCTGTGGTTTGAAGTTAAGTTTCCCTCCTGTTTGCTGTTTTTACGTTCAAGTATCTGCTGTATTAAACGGTCGTGTTCGCTATGAGCCATATAGAAGTCGTGCCAAGTTAGCACTGATGAGACCCGAAAATTTACTGGTTTTGCTGCTTCATGATAAAAGCTTTTGAATAACACAATAACAAGGGACTTTTATTGTGAAGAACTTATAGGAAGTTTAGAGTTTATTTGTCGTTTTACAGCTGCTTGACTCTGCTCAGCTTCAGTTAAAAGACATACCTTCAAGCAAGTAGCTCTGTTGTGATGGAAATGAAAACCCCTGCCGTGCTCGGCCGACGTGATGAGTCAAACTGAGTCAAGCAAAGCCAGCACATGTGTATGGAAGAGGGGTACTTGTGTATAAGGAAGTGAAGATATCATGTAGTTACACTTTTGAGGTGGTTACAGCGGATATGGAGATACCACGTAGAGACCACGAGAACTGTGATAAGTCATCTGGAGCAGCTTGTGTTTGACAACATGAGGCAAGATGAAGAAAGACTCAGTGAGACCAGACATATGTTGTGATGTAGGTGTTTAAATCCAGAACCAGGCAGCTTGGACCTCTCTGTGTGGGCTTTGTATGTTCTCTCTGTGTCTGGTGTGGGCTTCCTCCAGGTGCTCTGGTTTTTAAAAAGCCTTTTATTTACCAACCTACATGCTGGAGGACAAATCCTACCAGGACCGACTTCTTGGGGAGTTTGGTGGGGTGGAGTGGGGGGGCAGGATAGTGTCTCTGTGCAGCCTATCAGGAAGTCTGCTATGTTTTTTGTGCTGTCAGTGGGAACCTTCCCTTGATTTTTAATTAGCCTCCCATTTCATGCTGCCAGCAGGACATCTGTGCACAGCAGCATGTAAACCTCTACAGGTCAGAGGTCAGCAGCGAAGGCAAACTGAAGGCAAAATGTATAATTAAAAAGAAACTATTGGATTGAACTGTGTGTGTGGATGTGTGTATTTCTATCTTTCTACAGAGCATGTTGAGGACATTTTTGTAAAGGAGACATTTTGTCCTCTCTTCACGATCTTCAAAGGGCTTTTGATGGTTAAGACCTGGTTTTAGGGTCTGTGTTAGTGTTTGTTTTAAGGTCTTGGGAATGTGTTCTGGCAATGAGGGTCTTCACAAGTATATAATTACAAGCGTGTGTGTGTGTGTATGGATGGGTTGTTGGGGTACAGTGACTGCTAATAAGCATGGCACACTTTCTGTAACACACACACACACAGTAGGGGGTCTGTCTGATTAGTTTCAGGTGTATGTGCAGTTGTTGTGTGTGACCACAGTCTGACACCTCTGTAACAAGCCTGAAAGTGCAGTGTGTGTGTGTCTGTGTGTGTGTGTGTGCAGGGCAACATGAAAACAAGGTCAAAGCTGTAAAACTGCTACAACAGTCAAAGCTGAAACTACCTCATGAGAATTCATGTCTTTGTGTCGGGACACAGAGAAAGGGATTCTGGGTAGCTCACAGGGAAGCTGATGTTCACACATCAGCTTATCTCACGACTCATCATGTGTTACTCTATCTGCTGTTCTTTGTGTTATAAAGAGCTGCTGGGTGGAGCGTGGAAGGATATCGATGTCTTTTGAGTTATGCCGAGTTCACGCTGCAGGATTGTGAGCCTGGTTTTCCGCTCGCCCTTTGGAGATCACCGACAAAGCCCCCAGATAGAGGCTCGATTGATTGCTGTGTAGGAACCGTTCAAAGACATGATCCAAGAGCTTGCTGATGCCGCGCAGACCCCTGAAAGATATCGAGCAAGTTTAGTATCTGGTCGTGTCGAAGAGGGGCAGGGGAACCATGCAATGATCTACAGCCACTGACGGCCCTTTTCCATATACAGAGCAGGCCTGGCTCGACTCGGTTTGACTTGGCCCGTCAGCCCAGCATCGCAGGGCTTTGCATTTCCGTTACAACAGGGCTACTCGCTTGAAAGTGTGTCTTTTAACTGAGGATGAGTTTGAGGAGGCTGGAGTCGAGTGACTGTAAAGTGGTGGATAAACTGTTCATGCATGTCTTTAGGACACAGTGTTTCCTTAAATTCTTTACAATAATAAGTCCCTTGTTGTTTTGTTATTTAAACTATATTATTATTATTAATATATTAATGAAGCAGAAAAGAAATGTTTTCATGGGAGGGGGGACTTCATCAGCAGTAACTTAACATGACTCTGACACAGCTGAAAGCATATATGAAACGGTAAAATAATGCAGATACGTGAAAGTGCAAACAGCGACACAGGAGAAAAACTACAGTTCAGAGTAGGAGACTTTAAGAAACATCTTTTGCTCTGCTCTCCTGCACACGCATGAGCCGAGTATCACAACACTTGTTCGTTTGGGAGTGAAAAAGGAGGATCATCACGGGTTGGCTGTGGCTGGCGAACCCACTCCAAAGTACATCCAGTTTCAGGTTTGGCTCGGCGCAGCTCAGCGCGAATCAGTGTGGCACAATTTGACTCAGCAGAGTCAAAAGCACCACTGGAAAAGCCCCATGACAGCAATCGGGCTGCATGAGGAGAGCGCCATAGGGGCAGCTAGAAAAGCCTGCAGCACCTCAACTACAATACCTCAGTATAATGCTGCTCTTTCATCAGTTTTCCTTTTTAAAAAAAGTTGCAATTTGGTTCTGGTTCTGCAATTTTGATATTGCATACTGTGATTAGTTGTGCAGCCCTAACACTGATGCTACAGTACTATACCATGTTTCTCTCTCTCTGTTTCAGGTGCAGTCTGGTGCAGATGGAGGTCGCAGGTTGGCCGTCACCTTCAGAGCTGACAGTGAGTTCCTCTGTAAATCAGTAAATTTGGACAATGACTTTAGTTTTCTTGAGTTCCTGGTGTTGGAACCACGTTTACTTTTGTTAACTGCCCAGATGGTGGCACTATTCCAGTTTGCATCAAACCCACATCAGTAAAATATATAATAGAAGTTATCTTTAAATGCAGATGTTGAGGTGTTGGGTTGTGATGTCATTCAGTCCCTATAAATGTCCAACAGTTACGTCCCTGAAAACTAAGTTGCGGTCTTTTCCTCTTTGGGTGGGGGTCTGCAACCTGTGGCTCCAGAGTGCAGCTCTTTGGCTCCTTTAGAGTTTTAAATTGGGCTCTGAACAGTACCTCGCCTTTAAATGTTGACTTGTCTTGAGAATTTTTACAGTGTAAATTGATTCTTATGTTCTTTAACTGTAAAAAAAAAAAAAAGTTACCTATACACCACAAAATATTTTGGCAACTAAATTTTGACGATGGCTAGTCTTGTTTAGTCTCCATAATCTATCTTGGGATCAAAATCAAACAAAAAGAAAAGTTTAAGAAAAATGTAATAGTTGCAACTCCAGACAGATTTCTTTTTCTTTTTTTGGCCAAAATGCTCTTTTGATCCTAAAGGTTGCAGACTCCTGTCATAGGGTAAAGTTAAACTCACAATTTTATCAGAGACTAAAACCATTTTTTATTTTCTGTCATGTTCCCCAACATGAAAATCTGAAGCATCCTCACCCCCATCACCCTCTTCCTCCAGCTCCTCCTCCCCCTCCTCTTCGTCGTCTTTTGTTCTTTTCTCTGTAAAAGTCAAGTTCCTGAGCCGTAGCCGATCCCTGCCTCCTGCCTTTGTCCGTGACCATGAGCGAGAACACTCTTTGTGTGTGTGCGTGTGTGTGTTTTGCGCTGAGAGAGTGTGTGTGTCTGTGCAGTTCCTATATCATACTGCAAGTCAGCTATTTCAGGAAATTAAAGGAATTTTCTTCCTAAAAAAGAGAAATCACAACAAAATTAGAACAAAGTTTAATAATGATAATAATTAAATGATGATGTTAAATTAGTTTAATATTTAGCTGTTAAGTTATGATGAGATTAAACATACAGACTCTGTGACGGTGTCGGTCTGTGGAGATGTCTGTAATATAATTCAGACTTCTGATTAACTGACTCCAACTCTGCTGATCATTCTGTTATTCATTGACTCCTGATTATGATTCTTGCTGCATTTTATGAGTAAGGAATACACAACATACAGAATATGCTGAAACCTCAACCCACCTTTATTTTCTGTAGATTAAATCTACCATAGATTACATAAATCCTAATACTGATTCTCATAAGAATTTGTAATTAGGCTGCACTAACTTTTTAATCATCATTAAATGTAAAAAATCCCCATCACAACTTCCTGAAGCCCAGAATGATGCCTCCAAAACCGAAACATGTTCAGTTTACTGTCCTGCATGACAAAGACAGTTTTTCTAGTTCTCATACAGAAGAATTTATGAGCATCGTTTCACAATTTTTGCTTGAAAAATTACTGAAGCAATTCATCAATTATCATACCACTTGCTGATTTTTCTGTTTATTAACTAATCAATGAATCAACAATTGACTTATGACAATTCTTATGTATGGAAGCCTGTTTCCACCAGTGTGAGGGGGGGGGAAGGTCCTGTAAGTCATTATAATGGGAAACTATCAAAACAATAATTTAATAACTCAAAATGATGGCTCTATTTTAAATAATGAATTCTAAGTCATAATCTTGATAAAGTTTCTTATTATTTTGGTGTACTAATTCATTATTTTGCAATACTACATCTTTATTCAGAGACACTAAGTCATTATTTTGAGAAAGTTTCTTATTTTCATGATGTGATTTTTTTCCATCACACTGGCAGAAATGGTCCTCCATGCTTCTGTTCTATGATTCAGAGTTGATTTTCGTAACATCATTGTTGACTGACGGGGAAAGGCGGACGTGTCCTGAATCGAGTCGTTGAAACCGTTCCGAGTGAATTTGTTTTAATTTAATCTTAATTCATAAACCATAATACCAATAATGCAGGAGGTCAGGGGGTCAGAAGGTCATGTGACATTGAAATGATGATGCATCCTGTTCTTAAGAACAGATGAGATGAAAAGTGTTGAAACCCACAAACCGTGAGCCAAAGTGAAGCACTGAGGTGTGTTAGCATGACAATCACAGCCAGCTTATAGTGTGTGTGTGTGTGTGTGTGTGTGTGTGTGTGTTGAGGCAGCGACACACCTCACTGCTTCCTTTTTGCTTTCTTCAACCTCCCAAAGCTTCATCCTCAGCTCTCGGAGGATGAAGGAGAGTCAGAGGCTTCCTCTGTCTCTGTTTGCAGTGATGTCATGAGAAATATAAAGCAGGTTGACCTTTGACCCCATTAGGTCACTCATGGCAGGTGATGAAATCAGCAAATCTTAACACAACAGTCTGATGATATTCTATATTTTATTTCTTGTCAATAAATGTGTATAAAGCCTGATAAATCTTCCTCTGTGCCACAGAGCCCCACTGTTGTCCTGAAGCTGTTGCATTGGGTCACATGTTTACACACTGTAGTTATTTTAACTCAGTCCCAAATACACCGTCTCACTGCTGGAAATAATCATATAGAACACAAGTGTGAGTAAACCACATATGAACATAGACCCCAACAAATGCAGTGTTTCCTCCTGTTTATGTAATGTTGTCTGAAACTACAGTCCTGAGCTTAAAAGAAAGAAACAACACACACAGACAAGGTTAAGGCTGAACAACAATTGAAATTTCGTCACAATATGGTGTCCTGCAATTTTCAAATCGCATGATGTGCAGTATTTGTTAAAGGGATAGTTCACCCAAAAATGAAAATTCAGTCATTATCTACTCACCCTCGTGCCGACTGAGTGTCGGGTTTATTTTGTTAGTCCACAAAACACTGCTGGAGTTTCACAGGAAAACAGTGCTGCAGAATCTCTCAAACAATGTAAGTGAACGGTGACCAGTTTTCAAACATAGAAAACAGCAGAATAAAAATATAAAATGCCTCCATACTGCTCATCTGGCGTAATCCAAGTCTCCTAAAGTCCTGACATGCCGCTTTCACACTGCCATAAACACACAAACACACCCAGCTCAGACTAGGGATGCACACGATTAATCGACTATACGATTAAATGTCGCTTTAAACTAATCATCAATGTTTCATTCGTGCACTATGCCAGTTATCTGTTGCCTCTAAGATGTTATGCTGCAGCCGCCCGCCACTAGTCGGGTCTGTGGCCTCATCAGATGGCAGCCCCTTCTGCTGTATGCCATAAGCGCGTATGCCCCAATGGCCCAGGCAACCCTCTGTTTATATTAGCAAAGTCGGGCAGATGACAGATCTCTTAAAACCAGCGTGGTTTGGCAGTGTTTTAATCTAGAAAATGGAAATAATGTTGAATGTAAACTGTGACAGAATAAACTGATATATAATCACTTGACTGGAGCAACATGTGACCACATTCAGCTCAGACCCGGACATAAACCTGCAAGCAGAGCAGCAGCTGCTGCTGCTAGCACTGCTAATGGTAGCCACACTGTGTATCAGGCTGACAGCTAACGTCAGCTCCCAGCCGTTTACCCGCCGACACTGTGATCCTCTTCAGTCTGAAAACTTGAAACATTTAGAGTTGTTGTCATGTTTTGTAGGTTCATGTGTAGTGTTTGTATTACACAGCGCAAAGTAGTGCACATTTCACCAGCATTTAAAGTACGATTTGGCGATTGTAGACTGTGATTAACAGCTTCAAATGGCTCTTAATACACAGTTTTTGTTTTTTTGTTTTTTTTGGACAGTGTGCAATATTATAAATTAATAAATTCTGCTCAATTTTAACTACTTTCTGAGTGTTTTCTTAATGTTAGAGTAGTTGACTAGTCTAAATTAAATTTTGCGTAATCGACAGGGAAATAAGTCATCAGGAACATCCTGGTGGCTAAAAACATGGTGTAAATAACATCTTTTTTAGTCAACTTGGCATGTTGGGGCTTCAAGAGTCTTGGATCACACCATGGTTTTTTATTAGGAAAGGAGATAAAGTAGTACATGAAGAAGAGGAGCAGGCAGCTCTGACTGTCTGCTTCATCTTCGTCAGGAGCGGGAGGAAGAGGAGAAGAGGGGTGTATGAGGGCTACAGCTTCCTAGCTGCTTAAACTGGAATGGGAGGAATAGGAGCAGGGAGGTGAGAGGATGAAGATGAAGATTTCCCTCTTCCTCCAGCAGTGAACTTTGACCCTCATATCCCTCTTTTATCCTCCTTTTCCTCGTCTCCTTTGTCTTTAAAAAAAATTCTAAATATAAAAAAGAGAAAATGAGGAAGAGGAGGTACGAGCTACGACCTTCTGATCCTTCTTTATATTTAGAGAAGTATTATGATGGAGGAAGAGGAGGAAGAGGAGCGTCCAGCCGTGACCTTCTCCTTTAGCCCTGAACATGACCCCGCTTTGAGGAGGCGAGAGTGAAGAGGAGCAGTGACTCGTGTCGTATCCCATGCTCTCCTAACCTCCCCTCGGTCGTCCTCATCCTTTCTAAGCTCCTCTCCTCTGTCACATCTTCCTCCTCCTCCTCCTCCTCACCTCAGTCCTCTCCGTCAATAGGTGGCTGGCAGGAGGAAAGAGGAGCAGTGAGTCGTGTCTGAGCTCACGCCCCTTTTCTTTCTGCATCCTAAGTCCAGCTTTTCTCCTCCGATCCCTCTCGGTTCATGGCTGGCTGCTCCTTTTCCTCCTCCTCCTCTTCCTCCTCCTCCTCCTCCTCTGCCCCTCCACCTTCATCCTGCACAAGATAAAACAAGGGGGAAGAGGAGGAGGCGGGGCAACAGTGCACATGGTGATGGAATAAGTGAAGGTGTGGTTTATAAAAATATGAATGACAGGTGTGTGCTGATATGACAGGGAGTAGGACTGGACAATATATTGATATTATATTGTATCGTTATATGAAACTAAATATTGTGATAGATTTTGGATATCGTGATATGGAATAAATGTAACATACAGTAAATTTAAGTCATTTTTTGAACTTATCAGACTGTCCAAGTTGTTCTATTGTTTGTCTTTACCTACTTAGTCATTATTCCCACATTACTGATGATTATCAAAAGTCTCATTGTGTTAATAAGGGATGTTGATGATTGATCGTTTACTGATTGAAAATTTAACTGATTAAAAATGTGTTAATCTATAAATGTCAGTATTCTAGAAATGGCAGTAATTGTGCCTAGCTTGGCCAAGTCATTTATTGACTAAAGAAACTTTAAACTTATACTTAAAATGAGGAGAAAAAAAAAGAGAAAATAATGAAAATGAGAAAAAACATACGTTATCTATCGTATTAATTATTAATGATTAATTGATTGTTATCATTTTCAACTATTGGTTAAGGAAAATGCGCAAAACTTGCAACCCTAGTGTTAACATTTTGTGAAAGCACCAATAGGAATACTGATAATATTGTTGCAATATCTATATATTGTATTTGGTTAAAATATCATGACGTGATTTTGTACATATTGTTCAGTGATAATACAACAAACTATTTTCTCACCTACTTCACTTCCACCCTTTGGAGTTCACAACATGTTGTCAGTCACAACCTACATGATCAATAATTATTGACATTGACCATCTGTATCACCCAGGACAGATGGGTAACTAATAAATTATCTCGACTGAAGATTATAGGTCAGCAAAACTTAAGAGTTTGAGTTGGACTCAAAACTTAAAAATCTACTGCAGTGCATTGCCTTGAAAATCATTGAAAGTCATTTCAGCTATTTAGTATAGTATATAGTGATCAGTTTAGTTTAGTTTATTAGGATCCCCATTAGCTGCAGCAGATGCTGCTTCTATTCTTCCTGGGGTCAGAAGTGTCTTTAGCAACAGTCTGCTATACAGAAATCACAGACCTTACAATGCTGTAATTGACCAATCAGAATTAAGTATATAATAAAGCCATGTAATAAAATAAACATTATTTTGAAATGGGCCTTTCTGAATAATAATGCAAATTTGTTTGTACTTTCACTTTGGTAGAATTTTAAATGCAGGACTTTTACTTGTAACTGTGATATTGTTAACTTTTTACTTTCAGTCAGGGGGTCATTTGTCGTACAGTTTTAAAGTAACTAGGTTTTATAATATGTGATCATTTGTCAGAGTGGCTTAAATGTGGTTGTATGTGCTGTTGTTGACCTGTCCTCTCTCTCTCTCTGTCTCTCTCTCTCTCTCTGTCTCTTCCATGTGTCTCTCTCCCTGCAGACTGTTCTTTAAACTACCCATTAGGGAAACATGTGATCCATGAGGTCACCAACGTGTCCTTCAGCCATCTGGCCTGTGAAGATCAGGCCGCCGTGGTCGTCCACTGGTCTGCCAGTCCACTAGGTACCTGTCTGTCTTCTTATCTGTCTGTTTGTTATCCCATCTGTCTGTTTACATGTTTATTTGTTTATATGTTTGTCTGTTTACTTTTTCGGCTGTCTGTCTGTGTACCGGCCTGTCCACCGTCTGTTTACCTGTCTGTCCACCGTCTGTTTACCTGTCTGTCTCCTGTCTGTTTACCTGTCTGTCCACTGTCTGTTTACCTGCTCTCCCACAGTGAGTTAGAAAAAGGAAGGAAAGTGAGGGAGGAGAAGCAGGAAAGTAAAACCTTCAAAGTGCTCAAATCCGTAAGATTACCCAGCTCTGTCTCTGTGTGTCTATGTGTCTTTGTGCGTGTCTGTGTGTGTGTCCCTTTGATCAGGGCCAGAGAATAAGAGAGAGGATCACATCTCACACTACAATACCACGATTTGACCGTGAAGGAATGCGTGTGTGTGTGTTGTGTGTGTGTGTGTGTGTGTGTGTGTGTGTGTGTGTGTGTGTGTGTGTGTGTGTGTGTGGTGTGTGTGTGTGCGCTCAGTGTAAGGTGAACCTCCCTCTCTCTCTCTCTTCCTCTGTGACAATACAGCCTGTTGTTTTCTCACAGAGACACAGAAATCTTCCAGAAATGTTCCATGTCACGGTGCCACATGTGAACAGCAGCCAGAATCCGTCCCAAAAAAAAAAAAAAAAATCTTCCTGGCGGCCTCTTCATACTGACAGCTTCAGAGCTGAAAGTTTAAAAACAAACAAAACTGAAAAAGTTCTTTCTTTTTAAAGTGGTTTCTTCAGCTGCCCGACATATGTCCAATGTTTCCTGCTGCAGCCTGAACAGAGGAGATGAATCGGTAGATTGCATCTGGAGAGCAAAAAGTGGATGTTAAAGGGTTTAATCTCATGTCAGAACATATATACTTTAACTAGAATCAGACACTCTAAAACACTGACTATAGCTAATTATGATGCATAAATGTGACAGTGCTGTCAGTAAGCAGTAAAAGCTTGTTCTCTGATTTGATTTTTACAGACTGTAGCAGGTGGAGGATTTGCTTCACTCAGACTGCCAAAAGTCATGTGATCCTCATGATATTACATCACCATTTCATGTTGTTTTCATTATGAATTAGTTGAATGTTATTAATCAGGATTAGGAAGTCCGTTCTGCAGCACCTGGAGTTCGTACTTGGGGAATCACATGATAACATTGTATAGGCATGAACTTTTACCCTGTGGGCGAAAGCTTAATTTCAGGAAATACAGTCCTACTAGCATCATGTAGATGTTGATAAATTGTTTCTATTTTCTGTGATTATGTAATCTGGGCCTGCAACTTATTCTGCATTCATGCGCTTTCTCAGATGAATCCTGTTACCAAAGTTGGGAAGTCGTTTGTCCAACTTTGTTGTGTTCATGAGCTTTGAAACGTCCATGTTGTTTCCACACACTTAAAAGTGCAGAGTAAGGTTGTTGTAGTTGTTGAATCTGAACTGAAGATTAATGTTGCTGAGACAGTTTGAAGCTTTTTATTACAAACTGATTTTGTCCCAGACTCGTTGCTGCTCCAGTTGATTCCCTAAAACCACTAAAATATTGCTTTATCTGACTCGTCATAATTCTAATCAATAGTCTCTAACAGCAAATTACATATGAGCTGCAAATTGAAATGTGAATTGACCCTTTGCTAAGCCCCGCCCTCCTTAGTTACTGCTGCTATGCCTGCTAAACTTTCACAGGGTTCTGCTAAACAAGAACCCTGTGAAAGTGTTTATGTTAAGTTACCTAGCTGCTGCGCACGATATAACAATAATGCTAACAGAATGAGGCTAAAGCTAGCTTACATCATAACAAACATTGGTCAGATGGTGAATTACAGGTATATCTACATGACTGATGGATAGATGACAGAAATACACTCATTAATGTGATGAAAAGCGCAGGGACTCGATTAGTGCAGTGGACCTTGAGACGGATCACCCAGCCGGACTGTAATGAGGGAAGAGAGCCGCAATAAGAGCTGAGCTGACCCGGCTTAGACCTGAGACAGCGAGCCAGGGAGAGATGCATCGTCGTCGACCCACTTTGATTCTGCATCAGCCCACATCCTCCTCCTCAAACCCCCACAGAACAAATCTAGATGCAGTGGAATCTAACAAGTTTGTCTGGAGGTAAAGTTACTGCAGCTAGTAAGTTAGCATTAGTCAGCCAGACATGCTACTGTTTGTAGCTTATGTTAGAGCAGATGAAGACAGAGTTTAATCCATTTACCACGTGTGCGCCTGTGTTTCATGTTTTTGAGAGAATTCCAAGAAGACATCACCCTCCAGACTCATAAAACGCAAAGTATCGCTCTTCTCAGAGCCTCCTGCACACCTTCAACATGTAGGGAAATGGAAAGCTTGACAGCCCTAGTTACGGCTGCTAACCTATGATTGGACAGTTGCTGTTTGGAGGCGGGGTTTAGCGAAAGGTCAATCAACCATCAACCAAAAATTTACTTTTGTCCACCATTTTTCTGTATATGTGATGTCCCAACTCGGCGACTTGAGCATCAAAATTTTTGCCAACTTTCTGACAGGGCGCTCATGTGAATTATTAATTTTTATGACTATTCCGACACCTCTTAAATGCAGGATTAGATCGTACATAAAACACATTATGGAGCGTGAAATCAACATGTAAAACTGAAGTCATTGCTCTGAATGTTCTCGATCAAACTCTCCAGCTGTTCTCTTCTGTTCTCACTATAAACATACAAGCATGATTATGTTTAGCAGGTGTTTAGCAGAAAAAATTAATTTTCACCTCTTTCTTCATCGATTAATCAGTGGTAAGGAATTTTTCAGGCAAAAATGCCAAACATGTTTATAAACCAGCTTCCTCGATGCAAGGATTTGCTGCTTTTTTGGGGGCTTTTATGCCTTTTAATTTTACAGAACAGCTGAAGAAACACAGGAGAGGGGGGGAAAGAGAGCTGGGGAACAACATGTAGCAAAGGGTCGTAAGCGGGAGTTGAACCCACAGCCGCTGCCGTGGGCTCACAGCCTCTGTACGTGAGGCAAACACTCTACCAGTTGAGCCACCAGGCCGCTGTAAAAAGAATATCTTTAAGTTTTGTACCATTCCCCAGACAGACCTTCTGGAAGAACCCTTTTGGAACCTTTATTTCTAAGATTGTAGCCTATGAAACATATAAAAGGCAACATATTAAACACATATGAGCACGTTCATAAAAATAATCTCTGCTATATTTCAGACCTTTATTTGATAGCAGATTGATTAAATTTTACTTTATCAATCAAGTTCTTCACGACCGATGAATCAGTCATTGATTAATTGTTATCATACCTGACTGATAGACTGATATTGTCGTCCACAGAGTCATGCCGCCAGGATGGCTAATAAAAAATAACTTTAAATCAAGTTTGAAAAGTGTAGATATGTAGCTGATACGATACTGAAGAGAAGGAAGAAACCAAAACTGAGCAGCACAAAGCTGCCGTCACGCTGCAGCTGTCGATAAAATGCAAAAACATCCTCGTCTGTCCTCGACTCTGCAGGAGAGAGAGAGAGAGAGAGTTCAGGAATCTGCCTGAAGACAGAAAAACCTGTTCTACTACTGCTCGATCTCTCTCTCTCTCTCCCACTCCCCACAGAGCTAATAGGAAAAACATGTCGAGTGGATGTAAAGGTGTAATTACAAGACAGACATGTTCTCAAAGAGCAGAGAGGAGCAGGAGGGAGGGAGGGAGAGAAACAAGGGGGAGAGAAAACGGGGGAGGAGGAGAGAGGACGAAGAGAGTGAAGGAGAGAAGAAGAGGGAGGAGAAAAAAGGAAGACAAGACAGGAGGATAGGAGGGGTAAAAGGAAATGAAGAGAAGAAAGGAAACAAAAAGTGGTGGGGAAGAAAAGGAACAAGGAGAGGGCAGGTGGAGATAAGAGGAAAAAAGAAGGGGAGGAGGAAAGAAAGGGAAACAAGGAGATGGAAAAGAAAAAAGGAGAAAAGGATATTATAAGAGAAGAGGAAAGGAGGAAGAAAACAAGTAGAGAAAAAGAAAGTCAATGTGGAAAGGAGATAAGGAGAGGAAATTTGAAGAGGAGAGGGAAGGTGAAGGCAAGGTGAAAAAAGAAGGAAAGGAAACAAGGGGAGGAAAGGAAACTGAGCGAAGAGAAAAGGTAAGAAAGGGAACAAGAAGAGAAAAAAGAAAAGACATTAAAAGAAGAGATGAGAGGAGTCGAAGAAGGGAAACGGGGAGTAAAAGAAAACAGATGAGAGCAGAGGAGGAAAGGGAACAAGGAGAGGAGATGAGGAGAGGAATTTTAAAGAGGAGAGGGAGAAAGAAAATAAGCAGAAAAAAGAAGGGAAGGAAACAAAGAGCGAAGAATAAGGAGAAGTGAAGAAAGAAGGAAAGGAAACAAGGGGGGCAAGAAAGGAAACAAAGTGATGAAAGGAAACAAAGAGTGAAGAAAAGGGGAAGACAGGGAACAAGGAGAGAAAAGAAAGAAGAGACATTAAGAGAGGGGATGAGAGGAGTTGGGGAAAGGAAGAAAGGAGTCCACTGCTGTCCAAAGCCAAGTTGACATCGTTAAATGCCAGCATTTATGAGAGGATACAAGGAGGATATGAGGAGAGACAGGGCAAATAAGGCGAGGAGAGGAAAAGAGAACAGGAGAGCAGAAAAGGAAAGAATAAGAAAGGGAGGGAAGGAAAAACAAATAGAGAAAAAAAGAGAACAAGGACAGATGAAGAGAGGAAATTTGAATGGGAGAGGGATGAAGAAATCAAGAAGAAAGGAGGAAAGGAATCAATCTGAGGAAAGGAAACAGAGGGAGGGATTGGAACAAGAAGAGGAAAAGAATAGAGCAATCTAGGAAAGGAGATGAGGGAATAGGAAACAAGGGGAGAGGGGAGGAAAGGGAACAAGCAGAGAACAGGAAAAGGGGAGACAAGAGGAGAAGACAGAAGAGGAAAGGAAACAAGGAGAAGGGAGATGAGGTAAAGGGTGAGGAAAGGGGAAAAGAGAAGATTTAGCAAACCAGATAGACCGCAAGGGGGGGAGGAGAAAAGGAAAGGAAATGAGGAAAAAAAAAAGGATGGATGTGGTGAAGCTGAACTTGTTGTTGTGTCTCTTCAGGAATCGAACACATTAAAGGCTTCAGAGTTTATCTGGAGGACAAGAATCCAGAAGGGAAACAGTGTCAACATCTGATCCTCAAAGACCCTCGACAGCTCAACTTCTCCTACAGGAACACGGTACGACCAAAAATCATGACAGTGTGGTTTTACATTCATGTATTTTGATGCTCTAACATGGTGCTAGGAAACTCAATGGTTAATATTGGTCACATTTAGTGCTTTTTTTTAAACATTTCTTCCCAAATATATCAAATCTAAACAAAGGCCAACTTAAAGAGATTGGTTCAGATTTTTTCCAAGTCTCTCTTAAAGGGATAGTTCACCCAAAAATGAAAGTTCAGTCATTATCTGCTCACCCTCATGCCGATTGAGGGTCGGGTTTATTTTGTTCTGCTGGAGTTTCACAGGAAAACAGTGCTGCAGAATCACCCAAACATTGGATGTGAATGGTGACCAGTTTTCAAATGTAAAAAACAACTGGGGAAAAAAAAAACAGAAAATGCCTCCATACTGCTCGTCTAGTGTAGTCCAAGTCTCCTAAGTCCTGTCATGTCGTTTGCACACCGTCACAGCACACACACTGAGGATCTACAGTGAAGATTCAGGCTAAAAACATGATGTAAATAACCTTTTTTTTAGTCAACTTGGCATGTTGGGGCTTTGGGAGATTTGGATTACACCAGACAAGCAATGGAGGCTTTTTTTTTTTTTTTTTTTCAGTTGTTTTTTACATTTAAAAACTGGTCACCATTCACTTTCATTGTTTGGGAGATTCTGCAACACTGTTTCCCTGTGAAACCACCACCAGCACCACAACATAAAAGAACATCAGCCCCCCACCCCACCCCGAACAGAACCGACTCAAACTAAGTACAGGCAGCCTCAAAACTGTCTCAAAACATAAAAAGGGGACACTGCTGTACTGTTGATCCACATTTAAGACATCAGATTGTCTAGAAGTTTTTTTTTAAAAAGCTGCCCCAGAATGGTCATAATTTGGGACAGAAATAAAACATGTGGCAGAGTTTCTTTCCTGGATATGCCCCGATAATTCACATGTGGATTTGTTGCTGGTTAAAACACAGGCAGTAAACACACACTCGACTGCCAGACATAAAAAGATAAAAGTTCAGTTCTTTCAACGAAACATAAACTATGAGCATGTTTGTGAGGGTTTTATTAGGACAGATAATTACCAAAGAGAATCTGTGCACATTTAATTCAGTATTTTATCTATAAAGTCCTGTGATCTTTGCATGTTGGTGTCTTAGTCTTTCTTACTTTCAGCTTCTCGCTGCTCTGGAACTGCAGATGCAAACAGATCATTAGGCCAAATCTGACACGACACCACAATGATCTTAATTTATGTGCATCGTCCCCGATGAATACATGAAGGAAATATGTTCTTTCTGTGAAGTATGTTATGATGTTGTTGCTCATTGTTTATTTCCCAACGATGATGTTATCAAACGCTTTGTATTCCCTGTTGTTGATTTATTGTTATTTTACTCGTTACATACAGAAGCTGAGCAGTCAGCCGTTCAGTGGTTTGACCTTTGACACCGACTACATGGTTCGCGTCGTTCCTTTCCCGACTCTGATGAACGAGAGCTTCTTCCCTCCGTCCTTCCTGCGGACCAACTGTGAGTCTCCTCATCCAAACAGGGTCGATCAGTTAACTGATTGATGTAGAAAATGCTTGTTTATTGTCTTTTATCTTTGTGTTTTATTCCCCATCTTTTGTTATATTCTCATGAAGTGATCGCTTACACAGTTTCCTTTTTTATTTTTAACTTTTTCTTGTTGTCGGCCAAATGCAACAAACAAATGACTTCCTCTGTATTTGTTAAAGGAGGTTCTCCTTCAACAATGGGATTATCAGCAGGATGCTGAAACTAAAATCCAGTGAGCATGTTCAAAAAAAAAAAAAAAAATTGAGAAGGTGACACACCTCAAGTCTTCAAGTCGAGAAGAAAAAAATACTCACATGTAACTTATTTGGCTCATATCACAAAGGTCAAATGCCTGTGTGGTTCTGCTGGTTATAGTATACAGGTTTTATTTGATAAGATGCACGAGGGCAGATTTAACACACAGCTTTGAGTTGGACCCAGTTAGTTAGGAACCAAACACTTTTCACATCCCAAACTTATAGATCAGAGGTGTCAAATTCCATTTTATCTCAGGCCACGTTAGCATTATGTTTGCCTTCAATGGTTTGACTGTAAACGTATCTTCAGAATTGCCTCTGCATTTGATTATTATAGTTTTTTCAGAAATAACTTACAATTTAATAACTAGCTTTGAGAGCAGAAGCCTTGGACAACTACAACTAAATTATTTAAAGAAAAAAAAAGAAATATACCAAGTAATAGAACTGTCTTTAATGAATGGATTAGTCATCAACCATAAAATTTTGATAACGATTTTGATAATAGAGCAATTATTTAAAGAAAAAAAGTCAAAATTCTCTGATTTTATCTTCTTAAATGTCAATATTTCTTGGTTTCTTTCCTTCTCCATGATATTAAACTGAATATCTTTGAGTTGTGGGGAAAAAACAAGACATTTGAGGACTTTGGAAAACACTGACCAACGTTTTTCACCATTTTGTGACATTTTAGACCAAACAACTAATCGATTAATTGAGAAAATAACTGACAGATTAATTGACAGTGAAAATAGTCCCTGCAAAGTAATATAAGTTATAAAGTCAGTATAATAAGGGGTCTTTGTAAGCTCTCACAGGCCGCATAAAATGAGGTGTCAGGCCGGATTCAGCCGCGGGCCTTGAGTTTGACACGTGTTCTAGATACACGGACCAATCACAAGACATCCCCATTACATCATTATGAAGCTTCACAAAACAGTTTCTGGCCATCATTGATTTATTATCGATATATATCTCACATGTCAATAAAGAGACACATCATTAAATTAGTCCAGTTAATCCTAATTTTAAAAAAGCATTTTAATATCAAGTCACCATTAAGTCCACAACCTCTTCTTCTTGCTGCCAGGAGGGCGCCATTTTGTTTTCTAGTGCACACGTTAGAACGCTCGATTGCAGTACGTAAAGGACTCCGTGCAAATGAGCAGCTGTCCGTGTAAACTCTGGAGCTATCTCCGCACTAGACACGCAGAGAAATTAATGTTCATCCGGGGAAAACTCAATAAAAGTATTTTGCCCAAAATGTCACGACTGTCTCTTCAGATTTGTCAGATCACTGGGGAAGGTGAGGCTGAACAGCGAGAACAAGAACAGACAAGGACAAGCTGTCTAACCCTTTCTGTGTGTGTGTGTGTGTGTTACAGCTTGTGAAGTCCTCCTGGGATCAGACAACCTGGTTTGCAAACCATGTAAGTTCCTCAGTGTCGTCGTCATAACCAGAGCCATATGTACACAGAGTTAGTCAGGCTTTGATTGTCTTGTTCCCAGAGTAATAAAATCTAACTTATACTTTTCTACAAATTAATTTTAAGCTTAAAAGAGTTGACAGTTTCTCTCTGTGGATTGAGAATTAAAAAAAAGGTTTTAATCTCATCATTACCATCAAGAAGCTTGTTGTTAGTTGAGATGTAAAGTTTTATCTTATATATTTCTGGTGCAGATGTTTCACAATAAAAGTCCATCAGTGATGAGAGGAGTTAAGTTTTGTAATTTTTGCCACGTCTTTGTCACTTAACACCAACTGATACACATAATTAGGTACTATATTATACTCAGTTTATCAAAACAGCAGGTAAACATGGAGGGGGTTCTGAATTTGCCAAAATAAAACAAGAAAAGACCAGAAAACAGGGAAGCTTCTTCCTAAAATATGATCAGATATATTTGATCAAATGTTTAAATAAAGACGTGGTTATCTCTGCTGTTTTGAGCAAATAAGAAAATGGAGAATTTATAGTGATCGGCACATTTAATTAATACTTTTGGACGACTAATTGTTACATGCAAACAGTGAAACAGCCCAAGAAAGTGGATGTTAAGTTTTGTTTCTGTCTGATCAGTCTGGAAGCCAAAGACCCTGAACGTGTCTCAGCTGGGGGCGAACCTCCACGTGGCGTTCGACCAGGCTCCGGCCTCCTTCGGCTTCCACTTCTACTACCTGTACTACAAACTGCGGCAGGACGGACCCTTCAGACTGCAGCGCTGCAAACCGGTGAGTATCATCAGTTTTGGAAAGTCACAGAACCCTCCTGAGTCTGCCGTGAGAGAGGAAGTTTCAGATGCGGTTACATGGCCTTTTAGGAGCAGATGGTAAAATGCACTTTTCTACTTAAGTGAACAAAGACGGCACTTCTGTAGATTTGTCTGCGGCCTGGCCATCAATTTAGGGTTCAGTGTTTTGTTCAAAGATGCGTCAACATGTGGGCAGGAGAAGCTCAGGTTCAACCACCAACCCTCGCCACAGTTATAAGTGAAGGAAGATGGAGGTTTAGTTTCATTCCAGCTCTGAGAAAGAACATCGTGACTGTTTGATGCTCTGATTTCAACACCACTGTGATTTGTAAATTTTGAACATTAATTTTTTACTTATTATACAGATACGCCACCTGCAGATCTAGCTGAATTTTTAATGAGTTTCCTTTGTGCAGGACGTCAACCAGCCCAGAACGACGTGCATCCTCCAGGACGTCACTCCAGGGACGTACGCTATAGAGGTACGTGAATGCTGGACCCTCATCTTCACCTTATATGTGGATTAAAATGCAAAAAAAACTTAAATGATTTGAAGACAAAAAAAAATCTCAAATTACAAGTTGAATGTATAATTTTCTCTCGTCTGTTTTCTTTTCTGTGTCAGCTGAGAGACGACAGTAACACGACCAGGAGACAGACTCAGTACCACGTCAGCCAGGGTGAGACACAGACAGGAGTCTTTATAACTGTCTAGAGCTGCAACTGATGAGTATTTTCATCATCAATTAATCTCAATTAATCCTATTGTCTATTAAGTGTCAGATTAGTGAATGATTGGGAGTCGGCTCCTGTTTGAAAACTGTTCTTTTTTTGTCTCTCTTTCTTTTTTTTTTGGTAAATTAATACAAGACAGAATTATAGGATGATCTTTTCACCACACTGCCTACGTGCAATGTGCATACCATCCATGCACTGACTGAATGTTGTGCTGATGTGTGTGTGCGTGCAACCAATCAAAAGAAAGAAAAGTAGTTAGGATGTTGGGGTGGGGGCTGACGGGCAGAAGTTGGCTGTAATATGGGCCTTTTGTACAAAGTATTATCATGTTGATATTTGTTTTAGTATTTATGTTCTTATGTGAAGTGTTCTGCAGATAATTGATCATCATCATAATTATGGGTGTGTTTGTTTCACCTCCAGTCACTCCCCCTGGGCGGGGCCGATCAGAGCCATGGCCATCACAGTGCCTCTGGTCATCATGTCTGCCTTCGCCACTCTCTTCACCGTCATGTGTCGCAAGAAACAGCAAGGTGAGAGCGCTCATTACTGGTGACATTCACTATCTATAAATTTCATGCACACTTGGTGTTTAATGAACCATGCAGCCTCATGGGGCTTCAAGTCCTGGTAACTTTTTCAAGATTCATGGAGACCACACCTGGGACTGGATGAAACAGACAGGTAACTTAATTCTAATACATTGATCTGTGTTGTCCCTTAGAAAACATCTACAGCCAGCTGGACGAGGAGAGCAGCGAATCATCCAATCACAGTGCAGCATTGAACGCGGAGCGGCCGTGGCCCCGCCCCAAAGTCTTCATCTGTTATTCCAATAGAGACTGTCCTAAACACAACAGCGTCATCCAGAGCTTCGCCTACTTCCTGCAGGACTTCTGCAACTGTGAGGTGAGACAAAACGACAAACCAGATAACACTTGGATGATGAGGAAGAAAAATTAAGTTATAGATACTTTTTTTAAATTAATTACCCATTCAAATCAAAGTTCCTTCCTGAAGGTTGGGTTTTTCTTGTTAAATCCTCGTTTGCTCCTGTTCAGGTTGTGTTGGACCTGTGGGAACACCTGGAGATGTGCAGAGAGGGTCAGATGTCGTGGCTCAGCAGACAGCTGGACGAAGCCAACTTCATCATCACCGTCTGCTCCAAAGGCCTCCGGTACGTTCTCTACCGTCAAAACTACTGGTGATGTGTTCAGAGTGCCTCCAACTGCAATTCCTTCAGTGTCCACTAGATGGTGGTAAAACACTGAATGAAGTTAAAAATGTAAATTTGCATGGTACTTGGTAGTTATTTTGTTTTTTTGTAATTCTAGTTTCTTTAAAAGAAAATAAGCTTTTTTCCCACACCTGTCTGAGGCGATCACACCTCTGTCTATTTTCTTTCCTTTTTTTCTTCTATTTTCCCTCCACATCAACCTTCTTTATTTCACTTTCTTCTACCTTTTGTCTCGAAAGGGAAAAAAAGAGTTTGAAGTTCATGTGCGTAATAACATTGTCCCCATACCTGCCCCTGTGCAGTGTCCATATGTCCTTATGAAACCCATGTCCCCAACGTGCTGTCTTGACTGATAGGGACCAAACAGATAAGATAAGACTTTAATGCCCCCGCAGGCAAACTTGTTCTGGACTCTGTCCTGCAGTTCCACGAAAGATAACATCATATATCCTGAATAAAAACAGAAGACATCAACATCTCAGCAGCACTTAAGCTCCATGTAACAGTTTGCACGTTCATATATACACCCTCTGACAGCAGTGACATATCGCACAGCGCCCACAGCCAACATCCTACATTATATTCCATGAAGTTCCATAAATGGGGGAAACCAGAAATAAATTAATAAGGAATATATGAACAATAATAAGAAGAATCATTATGATTATTATCAACACAACAACAACAAAGAGACAAAAAGTGTATTTATGCCAGTTTACAACACACATCAATGTGTCACATCCACTTGGGATTATTTATTTAGTTTTATTTAATGTTTATTTGTATATCTGGGACAAGTATGTAGCAGAAACCGGTGCTGCACACCACAGCACATATAGCACGAGCTAATTTGTAATGCCCGTCTCTAGTTGGGCCTTTAAATACAAAAATCTGAACAACAAATACTTCAAGGGATAGTTCACCTTAAAATAAGAATTCGGTCATCATCTACTCGCCCTCATTTCCCTCCGATATAGTTTTTTATGTCAGTTTCTGTGTTGAAGACTCAGTGACTATAGTGGATGTTTTCCTGAGATATTTATAGGCTCCCCCAGATCTTATGGTGCACAGATGGAGTTTTGAATTTTTTCTAGGCTAAAACATGACATCAAGCTGTCAAAACAACCTGCTTTACATCTTTCCTTCTGTCCCCCCATCCATCTTTCCTTGTTTTTTACCTCTTTAGATTGTGTTTTATTCTAACCAAATCAGTTTTCTTCCTGCAGCTACTACGTAGAGAAGAAGAGCCGCAGAGGGAAGACACCAGTCAGTCGCCGTAGTAACAACAGCAGCAGCAGCAGCAGCTCTCCGATCGGTGGATCAGGCGGTGATCTGTTCATCGTCTGCGCGGCCATGATCGCCGAGAAGCTGCGGCTGGCGAAGCAGAGTGAGGGGGGCGGGGCTCAGGAGCTGAACCGCTACATGACGGTTTACTTCGACTACTCGACAGAAAGCGACATACCCACCATGTTGAGTCTGGCCCCGAGGTAATTACAACACTGTGGACAAAATAACAGAAACAGCGGCCGTACACTGTACATTAGGGCTGCAAGTAATTATTATTTTCATTATTGATTGATCTGTTGATCATTTTCTTGATTAATTTGTTTGTTGTTTGGTTCATAAAATGTCAGAACATAATGAAAAATATTGATCGGTGTTTCCCAAATCCCACAGTAACGTCCTCAAATGTCTTGTTTTATCTGTTTGTCATTGGATTATAAACATAGTTGGCAATTGATTTAATAGTTGACAACCAATTGATTAATCAACTAATCGTTGTAGCTCGACCTCCATGTGACCATTTTAGAAATCGGTCAATTTATCAAGAAAATAATTGGAAGATTGATTGGCAGTGAACATAATCATTAGATGCAGCCATAGCTAGTTAAAGGGACAGTTCAAATTATTTGATGAGGGGTTGTTTGAGGTACTTTAAGATGGTCAGTGTATTAGCTACAGTAGATGTCAGTCGGCTCACCCCGGTTTGGAGAAGCAGAAAGGGGCGCCAACACTGAAGCTAAGCATCGAACTGCTGTGGACAGAGTCAGCAACAAAACGTATTTTAGCCACTTTAAAAAGGTCCACCTTAAACAGAAACAATATCAGTTTAAATGTACACTATATTTAGAATATTTTCACCACTTTACTTTCCCATCAGACAGCCTTTTCTAACAGGAAACCACTGTTATATAAGCCAAATATCACTCTCTTCACACCAACCAGACTCCATGGGCAAAATCAGTCATTTTAACTTTCAGTACACGAGAGTTATTAGTCTACTGCTGCCTCAATATTTTAGCTTGTTTGTGTTATTGTGTGACTTCAGTGAATCCGAACTAACCTTTTAAAACACCGAAGTCACAAAATAACACAAACTAAACTAATACATCGAGGCAGCGGCTGATCAGCAACTCCCGTGTTCTGTGAGGTAAAATGACTGTTTTCCCCTGTGGAATTTGGTTGGTTTGGAGAAGCCAATGTTTGGCTTGTAAAACAGCGTTTTCCTGTCAGAAAAGGCTGTCAGACTGCAAAGTAAGGTGGTGAAAATATTCTAAACGTTGCGTACGCTTAGACTGATGTGGAATTTTTTTTAAATGGACCTTTTTAAAGTGTCTAAAATACCTTTTGTTCCTGACCGTGTCCACGACATTACATTACTTAGCTTCCATGCTGGTGCTCCTCAAGTACAACATTGTTATTTATATTTTGTTAAAGTTGAAAATAATTTCCTGTGTTTAGGTTTAAGTTGATGGACCAGCTGCCTCAGCTCTTCAGTCGACTCCACTCCAGTCAGTCCAGCTTGTCCGATCGGGAGTCGCAGCCTCTCAACGTCTCCAGGAGGAACTACTTCAGGAGTAAATCTGGACGCTCGCTCTACGTCTCCATCTGCAACATGCACCAGCACATCAGCCAGAACCCCGACTGGTTTGAGAAGCAGCTGGCCCCTTCAGGAGCTTCCTCAGCCTCCTCTTCCTCGAAACATTCTTCTCCTCTCCCTGCTGACCCAGCTCCCAGTCCTCCTCCTAAGCCTCACTGCTCCTCCTCCTCCTCCTCGTCTCAGCCCGAGCAGAGGTTTGACTCCGGCCTGGTGCTGAACGAGGTGGTGGTGAAGACGCCGTCGCTGGAGGGCGGGAAGGGAGCACCGAGGAGGAACATGCTCCTGCTGGCCCCCGGCTCCAGTCCCAGCCTTAAAACAGGACCCAGCCACAGTCCCTGTCCCAGTCCAAGTCCTGGTCCCTGTCCCAGTCCTTGTCTCTGTCCCAGTCCAGGCCTGCCACACTGCTCTCTGTCCATGTTGGGACCCACTTCACGGTAAAGCTACTTGTAAAACCACTGAAGTTTTTATGGTTTTACTGTGATTATTAAAGCTAGATTTCATGTTTTTACCTGTTGTGTAGTATTTTAAAGGACTGGGTCAGACGTTGTCTTTTAAAAATACTTTTATTAATTGAAATTCAGTAAAGATGTAGGGGATAATGTACAGTCAACAGGTCATTGTGAAATAAATCCCGACAGGATGATGCTGGACCCTGACACAAAGCAAAATCATCATGATGGGGTTTATTTCACAATACTGACCTGCTCACTGTAGATTATCCTGCTTGTTACATGGTTCGTGTGCCAAACAAATTAATAATTTGACACAAAATATTAATTTTGAAATGATTTTAGCGGTTTAACAATGATTTCATTTTTCCTCCAGAGTCTATGATCAGAACTGTGTCCATGGCAACAGTCTGCTATAAAGAAATAACAGACCTTAGACTGCTGTAACTGACCAATCAGAATCAAGTATTTAACAAAGCCATGTAATAATTAAAATAAAAATGAGTTTCAAATAATGTACGCGTGCATCACTTGTTTATGTGGGTCTAAAATGTCTATTTTGAGATTTTAAACAAACAGGAGGGAAAACAAGCCGTGAAACTATGAAGAGTTAGGGAGTGATCTTGTCCAGTCATAGATTTGCAAAAATATATTCTGTTGCTTCTGTTTGTTGAATTAGGGCTTCAACTAAGGATTATTTTCGTAGTCGATTGAACGGTCGATTATTTATTATTTTATTTTGCCTAAAACTGTGAGAAAATGGTGAAAAATGTTGATCAGTGTTTCCCAAAGCCCAGGATGACGTCCTCAAATGTCACTCCACAGCAGATAATGTGACATCACTCATCAGTCTGACTGCTTCTCTGCTCCTCCAGGTCCGTTTCTGGAATACCTGGACTGTTACCAGAAGAATCTTCCTCAACGTCCTCCTCCTCCTCCTCCTCTGCTCCCTCCATCCTCCAGGATGGGGTGTGTCCTGTCCCCGCACAAGCAGAAGAAGGCAGTCCTTCCCCTCCGGAGCTCCCTCCTCCTCGTGATTCGGGCATCTATGATTCGTCTGTCCCGTCCTCAGAGCTTTCTATTCCCCTGATGGAGGGGCTCTCACACGACCAGGCTGACTCCTCCTCCCTCGCCGAGAGCGAATCATCTTCTTCCGGGCTGGGTAAGGCTGGCTGTTTAGCAAATAATTTTTTAGAAACTCACCTGATATTTAATGCAATTAAAATATCATTCTGAACTATTATTTTCATGTAGCAAATTATGTTCTGATTTCTTCATGTAGCTGTCATATAAATAAATAAATAAATGAATGTGCGTCTTTCAGGTGACGAGGAGCCGCCCGCCGTCACGTCGCTCCGCTGCAGCGCCGCCACAGTTTGTAAAGCTGAACTGCACCACCACCACCACCACCACCACCACCACCTGGAGCACAATGAGGGACTCGCACCTGTGGCGTCATTGTAGGGGACGCCTCCTGCCAATCACAAGTGTACCAGCCCAATGATGTCATCACAGGACTGAAAGTTTATTGGTCTCGGACCTGAACCCTTTCTTAACAGTGCTGTCATCTGATCGTCATGGAAACAAAACTGGAAATAATGGAAAAAGCACTGCAGTGTTTCACCTGTTCTAGAATGCTGGTCCGTAGTAACTATGGTAACCGCAGAGTTCTAGAACACTCGTCACCAGTGACTATGGTAACTACTGTGTATAGCACACTAATTCCCTTGTAACTATGGTACCACTGAGTCCTAGAATACTCATCACTGGTGACCATGGTAACTACGGTGTCTAGAACATTAAGCACAAGTAACTATGGTAACCACTGCATTCTAGAACATTCATAGCTACGATCACTATGCTAACCACTGAGTTCTATGACATTCTCCCTGGTAACTATGGTAACAGCTGTGTCAAGAGCGCTCGTCGTTGGTAACAGTGGTGAGGACTGTTTCTGGTAATTAGGACAACCACTGCTTTCTAGAACATTAGTCTCCAGAAGCTATGGGAACCACTTTGTCCAGAAGACCAGTCCCTGGTAACCACAGCAACCAGTGCGTCTACAACACTATTCCCAAGTAACTAAGGTACTTTGTTGGCCTCGCTGGACGCCCTGCCTGGAAGATTTTTGAAGGACTGGATCTCCAGATGCTGCAGAGTGGTTCAGTCCAAACCAAAGACTGCCTCAGCACTGCATCCTGATCGACCGATCGATCGATTGATTGATAGACAGCTGACTCTTGTGTGAAACAAACTGTTCGTTCAGGCACTTTTTGATGCAGAAGCGCAGGAAGGCACAACGCCACAAACATTTTCAGATGTTCGCCAGTAACGACATGTTTCCATGGTGACACGCTCGATAACGTGGCAACATTTCAGCTTGGAGGACTTTTTTTTTTTGTATTACTCTCAACATTTAGGACCAAAACACTAACTACTTTGGGAAAAAACCACATATTCATCAATGAATGCTGTCCTTTTTTCATTTAATGTGCCTTTTTTTTTAATTTTAGGAGCATTTTTCATTATAAAGGGGAATTCCCCTAAACAGTTGTTAATAGAACATTTTATCAATATTCATTGGATTTTTATGATTTAATGAGTTTTTCCTCATACATTTTAACAGCATTACCTTATTTTAAAACGTTTTCAACACAGAAATGTCTGTTGACAATGACTCATCGTTGGAGCAGCAAGTAACATGATGACCACTATCATAAAGAATTCTGACAAACTGTTAAAGAAGTGTCAAAAATGTACTAAAACCTGTGAATGTGATATAATACGGTGGAAAAGTTGTTAATTTGAAATTTAGTTATTATTGAACTTTATTTTTTCCTGCATTTTAATTCACAAATTTAGAACAAACAATTCAAATATATTTTTCTGGTTGCACCCCTCCTACATCATACCGTTTATATTTTTAAAGTATTGAATATTAATGTTACATTTATCATTTTGTATTTCTTAATGCTTTGTAATCTTTTTTCTAACATTGTTGCAGGAAGCAGCGATGATGAGGGCATTATGAAAAGTGACACTTTTGTTCTGCAGTTTTTTAAACCACTATAGAGAGGCCGCGTGGAAGCCCGTTCCTGCCAGAACAAGAAAAAATACATGAAATGTTGTCAATTTTTTTTTTACTAAGTCAAAATTATGAGATACAAAGTTAAAATTATTATAAAAGTAAGCAAGTCACCTTTTTTATTTTAAAGTGATCAGAAAGGTTTTTATACTTGCTTTAATTTTACTTTTTAATTTTGGCTTTGAAAGGAAAAAACTTTTATTTTATCTCATAATTGCGACTTAGTACTTATTAACTTTCCATCCTTTTCTTTTCATGGTGTAAATGGACTTCCACACATTTCACACTTATTGATCCCGTGAGCAAATTTACATGTTCTGTTTTCAAAGTTTAATATTTTCTTGCTAAAATGTTTGAGTTGCTGCTGAAGGCCGAGCGATGACTCCTGGTTCGTCTGCGTGTTTGAGTTTGTTGGAAGGGAAGATTCAGCATTTCCGACCTGTAAATATTATTTTTATTTTCTGCTGGAAATGTCTGTTCTGTTTGAATTTTGTATAGTTAGACTGTTGTACCATTTTTTTTCTACATTTTATAGGAATGTACTGTTTTATAGTACCATAATGTAGGAAATAGATAAATCCATCTAATAAATCATTCCTCTGTTAATCTATTCATTCAGTTTCTGACTGTTAATCACCAGTTTTTTGCAGTCACTTAAAACACCACTATTACTAAAATAAAATAAAATAAAAATCACAATATGAGGCAAAAATGAAGTCATGCACATTTTTTAATGTTACATAGTGGTCACAAAAAGTAGTTTATCAGGTACCTAAACAGATAAATACTTGAGAACGACAAATTCAAGTATTTAAATTGTTTTCCGACAGTTAATAATCTCTCTTTTGCTTCAAGCTGTGGAGCAAGTTTTAGTTTCTTACAGTAAAACACACACACACACACACACACACACACACACACACACACTCACTTCAGTGACATAAAGACCAGCAGACAGCTCTATAGTGTGTGAGCTGTGAAGCCTCACTGCTTAAAACAACAAAAGCCTCTAAAACTCACAGACGTCCCCCCCAAGCGCTGTCTACCTTCAAAATAAAAGCACAGGTCTTGTGACTGAAGTCTGCCTGCACCTAATAATGCATTTATTACCTATTAATCTCATGTCTCTTGCTCTGATATCAAAAAGTCTCAATCACTGAAAGGAAGCACTGAATATCTGTTCAGATTCATAACTTTATTTACTTGTGAACTGAAGATTTTGTCAGTGTTAGACTGTACTTTGTCAGTTTAGACTTTATGGCAGCCTTAACCATTGAGAAATTATTTTGTTAAAGGAAAAAATGCTTTTTAAAAAAAACACAATAATCTTTCTCACAGTAAAGTTTAGAAATAAGCATAATTTTAGTTATCTACTGTACATTAGTGGTGGTAAAATTGAGGTATCTGCATTAGAATTGAAAATACCTAAATGTATTCCATTTAAAGTTATTTTTGCTTGATTAATTGATAAAACCATTATTCTACTAAAAGAGCTGTATCTTCTATTGATCAACAGATTATCAATCGAATAATTGACTAATTAATCGCTTCAGCACTAATTGGGGGACTAGCTCTTTCTTTTCAACTGTCACCTATTTCCTTTGTGCATTATTTAAAGTCTATTATTAAATAAGTAAATATATTTCTTAACTGGTCATTTTTCAGAGGTTGAGTGTACAGTAAGAATATTTACTGAATTAGGTGAGTATTGAGGTACAATTTTGACATATGTGTACTTTACCTGAGTCTTTACTATAATTTACTGCGCTACATCTCACAGTGAAATATTGTACTTTTTACTCACCTTTATTTATCTAACAGATTTACTTTTCAGATTAAAATTTTACACAGAAACCCACTAAAAATATAGACAGCATTGGAACATTATTGACAATAAGTAAGTAAAATTTTGAATACATTTTTTACCAAAGGTGTAGAATTGGGTAGGGATGGCAGGGACGACTGAAGTATCCCTAGTGATAATTTTCTTTTACAAAAAGATTAATGACTTGTCTGTCAGTGTCTAATCAATGTTTAATAGTCAGTAAGCATTCACATTAGTGATGTTGTTCTGTAGCCAAGTTGCATCATCGTCGACACAACATTTGTTTATGTTGTTGCCATGGTGCATGAAAATGTGCCAATCGCAAGAGCTTAATAGCGCCACTTCCTTCCTAGTTTAGATAAGGTGTTCACACCTGATGCAAACTGCAGCTGAGTACACATGGACTGTAGTTAGTGCTCCTCTGGCAGCAAATGGACCCAAGCACGGATCAACAAACTGGACTTTGGGGATCAAGTGTACTCGGATCTGTTCCCATGTCTCTGATGTGAAAGCCCCCTTAAAAAAATCCACTCTGATTTTTTTTTTTTTTTTTTTTAATGTTTGAAGATTGCAAAGTCATCATAATCAGTGATAAAACTAAGATCAATATATGCTGCCTGGCCAAAAATAAAGTCACACACTAATATTTCGTTGGACCACCTTTAGCTTTGATTACGGCACACATTCACCATGGCATCGTTTCAATAAGTTTATGCAGTGTCACAACATTTATTTCAGTCCAGAGTTGCATTAATTTTTCACAAAGATCTTGTATTGATGATGGGAGAGTTGACCGCTGTGTAAAGTCTTCTCCAGCACATCCCAAAGATTCTCAGTGGGGTTCGGGTCTGGACTCTGTGGTGGCCAATCCATGTGTGAAAATGATGTCTCATGCTCCCTGAACCACTCTTTCACAGTTTGAGCCCCATTAATCCTGACATTGTCATCTTGGAATATGTCCGTGCCATCAGGGAAGAAAAAAATCCACTGATGTAAAAACCTGGTCATTCAGTATATTCAGGTAGTGAGCTGACCTCAGTTTTTGGACACATAACGTTGCTGAACCTCGACCTGATCAACTGAAGCAACCCCAGATCAGAACACTGCCCCCACATGCTTGTACAGTAGGCACTAGGCATGATGGGAGCATCACTTCATCTGTCTCTCTTCTTACCCTGATGCCCCCATCACTCTGGAACAGGGTAAATCTGGACTCATCAGACCACATGACCTTTTTCTATTGATCCAGAGTCCAATCTTTATGCTCCCTCACAAATTGAAGCCTTTTTTTCTGATTAGCCTCACTGATAAGTGGTTTTCTTAAGGCTGCACAGCTGTTTAGTCCCAATCCTTTGAGTTCTCTTCACATTGTGTGTGTGGAAATGTTCTTACTTTCACTATTAAACACAGCCGTGAGTTCTACTGTTGATTTTTTACGATTTGATTTCACCAAACGTTTAAGTGATCTCCTTTTTTTCTGATCACATTTCTTCCTCAAAGATGATGGTTCACCACTATCCTTCCAGGTTTTAATAGTGTGTTGGACAGTTCTTAACCCAGTTTTAGTAGTTTCATCAATCTCCTTAGTTGTTTTCTTTGCTTGATGCAGGTCAATATGTCTTCTGACATCGTTGTTTAAGACATGAGAAGCTGCTCACTGCATCAGTTTGGGTTAAATAACTTGTTGGCAGCTGAAACATACAATATATATCACTGCAGCTGCACTGCATTCACTGCATTTCTCTAAAGAGTAGTTAAGATGTAGTTTTGTTAGTTTTGCCCATTGATTTATATTACTACGTTAAGTAGAAGATCTGTCAAATGATGGGTTATGTCAACGGCTCTTATTTTGAAGGTGCCACCGGAAGTCAGACGCGCTGGCTCTTGCGCTCAGATGAAGGCAGGATTTTCTCTGGAATCACAGCCACTCTCAGTCTGTGGTTGAACTGAAGTTTGAGCTTGTTTCAGAGCAAGAAAAGTTTTTGTTTTGACTCGGCGGACAGGCGACAGAAGACGGACACGTTTCAGAGGAGAGTTTGCGGTTTTATAATCAGTGGATTGTGGGTCTGTTGTGGATCTTTGGGAGGAGCTGCAGCCCGATGCAGGCAGGTGATGGATGTCAGCGGGGTTCAAGGTGAGCAGCTGGAAACTGGACAAAGGTTTACTGACGCTTTTAGTCAAGAATCGGACAGAAATGCGGGAATATCTGGCGTTTTCTGTTGAGTGTGAGAGGTGAAGAGACAGGGACAGACAGGGAGTTAACTCTTCCACCGCCTGTCTCTGTTCTGCATGTCTGTCTGCGTGTCTGTGTGTCATGTTAACAGGTTTAAAAGTTGTGTGGAGAAGTTAAGAGTCTGAACCCTGAAACATGCTGTCAGGGGAGGAGGAGGAGGAGGAGGAGTGAAGAGAGAAAGAGCAGAGGTTTTTATGGCTGCTGTGAGTCACAAGTTTGCCTGAGAATGACTTATAGTCTGCACACACACACACACACACACACTCACACCTCACACAATACACAGTCCTCTGTAAACAGTTTGTAATCATGGCTGTTTGGTGTGGAAAATCATGTTTATTTGTTGTTTTCCCAAAACCTTCAGTTACACTACTACCAGAAGATCCTTTACTCAAAGAGACAGTTCACCTCAAAATCAAAAAATACTTAGTTTTCCTTTTCTCTGTGCTGTTTATCCATTTGGATTGTTTTGGTGTGAGCTGCAGAGTTTCAGAGATGTATGCCTTCTCTCAGATGGCACTGTGATGGCTTGTGGTGCTCAAAGCAATGAAAATCAATAATGAAATCATGACCTAGTTACCCAACACAAACCTTGTAATGAGCAGTTTGATGAAGGAACTACTTTCTCTCTAGGTGTAGGGCTGAGCAATATATTGATATTTATAAGTGTACCTGCATCACCTGTATTGTTGTAACTTGTAACAATGTTTTATGCTGCCTTCTTGCCAGGTCATTGGCATTGAGGCTGGATTTTATTAATCAAATAAGTAAAATTCTTCCACTGGATAATTACTGCAGTGATTAATATGTTTCAGCTGACGACAAGTTATTTAACCCAAACTGATGCAGTGAGTAGCTTCTCATTTCTTCAACAACCATGTCAGAAGACATATCCTGTGGTTGAGGAAAAGATGTTACTCTGTTTCAGAAGAGTCTAAGTATTGTCCTGCATCAAGCAAAGAAAACAACTAAGTAGACTGATGAAACTACTAAAACTGGGTTAAGAACTGTCCAACGCATTATTAAAACCTGGAAAGATAGTGGTGAAACATCATCTTTGAGGAAGAAATGTGGTTAAAAAAAAAATCTTGAATGATGGTGATCAGAGATCACTTAAACATTTGGTGAAATCAAATTGTAAAAAATCAACAGTAGAACTCACGGCTGTGTTTAATAGTGAAAGTAAGAACATTTCCACACACATAATGTGAAGAGAACTCAGGATTGGGACTAAACGGCTGTGCAGCCTTAAGAAAACCACTTATCAGTGAGGCTAATCAGAAAAAAGGTTTCAGTTTGCTAGAGAGCATAAAGATTGGACTCTGGATCAATGGAAAAAGGTCATGTGGTCTGATGAGTCCAGATTTACCCTGTTCCAGAGTGATGGGGGCATCAGGGTAAGAGGAGAGGACGGATGAAGTGATGCTCCCATCATGCCTAGTGCCTACTGTACAAGCCTGTGGGGGCAGTTTTGATCTGGGGTTGTTTCAGTTGCTCAGGTCGAGGTTCAGCAACGTTATGTGTCCAAAAAATGAGGTCAGCTCACTACCTGAATGTACTGAATGAGCAGGTTTTTCCATCAATGGATTTTTTTCTTCCCTGATGACACGGACATATTCCAAATGACAGTGTCAGGATTCATGGGGTTCAAACTGTGAAAGAGTGGTTCAGGGAGCATGAGACATCATTTTCACACATGGATTGTCCACCACAGAGTCCAGACCTGAACCCCACTGAGAATCTTTGGGATGTGCTGGAGAAGACTTTACACAGCGGTCCGACTCTCCCATCATCAATACAAGATCTTAGAGAAAAATTAATCCAACTCTGGACAGAAATAAATGTTGTGACACTGCATAAACTTATTGAAATGATGCCATGGTGAATGTGTGTGAAAGGTGGTCCAACAAAATATTAGAGTGTGACTTTTTTCTGGTCAGGCAGTGTGTATATATATATATTTATTTATTTCACACAGACCCCAGCAGACCCTTGTGCGCTCACTGACACAGAAAGTATAATACCTGCTTAATGAATACATGTAAGAGCATTGTAATGTTGTAGTTAATCAATTTGGAGCCAATAGTAGTTGTTTAGCACTGCATCATATTGTGCATTATGTTTTTTAAGTATTTATATTTTCGGGGGGGTTTTGTGCCTTTTAATTAAAAGGACAGCTAAAGTGAGGACAGGAAAAGGGGAGTGAGAGTGGGGCAATGGCACACAGCAAGCGTGCTGGATTCAAACCTGCAGCCACTGCAGGAGACTCACAGTCTCGATACATGGGGCGAATGCTACCCGGGCACCTAATGTGTCATGTTGTTATTGAAAAAAAGGACAATATTTCCCTCTATTTCTACTACAGTGTAGTAGAAGTAGCATAGAATTGAATACTCAAGTAAACTCATGTAACTTAATTACTTTCCACCACTATGAAATACTGAGGGTGTGGTGCAGTAATATAGATACAGTAGAAGTAGAAACACAGTAACTGCATTAGAAATCTCAGCAGTAACCCTGGACTACAACATTATTATCTGCACCAGTGAAAACTTGCCTAATACTGCGGGAGCTGCTGTTCAAATCAGCTGCCAAAATAGATTCAAAAAGAATTTCAGACACAAGTTTTTACATGTAATGTGATAACTACTCAAACACACAGATTTCTGAATGAAACATGTAATCAATAAATGATTTTGGCTGAACAATGCACAACTGGGCGGGTGGGTGAACGGGTGGTTAGATTGGTATTCTCCCCCTTTTTTTTTCCTTTTTCTTTTCTGTTTTTCTGTTGTGTCATGTTTGTTTTGATCTTGTAAAAATTCGAAACAGACCCCTATTCTGTATAAAGGTCAAGCTTTTTGCACAAATGCTCCCAATAAAAATATTTACAGCTGAAATAGACGTCTACACATGCAGGCCGCATACCGAAAGGCTTTGTTTGATGAAATGTAACTTAGTTACGTAATACTAAAGCATGTGTCCAGTGACTCAAGTTCCCAGAGTCACAAACAGCTGATTGTCAAATGTGTCACTGCAGATTTAGATGATTTTTTACTTCTTCAAGAGATTTATTTATTTTTCCTTTCAGTATTAAAGATGTGTGGGTTCACAGCAGCCACCTGTTGGTTTGTTTTGGCGGTCAGTGATGATGAGAATTATTCTCTCTCTTCCACCAGCATCTGTTAGAGCATTTTCTTCATACTGGGATTCCTTCAATGCTGACAAACCAGTCCCTGCCCAGCCCGGCATGGGAATCTGATTTTATGATCTAATTTTATACATATTTGATTTGGCGTAGCCCTTGAAGGCCACATGCCCTTCCTGATGCAGCCCTCCTCGTTTTTATCAAGACTTGGGATCGCCAATCAGAAACGCGCTGGCTCGTGCATCTCCAGTAACTGGAGAGCAACTCGGGGTTCAGTGTGTTGCCCAAGAGCCACGGTCCCTCCATGTTTACTATCATATATGACAAATAAAAGCCTTAAATCATCACATTTGAGAAGCTGGACCCACCAAATATTTTGTATTTTCTGCTTAAAAAATGACTTATTCCACTGATTAATCCGTGAATCTAATTATTGCGGCTCTAGCGCCTTTTATTCACTTTTTAAAGCAACATTAATTAAAATACTTTGTCCATTAGGGGGCACATGGACACCATAACAAGTTCATGGACACAGCCCTGACATATTATCACCTTATGAGTTGTTATGACTTAACTTATTACGTGACTTTGTTAAATGCTCGATTCTGATTGGTCAATTGCAGCATCCTTAGGTCTGTTATTTCTTTATAACAGACCGTTGCTATGAAGAACAGGCCGTTGCTATGGATGCAGTTATGATCGGAGGCTGTGGAGAAGCAATAAAATCATTTCAAAATTAATATTTTGTATCAAATCAATGATTTTTTGTAATTAACCATGAATAAGAGGATAATATACAGGGAACAGGTCATTATGCTGAAATAAACCCCTTCAGGATGATCTGAGAGTCCTGCACCACCCTGTTGGGGTTTATTTCGCAATAATGACCTGCTCACTGTACATTATTCTTCACATGTTAGCAAACTATTTTCACATCCAGCAAACGGAGTAACATGATCGTCCCATCAGAGTTGTGTCTGTTGTCTCTTGATCAATTTAAGTCCAGTATTCCTCAAGCTCTGTCCACCAACTCCGGAGAAAAATATCTGTCTGTTTATGTTCCACTTTGTTCAGCAGATAGTTTAGATAGTTTGTTTGCACAGACAGAGTCTGAAACAAACAGAAAATGTCCTGAACAATCAAAACTTGGAGCTAAAAGAGACTAAAGATCTCTATCAGACTCACTTTCACATCACACAGAGTCATTATTGTTAATTTAATGATATTGATTAGAGTTGCTTTGGATTTATAATAAACAAAACAAACTCCCAGCATGTTTAGTAGAAGCCGCAGCAGCGTGTCCTGAATGTGACCGTACAGTCATAACACCAGAGGAGGAGACGGAGCTGTGAGGTGACGTGAAGCGGTCGTGTTGTTCTTCGGAGGAATGTGGTCGTGCAGCTGCTGTTCAGGGACAATGAGGATGTTGTTCAGGTGAAGTTTGTTCTGCTGCTTTGTTCTGTCACTAATCATCATGTTTCTGGCTGCAGTATGCTGCTCTGCTGGTTCCAGGAGGCGTGTGTGTGTGTGTGCAGTATACCCCGTGACTCATATATTATTATGTGTTATATCATTAGATTATTACAAGTCATGCCTTCATATAAAACCAGCTGCATTTTATTGTTGTAGCTGGTTGTTGTTCATTCATTTGGAGTTGTGTTTCTGGTCCCCTACAGAATGTAAGTCCATTATTCACCCTCTTTTATCTCTGTTTTTGGTCTCCACCACCTCCTGAGGGAGATATGTGTCTCTTTAGCTGCTGAATGATCCTCAAGTTCACCAGCTTGTGTGTCTGTCTGTTGTTTTGTGCTGAGCAGGTGGTGTGCAGTGTGCAAATTAGGAGTGTCTAAATTTCAATATTAAATTAAAAATGATCTAAATGGGATTTCAGTTTCAGTAATCAATATTAAAGTATGTAGCTTCTCCTACATGGTTTGGAACACTTCATCTCACCACAAAGTGTCTTTAAATCCCTCACGCTGGGTCTTAAACATTTATACTATTTAGGAAAAGTTTTTGCACGGCTGCATGTGTTCAGGCTTCGATTCGGCTCCAGCCTGCAGCCTATTTGCTGCGTGTCATCCCTCTCTCTCTCTCTCTCTCTGCCCCCTTTTCCTTTCACATCTTCAGCTGTCCCTATAAAATACAGGCAAAAAATGCTCCAAGAATAATCTTTAAAAATATATGTATTCAATTTTCACTTGTATAAAACAAAGAAAAGCAACACTTTGTCACATTTGGAATCAGAGGATATTTGGCAAATTTTAAACATGTTTTCTGTCAGTCGTCTAATTAATTACTCAACCATTCCAATCATTCCAATCATTTCAGCCTTTTTTATTTAATGCTCTAAGTATGGTCTTAAATTCACTCCAACTGCATAATGCCTGTACATGTAATCTTTGGGGCATTGTCGGGTAAATAATTGTCCAAATCCACTGATATTTGGACAAAAGACAAGCTGTGAAAAGTGGGACAGTCATCAGTTCAGTCTCTACAGTGGAGCTTGACTAGATTCATTGTGACAACAGACTGTCTGCAGTCTGAACGAGACAGGAAGGCGTTCATCGATTTACTATAAGTCCATGTATAAACTATAAAGCAGAGGGGTCTGGATGATTTACAGCTTAGCAACCCTTCCTTCTTAAAGCCTCATTTCAGACGCTTTAACTCAACCAGTTAATGTTATTGTACCTCCGATATTCACTCAGAAAAGTGTTTCACTTTTGATTTTTAGTTTTGTTGCAAAATTGGCCTTAAATTTAAACAAATTTAAATTTAAATGAACTCGTTGATACATGTAGTCACCCTGCTGTAACTCTGAAGAATAAAGTAAGAATAAAGTGTTTCAGTTTGGTTGAGCAGATTCAGTTCTGAGCTGAGATTTGTGGGTCTGACCGGGGTCATGTGAGTCCAAGCAGGTCAGTGTTTCCTCCTCTGCTGTTTCCTGAACGATGTCACCACATCATGTTCAGCTTTTTCCACGGCAGGAAATGTTGTCATGTCATCCCACCTGCCTGGAAGATAAGACGGTGCTGCTAACATGTTGTCATGTCGTAGACATCTGTTTGGTTTTGTTGGTGTTTCAGCCTATGGGAGAAGAAAACCAGAGATGTTTTTTTTTTTTCTTCTCGTGATCACAGAATAATTGAGCTTGTTAGTCATAAAACGTACTCCACCCGTCGTCCACATGCTACACATTTGATGCCCTAGTGAGTATGAGCAGGACGGTGTGACTCTCAGATGTGTTTTTAATAGTTTTTAGATAACAATGGAGCACAGAGAAATAAGATATACACAGACGCAGAATACACAAACAATTCTCCACTTGCACAATGTAGTGTGATGTATATGCACTGTACGGATTGCCTGCAACTTAACTTCCAGTGTCAAATCTGCAGGATATATTTATGGTAACCCGAGAGTTTAGTAGGAAAAAAGGTAACTTTTTACAGTTCAGTTTGTACATATTGTTCATAGTTAAGTTAGTATTTTTGATTATTTTGATATAAAGATAACCTTTAGCTAGCCACAAGCTAACATCAGGATGCTGTGGGTCTTTTCTACACTCGGTGCCTGCTCAAAATGAAAGTGAGCGACGCACACCGTATTGTGAAAGCGAGTAGATTAGAGTGGACACTTCTCACAGCGCTGACACACAGTTGTGTGTACTGAGCAGACAGGAGGAGAGAAATCCTCCCACAGCTCATCACACAAGGCGCTGAACTTTTTATCTTCTCTGTAGCAGAGGAAGTGACGGCCCGTTCGTCCAGGAACATATAAAAACTAGGGTTGCAAATTCTAAGAACTTTCCTGAACTAATCACTGGTAATATTAATGATCAATTAATCAAATTATAATTATTTATTTAAATAACAGAAATTTTAGCTCGTAACAAACTACCAAATGCATTTTTCCCTCCTCAATCAAAGCTTTATTTCCACAGCAACATATTGTGTATTCTCTGACAGCGTTACAATAAACTAGAAACATAAAAGTAGCGCTAGACTGATATATTGGTCCATTATTTGCTTATCACAGCAATATCGGTCTTAATCAGTAGCAGCATATATGTTATCCGATATGTGCCAGTATGAAAACTTTCTTTTTTTAACAGAACATAAATGCAGATTGCGTTTATTTGTAACCTTTATGTGCGGAATATTATTTGTATTTGATCTTTTTTCTTAATTCAGGTTTAATATATACTTTCCTCTATTTGTAGTTATTTATAACTGTTAAAAATACTGGTGAAAAATATCCTGCCTTTGCTTTGTCACACGTGTTTACCACTTATGAGGGATCATTGCTAAAAATATGTTAACGTATATATTCTGTTTGTTACATTCTGTTAGGGCTGCAAGTAACGATTATTGTCATAGTCCATTAATCGGTAAGTTATTTTCTTGATTAATCGATTAATAGCTGATTGTATAAAAATGTCATAAAATATTCAGTTTAGAGAAGTAAAGAAACCAGAAGATATTCACATTTAAGGAGCTGAAATCCGAGAATTTTGACTTTTTTTTTTCTTAAAAAATTACTTGAACCGATTAATCAATTATAGTAGGACATTAATTTAATAATCGATTAATAATCGGTAAAATGTTGCAGCTCTACATTCTGCATAAAGATACAGGCTGATATATAAATATCAGGATTTTTTTTAACTCCCTAATATCAGCATCAGCCCCAAAAATCCAATATCAGTCAGACCCTAATATAAAGACATGAAAGCCTTCATATTAAACACATGTACTAGATGTACTACTGGATTACATGCAGAGCTCATACAAATAATCTCTGTTATATTTCAGATCTCAGAATTCTAAACGACTGATTAATCAATCATCGACTAATCAGTACCATCCTGAATAATAGAAGAATATCAGCAGAGTTATCTTTTAAAACTAATCATGTATGTAAGCACATTGAACAAAGGACAAAAAACACAAAATTTCTCAGAATCAGTTTGAGAAGCAGTGAAACAGTATCTTAGTTTGCTCCTCAGAAGAAGGAGAGAGAGAGAGATTAAAAACAGATGGGGGGTAAAAGATTCAACACGTGAAAACAGAGAGAACGACGAAGAGAGAAGCAGCAGCCTGCAGCCAAACACACCTCTGATCTGGATTATAACTCTGTGAATGTGTGTGTCTGTGTGTGTCTGTGTGTATCTGTGTGTGTGTGTGTGTATGTGGGTGGGTGTGTGTGGGAGTGTGTGTGTGTGCATCCAGGGTGGGATGATTTGCGCTATTGGAAAAAGCACAGCAACTCCCAGGAATGAATGAGTCACACACTTAAACACACATATTTAAACACTTGTAATGTACACACACACACACACACACACACACACACACAGGGAGAACAGAAAAGCTTTGATCAGATCATAAATGCAGAACAAAGAACAAGTTTCAGGTTTGGTTTCAGGTTTGTTGATAAAATAGCACTCACGCTCTGTTAGCATGTGTTAGCATCTGGGAACTCAACCCTCAGTGTTAAACATTTTGTTGTTTTAATGTCCTACAGAGTGCACTCAAATTACCCCACAATGCAGCACATTGAACCCTGCAGAGGGTGTTAGGTGTGTGTGTGTGTGTGTGGCGTGTGTTTCCTGTAGCAGGTAAGGTGACTGGGGGCAGGAAACAGAACAGGACTGAGTTGCACCAGCTCTTTGTAAATCCTTCACCAGGTCCTTCTTTACCTCTTAGTCACCGCTCGCTGGTTTCAAACCGATTCACTGGATCAGGTTGCTCTAGTAAAACTAAAGGAATGTCCAGTAAAGACTTGAGTAATGTTTACATCGGTTGCTAGGAAACATCTACATAAACGGGAAGTTACTGTAGCATCACAAGCTGTAATGTAAGGCCGGCTTTACACGGGGGAACTTTGAACCAAGTAGCTGCAATGATTAATCGATTATTTAATTAAACACCAACTATTGTGATAGTCAATTAATCAGATTGAGTATTTTTTAAAGGGAAAAAGTCTAAATTCAGCTTCTTAAATGTGAATATTTTCTGGTTTCTTTACTCCTCTATGACAGTAAACTGAACATCTTTGGGTTGTGGACAAAACAAGACATTTGAGGACGTCATCTTGACTTTTGGAAACTCTGATCAACATTTTTCACCATTTTCTGACATTTTATGACCAAATAACTAATTGATTAATCAGGAAAATGACCAACAGATTGATTGATAATTAAAATAATTGTTACAGGAAAAACTGACAAGATTGTAACAGGATTAATTAATCGATTGATAGGTCAACCTAATTGATTAATAGGTCCAAACATACTGGAAAACGTGGACATGGATTTTTCACCATTTTCTGACATTTTATTGACCAAATAACTAATTGATTAATTGGAAAAAATAAGCAGCCCTACATGAAAAATAATTTCCATGCAACCTGACAGTTACATGAAGCAATTAAAAAATAATCAAAGTATAATTTCACTAAAATTAACTAGCTTGGTTATATCAAGTCATAAGTGCATTATCACTTCCTTTGCCTCTTTGCCTCACTGGATAATATCATTTTGGACGTGTTATATCACTTTTTCTTCTGGCTCCAGCTGCCTAGTTTCATAATGGCTGTCTCGGAGATTAAGTAAGAGATAATCAACAAGTAGGCGTCCCTCAAATGATTTAAAGACATGATGTGGAGGCGAAGTGACTTGAAAATGTATATATGTGTATAGACAGATAGATAGTATGGTCTTACTGTTGGAATTGAAGATTTTGAGCTTGGTCCTGAGTGAAATATTTTTGGATTTAGTCCTCACTAACCTAACATATTAAAGCACAATGCGTTTCGCCTGTAGGGGACGAAAAGTTTATATCTAGTAATTGGCTGCAAGGTTTCATATGAAAATAGTTTTGCACATCTCGGTCATGCCTCAGTTGATGGTTGGTTATAATTAATTAAAGCAGGCGGGACTTATTGCAATTAATCTAAATTTCTAGACATTTCACAAAACAAACTTCAAGAAATGTCCCGTCTGTCCTACAGAGCTGAAATCTCTTCAGCACATCCGCTGAGTTATGACAAAAGTTTGTCTCACTGCAACCTGTGGAGTCCATCACTCTGTATTTCAAAATATACAAAATCATTTAATTAACCTCTATGTCTTCATTCAAATGCGACCAAAATCAACACAGACATTCTGTAGATGTCGACATCAAGAGTTTCAAATTGTGTTCAGGTCGGTCAAACTGTGAGTCTGCAGTGATATTTAATTTAATATCTCGCTGTAATTTTAACTGTATGCAAATCATTTTCTATTTTTGCTCAGTGTTTGATGAAACATCGCCAAGATTTTGACTTTTGCAAAGGGTTTTAAATTGAAGCAGATAAAAAGGCCCCAGTTAGTTTTGCACACCTGATGCGATTGCCTCAACTCGTAAACAGGTGCATAGAAACCACGTCTCCCCTGCGGTGCAGGCTGTAAGTCACCTTCTCTGGGGATCCAAAGGTTGAGGGTTGAAATCCACATGTGACCAAGTCCCACTTACCAACAATATGACAACCTCTGCACGACTGTGTGATCAGTGCTTGTTTCTTACGAGCATCCATCCTGTTCATTGTGGCTAAAATTAAAATTTGTTGTTACTGATACATGAAAGTCTGAGCAGCATTTTAATGCATCATGTTTTGTTTTGCTTTGCTGTTACGTAGTAAAGTAGAAGTATACAGTATGGAAATACTTAAAAGTTCAAGTATGGTACAGGATGTACTTTCCACCTCTGTTCTTTTACTCCTCAGTCTAAAGGGTCGTTTATTAGCAGATATGACACATTATGTGTTACGTAACAGTTACAACTGTCAGAAAGTGGGTGTAAATGTTTAGTGACAGCTATCCCTACATATTAAAACATTTGTGTGGTGCAAAATGTTGCACAAAATCTCCACTTCGTTAACACTTAAAGTACGTTAGAATGAGGCTGAAGTGAAGTTTGAGTTAAAGAGCAGGACTGTTCCCATTATGTACCATCTGTTAACTCCTGCCTAGATCACTCTGTCTCTCTCTCACACACACAGACACGCACACACACACACTCAGACCAGGGCGTGAGTGAAATGATGTAATATGTTGGGGCTGAATGAGGACCGTGACCTCAGATATTTTTGTGTTTTTCTCTTTGACTTTGTGTTTCCTCCCCGTCTGCTTTGTTCTCCGCAGTGACGTCCAAAAAAAATCTCAGAAATAAATAAACTTTCAGACTCTCCAGACACTTTGGTTTGTTTACATGCACCGACCGACTGATACCAACAGGGGGAACTCTGATCAAACTCAAACCACGCTCTCTTCAAACAAGGAACAGCAGTTTACATGTCAGAGACTGTAGCTTGTTTGCTTGTTGGCCTTTTTTGCCTCTTTCTCTAGAATTTATACACTTTAAAGGAAAGTTTTGGATCTGTAAAAAGTTTCTGTAGAGTTCATGACGAGTGAATAAAGCTGAATTAATCTTCTCTCCTTCCTCTCCTCCCTTCTTCTGCCTCTCTTTTCTTTCCCTCTTCCTTTCTTTCATCCCATTCTCTCGTCTTTTTCAGGTCGAAGCTGCAGAAGAAAACTTCCTCCTTCTCTCTTCTCTCTCCTGATGGCTGGTCCCTCAGAGGGGTGAGAACAAAAAATGATTCACATTATTCATTGACAGCTGATCACTTTATTAAAACATAGTGCAGAACAAAGTCTAGATCGGTGGTTCCCAAACAGGTTTGTGACATTATTATTGCAAAATGCAACTATACAAAACTTTTAATTTGCTGTATGAATATTTCTTTTGTACGCGCTCATTTCCCAATACAGAGACAAATTCCTGTGAAAAATTATTTTAAAACTCAAAGTGAACCCCGGGTTTCTCTGTTCATGCAGTTGTCAGACGGTGAGAATTTTTAGTCTCAATCTTAGAGCTGCAAGATTTGGAAAAAAAAAAAGTCATATTGCAATTATTTTGACTCGAATTGCAATAAGTGATATGATTTGTGGAAATGAACATTTTTGCATTACGATGCATGTTCACTTAAAAATAAAACTATTAAAATCATGATGATGTGATATTTATTGAGGTCTGAACCAAACAAACGTGTTTTCTTTCATTTGGAGAACAAGATTTTTCATCTATGCAGCACTACGGTTTGTCATTATAATTCTGTTTTCTCATATTTTTCCTTTTTCAAAAAACTACCTTCTGGTTCTGCGAGTTGGATATTGCACTTGGTCAATAGTGATTTTGTTGCAATTGCGATTAATTGTGCAGCCCTAGTCATTTTTAATTTTGCAACCTGTCTGGTTTAAATCGACATGTTGTGATGCAAATTTACATAATTTAAAACGAATTCTTAAAATATTTTGTTAATAAATATTTCAGAAGTGATTGTAGTTGGTGTTTATAGTTGTTTGTCAGGTTTCATTTGGCATTAGTAAATAAAAATAAACATTTACAAAGTGATAACATGCATTATAGAGGTTATTTTGCATGGATATGAATACAGGTGCTCCTTGAGATTTAGCTTCCACTTAGTGTGCTTTTGACAAAATAAGTTTTAAAACCACTGGTCTGGATATAAAAAGGAAAATATAGAGGGGAGAGTCTCTTCAGCAACATCTCAGAGAACATTATGGCTCTAAAATCAGATAACAAAGGAGCAAAGGAGAATCTGATTGTGTTTGTCACCGGTTGTATGTCTGTTTACGTCAGTTTCACCAGTGAGATGTGACTGTAAATGTGTGTTAAACCGAAAAGACAGCAAATAAGTGAAAGTAAGAACTTCTTTAACGAATCAGAAATTTGTGTTTTGTTGTATTTTCATTTTTGTACATGCACTTATTTGATTTATTTGACACCAGCAGAAACAACCACAGTTTGTATTTCAGTAGGACTCATCCTCTGAGAACATGAATGAAGAATCCATCCTGAAGGTGTTGAGATATTTCAGTCTGGACCAAAGTGATGGACTGACTGATGTTGTTATCCTGAGAGCTACGCAGCCAGCCTGGGTGTTAAAATGTGCTGAATGAGTCAAAGTTTTGCAGATTCGATATGAACAGTTCCTCACTGTGCTGATAAAAGATGTAATTTGAGTGGCATTAAGATTCCTCCTGCAAATTTGTTGGCTATGAAAACAGTTTTTTGCAGGATGAAACGGGTAAAACCACCTCTGCTTCATTTCTGTTCACTGTGTATGTTTGAAAGTTTTGAATGTAAAGTTATTACGATCCCTGTAACATCAGATATATCTTGTAATATTTTATTGCTGCAGTAGGAGGAAAACAAAAGTCCACCAGACTACAGTGCAACACACGCAGTACTGCCAGCAGAGCAGCTGGGATGTGTTGATTCTGGAACAAAAGTGGTCAAATTGGTGCTTTTCTGAAAAATCAGTGCTGGGAAAAAAAGGATGCTGGTGTTTCCTCACATGTGAGTGAGAACTCTGTGAGGCTTTGAGCTAAATGCTAACATCAGCATGCTAACACGACAATGTAAAATGCTGATGTTTTAGAAGATGTTTACCATGGTCACAATCTTATTTTAACGCTAACATTTGCCAGCGAGCACCAGGTTTTAGGTCATTAACCGAAATACTGTACAAACTGACCTGATGATGGTGGAAACTTTCCAAAGTTATTGTACGATTTGTGTTGTTGTTAACATGGATATCTGTGCAAAAATGACACTTCTTCCAGTAGTTGTCATATTGATCTCCATATATAGCAGTGGTGAAATGTAACTACATTACAAAACTTACATTTACTCAAATACTGTACGAATTTTAGGTACTTACTTGAATCTTTTCTTTCTGTGCCACTTTCTACTTCTGCTTCTACTGTTGTAAGCAACTTTTTTCTCTCCATTGCATTTATCTGACTGCATAAGTTACTAGTTACTTTATAAATTAAGGTTTTTGCACATAAAATATATGAAGAGCTTATAAAAATATGATGCTTTTTATAAATTTAACTACCCAACAGTTTATAAAAGTCCAGTTTAAAGGATTATCGATTAGTGCATTAACAGAAAATTAACTGGCAACTATTTTGATCATCTTTTCAGTTGTTTTTTATGCAAAAATATTTCATTCCTGCTTCACAAATATGAAGATTTGCTGCTTTCCCTTTTAATTATTCTAATTTAATTGTAATAATTTTTTGAGGTTGGAGGTTATTGGTTGTAATCTACAGATTAATCCAGAATGAGAATAATAATTAGTTGCAGTCCTAAAATCAACTCAACCACCTACAACAGTAAAATCCTTTGCATCAATGCATGAGTCATAAGTACTTCTTACTTTACACAGTGTGGTACGAGTACTTTTACTAAAGTAAAGGATCTGAATACTTGCAACACCGATTTAGCACAAACTCGTCACTTTTTGTGAGATATTTTGGGATTTTTTGCGTGATTTTTATAACACAGGGTTTATGTCCTTTGTGTTTCTACTGCTGGTGTCTCCGTGTCTCCTGTAGCTCCTAATTATAGACGCCCTGTTTCCCCTGACGATCGTCACTTCCTGTTTGTCCAATGGGAACTGAGTGGACACACACACACACACATACACACACTCATTGTGAGGTGTTCCTGTTCCTGAGGGTCTGTAGATCCACTCAGAGAGGTGGTCAGGCTGAGGAGGAGAGAGGAGCCGCTGAGGAGGTTTAGACTGTGACTGAGGAGGTGAAGAGCGGAGGACAGGGGACCAAAGCAGGTAGAAAAAAGGACAAGACGAGAAGGAACGAGAAAAGGTCTGACTGAGGAGAAGTGTCTCGTGGAGAGACAAACTGGAGGAGAAGAGAAGAAGAGGAGGTGTGCAGAGTGTGAAGGAAATAAAAAGAAAGGAGAAAGAGGAGAATAGAAATGTGACTGTGCAGGAGATTATTCAGAGGAGGAGAGAGGACTCGAGTGATCACAGACGCCGTGTTAGGAGGAGAAAACTAAGGAAGGACAGCTGATGTGACTTTGGGGTAAAAAACAAAGTGACCTGGAGGAAGAACAGGAGAAGAAGAAGAAGAAGAAGAAGAGGAGCAGCAGATGAGTGTTTGCAGAGAGAGTTAACAAAGTGTGTTTGAGGAGCAGATCTAGTCTTGATGATGGGCTGCTGTCTGTTTGTTTATTATCGGGTGAGTCTCTGCGTCTCTGTGATTTATCCCAGAATGCTTTTTAAGAAAGAATTCAGGGGTTTTTCTGACATATTACAGGTCGATCACATTGATGAGACCCTGCAGAACCGTCATCTTCTTGCTGCACTGAGGGTGAACAATTAATCTAAATATGATCAAAATCACAGTATGGTCAAGTGCGATTGTTTTGAAGAAGGTAAAATATGATACAACATATTATTATTATAAATGAAGCATTGTGCTGCTGCAGAGTTCCCATGGTCTACAAAAGATATCCTCCTTACATAAAGGGAACGGTCACAGGGTTCAGAACTCAGTCATTTTCAGATTGTTTTTGAGTGAAAATAAAATGCAAACATTGCCATTTTTAAACCGTGACTCATATTGCAATCGCCATATCTGTCAAAATAATTGCAATATGATTATTATTTTATTTTATTTTTTTGCATATCGTTGAGCCACATGTTGTACGGTGTGTTTGTTGCTTCATGTTTGATTTGAATGTAGCATCGTCAAGTGTTTGAAACTTTTCTAATCAATTTCTCACTTAGATTAAATTGTTTCAGGTGCACTGATGGTGTTGCAATGTGCTTCGGTGTTTTTGTTCTTGCCTGTGTGAACCACGCCACAGGCATCAGCCATGCAATGCTGCAATGCCTGGATCCACAGACTTGCTTTTGAAGTAATAATAATAAAAATAATAATGATAATTTCGTGTGAAGCCAAATAAAAGCAAGAAAATGATAAGGTCATGTTAAGATGAAGGTGAAACAAAAAGGCAAAACATACAAAAATGTAAAACACAAAATGTCAGTATAAAAAAATACAAATAAAACAAATTAAAGCAATAAAAGAAATGAATAGAGGACGTCAAATAAAAGCGAGTCTATAAAATGTGTTTAAAAGTGATTTAAAAGAACACACTGATCCTCGGGCAGGTCGTTTCAAAGCCGAGGGGCCCTGATGGCAAAAGAACAATCACCTTTAGATTTAAGACTCTGGTGTCAACACTTTTTGTTTCATAACATTTCTGCTAAAGGGGCCAGACGAGCTTTAAAAGTGATGAGTAAAATATTAAAATCAACTCTAAAACCAACAGGGAGCATTTCATACTGAAATTTTGTGCGATATCTTCGCTAGGGCTCCAATTAATCGTTTAGTTCATAAAATGTCAAGAAATTGTTATCACAATTTCCCAGAGCCTCAAGTGTCACCTTAAAATCGCTTTTTTTGTCCAACCAACAGTCCCAAACCCAAAAACTCTTCTTTTACAGTCATAAATGACAAAGAAAAACTGCAAATTCTCACATTTAAGAAGCTGAAACCTGCAAATGTTTCACATTTTTGCTTGAAAAATTATGAAACAATTCGTTGATTATCAGAATCGACTAATCGTTGCAGCTCTAGTTTTCACACTGAACAGCTTCATGTGCTGTGTGTCTACTGTGCAGAGAGTATGATGCAGTAATGATGTTGATCAGTGTGATGTTCACAGATGATCACAGACTCACATACTTCACACAAGTCCTGCATTGTCCTGTCAGAGTTTATTTTGCAATAATGACCAGCTGACTGTACATTATCTCTTACTTTAGACAGAGCTAGGCTAGCTGTTAGCTGTTGCTAAGCTAAGCTAACAGTCTCCTGGCTGCAGCTTCATAGTTAGCGTACAGAGATGGGATTGTTTTCAATCTTTTCATTTGACTCAAATAAGTGTATTTCTCAAAATATCATAAGATAAGTAGCATTTTGACATTAACACAAACATTTCAAACATAATCGTTGTAATATTCAAACTCCAGTGACTGAAACAAGTATCAGTCAGCTAATAAGTACAGTAGCTGATGTGAAGAGGATGTTTAGACCTTATATGGACTGGAGGACCAGACTCCTCCCTCTCTTTGGTTTCTATAGCAACAGCGAGTTAAAGGTAAAGTCTGCCAGGTTATATAACATCCGGCCAACAACAAAATCTCAACACAATACTGAACAAACAGCCGACTTCCTGTGATTGTTACTCTCTGCTGCACCGACCCAACATCCTCGTCCTTCTCCTCCACCTCCTCCACCTCCTCCAACTCCTCCACTCTCTCCTTATCTCCTCCGCTCACGTTCTCCTCTCATCTCCTTGAACCTCTTTTGTTCTTTTCCTCTCCTCTCCCTCTCCTCTCCTCTCCTCTCCTCTCCTCTCCTCTCCTCTCCTCTCCTCTCCTCTCCTCTCCCTCTCCTCTTCCTCTTCCTCTTCTCCACTGACCCGGTTCTTCAGGTGTTTGTGCGATTTCTTCCTGTTTTTGTTGTCATTGCAGTGTGCAGGAACTGTTTGGCTCTTAATCAAGTGTAAGAACACCTGTGCAGCTTCCTACCAGATGAATGGTGGTTGCCATGGTTACCACAGAGGTTACCCGAAATAAACAAAATCAGTGTTGAATGTCTCACGCTCGACTGGCTTTAAAAGCAACAAATCATCATCATGTTGTTAGTACTTTGATTGAGTTTGAGTTTAAACATGATGATACAAAAATCCACATTACTGATCAAAAATGTCATTTTGTTAATATTTTCTGAAAGCACCAATAGTCATCCCTACAGTATTGTCCCAATATTGTATCTATATTGTATTGTATATCAAATTTATTTGATAAAAAATATTTTGATACTTGATTTTGTCCATATCGCTCAGTCCTGATGCTAAACTTCTAAACTAAAGGTTCCCCCTCGTCACTGGTTCTGTAAAGTCCACCAGCTGTGACCAGTTCCAGTTCCAGTAATTTTCTCCTTGTTTTATTTGAAAAAGTTCAGAGTCCTGAAATGTTCAAGTTATCCAGTAATTAACAAGAAAAAAGATTTAATTTGTTATTTAATGTTTTTTTATTTCAATTTCTTTTATTTAAATAGCAGAATTTCTTTCTGCTTTCTTTCCTTGTTTATGATTTTGTATAATGTATAATTATGGATCCCCCCTCGTCTCTGAGGATCCTGTTTACTTCCACTGTCCTGAGGACACTCGTCGATACAAAGTCAATGAGACTTGAACGAAAGTAACTAAGTACATTTACTCAGTTCTTAATGGTTTTGTCCCTTTGTGTCTTTCCACTTTTGCTCCATCACATTTGTCTGATGGCCACAGTTACTGAACACAATATAAGATCATAAAATGTCAACTTTTAAACTCTGAGGACAGAAATTTAGACATTATCAAAGGAGTAAGAGAATAATCTTAATATTAACAAAACTTTCTTTTCTTTTTTCTTTTCTTTTCTTTTCTTTTCTTTTCTTTTCTTTTCTTTTCTTTTCTTTTCTTTTCTTTTCTTTTTTCTTTTCTTTCCTACTTCCCTTCTTTTTCTCGTCCTTCCTACTTTTCCTTCTTCACTTAATCTGAAAGTATGAAACTCTATGAATGCCCTGAGGGGCTAGTGAGAAAAAATAAATTCTGGTGAAAAGAAGTTTAAAAAAAAAAAAAAAAAAGTTTTGGAAGATGGAAAAGAAATTATTTAGTCCTGATCGTTTTGTTGTTGTAAAACTCATTTTGGCCACAAGAGGCTGCGGTGCAGCACTACCCCCTTGTTCTGAACAGGACTAAAAGCTTTTATGTTTCCTTACAGGTGAGTTTTAACTTCTCCATGCACTCCAAACACAAGATACATATATTGTGAGTTTGCAAGTTATGTAACATAACTGTCATGTCTTTGTTTTGGCTAGAAACGTGTATATGTGCCTTGTGTGTAGAGTGCATGAAATAATTTAAACTCATCTGAAAGAAAACACAAATGCTTTTAGTTAATTTAGAACATGGGAAGTAATCCTGACAAAACTTTTTCTTCTTTTTCACAGGAATTTAGAAAAATTATCCTGGCAAAACCTTTTTCATCTCTTCTTGAGTCATAAACACAGAAGAGAAAACATTCAGTCGGACTCAGAAAATTGATTTTTCTTTCTCATTTTCCTCTCCGGGCTTCTGTAAAACTTTCATTAGAGCTTCTAATGAGCTGTACAAACAAAGAGGTCAGAAACTAAAGCAGAGCTGCAGGTTTGCTGTTCACTGTCAGTGGATTCATCACCACAAACCACACTCTGGCATTATATTTGATTCAGTGTCAAATTAGGACACGATGGAGCTATAAAAGACCTAACATGATGTTTTGTGTGTTTTTGTGTGTTGCAGAAGAAGAGGAAACAGGCCAGCAGAGATGCAGACTCTCTCAGTCTCTGCAGTCTGGACATCAACGTAAGTTCTCTGTGGTGCATGAAAAGCTTCAGACGCTGCTCTTGCCTCAGAAAGTGGTGTGATGTGTCAGAAAGGCTTTAGCTCCCTGAAGTGCTGCTGCTGACTTTTACCTACTTCCTGATTCTGTGGCCACCATGTGTTCACACCTTTAAAATACGAGCTAAAAAAAGAGTGAAGCTCAGGAAGTGATGCAGCTCCACTGTCTTTGTCTGTGTTGTCACCTAAAATGTGTTAAACGTGCTGCGTTAAGCAGCTGTCAAATGTGATTTTCTTCCTCACAAAGTTCTTACACAGAGCTTTTAAGGAGTATCTTAACACTAAACCACTTTTTAAAATCAGTATTTCATATATGTACCATCTTTTTTTTATTTTTTTAATCATACTATCAAGTGTTTCTGGTCTATATTTAGTCATCTTAGCTGATCAAATGACTTAAATGACAGTTTTCTTTTCTCTCTTATGTTGTGTTTTGATTATAACTTAAATTCACCCTGTGGACAAAAGACAAAATTCATTGTTACTCACCAAATAACATAATCTGATGCATTTCTTTCCTCATAAAACCTTCACAAAGCTGAAAGCTGAAAGCTTGAAACTTCCAGCGTTTACATCCATTTTCACCAGCTGGCATTTAAGCTTCAAGTTCTTAATTTTTCATCTGCACAACAATCACATTGAAATTACTGTGAAATTACTGTTGTCAGGCTTCTTCTTCTTCGCTGGTTTTGCTGGATCATTGTGACGTTTGTTGGTTGTTACCACCACCTGTAGATCAGTGGGAAGGTGTGAAACCATTGACAGGAATTGTGGAGTCCAAACATCACAGATAATGTGAAATGCTTTGATTTTGGAATAGATTTGTGAGGAAATCAGATCAGAAACTCACTAAAATGATATTTAATTGGGACGTTTCCTGTGCAAATGAGGCTTAATCCTTATTTCAATGTGAATGATTTGTCGTTTATTTTCTGTAACATGTTACTGTTTAATATTCAGGAGATCAGGAGTAAAATATTTCACATGTATAGAGAAAAAAGGTCTCATGAAGAATCACTGTGATGTAGAAGAACCTCACTGTTTCGTTCAGGAACGTCACCATCAGCCCGAGAGACCAGCAGGTTTAATGTCCCTCCAGAGGAGGACAGACTCTGTTTTGTTTGTTGTCTGAGCTTTGGGACATTGAGAGTGAAGTTTTGGTTTTACTGTCTTGCCTCCAGGGACACAAGGGATGTCCTTTTTACTGAGTTATCCTGTATTTATGATGATTTTTTGGGGGGCTACATGGTTATGAAAAACTTGAGTTGTGCTTTAAAAGGGAACATTTTTTGTTGCAGATTTTATTTGTCAAACTTGGAAAAGAAGGTAAAATATTCTACTTAAGACCAGCTGTGAAATGGACTGTATTTTGTAATGAAAGGAAACTGTTTGAACACTGCAACTGTGTTTTTTTTTTTTTGGTGTCCTGTAAACCCATGACGTCTGGACACTTTGTGTGCATGACGTGAAAATAGAAAATCAATCAATTTAGGGCTGCAACTAACAGTTATTTCATAGTCGATTATTTTCAATTAATCGAGTTATTTGCTTATAAAATGTCCAAGATGATGTCCTCAAATGTCTCATTTTGTCCACAACCCAAAAATATTCAGTTTACTGTTATAAAGGAGTAAAGAAACCAGAAAATATTCACATTTAAGAAGCTGAAATCAGAGAATTTTGACTTTTTTTTTCTATAAAAAATGACTCAAACTAAATAATCGATTATCAGAATAGTTGTCGATTAGTTTAATAATTGATTAATTGAGTAGTTGTTGCTGCTCTTCAATCAATAATGTAGGAGAAGAAAAAAAGAGACTAATGCAAGTTAACTGTCTTTACAGTTACAGTCTTTGAATTATATGCATAAAATAGGTGTGGGTTAATGAATTGTAATTCAGGTACATTATAGAAAAATTGAAAAGTTTATCATCGTAGCATCATAGTTGATACAACTCATTCACAGGATCTTAAAGTGAGGGTTGGTAACGTTGGAGAAACTAGACAGAGTAAACTAGATTTTGAAAGTGTGAACCAAAAACATCCTCCACATAAAAAACAGACTACAGAGACCATTTTTTCTTTCTTTTTGCCAGAACATTTGATTTGTTGAGTGATGTTAGGGTGTAAAGAGAAGATAGAGAGAAGATATTCAGTTTACTAGTTGGCGATTAATTTAATTGTCGGTTAATAATCAATCAATCGTCGTAGCGCTACTATGAGTCACACCAACTTTTGTGACAAATAGGATATAAAGGTGTCCATGTGTTCCTGAACAAAAAGGCAGATGTTTTTTTGATGATAAATTAGATTTTTTTCTAGTTTTAAATGACACTTGACTTTTTTCAACCAACTGAAGCTGGTTTTGGGTTTTTCCAGCTGAATCGGACAGAACAGCGGGCGAGCAGGCAGATAAATTCAACAGCATTGTAACGCTCGTAGACGAGGCCGTAACTGTGATTTTTGAACTTTGCACTTTATTATCTTCTGCACAGACGGTGGGTTATTGTATATCTGGATCCTGAGGGGCCCTCAGTCCTTGTGCTGGGCCCCTCCTCGTGTACGTGTCTGTATTTTTAGCCCTCTGCCCGTTCCTTCCCGGGCGTTTCCCCTCCCTGCTCACTCTAACACAGGATGTCCACCCTGTTCAATACACCAGGGCAGAGTGACAAACAGACCCAAACACACCATCAGTCTTATTCTGTTACAAACCAACGGCGGCAGACAGTCAACCTGAAATAAATGACTTTCTATTGTTTCTCTACTGTTAAGTCCCTATAGCTCTGTGAGTCACACAGTCATATTGTGCTCTTACTGAAACTCCAGGACCTGGAGGACCTATTTTATCTGATTTATAGGTCAAAGGTCATGACGGGAGTTTAGATTTTATATCAACATTCACTTCAGGAGCATCACCGTCTTTTGTCTGGACTGGAGATGAGTCAAATCAAAGGTTAAGATTTATTTAATATGTCAGTAGTTTACTGACAATGTCATAAGATATTTTCTGGAACAAACCATGTAAATAGTACAGTTACTTTAGGTAAGTTTAGAGTAGGGCTGCACAATTAATTTAAATTTTATCGAAATCACAACATGGCTTTGTGCAATTTTCAAATTGCACAAGGTGCATATTTGTTAAAGGCAAAATGTGTGTCGAAAAAACTTTTAATTTAATGAATGTTGTGAGGCAGAGATGTCAGATCAGATTCTACAGACTTAAAAAATCATCTTCATTTGGTACAGATTCCTGCAAAAAAAATCACAAAATAGTCATTTTAACACATTTTTTCAATCAAAATAAGAATAATGATGTAAAAATCACTGAGCACAATAAACTTTGTGATTTATAGCTGAGCTGTTGGACTGAATTGCCACAGATGTGTTTATCTGCAGAAAAATGTAACATTTTCACATGTTCAGTTGACCTGCTGTGTGCTGACTAAAAAAACTCAGTTACAGTGGCAATCAGTTGCTCAATTAAAGGAGAAATCAGTAATTTATTTACTGTAATAAATCAGAAAGTGACCACGATACATCAGCAGAGATCAAGGAAACGTATTAACGTGACAGCCGCGGTGTCCGCCTTTGAGATTTCTGTTCCAGGCTGAAATAATTGTTTTAGTTTGCCTGTTTCACATTAATTAGAGTTCAAATTAATGATGAATGTTCGCCGAATGAGTAAGTGTCTGTTTATGAGTCATAAGATAATCTTTTAGAAGGAGCAGATGTTTATTCACTTAATTCAAGTGTGTATTTTCAGATCAGTGGACTTTTGTTTTCAGGATCACGCGCTAAAGTCTACATCGACAGACAACTGACAGTTATAAACAGCTGATCAATCAGTGGAGAACTTATCGTCACTTGTTTTTGTCAAATATGCTGCTTGCGTCCGGCGCTCCTGCGGAGTTTCTACAGCCTGCAGAGTTTCAATCATATCATATATTAGATACGATTTCTACCTATTTAAAATAGGCTACAGTCTGTGGCTCCAGTTCACTATTTGGACTGCTGATCTCATTGTTGCTCACACAATTGCTGCATATCGCTCTTTTAATTGTAAGCGTACCAGCTGAGTCCTTTCTAGAACCATCCAGTAGATTTACAGTTAGTGTTTGTATTAGATCCTTTGTTGGAAATGACAGTTTAACTCACTGGTAAAAAGAAGGAAAAAAGTATTTTAAAAATTAACATAAATTGGATAATTCATTAAAACAACTACAGCACAAAACAGAATGAACTCCTCTTAAGTCTATAGGATGTAAATAAAATGTCTTACTGTCATTTAAAGATGCGTCTCGTTTCCTGTGGAGGTTCCTGTTAGTCTGTAAACAGGGCGGTTATAGATGTTTTCTCTGGTTAATTAATATTCAGTGTCCAGTGTTCATACTGAGCCCCTCAGGCTCTCATGGTAGATTAACAGTTATTGATGTGGTTCAGTAAACCAAAGCCTGGATTAGTAAACTGAGAGGGAAGATGTGTTTTCTTCAGGCATCTTTCAACAATAACAATAACGTTCTGTCTGGCCTTCAGAATAAAAGCATGATTTTTATTTTATTTTATTTATTTATTTATTTATTTTTACTAATAATAAGGTAATTCAATCAAAACTTATTTCATATATTTCTATTTATTTTAAGCTCATTCCCATTTCTTGAAAAATGTAATTTTTTTTAATTGTAATTTTCTTTTTTAATTATCAAGGCTTTTTTGCTAATGATAATATGGTACTTCAATTATGTGAAGTCAAAATCATAACTTATTGTGTCATAATTACAAGATCTTCATAAATAAACACAATAAGTCAAAATTATGACACAGCAGTAATAAGGAACAAAACCTTTCAGTTTCCATAGAGTTTGACCATCACAGGAAGTCGTACGTTCAGTTTTATCATTGAGTTGGTGAACGTTAAAGAGCCAAACAACGCAATTTAAAGGAGAATTCTGATATTTTTCAACTAGGGATGAACTTTATTCTCTCAATCCATTGGCCACACTAGCTTCTCACTCGCCACTTCCTTTGTAGAGGCAAAATATATCAGGTAAAACCTCACAAACCCAAGTCCAAGCAGTCAGGAGCTGTTATTGTAGAAAACTCTGCAGGGATCTTCTTCTGGTGTGGACAGCCAGCTAACCAAACTAGCTGCCAGGTCATCAGCTATATAATAACAAAACTTTATTATACTTATTGTTTCATATTATATATGAGCCCACCTCAAACTCTCAAGTTTTAAAATAAACTAAACACCTATAATCTTTAGTTGAGATAATTTACTTTTCTTCTTTAGATAAACAGTGAACTGTGAACCTCTGTCTTTTTTAGTGCCTGAAAAATTAAATAGTTTGAATTTAAAGTCTGTAATTTTTTTGTGTGTATAATAGTTTTTTATTTTGTTGTAAGACAGCGCAAGAGACACAATACAGTGCAGTACAATACACTGCCACCCTCCCCTGGTTTTGAAAAAGTGTTTTCTCCTTCAGAGGTGGGTCTGGGTCACTCAGAGGGGATAGTGCCGTCTACCAGACCCACCGACGCAGAGTGAGAGTCAGTACTACGTGTTTGTTTCAGAATCTTTACATTTACTTTCACTTTACACTTCAATATTTTTTTTTACATACGGTGTTTTGAGTTTCTAAAATTCAAAGCTTCAAGTTTATCTAAAGAAGAAAAGTAAATTATCTCAACAGAAGAATCAGGAGTTGGTAAAACTTTTTCAAAACTCAAGAATTTGAGTTGGGCTCAAAAATAAAAAATCTTTTGTAGTCTGTTACCTTGAAATTTTGAGTTTTTCGCTCTTACAGTGAAGCTTATTATTAACCACATGGTGTTTTTAAATAATAAAAACCCGTCATACTGTTCACATTTGTCCATATTTTATCACACATCAGTCAAATTTAAAGACATCTCTCTTTATCACACGGCTTTTGTTAATGCTCAGCTCTGATTGGTCAGTTACGGCACTCTGCAATGTGATTTCTTTGTGTATAGCAGACGCTGCTATGGGCGCAGTTCTGATCCTGGACTCTGGGGGAAGAAATCAAATCATTTTTAAATAAATATCTTGTGTCAAATTATTGATTTTTTTAGTAAGTAGCCGTGTAGTAAGCCGGATAACAAACAGTAACAGGTCATTATGTGTAAATAAACCCTGACCGGGTGATGTAGGAGGCGTCTTGAATCCACCAAATAACCTCCTCACTGTACATTACCTCTGACTTTGATGTATGTGCGATGCGTCACAGTTCAGATGAAATGAGGCGGGCGTGTGTGTGTGTGTGTGTGAGTCAGTTGAGACAACTGAATCTGTTCTTGGACCCTTTGGTGACTCTTGTTCTTCTCTGGGCGTCCACGACCCAGATGACCCATTTTAGAGACAATGGAGCTGAGTCACACGGGCGGCTTTTGTTCGCCGTACATGAGGTCTGTTTCGTGTCATGTCAGAGGTCAGCCGTGATGCTCTGATACCAGTCGCTGATTTCAAAAGAAACCATGGAAACGCTTCTAAAAATGACACAATGATCAGTGTTGTTCTGATGCTTCATCACAGATGATCCAGGATGTGTGTCTGTTTGTGTGTGTGTGTGTGTTTGTGGACATCACATTGACTTATATTCATTCCCTGGAGACTTAACCATGCAGCTAATTATTGTTTTTATTATGATCGTTTAAATCTCTTTTAAAAACACACTTTTATATACAGACTTTTATGTATACTCTGACACTTTAGAGTCTTTGTTTTAATGTGTTTTATTTGTTTTCTTTCTTTCAAAGGTCTTTTTATTGCCTATCAATAAAGGACAAAACAGTAACTGTACAGGGAAAGAAAAGTTTTCACCCAAATCCCGACACATCCGTCTTCTCATGCAACGTCAAACACACAGACAACCACAGCCGACCATAACTGATGTAGTCTATTCTCAGGCATGGAAATAATTAATTACAGTTTATTTTTTTATCTTAATTACCTTTTATCTTGTACTATTATTATTTGTCATTGTTCTATTTTGAGGGTGGGGTGGGCGTTTTATTGTATGTAAAGCCCTGTGTAAATGTTGTTTGTAGAAAAGTGCTATACAAATAAGGCTTGTTCATTGGACATTCCATCTACACTGACCACATGAAACCTTTCAGTGGGCCACATCTGGCCCCCGGGCCGCATTTTGCTCGGGTCTGATCTATACAGAAAAAAATAAAAATACGGCGGCCACAGAGTGATAGAGATCCATAGAAGAGGGGGCACAGCACCAGCCGTAATCCCCCAAAAAACAACCAAAATAACAAAATTAAAATTAAATAAATAAACAAATAAAAGCTAGGAAAAAAATGATAATAATAAATAAATTTAAAAAAAACAAATGTACAAAAATAGGCAGGATAAGACAAAACAATGATCACACTTCAGGGCCCCAGACCGAACAAAATAATTCCAAAAATCCCCCCGGACTGGTCCATCGGCATGGTCAGCATTGATTCACTGGAGACAGTTTTTGTCGTATAATTGATCGATTGAATCGATTTCCAGTACCTAAGTATTGTTCTAACAGCTGTAATGACTCTGGCATTATTATTTATCAATCAATACAGCTGACCATTCTTTTCTTTATTATTTGAGTCATTGTTTTGTCTTCAAAATGTCAGAATATAGATCTTTACTTTAGTCTTTTTGAGATACTGGCAGCAGAAAACAACTGGAGTTCTTGCTTGAAAAATGACCAAAACAATTAATTAATGACCAAAACAGTCGCTGATTTCTAACTGTGTCGACCACATGCACCAACGTGGCTTTGTGACATGTTTACCACATGAGTAACGCAAACACACATCATCCCGAACACACACACACACACACACACACACACACACACACACACACACAGAGTAATTAACTTCAGAACCGGTGCTGAACCAGGGCAGAGCTGTGTCTGCCTGCAGGCTTCTTCTCTCTGTAGTAATTAAAGTTCAGATTGACATTGACTGAACAGTCCACCAGCACCACCAGTAGCTCCAGTATCAGCTCCAGTAGCATCATGACAGGGTGATTATTCAGGTCATGATGAAACAGAATGATGAAGAGTTGGCTAAAGAGTTAAATTTTCTGAGTTTTCTTTTTGATCACCGTTTTGTTCATGTTTATTTTATTAAATTTTTCAGTGAAAGAGTTCTAATTTCTTCACTTCATCTACCAGAGGACTGAATTATATGATGAGAGTTAAATATGATGCATTACCGTAGATTAAATGTGATAAAACTAGTTAAACCTGCTACAATGAGTTTTTAAAAGTTTAATACTGACTGAATGCCTCTGTACGACCTGCATAAACAAACAAGACCATCAGCGAGAAGATCAGCTGATTCTTTACAGTCATTCTTTCTGCCACCAGGTCGGATTCTCCTTGAAATCAGATGAAGCGATTTACAGCCTGCAGACCAGACGTCTGTGTTTACATTTTCCCAGGCAAAGTCAGGCTCGGTTAGCCAGTAAAAAAGAAGCAGGAGGATGATTTTTATTTAGATTATTTTATTGTTGATGTTGTGTTTTGGGGTTATGGTAGAGGAAGCACTACCGGAAACTTTTAGAACATCCATTCTTGTAGTCGCCTCATCTCTTTGGAATTTATTTTTCTTGTGATCTTCAGTTTCATTCTCACAGGGTTACACAGTCCACTTATTTATCAATAAAATAACTGCTAAAAGCAAAGATTTGAGAAATAGTGAAAAAGATCATTTAAAAAATCCAAATAGAAATCTAATGTTGTTGTATAGTCAAGTCAAGTCAAGTCACTTTTATTCATATAGCACATTTAAAGACTATAATAGTGACCCAAAGTGTTGTCTTCAGTCCAGGAAGACGGGTTAGAATCAGCCTAAATACTGATACACTGGATTAAAAGAACAGTACATAAAAGCCAATAATACATAATTTAATACAATAATACACATGGTGTAATACAGAAAAGGCAGAACTAAAAATGGAAAAAGCACCTAATGTAAGACAAATAAAATGATCATCAAAAAATTATAAATAAAATCAGAGTCAAAGTCTTTCTGTGAGCACAATTGGCTAAAGGACACATAGACCTCATGGGGTCCTCCCTCAGCCCCAAACCCATTAGTAAAATCTTTAAAACACCTCATAAATATAAAGTTTCTTTTCTAAAAATAAAAGGCTCTGTAATTTCCTCAAACTGGTCACTGCAGTCTTTGTCAAATGTTACGCAACCAGGAGGACGGGGGCGGGATTGATCCACATTTTGTGTCCTAGTGAGTATTTCCAGCAGCAGGACGGAGTGGGATGGAGTCCAAATAAACTACAGTGTGTGTTAGGGGGCGTAAGGACACATTGGTCTGGACTGATACATCGATTTAATGTTCAATGATCCAATATGATCGACGTGAAAGAAGAATATTGACCTACATCATCTTTAAGATATGCCTTTATTTTGAAATTCCCGGCACATGTCTGTGTCACAAATGTCAGGGGATGTTCGGTCATAAAATTTAGTTGCTTTTTGTGACATAAATGTAACTGAATCTGTTAAATTGACATATAATATTGTCTAATATTGATCACAGATCCCTGACTTGACTTTGTGATATCATAACATGATGAAACGTGATCTATAGCTCAAGTGTGTGTGTGTGTGTGTGTGTGTGTGTTCATGCTGTTGAAGAAACATGTCACTCAGCGCAGCAGTGTGACTCACTGATGTGATGTGCTCGGTAGTTTTTGGACAACAATGGAGCTCTGTGGCACAGAGGAAGAAGACACATCAGGCTTTGAGTACACAGACAATACGTAGCGGATCAATTCATTGTTTACTTTGGTGTTTTAATGAGATTTGATGACAATAAGAAATGTCCAACATCTTCTTGAAGCAAAGGCTCAGGATACTTATTCTGACAGACAAAAAGAGAAAAAATAGAAGGTACAGAAAAAGGGAAAAAGAAAGGAAGGAAGGAAAGTGAGTGAGTGGGTGAGCTGGTGAGTGAGTCAGAGAGAGAGAGGGAGAGAGGGAGAGAGAGGGAGGGGAGAGGGAGTCAGCGAGCTGTGAGTTTTCAAACACAGACAGTCGGAGGAGGACGATGAGTGGACAACCATCACTGAGAGGGAGAAAAGCTTTAAGAAACCTGGAATAAGAGATTCAGATCTCCAGACGGCCTGAACTCCACATCTGTATGAGCCCCGGTGGGATCAAACCTTTACTGAACTCTAGACCTTCGCTCTGCTGATAGACAGACTCTTTCTGGACCGTCTGTCGGTACCGAGCTGAACCCAGATACCCCGTCGATCCTCTGACACCGCTGGATGTTTTCAGGACACTACCAGAGGCGTGAACTCTTCTGCTACCAAACTTTTTCTGGACGCTCTTCCAGAACCAGACTTCTGTTTGAAACTCGACTGGTGCCGGTTACTTTCTGCGATTTCTTCTGGTCTCTTTGTGGATCTTGCTTTTAACGTTCCTCCAGTGTCACACTCTCTGTAGCAGCCTCACAATTTCTCCAGACACTTTCCAGATGTTCTGCTGTTGCCAAACTCTTCCTGGACTCTCTACTGATCATCACACTCCACTTGAGTTGGGTTCTTTGCATTTCCACACTCCTTAGTCCTGGACGCTCTGCCAGTCTGAACGTATCCTCTTGGTGCTGGGAAAGGTCCGGTTCCTGCGCTGGATTTTGTGGTGAGCAGTATGGTGGTGGGGCCGAGCCCCCTCTGCCTGCTGGTACACCGGTTTAAGTCTGGATGTTCTGTGGAGTTCAGCAAGGGGAACAACAACAACATGGGGAAACAGGTGGAGGTGAGATGGGGAAAAAAAAAATCTATACCTCAGCACTCATTTATTAACATTTACTCAGCTATACTTATATTTTCATCAGTGTAGTTTTAAGTATCTGTTTGTGGTATTGTTACTCTGTTTATCACAATGAGTCCATGATAAACTTTTTAAACTTTTTATCTTATTTTCAGTTTTTTTAAAAAATATTTTCATATCAATATAGACCTACAACAAAAGGACAACAAATAGACATATGACAGCCACAACAATAACAAAGACAGCAACAATAACAAACACCACAACAAAAGGTATAAAATAATACAGTAACACATTACGCAACAACATATGACATAAGAGGGGGTATACAGCACTATGCCTCATAATTAATATATTAATTCATATATCTTAAGGAGTGCATGCCATGTATATGGAAAAAACAGAAGTTCAGGAATATTATATTTTGCATGGGGCTGCTCACCAAATTATTGTTAATGATTGATAATAATTGTGGAGTGAGGTTTTTTTTGGCTTCTGAAGGGGGGGGGGGGGGGGGGGGGGGGGGGGGGGGGGGGGGTGCAAGAAAAAATTTGGAAACCTCTGTTCTAATGTAATTGAAAGTCAGATCCTACAGACTTAATAAAAAACATCTTCATTTGGTGCAGATTCCTGCAAGAAAAATCACAGTATATTCAATTTAACATGTTTTTCAATCAAAATAAGAAATAATAATGAAAAAATTATCACCACTAATATCGCAAATCCTATCACATTTGCAATATCAGTCAAATTAATCGCAATAAATTAAATGATATCTGCACATATCAGACTGTGACAGGCTGATATCAGCCGACCAATATATCTCTCTGGCTCAAGTTTATTTGTTGTATTAGTTTGCAGTGGAACATTTTCCTAATGCCACTAATTTCCTTTATTATCATCACTAAATGAACTGCAATGAACACTGCGTCGCTCTGTGTCACCCCGCTCTGTTTACATAACAGTTTTGTAGTTGGTCATTTTGAAAAAAGATGAAGTTTATAGTTCAATTTCTATTTCAAATTTAATCTGCTTTATTGACATGATGTTTTAGAGCAAACAAAAACACAATATAAATACAATATACAGTAAATAGTAAATGTTAAAAGTGACAAAAAAGAAAAGGTAAACACAAAATTGTAAAAAGAAAATGGCGTGAAAGGCAGAATATGAGCTGTGAGGGGAATTAACAACATTAACAACAATATTTTAAATAATCAGCAACATAGTTTACATCCTGCCCTGCTGTTTTTCTGCTTTGCTCTGTGTACAATGATGCAGCTAAAAAAACTGCAGTGATTCAGCTTCACAACTAAAGATTTTAATCATATATTTTTAATTTATTTGACTGTGTGGGAATCTGATGTTTCGTACCACAGATGATCTTGTTAGATGCCACTGACGACAATAAAACATGAGGAGACCTGCAGGCTGTTACAGGAGCTGTGTGTGTTTTTTTATTCAAACTCTTGACCTGCTGCTGTAAACCTGCTGTAATTAGATAACCAGTCTACTGTTGACCAACTGCACTGAATTGATCTTTGTCAGACTGAATCAGCTGAAGCACCATCGCACACAGAAAACCCATTACAACATGTTCAATGGAAACTTTTCAGCTGTAAAGCAAATAAACTGATTATTTCTCATCCTCACTGAAGCCAAAAAAAACTTGAAAAACAGGTTATATCTTTAAGAAACACAACAGTATCATCTGCTAAATGAGGAAAAACACGATTAATTACATTTATACTCTGAGTCACACCGTTTTTTTTTCCAGTTTCCTCTTTACTGTTGATTCCAAGAGATGAGAAAAAAAAAACATTTTGGTAAAATCATTAAAAACTGTCGTCAGATTCGGGACTTGGACTTGAAGTTCTGCCAGAGGCCGGTTTATTTTTGGTCGACCGGTTCCTGACTGTGAGCGCTGATGGAAACTGAGTTTGATGGTTCCTGTGTTCCAGTAGGTCAGCTGACTGCGGGCTGCAGGACAGAGCTGAAGATATACACACAAACACACATATTGATTTACTGTAAGTCTGTATCCAGGACAAGCAGCCTGGTGGCATTTTCACACACACACACACACAGACCCTGATGATATGGAGGCCTGATATCCCTGTGTGTGTGTTTAGAGAGAGTCTGGCAGAGAGGGAAAGACTCTGAGTCACACTATTGTTTAACCAGAAGTTTTTTAACAAAGCGGAGTCAAGTTTCCCGCAAACTACTCAGACAGTCCAAACTCAGACAGCTGTTTAAAAACATCAGGCAGGGAAACAGTGTTCTGACTCAGAACATTTGTTAACTGATCGATTAGTCCATTTACAGAAAATTCATCAACAACAGTTCTGATAATCGGTTAATTACGTAATTTTATTGTCCAGTGGGATCAAGAGTTACAGGAATTTATTGGCAGAATTTGGCAGAAATGGAATATAATATTTCTAAGTATGTTTCCACTAGGGATGTTCCTGGCGACTAATTTCCCTGAAAATTAAATACAAAATTTAATTTAGACTAGTCAACTAGTATAACACTAAGAAAACACTCAGAAATTAGTTAGAATTGAGCAGAATTTATTAGTTTATAATGTTAAACACTGTCCGAAAAAATACCGTGTTGAAGCCGTTAATCACAGTCAACAATCGCCAAATCATACTTTAAATGCCACTGAAATGCGCGCTACTTTGCACTGTGCAATATAAACCTTACAAATTAATGTACAAATCATGACAACAGCTCACTAAATGCTTCAACTTTTCAGACCGAAGAGTATCACAGAGTCTGTAGAGCTGATGTTAGCTGCCAGCCTGACAAACAGTGTGGCTAATGTTAGCAGTGTTAGCGGCAGCAGCTGCTGCTCTGCTTGCAGGTTTATGTCTGTGTCTGTGCTGAATGTGATCACATGTTGCTCCAGTCGAGTGATTATAAACCAGTTTATTCTGTCACAGTCTGCATTCAACATTATTTCCATTTTCTAGATTAAAACACTGACAAAACGCGCTGGTTTTACGAGCTGTCATCTGTCTGACTTTGCTGATATAAATATCCAGGGTTGCCTGGGCCACTGGGACACACGCGCTTACGGTGTTCGGCGAGAGGGGCTGCTGTCTGATGGGGCTGCAGCCCCAGCTAGTGGTGGGCGGCTGCATAACATCTTAGACGCAACAGTTACCTGACATTGTGCATGAATGAAATATTGATAAATAGTTTAGACGACTTGTATTTCTGGTGCAGACTAGCGAGGGTGGGGACGTTTAATCGTATAGTCAACTAATCACGTGCATCCCTAGTTTCCACTAGTTTATAATCACCTGAAAATAAGAATTGTTGCGTTTTCGTTATCTTAAAATGAGGCGTTTTTATCTACAGAGGGTGCAGGTCTTCTTCCATGAAGTCAGCCATGTTGAACTGCAGTGGTTTTACAGTAGCCCAGAGTGGACAAACCAAACACTGGCGCTAGATACGGCCTTTCACATTTAGTGCAAGTTTTGTGGCAAATGTAGGTTCTCCTACACACTTAGAAGGGGAGCAGGAGATGAGGTGTTTACAACCTGCAAGCTCACCACTAGATGTCACTAAATCCTGCACACTAGTTCTTTACTTTATCCAGTAAAAACTGTGGTTGCAGCTTCTCCAGTATGAGCATTTGCAGCTTTTCTGTTTTATACCGTTTTAATATTTAATATTTTAGGGACGGAGTCCAGCAGAGATTCAAGTGATTTGGGCGTAAAGAAGCACACCTTGTAAATGATGTATTGGATTTTTCTTTTAAGAACCAGTCTGTAAGAGATATTTAAGTATGTTTTAATTTGTGTGTAATCTCCTGAAAATAAGAACTGCTGTGTTTTTGTCACCTTAGAATGAGCCATTTATATGTACAGAGGGTGCGGGTCCTCTTTTACAGAGTCAGCCATGTTGAACTGCAGCGTTTCTACAGTCGTCCAGAATGAACAAGCCAAATACTGGCTCTGGATACAGACTATTTTTTTTTCCAGACTTTTGTGTGAGTTTCACAGCCACTGTAGGTTCTTTTACACTCTTGGAAGAGGAGAGTGAGAGGATGTGTTTGTGATCTGCTAGATGTCACAAAATTCTACACACTGGTCCTTTAAGTGATGTTAGCAGCATGCCCCTGTAGGTGGCAATGTCAGTCTGTAGTTCGGTCAGTCAGTCTGTCCGCCACTTTGGTCCAGACTGAAATACCTCAGCAAATATTAGACGGTCTGCATCTGCATAGTTCTTAATGTCTTAATCACAGCTGCATATAACCACATTCTGTGGACAACATGGACGACATGAGACTGATTTACATGATGAGTCGGCTCAGTGGCAACGCCAACGGTAAAACAACAGTGCTGCTCTGCCGTCCACTTGTTTATTTACTCAACAGAACCTTTCACAATCATTTGTTACGGGTCAACGCTGCTCAGGATGACAACAGAAAACTCAGAGGTCAAACTACACAGGAATAAATACAGACATTCATGATGATGAAACAGATGAATCCTGCTGACTTTTCTATCTCCTGAGTTTTCACTTTGAAAACAGCTACCAGATGGACTGATCAAAGTTTTTTTTGGGGGGGGGGGGGGTTGACCCTGACCTACACTGACATCTGTAATCTCTGCTGGTGGCTGCAGGCTGCTGATTGTGTTGCAAATCAAGATGATAAAGAAATTACATCCTGTGTTTGTAGAAGTTTGGACTTTTATAGGGTGACGTGCGTCACTGCATGCCACTGTGTCTGTTTTAATATCACCTCTGAAGTCTGAAATGCTTAAATTGTTTACATAAAAGCATCAAAAAAAGTATGTTTTTAAAAATCCTAGATGTAACCTCATTAGTTCTGTAGCCTGCAGGTCTGTGTCAGAGTCTGTTAAGCAGGTTTTGGACTCATTGATGGACCTCTCTGTTCTCTCCTCCAGGAGCCCAGCACCAAGCGCAGCAAAGTCGTATCCAGGGTGACATCTCTGGCCAGCCTGCTGCCGCCGGTCAAGACTGCACCGACTGAAGAGGATTGGTCAGACGCTGCAGGTAAAACACCAATCAGATGTCTCCACCAGTTTTTTGCTGGTTGCATTAAGTTGTAAAGTGGAAGAAGCCGCTGGTTCTTGGAGGGTTTTTCTTTCATCTGTGATCCTGTTTCATTTTTCTCTTTTGATGACAGATGGAGCCTATCAGAGGCATGAATCTGAACCGCAGCAAAGTCAAAAAACTTTGCTGTTGAAATTTGAACAAAACACAGCACATAGTTGCTGACTTCATCCAAATTGGACCCAGAATTTAAAAGTTAACTGATTTAAGCTGCAGATTGTGAAGTCAGTTTCTAAACAACGAACTCTTTAGCTCCTCTATGTTAGTGTTGCACCTTTGGAGTCATAGTTAACCTCTCCCCTGAAGATATTGAAGATGTTTCTTAAAACCGTTGTTCATCTTCTGAACTGATGATCAAACCAGGAGAGTTTCATACCAATTCAAGTTGTAGAAGTCCTCCAGCTGTGACCTTTACTTCCTGAACCAGTAGCAGCCAAACCTGCTCCTTCCACTGTGCAACTTAATACTACAGATGCTCAAACTAAGATAAATAAATACTGATATTATTCTACAGACAGTTCAGTGTATTTTAACCACCTGCGTGTCTCTGCAGCGCTCCATCAGTTTTCGTAACGACAGTCAGACGGGAGAGAGCCGCTCAGCCTCCTCCCTCCTCCTCGACCATGAAGGCGCGCGTGATCTCGGCGACGGTCTCCAACCCTTCCTCCTCCATGACTGCACCGCGGGTTTCCACGGCGACGGCTCCAGCCGCCAAGCGCCGCGACAGCAAGCTTTGGAGCGAGACGTTCGACGTCCGGCTTGGAGCGACGCAACCTCTGAGCCCAAAAGAGATAAAACGACAGGAGGTGAGAGACGCACTGCTGCTGGACTTTTTTTTTTTATTGGGGTGGTGTCTGTGGTTTCTGGTCTCCTTAGATACAGTCGATCAATCAGTCATGTGATTTTAAGGATAACTGTAGTATTTTTCAACCTGGACCCACAACTTTTGAAATTGAAAGGATCCCAACAGAGACAGAACTTTTTGTTAAAGAGTAAGATCCTTTTTGTTTAAACAGGAACAGCTGTTATATCGCTCTGTTCAAAGTGACCAGACTCATTGATAAAACCAGTAATTTTACTTCTCTGGTCTCCCACACCCTCGTTCAGTTAGTTTCTGTTATGTTGTGACTTTTGGTGCTTTAAAGGGTTAAAAACTGATTAAGGCAGCGGCAGACCAGAGTGGTAAAATTATTCTTTTTGTCAGTGGAGTCTGGTGTCTTTGAGCAGAACAACAGAGCAAGAAGGTCTCTCTCTGTAGTGATCATTTCCATAATGTTGTCAGACACTTAGGAAAACAATCTGAGCCTGCCAGTGGCCAAAACAAGCACTTCCAGTGGGCTTACTTTGACGGTAATGTTGCCTGGAGGGATTACGTTGCAGCTCAGTTTGGCTTTTGCCGACAGCAGCACACTTGCGCAACACCGGACTAATTTCAAAAAGTGTTTCCCCCATTAGTCACTTAGACACAAAAACATGGGAAAATAGGGTCCAGGTGGAAAAATACCTATGTTACCCTTCATGAAAGTAATATTATGCAAAGAAAACAATAGTACAAAATTCAATATTAGACTTTCTACTGTTCTTTATTGTTAAATTCTCCCTGCAGGCTATATTTGAGTTGGCGCAGGGGGAGCAAGACTTGGTGGAGGATCTCAAGTTGGCCAAGAAGGTAAAAAAAAAAAAAACCTTACTCGTCCTCAAAGAACTGACTTTCCTCCTATATTCTACATTTATTTGCAGTACCACTATTTGTAAATATGCTTGTGTGTGTGTGTGTGTGTGTGTGTGTGCTGCAGGCCTACCACGACCCGATGCTGAAGCTGTCAATCATGACTGAGCAGGAGCTGAACCAGATCTTTGGGACTCTGGAGTCACTGATACCGCTGCATGAAGGTAGGCAGGAGCATCTGATAGATGTGCAGCTGAGTGCTGGATACTGGACCCCTTCTCTGACATGCACCCCTTTACATTACGATGTCACTGTTACATGCCTGTCTCATGTCTGAATGAGCACCATGGTCACTTTTTCATGAAGTCATGACAGTAATCTTACTCAGTTGTGCCTTGTTACATTTCCACATCACTTTCAACACAGCATAAGTCTGAACTGAATACTCATGACATTTTAAAGATTAAAGGTTGCAGCAGCACAAAGTTAAGCATGCACATCTTTGTCCTCCTCCTATGTGGAGTCATAGGAGGGTCATGAAACAGAATAAATCTGTAAAAGAATAAGAATGGATATCTGTAAATATAAAGAGGAATAAATAAAGAATAAATCAGTGTAGAAATATAAAGACAAATAACAAAATATAAAGGAATAATTATAAACATTTTCATTTATGCTCACATTTATTTGTTCATTTATTTCTGTATATATATTTTCAAATATACAGTATATCTTTATTTTTGCATATCATTTTTTTAGAATAGTTTGAAACATGTTTTTATTCATTTTTTTATATGTGTGTGCAGGAATTGACTATTCAGTCATGGCAGGAAGGCCGACCCAGAGCTAGTTGACAGACAGCTTGGCCCTTCAAGGAATAGCAAAAGCAGTCGAGACAAGATTAGGAAATATATCAGATAAAATCAATAAATTACATTATATAGAAAATTGATATCAAGTCAGATCATAGGCTACGAAAGTTCTTGGATGGCATGTTGCATTTAAACATTTATTATTTGAGAGAAAAAAGGAAAAATAATTTTTGTACCAAAATGAAATTATATCACATTGTATTGGCACTGGTGTTCAAACAACAGCAGCCCTGTTGGTGTCATGGATTGAGTTTGGAGTTTCAGGTTCATGCTCGTGTGCCAGTACTTCTGGATGCCACCAAAAAGGCTTGAAAAAGTGAAGTGTTGAAAGTTTTTCCGTTGAATCTTCTTAAATGTCCTCATGCTGCTGTGGCTCCTGACCTTTTTTGTCCTGTTTTAGAATTTCAAAACTGTCCGTCTCTCTTCAGACCTGCTGAGTCGCCTCAGAGACGCCAGGAAACCTGACGGATCCACAGAACATGTGGGACACATCCTGACTGACTGGGTGAGTGAAAGTTTTTTTTTTTTAATTGTGGTTTTCAGAGTTAAACATACAGTGAAAACAGGAAAAAGTATTCTGAGTGCAAATATAAATTAAACATAAGGAGTCAGATAAAAACAAATAAATAAAAACAGTCAGACGTGAAACAGAGAAACAAAATAAAACAAAACAAATTGAGTTTTTAAAGGTTAGTTAGCTTACACAAGTGGAAGTAATGCAAATTAGTTTTAATATATTGCAATTTCAGTTTGTCAGTGAGACAATGGAAAATGCTTAAAGACCAGATTAGACGAGGTTAAATACATTTTTCTCTTGACAAAACACTCTGAAGGTAAGTACAGTCTTCTGAATTCTAATGTCATTATGTCTCAAATTCAACCTTCAAAGACAGTTTCTCACATTTCCTTGTCTCTGTAGTAACCAGGTGTCTGTCTGTGTGTCCCTGCAGCTGCCCTGTCTCTCCTCATACACTCCGTACTGCAGTAACCAGGTGAAGGCCAAAGCCTTGTTGGACCAGAAGAAGCAGGATCGGCGGGTCCAGGACTTCTTGCAGCGCTGTCTCCAGTCGCCGTTCAGCAGGAAGTTGGACCTGTGGAACTTCCTGGACATCCCTCGCAGCAGACTGGTGAAGTACCCGCTGCTGCTCCGGGAGATCCTGAAGCACACGGCCAACGACCACCCGGACCGGCAGTACCTGGACGAGGCGGTGTGAGGAAAACCAACGTTAAGATACCGTACACCTCTGTCCTACAGGTCTGAGAAAACAGATCAGATGCGTTTGGAGGTGGTTCAGTTTTGTCTGTTTGCTCTACAGATGCTGATGGTTCAGAGCGTGGTGGCGGACATCAACAGGCGGACGGGGGAGTCGGAGTGTCAGTACTACAAGGACCGTCTGTTGTACGCAGAGGACGGACAGAAGGACGAGCTCATTGACCGGTCCAGGACTCTCAGCTGCCACGGAGAACTGAAGAACAACAGAGGACTCGTTAGTAGATTTCAACCCTCAACTGTTTTATCCATGCATTTTCTACTCATGCATCCTTCTTCTCTACCTGACACGACATTTATGGAAAAATTTAGACGCAAATGTAAAGAAACTATAACATCTCTGTCTCTGTCTGTGTCTTTTTGCAGAAGCTCCACGTGTTTCTGTTCCAGGACGTCCTGGTCATCACCAGGTCCATCTCGCTGAACGACCAGCTGGTCCGCTACCAGCTCTGCCGCCAGCCGATCCCCATCCGGCAGCTGGACCTGGAGGACCTATTGGACGGAGAGATGAGAGTGGGCGGGTCCATCAGAGGAGCCTTCAGCAACAACGAGCGGAGTCAGTAGATCTCAAATACCTCATGTTCTTTATTTTTCTCTTATACTACATGGCCAAAAGCACTGTTGGGTACAGCGTTAAAACATTGAGCTGCTGCTGAGAAAAATAATTCATCAGAGTATTTATGCATTACCAAAAATTATAAAAATGCAAAAGTTTTTCAAATCACGGACTCACCCAACCAGTGTTCTCTCTAGTTTGTAACGCAGGAGATAGTCGGTTCCTCTGACGAGACTTCAGGGGTTAGAAAGCCTCTCCACAGGCGCACTAGTCTGGATGGTGTTAGAGTATCGACTCAAAGAAAGATTTGATCGTAGAGAATTTGTTATACATTAATCTCAAGATCTGTCCTGAGATACTCCACAGTATCAGTGTCCACTGAGACTGTATGCTGTGTGTGTCCTCTGTCTCAAATGCAAAAAAATCGTCCTCGGTATCTCCTCCACATTGTATAAAAACAGTTGAGACAATTTTTCAAGGTAACACACTGCAAGAGATTTTTAAATTTGACCTCAACTCAAACTCTTAAGTTTTGGAATAAACCTTAAAAACTTTTGGTGACCTATAATCTGTAGTTGAGATAATTTACTTTCTTCTTTAGATAAACTTGAATATATGAGTTTTAAAAACTGAACTAACCTGATTTGTCTTTTTTTAGTGCCTACAAAAAATGAAAAAATAAAAAATTTAACATTTACTTCCACTGCAATGAATTTACTCAATTTTTTTTTAAATACAATGTTTTGAGTTTCTAAAATTCAAAGCTTCAAGTTGAGTTAGGTATTTAAAGAAAAAAGTAAATGATCTCAGCAAAAGATTAATAGTTGATAAAACTTTTTCAAAACTTAAGAATCTGAGTTGGGCTTAAAACTCAAAAATCTGTTGCAGTCTGTTTCCTTGAAATTTTGAGTTTTCTCAGCTTTTTTGTTTTTACAGTGCAGTTACAGGTAAAGGCGGTGGTATTTCTAGCAGTGGTGGAAATTCAGTAAAATTGTAACGATGATGAATTGCTTATTTAAAAACACAACTACATAACTAAGTACTCAAATTGTGAAACTACCACATTATGTTACATGTTACAAGAAAAAAGTAATTTTTGTACTCTACTGCTACTACAAGTATGTTCCCCCAACACTGGTCGAAAGCACATAATTTAACTTACTTTATTTTAAGGATCTTTGTTAAAAATGTCTGTTCATTCTATGTTTTTATGAGCACAAATCACTCGACTGATAAATCCCTACTGGATTTTTTAAAAACGTACCAGAAGGAGTGTTTAACTGGCTTTGAACCAGTCTCAGTTTAATACTGGTGGCTCCATGTGACCAACATAAGCAAACAAGACCATCAGTCATTCTTAATGCCTGCCACTGAGTCAGATTCTCCTTGAAATAAGCCTCTGTTTACATTTTCTATGCCAAAATTATGTTAGGCAGTTTAAAAAAAAAAGCAGAAGGAGATTTTTCCTCAGATAATTTTATTTTTGACGTTATATTTTGTGGCTATGGTGGTGGAAACACTACCACTTATGTCTACAGGGGGCTCCAAAATCAACACAATATAAAAGTTTATTGTTTTAAACTCAAATATTGATATGGATATCAGTCCTATGACTCATATGAACATTTGGGATGAAATTGGAGAACAGATTCAGTCTGATAGAATTCAGCTTCAGAAGCTGAAATTACAAATTTAAAACCTATTGGCACAGATGTCTGACCACCCATGTCTCACTGTCTCCTCCTCACAGCAAAGAACTTCTTCCGGGTGTCATACCGTACCGGAGGTCAGCTGCAGAGCCACTGCTTCCAGGCCAGTGACGCCTTCAACAAACAGCAGTGGATCAACTGCATCAGACAAGCCAAGGAGGCTGCAGCACTGACAGGAGACCAGCCACCAGAGACAGGACGATGTCTGGAGACAGGGCTGGGCGGACAGATAGGGCCGCTGGGCGAGGCAGGTCTGAGTTTGTGTCGTGATTCAGGGCTCGAGGATGAAAAAGGGATGTGGGGGGAGATGGAGACAGGGCTGCGTTTAGAAGGAGAGGCAGGTCTTAGTGGAGACAAAGATGAAAGTTTGGGTAAAGAGGCTGCTGGGGTGACGGGTGAAGAGACGGAGACGGGTTTGGGCGTGGATGGTTTGGAATTAGATGGAGAAACGGGGATGAACGGTGAGACGAGGCTGGCGATCAGGGAGACAGAGACAGGTGAGGAGATGGAGATGGGGCAAGGCGTCTGTGGTGAGGCGGGGCCAGAGCCAGGAGCCGGAGCAGACTGGATGGACGGAGGAGGTGGAGGAGAGACCTCAGCGCAGGTGCTAATGACGTTCCCACCTCCCTTCTCTCCTCTGCTCCTCCTTGTCAAGAAGAGGTACAGAGGGAGGTGATGGAGGAGGAGCGGAGCGGTGCTGAGGAGGCGGACGAGGTCGGCATGGACACCGGTGACGATGACTCGCTGCAGTGCGAGGAGCTGACCCACAGGTGCTGATGACTGGACCAAAACAACAAAACCCAGCAGCCAATCAAAACGCGGGCTTGATGATGATGTCACGGACAGAATATCAACGATCGGACAAACTTGTCGATGCGCTTTAAACAACGTGTCCCAGAACACTGTACCTGCTGTACCCTGACCACTGGTAACCATGGTAACCACTTTGTTTGATGCATTAAGAGGACTGGATGCCATGTTCAAGGATGGCGTCCTATTCATCTGAGTGAAAGTTCCTCACCGGGCACATACTGCATAAACGGTTTTCAAGGTTCCTCAGGCTTCCCTTTTTTTTTTCCTTCAGCACATAGAGTGACTCCTGACTGACTCCCCACGCACATGAACAGCACAAAGCCTGCAGCTCTTCTCACACCTAACAGCTCAAATTCTGATAATACAGAGACTTCGATTCATAGATGTAGAACTGCTGGAATGCACCAGAACAATGCATGTTTTTTTTTTTTTTTTCCTCCAAGTGAGGAAATAGAATATTTGCAGTTTGCATAATCTGTTTTTTGAGCGCTTGAACATCCAACCATCGCTGAAGCACATTGCCTCAAACAGAAAGTGCACCGTTTTTGCAGCGAGACGTCTTTTTCCAGTTTTCTTTAGGCGGTAAGCGTTCAACACTTCTTGTTGTAAACTAGAGAGAGGGACAAGAGAATTATTGAATGGTCAGAGTTGAGATTTAAAGGAGACATATGCTAATTTTGGGGTTCATATTTTTATTTGGGGGTTCTAATGGAATAGGTTTGCAGGCTTTAATGTTCATAAAACACATTATCTTTTAAAAAAAACTAAACCCAATCTTCAATCGGCTTAAGGTGAATAGATAATGACTGAATTTCCCTTTAAACAAAGAGCACTACCCCTTTGCTCAGTTTTTGTGTGTTTGTGATGCTCATTTACTGCCTTTTGTAGTGATAGATGTGTGTGTGGGGGTATTTTTGGGTCAGTGGCTGTCACTTACCCTGCACAGTTCCCACTGTGGCCACTAAACCGAACACTGCCTCACAGCCCTGCGCTGTTCCTGAGGGTGGGGGTCGGGGGATTGAGTTTTTGTCAGGTTACTAAGGCTACCGCTGTGTTCCGCATTAGTGACACCACATTACTATGGTAATCACAATTCACCAGATAATGCTGCAATCCATAGCAAATCAGAGATCAATAGTTGTGAGTGGGTGTTGCCAACTTCTATTAAATGCTCCCCAGTGCATCTGCTGGGAAAAAGATGGATGCCCATGCTACAGCAGCCAGCAGACTTGAAAAAAGAGACAAGAGGAGTAGAGGCTAGTACCACAGTACAACATTAGCAACCTTGTATTTTGCACTCGACCTGTCTTTGAACAAACTGATTTGCTGCCAGACCTCTTAATCACCTCTTAGTTCGTGCACAACTGTCAGCTGTTTTGGGTTAAAGTTACCCTGTGGAGTTCGTGACCAGTACTGAGCTATGAGCCGAGTTGTTTGTATCTCGTGTTGGTGTGCATCTGCACCCACCAGCAGGCCTATTTCCTTCACTTCTCTGTTGTCACTGATTGACAGTTGCTGGAGGTCAGCAAGGCCCGAGAAAGGAAGGGGAGGAAAGTACCGCTACCTGTCGTAAACATGGAGGTAAATAATACAGGTTTCAAAATATTTTACAGGAAGGAAGCGCATTCAACACGTATGTCTGGCCTCAAGGAAACACACAATGTGCTTAAGGGAGGAGCACTGAATGTAAAAATAACTTGTTAGTTTACAAGAAAACTCCATGAGGCACCTTTAAAAAACAAACAAACACTGCTCTACCAGATGTTTTAAATTGACGAGTGAAAAAGGCACATACTTTATAAACTTCTGCTATTTGTTCAGGACCGTGAGATTTTCAGGAAACCTCCACTACAGATCTGTTGTAAACAGTATCACCAGCAGCATTCTCAGGTAATACTGTATGCACCACCAACCAAGCCAGTCACAGAATTCAAGTCGAGTCAGTTGAAGACAATAAATAGCATTTTGAATTTATACCACGATCGAATGAAGATGAATCATGCTGGCAGCTGCAACTACCACTCAACGCCAACACAATATTCAAAAATATGAAACTGATCGCAGATGTCAAGGGAAATTCTGGTGACTATTGGTCACTTACTGCTTTGAAGAGATTACGTAAATGCGACGTCAGCTGCCTTCTACAGCTTTCCAATAAAACCCATTAAACCGTAATCATCTCAAACTTCTAAAACTTTTAAAATATGGTCTTGAAATCAGTTGTAATGTCTTAAAACACTGGAGAAAACTGAGCTGTGTGCTCAGTTCTGATGGATTATCAAAGTTTCAAATCATTTATTAGCCTACCAGTCTAGATTCACAACAATTTGTGAATTTGTTTGTCATTTGTTTACGTACATTCATGAAGAATTTGCCAAAAAATCCCAAGTCCCAAACTCGCAGGTCTTTGCCCTGAACACAGCATCCTGTCTCATCTCTTATTTCTGTAACCAAGAGCCACTATTTTTTTTTTAGCCATGACAGTGATTTTACCGTAAAAGAGCTTTGATTGCTTTTTGCATCAAACCTGCATTAATCAATATTTTTAATTTTAACATTAAATAAAATCAATCTATGCAGTGTGGATGGTTATAAAATCTTTGAACCCACTGAGCACATTTACTGTTTGATTCAGTATCAGTGTTAACAGCTGCAGCAGGCAGCTGTTTAAGCTCTGATAAACCCTCCACCCAACAGCTAAAAAGCAAGATAATTTCCTCAGGAGCCAGTGGAGACCAGATAAGAGCTAAAACACGACTCCAGTGTGATGACGTCAATCTTCGTCTGCCAACACGGAAATGATAATTTTGTAAAGTGAGATGATGGTAGATGTGTATCTGTCAGCTTGTCTGATGTTTCTTTTGACAGCTGCCACGCCAGGAAAAGAAAAACGGATCAGTATCACGTTATGATGTGAAAAGTTTAATGTTAAAACAGGATGTTTTCCTGTTATAACAAGATATTTTCACATTATTGCAACATGCAAACTTACATTATAAGTTAGAAGCTTTTCTTGTTAAGCAGTTTATCTTAATGTCACATTACAGCAATATAAGTTATCACATTATGATGCAAAACATTTTATAAGTATAATAATGTAATTAGTATGTTGTTAAACAAGAAATAAGTTATCACATCATATCATGAAATCCTGGCTTTGTTCAATACTCAATTCTGATTGGTCAGTTATATTCTATGGTCTGTTATTCCTTTATAACAGACCGTTGCCATGGGCGCCGTTCTGATCATAGATTCTGGAGGAGCAATAAAATCATTCAAATCTATAAAATCATTTAAAATTAATATTTTGTATGTTTTATCATTATAATTATTATTATAATTATTTATTATCTTAAATTTAACAAACCTCTCTTTAGGATGATTCGAGTGACCTCCACTTTGTGTCATCATCCTGCATCACCCTGTCAGGGTTTATTTTGTAATAATGACCTGCTCGCTGTACATTATCCCTTACATAAAAAGTATATTGTCATAACAAAACAGTTTCTTGTTATAATGTGATAAGTTTATACATTGTAAAAACGTATATCTTGTTAATAACATGAAAATATCTTATGATGCGAAAAACACCTTGTTATAACAATAAACTTCAAGTTATAATGTGATACTCATCAATTTTTCTTTATGTGGTGAGGCAGCAACACGCTTCTGTAGTTTGTCCATGTAGCTGCCAAATATTGATTAATGCAGTGTTTACAATAGTTGGCATTTATATGGGAATATTGCTGAAAATAAATAACTGAAATATGCTGCCAGAGAATTTTTGCAGACGTTTACTTTAAGCTCTCCACGTTTGATTTTTACTTTAAAACATTGTTTTTAATCCCAAATATCTGTGTATGAGTGGCATTCCTCGCAGACTTGGTTACTGATACAGTATTGTAATATTAGCTTGTGGTCCACTTAAAGCATCCCAAATGCATTAAAAACATGTTAAGTGGGTTTTCAGTTCTTGATCATTTATCCCTACGGTTTTTCCACAACAAATACAGCCTTCAGCTGCTGTAGGTGTCATAACAAAGCTGCTGCAAAGTGAGACGTTCAGTGTTCTGTCATGGTGGCAGTCAGAGAAGTCCTGAAGAAGGAGCCTGTTGTGTATGTACTGTATGTATGTAAAGAATGTATATTAAGTCTATCTGTATATGAATGTAGGAACAAAGCCAAGCATGTCTGTTTGTTATATATGTGCTTACACATTACGCGTGAAATATGATTTTACAGTGTCAAGACAATCAGTTTGATATTATAAATGACCATTTTCAGGATAGTTGTGACGCTCATGTTGCTATTGATGATGATGATGATGAATTAAGACTATCACAGTGTTAAGACTACCAGAGGAAGATTATTTGCACATCTCAGAGAAGACAGAGAAAATACCGCAAACAAAAAATCTTGTGCAAACTGTCAGTCTCTCTTTATTCTGTTCAGTTTAAATATTGAAAAGGTAATATTTAGTTGAGATATCAACTCATGTGTGGATTGTCACAAAGACCAAAGCACCAATAAAATTGTTGTAAAAGAAGCCTATGAATTAATGGGTGGTTATTGGTTACTGCAAAGAAAATGTTTCCATGTTTAAATAAAGACAAAAAGGTTTTGCCTCTTGAAACTAAAAGTATGCACTGTACACACGAACATACAGCCCAAAGATATTAATATGGACTGTGAAAAGGGAGAGGACCGATAATTGAACCCTGAGGAACACCCCTATCGTCAAAAACACTAACGAGTGAATCCTTCAATAAACTCACAAGAGATGGTTTCATTTTCAAATATAGTTAATAAGGGGTTTGAGTTATTTCATTTGGATTTGTGGATCTAAAATTTTGCTAAGTGAATGAGGTTAATTGGATCAACAATGTATTATTTTATATTATTTTATTGCCATTACATTTATTGAAACCAAACAAAATGTTCTCTTAGCACAGAATGAAGTCACAGTCAACATTATCTATAATAAATTAAGTACAAATTTGAGATACTTGTACTTGAGTATTTCCTGTCTGAATGTTATCAAGTATATTTAGAAAAAAAGAGTAGTAGACCTAATAGTTTATAAGAAAAGATGTTACATATGAAATAGAAATATGTTACATATGTTTTAACTTTATTTTTCGTTTGTGTTTTAGCTGTCTGTGCATTCAATTGGATCGTTATTGCCATCTGTGCAAAATAAATAAATTAAAAACAAAAAAAATAATTAAAATAAATAAATAAAAAATTAAATTAAATTGAGTTCTAAAAAAATCAAAGGGATGCATCAAAGCCTGTTTTTGCCAGGAAAAGGGGAAATGGTGGAAAATGTAAATACTAAGTTAAAACTTCTGAAATTTGGTCAAAATTTTAACATCATCAGAGTCAAAATGATATTCTTTAAATTAGGAGTTTAGATAATTAACTCAATATACCACATTTTTGTACTTTCCATTTGTATTTTTAATTTCTGCCATTCCTTATATTTTACATATTTCATATGGAGTTTCATAAAAGAAAAAACATCCCCATGGTAAGTCATAATTATAAGATAGTCATAATTATTAGATTAAAAGTTGAAATTATGAGATAAATAGTCACACATATTAGATAAAAAGTCAGGATTTTGACATAAAAACTCAAAATTATAAGAATTAAGATGAGTTAATTTAAGTTAAAGGGGGAAATTCTTGAACTCTAGTGCTCCAAATATTACAGTAACTACAGTAAGTAATTACAGTATTTTTATTATTATTATTATTTCCTATTTTATTTATTTAGTTTATGCTATTATTCTTTCACCTCATAGACTTTTGTTAACTCTAAGTGGGAATAAGTTGTACTGTTTTTGTATATTTAAAATTGGCAGTAAAACATTAAAAAAAGAAGATTAGTAAAATAAGTACAAAAGTAAGCTAAAAATAGAAAAGTAGTATTGATAATTACATTAAAAGTTATATTGGAATTGATATGAGAAATAATAAAAAAGTTATGTTGCACCAGAGAATGAACGTAAGAGTTGCACATGATATTAAATATAATATTGTACGTGATAATAATAATGACAGTAACATTGTCAGTAATAAGATAAGATAAGACAAACCTTTATTAATCCCCAGAGGGAAATTCAGGTGTCATAGCAGCAACAACAGCAATAAGAGTGAAACACAGGTAAGGGACAGTCAAAGAGTAGAATTACAAGAATAATACAATAAATAGAATAGAATAATAGTAACAATACAAATAAGAATATAAATAATAAAACTCTGTAAACGTGCAAGTGTGCAACATGCCCAAAAATTGCGCAAAAAGTCCATGCGATAATGAAAAAGTACTATTGCACATGATATTAAACAGAGTATAAAATAATATTGCACATGATAATGAAATTATATTGTCATGATAGTTTAAGTTAATATTGCACATGGCATGAAGGCATATTAAAAGTAACAGAAAAATAATATTGCACATGATTTTTATTATTAACGTTATATTTAAGTCAAAATTTCAACCGTTTTTAATTATCTCATAATTATGACTTAGCGTTGCCATGGTGATAGTTATTCGCAGCTTCCATAGTTTTCAGCATCTTCACATCGACATCGCAGGAGATGATTATTTCCAGAAGATGGCGGTAAAGCAACATTTACTTAATATACCAGCTGCGGTTAAATCTCAATGAAGAAGATCTGCGCTCCTCCAGGAAGCATGGCGGGGTTGTGCGTCGGTTCGAGTCCCTGCCCCCGCGGGATGACGAGGTAACAGCGGCGCCATCGCGGGACTCCAGCCGAGAAACAGCCGAAGAGGAGAGGCTCCCGTTTGTTCGAGAGTCCGACGATGGATGACAGCCTGGCTCGGAGGGAGGCGGCCCGTCCGAAGAGGGTGTCTGCTGCCGCCGAGCTCGGAGCTAACGCTGGCCCGCAAGATGGCGAGGTGACGGAGACACAGCCGGCCAGAGAGAGTCGAGCTGCCGCGGGCGGAGCGGGCGCTGCCGCCGGGAGGACGGAGAGGAGGAACTCGGCACCGCAGCCCGTCCACCAGAGACACATGCCCATGGAGCCGCTCAAGTTCCACATACCGAGGAAAACCAAGGAGAAGAGAGGTGGGGCTGCTCGGCTTTCTTTGACAACATTTTTTTAATATATTTATTGATCATTACACGCGCTTTAATTAGATTTATTTACCCTGAAGTTTCCAGTCCCTTTAACGCGAAGGTTCCATTATCGGACGGCTAGCACAAGTCACGGATGCTAGCTAGCAGCTGATTCGCTAATATGAATTAATTACGCGCTTTAAGTTTGTGCTTCGTGTCTGTTTTTTAATTTAACGGCTCGTTTTACTTTTGTGCGCGAGTGGCGCTAAATCTCAGCGGATTCTTATTTGCGTCTAAATCTCGATTCAGCTTTATGTTGACATTAGCTTAGCATTGTTAGCGTAAAGCTAGCAAGGTAACCGCCTCCTCCGTTTGTTTACCTTTGCAGGCGTGTGCACATGTACGTTTTAGTTAATGTTTTTAAGCACCTGTCCTGGCCTCCTAACTTAAAGTCAATCCCGGATAGTTTAGGGTTTAGGGTTTAGGGTTAAAGTTAAGTTTGGACTGAGTTTGTTTTGGTACTTTAGAGGTTAAAGTGATAGTTCACCCCAATCAGAAATACATACATTTCTTCCATCTAGATTGTTTTGGTGTGAGTCCACAAAGAAAGCTCACATGAAATGCTCACAACAAATTCTGCTGATCATCTTGAGCAACTGGGTAATGATATCTGGGAAGAGTTTTTTTTTAGCCATCAAGTTATATTTGTGGTGGAAAAATGACATTGAATAAAAGACAGTGAAAAAGAAGAAATTGTCTTTAGAGATTTTACTTCTGCTTTCATAAAAGAGGACCGACGCCGACAAGATATCAAAGACAGTCTTGAAGGAATCGGTGAGGAGTGCATCCTCACCAGCGTTTTTGTATGTTTACAAGACAAAGGAGCTCATTCATTTACAGTGCAGTTCACTCACAGTTCAAGTACAGAAGTAGAAGAACGTAACTGAGTTAGGGGAATTTTACTACAGACAAAGGGGTTACAGATTATAATCACGGAGGGAGGGAGGAAATATCTGGTCTACGTGACATGTGTAATCGTATCAATAAAGGAGAGGTCTGTTCCATACGTAGGTAGCAATCGCCATAACATGTATTGATAGTCCTATATGTTAGTCTAGTGGGTGGTAATTAATCCTATATGTTAGTGTAGTGAGTAGTAATGAACATATATGGATTTTCCCTTACAACATTATAGTCAAGAAAAGGCAGACATCTCTGCTCAGAACTCAGCAAGTCACACAAAACGATCTAGATAGATAAACGGCTGCAGGCCAGAGCAGCAGAGGTTGATTTATATTTATTTTTTTTTACCATAGACTGAGCCCAAACTTATCCCTAACCTCAACTAATCGTTTTCTTGCAAGTTTTGCCCCAAGGCAGCACCACCCTAACCTCACCTGAACCAGTTACATCTGTAACCTAATTTAAATCCTAACCTCACCTACAACCACAGAGAACTGTACATGACCCAGTGTCTGAAGGTGAGAGAAGATCTTTTGGAAAGGGGAGAAAACCCTTGATACAGGAGGAGGACTGAGTTTACACATTACCATCAGTTTACTAGTCCTAGTTATTGCTACTTAGTCTGTGAAAGCCGTTGTATCTCTGATGATACTGTAGTAATGTCTCCAGCTTGAGCTTGGACACAGAAAAAAATAAAACTGAAACCCTGTGTTATAAACAGTGGGAGTATAGCTTGAAATGACAAGGGCTTTAATCAGACAGGGTGTGTCCAAAGGCCCGGATATACAGACATGCACATGGTTCTTAGATGATTGTGTAGGCAGATGAGTTCACACGTTTAACAAGCCTAAATGTCTGGCTGCAGGCAGACGTCTACATGGAGCAGGTGATGAAATTTGCATTGTGTGGTTCTACAGAGATATGCACACAGAAAGTATAATTTGAACTAGGGATGGCTTCATACCCGTTTTTCGTGGGTGATACCGATACGGCAAACTTGAGTATCTAATTTGATGCCCTCCTTCCCTTGCTCTTAAACTATTAAACGGTTAATAGTACACTTGTATGGATGCACTTTGCTTAACCAAGCCATCTAAAAAACTGTGAAACAAAAATTCTGCTCCCATGAAGGAAGAGATACACAGCTCACAACATCTGTTATTATTACGCTGCTTCTTTTTATTTACACTTTGTCACACATAACGTTTCGCAGCATTTTGATACATTTAAGCATTTATGTGATAGTTTATACTTAATTGACTGTATCGGATTGTACTTCTTCTTTTTTTTCCCCCCCAAAATCTGATCCAGTGATTTTGGCCAGTATCTGACCGATAGTGATACTAATTATCCTTTTGGCACCATGCCTAACCCTGAGCTTCATGAAAAGATGTTGTTGTTACATGTCTGTATGGAAAATCTATATGGAAATTATGAAGCTGGAGCCAGGAGCTGGTTAGCACAAAGACTGTCTGAAGGTTAAAAAAAAAACAAAAAAAAAAGCCACACATATCAGGACCTCTAAAGGGACTCTGAACACATAAACAAATATAACTCATTTGTTTTCCCTGTCCAAAAATAGAAGTTTTGCCATTCTACGAGCAGCTTATGTGCCAGTCTTATGTGCAGCAGCTGCCACTTCTTTCTCCTCCGTCCTAGACTAATTGCATACATTTACAGTACAGGCGCACTAGCATCCTGGTGTTAGCCCTCCAACGCTACACTTGTGGTGCACAAACATATATTTTAAGAGCTAATTTTATCATGACTGGGAATGATCTTTTGTTTAATTTCTGTCAGGAGTGAATGTGTGCGGCCGTGCGCACATCGACAGGTGTTTGACGCTCTAGCCGAGCCCTCTCCTCCACACTGAAGGCGGCAGCTACTGCAGATTTAGTCTCCTGAGAATTCGGCACATAAAAGGCTGCAGTGGTCCTGTTATAATTGGGGCGGACTAACAACTGTTTTTGTGGGCTCCCCAGATGCCCAAACATTCTGCTGTGGGCGAGGCTCACCTGAAAGGTGCCGAAAGCTGCATAAAGGATTGGCACTAGTGGGACATTTCTTTCTCATTTCTGACATGATTACAACACTGCTCAGCAAAAAGTGTTTCAGTGTAGTTTGGTCCACTGTTTTTATCTGGAGTGTGAATAGATACTTTAATGCTACAGCATATTTCAGACAATAGCGTTCTTTCAACTTTGTGTGAACAGTTTTGGGAAGGTCCTTCTGTTGTTTCAATGTGAAGACAATACCCTGTGCACAAAGCCAGGTTGATTATGAAATGATTTCTCAGTTTTGTGTGTGCCATACCACTTACTGTTAAACAACCTGCTCACAGGCAAGCAACACTACTTTAAAACAATTACAGTCTTTGTTCGAAATACACAGTAGATATTGGGGCTGATAAATTTACTAGCAGATATTGACTATCACAACTATGTTAGTCTCTATCGGTGTCGGCGTGTATTGGCTGAAAACTATCAGCCATAATAATATTTAATTTGACAGATTGTCCATGCATTTAATTGAATTCTGAGGCTCCGTAAAAGCCTGAAGTATTTTTTAAGTTTTTTGATGAACTTTACAAGAAAAACTAAGAGAAAATTTGAAGAGTCGAACTGTTCTTTGTTTTTGTTGTCATAGAGATATCAGTTAGATCTGCGTCGTTCAGAGTTATGGAATATTAAATCATCCATCTTTGGTCACTACATCTGAGCCTCTCTTACCCTCAGGTGTGTAAAAACTACAGGTTATATTAACTTCTTTCTAAAGTACAAAAATCTGATTTTGAGAAGCAGGTAATTATTGGTATCGGCTCAAATAAGTCTACATCCTGCCTCCCTAGTCTTTGTATAAACAAACACTTAAAATCCTTTATAAGAAATTGGTACATTTTTTTCATTGTTCAATATAAACAAAATATCTTGCTGAGTTGAGAAAAACTGATTAAATGCTTGTCTTATGTACAGCATTATATATGGCTTAACTTCTCCCCTGCTGAGACACTTTGTCAACATAAGAACAACTGTATATCAGTTTACAAGAGGTGCAGCATGAGGGGATTGCATTATTCTGCTCAGAAAATGTGTTTTCAGTCTGTCTGTTTTCTCTGTTAAAGCTGCACTAGAATATAACTCGATGCCAGGAGGACTGGACACACAGTTTATTTAGAGCTCATTTAAAGAAATGGTTAATAATTTGTACTCATCTCTGTCAGCACTAAAACACAATTATGTCTTACTGTCCTCAGTCTGTGTACGTGCTGAATGAAATTCACTTGTTGTCACCAGTCACTATTTTACTATTGCCAGTCTGACCTCATCTTCCTGCATCTGCACGCGTATCTCTGAATGTGGTTTTGGTGTGTCAGTTTGATTCACGATATTCAGAGTCTGTGCGTGCTTCCTATGTCTGTGCCCCTGCTTTGCATGTTTCAGTTAGTCTCTTACTGTGCAGCACAATGTTGTCCCTCATTTTATTTGTTTTGCATGTCTTGTTTTTTGAGCCTCTGTGTTGCAGGCTTTACATAGTACCTGAAAATGTATTAAGGGTGTCCTGAATAATGTCTCTGTTAACTCTGATCCTCTCTTTTCTTTTTATTATTGTTCTGCATGCTTATGATCTCAATAACTTAATTGTATATTCTGTTTTTAGGGTGACTGTTAGGGTGCAACTAACAATTATTTTCATCATCTCCAAATCTGTTGACTATTTTCTTGATTTATTAATGAGTTGTTTGGTGCATAAAGTTTTTCCCAAAGCCCAAAACAATGTCCTCAAATGTTTTGTTTTGTCCACAAGAAGGAAGGTAACACCTGCACACTTATTCTGTGCCACAAAAGATAATCTCGATCCCTCTTTTTCTTTTTTGATGCTGTTCCTGATAGCTGTGCACCTTTCATGATATAGTGTCCCTCTAGTTATTTTGTCCACAGCCCTAATATATTCAGTTTACTGTCACTGAGGAGTCAAGAAGACAGAAAATATTCACATTCAGTAAGCTGCGATCAGCGAAGTTTGATTTTTTTTTTTAAAAAATGACTCAAACCGTTAATCAATTATAAAAATAGTTGGCCATCAATTTAATTGTAGACAAATGTAGCAGCGCTAAAATGATTAAAAAAATCATAAATAAATAAAGAACTTGACTGGTCTGCACAGAGCACAGATATTAACCCCATCAAATACATTTGGGATGAACTGGAACACCAACCGTGAGCCAGACCTCATCACGTGTAGAGTGTAGGAAGCAGATTAAAGCTCATGGTTTTTGAATGGCATGCTCAGCAGTCACACATGGCTGCAGTGTTCAGGTTCCCACATGCTTTTATCCATGTAGTGTATGTGGTAGGCTCTGGAATCAGGCTTCTTAGTCACAACAGAGGCTTTTGACAGTTATGGATAGAACAAAACCTTCTGTATATGTTCACCAGTGGTAAGGGGTTATTAATGAGTCCAGTGAGTAAACACATATTGACCCTTATGTCCATCTTACTGTCTTTCTTTCAGCTCTTTTCCAGGATGTCTCCACTGAGTCCAGGGAGTATGAAGACATGATGACTATCCTGACCTCCAGCTACATCGACACCAGCTCTGCTGGCTGCTTCACCTACTGCAAACCTCGGCTCGTCCACAGCGAGCTTCTGGAAAAAGAGGTGAGAAACGGATGGACAGGTTGGTGGGGTGCTCCCATTTAAAAATCTGTCCTGTTGCTTTATCAGTGAAATACCATATCCAGAGTTGATATGCTCACCTGTGCAATTGCACAATGTGCACAGGAGTTTGTGGAGTTTATGTCATAGACTTTGGAAGCTAATCACAGAGAATGTAAAGTGTGTTGAGAATCAAAATGTGATTGTGGGGTATGGCTGCACAATTAATCACCATATCATCAAAACTGCAATATGACTGTGTGCAATTTCCAAATCACAGAACCCCCTTCAATGTTTTGATAAATGAAAAATGTGGTGTAGTGCCACAGAGACGTTCTGGCTGGTGAATCTCCATATATAAAAAGCCATTCAGAAGAACTAGAATTGGCTGTAGTTGTTTACTACGGAGCCATCTTTGGTATGACCAGGTTATTTGTTCATGGATTAATTGTGTGTCTTTGTGTGCGTTTGTGTCAGTTTGTGGAGAAGAGGAAGGAGATGAAAGCTGATGGGAGGACAGACAAGGAGCTGGAGGAGAGTCACTGTTTCCTGTTGACTGATACTGGCAAGGTGAGATTAACAATGTGCTTCTCTGCAGCGGGGCCAAAGCGAGTCTGACCCGCCTCTGAGCGGGCTGCGGTGACATCTTACCAACCTTTGAAGCTTCTGACTGAATCTTTGTGGTTTGAAGTTTAGTTTATAGTGTCACTGTTTGTACTCCAGGTTTCTTCTTTATTTTACGGTTTCATGTTCGCATTCAGCCAGATGGAAATTGTGATAAGTTACTGCTGATGAAAACAAAACACTTCCTGATTTGGCTGCTTCATAAGAAAAGTTTTTGAATAACAAACTAACAGTTAAAGGCATAACATTCAATATTTTCCTAAAATACAATGTAAAGACTCATATAAACACAATCTCTTTCAATCATCTCTTATGACCCAAATGTGTGTATCTGCAGACATTGTGCCCTCTGCCTGTATTTTATTTATTTTCTCATTTTTGCTGTTCTCAGGGCTGAGGTATCTGACATCCTGGTATCTTTGTGGTGCATTTACAATCAGCTCAGACACACCTTTAAATGTGTAGGCCTGTTGTAATAGAGATGCAAATCCTTTTCTGTGCCTGGCTGGCACGCCAAAGCAAGTCAAAACCAGGCCAGCACATTCATTCAACCTTTACTTACTTTTCGTGAATTCATTTAGAGTGGCCCTCATTTGCTATGATGCCGAGATTACATTAGGCAGTAGAGCAGAAACAAAGTAGAAACAAAGCAGGAAAAAACAGAAAGATAATAAAATAAAACAGCCAATAAGAGTTCAACAACAGTTGATTAAGATAATTCCTAGTTAAAACATGTATGTGTAAGAACATTAAGATTTCTAAGCGTGTTTTTAAAATCTCCAAAAGTAATGTGTATTGATAGAGCGTGTGCTCCATGTACAGAGTCTAAGTCCCCTGCAGTGGCCCTGGTTCACTTCCAGCCTGCAGGTCTATGCTGCGTGTCATCCTGCCTCTCACGTCCTGCTTTCCTGTCAAGTCTTCAGCTGTCATATCTAATAAAGCTGTGTGAGCTGTGTTGTTAATTGTTGATGTCAAACAGGACAGGAAGACGTCCAGTTAGATGAGCACAATACAGGCAGTAACGGTGTGTTACATTTTTTGTTTGTTTAGGCATTTATCCTGGGTCATGGGTTTTTGGTACCAGTCTTATTTTCTAGATCTAAAGCAGTAGGATCAGTTAGGGTTGTTCTGATACTGAAACCAGTATCGGCCTCTAATACTGCCTAAAGTGCTGGAATCGGTGAGTACAGGTGTTAATAGACCCATCCATGTCATTTATTAAATGAAACAGGACTCTGCAACTTCCCAGCAGTTCCCTGTACACCATTTTTCCCAGGATGGGTTTTACCTTAATAATAATAATACTAAAAAAAAAATATATATAAAAAAAAATAAAAAATTAGAATAATATATATTTGACACACTGGTTCCGGATTGGTACTTGATTTGGGCCGATACACAAAGTTCAGGTATCAGAAATTAAAAAATGGTGTCTGAACCTCCCTGGGATCAATGAATTAATATGCTTTAGTTTAAAAAGGAACAGAACTGTTGAACGTTTATGTTTTAATGGGTGATACACCCGAGTAAACTCAGTTTATCCACCTCTTTGAGGCTGCGACTTCACTTGCCTATTTTTAAATCAGCTGCATCAATCAATGAGGGGAAACTATACAGTTTATCCACCTCTGTATTTACCACTACACCCCCTGATGTAGATCAGATGGGACAGAATTTGAAGCTGCCTTGTACTTTACACCTCTGAAGTACAAGCCACCCTCACAGATTGTTGTCATCAGGAGAGAGTGAGTGTGGATCTTCTCTGGAAAAAAAAAAAGACAAAGACCTGCCATTGTAATGAACAGTTGAGACATGGACCAGAATCAGTTGATCAGTTAGTAATAATCAATGTGCCTTTTTTTTTTGTAAGATTGATGACTAATTTTTTCGCATTTGTTTGTCTGTTGTTGTAGCTGCCCGCACTCTGTGAGAAGGGGCTGTTTGTGGGTCACAGCTGGATCACGGTGCTGGGAAACCCCAGTAAAGGTATTCTGTTAACACATAAATAGAAAATAACACAGTGATGTTCTGTTTTTCATGCTCTTGATCCATTTATTTATTCATTCTGAGCTTTCTGTGCATGCTGAAAGGAGAGGTCACAAAGTGATGACTGTGTAATTTCCAGTAGCAACTCTTAAGATCAAAGACATGCAACACTGGATTTGGGAGGTCACTGAAATCCACCTCATTTGTTGAATCAGCCTCATATTTGGGCAAAAAAATAGTGTGAGGTGGGAAGAATAAGACCTGTGATCTTAATTTGGTCTTGTTTGTGTGTGTGTGTGTTGTCTAGGAGTGTATCTATCCAGGTACTCAGACCTGCTCCAGGTTAATCCCATGACGCCTGGAGCCACGGGGGAGATCGTCATCTTCAAAGTGATGAAGGTAAGTCAGCTGCCTGTGTGAGCTCATCTGTCAGAGGCAGGAAATGTGATGTAACTTGTTTTTGCTTGTGACCTGGTGCATTTGGAGGATGTATGGCTTTCCTGGGTATATTGACAAAAGGGCTGCAAGTAGCAATTAATTTCATTGTTGATTTATCTGTTGATTATTTTCTTGATTAATTAATCCAGTCACAATCTTGTCAGTTGAAAAATAGGTCCAGAGGTATGTCTGTGTGCTCCACGTTTGGACGTATTTTTCAAATTGTTTCTGTAATGATTATTTTCATTATCGATCAGTCTGTTGATCCTTTTCTCCATGAATCAGTTAGTTGTTTGGTCCATAAAATGATGACAAATGTTGATCAGTGTTTCCCTAAAGCTCAAGATGACAACCTCAAATGTCTTGTTTTGTCCACAACCCAAAGATTTTCAGTTTACTGTCAGAGAGGAAGAGCAGTGAAGAAACCAGAAAATATTCATGCTAAAGGAGTTGAAATCAGAGAATTTGTTTTCCTTGAAAAATTACTCAGTCCCAGTTAAATCGATTAAAACAGGGGTTTCTGTGCATTTTGCACAACATGAGTGCTTGCCATCCCAAAAATACAATTCCTGCAGAAATCTCCAAATTTCAAAAATGTTTTTGTGTGTCCCTCAAGGTCTTGCAGTCTAAATGTGGTATTTCGGAGGGGGTTTTGCCAAGTTTAATCAGTCCTCAAAAATGATTCATTTTGCTCCAAGTCTATGTAACAAATTGTATCAACACAAATATTACAGCAACTGTTTATGAGATATGATTGAGCCTGGGAATGTCTGTCACATGCCTGCCTCGCAATGCTCTAATTCCTTATACACTCCAAACTTTCACAGTTTGAATAGGCGCTGATGTGAACTTCTTGTCAGTCTTCACTTTAAGGAATGAATTTGAAGAGCTACAGCTTGAATATACGAGTTTAATACAACACACAAAGCTTAAAGTAACATTATATTCACTTATTTCTTTACTGTATGTCTCATTTCATACAGAATCATGTATCATCAGGGCACCAGCCAGCTCTCAGTCAGCGTAGTTTTTCAGTCAGTATTACAAAAGCAGTCTGGCATTTCTACAAGGCCCAACATATCTGTAGCCTCAAACAATCAGAGTCTACTCAGTAAGTGTGCAAAGTGTGAAGGCCTTCTTCACCCATAAATCTCTTCACCGGGGGCCTAAATAAAACACAGTGTTTATTACAGCTTTATGAGCTACATCTAAAGCCCTGCCCTCCCCCGTAAAAAAGATGAAAATGGGTTATCATTGAAGAGGTTATTCACTACTTCTTCTTTTAGCACATGGCTTGTAAGGTCTCAACTAGATCACTGGGTGGATTTTTTTGTAAGTTTGAACGTTGAATATGAGGATGACTTTATGACAGAAACTGGGTCAGTGGGTCACGACAACTGCCTTTTGTTACCAAACAGTAACTTTTTGGACTACTGACAGTGGACAATACCAGGCCTCTGTGCTGACCCACATCGATGAAGTGGACAGACTGCTGTAAACTATGACAGACGATTGCCAGACCTGAAAGCCAGGATTTCTGCACTGGAGAAGACTTGTAGAGTCCACGATACTCTCCCAATGTCAGCAGAAGTCAGCCCGACGTGATTGAGATGAACAGAACAAAATTTTACTCAGACTCACTGAAACAGTGAAATGTGTTGTGACTGGGATAATTTAAGTGGAAAATCTAAAGATAAGTGCAAGACTTTACTCTCACAGAGGGCAACGTTTACGGCTTCAGCTCCGGTGGGCGTAACAACAGGGTTACGTAACAACGAGAAAACAAGTTTGAACCGTTAATAATTATCCACGAGAACAGAAATGGAGATGAGTGCTGATAAGAATGGACAAGGAGAATTATGAGGAGTTTGAGCCAATGGAAAGTGGTGAGAAAGGAACATCTGGGATGGAGGAAAGCCGGGGAAAAAAATCCTTCAACTGGGAGCCAGAAAATGACGGAGCCAGGAGCAGTTGGTTTGTGACGGGATGGTAATGACTTCACAGAAACAGATTTCATCCAAATTTCAGGACGTCAAGGGATATTCATGACTATGTCTGTCTCACTGAGGGCAGTGAGTGACGTAAAAGTCGTGTGAATTCTTAACATGAATCTGACTGATCACACTGAGGTCATTTTGCAGAAAATCGGATCTGTATCTGATTTACCACCACATATGAAAGTGGCCTGAATCGAATTAGAAAAGATCAGATCAGAAGATGTGGTTTGTGCTGTTTAAACTGTCATGAAAAATGTAATCTAATTTGAATTTCTCTACAAGTACAGTTACATTATGAAAATATTACTCAATTACACGTCCTCCTGCTTAATTACAATAATTTTAGTATTTGTATCTTCCAATCAAAGAGCTCCTGGTCTGCTTATTGACCAGTAAGGAAAATATGATCCCATCACGAGAGGGCTTAGTTTGAGATGGGCTGTAATCCTAAGAATAAAGCACTTAATATTAAAAAAGTTAAGTTTCACTCTTGTGTATTTCAGTGTTTGTTTCCACACAAACTTTATACTGGTTATCTATTTAATGTTAGAAGAAAAATCAGGACAAGTGACAACTGTACTTTTCTGCCAGGCTGACTTGTTCTTCTTGAGTTTTGCTTTTTACTGTCTACAGGCCGCCAAAATACTTCTTTGATGAATCTGTGCTTATCATGTAATAATGGAAATGGTAATTATCAGCCTTTGACAGTGAAGTTGTATCTATTTTTGGTTTCAGGGGAAAGTAAAGAGCATCTATGAAAACATGAAGAACCTTCTAGATCCGACGCCTCGCTTTGACAGCCACATCTCGAAGAATGCCAGCAAAGTCACCTCACTCAACTCCTACCGCGCCCTCGAACTCACCAGGTGAACACACACACACACACACACACACCACACACACACACACACACACGGGAAGACAACTGTGGGCTCACAGCAGTCTCATAGAAACCATTAGTGAAAACACAGATTATACTCTGGAAATAATTACACATGGACAAAAATGATTTTGATGCAGTGGTACATCATATTTTATCAGTAAGCTGTTTCAATGATCAACATGACTTTTTCTGTTGTTGCTGTTATCAGGATCTGTTTGTATGGTCCATGTTTGGGTCAAGTTATGGAAGAAACAGTACTGTTACTTAATGCCAAACTAAAACTATGTATAAAATCTTGGTGTTGACAGATTTAAGTACCAAGTGAAAAGTAATCATTTTGTTAAAATATTTAAAGAAGTAAACCATGGCTTTTAATGCTATTGTTCTGTTGTTTATTTCAGCACTATTTCTACGAGTATTTATTTGACGAGTTGCGGCAGCGGCCTCGACAGGTTTGTCCGTACGCCGTCGTCTCCTTCCACTTTAAAGGAAAAGACGCTCCACTTCCCAGCAAACCTTTGGCCCCTGTCAGGTATGAAACCAACAAATTAAAAATTAAGCTCCGTGTTATTTCAGTGAGCCATCTTGGCTTCATATTTTAATATTGTAATTTCTGATTTTTTTTCATACAGAAATAGAAACAGCAACAACTTTTTCAGATCAGTTTTGTTTGAAAATAATTTTGAATGTAAAGACCAGAAATATGTTTGTGTTGGGTAATTTTATTTCTTTTTGTAAAGCACTTTGTAACATAGTTAAGAAAAGTACTATATAAATAAAGTTTCTTATTATTATCAATCACAGCAAATATATGAATTAGTGCACACTTTTTAATATAGTTTAGTTTGCAATTATAACTGCATAACCAGGCAATAATAATATTACTGTCTAAATTCCATACAGGGGTGAAATAAATCTGTTAAAATGGAAATTCAGAAATTTGAATTATTCTGATATTCTTTGTAAAACGCTGGCAGTAATGTAAATTATACAGGATTTGTTGCCAAAGGGCTTAAACATAGTTGTTCAAAGTTAATTTAAATCTGCTGTGAACACTGTATTTTGAGTCTTGATCTCAGCACTAAATATCTGAATGTTCTTTGTGTGTCGTGTTTGATGGACAGGTTGAACAGCCAATCAGCAGAAGGGAATAGAGGTGAGCACTGGTCCCCGTTTTCCATACAGTCGCACCAAACCTTAAACAACATAGTTCACACTTACAGATCACAAATACAGCATCATAACAGCCTGACAGTAATGCGCTCTGTTTCTCTCATGTTGTGTTTTTCTTTTCTCAGAGCGTGCAAAGTTCACAGTGTGGTCTGGAGATCTGGTGGAAGGTCACAGAGTTCTCTACCAGATCTCCCTTCAGTCCACGTCTCCTCCCTTCTTGCCCCGCAGATTGTGAGTAACAGAAATTATTTCTGACTGTGAGAAATTTTTTTAACACTCCAAGATTGTGCCTTACATAGAGTCGGTTAACAGAATCAAATTAAATTCATATGTGTCCAGTACAGAGGTAGGAATGGGCTGTGTTTTGCATCACTTAGCAGAAAATCAGAAAGTAGGCAGAAGGTACCAGCTTTGCTCCATCAAAAGTAACAAAATACACCATCAGTAACTCCATTTTTTTCTTAGCTAGCTTGAAAAACACCTCCTGAATTACATTGTTATACTTTGTTGGAGACTTTCCATGTGAAGAATGTTAGTTCATTAAATGAGTCGAGCCTGGTGTGCTCCGGCTTGGTAGGAACAAAAACCTGCAGCCACATGGCCCTTTGTGTAATTTGTTTGGACATGCCTGACCTAGAGGGGTCAGCAACAGGATCAACAGGAAACACTAAAATACAACAGGATGTAACACTGAATATAACACTCTCCCCCATGAAGATTTCACTTAATGTGACATTCATAACTCGTGACACGGCATCAGTTACAACACTTTCTTGGCCCTTTTATGGCAGAAGTACAAATTATAGTTTTGAACTATGTTGGCCCACCGCATTAGCCTCTGGTTGCAGTTGTACATGTGATGTAAGAAAACCAAAGGGTTTCGGTCTGTGTAAACAACAACAGGCTGCAAAGAGGAGCTGGCATTTACCTCAAAATGTTGTAAAGACCACAGCTTCCTTCTCAATAGTGCTGTAGTTCTGCTGGGTCTGTGAAAACCTTTTGGAAAAGTACCAGACAGGGTGGCCAATGCCTGCTGAATCTTCCTGAATCAGAACAGCTCCAGCACCTGAACCACTTGCAGCAACCTCCAACTTGAAGGGAACAGCAAAACTAGGGGCATCAAGAACCGGCGACTTGCACAGCTTAGCTTTCAGAGCTCGAAAGACCTGTTCACATCTGGAGTCCCACACCAACCTCAGGGGAGAAACAATAGTAGCAGAGTTACCACAGAATGCCCTTTACTAATGCTGCAGCTGACGTTTGGTGATGGGAACTGGGTACTCAGCAACAGCACTCATCTCGGCTGCAAGGGGGCGCACCTGTCCCTGACACACTTCCTTACTGAGATAAGTGATTTTATCTTTTGCAAACTCACACTTACTGAGGTTCATTAGCAGCTTTAACAGGGTCATAGTTTGTACTTTTATCCAAAGTTGATGAAGAGTACACTTCCTGAGCTTTACCAACAAGAGCATACTGCAACAGCAATGTCCAGTTGTTTTTTGGCTGCTCCAAAGTGGTTGCCACTCGCTCAAAATGTGAAAAATATTTTTCAACATCTTTCTCATTGAAAGGAGGGACCAAATTCATATTTTTATCCACATCAAATTTAGAACTGTGAGAGGCAACTAGATTATTAGTAGATTTACTCCCTCCTGGAGCTTTTAACTCTATCTCCTTGAGCTCTTGCTCATGTGCAAGTTTAAGTTTTTCCCGTTCCAGCTCATGCTGCCTGAGCTGCTGCCTTTCTTTTACCTCAATCTCTATTTCTAGGTTCCTCAGCTGCAGCTTTAACTCTAGCTCCCTCACCATTTAAGTTTTGTCTTCAGTAGCTTCATGCTCACTCTGCTACAACTCACCCTCCTGCCTGGTCTCACAAATGTCTGCTGATTGGGCAACTCAAGTTTCTCACACAGAATGCCCTGCAACGCAAGAGTTGCTGATTGTCAGAGTCTTTAACAAACCTGCCCAGCTCAAATGCAAACAAAAATGCACAAATGCACAAAAATGGATACTATTACTCATTGTCATTGTCTGCTCCTGTGTTTTATTTCTGTGATGCATTGCACTCATTAGCAGCAGATTTTATTTAATGGGAAGTAGAGCTGCAACGACCAGTGAATAAACCAATTAGTTCTCTGTTGGTTCCCTGTTCTCAAATGTGAGACATTTGAGATGGTCATTTTGTGCTTTGGGAAACACTGACTTTCTCGCCATTTTGTGATGTTTTATGGACCAACAACTAATCGTTTAATTGAAAAAACGATCAGCAGATTAATCGATAATGAAAATGATTGTTAGTTACAACCCTAATGAGAAGCAGCTTTGTGTAAAATCTTGTTGAACTCTATCATAGTGTGACATACTTTCTGGGATCTCACAGAGAGCCCTTCTTTCAGATGTTGCAGTGCTTCCATTTGGCTGCATCGCCACCACTAGCTATGCCATTTCACTGTCTTCTCAGGAGAAAAAAATCCCCAAAACTTCCCAATAAATAGCTGAACTAACCACTGGATGACTCTAAGACGTCTTACAGTTGAACAGGAAGAAAACAGAAAGCTTTGTTGTGGGCACTGGTCTGTGAATACTTGGAAACACAGACTTAAAATGACTGAAAAAAAAATACAAGGATTCATCATGGATGGCAATTTTAGCTCTTAGAATTATAGCAACTGTGGAAGTTGACCATCACTAGGCCACAAGCCTTTACAGTTGATTTCTTTGTGGAAAAGAGCTAAACTAACTAGAACTAGAACCCACTAGAAGTTAGTTATTAGTTACTTTAGTACAGAGTCTGTGTTATGAGCTCAAGACGTGCATCCTCAAATTTTAAAATGATTTGTCTTGTGTGTTTCTCATTATGTGTCTCTGTCAGACCAGAGAAGTTGGAAATGGGTCGTTTGATGAGGCTCGACCAGGTGACCAAGCTCCTCCCTGCTGAACTGTTCTCCTACAACCTCTACAACAGCAGCCAAGAAGGTGAGGTCCAGTATACCTTCACAGTTATGGCACGTTACACACCAGGAAGCAGCCGATGACTCCTGGAAGACTAATACATAAATTAATTTGTGTTGATATCAAAAAGCTTTTAATGTTGACCATTTTCTTAGCTTTAAAATTGAAGCTGCTTCTACACCATCACCATCAGCCAAACATTCCCTGAACACGTGTTCCTTCTTTGTTTTTCTATTGTTTTATCACTGTTGTTTCGTTGTATGTTGTATGTATGTTGTCTAAATATCGATAACCTCAAACTAAAACAAAGATTAAACAACATTTTTTGTGTCTAGTTGTGAAGAACGGCCACTGCTGCTCTCTTCTGGAGGTGACCGACAGAAGTCGGTCTGCGACCAGTGTGACAAAACTGCTGGGAGAACTGGAGAAAAAGAGAGTGGTGAGTTCGGCTTAATTTGATATTGAATTCAGTTTATTTTACTGAGTGCAGTGGATGCTGATAGACGATAGAGAAAGGTAGGCTCTCTTGTACAGTACACACGTTATTAACATTTGGTAAATTGATAAAATATAGCTGAGGGCATTACTTTCATAAATATCAGAGACAACTATGCCTTTATTTGAAACAGACTTGACTTTTGATTAATTTGGTCATAATGTACAACAAAACTAGCTTCATCAGTACATCAACAAAGTCCTGTTATACTCTGATGCTCTCATTTGTCTTTTTAGCATAAAAACTGTTTTACTCTCTGATTATAACCAGTTGCTTCTACTTCAGTGTTTCCCTTATAGTTTCCCCCAACAGACACCCCCGCCCTGCCAACAGGATCCCCACCCAGAAATTCAAGTCATAGATTAAAAAAAATTCCATTATTTAATTTTTATTTTAATCAAAAGGGCCTATAACAGGCGTTCTTTTTATCAAATAAAAAAAGCTAACTCTAATTTGCGCAATTTCAGAGTCTAATGCGTCGCTATCGTTTCATTACATTCATTAAAATGCATTTCTTCTCTTCTCTGCGATGGGAGGGGCTCCCCCCTCGCTCCTCTCTCACAACATACACCGTGCACTCACACCGGTACAGACACACCCACCCACACTCAGAGATCGGAGGAGAGAGGTGTTGCCGAATTACCTGGTAAAAAAAAAAAAATCAACAACAAACAAACAAATTATTAATGGACGACCGGAGGTTCCCCAAACGTTCGTCCCCCAGGCAAGAATCTCTGCATTTTTTAAACGAACCGTACGTGGCGAGGCGGGGAGCACAGCTAACTCTACGGTGGGTGCTAGTCTAAATGAGAGCCCCCCCCCCCCCCCCCCCCCCCAAAAGCAAAAGAGCTAGGGGAAACACTGTACTTTCTGTTTTTTTTAAATTGCTGTTAAGCTACTGTCAGTGAAACGTGTCATTTCCTTCAAGGTGTTTCACATTAAAAGTGTTCCAGCTGCTCAGTGAGCTTAATCTCCATCTTTACTGACAGGCTTTTATGGTGAAAAATCTGTAAAAAATGTTGATTTTCCCTGAGAAGAAAAAACGGCAAAGGTGTGACTGGAAATCTTTAGTGAATAAAACAGTGTTAGTATTAAAAATAGAAAGTCAAAGCTGGCAGTATTTTGTATATTGTGCAAATGGAATTAGTGCTGGAAATGTACATTATACTGGATTTAACATGTAATCTTATTATGTACACCCCAATCAATGTCTTTTACTCATTGTCCAAGGGTCCAGCCTTTATTTGTTTGTGCTGGTCTTATTTGAATACGTTTTTTTATTTAAGAATTTCAAGAACTTTGTTGTGTCACATTTTCAGTCTCAACGATATCTATTTATCTTCCACAGGTGATTATTCCCCTCAACAGAACTCCTGTAGAAAAAAATAAGACAGGGTAGAAAAGTGCATTCTCTGGAGAATCTGTGTGATTTATGAAAGCTAAGTTTGGAAAATGGAAGGAGAAAAAAGAAAGGAAAGAGAATATTTATTGATTGACAGTTGTTTGTTCTCCCTGCAGGTTCTGGTGACCCCGCTAACAGATAGAGGCTTTCTCTTCCTGCTATCCAGTGTTCAGATGGCATCGCCCGCTGGTATGACATGTATATGTAAATTATGTAGAGGATCGTGTTTGACAAGCCATGTGGTTAAAAATAAGTCACAACAACGAGGCTCATTGACATCTGAGTCGTTTGTCCTTGTTTTTAATCACTGCATTGGGTGGAGTGAATTGTTCCACTTAAAGCACAGTTACTTGGCAATTAGCAAAATATTTGAAGTGTTGTTGATTCGTAATATTCACATTTTTTGCCAGCACACTCCTGAAATGTAAACATTGTGTTGTTATGCAGGATAAATGATACTCTACGACTTCAGGTTACAGAAATCATGTTCTTGTGTTTTCAGAGAGAGGAGAGAGCTGGAAGAGGTGTCTTCAGGCCTTGTTTGTCTTCCCAGAGTCCAGAGATGTGGCCAAATCCAGTGAGTAGCACAGGACCTGCTGGGTGGACATTGACATTATTTTCCAAACGATGTATTATCCAGTACTCGTGTCTCAATCAAGTTTTTGATCAGTTTTATTTTAGCCATTGCCAATTTGTTAAGCCACTCCAGATGAAGAATGAGCTAAAAGAGGCTTTACAGAGCTGAGTAGAGCTGTAGAGGTGGGAGACAATTCTGCTACTGTTCTCACATTATGCATAGTCAGTTCATCCGCTGCTGGTATTGATCATCGCAGCTTTAACAAGCACAGAGGAATCCTTTGTGGAGGCTAAACATCTACAGTAGGTACAAACTGAAGCTTGGACTTGAAAATCATCATAATGTAAATATTGATGTTCTCTTTTTCTTCTCGCAGCATTGAGTTGTGCCTCGTCTTCCCATAATACCTCAGAGTTGTCGATGCCTTCTGGCACAGTGATGCCACGGCTGAACCAGTTTATCCCAGCGCTGCACCATGCTCTGGTCAAAGCCCGCGTAAACCCCCCTCCCGAGCTGTCTGCCGGTGTGGAGCGCCAGGCACGGGAATATCTTGTCGGCCTTATCGACGGCAAGGTGACTATGACGTGTTCTTCACTGGATTTTCTGTTGTGTTCTTTGCTTGTTGAGGTGCGCTGGCTGTCGCTGCTCAACTATCCAGAAGGGAGTTTGGTAGAGTTTGTATTCTAGTTCACCCCAAAAGTGTTGGCTTTGTGCACTGTAGGGTCAGGCAGTATGTAAAAATTCTCCAAAAGGCCACCATCAGTGTACCAAGCGGTAATTGAACTAATATATTTGTCCCCACCCCCAACATCCTCCCGTGCTTCAGAGTCTCAGCTGGGACAGGTTTGAGAGCGGCAAGTTCACTACATTATGTACGCTACCTACATTCAATATGTCCAGTAAACAAAACGAACTCACAGAGTGTTAAAAAAAAAAAGAAACATTTTCACACCTATCACTGCATATGGTCAGGTGCATCCACAGTCTTTTAGTGTGTCTATGCTGTAAATCTTAAAGCCCATGTTTCTGTCTTCACTCCCCAGGTTCAAGAGTACCCCATGGGCAAGTACGAATCCAATGAGCGAGGAAAGCCGTTTCCTGCTCCCAAACCCCACCGACTGAACATGGATGGATATCTGCGCTCCTACCTGTACAGCCCCACCCTCTATCTGCTGTCAGTGGCCCGGGCCAAACTGATGGTGGAGGCGCACTGCGGCCCCGAGGAGCCACAGGAGGTGAAGCTCAGGAAGAGCTCTGGAGGCCAGAGAGAAGCGGCAGGGAAGGAGGCGACCAGCGGCACTAGAGACGGACAGACCAACAGTCAGAAGGTGAAAACTGACATTTCTTTTTTTTTTTTACCAATGTGGTGTCAGCATGGTGTAAAGAATTTTATTTAAAAATGCTAAATTCTCTTGTGATTGATCTATTTTTGTCATGTTGGCCTTTCAGTCTGTAGAGAACTCAAAAGTGTTTTTTTTTTTTTTTTTTTTTTTTTTTTTGGTCCCTCAGATTCAGCAGGTGATGGACCTGGTTTTGACGTGTAAGAGGAATGCAGAGAATGAGGTGAACAGAGAGGGGGGAGGGGGAGGAGGAGGAGGAGTAAAGACACCAGGAAGGAAGAGGCGACTGGAGCAGGAGACAGCAGCGAGGACGATTAAGTACCTGAAGGCGTCACAAGAACCTGGCAGACACAGCAAGGTTCCAGGTGAGGAGACATGTGACAGAGTAAAGGCCTGTGTCCACACCAAAGAGTTTTTTAAAACTTCATCCAGAGCAAGGTGCAGAGCTAGTACTTTACTTTTGAGATATTTGTTGATATCTTAAAGTGTCTGCAAAATTAGGTATTTGCAACCAAATCGTAGCAACCAAAAGCAGCTGAAAAACCGCTGTGCCTCCAAACTGCCCTAAGTGCTCCCAGCTGGGTGTCTTCAGAAAACCGCCTGGCATTTTCAGCTGGGAAAAAGACTTTGGACACTAGCAGCTTCTTTTCCCCTGCCAGCAACGTGTTTCAAACACGAAGCAATTCAGCTGCTTTCCCATTGTTTTTTTTTTGTTTTGCACAGATGCATCTTTGCCTCCATTTCAGCTTCTACGAGCAAACTTAATGTAGATTTGCTTTGTGTCTGAAAGTAGTTTTTTTCTTTGCATTCTGTCTGAACACCTTTTTTTTCTCACAATATGTTTATTAATATGTTAAAAAATAAGCAAACAACAATTCAAACAGTGCAGTAACATTTGGTCAGCACATTATTTTATCTTGCTGACAATGGACAATGTGTTGTTTACTGACATGTTTTCTGTTGTGCTTTTGGCTCCTAGTTGAGGGAAACCAAGCCGCTGCCTCTCCTGGCTCTCTTGCATCTGTTATTCGTTCACTTGGTTTGAAGGACGTTGATCTGAGGGAAGATGGATCTGAACATTGTGCCAAACTTCTCAGCGTTCTGACGGTGAGTGGATACTGAAACTACCGTACCACACCCTTCAACTCTTTATTCGTGTTGTTTTTGTTCTTTTCTGCTCATTTCTTCACATCTGTTAACTTCGACACTGCAAGTGTCTCTTTCTTTTGCTTGTTTTTTCTAATAAAAGGAGATTATAGGACATCGTGAATCATCAGTTATGATAAAAGTGACCAAAGGTTTCTCTGCCCACTGACAGGCATCGCCCAGGCTGCCATGGGAATGACCAATCAGAGTCATGGTGAAGTGCAAGAGGAGGAACCGAGGGATCCCTTTCCATTTGATAGGCTGGCCACCAAGCTGGGTCTGCCCACCAACTGTGACATTGACCTGAGGAAGCAGGACGAGCTGGAGGTAACTGAAGTTTTAAGTAAATATTTTTGACTGGCTTTATGGTGCCTTTTCCACAAATCATTTTACAGATACAAGTAAAATCAGCTGATCGGGTGTGGTTCAGTGCAGTCACCTTTGAGTCTGTGTTTAATTTCCCTCGAGCTAATGTTGTCTGTACGTCACACACAGCACAGTCACATTAAAATGGTGTACAACAGGAACCCAACTGGGACTAAGACGCTGTGGACATGTTCAGTGAAAGTACAATACATCACACTGTTAATAATTTTAGCATTCTAGTTTTTTGGTTTGGCCGTGAGGAAAATTGTATGTAAATGACAGGCAGTGATTGGGGCTGCTGGGCTAGAGGCAGCTTATGAGTTGATGAGAGATTTTCATTCTTGGTAGAGATATTTCTTCCCAACATTATGCTAGTTAGCATTCAAGAGCTTTATTGTCATTGTGCAGGGCACAACAAAATTGCAGTTGCATCATCCTCACATGGTGGTTGTAGTCACACATATTTTCAAAGTAGGATTTGCAAAATATTTACAAAGAATAAATAGACAGAAATAAAGGTCTTAGTGACAGCAGGTGCATAAAGTATAGAGAGTAAAGATTCAGTTAGCAATAAGAGTATAATAAAGGGCAGTAGTGACAGTACAAAATAAGCAACAGAAAATACAAAGGTAAGAAAGTAGGCAATATAAATTATGAGAGTACTACAATAAGCTATAAACGCCTGAAAGTACACAATAAGCAATAAAGTATAGAAATACAGTTATCAGCAGAAAAATACTATAAAAACACAAGTAAATACTCGTAGTACAATAGTCAAGTAATCTGGCACATTCAGCATTCAGCAGCAAACTCAGTATAAGGTGCAGTGTGGAAGATATGGACTGATGTGTGTACCCATATGTACAACACCAGGCATGAAGCGGTACCTAGTGTGACTGCACTGTAAGAGATGGACCTTTTTGCTGTGCTTTTTGTGGGATTTTTAGTGTTGTGAAAGACTTTAAATAGATTATTCTGTTTTTCCCTACAAAAAATGTGTTTGACATCCTTTGTGTGGTTTTATTTAAACTTCAACAAAAAGTTACTACAAACTAAACAAAAACCTGACTGACCGATCTCAAATGCTGGGAGAGACACCTGTCTGTCATCCCTAACAAAAATATTAAGGCTACTCATAATAACAATAATTTAAAAAAAAAAGAACAAAAAGTCCAACTGTCACAATTGGTCCTCGGTCTGTGTAAATATGAGATCAGCTGGAGCTAACATTCAGCAGTCTGAGTTAGATAAATTAATAATTACGTGGACCACTGACTCTCTTAACAGACACTTAGCATCAGTGTTTTTTTTAATCCAAATATATTCTTAAAGGTCTCTGCACTAGTTTATAACACTACTTAGCTAATAATGTGGTTATTACTGTGTTGGGGTTTTTTTTGTTTTGTTTTTTTATCACAGAGCAAATATTATATTATAGTCTTGCGAAAGTACAGGCTTTACTATATGTAGCTACAGTAAGACTAGAAGACATAACATGATAAAACTGAAAAATAATTTCATTAGCTATCAACTTTTCTAGACCTTCTTTCATAAAAGTGTGTGGGGTTTTTTTTTGTGTGTGTGTGTGTGTGTGCGTGCGTGTGTGTGTGTTTGTTTGTAGGAGCAGACGGCAGGTAGCGTCAGTAGTTTGGAGGGATTCAGTCCCAGCTCCCACAGCGGGGAGATGAATCATCACGGCGCAGCAGGCAGAGCAGGAGGAGGAGGAGGAGGACTAGGAGGAGGAGGGTTTGGGGGAAAGGAGAGCAGGATATGAAGAAGAGGAGGAAGAGGTGGAGATCCCGTGGGTCCTCATCCCCATCACAGGTTTGTCCGTCTGCCTGCCCAGTCAGGATATGCACAAAACAAATAACATTTATATGAAATGCTGTCACTAATAAACTATCTTTTTGGATTTTCACAATATAAACCAGAAGGAAACCGTTCTTAGATTCACTTAACACAACAACACACAACCACACACACACACACACACACTCAGCGGTTCTGTTTTGAAAATGAGACACCATGCCTCAAAAAGATTACCTGTATAAATAAAGGTTAAATAAAATTAGATAACATATAAACATTAAAAGAATAGTTCACCCAAACATGAAAATTCAGTCATTATCTACTCATCCTCATGATGATTGAAGGTTGGGTTTAGATTTTTAGTCCAAAAAACACTGCTGCTGACTGCTGAGTTTCACAGGAAAACAGCAGCGCAGAATCTCCGAATGGTGACCAGTTTTCAACTGGTAAAAAAAAACATCTGGTAAAAAAAACCCCAAACAGAAATAAAACATAAAATGCCTCCATACTGCTTGTCTGGTGCAATCCAAGTCCATGAAAGCCCCGACATGCCAAATTGACTTAAAAGATGTCATTTACACCATGTTTTTAGTCTGAGTCTTCACTGTAGATTCTTAGCTCAGCACCACGAGGCATCTGCGCATGCACACCGTCTGATCTAGGTATGCGTGGTGTGACGGTGTGGGCCCGCACATGAACAGCATGTTTTTGGGGTTCTTTTGGTTGTTTTTTTTTTTTGTTTGTTTGAAAACTGCTCACCATTCACTTAAATTGTTTGTAAATTGTATGTCAACACTTTTTTACCTTTTCTTTTTCTTTATTCTTATAAACATAGTTGAGATTATACCAACAGTTTGAAAAGCTGCCATTAAAGTAAAAGTTGGCTACTTTGCAGAATCTAAAATGTCAAAGAGCAAAAACCTTTGGCGCACTTGTAGGTTGACAGGTGTGTAGAAGGAGACGGTAAATAATAACAATAAAAAGTGAAAGACTCTTGCACACTGTCTCCCTGCACTTGCAATCAATGATTTAATATTGTTATTAAGCGTCCTTTTATATTTTAGATTCTTAAAAAGCAAAAATATATTTTGCCTTGTCACATCTTTTGCTCACTACATAATATGATATAATTCCATATTTAATGGTTTTTTGTCTCCAGTATTAATCTGCAATGTACAAAATAATAAAAATAAAGAAAAAACATTGAATGAGAAGATGTATCCAAATTTTTGATTGGTACTGTGTATTTTATACCTCCCACTGCACAACATGCCCCCATTCCTCTAATCTCATTCCCTCCATGGTGAAAACCATTTCAAGATCAGCTTAGCGCTCTGCCCAGCACTCGGGATTAACAAACATCAAATCATAATGTAACCGTATGATATGAAGTCTAAATCTTAGGAAAAAATTTATTGTGCAAGATGTTTATTTCTACTAGAGGCAAGAGGCAGTGCTGGTTTTCAAGGAGCAGCTCCTGACCAGAAGTGACCAGAATGAAAAAGTTAACTCTGAACTGTGTCTGCAGGTCTGTGTTCAGAGCGCTACACCCAGAGAGACATCAACATCCCTCAGGACCCTCGCTTCCAGCACCTCACCACGGCAACAAGCATCACCACAACAACCAAACCTCCCAGGAAGAGCCCCACCCCGTCTCCTGAGCCCAGCCCTCTGCCTTCTCCCTTCCAGTGCCCATCCCCCCAGCCCAGCCCTCCTCCCTCCCCCTCGCAATGCCCATCTCCCGACCCCAGCCCTCCCCTTTCACCCTCCCAGTGCCCGTCTCCAGAGCCCAGTCCCCCCGCTTCCCCTTCTCAGTGCCCGTCCCCAGAGCCCAGCCCTCCTCCCTCTCCCTCCCAGTGCCCATCTCCACAACCCAGTCCCCCCCTGTCTCCTTCTCAATGCCCGTCCCCTCAGCTGAGCCACCCCCCTCCCCTTCAAGGTGCCAGTCCCCAGAGTCTAATGAGTTCAGCACATTTAACAAGGACCACAGTGGTGCTAATGAGGAGCGGTTAGCCCCCACAGCCTCCAGGGAGTTTGCAGGTAACCTCAGCTACACTGAGTTGATTTCATGGTGCACTTGGTGCATCTGGTCAAGTTTTAGATCATTATGTCTCCCAGAGTTTTGACTGCTATGTCACAGGTATTGGCCATTTCGCTAGTCTTAAAATGAAAATTGGTCCAGTTTTATTTGCGGCTGCAGTATTTGCTAAAACCCACCTGAGAGAAATGAAACGTAGAACTGAGGTTGATGCCAGCTGTCACATTTAACTGTCTGTGCTTTTGGCCTTTTACTTTTTCAGTGCTAAATTGATTTGATGTTGTAGTGCAGATAAAGGTTAAGTGATGAATGGGAAACTTACAGCTTGTTTACACCTGGTATTAACGTGTGATCCAATCACAAGTGGACAACTCTGACTACAGCGTTTCACAAAGTTTATAAAAGTTATAAAGTTTCTCCTAACCCACTCATAATTGTGTGATTTTTTTTTTTTTTTTTTTTTTTTGAAGAACATGAGTACATCACATGTCCATGGTGCTGCTTTGGCCTTTTGATTCTAAATTTGATTAGCTTTTTCCTCAAAGTGCTCAATCCTCTTTGGTGCATTCACACCTGTACTTAGAACTGTCCACCTGTGATCAGATCACCCAGGACGGATGTTAATACCAGGGGTAAACAGGCTCTTACAGACACTGTCTACTTTAATTTAGCTTCTTATAGTTAAAGTAAATAATTAAGCTCTTAAGCTTCATGATATGATAGTCATAGTTTTTTATCTTTTGCTCATACATCAAAAGGAGAAAGTACACAAAAGTCCAGTATGTCTTATGCTGAAACTGGTTGAAAGAGTAATCAGCACATGCTTTGTCCTGATGTTCCCTTCAATTCTGGAGTTTCAGTCCTCCTGGGATAGTCTTTAAAAGGATATTCCGCCCCTCGATGATAATCCACTTAATATGTACTCACCCCTATGCCGATGTGAGGATGGGTGAAGATCTTCAGTTCACAAAACAATCCTGGAGTTTCAGCAGAAAACAGCGTTGCAGCCAAATCCAGTACAATGGCAGTGAATGGTGACCACGGATAAAATGTTAAAAAAAAGAACACAAAACAAACACAAAATGTCTCCATCCTGCTTGTGTGGTGTTTTAACCACGAAAGACGCCATTTACACCATGTTTTTAGCCAAAATGTCAACTGTAGCCTCCCAGGTAGCATGTAAACATGATGCCAATGTATCGCGAGACTTCGTATATCTCTTAATGGATGCACGTGTGAAAATATTGCGAGATATACGAAGTCTTGCGATATATAAACGCCATGTTTACATGCTACCTGGGAGGCTACAGTTGGCATTTCGGCTAAAAACATGGTGTAAATGGTGTCTTTTGTGGTTAAATTTTAATGTTGCGGCTCACAGAGACTTGGATTACACCACATGAGCAGGATGGAGACATTTTGTGTTGTTTGTGTGTCGTGTTGTTTTTTTTTACATTTTATCCATGGTCACCATTCACTGCCATTGGCTGCAACCTGTTTTCTGCTGAAACTCCAGGATTGTTTTGTGAACTGAAGCTCTTCACCCATCCTCACATCGGCATAGAGGTGAGTACATATTGAGTGGACTATTATGCTGGGGTGGAATATCACTTTAAGCCTTCACAGTTAATGCCATAAATAATCTATGCCCAATTAAGGTTGGAGCCAACACATCTACAGCACAGAGAATTAGTCTGTTGGTCTGCAAATCCAAAACAAGTGAGGTCACAGCTCAGCAAACACATCTCCAACCTTAGCTGCCATAGCAACACTATCAGGTTGTTCTCCCTATTTATCTCCAAGGACCAGACAGCTGCATCTACTGTCTCAAAGGGAAATTTATTGCAGGCTTCCCACTGACCTCCAGGCCTTACTATGATACCTAAATTTCCCTAAGAGTGATATTGCATGATGTGCTTGCAAGTTCTACTCAGGTGTCAATTGTGCCAATTGTTGTGGAATGGTTTGTGGAAAGTTTTTGTACTCATTTTCCCTCTTGAACTCATTTATTCCTCACCTACTAAGTTTATCAATCAAATTAGACCTTGATGTAATTCTACACTCCACTAGAAACAATGCGACAGCAGCATTCAGGTGTTGTTATGTTCTCTCAGTGCGCATCTGTGGTGTTTCCAGTCTAACATAGTGTTCCTCCTGCAGCAGTGCCCATGGACACAAACAAGAAACCTCAGGAGAAAGAAGAGCCATCCATCTCTGCATCCATCCAGCCATTTATCCCTCCAGCTCCAGAGAGGACGAAGCCCCCGCCCCATCCACCAAGTCAGAGAAGGAAGACGTAGAGGGGAAGAGTGAGGAGGTGGAGGAGGTACAGGCAGAACCTTTAGAGGAAACAGAAACTCAGTCAGTTGAGGATGTGCAAATGCAAGATGAGGTGGCAGAGGAGGGTAAGCAAGAGGAGGAGGAGATGGTGGACATGATGGATGTGGTGGGTGTTGATATGGAGCAAAATGGAGAAGCGAATGAACTCGAAGGCGGCTCTTTGTTTGCTCTGTGCGTCTCCTCGCCTCCTTCTCGGCCTCTCAGACATATTGACCGCATCGTGGACAAACATATGGGTGACTTCTCCTCTGAGATACAGCTCGTCCTGCAGGAGGAGAGCATCCATTACAGCTTCCCACAGTCCCCACATTCCACCTCAAACACGGACACCACTGCACTTCCGCACACACTCCCACACACGCCCATATCTCAGTTTTCACAGTATGTTTCTTTCTACAACCCCTGTCCCCCTGTCCAGGACTATGTTAGCTCACTACAGGACAGCATCAGCAGCATGCTAACAGAGCTCGACGAGAGCTGGCTGAGCCACAAGCCTGTCACCAGCCGGACTAATGCCGATGCCACGTTAGCTAGCAGAGTTAGTGATTTTGTGTCCAGCATCCGAGCAGCTAATACCCAAACAGGCAGAGATGATGATGATGATGACGATGGTCTCTGCAGCGAACTGACAGCTGCTGACGTCTGCGCGTCAGTCAGTCCTGTGCTCTCCAGAGGGGCTGAAGTATGGCCGCCACTTACAATCACCAGACAGTTTTCTGATGATACAAACAACAGGAATCCCCCAACTTCTCACATCACTTTATCTGTAGCTACCTCTGCGTCTGGTTTCGGTCTATGAGCCTACCGACACCGCCGTCCTCCATCCTCCTCCTGACATGTCCACACAGTCCCACTGGGAACCACACGAAAGTCGCACTTTAGAGATCACTAGGACAGTCGGTCAAAACATGAGACACACACCCGACAGCAGCGTTACCAGGACTGTATACTGTACCACCGGTGGAGATGGTGGGACGAGTCTTGCAGGCTCAGGCTGTGAGGTGACTATTCCAGGGTTCGGCGGTGTATCTAGTCCCTCGATGGAACCATCACACCCCACTGAGCCGGTCTCCACTCCGGCCTCTGTGTCCCTCACCGTGCCCCCTCCATACCTGAGCGTCGTCAGCCAGCTGCAGCCAGAGATCTTCAGCAACCTGGCAAAGATCATGAATGGCGTCAAGAGAAACTCCCCGCAGTTCTACCTCCACAGCACCGACCCAGAGGACCAGGTCTACGAAGACGTCAAGGTAACTTCGCTGGCAGAACAGTTCACAGTAAATGAATAATTTGTTAAAAATAGATGAGCTTGAACGTCTAAACAGAGAAATGTTAGAGAAATTCTAAAAAAGACACAGGAACTAAGTCTGAGATTCAAAAGAGTAGGATATTTAATGAAAACTTGCATGCAAGGGAACAAGTTACACACAGACTGTAATGTAGTTGTTCAAAGGTACAATGCTCACACAAGGTTTTTATAATGTAAAACAGGTGGAGATTTGACTTTCCTGCTGACATTATCATTCCTCCGGAGCTGTGTATCAACAAGGGCAGATGAGCATTGTGTCCTTGATAACACAAGAGGTTTCTTTCTCACACGTTTGCACAGTCATGTCAAACATTCTTCGCACGCCTGCACAATGATGTACAGCACAGTTACTTCAGTTCACCTAGTTAACCCTGTATATAAAGTATAAAATCATATTTTTCTAATACATACAAACCTTTTTTTTTTTAAGTTATATTTTGGGCTTTTTGCCTTTACTGGAGAGGACCGCTCAAGAACAGACAGGAAGTGGGGTAGAGAGAGAGAGGGGATGACACGCAGCAAAGGGCTGCAGGCGGGAGTCGAAACGGTGGCTGCTGCAGAGGACTAACAGCCTCCATACATGGGGTGGACGCTCTATCAACTGAGCTACAGGGCCGCCCCCACATATAAACCTTTATTAAGATATTAGGTTTTATAGTTAATCGGTCCTGGAGTCTTTTATTTAGATATAATGTAAATTACAATATATGACGAAGCAAATTGCTGCATTTCTGATTCATTCTTTTCTAAACTTCAAAGATGAAATTTAAATTGTGTGATGCTTCCTGGTGTTAGCGTTTTTAGGTCAGTGTGTTATGAGTGACAGTGTACTTTCTGAGTTTTGGATGTTAGATGAACTGTTTGGCTGTATGTTGGTAATGTAGACTGTATGAAAAGTTTTGAGAAAGTGGCTTCAGTATTGATAAAGAAAAATGTAAAAAGTTAGAAAGGTGATCAGTTTAATCTCAATAAACAAGCACTAATAAATAAATTAACACAAATACCAGTGCATTGGTCCCAACTAGGACTGAGGGGATCAGTCCAGACTGGAAAATAATTGCAGAGATTCATAAAGAGAGATCTAAAGTGAAGTAGAATTAATGTATTTTTGTGTATATTTACTGTGTGTGTGTGTGTGTGTGTGTGTGTGTGTGTGTGTGTGTGTGTGTGTGTACACTCTTCTGTTGTAGGAACACCTGTTGAAGCAGGGTAACGTGGAGCAGAGTCCCATGGCCTTTCTGAACCAAGAAAACTCTGACAACAGACTGATGGTCATCATTAAGAACAAAGACATTGCTAGACACGTTCACAAGGTACCTCTGAACATTTAGTTTAACTTCTGATTCTATCTGTCTGAGCTGCTAGTGACAGTAAACAAGGTGGATGATCCAGATCCTTTATGTCTTAGAAGTCACATGTTTGATCTGATCTTTGTCTTTGAAGATGAGGCCCTGCCAGATGTTAAGATGCATACTGACTAATTGACTTGAACCCCTCTGGGATCAACATAAACCCTCCTGTCTGTAAATGAGCGGGAGCTTCTGGGCACTGAGATCAGATAGTGGCAGGAACTGAGAGAAAGTGGTTTCTGTTGTCACCCCTAGCTGATGGCTGATTTGTGCAACTTCCAGAAACACTAATCAGAATACATACCTGGTATTTCATCATCATCACCTCCACGCCCTGCTCTTCTGAGCATTGCAGCAGCCTCTGGAGAAAATCTCCTCAGTGTAAATATCATGAATCAGTGTTTTGTTAGAGGTGTGAACTCTCCCTCTGTATCGGAAACGAAAAGAGGAAGCAGCAGGTGTGCAGAGGTTTACGTCAGATAAGCAAGAGATGTTCCACTCATTTGTTGAATCCATCAAGGTAGTTTATGACCTTCAAATGTCATCTGTTACACACAGAGTGTAATAGTAGGCAGATAAATGTTGGTTGTGTATGTTACTTGACAACATTTGAGAACATGCATACATGTTAATTCCCCTTTGGGACTAAATGCAATATCATTATAGCTCAAAGTTCTGTCTGGGACCATGTTGTTAAATTTAACGGACTACAAGATTAAAATGTGACTTTAACTAACTACAGTTTTCAGTATGTGACTAAAACTAAAAGTAAACTTAAAATTCTTGTCAAAATGAAGCCCCTGAAGGCACAAGTTGTGACCACCAGCTGATTTACTGGATGCAAACTGTAAAGGGGCTAACAGGAAGTGTGTTGACGTGTTTTCACACCTCAGATTCCAGGCCTGATGTCTCTGAAGCGACACCCGACCGTGGTGTTTGTGGGAATCGATACACTAGACGACATCAGGAACAGCAACTTCAACGAGCTCTTTGTTTCTGGAGGCTGCGTCGTTTCAGACGAGTTGGTCCTCAATCCAGACGTCATCAGTTGCGGTAGGTCAGGCATTAGAATCAAACAGCAGTATCCAACATGATGCATCTTTAGGTCATTATAAACATTTTATTTCTGTATATTTGTAGTCTGTCGCATTTAACACAATTATGAGAATCTTTTTTTCAGGAAATAAACAATTTTTTTGTCATAGTTAAAAATGTAATGGAATATTTTAGGAATGTTTTCATCAGTCTCTTCCAAGTCAAGTCGGTTATGAGACAAATGCATTATTTATATTTGACGTGTATTTATTACAACAGTTGTGTTGATTAACGGGCTGTTGTTCTGCAGATCAACTGGCTGCACTGCTGATGCTCCTGGAGCAGCACAGTTCTCCAGAGAGTGTCTGGAGATGGAAAGTTCACTACAAAACTTACAAGAAGTTAAAAGAACAAGCCAGGTATGGATTTCTTTGCCTGCACAGTATAATGACCCACACTACAGCACAACAGACAGAAGATCAAACTGTGATATGTTTAATGACTTACAACTGAATGGATTTACTGCTGCACTCTTTTATTAGATTGAGTTATTAATTCTTTGCTTAGTTTTCTCTCCTTTAATATACAGGCTTGTCTACATATTTAGGTGTGTCACATATTGATATTGTCAGAGTTTCAGGTAACCTCAGAAATCCCATCATTTTCTTCATTTGGTATGCGGTGGTACTACACATGTTGCACGATGTTATTTGAAAAAAAGAGAAAATGTTGAAGATGTTTGTTGTTGTTTTTTTGCTGCACTGTGGACACCTTTCAACTGGATTATTTTGATGTGGAGGAAAACATCTTGACGTAATTATGAGGCAAAATTTGAACTTGTTAGAAGTGCCAATTTTTTATGACCAGTGTTCGGCAAGTTAATTTTAAAAAAAAAAGAGAATATATTTTACGTTATTAGTTACTGACCTTTAAAAGTACCAAGTTCCTTTACAATATTACTGTCTGTGGAGAGTAATGTTACACAGCTTTTGCATTACTTTCACCAAAATAACTGCAGAAGTGTTTCATCGTGATATCCCTGCAAGTGTCCCAATATTTGAACCTTTACAGTAAAAAGATGTTTCAGTCATTCCTCCTGTCACCTCGTGTCTGAGCTGTGTCTCCCTTGTAATGTGTTGCTTGACATGGTAAATGCAAAAATGTAAGAGAAATTATGTGTTATGTTACTTTGTTGCCCCCAACACTGTATATGACTTCCAAATGGATTTATGGCTGTTTTTCTTCAATGGAAAACGGAGACACAGACATTTCACACACACACACACACACCACACACACACACACACACACACACACACACACTGCTAGAATCACTGTGACATTGTATTTCCTGTGACACAGATTTGACACAACTATGTCTCTTGAGAAGAAAGGGTTTGATTTTCCTTTTTTTTTCTGCAACATGCATCACCTGGATATAGACAATACTTCAGCAAGCCCTCTTTTTTTCCTCCAGTCAAAGTGGAAATAACAAATTCTTTGCTTCAAGTTGTAGTTATAAAGTAAATGTTGACTTCACAGTGTAATAGTTGTAGAATAATGACATGATCTGCGTTTAGATTGGTTCCCGAGCCTCACTTTCACTATGCAAATCTGTCTGTCACCGGGCAAGATATGTCTACTTTAAAATTATGACTCCATTATAGACTAAAATTAATGAACAAATTCATGCTTCAAACGTTGCTCCCGCCTCCATGCCAACCCCAACCTGCTGGTGAGAAGCGTAACATTAACTCAAACTGCATTATTTTGCAGTGCACATCATTACAATGGCTTATGACTGGTCCCAAATTGAAAATAAAATTGCGTCAATATATGTTTACCTCATCGGTACACATTATTCTTTCTTCTTCACGAAACCAGGCTCAGAGGAAACCGAAAGCTTTGTTGTGTTGAAGAGTGAACCCCTTTCAGATAATGTTTCTGGTAGCGGTGCCCTCTGCGGTTGAGGCATAGATTCATGGTTAGATGTTGCAGAGTAAGTAAAGGGGAACACATATCGATGGGGAAACAGATTTCAACACCTGTTTCCTTTGCCACAGCTGCACAGCACACAACAGTAATACCACTTGGAACCCCAAGGGTTTGAAAAGTTTCCTCTTTAACTAAAAAAGTTTTCCTGCAGTTGAGTTATAGGCACTACAGACTGTTTTAAGTACATACAGGCAAGTGAGTCTTTTAACATGTGTGTACATTCATTTATTTGTCAGGTTCAGGAGAGAAGCAGCCAGCCTACTGGACGTGTTATCAGCCTATCAGAAGCGGCAGATCATTGAGTTCCTCCCGTATCATACCTGCGACATGATGAACCATCAGTCACCTGACCTCAACTGTCTTGTCGATCTCCAGGCTCGATACACACAGTACCGACACACAATCCTCCTGAGGGGTACGTACGTGTCGAGAACTCTGGCACTGATCTATACCTGTGACTTAGCAGTGACCAGCGGGCGAGAAGTTTAATTTACCACCTGAAGTGCACTGATGACTGTAGTACTGATTTTGTCTTTTTTTTTTTTTTTTTTTCTCAGAGCGTCATTACGAGGAGTTCAGTGTCTACTCCAGTTGTGGCATCATCGTGGCCAGTATTAGTGAACTTCTGCACGACTTCCCCAGACTGGTTGGTTACCATGACATCAAGGACAAGCAGCCAATCATGGATGACGTCTCTCCTAAAGGTCAGTCTTGTCATTTCCGTGAAGAAATCTTGAATCCTGTTGCAGTGAGCCTTGAACTTCATAAACCTTTGGACATCATTATATTGTGATATGGCATACTTGTTGTCTCTTCCTGGTTTTAAAGGCTACATTCCAGTAAAGTGATGTAATTTTCTGAACTTACCAAACTGTTCTAGCTGTTCTATTACAACCGCAATAACAAAACAGTTGGGACATTGCGTAAAACATAAATAAAAACAGAATGCAATTATTTGCAAATACTTCTCGGCCAATATTTAATGTTCAAGCTGATAAACTTAATTGTTTTTTGTAAATATATACTCATTCTGAGTTTGATGCCTGCAGCACATTTAAAAAAAAAATTGGGACAGGGGCAACAAATTGCCCCCATTAATGCTGACATAATACATACAGGTTCTGGAGCGACATGTGCTTGAATCCAGACATCATTTTCAGAGACGTCCCTGCTTATGTCAGTAAGACAATGTCTAGACACATTAGCATGTGTTCCAACAGTGTGGCTTCATAGTAAAAGAATTTGGGTGTTAGACTGACCTTCCAGACCTGTCTCCCACTGAAAATGTGTGGTGCTTTATGAAGCACAAAATACGACAGTGGAGACATCGGACTGTAGAGTACTTGAAGTTGTATATCAGGCATCATGAGAAAGAATTTCACTTTCAAAACTTCCATAACTTAGTGTTCTCAGTCCTCAAACACTTACTGAGTGTTGTTAAAAGAAAAGATGATGTAACACAGTGGTAAAGATGCTCCTGTCCCGGTATAGTATATATTTACAAAAATATAGTAAATAGTATAGTAAATAAATACAAAAAAACAATCTCATTGTGTGTTAATTTTTTGTGAAAGAACCACTTAAATATCTATATTGAGGTATTTGGTCATTTGGTAATTTGAAAAGAATGCGATGGCAAATAAGTGCCTTTATTTTAAATAAATGGGATCCTAAGCCAACAGAAGCTGAGGACCTCTAGCTTAGATCCTTCAGCTTTGTTTCACGATTTCTACCCACGTTCTACTGTCTCTACTTTGTGTTCTACTCAGTGTTCTCCTCTGTCCTCAGGTCTCGGCAGGCAGCTGAGTCACAGTGACTCTGTGTCTGAACGCTCTCCCTCTATCTTCCCCGAGCCCATCCATTCGCTCTCATCCCATGACCAACCCCAACACCTCCTCCAGCAGTCCGGCTCCGGCCCGCCCCCTCCCTCCCACCTCTCTGACCAGCTCGTCCCGGACGCCTCCTATAAGGAAAGCGTGCCGCCCCACTCGGACAAAGACCTTGAGACTCTCCGACAGGTTCTGTCACAGATTCGGGCTGAACGTCAGTCAAAGCAGCAGCAGCAGCAGCAGCAGCAGCAGCAGTTAGACTCGCAGGCAGAGCTGAGCATCAACCCCCTCGCAAGCTTCCTTCCCGCTCCTGTTCGTACAGGAAGCCATCACGCCGCCCATCCTTTAGGTCCAGGAGTTCCCGCTGACTCTGTCACGCTCTCTCCTAGCAAGAAAGCAGTGGCAGCAACTCTGGAGTCGATTCACTCCGTACTGCAGCCGGAGCTGGTCGACGAGGAGAGGAGGGAGGTCGGAGCAGAGGGACGGAGGAGTAGAGGGGGACAGCCTGGACATCGGAGAGATGGTACTCCAGTAAGAGTGGTGGGGTTAGTGGGAGGAAACCTGGGTCTCAGTAATAGCAAAGTGCCTACCCCTCCGTCCATTCAGAACACAGCTGCACTGACGGGACTAAGTAGCCACATAGACTTAACCAATGACGGGAGAGAGAAAGCAGATCAACAAACAGCCACACACGGTGCAGTCTCCTCCAGTTCCACAGCCTCTCCCGCAGAAGCCGACAGATTAAGGTCAGTGAATAGTAACTGATTACAGTTACAGTCTGTAATAATGATGTAACAAGTCGTGTCAGGTCAGAGTCGTTGTCATCCTGAAAAATGGTTCATGTGGTTCACACTGTAAGTACATAATTCTTCTGTCGATGCAGATGAGCCTGAACAGGTTTTAGTCTGAACAGACAAACAGCCAGCAAAGACTGATCCATGTAAGCAGCGGGAGAAATGAAGTTATTTGTTTACACTAAAAGTGCTTTTATACTTGCTTTGAACAACTAATCAAAATTTTATCAAAGTCGCAATGTGGTCTACTGCCAAATTTGCGGGATGCGCAAAATTTGTTAAAGGTGTAATGTGTGTCAAAATACCATTTTAAATTAAGTGTTGTGGTGCTGCAGAGGTGCCCTGGCCAACAAATCATTCTCTAGACTTTAGAAAACATCTTTGTTTAGTACAGATCCCTGAAAAAAAAATCAAACTCACCATAATTGTTGTTACATAACTGTGTTTTTCAATGAAAATGAGAATAATGATGGAAAAATGACCCTTTCCTCTAATACAACAACTCAAATCGCAATTGCAGATCAGTCAAAATAATTGAAATTAGATATTTTTCAAGGTTGTTCAGCTCTAATTAGTTTGTGTGCGCATGATGGATACCTCACGTATCCTTCTCAAGCTTTTTTCACATTTGCACTTTAAACTATTCAGATCAGATCATCAGACACCATACCAGTGTCCCCCACATGCAGCACGCATTAGAGATTGTCTGAGTCACACTTGTTCACACGTTTGAAATATCTGTATGCTTTAGGTGAGGGAGGGATGCCTGCAGAGCGTGCAGAAGGACGATGACTCATCTATACAGATATTATAATTATATTTTTGCATTTATATCAATACAAACCGAATCTCAAAACTAACTGTGATGAAAGAGGAGGAGAGGCAAGGCAAATTTATTTATATAGCACCATTCAGACACGAGGCAGTTCAAGGTGCTGTACAAGAACTTAAAAATACATTAAAATAAAACATTAAAGGAACATTAAAATTGCGTTTGGGATGATTAAAAACAGAAGCTAAAAGCAAGACAAATAATTGAAAAGTTTGCTTTAAAAAGCAAACATAAAACAACAAAAGCAACAGCAGACAAATATAAAAACAACAGCTAGAGATTATCCTAACAATAAGTTACATATCTACTTCACTGGTAAGCTGCAGTAAACAGTAGAGTTTTTAGCCCTGATTTAAATGAGCTGACAGTTTCAGCCGACCTCAGATATTCTAGAAGTTTGTTCCACAGTTGTGGAGCATAAAAACTAAAAAGCTGCTTCACCTTGTTTGGTTTTGATCCTGGGAACACTGAGTAAACCTGTTCCAGATGATCTCAGGGGTCTGGGTGCTTCAGAACGTACAAATAAGTCAGAGATGTATTTAGGCCCGAGACCATTAGTGCTTCATAGACAAGTAACAAGTCTTTAAAGTCTATCCTTTGACACACAGGAAGCCAGTGCAGTGACTTGACTTGAGAGTGGTAGATGTGGAGATCAGCTGATTCCAGTCTGTCTGTGCTGCTATTTGCAGGATTCACACTCTTATTTTCTCTGACTGTGATCTGACCAGATTACTGGAGGGATAAGTCCAGGCCAAATAATGCATTTGACATTTGTGTTCACACGTACAGCCCCTCCTGGTACTGTCTGGATAATGGCAGAGTTGCGGTGGATGTGTGAAGGGGGTTTAGTGCTGATTCTGCACTCTCTCTGAAATTAACTATAGTGGTCACATAGCAGAGTGTGACCCCTTTGTAATGACCAACATTTTGATCAGTGACTGTAATTTAATTACATATTTTTTGTCAGTAACTGTAATGGATTACAATTCTATTTATTTTGTAATTTAATTTCATGTAACTAGTTACTCTCAGCAGTGCCAGTATCTATTAGGTGTTAGTTTCAAATTTTGTCATAATTAATGTATGAATTCTTGAGTTACAGCCAAAAACAAGTTTTGTGAAGTCGTAGTGACCTTTGACCTTTGACCACCAAAATCTAATTAGTTAATCTTTGAGTCCAAGAGGTATTTGTGCCAAGTTTTAAGAAATTCCCTCAAGGTGTTCTTGAGGATGAGTTTGCATGTATGTTGCTGTTGAACCTCTTCCTGTTTTCTTCTTGTAGAGAAGCACAGCCAATAAGAGGAGAGGGAGCACCGCCGCCTGGAAACAACACTGTGGGTACCGCCAGTGGCAGCAAGGTAACGGGGAGTGTCACCATGGTAACAGACCAGGACAACAACACAAATCCTGCTGTGCTGCATCTACAACAGATCCAACAGCCTCAACAACATCTGCAGCACCTGAACAACCAGCAGCTCCATCAGGGTCACGCACACCTACAACAACCAGCTCACAGCCAGCAGCAGCAGCGCAGCGGGCCACGGCCTCCTGCACCCCCTTCACGTGTCTCGACTTCCCAGCCAGCATTTCTCCACGGCTCCGTGCTGGGCCCCTGACTACCATGGGAAATAGCCTCTGGGTCCCACCCCTGTCTGGGGCCCCACAGGAGCTGCTGCCCTAGCTGGGGCTTCAGCAGGGACCTCAGTGGTTCCAGACTGCTGGGGGGGTACCAGAACCCTGCAGGTCAGGGCAGCAACATGTACAGAGGGGGGCAGAGAGGAGGAGGCTTTAATGGGATGTAGAGAGCCAGTTTAACCACACCAGCTGAGTAAACAGGTAACTGACCTCGACACACCTGCTGCGGCTCATACAGCAGGTTTAACAGGGGAAAGAAAACCAAAAACTACCAAATAGAATCTCATTCTAGTCGGAGGAAGAGGCTGAAACACGCTGATACCAAAACAGGTAGCAGACTAAAGACAGAGGGGGAAAAAGGAGCAACCACACTCTGAATGCAGCTGCCGGGATTCATTATTTATCCTCTCAGGGTGACGTCAAACCCTGATCCACGACTGTCACATATCACCAGATGTCTGTCTCCAACATTTTGAATGTTTCAGTCACCCTGGTTCATTAAATCAGTTACAGAAAGAATGTAAAAACTCATCTCTTTTTGGCTTTATTTGATCTTGACTGAAGATTTATGGTCATAAAATGCTGGCAGACGGAGCAGCATGTAAGAAACGGTCCCCATCTGGAATCAAACTCAGCAGGCCAACAGATGCCCCCCTACATCGCTAAGATGGAGACGTATTTATGTCAGGCAGGTGTAAAATGACAAAAACATGATTTATGTTGACAGGGAGGTGCAAATCAGGATTTCTTCCTCACTCATGCCAGTTTTCCACTGGATGTTACAGCTCGACTCTACTTTCTTTTAGAACCTCTACTTTGTTTCCCAATGCAGATAATAACTCCTCAACTAGATGTGCAACGATTAATCAGTTCCAGCTTCTTAAATGTGAATATTTTACCCCTCTGAGACAATAAAATAATATCTTAAAATTGTGGACAAAACAAGATATTTGGGGACGTCATCTTGATCGTCAGTTTTCACCATTTTGTGGACCAAAACAACTAATAGATTAATAAGAGAAATTGTAACATCATTGCAACACTTTTCCAACAGCTGGGAAACAACACATGGGAGAATCTGCAGATTTTATTCAGTGACAAACTGAAATCACACTGTACATTTACTGCCAAACAGCCAACTTCACTGTTCTCCTTTCCCTCTGCTCCACTGCATTCACCGTCACTCTTTGACGCTCTGTCAACCGCACACTCAGTGCGTGACGCTGCCCCGATGCAGTTCAGTGGTCTGCAGCGGTTTCACGTCATCTTTTATTTTTGGCTCATCTCACTTGGAACCTCGATAGCAGTTGTACCAAAGAAGATACCAGGTATAATCCACAAGGAAACACCAAAAAAGAACGAGTAGAGTTGAGTCGAGTTGTATCACGCAGTGGAAATGTGGCTTTGTGAACGGAGAGCTGATGGCCAGAAGACTGTTAAACCCTCATAACACTGATTTTTTTCCACCTGAAAAGCCTCAGTCAGTGATCACTTTCTGTTCCCCAAGTCAAACTGTCTGTAAAATGCCAGAGAATAATGAAAAAATCCAGTTATAATTTTAATGCAAATCACAATGACAAGCGACAGAACTAATTTCTTTGTTAAACTGTGTTTTTTGAGACTCTGCACCCACCTGACATCACTTTTTCACCACCTTTTTAAGTCATTAAGAAGTTTCTTTTTGCAGATTATTTTTTGGCTGTTTGCCTTTATTAGATAGGAACAGCAGAAGAGAGACAGGATGACACAAATACATGGTGGCTGCGCTCTACCAGGTGAGCTGCCCTGACGCCCCGTTAAGATTGTTTACCATCTGGTGGTGGTGACTGAAATGTCCAAAGTCCAGGAGACGGTGATCCAGGATTTGATTTGTGAAGTGACAGATCCTGGATTAGGGCTTAGACAAGTTCTCTGCAACATCACGTAACCAGACACTGTGTCTCTGTAATGAAACTCTGTAGATAACACCTCTACAGTAAAGATGCCAGTAAAGAGAAAAGAAAGACACAGCAGCAGTCAGCTGCTGTAGAGCTTGACTGTAATGCAAACCTGCAGCTTGCTGCTGACTACCTACTGTAACCACTAACTGTTACCCTGTTAGTACTTAAGAAGTCAGAAAAAAATGGAAAAGGCCATATCTCCTCCTTCGGGTGTATGTATGGGAGACTTAGAGAAAAAAGAAACAGTCGAGTTTCTCTGTCATGTCTTCAGATGTTTTATTTAATCTCATTGTTAGAGATCAGACCTGATGTGTACATAAGTTAATTTGTGAAGGTGTTTTGAATCCCAGTTCCCAGCGTTTCTCGAATGCACCACCACCGTGACTGTCTGGACACTGTTTTGGACTGACTGGGTTTTCCACACACTGGAAAATAAAAGAGAGAGAGTTGTGTTTTTTTTCAGGGTACATGGGAGACCCTCATAGTTTTTCCAGCAACTCCACAAATTAAAAGGAACTCTTGACGATGTTTTCTACAGTGAGGAAACTCGAGCTGCTTATTTGTTCTCTTTGCATCATGGGAGACACCAGAATGCACCCTGTGGTTCTTAAAATGAGACTGTGGAAGAACTCTTAAAAAAAAAAAAAAAACTGTAAAGGAATAAGATGGGCGGACTGCCTTACACGTCTTCCAGTGGACTCTATGTCTTGTAAAAAGTGTTTTTGTACTGAATGTTTGATTTGTTGCCCTGGGAGCTGTTTGTGTTTAGTTGTATATACAGTAGGAAGTGATTCTGTAAGAGACTGGTTTTAACTTGAAAGTCATTTTTTTATGTTATTTTTTTTTTTACATCAGAGGTTTTTTGTATTAAAACTTGCCTGCGTAAACCAGCAGATTTCCTGCGAGATTTTCTTGCCCTCAGACTGAGATCTGTGTACGATGGTAAGAAGAAACCATTATACAGGCAGTGCACAGCGGAGGATTTTTTGCAGTGTGGCTGTATGAGGCTCTTAACCTCAGTCAGTGTATCACCTACAGTAGATGACGGTCGGCACGCCCGCCAGTTTGGAGAAGCAGCAGGAGTATCGTGATATGTTTCACCACTTTGCCTTGCAGTCAGACAGTCTTTTTAGATGGGGAACTTATATTAGCCAAATTTTGCTCTTTTTAAACCAGACACCTTTGGCAAAAACAGCAGTTTTACTTTGCAGAACACAGGAGTTGCTGGTCTACCTCTGCCTCGATCGCTTAGTTTGTTTGCGTTATTGTGTAACTTTGGTGTTTAAAGGGTTAGTTCAGATTCACCAGTGTTGCACAATACCTCATACAACTTCACTTCAAAACATGTGACTTTAATTGGGCCAAGTCTGGATTTATTGTAAATTTACGTACATTAGAGTTGTTTCAGGTTTCTAAAGTTTTGGATCTGTGAAGACCTCTATAGACTCAATAACCATCAAATGTACCTTTATTTCATTTGCTATCATCTAAAATACGCAGAGCCTGAAGTCCTAAAAGGGATTAAAAAAAAAATCTTGTCCTCACAAGATGATAACTTGTACACAAAAGATATAAACATATTTGCACGATTTAATGTGCAAAAAAAGGTATATATACAGTTAATTATCTTCCAGGACTTCAGGAAGTCTATAAAAATACATTTGTAGTCATGTAATATGCGTCACTCTTATTTGTACTGAGTTTTTCCTCCCTGCTCCTACAAATTTTGAGCAATCATCACCAAATTTGAACATCTCTGGACAAAGTCTGATTTTTGATAATTCCACACAATTTTGCTTTAGCTTTAGTGAAAACATACCTCTGCAATTTATATAAATTAATTACAAATATATAATCAAAAGTACTTGTTTGCATAAGTATTTGTTACCTCCAAGAGATCACTGGCCACTCCAGGACATTAACATCGTTGATGAAGTCATTCCTGTGTAGCTCTTTACTGGCTGGAAAACAAATCTTCATCTCAAGTTGCAGCTGTCTGGCAGATTGTGTCATGCTTTTCTGCAGAATTGTCCTTTATTGTGCTGCATTTATTTCACCCTGATGAACATCAGTCAGTGTTGGTGTCATCAGGCCACCAAGGCTTCTTCTAACCGACTTCAGTCTCCCACGTCCCTCAACCATCAAACAAGCACTCGGAAACATACTGACTCCTTAAATTACAGGTCCTTAAGAGTCACTGTTTATACGTGTGTGTCTGCAAACACCTGAAGCCAGATGTAAAGAAGACTTCCTGCCCTCCTGGCAGTGGAAAACCAGGTCAGTCAAAACATTTAAGCACCTACAGTAATATGAAGACAGGGCTGCAACTAAATATTCTTTTATTACTGATTAATCTTCAGTTTCTCAACATGTTTAATGTGTTAATTTGCTGTTTGTTGTCGATCTCATTTCCATCTCTCTGTTAAGTTTTCCAGCAGTTCAAGTGAGAGCAATCAAGCCTGAGAGTGAGCACACCGAATCATCAGACTTCTCTATAGTAAATTCACTCTGATCCCGGATCCCAGCTATTGAATCGGTGAGTACAAAGTTACTATTATCAATTGAAATGACTGACAAAACAATCAAAATACAAATGATCCTTTAAACCACCTAAATCTGAATCCCCAGTCCTACTTTTGAGGAGACTAGGACCCTTTAACCTTAATCAGACCGCCTCAAATTTTGATATTGTGCAGCTTGACACAGACTTAATTGGACCAATCTAAGAACCTTATTGTAGTGTGTCCCACTACACTCAGATATGAGTTTTGCTTAATGGTACTTCAGTTGGATGTTTGAGTTTCACTGTGCAGAATGATGAACGAATGTCCAAAGTTTGACACTAGAAGGCTGTTTGCACTTTCATGTACTGATCTCCTTTATGTTGCATTTGAGGCAACAGGGGAGGCAGAATTTCTCAGTTGAAATTCTGACACACAAGGTGTTTTCAGTCTGCAAGCTCACCATTAGAAGCGACTAAATCCTTCACACTGTTCCTTTAAAATTCACAATATCAGGTTCGTGTGTGGAACTTGAGGTTGAGATAGGTCATTAATCCTCCATCTCTGTTGGAGCTAAATAACACGCTGTGGCTGTGACTGTTCACATCAGTCAACATATTCTAAGAGTTTTGAAATGTCTCGTACTGTAGGCGTCAGCCGAGAGGAAATTTGGGGATCAGGAGGTTGAAGAAATAAAATAAATGAAAAGAGAGTGCAGAAATGTAAAAGGTCTCAGTACACTCAACATCATTTATTACATTTGCAATAAATAAAAAACCCACGAAAACCAGAAAAATGACAGTATCACAGAAGCATTTGGAAACATACAATAGAGCTCCTTGTCCAGCAGGAAGCTGAAGAATCAAAGAAAAACATTTCTGACTCATGATTTAAATAAGTGGTTTGTGCTCCTCTGCAGGAAGGATGATCCAGAGAAAACGAGTGCAGAGCCTCCGACTCTCAGAAGAAGATAAAGAAGGTAAAACTCAATACCTGTTTGGTACAGTGTCCTAAAAACAGAATATTAAAATACAATCTTTACATAAAATGTTGCTCGTCTGTATCAATTCATTTAGTGAGCGGATGAAAACATATTTGTCTCATTAGGTCAGAGAAAAGAGTGAAAACATGAGCGGTATTTTAGTTTCAGATGAGGATTAGTGGTGTGAAAGCTCTGGATGTGAGGTAGAACTGATGGATCTAAAGAAAACACTGAGGTGTTTGTAGTCAAACAGTCAAAGATAAAAACTCAGTCAAGTGCTCGTGTTGAACCTGCAACGTTCAGTTTTAAAACCAACACATTCAGACATTTTAAAATCAGGTGAGTTCAGACTGAAGACAAAGCAAATGTTAGTTACTGTCACTATGACGATGCTTATCTACTGTCAAGCTGCTTATCACAACTAAAGGCTTTAGTAAGAAGTAAACCTCCGATGTCTGAGGCTGCGACTTTTTCAAAAACTCAAGTTCAAACTAATTTAAATCAACATGAAAGATTCATTTGTCCGCAAAACTATGTTGTAGACTTTTAATGTTGTTCTGTTATTTTAAAGTGACTTCGCTGCCTCACTAAGTAACAAGAAAATGTATCCATCAGTGTGTTGAAACCAAAATCCTTCAACACATCACCTCTCAGATGGTTTAGTGGGATGATTATTTGCAGAACACAGCTTTGCATTTAGAGTACTTTTTACAGTTTAGCATCAAATTGCCTCAAGCAACATCAGTTGTAATTTCTCAGAGTTAACACAACGCTTTGTACAACTTTTTTCTCGCAGTAGCACACACACTTTGGTGTGTAAAGTTGGTGCAGTGTCTCTTTAATGAAGACAACAACAGTAGTTTAGTTCATTGATTGGACAACTTATCAGAGTGTCAGTGAACTTTATGAATTAGTGGCCCTGCTGTTTTGTAAGGATCAGCTTGTTGACCCTACAGACATACAGACATTTCAACATAGTTTCTTACAGATTTAATATTTATGTTAGCTGCAGATCGCAAAAAACAAAACAAAAAAAAACAAAAAAAAAAAAAAAAAACAGCCGTGTAGCAGCTGACAATGTGGCTCATAGACAACCAGCAATCAGGATCAGTGGCAGAAAAAAAATGTGATTGGGGCATCCTAGTAGTGTGCATTTCAGATAAAGTGACAGCTCCAGTAGCCATGACAGTGAACTGAGTTCTAGCTCAGCTGTGACTGGTGCAAAGACGTGTTGCTCAGGGTCAGTCAGTTGCCTACGAAGTCAATGTAAACACGCTGCAAATAAATGTGGGTTTGATTTCATGAATTCACACCCCCATAATCTGAAAATGTTTTGACTTGAGTGAAAAAGTCCTAAATTAAAGTTATATGACTCCACCACAGTTGGTGCATATTGCTAGCTGCAGTAGCTACAGCTAATGTCTGTATTGATGGTACTCTCTGTGTTAGTGGTAAATAAACAGGTCGGCAACATTTGGGCAAATAACACACTTTGTGTTCAGTCTGAATGAAGCAGAAGATGTAAGGAGGGACATGTTCCCCAAAAAAAACCCATCAAGATTATCAGTCAAATTCACTCTGATACCAACCCATTTAATATCTGCTGCAGTCTGTTTGTTGACATCCAGGTGATATGAGAGTGATCCAAAAGAGTGAACTCCACACTGGCACACTGAACATCCAGTTTCCAGTGTCGGACGACTGAACGATCCTCAGAGAACACTGATGTTTTTCCGTTACATGTCTCCATGACGGCTGGTGGAAACACTGAAGTGTTACTTCTTCATCCTGACTCATCAACACACTGATCATGGTCAGAACACACACACACACACACAGAGGTCAGGGGTCACCGGAGCTCGTTGTCATGGCGCTTCAGTAGAGGATTCAGATCTGTCTCCAACTCCCTCTGCTTCTGTAATAAACCCTGAAAACACACAACACAACATTGGTTTGTACATCCATCTTTTAGGATTCTCGATGTATGTTTACATGCACTAGGGCTGCAACTCACGATTATTTACATGGTTGATTTATCGGTCAGTTATTTTCTCGATCAATAGTTGTTTGGTCCATAAAATATCAAAAAATGGTTAAAATCATCAATCAGTGTTTCCCATGTGCAGGATGATCTCCTCAAATGTCTTGTTTTGTACACAAACCCAAAGATATTCAGTTTACTGTCATAAAGGAGCAAAGAAACCAAAAACTATTCACATTTCAGATTAAGATCACATTTACCACCATTATCAAATTAGTTGCCAATTAATTTAATAATCAATTAATATCATGGTTTGTGCCACTCAGCCTGTGAAACCAGTTGTAATAATGTCCTCGGTTGTTCTGGAAAAGTTTTCTGGAGTTTTGATTCAGGGCTACAACTGGCAATTCATTTCACTATCAAATCAGTCAGGTTTTTTTTTTCCCATCTCTATCAATCAATAATTCAGTATATGATGCCAGAAAAAAGTGAAAATTGCCCATCAAATGTGATGAGCCCAAGATGACATCAGTGTATTGTTTTTTCTAACAAACAGTTTAAGAGTCACCATTATTCAGTTTACATTCATAAAACAGTGATAAGAGAAGCTGTTTGAAAGTCTTGAACAATTTATCCATATATAGCCCTACTAATCAATTAATTAATCAACTAATCATTTCATCAGATGTTTAATACTCTCTAATATTGATATCAGCCTCAAAAACCCAGTATTGTTCAGGTTTAAGAGCACAGTTTGATGTGAGTGTGTGAGTGTGTGCGTGTGTTACCTGTCGTAGCTGGGCGAGGCCTCTCAGGATCTCCTGCTGTCGGTGTGTGTGTGTGTTACGGAGGAGTTCAGGGTGGAGGAGGGGATCCCGGTGTGAAGGAGCAGGAGGAGACGCTGAGCTCTGAGGAGGAGCTTCTGACGAGGAGAAACTTTAGTTTACTCACAGTTTACAGAGCAGAGGTCACCAATGAGGGACTCGTGTCATTCTGTTTCTCTTTGTTTTAATTTTGTTAAAAAGTGAAGTACAGTTAAAGGGTAAAGGGAGTTTTCTTTTTTCCAACAGAGTGTCTAAGAATAGACGGTGTCGTATGCTGGACAGATTGTAAAGTCCTCTGTGAAAAATTAGATTTTTGGCAATAAAAATTGAATTGGCTCGACAGAAGCTAAACACTCAAATCTGTGTTACTCATTCTGAAAACAAACCTGATACACAGATCCTCTGTGAAGTATGACAAGATTATTTTCATTAGTTACCTTTATTGTCACTGTACACGCATGAGATTCAGTGTACTGATTAGTCTGCCAGTTACTTTCTCCATTAATCGATTAGTCTGTAAAATGTTTTTTTTTTAACTGGGGAAAATGAAATTTACAGTCTCTCAGTCATCGTCTCCAATGTGCTTATTTTGTCTGACCAACAGTCCAAAACACTGAAGACAAACTCACTGCAACATTTTGACAGTAAAACTGCACTGATGAGAGAAACACATGTTGCATTTCTTCAGCGATCAGTCAGCTGAGGATTACACACAGAAACCTGTGAAAACATGAGCTGTTTGTATATGACTGAGCCTGTGATTTAGTGTTTAGCAGTGAGTAAGAGTAAAAGTACTGGTGCTAGAAAAAAAATTCTTAAACTACTATTAATATACTATACTATTAGTCACTTTTTAACCACTGATGTTTGATTATTCCCGACAGAAAGTTGCGATGTTGATGATTCATGCAAATTCATCCAAACTCCATGAAATCTGCATGGCCTTGCAATTTTTGTCCAATCCACCGATTACAGAAGCTCCCCGTGCAAATCTCACACGTCGGTCTCAATGAACCGACTCAGCATTTAAATATTTATTATTCTTTTGTGTTTTTATTTCTTTATTTTGAAAAAAGAACATAAGCTTTAGCACTGTTATTGACATCAACGCTCCGTGAACTTTTAGATTTTATAATTTTGTTCTTGCTGTTTTGGAGTTTTATCTCCAAAAAGGTTTTGCTTCTTTGAAGAATGACCCCCCAAGTGCAAGAATAAAGCATGTTTTGTTAGAATTTTTCTAATCTGAACCTTTTGGTTTTATTCTCCCTGAAACAAGTTGATTTTTTAATTATACAGAAAATTTTCACTTTCTCCTTAATTCATTGCAAATAAATTCCTAAAAACTTGCACATACATCACTTTTTTCTTTTTTTTTTTTTAGAAAAGCTGCCTGAAAATAAGCATTTTAGACCTAAAAAAAAAAAAAAATCAGTAAAATCCTGGTTGGACTGATTAACGAATTATCAATAGCAGTCATTCAATCAAAGGGGTTTGTGATCAAATAGCATTAATGGCAAAAAAATGCAGATCAAAGGTTTGGATATTAATTCAAATTGTGCTCAGTACTCAATTATGGTCTTAAAAATAAGTAGATTACATAGTGAAATGCATACTTAAATACGAGTAAAAGTACATACTTGAAAATATAATCATGAAAGTACAAGTCCCCCCCCCCCCAAAAAAAACAAAAAAAAAAACAAAAAAAAACTACTTAGTTACAGTAAGTTGAGTCTTTGTAATTAGTTACTTCCACCACTGGAGTTGGACTTTAAAACTGTGTTGTGGAAACTGATCCAAATCAATGTTAAAATTTGTGATAAAGACCATCAATAAGAGGGAAAGACGAAGTTTACAGCAAAGTGAGAGATCAATTAATGACTGGATTTGATCAGGAGAGGAGAAAATCTGGTAAAAAACAAAAGGAAAGATGAAGGAGATGAAGAAGAGATGGATCTGAAAACTGAAGCAAAGCAGGATGTAGAAGAATATTTGGCAAGTTCTGTACTGTTTTAGCTTTGCTAGTGAGTATTCAGCAACAGGACTGTGTATGTAGGACTGTTGTTGCTCTATATAACTATATGAACATCCAGGTTTTACCCTGCAACACTGTTTCACAGTTAAAAAACACTCAAATCTTTTACTTAAGAGTTAAAGTAGAGCAGTGCAATAGAAAAATCCATCATTACAAGTAAAAATCCTGCAGGTACATCAGTAGTCCGTGTGTGTCTGACCTCTGGTGTGTGAGGTGGGGGGGTGTCAGCAGGCTCAAGTGGGTCCAGGTTGAAGACTTCGTCAGTCCGGACGTAAGGGATGAACTCCAGGGCTGGAGGAGGGGGGGGAGGAGGAGGTGAAGTGGTGGAGGGCGGGGCCTGCTGACTCTGAACTCTGTGTCTGACAGCAGGGACGGGAGGAGAGCGCCCCCTGGAGGGGGCAACAATATGAGATATCAGAACAGAGACGTCAGCTCATTATACATGAACATGAAACAGAGCTGCTGACTGCACAGGTTTTTATTCACAAAATAAAAATTCTGCCAGCATTTCCAGAAGTTACTGTTCATTCTTACTGTTTTTTGTATAAACAGAAATAGTTGTAGTAAAGTTCTGTTTTTAGTACTGCCAGTAAAGACATTTGAGAAACCTTTTTTTATGTATGTGACACACCTGTGACACAAAATGAATTTCAGAGAAACTTATTTCGGAACTTTGTTGCTGTATATTCTGGGAAATAATCAGTTATTATGAAATAACAGAGCCACAAAATAAACTATTATTGATATATTCTCCCATTACAGATGTAGAAAACATCTGCCAAGATTTAACCAGTTAAATCAAAATGAGTTGTTTTTGTTGTTTAATAAATATGCCATGTAATTCCACTCCTGAACTCAGAGTTGAACCAATTTGAGAGAAGCAGCTTTTTACCGACTGTAACAAGGTCAACAGGGCTGGAATTAAATGTTTCCTCTGTCAGTTTTGGCTGTTTCAAAGCGTTTTGGGGGATCAAGCAAGACAGCTGCAGTCAGAGCTGCTCACCTTTCAGTGCTGATGGCTGCAGAGGTGCCGAGTCCTCTGGAAACACTCTCCCCCTGCAACAGTAACAGTCAACAATGGAAGGGAACTAAGAAGGGTTTGTGAATCGATGTTATGGAGCTGAGGAGCGTGTGAAAGTTTTAGATTTAAAAAAGTGAAGACTAAAGCAGCTTTCAGCATGAAGCTCTACAGTGAGAACAGAGTCAGGAAGCTTCGTACCTTCCTGGTGGGACTGGTTCTGGTCTGTGCCGGGTTGGAGCAGAGACGAGCCTCCTGATGCTGAGGAGGGGGGTTGGTCCTGGACAGACAGGTCCTCTCCTGCAGAGCGAGGAGCTCGGCCTGCCTCTTCATTCGACTCTCCTGTCTGTTCCTCTGCAGAGAGGCCGGGTATCGCTCCGAGGCTGGAACGAAACTGACGGCTGGGCCTGCAGGAACAGGAACAAGACCAGGAACCAGAGGATCAGATATAAATACGACTGACGGGGGCTGGACTGTGTGACTCGGTGTGCCTTCATTCTTAAGACAGTAATGAAAATAGTTAATTAAACAGTCTTTGAGGGTCGTCTGACTGAATCACAATAAATTGATAATTTTTGATAATTAGAGCCTTCAGATGAATGAAAATTAAAGATTAAATTCATCATGTTTCAATTCTGTCTTAAACAACAGTCAGGTTTCATCTTAAAGAAATTCCTTCTTTGTTTTTCCTTGTTAAGCTGCAATAACTGAATAATAACACACAGTGAATTTTGTACTAAAAAGACTTTAAGGTTAGTTGATATCCCCTTTATTTAATTGACTCAGACTGCTGAAGCCAGACTGAAGACATTTTAATGTCGACTATGAACAGACAGAATGACAAAACCTGTTTTAATGGGTACTTGACTGTTGTTATTTAAGAAAACTATGAACTTATCCTTTAAGCTTAAATGATTTATTACACTGTTGGACACACATTATTTTTAAGGTTTTAGTTTTGGACTCATAGCACTTCTTCACTCATTTCACCTAGAGCTGTACTCAACAGTTTGAAGCTTTTTTAATAACATTTATAATCAAATTCTAAATGAATGCAGCGTAACTTTTTTTTGCCTTCTGTTTAAACCCAGTATTTCTGCACAGCTGCAGATAAAGATAAGGCTATATTAAAATTATTAGTATTACACTAAAGGTCCAAAAAGTCAAAAGTTATTGAAAGTACATATAAACATTTCCAAATTTCACAACATGTTTTTATCTAATAATATATTCTGCTTTAACTAGGGCTGCACAGTTAATAAAAACACTATCAGATTTGCAGTGTGGACGAGTGCAACATCCAAACTGCAGAAGCTACAATGATTTTATGAAGGAAGATGTGTGTACTTCATTATGATGAAGTACTGTAGAGCTGCAGAGACGCCCTGACCTACAAATCCTAACGTACAGATGTCACATCATTATAATTTAGATTTTTTTTTTCCGTGAAAATGAAAATTGTAATGGAAATATGATCATTCCCACTAATCAAAGCAATCACGCAATATCTCTCTACATGTGCCGTAAGACTACTGTTGTTGCCCTTAATGACCTTCAAAAGGCACAGACTCTTGTTTTAGACCCTCAACATCCTCCACATGTTGAGTTCCAGATGCTTCCATCAGGGCAGAGGTTTAGTCTGCATAAAGACAGCACTAACAGATACAGATTGTCTTTTGTTCCATCTGCTATTGTTCTTAAAACAACCTATAACTATAACCTCCATGATTCATTTATGGTGACAGCGTTGGAGATATGGGTCCTGTGATGTACTGTGTAGGATCTATTGTATGTTTTTGTGCTGGACAACTGTCCATAAAGCAAATTGCCTTAAAGTTTTATTCAACTGCATCGGTCAAAATAGTTGCAATATGATTTTTTTCCTCATATTGTGCAGGTCTAGCTTCAATACATATTTGTTGGCGTTTAGCCTTTGATAAATGACATTTTCACTGCAGCCAAAACTGCTCTCCTGCATGTCACAGACAAAGGGAGGTACACACCTGTGTTATCTGAGCAGTCTAGCAGCAATCTAACAGCACCATAAATTACATTTATGTTTAATTAAAAAAAAAAAAAAAAAGACTAATTCATTTAATCCGATGAATCGCTTAATTCAAATTCAGATTTTGTTTGAGGATAGGCATTTTTTAGGATGATTTCCTGAAATAAGACGACAGACTTCTTTCGTAAACTTCAATAGAAGCTTTGAGAGTAAAAAAAACACAACATTCAGTACAGCTCTGTGTCTGCCGCTATGATATTTAGTCAGACAGAGATCATCTTAATGTGAGATGTGTGTGTTTCTACCTCTGTGTGTTCCACTCTGGCCTCCTCTTGTCTTTCCTGCTCCTCTCTGTCCTGGCAAAGGCTTCATATGGGTCTCCTCTCCTCCTCTTTCCTCCTGGCAGACAGATGTTCTCCTTGCCTGTCCTCACCGCTCGGTTCCTGCTGTTAGGAGTAGGAGCAGCTGGCAGGGCAGGAGGCAGCTGGTACTGTGCAGAGACGTGAGGAGTCTGAACTCTGTCGGCTCTGAGCGGGAGAGAGGGACCTGCTGCTTCTACACACACAGAAGTAAAGTTCTGTCAGGACAGCAGCAGTGACAGCAGTGGTGGCTGTAGTAGCAATATTTGAGTTACCTGTCTGTACAGCAGTGTCTTTGTAGGAGGAAGCTGAACCGCTGACCTCCTCTGCTGACTCGGCCTGTCTGGTCACTGCTGAACGTATACACACAAACACAGGTAGTGAAGTAGTTATTATAAATAACCTGCTTCTGTTCTTTCTAAGAATAAAAAACAAGAATTGTTTGGGTCTATAAGGCCGTAATATTTCAGTAATGTTGAAGTAATACTGTAGAAGCTCTGCTCACCGCTGGACTCCAGTGTCTCCTGATGTCTGTCATCGTTGTGGCCTTTGTCTGGCTGTTCTGTCTGATGGCTCGACTGCTCCTGGAGGACAGACGTTGACAGAAAATGGTTCAGTGCTGGTGTGGAGACAATTACTCTGACGGAGAACCGTCCATTCTGTGTATGTGTGTGTGTTTCCTGACCTTCTGCCTCTCCTTCAGTGTGTCCTGCTCGTATCGTCTCTCCAGCATCTCTCTCTCCAGCGCCACCCTCCTCTCATCCTCTGCCTCCTCCTCTCTCCTCCTTGCCTCTTCTTGCTCCCTCTGGCGCCGCCGCTCCTCCACCTGGGCCTCAATTGCTCGCTGGAGGAGGAGGAGGAGGAAAGACAGTCAAATATCTCGTAAGCTAAGCTAAAAGTCTACTCCTCCTCCCTCTGTGTTCCTCCTCCTCTTCCTACCTGCTGCTCCAGCTGTTTGAGCCTCTTCCTTTCTCTTTCCTCTATCTGGGCGGGGTCCAGCAGGGAGGTCATGGTCCTCAGATAGCTGGACGAAACACAGGAGAACAAACAAAACTTAACATTCTGCCTGCATCTTGGATTTGTTCAGCAACTAAAATACAGTCAGATGGGAAGATAACAGAGGTGGGACAAATGAAGCTATAAGTAAATCTCAAATCTTGGCCAGAGTCAGGTCCTAAGTCACGACCAAGAGGTCTCAAATCAATTCAATGTTCTAAACAAGCCTTTTAAAAGTTAAAATGTACAGTTCAACTCCAAAATACATGCTTTTCCTCTGGCCTGTAGTAATATTTATCCATATGGACAGTACTGATGTGAGCTGAAGAGTTTCGGAGATATTGGCCATGGAGATGTCTGCCTTCTCTCCAATATAATGGGACTCGATGACATTGCTCAAATCATCAAAAATAAATCAATAAATAAATGAAACATTTGAAAAACTCAACAGCGATGTCTCATTCCAGAAATGACCGGTCACTCAACACAATCCACAGATCGTGTTGTGAGCAGTTTCATGTAGGTACTATTTTCTTTCTAATGTCCACCAACCATATCAAGGGGCAGGAGGAAACGTGCATCTACTCATGGATGAGACATTTGCACTTGTGACAGGGCCGGATGTAAGCATTATTGGCATTTTCCTCAGCTGAGCTGTAACCTCTCGTACAGGAGCAAATGCATGCTTTCTGCACAGTGATAACGTTTGGCGGCTGTAGTTTGGGAGAAAGAAAATAGTTCCTACGTGAAACTGTAAAACTAACAATAGGTTAGCTGTCCAGCTGCAACTTTTCCATTGTTCACTCACAAATCCAGCCACCTCAGAACTATTTTCAATGTAAAAAATCTAAAAAAGAAAAAGAAAAACACTGTACACTACCTGCTCAGCATCAAACAGACAGATGCAGTGAGAGACTGGTGAACACAGTGGAACATTTAGCAGTTAAAGAGCCAAATATTTTCCTGAGTTTGATGAGCTAAACATATGAAGCTGACTGAGAAAATGTGTTTTCAGGGTCTTTCTTTCATGCAAACATTAGCATGTTAACATGTCTACAGTTAGACGTGGAAACTGTGACCTGCTGGCAGCGGTCCAACTGGTGATTCCAACTCAAATGTAACCAACAGTCCACAGTTATTTTATAAATGTTTCATTTTTTGTTTCCATCTTTTGTAAAAATGTGCACACGAAATCATCAGCAATCACTGATAAGATTCAATATTGTTATTGCAGCATAGCAGCAGAACAACAGACGTGTTTCAGCCCTCAGCTTTCTTCAGTGTTAACGTTTTCATGTGCATATTTTGAGTTTTTTGGATCAGCACTCGTCATTTACTAAAGACATTCAAGTTGACACCAGGTCTTTCCCTCTGTCTTTTGTAAACCAACCTCATTGTCATTATTTGTTACCTTTTTTTGGTTCTTAAAAGAAAAAAGTTCATATATTATATTCATATATTGACTGATCCACCGTACCTGGTTCTGGCCGGGTATCCGCTGGTTGTGTCCACACTGGCTCCCCCGACACTCTCTGCTCCACAGCTGCTCATGGCCTCCCAGACCAGAGAGAGGCTGGACGAGGGCTCCCACTCCCCTCGCTCAGAGCCGTTAGACGGAGCTGGAGGTGGAGGTGGGGCTGATGGGAGCTGCAGTCTGGATGGGAGGCCTTCTCTGAAGCGAGTCAAAGTGTGTGGCCCAGAGCTCATGGTCCTCTGCCTGCAGAGAAAAATTAGGGACTATAGTCATGAAGAGAAAATAACAGATAATCACAGCTTCAAGATGAAACACAGCAGCACAATAAAATGAATCATTACAAAATCTCTCCTGTCTGGTTTCTACTGTGTCTCTACTGTACCTGATTCTGCAGCATTTTCTCTCGTCTCCTGCGTTCAGTCGTCTCCTCCCTCTGTTGATCCAGCTCCTCCAGCCAGCGCCTCTTCTGCTCCTCTCTCCTCTCAAGGCTCAGCACATCCTCCATCGGAGTGACCTCCTACAGATTCAAGGTAGTTCAGGATTTTCAATTAAAATACGTTCTTAAAAAACACGTAATGTTGTTTAGTTTAGATAATCAGACTTGTTCATTCAGCGCCACAGATTTTTGAAGCACTTTTGCATGAAATCATAGGAGTAAACCTCTTTTATTACTAAAGGCTAGAGATGAAACTGTATGAAAACTTGTTATCACGCTTATCAGTATTATCATGCTATTGTTAAACTGTGTTGAAGTGTTCAAAAAGTGTTGATACACACACTGAAATCAGCTATTTATTATAGCATTATGTCCTCCGTGACGTTAAATGTCACTGACATAAAACAAACCCACATTGCTGCTGCAGCTGTGTCTGGGAGACTGTTGCTAACTTTGTTTGATGCTGGACAGGATTTACAGTGAGTTTTTCAAAGCACGGTTAACACAATTATCATGATAATTAAAATTTAAAACGAATCATCTGGAATTTTATCATGATTTATCGTGAAACTGATTAACTGATTTCTTTACTGTTAACAAATCCCCTGAAAAGACCAAAACCAACACAATGTTAGTCCGTCTCTCAATGCTTTTTACTTCCCGACCCTGCCTGCGGCACCCAAGCCGACTGGTTCCTACTGAAGACATTAATCTTTATAAATAGTATAGTTCCAATCACTGTAGTTATTTTTTTCAAACAGGAGGACATATAGCATTTGCTGGGGACTATCTTCAGTGGTGGAGTAATATACATTAATTAATACACGTCACCCAGTGCAACACTGATTTATTAGTGTCACTTAGTACCTTTGAATGTATTATTGTTGGCTTTCTACATTAACCTGATTTCTAAAATGTCCAGTAAATTAAAATAAAAGAAAAGTGAATAAATAAGTAAAGTAATCACATTTCTAACAGGGTTTTTACATGTGAGCATGTGCAGGAAAAGACTTCAGACAGAGAAAGCATCAGACGTGTGCAGGGATGAAAGATAAAGGACTGCATCCATGTGCCTTGGGGCTGTTATCTGGTGCCACTTAGGGTCACTCAGCTTTGTTCACCAGTATGAAGTATCGAACAAAAGGAGGTCCACAGGTCAGATTTACCCCGAGTCTGAGGCTGGATCTGATGGCTGCAGGCTGTTCTCTGTGGCTGATGGAGCTCTGAACTGATAACACACTGTCCCTGTCCTCCTCAGCCTGAAACACACACATGTACAAAAAGATGATGAAACATGTTGGCTTAGACTACAGGTTTCATAAAAGAAAAACTGTACGTCATTGTGTGTATCACTATTTTGATTTCCAACCTTTAGTTAAAATGACAACCTGGTATATTTCACTGGAATTATCAGTGAACATGTTTTGCTGTTGAATTCATTGTTAATGTTCAACATAGCCTCCAGAAATTTTGCACAATAGTTTCTTCCACATAAAAGGTGCCTGTTGTGCCTCTATGACTGTTGTTTTTTTTAAAAATTCCATTTCTTCTTTATTTTTGCTGACATTTTGTGCAAAATCTGCCTGCACAGTTCGATGGAAACAAAGATATCAGCTCCACATTTCAGTATGAGGAACAGTTTGTGGTTCTTGGGTGTAAACAAAGCTGCAGTCATTTGTTCCCACAGCAACGAAAAACAACAAACAAAGTTAAAAACATCAAAGGTGAAATATTTGCCGTACCTGGAGTCTGCCAGGAGCCGAACGTTGCTGCTGCTGCTTCAGTGCCACTTGTTCATCTAAAACACACGCAAACATGTTTTCAATGATTGAATATGCAGATTTTTAATGTGTTTTGTCAAAATGTATAGCAGTCAGATCTATTTGATGAGTCAAATATGTTCACTGACATTTATGTAGCGCTACAAAAGCGCTATAAATACAAGTCCAACTCTGTTAGCAAGCGCCCACTTCAAATCAGGAGCACAAAGAAAAACAGAAATACAAAAATCTATTATGTGAATTTACCAAAACTGGTTTAACTGTGGGTTCTTTTAGGCCTCGTTTGGTCTCAAACCAACTCTTGAGAAAAATATTAGGCTCTTTAGCATTCAGCTTTCAGCATTTGGTGCTGGGGAAGTCATGTAAAGTGAGTTAATCAGAGCTTGTTTGCTGAAAACAGGTGCCTGCTGCTGGAAACACTTAGACTGAACCACACAGTAAAAGTGCTGTAAAACCAAATCTAGGGGCTCGAAGAGGCTAAAACACTCTGCAAAGCTGGTGACAATTCTCTGTGAGTTTGTTCTTAGGTCTACATGAATGTAAATTTGCATTACTGCAGCGTAGTGTAAAATGCTTATGTGTGTGTACCCAGTTCTTTCCTCCACTGAGCCTTCTTGGCGTCGTTGGCTGCTCTGCTCTCTGAGTGTCGCTCCTCCAGCCAGCTGAACAGACATCCAGACAACCTAAAACAAACAAACAAACAGCAGCGACACTCTAAAAACACATCAGCACACCAGGGGAACATAAAATGGATCTGATTTCACTGATCCTGCTGAGATTCATTAAGCTAAATACTTCACATCACATAAATGCACCATCAAACAAGACTGATGACGATATTGTTCCGGGACTGATACGTATCTGTGTAATACTCTGTGCACACTTGTCACTTTACTTTCTCACAATCCTCATTTTAACAAATTTACATAGTTTTTTTTTTTAATCTACATGCAAAGGGCTGATACATTAAGTGTCACAGTCTTGCACAAAGTATTATGTTAGTATTATTATACATATTGTATATGGTGTCAGTATTACTATTTTGTCAATGTCAGTATAGTTGTATTTATTTACCTTATTCAATATTTATTTAAATCTTTCTTATCTTTATCTTTATTTAGTGCCCTTAGTGCTGAGCTGACCTGTTCTTCTCATCACCACTGAGTCTGAGTAAACCCACAGATGACCAGTAAAACAAATTTGAGTAACAGCAGAACTAAATGGGTAAATTGTGAAACTATCTCCCAACCTGCTTTGTGTAATTTCTGTTGTCTGAAGGGCACACAAAGCCCGTTTTGTCCCTTCACAACTCCTCTAGAGCAGTGGTTCCCAAATAGTGTGCCGATAAGAAAGTCCAGGTGTGACTTGTTGTAACAACCACACATTTTTATTGTAATATACAACGATTTAACAAAATGATATGAATTTTTTAATTAACTATATCAGTACTTTGTAAGCACTCATTTCCCAATACAGAGGCAAATTCTATACCCTAAAAATTCCTATAAACAGGGTTTCTGCAGGTTTCCATAACTTAGATTTAAGACTTTTAATACCTTTTCAAGACCATTATGAACGCAATTTAAGACTTTTTCACATTCATACCGGCAAAAAGTACATGCAATTTGCAGTGGTTACTGGTTTCATTTTATAGTTCAATTATCCACTTATTAAAACAGCAGTTAAATACAACTTTATAACAGCAATGTTAACTTCAAAATGAATTTTTAAGACCTGTCAAAATCATATTTAAAGCGATATTCCACCCCAGAACGATAATCCACTCCACTCTCAGACTCGAGCCAGATGCACAAGAGATCTTGCAATATTTTCACACAGTGCATCCATTAAGAGATATACGAAGTCTCGCGATACATCGACGCCATGTTTACACGCTACCTGGGAGGCTACAGTTGACATTTTGGCTAAAAACATGGCGTAAATGGTGTCTTTTGTGGTTAAATTTTAATGTCGTGGCTCACGGACACTTGGATTACACCACAGAGCAGGATGGAGACATTTTGTGTTTGTTTTGTGTTCTTTTTTTAACATTTTATCCGTGGTCACCATTCACTGCCATTGTACTGGATTTGGCTGCAACCCTGTTTTCTTCTGAAACTCCAGGATTGTTTTGTGAACTGAAGATCTTCACCCATCATCACATCAGCATAGGGGTGAGTACATACTGAGTGGATTATCGTTCTGGGGTGGAATATCGCTTTAAAATTCAGATAATTGGATTTTAGACTTTTTAAGTAACTGCAGAAACCCTGTTTCATCAAAATGAGCCCCAGTTTTTCCCTTTTTGTTGCTGGTGGTGATATTTAGGCTATTTTCCATGGATATGAATCCAGGTGTGTGTTGAGATTTTACATTTCCCCTTGGTAAGCCATGGGTACAAAAAGTTTGAAAACCACTGCTCTGGAGGAGGAGAATACCAGAACAAAAAAGAGAAAGTGAAGAGAAGGAGAACCAGAATATAGCAAGAAAGAAAGGGGATCTCAAATGTCTGTATTTATGGTGATCTAAGAGACGATTCACCTTGCTAACTGGAAATTCAAGTGCTGGCTAATTTTACAGAGTCCTGTACATTTATTAAATTATTAAATGTATCTAACTAAATATTTAAATATATTCAAATATATAAATGCCTTCTGTATGAGACTGCATCCAAAAGAAATCTATTTGTACATCTTGTACAAATGCTTGTGAAGTGGGCTCCTGACCTGTTGTCTTTATCCTGTGAGCTTCCACTTATATCAGCTCCTTCATCTCCTTCCTTCTTCACTTCTTCTCCTCCTCCTCTGTCTTCTTCCTTCCTCTTTCCTTCCCCTCTTTCAGTCAGCAGGGACTCAGATTTTGAGTCTGTTCGATTCCCTAACAGAGAAAAGACATTTTACGTTTTACATTATATTGACAACTATGATTCATTCACTGTTAATACGAGCATCACTATCACTACCTTGGGTTCTGTGGTCCTCCGGTGGGTCCTGGCCATTGCTGCTGGTCTGCACCGTGTTGAGGATCTGATGCAGCTGCTCATTGGTCAGACACACCACGCCGTCCTTCAGTCCTGCTTCCCCACTGACCAGCGTGTCCTTTAGTCTCACCTTTCCACCGGCTCGTGTCCCGCTGCTCTGAGGCTGTCCTGTTTTCTCATTGGTCCTCAAGGTGCCAATAGTAGTGCTGTGTTTCTGTCTGTCCAACTTCACCTTCAAGACACACTGCACAGACAGAGCAGGTCAATCTTTCATTATCTTAAAAACAAAGAAATGGAATGCAGCAGGAAACTTACCTTCGCCACAACTTTGACGCTTCCCCCTTTGTGATGCTCATTTGTCTTGGATGATGTCAGAGTGGTGCTCCTCCCCCCAGTGGTGGTAGTGTTGGAGGTGGATGCTGCACCTGCTTTGCTCCTGGTTTCTCTGTGTCTCCCTGTCTGTTGCCGGGCTGGACGCTCCTCTTTCTGCACCTCCTCCACACAGGATAGCTGCCTGGAGCTCAGGATGTTGGCTGCTCTGGACCTGCAGGACAGCTACAGGGATCGAGTGAAATAAATCAGATTAGACAAAACTAGAAAAAACAATACCAGGACAGTTTTATTTTTTCCTATTGGACACATAAACATGTGCTGTATAGTGAAATATGTGGCCAAAAGACACGCAGACACCGAGGTGTTTTTTATGTGTAGGAATATAATGGCCAGTCAATAAAGATGATTCTTACCTTTGCAGGGTTTTTCTCAACACCTGCAGTAGAAGAAAAATGTGACAGTGAGCACCCATGAACATTATATCACACATACGTTAATATTCACTAATACTGCCGAAGGTATAAGGTACAATAAGGCAAAAACTTCACTTAAAAGAAGAGCAAATAAGTAGGTGAACAAAGATGATAAGATAAAAGCCAAAAAGTCTCACCATGACTGAGTAAAATCAACTTGGGTTTTCCATTTTCAAGTTCAAACAGCAGGCCATCTCTGTTGACAAAAAGAGCAACAACAGGAGCACAACAACATAAATTTGACTGCGTTCTATATTGTGTGTAAAGCACCAGCTCTTTCAATTGTCCTATTGTGTTTGTGTGTTAATGCTCTCCTGCTGCAAAATTAGTTTCCTGTTGTGGGACAATGATGAACTAAACTGAACAGACAGGTCTGGACCCAACGTCTTGTAACTGGAGGGTCACAGCTTTTGATCTCTCAGCATCTGAAATATTTAACAGTTTAAGTGATTCAGTCTGTTCAACCTTCTACTGGGTACATTTATTTATAATCAAAACATTGTAAAGTAATAAATACTCAAGCAGAAAGCAAGACAGTGTCTGTGAGTTTTGTCATTTTTATTCTAATCGTGTTTTACTTTGAAGCAGCTGTCACGTGTTCAGGTGTGCAGAGAATTCCTTGAGGAGTCTTTCAGCAGCCAAACTCATTCCAGAAAAATCACACGCTCTCATTTGAGCGCTTCTAGGTCATTTGGGCGAAAAGATACAGACTTCAGTGTCTTTGAGCTTAATTAGCCTACCAAATTGGTGGTGCTTGAAAATAGATTGTGCAGACTTATACTTAGTGACGCTGAGATTTTAAGGCAGAACAATGGAGACTGCAACAACTTGCTGCAACAAGTAACAACTTTACCATGTATCCCATGGTGCTCAGGTTGTATCAAAGCATCATTAGTAAGTATCACTACTTTGTCAATACCACATGATTCAAAACAATACAATATGAAAACTTCATAGTATCTAAAGAAAGAAAGGTATGAAAAAACAAATAAGTTCTTATTCAAGACCTCAGTTCAGTCTTTATTGTCCTGCCTGAAATTAGGCTGTGTTCAGTGACTTTTTCAGTACCAACACTGTGTGCAGATTGTTAACAAAAAAGAAAAAGAATTTGCCACGGTATCAAAAGAGGTATCAAGTATCATTTTTTCAATAATAGTATTGTATCAAAGTTTAAAATTAACTATAATAATAGGGATGTCACTATATTTAATAGGGATGTCACAATATATCACATATTACAATATTGCAGCAAAAAATGCCTCGATACTAGGACTGCATCTAACACTCATTTTCATAGTCAATTAATCTGTCAATTATTTTCTCAATTAATTGATTAATAATTAATAATTCGCCTGTACCATGTCAGAAAATGGTGAAAAATACTGATAAGTGTTTCCCGAAGCCCAAGATGATGTCCTCAAATGTCTTGTGTTGCCCACAACCCAAAAATACTCAGTTTACTATCGGAGAGGAGTAAAGAAATAAAAAAATAGTCACAGAAAATCAGAGAATTTTGACTTTTTTTTCTTAAAAAGTTAATCAAACCAATTAATTGGTTATCAAAATAGTTGGCAACTAATTTACTAAAAGATTAATAATTGATTATCGATTAATACCGTAGTGGAATGTCACAATATCCACCCTGATTTTACCTGGTTGATTATTTCGTTTTATCGTTTTTAATTTTGTTTTCTAAAGGTTTGCTTTGCACGTGTACATACATGATCCAAACATGCGAATTTGGACGCCTTGTTTGTAAAAATGCTGCTTTAATGAAGTTTAATAGGAGCTCAAAATCACAGCTCATCAGTGAGGTGTCTAGGTTTGTATTTTACTTTTTACTCAAACACCCCGACGAAAACAAACATTTTAGACCATCAACTAAAATGTTTTTTTATTATTATTTTTGTCTTGTTTGCAGGAACTCTAGTTAGATTATTCATCACAGGTCGTTGCTCTCTTAATCTCTTGACGACAAATGACAGTGAAAAGCAGTAACTCTGTGGGTTAAAGGCTGAACCACAGCGACAACTTATTGTTTATATTATCTGCACTGTACAAATTGGTCTGTGTGGTCTGTCATGTTGCGTTATTTATGAAAAGCATTTGTTCTTCGCGCACAGTCTGGTCACAGTCTATTAAAACATCCCCCTTTGCTGCATGTCGCTGCGACACAAACGGTCGATGTGTTAGCCTAGCTAGCTAACGGGACGTGAATTTGAAAAAAACAAAAACAAAAACACACTCACCCGAGATTCATGCCGACAGAAAATATTTACCAAAAAGGCGGCAGGTCTGCCGACGATCGTATAAGCACGGAAACAGACACCTGATAAATCATTTATAATTTAATAAGAGCGCTTCTGTCCGGCTCTGGACCGACCGCACTGTGACTCACACGGCACTTCCTGGTTGTTAAATTGTGTACGTCGGTTGCTGGCAACGACCAAGAACGGCTTCACCGATTGGTTTGTTCTTTTTCGCTGTGAAACTAACGGCCAATCAAACGCCTTCATTTGGACGACGCTGTTGCATTTACGGTGACTGGGATTTTATTTAAAAAAAAAACAAGGGACCTGACAAACAGCACCCAAATGCAGATACTTTAAAACTAAACAAATGAGTTAGAGCTGTTTTCAAAAAAGCTCTGAAGTTATTCTCTTTATTTGATATATATAAATTAATTTGAGATAATCCCTTCTACTTTATGTGTTTCTTTTTTCATTATTTATTTACTCAATTAATTTTCTTACGTTAATGTGTTTATTAATTAATTATTTTTTTCTTGACTGGAGTCCCCCCACGTCTGGCAAGGAACAGCAAAGTTGTGCTAAAAAAAAAAAAAAAAAAGAAAGAAAAAAGAAAAGAGAAAAAATAGTGGAGGGAAACAAACAAAGGCAAGTTTTATTTGTCAGTTCAGCCAAAACTGAAGCACACATCAAATACAAGAATGGACAGGAGGCATATTGTGGGAATAGCTAGGCTGTGAGCTATATGGAATGCCATTTTAGTCACAATAAATTAATTAAATAAATAAACAAATGAATGAATCTGAGGTAATGCAAATATACAGAAAGGGGCAAATTGTATTAAATAACTAAATAGAATTTTATTTGAAAAGTACTTGTTTCAAAGGACTACTTATATTTATTTCTGGGGACCCTTATTTGATAGTTCCACGTGTGGATATTTCAGGGGTTTATTTCTTAATGCAATATTTATTTCCCAGCTCTTTTTATTTCCATTTGTTCTATGCAAATGAAGGGGGGTGGATATAAAAGTGGAATTATGAAATAAAAGTACCCTGAAATAAATAAAACTAGTAATTTGCTAAATGTATTTTTAAAATTAAAAACTCATCTATTTATTTTTTTTAATTTGAACTATATTGACTCATTTATTTATATTTGCATGTATTTATATATTTATTGCCTCATTTCTTCATTTCAGGATTTATTTCCTTATTTTATTTATTTATGTAATGTTGACTAAAATGGCATTCCATAGGGTTGGGACTGATTGGGAAATTTCAGCAAATTGTATCATTAACTGAAGTTGAGGAAAAAAATAAAAAAACAAAAAAAACAAAGTTCACACTGAATTTCAATGGAGTTCAACAAATAACCTGTGGAGGGTAGCAACACGTATTTGGGGCGTTTACCCTGCTGCAATTTCCATGAGAAGAAGAAGAAGAAGGAGTTAGCAGAGGACGGTATTCTCAGCTGTGGGCTGTAGGTGGCGCCAAAGCGTCGCAGTCATGCAAATGAACTGTAAAAGCCAAACAGACTGCGTTAGCTTCACTGTAATGACGTTAGCCTCTTGGATGTTTTCTCCGCCGTTAATGAGTTTGGATACCGGGGACCGACATCCATGAACCTGTCCGATCTCTGAAGTGTAACCACGGTGAAGTCAGCTCGGTGTCCACCCGGTGATCCCGACGGTATGTTTTTTAATGTGACAGCTCGGTGCCTCCAACCAGAGGGACTGCGTAACGTCAAACCGTGATGTAGCTGTTTAGCTAGCGTTAGCATGCCAGGCTAACAGTTAGTCAAACGGCAGTTAGTGTCGAACAAACGTCAGTGTTTTCCATCGGAGCGGCAGTTCAGGAAGACTGTTAAATTAGCGAGCTGACACGAAGCGGTGTGAAGTTTAACTCTCATCCTGAGCCGATTTAAGATGAGTGTAGCTGACTCTGCTAGCTAGCGTGCTGTCAGGCTAAGGTCAAGAAGCTGGTTGGGCAGTCTGACAGCAGCTAACGCTAACTAATGTGGTACCCAACTGTCTATAAACGTGATATGTGGCAGCACTGGCAAACGTTATAATCAGGTTAACCTGGGAAAGCGGGGCGGTGTCGTTTTCGAGATGAAGAGGTGGGTCCGTAAAAGTTTCATTAGCTTGAAGCTATCTCGCTGTAAATATAATTAAGGTTTTAATGAAGGTTGCTGTTCATTAGATTCCGTGTAGGATAACATCTGTGTTCAGTGACAGAGTATCATCAGCAGTAATTAGATTGTTATTACTACGTGACATGTTTTGGGGCTTTGATCGGGTTTAATAGGGTCGCTTCAGCTGCACTGGGTGTGATGATGACCATGCTGCTCGTCTGGTTTATTTGTTGTCATACAAATGCTGTAGAACTGCCTTATCACTACTACTGCTCTACAGATGACCATAATAATAATAATAATAATAAGTAATTAAACAGAGCGCCGTTCATCAGCCAGGTGAAGATACCTCTCTGATTTTGCAGGTTCATATGTCATAGCAAGAGTGAGTGGTGGTTTTACTGGGAATGTGATGTTTTCTGGCCTCCAGGCGATGCTAAATATGCTCCTGAAAACAACCTGTATTTTGAACATTTGAGCCTGGATTCTCTCAACATCAGTGGATGTTCAAAGGTAGTTGTTAAGATGTCCACACTGAAAAGTTTGGGATTGGGATTGCAATTAGGGCTGGGTGGTACATCAATATTATATTGATATCGTGATTTAAGATTTGGGATAGTCATTGTGAATATTGTAGTATGGGATAAGTATTTTCCTGACTCTAAAGGCTGCATTACAGTGAAGTGATGCCATTTTCAGAATAAGGCTGACAAAAGCATCAAAGTAGCTGCAGTTTTTCAATAGCACATGTTCAAAAAGGTACAATATTAGATGATTATAGTATTGAAAGTACTGCTGCTCATTCAAGACCTCAGTTCAGTTCAGTCTTTATTGTCCTGTCTGAAATTTAGCTTACAGCTAAACCAGGCAGTTTTCTGTCACTTTGTCTGTACCGCCACTATGTGCAGGTTGTTCATTTTTACAAAACAAATTTAAAAAACTATCCTATTTTGTGTACCTAGGACTTTTTTTCTTTTTTGCTGTGCGATCGAGTATTGTTTTTTAACATTAGTATTGTATCAAAGTTTAAAAGTAAGAAATTTAAATTGGGACAACTCTATTTCTGACCCTAGCAGACTGCTCCAGTCCAGGTCTATTATTTGCTGTCACCCACTAAGTCATTACATCCACATTACTGATTACTGATTATTTATCAAAATCTTTTTGTGTTAATATTTGTGGAAGCACCAATCATCATCCCTGCAATATTCTCACAATATCAAAGCTGAGGTAATAGAAAATGTTGTGAAATTCTCTTTTCTAATCCTTTTTCCTAAATTGATGCTCCATTTCCTAATCAAACAAAGATGGTAGTTGGAAATGATGTCCCTGCTCAATTTGTCATGTTACTATCTCTTACTTTATATTATAACACACATTGACAGACTTGTAGCATAAATGTATTTCATCTTGCTACCTGAATTGGAAAACATAGGACTTTGCAACTCAAAAGAAAAAAATGTCACTTTTCATGTGGATGTCTACTCAATGTTGATGGTAAATGTAGTCAATTGAAGCAATAAATTCAATAAATGCTGTCTGTGCCTACACATAGCCATGATGCATTGTGCACCAGCCTCTGCCCACACCCATGTACCACCATCCTAGCCTATATCAGTAACTGTAATTTGTTGGCCAAAACATAGAGTTAGGTGACAAAAATACTCATGTAGCACACCCCCTGGTTACCCAGAGGTGGAGACTAGAAATCCAAGCTGAAACAACCTGTAGTTCTTCCTGAAAACCAACTACAACTACATCACTGGATGCATGAAGAACAACAGTGATCATTGGCAGCAGGAGAACTCAGCTTTCTCTGTCAGTGCAGCACAGACTGAGGAATTCACTGCTTCAATTGACTACATTTAATATCAACACTGACTGGACAACCACATGAAAAGTTGAAGCTGAATTTTTCCTTGAAGAACTCATCTAAAAGTCCAGATGCACAGCCAGAACATTGGTGAGTGTTGTTAAACAACTTTTGTGAGTTTTTCAAAGATGACCAAGTATTCTGTAACACAGATGTAATGACAATAGATTAAAAGCACCAACTGGGGTCAGGGATGGGACATTGGCATTTACTGAGCCCTCACAGATATTAATTTAACCTCTCAAATGTTATTAAATCATCAGATTTAATGAACTTAAAGTCACATATTCTCTGTAGCAAACATTTTAACATTAAATCTGCTTTAATTATTTGTTTAGTGATGATGTGTGGAAGTAAATCTGTACATCACAGCTGGTTTGTGTGAATGTTGATGAACAGGGACTAATAATCTTTGACGGAGGTCTGTTTTGAGTGTTTTAAAGGAAGGTTTACCTAGAGATCATCATCCTGTGTCAGTGTAAACAGCTCTGGTGTTTGTGTGTGAAAGTCTTAACACACCTTGTTTCTGTTTGAGCAAAAACTTGTCTGACGTGTTCTTAGCTACAAATGTTGCAAATTTGACAGTTTTGACATCAGATGTTGACAGCGATTGTTGCGTACCTGTATTTTTTTCTATTTTGTGGAAAGTTACAGACACCATCATAACCAGGTGTCAGAGCTGTGAATAGATGTGGGTTTTGTTCTCTGAGAAAAACATATCTGGTGAGAATATGGAGACTTCTGTTACTACAGAAACTAAAGCTGAACTGGAGAACCCGACTGATATATTAACAAGTGGGTATCTACTTTTCACAGATATGTTCATAGAGCTATGTGTCCACATTTAGAAATGCAAATACAAATTGCTGCAGTGCATAAATATTTGATAAGCTGCATTTTGGGGCTTTTTTTTTTTTTTTAGAATTAGTTTGTTGTTAATTTTCCTATGGAGTTTACTGTTTAGAATTGGCTGTCATCTTATATTTACTGTTATGATCATCTTTGATATTAAAGTAAAGGCATTCAGCTTTAAATGTCCTGCCAGAGAAGATATCCTTGTTGAAGTCTGTGATTACCATATTTGAGGGATAATGTCCTGAAATGTTAGCCCATCACATTGCTCTTTTTCTCATTTAAGGCTATAAGTAGGTTGGGTGATGTTTACCGAATTGACATACGGCAGTGTCCAAAGTGAAACATTGCAATGGACAATGATCTTGTTCCTGGGTTTAAAAGGGTCTTTGTCTCGGCACCACTTGATGGCATTGTCCATCAGCCCGACCCGAGCTACACTAGGGATGAAAAAGATCATTGGTGTCATGATAAACATGATAAAATTTCCAACATATTATTACTTCTGATAAGCGTGTTTGATCAACACAAAAAAACTCATGGTGAATACAGTCAAGCATCAACCTAAGTTGATGTTGCAATGTGTGTTTTGTTTTGCATCAATGAAAATATCGACATCGTAACGAACTAGGGTTGGGCGATGTCTGCTGTATCAGCATATGACGATGTGAAACATTGCAATAGATGATATCATTGCTGGTCTGAAAAGGTCTTCATGTCCGGAACTAAGTTGTGTTTCAAAGAAAATGATCAACATGTTATGGAGATGTTGTGTAATGAACAGCAACAACAGCTTCTTTTTATTTTATCTCCCAAATTTGAAAAATAGAACTTAAGCAACAACTCTACAGCAAGTCTGAGAGGATACACTATCTAAAATACAGACGGTAGAGGGCTCAGTGATCGATGACCATCAGCCATTGTGATGCACGATGGCTTTTGAAATTGTCATGATACCATTTTCAAATCATTGAGAAGTTTTCAATATAAAAGTTGGTGAAATAATTTCTGTGTAACACTGATAACTGTGATAATTTTGGTCACTATCATGTAAGGAAATTTTCATGCTGTTTCATCTCTAAACCACTCATATTTTACAGTTAAAGACATTCATATGCTCTTTTTAGATTTGTTTTAGTTATGCTCTGCTTTAAGATTTAGAAACAGAGTGTTTCCTCCCCTGCTACTGTGGCAGTTCACCGAGCACAAGATTTTGAAATCTGTGTAGAACGCTTCAGAGTTGTTGATATATCATGTAGCCTTAATCCCTGACTATTTTCCCTGACAATTTTGCGTCAACAGTGGTACAAAACAGCATTTAAAGTGTTTGGCTTTGGATAGTTGATCCATTTAAGAGCAATATTTGTACCAATACTGATCCAGTGTATTAGTATGGATGAAATGATTACCATTACCATCAAATTATTTCTTTCTTTGCATGATAAACTATGATAAAAATTAATGTTTCAGTTTCTAATTATCATTTAAACTGTGTTTGATTACCATGCCCTGAGAAACTGACAGTAAATGCTGTCCATTGTGTATATTGATGTGATAGACCAGAAATCAAAACTGTACCGTACATTTAATTTCTCTTCATTCTCTATTTAATATTCAAGGGTTGTACCTTGACTGCTCCTGTTTCTTTGTCATCTCTATCTTCAAAGTGAAGATAGAGAATAAATGTCCCTTTCAACACTCAACTTTTTGTCCTGCGCTGCATCCTCCTTTTCAAAATGTAAACAAACCTCAGCCAGGCTTTGCGTCTGCTCCTAATGTATAAGCTCAACGTGTACTGACGCCGAACTATAAATACAAAATTATGAGTGACAAGTTCTGTCGGCTTGCTGAAGTATAATTTAGACTTTAGTCTATAATTTGATAATTTAGCCTTTTCCAGGCAACCAACCAACATCTGGAGTGCTTCTACTTAAAACATTGAGTGCTCCATTCAGACTAAAGCAAGGACCGAGGACCTGCTGTATGTGCTTTTGTTTTGAATGGGGTCCAGTGAAGAAGGACAGGTAGGTTACCTGGTTAACTTTGGGTTTAAGCCTGGCTTTTTGGTCCCACAAATATGATAAATCCCACAGGATCCTAGCATGGCCCAAAAGATGACATTCATGCAGGATAGTAACGCAGCCAGTGCTCCATACTGGCTATAAAACAGGGCCTCTAACAAATAGTAGATAGTTACTGTAATTAAAACAACTTCTTCTGTTGCATATAAAAGATCGATTAGAATTGTTTAGTACTCATATTCCACCAGTGCCGCCCTCAGCATGAACATGAGGTGACTTGAATAGAAAGTCTTTATTGAAGAAGTCAGATGAGATGACAGTATCACATAAATGACGCGTATTCCCACAGTGAAGTAATGACAGGCAGTAATCAGCTTTTTAATTGAAACAAGGAAGCTTATCTGAATGTTGAAAATTAGCCCCAGTGACACTGCACATCAGTCACACAGACCTTCCTGCAGTTTCTTTGAATTGGGAGAAATTTCTCTTCTTGTAGGTATCAGTTTTCCACAGCTGCTCAAGCTTATTTGCATGTTGAACATGTCTGCTGTTAGGTGCACCTGTAAAATCTAATGCAACAGCTCGGACATACATTTTACCTCTACTTCACAAACATAATAATGATCCGTTTTGAGTCACACTGTCAGAGAGTATCTATTTAGCTGTATGTGTATTATTGAGGTTGTGGTTTGTAGTGGTGTTAATGTTTAGCCCTCCTCACTTACAAATGTTAGAAACACAACACCAATTTACAATTAACAATTATTTTCATGGTTGATTAAGCTGTCAGTTATTTTCTTGATTAATCGTTTAGTTATTTGGTCCAAGTGGTGTCAGGAAATTGTGAAAATGGGTGAAATCAGTGTTTCCCAAAGACCAAGATGACGTCCTCAATTGTCATGTTGTGTCCACGACCCAAAGATATTCAGTTTGCTGTCAGAGGAGTAAAGAAACCAGAAAGTATTCACATTTAAAAAACTGAATTAGAGGACATTTTTCTTAAATTACTCAAACGGATTAATCAATTATCAAAATAGTTGGTGAATCATTTAAGGAGGAAATTGATCTGTTTACTGCTATAAATCATAAAATGACCATCATATTTCATCAGAGATCAAGGAAATGTGCTAAGTTGAAATACTCGCTACTCTGACAACAACGCTACAGTCACAGTGTCCTTTTAAATTTCTATTCCAGCCTGTAACTTGTGTTATTGTTTGCTTGTTTAAGCCTGATTAGACTTAGAACAAAGGAACAATTGGCACATCTATTAGATGAGGCAGTCAAGTGGGAGAGTGCTGAGTAGACCAAGAAGTTGCAAAAGCACTCCTGCACACTGTCTAACTTGCAGTATAACATTTATGTGCGACGTTTTGGTGCTACACCATCATCAGGCCTAGTACCGGTGAAGTGCCCGATGAAGGTCTAATACCGAAACATTGCAAATAAATGTTATATTGCAAGATGAACAGTGTGTGGTAGTCCTTCTGCAGCTTAATTCGACTTGAAATTAATGCCAGATGTTCTCCGAATGAGTTAGTGTCTGTTTATGTTTATGAGTCGTTGCAAATCATTAATAATCTTTGGAAGGACGAGATGTTCATTATGGTTAAATTGAGCAACATTTTAATGCAATCCGGCAGGCAGTGAGACAGGCAGTCACTGAACTCCAACTCCAGAGTGTGTATTTTTAGAGCAGTGGGCTTTTGTTTTCAGGATGATGGACTTAATTTAACATTGACAGACAATCGACAGTTACAAACAGCTGATCAACTTCCGGTGTAGGACTTGTCATCACTTGTTATTGTCAAATTATAATGTTGGACTCATGTTCTGCAGCCGGCCTGAACTTCCTTGAGTCTGGAGAGGCGAGGGGAAACAACTCACTTCAACCATAGATCGTATATTATATATGATTTTAACCATATTAATATATCATCTATGGGTCCAACTCGCTGTTTGGACTGCTGGACCCATTTTTGGACCCATGATTATTACATATTGCTCCTTTAAGTTGCTGACAGTTAATCCATTGATAATTACAGTTCTGTCTCAGCTTCATGGTTTTGACCTAAAACTTCAAACTTGAGTATGACATGAAAGTCTTATCAGCTGAATGACATGTGGGGAGTTTTGGTTGCCGCGGTAACGCCACAGTCTTTAGTTATGTGGCGAGAAAGGAGCCCAGATGACAGACATGTGTGGTCTTGGTGGTTGTTTTGTCTGACCTGAGCTGTTGTCTCATTCAGACCATCAGACCATTGCTGATAGGACGGATTGTTCTCCTCTTTCTGTGTGTGTGTGTGTGTGTGTGTGTGTGTGTATGTGTGTGTGCGTGTGTGTGGACGTGTATTACTTATTGTTGTGGGGACACAAATCTGTTTACACACTCACATTGTGGGGTCTCGCCTACTTTATGGGGACAAATTGCAAGTCCCCATGAGGTAAATCATTAAATTTTAGGGCAAAGACTTGAGTCAGGGTTAGGGTAAGGTTAGGTTTAGGATAATGTTCAGGGTTAGGGTTAGGTCTAGGCAGGACCTGTGATGGTAGGTCAGATAAGTCTGCAGGAAATGAATGTAAGCAATCAAGTGTCCCAGAAGGTGATTGAAAACCTACGTGTGTGTGTGTGTGTGTGTGTGTGTGTGTGTGTCTCACTCAGCAGCTGTTGAGTTCTGTCAGGGGACATCGGGCAGCAGCTGTGTATGTGTTTCTGTGTTTTTCCCAGTCGTAGTGTGTGATGTTTGAGACTGACAGATGTGTTTGGGGTTTCTCTCCCACAGGGCTACATGATACAGAGAAAGACTTCGATCTCTTTTCCTTCACTACTTCCTCCAATCCTCTCCTGCCTCCTCGTGTTTATCGTCATCTCATACTTTCTTTAATTGCTTCCTCTGTCCTTCAGTAACTTTTCATTTTCTTCATAAGTCATCCTTTTACTTCACTACCCCTTTCTTTCTATTATTACCTCTTCCCGTCAGGATTGTCTTTCCTTCACCCCCCTTCGTCCCCTGCTTCCTGTCAGTTATTTATCTCCTTACCCTAATTACTTCCTCTTTAACCGATTTCCTTCTCAACCTCTTTCTTTCCTTTCACTACATTCTGTACTTCCTTCATTTCTTTCCCCGTTTCCCTGACCACCTCCTGTTTTCTTCCTGTTTGTCCAGAAAAAGTAGAAACACAACTGGCACTGGTTGTATTGCCTGATTGATTATCTATTGCACTTGAACCCAGGTCTCTATTTTTCTTCTCTACTTCTCTTCTTGATGTTTTTGAGTGTCCCAGGAAACTGGTGTGTGCATGTGTGTCCAGTAGCTACCTTCAGCCCTTATTTAGCATCATTTAGCCTGGTTATGCTACGCTTCACTAGTGCAACTACTCAGCAAGAAAACACACACAAGCTGCTGAGTTCAGACTTCATGATGGAGATGATGATGTTGTTGATGATGATGATGACTTGGCTCTTGCTCCTGTGTGTTGATTTCTGGGATGTGGGCTATCTTGAATACTGATTTTGTCTGACTGGAACAGCTTAATGCTAGGGTTTTAGATTTAGAACAGTACCACCAAGAAACTCAAAATTGGAACAAAACAATGGCCAGAAATGGCACAGCAGTTATTAAAGCCAGAAATTTTTTGGTCTGTAAGTGCATTTGGTGAACTATCTGAAATAAGTGCTTAAAAGGTTAGAGCCATCATATACTGTACAATGTATCAGGGTAGTGCTGAAACAGTTAGCTGATCAACAGTCATTGATTAATTCAATTTGAGGAAGTAATCTGATAATCTGTAAATGAGTTTGAAAACATTACATCAGAGTTTGTGAACTCGTGCTGTCCATTTCTCACTAGTTTGAATATTTTATTGACTAAACAATTGAGTTTTTTGTTTCGGTTATTTGTCTTTTTTCTGTAAGACATCTTTTTAAAGACTCGTGTTTGACATTTTGTCTTTACTGGCCAGTTTGAGCAGGAACAGGGACAGGAAATTTAGGTTGGAAGAATTTAGTGGACATGTAGCCGAACAAATGTCTTTGGCTGGACTCAAACTAGAGACGTCTCAATAATGGGGTTTGTATTTCAAGACTGTTTCGGGCATGTCTCCTGTTGTCCCAGTGTTTACCACTTTGATGTACATTCAGACTGCAGGAAGCACCTGCAGCTCTTCACCACAGTCTTAAGTGAGTGAAAATTAGAGTGTGTATGAATGAAAAGTTTATTTAGGTGCAGCTATAACTCAGAGTGACTCTGATTTCAGACACTAATGCTGTCAGAATGCACAGATCAGACACTAATCATCATTAACAAAGAGCAGTGTACAAAACATTCAGGAAGCAGCTTCTCATTTTCATCCTGCGCCGGCTGTCACTTTGACCAGTTAAAATGACAAACATCTCAGGCGACAGGTCATATCAGCTGTCACTAATTAATGCTAATTCTGTGAGTAAGCTGATGGCTGACCAAAATTAAACTTGACTGCTGTGTGGTTGAAGTGCTCTCTCTGCAAGCTGATGTCTGTACTCAGCTGAAGATCTTTTATAACGCAGCTGCACAAGTGGCTTTGTCGTTCCAACGAATCCAACAGAGTGATGCTTTGTAGTGCATCACATCACATCATTTTCATCTTTCATTCATATGAGATCAATTATTCAAGATTATCAGCTTATTAGTTTTCAGTCAGCACCTTCAGGATTCATTTTAATCAAGAAGCTTGTGAAAATAGGGTGTTTCAGTAGGCTACAGCTGTTATTTCAATTTGTCAGATACATATTTTATCAACATTTAGGAAAATATAAGTATCGATTTGGACTCTGTATCAACAAATACAAAATGTTAAAGGACTCAGATCAGGATTAGGACCAAAACAACTTGATTATCCTACTTTGAAGTATTGTAGGGAAGGAGAGGACTGTATTTTTCTCTTGCTTTGCTGATGTCCAGGGAAAAGGTCTACCAAACAATGCTATGTTGGGACAAATTAATTTTCAGTTTCTACTGACTGATGGATCGGTTTTATGGCTGTGATTTCTGTGTCTTTTGACTTCAAATTTTATGAAATGACAGAGGGGATGTTTAGCCTACCATGTCAACAATTGGCGGCTCTCAGACAGAAACACCCCCTTTACACCAGGCATTAAAATACATCTTGTATCCAGATTGTTCCTGGATATGATTTAACCTGATTACATTTACACCTGGTATTAATATGCATCTCCAGTGTCCACATTGAGATCCGATCAGGATCAGTTTTACCAACTCTTCTACAATGAAAGTAGCTAGCACTAGCTCCAAAACTCACTAAAAGTCATATGCTCATGTGTTTGTCGATGATGTCATGACACATTCGTTTGCATAAATCTTAGTGGTTGCATTTGGTTGCAGTGAGGGAGCGATCACCTTAAGCTATATATAAGTTAGATGGAGAAAACTTAAGCTGACCAGGGACATATAACCAGATCACAATCCATCCTCAGTGCATCTTGCATCTTTTTTAAACATTCTGAACACCAAAAGGACAGCCGTGTTTGTGACTTCACATGGTTTTAATTATTAAGGTATTTAAGACACATTTGATGGTAGGAATGCTAATTCATGGCTGTTCAAGACACGTCCACTGTATTGATTGCAGTGCAGTAACACAAATAAAGCAAGTTCTCTGTGATGTAGTTTCAAAAAACTACTTAAAAAATTGTTGTCAAGGTGGCCTGGTAGCTCAGTTGGTAGAGTATTCGCTCCGTATACTGAGGCTGTGAGTCCTGTGCAGTGCCTGTGGGTTCAATTACCACCTATGGCTCTTTGCTGCCTGTCCTTTCCTTATTCTTTCCCATTTCCTGTCATATAAGCATAAAATGAAAAGGCATAAAAGCCCCCAAAATATATTTTTAAAAAAAGAATTGTTGTCATGCCCCCTTCTTCCTGCAATAAGGAGTGTTGTGTGGAAGGAAACAGCAGTTAAATGTTGTCTGCTTAAAAAAAAAACACCAGCCATTTAAAAGTTCTCATAACTTCATTTTTTGAAAGTTTTTGGAATACAGACGTCTTCTGACATGCAATTTAGTATTGGCTTCTCTTTTTCTTTTAAACTACTCTACCAGACAGATGACATCTCCTAGACATGATAAATGTGCTACATACCCTCAGTAACCCTTGAAATTCAACACAGATGCATCTCACTGCCAAACTACGCACTTCTTCTCTTAGATATTCCTGGAAGTCCTTAATTGGCTCTATCACTGACTTACTGAAGGACAGGAGGATTCCCTCTCACACACACACAAGGTCCTTCAGTCAGAAATAGCAGCTTAATCAGTCTGACGGTCTCATAGAGCTGTAGTGAGCCCACAGCTTTGTCCCACTGATGGCTGATGATGTAAGCTATGCTCACACCGATCCTCTAAGCTGATTGGCTGGCTGCTCAGGTCGTTCAACACACCTGGCAGGACACAGGGGGGGCGATTAGTGATTGGTGTTGTTTGTCTGTTTGTTTATTTGGACCGCGCACTACCGCGCTGCCTCCTACAGTTTCAGTCTGACAGACGGTGCTCACACACTGGCAGGAGGTGGCGGAGGGGGAGAGTGTGACGGAGATGTCTGGTCTTTGTCAGACAACATCTTTGTGGACGGCAGCCAACGCTGCACAGACAGGGACCGGTTCAGTATCATTTCCAGTTCCTTTTCCTCCATATTTTTTGCCCACAATAATCGTAGTATGAAAATGTGACTATGGCACGTTCCTGATCCACAGTACTAAGGCTTTCCCTGTGTGTGAATATACTTATGAAATCACCAATAGCCAATCATACATATAATAAAAGAATATCAATATGTCTGTCCTGATGGTATGATTCTTCAATATCACCCAGGCCAAGGAGACAGACGGATTGAAAGAGGGGATGGGAGGTGAGGGGATTTGGGAGAGGGATGAAGGAAACAGGAGGAGGAGGAGGAGGAGGAGGAGGAGGATAGTGTGTGTACGGGGGAAGGCAAGTCGTCCTTGACTTTGACCTCTACCAGCCTATTCCCAGCCCTCTGCATCCACCGCATACAGTACGCTGCCTGATAGAAGCACACACCTGTTGTCTGTGTGCCAGGAATTCACCGAAGACACATATAGATCCACTAACAGAGACGAGACCACCATACAGAGGGGTTAGCACACACCAGCTGTTCACTGAATACCCCAAATACCTGCCTCTGTGTGACCAGACACAGAGAATCTGTAATGTTTTTCATTATGTTTAATCAGTCTGTTTTTTTTTATCCACTTACCCTTTCATAGGATTGTGCAGTGTGACGATATACAGTTAGATTATTAAAACTGATCAAGGGTCAGCTTTTGCTGGACTGTTTATACTGTGGTATTTTCTCTTTACAGCATTTTACAGTTGCTTCCACAACAATGCGCAAAACTGCTGAAAATGCATCCTGTTCAAGTGCAAAGACATGTTCAGTGCTCAAAATACAAACACCTCCAATGCAGTGAATGAGTCTACAAACATTGTTTTTTCTTAACAACATTACTCACAATTGCCATACACTTAAAGAGTCTAACGCTATGCTCATGGCTTTGTGATGCTGTACTTGTGGACAGCAGTGCTTTGAGCTAAATGCTAATTTGTTGATGCTTAGCAAGTATAATGTTTATCGTGTTCACCTTCTTAGTGCAGTGTGATGCTGAGAATGCCTTAGGGAGATGTCTGTCCACTTTGTTCATTTTTAAGCTCTCATTACTGAGAATCTCCCCTCATAAATCACATTAAGGTCTCTCCTCTCCTCTCCTCTCATCTAAAATTGCTTGGGGGAAGTTAATATTTACAAGTATTTTCACTTCAGCATCATGCGTGCACCTCAGCCAACATGTTGTCAGGTCCAGATTTGTGAGAAGAGAGAAGTGGAGGGGAGTAAACAGACCCGCACATAATATGTGAGCTGAACAGACCAGTGTAGCAAAAAAATAAATAGTAGTTACTGGATGTAACTCCTGTTCTATGAGTATGTGTGTAGCCCTCTCTTCTTCTATTTTAAATAGACAGGTCCCTGACCCATTTTGGGTCACAATCCTGATAGGGTGCAACGATATTCATTATGAATAATATCTCAATATCCACATTTTGTTTAAAATAACATACTGTAAATTCTTGAATTGTGCAAACAAATGATCTTATAGAATTGCTGTAGATTAAACTACTCAACATTAAATAAAGTTATTAGGGCTGTGTGATATGGACATTGCTGCTTTCACAAAATATCAACACAATGTCATCCTGGGGATCATGAATGTGTGTACTAAATTTCACTGCAATCCATCCAATATTTATTGAGATATTTCAGTCTGGACTAAAGTGATGGACCGACTGACAGACCAAAGTGCTGCCCCTGGAGCCATTCATGCCGGCGTGGTTAAAATTGTTTCTTTTCTTTTGATTACTGTTGAAATGTGTCAGTGATTTGAGCGTACGTCTTTGACAAGTGGACAGTCCAGTTGTGGACTGTGGTTTGTTGTGATGAGAATGAATTACTGTGTGAAAGCTTTATTTAATACAGCAGCAATGATTAAAATTCATTTTCATTTTGCATGCTCTGGGAGAGTTTGAGGTCAAAATTAGGAGTGCATCATTTTTTAGCAATGAAATATCAACTATTTAAAACTGAAAGTTAGTATTAATTATAAACCTCTTGGCGCATTCTGAATATGTGAGTATTGAGCTGGACCACAGACCTCCCAGAGACTGTGTGTGCGTGTCCATATTGTGAAGAAGTGTTGGATAGACGGTGTTTTTGTCTGTGTTGTTGTCGAGTTCAGTGGAATGTTAGAAGTCTTGGATCAGGGTGATTTCACTGATCCAAGAACAGAACAGATGTGACCTGATGTTTACTGTTTGCTGCTAACTTTAGAAGCCATTGCTCATGGGAAACGCTGTTTGTTGGTGTGTGTGTGTGTTGTGTGTGTGTGTGTGGTGTGTGTGTGTGTGTGTGTGTGTGTGTGTGTGTGTGAGCTTCAGCCTGCATCTGGGGCTCATGCTTGGTCAAGCTTGGATCGTGACTTGAGCTGAGACAGTTGGATGCTGAATTTCCATCGTGGCTAAATACGTTGCACCGTGCTGTGAGCAGTCGTGATCGGAGCCTGTGATGTGGGTCCAGTGTGAGTGTGCTTTTGTACAACAGGAACAGTCTAGTTAGAGGCAATTTCTTACCTTGATGACATGTTGGAAGTTTGAGGTTTTCAAGGTTTTCAGTAAATGTCGGGTGCGTGCAGCTCTTTATTTAAGAGCTCACTTATAGAACAGAAAACTGTCCAAATCAAATGGAGGATTGAGGTTCTCTATCAACCAAGGAGTCAGTTACTACCCTCAGTGATTAAGTCACAATAAAAGTCTCTGCAATTGCTAAACAGAATAAATTGATACTGGACACTGAATAGTGCTTTAACTTGTTTATGAACAAGATTTTTATCATGGTGGTTTAAAAACAAGGTCTTGTTTTTGTCCTGTCACAAAATAGCATGCCTCGGCTTTGTGGGGCAGTTCACCTGCTTTTTTGTAGATTGTAGCCTTTATATAATTACCTCTCTATGTAGTAGTTTTCATGTTTACATTGCATGTCATCCAATTGCACATCCACACTCAGGCTGGAATAGGGCTGCGTGATAAAGATGAAAAATGACCCAAGTAGAGATTTATAATAATTGCTCATTTTAATTACCTTCTTTTATAAAGTCCTTGAGAAAAAAGGTTTAATTTTGACCGTTTTATTTTGAATAACTGCCTCACTTTGAATACTGGTGAGCTGACCTGTCCTTTTTTATTCACAATTTCCTCACCTACTGCGCTGAATTTCTCACTCATGTTGTTTCTGTTGTTGTGTCACATGTTGATGGTGCAACTGAACAACAGTTCACCCAAAAGTCAAGAGTTTTGGAGATATCGGCCATAGAGACATTTGCCTTCTCTTGAATATGATGGAACTATATGACACTCACCTTGTGGTGCCCAAAGCATCAAGAAACACAGACTTTGTTGTGAGCAGTTTCATGCAGGAACTACTTTCTTTCTAGGGAAGGTGTGGTTGCCGGCTTCAGTTGTTGACATGTGTGTCAGGGTTTTGTACAGCGTTTTATAGGGAAGCTTCCTGCCTGAAATAAACTGCATCTCTGCCCGTACTTGAAGACATATATTAGGCTTATTAACCTTCAGGGAAAACAATTAGAGGCACACCATCACATCAAAGGCCATATATTTAATAAATGAGGAGATAGTTTAAAGGTCATGTAGTAACTCCATTGATAACCAGATGAGATGCTTCAGGATCTGTCTGATTCAGCTCAGCAGGTCATTGATTGATCAGTGACATTGTATATTTGCTTCTTGGCAATTAATCAGAGCAGAAAGTTGCCCTGTCAAGAAAAAAAAAAACTTTTGGGGTTTTTAAAACATCATTTAAATTTGAATCAGTCTCAATCAGGTGCGAGAAAAAAAACGTTGCACTGTTGATCAAACACCCGGCTGAAGTTAGTTTGATAATCACAAGTTCCACATTAAAATGAAATTAGTTTGAAGTTGGACTTTCTCATATCAGCCATTCCCAAACTTAAGAACGCCACGGACCGATTTGAAATCTGATAATCTTCTGCGGCCCACCCAAACCTTTAATCACAACTCTGATCAACACTTTCATTCTGGTGGTCTTCATGTGACAGGTCACCAAATACAGTGTAACACCTTTTAAACTAGGTTAGATAAATAAAGAATAACACATAATTTGAATACCATGGCTTTGTTTTATTAGTTCTGATCAGGGTTGGCGATATGTTTAAATTTTCCTGCCGACCACTGTCAGCTGGTGATTGGTTGATTGGTTGGTTAATTCGTCCCCTCTTCCCACCTCCTTCCATCCTCCTGAGTCTCACCTCGGAGATGTGTCAAGAAATGAAACATTCTCACTCCTATTTTCCTTATTAAACAAAAAAAACATAACCAATTACCTTCTGAATTCAAGCTTCTCCCTTTTACTGAACTAAGAGAAGCTTAATTGGCTCATTAACTCCTCATAAAACACATTTCATTCAAACTTGACAGTAAAACGTAAAAACTCACCAATACCGTCTTTGTTAGTCTTTCCACTGTCCCAACAATCACCAACTCTGGTTTGGTTGAAATAAGTCCTTAAATTCACCAGGTTCAGTGTTAAAAGAGTTTGACTCTGCACGCTGCTTTTCTCTCATTCCTCACCCAGCTCAGAGAGCTCGGCTCTGGTCGAGGGGTTTGTACTGTCCCGCTGAATGAGAGCAGGTCGTGGCACAGTGCCAACTAACAAATATCGCCCCAAAGGATCACCAAAAAAACTCCAACGAAGATCGATTCAACCCATCACCAATAGGCGATTGATCGTTCTAATAACCTTTTTGAAATAAATCATCCCACGCTTTGGGCCCATGGCTGTGCACATGTGCTGTTACCACCAGTAAACACAGACAGCACCAAACAGGACTGAAATTTTGAGGATTATAATTTTAATGACCACATAAATTTGATGTAGGCTGGATTTCTCATCTGAGCAGAATTCAAAACAAAGGCCTGTTTTTACTGTACTTAAAATAATTGTACTTTAATTTATGTCAAAGATGAGCAGAGTGGCTGTCCTCTTGTGAAAGACAAGTCTGTGTGTTTGAAAAATGTCCCAGCATGTCTGAAGTGTTGCGTATGGAAGCTGTGTTTGGTGTTCACTCCATTATGTTGAGTCCACATCGTGATATCATCGCAAGTGTCATGACTCACTACAGCCGAGATATTGTCCAGATGATGCCCTCAGACACACACACACACACACACAAGCAGACTCTGACATCACTAATGGGCCTGCTTTTCTCTTCCAATCCTTCTTCTTCTCTGTTCCCTCATTTCTTCCATTCTTCTTCTTCATCCTTTCTTTTCATTTCTTCAGGCAAACATGAAGATGATGAGTCATTTTGGGGCATGATAGGAAGGGGATAGCATGTGGACACCTGAGCCTTTCACCCTTATGTGAATATTTTTAAGGTGATGTCAAAACCACTGGCATTAATCTGCTCATATATCAGCCTCCACTCTCCTGGGGAGGTTTTCTATAAGATGTTGGATCCTGGCTGCAGGGATTTGATCCCATTCAGCCACAAGAGCAATAGTGAGGTCCGACATTGGTGTTGGCTGATCAGATCTGGCTTGCAGTCAGTGTAGTTCATCCCAATTTCCCAAAGGTGTTTGACAGGATTAAGGTCAGGTCTTCCACTCCAAACTGGGAAAACCATTTCTTAATGGACCTGGCTTTGTGCACAGGGGCATTGTTATCATATTGGAGCACCTTCAACAGACTGTTGTCACAAAGTTGAAAGGACATCATTATCTAAAATATCATTGTATGCTGCAACATTGAGATTGATCTTCAGGTGAACTAAGGGGACTAAACTAGGGCTGGGCAATAAATTAATATTATATCGTATGTGATATGAGACTAAATATTGTGATAGATTTTTTATATCAATATATTTGGTCATTGGTCATTATATCCACATTTGTGATGGTTATTTATCAAAAAATCTCATTTGGTTAATATTTTGTGAATGTTATCCCTGCAATATTGTCACAATATCTAGGTATTTGGTCAAAATATGTTGTGATTTTTACTGATTTTGTCACCTTAGCCCTTCCACCCCTTGGAGTACACAAGAGCTGCAAAGATTAATCAATTATTAATCGATTATTTAAATATTCACCACCTATTTTGACAATTGATTAATTGGTTTGAGTAATTTTTTACCAAAAAAAAAAAAAAGTCAAAATTGTCTGTTTTAAGCTTCTCAAATGTGAATATTTTATGGCTTCTTTACTCCTCTCTGACAGTAAACTGAATATCTTTGGCTTGTGGACAAAACAAGTCATTTGAGGACGTCATCCTGGACTTTGGAAAACACCAATTTATATTTTTCACCATTGTCTGACATTTTAAAACAAACAACTATTAACTGATGACACAAAATCAAAAGCAGATCATGCAATTTTCTCAGAAACATTTGGTCAGCTAATTTCAGTATTTTTAAACACTACACCATCGTCTCCTGTGTAACATCAATGATTAATCTCAAGTAGAAATTTACATGTTTTCTGAAATAACATGGTTTTAGAAACAAGCTCTATTACATTTGTGTGGTGTCTGTAGCCGTTTGATGTGGTAAGTGTGAAACAAATCTAGTGTTGTACTCTATTGTTACCATCTCCGGTGTCATTGTTTCAAATGCTAATCATTTGTAATTGTGGTTTTTATTTCAGATGTTACTCAGCAACAGACAGGCTTTGATTTCATTCTGTTGCTGGATGTGTTTGAGAAAGTGTGTGCTGAGTGCTTATTAAGAATAAATCCTGAATCACAAAATATCCTCTCAGATTACTGATGATGTTTTAAAAATCAAAACAGTTGAGTTTCAAATCATTAACAGAGAGCTGAGAGGATATCTATGGGCACTACCAAAAAAAAAAAAAAAAAAAAAAATCAGCGCATTTTTAAACATTTCTTTTAAAAAAATCTCATATATTAATTGCCGAGCAGTTCCCCTTGTGTGGTCCTCCAAACAAAGAGCTAAGTTAAAGTAAAAGGAGTAAAGCAAAAATAAGGTATAGGTGGAGTCTCTTCTGACCTGGGCAGTGCTGCTGGATTTCTAATCATTGAGCTATGTTGAGAATCAAAATATGTGTGTGTCTATATTTGTGTGTGCTCTGTGTGTGTGTGTGTGTGTTGTGTGTGTGCGACAGTCTGGTTAAAGTTGGCTGTGCTGAAACATTTGATGTCAACTGTGGCGACTTGCCCAGAAGACTGTGTGTTTTATTTTTATAAGCTGCCTATGGAGCTAAATTAGGGTCAAAAGTTTTGAACTTGAAAAAATAAAATTTGAAACTGAAAATTCAAGTTTTGATCTTGTATTTTGAAAAATACATCAATGTATTCAAAATAAAAATAAGTGTGCAAAAAGTTTTTTCAGGTTAAATATAATTATGATTCACTCTGCTAATTATTTTGAATAAATTTTTTATTTTAATTTTTCACTTTCATATATTTTGATATTTGAGATACTATTTCTTTCAGTTGCACCTTTTTTTATTTTCAGATTCAGATCTTTTTTTTTTACAGTTTGAAATCTTTTCTTTCAGTTTCAGATCTTTCTTTTTCGTTTCAAATCTTTTCTTTTCAGTTTCAGACTTTTGACCCTGATTTCCGTGGAGGGCGTGGCATCACGTTGCCTTCAGGGAACGTAGGAACTAAAACAATTCAACTCTTTATGTAGGAACCTGTGATTGATTGATTGATCAGTAAAAAAAACTGATGTCAGTGACAAACTTCCATTTGCATGGCATGCACTAATATCCTGCACGGCTAAATCTGTTTTAATTTCCACTGTCAGGCTAAGGCTGTTAATATGTCACATTATTAAGTTTTAATATTCTTCAATACGTGGTAACTTTATCTAAATATCGCCTTTTTTTTATTTTCGTTTTTGGAGATGTGAGATGTGAAAGCTGTTTTAGACAGTGCTCAGGACCAATTGCAGAAGCGGAGCGATAAAATTATGCCAGATTGTGCACTTCAACAGCCACACTTCAAGTGCTGAAATTTCCGATTTCACGTAGCACTGCGAACGCAGCGCAGTGTCTGCTTGCAATGATGGCGTCCGGTTCAGCAGGTCTGCCTGCTGGAACCAGCACACAGATGAGAAATGTTCAAAATGAGAGGTCCGTTTTATGACAACATACAATGTTTCTGACGTCTTTAAGTGGTGAATTGGCAAAGCTGGAAGTTAAGCATAGTGCTAACGTTAGCATCGAGTAGCTTAACATCATTTAGCATTCAGACAGTAGTAGGTACTGCGTGAAATACACAGATAATAAATACATTGAATAAGGGTAGTGCTGTTTTGGCTTTGGGAATGCATGGGGTGCTGAAATAACGTGCAGCAGCCTGCGGTGGAAAAGGTTGATCTGCTACGTATGAATGTGGCCTGGTGCTGTCAGCCAGTGTCTGTGAATTCTTACAGCAGTGGTTCCCAACCTTGGGTCAGGACCTCAAATGGGGTTGTCAGATATTTAAATAATTGATCGATTAAAATTAAATTAGAATGTTAAAGCTGGTATGGCTCTGGCTAGTTGTTCACCGCTTTCCTGAGTCCTAGTGAGTTTATATGACAAATAGATGCATGGTGTGAGTGCGTTAGCCCTATGCTTAACTTCCAGCTTTGCCAGCTCACCACTTAAAGACGTCAGAAACATTGTATGTTGTCACAAAACGATTCTCATTTTGAACATTAATCACCTGTGTGCTGGCTCCAGCAGGTGGGCCTTTATCGCCCTGCTTCTGTAATTGTTCCTCAGTACTGTCTAAAACAGCTTTCACATCTCACATCTCCACACATCACATCCTCCTCACATCTCCGAAACGGAGTAAATTTTAAAAAAGGCGATATTTGGATAAACTTGCCAGGTATTGAAGAATATTAAAACTTAATAAAGTGACATATTAACAGCCTTAGGCCAATAGTGGAAATTAAAACAGATTTAGCCGTGCAGGATATTCGTGCATGTCGTGCATATGGAAGTTTGTCACTGACATCAGTTTTTTCACTGCCAATCACAGCCTACATAAAATGTTGAGTTGAATTGTTTTAGTTCCTACGTTCCCTGAAGGCAACGTGATGCCACGCCCTCCACGCGAAATCAGGGTCAAAAGTCTGAAACTGAAAAGAAAGATCTGAAACTGAAAAAAAAGATTTGAAACTGTAAAAAAAAAAGATCTGAATCTGAAAATAAAAAAGGTGCAACTGAAAGAAATAGGATCTCAAATATCAAAATATATGAAAGTGAAAAATTAAAATAAAAAATTTAGTCAAAATAATTAGCAGAGTGAATCATAATTATATTTAACCTGAAAAAACTTTTTGCACACTTATTTTTATTTTGAATCATTGATGTATTTTTCAAATCAGATCAAATTGAATTTTCAGTTTCAATTTATTTCAATAAACTTTGACCCATTTAGTCCATAGCTGCTGTCAGACACTTAGATCAGAACTGTTGTAAGTGAGAATGAGCTGATAACATAATTAAACATAATGTGTCACAGTGATATCGCCCAAAATTTGTCTTCTCAGGCAGTCACTCCCAGGCTGAATGTCACTCCTAACGAGCTCCAACAGTTTGAGTCACAGCTGCTGAGAAAAACTTAACATATATGTACAATAGTGCTGATGATAAATCATATTTTCATCAGACCATCTAAAGTGAAGTGAATGATATAAAAAAAACATTTAATTTCATGCTGACTTTTTGTTTGTTTTTTTGAGTACTGTATGTGTGCTGTATAAATGTTTGATCATGTAACAGACCTGTCCAGGGATGCAAAATGAATTTCAGTTAACACTGACAATAAAGTTGTATCGTATCGTATCATGTGCAGACATTGATCCATCAGATGGAACCCTGGATACGTGGGCCATGCATTCATACCATTTGGCCAATCAGATGAAGCCCCGGCCAGACATTAGCTACCCTCAGATTAACTGGTCGATTTGGTGGCGACTGTGAGGATAGTTAGCGTGATGACTGAGGAAGGAGACAAGAGCGAGGAAAATCTGGTCTACAAAGACCCTTTGGTGAAACAGAACAGCGCTTCTTTAATTTGTAACTGTTTTGGATTCGGGAAAGACAAGATTGCTTGTTTACCTGTTCTAAACACAGCAACAAGCCCTGAACTGCTGCATCTTTTGGAGACATAGCAAAAAAAAAAAAACCCATAATGATAAATCCAGCACCAAAGGTCTTCTGCGATCATTTATCCATTTTTCTGTATTGAAAACAGTTGTAGTTGTTGTTAGCAGTGCATGTTGCTGATGTCTTAGGTTGAGTCTGTTGCTGATCCATAGATGTGTGCAATTGTACAATGGGTCTGTCATAGTGACAGACTCACAGAAATTGATCACCCACTTCAGTTCCCTTCAGCTCTGTGGAGATTTTTAGCTTCTTTCAGCTTGTAATTTTGTTTTCACAGAGCGCTAACCTTATTTTAAGTGGCTCAAAATTCGATTGATGCAGCTCTAAATACACATCAGACATTTAAACTTAACATGCTGTCATTTCCTCTCTCTACAGGAAGTGGTGACCCTGCCTAACTGACACCCTGCTTCTCCTGCCCGCCACCCAACTCGGCCCCCCAACCCCCTGTCCTGATCGGGTCTCCGTGCTGCCGGCGGTGGATTGGAGCACTCTAATTGGAGGCTTTGCGAGGTGGTTTTTCGGTCTGGCGCCGCCTCCCCCCGGGGCCGGCGTGCGCTCCCAGCAGCCCGTGGTGCCCTGTGCCCCCCCCTCCCCGTCACTGCACACCAGAGCCCATGCCCAAGGTAAGAAGTCACTTCCTTTTTTTTCAAGCAAACCAAGAGTTGTTAGTATGAAGTCACCAGAACACAAGAGAGAAAGTTTTTACATAATTTCCTGATTAATAAAACCAAAAAAATGTTAATACACCTATACATCTGTTGTGGCACTGCCCCCCAGTAAGAGGTTTTTGGGATAATGTGATAATAAGTTTGTCTTCTTTTTGGGATGTGAAAATACCTCAGTGACCATTAGTCTGGCTCTTAGGCGCAAGGATAGAAAATATACATTTTCAATGCTTACACACCGCATTATTTGCTCATGCTTTTATGTCAGTTAAACGTATTATCATGATGTATTGGAAATCACATAAACCAAATTGCTTTAGTATGGATAATTGGTTAAAAGACTTGATGGATTTATTATCAATGGAAGGGGCAGCTTTAGGACCCTGGATCTTTATAAGATCATATCTGGAAAAAATGGTACATGACTGAATGTATGCATTTCATGTATTTGATCTGCAAATCAAATAAAATACACAACATGGACGGCAAATGCAGCAGAACCAACCTGCTGTCTGAAAATACCTTCAGTGTCTTTTCTGTACATAGATTCATAGATTAAATATGCAACAAAGGACAGGATTAGTTTGGGGAAAGATGTTGTTTATGTTGATTTCATGTGTTTCTTATTGGCTTAGTTTCCTCTTCTTTTGTCTTAAACTGAACATTTCTTAACAAGTGCTGACTTTACCTGGTAACTGAGGACAGAAAGCTGATATCAAACGTCTGATCAGATTTGTACTCATGTTTTCTTATTTTTTGTTTAAATCATAAATTTGTCTGTTTTAGACTGTGTGGCTACTTATTTGTATACACTATTTACCATTTTAAAACTGTGGCTTGTTATATAAAATGAAAACACAGGTTTTATAGAAAAACTTTCTTAAATTAATCATTTTGGGGGCACCCCGGTAGCTCAGTTGGGAGAATGTGTGCACCATGTACTGAGGCTGAGTCCTGTGCAGCGGCTCTGGGTTTGATTCCAGCCTGCGTCCCTTTGTTGCATGTAATCCCCTGACACTCTCTCCCCACTTCCTGTCCTAACTTTTACTGTCCTATCCAAAAGATAAAGGCATAAAATAACCCAAAAAAGTAGTTATTTTTTTAAAAAGTCATTTTGGTATTGATTGATTCAGCTTCAAAACATTTTAAATGAAACCCAGCCCTGGTACGAGCTGTTGCCATGAGCAGAACTGTGCACCAGGCTGTAAGCATAGCGCTGGTAAAGAAGTGCTTCAAATGACATATTGTTCATTGTCAGAGTTTGGGTGGAGGGGTTTTCCCGAGCTAACTGACCATCAAAGAAGCAGATTTAACACAGTATACTATTTACTGTGAAACACAGACAAAAGTCGGGTTGTCTGTGTCACCCCTTTGATAAATCCTTCTCTCCTCTGCAGGAGGAGGCGCGGTGCGTCCGCCAGGAGCCATGTGCCTCCCTCACACCAACAACATGGACAGCAAGCTACAGGGGGCGGGGACAGGGGGAGGGGCTTCACTTCGACCACGAGCAGGAGGCGTTCCACTGGAGCCCTTCATACACCAGGTGGGTAGGAATGGTGTGTGTTTTCAGGAAAAATTCAACGTAGAGTAGATGTAGAGCTCCATGTTGATGTAAATCTTTTTATTTTTATCTGAAAAAAACAAAAAAGTACTCCATCGCAAACAAAACCAAAACCCGGACTGAGACTACAGGAGTTTGGGCTGATTGACCTCAGATTTAACTTTTCTGACAAAGGGAGAAATCTGGTCCTGGACTTTGGTCAGTGCTGATGTTCAGTCTAGATTATCTCTCAGTGTGAGGAGTTTTAAACCACGAACTGTTCGAATATTCATTGGGGCTGCCACAATAATTTTCAAACATGTTTGGTAATTAAAACTTAAAATCTGGACGGTAACAACAACATTCAGAGCAGAACGTTAAAAGCCAATGAGAGAGACAGTCTACAAGGAGACGGAAGCAGCTGAGCAGCTGATGGTGTTGCCAAACGGCAAACTCCAGCGCTTGAGGCTAGAATGTTTACCAGATATTGAAACTGACAATAAAATTTCACCTCCAGTTCTCGCCTGAAGAATAGACAACCTGTGTTGATTATCATTTTCACTCTGGCACGATAATCGTAATATTATCTTGTAGTGTGTGATGGGCCGTTATTTTCAAATCTTGTAGTGTGCATGTTTAAGATTAGAGAAAAAAATCTGTGAAGTTTCTCCTTCTGTGCGTGATGCAACCCAATTTAAAAATCAGTTAGGATTTTAAAACTCCTGTTGTCTGATCCCAGCTTCCTGTTTGTGTATCAGTAGATATTTAAAGTTTTTGTCCTGTTTTCATGTGTGTGTCTGTGCTTGCAGGTGGGGGGTCACACCAGTATGATGCGTTATGATGACCACACAGTGTGCAAACCTCTGATCAGCAGAGAGCAGCGCTTCTACGAGTCTCTTCCTCCAGAAATGAAGGAGTTCACTCCGGAGTATAAAGGTCAGTCACAGCTCACTGATGTTCAGTATCAGGGTAGACATGGGTGAAAGCTGGATGTGTTGGTGAACTCCCATAGACTGAACGTATAAGAAGTGGACGTAGCCGCCAGGTCTGAAAAGTGAAGCCAATGCAGAAGCGCCTTAAACCTGCACTCTTTTCGATGGCCAGAGGGAGCGACTCTACCAGATACAAAAAGAGGTCTAATTTAATAGAAGTCTGTGAGAAAACGGCCTGATTTCTCACTTGATCTATTACCTCAGTTTCCTAACGAGTTTAATGGTCTCAATCGCTAGTTTCACGTCTTCTTAAATCCAGCATGATCTTCACTTTGTAAATCACGGTCCTATTTAGAGTAAAATAGACGATAAAGCTAAGTGTATCCATGGCACTGTGTACATTTAAATAGCTGCAAACTTGTTTTGGGGTGTCCTGGAACTGCAACCCTTCCACAGTGTGTTTTCAGTTCATGAAAGTTAACTGTAACATTTTGATTCCCTAAAAATGTCTTGTTCAGCACTCGCCTGTACTAAAAGACGCTCTTCAGGAGTCGGCTGTTCGTTTTCTCTGAGAATTGCATTTGGTTTAACGCCTGTTTTTCACCAGCCAAAATTAACATAACCCAACTAGCCAGCCATTGCTAGCATTAGCTGATAACTTAGCATTTCCTGTGCTAACAGTACTTGGGCCCACGGGACTCGTACACTCTATTAACCCTCGCAAGATGGCAAAAATCTCAAATTTAAGGCTTCATGATAGTAGTCCACAAATCAGTGGGAGACGTCACAGAGGACACGTCCACTTCTTTTATACAATCTATGTGAACTCCTTATATCAACCTCTACCAACCCTTTTTGTCTGATGTACTTCCACAGGGGTATTATCAGATGGGCTTACGAACCGCCCCATTGTATCTCTTCTTGGAATTGTTCCATAGTATTTCACTGCAGAGAAAACAGTGAATACCTTGGACCTGTAGCTGCACATGTGACGAGATATATTGATCCTGGAATTGTCAGTGTTTATGGCCCCTCTGGGAGGGTTATTGTTTCTCTTTTCAGATGACTTTCTGACTTTCCTGCTCACTCGCTAACTAGTTTGCACTCTCTCCCGATCACAGCACTTGTTATTAAGGTATTAAGAGTGAGTCAGTCTGTTGTATCTGGGAGAGTTTGTGGTTTTTGTGACAACAGATAATGAAACTTAGTTGTAGCCACTTATTGTGAACACACATTCTCAGTTGCGGGTTCTTGTCTGCAACTGTTGTGTTGTTGTGGCGAATTCCCTTAAGCCACAACATGAGATTACAGATAAGATGAGTTTACTTTAGATAAATCCACAACAAACAATACAATATGGAAGTAGCCTACAGTCATAATACATAAACACACCCTACCAACATGTCTTTATCAATTATGTTGTCGATGGAAGATAAAGACCAGTTCAGAGAGCCACAGACACATTTAAAACTAGTGCACCTTAGGGACACTGGAGCTTTATTTTAATAATTGTATTTTTATTTGTCATATCATCCATTGCAGGATTAGAAGTGCTTCAAATAAAAGTGAACATTGTGTGCACACCATCTTGCTTACTGCTAGGCCGAATCATTTTGACTGAAATGCTGTATTAAAAATGAAATAAGCTGGCAATAAGAGTGACAGTTTGTGGGAGTTTTATCCCAATTTAATGCTCTGCGATGCACCCGTCTCACAGAAACCTCTTCTGCATTCAGCAGGTTTTAGAGGTGCTATAATGCGACGGTTAATTATTAATCTTTTTTCTGTGATGCCCCCAATCTTTTTGTTGCTTTTAGAGGAGCCCAGGTCTTTCAGGTTCCCCTGTAATTCAAACACTGCTCTAAATTTTTACCTCTCTGGGTTCGGTGGTGGATGGAGTGGCAGACAGACGGAAGTGCGGATGTTTACCGGCAGAGAAGTGGTTTAGCTGTTCTGCTCTTCATCACCAGGCACATACTGTAGCTGCTTCCACTCGCTTTTGCTGTAGTAACAGACCCAAACACACTTTGACAGCCAGCGAACACACACAACACACACACACACCACACACACACTCTTCCTCTCTCACACGTATGTGACCTATTTATCATTTTAGCAAACTATGTAAGGGAGGAGACGATGATGAAAGTTGGGGGTGTGGGGAGGTGGGGGGGCCAGGAATGAAGGAGGTTTAGAGATGAAGAGAGATTTTGATGGCAGATGGCGCAGGTGTAACTAATACCATTAATGGTGGCTCTGTTCCATTTAGGTGTGCTTTTACAGTGAGCCGACGAACAAAACACCAGGGTCCTGGCACTAAAACACTTTAAATGGAATGCCGTCATTATTGTGATGCATTAGTTTCATCTCTTGTAAAGTCAAAATGGCTGCCGAGAGGAAGGTTTGGCAGGAAAGAGCTTCAAGAAAGAAACCGTGTCCCAGTTTAACACTACACACTGATACTAGACAGTGTTTTGTATGTATGTTAATATATTTTGGGGCTTCCATACCTTTATTTTTAGATAGGGCAACTCAAGTGAAGACAGGAAACGGGGAGAGAAAATGGGGGGATGACATGAAGCAAAGGACCATGGGCGGGAGTCGAACCCACGGCCGCTGCAGAGGACTCAGCCTCAGTGGGGCAAATGCTCTACCAACTGAGCTACCAGGCCAACACTAATCAGGTTTTGAGCATGTAGTGGGGTCACACAGGAAAACTCAGTCATACTGCACACAGGAAACTTCGTTTTTTAGCGTGCTGTTGGTTGACACTATGTCCGACCATGCTTTGTGGTATAAATTGAGGTATAGGTGTATGTACAAATATATTTATTTCATGACATTATTGGAGAGATATGCAGCAGCACTGAGTTTGTGTAATTGTTGCACTGAGTCAATACAAGTAAATACAGTAAATAACTTAAAGGGAAAATTCACCCCAAAATAAAAAAATCATATTTTTCCTCTTACCTACTGTTCTGTGTATCCATGTAGATAGTTTAATTGCAGAATTTTGGAGATACCAGCCATAGCAATGTCTGCTATGGAACTGGATGGTACTCGGCTTGTGAAAAAATACATTAGAAAAAATCAACAGCAATGTCTCTTTCCAGAAATTATTTCTAGTAGGAAGCAAGTCTTTCTGGTAGATTTTAACTTAGAAAGAAAGTAGTTTGAATATGAAACTGCTGACAATAAAGTCTGAGGATTATTTTGAGTAACTGGGTTATGATTTTCTGGAAAGAGACATTGCTGTTGATTTTGTTTTTGTTTTTTTCAAATGTATGTATATCACCAAAACTCTGCATCTCCCACCAAAAGTGTCTAGATAGATAAGTAGCACTATAGGCCAGAGGGAACATATGTATTTTTGATTTGGGGTGAACTGTCCCTTTAAGGTATGATGAACAGCAAATTCCTGGATTCAAGTTGTATCTGTAAATTGCAGAGATCCATTTTTTTCTCTTTTCTTCAGCTTTTGGCTGTCTGTAAAAAGATCGCTCTGATTTCTTGTTGAATCTGTTTGTTCAGTCATTCACACAACAGCTCTTTCCCGTCTTGGATGCGTCTTCTTGGCATTCAAGCTGAAAGCTAACGCTGCCACTCAATCGTCTTTTTGCCACTCAGTGGGTGTAACCGCAGTGACTTCACCTACCGTGGCATCGAGTGCATAGCCTCTATTACTCACAGCTGCAAAAAACGTGGTGAGAAAGCTCTGGAAAGATCTTGGAAAACAAATCAATCAGTCAGTCAGTAGCTATATTTGTCCCAAGTGGGGCAACTGGTTTTGCAGCAGTGGGATGCATGCACATATGAAACACAGGGCACATTAATACAACACTAAGACCAAAAAAAAAAAAAAAACACAAATACACTAAAAATATTCAGTCAGTTAAAAATATTTTAAGAAACAAAAAAATAAAACATTAAGGAAATAACTACCCTGTCCTCCTCCTGCCAGAGAGTATAAAGGAGGGTTTGAATCTCTTGGTTCTAGTTAGTGGAAGTTTGAGGAAGTGCCAGATGACAGAAACTGAAACTGTTGAAAAAAGTATTAAGGTATTAAATCCCCTGCACAACCCCAGTGCACCCACAGGTGCTTTCACTTGACGTGCTTGATTGGACAGCATGTAAGGACTGTGCGGGCGTGCGTGGACTTTGCCTGACTGAGTGCGTTTTCATCCACCTGTTTTACATGCATTTTCAATTTGTGAGTGCCCCAAGCTCTCGAAGATATCAGCAATTATAAGCATTTCTTAGAAAAGTGGTGCACGATATGAATAATGACAGACAGGTAGAGACAGCACGAAAAGGAGGCGTCTTGTACAGTAATGATTCATGGCTTATTACTGTGGGATCACTGTCACACACACTTTTTAATGGACTTAATGAACTGACAAATTATACAGAATAGGACACAAGCACAGCAGTTTTAACCTCCTTTTAAACAGGGAAAATACACATGCTAACATGCATACATGTTGCATAAATATATACATGTCTTTTACAGATTAATTAAATATAATCACTTCCTGAACAGATTTCATGATCAGTATGTGGATTTATTTGTTGTTTAGCTTTTGAAATTGTGCTAAAATCACCTACATGCTATCATAAAATCTTGTGGTTGTGGCATTTGCTTTCACACCACAAACAAACCACACCTCGGTCTCCCAGAAGCAGGCCAGGTCCCTCCTTTCAGTCTAGTTATTTGGTCTGCAGCAGGGTTTGACTGACTGTTTTCACACCAGCACAAACCAGTTGCACTAACCAGGCAAAAACACCAGGGTCTGTTTTAACCAAACCGGTTACATGTGAAGGCAACCTTAAATGTCACTCAAGCTTCCAGTAAAAAGACAGAAAGTGATGAGGAGACTGTAACTGTCCTCAAATTAATACATGAAACAAACAGAAATGTCATTTCCATCATGTTTTCCACCCGGGTTTTCACTGTTGAGGTTTGACTGATGCTCTTTTAATGACTTCATCTCATTGTGCCCTCTTCTTCGATGTAATGCGATGGTTTAATATCACCTGACTGGAAAATTGGCAGCACAGACTTTTTATCTCAATTAATTAACTCCTAATATTAATATAACATTTGTGGATGGAAACCAACATTAACTTGCATTTTCTTTTGCTGATTTTCTACCAATTAAGTAAGGGTCAAATGTGTAACATTTAGGACGATCTATTGGCAGAAATGGATTCTAATATTCATAGAAATGTTTTAATTGGCTTGTAATCACCTGAATATAAGAGACATTGTTTTTTCATTACCTCAGAACAAGGCGTTTATATCAACAGTGGGTGTGTGACCTCTTCTGTGGGCTCTGCCATGTTGCACCACCATGTTTCTACAGTAGCCCAGAACAGACAAACTAAACACCAGCTCTAGATAGGACCTTTTGCATTTTTCAGAGGTTTTGTGATCACTGTAGGTTCTACTTCACACTTTAAGTGACTATTCTTTTACATTTTATAGATGAACAAATAATTAATGAAGAAAATAAAAGCTGATGTGGACTTTAAAAAACAAGTATTTATTTATATTAAAATATAAAATACCATTTAAACTACATTCCAGTTTAATCCTGCTGCTCAGTGTCTGTAGCACAGTGAGCTACTTTACATGACTCCTGGTGGATTATTCCCCGTCCTCTGACCTGCGTTACTCGAACGTCTGTATTCCCACCGGTCCACCGTGCTGGTGTTGTGGGTTCCAGTGCCATGACAACAGTGGCCCATAAGGAGTCTATATTTAGCCCTGGATCTCTGCCCACTACCCACTATTGTCCTGCTGATTAAATAACCACAGACTGACAGACAGGCAGCTGCCCAGGGACGACTTTCTGAATCTGTCAAGGTTGTTTCATCCAGAAACTGTTTGACAATATTGGATTAAATTCTCCTTTTGTTGTGGGTGTGGAGGTGCTGAGGAAGTCCTGTTTTCCAGTTCAGACTTGATCTTTGGAGTTGATTTCCCACCAGTGAGCAAACGGAGAGCAAAATTCAATTTGGACAAACAGGGAGGATGTTCGGTGTCTCGCTTACCAGGGAAGAGAAGAGATGCTCTACTCTGTTTGTAAAGCTAAAAATAACAGCTTAATGTTTGAATAAAACATTGTCAGACACTCCTATCTGGGTATTTAATCTATAAACAGTTCCTCAATTGAATTTTCATTTAATCTTGATGTACACATGGATGACAAATGACCTAATAACCCGACATTGTGTGTGTTAGGAAAGTGTTGTTCCACAATGAGCCTCAAGAAGACCTTCAGTTCTCGAGGCTTCCAAAAGATTCCTTCATTTGGTGTTTTGATTATAGTGGTGGAGAGAGTTGTCTTAAAGTAGAAATCTGTAATATATTTACAGCAATGAATCATAAAATGACCAAATGAAATACTCGATATTGAAATACTGAAAACAGCTGATCAACTTGCAGTGAAGGACTCGTCCCTTGTTATTGTCAAATTACAATCTTATGCTTGTCTTGCACTCCTGCAGTCTTCCTGCAGCCTGCCTGAGCTTCCTTAAGCCTGGGGAGGAGGTGGCGGGGTGAAACAACTTGCTTGATCGTATATTAAAAAGTATTTCAGCCTATTGAGTATGCTGTCTATGGCTACAACTCGATATTTGGACCGCTGTACTCAGTTTCGGACGTGCAGATGTTTCATATTGTTTCTTTAAACTTCAGCTCATATTTCATAAGTGCTCAGCTGAGTTGAGGTCTGATGACTGTGAAGGCCACAGCATATGATCCACATCATTTTCATACCCATCACACCATCCAGGAACCCTGTGAATGGGGGATTTGTTGTACCAGAGCCATTTTCCTTTAATTTGTCACCTATCTCTATGAGGCCATTGTGATATAAAAGCACAGAGGCAAAATGTTATCGATGTTGCCCAAACAAATGGTGAACCACGATCAATTAATACAACAAGTGACAGAATTGTTTCATTTGAACAGTCCTGAGGGTGATACAGCATCACTTGATCCATTGTTTATCCAAAAATATTGATTACTACAGCTTTAAAGTGACGCTGTACCTTTTCAAGACTCAAGCTCTAATTCACAAGTAATAAAACGCACTGCTGTTCAATTCAACACACTCAGGGGTTTTGCTGCTACAGCCTTACTTGGTCTGGTATGACCAGTAGCTTATTGTGACTAATCTTTGCTAATGTCAGCCAACTTCAGATATACACTGCTGTGTAATTGACGGTACTGAGTCAGTTGGCCGACTGTATGACTCTTCTGTGCTGTACTTGTGTTCCTGTTGCACCAGTTTTTAACATGATTCTGTAATTGCCACTTTTGGCCTGGTTTTCACTAAGCAGTTCAGTTCAGTTTGTTATTCCCACCAGGAGATCATACGATCGCGTCCATGCGTGCATGAGTGTGTGCGTGATCATCGGACCTGCATTTTGTCCGCAGCCAATCTTAAATACCATTGGGCAGATCTTTTTTTTGCTTCGTTCAAACTCATGACTGTATGCTGAAGGACCTCTGTGATTCTCTAAGTGAAGACAGCATGTTTCTCACCGGAAATTAGTCACTGGAATCACACATGTATAGTGAGAACATTTTGCCAAAAAATACACTCAATATGTTTTATGAAATTCCTTCAAAGTTACAGGTTAATATAGTGGTAAGTGCCATATTCAAACTCCTTCAAAAGTCTTATTGCTGTGAGGCAGTTATTCTAGTTTTTGACTGCTCTTTTTCATACAGCTATTTAAAACTGACGTCTCATTTTTTTTACCGGCCTCTAGGGGCCACAAGTGATCAACAACTGCTTCAGCTTGATTTTTTTTTTTATTAGGGACAACATACGTGGGGTCATGTAAATGTTGGTGGAACTTGCAGTTGTGGTGGCATTGCAGAAGGTGCTTCACCGTCTGTTGCCTGGTGGGGATCTGCACTCTACATGATAACGGTTATTTTTGTGTTGTCCACTGGCAAAATTTGTGGATGGTACCAATAGAACCACTCCACTCAGTTCCATTTTTCCGTTACCCCTCTGTTGAGGGAAACACTGCAGGCTGCCTATTGGTCAGAGAGAATCGGAGCAACCAGAGTCACCTCGTCGTCTGCTCTGATGTAGGATTTCCTTTCCTTTTGTCTTGCTGCCTGCAGCCTTTCATTAAACAAAGCCTGTCTCTTTGTTGTAATAACCAACCTCAAGAAAAAAAGAACAATTAAACGTGTGCACAGGGAGTGTGTAGTTCAGTGAGAGAGAGTGAGAGCAGGGGAAAAGTGAAAATGAATGTGAGAAGAAGAAAAGGTTAACGGTTAGTTGTCAGTCTGGGATTAAATACACATTATAAGTTACAGTGTGCCAGTTAATAAATGTTTTGTGTTTGCATGAAAACCCTGGTAACAACCCCACCTGCTTTCAAGTGTACTGTCAGTGGTAGAAAGGCAAAACAGATCTTGGGTTCAAGTGCATGTAGGTACGTGTTTCAAGGATAGGATTATATCTTCTATTTACTGTGGAACCATTATGAGCTTTTCACACCAGCAAGAGGATATTCAAGTGAATTTGATTGTTAACAGGTAGAGTGTGGCCATGAACTGACTCGTTTCAGATCTCAGTTACTAAGAACTGAGGCCCATGAAAACCTGTAAAAATGTTGTTGTCTGTTATTTCCTCCTTTGGACACTTTTCTAAATCCTGCTGTTTCTAAGCTCCAGAAGGTGCGAACATTATGTAAAGTATTTTAGAAGATTGGTTATATTTCTCCGTGTTTCTGTTGAGGTATTGTAATAAATATGTCTGTTATCTCTAAACATCCTGTGTGTGTTTCACTCCGTCCTGTCAGGTGTGGTGCTGGTTTGTTTCGAAGGCGACTCTGACGGCTACATCAACCTGGTGGCCTACCCCTACGTGGAGAGCAACATGGAGGGAGGGACGGCAGAGCACGAGGAGCGTGACCCCCCAGAGAGGGAGCAGCCGAGGAGGAAACACTCCCGGCGTAGCCTCCATCGCTCCTCCTCCACCTCGGAACACAAGGAGGAGCGGACCGACAGGAGAGAGGCGCACGACTCTGACACCTCTGATAAGTAAGATAATACACCAGTGATGAAACAGTTAATCTATGAATTTATTGGTTGATTTCGGTGGCATTGCAGTAGGTGCACTTTTGCAGCATTAATTCTCCTCTCTCCTCCCCACAGTCTCGCAGAGCTGAAGAGTCCCAGGCTCGACCCAAAGATCCACTCAGACGTTCCCTTCCAGATGTTGGACTGGAACAGCGGTTTGAGTTCAGAGAAGATCAGTTACAACCCCTGGAGCCTCCGCTGCCACAAACAGCAGCTCAGCCGCATGAGGTCTGAATCCAAGGACCGCAAACTCTTCAGTATCCTTCCTCAGCCAGTCACATCTAAAATCAAGTCCTCCTGTTGCTCTCAAAACTTCTGTTAGATAACGTTTAAAGTTCTGTTAAAAAAAAAAAAAGTAATGGACCTCACAGTAACCTCACTTGAGTGAATGGAGCTGTAGAAGTTATGTAAATATGTAAACATGCACTGATGTTTTACAGAGTAACTTTTGTATATCAAGTGATGCTGGTTAAACAAACATTATCCACAAGTAGTCAACTGCTGCCCACAACTTTGAGTAGTGGAGCGGCGCACCAGTGCAATAATAAGAGGCACTGAATGTAAATATTAGTGAGACTGTGAGGAATAAAAGGGGGGTGGGAGGTGTCTGAGGTTATCAGGTCAAAGGTCATGTTTTGATCTTCAGCTTCAAAGAGAGCAGACTCACTGCAGCTGCCAGGAATACACAGCACAACACACAAACACACACACACACACACACACACACACACACACACCACACACACAGACCAACCAGTGTTCTCAACAAGGTCCATCTGTCTCCAGTCAGAGCAGATCCAACAGGGCTGCTGTCAGAGACGTTCTCTATGCAGATACATTCAGATTATTGACGCCTCTCTGAGGCCGAGTGGAGTTTCTTGTTCAGAGGTTTCTGTCATGGGGTTTTTCAGCATCTTTTCAAACAAGAACGATCCCCCTAACTGTAAAAAGAAAACATCAGACAAAAGGCACAATTATCTTATCTCAGTGTTAACTGTGTTTGCAGATTTTCATAATTGGGCGATTTGAAAATTCAGAACTAAAGGAAGGAGGAGCTTCACAGTGACGAGTCTCTGTGCTTACCTGGAAATATTTTCAGTAGAAGGCAAGTATTTTTTCCTCAGTGTGTAAATTGAAGACATAAATATATATAGAAAGAAATATAGAAACCTGTCCAAATTTCCATGAATTAGGGATGTTAATGATTAATGATTAATCAATTAATTGCCATTAAGAATTTAATTGATTAAAAATGTAATTGAGAATTAATCAAAACGGCAGTAATTGCACCTGATTTGACACTGTTTTGTCTGGCAGAGACATTTGTTGAATGATGAAAATTAAGCTTCAACTTGAAATTAGGGAGGAAAAAGAAAAAAATGAAAAATTATTAAGAATTAATCAATTAATCGATTGTTAGAGTTTTCGACTGTCGGTGAAGGAACATGCACAACCCTAACATAAATGGACTATAAATTCTCAAATAAGGCACAATGCTGTTATGTATCTCATCTGCATTGTTTATTTTAAATGGACTTGTTACATACATGTTTTTATTTCTATTTTTTTATTTTTTATATTTGATCACCTGTTTTCTGGCCTGCTCCTTTTTTTAATTCGCTATTAATGATAGCTCAATACTTCCTCCTTGCTTACATGTTGACAACATTCAGCCTAATTTCATTAGATTTCCACACTACTAATTCAATCAGTACAACAACACCTTCTCAGAGAAATTGAGTTCTTATTGACAAATAAATTTCAGTCTCTTTTACTTTGTCCTTTTTTATCAATGCTAAGCTAAAACTTTGTAATTGCTGCAGATAACATCACATTAAAAACGTTTCAAAAGCACCAGAAGAAAAAAAAAATTGACAATAGCATTACATTTATCGAAAAATGTTAAGAATGAACTTGTAATTTGCTTTATTAGTCTTTGACAACTCTGTTAACCTTATCAGTTCTGCAGCTTCACATGGGCTCATTTACAATATTGTGTTCAGCAAGTTAGCTCGTTTTTGTGCTTAAGAAATGAAAAATGCAAATAATTCAATGATTCAAGTAGGGCACGTTAGAAGCTGTTGTGTGCGTCTCTCCACCCTCTATGAAAAAATCTCCATATTGGGTAGAGAACAGGAAATATGCTCCTTAACTGCAGCGTTTCAACCAGAGTTCCTATTGTTGGAGAACGTGGTTCACCACTTCTCTTACCCCTGCATCCTGGACCTGAAGATGGGCACCAGGCAGCACGGAGACGACGCCTCCGAGGAGAAGGCGGCCAGGCAGATGAAGAAATGTGAACAGAGCACTTCAGCGACGCTGGGAGTCAGAGTGTGTGGCATGCAGGTACGACTAACACCGCTGCTGCAAATTCATCACAGTGACAGTCCATAACAGTCCTGAACAGAAGATAAACGCCTGAGGATGTTGGAGAAATGATACAGGCCCATTTGTCTTTAGGATAGTCTTCAATATGTCACAATTCACTCTGCCTGAAGTAGGATAATATAATAATATTAGATTCCTCATGCACATTTAGAAAAAAAAGAACCATAGAAATATAGCCTTTATTCCATTTATATAGATTTTACTTATCTGATTGTTTTCTAGTTTTGTCTCAGGGGAGGTAGAGGAGTAGGTAATGTTGTGATTAGGGCTGAACAATTAATCAAAATTTCATCAAAATCGCAATATGATCTACCGCAATTTTCAAATCGCATGAGGTGTAATATTTGTTAAAACCCAAACCTACACATCAGATTCTACAGACTAAAGAAAACATCTTTGTAGGGCTGCAACTAATGATTATTTTCATTATCAATTAATCTGTTGATTAATTCTTTGGTCCGTTAAATGTCGGAAAACATTGATCAGTGTCCTCAAATGTCCTCAAATGTCTTGTTTTGTCCACAGGTCAAAGATGCTCAGTTTACTGTCAGAGAAGGGTAAAGAAACCAGAAAATATTCGCATTTGAGGGCTGAAATCAGAGAATTTGGACAGTTTTCTGTCCAAAAAAATCCAAACTGATTAATTGATTATCTAAAGGTTATGCCAGGTTATTTAATATTTGACAACAAATCAATTAATCAACAATTCATTGCAGTTCTACACTGTTCGGTACAGATTGCTGCAAAATCAGACCTTTATTATATTTTTCAGTGAAAATGAGAATAATCATTCCCTCTAATATCGTGATATCAGTAAAAATAATCGCAATTAGATATTTTTTTCAAAAGCATTCAGCCCTGGTAATGATACTTCATCATCATACTAAAATTACACTACAGCTGTACTTGTATGCTTCTGCTGCTGCCAATAGTCTCTAGTATAGCAACTTCTGCAAGTAATACTTCTGCTACTACCTCTACTGTTACAAGTAATTTGGGGGGTTGGGTTCTTCACTTTATGTGACAGTTATTTGATTCTTCTGTGATCTCGTTTTATTTTGTAAATCTGACTGTATGTGCAACAAAATCTGATGTATTATATGATTAAATGCATTGAACAAGGGAGTGTGTGTAAAAATGCTCTTCTTGAATGTTTGTGCTACTGTTGTCAATGAGATGTTTGAGCGTTTTCCCACGTGTCTCTGCAGGTGTACCAGATGAACACCGGTCACTACCTCTGCAGGAACAAGTACTACGGCCGCGGCCTGTCAATCGAAGGCTTCCGTCAGGCCCTCTACCAGTACATGCACAACGGAAAGGGTCTGAGGCAGGACCTCTTTGAACCAATCCTGAATAAGCTTCGCAGCCTGAAGGCGGTGCTGGAGAGGCAGGCGTCCTACCGCTTCTACTCGTCTTCACTGCTCATCATCTATGAGGGACAGGTGAAAGTTTTGTATTCATTGCTCAGAGTTTTCACTGTAAAAGTGCGAGTTGGAGCCCTAATGAAGTTTGTCTAGACTCCACAAAAGTACCTGCAGCCAGTCCTTGATTGCCAACCAGGCCTGGGGAGGAATTAATGAATCAAATTAGCTTCAAATCAAAATATAATCACCACCACCGATTTTTACCCGAGGTTTCCACCCATGAGTTAGTCCTGTTCTGACTGCAGCACACCGTGAGATGTTGGATACCCCCCGTCATGCAAACACTCACCCCACCCACTCACTAACACTTACGGTTGTGTTTGTTGGAACACATTATCTTTTATTTTCTCACAGTACAAGTTTTTGTCATGACATAAACCTTCTTACATTGAAGCATCTTTGAATTTAAACCTGCAGTAACAGATTTTTTTTTTTATGGCCACTTGGGGATCTCAGAAAGAAGTTGTGAATACAACATTGACATTATCATCATCACCTTTTAAAGCTGCTACAAGGAACTTGGATATTGTTTTCATTCTTGAGGCCCCTGTGGACAAAGTGGTCGTGTTTCCACCTTAATAATCACAAAATATTACATCAGAAACAAAACTATCCAAATGAAAATCTCGTCCTGATTCTTTTAAACTGGCTGATGTACTAATCAAATATAAATTAGTCTGGGAATGCCAGGTATTAAATGGGCCCTGAGACTAAATTATTAAAGACCGGAGTATTGATAAGCTCTGATGTAGGTGTGTTAAGTTTCCTTCGTGTTGTCAGGGTCTCACTCATCACTGTTTGTGTGTGTCTGTAGGGACCTGAGGGCCCTTCAGTCCCCACCTCCGGGCAGCACGCAGCCTTTCAACAGAAGACTCCCACGGCCCCTCCAGAGCCCCGCTGTGGCCCCGGCCCGCACGCACCTCCACCCCCCGCCGCTCCCTGTGAAACGGACATGAGCCAGAACCCAGACCCGGGGTTGCTGTCCTCTCAGGGACCTGGACTGATGGCTCCACCCGCCCCCTCCCCTCATCCACCCCCACAGGCCCCGCCCACCAAGTCAGACTGCCACTCCTTCCTCCCCCCGGCCCCTCGCCTCACCCCCATCCAGACTCCTCCCCCCCTGCTCCCAGCTTAGTTTCCTTCCCACCTCCCACAGCCCCTCAGCCCAAGCAGCCCCCACTGGTGGACGTACGTATGATCGACTTCGCCCACTCCACCTTCAAGGGTTTCCGCGGCGACACGGCGGTGCACGACGGGCCGGACCGGGGCTACGTGTTTGGACTGGAGAGCCTAGTCCAGATCCTGGAGAGCCTGCGGGACGACAACCTGCCGTAGCTCCGAACACAACACACACACACACACACACACACAACACATACACACACACACACACACACACAGCTTGTTGTGAGTTAGTTCAGGTCGTACAGTCAGTGCAAGTCGTGCCGCAGCGCTCTCAAGAACTGAGACGGTTTGGCTGTAAATATGGAACAGGGTTCTTCAAGACGTCACCATGGCAACATGGGCATTCTACAGTCGAGTAGTTACTATAGCAACGACCGGGAGGTGGGACAGAAATGGCTGCAACTTCAAGCTGATATGGAGAACCTCTGTCTGTCTGAGGCTCTGCACCACACACACACACACACACACTTGTACTTCTATTCTTGTGAGGACCTTCATTGACATCACGCAGCCCCTTACTCAAACCTTAACTGTCTCATCTAAAGTGAATTCAGTGAATTCTAGCGTTAAAGTCCCTCTCTACTCAAATATGTGTTTTCCTTTCCTGTTGCTCCAGCTGGATGTTTGAGCTGTGCAGAGTGTCGCCTGTGCAGAGTTTGAAGAGTTTTCACTTTCATCTGCAGTTAAAGGAAACTTCCTCTGGACTCAGGTTAAATCTGAGTTCAACACTGTTTCCAGATACACTACGAAAGATGTTGCAGTGTCACCGGTTGTAATTTCATTCTCTCTCCAGATGAGTAAGTCAAGTGTCTTAAGTTATTTATTCACAGCTAATGTTACTGACCCATCCTGTATTGACCCGGGAAGTGGACGATGGAGTCTGAACCACAGCTTTATGGTTGTGGTGTGGACTCTGCCATCCACTTGATTCAGAACGATTTTTAAACGATAAATTTATATTTATTGGCTACAGTTTTATGGTTTAGTTCTGCCTCTTTTTTGCTCTCTGCTCCAATAACAGTTGAGCAAGCTTGCTACCTGCGGAACCCAGGTCAACTTTCTTCTTTCTTGTTCTATGTGCTCAGCTCAACTATGTTGATAGAAAACCGAAAGACCAAAAGTTTAAAAGATGTTGCTGGGTAGCTAATGTTAGCAAAACACTAGCTAACTAACCAGTTTACAATTGATGGAAATTAGCAGGTGTTTTGCTAACATTAGCTATGAGTTGTAACCGCTTCTCAACCTTGTAATGTTGTCAACTGAATGACTCTTCGTCTTCTTTCTTTGACCAAAGAAAATAGGTGAAGCAAGTGTGGAAAACTTTACGCGGATAGAACCAGGGTGAGCGTTTTTTCAAATAAGCTACACGTCACTTAGCCTCTTCACTGATGAACCGAGCAGGTCAGCACATCCTCGATGGGAAAAACTGAAACAATCTGATGTCCGTTCACTCTCACGGCTTCCAGTTAGGAAGCTGTGTAAGTTATTAGTAAAGGATATCATTTTTATGTCTTAAAACATGTCTGGAGGGATCTTTTAAAGATTTTAGTGAGGACAGAAAAACAAACTTCATCTCTCTGGTGTCGAACTCTTCTTACGCTTCATTCTGCACAGTGAAGCTCAAACATCCAAGTAAAGTAACAATAATCAAAACACACTCATGAGTGAATGTGTCTTTAACCATAACACCAAGTCAAACTTTGAAGGATGTGAGGACCTAAAATGTCCTCACTCCCAGCGTCCAGAACTCAACCCGGTCCTCACCAAGATAGACGAACAACAGCACGCACACACGCACACACACCACACACACCACACATCCTGGGAACAGTTTGTGGAGCTGTTTGACAGCACAGCGGGACAGAGCGTCCTCTCTGAACGACCAATCAGCTGGATCCCAGGGGCCGCCCACTGAAGTTGGCCAACACTCACTTTACCCCCCCTCCTTCTCCCTCGCACTCCCTGACCCCACCCCCACCGCCACCTCCTCCACTCCCCCGTCACTCCTCTTTTCTCTACAGAAACCAAACTCGGACAGGTGAACAGACTCTTTACGCGTTACCTTGACAACGCACTCAGAAACACATCCAAGCATCTGTTAAAGCAATAGATGGTGATGATAGACGGCAACTTTTTTTTTCTTCAGCAGTGCAGAGAGGGCAGCGTCGCCCGCAGGGAGAACGGCAAGAAGTGCAACAGAGATTTGCATCATATAGAAGTAGGCTTTAAAGAGAGAATATAGATCATTTCTAAAACGCTGTATGACCGTTTTGGGGCTTAAATTCAAAACCGTTGGTAGTCAGTGTCCTGTAAAATCATCCTCTGGGTTATTGTGTAATATCAAAAGCGTAAGTGTCACTTTCCCAAATCTGGTCTGGTGATATTTTTCTTATTGTCAACAAATCCCATGAAAAGACCCAAACCAACAATGAACTGATCCACTAACAAGGTGTGTGTCCACAGCGTGATGCATCTTCTTCCTCTGTGCCATAGAGCTCCAAAAAGCACTGTTGCACTGGGCGACGTGTTCCTTCATCACAATGATTTTGACTCAGTCCTGCTGCCCCAAATATTCAGTAGAGCATCAAATGTGGATTAATCCACTGCTGAAAAGAATCCCCAATAATTGCACAATTTTCCTCCCGTTTGAGCGACATTTGCTGATGACTACATTGTTCAGCTCTTTTAGGAAATTACTGACCGTGAAATGAAATGATATATTTGTCAGGTTTAAACTTCTTCTTTCCTCGTATCAGAGTATTTTCAGGGGAAATTGTATGCCTTTGTTGTGTAGCCAAAAGTAGAGAGATGGGAGGAAACTTCTGGCTGGACTCTTTTTTTCAGGGACGTTGTGGTTCATGGTCGACGCCTTAACCCCCATTATACTCAACCATGGAAACAGCAATTCACAAACAGTCTGCCCTGAACATCCATTTGAAGGATGCACAATTTTGGATTTTGGCCGATATCCGATATGACGATATTTTCCAACTCATTTTGTCTGATTCACATTATATGCACATAGTTTTTTTCCACCTAATTGCAGAGAACATCACGTCTCTCCTGCAGTGGATTTCTTTATGCCTACTCCTATGGTGGTGGCCCACTGGCAGATGCAGACATAAAATACAAACCTTTTCAAAAAATCTACTGGGCAAATAATAAAATAAGAAAACTACTGCAGACAGTTTTTTTTTTTTCTGTTTGTTCTTCACAAATTTGTCGTAATGATCGGGATGACAGCTCTTAAGATGGGCAATTAGATTTGTAGTATTGAAGGAATGTGATTTGGCTTCTCTTCGCATGGCTGACGTTGACCAATCATTGCAAATAGCAATTTTGTTGTCCGTTTCAGACACGCCGTAGACATACTTGTGTCTGGTGCGCATGATTAAAGCATCATCGTATCGGCAGAAAAGTTCAGTTTGGGTCAGTACATGATGACAGCCAATTTTATCCCGCATCCCTCGTCCGTTTAATAGCTGTTCTGGAGTTTTCAGTCCTCAGAAGATGGAGTCGGCTGAGTTGTCACTGAATTGTAGATGTTCAGATTTCCTTTTTTTTTTTTTTTTTTAAAGCTTTAAAAACTTTTCATCCATGTTGGGTTTTAAAAATCAAAAGCTCCAGAGCAGCTACTAATGAGAGACGTTCCAATACTATTTTTTCCTTCCCAGTACCGATTCTGAATTGGCCATTTCCAGTGCATTAAAAATATCTATTTATTTAAGATTGTTTTGGTGGCCTTCTTAGCCTTTATTGATAGGACAGCTCTAGATTATTTTTTCTTTATTTGGATCCCTGTTAGCTACTCTTCCTGAGATCCACATACAACAAAACATAACACATAAAACAAGACATATAATGGACAGGGAATCAAGGAGACAGCTGTATAGTACTAACCCCGTATGGATGTGACAGGACTGCTGTCATGGTTGTACGACCTGGCTCAGGTTTTTTAAAGTGGGCTTGCTTAGGACGTGGCAAGGTCCCGTTTCGGGGCTAACAAATTACATGACATCAGATCAGTGCACAGACTCACATACTCACCGATACCATCCAGCATTTTAGAATGAACTTTAAATCCCTATTTAAAGCCAACATGGATGAAAAGTCCTTAAAGTGCTCAGAAAAATAGATATAATGAGTCGTGCGATATGATCGACAGCTACATAATGGACCTTGTGATGGGATTGTTTTGTCAGCTGTATGTTCGTGATTCATGTTTAAGATTTATCTTGAAGCAGGAAAGTTCAAACGTGTAGAGAGACGGACTAACTCACTGTTTGTTTGAGTCTTTTCATGGGATTTGTTGACAATACAAGAATACAGAATAATGCCAGCCTTATTGTTTAAGTTTGGACTGGGTGATGTGGTTGAATAACAAGAATATTTAATAAGAAGAGTATTTTTCTTACATATATTATATACATATATATGTGATAAGATCACAACATGGCAAATCTGTGCAAAATCACACAAAATAATCACATTTATGTTCATTCCAATGAACTTTGCTCCACTTTTATCCTTAAAATCAGAAAAAGAAAATCACTTTTACTCATTTTGGTAGGTTTTTCAGTCATTAATTTGGACAATTAATGAGACATGATGAGTTTAAATCATCATGATCAGTTCCAATGAAGGATTTTAAATGATGTTGAATTTATTGCCCAGCCCTGCCTCAAATGTGTCTCACACACAAGAAAAATAACAATTCGTCGTCCTGTGACTGCAGAAGCAGAATTGGCCGCAGTGTCTCATTTAAAGATGTCACCGTTTATCTCATCTGATTGGTCCTGATGAGACAGCGTTAGCCAATCATGTTTGTCCATTTATGCTTCCTTCACCGAGTTCCAGAGGCCGGCTGTGACGCAGCAGCGCCCCCTGCTGGACGGCAACAGGAACTCAACCCCAGGAGCTGGAATAAGAGAGAGCAAATATGAATATTTTATTTTTGGTTTATCGAGGTGATAATTTATTTTTTTATTGTACCTTTACTCACATGTGTGGGTAAATGTTTTGTCTTTTACATGTGTCCCCCCCGCCCCCCAAATGTATAAATGTAAAGAAATTAAGTGCATCAGAGACACAATGTGTGAAATGTCCGGAGAATACGCAGTATTATTTGAGATAACTCAAGTCTGATTTACTTGTGGCTGACACGGTTTCATTGTGATATTTGTCGGGTCAAAAACTGATCGTGTTTAATGAAGAAAACAGTCGCAGTAAACTCAGACTTCAGTCAGCTCACTGAACCCAACACTTGTGCCTGCTGTGGAGTTGTTGCTCAGGTGGGAAGCTCTATTGAACGTGTGTGTGCGTGTGCGAGTGTGCGTTAGATCAGATGTAGGCGCCATCTTTAGTCTTTGGTTTGTTTCACTTCACATTTAAGGAGTTGGTAAAGAACTGCATGCACATTAACGTCCTCCTGTTTGGGTCAGTTTCCACCACAGCGTCAAACCTTCTTGTTACAGTCATCGTCACGGAGTCGAAAGCAGCGACGACGGTCCACGTGTCCTCTCAGATCATGATGTCTCATCATGGATATTAGCCTCAATGATCGATCAGTTATTTAGCAGCATTTTCTGCATCTGACATCATCCTGACTGTTTGTTAGAACAGTGAAAGTAAGTGAGATTAAATCTTTCCAGAAGCTTTTGGGCTCGTGTTTTGATTACTGCAGAAGACTCGGGGGTCACATGAACGCTGCCAGTTCTCTTCAGTCACTTTAATGGTCGTATAAACAGAACATGAGCAGCAGCTGCTGCAGAGAAAAAAAACAAAACATAATTTAGTATCACAGATTTCAGGGATCTGTGGGATCAGTTCATCAGGGTCCAGAAAATCTCAATACAAATTCACTGTTAGGTCTGAGGATCAGTACTCGACACCTTTAAGGCAGGAGTCTGCAACCTGTAATGTCGAATGAGACATTTTTGGCCAAAAAAAGAAAAACAAAATGTCTGGAGCCGCAACAGTTAAATTCTCTTTTACCAGAAGAATTTTTTTTTTCTTTGATTTGACATCCACAGCTAGTTAATGGAGACACAAGAAGACTCCACTGCCAAAATTTAGAGGTGCAGAGCCATAGACGAAGGCTATGACACATTTTATTTGACAAAATATTTAAACATTTTTTAAATTATGTGTATAGGCTACATATGTTTACAGTTGGAGAATGCAAGAATCACTTTACACTGTAAAAAAAAAAAAAAAAAAAAAAAAAAAGCCCAAAAACTCAAAAGTAGTACTTCAATAGATTTTTAAGTGTTGAGCCCAACTCAGACTTTCTGACTTTGAAATAAACTTTAAAAAGTTTTGCCGACCGATAATTTAGATAAATGTCAATCTTTGAGTTTTAGAAATTTCCAAAAAATGTATTTCAAAAACTGGTCACTGTGAGCTGTGAACCTGATTTGTCATTATTTCAGTGCCTGAAAATGAATTTTGAAATAATTGAAAATTTCAAACATCATTCACTTTCACTTCAGTGCATTTATTCAGTAATTTTTAAATACAATTTTTTGGGAGGTTCTAAAATTCCATTAAAACATTTAAGTTTATCTAAAGAAGAAAAGTAAATTATGTAAACAAAACATCAGTAGTTGGTAAAACGTTTCAAAACTTGGGCTCAAAACTCAAAAGTCTACTGCAGTCTGTTGCCTTGAAATTTATTTATTTATTTTTTGAGTTTTCTCAACTTTTTGATAAATGAAAATTAAAATGTTAAAAAGGTATCAAATGAAGTACTCTTATTGATATCAGTATCACTTTAAGGATACTGATATTCGTAGTGGTACTGTTGGTACTGTACCAGCCCTGTTCATTTATGGCCCTTTGTGACCAAATGAACTGAAGAGCTCCAGAAACTAAATCAGGACCTGTAGTAATAATAATAATAATAATGATGATGATGATGATGATGATGATGATAGATGATAATAATAATAATAATATTGTCCACATTGGGGCATCAGAAACAATGTTGACATATTATCACCTTCTGAGTTGATATGGTGAACTTGAGAGTCGTGTTTGTGTTGACTTTAGGAAAACAAGTCCAATATTCACTCTCTTTTAGCTGTTTTTGGTCTCCACCAACTCCTGAGGTAAATATCTTGATTTTTAGCTACTAAATGCTCCACTATGTTCAGTCACAGGCATGATTTTGATAATCAGCCCATTTATATGAGTAATTTTTAAAAGAAAAACAGTGATGCCAAAATTATCTGCTTCCAGTGAATGTTTCCTGGTCTCTTTTGTCTTCTACTATTATAAAACAAATATCTTAGGATTTTGGACTGTTGGCTCCACAAAACAACACCTGAAGACACAATATTGGGTTTTGGGAAAACGTGATGAGCATTTTAGGGGCTAAACAACTCATTGATTATTCTTGAAAATATTTAACTAATTAACTGAGAATTAAACTATTGTTAGTTGGAGCCCTGAGTCTAAATTCTAAAATAGATTCATCACGTGGCAGCTGGTGTTTGTTTGCAGGCTGAATAAATGCTGTGGTCTCAAGGTTTGTGACTGTTCAGGACTGCAGAGTCTGACCTGATAGTTCCTGAACCATCAGAAAGTTGTTCTTCAGGCTCCTACTGAAAAGTTCCTGGAAAAGTTAATGCAGCAAAAAAAAAAAAGGGGGCAAAAACAAGGTACACTTACCCTAAAAACCAGGCTGTCCCCTGAACTCACGGACTGCGACCAAATCTCTCTGGTGACGTCCGTTTCTGCCACGAAGAGAAAGAAGTTAATGGAGACCTGTATCTTAAAATTATGAGGATACATTTCTCATTATTCTTCCATAGATACAACTTGACCACTAACAGTTCTGTCAAACTCCACACCATCACATATCTTCCAGTTATCAACTTGTAGTTTTCGCTCCATCAGACGATTTATCAGACTTCACTCTGGAGCCACAAAAGGCTTTATACAACTTTTTTTTCCCCCCCACATACGCAGTATTACTCTCCATGACCTGTAAACAGGCTTTGATGTGCAAAATTGGTGGAATTCTCCTTTTTTAAAAAAAAAAAACGAGGGGCTCCAGGGCTTCCTGCTTATCATCATTTTGACAACATGAGCATCTTATTGAGTCTCATTGAGATTAAGATCTCTCTTCCAAGAACAAGAAACATTGACAAAAACACCGTCAGCAAACAGTAACAACACAAGTACACAATAAACAAAGAATCAATTTAAAAAAAAACAGTTAAATAATAAAAAAATATCACATACTAAAGTTTTTACATTTTCATGAGGGATGTAAAACTCCAGTTTGAGGGCAGATTGCAGTTCTTTTCATTTAAAAGTACTTTTGTTTTTATCATTCTTATATTTAGATTTTTTTCTTTCTGTAGTAGAAAACAGAAAGAGAAAAACACGTCCTGACTCTGTAAACATGACTAATAACTCACAGACACACGCTGTGATTCATGCTAACAGGGTAAAAGCTCCCTGTCTGCACTTATGCATCATTTATGCTAATCTTAGAAAGCTAACAGCCTGAACGCACATCAACAGCAGCCACATCACATGCTTTAAAACTTTCAGAACTTTAGAGCAACATCAGCAGCTGGATGAGATCCAGATGTTTTCCTTATGTTCATCAGACGATCGGGACTCATGTGGGGACTGTCGCAGTCCGGCTCAAGGGCAGGACGAAGACGTCAGAGCCCCCGAACCAAAACGTGGCAGAACTCCAGCAGAAGTCTGCATATTAAGAAACTGTTGAAAACAGCAGTGGGAGACAGTGAGAGCTCTGATTTTCCACATCTTGAACGAGGTCTCCGTGACCTGCAGGACTTCCTGCTGCGTCAAGTCCACATCTGTTGTTGACTCACAGATCGGATCAGATCAGTGTGTGAAATGTTAAAAATATCCACTATGAGTCATTTAATCTTCAGTTCTATCTTTAAAAGCTTTTTTTTTTTTTTCTCAAAAACAGGTGTTTGAAAATCCTCCTGCAGGGGGTAAAAACAAAACTAACTTCAGTTTGACTCATTTTTTATCAAGTATCAGTTTGTTCTGTGTGGAAATGCTGGAGAATATATTATAAACACAGCAAATTAACATACTTTAAACCACCTGTAGAGGCCGTTTCACCAGATTTCAAGCTGCAGAGCCACTCAGCTGCAGGGCTCGGCGTTGTCTCCTCGTTTAAATTAATCCAGTTATTATCTCTTTTTTTGTGTGTGAATTAAACCAGTAAATTTAAGTCCAGGAGGCAGGAAATGTTTAAAACGTGTCGATCAGAGCAGGTGAAGCTGAAGGTTCTGTTTCTGAAGTGATTAAAGTAGGTGAATGCAATGACCTACATGTGTATATTTCACAATAAATAAATATATATATATATGGTTATTATTCTTTCCAAATTAATGGCAGTCTAATAAAAAACAGAAATGACCTGTAAATTGCTGTATTGTTATTGATTAATAACCTTTCTTTACCTTTGTGTAGTTATCAGATAGAGACCTCAAACTCTATCATAGATATTGTATTTGCATCTTTACTACAAAGACCAAAGACTTCTTCCTTTACTTTTCAGGTATTTTTTTGTTTCAAATATTTTTATTCTCTCAAATGTAAATTACACATTTACAGCTTCACAGTGCCGCCAGTGGCTGAAGACTCTCTGTCTTTTGTTTTTAACTCATTAATGGCTAACGACTAAATTTAGTATGTTAAGGAGAAGCCTCACAGAGTTTTTTTTTAATGTTGGAGGTGGAAACACAAAATTTGCTGTGGAAACTATTCAGACATGTGGCCACACATGACAAAATCACAGGTTTTGATTTCACATATTTATCATGCCATAAAAGGTAGACAAAGTTCAGTTTTTGCTAAAAATCACAAAAATAACATAATATTAATTTGCAATGCTAAATGTCAGATTCACACTGGGTAAGAGCACATATTATTGAAATTTAAGTTGTAACAGTGTTGAGCGCTGTAGCCTCATACTTTGACTGATTTGAAGAAGTTAAATGGATTTGTGCTGAGCTCAGATAATACTTAAAGTTCTGTAAAGGAAATTATAAAATTTCACTGTGGTCATTTCAAATAATAGAAATGTGTGTAATCGTCCCACAACTTGATTTGGTGCTGATTAAGTCAAAATCAAAAATGTTGATGACACTTTACTGTTTTTTCAGTTTATGCCAATCAGCAAAAATCAATATGACTGATTTTTACAGCACACTGAGCTGAACATGTGTGTCAAATTTCAAGTCAATACGATTTATGGTGTGAGGGGCGTGGCCTTTCCAAAATTCAATATTTGGGCCTTTGCACTGACGGGACTCATGTTTCTTGGGAATCATTTGCTGATTATTTCCAGTTAGTTGGATGATTTTTAATGTTTCTAACTTGTTCCAGCTCACGGCAATTTGAGTCACAGCATAAGATTATATTGTTTTCTATTATTTTATGAAAAAAAAAGCTTTAAATTCAGGTTCACAGTGGATTGTATCCTGCTAATCTGTATTTTACTTTAAGATACTGTTTTATTTTGTTTTTTAAATCAAAATATAGATAATATGAACACACTGTCTTTAAGGAAGGGGAGGGAACACATTTTTAATAGAAAAATACAATAAAATAAATTAAAAAATAACATTTCTTTTGGCTCTGACAGTTAAATAGATGTATGATGTAGTATATGAGTTAAACAGAAAAAGTGACATTAAAGCAGTGGTTCTCAAACTGGGGGACGGGCCCCACCGGTGGGACATAGAGCCACTGCAAGAGGGACGTCGATGATCAGAGGAAGAATATGGAGTGAAACTAAGTTGAATAAATGTGATTTATGTAAGAAAAATTTTAAAAAAGTTTGCTTATGCATAAAAAAATGTGGGGTGTGAACTTTTCCCGGCCTCTGAAGAGAGGCTGCCAGGAAAGGTTTGAGAAGCACTGCTTTAAAGTGTGATTCTGAATGTCTGCAGATATTTTTTTTTACAAGTTCATGTTAAACTATTTTGTTTGAATTTTGTCCGTCTCCTCACTCCTGCTGCGTCACCCCGGCGTGCTCCTCTGCTGGCTGTACAGGTCGTACTCCCTGTACAGGACGTAGTCCTTCAGTCGCGCCGGCAACGGCAGGAAGCTCATGAAGACTGGAGACCTGAGACGAAGGCGACCGAGACACCGACGGATCCTCAGACGACAGAGATGCTGCAGACAGCGGGCGTTCTCTGGAGAGGAAGAGGAGGAAGAGGAGGAGGAGGAGGAAGAGATTAATGAAGAGCAGTCTGTTGTGTCTGTTGTCCGGGCAGCAGGGATTGATAAAGTTTGATTGAATTTACCTTGCAGCCTGCAGATGTCGGGCCACTGCTGCTGCTCCATCAGAGCCGCCTTCAGCTTGGAGCACAAGGTCACATGATCGACATAGTCCAACAGGATGCGAACCACCTGACCCGAAAGGTGCTTCATCCAGTAGAGAGTGATCACCTCACAGAACTGCACTGACAGACACACAATCACAGACGTTCAACACAAAAGTTTACATGCGTTCACAAGTTGTTCAGAGGTCTGACTGAGATTAAGGTTCATCAGCAGAATAAACAGCTGCTCCAACTGTCTGAAATGACTGGCTGATTAAATCTTTAAAAAGTGATATCAAACATTATAGCAGCTGATCGTGAGGACACATCTTCTGAGTTGTGCAGTGAAAGAAGATTTTAGACAGATTATGGTGGAGAATTTGGTTGGAAAAGAAATATAACAACGGCAGAGTCACAGAAATTTTGATTCAGTACATGGAGGACAAATAATGTAAGAATGTATTTTTGCCTGGACTTTGTTACAGACATTCATGATCTTCAGAGGAATCTGAATAACTTTGGTGATCCTCTGACTTTTCTTCTAGCACCACCAGCAGGTCAAAACTTTAGTCTACAATAGGATGCATTTAAAACCAAATATACTGGCATTTGATAGACTACTGGTCAAATAAACTGTTCAGTAATTTTTTAGCAAAGTTTATGCTTGGAAAATCCAAGACATTCAAAGAGACAGACATTGACCACAAAGAGACACAAAATGACTTCAAAAAAGAGCAAAACAACCCCAACGGCACACAAAACAACTACAGAAAGGGGAAAAAATGACAACTAAGAGACACAAAATGACAGAAATCTGCATAACACTACAAGAGACACAAAATAACTAAGACATAATGACAGAAAAAAAAAGCACAACTGCAAGAGATGCAAAATAACTACAGAGAACACAAAATGGGAGAAAAACAACACAAAGAGACACAAAAGAACTACAGAGATTCAATACAACCAGAAAGAGACACAAAAATAAAAAAGATGCGTAACAACAGAGACACTATATGACTACAAAAAGGAGCAAAGCAACTACAAAGAGACACAAAATAACTAAAAAGAGATGTAAAATGACTGCAAAGAGGCACTAAATGAAAGCAAAAATGTGCAAAGCAACTACAAAGAGACACAAAAGAACTACAGAAAATGACCAGAGACACAAAATTAATTGCAAAAGGTGCAGAAAGGACTAAAAAAAAAAGGGAAAAAACAACACAAAGACACAAAGTATCTGGCAGATGCATAACAACTACAAAGATACACTAAATGACAGTAAAAGTGCAAAGCAACCACAAAGAAATGCAAAATAACTACACAGAGACACAAAATAACTACAAAGATACAAAGTAACTACGGAGAGATGCATAGCAACTTCGAAGAAACACTAAATGGCCAACAACAACACAACAACAACAAAGAGATACAAAATCACTACAAAGAAACACCAACTAACAGCAAAAACGCTGAAAGCAGCTTCAATGAGATGCTAAATAACTACATAGAACAAAATGGCTGCAAAAGGTGCAAAGTGACAACAAAACGGAAAAAAAAACAACCCAAAATAACAACAGAAGATGCATGACAACAATGAAGAGACACTATATGACCACAAAAACCACAAAGAGATAAACTGGTGTGTTCCTCTTCATTACCAAAGTGTCTTTGATAACGGTGTTGGTCCACCCCTCGTAGCCTTCAGGGATGTGGGCTCTGTTGCCATAGGGACAGTCGAAGCATCGCCCCACATCGTAACCATAGTTACACAGCATCCTGAGAACCAACTAACAAACAAAAGAACACACAAACAGAAACAGAAATAATATCAGTAAAGTTAGCAGAGCTGCTAATTCTTGTCACACGTAAATAAATGTGTTTTAGTAAATATAATGTAACGAGAGCAGCAGTTCACCTCGTCTTTGAGAGCGTACTGCAGGGCTGAGGGGAAGTGTGTCGTGTTCACTCGGCAGTAATAGTTGACGTTGGCTCCAAACCTCAGCAGCAGGTCGATCAACTCATAGTTGCCCAACCGCAGAGCAACCTTAAAGATACAGTCACCGGATAACAGGGTTTGTCTTTTTTTTTCTTTTTTTTGGTGTTTTTAACTTTTTCTGCACAGGAATCAACAAAATGATCGACTGACAGAGCGACCAAGATTGCCATCATACTATTATTAATGTTTATTGACAAACATCAGTGTATCCATCTGCCCAAAAACTTCTGTGCAGCAGCTAGTTTTGGTTGCCACATGTGATCAGGGAGCACAGGTTCTGGTTTCTGTACAACGGTACCAAATCTGGCAACCTCACTGTGTTGAGAAGGCTGCACACAGTCACTGCACCAAATGTTTGTCAAAAAATAGTTCCAGGATGTAACTCTTGAGAGCATTGGTAGGTGTATTTTTGAGCCGTACGCAGAGCCAGGCTAACAGTTGAGGTACCTGCAGACATTTGATTGGGTCCTGGTTGGCCATGGCTCCGCCCTCCAGCAGCAGTCTGGCTGACGGCACGTCGTTATTGGACACAGCGAAGAAGAGCGCTGACTTCCTCTCGTCGTCATAGCTACGACGAACCCAGGGATGGAGCATGTAGTTGGGGTCATAGCCTGCATCCAGCAGGAGCTGATGGGAGGTGAGGAGGAGGAATTATTGTTACTGTTGTTGAACCTTTTATTATATTAGTCTGACAACTGATCAATTGTTTTAGCATTTTTTGAGCAAAAGTCCCAAATATTTTCTAGCTCCAGCTTCTCAAACGTGACAGTTTAATGCTTTTGTTTTTCATAAATCACAGTAAACTAAACTGGATTTTTTCTTATTTTGGATTGTTGGTCACTTGAAACGAGTTTGAATTTTAATACATCTTTGTGCTGTGAGACATTATGATGGGCATTTTTCAATACTTTATGCTATTTTATAGATCAAACAGTTAATTGATTAATTGAGAAAATAACAGCAGTGTGCCCTCTACAGTGGGCCTAAATTCTAAATGATGAAGCCATTATTGTTGGCCTCAGTTTCCAAAAGTGTCCTCACTTCCAAGGTCTAAAATTTAGATTGATTCTCACAAACACACACCTTGAGGCAGAGTGTGTGTCCTCCTGCAGCAGCAGAGTGAAGAGGACTCATCCCGCTGTCGTTTACCTCTGACATAGTGGTGACTGGGATCAGCAGCTTCAGAGCTCTGAGGAATGAACACACACGAACACACACACACACACACAGAAACCTGAACTACATTTGTCTCTGATGCTGTAGTTTTTAACTACTTCACAGAAAATAACACAAAAAAAAATGATGAGCTCATAAATATTTATAATATTTGATAATATAAACATATAATATTTACTCCAGGTATCCTCTGTGAGCCACACGGTGGATCGGCATGTGTCCCGTGTGTTTGGCCACGTTGGCGTCGGCTCCGTATTCCAGCAACAGACTGATGACAGATGGATCTCCAGACGCCGCCGCCTCGTACAAGATGGAGGCCTCATCCTGAGCCTGGGACAGGACGTCCGCCCCTGCAGGACAAACAACAAGAGGGAATTTTGTACAAAACACACATTATTTATCAAAGACAGTTGAAGTCTGAATATTAGCTGCAGCTGAACTTCAACGTACTGTGGAAGAATTTCTGCCAGTGTGATGAAAAAAAAAAAGATCCTTTAAATCATTATAATGAGAACTTTTCCCAAAATACTGACTTAACAAAATGTGATACTATCACATTATATCAAAAGTTCAGGCACCTCTGAGGAGATAGAATGGCCTGTCATTATTAGTGATGCATTAATGTGAAAGCAGCATTGAAAAATGGAAATTTTGTTGAGTTTTACCAGCTGATTATATGTTTGTTTTTAAAATCCACAAATCTGCAAAGTAACTTTAACTATCAGATAAATGTAGTGGAGTAAAAAGTAGAATATTGGCCAAATGTAGTGGAGCTGAAGCAGCAAAAATAGATATATTAGCTGAAATAATACAAAAACAGCAGCAGCAGCAATAAGAACTGTATAATGTAAAACTCATCTTTGAGAGTAATACTGTAGAGACACTACAGACTCTCTCACCTTTGCTCAGCAGAGTCTCCACCACCTTCAGGTGTCCTCCCTGAGCAGCCAGCGCCAGTGGCGTGAGGCCGTAGTGGCTGCGAGGGTCCGGCTGAGCTCCGGCCTCCAGCAGCAGGGTCACCAGGGCCACTTTGCCCAGCCGTGAGGCCTCGTGGAGGGGACGGCGACCATGGCAGCCCTCCTGGTTCACCCTGGAGCCCCGCTGGAGCAGCAGCTTCACCAGGTCAGGGCGGTCTGAGCGGATCGCTGCAGAGGGGAGGAAGCAAAAAGATCACAGACTTTACAGAGCAATGAAGCAGAAACGCATAAAGAAATGTTAAAAACAAGTCATAAGACTGGGAAAATGATGAAAAAGAGCAATAAAAACAATTACTGTGTTGATATACAACCACTTACAGCTGAACAAGTAAATGTCTACATTTGAGAAAAGAGAAATAATACAGAAATAAATAAGTTTTAAAGGCTGACACATGAAATAATTGCCAGAAAAATATTTCTTTTAACTGAAGAGTTATTGGATCTATATCATTAACATATATGATATTTTTTGTATCATATTTGATACATTGGGCATTTATGAAAAATCATTAATCATAATATTTTCTATTTTAGAAACAAATACTGTTCACTGCTTTTGGAAAATTTGGCACATTTCAATTGGTATAATTTTTGTTTTGTTTTTTTCCAAACAGGAATCTTTTTATTTTGCCTTTTGATTGTCAAAAACAGCCTGGTTAATGTAAACTGAACTGGTCAATATAACATTCAGTTGTGATAACCTAGTAATTGTTTTAGTGAAAATCAATTACAAAGACAAGTATTCACAAGTGCTCACTTGCTCATAACTGTTTCCAGCTGATTATAATGAGAGCAGGTTGCAAATGTAAAAAACACATATAAATATGTAAACTTTCACTAACTAAATTTATCTTAAGATGATATTTCTGTCTTATTAATTTATTAAACAGTGTAATTGTGATTGTGGGAGACATAATGCAGATTGCATCATGAAATTCCACAAAATAATGATGACAAATAAATGATCTTGTACTCCGACTGTTTCATATTTGATACACACATTTTCAACATAATTTTACTATAAAATAATCTAAAATATTAAATAATTATAGGTTGTTTCACTGAAGTGACATATTAGCAACAATATAGCGGTTCTTCTTCCTGCAACTTCTTCAAAATTAGCAAAAATGTTCCTCCCAAAAATGTGAGAGTCTCTACATGAAGGCAGCCATCTTGGATTTTGCACTGGCTGCTGCCTGCAGTTCACTGATGACCACCAGAGGGCAGAAGACGTGTGTCAGACTGCAGACAACAGGATTTTCAGGAAAGTATTGATTATACTGATGTTGTAGAGGTCTCAGAAACTCGTGTATCAGATATGATGTAAATGGCGTAATAGGGTTAAAAATGAAGAAAATTATTAAATAGCATGGAAATCAAATGGGAAAGTAAATAAATAGGGAAATTAATATAAATGTAAATAAATACTGAGCAAATAAAAACAGAAATATCAATTTATGTCACATTTTAGAAATTAATTAATGCCCACATTTATCTTACAGCATATAAATTTATTTATTGAATAATTTACTTATTAATTTTTGATCTTGGCAGTTACAGTCCTCTGTGCACCTCAACAAACTACAACAGCAAAATCCTGCTTTTACATTAATATTTAAGTAATAATAATCTAATGATATGATTAATAGTAGTAAACAGACCCAGGGGACATTATACTTCTTCTTTTGGCCCCTCTGAACCAGTTAAGTGTTGGTCAGCGTACCGACAAACATCGGTGAGTCCTCCTCTTGGTCCTGAGTGTCCGGCTGAGCTCCACGTTGGAGGAGGAAGGAGACGTTTTCTATCAGACCTCGTTCTACTGCCAGGAAGAGAGGAGTCTGACCACGAAGAGTCCGACAGTCCACAGAGTCTCGGCCCATAGCTGGAGAACAGGATACCTCACTGTTTATCACTCAATCACACCTCTGTTTCATTAACGGGTTTCACGTTGCTGTGAAGCTGTAAAGAATCAATATAAAGTGAGTACGAACCTTTGAACGTGAGCTCCAGGATGGTTTGGTTGGTCTGAGCTGCTGCTTCATGCAGAGGAGTCCAACCTCTGCTGTCCGTCTGTGAGAACTTGTCCCTCTGTCGGACACACAGGTCCTTCAAGAGCTTCTCATTACCTGGGGGGACAGAGGACGGACAGTGACATTTGATGGATTGTAACATCTGACAACTGGTCCGACTCACAGATCTGATATGGGCCCAATCGATCTGAGTGAATCGATCTGTTTCTCAGCTCAAATCAGTCAATCAGCCCTTCATCTGCCGCCAGCTGCAGAACTGACTGTGTTTTCACATCATCAGTGGATTCTGGTCTTTTTCTTTGTCGTTTTCCACACAAAACACAGAAATTATGTCTTCTAATCAAAAGAAGAAGTGTAAACATCTGTCATGATGCCTTGTACTCCACATCATGTTTAAATCACCTACATTCTCACCTGGGGAACGCCCCTCTATTGATGCACATAAAACAGAAATCAACTCTTGGTGATGTGAATTTGGAGTTTAACTCGTATCTTCACCTTGTGCTATAGCCCTGAAGATCCTGCTGTTGTCTGCAGGCTCAGGCCCAGAGCTGTGAGGAAAGAAATCACCATGTTAAAGCTGTGATAGGCAACATTTATGGAATCAATGAGCAATAATTTCATAATAACCTTTCAGCATATTGTAAATCAAGTGGTCTGAGACAGAACTAGACTTCTGCTCCTCCTCTCGCTCTGTTTTCTGGTTTTAGGGAATCTGACCTGACGGTAGATTTAAACCAATCACAGGTCTTATAATCTTGGTTTCTGTTACTGACCTCTTGCCCTCTCTTGTTGTGGAGTCTCGTGAGTTTCCTTCTGTTTGCTGCTCTCCAGCAGACTCTGTTCAATCATGTACTGAAGTGCTGCATCGTCTTCATCATCACCGTCCTCCGTCCCAAGTCGCTCAAGCTCCATGTTGTCCACATAAAGGCTCCTGGCCCTGTGCAGAAAGGGACACATTTGATGAAGGTGTATTTCACCGAACTCGTGGTTTCTGCAGCTCGTCCTTGCAGACCACACGGCCACCACACGTGACAGTGAAACCTGGGACCACAGGCATCAATCTGCTGATATAGCAGCCTCCACTCTCCATCCGATGTTGAACCTTGGTTGCAGGGATTTTCTCTCGTTCAACCACAAGAGCTTTAGTGACCCTGATGTTGGGTGATGAGATCTGGCCCATAGTCAAGATCTTCCACATCAAAACAGGAGAAAACATTTCTTTATGGACCTGCACACGAGGGCTAAGTCATGTTGAAACAGGAAAGGACCAAACACAAACTGCTGGAAGAACAAGCTGTCTAAAGTTTCTCCTTGACCTTAGACCTTCAAAGTCTCTGCAGAGACAGATCAGTGGACAACTTTAAAAAGCATCTTAAAGATCTTGTAAAGCAACAACAAATGTTTGTTCTAAGTTTGTCACATCACAGAAACGTGTTATTACCCACCCAGGCAAATTTGAATGATTAAAAAAAATCGTTAAGTATAAGAAAAAAGTATAAGAAAAAAAAGAGCAGTTTTCTCTGCTCTGAAACACTGGGGGTGTGTTCGCTCCGCCGTCTCGGTGTCAAACACCACTACAACCTGAAAACAACCTGAAACATAGATGCTGTGTCTAGCAGCTTTATTGGACATGTCCAGACATGTTTGAGCCACCAGAGCCAGAGGACGGTGACAGGATGGTATCTTTTTTTTTTTCTTCTGTGTTGTTGGAACTGAAGTGAGCTGAAGTAAACTGCTGGACTGATTTGGACAGAGAGAGTCGCTGAAGGTACGTTCGTAACTGACTGTTTGGGAGGGTGAGGAGAGGAAGAGGTGGTGTCGTTTATGTGTCAGTTTGTAGGGCTTCTATAGTGTTGGAGGACCATGGCTACAGCATCTCACCGAGCCATGTTTCAGATCTGCCCAAAAAATCCTGAACACAGAAACTGTGATCAACAGTTTACTGGTGTGACTCCAGAATTCAGTACAACATAGTTCTCAGTTTTTATTTTTTCACATTTTCAGCCAATATGTTCGTGTGTTAAGAAGAAAACCTCCTGTTTCCCTTTACACGGACTTTAAAACCCATGTGTTTAGATGTGCATAGCTTGATCTGAGTTCATTCTTGGTCTGAATCAAACTGGGGACCTCTGCTGCCTTTGCTGTCATCCATCCTGCTCTCTATTTGTGTATACGTTTTTGAAAAAGTAAAACTTGCTCAGTTATGACAGCTTTATCATGTTTTATCTCATCAATATGTGACTCAATATGTGACTCATCAATTATTGTAACTGAGTAAACAATCGTGCACCAGCTGTACTTTGTCCATATGTCACAAAAACAGACTGTAATAGACTGTAATAATAGCCACTAGGGAATCAGCAAATGGGAACTGCAGAGCGGCTCAGTGCAAAACTACTCTTGGTCAGTCACCTTTTTCAGTAAAAGGAGTACATTTTTGGAACACCCTACCACCAGAACGGACTGAGTGTAAGCATGCACACAGACACACACATATATAAACATTATGCTTGTGCACATATAGAGCATTAATTAAGGAGCATACACATGTGCAACACATGTAAAATGATTGTAATGTGATGTAAATATAATTCCTATATAATCATGCTGCATTCATGAGAACGTTACTATTTTTTACTGCTCATGAACTAATTTACTCTTGGTAATGATATGTTAAGTAGAAAAGTCTAACCAGTGACAGGGGTTGTAAAATTAGCCTTGGCTAGAAATTCTCTAAGCAACACATCTGTATCATGTTACAGTGTTTTTATATCATCCCTAAACTAATAAATGGTCCCAAACCAGGAAAAATAGAGCCAGATCAAAAGTGCACATAAGTATGTGGACACTAATGTTCAGCAGCAGGGAGCAGCAAAAAGTGATACTGAGAAGGTCAAGACAGCAGGTGGGTGTGAAATATGTTTGAGGCCTGAGTTCACAGTCAATGTTGGATTTACTCAACATGTAACCACAACTGATTTATCAAACCTCAACCAGACTGTAGTTGCAATAACAAATACTGTTCAGACTGATAAATTAGTAAAGACAGAGGGATCAACAGGACGTTTCAACGTGTCTGCCTCTGAAAACAGCCTCAACACTCTCACTGTAGGTGTGTTTACCTTGTGGTTCTGTGTTGTCTCGTTGTTGTGGTTCCCTCTGCTCGGCTGTGGAGTCCCTGCAGTTTAAAACAGGATCTGTTGTTGTTGCTGCTGAAGATGGCAGAGGAGCAGAGGTCTGACCTGTGACTGAAACCAGAGCTGTATGTCTGCGTCGGTTCTACCAATGAACTAATTTTCCATACAGTGTTTAAACTTTACAGACTGCCTGCAAACACATCTGAGTGATTCACACTCAAGATTAACATGTGTCTTAAAATAGCAATAAAGTTTTGCAATAATTCTGCATGAAAGAAAAGTGGAGGCTCATGTGAGCCCCTCAACTAAATGTTTCAGCTGTTTATCTACAGCACTCTGGCTGGGGGGCACCTGATACATGTTACTATATTTACCCCCTCCAGCTAAGTTTATGCAGTGCATTTATCAGCAGACAGTCAGAGTGACACAACAGGGCAGATCACACTGGACTAAATCTGGAGTAAATCTGGTGTCGGGCACCTTTTGACCTTATATCTGTAGCCAACAATTCCCCATTAAATACAAAACACAGTAAGGCAGTAAGGCTGCAACCAACGATTATTTTCACTATTTTCATTGTAGATTAACTATTTTTTAGGTTACTGAATTAATTGTTTCGTCTTTAAAATGTCAGAAAATGTTGAAAAATATCCAACACATTTTGCAGATAACATCACTAAGAATGGTGATCAAACAAAGACTAAAATTACCAACTCGAGGTTGCACGCCTCTGCCAGATGCAGTTTACATCCATAATCTCTCCAAACTCATGTGAAGTATTTAGTGAGGACTTAAAGGGATTTTTAAAAAGTTATTGAGTGTATTTTTATGGTGAAATAGAAATTATCACTATATTAACGTGCTGATTTCAGTGAATAACATGCTGTCTTCACTTAAAGTCAATTTTTACAAGAGAGCTGAACATTATGTCACAGTGATGCTGACCTTTGACCTTTTGGATGCAAAATGTCATCACCTCATTTTATTCTATTAGATATTTGCAGTGATGGAAAGAGTACTCAAAATCTGTACTCAAGTACAAGCACTGTTACATTGCTCAAATATTACGAGTAAAAGTACTTGTGTTAGAAATATATTTAAGCAAAAGCACAAACTTTTTGTCTTAAAAATTACTCAGAACTTCAGTTACTATTGATGCTTAATGCTTTATCAGTAGGTGTGTCTGTTTCTCCAAATCTTCAGTCTGATTTACTACCAGCTTCTTCTCTGTCCTGCTCTGTGGTCACAGTCACCTCCACAAACTAGACTACTACAAAATGTTGTCATAAGAAGCTTATGACTTCTTCAGTTCTAGCCTAAAACATGTTCATAAGGTTACAATGACCTCTGACCTCCAAAATCTAATCACTTCCTCCTCAAATCCTCATGGATGTTTTTACCAAGTCTGAAGAAATTCTCTCAAGGTGGTCTTAAGATATCACGCTCACAAGTGTAGGGCGGCTCTGAGATCCCCCCGTGGCCTTGAACTTTGACCTTTGACCACCAAAATTTAATCACTTGATCACTGAGTCCAAGTTGCATTTGTGCCAAATTCCCTCACGGCGTTCTTGAGATATCATGTTCACAAGAATGGGACAGATGAACATAAAATATGTGGTAAAGAAAGCAACAAATCCTCACAATGGAGAAGCTGCACCCACACAGCATTTTGTATAATTGCTTGAAAATAAGATTTATCATAGACCTTTTTCACAGCAGCCATATTGATATGAAATAAGAGTGTAAACACAGGTGTTACCAATCATACTAATTAAGGTCCTGTTTCATTTAGCGCAGCAGAGGCCTTCCAGTGAGCCAACATGCACCATAGCAGCACAGAACCTTAATTATTATCATTTTATTAACCGTGTTTACCCAAGTATTTCAAAATAGGTGCTGTGAAAATGGTCAGTTATCAAACCGGCTCATTTTTCTGAGGGTTGAGAAATTTATTTATTGATGAATTGTTGCAGCTCTATGCAGCAGCTTCATTACATGTCCAGACACCAAGAGCTACAGTAGTTTGTTTTTGTCAGTTAGAGGTATTCTGATTAACTCCTTTATAGGAATTTTAAGAATAAGAAACTTTCTCAAAATAAATAAATACATTTTGAGATACTAAGACAGTATTTGGATAAAGTTTCTGATTATACTGATTTACATGATCTTTTATTTCATCAGACTGGCAGAAATGGACTTCCACAGTGCACATTAAATGTAAAAATGTATAATGATGCATTTGTATGTTTAAAACCATCTCTGCCTCATCTGTTTAAAGCCTGTTTTCTTGACATTTGAGGAAATTCTTTATCCTCTTGGGGATTCCTTACTTTCTATTAGTTTTCATTTACAAAATACACACTGGAATTCAGCCAGTAACGGAGTGACTGCAGTTCTGCTTCCAATTGGAACTAAAAAAAAAAGCATGTTCAAGGTTAAATCTCAATCTGCCTGCTGAGATTTGAAGGAACGACACTTAGGAAATGCTTCCAGTGCACACTGGAGCCATGGCATTACTTGACAGAGCCACAGCAGATCCCCATTTTTCAATCTTCCATCTCATGTGAATCTCATAGTACAGGTGTTTCAATGTTAACCATTTCAGTGCTCTACATCAGTGTTTCTCAATCCTGGTCCTCAGGGACCATGATCACCTCATCATCAAGCCTCCACAGAAGCCTGATAATTACCTGATCATTTGAATCAGGTGTGCTGGAGCAGGGAAACATCTAAACCATGCAGGGCAGTGGGTACCCTGAGGACCAGGATTGAGAAACACTGCTCTACATACATGAAGCATCCTTTTCAGCTTTGAGTGCCCTTTCTCCAGGACGTCAAAGTCTCAAAAGAATTGTTTAATTTTGTGTGCACCCGGTATTGTTTTTTATGGGCAAATTGTGAAGTGCAAAGTATATCAATCCAGTCCACTTAGCCAACCAAAAAAAAAAGATCTTTCCGGACTTCAGCGGACCCAACATTTTCCTCCAAGGGTCACAAATATCTACACTGAGAACTGGGCTCCATACTCACAGCAGTATGTATGCTGGGAAATATTTCTTAACAGTGTGTAACCCAGATAACAAGTAATGATACTACAAACAACTCCTACTATAGCCCCACTTTGGATCCACTTTGTAAATCAAGTTCACAACTCTGGCTTACAGTCTTATTAATATAAGTAATATGTCAGCTGACTGGGTACTTGGGAAAGAAAACCACACCAGCTCTATTTCCTGACCAACAGTAAGTAAAACCTGAAAGCATTCAGACTAATTTTCTTATTTTTAAAGTCAATCTGAAAGCGAAAGTTGCGAGTGACAAATGAGAACACGAAACAACAAGAATGTAACTGAAAACATTTATTTTATTTTCTGCCTCAACTGTTTATGACCTGGGTCTCTCCTTCTTGCCTTTGTAGAGGGCCAGCAGGGACACGTTGGCCACCTTGACCACCTTAAAACGGACTCCAGGGATATCACCCACGGCGTGACCTTTACGTCCGAATCCTGCCACCAGAACCTCATCGTTTTCCTGTAGGACAAGAGAGAGGAGAGAGGGTGGTGAGGAGAGGAAAGGCAAAGAGGAAACAATGTAAACCTATCACGACAAACTACATTCTACCTTCCTATTGACGACCTTTGTGAGACCAAAAAAATGAATAAATAAATCAGATCTTGCACAATAATGCTGAACGATTTCAGTCAACAAAGACCAGACAGGGCTGAGGAAACTTAAATCCAGATTAAATGGCTGTAGCCTCAAGATATTTGAGGATCTACAACACATTACAGATGCTAAGCTGCATCAAAACATTTTTATTAAAGATGTGAAATTCTAATCTGAAGGCATAAACTATTTTCTCTGGCTGATTTGAACCTGAAAATGGAATTATGTGTAGACTCTGCACATAAACCACAAGTTACTGGTGACACCACAACTGCTTGATATTTAAAGGACGGGCATTTACCTCGATGAAGTTGAGGCAACCGTCGTTGGGGACAAAGGCGGTGATCTTCTTGCCGTTCTTGATGAGCTGAACTCTCACACACTTCCTGATGGCAGAGTTGGGCTGCTTAGCCTCAACACCCCTGTAAACAGGAAAAACACAGCACTCGTTAACATGATCAAAACCTGAAACTACCTGGAAGGAAATGTCAGGAGTATACATGTACATCTCATCTAGAAAAGATCTCTTCACTGCAAGTTGTGTTTTTTGAAACCTGTCACAGGCGATTTTTTCCTTTTGTGATGCAAGCAGTAAATCAGTGGACAAATAAAAAAATTCAAAAAAACCAAGAACATTCAAGGAAACAACCATATTTGGCTCTGATAACAGCTTCAAGAGGGTACACACCTAAATACCAGAAAGCATCAAGAACAAAAACACGGTCAAGACTGCAACCTAACAACTCATTGAACTTTCCAATGGATATAACCATACTTAGTGTTTAAGTCATCCAATATAAACGTTAGAATCAAGTTCTCCAACATGTTTTAACTGCCCCACAAAAGGGGTCGAAGAAGAAGCAAAGGTCAAAAGCCTAAAATGACTGGTTGTCTGCCTCTGTATCAGGAATAGTGTTGAGATCAACAATCACTTAGCCCTCAGGTGTTTGCTGTTCGACACGTCTCATGGTACTCACACTTTCTCAAGGACGATGCCTTTGGCGTGGGAGGCTCCTCCGAAGGGGTTAGCCTTCAGGGCAGTGCCCAGATGGGCCTTCTTGTACTGTTTATCGTGCCATTTCTGCTCACGGCGGTGGTTACGGAGCTTCCTGGCTGTGCGCAGACCACGACACTTTCCTGGAAGACAAAGTTCAGCAAGAAATAGTTAAGAATCGATGGCAGGATCACTGTCTCATAGTCATTCTCAGATTGATGTGGATTTCAAGGCATTCTCAGCTTATATTTCACACTTCTGCAGCAGTACAGACACTTACAACTGCAGAGGACAAAAATAACTGTCTGGTGATGCACAAAAGGATGGCTCCCTAATCTATGACAGCAATATAAAATTAAAGGTAAAAATATGTGGGTGATGACAGGTTGAGAAACATAGTGCATTCACATGCCCTTCAGGAACCTTATCTTCTTCAGAAACAAAACAGGCACTTAACTCAGTGGAATTTAAATGTTACACATGTGAGGCTGGAACTACAGCAACACAATCACCACTACTGTCTACTTCTGTCACTAACAGCTAAAATGTACCTAATTTCACATTAACAAACCCTTATAAAATTATAACTAACCTTTAAATATTTACTAGCTGAAGAGCGTTAACTGGACTCAGACTGAGGACAAAGTGGCCGCTTTAACACTTAACATCCTCATTAACCCACTGAATCATTTAACTTTGCAATTCAGAAATACTGAACAAAAATGACCCTTAAAACCTGCCACAACTTTACTCCTTAATGTTATCAGTACAAGTTAACGATACCATTAGCTGCGTGCGATGCTAACACGGAGCTAACCAGGCTTACAAACGCTCGCAATCCGAAGCTTTATACACAATAACATTGGGAATTTAGTATTTATATTTCGTTGTTCGGGTGTTTTATTAAATACTGTATAACAATTAACAACAATATTTAAGTGTGAAAGGATCTCATGCTATGGGAAGCTAACTATGCTAACATGCCGCTTGTGTTCCGCAGCTCAGAGGTGTTATGGCCGCTCCACGTTGCGGGGAGACAGAACCGTAAAAACGGTTAATTTTTTTGACTGACTTTGCAGTTTCACCGTCAAAATGCATCGAAATTAGTTTATAAGATCTTCATATACGACACCGACATGAAAAATCGCTGCAGTATAAAGAATTAATCCGTATTTAGGATGAAGTTAGAGCCGTACCCATGATTGCTGAAGCGAGCCTGGGATGGAAAGGAAGGACCCAGGATGCACCGCGGCAATGTCTAGTCGGAGGACCCCGGCCGGGCGTGGCTACAGAAAATGCCTGACTGAAATTAACACGAATGAAAAACTACGGTGATTTCTTGTACTTCACTTCAATGTTATACAGATTTTTTTTTTTAGGGGAAATAAAGAATTTGAATACTTTTGTTACTTCTATATAAAAAAAAATGTAGACTTTTAAAAGTTACTCCAAACTTAGTAACAAAAATTAAATAAAACATTAAATCTATAAACATTGTAAAATATATAAATAGCCTAAAATACCTAAATTCATGTACATTTCAGAAGAAAAGGCAAAAAAGCTAAATGATTTTTAATGTTTCACATAAGTATCTTAAATGTGTTATGTGAAATTACTTATCTTCGAACACCAACTACTGGCAAGGGTGTCACATATACCCTCTGCCAAAACCCCCGAAGTTTAGGACACTGCCAAGTGGAATATGGTGATGCCCCCTCATCTAAAACAAATGGGTGATATACTGGAGTTGTATATGTGCAGTTTATATTGAGTGATATAGAGTTGATGCAGAAAGTTAAAGGAATAGTTCGGATTTTTTGAAGTGGGGTTGTATAAAGTACTAATCCAAAATGAACTACCTGCTGTAGATGGTGTACTGCAGTGGACAGGGTCAGCGGTAAAAGCATTTTAGCCACCTAAAAAATGTCCACTAGAATTTCAAGTGTACACTACGTTTAGAATATTTTCATCGCTTTGCCTTGTTGTCAGCTTCATCTGATGGAAGCCGTCATTATGTAAGCCAAATCTCCAAAGCCACCAAATTTCTTTGTCCAAAAAGTAATTTTACCTTGCAGAACACAGAAGAAGCTGGTCTACTGCTACCTCGATTGGTTAGTTTGTTTGTGTTATAGTGTGACTTCAGTGTATCCAAACTAACCTTTAAAAAACAGAAGTCACACAATAACACAAACAAACTAACAGATCAAGGTAGAGGTAGACCAGCAACTCTATAATTCTGTCAAGTAAAATTATTGTTTTTGCCAAAGGAGTCTGGTGGCTTTGGAGAGAGCAATATTTGACATATATAACAGCAGTTTCCTGTCGGCAAAGGCTGTCTGACTGCAAGGTAAAGGGATGAAAATATTCTAAAAATAGTGTACTCTTCAAATGATATTGATTTTCTTAGGTGGGATTTTTTTTAGCAGACTAAAATACATTTTTACTGATCCTGTCCACAATCAGTATATTGCTTAGCTGCTGTGCTGGTACTCCTTCTGAGTCTCCAAACTGGGGATGTGCCGATCACCATCTACTGTAGGTAATACACTGACAATATGGATACGTACCTCATACAACCCTACTTCAAAAATTTGAAGTATCCCTTTAAATCCTATGGCATGTTTTACAGTGTAAAATCAATCTATGGTGCAGCCTCCAAGAACTGCAGGGCTGTCGTCTCTGTAATGTCGGCTGTAACGTTTCCACTTCTGGTGCAGCACAAAAGAATAATTTTAGATTTGAGGCTTTTCATCAGACCGCCTGAATAACCTATAAATGAAGTATATATAAAGGCATCTATTAATGTTCTGTAATGAAATGTATTTGACTGAGGTGACCTGAATATGAGAAAATGAGGGAACAACAAAGGTCTTTATCCAGCGTGCAGAGGCAGAGCTCTCTCAACCCTGTGTGTCTCTGCTCTGCCCTGATTGGCTGATTCACCAGGCTGTCAGGGGGGCTTAAAGACGGTGGGCTGATTAAAGTAGATTACGAGGGGCAGAGAGGCAGAGAGTGTGCTGGCATCACACTCTGGTCACCACGGCGATGGCTTCACCATGGAAACAATGCTGCTGCATCCTCCTCCTCTCTTCTCCTTCTTCTGCATCTGCAGCCGTCTACCTGCCTCGGCCGACGACCTGCTGACAGGTAGGTGACATGATGAGAGACGATGAGAGATGATGATGATTGAACTTGATGCCTGGTGTTGTTGTTGTTTCTGACCTCTCGTGACTCTCTAATCTTTGACTCTTGACACGTTCAGCTTAAAGCTTACTGATGCGCCTCTGCTGTGTGGTCCATCAGGACCTGTGAGTGGTTTCAGTCATTGTGTTTTTTATGTCTTTAAAGCTGCATTTCAAGATTTTTTTATTTGGTCATATGACCTGATGACAAGTCCGATGCATGCACTTTATGTCTTGGTTGATACAGAGTACTAATCCAACCCCAGGGTGTTTAAAAATATATATTATTATTTTTTGTAACAGCTGTATTGACTCTGTATGAATGTGACATGACTGCTATCTTTGTCGTATGGCCTGGCTCAACATAAACAAATACATACAGAGAATGAATACCAGAACATGACTTCACCATCCTGACACCACATGGGTCAGAATCACAATCAGAAACACTGATCCCCAGGGGGAAGATGGGTTACGTTACAGTTGTTCCCATTCAAGAATAGAAATAAGCATAAAAAAGAGAATGTAAAAAATATAGGTTGGTTAAAACAGGAGGTTTCTCATTTTTTATGTTCGAGTTATGTGAAAGAACAACAGAAGAAAAATGCATTAGAAAGATATTATTCATGCAGTAAAAATATTTGCACCATCTGAACACAGAATACACATATAGAGAGAGCTGATTTTAATGGGTGACATGTGCATTACTGGCAGGATTAACATATAGAAATGGATTGCTGGATTATAATGTAATCTATGAGCTATTTTAGATTTTACAATTAAAATATTATTCATTGAACCATGAAGCCTTTTGCAGTTAATGAATATGAAATGTTTCCATGGACCCCTGGTGGTCCCCGGACCCTAATGTCAATAATATGTCTGAAAATATACATTAACATTAATCCAATTTATTACTGCCAAACATAAATCTGCCTATCATAAAAAAACAACACATTTCATTTACACAGTTTTGATAAAAGGCCACCCAATCTGAATCTTTGTGCAATCGTGTGAGATAATGTAATTGTGTGTCACCTATTTATAACAGGAAACCAGTTAGCCATGTATTATCAAAACACATTGGACAGTTAGCTGTGTTATCATCTCAGCTGTACAGATATTCATGTGAGCCATAATGGATCGTTTTGTAACTTCAGGAGCAAGTGACTCTGACATACCTCCACCTCAGAAACCACCAACGAAAGTGCTGAAGGTGACACTAACTCAGCTAACGTTAACCATGTTACAACTGCTGCTACCTACACTCAGAACACAACCAATAAAGTGCTGAGGTGACAAATCGCTAACGTACCAGTACAAGCTGCTGTGAGCAGCTGCAGTGAGCACAACAAATAAAGGGGGGGGGGGGGGGGGGGGGGGGGGGGGGTCCCTGCCACGTCTATCAGCCAAGGCATCCATGGCCTAAAAAAAAAAAAACAACCCCTGCGATACTATATTTTAGGCAGTATTGGAGGTATTTTCTGATAATGATGTCGGTTTTGAAACAGCCCGAGTTATGACAGTCACCTTCTTTCACATGCAGCAGACACAGAGCAACATTATCACCCCACTGTAGTCTGTGTTTGCGTCCAGCTGATCAGTGCAATATTCACTCTCCTTTCACTCTGATTTGGTCTCCATCAACTCCCGAGAAAAACATCTGTCTCCTTAGCATCTAGATATTCTACTTGGTTCATCAATTTGTTTCTAACTTCGTTTGTCTGCTGTTTGATGCTGAGCAGGTGGAGTACAGTTTGTCTATAAGAGCTTGTTTGCTTGAGTGCTGTGACTGAACCATGCGGTAAATGTGGCTTAAAAGAGGTTAAAAAGCCGTGTAAAACTGCAGAGTTGGTGAGATTTATCTGCTGAACTCTGTGACAACTCAAAGGAACAGAGACTCAGGTGCTGAGACAACTCCCAGGAAGCAAGGTTGAGTTCAAAGAAATCTTTACTGACAGTCCAAAAATGGAAAACAAAGCTGGCAGGGAGAGGTAGCATTTTTTTTTTGTTTTTTGTGTTGTTGGTTAGATGCCTGAAATCAGGTCTGAGGTCAACACAGGCTGACAAGATTCTCACATTTTGTTCTACGACATTAACTACCATCTCTAATAAATTTTGAGACTACATAGGTTGTTGCGGATATTAAACGTTATCACGCCGAACACGGGTCACTTAGAGGTGATGACGTTGTAATCAAGCGACTATGCTGTGGTAAATATTAGTTTTTTAATTCAAGTAACGCATTTACCCTTCAAAAATCATATCAGTGGTGTTCATCTGTAAAGATTATCTTGCTGAACAATTCGTGTCAGTATCATAAACTTTCATTTTTTTTAACAGAGCAAATCCAAGATACAGTGGAAAAAAACTCTTTGGCTTTTTGTGAAGGGAATCAGACAGATGCTAACTTGCAGGTTGGCCTACAAAAATACATCATCCCTCTGGCAAACTTTAACATATAGCAAGAGTTTGGGTCCCACTGCAGATCTTTAGTTCATATTCCCATTTTTATTTTTCCGTCTTTTCCCCAAACCCTGACTAACTGTTTTAATTGCTCAACTTTAACCGTGCCTTAACCATTTATTTGCCATAGCCACTGTCTTTCTCTACCTGAACCGTATCATAGTTGCACTGCGCGGATATTGTAGAAAGTGAGAGTTGCACAAACGTTGTAATTGGACCCCAAAGATGAAGAACATTAAACTTAATCTGGGGATTTGCAGAATCATTCAACGTCAACATTCCTCTCAAAAGTGTTGTTGACACAAATAAAGACTGGAGCGATATGGTCGGTGTTGCGCTGTTGGGTGTGCAACAGGAGCAGGTCCTGTCGAACCCCCGAGCCGGCAGGGCCTTTCTGTGTGGAGTTTGCATGTTCTCCTCGTGTCCGCGTGGGTTCTCTCCGGGTACTCCGGCTTCCTCCCACAGTCCAAAGACATGCAGCAGGTTAATTGGTGACTCTAAATTGCCCGTAGGTGTGAATGTGAGTGTGAGTGGTTGTTTGTCTCTATGTGTCAGCCCTGCGATGAACTGGCGACTTGTCCAGGGTGTACCCCGCCTCTCGCCCAAAGTCAGCTGGGATAGGCTCCAGCTCCCCGCGACCCTCACGGATAAGCGGTTACAGAAAATGGATGGATGGACACAAATAAAGCACAAATGAGATGATAATGTTGTTCTGTGTATGCAGCTGTTTGTGGTGTGTCATTTTTTACAGTGTGCAGCTGCTAATGGATGGTAACAGAGGGAGAAACTGCAAAATCTCCTTTTGGCTGAAAGCCACCCCATCCTTCATGACCTAAGGTGTGTGTGTGTGTGTGTGTGGCGCGCGCGGCTCATGATTGTATGATTATGCAATCAGTGCAATCCCACAATCCACAGTCCTATACTCTGACCCAGTACACAAGAGGAGCTAAACCCTTTTTTTGGCTGCAGGGAGTCGGGGAGGATTTGACAACTCTCTGCCTATTGTTAGTTTTATAATACATTTATTATGTGCTGAGAAAAATGTTTTATTTGACATCTACTAGAGGATTTTCACTCTGAGAGGCAGACAGTCTCTGGACAGAGGTGGAGCGTCTACTGGCTCATTTAGATCAGACTGACTGATAATTTTCTACTGTGTCAGGCTGCAGGCTTTTTTTTTAATAACTGACACAGTTTTGTTTAGATTTTGGACAGAGATACATGGTGCTATGTTTTGTTAAGGGCCAGATATACTTCTAAACAGGTGTGGCCAAACATGTACACGTTTGTCTGTGCGTTCCCTCCACATGATCATATATTTTGACCTGCTGGCAGACTGTCTGAGCAGCCTCTTGGTGACATGAGCAGATGACAAACTTGACATCACTCAGATTATTGCAACAAAGAGGATACAGAAAGTATAATGCAGGGGTTTAAAGAATAATGTGCATACTTGGCAACCTTGAGACCTCAAAAATAGGGAGAATTTTAAAACCAAAGCAGGTGGTCTGGGAGTCCTACCCCACAAAAAAAAGAGTTTCATAGATGTTGTTTCCTCTATTCTGGTGACTTTTAAAGAATGTATACTTCTTTGCAAGCAGATGCCTGTAGATGGCTTATAAATGACAATAATTAGTTTGAAAACTCAATGGAACAGCAGTATTTAGCCGTATCTGGTCCAATTTCAAATTTGATTAGAATAAAACAGATAAATAATATTTTACAAATGTTTTTCTAAGGGTAAAGGTATTAATTAGGCTGAAAATTGTGCCTCTTTCTTTTAAAACTTTCTGTAAAAGCAAAAAAAAGAATGACAATTTGTCATAAAGTGGGAAAAATATGGGACCTGGAATAGGGCATTGAAAAATCAGGTCAGGAGGGTTGGCAAGTGTGATAATATGTAAAATTTCTTCATTAAAATGTCTAAAAACCACAAGTCATATCTTATATATTTTGTTGAGCTTCTAGTTTACGCTACTTTACACAATCCCAAATGTTTTCAGCAGTGTTCAAACACAGAGAAATCTGCAGTTTTATTCAAGGTAAAGGTGCGTTTGATTTGGTCACCTGTTAATGGTGTAATATCCCCTTTACCCTCTTAATAATTGCTGTAGTTTTCCAGGGAATCGTGGGAAACATCAGATGTTACATCAGAGAGTGAGAAAGGAAGTTGGTGAACGTGACCAAACATGCATAAAACTTTGTGATTTATTTATCTTGAGTATGATTTCTGCCTGAATCGCTTCATATAGATTTTCATCGACAATGGTGGTTGTTTCGTAACTCCTATGATGCAACACTGCTTCATCAAACTATATCTTTTGTTATTGTTTTGATGTGAAAGTCCTCTAGGAGCAGAAATTACATACTGTGCCTTTAACTTGTGTGTGCAAATTGTTCTTTTTTTCCACTTGCTAGGTTCTGTGTAATAAAATAACCGTCTCCTAGATCTTATGTTTACTGCACAACTCATCTACAACATAGGCTGCACTTTAAAATAGTGATGAAAAGTTGTTAATTAACGCATCTGGCAAGTCACAAAATGTTTTATTGAACATAGCACAAAATATTTCATCTTGCACATTTGCACATGGCAACTTCGGGATTATGAAGCACAATACACAACATGTTTATTAACATTTGATGGAAAAACACAGTCTTTCAGTAACCAAAGTGTTTTCGTTACATAAACCTGACTTCAGATGAAACTGAACCACAGACTCTGATTTCACTGCAGCCCTCCATTCAGTCAAAACAAGATTTCCTCTCAGAATAATCCAGACAGTGATTACATTTGTCACCACAAAATGACTGAGAAACAGGGCGGCAGACAGGGTGAAATGTTTTTTGGAGCCCCCCCCCTTCTTTGAAACTATAGCGGGGTGATTCCAAACCCCCTACGTGGTCTGTAGTCATGCATTTAACGTTTAATTACATTGCATCTGGGGGACTTTAAATAAAAAAGAGGCTACATCTATGAAAAACATCCCTTTTCTCTCAAATTCAAACAACAAATCTCAGGATGTCCCCCAGCAATTTAAACCTATGTGATAATAAATGGGAATCACTGGGACTCCCCTACATAAAGAAAACTGTCGCTTGTTGTTTTAAATGCTAGGAACAAATTTTTAATAAAGAATACTAAACTTATTATATAAAAAATATATAAAAATATCCCTGCTAGCATTCTTGCAGAGCGTGCACATGAATGATGTAGTGACTAAATAAATACATCGCACAGTTTTTTTGGGGGGGGGGGCCTTGGTGACTTTGGGGGCCTTATACAACTGCATAGTCCGCATAAGGCAAGAATCTGCCCTGCTGGGAAAACAATAATGTATGAACATGATTTCTCTGAGACATGGTTACCATGGTTACCTCAATCAGTTACTGTAAGTGGAAGTGACCTACATTAACATACAGTTTCTGCTAAAGTTAAAACAGTTTTGTTTATTTCTCAGGACAGATTTTTGTGATTTGTTGTTTTTCTTTGTGCCCATCTCTCTGGTTTGAAGAGGACGGGGCTCACTTTGTTTCTGAGACTTTCAACTACGTGTCGTGGTCTTCGTCAACAGATGGAGGTTCTCGGTTGTCATGGAGATGGTTTAGTTGTTGACAGGTGGGATAACAGGTGGTTGTAAAGGTGTTCAGAGGTGGTGTCTGGGTCTCAGTGGATGGTGTGACTGGATTTGGAGTTCGCAGTCAGCAAAGTCAAGAACGACCCTTGAAGCTCAAGAATTTAGCAAAAACGTGACGACATTTGTCAGGTTGTTTGTGTATGTTGACGGGACTGATCAAGTCACACCCACACAGTCCTGATGAAGAAGATTAGCTGAGTTTTTTAGTATTAAACTCTTAATAAATAATACCTACCAATGTTTTTTTTTACTTTTACTTTGATAGTTTCTTATTTAGTGATGAATATTCAGTGTTATAAAGAAATAATTAAGTTTTCATTGCAGGATTTTTTACATAAAACCTGAATCTGCTGCGTGTTTTTAAATAAAACAATCAGAGCTGCTGTTTGTTGTTAAACTGATTCAAATATTAAATCTTCAGATCCATTATTTTTCTACTATAAGAGTCTTTGTGTTTATAATCTGGGTCAGAGTGGGTCCTCTCAGCAACAGTACATCTCTGTCCCAGACTGATCGTCTGTCTGTTACCTTAAACACTAATCCACAGGGTGAACGACGGTCACTGGACTATCCAGATGCATTCTGGGTACTGATAACATCACAGATCAATCTCCTGGTCATCCTCTCTTTGTAATCTATTTCTAACCTTTGTTATGTAATGTTAAATTATATTTTAATCATTTTACTAGTAACAAATCTCTTTCTAAACACACAGCAGTTATTGATTTGACTTTTATTCTACTTTAATAATAATAATAATAATAATAAATTATTATTATTTGATAAGCGCAAGATACTTTACAAAAAAACATAAATTTTACTAAGAGACAGAATCAAATACATGACAACTGTGAAAGTGTGAGATACAGTGGAAAAAAGAAACGATGAAGAACATTACTGCAGTTATTTATTGATCTTCCTGTCACTTCTGTTCACAGTGCTGCTGTTTCTACAGTCCGTGGTAAGTATCACATCTGTCTGTCTGTAGAAACATCCTCATGCTTGAAGGACAAAATCATAAAATGATACTTTGCATTTATTATCTATAATCCACCTGCCCGCTGCCTCATCCTTTCTTCAGTTGACCCATAAATCCCACTGATGGATTGTTCAGTTGCTGCTCCACAAGCTCATTATAAATAACAGGTGAATATCACAATAAATTAATTGAATAAACAATATTATTCTGTAAATAAAATAACAAACAACTCAAAACAACAACATGGGAAAAATCAGCACATAATAGTCGTGTTTCATGTACTGTGATCAACAAAGCATGAAAGCATTTATTTGCTAAATGCTAAAGTAATTTAAATTTTACAAATAACTACAGTGCACATAAATAGATGCAACCAGAGGAGATAAGCAGCAGCCAACATTGTGACATGACGTTGTGCGGTGCAAACCACAGGTGTAACCCCGAATACCTGTATAAATATGACTGAGTGTGACTGGTGTCCGATCAGGTGATGTATAAACGAGCCACTGATGGTTAAGAGTGAATTAAACATATATTATATTTATTATGTTGACCTGAGGCATAGGTGAATTTCTGTTTAGCACCACTCAGGGACCTAAAAAGTCTTTGTTTTAATTAGGTTGGTATTTTTAGCCTTATAGTCCATAAGGTTTTATTTGCTGAAGGAGTTTTAAAGTATTTACTGTACAACCTGTTTGACTTAATTTATAAAATTCATCAAGTTGTCGATTGTCTCTCCAGATCAAAGTGTGGCACAGAGTGATGGAGAGACGCGGGCGGAGGAGCGTTTGGCATCTGCAGACGAACCACTCAGACAACTGCAGGTAAACTCTGAGTGAACAGTGATTCTCTAAAGTCTCATGGTGATGCAAGTGTTTACATTCGTATACAAATATCTTAAAACACTTTCTCATCAACATGTGTTCATGTGAAAGAATAACACCTGCTGCACAAAAACACACACAGGTGAACATGTGAACTTTGAGGAAAATCACACTGAATTAAACACTCACTCACTGTATCTTTCTCCCTCTCCAGTCCTCAGATGTGTCTCGGAGGAGGTTACTTCAGGCGCCAGGAGCTGCACTTCCCTTCCCTCCCCTCAAGGTGGCGTTGTCTCCAGATTAACCAGCTTAATTTACCAGCTACTGTAACACCCTAAAAGACAGTATTAGCTCAGAAAATAAGAAACACCTTTTATATATGGAGAACATTTCAAGCAATACATATTGAGCTGCTGGTGTATAATCTTAAAGGTCCAGTGTGCAAGATTTAGGAGGATTTTAGTGAAGATAATTGAAAAAAATTTTCATTACTGTGTTTTTGTTACCTTAGAATGAGGTGTTTTAAATCTCCAGAGGGTGCAGGTCTTCTTCAATGGAGGTCACCATGTTGCACTGTTGTGTTACTACAGTCACCCAGAATGGACAAACCAAACACTAGCTCAAGATAAAACCCTTTGCTTTTTGTTTGCAAGTTTTGCAGCCACCGTAAGTTCTCCTACATGTTTGAATTATTACTTCTAATTATTGCGCAATAGATAGCCTCAGTTTTGTTTCTGGCAATTGTGCATTTTCTCATTTGTGAAGTAGCTACGGTGCATTGCTTCCAATGTTTGTCTTAAGCAAGGCTAAACTTACACTGCGAGGCAGCTGGGTTTGCGAGATCATGCAGGAATCCATCTCGCCAGGCTCCAAGCTATTTGTTTGTGTCTGCACCAGAGGTGGTGTGAGCCAATCAGTGTCCTAGGAGGGACTAATGGCAGCTATGGGCATGGTTTCAGGTGCGCTGACAGCAAGCAACGTCTGTGGAAAAGATTGTCTCGAACAAACAATGGCAGCTCCTGAAGAGGTTAGGATAAATACTGCGATAGCATCAGTTATCAGAACTAGAGAGTATTTCTTCATCGAAAGAAGAGCAGAGAACAGCACTGAAGGCTTTTCTCCATGGAAAAGATACTTTCGATCTTCTTCTGGCTGGTTTCGGATCTGATTGTTGAAGTTAGACATGACAGATGGCTCATCCAATCACCTGCCAAGTGTTTTTATGAAAGTGCCTGCCCTTTTCCAAACAGTTTCTATGGACAGTTTCCTAGATGGTTCTGCGTAAGACACCATCTGACATGTCAGGTTACAACTAAACATGTCATGGACCAATCTGTACATAACACACAAATATTAAATTCATATCCATCTTCTCATCTGACTCGGCGTACAACAACAAAACAAAAAAAAAAACAAAACAAACACATGCATTTAACATCTGGCAACTGGAAAAAGATGCTGTTAGCAGTCTGTAGCTACGTAACATGGACAAAGTACCTCTTTAAAAGGCACACCTCCGTTGAAAAGTATTGGACTTTTATTCTGCGGATCCCAGGTGTAATACAGTTGTCTCCGTCCACCAGGTGTTTTCAAACGGGCAGCCGTGCATCCTGTTCCAGGCCAGGAGGCTGTCTCTCCGCTATGAGAGGCAGAAGCAGCTGGACCTGACAGAGAGAACATTTTCTCCTCAGAAACCTGTCGACACCAGCCAGTCTGTCTGCCGCCAGGACAAGGCCACGTATGTACACCTGTCTGTCTTCAACGCTCATCTCTGTGTACCTGTATGACTGACGTACGCACACCTTTAAAAACATCAGAATTGTTTTTATGATGTTAATGGGAGAGCTCAAACACATATCCCTCCTTCTCAGACAAAAGGTAATTTCAAAAATAAACAAAAAGCTGTTTTAATACCTGAAATACAGCAATATTATAGTTCAATTTGCATAAAACAAAAATAGAAGTCCAAATGTCCAAAGAGACATGTCCGAGGAGGATGTTGATGGAAACATCCTACAGTATTATATTGTTCCATGTTTAAAAAGCATAACAATAAAACATAACCTCTTTTGTAACATTAGTGTGATCTTCTTTCTGTCTGTCTGTCTTCACCAGGCTGGTCATGAGGTTTGGAGATGTGGAGGATTTGAGAGGCCTGTCCATCAGGTTAGTCACACCATCCGGCTGTCGACCGTACTGTAAAATATAACTTTATGAGCATAGCATTGTTTACATCGATGTTTGTAGACTTGTAGTCTTCTTCTCACCTGCCTTTGTTGGTGCAGTGTTGTGTCTCTTGGCGTATTACCACCTCCTGTAGATCAATTAAATAATGTGACACCACTGATGGGAAGGTGTATCACGTTTTTGGACAGTGCCATTTCATATCCAGATACCAAAACATATCACGATATGGCACATTTTCTGTAAATTCAGTTAATAAATAGTTTGTTTAAAATGACCATATAGAAAGGCCCATTTTATTATTACATTTTGAATTATATACTCAACAAATAAAAGGTACTTTTGCTGTGGAAAAAGACCTGACTGTACTTTTTTAGTGGTGTTTGAGTCTGTTGTGGGGACCACTGTGCAGCAAAATTTGAAAAGTAATGTTTTCTGGTCTGTGTCACACTTTTCATACCCAAACTACGTCCATGCAAAAGAAGTAGCCCCTCTTGTCAGAGTCAGAGTCCCGTTCTCAGTAATTTACACTCTCCTGTGTAGTTGCTTGTGTTTGCATTTGTGCAAATTTCCTGCCTGCGTCTGCACTCTGCAGAAGAACACAAAGTGTCATCCAAATGACCAAAAATGCTGCAGACAGAACAAGAAAATAAGTAACAGAGCATAATGTGATATAATATAAATAAATATAAAGATATATTGTGCAGCAATAGAATCATACCATATCCATTATATTGTCATATTGCACAGCCCTGTCACATTACATTAAAAAAGGCTCATAACGCTACTAGAGGTCAAAAACTGCACGTGGCACCTTTCAGGCTAAAACGTCTACAGCCAACTTGCACCACATGATGTAAATTTTGGACTGACTGTCTCCTCTCGTCCCTCTGGCGTCAGACTGCAGCTGTCCAACACTTTCTACGAGTCTTCGGGTCAGTGGTGGTTCTCTGTGGAAAGCGTCTCGCTGCTCTACAACACCTCTGAAGAGGCCGTGTTCAACGCCAGCGAGGTGTACGCTCCATCCTCCTCCTCCTACCACTGCCTCCACGTCAGCAGCCAGCAGCGCTACAGCGCCCTGCTGCTGCCCAGCACCGACCAGGCCCGCCGCTGGGCCCTCACCTTCACCAACTTCCAGGTGCCCCTTTACCCAGCTGACTCACTCTCTGATATTTAAAAGGCAATATACCATTTATTAAAAGATGTCTGGAGAAACTATCATTCACTACTTTTCACTAAACCCCCTGAAGAGTTCAATTTAAATGTGCCAATCATGATTTTTAGCCTTTCAACCAAAAACAAAAGAACAAAAGTGAACCTGTAGTTGTTAGCATAACAGGCTAACTAGCTAACTACTAGAAATATTAACTTATCAACAGTGTTGGGCAAATTACTCGGGAGGTGTAATACTCATTACTCCTTTAAAAAGTAATAACATCACTTTACTTATTACTTGGTATTTAAAGTAATTAGTTACATACTTGTGGCCTCTCTCCCTCATCCTCCATCTTTTGTTTAGCTTTCTGGTTAACAGCTGACATGACCTGTAATATATTACTGCACAATACTCAACCACAGCAATTTTATCGGTTTGGTTCACTCTCTTCACCCCCTGGCAGCTGTTTTAAGGACCAACTGATAAACATAGTGGAGCATTTAGCAGCTGAACAGATATTTCAATCAGGAGTTGGAGGAGACCAAAACAGAGCTAAAAAGCGAGTGAGTGATTGAATTACATTCAAAATGCCTCTGTCCCCTTCACAGATTCAGGCGTTCAACATCACCTCCGGTAAATTCTCTCCTGCGAGCGACTGCGCCACCTTCCTGACGCCGGCTATCCTGATGGGCCTCATCACCTCCCTCATCCTGCTGCTGGTCCTGGCCTACGCCCTGCACATGGTCATCCACCTGAAACACATCGAGCATGACGACGAACACAAAGCAAACATCTACTACCCTCAAAGCCCTGAACAGGCTGAACACTGCTGCATGGAGAATGTCGCTGAGAAAAATATTCTGTAGTGTAGCAGAGAAAACAAATAGACTTTTAACTCACTTTGAAAAGAGACTGATTTGACGCTGACATCTGGCACCAACCGTCTGGTGTGATGGTGCACTTTCAGCTCAGGATTAGATTTTTGAAAGTTATATTTCTAGTGTTTTTTTTTTAATTTGCTCATTAGTGAATTTATGTATTTGTCTTTGTAACAAATTTAATAAAAATATAAAAAATATATTGCAGACTCATAGTGCATGTCAATGCTGCATCCCCTCCTCGTCACAATACGTAACTCTTGCTGTTAACCACTCAGATTAGTCGGCCTCGCACATGCAAGAGAAAATTCAATTTCAGCTGATCAAGTAAGCTTAGAGACATGTCGGGGCATTTAAAGGCTTTGTGAACAGAAGTAAGAATACCTTTAAGAATTGATGAAAACACAAACAAATAAGATATTATGAAAGAAATAATCATGAATAAATACTGACCAAAAATATGACAACAAAACTGTGAAATAATCCAGTATTTTTTAATTATATTTTATCCTGCTTCTTTTCACAATAGCAGAGTTATTACAGGTGTTTTTTTTTTGTTTGTTTGTTTGTTTTTTAATCATTCCACTTCATTTGAAATTGTCGTTTCTCCCAAATCTGTGTAATGGGCTGTTCCTTAAGCCTAAATGTGCTGACAGACAATCACAAACTGGCTTTGCTAGAAAGAAATAAAACTGACCCATTATAAACAATTTTATTGCAAAAAGAAACACAATAAAACAAAATCTCATACTATTAAGCTGCACTGAAATTATTATTCTGTTGACTTTGGAGGCCCATGCAGACAAAAGTGGTAGTGTTTCCACCATAATAACCATGAAATATAACATCAAAAATAAAATGATCTAAATAAAAATCTCCTCCTGCTTCTTTTTAAAATTACTGCAGTTGCTGTTGTTCCAATGATGATATATTTTTTTTATTTTTTAATTTGTATACTTGGTATGTGTTTGCTTTATATTTCTTTATTCTAAAATCATATGCATGAGTGCAGCTAATATATAACAGTTAAAGCTTCTACAAGGAGTTTTTAACTGGTTAATTTTGTCTGGTGGTTGGCAGTGATACATGTAGAGAGTGTCACGACAGTTTTGTAATCCTAAAAATCAGTATTGTCACACTTTTAAAGGAACAGTTCACCCCAAAATGCATGTTTTCTCTCGCCTGTAGTGCTCTTTATCCATCTGGATTATTTTTGTGTGAGATGCAGATATCAGTCGCAGAGATGTCTGCCTTCTCTCTGCACCAACAAAGTACATTTGAAAAACTCAACGTCTCTTTACAGAAATCATGACCCGCTCGCTCAAGATGATCCAGAGACCTTGTTGTGAGCAGTTTCATGTAGGAGCTACTTTCTTTCTACCTAACGCCAACCATTTCACTGCTCAGAAGGAGTCGTGCATCTGCTCGTGGACGAGAGGCTCATGTTTGTGACAGTGCAGAATGTAAACATTAATGGCATCCTCATCTCATCCTGGCCTCATTATGTGGGAGAGAAGGCAGACATCTCTATGGCCGATATCTCCAGAACTCTGCAACTCACACCAAAACTATCTAGATAAATAAAAAGCACTACATTTGAGGGGAAAAATATGATCTTCTGATGATAGGGGCAGCAATGCCTCAGTTGAGGCAATCAGTTCAAGGTTAATTAAGTCAGAGGGTACATTATATATAATTTGGCGTGATCAAACACAAGGGAAGTAAATATGATTACATGATCAACTGTAATTTCTTTTACAGAGAGCTATATCTGGATGCAACTGGGGAGCAGATAAGCAGGCACAGATGTACTGTATGTATCCATCTGGTTTTGATGAGATCAGCAATTCATTATGGGTGTTTTGTTTATGAGCCAGCAGACACATCCCACTCAAATAAAATTGATAATATGCAAAACAAAGGCTTGACACTTTCCATTCATTCATGCAGAGACATCAACACCAAGTAATGCTGTGTTGGTAGAAAAAGTATTTTCACATTGTAATAGAACTGTAAACACTAAACATGTGTAATGAAGAAAGTTTGCAACAAAGGGTGAGAGATACCAGATAAGTATGGGATTTGGACAGCATAGAGCTAAGGCTTGGAAATACTGAGGGAGTAATAGATTTCATAACACCCCCAAATCAAGATACATATTTTTCCTCTTACCTGTAGTGCTGTTTATCCATCTAAATTGTTTTCGTGTGAGTTGCAGAGTTCTGGAGATATGCTGAGCTGAAGAGAAATCTGCCTTCTCTCAAATAAAATGAAACTAGATCACACTTGGCTTGTGGCACTCAAGTGCCAAAAATAAATAAATATTTTTTTCTCTTTATTTGTTTTTTGGAAAAACTCAAAAGCAAAGCACAGACTTTGTTGTTGATTTTTTTTTTTTTTTTTTTTTTTTGGTGGTTTGTGCACTACTGGGAGTGCTATCTAGTTCCATTTTATTTGAAAGAGGGCAAACATCTCTATGGCTGATATCTAAACTCTTCAACTCACATCAAAACAATATAGTTGGATAAATATCACTACAGGCCAAAGGAAACATGTCTTCAATTTATTTTATTTTTTTCTGGTGAACTGTCCCTTTAATAGAACACAGTATGTTTTTTTTCATGGGCCTGCACACTCCAGTACGATAGGCGGCAGTATACACTTATAAGTTGGTATTGGAAGCTACCATAAAACGCACAGAAGAAGAAGAAGAAGAAGACTTCCGGGAGTCTACTAGTCATGCTAGTAACAGCATATGTGCCAACTTTAGTGAATTTAATAATGCACTCCACGTGATTTTAAACAACAGTTTGAGTTCTGAAGCACGTGTGTTGTTTAGTTTTGAATCAATCAGCTGGAGGTTGAATTTAACTCGACATTTATCCGGTTTTCTCTTTGGGTTAGCATTGTTGGTTAGCATTCTAGCTAACCGGCGTCACTGCAGGACTGCTCCACAACCGGTGACGTCAGGAGTGGACCGTCCCACACTCCGCTGTCCGTTAAGTTAACGTCACCGGTGTAGTTCGGTTTATCTCTGCTGTCAGGTCGGGGACTTTATGTTGAACCACCTGTCCGCTGCTCTCAGACTGTTTCCCCGCCGCCTGCTCTCCTCCTCGCGGACTGTGACCGGAGCTCGCCGCCCGCTCGGCGCCATGGAGCCGGCGGTGGTGAGGTGTCTCCCCGGGGAGCCCAAACTCACCATCTCCTTCTGCCTGGACGGCAGCCACAAGCACATGCTGCGGGACCAGGACGAGGCTCTGGGCAAAGTCCTGGCCCGGATCTCCAACAGCATCTCCAAGGGCCAGGGGAAGGCGAAGAAGTCGAAGAAGAGCAGGGCGCAGCAGCCGGGTCAGACCCCTCCGGAGCCCGCCGTGGTGAAGCTGTACTACGGCGAGGCGGAGGTGGCCGACACGGTGCTGAACTCGGAGGCGTGGCGGGACGGAGCCGTGCTGCAGGTGGGGGACGTTAAGTACTCGGTGCAGAGGAACGCGCCCACCTTCACCACCTCTGAGCTCCCAGTGTCCCTGCTGGCCGGGTTCCCAGTCTGTCCCAACCTGGAGCTGGAGTTTGGAAACCTCCAAGACTGCGAGTTCACGTGGTTTAAAGAAAATGCTCCAAACACAAGGTAAATACACTAAAAGTAGGTGTTACTGACTGTTTATGCGGTGCAGCTCTGCAATAAATCCTCACTTATTTTTTACTTTTTAAAGGCCCACCTGACACTGGACTCTATGGGGCTGATACCAATATTCAGGTGCAGAATACACAAATACCCTCTTTCAGTTCCTGTCCAGGCATTTGGAACAAATGAACCAATAATAATTATTATGCATATATTGTAATCGGCATATATTTGGTCAATATGTAACAAGAAACAGCAGTACAGAAATGCAGAAATGTGTTTGAGGTAATTGAGATCATGATGATAATTGAATTTGAACAAAACAAGAACGTAGTATGTGTGGCCGATATTATCAAAAGATTTTAGCTGATCAAATATGTTTTGGTAGATGTGTATAAGTCAGCCAATAATGAACAGGATACAGAGCACTGATAAGTTTAGTTTTACACTTCAAAATGATCAATTTAAGGGGTCCATAAAAAATAAAAATTGTTTACTTTGTGTTTTTGTTAAAAAAAACAAAAAAAAAACAAAAAACTTTTGGCCAGTGGACCATCATCATCATTTTTAAACTCTCAAATATCAATAAGGGTATCTGCCTCAGGAACCAAAGTTCAGCCAGGTTATTATCCAAGGTCATGTTTACTCAAACATATAAGTCAGTTTGGCAGAGATAAATCAGGGTAATGTAATAATGGTTTGTAAAAAAGGTCACAAGAGCTGGACTGCATAAAGAAAGCACAGATAACTTTTTCCATCATCAGAGGGTTAAAAATAATTTATTTTGAAAATATTTTACATTGAGAAAGCAGGACTGTACATCTACAGAGAGTACCAAGGTTGTTGTAAATCAGACTGGTAGAACTGATTTGTAGTGATGGGCAAGTGAAGCCTCATGAAGCTCTGAGGCTTTCCTTCTAATTGTGCCGAAAAAGATTCAAAGCTTCAAGGCTTCAGTCTAACAAAGAACAGTGACATCTGGTGGCCAACTGAAGCCATAGCAACCTCTCAAGAGCGTGACTGAAGCATTGACACTGTTTCAATCCCATGACAACAATAAAAGTTCAGAAAAAACTGTGGTCGTTTTAATCTGCTGATGTTTTTGTTCAAAAGTCTATACAAACAACAAGACCAGAGATCCCTCCTGATGCAGCTTTGCAACTGATTATGGTGTTTGGATGAACACAGAAACATCATGCTTTTTTAGTGTTTTAGCCCAGTGTTTTTTTAAAAGAACCCTTTAAAGATGATGGTTTATCAGTCATTTGGGGACTTCTGATGGTCCATCAGGAATTCTTATTCACAGAAGCAAAGTGACAAAGGTTTTGTTCTTCACAGGTTTTTATTCAGAAATAATATTTTCTCTACTGTGGCAGGCTTCAGTCTGCTCCTCTTCTGGCTCACCAGCTCCCCAGCTTTAGAAAATATTCTCTCACATGGAACCAATGATGCTGGAATGCACAGATACTTGCAGGCGAGTTTCCATAATGTAGGATATAATGTCCTGTGTGCTGCCCAGTATTTCAGGGGGTCCTCTGTTCTCGCCAAATGTTGCTCTCTCAAATACCTATGACTGAATAAAACAACTTAAGTTTCAGTAGCACTCATTGGTTTGCTACAATACCTCTGGATCTCCACCGTGGCGCTGGCAGGTGCACTGCTGGTGCGGTGTTGAGATTCTACGTGGCTATCCAGCAAAGCCCACAAGTTGTAGTGCTCTTCACTGGAAGATGTTGCTGCATGCTCTGGTGGCACATCTTCTGTCACATCGTGTTCGATAAGGCCGGCACACTCCCGTGTCAGCCTTTCAACAGCAGCCTGAGCGTGGCTTGCATTGCAAAATCCAACCTCTTTGAAGCATGGATGGTCGCCACAGACAGGGAAGTGACCTTTTCCAAGCCATTGAATTTCTCATTCAGGTTGTTTTTCAAGTGGCTGGCAAGTGTGGCACCAATACTGGGAGCCATTTTGGCACATTCCGCAGCAATAACATGTCTCAACATTGTGGATATTGGAATGGCCTTTGACCCCGACACTCTCCTCTCCACAGAGAGCTCAACAGTTGCCTGATGGAATGGCCTTAAAATTGCTAGGCACTGATTGATGGTTTCATATTCCTCAGCACTGAAAGGAACTATGTCAGTACCTAGAGATGCCAGGGCTGCCCCCAATGGTTCTCTCTGCTCACAACAGCCTTTGAAACATGGCAAAGGTGCTGTTCCATCTGGTATCCACCTCTTGAACCAGCTTCATTTGTGGCATGCCCATATTTGCTTGAATAGCACACAACTTTTTTGCTCTGTTGACTTGAAGTGTCCTACTATTTTGCGGACCCTGCTGCGCATATCTTCCAGCTCAGTAGTTTGGGAAAGTAACTTTTTCACAACAAGATTGAGCATGTGGGCAAAGCAATAAATGTGTCTGATGTTTAGCTGATTTACACTTGCTATGATGTTGTGGGCCCCATCAGTAACCATGCCACTGACTTTTTCAGTTATTCCCCACTAGCCATTAAATTTGCAGTAACTTCTGCATTGTGGGCTGCTGAGTGGGTCAGAGGAAAATACTGTACCCCTAAAAGTACAGTGGCCAGATCTAGGCTGTCTGACACATAATGACATGTTACACCAAGGTATGCATCCATGTTTATGGATGTCCACATGTCTGCCGTCAAGCTAACAGCTGAAGCCTGCTTCACTTCTGCCAAGGCCTTTTCTTTAGTTTTGGTGTATCGTGCCTCCACCATTGCCTTTACAGCTTTGCGGCCTGGAATGGAGTATGATGGATCCAGGATTTTAATGAAGTTTCTAAATCCTTCATCCTCAACCATTGAAAAAGGCTGGCCATCCTTGACAATCATATCCACCGAAAGGCTCATCCAACCTCTGTTTTCTGGACACTGTGTGGGAGAAAAGTTTGTCAATATGTTGATAAGTTCCTATATACACAGTATGTTGATCAGTGTTGGGAGTAACACACAAACACATGTATATGTATGTATGTGTATATATGTACATTTGGAGACATTTTTAGCTTACTGTCAGGATTTCCAGCGTTGACAGGGTCATTGGTTTGCTGGCCATGATTGTCATCATGCCTGGCACGCAAGTGTCTCAGCATGGATGAGGTATTGTTGTTATAAGACAACTCTTGTGTGCACAGTAAACACCGCACCTACAAATAATTGTAATTTTGAGACCCATTTAAAAATGAAAAATACAGTTCAATAATTGAAACATAACATGTAGGGCCTAAGAAGGAAAAATACCTTATTTGGTGGTATAAGGTCAAAATGCTCCCAAACCTTGGATCGCCGTTTACCACTTGTAGTTCCATCAAAATTGCCAAAAATAACCAAATTCACCAAAACTCTCCAAATCTCTCTCTCCTCACAACCAACATTGTTGATCAATAATGATGCACCTTATATAGCTTGTTTAGCGCCAAACCATTCAAAGCTGTCAAACCAGGAAAGCATTTGAAACCATCTGAGCCAGTGAAATGCATTGAAACACTCTGAGCCAATGAAATGCTTCAAAACATTTTGAACCAATGAAGCGCTACGTGAAGCAGCATTACGTTCGAAGCTTCGGACATCATCGGTCACGTGACAGTAGTGGTTTGATACAAGCTCCGACACAGTGATTCGATGCACTTTGTTTCAGGAAGAGTGACACAAGCTCCGAAGCCACGGTATCATTTGCCCATCACTACTGATTTGGTCAAATGAAACAAGTCTCAGATTTAATGTAATTTAGTTAAAGAAGTTAAGTGACATCCTTTGTGCTTATGTTTCTGTTTCTTGTTGTTCCCGTCCTAGCCCTGAAGCTGCTGCAGAAGTTCCTGGTCAGGACAGTGGTTGGACAGAGGTAGGATGTGGAAGAGTCCACGTCCCGTCCAATCAGGACACTGGTTACAGGCTCAAACTGCGCTGCACACCTAAAGATGGAAGCCGCAGTGGTCCGGTTAAGGAGCTGGTCTCTGTGGGAGCTGTGGAGGCCGGACCAGGCGTGTGCACCTTTGACAACCGACACGCATACACCGGCAAAGAGGTGGAGTGGCCGTCTGTGAGGGTGGTGTCGTACAACATCCTCGCCGATGTCTACGCCCAGACAGAACTGTCCAAGAATGTGCTTTACCCGTACTGCGCCCCCTACGCCCTGCAGCTGGACTACAGACAGAACCTGATCAAGAAGGAGCTTGCTGGATACAACGCTGACATGTCTGTCAGCAGGAGGTCGACAAAGGTAATTGATCAGAAAATTAATAAACAATTTTAATGACTGATTAATTGACTGTTTTCTGTTCTGGAGGCATCTTTTTTTTGCCAGCATCATTTTCAGTGGACACAGAGGCTGTGGCATTGTTTGTTCATGTTAATTTAAGAAATATGACATTTTAGCGTTGTTATTTCTGTGAGTTGACTTACTAGAACCTGCACAGCTGCAAACTTCTCATCCCCACTTGTCAACATGTTGGGGAAAATTTTTCTGTCACTCTTATCTGGCGCAGGAAGTAGAGCCCTGCACAGGCCAAAAACTCCAGCTCTAGCCCGGACTTGGCCCATAATGTTCAAGCCCTAGCCTGGCTCCAGCCCGACAGAGTCCACAATATTTCAGCCATAGCCCGCTATGCTGACACCAGTATCATATTAAGCTCTCTCTCAAGGGACAATTGCACTGAGGTGCACCGCTACAAATGTGTCTTCAGCAAAACCATTGTTTTTCTATGGTTCACCTCTGTACATGTTTTTTCTGATACAAGTGAAACAACATGGTCCAGCAGTTAAGTACATAAAAATTGACAATGAAAGGAGACAAGTTAAATGAGCACTTGTCTGACTTGAGCCTGGTCTATTAATAAAAAAAAAAGCTCGAGGTCACATCTGTTTGCAATTAGAATAGAACAAAACCAAGTCATTAGCTGATGAGAGTCCTTGTTTAAAAAGTTAGTCTCCACCTTTATGTAAAGTAGCATCATCTGGTGGGTATGTGAGTCTGCTTTCTGACTTTCTTCACGCTCTCTGGACTTTTTAGGGGTGTTCACAGACAGTCTGACTCCGGCTCTGGATGCCTTCGGTCTGAACGGTGTTTTCAGGATCAAAGAGAAGCAGCATGAAGGACTGGCAACTTTCTACCGCAGGTCAGGTCTGCTAGCAGCCAGAATGTGAAGATGCATGTGTCTGATGCAGTCACAGTTGGGTGTTCCTGTTCTGACACAGTTTGATCTAATTGTGTTACTTTGAGTGCAGGAATGATCACTGTAGCTATTTGACCATCTAACAAACACATTTGAAACTATATGCATGGAGGTGGAAGTAGCATAAAAAAGGTAAAATGACCGTTACTTGGTTGTCTGTGTCAAAGCAGATCATCAGATTGGCTGTTCCTGCCTGCCTACAAAGGGGAACAGACTGGTCTTTTTTTGTTTCACAGCCCAAGATCTTTTGTAACTACAGTATTTAGTTGATGTGACGTTCAACTTTTTACAGTTGGGTTTAAGTGAGATCATTAAAAAATGACATCATGTTGTCTTCTTAGGTCAAAGTTTAAGCTGCTGAGCTGTCATGACATCGTGCTGAGCGAGGCTTTGACCTCTGACCCCTGTCCATTCTGACCTGCTGCAGAAAGTTTCTGCTAACAGCGCTCTGAAGGACAAGATACTGCGAGGTCCACCGCCCTGCAGGTACTGCTGCTCACCTGCTGCACAAAATCAGAATAATTCAGAAGAGAACTATAGACGGAATAATCAATAACAAAAATAAGTGTTAGTTGCAGACCTAGTGTTGTAATCCCTCTTTCCTAAACCACTTCCCTGCAGGTCAGTGTTCTTGAGGACCTGAATAAACCAGGAAGGAAGGTGTGTGTGGCAAACACTCACCTGTACTGGCACCCGAAAGGTAGAACAACTTAGTCTTCAGTATGAACACACCTGAGTCATGATGGAAGAGACAATCTACACAAGAACACATCTCTAACTGAATTCTTTCCCTTGAAGGAGGGAATGTTCGCTTGGTCCAGATGGGCGTTGCTCTACAACACTTGAGTCATGTGATCAGGGAGGTTGCACCTGGAGCCCCTCTGATCTTTTGTGGTGACTTCAACTCCAGCCCCACCTCAGGTAACACCACACCTAAAGGCCACAGTAACATCAGTCTCTGTATTCACGTCATTACCTTCAGTTTATTGAGTTCAAAAATACATTTCCTGTTCTGATGGGAATGTATTTTTCTCCTCTTCCTGTCTGCAGGTGTGTTCCAGCTGGTCACTGAGGCGGTGGTTCCTCAGCAGCATGCAGACTGGAGCAGCTCGGGGCCGGAGGAGTCCTGCAGTATGGAGCTGCCCTCTGCCTTCCCCCCGCTGCTGAGCGCCTGCAGCCAGCCGGCCTACACAAACTACGTGGGAGGATTTCACGGCTGCCTGGACTACATCTTCATCCAGCCGGACAGCATGCAGGTACTTGCACTGACACTGATACTGCTAATATGCTGCTGTGGTAACACTTTTTTGAAGGGGTTTGCCAATACTTGCAAACCCTCCTTAATTTCCCAGGAGGGCCCCTTTTTTCATTGCCCTTTCATGGTTTCTTCCTGTACTCTCAATTCTCCCGTATTTCTCCTGTCTTATGATAAATTTTGCACACTTTTTTACCTTTTCATTATCGCAAGCTGTTTCTGACACTGTACAGCATGTATAAAACCCGTCCTTTGCAGTGAGTGAGAGACAAAGAGAGAAGGGGGAGTACAAAGAGAAAGAAGTAATCAAATTTCAGGCGTCTTGAAAAGAAGAATTCTTGTTTCTTATGGAATTTTTTAAAGGAAAGGGACGCATTTTTTTTTAAGAGCAGGACAACTAACATGCCCTTAGAAAAACATCTGTAAAATATTCATTTTCTGTGTTATTGTAATCAAATTTGAAATGGGAACAGGAACGTCTAAGTTCTGTCCTGGTTCCCATTGTGTTTCATCTGCAGGCATCTGTTGCAATATAATACGTATTCATTATTTTGTTATTTTCTGTCTTTGAAAGTCATCATAATGCAGAAAAAGTCTATGAAACTAAATCTTTTTCTTTGGGGGGAACCTGAAAACCCCTGCCTTTGGTTTTCAAAGCCTCCCTATTTTGGAGGTCTAAGGGTTGGTGAGTATAGGTGTGCATAAGACTGACATGACACCGTCATAACCATCACACGTGTCGTGAACAAGTCTTTAAGAATGCGTATGACTGTTGTCATTAAATGTCATTCGCAGTTATGTCATTTTTAATGCAAAGTTGACATTGTTTGAGATATCTTTGTTATAATGACTTGACAATAAGACAAAAATTTCATAAACGTGCCATAGCAGGCATAATTACCAAACTTAAAGAAACTAGCTTTATGTTTTAACATGACATTACAGTGGTACATTTTAGACTTGTCATAAAGGTGTCATTAAGTTTTATTACACTGTCAAAAGCTTTTATAAGGGTATTTTAGAACTGTGCCATTTGGACTCGGTCATAAAAACGCATTAAAGAAGAGTTTCCTAATGGACAGATAGTCAGTTTCACTTGTTGCTAAAGTAGGCTAACTGCTAACTGCTGTTAACTGAAGCTGGTGTTAGCTGTACAGCTATCTCTCCTATTAGCTGTTGCTGTCCTGGGATGCGAGGAGTCAAACCCAGCTAGTTGTTAATTGTTAATAATATTTCAATAAAGGAGAAGTAGATAAAATTAACTAAACAAGATGCTAACATGCTGTCTGTGTATGTGTGTTTGTGTGTGTGTGTGTGCAGGTGGAGCAGGTGATTCCGATGCCCAGTCACCAGGAGGTCACCACGTACGAGGCTTTGCCCAGTGTGGCTCACCCCTCCGACCACATCGCCCTGATCTGTGACCTGCGCTGGAACCCCTGACCTCTGACCTCAAACCACCTGGACAAAAGACACTCAGAGAACTGAACCATCAGTTTCTCCTGAAAATACATTCAGATTTCTTTAGACTTGAATACTGAAATTCAAGCATAGAACTGTGGATCAATGACAGACAACAGAAACATGGACAGGCAGAGAAAATATCTCACCCACAGCTGTCTTAAATGACTATACTACTATACTATACTATACTACACTATACTTAAATGATGTGATTAAGTTAATATTTTATTATTTACAGGACAGTAATTCATGAATTTTAATCACTGATATTCAGTGTTAGGATTGTTACTGGAACCAATAAAGAAATGCACATTGCTTTTTATTTTCCTAGAAAGTAATTCATTTCTTTGGTTGGTTTGGTACATACTCCTGACAAAAAAAAAAAAAACTATGTTGCACTACTGCATCATACCAGGTTAATAAGTATTACCTGTCTGAGCTCATGTTACTAACAGCAGTAATGTGACTTCTGCTGGTTCTTTCTCACCCTTTAAAAACTCCCGTTATAACACACTTTAGACTACATGAACACTTTTTGGCTTCAGTACCCAAGGACATGGTTAATAAGGAAATAAATATTAAAGATTTTAATTAAGGTATTTATTATGTACTATTATTTTTGGCAAACAAGTTTTCAGTGGTGCTTTGAGTTTATAAAATAAAGTGTGATTCTACTCATGAAAAAGATTTTGACTATTTTTTTCTGCACTCTGTTTTAAATTCCAATACTTTAAAACAACACTAAAAGGCAGCTTGAGGAGGTGAATATCTCCATGGATATGATGACTGACAGGTAAGGTAAACGGCTGATTCTAAGGTAACAAAAACACAATGATTTTTATTATCGGGCGATTACACACTGTTGAAAATCTACTTCTAAATATTGTATTCCATGATATAGATGGGTCCTATGAGTTGTATTTTTCAAAACTATGATTATAAAATCAAAATCTAAATGTTTTAATTGAATTTTCTTTTGAATATGTCCACATTTTAATGTACCTCATTTAAAAAAATTTAATTCTGATACTTCCAACGACACTTAAAGGCAGCACGAGACAGGTGGAATGTCTCCATGGAAACGGGTATGACATCAACGGAGGTGTTGAAGCGGATGTAGAGCCGGAGGTCGGTAAACAAACTCTGACTGACTGATGACGGACTGTAATGTTATTTTCTCCCATTCATTCACTCATTCATTCATATGTAAATACAGATGGTATGCAAGGCGTCCAACATACCATCGCCACGCTGTTTTTCTCTGATTGGGTAGAAGCGGTCAAGAGGCGGGACCAGAGTGTTTGGGTCATACCATTGTGTCGTATGTCAGGGGCGAAGAGAACCATTTGAATAAAGGTTACGGAACAGTTTTGACAGCGGTGACGCTTTGGCCGATTTTACGTGACATTCGAAAACATTAAAACATCTCACATATTATTTTTGTTCAATTTAGCGAGATTCTCGGTTACAATTAAGGTTGCGACGGATTGGAACATCCCCGAGTTAGTGACAGCTGTCAGAGTCAGACCGTCAAGTTACCCAGCAAGACCGGAAACCAGGTGATATGGCCTTTAAAATAAAAGCATAAATGCTTTTTCCTGAAAGTTTAAATCCCATAGCCACATCTCAAAGTCGCAAAATCAGTCTCATTAATATTTTCCCAGGGTGACTGTAATTTTCTGTAGTTTTGATTTTTATTTTTTTTCCAATTTTAGTGGTCCAAGACACAAGCCAATGTTAAAAAAAATTTAAAAAAATCCTCTGTGTTTGGATCTGTATTTTTTCATCACGTTGGTTGAAATGGGCCTCCATAAATTATAATCTGTTTTGTTTTGTTTTATTTTTATTTCACTGACTTTGCTGTAAAACCATTCAATAAAACGTCACAAGACTCAATTGAGGGTTCATTGACTTGCAGAACCGAGAGTGCTTTTATTTTGAAGCAGCGGACCGGATGTTGTATGTGTTCCGTTGTCTGACTGACCATGACTGACGCTGACCGGCTGGACAGGAAACCAAACAAGGAATTCGGGATTTGAACCATCTTACGTGTCATTCTGAGAGTTTCAGTGATTCACGAACCCGCCGGACACTTTTGGTGAACAAATTCCTGTAAGTTTTCATCATATTTATTCACTTTATTCAAGCAAACTGAAGACAGGAGCGGGGTGCCAGCTAGTTAGCAGGGAGCTTGTAGTTAACGGTTGTAAATAAAGTCAGCAGAGCGGAGTTAGCTAGCTTAGCTAACGTGAGTTAGCGTAAACCAACAATCACTGTGAGTTCATTTATGTCAGAGTTTCATAAACATAGCACAGCACTACTCCTTGGATTCATGACTTAAATCAAGATTTAACGTGTTTACATAATTTTTGTAATTTGTGTAAAAAGTCCTGAATCACTGTGTTGCTAAAAAGCTAATGTTATAGCTCTGGTGGTGTGTGAAAATAGCACCTGTGTTATATGTGTTATCACACTCTGTGGCCTCGTTTATCCTGTTTATTTGCAATTTGATTGAACGTATTGGTAAAATAACATTAATATAATTAATTATAATGAGTAATCATGATCATTTAATTGTGAACAGTAAAATATTAAATGAAGTTTAATTAACTATTAATGTACCATTATTAATGATTGTTAGTAAAAAGGGTTGCCTAAATTTTAGTAAGGCAAGTACAGTAACATGAGAGTTCAGCCACACTTCCTTAAAGAATGAATGAAGTCATGTGATCTGAGATGACACAGGACTACAGTTTCTGTCTCTCGTGGAGTCACCTGTTTGTTTTAAGACTTTTTAATGAATCATCAGAATTATGGTTTGATAAAATTGATTATCATATTGTCAGGGTAATACGAAGTAGAAATGGAATGAAGTCATTCAAACCACACTGCCTCACAGGCTACTCTATCTCTCATTATACAATTGTGTTCAGGTTTAACAAGTTTTACAATCTGACAGTCCAAGTGGGAGTATCCAAGCATTTGCGGACTCACAATATCTATAGTACACGCCAACGACATGCCATGACATGATACACCCTTGAAAAGGTTAGGTCAGCATCTCAGCCAGAAAAACAAAATATCTAAAGGGGGTGTGTCATGTAGTGAAGTGATATATAATATAAACTAAATATTGTTTTTGCTCCCATTTTTCATGAGTTGAAGCAAAAAGATCTAGGACTTTTTTTGTGCACACAAAAGGTTTATATCTTTTGTCCTTCTACTCTTGTAGTGACTTTCCCCTCTGCCATGATAATCTATCCACCTGACAGGTTGGCATATAGAGATGCTGAATAAATAATTATCACTGTACAAGTTTTGAGGGAGTGGACAATAGAATTTTTTTTCACACAGAGTCAGTGTGCTGCTATTGTGTGTGTTGGCTCACTGGAAAGACTGCTACACTAAATGCAACTGATCCTTAATTAGTATCATTGGTAACACCTTTGTTTACCCACTATTTCATGTCAATATGGCTGCTGTGAAAAGTCCTATTGACATGCTGATTGCAGGAGTGTCTACCAGAGTTGTTGCCCATGAACTGAATGTTCATTTCTCTCCCATAAGCCGTCTCAATTGTCGCTTCTGAGAATTTGGCAGTTCATCCAACCAGCCAACATGGATGAAGCTGTTTGCACATAATCTCTGTTCTTCAGCCTGCTGATGTGTTGGTATCTGCTGTTGCAAGCGTCATCTGGTTTTCCAGCAAGGATCTATGGAAGAAGGGCACTTATTTCCTGTCTATTCATTATTCTATGGGCCATAAAATTTATAAGGATTCAAGGGATAAAGGACATTTCTAATCATTATACAGCATGGGGATGTATAACAAAATTAGAGTTGTGATTCCTTCATAATACACACAACTTACAAAACAGATGATTAATTAAATTCAGGTCAATTCAAAATAGGGTAAAACATATAAAACAAAAAATAAATACATACAAACAGTCCTCTTGTCTTGTGTGTTGCGTCCTGTCAGCTCGGAGTGCGATCCACCCCTCAGGTGCAACAGCCTGATCTAGGATGCTGTGAAGCAGGTCTCTGTGTGTGTGGTCACAGCAGTCTCTAGTTTCCCATTGTTTGGCCAGCCTGAGTCCCATTTTGTCCGTTTCATTTTCCTGGTCAGACGATATCCAGGAGCAGCCTTAAATCCCAGCTGTAGCATAGCTCTTATCTGCTCAACTCCTTTCTTCCTGGGGAGGTCATCTGTGGCGGTGCATCCAGCTGATCTGGCTGGCTGTTTGAAAGATGCTGACTACGTTAGTTGTTCATCTCAGGGTCTGCTCCTGTTCTCGTGTCCAGGTTGCTTGCTGTCAGGTCATTGATGAGCTGTGATCACCTTGGTAACAGTTACTAAACAACAGAAGCATGAAGGCTTTAATCCTGGTTGGGGGCTATGGGACCCGGCTGCGACCGCTCACCCTGAGCGTCCCCAAACCGCTGGTGGACTTCTGCAACAAACCCATCCTGCTGCACCAGGTGGAGGCGCTGGTCAAGGTATGGAGGAGGGGGAGGAGGATTAGGAGGTGGTGTTGTTCAGTGAGCTGGAGCCCAGCTGCTCTCCCGTCCGCCACAGTTTTGTGATACTAGGGGTCGCCAAAGTCAGAAGTTTTACAATCTTGAAAACTGTAACTTTGTTGCTGACATTCTGTGTGTGTGTGCAGGCTGGGGTGGATCATGTGATTCTGGCTGTGAGCTACATGTCGGAGCAGCTGGAGAGAGAGATGAGAATCCAGGAGCAGAGGGTAAGTACAACAAACCATCACAATGACACACTGTTGCAGCTGTGAGACACATCAGCACACACAACACACTGACTGGATCTAAGTGAAAGTGGAGATAAAATAGAATGGGGACTCAATGTTTATTTTGAAGCCCAAATATCAGAAGTCGTATCATGACTATGAACACATCTTAACTTAGCTTTCATTGTGCACTTTATTCATTCATTTCCAACTTTTGTTGCTGTGTGACTCCCTGAGAGAGTTTGTTTTACATTTTCAATATAATATATCAAAATAATATATATAAAAATTGTTTTAAATAAAATCTAACGGTGGAGATATATATTTTATAACACTGCTTTATTTTAAATCAAAGTCTGGCATCATATGTAATTTACTGCTGCATCAATTCATTGTTCAATAGATTAGTCAACCAACAGAAAATTCATCAGTAACAAGTTTGCTAATAAAGTAATTGTCAGCAGTTCTGTGGTTGCAGCTTGAGGATTTGTTTCTTTTCTGTTTTATTTCAATGTAAATAGAGCATCTCTGTGTTTTTGGTCTCCTTATAGGTAAAAAAAAAAAGACATTTGAAGATGTGAACTTAAACTCTATGAAACTGTGATGAACATGTTTCACTATTATTTTTTTTTTTACAGTTTTTTTCCAACTTTATTTAGAATCACAGAATCACAGCAGTTGACACAATTATTTTTGATTATTTTCCTGAAGCCTCCTGGAGGATGTGATTCTTTCCATGATAAAAATATAAATGTTATTGTACCAGTCCTCTATAGATGGGTTTTCAGACTTGAGCCATTTCCTCGTTATTGCTTTCCTCACTATTGTCCACAGCTGTATCAAAAATAGTTGTCAGATTAATCAACAATGTAGACAATCATTTAAGTAAAGGTGAAGCTTCCAGCTGAAACAAGTTGCTGGGTCCTGAATCCTTTCTGTGGTTAATAACAGAAACCGGTGACTGGTATCAAAACTCAGTTAGACTGTTTAATATTGCCACACAGACGTTTCAGGCTAGACACCTTTGTTCAGTGTGTGGTCTGACAATTTCACAATCAGTATACACAGGTTGGATTAATTACAGATGACTGCATCAAGCACAAGAAATACGTCCAAACAGGGGGAGCCATGGAGGAGTGTCACAATGTGGGATACTAAATCATGACAAGCTAAAGAAACAAAACGCAAGATCTATTCAGTTATTAAAAGACAAACCAATGTTAACTCCTCATGTCTCATCAAGTCTATCCAATACGTCCCCTTTGGAGAAGGATTCTGTCCATATTCTCACCTCTCCACACGGCTAGATGTCAGTTATGCAATATAAAAGCTTTTTATTACACTCAGACCTTGTATTTTTTCCTCATATTGTGAAGGTGGTCAGTTTAATTTTCTGGTAGTTCATTTTTATCTACTCTGATGTTATCTGATGTATATTCTTGTGCTCAGTCTGCAGTATCCTGAATGTTTCACTGTTTTCTCCTCAGCTTGGGATTCGTATCTCCCTGTCTCATGAGAAGGAGCCTCTGGGAACAGGTGGGTTTTTCTTTACTACAGACAAATACAGACAGACAGAAAGTTTCCAGTGATTGACATAAAGAGAGCCTGGAAAAACTATGTAACTACAGTCTAATATCGTGCTATGTATCCCACTATGTTGAGTGTGCTATATGGTGTGTTATATATGTAACGTAGTAATTTTGTTGGATATTTAACTTATCACAAGAAATCAGCAGAAAAAACGACTCAGTTTTTAACTGATATTAGATCATTCAGTGCTTTATTTACCTGACAAATGAAGGTATTTCTTTTCCAGTATTGTCATATAATGTTTCTGCTCTTCATTGTTGCCGCATAGTGAAGTTTCTGAATTGGACATTGGACAGAGTCCTACAGTGGTTCAACTGTAGGACTCTGTTTGAGAGTCAAACCTAGTCTCCCAGGTTGTGTAGTTGCAGTATACTGTAGTTTAAGATCCATCAGAGGTACCACTGAAAGCTTTATACAATTAATAATAATTAGAAAATAATGAAGAGTTAATGTGTTTGTGTGCAGCGGGCCCGCTGGCGTTGGCTCGAGAGCTGCTGAACGTCGACAACGAGCCGTTCTTCGTCCTCAACTCAGACGTCATCTGTGACTTTCCCTTCAAAGACCTGCTGCAGTTCCACAGCAACCACGGCAAGGAGGGAACCATCGTGGTGAGACACAGACTTTTCTTCTATCATGTTTTTCTCGCCATATCTTTTCCTGTTTCTGTTTCCTGTGTCTTAACAAACTTCAGGTAGGTTTTGGGCTTAACAATGGTGATTAAATAAGCACATAAAAAACATTAAATTATTAATTTTATGTTGAGTTCTCTCAATATTTCACAGGTTCAGACATGGTGCCAATATAAACATGTTTTATTCTTAAACAATGTACAATCTTGATTTTACTTTTCCACAAAGTGTCATTACAGACACATCATCACTTCTCATTTATTAGTTTTACTTTCTGTACCATAGACCTTCTGTATTATTGTTTTTAGTTGATCCCAATTAGGTTAGATTTAGGACACTTATTTCGTCTAAGTTATTTGATGTAAGACTAGCTATTCAAGGCTGCTGAATGTGTGTATGTGTGTGTGTGGAAGGTAACGCGGGTGGAGGAGCCCTCTAAGTACGGTGTAGTGGTGTTTGAGACCGACAGCGGCAGGATACATCGCTTCGTCGAGAAACCACAGGTCTTCGTCTCCAACAAGATCAACGCCGGCATGTACATCTTCAATCCCAGCATGCTCAGCAGGATCCAGGTGACTCTGTTTCTCTCTCACACACACACATACACACACTCACTGCCTCAAAAGATTGTGATGAAGGAACAAATAAATGTGCAGCGGGAGTTTAAAATGCCACCAAGAAACTTCACTTGTTAACTGATGAAAGTATTTACATTCATATCTACTGTACATTCTGATACTTTGTGCTGATGTTTAATTAAATGTTTGTGACTTTTGTGCAGCTGAGACCAACATCCATAGAGAAAGAGATATTTCCTGTCATGGCAGAGGAGGGACAGCTGTACGCCATGGAGCTTCAAGGTAACTATCACTACTACTGCAATACTACAACACAAATCTATATCTGTATGGCTGCCTGTTTCATTCTGTTTCCAGTCTTTATGTTAAGATAAATCAGCCAGCTGTTGGTGATTGCCTCATATTTAGTGTACATACATGAAAGTAATATCAATCCTCTTACTGAACTTGGGTAAGAAAGTAAAGAAGAGTTTTTCCCAAACTTTTTCTTGAACTGATGTCATGATGTTGCCAGTAAAGTAAGAAACACAATGTTAAAATGATAATGGAATATACTGTGAGAATCTGACCTGTATGCTCACTCTGGACTCTGCAGCTCACAGCTCTACCAGACGTAAGTGTTTGGGCTTTTCTTCACACCCGAACTCATGTAGTTCTGGAGAGGAATCGTCTGTAGAGAAGCACCGATACCAACACACATGACGTCTGAGACGTGATGTCTGGATTAGGGGGCTTCCTCAGCTGCAGTGCAGCAAGACTTTTTTTCAGATAGTTGAATCAGTCACAAACAGGCTGGATTCTGTATCGTTCAGGTGAAAATAATAGTAGATCTGAACCAACTGTGATCCAGATCAGAAGAAAGAATCTGGAATCGGTGCATCTCTAGATCCTCATTCCTCTCTAGCAGCTTTTTCTGAAGCATTGGAGCCATGTAGCTTAACAGTCAAACCTCCCTCCCATCCTGTAGTCCAGGCTGGCAGACTGGTCCGAGTCATTGACTCTGGTCCAGATCGTAGTGGCTTTGTTTCCTTCAGAAAACCTCTGGGGGGGAAACACAGAGCAGTTTGTCAAAGCTGTCAAAGAGCAAAACTTTTGCACTCCCATAGATAGACAGATGCAAGACCATAGGCCAACAGTACAGAACTCATCGGGTTATTTTTGAAAATCTTTTTTTGTGTTATTAATTAAATATCTATTGCAAGTGAAAAAGGCGGTGTGTGTGGGAGTCTTTTTGTTCTTGCTAATTAAACTGTGAAAAAATGACAGGAGGCCCTTGTGATTTCCTGCAGAAGATTTACTGAACTACAAACGCACGGCATTTATGAAATGGTTCATCAGCCTGGATTATCCAGGTCTTTAAAGCTGGCCTCAAATTTATCCGTCGTCAGAGCAACAAATCCTCAGCTCAACCTGCAGACTGACTCAGAGTTGGCTATGTGACGATGATTTCATGATTGTATTTTTTCTTTTGTTTCATTGTTTTGCATCCTGGTTTTGCAGGATTTTTGTTTCATAGTTGGGGTTCATTATCACCAGGGTTTTTTTTTTTATTAAGTTTTTAGGGGATTTATCTGATTATTAGGTGGGACAATAAAATGGTGACAAGAATGTAGAAAGATATGGAGGACGACCTGCATTAGAAGTCACCAGCTGGATTTAAACCGGTGATGTTGCAGTTACATAGTCAGCGTTATAAACCCTAAAGCCATAAGGACACCCAGAGCTTACCTGAGCAGGAAACCAGATAGAAACTGTCTGTCCTTTTAAAGACAACTGGTCAGTCTGTCAGCAGAAGTCGGTGTCTGTTGATCATACGATCTCGTGCTTCAGTACCTCACGTATTGCAGGTCACAAGAAACTCCTGGTTTTGTGTCCTTGTTTCCATGGTAACTAATTACTCTCACTGTCTGTATCTCCTGTATGCTGTTTGTTTGTCTGTCTGTCTGTCATTTGTCTGTCTGTAGGATTCTGGATGGACATCGGTCAGCCTAAAGACTTCCTTACAGGGATGTGCATGTACCTTCAGTCACTGCGACAACACGCTCCTGAGAGGCTACGCACGGGACCCGGTTTCCTTGGCAACGTTCTAGTGGTGAGTTCAGCTCGTTGGCACTGTATATTGAATAAAGAATCCATACTCGGTAATAATCCTCCATCCTCACGTTCCTCTGCAGGACCCCACTGCGCAGATCGGGGAGAACTGCACCATCGGCCCGAATGTCACCATCGGTGCCGGCGTGGTCGTGGAGGACGGGGTGAGGATAAAACGCTGCACGGTGCTGAAGGGAGCGCGGGTTCGATCGCACTCTTGGCTGGAGAGCTGCATCGTGGGGTGGAGCTCCTCTGTCGGCCAGTGGGTGAGTAGAGGACAGACGCCATTAACCTTTTCAAAGCAGAGATCACTTCTTTGAATAAACAAATCTGGTAGCTGAACACATTTACACTAGACTACTTTATTTAGCTAAGGAACATTTCTATGATTGTTGTCAGGTGTGTTATTGACTTGTCTCTGGGTCAATCTGTGTCATCAGGTACGTATGGAGAACGTGACGGTGTTGGGGGAGGATGTGATCGTGAATGACGAGCTTTACCTGAACGGTGCCAACGTCCTGCCTCACAAATCCATCAACGAGTCGGTGCCAGAGCCACGAATCATCATGTAGCACCGGGTGGAGCAGAAAAGCCCAGCGCCTTTTTATACGAACTGGACTGAACACCTAACCTGTGCCCGACAGAGGGGGACGAAATGACAGGTGGAGGAGAAGAGGCGGAGGCAAAAGGAACAAAAGAAGGGTTTTTTTTTTTTCTCTTTTATAATTAATTTGGACTTGTTTTTAGCCCTGCTTGGCTGCATCGTTCATCAATCTGAAACTGTCAGAATATAATCAAAAAGCAGCCTGACCTGTCAGGAAGGTTTATACTCGTTTAACTTCTGTCAGAGCTGCAGGTAGAACATCAAACGTAAATGTCCTGAATGTGACGGACAGTAAATGTATCACGTGAACACTGCTTTAATAGAGAAAAGGCAGGGAGGTGGTTGATTTACCTGGGCTGGTGGAGGGACTAATGTGAAGTGTGTTTGGAGGGAGCGGGTCAGACCACTGCTATTTAGATTCACTATGCATTTACAGCTTCAGAGTATCAGTTAACAGGCACTGAACGACCAGACTACATGTTTGTCTGCTCAGACTGGAATCATGACAGATGACTAAAACTTATCATCTGACATATTCAACATAATGCAGTATTGATCATAGTTAAACCTGCATTAATAGATGAAGTTTTGGCCTCTTGGGGGCAGCAGAACACAACGCTGTAAACACAACGTCTCATTTATTATCGAATGTTTAGCAAAGAGTTGCTTCTTTACACATCCAGCAGACACAAAGGAACATACTATGTTTGTGTTCACCTCATGAATGTAATTTGACCCATTTTTATATAAGAATATTGATTAGTGCAGCTTTAATCAGTTATAGATTGGGTGTCGGGTGTGTCTCGTTGCCTTGGTAAACTTTACAGGTTATTCTTGTCTTTCTTTTTATCATGAAAACTGTGCGCTTCAATGCCAAACTGGTTAGTGCCGAACAAAATGTAACAGGACTGCGTCTAGTTTTAAATGTATTTTTTCAGCGTATTTTTCATTCATGTTTACGTGTTTCTTAAAGAGTTCCTTAATAGCACCTGACCTCCAGTGGTTTATCTCGCCTCACTGCTGCAGTGATGTTCATGTACTCCAGGGCATTACAGCCACGTTTCTGACCAAAGTAACCAGAACTTTTAGTCCCTAAGGAACTAAAAGGCTCTGTTAGCCTGTGAAGATCAGACAAATTAGTTCTTATGTATGAAAAGGTTTCCAGCTCCTGCTAGATTTCATCCTCAGCAGAAATGCTCAGTTAGGCCTGGACTTGTGTCCACAGAACTTAATTAAGACCCTGGTCCCTGCGCTTAAGTTCCTCCAAGATTTCTAGTCCCTGGGGAAAGTTCTTGCAGTGGAAACGTGGCTTATGACATCAATATGGGGTGTGATTATGGGTGGAACAGAAGAGAAACAGGCTTGAACCTTTAAACCAGAGAAGGCAGTGAAGAACTGCTTTTCAGCCTGCGGTTAAGTTACTTTTAAGTTTGTCATGAAAAAAAAGATGTGACTTTATTATCCAAAAATATCTGATGAGAGGTTTGGTGAATCTTAATCTTCAAATTGATGAATCCTGTTCATTACACACCAGGAAACAAAACTGTCTGATGGAAGGAAAATGGAAAGATGCTGTTCTCAGGTCTTTATCGTTAGTGGGGCTAAAACTGTAAAGTTCATCCCAAGATCGGCACTAGAGTTAAGGTAATGTTTTCTAAATCTAAAGTATATATATCTTCTGTACGAAGACCTTTCAGGCTCAGCTTGTCAGACTCGGTGCTACTTCACAGCTCTCATCAGTCTAAACTGTACTTTATCCCCTCAGCTGTACAGCAGTCACCTACTGCTTGCATTATTAACGTGCGATTATTGGATGTTAACATCAAGCTGAGGCTGTTGGGAGGTCGGGCTTTGTTGTCATGAATTAAACTGTTGGACAAGTGAAAACTTTGACTTGTTCATGACAGTGGATGAAAAGGATCACCAAAGACTCTGGGATTCATCCTTTGGGGACCATGAAGTCCTTTGGATAGTTGCTAGGAGATTTCAAATCAGACATTTTGAATTGGTTATATTACGGAACACAAAGGGAGGAGCCTGTTGAAGATAAATTTCACTCCTTTTACTCAAAGAAGAGGATAAATGAGCACCGCCTCTTGATTTGTCATCTTGGTTGTAAAAATGTTCAGCAGGGATGATGTCAAATCAACAGACAGCTGATAAAGTAAATCGTTAAACCTAAACAGTTAAAGGTTTCTGAAGTTCACCACCACGGACATCCATGTTTTATGTTGTGTCCTCTGTCTTCTACATTTTGCTTGTCGTTACTGACCATGAACACATCACGCAGCAGGTGATGTCTGTCTGTCTGTCTGTCTGTCTGTCTGTCCAGATACTGAACAGAGCTGATCTCTGATGGGAGAATGCAGTGGTTTCATGTTGTTATGCAGTTAGTGATGAACAGTATTTAGAATACTGAACATGTAAAGACTTTGACTGTGTCTGAATGAATGAAGTCAATTCTTGTAATGAAGTCTTTTTTAAGAGAATAATATAATCTACTGACCACATCCTCATTGCGTCTCGTCTCTTTCTTTTTTTTATATTTAAGTGCCACTAAACTCATTTTACGCATGAATATTGGTTTACTTCAGTACAATTATTCATCAGAAAAACTTTTAGATAAAACTAATCATGAAAAACATTATTTACTTAAGATTACTTAAAATGTAAAAATAAAAGCCCAAAAAATAATCTCAACCTCAATCTTAAATATGATATATTTTCTCCAATAAGAACTCTTTTTACTTTATAAATAATTATTTTTTAAAATATAATGACTTAAATGTGGAAATGTGACTTTCTCTTGTATATATTTATTCTCAAACGATTTGTTATACAGCTTATATTTTGATTTTGGAAATCTGTTTTGTTCAGTGTCCCTAATATTCAATTATACTTTAAATAGGTTTTCAATTTGTGCTCAAATCTCTGGATCCATTTGATTTTATTTGAGTTTTAGAATCATAATTAAAATAATTAATCTGATCATATCAGTTCACAATTAATCCTGCATCCAAAGGCTTAATTAACAAGCAAGAAAGAGGTACCGCCTCTGCTGACACAATGACCGAGTGCAGAATTAAATAACCGTATAAAAGCAAACTAATAAACATTAATAATCAACATACAGATAAACTAAATAATTTACAGTCATTCCTTACAATGAGACATACAGCCATTGTGATGATTATCTCTTAAATTTGGACATTTGAAAAGAAAATTTGAGAACAGATACATAATGTAGGCTAATTAAGACCCTTAACCATTAATTATAGAGCTTTTCACACTGCATATCCTTAAGTCTGGGCTGAGGATAGCTCTGGGATAACTTATGCCCCTTTTCACACACATATTGATCACCCAGGGGTAAATCAGTGGTTCCCAAACTTTTTTTTTTAATCCCTTCAGGATGATTCAAAGCCCCTCTGCTTAGCGTCGGGATCCCGCATCATCCTGTCAGGGTTTATTTGACAATACTGACCTGCTCACTGCATTATCTCTGACATACCAAACTGACTACGGTCCTTTACAATGCAGAGGAGTAAAAGAGTAAGTGCTTTTTTAAATCCTCATAACTGCAATCTGTATGTTTACATGTAACCACATTGTAATCGGTGTACGTATGAAAATAAATATGTCAGATTCTATGTGGTTTGCTTTACATTACTCTTACAGTGCTCAACCACCATGAATGGAGTAACACATCCAACAATAAGCAGATACTGTGCATATTGAACACAACTTCATGGGAGACAATTTCTACAGATACCCTGAAGCATTTATTGACATCACATACAACAAATGATTCACCTATTAGTAAAAAAAAAACTGAAGGATTCACTGAATCCATTGGACAAAAAAGTTTGATACACACCAATGATTGATGTTTGCAAAGTTGAGCTGTTAACTGGACACATGTTTGAGTCGTTACAGGTATGTAGCTTATCGGAGCTATGTGAGCTTGTGCTGGGGCTTCCTTGTCAATCCAGCCTGTGAAGTTCTTCGGATTTGCACAGTTTCCAGATGCCCAGGGTTGATATACTGGATTCAGATGTCCACTTGGTTGAACCGGGACACAAAGCTGACGATGACGTCCTCCTTGTCTGGCTGCTCGTACTGTGCACTGTCCATCAGTTCAGGCACTAACCCTGCGCAATGTCACATAAAGATTTTGTTTAGATTTTTTCGATTTTTATTTGTGTATCTATATAATTTATTATTTTTCTATTCTGTTTTCTCTTTTTTTTTTTTTTTTAACTTTTTTGGTGTTGAAACTGTCACACTAACTGTCACATGGCAACAGTAAATACAACATGTACACAAGTCTTCACTGGTTCTGCTCTGCATGCTCCCTTCATGGCCTTTGGAAAGTGCACTTAAAGAGTGCGTCTCCACCAAATGTTGGGCTTGTGGTTGGTCTGCGTTTTCATTGTAAAACATGGCAGCCAGGTAGAGTCTGGAAGTATAATACAGTCTAAGTCTAAGTAACCACATCATCATTTAACTGCAGCGCATTCCAAGAAATTCTCACAATTCATATGAAACATTTATTTTCAGATTAAAAAAATCCCCAAATTAAAGAAAATTTGGGCGCTGTGTTGTTGTACACTGTGACAACACGAGTGTCTTTCATATGCTACTGAGACGATACAGGCAATCACACACTGCTATGTGCCGAATACATTTGTCGTAACACACGTGTGTGGCTTGGCCATTGCTACAGTGTGCTTTTTGTAAGTAAAAACTGATCACTCATGCAGTCAAATGATGTTTTTCGCCTCTTGTTTGCACATGAACACGAGGAAATATACCTCCAGGTCCACTCGAGGTCTCTTTGGCGTCCTTTCTGTTGGTGTAGATGACAGACAGGCAGGGCAAGGGGCTGCAAGGGGCGCTGATGTGCCATCCACAGATGTGCCAACACCAAAGTCTCGGCAGGACACAGTTGCTTGGACACCTGTAACACATTTGTTTTTTAATTTTTATTTTAACCACAAAAGGCAGCAACAGCTGAATGTTAAACTTTTTCAGAAGCAGCTGTATTACAGCAGGCTACAAACCTGCACTCCTGAAGTGAGGCTGAAGAGTCTTCATGGACAGCTGTGTGGCGACAGTGCGGTTCTGTGGTGGGTCGGTCTGGCAAGCCACAGTCTTTGTTGAACTAATCTGTAGTGATGTAGCTGTTGTTATGACCTGTGAGCAGGAAACAGGTTACACCAACCGAAACAAAGTTATGCATTCAGTAGTTCATCATCATCATCATCACAGCAGTCAAGGGGGCAAGGGAGTTCTTAAAGCGGTTAAGCCTGCACTCCAGGACTCTAAAGCACCTGCCTGAGGGCAGAAGCTGGTACTCATCGTGGCGGACATCTGAAATAATCCTGTGGGCCTGGCTGATGATAGTTTCTTCAAAGACAGACTGGAGTGTGAGATGCTGCCTGACTCCCAGGATTTTCCTGGCTCTCTGCGTAAGCCGGGTAATCTGGGCCTTCAGTTGTACACCAGACTGAGATACCATACCGCAAGATGCTCTCATCTACAGCATGGTAGAAGGAGAGCAGAAGAGCAACATTCTCTGGTCGACCCCAAAGACCAGACCTGAGCAAAATGTGGCCGGGGGGGTGGGTGTGGGCCACTGGAAGGTTTCGTGTGGCCTCTACGGCCATCATGGAAATTGCATTCAATTTAACTGTGAACTTTATTTTGAAAGGGGTCAGTGCTGTGTTCATTGGTAAAGACAATGAACTGTTTTTTTTTTTTTTTTTTTTTTTACATTAAACTGAACTCTATTCACTCAGTGCTGAGCATCCATGTTGTTTATGTTGTTCTTCTTCTACTTTTGCTGCTACTATTGTTGCAACCTGTATGCAGCATGAACGGTGCACAGTAAAACGTCAAGTTTTGGACACGCCAACAAATACATGAGCCCATAATTCAACATGGCACTTCAGTAAAGGGTGACCAACAGCAGAAGAGTCCTCCTCCTCCTCATGCATGCCCTGCCCTGTCTGTAATGTAATGCAAGACTAAAGTTACCATACTGTTGTCCTCTTGGCTTGATTTAGCAGCAGGTTACTACACACATCAGGAATGAGAAACTTTGTTTTAAGTTACACAGCGTTGCCAAGCAGAGGAGAGAAGAAGCGTCCATAACAACAGAACCGACAGCACAGACCGGACACACAACAGGCGACATAATGTTACACATGTTAATCACCTTTAGATGAAGTGTACCGTTCACACATACTGTCTCGACTGTTTCTAAATGTGACACACTCCAGCCTACAGTAGATGTTAGCCACATTAGCCGCGATGCTAACGCCAGGTGTCGCCCGGCTGAACACACGGTAAAAGCAGCATAAAACACGATTTTAAAAAAAGAAAAAACTTACCATTTTTTTATATTCCTCACGGATTGTCGGTACCGAGCCCTCCTGGAGCTTCAGCCTCGAGGCGAATCCAGCTTTGTACTGGCCCTCGTTCAGGAAGCAGTCCGAGGTGAAATGGTAACCGCACACATACAAAACTCTATCGATGGTTTCAGGGACGTCTCCGTCAAAAATGAAGTCGATCCACTGGCGCTTCACGAGGTCAGACGATGGGAGTATGTGGAGACTTTTGTGCGGGTTCCTGCAGCCAACAACGGAGCAGCTTGTGTGTCGTACTTCCGACATCTTCTTCTTCTTCATCTTCTTCTTCTTCTGCTTCTGCTTCTGCTTCTGCTTCTGCTTCTGCTTCTTCTGCTGCTGCTGCTTCTTCTTCTTCTTCTTCTTCTTCTTCTTCTTCTTCTTCTGCTTCTTCTTCTTCTTCTTCTTCCCGTTTTATGGCGGGTTTCAGCCACTTTTAAGGTGCAGTAGCGCCGCCCACTATGTTGGGAGTGTGGGCCAGAGTCAGCAAAACAAGACAAAAAATAAAAAATAAAAACAACAATTAGACACTAAACCAAACCTAAACCAATGATGAATATATTCTCTAGGCTCAGCTCTTCTATACCATGTTTTCTGACTTGTTCTCTTTAGTATTTCTTGTTCTCTGGAGGACTTTCAGCAGTGAATAATTACATGTTTGACTGTTTCCTCTGTCTGACAGTATCCACACTGACCTGAAGGATGTTTGTTTTTTCTTTTTAAATAAAGTGTTTTATTGAGTTTTGTGCACAACCCTCAGTGTTGTAATGATGTTCTCCTCTCTGGTGCTCCTTTTTAACTTGTTATATTGAATAAAGATGACTTCCTGTTTTTCCTATGTCCTCTATTCTTTAGTGATGTTTGCTTTTGCCTCTTATTTACTGAGTTTTCATTACCTAGAGCCTGTTTTGCTAATGTCCCCACAAATTCATTTCTCCTTTTATCCCCGTATGAGCTGGAATCCACATAAAGTTTAACACAATATTTACATTCTTGACTCTGTACAGGGTTTCATATATTTCATTGATGATATCTTGCCTGCTGTGAGATGTAAATGATTGTAAAGACACCTGTGTGGAACATGAATCTGAACAAACAATTCCCTACCTGCTGCAATGCTGCTGCAATAGCCAACATTTCAACTGTTTATACCAACAGATGATCTGATGATCTTTTTACAGAGGCTTGTAAAGCTGGTATACTAAAAGCAAACCCAGGATCCATCAGAACATACTTGGACAAACGTTTGATATGCAGTTTGCAATCTGTCTTCAACCAATATTCCAATGTCTTCAAACCTTTATGTAGGCTACACTCATTTTTTCCAGTAAATAGAAATCAACTGTAACAGCCAGGGTGGTGTTACTGATACTGATAATGTAATGTAGGGCTAAATGTTATTGTAGTCATGTCATGTCTCTGGGTTTTTCCCCACTAGTCCATGCAAAAACACTTCTGTTTAGCCATTTCTCTCTCCCAACATGACAGAAGTACCTTATTTGTTGGGTATTGATCCTCAGATTGCCTTTGAAGGTTTGCCCAGTATCTCATCATCAGCTGTTTATGTCTAAAATACAGGTATTTAACCAACCTCGACCTGTACAGCAGACACAGGAGTCATTTTAAAATCACCACAACAGAATCTCAAGGTTTGTGCTTGTATCACCTCCAGCTTCTTTATTAAGGTTTTTTTGGAGGCACACTTCTGTTGTAATGAGTCCCAGATTACTTTCTAATATGTGTGTAATAAGAGTCTAATAAAAGGCCTTATGCGGTCTAATAAAGAACATAGTGTTTATAGTTTTTGTCTATTTTGATACCAGGTACAGCTTGTTACTTCTTCTTAGCAGTGGTGGAAAGAGTACTGAAAATCTGTACTCAAGTACAAGTACAAGTACTGTTACATTACTCAGTTACAAGTATTTGTTGCAAAAACTTCTATTAGAGTATTAGTTACTTTTAACCGTTGATGTCACAGTCACCTCTCTAAACTAAGGTTTCACATTTTGTGTGTTTTCCTTAATCAATAGTTGAAAAAGCTAATAACTGATTAATCATTAATAATTTATAAGATGCTAAACACATTTTTTCCCACATTTTCATTCTAATTTTTCATTTTTTGGTCTTTTTTTTTATTTTAAAGTTTAAAAGTTTAGTTTGAAGTTTAAGTTTCCTTATTCAACAAATAGTTCCACCAGACAAAACAATTGGTTAAATTCTCAACTGTAATTAATCGATTAATGATTAATCACTGACATCCTTACTCTAAACGTGTGCTGTCTCAGCGTTTTGTTTTGTTTTGTTTTTTATTTGTATGTCCTCGTTTTCATTGGTCCTTTTGCGATCAGATCACCTGATTGGCTACTAAAATGCAGATGAAAGGTTTGGATATTAATTCAAATTGTACTCAACTATGATTTTAAGAGTAACTAAGTAGATTACATCTTGGAATGCATACTTAAGTACAAGTAAAAGCACAGACTTGAAAATCTACTCATAAAAGTGCAAGTGCCCCAAAACACTACTTATAGTTACTTCCCCCCCTGCTTATTAGTGCACTGTAAAATAAAGTGAAGTACAAGAGTTTCAAAGCTGCACTTCAGAACAGTATTTGATTTAATTTCTATACACCACTGCACAGCAGCCATGCAAATTAATGCAACCCAACAGCATGTAAACAATGTAATCCGTGTGTTGTTATTACATTTAGATGATGTTGTTCTAAAGGATGACAAAGCTCAAGATTCAGTTGATGTTTTTTATTCAAACAGAATTAAAAGGTCTCATCACAGAGGCCTCAGTGGTGATGATACATCACAGGTGATACTTGTAATCCAAGACAGTGTACTCAAATAGAGCAGAGTGAACAGTTTCAGTATCTTTACAAAAAGACAGAATTGTTTAGTAAAACCTAAACAAAGCGAACCAACTCTCTCACACTGAGAGAAAATAACTTTGTAATGTCGACACAACAGAACATGTTGATGATAGAACAGATGACGTAAAAACCCAACATGGGTCAATAATCTTTTACAAAGTAAAGAGTCAATCAAGGAGTTCAAAAAAGAACAAAGTGCTACCAGAAAGTAGCTGAGATTTGCCAGTTCCTGTCCCTACTGATACAGAGGACTTACAGGACTTAAAGGCAGATGTGATCATGCTGGTCACTACTGATCAATATCTGAATATATTGATAATCAATGAGAGAATGTTACAGTATTCATAGAATACAATTTTATGCTACTCAGTATTTTCAAATTTTCTTAGAAAATTCACAAAACTTAATTGAAATTTAAGTCCAATATGATTTTGCACAGGCAGCTCTGTCACATTTCAGAGTCTGATAATAATCTTTGACCAATGTGGTCATGTGAGTTTGTGTGGTAGTAAGTTCAGTCTGTAGGTGTCTACCACGGCCTCCAGAGGGCGCTGTTGACTGGACTGTTGTCTTTGGTGATGCTGGTCTGGACTGTGGAGCTCAGAGGAGAGAAGTCAGCCTCTCTCAGGTTCTTATCAGAGGAAGACTGCAGCTGGTTGAAGTGGTTCAGAAGACGTCTCTGGGACTCTGTCTTCACCTGCTTCCTGGACAGGAAGTGTTCCACCTCTTGGACACACCTGGAGTAGCCCTGATCAACAGCTGGATGCTGCTGCTGTTGATTCTGCTGCTGCAGTCGTCTCAGGAAACAAACGGTCATCTCCAGGATGTCTGCTTTCTCCAGCTTGGAGTCTGGCTGCTGTTTGAGGAACTCTGGACCCAGGAGAGACTTGAGCTGCTCAATGCTGCTGTTGATTCGCTCTCTGCGTAACTTCTCCACCAGAGGCTTTCTGAGCTGCAGGAAGAAGAACAAAGTCATTAATCAACTTATTCTGGAGGAAAGTGTGAGCATGAACAAAGACAACCTGTCATGAATGAGATTTAAATGTTGTTGAATCTTCAATTTACCTTGTGGGTCAGAGTCAGATGCTCCTGAGAATTGGTCATAGCTGCAGTGATTGTAGGTGCCATGTCTGGATCTGTGTGCTGTAGAGGTCTCTGTAGAGAGAATCTGATCTCTGCTGGCTTCATCCCTCCTATTTATAGTCCCACATCTCCATATGAATGTGTGGGTCTTGGTCTGACTGAAGTTTCTCACAGTCTCAGCCAATCAGAGAGCTCGGTGACACAATAAGGCATGTGGAGCAGCAACACGCCGAAATGCCTCAGGGACAATGGTTAAATCTCAGGGGAACAGGTGGAGGACTGGGGGAGTGATGGAGAGAGACTCACAGAGCTCTGTGTGAATCTGGGAAAGTGGTGACCCTGTAGAGAGAGCAGATCTGCTGCCTGATGCTGGGATCAATGACTTTGACTGAGCACACGCTCATCATCACATCACACACGTGGGAGACTGACTGGTTGATCGTCCTCAACATTTAAAACACTCACATTCCTTAGAGGTGTTGTTGCATTTGTGCTATTAATTCAAGTACCAGTCCTTGAGAAAATTCCCATGTGAAAAAACTGAAACATCAGGATTTTAAACAAATGCAAATGAATAATGCAAACAAATGCATTATTATGACCTGGTACTAGACATGTTTTTTTAAAGAAACTACTCACTAAAACAACCAGAATCAGATCCCCAGAGGGAAATTGGGTCACGTTACAGTTGCTCCTATTCAAGAATAAAAATTGCATGCAAAGTGCATTATACTGCAATATATAACAAAATAATATAACAATAATTATATAACAAAATATATAACAAATAAAGAATGTAAAAACGTGCCTTATATTACAATATATGACAAAAAAATAGAACACTAACTATATAATAAAAATATGTAACAAATAAGAAATACATAAAAAATATACATAATATTTTACAAAATGTAACAACCACATATACAGAAAAAATGGAAAAGCAGAAACAGAAGAAAACAAAATAAGAAATGTAAGAATTGTGTTCAAATATGTGCCTATTGCACAAAATTATTGCAGGTAATTACAGCTGTGATTAATTCTTACAAGTTTAACACATATTGTGATTATGACGATCACTAAGTGAAACTGAAGTCGAACTCATTCAGCTCAAAGTCTTCCAGATGAAACAGATGTGCCTTCTGTCTTGTGACAAGTTGTTTCAGTTGAGGTTTTTCCCGCCTTGAATCCCGGGAGCTGATCAATGCAGCACAAAAGGAGTTTGAAAGCTTTATTGACGACTGCGTTCAGCAGGGGGTAGAACCTGACAGCACAAAGTATCTGGAGAAAAAAACAATGAGGCTTAGCGTCTAAAAGTGAAGGAAGATATGAACGGAAAGTTGGTTAGAAGTAATTGATTCATATTTCAAGGAATACCAAAGTCCTTTTTCATGTTTTCCAAAACAAATCCTGACAAAAATGTCTTTGCTCAAGGCTCAACGATAAAGACTGCTCCAGTAAAATGTCATGTTGGGGAAGTAAATCTGGAAACTTCTTTCTTTGTTATCATATTAAACTGAATATCTTTGGATTATTGATTGACAAACAAGACATTTACAGACATCATCTTGGATCTTGGACTTTGAAAAAGTTTTTTTTTATATTTTAAATGCATAGATTAAACATGACAAATGGCTGTGCTCTTTTTTGTTGTAATAACCATTAACCATTTGTACACTTGTGAGTAAAGATCAGCTTCTGCCAGGAACAACTATATGTTAAACCCTGTTGCTTTCTTGTCTGTTGGTTAATTTAAGTCACTTCATTCATATCAGACCTCGGCACACAGGCTGGATTCAGCCCACTGAAAGTTTACATGTGGCCTGCAAAGCTATCATGACTATTATTAGAACTATTACAACTAAAATCAAAGACAGTCGCTATAATTTTGCCTACTGTTAAACTGTTATTGGGCCTTTATTTTGAAAGGGTTCAGTGCTGCGTTCATTGGTCATGTGTTGTTCTTCTTCTACTGTTGCTGCTACTGTTGTTGCAGCCTGTATCCATCATGCACGGCATACAGTAAAACTTCATGTTTAAATTATTTGACCACAATTCCATTATTTCTTTACTGAAGTCGCTGGTAAAGTCTTGCGTGTTATGTGTGTCTGGCCCAAGATGGACTCATCAGTTCATCGTGTGTCCCCACATGGAAAATAGTTGCCCACCCCTGATTTAGATGTTTCTTAAAACACCAGGAATTTAGACAAAGGCACATGTGTGTTAAAACATGAAGCAAAACAAAAGTTTTGTTGTAAGGGCAACATTTCACTGACAGTTTGGCATCCTTCAATAGAATAAAAAATAAAGGCTCAGAATGAAATGATGACCCGATAAACAAGAGGGGAAATGAAGTTGGCAGAAGTTAGTGAGCTGGGAGCAGACAGAGACAGACAGTGAAAGAAAAACAGAAAAAAAAAGAGACTAAAGAGGGAGAAAAAAAAAAATCTTCCTCTGAAGTGTGCCAACTCCCCTCGGAGAATAGTCAGGTGCTGGTGGGGTTGAGGATGCTAATCACACTCAACTGTGACTCTGCCTCTCACGGCTTTCCCACACTCTGTCCATTGACAGGCTCCCACTCAACAATAGACATGTGCCTTGTTAAATGCTAATTCAACCACACACACACACACACACACACAAACATACACACACACAGACACACACACACACGGGCAGGCAGCTCTCAGCTCTGCCCTCAGGCTAAAGTTTGTTGTTTAGACACTCACTTCAATTAAGAGATGGGAGCGAGAGAAATAAACACAAATATTTTGACCGGGGATGTTCCCTAACAACCAGTCAATTAAATATAATGAGCTGAATAATTATATGCACGTTAAACTACGTATACGCTTCACTTTAACCCCCACGTTTAGCATCTATAAGCAGTATTTAAACATTTATTTATTAGTTATTTATTGTAACATGATGTAGTTTGAGCAGATTGTTGCAGTATAACTCATGATTAGTGGGACTGATCACTTTTGCATCACTATTTTCATTTTCACTGAAAAAAAAAACACTTATCAAAAAAACTGCAGCTTCTGCTACTTGGCCATTTTGTGATTTTTATAATATACTGATTAATTGTGCAGCCCTAGTATAGGGGACTTTTTAAAAAGTGTTTATGATAGACTGTACAATAGATATCAGGGAAGTCAGTTCACTAATTTTTTTTTTTTAAAGAAAGCTAAAAACTTTCTCCCTAAATTTATTTATCAGTGACTTTCCTGATTCAGGTCTGAAGCTGCACTTTGCTTTGTACCTGCACTGCTGCAATTGTTTAAAATGTTGTATTTTACTTGATTTTATGCGTTCTATATACTGAGTGGATTTTATTTTCCATTTCATGTTATGCATTACTAATTTTTATCTTATTTTTCACTATTATTATGGAGTGTTTTTTGTTCTCCATCTTATTTTACATTAATTATAACATTTTATCCCTATTTTTGCACTTGCTTTAAAGCACTATGAGCTGCATTTCTTGTCACTGCGACTTCAATTAAAAGAAAATAAAAAATGTTCAACTTTGCACATGTATATAATTTAAATATTACATATTTTAGTATGTCTGTACTGTAGTAATATATTCTTTATATTTTGTGTGTATACACTATTTTATTTATGTATTCTATATATATTTATCTTATTATCTACAAGGCTGTTGATATATATTTTTCTCCTCTTATGTCTTTGTATATTATTGTGTGTTAAAGTTTCCATGCAATGTCTGGATAACCTGCTGCTGTAACACAAGAGTTTCCCCAATTTGGGATCAATAAAGTGCATCTATCTACCCGTATATCCAAAAGGTTTTACACAAATAATGTTTATTAGTAGTAGCAGCAGTCATGTACAGTATTATTTCAACAATTATAACTTTTCCTGAGGACATATTATGTATTATTACAACTGTGTTTTTACTATATTATCATTCATTACACAACTGTCTGTCTGTTATTTAATAATGTTTACATACAGCTTTTAAATGCTAAACAGGAGGATTAAAGTAAAGTGTGACAGTATTTTCTTTAGACTGTGCATTTTAGGTTTAAAATATGTTTCAAATCGATGATGACTAGTAAAATAGATAATTATAATACCATAGAACGACTGCTAATTAAGCAGGATTTTAATCTATTATTTTTCATATATATTTTATTGGAAACCTTTATTAATCAAATGTCAAACACAAAGTACAAAACTGAGTTCCAAAGTAGTTTTTCCTTTTCTTTTCTTCTCATTATTGGTGTGTTAAAACACCTTCTTCCAACCTCCCATCCATCCAAACCTCGCAGAAACAGACTGAGAAAAAAATGCTTGTGCACAAAAAATAAATGAAATAAATAAAACACACACGCAAAAAGTAAATAAAAAGGGGTTTAAACTAAATTGAATTGAATTTTGTCCAACCAATGGCAGACCTCTAGCTTAAACTATCCTTCAGTGGGTAATTCCCAAACGTTAAAAAATATAAACACAGCAGATATGATCTAAAGATGCATGTTGTCATGTTTAGTGAGTAAAAAATGTGATTTAAAATTCAGAGGTAAAGAATTCCTCCTCCACCCCCTCACAGACGTCTTTGTCTGGTCCGTCTCTATTGTCCCTCTGGGGCTCTGTGAGTGAGTTTTCCCTGCTTTCCCACACTCTGTCCATTCACCGCCTTCAAGAACAAAAGAAGTGTGTCTGGTTGCACATCACATTAATTATGGAGTCAGTTTACGAGTTTGGTCTCACTGCGTCTGAATGGAAATTCCTGTCATCAAGACTCGTCATTACCAGGCTTTTGTAAAATGTCTATGAGGAATGCAGACATGCTAAAGGATTAATGAACATTCAAAAGCTCTTTTTTCTCCCCCTCCTTTACATTCAGATTGTTCCTCTGGATTCCACGCTGTTTATTTTGACAGGAAGCGTAACAGGGAGTCTATTCCTGAATTGATAAGATGCTGGTTATGGTGCAATGAGACAATGAATTGGAGGTTAAAGCTTATTTCTTTCGCTGCAATGAAACTTTACCTAAAACTTGTGATCAAACCATCTTCCTCCAGCTGCTAATAAAGATATTTGTGTGTTTGTGAAAAATATTAAAAAGACAGGCCTTTGCATCCAGGATATTAATTAACAGTTGCTTATTTACATCCATCAGTTATGGAGTTATGGAGTTTGTGTCACCTTTTAGCTGTTTAAAGTCTCCACCAACTCCTCAACAAATTATTTTAATTAAAAAAATATTCATAATAGCCACTTTTTACATCAACATAGTGTGTTTTAAATGTTCATGAAGTTGCATATATTCTTTTTCCACAGCATAGTCTGTCTTAAACTATTGTAACCATTGTACATTTGTATTTTTTATTATTATTCTTGGCTGCCAAACAACATCTGGCAAAGGAACTGCTGATGAAAACTAGCCCGAGCTAACTCAGGTGCATTTACATTCATTTTAAAAATGATTAATGCACATTATCCCTTTTTAAATAAATAAATACATAAATGAATAAATAAGTAAAATCTAAGTGCTCGCTGTAAAAAAAACATGCAAGAATTTAGTGGAATCAACTAATCTATCCTCATGAAATATACAAGTTCAAAATATCTCGTACTTATTTCAGAACACTACAACACAAGACTCGTTCTTCTAATTTAAAGTTTACTTGAAATGATGATTTGAATGAATGTGCTGCAGATTTCAATCGACTCATTAAGTTAAGTTTATTAAAGAAATGTGTTTTTTTAAAATTATAATAAATGTTAAATGTTATAAATAGTCATCACTGTAACTGAAAAGTTGTTGGTTCAACTTAATATTCAATTTAAGGACAATTATTATCATTATACAACACAAGGCTGCACAGTGAAATTAGAGCTTTAGTTCTTTCAAAATGCAGCATAAAGTATATACAAATCATAAATAAATTTCAGAGTGAAAAAATGACATATTAAAGGATAAAACTAGGAAAGTTTGAAGGAGCCTCCAGCTGCTGCATCTGCATGTGCAGTGGTTCCCAGTCTGAACTCTGCTGAAGATGTTTTATCATGTACAGCTGAATTAATATTAAACACTTTAACATTTTACTTGTTTAGAATCATTACAAAATTACCTGAACTTGTCCTTTCAAATTCAGGCACGTGAAAAATGTATGGTAGCCTGGACACTAATTTAAAACAAGTACTTTATTTTCCTTACAGTGTTTCTTCCATCACTGATAAATGCTCTCTCAAAGCATAAAGATGTGAATTTTTGATCCAAAACATGTGATATAAGGAGTCCAGAGATGTTATTTTCTTAAAGTTTGGCAGGATGAGCAGCTCAACTGCTGATTCAGCAACATTATCAGACTGCTGAGTGAAAAACAAAACCAAGCAAGCAAGAGGAATACTGTTGATGCACCGCAGAGTGTTAAGATCACAGATGAGTTTGATAGGTTTACATTATATGCAGAAATATTTGCATGTTCAGCTTTAGAAAAATAAAAATGTAACATGTTTTCATTATCAGTGTGATGATGAGCGTGTGCTCAGTCAAAGTCATTGATCCCAGCATCAGGCAGCAGATCTGCTCTCTCTACAGGGTCACCACTTTCCCAGATTCACACAGAGCTCTGTGAGTCTCTCTCCATCACCCCCCCAGTCCTCCACCTGTTCCCCTGAGATTTAACCATTGTCCCTGAGGCAATAACAGCATTCACGGTGCTGCATCCCTTATTGTCTTACAGAGCTCTCTGATTGGCTGAGACTGTGAGAAACTTCAGTCAGACCAAGACCCACACATTCATATGGAGATGTGGGACTATAAATAGGAGGGATGAAACCAGCAGAGATCAGATTCTCTCTACAGAGACCTCTACAGCACACAGATCCAGACATGGCACCTACAATCACTGCAGCTAGACCAGTTTCAGGACCATCTGACTCTGACCCACAAGGTAAATTGAAGATTCAACAACATTTAAATATCATTCATGACAGGTTGTCTTTGTTCATGCTCACACTTTCCTCCAGAATAAGTTGATTAATGACTTTGTTCTTCTTCCTGCAGCTCAGAAAGCCTCTGGTGGAGAAGTTACGCAGAGAGCGAATCAACAGCAGCATTGAGCAGCTCAAGTCTCTCCTGGGTCCAGAGTTCCTCAAACAGCAGCCAGACTCCAAGCTGGAGAAAGCAGACATCCTGGAGATGACCGTTTGTTTCCTGAGACGACTGCAGCAGCAGAATCAACAGCAGCAGCATCCAGCTGTTGATCAGGGCTACTCCAGGTGTGTCCAAGAGGTGGAACACTTCCTGTCCAGGGAGCAGGTGAAGACAGAGTCCCAGAGACGTCTTCTGAACCACTTCAACAACAGAGAGGCTGACTTCTCTCCTCTGAGCTCCACGGTCCAGACCAGCATGAGTAAAGACAAGAGTCCAGTCACCAGCGCTGTCTGGAGGCCGTGGTAGACACCTACAGACTTGTACAACAGTGAAGATCAGGGTGAATCTCTGAGCGAGCAGTTGTACTTTTGGACTTTTAACCTCATTTCATCCTCATTCTTATGATGCTCTTATTCTGAAGAGTTATTACTGCAACTTTTCATTTTTATCACCTTTCACAAAGGTTCTGTGTTTCTGTGATATTTACAGACAACATGTTGGCTACTATTGTAGTTTAAAGATATTATTTCTGATTCTGTTACTCTGTGAAGTAAAAATTATTATTCCCAATGGGAATGTTTTTATATTGTCAGAGACACTGACAATGATGTTTGTACTTTTCCTCCTTTGTAGGAGACACAGTTAATCATGTTGAGCATGTTTTAGATTTATATGTGATACTCACATACTCTGTTTATTGAAATGTCATTTCTGATGTGTCTCTAAATATCTCAATTTCTGCATTTTCAGCAGAACAGTTTTGTGTACGAACAAATCCAACATGACAAACGTGCTGCTTTATAACTCTGTGAGTGACAGCACTCATACCTTCAGTGAAGGGAAAATGTCTCACAATGAATGTATCTCTTCAAGCCAAGTGATGCGCATTAAAACAATCACAAAAAAAAAACAGAAAACATTTGTTTGTCGTATTTTTTTTTTTTTACCAGGTATTCATGTGAATTAAAGCATCAGATTTTAACATGATGAGCTTGTATTAACAGCTGACAGATGCAGATTAATGAGTGAAATGTCTCAGTGAGGTAAAACTGGCCTCATTTAGTCATGAAGCGATTAGCAGGTTTTGGTTGTTGTTGCACAATGATTACACACCTTTAAAAAGATCATTTGATGGACAATAATCCAGATAAGGTTGACAGTCAGAGAACAGCTGCTTCAACCTGAGCTGTGAGCTTTTGGTTTAATCACATCTACACATCTGTAATCAAACATGATGTTCAGTGGTGGAAAGTAACTAAGTGCATTAAGTTCTGTACTTGAGTACAATTTTGAGGTACTTGTACTTCACTTGATTATGTCTATTTAACGCTCCTTTATACTTCTACACCACTACATTATAGGGAAAATATTGCACTTTTTATTTCACTACATTTATCTCACAGCTTTAGTTAGTACCATTACAATAGGTTACACACAAAACATATGAAGTACATTTAAAATGTGATGCACTGTAAAAAAAAAATTAGAGGGCAAAGAAGAACAAACTATCCCAAAAGTGTTTAGAAATAAAGCTTAAACCAATAGTCAATTGATTCCTGAATTATTAAAAAAAAAAAAAAAAAAAAAAAAAAAAAATAATCTGCAACTATTGTTTAGCCTTTTTCATTTTAGGGTGAAGATTGTATGAAGATTTACTGCTTTTCTTTTCTTAAATGACAAACTGAATCACTTTGAGGTTTTGGATTTTACAATGATATATGAACTGATTGATGGATAAAATAATCAGCAGATTAATCTATAATGAAAACAAACATTTGTTGCAGTCCTGCTCCACCTCAACCAACCGCAACAGTAAAATCCTGCATGTGTCATAATAATCTAATGATATAATATATAATTGTAAACAGTCACAGGGACATCTTTCTGTAGATTGCACTTTTACTTTTAATATTTAAGTACATTTTCCTGATTATATGCGCATACTTTAACTTCAGTAACATTTTCGATGCATGACTTCAGCATGAATTCATCATTCATGTCTGCTTCATTTGGTGTTTTGTTTTGTTGCTTTCTTTTGTCTTTGTGCAACCATCTGAATTTGTTGTGTTTCTCTACTCTTTTGTTCAGGTTCTTGCTTTTGTTTTTGCAAGTTTCAATTCAACATCATATGCATTGCACAGGCCACAGGTATTGAGACAACAAAATGCAGTTAGAATCAAACCAAAAGTGCCAAAAAAAACCCCAAAAAACAGCAAAGAGCAGATTCATGTGCATGTAGGATTAACAGTAAGGGGCAGATATGACTAATAGTAATTTGTTACAGAGTTATCAGTGCTGCTGTTCATGGAACTATGAGCTCTGCTTGTTTTACATACAGCGTAAAACTTTGCACAGGCTTGTCCCTCCTCCTTTAAATTAATTCATTAAACAGACATGCACGTGTCACCACTAGAGGGCGCTGTGAGGTACCACATAAACACACCACATTTGGACAAACTGTGATGTACAATTTGGAACCACTTGCTGTCCTGCACATAACCCACTTTCTCAAACAGACAAACCAGAACTGTGATCACTTCTTATTTGACATGTTGCACATGAATTTAGTCTTTTTCTACCTGTGCATTGCAAACTTGTATCTGTGTATTATCACATGTCTCTGTTTTTGTTCCCTGCCTGGGACCATGGATGTAAATTAACATTCTTATTCAGATTCAGCTGGTTTATACTGATGTTCATTAATGTGCACTGTCCCTAAATAAAAGCTCAAATAAACAAGTAAAGACGAAAATGTCCCCAGATTTAATTATCTGTACAGAATATGACTTTAGTAATTAGTTTCTGAATTTAATTTTCTTTTTTTACTTGAACATGAAGAGTTTTAATGATGTATTCCCCCAAAACTGATTCAAATAAGGCAACATGAAAACACTCTTAAATCTCTTACACATTTATTTTTCTTGAAAAGTGAAAAAAATAACAACTCAAATTTCAATCCATTTTGGATAAATAAAAATAAAAGATGGTGAAGGAAACAAAATATGCATACATGGCATACACAAAACAATAACAAAAACCCTTTCAGAAGAAAGGTTGGTGTTTAAGAATATGCTACATTATACCTTGAAACAAGGCAAGACTGTAATCACACATTATTAATCTATATTTTCACAGGAAGAATAGGTGCTTTGTTTGGTTTAAGCAGGTTTAACTGCGGTTAATTCATAAAAAATGCTGAAACATTTCCTAAATATTTAAACATCTGCAACTATTTCCTGCATAGTTACGAGACCAGGTTTATCTTCTGTGGTCTACAACCATGAGAATTATAAATCTCACAAATAGCAGCATAACATTTTTTAACAATTGAGCCACTGACTCTTCTTCTCTGTCAGTGACCTCTTCACCTTTTCCTTTAAGTCAAATTTTCTTCCTCTAGCTACTGTTGAAGCCAACAGATCTGTTTCTCATAATGCAAACAATGCATTTCTCTATATATAAAGATCTTCAGCAAACAGAGAAGCGTCTGGCTTCACTAAAATCCCGCAGTTCACAAATCAGTTAACTGCAATATTGTTTTAAGGCAGGTTCAGTGATTTCTTATAGTCCATTCCTGGCCGTCATTAACAGCACAGCGGAGCCAGGTCTTCCTCTGCGTCGGGAAACAGACGTAAAATGTCCCGTGAGTACTTGGAGTAGCCGTTGTGTGACAGCAGGGCTTTTCTCAGCGTGAGGAGGGACTTTGTTTTCTCCAGGATGTCTGCGAGAGGGATCCCGCTCTGCAGGTGTTCTCCAATCAGAGCCTTCAGCTTCTCCACTCCGGTGCAGCATTTCCTCTCCAACATGTGGAGTTTACACCTGAGAGAAAAAAAGAATCATGACTTTTATTAATATGTTTGTCAGTTTAGTAAAACAAACCTGATAAAATAAAAACTTCTGCAGGCCTAAATCAGCTACAAACATATTTAAAAACTAGAGAAGACAATTGCGGGTGAATGCTGGGCTGTTGAAAAGCTGATGCCAAACTGAATTGCTGCCTTTAATTCAAATGTAGAAGTGGTTGAAGCAGTATGAAGAGTTGAAAAAGTGGGAAAGAGTCCAATTAGTATGAATGGGATTTAAAAGTTGAAAAACTGTCATAATGTATTGAAGATGTGGAACATTATGAGATTTAAATGGAGTTTCTGGCTTGAAGTTAGAACAAAGTTGAAAAGAGTATGAATTGCAGCATTCACACCCAGGTTGTTTTGATTCTTACCTAAAGAGCTGCTCCTTCACGGTGTCCTGAAGAGCGAGGTCTGCGTAGAGAGCCATGTCGAGGTTTGTCGGTCTTGTGGTGGCGAAGTTCTGCTGGTGCCTGCGAGGGTTTCAGAGGACGTGTCCGCTGACTCCTGCGTCCCGGCTCTGCATTTATGCTGCTGATCCTGCGCTCTCCCTGCTCTTCAGCCAATCAGGATGCTCGCAGCTCGGGACAAAAGACTTAATTTAATGCCTGTCACACAGAACAGGTGGGATGCTTTATCTGTGTGCCATAGATCAGGGAGGTCAGTGGGAAAATGTTCTTCCTGAAGTGGACACGGGAAAATTATTCCTACTGTGACCCTTTAATGACACCAAACTAGGCGCATGAAGTGAAAATAAAACCAAATATTACATTCCAGTTAAACTAAACAACATTGTAATGTACTGCAGCCCTCATTCAATGAAAGTCAGATACACAACATGGACAAACACCTTGTATTTTACTAAAAGTAACTGTGAGACAGTTTAGAAAACACCACTGTTTCATGAGATGAAAGGACAGTGCACACTCTTCTTCACTTTTTACTTTATTTGACAACAAAATGTTTAATTACAAATAAATAAAATAAAAAATAAGTAAATAAAACATTAAATAAACCTCAAATTAATCTAATAATGCTGACCCAAAAGCAGTACTGATGTTTTAAAGTTATATTTTCTGGCTCTGTGTGTCTCAGCAGTGAGTTACAGCTCTACCAGATGGCTCGTCTGTGAAGTGGCTCGGTGCCTGAGAACAGTCCTGAGGCTTTGTGAGAGCAGACACACTTCTATTGTGTGTGCAGCTGAGCGGGCTGCATACAGAAGTGTGGGAAGCCGTGTGTCGCTGCGGCTCCCAGCTCAACAGACAGTGAGGAGGGCGTGTGACCGGGGCACGTCCAGCCTTGCGCAGGGAGCTGTGGGAGCTCAGAGGAGGGGAACTGGGAAACCTGAGCCCACCCACCCCCCAACACACACACACACACACACACACACACAGACAGCAGACAGACATACAGACAGATGGAGGGGGAGATAAGCAGCAAGGTGAAACCAACCTGGAGAATTATGAACAAAATGTTTCTCAAAAGTGAACCAAAAGGATTAAGTGAAGGTAAAAAGAGAAAAATATGTCATGTCCAGCCTCGTCACAAAAGGTGGCTGGGCTTTTGCAATAAGGGGCCCACGTTTATGGAACTTCCTACCTGAGGATCTTAAGCTAGCAACTTTAATGTCCTCTTAAAAATCCTGTCTCAAAACCAGCTTTTATGCAGAAGGCTTTTTATCACTGGAAACACCTACAAGGCCTCTATGAAACCCAGCAATGTTGTTTCCTATGAACGTTTATGATTAAAATGTCACTATAGGCTTTTCAGATGAGATTAAGCTCGGTTGCTACAAACTGCATGTTAGACAATTTGAGTAATTAGCATAATGAGCTAAATAATTGGCAAAAACTTAGAAAGCTGATTTAAAGGTCTAAGTCCATGTTTGTGACGTCCAGAAATGTAAAAAAAAAAAAAAAGATTTTATGGACAATGTTGTGCAGTCCCCCCTTCTTCACCCTTCTCCCACTGGCATCACCTGCTAGGTCAGTGGTTCTCAAACAGTGGTCTGAGCACCCTCAGGGGCCCATGGCACTCTGATAATTATCTTATTATCAGGCATGATGAAGAAGAAAATCAAAAAACAGACTTCCCAGAATCATTTTTATTTTAAATCTGTTTTACATTTCTTGACTTCACAAACATGGACTTAGACTCTTGGATCACCTTTCAAAGTTAACAAGGAAAATCAGCAATTAATTATTAGCTCATTATGCTAAACACTTAAATTGCCCAACACAAAACTCTTAGCAACCGAGCTGAACCTCATCCACTCGGCTTATGACATTTCAGTATTCAAAGTTCAAAGGAAAACATCATTACTGCTACTACTATACTGACAATTCACAGGCAGAACACACAGCAAAGAGCCACAGGCCAGAATCAAACCTATGCAGAATAAACAAAACAACAAAATATTGGTTATGCAGGTTAAATGTTTCTTGAATTTCAGTTTGTCAGATCACATTTAACACTCTATCATTGAAACTGCATTAGATTTGGGCTGATGGTGGTTCATTAATACATACTAATCAGCTGGTTTATGCTGATTCTCACTGAACTGAGATGGTTAATTGGAATTACAAATACGCCAAACTAATTCGTTTATTTGTCATGTTAATTATATCTTATTTAAATAACTCAGTGAGGGCAGCAGTGATTAGCACTTTCACAGCAAAAAGGTCCTTGGTTCAAATCCCAGTTTGGGTAGGGCCTTTTCCGTGTGGAGTTTGAACGTTGCACAGGCTTGTGTGGGTTTCCTCCAGGTGCTTCAGCCTCCCCCCACCATCAAAAACTGCATGTTTGGTCAAATCTCCAGTCAGTACCTTTCACCAAATCACTGGTTTACAACTGGAGTTGGTCCCCAGCTGCTGTGCAGCAGCTTCCTCAGCTCCCATGAGTATGTTGTACTGTATAATTGTATATGTGACAATAAAGTTGTCATTTATCTTTAATCTTTTTGTCATTACTATTGCTAATTAGTCATATCTTCTGTGCTAAATGTTTATGTATTTAAGACTATGAAATATGAGAAAGACATCAAAACATGTTACCTGTCTGTTTTTTATCTCTTTATCCTAAACAGGTGTTGTGAGAGGATCAATATGTAATATGCAGTATGTGCAGCCATAATGAGATGCACAGTTCAGAGTGAAACTTCTATTTTAAATGTATTGAAAGACAGCTGAGCTGAGAAAATGCATTATTTAAACATTATCAAAAGGCTTCAAGACAAAATGACATGAGAGCACAAACATTTTCAAAAGGCAGTGTTTGTTTATTTGAAGAGGCACAATGAGCCACATCATGTATGAAAAACTTGATGAACATACTTCACAACAGCTTGAAGATTCCTTTGTACAAAAGGTACTCAGTGAGGGAACATCAGTCTTTTTAAAAGACAATGCTCTAAATAAACAAGAGCGAAACAGTTGAAACTGACCTTAAAATAGATCAGAATCTTCTTATCACAGAGTGATGACAGCAGATTAATAACTGCTAAATACATGAAGGTTCATTAAAGAAACCACGAAAGTCACTGAAAATGGTGACAGCATGATATTAAATAAACCTTTTAGAATAAAAGGAAAACATTTGGATCTTACAACAGATCAGTTTTGAGTAATCACATGGATTAAAGTCTATTATGAAAAAAATGTCCATAAAAACAATTAAAGTTTCTTGATCAATATGATCAATAACAATCAAAAGATAACAAATGTTACCATAGCATACATAGCAATACAGTGAGGTATAATAATAATCGCTGATGCAATCAGATGTTGTTCATGCAACATGCATGACAAAATGTTCACTTTCTTAACTTGAAAGATATTGTTGCTGTCATTTCCTCAGGAAATTCATCTTGAACAAAGAAAAACACACAAAATATAAACTTCTGTACATACAGAAGAACAAGTCCATGAAATCTGAAAGAATTCAGTCCAGTAATCTTTGACCAATGTGGTCATGTGAGTTTGTGTGGTAGTAAGTTCAGTCTGTAGGTGTCTACCACGGCCTCCAGAGGGCGCTGTTGACTGGACTGTTGTCTTTGGTGATGCTGGTCTGGACTGTGGAGCTCAGAGGAGAGAAGTCAGCCTCTCTCAGGTTCTTATCAGAGGAAGACTGCAGCTGGTTGAAGTGGTTCATCAGTCTTCTGTGCTGCTGATTCTGCTGCTGCAGTCGTCTCAGGACACAAACGGTCATCTCCAGGATGTCTGCTTTCTCCAGCTTGGAGTCTGGCTGCTGTTTGAGGAACTCTGGACCCAGGAGAGACTTGAGCTGCTCAATGCTGCTGTTGATTCGCTCTCTGCGTAACTTCTCCACCAGAGGCTTTCTGAGCTGCAGGAAGAAGAACAAAGTCATTAATCAACTTATTCTGGAGGAAAGTGTGAGCATGAACAAAGACAACCTGTCATGAATGAGATTTAAATCTTATTGAATCTTGAATTTACCTTGTGGGTCAGAGTCAGATGGTCCTGAGAATTGATCATAGCTGCAGTGATTGTAGGTGCCATGTCTGGATCTGTGTGCTGTAGAGGTCTCTGTAGAGAGAATCTGATCTCTGCTGGTTTCATCCCTCCTATTTATAGTCCCACATCTCCATATGAATGTGTGGGTCTTGGTTTAGTTGAAGTTTCTCACAGTTTCAGCCAATCAGAGAGCTCTGTAAGACAATCAGGCATGTGGAGCAGCAGCATGTTGAATGCTGTTAATGCCTGGAGGGACAATGGTTAGGTCTCAGGGGAACAGGTGGAGGACTGGGGGGGTGATGGAGAGAGACTCACAGAGCTCTGTGTGAATCTGGGAAAGTGGTGACCCTGTAGAGAGAGCAGATCTGCTGCCTGATGCTGGGATCAATGACTTTGACTGAGCACACGCTCATCATCTCATCACACACGTGGGAGACTGACTGGTTGATCGTCCTCAACATTTAAAACACTCACATTCCTTAGAGGTGCTGTTGCATTTGTGCTATTTGCTGACTTTGACTGAGCACATGCTCATCATCACACTGATAATGAAAACATGTTACATTTTCATGTTTCTAAAGCTGAACATGCAAATATTTCTCTATATGCAAACCCATCAAACGCATCTGTGATCTTAACACTCTGCAGTGCATAAACAGTATTCCTCTTGCTTGCTTGGTTTTGTTTTTAATCAGGTGGTCTGATAATGTTGCTGAATCTGCAGTTGAGCTGCCAAGAAAATAACAACATCTTGGGAATCCTTAAATTCACATCTTTAGACTTTGGGAAACCACGAAGCACTGTGAAAAAAAGTACTTGTTCTAACTTTTCTAGAGCTTTTATGAGTCAAAATCTCAAAAATAAAAATAAAAATCACTCCATTTTGAATTGATAATTTAGTTTCATATTTAATTTGATTTATTTATTCATTTTATAACTTTTCCCCCCTGAAACACAATCAGTACTACAACATGTCAGAGAACAGTGTGATGATCATTCAGGCACTTAAAATCAACCCAGGACAATAATCCTGCAGCTGTCCAGATGTAGCCCAGCAGAGTCTTTTGACACGTGTCTCGTTGTCGGTGTGAGGAACAAGTAGAGCTCACTTTCCCACACTGACTCCCTGTATGGTCAATGAACCACAAAGAGACTTCAGTGACAGATGCTGGCTGTGTGTTGTTATAGAAACAGAGTGTGACATCATCAGCCATCTGGAGGGAAAGGACACCATTGGCTGACTCTGACAGTTTGTAAAATTTGAAATTTTGTGAAAAATCCATTATTAAGTTTCATATTAAATTATGAAATTTTCTAAAATGATTAATCATCTCATGTTTAAAGTTTTCAGTCTTACATTTTGAAGCTCCAGTCATAATCATGCCTCATTACTGACCATCAATTATACAGAAGTTTCGGCTCCACACATGAGGGCGGGAAGTTTCTGGAGGGCAGCTGTTTCCTGAAGTGTGCCAAATCCCTTTGGAGAATTACTCGGCTGCTGGTGGGATGAATGTCAGTCACACTTAACTCTGCCCTCCAGAGCTTTCCCACACTCTGTCCATTAGTAGAAAATAGGCATGTGTCCCTGTACAAATGGCTGCAAGTCTAAAGAGTAGAGGGTGGGAGCTCTCTCAAAAAATAATTATCCATTAAAGTGAGCAATGGGTACTTGAAAAATATGTGGAAATTAAAAAAAACTTCTTGAAACAATGGAAACAACAATATAGGTGGCTAATCCAAAAATGATAAAACTTATGTTCATTGCCACAAAATGTTAAATATCACAGGTTCATGTCTTCATGACCACTGTCCACTGACCACAGGGCTGCGTCTGACTATTATTTTCATTACTAATTAATCTGACGATTATTTTCCCAATTAATCGAATAGTAGTTTGGTCTATAAAATGTCAGAAAATTGTGAAAAATGTTGATCAGTGTTTTTCAAAGTCCTTTAGTTTATCCACAAGCCTGATATATTCTGACAGAGAGGAGTAAAGGAACTATTCACATTTAAGAAGCTGAAATCAGAGGATTTAAATATTTTTCAATTAAAAATGACTCATAATAATTAATTGATCAATTGATAATTGATCCTGTGACAATCTTTTCAGTTGAAAAATAGGTCTAAACATATGGATCATGCATAAGTATGTCTTTCCTTGAACAATTATTTTGATCATCAATTAATCTGTCAGTCATCTTCACCATTAATTGATCAGTTGTTTGGTTAATAAAATATCAAAGAAAATTAAAAATGTTGCTGTCTTTTAACTGATTTAAATGTGGAAACTGTGGGGGCTTGTTGTTTTAAATATAAGTTTCTATCATATTAGTTTAGTGCAGAGCCATTATATTTAGTTGGGTAGAGATTTGTATCTTGTACTTAAAAAAGGTACATTTAAAATATATTTATACATTTAAATAGTGGAAAGATGTTATAAATATAAGTATCTATTATATTAATTGAGTACAGATGAGTATCTTGTGCTTCTTGTAGTCATCTAGCAGATGGTATTACTTGTTTAATGACCGCGCTCGCGGAAGATCTTGCGAGATTGATCTTTTACCTGAAACCATGAGTTTCCATGAGTAACTGTTAGATTTGTAGTTCTCGAGACCGGTCTTGGTCTCAAGACCACTTTTTTGTGGTCTTGGTCTTGTCACGGCCTCGACAGTCTTTGGTCTCGGTCTTGTCTCGGTCTCGGGTCTCTCGGTCTCGCAATGTCTCGGACTGGCTGAGTGGTCTCGAAGGGATTTGTACAATTTTGAAGTACAGTTTTTTATTTGTATTTTGCATTTGATTTAATGCATTTTTTGGTGCACCTGCATGTGTGTCTATGTATTTAATTACAGTATTGTGCTTATAATGGCCTTGTTTGAATAAATATATGGCATCATTGGCCTTTGAATAATATTTGCATATCGTTGTGATTGATTAAGCATTAGGCCTATGCCATTTCAGTGATGCTGATATTATACAGTGTAATTTGGCTACTATAATGGTAAATAATGCAATTTCAAGTTGATAATTGTGTGTATCTTTAACATTTAAAATTCACGTTTCATCTACAAATTAAGTACAATTTAAATCAGTGACATATTTACCATTCATTAGACTTTTTTTGAGGTGCAGGGTGGTGTTGGAGGCTTGTTATTTTGTTAGATGACTTTGGGACTAGTTAATAGTCATGTCAGTCCTTAATAGCACACTAAGCAGCTGAACCCAGTATGGTGCTTTTGTTCTACAACTCATGCAAGATGACAAAAAACTAGGTTTTTTTTTTGTCTCGGTCTCGGTCTCGGTCTTGAGCTGAACTAGTCTTGGTCTTGACTTGGTCTGTCTTGGTCTTGGTCTTGGTCTTGTCTTGGTCTTGATACTCTCTGGTTTTGGTAGTGTCTTGGTCTCGGTTTAGGCGGTCTTGACTACAAGTCTAGTAACTGTAACCAAGTTTGTTTGGTTTTTTTGTCCGTAAATTACCTGTGTTGTATCCACAGCGTTATCACATTATAAAACATAATTAGTCTGTACAAAGTGCACAGTGAAGAATAATATGCACAAATCTCGCAAGAGTTTCGCAAATCAAGGGATCCCCTTTTGTAGAGGAAACGCAAAATTTGAAAATGTCTAGCTAGGGTCACGAGTGAACATCAGAATACGTTCTTTTACACTTCTTGTCACTCAAAGTTCACACCAGTTCTAGGGAGGTCAGATAGCGAGACATCTGAGTAAATATTAGGGAACGAGGAGAATTTAAAAAGTGAAGAAATTCAGCCACAGCGGCAGGCAGGAGGCCGACACTTTAACGGCTAACGGCTAAAGTCAGTTTGCTTAGTGCTGCCTGGAGTAACCGTTAGAGCTCCTCCATTCTCAAAAGACTGGATCTGTGGTTGAAATTGAAATTGATGAATTTCAGTGGGATCCATTTTGACATGATGTAGTAAACACTAATAAGGTTCAGTTCCATTCAGCTCAAACAGACTTATGGTGCTACTATTGTGCATTTTGGCTCACTGGAATGCTGCCACACAAAATGGAACCTGCCCTTGATTAGTAGTCATTGGTGACACCTGTGTTTACAATTGGGAATTGAGAATACTCTGAATGTGTAGTATAAAATTAAATAACTAAAGAGGCTGCTGATATTTCAGTGTAGTTAAATTACCAGTCAACTTATGTAAATTGTAATTAAACTGGTAATAGAACTACACCAGTTGACTGCACCTCAACACTGTTAATAAGTAGGGCAGCGCAATTAATCAAAATATTTATGAAATTGCAGTTTGACCAGTGCAATATCCAGATTGCAAAGCTGCAATTTTTTGACAAAGGAAAAATATGTAACAAAACAGCATTATGATGAAGTACCATGGTGCTGCAGAGATGCCTTGACCTATGAGTCTAGTTTTCAGGATGTAAAAAAGTCGAGTCGAGTCAAATTTTATTTATATAGCTCAGAATCACAAATCATAATTTGCCTCAGTGAGCTTTACAACTTGTACAGTTTACGACGTCCCGTCTTGAAGGCCACCAAAAGAGTAAGGAAAAAGTCCCCCCAAAAAGAAAAATATGTTTAATTGTACAGACACTAACAAATGTCATATCATAATAATTTTAATATATTTTTTCTGTGAAAAAAATGTGATGCAAAAATGATCATTCTTTCTTATAATAAATCATAGTGCAATAGCTGTTGAAATAATCACAATATGATTTTTTACCATGTGTGCAGCTGTATTAATAAGACAGTTACATGATGGGAATTTGAGTGAGAAGTGTCCTGTTTTCTGAAGTGTGTTTGTGCTTATGTCTAATGTATTTTATATGATAAACACCTTATAACATATAAACCATGTGCATGTAGTTTTATGTTTCAGGTCAAGCCCCAAGTATCATGACTTCTCCTCTTTTTTTCTTTTTTTTTTTTGAAAAACTTAGTGTAAGGTGAAATTAACCAATTGCTTGGATATGTATAACACTTTAATTCACAAAAAGTTGTTGATGCTGTTTTATGTCATCTGAGAAACAGTTAGGCTACAACCAAAGGCGTAAAACAAGTTCCCAGTTTTAAAAGCCCAGGCTCCCTTTTAATGTCTGTCTCCTCAGGGCAAGGGTCTGGATCTATTGTCCCGCAGGGCTCTGTGAGTGAGTTTCCTCTGGTTTCCCACACTCTGTCCTTTCACTGGAGGAACAATAGAAGTGTGTCTTATTATGCATCTCATTATGAAAGGTAAGTGATTTTGCACTAAAACACCCGCATCTGACACTTATATCGAAGTGATGTTGCCTCAGTTTTTATGTGCATTTTTTCATTTGGTTATTGACTTCACCCACTGCAAATGAAAAAAAAAAACTCTACGAACACCCCCCCCCCCACCCCCCCACCCCCACCACACACCACACCAAAAAATACTGTACTTACATGTGTGTAAACTGGTATAAATAAACCAATAAATCTTTAAAAAATTATATAAAGGATAGACAAAAACTGGGGAGTTTGGGCATTTGGTATGATGACTTCATCTACTACAAATGAAAAAAATCTTAATGAAAACAAATTAAAAAAGTACTATACTAAGATGTACAGTAAACTGTTATAAATAAACTAATAAATTGAAAAAGTATGTTCAGAAACTGGTGAGTACATTTGATCTATTTTAACTATATGAACTATATTCATTTAGTGAAAAGGAATCAGCAAAACAAGCTACACAAAACAAAAGGCAACTATGGGGGAAAATAGCAGAAGCCACAAAATTTTCAGCTGGCAGAGTTTGTTTATTCAACAAGGCACAATGAGCCACAAAATAAGAAAGCTCCAACTAGAGGTGATGATACATCACAAACAACAACTTGTAGATTTCTACAAGACACACTGTACTCAGAGAGAGTAAAGGAACAGCTGTCTTTATAAAAGACAAATGATTTACAATATTTGAGGACACAGTACTCAGTGTCCTTTGAGTTGTTTTTTTTCCCAAGTGGATCAAAACATTTTCACTCAGTGGACAAAACAAGAATGAATAAAAACTGACCTTAAAACAGGTCACATAATTCTTAATTATTATTAAAATCAATTGATTCTCAATGTTTAAAAATTACATTGTAACTGGAAAACTGTGACATGTTGACATTAAACCTTTTACAGTAAAGGAATAAACATATTGATCTTAAAACAGATCTTTTTTTGCAATAATCACATAACATGATGGAAAGTGTATTATGACAAAATGTCCATAAAAAGAACAATTAAGATTTTTGATCAAAATAACAGTTACTAAATAAAAGGGTAACAGATATGACCATTGCATCATATTAACAATACATAATGTGCAGTGAATTATAAAAGTGTCACAGGAAAATTGTGACATTAAGCAAACTTTTAGAAAAAAAGATACAAATTTGGATCTTTCAACAGATCAATTTTGAGCAATCAGAGAGATTAAAGTGAGGTTAAACCCATTATGACAATATGTACATAAAAAGGACAGTTGCAATTTTTTGATCAATATGATCAGAAATAATCAAAACAAAACAAATGTTACCACAGCATATAGTACCAATACAGTGAAGTATATAATAATAATCGCTGATGCAATCAGATGTTGTTCATGCAACATGCATGACAAGATGTTCTCTTTCTTAACTTGAAAGATATTGTTGCTGTCATTTCCTCAGGAAATGTCATCTTGAACAAAGAAAAACACAAAAATATAAACTTCTGTACATACAGAAGAACAAGTCCATGAAATTTGAAAGAATTCAGTCCAGTAATCTTTGACCAATGTGGTCATGTGAGTTTGTGTGGTAATAAGTTCAGTCTGTAGGTGTCTACCACGGCCTCCAGAGGGCGCTGTTGACTGGACTGTTGTCTTTGGCGATGCTGGTCTGGACTGTGGAGCTCAGAGGAGAGAAGTCAGCCTCTCTCAGGTTCTTATCAGAGGAAGACTGCAGCTGGTTGAAGTGGTTCAGAAGACGTCTCTGGGACTCTGTCTTCACCTGCTTCCTGGACAGGAATGTTCCACCTCTTGGACACACTTGGAGTAGCCCTGATCAACAGCTGGCTGCTGCTGCTTGCTGCCTGCAGTTGTTTCAGGACACAAACGGTCATCTCCAGGATGTCTGCTTTCTCCAGCTTGGAGTCTGGCTGCTGTTTGAGGAACTCTGGACCCAGGAGAGACTTGAGCTGCTCAATGCTGCTGTTGATTCGCTCTCTGCGTAACTTCTCCACCAGAGGCTTTCTGAGCTGCAGGAAGAAGAACAAAGTCATTAATCAACTTATTCTGGAGGAAAGTGTGAGCATGAACAAAGACAACCTGTCATGAATGATATTTAAATGTTGTTGAATCTTCATTTACCTTGTGGGTCAGAGTCAGATGCTCCTGAGAACTGGTCCTAGCTGCAGTGATTGTAGGTGCCATGTCTGGATCTGTGTGCTGTAGAGGTCTCTCGTAGAGAGAATCTGATCTCTGCTGGCTTCATCCCTCCTATTTATAGTCCCACATCTCCATATGAATGTGTGGGTCTTGGTCTGGCTGAAGTTTCTCACAGTCTCAGCCAATCAGAGAGCTCGGTGACACAATCAGGCATGTGGATCAACAGCACGCTGAATTGCCTCAGGGACAATGGTTAGGTCTCAGGGGAACAGGTGGAGGACTTGGGGGGTGATGGAGAGAGACTCACAGAGCTCTGTGTGAATCTGGGAAAGTGGTGACCCTGTAGAGAGAGCAGATCTGCTGCCTGATGCTGGGATCAATGACTTTGACTGAGCACACGCTCATCATCACATCACACACGTGGGAGACTGCAAACAGTAGTGATGCACAATATGGATTGTTTTCAGCTGATACTGATGACTGATAATTACCTGTCTCTCAGAGCAGATACTGTTAAGATAACTGATATTTTCACATTTTTGTATCTTAAAAAGAAATGAATATAACCCGTAGTTTATGCACATCTTTGGCTTTTATAGAACCCTTTTACAGCTGACTGTCATCGAAGAGCTGCCGTTGCGTCATTTTGGCAACTGAAGTCATCCAGACGAGTTATCAAGCTGCAAAAGGTTGAATTAAACATTTTACCAGCACCAAAATCACCAAAACATTTGTTTATTGAGGATATGATACTTCAGAATTGATATTCCAGTGGTCAATATAAGTTGCTTAAACTTCCGAAAAATTGACTGTTTCAGAGCAATTGGTGGTGTCTATGGCTGCAAGCTATCAAACTTGTTGATTAAACTGAGAACATGATTAAAACTGCTCGTGTTTGCAGCGGCCCATTGACAAGCTATTGTGGTCCGCCGTACTTCCGTTGCCAAGATGTGGGCGCAGCTTTCTCATTGTTTACAAACTGTAAAAGGGTCAATAGAGCATCTTGACTAAAAAATCAAGTTAAATGTTTTGACATAATCTGTCAAATCAGCTAATATACGCTGATACCAGTGTGGACCGATATAGCTGTAATAGGCCAATATTGTGCATCCCTAGTAGAAAGTACTGTAAAACGTGCATGTAATTACATTAAATAATCAGTGGAAATAGATTTTTATGCCAAAATTATTGTATCGTGCCATGACCAAAAATCCAGCCAGAGTAATTAATTTATTTTTTCCACCATTTTCCCTTGATGATTTATTTGCAGTTTTCATTTATCATGATTTGACTTAACTCAACCTAACCTAAATTAAGTTTTAAAATAATTAAAATATTGCAAAGTCAGTTTCCTTACATCTTAAAAAATATTGTGATGTCCATATGTAAGGTATTAAAAATAACTTAAGAACAACAGTCATTCTGCTGTCCAGATGTGGCACTGTCCTCTGTCTTCTGACTTGTGCCTGGTCATCATTGTGGGTAGAAAGTTGGTCTCAGTTTCCCACACTGACTCTCTGAATGCTGTGGTCAATGAGCAACAAAAGGACTTTGAATGGAGCTTTTGTGACTGATACTGGACGTGTGTTGTAGTAGAAACAGAGCCTGACGTCACCAACCATCTGGAGGGAAAGAACACCATTGGCTGCTTCTGACAGTTTGCAAAGTTTGAAATTTTGAGGACATTTTTATAGTAAAGAATCAGCTCAATTAATTTGCCAAATTGTTTAGTAAAGATGCGATTACTGTTGTATAGTTTTGACCATCCAATCGTAGCTGATCCTTTATTTCATCAACTGGATGAAATTTCAGCTCTATAGACGAGGGTGGGAGGGAGAGGCAGCTGTTTCCTGAAGTGTGCCAAATTCCTTTGGAGGACAGACGGCTGCTGGCGGGGTTGAGGATGCTAATCATGTGGAGCTCTGCTCTCCTGAGTTTTCCCACACTGTCTAAATACAAGTAGAGCTCTACTGAACAGTTTGAAGCTTTGAAACTTCATTCATAATATTAACATTTGAATTGTAAATCCACACTTGAATGCTGCACGGCTTTCTTTCTTTGGCATGTCTATTCATTCTGTTTAAATCTGGTATGTCTGCACAGTTGCAGGTAAAGGTCAATATTACTAGTATTATACTTTTTTTTTTTTTTTTTTTTTTTTTTTTTGCTGTTATTTAGAATTATACTCAGTGGTGGGTGATCCAAACATTTCTGATAATTTCAGAGCAGTGTAAAGTCCAAAAGCCAAAATTAATTTAAAAGAGATAGATATAATCATTTAGAAAATTCACAACATGTATTTAATGAAATATTCTTCTTCAGTCCATATTTGTTGGCATTTAGCCTTTCATAAACAGCATTTTCACCGATGTCAAAAACTTTTTTTTGCATCCACGTGCCGCATTACAAAGGGAGGCATGAACCTTCATGGGGTGGTCCAACAGCAACATAAACTAGAAAAATTGCATATCCTAGCGAAAATGCCGTGGGAATGCATATTGCTGAAAAGAATTTGAAAAACGCTGCTGAAAATGCATAAATCTGCATAAAATGCCCAAGTGTAATGCTGAAAAATGTGGGGGCTGAAACATGCAAAAGTGGCAGAAATGGAAGCTACTACTATTACTATTCAGGGTTTCCCCCAGAAAACTTGCTAAGCCTGGTGGTAGAGAAGCCCACCGGCGGCCTACCGTGTTTTTGTAAAAAAAAAAATGTTAAAAGTTGACAGGAATTTTGAAATTATGACTATTATGTGTTATTATAAGCCATTTATTAACAATACTTAAACGTAGAGTCTTACAAAAGGCACAATCTTGAAATACGGTTTTAACAAACACAAAAAATACAATTAAAATAAATAATATCAATTGTTTTCACTTAAGTTAAATCCTAGTGAATCTTAAAACAAGCCATTGCCGGTCACATTTAAAAGTAAAATAAATTAACATAAATAAAAAAGTGCAAACATGGCCAAGGGGTAAAACCAGGGAACTCAGAGGCTGAAGAGGTATGCTGTGCTGTGCAGTGTTGGGCAGTTACTTTAAAAAAGTAATTAGTTATAGTTACTAGTTACTTCTCCCAAAAAGTAACTGAGTTAGTAACTGAATTACCCCACTATAAAAGTAACTAGTTACCAGGGAAAGTAACTACTTGCGTTACTCTTTTTTTTTAGTTTAAATATTTCTAAGAATTTGGATTTTTTTCTAAGCAGGTTTCACAAGCCAGTTGCATAGAGTAGAATTGCATAGACAGGTACTTACACAGAACTTTTAATATTTATTGATTAGAGTTGCTTACAACGGACGTGGACAAACACTTCGCTCCGGGACATAATGTACACTTCACATGTACGTTCTTGCCTTTTACCTCAAGAAGAATAAAGTAGGTCTGGACTTCCACTTTGAAAACACCACTTTCCCTCCAGACTCCCATTGCTGCAGTTTACCTCTGCTAGTTTGGGTGTGTGGGGCTGCGGTGTGTGTGTGGTTTGTGTGTAAACTGAACACTGCCTCTGATTGGCTTACCGTGAAAGCTTACGCTACCTTAGCCAATCATCGTCCCTCCCTCCTCCCTCACCAAAGAAAAAAAATAAACAGCTGTGCAGCTCCTGTGGCTGAGAGACAAGTCGGGTGACAAGAACTTCAATGAGTAGCTATAGTTTATAACGCGCCCCATTTAATTGTCGGTGACGGTAACGGCGTTGTAACGATGGAAATACTAATTAGTTAGATTACCCGTTACTGAAAAAAATAACGCCGTTATTCTCATCACTGGTGCTGTGTGACTCTTCTACTTTTTGCTGCACATGGTGCAGGTTGGATCAGTGCGAGCAATCCGTCTGGGCTTTTCAAAGAACTCTTCATGCTTACCATACTCGGTCTTGTAGAGCCATCCGCTAAATTTAGGGTCAGCTAACCATTTTGGATTAAATCCGCTAGTTCGATGTTACCATCGCGCTCGCAGAGCTGCTCCGACGACGTGCGAACATCCGTGCTAACTCGCACTGGCTCTGCCTCATCATCGAGCCGCGGCTCGGTCGGCTCGGTCGGCTCGCCGGGGATGCACTCCCCTTGGCCTGAGGGTGAACGAGCGGGCTCATCGTCTCCTCCAGTGCTCTCCGACATGACACGTAAAAGTTGTTAGCGTGTAGACAGGTAGAGGTTTTGGGCGTTCAGATGATGGAAAATACACCTGACCTCTCACCCCCTATGTGTTCACGTATCGACCATAAGCTGTCACCATTGCGCTTTCAACCGTATCACCAGATGCGGTTAAAAGCTCTGTATACCATCTTTGGTGTCACTGTTTTGGTGCATAAAAAAACCTATTTAAAATAAATAAACAAGTGACGCTTAGCCTGGCGGGGGGGGCAAGAAAAGCCTGGTGGCCCGCCAGCCTATAAAGCACTGGGGGAAACCCTGCTATTACTACTATTACTATTACTATTGCTATTGCTATTATTACTATTAGTACTACTTCTATTACTATTACTATTATTACTATTACCATGAACAGTATTACTATTTGAACTATTACATTTTTTGTCTCAGTGTCTGTCTTCCTTTGGGTATTCAAATGTCATTGTACCATTACACAAAGCTGATTGGCTGAATTATTCAGCGAATCATCTGCATGTAACCGTACAGTTATATTTGAACACAGAATGGATTACTGTACTGTTACACACAGGCAATTGGCCAATTGCACCAACCTCTGGTTGCTCATGTCTACTGATTTAAACTTAATGATTTCAAACTTGAAGCTATTTCAGGTTTAACTCTGGCTCTCTGCCCATGTTTCTCTGTCTCTCAGCCTGTCTTTCTGTCTTTGTCTTTCTGTCTCCCACTTTGACATTTTAGACTACAGTCTTCTTTAACTGTTAATAAATTCATCCCTTGAGCTGTTTCAGGTTAAATTCTTTCTTTCTTCCTTCCTTTTGCTCTCTCATTTTATTTCTTTCTTTTATCTTCTTTCTTTCTCTCTTTCTTTCTTTCTTCTTTCTTTCTTTCTTTCTTATATGCCACTGTAACTGTAACTATTATCACTACTAATACTTCTACTACTACTTCCACTTGTACTACTACCACTCCTTTTTACTTTTTTTTTTTAAGTTATATTTTTGGGCTTTTATGCCTTTAACCCTTGTCCGTCTTCGTTTGGACTAACACTGTCAGCCTTCGCGGGTCATATAGACCCGATTTTGTTTGACTGATATAAAGCATGTAGTATAAAATTATCACCAAATTCTATGTTTCATCTTGTAGTCAACTTCATCCTACTTATTAAAATAAATTTTACACTTATTTTTGGAATATTTGACGTCATTGCCTCATTTGCATAAAATTATAGCTATTTTTTGAGTAAAAATAATAAATAATTATGAATTATGAATTCTGAGTTTGAATATAAAGTGATGGATTTTTACACAGTGGTATATGTCAAAGTTTAGTCAAAACATTTTTTTTTACCCTTTCAATTTTTGAATGGCAGCAAATACTAACACTGTCAGCTTCGCAGGTCATTAGACCGAGCTTGTTTATCATTAAAGCATGCAGTATAAAACTATCACAATCTATTTTCACTCTAGTCAACTTCATTCACTTATAAAATAAATTTACACTTATTTTTGGATTATGATGTCATTTACCTCATTTGCATAAGTTATAGTTTTGTTGAGGTAAATAATAAATAAGTATGAATTATGAATCTGAGTTTGATATAAAGTGATGGTTTACACAGTGTATATGTCAAGTATAGTCAAAATTTTTTTGACCTTTCAATTTTTGATGCAGCAATTTCTAACCTGTCAGCATTCCATCAAATTTTTTATTTCAAAGACCAATCTCATCAATCCGAACAAATCAAACGAACTGTAAGTGTGTGTGTGTGTGTGTGTGGTGTGTGGTGTGTGGTGGTGTGGTGGGTGTGGGTGTGAGTGTGATTTTTGGGTGTGAGTGTGTGGTGAATCATTGCTAAACTGACCGTCAATTTCACTTTGACTAGTTCCAGCTCTTTGTGTGTATGTCAGACAGATGTCTTAGTGGGTGGTAGTGTCGGGGTGGTGTGTGTGCTGGGGGGGGGGGGGGTTGGAGGTGTTGCGGTGTGAGTGAGATTTTGGGTTGAGATGTGTTGATCGTGCTAAAAGCACAATGTTCTCACTTTTTTATCCTATAGCCCGCTAGTCTGTGTGTGTCGGGGTGTGTGTCGGGGGGGAGGGTGCGGGGGTGTGGTTTGTTTAGGTGTGTGTAGACAAGTGAGAGCGTGGGTTTGGATGTGCTGATTGTGCTACAAAGCTCAATAGTGTGATTTTTTTTAACCTGTAGCACCAACTATGGTGGCCGGGTCATATACCCGCCACCACTAGTTGCAAAGGCCAATAGTGTTGCAAAATTTAATAAAATACCCATAATACAATGCAAGTAGTGATAATCAATTTCATTTGAAAAAGACAATAGTTATACACGAAATATGTAATTTTTAGGCAATTACATGGAAGAAAAACATATTTTTATAACGTCCCTTTGTGGTCTTCGGGTCATATAGACCCGGAGACAGGATAAGGGTTAATGGATAGTACAGTTGAAGAGTAGACAGGAAACGGGGCAGAGAGAGGGGGGATGACACGCAGCAAGGGGCCGAAGGCGGGAGTCGAACCAGCGGCCGCTGCAGAGGACTAGCAGCCTCCATACATGGGTCGGACGTTCTACCAACTGAGCTAAACGTCACTGGCTTTACTGGCTTCCATTTCTGCCACATGTTTCAGCTTCCACATTTTTCAGCATTACACTTAAGCATTATTTACTGCTACTATTACTATTACCATTACTACTATTACTATTACTTCTACTACTACTATTATTACTATTACTATTACTATTTCTACTATTACTATTACTACTAGTACTGCTACTACTATTACTATTACTACTATTACTATTACCATGAACACTATTACTATTTGAACTATTACAGTTTTTTTGTCTCAGTGTCTGTCTTCCTTTTGGGAATTCAAATGTCACTGTACTGGTACACACAGCTGAATGGCTGATTCAGTCCTTTCAGTATTCAAATTTGACTGTGCCATTACACAAAGATGATTGGCTGAATTATTCAGCCAATCATCTGCATGTAACTGTACAGTTACTGTTAATGATTACAAACCTTGAGCTATTTCAGGGTTAACTGGAAAGTTGGCTGTCTGCCTGTGTTTCTCTGTCTCTCTGTCTGTCTTTCTGTCTTTCTCTCTGCCTGTCTATCTGTCTTTCTGTCTTTGTCTTTCTGTCTCCTACTTTGACATTTTAGACTACAGTCTTTTTAAACTGTTAATAAATTCATCCCTTGAGCTGTTTCAGGTTAAATTATTTCTTTCTTCCTTCCTTTTCTCTCTTGTTTTCTTTCTTTTTTCTTCTTTCCTTTCTTTCTTCTTTCTTTCTTTCTTTCTCATATGCCACTGTAACTATTATCACTACTACTACTACTACTTATACTGCTACTTCTACTACTGTCACTATTACTTCTACTAATACTTTTACTAATACTTCTACTACTTCTACTACTACCACTCCTTTTTACTTTTACTAGCTTCCATCTCTGCCACTTTTGCATGTTTCAGCTTCCACATTTTTCGGCATTACACTTGGGCATTTTATGTGAAATTTATGCATTTTCAGCAGCGTTTTTCAAATTCTTTTCAGCAATATGCATTCCCACGGCAATTTTGCAATTTTTCTAGTTTTTAATTTGAAATCTCAAGTTTGCTTTACTTAATTTTTTTAGGGCAATGAGTTTGCATAATTTTTTTGAGTACACCCAACTTATTAGATTTTACAGTGTAATCTCAAATACTACTTGGTTTAACATGATGGTTTTTGAAGGTGGGAGAACTGGGTGCTATGGTTCCCAGTGGTATAAAGTCCTGTTACCTTGCTGCGAAGCTCAGCCTCTCAGTTTTAACTGGAGGACAGTGTGAGCTTCAGGCAGCTCTAAGTATTCAGATGAAATGTCACAGTACCTCTTCTGTAGGTCACTGTGTTCCTGTTGTACATGGTTTATAGTCTGGTTGAGCCTGAGCTCAGTGTCACTGGTGCCTCTGAAAGTTTAACTCTGGCGACTGTACTTGTTGAATTCTGTGGTGGGCATCCCAAATTCTCTGGAGCTCCTGGACCACTTTATTTTTTTCCTTCACAGTTTCTATCTGCTTGATCAGAGATTCCTTAAGCTCGACGGTGAGCTTTGCAGACGTGGTCTTTACTTTTTCAAGTGCCGAAGAGGTCTGAACAACTTCCTGCTGCAGCGTGGCATTTCTGGTCTTTTCAAGTTTTAGGGCGTCTTCAAGTTCCGCCTGTCCTTTCTTGCTCTGTGCTTTGAGCTCAGTGACCATCCTTTGGAGCTTATCGATGTTATTTTGATTCTCAGAGATGACTTCATCTTTCTTTGACATCATCTCTTCATGGCGTTTATACAGAGAGCGGTATTTTGACTTGAGTCTGTCGAACTTTGTGAGACGCTCCTCAGATGCAGATATTTCACCGTGCAGCCTTTTGTTCTCAGAGGTTAGTCGCTGGTTTTCCTGAGTCACACGGTTCAGTTCCTCTGCATCCTTCTGCTGCTGGCAGACAGCAGCCTCATAGTCTTTCTGGAGTCCACAGTGTTTTGCTGTCATGTCTTTGAGGTCTGACGCCTTCTGAGTAATTTGCTCCTGCAGCGAGGAAAAAGTGTTGTTCTTTGCTTCAATTACACGTTTAAGATCCTGAATATTTGAGTGCAAGGACTGAATTTTGGTATCTTTCTTCAAAGTTCCCTCTTGTTGGTCAGTGAGACGTTCCTTCAGTGCCCTGACTTCAGCATGATTGCCCTCACGTTGTTGTTTGAGCTCAGTGACCAGGTTTTGGAGCTTGTCGATGGTATGCTGTTTTTCAGAGATGACTTCATCTTTCCTCAACATAATCTCTTCATGGCGTTTATACAGAGAGCGATATTTTGATTTGAGTCTGTCAAACTTTGTCAGGTTTTCCTCAGATGCAGATATTTCACCGTGCAGCCTTTTGTTCTCAGAGGTTAGTCGTTGGTTTTCCTGAGTCACACGGTTCAGTTCCTCTGCATCCTTCTGCCTTTGGCAGACAGCAGCCTTGTAGTCTTTCTGGAGTCCACAGTGTTTTGCTGTCATGTCTTTGAGGTCTGACGCCTTCTGAGTAATTTGCTCCTGCAGTGAGGAAACAGTGTTGTTCTTTGCTTCAATAACGCGTTTAAGATCCTGAATATTTGAGCACAAGGACTGAATTTCGGTATCTTTCTCCAAAGTTCCCTCCTGTTGGTTAGCGAGGCGTTCCTTCAGTGCCCTGACTTCAGCATGATTGCCCTCATGTTGTTGTTTGAGCTCAGTGACCAGGTTTTGGAGCTTGTTGATGGTATGCTGTTTTTCAGAGATGACTTCATCTTTCCTCAACATAATCTCTTCATGGCGTTTATACAGAGAGCGATATTTTGATTTGAGTCTGTCAAACTTTGTGAGACGCTCCTCAGATGCAGATATTTCACCGTGCAGCCTTTTGTTCTCAGAAGTTAGTCGCTGGTTTTCCTGAGTCACACAGTTCAGTTCCTCTGCATCCTTCTGCTGCTGGCAGACAGCAGCCTCGTAGTCTTTCTGGAGTCCACAGTGTTTTGCTGTTATGTCTTTGAGGTCTGACGCCTGCTGAGTGATTTGCTCCTGCAGTGAGGAAACAGTGTTGTTCTTTGCTTCAATAACACGTTTAAGGTCCTGAATATTTGAGTGCAAGGACTGAATTGCAGTGTCTTTCTCCAAAGTTCCCTCCTGTTGGTGTTTCTTTAGTGCTCTGACCTCAGCATGATTTTCATCACGTTCTGCTTTGAGCTCAGTGACCATACTTTGGAGTTTGCTGATTGTACAGTGATTCTCAGAGATGACTTCCTCTTTCCTCAACATAATCTCTTCATGGCGTTTATAAAGAGAATGATATTTTGATTTGAGTCTGTCAAACTTTGTCAGGTTTTCCTCAGATGCAGATATTTCACTGTGCAGCCTTTTGTTCTCAGAAGTTAGTTGTTGGTTTTCCTGAGTCACACGGTTCAGTTCCTCTGCATCCTTCTGCTGCTGGCAGACAGCAGTCTCGTAGTCTTTCTGGAGTCCACCATGTTTTGCTGTCATGTCTCTGAGGTCTGACGCCTGCTGAGTAACTTGCTCCTGCAGCGAGGAAATAATGCTGTCCTTGCCTTCAATATCACTTTGAAGATCCTGAATATCTAAGTGCAAGGACTGAATTTCAAAGTGCAAGCACTGAATTTCAGTGTCGTTCTCCAAAGTTCCCTTTTGTTGCTCTGTGAGGTATTCCTTTATTGCCACGAGCTCAGCTTCATCCTTCAGCTCTGTCTGGAGCTCCTCAATCTTCGTCTTGTTTTCTTCAAGCTTAGCTGTCATTTCAGCAATTGTAACTTCCAGCTTTGCTTCTCTTAGTTTGTGCTCCTTCTCTGACTTTAGAAGCTCATTCACTTTTTCTTTGGTGAGTTCCATTTCAACACAAAGACTGTTATTTTTAGCTTGCTCATTCTTCAGAGTCTTTGCAAGAGCATCTTTTTCTTTTCGCTCCTCTCCAGAGTTTCTTTCTGTTGAATTGTGGCCTTCTTTCCCTTTTTAAGTCCTCCTGGAAGAGCAGTGTTGCTTCTTTCTGCTTTTTTCAATCATCTTCAAAAGCATTTGGCTCTTCTCTCCTTCTGAGGGTGTCCTGAAGATCAAGGCTTTGATGATGTCCCCGTTGTCCTGGTCATTTTCTTGGTTGAAGGCGAGGGCTGCTTCTGAACCTTTTCCATTAATTTCTCTCCTACCTTCTCTTTGATTTCTTCCTCACTCTCCTCTTCACTCCAGTCTTCAATCTCATATTCATCAAGAAGGGTGTCTACGACATTAATCTTTTGCAACGATGAAGAGTGGGACGGCAGGGGTGAAAGTCCCCATGATTTGCCTGTGTCCGTTTTCTTCTTTTCCAAATCCTTTTCAGCAGCAGCTTTGGTCTGCACCTTCTGAGTTTCCTGAAGACCAGAGGCTTTGATGATGTCCCCGTTGTCCTGGTCATTTTCTCGGTTGAAGGCGGAGGGCTGCTCCTGAACCTTTTCCATTAATTTCTCTCCTACCTTCTCTTTGATTTCTTCCTCACTCTCCTCTTCACTCCAGTCTTCAATCTCATATTCATCAAGAAGGTGTCTACGACATTAATCTTTTGCAACGATGAAGAGTGGGACGGCAGGGGTGAAAGTCCCCATGATTTGCCTGTGTCCGTTTCTTCTTCTTTCCATATCCTTTTCAGCAGCAGCTTTGATCTGCGCCTTCTGAGTTTCCTGAAGACCAGAGGCTTTGATGATGTCCCCGTTGTCCTGGTCATTTTCTCGGTTGAAGGCGGAGGGCTGCTCCTGAACCTTTTCCATTAATTTCTCTCCTACCTTCTCTTTGATTTCTTCCTCACTCTCCTCTTCACTCCAGTCTTCAATCTCATATTCATCAAGAAGGGTCTCTCGACATTAATCTTTTGCAACGACGAAGAGTGGGACGGCAGGGGTGAAAGTCCCCATGATTTGCCTGTGTCCGTTTTCTTCTTTTCCAAATCCTTTTCAGCAGCAGCTTTGGTCTGCACCTTCTGAGTTTCCTGAAGACCAGAGGCTTTGATGATGTCCCCGTTGTCCTGGTCATTTTCTCGGTTGAAGGCGGAGGGCTGCTCCTGAACCTTTTCCATTAATTTCTCTCCTACCTTCTCTTTGATTTCTTCCTCACTCTCCTCTTCACTCCAGTCTTCAATCTCATATTCATCAAGAAGGGTCTCTACGACATTAATCTTTTGCAACGACGAAGAGTGGGACGGCAGGGGTGAAAGTCCCCATGATTTGCCTGTGTCCGTTTTCTTCTTTTCCAAATCCTTTTCAGCAGCAGCTTTGGTCTGCCCTTCTGAGTTTCCGAAGATCAGAGGCTTTGATGATGTCCCCGTTGTCCTGGTCATTTTCTCGGTTGAAGGCGGAGGGCTGCTCCTGAACCTTTTCCATTAATTTCTCTCCTACCTTCTCTTTGATTTCTTCCTCACTCTCCTCTTCACTCCAGTCTTCAATCTCATATTCATCAAGAAGGGTCTCTACGACATTAATCTTTTGCAACGACGAAGAGTGGGACGGCAGGGGTGAAAGTCCCCATGATTTGCCTGTGTCCCTTTTCTTCTTTTCCAAATCCTTTTCACCAGCAGCTTTGGTCTGCGCCTTCTGAGTATCCTGAAGACCAGAGGCTTTGATGATGTCCCCGTTGTCCTGGTCATTTTCTCGGTTGAAGGCGGAGGGCTCTCCTGAACCTTTTCCATTAATTTCTCTCCTACCTTCTCTTTGATTTCTTCCTCACTCTCCTCTTCACTCCAGTCTTCAATCTCATATTCATCAAGAAGGGTGTCTACGACATTAATCTTTTGCAACGACGAAGAGTGGGAGGCAGGGGTGAAAGTCCCCATGATTTGCCTGTGTCCGTTTTCTTCTTTTCCAAATCCTTTTCAGCAGCAGCTTTGATCTGCGCCTTCTGAGTTTCCCGAAGACCAGAGGCTTTGATGATGTCCCCGTTGTCCTGGTCATTTTCTTGGTTGAAGGCGCGAGGCTGCTTCTGAACCTTTTCCATTAATTTCTTTCCTACCTTCTCTTTGATTTCTTCCTCACTCTCCTCTTCACTCCAGTCTTCAATCTCATATTCATCAAGAAGGGTCTCTACGACATTAATCTTTTGCAACGACGAAGAGTGGGACGGCAGGGGTGAAAGTCCCCATGATTTGCCTGTGTCCGTTTTCTTCTTTTCCAAATCCTTTTCAGCAGCAGCTTTGGTCTGCGCCTTCTGAGTATCCTGAAGACCAGAGGCTTTGATGATGTCCCCGTTGTCCTGGTCATTTTCTCGGTTGAAGGCGGAGGGCTGCTCCTGAACCTTTTCCATTAATTTCTCCCCTACCTTCTCTTTGATTTCTTCCTCACTCTCCTCTTCACTCCAGTCTTCAATCTCATATTCATCAAGAAGGGTCTCTACAGACATTAATCTTTGCAACGACGAAGAGTGGGACGGCAGGGGTGAAAGTCCCCATGATTTGCCTGTGCCTGTTTTCTTCTTTTCCAAATCCTTTTCAGCAGCAGCTTTGGTCTGCGCCTTCTGAGTATCCTGAAGATCAGCAACTCTGGTCTTCGACTGCTTCGTCTGTGAAACACAAAACAATTATGATTAGTTTGTTGTTCATGTGCAGTTTTTTAAATGAAGATGTTCATCCTTCAACAATGTTTGTAAAAACTAAATGATCAGGTTTGTTTTACTCAAAGGTTTGTGCAGTTGTACAAAACTGACACAAGTGTGGGATAATAATCATAAACAGGTCAATAATATGTTAAAAGTTATTTCAGCACAACTCTAAATGAACTGAACTATAATAAGTATGCATACTTGGTAATTCATTTCATGTAAATTCATTTTATAAATATTTGTGTCTGAAACATTCAATAATGTGAGCAAGTAACTTTAACACATTACAATTACATAGAGCTGCAATGATAAATTGATTAATCAATTAGTTGTCGAACTATTTTAATAATCTATTGTTAAATTCTCTGTTTCCAATGTGTTAAAATGTGAATATTTTCTGGTTTCTCTCTGACAGTAAACTGAATATCTCAGTGTTGACAAAAACAAGACATTTGAGGACGTCATCTTGAACTTTGGTCTGTAAGCATCAGAAAAAAGGTGAATAAAGTCGATGAGTGTTTTCCAAACAACTAATCAGTTAATTGAGAAAGTAATTAACAGTGAAAATAATCAATGGTTGCAGGTTGAGGGGTCAGCAGGCGGTACTTGCCACTCCCCTGGTGATGCTCGATTAAGTTACACACTCAGGACTAAACGCTTCTCGGACCAATCAGCAGTCTGCAGTGTTTGCCTGTGTTTTGGATTGTAAATGATAACGGTAAGCTAACAGATGCATTTTTTATTATTTTTAACCAATTAGTCCTGTAACTTTTTTCCCAAGAAGTCACTTTTTTCTTCTCCCTCAAAGCTGTTTCTCTGCTCAGCTGTGCTGCTGTGCAGAGACTGACCCCTGCTGGTGAAAGCTGCACACTACAACACAGCATCTCCCCTTCATTTAATAGACAGAGGAGCGTCTGTATTTCTGACGGTATTTAATATCACACGGTCAGGATTTCTTAATACCGTGGTACGCTGTAATACCTCTGTACCGCCCAAACCGAGTCTGTACGCAGCGGTCACTCACATACACACCAGGGCTGCAACTAACGGTTATTTTCATCATCCATTAATCGGTTTGTTATTTTGAAAATGGTGAAAAATGTTAATCAGTGTTTCTCAAATCCTAAGATGTCACTATTGATTATTTTCTCAATTAATCAATTAATTGTTTGGTCCACAAAATGTCTGAAAATGGTGAAAAATGTTGATCAAAGTCTAAGATGACGTCCTCAAATGTCTCGTTTTACTCACAACTCAAAGATATTCAGTTAACTGTCATTGAGAAGTTTAAAAAAAACCCAAAATATTCACATTTAACAGGCTGGAATCTGAGGATTTTCACTTTTATTCCCTTAAAATTATTTTACTTTCATTAATCATTGCAGCTCTAATACGCCACCATAAGTGATAAGTTACATCCAAAAATATCCTTTCTGTGTTGCCGAGCAGAAATCTGCACTCTTCTAGTTTAATTATTAGTTTAATAGTTTAATCATAAATAATTTGTCAGTAATTTTAAACATAAGTTTATATAATTTCATACTGAGTTTTTGACGTGTGTGTAAACAGGTATGGTAGAAAACGAATCACTCACCTTTTCAAAGTTTTTTCTGCTGGAAGCAGAAGGTCTCTCTTCAATGTCGTTAAGAAAATCGAGAAGCTCCTGAGCCTCCTTTAAGACATCGTCCATCTTCTCTACACCGAGAGACGTTTTTCTTGTGGTTGACTTCGAATCCATTTTTCTTCTGCGGGGTTAAATGAAGAAAAAATTGGCTGCACCTTCCTGATACTTTGGTTTTCGTGAAGTTTTTTGAATTCCTGTACGAACTGTTACTGTGAGGTATAACACTGAGTTGTGAGATGTGTCTTACCACAGCTGAGAGACAGAGAGGACATGTGGAGTGATGTCATCAAAGCACCATGATGATGTCACAGTCTTCCATCAGTTCATTCCAAATTTAAAAAAAAAAAAGTGTTCTATCCTTTTATGGTCATGACCTTATATGGTCATGCTTATGTTTTAAATGTAAACAGTAACAATCAGCTAACAGCAATGATTAACACATTCCATGTTTTTTTATACACTGTAAATGAATTATGGTGTTATATTATTGGGAGATGTTATGTTTTGTGTTTGAACACAAACCGACAGGCCGTGTGTAAGAAAATAAAATGTCCCAGAGTGTCTGTGTGACGGTTAAAGTCCAACTTTGTAGTTCAGATGAACGGCTGATTGATCGTCAGTGAACCATGTTTGACTTGATGTCTGCTGATGAACACAGCAGCTCCTGATCCACACTTCATCTGTCAGAAACACAAATAAAACATATTGATTCTAGAAGTTTGAACAAATGAACAGACTGTGTTAGTTAGCATCAGTTTGTGGCGTCTGTTTCTATGGAAACACAGGATCTTTGTTCCATCTTATTGGCAGAAATGTAAGTCGTTATGAGAGACTTTGTCCAAATAATGTCTTTGAATCTCAGAATAATGAGACAAAATATTGACTTTATATCTGAAAATAATGAGAAACTTTATTAAGATGACTAACATACTAAGTCATTGTTTTAAGATATTATGTCATTATTTGAGACATGAAGTCGATCTTTTGAGATATGAAGTTATTTTCAAAAAGTTTCTCATTATTTTCAGACAATAACTCGATATATGAAAGTAGGGGAGACCAGGGACGATTGTAACTTTTAAATTAAATTTTCCTTCATTACTCACAGACTACCTGAATTAAACTAACCATCCTTTGATATGACAAACATATTTGTGAACTAATTAGACTGAAATATTAAACTTCATGAAAGAAGTCAGAGTGTTTTCTTTCTGCCTTGTTGGGGACAAGTGTAACAGTGGTTGGGGGCAGTTGTAACAGTGAAAAAATGGTCATATTAAGTCCCTCTCTCTGCTCAAAGTAATCACATTACTGCTGTAGTATCTAATAATTTTACTTTTTTTGTACGTGGTTTGAATTCTTTCAGATGTCAGAAATCGTTTGCTTTGAAAGCAAAAGTTTGTCTCTATTTTCTGTAGAAGACTAAAGATTTAAATTATCTGAAGTGAGTTAAAAGTAACTTAACATTTACAAATAAAATAAAATAAAAAAATAAAGTCATTTACACATGAATGCATCAGTAATTCTAATAAAATCTACTGTACATAGATACGGTTCTGAAGTGGATGATTCTGCATTTAAGTCTTTGTTTTACTGCTGATATCTTTGTACACTGTGGTTCATTACTGTGACTTTAGTTCAGATCTGAATATTCTTCCCTCCACTGCTGACAGACAAACTTAGTTCTCTGTTCATGCTGACATCAGACATGAAATGAATCAGTTTTAGGTTGTTGTGAAGATAAGAAAACAAAAATCATATAAATCATATTCCTGAACAGAATCAGTCTGTGTTTCTGCTTCTCTGCAGGTCAGTTTGTGGTTTGTTACTTTGACTTCAAAATATTATCATGAAAGTCGAGCTGAATTTTAAAATATCTTTTTAAACTCTTTTGGATCACATCCGCGGTCACACAGGCCCAGACATGTTCTATCATAAAGTGTTTGATTAATGGGATGTGTTCAGTTCAGCACGCAGCGTGGAGGCAAACTCTGTCTCCACAAAAGTGTCTCAAACTGTCTTCATATCTGAAAAAATGAATTCTACACTGACAATAATCAGACCTGTCTGAGTTTGGTCGACAAAATGATCATTTCTTCCACACGTGAAGTTGCTGACAAACATGATGTTCTACTAAAACCCCTTTTTCTTTTTCTGTAAACTTCAGAGAAATACTGAAGCTGAGTGCTTGATCAGTTTCACATGTGGTAAAAACCAGGTTGATCCCAGATGAATTATTGTTACAAGTGTTTAAAACCAGCTGGTTAAGCTGAATGAAAGAAAGCTGAACAAAGACAGAAAGAGAGAATAAATGAATGAATGAATGAATGAATGAATGAATTTAGCATAAACCAGCTCAACGTTTGAATTTATTAACAGTTAAAAAAGACTGCAGTCTAAGATGTCCAAAATGGACACAGAAAGACGCAGACACAGACAGACAGACAGGCAGGCAGCGCCACAGAGACAGACAGCTAGATAGACAGTTTTTTCACTGTCTTGTTTGTTTTCCTTTTTTAGGCTGATGACATGATAAAACATGATGACAGACATTTGAAGTGTCATTTGAAAACCTCAGTAGAAGCTTCAAATGTAAAAGAAAAGAGAACAGAAAAATAGCACCTGGGACGCAAAGATATTGTGTCTGTGACAATTCTGGCCCTGTAGAGAAACATATCATTACAAAACCATCAGAGCAAATTTTCAATAGTTATTTGGATAACCCATATTGGGAGTCTAAATGACTACTTTCTTGTTAATATGTTGTGTTACTCCAGATTGTTTGTCACATCTGTACCAGAAAGGCACCATAAAGGTCATTTTCAATACATTGGTTCTCTTACATGTCAGCTAATGTATGGTGTATGAAAGTGTCTAAATAATAATTGAACAGTTAACATGTGCGACAGTGGTTGTAAAGTCTGGGACAGTTGAAAGTTGAATTTGGGACAGTTGTGGGACACGGAAGAAAAAGTTCATTTCGTGCCCTGGTCAGTGTCCCTATTAATCTCTGTCTCTTCAGGGCGAAGGTCTGGATCTATTGTCCCGCAGGGCTCTGTGAGTGAGTTTCCTCTGGTTTCCCACACTCTGTCCTTTCACTGCTTTCACTGGAGGAACAATAGAAGTGTGTCTTATTATGCATTACTTAAGAAACAATGACTGACCCCTTTAAAGGGGTAAATGGTTAACTTTTTTTTTTACATTAAAACACCTGAAACTGCCTATTACCTCAAAAGGATGCTGCTGCTAAATTGTCTTTGAAATGGAAAATGTTTTCTTTTGGTTTGATTACTTGAGTTACTCCATATGAATAGAGTTACTTAATGTTAAGAATCCCCCATTATTAATGGAACCAAGTCAAAATGTGCTATGCTTAGCTTTACTCTAAATAGGTATGTTATGGATGAACAATAAATTTATGTTTTGAATTTTATCTTAATTGGTTAGTCAAAGGTAGGAACAATGACAAAAGCCTCTATCATTTAAGGTAAAATGAAAATAAATGTAGACAGTCTCACTTTCATCCTAATAAAGAGGGTAAACATGACGCACAAATGACATAACAGCACAAACTCTTCAGTTGACAGTGTTTGTTTATTCAACAAGCCACAATGAGCCACATAACATATGAAACCTCCAACAAGAGGTGATGATACATCACAACAACAACTTGTAGATTTCTACAAGACACACCGTACTCAGTGAGAGTAAAGGAACAGCTGTCTTTATAAAAGACAAATGATTTGAGGACACAGTACTCATTGTCTTTTGAGAGTTTTTCCCAAATGGATCAAAATATTTGCTCTTTGTTAACAAAGGAAAAAATAGTGAAAACTGACCTTTAAACGGATCACATCATTCTTAAAAGCAGAAATTACATTGTCACTGGAAAACTGTGTCAGTGTGACATTAAACATTTTCACAGTAAAAGGAAAAACATATTGATCTTAAAACAGATCATTTTTCAAGAATCAAATAAAATGTCCATTATGACAACATGTCCATGAAAGGACAATTAGGATTTCTGACCAAAATGGTCATTACTAATCAATGGGTAACAAACATCACCATTGCATTATAGTTTACCAATACATGACATGTAGTGAATCATAAAATTGTCACATAAAAAACTGTGACATTAAGCAAAACTTTTAGAAAAAAAAGGATAAACATTTGGATTTTACAACAGATCAGTTTTGAATAATCAGAGAGATTAAAGCAAGGTGCCGTCCATTAGGACAGTATGTCTCATACATATTTGGATCTTAGAACAGATCAATTTTGTGCAATCAGAGAGATTCAAGTGAGGTTGAGTCCATTATGTAATATGTCCATAAAAAGGACAATTTAAGTTTTTTTGATCAGTATGATCAATAACAGGTAACAAATGTTACCATAGCATATATACTAATACATGAAGTACAGTGAAGTATAATAATAATTGCTGATGTAATCAGATGTTGTTCATGCAACATGCATGACAAGATGTTCTCTTTCTTAACTTGAAAGATATTGTTGCTGTCATTTCCTCAGGAAATGTCATCTTGAACAAAGAAAAACACACAAAATATAAACTTCTGTACATACAAGAAGAACAATCCATGAAATTTGAAAAATTCAGTCCAGTAATCTTTGACCAATGTGGTCATGTGAGTTTGTGTGGTATTAAGTTCAGTCTGTAGGTGTCTACCACGGCCTCCAGAGGGCGCTGTTGACTGGACTGTTGTCTTTGGTGATGCTGGTCTGGACTGTGGAGCTCAGAGGAGAGAAGTCAGCCTCTCTCAGGTTCTTATCAGAGGAAGACTGCAGCTGGTTGAAGTGGTTCATCAGTCTTCTGTGCTGCTGATTCTGCTGCTGCAGTCGTCTCAGGACACAAACGGTCATCTCCAGGATGTCTGCTTTCTCCAGTTTGGAGTCTGGCTGCTGTTTGAGGAACTCTGGACCCAGGAGAGACTTGAGCTGCTCAATGCTGCTGTTGATTCGCTCTCTGCGTAACTTCTCCACCAGAGGCTTTCTGAGCTGCAGGAAGAAGAACAAAGTCATTAATCAACTTATTCTAGAGGAAAGTGTGAGCATGAACAAAGACAACCTGTCATGAATGATATTTAAATCTTGTTGAATCTTGAATTTACCTTGTGGGTCAGAGTCAGATGCTCCTGAGAATTGGTCCTAGCTGCAGTGATTGTAGGTGCCATGTCTGGATCTGTGTGCTGTAGAGGTCTCTGTAGAGAGAATCTGATCTCTGCTGGTTTCATCCCTCCTATTTATAGTCCCACATCTCCATATGAATGTGTGGGTCTTGGTCTGGCTGAAGTTTCTCACAGTTTCAGCCAATCAGAGAGCTCGGTGAGACAATCAGGCATGTGGAGCAGCAGCATGTTAAATGATGTTAATGACTGGAGGGACAATGGTTAAATCTCAGGGGAACAGGTGGAGGACTGGGGGGGTGATGGAGAGAGACTCACAGAGCTCTGTGTGAATCTGGGAAAGTGGTGACCCTGTAGAGAGAGCAGATCTGCTGCCTGATGCTGGGATCAATGACTTTGACTGAGCACACGCTCATCATCACATCACACACGTGGGAGACTGACTGGGTGATCGTCCTCAACATTTAAAACACTCACATTCCTTAGAGGTGCTGTTGCATGTGCGCTATTAAATCAAATGTCAGTTCTTGAGAAGTTGACCATGTTCTTTAAATAAATTCTTAAAAATCATCTTTAATGTTAAGGCCAACATATTACATTATTGTGATCAGGTACCACATGTTTTTAGCAAACACACTAATACAATCTTAAAAGTAATCTCAGTTGTTAGTTCTTACAACCTTAGTTCATATATTATTATGAAATGATCACTAAGTGAAACAGTAAAGTCCGACTCATTCAGCTGAAAGTCTTCCAGATGAAACAGATGTGCCTTCTGTCTTGTGACAAGTTGTTCCAGTGAATTAAGTCAGGGTGTCCTGCCCTGAATTCTGACAGCTGTGATCAGTGCAACACAAAGTGTTTGAATGCTTTATTGGCACCTCTACTGAACAAGGTATAATACCTGGTGGCACAAAACCTGGTGGCTGAGTTTAAATGTCCAAAAGTGAAGAAGGATTTGAATGGAAAGTTGGTTACAGGCAATTGATTAATAATTCAAGGAATACCAAATTCACTTTTTATGTTTTGTGAAACAAAAAATCAAGGTGGTGTAGTGTAAGTGCTGTAGTGCAGGCAGCTTTGACTCACACACACACTCATCATCCCATCACACACGTGGGAGACTGACAGTTAATTGCATCTATAACTTGGGAAAATAATCACTGGAAATGGATGTTTTGTCTATACGGTGGCCTAAATCTAGCCATTGTAATAAATGACATTTGTCCGCATGTTTTTCTTGATAATCCATTTATATTCTTCATTTATAAAATTTAATCTTTTGCTGTTCTTTAAGATACCGTGTTTATAAAGTCAGTTTTTTAAATCCTTAGGAATAGTTATCATTCTGCTGTCCAGATGAAGCACTGTGTTCTGGCTTGTGCCTGGTCATCAATGTGGGTAGAAAGTTGGTCTCAGTTTCCCACACTGACTCTGAATGCTGTGGTCAATGAGCAACAAAAGGACTTTGAATGGAGCTTTTGTGACTGATACTGGACGTGTGTTGTAGTAGAAACAGAGCCTGACGTCACCAACCATCTGGAGGGAAAGAACACCATTGGCTGCTTCTGGCAGTTTTGTTTTCAATTCAATATGAACATTTTATCATTAAGAATCAGCTCAATTGATTTAGCAAATTTCCAATCATTGTTTTATATTTTGACCATTCAATCTTAATTAAGCCTTTGTTTCATGGATTTGATTTAAAAAAAATCTGCTTTATACATGAGGGTGGGAGGATGAGGCAGCTGTTTCTTGAAGTGTGCCAAATCCCTTTAGAGAATAGTCTGCTGGTGGGTTCGAGGATGCTAATCGTGTGGAGGACTGCTCTCCAGAGTTTTCCCACACTCTGTCCGTTACAATAATTTAGGCACGTGTCAAAGTCCAAATGCGACTTTTCAGAGTTCCCTTTTTTGTTGGAGTTAAGTTTTTTATACTATCCAGCTAATCAATATTCAGTTTAAAATATTAAAGTCAAAATTGTGAGTCATGGAACCTAACTGAGACATTGTAGATGCCATTTAAATATTTAGACAATGTTTTGTGTAAATATAACACTGAGGTCAACACGTGGTACTTGGCTGTGGTCATTTTCAGTCAGCAAAACACTGACCTGTTTTAAATACTGAACAACATCCCCCTCTTTTCTAATGACTTGTGTTCATTTGCAAAATGTCATAGATCTGTAATCCTAAGATGTTTGTAAAATTATAAAAATCTAATATTTTACATTAAAAAATAATAATAATATGGTTTTACAATTTACTTAGGTGACAGAGACATTTTAATGACTTTGCTCGTACCCATCTTGAAGAAGTGACAGTTTCCCTTTTTTTTAATCATAAGAAAAAGTTTAAATTTGATCCATTATTTGAAACAGGTACAGGACTTTTCCTTTCGGGAGTCAGGCTCTCCTTTAATCTGTCTATTCAGGGCAAAGGTCTGGATCTATTGTCCCGCAGGGCTCTGTGAGTGAGTTTCCTGTGGTTTCCCACACTCTGTCCTTTCACCGGAGGAACAATAGAAGTGTGCCTTATTATGCATCTCATTAGACACATGTGTGATCTCTTTAAAGGGGGAAATGGTTAACTTTAAACTTTTGATACACATGAAACTGACAAATATGCCAAATTAATGTTACAACGAAATTGTTTTTGAAATGTACTTTTTCTCATTTGGTTTGATAACTTGACTGACTTTTCATAGAATGACATATATAGTCCCAATTCATCAAAATGACCCACATTATTATGCTTAGCTTTATACATGTTATGGATAAGAACATATTAACAGAATCACATAACGTATACTGTACTTAGATTTACAGTAAACTGGTATGTTAACAATAGACAGATAATAATTTAATTTAATTTAATCTTGATATTACTCATTCAAAGTTTGAATTGACTAAAGAGAACTCTATCAAGAGAGAAAAAAATCAACAAAACGAACGTGGAACATCTCTTTCATCATTATAATGCGGAAAAAATTACTGAAGAGCACAAAATTTTCAGCTGGCAGTGTTTATTTATTCAACAATGCAAAATGAGCCACATAAAACAAGAAACCTCCAACAGAGGTGATGATACATAACAACAACAACTTGTAGATTTCTACAAGACACACTGTACTCAGAGAGAGTAAAGGAACAGCTGTCTTTATAAAAGACAAATGATTTACAATATTTTTGAGAACACAGTACTCAGTCTCCTCAGAGAGTTTTTTTCCCCAAGTGGATCAAAACATTTGCACAAAACAAAAAATAATTAAAAAAAAAAATTGATCTTACAACAGATCACATTGTTATTATTAATCACTGAATTCATTTTCAAACTGTAAAAATTACATTGTCACTGGAAAACAGTGACAGAGTGAAACACAAACCCTTTACAGTAAAGGACAAAGATATTGATCTTAAAACAGATCATTTTTCAATAATCACATAATTATGAGGGAACATCTTTTATCCCAAAAAGTCCATAAAAAGGACAATTAAGATTTTTGATCAAAATGATCATTACTGATCAAAATGCAACAAATATCAGCATTGTATTACATTTTCTCAATGCATGGCAATAAAAAATTTCACAGGAAAATTGTGACATAAAGTAAGCCTTTTAGAGAAAAAGGATTAACATTTTGATCTTAGAACAGATCAGTTTTGAGTATTCAGAGATACTAAAGCAAGGTACAGTCCGTTAGGACAATATGTCCATAAAACGAACACAAAGTTTTCTGATCAGTATGATCAGTAACAATGAAAAGATAACAAATGTTACCATAGCATATAATACTAATACATGAAGTACAGTGAAGTATAATAATAATCGCTGATGCAATCAGATGTTGTTCATGCAACATGCATGACAAGATGTTCTCTTTCTTAACTTGAAAGATATTGTTGCTGTCATTTCCTCAGGAAATGTCATCTTGAACAAAGAAAAACACACAAAATGTAAACTTCTGTACATACAGAAGAACAAGTCCATGAAATTTGAAAGAATTCAGTCCAGTAATCTTTGACCAATGTGGTCATGTGAGTTTGAGTGGTAGTAAGTTCAGACTGTAGGTGTCTACCACGGCCTCCAGAGGGCGCTGTTGACTGGACTGTTGTCTTTGGTGATGCTGGTCTGGACTGTGGAGCTCAGAGGAGAGAAGTCAGCCTCTCTCAGGTTCTTATCAGAGGAAGACTGCAGCTGGTTGAAGTGGTTCAGAAGACGTCTCTGGGACTCTGTCTTCACCTGCTCCCTGGACAGGAAGTGTTCCACCTCTTGGAGACACCTGGAGTAGCCCTGATCAACAGCTGGGTGCTGCTGTTGCTGCTGCAGTCGTCTCAGGACACAAACGGTCATCTCCAGGATGTCTGCTTTCTCCAGCTTGGAGTCTGGCTGCTGTTTGAGGAACTCTGGACCCAGGAGAGACTTGAGCTGCTCAATGCTGCTGTTGATTCGCTCTCTGCGTAACTTCTCCACCAGAGGCTTTCTGAGCTGCAGGAAGAAGAACAAAGTCATTAATCAACTTATTCTGGAGGAAAGTGTGAGCATGAACAAAGACAACCTGTCATGAATGATATTTAAATGTTGTTGAATCTTCAATTTACCTTGTGGGTCAGAGTCAGATGGTCCTGAGAATTGTTCATAGCTGCAGTGATTGTAGGTGCCATGTCTGGATCTGTGTGCTGTAGAGGTCTCTGTAGAGAGAATCTGATCTCTGCTGGTTTCATCCCTCCTATTTATAGTCCCACATCTCCATATGAATGTGTGGGTCTTGGTCTGGCTGAAGTTTCTCACAGTCTCAGCCAATCAGAGAGCTCAGTGATACAATCAAGCATGTGGAGCAGCAACACGCTGAAATGCCTCAGGGTCAATGGTTAGGTCTCAGGGGGACAGGTGGAGGACTGGGGGGGGGTGATGAAGAGAGACTCTTGAGGCTCTGTGTGAATCTGGGAAAGTGGTGACCCTGTAGAGAGAGCAGATCTGCTGCCTGATGCTGGGATCAATGACTTTGACTGAGCACACGCTGATCATCTCATCACACACGTGGGAGACTGAAAATTAATTGCATTTAAAGTAAAAAGTACCATAAAACATGCATTAAATAATCCTTGGAAACAGTTTTTTGTGTATATATGATCCTATTGTACCATAACCCAAATCTAGCCATTGCAATTAATGGCATTTAACCTCCTCCCCTTTTCTTGATAATACAATTAGACTTTTCATTAATAAAACTTGACCTTTTATTCACGTACTTTGTTTCTTTAGTCAGTTCACTCAAGTATTAAAAAGAGAGTGATGCTCATGTAAAGTTATTTTAAAAAACTTGATAACAACAGTTATTCTGCTGTCCAGATGAAACACTGTCCTCTGTCTTCTGACTTGTGCCTTGTCATCAGTGTGGGCAGAAAGTTGGTCTCAGTTTCCCACACTGACTCTCTGAATGCTGTGGTCAATAAGCAACAAAAGGACTTTGAATGGAGCTTTTGTGACTGATAGTGGACGTTTGTTGTAGTAGAAACAGAGCCTGACGTCACCAACCATCTGGAGGGAAAGAACACCATTGGCTGCTTCTGACAGTGTAGTTTTGATTTCAATATATCATACAGAATCAGCTCAATTGATTTAGCAAATTTCCAATCATTGTTTTATATTTTGACCCTCCAATCTTAATTGAGCCTTTGTAACGGTTTATAGATGAGGGTGGGAGGGAGAGGCAGCTGTTCTTCTGAAGTGTGCCAAATCCCCTTGGAGAATATTCTGCTGCTGGTGGGGTCGAGGTTACTTATCATGTGAAACTCTGCTCTTTAGAGTTTCCCACACTCTGTCCATTACAATAATTTAGGCACGTGTCTCAGTCCAAATGCGACTTAAAGGGTCCTTTTTTGTGGGAGGTATTAATTTTTTTGGTTTTCTTCGTAAGTTTACAGCACATCAATATTCAATTCACGAATATATAAAGTCAAAATTGTGAATCATGGAACCCAACCGAGACAATGCATATGTCATTTAAATATTAAGAAAATCTTTTCTGTAAATATAATCAATACACTTAAGTCACAGTGTACTTGGCTGTGGTCATATTCAGTCAGCAAAACACTGACCTGGCTGGATTAACTACTGAACACTATACTCCTTTTTCTTAGTGGCTTGTGTTCATTTGAAAAATGTCCTGAAATATTTGTGAAAATAATAAAAATCGAACATTTTGTTTGCTCAACTCCCGCTTGAAAAAATGGCATTTAATCTAAAACTGGTGATTATGATTTTCATCATCATAAGATAAAAAGGTAGAAATTAGATTCATGATTTGAAACAGGTACTTTTTGGGAGCCAGGCTCGCTTTAATCTGTCTCTTCAGGTCAAAGGTCTGGATCTATTGTCCCACAGGGCTCTGTGAGTGAGTTTTCTCTGGTTTCCCACACTCTGTCCTTTCACCGGAGGAACAATAGAAGTGTGCCTTATTATGCATCTCATTAGACGCGATGTCTGACCTCTTTAGAGAGGGAAATGGTTAACTTAAGCATTTAATATTAAAATACTTGGAAGTGAAAATCATGCGAAAATAATGGTACAGTAAAAATCTCTATGAAATATATTTTCTCTCATTTGATTTAATGATGTGACTACTCTGCATATGTTGAGTGACAAAACATTCATAAGCCCTAATCCCCATCATCAAATATCTTATTGACCCACATTATTATGCTTAGCTTTATTAATGGAGCACTTATGTACTTAGAGATACAGTAAACTCATAGGATAGATAAGACTGCCTGTGCTCAATTTTAAAATGTCTTTTCCATCTGTACAATGAGGGCAGTTGTAAGGAAATATGCCAAAAATAATGGTATAGTAAAGGTTTCTTTGACATGCATCTTTTCTTTGGTTTGATGACTTGAATGACTCCATATAGATAGAGTGACATAACATTTATAGTCTCTATTCAACAGATATCTTAATTGAACCACATTATTTTGTCTGGTTTTATACATGTTAAGGATAACAATATATTCATGAAGTCACATGAAGTTTTATTGCAATTAAGATTTACAGTAAACTGGTATGATAAGGATAGACAAATATTGTGCTTGATTTTTGTAATTCAAAGTTTGAACTGACTAAAGAAAACTCTATCAAAAACGGCATCTCTTTTTCATCATTATAAAGAGGGCAGTTACAAGGAAAAAAATACTCAAGAGCACAAAGGTTTTCAGCTTGCAGTGTTTGTTTATTCAACAAGAGGTGATGATACATCACAACAACAACTTGTAGATTTCTACAAGACACACTGTACTCAGAGAGAGTAAAGGGACAACTGTCTTTATAAAAGACAAATGATTTACAATATTTGAGGACACATTTGCTCACATTTACACTCGGTGAACAAAACAAAAATAGTAAACACTGACCTTAAAACAGATCACATTGTTCTTGATAATTACTGAATTCAATTGATTCTCATAACATTAAAATTAGCCCACATTGTCACTGGAAAACTGTGACATAAAACAAACCTTTCACAGTAAAAGGAATAAACACACTGATCTTAAAACAGATCATGTTTGACAACATGTGACAAAATGTCCATAAAAAGGACAATGGAGATTTCTACTCAAAATGACCATTACTAATCAAAAGATGACAGATATGACACATTACGCCAAGGGTATCATAAAAATATCACTGGAAAATTGTGACATGAAGAAAACCTTTTTGAAAAAAAAAAGAAAAAAAACTTTGGATCTTACAACAGATCAGTTTTGAGTAAAAGGACATTATGTCCATTTTTTGATCAATATGATCAGTAACAATCAAAACAAAACAAAAATGTTACCACAGCATATAATACCAATACATGAAGTACAGTGAGATATAATAATAATTGCTGATGCAATCAGATGTTGTTCATGCAACATGCATGACAAGATGTTCTCTTTCTTAACTTGAAAGATATTGTTGCTGTCATTTCCTCAGGAAATGTCATCTTGAACAAAGAAAAACACACAAAATATAAACTTCTGTACATACAGAAGAACAAGTCCATGAAATCTGAAAGAATTCAGTCCAGTAATCTTTGACCAATGTGGTCATGTGAGTTTGTGTGGTAGTAAGTTCAGTCTGTAGGTGTCTACCACGGCCTCCAGAGGGCGCTGTTGACTGGACTGTTGTCTTTGGTGATGCTGGTCTGGACTGTGGAGCTCAGAGGAGAGAAGTCAGCCTTTCTCAGGTTCTTATCAGAGGAAGACTGCAGCTGGTTGAAGTGGTTCAGAAGACGTCTCTGGGACTCTGTCTTCACCTGCTCCCTGGACAGGAAGTGTTCCACCTCTTGGAGACACCTGGAGTAGCCCTGATCAACAGCTGGATGCTGCTGATCTGCTGCTGCAGTCGTCTCAGGACACAAACGGTCATCTCCAGGATGTCTGCTTTCTCCAGCTTGGAGTCTGGCTGCTGTTTGAGGAACTCTGGACCCAGGAGAGACTTGAGCTGCTCAATGCTGCTGTTGATTCGCTCTCTGCGTAACTTCTCCACCAGAGGCTTTCTGAGCTGCAGGAAGAAGAACAAAGTCATTAATCAACTTATTCTGGAGGAAAGTGTGAGCATGAACAAAGTCAACCTGTCATGAATGATATTTAAATGTTGTTGAATCTTGAATTTACCTTGTGGGTCAGAGTCAGATGCTCCTGAGAATTGTTCATAGCTGCAGTGATTGTAGGTGCCATGTCTGGATCTGTGTGCTGTAGAGGTCTCTGTAGAGAGAATCTGATCTCTGCTGGTTTCATCCCTCCTACTTATAGTCCCACATCTCCATGTGAATGTGTGGGTCTTGGTCTGGCTGAAGTTTCTCACAGTCTCAGCCAATCAGAGAGCTCGGTGAGACAAGAAGGGATTCCACACACTGAATGCTGTTAATGCCTGGAGGGACAATGGTTAGATCTCAGGGGAACAGGTGGAGGACTGGGGGGGTGATGGAGAGAGACTCACAGAGCTCTGTGTGAATCTGGGAAAGTGGTGACCCTGTAGAGAGAGCAGATCTGCTGCCTGATGCTGGGATCAATGACTTTGACTGAGCACACGCTCATCATCACATCACACACGTGGGGAAATAACATTTAGGTGTAATGCATAACTTATATGTATGATTAAAGTAAAACTAATTAGATTTTTTTGTCACATGCTTTATTGAGACAAAACCTGAAAAAAATCAGGTGAAATACTCTGTTTAGATTGATATAATTAGATATTTAATTTTATTTGTAAACTTAATATATGGTCCTTTCATTGAATGATTGGAAATCCACAATTTTGCAATACAACCCTATCCGATTTTCAGGATGTTAGTTTTATGCCAATGCGGGCACTTACAATCAACCCAGGACAATAATCCTGCAGCTGTCCAGATGTAGCCCAGCAGAGTCTTTTGACACGTGTCTTGTTGTCGGTGTGAGGAACAAGTAGAGCTCACTTTCCCACACTGACTCCCTGTATGGTCAATGAACCACAAAGAGACTTCAGTGACAGATGCTGAGTGTGACATCATCAGCCATCTGGAGGGAAAGGACACCATTGGCTGACTCTGACAGCTTGTGAAATTTGGTGAAAATTTTTCTGTAGTTTCCCAAAATGATTAATCATGTCATATTTTAAATTTTCATTCACTGTCATACATTACGACCCCCCAGTCATAACCATGCCACATTGCAGACCATTGGTTATATTGAAATTTCCACTCTACACACGAGGGCGGGAAGTTTCCTGGAGGGCAGCTGTTCCCTGAAGTGTGCCAAATCCCTTTGGGGAATTATTTGGCTGCTGGTGGAATGGATGTCATTCACACTTGACTCTGCCCTCCAGAGCTTTCCCACACTCCGTCCATTAGCAGAAAATAGACATGTGCCTCTCTACAAATGGACATTTTGAAGATCCCGAGCACAAGCAGTAAGTGTGAAGGGTCGAGGGAGGGGGCTATCTCTGCAGAGAATTACTTATTAAAATGAAAAATGGGTACGTAACCAATATGTGAAAACTAAAATTACACCCTATACCATTTAGACACACAATTAACAAAGTTTTATTGCAAAATTTTAAAATCTTATGTTTGTTTACTGGGTCTTGGTCTGATTTGACACACCAAAATTATGATAACTAGCTAAAGTCAAAAATAAATTAATTTTAGAAGATGATATGGCACAGTGGACTAGATGTTTCTCTTAACATATGAACCATGTGCAGTTTCTTTTCATTTTTAGTTCCTTGCTCTTCAAAGCCCGGGTATCACAAGGCTGTACATTCTGAGAAACACAACATTAAGTGGAATTGACCAGATTTTTACATTTTGATATGTTCAACAGTTTTACTTGCCTACTGTAACCGACAGAAACTTTTTTCAAATACAGTGCTTGAAATGTTGCATCACATTAGATTAAATGATAATATTCCACAAATTCCAGTGTTGAGAGCCAGGCTCCCCTTTAATCCATGTTACTTCAGGGCAAAGGTCTGGATCTATTGTCCCACAGGGCTCTGTGAGTGAGTTTCCTCTGGTTTCCCACACTCTGTCCTTTCACTGGAGGAACAATAGAAGTGTGCCTCATTATGCATCTCATTAGATCCAATGTCTGATCTCTTTAAAGATAGAAAATAGTTAACTTTAAGCTATCTACATTAAAACACCTGAAACTGACATGTACATCAAAGGGATGTTAAAGAAAAATTGTCTTTGAAATGTACATTTCTTCATTTGGTTTGATGACATGACGTATTTAAACCACATTCCTATGCTGAGTTTTGCAGGAATCAGGTATATTATGGATAAACAATTACAGATTTGCTGAATTTTATCTTGAATTGTCAATCAAAAGTGGGAACAATGACAGAGGCCTCTATTAATTAAGTCAAAATGGGAAAAACATGCAGGAAAGTGTCTTTTTTTTCATGATAAAGAGGGTAAACATGACACACAATGACATGAGAGCACAGAATTTTCAGTTGACAGTGTTTGTTTATTCAACAAGCCACAATGAGCCACATAACATATGAAAGCTCCACCTAGAGGTGATGGGTACATCACAGCAACAACTTGTAGATTTCCCACAAGACACACTGTACTCAGAGAGAGTAAAGGAACAGCTGTCTTTATAAAAGACAAACGACTTACAATATTTGAAGACACAGACTTAGTGTCTTTTAAGAAAAACAAAACATTTGCTTTTACTGAACAACAGACACCACAGTAAAAACTGATCTTACAATAGATCACATTGTTCTTAATGAGTATTAAATTCAGTTAATTCTCAAAATGTAAAAGTTACATTGTCACTTGAAAACAGTGACATGTGATATTAAACAACACTTTTACAGTAATTAAATAAACGTATTGATCTTAAAACAGATCATGTTTCAATAATCCCATAAGTGAAGGAAAGTCCATTCTGACAAAATATCATAAAGGACAATTAATTTGAAAAATGATCATTACTAATGAAGAGGTAACAAATGTCGTACTGCATGCATTAATTTTACCAATTCATGCTGTGTAGTAAATCAAAAAAGTATCACAGGAAAATTATGACATAAAGTAAACCTTTTAGAAAAAAAGGATAAACATTTGGATCTCACAACAGATCAGTTTTGAGTAATCAGAGAGATTAAGTGAAGTAAAGTTCATTATGAAAAAATGTCCAAAGGACACATAAAGTTTTTTGATCAGTATGATCAATATCAATCAAACGGTAACAAATGTTACCATAGCATAACATCTTGGATCTTACAACAGATCAGTTTTGAATCATCAGAGAGATTAAAGCAAGGTGCCGTCCATTAGGACAGTAGGTCCCTAAAAAGGACAAATTAAGTTTTTTGATCAGTATGATCAATAACAATGAAAAGATAACAAATGTTACCATAGCATATAATACCAATACATGAAGTACAGTGAGGTATAATAATAATTGCTGATGCAATCAGATGTTGTTCATGCAACATGCATGACAAGATGTTCTCTTTCTTAACTTGAAAGATATCGTTGCTGTCATTTCCTCAGGAAATGACACCTTGAACAAAGAAAAACACACAAAATATAAACTTCTGTACATACAGAAGAACAAGTCCATGAAATCTGAAAGAATTCAGTCCAGTAATCTTTGACCAATGTGGTCATGTGAGTTTGTGTGGTAGTAAGTTCAGTCTGTAGGTGTCTACCACGGCCTCCAGAGGGCGCTGTTGACTGGACTGTTGTCTTTGGTGATGCTGGTCTGGACTGTGGAGCTCAGAGGAGAGAAGTCAGCCTCTCTCAGGTTCTTATCAGAGGAAGACTGCAGCTGGTTGAAGTGGTTCATCAGTCTTCTGTGCTGCTGATTCTGCTGCTGCAGTCGTCTCAGGACACAAACGGTCATCTCCAGGATGTCTGCTTTCTCCAGCTTGGAGTCTGGCTGCTGTTTGAGGAACTCTGGACCCAGGAGAGACTTGAGCTGCTCAATGCTGCTGTTAATTCGCTCTCTGCGTAACTTCTCCACCAGAGGCTTTCTGAGCTGCAGGAAGAAGAACAAAGTCATTAATCAACTTATTCTGGAGGAAAGTGTGAGCATGACCAAAGACAACCTGTCATGAATGATATTTAAATGTTGTTGAATCTTCAATTTACCTTGTGGGTCAGAGTCAGATGCTCCTGAGAATTGGTCATAGCTGCAGTGATTGTAGGTGCCATGTCTGGATCTGTGTGCTGTAGAGGTCTCTGTAGAGAGAATCTGATCTCTGCTGGTTTCATCCCTCCTATTTATAGTCCCACATCTCCATATGAATGTGTGGGTCTTGGTCTGGCTGAAGTTTCTCACAGTCTCAGCCTATTAGATAGCTTAATGACACAACAAAGGATTACACACGCTGAATGCTGTTAATGCCTCAGGGACAATGGTTAAATCTCTGGGGAACAGGTGGAGGACTGGGGGGGTGATGGAGAGAGACTCACAGAGCTCTGTGTGAATCTGGGAAAGTGGTGACCCTGTAGAGAGAGCAGATCTGCTGCCTGATGCTGGGATCAATGACTTTGACTGAGCACACGCTCATCATCACATCACACACGTGGGGAAATAACTTTTATGGTGTTATGTATAGCTAATCTGTATGATTAAAGTAAATAAGCTTATTTGATTTTTTGCTAAGTGTTTTATTGAACCAAAACCTGAAAAAAAAATCAGGTGAAATCTCTATTTTGACTGATACAATTATATATTTCCTTTTATTTGTAAACTTTATATATGGTTCTTTGGTTGTATGATCAGAAATCCACAATTTTGCAATACAACCCTATCAGATTTTTAGGATGTTAGTTTTATGCCAATGCGGGCACTTACAATCAACCCAGGACAATAATCCTGCAGCTGTCCAGATGTAGCCCAGCAGAGTCTTTTGACACGTGTCTTGTTGTCAGTGTGAGGAACAAGTAGAGCTCACTTTCCCACACTGGCTCCCTGTATGGTCAATGAACCACAAAGAGACTTCAGTGACAGATGCTGGCTGTGTGTTGTTATAGAAACAGAGTGTGACATCACCAGCCATCTGGAGGGAAAGGACACCATTGGCTGACTCTGACAGTTTATAAAGTTTGGAGTTTTGGTGCAAATCTGTTAAATATTTTCGCCACAATGACTAATCATCTGAAATTTTCACTCACTGTCATATATTTTGATCCTCCAGTCATTATCATGCTTCATTAGTGAGCATCATTTATATCTAAGTTTCGGCTCCACACACGAGGGCGGGAAGTTGCCTGGAGGGCAGCTGTTTCCTGAAGTGTGCCAAATCCCTTTGGAGAATTACTTGGCTGCTGGCGGGATGGATGTCAGTCACACTTAACTCTGCTCTCCAGAGCTTTCCCACACTCCGTCCATTGGCATGAAATAGACATGCGCCTCTCTACAAATGGACTTTTTGAGGATCCAGAGCATAAGCAGTAAGGCTCAAGGGTAAATGGTAGAGCCTTCTCTGATAATAATTACCCATTCAACTGAAAAACGGCTACACAACCAATGTGTTAAAACTGAAATAAAATCTACATATTAGACACATGATTAGTTTATTATTATAGTAAATGTTAAAATGTCATGTTTGTGTACTGGGTTTGGGTCTGAACATCAAGGTGGAACGTCTTATTATACATTTGTCTGCTCAGGTCATAATTAATGTGACAGGAAGTATACTGGGTATCAATCTGATCACCAAAATTAACTTAGTTAACTGGGGTCAAAAATTTATGTTAGACGATGATCTTGCTAAGTGGACTAGATATTTCTGTATTAAATTCCCTCTTAACATATAAACCCTGTGCACTTGTTTTGATGTTTAGCTGCTCTTAGTCTTCAGAGCCTCAGTATCACAAGGTTGTAAGTTCTGCGAAACACAACAGTAAGTCAAATTTTCCAAAATGTTATGTTTAAATATGTTCAGTTCTACAGTTTAAATTACATACTGTAACTTACATAAAGTTTTTTTTTCAAATACTGAGCTAAAATCTTGGATCACACCAGATTAAATGACAGTATTTCGCAAAAAGTGTTAAGTCTGATTCATATCAGGACAAAAGCTCCTCCAGTTTTAAGAGCCAGGCTACCCTTTAATGCATGTGTCCTCAGGGCAAAGGTCTGGATCTATTGTCCCGCAGGGCTCTGTGAGTGAGTTTCCTCTGGTTTCCCACACTCTGTCCTTTCACTGGAGGAGCAATAGAAGTGTGCCTCATTATGCATCACTTAAGAAACAATGTCTGACCTCTTTAAAGAGCAAAATACTTAACTTCAAGCTTTTTACATTAAAACACTTGAAACTAGAAGTCATATAAAAAGGATGTTGCAGCAAAATTGTCTTTGAAATGTACTTTTCTTCATTTTGGTTGATGACTTATTGAGTCACCTTACTATGTTTAGTTTTACATTGAACTGGTATGTTATGGATAAACAATTACTGTCGTGCTGAATGTTATCTTAAATTGTCAATCAAAGGTGGGAACGATGATGGAGGCCTCTATCAATTAAGTGAAAAACATTTAGAAAGTCTCTTTTTCATGATAAAGAGGGTAAACATGACACACATGACACAAAATTTTCAGTTTGCAGTGTTTGTTTATTCAACAAGCCACAATGAGCCACATAACATATGAAAGCTCCAACTAGAGGTGATGATACATCACAACAACAACTTGTAGATTTCTACAAGACACACTGTACTCAGAGAGAGTAAAGGAACAGCTGTCTTTATAAAAGACAAACGATCTTACAATATTTGAAGACACAGAACTTAGTGTCTTTTGAGAAAAACAAAACATTTGCTTTTACTGAACAACAGACACCACAGTAAAAACTGATCTTACAACAGATCACATTGTTCTTAATGAGTATTAAATTCAGTTAATTCTCAAAATGTAAAAGTTACATTGTCACTTGAAAACAGTGACAATGTGACATTAAACAACACTTTTACAGTAAGTAAATAAAGATATTGATCTTAAAACAGATCATGTTTCAATAATCCCATAAAGTGTCCATTCTGACAAAATGTCTGTATTGAGGACAATTAAAATTTTTGATCAAAATGATCATTACTAATGAAGAGGTAACAAATGTCAGCATTGCATGATATTTTACCAATTCATGCTGTGTAGTAAAATATAAAAGTATCACAGGAAAATTGTGACATAAAGTAAACCTTTTAGAAAAAAAGGATAAACATTTGGATCTCACAACAGATCAGTTTTGAGTAATCAGAGAGATTGAAGTGAAGTAAAGTTCATTATGAAAATATGCCCAAAGGACAAATAAAGTTTTTTGATCAGTATGATCAATATCAATCAAACGGTAACAAATGTTACCATAGCATAACATCTTGGATCTTACAACAGATCAGTTTTGAATCATCAGAGAGATTAAAGCAAGGTGCCGTCCATTAGGACAGTAGGTCCCTAAAAAGGACAAATTAAGTTTTTTGATCAGTATGATCAATAACAATGAAAAGATAACAAATGTTACCATAGCATATAATACCAATACATGAAGTGCAGTGAGATATAATAATAATTGCTGATGCAATCAGATGTTGTTCATGCAACATGCATGACAAGATGTTCTCTTTCTTAACTTGAAAGATATTGTTGCTGTCATTTCCTCAGGAAATGTCATCTTGAACAAAGAAAAACACAAAATACAACCTTCTGTACATACAGAAGAACAAGTCCATGAAATCTGAAAGAATTCAGTCCAGTAATCTTTGACCAATGTGGTCAATGTGAGTTTGTGTGGTAGTAAGTTCAGTCTGTAGGTGTCTACCACGGCCTCCAGAGGGCGCTGTTGACTGGACTGTTGTCTTTGGTGATGCGGTCTGGACTGTGGAGCTCAGAGGAGAGAAGTCAGCCTCTCTCAGGTTCTTATCAGAGGAAGACTGCAGCTGGTTGAAGTGGTTCATCAGTCTTCTGTGCTGCTGATTCTGCTGCTGCAGTCGTCTCAGGACACAAACGGTCATCTCCAGGATGTCTGCTTTCTCCAGCTTGGAGTCTGGCTGCTGTTTGAGGAACTCTGGACCCAGGAGAGACTTGAGCTGCTCAATGCTGCTGTTGATTCGTTCCCTGCGTAACTTCTCCACCAGAGGCTTTCTGAGCTGCAGGAAGAAGAACAAAGTCATTAATCAACTTATTCTGGAGGAAAGTGTGGGCATGAACAAAGACAACCTGTCATGAATGATATTTAAATGTTGTTGAATCTTCAATTTACCTTGTGGGTCAGAGTCAGATGGTCCTGAGAATTGGTCATAGCTGCAGTGATTGTAGGTGCCATGTCTGGATCTGTGTGCTGTAGAGGTCTCTGTAGAGAGAATCTGATCTCTGCTGGTTTCATCCCTTCTATTTATAGTCCCACATCTCCATATGAATGTGTGGGTCTTGGTCTGGTTGAAGTTTCTCACAGTTTAGCCAATCAAAGAGCTCAGAGACACAACAAAGGATTACACACGCTGAATGCTGTTAATGCCTGGAGGGACAATGGTTAGGTCTCAGGGGAACAGGTGGAGGACTGGGGGGGTGATGGAGAGAGACTCACAGAGCTCTGTGTGAATCTGGGAAAGTGGTGACCCTGTAGAGAGAGCAGATCTGCTGCCTGATGCTGGGATCAATGACTTTGACTGAGCACACGCTCATAATGGCAATACGCATGTCAGAGATTAATATTTGTGATGTCATGTATGAATTGCATGCCTGCTAAAAATGAAACACAGAGTATTTGTTTTGTTTTTTTAGGGCTTTTATTGATCTAAAACGTAAATGAATCAGGTAATATTTTTCATTGACAATTAAGAAATTTCAGTTCATTTTTTACTTGACGAGTTTTTTCTCCTTGAACAATATTTTGCAAAAAAACATTAAAAAAAATATGTTAGAGAACAGTGTGATGATCATTCAGGCACTTAAAATCAACCCAGGACAATAATCCTGCAGCTGTCCAGATGTAGCCCAGCAGAGTCTTTTGACACGTGTCTCGTTGTCGGTGTGAGGAACAAGTAGAGCTCACTTTCCCACACTGACTCCCTGTATGGTCAATGAACCACAAAGAGACTTCAGTGACAGATGCTGGCTGTGTGTTGTTATAGAAACAGAGTGTGACATCACCAGCCATCTGGAGGGAAAGGACGCCATTGGCTGACTCTGACAGTTTGTAAAATTTGAAATTTTGGTGACTAATTTGTCATTAAAATGTCTAATCAGCTCATATTTTCAGTTTTCAGTCATTGTAATGCATTTTGATCCTCCAGTCATAATCATGCCTCATTACTGACCATCAATTGGATCGAAGTTTCAGCTCCACACATGAGGGCGGGAAGTTTCCTGGAGGGCAGCTGTTTCCTGAAGTGTGCCAAATCCCTTTGGGGAATTAGTCGGCTGCTGGTGGGATGAATGTCTTTCATGGAACTCTGCCCTCCAGAGCTTTCCCACACTCCGTCTATTAGCAGAAAATAGGCATGTGCCTCTCTACAAATGGACATTTTGAGGATCCAGAGCACATGCAGCGTGTGCCGCCAAGGGTAGAGAGTGGGGCCCCATTAAAAATAACTAGCAATTAAAGTGAAAAATGGGTACTTAAACAGTATGTGGAAATTAAAGTGTATTACTTCACATTTCATACACATGATTTATTAAGTATCATTGTAAAATGCTAAAATCTCATGTTTGTGTACTGGGTCTTGGTCTGAACAGGTGGGCAGAACATGTAATTAGGCCTACAACATTTTGTCCACTCAAGTCGAAATTAATGTGACGGATAGGACATAGTGGATACCACCTCACATGTCAAAATTAAGCTAAGTGAACAATACTTACATCAACAAACTTTTTGAAAAACTATGATTAAAATCTTGGGTCTCATAAGATGAAATTAATGTGAAACAGGTGTTGAACCTGATTTATTTCATTGAGGAACAGTTACAACAAAGTAGGGCTGGGCAATATGGACAAACTATCACAGTATTTTAGACCAAATACCTCGTTATCGATGCATGAACATTATAGGGATTATTATTGGTGCTTCTGACAAAACAGTAAAATAACAAGATTTTTGCTGAATAATTGTCAGTAATGTGAATATGATGACTAATTGGGTAAAGGTAAACAATAGAGCAGCCAGAGCAGTCTGATAAGTTTAACAACTAGCATCACTTTTCTGTAATGCAGCCTTTATATCCAGGAAAAGACCTTTGTGTCATATTATGATATTACAACCAAAATCTAAGAGCAGGGCTCCCTTTTAATCTTTGCCCCTTCAGGGCAAAAGTCTGGATCTGTTGTCCCACATGGTTCTGTGAGTGAGTTTCTTCTGGTTTCCCAAACTGTGTCCCTTCACTGGAGGAACAATGGAAGTGTTTGTTATTTTTGCGTCACTGAAAAAAACAGTCTGACATCTTTAAAGAGGGAAATTGTTAACTTTTTATTTTTGAGGTTATAACACCTGAAATTGACAGTCACAACGAAGTAATGGTGCAGCGAAAGTCCCTTGGCAATGTATTTTCCTCATTTGTTTTGATGACTTGACTTACTGGATATAAATATAGTGACATGCCATATTTAATCCCATTTTGTCAAAAATCTTACAGCAATCATTTACACTAAACTGGCAGGCTCTGGATGAATAATCAGCCTATTGTTTGTGCTGAATTGTATCCCAGTCGGTCAGTTAAAGGTAGGAACGAAGGCCTCCATCAATTGAGTGAAAATGAAAACTAAATGTAGACAGTCTCTCTTTCATCTTGATAAAGAGAGTAATCACCAGTGGTGGAAAAAGTACTGAAAATCTGTACTCAAGTAGAAGTACTGTAACATTACTAAAATAATTCTAAACTACAAGTAAAACTAGTGTTGGTGTTAAAAAAAAAAGTGATATTACAAAGTATTCTTCTCAAAAGCTAATCAGAGTAGTTAGTTACTTTTAACTGTTGATATTTCATTTATTATCAATTTTCTTGATCCATATGTCGTGGTATTTATTGGTCCAAGGTTTGGGTATTAATTCAAATTGTAGGCCTACTGATTAACTAATTAGGACTTTAAAAATAGTTAAGTAGATTACATACAGGAATCCAGGTAAGTGTCAAATTACAGACTTGAAAAATGCTCATAAAAGTACAAGAACTCCCCAAAAATGACTTAATTACAGTAATCTGAGTAGTTGCAGTCCACTTCTTCCATCCCTGATAACCACAACACACAATGACACGAGAAAAGAGATCTTTCAGCTGACAGTGTTTGTTTATTCAAAGCTCCAACTAGAGGTGATGATACATCACAACAACAACTTGTAGATTTCTACAAGTCACACTGTACTCAGAGAGAGTAAAGGAACAGCTGTCTTTATAAAAGACAAATGATTTACAGTATTTGAGGACACAGTACTCAGTGTCCTTTTAGATGTTCTTCACAAGTGGAAAACATTTGCATTTACTGAACAGAAAAAACAGTGAAATGACCCTACAGCAGATCACATTGCTCTTAATAACCATTAAATTTAATGGATTCACAAAATGTAAAAATGATGCTGTCACCAGAAAACGGGGACAGTGTGACATTTAACAAACCTTTTACAGTAAAAAGATAAATATATTGATCTTAAAACAGATCATTTTTAGATAATCACATAAAGTGAGGGAAAGTCCATTGATGACAAAATGCCCTTAAAATGGACAATGAAGACTTCTGATCAAAATGATCACTATGAGTCAGAAGGTGACAAATATCACCCTTGCATTATATTTTACCAACACATGCAGTGAATCATAAAATTATGACAGGGAAAGTGTAACATAAGCAAACCTTTTTTTAAAAAAAGTATAAATTTTTCTGTTCTGACAATATGTCCATAAAAAAGGACAGTTTAAGTTTTTTGATCAGTATGATCAATAACAATGTAAAAGATAACAAATGTTACCATAGCATATAATACCAATACATGAAGTACAGTGAGGTATAATAATAATTGCTGATGCAATCAGATGTTGTTCATGCAACATGCATGACAAGATGTTCTCTTTCTTAACTTGAAAGATATTGTTGCTGTCATTTCCTCAGGAAATGTCATCTTGAACAAAGAAAAACACAAAATATAAACTTCTGTACATACAGAAGAACAAGTCCATGAAATTGAAAGAATTCAGTCCAGTAATCTTTGACCAATGTGGTCATGTGAGTTTGTGTGGTAGTAAGTTCAGTCTGTAGGTGTCTACCACGGCCTCCAGAGGGCGCTGTTGACTGGACTGTTGTCTTTGGTGATGCTGGTCTGGACTGTGGAGCTCAGAGGAGAGAAGTCAGCCTCTCTCAGGTTCTTATCAGAGGAAGACTGCAGCTGGTTGAAGTGGTTCATCAGTCTTTGTGCTGTTGATTCTGCTGCTGCAGTCGTCTCAGACACAAACGGTCATCTCCAGGATGTCTGCTTTCTCCAGCTTGGAGTCTGGCTGCTGTTTGAGGAACTCTGGACCCAGGAGAGACTTGAGCTGCTCAATGCTGCTGTTGATTCGCTCTCTGCGTAACTTCTCCACCAGAGGCTTTCTGAGCTGCAGGAAGAAGAACAAAGTCGTTAATCAACTTATTCTGGAGGAAAGTGTGAGCATGAACAAAGACAACCTGTCATGAATGATATTTAAATGTTGTTGAATCTTCGAATTTACCTTGTGGGTCAGAGTCAGATGGTCCTGAGAATTGTTCATAGCTGCAGTGATTGTAGGTGCCATGTCTGGATCTGTGTGCTGTAGAGGTCTCTGTAGAGAGAATCTGATCTCTGCTGGCTTCATCCCTCCTATTTATAGTCCCACATCTCCATATGAATGTGTGGGTCTTGGTTTGGTTGAAGTTTCTCACAGTTTCAGCCAATCAGAGAGCTCGCTGAAACAATCAAGGCATGTGGAGCAGCAACATGCCGGAATTCCTCAGGGACAATGGTTAATCTCAGGGGAACAGGTGGAGGACTGGGGGGGGTGATGGAGAGAGACTCACAGAGCTCTGTGTGAATCTGGGAAAGTGGTGACCCTGTAGAGAGAGCAGATCTGCTGCCTGAAAGCTGGGATCAATGACTTTGACTGAGCACACGCTGATCACACATCACACACGTGGGGAAATAATGATGTAATCTATAAAATACATGCATGATAAAAAGAAATAAATTGTGTCGTGTTGAGTTGTGCGTATGTATTTGGTATGGTTTGAAATAAACTGTAATAACAAATACAAAAAAAGTATGTGGATTTTTTGGTGCTTATATTGAGATAAAATCTGAAATGTGCAGGTAATGTCCCTATATTTTAGTTGAAACAGTTAAATATGTCATTTAACTTTTTTAATTTGCCTTTTTTTTTTTTACCAAATTGTTTCCACTGCAAATACAAGATTTTTGCAAAGCAGTGTCATGAGATGTTAAAAAACAGTGTGATGATCATTTAGACACTTAAAATCAACCCAGGACAATAATCCTGCAGCTGTCCAGATGTAACCCAGCAGAGTCTTTTGACACGTGTCTCGTTGTCGGTGTGAGGAACAAGTAGAGCTCACTTTCCCACACTGACTCCTGTATAATCAATGAACCACAAAGAGACTTCAGTGACAGATGCTGGCTGTGTGTTGTTATAGAAACAGAGTGTGACATCACCAGCCATCTGGAGGGAAAGGACACCATTGGCTGACTCTGACAGTATGTGAAATTTGAAATTTTGGTGGAAAAAACTGTTATCTTTCATCAAAATGATTAATCATCTCATTTTAAAGTTTTCATCATGGCTCATTACGGGCCATAACTTTGATTAAAAAAAACAAACGAGCTCTACAGATGAAGGTGGGAGGTTTCCCTTTGGGGCAGTTGTTTTCCTGAAGTGTGCCGAATTTCTTTGGTGAATTACTTGGCTGCTGTTGGGATGTCATTCACTCTCAACTCTGCTCTCCAGAGCTTTCCCACACTCTGTCCATTAGCAGAAAATAGGCATGTGCCTCTCTACAAATGGATGTTTTTGACAACCCCCTTTGGCATTAGCATTGTGGACACCCCCTTATAAAAAACTAATAAATGCAACATATTAAAGTTAAAAAGGGGGAACTTAAGTATTATATGAACATTTAAATTTTTTGTTGCATATTTCAGGAACATGGAAATGTAAATACACAACCTCATATACAAAAATTGATTTGTTTTAATGTAATAACTTGATGTCAACGATGGTTTTCAGTGTTCTGATTTGCTCTCAATGTCCCTTATAGGTTCATGGTCAAGACATTTCAGTTGTCAAACACCCTCGTTACACATTAACTGTGTGTAGTAGTTTTCTGTCCGTTTATTGTTTATGAGGTTGTAATTGTGATAAAAATGGCATTAAGAGAAATGAACAAAATTGTTGTGTTTAAATATGTTTAACATGTTACTTTTGCATAACTGGCTAAAATGTTTCACTTACTGGATAAACTGACAATGTCCTCAAAAAGTGGAAATACTGATTTATGTCAGAGTAACGGTTACAACCAAAGGCTTAACTCAAACCAAATTCCAGTTCTGGGGATCAGGCTCCCTTTAATCTGTCTCCTCAGGGCAAAGGTCTGGATCTATTGTCCCACAGGGCTCTGTGAGTGAGTTTCCTCTGGTTTCCCACACTCTGTCCTTTCACTGGAGGAACAATAGAAGTGTGCCTCATTATGCATCTCATTAGATACAATGTCTGACCTCTTTAAAGAGAGTTTATATATATTATAATATTGTTAACTTTAACCATTATACATTAAAACACCTGAAACTAACACATATATCAAAAGGATGTTACAGCAGAATTGTCTTTGAAATGGAAATTGTTGTCAATTTGATGACTTGTCTCAGAGTGAGACAAGTGGTCTTCATCAAACATCTTAATTGAAATGAATCCAAATTTATGATGCTCAGTTTTAAGTTGAACTGGTATGTTATGGATAAACAATTACTGTCTGCTGAATTTTATCTTGAATTGTCAATCAAAGGTGGGAACGATGATGGAGGCCTCTATCAATTAAGTGAAAAACATTTAGAAAGTCTCTTTTTCATGATAAAGAGGGTAAACATGACACACATGACACAAAATTTTCAGTTTGCAGTGTTTGTTTATTCAACAAGCCACAATGAGCCACATAACATATGAAAGCTCCACCTAGAGGTGATGATACATCACAACAACAACTTGTAGATTTCCACAAGACACACTGTACTCAGAGAGAGTAAAGGAAAGCTGTCTTTATAAAAGACAAACGACTTACAATATTTGAAGACACAGAACTTAGTGTCTTTTGAGAAAAACAAAACATTTGCTTTTACTGAACAACAGACACCACAGTAAAAACTGATCTTACAACAGATCACATTGTTCTTAATGAGTATTAAATTCAGTTAATTCTCAAAATGTAAAAGTTACATTGTCACTTGAAAACAGTGACAATGTGACATTAAACAACACTTTTACAGTAAGTAAATAAACATATTGATCTTAAAACAGATCATGTTTCAATAATCCCATCAAGTGAAGGAAAGTCCATTCCCAGAAAATATCAATATGAAGGACAATTAAAATGAAAAATGATCATTACTAATGAAGAGGTAACAAATGTCAGCATTGCATGATATTTTACCAATTCATGCTGTGTAGTAAAATATAAAAGTATCACAGGAAAATTGTGACATAAAGTAAACCTTTTAGAAAAAAAAGGATAAACATTTGGATCTCACAACAGATCAGTTTTGAGTAATCAGAGAGATTGAAGTGAAGTTAAGTTCATTATGAAAAAATGTCCAAAGGACAAATAAAGTTTTTTGATCAGTATGATCAATATCAATCAAACGGTAACAAATGTTACCAAAGCATAACATCTTGGATCTTACAACAGATCAGTTTTGAATCATCAGAGAGATTAAAGCGAGGTGCTGTCCATTAGGACAGTAGGTCCCTAAAAAGGACAAATTAAGTTTTTTGATCAGTATGATCTATAACAATGAAAAGATAACAAATGTTACCATAGCATATAATACCAATACATGAAGTACAGTGAGATATAATAATAATCTGCTGATGCAATCAGATGTTGTTCATGCAACATGCATGACAAGATGTTCTCTTTCTTAACTTGAAAGATATCGTTGCTGTCATTTCCTCAGGAAATGTCATCTTGAACAAAGAAAAACACACAAAATATAAACTTCTGTACATACAGAAGAACAAGTCCATGAAATTTGAAAGAATTCAGTCCAGTAATCTTTGACCAATGTGGTCATGTGAGTTTGTGTGGTAGTAAGTTCAGTCTGTAGGTGTCTACCACGGCCTCCAGAGGGCGCTGTTGACTGGACTGTTGTCTTTGGTGATGCTGGTCTGGACTGTGGAGCTCAGAGGAGAGAAGTCAGCCTCTCTCAGGTTCTTATCAGAGGAAGACTGCAGCTGGTTGAAGTGGTTCATCAGTCTTCTGTGCTGCTGATTCTGCTGCTGCAGTCGTCTCAGGACACAAACTGTCATCTCCAGGATGTCTGCTTTCTCCAGCTTGGAGTCTGGCTGCTGTTTGAGGAACTCTGGACCCAGGAGAGACTTGAGCTGCTCAATGCTGCTGTTGATTCGCTCTCTGCGTAACTTCTCCACCAGAGGCTTTCTGAGCTGCAGGAAGAGGAACAAAGTCATTAATCAACTTATTCTAGAGGAAAGTGTGAGCATGAACAAAGACAACCTGTCATGAATGATATTTAAATGTTGTTGAATCTTCAATTTACCTTGTGGGTCAGAGTCAGATGGTCCTGAGAATTGGTCATAGCTGCAGTGATTGTAGGTGCCATGTCTGGATCTGTGTGCTGTAGAGGTCTCTGTAGAGAGAATCTGATCTCTGCTGGCTTCATCCCTCCTATTTATAGTCCCACATCTCCATATGAATGTGTGGGTCTTGGTTTAGTTGAAGTTTCTCACAGTCTCAGCCAATCAGAGAGCTCGCTGACACAATCAGGCATGTGGAGCAGCAACACGCCGAAATGCCTCAGGGACAATGGTTAAATCTCAGGGGAACAGGTGGAGGACTGGGGGGGTGATGGAGAGAGACTCACAGAGCTCTGTGTGAATCTGGGAAAGTGGTGACCCTGTAGAGAGAGCAGATCTGCTGCCTGATGCTGGGATCAATGACTTTGACTGAGCACACGCTCATCAGCACATCACACACGTGGGGAAATAATGATGTAATCTATAAAATACATGCTTGATAAAAAGAAATACAAAAAAAGTATGTGGATTTTTTGGTGCTTATATTGAGATAAAATCTGAAATGTGCAGGCAATGTCCCTATACTTTTAGTTGAAACAGTTAAATATGTCATTTAACTTTTTTAATTTGGCTCTTTTTTTTTTACCAAATTGTTTCCACTGCAAATACAAGATTTTGCAAAGCAGTGCCATGAGATGTTAGAAAACAGTGTGATGATCATTTAGACACTTAAAATCAACCCAGGACAATAATCCTGCAGCTGTCCAGATGTAGCCCAGCAGAGTCTTTTGACACGTGTCTCGTTGTCGGTGTGAGGAACAAGTAGAGCTCACCTTCCCACACTGACTCCCTGTATAATCAATGAACCACAAAGAGACTTCAGTGACAGATGCTGGCTGTGTGTTGTTATAGAAACAGAGTGTGACATCACCAGCCATCTGGAGGGAAAGGACACCATTGGCTGACTCTGACAGTATGTGAAATTTGAAATTTTGGTGAAAAACCTGTTATCTTTCATCAAAATGATTAATCATCTCATGTTTAAAGTTTTCATCATGGCTCATTACGGGCCATAACTTTGATTAAAAAAAACAAACGAGCTCTACAGATGAAGGTGGGAGGTTTCCCTTTGGGGCAGTTGTTTTCCTGAAGTGTGCCGAATTTCTTTGGTGAATTACTTGGCTGCTGTTGGGATGTCATTCACTCTCAACTCTGCTCTCCAGAGCTTTCCCACACTCTGTCCATTAGCAGAAAATAGGCATGTGCCTCTCTACAAATGGATGTTTTTGACAACCCCCTTTTGGCATTAGCATTGTGGACACCCCCTTATAAAAAACTAATAAATGCAACATATTAAAGTTAAAAAGGGGGAACTTAAGTATTATATGAACATTTAAATTTTTGTTGCATATTTCAGGAACATGGAAATGTAAATACACAACCTCATATACAAAAATTGATTTGTTTTAATGTAATAACTTGATGTCAACGATGGTTTTCAGTGTTCTGATTTGCTCTCAATGTCCCTTATAGGTTCATGGTCAAGACATTTCACGTTGTCAAACACCCTCGTTACACATTAACTGTGTGTAGTAGTTTTCTGTCCGTTTATTGTTTATGAGGTTGTAATTGTGATAAAAATGGCATTAAGAGAAATGAACAAAATTGTTGTGTTTAAATATGTTTAACATGTTACTTTTGCATAACTGGCTAAAATGTTTCACTTACTGGATAAACTGACAATGTCCTCAAAAAGTGGAAATACTGATTTAAATCAGAGTAACGGTTACAACCAAAGGCTTAACTCAAACCAAATTCCAGTTCTGGGGATCAGGCTCCCTTTAATCTGTCTCCTCAGGGCAAAGGTCTGGATCTATTGTCCCACAGGGCTCTGTGAGTGAGTTTCCTCTGGTTTCCCACACTCTGTCCTTTCACTGGAGGAACAATAGAAGTGTGCCTCATTATGCATCTCATTAGATCCAATGTCTGATCTCTTTAAAGAGAGTTTATATATATTATAATATTGTTAACTTTAACCATTATACATTAAAACACCTGAAATTAACACATATATCAAAAGGATGTTACAGCAAAATTGTCTTTGAAATGGAAATTGTTGTCAATTTGATGACTTGTTTCAGAGTGAGACAAGTGGTCTTCATCAAACATCTTAATTGAAATGAATCCAAATTTATGATGCTCAGTTTTAAGTTGAACTGGTATGTTATGGATAAACAATTACTGTCGTGCTGAATTTTATCTTGAATTGTCAATCAAAGGTGGGAACGATGATGGAGGCCTCTATCAATTAAGTGAAAAACATTTAGAAAGTCTCTTTTTCATGATAAAGAGGGTAAACATGACACACGACACAAAATTTTCAGTTTGCAGTGTTTGTTTATTCAACAAGCCACAATGAGCCACATAACATATGAAAGCTCCACCTAGAGGTGATGATACATCACAACAACAACTTGTAGATTTCCACAAGACACACTGTACTCAGAGAGAGTAAAGGAACAGCTGTCTTTATAAAAGACAAACGACTCACAATATTTGAAGACACAGAACTTAGTGTCTTTTGAGAAAAACAAAACATTTGCTTTTACTGAACAACAGACACCACAGTAAAAACTGATCTTACAACAGATCACATTGTTCTTAATGAGTATTAAATTCAGTTAATTCTCAAAATGTAAAAGTTACATTGTCACTTGAAAACAGTGACAATGTGACATTAAACAACACTTTTACAGTAAGTAAATAAACATATTGATCTTAAAACAGATCATGTTTCAATAATCCCATCAAGTGAAGGAAAGTCCATTCCCAGAAAATATCAATATGAAGGACAATTAAAATGAAAAATGATCATTACTAATGAAGAGGTAACAAATGTCAGCATTGCATGATATTTTACCAATTCATGCTGTGTAGTAAAATATAAAAGTATCACAGGAAAATTGTGACATAAAGTAAACCTTTTAGAAAAAAAGGATAAACATTTGGATCTCACAACAGATCAGTTTTGAGTAATCAGAGAGATTGAAGTGAAGTTAAGTTCATTATGAAAATATGTCCAAAGAACAAATAAAGTTTTTTGATCAGTATGATCAATATCAATCAAACGGTAACAAATGTTACCAAAGCATAACATCTTGGATCTTACAACAGATCAGTTTTTGAATCATCAGAGAGATTAAAGCAAGGTGCCGTCCATTAGGACAGTAGGTCCCTAAAAAGGACAAATTAAGTTTTTTGATCAGTATGATCAATAACAATGAAAAGATAACAAATGTTACCATAGCATATAATACCAATACATGAAGTACAGTGAAGTATAATAATAATTGCTGATGCAATCAGATGTTGTTCATGCAACATGCATGACAAGATGTTCTCTTTCTTAACTTGAAAGATATTGTTGCTGTCATTTCCTCAGGAAATGTCATCTTGAACAAAGAAAAACACAAAATATAAACTTCTGTACATACAGAAGAACAAATCCATGAAATTTGAAAGAATTCAGTCCAGTAATCTTTGACCAATGTGGTCATGTGAGTTTGTGTGGTAGTATGTTCAGTCTGTAGGTGTCTACACGGCCTCCAGAGGGCGCTGTTGACTGGACTGTTGTCTTTGGTGATGCTGGTCTGGACTGTGGAGCTCAGAGGAGAGAAGTCAGCCTCTCTCAGGTTCTTATCAGAGGAAGACTGCAGCTGGTTGAAGTGGTTCAGAAGACGTCTCTGGGACTGTGTCTTCACCTGCTCCCTGGACAGGAAGTGTTCCACCTCTTGGAGACACCTGGAGTAGCCCTGATCAACAGCTGGATGCTTCTGCTGCTGCTGCAGTCGTCTCAGGACACAAACGGTCATCTCCAGGATGTCTGCTTTCTCCAGCTTGGAGTCTGGCTGCTGTTTGAGGAACTCTGGACCCAGGAGAGACTTGAGCTGCTCAATGCTGCTGTTGATTCGCTCTCTGCGTAACTTTTCCACCAGAGGCTTTCTGAGCTGCAGGAAGAAGAACAAAGTCATTAATCAACTTATTCTAGAGGAAAGTGTGAGCATGAACAAATACAACCTGTCTTGAATGATATTTAAATGTTGTTGAATCTTCAATTTACCTTGTGGGTCAGAGTCAGATGGTCCTGAGAACTGGTCCTAGCTGCAGTGATTGTAGGTGCCATGTCTGGATCTGTGTGCTGTAGAGGTCTCTGTAGAGAGAATCTGATCTCTGCTGGTTTCATCCCTCCTATTTATAGTCCCACATCTCCATATGAATGTGTGGGTCTTGGTTTAGTTGAAGTTTCTCACAGTCTCAGCCAATCAGAGAGCTCGCTGACACAATAAGGCATGTGGAGCAGCAACACGCTGAAGTGCCTGAGGGACAATGGTTAGGTCTCAGGGGAACAGGTGGAGGACTTGGGGGGTGATGGAGAGAGACTCACAGAGCTCTGTGTGAATCTGGGAAAGTGGTGACCCTGTAGAGAGAGCAGATCTGCTGCCTGATGCTGGGATCAATGACTTTGACTGAGCACACGCTCATCAGCACATCACACACGTGGGAGACTGACTGGTTGATCGTCCTCAAACATTTAAAACACTCACATTCCTTAGAGGTTTTGTTGCATTTGCACTATCAAATCAAATGTCAGCTCTTGAGAAGTTGACCTTGATCTTTAAATAAATTCTTTAAAAATCATCTTTAATGTTAAGGACAACATGTTACATCATTATGATCATGACTGAGCACACGCTCATCATCACATCACACACGTGGGAGACTGACAATTAATTGCATCTAGTGTGAAACAGTTCTGTTTAACTTAGATGTGTTTACATTAAATCATCAGTTGAAACGGATTCTCTTGTGATTTCATTTCAGCAAAATCTAAAACTTAACACATATTTATTTCATTTATCCTTGATTTTTCCTTGATAGTTGAATATAAATTTCACTTATTGCAATGTGACATTTTTCTTAAATTCTCATATAATAAAAATAATGTTTTTCATAAAGTCAGTTCTCTTATTTGTTAAAAATATTGTGATGCCCATAATGTGAGGTATCATTCTGCAGTCCAGATGAAGCACTGTGTTCTGGCTTGTGCCTTGTCATCAATGTGGGTAGGAGGTTGGTCTCAGTTTCCCACACTGACTCTGAATGCTGTGGTCAATGAGCAACAAAAGGACTTTGAATGGAGCTTTTGTGACTGATACTGGACGTGTGTTGTAGTAGAAACAGAGCCTGATGTCACCAACCATCTGGAGGGAAAGAACACCATTGGCTGCTTCTGACAAGTTTGAAAGTGTAATGAAAATGTTGTCTTAAATAATTAATTTACCAAATTGTTTACCAAAAATCCAGTCATTGTCTTACATTTTGACCATCTAGTCATAAATGTTCCTTTATATCAAAAAGTGGATAAAATTTCAGCTCTGTAGATGTGGGTGGGAGGTGGAGGCAGCTGTTTCCTGAAGTGTGCCAAATCCCTTTTGAGAATAGTCTGCTGCTGGTGGGGCTGAGAATGCTAATCATGTGAAATTTTACTTTCCAGAGTTTTCCCACACTGTCCATTAAACTTTGGCATGTCTCTAAAGTCAAGTTCTTTTTCTTTCTTTCTGTTTTCCTTTCTTACAGTTTACAGCTCATCAAGATTTGTTTTTAAAACACGTGAAGTCAAAATTAGGAATAACTGAAGCCAACAGAGAAAGCATCTGTTTCATTTTAATAGTTAAAAGCTATGTTGTAATTATAATGAAGGCTGCACAATTAATCACAATATTATCGAAACAGCAAACCGGCCAAGTGCAAAATCTAAATCACTGAACCAAATCACAATTATTTGATGAAGGTAAATTAGAATGAAGTGCTGTTGTGCTGCAGAGATCCCCTGGCCTAAAAATCTTGTTCTCCAGAAGAAAGAAGATGTTTGTTTGGTGCAGACCCCAACAAATGTCACATCATCATGATTTTAATAGTCTTTTTTTTTTCAGTAAAAATGAAAATTGTGATGCAAAAATGATCATTCCCACTGATTGTATCGCATATCTCAATTTCAGTCAAAATAAATGCAATATGACTTTTTCACCATATCGTGCAGCCCCGAATATAAACAGTATACAGTGAGGTCACTGTGTGATACACGGTTGTAGTCATATTGTTTGAACAAAACACTGACCTCTGTTGTATCACACTGAACACGTTTCTCTTTTCCAGTGTACTTTTTTTCAAAGGCAAAATGTCATAAAGCTTGAAATATAAGTAAAAATAAAACAAACCATATATCAAACACGATCAATTCCAAATAACAATCCCCATTTATAATTTACTGAATTTACAAAAAATATTCAGTGAGTTTATTGAGTCGCAACTTTTGGAAATGGCAATGTGTGTCAGTTGGTGAAGGGGATTTTTATCAGCGCACTGGGGCAAAAAATTCAAACTAGTACATTATTTGAAAAAGGTTTGAAAGGTTCAGTTCTGGAGCCAGGCTCTCTTTTAATGTCTGTCTCCTCAGGGCAAAGGTCTGGATCTATTGTCCCGCAGGGCTCTGTGAGTGAGCTTCCTCTGGTTTCCCACACTCTGTCCTTTCACCGGAGGAACAATAGAAGTGTGTCTTATTATGCATCACTAAAGATACAAAGAAAGGAACACGGTAAACTTTAAGCTTTTTATGATAAAATACAAAAGCTCACAGTTATACCAAAAGTGTCTTAAATGTACTCTTTTGTCATTTGTTTTGATGACTTGATTTAATTGAGTGACAGTAAGCGTAGTTGTACACTAAACAGGTAGCCTATGTTATAAATAAACAATTAGGCCCACTGTGTGTGCTGAATTTTATCTTGACTGGTCAATGAAAGGTAGGAACGAGGATGGAGGCATCTATCAGTTAGGTTAAAATGAAATACATGCAGAAATTCTCTTTCATCAGAATAAAGAGTGTAACATGACACACAATGACAGGAGAACACAAAAATTTCAATGGCAGTGTTTCTTTATTCAACAAGCCACGATGAGCCATAAAAGGTATAAAAGCTCCACCTAGAGGTGATGATACATCACAACAACAACTTGTAGATTTTCTACAAGTCACACTGTACTCAGAGAGAGTAAAGGGACAGCTGTCTTTATAAAAGACAAACAATTTACAATATTTGAGGACACAGAACTCAGTGTCTTCTGGGTTTTTTTTCTCCAAAATGGATCAAAACATTTTCACTCGATGAACAAAACAAAAACAGTTGAAACTGACCTTAAAACAGATCACATCATTTGTAATAAACACTAAATTCAATAGTTTCTCAAAATGCAAAAATTAGTTTGTCACTGGAAAACTGTGACAGAGTGACATTAAACAAATCTTTTACAATAAAGGAATAAACATATATCGATCTTAAAACAGATCATTTTTCAATAATCACATACAGTGAGGGAAAGTCCACTTTGACAAAATGTCCATAAAAAAGGACAATTAAGATCTATAATCAAAATTATTAGTAATGATCAAAATTGTCATTACTAACAAATATTGCCTTTGTATCATATTTCACCAAAACATGATGCACAGGGAATCATAAAAATATCACAGGAAAATTATGACATTAAGCAAACCTTTTAGAAAAAAGGAATAAACATCTTGGATCTTACAGCAGATCAGTTTTGAATAATCAGAGAGATTAAAATGAGGTTAAGTCCATTAGGACAGTATGTCCATAAAAAGGACAAATTAAGTTTTTTGATCAGTATGATCAATAACAATGAAAAGATAACAAATGTTACCATAGCATATAATACCAATACATGAAGTACAGTGAGGTATAATAATAATTGCTGATGCAATCAGATGTTCATGCAACATGCATGACAAGATGTTCTCTTTCTTAACTTGAAAGATATTGTTGCTGTCATTTCCTCAGGAAATGTCACCTTGAACAAAGAAAAACACAAAATACAACCTTCTGTACATACAGAAGAACAAGTCCATGAAATCTGAAAGAATTCAGTCCAGTAATCTTTGACCAATGTGGTCATGTGAGTTTGTGTGGTAGTAAGTTCAGTCTGTAGGTGTCTACCACGGCCTCCAGAGGGCGCTGTTGACTGGACTGTTGTCTTTGGGATGCTGGTCTGGACTGTGGAGCTCAGAGGAGAGAAGTCAGCCTCTCTCAGGTTCTTATCAGAGGAAGACTGCAGCTGGTTGAAGTGGTTCATCAGTCTTCTGTGCTGCTGATTCTGCTGCTGCAGTCGTCTCAGGACACAAACGGTCATCTCCAGGATGTCTGCTTTCTCCAGCTTGGAGTCTGGCTGCTGTTTGAGGAACTCTGGACCCAGGAGAGACTTGAGCTGCTCAATGCTGCTGTTGATTCGCTCTCTGCGTAACTTCTCCACCAGAGGCTTTCTGAGCTGCAGGAAGAAGAACAAAGTCATTAATCAACTTATTCTGGAGGAAAGTGTGAGCATGAACAAAGACAACCTGTCATGAATGATATTTAAATGTTGTTGAATCTTCAATTTACCTTGTGGGTCAGAGTCAGATGCTCCTGAGAACTGTTCATAGCTGCAGTGATTGTAGGTGCCATGTCTGGATCTGTGTGCTGTAGAGGTCTCTGTAGAGAGAATCTGATCTCTGCTGGTTTCATCCCTCCTATTTATAGTCCCACATCTCCATATGAATGTGTGGGTCTTGGTTTGGCTGAAGTTTCTCACAGTTTCAGCCAATCAGAGAGCTCAGTGACAGAATAAAGGATTACACACGCCGAATGGTTATATTGATATGAGGACAATGGTTAGATCTCAGGGGAACAGGTGGAGGACTTGGGTGGTGATGGAGAGAGACTCACAGAGCTCTGTGTGAATCTGGGAAAGTGGTGACCCTGTAGAGAGAGCAGATCTGCTGCCTGATGCTGGGATCAATGACTTTGACTGAGCACACGCTCATCATCACATCACACACGTGGGAAATAATGAAGAAATACATGAAATATGTTCATGTTAAAAATGAATGTTGAAACTAAGAGGATTGTTTTTGTTTTCTTGTTTCAATGGCTTTTATTGAGCCAAAACCCAAAAAGTAGCAGATCAAATCAATCTTTTAATTTATTACTTAGCTACAAATAAAATTTTATTTCATTTTTGTAACTTCAGTTTTCCAGTTTTGCCTGATGAGAAGACAAGATTTTGCAAAACATTATTGTCAATGCTCATTTAGACACTTAAAACAAACCCAGGACAATAATCCTGCAGCTGTCCAGATGTAGCCCAGCAGAGTCTTTTGACACGTGTCTTGTTGTCAGTGTGAGGAACAAGTAGAGCTCACTTTCCCACACTGACTCCCTGTATATCAATGAACCACAAAGAGACTTCAGTGACAGATGCTGGCTGTGTGTTGTTATAGAAACAGAGTGTGACATCACCAGCCATCTGGAGGGAAAGGACACCATTGGCTGACTCTAAAAGTTTAGAAATTTGATTAAAAATGTCCCATAAAGTTTCACCAAAATGATTAATCATCTCATGTTTTCAGTTTCATCATCGTCATACATTTTGTAGAATTTGTGTTATTTCTTGACTGAAATTCCAGGTCCACACACCTTAGATTTGCACATTTCAACACATTAGCTTCTAAAGCTTTTCTTTTTTATTCTTGCTTTTAGAGCTGCCCTCTTTCTCTTATTATTCTCTTTTTAAATATCTTTATATCTTCTGTGCATCTGTGATCAAATACCCACCACTGCAGCATGCAGTTCGGGGTGGTGTTCAGTGTGGTTGGAATCAAAAGGTCAAATGCAGTTATCAATCAGGTGACAAATCATAATCTCATGGACTTCTGCGAGTGCAGCCTATATGATCTTTGCATAAAATAATAGTGTTCACTGACCCTGTCACGGGTCCTTGCAGCCCAACAACCAGCCAAGCTCAACTGGACTATATGAAGAAACACTATTAAACTGCTTCATAAAAACAACCAGTCAGGTTTATGTAAATCCCAGCTCACAGGGCAGGGGTCTCAAACTTCCAGACTAAGGGCCATTTCTGGCCCTCCACTTCTGGCCTCCAACGTGTTGTGAAAAATATAATCTGTCCTGCAAAAATATTATTTTTTTATTTAATTATTTTTTTTCTAGTTGTTTCATACAAATTCAAACAACTCTTCAATTGAATATAGTTGAAATAAAAACACAGTTCTATTTAAAATGTAATTTATGCATTTCTGAAGGACTACATGTTGTAATTTGTTTATACTCTGTCCAGAAAAGAACAGCTTGTTCAGCAATATTTGTCCATCAGTGAACAAAGTAGCAGAGCAGATTAGCAAGTTATCAAGTGACATTATATGATCAGTCAAGTGACAAAGCTAGAATTTTCACTGCATACTCTGTGGTGTTTGATGAAAGCAAAAACAAAACCAGCAATCCTCATCAAGCCATTTTCGTCGAATGTATTAATGACCCATTCAAAGTGACAGCAGAGTTGCTGAGTTTGTTTCTAATGCATGGCTAACTAATGTATACAGACATGTCTAGAAACCCCTCTTTGCATTTTTTATCGGGCATGAATAAAATAGTTAAGTAATGGAAACAACAAAAATATAATTTTTCTGAAATATTAAGTGCTCCCCTCTATTGAGATAACAGTTGCATCAGTGGGTCCAAGCCAATTTGAGTTTTAGACCTCTTTTATAGCAGCATCGAAGGAAATTAAATGGCAGACACATGGAGCTAAAGCAGCTCTAAAAGTGCAAAAAAACAGAATTATGTCATGACAATGTATAGGCTAAAAATATAATGTTAAAAGTGGGAGGAATGAAACAATAAGGAAATACTCCAGAGAGAGTAAATAATTATATCAAGACTGAGGCCAGGACACACGGGGTCAAATAAAACAATGTACTCAGTGTAGAAACATCCATCAGGAATATGTGAATGTGGCTTAGAAGAAAAACATGTTATCGATCACTGCCTGAAATATAAAACACAGAGAAAAGCTAAAGAGGGAACAAATGTGAGTGTGTGCATAAATATGAAAGAGAATTTATTGAGCATTGAGGAAAGAAAATATAAAGCCCTGCTGCTTGAGTTCTTAAAAGAAAAGGACGTTTTTCTTCCCCTCTTAGTCCTAAGGGAAATAGAGAAATCTGCCCCTCACTCCAGCTTGGCAAAGTTAAACGCTAGTTGTCACCCTCCATTAAATAAAAAAGAAGAAGGTCGTGTCTAGAGGGGAACCACAGATCTGCGAAAGATCTCGCGAAAGTGATCATTTTAACTTAATTATCTTTCCCGAACCTGAACCAAGTGTGTTTTTGTTTCCTAAACAAACCCAGACCTTCACCACAGCGCTGTCACGTTATAAAACATAATTTGTTTGAACAATGTACACTGAATAAGCAACTTGTTTATGTCTCGCGAGAGTTTCGCATATCGAGGGTTCCCTTCAAGACGTTTAAACTCACACCGATGAAGATCTCGCGAGATTCACGAGATAGAAGATTTTCCCTGAAACTTAATCAGATCTCAGCTGCAGCCTTGTTATATTACAAAACATACTTAGTTATTTTTGTGAAGAAACAACGTGTACAAATCTCGCGACTGTTTTGCAAGTCAACAATTTTGACAATTTTTTTTTTTTTTTTACAAACTATGGAACACTTGGGTCATATTAGAGAGAACAGCCAGCTGCCTACTACTCCTTAAGCTGTTTAAACTGTTTTGTTTGTTTGTTTTGTTTTGGTTTTTTGTTTGTTTGATTTGTTTTTTATGAGAATCTTTACCAGTCAAACCTGTATGCACTTTGCTATGATGAATCTTCACTTTTGCTCTAACCTTAATCACAATTATTTATTTAATTATTTATTTTGTTTTTTGTTGTTCAAATGTCAAAATGATTCTGTTCAGTCTTGAGGGTGTGTGAGAGATGACAGAAATAACACCTCACTGCAAATTAAAATGACTCAAGTGTCCATTTTAAAGCTTACGTTACAAAATCAGTGTGGGGGCTGGGGGATCAGCCATTGCTGTCATATACTGTGTGATATGTGAAATATAAAAACACTTATTGGTCTGATATGTATCATCTAATATTTACTATTTGTTTGACAGTGATGATTATCAACATGATGAAGAGCCAAGCACCTCTTCTGCAAGACAACAGGCCACAGCTTCCCCTGAAGAGGTCAGATCTTCAGGAGAGCGGCCACCCACACCGCCCAGAACACACTCTCCCTCTCCACCAAGATCCAGGTCCAGTACACCTGGTGTTTCAAGAGGCCGGAGCAGATCAAGATCCAGATCTCCAATTTGGGGACAGTCACAGCCAGTAGCTTCAGCAAAGTCCTGGAAAACAGAAAGAGATCCAGACACATGTCCAGAACCAGAAAGCTTCATGCCAGCAAGACCTCCTGGACATCAACTGAACTCAGGCAGCACATACAAACCACTGGATCTGTTCAAACTGTTTTTCACTAATGATGCAGCGCAAACCATTTGTTAAAACACAAATAAAGCTGCTAAAAGCATAAAAAAAGACAGAAAATATTTATGGACTGATATGACCATCCAGGAGTTTTTGACTTGAGCTGCTCAATGCTGCTGTTGAATCTTGAGAAGGTTTTGCAAATTGTTGAATATAGTTGAGTTCCTTCACATTTTGGATTAAAGGGTAATGAATTTGTAGATGGGATGGCTAAGAGGTCACTGAATTTATGTGGCATATAATGGACATTCCATTTGGAAAAGGGGTAGGTAAATCACTAATGAAAAAGAAAATATCCAATTTTGGCAGAGGACAAAAGTGGGATGAGGAAAGTAAAGGCAAAACCAACTATAAAGCACAAAACAGTTGGAGCACAGTGCGGGTTAGTACTATCTAAATCAAGGTTTGTTCACACAGGTTTATATAAGACACTTTTTTGGTGAGGTAAATTCACACACACATGCACATTTGCATTAAGTTTAAAAAAGGTGGGACATGTAATAATGCATTGTATCAAATATAATGAAGAGAGAGTAAGTCTGCTAACAGGAATACCATCCCCAGCACCACCTCTTCATACTCCTATCGTCAGATAAAGGGTACAAGGTGTCTATCACCAGGTCATCAGGCTGATTAACACCTCCAAGCCACTGCCCCTGCCCCCTCCCACCCCCACATAAACAAAGGAACTAATGCAAATTTGCACCCATTGGACAATCTTTTTTTACTTGCTGCTTTTTTGTTTTGCACAGATCCCCTGCCCCACTGAATACTGAACAATACCCACTCTGCCTGCCGTTTGCACAGACTTTTACACTGTTCTATACTGTTTTAAATTGCACATACTGTTTTTACCTCAGTCATCATCCTCTTCTTTCGTGTTCCCTTTTTTATTTCATAAACCTCTGTTTTCTTAGTATATTTGAATATAGAATAATTGATGGTGGGGCGGCATGATGGCGCAGTGGTTAGCGCTGCCGCCGCACAGCGGCCAAATCCCCGAGCCGGCAGGGCCTTTCTGTGTGGAGTTTGCATGTTCTCCTCATGTCCGCGTGGGTTCTCTCCGGGTACTCCGGCTTCCTCCCACAGTCCAAAGACATGCAGCAGGTTAATTGGTGACTCTAAATTGCCCGTAGGTGTGAATGTGAGTGTGAGTGGTTGTCTGTCTCTGTGTCAGCCCTGCGATGAACTGGCGACTTGTCCAGGGTGTACCCTGCCTCTCGCCCAATGTCAACTGGGATAGGCTCCAGCCCCCCTGCGACCCTCATGGATAAGCGGTTACAGAAAATGGATGGATGGATGGAATAATTGATGGCACTGGGTGACACAGTGAGCTAAGAATTTCATTGCACTGATAACATGTTAATTTTTGCATATGACAATAAGGCCCTCGAAGCCTTTGAAAACAGGGTGAGAGGGGCCAGGTGAGGATGGGATGTAGAAGGGATATTAGGAGCAAAGAAAAAGACAATGTGTGGGGAATTCAGAGAGGAGTTAGATTCTTATATCTGTATCTTTCATATTTTTATGTTTCCTTTTATATATTTTTATATCAGAAATATTTTACTGATACGCAGAGGGAAATTGTTACAGATGATCCCACTGCAGAATAGAAAAATATATTGCATAGAGCAATTAGAAGAAAATATTTTAAAAAGGTGTTTAAAATATGTACAGTCTACTACCAAATATACACAGAGACAAAATGGCAATAATAGATAATTAAACAAACTATATACAGTGAGACTATGTAAAGATGTGTGCCTTATTTCCCCAGATATATGCAATTATATACATAATATACAGTTAGTTACATATATATAAATAAAGAGAGAGAGCCCTGCATCATGCTGTTGGGATTTATTTCACAATAATGACCTGCTCACTGTACATTATCCTGCTTGTTACATGGTTATGTACCAAAAGAAATCAATAATTTATTAATATAATAATTTAGTCATTCAACAAAGATTTTCCTCCAGAGTCTATGATCAGAACTGTGTCCATAGCAACGGTCTTTTCTTCATAACAACAGTCTGTTATACATAGCAACTGTTTACTAAACGGAAATAACAGACATTAGAATGCTGTAATTGCTGTAATTGACCATCGAGTATTCACAAAACTATGAAATAAATATTTGTATTTCAGTGTAAATATAAATGGTATGTGCATTGTAGACAGCAGAGGTATTGCGCAAGTTGAATTATTGTACGGTGTAATTATATACTCTGTATGTAGAGATAGATAGATAGATAATAGATAGTAATAGTACTTTATGATCCCAAACTGGGAAATTCTTGTGTTACAGCAGCTGTCATCAGCAGACAGAAAAACAGGTCAAAAGTAAAAAATAAAATATATAAGAAAATAGCCATGTATACATAAAGATTATAAATTTAAAAATATACAAAGTACTATACTGAAATGTACAGAAATACGCTACGCCAGTCGCAGTAGTGTAACACTGTGCAAAATATCAATATAAGTAGACATAAATTATATACACGAAGTGGTGAGAAATGAGGTAGAGTGGTATTGAGACAGATGTGCAAATAGATGACAAATAGATGACAAATGAACAACTTGAATCCTGGATCTGAAGTTAAGATCTTGTACTACATACTCCGGTACGGTAGGTGGCGCTACGCACCTAAAAGCTGGTGTTGCGACCCGCCAAAAAAAAAAATAACGCGAAGAAGAAAAAAAAACACAACATCTCGGCACGTCCGAAGAAGAAGAGGTGCTGGTTCTCCCCGCCGACAGCAGAAACACTGCAGGGCGCGAAGAGACGACGAGCCTCGGTGTTTTGTTTTTCACGCAGAGGCTCGTTTCTGCTTTCTTTAAATGGCATCCATCGAAGAAGCACGTGAGCTTATAGAAAGCGACGATGATGATGATGATGATGGAGAGTCCGGAGTCGAAAGTTTCCTCACGGACGATGAGCTGGCTTATCAAGAAGGGCTTGAAGAGTAGGTGGTGTAAAGTGAATGGTGACATTTTTTTTAACTTATTTGTACATGTGGTGATCATTTGTTGTTTTGTGCTCGCCAGTCTCACACAGCTGTGGGGGGGGGGGGGGGGTTGGGTGGTAGCCATGGGGGCATGTTTGAGATGAGTTTTGTCCAGAATCAGAGCAGCCAGAAGTCGACCAGAGGAACTGGCTTGAGTGGACTTGCAATGGCGGACGTTGCATAAGCCCTTTTCATTGCTGTTGAAGTGGATGCAACAGAAATCCCAGTGTTTTTGCCTGGATGTGGTCATGATCCAGATCTCCAATTTGGGGACAGTCACAGCCAGTAGCTTCAGCAAAGTCCTGGAAAACAGAAAGAGATCCAGACACATGTCCAGAACCAGAAAGCTTCATGCCAGCAAGACCTCCTGGACATCAACTGAACTCAGGCAGCACATACAAACCACTGGATCTGTTCAAACTGTTTTTCACTAATGATGCAGCGCAAACCATTTGTTAAAACACAAATAAAGCTGCTAAAAGCATAAAAAAAGACAGAAAATATTTATGGACTGATATGACCATCCGGGAGTTTTTGACTTGAGCTGCTCAATGCTGCTGTTGAATCTTGAGAAGGTTTTGCAAATAGTTGAATATAGTTGAGTTCCTTCACATTTTGGATTAAAGGGTAATGCATTTGTAGATGGGATGGCTAAGAGGTCACTGAATTTATGTGGCATATAATGGACATTCCATTTGGAAAAGGGGTAGGTAAATCACTAATGAAAAAGAAAAATTTTGGCACAGGACAAAAGTGGGATGAGCAAAGTAAAGGCAAAACCAACTATAAAGCACAAAACAGTTGGAGCACAGTGCGGGTTAGTACTATCTAAATCAAGGTTTGTTCACACAGGTTTATATAAGACACTTTTTTGGAGAGGTGGTGATGAAGAACACCGTCCGTCAGGATCATTGTTTATAAGTGTGCTGCCATGTCCTCAGTGATGACTTCACTTTACAGATCACTGAAACCATTGACCTCCTACCTGGTGTCTAGAAATTAAAGAAGGTCCCCAAAGGCTTTGTCTGCTCTGAGGTCATCAAAATTAGACTTGCACATTACACCAAAATTATTTAAAAGATTATTTTTTGTCCTCAGTCAAAAATAGTTGACTACTTTGGTAGGCCATGCCACCGTGACCTCTCAAGCTCTGTGAGTCTTTATAAGCTGTATAAGCTTATGTTGGGCTGTTAAAAAAATAGCTCATACTAGAAAAGAGACACAAGGCAGAGACACAACATTTAGTATAAGAACAAAGTGTAAGTGAAGATAATATCTGCAACAGCAGTGATGCCAACAAAACATCAATCAAATGATTTGGTTTAGTCTTAATAGTTTACAGTTAATTCTAGAAATAACACATCACCTACAAATTAATGTGACCGGTCATTTTAAAACAAATCAACACATCTTAAATCACTTCTCCATTACAAACTCATTGTGGGGGGTTGGGCCCCTATTGTCTCCACACACACACACACACAGAGCCTTTTTCCACTAACATGTAACCAGCCCAGCTCAGTTCAGTTGCATGATTTTTAACCAATCTGAGCTTTTCAATCAAAAACAAACCATATATTTGCAGTTTTTCCCTGGAAACGAAAGTGGGCATGCTATATTTTGCAGCAGTGTTTCCCAAACCTGGTCCCCAGGGCCCACTGCTCTGCATGTTTTAGATGTTTCCCTTCTCCAAAACATGCAGGGCAGTGGAGCCCTGAGGACCAGGATTGGGAAATGCTGTTTAACAGGTTATTGTGCAGCGCCCCCTGTTGATGATCCTTGATTACAGTGGTTCCACTCAAAACTGGTGGAAATGCAGGCTCCTTGACTAGATGGCACCAAGGTTTCTTGAATCTTGGAACTTGTTCAAGAATCAGGGGTAATTTGGTGCAAAAGGGCTCATTGACCCGCTGCAGGTTTCAGTGTTGGGTTTGAGGATATGAAACAATCTCTGCTGTCATACAGTGTGTGAGATGTGAAATACATAAACACCATGATATATATATGTAATGCATTTTTTTAAAATTTGTTTTACAGTGATCATCGACAGGATGAAGGTCCAAGCACCTCAACAGCAGGACAACAGGTTACCCCCCCTGCTTCTCCTGAAGAGGCCAAAACCTCAGGAGGGCAGCCACCCACACAGGAAGGAAGTCATGCACACAAGTCACCTAGAACACAATCTCCGTCTCCACCAAGATCCAGGTCCAGCCACAGCCGCTCACGTAATGTTTCAAGAGGCCGGAGCAGAACAAGATCCAGATCTCCAATTCAGGGACAGTCACAGCCAGCAGCCTCAGCATCGCCCTGGAAAACGGAGAAGGATCCAGACACATGTCCAAAGCCAAAAAGATTCGTGCCGGCAAGACCTCCTGGACATCAACTGAACTCAACCAGCACATACAAACCACTGGATCTTTTCAAACTGTTTTTCAGTAATGACACAGTGCTAACCATTTGTCAGAACACAAATAAACAAGCTGCTAAAAACATTGCTAAAGGCAAAAAATACTCATGGACTGACATCGACAGTCAGGAGTTTTTCAAGTATGTGGGACTGACTTTCTTCTTTGCATTGGTGAAACTGAGCAGAATCCAGGATTACTGGAAAAAGAACACAATTTTCAATGTGCCGTTTCCAGCCAACATCATGCCACGGGACAGATACCGGGTGATATCGTGGAACATCCACATTAGTGATCCAAAGAAAGATGTTGAGAATGACCAAAAGATGGGGACACCAGATTATGATCCTCTTTTTCGGTTGAAGCCTCTTTTTGACACCATCAAACATGCTTGCAAAGCATTTTACCACCCCAGACAGAACCTCTTAATTGATGAGATGACGGTGGACACCAAGTCCAGTGCGGGACACACAAAACACACGAAAGGGAAGCTGATCAAGTCGGGTTTCAAATTCTTTGCTTTGACTGACATCAGCAATGGCTACACCTTGGACTTCTCTGTCTATACTGGAAAGTCAAAGTTTTCCTCGCTTGCATATGACTCCGTCATGTCCCTGATAAAGCCAACGTACCTGGGCAGTGGCTTTCATCTGTACTTGGATGATGTTTACACCACTCCAAAACTCTTCAAGGATCTGTTCACCATGAATATCCTAGCATGCGGCACATACAGAGACAATAGAAAAGATTCCCTATGCATACATTCAAGTCCCAGAGGCTCCATCAGGTGGATGCGTGATGGCCCACTGGTTTTTGTGAAGTGGTTGGATACGCATGAGGTCACTGTCTGCTCTACAATCCACCAGGCATTCTCTGGAAGCACTGTACAGAGGAGAGTCAAAACTCAGGCTGGTGGCTGGACCTTGAAGTCCATCCCATGCCCGACACCTGTCATAGAATATAACAAGCACATGGAAAGTGTTACTAAGTCAGACCAACTGATCCAGTACTACTCTGCACACAAGAGCCTGCGCTGGTACCGGACATTGTTCTTCCACTTTCTGGACATTGCCGCCACGAACAGCTACCTCCTTCACAAGGAGCTTTGCAGAGAGAAGCAGGAGGAACCCATGAGTCACAGGTCCTTTCTGGAGGAGCTGACGGCCCAGTTGTGTGGTGTCACAGTTGCGGTCCATTCTACCAAGGCAAGGGGTGGCCACTTACCCGTGCCGATCTCTAAGCAAACTGATTCAAGCAGGAGGGCCTCGTATGGACGCAGGACCTGTGCACACTGCAGGATTACCAGAGGAGTCACGCTATCGACTCCTTGGAAGTGCAAGGAGTGTGATGTGTCACTCTGCCTCATTTCAGACAGGAACTGCTTTGAGGCGTGGCACCTGTAACGTTCTCATTTAGAGACAGATGGAAAAACAGAAGGACTTCTCTGTAAAAAAAAAAGAAAAAAGAAATGTAAATAGTTTTTCATACGTGTTGATTAGAGTGTTTATTTTTACACTGATTACCAAGACTTCAGAGAACAAGGGCCCAAAATCTCGTTCATAATTGTCCTTTGTGATTTGAATAAAGTTCTCTGAAATTCATTTCCCATTTTGTTTGTTTTTACTCATAACTACTTTTCATATATTTATGTGACATCACAGCAGCATACATATGCTAACAGCCCAGGTTGTCTTGATGGGGGTTGTTCCCTATAATCCAATGCATCATAGGGTTAAGGTTATAAAAGCATCATTGAACAAGAAGATCAGGCAGACAAAGAACTATAGGAAAAAATGGCCATATAACATGGTTGCAAGGACATTACCGATTTCATGTAAACACTTAAATAAATATAAATGGTATACACTGATGTCAACTTGTCTTTTAAAAATATTCTTCTAACAAAAAACCTGAGCATCATTACTCAACAATTTTCTCTTTTCCAGTGTTTTGTGTTCAAAGACAGAATGTCAAGAGGTGTGACATGTTAGCAAAATTAAACCAGATATACCTTAATTATACATAATGCCTTTTCATAATTTAATTAATTGACAGTTAGTTAATGAATTTGTCTGAGTCCCAACTTGAGGAAGTAGCAATATATAGTGTCAAACTGGTGAAGGGGATTTTATCATTGGACAAAAGTTAAAATGTTTATGATCTGAAAGAGGTTAGGAAAACTCATTTGTGGAGCCATACTTTTAATCTCTGTCTTTTAAGGGCAAAGGTCTGGATCTATTGTGAAAGGTTGGTAAAGCAGGCACATCCAAGAGTGAAATACTACGTGCTGGACAGGGAGAGGCCTACATGTGAAAAAAAAGGACACTTCACACCATTTCATGAAAGAGTAACCATGACACACAATGACACAAACAAAAAAATCAGTTGGTAGTGTTTGTTTATTCAACAAGGCACAATGAGCCACAAAGCAAGACATCTCTAAATAGAGGTGATGATACATCACAACAACAACTTGTAGATTTCTACAAGTCACACTGTACTCAAAGAGAGTAAAGGAACAGCTGTCTTTATAAAAGACAAATGATTTACAATGTTTGAGGACACAGTACTCAGAGGTTTTTTCCCAAATGGATCAAAATATTTTAACTTTTTGAACAAAGTTAAGTTAAACATTAAACAAACCTTTTAAAGAAAAAGGATAAGCATGTTGATCTTAAAGCAGATCATTTTCAATAATCACATGAAGTGAGCAAAAATCTACTATGACAAAATGTCTACAATAAACAAGATTTTTGATCAGAATGATTACCCATCAACAGATAACAGATATCACCATTGCATTATATTTTACCAATACATGATGAAAAAAGCATCATAGGACAATTGTGACATAAAGCAAACTTTTCAGAAAAAAAGGATAAACATTTAGATCTTACAACAGATCCGTTTTGAGTAATTAGAGATTAAATTGAGGTAATGTCCATAAAAAGGACAGTTTTTTGATCAGTATGATCAATAACAATGAAAAGATAACAAATGTTACCACAGCATATAATACCAATACATGAAGTATAGTGAGGTATAATAATAATTGCTGATGCAATCAGATGTTGTTCATGCAACATGCATGACAAGATGTTCTCTTTCTTAACTTGAAAGATATTGTTGCTGTCATTTCCTCAGGAAATGTCATCTTGAACAAAGAAAAACACACAAAATATAAACTTCTGTACATACAGAAGAACAAGTCCATGAAATTTGAAAGAATTCAGTCCAGTAATCTTTGACCAATGTGGTCATGTGGGTTTGTGTGGTAGTAAGTTCAGTCTGTAGGTGTCTACCACGGCCTCCAGAGGGCGCTGTTGACTGGACTGTTGTCTTTGATGATGCTGGTCTGGACTGTGGAGTTCAGAGGAGAGAGGTCAGCCTCTCTCAGGTTCTTATCAGAGGAAGACTGCAGCTGGTTGAAGTGGTTCAGAAGACGTGTCTGGGACTGAGTTTTCACCTGCTCCCTGGACAGGAAGTGTTTCACCTCTTGGGCACATCTGGAGTAGCCCTGATCAACAGTTGCTGAGTCCACAGCTGGATGCTGCTGCTGTTGCTGCAGTCGTCTCAAGACACAAACGGTCATCTTCAGGATGTCTGTTTTCCCTCCAGCTTGGAGTCTGGCTGCTGTTTGAGGAACTCTGGACCCAGGAGAGACTTGAGCTGCTCAATGCTGCTGTTGATTCGCTCTCTGCGTAATTTCTCCACCAGAGGCTTTCTGAGCTGCAGGAAGAAGAACAAAGTCATTAATCAACTTATTCTAGAGGAAAGTGTGAGCATGAACAAAGACAACCTGTCATGAATGATATTTAAATGTTGTTGAATCTTCAATTTACCTTGTGGGTCAGAGTCAGTTGCTCCTTAGAATTGGTCCTAGCTGCAGAGATTGTAGGTGCCATGTCTGGATCTGTGTGCTGTAGAGGTCTCTGTAGAGAGAATCTGATCTTTGCTGGCTTCATCCCTCCTATTTATAGTCCCACATCTCCATATGAATGTGTGGGTCTTGGTTTAGTTGAAGTTTCTCACAGTTTCAGCCAATCACAAAACCTGGTGACACAATCAGGCATGTGCAGCAGCAACACGCTGAAATGCCTGAGGGACAATGGTTAGATCTCAGGGGAACAGGTGGAGGACTGGGGGAGTGATGGAGAGAGACTCTTGAGACTATGTGGTGAATCTGGGAAAGTGGTGACCCTGTAGAGAGAGCAGATCTGCTGCCTGATGCTGGGATCAATGACTTTGACTGAGCACACGCTCATCATCACATCACACACGTGGGAGACTGACAATTAATTGCATCTAGTGTGAAACAGTTCTGTTTAACTTAGATGTATTTACATTAAATAATCAGGTGAAATGGATTCTCCTGTCTAAATTATTTTATTTTATCAAAATCTAATACTTAACATGTGATATTTATGTTATTTATCCTCAAATTTTCCTTGATGGTCAAATACAACTTTCACTTACTGCAATGTGACCTTTTTCTTAAATTCTCATATAATAAAAATAATGTTTTTCATAAAGTCAGTTCTCTTATTTGTTAAAAATATTGTGATGCCCATAATGTGAGGTATCATTCTGCTGTCCAGATGAAGCACTGCCTTCTGACTTGTGCCTTGTCATCAATGTGGGTAGAAAGTTGGTCTCAGTTTCCCACACTGACTCTCTGAATGCTGTGGTCAATGAGCAACAAAAGGACTTTGAATGGAGCTTTTGTGACTGATACTGGACGTGTGTTGTAGTAGAAACAGAGCCTGATGTCACCAACCATCTGGAGGGAAAGAACACTACTGTCTGCTTCTGACAGTTGTAAAATTTGAAATTAGGATGAAAATTTCATCCTGAGAAATCAGACCTGGCAAATTAGTCAAATTAGTCAATTTCCAATCAATGTCATATTATGACCATCCAAGCATAATGTAGCTTTATATCAAAAATCAGTTGTATAGATGAGGGTGGCAGGGTGAGGCAGCTGTTTCCTGAAGTGTGCCAAATCCCTTTAGAGAATAGTCTGCTGCTGGTGGGGTCGAGGATGCTAATCATGCGAAAGTCTGCTCTCCAAAGTTTTCTCACACTCTGAGCATTCCAAGAAATGAAGACATACGTCTAAGTCAAAATATAACTTTTGATTATACTCTTTTGTCTTTTAAGGTTATTAAGTTTTTACAATTTACAGCTTATCAAAATTAGATATTTTACAAATATATACTCAGTCAGAATTGAGAGTAACCAACAGAAAAATCACTTATTTCATTTAAATGTTTTGATAATTTACATTTTGAATATAGGGTGTATTCACTGAGGTCAACATGCGATTCTTAATTTTAAGTCATAATCTTTCAACAAACACACTGTCCTCTGTGGCATCAACACTGAACAATCTTCTATTTTCCAATATCTTATGTTCAATGGCTAAATGACATTAGGCCAGAAAAGACAAACAAACAAACATAAAATATAAGACATTATCTATAATAATATGACAGTAATAAATGATTGTACTGCCAATGCCTATCACAGGACTGGTGTTAGAAATTAGCTTCAGCTTTAAATATGTGTACAGCTGTACAGGATGCAACTGTCAATGTTTTTTCTGTACTTATCCCATACAAATAAACTAATAAACTAAAAACTAAATTCTGAACACCATCCCCTTTTCATTTTCTCAGTTGACAGAAAGTTATTTAATTACTTTGCAAAGCCCTAACTTGAGGAAATGACAAAATATGTCAGTCTGATGAGGTGGATTTTATCATAGGAAAAACAAGTTTAATATATATATATATATATTTTATTGATTTGAGACAAGTTCAGAAGATTCACTTCTGGAGTCAGGCTCTCCTTTAATCTGTGTCCTCAGGTCAAAGGTCTGGATCTATTGTCCCACAGGGCTCTGTGAGTGAGTTTCCTCTGGTTTCCCACACTCTGTCCTTTCACTGGAGGAACAATAGAAGTGTGCCTCATTATGCATCTCATTAAATACAACATCTGACCTTTAAAGGGCAAAATTTTTAACTTTAAACTTCTTACATTAAAACACCTGAAACTGCCAATTATACCAAAAAGATGCTGCAGCTAAATTTGATTCTGATTTGAGAAATCTTGTTTTTTGATGACTTGCATTACTCAATATAAACAGCAACTTAATATTGATAATCCCTTTTCATCAAAAACCATGTTAAAGTTTGTTAGACTTTGATTTACTCAGATATGTTATGGACACTTGTTTGGGCTCAGTTTTATCTTGATTTGTCATTTCATTTCATCATAATGACAAGAGTAACAATGACACACAATGACACAGGAACAAAAGAAATTTCAGCTGGCAGTGTTTGTTTATTCAACAAGGCACAATAAGTGACATAAAATAAGAAACCTCCAACTAGAGGTGATGATACATAACAACAACAACTTGTCGATTTCTACAAGTCACACTGTACTCAGAGAGAGTAAAGGAACAGCTGTCTTTATAAAAGACAAACAATTTACAATATATGAGGACACAGTACTCAGTCTCCTCAGAGAGTTTTTTTCCCAACTGGATCAAAATATTCGCACTTTGTTAACAAAGGAAAAATAGTGAAAACTGACCTTAAATCAGATCATACTTTTCTTACAATAAATTCAGTTGACTCTGAAAATGCAAAAAATGACATTGTCACTGGAAAACTGTGACAATGTGACATTAAAGAAACCTTTTACAGAAAAAGGATGAACATACTGATCTTGAAACAGATTATTTTTCAATAATCACATAAAGTGAGGGGAAAACAATTAATGTTCATAACAAAAAACAATTAAGATTTTTGATCAAAATGATCATTACTCATCATGAGGTAACAAATATCATCATTATATTTTACTAATTCATGCTGTGTAGTGAATCATAAAAGCGTCACAGGAAAATTGTGACATTAAGTAAACCTTTTAGAAAAAAGGATTAACATCTGGATCTCACAACAGATCAGTTTTGAGTAATCAGAGAGATTGAAGTAGTAGTAGTAAAGTCCATTATGACAATATGTCCCTAAAAAGACAAATTAAGTTTTTTGATCAGTATGATCAATAACAATGAAAAGATAACAAATGTTACCATAGCATATAGTACTAATACATAAAGTACAGTGAGATATAATAATAATTGCTGATGCAATCAGATGTTGTTCATGCAACATGCATGACAAGATGTTCTCTTTCTTAACTTGAAAGATATTGTTGCTGTCATTTCCTCAGGAAATGTCATCTTGAACAAAGAAAAACACACAAAATATAAACTTCTGTACATACAGAAGAACAAGTCCATGAAATTTGAAAGAATTCAGTCCAGTAATCTTTGACCAATGTGGTCATGTGAGTTTGTGTGGTAGTAAGTTCAGTCTGTAGGTGTCTACCAGGCCTCCAGAGGGCGCTGTTGACTGGACTGTTGTCTTTGTGATGCTGGTCTGGACTGTGGAGCTCAGAGGAGAGAAGTCTGTCTTTCTTTAGTGGGAAGATGATTAGTCAGAAGACGTCTCTGTGGCTCTGTCTTCACCTGCTCCCCGGACAGGAAGTGTTTCACCTCTTGGTCACATCTGGAGTAGCTGGATGCTGCTGCTGCTGCAGTCATCTCAGGACACAAACTGTCCTGAGAGTGGCCAACTTGGAGTCTGGCTGCTGTTTGAGGAACTCTGGACCCAGGAGAGACTTGAGCTGCTCAATGCTGCTGTTGATTCGCTCTCTGCGTAACTTCTCCACCAGAGGCTTTCTGAGCTGCAGGAAGAAGAACAAAGTCATTAATCAACTTATTCTGGAGGAAAGTGTGAGCATGAACAAAGACAACCTGTCATGAATGAGATTTAAATGTTGTTGAATCTTGAATTTACCTTGTGGGTCAGAGTCAGATGCGCCTGAGAACTGGTCCTAGCTGCAGAGATTGTAGGTGCCATGTCTGGATCTGTGTGCTGTAGAGGTCTCTGTAGAGAGAATCTGATCTCTGCTGGTTTCATCCCTCCTATTTATAGTCCCACATCTCCATGTGAATGTGTGGGTCTTGGTTTAGTTGAAGTTTCTCACAGTCTCAGCCAATGAGTCCAACAAGAGGAATTCATATGCTGAGTGAGCTGCCACATGCTCAGTGGTCATATTAGAAAGGGACAATGGTTAGGTCTCAGGGGAACAGGTGGAGGACTGGGTGGGTGATGGAGAGAGACTCACAGAGCTCTGTGTGAATCTGGGAAAGTGGTGACCCTGTAGAGAGAGCAGATCTGCTGCCTGATGCTGGGATCAATGACTTTGACTGAGCACACGCTCATGATATTCCCCCTTTAACTTCAGTTTACTCAACCTTTATCAACTCTAAAAATAATTAGTCTGCTGTATGTGCTCTGTGCTGTATACATTTGACTGAAAACTTATATTTTGTTTTAATCAGTGAAACACCATCAGATTTCTGATATTTTTTTATATTTAAACTAAGATAAAGTCCTCCTGGTGACCAGATGTAGCAGGTGTGACCTCCGTCTTGTGGCTGGTAGTTCGTGTGAGTTGAGTCTTTGCATGACGTGTTTAACAAACAACAAAAGAACTCTGAAAGAAACTTTTGTGATGGGTGCTGGTCCTGAAATATAATAGAGGACGGAGCCTGACGTCACCAACCATCTGGAGGGAAACAACACTACTGGTGCTCTCCAAGTTTTGAAGAAATTTCAAAATATAACCAAAAAATACTTCAGGTGTCAGCAATCATAAAATCATACCTGCAGAAAATTTAAATATTCCATCAATTAGAGTCCTTGCAGTATTAATCAGATCAAAATTTTCAGTTCTGTTTGTGAATGTGGGGGTTTTGACAGACGTTTCCCAAAGTGTGCCAAATTCCTGTGGACAAACGTCAGCTGCTGGTGGGGTCAAGGATGCTAATTAAACTGAACTATGACTGCAGAGTTTTCCCACACTCTGCAAAAAACAGGATTGTCTCTTTCACAAGCAGAAGCAATTACTTTTAATTAATGTTATCATATTTTTTTAAGATAGAGCTTGTGCTAATGTGCTAAAACCTTATTAACCTTATTATTTTGCCAGCCAGTAGTATAATAATTAATTGAAAATTACAAAGTTTACAATAAAAAACGTACACCAAGACAAAACTATAATATTCAGCTTTACCTCATTGGTGTCCTGAGACTCCATATTGTACTCTTTGTGAGAAAGTTATAGTTTTAACCTGTAAAAACTACGGTTGAGGCCGACTTTACTTAACTTTATGAGCATGATTTGTGACAAATAAGCAGGTTATTACTTAAATACCAGCACATTCCCTCTTGACCTCTGTCTCTTTAGGACAGAGGTCTTGATCTTTTGTCCCCTTGGGGCTCTGTGGTTGAGTTTTCTCGGTTTCTCACAATCTGTCCTCTTACCGCTTACTATGTGATCAATACAAATTTGTCTCATTGATATATCACATCCCACACAGCCTGAGGTGTGTGGCCTCTTGTGCAACAGAACAGTTAACTTTAAAGGGATAGTTTACCCCAAAATCAAAAATACACACTTTTCCTCTGGCCTTAGTGCTGTTTATTCCTATAAACTGTTCTGGTGTGAGTTGCAGAGTTTTGGGGATTCTGGCTGTAGGGATGGAACTAAATGACACTCTGCTTGTGGTGCTCAAAGCACCAAAAAATACATTTGAAAAACTCAACAGCAGAAATCAGACCCTTTCCAGAAATCATGACTGGGTTACTCAAGATAATCCACAGACTTTGTTGAGACCAGTTTCATGTAGGAACTACTTTCTTTCTAGTAGAACAGAAAGTAGTTCTGGTACATTCTATAGTAGTTCTGGTAGATTCTACTGCAGAATGAAGAGGTTCCTACATGAAACTGCTCACAACAAAGTGTGTGGTTTATCTTGAGTAACCAGGTCATGATTTTTGAAAGTAGAGGCTGATTTTGAATCTATTTTTTTATTTTTATTTTTAAGTGTCATTTAGTCCCATTATATTGGAGAGAGGCAGACATCTCCATCACTAATATCTCCAAAACTCTGCAACTAACACCAAAAAAAAACAAAAACAAAAAAAAAAAAAAACTTAAACAAACAAAACAAAACAAAACAAAACAACAAAAAAACAATCTAGAGGGATAAATAGACAGGCTACAGGCCAGGGGAAATATATGTATTTTTGATTTTGGAGTGAACTGTCCCTTCAAGGCATTTTCAGATGAAAATTGTGGGTTTATACAACTGACCACAGGCTGAAAAGACATGTCTTAACTTTACTTTTAAAAATATGCACTGAGGTTGAGTCCTTTAAATGTGGAGGCAGACTCTATAGGGCCGCAGAGTCTAAAGGCTGACTCAACAGAGGATCTGAGGGACCTGCTAGGAACATTATATCTAAAAAGCACGTCATAATAAATTCATTTATTATAAATAACTTTTTTTTTTTTTCTTCTTCAGAGATTCTGCATATAGCTGGTGTAGTTATGTAATTTTTTTATGAATGCCTCTGCATCTCTTTTAACCTTATCTAATACTTTTAAGTTATTTTAGGTTCTCTCTCAGTTTATCCATTTACCACCCTTGGCAGCACTTAATAAAAAAGGTCCATGACTTATTCATTTAATGGTTAATAAATGAGTTCCCAGCATGAATTAATGTATGTGTTAATATATGATGTGTGGGGGTCCAGGCCGATAATTGAAGAACGGACCGTGAAGTAATCTGCTGACTTCATATATTGTAGCCTGCATTAAAAATGGCCTCAACTAATAATTTATTACAGTAATACATTAATTCACCCATTCAAATCAGTTATGAATGACTAAAACAGCTGGACGTTTGCTGCTCATATCTGAACGTCAAGACGTCTCAGCAATGTGTTGTTCACGAATCAAGAAAACGCAAAACCACTATGTCATAGCTAATTAAAATCTCTTTATTACAATCACATGTACATCATCATATTCCAAAAAGCTTGCTGTTGTGAAAAGTACCCTTGCACAGACAGATGGAGGTGGTGTTGCAGGCTGGATGGAGGGATTGTCAGATGGAGTAAAACAAGTGTTTAGTTCCCCAGCAGCAAGTGTCTCCGCTCCAGTGTGCTTTTAATTTCACATCACATGAGGACAGCAGCGCTATTTTCAGCTCTCTGTGTCCTTGTGTAACGTAAGCAAAGAGAAGTGAAAGGGAGGGGGAAGAGGTTGGGGGCGGGGTGGGAAGGAGAAATTCTTTCTTCGTCATCCATTATTCAGACTGTTTGAGTCACAGCCGAGAGAGAGATAGAGAGACAGAGAGGGAGGACATGGAAGCAAACAGGATGGAGGTTTGATTCCACGTCCTCCACGTCTGATTCCAAGTGTTTTAACCATTTAGACATGTCTGTAAATCCTCTTTTTCTCTGTCTTCTTTAGAGTCATATGACAGGATGGGTATCAGTTTCATCTTTGTGTATCCACTACAGAGACTTAGCTTAGCACAAAGACTGAAAGCAGGGGAAGTTGCTAGCCTGGCTCAATCAAAAGGGGACAATCTAGCAACTCCAAAGCTGCCTGGTTTAAACCAACCAGTTGCTTTTAGACCTGGTAACCCAACTATGAGGACAGAACTTTCGGGATCGTGCCTCACTGCTTGCATCTCCGATTTGTTCAATCATAATCCTGTCCAGGGGGATTACAAATGGGAGCATAAGAATAGCTAACACGAAAATGATGCATTAATGAGATGTTTGCAGCTGCAAGTGTTGTTGTAAGTCAGCTCAAACCAAGAGCTCGTAAATCAACATCCCTCTGCACATGATAAGCGTTGAGTTAACTGCCCCGTGCAGCCCCCACTACAGCTTCTGTGTTGCCTGAAAATGACATTGACAGCGTGTAAATGTCTGTCACTGTAGTAGATCAGGCCCAATGCTCCCAAAGAGAAAACAACATGAACACTGTGTCACTGTGCGGTGGCCCAAAGACCCATTCACACCACAAATTGTCATGCTTTTTTTTCCAAAATATAGAAATTTCTATAAGCTAGCCATAAAGCTAGTTATGTTACTAACAAGTGATAGCTTTCCCGCTAATTATGCACATATTTTAGAAAACACATAATACACTAAATATAATACTGGCTCATCTATCACAGCTGACCATAAACCATCCAACAGAGCATCTGAATGAAACCAGTTCACCAAACAGCAACTGTTTGATCATAACTTGGCAACTTTAACCAGGCACAGCTGGTCTGTCAATGTTTGACTTCCTCCACATGTTGAAGTGCTGCACATGGGGGCAGTTATTTATTTGCGTTATGACTAAATTAATTGTCACTGTAGTTTTGAATTAGATTTTCTTTCTTTGGGAAATAAAATCCCACTGGTCAGTTTCACTTTGGCTTGCTATAGGCATTTTTCACAGCAGACTTTTTGCCTTGTTTTAGTAGGAAAAGCACAGATGTTGCTAATAACATTTACCATTTACCAATGGCAAATTTGACCTTTGATTTTCCTACTGTGACAAAATGTCTTATGTGAAAAAAAACATGCTGTTTTTCAATTTTTGTACTGCCAGAAAGGAAGTGTTATCAATCAACATCCTTAATTTTGAACCGTCTTGAGCAAATTGTTCGATCGATGACCAGCTTGTAATAGGTTACATCGAGTAAATCATACAGCCTTTTTTTATTTGGCCATACTATAGTAGCTCGGGTGTAGGAGTGGCATTATCTTTTGGTTTACCAAAGTCTGATTCAGAGGAATTTCCCCACATATACTGGAGGGATTTCCATTAAATTTGGTTCAGACATTCATGACACCGTCAGGATGAATTGTCATAATTTCCAGGATTTCCAGGTTTTTCATTCAGCTCGTCATCAGGTTAACATCTTAATTTTGGCCAATACTTCAGTTATGACCAAACAGCTACAACCCTAATGTCATTACCCATCAGCCTCAGCTTTACTTGCAAATGTTAGCGTGCTAACGTGGTAATCTAAGATGGTGACGTGCTAAAAATGAGCATATGATTGTTGTTGAAAGCATGTTAGCATGCTGACATTAGCATGTAGCACAAAGTACTGCTAGCAATTTTTGGTGGAAATAGGCTAACAGTTTTTTCACTCACATCCTGTAAAACTCCCAACAAATCTACAGCTGTTCAGTTAAAAGGATTAAACATTTAAATCAGACAGCTTTGGAGTTGTTGGGAGGTTTTTCCTTTTGTGATAAACACATCCTGGACACGTCTCTCTAGTGGACAGACAGAGATGAAACTGAGGTCTATCTGAAACACTTGACTCTGGAAAAGACAGAGAATAAGAAGATTTATCTAAAATGTCGTAGTGTTACTTTAAGCATTAGAGTGTCAGTGATCCTACTCATAATTCATGGATGCCACATTTAACATTCAGACCAAACTGAACCACTTTCCATGAATTTCAACAATAATGTGTGAGTGTGAACGTACTAATACTACAATGATAATCTCTGTGCTGTATATACAGCCTCCATAACACAGCTATAAACCTACAGAATCACATGATAAACCACTGGAGGCGTCTGATGGCATCAGCGTGTCCTGTCACTAACCCCAACCTCATCTGCACCTTCTGACAAAATCAATATGTACATGTCATAATGACACAAAACAACAGTAAAATTCAATTTAGCCATTTAAAGAGACAATAATATTCACATTTTGTGTCCATTCTTTGAAAATGGCAAATCAAAAGTTTCACCAGCTTTTAAGTAAATTAAGTTTGTTTTAAAGATTTTAAAGATCATAAAAACTGTTCACATTGGTTTTTGTAACCATCACAAGAAAAATATTGAAATATGTCCAACACAATGACAATAAACTGATTTTTTTTCCTCCATAAATCACTATGATAGTTTATAAAGAAAACATCAACACACACCGTCGTTCTATCTACAGTCGTTCCACTGGCCTCGGTCCCTGGTACAGAAAGGTAGGGAAAACGTTTTGTATAAAAAATGATGTGCAAAAAGTTGTTTTCTTAGGTCCCTCTCATGGAAAACAATGTAAAGAAATAATGTAAATATCTACAATAACCTTTGCTCTTGCCATTTTTGATTCTAGGATTACTGCGCACTTGTGGTGACTCGTCACTTTTGTGCATCTGTTTGATTTGAAACGAGTTACTGCATTCGATGGAAACCTGACAGGTAGCGCACACAACACTGTCATTACCGTATTAAAACTAGCTTGAGGTATTATTGCACATTTTCCCGAACTGCAGACCTGGAATCAGTAGATTTCAGATTTACTCACACTGTACCTGTTTTTAGTGGAATGTCAACAACGCTGACTTGTCCGTCCTGACTGTGAAGACGCTGCAGCAGTCAGGACCACCTAACATAAAGCTGACTTGAGGTGTATCATCTTGTCTTTAAAATGGTCTCCACACAGTCAACGCATCACTGTAGATTTCAGTAAACATGCATAAGCTGTTACCTGGGTAGGTAGATCTGTAAACATCCTGCCAACAGTAAAGACAACACCAGGAAAGGGGAGCCAGGAGCCATGAAGGGACAAAACTCTTATGGTGCATTCATGCCATGTCAACAGAACCGTAAGAATGGGTTTCATGAGTTAATAGAAATATTGTTTAGTAGCAGAGTTTAAGTGTTAAATCATAAACTTGCAGGACACACACAATGTCATAAATTAACAATAACAAGCAACGACGAGTCCTTTATCATAAGTGATCGCTGCTTGTAACTGTCAGTTGTCTGTTGATGTAAAGCTAAGCCTGTTATCATGAAAACAAAAGGCCACTGCAACAAAAATATACACTTGAGTTAAGTGGCTGCCTGTCTCACTGCCTGCCAGACTCCTTATTAGAGCTGCACGATTTGATTTTAAAAAAGTCATATTGCGATTGCATGTGCAGTACGGTTACTGGAAATGATCAGTTTTGCATTACAATCTTTATGTTCACTGAAAAAAAAAGTGTTAAGGTGTGAAATTTATTGACATTTGTACCAAACAGACATGTTTTCTTTCATCTGGAGGACAAGACGTTTAGGTCAGGTCATCCATGTAGCACTACAGTACATCATTATAATGCTGTTTTCTCACATTTTTCCTTTCTCAAAAAATTGCAATTTGGTTCTGGTTCTGCAGTTTGGATCCTGCGGTTACGATTTTATTGCAACTGCGATTAACTGTGCAGCCCTACTCGTTATGACACTTACCTATACAGCTAACATTAAGCATTAATTTGAACTCTGATAAATGTGAAACGGGAAAACTAAAACAGTTATTCCACTGCAGCTGCAGTGCTGATGTCAGAGTAGTGAGTATTTCAACATGTTTCACTGATTTCTGATGACATATTATGGGCATTTTATGATTTATCAAAGTAAATATTTTACAGATTTCTCCTTTAAACCTGCATTCTTTTAAATGTCCATCGGGGGGCGACTCCACTAGTTGCAAAAAGAAGTCTGATTGTATGGAAGTTCATAAGCAAATGACTCTTCTTCTCTCACTTGATTTATGACCTCAGTAAACAGTTTCCTGATGAGTTTATAGAATCAATCATTAGTCTCAACTTTCCTCAATACAGTGTGATGTTCATTTTGTAAATTATGGTCCCATTTAGAGTAAAATAACGTAGGGTGTACTTTAGGCTGTGGCTACTTTGTGATTGACAAGAACCACGGAAACCTGTCAAGTCACTACCGCAGTGACCTACACAGCTCCGTCCCCTGCCAAATATAGTCACTTCTGACTCCAAAAGATAAGATGACACAGCCATAATGCCAAATTTGAGGCTTCAAAAAAGTAACAGGTGACGTCACTGTGGTTACATCCACTTCTCTTGTACAGTCTGTGGTTTTATTTGTTATTTTTGCTTCATGGTACTCATGCGCATAAAATGGTCTGTTTATTAAAATTGAATTAAAATAGTTTAAACTGGTGCTGTCTCTGTTAGGGCTGGACAATAGTGGTAAAAAAAAAAATCATGTCTCAATCATTTTTGAAAGATATTGCAACTGCAAAATGGTTGGGAATTAACAGTTTTTGCATCTTGATTTTCATTTTCACTGAAAAAAAAACTTCAAATCATGATGATGTGACTTTCTTGGGGTCTGTACCAAACAAACATGTTTTCTTATATCTGGAGAATCATTTTTTGTCTCTGTAGCACTACAGTATTTCATTATAATGCTGTTTTGTTGCACATTTTTCCTTTATCAGAAAATTGCAGCTTCTGCGATTTGGATATCGCACATGGCCATACTGTGGTTTCGATAATATCTCAATTAACTATGCAGCCGTAGTTTCTGTGGTGGTCATGGTCACACGACAAGCAAGGCAGCATGATTTGATTAATAAGTACAGTCTGAACGATATGACATGAATGCAGCATAAACTCCTCCAAATTCACAGCAGCAGCTGATTTTACAGATTAGAGCTGTGGCCGAAATCCTTGCAGACTTCCATGGCACGTTGTTCCCCATCCCCGAGCAACACGGCTTGATTGGTGCTGCAAAGCAAGTAAGTCAAGCTGTGTGTTTTTTTTTACCATTTGTAGTTACAAAAGCTCCCACCGATTGATATTTTAATTGTAAACAGAGTTTCTATAAAAACCATCAGGATTTGGTATCAAATCTCAGTTGTCATTGTCTGCGTTGCTACAGTTGATGTGTTCTGTGGCCCTGATGTAAAAGTAGTTGTTGTATGTGACCCATCGTGCTCAGCCAGGTACATCACGCAGAACAGTATTGCTCCCCGAAATCTCATGATCTGTTTGAGGATTTGAGTCCAAACCCAAACTTTTGTAATTTTGTCAAAGATTCAGTGAAATAAATGTAGCATAAGATGTAGCATGAAACACATGACGCGAACATACACGCTCATCTTGACCTTGTTCGGCTGTTTGTCATCACAAGCGTCATGCACTGACACACACATTTTGTCCAGAGTGCTGTACAGTGGTGACACACCCACACATAAAGCTATCAGTTGAGGTGATGTACAGCGATAACAGTGAGGTTCCCTCTCTCGCACACATTCATTAAAGGAACAGTCCGACATTTCTGTAAATCCTCATGTTCTCTGTCTTCCCCAGAGTCATATAAGAAGATGGATATCAGTTTCGTCTTTGTGCTTCAAGTGCAGAGATGAAGAGGACCCTGTTCTTCATATGAAGATAACTCTAAAAGTCTCTAAAACACTCCAAAGAGGACGCAGACAGCAGAGTTGATGGCAACAGTGTACAACTGTGCTGTAGGTGCGTACAGTCTGCACGGTCGTAAATTTTCATCCACACAAAAGTCTGCATGGACGTGAACAGATGAAAATGACATCATTCAGACCCTTGCAGAGCCACGCAGCTAGTCTACACAGAAGGATCAAGTAAAATGCCATATCAGGCTAATAAATCTAGTTGAAACTCACTTTCCCGACCAGGCAAGTGGTAGAGAATTGAACTATTGACCTATTTTGATTTATGATAATCATTTAAGTAATTTTTCATGCAAAAATGCCAGAAAACACTGTTTTGGGCCTCTCAGATAAGGAGATTTCACGCTTTTCTCTGTTTATTATCATATTAAACTGAATATCTTCGAGAAACAATACATTTAAAGACATCACCTTGGACTTTGAAAAACTGACAGCACAATTTGACCTGGAGTTAGCTTGATGATGAAGTTTGGAGCCATGCAGATACAGTATGAACAAATGATTTGCGTTGTGATTTTAAATAACTTAAAGTTCAGATGAAACAGCATTTTTAAAGAGTACGTAGCTTCCTATTGTGACATATTTCCGAGTGAAACAGGATAGGCAGGCGGGACGTAACATTAGGAGGAATTTGATTTGAACGTTGAAAAGTGGGCGTGTCATAACACAACGTATCATGCTGTTGCTAGTGAGCTATCTAATGAATCTGAACTCTGCACCTCTAAAAGATCCATTAATGGATGAATGCCATGATATTATTGGTCGGTTTTAGTTAGCATCAGAATTTGTTTTACAACACGAAGAAATTATAAATGCTAAGATATTCATAATTTGATTTACTTCTCCTTGCTTTTGCTAGCTAACCGCTAGTTGCTAAACTTCTGGGAAAATGCAACTTTACCATTACCTTGTCCATGAATATGATTTTAGTCATGTCAAATTGTCATCAGCTATGGTGGTTGTTTAAAATATAACAACCCATGATCCCATGACACATCAAAACATCTAGGTCTTTTGCCATTGCTTTAATGTGAGAGAGCCCCCTAGTGGCAGATTTTACACATATTTTGCATTTAAATAGGTGCACACTATGACCAGGAGATGTGATATAAGGGCATTTTTTTTATTTCATCTCAACTTTAATTCAAGATTAACAAATCAAGTTTGTTTAAGACCGACAGCTTTGGAGTTGTTGGAAAGAGGATTTTTTTTCTCTTTAGATTAAGCTAGGCTAGCAGTTTCCCTCTGCTTCAGATCTTTGTTGCTAAACTCAGCTGAACGCGTCCTGGACCTGTCGCTGCTCTGGACATACAGAGATGAAGCTGACATCCATCTTCACATCTGACTCTTGAAATGCCAGAACAAGAGGATTTACTTAAATGTTGTATTGTTAGCATGACATCACACACACACTCACTCACACACACACAGTTACAGTTAGACGTGGTGTCCATGCAGTTAGACAGTGGTGACCGTCAACAGGGAGCTGGGACAAAGCATGTCCTCCTGGTTGTCCAGCCTGGTCCCGTGAGTCAGCAGCTCCTCTACTGTCGTCCAGTCATCCAACAGCTTCCTGTTCCTCAGGCGACTCAGCTTCCTTTGACTTAGCTCCAGGACTGTGTTGCACCGCCCCTCTGCAAAAGCTCCGCCTCCTCTGTTGTCCATCATACCTCCATCTCCAGAGGCCCCTCCTCCTGCTGCGCTGGCTCCTCCCCTGTTGATGGAGTCTCGTAGAGTCACTCCTCTGGCCTGCAGCAGCTGCTGCTTCTGCTCACGGGCCAACAGGAAGTGTTCCCTCCTCTCCGTTCGACTCCAGTACCGACCCATCAGCATGTCGGTGTTGGTCTCCTCATCTGTGCTCATCCCGCTGCGTTCATCCGCCAGCTGAGAAGCCCGGTCCCTCAGGAGCTGGTTCCTGGAGATCCGTGAGGTTGGGTTGGGTTTGGGACTTGGATCAAGTTTTGGCAGCGGACCAGAACTCGGATTAGGATTTGAACTCATGTTCACCTGTCCTTTCTTTCCATCCCATCCAGTAGCAGAGCAGGCCCCCATGTGGCCCTCCAGGGTGCTGTAGAGACCTCTGGATCCCCCGCCACCCTGGGACTGACGGCTGGCCGGTTTGGGCCAGGTGTCGTTGACGTCTCCAGCCTGAGGAGGGTGAACCACATTCTGGAGGTGCTGCTGCTCTCTGGCTCGGCTCCTGCTGAGCTCCTGCTGCCTCTCCCTGTCCATCTCCTCCTGAATCTGTGCCTCCCTCTCCCTCTCCAGCTCTTTCTCCTTCTGCATTTGCCTTTTTTGTTCCAGTTCCCTTTCGATCTCTCTGTCCCTTTCTGCCACCATAGGCTCAGGCATCAAATGTCTTTCTTGTGAGTGCCACCAGTCGTGGTGAGCCATCTGACTGTTAGGGTTGTTGTCATAGCATCTCTCATGGGTGCTGGCACCCCTGATATGCCCCATAGTGGCGGGGTGCTGTTGGGGTGAGAGGGCCAGTCCTGTTGGGTGGGAAGCCATCACACCTGTTACTAGCTCACCTTCCTCCGGCAGGCCTGGTGGCCGGACATTACATGGTGCAACACCTCCACAGTGGTGCAGGGTTGCTGCACAGTAGGAGGGTGAAGCTGGATGGCTGGCCCGGCGACGATACTCCTGTGGGGGAGGGCGATGGTGCAGCGTTCGGCTTCTCCTCAGCATCCCCACTGAACTGGAGCCCTGGTGGTGCTGCTGCATGGGCACTAGTGGTCTCCGGTGGCTGGAGGGGGTGCTGCAGGTGGAGAGGACTGGAGCAGCCATTCGCGAGACTGCAGCGTGGGCATGGGAGGGGTTGAAGAGGGCTCCACTGCTGGAGCTGTGACGGTTCAGACAGGGTCGATCGGCTTTATGGAAACTGGACTGATGAAACCCTGGAAATACAAAAACAGCACAGAAACATGTTTGAGGACTTATGTGGTTCTATAAAGACAGACTTCAATCAATAAAATAGTTTCACTTAGGATAGATATTTGTCTTGCATCTGTTGTATGAAGCTCTGAAAGTCTTGACTAATTTGTTAAGTAATCTTGAAAAACTAACAAAATTTTAGCCTCAAACATTTGAACTCCTCAATTAACTGCAAAACTATCTGTTTTTAATTAGGTTAAACTAGATTAAAGAAATGTAGATAGATAAATTGATCAAAATTAATTGAAAATTAAATAATAGGTAAACTGTGCCAGAGATTAACTGGTTTAAATAGAACTAAACTGGATTTCAATATTGGGGGTAACATAAACTTAAACAGGTTTTAAATTAGTTTTTATAACAGATTTTACATTGGTAAACAAGCAAGGGATTAAATTTAAACAGTCTAACTTGTCTAGACTGTTTTTTAACTGGTTGAATTGAGATTAACTGGTTTCAGAAGGTTTACAACAGTTTTAGTCTGACTTTAAATGGTTAAGTTTGAACAAGGGATAAGCTGGTTTAGGCGGAGTAAAATCTGGAACATACTGGTTTTAAAATGGTTTTAAACTAGTGGCACATTGTTAAACTAGTTTAGACTGGTTTTAAAATCATCAGAACTGGTTTAAACCAGAGACTAAACTAATTGGTTGGTGTCACTGATTGTTACCATGGAAACATAGTATAGTATGAACCTTTAGGCTTTGAGTTAGTCGAAACAAACTCATATTCGACAGTCCTAACAGCACTGTTCTGACAAAGTAAATATGTGATTTATTCTACCAGCTGGTACCTGAAAAGTCCTCGGGGTGGGGCGTCCATGACGGGCCCAGCGCCCTCTCCATGGCGAGCTGCAGGTGCTGACACTGAGGCTGCATGGTCAGGGCCTCCGGGATGGCCTCCAGCAGCTCACGGTGGCTCTTGGGGCAGCTGTCACGCCGCTCCCGCCTCTCGCAGGGTTCGCCCTGATGTTGCAGCCTGGCGTTGTACAGCCGCATTCGTTTCTCCAGCAGCCTCTGGAAGTGCCTGAACTCTCCGGTGCTCACGCTGTAGAAGCCGGAGTCGCTGAGCTCAGAGGAGATAAAGGACTCAGAGGAAGGAGAGCCGCCACCTCCGAAGCCCCCACAACCACCTGGGGCAAGGGCCCCATGTGAATGACAGTCCTCCAGGCCTCCCTCCTCGGTCTCCAGCCCCGAGAGGTCCCCCTGATGGAGGGAGCCGTCAGTCCAGCCCAGACCGCTGTCCAGTTCGTGGTGGAGGGGCAGGAAGCCCAGCGGCTTCTCCAACATGAAGTCCTCGTCATCCGTCTGCAACAACAGACATCCTCAGTCCCAAGGTCATTTACACAAACAGACACGCCAAAACACTAAACTGCCAAATACTGAGGATTAGTAGTGAATTCTTGGGTCAGATTCTTAGTCTATTTTTAGTCTTTGATCAGATATTTCTTGATTTAGATACAATTTTTTCTATGCTGTAATTAATTTATGTTATCACACAACTGATGCATTAAGCAGTTTGGCTTATATATAAAAGGGTGCAATACTTTGTATTTTTCTTTTCAACAAATCCAATGAAAACACCAAAACCAATAAGGTGTCCGTCTCTCTCAATACTTCCCTACCCTGTCTGTGTGGCACTCAGCCCACGTAAACCTTTAAAAAAACAACTCACAAATATGCAGTTTCATTTTTAAGATATGGTCAGTACTGTCTTAAAACAGCTGGTCACTGTAGCTTTCAGCAAATATCACATTAAAGAGGAGGAAATTGTGCATTTGTTTGGGGATTATTTTCAGCGGCGGATTCATCCACATTTGGTGCTCCAGTATTTCCGGCAGTGGGACGTTATATGTATATAAATAAACTGCAGTGGGTGTGTTCATGATAATGAATGAACAATCAGTTTGACAGTTTGGCTCACTGGTGTGTTTTTTTTTTTTTTTTTTTACAGTTTTTCGACAACAATGGAGCTCTATGACACAGAGGAAGTAGATATAATCATTCTCAGCCTCTGTCATTTCTACCCAGAATGAGACAGATATTGAAAAACAGTATTATTTTGGCATCAGAGCTGAAACTCTGCTAAATTATTGGCACAGTTATTGAAAAATGACTATATGCAGCACTAGCTATATGACAATGCAGTTTTGGATACCTGACTGTGACAGCCGTTCGGTTCCTCTAAGTTTGCATTGCAACATCCCATCAGGCAGTTCTGTCCCTTTGGTCCACGTCCGGTCAGTTCTGGATCCTGAGGAAATCATGATATTAAACAAAGAAACTAAGACACAACACAAGGCTTCTGTGTGTTCATGGTTTGTTCATTTATTAAGGAATTCTTCACATCTAGACTGCCTTGTAAGTATAACACATTATGCCTGTTTGTGAGCTCTGCAGGGCCGTTCATGAAGATTAAGGCAAAATCCGTGTGTCCTGCTGAACCTCAATGCAGTTTTCAGGTGCAAGTGTTAAATCACAGGTATAGGTTTTTTGGAAACCAAAATGCAGCCAGACATTCTACTTGGTAATCGGTGAAGCAGTTAAAATCTCCTTTATGATCTCTTTGTTGGCCATGTTAGTTAAACGCAACGTGGGTAATGTTAATGTCCAGTCTGTCGATCCCCGAAATAAACAAACAAACCAGAACTACTGAACTGCATTTCATAAAAAATATGATTCATGCAAAGAAGTTCGATCAGTTCAAAGCATTTTAAACTGAGTGTTGCGACCAGAGTTTTATCTAACATTTCTTTAGCAGATGGATGCAGGTAATATTTAAATTCAGTTTACTGGGAAGTGTGTGTGTGTGGGTGTGTGTGTGTGTGTGTGTGTTTCTTAGTGTCACCTGGTGGCCCATGTCCACAGTGTCCCGTGGGGAGCTGGACAGGTAGCTGTACCGTCCTCCTTCACAGTGATCTTGTGGCAGAGACAGATGGCTGTAATAATGTCTGTGAGAGACGACAAGAGCACAGGATTAAGACAAGACTTTAAATTTAAAAAATACTGTTACTAAGCACAACTTAAGACCCTAATATACTCGACAACAGACATGGACATTCATATTACAGTGGATCTCTGCATAGGTAAAGATATTTTCACATGTGCACTGGGTGCACTTTGCAGACCCATGTAGAAATATACAAGTTACTAAATTTATGTCACAATGTGACAGATGAGATCTGTGCTATTTGGATGTCAGCTGCAAATTTCAGAACCTGTTTATCTGTTGAGAAAACACAGTTTAAGTTAAACTGGTCTGTGTAAATCACTGAAATTTCAAAGTAAGAGAACATAAAAACCTAACCTTTAATAAACAAGAAAACGTGCAACTCTCATTTCTGTTCTTCTGATTTACTGACTTTATAAACAGAACATTGTCCTCAGATATCAGTAGAACATCGGACAGTTTTCTCTTTTGGTGCGCACATGAAATCACTTACTCACAGATCCATGGTGGTGAAACACAGAAACAACTACAGCCCTAAACTGATTTATTGACCTTTTAATCAGAGTGAATAAAAGTGAAAACACCAGTCACACGTAATGGAAATATTAAGCTTTTTGAAAAAGCTGCTGTCTGTATGTGACGTGGTTCAGCACAGCTGCAGCATTGGTAATCCAAGTTCTGTCTCATCCAGCTCAGTCAGCTCTGTGATCTACTTATCATATTGTCTTTCTTTGTGGGTGTGTGTGTACCTGTCTTGGTAGGTGGGGCTGGAGGCGTTAAGTCCCGCCCCCATCAGTGGGAGGGGCAGGTTTAGGTGCTGCAGGTTGAGGGGGAGTGGCTCCCAAGATCCTCTGTCTGCCTCGGTGCCACACCCCCTCTGACCCTTGATCTGCATGGTGATTGGACGCTGACTGGCCGCCAGGATCCGCAGAGCATCCCGCTGGCTCAGGTGTGCTAGACTCCTCCCACTCACCTGAGACAAGGAGACAGAAGAAGAGAAGAAGGGATGTGATGTTAGCAAACACCTGGTTCCCAGCATCCAACAGATACAGAGCAAGATGGTCACCTTGTTGGAGCCGTGTTTGTGTCCACCAGATGAATTAAGTTCAGCTCTATTCTGGACTCTGAGAAAAATATCTGGCTGTTTTTTTGTTAGATTTTCTACTGAGTTTACCATATAGACACCAACTTTGTCTGCTGTTTGATGCTGGAGTCCAAACAAAAATGGTAAATATGTCCTCAAACCACAACTTGGAGCAAAAAGGCTTAAAAACTCCTTCACTTCACGCTTCACTACATCTTGTGATCATGTCAAAGCATCTGATTATATCAAGAAAACGTGTATCAAACATAGAAAAAAATCTCTTTGCTGTTGCAGCCTTTAGCATCATTAGCATTACTAGCTAGTAGTCCTAGCTAGAGCTGGCCAATATAAGATTACAGTCGTTCATTGGCCATTCTTAGCAATGTTATAAATCAACAAGCAGGACTGACTTATGGCAATATTGGAATTTTTCTATGTTTTTTGCATCAGTTTAATTCACTGATTCAGAGATGATCTCCAGAGCCAGTACATAATACCTGCATCTCCTCCCCGTTGCTACATAAAAACAACAACAACAACCTCCAAGCTAGCAACGTTCACTCTGAAAATGGCAAGTTACCCGAACGTATGAACGTAATCAAGCTAGCAGCTGTTACCTTTAACTTTTTGGGGGGATTTAGCCATTTTAATGCCAGGGCTCACCTCCCTACACACAGATATTCCATCAAAACAATTTTCCATTGACACTATTTTGCAGGGGCACTGTTGCGCTTGGCGCTGGCAAGACAACTGATTGGTTTAAAAAAATACAAACGAGGCAACCCAAAACTAAGTTTCATATGACATCAGTATCTTCAGTCTACCTTTACAGCTGAGCCTGCTACAGCCTCAGATGTACAGTAATGGCGGCAGAGGAAGAGGGCGTCCCCTCAGAGTTTATTAATGCAGGAGGTAGAGCTGTGAGAGGCTGTTTTGATGCCCTGCGCACAACACAACAATGCACTTGTACGTATAGTGACATGCTGCTTCTGATGGTTGGATTCATGCTCCAAATAATCATCATAAAGTGGTGTTCATTTGTGAGGATTATCTTGCTAATTACATGACTGTTCTGTCTCCATCACTTGACTGTTTCTTGTTGTTTGAGCCAGTTACACAAGGGAACCTGAAGAGCACGTTTTACTGCTGAATGGCTTGTTGGCTCGTTTTTAGTAGCTTCAAGGAGACGTTTTTCTTGAGAGAAAATGACTCTTTTACACGTCATGTTATCAAAGTGTACCCATCATCATCAGCCTCAGGTAGTCAGCTGGCAGCAGATGGGTTACTGTAAAGCAAAGTATCATGAGAGTTAAGTGTAAAAATAATAGAATTAATGTAGTTTTAGAATGGTTTTCCATATGCTGTCATGTATGAAAAGATCCAAAATGAGCACTAACCAGACTACTTGATCGCTTTAAGCAAATTATTTAAACAGCATTTATATAGGAATGATTCTGTGCCAAGATTTTTGATCCATATATTCTAGAACAGTCATCATCACAAAGGTTGCCACAGAGCTTATTTTCTGCACTAATCCAAAGTCCAATGGAAAAATCTAGTTGCACAGCAGACATTTTGACATGTCATACCAGAATACTCACAGAAGTCCACCTGTGTTTTTCCTGGTCTAACAAGTCAAAATGTCTGCTGTGCAACCAGTCCACTGGCTTTTTGTGGAGGGAATCAGAGCGATGCTAACTTCTGGGTTTGCCTACAAAAATACATCATCCCTGCAGCACTCTGTGTCAGCTTGAGCTTGATGACTACAAACGTCTAACAGAAAAGTCTGTCTTACAAACTGGAGGTGTGGCGTTTTAAAGAAATGGTTGTTTTCCAGGCAGGGAGGACCCAGTGACAAGATGTGATCCAGCTGCATTGTGGGAAATGTAGGATCCTATATTGTTGGATTTTGACCTATACTAGAGACTAAAAGTCAACATATCTCAGCCTCTGCTGCACTATTTTCTCACAAGTCCATCAACTTTATGGAAGTGACTGAATGCTTTAATCCAGCCGTGCATTGTGGGGAAACAGCGTCAATGATACTATAATCAAATTTTAGTCTGCATGCTGCCATTTTAACTGCACTTCATCTAGTCTTGTTTTTTACAGTGTGAACACACTACAAACTGAAAACTCTGAATTAATCAACATTATGCAACTGGGTCACAAAACACAACTCTGCCTGCAGACAGATGGAGGATTTATTCCAGCAGGACAAACAAACAGTCGAATTTTGGTGATTTAAATCAAATGTGACGAATTTGTACATGATGTCCATGTTTGCACTAAAGGGTTAACACCTACGAGCCAACATAAGCCTCATCCTACTTCACACACACACACACACGCACGCACACACACAGGCACACGCACACACATGCAGCTCAACAGCCATCGAATTAGACGCATGAACAGTATTGTTAACTCCAGCACATCACAACCATGAGTCACCCTCCGCTACATTCAACCAGGCACACACACACACGTACACACACACACAGCATGAGCTGAGAAGCACAAAATGGCACCTGTGTGTGGAGACAGAGGATGGCAGCAGAATGACTGAGGCTTCAGCAGATGGAGATGACGAACATGAACCACGTTCTTGCATGAAACATGAATCTTTTACATATTTACAAAAAAATTTGACATAAACTGTTCAAGAGTTAAACACATAAATTAGGTTTATTATCCACACAGACACACACACACACAAATGCAGAGCCCTGCAGAAATCATGAAATGATGCCATTTTGCATCTGCATCTATACACACATGCAAACAGACACACACGCACGCACAAACCTGAACGCGCCTCACAGAGCTCAGGTCCATCTTCTTCAAATGAGACGTCATAAAACACACACAGCATCATTTATACCACTGAGGCAGGTCTTTGGACGCTCACCGTTTGGTCCCCCATCCACGGTCCGGAGAGCCAGCAGCCCATCGTCACGGCAACAGAGGACAGCTGCCTTGGTTCCTGTGAAAATCAACGATGCTGCTGCTTCCTCCAGCAGATCGTCTCTGCCTCTTCCTCCTTCTCCTCCTCCTCCTCCTTACTCTCTCCTTCAATCTCTCCTCAGTGAGCCTTTCACTATCACTCTCTCCTCAGCATCTGTCCTCCTCCACCTCCTCCCTTCTTCTTCGTTTCCTCTATATATCACAATTTCTTTCCTTTTTCATCTATTTCTTCAGCGACTCTATCCTCGCCCCTCCCCCTCCTTCACAGCTCCAGATTGTAGCATCCTGCACACACTTACACACACACACGCACACACTCATGCATGCATGCAGCGCTGCAAACATAAAAATATGCGCAGGCTGACACAGTGCGTTCAGAGACGGAGAGGGAAACACACGCAGTCACACAGTGAGGATGGTGTCTGATTGGTGGCCTTTAAGGGTCATCAGCCAATCAGATGCAGCGGTCTCCCTCTGGATGTCTTCCTCTCTGACTGAAACTCCTCATGAAGCCTCAGTGTGTGCAGGGGGGAGCCTGTACTGCAGCGATACACACAGTAACAGAGGAAACACATCATCCAACCATCCATCTTCTCGCTGTTAATCCAGGATCCTCCAGCAGATGCTGCTCAAGGCCTTCTGGGAGATGAAGTCCCTCCAGTGTGCGTACGCAAGGTCTTCTGTTTCTGATTAGGTCCAACATTTTGGAGAATCTGCACAAACTCTTTAAAAAAAGAGGGCAAGACCAAGTCTGGAGGGGACCCAAGAACAGTTAGACCTAGTCTAGACAGATCCAGAGAGACCTGGGGACTAATTAAAAAAATGTTCTTAGATTTGAACTTATTCTTAAAATAATTTCCCATGATGTACCCAAGTTTGATCATAAAAAATACTGAGCATAAAAAAACCTTGCTTACTGAGCTTCTAAGATGAAAATTAGTCATTTATACCCCTGCGACCTATAAACTTAAAATTGATGGCACCCGCCTTACAATCAGCGATTCCCTCTGATATGACACTCACATAAATGAGGGTTCAGTCAGGAATAACCATGGACCAAACGAGAAAAACAAACCTATTTCAAGATCTGATGATGGTGATGGCAGAGGAGACTGAAGCCAGACCATGAGGATTATTGGTGGACTAAACAGTTGATTAACAAACAAAGACAAACACATCACTTGGGAGCATGTCACTAATAATTCCTGACACCTTTTAACCAATAAATCCAGTCAATTGATCATAAAACTAAGGCAAAGTTCACGACAGGCTGCAATACTCGACATAAACAGCAGGAAAACCACTTAAGTCTAGTCTAAATAACTACTTATACATGTTTTCTACTTAAGTCATAACTAAGAACAATTGATTGTAATTTTATTTTTCATTTGTTAATTTATTTTCTGTAAGCGCTTATCTTTGAAGGGTTGCGGGAGGGCTGGACCTTACCCAGCTGAGATTGGGCAAGAGGTGGGGTACACCCTGGACAAGTCGCCAGTTCATCGCAGGGCTGACACATAGAGACAGACAACCATTCATGCTCACATTCATACCTATGGGCAATTTAGAGACATCTAATTGACTTGCATGTGTTTGGACTGTGAGAGGAAACAAGAGTACCTGGAGAGAACCCACACGGACACGAGGAGAACATGCAGTCTCTGCTCGGAAAGGTCCTGCCCCAGACACAAACTCCCCATTTTATTGTAAGTCCATTTTATAAATGAGGCCCCTGATCTAATATACGGGTGCCCTCACTCTGGCAACTTAGTCCAGATCCAGTCTTTCCAAACCCTGCTGTAGATCAAGAAACTGCACCTGAGTTGGTACAAGATGTCCTGCACAGACACAAGAAGTCAAGGTGGCTGCAAATTCTAATTTCTGTACTTGTTCAAACCAGAACAGTGTATTTCCTGACTTAAAGGGCCAGTGTGTAGGATTTATTGGCATCTAGCAGGAAGCTTGCAGATTGGAAACACCTCATCTCACCCTCTTCCTATGGTGGCTGCGAAATTCGCATAGGAGGTGAGAGGCCATATCTAGAGCCAATGGTTTATCCATTCTGGGCTATTGTAGAAACATGGTGGTGCAACATGGTAGAGTCCATGGAAGATGACCCACTCTGTGGATATAAATAGCTCATTCAGAGGAAGGGTTTGAGTTTTTTAACCTTGCTTATGCTTGCTAGCAAACACTGATAAAATCTGCCGAGGACAGCTCTGATTTTAGCTGCCAAAATCCATGATCACTGGCTAGATTTGAAAAGCTGCTACTGTTGTCTGAAACAGCAGCTCTCGGTTGCTCTGTCTGTCGTCAGTCTGTCAGTCTGTCCACAAAATTTCCCACCCTTTGGAGGCTGCAGCTTTCACCCTCAGAGGCTGAATTTTGGCTTGGAGGTCAAGTGTGTGTGTGTGTGTGTGTGTGTGTGTGTGTGTGTGTGTGTGTGTGTGTGTGTCTGTCTGTTTTTATGCCATCTGATTAAAAGTGGGCCTGGTAATGAGAGTCGCCTATTGCAAAAAGTGCAAATCTTCCAAATGGATTCACAGACTTGCACGAGAGCTTGTTGAAAGGTTGGTCATGAGCCAAAGGACAACTGATTTACTGTTCATGCCAACTGGCACAAAAGGGGGGCGTGGCAGACGGAGTGGCCTATAACTTCGAAATGCATTCACATAACATAGCCAAACTCGTAAACTGTTTGTTGTAGACTCCTGTAGGAGGTGTCATTACACTCAGCAGAGTTCCTTTTTCATTGGTGATGTATGCCCCGCCCCCAACACTTTAGCTACGCCCCTGTCTTAACTCAAAGAGGGAGGCATCATTGGTCAGAGGAGAGCTCCTATTTCCATTTGTGGGACTTAGTGTGACTCCTCGCAAACAGCCGTGGAGGTCAAGTGGTTGTGTGTCTGTGTGTATGCATGCACATGAGGCATATTCATATGTATGTGGTAATAGTTGGCCGCAGCTTGTTATTATATATATTCCAGACCCTTTCATGCATCTCTTTATGTTAATAAGATGGCAAATTTAACATGTTGATCTCACTGGTGGACTCAAGGAGGGGGTAAGCAGGGCAATTGCCCTCATGTTTGAAAAAATGATGCAGAAGTGCTCTCTTGGATGATAAAGTGCCCCGTGAAGTACCCTTCTAAGTGGACAAAACGTGGTAAAGTGCTCTCTAAAGTGCTCTTCCAGTGGACAAACTGTGGTAAAATGCCCACTAGGATGTTCTTCAAGGGGACAAAATTTGGTAAAGTGCCCTCTAAAGTGCCCATCTAGTGGATAAAATGTATTAAAATTCCCTCTATAGTGCTCTCCCAGTGGACAAAATGCGATGAAATGCCCTCTCAGGTGTCCTTCCAGTGGACAAAACATGATAAAATGCCCTCTGGTGTGCTCTTCCAGTGGACAAACTGTGGTAAAATGTCCACTAGGATGTTCTTCTAGGGGACAAAATGCGGTAACGTGCCCATCTAGTGGATAAAATATAGTAAAATGCCCTCTAAAGTGCTCTTCCAGTGGACAAAACATGATAAAAATACCCTCTCAGGTGCCCTACCAGTGGACAGAATGTAGTGAAGTGCCCTGTAAAGTGACCGTCTAGTGGAGAAGATGTTGTTAAGTGCCCCTCTGGTGGACAAAACATGGCAAAATACCCTCTTGAGTGCCCTTTCAGTGAAGAAAACACAATGCAGTGCTATATTGGCTACCCTCCATACTAGAGAGTTATTTGGCCTCTACGTACTTTTAAATAGTTAAATAATTCCTTGCATGTTTTTATTTCAGAGTTGTAGAAGTTGTTGCGCAATAAAACAGTTTTAATCTAAACCAGGAACTGGAACAGTTTCACTTTAAATGCATAATGATTTTCTCTGGTGCCCCACTGTGTACAGCCTTTTTATTTTTTTCGCCCCTGTCCCTCAGACTGCCTGAGCACACCCAGGTTGGTCTCATGTCTAAACAAGCACCATAATCACTTTCAGATAAAAGTCACAATAGCGTAAAGGCTGTCCCCTCACAGGTAAAAGAGGTTGAAAAATACCCCCCTACAGCCACAGTAACAATCTGACCAGCACTGTCTGCCACAGGCATAGCAGCAGTAACAAAGGGCAAAAGAAACGGTCTCAGGAGTTTGAACTCTTGTATTAAGCTCACTGAGTTTGAACTTGGTGACTCCCAGCTGAGAAAGCTTTATGAATATCACATCACAAGGGACATCCTTCCCGCCTTAATGTGAACGCAGCTCTCACTCTGATTGGATAGTGATCTGGGTCCCACTACAGGCCGCTGTCCAATCAGTCCTGAGGGGACACCGCAGGAGAGGACAGTCAGATGTCTCAAATCCGCAATGGACGGAATCAGAAACCTTCACATGTATGAGAGTTACAGTCGCTCCTCTGCTTTGCTGCAGTAACACACACGCCACACACACGCACACACGTATGTAGGCTTCATTTCATCCGATTCGCTCACTGACCCTGCTTTGACTGTTTGGTTGTTATGGTAACCAACTCGCCTTCCAAATATGTGCGTGTGTGTCTCTGCTCATTCAATGAATTATCTTTTCAAGACGTGAAGAGGTGAAAATGTGCAGAGGAGACGCCACCCTGCAGAATACTGGTGATACCGGTGATACTACGGTGGTGCAGATGTTAGTGATGCTCGCGTGCGTGTGTGTGTGTGTGCGTGTCTTGATGATGATGATGGGTGCATCTGGATGCCTGTCGCTGAGCTCTGCCATTTCTGAAGTACGGAGGCGGGGAGAGAGAGAGAGAGAGAGAGAGCATGTGTCAGAGTTACATACACGCACACACACTGTAGAGCCTGAGCTGCGACACACAGACCTGTCTGTATCTAAAAATGGAAAGCACACTTGCTGTTGCTGAGAAGCCACAAGAAGCTTCTATATGAAGTGAGTGTACATACAGAGATTCATATTAATAACATCCACCAGCCTTTGAAAGAAGATGTGGCAGCTAATGTCAGGTTACCAACATGGCTGTTATTACAAGGGTGCAATTAATTAATTTTCTTTTTCTTTTTTTTAAATATATACACGCATGGTAATTTCCACAGAGGACGCAGGGATTCCCACTCTCACAGTTTCAGTTTGACTTTCTCACTAAAAAAAAATCTCTGTAAACGGTGTCATCTGACTGTCCAGCTGCCAAAATCCAGATGAGAGACAAAAGAGGGGCGATTAAATGTTGATACACTCATCTGACTCACTTTAACATTATTACTAAATCTCAGAGAAACAGTTAAGAGTAAGTACACCCACAGATTCCTTTAGGACCCTCCATCCCAGCACAATAAAAATGCAACAGAGGACAGAGAGGTGGGTGGGTGGTGCAAATGAGGCAGGGGAGGTGCACTGATCTGCAGGCAACAGCACAATAACTAAATTACCTGTACCTCAGCAGGATTTACAGCACACATACACACACAGTTAATGCCATGAGCATATTAACTAAGACCTACATTCACCTGCATATTATTATCTTATTAGGACCCATATTGCACAGAGTACTCAGCCCCCTAAACTCTGAGAGATAAACTGGGGGAATAAAACATTGATGTTTTTTTCAGGGATGCATACAAGTACATTATTCAGGGGAACACAAATAATGTGATGCAAACAAAATGTATCATTTTATCATCATCATCATTTTACTTTTCTCTAAGTACTTTTTTTTTACACAAGAACTTGCTCAGTGTTCACCAGTTAAGGGGGGGGGGGGGGTTCAGTTCATAAAACATAGTTGAGTTCGGCGCCGCAGCCTCGTTATCGTATACCAATCAGTTGACATACGGTACCTCAAAATTGTCACGCGTTTTGGACACTGCATGAATGAGTTCAGTGTCACTTCCTGTTTCCACTAGGTGGCACAACAGAACAATGATTAATTATACATTATATTCCAGTATTAAGTCCATCAACGTGAAAATTTCATGGCGGCCCGGGAGGGGAGGACTGAGCCCTTTTGCAAATCCATTCCAGGGAGCCGCCAACTTTTTTTTGCTGCTGTTTCACATTAAAAGCATCTAACTGATGAAACCAAAGATGTCCTTCATTTTGAATTAGACACAGGAAATATAATGATTTTGGCAGTAAGCTTAGCTTTACCACTATTGTTTTTGTTTGTTTGTTTGTTGTTTTTTGGGGGGGGGGGCTTGTATGCCTTTAAGTTATAGGACAGCTGCAGATGTGACAAGAATCAGGGAGAGAAAGTCAGGGAATGAAACGCAGCAAAGGACCATAGGCGGGAGTCAAACCTACGGCTGCTACAGAGAACTCACAGCCTCAGTACATGGGGCGAATGCTCTTCCACCCGAGCTACCTGAGCACCAATATTATCATTTAAAGGTACATCAACAAAATGAGACAAAGGTCATTTTCTGCATTTATTGACAAGCAGATCACTTGGTAATGGAACAGTAGGAGCTAGCCCAGTGAGCTGTTAGATAAAGAGCTCCAGGAGGACAGGTGCAACTCACACACACTGCACACGTACTTCTCTCACTGCTCACCAAATTCTTTCACTGTTTCCTGCTGTTCACAGACTCATGCTGTCAGTTCACTGAGGAGTGATGGTTCAAAATTTGTACATCACGAAACATAATGGCAGAATGCAGTCCTGATTAGCATGAAATATTAGCTAGCTTTAACTGTTTTGCTGCCATTATGCATTGCACCATTATTTGCATGTGACACCTGTAGTTACTGCAGCAGTTGTGATCTGTAGGTCAGAGAATTCTGGAAAGCAAAACAAACGATTGTGTTTTCATAAGAATCAGCAATAACTGGCCTTTTTCATATTCTGTGAGCAGCTGTGATCTGATTTTACGCTTTACCAGCATGAGTCTGTGAACAGCAGGGCACAGTGAAACGAGTTGGTTACCTCGCTGAGAGAAGTTGTGTGCAGCGTGAATGAGGTGTGCAGCCAGTCTGTAATATTTCAAAGGGGTCACTATTCTAATGGATGCCATTCTCAAAGGTGCGATGATGGATGTTATGTGAAGGTAACCGCCTCTTTTTCTGTCAACCTGTTGAATGACACCATAGTAGGAAAAATATATTTTTCAGCTCTTTAATCCGGAACAGATCCCTCTTTCACAAAGACATTATCGTCATCCCATATACAGTACATCCTTATCGATTACTGAGGTCTGTCGCAAATCTGTGGTGGAAAAAAGTATGGATATTGTTAATTGAAACATTGATAACTGTAACATTTCTGTTCAGTTTTCTTAACTGAAAATTGTGTTGTTTTTTATGATGTCAGCTAACCATAAAACAGTACTATATTATATATTTTTTTATTATCTCAGCAACAATTTACATTCACAATTTTTTTTTTATAATAGAAAAGGTTTATTTAATTTTTATACATGAAATACAACAGCACATACAAACTGTTCAGCATTCTACAAACCCCAAAGCCGTAAAGAAATATGTGAATATGTTGAGCTGCTTAACTGCAGTGCTGAACCTCTTTTTTCCTTCCTCTTTCTTTCTTTTTCTCAGTAATTTATTACTAACACATGGCAGATATGTATATTGCATTATTTATTATTTTTCAGATTTACAGTAAAAAAAAAAGAGATGTTGTTGTCAGGGTGAGGTTGCCAAACAACCAGCTTGATATTAATTTCATCATCTCGGGAAAACATTTCTCAAAACGACGAACTGTTCCTTTTTTATCTTTTGCCCCCTTCGCTTTGCGCGTTTAGTACAGTTTGTCTCGGACAGGGACCCGTACAGCGCATGGACGCCTGTGATTGGTCTGAGTGTCGGAGCAGCGCTCTGATTGGTCAGATTATCAGCGGTGCCGGAGCGGGCTGAACAACATTCTTCATGCTGACAACTTTAAGTTCATGTTGTTTAGCAGCTGGTCAACCGTTTAACACATTTTAAAGTTTAATTTAGTGCTGAAGCACCGCGTGAATGAATTGCATCATCAGAAACTTCCAGCGCCGTTTGAACGAAGAGCTAACAGACGTTTAAACGCTGTTATCGTAGCGGAGTGAGCTGTGTTAGCTTAGCAGGCTAACAGCTAACGCGGGGCGACAGCAGCACGACCGGGAGACAAGGAAGGTAAGACAGAGCAGACGAGGTGAATCCAGACCACCTGACGTTAGACACCGAGTTAACTAAAAACTGGACATTTTAGACGTTTTAATTCAGCGAAAAAAACAAGACAACCTGCAGCTTCTTTGGCCTGGACAGAGCAGGACCACATCGCCCTCATACTCTGATCTTATAAACATACAAATCATTTTTTTCATTAAAGTTGTTTATTTACTTAACTTATCATCAGTGTTCAGATTGTGTCCCACCCTCCAATGCACTAGCCACGGTTTCAGTTCATCTCTATGAAAATCTTTGCTGATGTTTGAAACCTGCTGCTGATGGACAGTCTGTCATCATCAGCACCAATCGTGTAATCAATCAGCACCGGTTTAAAACGTCCCAGAGAGACAGTCTGAAGAAAGGTCCTGAAATCTAACTTATGAGTCAAACAATTATAAGCAGAGGGGAGGAGGTTTGTTTAAAGTAGCTCTTTAATCGAGTTGAATAAGGGAAAAATGACCATCTGTAAGTGGTGCCGTAAAATAATTTGTCATCAACTTAACAACGAAATCTTTCCTTAAGGTTTGTACTGATAACTTGATGTATTTAGAATAATCTGAGTTCATATTGTCCGTGTGTTCTTGTTCAATGTTGGTCTCCAAAATCAGCAGAATTCTTATGAAGGGATGCACGACACAGATTTCTTTAATAATTACCTGTTCCTCGAGACTGATACGATAAGATAAAAAGTTTTATCAAATTCATATCACCTGTCGTTTATTTACACCTGAGGGTAAAATAGGCAAAGATGTAGCGAGCAAAGATGGGTGTTTTAATATTCTGTAGCTCTCATCAAACCAACGTCACTATTTAATCAGAAACAAGGATCAATCTGACTCTTCAAGTGTTCATTTAATCTGTCAAATCAGATGTTATTATAGCTGATATGTATCCTATAATTTCATTATCATAATAGTAAATGATGTAAAATTTCTGGCAATAAAATATTGGCAATCAGTCCAGATATTTTTTGTGCTTCTGTAATTCTTTTATTTCATATCCACACAGGTAAAATTGACACTGAACTTTTTAATAAAAATACATAGTATGTTTAGTGTGTACATCAAATTTGATTGTATTCATGCGGAGTCTGTCGTGTATCTGATTTAATCTTTTTATGTTGTGTGAGTATTGTGACAGACCTTGTATCTTTTTTATAATTTTGTGCATTTCCAAAACATGGAGAAAGTTTGTCCTCTGCCTCTGTACTGTGAAGATACCACCTGCTAGGCATTCATAATTGACTTAAGAGACCTCTGCAGCTCTTCAAAATATTTATGAACATTTTTTGCATGGTAGTTATTCTTAATCCTAACAAAACACAAAATGATGTTCTTATAAATTTGACAGAAAGTTTTACTGTTGGATGGCTTTAGGGATACTGGCCCGAGGGCCACGTTTATCAAGTGTTTCTGAGTAGAAAATCAGTGCTAACTGACTAAATTTAAAGTGATTCAGATTTGCTTATAGTTTTAGGTTTAGGAGTTAAATCTCATAGAACCAAAGTTGAATTTTTGGCCAGCTGCAACTGATATCCTACTTTGAAACACCTAATAAATCCAGAAACTGTTGCTACACCAGCAGCATTGTAGACCAGCAGTTTTATGTAGGTGGTTAACCTGCCTGTCTCTATCTTCTTCCTCCCCGACAGCATGAACTGCCCCCCCACCAAGCGCCTTCGAGGGCTGAACCAGGATGTGGCGATGGCCTTTGATGACCCATTTGGAGACGACGACGACTTCACCCAGGACGACTTTGATGAGATTGACATCATCGCCTCGCAGGCCATCACCTCAGCTGCATCTGGGCCTGGGTCTAAACAGGGAACCAAACCGACAGAGCCGGCCCGTGGGTCCTCCTGGTCCACAGGGCAGAGCAAATCTGTGAGCAGAGCCACAAACAATCAGAGCAGAGAGAACACGTTTGACTTCAGCAGCACCAACAGAGGGAATGCTGGGATACCAAGCAGAGAGCCTCTCGGTGAGTTCAGGGCAGTAATTCATCCCACAGGGTTTCCAGGAGTCCTTAACAACAAAAAAAAAGAGAAAAAAAAAGGAAATACAGTCAGAGGACAGAGTCTCTGCAGATACAGCCACCACACACTTCTAGTAGGTCATAAGTGATGATTGAAAGGGATTATTTTTTGAGTGTGTACATTGTTTTCTTTTGGAAAATGTTGCAGATTATACCTTTTTAAAAAGGCTAAATTCCACTTCTCTTGAAAAAAGGTTTCTCATGGGTGCTGGAAATCCTTGAAAACACTTCATTTGATGGATAAAGTTCTTGAAATTGTAATTGCATCACGGCCACAATAAATCGCTTTCTGGCCGAGTGGTTCACTTTTTAGAAAATGAAAAAAATAAGTCTGAGAGAGCCAAATTGCTTTTGCCTTTCACCAAAAATGGAAGACAACTCAGCTCGAGCCTCGCTTGCCACTCAACGTGTGTGGCTCCACTTAGTGTGATCTCTCAGTCTGTGGTGAAATGTGCCGTCTGATGGAGCAGTGAGTGGGAGGTTAACAGACGACAACATGCCAGGAGGTGGCTGTTTCAATGAGCATGGGCTTCAAAATGAAAAATTAAGGAAACATGAAAAGGATTTAATTGCAGTTGAAGTTATTTGTGTACTAATTATGTGAGTGATTGTTTTATAGTGGCTCAGTCAGGTTATAAAGGAAGCCAAGTTTACTTACAGACAGGTCACACATTTTAAAACATGAAACTTTGTTGTGTTTTCCTTTAAGTTGTCACCCCTCTGGAGAGTATTATGATGAAACATAACTTGGTTGTTTATGGCAGAATAACATCTGATTTAATGTGATGAAGACATGAAAAAGCACCTAATCGTTTTGAGCATATATGCGTATATAAATGTAATTAACCAGTGTGTAAGTGCTTGAGTTTGATTCTGGAAAAGGTGAAGGAACCCTGTAAAAACTGACTCGATTATAAAGTTAATGTTACTGTTACATGTTATAGTCTCATTTTTAAATTTGTTTTTGGGATAAAATTGTATCAATCACACTGTAACAAAACTACAAAACAAAACCAGCATGAAAACTGTGCAGCCTGGTCAGAATTTATCAGAGCACATCCAGTTAGTGTTTCACGATCACTGATGTATATAGTCATGATATGGCGTGTAGGCTAATGTGGCTTCTCTTCCATCAAAAAGCAGCCACTTCTAGAAATAATAAGTTAAACTTTTTTATGTTAAAGTTACTTTCGTCTAAGAAGTGCAAGTTCGATGTGATTTGGCTCAAGAACAGGGCATTTAGTGTTTGGTTGGAGCCTGTTAACAAATTTGAAGCCCGCAGCACTTTTATCAGTCAGGCTTGCCCGCTTGCCTCTGGCACGTAAAATGCTATGTTGGGCAAGTAAATCTGGTAAAAACGAATTAAACTATTGAACTATTCTGATAATCAATTAATTGTTTAAGTAATTTTTATGCAAAAATGGCAGAAAATGCAGGCATCTGTTCACTATTACACAAAAAGGTTTATATTTCAGCCGTTTTCATATTTCAGCTTTGAAGTTTTTTGAACAATTTCATGACAACTAAGAAATCTCATCTCATCTCAGTATATTTCAGTGGGCTGAATATTTATTTCAATGTCTGACATTTAACTGGTCTGCTAAATAACTGCTATTGATGGGCAGTTACAGTTTGAAAATGTAACATTAATCAATGCTGAAGATACGATTTGACTAAAAGTTCTTTCTTGTGATGTTTTGTTCTGTGTTTGAACAAAGTTGTACCTCTACCACAAGTTTTCGCTCACAGCTGTGAAGTATCCCCAAACGAAGCTCCTCTTTCGTTCACCTGTCACTATGTGTCAGATCAGACTGGTCAGCGTGCGCGCTGCGCGTGCTGCGCAGGCATGATGCATGTGTTGTTTTAGTGCACACAGACAGCAGTGGAGGAGCAATCTCACTCATCTTGTTTACACAGACAGTTCTGCTCTGTTATGAAATAAAAATGGTAAAACGTAGAAAAAAAAAAAAACAGAAACAGATCCGTATTTTGGGATCGATCTTTTTGACGCCAAATTGATCTTCAAAAACAAGATGTCGTATCAGAAGTATCTACCTAATATTGTTCTGTATTGGGAGCAAAGTCCGACCTCAGCAAAAATCCCCCGTGCACTAACAACGTTAACTCCTGCAACACCAGTAAGCAACCCCCCCACAGTGATGCCAACACCAAAAGCAGAACTGCTCTGGACTTTGTATATTAAGCAAGCTAAACAGCTAAACAGCTATATAAAAACAATGTAAACATATCATCATTAATTTTAATTTGCAGGTAATTCAGGGACTCCTTGTTTTCTTCATAGCCTTCATACTTTTGTCAGTATGGACTTGAAATAGGCTCGGTCTAAAATTGGTCTTTAAAAAGGTCTTAAAAAGTCTTATTTTTAACTTGTTGAAACCTGCAGACACCTGCATCACAGTCAGTGCTTAGGAAGCGACAGTATTTTTGTCAAAGTAATTTTACTGTCGTAGATTAAAGCAGCAGTGACAATAAATGTGCAAGATTAATGATTTATTCCTCTAATGCCTCCAAATGTGCCAAGACCGTGATTTAATCAGTGTGAAAACACATGCAGATTTATCTGTCCAGGTGCTGAGTCCAAAATATTGTAACTGTGAATCCCATCTCATCTGTTCCTGTCAGATTTCTCCTTTGTCACATTAAGAAAAGAACTAACGCTTTGGCTCGTCGTCTGGTACAGAGAGTCTGTTCCTCTGTTTGTCATTAAGAGCCAGTTTGGACTTGGCGCAGATGACGGTGTTATGTCCTTTTGGCGATGGAATTCACAAACACAGAGGTTTCCAATTTCTTTTAAAATTTGAAAAGCAGACTGAAAATGACAGATTTATACAACAACATTTTAGTTCAGTTTCTAAATAATCATAACCTCCTTAAAACTAACTGAGGAATAAAAATTACTTGACAAGACATGTCGTCATGAAGATAAAGAACAAATGTCTGAACTTGGTTGGAGTAACTTTCTCCAAACACTTCAGTTGGCCACAAACTCAGTTACATCAATGAGATTACACAAGTTTGTTGTAGATAAACTTCTTTGGCCTGGTCAGAGATTCAAGAACGTGGAATATATCCAGATCACATCAGACAATTAAAAACTTATATATTATTCAGTAAAAACTAAAACAATGAATGACGTACACATGTCAGCAGTCAGCACTAAACTCCCTTCTTGCTGCTGTTATCTGCGCATCCTGCTTGTTTGCAATAAATGTCTGCAAATGTTGTTAATACTGCTTTTACTGTGTGTCCTTTCCAATCTTTAATATGCATGTCCTGTTTTGATTTTGCTTTGACATTAAGGGTGATAACAATTAATCAATGATTGATTAATCAGTCATTAAGAATTTGGTTGATCAAGTAAAATTTAATTGATCAACTATCAAATAAAGATCTGAATTTAGAGAGATTATTTTTATGGCGTGCTACAATGCTATCCAGTATTCAAGTGTATGTGTCTAATAATTAGGCCTTTATGCCTTTATATGTTTCATAGGCAGTGTAATGCTGTCAGAGAAAATGCAACGTGTTGCTGTGAAAATAAAGCTTTGAGGAGTAAAAAACTAGTAGGTACATTTTATATTTTAATAACAATTATTCAATTAATTGGTCATAAATGTTACCAATGATCTATTAAGGAAAGTGCTTATAATTTTCAACCCTACTTGACATGTATTATAGGAAGCCTTTAACACATTTTCACAGTCTTTTGGGTAACTATGGCATTTGTGTTTTTTATTTATTTTACACTAGGGCTGCTTGATTTGGTAAAATAAAAAAGTCATATTGTAATTATTTTGACTGAAGTTGCAATATGCGATACAGTTAGTGAAAAAGATATATTTTGCATTAAAATGTTCACGTTCACTGAAAAAAAAAATTTAAAAAAAATTTAAGTAGTGATGATGTGATATTTATTGAAGTCTGTACCAAACAAACATGTCGTCTTTTATCAGGAGAACAAGATTTTTAGGCCAGGTCATCTATGCAGCACCATAGTACCTCATTATAATGCTGTTTTCTCACACATTTTTCCTTTTTCAAAAAATCACGATTTAGTTCTGCGATGTGGATGTTGCTCTTGGCCTTACTGCGATTTTATTGCGATTGTGATTAATTGTGCAGCCCTAATTTGCACAACCCCCTCACTAAAGAAACAAAACTAAACTAAAAGTGAAATGATGTTTAGATTTTTAGACATAAAAATAAGTCAGGAAGTGAAAGAGGGAAACGGATGAAGATCTACACTTAAACGCAGGTGTAGACTCATTTGTTGAAAGGAAAATGTTTCACTTTGAATGGAAATCAGTGAGTTGTATGAATCCATAAATGTAGTGAAAATACAGACAGGATGTGTGTGTTTACAGAAAAATAAAAACTGAGTTGAGTAACTGATGAATTTGTAAATCACTTTGTTTTATCAGTTGCTGTGTGTCACAGTAAACACTCATACTGTCAGAAGGGAAACTTGTCCGTTGTTCTGCATTATGGTACCAAGATGTGCTGATACACTGTGACTGTGTTAAAACCTCAGAACCACTGCAGCATCCTTCAACAAACAGATCTCAAACAGCGAATACAGCTACTGATAGTTTTTGTGTTCGAACACGTTGACAAAACTCTGTTGTTTTGTGTGTTCAGGAAACAGGCAGCAGCAGTTTGGGTCGGACAGAGAGGACTCCTACCGTCAGCTGGAGGCTCAGCATGCAGAGCTAAAGAGGAAGGTGAGATTCAGTGTTTTCTGCATCAGATCGTTTCCACTCTTGATAAAAACTATGTGATACTTAAACTGCCTGAAATATGAAAACCCAAACTTCAAGAAAAAAATCCATTGATGTAAAAACCTGCTCACAGTATATTCAGGTAGTGAGCTGACCTCATTTTTTGGACACATAATGTTGCTGAACCTCGACCTGAGCAACTGAAACAACCCCAGATCAGAACACTGCCCCCACAGGCTTGTACAGTAGACACTAGGCATGATGGGGCATCACTTCATCTGCCTCTCTTCTTACCCTGATGCCCCCATCACTCTGGAACAGGGTAAATCTGGACTCATCAGACCACATGACCTTCTTCCATTGATCCAGAGTCCAATCTTTATGCTCCCCAGCAAAGCCTTTCACTATTAAACACAGCCGCGTCTACTGTTGATTTTTTATGATTTGATTTCACCAAACGTTTGATCTCTGATCACCATCATTCAAGACTTTTTTCCGACCACATTTCTTCCTCGAAGACGATGGTTCACCACTATCCTTCCAGGTTTGTTGGACCCAATTTTAGTAGTTTCATCAATCTCCAAAGTTTTCTTTGCTTGATGTGCACTCATTTCCCAATTCAGGTGCGAATTCTATATCCTAAAAAAGAATTCTGTAAAAAGCCTGTGGTCGACACAAACCCCAGTATTTGCTGTTTGTGCAGTTGCCGGATGGTGTGACACATCAAAGGCCCTGATTGATTGGCTAGTACTTTTTCCTCTGTTGGGTACAGAGGCTGTTTTGCATGGACTTGAGTACAGGCGTGCCTTGAGACTTTGGCTTTCCTTTTGATGTGCCCGGGGAACAAAAAGTTTAAAAACCACTGAACTAGAGATTTCCTAATTTAAAAGTGTCATATATCAACTGAAAATAGACTCTAGATAAAAATGTCCAGGTGAATGTGTGTGCTATTAGCTGAAGGAGGTGGAGGAGGAGATCGTGTTGAAGAGCGGGGAGATCCGGGTCCTGAGAGACTCTCTGAAGGCAGCTCAGCAGGAGAAGGAGACCCAGAGGCAGGCGCAGATGCTGGTGGAGACTCAGAGACAGAGAGAGCACAGTGACAGGGAGAAGGAGCTCAACAGGAAGGTGAGGAGCTGAAACACACCCACACACACACACACATATATACCGTCCATACTGTGTAACCCTCAGAATAACATGATAATGTCATGTTGTCTGTGTGCAGGTTCAGTCTTTGCAGTCGGAGCTGCAGTTTAAAGAAGCAGAGATCAATGAGATAAAGACCAAACTGCACAGTTCAGACAGAAAACAAGGTGGCGTCTCCGCTGCCTAAACACAGGTCAGTCATCATCGGTGAACAACAGATTAATGAAGCAAATATTAGTCGATTAATTGTTTAGTTTTGAACTGTTAGATTAATTAATATTTTGACAATTGATTAATTGTTTTGAGCTTTTTTAACCTGTCCAAATTTTCCAATTTCAGCTTCTCAAATGTGAAAATATTCCGGTTTCTTTTCTCCTCTGTGACAGTAAACTGAATATCTTTGGGTTGTGGACAAAACAAGACATTTGATGACGTCATCTTGGGCTTTGGGAAACATTATTTACATAATATTTTTCAGCATTTTCTGACATTTTATGGACTAAACAACTAATGGATTAATCAAGAAAGTGATAGATTAATTGATAATGAACATAATCATAAGATAATAAATAAATAAGTTGCAGACCAAGTCAGAGTGATTATCATCTGCTCATCTCTAATCTGACAGGCTGTTCTCTTCGTTCTCTCTTTGTCTCCCCTTTCAGTCCTAAGGTACTCAGCAGTGTCGCCCAGTTGCATCATGGGAGCGGCAGCAGCTCCTCCTCTCCAACAGGAAATGGTTTCATCACCAAAGAGTCGTTCGGAGCCGGCATCCCGTCCAAAACGACCCGGCGAAGACGCCGTTGAAGACGCGGCGAGACGGTGGGGACAGAGGATCGTCCAGCAGCAAATCTGGTGACAGACAGGAAGCGTCTCGTCCCGACCCCTTCGTGTCCGTCAGACCTGCACACCTGCAGCACCGAGGTCTGTTGCCTGCATGTTTCTTTTTTTAAGTATGATGAAAATATGTTAGTAATGGAAGCAAAAACAAGTACATTTTCAGAATTCTGTGCTTTCTTTCAGTGCTTCTGCCTCCTTTATGATATTACAAAACAATCAGTGGCCAATTTGAGTTTGAACCCAGTTTAAACAGATTTTGTCTGCACAACATGAGTCTGTAATGAGGCCTGTCACGATTACATGATTTCTTCATCACGATTTGAGCTGACTACAGTCATTTAACATAATCGTTTGAATTGTTTCTGTTCACCTGGATAAAAAAACAGCTGGATGAAACTAACAGAAATGTAATATTTCTGTGTGTGTTCCACTGTTTGAGGTTTGACTGGGACTCCAACTTTGACTGATACCAGCTGTTAATAGAGAATGAAATGAAATGAATGAAAACACACATTACTTTGCATTTTCTTTCGCCCATTTTCTGTAAATTTGTTTAAAATTTGTGCTTCAGTCAGTCAGTCTGCAGTACTGCTTCATTACAGGATTAATGCAACTGGTTTCCTCACAGGTGTCTAATGTTTAAACTAGTCAGCCAAAAAATAAGACAAAAATAAACTCTCTCTGATACTTAAATAACACACATTTTAAAATCTGTATTTGATTTATTTGTCACCATAAGACTGGCATCACGCCATCAGGGGCCAATCGCCAACGCCATCTCTGGAAAGATCATGCTTTCACATAACAAGAGAAACAGGAAAAAGGGCCAAAAAGCTGCTGTTCAGCAGATGGTAAAATCAATAAACATATGAATCCATCACGATCCGTGGTTCCCCATCCTTCCTGGAAAAGAAATCGCTCCCAAAAGAAGAGCAGTAATAATGTGTGAGCCTCCAGAGAACGATAATTCTTTATTTAGGCAGCAAATTCATTTTTGGTGACAATAAATCTTAATTAGCTTCTGTGTTTTTTAAATTTTGACCAACTATGAAACTAGAATGTAATAATAACCGAGAGATTTCACACAGAGATTTGAGGCACATAAGACGCATGAATATTCAGTGTCAGCTGGTGACAGTTACCACTGATGGATATCTAATGTTAGCTTGAGTGGGCTGCTGGAGTCGTACAGTAACGGTCGCAGCGTCAGACTATCGTCCCTAAATAAAATCTCAGCCCAGCTCAGATCAAACAGTTATCTATTAATAGGTTGGTTCATCACAGTGATGAATTTTACACAGGATGCTGAAGGCATGTCCCACCCAACACTGACCTGCCTCCACCATCTTGAGAAAAAAGTATCACTGCCAAGTTAGCACGCTGGAGTCAGCTGATCTCCACGTCTGTCGTCCTTCTCCATTTCCTTCACAGTTTGTTAATGTCAAGACTGTATTGATATCAGTGCAAAAAAAGTGATCATTATGGATGAGTCCTCCTCGCTCTGCAGGCGCCGCCTCGCTTAAACCATATCAATTATTTCATGTGTGAACACGACAATCTCCTAATGCGTGCTGCATGTGGACATGTCTGGACAAGGGCTGAGTATCGATTCACATTTCCCAGATCAATTTGTTTTGATTCACAAGGTCCTGATTTAATTTGAGTCAATTTGATGTCAGTTCGGTCGGGGATATTGTAAATTGTACAAGGAACTTTTAACCAGGTGCATTATTAAAAATATTAGTGTTTACATCAAGAATTGACCCCAAAGTATTTATGTTAATCATGTACTTTTTATTAAACATGACCTGACCAACACACTAAAATTAGTTAAATCTCACGCTACGAGATCTCGCACCTAAAAGCTGGTCATGCAAGACTAACGGTTAAAACCGCAGGATGTACCACACATCCGCGGGAGAAAGGACATAGTATATTAAAAGATCGATTTTTGGATTTTATGAATCAATATCAGACCAGGTAAAGGGAAATCTGTTCGAATCAGTTAATCAATTTTTTCTAACCCAGACCTGGTCCAGACCTGATTCACAGGACGTAGTTCGGAGCGCATATGTGAAAACAGCTTTAGTCTAACAAAGTATGAACCCTTGAATATAACAACACTTACTGAAATTGGTTAATAAATAAACGCATTGTGCTTTTTATCCAGTAAAAATGCGTTACGTGTGACGTAATGCAGCAACAAACTGAAGTGGTCAGTGCAGCATCGATGTGTATAAATGTCTGTGATTTTCCAGCAAGTAAGCAACAGTATGCAGTTGCATTATGGAGAATTTTGTGTTTTGTGTCTTTGGAGCTTGACCCATACTAGGTACTGAAAGTCACAATATCTCCACCTCTGCTGTACAAAGTTACCATTATTTTTTTTAATCTGGATGGTGTGTGTTTTTCTTTGTTGTCCTCCAGGTGGCGTCCTGCTGGGGTTGTTGCTGCAGCAGCCATTGTCTCCCAGCAGCCTCGGCCTCTCTCACCTGCTGTCAATGAGTCTCACTGACATCCACCTGACATCCAGGTGAACAGCCTGCACTGTAACCATGACAACATGGACAGTAATGTAGTGTCACATGTACACAGTGTTGTTGGTGTCTGCAAAATTAATTTAAAAGAGAACGAGATATTGGTTTATTGGTTCCTCCCTCTTTTCTACTAATGAGGTGCTCTTGAACACAGAGGTTACATTAGACTTTCTTGTTGACAGGGTCATAAAAATTCCATCATAATCTATTCTTACCAGTCGTTTTTACTTTTATTGTGTTAATCATAAAAAGACAGCCTTTTTTTCAATATATTTATTGGGTTTTCTTATTTTCCACAAGAGTAATAATGAAAACCAACAAACGTTAGTTATTATTAATGCAAACAACCAAAAAACAGCTCAGATCAGCAAACAAAGGAGGTTAAAGGAAATAGTCCATGTTGCAGGATAATCACAGAATCTAAGAGTTCATGTTCATGAGACACCTTGTAAGATAATGGAGGAGAAATCAGGTCCAACGTAATTCAGATACGGCTGCCAGACTTTGTTGAACTGATCAACTCTGGCATGTAAAATACTTAGATATTCCAAAGGGACCAACTCAGATATAACTTTACACCAACCGTTAATAAAAGGGCCCCTTCATCACTAGTCCACTGTAATAATATCTTTTTTTCGAGCAGCAAATGTAAGAACTTTATATAACCTTTTGCTGGCTACGGGAGTCATATTTCTAAGACAAAGCCTTTTTAATAGCATTTAATTTTCAAAAACAGCTCAATCACAATTACATCGACACCGACCGTGCAACCACTTTTCACGCCAAAAAAAGCGGAGGTCTGCTGACAACACAGTGCTGCTGCTGGCTGATAAACACAGTTTTAGCCACTTGCATTGTATCAGTTCCTCTTTTTTCACACTTGTTTGTCAACCGCATCATAATTACTCGGCGCTGCCAACACAACAACTTTCTCACTAGATTTAGCGACTCTTCAGACCCTCTTAACACCTTTATTTCTCAAAAGTGACAAATTTAGCGGCTTATTCAGATCATCAGGGAGAAGGCAAGAAATGTATTGATATATGTTTTATTGGATGCTGCTCAAAGTGATGCCGTCCGCGGGTCCTCTGCAGCAACACCGGGGTCTGTCCCTCTTCTCACACTGTGCCCAGGCAGTCAGGTGTGGCATGTGGGGCAGTCAGCTTCTCTCTCAATCTTTCCCTTCAGATCTCTGGATGTGTAAATAACTTGATGGTTCTTCTCCCTCGATCCATTCGTGGATTGTTTTTAAAAACATTTTTACTTAAGCTTCCTCTATTCATCTTTTATATGGCTGAAGATGATCTATCCCACGCTCAGATCACCCTATTGTTTTAATCTGTCAGATTTTTCTGTCATTGTTAGAAAACAATTAGTCAGTGACAGAACTGACTTGAGCAAAGCAATTGATGAGATATATTAATCAGATTTGTTCTTTGTACTCAGTGGTTATCAAAGTTTTTAATCACATTGCATTTGTGTATTTCAGGTACCCTGTTGATGAAATAGGTCCTGTTAAATAAACCCCTAAAAAATGGCTACTCCTCAAGAAAAGGCACCATGTGTATTGTGGTTTATTGAAACAAAAGCTGATACGCAGACTCAGCCAAACTAAGTTTGGAAGACATCCACGTCACGTCCGTCAATTCGTGCAAAAGATCACTGATGCCATCGCCACCATTGATGAGGCAATACTACAGCGAACATGGCAAGAAATACGAGTACCGTCTTGATGTGCTTTGTGCAACTAATGGTGCCCATATAGAGGTGTATTAAATGAGGCAAAAAAACATCAATATCTACTTTTCATTTTGTAATAATTTCCACAGATTTGTCTATTCATTTGCTTTTGTAATACATTTGTTAAATTGTAAAGAGACTTTATGGACACCCTGTACATTTACATGTAGCACAGTAATAATAATGATAACTTTTATTTATACGGCACCTTTCATACAGAACATGCAACTCAAAGAGCTTTACAATGTGGCATTTAAAAGCAACAACAAGACATAAAATACATTAATTCATAAAAGAAATACATAAAAATAACAATACACAAGACTTTAAGTCAAATGCAATTAATTCAGCATCCACTGAATCCTATAGGTGTTGTGTTTAAGTCACTTAATGCAAACATCTCGCCTCAGTCACCACATGGTGTCACCGAACCCACCAAAAGAAAGATATATAATTTGTCTTTTCATTTCTAACCTTCATAACACAAACTTAGTAGTAATGATAGTAGTTAGCAGTACTACCAGTACTAACCATTGCAGCTGAAGCACAAAGGAACTGAACTGTTATAAAAGGCTAACCGAAGGTGGTGTTGTGTGTTATGATTTCAGCGGGCCGTCAGCAGGTTTTCTGCTCCACGCTGATGCTGCAGTCGGTGGCGGTGAAGGCGGAGCTCCCAGTGCTGCTCTGAGTCCGGTCCAGAGTCTGGCTGTGACCGGACTCAACATGCTGAGTCAGAGCCGACCAGAAGCTGCAGCCGGCGGCAGAAACAAAAGGTAGACTGAGATCCCACAGCTGCTCTGCTGAAACTTCCCTCTGACATCAGCTGCTCACTGAAGAATCCAGAACAACAAAACACAGATAAAGCTGAACAGTTTGGTGGATCACATAGCCCTCTTGTGGCCAGATGTGCAACAGCAGCTCTGAAAAACACCACAATGAGGCCGTGTGTTAATGTAGATGATTATAAAAGATTTACAGAATCCATGCAAACTGTCTGCTACATTTTTCACTGATACATCCGCTTGCACATTCAGCCCATCAGGCCCACCAGTGTACAGCACTGAGAATTACTCTGAAATATTTTTTACACAGCAGACGAACAAGATCATATAGACCAGTGGTTCCAGTGGCTGCCTGAAGGAAAGACCAAGGATGCTACAAGATTTCTTCATTTGCAGATTTATACTGTAGACTTTTATTGATCTTTCACCATAAAAACCAAGCCAGCATTTCAATTAACATTTTTTTATAAACTTATTCTTTATGCATATAAAAACTAAATAAAGTAGCAATGAGCATTGAAATCATTGACCGCACCAACTCTGCTGATACAGATGTTTAGTGTGATTTTGGCAACAAACGTTTATCGAAGCACAAAATTTGAGGAAGGTTTTTAGGAAGTTGGGAAAAATCTGCTTTCGTTACTGTGCACCACAAGTACAGTTCCAGGGTTTCATCACTAATTTTATTGATTGTAATTGCTATTTTTAAATTTTTTTTAAAATTTACTACTTAATTATTTATTTGTCTCGTTGCTTTTACCTTGTTTCAGCCTTGTATTCTTCCTTCATTGCAACCTCCAAGCTTTCTTTGATGATTTTACTTGTGTCTTTTCTTATGGTTTGACTGTACCTCAGTGTGTTTTCTGAGGATTTGAATAAATACATGATGATGATTAAAATAAAAAAAACATAAAACACTTAATTGTTTTGTTTGTTTATGTTTGTGTAGGTCGTGTCCTGGAGCTGTCCTGCTCCTCCCTCTGTTGGACCTTCACCTGTCTCGTCTCTGTCAGACTCTGGACTCGCTCCGCTCCAACTCTGCCGGTGGTTCAAAGTCTACCACCGCCGGTGCCGGCTCGCTCCCAGCAGGCCATGCTGCTCCCACTGCTGGACTAGGGAGACCGGAGGAGGCTGGTTTGACTGGTTTCAGCATGGAGGACACTGGTTTGGCTGCTCTGAGGCTCCTCTACCTGGTGCTGGCCCACAGTGACGAGGTGATGACACAACAGTAACAGTTTTGACCCCACAGACATACAAGAACATAGCAGGAACGTGCCACATTGCAGGAGCAGGGCTGCAGTTTGCACCAAATACCAGAATTTTATAAACATGGGGATTTCAAGGGATCCAACTCAACATGTCCCCCAACATGTTTAAAGATCCCGTCCAGACCTTTAAGACATATAGTCTATAATACTCTTTTGAATAATAACTTGAATCTGATTTTATTTTCAAACAAAAAGGATCAGTAACCTCATTAAAATGATTAAAAAAGGCATCTACTCTTCAGTGAAAAATGCAGAATCTGAAAAAATGCAAATAATATTAATTAGAGCTGCAACGATGAATTGATTATTAAATTAATCGTCAGTTATATTGATAATCGAGTACTTGGTTTGAACAATTTTTCAAGGAAAAAAGTAAATATTCTCTGATTCCAGCGTCTTAAATATGAATATTTTCTGGTTTCTTTACTCCTCTCTGACAGTAAACTGAATATCTTTAGATTGTGGACAAAACAAGACACACTGATCAACGTTTTTCACCATTTTCTGACATTTTATAGGCAAACAACTATTAATTGATTAATCGAGAAAATAATCAACCATTTAATCGACTAAGAACATAATCATTAGTTGCAGCCCTAATATTAAAATATGAGTTTAACCATTAGACACAAGATGTCACCTACTATTTCCACATTTCATGTCTGTAACTTGCACACTAAACCAGGATTGGGTTCATGTTAAACTGAGATTTAAGATCAAACTTTATTGATCCAATGCAACAAAAGTTCTCCTCAACTCAAAAACTCAAGACTGTTTTCACGTCAGCCGAAGGGGGAAAGTTTGTCTGTGTCCACCTGAAGCTTAGTAATGTTCATGTGTTCAGATACAGAGCTAGTGATCATCTGCTTGTTGAGTATTAAATCTAAACTTTGACCTTTGTGATGCTTCCAGGTGGTCGAGGCTGTTTTGTCAAAGGAGAGTCAGAGCAGAGTCACAGACAAGAAGGTACAGGCGCACACAAAAACTTCCACTTTCAGCTTTATTTTCTTGTATTTAACTTCCCCTCCTCACCTTTATTACAGTAGAGAGGATTTCCTGATCTTAACTGTCACTGACAGAGTTTTTTGACTAATATTATCCCTCAAAGAAAAACATTTAATTGAAATCCTCCTCCCCTCCTCCCTCCCTCCCTCTGTTCTTAGGCTGAGCCGTCTGCTGCAGGTGTGGATCTGTGCTCCCAGAATGCCTTGCTGCAGTCGGTGTTGCAGCTGTGTGAAGCGGGGCTGGGTGGCGGTGGCGACTCACAGAGGGAGGAACTTGTCCTCAGTGCTTTGAAGACGCTGTGTGTCCTCATTGAGAGGACACCACACAAACACACTGACAGGTAAACACACACAAACACTTGAAGGTGTGACGACAAACAAACATTCAGTTATCTGTAATAAAGAGAAAGAGATCAGTCAGTCATTTCCATCATCAGTAGGCAGGAGGTCAAAGGTCACAGTCTCTGTTTCAGTGGAAATATGATGGTCCACAGTTAAGAGATCTGGGACTGTCTTCATAAAGGCTTTAAATCCTAAGAGTTGCTCCTGGCGATGAAATTCTTAATATTATGAGATATTCTGAGAATTTCCCCTCACAGATCCCAGTGAGGATAAAACTTGTTCTGAGGTCCTGAGGTGAAAAACTGAGCAGGGAGGAGGACTTTGAAAATGTCAGAAAGACAAAGAAGCAGGAGAAATATTCTCCAAACACTGAATGGCAGTGAGTTAATGAAACCCTACAGATTAGATCATGCAGGAATAATGTTTGTGGTCAGTCTCATTTAGCGACGGGCTCACATCTCCCACCCAACGCTATTGCATAACGCAATAACGCTCCATAACTCCAATAACTCCAGAAACTGAAAGTGATCACAACACAAAGATATTTGGATAAATGCAACAGTTGCAGCAGCGATGATTTGGGTCTTTCGCAACCTTTCATCAGCAGACTGATCACACAAACAATTACAGCAATTTCACAGTTTCATATCGTGATGCGGTTTATTACATTTTCACTGGATGGTCACACCTGTAGGTTCACAGAGTGGCATTCATGAACACAGCAGGGCTTCTCCCGTTAATATCAAATATATTAAGTATGAAAATTACCAGCATGGTCAGTAAAATAAAGTGAATAAATATAACATTTATCAGCATGTGAAAAGGCTGCTTCGCCTGTGTTTTCAAACATGTTGTGGGCTTCTTTTAAAACAATTTATTAATGGGCCTATTCCTGCTATCACCAAGATGCATTATTTTTGTTTTATTATTATTTTTTATTGTTGTTGTTTTATTATATTTTTTTCCAACAAAGTTAGGAATATACACACAATTCTTCTTCCCTATAACTCAAATGCCCCTCAAACAAATAAAACAGACAAAACAAGGCAAAGAAAACACAACACAAGACATAATAAACGTGACAAGATGGAGGAAAAAAGTAAAAGGTTAAGAGTATTAAGGGTACAGGGCTGAACAGAAGTGGTTGAAATCTATATCATGACAAACACAAGGGTTTTTCTTGATGTCGGTATGCAGCACGACATGGTTCATGCGTGCAAAGATAGCGCCAAATATTCAGATTAATGTTCAACTGAAAAAATCCAGGAGCGATATCAAACAAAACAGATAAACTCAGACAGTGCTCCCTATCACACCTCACTTCATCAGTCTAAGTAAAATTTGCATATAATGAATCAAAATACCAGAAGTATATGTCATGATGTTAAAAAGGAGGCCATGACATGATTACACCTGAGGATTGCAAATGATTGAGCCATCGTCCTGCCCTGAATGAGAGAGACACAAGCTGATATCCAAACATATCATGTCCTCAAAATCCTAAGAAAAAAAAAGCAACACAAACTAACACACTCAGATCCTACTGTTGTCAGAGTCCCTGACACCGGTACAAGTTCTTAAAAAGTCTGAGGATCTGCCTTTACTCTTGAGAGTCCTTTTCACCAGTGGCCTGTGACTGGAGGTTCAGATTCTTTCCAGTTTAAACCTGTCCACTTCCTCGCTTACTTCCCAGCTTCCAACAAGGCGAGGTCTGCTTTCATATTTAATCCACTCGTCATGTGCTATTATTATTTTTTGGGGATCGACCAGTCACACCTTGAGAAGGATGAGTCATACATAGCAACAGGGTCAACCACACCTCCTCACTAAGATAAAAGTTTCTGTCTCTTCTTGCTCAGAGTTGCACCCAGAATTCTTCTAAAGTCATTTTAAAGCTTGGACTTGAAATTTTTGAGTATTCTCACAGTATCTGATCATATTTGACAGCAGGTTTGTGCAAAAATAGGTTTGTTCAATAAAATACAAAAAAGATAAGACTTAAAGCGATAGTTCACCCAAAAATGAAAATTCACTACTACAATATCTACTCACCCCTGTGCTGATGTGAGGATGGGTGAAGATCTCCAGTTGACAAAACAATCCTGGAGTTTCAGCAGAAAACAGGGTTGCAGCCAAATCCAGTACAATTAGAGTGAATGGTGGCCATATTTAAAATGTAAAAAAAGAACACAAACCAAACACAAAATGTCTCCATACCGCTCGTGTGGTGTAATCCAAGTGTCCGTGAGCCGCGACATTAAAATTTAACCACAAAAGACACCATGTACACCATGTTTTTAGTCGAAATGTCCACTGTAGCCTCCCAGGTAGCATGTAAACATGATGTCGATGTATCGTGAGACTTCGTATATCTCTTAATGGATGCACATGTGAAAATATTGCGAGATCTCTTGTGCATCGGCTCAAGTCTGAGAGGCTTCAGTGACATTTCGGCTAAAAAACATGGCGTAAATGGCGGATTGACACCACACGAGCAGGATGGAGACATTTTGTGTTTGTTTTGTGTTTTTTTTTTTTTTACATTTTATCCGTGGTCTCCATTCACTGCCATTGTACTGGATTTGGCTGCAACCCTGTTTTCCGCTTAAACTCCAGGATTGTTTAGTGAACTGAAGATCTTCACCCATCCTCACATCAGCACGGGTGAGTACATACTGAGTGAATTTTCATTTTTGAGTGAACTATCGCTTTAAAGGATGAAGATGAATTTAATATGAGATGTAGCAAAATAATCAACCTCGTGGTTAACGAAGCGATCATACTGTGAAAGAAAACCTTTTGAAAACTGGACTTTGACTGAAGAACCACAGAAAAGGCAGTTTCCCCTCCACAACCTTAAGTCAGCACATGCATACAAATGATACAGATAAAACTGTGATAACGAGAGGATGATGATAGCTGACAAGTTTACCACATTTATGTACTGATACCAACAAAAAAACAAATGTTTGAGTTTATGTTTGGAGGCACGGAAAGTGTTGTGAAACTTCAGCCACTCTGATGCTCCCTTTAGCACTCATTCACTCACCGCTGGTAATTCTTTATACGAATCCGCCAATTACATTGCAGAGACACACTCATATGATGCAACTCTCACCTGGGAGGAACACTGAGGTAGAGGAGTGGCTGAACAGGGAGTGTGTGTGTGTGTGTCTGTGTGAGTGTGGGTTTATGACTTTTCCACTGACTGTCAGTGGTTATGTAATATCAGACTGTAAACTACCTGCAGTGATTTTCAGTCAACGTGGTGATGTAACAGACAGTAGAAATAACTGATGAAATATGAACTGCAGGTGAACTTTATGAAGTTTCTGTACATAAACTGCTGATTTGTTTAAAAATGTAACCGCGCAGGGATCGACCCTCCGAACCTGATCGTGCCAAAAAACTCAACTACTTTTAGGGAGAGTCACAACAGTGTCTGACCTTTTCTTCAGTATTAGTTATCATGTGATTGTTTTCTGTTACCGTGGCTACAGAGCAGAGAGAAACTGTTTTTTCATGATGTTACGATGTGTTGTTTGAAGAGTTCTCTCTTGCATATAATTATCAGTATCAGCCTTGAACATGATTGGTCCAAAGTTAATGACAAAAGTGTTTTCAGAGTCCAAAATGATTCAGTTCGACCGACATAAAGAGATTAGGGCTGAACGATTTTGAAAAAATATCAAATTGCGATTTTTTTTTTTACTGATATTGCATGGCGATATAATTTGCAATATTAGAGGTAATGATCATTTTTACATCATTAATCTCATTTTGATTGAAAAACATGTTAAATGACTATGGAGGGATTTTTTGCAGGAATCTGAACCAAATTAAGGTTTGTTTAAAGTCTGTAGAATCTGATATGTAAGTCAGGACATCCCTGCCTCACAACATTTGTTCATTTAAAAGTTTTTTGACACACATTTTGCCTTCAACACCTCCCGTGATCTGAAAATTGCAGAAAGCCATATCAGGCGGTGGTGCAGTGGTTAGCACTGCTGCCTCACAGCAAGAAGATCTTGAGTTCGAATCCTCCAGCTGGCTGGGGAGTTTGTGGCAGGGGCAGGAGTTTGCACCTTGTGTCCTCGTCTCCTCATGTCCGTGGGTTCTCTCCGGAAACTCCAGTTTCCTTCCACTGTCCAGAGACATGCAGCATAATAGGTTAATTGATAAATATTAACTAACATAGGTGTGAATGTGAGCGTTGTCTCTATATGTCAGCGATGCAATGAACTGGCGACTTGTCCAGGGTGTACCCCGCCTCTTGCCCAGTGTCAACTGGGATAAGCTCCAGCCCCTTCAAGGATAAGCTGTTACAGACAACGAGTGAAAAAAAACAAAAAAACAAGCCATGTTGTGATTTTGATAAAATTTCGATTAAAAGAGATTCATAGAAACAGATTCTGGATAATGTTTATTTTTTTACTGCAGAAGTGACTAAAATGATAAACTGATTTATTAGTTTAGTCGCACCTGTTGACTAGTTTTTTATTGGTTCCTCATCACAACTGGTCACATCACATCTAAATCCAGGTCAAAAAAATCGTTTTGAATTGAGTATTTCCTTTACATGGTCCCATATCGATTCATAAAATCTCAAAATCAATCATTTAATATGTCTTTTCTCCGTAGATGTGTGGGTCATCCTGCAGTTTTAACCCTGTTAGTCTCACGTGACAGACGTCACAGCAGTTCAGTAAATGCAATTAACATCAACTAGATAGAACAAACATGAGTAACAGAAACATAGATTTGATATTGAATTGGGACCCTGTGAATCAAATGAATCGATTTAGGGAATCTGGATCGATACCCAGCCCTAATCTCGTCTCTCTCTTTCTCTCTGTCTCTGTCCCAGGTTGCAGTGTGTGTTGCCGGTGGTGTGTGTGTGTTTGTCAGCAGACAGCAGGTTGCAGACAGTTTTAGAGTGTGTGTCCGTCCTCACGTCCATGTCCGACCACCGGACACTGGCTCAGCAGCTCTGCTCTCAGCATGGTGAGGCTCCTCCCTCTGATACAGCTCTGTGTCACTGCAGTCACTTTAACTCCTCTGTCATTTATTTTTAATTGTTATTTATATATGAGGAACCAGTCTTTGATATTTGTTGTGATGTTTTACGTCATTATTTATCTTCAAATATTCACTCAGCTGTTTTTGCTTCATAGGAATTCACCGCAGCGATCGTCAGCAGTGTTTGATTTGTTGTTGTTGTCTTTAGATCCGTGTGTTTTCCTGAAGTTGTTCCAGTTCATCAGAACCAGAGCAGACAGCCAGGCGACACACACAGACTGGATTCAGCTGGATCTGCAGGTAACACACAAACACATATACTGACTCCTGACATCCTGCAGGAGATGTAGATGAATACAGGGTTCATACAATAAGTCTTGTGTTTTAAAGGTTAGGAATATGCCTGTATGTGAATAAACTCGATACCGAATCAGTACACTTTTTATTGTATTGATGGACTTTGCTTAACCTACCCATCAAAAAAAACATTCTCAAACTGTGAACAGGGACTCCGGTGTTTGAAGAAATTTCAGAGAACATGACTCAGTTATGCAAAACTGTTGCTTATTTTTATTTAAACTTTTTCACACACACAACTTTTAGCAGCATTTTTGATAATTTTTTTCACCATTCAAACATTCAAAAGTCATCTGTGTTGCTTGTGTCACTTTTCTCTTTACAGCAGGGCACTCAAAGTTTAGTCAGGCCTGAGCATTTATGCGATTCTTAAAACTAATGGATCATATCAGATTTTATCTTTTCTTCTTTTCTGATATCCGATCCAGTGATTTTGGCCAGTATGGACCGATACCGATGCTGAGTATTGGATCGGCTCATCCCTAGTTTCATCAACATAATCACTTCTGTAAACCAAAAGTCTTGTAATATTTGAAACGAAACGATCCCATTGTCATATTTGTCATTCATGGCTAGATAAGTCCTCTGTTGATCCCTTACTCAGGAAATTAGCAAGCATTAAATAAAAAAAAATATGAACAGCTGGTAAAAACAAAACAAAGTGACTATATACATGTTTCTACTTCTCCACGTCCATAGCCTCCTCCAGGCTGTGTCTCACTGCCTCTGTGAGCTCTCTCTTAACAGCTCTGTGTCTTAGAAGAAATCCATGATGTTGTACTTTGTTGTTCATGTTCAAGTGGCAGAAGTAGTGAAGAATGAAAAAAGAGCCCTGACCATTTTCACTGTGTGAAGTGATCTAAATTGATTGTTTTATAATACATGGAAAAGATGCTGGTAGATGATCCAAGAAGCTCTTTATTTGAAGCACTGTGACTTCCCCTCCCTCTCCGTGTGTGTAGTGGGCCACACTGGGTCAAACTCGGCAGAAAATTGGCTCGACAGTCGAGGGTCATCGGTTGATCTGGTTCACTTGTGCTCCAGGCTGTAACATCTGGCCCGTGTACCTCTCGCTCTTCCTTTAGCGGGCACCCAGCCGCAGCACGTATATACGGCTCATCCATGCGTTACTTTGATGTCGGTGATTTCTGTTTCCTTTTGTTTATTTTAGTCAGATTGGTTTAAACTTCTTTCCTGCTGGGACTTCCCGCTTGTCAGATTCCCTGAGCCATTTTTTACGAGGACACTGAGGCCTTTATTGTGACTCATAATAATACACTGCTTAATTATAAAAGGGAGAAAGGTAATAAAACAGGTTGGGTAACAGCTCATAGTGATGATATTTATCATCATACTTTAGTCCTTACCGCACTGAAGCAGGAAATCAATATTTTTATACCAGAAACAGGCCTTTATTTCTAATCTCTTGTTTTATATTCAGTCATATTTAAGTAAGAAGGCACCCTGCAGCTTAACAGCAACTGGAAAAATGTCAAAGTCGAGCTGATAAGAATTAGTTTATTACTGGGAGCAGTTTTAGTGTCAGAGAAGAGAAAGTGAAAGCATGACACAGCTCTGGTGTTGTCCTGATGGAACGCCCTTGGTTTGTTTGTGCTGGCAGCAGCAGGTATTTGAGTACGACTTTTATTTGATAAATAACACTGTTGTTGTGTTTGTGTGTCAGGTGGTTCGTTTGCTGAGCAGACTGATGACTCAGAGAGCAGAGAGCTGGTCCAGCAGCCAGCACAGCACCTGTCAGTGTTACACTGAGGTAAAACTCTTTGACCCTCTGCTCCGTCTCTTTATATAGAGACACTAAACTTTGAGTTGCACCTTTTTTACACAAGCATCTAAAGTCTGTTTGTCTGTCTCAGTTGGTTCAGACGGTGGTGATTGTTTTCCATCGTCAGTGGTTGGATCTTCGTGGTTCTCAGGAGCCGACAGACTCAATGGGTCAGATTTAAAAGACTGCAAATATTCACTGTTTTGTACTTAAAACCGTTCACAACATCCAACAATCTGTCTCAAAAATCATCGTTGATGCTCAGAGTGTTTGTATTTTTCCTTCAGGCCCAGCCCCGCCCTCACAGCAGCGCTCTGTCCCCTCGTTGCCGTGGTGGCGAGGCGCGGCGGCGTCTCTGCTCAGAGAGTGTCTGCTGCTGCTGCACTGGCTGCTGCTGCATCACGGCAGCTTCTCAGAGAGCTGCAGGCCGCTGCTGCACATGTATGACCAGGTGATCCCTGCTGTACGAGACACGCTGAGGAAGATCCCCGAGCTGAGCGAGAGCGAAGGTACACACAATGTTTGGTGAAGTTAAATACCGAAAAAATGCAGTTTGCAGTTGTAAAAATTAATTTTAGAACTGCAGCGATACTCAGATGATTGTTGGCAAAGTACTTTCCAGATCAGTATGCACCAAGAACAGCCAGCAGTATGTTTTCATTTTAGCTCAATTCAACCCTGAAGACTTTTCTCTAAAATACTAAAAATACTAACATTAAAACAGAACATCGATCCCACATTTGTGGATCTTGTTTATCAGCTGCATCACCAACAGTTTGACAGTTTTGTGACAGCAGCAGTCTTGGCCAGCTGACAGATGATTTGCTCCTCAGTCTCTTTCTGAAGTAAAGATGTTAACTGCGATAATTTAACACTTTTAGGACCATGTCTAACACACACACGCACTATAAATAGCCTTGACTTGATATTCTAGGTAAGAATTTGTTCTTAATTGTTAATTATTTGCCTGGTCAAATAAAGGTTTAAAAAAATGGCTACAATTACCCTCAATGCAGCACTCTCTGTAGGGAGCCTGTGTTACACTGGTACTCTCCATTTAAAGAATATCTTCTGTTGTATATATTCATATATGTCGAGCTCTCAAATATAACATAAATGTAGTTTCTAGAAAACTACACCCACTCAAATTGACTGAAAATGGCAGCTGTGGCTCAACACACATCTGTTTTATGTGCTATTTTATTAATTCTGTTCAGAGTCAGTGATGTAAACCATCTGTATGGAAGTTAACAGTAATATCCAACTTTAAACTAACTTGAATGCAGATTGTATTTGGCAAAATATGCTGATGTTTATCCAACTAACTTCAGCCTATTGTCTATAATCGCACATAACTGAGCCATATATTTTAATTGAAACTCTGTCATTGTTCACATAGTTGGTGCAGCTGTCATGGCCTTTTTCCTGAAAAGAATTGAAGGGGAACAACATTTTCCTAAAATATTCAAGTTTGTTGTTGAGAGCAAACCCGAGTCTTCAAGATGGAGGGTACCTGTCAGATCATTTAGCCGTGGCTCTTGTGTTCTCCAGTGTTTGCTGTTGTGAGGCAATAAAGTGTGAAAAGTCTGAGTGGCACCATTAAAGTGGACAGTGTCTCTGATGTGCCAAAAATGATCACTGGTGGCACGGCAGTACCAACCACCAGTAGTTAACCTTAGTTTCTGGTAACGTTTCAATTTCCAGGTCTCATAATTTCATGGTAAATAGGAGGTAACTACCGAGTAATATATTTGAAATTTCTTCGAAATGACCCACAAATGTCATTTTCAGTTATGTGATAATTAACGAGTACCGTTTTCATGTAGTGGGTGGTAATTACCAAGTAACACATTTGACATTTCTTACCCCGAAATTTCCTGGTAAGTATGCATAAAAATGACACTTGCAAATGATCACACACTTCCCATAAAATTTGTGGGTCATTTCTAAGAAATGTCAAGTATGTTGCTTTTTAATTACCATCACCTACATGAAAGTGGTACTTGGTAATTAACACATACTTTATGATGAAATCTGGGGGTAATTTGGTGATAATTTCTAAGAAATTTCACATGTATCACTTGGTAATTACCGCATATTTAGCATGAAATTATGGGACCTGTAAATTGAAGCGATACCCAGTTTTCTTTTTCCCGATAAGTTCTAGTAAACTCAGTGCTTTTCCCCCAAATTTGAAATCTGCGTGAACCTTCCTGCACAGAACTCATGGAATTATCTATATGCAAGATAACAAGAGCAGTAAAAACTGAGTTGTGACCTGCCACAACTATAAATGAATGTATCTGATCCAGAAACACTGACATGGAAACTTCATTTAATGTCGGTCACATCTGACACCTGTTCCTCTTAATCAGGTCAGTGTTGGCGTGTTCCACTTTCACATTTCATACACACGCTTTTTGGAACAAACTTCACCGCAGCAGCGTCACCAGTAACCTCACTCACTTTCAGCTCTGTGTGTTGCTGCTGTTTAATCGTTATGTAAATACATCATGTCAGAATATGGTGGTACAACAAATTTGTGTAAGGTTTATGCTTGTAGTTATACAAGATAGAGTGAAGACAAGAAATAACTTGACTCTGTGTTCATATGTCCGCATACTTTTGGCCATTTGGTCTGAATTAAACGGTGTCATGTTTTCCGTCCTGTTTCCTGTCTGTCAGAGCTGGCGCTGGAGGAGATCTGCCGCTCGGAGGGCGACGACACTGACGACATGGACCTTGATTGATGCTGTCTCCTGATTGGTTGACTCTGCTAGTGAACAATGAGCAGGCACGAGGGACAGTTTACGGACTGTTGATCGGACATTTCAGACTGATTCGAGGACAGACCTGAGACGGTTTTCTGTGAAGGTTCAGTCGGACTAAAGTGACGGACAGAGTCACAGAATTTATTCTGCTGTCTGATGGGATTCGACAGTAAAACATGACTGTGAGGAAAAAAAAGTCAGAGTTCATGCTCTGGAGGGCATTTATTTACCTCTATCCCTGATTACTGTGCAAGAAAAATAAGAAATTAAGAACAGATTGAACAGAAATGTGAAGAAACTCACTGCTGGGCTGCGGCCGGTTGGTCTGAAAGTCTGCAAGAATTTGTCAAATCATTACAAGAACTGTACGACATTAAATTAGTTCTTATTTGATTTGTGGCAGAGAGAAGATCAATATCATTCATCTATCCATTAAATATGAAGCAATCAGCTGGTTAGCCTAGATTAGCTTAGCACAAAGACACATAGTGTAAATTTGACGTTTTAGGCTGTTTCTTGACCCTGAGACTTACTGGAGGTTACTGATCCTAGCCGAGAAACAGGACCCAACACCCCGGACAACGGCAGTCATTTTTACTCGTGTGTTTGTGTGTGAAGTGGGCACAGCAGTTTAGTATTTTGCAATTTCAAGACCTGTGACTTCTTCTGACTTCTTTCTCAGCAGGTGTTTGATAAAGTGCTTGTAGCGTCTCCACGCTGGAGGTTTTGTTTCACTTATGACAACAAACGTCGTCATCGGTTTGAGTTAAACATAACTCGACTTTGAACCATTTCATTGTCTGCTGTGACCTCAGCTCTCAAGTTTCACGGCTGCCTTCGTTGTTTGTGTTTCATCCTGTGCTGCTTCTGTATTATATTTTCATGTCTTCTGATTTAAGTGTTCATGACGTGAACTGTTAAAGGACCAGTGTGTAGGATTTAGTGGCATCTAACAGCGAGCTGAGGGCCGACAACTCGTCTCATCCTCACCTTCCAAACGTGTAGGAGAACCTACGGTGGCTGTAGAGCTGGTGTTTGGTTTGTTCTTTCTGGGCTACTGTAGAAACATGGCAGCGTCAGTGAAAAGAGGACCCACGACCCCTGTGAATATTAAACAGCTCATTCTGAGGTGATTACACACCAATGAAAACATACTTGTGAATGTTAAATTCCATTTCTGCCATTTTCTGCAAATCTTACACACTGGACCTTTAAAGTATAACAATGAATTGAAGCATGAAACATGATGGACAGACACACATTTACACCGTATAACATGGTTAAAAACCTCTAACATAAATTTGTGACTTAATTTAAAAATTTTGCATTCTTTTTTGCAATAGGTCATTTTTATAATTTTAAATAAAAAATAATTACTAATGCGTCATTTAAATGCCTATTTATTTCAACCATCTATAATTTACATCAGTGTTTCCCAACCCTGGTCCTCAGGGACGCATGTTTTACATGTTTCCCTGCTCCAACACACCTGATTCAAATGATCAGGTTGTTATCAGACTTCTGCAGAGGTTTGATGATGAGCTGATCATTTGAATCAGGTGTGTTGGAGCAGGGAAACATCTAAAACATGCAGGACAGGGGTCCCTGAGGACCAGGGTTGGGAAACACTGATTTACATGCTAACAATACTTAAGATTTTATCCCTGTGCAGCTACTGTAGCAGGTAAGTGTGGTGGACATACTTGTTGTCTGTCTGTGCTCTCTCAGTAGCTCAGTCCAAAGGATTGTGGGTCAGAATAGCTGGAAAATCATGCTGGATTGCAAACTACAAAATGTTACCAGATGCAGTTGGTCATGGCTACGTACTGGGACATACTAAATGTTTTTTTGTTTTGTTTTTTTGCATACTGAATGTTATTGGTAGTGGAACTAGTTTCATCATACCATGTTATACTGATTGTTTGGACGACAATACGATATCTCCTGATATCACAAAGTCTGCCGTGATGCGAGTTCGATTCGATTCAGGGGCCTGAGATCCATATCAGACGATAACATATGTCCATTTAACACAATTACATTTACGTCAACTCACAAACAGCAACTAAATTCAGACTGACTGACTGAGCTCCTCCAGACAGTCGTAACGCAGACATGCTGTGGGAGCTTCAAAATAAAAGCCCATCTTAAACATGGTGATATAAATCGATACTTTCACTTTCACTTTGCATCGATCATATCGGACCGTTGAACACTGGAACACACCCTGTATTTCTTGAGATAAACTATCTTGTTTGTTCATTGTTGTGTGATTGGAGGAGAGCTCGGCCTTCAGAACATCCGACACGTGTAAATGCTTCAGACAAAACACACATGTTGCCGTACGGATGTGAGCCAGACACTGAAAACCGCTGAGGTTCACTGCAGGTCACAACTAAAACCTGAAAACATTTTAATCAGAAGAAAAATACTCAGGTCGCACAGACTTCAGGTTTTATACCGACTGCATTCATTCAGTTTGTGATGGAGGTTCAGAATAACGATGAAATGTTTCCTTTAAATAAAACCAAACAAACAGAGCAGTTTGTGAAACAACTTTATTTATTCTCCAGCTGTAACTGAGGTCTGAATAATGATGCATTCAGAGGAAGGCATTCTGTTGGCTGGCTGCAGGTCTGTCAGGTCGTGATCGGTCAGCCTCAGTCGAATGGAACAAAAGACTTCAGTGTCAGAAATAACTTCAGTCCCGTTATCTCAGGATTTGATCCGGAGGTGTCCCAGAATAAACCTGCTTACATGTGATAATTATTTTTACTGAAATGTTTCTTATTCAGGCAAAATTAGATGTCACATGAAAACTATTTAGCATTTTATGTCTGAAAAAATAAGTGAGTAAATTTCAGGACAACTGTTTGAGTGCCACAAAAATAGAATTTAGTAGAAATTATTTAATGAAGTTTTTGATCCTGAGATAACAGGCCTGAAAAATATTTTTAGCTATCATGATGTCTCAGCTTCAATTACACTGTGATCATCAGAAAGGATGGGACACTTTGATGTTTTAAAAGTCAGACTGGAGCTGAATTTAAACAGTCTGTGTGCTGAGTTTGTGTAATTTCTGATTATTTCTGTTCTTCTGAAAGATTTCTGTTGCTGGTGACTTTCAAACACTGACCGATCCTTCCCTTATAATGCTAGTGAGCAACCAGGAAGTGAAGTGTAAACACTGAGAGAGAAAAGCTACGTCCCACTTTTAACGCCGATAAATGGTGCGTTCAGGCGCTTTTCATCAACGTCTTCACTCAGAAGTCTTCAGTTTAACACTGGGATGTAACTGTGTTGAAAAGCAGCACCTGAAACACACCATTCTTCCAGGTACTGGTGGAACTGGTAAAAAGTTATGTTTTGTGGAAGACAAGGAGCAGGTTCAGACCTCGAGGTGAGGTCACAGTCACAGGCCACACCCCTTTCAGAGGAGGCGGAGCCTGCATTGAGTCACAGCTACAGCGGGAGAGGAAGGCACCTGAGGGTCGGGTCAAGTAATCCAGGATCAGACTGTCTCTGTAGTGTGTGTGGGTGCTGTTGTATGTGTATCTTTGTGAGGACCAGTTTGATTTTTTGGGAGTTCAGACTTGATTTTAAGTTTTAAGTTTGAATCAGGTTCAGGATAAGTTTAGCGCAAGGGTTGGAGTTAAAATAGTTGTGGTGGTTAAAGGGATAGTTTGGATTATTTTAATTTATTTGGGGTTGCATGTGGTACTTCTGATTCTGCCAGTTTAGAACCGATTCATTTTGTGTCACTGCATCTGAGGGAACATTGGCCAACAGTGACAAAACATGTTCATCAATACCTGATGATTTGTCGTGACTGGCGCAGTGATACTCAAAACGTAACTCGTCAGTGAAATTATGCATTTTATTTATGTGGATTCTTGAGCAGTTGGATATAAAAATAACTAGATTTGTAGTTTAAATAAATAAATTTTAAGCAGCAGGAGTACTGGTGTAGGAAGCAAAGCAATGTAGTGCAATGGAAGGGTCAGCGACAAAATGTATTTCAGCCACCAAAAAAAATCAATGTCAAAGTGTATGCTGGGAAACGGCCAGTATATAAGCCAAATATCTCCCTCTGCGAACCAACCAAACTCCATGGATGAAGATGTCCGTGAATGTTCTCGTTCGTTCAGGTCATTGTAATCTCAGGAAAGATTAAATCGAAAGCAACTGGACTAGTCTGAGCTAGTCAGACAAGCTCAGACTAGTCTGACAGGCATGAACTGATGAAGCTTCTTGCATGAGAGGCGAAACGTCTTCAGAAAAGACATTTAAACAAGTCCAGTTGCTTTCGATTTAATCTTTCCTGAGATTCCACGGATGAAATCAGTAATTTTACCTCACAGAACATGGGAGTTGCCAGTCTGAAGCTGCCTTGATCGGTTAGTTTGTTTGTGTTATTGTGTGACTTTGGTGAATTTGAACTAATCTTTTAAAACATAGAAAGTCACACAATAACACAAACAAACTAACAGATCGAGGCAGCACACCCATATTCTGCAGGTTAATATGACTGATTTGGTCAGTGGAGTTTGGTTGAGCAAGAGTAAGACGAGAAGACTAATACTAAAACACCTTTTGTTGCTGACCACAGCAGCACATTGCTTAGTTTCCATGCTGGTACTCTTCTGTTTCTCCAAACTGGGGACTTCCTGTCTGCCATCTACAGTAGGTAATACACTGATTATCAATAAGTACCTCATACAGCCCCATTAAATAATCCGAACTATCCCTTTAAATTTAGGGGATGCTTTATAACACTGTAGGTCCTCATAAGTATAGACGTACAAACGTGTGTTAGTGTTTTTCTGTCCATGTTGGCACCACCTGGTCATCGTCCTCATGTTTGCTCTGTAGTGTCTTTTGTGAGCTGTGATCCGTTGTGTGTGTGCTGTGATGTGGCACGCAGGGATTGGTCAGCCACGGGTGCATCAGCAGCTCCGACGCCTCCAGCCTCTCTGCGGGCGACTTCCTCAGCATGCAGCCGATCAGACACTTGGCTTGCGGGGACAGCCAGTCGGGGAGGCTGAAGGCCCCGCGACGGATCTTGGCGAACAGCGCGGCGGGCTGCGTGTCCTGAAACGGGTATCGTCCAATCAGCATGGTGTACAGAGACACACCCAGGCTCCAGATGTCTGCGGCGCGGCCCGAGTAGGAGCCTTTCCCGTTGGTCAGCAGCTCGGGGCTGACGTAGGCGGGGCAGCCGTGTCTGTCTGTCAGAGAGTCGTCGCCATGGTTACCGTGAAGGAGGACGCAGTCGTTGAGGCCGAGGAGGGCGAGACGTGTCCTGCAGAAAGAAAACAGCACACATTTTTAATGTACTGCATGAGTAGTGACGGCAGTAGTAGTACTGTAGTACTAATGACAGAGGTAGTTTGAGTAGTTAGTAGGTGATAGTATTGGTAATAAAAATATTAGAAGCAGTATTTTTTCTTTTCCTCGAAGTTCCTTTAAGGTTTCATTTATTTCCCTGCAAATACTGGTGATACTACTGATATAAGCAATATTATTAGCAGTGTCAGTAGTTTACATGGTATTTTTTAGCAGTATTAGCAGTACAAGTAGTGTCCCTTACAGAAGAAGTAGTGTTGGCAATATTAGTAGTATTTTTGCAGCATTAGCAGTATGTTACTGTATGTAGTATCGGTAGAATTTGTTTAGTTGTATATCAGTAGTATTTACAGTATCAGCAGTATTATAAAACATTTATTGCAGTTTCCATGATAGTATTAGTAATATTAGGGTAGAATCAACATCACTATTTTTTGCAGTATTTGTAGCATCAGTTGTTTAGCCCTTTTAGTAGTATCAGATTAGTAGTATTTTTGCAGTATTAGGAGTATGTTAGTAGTAGAATATTAGTATTGGTAGAATTTATGTATATCATTAGTATTTTCTGTTCCAAAGTGCTGTTAACAGTATCAGGAATATTATAGAGTATCTTTGGCAGTATATTTGTGTGGTAGTATTAGTAATAGGGTAGAATAAACATCAGTATTTTTAGCAGTATTAGTCATATCAGTAATGGCACTTGCACTTAAAACAATATCAGAAGCATTATTGGCAGTATTAGTAGTGTTTTTGCAGCATGTTATGCAGTATTAAGAGAATGTATTTATGTCATTAGTATTTACAGTTGTAAAAGTAGTATTGTTAGCCCATCAGTATCAGTAATATTTGGTTAGAATCAGTATTTTAGCAGTATTAGTATCATTAGTTAAGTCACTTGCACATTTGGTGGTATAAGTATTAATGGCATTATCAGGAGTATATTTGCAGTATGTTACCATATGCAGTATTGTTGGAGTTTATTTAGTTGTATCTGGTTAATATTTTCAGTTGCATCATTAGTATTGTTACCAGCAATATTATGAGGTATTTTTTGTAGTGTTCATGTTAGTATTAGCAAAAGGGTAAAATAAACTTCAGTATTTTTAGCAGTATTTGTCGTATCAGCAATGTCACTTGCACTCTTTGCAGTGTCAGAAGTTTTATTTGCAGTATTAGTCGTGTTTTTTCAGCACTGGTAGAATTAATTGTACTCATTAGTATTTTCAGTTACAAAAGTAGTATTCTGAGCAGTATCAAAAAGTTTTTTTTGCTGTGTCAGTGGTAGTATTAGCAGTATTTTTAGCAGTGTCATTAGTATCATCACTACATTTCATTCAGTCTCACCTGTGTATATCGGTGTAGTATTGCAGTATCAGTACTACCTGGCTGTAAGTAGTGCGTGTGTCAGGTGTAGTATACAGTACTGCAGTATCAGTAGTATTTTCAGCATTCATCACTTGTCTCACCTGTATTTGTCGGTGAAGACGAACCGGCGGAGCTTCAGGTCTCTCAGGACGACCCCGTGGCAATGACAGTGTGTCACCGCGTTCAGCATCTGAGCGAACAGATGCCCCGCCTCCTCCTCGCCCAGGCGCTTCCTGCTTCGCACGTACGCGTGCATGTCGCCGTGGTGACCGGACAGGAAGACGTACACGCTGTCCTGGCCGATCACCACGTCCTGCAGGCCGCAGATGTTGTCGTGGTGACCGATGCGGGTGTAGGCGGCCAACCGCTCTTGGTAACCACGCAGAGGAAGCACCTGTAACCATGGCAACCAGGCGGAACGATTAGGATAACAACAATGACAACAATTATTTCTGCAGTTCAATAGTATCAGTAGTCTTTTTTTTTTTTTTTTTTGCAGTATTTGTAGTATTTTCAGCAGTATTTATGAAAATATTAGCTCTACCTGGCAGGTGTATTGCTGCTTTGTGTGTGCGTGCTCGGCCCTGAAAGTCTCCTCCCCCTCACAGCGTTCAAACAGGAGGTACGGTCCGACTCTGGATGGGGACTGGCTCTCGTCGGTGGTGGGGGTGGGGCTCCCGGGCCTGAGGCCGGGTGATAGGTCGGTGGCGGGAGGTTGAGGAGTCAGACGGGGTAGTTTACGTTTGGGTAAATTGTCCTGCGGCTCGTCCAGTAGCCTCTTCAGACACAGCTGAGACCTGGCTGTAGTCACGCCTTTGTTCATCTGTGATTGGAGGAGACAAGTGACATCATCAGGTTAATTAATACTCACAGTTGTGGTGTATATGAGGTAAGGTTGTCAAGAATATCAATACTTTGATACTTTTTCAAAACCATGTTAAAACGATACAATATCTGTTAATTATACCAAAGTAATTAACAGTTATTAAAAAAAATGATCAAAGTGCTGATTCATGGCCTCAGTTCAGTTCAGTGTTTTTTGTCCGGCCTGAAATTTGGTTTGCAGCAAAATCAGACTGTTCAGAGACTTTGTCTGCACCAGCACTGTGCTGTTCATTAAAAAAAGGAAAAAATATATCCTTTTTTGTGTGGCTAGGAGTATTTTCTTCTCGCCATGGTATCGAAAACGGTATTGAGAGCCGTTTTTTATAGTAATACTGTGTCGAAGTTCAAAATTCTGGTGACAACTCTAGTCTGAGGTGTTTAAAACAGGACACTGAGTCAGACTGGATCAAAGCTGCTGAATATTTTCTCCCAGTTGAGGCACTACTGTGTGAAGAAGTGTGGAAAGTAACTTTGGAATAAAAATGCAGTAATTGTAAAATCTCTGACACACAAAGTGGCACGTAAGACATTGACACAACAACTCTGCACAGTGATTGGTCAGAAGTGTCGAGGCGAGAAAGTTAACTACTCAGGTAGTGTACAGTGGGTCTTTAGAGCTGACAATTAATCTGTTGATTATTTTCTCGATTAATCGATTAGTTATTTGTTCTATAAAATGGCGAAAACTGCCCAAAGTAACGTCCTCAAAATGTTTTGTTTTGCCTAGAACTCAAAGATATTCAGTTTACTATCACAGGGGATCAGAGAAACCAGAAAATATTAACATTTAAGGAGGTGGAATCAATTAGAAAGAGAATTTTTACTTTTTTCCAATCAAAAAAAATTACTTCAACTGATTAATCGAGTCTTACAATAGATGGTGACTGATTTAATAGTGGACATAGAGTGCAAAAGTAACTTCCACCGGTCAAACAGCTACTGAGTGTTCAAATTTTACCAGCCGCTTTATAGATTACTACTGTTTTGGTTTTTTTGCTGTTCCCCACACGTATATTGTATCAGCATTTGGCTGCTGCACAGTTTGTGCCCTTAGTTAGCAACTAATCGATTAATGGTTGCAGCTCTGGATAAGAGTGAACTAAAACAGCAAAGTTGTGTGTGGACATCTAAACAATGAGCTGAAACTCTCTATAAAGCTCCATGAAGCAGAGCCAAGCTGCTCCAGGTGATAATTTTCATTGTTGTTATAAAATATTGATCATAGCTGCCTTACGTCTGTATAGTCGAGCTCAGGTGTATTTCAGGTATATATGAGAACTTTAATTTATTTGAGAAGGTGTGTATTTAGTGAGATTTATTTCCTTTGTGCCCTGCAGCGCCCTCTGTTGGTGACACCACAGCTGAGCCCCCCTCCTCCGTCCACTGACGCCTCTTTATTAATATCTTCACATACAGTAAGAAGAGTTTTATTAGTATCACATCTCGCTGTGTTCTGTGTCTCTGCCGCTCACATGTTACACTGTTAACGTGTCTATAGGCTTCATGATGCAACTTCCTGTAAGCTGACAGACGCTTCAGCTTTCAGATCGTTGCATCAGAGCACAACAGTTTATAGTTTAAACAGGCTTTAAATACAGTCAACACCTACCACACACTCACACACACTCCCACACACACACTGTGAGAGAGTGAGTGTGTGTCTATTAAAGTTTTTCTGATCCTGCGGTCACCGTGGTGACGCTGTGTGGAAACCTGCTGTTGGCCAATGCTGCTTTCACTCTGGTGAAACACCCTGAGTCACAGTGTCACCACGGCAACGTCATCCCCTGACACACACACACACACACACACAGGGTGAATCTGTGCTGTTTGATGTCTCATCTCTTCTGCTCTGTGAAGAGATTTCTCCATCACTTTACTGTATATTCAGCTGCACAATCAGATCTGACCGTTAACTGACGACTAAAATACAAAACTTCTACTGAATTCTACTGGATTCTACTGTCAGACTATACCAGATGCAGACAGAAGCATGGCTCAAAAGTTTCATTTATGTCTTCATAGTAAAATTATCTCTATGGTATCTTAAAACTTGCAAGGACTTTAATAATTATTATTTATTCAATCATTTGTTGAATTGTTTGATCTAGAAAACTGAGGTGTCTTCAAATATCATGTTCTGCCAGACCAAACAGTCAAAAACCCAAAGACATTCATTTTACTATCATGAAAACAAAGAAAACTAGATAATATTCACAAAATATTTTTTGCATTTTTGCCCAGACGAATGAACAAATCATCAAAATTGCTCCTAATTATTTTTTTGTTGATTGATCAACTGTTTCAGCAATGACACTCACTTGCATACAAGTGCTTTTTAACCAACTTTAGAGATTCTCTTCTTCCACATTTTAACTTATTTTACATTTTAATATTTAATAATTCACTATATTTTCTCTGCTGTTGTTTGTCTTCTTTTTTTTTTTGGTACCTTGTTGACTAGATAATGTGCTGATTGGACACTGGAGGTCAGAGAGCTTAGTCAGAAGTTGAGATGCCCTGATCACGTTATTTTTAATTCTTCTTCTTCTAATCTTTTCATATGAATTTCTGCCATTACTGAGTGTGGATCTCTGTAAATGTAAAACTATTATTGTGTTTATTTCTTGTGTTCAGAACACTCCTGCTGTAGTAAACCTGGATTAAAGTTTGCAAATCAGTTTTAATGTGTTCCATGGCAGTATAACTCTCCTTAAAAAAATAATAATAATAATAAATTTGCAGGGGTTGCTGGTAGATAATCTGTTTATTCTTGTGACCCTTGTTTTAAATAATAACAAAGGTGCACATACTGTTTTCCCAGACTGTCTTCATCAGTGGATGGAATTTGCTCAGTCGTCACAAGAGTCAGTCGTCCGTACTGACTTACAAGTTTAGAATCAAAGTTTATTCTTGACTCTGGAAACAGCATTTTGACTAAATTAAAGGTCCACTTGCTCGTTTTTATCCAGGCCTTTCAACTGCATCACACAGTGTTCATCAGATCAGATCAAATTCTGATTCTAAAGCCATTTTAGGACAAGAGGAAGTCAAATTCTAACAGACTCATCTCCATGACAACTGAGAAAACTCCCATCTGCTGAAGAAGATGTGTCTGAAAGCATCAGATAAAGACAGTAAACTGAGCTCAGGTTCTGGATTGTGTTGTTAAATTCCTATTTTCTACGTTCAAGAATGAACTTTGATGCTTAAAGACGTGTTTGATCAAGTGTTTTGATCTGGAACTCGTACTCTCTCTCGACTGAACTACAGCACAGTACATTTTCTGCAACTTTACAAATCTTCACCACGTTTCTAAAGGTAAATATTGTACTTTTTACTCCACTACATTTAACTGACAGCTGTAGTCACTTTGCAGACTTGACACAGAAAACGTACAATGAACTTAACAAATATTTTTTGACCAAATATTTGTGCTGATGTTGCAACAGTATTGCATCGATGACTATTGGTGCTTTCACAAAATATTGACACAATAAACAAGTGGTGATAAACACTCATCAGTCATGTGGATGTAGTGACTAAGTGGGCAAAGGAAATGACAGTCGGGCTAGAACAGTCTGGTGAGTTCAGATAATTACATCACTTTGCTGTCATGCAGGTTTTAAAACCAGGAAAAGACAAAAATCATGACAAGTCTCACGTCACATATCGATATAATATTGATATATTATCCAGCACTGGATGAAAAACATATAACATTTAAAATAAGCTGCAACATAAGCGCTCTGTTTACATGTTAATGCATCTGTAGGTTAAAAGTAATCGAGTATAAATATTAAAATAACACTCAGAGATGTTATTCTGCATAATTAGTACTTTTAAGTACATAACTTGTGTTTTTACTACAGTAAAATTATTGTTGTATTCCTCCACCACTGCTCTCAGGTCAGTTTCTTACCTTGCGCTCTTCAGATATACACGAACTGGTCCAGACTGCAGGTCAACAGGAAACCAGTAGATCCAGTAGCCTCAATAGAAACCCAGTAGAGTCGCTGTGGAGCAAAAGTTGCTGAGGACACAAAAAGGTTTTCTTTTGTTTGAAGTCTGAGCTCAGACTGGGAGCAGTGGGTCTGATACTGGGAGAACTGGAGCCGACTGTCCGGTGGTGACGTCTTTGTCTCTACTTATTATTGTCCCGTCGGTTGCGCAACCTGTCGTCAGTCAGCTGTTAGCGAGCTTCTTCTTCTTCTGTTTGAATTAAGTGAAACCGATGGTTAAAAAAAAATCAACTGAAAACAAACCGGAAGTGTTAAATTAAAAGTTTTAAAAAAGAAACTAATTTTGTTCTTTTTTTTTTTTTTTTTTTTTTATTCCGGAGCTGAAGAGAACAAAGCCGAGTCACACCGAGTCACACCGAGTCACACCGAGTCCTCTCGCTGTCCTCCTGTCCCGAGTTTAACTTTAAAAGTCCACTCGTCTCCGTGTCTCGGTGGGGTTTTTATATCCAGGTGGGACCCTCAGGACTCCGGTCTGCTCTGGACCTCCTCCTCTCCAGAACTTTCAGCCGGACTGAGGACCGACGGCTGACTCCGGGTCTGTTTGTTACGTTGTTTCCTCCCGCGGTGTCGTCATCCAGCGGAGGGGGCGGAGCCACGATGTTGCAATCCTGAACCGATCCGTCGTCAGAAAACTCACACGAGACAGTTTCGATATGTGTAGTGGACATAATGATACGCAGTGTTGAGAGAAGTACTCGGATCTTATTCTGAAGTAAAAATAGTGTAAAAAAAAAAAAAAAAATACTCTGTAAGAAGTAAAAGTTTGCATTGATAAGTATAAAAGTACCAAATTACAAAAGAGTGTAAAACACATTAAAACATGATGCAATTATTTGGAAATCATTTAGACCTCTTTTTAATTGAATACAGTACAAAGAAAATATAACATAATGTTAAAATTGTTAAACTTTTTTTTTGTAAATACGCACTCATTCTATGATGCCTGCAAAATGCTCCAAAAAGGGTCAGGACAGGCGCATGTTTACCACCATGTTACATCACATTTTCTTCTAACAACGCCCAGTAAGCGTTTGGGAACTGAGGACACTAATTTTTTTTGAAGTTTTGAAAGTGAAACTCTTTCCCAGTCTTGCTTTATATATGACATCAGTTGCTCTGCAGTCCGGGGTCTCTGTTGTCGTATTTTGTCCTTCTTTCACCGTGATGCCACGCTGTTGTAACACGTGCAGGATGTGCACCGTCTTGCTGAAATAAGCAGAGACGTCCCCTGAAAAAAATGTCATCCGGATGGCAGCACATGTTGTTCCAAATCCTGTGTGTACCTTTTAACAATAATGTGGCTATCACAGATGACAGGACAATCTGAAAGGTGAACTCCACAGGACACTTTTCCACTTTGTTTCAGTCCATCTCAGATGAGCTCGGGGGCCTCAGAGAAGTCTGCAGCGATTCTGGATGTTTTTAATATGTCTCTCACTTTGCATGGCAGAGTCTTAACTTGCAGTGCGCTTGCACTTTACTGACAACAGTTTTCAGAAGTGTTCCCAAGCTCATGTACTATCCTTTATACAAATGTGTGTGTTTTAAATGCAGTGTTGCCTGAGGGGTCAAAGGTCACAAGCATTCAATGTTGGTTTTCAGTCTTGCCCCTTATGTGCACACATCAAATTCAAAATAAGAGTGTATTTACAAAAAACAGCATCAGTGTGAATATTAAATATCTTGTTTTTGTACTGTATTCAGTCAAATATACTCCAGGTCAAACAGGATTTGCAAATCATTGCATTCTGTTTTTATTCATGTTTACACAGTTTCCCAACTTTTTGGGAAATTGGCGGTTAGAAAAAGTAAAAGGACTTATTATGCAAGATTCAAGATATTTATCATCAGACCGGTCATACAAGTACAAAGGTGGAAAACTTTTGCTAAGAAGAAAGTTAAAAAGTAAGTTAATTAGCAAAAATAGAATAATAATAATAAGATAAATATACGGTAATAGAATAAAAGAAAATAAAGTAAAATATGTATTTACAAAATTATATACAAGAATGTAGACTGGGACATTTCAGAATAATATATAGGCTATTTTATTATATTATTAGGTCTTTGTTGTTATTACAAAAAATATTCCTGCAAGAGACCAACAAATATTGTTCCATTAGCAACTTATGTTAAGTGGAGACAATTATTTCCATCAGAAATCAGCACAGTGATGATGTCAGCAGCTGCAACAGTCACACATTTAATCTTAACAGCTGTTATTACAGTATATTATTACAGTAAAAACTGACACACTGGACAGGAACTTTGGTGTGGTGCCTTCAAAATTAGTTATTTGGTACATTTCCTCTGAACTTTGCACCTATTAGAATTGTAATAAAATCTCATGATGTCAAAGTACAATATCCAAATTGCAGAGCCAGAACAAATCACAATTTTTAGAAAAAGTAATAATGTGAGAAAACAGCATCATAATGTGAGAAAACAGCATCATAATGGCACAGCCCTACTCACAATGCAAAACCCCAAAACACATCAGTATTTATTCTGCCACAATGAAAGAAATATTAAGCAAACAAATCATTAAGAAATGAATATAATGATCTCTTCATGTCTTTACATCTGTAAACTTACATCAATAGTCTTTACCAGTAAAACAGGAGTTATATTGATTTAATGTAGAACATAATTTCAGACTGAAATCAAGTAATTTCAGTGGAGAATTAAATAACTTTGTGCTGAGCTTTCATGACAAGTTCAATTTTTGGTGATCACAACTATTCTGATGATCTATTGATCATTTAATTAAAATTTTAAGGCAAAAGTCCTTAAATAATTCAGAATAATTCATTCTTTCTGTGTTTTATATCATACTAAAATAATATATTTGGGTTTTATTCATATTGACCTAATGATTAATCTATTAATCAAGAAAATGAACTATCAGTAATGGAAACAGTTCCTTGCAGCCCCAGTAGGAAGTTATTATATTAACTGTATTAACCAGGACAGGACAGTATGACACAGCAGACATGATGTTTTCCTCTGACAGTAACAGACAAGTCAGTGTTGTTTGTGAACTCGTTCAGACGAACAGTTGACCTGCAGAGCCGCAGCCTCCTGCTGACCTTCGACCTTAATCTGTGTTTAGTCTGCAGTCGGAGGCTCAGCAGTCGTTCACCTGAGTTTGTTCCACATTCAGACACGTGCGACACGCTTCTGCTTTTTCTGAACTAAATCAGTGAGTCATCAAAAACCGACTCTCCAGTACATCAGTGCAGAACATTCACGTCTGTGACTGAAGACTGTGAGGTATACATTTTAAAACAATTGTCTCTTTGCATTTGTCAGCTGATCATAATTAAAATATTAGGCAAGACAATTCAGTTCAATTCATGGACAATTTACACTGCAGCGAGCATAAAAAGCACATAGAAAAAACATTGAAAACAACATTAAATACAATATGACATAGAAACAGTTGACTGTGTGCAGGCTGGGTTGCACCTCTGCACGTTGACTGGACTGAGGACGCGATCAAAACTGCTTGAGTTTGCTCGAGTCAATCGACAAGCTGTTGCGGTCCGCCATGTTTCCGTTGCCAAACTGCACGTGCAGCTTGCTAGTTGTTTACAAATTGTAAAAGGGTCTATTAAATCCAGTGTAATTTAGGAGGTGGACTCCTCCTTCAGCTCAGACACTGTCAGGTGAGGTGGAATAACAGCAGGTGTATTAAATTACCTGACCTCACCTGAAATGACCTCCTCTCCCCGACAGACACACAAACAGGTGAGTGACACCCCAGCAGGTGCTTCTTAGTGCCATAATCATCTCAGTCAGGCCTCAGTCCTTCTTTGTCTTTGCTAATTTGGGCTGCAACTAACGATTATTTCTGTCAGTTACTTTCTCGATTAGTTGTTTGGTTCATAAAATGTCAGAAAATTATGAAAAATGTCGATCAGTGTTTCCCAAAGCTCAACATGACGTCCTCAAATGTCTTGTTTTGTCCACAAACCAAAGATAGTTAGCCTATAGTTAACCTACATTTCAGCCTGGCTTTTAATTGAACTTTATATCTTTATTTATTGTGCATTTACTATTATTGCGTATTTATCTATTTATTTATTTGTATTAATCTGTTGTTCTAGCTGGTATATTCTTCTTTTTATCTATTAATTTATTTATTTACTTATTTATTGATTGATTTTAAATTATTTTCTATTTAGAGTTTTTATCCTGCCTCTGGTGTTTCCTCACTTCTGATAGCGTTTCCTCAGTTCCGGTTTTTAATGAGTGCTCTTCTTATTTTAGTATTTACCATTACAAAGTCTTTGTTTTGCGTGTTTGAGTGTGGGGTGGGGTATTATTTTATTGTTTTTATTGTGTGAAGCACTTTGTGTTGCATTCTGATTGTATGAAAAGTGCTATATGAATAAAGTCTGATTGATTGATTGATTGATTAAGGAATTAAAAAAAACTGTAAATATTCACATTTAGATGCTGAAATCTGAGGTTTTTTTAAAAAAAAAGTACAAAAAATGACTCATGACGTTTAATAATTGATTAACCGATTAATTGTTGCAGCTCTATTGCTAATTAGCAAATATTAGCTTGCTAACACACTAAACCAAGTTGGTAACAGTGTTAGAACCAAAGGCGCAGGCTTTCATATGGACAGTAGGGACATGTCTCTTCCAGTATTTTGGGAAGACAGAATTGTTCTAACTGAAAACTTGTTCACATCATCTTGAGAGAGGGAGAGAGAGCGCTACAAACCACAAACAGCTGTTTCCACACGCTGCTGGTTTTATAAATAAAAAAATATTTAGCACTGGACACAGGAAGCAGATTTGGACAGATTAAATTAATTATCTTGTTTTAAAAGTTATATATTAGTTTCTGTCTTTGAAGTCTTTGTATATATTCTTAAATTGATCATAAGTATGTCTGTTATGCCCCAATCAGTCAGGAAATCTTAAAATTGAGTAATTCACTGGTAAAACAAGCCACATTAGATAGAGGACATTATTTACAGATGTGTTGACGTGATATAAAAACTATCCTTGACCATGAAGCCTAATGTTCCTCTACAGTTCTGTGGTTTATCAGTGAAGCCTTTTTTAAATGCATTTGTTTTTAATAGCAGTTTTTCTGCACATGAAAGCAAAAGGTAGACAAGTTTTTTTTTTCTCTGTTCTATTCAGACCTCAACTGAACTTTAGAGGTATTTTTCACACAGATTGAGGACCGTGAGGATTTTTTTTACAGTGCAGTCACTTTAGAGAGGGATCACTTCACAGCCCATGAGGACAGCATGGATGCTCACAGACTAAATAAGTCCTCACATGAATGTAGGGACACGTGAGTGAACCTGTCGATTAATCCCCTGCAGGACGGCGAGACTGACACCTGCTGCTCTGCAGGAAATGAGGTCACAGCTTCATTAGGTAGATTTCCTGTGTGTGCGGTGACCCGTGACCTCTAACTCCTGCGTGTTTGACGTCAGCTCCTCTGTGATTGGACAGATTTCAAGCGACAGGTAAAGAGCCTGACTGACCTGGTTACACACACACACGCACACGCACACACACACACACACACACACAGCAGGTTATCTCCACATGGTTAGTGTGTTTTTACGCCACATGATGAAATATTGAAGAAACAGAGGAGGAGGAACACTGTGTGTGTGTGTGTGTGCGAGTGAGTTAAACTTTACTGTCTCTTTCATAACCGATGTGATGAAATCAGAGGCCAAGTGTCTGACTCAACTACGGCCCGCCACAAGAACACACACGTACTGAGAACAACACTCACAACACACACACACACATTTGTTGTCTTCCTCGCTGGCCTCATTCTCAGGATTATCACCTGTACGACACCTGTGCTGCTGTGACACTGAAGTTTTGATCTCCACCTGAGTCAGACTGCAGCGTGTGTGTGTGTGACTGCAGTCTGGTCTCTCAGCTGTTCTGGTGGTCTCTCTCTCTCTCTCTGTCTCTCTCCGTCTCTCTCTCAGTGCTGCAGGGCATCCTGATCTAACGTGCCTCAGGGACTTCCTGCTGAGTTTAATATTTGACGAACAGTGGGAGCGTTAAAGCCTCGGGCTGGTTGGACGACACAGGGTGATCCGGAGCGCTCGGTGGTCTAACTGCACATTAAGTCAGCTAACTGCTGAGTTTTTCCCCCATTAAAGTTTTCTGTTGGTCATATAACCACTGGACTGTTTGTAAACAAAAAACTGTACATCCTGAGGGCTGAACTACGAAGCGAGATTAATGTGTTGGTGAGCTATGTTGAGTCTAAAGTCAGAGTTTTCAGTGTTTTCACGAAGGTGGCTCCTTTTTAACCTGGCTAGATCACCATGGTAACAACTCATAACCTGGTCGTTAACAGGTCACAAGCCGCCATTGCTGCGGTGGCGTCTCTATACAGTTTGAGTGCAAATGAATGTGAGCTGTCTTAAGAAGTTTACTTTTTATGTAACGGTACTTTTGACTACAATGTCTAGAAAGTCGGGAAGAAGCTGTGCAGATCGGCTGCTCCAACAGTCGTGTCAAACTTCAACTTTGGAAAAATTAACAGGATGCAAAATACACAAACTTCAAGACGAGTGTCGCTGTCTGAGACCTGAGACTCTACTGAGATTCACTGAAGGTACAGAGGACCACGATGTGTCATAGTGGGTCAAAAATATTACAGAGAGGAACTGAAAATTTTGAGTACCGGATGAAAAATATGAATTCATACATACATTTTTAACATATACTACACAGTACTTCATCACTTAAATGTGGTGGAGGTGGTCTGTTTTTTCTCTTCTCCATTATCCATCTCTGACTGATGTCACAACCAACGTCTAACTACTGTGTAAAATTAATATCACCATCAGTTACTGAGGGCTGCTGTGTAACGTTGTCACTCCACTTATCTATCTGTCGCTGTCAGCAGAGGAAGTAATCCCAGGCCCCCGAGTGAAAATTTTGACTGAAACGATGAGGAATCTTGTGAGAGTCTCGCAAATTTGGGGTTCCCTTGTAGGCCCAACGAGCAGACACCGAGAGTGACGGACACGACGTGCCACCGCAGCAATGGCAGCGCTGCAAGATGGTGGAACACACAAAGCGTTGTCTTTAGATTAGAAACTGAGGGAAGATGTTAAAAATTAAGCATTGCTGAGCGGTATGTTTGTAATATCACCGAACGAAGCTGTGAAATGTAGAAACAATGACATGTAACAGCAGCGTAAACTCAATGCATCACGCTGTCACAGAAATCTCTGTTTGGTGATGCAGAGACATTTTTTACCCGTTAGCTTCATGCAATATTAACACTTTAAATTTGCACATTATCTCATCCACACGCTAAAATAATGATGAAGCAACTACAGACAACCTTAAATCGGAAAATCTTCAATCAGTTACTTTCATTTTTATTTGATTTGGCCAAAAAACTGAAGTGATCTCCACGTATCAGACCCAGAGCATCATGTTTAAATCTGCTGTATGAAGTCTAATTGTTTAATGTGCAGTTGTTGTTGTTAGAAATAAATTTTTAGATTTAGATTTAGATTTTCCAGAATATACATCAACAAAAAATAGATCTATGATGACAAAAGAAAACAAAATATATGATGAAACATAAAAGAAACAAACTCAACCTCAGTGTGTTTGATATCTGATCAACTTAAATGAAATGTGTGAAATATAATTAAATCAGTTTGTTCGTTACGACAGCTATTGTCTTTTTCTAATAATAATACATGTCTTTTGTGGATTTACAGTCTTTGAGTGTAATTTTCTTAAATACAGTTGATGTAGTGACCTTTCACAAAACTGACTCGTTTTATCGGGTCAAGTAAAATGAATAACAAAGCCGCATGTGAATTTATTTTCCTAAAGAGGAGCGTTCTTTTGTGTTTTATGTGTTCACGCTCTCGGACTGTTACTTCTGTGATTGCACGCGTGATCTTGAAACTAAAGTACAAGGAAGAGTTTCTTAACGTTTGCTTCACCAAAGCTGTTTGAAATGCAGAGCAGAGGCCTCAGTGTGTTTTATACGGAGCACCGACCGAGCACCGACTTTCAAGAGGCGAAAAGCTGACTAAGTCAGTCGTATGTTTGTTTGCAGCAGTTACTCAACATTGTGTTGATGGTAGAAGAGTCAGTAATGTGCGCGGTACGTTTGTGTTAGGTCGGTGTTAAAGTGTGAGTGATTAATGGGCTGGTGAGATACATTTTCAGATACATTTTAAATTCATGGTTTGTTCATCAGTAGTTTATAAATGTGGATGTTTTGGTAGTTTGTTATGTATTTTTTGCAAGTTTGGGTTCTGGGATGACACCAAATATCACTTTTGGGTTTTTAGCTAAAAAAGTTTGGGAACAACTGAGGAATAATGTAACTCTGTGGTGTGGATTCCTCACTGTCTCCTGTAATACATCATGAAATACACAAATTGATGAATTTAAAATTAAAATTGACCCAAACATTTTTCGATACTGACTTCATTTTCTCAAAACCTTTCACACAGTCAGCACAACAACAGTCTTTGTGGACTAAACTGTGCATCACTTTTCATTGTTTTTACACAAAATGCATCTTTCAGATCTTTCTTTCAAAATTCATGATGTTTTTCCCACTCTGTGCATTTACAGACCACTTTGCGCGTGTTTACATATTGTTTTAGAAACTGTTTACTGTTTGGAATTTTCTATGTTTCGCTAATCCTGGATGATCTGTGTGAAACTTTTGAGAAAAAAGGCAAAGATGTGACCATGACCTCACAAAGACATCAGGTTCATTCAATGGCCGCATTATTAGACACGCCTGTCCAGTCTAATGCAATCCAATAAAACCTGCACAAGGTCAGTCACATAAATTATTCCTTCCTGTGAGGGAGCAGCAGAGGTGGGAAGTAACTAAGTACAAATACTTTGTTACTAGTAGATTTTTCAGAAATCTGTACTTCACTTGACAACTTTCTACTTTTACCCCCTACATTTGAACACAAATATCTGTACTTTCTACTATTTATATTTCAGAAACAGGCTCATTACTTTAGTTTTAACGCATTTGAGGGGAATTACTGATTATTTTGCATAATTGTGCGCCACCTTCCCAACATCAAGACTGTTTTCAACTTAAATGGACAGAGAACAATAACACAGAAAAAAAGAAGATTTCTTGGTGTATCCAGCAAAATGACAAAAACAACAACAACAAACAACAACACTTAAAAAATATGTTTAAGATGTAACAAGACAAGAAAGTTGTGACAAGATGAAACAGACAAAAGAGGGGAAGGTTCAGTGTAGCTTTGCACAGAGCAGCTGATAAAAAATGTCCTTCAGTGGGCGACTTTTTACATTTCAGAGCCTGAACTTTTTCACTTTTACTCGAGTAAAAAACATTGAATCAGTTCTTTTTTGCACAAGTATCTGTACTTCTACTTGAGTACAGACATTGTGTACTTTTGCCGCCTCTGGGGTTTAGTATCTTTTAATCTCATTTGTGTCAATGAATCTCTCTCCAGCTTGTGTTTCTGCCTGATTATCACATCATGCGGCTCCCAGCAGGTCAGGACACCTCCGGAGTAGAGGTAAAGTAAAGTTAAGAAAGTTGATAAAACACGTCCACACCACAGCTGCATGGAAAATATGCGTCACTCTGAAAATTTTTGGCTAGTCAGGACTAATTTTCTACTCTGAGACGCTTAATAAATAGAAGCTTTAATGAACAGGAAAAAAAACAAACATTGCAACAGTGATCATTTGTCACGACCGTCAGCGGTAATGAAACAAACCACTCATACAGCTCGTTAGATAAAAGACTGAGTTATTCAGTTCACCAAGACTCAGCATGAACAAGCTGTGTTCATGCAGACTGTGGGTTTATTTGGTTAATATTTCACTAATTTGTTTAAAACTACCGATGGCAAGTTTCTACTTAAATGATATGTTGATACAGCTGCCTGGCCAGAAAAAAAAAAGAAAAAAAAAAGTCACTCACTCTGATATTTTGTTGGAGCTCCTTACTCTTTGATTACGGCACACATTCACCATGTCATCGTTTCAACAAGTTTATGCAGTGTCACAACATTTATTTCTCTCCAGAGCTGCATTAATTTTTCTCTAAGATCTTGTATTGATGATGGGAGAGTCGGACCGCTGTGTAAAGCCTTCTCCAGCACATCCCAAAGATTCTCAGTGGGGTTCAGGTCTGGACTCTGTGGTGGACAATCCATGTGTGAAAATGATGTCTCATGCTCCCTGAACCACTCTTTCACAGTTTGAGCCCCATGAATCCTGGCATTGTCATCTTGGAATATGTCCGTGTCATCAGGGAAGAAAAAAATCCATTGATGTAAAAATCTGCTCATTCAGTATATTCAGGTAGTGAGCTGACCTCATTTTTGGACACATAACGTTGCTGAACCTCGACCTGATCAACTGAAACAACCCCAGATCATAACACTGCCCCTACAGGCTTGTACAGTAGGCACTAGACATGATGGGAGCATCACTTCATCTGCCTCTCTTCTTACCCTGATGCTCCCATCACTCTGGAACAGGGTAAATCTGGACTCATCAGACCACATGACCTTCTTCCATTGATCCAGAGTCCAATCTTTATGCTCCAGAGCAAATTGAAGCCTTTTTTTCTGATTAGTCTCACTGATAAGTGGTTTTCTTAAGGCTGCACAGCTGTTTAGTTAAATCCAGGTGGTGACTTTTTTTGGCCAGGCAGTGTATTCATATTGTTATTAATTACTATAGTTGTGATTTTATTGTAGTTTTTTTTTCCTTTCCTCTCTTTTGTGTCGCTCTCATCTTATGAAACCTGATCTTGTCTCAGTCTCTTCATTTCTGTCTCCTCTGTAATCCCTCACCACTCACAAAACACACACACACACACACACACGCACACTCAGAGGTCACCAGGGATGATGCAAAACTGAGATAAGAAGACACTTAAATACTGTATGTGTGTGCGTGTGTGTGTGTGTGTGTGTGTGTGTGTGTGTGTGTGTGTGAGGGGGGGTAGATCTCTATAAACACACACACACACACATACAGTGAGGCCAGCCTGGGATTGTCTCTGTGATGAAACCAGCAGTAATGTCTGCTGTTGGCATGACGACTCCATCCACTGTGACATGAATCTGTGTGTGTGTGTGTGGTGTGTGTGTGTGTTTGTGTGTTCATAATGGAGGGTTTGACCTTTGACCTCCTCGTTGTGTCTGTTAAAGAGAAGACCGGACTGTATTACAGAGCTCTGAGTCTTAGAATAATATTATAATAAAGTTATTAATAATATAACAAAGTAGCAAACAAGCAGCTTGTGGTGATTTTTACCATCCAGTTTTGGTTCAGTTGTTTTGTGTTTCATTAAATTATGTTGAATCCCTTATTCAAACTTTTTAGGTTTTGATTTTATCATAAGTTTACATATTTAAAAAAGCAACTTTTCCAGATATATCAGACTTGTGTTGTTGGACTTGGTCTTTGTTATATGCAGCCTTTAAAACCAGGAAAAGTTACTCATGCCAAGGGTTTGAACTACACAATGGTTTTCGTTTCGTAGTTTCCCTATTTTCCGGTTACTGTCCATAACATTTCATACACTTCATAGAAGCTATGACAGCAACATAAGGCTACGGTTTCAAAATCAAAGAATAGGTCTAATGAGAGCAAATAAAATAAAATAAAATAAAATAAAACCTTTTTTTTTTCTTTAAAAAAATCACAAAATCATTAGGGGAACACACACAAGCAACATTTTTCTGCTTCTCAAAAGTATCACACATCACATGATAAAAACAATAAATAATTGTTAATATTTGTGAAACATTGTTTGTTAAACTGTGTTTTTAACCACAGAGAAATAAAGAGACTTAAATCTGCTACTTGACAGATTAATCAATGATGAAAATAATCGTTAGTCGCGGCCCCACACGAATGTGCCACAGTATGTAAAACTGTCCAAAGAGTGGTGGCGTGGGCAGAAGTGATACACAAATGTTGACTGAGGCTTTGTTGAAATCATCAAGATGGATGAGGCGTCTCCGGTTCCTCCCACTGTACAAAACTGAAACAAAAATATCCAGGATATGAGTTCTGCCATCTTTCACTGGTGACGTCATTTGGAGCCAGAGTCTCCACAGTAGTCCATAAGGTACAGTAGTTAGTGTATCTCATATTATATTTTACACTGTGCAGCGTTTATCTGCTGTTTTATCATGTAAGGCGTCTGCACTTTAAATTTTATTTATTGCATCCGCTTGTTATGTGTCAGACTACAGGTGGATATTTATTATTTATTTCATGTAAATGATCAATGTCCTCTTTTATAAATTAAATAAACTAGTGACCAGGGTTGGAGCCACTGGTAACGAGGTCCCGCCCACACAGGGTTCCGCTGTCAGATGTGACTACTATAAAATCTTATAAAGAGAATGCACTTATCTCTGCATATTTCAGGCTTTGTGCTTACAGAGAGTTTTAGTTGTAATCCTTCGTCTTTGTGCAGTTTTACACATCTGACTTCTCTGGGATTTGATTCCACATCTTTTTTTGTGACTCCCCTCTGAACACATGCAATCAAAGAAAGAACAGACTGCACATTTACCTCAATCATGAATTGTCTCAAAGATCAGAGCTCTGATGTTTCACGACTACTGTAAGTCAAACCACCACAGGAACTTTGAAACCTGCTGCAGGTGAACGTGAGGTCGTCCCTGTCTTCTCTTTGTGATCTGTGTCCCCGTCTCGAATGGACAGTTGTGACTTGGACTGGACTCACCTGTCGTCCACCTACAGGGTCAGTTCTTTGCTCTTGCTCGTCAGCCTCCTGGTTTTGTTTCAGCCTGCCTGCTGTCTTCTTGTAGTTTATGAATCAAACAAAGAATCAGATAATCAACCTCTCGGGATCGTCTCGGCTCTGTCTCCCCAGGTGTGTTGCATCAGCAGCTAATTAAGCTCCTGTCTTCCCCCCATGTGACCCTCTAATCTCTCCCTTATTTACCAAAATGAAACACTCATCATAACAGTGGAGAGCGAGACTTGATGTTTACTCTCACGATGCTGATGAATATTCAGATCAGCCGATGTTTTCATCTCAGTTTCAGCCCGGTTTAGTAAATCTCTCGTGAGGATTTATGTAATCAGACTGATCGGCTGCAGCTCAGTGAACAACCAGCCTGATTTATGCTGCGTTTCAATCACATGGGAAGGGTGGGAAAGATGGGAAATATTCCAATGTTAACTGCTTGCAAGTGTTCATGTAATTAAGACTGTTTCATGATTACAGAGTTGACTGTGTGAGGATTAAAACACTCTGCACTGACAATATACACTCACCAGCCACTTTATTAGGTACACCTGTTCACAAATGTCTAATCAGCCAATCGCATGGCAGCAACTCAGTGCATTTAGGCATGTAGACATGGTCAAGATGACCTGCTGAAGTTCAAACCGAGCATCAGAACGGGGAAGAAAGGTGATTTAAGTGACTTTGACTGTGGCATGGTTGTCGGTGCCAGACGGGCTGGTCTGAGTATTTCAGAAACTGCTGATCTACCGGGATTTTCACACACAACCATCTCTAGGGTGAATGGAAAATCCCTTGTTGATGCCAGAGGTCAGAGGAGAACGGCCAGATTGGTTTGAGATTAAAGAAAGGCAACAGTAACTCAAATAACCACTCGTTACAACTGAGGTCTGCTGAAGACCATCTCTGAACGCACAACATGTCAAACCTTGAAGCAGATGGGCTACAGCAGCAGAAGATCCACACCGGGTGCCTCTTCTGTCAGCTAAGAACAGGAAACTGAGGCTACAATTCACATGGGCTCACCAACATTGGACAATAGAAGATTGGAAAAATGTTGCCTGGTCTGATGAGTCTCAATTTCTGCTGCAACATTCAGATGGTCCGGTCAGAATTTAGCTTGAACAACATGAAAGCATGGATCCATCCTGCCTTGTATCAACGGTTCAGGCTGCTGCTGGTGGTGTGATGGTGTGGGGGAGATTTTCTTGGCACACTTTGGGCTCCTTAGTACCAACTGAGCATCATTTAAACACCACAGCCTACCTGAGTATTGTTGCTGACCATGTCCATCCCTTTATGACTACAGCATACCATCTTCTGATGGCTACTTCCAGCAGGATAACTCATCATGTCACAAAGCTCAAATCATCTCAAACTGGTTTCTTGAACATGACAATGAGTTCACTGTACAGTCACCAGATCTCAATAAAATATATAACAACTGCATGAAGCTATCATGTCAATATGGACCAAAATCTCTGAGCAATGTTTCCAGCACCTTGTTGAATCGATGCCACGAAGAATCAAGGCAATTCTGAGGGCAAAAGGGGGGCCGAACCAGTCCATTAAGTTTTAATTACACTGAAGGATGTTCTTTGGCTGATGTGAGACATCTGTATTTATTTGGTTTTCGGGCTTCTTTTGTTTTATTAAGCTCCAAGTCATATAAATCAGAGATTTCAGTGAAACCCAGTTTCCTAGCGGTCATCACAATGTGGATGTTGTACCATAGACTGTATAAAACATGGACGTCACCCACAGGTTTCTGAAGAGATGTTTTGAAGCTCACAGTGTGGACGCTGTCTGTCAGCATCTTGGCAGCGTCTGACTCAGCTAACTTTGACCAATCGGTGGAGTCATTTTTTCACTTTGAAGGAAACAAACACTCACCAACACCTATTCTTAATTTTTGTTCTATGTAATGATGCTGATTGTTGATCACAAAGACATGACATGATTGTTCACCTGTTTGGCTGTAGGATCTGGGCTCCTGATAGCTCAAAGATGATGCCTTTTTCTTATTTTCATCTTCTGGCAGGGCTGCCAGCACTCACAGTAAAAACGCTGCAAATTGTCCAAAATCTGGTAGCATGCCAGCCAAAGACAGAGCTCACATCGTTTCACTTTTCATTACTCTGCTCTGGCTCCCTGTTGCTATCTGCATGGCACCCACGTAACCGAGTACTTTTCAGGTTTATGAGCCTGCAAATGAGAGATGACTCAGTCCAAATTCTGTTCCTGTGAAGTCACTGTGTGAACAGGAGTGTGAATTGTTGTCTGACTGGTGACTTGTCCGAGTGAACTCCTCGTCTGCAGCCACTGCAACCCTGAACACAAAGAGATGAAGTAGATAACGGATGTATGAATGATCTTTGAAAAAACAAAAACTCTGCTGAAACAAGCTGAATGAAAACATTCCAATGTGATTTAAATGGTGAATGTTTCAACAGGATGTCCTAAATTAAAGGGACAGTTTGGATTATTTGAAGTGTGGTTGTATGAGGTGCTTATCCACAGTCAGTGTGTTAACGACAGTAGATGGTGGTCAACACGCCCCACGCCAAAAAATCAACATCATTTAAAGTGTACACTATATTTGGAATAGTTTCACCACTTTGCATTGGCATTAGAGAGCTTTTTACAACAGGAAACCACTGTTACATGAGTCAAATATTGCCCGCTCCAAAGCTACAAGACTCCATCTGCAAAATCAGTAAATTTTTCTCACAGAACAGCTGAGTTTTGGGTGTACCACTGCCTCGATATTTTAGTTTGTTTGCATTACTGTGAGACTCTGTTGTTTTAAAATGTTCAGTTTCACCAAAGTCACACAAAAACTTAAACAAACTAACCAATCGAGGATATGTGCAGCAATGAAAAGTGACTGAATTTTTCCAATGGAATTTGGTTGCTTTGGAGCGAGGGATATTTGTCTTATATAATGGTGGTTTCCTATCGTAAAAGGCTGTCTGAGGCAAAGCAAAGAGGTGAAAATACACTAAATATAGCATACACTTAAACTGATACTGATTTTCTTAGGTTGCTATGATACCTTTTGCTGCTGACCCTGTGCACAGTAGTACAGTTGCTTATGACACTTGAGCAGTGCATGTGCGTGGCATTACCTGCTGTTTTTTATTTCGGCGCCCATATTAACAGGTTAGTGCATCCACCCAGCCTGCGTACGCAGGGCTGCTCACATGCCAGGTTCATCTAGAGATTCGGAGGCTCGGAGGCATGAAGGGCAATTCTTGGCAAAATGCACATTGAAAATTATACAGTGTGTTGTCTGTCTTATCGACATTATATCAACAACAGGACACCTCTCAATACAGTTTCATTGTCTACATCTGTGCAACATGTCACAGACATTCAGGTGCAGGGCAATGTTTTTTTCTTTCTCTCTTTTTCTCTTCTCCCTCCATTTAACCCTCCCTTCCTCTCTCTCTCAGGGGAAATCACTGATTGCCTTCAGAAAACACCAGTTTTCTTCTCTTCAGTCTTCTGCAAACTCTCTATAGAAAGATCAGGCTTTCAGCAGCTGCCTCGCAGCAGAAACGCAGCCCGTGTGGACATCACAGTGTTTGTAAGCTGCCGTCACGCACAACTGCTCAAGCATGTAGGGTGAACAAGCAGTTAGTTTGGTGCACCTGGTACTCCTCTCAGCTTCTCCAGACTGAGGGCGTGACCGTGGAGAAGTACCTCATACAACCCCACTTCTAAAACTCCAAACTATCCCTTTAATGATTCACGGAGGACGCTCTCATAAAAGTTTATTTAGTACAAAAAGAAACGATAAATAAAATGTTTGAACTGTCAAAATGTTCTAAAAAGTTTTCAGCATCAAGACGAGAGAATAAAAAACTGTGACAGCTTATAAAAACCTAAACAATGTAAATATAGAAGAAACGTCAAATATTAATAATTATTTTAAGTCTCAAGTGTGTGTGTGTGCGTGTGTGTGTGTGCATGTGGCCGAGGTTTCATTGCTCTCCTGTACAACCATCAAATGCAACTTGAGGCAATACCCTCCACACACACACACACACACTCGCCCATCTCTGACTGAAACAAACAAAACAAACAAACACACACTCCCTCCAACACCATCCGGCTGCTTTCTGCCGTAACGAGGTGCAATCAACACGCAATGCTGACCAACACACACACACGCACACGCACACACACACACGCACACACACACGCACACGCACACACACACACACACACACACTCTGAGGCTGGTTGAAGGATGAAGTCAGCCTCTGATTGCAGAAGAGTTACAGAGTGTTGACTTGTTCCTCCGTGTGTGTGTGTGTGTGTGTGTGTGTGTGTGTGTGTGTGTGTTGACCTCATACTGCCATGATGTCACATCTGTACTGTAACAGTTGCATTAAAGCAGCAGCCGTCTTCAAATCCACAAACATTAAAGTTCCCAACATTCATACAAAAAAGAGTGAACTCAAAGGAAATCAAGGACGTTTTATGTTTTTTTAATCTTTTTTTTTTCTTAAGCACTGAAATGCACAAAGAAATGAGGGGAGGAATTTTATTTTATTCTATTTTAAATTTTGCATTTCGAGAATAAAGTCAAAATGTTGAGAATAGACTTTATTCTCAAAATGGTATTTTAACTTTATTCTGGACATTTTTATTTTATTCTTGAAATGCAAAATTAAAAAAAAAATCTTCCACCTCTCCTGTTTTTCTGTTATGACCCTGATATTCTTCCATAGATTCCACTAATCTTTGTCATTTTTATTTCCAACTATATATATATATATATATATATATATATATATATATATATATATATATTATATATATATATATATATGTATATATATACACATATATATATATGTATATAATACACCATCAAACATGTGTGCATCCCCTTCTACATACCGACCAAGCTGATGTACCCCCAATCTCCCACACAAAACAAACAAAAATCTGCATAGCCTTTTTGTAGCCGGCAGTCTGCAGTTTGCAGTATCATCTTTCCCACAATTATCTAAAGCCTTTTTAAATCTATAACTTACATGCTCTTGTAACACTGGACATGTTTTTTGTGTAAATACATGCAGCTTCACAGCATCTTTGTAAATATATATTTTTTATTCCTTTGGTGCAACTTTCATATACTTTGTTCCATTTTTATAATTTTATTATATTCTAATTTAAAGTAATACTGCAGGATTTTCCTTTAAACAATGTATAGACTTATGTATATATATAAATATATTTAAAAAAAATCTCAATCACCCACTAGAAATGTGTGGTGGTGTCTGTATCTGCAGAGATTCTGCCCTCTGCCTGTATTTTCTTAATTTGCTGTGTCTGGGATCTTTCTGGGCCTCTAGCCAATAAGACCACACAGGTTCTGGGGTTGGGACTCTATAAAGATGGAGCGACCGACAGTTATGGTTAACAGTTATAACATTCTGTGAAACAGTCAGATGAAGTTTTAATTCTCTGATTCAGTGCTTGTTTCTGTATGTGGAGGCGGGTACATTTCATCGTGCAGTCTTGCATTATATATTGACAATAAATCTTGAAATAAAGATTTTAGTTAAGAATGAAAAACAAACGATTTAAAGATTTTAAAGACTTTATTTAGTGTTGAGTCAAAATCTTCCTCATGGTCTCAGTATTTGCCAGGCACATATTTTTGCTTTTCAAAGTTTCTGTGTTGTTTTTCCTGCAGGCAGATGAGGGTAAAGGTTATTTTATAGACCTGCAGGAAAAATAAACAGAAATGAAAAATTTTCAACCATCAGCTAACTCTGGTTAGCATCGACAGCCCAGTTAACTTTGTATTAAAACAACTGGAACACAGCAGGTTGACGTCTAATAACCCAGAAACAGTGAAAATCCTCCATCAACAACATCATTACAATCTGTTGTTGCTGTGATCACAGTAAATGTCAGCAGTTTTTCATGTGATTTAATGATAAACAGTGTCTGATGTTTCTCTGTGTCACAGAGTGAGTGGAGGTCGTGAGAAAGCAGCATTTTAGTTTGCAGTTGCATGAACGAAACCGCAGTGAATATGTGAACAGTTTTAAACTGATTTGCATGTAAGAACTGGTGATTAACACAAACACACTGAAGACTTTCAGCAGCATAAAAAAGTTTCAGCTGCATTTGTTGAAGGTTTGGTGTCAGAGGATGTTTGTGCTCTGAATTATTGATGAAAACTATTAAGTAACTTTTTTTTAACAGTGTAATGAAATCAGTCCAGTTATCTCACATCTGCTGGCTCCTCTGAGTGTGTGTGTGTGTGTGTGTGTGTGTGTGTGTGTGTGAGCGTCAGTGAGAGCTGCACAGAATGTCAGCATGATGCAACACACACACAATCGCCAATAACCCACATACACACACACACGTACACACACACTTCGGTGATGAATGACAGTCAAACGCTCCAGATGTGCAGGACTTCAGTCAGATCACACACTCTGTTAACACACTGCTGTGCAGTCACAAAGAAGTGATTTATTGTCTTCAGTTTATAAACTCTGATCTGCAGCTGTGTGATTCATGTTCATTCAGGGTTTTGTCAGTGTCAAGATGGCCGCCACGGTGTGTTGGCGCAGCAGGACGGCACGACGACGCTCTTCTACACCTCCATCCTCACCTCCTCCATCGCCATCTGCTACCACTGCAGAGGACAAGGGCAGACTGCAGAGGATCATTCGCTCCACCGAGAAGCAGTTCGGTCGCCGACTGCCTTCCCTCCAGGACCTGAACTCCTCCAGGACCCTGAGGCGTGCAGGTGAGATGGTGGCCAGTCCCTCCAAACCCAGAGACAAGGCTGCAGTCCATCAAGATCAAAACCTCAGACCATAAGAACAGTTTTCTCTTCCCATCCGCAGTTGGCTGCATCAATAAGGCCTGGCATCCCCACCCTCTACATGTTTCATACTGTGTTATCGCCAATTTTCTGTTCTCTGTTTATGCTTCTTGACTTGCAGTACATGCTTTTAATCTTTGTTACATTTTCTTTACTATGTTTATTGTTATGCAACAGTATATCAAGGAAACCCCACAATTACTTGGCAATGAACCTGATTCAGATTCTGAATGATTTAACAGGAACAGGAACACGACTGAATCAGATGTGAAGAGGAGCAACTTCCAGCCACCAGAGGGAGACAAACTCCACCAGCTCATCAGGTTTAGTTTGTCTTATTTTTGTCCATCTGTCTCTGTCTCTGTTTATCTTAAGCCTCCTACACACTGTGAGATTTCAGCAAGCTTATAAGTTTATTGAAAGCCACGCTGTATGACATGGATCTAATAAACTTGGGTGCATCATCAAGTTTGAGGTACAATGATAACACGTACTAAATCACAGGCTACGACACAAAACAACAAAGCATCATCAGCGTTTATCATGTTGCATCAGCGTCATCAGTCTACGCCGCTGGTGGAGATACAACAAAATCACGCTGAGCAGCAATCGAGTCCTTGCAATAGTTGCATTTATGAGTCTGAAAAAAAGAAGAGGAGGAGTTTGTTTTTGGCGCCAGCAAAGATCTCTCTCGCCAGTGTCGCATTGATCATTGCTTAATTTCATGCTGCATTTCTATAGGTTGGTTAGTAGACGTAGGTTGTAGCAGTAGTCACATTTTGAGATGGTTTTCCTAAATTTCTGACATTGTCAGACTTTTGTCAATGTAGGACCACTGTTTTTAGCCACAAAAGATATCGTCACGTCTGAGACAGCCCAACGTTGCACAGTGTATACCCTTCTAAAAGATGTCAATTTGCTTCTGTTTTTTTAAAAAAAAGTTCATAAAAATGTGATCATACAAAGTAAAATGTCCTCACTTTCCAAAAATATCCTCACTTTCCAAAAATGTCCTCACTCTTTGTCTCATTTCCTACTATAGTATTTGTCGTGTCATTATGTGTACATTGAGAAGTTACATAATAAGTGTACTTAAAGGTTAAGTTCGGTTTTTTTGACACCTGGACCTTATTGTTATGATTAAATACGCTCGTAGACTCACCCAGACAATTTTGGTGGAGCTCGGAGCCGTTTTCGAGTAATTTAGATCCAGCCGACGGCGTTTTTTTCTCATGCCATAGTAGCGGACGGGGCCAGAAATCGAAGCCCCTAAATTAGACATTATCTGCTGCGAAACTCGCTCATTTCACCTACATGTTATAAATGAATGGCCAGTGTTATCACCATGTCAGCTCAACTTCGTTGTTATGGTCATTCGGGGCTTTACAAGGATGGGTAACTTTTGGTGACGTCATAGACGTGCGCCGCAGGGCTGCAGCTGAGTAGAGACGCTGTTGTTGCTAGGTTACACGGCAACACGGCTATTTTTGTGCAGCATGGCGGAATATTTATTCGATGTAGAAGTGTCTGACGACGACTTTGAGTATAATGGATGCCCGTATCGTTTTGAGCCAGAATACACCGACGAGAAGCTATTTGAAAGGAGGATGCAGAGGGAAAGAGCTGAACAGCTGGCCAGAGAACAAGCAACCACTGCACGTCCACGAATGGGGGCGAACTGGTGGTGTTGTTGTGGACATTGCATGAGTTTCGCAGCAGATAATGTCTAATTTAGGGGCTTCGATTTCTGGCCCCGTCCGCTACTATGGCATGAGAAAAAACACCGTCGGATGGATCTAAATTACTCGAAAACGGCTCCGAGCTCCACCAAAATTGTCTGGGTGAGTCTACGAGCGTATTTAATCATAAGAATAAGGTCCAGGTGTCAAAAAACCGAACTTATCCTTTAAGGTGATCAGACAGTGTCAGTGTGAGTGTGTGTCCTTGTAGAAGCTGTGGTTAAACCCTGTGTGGTTCACTTTAGGCAGTCAGAGACCAGCAGGCATTCAAGCTTGTGACCGTGAGCTGATGGTCACAAGTCAGCTGCAGATATAATTTTGGTTGTGAGTTTTGTAAAAACAAAAAAAAAAAGCTGCAGGCTTTGTTTGGTGATTCGTTTTAGGAAGATTGAGGGAAACCTCACAGGAGAGAAGGCCTACTTTTTCTTTTTTAACCTTTATTTATTCAGAGAAATGATCCTATGATCAGGATGTTCCTGCAAAGAGGAAGAGGAAGCCTCTCACTCACACCAGAAAGCTGCCCAGTACAACCACAAGCTGATCTGTTGGCCACTGGGCAGCTCCACTGGAGCGGTCGGGGTTCAGAGGAGGGGGACTGAACTGGCAACTTTATGGTCACAAGCTTGGTTCTCTCGTCCATCACTGTAACTTTATACTTCTACTCCACTACATCTCAAATGTAAATATCACACTTTTTACTCAAACATCTTTAGTTACTGGTTACTTTTCAGATTACAGTGTTTTATCCCCTTCCTGTCTAGTGAACGCCATGTACCTCCAAATTGGTGATTTTGTTTGTGAATTTTTCTGACAAATTGAATGGGTTGAGTAAATTCTACTAAAGTACTTCTTAAGCTAAACAAAAACATTTAAAAACCCTCTTGGATTATCTGGAAAATGTACTGTGACAAAGCTAAAAACAGGGATTTTTATGTTATTTATTTATTCATTTATATATGTATATATATATATATACACACATATATATACACACACACATATGTATATATATATATATATATATATATATATATATGTATATACACACACACACACACACACACACACACACACACACACACAAACACACACACACAGTTGTGCTCATAAGTTTACATACCCCGGCAGAATTTATGATTTCTTGGCCATTTTTCAAAGAATATGAATGATAACACAAAAACTTTTTTTTCACTCATGGTTAGTGGTTGGGTGAAGCCATTTATTATCAAACAACTGTGTTTACTCTTTTTAAATCATAATGACAACAGAAACTACCCAAATGACCCTGATCAAAAGTTTACATACTCCAGTTCTTAATACTGTGTTTTGCCCCCTTTAACATCAATGACAACTTCAAGTCTTTTGTGGTAGTTGTGGATGAGGCTCTTTATTTTCTCAGATGGTAAAGCTGCCCATTCTTCTTGGCAAAAAGCCTCCAGTTCCTGTAAATTCTTGGGCTGTCTTGCATGAACTGCACGTTTGAGATCTCCCCAGAGTGGCTCAATGATATTGAGGTCATGAGACTGAGATGGCCACTCCAGAACCTTCACTTTATTCTGCTGTAGCCAATGACAGGTCGACTTGGCCTTGTGTTTTGGATCGTTGTCATGTTGGAACGTCCAAGTACGTCCCATGCGCAGCTTCCGGGCTGATGAGTGCAAATTTTCCTCCAGTATTTTCTGATAACATGCTGCATTCATCTTGCCATCAATTTTGACCAAGTTTCCTGTGCCTTTGTAGCTCACACATCCCCAAAACATCAGCGATCCACCTCCGTGTTTCACAGTAGGAATGGTGCACCTTTCATCATAGGCCTTGTTGACTCCTCTCCAAATGTAACGTTTATGGTTGTGGCCAAAAAGTTCAATTTTGGTCTCATCACTCCAAATGACTTTGTTCCAGAAGTTTTGAGGCTTGTCTCTGTGCTTTGGCGTATTGTAAGCAGGATGCTTTGTGGCATTTGCGTAGTAATGGCTTTCTTCTGGCGACTCGACCATGCAGCCCATTTTTCTTCAAGTGCCGCCTTATTGTGCATCTTGAAACAGCCACACCACTTTTTTTCAGAGTCCTGTATTTCAGCTGAAGTTATTTGTGGCTTTTTCTTTGCATCCTGAACAATTTTCCTGGCAGTTGGGGCTCAAAGTTTTGTTGGTCTACCTGACCGTCTTTTGGTTTCAACAGAATCCTTTATCTTCCGCTTCTTAATTAGAGTTTGAACACTGCTGATTGGCATTCTCAATTCCTTGGATATCTTTTTATATCCCTTTCCTGTTTTATACAGTTCAGTTACCTTTTCCCACAGATCCTTTGACAATTCTTTTGCTTTCCCCATGACTCAGAATCCAGAAACGTCAGCGCAGCACTGGATGAAAGATGCAAGGGTCTGTCAGGAGCCCAGAAACTCATTGACCTTTTATACACACACACTGATTACAAGCAAACAGATCACAGGTGAGGATGGTTACCTTTAATAGCCATTCAAACCCATTTGTGTCAGCTTGTGTGCATGTTATCAGGACAAAATCTCCAGGGTATGTAAACTTTTGATCAGGGTCATTTGGGTAGTTTCTGTTGTCATTATGATTTAAAAAGAGTAAACATGGTTGTTTGACAATAAATGGCTTCACCCAACCATTAACCATGAGTGAAAGAAATTTTTTCTCTTATCATTCATATTCTCTGAAAAGTGGCCAAAAAATCATAAATTCTGCCTGGGTATGTAAACTTATGAGCACAACTGTATATATATATATTATTTTTTTTTCCAAGTATTTTATCATCACAGCTTCACAAATGTGAAGACTTGCTGCTTTTCTTTTTAATTACCTGAAGTTTTTTTAAATAATTATGGGGTTTGGACGATTGGCTGGACTGTAAAGGCGTCAGTTTGGGTAACTATGATGGAATTTCTCATACAGAGGGATGGGGTGCTGCAGTCTTTCTAAACTTAAAAATGCATTGTTTTTTGTCTATGATTAGCACAAGTGCTTTCAATGCATATTATTATATTATGTCAAATTTTATAGTTAAGTTTGCAGTGATGTACTGTGGGGGCAACTGTCTCTTTGGTAAAATATTTTTACAGTGTGGTATCAGCGCTTTTATAGTATAAGATCTGAATACTTCCTGCACCACTGACACTAATTCACTAAATTCGCTAAATTATTTTATTAATTTCCAACATTTGTCGGACAGTCTGTCCCTGGCCCAAACGGTCCTGGTTGGATGCCAAAAGCTGCAATTTGGTTATGAGGCAGATTTCCCGATGGCGACGTTGTTTCCACATCCAATTATGGTCCAGTCAGACCATCTGTTACAAACCAGGAGATATTGATCATTTTATTTCTATTTAAAAAAGCAAATGCGTGTCTTTTTTTCAAATGATATTTGACAGTTATTTGATTGTGAAATGGTCCACGTACAAAGACTTTACGCCCATTCTTTAAAATAGAAAAAAACATGCTATTTTGTATATGCTAGTCTGACTCCACTGATGCACACTTCAGTTATAAGTCTGCCATTGGTAGCGACCTTCAAACAACATTGCAGCGTCCGCTATCTCTGTTTCAAAAGTCCTCGAGCAACAAGAACAACCTCCGAGCTGCAACCTACACACTGAAAATGGCAAATGAACATAAACAAGCTAACAGCTGTCAGCTTTTCTTTTGCATTGATGTCGTCATTTTGATGCCAGAGCTCCCCTCCTGACAAATGTTCCACCAAAACAAGTTCCCCCTCGACACTTTTTTTTTAGCAGCACCATCACTGCATCCTGAGCTTAGTGCCGTCCAAGACATTTGTAACTGATTTAAAGAAATGCAAACAAGGCAGGGTTTTTTTTTTCCCTTATAGCAGAATGTGTATGCATGGAGCCAGACCTTTCACTAGCGTTGAGCGCAGTGGAGAGAGATCTGACTCTCCAACACTACGTATATGTAAATGTAAAATATATCCATGTGCAGGCCCAAACAGAATCTGCATGCTGAAAATAAACGCTGGGACGACCAGACGAAAATGCATTCACAAACACACAGCACACATGCACGAGCATGTACACACGACCGTCCATCCTAAACAGACGTCACTCTCGGCATTCTGCATCATCTTTACATTGCAAATAGTTGTTTGCTGACATCTTATTAGGCTGAATGTTGTATTTGGCACCTTTAAAACATGCACAAATTAAATCAAGCAGGGCTGATTTTTTTTCATCAGCAACACTTCAAAACAAACTTTGAACATTTTCCAGAAAAGCCAACCAGCATACAATCTGGTTTAATATGGAGCAGAGAGAGCAAACATTAATTTGTCAAACCATTACTCATTCACCACTGCAACACATAAACAAAACAAATACACAAATAAATAAATAATTGGTGCTCGTTAACAGACTGAGTTTTACAAGCAGCATCTCTGTTTGTTAAAAATCTGCTGAAAATTGATGTTGGCCTCTTCATGTGTCACTGTTTTAAGCCTGTGGTGTTGGTAAGAGCCAGAAGTCTTTATCCAAACTATCTTTGATCACAGGAGACATAGGAGACGTTTACCTCCAGGACTTTCTACCAGAAAGTCAGGTGATGTGGTATAAAGAGCGATAAGATCTGTGTGGTGGATAAATGGGTCAAATACAGGACTTTCACACAGAGGACTGTAGTTTGAATCATACTATTTTACAGGCTTAGTTGATTTATTATTCTTAGTGTTCAGATACACAAAGCTGCTGAATGCACACTGTATACATAAGCCTTAGCAAAATAGCTGAATGGTCCTGTTCGTGATAACATATTTCTAGGACGCCCTGGAAGGACGTCCAGCTGACAGGTAATGTCCAGGATGTTCATACAACTTTTGGAACTGTTTTGGATCATAACAAAACATCTCGATTGGATGTTCGAATAACAGTCATTCACCATCTCAGTGTACGCTGGGCTCAAATCACATGAGTGAAAACCTTCTTCACATTAACTTAACACATGACAGAATGAAGACAAACATGAAGACGTGAATATTTAATTAAACAATTCACAGGGTGTCTTTACTTCTGCGAGAGATTTTTCTCACGGTGGCTAAATTTAGTGCAAAACACTTTTCACTTAAAATTTAGAAATAAAAGCTGCAAATTAATTTTATTTAGTGCAGACTGGTCAGGGGTGTAAAAGGTGAGACAGATGCATGAGCAGATAAAAAACAGGGTCCAGGGTCCATTAAAAAAAACAAAAACTACAAAATGCTTATTTTTGGTGACTTTTATGATTCCTCTGGTGCTGGTCACAAGATAACAGAATTAGAAGACTGAGCAAAAAAAGTACAAAATATTACAAATAATAAATGTTTACATTGTTCACATCACACACAACACACACACACACACACACAATAAAGCATGTGTAAACTAGCTCTTATGCAAAGCAGAAGAAAACACAACAAAACTGAGTTTTATGAGCACAGAGCAGATAATTAACACTTTATTATTAGACTGATTTAGTTTTTTTGTTTGTTTGTTTGCTTTTTGTGGCCATGATTGTTTAAAATGTAGAAGTGTTCATCTTACCCTGTTTTCCCCTGCAGGATAATTAATAAGAATGAATTAAAACTCAGTGCAAAAGTTGCATTTAATTGCTCATCTATGATCAGTGTTAATGCCCAGATTTAATACTGACCTATATAAGAGAACAGAGAAAATAAACCCTAACACTAACATTATGATTTCAAGCAAGCAAAATAGCCAACTGCCTTGTTACTTTATCTGGTTTAATGGAGAATTGGCTTGTTAATGTAAAAACTAGCGATAAAAAAACCTCCTCAAAACTCAGTTTTGCCCCTTTTTCTTCAGCTTTTGATAAGAGTCACCACATGCATGCATTACATGTACATATATTTAATGTGAGCTGGCTTGCTAGCAATTAATGTTTCCTCTAATCTGATCTCTTACCTCAGGCCATATAGGTGACCTATATATTTTGGTTTCACAACTGCAGATTTTGCCATAAGGTCACACATTTGCATGCCCTTTATGATAAATATTAGTGTATATACTGTATATTACTTTTTAAAAAAATCTGAGTCTTGATATCCTCATTTTGTGGATTGAAGATTTATTTCATATTTCTGACGTGATAACAAGATCTCCTCACTCTGTGGTTCCTGCTGTGTCATTCAGACGTCACACTGACAGAAAAAAAACACAAACTGTTTTTTATCACGGCAGAGAAACAAAACTTTCACTCAGACTCAGAAACAAAATGAAACCTTCCATCATCAGTTTGTGGAGCAAAAACACCCAGCAGACAGTCTGAGTCGACTCACAGAGAATCTGAAATATTCTCTGACGTGTTCAGGATTTTACTCACTCACTTTGTTTTTAGAGACACACGTCAGTCATCTGTTCCAGTTTGTCCTACTTACACACACAGAAAGCCTTATGACCAACGTCATCAAGAGAAACTAAACACACAGTACGGTCTAGATATAAAAAGTGTCCTGAGATAACTTCCCTTACATTTGACGCTATGTAAATAAAATTGACTTGACAGCTTATACCTGTAATATAATAGTTACACAGACTGAACTACAATTTTTTAGCTGCACCAGTATTTTTAATGTCTGTCAGTCAGTTGGTCCACAAATATTTCCCCACCTTTTGGCAGCCACAGTTTTTGCCGTAGGAGGCTGAAATTTGGTGTGGAGGTAAAGAGTGTTTGAAGGTGTGTGTTTGTGTTCAAGAATTACATTGAAAGATAATTTTACAAGTCAAAAAAGTCTCAATTTGTGCACAGTTTGTCGTTGTTGTCAAGTGTAAGAACTACATCTCTCGTCTTGGACAATATACATCAACATGAATCTCTCTGTCCCTTGTAACGTTATCTGACCTGATGTGTTTTATCAGCAACTCCTGATCCTTTTATCAGCCGGGAAGAGAAAGAACTAATTAAGACCCGCTGATGTGTGACTACATCCTGGTCAGAAAACACACAGGCATCGTAGCTTCAGCGGCTAACGTTAGCTTTTTTTTTAGTGAGAAAGTCGTGAGTGCTTACGGGACTTCAGGTCTTTCTAATTACGTTTCTTCACAGTCTGATACTTCCAACAGTTTTATGACAAATGGAAACTTTCTAACCAACTTAAATTGACAAAACCATCCCAGAGAAAAGCAACAACTTCTATATATTTTATTCTCAGATGCCCGCTACCAGGTAGGATTCTCCTTGAAATCAGATGAGACGATTCTGTGTTTATATTTTTCCTGGCAAAGCTGCAGTGAGTCGTATGTTAGCCAGTTAAAAAGAAACAGGAGAGATTTCTCTTTAGATAATTTTTATTTTTGCTGTTTTATTTTGTGGTTATGGTGGAGAAAACAATACCGCTTTTGTCCACAGGGGACCTCAAAAATCACAAAAAATATAATATGTTCTTCATAACAACCTTGGTCCCCTAGGGGAAAGTCCTGGTTTTGTTTGACCCATCCATCCACCCCAACCTACATCGACTTTCTCTTTAGACTACGTCACCTGATGTTTTTCTCTCTGTGACGTTCGTGCATAAAATGAAATGGCGTCTCTGCATAAGTCTGCACTGACTAAATGTTATAAAAAATAACATGCAAAAAAGCAAAAAAGGTGTTGTGATAACACGCAAAATGATGGTTGTGAGACCAGACTGGCTATTTACCTGATAGTTTAACTTTGTTGTGTGAAGTCGCTTTTAGATATTTTCTGGCCTCATGCGAGCTGAGGCAGCAGGAATAAAACCTGAGCAGGACTCGACAGACTGCTTGTACATCACATACGTCGAAGAATGCCAGATATCCGAATGACATTTTAATGGACGCAGTCACATTTTCCACATTTTGACTGAGGTGAAGGAACGCGGTAATGTTGAGCGTTCAGCTGAGCATTAAACACACAGAGGCAGCAGCATCCAGAACAGAGAGCAGCACAGGAAACTGAAGCTGGAATATTTCTGCAAACCCAACATGTGACAGTAAAACTTCAAGTCAAATGACACAAATTTATCTGTTAAGGTCTTGAACAGCTGAACAGATTTCTGTTGGAGATGGAAATAATTTAAACTGAACTGAATGTGGTAGAGATTCACCTCTGCCCCCCAAAAGACCTTTTACATTCTGCATGATTCAACTGAGGTTTTGTCCAAAAATCACTGTTGTTTTAGTCACTTTAATCTAGCAGCACCTTCATGATTCAGTCATTAATTTACTGTTAAAATATCAACAAAATCAGCAACAAGTCCTCCAAATTAAATGAACAAAATACATCTTTTGTCCATACTCGTAGAGAGACACAAAGGTGTTTTTTTGACCTGATGCCCCTGCAGATATTTGCAGGATCACAATGTTTGTCTGTGCCTTCGAAAAGCTTTACAAATCTCTGTAAAATAAATCCATTTTATGATTGGACAGCTCTATGGTTAAAGTTTGGGTAGGTTTAGAAAAACATCATGGTTTGGGATACAGTAAATACCTTGTTAAGTTAGGGAGACGTCAGTCGTCATGGTTGCAATAATAAACACTTGGTTAAGGTCAGCTTAAAAGAAAGCAACAGTTGGTGTGTTTTCAGTCACCCGTTTTTATGCTCATTTTAAATTTGCACATTAAAAAAATGTGTGAGTTTTTAAGTTTCTATGCTTGACTGAGGTACAAAAATTGGTGTATCGATGGCAGTAAAATGCAATGAAAGCAGAGTTAGCTAATACATCATGACGTACATGACGCTTCCGCTTCACTGAAGAGACTCTCATGACGTGACTTTCAAATTTCTCCTCCAGTCAGCTGTTAACATGGACAGAGAGACTAATTATCTTACTGTAAACAGCGCGGTCGGCTCCTTCATGGTTGCTGCTGCATGCAGGTTTACAAGTAAATGTGAAGATAAATCCACTTTTTAGTCCCAAAAGTTTAAAAAAAAACAAATGCTGAGCTCCCATCTTGCCGGTCCACAGATCCATGATTTCTCAGTGGATCACTGCTGCAGTGGGGTCGAGAGCAGGAGTGATAATAAATCCTCTTTTTAATCCCAAAAGTTTGAAACATACACTCTGAGCTCCCCTCCTGCCAATAAAGGAGTCTGCATCAGAGCGACTCCGGTGTTTCTTCCTCCAGAAGCTCCACTCTGCCACCGACCCTCTCCTGCAGAGCTCCCCGGCTCTGAGCAGCTTCTGTCGGCTCTGTGTCTCAGCTCAGCCCAGTCCCCTCAGCCCTCTGCAAAACTCCCTAATAGATGTGACTGAACGCAACTGAAGGTGAAGTCAAAAGTAACCAGGTGAGCTGACAAACTCCTGGGCTGAGTATGTTGCTCATTAGCTGGACTCATTTTAAGATTCTGTTTCTGATAATTTAGTTTTATAGCAACTTTTCCACCATTGATTCAGGGTCTCACCGAAGGAACATGCACATGCAGCTGCACTATAGAATAGCCAATAGGAATGCCCGGTCTCAGAGATGGCCGGTCTGTTTGGTTTAAGTCAACCGTCACGGGCCGGATTCTCTAAAGTCTGAAAACAGAGCCAAGAGGAGGTGCAGAAGTCTAGTTCTGTTTCAGACAATTTAATTTACAATATGCTGAAAGGTTATTATGGAATTATTGTCATTTATACCAAAAAATGTTGCCTATCACAACTTTAAAGAACGTTAAAGTCCATTTTATGTTGTTAACCAGTGGTTGATACATATAATGATAATAACCAATTAACAGGATGTTTCTATTCATAGTTTTACAGTCACCGGTGAACTGCGCAGGTGTTATTCTTAACTCCAAAAGAGAAAATAGATTGAGAAATAAAATATCCAAGAACATAGAAAATATATAGACAAATAAACAAGGAAACAAGGATACACTACACCAAATACAAAATACAGGTAGTGTACCATAACACTGGTCAAAAATATTAAAAATGCAGAGGTAAAATATCAAAAATACAGAAAATGGAATAACAATTATATACATAAGACAATGAGCAATGACGTAGAGTGGGATCGGTATAAAATGTGCAAAATAGCCAGTAGATGTGCAATTATGACCACGGTAATGAGGGTGCAATAAGCAGCAGTGCAAAACAGAGAAGTTTGGTTGGAATATATGCATACATGTTTTAGTTTATATAACATGACATCAGTCAGTCTTTTTGTCTCTCAGTCTGTGTGTCTCTAACCACCAGCTGTGTTCTGCTCATTAACCAGCTAACCAGCTTCCACATGGCTCCTGTTAACTCACTCACTCAAACACACACAACACACACAACACACACACACACACACACACACACAGTGGCACGTGTCAAACTAAAACACAAGAGAGTGACTGACAGGAGAAGACAGGAGAGCATCATCAGTGTCACGTGAAGCTTCTCCTAAATGTGACCTTTGAGTTTTTATCCGTTTAAACAGATTGTTGGATTTTGTAGTTATGACAAGAGTAATTTTGGTTTCTGTTTCTGAACATTTAAAGTCTTTCAGATCATCTCTCTACAGGTGAAGGTGAACCGGTTTCAGGTTTCAGGTTTCAGGTTTTCAGTTTTCAGACGGACGGTTAGTCTGGTCCGTCTGGTTAAAGTTCAGCTGTGGTTCCAGTCCAGCTCTGGCCTCAGTCCATCAGACCCACATGAGCCTCATTAGCAGCAGCTGATCAGAGCAGCATGTGAGGTGTGTAAGTGGTCATGAGACTCGACGTGGAGTTTCAATTAAAACTGAACCGCCCGACCAGCTGCTGCTTGTTAAACCGCCAAAGCTCAGCTCTGAGTCTGGACCTAACAGGGATGAAAAGGTTCAGGTAGACAAATTTAATGTCACTCATTTATAAATACTTTAAGAATAAACTAAATATAAATGTATATGTGCCACACAATATTTGATGTTAAACCTCATTTGAAGCTACAAATACAGCTGTACTCATAAGTTTACATACCCTGGCAGAATTTGTGATTTTTTGGCCATTTTTCAGAGAATATGAATGGTAAGAGAAAAACTTTTTTTTTTTTCACTCATGGTTAGTGATTGGGTGAAGCCATAATGACAACAGAAACTACCCAAATGACCCTGATCAAAAGTTTACATACCCTCATATCCTCACCTGTGATCTGTTTGCTTGTAATCAGTGTGTGTGTGCATAAAAGGTCATTGAGTTTCTGGGCTCATGACAGACCCTTGCATCTTTCATCCAGTGCTGCGCTGACGTTTCTGGATTCTGAGTCATGGGGAAAGCAAAAGAATTGTCAAAGGATCTGTGGGAAAAGGTAACTGAACTGTATAAAACAGGAAAGGGATATAAAAAGATATCCAAGGAATTGAGAATGCCAATCAGCAGTGTTCAAACTCTAATTAAGAAGTGGAAGATAAAGGATTCTGTTGAAACCAAACCACGGTCAGGTAGACCAACAAAACTTTGAGCCCCAACTGCCAGGAAAATTGTTCAGGATGCAAAGAAAAAGCCACAAATAACTTCAACTGAAATGCAGGACTCTCTGAAAAAAAGTGGTGTGGCTGTTTCAAGATGCACAATAAGGAGGCACTTGAAGAAAAATGGGCTGCATGGTCGAGTCGCCAGAAGAAAGCCATTACTACGCAAATACCACAAAGCATCCCACTTACAATACGCCAAACAGCACAGAGACAAGCCTCAAAACTTCTGGAACAAAGTCATTTGGAGTGATGAGACCAAAATTGAACTTTTTGGCCACAACCATAAACGTTACATTTGGAGAGGAGTCAACAAGGCCTATGATGAAAGGTGCACCATTCCTACTGTGAAACACGGAGGTGGATCGCTGATGTTTTGGGGATGTGTGAGCTACAAAGGCACAGGAAACTTGGTCAAGATTGATGGCAAGATGAATGCAGCACGTTATCAGAAAATACTGGAGGAAAATTTGCACTCATCAGCCCGGAAGCTGCGCATGGGACGTACTTGGACGTTCCAACATGACAACGATCCAAAACACAAGGCCAAGTCGACCTGTCATTGGCTACAGCAGAATAAAGTGAAGGTCCTGGAGTGGCCATCTCAGTCTCCTGACCTCAATATCATTGAGCCACTCTGGGGAGATCTCAAACGTGCAGTTCATGCAAGACAGCCCAAGAATTTACAGGAACTGGAGGCTTTTTGCCAAGAAGAATGGGCAGCTTTACCATCTGAAAAAATAAAGAGCCTCATCCACAACTACCACAAAAGACTTGAAGCTGTCATTGATGTTAAAGGGGGCAAAACACGGTATTAAGAACTGGAGTATGTAAACTTTTGATCAGGGTCATTTGGGTAGTTTCTGTTGTCATTATGATTTAAAAAGAGTAAACACAGTTGTTTGATAATAAATGGCTTCACCCAACCACTAACCATGAGTGTGAAAAAAAAAGTTTTTGTGTTATCATTCATATTCTCTGAAAAATGGCCAAGAAATCATAAATTCTGCCAGGGTATGTAAACTTATGAGCACAACTGTACATTTTGAATCGCCAACTTGCTAACTGAATGGACAGCTGAGGATATTCCAACATTAAACATTTTAAATCAAGTTATCCATCACTAGCTGACTGATTCTACAACCTAGCTCAGGCTAATGATAACCTGCTAATTGTGTGAGTAGATTGTAAAAAAGCCTGATGGTGTGTCTTCAGGAGAATTATTGATCAGGTCAATCAATCAATTGTTCACTTATCTACTATTGACCCCAACAAGACACAGAGATAGGGACCGGGACAACGGTAAAGACACAAGGAAGTTACTTGTCCCGGCCAAGACATTAACCAGCATATAACACCCCCAAAATGGCAAACGTTGTTTTCCACTTTTCCAACGTTTTTTTGTACAGGTCCAACAAATTAGACAGAAGGACTTAGAGAGTTTTAGAGGTGCTGATAGGTGGATTTTGTTGCCACAGAATAGAGTCAGGCTAACGGTTTCCCCATTTCCAGTCTATATGCTAAGCTAAGCTAAGTGTCTGTTGCCATATTTACCATACAGATGTGACAGTGGTGTCAATCTTTGCATCTGACTCTTGGCAAGAAGGCAAGTAAGTTAATTTCCCAAAAAATTCAAAATGTAGGTATACCACTAATGCAATATTTTTAAAAATGTGGTAGAAGTGATCAGTTTTTCTGTAGAAAACTAGTTTTAGCAAAGTGGAAGTTGCTTAATATAAAACCTCAAACAACAGTCTAGGAGTTCATTTATTGCCCTAATGCATGTCATAAAAAAAGAAAACCTAACTACGGGATTAGGATACAGGATTCCTAATGGTTTACTCGTAAAAAGCTTGATGTTTATTTAGCTGTCAGTGTTGTCTGAACGAGCGAATGAATGACAGGGGTGATGGGTAACGTAGGCTAGAGAAGGCTAAGAGACTTTACACTGCAATGAACTGGTAAAGTTAAAATAATGAAAATGTCTGTGTTCTCCTTGTCTTGCCTGGATCATAGTATTACTGTGTGTCACCGGAGCCACCTGGTGAAAGTGCAGCACCATGAAGCCGCAGATTCTGCCTCTGATTGGTTAGTGTTTGTTGCATTTGTTAGATTGGTTGGTGGGTTTACTGTGAGGGAGACACACCAGGCTTTCAATGTAGTATAAAGAGGGAGAAGTCCGTCTGGACGAGGTGTATGGATGGACGGATAGGTCAAACAAATACATGACTTTCACCCAGGAGGCCGTGGTTCATGTCCCATGTGAAAACCAAAACAAATTAAAACTTTTAAGGTATGTAACATTACGAGCATCATGTGACTTTTATCTTGCGGGTTGCTTCATTGATGCCACATGATGTACTAGGGCTGGGCAAGATATCAGTATAATATCATATCATGTTTTGAGACCAGATATCATGACAGATTTTGGATATAGGTATATCGTGATACAACATAAGTGTTGTCTTTTCCTGTTTTTAAAGGCTGGATTACAATAAAGTGATGATAATTTTCTGAACTTAACAAACTGTTCTAGCTGTTCTATTATTTGTCTTTACCCAATTTCTCATTGAAGTCAGTAATTATCAAAAAATCTCATTGGGTTAATATTATAATATCCTATAATATTGTTACCATATCAAGATATATTGATAGACTGGTCCAAAAAAATTTTGATTTTTTCCTTATTTAATCACCTTAGCCACTTCCACCCCTTGGACTACAAAGCATGTGGTCAGTCATAACCTACATGATCAATAATGATCTAATCGACCAATATGAAACTTCACCATTGTGATAGGTTTTTCAGCCATATTGCCGAGGCCTATGATGAACATAACTGGCATACAAGCAGAGCGTGAAGGAGCCAGTGCTTGGAGATGGAAAACCATGTCTGCTGTTAAAGACTCAGTGAACACCCTGACCTCCCGTTTGACTGCTGGTGCCACCTCATCGCAGGTTTGTGGAGGCGTCGGCTCTGTCGATTGATGTGAAACTAGCAGGCCACAAATGTCCCGCAGTCACTGATTAAAAGCTCAGAAAACATGAGGACCAGTCATCAGTGGGAGGACGTCTGGATTGAAATCCAAACATTCTGCAAGTCAGTTGGCGTTTGTATAGTGTCCTGTACCAAATAAGCACAGCAACACAAAGTATGAAACAGAAACAGGCTTTTTGTGTAAATATTTACTATTTTTTTAATCCATTCATATACTTACAGCTAAAGTCTTACTGTATGAGTGTGTGTTCGGAGGTCACAAACCAGATACAGCTGACTGTGTGTATGTGTGAGCGTATGTGTGTGTGTGTGTGTGGTGGTGTGTGTTGAGCCTCAGGATCAGTTAGAGTGAGTTAACACTGAAATAAAATCACGTTACTGTCAGCGGGGGCGTGACGCAAAACTAGAGGAAACTTACACAACCCAAAAAAAAAAAAAAAAAAAACAATCCCAGGAATACACACACACACACACACACACACACACACACACACACACACACACATACACACATACACACACACACAAACATGCACATTTCCACAACGCTGTAGCTCCATTGGCTGCTGCTGATGAATGGGCGAGTTGTTGACCAATCAGGAGCATGTGACCAGTAAATATGTAGGCCGGTCAGCATCAGCTGGACGCACTCTGACTGTTCTTCCTGTTCGTCTGTCCATCACACACATATACACACACACACACACACACACGCTTATACACACACACAGTTAGTGACAGAGGCTGCTCAGAGGAACACATATCAGTCTGCTTCATATTCAGCATCATCGTTGGTTATCCCTCATCCGTCCATCATGCACAGCAAAGAACAAATCAGGTAAGAAAACTCCTTCATCACATCTGGATTATGTTTATTTTATAACAAATGTTTATTTTACTGATGTGCTGTTACTAATACTGATCATTCTTTCATATAATAGACCAGTGTTTACTAAACATTTTGGCTTGTGACCCCTTGTCATTGTCATTGAATATTTCTAATGTGACCGGTTAAACCAAAAGATGCTTCTTTCTTTGATTTTATTGAATAATTTTCAGAAGCCAGAAATTGTAAATTTAATCAACAACTCACAAGAAAAAGTGAGATTAGAGGAAGGTCTGAAAAATAATTATGTTTTTTTCCTGATTTATCGTTCTGTTTGTAACTCCAGGACCAAACTTGGTAACACTTTATAAAACAGTCTGACTTTTACTGTGTAATTTAATTGTATGAGTCAGAAATCTGGTTCCTACTAGTGTTTACATGTAGGAGAAGAAAGGTAGAAGAAAACAGGACTATGTGGGAGTAACAACAGGGTATTTTAGAGGGAAGAAGAAATAAAACTCTAAAGTTTAGGTACAGTGCTGTTTGGAGAATATGGTGTTAACAAGACTGATATTCTGCAGAAACTTTAAAGTAAATTTTGGTGTGATGTATTTCACAATTACAATAAGCCACAGTAAGAAAACAAAAAGGACTTTGGGAAAAATCTCAGATGAGATTAAATTGAAAAACATTTAAAATATATGGGATATGTTCCCAATCGATAACAGGGGTTCACACCAGAAAGGTGGTTTTAGACCAGCAAGATTTGAGAAAAGGGGAACAAATCTTGGAACAATGAGGGACTTTAGAGAATGTTATTTAATATGCCTTTTCTCTAAAATTACGATTTTATTTTTTCCTGCCGTCTTGTTTTGCCGCTGGTCCTTTTCATTAAAAGTTAATCCAAACGATGCCTTCATGTTAGTTAACAGAAACACAGTTGTCTCTCAGATGATCTAACGAACTCATGGGTTTATTTAATGACCATCAGCTCTGAGAAGTTGTGTCCGTCGCTTTGGGCTCAGTGATCAGCATTAAATACTTCACTACCCATGAGCCTCGGGCACCGTTGTCATGGAGAAGAAGCCAGTCAGAGGCGAAAGTCTAGAACGGCAGCGAATTCAGAACACTTTGTCTTTGCGGAGAGCGGCGCCGCTTCTACTAAATTCTATCAAAGTTGACTCAAGTCATGCTTACCTTCCACCTGCTGTTAGCGGTGCATGTGACAGAATTTCAAGCTCGGTGATTGGATTTTTCTTCCCAAAATGCACCTTGGGAGTTGTGGTTAACTTCTGTCTTGAAATTTTTATGTAGACAATATTGTACCTTTGACTTTGTGATGATCCGAGCTGTAGAAGTGAGTCATGTGATGTCGTTCATGGGGAAAATGAATTGGACTTTTACTTCTGGAGCCAGGAGCGCCTCAAATAGCTGCTCCCACTTCACAACATCCAGATCATACTTATGAGTTCACAAGTTGCATTTGAACGCAGCTATTACCAAATACTTTCGAGGAGTTGCCAGGCAACCAGTGGCAACTCCAGGAAGTTACTTGTCTTAGCCAAGAAATAGTCCAGATTACACCCTGTAAAACTTCAAATTCAAATTGTTTCCCCCTGTCTCTAGTTTAAGGCTAAGCTAAGCTAACCAGCTGCTGCCTAAAGCTTTGTATTTAAAGGACATATAGTCATAGCGGAATGGATCAGGAGGCCAAAATATTAAACTATTCCTTTACAACAACAATAATTCAACAAGATACTTGAAAGGAGTGAATAATAATGTAAGACAGGTTTCTCTCTCTGCCTTAAATATAAACTTACTTGTTACTGAATTTAACTATCGAGGGACTGTGGGTAAAACAAGAGCACGGGGACAGCTTCGTCAGTGCAACTCGATCCACTTTAATGTCTGAATGAAAACGTAGGACAACTGAACACTGACAACAAAAGTGGCATCTCACTTCTTATGTATCACTCCACCAATCTTAATCATTACTCTCATTGCATGCACGTAAGGTGCGCCATAATATATAGTTCCAGATCCAAATTAAAGAGCAATGTATTTATCATTAATTTAATTATTTAGATTCAGATAATGTACAGAGAAAAATAAGATAGTCTACTGAACATGTCCTCATCTCATCTTACAATAATATTAGTGTATTTGTGACTACGTTTTATCCTAATACTAAACTTTTCATGCTTTGACAAATCAAAATCGTTGTCTTCAGTTTTGACAACATTTCGCTCGGCAGCTTCATGACAGTGACATAGAAACATGGCGGCATCGTGGAGTCCAGCAGGACAACAACATGAGCAGTCAGGTGGTCACACAGGCTGTAAACAAAGCCACAGTTCAAGCAGATTATCTAAACCAAACCGAATGTTAAGGTCCAATTACATACTGCACAGCTTCACATCTGGATTCAATTTAGACCTGATCATCTTATAGACGTAGTGTGAGGATATTTTAAAACAAAAATCACATTTTACAGGACAATTTTCAATATTTTTTGATACGTTTAACAATTGATGCAGGGACCTGTAACTCTGCTCCTAAATGACAACAATAACAGTAATATTTCAGTATTTTGGTGAATAGAGCATCTGAGGTCTTCAGAGTAGATGAGGAGATGTAGCTAAACCCAACATGTATAAATAAATTTTCATAAAAAAAGAGACCCAAAGGAGAGTCAGAACTGGTCCCAATAAACCCAAAGATACAACAGACCTGATCCATTTTTCCTCCACTGCTCCACTGATGCACCACATAATCAGTTCTGACTGAACCCTGGAGTTAATTCACCCTGAAATTAATAAATTCCTCCTGTCTTCTCTTATTCCTGTCTGCAGTCATGATGAATACCCAGAAGACAGCTGACTGGTTGATGTCTCAGACGAAGCACCGCCCCCAGGTGGCGATCATCTGCGGGTCCGGACTGGGCATGCTCGCTGACACCCTCAAGTGTCAGGACTCCTTCGCTTACTCTGACATACCAGGCTTCCCACAGAGCACAGGTACTTTAACTTTAATGCAAACAAAAACAAAATATTTTTAATTTAATTTATTTATAAACAGGCATTATTTCCATATATAAGTTATATACAACTGTTCATGTGAAGACCAACAGAATTTGTGACCTGCCAGAAATTCATCCGATATTCAAAAAGCCAGATTGTTGAACAATCAGGGAATTATTCATCAATCCCCCTTGAGCTCAAACTACAGCTGATCTGGAAGGAACTGTTCCTGATTATAAATTTACTTGGGGGAAAGCAATTCAAGGTTAAAATCTGGCTTAAAGGAGGAATATGTAAAATATTTACAGTACTAAATCATAGAAGGACCATGATGTCTCCTCAGAGACGAAGGAAACATAATATTCAAGTATCTGACAACAATGCTACAGCCAGCATGTTCTAATTTGAAATGACTGTTTTTGTTTTGGCCACACTGTTTATTCACCTGACATGAATGCCAAATGTATGCAGAATGAGTAAGTGTCTGTTTATGAGTCGTAAGAAATCATTAATGATCTTGCAGAAGGGGTAGTCACACTCCAGAGGGCGTATTTTTTTCAGAGCAGTGGGCTTTTGTTTTTAGGATAAAGGGCTTAACTTTACATTGACAGACAACCGACAGAGTGATAAACAGCTGATCAACTCACAGTGCAGCCTGCAGGCGACCTCCCTGAACTGTCTGGGAAGGAAGAAGTGGGGAGAAACAACTTACAACAACAGTATTCAACTCGCTATTTGGACTGCAGAGCTCATTTTTTAACATTAGGGAGTGAAATATTTCTCCTTTAATCTGTACAATATCTGCCCAGCACAAGATATACAATTAAATATCAAACTGAACATGAAATAGTAAAGAAAAGGAAGAAAAAACAAAAGAGTCGTGTTTAGCCTAGCTTAGACTGGAAGTAGGGAGAAGCTGCCAGTAGAGCTCACAGGTCTGGTTTACATGTCAACTGCAAATTCAGTGAGGTATAATGTACGGGGAGCAGGTCACTCTTATGAAATAAATCCTGACAGAATGATGCAGGACCCTGACACTTATTATATGGTCACTCGCCCCACAAAAACTATTCGGCAGGCATTTATGTGAAACAAAATATTAATTTTAAAATGACTGCATGGCTTTATTTTGCAATAGTGACCTGCTCACAGTACATTATCCTGCTTGTTACATGGTTATATACCAAAAGAAATCTATAATTTGACACAAAATATTAATTTTAAAATGATTTGACAATTTTGATGATTTTATCACTCCCCCAGAGTCTACAGGACTGTGTCCATAGCAACGGTGTGTTATACAGTAATAACAGACATTAGAATGTTGTAATTGACCAATCAGAATCGAGTATTTAACATATGTGTAATAATGTTGGTAAATTACCATCACTGTGTCTGTCTCTGACCTTCATCTGACTCTGTGTTGCAGTTCAGGGTCATGCAGGTCGGCTGGTTTTTGGGGAGCTGAAGGGGAAGACGTGTGTGTGCATGCAGGGTCGCTTCCACATGTATGAAGGACACTCACTCTGCAAGGTACCTACACACACACACACTCTCTCTCTCTCTCTCTCTCTCTTCTTCCACACACACACACACACACACTCCACACACACACACACAACACAAACAAACAACAAACACTTCTTTCACAAACTGGTTATTTCCTCTGTTACTGGCTTGACCCTGACTTGAGAGTTGATTTCTGGAAGCATCGAGCACTCAGAGAACAAAGTGACACTAAGTAGAAACCTAAAGTTCAATGAAGAAAACAGGAGTACTTAAAAACAACATACATACATAAGTGTGAGACAAGAAAGACGGTCATGGAAACAAGGAGGTAAAATGTCAAGAATGAGACAACAGGGGATAGAAAAAGCTTGTGGGGACATGAATAAAGTTCAGATAAAAAAGGTTATTTCAGGTTCAGAGTGTGAATGTAACTGTGAGAGAAAAATATATTTCACAAACTAACCATAAAGGAATAGTTTAACATCTAGGGAAATACACTTGTTCCCCCTTGTGGGTGGAGGTTTGGTATGTAAGTTAGGTTGGACAAAATCTACAGTGTCTAATTTGTACAAAAACAAAGTGCGAAAAAACACTGTGTGCCATTTTGCAGAGGTTAAGTTACCAGCTTAACCCGTCCCAGCAATGACAAATGGTCCAGAACCTAACCCTCTGTTAAAAAAAAAAAAAAAAAAAAAAAAAAAAAAAAAAAAAGCTAATTTTCATTTTAAAACTGCTGCTTTTTAACATATTAAACATGAAACACAGCATGCTAATTAACAAGCTTTAGATCTACTGGCTGAGCTAGGCTGGCTGCTTCCCTGTTTCCAGTGTTTATGCTAAGCTAAGTTAGCTGACGGCTGGCAGGGGCTTCATATTTGGAGGCAGGGAGCGTGAAAGATGAGATGAGCTGCATTAGGGAAATAAGATATTGAAATATAGTAATCAGACAGGCCTTTATTGATCCCCCAGAGAGGAAATTCAGGTGTTGCAGAAGCAGAAATAACAACAGAAATAAGTTCTGATAAATAGAGAATGTTTAAATATAAGTATATAAAATGTGGGATCCAGTGTATCCCTTGAAGTACACTGTTAACCTAAAACAAAGACAAAAGCATAAGAACACACACATCAGTGTTTTAACAAAGGTTTACAATTTATTTCTGTTCATTTTGGGCTCTGGTTACAGATTACTTTTTTTCCAGACCACAAGAATACAAATTAGCATACAATAAACAATAAACACAGCTAAATGCTATATATGGGAAACACTACACACACCTACACACACTGTGTGTGAGCTGATTAAAGCACCTTAGTCATGCAACCTCAGTGTAACACGAATATAACTGTTTGTAATCAGCAGCATGAGACTTAACCTGTAACATGACCTGTGTGTGTGTGTGTGTGTGTGTGTGTGTGTGTGTGTGTGTGTGTGTGTTGTGTGTGATTGTGTGCACGTGTTCATGCATGCGTGTGTGTCTGCATTTGAGAACCCAGCTCAGGAAATGCATGAGTTTGGTCACATGCAGCCTTTTAGTAGACTGTTGAATGCTGCTATTGTTTCCTGCTATATCGCACTCACACACACACTCATGTGTGTGTCATGCTGGGAATACCTGACTGTCCTCTAATTGGCACTCTGTACAATCTCCTTCACAACAAAACTATGAGACTGAAACAATTTATTTTACCTCAGAAGATTTTTTTTCCCATTTTTTAAAAGTGCACAGGCCACAAGGAATTTCTACCTGGAAGGCTGCACTGAGGGCAAAAAAACCCCATAACATGACTAGTAACAGTCATGTGATTGGTTAATTATGTAATTGTCATGAGAAACTGCCTGAGAGTTTCAACTGAGACAGCAAAAATGTCTGAAGATTAAAAAAAAAAAAAAAAAACACATGCTGCAAAGCATCATGGGTCATCCTGCAACATGTAAATAACCACTGTCTCCATAACAACGAACCTTACAAGGATAGTTGGGATTATTTGTTGAGAGGTTGTAAGAGGTAATTATCCTAAATCAGTGTATTAACTACAGCAGATGGCAGTTGACACACCCCCAGTTTGGAGAAGCAGAGGGGAGCACCAGCACTGAAGCTAAGCCATGTACTGCTCTGGTCAGGTTCAGCAACAAAATGTGTTTTAGCCACTTAAAAAAAATCAAGATCGTTTACGTGTGTGCTATATTTTGAATGTTTTCACTATTTTACTTTGCCAGCAGACAGCTTTTTCTGATATATAACATTTTATATAATCCAAATGTCGCTCTCTACAAATCAAACCAAACTCCACCTGGAAAATCAGAAATTAAAATGGCCTCACAGAGTACAGGAGTTGCTGATCTACTGCTGCCCTGATCTGTTAGCTCTGTTAGTTTGTTTTCATTATTATGTGACTTTGGTGTTTTAAAAGGTTTGTGCACAATAACACAAACTAAATAAAAGGTCGAGTTAAGAATAGATTAACAACTCTGGTGTTCTGTAAGGTAAAATTACTGATTTTTCCCATGGAGTCTGGTTGGTTTGGAGTGAACAATATTTGGCTTATATAATGGCAGTGTTCAGTCGGAAAAGGATGTCTGACAGCAAAATAAAGTGGAGAAAATTTACTTAATATAGTGTGCCTTTAAGCTGATATTGATTTTTTTGAAGTGGACTATTTTTAAGTGTCTAAAACACCTTTTTTGTTGCTGACCCTGTCCACAGCAGTTCATTGCTTAGTTTCAGTGCTGGTACTCCTCTCTGCTTCTCCAAACTGGAGGCATACTGACCATCATTTACTGTGGGTAATACATTGACTATTGATAAGCACCTCATACAACCCCACATCAAATAATCTGAACTATCCAATTAACACAAACCTTCTCATGTTTGAAAGACAAATGATTACCAACCTCTGTGTGTGTGTGTGTGTGTGTGTCTGTCTGTTCACCAGACGACGTTTCCAGTCCGAGTTTTCAAGCTGTTAGGGGTGGAGACTCTGATCGTGACAAACGCTGCCGGCTCATTGGCTGACGGCCTCCAGCCTGGTGACATCATGATCATCAAAGACCATGTCAACTTCCCTGGACTGGTTGGTCTGAACCCGCTGTGCGGACCCAACGACGAAAAGTAACTCAGATATTAACTTTGGTTAATGTGTTGTTTCTGTTATTGTTGTTTGTTTATGATGAAGTTTGTTGTCTTGTTTATTTGTTTTTAAATTCTTTGTTTGTCTCTTGTGTAACTTTTTGTCACACTGTTGCTGTTTATTTTAATTATATCGTAATGTTGTTTTTATGTAAACTAAATTGTCATAGTAACAAATTGCTTTGTTGCTTTGCTGTTGAGGGTTTTGTTTCAGTTGTTGATCTTGTTGTTTATTGTTGTTCGTCATTTGTTATTAACAGGTTTGGGCCTAGGTTCCCAGCCATGTCAGGTTGCTACGACAAAGGCCTGCGTCGCATAGCAATGGAGATCGCCAAGGAGCTGGGAGTCGCTGGCATCATGCAGGAGGGCGTGTATGCCATGGTGGGCGGGCCGAACTTTGAAAGCATCGCTGAGGCCAGACTGTTGCATCGACTCGGGGTGGACGCTGTTGGTAAGACACACAGAGAAATTTTAAAAACAGTGTAGTGTGAAGTCCAGAGACTGCAGCATTCGTTGCATTCATTAATTCCAGGAGCCACAGCTTATTTTTGACAGCCTGCTCCCGCCCACAGCAAATTTGAAACCACCTGATCCTGCAAGATTTGCACCAGGTCCTTAGTTACCCAGATCCCAATGCAGCCCCTCTTCACTGTGGTTCTAAACTTGACAGAACAGATGAAACTCCCCAGAGGAAACAGAATTAAACAATCAGTGAAGTTATGCTGCTGTGCCTCGTGTGTAAATGCGCACACACTGTCTCTCCTAATGGGGAGATTCTTGACCATATTTCCAACCCGTCTGCTATTAATCAGAGAGTAACTCTTTATGACCCGGCCTGCCCAATCCGCAAATTAACCGTAGTGCCCACAGTTGTAACTGCAGTCTGTCCATTACTAATTTAGCAACCAGCACATGATCCTAGTTTGAATTCCAGCAGTCACAGGGTTAGCAATGTGTCAGTTAGTTAGAGGCAAATTGATTAAACATAACTTTATTAAGAAGAATGCACCTTTTGAGAGCAGTTTGAACTAAAATAAGTCTTAGAATTTGATTTCTTTCACAGTGCAAAAGACAGGCACCACGTCAGGTAATAATGTAGGACAGGTTTAGAGCTGACCCAAATACAGTTTTTGGAGCTTTTAAGCTTTAGTGAGAATTACCTGCAAATAGCCAAAGCTTTGGCAGTCAGTGAGGGACAACACATGCTATCATGCTTTCCTGCAATTGGACAGACCTACAACCAATCAGAGCAACGGAATTTGTGACATAGTGGTGTTTGGTCCATTTTCAAGCAGTGTGCAAAATGGCAGTCACCTGGGTGCAATCTTTCTTGTATTACAGCTACACAGTACACTAAAATTCTCCACTTACACAAAGCTGTGTGATGTATATCTCCTTTACAGAGTCCGTCACTGAGCTTTCAGTGTCAAATCTGCAGTATGCGTCTATGGTCACCTGAGTGCTTGTACATATTGTTAATAGTTTACTGTTCACTTTGTATATAGTGTGTATTAGTGTTAAGTTAGTCTTTTTTCATCATTTTGATATACAGATAACCATTAGCAACATTAGCTAGCCATAAGCTAACAATGGGTTGCAAGTGCTATGGCTCTTTTATACACTCGGTACTTGGAAGAGCTGCCCAAAATGAAAGCGACCAATGTACGCTGTCTTGTGAAAGCAAGCCTACATGTTCACTGCTGTTTGTGTTAAATTATAAACTTATTCCACTTATGTTGACTATATTACCTTTAGATTATGTTGAGCAGCTTGAGCTCTCCAAGTGATTTTTTGTTTGGGTCTTGTATTGTTTTCTTTCAAGATTTATTTAATGATTAGAGAGGCTGGTTTCAGTAAACATTTTCATGTACACAGGAATGTCACTGCAGCAAATATCATGCAAAATTTAAGCAGCAAACCAAAAAATTGTGGTTCTAAACTTGACAAGACAGAGGAAACTCCCCAGAGGAAACAGAATTAAACAATCAGTGAAGTTATGCTACTGTGCCTCGTGCATAAATGCCCCCACGTCTCTCTTAATGGGGAGATGCTTGACCCTATTTTCCACCCACAACCCATCCGCTATTAATCAGAAGTAAATTTTTATGACTTGGCGCACCACATCTGTGGATTAACCGCAGTGCCCGCGGTTGTAACTGCTGCCTGTACTTAACTAATTTAGCAACCAGCACATGATCCTAGTTTGAATGCCACCGGGCATAGAGTGTTAGTTAGAGACAAACTGATTAAACATAACTTTATTTAGAATAAATGCACCTTTTGAGAGCAGTTTGAGCTAAAATAATCTTAGAATTTGATTTCTTTCACAGTGCAACAACAGGCACAGCATTAACAATGCAGGGCATGTTTAGAGCTGACCCAAATACCATTTTTGGAGCTTTGACAATTCAGTGAGAATTGCCTGCAAATATTCAAAGATTCGGCGGGTAGTGGGGACAACACAAACTATCATACTTCACTACTTTGCTATTTGTGCTGTGCACAGGAGCTCCCTAATGGAGACTGCTTTTCTGCCTGCTTGGTGCACACCCCTGGCTTTTATGTACATAGGTTTGGGACTAAAGACACTATAGAGGAGCATTCAAGTACTGATTTGGGCATCAGTTACCACTGCAATGGTAGAAGCTTTGAACCTTCAAAACATTTGTGTCAGCCCTACACGTGGAAATGTTTCTTTTTCCTTCACCTAAGCCTTTCCAAGTGAAGTCACTTTGAATACCTTTGCATTCAAAGTTTTACTTAGCATGCAAATATACTTTAAGCACTAAGTAGAGGTACCAGTTCTGACTGAAACAGACAGTAACAGTGGTATTATTCACAGTACCATCATCAGTACTGTTGTGACCTGTCACAGTAACTTCAGGTGTTGTGTGTTTACAGGTATGAGTACGGCTCCTGAGGTCGTTGTGGCAACTCACTGCAGTCTGAGAGTCTTCGGCCTCTCTCTGATCACCAACAAGGTAAACCTGCCAATCAATGCATCAATACATACGATTGATTTACCACTCTGTGTCAGGTGGTGAAGGGTTACAAGGACCAGGACTGGTTGGTTGGTTGGTTTACTGATTGACTTATTGATCTGTGACAGGTTGTGAAGAGTTAGAGGACTCAGACAGTGTGAACCATGAGGGCGTCCTGGAGGTCGGCCGGCTGCGCTCTCACACTGTGCAGCAGCTGGTGACCGAACTGGTCAGCAGGATGGAGATCAATAACAACACCAATAATGCTGTTTGAGCACACACACAGACACACTGTGTATATATTGATTGTTGTATTGGCAACATTTTTTAGAGCTTTCTCCTATTTTCTATTATCATCCATTATTTTTTACTTGCTGTAATAAAAAACTTTATTTATATCAACATGGTGCCTAATAATTCTCTATCAGGGTAAAACTGTATGTAAAAATTCATTTACAATGTTTCTGTTAAGTCTAAAGATTAATATAATGATGACCACTGTGTTTAATGGTGCTTTAATATATGAGACTTTAAAGATGTGAGACAAAGACTTTTCTAAATATCCTTATCTTGTACATTGTTCCTGTTGAATTATGGTGAATTGTGGTATTTTATTTTGTAAAAAAATCACTGACTTCCCTATAATCTGATTAAAACATGCTGACACAACTCCTGCTTCATGTTTCCTGTTTGTGCTGATCAACCAATCTGCAGTGTCTCTGTGTCTGCAGTTCCTCTATTCTCCACTAGATGCTGCTCTGATAAAACTCTGACTGTATTAAAAATGAATGAGAAAAAAACCCAATTTGTGTCAGTGTAAGTCAATTCAAGAGGTGTGGAGTACACTGTTTCTAGAAAATGAAGACTATTTTGCTCTTCTAAGGACAATAAGCCTGTAAACATTACAAGGAAATAGATGAAGGAAATCAATAACATGATATTATGAGTTTTAAGTGATAAATCAAGAAATGGCAAATAAGAATTTATATTTTTATATTTATATTGAAGAGCCACAACTGGAAAAAACCATGACACCAACACTGGCTTTACATACTCACATAATAACTAAGCCTACATGCTAGTGTTTTAGTGTGGCTGTACTTATAGGCAAATGGCATTTTGTTTACAGTAGCTAACCTAAGTGTGTTTTTGTTTGTGTTGCTTTCACAGCTCCTCCAGCAACACCTCCTGATCAACTTCAAAATTTAGCTTTCTTAAGACCTAGCATGTAGCATATCTAAGTACAGTTAACAGGAAAGGAGAACTTTGACCAAGGTTTCAAAAGCAGCATGACTTAAAGGAACAGTTCACGCAAAAATAAAAATTCAGTCATTATCTACTCACACTCCTGCCGATTGAAGGGCAGGTTCAGTTTTTCAGTCCACAAAACACTGATGGAGTTTCACGGAAAACAGTGATACAGAATCTCCCAAACAGTTGAAGTGAATGGTGACCAGTATTCAAACTCAAAAAACAAACAGAAAACCCCCAAAATGCCTCCATACTGCTCATCTGGTGTAACTCAAGTCTCGTAAAGCCCGATATGTTGTTCACTTGTGCATGCACACTGCGCACGTAAACATGGCTCCAAGCTAAGGATCTACAGTGAAGTTTTAGGCTAAAAACATGGTGTAAATGATGTCTTTCAAGTCAGCTTGGCATGTTGGGGCTTTAGGAGACTTGGATTACACCAAACGAGCAGTATGGAGGCTTTTTATGTTTTCTTTTCAGATGTTTATTTTTGTTTCTTTGTTTCTTTGTTTACGTTTGAAAACTGGTCACCATTCACTTTCATTGTTTGGGAGATTCTGCAACACTGTTTTCCTGTGAAACTCCAGCAGTGTTTTGTGACCTAACAAAATAAACCAGACCTTCAATTGGCATGAGGATGAGTATATAATGACTGAATTTTCATTTTTGGGTGAACTATCCCTTTAAGAAAGGTCAGTGGGAGTCTACAACTAATCAGAGCAGTCGATGTGGCTTTTCTAATCTGCGCCGGTGGTATAGAACCTGCCAAACATTAAATTAATGGCTGTGATTTGCTCAAACAGATCCAGTACTGCTGTAATTCTTTCTGAATGGAAGTGAAGCAGATGTATCTGTGAGAGCAAATGAAAACATGAGCTGGGTAGATTTATCTGGTTCCCAGGCTACAGCCTTTGGGCAGTTTTGTTTGGTTTGTAAATTCAAACAGAACAGAATGTTTTCTTTCAACTTTTTCAGAATGACAGAGGCTTTCACCTTTTTCATAATTTCTGAGTAACAAACTGATTTCTTTCAAACTACTGGACTCCAACAGGAGAGAGAGGTAAGTTAGACATACAAATCAATACATGCTAGTTTTATAATGACTGTTAGTTGACAGACAGAGTTTACAGTAGACAGTAGACAGAGTTTTCTCAGCTGTCATGGAATTGTAGAAGTTCAAATTTTCCCCGGCATTTTAAGGCATTGTTATCCATGGTATCAGACCGAATTTGGTAGCTGAAGTTCAAACTCCATCCTCTGAGGAAGACTGTGTGATACAGTCGAAAGCTCAAGAACAGTTTCTAAATGGACGTGGTGGTTCCAAGATCAAGAATAAATTCTAAATCTTAATGTTAATCCACTTTTTTCCCCTCAAACAGGTGTTGAGGATCAGGGCTCATTGCTTCCCTCTGTTGTTCAGTATGAGTGTGACGATGACCCAGAGTTTGGCGTCTGAACTCTTTGTTGTGTCCCTGGTGGTTCTGCTGCTGGTTCTGGTGGTTCTCATGGTTCTCTGCTGGATCCTCAGACACATTAGAAGCAGGTAAGAACCCACAACTGCCTCATACAGACATCAGCAGCTCCAATCAGCATCAACATTGATCTATTATTCACACTGGTTGTGGTTCGGAGTTCTGAAGCGTCTCTGTGGGTTCTGATTCTACAGAAACTTCACAGAGCTGAAGATCTCAACAGGACGACCCGCTCACAAACTGACCATCAGAACCGAGCCAGACAATGCCCGCCAGCTGCTGGACCACCTGCTGGACCGAATCTTTCTCCAGGTGGAACCCGGACCGGAATCCGGGGACACACTTGGACAAGAACCGGGAGCAGAACCTGGAGATGAACTTGGAGGAGAAAGTTTATCACATTCTGGATCAGACCCAGAGGTTTCAACAGCAGCGTCTCTTCCCAGCAGAGGTGGGTGACACTGAGTATTCAGCTGGAGGAACAGTAGAAGTGAAAGTTGAAAGGCCATTGTCACATTAAGGCTAAAGCACCAAAAGAAGTTGAAGTGGGAGATGAAATTTGTGTAATTTAAGTGGAAAGAAATGAAACGAGTTTAAGAGTCTGTGAAAGTACACGGACTAAAACAAGCTAAATTGTTGGTTGAACTGTAGAGTTGTCAGTTGTATAAAAGTGCTGAGAGGAGTTGAAGTATCAGCTGAAAGGGAAATGCTAAAATTAGTTCAAGGGTCAGTTAAAGTCCAAATACTTGAAGAGTCGGTGAAAAAGCAAGAACTTCAGGCGTTGAAGAGTCATTTGAAGTGAAAGCACTGGTGAAAATTGTTGATTTAACTGAAAGTGGACACTGAAAGGAGTTGAAGTGTCAGTTAAGGTTTTAAAGCCCTGTCAGTAAAAACAGGCAAACTGTTATTTAGGACGCTGAATGTGTTTGAGTTTCAACTTGAAAGTGTGCAGAAACAAAATGGGAAACAAAAATGGCTATAACGATTTTGGAAGAAGATTGGAAAAGAAACATGTAAAAGAATGTTCAAGTCAACATGACCGAAATGTTGAGAAGAATTTGCCTGGAAAATTAACGCAAGGGGTTATGATATTTTATATTTTACATATATAGAGAGACCAATAGAGACCCTCCACACTGGATTCTGTCAAAGAATTCTGACTGTTGGGAGGAAACTGCAGTGCAGAACTAAGACCTTTCCCACTTAACATTCAGAAATGGGCAGTAAAATTTTGAGCACATCTAAATTCAAGTCCAAAAGACAAACTCCTCATTCAAAGCACTAAAAACCTAAGAGCTGAACCCTGAAAGCAGTCGCCTCAGTCAGTTTATGATGAGTCAACCAACCAGGCTCCCATCAGCACTGATTCCAAACAACACAACAGAATAAAGCAAATTATGAATAAATCTAAAGATCTTTGTTTGGAACATTGAGAAATGAAACAAAAAACAAAAGTAGGCTAAATTGTTATTTAAAAATATATTAATAAATTGGCTGAATATCTCAACTCTGTCAGAGACAAGAAGACACCATGGTCATAGAAACAGGACGACTTGGACAGACATGGCTGCCCAGAGAGGAACGTGTATGTGGACACGGCTCAAAAGGAAAAATAGAAACGATAGAGATGCACTTCCTCCTCAATTGTGAGAAATTCTCTTCGCTAATAGACCTCCACTATGGAGAAATGACCAAGATTACTTTACTCTGACTTTGAAATATTAACTCCTGGAGAAACTGGCTGTTCTCTTAACTGAAGGGACAACGGCTGCTCGGGCAGCTAAATATGTATCTGCCACAGCCTGAGGGACTCACAACCAGTATGAGTTTAAACTGTAATATACTGCAATTTATTGTTGTATGTAGAACTCACATACATGATAATGACACCTCTGTAATTAAAATGTATACATCTTTGTATGTTTATGTGTGTAAACTGGCAACAACATTTTTGTTCATGCTAATAAAGCTGTTTGATTGAAAATCAATGAAAATACAGTCTGTCAGGCACAGCGATGCTGGAGGGAATGTAAGGAAAAGGAGGCTGATTATTCACATATTCTTTTCTTTTGTCCAGTTTTGTGGGGCAGTTCAGGAGAAAGTCACAAACTTTTTTCATTTAAAAAGCTCGTTACGATCATCCAATATTGAATTAGGTATCATGTCATCATAGATAGAGAGAAACAGAGGAGAGGAATTCATATGCAACTGGAATAAATGCATCAGGGAAATAGATGGAGTCATATTTAATTAAATAAATTAAAATTAAGAGAGTTCAGGGCCCAGAAACTGAAATCTGAATCAAATTCAACCGTCCTCCTGCTCATATAAAGACAAAACTGCCTGACACACCTGTCCAGCCTGCTCTGTTTCTCCAGTTTTTTCCAATTAAAAGATTTTTTGTGGAGATTTTAAATGTTTTGCTTTTAAGATGTTCACTCTTCAATTAAACATTTACTTTCATGAGTCATTCCCTGAGTTTTAAGTCCACTCAGGTAGCAGCAGCTCCACCTGCTGACACTGAGATGAACTACGGACGGTTACTATTCAGAGATTCGCATGACAAAACAGCGAAGATCTGAATTATTCAGGTTTTAAGTAGCTTTGGCTAAAAATTGATGTGGATCTGTTTCTCTCTTGCAGCAGTGAATGCTTTGCAAGACAAACTGTGGAAATGGATCCTGTTACAAGTCCTCCTCCAGGTGAGAAACAATTTACCTTCAGAAGCCTTCAGTATGTATCACAAGTCACATAAATCCAAAAGATAAATGTATAGAAATAATTAACAGAATCCTTAATGATTTCATTGTTGTTATTATAATTTAACATATTCCTGTAAATATTAATTATATATAATTATTTATTGATTTTATATTGACATCATCCACTGCAGAAACTCCACCACCACCTCCTCCTCCTCCTCCTCCTCCTCCTCCTCCCTATCCTCCTCCACCTAATTCTCCCACCAATCAGATCAAACTGATGACGTTGGCCCTGAGCAGTTGGATGCAGCCCAGTACGTCTCTCTGTCCTCTCAAAGTTCCTCCGGCAGCGACTGCTGGGAGGACGAGGAACACAAGGAGTCCTCACTTTAAAGAGAAATAAAGACTTTCATTTTAATATGAATAACTTTTTAATACACACTGACTGACTTCTCATAATGTTTATAAAATACTGGATAGAAGGTTAGAAATCTGCAGCAAAACTTGAATATTGAGACAGATTTTGTTAAGGTGATTTTCATAACCAGTTTGATCAGTAATATGCATGTTATGATTATGCTAATACAAAATTTATTTTATTTTATTTTTAGCAATTTTCTTTCATTTTTATTTTTTTCTTTCATTTGTCATTTAAAGTAAAAACAAAAACAAAAAAAAACCCAGCTGAAATTAAATACCATGTATGTGGGCAGAGTGAAAAGCTGATGATACATCAAACCATTTTAAGTATACAGTTGCATCAAAAGCATGAGTGCAATAAAAGATCCAAATATGTTCAAAACAACTACTTATTTCATTTAATTACTTTACATTTACTTAGTTAAAAGAACAACCAAGAATTTTTAGAACATATTAGTCATGTATTTAAAACACCAGAGTACCTTAACATACATACACACCATAACCAGTTTGTACATAAGTAAATGCAGACAAAAAGCAAAAAAAAAACATTGTGCTGGGAATTGATATGATAATATAAAAATAATATGTGTAAATAGATAATGATTGCCCCCCCCCCCCAAAAAAAACAAAAAAAAAACAAACAAAATAATGCAGGCTATATTGAATATATATCTGTAATAATAATGAATAAATAAAAAATAATAACTTTCATTCAACACATTGAATCATGATCTGAACTTTCCTGACCCTTTCAGACATCATGGACCCAGGGTTCGGACCATATGAGAGCTGCGGATAGATATAGCAATATTTTACATCAACATTACACAATGAATGTAGCAGCAATAAAAAATATACCTTCACTTACATTCTCCGTGACCATGGGCAGCAAGGTCGACACACAACAATGCTACATCCAATAACTAATACAGTAAACCTGCAGTAAACCCTCTGGATCCACATAGATGTACCAAAAAATATTGATTCCAGTGCGTGTTTAAGAAAATCATTTAAGAAAATATTGTTGAGCAAACTAGACAAAACATTAGTGCAGATTTTGGACTCTTTATTTTCTTACTGCAGTATTTAGAGAAATATATTTATTTTCTAAAGCATCAAAAAATAAAACAAAGAAACTTGATCTAATCCTCAGGTCAGTAATATCAGTCCACACCTGCAGAGGGAGTGATGGGGCTGCTGGCAGAGCTTTAAGCAGCTGGCTGGGATAATAAAAGGGTTTGGTGATCAGTTATCGGCCTGTAGTAATCGAGTGGTTCGTTGGATTGGATGAGGTGATGGTGATCTGGGAGGAAACTTCTCCTCTTAAATTTTAAACTTTCAAACTGAGGGGGTGGATAAAATCTAAACATCTGTGATGTGTTGGGTTTCAGTAAGAGCACTCACTATGACAAAGAGGAAGTGAAGTGTGTTTCTCTTTAATCTAATTTTCCATGTCAGCTCATGTGTAAACTGTGGAAACCCATTCCTGTCAGAAAAAGGAATCCAGTTAAGAATGATTAAAAATGAAAACCCCAAATTATGAGAGATTAAATTAAAACGTTAAAACAGATCAAAACAGGTACTTCTGTGCAGTACACACCAAAGTATCCTGACAAAAACACCCTACACTGGCTGTAATAAAATTCTTTCATTGCACCCTCCCGGTCTGAAAAACCAAACTTAAGTCCGCTTGCTAGTTGGTGGACTTGATTCATCTGCTAGCTAGATAACTAGTAGGCTATCTTTAGGTAGTCCAAGTTGGTGTACACTGTCATTAGCTTGCCAGTTACTAAACTGGTATCTTTATCAATAAGTCTTTCATCAGCCTTGTGAGTAAAATGGTCCTTGTCAGCTAACTAGTTATTAAACAGCTGTTAAACTGCTATTTTATCAGTTAGTCAGCTTAGTTAAACTGATATCTTTATCAATTATTTCTTCATCAGCCAACTGGGTCCTACAACTTGTTATAACTAGCTATATCGGTCCTTCGTAGGCTATTAGTAAACTGGTATCTTTGTCAGTTTGTCCTTTGTCATCTAGCCAGTTAGTAAACTAGTTAATTAACTGGTCTTTTGTCAGCTAGCTAGTCAGTAAACAGCTAATAAATTGGTATTTTTTATCACTTAGCCAGCTAAGTTAAACTGATATCTTTATCAATTAGGCTTTTATCAGTCTACAAGTTTGTAAACATGGGCCGTTACAGCTCGTTTTAATTAGGTATATAACTGGTTCTTCATCAGCTATTAGTAAACAGGTATCATTGCCAGTAGTTCTTTGTTAGCTATCCAGTTGGTAAACTTTTAGCTAGTTAGTAAACTTGTCCTTGCTTAAGCTAGCTAGTTTGTAAACAGCTATTAAGCTAGTTTTTTTTTTTTTTTATCAGTTACCCAGCTTAGTTACACTGGTATCAATACCAGTTAGTCTACTCCTTCATCAGCCAACTAGTTAGTAAACTGGGCCCTAGTCAGCTCGCAAGTTGGTGATCTGTTTGCTAGTTAATATACTGGTCCTTTGTTAGCTAGCAAGTTAGTAATCAATTTTTAAACTGGTATTTCAGTTAGCTAGACTAGTTAAACTGATATCTAGCGGTTATTCCTTCATCAGCCTACTAGTTAATGAACTGTTTCCTCACAGTTAAGTTATTGCAAGCTAAATTTAACTGGACTACCACAACAAACAGCAGCTACAGCAGCAGGAATATTAATCATAACAGTAGTGGTAATGGCAAGGTAGAAAGGATAGAAATAGAAAGAGTAAAAGTGTGTGTTTATGTGTCTGTTCAAAGGAGAGGAGAGAAAAGAGAAAAGGAGTGAGGTTATTAAGGAGAAGGTGCCAAGAGTGCAAGTTATTGTTAAGCTGTGTGGGTCATTTAGGAAGTAATGCAGACAGGATCGGCTCCCAAGCTTTCTCAAACTGATGCAGTTTGTGATTAATAGATGCAGTTATTTTTTCCATTGTTACATGTTCCATAAAGAGGTCTATCCATAGTGAGATGTTTAATTTTTTCCTGCTTTTTCCAGCTTTGGAAGACGGTTTTCATGGCGACAGTTAGAGCGATGAGTACTATTTTTATGCTGTGGTTGGGAATTGTGATGGAGTTTGAAGATAAGTCTCCTAGCAAGCAGAGTGAAGGGGTGAGTGGACTCCCGCAGCCCAATATGAGGGACAGTTTCTCAGTGATTTCTTTCCAGAAGTGTTGTACAGGTGAGCAGTGCCATAGTGCATGGGATGTAATCATCTGAGGTGTTAAAGGGGCAGAGTGAGGGGCAGTTATTACTGTTTGAGAGGCCCATTTGGTGCTTTTTTTTTTTTTTTGCCTGTGATGTGTGTTCTGCGGTTTATTTTGTACTGTATGATTTGGACGTTCGGTTTGTTTGTCACTGAAAATGTGTTTGTGCAGATGTTGGTCCAGCAGTCGTTATCTAGTGTTATAGATAAATCTTTTTCCCATTTTGCGGTTGGGAGGAATATTGTCAGGTCAGTACTGAAGACTCTGTACAGTTTGGAGAGGGTTTTATTGGGTGTTATAAGCTTGCTTGTTTCTTCTGCTAGTATGGATGTTTGAATATTGTATTGCTTTTAGTTTTTTTATGTGTTATGACTGATTTAAGCTGCACATATCGGATAAAAGATTTATGGTCTATTTTGTACTTATGAATCAACTCTTTGAAAGGCGTGAAAGCTGAGTTTTCGATTATGTGTCGGAGTTGTGTGATGCCTTTATCCTTCCATCCATCCATCAACCGCTTATCCGAAATCAGGTTGCTTAGGTAGCAGTTCCAGCAGGGGACCCCAGACATCCCTTTTCCCGGCTACATTAGCCAGGTCTGACTGGGGTTCCCAGGCCAGAGTGGAGATATAATCCCTCTACCTAGTCCTCAGTCTACCCCGTGGCCTCCTTCCCAGCTGGACGTGCCTGGAACACCTCATTAGGGAGGCGATCAGGTGGCATACTTACGAGATGCCTGAACCACCTCAACTGGCTCCTTTCTATGCAAAGGAGTAGCGGCTCTACTCCGAGTCCCTAAACAGATGACTGAGCTTCGCACCCTAACCCTAAAGGAATTGCCTGCCACCCTCTGTGACAAAGCCCATTTCGGCAGCTTGTGTCCACAATCTCATTCTTTCAGTCATGACCCACCCTTCATGACCACAGGTGAGAGTGGGAAGAAGATGTGGGAATGAAGATTGACCGGTAGATCGAGAGCTTTGCCTTCTGGCCATCTCACACTCCATTGTCCCCTCACTCGAGAACAAGACCCCAAGATACTTGAAATCTATCACTTGGGGTAAGGACTCACTCCCTACTCGGAGTAGACAATCCACCGGTTTCCTGCTGAGAACCATGGCCTGAGACTTAGAGGTGCTGATCCTCATCCAAGCCACTTCACACTAGGATGCGAACTGATCCATTGAGTGCTGGAAGTAACAGACCGATGATGCCAACAGAACCACTTCATCTGCAAAAAGCAGCTTTGCAATCCTCAGGCTACTGAACTGCAAAACCTCCCTTCCATGACTATGCCTCTAGATCCTGTCCACAAATATCACAAAAAGGATTGGTGACAAGGCGCAGTCCTGACGGAGGCCAACCCTCACCAGAAAGAGTCCGACTTACTACCAAGAACCCGGACACAGCTCCCACTTTGGGCGTACAGAGATTGGATGGCCCTGAGCAGTGACCTCTCTCTCCATACTCAGCACCTCCCACAATGTCTCCCGAGGAACCTGGTCATACACCTTCGCCAAATCCACAAAACACATGTAGACTGGATGGGCGTACTCCCAGGTGGTGGTAGGGCTGCCAGACTCCAGTCTCTTTTTTTAGAAAGTTGCAGTAGTGTTGATTTTGACCAGTTTATTGAGTAGTTTGAAATGGCAGAGAATCTACTGAATAGTCGCATCGATGTGGATTCTGTAAATAAAGTAAGATGTCATCTGCATGTAAGCTTATTTTGTGATTTCTGTGCTAGATTGTACACCTTTGATAAGATTATTTTGGCATACTGCAGCGGCAAGTGGTTCAATGTAAATAGCAAAGAGGGAAGGAGAGAGTGGAAACTGGTATCCTCGTCAGTTAGTCCTTTGTCAGCTAGCTAGCTCGTAAACTGGTATTTTGTGGTAGTCCTTCATTAGCTAGGTTACACTGGTATCTTTATAAATAAGTCCTTTTGTAACCTATTAGTAAGTAACTTGGACCTTGTCATAACTGGTTCTTAATATCGCCAGTACTTAATCTGCTAGGTAGTAAACTGATAATCCAAAAAATGGTATTGCATCAGCTAGTCCTTCATTTTCTATGTAGTTATTTCATTTTTTATTCATTAGCCAACTCTTTGGTATTCAGTATCAGTGTCTCTTTAAACATGTCCTAAAAGAAACATCTAGTTATTTAGCTTTCAAGTTAATAAATAAACACAAGCTTTTATCCAGTCCATTGTGTTATCTGTATTTTGGAAGCTTATTTTGATAACTTTAAAGCTCCTCATCTCAACCCCAGTATGAGAAAAAATAAAGATTTTATCATGTAATGTTTTATAAACTCGTCTGTCCTGACTGAACAGTTTCATGAAGCCAAACTTTGTCTTATGGGTCGAACAGGAAGTGACCAAAGTTTCCTGAGCCGACTCACCCTCCTCACTGATAACACACACACACACCACACACACACACACACACACACACACACACACACCACACCCCTGCTCAGTTATCTGTTTCTCCTCTGCTGTCACTCTGACACACACACACACACACACACAGAGGGAGGTAGATAACTCTGTGATTCCACTGCTGAATTTTTAACGCTGTTGTGGAACTTTTTTTTTTCCAGGCGGGTTACTGTGGCACCGGGGTACTGTTACACCGACAGAGAGACACACAGAGAGGGAGAGACAGAGACAGAGTTCAGTTCAGTTCTGTTGTTTACTGAGGCTGGACGGACACAGCACTGTTCATGGGGTGTATGGTAAGTTACTCCATCTATCTACTGCATGTTATTCACTGCTGATGTTTTTATTCTTTAACTTTGTCAGCTGTCTCTTACGAAAAAAACTTTGTTTTCACACATTAATTGTTCTCTCTCACTTGTGAAATGTCCAAAAACCAATTCACATTATATTAGCACATGTGATTCTCGGATATTTTACATGCGAGAGCATCACTGTCACGTTTAATATAACAGATGGACCATATTTCACAGTTTTGGACATTTTTGGACATTTCACACGTGATAACATTTTCCACGAAAACATTTTATGTGTGAAGTTAAAATTTGTAAATGTGAAAACATACATTTTGGATGTGTGGTTCTGGAGTTTCTGGTTGATCTCATTTTGCTAAAAGAGCCTGAGGTTGTTCATTTAGTCTTTTCAGTCATACACTGTGTGACATTTTACATGACAGAGCTGACATTTGACCTCCTGACTGTCTGAAAGGGTTCTGCTGAATGAATGAGCACAAATTTAATATATAATTTCTGGTGATGACAAGTAATTTTGGAGGAGTATTTTAAACTATTACCATCAGAGCTGCAACAATTAATCACTAAATCAATTATTAATTGAATATTAAATTACTCACCAACTTTTTTGATAATTGGTAAATTGTTTTTAGTCATTTTTTTAAAGAAAATGTCCAAATTCTGAGATTTCTGCTTCTCAGATATGAATATTTTCTGGTTTCTTTACTCCTCTTTGACAGTAAACTGAAAATCTTTGTATTTTGGACAAAACAAGACATTTGAGGACCTCAAATCTGGGTTTTGGAAAACAGTGATCAGTGATTTTTCACTATTTTCTGACATTTTATAGACTAAACAACTAATTGACTAATTGAGGATATAATCAACATATTAATCAATAGTGAAATTAATTGTTATTTGCTGCCGTAGCCACAGTGACTCGTTCACTAAATACCCTCAAAGGCAGGAGCTCTGACTTGGCTGGACTCAACCTCACCGTCACTGACTGTCGTATTGGCACCTTTATATACTTGAATTATTTATTGTAGGAGGTTTGTTTGTGTGTCTGTGCTCTCTTATGCATGCTAGAGGGTTTCGTGAGTACATCTGGTTTAGAGCTGCAACAAAGGATTATTTTCATCATCGATCAATCTGTCGATTATTTTCTCAATTAATCGATTAGTGGTTTAATCAGTAAAATGTCAAAAAAAAAAAAAAGGGAAAAATCATTGATCACTGTTTTCCAAAGCCCAAGTTTGATGTCCTCAAATGTCTTGTTTTGTCCAAAACACAAAAATATGCATTACTGTCATAGAGGACTGAAGAAACCGGAAAATATCCTCATTTGAGAAGCTGAAATCAGGCAATTTGGACATTTTTTTTATTAAAAATGACTCAAAACGATTAATCAATTATCAAAATAGTCGCCAATTAATTTAATAATGGATTAATAATCGATTAATCGTGGCAGCTGTAATCTGTAATCACACTGTACCCCGATCTAGTCCAACTAACAGCAACTTTACAACATCATTAATGTGAAGGGATGTAGTCACAGGAAATCTGCTTCCTGTGTAAATATCAGAAATAAATTCCCCTATCATCAATCTCTCCCATCTGTCCGACTGTTTCCAAACAACAAATCTAAATAATTTGGAGCAACTTTCACTCGCTTAAAAAGGTTTAAAGGTCCAGTATGTAAGATTTTGTTGGATCTATTGAATGTGAATATGGCAGAAATTAAATATGTAATGGGTTAATTTCACAATGATGGCACACTCACTGTACATTATCCAACTTATTCCATGGTTTGTCACCAAAAAATCAATAATTTGGCACAAAATATTAATTTTAAAATGATCATATTGATTTTAAAATGATTTAATTGTTCCTTCGGAGTCTATGATCAATTCTGTATCCATAGCGGTCTGTTCTTCATAGCAACAGTCTGGTATACAGAAATAACAGGCCTTAGAATATTGTAATTGACCAATCAGAATTGAATATTTAACCAAGCTGTGTAATAAAAGTCACAAATGTGCTTTCATTAGTGTAATCACCTGATAATAAGAATAATTGTGTTAAAGACCTTTATATCTACTGAAGGTGCAGGTCCTCGTCCACCATGTTGAACTGCCATGTTTCTACAGTAGCCCAGAAGGGACAAACAAAACTCAAGAAAGGACCTTACCTGTTTTTCATGAGTTTCACAGCCACCATAGTTTCTCCTATCCGAACGGGAGCATTACTGAGTTGGTTGCAGTCTAGAACCTCACCACTGGATGGCACTAAATCCTAAACACTGGTCCTTTAAGTTCTATTTCAAAGGGACAGTTCACCCCGAAATAAAAAAAAAAAAAATTTCTTTGGAGTTTACAGCTGAGGAGTAATCTGTTTTTTTTTTTTTTTTTATCAGTTAGTCCTTATAAGCTAGCTAGAATCTACCGGAACTACTTTCTTTTCCAGTAGAAAGAAAGTAGTACCTACATGAACTGCTCACAATGAGGTTTGTTGTTTATTTTGAGTAACGAGGACATGATTTTTGGTTTTGAATTTTTCAAACGTATAATTTGGCGCTTTGAACACCACAAGTTGAGTACCAATTTGTCCTAATATATTGGAGGGAAGACAGACATTTCTACAGTCAAGTATTTCCAAAACTCTGCACCAAAACAATCTACATGAATAAATAACATTACAGGCCAGGGAAAACATATGTATTTTTAATTTGGGGGTGAACTGTCCCTTTAATTCTTCATCGCTATACTATCTTACTATCTTGTATGGTGCTTTGTTTTCCTAAGTTATAGTGTAACTCCAAAACTCTGCTCAAACTAAGGTATGTTTGAACGTAAACATAGTTGGTGCACCCCTAAATTAGTTTGTTCTGCTTTAGAACTTATGTTGCTCTTTAAAGAAAAATGCCAGTTTCAGAAAAACAAAACATATGAGAATGCATAGTTTGTGTGAGGTAGAGCGTGGAATGAAGAGCAGCGCATAATCATACAAAGCAGCTGCAGACTATATCAGAAAGTAAACAATCACAATACACATTTTCTGTCCTGGTATTCCCGTCTTCACTGAAATATTCTGTCAGGCATGAGGGTTTTTTACACAAGTCCCTGTAGGATCACAGAGTAGAGTTTGAGAACTCTAAGAATTCAGCGATAAACAAAATAAACTTTTCCTCTACTTTTCCTCCGTTAGTCCCACTTGACGCATTGCTGTGAAGGTCAAGTGTATTTTGACCATAAAACCAGGCAGAAAATTCAACAGAGCACAGCCCCTCTCTCCTTTCTAAGTAATTTGATTTATTCTTATTTCTTATTTCTTCTTATTTATCTTTTATTTAAAGAAGGAGTCTCTTGAGATTAAATATCTTTTTTAATAAGACAGACTTGGCCAAAATGGCTAAACAGCTCAAAGTTGTATTTGCACTTTTGGTGTGACAACTCTATAAGGTATCACAGATGTCAGTGTGTACTGATTATTCCCATTATCTTTAGAAGAACATACTCCTCAAGAGTGAAGTGAAAGCATCTCAATCGCCCCCTGGTGGCTGGCTGCAGTATAGGTCATAAATCCCACCAACTCCATTTTAATAGATAAGACATGAACTAATACATCCAAGTACACAACAAATATTTTTTATTCCCAAAGATTGTTTTTGTCATTTTACATAGTTCTTATCACGCTGATTTTTGTTCAAGTGTTCATTTTTTAGACCAGTTTGGTTTTCATGAGTCGGCCAGATGTATGGGCATGACCTCAACGACGCAACTCCAACTCTGATCACTACTGCACGGACAAATGATCTCACCTGTACAAGATGGCAGGGCTCGTATCAGTGATATTTTAGTGTTGATTTTGTCCAGTGGGAGAAAGTAGAGCTGCGTTGTCCATCTTTATTTTTGTCAATGGTACTGACACACCCTGAAGTAGAAGAAGTTAAAGTACTGGAGGTCGGCAGAAGTGATCTTTGTTTGTAAAAGGTTAGTTGGACAGAAAACTCAAGAAACAGTGTCATGTTTCAGCTTTACAATAAGCCGGAAATTAGATTGAACTTTTAAAAAGTTTAAAGTTAGGTTCCTTAGTTGCGCCAAAGTACCGCTCTCTGTTTGGTCATTTTGAATGTGACTCAAAAGCCCTTTTCAGGATCTTAAAGACCAAAGTGATCCAGACTTGATTCTGAAACTTGAATCCTCCTTTCTCGTCCCTCAGGCCCGTCCTGTCCTGATGCCGTTACCGTAGCAACATGACCCTCAACACCCAGAGAGAGAAGGAGCCCCTGCGGCGGCGAGGCAGCACGCCGATTCCTCCCGCCCACTTCTACCAGCACCCGTCCTGGACTCGAGACCCCCGGCCACCCGGCAGCGCCCAGCCCGACCCCGAGCAGCCCCGCACCCAGCGCAGCCACCCTCCTCTGGGACAGTCGGCGTCCTACCACCCCGGAGACAAGTCCCTCCACTACCGCGCCCAGTGGAGTTCGGACTCGGAGGACGACTCGCAGAGCGACTCGGACTGTGTTTACAGAGTGGTGTTGCTGGGCGACCACGGCGTCGGGAAGACCAGCCTCGCAGGAATCTTTGCTGGGATCACAGAGAAAGACGAACAGCCTGGAGGTGAGATGTCATGTTTGGTTGTCTGATTAGTTTATCTGTTAATCCTTAATGTTGTCACTTTAAACAAATACCATAAACAACCAGACAGCCTCTCAGACAGCTCAGACCTCCGCCAAGGACAAATGTCTTATCTCACAATGTTAACAAAAGTGAAAAATAGTTTGTTTATCTGCCCTGTGATTCAGATCCATTCTAAAATTTAATAGTTTTCCTTGGCCTGTGCTACACTCTTCCACCAAGTTTCATGAAAATCCAGCCAGTAGTTTTTCTGCAATCATGCTGATGGACAGATGTTCAACAAATTAACAGGGGTTTTGCAGCCTGTCTTGGTCTGATAGATCGTGGTGGCTAATGTTAGCCAACTTGGTTCCACTTTATTTTACAGCACATTAATAAGCTGTAAATTGTATAAAATTAGACAAAAACTAAAAAGAATGTGTTCTCTGTTAGACACTTAAAAATACAGTGTTACTCTAATGACACGTAACAAGCTGTACTTTGAATCAAATTAGATAAAAATATGTTCTATTAGATATTAAACAAACACAGCGTTATGCTAACAAGATATAAAAGTTGTCCTAGAAATAATATTTTTATTAGACACTAAACAAACAAGAGCTTATTAGTTGTGACTCACTGCTGTATAACTGACAGCAGTGAGTCTAATTGTTGTCTATGGGTAGGATTTATTTTGGTTGCAGGACAAACAAGCAGGTGACCACCCTGATAGAATGTATTAAAGGACAAGTTAGACTATATTTATTCGCTTTCTTGCCAAGCATTTGCTTTGCTTTAGCTACTGCCAGCAGCTGGCTAACTTGGCTTAACATAAAGAGTGTAAACAATGGGAAACAGTTAGCCTGGCTCTGCCCAAGAGTAACAAAATCTGCCTACCAGCACCTCTAAAGCTCACTAATTTGCCCCTCCATAAGTCCTGTAGAGCAGGTGTGGTACTCAGTGGAACCTCAATCAGCTTTCTCCACTCCTGTTTCCTGTACATAGATATGCTATATGCTAGGCTCATATATGATGAGAAGAAAACCAAACTTTGAAGATGGTTAAAAGATGCTGGGGACCTGTAAAAGCGGCATATATAGTAACGTCTTAACTTAGCTAATATTAGCAAAATGCATGCTAAATCATTAACTAGCTAGTTACATCTGGTAGCTAATTTTATCAAAACACTAGCTAAGTGGAAAGCTGATCTAGATCAGTCACAACCTTGCTAGTTAGCTAGTGTCTTGCTAACATGAGCTAACTTCAGATGTGACTATGTAGGCCTGAGTTGTTTTTCCGGCTCCCCTAGCAACATTTCATCTTCAAAATCTGGTTTTCTTTTCAACATAGATGAGCGTAGTACAGTAGAGGAAATGCAAAAGGAGAAAGCTGACTGTGGTTTTGCTGGGTAACAAGCTTGTTCAACTGTACTTGGAGCACAGAGCAAAAAGGGGTGGGACTTAATGGACGCATAACATGAATCTTGTTCAAGAAGCTTCCTGCAGTCCTTGCTGGTTGATGGGAAACTGGTTCTAGCCATAAAATAGTGCAGCACATAACCTCTCTCACAACACAGTGATTTGTTTTTGTATGGATTAAACAAATAAGATAAGTGTTAATTAGTGAGCTTTAGAGATGCTGGTGGCCAGATTCCTATTAAGTGTACAAACATGGCAGTGGTATCAATCTTCTCATCTGACTCTCGACGAGAAAGTGAACTTTTCCTTTAAGAGTCTTAATCATGGATGTATTAAATGAACACTTATTTTCCACTTTAAGATCAGATTACTGGTCAGGGTTTGTGTCTCTCAGCCTGTGACCTCTCACAAGTCCAACGACTTTCTAGAAGTGACAGTCTGAATCTCAGCAGAAGCCTTTTCAGTGTTTTTTACCATGTTTTCTTGTTGCGCTTTCACACTCCAGCTCAGTCCTCAGCAGATCAGTTTTTGTTTTCTGTCCCTGACTTTGTTCTGATCATCACAACCTTGACTGACCCGACATAATTGATCAGCTCCTGTGTCACGTGGTGATTGGCCTGAGGCCATGATTGACAGCCTGTATTGATCCTTGATTGTCTGACAGTGTGAGGGGGCAGAGGCTGACTGTTGCTAATTTTTGAAGCTGACTGAGCTCGTGTGTCAGATGACACTCTCTGCTTTAGTTTTTCTCATTTTTATTCTTCTTGCTGTAGAGCTCAGAGTCCTGATGCAGTTGTTTGCTACAAGTTATTAACAGCGTTGTTACTGTTGTTTGCCAGATTTGTATTTATCTCTGTGTGATCACAGTTATAATTTGTTGTTTGTCCTCCATGTTGTTTATTGTTTCTGGCCTTGCTTGGGTCGTGGCTCTAGGGGTGAAGATGTTGGTCATCTGATCCACCACTCTAGACTGAAATATCTCAACAACTATTGGATAGAAATTTCATAAAATGCTGTAAAATTTGTACAAAATTAAAAACTCTGATCCCCTGACCTTTCATGTACCCCCTTGATCAGGTTTTAAAGCTACAATATGGAACATTTCCACTTTAAAGTTTAAAAACGCTAGACATGTGTTATCCCAAATGTTTCCAACAATCGTCAAACCCAGACAAATCCAAAATTTATTCAAGGTAACGATGCGTTTCCTACAAGCTGCCAGTAGCTAATTTCCTGGAAAGAGAGATTTTTATCTGTAGTGGAGGTTCTCTTAACAATGAAGACAACAACTCCCATGATCCCACGCTACTTCATGACATAATAGAACTACGTCTTTTGTTACCGTTTTAATGTGAGAGAGACCCCTAGTGGCAGAACATGCATATTGCGTGTTTAATGCGTCCAGTTCTTTGGTTTACATTTTCACATTTCCATCACTCTCTGTGTGTTTAGTGCTAATTAGTGTTAGCATTCTATCCTGCTAACAGGATGATGAACATTGTAAACATTATACCTGTTCTGCAGGGCTGCAGATTCTCAGTCTTGTTGTTTATTACTTGTGTTTATTGTTTGTTGCAGAGGACACATACGAGCGGACGCTGACAGTAGATGGAGAGGAAACCACACTCATTGTCATGGATACCTGGGAGAACGACAAACTGGTACAGTGCGTGTGTGTGTGTGTATTGATGAAGTGAAGTGAAGTTGTGGAGTATTAGGTTGAAGCAGAGGATTATGGGTAAACATGACATGGCCGATTTCAAACCTGTGTGGACAGATTGTTTTCTGTGTTTCTCATGTTCAGATAACAACAATATAAAAAATGTTCTCTCACTACTTTGATAGTTTTATTAAGATCGTAAAATAAACAGCCAAACAATTTGTTGTGATAATGAAAATATTACTTTAAGCTTGTTATGTTGAGATCACAAAATGCTATTTACCAGGAGACTTTTTTCAAAATTAGAATCAGAAATATGTGATTGATCCCTGGGGGGCGCACTGGGTCATGTTACTGTTGCTCCCATTCAAGAATAAATTTGGAAACTGGATAGTCTCAAATAGCCAGACCAGATCTCCACAGCACTGCGTCAAATCATAAGCATATTTCACAGAATGATCTCTTGATAATTTATAGTCCTTTGGTGTATAAAAGTTTTATGCCGTTAAGTCAGTGTTTGTGAAGCCACATGGTGTTTTTTTTTGCATAGACTTTACTCAAATGTTGATTTTTTTTTTTTTTTATCACAACACCCTGACTCCCCAAAAGAAGGTCCAAATGATGATGTGGTGATGTGATATCTATTATTGATTTTGCTCGGTTGTTAAAGTCTGTAGTTAAGGAAACTTCACAATAAATGCCTACTCATGGTTCACCGAAGAGAGGCTTTTATTGTGAAACAGCAGCAGTACATTCATAGCATCTTCATTCAACCTTTATTTTAACTTGGACATACATTGAGGTGGAGGCCTCATTTACAGTGTGGTCGAATAAAACAATAAAAAATAAAAGCAGTTAGACAAGAAAAAGCTGAAGAGAAACACATAAAATGATAAATAATAAAACATAACATAACATAAAATGATGAATAATAATGAATAAAAACAGTTAAAATGTAGAACACATTAATCAGGTAAGACAGGAACAACTAGAAGTAAAATGTGATACAGTTAAAGATTTAAATTCCCCTATGCATAAAAATGAGGAAAGCTTTAAATTGCTCTGCATGTTGTTCCACATTACAGATGCACAATATGAAAAACTGGATTTTCATTCATTCATAGCGTCTAAACAGCAATATATTTTCATTTAAGTGAACTGACAGCACAACAAATAAGAGAGTAAGGCTGACAATATACTCTGGATGAGCAATAATATCAATTATAAATCTATAAAATCCTTTTTAAATTAACATTTTGTGTCAAATTATTGATTTCTGGGGGAACACACGTAACCATCTAGTAAGCAGTATAATGTACAGTGAGCGGGTTATTATGACAGGGTTTATTTCTCCATATACCTGCTCACTGTGCATCATATCTTACATAATGTATAAAATAATGCAGTTTAAAGATTCTGATTCTGACGGACTGTATGCCACACTCCCTTAAATATCAGTCATGTTCTGAAATCTGCAAGATAACACAATGTATTTTTGTATTTCGTTAATTAATAAAAATTCCATCTAAAACAACATGTTGTGGCTAAGACAAAAAACCTATATTAGATTGTAATGTGCATGAAATAATACATGACTTTTCTGTGTTTTGATATCAGCATTATATCGGCATCAGTTGACAATATAAAGAACAACACAGAATGATATTAGCGTTTCAGAGTTGTGTATCAAAATCTGGATCTAACAGACATTAACACGTCTCTTTGTCTCGTCCTCTGTGTCCGTGTCTCTGTGTCTGTCAGGAGGGCGAGGACGGCTTGTCTCAGGACGACTGTCTGAAGGTCGGGAGCGCTTACGTCATTGTTTACTCCGTCACCGACCGCTCCAGCTTCGACTCCGCCTCTGAGCTCCGTATCACGCTGCGACGCGCCCGCCAGTCCGAAAACCTTCCCATCATCCTCGTGGGCAACAAGAGCGACCTGGTCCGGTCCAGAGAAGTCGCTGTGGAAGGTGAGGGGTCAGAGGTCAGAGGGCGTACATACAAACACAACAAATTTATACTGATGCTAAGATTTTTTCCTCTCTCTGTGTGCTGTGTCTGTTTTTCCCAGAGGGCCGAGCGTGTGCGGTGGTGTTTGACTGTAAGTTCATCGAGACATCGGCGTCTCTGCAGCACAACGTGGCCGAGCTGTTCGAGGGCGTGGTCCGACAGCTCCGTCTTCGCCGGGACGGCAGCAAGGCTGTCGAGCGCCGACGCTCCATCTACAAGCGCAAAGAGAGCCTTACCCAGAAGGCTCGGCGCTTCCTGGACCGACTGGTGGCGCGCAACAACCAGCGCATGGCTGTTAAAGCACAGTCCAAGAGCTGCCACGACCTGGCCGTCCTCTGAAGACACATGTCCACTAGGAGCGTCAGGTTGGACTCTCTTTGACTTGCTGAAGTTCTCTCGGTTGGGATATTGTGGATGATGGCGTCTGCTGTGATTCTCGCGCTCAGCGAGTCGACCACAGAAATGATAAGCAGCGAACGGAATCTGTTTCGGACTGTATGTACGTCGCTGATCATTGTGACCAATTAATTTTCCTCTTTGACCTCGTGGTCTCAGACTTTTCCTCCACATGACTGAAACATGAAAAAAAAAACTGAGTGACTGTACAAGGATCATCACTGTAGGGTTAAAGGTTCAGTGTGTGTGTGTGTGTGTGTGTGTGTGTGTGTGGGCAGATGACTGTTCAGGAAGTCCTGTTGTTTCCACTGTGTCCACTGTACTGTTCTCCTGAGGTTTCTACTGTTTTCAGTTCAACACTGTGCAGAATAAAGTCTTAAAGGAACAGTCCTCTCAAATCATGTTTCACAGACGTCAAATACAGATGAACACCAATATGATCTACATTTTCATTTCATTTTTTTTATTTATTTTGTATTTATTTTTATTTATATTAATTTTTTGTTTTCATAATTTACAACTGACCACTCCTCAAAAACAGTGATTGTCCAATCATGACTAGGCACATCAGATGGAGACTTTTTTTTTAAGCCTGTTCTAATGTATTCATCTGCTGTACCTGTGGCTTCCCCTGCAGTTATTTAGGTTGCCTCAACAGCACGGTCTTAGCGCTATTCTTTTGTTTGCTTTTGCAAATAACTTAATTTATGATAGATTAAGTAATTTGGTGCAGTAACGCTCAGTGTAATGTTTTCTGTGGATGTCACCTTACTGCCTCAAGCTAGCTGCTGAATTCTAGACATAATTACACAAGTTTGCAAATGAAACCATTTCCTATTTCACACCTAGCTATATTGTTAGCTTAAGGCCGTGTCTATCATGTAAATTTAAATTGTACATACAGCAGCAGCACACACACACAGGCAAAAAGATCACAGAGCAGAACGAGCCGGCTTCCATACAACAACAAAGCTGATACAACTTCTGCTGCAGTATGAACTTTCACAAAAAGCAACGTTAAAAAACACTTACCTGCATTCTGCCCACTACTTAACATTCACACAGTGTCTCTCAATATTACAACATTAGTCCAAATCGCCCCAGCCGGTTGGAGTTGTAACATTAGCTGCCATGTTCAGCAGGATAACCAACGACATGAGCAGTAAAACATAAACACGGTAAAACTTACAGCTTCCAAGTTTGAGATCAGGTCTTAGACAGCTGGTATCGATCCAACATTGAGCTTCAATCAATACTTGACCTCATATTTCTTGAAGCATTGATTCATTTATTTAACACATACTGAGATGTAAAACAAGAGATTTAAAAAAAAACATGAAAATGGTGGTTTTTGTGATTGCTTGCCATCCCCTGCTTGTCACAGTATTTCAAGATTGTGATTACTGCAACAGTGTTAACATGTCCAGCTAATTCCCTTACTGCACACAGTGGTAATGTAGTGTCACTTCCAAAGTCAGGAGTTAGCAAGTCTTACATTATTTTGTCAGGTTGCAGTTTACGTCATAAAAATCTGTGTTCAAGTCTGTAACATTCAGTGTGTGGCAGTCGGTCCTGGATGATACTATATCAGAGTTAAGGCTGCTGATGCTGAGTGTTAACCAGAGAGCAGGGACGACGTGCCTTCTCAGTATATTGTAATAAAGTTAAAAATCATCTGGCAACAGTTGTCAGTCCAGTACAATCGACGGTTGTCAGGTCAAGATTGGAAGCAACTTTTATTAACTTTTGACTAAAACTACCATTGTTTATCGTATTATTAAGATTTTCATGTATCTTTTTATTGTAAACAGTAAACATGCAGAGTGAGAATGGAAATATTAACAGATGTAGCAACAGTAACTACGAGTGACAGGGATGAATGTAAAATTGTCCTAAATGATAAAAATAAATAATATTTTCATGAATCTTTTCTTTCCTCCATTGTACTCTGACATATCAACAGTTAGTTCTTTAATTCTGATATTTAAACACAGCTGCAACTGTCACATTTTCACAGCACTGCAGCAACGCCATTATATAAAATACAGGAAATGTCATGAAGAGGACGCTGAAAAGACTTATCATAGAGTACCTTTTGCACTGTAACATTTAAACGACATAGCAGCAACATAACTACTGATAACATTGTAACTGCCATGTTGCAGTAATGTTTTAACAAAAGAAACATCACCATCACGATGCTGCAGGGACATACCGTGTTTGTAGCGTATTTATTTTTCGGTTATTTTATTTAACTCTTAAAATATTTCCTTAATTTTATCTTACATTTCCTTGTTCTTATCAGATTGTTTTATTTTTATTGTTTGTTTCATTCACTGTAAACTTACTAATCAAATCTTCTCATGTGTTTTGTTTTTTGTTTTAAGTTGTAATTTATTTTCTACAGGAGCTGCAGGGATCAAACCTCTGTGTTCCACTTGACATAAACACACTCCCGGGTTGCCACGTCAACCCGCCGGGCCTCCTGGATGTTTACTGTTGCCATGGTGACGTGGTGACCGTTAGCCACACTGGAAGAAGCGGCGGTTTACTGAGCAGTCGTCATGACGATGGGCCTGCATGCTGACACCTCTGTGGGGTTGACAAAAAACAGGCCGAGTGTTTGGCTGATTGATGGGACAGTGCCTTCCTTGGGACTCTTCTGCCCTGAGTTTAGCCTCTCAGGCTGCATACAGACCATGTTGGTAACCATACACGGCCTGATTATCTGCGTTACTGACCCTAATAGGAGACGATGGTTTTTTTTTCCTGAAGTTACATTTTAATATAGTCCCTTAAACTGGTCTTGACAGATGGCCACCCGCCACAGAGTCTGGTTCCACTCGAGATTCCTGCCTGTTAAAAGGAAAAGATAAAAGAAAGTTTTTCCTTGTTTCTGTCATCTTAGTTCTTGCTCTTGGTGGGAATTATTGGGTCTCTGTAAATAATATATAAGAGTGTGGCCTAGACCTGCTCTATATAAAAAGCATCCTGAGATAACTTCTGTTTTGCTATATAAATAAAACTGACATTACTTTTGACTTTGACACTGGACATAAAACCCACTAGCACACACTAACATCTGGCTTTTGTCTTCAGTGTGAAAGAATACAATCATCATTAATTCCCAGGTCAAATGACTCTGCAGTGATCACAGGTATTTATCCAGTCCAGCTCCAGTTGGCAGTGATGGACACATGACACCCTCGTGGACAAGCTAGTTTTCATTAATTTCCTGGCTTTTTGCTTCCACCGGTATCTTCTGCCACTCTTTGTCATCTCAGTCACAAATTCCATCTGTCTCCATTCAAGCAGCACTCAAAAATCATTCAAAATAAGTCTGTGCTGAGTTTGAAAGAGGCTGAAGAAAAAGATATTTAGGACCAACAAGTTTACTAAAACTTTTTCCGTCCTGTTCGTGACGCCAAACGTAATACAAGAAAAAACAGAGAGGCAAACTCGTCTACTGGCAACAGTAAGGGAGTCAGTTTGGGTGTAAAAAATGGTGTATGGTGAACACTGGAGACATTCCCATCAGCATATTAGCATGTTGATGTTAGCATTTAGCTCAAAGTACCACTGTGCCCAAGTACAGCCTAACAGAGCCGCCAGCATGGCTGTAGACTCTTGGTGTAGTGTGTTTGCATGCTAATATTTGCTAATATGCAGTAAACACAAGGACAGCTGCGGCTGACGGGATGGTCATCAGAATTAGTTAGAGTTGTAACCCAAGTAATGGACAAAATTCAAAATTTGACCTGAAAATGGCACTGAATGAAAAGTTAATACAATCATCCTGAAGGGGATGTGAATGTCTCTGTCAAATTTCATGGCGATCTGTCCAATATTTCTTTTCACTCAAAGCCACAAATGTGAATCTGCTTGTTGTTCCAGGCTGTTCTCATTCCTGACTTATCAAAAAACAACATTTTGTCCCTGCCCCTTGGCAACTGATAAGGACGTGCGTGATACGCATTAGTGACTGAAAATGACACACTGGTTATTCAAGTGACTTCAATGTAAACCCATCTGTGACTGCGTGAGAGGACCGGGCTGTCGACATAGTAAAAAGAGGAAGAAAGTCCACACATGGAGGAGATGGGGTGGATGGACGACTCAAACAAATACTGGACTGTCACCTAGCAGGCTGGGGTTTGTGTCCCATGTGAAATCAAAACCTTATTAAAAGTTGTAAGGTACACAACGTTTCGAGCATCACTTGACTTTCACTTAATTGACGAATGTCATGCATTCTTGCCAACTTTCCTGATTTCCCCTGGGGACTTTCTTTTTTCATTGCCCTCTACCTATTTACTCCCGTGACTACAATTCTCCTTTATTTCTCCTGATTTATTACAATTTTTTATTTATCATACCTTTTTCTCTCGTTATTTTCACAACCTTTTTCTGACACTGTACAGTGTGTGTAAGCCTTATATGACTCAAGTCGAAGAAATAGTACAGCTACCAACACCAAGCCATGCATAGGAGGGCTTTGTTCAATCTGACAGTCAATTTTGTTTTAGGGGTTAAAAAATGAATGAAAGAACTGATTAAGTAAAATTAAAAGTATTTAACATTAAAATGCTGTTGCAGAGGACTTATTTTGTTATTTTCAAAGTCTCTGAAGCTCACATTTTTTGGTTTAAAGTCTCAAGTATGAGTTAAGAAACTTATTGTAACCCCAAAACATGGTCTTATCTTAAACCTACCCAAAATAAAACTGTCTCACAACATTAACCACATGTCAAAAAGGCTTTTTGGCAGCATCTCATACACAAAGTACTATGTGTGTCTGTGTGAGACGCTGGGGTGATGCAAATTTGGTGTATGCCAGTTGGTGATTGAACAAGTTGGATAAGTGAAGAGAGGAAAAGTCAGGAGATCACATAAGTCATCGTACGTTTATTTTTAGAAGTGAAGAGAAGTGAGTCTGAGCTGCTGTGAAATAACAACAAACTGGTTTAAATCAGCTGCAGTTTATCTGGAAACCACAACTGTCAGACTGGTTGTCCCAGTTTTTACTGATCAAATATCCTATCTGCTTATTGATCGGGCATGCTGGTGCACACCACACAACACACACACACACACCACCACACACACACACACACACACACACACACACACATACACACACACACTCTCTCTGTGGTTGTACAGGGACAGTAGATGGAGTGGAGGAGTGTTTAACATTGATTTGATGAGGGTAATGGAAAAAATGCATGACTCTGCTCAACCCGGATGACACACGCACACACGCACACACACACACACCACACAACACACACACTGAGTGATGTGTAAACATCCTCTCAGCGGAGGAGGACCAGAGGCTCAGAGCTGTGAGTTCAGCTCCCTCCTGAATCTGTTAGAAATAGAAACATCAGAAAATTTTCCTCAGCGTTTCCTCGCCGAGGTGTAAAAGTTGTGGAGAAGATTTGATAAAGGCTGATGACACAGATTTAACATTGTTGGATCTGCTTCTTGCTCTTCTTCTGTTGTTTTATTTTCAGCAGTGAAGATAAAGCACTGGCATTTGCCTGCTGTGCTGATTTTGTTGGAAAGTTAGCTTACCTTGCAAGGCAGCTGGATTCACAAGATCGCAAGACTGTGAGATCACAAGATCATGCGAGAATCCATCTTGCCCGGGCCTCAAGTTATCAATTTGTGTCCGCACCAAAAGTGGTGCAGCCGAAACAGCATCCTAGGAGGGACTTCTGGCAGCTACGGGCGTGTGTTTAGGTGTGATGACAGTAAATGATTCATCCAATCACCTGCCAAGTGTTTTTTTCAAAGTGTCTGCCCTTTTCCAAATGTTTACTAAGGACAACTTCCCGCTTCATTCTGCATAACAAACCATCTAACTTGTTACCAGTTAGCAGTTTTGGGGCTAATGTGGCTCATTAACTCATGGCTAACAGGGAAAGCTTGGACATGGGCAGTAGGGGCGTTATTGATGATAACTGATATTTAAGATAAGATACACATATGATCATATGTAAGGGATAATGTACAGTGAGCGGGTCATTATTGCAAAATAAACCCTGATGCAGGATCCTGATGTGAAGCGGAAGGGTCTTGAATCACTCTTAAAGGGTTTATTATCCTGCTTATTACTTGATTACCTACCAAAAAATAATTAATAATTAATAATTTGACATAAAACTTTAATTTTAAAATTATTTTATGGATTTAAAAATCATCTTATTGCTCCTTTAGAGTCTATGATTAGAACTGTATCCATGGCAACGGCCTGCTCTCATGGCAACAATCTATAAATAAATATATAAACAACAACCTGAGAATGTTGTAATTAGCCAATAAGAATCGAGCATTTAACAAAGCCATGTAATAAAGTGTAAATAATCCGGCGCCTCTTAAAAATACTGTATGCTCTCTACCTCCCTACTCTATTCTGATTGTAAATCATTTAAAGTTAAAGGTGAAACTGGCTCAAATTTTCTATAGACATCATGATAATACAATAGTCTTGTGAATTCTTTTGGCATAATAATTGTGGTAGTGAAAGTCTGACATTGTGACAGTCCTAATGGGCAGTTTAAGAAATTTACATCACCCCGGTAGCTGTATGCTGGTGTGGAAAATATTATTTCTGCATTTCTGGTCTGTTGGGTGGAAAATCAGCTGCAAAACTGTCAGGCAGGAGTAAATGATGAGCTACATAATCACGTTTTTATTTTATCTAGTTGAACTTATTAATAAACCACTGAAAATACAAAACACAATAAAAGGAACTAATTAATTTCCTTTAATCTGGTGTGACTGCAAGGCTATTTTAGCGTCTTAGCTCAGGGCTAACAGGGGACAAGAGCCCCATTCAGATGAGATTAACACTTGAAAGGGGGTGAAGAATAAAATATTCACTGTGCTCCTCTGAGATTTAACTCACTGTTCCAGGCGGCATTTTAACCACTGGGAAATTAGCCAAAGAGAATATCTACCTGTAGCTGCCATTACAACAGCCCATTTCATGAGCCCTTGCTCTCCTGATTGCTTTATTTTTTCCATTATTATGCCAGGTCACAAATAAGCCTGTATGTTGGTGTAACATGTTCCCATCTAGCAGATTGACCAAAACTTTTTCAACCTTTCACAACCTTTGAAAGCAAAGTGGACCAACCAGGATTTCATGCTAGAAGATATCTGAAATTTGCATAGTAGTTAGTTAGCAACCTCTTGATCTGTTTAAAGCTGTAAGCAGTTTATTTTTGGCGTCATTGTGCAAAAGTTGCAGGTTAACTTTTAAACTTCTGTTTCTCCTCTTGGCTCTTTTTTCAGGCTTTTGAAAATGAAGCCTGTGACTGGAGATGTTGGCCAATCACAGACCGGTATTTAGATCTCATTCTCTAAATATCGGCATTTGACGATCCAGGAATGAGACTCAACAATGAACAATGAACTATCTTTCTCCAGAATCACTTACTGCACCTTTAAGTGGAGCCAATATTTATATAAGATGATTTGGTGATGTATGCAGAATTCTCCCTGATCAATCAGGAAGTAAAACAGGGTTTTAAAAAGAGGCTACTATTCTGTATTTTTAGCAGTTTCCTGATCAAAAGTTAACAAAACGTAGAGACAATACAGTAACTAACCCTGCTAATATTTGGAGGGATTACGCGTAATCAGGATTACATAATCAGATTACAAAAAAATAACTATAATCAACCCAGATTACCTTTGAAAACGTCATTAAATTACAGTTACATTATCAGTTTACATCTTTAAACTTTTTTCACTATAACCAAGTCTTTATTAACTCATAAAAAGCGCATTTGACATAAATTACTGCTCAGAGATTGTTTTGTTAGTGGTGATTTAGCTAATATTTGTTTTTTAATTATGATTTATGGAGAATTGAGGGGGGTTTTTTTAAGCTTTTTTTGAGCTCCTCTGATATTTCATTAAGCTGTCTATGTGGCCTCTGATTAAAAAAAAACAGCAGCAACATAAATGTACACAAAAGATGTTGTAGAATACACACAGTATGGCATTATTGCTTTTTGAAAGGGTAATTTCATTTGGCCAACTGTTAATGCTGATTTTTTTTGTGGCTGCACCCATTTTAGTCTGAAGTGCAGCATTTTCAGTGTTTGATGTTGAAGTAATCCAAAAGTCTTTTTTTCTTTTAATATTACCTGTCTGTGTGAGACCTACATTGTAAAAAAGGGAAATATATGACCTGACTCTTCAAACAACAGCACACAGCACGAAAGGCCAACTCTCTCCTCATTACGTGGCATCAGAAAACACTTTACAGCCAATTACTGAGCTGTAAAGGAACCTGAAAGCCTCAGACCTGAAACTCTCTGTGGAGTATCTGCGTGTGAACGCACCGTCACTGACCTGAACATTACTCTGAAGCGCCTTTCAAACATTTCAGCCCCTTTGAGGTGCGTTTGATTTACAGACACAGAGCAGAATCAAACACCCCCCAGTGTTTATTTAAACTGCACAGTTTCCTCTCTGTCTGTCTCTGGTTCACTGTAAAAACCTCTGTACTGTAACTCTGCCCCTGTGTTCACACACACACACACACACACACACACAACACACACACACACACACACACTGACAGTGCCAAGAACTACAGGAATGTAAACTGAAGACTCATCCAGCAGTTAAGTGTTTGAGTGTGTGAGACTGTGGCTCCCCCTGCTGGCTGGACGATGTCTGCTAACATGGGAGTAAAACATTAGAGACCATTCAGAAATCTCAACAGCCAAATGACAGTTAGAAATACTTTATTGGAAATACTTTATTGGACTTGTTGACGTTATAGATGCTCAAGCTTAGAGAATCATAGGAATGCAAAATAAGATGTAAAAATATATACATTCTACTACAATATATAAAAGAAACAATATAACAAAAACTATAATAACAAATATATAATAAGAAGTGTGTAAAGGTACATGTGCCTTATCTACAGTATATAACAGCAATATATAAATGAAAACTGCAATATATGAAAAATAAACGATGAATAAAAATATGAGTCTGGATGTAAAATTATGTACAAAAATGTGCATCAGGCTGCAGTCATGGTTTGAATTACAGAGGAGCTAAAAAGGACACGAGCTCCTCTGAAAACCTACTCTGAGATATCCAGCAGGAGCTCTAAAACATTGTCCATTTTCAAGTTATATCTTATTTTCTGTACATTAAGGTTGCAGGGATAAATAATAATAGTATAATATGTTGATGTTGTGTGTTTATTCTCTAATCACATTCCAGTTTCATCCTCCTATGTGTGAAAACAAACGTTTCAGTAGGTCGATTTTGATTCACAAACTCTTGGCATCAGTTTTCACATAGCTCAGATGATGATGTTGATATCTGATACCAAGTTCTGTAAAAGCATTAAAAGCCCTGAACAGCGAAGTCTTTCTCTTAATTAATGTTCAGCTTTTTATTATGTTGTTGTTATAGCCTCTATGAAAAGTATAAATCTGTGGTATTAAAAGTAGAACTTTTTTTTTTTTACAGTAACCATGCAACTGACTGCACTTCCATGTATATATGAAACGATGTAATAACAATGCTGTATGTACTGCACAGTGACTTATTGCACAAGTTATTGTGTAAAAGTCAAATAAATATAAAATAATTACAAATAAATAGAAACGAACATATGAACCATAAAATAATTAAATAGGTTTTATAATTGCATTTCAAACAGGAAAACTGAGTCAAAGAAGACGTACAGCAAGTTTTGATTATGTGGATTCTTTTTTAAAACTACATGTAAGAAGAATATCTAGAGAGATTCTTTAACAATGCATGCTGTGAAGCTTGCAAAGAGAAAGAAACAGATTAATAGTCTCAATAAACAATACAAATAAATGTTTTTTTTGTAGTTGTTGTTTATATATGATAGGAAAGGGAGCAGGAGAGTCGGGGGATGAGATGTAGCAAAGGGCCACAGACAGGAGTCAAACTCACGGCCGCTGCATCTCCAAAACTCTGCAACTCACACCAAAACAAATCCAGATGGATGAGGGAAGAAGAAAAATATATATTGTTGATTTTGCAGTGAACTGTCCTTTATGTCCCTGCCTTATGAATGATTCCTTTGCCTCTGTGCTTTTATGAAAATATCATCCTTAATTACATATTATTGTGTCTTTACCTGTGTCAGGTTTGCTGATTGAAACTTGCTTTTTAATAGATTAAAGTCAAGTTCAATGCAGATGATTGAAACCTTAAAAACTACTCATATACTGGAGATTCTAGACATTTTTTTTTAGTTATGCATTTCCAAATTTAAAAAATTGTCTGTTTTATCTTTCTTTTTAGTCAGAGTTGGCGGATCTCTTCAGCAGATGATGCCACTGTGTTCTAGTTTAACATATGTGAACTGTAGTATCACGTCATAACAGAACATGGTGGAAATATCCTAAAAATGTTGTTCTTGCCTCAGGGTGGTGGGTGTCAAGTTGGCCATGGCGGAGAACCTCATCCACAGACCTGACATAACATGCCTGACTCTGCACCTAAGCTTCCAAGTATGCTGCCTGAATCCTTTCATACAACAGACCCCCTACATGAACTTCAGGCAGGCGGGAGCACGGTCCTCTCAGGACAGCAGGTACCAGTGCGTTTATACAGCAGAAATAATCTGTTGAGTTGAGATTGGTTTGAAAAGCAGCATCAACTGACCTGATTTGAGCCTCGTGAGCTGCGTGGAACATTTAGTTCAACGAAAAACTTTTTAAGGAACTTCAGCCCTGTCTTGTCTGCATTTCCACTGCTGTCCAAACATGCAAAGATGAAGCAAATTAGTCCACAAATGTATGAAAATGCGGCGTCTGTTTTTTCATGTTATTTTGCTGTGAAACAATAGAATAACAATGACACAATTTAAACCGTTGGTCCATCTGTTCTAGGCTTACTTCTGTAACACTTCAGATGCGTTTCCACTGCAGGAACCTTTGGGACTAGTCCATGCTTGGAGGAGGTAGTACTTTCCAAAAGTGCAGGAACTTTAGGGGCGGGGCTTGCAGCGTTCTTGCTTTATTTCAGACACCATTTTTAAAAATCTGCAGCTGCAAACCAGTTTGTTTTTTTTGCTCTTTGTGCATTCAGCAGATGGACATTGCTACAATCTGTTTTTACTCGTCAAAAATGACGAGTAAAAACAGCTGTTGTTCTTTTCATACGTCAGCAGACCAATAGTTTTTTGAGACCTTGATGGAAATGCAGACAACAACAGACTGAAAGAAACTCTTAGTCCCTTGAAATGTAGTTCCTGGGACTAAAAGTTCTGGGTACTTTAGGTGGAAACGCAACTTAAGTTGATGTCAAAGCACAATTAACCAAAAACAAACTGGTTTGCAGCTGCAGATTATTAAAATGGTGGTTTATAATATGGCTCGACCAAACCAGAAGTGTTCGGTGCTGCAAGCCCTACTTCCAACGTTTCTGTACTTCTGGAAAGTACTAATTTTTAGGGAGTAAACTTCAGAACTGTCTTCAGAACTTAATTTAGACTCTGGTCTCTGTGGTGGATACGCACTCAGTTCCTCCAAAAGTTCCTAGCAGATTTATTAAATGTCGCAGAGGACTCACAGCCTCCGTACATGGGGCGCACGCTCCACCAACTGAGCTGCACAGGCGCCCCTGAGAGGATATCTTCTGTCTTTTCAAAATAGCAATGACAGGAAAGACATTTTTGGGCAGAAAGAATGTTAAGTTGTCATATTGCCTCTCATTTTCAGCCATAATACTTTAATTCATCAAATGAGAAAGAGTGAAATATAAACACAGAGCAAACAATAATGTATCATCAGAATGATGCTCTGTAATGTGCTTTTAGTGGAAATTACTGACCCAATGTCCACTGCGAGGGATATGTTATAAAACATAAATAAATAACTTTTCTTCAGGAAAGATAAAATAATCTTTGCGGTCTGTTTCTTACATCCCAGTTATTAATAGAGCTAATAGAGCTAATAATGTTAGCAGTTGCTCTGTGAAGCTGATATTAGTGGCAACACACATGATAGCATTTCAATCTTTATTTCAAATGTATATTAATATTACAATACTGCAAATAATCGCAATTTTTACTAAATGTAATTGTGACCTGATTCTGTATTCTTTTCTTTTTTGTATCCTAATTACATAATCCTGTTACATGTAATCTGTTACTCCTCAAGCCTGGTTATGGTCGAGTTATTATCAGTTTCAGTCTCAGTTCTTATTTCGTTTGCTTATAATATGGGGGCGTTTGTCAGGGGCAAGACTTAACAAGTTCTTTTATTACAGCACAAGCACAACTTTGTGAAGGCTCAATAAACAGATGCACCAGTGCAAACTCTGTTGACCTGTGAAATATTTACTTTCAGGAGCCACAAACTGTCTGAACACGTCCGATTCACAGAGAGCAGCTCCGGGGGGTGTTAGCCCTTTATTTCAAACACCATGTATGAAGTTTATTTGAGTCCTGATGTCGTCTAAAAAGCACTTCCTGGGCTTCTGATCGATATAAAACACATGTGGAAGCGGCCAAAACAGCAAATCTCATGTCTTTTCAAAACAGCAATGACAGAAAAGATGTTTTTGGGCAGAAAGAATGTTAAGTAATCAAATTTACAAAGATATATTGTTCTGATCTTCATTGGAATATGTTTTTTTTTACTAAGATTTTAGAAGTGTTTATTTATTTTAAGCCTTTTTTAAAAATACATATTTTAACCCATGACCTTTGTTGGGGTCTCTGGGACTTTTCTTCTGATTTTCAGCCATTATACTTTAATTCATTAAATAAGAAAGAGTGAAATATAAACGCAGAGCAAATTAAAATGTATCATCACCAAACCGATGCTTTGAAAAGTGCTTTTAGTGGTAAATATTGACCCAATGTCCACGATGATTTATGCAATAAAACATAGATAAATAACATTTTTGAGGGGGAAAAAATCTTTGTGGTACGTACATCCCAATTACTTATAGCGTAATAGAGCTAATGTTAGCAGTTGGTCTGTGTAGCTAATATTAGTGGCAATGCACATAGTAGTATTTCAATCTTTATTTAAAAATGTACTTTAAAATTATAATCCTGCTAATAATCCCATTTTTGCCATGTGAAGGTGCACAGAGTCAATAAACAGATGCAGCAGTGCCTCCTCATGATGACAAAGACTTAAACTAAAGACATGTTCTGTATATTATTTATTTTATTTTAATTTTTTTGTGTTTAAAATGTAGTTTTTATTTATTTATTTTTTAGATTTTTAACTAAAAACTGGTTGGTTTTTTTCACTCATAGTTTCAGGTTTTAGTTTACTTCTTGTTTACTTTAATCCTGATGGAGAGGAGAGATCAGACAGACTTTATTGCTACGAAAACGCTCAACCCTGACTCAAAGTGATTCCCTGCTCCTCTCTGCCAGAAGTAGCTGCTTCCTGTTGACCTGTGAAATATTTACTTTCAGGAGCCACAAACTGTCTGAACACGTCCGATACACACAGAGAGAACAGCTCCGGGGGTGTGAAGCTGATGTTAAAGGAACAGTCTGACATTTTCCTTTTATTTTAACCTTTCTGTTTCTCCAGTGATTCATGAGTACATAATCCTCTGATGTTCACTTTGAAGGTGTTCATGTTATTTTGTCCACCCCAGGTGCTCTTTTCCTGAAGCTACATTCAGGGTTGGGACAATTATTTTAAAAATTTATTCCAATACAGTTACTAATTACTTGTTAAAAAAGAAATCAATAACATAATCCAAGTATCACAATATTAAAGTAATGTAATTTGATTACTTTCTGTACTTTTGGATTACCTCAATATAAAATATGGTGATTTTTTTTTTTAGCTTAATATAGTGTTTTTAGGGCTGCAAATAATGATTATTTTCATCATTGATTATTTTCATCGTTGATTATTTCTTCAATGTCAGAAAATGGTGAAAAGTTCAAATATATTCAGTTTACTGTCAGAGAGAAGAAAAGAAACAAGAAAATATTCACATTTAAGAGGCTGAAATTTGAATTTTGATTTTTTTTTTAATTAAAAATGACTCAAAACTAATAATCAATTATCAAAAGAGATGCACATTAATTTAATAGATGATTAATAATAGATTAATCGTTGCAGCTCTTAGTGTTTTATGTTTGTTGTAGATTTATTAGTCTGCCCAGCTGTTCCCTCCTGTAATGTATTGTAATCATGCTAATAATCCCCATTTTTACGAAATGTATCTGATTATGTTTTTTGTTTTTTGTTTTTTTCTGTAACTGTTCAATCCAGTTACATGTAATCCATGACTCCGCACGCCTGGCTGCATTAAATGCTCAGCTTTATAATCCACTCCAGATGGGGCGTGGTCCACATTCCTGCAGACCAGAAGCGTCAAGTCACCCGAGAGAAAGTCACATTAACAAGGAAGTTTTTCCTTCAAAATATAAGCCTGCAGTAAACTGTTGACTCATTACCCTTTATTTATAGATGCTGCTCCAGTTCATTCAGAGCTATTGTTTACCTTCTGTATACACACTGTGTAACCAGGAGGATAAAAACAGAGATATTATCACTTATTATATATCAATTTATCAATTTTAGTACATTTGAGTACAAACAGACACTATAACATTTTTAGCCGTGACTAAAACCAAAGATAAAATGAGTATAACAATTTATACTAGAACACCCTGCAAAGAGGAGATATGCACTTTCAGGTTAATCAAGTTAAATTGAGCAAAGCATCTATTCTGCTATTGGGTGCACAACTAATTTGAAAATTTACATACAACACATATTCATGTTACTTTTAATTATGAAGATGGCTGAAGATGATTATGAAGATGGCTTGCTGTATTTTTTTTTATTTTTTTTTTCATGGATATTTGGCTGATGAACTTTTCTGGACGAAACATTGCATCAGTTTAAAAAAAAGAACAAAAAATGGAGCTTGCTGATTGTTGTTGTTTTTTTTAAAAATAAAAATTGTATCAGAGTGAGATTGTTTTAAATTTAGAAACCTAAATTTCAAAGAGAAAAATATATTAGTATTTATTAATGTAGAAACAGTTGTGTGCACCCACAACTGGATACTCATGTACAATCAATTAATAAATAGCAATGTTCTTATATCTGCTCACAGTGTGTTTTAAATCATGAAGCCTACATAATGATTATAAATTCAAAATAAAATGACTTGAAATATGCTGCTGATTCGATTTTATATGTATGATTTCTCGCTTTGGTCTTTTTTCTATTGATATTCTCCAGTTTCTATGCATGTATTTTTTATTAATTTAACTTGTTTGTTTGTTTGTTTATGTATTTATTTATTAGGGTCCTTTAGAGAAAAAAAAAAAAAATCAAAGCAGAAAACCTGAGAAGTCGGTCGTCAATTAGAGTTTTATTTTGAAGGTTTAACCGGAAGTGTCGTGTTTTATTGTCGCTGTCTGCACGGTTTGCAGCAGCAGCAGCAGCAGCGTGTAGCGGCCGTGTTTTAACGGCGGCGTGAAACTAACGGAGGACTGTCGGGATTTATCACCACCGAGCGGAACAAAGTGCATCAAAATGAACAGCGCAGGTAGGAACTGAAACACACGACATGACACAACATTACACGGTCACCAAACTGACCACTACACCACCACCACCAGCTGCTGCAGGACACCACTGAGGGTGAAGCTCAGACATCTACATGCCTGCAGCAACCAAAAAAAAAAAGGACCTGCAAATATTTTAAACAGACATTTAAAGGTTTAACACAACTTCAGCGAGGTTTAAATCTGTCTGTAGTTTCTCTTAAAATATGTCTGTAAATCTAAATAATTGAGATCTGGACCAAGAAAAAACTGTAGACTTGTCATTTATTTTTATTAAAAAAAAGTTATTTGGCCTATCATCTCTTCTGTGTCTCTTCTCTAGCCCATCTCATCTTTTTCCTCCTGTCCTCGTCCACGTCCTTTTTCTGGATCCCTTATTCAAAATGGTTAATTTGGCCATAACAAGTTACAGAAATATCTAAAATACAGCTGACCAGCATCAAGACTGCTCTGAAAAGGCTTGAATACTTACTTTAACCCGTCTGCCTCTATTAATATTAATAAATAATAATACATTCAAGACTTGAAAAAAATATAAGCCTATATCCTTTAATCCACCCTGCGGTTCTCCAGTTAAATTTTACTGTAAAGCAGCGTAATACAGGCTTTTCTACGGCTGTAAGAGAGCTGTCAGATATCTGCAGTGGTGGAAAGAGGACTTAAAATCTGTACTCAAGTAAAAGTACTGTTACATCGCTAAAATATTACTCAATTACAAGTAAAAGTACTGGTGTTAGAAAAATTCTTAAGTAAAAGTACAAAGTATTCATATCAAAAACTACTCAGAGTATTAGTTACTTTCAACCGTTGACGTCATCGTCACTCTCCAAACTAGTGTTGCAAATTTTGCCAGTTTTCCAATAGCTGAAAACAATAGCAATAGATCAATCATTAATTATTTATTAGATATAAAGCATGTTCGTTTTCCTAATTTTCAATATTTTATGGTTTTTTGGTCATTTTTTTTCTCATTTTGAGTCCAAATTTAATTGTCCTTATTCACCAAATGGCCTGGCGCAAATTGTTGCCACATCTATTGATTAAATATCCACGAATAATACATTTTTAGTTAAATTCTTAATGGCAATTAATGTATTAATGATTAATCATTAACATCCTCGTTTTTCAGTTGTATGTTGTTGTTTTCATTGGCCCGTTTCTGATCAGATCACCTGATTGGTTACTAAAATGCAGATGAAATGTTTGAATATTAATTCAAATTGTACTGAGCACTCAATTATGATTTTAAAAGTAAGTAAGTAGATTACAGCTTGGAATGAAAACTTAAATATGAGTAAAAGTACAGACTTGAAAATCATTCATTCAAATAATTAGTTACTTCTGGTTATCATTGAGGCTCATATCAGAAAATACATACTGTAAATGGAAAAATAAAATGCAACCATGAATTGTATCTGAAACAATTTATTGAACATTTATCTTTGAGTTGTGGACAAAACAAGACATTTGAGGACGTCATCGTCTTTGAGAAGCACTAATTGATATTCTTCACCATTTTCTGAGATTTTATGGGACAAACAGCTAATCAATTAGTTGTGAAAATGATCAACAGATTAACTTATAATGAAAATAATTGTTACAGGAAAGACTTGGAAAATAGGCCCAAACATGTACCTAATTTTTCAAGTGAGAAGATTGTGGCAGGATTTGAGTTAAAAAAAAAGTCCAAATTCTCAAACTTTGAAAACACAACATTAAAATTCAAGCATCTTCAGGGATTTCCAGCACCCACATGAATCCTGTGAGAAGAATACTTTGTACTTTTACTTCAGTATTTTTTTAACAGCAGTACTTTTACTTGTAATCGAGTAATATTTTTAGTACAATCGTTTTTTAACTTGAAACAGGTTGATCTTCGGTGGGGATACTGGCACGCCTCCTGTCGGCTGCCAGGCTGAAACATCGAATTGCGTGTTTAAGTATTTCAACCTCAGTAGCAACACGGGTGACGTGACCTTTTTTTTTTTTTGTTTACAGCATCTGAAATCACACAAGCAGATTTTCATACAAAATGTCATGATCCCCATTGCAGCCACCAGTTTTAAAGGGGCATTAGGCAACTTTTTCTGTGTTTAAAATGTGTTTTAATCACTTTTTAATGCCAATGAGTGAACAGGCTGCTACATAAGATGAAAAATGAGACATTCCCCTTCTCCTTCGGTTGCTTCTTTCAGCCTGTAGACAGCAACTGTAATATGTGTTTCAGGTGGTGCTTTTCTGGCAAAATAACGCCACTGTGACGCGTGTGACCTGTTAGCTCGCTCCCGAGTGCCTTCATTCAGCTCACTCGTATAGACCCTTTTTCAGTTTGTAAACAATGAGAAAACTGCGTGCGCATTTTGGCAACGGAAGTACGGCGGACCACAACAGCTTGTCGGGGGGGGGCCGCTGCAAACACGAGCAGTTTTGATCGCATCCTCAGTCCACTAACTTGCAGCCACAGATGCTTCCAGTTGCTCTGAAACAGTCACGATCCTGTAGGAATTTAACTCCACCTTAACTGGGGGAGTCACCGCTACTTCTGTTACCAAAATGTGCGCAGTGTTTCGATGATGTTGGTTATAAAAGGCTCTACACAGCAGCAACAGAGCGTCACAGTAACTCAGAAATGGAGTCCGGTAGCAAGCGACTGGCGACCTCCACAACACAACAACTCCAACACAGACTCCTCGTAAGCCCAAAAAGAAGAGGGTAATATCCACTGAAGCCCGCACTGCATTTTTTCTGCCAATATGACCCACATGCTTATACTTCATGGATTTCTGCTGATGTATATGAATGAATTTAATTACTGGTTCACTTGTCATTTGTGTGGGTTCTGATTCTTTTTTTTTTATTGTTCTCTCTCTCTTGTTCCATGAAGGAAATGACTTCAGTTACATGACAGACAATGGGAGCCAGAGAATTCCTCAGAGTTCTTTATTATAAAGATCTATTGTACAAAAAATAAATATATGTTCAGACACTGTAAAACTTGTAAAAAGAGATGACATTGAAAAATGTGCATTTCAGTTTTATAAATAAAGGAGCTTGTATCATAAAATAAAAGGTAGTTTTTCTTTGTAGGTAATGAACTCACACTGGAACCAAACACATTTTCACACAACATACAGCGACTTTTTAACTTTTTTCTTTGAGGTAATGAGGTCACACGGGGCACAGTTTTTGATTTCACCTAAACGGTGCCTCCTTATAGCCAACATAGTTGCCGAAGGGATCCGGGAATTTGTTTCTGATCCGCCGGACACAGCAGTTTGGTATCACCTCGGCTTCCAGACGTCCATGTTGCCAGATGTGAACCGACGGTACGCACTGCAGCGGTACCCCGGCCTCGCCTCATCTTGTAGAGCTGCTGCATACTCTTCAGAACTGGAATCCTGAAATGAAAACAGTGACAGGGTTTAAAATGACAAGTGTCATTGTGATACAGTAACAATAAAATAAACACTGTAAGCGTATTTACGGGTTACAGCAAAGTAAACTACTATTACTCAAGAACTGATGAATACATGAACTATGTTACAGGATGTTTTTTAGAACCTGTAACTCTGTCGTTACCTGCACAGGTTGTAAACCCACGTAAGATGAATTGTTTTGTAAATTTGGGCTATATGAAAAACATTTCATGGATTGACTGTTAAAACTGACGTCAGTTTAGGATTGTCTGTGTGCCAACAAACTCCGAGACTAATTCAGTAAGTTACAGTTAGTTGAAAATAAGTCTGTTGTGTTACACCGAAACATTAGCGCATCTATTCAGCTAAATGAGAGTTGAAAGTGTGGCAACTTTACAATTAGGCTATAATATTCTGTCTAACTAAATGTTAGCGTTAGCATGCAGCTAATTCAGCTGTGCTGATTCTACTGAGGCTCACACTGAAAACTGGACGACAAGTAAGCCAACGTCATCTCATATAAATGTATCATGCAAGAGGTGATTAGTTCAACATAAATAACCCTACGTTATATTGTGCTGGCCAACAAGCTAATAACAATGCTATGGTTTATAAATCCAATTTCTAATAAATATAACGTTTGTTTGAACATTATGCTGGTCGATCTCGTGTGGTGACGTCGCAGTTTTGGTCGATGGTCGTTCACGTCCAAGGAGCGTGAGCACGACCATGAGAGCGAGCCAGAGAGCTGTCACATAACTGCCACTAGGGTCGCTAAAGAGACGCATTTTTGGAGTCTTATCTAATTCCCATTTAACATTTGGCACTATGCACTTTAACTCCCACGATCATTCCTGGTTCGTCACGAGCAACATCTGATACCTCACTAACTGTGTCCCACGCTGTTCATTTTTTGTTATCTTCATCAATATGCACTGTTCCTGTTTTAAATAAATAAATACAATAAGATAAATTATTATTGTTATTATTATTATTACAATATACAACTGTACGAAAAGTTACAAATTAATTTAAAATGTATTATATCTGTACTTTGTACACACTTTTTCAATACAGAAGAAAGTTTTATACCCTAAAAAAAATTCCTTTAAAAACCATATGTTGAAATGAACCCCAGTTTTCATCATTCATACAGTTGACAGATGGCGGGAATTATTAGGGTGTGACTCATCAAAGGCTCTGATTGACTAACACTCCAGGAACTCTGCCTCTGATGGGCTAACACTTGTTGCCTTCGTTGTTTAGGTGAGTTTTAGAGCCTGTTTTGTGTGGATACAAACGCAGGCGTGCCTTGAAGTTTTGGCTCGCCCTTTGGTGTGCCTTGGGCACAAAACATTTGAAAACCACTGTTATAGGGGTAATTTAATTAACAGTGAAATGTTTGAAATGTTGAATCTCGTGGTCATTTCAGGTATTACTCACCAGAGCAGAGCTGCACCTTCCTCCTCGCCTCGTAGGTCTGTAGACCAGGCTAGTAGAAGGAGTTTGTGCTTCTGTTTGGCTCCTGTTTAATCTGTACATGTTTCTGCTTGGGTTCATAATACAGCACTATAATATTTCATATCAATCATATGCCGATGACTCACAGTTAAACATGGAGATGCACCGATTTCAATTTTCTTGGCCGATTCCGATTTCCAATTTTTTTAAGAGTCTGACCTGCTGATTCTGATTTTGGCCGATTCTGATTTTCAGTGTTTCTAAGAAACTGAAATTGACAGCATTGACAAACATTTTTGCAACTTTTCTTGTAAAATTAAATTGGATGTTCATAATAAAACACTGACTATTAAATAGTCATTAAATACTATAATACATTTTCTCCAGAGTTCTTCAGGTTACAGCCAGGCCATATTATAGTTTAATATTAAGATTATGAATAAGGGGAACACGATCTTGCGGAATCTCGTGGGACGCGATTTCACATGTTCTCAGAATCTGTCGCAAGCATGTGTCTGAGTGCGTGTAGCTGTGATCGGCGCCGTGGTGGGTGTGATATCACGGCCAGTTTGTCTGCTACACGCATGACGTGACCATTGTGTAGAACAGGTGTGTGACAATGAGGGGCACAGAATCGGATATGTGGCGCTGACCAGCCGGTCACGCTGAAAACCGGCCAGTTCCGGTCTCTGGCCAGTCGATTGGTGCATCCCTAGTTATATTTGTTTCCACCAATAACCTTAGAACGTAAAAAATGGTGGCGGACGTTTAGCTCAGTTGGTAGAGTGTCCGACCCACGTATGGAGGCTGTTAGTCCAACAGTTCAGCTCCCGCCTTCGGCCCTTTGCTGCGTGTCATTCCCTCTCTCTCTGCCCTGTTTCCTGTCTACTCTCTGGCTGTCCTGTCAATTAAAGGCAAAAATTCCCCAAAAAATAACTTAAGAAAAAAAAAAATTTAAAATGAAAAGTTGCTGAGTGGTACGTTTGTAACATCGCCAAACGAAGCCGTATAATGTAGAAATGTAACATATTGTAAAGTAACGGCAGCATAAACGGTATGCTTCTCCTTCCCTATCCACTAATGTTCTTCATATATTAAATGCTTTTTTTATTGAGTTTCAACAAGAACGGCACAACGAACAACACCCGAGACAGCCAGACAGCATGTCCAACAAAAACACAGAAATAATTGAATGGGACTTAATAAAAATCTTATTAATCAGACATCAAATAAGTGTGTTAATTAATACCAGTAACAGATGCACAGATCAGAAATGGTCCTATAAAGGTCCTGCGCACCCATGCTCCGCCCACACAGATGTTTTCCTGTAAAAGCTTTCTGATGATCTGATATCTGAACTGTTTCTTTCTGTTGTTTATTCCAGCTGTCTATCCCCCTCCCAGCGCCCCTCCAGCCAACATGTTTGGCAACGTGCCCGGCTATGAAGGCACCGTGGCAGGAGGAGGTGAGAGGAGTCCAACTCCAACCCACTAATCTTCATATAATAGTTATGTTGTTGCATCTACTTAAAAGTTTGTTGTTGTTGTTGTTGTTGTGGCTGCAGGAGGTTACCTGCCCCCTCCTGTGCCCCTGCAGCCTATAGCCCCACCCCAACCCGGTCCTGGACCTGAAGACTGGAGGTAAGACCTGACATCACCTGTCCCACTGAGCTGCTCACCAGAAAGGGGCGGAGCCTGCAACAACCAGCCAATCCCAGCCAGCAGTTGTAGACCCTTTTTCACAGCAGCCATTTTGCCATGAAACAGAGGAGTAAACACAGCTGTTAACAATAAAACAAAAGCTCAGGTCCCTTCAGGTCAAGGAGAGTCTGGCAGAGGCTGCTCTTGTGCGTGTTGGCCCACTGGAAAGGCTCTGCTACACTAAACAAAATGAGACTTTAATTAGTTTGTTGTTAATTTGTTTCTATGGTAACACCTGTGTAAACCCTACTGTTTCATATCAGTGCGGCTGCCGTGAAAAAGCGTAACGCTCATGTTGCTTTGCTGCGTTCAGAGAATATTCTGGTTTAACAGATAGTTTAGAGAGGAGAAGCTGTACTTGAGATTAATTTCCTGTTTCTGCACCACTGCCTCGCCCCTTTAGGAGACTCACAACAAATCCTGAGTCTGTTCACTCCGATGGAAAAGGTGAACTAGAGCACAGATTAGGACTGATTCTGTCAGCTCTTGTCACCAAAGTAAAAACTGGACCAATTTGCTCATTTCAAATTAATAAGAGTTCAAATCAATGCAGAATGTTCAATGAACGAATGAGTGTCTGTTTATAACGGTTAAACTGAGCAAAATGTGAATGGGCTCTGGCAGACAGTAACTGAAATCAAACTCCAGAGTATGTATTTTCAAAGCAGTGGGCTCTTCTTTCACTTCACTGGAGGAAGGGGCTGTGGGGAAACAACTCGCTTCAACCGTAGATCATATAGTAAACAGGGATTCTACCTATTTAATATACCGTCTATGGCTCCAACTTGCTATTTGGACTGCAGTACTCATTTTTGGACATGCAGCTGACCCGCCTCCAAACAACAACTGTCTGATCATAGATTAGCAACAGTAACTATGGCGCCACAGGTCTGTCAAGCTTTGCATTTCTCTACATGATGAAGCAGCGTGCAGCATTTGGATGGCAGCGTCTTTTTCGTAATCTCTAAAAAATGTGAAATACAAGAGCACACATGTAGTTTGTCTTTATCTGCTCTGACATAAGCTGTGGACGTAAGCATGTCAGGCTAACTAACACTAGCTCATTAGCTGCAGTATCTTTACCTCAAGCCAAATTTGTTAGATACCACTGCATTTGTTCTGTAGGGAGTTTGAGGAGAAGGATGTGGGTAGGTACAGAATCAGAGCGGGCCGACGACAAGATGATGCATCTCACTCTGGCTCACTGTCTCAGGTCTAAGCTTTTATCCTGGCTCTCTTACAGGGACGATCATGGCCCAGTTGGTGTGGCCCAGCTGGTCCATCTCAAGTTCCGCTGCACTAAATCGTGTCTCTGCACTTCCTTATCCAAGTGTATTTCTGTCATCTATCATGTAGCTATACGTGTCGTATTTCACCGTCCAACCAATGTTTGCTGAGATGTAAGCTAGCTTTAGCTTCAGTCTTTTTCCACTGTGTCAGATGGAAACATTAAAACATCAGCTGGAGAGCAACTTCTAGCCAACTCAAGGAGTTTGCATTAGCTTACGTTAGCCGACTACACTTATGAAGTGAGAATCGTAATTTTAGCTGACAAAATCTACATTGGTCAGTTAGAAATGAGAAACTGCTTTTCTTTATTCCTGTGGAATTAAAGACGTCGTGTTTCAACAATTACCCCCAATATCGATGTTAAATCTGCCACCGTTATCACCATAAACTGCATATATGCAGTTCGAGAATGGAAAGCTTGACAGGCATAGCAACAGTAACCAAGGAAGCCGGTGCTTAGCGAAGGGTCAGTTGCTACGTATTGCTCCTTTAAGCTTGCAGATAAACACAAGAGGCGAAATAAGGCGCAAAATATTAAATTTGTACATCATCCAGCGTGCTAATCTGCTTTCATTCGTCCACATGACGTCCACAACACTTTGAACATGTCTGGCCACGCCCCCTTTGGAGACAGGAGTTCTGCCTCATTTCATAATGGATCATCTTGTTATGTAGAGCATCTGTGGTTTAACTCATGATGAGATTCTTTGTTTATTCTCTCTCTCTCTGTGCGTGTGTGTGTGTGTGGTAGCATCCCAACTCTGTCAGAGGAAGCAGCTACTGAGGCGTTCAAGGACTTTGTGTCCTCTCAGTGCTGCTACGGTTCAGCTCCTGCCAACGATGGAGTCATCACCAGCATGGAGCCGTTCAACACCTACAGGGTGAGCTGATGTTTACACTCTTTACGATGCTGAGGGGTATTCCATCAACATGGATAAAGGAAAAGCCTGGCTTATTTTGATAAGTCTGGCTAATTTAATTGATCCCTGCTCTGTAACCATGGTAAATGATACCACTAGCCTGGCAGGTTAACAGTTGAGCTTAATTTAGCTGTGTGTCGGAGAATTCCTGACGGGCAGAAACAGAATCTAAGATAGACAGTTCCATCAAGTGTCTTTTGTGCTCTCATCACTTCTGTCCATGTTGAAACATAAGTTCAAAGCTTAAAATTTAGAATTTAAAGAAAAAGTGTGCCAAAGTTTTAGTTTTACAGAAGTTATTTATTCATTCACTTATTTGTTCAAGCTGTGGAAGACAAAAAAAAAAGATTCACTGCATGTCCAAAGTCAAAACCACGTCCTCCTGCTGTGTTTAAATTCATACTTCTTCAGTTTCTTTATTTCCTACTTAAACTTATTTTCTGCTTCACGTCCAGGTTCTGACTTCCAGAGCCAATGAGCAGATGATGTCTGTAAATCAAATGGACATCCTGTGAATGAGAAAATGTTTTAAACAGCAGCTGATTATTTAGTCGGTAATATCAATATGAATACTGAACAGTTACTGACTCATGTCCTGCAGCAGGTTAGACATTTATTAACAAATGCAAATAAAACAATAAATAGGCTTGTATATCTTTTCAGAAATGATTGTTGTGGCTTTTTGCCCTTTTTTGCTGCATAGTACAGCTGAAGACAGGAAACAGAGGAATGAGAGAGAGACAGGGCGAAGTGTGGGTCGACCTCAAGTTGGAATTGAACCCATGTGGCTGTGTAGGCCTCAGTCCACGAGGCGGATGCTCTACCAAGTGAACTAAAGGGGCAGGGCATCATATACCAGAAACCCATTGTTTTCACATTCATTGTGTTTGCTGTTTCCTGCCATGATACCCCTTTCAGGTTGTTAATTGTGGTAATATTGGCCTTTTTTCATGATGAAGCCTTTATATTCTTTGTATAGTTTGATCTTCAGAGTTTGTTCTGCAGCTGAGAAGAAAACTGCTCTTGTTTTCTCCTCTTTTTGTGACATATTATCCTCTTTTTGACAATCAGCTGTTCTGGGCTGCTTCTGTTCTCCGTGAACAGGATGCTCCAGTCATGTTCTGCAGGCCTGTTACTGTCAGCTGATCTAATACAGATCACTGATTGGTTCCATTTTATTTATTAAAGCTGGGGAAAATGTAGCCCATGACAGGAGACTCTGGGAAATCACAGATCAGTAAGATAATCGATTGTTGAGTCTCATTCTCAAAGCATCAGTATTTTACAACCTGAGGGGTATTCCATCAATTTGGATGAAGGAAAAGCCTGGTTTATTTTGATAAGCCTGGATAGTTTAAATCAGAGATCTGTTCCATGCCTGTGGGACAGACAGACAGACTCTGTCCGTTTGGAAACACAAGTTTAGACCTTTCACCATTTGACAAAGCATGAATTTTATGTGATTACTTTAGTTACAAAGAATATATAAATAATAAAATATAGTATAGTGTGGCTGCAGATATACAGAAAAAGGAGGACTGAGAGAGAGAGAGGACCCCATACAGGTCAGACTCAGATGGCTTCAGTACATGGGGCAGACGCTCTACCAAAGGGGCTTTTCCACTGGCACTTTTGGCCGTGCCAAGTCAAGCGGCCCTTCTGTAATGGAAATGCAAATCCCTGTCGTGCTGGGCTGACGTGCCGAGTCAAACTGAGTTAAGCCAGGACATGAGTGTGGAAAAGGGGTACAAGTTAGCTGACATGTTTGTGTTTTGTGCTGATTGCTAACATTAGCATGCTAACACACTAAGACTTTGAACACAGTGAACATCATATTTATAAAATGAACATGTTAGGATGCTGGTGTTAGCATTTAGCTTAGAGCCCCACAGAGCTGCTGGTGGTGCTGCAACCTCGAAATCTTGTTAACTAACATGTTGTCTGCAAAGACACGCAATCCACTGTGTGTTGATTTACGAGGAGTTGGATGACCTTTCAACTTGTTAGACAGATTTTTTTTTTTTGTTTGTTTATGTGTCCAGACCCTCCAATAACCTGCTGGGATCTGAACCATGATCACAATGTGGGCTGGAGGATCAGATCACATTCTCAGTGTAATGTTGTATTTACACCTGCATTAACATGAGTCAGTCCTGATCCAGATCACATAGCCACACACGGATCATATGTTCATACCGGGGGGACAGAAGGGAACATGTGTCAGCTTCAACTGACGCACCTGTTGACCCTCCTGTATCTCCATACTTTACATGAAGGACTGCACGTGTCCACACAGACACAGAGGACAGTTTGAAGCAGTATGACATCACTTTATATCACTTTATAAGCACTTTAATTATGTGACTCTGATGACTCTCACATGACGGTCACGTGACCTCAGAGATTCTCATGTGACGTTAAAATGTGAACCATGATGATATAAATGTCTGGAGCTGATGAAGCATCTTGATGCCTGTGATAGTAAATCCAGCTCTCTCTGACTCTGTTTGTTTGTCCTGTCAGCACGTTTGTCAGTCGTTTGTCTCACGTCTGTCTGGTGAAACAGAGACGTTTCTATGGCAAAAGTGTACCTAGTCTGTACTCAAGTAGTAGTACAGATACTTGTATGAAAAAAAGACTGATTCTACTTCTTTACTCAAGTAAAAGTAAAAAGTAGCTAAGCAGCAAAGCTAGCTGAACCTTCTTTTCCCGGTCAGGTCTTCCTCTGTCTGTGTTGTCTTGCTACATCTTGTTACGTTGTTTTCGTATTGTTACATCTTGTTATGTCATTTTTGTCTTGTTACGTCGTTTTTGCCTCGTTATGTCTTTTACGTCTTTTTCCTCTTGTGGATTGTTATGTCAGTTTTGTCATGTTATGCATTGTTACGTCCTTTTCGTCTTGTGTCATTTTTGTCTTGTTACACCTTTTATGTTGTTTTCATATTGTTACGTCTTATTATATAATTTTTGTCTTGAGATGGAATTTTTGTCGTGTTACGTGTTGTAACACCTTTTACGCTGTCTTTGTCTTATTGTGTTGTTTTCATCTTGCATTAAAACTAAAGTAATGAGCCTGTTTTGAAAATGTCAGGGGCAGAAAGTACAGATATTTGGGCTAAAATGTAGGGAGTAAAAGTAAAAAGTTGTCACAAAAATTAATACTCAAGTAAAGTACAGATACCTGAAAAATGTACTTAAGTATTTGTACTTACTTCCCATCTCTGCCACACAGGCCACATACCAGCTTATGTGGGTGCAAAAAAAAACATATGAGAAAATTTGTTCATAAATGGTTTCTTGCATGTGGCCCGTTTTGTCAGACCAAGGTTCTTAAGCCCCCATCCTGCCCCGCGTCATTACTGTTTTTCTTAATGTGTTTGGGGGAATAATTACGCTCTGTTTTAGACATACATTTTTCCTTATATTTTGTCTCTGGAGTCAATTATGTCCAGTTAGCTATTAGCAGTTCTTGTTCGCAGTGTCACAAATATGTAGAGAAAAGTTTAAAAAGTGATGATTCTCAGGCAGGTTCTGGTGTTCAACGGAGCACCTTTTTTCCGTGATTTCTGAGCAGATGTAAGGTCTGTTGCAATGGACGTGAGCTATCGTGAAGTTCTCTGGAAGTGTGAGTCACACTGAAGTTTGGAAATCTGTTAGATGGAGAGTCACCACAGCCAAACTGATGTTTATGTCAACATATCACATCAGAAGATCGTCGCTGGTTAACACAAAAAAACTTTGTTTAGCCACAAGGAACCCACAAAAATCCTGCTGGAGAAATTTTGTGGGACACAAGTTTGCAGATGTACCCACATATTTTGGACATGCGCTAAATTAAGAAAATTATGGGAAGAGGTTTTTTGAGGCACCTAAAATAATATTTAATCCAAATGTTCTAAAAGATCAACACCAGTGGGTATTGATGGAAGAGCAAAAAAAATTTTTACACATGTTGATAACAGCAGCAATCAAATGCATCACAATTAAGTGGTTAAAGCCCCCCATACACATTTTATATGTGGGCTGAGAAATTCACCAGATGGTACTTAAACTAAAATAAATATTTATTAAAAGATGGAGCCCTGCCATTGTCATACTAATACAGGGAAATGATCTGAATCACACATATTATCATCTTTTTCTAATCCGTACCTTTATTTTATTCCAGGCATTAATACTTTAAGCTTGAATTAAGTTTTGTTTTATTTTAATTTCATTTTGTTTGTCTATAAACTACATAGATACAGCAAGAAACAGGAAAGAAAAACAGCAAGAAAAACTGTGAATATGACAGTATAACACTGTATAACTGTATATCTGTTGCTAGTTAAAAAAAAAGAACCCTAAAAAAAATCCTGTTCTCATTTGTAGAAGAACCCTGAATGTCTCTGTTAGCTCACCAGCTGCTTGCAATTTAAAACACACTTCCTGCTGTCTGAGTGCCGCTGGAGTTTTTTGTTCTTTATTTTTTTTTCAAACTGACTCTGTATTCTGGGAAAGTTCCACAGTTGAATTGTGTTTATTTATTCACCTTAAATGTCTGTCAGTACTGATCAGTCACAATATCTGATCAAAATAATCTGCAGCGACTGTTAACTGATTCTTCTGCTGCAGATTCTTCTTCTTAATATAACCACTGCTATAATTGTTGCATCTCTGGTTCTGTTACTCTTTTTTTTTATGTTCATGTTTATATACTATATTATTGCTGTTGCTTCTGTTTTAACGCTGTCGTCTCTGTCAACACTGCACATGTAGTGTCTCTGGTTAATGTGTGTTTTCTGCTCTGTAGTATCGGCTGGAGACGTTCACTGAAGTCAGGTCAACTGAGTGGGCAACCAAACCTTATGAAGGTACACACAACACACCACACACACACACACACACACACATACCACACATTTCTTCAACCTAATTCTGAGTTTAAAATGTCCATTAAAATTATACCATTGATTCCACTGGTTTATCAGTTATAGAGAGAAAGATGGGCTGATTTCTTTTTGTTTGTTTTGTGTTTTTTGGCTGGACTGCAGCCAGCCTGGAGGTTTGAACTTTGAACTTGCGGCTCATAGATGCTGCCACTTCCTGTTCGATTTTTTTTTTTTTTTTTTTTCAAATTAAAAGCCCTCATTCCATAAACGGTCCAGCCATGTGCTGCATTTTGGTCTAGTCTTTTTTATCTGGTAGGACAGGAAGTGCGGCAACTTTATTGGCTGGATCTTTTGGTTACACACATGGGGTTTAACTGTCCAATTTATTGGGTCTTTAACCCACAAACCACATCTGGACTTGGGCGAACAATTAAAAGAATTTTTTTTTTTTTTAATCAAAATCCCAATATGACCTGCTGCAATTTTCAAATTGCAGGAATGCAATATTTGCTTAAATTGTGTTTCATAATACCATTTTAAATTAAATATTGTCATGCTGCAGAGATCACATCATACTGTATTCCACAGACTTAAGAAAACATCTTTGTTTGGTACAGATCCCAGCAAAAATCACACCATAATGTTTTTCAATTAAAATGAGAATAATGATGCAACAATTTATACTTCCCTATCTTCCTGTATCAGTCAAAATAATCGCAATATCATATTTTTTCAAAATCGTTCAGCCCTGCTGTTGACACACAACGACAGAAAACAAGAACTCTACAGGGCTGGGTGTGACCAGTTCTGAATTATTTCCTTGGAAGTTAACAGGTAACAATGCAATGATGTCAGTTTTGGCATGTACAAAATATAAACAAACAGGGCGGACGTTTAGCTCAGTTGGTAGAGCGTCTGACCCATGTATGGAGGCTGTTAGTCCTCTGCAGCGGCCGCTGGTTCAACTCCCGCCTTCGGCCCTTTGCTGCGTGTCATTCCACCCTCTCTCTCCGCCCTGTTTCCTGTCTGCTCTCTGGCTGTCCTGTCCAATAAAGGCAAAAATGCCCAAAAAAAAATAACTTTAAAAAATATATAAACAAACAAAGCTTTACAGCGAAGCGCAAACAGAACAACCGCTCCCTGTGCAGATTATGGATGCCACCACTGAGAAATTCTCCTTCCAAAAATCACGACCCTGCTCCTTACAGACCTTGTTGTGAGCAGTTTCATGAATGAACTAAGAGGTAAGTTCTAAAGTAGTTCCGGTAGATTTTACTGCAGAAAGAAAGTAGTTCCTCCCATGTCTTTCAGTCTTCACACCTCCAGTTTGTAATGCAGGTTTTCTATTATGAATTCTCTCTGAGCCACTATCACAGACATCACAATGGCAACAGGTTTTCAGGTGTGTTTTGACTGGTTCTTTCTTTGACAGATTGGTGTCACATCTCTCTCTCTTGTGTGACTGTGACAGGTGAGCGGCTGACTTCTACGCCCAGCCTGCCCCCCGGCCCTGGGAGGTCCAGACCAACCCTCCCAGCCTCTTCACCAATCACAAGGAGGATATCCGCGTGCCCTTCACCTCCTCCATCAAGGTGATTGGTTAACAGGAGTTGTCTATCAAAGACCACCTTGTTGCTATGGTTACCTGTTGCTTAATTTACCTTGAGTTCTGATTTAGATCAAAGTTACAACTGTTGATGTGAATTATGTTTGATTTTAACATACAACTGACAGCCAGTCATTCTCTGTTTCGGGGGTTAATTTAGTTTAGAGTCTGAATATTCCTGTCCTCGAGGAGATTAGCGAGATCCTTGAGAAAATTTCAGAAGTCTCTTACGATGTACTAGTGATTCTTGAGAGGGTCCCAGGGTTCACTGAGAAGGTTTTATAGGTGTTTGAAGAGGTCCCAGTGGTTGTTGAGGACATTACATGTGTCCTGGAAGTCCTGGAAATTCTTGGGGAGCTTTCAGTGGTGCTTAGAAGAAGAGGGTCTCAAGCTATCTTTGAGAAGGTTCAAATGGTGCTTGAAGTTGTCCTGATGTTCCTTCAGGAGGTTCAGTGGGAGGGCTTCTGGAAGATGTTACAATGGTCTGTGAAACGATTCCATGGGTTAGGCTTATAAAGAGCTCCTAGGGACCGTTGACAGTTTCAGAGGTCAATTGAGAAGGTCTGGGGTTCCTTGAAGAGGTTCTTGGCTTTCCAAGGGTCCTTGAGGTCCACAGGTCCAAAGTGTCCTGGAGGAGATGCTTCAGGAGGTTAGGAGATGCTTGACAAAGTTATATAGACCTTTAAAATAGTCCTTAAAGCTGTTCCAGATCTTCTGGTTGATCTTATAGGGATCCCTGAAAAGTTCCCTTGAAGGGGTTCAATTGGGTTTTAAAGGGCTTCTAGTGGTTGTTCAGAATGTCTTTGAGGAAGTTTCAGAAGATCTTAAAGAACTTTCACAGATTCTTGAAGAGATTTCCTGAGTCCTTACAATGGTCCTTGGGAAGGCTCCATCGGTTAGGGTTAGTACTGGAAAGAGATTTGATGTATTTCTGGCAGTTTCAGAGGTCAGTGAAGAGGTTCCAAGGTTCTTTGAAGAGGCTCTTGGCTTTCCAAGGATCCTTGCCAAGGTCCAAAGTGTCCTGGAGGAGGTGCCAGAAGTTCTTTAAGGTGGTCCTGATAGAGACTTTTCCAAAAATCCATAAAACTATTTCAAAACTGTTAGAAATATCTTTCAAATTGTACCTTGGGTCATGGAGGATGTGGTAGTGGTCCTTGTAGAGGTTCAGTTAGACCTTATAGAGCTTCAAGGGATCCGAAGATGTTTGACAAGGTTCTGTAGGTCTTTAAAATTATAATCCTTAAACTTGTTCCAGATCTTCTTGATGATTTTATAGGGGTCTCTGAAAAACTTCCTTGAAGAGGTTCAGTTGGGTTTTAAAGGGCTGCTTGTGGTGTCTTTGAGGAGGTTTCATAAGATCTTAAAGAACTTTCACAGATTCTTGAGGAGATTTCCTGAGTTCTTGATGTTACAGTGGTCCTTGGGAAGGTTCCACGGGTTAGGGTTAGTATTGGAAAGAGATCCAATGTATTTTTGGCAGTTTCAGAGGTCATTGAAGAGGCCATTGAGAAGACGAAGATAGGGTTGTGGTCAGAAATGTCTTTAAAATTGTTCCTGGGGTCATGGAAGATGTTATAATGGTCCTCAGCGGGGTTCAGTGATGCCTTATAGAGCTTGCAGGGGTCCAGAGGTTGTTAAAAAGGTTACAGAATTTCTTGAAGAAGTTTCTAGGTGCTGCGGGATGTTGAAGTACTCCTGGAGGGGTCTTGAAGAGGTTCACAGAGCATCTAGGGGCCATTTAATTTGTCTGCGGAGGTCCCAGAAGTTGTTGAAGGTTTTCTAGATGCCCTTGAGGTTGTTTTAGAAATCCATGAAAAAGTTTCAGAAGTTCTTGAAAATGTTAGAAGTGTTCCTCGGGTCATGGAAAAAGTTGGAAGATTGTATAAGTTCACTGAGGCCTCGTAGAGCTTCCAGGGGTCCAGAGGTGCTTAAATGGTTCTAGAAGTTCTTTGAGATGTCTCAGGGGTCCATAAAGATCTTGCTAGGTCTTGTGGGGGGTTGAGGTGCTCTTTGAGAGGTCATTGGGGTAGTTTCAGAGGCCCTCTTGAGTGCTCCTGAGGTTCCAGTATCCTTTGAGATGTTCCAGGTCTTCATGAACAGCTACCATGGGGTCTTCGAGGAGGTGACTGGGTTCATTTGAGAGGGTTCTAGAGGTTTTTGTAGAAGTTCTAGGGAGAGAGAGTTAGTTGCTAACATAGTGTGTAGCATCAGTGCTGTTGCTATGGTTACCTGCAGTTAAATTAACCTCAAGCTCTAATTCAGAACAGACGTTAAACTGTTAACTATGTTAGAATTTAACAGAAGGCTGACAGCCAATCGTAGGCCAGGATTCTGAAGTGGGGCATTCTGACAGCTTCAGTGTGTTAGTGTGCCTCCAACAGACTGTAAAGTTATTTTTAACTCTCTGTATGTGTGTGTGTGTTTGTAGGAATGCAACAGCTGCCATGCTTCAGGAACGATGCCATGTCAGGAGTGCAATGGAAATGGATCTGTAAGAAAACTGCCAATCAATCAATTAGTATATAAATAAACATTTAAAATCAGTCAGAACTAATTTAATGTGGATATACAATCAAACTCGCAGTGTTAATATTCCTGTCCGTGTGTGTGTGTCTGTAGAAACCGTGCTGGGTGTGTAACGGCGCTGGCATGAAGGATGATGAGAACTGCTCTCGCTGTAATGCTACAGGCAAAGACAGGTCTGAAGTTGGGGGTGGGGTGGGGGGTATTCTGGTGCTCCAGGGGAGTGACTCACAACCTTTTTGGCTTGTGACCCTTAAATCAAAGTCCACTCAGGACCTCAAGTGACTTTTCCTTCTTAGATTTTGCTTTTTTGAATAATTTCTAGATGCCCGAATATGTAAAACTATCCAAGTTTTCACAGGAAAATAGAAAAGTCAGAAAAATAAACCCCTCTGGATGACCCCTCACATATATCTAAAGACCCCTTGGGAGCGAATCACAAGCCAAAAAGGTTGGGAACCACTGACCTAAAGGGTTTAAAGTTGTAATCCTTAAAGGGATAGTTCATCCAAAAATGAAAATTGAGTCATTATCTACTCATCCAGGTTTAGTTTAGGAGTTTCACAGGAAAACAGTGTTACACAATCTCCCGAACAATGGAAGTGAATCATGACCATTTTTCAAATGTAATAAAACAGAATTAAAAACATAAAATGCCTCCATACTGCTCATCTGGTGTAATCCAAGTCTTCTAAAGCGCCGACATTCCAAGTTGATTAAAAAAAATGTTATTTACACCATGTTTTTAGCCTGAATCTTCACTGTAGATTCTTATCTTGGAGCCACAGTCACATGCACATGTGCACCATCTGAACTGGGTGTGTGTGGTGTGATGGTGTGCAAACGCCATGTCAAGCCTTTAGGAGACTTGGATTGTGCCAGATGAGCATAATTATGAGTTCACGAGTTCCATGTAACACTGGATTACACGCTGCATCATTTCCTGTAAATCCTCTGAGCGTGGGAAGGCAGTTTGAATCCAGAGCAGTAATGGCGGACTCTGCCCCCAACAATTAAAACTACAAGATAGAATATGAACACATTTAATGGCTTTTGCTGAAAAATTCTAACCATAAATAGTGTCTAAAACGGGATTTAATCTTATGAAATCTTGGATTATCACTTCACGATGCTTTTAATGTCCTCAGTTGAAGTCTTATTGTCCTTTCCTAAGTCCTGTCCCTTTTCACAGAGCCTCATCCAACTTTCTCTTTTCCTGTTAACTGTGCATAGATAAGCTACTGTAAGTGCCAGACACATCATTGTTGAAAAGAAAAATTATAGCATTATAATCTTAAATTGGCTAATGTTAGTAAAACTAAAGCTAACGAGCTTGCTAATCTATGTCATATTGTTTGCTAGCTAGTTACGTCTGTCAAAAGAGTTGAAAAGTATTAAATGAGAATTTGTTGAAGAGAATGACACAAAGATTGACAGGCTAGTTGTCTGCCACTCAGTGTCATTGTTGCTGTGGTTACAGAGACTCAGATGCATTTTTTAATGTCGGTGAATACTTCTAGTTTAAGTCAGCTGTAGCCCATGACGGACTGTCCGACCTGAAGCAACTTTCAGAGGGGGAACTACCACGTCCAAGCAGTGCAAGGGCAGAGTTTTTTGACAGACCAAACATTTTGCATTTCCTTCACATTCAGGATGAGAGTAGCAGAGGAATTGATGCATAAAAAGCACAAATGATTAGTCTGACGCTAACCTCCCCACCCTGCACTCGGATAAATCTGAGTACAGGAAACAGAAAAGGTGAAAGTTCACCAAGGTTTCCAGCGGGGGCCCAGCTTGCTCAGCTGTTACTGGAGCACAGAACAAAAAGGGTCAGTTACAGACATTTGTGGCATGTCATCCCTCATCTATTTCCCCTTATATCGTGTCAGCTCTCTACTGTCCATTGTCTAATAGAAAAAAAGACAAAGATTACCCGCAATTATCTTCAAGCCAAAACCACGCCGGCCCGGAACTGTTAATGTAAGCCCCGTGACATGACCCATACCCGTGATTAAACACACACAGTCACTCTCTTGTGTTCTCAACTGGCGCAGCGTCTGTGCTCCTGCAGTTGTTGATGTGTTTCCATAGTGATGATGAACTTAGCTTGCAGCTATCAAAAGCTAATAACTTTTGAAACTTTATACAAGCAGCAAAGTCAATGAAAACATTATTGTCACAGTCTTTAAGTGCACCAAAATCCTCCCAAACATCTGACTTGGCCTTGGACAATGGATATATCCGCTGGCTAATTTTGCCTTTATGTCGTCAGTTTTAGCTTGCAGCTAGCCGTCATCGCTGTTGAATCAAACAGTGACATCCCCTTGTTTGGCAGGATGTGGGTTCAAAGGTTGTGGTGCAGACTTTTATAAAAAAAAAAAGCCATCATATTACTGTATTAGCAGATATAAATGGTAAAAAAACACTTTGCAGTCATTTTCATTTTTGATTTCATCAGGGAAAAAAACATATTGTATGTATTGTATGTGTTATATGATGGTTCTCACTTGCTGCCGGCCTGCAATTATTTAATTTTTACCCGTGCCTGCACTCGTGAATTTATATAAATATATATTTTTACCCACAATGTTTTTGCGGGTCACCTGGCAGGTACCTGACCAGGTGCAGGAGTCTACTGTAAGGCAGTCCATTTAAAATGGCTCCATTCACTCAGATTCCTGCACATGTATGCTGCCACACACACACACGCACACATTCTGCTGCTTGCAAATCATTGCCTCCACCACTAGGGTTTAATCCCGGGAGACGGGATTCCCAGGATATCTAATCAAGACCATTTACCATTTTCCGGGAAATACAATCACGGGGAACAGGAAAAAAAATGTTTCATTTATTTATCTTTTTTAAACACAGAACATATTAGAATATATTCAGAAAGATGTACTCTCATAAAACATGCAGCAGATATGTGTGTGTGTGTGTGCTGTGCGCCGCTAAAATACAACACAGCCTATTAATTAACACAAAGCACTATGATTAAAAAGCACATGCCTGCTTTGAGTCTGACCTCATGGTATTGCGCCTCTATTATAGGTAGTACGGTAACACCATTTGACCCATCAGATCCATTCTGTTGCAGGCTGACCTTCTGTGATTGCACCAATACCGTAGTTAATATGGTCGCCTCACTGAATTCATCTGGCGCAGGTAGCTCACCCCTGCAGCCTCGACTCACACCAGTGGAGCAGCCGTAGAATACTTAGTTTAATAGAATGGATCAAGAAACACCAAATGACTTGCTTTAATGAATTTTGTTAGTTTATATTATGAAGATTTGTTTAATATCACTTTCATGAGGTTGTTATTCTCAGAAGACAAATCACAGACAATAAACTTGGCGCTTCATAACTGTGGAAGTCGCAGTCGAGCAGCAGATATAATGAAGTTCAAGCTGGATGCGAAACTCATATTAATTCTAATGTTGATGGACATAAATTGTGTTCTTTTGCCTTAATAATGATCAAAATAATGCACAAAAAAGATCAGGTGGGGAACACATATATGCGTAATTCTTCTTGTTGCTTGAAATGACCAGTTATGCCTTTTAAAAAAAAAGTTTATTTCCTGGAATTCCCGGGAAAATTGGCTTATTTTCCCGGGATAGAAAAAGTCTCATTTTCGTGAAAAATATTAATCCGTATCCACCGCCCCAGCCTCCACCTCTCTGGTTCAGAGTCCTAACATTGCTCAAAGGTAAATGATATCACGTCTTGCATAGGCCCGCTCTTGTATGCCCAGGGGACTTTGCATTGTGCTCCCTGTTTTAGCTTAGCATGCTGCTTGGTTAGGGAGCCAAGAATACCTGTATTCCCATTTATTGCACTAAATGGTTAAATCTATGACGGGAGTGTTCCCGAATGAACTTTAAAGACCACACAACAAATCTGGAAAAAAAGAGTAGAACATGAAAAAACAGCATCAGTCCGTCCATTTGGATCAGATCACTGAAGAATGTGAAGCATGTGTGGCACATGTCTAACTGTGTGTTTCTCTCTCTCTCTGTGTGTGTGTGTGTGTGTGTGTGTGTGTAGTTGTACCAACTGTAACGGTCGGGGGACGAAGGAGTGTGAAACCTGTGAAGGAAAACGACAACTGCTGGCCTACATCAATCTCAAAGTGGAGTGGTGAGTTCTAATACTACAACTGTTCTAGAGGTCCTTAAACAGGGTCCTGGACTCCTGGAAGAAATTTTGGTGGTCCATGAGCAGGTTCTCTGCAGTCTCAAAGAGGTTCAAAGGGTTGTTGTTCGTTTCAGAGGTCTTTGATGGTGTTCCACTGGGTCACTGAGGGGGTTCCAAGACTCGCTGGGGAGGATCAAATAGCTCTTTGAGGAGTTCCAAAGATCCTTGAGGAGATTTTCTGAGATTTGGAAGAAGTTACAGTGGTAGTTCAGGAGGTTCTGCCAAACTATGAAGAGCTTTTAGGGGTCTTTGTTGGTTCCAGTGGTTCTTGAAAATGTTCTGTTGGATTCCTGGGAAAGTTTAGAAAGACCTTGGAGACATTCCAGGTCTATCTGAAGGTGTCCTGGGAATATCAAGAACTTAGGGAACGTCCAAAGACCTCCTCAGCTAACTCCAGTAACCTGGCAGGTCTCCAAGGCCTTTCCTCTCAAGAACCCCATAGAGCATCCTCACAGAACCTGCTCAAGTTTTAAATTCCAGTGGTCCTGGAAGATGTTCCTGAGGTCTTTGCTGCCCTCTGGTGGCAGAATGACAAACCTGCATAATGAGAACTTTAATTGACACACATATTGTTTACACGTATACAGAGTGTGAGTGTGTTTATATGTGTATATATTTGTGTGTCTCTGTGTGTTTAGGACTAACAATGTGGAGGACCACGTGGTGGAGCAGAAGTCTGGTCTGAAGATTGATAATCTTCAGGAAGTGTCTGGAAAGGAGCTGTTCAAGGACAACCAGTACCTGGTATATACACACAAATACATGCACACTATTATTTGTTTGGTTTTTTTTCACAGTTTTATTTATTGAAAATTTCAAGTCATACATGGATCAATCAATCAATCTCGGTTTCTAAATTTCAATGGCCCTTTCCGGACAGGTGAAATACAGTAGGCCAGTGAAGTGTGGGCTGTGAAGACCCTGCAGGTTTCAATTTTCTAAGTTTGAAATTACCATAAAATATTTTTGATTAATTTTAAAAAGTAATCAGAGACTAGTGACCAGTCACATTAACCTGAAAGTATTTTATATCTCATTATTAGTGCGATTAGTCTTGTGTGTTTATCTGAGTTGTGATTAAAGGTTTGGGTGGGCTGCAGAAGATTTTCAGATTTAAAATTGGGCCATGCATACAGTATACAGTACCGAAACAAAGTAATAGTTGGTCGATCTGCTGCACGTCCGCTGTAATGCAGGTTAGATACCTGATCGGGAATCTCCCAGAAGTCCAGCTCTTGTATGTACTTGAAAAAAAAGGTCCTGCATTAGGGAGCCACCTGATTCTTTCCAGTTTGACAAAGTTTAGGACCTTTCTTATCCACAGCTTGTGTAAGTGTGCTGCAACTACCGGTTATTTTCATTGTCAATTAATGGGACAGTTATTTTCTCTATTAATTGATTGGTTGTTTTGTTCAAAAAATGGTAAAAAATGATGATCAGTGTTTCTCAAAGCCTAAGATGACGCCCTAAAATGTTTTGTTCACAACCCAAAGATATTCAGTTTACTGACTATCACATTTAGGAAACAGAAAATCATAGAAAATTTCACATTGATAATCAATCAATTGTTGCAGCTTTACTGGCAAAAAGGGTCACAAAGGCTGTAAAGTCTGACTCTGGGGAGGAGAGTGGTGCTGCAGGTGGAGTTGCACCAAATAATTCAATCATACCATTAGATTCAATCAGTTTTCCAGTAACCTTTGACAGTGATCTAAACATTTCCTCCCAGTAGGATTATAAAGCAAGACAAGACCAGAACATGTGAACGTGGCTCGCCGGTGCTTAGTGACGCCTGTCACATGCTGATACAGATCTTTATAAATTCTAGAGAGCTGAACCTGTGTGAGGTGGGTGTGGTGCACAGTTTTGTTTGGATCAGTCTATGTTTTGCACAGAGAGATGACTAATGTACTTTATCAGTGGTTTTATCAAGGGCATCCTCCCAGAGAAACCACACAGAGAAAATGAATCTGAGCATAGATGCATGATATCGTCCCGCTCAGAGCTGGTACTGGCTTCAGGACTGTGTCCAGTGGTGAGTCAACAGGTGGGTTAGGAAGCTGAGGAAATCCTGCGAATCTGAAGATTCCTGAAGAAATGTTATTCAGGTTGGGCAAAGTTTTCAGATGCTGGAAAGACACAAAACAGTGGCATTCTTAAGTTTGGGAATAACTGCAGTAGGGGATATGTGGGGCAAAATGACCAAAATGCATCCTCCTTGTTATCCTACCATCCCCCCTTCCTGTCCCCTAAGAAGGTGCAGAGACAGAGGGGTTGTTTAGTTGAATATGTTAATCTAGCAAAGTATTGTTATCAAAAAATGCAAAAGAGTCATTTGTGAGTGAACGAAACAATAATTATCAAGATTTTGATCTCTTAAAGTATATTTCCCAGAATAATTTTCTAAAAAATACAGTTTTGTCCCAATTCTGAAGAAAGATTGACGAACCTGTCGTTGTACATCTAATTCTTTCCAGTTTAATCAAATGAAGAACGTTTCTGATCCACAGAGAATGAAAGGGTGGAGGTGGAGTCGGGGATTTCCACTTCAGTGATATCAGGCGCCTCGTTAGGAGTGTGGTTCAGGCCACAAAATCTGCCTTGGATAATGACGCAGTGGAGAGAGAGAGAGAGACTCCAAAACACACTAATTATAAATTATTTTGCAGCGGTGGTGAGCACTGCTCATCTATAATCAATATAATCAATATAAAGACAAGATGATGGGTTAAAAATCTCCTCTCTCATTACATAAGTGATTTTTGCTGTGTCATGTAGCTCCACTGCCCATTTTCCCTGAATCTTAATGGGCCTAATTGTATATTTCTCAAATTGCAATCATTTCCTCTGATGTTATTGGAGGCACTGTTTATCCCAAGTTATTATAATATGCTGCAGTAAACCATGACTATCCTCCTTTTATTATGTTCCTTAGAGAAATCAAAACATTTCAGAATAACAAAACATTTCAAAAGTTTCTCCCATATTGCAACAGAATGAATACACGTTACAGTGCTCTAGTTTTTATTTGGAAGTTTATTTAAGACATACTGTACATCGTAAACAAAACAAACAGAACAAAATTCAGTTCAGTCATTGAAAGACAACATGCAGGAAGCTCACCTCTGACAGGTGAAGTTGTCCATCAGGTGGCGCCAGAGAAAAGGGAACAGGGTAATGAAAGGAGTCTGTTTTTTGACAGCACTAAGTGTTAGGCCCTGGTATTAACATGCGTCCTGAGTGATCAGATCACAGGTGGACGACTCTGAATACAGGTGTGGATGCACTCAGGATGCATTTTGCAATCCGATCACTCAGACCACATTCAGAGGTGGTCTGGGCCTACTCGCCCTCACGTCAATTAAAGGTTTGGGTTTAGTTTTTTTAGTCCACAAAACACTGCTGGAATTTCACAGTAAAACAGCTCCGCAGAAGCTCCCAAACAATTTAAGTGAATGGTGACCCACTTTTCAGATGGAAAAAAAAGTCTCGTAAAGCCCCAACATGCCGTTCACTTGCACGCGCACACCGTTACACCGCACACAGCGAGTTCAGATGGTGTGCGTGTGAACATAGCTCCAAACTAAGGATCTATGTGAAGTTTTAGGTTAAAAACATGGTGTAAATGACATCTTTCAAATCAACTTGACATGCCAGGGCTTAAGGAGACTTGGGTTAAACCAGACAAGCAGTATGGAGGCATTTTATGTTGATTTTTTTCAGTTGTCTTTATTTATCCGTTTTAAAACCGGTCACCATTTGCTTAAATCGTTTGGGAGATTCTGTAACTCTGTTTTCCTGTGAAACTCCAGCAGTGTTTTGTGGACTAACAAAACTAAACCTGACCTTTAATTGCCATGAGGGTGAGTAGATAATGACTGAATTTTCATTTTTGGGTGAACTATCCCTTTAAGTGACATCCTGTAAGTACACTAATTGTTTCATTGTCAAATTAAGCATGGGCTCTCTTACCTGCTGCAGATTTAACACCTGACTCCATTAAAAAAATTGCACTATTTTGAGTTTTGTTGAGTGAGGCAAAACGTTAAAAACTTTGTGAAACGCTGTCTAAGACAAATCCTTAATTATTTGGGCCATCTTGTGAATTCGACAAGTGTTTAATTTAATGTCTTTCTTTGTGGAAAAACATTTTGTTTATTTGTCCCAGTGAGCCGCTGGTTATAAACAGCTGCACATTTTGCAAACATGTTTGTTCGCTTACACAGCAGGGAAATAAAACGACTGGTGAATTCTTTATCATTCATGCCGTCTTGTAAATTCAGCATTAAATGCAAATCATTAAGTTGTTTCTTTCCTCCTCCTCAATGACTCTGTCATTTACGCCTTTCTTTGGCATCTGTGATATGGGAACGATTGATTTCGCCCCAGCCAGAAAAAGTAAAAGTGTGCATCTTCATGATCATCGTTCATTTATAAAATCCCTGCAGACCACGATGCTTCTCTCCTGTGGGGCTGCTGACAACACAGGTAAAAATATGAGGCTCAATGTGGGCTGTTAGAGGAGTTTAGTGTGGTGTTTAAATGAAAAAAAAGAAAGGAATGAATAAACATTAAACTGATAAAACAGCCCAAGTGTTTATTTGCATACAGAGCGGGGACGTGAGATCCAATCACAAGTGGTCACTTAAGACGCATCTGGAGACGCATTGTAATGCCAAGTGTGAACTGAGTACTTAGAGCTGTTCTCTCGTGATCACATCACTGAGGATGCATGTTAATACTACGTCTGAACAGCGCCTTTGTCTCCCTCCGTCTGTCTCCCCTCAGGTCTACCCACTGCACGGGTTCCCAAACCCAGCCATCTCTGAGGCCTCCGATCGTCTGGTGAGAGAGCACCAAAGCAAGTACGCCCAGAACTCCAGGATCATGCAGCAGGTAGGTCCTCAGATTTAGCAGATCTGTCTTGTCACGTCTGTGCGTCGAGTAGGGAGTCTTTAGGCAACATATTATCTGTCTTCTCCAGGATTAGATGAAAAGACGGATATCAGTTTCATATCTGTTCGTCCAATACAGAGCTGGGCATCCCTGGTCCCTGTGGTCTGTCTGTTTGGTTGTTTTTCTAAATTAAAGCAGTTTTTGTAAAGTAACATCATTGTAAGTGCCTGTGTGGAGATGAAATCATGGGACAGCTGTAAAACACCAAATAAAAGTGAGCCTATAAAAACAAAAATCTACCCCAGTCTCCCAGTAAAGATGCACACACACCTCGGTGTTATGAGTGGAAGATTGGAAGCGATAACATCAGAGTAATGTCAGGCATTAATGTAATAAATATGGTGTTCATGTAGGTCTGCATAGTGAACATAACTATGTAGATTAAAAATATTTTCCACATTAGTTATTTCGCATTAGTTAGTAGTCAAGGCAACCAACTGCAATTAAACGAATCAACTTGGGAAACAAAACCAACTCATATCTGCTCCAGTAAACTGTTATTTAGTTTAGCTGAGGACCGGGGCCACATATGAAGAGAGTTAATGAGCACTCTGTTTCCATAGCAACCAGCACAGTAAAGTCCATTAAGTCCATTAAATCCTTCTGTCAATGCCACAGTTGAGACTGCTTTACAAAGTAGACTGTAGCAGACTGTTTTTGTTAGTTTTAGATTAGAGGGGTTTTTTTTTCAGTCAGTTATGAACGCAGCTGCTTGTTAGTTATTCCAATAATAATAAAACAATAATTAAAATAATGAGAAACTAATGTGAAAACTGAAGCACCGCAGTGATAACATCAAAAGACCCCTGGCTCTTGTTAATATCATCGTGATCACAGAGACCATAGAATTAAATTTTAAAAGCCATTAACCCACAACACAAACACACAATCTTCATTACTGTCACATCACACATTAACTAATCTAATCTAACATCTGCAATGTCAGCTGATGTATAAGCACTGAAAGCAGTGGAATCATCATTTGAAGAATAAGAGATGAAAGTTGAAACCTCAGACACGAATTGTTGGGTCTCTGTAAATAATATTATCAAAAGTACAGTCTAGACCTGCTCTGTATGAAAAGAGGCCTGTGACAACTTCTTCTGATTTGGCGCTATAAAAAATAAAGCTGACTTGACAAAACATGTGAAAGTAAAGTTGATGTGCTGTAGAAAAATGGGTGTGTGCATGGGTTGAAGTGTCAGTCAGAATGTCAGACGTCAGAGCAGTTGAAATGTCAGATGATGTATAAGCACTAAAAGCAGTTGAATCGTCAGTTGGAGGATAAGAAATTAAAAGTGAAATGTCAAAAATTAAACACGTGAAATTGTAGTCAAAGCACTAGTGAAAGTTGAAGTGTTGGTCAAAATGTAAGAATTGACAGCAGTTCAAATGTCAGTTGACATAAGCACCGAAAGCAGTTGAAATGTGACATGATGTAGTAGCACGGAAAGCACTTGAAGTGACACTGGAACGTAAGACGTCAAAGCAGTTGAAGTGTCGGTGGATTGTAAGACGTCAAAGCAGTTGAAGTGTCAGTTTTAATTTAAAAAGTCAGAGCAGTTGAAGCAGTTGGAGAAAAGTCAAGTTGAAGTGTGATGGAGGAAAAAAGTCAGACAGTTGAAGTGTGCAATTTAATTTAAAAAGTCAGAGCAGTTGAAGTGTCAGTTTTAATTTAAAAAGTCAGAGCAGTTGAAGTGTCAGTTGGGAGGAAAAAAGTCAGCAGTTGAAGTGTCAGTTTTAATTTAAAAAGTCAGAGCAGTTGAAGTGTCAGTTGGGAGGAAAAATCAGAGTTGAGTGTCAGTTAATTAAAGTCAGAGCGTTGAAGTGTCAGTTGGGAGGAAAAAGTCGCAGTTGAAGTGTCAGTTGGAGGTAAGTGTGGAGTTCACTCCGCTGTGCTCCAGCAGCACACCTGTGCTTAATCAAACCACATACAGAGTGGAAAATCAGGATCAGCCACCAGCAAAAGTGCTGGTAAAATATAAAAGTGACTGGTAGATTTCAGACACAAAATAATGTTGAATTTGAACATTTATCTGTCAGTGGCTGGTTGATGTTCACATTTTAGTAAGTTAATTTCTCATCCTGCAACACCCTGTTATCTGTTCACTACTTAACGTGATAAGCGACTCCCTGGTGATCTCCCGTCATCCACCTGGCAAATTATTTAGGTTTTTCTTGTTAAAGAAGAAGGTATAGTGTCGATAACCCCTCATCCCAACTTCAGAATCAGCTGTTTTACAGCACTTCCAACATGCGCAACAGGAATAAAGTGAAATGGGGCGCACAGCAAAAGTTCTGTTCAAAACGCACTGCATCGCTCGTAAGACATTCTCATAGAGAACGATGCGTTTTGTCACTGATGATCGCTCGTGTTTCATGCAGTAAGGACAAGGTGTTAAGTGTTATTTGCAATGTAAGAAGTGTGAGCAGCTGAAGTGTCAGTTTAGACTGAGCTTTAGAAGTGTTGGTAGATGTATTTTTGAACATTTAACATAGCCCGGCTGTCTTTTCCCCCAGCCTTTATGCTAAGCTAGGCTAACAACGTCCCAACTCCAGCTTCATACTCAAAACAGATATCCGTCTGAATACCTCTCTCTAAAAAAGAAGTGAATTTCACAAAATGTTGAAAGTATTCCTGTAACATTACTATCTCTTTCTCTTTCAGAGGCACACAGTCGAGTTGATTCCCATCACTAAGGTGAACTACAAGTGGAAAGGCAACAGTTACGTCTACTACGTCTACGGCAACGAGCACAAAGTCAGCGCCGACGATTACCCTGAAACCTGCTGTTGTGTCATCCTGTAAACACACACACACACAATCACACAGAGCTGAACTAAACTGTCCTAAACCGCCATTCTCAAAATTGTTTCTTTTTTAAAAATACTATCCCATCCTTCCAGAACAACTTTTAACCAATCACTACGCTAATCTTTAAGATTTTTACCCAAAAAAATGGTGCAATAGGAAGAATTATTGTGAGCAATTATTCTCCAGATGTAAACATCAGTTCAGAGCTGCCGTTTGGTGCTCAGGTCAAACATGTTAATCCGGTCGTTAACCACAAATTCACAACTAACATAAAATGCTCTGTTCTAATTAAATAATCCTGTAGGGACTTGATTTATCTGTTTATTTGTTGTTTACAATTGAAAATGTAAGATTATATCCTTTATATATGAGGGAAAAAAATTTTTTGGGGTTAAACCGTCCTGCTGTCTCCCTCCTGTAGTCCTTTAGTTTCTTTCTGTGTTCACCTGTCTCGACCATCTTGTCTCTGACGCCATGACCACTTACCAAAGATTTTCCTGTTACGCTTTTACCGAACAGTTTACTGAAAACGCCTGCCAGTGTGTGCCATATGTTGGGCTCAGTATTGCATGGAACAGCATCTACACTATTGCTGTTAGTCAGTAGAGCATGTCCTCCTGACATCTGACCTCACTTTTAGCCGAAAACAAAAAGTACGTCAAACATGGGAAGCAGCAAAACATGGGGGAAGGAGGGACATGAGGTTTCGAGGTTGATATGTATATGATAGGTGCTATATAATAATTCACCTGTGTGTAATCTAACAGAAAGCTTACTGCATAACAACAGCTCTGCTTCACCTGGTTTCTACCTGTGTATTTCTACCTGTGGTTCAATATTTAATGTTAAAAGTAAAAACCACTTCGCTGTTTAAAATGCTGAGATTTCACCACAAGCGGATCAAAGATTTTCATGACTTCAGGAACAAAAGATTATAATTTGTATTATAGGCCCTCTCACACCAGAAAGTGTCGCAACTGAATTAATCTGTGCGTCTTCACCAAATATTTGGGTCTTGAAGCTTTGCGACATACTAACAGCACACAGGACTAGTTGGTGAACTATTGGCTGGCAAGCTAATGGCTAACACGCTAGCAGGACTTAGCCACAATAGCTCTCTAAGCATTTTCTGCATACTTGGCCGTTTATTCCTCTCTGTCATTTTGTTCTCACAATCATACATGATTTCATTCCAGTTGAAACTTGTTAATTGTCAGTTAGCTAACTGTCAGCAAGCTAGTTAGCTCAGTCGCTAATGGGACAGTAAGATTGCAGTTTATTTAACAGATATCGGCTGCCGGTTTGTAAACCACGCCTCTGTTGTGGAGCAGTTTTTACTCTGACTGAGGAGGATAAATAAACCGGATGGTTAACATATTAGCTAATATAAATTAGCCTCCTCCATTTTGAACTTTCCAGCTCTCTGTTTAATCAAAAGAGCAAGAGAAACCTAATGTGCTTTACATTTATTTGAAAAGACATAAAAAACACAGCGACATATCAATGAAAATAATTTGAGAAAAAAAAAAAGCAAAACATTTTCTTCACCACAGAGGAAACACGCTGATCGCAGTAATTCAATTAAATTAATTTAGTCACAATTTTTTTAATTCTAGTGTGATGGGGGCCTATATTTGTTTGTTTGTTTGTTTGTTTTACAGTTAAGTAAACGCCTTGGCTTTCATCTGGACGGAAGAATGAAATGATTACCACAGCAGCCTTAGTTATGGGTATAAAAACATGCCTCACAAAGTGCCGTGTTAAAAAAAAACAAGGTGCTTCACATAATCTACCTGATGTTTTTCACATTCAGCTGTATAATGACGACAAACAAACCTCACCAAAGTGTTCAAACAGTACATAGTGTTCCTTAATGTTTCTTACCTGTTTTTTTTAAATAAATTCCATCATGATGTTATAATACAGGTTATCATCAGTTTCTGCTTGGCTCTGTTTCCTATTTCCCATCCTGCATTAAGTCTCTGCCTGCTTCTGTGGCACACGATAAGCAACAGTCTGTGTGGCATACTGGGTAAAGGAAAGACAGGAAGGACGTAGGAACAATTGGCTGTTCTGGTCTAGAGACAGAATAGTTTCAAGAATTCCATTATCAACAAGATCATTTTAAAAAACCTTTAGCCAAATCTTAAGTCTTTAAGAGCTTTTTGATGCTGAAGACTCTTTTAGACTTTAAAAGAGGAGGAGGTTAAAAAGTAGATTATTGATCTGGTCAGAGTCACAGGAATAAACAGAGACCTGCAGAGGCCATGTGATTTAGAGGGTTAATTCATTACTTTCTTCAGCTGGTGAGGACTGAAGCTGCTGGTTTCCAGTAAAAACTAAACAGCAGCTGACAGGACAGAGCTAGCAGAAACGCCTGAAATGGAAATGCAACATAAATCCAGACTAAAGCTGTTTCTTTTCCAAGTCTGAAACCAAGCAAGCAGTTAAATATATGTTTTTCTGTTGCCTCATAACTTCGTCCGATGGAAGAAACTTGCCGTGTTGTCTTGTTTCTTCTGTTGGTCTCCAGTTTCAGCTGACACAGTTCACATCAGGACAAAAAAAAATTTACGACCGTCCCTTTAAACTGCCCTCCTGCAGTTCAGCAGAGTCCTGTAGAGGGCACTCTGTGTTTTACTCAGTGACAGACTCTGCTGTCTCCTGCCTTAACCAGTTTATCTGTGACAAACGGGATGAAGCCACTTCAGGTTTATCTTTTTTTCTTTTTACTGTCTTTTTATCTGCAATACATATGCTTTTTAAAAAAATATATATTCATTTATTTCATAGTTTTAATAGTGATCTTTTTGCTGGAACAAATTCATATTCTGCATTTCATAATATCCAAGTTGCTTGATGTTCAACTTTGCTGGCTCATTATTCAGTTCAGGTTTTATTTTTTTATATTTTCAGTAGAACATTTTTCAGCAGGTGACTGTTAATTTTCTCATGTCAGAGCGCTGTTGAACACACTAAACATGGCGTCAACGTGACTTTGCTGTTTATTATCACAAATTAAAGTGATGCTGCTGGAATGTGATGCACCTTTATTGAGTGGAATGTCTTTTTATCTGCAATTTAAATGTCTTCAAACAATATTCTGACTAACAAACATCTCTGCTACTAACCTGATGGACCTTATGATGTTATTACTCTGTTAGTATTCAGTAATATCTGTTGTTACACTAGATTATTAATTGTATGTTACTGCTAAAACTGAAAATAAACTCTTAGACCCACCTGCTTCTGTGAAATCTGTTTACATCCACACATGAGAAACACTCACAGTATGCAGCCCAGTCGTAAAAGGTTTTCAGAAAAGTCAAAAATACAACTAAAGACTCCAAAAGTTTGTGTTGTTTGTTAAATAATTGAAAGGGACTGTATAATCAAATATATATATTTTTTAAAACTTTTCCTTTAAACCTTCATTCACATGGTAAAAATACCAAATAACTTTCTGAATTTCTGGGTAGTGTTAGCTGGCTAACTTTAAGTTAGCTTGCAGGCGAAAATGCAAAAATATAGATTTTATACACGGCTGCTGCTGGTGTTTGCAGTGCAGTGGCAGATTAATATAATTAACATAATTACTGATGTGCCCTGGCTGGTGTGTGATGATAGCGAGCTTCAGCCAGGTAGCTGAAAAATAAAAAGAGCAAGTGAAATATAAAACGGAGCGGTGTAGTAAAGTGTTTTAGGGGAAAATAAAAGACATTTTGCTTTTTTTTTAAAAACTATTTTATAAGGTTAAAGTAAACACATAAAGCTTTATGTCTTTTTGCAGGACAGGTAAAGATTAGCACAAATTTATCTCAGCATCTATATTATTTTTGCCATTATTCATATATTATGAAACACAAGTGATAGGGTAGGCTATATATGTATACATATATACTGTATAATTCAATAATAATTTGAATTAATTTGAATTGAATTAAATTTAAAGTAATTTAAAACAAGTTTTGTGAACTGTCTAAATAGAGTACATGGTGGTACCTGGAGAGCTCAATATTTCTTGAGGTGGTGGTTACAGTATAAAAAGTTTGAGAAACCCTGCTCCATATGTACTTAACACATATAGCTGTAGACTGTAATTATTGCTCCTGCAATGCCTGAATTTTCCCACTGGGGTTCAATCTCATTTTATCTTATCTTAGAACCTAGTTTCTCAAACTATGGTACTGGTACACTGTTGATACTTGAGGTCTCTCTGCTGGTACACTGAGAATCTCCTAAAAATTTAAAAGTGAAATAAATCAATTAAAAAACATATAATTACACATAATTAGTAACGAGCTGAACTATTAAGGCTGTGTGGCTGACAACATTCGACAATAAATAATCTTCTTATGAGGAATAAATCTGCCTCCTGCATGAAGTAGGGTCTGTCTACACTACTGTATTTTAACATCAGTGAAAATGGTGGTACTTGGAGAACCTAATGTTTTCTGAGGCAGTATGTGGTGTAAAACTGTCTTGGAACATGCTGTATATAAACATCAGAATATACTGTGTAATATAGAGATATACTGGATGGGGGCAGTGGTGGCCCAAAGTTAAAGAAGTAAACTTCTGACCAGAGGGTCATTGGTTCAATCGCCCTGACCGGCAGAATGAGTCTGGGTGGAGGAAGTGAAAGGAAGCACTTGCCCCTCTTTCATCACCCTCAAGCAAAGCCAATAACCCCAATAACCCCAGTAACTGCTCCAGTGGAGCTGCTCAGTTGCCAGTTGTACTGAGCAGGTGTGGATGAGAGTCTGAAGAATGTGATCAGGGCGTTTCCGCAAAAGAGAAACTGCAAAAGGGAAGGAGCTCATCCTGATCTGAACTTTCTGAGAAAACTGAAAGAGTTCAGATTAATGACATGTCAGAAACTTGAAGAGGAACTTTAGATTTGATAATAAAATACAAGTGTCCTCTTAAGCCGTCCAGTAGTTCATTCTAAAGTCAAAACAGGTTTCGTTTCTCAGTGCTGTTAACGTCATTTTGTGGTTTAGAGTGATCGTACAGCCTTGTGTGTTTATCTGTGTTTTCAGTGTTATTTTAAATTGACTGTTTTGTTGTTGCCTGTTATGGACAGTTCATCCCAAAATTAAAACTACATATTTTTTCCCCTGGAAAAAAAAAAAAAAAAACACCTAAAAACATTGCAACATGCATCGCAGTTTTTAAGAAAAGTTGCCATGTAATTAGGTATTTTAGGTGACAATAATCCCAAAAAAAAAAGCCTGCAAAATCTTGGAGGAACTGAAAATATCACTCAGCTTGTGGTGCTTATAGCACCAAAAAGTACAACTAAAAAAATCAAAACCAGTGTGTCTTTCCAAAAAATTATAACCCGGTTATTCAAAATAATTCACACATTTTTGTTGTGAGCAGTTTCATGCAGGAACTACTTTCTTCTTGCAGTAGAATCTATAACTACTTTCTTTCTACCCCAAAGAAAGTAGCTCCTACATGAAACTGCTCATGACAAGGTCTGTGAATTATCTGGAGTAACCAAGTCAGAATCTCTGGAAAGGGAAACTGGTTTTGAATTATTCAAATGTACTTTTTTGGCACTTTGACTGTCAAAAGCCGAGCGCCATTTTGTCCCATTATATTGGAGAGAAGGCAGACATCTACGACCGATATCTCCAAAACTCTGCAGCTCACAGCAAAAAAAAAAATCCATATAGATAAACAGAAACAGCACTATAGTTCAGGGGGAAAGGATGTATTTTTGATTTAGGGGTGAATTATTCTTTTAACAATGGATCAGATTACTCTGTAATATAGAAGTGCCTCTAATGGCTTGTTTTAGTGGACACACAGGATGTTATTATAGAAAATGTCGAGAAGAAGGCTGAAAGTTGAGCTGGTTCTCGTCTATCTGCGCCTGTTATCTGTTCTCTTACTGTCAGTTCTCTTACTGACTAAACCCACCAATTACATCGCTCCGTGTTGTCTGACAGTCTGCTATCACATCCTCAGATCAACTGTGAGACGTTCTCCTTGGTCCATCCCAGAATGCATTGCAGCGCAGAAATCAAACAACACAAATCGTTTGCTTGACAGAAACTAGTTCTCATGTGTTCTTCTCTGGTACAGTTTATGGTAGTTTTCTCCCCTTGTTGTATTTCCTGTGTGAAACCTCCTCCTCTCACTGCTGGAGGCGAGCAGATGAGGCGCCTCACTTCCTGTCTCATGTCCTGTCAGATAAAGAAGACATGTGTCTCTCAGCTGATCTCTGAGGCTTTTAACGTGTTCCAATTTGTCAGATAAAGAGCTAATTTCCATCCATCCTGCTGCTCACAGGAAGTCCAACATGTGAGACAGTCAGAGACACATTAAAGGGATAGTAGCATTATTTTTAAGTGGGGTTGTATGAGCTACAAATAGCCCCTAAGTACCGTGATTGCAGTAGAAGACTCTCCACACTCCTCCTGTTAGCGACGCCAGCCCATAGTCCTGCTCAGATATTTCCAACATACAGTGTTGTGAACGGTCCCAAAAAAACGGCCTATTTTCGTGGCCTAAAAGAGGTTTTACCGGAAAAAAATACACAGTTCCATTGTTCGCTATAATAAAATTATTCTCAGCCCCTCAAAGTGCAGGGTTAGCGCCCGCTGAGCAGCCTACTACACAGTGTAGCTACTACGCAGAGCGCTGTAGTGCTCCGCCGATCAGCTGTTTTGGTCAGTGTCTTGGCTTTTTGAGGAAGAGTAGAGATATAATATACTTTTTAAAAATGAGTGATTTTGACAGTGACAGCGAGAATGAAGTGACATTCACTTTGGAAGCAAGCGGATATCTGTATGAACCGGAGTACACTGAAGAAGAGCTGTTGCAGATGGAAACTGAACGGGCCGAGAGAGAGAGAGGGGAAACATCGGTGTAAGGTAATTCAAGAATCAGCCAAATTCATTTTCATGTTCACAGTTCCATTGTTCGCTATAATACAACTATGCTCAGCCCCTCAAAGTGCAGGAAAAACGCAGTTTTTATTTGGACCTAACCAACTCACGTATCCCTCCGCCCAGGGTTAGCGCCCGCTGATCAGCTGTTTACACAGTGTACTACGCAGAGCGCTGTAGTGCTCCGCCGATCAGCTGTTTTGAGTCATTGTTGATTGCGATTTCGAGGACGGAAGATGGTGAAACCTCTTCAAAACATTTTGAAAATGGTTCGTGTGTGTTGCTATCCAGGATGCAATAACAAAGCTGTGTCCCATAGCCCTTACAGCTTTCACCGCATTCCTTTGCGTGATATTGGCTTTCGGCAGCTAGTTCCTCTAAACTTGGATGTCAACATGCCACCGGCATCACTAAAGGATCTCCGTGTTTGCAGTCACCATTTCGCTGAAGAGGATTTTGTGAGAACACTTTCACTTTGAAAAGCACTGCTGTGCCCATCCATCTGGTAAGACAAGTGAAACACCTGTGAAAGAGTGTAATGTAGCCTATCACTGCAGTGCACATTTATCACATAGGTGAAAACGGAGATGTAGTGCTGTAACATGAAAATGAATTTGGCTGATTGTTGAATTACCTTACACCGATGTTTCCCCTCTCTCTCTCTCGGCCCGTTCAGTTTCCATCTGCAACAGCTCTTCTTCAGTGTACTCCGGTTCATACAGATATCCGCTTGCTTCCAAAGTGAATGTCACTTCATTCTCGCTGTCACTGTCAAAATCACTCATTTTTAAAAAGTATATTATATCTCTACTCTTCCTCAAAAAGCCAAGACACTGACCAAAACAGCTGATCGGCGGAGCACTACAGCGCTCTGCGTAGTAGCTACACTGTGTAGTAGGCTGATCAGCGGGCGCTAACCCTGCACTTTGAGGGGCTGAGAATAATTTTATTATAGCGAACAATGGAACTGTGTATTTTTTTCCGGTAAAACCTCTTTTAGGCCGCGAAAATAGGCCGTTTTTTTGGGACCGTTCACAACACTGTATGTTGAAAATATCTGAGCAGGACTATGGGCTGGCGTTGCTAACGGGAGGAGTGTGGAGAGTCTTCTACTGCAATCACGGTACTTAGGGGCTATTTGTAGCTCATACAACCCCACTTAAAAATAATGCTACTATCCCTTTAAGAGGAGGCGTCCACTGATCACTTACTGAATTACTGCTGCCTGAAATTATTTTTCATGTGATTCACTCGCAGTTATTATTTTAAACAAAAAGTAAAGTTAAATTACACATCACTGATCTGCTTGAAGAAATCTTTTATTTTAGGGTTCTTGTTCAGTCAGCTGGAAACATTAAATTAATAGTGCCAACATTAGCTTAATTAGCTAGCTAGCTACAGCTGATAAAAAAAACTGTTAGATCAGAATCAGAATCACCTTTATTGGCCATGCTCTTACGTATTTATATACACAGTTAAAAAAATTTACAGGAAGTATAGATGACAGTGAAGACAGAACACAGAAGTAAAGACAGACAGGAAACATGTGGTACTTTATCAGATAACAGCAGCTCCGTTCTGCTATTGATTCCATTTTGAGGAAGCTCACACAAACCACCATTACCAAAAATATCATTACTTTTGTTCTCATCCTCAAAGCCTTTTCTTTTCTGACATTAAAAGAGAAACATACTGTTGGCGCCAAACAGGGTGATGTTATAACAAAGGAAGTCTGATACGTTTTTATTTATCATGTTTATTATACCAGGACTAACTACTCTTTTGTGTGGGACCTGTTAGCTTTAGCTTCAGGGCATCAGTATTCCCTTTTACAGGCTTCTTGTTTTGGAACAAGTCAGCTGGAAACACTAAACGCCGGCTAACGGAGCTCTCATTAGCTTAATTATGTAGCAAGCTACAGTTGATGAAAACTGCTTGATCAGAATCGAAATTGGCTTTATTGACCGTGTACGCATGCAAGGAATTTCACTCTGGTTTTAAGCTGCTCCCACGCACAGTTCAAAAAATAGGAACAGAACAGCTAAAAACAAAGACATACTTTGTCACACAAATTGTTAATCCAAGGTTAACCTAAGCCTGTAGGGCTCTGTGATTCATTAGCCCTGGGTCAAACGTCCGTTGGAGCACACAACTACTGTTTATATTTCAAACTGTCACCTTTTAGCCCATTTTCAGGGATAACCCCACAAACTCGAGGCTAACCCTGCTCTGGAGCAGGGCCAACAAGCCCTGGGCTAATGTCAGGGTTAGCCCACTTTGGAAAGCACCGGGATTGCGCCAGTGTGAAAGTTTTCTTCAGCTTGGGGCAAAGGTTCTCAGAATGCTTTTAGCCTTGGGCTAAGCGCAGCATAAAAAGCTCAGGCTGCAACGGCTTCGTGTACACAAACTCCCTGAACTCCTGTGGCTCCCAAGCCTGTGTTGACCACACAGACAGCATTGCTGCTACAGTGCTGCTGCTGCCAACCCCATCTTTCTACACAGAGTTTGCAGAAAAGTTTTGAAGAGAGGAAAAGAGCAGGAAATAAAATATCATTGATTTTTTTTCCCCCCTTGTTCAGAGAGAGGGAGGAAGAGAGAAAGAGAAAAGAAAGAAAAAGAGAGAGCACACTGGAAAAATTCTGTCCTTCACTCATTTTTTTCATGTCTGTCACATATTCTACAGATGTAGACATTGAAACTGTGGTGAAAGGTGTCATATTGCTGGTATGATGTCGGTATGGCTTTTGCGCATCAGATGCCAAAGCTCTAGATGAAGTGTTGCTTCTAAGGATAGAACTATAGAAATTTAAGTGAAGAAAATGGGTGCATATGTGAAAAGCAAGAATGACCAACAGCATACAATGACTACAGACCATGTTTGTCTGTTATTAGATATAAATCATGCAAAGAGGAGAGTGCAACACAGAGGCTGCCACCTGCAGCACCATCTTCAGCAGATGACTGTCATTTCAGTAAAACTACGACAGCAGGCTGTTTGTTAACACGTCAGCTAAAACTACTTTATAAGGTGATATGTGAGCTGTTGTGTTTGCAACTTGTTCTGGCGCCCTTAAATGGAAAAAAGAAATCAACTTTAGAAAAGATCAACCGAGGAAAACTGAACTCAAAATACGCCAAAACTAAAATCCATGGACATGTAAAAAGTGATAACTGTTGTAATTTATTGTGGTGGTAATGAAACTCAGCTGCTGGCGTCCATGTACCTTCAGTCATGAGCCAGATTTCTCAGCTGATTGACAGTTTTGTGTGCTTTATTATAAGCCACAGACATTTGGCATCATTTTTAACGGTTTTGAAATTCTGACAGTTTTTTTTTTCTTCTTCAGTGTTTTTAAAGGCCTAGCTACACACACACACACACACACACACACACAACACAATAGTGTCCAAAGCCCTTTAGACACTTTTCGCACACATTGTTAACCCGGGGTTGACCTAACTAGCACCTTTTAGCTCCATGTTAGTTGATTTTCAGGCGATAACACCACAAAACCCTACAACTAACTCTGCTCTGGAGCAGGGCCAGCGGGCAGCGTTGCTGCTGCAGCGCTGCTGCTGCCAGCTTCTTTTTTACACTGAGTTTGCAGAAGAGTTTTAAAGAGAACAAATGAGCTATAACCAGAAAGCAGGGTGATTTTTGCCTCATTCAGAGAGAGAGAGGTGGGATGGAAAGAGAAAGAGAAAGAAAAACAGCAAGCTCATTGGAAAAAATACTGCCCTTCACTCAATTTTTCATGTCAATCACATTGATACAAACATTTAAACTGTAGTAAGAGGTGTCATATTGCTGGTATGATGTTGATATGACTGTCAACAGATCATTTTTATTGTGCATTTTTGCTGAGAACCGTGTGCATCAGGCAAAACACCAGCAAAACACATGAAGTGGTCCTTCTAAGGATAAAACTGCATATGTAGGTAAAAATGTTTTTTGGTCCGGAGTTAAGTCGATTTTTAGGAGATGCCCCTGCAAACTCATGGCTCTGGAGCAGGGCCAGCAGACGGCGTTGCTGCTGTGGCACCGCTACTGCCAGCTAATCTCTCTACAGTGACTTTGCAGAAGAGTTTTGCAGAGAAGAAAAGAGCTGTAACCAGAAAGCAGTGTGATTTACCCCTCATTCAGAGAGAGAGAGAGAGAGAGAGAGGGGAGGGAGGGAAAGAGAAAGAGAAAAGAGAAAGAAAAAGAGAGCGCACACTGGGAAAATTCTTCCATTCACTTGATTACTTCATGTCTGTCATATATTCTACAGATGTAGATATTGAAACTGTAGTGAAATGTATCATATTGCTGGTATAATGTGACTGTTACTGTGTATCTTAGCTGAGAACCATGTGCATCAGGCTGAAGCCGAATCTCTAAATGGCGTGTTGTTTCTAAAGAATGGAACACACAAATACAGCTGCATGACAGTGTGCTAACGGGCCTAGCCCTTTACCTGAATGGATACTGCAGCTGACTGTGTTATGAGAGGTCTCTGTCCCCTGAGGTCTCAGCCCTGTCACTTGGGGGATGGACTCTAACCACGCTCAGATGTTACACAGATGTAGGCAAAAAAGGTGCCAGTTAGGTTCACCTAACTGGCACCTTTCTTGGTCCAGTGTTTTTTCAGAGCATCTGAAACTCGTGGCTCTGGAGCAGGGCCAGCAGGCAGTGTTGCTGCTGCTGTGCTGCTACTGCCAGCCTGGTCTTTCTTCACTGATTTTACAGAAGAGTTTTGAGGAGAAGAAAAGAGGCTTAACCAGAAAGCAGTGTGATTATTCCCCTTTGCTCTGAGAGAGATAGAGAGAGAGAGGGAAGGAGGGAGAAAGAGAAAAGAGAAAGAAAAAGAGAGAGCATGGGGAAAATATGCTCTTCACTCGATTCGTTAACGTTCTCTTACATGTTTTACAGATATTGACACTGAAACTGTAGTGAGATGTATCATATTGCTGGAATGATGCTGATATGACTGTGAACGAATCGTTTTTACTGTGCATTTTTGCAGAGAACCGAGCACATCAGGTGAGACCCTGAATTTCTAGATGGGTGCTGCTTTAGAACTGTACATATATATGTGAAAAAAAATGGGTGTATATATCAAAAGCATCAATGATCAGCAACATATAAAGACAAAAAGTGTTTCTGTAATTTAAATATAAATCATGCAAAGAGAAGAGTGCAACACAGAGGCTGCCAGCAGCAGCACCGTCTTCAATGGACGATTGTCATTTCAGTAAAATTATAACAGCATCAGCTGAAACTACTACTAAGTGAACAAATAAAATCAACTTGGAAAAGCAGCTTTAAAAAATTAAATCAATGAAGACTAGACCTGAAATATTCAGGACCGTCCCAAATTTTCAGGTAGCCATCCCAAATTGCAAATTCTGTCCTGTTTGTCAAAATTAATCCAGTAAACCAGTAGATAACAAAATAAAACAAGCTGTGGGGCTTGACTTGACTTGAGGCTTAATCCTGCTTTTAGTTATTAAAAATATATTAAATATGAATATTTTTTGTGCGTACTGCGCTGACTTTGACTGATATTAAACCAAATGACAGTACAGCCTCAGCTACAGGAGGAAATGAATGTATGTGTATGGACTATTTCTACAGTGTAGATCCTGTGGGATGTTTAATGTTCACATTTAATGTGATTTTTTACAAATGTTTTATAGTGCATTGGTCATTTGTTTTGTTTTGTTATTTTCTCTGTTACCTGACCATAGGACTACAGATGTTAATTAGCATTTTTGCTAAATCTGGCATATTTACATCATGTATTACACACTGAGTTCACTAATATGTTCTGTCACTGTTAAATAAATAAATATTAATTGTGACCAAATATATCTTTAAAATCTTGGCTGTGGAAAAGAAGAGTTACGGTTCAGTGTAACTCACATACCGGGTCGTGACCCACAGGTGGGTCACAGGAGATTTTATTTAGGTACCCACATAAATAAAAGACTATGGGAGAAAATCTCTTAAGGAAGTGAAAAAGAGAGACCCTGTTAATTCCCCCAAATGCTCTTATTTTATTTTGTCTCATTTATGAAGTCGGGTTAAAAGTCCAATATTGTTTTCCCGATGAGAGGAAATATAAACAACGAGACGGCCTGTTACCTCAACCTAAATGCATTTATTTATAATTTTATAAACTATTTAACGTGTGTATATATTTTCATTAAAAAGGATCAGTAATGTTCATTTATGCGAATTTAACTCTTCTTAAGATTTATCGATAAGGTCTATTTTGAACTGGTTTGTCATTTTTAAAAAGTGGATCCTGAGATGAAAAGATTCCTCAAAACCACTCATTCTGAGAGACTCACAGGAGATTTTCTTTTGGTCGCCAAATAAATAAAAGACGATGGAAGAAATTTCACAAATTTAAGATTTATATCTGCAGACCACGTTTCTATAGCATTAAAAAAAATCTGTATTCTTTAACAGAAAAGAGGAAATAGAACTGAAGTGGCCTGTTAACTCAGCCTAAAAACATTTCTCATTTAAAACATGTTTAACTTGTGTGTTTAAAAAAAAAAATGTGTCAAGATAATGATCAGGAATGTTAATTTATGCACAAATGAACTCTTCTCTTCTCACGATGTCTGGTTCCCAGAAAAAAAAAAAAAAAAAAAAGTTTAGGAAACACTGCTTTAAATTATTCTAATGACAACAGAACTCAAAATATGACAACCAAAACCATAGAAATGAAAATGGGATGTAAACATATGATTCCTGCTGTAATTTATTATGTGATGGTAATGAAACCCAGCTGTTGGTGTTTATAATTTTCTGGTATGAGCCAGATTTTTTTTCAGTTTGACTGACAGTTTTGTGTGCTTTATTGTAAACCACAGATGTTTGACGCAATTTGTAATGTTTCTTCTTCAGTTTTTTTTTTTTTTTTTGACACACACACACACTGTTGCGAAACTCATCTTACATGGGCACATAGACTTACATTAATTTCCTTGGAGACTTACCCTAGTAACCATAACTACTGCCTGATCAGCCTCTCCCTCTTCAGTTAAAGGGATAGTTCACCCTGATCTACTCACCCTCATGCCGATTGAAGGTCAGATTTAATGTTTTAGTCCTCAAAACACTGCTGGAGTTTCACAGGAAAACAGTGTTGCAGAATCTCCCAAACAATGGAAGTGAATGGTGACCAGTTTTCAAATATGAAAGAAACAACAGAATAAAAACATAAAATGCCTCCATACTGCTCGTCTGGTGTAATCCAAGTCTGCCAAAGCCCCAGCACGCCAAATTGACTAAAAAAGTGTTATGTAGATCCTCAGCTTGGAGCTACGTTCTCGTGCACGTGCACGTGTTGTGACGGCGTGCAAACTGCATGTCAGGACTTAAGGAGACCTTGGATTATGCCAGACAAGCAGTTTGGAGACATTTAATTTAATTTAATTTATTTAGTTTTTGTAACATTTGAGAACGGTCACCATTCGCTTACATTGTTTGGGAGACTCTGCAGCAGTGTTTCGTGGACTAATAAAAAGATAACGACAGAATTTTTGGGTAAACCAACTGGTCTTTAGTCTGAAATGTCAGATCAAAAGTGTCTCACACACACACACTAGGTAGAACATGAGCAACACCCAAAAACACAAACAAAAATAAGATAACAGTCCCCCATTTCTCACCACCACCCTACCCGGCACGGGTAGGGTGGTGGTGAGTCTGCAGTGTTTCTGGATGTTTGCACGCCGTCACAACACCGTGCACGTGCACGAGAACGTAGCTCCAAGCTAAGGATCTACATAACACTTTTTTAGTCAATTTGGCGTGCTGGGGCTTTAGCAGACTTGGATTACACCAGACGAGCAGTATGGAGGCATTTTATGTTTTTATTCTGTTGTTTCTTTCATATTTGAAAACTGGTCACCATTCACTTCCATTGTTTGGGAGATTCTGCAACACTGTTTTCCTGTGAAACTCCAGCAGTGTTTTGAGGACTAAAACGTTAAATCTGACCTTCAATCGGCATGAGGGTGAGCAGATCAGGGTGAACTATCCCTTTAACTGAAGAGGGAGAGGCTGATCAGGCAGTAGTTATGGTTACTAGGGTAAGTCTCCAAGGAAATTAATGTAAGTCTATGTGCTCATGTAAGATGAGTTTCGCAACAGTGTGTGTGTGTGTGTCAAAAAAAAAAACTGAAGAAGAAACAGTACAAATTGCGTCAAACATCTGTGGTTTACAATAAAGCACACAAAACTGTCAGTCAAACTGAAAAAAAATCTGGCTCATACCAGAAAATATATAAACACCAACAGCTGGGTTTCATTACCATCACATAATAAATTACAGCAGGAATCATATGTTTACATCCCATTTTCATTTCTATGGTTTTGGTTGTCATATTTTGAGTTCTGTTGTCATTAGAATAATTTAAAGCAGTGTTTCCTAAACTTTTTTTTTTTTTTTCTGGGAACCAGACATCGTGAGAAGAGAAGAGTTCATTTGTGCATAAATTAACATTCCTGATCATTATCTTGACACATTTTTTTTTTTAAACACACAAGTTAAACATGTTTTAAATGAGAAATGTTTTTAGGCTGAGTTAACAGGCACGGGTGGGGTGGTGGTGAGAAATGGGGGACTGTTATCTTATTTTTGTCCCTCCCTCCCTCACCCCGGTGGGCGGGGCCTCCCCGCTCTGCATCATCATGCTCTCAACTCTGCAGCTTCACAAAGAGAAGAAGAAGAAGAAGAAGAAAAACCATCCGACCGCCTCCGCCGCCGCGCTGCTTCATGTGAGTCCTCCTCAGTTTGTTCTTAACAGAGATTTACGCTCTTAACCGGCTCTTTACCGGGTCGGCGCGTGCCTGAACCCGGGTACAACCTCCGTCTGAGTGCATGTGCGTGTTTGTGCGTGTCCGTGTGTGTGTAACGTTAAAGTGGGAGCGTTGGTGGAAACTTTCCCGAAGTTAAAAAGTTTCCACCAAACTCCGTGCAGGTTTTTTCTGGTGATTTAGCCGCGGGTCGTTCTCGGGCTTTTTTCCCCACGTGTTGTCGGCGTTGTTTGTTGTAGTTTCGCGTGTGAATGCGTGAAAGAAAAGGAGAGAGTTAACGATAAAAAACGAGAGAGACAGGGAGGAGGAGGAGGAGGAGGGAGGGGGGGCCGAGGGGGGACAAACTGTCTTCAGACTTCATGTCTCAACTTTCTTTATAAACTTCCTAAAGATGCTCGTGTGGCAGTTCTGTGACTTTAATGCAGTTTTTCTACAGTGTTTTAAAAAACGAGACCTCTCGCGTAACGTTACTGTGCGTTACATTACAATAAGTTACTTTTACAGCGGTTCTTTGGTCCTGGTCTGCTTTTTAAACTCTCGTCTTAATCCTATAAAAAACCTCATTTTAGCGGCTCTTATAATTTACCGTTATAATGTAACGGCTGAGGTTTGTCTACGCAGTCTGACGTCACTGTACTTGACTCATGTAAATGTTAGACTCATTTCCACATATTCATATTATCCCTCATTTTATTTCACCGTTTTATCCTGTAGTATGTAATTTATCTTGTTTTAATTAAATATAATGTCCTATACGGCCCCACAAAGGAAAAAAAAAGACGAGTTACAGTCATTATTGCGACATTAAAGACATCCTTTGTCATGTGTTTTATTTTGGAGAAAATAGGGAGTGGTAATTACAATAACTGCAGTAGAGAAACTAAGACAAACCACCACTACTAACTAACATGTATAATACAAGAAAATTAATAAATATGCCAGCTTTGATCATTTTAATATAAGACTCGTAGACTTCTTAGACATTGATTTAAAATTAAGCAGTGTCATATTTTATTGGAAAATGTTTGACGTATTTAATGTTTTTTTCTTTCTATTGCAGTATATTGACTTTTATATTTAAAGTTCTTATTTTATTTTATCTGAATGTAAATACTAGTAGCTTCAAATACTGAGAAACATCCCAAAGCCATTGAAATAATTTGATTTTAAAAGGAACTTGGAACATCACAAGCCTACGGTAATATAATAATAAAGGTTGTAAATAATAATGATAAAAACAGCAATGTAAGAAATAAAATGTGTCATTTCATTTTACATCATAATCAGACTGATATTTGATCATATTTATCATTATACTGCTTTTTAAAGCTAAAGTGATCAGAAAAAAAAATTGGAAATGACTGCCTTTTGCTTTGGTATGACCCTTTTTTTTTGGTAAGCTGTGTGAATCAGAGGCCAGGATTAATATGAAGAAATAACCTGATATTAAACTATAAAATTGCCACATATCTAGTTATCTGCCTACAGCTATTTTGGCTTTACAACAAGAAAACATTAGTCATTTTTCTCAGGTCTGCATGGTGGGAAGTTACTGCCTTTTTCCTTTGTAGGGCAGGATAGATAGTAGGCTATACAATATCTTACAGTCAGTGGCAGCTGGTATTCTCCGGGGAGAGAATACATAAAAAGCCTCTCTTTGTATTTGCTGAGCTGAATGAACATTTTTTGTAGCCTAATGGAACTTACTTAGTTAAGGTAAGCTAAGGCATTTCAAAAATGCAAATCCTTTACAATAATTATCTTTTATGCTATAATTTGTTATGGTGAAAGACTAAAATCAGCAAAAAGTACCTCAGATGAAAGAAACAAACCTTTAGACATTGGAAGAAAATTATAAACACACTAACAAAATTTATGAGTAACGAAACAAAATAAATGGTATTACATTTGAAATTTGAAAAACTGCCATCTTGTGGCTCAGAATTCACTTTTGGACATAAACTCTGTGGTTAAATGTCTTGGACAATTTTATGTAAAGTACCTATTTGAAGATGTGTTGCCCACTTTTCTGCACAAAACAGCACTATTTAAAAATAGAATTTAAGTAGAATTTCGCATTGCATCATTTTTATGCTACTTTAAAGTTCTACTCAACTTTTTATTCCACTACATTTGCCTGACAGGTACAGTTACTAGTTACTGATAGGGAGCATTTTACTGCATGATACTTTACTTTTACTTTTCATACTGATGACAGCTGATAATACTCACATACTTTTACTCACATAAGGTTTTGACTGCAGGACTTTAACTTGTGGTGGAGTATTTTCCCAGTGTGGTATTAGTATTTTTACTAAATAAAGGATCTGAATACTTTATCCACCCCTCCTCACCTCTCTGAAGATCACGCTGGTCCCAGTGTGAGTGTGGTTAATAATTATTTTATTTTACAAAAGAATGCCTGTTGCTGTGCATTGTTTTTGTTTTAATTGTAAGTACAGAAGGCAGGTCATGCCAACATTTGCACATACTCAGATCATGGCTGGCTACTTTTATTTTATTGAGTAAAGAAAACAGAAGCACTAAAATGAAAATTAATTTTATGCCAACAAAATATGCTGTGCATTCAGATTTTTTCATTAAAAAAGGCTTTTTTTTTTCTTTTTCAACCTGTCATTTTTCTTTGTTTTTTAATATTGGATAAATATGGTATCACAGACTTTTTGTCATAATATTATCTTAGCCTTTTGAGTTTTTGGTATCATTACATCCCTACTTTTTATACTTAATAAATTTCATTGACTCTGATTTAGTTCACTTTTAAAGCTCAACAGTTAGTCAATATTGATAAGTTTTTGACTATGAAATTATCACCAGACTATTTTGATAATTGATTACTCTTAATAATTATTTCAAATGTGAATATTTTCTGGTTTCTTTAGTCCTTTAAGTCAGTAAATTGAATATCTTTGGGTTGCGGTCAAAACAAGAAATTTAAGGACGTCAGTATTTGGATCAAACAACTAATTTTATCAAGAAAATGATCGACAGATTAATCAATAACGAAAGTAATTGTTAGGCCAGACTCAATTAAAATTATCTGTGGCCCCCAGAGATACACTTGCTTGTAAAATGCGTGTGCATGTGCATCATGGCTGCCTCAGATATCCTGCTTCCGTTTGAAATAGGGCTTCATGATATTGCAAAAAAAAAAAAAAATAATTATATTGCAATTATTATGACAGATTTTGTGACTGTGATATGATTCACGATTAGCGGAAACGATTAATATAGTTTTGTGTTACAATTTTACTTTTCGCTAAAAAAACTAAAATTACGATGTGACTGAACAAGATTTGTTGGCCAGAACACCTCTACAGCACCACAGTACTTCATTATAATGCTGTTTGTTTTTTCCTTTATCAAAAAATTGCTGCTTTTGCAATTTTGCATATTGCCATTTCGATTAACTGTGCAGCCCTAATTTGCAGCCTTGGTTGTGCATGTCCTCAGAAATTAAGCTGTGTAAATGCATGGTCAAAAAGCAAGTATCTCTCCGGCCATAGTTCCTGCCCTTTTTCACTCTTTTATTTAATATTCATACAGAGTTTGTAGAGAACCACATACACTCCTATGATACATCTGTTGCTCACAGTCTGTTTAGCCTCTACTGTATTATTATCTTTAATAATATCCCTGTAATATTCATCTTCCTTTAGCCTGTAGTTATCTTATTGTAGGTCTCCTTCATCATAACGTACAATTTCCAGGGATACTTACAGTTTGTTGCTCTGATTTTATTGCACACTGTAAGTCGTTTTATCTCCTATACACTTTGCAGAGAAAACACAATAAAACTGTATTGATCCTCAGAAGGTAATTACAGCAGCACAACAAACAGAGCAGAGAGGAAGTGAATTCATGATCATATTATCATATTCCTGAGCCTGTCTGTTGTACTCCGTTTGTCTTTTTTTATTTTACTGTACTTTACTGTTTCCTCTACACTCCTACATTCTCCTGCACCATGAAAATAGCTGGTCCGTCAGTTTTTTCCATGATATTCCTTAATTAAATAGTGTGTCTCTGGATCAATTTGAGATAAATCTCATTTACTGTAATCTCCTGCAGCATCTCTACAATATTTTTACAGTGTTTGTATAGAACTACAGGTATGCTAGTCCTCCTATTTTCATGATGTGTCTGCTCTGTGTGCATGAAAACGAATCTGCTAACCGTTAAAATTAAGTAGATTGATTTCCAGATAAGATCAAACTTCACTGATCCCCAGGGTGGTGCAATTTAGCATCACAGCAGCACAAGAAACAGAGCAGCCTCTGGGTATAACATTAATCTTTTATAATATTCCCATAATATTTATATGAGAGTAGCCTATAGTTATTTTAAGCAGACTTAAGAATGCCAAGTCCCCAATTTTAAATCTGAAAATCTTCTGCAGCCCACCCAAGTCTTTAATCACAACTTGGATCAGCACATGAGCCTAATTGTACCAATGAGCAAAACCCTTATTTGGCTGTTAATTGTTATTCCCCTGACTGACTGGAGTGTCTAATGCCAATTATTTCCACTCAGTGGAGATGTTTAAAAGATATCATTGTCTGAATGCTGAGAAAAAAAACAGTAGTTGACTGTTGTGAAGCTGCTCTTCAGATATGACTTACGATGTCATATGATACCCATAAAAAAGTGTAAACTGAACCTGAACATGTCCGTAATGATAAACCCAACACTGAATGTCTTCTGTGATTATTTATCCATTGATTTTGTTGTTAGCATGTGTGTTAGCGTCCACCGCTAGTCCCGTGGTGCCTTTGGTTGAGTCTGTTGACCAAAGCCAGTCTTCCTGACTTGTCAACCAATCAGAAGCTGTGTGAGCGTGTGTGTGGCAGCTCTGATCTCAAACTCATTGTGCAGCAAATTAACATGAAATTTACCCTTTTAACAGATCTATACTATTATGGCAGAACCCTGACTTAATGAGTAGAATAGGATAAATATAATTTTAAAAAGTGTAGATTCTCCAAATTTGGATAGTATTGTAAAGTTCTGTGAAATTCAAGATTTATTTTTGTTTGTATTCATTTAGTTTTGTTATTTGTTCATTTTATCATATTACTTTTAGAATTTTTATTTATATTACACAGAATATTTGCGTTTATTATGTGCATTATTATGAGACAATGTTTTTCTTTTAAATATATTGATTGAATATTGAACATTGTTAACATATTCTACTCTCTGTGATGTTTTTAAATGAAAAAAAAAAAACATTTTAGTTGCACAATTGAATAAATTCTGTGGAAGTTTAATACTTGTTAGATTTACTTGCAAATCTGCATCCTGCATCCTGTCATCTGAGAAAAAAAAATTAAATGCTGTTTAATGTGGAGCCAGGAACATTAAAATTATTTATTGTTAAATTACCAATAATTTTTTTTTTGCAAATGTATTTATTGGTGTGCCTGTTAAACAGGTCACCAAACATGGTTTAACACCTGTAAAACTAGGTCAGATAAATGAAGAATAACAAGTAATTTAAATCGCTTGGCGTTGCTCTGTTAGTTCTGGTTGTTTTTTAAATTAATGGTCATTTCAAACTTAAATACATGAAACTTAAAAACGTCCTCCTGCAGGGCCTTCAGGGCCCATCAGTGGTCCACGGTCCACACTTTGGGAATCACTGGCCTACAGTTTTCTGTTATAAAGAAGCAGTTGTGTGTGTTGGTGTTCATCGTACTTTACTATAATTTCATATCCTACACTTTACCAAATATGTATGTCTGTCGTGCTCTATTTGGACTTTATGGTACTCTACTGTATGATTATGTCTTGCAGTATGTCTATAATTAGCCGTCTTTAGCTGGTACTCTGTAGTTATCTTATTGCAGGTTTACTTCATTATAACGTCTCCTACCGTTTTTCCTGTGATACCTTAAGTTTGTCGTTGCTGCTCTTGCTCTTGAATTCTGTTACTCCCAGAATTTTAGTAGGTCAGTCAGCTGTTTCCCACTCCTATAGTATTATATAATCGTAACACTGCCAGACTACATAAATTTGTCAACGTTTTGCTGTACAGTTTATACAGAGCTGTCCTGCCTTTTGACATCAGGTATTGAATTTGAAACAGACACTCCTGTCTTCTTATTTTATCCAGACAGCTCTTCAGTTCAATATTTTGTGATATATGTCAATAATATAAAGTTATATGTGGATTGTCATACATGTTGTCTTGAATAATACAGAATCACATATACCTCCTATAATACTTCTATAGTTTGTACAGCTGCAGTGATTAACCAATAAGGCCAAGTTGTCAACTCTATCTCTAGAAATCTGATCAATAATGAAAATAATTGTTGTAGATGTTGTTGATATGTGGCTTTCACTTTGCATGTTAGAATCTTAACTTGCGTTTGTAGATGCAGTGACAAACCGCCAACAGTGGTTTTCAGTGGGGGTGGTTAAGTGTTTCAGAGTCTAATAATATCTTTATTTAAACATGTTGGTTTTTAATGCAGTGCTGCCATGGGAATTTTATCTTGGTTTTCACCCTCGGCTTTTGCGTGCAGAGATGTCTCTGAACTTCTCTAATTGCTTGTGTGATTAATCGAGTAATTGCTTTGTTCCTAAAATGGCAAAAAATGTCCACAGTTTTCCCAGAGTCAAAGGTAATGTCTTCAGACGTCTTTCATCCGATTAATGGTCCAAAACCGGCTTACAACTAATGATTATTTTAACCGTCGATTAATCAGGCAATAACTTTCTCGATTAATAGTTTTTTTGCCTATAAAATGTCAGAAAATGGTGAAAAATGTTGTTCGCTGTTTCCCAAAGCTCAAGATGACGTCCTCAAACGAAAGATATTCAAATTACTGTTAGAGAAGAGTAAAGAAACCAGAAAATATTCACATTTAAGAAGCTGGAATCAGAGAATTCTGACTTTTTTTCTTAAAAAGTTACTCAAACCAATAATCGATTATCAAAATACGCTGGTGATTAATTTAATAGTTAATTACTTATCAAATATTTGATTAATCGTTGTAGCTCTAAAACAGAAAACCAGCAAATCCTCACATCGGTGAAGATGAAATCAGAGAATATGTGTCCATTTTTGCTTGAAAAATTACTGAAACGATCATTTGATTATTAAAAGTCTTGCAGAATAATTCTTTGTTGATCCAGGGAGATCAATCAACCGATCGGCCAATCATTGCAGCTCATGTCTGTTTTACTTAGTCGGACATTTTGTTGGCCTAATATTAAAAAAGGATGTCTCTGAAACATTTTGACCTCAGGGTACATTACTGTAACCTTGTATAGTACTCCAAAAATATTATTATTCTAATTTCTAACAGACATGCTGCTCTTTGCTCCTCATCAATGAATATTAGCGACTTCATTATGCTTTTTAGGCTATTTTATGTACTTTTGGTCTCTAATGTTCCCATTAAGAGCTCTTTTGCTTTATGATTTGCTCTTTGTGACCTGTAGTATCGGTGTAGAAATGTGAGGTGTGTTTCTGGTTCTCAGTGCGTTTGTTTCGATATGACTTCTTTCTGTGCATTGGTTTTTATAACAGTGTTTAATGTGATGTGTGAACGTGTGTGGTTGACGTGACATCTGAAACAGGATGCTAAAATACATACACGCTAACAGACGGAGAGGCAGGTTGTGTGGTCTCTGAGTCAAACCTCTCTCAGCTGTACTTGGACAGATGTAATTATAGAGGCTGGGTTCTAAATCTGAACTACAGAAACAGATTGTCACCGACTGCCTGTCTTGAGTCAGTTTTATTTCCACAAATTCCCCAGAGATCTTTACAGTCTGTCCAACATGTGACACCTTTTATCCTTAAAGCTTTGATTCATTGGTATGAAAAAATAAATAAATAAATAAAGGGAGAGATGTCTGGAAGAGCAGGAGAGGAGGAGATCAGTGATCCAAGACAGACAGGAAATAGGTGTTGTCTTTACAGAGAAGACAGCTGGACCAGGAGGACAATTACTTCATGCAGAGTACAAATATACTGTATGTTGAAGTATGAAGTCACTGAGTTTAAGTGTCTGACTCTCTGTGAGTCAGTAGTGTAACAGGAAGTCAGTGTGTTTCTGAGAAGTGTTAGTTTGTCCGAGTGCCTAACTTTTTCCTCTGGTCCCTTTAAACCTTTCTGAGCTCTGGCTCTTGACATTTTTTCCATCTTGTGTGTCTGGTCAGTGACATGATGTCCTGTTTCTGCTGTGTCCATGGAAACCAGAACTTTGATTTATGTTCAAACGCCTGCAAAACTAATGGTTTCCCCTATAGTGTATTTGGGAGTGCGCCCCGCCCTCCCAACAGACACCCCCGCCCTGCCAACAGGATCCCCACCCAGAAATTCAAGTCATAGATTTAAAAAAAAATTCCATCATTTGATTTTTATTTTAATCAAAAGGGCCTATAACAGGCGTTCTTTTTATCAAATAAAAAAAGCTAACTCTAATTTGTGCAATTTCAGAGTCTAATGCATCACTATCGTTTCATTACATTCATTAAAATGCATTTCTTCTCTTCTCTGCGACGAGAGGGGCTCCCCCCTCGCTCCTCTCTCACAACATACACACGTGCACTCACACCGGTACAGACACACCCACCCACACTCAGAGAGCGGAGGAGAGAGAGTGTTGCCGAATTACGGTAAAAAAAAAAAATCAACAACAAACAAACAAATTATTAATGGACGACCAGAGGTTCCCCAAACGTTCGCCCCCCAGGCAAAAATCTCTGCATTTTTTAAACGAACCGTACGTGGCGAGGCGGGGAGCACAGCTAACTCTACGGTGGGTGCTAGCCTAAATGAGAGCATCTCTCCCAGCCCCGACCACAGCGCTTGCCAATCCCCTGCCCCGGTTAACGTCGCCACAACTAGTACTAAACACACCTGTTCCAGCCCTCCCACCGAGACACGTAGTAAGAAGCTGCAGACGGGTCACCACCGTCAGTCTGGCTTTGATCCAGCATGGCTGTCAGACTTAAGATACTCTGCATGGCTGTACAAGACTGAACTTGGTGAGTGAATTAATGAGAATGGATGGATGGATGGATGGATGGATGGATGGATAGATCAAATCAATAAATAAAATCAATAAATGAATGAAATAATGAATTGCTAAAATAAAAAAAAAGTGAACCCCCCCCCAAAAAAGCAAAAAAGCTAGGGGAAACACTGCATCAGCATGTTAGCATTATCATGGTAGCATTTAGCTCAAAGCATCACTTTGTCTCAGGCTGGGTATCAGTGCTTAACACTGAAATAACCCAGTACCAAGTAGTATTGAAACTTCTCCAGTCAATCAATACCTGGATTTGATCCTTTTTGCTCAAAGATCTAGAAAAGAATTTAATGTGACATGTGATTGATCCACTACTACAACTACATGTGTGATGGTGAAGTTAAGCATCGAGGATTTATCAAAGTTCGCAGTTCAGCGTGCCAACGTGCCACCAAAACGTTCTAATATTCTTGATTATACATGTTTTACATGAATGTGATGTAGGGCTCTCCCTGTTTATTTATAAATTCAAATGTGGGGAATAAAATGACGTGTGCAGTTCATGTCGTCTGTTTGAAATCAAATAAAAAGCTCTGGCCTGGCTCAGGTAAAAAAAAAAAAAAGATGTACGGGACATTGCTGGGAAGTAGCAGGGTCCCGTTTCAGGGCTAATAAATTAAGTGCACACTCTAGAAGTGATACTGATATTAGGGAGTAAAAAAATTCTGATATCAATTGATTGACTAATATTCTTTATGCAGAACAGGGCTGCACAATATGGTAAAAAAAAAAAATCATATTGTCATTATTTTGACTGGAATTACATTTGTGATATGTGATGCGATTAGTGGAAATGATTTGTTTTGCACCACAATGGAGAAAAAAAAAACTATTAAAATCATGATGATGTGACATTTGTTGGGGTCTGTACCAAACCAACCATGTTTTCATACATCTGGAGAAAAAGATTTGTATGCCGGAGCATCTTTACAGCACTGCAGTGCTTCATTATAATGCTGTTTTATCACATTTTTACTTTATCAAATAATTGCAAGGTTCAGCTATTTGGGTATTGGCCATGGTGCGATTTTGATAATATTGTGATTAATTATACAGCCCGAACAAGGAAGCAGAATATAGAATATAAACACACATTTTTTAACAATGATCACACATTTTTTAACAATGATCAAAAGTGATCAACACCAGTGACGAAGATATGACATTTAGGCAGGATACTTCGGTGATATGTCAGGGCACTAAAATATTCACCTGTAATGAAATAATCACCTGTATTTTTAATAAGTCTAAATAACTGAATAAAAAAAAAAACGCAAATAGAGTTAAAATATTTATATGTAAATCCTGCATTAAGAAAAAGGATTAAAACTACATGCTGATACCTGATGAAGCATTTTAGGCTGTATTAGAGTCATTTCTGATGTTTCCTTAGTCAAAAACCAAAGACATTCACTTAACACAAAATACAACTTAAAAAAGCATACAATCTGAAACACCTGCAGGGTTTGTACTGGTCCTACAAGGAAATCCATGAAAACACTTAAAGATTTTGGAAAAATTACTTTCATAATATGTTGCTCCCAACTGAATATTTTGGTTTTTAGAAAAAGAAATAAAACAAGTCAGATATTGACTCAGCCAGGTTTTTATATGATGCCAAGTCTACTTAGGGACACGTGACACATGTTGAAGCATGAAGCTTTGTTGTGTTTGTCCTTTATTTATTGCCCCCATGTAGAACGCTGTCACAAAATTATTTTGGATGTTTTTGGCACAAAAACATCTCATTTAATGTGATGAAGACATAAAATAGTCATTTAGAGTATATGTATATAAATGTGTAATTTACCACAGCTTTAAGGTGCCGGATAAGCTCAAAAGTACATCTGAAAAAAATCTTAAAAAGTGCTTGAATTTGACTTTGGAAAAGGTGCATCAAAGTAGTTGTTTTATGGGTTGTTTGTCAACTAAGTGAATAATCAACAAAAGGTGGGCTGGGTCGTCCTTACGCTCACTGCAGCCAGCTTCCTTCTTTCTCTGCTGCTTCTGTTATTTCCTCTACAGTTTTGTAATCGAGGATAAAAATATATATTTTTTGACTTGGAGTTGCGGGGGCCATTGGCGGGGCAAGATCCGGTGTGACCACAGCCACAGTGCATTTTAGGATATGACAGGTCGTGTGGGTTTCAGTGAAGCTGAATGAACTATGCGTTAGTTCAAATTCATTCAGACTTCAGTTGTAACGTGATGAAGGACTTTGAGGTGCTACATCAACTAAGAATGCTTATTTTATCCACAGACTTAAAGAAAATTTACTAGGCCAAAATAACAAAACATATTTATTATCATGACATAAGATTTCATATACCATGACCTGTTTCTGGATCAGCTGATAGCAGTCAGAACAGAAAGCTGTTTCTTTCGTGATTTGCAGGCACAAAAGTTTTTAGACTGCTGTGAGAAGCTGAGTTTTGGAGATATCAGCCGTAGAGATGTCTTCCTTCTGTTCCCTGTAATGGGACTAGATGGCACTCAAAGCACCACAAAAATACCTATGAAAAATTCAAACCCAATGTCTCCTTCCAAAAATCATGACCTGGTTACTCAAGATAATCCACAGACCTTGTTATGTGCAGTTTCATGCAACTACTTTCTTTCTGCAGTAGAATCCACCAGAACTACTTTTTCCTACTAGAAAGGAAGTAATTCCTACATGAAACTGCTCTCAACAAGTTCTGTGGATTATCTCAAGTAACCAGGTCATGATTTTTGGACAGATATGCTCATTTTCAAAGGTATGTTTTTGGTGCTTTGAGCACCATAAGCTGAGTGTCATTTAATCACATTATACTGGAGAAAACACAGACATCTCTGTCCCTTTTAAATACAGTACAATGTTTGCTTCAACATATAGCAGCTTCGTCACAATCTGTTGAACGTGTTTAGTGGTTAAGGCTGAACACAAGCGGTTAGAAGATGAAATCCTTAAATACACTGTGGCATTATTACACAGGTTTACAACAGCTGTGGCTTTTACTTCTTTTTACCTTCACCACAACGTGGATTAGTCTTTTTCTGCAGCAGCTGCACAGTGAGACAGCCATGGCGTCCTCTCTGAGCCATAGTTTCACAACAACAACAACCCACACTCTGCCTAAGACCGTTTAACTTCATAGTATATTCGTACTTTATTTCTTTTAATTGTTTTTTTTTTCTTCCACTTCTTGTTTTCGTGGACTTTTATCCCTGCAGGTCAACACTCGAGCTTGGTGTAAATATATTTGTCGCTTTCAACACCATCTTGTATGACAGTGGTTTTTTACTTCCTTTTTTTTTGTGTGTGTGACTTCTGCGTGTTCAAATCTCTTTTGCACCTTTCACGTACATCTGCACCAGGGCCCGTATTTATCAACCATCTCAGGATCAAATTACATTTATTCATCAAGTTATTTAGGTGATGTTTTAACATGAAACTCCTTGAAAAGGGTGCAGTGTTTTTCACTGACTTTTTCCCACACACTCAGAACACTAAATTGACTTCTTTTTGTTTTCTAACAGCTGTAGTTTTGCGTAACGTAGAATTCAAGCAACTTGCTTTATGCGTAAATTTGTGTTTTCAGGCAAATGACTTGTGACTGACTTTCTGTGACAGTCTGTCTGAGGACCTGGAAACTTGTCTGTAATTATGTCCTTTGTGGCTCAGTGCAGATTTAGTCACACTAACAGATACTGTAGGTCACAGTGTTAATGTGTGAATACGTGCAGTCAGGCAGTGTGAGCACAGGTTTACAGGTTTGTTTTATTAAAAAGTCAATGGTGAAGTTAAATCAGTGACTCCCTGCTGGATATCATTTAAAAAAAAAGATTTTTGATATACCTCAGCAAGTTTCAGTGTCAATACTAGAGATGCACCGATCGAACAGCCGCTCAGCGTCACATGTCCGATTCTGTGCCGGTCCAGTTCGCACACATGCTCTGCACGATGGTCACGTCATGCACGCCGCAGACACTGGCCGTAACCTCACACCCACAACTGTGCTGATCACAGCTGATCACAAAAATATTACTCAATTACAAGTAAGAGTACAGGTGTTAGAAAAATACTTGAGTAAAAGTACAAAGCACTCATCTCAAAACTACTCAGTATTACTTTTTGACTGTTGATGTTTTATTGATAGCTGAGATTCAGTCACAGAAGTTTCTGCTTCTCCAAATCTTCAGTCTAAATTTCTCCCAAATTACTCTCTGTTCTGCTCAGTGGTCACACTCACTTCTCCAAACTGGGGTCGCAAATTTTCAGTTTTACTTAGCGGAGTGTTTTTCAAAACTTTATTCTCATTTAAATTTTTTTTTTTTCTCATTTTAAGTTTCAGTTTCCCTTGTTCAACAAATGGCAAATGGAGGTGCAATTGCTGCCATTTCTAGGCTACTGGTTAAATATTTGTGGATACAGTTTTAATCTGTTAAATTCTTCATGCCTATTAATCAATTAATCATTAAAATCAATCCTCCATGAGTTTTTGAACATGAGTTTTTAGTTTTTTCCATATGTCCTGGTTTTCATTGGCCTGTTTGCAATCAGATCACCTTTTTGGATACTAATGAAAGATGAAAGGTTTAGATATTAATTCAACTTGTACTCGGTACTCACTTAACTAAGTAGATTGCATGGTGTAATGGATACTTAAGTCCAAGTAAAAGTACAGACTTGAAAATCTACTCATAAAAGTACAATTACTCCTCAAAAAAACTACTTAATTACAGTAAGTATTTGTAATTAGTTACTTCCACCTCTGTGTAACAATGCTTTGATCCAGATCATTACATCAATTCAACATTCAACGATCGTTGAACGAAGTGAAAATATAGATCTGTAAAGTCATCTTTAAGATACAGCTTTATTTTGAAATTTTCACAGCTTGTCTGTGTCACAAATGTCTGGAAGAGTTCAGTCATAAAATTGTTGAATCATAATTTAGTTGTTTGTTGTGAGCTGACATGTAAATTAATGTGTATAATTGACATGATCTCATCTGGTATAAATCACAGGCCTCTGAATTTAATAGAATGGAAATCCTACTATGGCAGACTTTGTTGTATCAATAAATATTGTATTGTTGTCTGAAGAATCATTATAACATCATGTTGTGATGAAAATTGTGATTTACAGCCCTGCTGAGTACGATTTTATGATAATTTATTAGCCCCCGAAACTGGACTCTGCTACTTCTTGGCATGATCGCATGCCAATTTTGTTTTACCCAAGATGGATCAATACTCTGATACTCAAGGTATTGAAATTGGGAAGGGAAAATGGTAGATAAAAATATTCAATCAAAAGTGCAAAAGTGCTTTTTTTTTTTTTACAAAAAAAAAATTTTTTTTTTATAAAAAAAATGCTTTGTCAAATGTTAAATGTCTAAACTAACTTAAATGGCTCTAAAACAGGCAAATTTATGTTTCAATCAATATTGGATCAAAGAATCTGACCAGAAATCTGATGCCAACCCTCAGTACTTATAGATAGTTACAGGTACTGTTGATTTGACACCCAGTTTAGTTGCGCGATGTTACAGGACAGAAAGTAATTTGACAAGTTGACAAAAACAAAACAATTAAAAAAAACTCTCCTCCGCTGTATTCAGTTGTAATCAGAAAAATAAACCTCACCAAAACTTACACAACTACAGTGAAAAAGAGAGAATATGTTTTTGTAATTTGGTCAAACTGACATTAAATCTGTCTTAATAAACCACTTTGACCTGTTCCTAAGTTCATTCATGTCAACTGCTCCCTGAAGAAGAATAAAGCAAAAAGTTTCACCCCCAACATGAACCCCTTCATTCATGTGTTTATGTTTTGTTTCACGTCATCTCCTCTGAATTCGTGTCATACTGTTCATTATGAAATAAAGGCAGAAAAGCTCCTAACTTGCTTAAAAGCCGACAGTTAAACAGTGTAAATCCTTATCATCCCCTCGTCTCTGTGGGCGGTCGATCTGTGTAGTAAACAGTAAAACAAGTTGAAGTCTTAAGCACTGCGGCAGTCTGTGGGAGCACTGACACCATTCTTCTTCTGTGGTGTGGTTGTTCTCCAGCTTGTTGCTGCACTCCATCAACAGGGCAGCTGGTTTCCATTCTGGTGTCAACACAGAGGTCAGAGGTCACATAGACAGGGAGACAGGAATGAGTCGCTATCACATGTTTTCCTCTACACAGGAAACCATGTGACCTTTTAACCCTGTCACCCCCCCCACCCCCACCCACCCCAATTTTTACCAACCCTCCGGAACCCTAAAAATAAAATACAGACACTGAGAATCAGCTGATAAGTCCATTACATCCACTGTCCTCTTTAACTTTCTCTCTCTCTCTCTCTCTCTCTCTCCTCTCTCTCTCTCTCTCTCGCTCTCTCTCTCTCTCTCTCTCTGTCCTGTGAAATTCTTATCTCAAAGTTTTTTTTAATCCCATGAAACATTTTTTACTGGAAGTTTGGTGGTCAGCTCTAAACAAATCAGAAGATAATCAGAACCAGAAAAAAATAAGTTAGAAAGTGTTTACAGAGTGTCATTATCTTCAGCTCAAGGTCCTCAGAGCACAGTGCAGAATCTGAAGCTCTGTGATTGGATGTTTGTTATTGACTTTGACTGATTAATCAGTTTGGCTGATTGACTGACTCAACTCAACTTGGAACTGCTCTTTTTTTGGTTTTCCTTTGGCAAAAGTTCTAGATCATATCTGGTACCTGATAGAGCTGAACAGTTTATCAAAATTTTAAAAATTTGTTGAGGGTGAAAATGTGTGTCAAAATACCATTTTGCATTAAATATTGTCATGCTGCAGAGATGTCCAGGCCTACATATTCAATATCATATATTCATACATCAAATTCTACAGAAGAAAATATCTTTGTTTGGTAGAAATCCCGCAAGAATCACAGCATAATCATTTTAATGTTTTTCAATGAAAATATAAGCAATATAAGTCAATGTATGCCAATCAGATATTTTTTCAAAATCATTCAGTCCTGGTGCTGCTTTTGCTTTTGCTTGGTTGAGGTTCCTTGCAAGCTGAGCCGATACTAAACAGTGGAGTGGAAACACGGCCGACACTGACTGGTCACAGAAAATCGTCACTAAGAATCCTCAATTGCATGACTGGTCGCAAACTCCAAAGTCCAGATTTTAGGAAATGGCAGCCCCCAAACCTACATGGTGTTCAGTTTGGGAAGTGAAAATTCTCCTCTGTTTGGTTGCCGCTGAAAGAATCTCAAAAGAAAAAGATACCCTTCATTGTCTCTGTGTGTTTCTGTCACGTCATGGGAGATTCACCCAGCGTTGCCATGACGATCAGCTAAACAATCCCCATCTCCAAGGAGGGGATACCAGCTGCAGTGGAAATTGAGAAAGGTACCAGGTACCGAAAACATACAGCAGAAACAGTACAGCTGTACAGCAGAAAAGTTCTTAAGCAACTTTGCTGCATTCAGCAGCATCGGAGCAGTGAAAGTTACGCTGCTCTGGGTCACTCTGCCCTCATCACTATTAATGCACAATAAATATCAAGGACGATAAATTATCGATCTCATAATGGGAAATTATATTATTATTTATTGTAGCATTCTGATAATGAAATTATAGTTGATAAATACTGGCTATAATAACATCACATTAGACAGATTCTTAGTCAAAATGCTTGAGAAAAGACTTAATGATAAATTAAAAATTAATGATATTTGAAGAGTCAGAACTGTTCTTCATTTTTGTTGTCATAGTGATGTGAGTTAGATTTGGTTCAGTCAGAGCTGTGGAATATTAAATCATCCATCTTTGGTCACTGTATCTTAGCCTCTCCTACCTTCAGGTGTGCATAAACTACATGTTGTTATTGGTTATCTCATCTTTTTGGCCATGAGAAGCAGGCAAGCGTTGGTTATCAGTTTCAGCTGAAAAAAAATCATATTTTGCATTCCTATCCATCACCCTTCTTTATTTCCTTTGTTGTTCATAGTTTAGTTTGATAACTGACAAGACGGGATTTGTTTGCTCTGTGAACACGGACACAAAACATTACTGCAGTGATTCGACTCAAAACATGTGACTCGACTCGGGAGCTTCTTGACCGATGATTCTTGTCGTGTTACGTCTGTTAGGAACATATATAAAAAGTCACATCTGTCTGAACGACAAAACACCACCACTGTATCATCTTGACAAAGCCAGCAATGTTGTAGACTGGAATTTCCAAGTGGCATTATCAACATGTGCAGGTCAAAATGTCTCTGGACGCAATTGGATAGACCTACAACCAATCAGAGGAAAGAAGCGTGTGACACAGCTGTCTGGTTGCAATCTTTCTCAAATTACAGCTAAGATATGTTTCTGAAAACATTTTAGGCGAGATATAGGCAACATAGTAACAGAAACTTGATCCATATTTGATCAAACTGCCTAGTCTGCCTAGTCAGTTTTGGGAGTCTCAGGCCTTACAAAGGTCGGACCTGCTGACCGGATGCAAGTGGATTGACCAGTTCTTTTGCCCCCCTTTAGTGGCTCCCTGTGACTTTGCAAAAAAAAAATGGAAATGAATAACATTTATTATTATTATTTTTTAATACTTTGTAATTGTTACAGGCCCAATGGGATTCTTACATTCTCTAATTGTAGAAATGTGTACCCACTACACCAAATTTAAAAAAATGTTTAATATCTAATAAAATGTGCATCTACAGTTTGGCACCTTTTCCTCTAAATTTTGGCAGCGGTTGTCTTACATCTCTATTGAGTAGCTATGGATGCCAAATCAAAAAGAAGAAAAGTCTATGAGGAAAATAGAAAATTTAATAGTTGCTGCTCCGAAGAGATTTTTTTTTTCCTTTTCCAACCCCAAGTGGCTCTTTTGATTGTAGAGGTTGCTGACCCCTGGGATAAAGCAGCAAACGAGTGACACGTGACTTTTCAAATCTGGACCAGTGATGCTCCTCTGTCAATCATCGTATAAAAACCTGCCCCATAATAAATAAATGGTTGTGATTGGCCCGACTGGATCCATGGCCAGAAAACATTAGCTCAACAGATTTGTTGATGTTGTGTACTCTGAAGAGAAAATGACCATGCCTGTTACTGTAAGCCTCAGCTAACTTTGGCCCTTACTCCAATAATTAATCTTAAACAGACATATTGATCCACCTTGTTTTCTTTGTGGACTGATCCAGATCAAACATCCAGCTGATCACTTTGTTCTGAGCTGATTCTGTGTTGAAGCCCTTTGTACCGGGGCAGGGTTGCAGAGCAAACATGGCTCACAGTCAAGCTCTGTGCTAACATGCTAATACAGATGCCAATCCAGGAGCTTAGCTTCCTGTCAGGAACTTTTCCCAGCCTTTCTCCTGAGAGAGAGAGAGAGAGAGAAAGAGAGGGAGAGAGAGGGAAAGAGAAAGAAAGAGAGCCCTGGCCTTTCCTGCCTGGGGAGGATTGAGCAAACATGTGAGTGAGTGTGTTGATCTGTTAATCTGTATCTGTCCTGACTCGTCTCCTGTGGTCCTGTTTTCTAAAATCATAGTTCCTGTGGCTGTAGAAGTATGGAAGTAATTGCAGTGATTCAATAAGTGGGTTACGGTTGTATTGAGCTCTTTAAAGACAGGACATGCAGAACATTTTTGTCTCCTCTTACAGTAAGGTCTGTCTCTCAATAATGTTGGTTCTGGCTGCGTTCAGACATGAATGAATGTTGCAGAAAGAGCCAAAACACTTTGTGGTAATTGTCAGCTGGATATTTGTGTTGCTGTAGTTGTATGATTTTTTTTTCCTCTTTGGTCCCAGTCTCAGGGGAAAAATCTTGCCAGCAGAGACATGCCCTAGAATAATAAGCATAAATAAAAGTGCTGTTTCTATAAAGTCGATAGAGAGTTATGAGTTTCTTGTTTTTTTATGCTGAGTTTAGAATATCTAGAACTGAAAGAACTGCATGTTTAGACTTTATTCACAGCAACCATATTGATATGAAATAGTCAGCAAAACACAGGTGTTACCAGTGCAGAACTTTTTGAGTGATGCAGCATGCACTTTAATTAGTATCAGTGGTAACACCTGTGTTTACCCGGATACTTCATGTCAAAATGGCTGCTGAGAAAAAGATCTATTATTGTATATGAGGATCTGAGCAGTAAGGTAGCAAACAGACTGTAAAGACAACTCCAGGTGAGACACTGTTAAATCACATCAGGAGAGGTGAAAATGAATCTCTGCATCAAAATATAAAGTTAATATTCATGTGCATCTCTTTAAAATGTTCAAAATGTTGGTCTGTTGGTCGTTCCACCACCTTTAGAGTGAAATTCTTAACAGGTGTTGGATGGATTGCTGTGAAATTTGTCTCAGACATTCATGTTTAGGCCTGACATAACTGCTTTAGTTGGACGATGTATTATCCCAGGAATATTTATTTCAAATGATATTATTGTCATTTTAAGACCATTTTATGCCATATGTTATGATGTAATGATAATAAAATAGCACCAAAATGCAAGTACACCCTTTCAACAAGCAGTGAAAAACTCCAAAATAAGTAAAATAAAACCACACAACCAAAACAATAAACAATAAATTAAATGGACTCTTATGAAAAAATGGCACCTCAATAAATATTAAACATTTGGCTCAAAATAGGGACATTTTTTTTGCAAACAAACACACATGGAAACACAACTGGCAACATTGAGATCAGCAAAAATCAATATATTGTACGATATATGTGATTATTGAGACAGGTCTTTTTATGTCTCCTTCAGGATGAAATAATAACTTCAGAGATCTGTGAACATTTAGAGAAAAACAAACAGCTTGTTAATTAGTGAACTTCAGAGGTGCTGTTACTAAACTGAATTATGTGAGAGCGCTATTGATCGTCTCATCTGGCATCTAACAGAAAGTGTTTTTTTTCCCCAAATTGTAGAATTAACTCTCCTCAGAGCCAGATTTGTATCAACTGCAGAAACACCAACGCTTGAAATTTAATTCTTATCAGATTTCTGTGCGGTTTGTTGAACTGATTTAATTTTCCTCGAGCGCAGGAGGTAATTAAGTGATAAATTCATTGCAGGGAACCTAATTAGGCTGAAAATGACATGTTTTTCATCTCTGCGTATTGACCCCGGTGCTGCTTTATGTTAATGTGACACGTTCAGTTCAGACTCGAGTCCAGTTTAAGTGCTGAAGAAATATTACAGGTCCAACCTCGTCAGATTTATGTCAGGACTTGTTATGTGGAAGCTCCTTCAGACTTGGGTAGGGCTGCAACTAGTGATCTGTGATTCATCTGCCAAATAGTTTGATGATTAATGGATTGTTTTCTGTTAAATAAAAATCCAAATCCAAATCCAAAAGCCCAACTCGATCTGTGCCTTGTCATTCGATACCAAATTATCTGTACCTATGCTTTGAGTGAAAAGTGCCAAATGCTGAAACATAAAACAAAAGAGTTAAAACGGAAAACTTATTTTTAACCACATTGTGATAAATAGGTTTATATTTTTATGCTATGAAAGTGCTTTGAAAAGCAGCTTAAAAATCATAGTAAAGATTTGTACCTTAGTGAGTAATGTAATAAATAGATTTTTTTTTTTTAATAAATTTATATGTCTTTAGTTTATAAAGCACTTCTGCAAGCTTTCATTTGAATATTTAAAAGGTTTTATTTATGTACAAGGAATCACACTTGTGATTGCTTTTTCTCTTAAATGTTTAAGGTGCATCTATAAATTATCTGTCTGTCAGTGTTTAAACTGTATATGTCTATTTTTGTACACGGATCTCTCCTGAAGAAGAGAGACCTGTGCAAAAAAATAAAGGATTAAATAAATAAATAAAATTGGTGTTGGGGGGGAAAAAAAGAAGGCTTCAGGAACCAGTTAAAAGTCAAGGTGACGCTGTCAGTACAGGTTTTGAAAATGTTTTTGTCTTGTTTTGTCAACAAGCCAAAGATATTCAGTTAACTGTCAGAGAGGACTGAAGGAATCAGAAAATGTGCACACTTGAGGTGCTGAAATCAGAAAATTCTGACTTTTTTCCTCAATAAAAATGACTCAAAACAAATGATTGATTATCAAAATAGTTAATTAACTTAACAGTTGACAGCTACTTGATTAATCGACTAATTGTCGCAGCTCAAGACTTGAGATGCGAAACTGCCATCACATTTATGTAACAAGGTGAAAGGAGCTTAAGTGTGTGAGTAGAAGGAAAAGTAATAGTATTAACACTCAGAGGTGTGCTGTGTGTGTGTGTGTGTGTGTGTGGGTGAGACCCCCAGTTAGAACAAACATTATGAAATAAATATCACTTGCGCAACAAAGTAGTGAAGAAACACACACGTACAGGTCAGCTGATTTCAGACTGCTCACAACACACACACACACACACACGGTGAGCGAGGGAGAGAGACATTGAAGCAGACAGGAGGAGAGCGAGAGAGCTGAAACAGGAGAATCTGAACTGAATCCAGATCTGATTGGTATTCAGAGAGCGAGTCTGTCTGCAGGGAGACATTCCTGCAGGAGGAGAGGGAGGTGTGCTGTGGAGGAGGAGGAGGAGGGGGGTGGGGGTGGGGGGGCGGTGTGTGAGTTCATTCATCAGCAGAAATCAAAAGCTGCACCTCTCTCTCTCTCTCTCTCTCTGTGTTTTTTTGGAGGTAGCAGCAGTGTGTTTGTTGTTGTAGATGATGTCACCATTACAGAAAAACTCTTCGATGATGACATTGTCAACAACAACAACAAGAAGTCTGGTGAAATAACAGGCTTCATGTTCTTTGTGTTGAACCTCACAGTTGCTGAGGTTTTTTTTGTTTTTCTTGTCGTTTCCTTCTTCTGATGAAAGAAACCAAAAAAGGAAGGAAGTGTCGTTACGTCAGAAAACCAGCTTTCTCTGCTCTGCTTGGTGCCACTTCTGTTGAAGCTTATGGGAGATGCATGACGAAGCACGCTGAAACCCAACATATCTATGTCGTACGACCTTTGATGAAGAAATGCCTTTAACAAATGAAGGGGAAGCACATGAACACAGAGAATACTGACTGATTTTTCCAAATGTGTGCGTTCGTTTATTTGCTGTTGGTCTCATATAGTATCTAAAGATGACTTAGTTGTGCTTTACAGGCTCATGATGTGTCAAATTACAGTTGTAAAATGCTCACCATGGCAAAAGTTGCAAGTTAAGTGTCCTTTGAAGATGTTCTTGTGGTTTTCATTACTTCTCTCTTCCTTTTCTTTTTATCCTGAGGCTGCTTTACAATAATTGACAGGACCAATAATAGCTGTAATGGGAATATCAGGCATTCAAATGAAACGTTTCGCTCATTGCTCAGGGTCGGGACAAAACTGTATTTTAGGGTTTTGATTTTTACTCTAAAAGTATGCTGGGAAAATTATTTTAAAAGATCAAACTCTTGGCTATAACACCTTGTAATTGACCGTGTAGGTGTCAAGTTGACAAAATGTTAAGATTTTTTATTTCACAGGTCGTCGACGTGAGCAGCCATTTTATTTTTTGAAGTTGCAAAGAGTTCTTTTAATGGTAATCAAAATATACCATAGTTATCATTTAGCTTTCATTTAGAAGGGCTAAGGAGTTGACATGATATAAGATAAGATAAAATAAACTTTATTATTCCTTTCCTTTATTATAAAAAATAAAGATGATTAATGCCATGTAAAAAAAAAAAAGAAAAAAGGGAAATTGCACAGAGATGGAGACTTGTTGCACAGGATACAAGAAGCAAAATTCACTGTATTTCATTTCATTTATTCACGGTATTGTTTCACAGAATGATTTCACAATGTAGATAAATGTACAATATATTGCACAGGATAGTTGCACATTAGCAGTGGAGGTGAACTATTCGTATATATAAAATAAAAACACATCAACACATATATTTCTTAAGAATATACTATATAAAGAGACTATATAAAAAGATTTAGTATGGCTGAGATGCATCTGATAGCAATATTTGTTAATAGTTTGTTAAAAAATAGAAAATTTTACCAGTGCTTGAGCAGCATTCACACCTTTTTTTAAAACCAGGAGGTGAGGCAGTGGAGCTTAGGGTATAACTAAACCTTTTTATGCCTGATTAAATCATGTTTTTGTAAAAATCTGACTGAGATGATGGAAATCTGGGACACACCTGTAGATGGCCAGCATTTTCACAAAAAAATCTGCAAGGATGATTTTAATGTCACATGTTTTACACCTACGTTATCAGTAGCTAGTTTTCTATTTTGAAGTCTTTTAACACATTTATAAATTGTTTGAAATGTAAATTCTTGTGTTTTCTGGCACAGAGCAAGTTTAGAAATTTAAAAAATTAAAGCAAACCAAAATGTTTTAGAAATAACATATATAAATCCTTAAAGAATACATTTTACCCTAAATTGAAATTAGAGTGATGGAATTAATGTTTATTTTAATTTTTTTCTAGGACATGATTTGTGCCAATTATGTAGCTAATCCTGAGCTGTAAAACAGACATATATTTAATGACTATCAGAACTTTAGGAAAAACATTTAACAACAAACTTGATAATCAGAAAACAAAACCGTTCGCTAAGAGACTCAGTTAATTAGTCTGTTTCTAACCTAGAGCTAGGTCCAGTCTGTTATAAATCTAGCATGACTTAATGTAAGTTGCTGCTTCTGGTGCCAAATTGATAACCTGTGAAACAGAGAGGGGAGAGATGAAGGAGCGGTCTGTCTGAGAGCTTTCAAGTGTGGCGTCAGTGTGTGTTCACATGCTGCACAGTGATGTAATGACCCTTCCTTCTTTTTTTAAGTTTGCCTCGGTTCTGATCGAAGTTTTCTCAGAGTGAAGAGAAGCTGTGGTGATCTCATCTGTTGTACTTTGTTATAAATAGTTTGTTATGGATAGTTAATAACTACACTGAGCAAAACCCAGAATTTTCTTGAAGTTAATGAATGGAAATGGTGGTGGAAATTAAATTTAAAAAAGGATGTGTGTTCAGTCATCCAGCTAACTTTATTTAGACATGATGCCTGTGATGGATGATTATTACTGCGCCAGTCCAACAGACTGAGCAGGCAGCCAAGCATCAAGACTGCCGCCACAGTTTTCATTAATGTGCCCGGCTGTGTTGAGTTTAAAGGGATAGTTTGGATTATTTGAAGTACTTCTCCATAGTCTGTGTTTTGCCTGCAGTAGATGGCGGCTGACACACCCCAAGTTTGGAGAAGCAGAGAGGAGCATAACAGAAGCTAAGCAATGTACCGCTGTGGACAAGGTCAACAGCAAAACATATGTTTGCTAAACAAAGGCCCACCTAAAAATATTAATAAACTGCTGTTACATAGGCCAAATACCACTTTTCCTCACTCAACCAGACTTCTTTTGCAAAACTAATCATTTAACCACGCAGAACACAGGAGTTACCTACCCGCCGCTGCCTCGATCAGTGACTTTGATGAATCTGAGCAAACCTTTAAAAACCCCAAAGTCACACATAAACAAACAGATCGAGGCGGCGTAGAGCAGCAGCTCCAGTGTTCTGTGAGGTAAAATTAATGATTTTTCCAATGGACTTTGGTTGGAGTGACATTTAGCTTGTGCAATGGTGGTTTTTCCGACAGAAAAGGTTATCTGTCAGCAAAGTTAAGTGGTCAGAATATTCTAAATATAGCGTACACTTAATCTGATATTGATTTTTCTTTTCTTTTAATGGCTAACACGTTTTGCTGTTGACCCTGTCCACAGCAGTGTGTTGTGTAGCTTCCTACACCAGTACTCCTGCTGCTTCTCCAAACTGCAGGCGTGTCGACAGCCATCTACTTTAGATAATACACTGACAATGGATACAACCCCATTTCAAATAATCCAAACTGTTCCTTTAATCAGTCCAGCTGTGTGGAGTTCAACAAGTCTGCAGCTGCAGGGGGAAATTTGGGGTTTTTGCAAAAGTACAAACCTGTCATGTATATACTGTGAAAAGTTATTAATCCTGAGAAAACAAAAATGCTTTCTGCTCAATCGGTTTATTTTTGTTGATGCTGATGTCGCTGTTTCTTTCTGTCTGACCACAGGTGTGACCACAGATCCTGTCCCCACCAATCAGAAAGCAGCGTGGTTCACAGGACAAGAAGTCACACACTCAGGCTTCATGGAGACAAAGCTGAGTAGAGAGACGACAGAACTTGGGAACATGTCCAGATGACACGTCCAGATATGCTGACATAGCAGGCCCAGCGGTTGATTGACAGCTCAACACGTCCTCGCTGCTGCCGACGCCCGCTCGTCCACCGTCCAGCCATGTTGTTGAGGAGGAAGATGTGCGTTGCGGTGGTGATCGCTGCCATCCTCTTCCTCATGCTCGCCAGTCAGAGCATCCAGCGGAGACATTTCCTGCCTCTGTCTTTAGCCCGGGCCACGCCCACCAGCAGGGAGACAGGTGAGGAGATGATGTCATTATCAGTGATGATTAAAAAAACAAAAAAAATCTCAAACAGAAAATGTGACAAAACGTAGCTGTGAGATTTATAGTGCCATCAATACATATCATCAAAGTCCAAAGTATTGGTCGGTACTCTCTAAACTGCCGTGGGAGAAAGTGTCTTGAGGTATTTTTGCATCATCTTAGTCCTCAGTGTGTTTTGTAATCCTGGACAACTGTCACACCAAAAATTGATCACATCACCCAGTTTACGTACCTCTACAGTTTTGCTTCTCTGGATCAAACCCTGATAATGTACAAATCCCATATGTCCACGGTAATAGCAAAGGTATGTCTTTGTGAGTCTTAAACGTTTCTTGTAACAAAATAATAATTGAAGCCAAAAAAGTGTTTGTAGCATAATAAGCCTGACATTTATGTGATTATAGGCAATAATATATCATTGTTTCCAATGTTTGTATGTGTTTGGTACGTCTCCTTGTTTATATTTCGAAATTAGACAGTAATTAACATGATTTACAGATGGGTTATGTATAAAAAGTCTTAACACGATTATTTTGACTTTTGCATTACAATTTTAATTTCTACTGAAAAAAAAATCTAAATTGATGTGTTATTTGTTCGGGTGTGTACCAAACAAACAAACCAAAAATAATTTATCTTCTCTAAAAAATGTTTTTTAGGCCATGTAATCTCTGCAACACTAGTGTTTCATTATTCACACATTTTTCCTTTTTCAAAATATTACGTTCTGTTTCTGCAATTTTGATATTGCATTTGGGCATATTATGATTTCGATAATATTGTGATTAATTGTATTTCTAAAAATAACAAAATGATCTTCTGAAATTATCCGTCTGATATTTTACCTGCTCTCTGCCTTAAATTATAACCAATCCAGTCCTTTGTACCTGCTTAAATATCTATAAAGTAAACAGCAAGCAGTTTGTGTTGGACGATCACTTTTTGGAAGCAGACGGGCCATTAATGTTATCACTGCAGCTAGCAGGATTTTGCCTGGCACTGGCATCTGTAACATAATTTTTAAATAATAAATGTTTTAAAACAGCCTAAAGTTTTTGTTTCTTTTTCTCTGTGACCTTTTCTGTTCCAACTTTTCAACCGTTAATCAATTTAATTTGAATTTTCAACTCAAACTGCGCTCTTTCTGTCTTGATTTCATCTGATTATTTCTTGCTTGAACTGCTTGACATTACATGGATGGATGGATAGACTTGAAGGGTTAGGGGAGGACACGGTGGTCTGGACCACTTCCAGCACCTGGCTTACTGTATAGGTAGCCCACTGACAGTTTTGGACCCGTGTATCAATCAGATGGACTGTTCTAACATCAAGTGGGCCGCTGTTTGGTGCAGAAAATTTGCACTTTAAGAATATTAGTTGCAGTAATAGTGATAGATAGTAATAGATTGTGTCATCGAGTTTCTAAGAGCGTTAGCAGAGCTCCCATGATGCAGTGCTCTCTAACTCTCAGTTTGTGTTTGTTTGCAGTAGTTGAAGCCACGCCGCCTCCTGCTGATCTGGCCACTGACCTCGCCAAGACCCCCTCTCCACCCAAAACCATCCAACCTGAAGAAGAGGAGGATGAGGAGGAGGAGGAAGAGGAGGAGGATGAGGAGGAAGAGCTGCTTTCAAACGAGTCCCAGTATGCCCTGAGGTAACATGCAGGTGGTCACAGACTCTGCGTATCCCACAATTCCCTGTTCTGTCCCTGTCTGACTCGTCTGTGTCGTCCTCTCTCAGGTCGTGTGGTTGTGCTGAGTCGTGTGTTTCAGACCTGGAGGGGTCAGACTGGTTCAGCCAACGCTACGACCCCAAACAGCAGCCCGTCCTCAGAGATACCAACAACAACTTTGAACCCGAGGCGCTCAGATGGTGGCTGGTGAGGACAAAAAATAAAGTTACTGTTCTTACTAGAATAGAACAAAGCTACAAAATTAAATTCAGAATCGGGTTTATTGTGAAGTATGTTTACACATACAAATTTGCCTTGGTATTAAACACAGTAAGTAGAAAAATATAAAGAAATATAAAAAGCAAATGCTGCAAGTCAGGAAGCATAAATAGAAAGCTGACAGTAAAATATGCAAAAATACAATATGTTATTTAATGCCAGGGAATGTGCAAAAGTTCACAGGATGTAGTATAAGAACATTTGAAATGTGCAAGATAGTAATTCAAAAAAGATTTGTATTAATGTAGCACATTGGTTCCCACTCAGAGGACGTTCCTTCATAATGATATAACAGTCTGAGGTTTGAAATCCAATTTAAAAAGCCAGATTGGATTAAAAACAATCATTTTCAGGGTTTGTTAATTTGGTCCAAGTATTATTACCACAAACTAATTCAGTTCAGTTAAACAATTTACATTTGTAGAGCTGTTTTTGTAAGTTAAATCTGAGTGAGTTTTTATTATACCCAGCATCTTTACTACAAGTATCTAAAAGCCATTAAAATCACTGTTGAATTAAATCATACTATTTTTTTTGTACCAATGAATTTTATTCCACAATCAGTGATTAAACTGCAGATAACCCAAATGTCAATAGTAATACTTTACATGAACAATTAAAGCTACTATGACGAATTTTCATGTTGTGTTGATTTTGTCCTGTGGACAAAAGTGGTAGCGTTTCCTCTGCCATGACGACAAAATTTAAATGTCAAATTCACACTACAGGATTATACACCTAATTTTTCATGCATGGACAGTTTTTTGAGATCACTTACTGGCTGGGGGAGGAGGGGAGTAGGGGAGTAGAGAAGTAGAGAAGGAGAGAGAGAAGAGCACTAAAGCAGCAACCGGAAAAACCCAAATATTGAAAAATGTGCAAAATGTAGTAGTAGTAGTAGTAGTTGTACTCTAAGCAGATAAAAAGTTATAAAGTAGTTCAAAGCAGCTTTGAAATGAAGAGCTTTGCCAGGGAAAATATAAACAGGCTCTTCCAGTCTGCATGCCATAAATCATTTACCTGATTTCACAGAGAATCTGACCTGGTGGCAGATATTGAGAATAATTATAAAGAAAAAAACTTGTTGCTGATGGTCTCATTTGGTAGGTCGGTCATATAGAGGCATCAATATTAAATTAAGATTGTTTCATAACCAGTTAAAAACTCCTTGAAGTATGCTTATGTAAATCACCCAAAGAAGTTGTTGTTTTTTTTTAAGTACATAAATGAGATTTTCAGGTGACCCTTTTTGCTTTCTTTACTGACTGACTGTGTGGTAACAAAGCGTGAGCCCCTGTACAGAAAAATGATTGCAGGCTGCAGACTTGGCGCGACCTGACAGCATTAAACAGATGTGTCAACACTGAGAACTGTTTAATCAGCTGAATCACAAAAGACCAAATACCAGAGAAGAAAGTGTATTATACTGCATGATGGTCATACAGTGTGTTTCAGCTAATAGTCAGGACCATTAAAGAAAATCTATTTTTTCTGGAAATTGAAATGTAAAAATTCTTTAAGCTGTTTTTGTCGAAGCTGTCAGCAGTCTGGATGAAGAGTGAAACATCTGAGTCTTTTTTTCCTACACTTATAGATTCAGACCTGCTGCAGAAACCATTAGTAGATTAAATAGAGGTAGTGAAGGGGGGGAGGAGGTAGAACTGCTGCCAACGTCATCAGTCTGATCCACAGTATTCTGTATATACTCCAACCAGAGCTGCATCCTGTAGTTGCACTGAAACTGTAAAAGCATGTGTAAACAATCGACAGCATGAAACATAAATAAGAATAAATTTTATAAATGATGGAGCCAGGTTAACAAAATATGAATAGAAAAAGCTTAAAGGGATAGTTTAGATTTGTAGGAGGTACTTATATAGATGGTTGGTGTTTTACCTACAGTAGATGGCGGTCGACACGCCCCCAGTTTGCAGAAGCAGCGGCATGGGAAGCTTAGCTAAGCAATGTACTGCTGTGGACAGAGTCAGCAGCAAAACATATTTTTGCCACCTTAAAAAAACAGCTCGGCGAAAAAAAACTGCATCAGTTTAAGTGTACACTGAATTTACAATATTTTCACCATTTTATCTTGCCATCAGACAGCGTTTTCAGACCGTTATAAAAGTAAAATATCGCTCTCTCCTGCCCAACTAAACTCCATAAGCAAAATTTTACTTGGCACAATGAGGGAGTTGCTGGTCTACCACTGCCTCGATTGGTTAGTTTGTTTGTGCTTTTTTGTGACTTTGGTGAATCCGAACTAACCTTATAGAACACCAAAGTCAAACAATAACACAAACAAATTAACTAATCAAGGCAGCTGTAGATCAGAAACTCCACTGTTCTGTGAAGTAAAATTGCTGATTTCATCATGGAGTTTGGTTGGTTTGGAGAGAACGATATTTGGCTTCAGAAAAACCTCTCTGACTACAAGTAAAGTGGTGAAAATATTCTAAATATAATGTCCAATTTAACTGATATTGTTTGGTGGCTTGCTGCTGATCCTGTTCACAGCAGTACATTGCTTAGCTTCCATGTTAATATTCTTGCTGCTTGTCCAAAATAGGGGCATGTTGACCACTAGTACCTCATACAACCCCACTTTAAATAATTTGAACTATCCCTTTAATAAAGCTGCATAAAACAGTGTGATAATGCTCCACCTCTCCACAGGGTCTTCAGCGGTCTGGTAATGACCAGACTCTAGAAGAAGTGATGGCAGAGATGTTCCAGGTCATTTCCCCGCCCACAGTGGACTTCAAGCCCCTCCCTCCCGTTGCCGTAGTTGTGCGGTGGTCGGCAACTCCGGCAAACTGCGACAATCAGGAAAGGGCAAACTGATCAACTCCCACAACTATGTAATCAGGTGAGTACTGTCTGTCCCAGCATGCATGTGTGACACTTCCCATCGTCCTCCTCCTCATCTTACTCACTTTTCTCCTCCACAGGATGAACAAGGCGGTGACTCGAGGGTTTGAGAAAGATGTTGGGAATCGGACGACGCATCATTTCCTGTACCCAGAGAGCGCAGTGGATGTTGAACCTGGCGTGAGCCTCGTCCTCCTGCCATTCAAACTGAGAGACCTGGAGTGGCTGACCAGCGCGCTGTCCACCGGCACAGTCAAAATGTACGAAATGTCTCGCACAATACTGAGAAATACGCTGAACCGCAGAGTCTAAAGTGACCATAAAGTTGAATCAAATCTTCACTAAAACCGTTTCATTAAAACTTTCATGAAGGTCGGATCTATGTTTTAGACCGCATAGGTTTACTTAACTGAAACTGAGTTTATATTCAAAACCCAAAAAATCATTTAGAAAAACATCTGATATTAATGTAGAAAATGTATTTCACAGAGAATTGCATATCTAATATAGACACATACATTGTACAGAATTGTTGTATGTTGCTACAAAGACAGACGTGTAATATGAACATGCACCAGACAGAAAAAAGTGACTTTTGTGTGTTTTGTACATAAAAATGCTAAACTAATGCAAACTTACAGCAGAGAAATACAAACCTCAAACCTTGAACTCAAAAGTTGACATATATACATATATACAAAAATGACAATGCATCAAATTTTTGTGGGTGCATCCATTTCAGTATAAACTGTAATATTTTTAATGTTTAATTTTAATGTAACCAAAAATTAATCCACAAGTATTCAGATTACATGTCTTTTGTAATTCAATGAATTATGTTACTAGTTACAGAAATTGTCATTTCAGAGTAATAATAGCTCTTTATTTAGCACATTTTCATGCAAAGACTTAATAAAAGATGAGATTAAAAGTAAGAGATAAGATATTCTTTTATTAATCCTACAACAGGGACATTTACAGTGTTACAGCAGTAAAGTGGATAGCAAAAATATAAAGAAACACTGATAAAAAATATAAAAATAGTATATAAAGATATAAGTAAGAGTTGATGTAAAAAATAAAAATAGGAACACTATAAATGGGGGAAATAGGAACAGTATATACAATATAATATAAGGAGACTCAACAATTTAATTTACACCAATAATAATAACAATAATAATGATAACAGTAGGTTAAAAATATACAGTAATAAATAGGCAACAGAAAACAGACAAGACTAACAGACAAATAAAACAAACAGAAACAGTTAGATCATAATACAGATATTTGGCAGAGTTACCCCCAAATTAAGAGGCAGGTTAAGAGGACAAGTCTTAAACCTATTTTTAAAAGTCCCGAGGGAGTTTGCTGTTCTAAGATCTAAAGGGAGGGCATTTCACAGTTTACAGCCATAAAGTCAGAAAGCAGCCTCACCAGATTTCTTGTTGGAAACTTTAGGAACCTCTAAAATAACAGCAGTGGAGGATCTGAGAGTTGTTGTGAGATCTTAGATAAATCTGACCCAAACCTCAACAATATGCCTGAATATTAACATGTTATACTTGTGGTGTGTGCATTTATATGCAAGCAAACAGATAAAGAGAAACATAAAATGCTGTTTATTCTAATGTGTAATACTTGAAGTATATTTTGATCAGTAATTATTTGTGTGTGTGTGTGTTCAGGACCTACATGAGGGTTAAAGAACGAGTGGAGGCTGATAAAGACAAGGTAACGTAAATTCTCCCATCATGCACTTAATTAAAATCTAATAGTGAAGAAAAGAAGCACAAGTCTCCATTTAAGTACTTTCACATGTTCACAGACAAAAACTCTGTGGACAAGAATCAAGAATAACTCTGTGCGTGTGTGTGTTTGGGGAAAAAATGTCAGTTCAGCTGTTTTCAGATTATTTATCTGTACTTAGAAAATCAAACTGCAGGCTCTTATCAGGTGCTAATAAAAACACTTCACTGAAAAATGTGAGAGCTGTCAGAGAGCCAATGAACTCTAACCCATTAAACCTGTTACCATGGTGACACTGTGTCCTTTTGTGTGTGTGTGTTTAGGTTCTGGTGGTGAACCCGGTGTTCTTTAAGTACGTTAATGATCGGTGGACCGAGCGTCACGGTCGCTACCCGTCCACCGGCATGCTGGCAATCATCTTCGCTCTGCACACCTGTGACAAGGTAGGAGGGTGGGGAGGGGGGTTGGGGGGGGGGGGGGGGGGGTCTTCACCTGCACCCACATACTACACAACATTTATTCCGCTTAATTATTCAGTCAAACTAAAGCTGTCATCATAAACTCTCCCTGTTGGTGCATTCAGGGACACTCAGACATTTGAACGACCAAACTCATATTCTCTGGCTGAATCCAAACGTCCACCCTCTGGACTTGCAGGCTAAGTGTGTACTGTGATGTGTTCACTGTCATCATGTCAAGCTTGTGTTGGCGCAAGACTGTAGATAGACAGGCAAACTATAGACACTTTCAAATACATAAATATTTGTAAAGAAGGATTAAGAGTATGGCTAAATAAATTGTTTCTCACATTTGAAGACCTCTCACTGCTTCTTGGACATTTTTCGTGGTCTGTATATTTGGCTGCTGTCACTTAGATTAAATAATAAAACACATTTTTATTACCTCTGCAGCCCATACCTCTACATATTTCTGTGTCATAATGTGGTTGCATAATATTTCTGGCCTACGTGATTCAAGTAACGTTTTAATATGGTAATCATTACTCACAGCCATAATAAGTTCTTTTTTTAATCAAAGACTTCTCTGTAAGTCTGTTCAAAAGTCCACTTCAGGCCTGTTGTGAACTGGATGAACTGTGGGTTTGGACGGCCCTCAGCGCTCACATACTTCCCGGGAACGCACCCACAAAGTCCAGACATTTGGATTCAGCCTTCTTTTATAACCTCGTTTTGATTATTTTTGGTCGAGTGCCCCTGCGCCCTGCGGTGCATTTAGGGTAACTCGGATAGGGAGAGATTTCCAAACGGTCTGTGCTCTTAAATGCATCATCATGCCATGAGAACAGAATTGATAGAAATATATTAATCAGCACTCCTGTGCCTCAGACATTTTACTTCAAAAACACGATTTCTCGGGACTGGCTGACTTTATATGTGCCCACCGTAAAAAAAAAAAAAAAAAAGCTTGGAAAGAAAGCTGCTTTTTATACCAAGGATATTTTAGAATGCATTATTTTACATGCTATTGTCTGTATGAATGTATATTTCAGTCTTTTCTGTTTTATTATTATTATTGTATTTGTTATTAACCATTTTGTTTTTTATTTTGACAGTACATTATGTCATACTTGGTTACGTAGTGTGTCACAGTTTATTATGCTGCAGTATGTCGTGACATCACTTCCTGTCTGTGTCCAGGTGTCGGTGTTCGGTTACGGTGCCGACCAGCAGGGGAACTGGCATCATTACTGGGAGGAGAATCGCTACGCCGGAGCCTTCAGGAAGACCGGCGTCCACAGCGCCGACTTCGAAACGCAGGTCATCCACCAGCTCGCCAAGGAGGGAAAGATCAGTCTGCACCTGTGACACGACCACTGAGCTACAGACAAACTAACAGACCTGTCAATGGACATTTTGATCTGCTCACAGACCAGCAGATCGCTCACCACTTAATTGCTGAGACCAAGAACCAGCTACATCTCGTCTGGCTCACCCGGCCGTCTTCTGGCACTGAAAAAAACCAAACCTGGGCTGAATATGGCTGCCAGATTTGTCTTGTTTTGGACACGTGGAAGGGAATCATGCCTGTGTATCTCTTGCACGTCAATCATCACGTCTGCCTTGAGTCAGACATCCAGGTGTGCTGGATTACCTGTGGACAGAGCCTTTGTGGGTGGGAGGGGCTAAAAATCCTACCTTCACCTGGTGGACGGGGCTCAGATATGCTCCCTTTACAGACTCCTGCTGGTTTAAAGTAATTCCAGCTCAACTTGACTGTTTTCTCGGGACCCTCCACTGATCAAACGGACGCACCGTCCTGCCATCTGCGACTGCGAGGATCAACCACACAAGTTTTGCTCTGACAAAGTTTTGCGGGAAACAACCACAGACTTTTTATATATTTTTTTATTGGATTTTATAGACGTTTTACAGGGAAAACCTCTTTTTTTTTTTTTTTTTTTTTTTTTTATCAAAGCACTTTGCCCTGAAAAAGATTTTACACAAAGAGGCCGAGTTGTTGCTTCTCTGTCCAATCACGTCACAAGACTTTTTGTATTTTATATCATTTATAATCCATCCATTTATTCTAAGTGAATCTTAACAGAAACCGTCCTGATCTGGAGGATGTTTCTCTGTCCTGACAGACTCAGAACTGGAAAAACGGGACAACAGAGTTTCTTAAAATTTTCTGCCACCAATGACGCCTCCAGTCTCGACCATGTATGGAGATAGAGGCAGTGAGAGGGAGGAGCCTGTGTGATGTTCTCAGCCTGTGTTTGAGCTTCTCCACGTGTCCCACAATGATTCAACAGTCTGCAGGTTTTCAGCTGATTTCACAAACTTGTCCAAAACAGAATCATTTTATTAGCATTTCATTTTTTGAAGGACTAGTTTTCTGCTCCTCTAGCGACAAATGTTTTCAATAAATTATGTTTAAACTTTTAGACCATTTGTTCAGTCTAAATTTAAAATTTCAGAAAACACGGGGGAAATTAGTCTCTAGAAACCATCCCCAGTAAGCGGTAAAGTCAGACTCAACAAAATAACTAAAGTGTGAGTAAAGCTGCAGACTGTTGAACTTCGTGGACGGACGTGATGTATATCCTCTGCTGATAGGAGTGACAAAGACAAGGAAACCGTGCACGACTTTTAACTTAAGATTTATTAAATAAAACTTAACAAGTACAAAGTCAAACAATCAGTAACATCACCAGTGTGTGCGGTGCATGAATGAATGGAAGATGTAGTGCAATGTACTAAAGTCCAACCAAAAAAAAAATAACCAACCATATGAATGAAGAGGACTGACCAGTCCAGCAGGCAGCAGCGGAGTCGGGTCGGCTGTCTGCTGGATGACGACAGCGTGCAGAGGGCTGTCACACCTGTACTGTGAATGTACAAAAAAAAACTGTTGCTGATTGTCAATCACAGTTGTCTGAATGTTTGCGTCTTCGTTTACACAACGAGGAGTTTCAGGACGTTTTCACACTGAGTCAGTTTGAGTCTGAATCTGAGTTTGATCTCTCTTAGAGCGCTTTTCATTCATCGTTTCTTTAGGCTGCGCTTTTGTGCTTGGCAGGATGGCGGGTCCTCTCATCGGCTGTTTGTGCTCCTAATAACGCTACACATCAACACGATTAGTTAGTTCAGTTTATATCAGAATGCGAAAATAACTGTACGTGGATGGTCAGCACATACCCTCATGGAAGATGGGAAATTATTAAAAATACAATTTGGCCATAAGACACACAGGATTAACACAGTAATTAGTTTCTCCATCTTTCACATTAAGTTTTTATGCATTGACCAAAAAACCCAACTTTTTTTTTTTTTAGCTGTTGCTTTTTGGCTTTCGCTTCAATTTCGTTGTGTCAAAAAGGTCATCGACAAATATTTTTTGCTACAGATTTTGTCTACTTTTTTTTGTTTTTTTTAAAGGAAAATAATCTGCTGGTGACCAGTGATAATTTAGCCCTGATCTTCTTATTGGCGGGGTGAACGCAAGTTGAAAAAAAGCCCTTGACTTTTATCTTTAAAAAAAAAAAGTTCAAACCAATTAATAATTAAAATTGGTGATTAATTTAATAATTGATCAATCAATTAATCATTGCAGCCCTATGCAGTTTCTTTCAGGGAGTCCTCAGAACTGTGTGGTCTAAAAATGCTGTTTCATGTTTTCGTTTGTATTGCAGCTGCTAGTCAACATGTACAAACTGGTAAAATAGAGAATATTAGCACTCTTACCTCAGTGCTCTGCGTTTAGTTGTTAACTGTTGTGATTGGCTGTTTGTCAAACTGTGGTTTTCTTGCTAAAAATGCCACAAATGTGGATTGGGGTTTCCCTTGAGATTACAAATTGTGTTTTCCTTAGCAGGCACCGAGCCGAGACTACCACTTTCAGGTCAACTCAGTTTTGGGATCGGGGAAAACTGTTGACATCACTTAATTTTTGGTGATCCATTTCCAGATTCAGACCAAACTACCGGTGTGAAAACTGTTCGGGTTAAGAGCTCAGTCTGCTTCAAACAAACTTGCTGGTACGAAGTCTTAAGAGCCGCGTTGCGTGAAGTGTTTTCTGACCACGTCTGAAGGCCAAAGTGTTTATAGTTGTTCCGAACAGCCACACTGGAAAGTGGAGTGAAAAGTCTGCAGTCGGACTCCCCCTGGCTGCGTCCCGCCGCCTCCCTGAGCTCTGTCCAACAAGTCTTTTTAGTCCCAATGCCATGAATCGTACAAATGGGGCCAACAGAGCACTCAGTCTCTCCTCGACGTGGTAAAAACTGTCAGACGCAGCAGCTGTCGGAGAGGAAGGTTTCAGACGCTGTTAGATGATCCCACAAGCACTTCGTTTGAAGCAGACTGAGGCCTCTATAAATAATCAGAAATGCTGAATCATTCTCTGGAGGCTGCTGCTCTGTCGTTAGCTCGGCTGCAGTTTAAAGTTTAACCCTGTTTGTCTGGAACAGGTCGCGTGCTGAGTCATCATAAGCTATGTTTTTACAGGAAACATCTGCTGCTTGGTTTTTATAGTTTTCATTCACTGCTGAGATTTAACACTTTGTTGGCTTCTTTGGGAAAACTTCCTGCTGGTAACCTGGGAAATTATCCACTTCACGAGGACGTTCAGCCACTAAATGACAGAGCAGCAACCCTCTGGGATCCTGAGCTGGACGTAACATCTGGATGCAAGGTTTTAGTAAAAAAGACTTACTTCCTCACACTGAAAGAAATACGTTTGTTGTGCTTATAAATCCAAAGTTGTGCTGTTGTTAGATTCCCTGCAGCCTGGAGATTAATTGCATCAAGAATGCAGGAGGGCGCAGATTAAATCAGATCAGCTGCTGGCTAATTCCATCATAAGCGACTGTATGTGAGCTTTAGATTTAGAGCGACAAACACTAACCAAACGAGATGTATGTATGACTGTACGTTCAGTTATCATAGCTTTAATTCAGCTGTTTAAACTGTGACTCTGTTTGATAAAAGAGAAAGAAATGTCAGTTTCATTTAACAAACCTGCTGATCATCTGTTCATCCATTCATAGTTACCAAACAAACAGAAGCACTGTGATACTTCAAAACAACATAAATCCATCGCTGTCACTTTGAATTAAATAAAAAAATATGGAACAAAATTCAAGAGTTTTTTTCTTCTTTTTTTTTTTTACTCTGGAGGTAAAAGGTTGACACAATCAAACTCGAATGAGGAAAGTTGTGCTGAGAAATCTGATGTCTATAAAAGTTCCTCCTCAGTGTATTTCTGCCACCATCATAGAAAAACAACATTCAGCTCAGTTTCCAGTCAAGTTCAGCGAAATAAGATGAAGTAATAAGTTATATAAAAGTTTCTTGTTAAAACAGAATTATTTGGTATGTAGTGAGAACAAGAAAAACATGTCATTATAGCATGAAAAATATTTTAACAAAAAACTGAGCAATTTATTTTTGCAATAGTGGCAGCAATACACTCCTGTACTTACTCACTGAGGTGTTGATATCTTGTGACATATTGTGTAAGGCAGCTGGAAGCATCAGCTGTATCCCATTTTAGGCTCCGCCCCCTCTGATGCCCATGTTTACAGACCGACTGATGTTACCTGAATTTAAAGCAGAAAACTGGGGCACATTCAACCTGAAAATGGTGTGCACTGTTTTGATACGGTTTCTGGGTTGAAGGACGTTTCCTTTAAACTGAGTGGATTTATAATATAAGTAAGCAGTGACGCGTATATAAAACGCCACCGTATTAAAAGGTTGTGTGCTTTCATACAAACAGGGAGTTCAGCGCACCACCGTTTCTGTTTAAATAAACGTTTTGCTACGTTTTGTCGGAGCCCTTTGGTCTTCAGTATCCTACAATCCATTGTGCTCTGGTCATATGTTGCATATACATATATACATCGACGCCACATTGACCACTTCGCCCTGTTACTGCGATTCGTCTGCGTTGCCGCCATATTAGACCGGGCAAGACTGGCCTGTGATGTAAACAGGGAAACTGCCATTTTTCTGGATAGAAAGCACTATGATGTTTACATTTCTTTTTTCTATATATTTTTTGTTAGGGGGGCTTTTATGTCAGAGGAAAGTTGAAGATAGGTGGAGGTGGAGAGAGAGAGCGGGGGAACGACGGGCAACAAAGGGATGCAGACGGAAATCGAAACCACGGGCGCCACAGAGGACTCACAGCTTAAGCAAATGGTGCGAATGCTCCACCAGCTAAGCTACCAGGCCACCGACATTTTTCTGAATCGATATCAGAGAGTCAGGTTGTATTCAAGGGGTTATGATCTACATGGAGTGAGAAAAAAAAGGAGGGGATTTTGATGTTACTCCACATAGATCAGACTTGCCCTGTCCAATATGGCGGCAACGTTGACCTACAATCCAAAGGTCAATGCGGCATCTTCACATGTCTATGACGTGTTGGACCTTGTAAGCCCCGCCCCCTTTCAAGGATGCGGAGCCTCAAATGGGACAGACTCGGCTTGTGTAGAAGCATCTCCACTGGATCAGTAACAATAACTACTTTAGAATAAATTAAAACAGGAAAAAAAAAAAGTCGTTCAGTGGAACTTCAAAATAAAAGTCCAAGAGGATTGTTTTATTTTGAAGTGACCTGGCTTTATCTGTGCGCTTAATAAAATATTATTTTTAATTTTAAATAAATAAATAAATAAAAGTATCAGCCTCGAATCATCGCTGATCAGTTTGTGCGAGGCCGTCTCCATGGCAACATTATCACATGACCCAAAGATCTAGTCTGATCTAGATTCTTCACCGAAAGGTCATCTGTAACATTTCCATGGTAACGGAAGGCATAAGAAACGCTGGTTGCTACGACAACAGGAACTGTAGGAGCTGTGATCATGTGACTCACAGGATGCTGGAGCTGGTCAGGACCCAGGACCCGGTCCATCCTGGATCAGAAGGTTCAGCTTCAGCTGCTCGGCGCTGCTCTGGTTCGGTTCTGATTTGGTTCTCCTGAGCTCCAGGTTCTGGTTCTCCAGTTTGACTCATGCGGTCTGGATCTGAACTGGTTCCAGGGTCTGCACCGGTCCAGGTCCTGGTTCATGTCAGTCTAAGAGCAGCTGGACGAAGGAGGACGGAAACAAACCTCTCTGGTCTGGCTCGTCCTCTATGTAACCATGCTGTAAACACACACACACACGTTTTAGTTTTAGTCACGTTTTAGACATTTGATTGTTAGTTTTCATCAACAACTAAAGACACGATACGATAACTTTTAGCACATTAGGAGCCACAAAAAGTGACTGCAGATGTATAAAGGTTGTTTTAAACAGTAATTTGTCCATCTTTCACGTTTTTTTAGTTTTTATTCTTGACAAAAATTGTAATATATTTCATCATAGTTTTGTTCTGAAACTTTCCTCTGACTCAACAATCAACTATCTTACTGATCTGTGATTGGCTGGAATCTCCAGTCATAGGATAGATTTTCCTCCCCCTATTGGCTCTGAAAACAGTCGAGGTTTTTTGTGACAGACCTCCTGAATTATATTATGAAACTTTTGCTACATGATGCCAAAAACCCCCCCAAAAAACTACCTACTCCAGATTTGTCTTTAATTCATTGTGAAAAGGGGACTGAGTATTTTTCATCACAGTTTGTTACCAGAATGAACACTGAGGTCAAACCGCTGATATTTTAAGAGTCAGTCGAACAATGAGCAGGTACAGTCAACAGCTCCGAGGACCAGCTGAGGCCACTTTCAGAGTGCAGGATGATGATACGTACCCACCAATCGCTGTCCTCCTGTCCCAGGACCACCAGCACCTGTCCCTCAGAGAAGCTCAGCTCATCATGGTGGTCAGCCTGACAGTCGTACAGCGCCTCAACCCGACGGGTCGTTGCACCCCGGGGCTGATGAAGATAAGTAAAACGAACATTAATACTAAATTATATTACTAAGTATTAGAAGAGGATTACTTTTCTGAAGTTGTCTCCAGTGGTGGAGGAAGTATTCACATCTTTTACTTAAATAAATAGTAAAACAACAGCGTAAAACACAAATTAAAGTCCTGCATTTAAAATCTCACTTCAGTAAGTACTTGAGTACAGTACAGTACTTGAGTAAATATATTTAGGTACGTCCCATCACTTTTTGTCTCAAAGGTGTTGCTACATGGTTGCTAAGGCATTAGTCGGTGGTGGTTACTATATGTTTCTACGAGGGTTGCTAGGTAGTTGAGGGCTGTTGCTATGGTGATGGTTTCAAAGATTCTTGGTGGGTTTTTTTGAAGATCTCACCAATGATCTGCGAGGAAGCGGCTGGGGGGCGGGGCCTCTTCTGTCATTCTCAAAGCTCTGAGAGCGCTGACTGGTGGGAGAGCCGTTGGGCGGGGCTTTGCCGGCAGGTTGCAGGAAGTGGGAGGAGCTACCGTCACTGTCGGCCCTCCGAAAACCTCAGAAAGAGAGAGAAATTAATATAAATGTTTGTTTAAATTATAACCCAGCGGATTAAGATTTTTTATGTGATATATTTTTTTCTTTTCTACATATAAAAATAAATAAATATATATATTTGCTTTTAAACAAAGGATAAAAGGTGAAAAAAAAAACATGCAGAATGTTGTAGAAATGCCAAAATGCAGCAAAAGCAGCTGGAAATGTAACTTTTGAAATAAAGTAGAGCAACTAATCTTTATTTTGATTATAGATCAAGATTATCTTCAATCTTCCTCTTAAAATGTCAGAGTAAAGCAGTTTACTAAAGCCCAAAGTGACATCTTAAAATTGCTTCTGTCTGTTAACTATCATAAGAAACCAGGGAGCAGGAAAATTCAGAGAAGTTTGAGCTATTAAATGTTCTTAAAGTTCAGCGACTGATGGAAAATATTTGGCAATTAATCTTCTCTTGATCAAATAACTCAACAATGAGATACAGCAAATAAAATACAACAGTATGATGAATGAAAAATGTGAACTAATCTGTTTAAAGCATTTGATTAAATACCAGAATTTACAATCTAACTTTATCGTCCCCCTGCTACTTGACCTCCTGGTTTAAGCTTCTGGTCCAAAACAGTGAGCTATCATTCATATCACTTGCACATGATAAATTCATCAGACTCCAAACTGATAAAACAGACGTGCATCTGAGAGGAAGGAGCTGGAAGTACCTCTGTCGGGTCGTTCAGCCACTGAGCTGAGAGGAGAAGACGGCCTGGAGGGAGAGACAGGACAGAGAGAAAGAGAGACGGACAAAGAAGGAGACAGGTTTGTTATCTGAGGTGTAATTCAGCTTCAGTCCACCAGAGATCAGTACAGTCTCTCTGTTCAGCTGAAAAAGAGTTGTTTCAGCATCTTCATGCTTCAGCACACACTGGTGAGAATAAACATCTAAATTTAACCTCAAATATCTTCTTTTGTTCATTTTAAATTTAGGGGAAAACCTTTTTGTTTATCATGTGTTAAAACTCTTTGTTGAGCTCTGTAATGTTTCCACAAGACTCCATGTTCATGAGGCTCAACTTTCATCAATGGAAATTATTTTGCTAACCAGTAGCTAACGAGTTTTGTTGGCTTGTTTTTAACAATGGTAAGTTTTTTCCTCAATGTGTACGCTCACTCACTCCCAAGAACTGCAAGTGTTATTGGATAAAGTTCACCTTTTAACTAGTGGGGGCAGGCTGGCCCGACCCGAACAGACTCACTCAGTGGAAAGGACCATCTTTCTACAATTGCCATAGGGTGGGGCAATTGACCCTTTGCTAAGCCCCACCTCCAAACACCAACTGTCCAATCATAGCTTAGCAACCGTAACTAGAGCTGTCAAGCTTTCCATTTTTCTACATGTTGAAGGTGTGCAGGAGGCTCCGAGAAGAGCGGTACTTGGAGTTTTATGAGTCTGGATGGTGGCGTCTTTTTTGTAGTCTCTCAAAAACTGAAACACAAGAGCACACATGTGGTAAATGGATTAAACTCTGTCTTCATCTGCTCTAACATAAGCTGCAAACGTAGCATGTCCGGCTAACTAACACTAGCTTATCAGCTGCGGTAACTTTACCTCCAGCCAAACTTGTAAGATTCCACTGCATCTGCATTTGTTCTGTGGGGGTTTGAGGAGGAGGATGTGGGGTGATGCAGAATCAAAGTGGTTTATGCCGAGTTAGCTTGGCTCTTAACCTGGCTGTCCGGCGGTCCGGCTGGTCTGGCTGGATGACCTGTCTTAAAGTCCTCCGCACTGATCGAGTCCCTGTGCTTCCTTTTCCCACGTTAATGAGTGTATTTGTCATCTATCATGTAGATGACTGTCTGCCTGCTGTATTTCACCATCCAACCAATGTTTGCGGAGATGTAAGCTAGCTTTAGCATTAATGTTATATCATATATAACATTACGTTATATATGTACTGGGTTTTGTGCCCCCCCAAAAGTTGAGGTTGTGGGTGCAGTGACCCCCAATCTTGAGGCAAAGCCAAGAAAAAAGCAGGCGTAAATTTGCTATAGACTAATAAATTTCATTGGCATTTGAAAGGCCCACAGAGTCCTCGCTCAATGCTGTATTATTCTTCATATTTAATTTACATGATGAGGCGTAGTTTGTGTTTTGCTGTTATTGTGTTACTGGCCAAGCACACTGAGAGCTTTAATTAACTGGTTAACAAGCCAAAAGCACCACAAACACCTCTGATCATTAGTGCACTTAATATAGTAACTTGTGGCTCTATCATCTGACAAAACCACTTCCCAAAAATTAAAAAAACACTGAAGATGCAAACTGTAGCTCTAACCCTTGCACTGCACTGGAGGGATGAAATGCTCTGAGCTAAGGTTTGCTGTGACATTTGAAATATCAGACAAAATTCCAGGTGAAAGACCACAGGTTCAAGAACTCTGGATGCATACTTTATCCAGAACACTTCTGGGTGAAAAGATCCCCTGACTGAAGAAAGACGGTCAAAATCTCCAGAAGAATCCACCCGAAGCCTCACAAAAACTGCGTGAGAGCTTTTCTAGAGTTTTGCTTTTTATCTTTGAGTGATTATTAACTTTATTAAGCAATTATGTTGAACACTGCAATGTGCACAGTGTGAGCCGTCTACTCGACAGCAGCCTCTGAACACAAACAGAATATTGAATCTGTCTCAGCTTAATAGAACGACTTTGAAAACACCAAATGACTTGTTTTAACAAACATTAGTTTAAAATATTGCTAATTTTAAACCGTCACTTCCATGAGGCTGTTCAGTCAGACAGTGGCAGATCACAGGTAATAAACTTCATGTCGGCATGTCGTTTTTGCAACTGAGGCGAAGGTCAAGCTGTGTGCGCCATGTGCAATTGTTCATTATAGTGTTGAAATAACATTCTACTGCCTTAATAATTATTAACACCAGATAATACGCTGACACGCTCAGGTTCGGAACCCAAATACATCCAGATAGTGTGAGAGAAAATGTGTCATACATTATAATGTTTCTACTCCTCACCACATCACACCATCGAACATTACATAGGCCAACATTTTTGCCACCCCAGTGTTCAAACCAAGTTGGCACCCATGCCTACTACTCTGTGTTTGGCTCTAGTTTTTCCTTCGTTTTGCCTCCAGTTATCGTGACATGATCGTGATGTCGGCCCCAAAACACCCTAAGAAATGTAGAATTCAGTTTGTTCCTTGACCTTGGCTGGCATGACATCATGCTGCTACAGATCCAATCAGACGCCTCGTTCCCTTCGATAAAATAAAATGTGATTGTGTGTCAAGATACTCACACACACTTCTTAAAGGAGGAGTCTGGACCGCTGTAGATCCTGGGACTGGTTGGCAACCCGTAATCTACACACACACACACACACACACACAGAGTTAATAACACAGCATCACACTGACAGATTAATTAGTGTGTCTCAGATGTAAGCTGCTTGCCTGACTCAGAGCAGCTTCTCTTGTGACGGACGGCGATGGCAGGGGGAGGAGTCGTCTTTCTGTTCCCTGTCATGGAGAGGAAGACCTCCCCCTCTTCCTCGTCCTCCTCCCCAACTCCATCCCCCCCAGCAGGAGGGGGAGGAGGAGGAACATTGGGAGCTGGAGGATGACAGAAAGTAGAGATGTTTGATTATATTTTAGCTCCTGTTTTAATTTGCTGTTAATGGAAACTCAACACTTCCTCCATTTTTCCTCAAAGAAACATCTGGAAACTTTACAGATGTGACGATAAATTTCACTGTCTGAGCTCACCTTTCACCCTCGGGGGCAGCGGAGGTGCAGGGGAGGACGGGGGAGGAGGAGGGGGGCTGGAGGCGGCGCCGCAGCCGGAGGGCCGGCTGTGGAGCTCCATCGCCATGGCGAGCCTCCTCCCCACACTGAGCAGACCTCCTCCTGCTACTCCAGTGGAAGAAGGGGTGATGGAGGAGGAGGTGGACTGACTGAAGCTGAAGGGACGGGAGGAGAAGGAGAAGGAGGAGGTGAAGGAGGAGGACGAGGAAGAGGAGAAGCGCTCCTTCTTCACTGGACCATTCTGAAACACAAGAGGAGGACTGAAGTTAGTCACGCTGCTAAACTAAACTAAAATAAATTATGAGCATTGTTGTTGTTTACATTTTGGTTTCCAGGTTTTCTCCAGAAAAAAATTAAAAATACTATATGGAGATGATAACACACTTCAGTAGCTTACACTAGGTGCTTTGGATGAGGCCAGATTTTCACAATAAAAGCCCCCAGATGTTAACAGGAACATACTAGGTAGCTATAGACAATGTTGGGTTTTGAAAAATAAGAGCCCCTCCAGACTGTAACAGGAACTCACACTAGGCACTCTATTGGAGGCTGTAGGGTAACAGGAGCTGACTGAGGGCCACAGGTAAGGCTGGATTTAAAAAAATAAAATAAAAGCTCACCAGATGGTAACAGGAGTTGGAACAAGCCTGGACTTTCCAAATAAAAGCCCCCCCCCCGATGGTAACAAGAGCTCACACTGGGTGCTCTGGTGAAGACTTGATTTCCAAATTAAAAGCTCCCCAGACGGTAACAGGAGTCAATTAGAGGGCACAGAAAAGGCTGAATTCCAGCAGCACACACTGGCTGCACCGGTGGTGGCCATAATTTCAAAATAACCACAAACAAGGCTGGATTTTCAAAATAAAATCCTCCAAGATGGTAACAGGAGCTTAGCCTGGGTGCACTAGTGGATGCTGGAATTTCAAAATATTATGAATGAATTAAATGCAAACAAATCCTGCTGGATTTTTGCAAATCAAGGGTTCCGTTCTTGACAGAACTGCATTTTACGCAACTTATTCTTCTTGAACAAAGAAGGAATTAAGACGATATAGCAGCATGCTCAGTTGCCACGGTTACCCTGTCGTCAAACTCATCGTCACTGTCATAGAGATCGTCATGTCGAAGCCTCCACTCATACTCCACATGGACGTGATGGTCAAACTGGTTGGACTGGGCCTGCTGAAGCTGCGCAAAAACACACAGTCACATAACATTAAGTTTAACTTTGATGTCAATAGTAGCTGTCATATGTAGAGAAGTGTAACTATGACCTCACCAGTGCTTCACAGTGGCTGTGCTTCAACTTGCGGCTCACGTCCAGAGCAGTCTCCCCCAACTCGTTCTCTGTCAAAAACAGTGACAATATTACTAAGATGTTCTCTGTCATGATAATCAGGAAAGTACATGTATTCTACATTCATGAAGACCAGCTGAAGACATTTTTAGAAAGTAACTTTAATTTTCTGAAAATGTCCCCACTCTCTAAAAGGGTTAAGACTTGTATTCAGGGTCAACATTTGCACTAGGTTTAGGTAGAGGTAAAAGGGTGGAGGTGGGGAAAGTTGACAAGGGTCCACACAAACACAGTGCACAAATGGATTTGTGTGTTGGTGTTGTGCGTTGTTGTGTGTATGTATTACTGATGTGTGTGTTGGCCCTGGCTCTCAGCAACAGTCTCACACAGTCGCTCTTGTTGTGCAGACAGCTGTAGTGCAGCGGTGTGTTTCCTGATGATGTCTGCATGTCCACGTTGGAGCTGAAAAAAACAAACACACACACACACACATATACACACACACAGAGGTAAACACAAGTGTACACATTAACACACACTGAGATGGAATCACTCATAAACATTGTCTGAGCAGACTGACCAGTTCTGAGCCAGGAAGTCCAGGATGTGTAGCGATGTCCTGTCAGCCAATAGGACAGCTAGATGGAGCGCCGTCTCCCCTTTCTCCTGTTGGCATGGAAACACACTACTGAGTGCATGTTTATGGGAGTTTATCTGTTTACTGTGTGAGTGTACATGTATGTGTGTGCACCTGTGTGTGTATATATACCTCTATGTGTGTGTACCTGTATGTGTGTAACTGTGTGTATACCTGTGTGTATACATGTGTGTGTATACCTGTATGTGTGTATACCTGTATGTATATGTGGGTGTACCTGTATGTGTGTAACTGTGTGTGTATACCTGTGTGTATACCTGTATGTGTGTGTATACCTGTATGTATACGTGTGTGTAGATACCTGTATGTGTGTGTACCTGTATTTAACGGTGTGTAAACCTGGATGTATGCGTCTGTGTGTATATCTGTAGGTGTGTGTGTACCTGTGTGTATACCTGTATGTATGCATCCCTGTGTGTATACCTGTATGTGCGTTTACCTGTGCTAGTACCTGTATGTGTGCATACCCAAGTGTATACCTGTATATGTGTACCTGTGTGTCTGTACCTGCGTGTATCTGTACGCGTGTATACCTGTATATAAATGTACCTGGATGTCGCATATGTACCCATGTGTGTATGCATGTGTATACCTGCACATGTGTGTACCTGTATGTGTATACTGGTGTGTGTGTTTGTGTGTGTATCTGTATGCGTGCATACCTATATATGTGTGTTCCTGTGTATACCTGTATGTGTGTATACCTTTATGTGTACCTGTGTGTATACCTGTATGTGTGTACCTGTACGTGTGTATACTTGTCTGTGTCTGTGTGTGTACCTGTATGTGTGTATACCTTCATGTGTACCTGTGTGTGTATACCTGTATGTGTGTATACCTTTGTGTACCTGTGTGTGTATACCTGTATGTGTACCTGTGTGTGTATACCTGTATGTGTGTGTGCAGCGGCTGGCTCAGGTCCGTCCTCTGAGCGTACAGCTGGATCAGACTGTAGATGTCGCAGTTCTTGGTCGCCTCCTGCAGGCCAAGTCGCAGTGCTGCAGATGAGCTGTGGCTCCGCCTCACAAAATGAACATCTTGATACTTAGATAGGATGAATTCTTTACGCTCCGACCTGCACACACACACACACACACACACACACCACAAATATATTGCATCAGATCCATTAAAATAAAAACAATATTTTTTTACTGCAGTAGAATAACGTGCACCTGTGTGTGTGTCTTACATGTGGCTGTGCTGGGAGGGCTTCAGTGACGGACTCAGCAGGTTTGCCTCCAGTATTTCATTAAAACCAGAGTTACCAACATTCCTGGCCAACTGGGAAAGAGAGAAGACAGATATTTATATCCAATGGTCATAATTCTGACAACAGAGTCAGAATAACTGAAGAAAATGCTAAACTGGCTCCATCGGAGGGAAATCTAACTTCCAACTACTCCAAAGCTGTCTGTTTTACATGTTGTATCTTGTTAGTCAAGAAGCTTCAGTCCATCCTGTAGTCAGCTGGGTTTAGTTAGTTTATATGAAAAAATATCATAATCTCATTGTTTAAGAACTTTGTACATTCATTCATTCAATACCTGGAGATGGAGAGAAGCAGTAATATTTTGCATTACTATATCTATCCACTCCAGTATTATGCGGGGTTCAGCACTTTGTGAGCAGTTCTTTACATGAGGATATCAAAATTGCCTAAAAAAATCAACATTTTGTAAAAAATAATAACCATAGAATATTTAAAGTGACTCATAGCTGAAGCACTGCCACAGTTCAGATAGACCTGAAACTCTCCAGTGCAAAAAAATGACTGTGTTAGAAAATATCTGTTCTTTTTTCATTAAAAAAACAACATGTACAAGAGTGGCATGAAATGTAAGTGAGATGTAACTATGACTCACAAGATGTATATCAATAAGAAACATCGAATCACAGAGCTTTCAACTTTGTTTTGTGGCTGCTAACGCTGTGAAGCTAAAGATGACAGTGTTTAGAAAAAATGACTTCACAATCTGCAGCTTAAACATGACAAAACTTAAATCAGCTGACTACACGATGGACTGCAGATGTTATTAGCTTGTTAGCTACCAGGAGAGACCTACCAGCAGGTCTGAGGTCCCCAGACTGTCCAGACTCAGCGACTGGATCCTGGAGAAGGGACCCCCATCTCCCTGTGGATCCCTGAACACTCGATACAGGTGAGGATGCCCAGGTTGGTCGAGAGCCATCCTGGATCTATAGAGAGAGAGAGAGAATTTAAGTTTATTGACACTGCCATTCAGAGTTTCACTGATGGTAGCGCTGAAAGTAGTGATAAAAAAAATAGTTTTATTATCAAATAATCTGCCTTTTTCTTTTTTACTTGATTGATCATTTGCTTTATAAGATGCCAGAAAATAGTGAAATGTCATCAATTAATACATAATCAAAATTGTTTACAGATCAATTTCCTGTCAGTTGACTAATAAATTAATCTTGTAGTCATTCCATATAGATACATGACATTTAGTGTTGTTTTTATTTACTGTTCGTTATGTTTATCTTGGTAAATAAAGTTTCTACTGGAGCTGGAGAGCCCGTGTTTGGTTAAAGGAGGGTGGAGATGGGGTGGAGTAAGAGAGCAGACAACATGCATTGATTGATTGACTGACTGACAGAGATTACCTGGAGCTCCACAGTCGCAGCAGTTGTTGTTTCCTGGCATCCGTCTGATGTCATCAGTAATGGCCCGGGTCAGATCCTCCACGCTGCTCTCCCCACCTCCTCCCCCTTTTCTCCCCCCGTCCAGAGCCACATTCAGAGCCTCCTGCTTACTGTTACTGAGCACCGAGATCCAGCTGAACACACAGACACACAAAGATATACACACACGTTTAATACTTTTATTTTTTATGATAATCAATGTAAAGATAGGACCAGTATCAGACTATGACAAAAATAAAGAACATTTTTGACTCACGCCACACATTCAGTTTCATCTTCAGCCAGGAAGTGATATGTCCGATTATCTGGAGGACAAAATACCTTTTAATACGCAATTATGTAATAACACATAAAACTGTCACATGACATTTATACTACAGTGCACTGGATTCTGATTGGCAGGAAGGCGTAAATTAACTTTCGGTTATCAGACAGTATAACTGAACATATGTTCCATACACTTGTGTGATGACAGCGAGAAGCTTTGAGCCAAGGTTATTTAGGTAACCACCAGTAACAAAAAAGATCAAACAGCTGCCTAGTCAGAACCACAAGAATGTAAACTCAAATGCGTCTGATATTTGCGTGAATCTGGACGTCCAATTCAACTGACGGAGGAGGAGGACAGAGACGAATATTAAAACAGTATTAGCCACAATGATGCTGTGAGTCTGGGAGGTAAAGCTGCAGAGGAGAGGACAGAGGACCAGAGAGAAAATGTGACCAGAGCTGAAAGAAAACATAAACACGTGGAGAAGTCACAGACAAGAAAAATAAAATTTGGGCAGATTTTTAGAATTCTTGGCTCGATCTTGTCAAATCCTTTCTGTTTAGCTAGATGTTGCCAAGCAACACAAATGGCGAGAATTCTGTGGCTCAGGAACACAGAAATCTATGTTTAAACAATGTTTTAAACATCATCAGTCTAAAACTTATATGCATTTCTCAGTTTAAAACCTTTTTCTTGACTATGACTATTGGAACATACAACTATACAAAAAGTTCTGAGTGCATTTTTAATTTACTGTATCAGTACTTTTTTACGCACTCTGCACAGTTTATGCCGGTTGTGCAGGTTCTGGACTGTGACACATCAAAAGGTCCTGATGGATTGACACCTTTTTTTCCCATCTAAGGGCTGAACTATGAAGCGAGATTAATGTGCAGTGAGGTATATTGAGTCTAAAGCCGGGGTTTTCAGTGTCACGAAGGTGGGTCTCTTTTAACCTGGCTAGATCACCATGGTAACTGATCCTGAATTCATAACCTGGTCAGGAGCAGGTTATGTTCCAAGTTTCAGATTAAATTGTCCGAAAAAAGCGCTGCTCTTTAACTAATTATTTTCCTAATGAAGTTCTTTCAGAGCGATATAGATTATAAACTGAGGGAAGACGTTAAAAATGTTAAGTTGCTGAGCTGTACGTTCGTGATATCACCGAACAAAACGTATAATGTAGAAATGTAACATCACGCTGTCACATGAACCCTGTTTGGCGATGCAGAGCCATTTTTTCCTGTTTGCTTAAGGTCATATCAGCACTTTGAATTTACGCAGTATATCATCCCACACGATAAAAGAATAACGAAGCAACTACAGACCACTTTAAATACTGTTTACTATCTAAAGTCAGTTTTACATTACTGATATTACAGCTCAGAACACTGATTAGAAAATTGATTAGTCTGTCCTATGCATCACAGAAAATCATCAATCAGTTAAATTCAAACGTAAGTGATCTCCACGTCTCTGTCATCACGGGACGGTGTCAGACTGACGGCATGTGTATGAACTTTAACTGTTTAATGTGCAGTTGCCGTGTTAGAAATAAACTGCAGATCGCATTCAGTTGATCAGAAATTTTCTGACAGCATTCTTCTTCTCCTGCCTTATTTGCAGCAACAGTGTTGCTTTTTGCTGCAATACATTTTTCATATTTTCCACAGCTCTTCATTATAACAACTTGATCATATTGACTTAAGTGGGCGGCTCGTGAACACTTCACTTTGTGCGGAAGAAGAGTCAAATGACACAACAAATGCCCCTTTTTATGAGAGTGTGCAAAGAGTCTGAAGAACAAAGCCTGAGTTAACAAAGCAAGTTGATAACCACTGTTGTGATATCCATTCTGACAGACTGGGGGTTTTGGTTTTGTCAAGCCAGCTCATGCAGAGGAAGCCTGGCCGTGTGGAGCTTCCTTTGTAGTTCTGTGATCTCTGTAATGACTGCGAGTGCTCTTTACCTCTGTTGGTTAGGTTGGTGAAAGAGACTATCTTTCATGGATATGAATGCAGGTGTAACATGAGATTTTGGCTTGGATTGCCCTTTGAGGTGCCTTGGGCAGAAAAAAAGTCTGAAAACCACTGATATAAGTAACGGTCCGAAAAATGAGAGAACTCGCAGAGACACCACCATCATCGGCCGGATTTTAAACAACAATGAGACTTCATATCAGGAGGAAATCAACAGTCATGCAGACTCGTGCGCAGAAAACAACCTACTGCTCAACATCAGCAAAACAAAGAGCTGATTCTTGATTTTCAGAACAAAAACAGTCAGAGACACACACAACAGTGGAGCAGGTGAACAGTTTTAGGTCATCACATCATACATCTCCACCCTGGTAAAGAATACTCAGAAACAGCTGTGTTTCTTATGGAAAAATTCTTGTGACATGTTCTTGTTACAGAAGAGCAACAGAAAGTATCCCGACTGGAGACGTCACAAACTGGCATTATGGGATGTGAACGGTCCAGGACAGGAGGACTCTGCAGCGGGTGATTAAAACCACCCACCTCCTTAATTCATGCCCAGTTTTATTTTCATTTCCATGACTTATTATTTATTCATACATTCTACTGTCAGTAGATTTTGTGTATATGTGAGTAACAAAAAGGAAACTACAACTTAATCTTGTTATACAACCCTGTGTTGTTAAATTATACATAAATCCAGCGTGTATCTTGTAAAGTGGTCATGGTTTATGCATGAAAATACCCTCTGAGTCTGAACGTTGCATGATTTGAATATGGGCAGTTTGTTGGGTATTAATAATTACATATGACACAATTTTATGATAAATTTATATTTATATCACAAACTGATATATATTGTTATTAGTTAATATTAGATTTATGCTTATTTTCACACTATGCTTGATTGTATTTATAATGCAAAACTACAATATATACAGTGTATATACACAGCAGATCAATATTTCAGATTATCTGCATGTCTGGAATATCAGCAAACTGCACTGTGGGTTTGGCAGATACATTAAATTAATACTCACTGATCTGGAATCATGGATTTTATATAGTTTTATAACTTTAGTTTTATTATTTTCATATCTGTATCACATTCCTTTTTTTTGTGTGTGTGTGTGTGTGTGTGTCTTACGAGAGATGAGGTCGAAGCATTTCTTGTCCTCCACACTGGGTTTAACCTGACAGGTGAGCAGGTTGAGTCTGGTTGGAGGTTTATTAGGCTGAGAGAGAGAAGACAGGGTGCTCATCAGTATCAATCAATTTTATTTCTACAACACCTCTCATTTTAAGTTTAATTAATAAACACATTTAAAGGCATAATATGTATCACTTTCCAGTGTCCAAATCAACTGGATGCACAGTTGCATTCAAAACTGCTTTTGGAAAAAACGTCTGACTTAATTATGCAACATTTTCCTAAGAGAAAAAAAAAAAAAATGTACAGACTCAGAAACATAATCCCGTTCAATCATAGCGATCATGTTCGTGTCCGTATCTGCAGGGACACTTAACCAACCCAGAATGTTCCTGGTAATGAGACTCAGCAATCAACTATCTTTCTGGTGCGTTCACGAACAGCTCGGAAAAACCCCCCCCGACTCTACCTTTAAAAAAACACATGAACATTATTTTTTTTAACCACGCTGGGATTTCAGGTGAACTCACAGTGGCGTGTGCGATGGTCAGGTAACAGTTGTGAACTGAACATTTCCTCTTCTGCCACATTTTCCTCAACCTGAAACACAAACAGGACACTGTTAAAGTCCTGCTTCTGATATTATTACGACTTCATGACTAATACTGATGATGGTCAGTGTTGTTTTTTCTGTGTTTATTTTTAATTAGTTTGTTACCCGTCACTCTTCTTGTAGAGGAATCCTGCTCTTTCTGTCCCGTACTGTTTGTCTCCAAGCAGCTGGTGCATACTGTACACCTGCTTAGGTAAAGAGTCCTACACACACACACACACACATTAATTACCTGCTGAACAGTATTATAAAGTTAATTAGAGAATTAAGTGTCAGTGTTTGTGTCTCTGACCTGCTCTGTGTGGACGACGGGCCTCAGCTGATCTCTGAGAGACACCAGCTGCCTCTTCTCCTCCTCCTGACGCTGCTTCACCTGCACAACACACACACACCTCATTAATGTAGTTTAATTCACCCAGACTAACATGCTGCTATCAGGCTAAAATAATCCTGTTAATCAGCTGCCAGTTAATTTGGTCAATCAAACACAGTCACGGGGTTGATTTTTTCATCTTAGACTAAATCAGCGTTTCACAGTCCTGATCCTCAGAACCCACCGCCCTGCATGTTTTAGATGTTTCACGGTGGATTAATGACAGTGGAGATTCTGCAGAGGCTTGATAACGAGCTGATCATTTGATCATTTCAAATAAACATCTAAAACATGCAGGGCAGTGGGCTTTGAGGACCAGGATTGGGAAACGCTGGATTAAGTTATTTTGAATAACCGTGTGCTTTTATTTTTAAACATGTAGAGAGAACATTGATACGCCCTCATATGATTGGCTGAGTGCTGATCATGTGATTGCAGTTATATGAGGTGTAGGAAAGCCTCCAGTGGTGGAATAATTACTCAGATCTTTTACTTAAGTAAAAGTAGAAAAACCACAGTGTAAAAATACTCTGTTACAAGCAAAAGTCCTGCATTCGAAAATTTTACTTCGGTAAAATTACAAGTGTTGGCATTAAATATTCTAAAAAATAAAAAATAAAAAAAGCAAAAAACACTAGAAACAAATCCAACTGAGGGGAATAAACTCTAATATTAATACTTCAGATTATGACTGTTATCAGTATTTCTTCTGCAATTAAAACTAAAGTGAAAGTGAATTAGAAATGAATTAAACTCTTTGGATCCTTTCGGCACGTTGTAGAGTACTCATTGCCTAAAAATCACCCATTCAGGGTTTGTTTGAATTTTTAGGTACATCTTATTGTTTGTATTGCTGTTTTTTTGTTTTTGCTGGTTTTTGTTTGTTTGGTTTTCTTTTGACTTGTTAAATATGAAAAAAATGGAATACTGGACCTTTAAATCTTGTATGCCATACTACACGCACCAAAGTAAAACTACTGATCATGCAGAATGTCCCACTGCAGACTGATGTATATTATTATATTCATTCTAATTATCTGATACATTAATAAGTACATTGCTTTGATCTTAGCACCAGTAAAGGTGGTATCATTATAATTAATAATATATATTAATAATAATAATATAATAATAATGCATAATAATTTATTTGTTCATTATATTTTGTATCACTAATCTGAATCTACAAAGTAACCACTAACTACAGCTACCAAACAAACGTAGTGGAGTAAAAACTGAAATATTTTCCTTCTGAAATTGATTGTAAGTATAAAGCAGCATAAAATCTGAAATACTCAAGTAAGTACCTCAAAAATGTGCTTAAATACAGTACTTGAGTAAATGTACTTTAACTGCAGGGAAAAAAAAAATCTACCAAACACAACACAGAAAGTCTGCTAGCGCCTCCTACTGGCTGCAGGGTTCATTACAGCCACAATATTAAGTGTTTTCTTGCTGACGTACCGTCGTCAGGACTCCGTTCAGCTCCTCCATGTACTGCTTCAACCTCTGAGTGGTGGAGACACACTCCTGCAGGAAACTACACACACACACACAGATACAGTCAATACAACCATGTCCATTTACTGCATGTTGGCTTGTGTGTGGTATGTGTGTGTGTGTGTGTGTGTGTGTGTGTGTGTGTGTGTGGTGTGTGTGTTCTTACTTGTTGTGGCTGTGGTAGTGTTTGATGAGGTTCTGCAGCAGGTCGACTCCTCTCTTCGTCTTTATCTCGTTCACCTTGATCAGATACTGAGAGACAGAGAGGAGTCTATTTATTTGTTGGACAGGGACAGAAGTGATGGACGTGTTTTTAACGGAGTAGTAGAGGAGCAGCAGAGGGAGGAGGTGAGGAGGTGTGAGTAAGATCAGGAGGAGGAGGAGGAAGGAAAAGGAGCAGATAGAACAGCAGAAAGATTTAAGAAGAAGAAGAGGACATGGGAGGTAAAGGTGAAGGAGCAGGAGGAGGTGAAGTCACTGACCTCACACATGCTCAGTTGGAAGGAGCGTCTCTCCTTCTCGAGCTCCTCTGCGATCTCTCCTCCGCTCACCTCGCTCCTCACCATCCCATACTGACGGGCTAACTCCCTCTTCTCCTTCTCCACCTGTTTACTGCACAAACACACACACACACACACACATTATTTGAATCCTTCAGCTACATTACTCCACACAAACCTCCTCTCCTTCATCTACTGAAACAACAGAGTTTTAGAGATGTTACAAACAGATGTTAAACCATCCTGACATCACACGGGACTGTTTGTACACAATGACATCACATCTCTATGGAAGCCCTGAAAATCAAGTGAGAAAAAAAAATATCTGATGATCTGTTTTCCAAGTCTGATTTGAATTGTTTTGTCTCCTGTCATTATTATTTAAGACCAGGATAATCTTTCAACATTAATTTTCTTGGGTCAGGATCATTTGTGGTTATGTTGTAATATTCATTCTGGCCACAAGCAGCTGAGGTCTGAGGTGCACCACTACCTCATCTTCTACTGTAAACAGGAACTAAATGTTTTCTTCCAGGTGAGTTTTAATAGTTGCACACATCAGCCTCTTGTGGTTGAAATGAGTATTACAACAACAAACACTCAGAAAATTGATCCTGACAAAAAGAGAGATTTTTTTAACAATGATATATAGGATCATTTTAGTGTAAAACTCATTTCGGCCACAAGAGGCTGAAGTGCACCACTACTCCGTGTCCTTAACGGGAAAGATTCATCCTTTCCTTGGGTGCTTTTCATTCTGTAATTTCGTCTCCTCGTCTCCTCCACTCGCTCCCTCTCCTCGCATCTTAGCTCCACCCAGCGAGGACACGTGAGAGAGTAGAAGAGACGCGAGGACAGAGGAGATGAAAAATCCTCAGTTCCTTTTAGCGTCAGTCTGAAGCGACGTCAGTTACTGATGACGAGCTGATAACATCTGGATCAGCTGTGAGACTGACTGTTCCAAATGTCCACAGAAACACTTATTTAAGAACAATTTCATCTGACAGCATTCATTTAGATCTACAAACTGTTTGAGATTATTAATACTATTCTTCCTGAAGTTGATTTTAATGATCATTTAACATTCCTTTAAAATCTTCAAATTCAGCTACAGATCAGTGCTGTTTGTTTACTGAGGCTATTTATTTACTTGCATTATTATTATCTGCACAATAATACACACAAACAGCTGTGTAAGAATGTGTGTCGATTTTATTGTGAAATTTAAAAAAAACTGCTGCTTTGTGCGATGCCACAACTCTTTGCAATGAAATTAACTTATTAGAAAGTATTAGATGTCGACACACGACAGGACATTATATGGCATGTAACTGTGTTTTATTTTATTATCTGTAGATCACTGTACATGAAGTAAACACACCACCACAGGGATTTTCCCTGATTAGTCCATTAAAAAGTGTGCGACAGTGATCTCACAGTAATAATCTCTGAATCATCGCTGTCCCAGGAGCCTTTTCATCCTGTCTCCATCTGTTTGTGTCATTATTCAGAACATGTGGCGATTTGCAGTCCAATAATACTAATGATGCTTCTAATCAGTTACTTCTTCATGAGCTCTTTGTGACACCGAAGGGCATAAATATTCACATCAGAATCATTAAAGTGCTGCAGAAACTTCTGTCAGTCAGATTTGATTTCCCTGTGTGTGTCCTGATGATGCAGGATGACAGTCACAGAAACTGTCCAATCAACATCACTCCTCTTGATAAAGGACTCCCGCGTAGGATACACTGGTGTTTCCTTGCTCTGAGATCCTCCCTAAGCTTCCTCTATCCTCGCTCCTCGTCTCCTCCAGGTGCATTTAAGCAATTGGAAGATCCTTCGTCATGTCGGAAGAGAATTGAGAGGAGACGAGGAGGCAGAATTCAACGTAATGAAAAGCACCCATTAATACAAGTTTTAATAGTGCTCCACTTCAGCCTCTAGTGGTCAAAATGAGCATTACAACAATAAACAGTGACAAAAAAAATGTCTGCCAAAACTTTGTTTTTCAAAAATAAAAAAAATTTAAAAAGTTAGAACGATTATCCTGACAAAATCTTTTTATCATCTGTTCTACAAGCTACAACAATAAACTTCCATATTTTGTTGATTTTAGACCAAAGTGGTAGAGTTTCATCATAATAACCACAAAATGTGACATCAAAAATAAAATTATCTCAAGAAAAATCTCCTCCTGCTTCTTTTTAACTGGCTAAGTACAACCAACTGTAATTTTGCCTGGAAGAAATGTAAACACAGACTCGTTTCATCTGATTTCACAGAGGATCCAACCATTAAGAACAATTATATAGAAATGGCCAATCTTCTCTTCTCTGATGGTCTTGTTTGCTTATGTACTGTAGGTTGTATAGAGGCATCAGTATTAAACTGCGGCTGTTACATAACCAGTTAAAAACTGCTTTAAGTATAAACACAGGAGAGAAAACAAGACTTAGAAAATGGATCAACTGAATTTTTTTTCTCATTTCCTCCCACTGCTTCCGTACATTTCAGACAGAAGTACACATTAAATCCACAAAGCAGGCAAGTCAAGTATTAGCTCTCTTGTAAATCTGAAACTCACTGCTGTTGTAGCCACTGATCAGGGCTGGTTAAAAGTCCAATCATAGTGTTCTCAGCACACGTGGACTTAATTACAACATGAACCAACATCAGTTCTAACCCACAGCAGTCCCATTTATTCATACATAATATAACTGATAAAAGGAGTAAAAAGGTAAACTTGGTTTTGTAAAATCATACACAGTAATGAGGATTTGTCCAGTTTTGCAAATAAATCCAATATGTTTTTATATTTTTAAAGCCAGCTCCTCTCTTCTCATTGCAGCACACACTGTAGTCTAAGGAAGCAGATGCAGCTGCAAGAATTGTCTCATATAAAATAGATGCTGCATGCATAAAAAGATGTTTGCTCAGTGGCAGCAAGAGTGCTACTCCATGTATGTCTATTTTTTGTTTTAATGACTACTACTCCAGCGCTCAAAACCCCAGCAGAGAAAGTATTCAGGTTTCTATCAGAGTTCTGCAGCAGACATGTTCAGGTTTCTCAAAAGCTACACAAGACGTTATCCAGGGTTCTGAAACCATAATGATGATATTTGCCGGCACAAACACATAACCAGGATCCAGGATACTCCAAAACCTGATAATAATAAGAGAGGTAGTGTGCATGTAAACACTGAGATAAGAGATACTTCAGTGTGATCTTTACTCACAATCTGCTCTCATAGTCCCTCCATGCTCTGTCAAAAGGCTTCTTCAGATCCTACAGAGAGACAGAGACAGACAGAGAGAGACAGAGACAGACAAGGAGAGACAGACAGAGAGACAGAGGGGAAACCGAGTTTCAGATCCACCGTACTGATGAGGCTGTAAACACTTTAATTATTGTCATTAATTTTACTGAACACAGTCCTGCTCCTGAGGATGAATTTTCTTCAGCACTCTAAATAGACTTCATCCAGAAAGTAAATTTATTGAGATGCCACAACGAGCAAATATAATAATATGATAATATGATAATAATAACTCTTGAAATGTATCGTCCAGGTGGTATGAAAGCAGTTAAATAAAGATAAAGTTCTCACCCCCTTCACCTCCCTCAGGTCTCCTTTAACCAGAGAGTCCAGGAAGAAGTTGATGTTGTGGAGCATGCTCTTTAACTGCACACACAAACACACACAGAGACAAACAGACACACACAAGTCATCTATGTTGGAGAAAATTCACTTTTGAAAGGATTATAGTGAGTCAACAAAATAAAAATAATAAGTATAGTCAGGGGTTTAATGATGTTAATGGGTGACAAACAACCACATCCAGGTGGTTTCTAATCAGAGGTTTTCCCTGTAGGGTTTGGCTGATGGACGATGCCATCGCCATCGTCCATCAGGATGGCCGAGAGTCATCGAGCACTGAGTCCTCTACCACAGTAACATCATGATTTAAAAGCCTTCTGTATCTGAGGAAGTGTGTCCCCTTAGAGTTACCACTAGGGCTGCAACTAATGATGAATTTCATTGTAGGTTAATCGTCGATTATTTTATCGATTAATAGTTGTTTGTTTTAAAATGTCAGAAAATGGTGAAAAATGGCAATCGGTGTTTCACAGATGACGTCCTCAAATGTCTTGTTTTACCGACAATCCAATAATATTAATGTTTACTGTCACAGAGGAGTGAAGAAACCAAAAAAAAAATCACATTTAAGAAGCTGAAGTGAGAGAATTTTATCTCAAACAGATTATTCAATTATCAAAATAGTTGATGATTAATTTAATAATCAATTAATCATCGATTAAGTGTTGCAGCTCCTGTTGCCACAGAGTTGTTGCCAAACTTGTGTTTTTCACATCTGGGAGAGAAAATATAAAGAAGCTACTGCTGCTGTTCACCGCACTATATCTTCAATAATCTTTAATAATTTTTTAAACACAACAGACACGTGGTTATTTGTAGTTGTTGCGTCTTCTTGCTATGTGTAGGACTACAGATGGAAATTAGGGTCTCGCTAAATCTGGTGTAACCATGTTTTCATTTCCTGTAAATGATCGATGTCATTGCACTCTGTCCTTTTATAAGTCAAATAAACTAAACTAAACTAAACTAAGTCAAAAGTTTTTCGCAGTGGAAGTTTGAAATAACAAGTTAAGAACCAGTGAGAGGTTTTTAGTTAAGAGGATTTCTTCAGGGAGCTCATAGGGGACTGGTTAAAACTCAGTTTGTAGAGAAAAGGGGTTTATGATCAGACATTTTCGAGTGAACTTTAGAAACGGACCAGTTTCACGCCAGTCATCTGTTATCGGCCGCACTGTGCAGGTGCTGTGACCTCTGACCTCCGTGACATCACACTGCTGTCGCTGACGACTCACCAGGTTCTTCATGGGAGAGACGAGCTCTTTAGAAAAGTCCGCCAGTCGGCAGAAGGCCGAGCCGACCTCCGTCTCTCCGTTTGAGTGACAGTTGACCGACAGCTTCTCCATCGAGTTGATGTACTGCTCCAGGTGAGTCACGTGATCTGACGGAGGGAGGCACCGTTAGTACAGGAAGTGACGTGTGTGTGTGTGTGTTTCTATATCTGCGTGTGTGTGTGAGAGTACCTTGTCCGGCTGCGTATTTGGCTTTAGCAGCTTTCTTCATCTTCTGCAACACCAACCGGTCACTGTCCAGAACCTGAACACACACACACACACGTGTGCACAAGAGAAAACAGTGCGTGAATCTGCTGAATGTGTGTGAGTGTGTGGCACTAATTCACCTGCTGACTCAACACACACACAGAGGACAAGCTTTGTTCTCTGACAACAGACAGCTACATTCCTGTGTGAGTCTCATCAGTTTGCATCTCCATATGAAGCAGCTGAAGTCGAACGTTTTAAACTGAAGCTTAGTCCCACATCGAGTTGGACGATATGACAATAATCATGAGAAGATTTAAATTTGTCTATTTTGACAAGCACTTCATACTGAAATCTCTGCCTTTACTGTTTGTGTTTTTCCCAGCAGACACTTTGACTTGTCATGGCAGGAAAAGCACACGTGTTACCAGCAGCATTAACAATGACTCTGCTGTTGTAATCAAGTGTTCCAGTAAGCTGTGACAGTGAGTCAGCACGTACGATACCAGGAGCCTGAAACCAAAGCAGTTAAATGGAATTCAGCCATCATGAAAGGGATAATCCAGATTTTAAAAGTGGGGTTGGATGAGGTATTTATCCATTGTCAGTGTATTAACTACAGTAGATGGCGGTTGACATTTTGGCTGTACAATTAATAGAAATTTGATCGAAATTGCAAAATGATCTGCTGCAATTTTCAGATCACAGGATTTGCAATATTTGGTAAAGGCGAAATATGTCAAAATATCATTTTAAATGAAATATTGTGGTGCTGCAGAGGTGTCTTAGTTAACACATTATTCTCTAGACTTCAGAAAACTAGAGATGCACTGCTTCCGATTTTCTTGGCCGATTCCGATTTCCGATTTTTTCAGGATCAGTTCTGCCGATTCCGATTTTGGGCAATTCTAATTTTCAGTCTTTCTAAGAACTATAATGGACAGCATTCACAAACATTTTGCAACTTTTCTTGTTAAATTAAATTGGATGTTCATAATAAAATACTGACTATTAAATATTCATTAAATACTAGTTTACATTTTCTCCAAAAGTTATCCAGGCTACAGCCAGATCTTATTATATTATTATATTAAGGTTATGTACTAGAGGGAACACAATCTCATGAGATCCCATGGACTCTTATGGTATCTCGTGGAATGTGTGGTAGCAGATATAAACAAACCAGAGACTGACGCGGTGAAACAGTTTGCAGTTGTAGTAAAACTTTGCAGTGAGAAAAACAGAAGCAGAAATTAAACGAGTCTGGATGAGAAAATGTTTGAGGAGACACATCAACACAGGTTGTTTATTCTTCAGCCCCAGGAGATGAGATTTTAACTGTCCGTCCGTGAACAGCAGCGTGCTGCAGGCTAACAATAGCATGAAGGGCTAGAAAGTTTACGGCTGTTCTGCAACATCATCTCCTTGTAGACTGTCTGTCTTCTCTTTATCCCGCTCTCAGAATCTTTTGCTAACGCAGACTTCATGCGAGCATGTGTCTGTGTGTGTGTGTGTAGCTGTGATCAGCGCTGTTATGGGTGTGATGTTACGGTCAGTTTGTCTGCTGCGTGCATAACATAACCATCATGCAGAACATGTGTCAGAATATGACTGGCACAGAGTTTGTTGTCGGAAAAGGCTGTCTGACAGCAAGGTAAAGCAATGAAAATATTCTAACTATAGCGTTTAAACTGATATTGATTTTTTTTAGGTGGGTAAAATACATTTTGCTGCTGACTCTGTCCACAGCAGTACATCGTTTAGCTTCCTGCACCGGCAGTCCTGCTGCTTCTCCAAACTAGGGATCTACTGTAGGTAATGCAGGTCTCACAACCCCACTTTAAATAATCCGAACTATCCCTTTAATGATGTCTGAATTCCATTTAGCTGCTTCAGTATCAGGGTCCTGGTATTGTAGGTGCTGACTCACTGTCACATTGTCACAGATTACTGGAATATACTTGATTACACCACAGTGACATGCAAAAAATGTTATTGTTGGCCATGTTACAAATAAACAACCAGGACTGATTTATTTAGATGATTTTTGCATTAATGTGATGAACTGTTTTGATTTGTTAGAGATGCAATTCACTGGTTTAAACAAATACAGACATCACTCTCTTTGTATTTTATCCATGAACCGTTTCACAATAAATTCACAGAATATTCGCTGCATCAGGATATGGATGGAGGATTTTATCAATATTGCTCACCCATTTTCAAACATTAGGGGCTTCATTTATCAACTGTGCGCTCATTTCTATGCATAGACTCCGATTTATCAAATCCTCGAGGGCCAACAAAACCTCAGTGGCACAGAAGTATAATGGCAGGTTAACCAATTCCTAAATTAGACTATAAATAAAAAATATTACATATTTGCATTTTTATTGTTGTATTTTTCACTATAACAGAAAACAGTTAAGTCAGTTAAATTAATGATACAGACACATAATAGATGGATTAATTGAATAACTCTTTTATGGATGCACGGGTGTTCAGTGATGCAGAGAAATAAGATGAAACAGACGTACTGATGGTATGATTTCACCACCAATAAATGACTACCTTGTTTTACAAAAAACTAAATAAGATGAGAACTGATAGTTATCAATCATGCTGACATGGCTGACAGTCGAGTTGGGGCTTGTGTTTCTATGACTTGCATTCAAATAAATTCTCCTATGAAAAAGGTTATATATTGAGAATAACGGAAATAAAAAGAGACGCGTCCATGAATGCTTTGCTCCAGTGCACACGAGGAAACTTTCTCTGCACACTTGACTTCTTTGATGTTTTCTTTGATTAAATCCACAGCACGGTCTCAATGTTATTCACCATGTTTTAGGGTATTTCAGTATATAAATAAGTCTGTATGTGTACAAGCAGGTGAGATTTATGAGTATTTGCTTCATGTTTTACAGATAAATACCGTCTTTCCCGTTTTTACCCACAGCTCCTTCACACACAAACACGTAGAACTTATTCTACTCGTGCTTTGATAAACTGTGGGATCAGTGTGCAGGTTGCAGATTAACTCATATCCTCATTAATAACCATCTCTCTGACTCCTCCTCATTACCATTGAATAACAATAACACTGAATACTAATGAGGACTAATCTGTTGCCGTGGTAACATATGCCGACTCCGTTGGGGGTAAAATGAGGGCAGGGGGCCAGTTTTAGTCTCTGTTTTCAGGCCAGTCGAGGATCTCAAGTCTTCGGGTCAATGACTTCACGGACCGACAGTGTGTGTGTGTGTGAGTGTGTGTGTGTACTGGGGGGTTTGTCGCCCGCTGGTTTTAAGGGCCCCCAACCCAAACACACGCACACACAAACAGCCATCACACAGCAGCAGAGTCCTCAAGGAGCCCCCGAGGCAAAAATGAGCCGTCAAGCGTCATATAGTCAGAAAAAAAATTGGCCCCAGTTTTAGGCCTGAGAGGAAAAACATTTTATTAAGTTACTTAGAGCTACTACGCAAGGAAGAGAAAGATGGCTGATTGTTGAGTCTCATTCCTGGTTGTCTAAAACAGCTTTCAGTTGGTGGTTCGACTTCAACCACTGAGCTGAGACGACACCTAACCAGTTCAGGGCTGCAGAAGATGGAGATCAGACAGCAGATGTTCTTTGAAGACAGCGAGGTTATTAAAAGATACATTTTTTACATAATTTTTGACTGACTTTGTGTAAGAAGTGAAAAGGAAATTATGCAGGACAGAGAAAACGTATCTTTGCAGCAGCGATGATTTGCATCTTTCACGACAAGGATTTCAGCAGTAATAAATCAGACTTTGATCACTTGAACAGCTCTTGAGTTAATTCAGATTAATTCATTTCCACAAGTTGCTTCATAAAAATGTTGGTTTATTATTTATTCATTTTAAACTGCAGATGACTTCAGTAACAGTTACATGTGGAGGAAAATTCTGTTATTTCAGTAATTCAATGTTAAATGAAATGTGAGAGTTGCGATTTTGAAGATACATTAAAGGGATAGTTCACCCAAAATTGAAAATTCAGTCATTATCTACTCACCCTCATGCTGATTGAAGGTTAGGTTTAGTTTTTTAGTCCACAAAACACTGCCGGTTTTGCCAAGTCTATTTAAATAAATGTTATTTACACCATATTTTTAGCCTGAATATTCACTGTAGATCTTTAGCTTGGAGCCATGTTCATCTATACATGCACACTGTCTGAACTGAGTGTGTGTGTTGTGACGGTGTGCAAACGGCATGTTGGGGCTCTGTGAGACTTTGTATTACACCAGATGAGCAGTATGGAGGCATTTTATGTTTTTTTCCATTTGAAAACTGGTCACCATGCACTTACATTGTTTGGGAGATTCTGCAACACTGTTTTCCTGTTAAACTCCAGCAGTGTTTTGTGGACTAACAAAATAAACCCAACCTTCAATTCGGCATGAGGGGGAGTAGATAATGACTGAATTTTGATTTTTGGGTGAACTATTCCCTTAATACAGCATTTTACAGCGGTTACACACCAGCCTTGTTCAATGTAGTTGAACCGAACCCTGGAGATTTTACCCCCCTACTGGTACGGTTTGTTTGGGTTGGTGTGAATGCAGGACTCAAACTTTGGTGTGGACCAATCAACTGCTCTCTGGTCTGACTTGAACAGGTGGTCCTGGACCACTGTTAAGTGAACTCTGTTGCTTTTCTTTTCTGGGCCGCATTCAGCCCTGACAAAATGCAGCAAAACGTTCATTTAAACAGAAACAGCGGTGTGTTGAACACTCTGTTATGAATGAAAGTGCAAAGCCTTTTTAATATGGCTATGTTGTTTATACGTCACTGCTAACTGGGGAACACCTCTGACACACCCGGCACATGAGAGAAAACGTACCTGAAAACCTGTTGCACACTGTTGCACACCGTTTTGAGGAAACATGTTGTTCAATCCAGAAACCACAGCAAGACAGTGCACACCTTTTTCATACTGAATGTGTCCCTGGTGTGAACACCATTCAAACCAATCACAGAAGCGTACCACTGATCGTACCGTTCACTGGTCACGAAACATTTTCTCTTCCTGTTTGATGAACTCCAAGTCTGTTTGCTACCAAAATGTGGACTAGCAGGGGACAAACCTGGGATGTGTTCAGCCCTGACAAAAGCAGCAAACGTTTGTTTAACATGTAATACACTGCACTTTACAACCTCTTCAATATGGCGGCGTTTACATGCATGTCGCTGCTGATTGGGTAACACTGCACCACACCCACCAAACGAGAGGAAACGTAACTCAAAGCATGTTGCAAACTCTTCTGAGGAAAAGTGTCGTTCAATCTGGAAACGGTAGCAAAACAGTGCACAACATTTTCAGATTGAACGTCCTCCTGGAAATGCCTGCATTTCTAGATTATTTAATACCTGCTGTCTTATGAGACGTTCATATGTGCAATCCTCTAAATTCTGCTGATATAAACAAATCAGATCATAACCAATGTGAGCAGAACCTGACCTGCTCCATGATGTTCAGTATTCAGGTAGAAATTGGGACGAGTCTGTTTTCTTTTTACCCCGCCGACTATATAACCAACAATCAAACATTTCCAGTTTTCAGACCGGACCAGCTAGAAAACCGAACACCTTTCATTAGTTTGATTCAGGAACCAGACCTTTAGGTGTAAACCTGCTCATTCAAGACCTCAGTTCAGTTCAGTTGTTATTGTCCTTCCTGAAGTTTGGCTTGCAGCAAAACCAGACAACATCATGAGCAAATTGTTAATTTGACAAAAATTTTAAAAATGATCCTACTTTGTGTGCCTGTTTTATTTTCTCCATGGTATTGAAAGAGGTATCACGTATCATTTTTCTACACTAGTACTGTATCGAAGTTTAAAATTCTGGTATCGTCAGCAGTATAAACTTTTGATTGCAACCGCACATTGTCGTACAATGTTTTCTTGTTATTCAGTGAAAAAACATTCTTCATCAGGTATGCTTTTGCAAATTAGAAAAATATAAATGTAATTTCTAGAAGACATGGTTGAAAATGCTGGCAAGTGCTCTGATTTGTATCTTGAGAAACTGAAAACGGAGAAGGGGAGTTTAACGGGGGCCCTGCAGGTCGTTTTTGCCCCTGGGGGGCCTCAAGCAGTTCAGTCCGGCCCTGAATGTAGAGCAGGAGAAACCAACACCACTGGTTCATTCATCAGGCTGACGTAACCTCCCAGATGATAGATGGTACACTACATTTCCCATCCACTACTACTACTACTACTACAACAGACTACTCCCTGCCGTGTGTGAGCACTGACCTCCTCCAGCAGGTAGACGGTGTTCCTGCAGCTGATCATCTTGGAGGTGAAGGAGGAGGTGGTGGGAGAGCTCCAGTCCTCCTGAACCTCCTGCAAGAACTCGGACACCGACACACACTCCGGCATGGTGATCCTCAACCCGGGACACACCGGGACACACGCACAGAGTCCTGGACTGACAGATCAGTTCCACACAAAAGACCAGCTGAGGAAACCAGGCGGAACCCCCAAAAAGCCTCGATCCCCAGAGCCAATTATGATAAATAATAAAATAATATGAATAATAATTTAAGGTGAAATAATCCCATCAGCGCTGTTTCCACTCACTCACAGTCCAGAGAAGATAAACCAGGCGGATAAAAGCGATAATTAGAGATCTGCTCCGTCAGAGTGACTTCACTGTGAACCGCAGCATCAGCCAAACAAAAGGTGATTAAATCCAGCTGAAATCAATCCAAACTGCGCAGATTCAGCAGAAAAACCGTCACATTAAAACACCCCCGGTCGTCAGCGTGTTAAATCCACCGGTCCTCTCCCCCCTGGTGGAGCCGCTTCATTCAGAGAAAAACCCCGAAACCCGCCCGGGTGTCCGTGTGTGAACCTGCTGACAAAGAGCGGAGGAGCTGAGCGGAGAACCCGACCCCCGCCCGGACACCGGGACCGGGTCCAGATGAGAGGATCAAACCGGCGTGTGGTCTCTGCTGCGGGAACAGCTTCATGTGTTTTCACGATCAGCTGATTTTTTTTTTTTCTCCTGCTTTTCTTCTTTATTCAAACCGCATGGAGAGGCGCGTTCACGGTGCACGGCGGCGGGGCTGTGTGCCGCGGGAGCGCGCACTGCTGACCGAGCACAGAGGTGGACTTAACACCCCATTACACCACTGTGTGTGTAATTCATGACAAACATACTGTTTACAAAAAAAAAGGTTAAACCCGTAGTTTAAAAATTTACAGACCATTTTTAAAAACATATGTTTAACAAAAATTTAAAAAAAGAAAAAAAAAGAAAAGAAAAGCAAAAAAGTACCATAATCTGAAAATCTTTATTTATGGTTTTATTAAGAGATGAAGAGCATTAGGGTCAGGCATAGGGGGCAAAATGAGAAGAGGAAGAGAGAAATCTTTATGTGGCCCTAATACTCCATCTTAAGTGACTGCTCTTTTCTTACAGTGCTAACATGCCGAAGTTTAGGAGCTGTAATATTTCTTACTTTCAAGTGTTAGCATGCTAACATTTGCTAATCAGCAGTAAACACAACTAGCTGAGGCTGATGGGAATATCATTAGGTTGTTTTTTTTTTTAGGTCTTTGGACATAAATCAAAGTATTTGATTTGATGAAGGGAAATTTCACCACTTTTTATGTGGATTTCTGTTCAGTGTTGATGGTTAATGCAGTCAACTGAAGCAGTGCATTTCTCAGTGTGTGATACTGACTAAGACACCTGAGTTCTCCTGCTTGTAGAGCTATGCTGGCAGTGCCTACATGTACCAGGATGCATTGCACAAAAGTTTCAGACACCCACCCCAATGTTGCCAAGCATGGAAACCTTAGGCTCGTTTGAGGTGAACTGTGCCTCACCTCGAAAGTAGACGAGATCAGGCGGTGGATCAGGTGGAGATAAAAAGCTGCAGTCAAGTCAGACAGTTTCCAGCAAACTTCAGAGAACACAGAGGAGGAGACACTAACATCCTGTTAGATCACCTGTAGGTTACCTGACGTTTGCAGGCCGTGTTTATAGCTGAAGAAATAAAGTGCGTTCTTGATCGCTGATTGAAGTTGAAATAGAAAAGATCTCCCGACTGTCACCTTTGTCTGCCTTATAAAACACTTTGTTTGTTTGATAAGTCACATATATATACTTTATTATTATTATCAGCTACAAAATATCTGCTTGTTAACAGATTAAAACTTCATTGCACAACATTAGACTACTACATCTAGTGTTAAATATTACAATTACACTTAAATGAATCAATTAAAGTGGCATTTGTTGTCAAAATTAAGAGCCAATCAGAGCCTGTCAGCTCATTGATCACCTGGCAGTCGGCGGAGAGCAACTGTGGTGCCTGGTTCTAAAAACTGTAGCCACCTCAGTCTCATGAGGTTATCACTGCCCACGTGGGCATGACGTCAGAGCAAGCCGAGATCAAGTCGACACAAATCTAACCAGAATGCATTGTGCGGCGGTGATCGAAATTCTGTGCAGGCCCGGCTCATCCGAATGCACCTCTTGACACGGCGTTGTCGCTCAGCCCTGCTTCAAAATTTTTTCATTGGCCACTTGCGGTACTGCCTCAAAAAATTCTCCTGCGGCTCATAAGCCACCATTATAAAAAAGACATCTGTACAACTGCAGACAGGACACCTCGAACTGCAAACAAGTTCAGCTATGACTCTTTCTGTAATTATTTTTTTTTTTTATTGTTTTGTATTTGTAAAACCTTCCTAGAGTTGAGAAAAGAGATTTAAAAATCTGTGATGTCATCACAATGTAAAGTCTTTGGGCTGAGCAGGACGCTGTTGGCAGGGCCAGCTGGAGAAACGCTACCATGCATTTTCAGTGGGCCACATACCGCAGAAGTAAACCTGGAGGACAGAGCACTTGTTTCATGTATGCACCAAGCGAGTTAAGTCTCACTGAACTGAACAGGCGCTATCTCTGTATTGGGTATCCTATGTGTAACACATCCATGCTCACCACCCTGGCCTATAGCCAATTACTTTGTTGGCCAAAATGTAGCGTTTTCTGCTGAAAATAGTCATGTAGCACGCCCCTTGGCTATCCAGTAGTGGAGACTAAAAATCCAAGCTGAAATATCCTGCAGTTCTTCCTTAACACCAACAACATCACTGTGACATCACTGGTGTAGAAAGAACAACAGACTTTGCAGCAGGAGAAATCAGCTTTCTTGGTCAATATATCAGCACTGTGCAAGTTATTGATCAACTGACTACATTTACCAACAACACTGGCTGATAATCCACCTTTAAGGGTTTATCAGGGTCATTACAGTTCATCCTGATGGAGACGTGAATGCCTCAAACAAATTTTACAGTAAATAGTTGATGAGTCATTTCACTGAAAACCACCAGAGGTAGAGGAAAAGTCAGGAAATCGCTACAGAAGCGAGATCCATCCTTTGGAGAACTTGAATGTCTAAATGTATAAAATTTCACAGGAATAAGAAGATATTTTAATCTTGACCAAAGTGGTAGACGGACTGCCTGACAGACCCTCGAGCCGTGCCGTTAGCGTGACGCTATCTGACAGCAGTTGACATTTTTGGCTCAAACTGAACCTCATAATTGTCCTCTGACATCATTTCCTGTGTAGTCTCTGAGGCAACGAGCCAACGTGACCTCAACATCATCAGAGTCTCAGAGGAAACAATCAGAGTGAGCGTCTGTAAACAAACCATCTATGACTTCCTGTTGATCCGCCTGAACGCGAGTATAAAGTCTGGCATCCTTAATTTACTCTCATCGTCTGCAATAAACTGGAGTCCACACACAGATGTCTCATTATCTACTGGACAGATCATCATGTAATGTCCTAATCACATTCCTGCTCTCCAGTGGGCGGACTTTAAATTTTAATGACTCCATGACCTTTACTCCAGCACCACCTGCAGGATATATATTTAATTTATATTATAACCTAAACCATTACAATGTGTTTTGCAATGTATTTTCAAACTGGATGTTTGTTCACTTCCTGCAGTTAGACTGTTTAATATTTAATTTATTTACTCAAAAATAACTGCTAATATTCAGATTGATCATTCATTGAAAAGAACGCTGAAAGTGGTACAGATGAGAATATAATGAGAATATTAAAGTATTTATTTACTTATTTACTTTAAAATAAAATAAAAAATGTGGCCACAACTACATTTAATCAACAAAATTACACGTGTATACAACAGGCTTATGTTTATGTTTAAATGATTTGTCTGGTCAGATTTGTGCTGTTTGTCCGACACAAATGTGTCCAGAGCTGCAGGACAGTTTCAAACAATCTTTAATTTACACAATATAAATATAAATCTGCAGTAATAGGTGTCCAGTAATAGTCAAATCCCTGATTATTGCTTATTGTTGTGTTCATATAAATGAGGATGCTGGGTAATGTAGTGCAGTCAGTGTAAACATTAAAATTGAATCATGAATTTTTCCGATTGGTTGAACATAAAAGAGAGGCTAAATAAAACTTCAGTCAGTCGTAAAACTGGATCAGTTCAGGGTCAGAAACCTGAGACAGTCTGTGACATCCAGGACGAGGTGATGAAGACTCCCTGCAGGTTTCTTCATCCGTGGATTATGAGCGAGGAGATTTGCTGAGGCAGCGTGTAGACGATGAGGGCGAGGAAGAGCGTGAGGATGGCGAGGATGACAAGAGCGATGATGAACTTCTTGAACTTCTTCCAGATGAGGAAGATGAAGGTTTTCATCGGGTTGACGAACCAGGTGAAGCTGGTGGTGGGACGACTAGAGAGGGACAGGAGACAGTTTACACCTGTTGACACCTGGACTGAGTCTACAGTCGACTAAAGGTCACATCAGCATTTAAAAAGGAGAAATTTCACACCAAAATCAGTTCATTACAATGAAATCACTAAAATCAGCAGATTTACGTGCCTCATATGAACTTCAGATAAACTTTTGAGCGAATTTTTGAACAGAAGAAGAACTGTGGATTTTGTCTTTGTAGTAAAACCTGTTTTGGTGTTCATATCCACCTGACCTTTGCTTTATTGGTGTGTGTGTGTGTGTGTGTGCGTGTGTGTGCCGTACTTTGGTTTGTCCAGAGGCTCCGGCTCCTTGCGTGCCCGTCCCACGGGGTTGGCCTCCGCCTGCTCTAATGTCACCAGCTGAAGCTCCGCCTCCACCTTCCCCTTCACACACACACACACACACAGAGTCTCAGCATTAGTCTCAACATCACCACAAGTATTTAACTTGAGTTAAATTAGAATGATTATTTACATTTGCATTAACATTAGCTCTGTAAAGTTTCCAACAGAAGCTGTTATTCAAATAACAACCAGCATAAACAAATAAAGGCCCGTCTCTTATAAAGGCCTGGTAAAACACAATGATGAATGAAACTGCCTGTATTATAATGTCATGTGGTTAATTCAGTGTAATGTACATTTCCACATTATTAATTCATCAGTACAACAACAGTTTCTCTGTTTAACACTAATCCTGTTCACACACACACACTCCCTAAAGTCAGTGACACTCAACACTTCCTGTACAAATGTTTCATATCAAACGCCTGCCAGGAAAGAGAAGTAATATGTTTGTTCAGCTGCTGGAAGGCTTTTATGACTTGCATTTTTTTCTCTTTGAAATATAATATTAACAATATAAATCAGGAAAAAAATTATTCCCATGTTCAAACTCACATCTCCATTTTTCCCTCCATATTTGGTGGTCGGCCACAATACAAACTGTAGAGATTACTCAGTGTAGTTTCTGCAGACTGAGCAGCGATACACAGCCAGAGTGCAATAAGTGTAGTTTGGTTTTGGACCTGTATGTAATTATCTGTATCTGTCTGTTCAACTAACAATTATTTGTCTCTATATCTGTATTCAGAGAAAGAACACCAAAGGTCGGTGTGGTTTATATTAAAAGCTGCGTTAAAATGGGAAAATATTGTAGTTTCTACCCTAATATTCATTGACAATGTAATTAAGGGAATAATCTTAAATGGCAATAATGCTGCGTTCATGTTTCTTAATCTTACTGCAGTTCACAGTAGTAGAATATTATTATAATATTAAATTTAAGTACCTGTGTAAAAATGTTCTTAAATAAAAGTGAAAGTAGTACTCATTATTTTTCAAATACTAACAAGCATAGTCAGATTCATATCATATTATTTGTGCTGTATGGAAAAACATATTTGGATTCAGGTTCATCCATTACATATATTGCGAGTTAACAAGTTATATTATTATTGTTGTGACTTTCTTTTAGCTAGAAATGTACATTAACACAGATTAAAACACATATAGCCAAAAGAAAGACATGACAGTAACATTACTTATTACATAGCTTTGTTGAATACTTGATTCTGATTGGTCAGTTACAGCATTCTAAGGTCTGTTTTTCAGTGTAACAGACTGTTGCTATGAAGAACAGACCGTTGCTATGAAGAACAGACTGTTGCTATGAAGAACAGATGTGCTATGGACACGTCTGATCATAGACTCTGGAGGAACAATAAAATCATTGTTAAATCACTAAAATCATTTGAAAATTAATATTTTGTGTCAAATTATTGATATTTTTTTTGTACAAAACCATGGAACAAGTAAGATAATATACAATGAGCAGGTCGCTATTGTGAAATTTATTTCACAATAACAACCATTCTTACATGACTTGGTCCTAAAACAGAACGTGAATGCTTTTAGTCCAGTTTAGAACAATGGGGTAAATGGTGCACTTCAACCTCTTGTGGCCAGAATGAGGACTACAAGAAAAACACAAAATGATCCTGACAAAAACAAACAAATAAACAAACAAAAATAAAAAGATCCTGGCGATAATCTAGGCGTCCGTAGCCTGTCTTGTAGTTAAAATTCAACATTTTGTACCATTAGCAGGAAAGTGTTCCCGCTGCTGTCGGTGTACTGGATGTCCTCTGGTTTCATCTTGCTCCTCTTGTCCTTCTTCTTCTTCTTCTTCTTTCCCTTCTTCTTGGCCTCTTCCTTCTCCTTCTCCTCCCTCTCGAAGTCCTCGGCTGTCTTCAGGCGGGTCAGCGGCCACCAGCCCTTCATCTTCTTGGCTCGAAAGATAGAGAAACGAGGGCCCGCCCGATCCTTTGCCATGTCGATCGTGCACTTACTGGATGACTTTGCCGCTCGCACCATGTCGCTGAGGCGTAACTCTATGGAGCCTGAAGGAGGAAGAGGAAAAGAGGACCATATCATAAACTGTTGTATCCTATGATGCATCTTTAATAAAAAAGGCTGCATGCAAGGTTCAGTTTATGTTCAACTTAAAGGGGGATCTTTGTATCTTTTCCTTTTTGGATTGAATTTACTGTGCTGCTCACAGTGTTGGAAAAAAAAATATTCAAAACACAAAATTTTCAGAAACAGTGTTTTATATTTTAGTGGTTTTTGACTTTTTTTGACTGTGGGACTTGTGAATTATGAATTAGAAATTCTCAAATTCTCAAGTATCACTAGCCCAAATGATTCACTGATTAAAACCAGTCGCTTCTACTTTGCTGTTTGTTTTATTTTTTTTTAATTGCTGTGAAGCTACTGTCAAAAAATAGCAATACTGCAGATGCTGCAGATTAAAAGGCTATCAGACACAGGAAGGATTATGTGCTTTTATTGTGAAGCATCTGCAGGAAGTGTTGCGTTTCACTGACTGGGGCTTCACAGCGATCAAAAAACAGCATGGTAGGAATTAATTAATTAATGAAAACACTACTGCTGTTTGAAAGAGGTGGACATTAGTAAAACAACATAGTGGTACAATGGACATTATACTGAAATTATCGAGACATAACCACAGAGGAAGTGTTGAATTCTTCCTAAAATATGACCAAATATAGTCACAAAGCTGGAGGAATTAGAAATAAAGGCCTGTCTCTAATATAAGCTTGTTTCAGTAAAGGTAAATGTTGGAGAATTCCTGTATGTTTGAGTCTCACCCAGGAAGTCGTTGGCAGCGATGCGGTCATAATCCCAGACCTGCAGCGTCAGAACAGCTGGCTGTCGAAACTCTGACTCCTCCAGAGAGAAAATGGACTCCTTCTTTTTATACACAATCTCTTTCTACAGGACAAGAGGAGATTTATATTTACAACTAGGCAGACAGTGTCAAATTCTGAGAGTTTCTCCTGCAGCTGGAGTGTAATTACAGCCACAATAGAAACAAACACAACCCTGATGATGCATTTATTCAAAAAATGCATGTATGTATATGTATATGTGTGTACCTCAGTAGGAAGGTAGTCGAAGCGGAACACAAATCTCCAGTTGAAGTTTCCTTCTCCAGTCAGAGAGTTGAAGTGGACGTCAGTCTCCTGCTTGTCTCCTTCCAGTCCCTTTATCCAGCTGCACAGAGAACAGAAAGACTGAGGTTTCAGAGCCAAGAAATGCCTAATTAGTTCACTAAACCACACTAAACCATCATTACTACTGCTTCACCTGTCGAGGTTTCCAATTTCACTATTCAGTTTACAATAATGGCACAAAAATTCAGTAATCTTTCAAACAATGGGTCCTCGATTTCAGACAGAAGTTAATAAAAGACAGATCTTATCAGCTTTAGCTAACCAAGCTAATCATGCTAGTTGGTTTTTACAACTAGCAAGAACCAAATGTGTCTTCAAACATGCATGTGTTCTTGTGAATCTAACCCTTTAACGTAGATGTCTGAGGAGGGGTCACCGGTGAACGGGTTGACATCATCCAGAAACACGTCATCAGTGTTCCAGATGATCACACGCAGCTCGTACCTGTCGTCATGGGAACAACAACAAAGGTTACCTATTGTGACTCCTTATCTATTCTATTCGACTCAAAGCTGTGTCGACCTACTGTTCAGGTAGGCGGGGCTTGATGTCAACAGGGGGCGGAGCTGGGACATCATTAGGAAACATGTCCACCCACATATGGAGGTAACCCTGGAACACGACGAGATGACCTGTAGTACTCGTAGCAGTGTGTTGTCATTACTGTGACCATTTTGTGCTGTGGTTACCTGTGGCAGTCCAGGATTGTCCTGGTTCAGCAGGGACCGGATCTCCACGTGCTCCGGGACGAGAGGAAGCGCTCCGTGCAGGAACTCGTTCATCTCCCCCCAGCGATGCAGCACGCTCAGGGCGGCGTGTTCCTCCATCTCTGCCTGCTCCTCTGGAGACCGTTGGTTCTTCTTCAGCAGAGCTGGTAACAAGAACACTGCTGTCAGAGCAGAACCTAAGCAGTGGTTGCGGTGTATCCATAGAACAAGAAGTGGTAGTAATACTAGTTGTGGTACATGACATATACTGTATTTGTCCATTGTACATAGAGGGACAGTTACGGACTGTTCACTTCCACTTTCTACATTATTTTCATACATAAGGACACCTCAGAAAAGGTCTACCTGACTGTCCTACCTTCAGGTACTGCGTCCGGTGGGATCTTGAAGATTTTGTTGAGCACTTTGACCTCAGATGTTCTGTACTCTGGAGACATGATGCCGTTCTTCCTGCAGAGCTCAGCCAAAATGGCTGACGGCTTCTTCGAATCGCGCCAAGCATTGTAACCGTTACTGCAGAGAGGGTCGAGTAGAGGTAAAGGTGAACATTTGAACACATAGAGTAGTGACTGTGCTAATACTTCATAACTGACCCTTTTTAAGTCAATTATGTGTCTGGTGAAATCTCAGTTTACTGTACTTAGATATGCTATGTGCTAGGCTCATCTCATTTACATCAATAGTTAGCTAGCTAACGTTTGCATTTTAAAAAAAAACAAACCAGCAGATGTAACTAGCCAGCCAGTGACTGGTGTAGATTAGCTAGCTAGTTAGCTAACATTTCCCAGGTCCCCAGACAAAATTGCTTGATCAACTTCAACTTTTGGTTTTCTTTTCAACATAGACGAGCCTAGCAGCACATAGCATATCTAAGTACATGAAACAGGAAAGGACAAAGTTAACCAAGGTTCCACCTGGTACGAAGCTTGAACCACAGAGCAAAAAGGAACAGGACTTAGGAAGGGTCAGTCCAGCTATTGATGAGTCAAAGTAGTATAGGTGTCCTAGTTTTGGTACCAGTAGACTCTCATAATACTGTTTCTAACATGTCCAAGTTCTGATACTAGTTCCTGTACTTACTAGTGCTGATACAAACATTTGTCACATGTGTCACATGTTTGGTAGTAACAGAAGTTTTGATATTATTGAGTGGTACTACTTGTACTAATGAGTTGTAGTTCTACTTGAAGAACTAGACTGTGACATTATATTAGATCTAACGGGATTTAATGTCAACATGTTATAGTTCTTGTTCAAACATGTTATAGTAGTGACACTACTTAGTTTCAGTACTGGTTCTAAACTATTGTAGTACTATTTCTAACGTGCCTGAGCTCTGGTTCTTACATGTCGTAGCACTGGTACCAACTTTTCCTAGTTTTTGGTATTAAAGTATCATAACACTGGTTCAAACATGTTGTAGCACTGTTTCTATTGTGTTGGGATTCTCATGTGTTTCAGCTCTGGTACCAAAGTGTTACAGATTTGGTCACATATTGTAGTTTTGGTACTAACATGTTCTCGTACTGGTTCTAACTTGTCACAGTTCTGACGTTAATGCGATTTAGTTGTGGTACTAACGCGTCATAGTAAAGAGCCAGACCGCAGCAGGCTCTGTGGCGGCTGTAGAACCGGTTCTCCAGGTCAACCCGCGTCTCGCCGATGACATCATCAGCCCCCACCAGATCGTGGTCCATCACTCTGATCACCAACTCTGTGTCCAGCGGGAAAGACACTGTGAATTCAAACACCCTGAAAGACGGAGTCAGACAGTCAGTCAGACATACAGACAGACAGACAGACAGACAGTGTGTCGGAGAGTTGGACGGGTACTGGTGGACAGACAGGTACTGACTCTCCAAACGTCGGGTTGAGCTGTTTGGGGATGTATCGTTCTTTGCTGTCCAGACTCTGCTGTCCAACTCGGAGCACCAAATATGGATCTGCTTTACCGTTCGGGTCTGTGGGAGCCAAATTGGTGGCCTGCAAGACACAAACAGAGACAGTAGAACACACAATAGAATACAAACTCTGTACCATAACAACAGTATACAACCTATAATGCACCTGTAGGCAGGGACATTATGAAAGGCAGAATGTGAATTAGGTTGTGTCTTGCATGAAGAAGGTTGTCTTTGAGCAGCCAACGCTCATATCTCAGATGTCTGAGGATCCTTAAATGTGTCAACAGTGTAAAGCAATGGTTCCCAACCCAGGGGCCCAAACTACCAATTAAATAGGGGTGGATGTAGGAAAAGATGCCACAGAATACACAGAATGCATAACATAAGATGGAAAATAAAACCCACTGAGATAATATTATTTAAAAAAAAATTAAAGCTAAAAATAGACTGTATAGAATGCATAAAATTAAGGAAAGTACAACATTTTAAAAGCAGTGCACAAGTGCAAAGCAAAATGCAAAGAGTAAGAGTCAGAGCAAGTTAAAGGCTAAAGTGAAGAGATGAGTTTTTAGCTTTCTTAAAAATGAAATATTTAGCGAGCTAGCTTCTCTGACATCTATAGGTAGTGTGTTCCAGAGCTTTGGGGCTTTTGGTTGTTTTTGGAAACCTCCAACCAGCTACAGCTAATCGTAATATTCTTTAAGATTTAAACTTGATAGAAATCTCACAGGAAACCACAGTACAGACCTGAACACAAGCTACATTCACAGAGGCTTTACTCTGTGTTTAATAGCCTGCATTAGAAAAGTACGCAGTTAAAACAACCACCTAATCACACAATTACTGAATTTGTCAAAAGAGAAGCCTATTAAGTATGCATGACTGTTAAATATGAAAAATTATATATAATACAAGCAGAGAATTGTATACAAGGTTCCTATAAATAACAAGAAATCATACCTCTGATGCAATATTTACAGAAAATAATTACCTCAATTTTAAATCGCTCGTTTTACACAAACGTCCTGCAGTTATTGTGTTTACTGTATGGGTTAACTGTACAGCTTCTGTTTTGTTATTGTTATGCATTGAATCTTTATGAAACATCCATAACTTTGTCAGGAGTCGTCAGTTTAGTCTGATAGAAAATAGGTTCCTTAAGTAAAAAGGGCTGGGAACCGCAGATGTTAAGTTTTACAATGTTGGGCTGTTCAAGTGAATAAGAGACAAAGACAGGCTGTGGATGGACAGATAGACAGGTACCTTGATGATGTAGACTCGGACCAAGACTTTGATCGGTGAGTTTTTGGGGATTCCGTTGATGATCTGACACTTGGTGTCTTCTTCGTCTCCTGAATCGATCGGATAAACCAGGAAGGAGCCCTGGAGATGGAAATATGGAATAATGAACTTTTCTCTGCAGAGTAACAACCAGATGGATGGACAGACAGACAGAGAGAGACAGACAGACAACTCTCCATCCACTGTACCTTGTATTTTCCCATCAGCCTCTCCTCTTCATCCTCCTCGTCATCCTCAGCACTTGCTCTGCCTTTATACAGCGGGAAGATCTGCAGCCAGTCCTGAAACTGACTGAACTCAGACTCCAGATCACCTCCGTACAGCTAAACACACACACACAAAAACACACAAACAGGAGCAGACATTTTAAAAAATCTACCGTTACTCCTTTGAACTTGAAGGCCTCTGGAAATTTGGCTGAAAAATAGTAAAAAATGCACACATGATATCAATGTTTTTGAGTATCTCATGAACTATTTTCTCCAGGAAATCTCTAACTGTGTCTGCCTTTCTGCTGAGACTAAACCATCCAGTATCTGTTCTCTAAAACCAAAATTAGGAACCAAAAGAGGCTAAAACACTCTGTAGAGCTGCAGATTTGTTCACAACTACCAGAGACACATTCACATTACACATCAGATTCAGTTTTCTTCTCCTGCTGACGCGAGTGCGGCCTGAACCGACAGACTGGCCTGTAAGCCGTCGATCACAGTGACCTCACACCTTCAGTGTGGCGATCTTTTTGCGTTTGGGAGGTTCAACCTCCACCACCACGACTTCCTCCTCCTCCTCCTCGATGTTCACCATACTCAGATTCCCTCCATCTGAACAAAAAAGAAAACAACTCTGTTAACACTGTTTTTCATTTATTGATATTTCATTTTGTGGTACATATATTATTTTTTAGTTATTAGCCACATGAGAAGAAGGTAAATGATCTTCTGAGAGCTGAACTTCTGTAAAAACTATACTGAGTTTTTATTTTGGATTGGAAATCTCAGCCGTAGATATTTTAAATAGACAATATGACAAAGACATGTTATGACTGAAAATATCAAAGTAGGAGTTAAAACTGCACCTGACTCTGCTTGTTCCATCTCCATCTCCTCCTCTTCGGCAGCCTGCAAACAGTCAACACACCAGACAAGATGAGTTAAGAACTGATTTATCAATTACTGTAGTTCAGTCAGACAGCTCACGTTTAAGAATGTTTATTGCAGCAGCTGAACATAGTAGAGTTTGGCGTCTAGGCTCCGGCCTCATCACTCCTCACACATTATGTTTACATGGAGATATTGAGGAGTGATGAACACATATGTTGGACCCCCTGTTGGTGGTGATATGAACAGACAGTGATGCTGATGCAAGGCGGCAACGGCATTGACAGGCTAGAGGGAGAGATGGGAGGTTTTAGCAGTTTGGAAGGGTGCGTAGTACTTAAGAGTGTGAGGTATGTCATGTGTGATTGCGGTGCAGCTCGCATTGACTGCCTGAACTAGCTCGCAGGCATCACTACATTTATTATCTTATTTGAAGCTGAAAGTTGTGAACATGTATTCACTGCTCTTTTCTTTCCCAACACTGTATGTCACCTCAGACCATTATCAGGCTGATATGCAGTCTGAACCCAAATTATTCTGTCTTGCTTCACATACTCATTTTTAGAAAATTCCTGAATCAAGGAAAAGTATATAGAAAAATAAGATGAGATAAAAGTATACTTAGAGATAAACTTAAAAATAAAAATGTTAAAATTTTTCCTTCTTTATTCTTTTGTGAATGCAGTTCGCCTTCGTAGGAAAGTGACCTGGCATCAAATAATGAGTTAGCTCATCACACTGGCTGATTTTTTCTGATTTTCTGTGATTTATTTTTTATATTTCTAAATAAATGTGTTGTTACCTAAGGGTGTTCTCCAGCAATTTAGTATTTCACTTCCATAAATTTGTTGGATTTGTGAGAACACATATTTACAAATTTAATGGCTACATTATTCTTACTTATATCTTGCTTTAAAGTCTGACACAGACGATTCAGACAGACAGGTAAATTAGCGTCTCACCTGTCTCTCCATCTCCTCCAGTGAAGCGTAGTATTTGGACCACCAATCCAGTTCCTCCTTCTCAGGCGGTTCCTCCTCCAGCTCCTCCCCCTTCCTCATCAGCTTCTTCAGAGGAGCCTGAGGGGGCAAAGTGTAATGTGTAAAAGTAACTCATTCTTTGACCCTTAATGGTTGAAATCTGGATTTATAAAGGAGAAAGAGGAGCAGTTTAACATGCGTACATTAACCAGCTTGATGGGGTTGATGGGAATCTTTGACTGTTTAATTGAGAGGCCGCTGAGTCCAATATTCTCCACTGACTTCAGAGGGTTGATCTTCATCGTGTTCTGCTTCACTGGAGAGACGCAAAGAGAAACTGTGTCCATAAAGACTTTAGGAGAGAACTCAAACCACTAACCCCCGAGAACAGAGCTGTGAGAAACATCCAGTCAAAGAACTTCAGATTCAGTTATTGTGCAGCTGACAGCAGTGTGAAGTTACAGACTGACCGATGTAAAAATCACTGGATGAATTCTGATATTTGAATCAGAGACGGCTTAGAAAGGTATATTTAAAATCAGAATAATCAGGATTTGTTGTTTGCTTTTTGTAAATGAGAAGTAGAGAGACAGCAGTGTCTGCAGATCCAGACACCACCTACACCTGATAAGATCTACCAGTGCCCATCGTCATTTCAGCAAACAAAATCAAAAGTCACCAGCTTGAAATGAGAAGGTTTTTTTTGTCTTCCTCTGCAGGAAAGCAAGGACCTACTGCTTAAAAATGATTAAGAATTCTGATGGTAAACCTGCCACTGTTATCTTTCTAAACTGCATGTGCAGTGCAAGAAAGGAAAACTTGGCAGGCATAGCAACCGTAACTAAGGAGGCAAATGGTCGATTAAAACTTTCTGGAAACAGATCTAAAGTCTGACCTGTCTGAATGTTATAAAAATATTTCAAAACAAATAATTCTACAATAATACTTCTGTGAGTACTACCATCTTTACTTTCATAGCTCTTACCCTTCTGTTTGGGCTTTTCATCCTCCTCCTCTGGTTCCCCCCCGAGCTCAGGTGGGCCGTAGTCCATGAGGCTCTGGACCACATGGGACCCGACCAGGGCGAGCCGACCGAATGCCCGCTGCTCCAGCACGAACAGCGTCAGAGGAGGGTGGAGGTAGGCCTGCTCCGGCAGCTCCTGATTGGATCAAACACAGGAAGAGGAAACAGGATGATGGATGTTAGTTTCTATTCACCAGGTGCGTCCTCCAAATTCAGGGCTGCATTTCTTTAAGCCAGGTCTCTGAACCATAGCAGACATAAACTAATATCAGTAACAATCGCTGATGAAAGAAACTGACCACGTCGATGTAGCGGACTAGCTCTTTGAAGTTGGGGTGATCCTTGAAGTTCTCGATCTCTTCAGACTCCAGCTGCTGTCCTGCACACTCCATTCTCACGACGGGGCGCGACACCTCGAACAGCTCCACCCGCTTCAGCTCCCGCAGACCCCAGAACAGCGCCTGAACACACACGAAAGTGCACATTAGCATCATAAAGGTCTGAGTTACGATGTCCCAAAAACTAGAGCTGTACCAAAGAGTTTGTAGCTTTGAAGCTTCATTCATGATGTTGACATATGAATTGAAAATCAACACTCAAATGCAGCGCAGCCTTTTTTGGCATGTCTATTCATTGTGTTTAAACCCAGTATTTCTGCACAGCTGCAGTTAAAGGGTAGGCTACACTTATATTATTAGTATTAGACTGTTTCTAGAACTAGATTCCAAGATTGTTTCAGAATCATGTGATCCAAACTTTTCTAATAACTCCAAAACATTGCAAGTCCAAAAGTTAACATTTATGGAAAAAGTGGATGTAATTATTTCCAAATTCAAATGTTTTTATCAAATGAAATATCCTGGTTCAGTCCATATTTGCTGGCATTTAGCCTTTCAAAAAGAGCATTTCCACTGCAGTCAAAAAACTGTCCTCACAAGAAGGGAGTCACCATGCAGGATGGCCTAGCAGCAATCTTATAAAAATAAAATAAATAAATAAAAAAATACAAAAAAAATGATTTCAGCTCTTAAAAAGATATTATAAAATATGGCAAAGACATTCAAAGCTTCATTTAAGAACCGCAATAGAAGCTTTCAGTGTTAAAAAATTACTTTAGACCAGCCCCACCAAAACCACTGAATCACATCTGCAACAACAACAACAATGCATGTGTGAAACCTCAATCCTGAAGGTCTTCAGAACAGGTCGGACGCCTTCAGGGATGATGTAATGTCTCTGCTCCTCCAAGTAGGTCAGATCCTGAGGGTCCACACTGCGGGGGAGACAGGGCTGCAGGGGGCGAGGGGATAATTTTTCCAAGTTAAGGTAATGTCAACTTTCTTGTGATTCTACAATTTTACAGAGTCCAATTATACAGTTTAACTTAATCCATCCTGCACCACTTTTGGTGCAGACACAAACGGATAACTTGAAGCCTGGCAAGATGGATTCGCACGTGATCTTGTGATCTTGTAAATCCAGCTGCCTCGCGAGGTTAAAATTTTGGTACCTTGGGTTACATCTTTGTGAGAGAGTAAGTAAAAAGTGATGTTACCGCTGCAGCTTGCGAGCTAAAAGTGGTCCCAAGTTTGACTAAACTTTTCACAACTCGACACAGACCACACTTGCTGCAATATTTGGAATGCAAAATGCAAAGCTGGCGAGGGCGACACGTCTAACCAAACACAAAATATAAAGCTTAAGAGTGCACCGTGATGATGGCCTGCCAAGTCCCCCACAGCAGCAGCAGCTAATGTTAGCACGCCTGCAGCTAGCACCTAAAAAGTTTAACTTCACCCTCCATAGATGACAAAAGTTTAAGTGAGGCGACGAAAACTTAATCAGTATCTTCAGGTGATTAATCAGGCATAAATATATGATAAAAACTACTAAAATAAGACCCAAGTTGTAATAAAGTTTTGATTGATTGACTGATTGATTGATTAACAGGTGTCACCTCTCCAAACCCAGAGTAGTCCAGCTCGATCAGCTCAAAGGCGGCCAACAGCTCGCCAGCAGGGGCCCTCCCCATGTTGATGTCATAGAATTGGAGGCGGGGTTTCTGGTAGTGCTGCTCCACAGTCTTAAACTCTGGTTCAGCAAAGGCCCGACCCAGAGGCTTAGGACTGCCCTACACACAAACACAGACACACACACAGATACAGGGTGTTATGACATCACTTCCTGAATATGCAGAGACAGAAGCAGAATGTGTAGGATAATAAGGAGAACGTCAGCGTTACCATGGCGTCGTAGCTGTAGATGTTGATGATGATGAGGGGCAGGTCCTGTTGCAGCTCCTCCTTCGTTCCCTCCAGCAGAACTCTGTCAAACAACAAAGTCTCACACCAGGCTGGAGATAGTGTGTCCGACAACACCTGAAGCACAAACACACACACACACACACACACGTATATGTATAAAAATGTGTGTGTTTAAGGGGCACTCAGGTAGCATTTTACTAACATTAGCTAACTTAGGATCATTTTCCAGGTCTCCCACCAACGTCTTTTAACGATCTCAAAATTTGGTTTTCTTTTCAACATAGAAAAGCCTCTGCATGCAGCATATCTAAGTACATGGAAAAAGTAATAGAGAAAGCTGACAGATGTACCAAGCTTGCTCAACTGTTATTGGAGCACAGAGCAAAAAGGGGTGGGACTTAGAAAGGTCAATTCAATTTTACCTACCTTGGTGAGCTGGCACTGTGTAGAGAAGAGGACCTTGGCGAAGGGATCTGATAGGCCATTATTTTCAGCAGCCATAGCCCACGTCCCTGGTACAGGTGACATCGTAGCTGGAAGTACCTGCTGTCTGCAGAGAGAAGAGAAAGAAAGAGATCTAATCTTCATCTGAGCATAACAGTTTGCTTCTGAGTCTGGGTAAAGCTCATGGCTGACAAGCCCAAATAAAACTGGACTTAAAAACAGACATGAAGTCCTGAGCAATTATCCTGCCCAGAATCCACGCTCCCTGCTGGATGATGTCAGCTGACCCACCCTGGCATGACAGACTGATAGGGAGCTTCCTCTTCCCCAGGGGCAGCGGCTTCCTCTGCTGCTCCTCCTCCTCCTCTTCATAAACAGGCAGAAACTCCTCTGGCAAAGAGTTGGTGGCCTCTTTACTGTATTTGGCCGGACCGAGCCACAGGTAGACCTCCAGCTTTGCAAAGATCTCACTCGCTGAACCTCCTGGAGACTGGAAAGACAGAGGCAGAAAATGCAGTGAGTGTCATCCATCATTTTTAAGACAAAACAGGGAACAGCAAGTGTTATCAATGATCTCCAGAGACAGAAAAAGATGCATCACTCACTCATTGATTATTTTAGAGACAGAATGGTGATCAGTGGAAGAGACAAAACCTACCCCAGACACAGCCTTTGACCCTGCTGACATCTAGCAAGAGATACATAAGTATTCACTGCTAAACTGCCATCAGACTTTAAGACTATTAAATTCATCCTCAGTAATCCATCAAAAATTAGCTTAGCATAAAGGAACAACAAATGGAAATTTCACTGTACAACCATGTGTTCTAAAATAACCATTAAATGCACCCTTGAACCCTTGAGATCTAACAGCAAGTACCATCAATGATTTTCCAAATAGAAGACCAAATATCACTGATGATTTTGGAGATGGAACATTGAGCATCATCCATGACAGGAGATTTCAAAGTCTTCTTCTTCTCCTCTGACAAAACCTGGAAAAAGTGAGTGAGTATCATTTATTATTCAGGGACAGACCCAGCCTTAGAATGGTTACCTTCATGTAGAGGGTGCTGACTCGGCCACAGTCCCGCCCCCTCTGCTCCTCCACCAATGAGAAGAGGATGGTATAGGCTGGTATCCTGACATAAGCCAATCGCTTGCTTCCACTCAGTAACCATAGAAACGCATCCGGGATGGTAGTCTGGGGCTGGAGACAAGGTGGCGGGTGGAGGGGTGTCAGAGTCATACTGAACATATAGCAACCTTTGATGTCTTTGTGGTAACTATGGTGACCACTATATGACCTCTAACCTCTTTAGCCAGTTGTCGGAGTTTCTTCAGGATTTTCCTGCTATCCATCAAACGCTGTTTGGCCGTCCGCCTTGTGATCCTCCTCCTGGCCCTCACTGCCTGTCTGGCCAGCAAGAACTGGAGACAGACAAACATCAAGTCAGACAGAAAGACAGACAGGAAGAGAGACAGATGGTGTCAGGTGGCGAGACAGACAGGTAGAAAATGAGACAAGTGAGAACACACTCACCAAATTCTTCTTGATGAACTCCTTCCTGCATCTGTCCAGGTTATTGGGACGAGACTGAGACCTCCTGTCTGAGAAAAAACTGAACTGTCTGCAGAGAGACAGAGGGACAGACATGGGGACAGGCAGGTAGACAGACAGATAGACAGGCATGGGGACAAATCAAACCAGATCAAACTTAATCTATCTTAATCATATTTTCAGAAGGAGACTTACTTGCAGGAAGCCACCAGCTCCAGCAGCACCTCCACCAAACGCTCCTTTGCGTTACTCCTCGGCCTCCTCAAGAGACGTTCCACTTCATCAAGACCGAGCTCCTAAAAAAATAGAGGTGAACAGAAGAGAAGACGAAATGTGACCACAGCGTGAAGGCATTGTGGGATAAACTTGATGGAAATTAAAGATCACTCGACTCTCACCAGCCTGTCGGCCATCTTGCTGAGCCAGTTAACCTGATAGAGACGAAAGCTGTGATCTTCAAACTGACTCCAGACAAACAGACAAGGCTTCTGTCTCACAGAGGGAGGCTGGAGAGGAAGACATTGGAACGACCTAAGAGACAAACAGACAGGTAAAGAGACACAGGCAGTCAAGCAGACAGACAACGATCGACCCTTCCTAAGTCCCGTCTCTTTTTGCTCTGTGCTCCACTTGCAGTTGAGTAAACTTGGTACCTCAGTCAACTTTCTCCTTTCCTGTTTCTTGTACTCAGATATTCTATGTGCTAGCCTGTCTACAGTATGTACTTGGTGAACAACAGCAATGGAGAGGTTTGTGTGTCCCTGTTGCCATGGGAGCTGTGTTGATGGGCTGATACCACCTGGAAGGGTCTCTAAAGATGGCCAGACTAAGAGCAATTCAAGAACATCTACGAACGAAGATCTTCAGGATAAGAATTATCTTCAGGAGTATCTGGCTAACACAGATAGGGAACATTTGGCTGAGGCCCCTGTACGCGGGGCGCTTTACTCCCACATCCAGGGGAAAACTGTGAGTGGGTCATGTTCAAAGCTTCCATATAGTGGAGGCAGCTACTCAGACAGCAACAGAGAAGAAAGCTGTCACGATGAGGAAGGGTGGACAGGTTAGGTTACGTAAGGGGCATAAGTTTGTTAGCAGCCACTATTTTGCATTTAGAACTCTTAAGATGATCAATAGGTGGTGAGAGCTGCGATCATCTGGTATCACGAGACTAGGGCTGAAGTGAAAGATGTCCAGGCTATTGTATTTGGCCATCTGCCACCACAACCAGCAGCTGGAGAAATGGCAGACAATGGATGGATGTGTGCAGAAGTTACCTGTGTGGGTTCAGTGGTTATTTACCTGTCGTACTCGGTGGGCTGGGGTCTCATGGGAGCAGACAAAGATCTGTTCTCAGGTTCAGGACTCAAGCACCTCGTCTCTGTCCAGCTCCTCCTCTGACTCCAGCAGACCCTGCGACTCCTCGTTTAGATCCTCCCTGCTCCTCCTCAGCTCCTCCTTGCTCTGGCTCTTCTTGGATTTCCTAACCCCAACTGCTTTCCCATAATTCCCTGACAGAAACAGAACAGCTTGTGGAGCTCAGGGGCTTGATGTTGGCAATAAAATTCAACATCTGAACCCTAGGAGCCAAAATAGTTTGCCTAGAATCCAGCATCAGGTATTAACTCTTGCCAAAATCAGGTCCAAAATAAGTAGAAGTGATTTATAATCTAAACATTAGGCCTAGTCACCACCTCAAAAACTGAGCCAACCCCCAACTGGCAACCATATGTTGGGCAAGAATCAGCTCACATCTGGTCCTCAAATGACAAAAACATGGTCACACTGGAGTTTCTTTTCCAGTTGTTTGTAATTTACTGGGTCTTCTGCTGTTCACATACAGGAGCTCTTTGAATATGTCAGGTATGCTGTGTTTATTCTTCTCATGAGGGGCTCATTGCATGGGTGAATCAAGTCTCAGTAAATAATCAAAAATGCAATTCTCTTTCACAAACAATCCAAAGCACATCTTTTGTGCAAAATTAAAATGCCTTTATTTTAAGGAGACTTGCATTTTTGATATTTTGATTAATTAATTAATTTTTGTTTACTTTGTTTACCCATGCCCTTCACAATAGGAATTTGAAGATATTACTTTTGGATCTCACAAATTGTGACTGATCACTATTTTTTCACTTGAAAAAATTAAAATTGAAATATTAATCAGCATATTAATTGATGATGAAAATAATTGTTAGTTGCAGCCCCAGTCCAGATGTGTCTGTAAGCCAGCAATCGAAAACAAAGAATGCACTGCTTACCTATGGAGAGTTCAAAGGTAATCGGCCTGGTTCCTACAGACGGATCCATCATTGTCACTTCAAACAGAGACGCAAACAACAGAAACTCCTCCCTCTCTCCCAGGAAACCCTGAGGACCAAAAATAAGAATAAGAACGACATCACTCTCTTCATTTTCTATCTGGAACACTTCTCATCGTATATCCTTTCACTAGGACAGACAGTGAGTAGTTTTAAAAGTATTGCTTGTCACTGCTATGCAGATGATATTCATGTATATGTTCATATAATTTCCAACATTTTGACACTGATTAAACAGTGTCAATCACTTAGTTCACTCTGCAAACTTGCCAAAAAATCCTTTCAAGCACAATGTCTTCTACTCTCCACTGCTGGAAGTAAATCTGTTGGGTGTTCAGGGTCAGAAAGTAAAATAAGAAAATAGAATCAGAGAAAGAAGGGAACAAAGAAACAAGAACAGCAAGAAAAGCACATGGACAGAGAAAAAGAAAGACTGGAAGAACACCAAACACCATTCTTTGATTCTCAATATAGAGTCAAAGTTGAAATGCACTTATTTATTCTGAAATATTAGATATTACAAATATAACTAATACACTGTATGTTTAAAATGCCTCATTAATGATGATGATGATGATGGTCTTGGAGGTGATGGCACTGACCTCAGGGAGTGGGTGAGTCTCCTCACCTCCACGGTAACAGCCTCTGGTACCTCAACTCCCGCCTCTCCTGACTCGTCAGCCATTCCACCAGCAGTCGGAGACGCTACGGCAACAGCAAGAAACAAACCAGTGAATAAACTATTAATACATGTGGAGTTCTAAAACTGTAAAAAGGCCCCATGGCCTGCCCCGTGTCTGTCTGAGGTGTAATATTATGATCATATGTTATGTGTTTCTGCTGACAGGATTTATTCACTCTGCACTTTGTTAGTAGCCGAAATATCAGACATCACTAACATTTGTATTGTAGGATAGCATCATTTCATTGTTTTAAACATCCAAAGCCTACCTTTGAGACATACTTTAAAAAGCATTAGTAGAATCTCCTTAGACTATAGTTGTAGTTTTATCCTGAAACAATAAATTACATACTGTATTTCCCCAAATAATGATCAGGGCCTTTATATACATAAACTGCAGAAGGTAACAGGCCTTTATTTGAAGCAGGCTTGTATTAGAGGCAGGCCTTTATTTTGAACCCCTCTGTTTGATAATTATAGTTGGTCATATTCTAATATGACACCTTGTTTTAAACCACTCCCATTTGCCCTGTTAAAGCGATATTCCATTTTGCCAGAATAACCCACTCAGTATGTACTCACCCCTATGCCGATGTGATGATGGATGAAGATCTTCAGTTCACAAAACAATCCTGGAGTTTTAGGAGAAAACAGGGTAGCAGCCTCATCCAGTACAATGGCAGTGAATGGTGACCACGGATAAAACGTAAAAAAAAAGAACACAAAACCAACACAAAATGTCTCCATCCTGCTTGTGTGGTGTAATCCAAGTGTCCGCGAGCCGCGACATTAAAAATTAACCGCAAAGACGCCATTTACGCCATGTTTTTAGCCGAAATGTCAACTGTAGCATGTAGCAGGAAGCATGTAAACATGGCGTCGATCTCGCGAGACTTCTGCACGTGCGTCCATTAAGAGATATACAAACTCTGTTTCCCCTAAAACTCCAGGATTGTTTTGTGAACTGAAGATCTTCATCCATCATCATATTGGCATAGGGGTGAGTACATACTGAGTGGGTTATTCTGGCAAAGTGGAATGTCGCTTTAAAGTTACTGCATTATGCTTTTAATATAAACTCAACACTATTGTGAAACATTTAGAGACATGGTTTGTGGAAAACTCATTGACTTTCAAGGTTGCTGTGTGGTGCTTAAAATGTAGCTACTGCCATTTTGTGGTGCTTGTATGTTACTACAATATACAGTTTGGCTGGAACTTTAACACATACATCCACAGTGACTGAAATGGGACGATAACACTTAAGATGACCAATCCAGAACAGCAAGGAGTTGAAAATTGCATGATTATATTGTTGCATTTATTTAATTAAAGCGATGGAAATGTACATTAAACTTAGCTGGCATGCATATAGCGTGACAGCCACCAAGTTTATCCATTTGCCTGTATTTGGGACCTGGCTTTTATCTGTTTGTGTTGACTACGCCTTGGGCCATTATTTGAGACCCAGCTTTTACTTGATGACCATTTTTTAGTTGAGAAAACACAGTTAATCAAACAGCTTTAGAGATGTTGGAAGGTGGACTTTCTCTCTTTCAGTGGAACTAGGCTAAACATTTTCCCTGCTGCTAGCAATCTGCATGCTAAGCAAGGCTAAACACATCCTGGACCAATCTCTGGCTGAACACTCAGAGATGAAACAGCTATCCATCTTTTCATCTGACTCTGGAGAAGACAGATAACAAGATGATTTCTCTAAATATTGGTACTTAATGTTGGAGTGTCCTCTCTGTCCCCCTTAAAGTTCTGTTTTTCATTTCTCCTGTGTCTTCTCAGTAGACTGACCCTCCTTCTTCTCCTTCTTCTTGCTGCTCCTCTTCTTCCTCAGTGCCAGCTTCCCCAGTGCACCTTTCACCTTCACGGACACAAAAGAAAGAGTCACAAAAGAGTCAGTGAGGTCATATGAGATTTGATCAGATCATGTGAAACTTGCTGAGATCAGAGGAGTATCACTAAGGTCACGTAAGATTTTATTAGATTTTTTTGTTGCCAAGGTAACAACATTCTCAGCTGCTCATAAAATTGTGTGTTGTTCTGGTTAAAAGACTGTTGTAACATAGACTGTGATGTTGTGAGTGCTCATACGGCTCAACAGGAATTTGGAGGGAGGCTACCTTTCCCAGCGCGGCTGAGCCTGTATCCGTGGTGACTGCAGAGGGGGAGGAGTAAACCTCTACGCTGAGACCGAGGAGGATTCGACCGCGGTAGAAGATTCCCTCACCCAGTCCCTCGTTCAAAGCCTGGAGAAGAGAGAGGGTTAGTCTAGTTCAGTATGGATGTTGTTGTAGGAGGTGAATTGATAAGAACACTGCAGGGCAGGGTTACAACCAGTACTGGGTGCGGCCTGTCAAAGCAAAAAAACTTTAGATTTATGTCCCAGCCAAATTACCTCTGGTACTGACTTCACAAGAGGTCAGGCCATTAAAGGACAATTTGGAAAGATCTATGCCATTCTGTATGGTAAATATAAGATACCAACAACTGGTTAGCTTAGCTTAGAATACAGACTGGCTAGCTTGGCTCTGTGCAAAATAAAAAAAAACTGATTAACGGTTTGTATCTTATTTATTTTATCTGTACAAAAAAAAGAAGTGGTAAAGAGTCAAGTTGTGGTTTTGTGAAGGGTCATGTGGTGGACTTTTACTAGGCTGGATGTAGTGAATCGATGAGAGTCCATTGATTGCCTGATAGTCTGACTGACAGGAAGTAGGCTGTTGAAATAAGCCAAGTTAGTCCCTATCATTTATATGTAACAACAACAACCTCTGAGCCAGCAACCTACACACTGAAACTGACAGGTTACCCAAACCTGGTCACTAACGGTACAAACGAAAACATGCTAGCAGCTGTTATATTTTCTTTTGTGGGGACTTAACCATTTTAATGTTAGAGCATTTTTCCCCTATTTTAGAATGATGTTGGGTTCAACCAGACCTGTCTCCAGGGCTGGCACAGTGCTAAAATGAAGTGAGGATATAGGTCTAGCTATGCGAGACTAGTTGCTTGGTAACTGGAACAATAACAAGACTTTACTTAATTTGCAAGCTTTAGAGATGTTAATAGGCAGATTGTGTCCAGTCTTTGCACAATGCAAAGCTAACCCGCAACTTGCCATAGCCTTATGTTTACTGCACAGACATGACAGTGGTAACAATCCTCTCATGTAACTGTCAGGAAAAATCAAATGTGCGTTTCCCAAAATGTCAAACTGTTACTTTAAATGTCAGGTTTGCTTTGGTCATGTTTACCTGATGGACGTCTCCAAGGGTGGAGTTCTGAGGGGAACCATACAGGTTAACCCAACTTGGTCCAAAGGTGGGGTTAAACCCTGCAGACAGACAGACAGATATTTAATTGTTACTATAATTCTCAAATAAGAGCTGGTGTTCAAATAAAAAAGTAAAGGCTGCTCTCTATTAAAAAGCTCAAACTCTAAATTCATCTCATAGACAAGTCCATCAGTACAGCAACAAAGTCATGTCAAACCACTATAGCCCTCGAAACATCGGACAGACTTTTAATTTTAAGTATCTAAAAGGAACTTATTGAAACATGATCAAATGTATATGTATTTGACATAAAGGCCTGGCTCTTATATAAGCATGTTTCAGTACCATTAAAGTAAAAAGAGAACAACTGTGTATTGTATTGTACTGAGCATGTGTAAACTGTTCCTAACCATTCCTGGTGGGATCAGAAATCTGCTGCAAGTCCAGGAAGTGAGTTGCCAGAGCGATGTCTCCCATCTTGGCATCATCAAGGATCTGGACTCTGATTCGCTGGGCTAAAGGAGGAAACTGCTCAATGAAGGAAATCTCCTCGTTCCAAACTGGACAGCTGGTGGCGCTGGCGACCGACGTCTCCCCCTGCATAAACATACAAACGCGCACACAAACACACAGTAGGCGATTAGAAAAATTCAGATCTGGCAACTCCTTGATAGCTGTAGTATCAAAAGATAAAGACCAATTTTCAACCAGAAAAGTTCCAAGAACTATGGAACTATATTAACTAAACTAGAATTCCTTTTACATAGTCCTATTTGTGTTCCTGCTACATCTGGAGAATCTTGAAGATCAGTCCACAAGGGTACCCACTCACTAACTTCTTTGCCCAGCAGTCCTGCTATCTCACTAAGAAGAGTGTGGCATGAAGTGGCACATAATTTGCCCCTACTCATTTTCTACATGGGACTTTGTGTTGTAGGATTCAAGGCAACTCAGGTCTGACCAGTGACAAGAAAAAAAAAGGGAAAGGTCAAAAGTTGAACAGCTGTATATTTATTTATGCAAAAGAAGGCAATATTTTCCAGATTTTCCAGACAACAAAGCAATTTGCCAAAGAACAATTACTACTGGCTCACAGTGGCCTTGACCTTTGACCTATGCCCATCAAATTCTAATTGTCCCAGTGGACATTTGTACCACATATAACGAAATTCCCTCCAGAGGTTCCTGAGATTTTGTCTTCCCGAGAAAGGGATGGATGTGAGGTCACAGTGACTTTGACTTTGACCTTTGACCACCAAAATCTAATCAGTTCATCCTTGAATCCAAGTGGATGTTTGTGCCACATTTGAAGAAATTTTCTCAAAGTGTTCCTGAGATATGGCACAAGATAGTGAGATATAACAAGAATGGGAAGGATGGGTGGATGTATGGATAGACGACCCAAAAACAGACAGAAAGTGGACAAAAAGTTTAATCTTAGCTGTGAATATGTCATGTCTGTGGAGAGGATTATTCTGATTAGAGTTTTTGGGATCCCTCTCACAAGTCCCTCGACTCCAAGACTATACATACTAATAAAAACAAAGCTTTGCCCCAAAATCTCCTGAACCATTAGACAATTCAACCATCAACCCCCTCAACTATTGTACAGGACCTAAATTGAGTTGAAACACAGGCTAAGTTCCTCAAAAAGTTTTTGGTGTGAGCTGCTAAAGCCTTAAGAGAATATAGGCCAAAAACGTGTATATGCATGTCTGAATACCTGTTGACCAGCGAAGGTCACCTGTACGTAGGGATCAATGAAAACCGTTCGGTCAGTGACCTTTGACATCTTTCCCATTAGCCCGGACTCCATGGTGGGCAGGCCCTCAGCCTTGTAGATCCGCACACGAAGCGAGCCCACGGACGCTCAGAAGCCATGCCACGGGGAAGAAGCAGGTTCCTGCCAGAAAAACTCAGCATCAGAACCTCCGAAATTAGGTTGCAGCAGCTGTTCATATGTTCAGACTAAGCCTCAGTATAGTACAGTCTTTGTTAAAAGCACAGGGCTTGGGTGTAGAAAGATCAATAGTAGCCCACACTTAATTTTTTTTTCAGGGTTACCATCATGTTAATTTGGCGATGCCGATGCATGACTACCACTACCAATTTTTTAAATTTTGTCCTTTTTTTTACATAGTTCCTGTTTTTTAAATAAAAAGTCATAATAATGATGATTGATATGATAATGCATTACGATGTTTACGATGTGTTGTCACTGACTTTTCTATGTCCTCACTGGCTCCAGACGAGGAGCTCGGTGGCAGACTGGGCATGCTCAGAGCGTCTCCCTTCATCAGCACGTTGAGACTGGCCTTGACGTAACCTTTGACCCCTGACCTGGTGTCTGCTGGGTCGGTGAGAGGAGCCCACTTCTGGTAGAAGCGGTGATCTGGAGACACAGAGAGGTCAGAGGTCAGTGAGAACTGCAGTGCTTTGATCAGAGCGCTGCAGCGTGAGCAGTGCTGGTACCTGGCTGGTTGTACACGGTGGAGATGTCGATCTTAAAGGTTCCAATGTGGGTCAGCAGGAAGGCCAGAGTCCGTCTGTGGAACACCTGAGAGGAGGTGACGTTACAGGTGTTCATGGGTACATGATGGAGAGCATGGTAACAGGAGTAAATAAAGAAATGAGAAAAACAACTTTATCTGAAGGGGTGTGCATAAGGCTGTCATTACACTGTCATAGCCAGGTCATGATACCTGTCATGTTTATGACGTTTATGACTGGTGTTAAGTGTCATATGGTCAGTTATGTCATGTTAAATGCAAAGTTGACATTGTTTGAGATGTCTTTGACAGGGAATACAGTACCGAGGTGGTTTTCTTGTTGGGTTTGGCTCCTGGCAGCACAGGGCTGAGTCAGCTAATTAAGTAGCTAGCTCCACAGCTAACTGAGCTAACTAGCTAACGCCAGCCACAGAAAACACCAGACAGCAGTTAGCCTACTTTTGCCCAAAGTAATTTAGCTAACCACTATCTGTCCATCAGGTGACTCTGTAAGCTAAATCACCTTGGTACTGCACTCTGTCCTCAAACTGGCTTTACAACATTTAATGACATCTTTATGCTGAAGTCCAGGAAATCATTCATGACACCATTAATGCATTTGAAAGTGTAATAAACTTAATGACATCTTTATGACAAAGTTAAGGAAAATATCCATGACACAGTTGTAATGGCAGTATAATGTGATGTTAAAACACAAAGATAAACAAATTAATATCAAGTTGCCATAACAATGAGATCTCCAACAATGTCAACGCTGCATTAAAAATGACCAAATAACAACAGTCAAACACATTCATAAAGACTTCATGTTCATGAGATGGTTATGACAGTGTTATGACAGTCTTATGCACATGCCTTACAATAAAGTGTTACTAAACAACTACACAGGGGAACTGACCTTTATCTCTATAACTTTATCAAAGAGGATCTGTGGATAGTCCTGAAACTCAAACTGGAAATTCTGGAAGTGAAGAGGAGACGAGGTAAACAGCTGTATTGTATTCGACCGTGTTCTACTGTGTTCTACTGTACTGTGCTGTATTCTCCTGTTCTCTCTTCCTGCCGTACCTCGTTGTAAAAGGGACAGTTGGTGGATTTCTGTGTCGCTGTGTGTTTTTTCTGATTTCCCACTCTGATGAAAACTGCAGGGTTGATGTTCACTCCAACGAGTTTCTGAGCCTCCAGGATGTTCACATTCACCTGCACACACCACACACACACACACACACACACACGCACACACACATCAGGAATTTAATGGTTTCTTCTGAATGTTTGGAGGTCTGTCTGCTAACTACATCTCCCTTTGAGGAGCATCAAAAAAGCTGGAACTGAATGAACTCTCATCACCCAGCACCTTTCAGTGGGTCAGAGACTGACAGATGGAGGTGGTTCACGTCAGGCCGCTGATTGTGGAGCCTCAGATTCTTTCACTGTAGTGAAATAGCAGTCTGGCTTCTTTACTCGTGAGAGGGTTCATGGGAGTTTGCCCATTTAATCTTCATGTTTTGTGACTGCCCCTCAGGCTGTCTTGTGGGGGCTGCAGCAGAAGTACAGTGTGCTAGGACCACTGCTACAAACCATATGTCAGTTGGTTGCTAACTGTTTCTGTCTGCGGAGGGTTTTTAGTAGGGGCTGATCGATTAACGGCCTTGCTAATGATCAAATCTGATATCAGCATTTTTACGATGATCAGAATCTCTGCTTTTTAAAAAAAATCTGATTGCTGATAAATCAAATTAATTTAAAAATGAGCCACTTTGGCTCTGTGTCCGTAGTCACACTCAGTGTCAACATCAACAACACAATCTGATTGGTTGCATGTCACTATCAACACTGAAGGCTGCTGTGCCACAAACAGGCAGTCAGGCACAGAGGAACACATCTGCAGACTTGAGCAGCTCTGTCGGGTGTGCAGACCTGTGTTTTAAGGTGAGGTTTTTTGTCAGAGTTTGTGTTATTCTAAATCTTGACACCAGAATTTTTAATTTCTACCGCAAATCTATGGCATAGCCACGGTGTTCCTGTGCACCCAAACAGTCAGCTGGCACACCCAGAAGTCAGATACAAAAGGAATTTTCAGTTACAGCCTTACTACAACTTTTTGTTCAAAATGGTCAAAGGTTATTACGGTCTAATTATAATAATTATAAGTTCTAAAATTGATTTTAAATTATTTTACCTAAAAACAGCATCCACTGTAATGCACAGTCTGCCAGCCAGTCAAATTTAGGCAGTTAGATGGGCCTGTTCTCTAAATTGCAGGCTTTCTCAGTCACCCAGTCAGCTAAATATCTGACTGACTGACTGGCTAGAGTATGACATTAAAATGGGAGCTGTATCATATTGCCATCACTTTAACATTGATACCAAGGAGGACAGATTTAGCAAAGCAGGACTGAGAGACTGAGGACATCTTGATCAGTTTTGTATAAAGCATGAAGGTAGTGAAGTTTACTTTGTGTTTTTACCAGATAACTTGTGACAAGCAGCTCTGCAGAGCGTCTGTACTCAACAGTCAGCAGGATAAAATCCAGCAGCAGAAGAACCACGCTCACAGGATGACTAAGTAGCCTCTTGATGCTGATGTTAAAAAACAGAACTTACTTTGGAGAAACTTTGAAGTGAAAATGATGTCTGGGCTATCTTCTGGGATAAATGAACTCACCTGGAAGCTCTGGACTCTGGGTATCGCTGCAGCAACACTTCTGGACATCGGCCTGCAACGACTACACACACACACACACATTGTTGACAACAGATCAGTATTACAGCAGTCAGATGAGCTGACAGAAGTCAGTAAGGTAACCAGACCTCAGTAGAGGAGTGAAGATGATGTTGGAAGCCTCCAGGTCCATCAGGTCATCGTCATAATCATCGTCGTCATCGTCTTCATCTTCATCCCCGGTCCGGACCAGGCTCCGCCCCAGACGCCGAGCCTCTCTCTCCAGCTGACCTGGGCGAGTGACAGTTGGCTGACTGACAGGAGAGAGAGAGAGAGAGTAATGAATAGTTTCCCCAAATACTCTCAGAAGTAGAGGGGGGGTCTGCCACAGTGTGTTGGCACCATTGGTGAATCCCACAGTGTCGAGCTGCTTTACCAACAAGGGCCAGTACAAGGAGAGATTTACTTCATGATGATGTTTACTTTTTTTCAATTAAAAAGTCTTTTGGGGAAACTAACACTTGTACTTAAATATTGGATGTTTTGTCCTATATTATCTTTTCATAGACACGTCAGCGTCAATATCCAGTGTTGCTCCGGCTGAGAGAGTAAATGTTTGAGTCGTGTAACTTCTCACCTTTCAGGGTCATTAAATCCTTCATTCCTGATGACCAGAGCTGATCTGAGGATGAAGGAGTGAAGAAAAACAAAATGACATGAGAGAAAAAAAAAAAATCATTGGTTTGTCCCGTTTAGTCAATTCTCACAAAACTCTGGAGAAGACAGAGAACAAGAGAGTTTCAATAAATGTTAGCGTGCTCCATTAATGTGTAAATGGTGACTAAAAAGTTGTGTTTTCCTCAGTCACACTAAAGGTAGAGGTTGTTGTTTTACAGTTTAGTGTAAAAGATGCTTCTGGTCCAGAGTGGACTTGATCTTACTCATCCTGGTCTTCGACTCTCAGAAAGTCGAGTCCCTCCCAGCTTCCTGCTGTTCCCTCGACTGGATGATACCGAATATCCAACTCGATATAGATCTACAGAGAGAAAGACATATATCATCTAACATCAGTTATACATCAGAGTGCACAGGTGGGACCAAGTCATTGTTTTGCAAGTCACAAGTAAATCTCAAGTCTTTCTACTGAAGTCTCAAGTCAAGACTGACAAGCCCCGAGTCCTAAACTTTGAGTTTTGAGCCCTAAACAAGTCATAATGCACTCTTTATCAAATGTACATCTATTTTTAACAGCAGAGCCTTAACTAACCAATGTTTGTACAACTTGGGAGTTGTTGGGTATCAGTCTGTAATTTTTAAACCCACACGTTTTGCAATCTCTGCTATTTGTTTTTGTTCTTTTTTTTTTTTTTGGAAGCAAATATCAAATATCTCAAATATCATCTTCCAATCTTTAAGTAACAGACTTTTAATTTTTGGGTATTTTTTGGGTTTACAAGTTTTCAAGTCAAAAGGCTCACAAGTCATTGGCGTTAAAGTCCAAGCTGAGTTGCAAGTCTGTTTTGATCAAATTTGTGACTAATTCTGACTTTAGTCTAAGTCATGTGACTTAACTCAAGTTGTTGTGTTTGTGTGTACTTACATCAGTCAGGCTGTAGTTTGCATCAGTGAGCGGTTCCCGTAGCAACAGCCTCCCTGCGGTAACGACATGCTGGAGACTGATGACCAGCTTACCAAGCAGTCTACACACATGCACACACACACACACACACACACTTTTAGTACAACTAATACGAAACTAATGTGTTTGTGTGTATCTATAGTGATTGTGTTTGTTACCTGTTGGAGAAGACTTTACTGCAGTTGTAAACACTGATGGACAAAACTTCATCTTTGATCACTTTGCCGTAGTGAGGCCAACGGAAATGCTGCACACAAAACACAACACACACACACACACACACACACACACACACACAAACACACACACAGATTACTTTCTTTTTAATCACTTAATTATGCTCCAAAATAAAATGAAAAGAAAAGCAAGTAAAAGTTTTGACTGTGGAAGTTTGTAACATTCAGGAAAAAAAGAATCTGCATTTAAAAGTTTAGCCTTTACTGAGCTTTCAGCCATATCCCACTGAGATCCACTTTAAAACTCTTAATGAAATACATCTTGGAGAATTTTTATCATGTCATTTTGGAGCAGATCAAAACAATTCCTCCTTTTGTGATGAACACTTTGAACAACATAACATTTATTTTCTGAAGGGTAAACTTGCTGTTGCTTTTTGAGAAGATCTGCAGAACCTGTCATTTCCCAGGTTTGACACTTGATTTCTATTAACAAAATAAAACATAATTATGAGGTATGTTTATGAGAGATTGTACACACGACTTCCTGGAAAATTCATTTTACATAAGAATAGATTCATAAAAACACAACTCACAAGAAATTGTCATTAACTTAAACTTGCAAAGGACCATAGGATATTTTTTTATATATGTTTTTTTTTTTAAATCTATTTTTATTTTTTCATGCTTTTTTAAAACTTTATCTAGTTTTATTATCCCTCTTCTGTTTTATATGCAAGTGATATATCATGCTGGTTAAGAAGTGTCTCGCCCAACAACATTTCAGAGCCGGAGATTGAACCACCAACCCTTTGATTAATGACCAGCACGCTCGACCAGCTGAGATACAGCTGCTGTATTAACATTAATATCAGGCAAACTGCTGCTAACTTCGGTTTACAATAAAAAAAAAAAAATCAAACTAGAGCAAGAAGGAAGAAACGACAGAAAGTTTTTGTCTTGACTCGGCACATTTTTCTATACAATCTATTAATCACCATGTGCTAGATTTAGACAGAGAGAGCGAGAGAGAGAAACACCTGGTCACACCTGAAGAACAAACAGCAGCCTGAGTCAGTGGCTGCACACAGAGACATAACTGAAACTCAGGACTCGCTGCTGTGTTGACGTCATACAGAGGTTACTGTGTTATATGTTATGTCAACAAACAGGTGGTGATGTATTCAGTTAATTCTCCCCTTTTTAAAAATCACGTAATAACGTTTGTTTTCAGGAGAAACCATGGAGTCGTCTGATCACTGAGCCAAAGTGTTGCACAGTTTGTTTCTGATAATAAAGTAGAAATGTTTCATGTTTTCATGGCTGTAAACGCTACATCACCCATGAGACTCGGTGGATCGTTGCTATGGAGATGCCTCTACTCCTAGTTGTGAGATTAAAGTCATTTATCCAACATCGTCCAACCCCACAATATAACCTGACTCAATAGTTCATTACGGGTGTAAACAGGGAGGGTTCGTCCATAGAGCCAAACTAGCTCCATGGCTCTACAGACGTTCATGATCTCCAGAGGATAAATCCTAATGACTTTAGAGATCCTCTAACTTTATCCTCTCAGTTATTACAGTTCATCCTCTGTGGACCACAGATGTCTGGGCTAAAATTCACAGCAAAAGTGATCAATGTTTATTGAGATATTTCACTCAAAACCATAAACTTCAGTCTCATGGTGGCGTTAGAGGAAAAGTCAGAGGATCACTGAGGTCATTAACATTTATCCTCTGGGGACCATGAATGTCAGGACTAAATCTTATATAGAACACAGGAGTTTATGCCCTTCAAAAAATGATCTGCCCTGCAGCCACAGTGGCCTTTATGTTTGGCCCATACTGCCCCAGCTGATTTTGCTGTTTTGTCCTCTGCCTCTTTCCTGCTGAAACAGCTTTTAGACACCAGTGTCTTTTGTTGAGATTCTGATTGGACAACATCAAGTAAAACGCTGTGCACATGTTATGAACCGCTAGAAAACCAGGCTATTCAAGTCTGATGCAGACTTGCAGCAGAGACACGGAGCGCTCAGGATGAGCATTTTTGTGATTTACTCTGCAGACTGGAGTGTCTATTAACAGTGACAAACAGCTAGATCTGCTTTATATGCACTCGTCTGAGCCTCCACCAGGAAACGTCTGTATTTTCATTGTGCTGCTGTCCATGTGCTGTCCCCTCTCTATGCAAGCCCATTAACACCGATGTGATGAAAAGAAAAAAGAATCCTCTATGTAAGTCATTCCCAAAGACTGGGTCAGGGACCCAAAGGTGGCTGCCTAAAAAAACTTATTTTGTCTCATTTATGAAGTGGACTTAAATGTTCTATATTGTTTTCCTGATGAGAGGAAATAAAAACAATGAAATGGCCTGTTAACTCAGCATAAATGAATTTATTTCTCAATTCTAAAGTTTTAACATGTTTTTTTTTTCAATAATGTGTCAGATAATATAATATGATGCAGAAATGGCAGTAAAATCTATGCACAAATGAACTCTTCCAAGAATTTCCTCCAGGAAACTCTTCCCTAGCCTTTTGTGAACTGGGTCACAGTGGTTTATCATTTTTAAAAAGTGGGTCCCCATGAAAAAAGTTTGGGAAAACACTGCTCTAAGTAATTTTTATGAGAAACCTTTTACAAATGATGAGTTATGATCACAAAATAATGAGTTAATATCCAAAAAAATACTGAGAGAATTTCTCATTATTATTCGTTGAGTTTTTGAGAAAGTTTCTCATTATTTTCCTCTGTGACTCCCACCGTCCCTGTACTTAGTCTTAAAAAATTCAGAAAAAAAATCGAATAAAAATATAATCATTTTTTAATCTTAAGTTAAATGGATTATTCATTGTTTTATTTTGATGATCTGGCATTTGGCTTTTTTGTCCCGAAAAAATGAACAACACCAAAGGACTAAGTGGCCTGACTGAAAATGATGAAACTCCAGACCAGGTGCCAACAACCCGTCAAACAGGACCAATCAACATCACAGAAACACCTCTGTGGGAATTCCTGCATAAAAAAATGGTATTTAAACATGAATTCTTTCATTTTGTTTGCACTTGTTGTAATCTTTTTTCCAGGAGCCCCGCCGGACATTAGAATAAAATAGAATCACGTCAACTGTAGGTGTGTGTGTGTGTGTGCTGAAGGAGCGGCTGTGTGTGTGAGTGTGTGTTCTGTAGGAGTGGTACAGTTTCCTATCAGCTCCATTAAAATAGTTTCAATCTGAAGCAGACAAACAACAGCAGCTACCTGCCGTAACACACACACACTCACACACACAGAGGAAAAATATGATGAAGAGTCATGTGATCTGAAATCTCAGCAGCTGATCATCTTCACAGCTGTCACTTTTTAAAAATGACAAACCATCACAACTCAATTCATTATAGGACCCATTAATAAATCTTTGGAAGAGTTAATTTGTGCATGAATGAACATTCCTGACCATTTTTACTACCATTTTCACATCACTTTCTAATATTTTGATGCATTATTGAAAACATATTCATGTTAAATACTTCATAAATTACAAATATGCATTTAGGCTGAGTTAGCAGACCATCTTATTATTTTTTATCCTCGCATAAAAAACAAAACAAAAAAACAACAACAGCACATTTTTGCCTCCTTCATAAATTTGACCAAATAAGTGCATTTTGGCAAAATTATCAGGTTTCTCATCTGTGAAACAATACAATCATTTTAAATGCTTGTTCTTGCTTGCTTTTAAAAGTTGTACAGCAAACATAAATCTTAAATTAGCAGAATTTCTTCCAGTCTTTTATTTATATGGAGACGCAAATAAAAATCTCCCGTGACCACATCATCACCCTGTTCTGTGCTCTGATTGGTCTGAATGTGTCCTCAGCGGACAGATCAAATCAGCGATGTGGTTTACTGACCTCGTTGAAGATAGCCAAGTTCTCACACTGCAGGACTCTGGTTTTATGGGTGAAACCTGGAGGACAGACAGACAGGCTGGTAACCATAGCAACAGAACCGATGCTTCAGGCTCTATTAACAGCTGATGAAACTAACTTCACCGTGGATTAAACAACCAAACTTTAAAACATGAAGGAACATTTCAGCACAGAAGACCTTTGATGAGTCTCAGGTGTCCACAAACTGACACAAAGTGCTGTCAGCATTCATTTACACGGGAACGTTCCCAGAGTACAGAGGACCTTTTAAGGAACTGAGGAACCACTGCCTCCACGCATACATATTTTCCCTCTTACCTGTAGTGCTATTTATCCATCTAGATTGTTTAAGTGTGAGTTGGATACCCAAGATAATCTACAGACCCTGTTATGAACAGTAGGAACTATTTTCTTTCTACTGTCTGCCAGCTGTATAACATGCGCCAAAGGAAGTGTGCATCTACTCATGAACGAGAGGCTTGTGACAGCGAGTGATGTAAACATTAATGTTGTCCTCCTCGACTGAGCTGTAACCTCTCATTCATGAGTAGATGCATGCTTCCATCTGCGGAGTGATATGGTTGGTGGGCATAATTCGGTAGTTCCTTCATTAAACTGCTCACAACAATGTCTGTGTGTTATCGTGAGTAACCAGGTCATGATTTCTGGAAAGAGACACTGCTGTTGAGCTTTTAAAATATATTTTTTGGCAATTTGAGCACCACAAGCAAAGTGTGATCTAGTTCCAAAATAGTTGAATGATGTCAGACATTTCCATAACACCAAAAAAAAATCTAGATCAGAGGTGTCAAATTCATTTAAGTTCATGGGCCACATGCAGACCAATTTCATCTACAGGGGGCCGGACCAGTAAAACCATCACATGATAACATATGAATAACAACACATCCTAATGTTTACATTTTCAAGTGTAAAGAAGTACAAGCACATTCTTAAAATGTTCAAATTTAATGAACCATCTGCTTACAACGGAGATCGAACCATTTACAAATCAAAAGTTTTGGCAGGCTTCCACCAATTTCGCAAATACAAAGCAGTTATACACTTTGCAAAGTCATCCAGTGGGCTGGATTGGACCCTTTGGCAGGCAGGCTGGTTCTGGCCTGCAGCTGCATGTTCTACACCCCTGATGTTGATGGATAAATAGCATCATCACAGGTCAGAGGAAAAATATGTACTTTAGATTATGGGGTAAACTGTCCTTTTAAGGACACTTGGCTGCTGATACAACTGTACTTTCACTATAGATGTTTTGAAAGCAGGACTTGCACTTGAATTGGAGCATTTATACAGTGAGATATTTCTACTTTTAAAGAACCTGAAAACTTCTTACAAACCTGCCAAAATGTCACAAAGTTGGAAACTCTGTATTGTCTAAAATATCAAGTTAACGAAACGAAGAACCAGGAAAACAGACTGAGACCAAAAGTACACTAAAGACAGGGTGGTCCATCTACTTTTGACACACACACACACACTCATATATATGTAACACAAGAAGGCATTTTATCCACGTACAACGAAGATACAGACGGGTTAGTGTGTGTTACTGACCTCTGAAGCTGAGTTCAACCTTTCTGTCAGATCGTCCCGGCAGGTTGGAGATCCTCCTCAGATTCACACTGATGGACATGATGATCCTGACACACACCTGTCTACCTGTTCACCTGTCTGTCTTCATCGTGTCTCTCTGAAGTCATCTCATCTGCTCTCCTCTGTCTTCTCTCTTCAGCAGCTGGAAACTAACTAACTGTGTTTTCTGTCCAACAGGGTGACAGGAGGTACCTGTGTGTGTGTGTGTAACTGTACATGGAGGCTTGTATAAGTGTGTGTGTGTGTACAGTGTGTGTGTCTGTTAGGGCAGGTCCTCTATAATGTTTGAGAAAGCAAATAGAGTTGCTCAACTAGTTTCCTCCTTAGAAAGCACACATACACACGGTGGTGGAAGCAACACATCAGTTATTCACTTCAGTAAAACTATGCGAAAAATACTCAAAAAAGTTCTGCACTGAAAACCAAAAGCAGCAACAATGGAAAGTAGTAAATTACCACGACTCTTTTCTTTATCAAGTCTGGTGTTTGTGTTCACTGACAGCTGGTTGTGTGGTTGGAAAAACAACTGAGCTCCAAGCAAATTTGAATTTAATACTTTGCCAACAAGAACTAAAAAAAAAAAATCAACAAACTGTTAACTTACTAATTTTAGTCAGTAAATTTCAGAGCCACTTTACAAAATCAAAACAGACTTGCAATTTGTACTTAAACACACTGACATGTGACTTCACTTGGACTTGAGCCTTTTGACTTGGAAATACTTGATGCCTTCCCACAAACTCAAGGATTAAAATAGCCTGTTATTTAAAAAGTGTGAATCCACAAATCAACACATTCCTCCTCGTTTCCCGAATCGACGTTAACACTCTTCATTTGCAGCAAATCAACACTTCATTCCCCAGATCCACTTTGTTTGAACCAAAACAACAAATCCAGTCAAGTTGCAGCAGAGAACCATGAAGAACTGATGTTTCATTACTGAACTCCAGTTAGAAAATATGATGCCAAAGATTTTGTTTACAAACAGAAAACATGCTGTGGTCAACAAAAACAAACTACAGCATGTAAAAATAGATGGACATGCAACAACATTGTTCGCCATTTAAAGTTGCACAGACAAGTCGAGGCTTGCACTACATTTGGTGAAAACCAAATTATGACATTTTTAGGACACAAAATTTTAGGACTGAGTGCAAAGATTTGAGACTTACCAGTCCCTCTAGGATTTCGTGTGCTTTTTGGGGGGACTGTTGTGGCCTAAAATGCCTGATATCATGGCAGCTTTTATGAGAAATTGCGATGCACTTTGAAATGTTTTGAGGAGTTTTTTTTTTTTTTTTTTTTTGCAAAGAAATTGCAAAAGTGAAAATTGCAAAAAAAATAAGGTGCAAATTTGAATTCTTTTAATCGTTTTTTTTTTTGGTATAATTCATTTAAAAATCAAAGGCAACTTGTTCCAGGGAGAATGAAACCACACTCGGTTCTGAGTGTTCTAACTAACCTTATGAAAAAAGGCTCAAGATCACGAAAAGTCTAACAGAATTGCTTTAAATGTAAATGAAGACGTTCACTTGGGGGGAATTCCACAAAGAAGCTAAATGCTTTTGGAGCTCAAACTCAAAACCAGCACAAAATTATAAAGACAATGAACAGAAAAGTGCACAGAGGACTGATGACGACGAATAAACCTCTTCAGAACCTGTGACAAAATAAAAAAAAAAATCTTATAACAGCTTTACTGAAACACAGTAAAGAAACATTTTTTCTCTTTTCCAAAGTTGTTTTATTATTATATGGTAACAGGCAGAGTTCATGTTACTGGTTTACTGGTTTAGTTACACTGGTTAGTTGATAGCAGTTAGTAAGTGAACAGTGGGGCAGGTGGTCACATGATGCAGTGGATCAACCAGTTTATTAAACATTCACAGAGTGAAGAATAATGTGTGTTAGAGGTTTAAAGATGTTTGATTACAGTGGGCAGCACTGTGGAGCTGCTGTTGTTTTTTTTTTTTCAAACAACTGATTTTCATCCCTGTGATGGTTTGGAGTGTCGGCAGCTTTTACAAATTTGGACAAAATGTTTCCTTTACTTGATGACCTCACAGCACCATGTGACCACGCAGTCAGGGTTAGTGACATCACAGCATGATCAGCTGAACTCATCTGATTTCTATGACGATTTGATAATTACTACATAACAGTCTGTTTAAAATGAAAAGTGCAGATATTTGGCTGCATTTCCTAACTGAGTCTCTCTTTTTAGCGCTTTAAATCAGTTGCGTGAAAACCGAATTTCACTTCAACTAAACGTGTTTTTGGCAAATAATCGGAAAACAAAGAAAGACGACATCATGGCAGCTTGACAGGGACAAACTTCAATCTAGAGAGTCTGCTGCCTTTTGGCCTCAAAATGAGATAATTTAACAAATACAAAAAAAAATCTGAACTCATCATGGTCCATTGAATTAGGTTTTTTCAGGAGTTTAAGTGCTTCATTTCCATGATAAAATGAACGTTTATGCAGAATTTGTTTGTAGGTCGATATTTTTCTGCATATTATCAAAAAAAAAAAAAAAAATCCCAGAAAGTGGAAAAGTTAAAAGGTGTTAATTGCAGAGACCTGCAAAAAAGGTTAAGAAGGGAGTGATTTTCAAACTTTCTATAATATTTGCTTTTTTCTTAAGAAATACTGGATAATTAGACGTCCAAACGCTTCTATAAGTTTTCAATTTTTGATATGTTAGTATGACCAGTTCAACACAAAAAAAAAAAAAAAAATTCTCAAGTAAGCAGACAAAGAGATTATCCTCCTGAACTCTGGAAAACATCTGGGATACTGATTTGAACTGTTTGCAAAAACTCTGACAGATGATGATGTTATGAGAGAAATTAAAAATTCATCTCAGCATCTTTTTCACTTTTTTTTCCTTACTTCCTGGAGGAGGTTCACATGAGCTCGGAGCAGGCGACAGGTGTTTCTGTTGCTTCCTTGGAGAGAAAATTGGAACAAATTTGATCCAAAAACAAACCGAACACACAGTCTGAGGCAGCAGACACTGTTGGCACCACAGAAGCAGACAGAAACGTAAAAAACAAAACAAACACTGATACATTTGACAAAATAATCATTGCTTACTTTACTTTTTATCCCAGAGCTTTCAACCACATCTCACCGTCTTCCAGCATAGGGAGCTTCCCTCAGGTGTCATCAGTAAGAATTAAACTAAAACTGATCAGCCACAATATTAAAACCACTGACAGGTGCAGCGAATAACTCATAACTCATAACAATGACACCAGTCAGTGAGTGGATGTATAAACAGTCAGTTCTTGAAGTTCATGAGTTGGAAGCAGGAAGAACGAGCAAATATGAGGATCTGAGCGACTCTGACCGAGGCCAAACTGAGACGACTAGACGACTCAGAGCATCAGAGGAGGTGACACAAGGGATCTTGTAGCAGAGAAACTGAATTCTTCTTTATGGCATGTGTGGCAATAGTGCTGGCCATCTTGTCATTGTCCCCTCTATTTATTTGTTTCCTCTTTTCTTCTGCATTTTCCTAACATTATGGTTCGATAAACTTGACGCTGCTTTCTACTGGACAGATGCTTTGTACCCTCAATCCGTACAAGCATTAAAAAAACAAAAAAACTTGGAAACATGTCTGAATGTCGCCCTTGAACATTCGCTTACCTGCAGCCCAGAGAAGAAAACTTCCAGTCTGAGCTCCGTTTGCTGATCGAGACCATGAGATGTGGTTGGACTGCAATTCAACACTTGTTTTCATTTGCAGTTGTAAGATACAAAAACTAGTAGAAGATTATTCTGTGACAGACTGATCCCAAACACGAAGACAGAGAGAAAAAAACAAAACAAACTTCAGTGCTACAAATAATATGAAAAACAAGTATTTAACTTTAATAAAAATGGACCCTGGAAAAAAGCCAAGACTGCTCCTTCAAAAGTGTTACTTTTAAGTGGTTAAAATGTGATTTAACATGACTTCTGGGCTATTTTAAGTGAACCGAAGTGTTAGCAGTAACTCTTTAATCAGCAGTGGAGTTTTAACAAAGGTTAACTGTGGCTTTGCTGCAGTAAACATGAGTTTTGACACATTTTGATATTTTGACACAGTGTGTTTTTAGGGTCATTCCAGTATCCCAGGTGGGAGGAATCATGATAATCAGGAAATAATCTTTGGTAAAGAAACAGAGCAGATGTTCAGACAGACTCTCAGTGAGATGCTGCTCAGTCAGGTCGGATGCTCCGCTATGGTCATGTGGGACAGATGGTTACCATGGTTACAAATATAACTTCCAGACGTCATGTTCTTAAAGTCTAAAAATGAGTTCAGACTGAATGTGAAGTCCTTTTAATTGCCAAACTGTTTTGTGAAGTCCCTTTTTATTCAGCCAACGAATTGACTGTACAGACTTGAGTTTTGTCTTTGCCTCAGTTCACACCGCACAGCGTGAATTCAAATGTTTACAACTTTTCATTGACTTGATATGCAATCATGGCATTCAGTCTGAACACATGCTGATGATCAGTAATCTGGTGTGCGACAGGCAGAGGTCATGTGGCACTAAAACATGATAAAAACAGCATTAAATCAGAAAAAAACGTCTGACTTGGATGTTTACGGTATTTACAGTAACTTTCACATGACCTGAACAGAGCATCACATCACGACTGAGGCGGCCATGTTGGCTCCGAGTCCCAGCAAACATTCAAACATTCTACTACATTCTACTCTGTCTGTCAAACGGTTTATTCAATAAGGCACTTCACTCTGAGACATCGTCTCTACTTCCTCACCCTACTCCATGACTCTTATTATTTTTATCATTTATTGCTATCTTTTTGAAGGAGATGTTTATTTTTCACCGCCTGTTGTGAGATTTATCAGTGACTCCACTGTCTGAAGCCCAAATTATACATCTGTGTGGCAGCAAAGGGTGGACATCCTTGAATGCACACAACTAGTGTAGCATCTGGTGCCAGTGTCCATTTCAGGACTTTGTCTGACCTCTGAATAGAGACAAGCTGCGTTCAGACGGATGCCACAGCGCTGTCTGCTGAAACTACAGACTGTTTAACTACAAACACACAGTGGGTTGATTCAGAATCAAAGATTAAAATATAATAAAGATATAATACTGACATCATGTATGGGATGTTGCAGGTGATCCGCTTCAGTGTTTTAAGGTTCAAACAGGGATCGGCCCTGTTTTCTAAAACACGGATTGAACGTGGCTTGATGGTAGTCAGTTCTGCACTGGGAGCCAAGATGGCGGCATCAACAAACCACTGAGTCGTGACAGAACAATCTGGAAACATTCAGGTTGAAGCAGCGTGCTAAGGCTACACTACAGACTACAGTAAGGCTACAGTGAAGTTCTATATTAAGGCTATAATAGTAAAGCTATGATAGAGAATATATAGTGTCATTCATAATATAATTTTCCAGCATTTGGAGCAAAAGCAAAGTGCAAAATACCTGATCAATACAGCTAATCAGAGCCACACACACAAACACAGACACACACACACAGAGGTGGTCCAGAGTGCACAGAGTCACCATGGCAACATGGACACCACTGGTTACAGTGAGTACCTGCAGCTGCAGTTCCTCTAATGTCCACAAGGTGCTGCTGTGATATTCTGACTGTATTGAGGTTAATGGGTAAACACCCAACTTCTCTCTAAACAGAGTCAACACAGTTTTTATTCTCAGGAGATCATTGACCTTCTTCTGTTCCTATAGCAACGGTAATGGAGACAGAGTGTGGAGCCAGCAATTGCTGACACTTTTCCTGTGTGCGTGTGTGCGTGTTGTGTGTGTGTGTGTGTGTGTGTGTGTGTGCTCTGTAATTGTTAAACAGCGTGTAACCACGTGTCTGCATAGTTAGTGGGAAACAGCAGGAGGAATCCAATAATCAATCATCTATACTACATCATTATCAATCCGCTTATTGCAGAGAAGATCAGAACAAAGTGATTACAAACTGATTTAAAAAAAAAAAAAGGGAATGGTTCCATGGCACCTGATTGGCTGACAGTAAGTGCTGCATTGTGATTGGCTGGGATTTCAGCAATGCATCAGGTTGGTCCTTGAAAGGGGTGGTTCCGACCTGTGGGTGGAGCCAGAGCAGATGGGGGTTGGTGGCTGATCTCTGGAAGAGGACTGAGGCGGGGGGCCTTCAGCTTTCTGGGTGGGCACAGGTGGGGTTTGACCTTTGCAGGAGCTGCGTTTAGGATTTGGGGGCAGCCTGTGGTTTGGGTGGGTCAATGCCTCTCATCTTGAAATAAGAAACCAGCTGGTTTGGAACCTCAGCGAGGACAGACTGAGCCAGAGCCGTCATGGGAGCCTGACGGAGAGACAGAGAGACAATTAACCATCAATGAAGGCTCCGAAATGCTGAACTTCCTGTTCCTATTGAGTTTAATGTTAACAGTAGATCAAACCAAACATCAAGTGGTGATTAACTGGATTACCTCTTACAAATTCAAAGGGAAGCAGATGGCGATGGGATTTATTTTCTTTGGTTGCGCTAACATTTTGAAAAAGTTACTCTGATTTTAATTTAAATACCAAACGCACCAAAAATCAAATGTCTGTTTTGTGAGGAACATATTTTCATTTAGTTATTTTCAGGTGTGGCTCAGATTGTAGTGATTTTTCCTTTTGTTGTATCTAAATTATCCATTCATATTATGTAAGGTAAACAATGGTGAATATCCCAATAAAAATACATAATTCATTTAAGACGCTCCTTTGAAGTCTGAAATGTAAATTATGCAGAAGGCATCAACAGCATCAAATGTGTTTAGTTGAAAGTAGTGAGAATTAAAAAAAAACCGAGCATTTAGCAGCCCTGACTCATAGCTGTTACACAAACACTAGCCATTGTCCTTGCATTAAATATATAATATATATAATATATAATTTGTACAGAATTACCTTGAAACAAAAGGGGATGTTTGTAACATAAGGGAGGATGGAGTTCAGCACTGTAATATGGCAATTAACAAATCTGACTTGTTAAAATGTCCTTTAGGTTCAAGGGTTTAGTTTGTTACATCGTTATTATCAGGTTATTACACCATTAAGGTCACCATATTACCATTTTTAATCAAAATATCGCACTAAAATGACATGACTGACATTTTATTTCAGCAGGTTAGTATATTTTTACCAAAATATTACTGTACTGCTACTGAATGATTTTGCCTTGTTGCTATCTTCAAATGTTAGAGGTACAACAGATCGTAGTTGGTCCGCGGCCCGTACAGATCGCCCCCCATGATGCCACATATGTGCAGACTAAATGTACCCATCACAGTTTTACTGTCGCTGTTACTTTCTCAAGTAATAACTCCCTCGATTTCCGATGCAGAGTGAAAAGACGAGACAGATGGTCGCTGTGTTTTACTCTGAAGCTCTGTGCCGTGCGACAGAGTCTTTAACACAGGAAGAGCGACTGATTTAAAATCTGTCACTTTCACCTCCATCGAGTGAATTCCTGACCATGATTTCGGGCATTTTCAGTGGTTTAACTGAGAAACTGCACCTGCTTGTCACAGAAATAGATCATAAGATTGTGATCTTTATTGTAACTTTGGCGATGTCTGCTGCTGCTGCTGCTGCTTTCCCTCTGACACACAGCTGTAAGTCACAGGAGCAGCCTGCAGTCTGTCTGTGACACAGCTTTCAGTGTTGATTGGCTATTACTCGTGACATGTAACCAATCAGACAGTACTGTGGGCGGGACATTGAGTGACACTACAGAGTGTAGAAATATACTATATACTATACAGTTACTATGGTGTTAACTACAGACAGAGAGAAGTTGCAACACCAGAGCGTTTTTTCACTTTTCTTTTTTTTAAATTGATCTGAAAAATGATCCAATCCGTGACTCAAAACCGTGATATGATCTGAGCCGTGAGTTTTGTGATCTGTTGCGCCCATTAAATGTTTCCCCACTATTAACCCAGATATACCCATTTTTAATGCCAAGCTATTACCTGTTTACTACTTTAGTAATTACACTGTATTACCTCTTATTAGTATCAAAATTTTACCTCACTATTACCATGTTATGACACAGCTGCAAAGTAAAGTGCTACTTATTCATGCACAGAACAAAGACTGTTGATTTTGTCCCCCTTCACTTGCGCTGAAAGCACATTAGAAAGAGCTAGGGTGAACAGGAGGAAAGACGACAGCAAGCAGAATGTGTTTCAATGTTCATATGGGCACATGACTATCGTTTTAAGACAGACTTGTAAAACTGTGCCCCTGTCCTTTAAGCCTTGCTCTGACAGTAAACTGTGGTGACTTCACAGCTGTTGCGTCCCAGTCCTGCATGGACCAACTCAGTCCTCCCAGGAAGGCTTTTCCCCTTTTTTCTTATATTCTATTTTCACAGAAGAGTTCATACAACAAACAATCATCAGGAGGCAAATCAAAAAGAATTTGACATGCACAGCTGTTATGTGTGAACAAACACACAAACAATCACAGACAATAACACACACACACGCTTACATCACTTACATCACTGAACTGTCTGAAGGGGACAAACTGGACAATGTCTCTGGCGACGGCCTCCCCCACAGTCGACCTCAGCACGCCGTCGTCTCCATCCAGGAGCTCCATGTTCTTAAAGTCCGCTGGCCCCACCCCAATGATGATGATTGATAGCGGCAGCCGAGACGCCCGAACGATGGCGTCCCGGGTCTGGTCGAGGTCGGTGATCTCACCGTCAGTGAGGATGAGGAGGACAAAGTATTGCTTCAAAGGAACACAGACATATGTTTCAGTGACAGTGTGTGTTTTTGATTAATTGTAGTAATAATAATTAATTTTTGTGTGTCCTCACAGATGCAGTGTTGCTCTGTGCGCCACCGGCGGCGATGGAAGCAACGTGATTGATGATGGGAGAGAAGTTTGTGGGTCCAGAGAGTCTCAGCTGAGGCAAAACCATCCTGTAGGCTTCAACGATACCCTGCACACCTGAGAGAGACAGATGGGAAGCAGGTTTACAAAGGTAAAAATATTTTAGATATGTTGAGCAGCTGAAACAATCCTAGCAAGCATGGACAGAGAGAAAACAGGCTTTCAAATTCCACTAACTACTCAATAAAAATAAATTAGCTAGAACTAGATCCATCTGGAAACAACAGTGAAATGCTACTTAATATTCTAATAATGTCATGTATGATAATACATCAGTCCAGGGGCCATATGAGTACTTTACTTAAGTAATATTTTGGATAAAAGATTCCTACTGTGTGTGTGTTTGTACCTTGGCAGTAGGGATTAGTGGGGTTGAAGTTGAGGGCGAACTCGTGGTTTGCAGCCTGCAAGATCAACAACACAACACTTCAATGACAGTCTACAAGCTTCACTCTGATTGGCTGCTGAGAAAACTGATTTTGTCACCGAGTTCAGCCAAATCACAAAATCAGAACATCATTTTACACTGCAGACACACTTGAGAGAACAACAGAAAGCTGGGTTGCGATTGGTTGGTTAGAAAGCTGACCTGGTAGTCTGGAGGCAGTTTGGCTCCGAAACCGAACGCTGGAAAGAGTTTGTCACTGAAACAGGAAACAGAAAATAACCACTGTCACAGTCATATAAAAGAAAAGCACTGGTTCTTCTCTCTAATAGGATTCAGAGTTAATGGATCAGCCTGTGAGATTTAGGGATTAGGGTGTAGGGATCAGGATGTAGGTGGTGGGAATTCAACTGTCACATTTAGGGTGTGTGGTTTGGGATGTAGGAACTTGAGTAGTATTAGGGATAGAGTGTGATGTCTATGGTGTAGGATTATGATGTATATTGTAGGGTTTATGTTTTAGGGTACAGAACAAAGGGTTTAGGAAGTAGGATGTGGAGTTTGAAGGACTCAGGGTGTAGGGCTCAAGAGGTTAGGGTGTAGAGTTTAGGTTGTAGGGTTTAGGATGTAGAATTTAGGATGTAGAGTGTAGGTTACAGGATTAAGGGAATAGAATGTGGGATTCAATGAGTAGGGTGTAGGAATTAGTGTCTAGAAACCTGGGTTTAGGTCATAGGGTTAAGAGTGTGTAGGGTCTGCTACTGGGGTTTAGGGTGTAGGGTATCAGCTTTAATTTGTAGAGTTTAGGGTCTAAGGTGCAGGGTTTTGGGTGTAGGATGTAGAGTTCAGGTTACTGGTGAAGGATTCAGGGTGTAGGATTAAGGATGTAGAGTTTAGGTTGTAAGGTGTAGGGTTCAGGATTAAGGGTATAAAATGTGGGGTTTAGTGTGTAGGATGTAGGGATTAGCATGTAGAAACTAGGGTTTAGGTTATAGTGTTAAGAGTGTAGGATATAGATTTTAGGGTGTAGGGTTGAGGTATTGGGTTTTAGGGTGTAGGATGAAAAGTTTAATTTGCGGGGTTTAGGGTGCAGGATATAGAAATTATGGTTTTTAAGTTTAGAGTGTAGGGTTTGGGTTATAGGTTGTGGGAATTCGGGTGTAGGAACTAGGGTTTGGGTTATAGAACTCAGAGCACAGGGTTCGGCATTAGGTTGTGGAGGTTTAGGCAGTGGAGTTCAGGGTGTAGGAACTACAGTTAAGGTTACAGGGTTTAGATGTAGGGTGTAGGATTCAGTGTTAAGTGTGTAGGACCTGTGTGTCTGCATGGTTCAGGGTTTGGTGCATATTTTGCAGGTGTAGGTTGTGTGTGAGTGTGTACTAACGTGTCATAGTCCTGGACCACCTGACCCACAGACCACAGAGCAGACAGGTACTGGTTCAACCCGTCTGGACTCATGTAGTGCAGAGAGTTTGGTGAGCGAGGGTCACCATTAGAGCCGGTGAAGTCGATCCCCACCTACAGTGTTCATACAACATTCATTCATTCATCAATCACAACCTACAAACATTCATACATTCATTATTGAAATACACTGTTTACACATTAATTCGATCAACCAGTTTATACACTGTGTTTTATAAAAAGGTTATAATTAATAACTGAAATATCTGCTAGAACAGTCTGCAGATTGGTGGATTAAAATAAAGGATTTAAAATGTGTGTTCTTAGTTGTTGACATACGGTGAAGTTGATCTGGCAGCCTCCCATCACATAGTCCAGGAAGGTGTACTGAGTCACCAGCTGCAAACAAACAGAAACACAAAGACCCAAATCAATCTACTGCATCTAGGTGTATATTAAAAATAAATTTCAGGTTGTGGTTACACACAAATGCGTAAGTGAAAGTTGTTGTGCCAGTTATGGTATGTGCGATCATCACTGAATGTTTGACGCAGTTACATGAGAGGAGTAAAGATTACATATGCATCTAGGACAGAGAGACGCATTTACAAAATCTGACTAAAGTGCATCTCAAACAGATTTCAACCAGTCTCTGATGCTTATGGAGTGCATCTCAAAATCATACATTTTTGTCTCAGATAACTATCCAACATGTGTGAAGACACATAAGGGGTAAACTGTAAATGTTCGGGGATGCCCTGATGATGTTTTTTTGCACCGATCCCGATCATATATGTGCTATATTAACGGCTGATACAGATCTTTTCTGTTATTTTCTTATAGCAGACATGTTGCAGTATAGCAGTACTACGTCAGTTTGACTGGTTTATTGTGTATTGTGATCTCCACTAGGTGGCAGTGTAAACAAGACTATAAATGGGGTGTGACTGTACAGCTCCTGGCCATTAAACCAGATGGGAGGTGGGACATAACTAAACATTCGCACAGGGTTGTTGCTCTCAGCTACATGCACAAAAGTGTTAAATCACAGGTGTGTAGTACTCGTGTGTCTTTAGGACTTTCTGTCAAATTATTTCATTAGCAAGCTTTTTGAGACCTACGACTACACAAATGAGACTTGGATTATACTGTGCGAGTGTTTTAATAAACTTTTGCCATTTTCAAAACAGGAGCACCTTCAGCTTCAACAAGTCTGGATATCAGGTTTGGATTCATTCTACGTTAAAGTGGAGGCAACACAAGGCAACACGGTGAATAATTTTTGAGGGTGAAGTGCTCTTTTGGGTGAGTTAGCATGTGACAAAGACACCAACTCAGCTGAGATTTGGCTTAATATTTTTTGCAGCATTGATCGCTTTTCACAATCAACAACTAGAAAGCCATTATTCCTGGTCACATATTTTTAGTGAATATTGGCTGATAACGATCGGTGGCCATTGATCTGGCAACCTGAGTAAGTGTGGTCTACATGCTTTGAGCAACAGCAGCGTGGTTGAGCTTACAGACTGTAAAGATTTATCAAAGGAAGAATCTGTTCTCAGACTGAGAAGAAGTTCTACTTGACAGCTTTACAAAGCAGAAACTCCCAGCAGGGAACTCTGGGTAATGCGGTCTCTACCTTGCAGCTCTTCACCGAAACGACTCCAGAGTTCTTGTAGCTCTTCTTTTTCTTCTGCTTCTCGGGGTGGATGCAGTCAAACGAAACCTGAACAACAGCACATCAGACAGTTTGATGACCTGATGACCTCTGACCAGCCAACAGAAAGATGTCAGATGTTTTATCATCGGTAAGCTCACCGGTGAACCGTGTGCTGCTTTCTGCATCTCAGACACTTTAGTGGTGAAAGAACCAATCAGATCATGAGATCCATCGCTGTCATGATCAGAGCAGTCCACCTGCAGAAGGAGGAGATTTCATGTAAATGCTGTTATCACTGAAGCTGAAGGATTCTGATTGGTTGTTCTGAACAGAGGTGGATTCTGATTGGTGGAACCTTTAGCTCTTTCTCGAGGTCGCTGCCGCAGAACGTCTGCAGAGGAACAGTGAACTTCCTCCAAGTGGGATTCAGGTTGTTCTTCACCACCTAAACACACAAACCATCATCATTTTTATACTGTTTTTCATCATCTTCATCACAATGACATCATGCTGTGTGTACGTGCTCTTCACTTACATCAATCAGGGTTTTAGATCATTAAACTGAGGACATTTTTCTGATATTTCTCTTAATTATATTTCTCTTTAACATTAAATATTCATGACTAAGTAAGCAACAGTTTATTTATTTACGTGTGTGTGTGCATGTGTGTGTGTACCTCTGTTCTGTGGACGAGCTGCCAACTTCCATCGTCTCCTTTTTTGAAAAATTCCAGGAATGGATCAGACTTTCCAAAAGTATCCTGATTAGAGAAAAGACAACATGCTGCACCTCATTACATGTATTTAAGCAACTTTATTAAGTAAAATTGTGTGTTTAAAGCAGCTACAAGGAACTCCGATAGTGTTAATTTTTTATTTCTCTATGAACAAAACAAGTAGTGTTTCCACTGTTATAACGGCAAAGTATAACATGAAAAATAAAACTAAATTTAAAAAAAATGCTGCTACTTTTTAACTGGCTAACATACTACTCAGTGTAACTTTGTCTTGGAAAATGTAAATACAGGAGCGTTTCAAGAAGACTCCAACCCAGTGGCAGGCATTAATTTCTCACTGATGGTCTCTTTTGCTTATGCAGGTCATACAGAGACATCAGTATTAAACTGAGACAGTTTCATAACCAGTTAAAAACTCTTGGTAGCACATTTAAGTAACCAGTTAACAGTCTTGTTTCTCCAGTAAGCTGATCTTACACATCAAGTAAACAAGTAACCTGGTAAATAAATAATCTAATAAATATTAATCTGAGTGATCATTAACTCGCAACTGTCTGTGAGAGGTACATGACAGTTTATTGTCGGATAGTGTAATGATGTACGAAAAACTGGTGAAGAAACATGCTAGAATAAGGATTTCAGCCAGTAACACCAGCTGCTCATTAGTTTAAACTTCAAGTGCACACTTCCTTATTCTCCTTATATTGTTACGATATATTTAGACCCATTGACCGCAGGTGAAACTGTTGGCTGAACTTCTGCAGCGACTTCCTGTAAACTTCCTGTTTACAGGAAGTCATTGCATAAGTTGATGGCTTTTGTTTCTTAGCAACCAGTTTACACATACATTTTAACCTGATTTATAACCTGATTTTATGAACCTGAGTTAGTGAATTACTAACAGTTAAGAAAGGCCTTCACATACAAACTTAAGTGATTTATGAAGAGCTGGTGCAACACACTCTTGAAGAGGTGATGGTGGAAAAGAAGAAGATGAGAAAGCAGAAGACAAAGTGCAAGATAACAATGAAGTAAAGAGGAGAGGTGAGGAGGAGCGGAGTTACCTTCTTGTCGAGGTTTTTAGCTTCCAGCTCCAACACAATGGCTCTATTGTCCTTGATCTCCTCTGCTGTGACCTACAAACAAACACACACACACACAGTCTTGATGGTCGCAATAATTTGATTCTCCATGGACACAATGTGATATGACATCTAATTCAATATCGATGATTCTGATGAAACAGTTTTAAAAAATAGAGCTCACTGTGTACATACAGTGATTGTCCCTTTCCCTGCAGGTTTGCCTTTCTTCAGCTGCAGAGGCCTGGTCAAGGTTTTACTGGATACGATCTAAAATACACACAGAGAAGGTTCGTATTAAGTTATTTCCATGAAAACAGATTAACATCGTGTATCTGTCCTGCAGTGACAACAACAGCAAAGAGAAAACGATATAAACACAATCTAAGTAGTTATGACAGAGTGTTGTGATTACACAGTTTGTCCAGCAGAGGGCGGTGTGGATCTCATAAAACTTTGTGGACCTGAGAAAATGTTTCCCTCTTAGTAAAAACTCTGCAATTTAACTAATTTATTTAGGATTGATTTCAGCTACTCAAATGCAAGGATTTGCTGCTCTTCTATACAGCTCATCATTGTAAACTAAATATTTTGGACTGCTGGTCTCATAAAACAAAGATTGTTCTCTGGACTCTAGGAAGTTAAATATGGCATTTTTATTAACTATTTTCTGACATTTTATTAAATCATTTTATTAATCGATTAACTGAGAAAATAATCAGCAAATCACTCGATAATAAGGTGAATCCTTAGTTACAACCTGAACATAATGATCCAATTTGTTAATGAGTCCTAAAAACTTTCATTGAAACAAATCATTTTCCTGACTGGTTGAGATATTTTCACTTCACTACAAAACAAATCAGCTTCTTTGAGGAATTAAATTACATTCAAGGTTTAAGTGATCTGCCAAATTCTGTCTTGTCTCAACATAATGACATGTTTCTGGGAAAATTTAAGTGTTAAAGATCGAAGAGACGACACCGAATCAAAGTTAAGATTGATGTTTGTCAGATATAGATTTAATCCAGCTCACTGGAAATTTAATATGGGATGAGTCTACCCATCTGAATTGGACTTAGTCTGGTGTAAGTCGGTGTGGTCTGTACCTGTCCCAGTGTTAGCTCCACCCCTCCCAGGTAGTCGTCATCGCCGAGGTCATGGCTGGAGTTGTCGATGTCGTAGATCCCCAGCTTCAGATTCTGAACTGTCTCAAAGTGATAATCCAGCCTGAGGCGCTGACTGAAGGAGGGACTGGAGGTGTTATTCAAACGCTCCGTACGACCCAGCTAAAAGAGACAGACAGAAGGGACAGATGTTTAATTTATCTTACATAAAATTAAAAATAAAACTAAACAAATGTGTCCTGTAGCGTGACGGCCATGTTACCTCGGTCCAGGTGTCTCCTCCTGAGCTCTGCAGCAGCACGCACAGAGGATCAGACTTTGATCCGACATCTTTATCCAGCAGGTCAGCACAGGAGACACTCAGCTCCACTTTAGAGACGCAGTCCGACATCTGAGGGGGGGCAGAGAGAAAGACCTTCAGATCAGGATTCAGATCCGAATATACACATGTTCTGGCAGTTCGTTCAATTTGCAAAACCACAGGAACTTAAAACAGAAACACAATATGTTCCCACTGTCACTGCCTCTGTTTTATCTCCTTTTAAAGTCTGTAAATATAACACAGTCCTAGTATATTGTTTTTGCAGTTAGCAGGGAAGAGATGCATGTACTTCTCTGTTTTGTACTAACAATAAATGATGCTGTATTTACACTGACACAAGCCCCCCTTTAACATATAAAAAATGTTTTATAATACACCATGATGCAGTTGTATGCACTTACATGGACACTTATTAGCACTTAGTAATGTAAAGTATCTGTAAACAATTAAAACTTCACCTATAAAGACAGATTTTACACAAGTACAGCTGTGTTTTACGTAATTACAGATGCGTCTTACATGATTACATCTGTGTTTTAATACAGCTACACTGCAGTGCTTATAATTCAAATGCTGAAGTAGAAGAGGTTAAAGTAAAGTCTTACTTATTTAATACTAATGCATTTGCTCTGTAAGATTGTTCTGGAACTCCGGTTGTTCCGTAAGCAGTTTCCTTCATGCGCTGCATTGTGGAGGAACAGTGAGCATCAACAGCACAATCAGTGTTTATTACGCTGCATAATGAGTGTTTTGAGCATACTTTGCTTTGTTGTTTTTTCCAGTGACAGTCAATACACTGCAGACTCAAATCCTTCATAGAATCGGTGCACACTCTGGAGCTGAGATGCATCTTTTAGCTCTGCTCAGGTAAAACTACATCCAGGCACTTTCAACAGCGAGAACAAGAAACACAACCAACACAAGCCACCATCCACTACCACATCCGGAGTCTCAGTCAAATATAGACCAGAGAATTAGAGCTCAAACTAAAATGCGATTCATTAATTGATAGAAATATTGAGCTATTACTCTGATAACTATTATTAAAGTATAACCTTTCACAGATTATCCCGAGTGCTGATTTTCTTTGTCTTATGTTAAAGGATTTGGGACTGTTGTGTCAGTTAAAGGGAAGATGCCACATCAGCTGCTCATGAGTGAATCCAAACAGTTTCTGTATGATTCTTTGAACTTCAGTCTGCTCTAAGATAAGTCATGTCAGTTACTTCACTGATGCCCCGCAGATATAAAGTCATAAACTGTAGTGAGTGAGAAAGTATGATTTTTCTCTAATGTGGAGTCACAAAAGTTCTGCTGACAGGCGTCTTCCACTATGATCAATTTATCTTGTTCCTCTACAATAAATGTACTTTACATTATAGTGCGTCTGTTGAGATAACACTGCATGACTGTACAAACATATCTTTTCCACATGCAAAGGACACTGTCGGTCATCAAATAGACGCTGAATAAAGCGACTGAACCACAGCCGAGGCCTCTGAGAATCTCATTCATCAGCAGTTATAAACTGGGATGTGGCCCTGTGTATAATATTTGGGTGAATAAACTCTCATAGCTGTGGTCGGTCACTGTTCTTGTGTCTAAATGATAAACAAGTTAAGTGGGACCAAAATACGTCACGACAAAGCAGAGTCCCTAAATCTTTAGGGGCAATTCAACCCCCTTCTTGCTGACATAACATGCACCTGTGCATCAGCTGCTCTGTGTTTCACTGCAGTCAGTTCATAGCTGCACTTCCACTATTGTTCTTTTAAAATAAAACTTTCAAATAACTGATTATAAAATGTCAATCACTCCTCTCCAAAGCCCATGGTGATATTTTCAAATGTCTTGTTTGTCCAAAACCCAACAAAACTGAGTTTGCAATAACATGTCTTGGATTCAAACCCTGATTTGGTTTTCCCCACCACCTAAAAATACGAATGCTGGGTCAGTTCTGCAGTCAGTACCCCTAAGCAAGGCACTGGATTACAGCTGGAGTTATTCCCTCGGTGCTGCACAGCAGCTGCCCGCTGCTCCTAACTTAAAATCAATGTTAAATGCAGAGACCGAATCTCACTGTACATTGAACTCTATATAACTGTTTATGTGACAATATACCTGACCTTTACCTTCAAATAAAACAGAGAAACACAGTAAATCATCACATTACAGAGGATGCAACCAAAGAATGATTTACATTGTCCTTTCCTCGAGCAAGATGCTAAAAAATATGTACAAACATATCTTTTCCACATGCAAAGGACACTGTCAGTCATCAAACAGACACTGAATAAAGTGACTGAACCACAGCCGAAGCCTCTGAGAATCTCATTCATCAGCAGTTATAACTGGGATGTGGCCCTGTGTATAATGTTTGGGTGAATAAACTCTCATAGCTGTGGTCGGTCACTGTTCTTGTGTCTAAATGAAAAACAAGTTAAGTGGGACCAAAATACGTCACGACAAAGCAGAGTCCCTAAATCTTTAGGGGGCAATTCAACCCCCTTCTTGTTGACATAACATGCACCTGTGCATCAGCTGCTCTGTGTTTCACTGCTAAAAATATTTATCACTTTGGCAAATAAAAACTATCATTTGAAGTAATGTAATTATTTCTTAGCCAGGACCAACAAACCAACCAAACCATATCTGATACACAACCACCACATGCGACTTCACATGAACACGTACAGTTTCAATGACACACCCAAACTTGGCAAACTTTTCCTCCCTAAACTCTGCTGGGATCCTTCAATCAAACCTGACTGTTTACTGACCAAAAATAACGTTGAGGCTGTGAGGTGACTGGACTGTTGCTGAAATAACTCCACTGATGTACCTGTGACAGGTTTTTTCTCCTCAAAATGAATGAACGGAGCGAGCAGCACCTGAACGCAACACCACCAGCATGACATTTGAAAGATAAAACCAGTAAGCCAGTTAAACCCAGTACGTAAACACACGCCAGTTCTCTCTCACTCGCTCTCTCACATGCACACACGGCGTTATGTCAACATTAAACTTTGTAAATCACCTTATCAGAGCAGTTTATACTTCACCCTCTTCAGACCGCAGGAGCAAACACCGAGAGCGGCGGCAGACTACTGGCAGTCCGGAACAGGAAACAAACGACACCTATTCGGTGAGCGTAAACACAGCTGAGAGTCTACTAAGAGTTACCTGCCTACTCTGTTAGACTTTTATTCAATATTAACCGCAGCAGGAGTTTGTGCTGTAACTGTAACTGAAGGCAGAAAGCAGCCGTTTGTTTCCGTTCAGCAGGTTTAGCTAACAGGGAGCGGCACACAACAGGATGCGCTCTGATTGGACGGGACATTTTCACAACCACGTTCTGATTGGACAAGACGACTGTCAGTCACGCCCCTCCGGCTCAGGGCGACTGAGTGACGTATGTAACGTGTGTAAAAAAAAAAAAAAAAAAACATAAGCAGCATACTGTAACAGGAACAAGACTTCCGCCCAGACTCCTTCAGAATAAAAGCAACATCATAACAAATCCTTTTAATCCTTTTCTCACAGCAGGATAGTCTGTAATTAAATCCATTTATAGCGAGGGCAAGTGCTACTTTTAACCGTTAATACACCAAACGTCGAATACTGTCATTTTAAAGACAAACTCTGGACTCTTAACTTTAAATACCAGCATGGCAACAATTTACTTCATTAGTTTCTGATGAAGGTGCAAGTTTCCTAGACCATGAGGCCAAAAAGAATGAGTCAAAACTCTGGCAGCACTAGCAGCATAAAGTTAACTTAATTCATTTATTAAAGTTTAACTTTATAGTTCAACTTTATTAAGTTAACTTATGTTATTATAGTTATAGTTCAACTTATGCTATGTTCCTCCTCAATTCACATTAAAAGTAGGTGAAGTTGTGCCAGAAAATTCCTACACGGCTGCCAAAGACACAAAAAGGATAGCAGAGGCTTTTGTTGAATGACCTTATTATAGTCCACAGTCCCCCCCAGTTCATTCATTGTAAATCCTGTGAAACTGTCAGCTCTCTTCAGTCCAATGAGTATTTAAGGCCAATTCTTGGCTTAAGCATATATGTTTCTGGGATTTCCAGTGCAATAATATTTGTTTAATGAGTGAAAAGGGTGAGTGCAACACTTGGCCAAACAATCACATGACTGGACTTTATTTGATATATTTTTTTTTTTTTTTAATCAAACTAGGAGTTTTCTGACAAATGATTCTTGCAGTCGTCAGATCTAAGCAGCTTAACAAGACAGTTAAATGGTCAAGTTGCGTGTTACCAAAACAAGATTGATTGCACTTTAATTTAGAAACTGCTCTGGGTGGATGATTGAATAATACATGAAGCCTTTACAGTAAAAAAAAAAAAAAAAACTTCATATATTATTTATATTGCCTACTCCTGTTTAATATGTGCTTTCATATTGCAATACCACATTTCTTGGACCAGATGGGGATGTAGACAGATGGGGCTTGTTCAAGATAGTTAACAGGTAGGAACATGCAGTCTTTGGAACAACTAATAACAGCATCCATTGAGGAAGGCTGTGAACTATGGTTGAAAAGTCCTGAACATGCTATTAAGTGGACCTTTAGTTAAATTTTTTATGGTCAAAATACTGCATTCAAGGACAAGAATAAACTTTTATAATCATTTCATGACTAGTTAAAAAGTACATTTCTGTGCTTTTATGTTGAAGGGCAAACTCTCAAGCCGGAAGGACAGTTGCTAAAGCAAAATGCACTTTGTGTGTGTGATGACTCAGATGATGAGCTGCACAGAGATAATGGGAGAATAAAACCACAAACCCTGGGAAAGTAAGAGCAGAGAAGGAACATAACAAACTGAACACAGCATGAGGAGCCAACCTCCTCACAGAAAACAATACAGGTTCATTTTATTCATCCTGTGCAGTAGAACCACAGTGGAGTCAGAGAAAGCAGCCGTGCGCCACATCACGAATGAGAAACAGAAGAGGAAAGCCCAAAAACACAGAAAAATTGAGTCCTGACAAGAAAAAAGGCCATTTTATGCAGAACCAGTGTTGTGTTAAATCCTGTAAATCACATTCACACACACCTCATGCATCTTTACATCATTTGCTCAAACAGTTCACCTCCCAGGAAGAACAGCTTCCATCCTTTGTTGAACTCTTAAATTCTGCTACACTTTCTACATCTTAAGCCAGCTCAATCTGAGTCTAAACTTTGTTCAAACTCACAGCACTTTACTTTAAATTCTAGTGGAGGCAAAAATCTCAGATCTGTCAGACTGAATATTTGGAAAATGATGTAGTCTTAGAGGTGTGAATAACATCATACAACTTTAATGAAGAGCTGGAATAAACATACACATGATGTAGTGTATATGATATATTTAGACAGGGAGGAATAAGATGATAAACAGCCATAAGCCACTGAAGGGGAAATATAAGGGCAAACTGGGTGTTATTTAATTGTTCTAATTTTAGGATTTTCATGCTATATTTATCATATTGCATGAAAATAAATTAAACCATATTATATCACTTCAATTATAAAATAATCTAATTCCTCAAGTGGCAAATGTTTAGTTGCAGAGGAGACACAGAAGTCAGGAATTGTGCTAGGTTTATTACCCACACTTCAGGACCTGCACTAAAGCTACTGTGGGAAGAATTTTAAACTCAGACAACAGTTTTATAAGTCCTACTACATTTTTAAATTCGCTTGGAAATTAATAGTCAAACAAATAAAAACTATTCAATCATACATATCTGCACTGGGCCTAATGAACTATGCTGAAAATTCAATGCCATCATCTAGAGGACACTATTTAATAAACACTGCAGTGTGTAGGCAGGTTACCATCTACAGGCCACCATCCACTATCTAAACACAACTATCTACAAGCCACCACCTATCATTTACTGGTCACCACCTAGCACCTAAACCCTACCATCTACAGGCCACCATCTACCATCCTTAAACTACTAAACATCTAAACTTTACTGTGTGCATAACACCATCTTCAGGCTACCATCTATTGGCCCAAACCTAGCACCTACGTGCTACTATCTACAGGATATCATCTATCATCTAAACACGACCATCTACAGGCAGCGATCTACCCTCTATAGGCTGCCATCAACTAAACACCACCATCTTTATGCCATAATTCAAAGGCCACCATCTATCGTCTAATTGCTACCATGTACATGCCACCATCTACCATCTATTGGCCACAACCAGCACCTAAATGCTACCATCTTCAAGGCCACTGTCTATCTAAACCCTACCATCTAAATGCCATCTATCATCTCAAAACTACTGTCTACATTCCATGCACGATCTTCCAGCTAGAGGCCACCATCTACAACTTATTAGCCACCACATAGCATCTAAACATTACTGGCTACAAGCCACAACCCACAGGCTCCCATCTATTGCTACAGGCAACCATCCATCATCTAAATGCTACCATCTACAGACCATCATTTCTACCATCTATTGGCCACCACCGGGCACCTAAACCCTCCCATCTACAGGCCACTATCTACCATCCAAACGCTACCATCTACAGGCCACTATCTACCATCCAAACGCTACCATCTACAGACCACCATCTACCATCCAAACGCTACCATCTACAGGCGCCATCTAATATCCAAACGCTACCATCTACAAGCCACTATCAACCATCCAAACACTACCATCTACAGGCTGCAAATCTACCATCCAATTGCTACCATCTAACAGGCCACTAATCTACCATGCAAATGCTACCATCTACAGGCACTATTGACCATCTAAACGCTACCACCTACAGGCAGCTATCTACCATCCAATCGCTACCATCTACAGGCCACTATCTACCATGCAAATGCAAACCCATCCATAGGCTACTAATTGACCATCTAAACAAACTACGGGGCCACCATCTACCATCCGATCACTGCCATCTATGGGCTGCTATCTACCATCAAATCGCTACCATCTACAAGCCACTATCTACCATCCAATCGCTACCACCTACAGGCCACTATCCACCATGCAAATGCTACCATCTACAGGCTACTATTGACCATCTAAATGATCTACGGGCCACCATCTACCATCCAGTAGCTACCATCTTAAACTTATCTTCTTCCCCCACTGCGCTCCATCACCAAGTCAAATTCCTGTGTACCATGTACATTTGCCAAATAAAGTGATTCTGATTCTAACTACCATCCAAATGCTACCATCTACAGGCCACCATTGACCATCTAAACGCTACCATCTACAGGCCAGCATCTACCATCTACAGGCCATATTTTTTCCCCAGGAGAGCCAAGTCATGACCCACCCTAAACTCCTACTTTAGGCACAAGGAGTAGGATTAGGGTAAGAACATCAGTGTAAGCCAATCAGAGGCAGAGTAGGGAGGGTCCATGCCTTCACCATCATGGGAGAAAAAATAGTGCCTACCTACAGGCAGCTTTATTAGCTTTATTTTAAATGTTACCAGTCTATAGGCCACCAACCAAGACTTAGTGGCCACTACATAGCACCTAAATGCTACCAATTACAGGCTAACATATACCATCTACAGTTTACCATGTATCAATTACCATCTACATCTATCAACTCTCCTTTTTGTTACTAAAAATTGCTGTAAATAAGAGTTATGCTCTATAGTTATTCAAGGTGAATCTTAGGTTGTCAATGATGATGGTTACAACCGAATATTAACAGGCCATTCTTGATACAGTGTCTGTCATTTATCATGTTTTGAATGGAGCATCTATATGTCTGTCACTCACCTGCAAGTGCTGCCTTTGTTTGTATAATGATCAGTCAGAATCGGGGGGGTCTCAACAGGTGATTGACAGCTCAGTGTCTCATTCATCTCTGTCCCACACTCACCCACCCATACAGATTCACATCCTTCGCAGAAGCCAAGTCTGTCATCAGGATTTTTCCTTTATTCCAATGTATTTTTTCTTTCTCTCCGAACACCAGGTCCACAACACAGACACAATCATCTTTATCAAAAACATTTATCTAAAGGGTGTTTTCACTTCACTTTATTCAGGCCTGTTTATCGAAACTGCATGCACAACCAGCTGAACATCGTTTTCAGTGTACCAGTTTGGAGGTTAACCACTTCCTGAAAGCAAGAGAGAGTCCTTCTTAAAAATAAAACTACTTCCACTGATGATATCTGCTAGTTACGTTCAGACTCGGGACTAAAAAATGCATATAAGAGATTGCACGTGGATTTAAGCAGAAATAACTCAGGCTTTATTTCAAATTTGCAGCATTATGCATATCACATAAGCTGAGAGCAGCTGTGCTGACCAAGATTAGATCATTAACGTTGACATAAAAACTTAGTTTTGGGAAAGTTATCTTTAAGACTTACGGTTCAAAACTTATGAATCTTAATATCTGGGGATCAATTATGTTGTTTACAGTTACATTCTATGCAGCCCTCCATCTTTTTCTTCTGACATCTTTGCTTTGTCCTTTGTTTGGTGGTCAAAGACGGAAAAGCTTCATGATGAATCCCACTTGGAAAGAACATGAAGGATGGAAAACAGTTATTCTGAGATCATCACAGTTGTTTCTGACAACTATTAAACTATTTACATAAACCTGTTTATGAAATTGTTTCCTCAGGGTAACTGACTTAATACCTCAATGACTCTACACCACTTAAATAAGACTGTTCTTTAACAAGTCTCCTCAAAGTCAAAGTGTCTTACATGTAATGCAACTAATTTGCAGTACATTTGAGTGACCTCACAATAGGCTACTTCTTGCATATTTCATCTGATCCACATTTCTGGAGGAAGTATAAGCTTCAATAATATCTACAGCCACTAGCTGTAACCACAACACAAGTGGGTGCAACATTATTCCAAAGAACTCTAAGTTTTGCAAGAGAATGCAAAGATAGTTCACAAATTTCTTTTAACTATTAACTTAAAATAAAATTAATGACCCCGGCAGCTCTCAGCTGTGCCATAAACTACCTGGAAATGCAGCAGCTTTGACTGTTGGCCTGTCAGCTCTTCAGCTGGTCTAGCTTTTAGCAAGTGTACTAGCCTAACTATTTGTTAGGCTTGTTTGTGCTTACTAATGCTGGGAGACAGTGTAGGTGAAATCCCCTCAATTGAGTTGGTATCAATGGTAAATTATGCCAGAATTCACGGATTCAACAGAGCGGAAATCTACTAGTTCGGGTTAAAGTCATCATGGAAATGCAAAAAATTTCAATCCAGATTTGTGATTCTACAGAAGAGACATCAGCCACTGTTTCAGTCAAAAAATAAAGCTAAACATTGGGCCTAGCTCCTAGCAGAGGTGGTCATTTCATGTTGACTTAATTTCGATCAATTCCGTTGCCAAATCTTAAATATTAAAGCAATTGTTACTCGAGGCACAAAAACCTGGAGCAATTTACTGAAGCAAAGTTACATTTCAAGTACCTTATATTGGATTGAAGATGTCGATTTGAAGGTCATCTGTATTCCAAACAAAACCCACTCTTCTATTCAAGTCAGTTACTCAAGCAAACCAATTAATCAGAAAAATTTCATCATCAGACAGTAAAGAGCAGACAGTCAGAGAGGGCTGATTGCAGGTTAGCAGGTGTGCGTCAGGAATGTCCTTTTATTAGCCAAAGCAAAGGAGACTCCACATCATGTATGGTAATATGATCATACAAGTTTGTTCACACTGACAATAGAAACAAAAATGAGCTTGAAGGTGAAAACATCCAAAACATTATCAAACATAAAAGCTACGAAAACTAAAAAACGCTACAGTCTTCATCTCAGCGCTCTAGAGTCCAAACACCTATTTGAACATGTGCTGTGGAAAGGAGGGAGGGGGTGGGGTTTGGGTTGTTCAAACACAGCAACATTAGAAAAATGTGACAGAAAAAAAGATTCTGCAGCCCAAAGTGATTATTTACAAAATAAAATCAGCAATCTGTCCATCCCACATTCTCTACATAGCAACAGAGCACTGTCACAACACATAATTGTGTCAACATTTTACCATAGCAACAGAACTTGATATCAGTATAATTTTTACCATAGCAACGGGGCATGTCAACATTTCACCATAGCAACAGAACTTGATGTCAGTATAATTTTTTACCATAGTAACAGGGCATGTCAACATTTCACTATAGCAACAGAGCATTATCATTTGATCATGGCAACATAGCTTTTTATCATAATTTTACCAGAGCAACAGAGAATGTAAGACTACCACAGCACCAGAGCAACATTTCACTGTGATAGAAAAGCTTTTCATCTACAGCATGTTTACCACAACAACAGAGCATGTGAAGATTTTAGCGTAGCAACAGAGCATGTTAAGATTTTATCATAGCAACAGAGCATGTTAAGATTTTACCATGGCAACAAATGTTATCATAGCAACAGAGCACAAACATTTTTGTGGCAACATACTGTGGCTTTCATCATCATTTTACCACAGCAACAGAGCATGTACATTTTAAACCACAGCAGCACAGCATATTTAACCGCATACAGCAACAATGTTTGTCAGCCTCGTAATAATCATGTTACCATAGCAACAGAACAGGTGACTATGTTCAGTGTGTCAACTCTGGACATGACAAAAAGCTGCATTGGAAACAGGAAAAGAAAAGACCACATTTCCACCAACATCAATCATCATCATCAGTTTGTGCTATCAGAGTCAGTGGAGGAGCTGCAGAAAAGAGCAAAGTCTGGATCAGAGTCTTCCTACTGGACAGACTGCAGGAGGCGGGGCTTACCTTCCATTATCTACACACACGGGGAGGGGCTTCAGTAATGACAGTCAACAGACAGGGCAAAGTCTATACTGAGTTTGAGTCCAAAATCAGGTGTGGTTTATGTTGGCTTTGTTTCACGTAAAAGGTTAATCCAGGTAGGTGTCAGATTTTTTACAGTCAGTCTGTTTTGGGCAGGGCTTTAGCCCAGGCTTATCTTGACCTTACGCGCTCCAATAGGTCGGTCATTGAGGTCCATGACAGCAGCAGTGGCCTCCTCGTGGTTCTGGAAGGCCACCATGGCCTCACCAGTTGGTAGGCCTTTCTCACTGAACTGCAGGCAGACTGAACCTGGCAGCACCTGGTAGCCATAAAAGAAGTCCATAATCTCGTCCACAGTTACAGTGAACGGCATGTTTTGAAGCTTTACTATTGTTGGGCCAGCAGCACCGCGTTGGCTGTTTGGGTTGTTAGATCCTCCTGGGGCCGGCTGATTACGGAGACCATCAGCTCCTCCTGGAGTGAAGCCCTGCTGTCCACCAGCAGCCGCGCCCCCTGAACGTCCTTGGTTGTTGTTAGCCCCTCCCCCTCGGTTCTGTCCTCCTCCACCTCCTTTTCTGTTGGCATTCTCAAAGGGCACCAACCCTCTCAGTCCGTCCTGGCTAAATGGGGCTCCTCCCGCAGCTCCAGGTCTAAAGCCTGGTGGCTCCAGTATCGGAGCTCCAGGAAGCCCAGCAACAAGTGGAGGAGCCACACCCAGATTCACTTCCCCCAGCCCTGCTGCCAGAGGAGGGAGAGGAGGAGGGCCTGCTAGTCCATTTCCTGGGGCTGAGAATGGAGTCACAAAGGGGGCACTATTGAGGTTCCCCATGGTGTTTCTGAGAAAGTTAAACTCCTCGCCACTAATACCAGCAAATGGGTTGATCTGGGGTTGCTGAGGACTGGGCTGGGCTTGCTGGTGCTGGTTCTGATTTTGGTTCAGCTGGTGCTGATTCTGGTTCTGGTTACGCTGGCCCCTCTTGTTCTGGGGAGGAGGATTCCTCTCAATTTCTTTCATCTGCTCAAAGGTCACCAGGTGGACAAAGGCATCACGGCCATTGAGCTTTTGGCGGTGCAGTCTCTCAGCTTTGCGGGCGTCTTCCTCAGTCCGCAGCTGGAAGATTGCTTGGCCTAAACCGTTGCCATTACTATCAGTCAGAACCTTCAAAGTGTCCTCATAAAGCCCCACACCCTCCAAGAAGGCACGGACATCCTTCTTGGAAACATTGTAAGGGATGTTGGTGATGTGGGCACAGTTCCTGGGAGCTTTCAAGCCATCCTGGTTCTTGCCATCACCCTGTGCTGCTTCACGTTTGCGAATGGTGTCAATCCTTTCAAGCATTCCTTTCCGGCTGATTGGGTGGACCTGGATAAATCGGGTGCCCATGTACTGCATGTGAGCACCCAGAGCAGTCTTGTGGTCCTGTTCTGTTTTGAACTCAAGGAAACCCTCTCCTGTTGCTCGCCCGTTGGGCCCATAGGCAATGTAGATGCTGTCCTCTATGATGTCCAAATTGTTGAAGAACTCCTTTATCTGTTTCTTGTCCGCCTCGTAGGGAAGGCCCTTCAGGTAGACACAGAACTCCTGACGGTGAGGAGATCGTGACCTTCCTCGCTGATCCCTGCCTCCTGGCCCTGACCCAGCATTACTTCGGCGGTGCTGTGGGTCCTGTGACTCATTATTTGATTTGCTGCTGTTGTGAGGAGCGTGGCCTGGTGCGCTGTCATTGAGGCTGGCCCACTGCCGCTCAGAGCCTGGGGTGATCTCAATAAACCGTTGGCCCATCATGCCCCCTCCTCGTTTCACAGCTTCAAAGCTGTCCTGGGGCGAAAAGAACTTGACCATAGCCCTGCCAGTTGGCCGGCCTTGTCCATCCCTCATCAGACGAACTCCATCCACCCCTAGACCCCGGAAAAAACCCCTGACATCCACTTCTGAGCAGGAGAATGGGAGGTTCTGCAGGAGAACAAATAACTCGTCAGGATTGACTGCTCCTGCTCCAGTGGCTGCAGCAGCAGCAGCCTTCATGTGGGCCTGGAGGCCAAGAGAGGCCAGGGGGGACAGTGGGTTGAACAGCATGGGGTTGGGTGTTCCAAGAGGGAGGCCAGAGCCCAGTCCTGCTGGGGGAGGTAGGGATGGGTTGAAAGGAGGCAGAGAGGACATGTGGGGAAGGTGGGACATAGGAGGCACTGGAGGCCCTTGGGACAGTGGAGAGACAGTAGGGACAGGTGGGAGGGAGGACACTGGGGGAGGAACGGGAATGGTGGGCAGCGTGGGCATGGGGGGCATGGAAGGCATGCTTGGAAGTGGAGGGATGGGTGGGGGGCCTTGAGCATTGAGTGACGCCAGAGCTGTGGTGATTGTGGGAGCGGAGCTGTAGCTGTTGGGGAAGCTGGGCACCACGCTGGCCACTGCCTTGTTGCTTGGTGGCTCCTGAGATGAGCTTGCTGCTGTTACTGAAGCTGGAGTATTACTGAAACCCTGGTTTCCATGGCTACCGCTTCTCCCCCCTGCCCCTGGCTGCACTGTGGGTATAGGGGCGGCCACTTGTCGGTTGGCATTTCCTGCTGTAGATGCAGCCGTCTCCACAGCACCCGCCCCAGCCTCAAACCTTCGGCGGCTGAGTTCAATCATGTTTTGCATTTCTGTCTTGCTACTAAGCAACAGCGACACTTTGGAGCCCTTAATGGACCCACCTGTACGCATCATTCCCAGCCGAGCGTCCTCATCAGTGGCAAAGACGATGAAGGCCTCGCCATGCTCACCCCCTACGATGTGCACTCCACCGTCAGGGATGGTGAGGCCAGAGAAGAAGTGTCTGATGTCCATGGTGCCGGCCACTATGGGCAGACCTTGCAGCCTGATGACTACCGCCATACTGACTGCTAAACAACAGCCCTACAACCTGGGGAGAAAGCAACACTACTGTCAGATGAAGAGCAGAAAGAAGGCAACCAGTGGTTTCCAGATGTTTCGTCAGGGAACTCAGCTTTGACTTGGCATGCCAATAACGGCTTAGCCAACACTGCTTACATTTCAGTTTCTTCAGAATAACCCAGAAGCTTCAGACACCCATTTTTAGGTCCTGACATTTGGAAACCAGTGGTGTTTGGAAAGGGGTCAGGGAATGGGGTAAAACATTTGAAAGAAACTGGCAAAGAAAGCTAAATTGAAACAGTCTCCAGCCATCAGATCACATCAGACATGATGTTAGACCCCAACAGAAGCAATCTTAAGCATTAACACTGCCTTACTAATGATTAATTTTGATCGTAAAACAAATACATGGCAAGGGATAGCACTGATATCACACACACATATATGGTAACGTACACATTTTCTCTTCAATTGTCTCTGATGTTACTTATTTAAACAGGGTAAATGTGTTTCAGAGTGCAAAACATTTGCCATCTGTGACACCATTCATTGCTGAGTCCAATCAAGTTTTTGCTAGCTAGCTAAGCTAACCAGTTTATGAATTTTTACCACTTTTTCTGAAGTAAGCATGCTCCAGGACCAGGTTCTATAATTCCTGCCAGTGAATCTGATTGATCTGATTGACAATTAATACAGTTTCTATGTTGTCTAAGTATTTTTAAGTTTGTGCAGACCTTTGTAGACCTCATAGTTGGTTATAGTTAGATCATTTCCCTTGTGTGTTTCAATGAAACAGCCCAACCAAATGTACTGTAACGGCACAGGAAACTTTCTGATGCTGTTGGAAATTAACGTCTATAGTATGCTTCAAAAGAAAGCGCCTGTGTCTGAAACCTCATTTTCAAAGGTGAATTCGACAATTTTTGTAACTTGAAGCAGACGATGAAATGTCAGATGACAATCAAATTTGACTGAAGATTACTGAAGACCTTAAATCTCAACAGAGTTGCTCTATCTGTATCTAGCTCCCTGAATGTACAACCCTAATGCCAAAACAGTTGGGATGCTGCGAAACAGAATGCAATGATCTGCAAATCTTTTGAACTATACTCAATTGAATACAGTACAAAAACAAGATTGCCTATTTAATGTTCAGATTGAGATGGGTGTTTGAGCCCATGCCATGGGTTAACTTCCGGTCTGCACAGCTGCATTCAGGACTGGAGCAGGATTTGGAGCAGTGTATGATGCCATCCAGAGGTCTTTTCAGGGATGCCCCTGCTTATTTTAGCTAGACAATGTCGAGACATATTCTGCATGTGTTACAGCTTTAACAGCATGGCTTTGTAGTAAAAGAGTTCAGGTACTAGACTGGCAGTCAAGACCTGTCTCCAACTGAAAATGTCTGAAACATTATGAAGGGCAAAATGCAACAACAGAAGCCCCAGACTGTTGAGCACCTGAAGTTGTATCTTAAGCAAGAATAAGAAAGAATTTCACTTTAAATTAAAAAATAATGTCCTCAGTTCCCAAATGCTTACCACGTGTTGTTAAAAGAAAAAGTGATGTATCAGAGTGGTAAACATACCCCTGTCCCAACTGTTTTGGAACATGTTGCAGGCATCAAATAGAGAATGAGTGCATATTTACAAAAAAACAAAGTTAATTAGTTTGAGCATTAAATATCCTGTCCTTGTACTATAGGCTGAAAAGGCTTTGCAAATTATTGCCTTCTGTTTATGTATATTTATGTATTACACACCACCACTTCTTTTGGAATTGGGGTTGTAGTAACAGAGAAAGTTGTGTGCAATTTGGTTATTAAAAGTAACTCTTGCTGTTGTCTACCATGCAGTACAAAGATATTGCTTGTGCTTTTAATGAGTCTAACATATTTCGTGCAGAAGTAAGCCTTCATGAATCTCATGCAACTTGCAACTCACCAATGTAACTAAGCTGTGTGTATAGTTTCACTGTTTAACAGACAGAGGATTTCTGCAGGATACTGAAACCTGGTGAAAAGGTCAGAAAAACAAACAAAAGATCTTGATGGAATTCAACCTTTCACAGAACAGACATTAGCTTCCATTGACCGCTCTTGGTGTTTTCAGCAGGTGGCCGCTTCTGCTTAATCAGTGCCAGTAACTGGCTTTCATTCAGAGTCAACAAAGTGTCTAATATTAAAGCAATGTGTGATATATCATTTCAGCCGTAGGTATTACTAAAAGGTTATCTTTAACAATCAGTTTTTATAGCCACAAGAGACTTTTCAATCGAGCAGCAGGAAAACAAATCTTAGAATCAGAAGCAGCTCGCCTAACTGACAGAAGAAAGACACCTGCCCAAAACCAAAACTTGCAGTAGTATACCAAATGCCAAACTCAAACTTTCCTGAGAAAGAGTAGAAAATATGAAACTTAAGTAAACTGAAGATAGGACATGCTGAGCTACAACCAGCCAGAAACCACCTGGCAACCAGCAGGCAACACCCTGCAAACACCAAGCAACAACCCAGGACCAATCCATCATCCAGGAGGCCAGCAACAACACAGAAGTGAACAGGACTGATCCAGCTTCCTGAAATCTCAAGGAGCACCAAATCAGCAGGCAGCACTTCAGCAACTGGTTGTAGAAAACCATAACACAAGCAACAACATCAACAAAACATTAGCATCATGTTAACATGAGCAATAGCAGTAACTTATCAACCAGAGCGATAAGAGCAATGTCATCAACATTTTAACAGCGACATTAGCATCATGTCAACCAGAGCAACATTAGCATTATATCACCAAGAGCAACATTAGCATTATGTGAACCAAAGCAACATCAGCAACTGATTGCCAGCACAGCACCAAAGACAGCAGCTGATCAGAAGAGAAAGCAAAGAAAAGCAAGATGCAGAGCAACATGTCAGCCAATGCTGACAAAAACATGTCCAATAGCAGGTAGAGAAATTAATCCAAAATCCTCTTCTTACACAAATGACATTTCTGTCATTCTTCAGCTCATACATTTGCTAGTTTGAAACTTCAAAATACAAAACTTTTAAAAATCCAGGTCGGTGTGTGAGCTGCTACCTGCAGCTCACCACAGCTTTCAAAATGATGCCAGGCATCTTCATAGATTTCAGTGCTCAACCTCAACACTTACAATTCACATCCAACACTGACTAAGTTCACCTAATGCGTCCTTAAGATGGAGTTTTAATAGATTTTCAACCAGAACATCCACTCCTCTTGTTGGTGTCAACCTGCTAACAGTCTGCCTGAAACATCAACAGCGGCAAGAGGATAAAACAGCAGAAGAAGAAACAGTAACAGCTAATAATGTCAGAAAGGTGAAAAGGTTCAGCTCAAGCTGCAGATTGCACTCACATAAAACCAAGAAACGAAATGAAGCTGATAGGAGACAGAAAATGATGTCCATCAAACATCCAGAAATACAGCAAATTCTCAATGCAGCACAAACACCCCCTTGATTTCTCAGTTCAAAGCTGAAATACTTAACTCTCCACATGTCGTCGTCAACCACAGAACACATTAATAGTAATGGAATTGAACAAGAAGAGTGTAACGAGATCCATGGACTAAATAACTCAGACACCAAGATAGACTGTTTTAGAACAAAGATGAAGGAATCTCCACATATGAGCCAACTTGGAGCTCAAATCTCAACAGACAGGACAATGAGACAGGATCTGGCATGATGAAGCCTATGGCTGCAAGTTATTAATTATTCCAGACCTCATCCTTTCATCTATTTCAGAAGTACAGAACTCCACTGACCTGCACAAGACAAAAACAGAAACAACTGCCACACAGGAAAATGTGCCAAGGTAATGATTCTTTTAACTATAGCCCCTTTCAGATATGCATCCTATGACATAAATGTTCAAGCAATTTTATGGCAGTCTCATGTTTGAATAAACAGCTGTTGATTTTTAAGCGCAAGTCACAACTGCAATCTGATGGTTTGAACCTGTAACACTGCTTGGACAATCAAAATAAAGCAGAAAACACTGTGAATAAGCCTTAATTAAAGATGTATTTATTCATTTATTTTAAGAGATTCTCACACCTGATCACTCTAAAAAAAAAAAAAAAAAAAAAATTTCCCTCACAGTGGGGCGAGGCCAAAGAGGTCGAAAATTATCTCATGAAACTGTTACCATCACCAAATCATCGGCCTCCAAGTCAATTCTATGTTCCACCTAATAAATTACAAACATCAGGTTACAATTTATTTACAGATCTATGGGGTCTTCCTCACACTGACAACTAACAATTATTGCAACTAACAATCATTTTCACTATTGATTAATCTGTCAATGATTTTTACAATTTACCGATTAATGGTTTAGTCTATAAAATGTTGAAAACAAGAAAAATGCTCATCATAAGTTACCAGAGCCTTAAGTGATGTCTTCAAATTGCTTTTTTGTCCAACTAAAAGTCAAAAATCCAAAGACTCTTCCATTTACTATCATACATGACAAAGAAATGAAGCAAATCCTTACAGTGAAGAAACTGGAAACAGCAAATATTTGACTTTTTTTGCTTAAAAAAAAAAAGAACTGAAACCATTAATCAATCATCTGAAGAGTTGGCAACAAATTTTCTTTTGGCAGTCTAATAGATGAATCATTGCAGTCTAAAGCTGATGTTAATTTTCTTTACATACAAACGAAAACCACAGAGACTTATGTTTGGATGATATACTGCACTACTTTGACATTTGTTTTTGATTGCATGTCTGAAAGGAGCTCATGTCATAAAATCCTTTGTTAGCAGTTAAACCCAGACTCCATGACACCTGTCACTTGTTCTGAACAACTTTCTACCTGCTGATATCGACAGTCCATCATTTCTGTCTGCTTATATCAAGAGCACAATTCATATAGTAGTGGACGTGTAACGTCACGGCCCGGGGGCGTGGCTTGCTCTTGTGGTCTCAGTGGGCAGCAACCGACCGCAGTGAATCAATCAACAAAAATTAAGCTTAAAAACAAAGCACTACCGAGCTCAAACTCACTCACACCTCCTTATCAACGTATTATTACTTACGGTGAAGAAACTGCAGCTGAATTGTGCTGAAAAATACACGAAAAGACCGAAAACTTAACCCTGTCCCTACGTGTCGGTTCGCTAGCTAATAGCCGTTAGCTACATATAAGACACCATTTTAAATAAACCTGCACGAACGTTTTACACAATCAGTAATTATAATAAACAAATATCCGACTTGAAGCCTCTAAAGTGAGACCCTAACAATCTTAGATAACTAGATAATTCCCTGGAGAAATGCTGATTGTCGTTAGTTTAGCTTAGCTTAGCTATCTGAACAGGCTAACGCTCCGTTAGCCACCTAGTGCTAGCCGGTTGTGAGCCTTGCTTTGTGTGTGTGTGTGTGTGTGTTGGAGCGGAGAAGCGAGCAGGATTCACGCTTTCAGCGGCTCCTCTCGCCTCTGCTCCCGGTGTAAGTGCATCACTGAGTGGGGCTGCCGCTGCTGGATTCTTACCGAGAAATTTGTCAACAAACACAATGAGGTTTAACTCATGAACGAAGCTCTCTTCTTTTCTTTTCTTCTCTTCTCTTCTCTCTCTGCAGGCTGCTACGGCACGAAATGTCGGCGAAAATACCGCGATACTAACGTAATGACGCGAGACTGCGCGTTTCCTTGACGTCAGGGCGACATCGCCCCCTACCGGTTCAGCAGGGCTAATAAATCTTGATGGTGCCAAGGAGAAGTTCAAATTTTTTGATTTAGCATTAGATTAAACCCCCTAAAAGTTAACAAAATGTATCTTAGTTTTTTTTCCTTATCTTTTATACAACAAAAATATAAACGTATCACTTTATTTTTGCTCCTAAAAAAAAAAAAAATCTTCAAAAGGATTATTCCTCTCAAAGTTTGTTTGCAAATTTGTTAAAACCTTGCACTTCGGCAGTTGTGGCATATAGGAATGCAGATTAAACAAGCATGATAATTGCACAGGTGTGCTTTGGACAATAAAAGACAACTTAAAATGTGCAGTTTCATCCCCTGGAAGGCAAAGCCACAACCTGCCTCATTGTCTTACCCTGATCTTACTCTTAACCCTAATCAACCCAACATACAATACATGTATTGGCCAATACTATTGTTAAGTGACTTTAACAATGATAATGCCTGTTAATTTTTTTTAAAATAAGGATGGACCCAGGGGAAAAAAATCCCCTTACAAAAAAATACACTGTCCAAAAGTATATGGACACCCTGTTTAAATACATAGAGTCCTGACCAGCCATATCATACATCACCTCTGGGATGAACAGGAACTGCCAGGCCTTATTTTTCACCCAACATCAGTGTGGACCTCACTGATGCCCTTCTGTCTACAGGAGTCTCTGCAGACGGGGTCCCAACATCTGGTGGAAAACCTTCCCAGAGGAGTCGAGGTTGTTACAGGAGCAGATAAATGCCCACAGTTCGGTACCAAATATCAACCATCGTCACACATGCCTGAAATGTTGTTTTTGTGATGTTTTATTTCATTTTTTATTGCATCATTGTGTGTTTTGTATAGTTTTATAGCTTGACTTGTACGTTCTGTTTGTTGTGTGCATTTGCGTACAAGTCCAACTATGTATGAACTATGAAACTAGATCAGGCAATACACGTGGTGGTATGTACTGTAGCATTTGTCCATGAAATCTAATACCAATATATCAATAAAAATGAACATTAATAAGATCACAGGTCGTCAAATACTAACGTTATGAGTTGGTAAAGCGTCCTGAGCACAGCAAAATGAGAAACACACACGCCACACACTTCTGGAGGGTCATGGATGATGACTGAGAGAGATTGTTTTAGTCTGAGTCCATGCATAATTCTGGGGGGAAATTCTGCATATTTTGCCTTTGAATAAAACAAAGCAAAACATTATTATTGCATAATCATGAAGCAGCGCTTTATTGGATAATAATGTATATGATGAGAGTAACAGTAGACGACAGTAGGTGCAGGAGTCTAATAAATACAACCAGTATGGGCTCAGCTGAATACATCCAGGAACACGATACAAGACTTTAGAAATCCTTTTATTAAATCTTTAAAAAATATACTTTTTTTTTTTCAGATGCAGATTTTTGTGTTCAGACTTTCAGGATCTCCTTTAGATTCCAGTCTGTCAACAACCACAGACACATGCATGTGGACCTGAGCTGTTTTTTTTTTTTTTTTTTACTCCTTTCCATCTTAAAAAAAAAAAAAAAACAGCAGCTGTGGTCAAATCAAGGCTTCAGTCTTGTAGAGTGTTCCAGACGTTAACAAAGTAATCAAACTGTGGCTGCTAACACTGACATGATGCTCATTAAATACTGAAAACCGATGTGGGAAATGAAGGAATAACAGCAAGCGTGACTTCTGAGACAGAGGGGGCTGCATCACATGTGAACAGAGCAGGGGACAATGTGTGGATCGTCGAGTGAAAAGTTCTGACTCAAATTTTCAGTAAACTATCGAATCGACTCAGTGAATTTAGGTCTGCTGCCTTTAGTTGCCGTCACAGCCTGGTGAAGCAACACTGCCCATTGTTCCCACTTAGTTCCTTTGTCACTCTGGTCGTTGTTTATTCTTGGTTGCTTCACACATTGAACAGAACCTGTATCACAAAGCGAGTTGAGCAGTTCAGCCATCTGTCTTTGCATTTAAATCACAATTTAAATTACTTTTAACCAGGTTATATCACCGTGGTATCCTATGCTGCAGGGTTAACTTGCTCCAGAGCAAGTTCACTTCAGAAGATCAGATCAAAACCTGTCAGTGGTCCAGTATGACCAATTAGATCACTGGGAAATGGAGGCAGAATTCCTACAATATCCTGAGTCACACACCAATTTACAGCCGTAGGGGCCGTCCACACTAAGAATCATTATTATAACATCAAATATATCATTTCAAAATAATCCCCACCACAACTTTAATGATCACAGTGGTGAACAATATCACTGGGATCCCTTTCAGAGTGTTTCGATGAACAATAGAAACACTGACAGCCGATCAAAATCATAAAATATTGCGGCATACAATTTATTAAATGCTTATATAACATGCTTCAAATGACACATTAAAAAAAAACGTCACTTTACCTGAGAAAATAATCTTTGGCACTGATGGACTGAAGTTTGTTTGGTCCTTATTGATCATCAGGATACCATCAAATTGATGTTGGCTCATAGGAAAGTATGAATAAAGTTCGTCTTCTTCAAAAGACATAGCTCTTGTAACAGAGGTTTGGATTCTCCTAACTCCTCTCGTCTTTGAAGAATTTTGTGAACCCATATACTTCTGGTTTCCTTTTCGTTTCTCTGCACAAAGTACAGCAGCAACAGCAAATCAATATCCATTTTCCTCCGCATGTGCTTGGCACAATTGTTTACAGAATGTTATCGTGTGGTTGCTCACATCCTTATTGTTATTGTTATCTTTCTTGATGTGGACGGCCCGTTAGACTTACTGCCAATGTTTGGCTATGAATCCTTTAACCACTTCTTATTTTATTCTAGGTATTATATTTGATATATTTCTCCTCATTGTAAATCACTTTTTGTTGCCACAGGTTTCACACTTACTGGGTAAAATTAAGAACTCTTTCATGTAAACACACCCTAAGAGTAACCCAAAGAGAGCCTGACTGAGAGGAACTGACTTCATGATACACGATCCAGATGTTACAGCCTCTGACAGCTTCTCAGTCGAGACACAGAGGCAACCTGTTCCGACCGATCTACAGCAGAGTGAATACAACACACGGAAGTTACCCCACGCTGGTTAACTCTCTGAGCAACATCTCCTGACAGAGCAACTAGAGGAGCCTCTACAAAGACAGAGAGATACAGCTACAAACAGACTTCAAGTCAGACAGGAAGATTGTGCGTGTTTGTATACAGGAAGGAAAAGCTGGTCTACTCCCAGAATTCACTGGGAATCATCGTCGTCATCGTTGTCTTTGTCCTCAGCCAGGAAGTAAACACAAAGTGGGAGGAGTCTAGTGCTGTGTCCACTTGATGCTCTTCAGATCGATGCCCTCTTGAACCATCTCCCACAGAGGACTGACACACAGACAGACAGAGAGAGAGACAGAGAGAGGTTACTGGGGGTGGGTTACCTGTTGCACTATTACCATTTACCAATTACAGCTTTCTATGGTCTGTTATTTCTGTATAACAGACCGTTGCTATGAAGAACAGACCATTGCTATGGACACAGTCCTGATCATAGACTCTGGAGGAGCACTAAAACAATTTTTAATTAACATACTGTGTCAAATAAGTATTAGTAGTGACAGTATATTACGTTATCCCGTACTTGGAGCACATTACACATAATGTCACCATCACCCATTCATGCAAAGACAAACTTAAAGCTAAGGACATGTTTTGTGTTGATTATAGAGGACAAAAGCAGGGAAAAATCTCCTCCTGCTTCCTTTTAACAGGCTAACTCACTACTTTCTGAGTAACTTTTAACTTTGATTACTTATTTTCATAGTTTTGTACATTATTTCCATTTCCAAGATTTTCATTTTTACTGCAAACATTTTTCAGTTCCAAATATTGTTTATTGTCTCCTTGATTACAAATAATCTATATTGGTGTCAGCCCCCATAAAATATATAGGTCACTCCCTATATTTTAAATTATCAAGTTAATATTCACAATCTGACAACATGGAAACATCTCTGAAAAGAAGTCTGATGGGTCAAGAAACACAGGCAGTCAGAATAAATTGAAACCCTGATATTACCTTGGTGAGTATTATTACTATGATGTTGTTGTAACTGATATATGTACCAACCAAAACAAGAATAAACCAGAATCATTAGTCCAGCTGAACTCACCTCATCTCTCTGAGTCTGGTGACCTGATGGATGCATTTCTCTGCTGTGTAGTCCACCTCTTCTTCTGTGGTGAACCTGCCGATACCAAACCTAACACACACAAACACACAAACAGAAGTTTTCATTAACCTACACGCGATTCAACTTAAGTCAAGCCAGAGAACAGAGAGGCTGCAGAGAGCTGCAGATGTTTCACTCTGCTGAGTAGGGATGAAACGATTACCGGTTTCACAGTAAACCATCATGTACCTAAAAATGGTCCTTGACTGAAACATTGTGTATTAGAAGTGTTCTTTATTGAACAAGTTCTTTATTATGACGAGTGTTTGTACCTGATGGAAGAGTGAGCCAAGTCTTCATCTGCTCCGATCGCTCTGAGGACGTATGACGGCTCCAGAGACGCTGACGTACATGCACTGTGTGAAAACACACACAACACACACACACACACACACGTATTCATTCATCTTTTATATATTAAGTTTTTGTTAACTTGTAAACAAAAAGTTGTTTCTACCAAAGCACACTTGTGCATCACTGAGGTCTAACAAACATGTTGAATATATTTCTTTCAATTTTAATGTGAACTATCAGGTGGCAGGAACGTGAATCAAGGTTATAATAATTATTTTAAACTAAACTAAAAACTAACAGTTGGTGTGAAAAAAACGGTTTATTCAGCTAAAATAAAAATAGTAACTAGACTTTAGAAAAACAAAAACTAACCAAAACAATACTGTGTACTTACAAAAACAAATAGAATACAAATACAACCCCATATTACTGTGTAATTTAAGAAAACCTAAACTAATAAAAACTAGACATTTCTAAACAATACAAAATAAACTGAAACAAGCAAACCCACTCTGGAAACTCACTGAAACTAAACTGAAACTGAAAACAAAAATTAGAAACTAAATAAAAATAAATAAACTAAAAAGAAAAGAAAACTATAATAACTCCTCATCAGAATGATACAAACAAAATAGGGACCCATTTGCAAAAATGTTGCTCCAACAATTTGATTAAACAGCTTTGACTCATTAGGAGCACCTGCTCCAAATAAAGCTTGAGCCCTGTTCATATATATATATATATATATATATATATATATACATATACACACATATATATATACTTTTTTTTTTTAAAGACAGGTGTGTGTCTGACCTCCCAGATGACAGAGCGACATCCTTCAGCGCCATCAACAGACTCTCTCCTTCCACATAAGCAAAGGACAGGTTGATACAGCCTGAAAAGCACAAACACAGTCAGGTTAGTGCATCTTCCTCATTTTCAACTTTCACTGACTTTAAAGTTCATGCTGGATGAAATCCAAGCATGTGACAGTGGTATGTTTTTTGTGTTTCACTTCTTCCTGTGTGTGTGTGAGTGTGAGTGTGTGTGTGTGTGTGTACCAGGGTAGCGTTGTTGTGGATCTCCGTTCATGATGACGTCAGGAATCCCAGACATGATCTTCTGGACCAGACGATTAGCCAGCATGGACACTCTGTGATGATCATACTGCGCACAAACACACACACAGACACACACACACACTAAGTCTCGGGATGTTTGGATGCGTTTATTGAGTCTCGGGATGTTTGGGTACGTTTGTTTTACCTCCATCTCCTGCTTGGCGATGTCGCAGGCGGCTCCCAGCCCAACAGCCAGCGGGGTGGGGACCGTGCCGGAGCGCAGGCCCCTCTCCTGACCGCCTCCATTCTGCAGAGGCTCCAAACGCACCCGGGGTCGACGACGCACATACAAAGCGCCCACACCTGTACACAAAACACAAATACAGTCAGAATGACCTGTGAAGAACCACAGGGATCGAAACTCGACCCCCTTCTGTTTCATGCTTCCATTTAGGCCAGATTTTTTTTTTTTTTTTATTAATTAATTACCTATTTTGAAGATGCTGCAATCAATTTCTTTTGTCCATGTGACTATAGTCCCATTAAAGGGACAGTTCATATTTTTCCTATGGCCTGTAGTGCTGTTTATCTATCTGGATCGTTTTGGTGTGAGCGGCTGAGTTTTTGAGGTATTGTACCATCTAGAGCTTTTGCTCAAAGCACCAAAAAATGAGGCAGCAATGTCTCTTTTCAGAAAGTTACTCAAGATAATCCACAGACCTTGCTGTGAGCAGTTTGATGAGGAACTACTTTCTTTCTGTGGTAGAAAGAAAGTAGTTCCTATAGTTTGATGAGGTCTGTGGATTCTCTTTTCTAGTTTTATTCCCTTTTTAAAGCACTTTAAACTGACACGTCTGAAATATAACAGCACCACCTCCCCTAACGAGCTAACAGTTGAGGGTATATGTACAGTAATGCTACAGCTGACCTTTGGGTCCGTAGATCTTGTGGCCACTGATGGACATCAGATCAACCTTCCAGTCGTTGACGTTGATGGGAATCTTTCCTGCAGCCTGAGCAGCGTCAGTGTGGAAGAAGACTCCTTTAGAACGACAAATCTGACCTGCGGGCAAGAAAAGGAAAGATAAAAATAATCAATAGTTTTGATCAGAACACTGAATCAGATCAGATACTCCCTGAAGGCTGGACATGATCGCAGTGATGTACTTTGTTCTGAAACATTCAAACATGAATGAAACACAGAGTAGGTGGATGTTTCAGAGATCTGATGTCTGAGTGATGAGTATGTTTGTGTTGCCATAGTTACCGATCTCTTTGATGGGCTGTTTGACTCCGATCTCGTTGTTGACGGTCATCACTGACAGCAGAGAGGTTTCAGGGCGGATGGAGGCCTCCAACAGCTGAACAAACACACACGCATTTTTAAATACATACACACTGACCTCTGTATGTTGTCTGAATGTTCTGTATATGGTCTCTGTACATGCTGAACATGTTTCTCTCTGTGTTTCTGTGACTGTTCTCTCTGTGTGCTCAGAACGTTTACCTCAAGATCCACCAGTCCGTTCGCCTGGACCGGCAGGTAGGTGATGTTGAATCCTTCGGCCTCCAGCACTCGACACGAGTCCAGAACACACTTATGTTCGGTCTGCGTGGTGATCACATGACGTTTCTTCGCCTGATAGAACCTGGCCACGCCCTGCAGGAGAGGAAGAGGCAGAGTCACCACCAACATCACGACTCAGTGTTGTTAATTTACTGTACTTTGGCCTTTTCAGTGTTCCCAATGTGTTCTCAGTGTATGGTCACACCAGCATATAAAATGGTGAAATCTCATGCGGACGTCAATAGACCTTTTTCACAGCAGCCATCTTGACATGAAATAGTAAACACAGGTCTTAACGATTATACTAATTAAGGTCCCATTCCATTCAATGAATGGAATGGGACCTTAATGGGAAAGGATCTGCAACACTAAATAGAACAGAACCTCCACTGGTAACACCTGTGTTTACTATCTGAAGAGAGAGGACTATTCATTTCAGTGGATTTGTTCACACAGGCAATGCAATTTCTTTGTGTCAATTTGGGTGAACTTTGACATGCAAATTTAGGTCAATGCCCAAAAGCAAACTGTTTTTATAGAGCTGAATGGAAAGCTGGAGAGTCCAAAGTGGAGGAAACTACTGTGTACAACTAGGAAACTATCAAAGCTGTGTGCCAATATCCAGTTATATGTAACCTCCTCTTTCAGAGTATGAGCTGCCGCACAAAAGCACAATGCTTAGCAAAACAAACAAGCTGATGAGCCTGCTAATAGGGATGAAACAATAATCGGTTTCATGATAAATTTCCAAGAAAAGAAAAAATCACAATTAGTATTCAAGTTTTAAATTTTAGTTACTGTTATAACCATGTTTGATAACCATGCTTTGAAAAACTCATGATAAATAGTGGTCAGCAACAACCAAAGTTAGTAGCAGTCTCACAGACACAGAACCACTAGCAGAAGAGGACATAATTCCATTTCAATTATTGAGAGGTGTGTATCAGTACTTTTTGAACAGTTACATCACATTTTAACAATCCCCACGATAATACTGACGTGTGAAATGTTCATACTGTTTGATCTGCATCTGCTTTATTTTACCTCGTGTTGAATTTGTGTTGTTTCCACTACAATAACCATAAAATATAAACGTCAAAAATAGAGTTATCTAAAGAAAAGTCTCCTCCTGCTTCTTTTTAACTGGTTTATGCATTGTTCCCAACCTGGGCCCCCCAAGACTTTGTCTCCTCCGAGGTCATCGAAATTATAATTGAACATGTTAAAAAAATATATCAATTTATATTAAAGTCTGAATATAAAACTATTTAAAAAGCTACATTTTTTTGTCCTCAGTAGGCCACATCTCTGTGACCTCTCAAACTCTGTAACTCTCTCTTTTTCTTTTGGTAAGAATGATAGATGTAGGAGGGACTCTAAGGATAAAAGGCTTGGAGTGGACTACTGCACTACTCACTGTAACTTGGCATGGGAAAATGTAAACATTCTGGTCTGAATGCCATAAATAATTTCAAAGGATTTTAAGGAGAATCCAACCCATATACAGAAATAGCAAATCTTTTTGCTGATAGACTTGTTTGCTTATGTAGGTCATGTAGAGGCAACAGTAAGAAACTGAGGCTGTTTCATAACCAGTCAAAAACTCCTTGTAGTTTTAGTGAACTACGGGGGGCACAATGGTGAACAAAATGCCCCGGAAGAGTAAACAGCACTGCGCAGAGAAAATATAGAGAGGCTAGTAGTGCTGTTGTGACTGACTGGCACTACCCCACCTGGTTAGCATACTAGCATTTAGCCACACCAGTAGTCCAAGAAACCATATTTCACAAAAAGCCACAGACCAATTTGTGGTGTGACCAGACCTCCAGTCTGTTCTCATTCTGTACTTTCTATGTTCCCTCAGGTCTTGATCTGTTCTGAAACATGTTGAGGTAGTGGTGCGAGGAGGTGTGATGAAGAGGAGGTAAGACAGAGGGGGTGACGACAAGGAGGAGCAGAGTTTTACCTTGATGGCCATGTTGTTGGACTCGGTGGCTCCGCTGGTGAAGATGATCTCTCTGGGATCTGCTCCAATCAGATCAGCCACCTGCTGCTCAGAGAGGGGACAACACACACTCAGTGTCTCTCTATCAAGTTCTGATTTAATCACAATAAATACACAGCCCGTTGTACGAGGTTCACATTGTAGATAGAGGAAAAAAAAGAAAGAAAAGAAAAGACAAGAAAAACTTTCCCCCCTTTCTCCCTAGACAAACTGTGTCTCTCTACCTTCCTGGCCGTCTCCATGGCAGTCTCGCTCTCCCAGCCATAGGCGTGTGTTCTGGAGTGAGGGTTGCCGTAGTAATTCACCTGGTAGGGCAACATGGCATCCAGCACCCGTGGGTCCTACACCCACAAACACACACACACACACACACGTTAAACTATATATGCAAGTAAATGTAAGTAAGTCTGTCTCTGATTCTGACATCGGCTGGTAAAGCCTGTAACCATGGCAACGTGGTTGGTAATGGTTACCATGGGTGTGGTGGCCTGGAAGTCCATGTAGAGGGGGCGGGGCTCATCTTTCTCCAGTTCCTGCTTCTTTATCAACTCTGCAGCACAAAACAACAATAGACAGTCAGTTTAAGCTGGTTTCACTCAGAGTTTAATCAGATCTGTGTGATTCTGGACTGAAACTGTGGTCAAATATCTGCAACAGGCAGGTCAGTACCTGCTGAGTCATTCATGTTTACAGAGCTGTGAATGGAAAACTGTAAAGTTATGAAAGTTGAATATCATATTTATATGCCGTATGTGTTGTATTGCGTTGCATTGTATTTTTTTCTTCATATACATTTTATCTATTTTGTTGAGTTTATTCTACACAACAAAAGCAATGCACATCCTTATATGTGAGACTGCACTTTATAAGCATGTCTGCAAACTATAATCTTTCCATCAGTTTAACATGTTAATACTTAAAGGTGCCCTGTGGAGTTTTTCTGTAAACAAACAAAACATCTGTTTACATTCTAAGTATTTTAAATCCATATTTTTTGCGTCCATGTTTGCTAGATTTCTGGGGGTTTTTTTTCTTCCCTGACTTTGCTGGCAGATTGTAGCACACTTTGGTATGTTACCTCCAACATGACAGTGGGGGTGACATCAGCAGCAGGACTGTGTAGAGAATCACCAATTTAGTGTGTCATCGTGAGCATACACAATATAAATAAAGGAAGTGGGGACCCACTCATCATGGAGAAACAGCTCTCTAGCCCTACTAGGGGCCAAAAACTCCACAGGAAACTGCTGACATTAATTTATTGCCATTTTGTAACCATTTCTTCTCGATCTTTTTTTTTTTTCTTCACTCCTGCTTCCTTCTCTATTGTGAGCACTGAACGAATGAAACCTCATTGTCCTGTACACTGAGTACTGTACAGGACAGGAGAATGACAATAAATTTTATTTTGACAATTTCACTGCATTTCTTGGATAAATATTTTAAACATTATCTGCTTTCATCTTCTTCAGTGTGGCCTTTTGGTTATATACTGGATAAGGGTGTCACCACATACCAGTATTATAACCATGCTATTTAAAAATCAAATATTGATATTATGTTAATAATACACATATGATATTGTGTAAATAATCCAGCACCTCAAGCATACTGTCTCCTACTTTGTCTCCACACACACACACACACCACACACACACACCTTTTCACTACCCATTGTGTACTTACACCTTTTATATGTTTTTGTACAGTTATAGTTACATACACTCCCTCCACCTCCCATACACTTGTATTTTAGTTTGATACATTGCCAGAAAACAAAACAAAATGCACAAAGAAGAAGAATTTGACTGGTAGCATTATTATGTTTTACTTCAAATTTTCTACAGATATCACAATAACATTGTTAGTTATTGTTGGTGAAAATCTGATATTGTGTCAGCCCTAATACTGAACCTCTTTGGTGTTTGGGTGAGTCTGACTGTTACTGGATTTCTGAGGCAAATTTCGATATTTGAGATTTTTAAAAATCTTAAATGATATATCAGTACAGTAGATAGATTACATGATCATTTACAGCACATACGCAGACCATAAATCATTTACTGAGATAAATGTGTAAATGTGTTTCTTAAAGAACAGTGACCAAGAAAAATACAATTTTACAATGCAAAATGCTTTCAAATGTCTTATTTAGTTCGAACTACAGTCAAAAAAAAACAAACAAACAAAAAAAAAAAAACAAAAAACAAAGATATAGGATATTCATAGAAACACAAACGCATTAAAAAAAATTAAAAACTGACCAAAAGTGGCATTAAAAAATGCATCAAATCCTGGAACAAAATGTGTGTAACAACGTTAAATATTTGAAAAATAAAAACAAAACTGAAACCATAGCTTGTTAGACACTTTACCTGATAAATTATGATTCAATATTTTATTTCATCATTTTATTATTGGTTGGTTTTATAATATTAATGTATTCTTACAGACTGCTCACGTGTGTCTCTACGTAACGTTTCATCAGTCAGGTCACAGCTGTTGTAAACTGCGTCACTTTGGGATTAGCTTCACGCTAGCTGAAGCTGCTCTGAGCTAAAATAACCGGCTGAACTGGCTCCGGACCGTTGTTACCTTTCTGCAGGGTGCTGGCGGCTCTCCGCTCAGAGCCCAGCCGGAGAGGGAGCCACGATCCCGGCCTGAGGAGCCGGGAGGAGACGGTCCTGCTCGGAGAAAGCATCTGCACGGGCTGCTGGCTTCACCTGGAGACCCGCTGACCTCCGACAGCACGCTGACAACTGCAACCACAACACCAGCGGGAGGTGAACTGGTTTGAACCAGTTTAACCGACTGGTTTCTGTTGGTAAAAATGAAAAAGAAGATTCACGGTTTAAGAGTAAAAGTAAAATCTGAGCGAAGTTCGGTTTGGTTTGAGAAACGTTGCCGCCTGTCAGTTATATCCAGAGTACAGACTCGGTCATTGTCAAGGTGGCTACGATAATGACTGACACTTCCGGTGATCCTTTCAAAATAAAACATTTTAATGCCGTGTGTGACGAGTTTATTTTCCTTAAAAACAATTGTGTTTGTGTTGTTTGTTTGTATGTATGTATGTATATATATAATGCTCTGTACCTGTGGCAATAACAATAATAAAAAAAAAATGTTGTCCAAAATGTTTTTTTTTTAGTTAAACGTTCTGAATAAATGTGTATTTTGTACCCAAAATAATATAACATTTTTAACATTTGTTTTGTTTTTCCTAAACACACTCATGCAGCCTTTTTATTAACAATAAAAAGACATACAAAATGAGGAAGTCATTAATTTTGGCCATTTTTTTGCTCTTGTATTTGCAGTACATTTTCCCAGTACAAAGAAAAAAGAGGGTCAAAATTATCAACAATGTACCGGGATATGTCCCTCCAGGGTTTGTCGGTAAAGGGGCATTGTCAGAACAGATGTAGCAATGTTTCTGCACACGCATCGCAGAATGAACAATAACATGCCTCTCTCGTCTCTGCAGCTTGTTCCTGTTGACTCTCTGCAGCTTGACGCAGCTCGGTGTCGATGCTGTTTCATGGTTGCACAAGTAACGGAAATAGGGGGCGGGACTTCCTCTGGACAAGCTGCGCTCCCACTGGCTGTCGTGCGTTGTTTTGGCGCTGTTGAGGCGGGACCAAGACCTGTCTTTGCCCTGTGATTGGTTACAGACAGAAGTTTACGAAACGTGGGTTCAGCCCCCTGTAAAACCAGTTTACAGTTTGATTTCAGTTGCTTTTAGCACAACTGTCAAATGAAAATCAGGATTTTCAAAACACTGTGCAACTCTCAATTCCACAGTTATTTTTTCTTATCGCATTTAATGCAGTAGGGCCGCAACTAACAATTAATTTCATTGCCAATTAATCTGATGGTCATTTTCTCAATAAATCGATTAGTTGTTTGGTCCATAAAATGTCAGAAAATGGTGAAAATTGTTTATCAGTGATTCCAAAAGCCTAAGATTACGCCCTTGAACATTTTGCTTTGTCCTCAACCCAAAAATATTCAGTTTACTCTCAAAAAGGAGTAAAGATTTCATTAAATACTCACATTTGAGAAGCTGAAATCCAACAATCTGGACTTTTTTTTTAAAAAGTGACTACAAATGATACATTGATTATCAAAATTGTTTAATTTAATTGCTGATGACTAATTGTTGCTGCTCTAATATGCAGCAGGCGACATATGGGTGGATACCATCTCCCTTTTTTGACAAAATGGATCCCTTGGATCTTTTAACCTGCCATCCCTATTTCCATCCCCTAGTAGCAGAGAGAGTGTAGGGTATGGGGGTTGTTAGTGAATATCTTCTAGCTGACTGACTCAATGATTTTTAATTTGTCAGAGATTTGTGCAAATTAGAATCTAATATTCAACATTTTACTTAAAAGACAATGTACAAACTCATATAAAACATAATCCCTTTCAGTCATCACTTACGACCCACTAGAAGTGTGTGGTGTTGCCTGCATCTGCAGAGACTCTGGCCTCTGCCTGTATTTGCTTATTTTCTCATTATATTGTGCTCAGGATGTTTTACCAACCCAAAATATCAGTATTTGACATCCTGGATCTTTCTGGTGCGTTTACAAACAGCTTGGACAAATTCTACCTGATTCTACCTTTAAGATTGTGTAGCTCACTTCAAGTTTTTCAAAGAAAACATTAAAAACTCATCTTTTACCACAATTAAAGTAAATTTTCTCACATCAGTCTATGAATTCCTTGTTACTATAAGTACAAATATCTACAAATGACTCATAGATACATTGATTAGTCTTGGTGCCAAAATTTGGGTGAGCATTCCAATGAACGCCAGGTACAAACTTCATGTTGTCTCTAACATCCCCAAAAATATTGTCTAACATTGTATATACAATTTACAGTTTTTTCTATTTCTGATACCTGCGACGCTCCGAACCCTCAGGAGGTCTTGTGTAAAACTACCTGTTCATTAAAATGAGCAGTTCAACACCTTTTTCCTCATCAAGACAAAACAAACTCACCTCGTTTCAACCACAAAAAATCAATAAATATCCCACACAGATGGAAGCAAATACATGACAAGTTTTAATTTTCTCATAAAACTATGACATTTCTATGCAAAGCGAACATTTTAAAAGATTCTCTCCCTGATTGTGTTAAAGCGCTCCTGAGGGTTTGGGACGCTGAAACAAAATGAGGCAGAGCATCTTTTAAAACACTGAAACTCCGATTTGACAGGCATCAACTTTGGCAAACTGATTTAATATCATTCAGACTCTTTAAAGACCCACTGAAACCCTGATTATGCACAAAAATATCTCCTCCACTGCTTCACTGTGATGTTAACTTCTGTCTGCACTCTGTACTGATAACCACAACCGATCAAAGCATAATAATAATAATATTACAACACATCATTATTATTAAAATTAATGGCTTGAACAGATATATACATACAATCTTAACAATAAATAACGACACTGAACTTAGAGAAGCAGCTTTTGTCTGTTAAATCAGTAAAATCACAATTAAAAAGAAGCTCAGACGCTGGTCCTGAAAAAACGACATGAAGGAGGGAAAAGAAAAGTGTTCGGTTAGAGTAGTGAGTGGTTGGTAAAGGGTCAGTTCGCCCAAATTACAAAAATACACGTTCTTTCTCTTCCCTGTAGTAAGATTCTCTACAGTCAGATACTTTTAGTTTATTTTGTTCTGGTTTTGACATCTCTGTCTGGAAGATTTCTGATCTTGTTTACTAACAGTGTCCCTGATACTTTGGATAATCTTCAGAACACACTAGAGACGGATTTCTGGGCTTTTTCTCTGATAGAAACTATTTCTGATGAAAACTGTCAAAGTCAAATCACAATTTACAGTGTTTCCTACAGCTTTTCCACAGTCATATTCAAGCACTTCTCAAGACAACACTTGTTCTTACATTAATTACATATTTATATACATACACTTCCATGATTATTTCACTTCTTCATCACATTAAATCAGATGTTATAACCCAGCTTATGTTGTCTGATAGCGTTCTACTGAAGGGTGACAAATTAAAGGAAGTAGACTTGCATCCAAAACAACCTGCCAGAGTCAAAATCCAACTTATTTTACTTCTTTTATCTAAAAAGCAAACAATTTAGACAGGTAGCAATTTATTACTAAAGTAATGCAATTGGAGCTTCAAGCACTTTATCCAAAATCCAAGCACTTTTCAAAACTTGACAACATTCAAGTTCCAAGCATTTTCAAAGATTTCTAGCACCCGTGTGAACCCTGAATCTAAAAAGATTGCAGTTTTTATGTTGCAAGACCATTTCAGCATAACTTGGGCAATTCATGTCTCAACAAGCTGCAAAAAGTTTACCCAGGGTTTATTCCCCCGATCTTCACCTTGTACTTAGCTGCAGTTATGTTAACGCCAAGTTACAATCAATAAAGATAAATATCGCTGCTATTTTTGTAAATTATTGGGTAGTAATGTACAGTACAGGCACTATTTTAACATCTCATATATGAGCTAAATTAGTGATTTATATTTACAAAACTGTGATTTGTCTTTTGCCTGATAATAAACTCTGGAGGTCGTCAATAAGCAGCATATAATTTTATTCGTTTTCTTTTTCTTTTCATTTAGAGATAAGTTTGATTATTGGCACAAGCATATCTGTTTTGATAATATGCAGATGACCAAAGCCCTGGAAATTAATTTACAGAAAATAATCAGTTTAAATGTTAGTTTTGTGTAACTTAGGTGAACTGTCCCTTTAACATGGAGAAAAGAACCGGATGGGGAGCAGAAGGTGAAGCTGCAGGTGTGTCTCATAATTTCAGGAGGTAATGAACATCCAGCAACCATCCTGCCCCTTTAACTTGACATACGAAGCTCTTATTGACTGGTAACCGAGGAAACAGGCATCAATGAGCACAACACCAGACCTGTTTTTGAATCACTGAACAAATTGTGGATGCAGCTGTGATTCAGAGGTTTGGGACCAGGGAAATGCCACTGAACTCAACAGTGTTTCACTACTTTCTGAAAGAGAAACACACCCAATGATTTCATGTTGTTTTGTTGTTGTTTTTTTTAATTGCTAGACATCTGCTTGAAGCTGTGGCACGAGCACATCCAGAACATCTGAGAGCCGCAGAGTGTTTTACAGACTGGTAATGCTCTGCTGTTTTACATGAGGACAAAGTCAAAAAGTCTCTTCTCAATCCTCTGACCTCGACCCTCGAAGTCATGTGTGCAGTGGTTTCCAGTTCTCTGAGGACACTGGGAGGAAAATCAGACGGGGCGGGGCGTCAGCAAAAAGACCGGAGGGTTATAAGGCATCAGTGGGCGGGGGCCGCACAAAGGCCAACAAGCTCCGAAAAAAACGCCTCAGCAGGAAGTCAAACATTCACAGGCGATGTGCAGGTCAAAGCCCAGTCCTGAAGTCTGTCCTCCCTCGCTTAGCTCCGCCTGGAGGTTAAAAGGCTGATCCGTCACAGATGATGTTCTGGCCTCGGCCGGGGAACAGCTCCATCTGCCAGTACCGAGGATCAGCGTACACTGCGCGGGTCAAAGGTCAGAGGGAAGAAGAAAATCAGTGCAAGAGATCTCTGTGTGAAACGAATCATAGATTAAGTTATTAAGAAACATATAAATATTACATATTATTATTAGCAATGAAGTAGATGGCCAAACATCAACAGGAGTCGACAAAAACTTGTGAGTTTCAATAAAACAATGTAGCTAAAGTAAATAAATGACACAGTTATGTTAATATTTGGTCTTGGTATCTCCTCCTCTTCTTCAATCACCAAAAATTCAGCTATTGTCTTAAACTCACAAATTATTTAACTTTTAAGTGACTGTTATGTGTCCCTATTTTGTGCACAAAAGATAATCTGCTGTGAACAAGAAAAAAAAAGGAAAAAAAAAACACCTTCAGGGGCTCCATATAAAGTTTATTTATATATTCATTTATTTATGGGGCAGAGGGAGAAAAAGTACTTTTGAATTATACAAAAATCAGTCTGCTGCGGTAATCCACAAGTGATTAATGTGTTTCATACAGAGCCTTGAGGATATTTTTTTCATCTTGTGGGCAGAGAACCAAAGTGTTCTTCTAATGTCTGAAGATAAAAATGTGTGGGTGAAAACAGGTGCGGCAGGTGTTACCCATGTCTCCAGGCGTGAGCCACAGGTTGAAGGAGCTGCAGTGTTTCTGACAGCGTTGAACGGGCAGAACCCGAACCGTCGGCAGCCCCTCGCCCACCACCAGCCAGCCGAACACCCCGACACCCTGAAACACAGACAGCGGCTCAAAGTTAGAACCGTGGCTGAGGGTTCGTGTGGTAAACCATGGCGGGATACAAACCACAACTGAAGGTCGAGACTCCGCTACTAAACAAACCGACAACCGCACGCGACTGCAAGAATACAGCATTCAGTCAATCTGCACTTTCGACTGTATTTTCAAACATCTGTAAATCTCAATCTAAGGCACATACAGCAAACAATTTGTTAAAAAATGACTAAATTAAGAACAAAAAATATATAACTCTGCACAAATTAACAGAAAACAGCATTAGACAATATTCCTGACTTTTAAACATACGTTTAAAGCAAAAAATCTGAAGTAGTCATCCACAAAAACCAAAACAAAATCACATTAAATTAAAGTGGATTTTATTCTGCGCATCACTCCTGTCGACATCTGTACAGATCTACTTAACAGACAGCACATATCATTCCTGCATCTGGTTAAACGCTTTCGGTCTAATATGGATTTTTCAAAATCACACATTACATTTGGGCGACCCGAAGTCAGAAATAAATAGCATGCATGCTGTAAATAGTCACTGTTGTGTCTTAAACTGTAATAGAACATCAGTCTTGTCTGTAACAGTAACACCTTCTTCCTGTTCAGTCCTCCAGTCTGTAAGCGTTGGGACACCTGGATGTGCGGACTCACCTTGCTCTGAGAGTTTGTGCTGTGGGTGACGAGGCAGCGCTGCACGATGGTCCCAGCGCTGTCCAGCAGGGGGCAGAGCTCGGCCTTCGGGAAGAGCCACCTCAGCACCTTCTCCCTGGTCCCAGAGCTGAACCTCCTACAACACACACCAACAATCCCCGTTCACAACCGTTATTAAATACCACAGTGTCAACTCAGTGCATGTTCTGAGGATTAGATATTGATCTTTTAAGGTGGTCGGTTATTAATCAAACACGACGGATCCACATTAAAAACTGTTTTCTGCTCTGCTTTGTTAATTTACAGTGGCAGGCTAATGATGCATAAAGCTAACACTGATAATTCACTACTTCCCACATTTTCTTCACATGTGCTTTTTAATGTTAAAGGCAGCGGTGGCCCTTTACTGTGAATCTTACAATGTTAACACTGACTGCTATTGTTATCCAAAATCCACGGCTTATAGCTTTTCTAACCACTGATTTCCTAAATTATTTTCTCTCTGTTTACATGTACAACACTTCTTCAATCTGACTGAAACCATCGGAAAGAACATATTTACATCAACCAGAGAGAAACAATCAGATTAAGCTTGTACATGGTTATTTTACACCACTCCTCTCTGCATGATTGAAAATTCTTTCCAATCCAGTGTCTTCCGAGTGGATACTGAGTAAACGCAGATCAATGCATATCCACTTATGTCTCAGACATATTGACCCACGGCAGTAAAACAAGACCAGACCCAGTCGTGGTCCCATGTAGACCTGTACTTTGAACAAAACAGAGTACCAGGGGGCGGACGTTTAGCTCAGTGGGTAGAGCGTCCGACCCATGTACAGAGGCTGTTAGTCCTCTGCAGCAGCCGCTGGCTTGACTCCCGCCTTCGGCCCTTTGCTGCGTGTCATCCCCTCTCTCTCTGCCCCGTTTCCTGTCAACTCTCTGGCTGTCCTCTCAATAAAGGTAAAAAACGGCCAAAAAAATAACTTAAAAAAAAAACAAAAACAGCGTACCAGAGCAGAGTGAAGTTGGCAGGTCCTTGTGGCAGGCCGTCGTTATGGTTCTGCAGACCGTCGTCCTCCTCCAGCAGAATGGACATGGAGCCTGAGTGGGCCAAGTAGAGCTCCTCAAGCTGCTGCCGCTGGACACTGAGGGACTCCCCGCCCTGCACAGACCAGTATGAACCAGTTTAAATAAACAGAAACCAGTAGGAACAAACAGAGAATGGTCAGATTGAAGACATTTATCACATTTTATTGCTCAACATCATGTCAGTGTTGTAGATCAGATTGCAAACATTTAAGAGTCTAACAATTGAATTGTGGCTACAATAAAAACTTTTTTTCTTCTCCACTGCAACAGCAGCTGAGGCTCATGGGTACTGGAGCAGTAGAGGCATCCACCAAACTAAGAAAAAGCTAAAAAACCCTGCTGGAAACAATGTCGAAGTAATTTAAACTGATGGTCAGAAGGTAAACTTGCAGGATCTTTACATCATGCAGCAGAATTCTGTATTTCAATTTTGAAGAACATTGACACGTGTGGCGTTCAAGCTGTCGTTTACAAAGTTTGCACTGATGGGTGTCACATGGGAAGGTACATCAAGTGGCCAACTCTGCCTGTGGCCTGTGACCTCTGACCTTCAGCAGGACGAGCTGTGGCCCCCGTCGTAGTGTCACAGTCCCTCTGAGGCTCTCTGGGACTTCCAGCACCGACGAGATCTCTGCACAGCCTGAACAGTTGACCAGATTCTGCCTGAGAGAGCCGGCACTCCACCATTCATGGAAACCTGCAGAGTCCACACAAACAAACACATCTTCACCACTTAGGTCTAGTCATTTTAGACATTTTAATGCAGAAATGTTGCATATTATACATTTAAGTAGTAAAATATTGAATGCTTTCATCCTTTTGACACCCGGTGTTTAGTGAAAAACCATGTTTGTGTGTGGTGGTGAGAGAAATTTGACACAGAAAGACAGACAGCGTGATCGTGCTTCAGACCTTGCAGGTTGTACTTCTTGGCGATGGGCAGGGACAGCAGGCGGACGTGGCTGAGGGGCGACGACCAGTTGTAACAGCCCAGGTTGACCAGACCAAGCTGGGGGGTGCTCTGAGGGTACGTGAAGGCCAGAACCGCCACCAGCAGGAAACCCACAGCCACAACGAACTGCAGAGACAACAGGGACATCACAGACACTGAGAGATGTGTCTTTCCTCACACAAAGCATGAATAAACCTTTACTCTCTGACTGTATAGCTACAACAGCCAAGGGGTTTTTTTTTACAGCAAGAAAATAAAATAATTAAATTTTCTAGGCTCTAAATATTTCTTTTTGTTCGCTGGAATTGTCCCTCCTGTCTATGACATGATTACCATCTGAGTTTGACAAATCAGGTGGATTTCTTCAAAAATTATTGACTTTTTAGTACAAACTTCCTGTGCTGCAATACAAAGAGAGAATTTTGACTGTGTAAATACAAGGATCCTGCAGTGGAAAAGAACGATTATTGACAAAAACTTGGAAAAGCAATCAAATGCTCATATTTAAGAGGTTTTAACTTGCATGTTTAGACATTTAACATGACAAAGGTCTTCAGTGATTATTACATAAATGTTTAATCAGTGTAATATTCCTGTTGGCAGGCCTGACCTTTATGGTGGCCCTCAGGATGGGGAACTGTGGAGGCTCTCTCCGGGGCTCGTTGGTCTCCAGGACCTGCTTGATGAACCTCTCGATCTCCCTCTCCGACATGCCGTAGCGGTAGCCCGACTGGCGGAGGATGTCGATGCTCTCGGACAGTTTGTCATAGATACACGGCTCACTCATCGTCGTCCCCATGACGGCAGCGGTGATGGCGGCTTCTCTGTCAAACACGTCGATCTTCAGCTGCTGCGGGCTCCAGGAGCATCGTGTCACCTACGAAGTCATCTGAAATGATAACTGGTGTCACTTCAGAACTTTAAACGCCAGCTGGTTATTATAACTGACATGTTTAAATGTGTTGTCCAGGTGAGCATCCTTATAACACCTGACACTGTAACGTACCACCTACAGTATCTTATAACATAGTCTCCTCTCATCTTTTTGACTGTCCAAATCAGAGACTGCAGGTTACCAAAGGAACAGTACTGATGTTTCAGCCTCTGTTAGCAGTTAACTGAAAATGAAAATAACTTACTTAACTGACCTAATCCTGTGATAAACTGGCTACTAACACACTTTAAACATGTCAGTCAGTGAAACCCCCACCTGTGTCCTGCAGACCAAATCTGGCCCCTGATGCGGTGCCAGGTGGCCCTCCAACCATTTTCTAATTCATAATTAAAATAACTTGACTCACTGTTTTTCAAGGAAGAGCAGACAGACATGCCAGTTTTATATGATGGGATAACTGAGGCTGTTAGTAACAACGAGAGCTGATCTTTGTGTGACGGCCTTTCAGGCTGTTCAAAGTGCAGTAGGGTCAAACAATGAACTGTGAAGGGAAAAACAACTATTAGCTTAAGATGAGCAAAAGTTATGAAGAAATGTGTATTTCATGCTAACAGAGCTAAAATATGCTAATCATTCTGTTGTTTATGTTCTGTATGTCTATGATTTATTTCAATATTTGAGTGAATTTTTCAGGATGAAAGAGGTTGAGTATTTTATTTACAACTAAAATGCAGATGTAGTTATGAAATGCAGTAAATATAATATATATCTGTCAGTCCTTCCATCAAGTTAAGTTAGTTAATAAGTTAATTTGAAAATAAGGCATTTCAAAGAAAGATGAGTTAATAATAACATCATTTTCAATCATCCTTCATAGCTCACAGACCTCTTACATCTTTTGATATGAGAAGCATTTTTTTGTGCAATAATTAATAATACAATTGATATATTTTCACCAGTAGGGAAAAGACTTTAATATTGAAATAAATGCAATAAGTCAGAGTGTTACCATCGCTCCCTCAGTGGTTGGGGCCAGTTTAAACACTTAAAATGTCCTATTAACCTGCTGTGTCCCAAATAAAAGCACATCTCAAAGTAATCACATTACTGCTGGAGTTTATTTACTTGATTTTTTTTAGTAGTTACATGAATTTACTTAAATGTAGTTTTACATTTATATATAAAATACATACAAAAACATGAATGTTGTGCACCATTTAGTATAATATCAATTTGTAGACTCCAGTGATCCTAGTAAGAGGAAGTTCTACGGTAAATAAATAGAAAACAAATAAGAAGAAAAAGGGACAAAATGAACATGAACTGGTCCGTTTCTGGGACTGTGAACTTGATTCTGTGAACTTTAAGTTGTCTTTAAGTGTGAACCTGCACAACATTGGTTCCTTTTCGTGTTTTGTACTAATTTTACCTGATAAATAACGTTATTGTTAGTGTTTGTTTATTGACTGGCTCCTGGCCTCCTGTTATTTTGCAGAAGTGGCCCCCGGGTAAATCCAGGTGATGTCGGGCTGTGTAAATATGTAAACACAGGTGTCCTTGTCAGTGGACACAGCAGAAGAGACAGTATGAACTCTCAGGTGTCCACAGATGGACAAACACAGACTAACGGGTCTCTAGCTGACTGGGGACAATAACAAACTGGCAGATGTCCACAAGAGAACGATGTCAAACCTTCAGGTGGACTCAGTAAAAGGAAACTGTGGTTTGTTTGTTTTTATCATCGTCGTGTTTCGTCACGTTTTGTCAGACAGGAACCGTCAGTCACCTGTGAACTCACAACAAACTCAGCTCCAAAATGACACAGATTAACTTCATGTGATTTTAACGTTAAACTTATAAATAAGCACCGCAGAGCTGCTGTGATCAACTCCCAGCTGACTGACGTGTTAGCTTAGTGTTGCTAACTGTTAGCTTCGGTCAACACAGTCAGTTCACGTCTCCTGAAGGAAAAAACTACGGAAAACCGGAAGCCTCACCTTAAAGCGCGACCCACCGCCGTTATCGGGGGTCTCTTCCTCCTCACGTTATGCTCCAAAATAAATCTATTTTTAAAAACAAACTAGCTTGTCAGTTAATGAGCATGGCTGCCACAGCAAACAGTCCGGATCTTCATCTTCTTCTTCTTCTTCTTCTTCTTCTTCTCTGACTGTTAACAAACTGCAGCAGCAGCGCCACCTGCTGGCGTGTCAGATAAACAATAAAGGCGCAAACACTTGTGTCTGCTCAAATCTGAATGAGTTTAAATTAAAAAAATAGACGCAAAAGGTTTATTTCTCTCACAGAACATGTCTCGGATCTTTTACTTAAACTCATGAAAAATGGAAGCAAAAACAAAAGTGCTGCATTTATATTTTTGTTGAGTTCCTCATCCTAAATAAAATAAAAGTCCACATTAAGACTTAGATTACTTTACGTAGACACCACTAATTACACTACTTATTGAACAGAAATAAAGCAGACATTTCTCCAGAATGTTCTCTCTATAAAACAGAAATTGAACTAATTTCTCATTTTTCTCTGAACGCGCTTATTCTCAAAAGTTGCTCTACTGATTTCTACTGAAGTCTTAATAGATTTGGCACTCATATTAGAAGACATGGTCTTGTTTCTGAACTGTCTTGCAGGCTCACAATTCATTAACAATCTTCTCAAGCTTATCCCGTATGTCTTATTGGCAAATATCACATCCATAAGTCTAGAATGCTTCCAACCAACGAACAAGAAGGCTATTATGACCTCTCAAATAATGGAAAATAGATTTTCTCTTTTAAAAACGGTTTAAAGGTTATTCATCCTGCAGACACAGAGCAACATTATTATCCCACGGTTGTCATGTTCACCTGATGAATGCAAGTCAAATATTTGCTCTCCTTTGAGTTCTACCATCTCCTGATACAAAACGTCTCTTCAGTTGCTAAATGTTGAAGTTTCTTCCCCAGTAGTCTCTAACTGACTAAAACCAGGAAGCTAAAAGAGGCTAAAAAGATCCATAGAATAGAGAGAATTCTCTGCATTCACAACTTTACCTTTACAGTCAGCTGATCGATTGTTAATATCAAAAATATTGATTGGTGAAGCTTTAAACCAAAGCTGATCCATTGTTAATATAGAAAATATTGGTTAGTGAAGCTTTAAATCAAAATAAGTTATAAATACAATATTAAATATGAAGTTATATTTGTGAGAATAAATCTTTTTTTTTTGTCAGCAGTCATCAGAAAACAGCACAATGTGCAGTAGCAACTCAGGGTTAAAAGTCAATTAAGTTTGCATCTGATTAAACATTTTTTATTTGTGCATGATGTTCTCAGTTAACAGACAACAGGCATGTGGAGTCTGGAGTGTGCCAGACTGATCAATAATAATCAAATAAAATTACAAGGTTTAAAACTGATTTAATTTAGAGCCAAAAAAAAAAAAGAAGGCATCAGCAGTTTGCCACTTAAAAATTACACATAGCATAACCAAAACAGCAGCAGTTCTGATTGGCCTTGTTGTGTGTTGACAGGAGTCTGACCAATCAGAGCTCTGCTGGTTTTGGACTTCGGATACTTAGATCTCTTCATATTCAGCCCAGCTGTCTTTTATTTAAAGGTCCCCTGAGGAGTTTTTGACCACTTGTAGTGCTGTGAAGTGATGTTTTTATGACTGGATATGCCAACACAAACAGTGAAGAAGACGACTGATAGCTCGGAAACGTGGATGTGAACAATGCATGATTTAAAATACTGAATTTAGTAAAAACAACTTTGCAAAGATTGAATGAGAAATAATGCATTCGGTATGTTTATTAGATCTCAAAAATACACGATCCATTAAGGTAAGAATAACTGTATATGTTAAAACAGTAGACAAATGAACAGTGGGATGGGACAGGCAAACACGTTATAACAATAAAAGCTTTGGTCAGTTATTTTATCCAGTGAATCATTCATTCAATAAAGACAGAATAAAGGAATAGAATGATTATCTTAGCTAAATTAATGGTGTTTTTATATTTTTTAAGCCTATTTATTATTCAAATACAAAACCTGAATAAATTTCCAATTTAAAATATATTATTATTCTGGTGGCACACAGCAGCACCACAGTCTGACATTTCTCAGGCTGCTGATTCTCCAGCAGGGGAGCTGCTCAGCTGTTGTCAGACTAGTTTGAATCCCTGTGAATTCTGCACAACCTCGCAACTTTTGTCCAATCAATGCAACTTTTTGCGCAAATGTGACCAATCATAGTTGGTTCCCTTGAGTTTTACCAATCATAGGTTTTTCACAGGTTTGTCATTCTTATTGACATTTATCAACGCTCTGTGCAGTTCTCTATTTTATAATTTTGTCCTGTTTTGACTGTTTGAGCTCCAGAGACTTTGCTTGTTTGTGTAATAATCCCCACGTGCATTTCTTCATTTATAAATAAAGCAGTGAGAATTTATTAGCCTTTTAATTAATTAAAATGAATGAATGAAAAAGCATGCAGCATGCATCATAATTTTTCGGAAGAGCTGCCATGAAATGAGCCATTTTAGGCTCAACCCCAAAAAAGCTCGCGAAATCCTGGAGGGACTGAACCGTGCATAGTTTGAGTGATGGTAATAGTAAGAATTTGAGTCTGTAATATGTACCTCACCTTCACAGCAAAAAATGGAAACGATACCGTAATATTCAGTATTTTACTGAACTTTACCTAAAAAACAAATGTAATGCAGGTAAATTAATGCACAGAGTGATAACTGGTGTCAGAAAAATAAACAATCCCGTGTGCCGTACATGGACTGGAAATTCAGCACTTTGATAAGCAGTTTGATATTCTGTGTGCGAGCAATAACTTTTTAAAAGTTTTTTCCACCATGTGACCCGCGGAGGGCTTCATGGACACGTGAAGCAAGAGCAGGTTTAACTTATAACAGAGTAAAACACTGTGGCTCATTTTAGAATTGAATATCAAGTATAAATGATATAAAGTGCAGCGCTGAAGTGGACAAAGTCCCTGAGAGGGACCGAAGCAGTTTGAGGGAAAAGTGCAAAGCGTCATATTTGGCTTTAAAGGGTCAGTTCATCCAAATTACGAAAAATAAACATCTCCCTCTTCCCCCCTGTCAGTTTTGGTTTTATTTGTACAGATTGAAGATTTCTGTCTCCATCACTTTACAATGGAGGGAAAAGAGATTATATTTGAGTGTACTGATCCTTTAAGAGCCACCACACCAGCTTTAAGAAGGTCCTTATAAAAAAGCCTTTAAAAATTATTGGAAAACATGTAAAATCTGTGTAAAAGCAGTTCTTTTAGGATGTTGCGCCGCTGGTCATGTTCCTCCTCGCCAACAGTGGAGATGACTCTGAGGCTTCGCGTTTGTGGTGACGTGATGCAGCAACGCCATCGTGTGGCCAGTCGTACAGGTGGCTGCTCTGCATGTCCACTTCTGCTCGCAAGGTGATTTTCTTCATTAAAAAAAAAAAGACAGAAACATCAGAAAACGTTACACAAATGAAGGGATAAAATAATTTTATCATACAGCTCTTCTACACTTTCCTCATTTTAAGAGGAAATAAAAATCAATTTCATCATTGCAAAGTAATTGAGATGCTTCTTTGTAGAAGTGAATTTAGAACTTTTTTTTTATTCAGTGCTTATACTTTCATCATTTACAGTGAATATAACAAACAAAACAAAACAAACTAGACCTTCGGCAGCTGTGTGGATGAAAAGATGAGGTGGAGTACCTGAAAATCTCTGATGTAGGTGAGGAAGAAGCTGATGAAGGAGAAGGCCAGAGACCATTCAGACACCGTGCTGACAATATGAGCTGTGTAGCCCTGAAAAAGACAAGATACAAACCTCAGTGTTGAAGTGATGCTGCAAACATGAACACGTTCCGTTACCAATCGAAAGATGTGATTATTTAAATTAGACAAAGTTATTTTAAAGCTGCTTGTGTTTAGACAACATGTAACATCTGAGAAGGTAGAAACACGTTCATATTTCTTAAAGTAAGGCATCATTTTGGTATCAGTACTGAAACTTAGTTAACATATCGGTATTAGTATTTAAAAAATGAAACCCGGCTCTAATGCTGCACATTAAAGCACACAGACACAGACGGAAGATTACTGACCGTCTCTCCGGGAGTCCAGTGCAGTTTGTGAGGCACGTCCACTCCCGGCAGACTGCTGTACATGATGACTGAGATACAAACACTGAGAGGAGAGGACGCTGTTAAGGATCACAGCTGACTGCTCCGCAACATGGCATTAACACAACAGGAGGCCTGTTTCAATACACAGCTGATATTCTGATTCAGCATGATCTGAAGGTAGAGAACAGCTGACTGACCTGAAGGACACTTCCTGTAACGTGAACTTTTAATAACCTCTGAAGCTTTGGTGCTGGGTTCTGCCTTGTGTTTCCACTGTGTGTTTTACAAACCATTTTTCAAATATGCTTAATTAAAAAGGTGAACATTATTAATTGTGGTCTCTGCTGTGTTGCACATGGACCTTTCTTAGTATCGCCTCCAAGCAAACTTAGTTCCAGTCGCTCGAAACAAAAAAAGTAGAAACTGTGACAATATCTGGGTTTCTATCCACACGTATCACATGAATGAATGACCGCTTGTTTCCATCCGCTACTGTTATGCAATTCTTAGGAGTTGGTTCATTGAGATAAGCTGTAGATGGCACCAATTCTTCAGTCAGAAAAGCATTACAACATTGCACAAGAGGAGGGTGCAACAAGATGATTTCATTAAAAGCCCCAGCAAGACCTCAGACGGTGAAAAACGATGTTCGGGATGGAAATCTGACATTTCTATTAGTTTCATGTATTAATGTGACACAGGTCCCATAAGGTCTGTGTGGAGCGATCGTGGATGTATTATAGATTCATGGGAGCCACGAGGAGACTGTCAGAGAGGAAACAGCTGATCAGTCATGTGAGTTTAATGTTTGCGATGTCAGTGTTTATTTAAAAAAAAAAAAAAAGAAAAAGAAAACAGTGTTTCCATCTCCAATTAAGTGCATTAACTCTTTCTGAAAAGGGCAAAAACCACCTCAAACAAGCACAACTTTTCTTCTTGGAAAATTGAGGATTTTTTTTTTTTTAAAAATTGACCATTTCCATCAACCTTTTCCAATGCAATATTTCAAAATGTGCATAAAAATATGTTGATGTAAACACAGCTAATGATATGTTACACTACTGATCATTAAGTTCCCAAAATGGAAGAGGCCTTCCTATCAATCTGTCTGGGGTCCTTCCATTACTTTGATGATATTGATGTTTAAATGGAATAGAAAATTAATATTAACATGCTTCTTCTATTGTTGTCTGTCCCACAGCTGACCTGCACTCGCCCATCAAACAGCTCATAAAAATGACGTTTGTCAAAGTGTCGCATTTTCAATGACATATACCCAAAACACTCTGGTTTGTAAAACACAATGAAGAATCTACAACAAAGGCCCCACAGGTTCTTCAAAGTTCAGGTTATTGGAAGCTCCAGTTACCAGTGTTAAGTTCCCTGTTGTAGAAGAGAGGTGTGAGAAATGGTTCTTTACACACAAGAAAACCTGGAGTCCACTGTGTCTTCACACTGACTTTAAACAGTCAGTCAAAAATCACTTTGTTTCACGTGCAATTACACATTCAGGACTGGTTTCACTTAGAAAATAACAAAAACTTTCCTCACTGAGTCACTGTGGTCTCTAAACAACTCTGCTCTTACTGACTCTTGTTCCATCACAGCTGGACACAGCTGTGTCTCCAGCTGTCACCACGGTAAAGGATACTGCTGATGATGCTGCCCAACGTCCAGACTCCGATGCCGAGGCGGACCAGATAAATGGTCTTACTGTGGATGTGAGGCTGCATGTTGAGCGAGAGCAGCGTCTGAGCCAGGATGTAGAGAGCCCCCACCCCGAAGGTCATCACCGCCCCCACCAGGTGCATGGAGAACAGTGTGGTCTTCTGCTCACACACACACACACACAAATTCACTGCTGACATAATCAACACTTCACACGCTGTACAGTGTGAGCTGATCCAGGACCGGCGGCACTCACCTGGAAGTTGGCGACGACACACATCCCGAAGGAGCTGATCAGACCGAGCAGCAGCCCGAAGCGGTTCAGTCTCCTGAGTCTGAGCTCGTCCCCACCTGTCAGAGCCTCCACCTGTTTGTAACGCACGTACACTGTGGCCATACCTGCACACACACACACACACACACACACACACACACACACACACACACACACACACACACACACACACAGAGAGAGCAATCAATCTGTCAAATAATCAAAGTCCAGTTATCATATATCAGCCAATATTTTTTTTTTCAGAAACATTTTGTCATAAATTCTTGAAATTCTATAAATAAAGATGAGTTTTAAGACAGAATATTTAACAGCTATACAATCAATTGATCATAAAAGTTATCAAAGATAAAAATAATTACTAAACAATTACTTTAGTATTAGTTATAAGTTATTAATACAGTATCAGGGGTGCACCTAACAATTATTTTCATAGTCTATGAATTGGTCGATTATTTTCTCAATTAATCAAATAGTTGTTTGCCTATAAAATGAAGATGACGTCTTCAAATGTCTTGTTTTGTTCACAACCCAAGATATTCAAATTACTATTACAGAGGAGCAAAGAAACCAGGAAATATTCAGATTTAAGAAGCAGGAATCAGAGAATTTTTTACTTTCTTTCCTTAAAAACATACTCAAAACGATTAATCAATTATCAAAATAGTTGGCAAATAATTTAATCAGCGATCGTTGCAGCTCTATAAAGTATTAGTGTTATTTTAAGTCTGTTCATGGTATTTTAGTTAAACAGTATGCACTGTGTACAAATTAAGAAATCATATATATAATGTAAAAAAAAACCTACTGAATTTACATACAGACACATAAAAAAACAACAGACATGTACAGCACATATACAGTATAAAGATTAACCAAGGTACAAAGCTGCTTTACATGGGGATTACAGGCATCTCACATTATGTATAACCTAGTTATACTAAAGAGATAAGAAGATGTTTGTCGCCCAGCTTGTACATCATCAAAGACGGGCCAAGTCTTGACAAGTTTTGTGTATTTCTCAATGGAACCTTTTTTTTTCCAGTCGAGATGTTGCATAACATCTTTGATGAGCGTGGTGTGAGTGGGAGGTTGTGCCTGCGTGATACAAGGGTTATGAACTTTACCACAGTGGAACTGGGTCCTCTAAGTGGACTGTAATATATTTTTATTGGATTACTTTTTTAATCTTCTGTACCATTGGGAAGCTTCAAGCCTGCAATGACTCCCACGCCTGTACTTCAGTACATTTGAAAAATTAAGACCTTGAACGTTGAGAGGATCACACTGAAGGATGAAAACCAAATCATCTCACGTACAGCACTGAATTAAACTGTTTTTAAAAAGGCAGTTTCATATAGAGTCTGTGTGTGTGTTAGTGTGTGTGTGCATGTTACCTAAAAAGGCTGACACGTCCAGCATGATGCCAAACACACACCTCTCTGGGGCCATCGTTCCTGTGTCACTGCAACATACAAAGTTCATTACAGAGAAATTTGGTTTATTTTGATAAACGATAAAGAAAGTTCATAAACAGAAATGTAAGAAATGGAGAAAGATTAATTCTGGTGTTTGCACTGAAAGTCATGTATCATATGTTGGCATCAGTATCCAAATAGATTCAAATGACACCGTGAAATTGAGAAGCTGCTTTTGTTACTTCGATTTTCTAACATTTGTTTGATTAAACTATTAATCAAACAATTAATCAAATAAATGTGTATTGTAAATATTGTAAATATAATTTGTTGCAGCCCAAATTTCAGCTACATTTCCATGGAGACATTTGAAAAGAAAAAAAAATGCAATAATGCAAATTTGTTCATTTAAAGCTGTGCAGACCAAATCTAGAGAGAAGAAAGTGTACGTGAGAGTGTGTCCAGACTCAGACCTGATGTAAGGCACCAGAGGATCCACATGTCTCAGCACCACCGCTGTGATGTAAGCAAAGACAAAGGACGCTGCCGTCCAGACGACCAGCGCTGCAGGCAGGAAGCACAGACCCTGCTGGAACCACCACATGGCCTCCTCAGTGTGTGTGTATGTGTGTGCACACTGCCGGTTCACTGTGGCCTGTAAGCAACACACAAACAGTGATACACACACGCTGATATACAGTCGACAACAGCCAGCAGCATCTGTGCTTCTCAATTAATCAATTAACAGTCGTTTGCCTATCAAATGTCAGAAAATGGTGAAAAATGGTGAAAAATGTTGATCAATGTTGTCCAAAGCCCAAGGTGACGTCAACTGTCAAAAACCCAAAAGCAACCCAAAACTATTCACTTTACTGTTATAGAGGACTAAAGAAAGGAGAAAATATTCACATTTCAGAAGCTGAATCAGAGAATTTTGACTTTTTTTGAATTTAATGAATTGTCATTTTTGATTGCTGATACTAAAAAAATCTGTTTATTTTCTTTTATTTTGATTAAATCAATTAGTAACTTTATAGTAAACAGCATCCTCTGGCTGCTGTTTCTCCAGTGTGAGGATTCACTGCTTTCTCCTTATCTATATAACTAAACTAATGTCTTTGTGTTTTGGATTGTGGGCCAGACAAAACAAGACAAGACAATTAAAATAAGGTTAGGATTCTGCCATGATTGTCAATATAGGGTTGATCTGTCACACTCTGTTAAAACACCAGCTGTTGTAGACTGAGTTCAAAGATTGTTTACAAAGACTATTAATGTGACTTCCAGAGAGACAATTCCTCTCAAATGAGCTCCTCCATCCACAGCTTCACCTGGGACTTGTGAAGTTATCTTGAAGAGATTAAAAATGTCATGGTTTTACTGTCAGGGCTGTTTATGGAAGTTCCTTTGTTCGCACTGAGGAAGTGAAACTGAAAGTCAGGCTCAAGTGTGTAAAATTAACTGCCTCGCTCGGTAGTCGAGAACCAGGCTCGCGCGCACCAAACTCCATTTAAAAATCTGACAGTTTAACGTTTTTTCCCTAAACTTAGCTTTCACATCTCGCACAACCGTTTACTCCCAGAGAAAATATCAGACGTCAAACGACGCATGAAACGGCATACAATAACTACAACATCAATACGTTTAATGTCTTAAAACCACTGGATTAAGATTATAGCGCACGGCTAGCTAACGTTAGCTCCAGCAGACAGCTAGCTAGTTTTATCTGTCGGACCAAACAGACGCTCTTCTGCTGAGGAAATAACATTACATCACGTGACCCAGCCTCACTGACCGACGGTCGGTTCTGATCATAATGACACTCACGTTACTCGAGTCCTCCAGCGACCATAATCTTCATGAGGCAACAAAACTCCTTGAATCACTTGTTTCCGAGCCGGACTCTGGTGTTCAGACCTCCGATTAAAGTCACGGATCCTCGGTTTACTGCCGGACCAGCGTGTCACTCTTCCATTTAAAAAACATAAAGTCTTAAAGTTTACACTGCAGCGTCCTAGTAGTAGTAGTTCAGTCAGTGGTGAATCGCGCATGCGCAGGTCAGCGACAAGACAACCTAACGGGAATGTTTTGTCCTGAATTCTGCCTCACAGGCGAACCTCCCCTAGAATAAGAGCGCGAGGCGTGGCCTCAGTTGAACTACAGCTAAGAGGAAGCGCATAAGCATTATTTACTGAACTTATATTGGCCATTTTAGGATATTCAGCAAAGGCCATATTTAGGACAGTGTATTTATATTACTGAAATAGTACTCAATTACAAGTAAGAGTACTGGTGTTAGAAAAATACTTAAGTAAAAGTACAAAGTACTTGACTCAAAAACTATTCAGAGTATTAGTTACTTTTTAACCATTGATGTTTGATACATTATCATAACAGAGATTCAAATCTCTATCAGTTTTCCTTAACCCAAAACTAGCACCACACTCCCCCCCACCTCCCCCCCCCCCCCATTTTAACTGTTTAAGTTTCCTCATTAACAAATGGCTCCGCCAAACAAAACAATAACAAATGAAGTGCAATCACTGCCATTTCGAGGCCACCTTTTTGGCTACAAAAATGCAGATGAAAAGTTTGTTAATTTAAGTTAATTCAACTTGTACTCAGTACTCAATTATAGTTTTGAAAGTAACTAAATAGATTACATGTTGTAATGAATACTTAAATTCAACTAAAAGCACAGACTTGAAAATCTATTCATACAAGTGCAAGTACCCAAAAAAACTACTTATTACAGTAACTTGAGTATTTGTAATTAGTTACTTCCACCTCTTCTAATCAGCCTATCTCCTGGCCTGTGTCTCAGAGTGGAACTTGCTAAACGAGCACATTGTATGAAACCAAATCAAATCAAAATATCAAAATCTCTTTCTCTCCAGCTGCTGTCATGGCAACCATGCACAGTATGATTGAAAGAAAACAGACTGTAGTCTCTGAGGCCCAATCAACCTGGACGCATCATCGCATGAACACAGTCTTACTGGCACATGAAGAGTTTGATATGGAGACATCAGAGCAGCTGCAAACTGGGAGGTGAGTCAGACCTGCTTAGCTAACTTAGCCCACTGTTCATTCTCATGGGATTAATTCTTTGGACTAGAGCTGGCAACTATCGATTACTTTCATGATCAATGAATCTGCCGATTACTTTCTAGATTGATCCATTAGTTATTTGGTCACTAAAATGTAAGAAAGTGGTGAAAAATGTTGATTACTGTTTGTTTCCCAAAGCCAAAGGAGGCGTCTTCAAAACGTCTTGTTTTGTTCAAAACATTCAATTTACTTATTTACCATAGAGGAGTTAAAAAAACAGAAATTATTCACACTAAGAAGCACGAATCAGAGAAGTCCGACTTTCAAATGCTTCTTTCAAATGTGCAAGACAGCTCGCACTGTCCATTTAGTACGTTTGCCTTAATTAATATGCAAAATGGGGTGTTTCCACCCTAGTGTGCAAAATAGTGTGAGGAGAAAATGCAAATAGGTTCATTTAGCACAGGCACTGCGATTGACAAAGTCTGAAAATAATTTGTGGTGACTGTATCTGTATTAAATATTTGACAGAAAGGTGCTAATCCACCCAGGGGTGCACACAGATGGCTTCTGTTGCTGGGTTTGCACGTCTGTTCATTTCATTTTGCGCATGCAGTCATTCTGCTTTCCATCCAAACTCCCACATGGGGCAGAAACCTGTAAAACACGTAAAACCCTCATTTAAACCCTGCTGTCTCTCTACAGTGTTTGCACACAGTTATTCTTGGTTGATCACCTGCAAAACGCACACCAACCAAACGTGCAATATGTTACAATGCAACAATTGCAATGCACAATTTAGCACTCTGTATTTGGGATCTTAGTAAATCAGGCCCTGGGGCTAACTAGAACCTGTAGAGTGTTCTTCAGCTGGCCCCCATAAGAGAACCGCTTTTGGTTCCTGGTAGAACCTTTTATAAAGGTCCCACTTGGATCCTTTTCAGATGGTTGGACCTAAAACCAAATATAAGGGGTTCAACAATCTGTAAAAGGTTTCAAATGGTTCTGGGTAGAACCTCAACCCTTCAAGAAGAACCACTTTGGAACCCTTATTTGTAAGAGTGCAGGGGTGGGAGGAGCTAAGCCTGTAGTATTGCAGCTTCATTTGTTTTGTCTCGACAGGACCAGGACACATCTGACCAACTGGCCCCTGCCTCACATAGACAATAAATACCTGCAGCAGAAATGGGCCAGGGCTTATGATATACACACGGAAAAGGTTCGGAGAAACGTACTTTAGTTTATGAAGTGACTTAGTAACTTGTTATAACTGTACACCTCGTTTAACATACACTTCAAGCTTTCATTCAGCTCACAAACCAACTGACTTAACCCTTTTTTCAGTTTGATTCTCACCATTCAGTGCCTCGTAGAAATCGATATGTTGTTTTTTTTTTCTCCGAAGTTGAACTCAGCAAAACCAGTTATGGACACAAGTCCTCCAACGACGTATGATCTGATCCAGACTCTCAGCCAGAGGAAACTGAAGGTAGCTGTTTTATCTCTCATGTTTTCACCTCGATTCACATCATGTGCACGGAAACATCCTGTTTGGTTCCCAAACATTTGCTTTTTTTTGTTATGGGAACGTTTACTGAACATTCCTGCATAACATTTCCAAGATGTTAACAGTTAGAAGTCTTAAACTACTAATAGCAAAAAAATATAAGAATTCAAAATAAAAATTTTGCAGCGTAAATACTGTGTCTATATTTCTCAGCATATGTTATTTTATTCAGCATAACGAGGAACAGACAAAGACGATTGAGAGGGAAAACAAAATGCTCAAGGAGAGAATGTCACACACCACTGGAGGACTTGACAGCTGGAATTATTTTGAAGGAAACAGGTTGGTAGAAGTTGGGCTGAACTATCAGCGTTAAGTGTAAGTCAGGCAACAAGTTGTATTGCCGAGAACTACGGTGGCCCATGAAACTGAAAACCCAGCTGTAAATCCTGTGTTCAGTCTTCATTGTAGACTCGGCAAGGAGAGGAAAAGGCAGCTGGAGTTGCACCGTATTACCGAGGAGAATCGAATGATCCATCAGCGTCTGAGCCAGTGCCGGCCTCACTATAGTGTGAAGAGCTGGCATGAGGACTGGCTGAAAACCCTCACACTGAGGGACAGACTCACATATTACCCACGAGGACGAGCAAATCAGCAGGTTACATTTTTTCTTCTTTTCTTTTCGTCTTTCTTTCTGCAACTGTTCTCAAAAGTTCTCATTATCGATTAATGTGTACTATTTTCCGATTAATCATTTAGTCTATTAAATATCAAAAAATTGTGGAAAAATGCTCATCACAATTTCACAAAGGCCAAAGTGACATTTTTTGTAATGGTGTCATGAAAAATTTCTTGTAGTTCATGTACAACAATTCTACTTTGTTTATTACTGAGATCGATGGTGGTGTGATGGTGGCGTACTAGAGAAAAGCTTAGTGAGAGCAAAACTTTATGGTTGAGCTGCTGAGTGTACACTAGATCATATACAATTATATCTCTCGGGTTTATTTTTATACACTGCACTGTTTGAAGTATCATACTATATTCATTAAATTATTATATAAGGGACGCCTTGAAATGCAAATGTTAGTCTTTGGAATTTTGCAAAATCTGTTTTGTCCTTTTCTTTCTCTCCCGTGTCAAGGATTCTGACGCTACAGCCGTTCAGACGGAGCTTGAGCAAGTTACCCTCGGCCTCTGCAGCATGAATATTAATGGAGGTGATGCCACCGCTCCTGCAGCTGCACCTGAGTGATCGACGGTGCTGAAGTCCTGCATGACTTGAGAGACGTTGCCTCTGCATGCACTGAAGCTCAGTTATCCTTATGAACTGAAAGCCTTTAATATTTCAAATAAAAAATGCATTGATTATTATTTTTTCTGATTATTCCACATAGATATATTTATGGGAGTAAACCGGAGCAATCAATTTTTTACGACTGAGCTGCAATTGGCTAGTTCTTGTTGACTTAACAGTGTGTCCGTGTGATTGCGAGAGTTTATCTCCCACAACCCCTTAACTGCTGTGAAGCTTTAACATCGCAACGTAAAGAAGCAGTGTGCAGGATTTAGTTGCATCTGGTGGTGAGCTTGCAGATTGCAAACACCTCCTTCTCACCATCCTGTTCCAAGAGCGTAGGAGAACCTACGGTGGTCGCCAAACTCAGCCAAAAACACCAAATGCCACATACATCGATCAGGCGTAACATTAGGACCACTGACAGGTGAAGTGAATAACACTCACCTCATCATCTCCTCATCATGGCACCTGTTAGTGGGTGGGATATATTAGGCAGCAAGTGAACATTTTGTCCTCAAAGTTGATGTGTTAGAAGCAGGAAAAATGGGCAAGCGTGAGGATTTGAGCGAGTTTGACAAGACCCAAATTGTGATGGCTAGACGACTGGGTCAGAGCATCTCCAAAACTGCAGTTCTTGTGGGGTGTTCCCGGTCTGCAGTGGTCAGTATCTATCAAAAGTGGTCCAGGGAAGGAACAGTGGTAACCGGCGACAGGGTCATGGGGGGCCAAGGCTCATTGATGCACGTGGGGAGCGAAGGCTGGCCCGTGTGGTCCAATCCAACAGACGAGCTACTGTAGTTCAAATTGTTGAAGAAGTTAATGCTGATTCTGATAGAAAGGTGTCAGATACACAGTGCATCGCCATTTGTTGCGTATGGGGCTGCATAGCTGCAGACCAGTCAGGGTGCCCATGCTGACCCCTGTCCACCGCCGAAAGTGCCAACAATGGCCATGTCAGCATCAGAACTGGACCACTGAGCAATGGAAGAAGGCAGCCTGGTCTTTTTTTACATCACGTGGATGGCAGGGTGCGTGTGCATCGCTTACCTGGGGAACACATGGCACCAGGATGCGCTATGGGACGAAGGCAAGCCAGCGGAGGCAGTGTGATGCTTTGGGCAATGTTCTGCTGGGAAATCCTGTGTACTGCCATCCATGTGGATGTTACTTTGACACGAACCACCTACCTAAGCAATGTTGCAGACCATGTACACCCTTTCCCTGATGGCAGTGGCCTCTTTCAGCAGGATAACGCGCCCTGCCACAAAACAAAAATGGTTCAGGAATGGTTTGAGGAAACACAACGAGTTTGAGGTGTTGCCTCGGCCTCCAAATTCCCCAGATCTCAATCCAATCGAGCATCTGTGGGATGTGCTGGACAAACAAATCCGATCCATGGAGGCCCCACCGCGCAACTTATAGGACAGGATCTGCTGCTAACGTCTTGGTGCCAGATACCACAGCACACCTTCAGAGGTCTAGTGGAGTCCGTGCCTCGACGGGTCAGGGCTGTTTTGGCAGCTAAAGGGGGACCTACACAATATTAGGCAGGTGGTCATAATGTTATGCCTGATCGGTGCATAGAGCCAGTGTTGGCTTGTTCTTTCTGGGCTACTGCATGGAGATGCAACATGACACGACTTGACCCCATTAGAGGACCGGCACCCTCTGTAGATAAAAGGTCATGAAAATTCTTAATTTTATAGTGTAATGCTTATACACTAATGAAAGGGTTAGGGTTAGGGTTAGGGTGAAAGTGTGTAATGAAAGTATTATTATGAATATTATATTCCATTTCTGTCATATTCTGCCAATAAAACCCTCGAAAATCCTACACAATGTACCAGATACCACAAGACTCACTCAGAGGTCTTGTGGAGTCCACGCCTCGGACGGGTCAGAGCTGTTTTGGTGGCATGAAGGGGGCCCACACAATATTAGGCAGGTATTTTTGATGTTGGGGCTGATCACGGACATAAGAGTGGAATCAGCATATTTCCAAAACTGTTGAACTATACTGCGAAGAAACATACCCTCCCTTGGTACTCGAGGCGCTCCATACTGAACGCCGTTTCGGCGGCATCATTGGTGGTTTTCCCACAGACGAGGAACGAGGACATGAATCCATCAGTTTCCAGTAAAACACAGAAGAAGAAAGCGGCTTCCAGGTGGGAGTATGAAATTTATTTGCATTGGTAGGTGAAGGAGAGATTGTCAGGTGATCTTTTCTGTTTGTTTTTTGTTTTGTTTTTTTTTATCTAAGAACACACTGTTCTGCACACTGGTGATATACCTGAGCTTGGCAGTCTGGCCAACAGAAGACAAACTTTTACACAAGCTTTCCAGAGTCGAGACACACACAGTGACAACATGCTCATCATGAAAGGCTTCTTCTCTGTACAAAACAATAGAAAACAAACTGGTTTAAGGCAAACTTTTACTATGTAACAATGAGAGAGTTGACCTGACATCAGTCACTATATGCACATGAGCTGTTGTTATGAAAAGTTGTTCAGTTGTGGGTTTCAGGTTTGTGGGTTATACAAAGAATCTCCAGCTATAGTACAAACTGTACAGCAGTATAGTACACATGCAGATTAGGGCATCGGTTCATTTCCCATTTTCTCCTGAAACACCCAGTGTGAACAGACATGACTGTACAGAGACATCCACTGAAGAAAATAAACAACAAAAATCGAAACGCGACATTCTCGGAGCGAATGTTTGTTGTCAGTTAACACTGTTCTTTAATGCATAATGTACCTCATAATTTACACCCAATGAGATCTGATCAATTTAAACGCTCTAACAAGAGAAATGTACCTTTAGTTATGTCATCATTGAGCTGTGTTCCTTAAAGGCTCAGTTCACACAAATCACAAACATAATATCCACCCAGTTAGTATCCAACAATGCAGATTCTTTTTTCATTTTGTGTGTCGAGACAGACAGATGTCCGCTGAAATCCACAGATTTCTTCCTTCAAAATATAATGTAGGTGGGTGAAATTTAGGTACTGAAAAATTGCATTTTAACAGCACAACTTTATTCCCATTAAATTGTTTATTTCTTAAAATATTGTGACAGTTTTTGAAATATTCAAACTTAATCATGAAATTACTACTTACTCATATGAAGTTTCAACTTTATTCAACTTTTTTCTCATTGTTTTTTTTTTTCTTTAACTTTATATCTTTTTCTCAAACTATTAGGACTTTATTCTTAAAATATTACAACTTTTTTTTGTAAAATTACTTAATTCTCATAACTTTACCCTTTACCCTAAATATTATGTAGAAACTTTATAGTTTTCTTTTGTCCAATTGGCAGTGTGCCTTCTCCCAAACAATCACGGCTTCTTTCACAATATAATCACATTTTTTCTTAATCTATTAATGTTTTTCTATTTGGATTTTTTTCCTCAAAAAATACAACTTTACTTGCATATTTATTTTATTATTTTATGACTACTTTTTAACTTTGCTCGCATGACGACAAAGTTTAATATTGTTTTTAATGGGGAAACATTAACTTAACATTTTCTCTCAAATAGCAGTGAACCTTTTAAGAACTTCATTCTCAATATATTACAATTTCAAAATATTAAAACCATATTCCTGTTACCACTTTCTCATGACTCTTTTCTCACAAATTCCAACTTCGATTACAACTTTGTTTTGCTTAAAACAACATATGTTTAATGATATATATTTTTTACATCTTTATTCCATAAATGTCAAAATATTTAAGAGCACTAATATTCCATCTTAAAGGACCAGTGTGTAGGATTTAGTGGCATCTAGTGGTGAGTTTGCAGATTGCAAACACCTCCTCTTTCTGCTAATAAATGCCTGTAAAACATGCACACTTGATCTTTAAGGTACCACAAGGCTTTCAATGATAAATGTGTTTGTGATTTAAGTGAAGTGAACCTTTAACACCTTATTTCTACGCATCAGACCAACTTCTTTCTCCTTTGTTTCTAAAGAACAGTCAGATTAACTATGGTTTATGACCTGAACTCATCCAGTTTAGACGATGACGCTGCTCTAAAGCTGTTGCACATTAAAGACTCTCACTACAGTCGACGCTTTGTAGATCATTTTAAACAAACTGCAGTGATGTAGTTCAGTATCTGTCGATGGAACTGTCTGACGAAACATAAATATAAACAGGCACAATATGCAAAAGCAACAAACTAATCTCCGCTGTTAAGCACGAAACATGTTCTCACATTAATACAGGCCGTCACTACAGGTTCTCCTCAGAAGCAGCAACATCAAACACCCACTCAGCATGAGGTGCTCTGACAGTATAACATGATGTTGGTAGACGTGGAGGCGGAGTGAGCAGCAGCCACTTCAAATTAACAGGTTTTTATTAACTGTCAGGAACAAAAGTTTGATCCAATTCTCGTCAGTCACCACCTTAAAAACTGTGATGTCATCGTGTGACCTCATCGCCCACACATTCAGCCCACGTGCACCTGTTCAGCGTCAGCAGGTATGTTTTGGAGGGGGGGGGGCATAATGTCAACCAGGTTATGTTATTAATGAACAAATGTTCAAAACAGTGACTCATCCACTGGTAGCACAGGAAGGAGTGTGACATTCACATAAATAACCGTCATGGTGGCAGCTAGTCGTTCATTTTAGAGGAGAAGTCTGGTTATTGTCAACAAATCCCAACAAGTATTATCTGTGTATCCAAAGTCTGACATCTTAATCCTCTGTGCCACTACAGCAGCATCTTCCTGTCACGCCGGAAAAAGAAAAACAGATCATGAAAAGCATCATGTTATAACAAGATATTTTCACGTTATAACGGCATAAAACTTATCACATTACTTTATATTAACTATATACCATTTATCTTTTTATAATGTGATGTTTTAAACATCAGTTATCTGTTTATAACATCAAACTTTTCACATTTAAACAAGATAAATAGTATATTATTCGAACAAGAAAAGTTTCTTGCTATAACATAAGTTTGTATTTTCGTAATGACATGAAACATCTCTTGTTAAACTTTTTGAGTTATAAGATAGAACTGATCTGTTTTTCTTTTTCTGGCGCGGCAACAATACGCTTCTGTACTGCCACAGAGCTCCATTGTTGGCAAAAAACTGCTAAAAACACGTCAATGAGCGGCACTGTTGTTGTTCCTTCATTACCATGAAAAACACACACACACACACACTCTTTGCTGCCGGGAATATTCACAAGAACACAAAAGATGGATTAATCCAGCACTGAAAACAGTCTCCAACAAATGTACTATTTCCTCCTGTTTGTGTAACGCTTGCTAAAAACTAAAGCGACCAGCTGTTTTAGAACATTATTGTTTCTGAAGATTTACATCATGAGTAGGAACCAATGAGTTTGAGGCAACAGCCAGAGAAGGGAAGTCAAAAAATGGTGAGAGTTTTGGACCTTTCATGGGATTTGCTGACAATAAAAAAACTACAGAATAATAAAATCAGACGGAGACGATGAACAAGGAGTGACAGAAAGAGGCTGGTGGAGTGATCTGTAACTATGATCTGATCTGAGCGCTTTTTCTAAACAGCTGCAGCCAGAAGGAAGCAGGACAGACATGTTCACATTATGCTGCTTCACTTTAAAACATCTTGAGCTTATTGTTTGTATCAACTGCAAGATGGTGAAAAACTCAGGCCTTGCATTTCATTATTGACCTTAGAGCTGACGTACCTTTGATCCGCATAGCTCTTAAAAATATAGTTCAGATTTTTCAAGTGGGGTTGAATGAGGTATTTATGTGTAGTTATTGTCTAAAGTAGATGGTGGTCTACACGTCCACAATTTGGAGAAGCAAATGTACTACTACGGACACGGTCAACAAATATATTTTTCTTAAAAAAAAAAGAAGAAGCAATTTTTAAGTGTATATTTAAAATATTTTCACCATTTTACTTTGCCATCAGACAGCCCTTTCCAAGAAACTGCTGTTGCATTCGCCAAAGCAACCAGACTCCTTTGACAAAACCAGTAATTTTAACTTGCACAACACAGGAGCTGTTGGTCTACTGCTGCCTCGATCTCTTAGTTTGTTTGTGTTAATGTGTGACTTTAGTGAATTCACAACACAAACTGATCAAGGCAGCGGCAGACAAGCAACTCCAATGCTGTGTGAGGTAAAATTACAATTTTTGCAAGTGGAGTCTGGTTGGATGAAGAGAGTGATATTCGGCTTATATAATGGCAATTTCTCACTGAAAAAGGCTGTATGACGGCAAGTTAGAGCAGTGAAAATATTCTATATATAGTGCACACTTAAACTTTTTTTTTAAGTGGTTAAAATATGTTTTGCTGCTGACCGTTTCACCTCCAACCTGGGGCGTGTCGACACCCATCTACTGTAGGTAATACACTGACTATGGATAATTACCTCATGCAACCCCACTTCAAATAATCCAAACTATCCCTTTAATGCGAGTAAGTGGATCTTTGAGTTTGGATGTGTTTGTTACGCGTGTGAAAAAATCTGATCGTGGTTTTTCTTTCTTCCCCTCTTGTGCATGACGTGTTCACATCTATTTACAATAAAAAAAATAAAGTGTAGAAGAAGCCTAACTCTGTGACGCATTAACCAAACTATAAACTTCATAATGAATATATTAGTGAATAAAATTTTATACGACAATAAATATAAATAAAATCCCAACCCAGAAGTGGATAGTGCCCCAAAAAAATCCTACGTGTACGTCAACCGAGTGGTTTCACTTGACAAACTAAATGAAAAAACATTGGCAGTGAATATTTTGCAGAAGAACATTAAGATATGTAACAAAAAAACATAATAAAGTTGACATCATGTTTCCTCCAAAACCGCATTTTGCTGACGTGAGACAGTTGCACAGTTTTGTGTAATGTCCGGGAGATGAAATCGTTTTAAAATCATATACATGAAGGAAAGATTTATAAATGTGTCAAAGCAGGATTTTTAACTTAAAAGAGAAGCACAGACACCGTAACAGTTTGGTATTTACAATAGCAAAAGGTAAAGTTATGCAAATATTACAAAAATTATAATCATGAAAGCAAAGAGTTTGATTCATATCCTATACATTTTCTTTGCACAAGAACAGTTAAAACACACGTAAGTTTCTCTCGTTGAACATACTGAGTAGCACCTGTACTCTCCTGAAATATTTGTAACCATGAGTTTGTCAGAAGGAGACTCTTATTACTGGGGCAGAAGATGAAACTGGTAACAAATTCAATTCTGTACTGTTGAAAAAGAAACAATGACAGTAATACTCCAGTATCTTAATATATATTATTTGTCCACACATTCAGTTGGCAGAAGCACATACTTTACACCACGTCATCCCCTGCATCTCTACGTGGAAAACAGAGGGAAGAAAAGATGAGTGCGACTAACAGGAGGGGACAGAGTCAGTAATGGCCGGCGTGTCCTCAGTGAGGAGCTGAACTGAGCACTGAACAAGGCTTGATTTTGAAAACGAAAATGTGAAGATGGCAGGCAATCTGGTTGCAAACACTGACACAGTAACGCACCAAGTCAAAAAAGGAAATGATCTGCAGGAGAGAAAGAAACACTGTCACTCTTTTTTTTGAAGCAGGAAAACAGGAGCTCCACACACTGTGGAAACACATTTCTGACAGGAAAAGAAAAAAAAACTGATGATAAGTTAACATAAAAACATCTGAATCAGTGGTGTTACTTACAGGGTTTCTGCAAGTTTCAACAAGTTTAACTTTAACACCTTTTTTTAAGACCATTATGAATACAATTTAAGACTCATTTCACATCTATACTGGCAAAAAGCGTCAAGGAAAGATATGAAGGAAAACCAGAGTCCATGTTGGTTTTGTTTTGAACTTATTACGGCTGATCAAAACACATTTTTCTCACTTTTAAAAGTGAGACTGACATTAATGCAACTTTATAAAAATAGCGTTAATCTCATAATCCAATCAGTTTCAGACCTGTCAAAATCATATCTAATAATTCTTTCATGCCTAATATTCATATTAACTACCTTATATATTTACCTTATAAGGTCCTGCAGAAACCCTGTCCCTGTATCTCATAATTTTGTAATGGGTAAAACTTTCACCATTTCATAATTCTTTCTTTAATAGTTTTGACATATAGTCTCATAATTTTGATTTGCTATCTCATAGATTAAACTTATAAATCACACTGTGTCATAATTACAACCTTTTAAATTTCATGTCATAATTTCAACTTTCAGTTCATAGCTGTTAGTATCATAGTAGTGTTGTTAGTATTTCGCAACTTTGATTTAATATTTTATCAATTATTTTACTACAACCTCATGATTGTGACTTCAGTCGTTTAATAACTTGGTAATTCATAATGTGACAGTAACTGTACTGTTAGTACCTTAAATATTCTCATGTTTAGCATTCCAAACATTTAAAGTACAGTTAAAGTACTTACCAACGCAATCCACAGCACCAGGTACTCGTCAATAAAACTATTGAAATACTGATCCAGGAACAGTAGTCCTGGCCCCAGGAAGGCTAAATCGTGGAGATGCATCTCACTTTTTGTCATATGTGCTACCTGTGGACAGACAGGGGAAAAAAAAACATACAATCAGCATCAAACACAAATGTTTAAATTTCTTGGCACTAAAATCTCAAACTGTACTCCTTTGACACTGTAAAGTGTATTCTGTTTTTAGCGTATCTTTTATATTATGGTTTGAGCATTTAAATGTTTTTAATATGATGTTTTTATCAGTGTTGAATGTTGCCTCGTCTGTGAGCTCTAGGCTAGTTCCTAAAAACTTTCATTATGATGGCAACAAAATTACCTCAACTAAAACACTTGATAACAACTGTGGTAAAAACAGGAGGTCAAGATCAAACTGAAAATAAAAGGTGCAAACCAGTTCAAACATCAACAGGTGAAATTAGAGAAACACAAACAGACTTATTCTTGTCTTTTGCCAAATGTTACACTGTCTTCATTAGCTCGTCGTTTTGTCAACAGTCTCATATTTTCTGTGATAAGAACAATGGTTGTCCAAAAGTCTGAGTTCTCTACCAAGAACTCTAATTTCATAACTAAGTTTATTAGCTGAGCCAGGGTTTGATTTGTTCAATATTTTGTGCTTAATTGCAGCTTATGTTCTATTGGTATCAAGTTTACAAGTTTTTGCTAAATTCTGGCCAGATAAAACTAAACAGAAAGATCACTTTGGATTTGTTTTTCTGTTTTCTTTTGATGCCGCCAGACTAACAGCTTCCTTCTGCTTTCAGTATCTGTACTAAGCTACACTAAAGACATCCTGAACCTATTCCTACACTGGATGCACAGAGATGAAACTCAAATATTTCAGAATGCTCCAACAGTGCTCTTTCCCAGGATAAACCACAACAACAACACAAAAGTAGGCTTGACTTACAACTAATTTATTGGTGATTTTGGCCGAGACAAAGCCAAATGCCAGGATATAAAGACACGGATGTTTCTCAAAGAGCTGGACAGCAGACTTCTTGTATATCATCATCGCCAAAATTATAACTGAACCAATATGTAAGACTGGAGACAGGACGCTGGTTCCCTGAGGACAGAGACAAAGACACAGTAAAGACAAAGATGTTTAATGCCAGTAGGAACAAACAGTAGAGACAGACTGCCACAATCTGTAGCTTGAACTGATGCTGGTGGCACAACAATCTACTTATTCTAGTCCAAAACATCAAGCTGCTCATGTTTGTGCCAAAAGCATCATTAAAAAAAAAAAAAAACTTATCAAGAGAAGTGCTGAAGTTTCCAGACTTACTGCTATTGTGGATCCATTTTTGCCTACGCCTCCTGTAAAAATAACTCTGAAGTAATTGGTGCAGGAGAAGATGGCTCCTAAAAAAGTGCAGATGGCAGGAACCATTTTCATCTGGATATTTAGGATCGGAATCTGGGAATCAAGATAGTAAAACACTTAAATTAAAGAAAGATAATGAGACACAGACATTTGCATCAAAAGATCTGTTGATCGTACGATAATTTTCCATCTATTTTTGTAAATTTGTGAGTACATTCACCTTTACATCCACAATGAAGCATCATGAGTAACGTTAGAGAATGGTAAAAGCATTCAGTGACATCTTTGTATTTCTGGTAACAATTATAGTAACACAGTCACGACAACAACGTTAAAGCAGCTTTTTAAGTGCCAACATAAACATCATTATATAATTATCACATCATCAGTCTCATTAATCTCAATCTCTAAGAATTAGAACCGATCACAATTACCAGTGACTGCCAAAAAGCAGATCCTCCCACGGCGGCCAGCAAATACATGATTATTATGAAGATTTGCACCTCAGTCACATCAATGCTGAGTGGGAGGAGAAAGCAGAGAGTTGACAGTGAGGATTAGTGACGTCTACCAGCGCACAGTCATCCTACAGCCCTCTTCCACAACACACTGCTGGACATGGAGCTGATGGGACGCTGCTGTGTTCACCTGCCCCACACGTTTAATTTGGAGGTTTAAGATTAAAGTGGAAAGTTACTGCATTAAAGATGCAATCAGTGAGATTTCAATGACTCTTTTAACAGCAAGTACTCTGCTCTTGTCATCACTGTGAGGTTTCCAGGCAACCAGAGTAAAGACGCACCGATCGATTGGCCAATTATCAGAATCAGGTAGTTTTCAACTTGATCACTGATTACGAGTGACCGGCCGGTCAGAGGCAGATATCCAGTTCTGTGCTCGTCAAATTTACATGCACGCACCGCACAATGGTTCATGTCATGTGCACAGCGACACGAATGTAACGTCACACCCACAACACGCACGCTAGCACGTCTGAGTTAAGAGGAGGGGTAGACTCCAACACCAGAACAAAGAAGAGTTGGGGGGAAAAAAGAGGGAAAACAGGAGAGGACATGAGTAAAGAGGGCAAGAAAAAGTGAAATAAGGAGGAGAGAAGAGAGGAGAAGGAAAGTTGGAAAAAGGAAAAGGTGGAGAGGGAAAGGGAAACGAGGAGAGGCCTGACAGTAACCTGAAGCACTTTTTGAGAAAATGTAAAAGTCATTTCATAGTCATGTTTCATTATTAACATATAATTTAACTTTCCATTAAAGCTACAGTGTTTATACTATATATATATTAAATCAGAATTGACAGATAAGACTTCTGAAAAAATCTGAATCAGCCAAGAAAATTGCAATCGGTGCATCTCTAGACCAGGGGACTCCAGACTTCCTTCGCTAAAAAACCTGTTCCAGCAGCTAACTCCCTGCAAAACTGTAAGTTTTCCATTTATACATTTCTGTTTGTGTCAGCAATAAACAAACAAGATACAACAATTTAAATAGTGAGCTTCAGAGGTGTTGGTAGGTGTACTTTTGAACCAGCAGTTTCCTTCTGCTTTCGGTCTTTATGCTCAGATAGGCTGACCACATCTGACTCCAGATCTGTACTGAATAGAAGATTGATATCAATCTGAACACCTTGTCATCAGAAAGATAGAGAATCAAGTTTTTACTAGCTGATATTTAACATATAAAACGTACAAAAATCTGTGAAAAATCCTTCAAAAGTTCCTAAAGTAAATTGTTTAATTTTGTCTGACCAACAGTTGAAAGCCCAAAGCCCAGAAAAGAGAAAAGGAGCAACCTAGCATGGTGATGTATGTTAGATTTCCACAGCGTCTTATTCACTAACATTAACTAACAAACTCTAATCGGGTGTCTCATCGTACCTCGTCTTGGTGGTGTTTGGAATTAAATGCAAAGATAAAACTCTGAATTGTAGACTAAACTTCAAAGTTTCAATACTATACTTATCAGTATTCCAACTTTAGCATTTACTGCTGGCTGAAGTCACCTGTGTCAGTCTGATATGGTTTAATTTGTCAAGGTTTAATTTAGTAATGTCAAGTTAAGTCAAATCCCAGCAGGAGTTTTTGGCAGAGATCATGCAGTTAGTTTCCTTTAGGGTGATGTTACTGAAGAGCTGTATTTTTACTGAGTGCACCTTTAAAGCAGAACAGGCTGTGAATTTAAATTCTCTCATTGTGACTCCATGGAGGTCAGCAGTCACTGTGGAAGGAGACGGCAGAGAGCCATGCAGCAACAGCCAGGAGGTTTACCATCATGTTCCACAGGCAGGGACCCACAGTGGCTGTGAGCATCTGTAATCCTGCTAGACAGAGCTGCACCTCTGTTATGTCAAATCTACACACAGAATACATCCACATTTACTCCATTTTAACTGCACATCTAACCACTGTCTCAGAGCATAATTCACTCTTTAATAAATAAAGTGAACAAAATGTGTTTACAGATTTGATAAATGCACTTTTCTTGCTATTCAGCCTAAAACTTGTTCATGTGAACCAGATGCGTTTCAGCCTCTTAACTCAATGTCCTATTTTCCAGCAGCTCAGGGGTCAGAGAATTTGCTAATATAGTTGGTTGACTTTCTGAATGTTGAGTGAATGAATTAATAAGTGCAAGATGACGTGTTGGTTAACCAGAGTCAGACTGCGTGGGGAAATTATGTCTTAACCACATCAATAAAAAACAAAGCAAAAGAAGAAAGAATGAAGACAAATCAAGAAAGCACCTCCAACAAATTATTGACAGGCATAAAGCTGTGAATGTTTGGCAGCTGTGATGCCGTTGATCCACCTCAGGTGAACATAAAGGTGACTGTGTAAAAACAATCCCAGGTGGGTCCTGTGTTTGAAGCGTATTGGAATGTGCCATGGTTTGTCCCTTATAGGAATAATACTGAGGAATATTCTGGAATATGTGGGTGAATTGTAATGTGAGCTACCCAGATCACCATGGTTGTGTGTCCTTGGCGTCAAAACTGTTAAGTAAATTTGCTTTTAGATTATTAAAAGGTTTAATAATCTGAAGTTGTTTGATTCTAAGGTGTTGGAAAGACACTGAAAATGTGGAGGGAACAAACGATGGAAATAGCTGCATGTGAAAAGATGCGGGGAATAAATATAAGGAAACAATGGGACAGCATTAGTAGGTATGTGTCTGGATATACATTTTATATGGAAATGTTGCCATGTACTAATTCCCACCCCATTATTATGACCAAATAACTGCTTTCTTTTTCCTTTTTGTTGCTGGACTATCTTGTTATAAAATTCAATAAAACACCAAATTACAAATAAAACTGTTTAAAGCTGCAAGCATCCAGAAAGCTGGAAGTAAATGAAAGGTCTTAATCTTGTTTACTGATTTTTTGATCAGATATTTCCTGATTTAAATCATCACTCTGTTCATTTTCTTGAGACAAAGTTATTCTATAGGGCTTTGTCCTCAGATAATGTTAAACACATGCATTTGTAATATTTGTGTTAAATGCAAATTAAGGCTTTTGTAGGAAAACTTGAATCAGTTCAGAAACTCAGGTATCATGTTGGTGGCAGTAATGAAAAATAACACTCAGACCTGCTAAAGACCGAATTCTAACTCTTGAGATGTGAAGACATGTTCTTGCTTTAAAAAACACTTTCAAACAACAAAACAAAAAGAAAAAGAAAATCAAAGAAGTTTTCGTCGACTCACATGCCGAAGCGCAGCGTTCCTGACACGTATGTCTGCCAGTGGGCACAGTAGAACATGAACATCCCGGCGAAGCAGCAGAAGAACATCCAGTCTGGGTTGGTACCCATCTGCACTGCTATACTGGTTCCCAACACCACAAACACTGCAGACACATGAGCACAGACGGTGTTAAAAAAGGACTTCAGGTTTACTGGGACACAGTGAAACAGCGACAAACGGGAAAGAAAGCTGACCAGTGGAGAGGGAGTCACAGCCGTGGTCAAACAGCTCGCCCAGCGGAGAGCTGCTATTGGTGCGTCTGGCTTGCTTCCCGTCGATGGCGTCCAATGACTGGTAGACAAACAGACCCACGGCACAGAGCAGGTACGCCCAGAGAGGAGCCTGAAATAACACACAGACATTCAGGCAGAGGTCACTCACTCTACCTTAAAGCCTGCAAACATAAAGCTGAAAATGATCTTTAGGTTCAGAACTCGTCACATGAGGTGACACGTTAATACAATCAATAAATATAATCATAATCCATATACAGTAGAGGTGGACGAAAAAGAAAAAAATCTATACAGCATAATATCACAATATTTTGCATGGTAATATTCTATCTATGTCTCTCTTTAATATATTTTCATTGACTTAAAATTGTTCAGAAATGTATCCTTATTTGATTTATGGTAATATTGTTTGGGTAAATACATCCCTCCAGTCCTCATAAACTTCATTTGCTGCAAAGACAATTTGTAAAATTGGCAACTCTCTCGAACTAATGAGGCCTCAGCTCTTTCAGTAAATGACATAAATATTCATCAGATATGTGTGTTTATAAACATATTTTTTTCTTTCCTTTGTCTTTACCATCATTGTTCTGCAACTTCTTCAAATTTGACTCTCAGGTTCATTAATATAATACTAGACAGGTTGATCATCTCCACCTTCCTTCTTATAAAACAATACAGACAGATTTTTGGAGGAAATTGTCATCACATTTAATTCATGATGTTTAATTATTTCTTGATGTGTATATATAAATAGAATGTCTTTTTTCCCTTGTCTTCTTTTTAACCATATTGTTGTTTAGACCTATGTATTTCTTGTTTTAACTGTGTTCCACAAAGGGAGGGGGTCCATTGTATGAGCCAGTTTAATGTCTGTGTAAACAATAATTTAAAAAATATTTACACTGCAAATGCAAACTAAACTTTTTGGTACTAGAATAATAAATCCAATTTCTTTTTCAGCCCACTAGATGGTGCTGAACTGTCTTCAGACGAGGTCAGCAGAGGTCAGGGTCAGGGGGGATTGGTTGGTTTTTATGATGTTTCAGTCACTCAGTCTGCTTGACAGTCCCATTTTACTGCAATAAAAAATGACTCAAGAGAGATGAACAGACTGGAAACTTAATCTTATTAGATAAAACAGATGCTGACAAAGTTCTTCTTTGGGGACAAGATTATCAGTTGGAAAATTGGTAATAAATCACAATATATCACAGTAGATGTCATCACAATACTCAATACTCAGCACAATAATGTCATATCATGACTTAAGTACCATGATAATATCATATCGTGAGGCCTCTGGTGATTTCCAACTCTAATATACAATGTGTGTGATATTTATGAATACAGAAACATTTTCCGTTCTGTCTTTGTTGAATTTAATTTATTTATTACAGCACCAGGAGACAGACTCCATGCATCCCAGCCTGAGTAGGATCTGTTTAATACAGGCAGGGTCCCTGTCATGATATCAAGCCCAGGCTGCCATGACAACAAGGTCAAGAAGGGGGGCATGTGTGACTTCTTCATGCTCTTTTTAAAACAGCCAAAATCCAGTCATAACCAGTTCTCATTAAGCATATCTCAAGAAAGTGAGGCACCCCGAGGTCTACTACTTTTTATGATCAGACAGTCTGACTTTCCTCTCACATCCAAATGTTGCTTTGAGGTGATTTAACAGTGATTCAGCAATTTTACATCAAAATTTCAGTAATTTTCTACCACAGACACCCTATGACAAATCACAGGTTGCTTGACATTGTTGTGTTGGAGGTCAGTTTTCCTAAAATGGCCCCATTAATAGACCTGTGACAGTCCCAGTAATCAAATACGCTCAGAGCTGGCTGCTGGGAAATACACGTAGCCAAAAACTCAGGGCCCACGACACCCGGGGGAAACAGTTCAGCTTACTGATAAAACTACTGTCAACTAGAAGGGCAATCAGAGTGCAAACACGTTCACCAAGGCCAAATGTCCTATCTTGCAATGTTAATGAAAAGTGAAAAATGATTTGTGAATCCACCCCGTGATTCAGATACGCCTCAGAATTTTATGGGTTTTTCCCTTGCTACATGCTTCCACCAGGTTTCATGACAATCTGGCCAGTCATTTTTCCAAGCGGCACTGAAAACCTATCCTCTTTGGCAGAGGTACTGAACAACAACGCAGACGCTCGAGGCAAAAACACTTTCACTTTCATCTCCGCCTGCTCAGACGGAGTCCATGGCAGAGGATCATACTCAGGAACTCTCCAGAATCCTGACTCACAGCTGGGCGCCTCATTCACTGACTTTGTATTATGCACAGGTGAGCTGTTCCAAAAGATTAATGAGGTGAGTAATGACCACTTATTACTCAAAGCAAATCTCCAAACCCCATTTTGCATTTGATTGTTTAGTATACACCAGACTTTTGTTTCTAATTTCCCAATATTTGATCATATTTTAATACATGCCTCTCTGTTTTCTGATCCGCTCCTGTTTTAATTTGCTGAAAATGCTAATTAAACACTTATTAGTCACTACTCTGCTACTCTCACTGTCTCACTTTTTCCAACAAAAGTACAGTTTTTATTCATGAATCCTTTTTTCTACCATAAAAAACAAAAATTTCCATTTCCATTTAAATCCTTTTAGTGGCTCAAAGTGCATAATCACTCACTGTTCTGGTCATATTTTAGCTGAAATATTTAAAATTTTTAGCGTTTTATGGAAGTAACATATTCAAAAAATGTAAAAAGCAAAGTAGAAGCAGCTGGGGTTAATTAGTGGTGTTCATTAGAACAGTATTTGTGTTAGCATGAATCCCAGTGTGTTTAATATGTTTTGATATTAAAAAAAACATCCATCATAATGTCTCTGAATGATGACTGACCTGTTCAGTGGCAGTTGGGCAGTAGTAGACGAGTACGAGGGTGGTGAAGACGTTGGTGGCCAGGCCGATAATGGTGATGAGGTTGGGGGCGATCCAGGCAGGGACTCGTCCCACCAACCACTCCCAGTAACGCTGCATCAGAGGCTCCAGCAGGGAGCGCCCAGCACTGCTGTACCTGTGGGGACAGACAATAGCCAGGTGAGGACCTGAGGACCCCGATGATTTACCAAGAGACACAAGAAACGCTGCCGATGGTGAAGACAGAATATTGGAATCATTACTAGAACTGGGTGATAACTGACTAATTGACTTTCAGAATTATTATACTGAAATCATGATTTGAGAAAGTGACATTTTCAAATCACATGAGCTGCAAATTTAATAACAGCTTGCATAAATAACAGTCTGCAGCAAGTGACAGTCGAAGCTGGCAACCAGTGATTTGATCAGCTACAATGAAAACTGTCATCTCAGCTGTAGATAATCAACGATAATTCTATTAGTTTGCATAAGAAGAAAAAGTGAATTTCGTCTTTTGTCTTTTTTTTTTTTTTTTAATGAGCTTTTTTTAGCTCTCAGCAAGTTGGGATCAGTACATTCACACATGGCCAAAAACTGTTTCTTTACAGAAGAAAAAGCTCTGTATAACTTCAGTGTTTGAATAAATCAGGAGTGGGCTTTGTCTTTTTGCTGCTCAAAAAAGACAGACAGAGCGGCAAATCTTCCTCTACATAAATAATTTAGGTGATCATGTTACATCAACTTGAGACAGTTGTTGAATGTTTAAAGACAGACAGATGGCATAAAGAAATGTCACAATCTCCTGTTAAACTGTTAATCACATGATATAATGGCGTTAAACGTTCAGATCTGAGATCTCCAGGACTCAGAATTGTGAAGAAGATGCTAGCTCAAGCAGCTTTAGAGCAGAGTCATCAACAGTTAAGTCTGAGTGCCGTCAGTCCAGCATGAAATCACTGACAGACCTCACGAATCAGCATTTTCCACTTTGACCACAACTGCACAACCATGCAGCAAAAAAAAAAAAAATATATATATATACATGGCATTATATGTATTATCATAATAAAAATGTCACTTCTGAATGCCATATTTCAATATTATTGGTTATTGGTTATAATTTATTATTGTAATGTCATGTGTACCTCAGTTTCTCTGACCGACTCTGGAAAGACTGAAACAATAAAATAATCTAGCTCCTCTCATATGGAATCAGCTCCCAGCTCCTGGGTAAACTAGCTATATTAAAGCGATATTCCACCCCAGAATGATAATCCACTCAATATGTACTCACCCCTATGCCGATGTGAGGCTGGGTGAAGATCTTCAGTTCACAAAACAATCCTGGAGTTTCAGCAGAAAACAGGGTTGCAGCTAAATCCAGTATAATGGCAGTGAATGGTGACCACGGCTAAAACGTAAAAAAAAAGAACACAAAACAAACACAAAATGTCTCCATCCTGCTCGTGTGGTGTAATCCAAGTGTCCGCAAGCCGCGACATTAAAATTTAACCACAACGCCATTTACACCATGTTTTTAGCCGAAATGTCAACTGTAGCCTCCCAGGTAGCATGTAAACATGCTGTTTATATATCGCGAGACTTCGTATATCTCGCAATATTTTCACACGTGCATCCATTAAGAGATATACGAAGTCTCGCGATACATCAACGCCATGTTTAAATGCTACCTGGCAGGCTACAGTTGACATTTCAGCTAAAAACATGGTGTAAATGGCATCTTTTGTGGTTAAATTTTAATGCTGCGGCTCACGGACACACCACAAGCAGGATGGAGACATTTTGTGTTAGTTTCGTGTTCTTTTTTTTACATTTTACATGGTCACCATTCACTGCCATTGTACTGGATTTGGCTACAACCCTGTTTTCTGCTGAAACTCCAGGACTGTTTTGTGAACTGGAGATCTTCACCCAGCCTCACATCAGCATAGGGGTGAGTACATACTGAGTGGATTATCGTTCTGGGGTGGAATATCGCTTTAACAAAAAACATTTTTTTGCAAAAGGCTGTAAACATGCTTATTTCTGCTGTAAAGTTGGGCATTTTAACATGAGGTTCTATGGAGATTAACTTCTTTTGGAGTCAGCCTCAAGTGGCCATTTGAGGAACTGCAGTTTTTTGGCACTTCTGCAATGACTTAGTTTTTCAGTTTCGGTGGCTGCTGCTTGAGCGAAAGCTGACATGACAACTGTCAGTAGCTTTTATCAGGCGTAATTAGCTTGGTATTCAACATCACCTCCTTCAGTTGGTTTAACATCAAGTTATGCTGAGTGAAGCTGTCTGAAACTATGTACTTGCTGACCACTGTACATGCATGAAATCATGTAAAAATACTGAGACTAAAATTAACAAGTCCCAGATAAAAAGTCACCACCCTCACCAGTCGATGATCCATTGGAAAAAACAGAAATAAAAGGGCAACTTTGTTCTTGTATTACAGGGCAAATAAACAAAAAATGTTTCTTGCTCTTGGTGGGAACTGTTCTCTTTCTCTGTAAATATTATTATACAGAGTACAGTCCAAATGTGCTCTATATGAAAGGGGCCCTGAGATGCCCATTATGATTTGGCACTACATTAATAAAACTCAGTTATATTCAGGTTGAAACAAGTTAAGTTTGTGAAAATACAGGGTCCTGTTTCAACTGTGTAGACTCTTTAAACTACAGGAACTAAGTTTGAAGCTTCCACTCTGACAAAACTTGAACATGTCACAAACACCCTTTTCATACAGGAAAGACACATATGATGCATCTGTACAACACACAGAACCCATCCATATCAGACTGTGTAACCCTCTGGGCATTTATGTATGATTCCAAATATATCACTGCTAAACCACAGAACTAGATTAACATGCGTAACATTAAATACCTCCATATAAAGCTGAGTTTTATTACATTTTGTCTCAGTCTGTTGAACAGAAATCATGGTTACCTGTGCTCCTCCAGTCTCTTGAGCTGGTGTCTGGACAGGGGGGGCGAAGGCAGCTCGATCAGCCTGCGCAACACTCCGGGGGCCAGCCAGCAGGCCGCCTCCATGCCCATGCCCTGCCCAGGGTCTTTGTCCCGGCCAAGGCCTCGGCGAGAACGCAGCCCCCCCCTTGCTGCTGCCCCGTCGTGCTCATGGAGCCCTGATGCCTGCTGGTCTGGTCCCCGATGGCTCTGGCTCTGCCTCTGCCACTGTCCTGCCGGAGGGGCTAAAGATCCACAGTGGGGCTGGATGAGGCTGGATGATACCTAGAATAAAGAAACCAATGTCAAGATTCAAGATTCAAAACTTTATTGTCTATTAAGGCAGGCAATAATTTGTCTTTCACTGGTGCATGGCGCCACATGGAGATACAATACCATACATACAGTAGAAGAACATCAAATGCACATAAAAATACAACACATTACTTGTAGTAAAATTTAAAAAAGTAAAATGCTGTGTACTAGAACTGCAATGATTCACTGATTAATTAATTAGCCGAGCTAAAAGGAACTGCCAACTATTTTGATAATTCATTAATCATTTCAGTCTGGTTGCAGCTTCTTGACTGAAAGGATCTGCTGCTTTTCTTTGTACTATACGACAGTAAATGAAGACTCTTTGGGTTTTGGACTGTTGGTTGGACAAAAGAAGCGAAATGAAGACATCACTTTGGGGTCTGGAAAATTCTGATGAGCAGTTTTCACTTTTTTTTTTAGATGTTTTTTTAATAGACTGAGTAATTGATTCATCGTGAAAGTACTCGGCAGATTAATCAAAAATCAAAGTATGAGGAAAAAAGGACAAATCAGCTCATCGGGATGGCAGAGTTGTTTTTGTTTCGTTTTTTCGTCGCCTGTGTGCCTTGATAAATTAAGTGGTTAAATTCAAAGTGAGATGGTCAAGTTCAAAATGGTTACCGTCAACCTTCTTTCTCCTGGTCTTTATTTAAAATAGACTATTAAAAATGATCAATAATTATTAACATCAACTGAAATGAAACATTTTACCAGGTTACATTTTTCAGCTATATAGCCCAGCCCTTATCACAATATTCTATTGTGAAAAAAACACATATGAAATAAGGGTGTAATAAAATATTGATGATATGATGATATGTTTTCTGATACTGATGTATCCTGATATTGTGATAGACGCAAAGATTCATGGTCATGGTTCATTTCATCCTGTGTTTAAACCCCTGACCAATAGACAGCAGTGTTGTTATCTATCTTCATTTTTCTGATTAAAAAAAAACTAAACTTTTAACTCAGATTTTAAGCATATGGTGGTATGATTTTTATATTATGGCAGTTTTCCTGACATTTAATATAATAAATATCAATATATCACATCATTTACAGTATCACGACATCATCATTATAACCCTTGTATCATTATATATATCGTATTGCCAGATTTGTGCCAGTACACAGCCCTATTATGAATACAGCTTCACAAACCCTATTAAGCATTTTACTAAGGCTGCACCTAATAATTATTTTCATTAATGATCAACTGGATGATTCTCTACTCAGTTTTTTCATTTGTTATCATTTTGTTGTCCTTCAGTTCAAAACCCAAAGATACTTTTCTATGTTGTTTACTACAACGTAGAAAAGTAAAGTAAGAAATCCTCACATTGGAGTAGACTTGTAGTCTCGAGTACGATCTTGTCTCAAGACCACTTTTTTGTGGTCTTGGTCTTGTCACGGCCTCGACAGTCTTTGGTCTCGGTCTTGTCTCGGTCTCGGGTCTCTCGGTCTCGCAATGTCTCGGACTGGCCGAGTGGTCTCGAAGGGATTTGTACAATTTGAAGTACAGTTTTTTATTTGTATTTTGCATTTGATTTAATGCATTTTTTGGTGCACCTGCATGTGTGTCTATGTATTTAATTACAGTATTGTGCTTATAATGGCCTTGTTTGAATAAATATATGGCATCATTGGCCTTTGGATAATATTTGCATATCGTTGTGATTGATTAAGCATTAGGCCTATGCCATTTCAGTGATGCTGATATTATACAGTGTAATTTGGCTACTATAATGGTAAATAATGCAATTTCAAGTTGATAATTGTGTGTATCTTTAATATTTAAAATTCAACGTTTCATCTACAAATTAAGTACAATTTAAATCAGTGACATATTTACCATTCATGACTTTGGGACTAGTTAATAGTCATGTCAGTCCTTAATAGCACACTAAGCAGCTGAACCCAGTATGGTGCTTATGTTCTACAACTCATGCAAGATGACAAAAAACTAGGTTTTTTTTTTGTCTCGTCTCGGTCTCGGTCTGAGCTGAACTAGTCTTGGTCTTGACTTGGTCTGTCTTGGTCTTGGTCTTGGTACTCTTGGTCTGTAGTGTCTTGGTCTCGGTTTAGGCGGTCTTGACTACAAGTCTACATTGGAGAGGGTGCAACCTGCAACCAGACAATAGTTGGTGTTTTGCCCTGACAAATGACTGACAGGATTATCTGTTGATCTGCAATCAAAAGGATCAAAGATTAAACCCTGCAGGGGCACCAGGAGAGGTCAAACCCCCTGCAGGGAGCACAATGTCAGAAACTTCCCTGAACTGTCACACGTGTTGATTACATCCGGACTGCGCTTTTACGAAATGACTGCTCTCACAACCTGATACGTATGAAACGTCACACTCAGAATAAAATACCAAAGACATCTGCATTAACAAGCCTTTAACAGAGTTTAATCAGCCATGCGTTAACACTGTTACAAATCAAAGACGGTGTGAAACATCGACTTGATGGACCACATCTGTGTTACTAAACTATTTCTTGTGACTGTCAGCAACACACGAGCATCTGACAACAAACAATCCTCCTCAGCGGTTTGCTAACCTAGCAGAGCTACCTGCTGTTAGCGAGCTTGACATCAGTGCTGCTGATGTTGAAGATTAGCATTAGCATTAGCATTAGCATTAGCATTAGCCGCGCTGCTTGTAACGTTCGCTCAGAAAGCAGCTACAGAAGACTCGTGTCAGTTTGATCATTTAAAGTCACTCGCTCGCTGTTGGCTTCTTATCACTTCTTCATATTACCGTCACTGAAAACATGATTTTCCATTTAAGATAACGATTAAATCAGACTGTGTTAGTGACACCTCCCGTGTTGACTGCGGGCTAGCTTCGGCTAGCTTGACGAGCTAACACTGACGGATGTAACACGGACTGACCTGGCCGAGTAAAGGACGAGAGCCGCGGACAGTCCGAGGGGCGGTGAGGGCGCTTCAGGCCGGCAGACAGGACCCCTCTGTGGGCGGTTACTTCACAGTTTCTCCCTGTGACTTAATGTAATACCGGAGGACCGTTTGCGGCTGTAGGTGGATCGCCACGACCGGTGTCACTGTGGTTGTCACAGCAGGCTAGTTAACGTTAGCCATCACGGAAATCTCGCGAAGCTGTCTTCGAGTGTGGGAGGACTCTGTACCCTGAGTTTTGTCTTCCGCAGGGCACCTAGCCCTCTCCTCGTCCATCCTTCCTCTCTGCCTTCGTCACATGATTTTGTCAGCTTATCAGGACATATTTCTGCTCTCCACATAGACTTGTAGTCAAGACCGCCAAACCAAAAGACCAAGACAAGACCAAGACTAGTTCAGCTCAAGACCGAGACCGAGACCGAGACAAAAAAAAACAACTAGTTTTTTGTCATCTTGCATGAGTTGTAGAACATAAGCACCATACTGGGTTCAGCTGCTTAGTGTGCTATTAAGGACTGACATGACTATTAACTAGTCCCAAAGTCATCTAACAAAATAACAAGCCTCCAACACCACCCTGCACCTCAAAAAAAGTCTAATGAATGGTAAATATGTCACTGATTTAAATTGTACTTAATTTGTAGATGAAACGTGAATTTTAAATATTAAAGATACACACAGTTATCAACTTGAAATTGCATTATTTACCATTATAGTAGCCAAATTACACTGTATAATATCAGCATCACTGAAATGGCATAGGCCTAATGCTTAATCAATCACAACGATATGCAAATATTATTCAAAGGCCAATGATGCCATATATTTATTCAAACAAGGCCATTATAAGCACAATACTGTAATTAAATACATAGACACACATGCAGGTGCACCAAAAAATGCATTAAATCAAATGCAAAATACAAATAAAAAACTGTACTTCAAATTGTACAAATCTCTTCGAGACCACTCGGCCAATCCGAGACATTGCGAGACTGAGAGACCGAGACCGAGACAAGACCGAGACCAAAGACTGTCGAGGCCGTGACAAGACCAAGACCACAAAAAAGTGGTCTTGAGACCGGTCTTGAGACCAAGACCGGTCTCGAGAACTACAAGTCTATCTCCACATGACAAATTATTAGTTACATCACCATTCATAAGATTAGATAAGATACGATAAGTTAAGATAAGATAAGATTAGATAAGTACGATAAGTAAGATAAGATAAGATAAGATAAGATAAGATAAGATAAGATAAGATAAGATAAACAGAACTTTATTAATCCCAAAGGAAATCCTTGTGCCAGATTGCTCAAAAATTAGGTCTTCACTGTACTTACACTGGGGCAACTGGGTGAGGAAAAAAACGTCCTTTCAACAGCAGATCCAGGCACTTCATTAAGATCCAAAATAATCGTAATGGTAGCAGTAGTAGTAGTAATACTGACAATTATCGTAACATTGATAATAATTGCATAAGTGTAGTAATAGCAATTATACTAACACCAATAATAATAATAAAAAAAATAAAATAAAATCTTACTTAAGTAAAATACAAAGGAATAAGCATTAAAATATAGTGAAAGCGCTAAAAGTAAAAGTATTCATTGCTCAAAATGGCCATTTCAGAATAATATGTAATATTTTAGGATTATAATTAGTGGTTAATCTCTTTCATGTTGCAGTTGGTAAAAGTGGAGCAAACAGACCATTTTCAGGGGAGCCATAGTTACATGGAATAGTTTGTCCTGTTGATAAAACATGATAAAGTTCCCTTTAGAGTGCCCTTCCAGTGGACAAAATATAATAAAGTGCCCTTCCGGTCAAGAATTTGTGGATAAGTGCCCTCTAGTGCACTTCCAGGGGTCAAAATGTGATAAAAGTGCCCTCTAAAGGGGCCCAATGTCCAAGACAACTTCATAAAGTGCCCTTGAGGGTGTCCTTCCAGTGGACAAAATGTGATGAATCATGCATTACAACTTTCAGCATTTTTTTTTTTTTTTTTTTTTTGCCCTTTGCCCCTCAGTAAGCCTGAATCTGCCACTGCTACCAGTGATACTAATTCAGGTCCCATTCCATTTAGTGTAGCAGAGCATTTCCGGTGGGCCAACATGCACAATATTTCACCTGAATGAAACAGGACTTTAATTAGTACCATTGGTAACATCTCTGTTTACCCTAAAACTTCATGTCAAAATGAAGTCTTTCTCTTACTTCAGCTCATGCATGCTGGTACATGTGAGCAAAGAGTTGCTAAAGGACTCCAACTTGACTTGGACCTGGTTTTTCTTCTCCTCGTTGCATTAGTAATTTGATGGGTACTTGATGTTAAATATCTATTTTCATTTGTGACCAGTTTGAGAAAGCATGACAGGCTAGCATTACCAATTTATGAATTTGTTCTGCAAATGCAGTCACTAGATCCTAGACGTCGCTGAATGTTGTATTTAGCATCTTGGAGCAGAAAGTTGACGCACAAACACCAACAGCATCGGTGCATCCACAAAGTTTAATACATATTTTCACAAAATAAAATGACAGGCAATGAAATCATCGTGCGACCCCACATCTCTTGATACATGCACAAAGATAATTAATCAGATGCATGGTATTCATATTCCATGAATCAAGTCTGTGAGTTCAGACTGCACCATATATACTGTATAATTTAAATACTACTCTGAATAAGACAAGTGAACATAATTCAGGCACTACCAATTAAAAGTAGTCAGTACTGAAGAAACAACAGCTGTGACATGTACACAGACTGCACATGGATTTTATCAAACGCTAATCAATGTTGAATCACAGCCATGAACAACATGCACATTTCACTCATTTTAAATAATTAATTTGAACAAATAACACTGTATATCATGTCCCTTGGCTGTGACAGCTTTAAAGAACAGGCTCATTTTTACTTAGCTGTCTTAAAGGGATTTTTAAAAGTGAAGTTATATGAGGTACTTTTCCATAGTCAGTGCTTTACCTACAGTAGATGCCAGTTGGCACGCCCCCAGTTTGGAGAAGCAGTAGGAGTACTGGTGAAGGAAGTTAAGCAATGAACCACTGTGGACAGGGTCAGAAGCGAAACGTCTTTTAGCAACTAAACAAAGGCCACCTGTTCACCTTCATGCAGCCCGGAGAAACATAATTTCAGCTTGAGGCAAGAAAAGCAGTTTAAGGTTTGGGAAAGATTGTTGCTTCAATTAAATATCAGTAAGGTAAATCAAGCTTCAAGTCACTGTAGAGTTTTTCAGTATTTAACAGAGACCATCACCTTTTTCTGAGTGTCCGATTTTTAATTGATACGACTGGATATACAGCAGTACTACTGAAGACTGGACTTCAGGAAAAGAATTAAACTTTTTTTGCAGATTAATTCATTAAAAAGGGTGAATTCAGGGGCATGTATGGGTATGGGGCATATAAAAAGAGTCTAAACATGATTTTTAAGAGACATGTTTCAAAGGTACTATGTGGAAATTTTCATAAAATCCTTGTTATTAATGACAGCGATGTCCCTTAAGTGAACTGCGGTCAGCATCCTGTTGCACTGGCCAAAGCAGCGACGTACCGTAGATGCACAAGACTGATTGACTGGCATCACTCTGATGGATGAGGTAAGTAAAGTTAGGCTGTGTGTGTGTGTGTGCCAGTCATTTGTTGATGTTAGCAGACTCCATTTCTGAGCTAACGTCAGCTGGTGTTGCACGCTGTCGGCACTATAGGGCAGCTGAAGAGAGGCAGGACACGACAGCAAACATACAGGTGACAATCTCTGGGCTTTCACAGGAAACTGTTATGAGTCCTTTACGTCAAAATCAGTCCACAGGATGTTGCATTAAAGACAGGAAATTTTCATTTTTTAAGTACGTTACAATGCATTCACACATTAGCAAAACAAGATGATTAATACATGAAAATTGCTTCACATCGTACCTTTAAACAAACAGACACCTTTAATGTCAATAAAGTTACGGTCACATTAGCCCCTCTGTCCAACAAAACCGCACTCGGCCCTGAAAATGAGCAAACACGGACAGCTGAAGTGTGATGTCCTGCAGGAGATCGAAACACTGAAACAGGAAACACATCTGTCTTCAGTTGAAGAGAGAAGAGAGATGGAGCAAATGTAATGTATGATAATGGTAAGCCTATAACTGGGCGACTTATAAAATTTATACAAGCAGTTCAAATTTTACTTTTGTATGATGTATAATATATCAGCCACGTAGCTCACGCTATGTAGCCAGCTGCCTGCAGGTATCAGACAAGAAGAGCAGATGAGTCAGTGAGCAGCCTGTCTGTGATAAAAATGATGTTGTGCTAAACTTAGTTGAAGCGTCTGGAACTGATGAGTGGTGCAGGTCTTTCATTGTTCTTGCTCTGTTTTGCACAAAAAAAAAAAAAAAATGTTTTAGTATTGCTGTAACACACCGGAAAAAATATTTCAAGTGGAAACAGACATCTTTTCGACTCTCTCCCTGTAATTTCCAAGTGGTATTATTGTTTGTCCCCACTGCCACAGAACACCTGAACACAACACCGGACCACCTTCTGTTTCCTCAGAGCCCAGCTCCATGCAGACATGATCAACACCACTTTGGAAATAATAAAGAGGAAAGAAGCAGGTTCACTGATGAGGTAAATTCAAAACATTTTTTATGCATTGCATAACAGTAACATAGTTTGAGTAATGTTAGCCTACACTCTGCGCAGATAACTACAGCAGGGCTGGCTTCAGGGAAGGGGTTAGCATTAGAAGAAAAGATTAGGAGAATTTAGTCTACAATAGAGACGTCATTTTCCCGGGAAAAATTGTGCCCTATGGCAACGGATTTGCGTTGTGAAAGCGAGGCTAATATGGAATCAGTCTAAACCTGGATAATGTCATTATTCTGTAGTCACTGATCTGCGCAATCAGTGTTTACTGAATAATGATAAATCAAAACAAAAAAAGAAGTCGCTTTCCACTTTAAAACTGTGATCGTCTACATGCTTGAAAACATTTCTATGTTTTGGTTGTATCGCCCAGCCCTCGATGTATAATGTGATCGTACATTAGAGAAAAAAAAGTGTTTCTGTGATTCTGCCTGCTGATAAACTACCTTCAGGCAGCTCAAACTCAAATATTTCTTAATAATTAACATTTTAAACTGCTTTTAAACTATCGAAGACATTTGGACACACCTGCAGCTGAGTGTGCGTCTTGGCACTATAGATGTTTTTGTCGTTGTGCCTTGAGGGCCAGGTCCATTATTTTTAATTTTTTGGAACTTTTGATATCATTCGGTAGCTTCCCATTAGTGTTCTTTATGTATTCAAACCTGAACATTAAAATTTTGCTTAAACTGTGTATGTTTTAGCATCAAAATACTTTTTTCTCCTGGCTTTTCTAAAATCAATTTCCTCCATGACCCGATGTAGGTTTCTGTAGTATGACGTTGCTACCCTTGACTGTATATAAAGATGGACGACATGACAACTCAAAGCCAAAATATTTTGATTCTCATCGCCCCCTGGTGGATGGCTGTAGTATAGGTCATAAACCCCGCCCCCTCCTTGTTCGCAGATGGGATATGAGCTAAAGTAAAAGAATCACGGCAAATACATTTTTGGTTCATTTCTGTCATTTTACATAGTTCTTATCACACTGATGTTTCTCCAAGTGTTAATCTGTCTGATAAGTTTGGTTTTAATTAGTCATTCAAGGCTATAAAAAGGATGTTTCACGTCATGATTGACAGGTGAGCTCTGTTCGTGGTTGAGTTGGCCAGGTGTGTGGACGGGACTTTGAAACAGCAGCTCCAACCCTGATCTCTACCACACACGACAAATGATATCACCGGCAAGACAGCATTCATATCCAGCAAATTTTGGCTTCATTTTTAACAGTTGGAGGACATAGAGATGCACCGTCCATCTTTACATACAGTCTATAGTTGCTGCTACATATAAACCTCCCAGGTTTAGGCCTTCTGCTAACGGCCGAGTGGTCGTTTCCATTTGAAAAACCTGTTAAAGAACGCAGATGGAGTTGCCCTTTCAGTGTTTTATTGTTCAAACGATGGACACAAATAATAATTTGTTGATGTGTGTGTACAGTAGCTTCATGTTACTGCATCAGTGTAATGTTATGGCTCTCTGTTCGGCAGCTGAGTCAGGTAGGGATTAAAGAAGTCTCTCAGGAGGCTCTGCACCCGGGTGGGCTGGGGGCTCCCAGCAGCAGGGACCAGCGCTGGATTCACAGCCAGGTTCAGGACCTTAGTAGGGTCGAAAACAGCCGACCGAGTCTGGGCGGTGTGCAGACCCTCGATGGCGCTGGACAGCCAGATGAGTCTCTTGAGACTCTGGATGTTTCGGCCGCGGTCGTGCATCAGCTGGTGTTCAGTCACAGCTCGGCGGCTGCAGGGAGGAGAGAGCAGGAAGCATCTGTTTGTCAGGACGACGTCAGACCTCGACCTCGCTGTTCATCCAGCAGAAATCAGACACTTTATTCAAAGTCAGATTCAAATACATGACGGGAAGCAAAAAGATACCGAACTGTGAAATTTAAATACCAGTTGAGTCACAACTTTTAAATATTTTAATCTGAAAACCATCCATCTAAATCTTGGATCAAACATCCTCACACATACTAAGTGACATTTCCAGAAATAACATTGTTTTCACATTTTACTGAAAAAATAAATCAGGGAGAAGACATTTTGATTTTGTAAAATTTCTCATTAGTGACCCACAAAACCCAGATTTGATGGTTTACTGTGAACCATTTTCAGCCAACATTGGAGTAATTTTCCAGCACATTTGGCCACACACAGTGAAGTTAAATTAAATTTTTTTGTGAATATTTTGTTGTGATTTGGGTCTTAAAAATATAATTGTCAGTGTAGCATTCTTTGCAGCTGATGCACACCAAACATTTTATACTGCTACACATTTTGTGTCGAAGCTTTTACAAATCATTCACAGTTTGTATCTTAATGTAGAAATCAGGCGTCTCACCTCTCGTTCTGTTGACACCGGACAGTTGTAAAAACGACGAGAAGCATGACAGCGAGCCACTGCACTGGCCTGTGGGACATCTGCATCTTCTGTAACTGAACAGTAAGAAACACTTCAAAACTCTTCATAAATAAAGATATCCAACTTGTGTCCTCTCATCATCTTTGGTTGCATGTGGTGACCCATTCAACCAAAGACTGATTTTCTATATGTTAGGGGTATTTTTGCCTTTATTATAGAGTGCAGCCAAAGATGGACAGGATAGGGGGGAGAGAGAGGTGCAGACAACATGCAGCAAAGGGCCACACCGTAGAATCAAACCACAGCCGCTGCAGAGGACTCAGTACACGGGGTGCACACACACCAAGTGAGCTACAGGGTGCTCCTGAAGACTGATTGTCATTGCTATTGTTGCTATTTTTGAGTTTTTGGGAAAAGCCAGCAAAATGAATATAATTTCTTTATAGCAGAGACAGATATGTGTCTCCCTACAGTAAACATGCATTATGTGCAAAATTCTCAATAGATTTTTTTTCTGTTTTTCCTGCGCAAGAAAGTATTGTTCTTTAGTAAATAATGACAAACACAACTTGATTGTTTGGTGCCTAAAAGGGGCTACAAATCCACAATGAATATCCTCCATTAAATGTAAATATACTGGAATCAGCCAAACAATACCCACCACGTGTATGTTTTTATACTTTAAAACACTGATTCGGGCATCAGAAGTCACAGGGGGTCCTCAAGACTTTGTCTGCTCTGAGGTCCTCAAAATCAGATTTGCACATGTCAACTGAAATCACAATTTCAGGGTTCCTACTGCACTTTTCAAGCATTTTCAAAGTGCATTTTCAAGCTTTTCCAGCACCTTACAGCTTTGATAAATGACATGTTTATACACAAACTGATTATTTCACCTCTTCATCACATTACATCAGATGTTGTTGTGCTGGTATCAACCGAAATCATGTTTTGTGACTGAATTCTACAGACGAGAGACAAATTAAAGGAAAACATGACAAAGTTTCGTGTTTCAAAACGTGTCACCTGTCTGTCAGTAGACTTGACTTTTTATTAAGACTGTGAATTTTGTGCATTTTCCTTAACTGATAATTGTTTTTTTCTCTTTTTTCCCCCTTTATTTCAAGTTTAATCTTAACTTTCCAATGAGTGGCTCCACCAGACAAAACAATGTCAAATGAGGCGCAATTAATGAGAAATTAATACCTTTAGACTATTGATTAATTATCAATCAATACATGATTAATTGGTTAAATTCTTATTTGGTAATTAATCGATTAGTGATTAATCATTAACTTCCTATACAATCTGGCTCAGCAAATATCTGACTTATTTTATTTCTTTATCTAAAAAGTTAACTAACATATTCAGTCAGGCAGCAATTTATTATGACAGTTTTCAAACAGTTTCAAGCAATTTTCAAGCTTTGAAAACATTAAAATTCAAGCATTTTTAAGGATTTCCAGCTCCTGCTGGGGGGCTCAGAGGAAAAGAAGGTTGTAACTACTGTGCTAAATTACAGGTTGCTAAGACCCCACAATTCCCTTAAAAAATACCCCAAAACAACCAGATAGTTACAAATTGAGTGTGTTGGTTTCCACATTTGCAGCAACACACAGAAGCAGATGGAGGAGGCTTGTCATGATATTTTCAGACATTTTGATGATGCAGGAGGATTGTATGCTAAGTAGCCCAGATTGTTTGTTTGATCATAAACTCTGAACACCTAAATATGGGTTGTGCACTGTGTTCATATTAGATCACTCCACTGTGCACTCCCGGAGGATACATCTCCAAGACGAGCAATTTAGGCACGCTATGTCATTATTTGATTGGCTGAAAGAGAGTTGGCTTGAAGGCTCATGTCTTGAGCAGAATTGATTTCTGAATTATCAGTTGTCAGACACTGAGGAGGCGAGAAGTGATCGGTGTCCTGACAATGTTAAGTTATCAGGGCTGTCAGCTTCTCCCTCAAGCATGGGTGAAAACCTGCACCCTCGCTTTCAACAGATAGATTCCAACTCAAGATTTTTGAACTTTTCCAAAGATACATGCAAACATATCGCAGGTTTAAGATTTTTACTTTACTGTAGATAACAGAGGAGACAACGACACCTCTCAGATCTCAACAACAATTCATGTGGACCTGAGCATCAAGCAAGCTGATCAATTGATCCAACTCCTGTTGGTTCAAAGTGGAAAAGAAAAAATAACATGCAAACTTTAAAACATGTTTTAAACTGTTTGTGTTTGCTTTCATCCAGTCTTCAGTCAGTCGGCAACACCCACACAAATAGAAATGGAAGCGACTCTGATTTTCTATTTCTCAATTTTACTTGTTTTTTTTTTAATTTATGTTGTTGTGTCTCATTCCCATGTCGTCAAATACTGATGTTTTGATTTCTTAAGCCTAAAAACAGAGCCGAGAGGAGGAGCAGAAGTCTAGTTTTCTCTCAAACCACTTGAATTACATTATTTCTAAAGGTTATTGTAGAACTTTGTCCAGTGATGCCAAAAATAAACTGCCTACTCCAGCTGTAATCTGACATTTTAAAGTTAAATTCAGTTATACAGTTACATTTTTTTTTCATACTGTCCTAAAAAGTCATACTGTTTTTTTTTAACCTATCTGTAGAAATCAAAAAATGTTTGGGAGGAGGCACTTCCTGGACTCAAAAAGCATTTGCTTGAGCTCCTTTTTGGACATGTGGGTCATGTGAACTCCTCTCCTTTAAAGCAATTAAAATGTCTTTATCGTCACAGCATGATCAAATTAAACCTCAAAACAAAGAAACTTCAGCGCCTTTGTCAGGGAGTCTAACATGACCGTGCCATGACAATAAAGGTGTTTTATTTAGTTTTAAAACAGAGTGCTTTGGAGTTTATTGTGATTGATTTTTGAGGGAAATTTAACTGTTCTGTTGACTGAAAGAATCATAAAGCTGCTTTTACAGAAGAAAACAAAGATTACGGAAGCGTGACTGACAAGCAAGACTAGAATACAAACTGACAAACCCAATTAAAGTGAATAAAAATGAAAATCACAATTCACACTTTATTAAACGATGAGTATTTTAAAGGTACTTACATTGTCCCTGTTGGTGACAGACGCTTCTCTGATGATCAGACACTGAACTGGTTTCAGGTTCGACCTCCAGACCTTTTATAAAGCCCCCCCCCGACACACCCATTCACACACAAACACGCGATTCAGACCTCCCACAGGCTTAAGTGTCACAAATAATTCAAAGTGTTGCGTCTGATTTGTTCACGAAACAAACGTCAGCACCGTTGTCTCTCTGACATGCGGTTTTATGTCTGTCGAGGGGAAAATCACAAACATTTTTCAGGGTTATTTGTGTTAATTCGATCACAAACAGCCCCCTGCACCTCAGTGTGACAGTGGAAGAGGTTTACACACTCACACACGCTCTTTACATAAGCAGGTGTTTTGAAAAGGAGGATGAAATTCAATTGGGGGATTATCATTTTTCTATTTTCTGGTCTAATCCGGGCCCGTTCCTCTCAGATAGATTCAGGCGTCTGACAAAGAGGAGTTTAGAGAAACGGGGTCTGAATGGTTTGTGTTGATGTTGAGGGTGCAGACACACACAGGAATGAGTCAGTGTGGATAAACCGAACGTCAGCAAACTGTCTGTCACTTCAGGTTTAAACTTTTCCAAACACACTTAAGATGCTTGTCGCCTGGAGCTGCTCTCCAACCACCACACCAACAAACACTAATGAACTCAAATAAACTGGAGTCTCCGGTTGCCGCAGCGTCACTGGAGTCGCCGTTAGAGACGCAGTCGTCTTGACAACACCTTCCAGGACGAGTTTCCCTCGGTGAGAAATGCAGGCTGCCATCAGAGGCTCGTGGGTGGAGAGACGGAGCGAGGACGAGTGATTAAGTCCATCAGGGAATGAATGATGGCAGTGTGGAGACGTTCAGAGACAAATGGAGACGGACAGAGGAGACGGAGAGGAGTGGTAAGGAGGAGAAACATTTCTCACAGCAGGAGGCGCAGAGGCCGACCAGATTGAAGTTGTGTTTTACAGATTTATGATGTATTTATTAAGCTTTTACTCCTCTTTATCACATTTTCAATGACTTAAAAACAGTGGAGCTCCAGGTCTGTTGGTTCAGAGGAGATCCAAGATGGCTGCCAGATGTGAGCACACACCTTCTGACACGTGTTTGTAGAGTTTTGGTATAAAATATCACTTGTCACAATGAATTAAATGTCAGCTGAGGCAACAATAATTTAATTTCAACAACCGAGGGGATGTTAACCACCTTTCCTTTACATGTTTTAACCTTTTTAACTCCACAGGGACATCCACCATTTCAGACTGTAGTTTTAAAGCTCGGGTGAAAACGCTGGTTTCATATGAGACTAGAAGACTCAAAGAATAAAACTGTATCTCCACAATAATCACAGCCTTAATGAAACTTTATAACCACGCACCAGAGATCTGTGGTGTTCAGAGGTTTGATGGCTGTCCAGGGTATAATGATAATAAGGGGATCTCAGAACATTCCCCAGAATTTCTTCTTTCTTGCAGAAATCTTCAAATTAACAAAAGTTTTTTGATACCAAACCACAGCATGAATTTTTCTGTGGTGTTGCTCGATGCCTTTGTGTGTTAATGTGGTATTTTTGAGGGATTTCTGACCACTTTGCTCAATTCTTGAGTTGTTAAAACCATCAATGCATTCTTTTAAATATTTTATTTCTATTTATTTCTATTGACATTGTGCAATGTTTTTATCCTTCTATTCTTTTGTTTCTATGTATTTAGAAAGAAAGCAATAGTTTTATTACTTTTATTATCTAATTTATCATTCTGTCTTAGTTCTTCTATGTTCCTTTGACTTTTGCTTGTGTCATTATTATTATTATTGTTGTTGTTGTTGTTGTTGTTGTGAATGAGACTCAACAATCAATTATCTTTCTGGTGCGTTTAGGAACAACTCAGACAAATTCTACTGATTCTACATTTGAATTTTGCACCAAATCTGTGTAATAAATGATATTAACCAAAAAAACTGCTGCAACAACGTATGATAGAGCATCATGGGAATGTTCATCACTTCCATCATGATTTCTCAGCCCTTTATACTCTCTAAACTTTCGAAATATGAAGAGGCGTCTAAGGAAAACAGAATATTTATTGCAGATTTATGACTAGAAAATCTTTACTCTCAGTTCTGAGCTGCATCTCAAATTAATCATCAGGTTCTCGACTCGGTTCCTGAAGAGGTTTTGATCAGGGGTGTAATCAACAAATAGAGCTGCATTGATTTCGCAGGCAGTCACTTGTCTGCAGTCAACGTGGTGGTGAATGTTCCTGTTATATCATTTCTCTGATGTACTTCATCTACCGGCAGCAGTTTGTTTTCAGTTAATTTCCTATTGTTTCATCATCTAATATATTCATTATGAATATATTAAACATTCTCTTCAATCTGTGTACAAATACAGTATGGGACTTAAAGCGTAACTTGCAGGTTGGAGCCTCCAGAGAATCAGTGTTTAGTGTAATGATGTAGAAACTTGATTTTAAAAAAAAAAAACAACATATATACACAACACAGTGACCTCTGGAGCCGTTTTTGTGAGAGAATTTTACTTCTACGTCTAAAAATGACAAACCGGAGGTGACGTAGATCAAAGCAGACGGGCTGAATTAGATCATAATTAACATGAATAAATATGGATCCCAATGCTATTTTTGACTCTGAAAGGTTGAAAATGTATATTCTTATGAATTCGATGGACCACAAGCTCATGATTATGAGCCTACTGGGCATCAAAGAGAGCAGGAGCAGAACTGGGCGAGGAGAAATGACGGTCACAGGAGAGAAAATGAGCTGTGGTGTGAGGAGAGTCAGGGGAGAACCCAGAAAACTGCCGCTCACCGGATATTTTCTCTTTTTCGGACCATTCTCTGTCTGGTTGTGTGTGAAAATCCCAGCAGATCTGCAGTTTCTGAAAATACCGAGACCAGCCTGTCTGGCACCAACAACTATGTCATGCTCAAAGTCACTAAAATCACCTTTCTTCCCCGTTCCGATGCTCGGTTTGAACTTCAGCAGGTCGTCTTGACCATGTCTACATGCCTAAATGCATTGAGTTGCTGCCATGTGATTGGCTGATTAGATATTTGCTTTAACGAGCAGCTGAACAGGTGTACCTAATAAAGTGGCCAGTATATAATAGTACAACTGTCCCAAGGGACATTTTTCTGCATTGAGTACTTTTATATACTATAAGTATTATTATACTTACATACTTTTACTGAAGTTGCATTTTCAACACAGTTTTACTTGGAACACAGTATTTTGCACAAAGATGTGCACAAAGCTATAAAATTTAAACAATGCTATATTGGTTTATTGGTGCTATTGCATAAGATGTTTACACAGGTAACAGATCACCTTTTAGTTCTGGAGAGCAGTAACAGACCTGTGTACATGACAGAGCCATTAAAATCAGGGCTTGTTTGTAACTTGGGAAGTAGCTGAAGTATCTCTGGATCAGTAGGAGCGTTGGTGCAGCAGCCAGGGTTAAAGAGAGCAGAGTCTGAAGTCAAAGTGCTTGATTTTACAAATCTCATCCACATTTCATTCAACTGTTCAAGTGCAGTAACCACCAGACGTGTCACAGAGCTAAAAGTAGTCAAGTATCAGTATCAGTTGTCTGTGAAAATCTGTGAAAATCGTCGGTTCAAACATCAAAGGCAGCATTTTATTCCTCCTGCACAGATCAGCGGGTTTCTGCAGGTTTCAAAAGGGTAAATTCAAGATTTTAAAGACTTTTTAGACCATCATGAATGCAATTTAAGACCAATTTCACATCCATATTGGAGAAAAAGAACAAGCACACTTTGCATTAGTGGTTATTGGTCAAGGCTGGTTTCATTTTGTAGTTGTTACAATGTGATTGATACAGGCAACTTTACAGAAGTAAACTTCATCATTCAATCACTTTTTAGGACCCAAAGTCACATTTTAATTGAGATTATTGGATTTCAGACTTCTTAAGGACCTGCAGACCTCTGGTGATCAATGATCTCAGTGTGTATCAAGTCAGTATTTACTGCCATCGACCTGGTTTATTCACAGAATTATTATTGTCATCCACACACACAGCCTCAGCTTATAAAGGTGGAGTTCTGCAGCAGCAGGTCTGTCAGGTGTAAAGCAGCTGATATCCACGTGGTGGCAGTGTTGTACTGTGCAGCTGAGGTGTCGCTGAGGAACAGGAAGTCTTGTTTCTCTCCATAACTGGAGCTGCAGATTTAGGAGGAGACTAAAAAACAGTTTCTAATGTGTAACATATTACACATTAGGACTGTTAGAAAGCGCCTCCTAGAGGCAGCAGTGATCATTACAGCCATGAATTTGTAAAGATGTAAAGTCAGACTTCTCTTCCTCAAAGATCAGCTGCATTTGGACCTGGTCTGACTGCTCAGGTCTCTTTCGGTCAAATTAATCATAAAGCTCAGGAGAATTTTCCAAATTGTCCAGAGAGAAGATTCACAGACCTGGACCTGATCCCTCACTGGCTTCCCACCCACCGACACTACAACCTAAATTTGTCAGAGTTCGAAGCCTCACCGCTGCCAGGGACTAAATGTTGTGTTTCTGATGTGGAGTTTTGTTTGTCTGAGTCACCTGGATCCCTTTAATATGGGATTTTTAACCTGACACTGAACATTTCATAGATATATTTGATACCAAGACACACCCTGTAAAGACTACACCCTCTGGAGTACATCTCAAAAATGTTGCTGTAAAGGTAAGTAGGTAAAGGTAGAATATGTACGTTGTTTGTAAATGCACCATTTAAAGTTGGCCCGTTTTAGCCTACTTCATAAATGAGACAAAAGAATTAACAGGCTCTTGTTTTTTCCTCTCGTCAGTAAAACAACACACACATTTTAAATGCTTTATAAAAGTTGTTCTGCAGATATAAATCTTAAATTTGCAGAATTTCTTCCACGGTCTTTTATTTAGTTGGTGACTCAAATAAAATCTTCCATGACCCACTTGTAGGGTCACGACTGATTTAGAGGGATTATCATTGCCAAACAATGAAATAATACACAGATGGGTTATCTCAATCTGAGCATTTCAGATGTTAATTTATAACAAGGTTATTATGAATTATTAATTAAACCAGCTAATGAAAAGGATTTAAGACAAAATTCAGTGTTGTGTTATTGTATTATATAGTTTTATTATATAGCTTTTAACCAGTAAATCTGGTTTAAATCACAGATGGGGAGGGTCTTGAAAGTCAGAAAGAAGGATATCTGACTGTATGATACGAAAAATTGATGTAAATGAGTCCAGGTCACTCAGGCTAAGAGATTTAGCAGCAGCTCAGATTTAGTCCCTGGCAGTGGAGATAGAAAGGTCTCTTGGTGTCAAAAATCAATTATTCAGTCCATTATCTATAACCGCTTATCTTTTGGAGGGTCGTGAGCGGCTGAAGCTGATCCCAGCTGACACCGTCTGTCTCCTTTCAAACTCCATCACAATCATAAAACCACAACACACAGCTCCGACCACACGTCCTCCATCTTGTTTAGTTGTTGTCGTATTAACGGTTTTAGTTTAACCGCGATCACACCTTAACATTCCTTTGTCGGTGCAAATGCAACAGAAAAAAAAAGTCCCTGAAGGTGTGTAGTTCTTGGGGGAACTGCCTGGTGGAGAGAAGTTCCTCTTCAAAGAGTCCCCAGAACCGTTCACTCTGAAAACACCTACAGTAAAGAGCCAAACAACGACAATTCACAATCACACACAATTCAGAGCCACCATTTAACCTGCATGTCTTAGGACTGAAAAGGCTGAAAAGTCAGATATTATAAATACAGTTTATTATCTTTCTTCTGCTTTCCCACATTATTATTCACTAAATGACCCCTAAAATTCAGAGGGTCTCAGAAATCCTCCGAGGTCGACCTGTGGGGAGTAAAAACATCAACATCTGGCCAGAAGTTGTTAAGATGTTTCTCTGAGCCAAAGTGCTGAACTCACTAACATCTCTCATCATCTCCCATCATCCTCTCCATTCATCATCATCATCATCATCGCGTCGCTGTCTTCCAAAGCGGTGGGAACAAAAATCATTTAATGGCAGATAGGAATATTCTCTGAGTGTCATTACTCATTGTAACAGGTGTTGATCACAGCTGCGTTTCCATGGTAACGTAGTGATCTAAGATGTCCACCATATAAATATGATTTCTGGCTTTTAATCCTGCAGAGGAGCTCTCTGCTGCTTATCATCCTGCATCCTCCTCTCTATGTAAATATATATATAGAGATGTATATATTACAGAATATGAGATGTAACAAAAAGATAAAACAGAGACAAATAACTTATTTCATTAAGTTTCCAAATTACACAGGGATCAAACACAATGAGTCTTGTTCTTTTGGGTGTAATAATGGCAGTAACACAATGAGGATATCATATTACTAAAAAACTGTTCAAAGTAAATTGATTCAGACGGGGTTATAATAAATAAAATAAAGGATAAGTCTGGATTTATTCTGTATTTTTATTATTGTCACCTCAACAAGACTAAAAACAACAATGTGTCTTCATCCATCTCTGAGTTCTCTCTTAGTTTTAGGGGAGGGTGTGACCCTGTATATGAATGAACATGTGTTTCGTTCAGGCCTTTGCAAAACAAGTTCACACAATGCTGATTAAGCCCGTCACCGCCAGGTAAATCTGTCCTGAGGCAAAGCAGGAAAAACAGCTGCAAAATTGCCACATAGGCTGATGAGTTTCAGTGGCGTTTGGAAAGATTATTAATACAGTCATATCATATGCTGTATTATTCTTCATATTTAATTCACATGATGAGGTGTGGTGTGTGTCTTGTGTGTGACACTTGTCGAGCACAGCAGGCACTTTAATTAATTAGATAACAAGCATAAAGCACCAGGAATTCAAACACTTATGACAGTTAATGCAGTGAACTTGTAGCTCTATCATGTGAATTAGACACACAACACGATGTCTGTCACCAGCTATAATTAAATAATTAAACAATTAAACAATGAAGATGCAAAATGTGCACTGTGCAGTCTGAACGGGGGATAAAATGTACGGTGGCTGACAAGTACAAACGCGCTGCATATAGGAAAACAGATGCAAAAGGAAAACGTTGCAAATACAGAAACGCGCTGCAAATAAGAAAACAAATGCAAAAAGAAAACGCCGCAAATCCAGTCATACAACGGAAGTGCTCCAGGCCTCTAGGGGCAGTGCTGAGCGTCCACCCGAGAGAAAATTGGAGTCAGGAGAGGCTATATGAAAAAGTACGTATTCTTTTTTCTTTTTCTTCTCTTTTTTTTTTTTCCACTGTGGCCCTCATCTTTTACTGTATTATGAAAGTGCAGCCAACTCCAATTTTCCTCCCACCAATAACTTTCTTCTTCTCATTCGCTCATCTGCTCCACACGTTGATATGTCCGTTGTCTGTCTCTCGGGTGGAAGCTCAGCACTGCCCCTAGAGGCCTGGAGCACTTCCGTTGTATGACTGGTATGCAGCGTTTTCTTTTTGCATTTGTTTTCTTATTTTGCAGCGCGTTTCTGTATTTGCAGCATGTTTCTGTTTATGCAGCGCGTTTCTGTTTATGCAGCGCGTTTCTGTATTTGCAGCGCTTCTGTATATGCAGCGCAGTTTGTACTTGTCGGCCACCGGAAAAATGCACTGGAATATCAGACAAAATTCCGAGTGAAAGCCCAAAGCTTCAAGAACACTGGATTCATAGTTTATCCAAAACACTTCTGGGTGAAATACTGCCAGAGACGGCAGCATATGACGGATTTACCTTCAACAGTTTGCTGTGGCAAAATGTGCCCCTCAACTGCAGGAAGACGGGCAAAACGCTCCTGAAGAATCCATCCAAAATCTCTTGCTTTTAAATTTTGAGCGACCCTTAAATTTATAAAACTGACGGTTTCTAACATAGCTGTGTGCACAGCGGCAGCCGTCTGCTGGGGTCACAGCAGGAGCCTCTGAATGCAGACAGAAGATGGAATCTGTCTCAGTCAAACAGCCCGACTTTAAAACACCAAATTACTTGTTTGTTTGTGAATTGTTTATATTATGTGAATTGTAAAATATCATCTCCGTGAGGCTGCTCAGTCAGACAGCAGCAGATAATGTAAACTTGGCTTCATCCTTTGCAGCTGTGGCCAGTTCTGCCTCAATGATTATTAATACCAGCAGATAACAGACTAAAGTGGGCTTCTGAAAGAGTGTGGTGGAGCAGTGGTGGAAAAACCCGAGAAGCATTCAAAAAAAAGTTTCTAATGTTTCAGATAAAAAAAAAAAAAGAAACTCAGCATTCAGAGCAGGAAATTACAGTTAAAAGTTGAGTTGTTTGGTCCAGAAAATGTAAGAAAACGTTGAAAAATGTTGATCAGTGTTTCCGAAGTCCAGGATAATGTGTTGTTTTGTCCAAAACCCAAAGATATTCAGTTAACTGTCATAAAGGAGCAAAGAAACTTGAAACAAATTGCATTTGAGAGGCTGAAATCAAAGAATTTTGACATTTTTTTCCCCTGAAAACTCGACCTGGGAGGGTTAAAACAAACTAAGCGATCAACAGTGAGGACAATAATGGTTAAAGTTCTGGTGTGGCTTTTCCTCGTTGGAGAGAGCTGAAAGAGGAGGAGAAGGGACTGAAGGCAGACACAGATGTTGTGTTTCTGTTCTTGGACTGGTTGGTATTTGTAAACTATTTGAAGTGGGCTATGTACCATCTATATTTACTCTACTGAAATAATGGATTTTGGACACAAGTCTGGGACTTTCTGGGACAATGAGCATCATAAGCATACATCAAACACACCAACAACAAAACAGAAGTTCTGCGGGTTTCAAAAGAGCTCACTAATATATTGCTTGAATAAAAAAAAAAATCTTTCTTAACAGCTGGACACTGTGGTTTTTGATAAACATTAATCAAGCAGGAGAAATTGTGCATTTGTTGGGGACTATTTTCAGCGGTGGATTAACCCACATTTGATGCTCTAGTGAGTATTTCTGTCAGCAGGACTGAGTCAAAATGAAGTACAGTGTGTGTTCATGGTGATGGAGGAACGTGTCACACTGGACAACAATGGAGCTCACTGATGTCTTTTTAATAGTTTCTGGACAGTTTAATGGCCCAGATGAATACGATTCATCAGACCATGACTACACACAAAAATACTTGTCAGTGGATTTAGTTTTGGTTTTGGTCTTCTACTGGTATTTGTTGACAATAAGAAATATGCTGAATAACCACAGACATATGCCCTAACCTATTTTCCCCCAAACCATACCGACCAGTCATATCAATGCCCAGAGAGAAGCATCTACTCATGGACAAGAGGCAAACGGACAAACTGTGATCTTCACTTAAATTGTTTGGGAGATTCTGCAGCACAGTTTTCCTGTGAAACTCCAGCAGTGTTTTGCAGACTAACAAAAGAAACCTGACCTTCAATCAGCATGAGGGCGAGTAGATAATGACTGATTTTTCATTTATGGGTGAACTATCCCTTTATAGGACCAGTGTGTAGGATTCAGTGGCGTTTAGCAGGGAGCTTGTAGACTGCAACAACCTGCAGTGGCTGGAAAACTCGCACAAAACATGAACGGCCGTCATTGTACTGTAGAAACATGGTGGTGCAACACGGCGGCCTCCATGAAGAGGACTCACACCATCTGTGGATATAAATGACTCATTCTATGGTAACAAAATCACAACAATTCTTGTTTTTAGGTGATTACACACTAAGTTTTACACACTGGGTCTTAGTCCATCAGCTGAAATAGTACATTCATCGGAGACTATTTTCAGCTGTGGATTAATCCCCGTTTGTTATGCTATTAATTACTTTGAGCAGCAGGACGGTGTATGACTGAGTCAAAATAGAGACCCTCTTCCTATGGGATCACACCGGCTGTGACGCCCATAAACATGCTGACATTCCAACACAATGTGATGAATACTCATCAGTTATTACTACACTTTTACATGATTACACAGTACTGAAAGGTCAGATGAGTCCCTTCTTTGAAGACATATAAACACCTGCCGAGTACTCAAAACAGCTGATTCAAGGTCACAAAAACACAATGATTCTTATGTTTAGCTGATAATACACTGATGCGAACATACTTGTGAATATTATATTACAGTTCAGTCAATAGATGCCTGTAAATCTTACACTCTGGACCTTTAAGGTCTGTGGTCCTTTTAATCCTTCATCATAATCATGAAGGACTGAAGCTGCTCTCTTTGTAACAGTAAGTCTAAAAAGTCTTTAATTGTTCTTGACTAAAGTGTGCAGGTTTCTGTCCTGTTACAGTCCAAAGTGCAATGACATATTTTATCAAAATATGATGAAAATTTTCAAAATTTATTTGGTGATGAGATGTTCTTGTCATCAGGTCACATTTTGGATCCTTAATTATTTTTTCTCTGGTGTTTATGATGCAAGTGTTCGTTGTTTTAAGCTGATTTAGGCCACAAGAAGCTGAAGTGCATCACTACACCATCTTCTAAGTAGCTTTAAAAGCATTAATGTTTTCTACCAGGTGAGTTTTAATTTCTCCATCCGCTCTAAACACAAGGGACATGAATCATGTATTCACAAATTATGTAACATTACTGTCATGTCTTTCTTTTGTATTTTAATTGGTGCTGTAAGTCAGCACCAGAATGTTTTTTTCTCACTTGCCTCTCAGGGCTTCCGTACATGTCAGTACCTGGAAGAAAAAGCCATAAAAATCATTTAAATAATCTTTCAAAATAAATAAATAAATCACAAATTGACACCGATTTATTTCAAATTCCAATGGCTTTATTTTATGTATATAGATTTGTATAATATTTATATATATTTATATATTATATATATACTTATGTAACAACTTGTACTCAGTTGCTTGATTATCATCTTTTGTTCAGCTTAAGTTCAAACGACATGACACTAAGACCAAGGCATTCCACACGATCATATCTTACAAAAGAGTAAAGAAAACAACATGAGTGCGCGCACCTGTCGTGCACACACACATACATACATCAATGTACAGGTATGGTGGTTCTGTTTGTAGAAAGAACTGAAAAAATATAAAACGCTGGTACAGACGGAGACGAGCAGACAAGAGTGAGAGTGTGAGGGAGAGAAGGGTGAGAAACCAGATGAAGCACTGGAGTCTGGAGAACTGGAGGATTCTGTTGCATAGATTGAAGCAAACAGGAGGAGGATGTTTGATCCAAACAGACAGGATGAGCAGGTGACACACACACTGAGGAAACACACTTTCACGGAGCCAGCAGCCCACCTGACACACACACACGCGCACACAGGGAAGCACAGGAAGTTTTATTTTGGCTCACAGACAGATCACTGCTGAGGCTCAGAGTCTGACAGACAGGACTGAAGACGCTGAGGTCATGACCTCTGTACTTTTTTATACACTATGACAACAAAGCTACATGCTGATGTTTATCAGGTGTTAACATTTAACATGTTCATCTCTTAGTTTCGCCTATAAGCATGCATGACATCTCCTAATTAGCCCTAAACACAATGTACAACTGAAGCTGATGGGAATTAGTGATCATTATTATAAGTTTTGCAGATATTTGGTCATAAATCAAAGTATCGGACATAAATTTAAAGGTCTGAAATGATGGTGGCGCTAGAAGAAAGGTACAGAAGCAAATATCTGCCACACCAGACAAAGAAAAATGGATCAGTTTTACATTATAATGTGAAGAAAAAGATTAAAAAGATATTTTTACATTATAACAGGGAACGTTTCTTGTTAAAACAATACACCATTTATCTTGTTATCACCTGAAAAGTTTCATGTTAAAATGTGAAAACTTATATTGTATAACACAAAACTAAACAGTTAACGTTTCACTTTATAATGTGGCTGATCCATTGTTCTTTCTCTGGTGTAGCAGATATACGCTGCCGTAGAAAAGTCAGAGAATCAACAAAATTATTAGAATTAATTAGTTAATCTGGGGAAATTTCTGACAGTCCATCCAAGACACGTGGAGACAAAACACTCAAAACTACAAATGTCAGCCTCATGGTGGTGTCGCATGCAAAGTCAACAGGATTCATCATCTGGGGTCTGACAACCGACTGGTTTCTCTTTTCTGTCACTTCTGTAATATTCAGCTTTAAGTCAAACTTTCAGAAATATTTTCCTGTTGTAATTACGATGTGGACGTTCACAATTTGACACTGGTTATTTATACTGAAGATACAGTATAAATAGTTTATAAACATAATTTGACTACTTTAGGCCAAAAACAAATGAATACAGGATTCACTGCTGTATGTCCTCAGCAGAATTGTGTTCCTGGCAGTTTTGACAAAACATGCAGACCTCCATGTTGGGGAATAAACTATACAGAGAACATAAGCATAAATAACTGAATAATTAAAATAGCATTAACTCAAATAATCAAAGAGCGAGACATTGAAAAGGACTTCATGGTATTCATGACCTCAGTATTCCTTCAGTCCTGCTGCCAGATTTGCCAAACTACCGTCTCAACACAACTGGTGCACGTTAACGTGACCAAAACGTTCATTTCCACATCGATGCAAAACTTAAATGCTGTCAACACGGCGACTGTTTCTATGACCTGATAATCAAAAAGTCAATCAATTTTAATTTTTTACAAAGCTTTAGATCAAATCAAAACTGAGGAGAAACATTCAGTTGTGTTATGAAGTCAGAAGTTTGTGACTAACAGGTAAACTGATGTGTATATTTATAAAGTCACTCTCTTTTAATCCTGTTCGTTAATAAAGCCTTAAATCATTTTGTTCTCTCTATTTTTTCCCATCCTAACCCTTTCCAGAGACATGACAAGGCCATGTTTAGATTAGCTTAGCACAGATTAGTTTTGCGGGAAGCTGCTAACCTAGCTCAACCAATTGAGAAAAGAAATCGACCTCCCAAAAACTCAAAAGATTTACATGTTTTATGCTGCTTACTGTGTTCGGGCGCACAAACAGAATTCAAATTGTTTTGATCTTTTACGGTTCTCGTGCTGTAGACTTGTTTTCTGTCATCACATCACAACAACACTGCTCTCAACAGTCAGACCGACAGTGACGTGAATCAGGGCCGCATCAATACCGATTTAAAATCTGATGCAAAATTTTGTTTTTACCATAAACAAGCAAACGAGTTTACGAGATAAAGATCCTTAAATCTGATTATTAAAGAATTGTGGCCAATATATGTAACAAACATGACATTTTACTCGAACGATTAGTCAAAATAGTTGCAGATTAATTTTCTGTCGAATTAATCAGCAACTATTCTGATGTCAAACATTCTCTGATTTCAGCGTCTTTAATGTGATGATTTGCTGCTTTTCTTGAACTGAAATTTTTTTTTAAACTTAAATTTTTCCAATAGAAAAATCTGCAGATCAATCAATACTGAGTAGTTCGCAGCCTCACATTTTACAGTTGGTGGAAAAACTAAATGTCTGGACGGACATTTCAACTGACGCGTCTGTGAGAGGATAAAAATAGGTCAGCCTCAAACATGAACACGGACATTTTACAGGTGAGCGCAAACTCCATTAGAAGAAGCAGATGGGGATGATGGATCGTGGATCAATGGATGTGACTGGTGAGATGACGCAGAGCCGAAGCCTACCTGAACCTCATGCTGAATGTTTCAGACCTGTTAAACTGTCATCGTCTCCCTCCTCCTCTCACTGCACAGATGAGTGGGTATGTGTTCAGGAAATCTGTTAATCTGAGTGTTTGAGTGTGTGAGTGAGCGTGTGTGTGTGTGTGTGTGTGTGTGTGTGTGGTGGGATGGGAGGATGAAACAGTGGAGGGGTGGATGAGCGGACAGATCTGCTATAAAGTTATTTTGTTTCTGGATAAAATGAGACGATGGAAACAAAAAAAAAAAAAGAATTTCATCTTTCATCAATCCATCCATCAGAAGTCGCACAGTTTAATTTCCTCAGTGTGTTTCACCTCACAGTGCAAATACGTGAGTGTGTTAGTGTCTGTGTGTGTGTGTGTGTGTTAGTGTGTGTGTGATGTTGCTGCATGTGTTCGGGGGAGTGTATTTGAGATTAATTTGGAAAACAAGTCAACATTTTGGGATGTTTCATTCCATACTAAAACATGCAGAACACAGAACATTGAACACATATACTGAACAGTTAGTTTTATCCAAATGCAGTTTCTCTTATTATTTTTTTTTATCTCTTTTCGCACAGAGTGGCTTTAGGCTACACAGAACACGACGGAACCAATCGCACCAGGTTGGACATATTGCTTTAAACCACCAAATTTTGTATATATGTCATGCATGCCACATAGATGATATTATGTTTATACAAAAATAACACCAACGCCTATTACTGTGTATCATAGTAATTACAGAAAACAAATCTTTTTCAGTCTTTTTTGCAATGAAGTTCAACTGAGAAACCATATATATATCTATGTATTTATATCTAATATGCATACACATATATACATGTTAGATATAAATATATAGAGATAATATATAAATATAGATACATATGTTGAGTGGTTATGACTTTTCCAACTGTGATATTCCAGTTCGTTTGAACCTTTTTTTTTGTTTGTGGATTTTGACGTGGATGTGAAGGTTCTCCAAAGAATTCCTTAATAACCGACACCAGGAAGCTGTTCTGAGAAAGGCAGTGCTCTGAAGAGGAAGCAACGCAGTCAAAATGCAACAATGACTGGAGAAAGAAGCGAGTTCCTTTTCCATACAGAAGTCCGACTGGAGAACTGCGGCAAACTGAGATCTCTTCTTCAGAAGAACTAAAACCAGGTGAAGGTTTTCAGTCCGCTTGCCTAGTCTTGTCTGTTTTTTTTTAATTTTATTTGTGACGCGGCTGAGAACCAGAAGCACACAACAGGTCTGGAGCGTCTCTGATGGCGGGGGGGCGGGTGGCTGTACTGCGCACCTGGTGTGAGGGCAACCAGTCCAACCAGTCCAACAGACGACCACCACAGCCACACCGGGGCCGTGGCAAGAGCAGAGGGGCAATCTTATCCAGGCGAGGGGGAGGGAGAGAGGGAGGGAGTGAGGGAAGAGGGGGGAGGGGGGTCATGTGACAGCAAACAAACTTGTGCAGAGGAAGAAAAGAAACGAGAAAAAACGACTTTGGCAGAACATTCTTAAAGCTTTGCTGGGTGATGATTGGCTGATTGCCCCCCTCTGCCTGTCAGCGACACAGACAGCAGGTACACTTCATTCACTTATATGACAATATTTACATTGTACTGACTGCAGGAGCACAGCTGTTCTGTCAGATTCAGCAGTCGAACTAAACAAAGAGGAAACTCGTCATCGTTCGGGAGGCGCGTCTCGTTTGACGGACGCCGGGCAGGAAGAGGAAGTGATGTCACGAGCGCTTTAACAGTCCTGCTCTCTTCCCGGGGAAATGTTTCTGAAGTTGGCAGTTGTATAAAAATGGCGATGACATCTACAGCTGCAGCCGTGTCCCTTCACAGGCTCCGCCCCCTTCAATGTCCGAGTTTCATCACCAAATTTAAAAAAAAACAAAAACATTAGGAATGAAGCTAAGAAATGTGGCGTCCTTTCCTTCTTTGGCCTGGATTTAGACGACACAATGTGTGTTGCCCGAGCCCGAGTCACGATGAGAAAGCCCCCTCACCCCCCCAGTATGTAAACATGTACAGCAACAGTTAACTTGTTTTATGGTGATCAAATCGATGTAGAGCTGTTACGGGTTGCGCAAACGCAGCCAAAATTTCAGACATTAACTCTCTGATTTCGTCATGCGGCCCCAAAACTTAGTGAAAATATTACAGCCGCTGGTCAGAGTGATTTATCGCGTCTTTAAATAATGCAAATTAACAGAGGAACTCAGAAGGCTCGTTTCCACCAAATCAGTTCTGGTTCTTGAACCATTCCAGGAACCTTTGTGAGATCTAATGAACCAGCTCGACTTTCCACCAGTTTTTAAGGGAACCACTGTAATGAAGGTTGTGTCAATGAACAACAACCTGCAGGATATGACATGCTCACTTGGGTTCCAAGAAAACCTGCTATTGTTTGGTTCCAACGGGGAACTAACTTTTAAATTTTTTTTGGTCGAAATGCTCCAATCGGTTTGGGGGGGCTCCTTTTTATGCTTGATGTTAGATAGGTGTACAGATAAATATGAAGCCTTCTGTACGTATTCTGCATTATTTGGTCCATATTTGTGCACATTTTGCGAAAGCTTAAGATACAAATGAAATGGAAAAGCATTTCTGGTAGCCGTAGGGACAGTGAAGAAATGTAGCCAATAGTTCAAGCTAGATAGGTATTGGTATTGGTATTGGTATTGGAAATAGCATTGTCGTCAGTAAGTCAGCAAAAATAATTCACGTATCGCGATGTATTTAACGGCCACCACAGACCACCACCATCTTATTACATTATATGCCTTATTACAACTTCCTCCAGCGTCACCATGTTTGTTGTCAGAAACTTTTGACTCTCCTTCTTCTTCTGTCTGGTAACTTTTGACTCTGAGCGGCGCTCTCTTGTGGATGTATTGCTCATCATCCATGACATGACAGCGTAAAGGACGCATGGTGGCAGCCTGTGGGAAGTGACCGTAACATTGTTTGAAATGTACGTATCTATGTTCCAACATAACAGGAGAAAACCACACGTTTGTGTAGCGTTAATATTCTGACGACGTGCGCAACCACTGCTCCAAATGGACGCAGGCTACATGAGGCATCCATGGTTCGTTTGGATGCGTAGGAGTGCGTATGCGAACGTGTAGTTAAAAGCAAGATATATCCGGCCTTAAGTGCGCAAACCGGGAACAGAGCTGGTTCCACGTTTGTGGAAAAGACCTTAAAGAGAGTTTTTTGGCAGTTTTATGTTGGCAAAGGTCTTCAAAGCTCCAATGGGTTTCTAGCATGCGAGACCGGACCAAGACGAGCTGGGTTCAGATTATATTCAGTCTAATTGTGTTGTGTAGGGTCCTGTTGTATTGCCCCAGGTCTCCAATTATCCTTGGGACAATTCAGACTGGGTCAGAGCCCGCAGACTTCATACACGTTGGGTTCAGGTCGATTTAATTTCATGTGTCCGCTTCAGAGATCTTCAGGCTGGGGGGTGGGGAGCTCAAAGCAACTCATTGGTTTGTTTTATGATTCGGGCCGGCTCTGCTTTGGTCCTCGAGTTACTTTCTCAGTTTTGGTCCGTCTGACGGGATCGGAGCTTGTCTCGGCCCTTCAAAGGAGGCGGAGCCTGAAGCGGGACGCAGCTTTTGATCCTCTATAAAGTCGTCAGCTCCGACACCAGTCAGTTGGAAAACAGCATCAATCCACTCATTCAAAGAAATCAGTCGTAGTAGCTTCAAAGTACAGAAACAAACAAACCCAGAGGTTGGATAAATAATTAAACACTCCCATTTAATGTTTGATACAGTTAGCTGTATTCACGTTGCATTTGCTGAACTCTGGATAACTGCGAAATCACATAGCGTGTAGTGTATCACAACATCTTAGATAAAGTGAATATACTCATGTAAAAGGGGGCTGATGAGACTGGATTGTTGAGATACCAATTGAACGGCCAACAGGAAGTAAACAAGTCACTGCAGGTTTCTGAGCCCTAACATCAGGTGACCAAGACGACACACGTGGCATAAATATTTAGAGAGCTGTAAAAAGACAGAGTCCACGTTAGATTCATCTCATTCATGTACTGTACTGTCACCAAACTCTTCAGCCTATACATATATATTCATATATCTCCAAAATATTAAAAAGTACTTAATATAAAAATACAGAAGAATTGTAAAAAATGAGCAAAACATTGAATTTTATATGAAAACCATGCAAGAAAGATTCCCCATTTAGTTAAATAGTAACTCTAAGATTCAGGAAAGCAAGGGAATGAAAGGGAAGTGGTCGGATGAGAGAAGCGCAGGCGAACTGCCACCCACTTGCTTTTCATGTAAACATTGTAGAGGTCCTTTAAACTTGGTTCGGCAGTGACGACTGAAGATTTTCTCCTTGCTTTTTGGTCATGTTTGGAGTAAAGGGCCGGGGGAGGAGAGGGCTGGGGAGGTCAGGGCGGTGGGGTCGGGTGGGGGGTGGGGGGTGAGAAAGTCCAAAGGAAACCTCGATAACAATGAGATAAAAAACAATACAGACAACCTATAAAATATGGCTCTGAGTTACATAGAAAAAGCTCATCAGAGGGGAGAGGAAGAACCTAGTCATGACAAAAAGTTGGAAATATGGCAGTAGTAGCACATTACTTCAATAACGTGTCCTAGTTCAAAGATAGGTTGATGGCTGCTAGTCAGACTAAGAGGGGATTAGACGCATCGCTGCTTCTGATTGGAAGATGATTCCTTCTTCTTTTAAGACAGTAATCTGCGGACAACGGCAGGCAGGCAGGAAGTACTGAAGGGCAGCAGGGACACACAGTGGATTTAACTCTACGGGCTGACTGGTGACATCGTCAGTCTCCCGTAAAAACCTCAGCGCGGCCGCCACGCTGACGTCTGTCAATCGAACACGGCGAGCGGAGCAGAGAGGGATGATGATGACGATCAATTGCCTTCTCTGCTGCTCGCTGTGTGATGTCACTGACAGCTGATTTAGTTTCTGTTCATTAAATCTGACAAACGAGCGAACAGAAACATCAGAACTGGTACTAAGATTAGTCTTAAAACACAGACAGACGGTCCAGACCCTGTTAAAAAATCCATTAAACTCCTGTCTGGTGAACTGAACCCAAAACAGACTCATCGATACTGTCGTCATTTGCCTTTCATGTCTGTTCAGAATGAAGACAAAGCAAATTTTAGACATGATGGGGTTACATCTGCAACGCATGTGGGCACAAACAGATGGAACTCGCTCTGGGTGTGCAAACTGAGACAAAGGCTAGATAAGATAGATAAGAACGCAAGACAGTTGTCATTTGAATCTGTGATGGACAGTGGACATATTTTCAGTTTCTACTTGCGTCAGTTTGTTAGGAAGAGGGTTCAACATTAGCCTTGTTCAGTCAGATTGAACCAAACTCTGGAACTTTTACCCTCTTTGGTGTGGTTCGCCTGGCGCAGACCAAACAACTGCTCTCCAGTCCTCCTCGAAAGGATGGTGTTGGACCATCAAACCAAAAGCAGAACACTGCGGTTCTTCATGATGTATGATATCCAGCTAGCAATAAGGACGACTGGACGACATTTTCGCCTCATGACTTGTGTCTAACATTTCTGGATGGTTTGAATTTTGCCTTTGCACCACAAACTGCACCAGCTGAAAAGTTTAAACAACAAATCATCCTTGCAGCAGTTTGGACTCAGTAAGTGGACCTTTAGGAGTGAATGTGCTGTTACGAAACCCACAGCGAGCTCGGTGCACAGTTGAGGACAGGAGCGACCCTCGATGAGTAGAGCAGGAGCAGAAAGGTACATATCAGGTAAGGCTGCACACTTTCTTGTTGTTGACAATCGAGGCATTCAGCGTACCTTGTGGCCTCATTTTATCAGCTCTGCCGTGACAACAGCAAAGAAAGGCATCACTGGCTGATTGGGAAACACCTGCCTTTTCTCCGACATGAGCTGCACAGGCACATATGGGTGGATCATGTTTGCAAAGGACCACATGCCACACGTATGCAGACACCCAGTGTGGTATAGAAGATTATTTCAGAGCTTTAACTTCCCTCCTGTAGTTTCCTCTCTGTGATCCGAGTAGTGACGAGTCTGTTTTTGTCTTGTTGTGGCAACAGGATGTTCAGTCCTACAGACAGGAACTTAATGGAGCTCTGAACAGACGCTGCTGCAGACTAACAAACATATGGTTGTCTAAACAGAATCCCAAATATTCATTCCTAAGTTATCATGCGACTCAACACGAATGAAACATAACATGCATCCTACTGGAGGGGGAAACTCGAACCACTCTCCTGTTTCCTATCGACACTGCGGACGTACTTGGGGGAAGAGGGGCAGAGAGAACCAGAACCCTGACTGGATGAGTTGAGGTCAGACTAAGGATGTCACAACACTAGAAATTTAGTAGTCGATACCAATACCAGTGAAATTCCACGATTCTCCATACCCAATTCGATATCACGGTAAAACAAAAACAATAATAAAATTCAGCCATTGTTATTTTTCTTTGCCACCTGAAATAAAAACTCTTCTGAGCTTCTAGGAAAAAAGACTGAAGGGGAGATTTATTAAGCCTGACGCAAAAAGATTGAACCCAACATAGATTAAAAGCTTTTCAAAAGGATCATCAAGTAAAAAACATACATGTATGAACAAGAACAGGCCTTCCACAGCGGAGTCTCTGGACTCCACCCTCTACTGGTACACGTGTGTGGAGGTGGTGGAGGGACAAACTTACAGGCAGAACGACGCCACAGTCAGTATGAAAAACACAACGTGGCAGGAATGACTGAGGGGGGTGAAGACGATGTGAAGCATGTGCATGTGTGTGTGTGTGTGTGTACAGGATGAGGGGATGAGCAGAGTGATGACTTCCCTCCTCAGTGTGACAGTTCAGTTGGTGGTGGGATGACAAATGATGCTGAAAAAGAGGAGGGAAGAGGAGGAGGAGGGAGGAGGAGCTCAGATGGATGACTCGCGGCTGTGGGGGAAGGCGCTGGGCGGTGCTCCTCCTCCCCCCGCCCCACTGGAGGCGCCAGGGAGGGGTTCGATCTCGTCTCCAGTCTCCTCGATGGGGGGGATGCGAGCCTCCTCCTCGGACAGGGGGACGAACTCGGGATGGGCCATGAAGCTATGGATGGAGCTACGGGACTCTGGGCTCTCCAGCCCCGCGTACAGGGAGCTACGGAACGCGTTCACCACCTTAATCTGAAACAAAGAAAGAAAAGAGAGTTCAGAGGACGTGCAGATTAACAGCTACACATTTTATCAAAGTGTGATGCCAAACAGGCAGCAGGGGCTGATGGGACACGTGGCGGTCGTGCATCTGAATCTGGGTAGGGAGGTGCAAAACCACAAAACACAACATTACAAATGAAACAGAGGTTGGCTGGATGAGAACCAAGGAAACTAAAAAAGAATGAAGGGTTGTTGCATCACTATAGGACATCTTTTGCTCCAGATTTTGGTGACAGTCCTATTTAAGTTTATAGGAGATATACAGTCAATCATGCTATTTGAAGACCAACAGCAAACAAACAAATGCACACGTTTGTAAAAATCAGTCAGGATGTTATTCTCTAAAGTCTGTTCTTGTATTTCTTCATCAAAAGTTGTAAAACGTAGATATGTTGGGTTTTTGTCAACATCAATAGATCCTCCACAGTCTGGCACCAAGCTGAGCTTAGGAAGTTCTACGGTGATGCAATGTCCCTTCCTTCTTTTTTGGTTTCCTTGATGAGAACATGGTTGGAGAACAAAGACAATTCCACAAAACATCAACAGAAACAATCAACAACAACAACAAAAAAAGGTCAACATGATGTTGGAGGCAGCTGAATGCAGGAAGACAAACTGCAACGAAAAATCCACCAGCAGGCGGTCAAATATGGTGGAGCATCAAATCACGGCTACCACATGCACGCACACACACACACACACACAACTTTTATCTGTAGCAAGAATTACTCTTCGACTCTACTGAGCACGTCACATCTGCGCCACTGTTTCGATCCGTCCTACAAATGGCTGCACGTCCCTCCAGCAGTGTTTCAGAAGCGACTGGCCCGCCTCTCTTTTATTTTGAAAACTGACTGGATTCTATATGTTCTTTTCTGTGTCTGACTTCCTGCCAGCTTGATCTGCTCTGTGCAGATTGACGTGGCATCTGTCACAAACAGACTTGGCGCGCTGCTGGCCGAATCACAAGCATTGTGTATAATGGCCGTGATCAGCTCTGGCAGACGTGGCGCAGCTGTGACGTGACAGTGGAATCAAGCCGTTAGATACACTGACTGACTTTTACATCCCAAATTTTTTACACACAGGAGATAGTTTAAAATCTGCTGCTACAACAGCCTTCACTCTTCTGGTTTCAGTCTTTCCATCAGATTTTGGAGCCTGACTACAGGGATTTGCTCCCATTCAGACACAAGACCATTAATGAGGATCCAGCACTGATGCTGGGTGATCAGGTCTGGCTCACAGTTCGAGTTCATCCTAAAGGTGCTGGACAGAGCTGGGCTCAGGGCTCTGTGCAGGCAAGTCAAGTTTGTCCACACCAAACGTGGAAAAACCATTTCTTTATGGACCACGCTTTGTGCATATGGGTATTGTCACGCCGAAACAGGAAATGCCCTTCCCCAAACAATTTAAAGGCTCACTATTGTCTAACTATCCAAAAAGCAGAATGTTCCAACTCAGGAACAACACACCCAGACCACAAGTACTCCAAAGGATGTGGACCTTAGCAGGCATAAATCATAAACTTCAGTTTCCTGTATATGAGACAGATACATAAGACTAGAACCACTGAAACCAATATTATATATACTGTTTATTACAAATCATTATGGCTCATTAACCATAAACGTAGGTGTATCTTATTACATTTATGGAATTTCAAATGCCAGCTTTCCAAACTATTCAAACTGTCCACAGATCTCTGTCTCTGTTGATCACTGCCTGCCTTTGCATTCATTGTGAACATGTTAATTGGAGTTCCAAATATAAAAGCAAGCTTCCAGATAGGTAGCTTGCATCAGTGCCTAACAACATTAGCCAGCTAATGGTATCCTGCAAATGAACAGCCTGATTGAGCTCATCAAGCTTCACACTTGATAATAATAACTAGTGCTGCATATGTATGTGTTAGTCTTACTAACTGATGAACGAGCAACCACTTCTCCCCCCGACTACAGCCCTGATTTGTGGGTAGTACACTGTCTATCAATGTTCTCCATACCACTTAGTGATTTCCTACATTACCCAGGGTGCCTTTTGACAAACACATTCTTTGTGAGAACCCCGTATCACCTTACATTTGTCTGGCCTGAACCTGTCAAAACCTGAAATAAAAGTTCAGTCTCTTCAGTCTACAATGGAAGTGCTGACCCAGGTCCTCCCGACAGAGTGAATACGCAGTAAACACATTTTAGGAACACTGAAACGTGTCTTAAATCTGTTCTTTGACTATACAGTTCCTGAATTAAATCACAATCCAGTTCTTAGAGTGTATTTCACGTAGACAACATTCTTCAAACTGGGGTATTCATGGCTACATTAATTGTTATCAGGCCCCAGGGCAATAAATTTGCTGTTTTGGTTCCCACACCTCCAGCCCTCTGTGAAATGAACCAGTACTCCAACGCTGGCATACTGCATCCCCCTAGGTTTTCTCTGTTAATCTGTTTGTGCTAATTTGATTGAACACAACTTTATTTAGGAATATGGCTCATGTGATCACAATACAAACTAGAATAATAAAAGATTTTGAAGGAGGGCCCTCTCATAAGACAGGGCACAGAATATCTAATAAGCAGAAACCTGTCTTTGTTTATATATTATTGAAGTGCTAGCTTCAAATTCAAATGTGCAATGTTTCAAATTTTGAACTATAAATAAATATGTATATATATATATATGTAAAACTGGGACTTTTGGGGGCCCTGGGGGTCCTCGGGTTTGCTTTGCCAACTGGTAATTCAGCCCTGATGGTGTCAGCGTTAGTATAGAAAATTTTCAAACGATACCCCGCCCCAGTAAACAACACACACACATACACACACACTTGGGAACAAACACATGCACACTGTTAAGTATTTATAATCACATTGAGAGTCAGAATCATTTTGTCCTCTGGCTGCTCTCTTCTCTCTGGCTTAAGTCGTTTCCTCTGTCATGAATCCACAGAGGCTGCAGCTGATCACACTGATTTATACGCACCAGCAGACACTCTTCATCATAATTAATAACCCTGCAGTTCAAAGCTCTCTATTACTGAACCGCAGGAGAGCTGCAGGCTGAGCACTGCAGCTTAGAGCATACATGCAACCATCACACGCACCACACACGAGCAACATGCACACACAGCTCACAAGTTAAAAAGCTCTTGGCTGTTAAACCATGAGAGACTTGCTGAGCCTGACAGATTTAACCCTGCTCAGGATTAACCCATAAAATTATCTTGGTGCCCAGGCTGTCGCCTCCGAGAAAATGAAAGAAAAAAAAACAAAAAACAAGAAAATAGAACAGGGATTTTTTTTTTTCTCCCTGTCACGAATCAGAACGATTCACAGCTTCCTTCTCTTCTCGTCGGCCATGTGTGCCAACAGTTGTGATCTGTCATCGACTCGTCAGGCAGCAAGTCACATCAGGGTTAATAGATGCATGTTAAAGAGTTTAAATCTCCACAACATGCAGGAGGAGAAGCAGCAGGCTGAGAGGGAAGTGATGAAAGGTATTAAAAAAAAAAAGAGGAAAAAGAGATTAAGATGAAAAAAAGCTACAGCTGAGGAAGGTGAAGTAGGAAGCACACAGATGGAAACAGATCAGGATGTCTGCAAGTTCATTTTCTGAGCTTTTAGACTGTTTTCAGCTGGAGAATAAAGCTGGCCATATTCTATATTTTCTTACTGTCAACATATCCTATAAAAAGACCAAACTAATAACGTGTCGTCGCTCAGTACTTTCTGCCTTCCCTTCCCTTTCTGTGGTGCTCAGCATAAAGACACTGGCTCATACTGAAAAACAGCTCACAACTATATAATTTAATTTATAAAAAAGACAGTAATTTTCTAAAACAGAGCTGTATTTACATTTCTGTCTGTAGTGATTAAAAAAAACAAGATACATGTTAATTAGTGAGTTTTAAAGGTGTTAGTAGGTGCTGCTTCCAGTCTTTAAGCTAAGCTATGCTAATCATGTCCTGAGTTCAGCTCCGCACACAGACAGGAGACTGATGTCCAAGATCCTCTCATCTGATCTCAGACAGAAACAGAGTCATACACAAGGTGTGTTTTCCCACTTTCTTTCACATTTTAGCAGACACTGAGATTAGTGGAGCTTTGTTGGGTTTGGTTCTATTTTTAGATAAAAATTTGTTGCTATCTGTTGCTATTTTGTCAGCGGATCAGTTTTAAATATTGCCAGCGTCGTATCAATGGTCGCAGCTGCTCACAGCCTACAGAAAAAAAACTATTAAATGTCTTTTGACTTGCAAATTACCAAAGTAAAAAAATATAAAAGAAGTAGAGCTGCAAAAATAAATCAATTATTATTTGAATATAAATTAACTGCAAACTATTTTGTTAACTGAGTGATCATTTAAATTTTTTTAATTAAAAAAAATCTCAATTCTGATTTCAGCTTCTCAAATGTGAATATTTTCTGGTTTCTTTAGTCTTCTATGACAGTAAGCTGAATGTCTTTGAGTTGTGGAAGAAAAACAAGACATCTGAGTCCGTCACCTCAGGGTTTGGAAAACACTGATCAACATATTTTATCTAATTTATTTTTAGTTTTTTCTAGACTTTCTTAATGCCTTCCACCAGGTCAGATTCTCCTTGAATGAGACAAAAAGAGCCTGTGTTTATATTTTCCCATGTAAAGTTACAGTGAGTAGTATGTTGGCTGGTTAAAAGTAGGAAGAAGGATTTTTCTTCAGATAATTTTTATTTTTGATGTTGTATTTTGTGGTTATGATGGAGGAAACACTACTGTTTTTCTCCACAGGTGAAATCAACACCACAGTAAGGTTTCTTGTAGGAGTCATCAGTTCCAGTTTTATGCAAATTAATATGATTTATCAAGTAGTTATTTAATTTATTATTATTTAATAATCATTTAGAAATCTCAGATTAGTTCAAGATGTGCAGACACCTGCTGATGACAAACAGAGTGAGGGGTTTAGTGTTGGCGAGTTATGCAGCTGCATGCAGATCAAACAGAGAAAAAGAAGAAAAGAGAGTCCAGCCGGGTGAAGCGAGGTGTTAGCTGGCCTCTCGACACCGACTCACTGCCTGCAGTAGAGGAGGAAGCAGCAGCAGCAGGGGGCGGAGCCCCGGCCGAGTTGGTGAGAGAGGAGGAGGAGCTAAGCCCTACGTGGGTGGGGCTAGAGAGAGTTTTGGCGCAGTGGCGTCATTGTGCTGGCTGACGACGGACGGCTGGCGGCGCAAGGCACCGGGCACCGGCGCCTGGCCCGTCTGGAAGGTATAGACCACATCCATCTGAAGGAAGGACAGCCATAACACACTGTTAGATAGCAGAGAGACAGAGACAGAGCGAGAAAACAGGACAGAGGAAACAGGAAGAGAGGAAAAACTTCTGGAGAGGTTAGAGAGGGTTTAAACAAGGCTGGATGGTGGAGTTTGACGTTTGGGGTCCTGAAGGTCAGTAATCAGATTTCATGTCTAAAAAGTGCAGCACAAACCAGACAGACAGACCAAGTAGTCAGGGCACAGTACAGAGAGTGAAAGTGAGAAAACTGCAGCTTTTTTGGCAGACTGGTGTATTAAAACAGGGCAGTGATGAATCCTGAAGAGTGATGTACATCAGCCAACAACGGTGTTCATCAAGAGGCTGCTGGGTGTTAACGGTGGACGAGGGTATTATGACACATGCCGACAGGATGCGTTCCTCTTTACTGTGTTTCTCTGAATATTAAACGTTTAAAAAGTCCGGTAGTTGTTTGTTGGTTCATAAAGAGGATTCAGGTAACCCCCGAAACTGTCTTCAGTCATGAGTCTTGCCATCAAAAACAGTAAAGTATTGAAAATCGTCTGTTTTCCAGGTGGAGATTAAGTCATACTTCCATATTTAAATAATACTAAATTTAATCTTAAGGTGTTCTGTTTTCCTTGGGAGAAAGAGGAGACAGAAGCATAATGATACTAAGAGAGAGTCTTGTTTCTTTCAAAAGAGCATTAAGGTGTTTTTTTTTCACATTTTACAATCTCATCAATAACCTACACAGCAGTGATCTGTTCTGCAGCAGAAAGACATTATCATCAAGTTTACAGAAAGTGTACAGAGACAGAAAAAAACATGATCGAAACCAAAAAAAAAAAGGAAGATGGGAACAAGGGAGAGACCAGGAGTGAGGAGAAGAGGAGGAAAAGTTGGAGAGAAAAACCACTGACAGAGAGAGAGAGAGAGAGAGAGAGAGAGAGAGAGAGAGAGAGAGAAAGCTGTCATTGGTGAAAGACAAAAAGGAAAATCCAGAAGAAGCTCTGATAGAACGAAGGGATGAAGGAAGAAATGGAACAATGAATAAAGAGCTTTTGAATCAGGCTGAAAGCACTTTGAGAGAGGGAGACAGGAGGAGGAAGAGGAGAAATTGTGTCACTTTGAATGACTGATAAAGTTTCGGCAGCGAGGTGCTTCTTGTACCAATTATTCCCCCACTGTGTTTGACTGTCGAGGCGTTGAGCGGCACAACGCTGCCCACCAGGATTAGAGAGGAGGAGGACAGGAAGAGGAGCGTGGAGAGATAAGAACCTAATTAGCTTGCAGCCTTTTCGTTGCCTCCCCCTCCATCCTCCCATCCCAGGAGGATGACAGACTGATATTACAGATACACAGACATGAAGAGGAGAGAGAGCTTCCTCCTTTCTTTACAGTGTGTCTGATGGTGGAGAGACAGAAGAGGGCAGGAGCTTTATTTCTGTTTCTCCTCGCATCACATCCTTCTTTCACGGCGCTCCGCAGCTTCACGAAGGCCACGTGAAGGTTATTTTCTGACACTCGACAAATCAGGAACAGGTTTCCACCTTGACTGAAATCAAGCCTGCACCTGCCGTCCATTTAGTAGCTTCTGATCATATCACACGACGTGAATCAGCAGATGGAGCTGCCGAGTTGACTGGACTGGAATTGTAGATGTTTAAATTTCCATTTCTTTCTGAGCGCTTCAGGCTGGCTTTACACGGTGAAACTTTCACACCACTAGTTGCAGGTTGCGAATTGCATGAAACGTAATTTTCATGTAACTGAAAGCAATATTCACCTATAATAATTTAGCCTAATTAGCCCCTGGATCCGTTTTATTGTTTTTCACTACTGGCAGCTCAAAAAAGAGACTAACGAATCATTTCACAATTGAGTGCATTTGTCCTGTGAAACCTTCTGACATTAGTATGAAATTGTAGATTGATACATGATTGTATTTTAGATACAACAGATATAATAAAACACAGCTATAACTAAGCTAACGGTAATGATCTGCACAATCTCACCCGGTAACTGCAATGTAATCAAACTTTGAGAATAATCTCACCTGAAGCATCCAAAAGACCGTCTTCTGATTTATTATTTTGATGATAAACCGATCTTAAGTACAAATCAATCAGTTAAAATCAGTTAAAATGATACAGCATCATAGTTTGATGTTAATATCTGACACGTTATCAGTGTATTCACTGGCTGTTGAGTGAAACTAGTTTCACAAATTTGAGCGTTTTGCAACTATTGCAGCAGATTTTCAAGTTTCACGAGTGTTGCAGAGGTCTTTACAACACGCAACTTAATTGTTACTTAATTCAACTGGATGTTACGTCTGACTAAAGTTGCGTTAAACTTTCACCGTAAGAACTTCTCATCCAGCTACTAAACTTTGTTTTCTGAGGTTAACAATGAGCTTTGAACCACAGCTTTTAAACCTCCCTAACTTTTTGGTTCTTTGGCTGCTAAATGCTCCACTTTGTTCACCAGCTAGTTGCCAACTGTGTCTGTGTTGTTTGGTGCTGAGAGGTAGTGTACAATGGGCAAGAACTGCCTGCTGTGGCCTAAAATCATGTTATGAGAGTGATGAGCATGAATCAACACAGTAAAGTTACTGAACAAACAGCTGAACAAGGAGCTGAGACTCACTATAAAGCTCTGTAAAGTCGAGGGGAGCTGCTGACTGAAGTGATAATTCTCTGTAGGTTCATCATTATGAGCGACTCCTTTCACACGTGTTCATGTAATAAATAAATCAATAAAATATTGGTTTTAGCTGTTTTAAATTAAAAGTAAGAATGATTGTTGCAGAAACACAGTGAAGTAAAGTTGAGAAACAATATTGCTGCTTGTTTCTGGAAAGGTCACATTTGGAACAATATTAAATATAAATACAGAAATATTCTGATATTCTGTCAGTTAGTTTGAGTCTCGGAGAGTTCTTACAGAGTCTGTGTGAAGAAGCAGAGAACAGAAAAACTCGAGAGGACAAAGCAGAAGAAGATATTAGCTATTATTATTTCAGATGGGTTTACCTTCAGGCCACAATAAGTACAAGTTAGTCCATTGCCAAGAGGAAAACACCTGACCTCTGTGACCGACTGTGTGAGTATGTTTGTGTGTGTGTGTGTGCGCGCAGAGCGTTGGCTGCTGTTACTGTAGGTGGGTGTTAGCATCGAGGCTAATGAACCCCATAGGGACAGGATGGGACTGCCTGTGGACATGCTAATGCTCAGTGAGTGTTCATCTATCCTGTAGGAGGAGGATAACACATATGTACACGCACACACACACACTGAAACACAAAGACACACACAGCAGCAAAGTCCCAGACTGTGAGATGAGTCACAGGGGAAGACAGCACTGTGAAGGTGCTGCTGTTTACCGCCACTGAAGAATAAAAATATCCAATAAGCTTTTTGTCCCACGCCGGATGCCATCTTTAATTTCTGTGTTTTAAGAAAGCGGTTCTGTACTGAAGCGCTGCAGCCGAGTGTGAAATTAACTGGACAGAGAGCGTGTGTGTGTGTATAAATGTATGACACTTGTCACAAAAACAGTTTCCTGTTCCAGAGTTTAGTGGTTTATGGAAATAATCAAGAGTTAAAATGATCACAGTTCAGCAAAATGAATCCAGACGAATGTAGTAGCCTTTAACTCAAAATACATATAAAATGCATCAGGATTTCAGCTGCTTAGTTTGATATGTATGTGTAAAGATTTTTGTCAAGTTAGAAGAGTGCTGTTTTTGTTTCATGGAATCTGAGTCCACTGTTCATCTTTTCTTGTTGTTTCTGCCTTTTGGGGGGAGGTTCAGTGAAACTGTGGTTGTAACCAGACCTTTTCTTCGGGGTATTAGGTGATGTTTCAGAGACAATGTTATTTTATTTGATATTTTCTCGTAATATTTTTTTAAAGATGCTGGTGAGGATTCCTTAAAGGGGACAGAGCACCCTAAAATCAAAAATAGATATTTTTCCCCTCACTTGTAGTGCCGTTAATCCAACTAGATTTTTTGTGTGTGTGAGTTGCAGAGACATATAATCCAATATAATGGGACTAAATGGCTAAATGATATATTGCACAAAAAAATATAATAAACACTGCTAAGCTGAAGCCTGGTAATTCAATATATCATTTTTTTGTGACTTCTTCTCCAAATGATAATGTAGTGATAATTTAATTTAGTTACCTTGTTACTTCCTCAGATTGACTGGCCTGTTGATGTGTTGATATATTGGTAGTGAAGACACATGTTGTGTTTTTGTGTTTATACTGATGTGTATGTTGAACTGTATATTTTGGCTTGTTTTAGTGTGGTTCTCGTGTTGTGTTTATTGTTTTGTTTGTCCCCTGGTGTCATGTCATGTTTCTGTAACTACACAAATAAATAAATAAAAGATTCACTGTTTATTTTCTGTCTCTCTGGGACAGTAAAATCATTGCGCAGTTCCCCATCACGTCTGTGTTTGGCTGTGGAGATAAATTTCACTCTAAATGCTGCTCATTTCACCTTAAAACAACTTGATGCAGTTTATCTCTGAGGCCAGCACATCACTGTGCACTATAAAAAAAACGTACGCTGATCCTCAGTAGCAACAAGAAGACTATCTTTGTTGTTTCTAAATGTCTCCAACTGAGGCTGCATCACATCTCTCTTACATTTAAAACTACCGTTCATCAGAGCAGATCCCATGACTGTTTAACTCTAATTACCCCATGAGTAAATAACGAACTTGGGAAGACTTCCTTCTAGTACATTAACTCTTATAAATACAATGAATTACAAAAAACTTTTAAACCAGTCTGATGCCCTTGAATTACACTAATTTAAACTTTTTGGATCCTTTTACAGATGAGTGTGATCGTTTGACAGTCTCTGTATGTGCTTGAGAGCGACTTGTGTATCATTTTTATTTCTATTTTTTTTTACAAACTGTTTTCATTTCACTCGGTATCATACCTAAACCACAGAGATGTTACTTTGCTGAAAGGGTGCAGGGCTTTCTGCACATATTTTATCTCTGCACTGTAATATTCATTTTTCCTTTTGCTGTGAGGGAAAACAGTGTTTGCTCCTCGCTGGGGTGCCTGTGCAACAACTGCAGAAGCTCAAGTAAAAACAACACAATGGAAATTATATTAATTCTACTTGCATAACAGTGTAACACCAACAGTAGGCTGAGGCGGGGCCCTCGTCAAAAATGCCACAAGTTCTTACTTGAACATGATGGATGCTTGATAAATATTGTACGATACTGCTGTTTGATGTGAGTATCTTCCTGCAAATATTGCATTTCGTAGCTCTTTAGTCGACTATGAAACTGTCTGCCATGTTCATTCAGTCTTAACAACTGAGTTAAAATGTGTTTGTGTATCTGACAAATTCTGACGAGCTCAGCTTTTTTCCAGAACATTGCGAGGTCTCTGTTGTCCTCCATTATGTCAGACCACACAGGATAACACTGTTGACCTCCATGTCTGTCAGGCCAGTCTGTTATCAGGCTGTTGTCATGTTGTCTGACTCCTGCATTATGTGTGAAGATTAAAATCTAAGCAGGATATTTTGTTGTAACTTTGACAACTAAAAAACTCCACTTCTTTTGTGCCTCTGTGATATAATTATTTACATTCTCTTATTTTTTTTAAATAAAATGAGTCCATAAAAGCACACTTCTAAGCTAATTATCTAAAGTAGCTTCTTACAGCTGTTTGAATCTCATTTGACTTAATGAACTGCAGCTCTTATCAAGTGTCAGAAATTTTTGTAATGAATGAAGTCTCTCCTCACTGTCTCCACAAAACACAACGTCTCTGCTGGGACAGTTTGACTCTGATCTCAGTTCTTTGCCTCCTTTGTCTTCTAGGACATTCGTTTGATTCTGGGAGAATGGAGGTAAGGAGGACGCTGAATTGGATTTAAAAGTTTCTAAAAAGCAATATTTTCTTCCTCCAAGAGCCTCTGGCATCACCATGGCAACTGATGCTTTTTGCAGCTCTCGTGACACAACAGATATTTGTGTCAAGTTATCACCTCCATAAACACCACCCTGGAAACATTTTAATCAGAAAAACCTTAAAACAGAAGTGAAGTAAAACTCGTTAATCCTCCTTTCTCTCTGCAAAGTTGGACAAATATGACCATGGCGTCAGGTGAGGCGCGGCGGACGTACCTGCGTCTGGATGCGGTTCAGACCTCTGAACCAGAGGATCTGGCCTCTCCTCAGCTCCATCTCAGCGTGGTCGATCTCGTCGGCGCCCTCCGTCAGCTCCTCCTCGTGGATCTCCTCCTTCGTGATGCCGTGACCCGCCTCCTTCAGGAACTTCAGGTGGTGGGTGGGAATGGCCGAGATCAGCTGAGTTTGACAGAGAAACAAACAAACAAAAAATATTAAAGGTTCAGTTTACTGGTCATGGTTTTTGTCTAAACAGCCTGTGAAAACCCTGATGATGTCATGGTGATGTCAGCAGGGTTATTTCAGCTTTGGTTTGGAGACAAATGTGTAATAAAAAGCCTGTGGTGAAAACTGGAGGTGTGGTGTTTGAAAAGTGATGGTGTTTAAGAAGGGGATTTAATGAAAAAATTCTACCCAGTTGCATTATGGGAAATGTAATGGATCCAGTATTTTTGAACCTTTTGGATCCGTTCAGGGACAAAAAATTGAGATATTTTGTCCAATGCTGCTTCAGTCTCTTTTAAAATCTGTCCCTAATGAGTTTATTTAGTAGAAGTGCATCATTAAATCAGTAGAGTGGTCACTTAAGATTGGCAACGATCAACATCATGAAGTTTTTCTGAATTTCAAGGGAAGTTTGGTTAGTTTTTGATTAAAAAAAGGTGGATCATGGTGGTGGTTATGGTTCGTGGTTTACTGCGGATCATGGTTTTTGTATTTTTGTTTGTTTACTGTTGAATTAAAACAAAGAAGGGACAGACACACCCAACCTACTGCTGCAGCTGCACATCAGCGTCCTATATTTCTGTCACCTTTTCTGTCTCTCTGTTTGAAACCTCTAAAATAAATCACAGACCTCTGATCGGCCTGTTTCTGTCAGCATCTTTCTGCCTCTGTTCTCAGTCTCTGCCCTCCAACTGAACCCGCCAGGCTTCTTATGTGTCTCAACTTTTTTTCTATTTAATGTATGCTTTCTAAGCCTGTGTGTGTGTGTGTGTGTACATGTTAACAGGATCATGCATGTGATGGTGTGTTTGAGTGCGTGTGTATATCCACAGAGGGACTGACACGCTGGGTTTGTTTTCCCTCTGTGCTCGTAAACAGGAGTCGCGCTGCTTTCATGTGCTGAGCTCATTACCATGGCGATGGTTGTGATGGCAACCCCGCAGCAGCGCAAGTGTGACAGGCAACAGTTTGCTACCACAAACCTCATGTATCCACCTCTTCATCTTCTCCTCCGTACATGTTGTTTGTTCTCAGAACTCTGATTTTTTTCCCACACTTGGCCCTGATGCTGTTTGTTCAGAACAAAGAACGCCAGCGGTGGTTCTGGTTCTGGTTCTGGTCTCACCTGTCCCCACAGCAGCTCTCCCACACCGATGAACACACACCACAGCCACTGGTCGATGGTCAGAGCCGTGCAGGAGAACGGCTTCCCTCCGAACTGAACGATGATGATCTGAGGAGAGAAGAAACACAGACATGATAGTTGAGTGAACCCTGAAATTAGAATTAGTCTGATTTTATGTCACCAGACCCAAATCAACAATACATTGATCCCACTAACAAACATAGTCTGTGTAATCCAAAGCCTGATACATGTTACTCCTCACGAATGAGTCACATGTTTCTTACCGTGAGCCCACTAACTTATTTTTACCCAATCACTGCTGCAGGAAATATTCATGAGAGCACCAAATGTGTGTTTGGGAATCACTGCATTAGGCTGACGAAGTTGTTCAGCCAGTAGAAAATGTGTTTGGGATGAACAGACATCTTCCCCAAGACGCCTCTGGGACAAAAGGGATTTCTTCATTATGCATGTACAGTAGGCTTGTGGGACAACACACTTATCTCCCAAATCGACTCTATCACTATTCTTGGGTGTTGATTCGATATGAATTGCAATTCTTACATATTGCAATTCAATATTAAGATTAATTAGTATTTCTGCTTGCTTCTTACACACTTTGAGAGACTGTTGTCAGCATAATTTCTATACTGCATATCAAAAAGGGGTGAATGAAATACTTTTTGAAGGAGACTTTAGCTGTTCCTGCTAATCAAGCTAGTTCCATTAAAAAAAATATAAATAAAATAAATGTTGGGCCAAAATGAATAGAGCCCCGAGAACTGCGCGCAGCACAATTTGAGCATTTAATACCTGAACTTGACTGCATATAAAAATTACAACTTAATTACAATATAGTGAAAAACATATATGCTTTTTGAAGTAAAGTGCTACATCTAACTGTTTGTGCTCCTCAAGCAGTGAACAACAAATAAACTAGAAAATTTAAAAAATATGCGCTGCCCTCTCTTGGCACGCAATGTCTCTTCCAAGTACTAGCTGTATTTTGAGTTTGAGTTTTGACCCTTTGAGGTTGCTGTAGCTGGTCAGTGTGGAGTAATAGACTGAATTATTAAGTCATTAGCTATTAGTTTGTTTAAACAGAGCAGAGGAATTTATGCCTTAAAGCTGTGCACACATGTTGTTTTATGTTGAGCCAATGACTGTAAATAAAGATGGATGACACTTCTCCACTTCCTACACGGTGCAAAAATGAAGCCAAAATATTCCAGATACGAGTGCTGCCATCTTACGCCAGTGATGTCATTTGGAGCCACGGTATCGACTCCCGACCACACAGCCTGCTGACTCAATCGCGAGCAGAGCTCAGCTGTCAACGATGGCACAAAACCCAGTTTTTCTATCATCAAATAACTAATTAAAATCAAACTGACCGGAAAAATTACACTTGAACAAACATCACTGTAATAAGAACTACCTAAAATTACAGAAACCATGTTTGGGGAAAATTTATTTGACATGTACATGTAAATTAGGTTAGAGCCCTGAAATGATGCGAGTGATGATGATGATGGAGTCACCTGAAGGGCGAAGGTCCCCAGTACCACGCTGCAGAAGATGGGGTTCCTGTAGATTCCCTCAAACACGTTCCTCTCTCCGTGGATCTTCCTGGCGTTGATTTCGTTGAAGAGCTGCATCATGACGAACACGTTAAACACGATGGTGTAGTGCTCTGATGGCGGCGAGTGCAGGGGAGCGTTGCGGCCACTGTCGATGTCGAAAAATGTCTCACCTGAAAAGAACAATGTAGGAAAGATCCACAAAACAAAACTCACTTTTTTTTTTATAACGAACAATAAATGTCTCTTCAATGGATTGGCATACTGAGTTTGCAAAACCAATCTACAACCCAATTCCCAAAAATGTTGGGACGCTGTGTAAAACAGAAATCAGAATGCAATGATTTGCAACACAATACTTCATTGTTTTTTGTAAATATACACTCATTCTCTTTGATGCCTGGAGCATGTTCCACAAAAGCTGGGTCAGGGTCGTGTTTACCACTGTGATACATCACACTTTCTTATAACAACACCCAGTAGGCATTTGGGAACTGAGGACACTGATTCCTGAAGCTTTGAAAGTGAAACTCGTTCTTATTCTTACTTGATAAATGACTTCAAATGCCCAGCAGTCCGGGGTCTCTGTCGTTGTATTCTGCGCTTCATAATGCATCACACATTTTCATTTTCTTGGCATTGTCTTGCTGAAACAAACAAGGACATCCCTGAAAAAGATGTCGTCTGGATGGCTGCATATGTCGCTCCAAAACCTGCGTGTACCTTTCAGGATTAATGGGACCTTCACAAATGTGACCGTTACCCATGATGCCATGGGCACTAACACAACATCTGGATGTTCCTTCTCTTTAGCCAAGAGGTAATGACGTCCACGATTTTTAACTTGCATTTGTAGATACAGTGTCAAACTGTGTTCACTTGGAATGCTTTTAAAGTGTTCCTGAGCCCACGTAAGATCTTTTGTTCAGTGATGTTGGTTTTTTTTTGTGTTTTTTTTTTAGATTATTTTTTGGGCTTTTTGCCTTTATTCCGATAGGACAGCTGAAGTTGTGACAGGAAGGGGGGCAGAGAGAAAGGGAATGACATGCAGCAAATGAGCCACAGGCGGGAGTTGAACCTGCAGACTGACAGCCTCGGTGCATGGGGGGGGCACACCCTACCAAGTGAGCTATAGGGGCACCCCAGTGATGTTGGGTTTTAATGCAGTGTCGCCTGAGGGGTCAAAAGTCACAGAAATTCAATTTTGGTTTTCGGCCTTGTCACTTATGAGGAAAGATTTCCAGACTTCTTGGAATTTTTTAATGATATAAAGGAACGTAGAGGGTGAAATCCCTAAATTCCTTGCAATGGCTTGTTGAGAAATGTTATTTGCCCACATAGTTTTTCACAAATTGGTGAACCTCACTCCATCCTTTCTCGTAGATGACTGAACCCTCTGTGGATGCCTGTTTCATACCCAATCATGAAACTATCACCTGTTACCAATTAACCTGTTTACCTGAGGAATCTGCTTTCTGTTTTTATTTGGTTTCACACAGTGTCCCAACATTTTTGGAACAGGAATTGTATAAATACATAACTTCAAGACCTCGCAGACCAAAACAAACAAACTGATGATTTTTCCACTGAGGTAACTGAGCAGGCAGATTCTGGATGAACAAGTTGTACGGCTCATCTGAGTGCTGTTTAACTCACCAGCGAAGAGCAGGGTGAAGATGATGACGAGCTGGTACACGGCGTGGCCCAGGATGTTCTTCATCATGGTCCTGGAGATGAGAGGCTTGTCGCGGCCGATATGGTTTACGCAACAGCAGGGACTCGGTGGGCGGCTCGGTGGCCAGAGCGAGAGATGCCAGTGTGTCCATGATGAGGTTGACCCAGAGCATCTGGACGGCCTTCAGAGGAGAGTCCTACAGGAGGAGGAGGAGACCTCAGGACTTTAATTTACAGGAAGGAATGTGAGAAAACAGCCGATAGAAAAACATAATCAACAACCAATAACACGGCTCTTCCCTCCAGTTTCTCTCCTTTTTCTTCTTGTCTTTGCACGTTTTGAGTGTTACAGCTTTGGGGTAAGAGCAAAATTCAATTAATTAATGAAATTAAATAATTTTCACAAACACCTCTTCACCTCAGTTCACTCCAGATTGACTTAATATGTAATTGGCACCTCTAAAATTCACTTCACATTCAGACTGAGCAGAGTGTCACCTCATGATGGTGTGATGTCTGCAGCCTCTGGTGGTGTCTGCCTTTGGACCCCAGCCAGGCCAACACATTCACAGTCATGTATGTACACGAATGTAAGCTGAATGCACGTTGCTGCATATTTTAGCTGCTGTGGCTGCATGTTCTTCCAGGGCGGAAAGTATTTAAAGTAAATATTCTGCTGAAAAGATCCTGAATTGAACAACAGTTGGAGAACAGTGGTCTTTGTAGTAAAGATGCAAATACAACATGATCTATCATAAAGTATCAGGACTTTATCGAGAAAACTGAACATGATTTTAGAAGTTCTCCACAAATCAAAGCAGCACAGATTTTGTCTTTCTGAGTCCACACATTCTTCTTCTAATGAGTTCTAGTGAGTGAAAATTAAAATACACACTTTGGACTTAAAGTTAAGTGACTATGTGTCTCATTTCCTGCCAGGCACCATTAACATATTATAAACATGTACAGCTTTTACAAGATTATGAAGATTTCTTACAACTAATAAGCAGTCACTTGCTCTTTCTGGCATTAATTTGACCTCTAGTTAATGTGAAACAAACAAAAACAGTTTTTCTGGCCTGGAATATAAATTTCAAAGGGGGACACTGCGACTGCAGCATTGTAGTCTGAGAAACGAGTTTTTCACTTAACAAGTTTCTTTGATGTCTGATGATGGTCATTTCATGATTCATTTCAGTAAATATGTTACAGATTTCTCCATTAAGCAACATAACCAATTATATCATAGTGTGTTGTCGGCTAGACTGATTCAAATGCATATAAATCCAGCATTTACACACACACACACACAATGCATAGGACCCCTTCCACTTCTGAAACCAAACCTATGCTGCTGCAACATTCCTCTGTGTAAACAATAAAGACATAAATCAGTTTACCATCTTTTAATGATCTTTGCCAACATGTCAGTGGCCTAACAGAGACCAAGCGAAGGATGATCAGTGAGTATAAACACAGCACAGAGACCCCAGACCTGCTGAGTCCCTGTTATATTTCAGGATTATGATGGTGACGTGTTGCCATGGTTTCAGGCTGTATCTTAGCCTACTTTGTGCTCTCTACTCTATAGACGAGTTAGTTATCTGTCCTGCCAGCTGTGAGCCTTTCAATTAATACACAGCCGCGAGTTACTTTTTTTTTTTTTATTGTGTCAGGAGTTCAGTTTCCTGATTAGAGGCACATTATGAAACAAAAAAATGTGACACGGCTGCCTCGCCTCCTCACAGCTCTGAGACGGTCACATCAAAACGAAAAATGACTCGCTTTTTCTTGCTTCTCTGGAGATCTGATCAAAACAGTGAGCCTCAAAATGCAATGCAACCATCAAGACACAAGCTTCAGTTCATGTTCTATCATCAAAATCCACACAGAAAGAAGAAATACTGATTTACTAACAGCTGTGCAGAATGCAGTGCAGTCGCCACGTTACACAGCTCTGTCTTTGTTCACAAGTTCTTATCTTTCCTCGTTCTCATTCAAACATGTGCATCGTCAATCAGGTTGAATCAGCTGACTGATGGCAGAGACATGAAGCATTTAAACCTGATGACATACTTTTCCTCTAAGGTTTTTCACACTGCGTATTCTTGGCCCAGGGGTATCCTTAGCCCTGGGATAACTTAACCCCTTTTCACACACACATTCTTAGCCCAGGGTGAAGCTAAGCCCAGGGCTATACGATTCACACTGCACTAGCACTGGGTTAAATGTCTCTTGGTACAGCAACTGATGTGAACATTTTGGAATGAGTAGCATGGAACAGGGCCAGCAGGCCCGAGGATAAAGAGCAGCAAACTGATCATACTGTCTGTGGTGTCAGAGAGTGAATGTGTGCCGAGTGAAGGAAAAGTGAGCAGTGAAGCTGTCAGACTGGCAGTAAATGTACAGTGTAGGTTTGAGTTTGTCAGTGAATATAGACTGCTCCGTCTCAAGACCAAAACGGAGATCCTGAGTGTGTGTTATTTCCCAACTGTTAAGTAGAGTGGAGTTGAGACTTTTTACACAAGTTTTACACAAATACTGTAAAAAATAATAATAATAATGTGTACCCCTGTAAAAGGTCAGGAAGGTATGAGAGTATGAACAAATAAACACCACCAAAGCCTAGCACCGACTAACACTGTCATCAACAGTCATACTGCAAGTGTGGATATAATATACTGAGGTCCAGAGCTGCCAGTATTAAAATGAAATGGAAATTTCAGTGTCCACTTGTATGTGTTTTATTTTGAGTTCATATCACTTCATGAGCCTCAAAGATGAAAAATAAAATGAATTTGAATTCTGTCCTGATTTGAGTTCAGTTCTAATAAAAAAAATGAATTGGAGATGTTCATTTTATGGCCATTTTAATCATGTCCTGGTGTTTTTTTGTGTAAACAGTCAAAGTCATTCATTAAATCCATCAGACAGGATTTAACATCTGATACCAGCTGGAACAGAGAATGAACAGTCTGTTATAAAACATTATGTGATGGAATTGATTAGTTTAAATGTGAAACGCCTCCAATCTGCTGGTTAATTTCAGCTTCAATAGCAAATTCAATAACGCTGACCCATCCATCATTACTGTCAGATTATTAAAAATGGAAGTGGTGACACTTGTGCAGTAATTCCACATTAACTTCAGAGCCAGTGTGTAGCCTTCAGCCTACCTGTGTGATGCAGGCGCCGGTAAACGCCACGATCACGGCCACAACGTTGACGGTCAGCTGGAACTGCAGGAACTTGGAGATGCTGTCGTAGACGTTCCTACCCCACATGACGGCCTTGACGATGCTGGTGAAGTTGTCGTCAGTCAGGATGATGTCGGACGCCTCCTTTGCCACGTCTGTGCCGGCGATTCCCTGACGAGCGGCAGAGGGGGACAATGAGGTCATGGTTTATGATTTTATGGTGTATCTTATTCTCTGGCATCGAGCTCTATTACTGTTAATTAAAACTCCACCCAGGATTAATCTGGTGATGAAAAAAAAAAAAGTCTCCAACAATTGTGCTATTTTCTCCTGTTTGTAGGGGTGTCACAATTTCAATATTAATAAAAAAAAATCTATCAAAATGAGCATTCTTCCAGTATTTCTTTCTTCTCCCCGCTGACTTGTGGCATCTGGTGTGTGTTCAAAGTGTAGTTACAGGCTGTTGTATCACACTTCATACACATGTGCACTTTTTTATTTGTATATAACATTTGACAACTGTCAGAGCATAAAACCATTGATCTGTTGATATTTACAAATCGAGACTCAATAGTGTAACAGTGGCATAGCTGCCAGTGCAAAAAAAAAAGGAAAAGAAAAAATAGAAAAGTGTTTAAATTAAAAAATTGAATCGTGACACCCCTACCTGTTTGCGTGATGTTTGCTAAAAACTACAGTGATCAGCTGATTTAGGAAATTACCCTTTGAAAATGAAACTTTATATTTGTGAGCTGTTTTCACATATTTAAGACGTTACCCACAAAGATTTTTTTTAATCTGACATTAGTGCTGGCACTAGTTCATCAGAGTTTAGCAGAACTGGGTAAATCCAGTTGGTTGGGGATTGCTGGTGTTACTGGTCGACATAAAACAGTTTTGACACCTGCCACCAGATTGTTCCAAAAGGTCCAGATGGAGCTGCTGGAGTTGGATGAGAGGTGGACAACTGATTATTTTTCATGAAGTTTAATATGACTGCTTCCCGTCTCTGCAGGAGAGAGCTACTGTCCTCAAGACTACAGCCTCAGCAGTATTATTCTTCTGTACCTGCAAAGCAGTATGACAGGTACAAGGGAGAGCAGAGGGATAGACCAGCTGCTCAGTTCAGAGTGGAAATAGCTGAAATTGACTGTTGGAAAAAAAAAAAATAATAAAAAATACAGAAGGCTCCCTTATGGACAGTTTTCTTGGAGAGAACAACCTGGCCAGTGCCCCCCTAGGAATTTGAGTTTGACACCTCTGGTTTAAAGAAAAGTGCAGCAAAGTTTCACAGAGATACTTTGGATTATCTTAAGTGGGGTTGTGTGAGGTTCTTATCCATAGTCCATAGTGTATTATCTACAGGAGATGGTGGTTGACACGTCCCCAGCCCTTTCTAACAGCAAACTGCCGTTGGATAAACCAGGTATTGCTCTCTCTCTTACTCAACCAGATTGCTTTTGCAAAAAACTGTTAATTTTACCCCATAGAATTCAGGAGTTGCTGATCTACTGCTACCTTGATCGATTTGTTTGTTTGTGTTGTTGCGTGACTTTGGTGAATCTGAACTAACCTTTTAAAACACCAAAGTAACACAAGAACACAAACACGCTAACCAATCAAGGCCAGCAGACCAACAACTCCTGTGTTCTGTGAGGCAAAATGACCGTTTTTGCAAAAGGAGCCTGGTTGAGCAAGAGAGAGAACAACATTTGGCTTATATAATGGCAGAAACTGCATTCTGACAGAAAGGTACAGTGGTGAAAATATTCTAAATATGGCGTACCCTTCAACTGATACTGACTTTCTTTTAAGGTCTGGCTTTTTTAAGGGGTTAAAATAATTTTGCTGCTGATCTTGTCCACAGCAGTGCATTGCTTAGCTTCTGTACTGATACTGCGCTCTATATTTTTAATCGAATCAACTGATTCAGTGGTGAAAATTAAGCAGGAGAACCAGTCTCACGCTGGCAGTAACCATAAAAGAAAGAAACTGTGATGTGAGTTGCCGTGTCTCTCTGCAGACTCAGACTCTCCCAGACAGACGGAGGTGGATCACTCTCTGTTTTCCAGCTAATCAGGTGATAATTGGATGGGGACACTTGGGTGCAAACTGATAATATTCCAAATGGGACACATTAGGACTGGGAGGTCACTGGTTTCAATCCCTATGATGTGTTTAGGAACACTAACAACTGTCTGACAGCACAACAGCTGCTCAGCAGCCTGCAGGAGACACGGGTGTTCGGATGACTTTCAGTATTAAGTAAAGGTCACAACCACACACGGAGGAGGCAGCTGACGTTAGTGAGCTCATCCACAGGCCCTGTGCTGTGTTTTTAATTGATCAGATATCAGCTGATCATTTGTTCAGTGTAACTCTTTGTGCAAAACGATGCACTGTGAATATTTTCTGATCAAACAGAACAAATGATCTGAACAAATATTACCAGCAGCTGAAAAATCCATTGCCGGCAAACTCTGACAAACAGTCAAACAGTCTTTGACTCAGTGTTCAGCAGTATTTCTCGGGTGAACTGAGTAGACTGCTTGTTCACAAACGCATCAGACCCACAAACCCCCTATTTAAAGGCTTAAACACAGTTACCACATGTCCCAGCCAGACATGTCACAATATCATTTTTAGACAATGCTGGGGTATTTGAAGTGTATGCTTTGGCATGTGAGGACTGCAGTAGGATAGTTTTTTATTACAGTGAATATCTGTATATGAGGGAATACAGAAAAGTGTCAGACTTCAAGGGATATAAGAACCACACAGATGAGGCACTCTGGGCTTTAGTTGTGTCACAAAATGTGCAAAGTAAAAAACTTATTTTTGGACAGATAACAGCTAACACTGTTAAAACATTATGGGCTGTATTTTCTACTTAGTTATTTCAGCTACCAAAGATATAAACTGCACTGATTTCAATCATTTGCAGATATGTCAGCAGACAGTATTAAAGGGCCATACCAGTGTGTTTCTAAGTTTTATTTTTATCTACAAATGTTAAGAAAACAATGACCATTTTTGAATGCCTGCTGCATCATTTTTCTTTCCTGTCATGCAGCCATTAGTACCATATTAATTTACATGCGACATAATGAAGTAATGTCTCTTGAACACTTGCTTATTGTTTTACTCCATCATGGTGAACTCGACTTTTCAGATCAATTTGCGAGTAAGGATGCAGTATCGACACGTCCACTGTGATAAATTACACAACTCTTATTATTTCTTATTGTAGAGAAATTAATATGAACCAACAGATGTCTGGAATGAAAAAAAAAAACCAACATCAAAAGTTTTAAAAAACACCAGCATGTTTTGCAAATATTATTGAATAGGATAAAACTTGTAGATTCATGTTATGGTCCTTTGAATGACTGAGATCAGGATTTGTTAGCTTATGTTTGATTAACTGTCTATAAGACTTGTTTTGGAAAGATATTATTTACAGTCTATAAGATGGACATAACCAGAAATCTAAAAGGACAGCACCAGTCTCCCTGTTGTCCCTCTCTGTGTGTTGGGGTTTGGAGAATAACCGCAGTAACACGGCGGCAGGACCCCACCGCGCTGATGAGCCGAGGCTTCCAAGCTCAACATTTATTGATTTATTATTCCATTTCACAGCTATCTTAATGAATCCATGGCAGTAAATCAAGAGTTATTGTGGATGACGCTTAGAGAAAATACCTATTTCATGGCTGTGTTAGAAATGTAATTAAGTCAAAGGGTTTTTTGTTTTGTTTTTTCTTTTGGTAATGATGCAGAACTGGAGCAGCAGATGAGTGAAGAGCTGTGAGAAGGAAAAAAAAAAGTGAAGAAGTGGTTACCATGGCAAAGCCAACATCAGCTTTCTTGAGGGCAGGGCCGTCGTTGGTACCGTCTCCTGTCACTGCCACCACCTGTCGGGTTTCACCCACCGTGCTGTCAATGATACCTGATCAACAGAGTGGACCAAAAACACAACAGTTCTCTGATTCAGTTTGTGTATGCAGTTTCAGCTTGCATTTCAGAAATTCTCTCCTGTTTAAAAACATAAACGTGTGATGACTTTTAACTGTAGTCCAACCTGTATGAGATGAGACTTTAAACTACACTTATCTCCCCTTGTACACAAGGACAAATACACATGTGCACAGCAGTAAACATGCTCAACAGTACACAATACACATCATATAATACTGAATCTCTGTTAGAATGAACCAACCTTTGACCAGAGTGTGTTTGTCTGTCGGTGAGGAACGAGCCAGAACGCGCAGTTTAGGCCAAACTTTGTCCAGACGCTCTTGTTCCACCTAGAAATGTAAAACATGAAAAACTGTTCCATCAAATTATTTTTACACAGCATATCTGAATGGCAATTTCTGCCCATGCAATGAAAGCCTGAAAACATAAACCTTCAGAAATGTAAAGATAAACTTCCTTTAACTCACCTATTTACTTCTACATCTACTACAATTTACAGGAACGCAAAACTGATGACTCTCTGCGACCAAATGCCAATCAAACCAAGATTAAAACACCAGAAAATACAGGCTTGACTTTAGACGAGTAGTAACAAACACCAGTCTGGTGCAGCAGCTAAACGAGAGCTAGAACAAGATAAATCAGTCATACTAATCAGCTGACATTAGCTTATTTGAGATGCGGCAGTATCAGTGAACATCAACAAATAACAACAAATTGCAGACAGCAATGCCAAAGCAGGTTTGAGGTAATTCAGGACCACTGTCAGTATTACATAGTTTGTCCACCAGAGCGCACTGACAGGTTAATTTTTGCTTTTGTTTTAACTGTAAAAAGTCACGTTTTGTATGTATCTTGTTCACAATTCTTTGGGGGGGGGGGGATATCATAGTGGGGATATCAGTATCTGCTTTAAAAACCCAGTACTGGTCGGGCTGTGGTCACTACTAACTGCTGACAGTTGGTTCCAAACTGAACTCACCACTTTGTTTGTTTGTTCTGTCTCTTCTGATGCTACAACCAAAGTCCACTCTAATAAAAACACCGCCATGGAGAGTGGCATTTTAACATCAAGGTTAAAAAAGTAACAAAACAAACAGGGAATGAAGATCTACAATAGACAGTTTTATTAAAACAGAAAAAGCCACGTATACTTTCTTGTGTGAACGAGCCAATATATGATGCAAGCTGTTTGTCTGTTACTATATTAATAACTCAATAATAATTTATTAATTGGTTCTATGGCGAGTTTGGTTGTATCACACAGAAATGTGGTCATAAATAATACCAACATCTACAAATGTGGGAAAACTTCCATCTTGGCATAAAAGACTCTGCAGAAGTAAACACCTACACAGTTACAAACAGGGCACAAAATTAGCACCAGCCACCTGCCAAACGCTGGTAAAATATGCAAGTGGCTGGTAGATTTGCTTCGCTTACCACTGTACTCACGAGTCAGCCTCTAAACGCTTTGCTCAACAGTAGCAGTGGGAATCTCTGGGTATCTCACGATTCAATTAGACTCAGAGGGCTACGATTTGATGATGAAACGATTCTCGATGCATCAAAATTTTTAGTTTTTAAGCCAGGGGGTGAAAGTAATATTGTATTTATGTGCAGCTGTTCACATTCAGCCATCCTCAACATCCCGCATTTAAATGAATGCAGCCTTTTTATTTTAAAAAGTTAACTGCATTGATTAATGAATAAATAAATCTGAAAGCATCTTACAGTCTCCTGCCTGTATGAGAATAGCAACATGAGGGGGAGGCGGAGTGCTCCGCTGTGTGTGCTCTTATTAACGTTATGTATCGAGCAGTGGAAAGTTAGCTGAGGAAAGCCAGCGCTGTCCAACATGCAGAGCTGGTGTGCAGAGTTTCAGAGGTGAATAGACTGAGCAGAGAGTTATTTCTTCACTAAAGAGTTGGTTTAGAGTTGTTTAACCCTGCAGTGTGTGTCGCTCAACTGCTCTCATGTGTTACAGGTGAGCGCTGCTCCACTCTCTCTTAACTTCTTAACGTAATTCTCTGGGTGATGGCATAAAAGTATTCACAATACACTTCCTGTTCGTTCCACAAGCGCAATTACTTAGACACCAAGTCACAACAAGACTGCAACCGCTGCCTTTTGAGAAGATGAAGTAAATCTCTCCCTGTTAACTTCTGGTAACTCGTGTGCAAACTGTAGACGGTTCAGGCGCTTCACTGCCCTCACAACTGACCTGCGCCTTTTTTGCTCTGTCAACATCACGTTAAATGATATTTAGAAAATCAATTTTTGACATTTATGAATTGACTCAGAATACACATCCGCGATGCATCTGAGAATTGTGCATTTACCCCACCCCTACTCAATAGAGACTGAGGACAATATGCCAGCTTTTATTGTTAAAACTAGGTCGAAACAATTAGAGAGTTAAAAAAAACTCTAGTGCCAAAACAATCAAAGGTAATTTATTTTGGGGCAGTGACACTGTGTTCTTCTTGCCGCTGTTCCAACTACGTTGCATTAGAAATCTCGAGACGATCAGCAGGTGGCGAGATCTTGTCTGATATTGCAAGGCTATGGGCCACCCCCCTCCAAAACTTAATTAATTAAGAAATGAAAAAAAAAAACAACATCAGAAAACCACTGACAAGCTGGTATTTGAACATTCACTAGCCATCTGACCAGTGGACAAAGTTAATTTGACAACAAACACCCGGGTTACTAACATTTTTCTAACTGTTTCAATGACAACATATTTAAGTTCTATACCAACTGTGTTGTAAACAAGTTCCAAGGTGCAGCCTGTTTTTAGGTCAATAGTGTAACACTCCCACACTAAGATCAAACTGACTTACACACAGCTGGAGAGGTGCCCGTGTTGCTGTGTTTCTGCTGGATGTGGAAGTACGCAGTTTTTTGCTAACACGTTAGAGAAAGGACTTGATGAGCCAAAATTACATCCAGACTCCGTTGCTGTGAATTTTTGAGTCATCCTGTGGTGAAAAATTTCAATGACATAGTTGTTGTCTACATTAAAACGTTTCTGTAATCGTCTTACCTCTCCCTTGTCGTTTCTGATTTGCTGGTTGAACTCCTTGCCCTCCAGACACAGGAAGTCCTCGCCTGGCTGAATGATGCCACACTTGGTTGCGATGGCGCGGGCGGTGTTGATGTTGTCTCCAGTAACCATGCGCACGGTGATGCCTGCACGCTGGCATTTAGTGATAGCCTCCGGTACCTGGAGGAGAGTCAGGAAAAAAAAAAGAGGAAACGTTACAGTTTCCAGAACCTGAATCCTGAGATGGGCACAGATGTTACAGAGTCCAGGTGGTCAGACAGGCTGCCAGCTTCTCTTCCTGATCCATCCATCCATTTTTATTTATGTTTATTTTGCTGAAGTGAGCGAGATAAAACAGATCCATCTGCCAATATCTGGGACTAGACTTGTTGTACAACGGCAGCAGCAGGTTCTACCTGAGATCTCACTGGTCCTGTTCTTTATCACACCGTTATGGAGACCTCATTCATCTCAGATCATAGAAAGGTGGCCCTCTGTGAGGAGTCCATGGTGATATAATAGTGAGCTGACAATCAGAAAGCTGCTGGCTGCTTGGCTAGATCAGCAGGAGTTCTGTTTGCTTGCTTACAAATGCACACATGCATCCTGTCTTTGATTCAGAGGGAAGCCTTGACCTGAGTGAATGAGTGAATGGGTTGGATTGTCAGCCTGCTGAGACACACTTTCTATACCGAGGGTTTGGAGTGATGTCTTATTCAATAACCTTTCCAAAAGCAACCTACAGCAGTAATCTAGCATTATTTCCACCGCCATAAGTTGCAGGTTATGTTAAGAAAATTCCTGTTCAGAGGTTTTGGGCTGATTTGGGCTTGCTATGACTTGCAGGTGTCTTTACAAGTGTGATGGTGGAATTAATCCTCCAGAGAGTTACTGCATTTGTGCAGTTAGAGTGCAGACAAAGGAAAATAAAAAAAGAAGAAAGGGACATAACCTCTCTATTGAACAGTCTATGTTTTGCTTGGTGTCGGTCTTTGGTGCCAACTCTTTTGAAGCCTATCGGAGATGCATCAAGAAGCACACTAAAACCCAACATATCCAGGATCTACTGAATGCCCTTTGATCAAGACATGCCTCAAAAACACTAAAAAACACACACTTCAGATAATAACATACACACTGATTTTTCCAAAAGTGCACATTTATTTATTTGCTGTTGTTCTCCAAATGGCATGATTGACACTGCATCTCCCATAAGCTTCAATAAAACTGTCACCAAAGTCTGGAGCGTAAACTGTTGTGTGAACGGGATAGTTTACAGTGAGCAGGTCATTAGTGTGAAATAAATCCTGACATGATGATGCAGGAAATGATTTTATGATTTTATTTTCGCATTAGTGACCTCTCACTGTACATTATCCTGCTTGTTACATGGTTCTGCACCAAAAAAAATCAATAATTTTGACAAAAAAATAATTAATTTTAAAATGATTTTAGTGGTTTAGCAATGATTTTTCTGCTTCTCCAGAGTCTGATCAGAACTGTGTCCATAGCAACAGTCTGTTCTTCATAACAACAGTCTGTTATACATAGCAACAATCTGCTACACAGAAATAACAGACCTTATAATGCTGTAATTGACCAATCAGAATCAAGTATTTAACAAAGCCATGTCATGAAGTGACGTAATGACCCTTCCTTCTTTTTTGGTTTCCTTGGTGCCGAATCAATACTGTCAAGTCAGAGCGACACACATTTCATGTTTTATAATATGAACACTAAGAATAATTTTATGCTGCTAAAATCTAAAATGTTCTAAGGAGTCTTGTGTCCATCACATCACAGGTCGTGTAGAGATAAACGCTGAGCTGCTGACTAACTCCTGCTGCTCTCCAGTTATTTCCATCCTGTCTGTGATCTTTGTGCCCTGACATTAAAGCAGCAGGCAGCGCTGATACTTTCTGGGCTTCATTACAGGCTTCATTTAACACTTCAGAGCACCTGGACAGGACTCACTTCAGTCATTATGCTAGGGTAAAAACATTCAATATTCAGACAGTATTTTTCTAACATTTCCTAAAAGAATCATTAGCAGCCTGTCAGATGAAAATCAAATATTATTGTTGAACAATCAAAATTTTCATGGTGATTGATGATTAGTCATCGGACATAAGCATAAGCCAGCATCAGGTGTTATGGGTGGAGTTAAACTTGCTCCGTACCTCAGGTCTGACAGGGTCCTCGATGCCGACTACGACGATGCACGTGAGCTCGTTCAGGATGTCGTTCTCATTGTCCCAGTCTGGCTCTCCAGCCTCGGCCGGAAAATCCCTGTACGCCACACAAATGGTCCTCAGCCCGTCGCACGCCATCGGCTCGATCACCTTACGCACCATCTCGTCACGGTCCTTCGGCTTGAAGACGCGAGGCTGACCCTGGGCGTCCAAGATACGAGAGCATCTGGGAGACGAGAGGAGAGACAGACAGGTATGGTAAGAAATGCTATCCATTACCACATGTATCCATCTGTCACTCCATCCATCCATCCTTCCTTCATCCTTCAGACAGATGAATATTTGACTTCATTTCTTACCGTCTAAGAACGATCTCTGACGCTCCTTTGCTGTACATGCGGAAGCCTCCGTCAGCGTTCTTCAGCACCGTGCTCATGGACTTGCGGGAGGAGTTGAAGGTGTAAACTTTGTACATTTTCTCTTCGGGGACCTCATCTCTGATTGGCTGGTAGTCCCTCTTCAGGTCGAGCACCAGGCCCAGCAGAGCACACTCCGTCTTGTTGCCCACGTGGCGGGGCAGGCCACCCTCTTTCTCTGGAGGCTGAGAGGAGACAAGAGAGAAGGTTTGGATGTGAAAGTTTAAATTCAGTGTTGTGTCATCAGAGGCAGTGAGGGGCACCAAGACTACTTCTGCTGCGTGTACAGTGGTTCTGCTGTGTAGGTTCACTCACAAAACCGCTTATCAGAGTAAGTATTAACTCGACAGAAGCCGAGTTCAGAGGTGAACTGATCTCTCCCTGCACTTAGAGTGAAAAAATAAATAAATAAATAAATAAATCAATAAATTACAATTTCACTTTGTACTGAGCCACTTGAGGGCAGACAAACAAACTGGAGAGACAAAATAATATGGAATTTCCCATAAATACATTAATATAAAAAACAAAGACACTGTAAAATCCAATAAAAGAGGTGTTTGCCATTTTTCCAGTCAGTATTGATTTGGAATCACTGGGTCACATGACAGAGAAGAAAAAACTGCAGTAATTTTCTGTTGTTTCAAATATTTATGCAAAATAAATTAACTGAACATTAGCAAGGCAGGTTGCTGCATGAGACAAATTTAGTATAATTTTAAATAATAATTTCAACTAATACGGGCAAGTTAGCATGACGGTTTTGAAAATAACAGTCTTGAGTCATTCAAACTGTAATGTATTGATTATGAACTGACGGATGTTTATGTAGCACTTGTTGTATCTGATCAGGTGGAGACTGGATGAAAACAAGGCGTCTTGTACAGCGATGATTCAGGGCTTATTATTGTGGGATCGCTGTCACACACTTTTTAATGGACTTCATGAACTGACAAAGTATCCAGAGTAGGATAAAAAGAGAGGTTTTAACAGCTTTTGACTTAATCAGGGAGAGGATCTCCACTGACGTGCAAAAGCTAACTTAGCTTTCATTACAAAACACATTTTGTTTGCCCAATGACTGAATGTGTCCTTCCACTGAGTGCTGTGCATAATGTGGGCACTTTGTAAAAACACACCAAAGCAGTTGCTGATAAAAAGACACAATCGTTTTGGTGTAAAGAAGCCTTTAGGCCTACGTTTCTGTTGGAATTTTCAACAAAGGCCGCAGCCAAAAATACGAAGGTGGCCCGCATTTGAGTGAGATAGGCAGGAAAAACCTTGCTGTTTGAATAAAGGCTGCGGACAGCAGATTTTTATCGGCTGTAGCTATTTTACATGAAAGGCCTGTTCGCTGAACTCCTTTCCTGAACAGCAATTATTTAACTGTAGCTTAGCAACTATAACTAGGCACAGCAGGTCTGTCAGTCTTTTTCCACATGTTGAAGCTGCACATGAAGTTGTAGTAAGAGAGATACTGTGTGTGCAAAGTGTTTAGAGAGCCATGTATTGCTCATGGATCTGTTCTGGTCTTTATTAGATTTGAGGAAGTTTATACTCTAAAAATTCCAGTCGAACTTATTACCCAAGTTAGTGTTTCCACTCATACTTCACTTTTTTTATGCAACACACATAATGATACAATATGCGTGTGGAAGGAATGTTACCCAAGTATTTCAGTGTTTTCTAGCTATGATCAATTCCTCTGCTTCCTTTTGTGACGAGTGTTCACAAACAATATTTCCACATTTTTTCTTGATCTCTGATGACTCATCTTTGACACAATGTACTAACATTAGCACATTGTACAAATGACAAAGAAGAATGTGTGTCTACTCTTCTACTTGTATCTTTGTGAGGACCGACTTTTGATTGTTAAAATGTGGGCATTTTGGTAAAAGCAGGACATTTCAACCAGTCCTCACTTCTTTAAAGAACTTGAGTTCGTGTCTGAGCTGTTACTGAGATTAGACGTAGCCGTGACGGCGAAAGTCTCACCAGGATCTTGGTGGTGTAAGCTGAGTTGATGGAGATGCTGTTGACCATAATTTCCAAAGTCTCCGGTTTGATGACGTCGGGTTCGGGGACGGTTTTGTAGTGCGTGTCGCCGATATATGCCTGCACCACTGTCATGCGGTTCATGGTCAGCGTGCCCGTCTTGTCTGAGCAGATGGCTGTGGCGTTACCCATCGTCTCGCAGGCGTCCAGGTGGCGCACCAGGTTGTTGTCCTTCATCATTTTCTAAAATATGGAGAATGAGGTTAGAGGCTGAGGTTTGCTTTTAGACAAGGTTTTGAAAACTAAATGAGTTAAAAATCTTCTCATACATTTCTTACAATCATCTTTGCTTCCTGCCCTGCTTACCTTGACAGAGTAGGCCAGAGAGATGGTGACGGCGAGCGGCAGCCCCTCAGGAACGGCCACCACCAGCACTGTCACGCCGATGATGAAGAACTTGACAAAGTACTGGATGTAGATTGGGGTGCACTCGGCCACCCAGGACCGACCCTGGACCCCGAAGGTGTCGATCACAAAGTAGAGGATGAGGATGATGACAGTCACCGCTGACATGATCAGACCTGGACAGAACGAGTAAAATGAGCAGAGTTTAATCACAAGCACACGTCCTACTCAAGTCAGTTTTAGATGTCAAGGTCACTTGCTTTCATATATGAAATATGAATTACATTCTGTAAGTATCCCATTGCAGCAATTAGCTTAAGTTTTTTGTCATGGTAACACTTTTAAAATGTCTCATGGTGCATTCAGGGACAATCTGATGTCCAATAACTCCTGGGAGTCGGCTAAGAAGCAATGAAAATTTAATTCAGAAAACATAGTGGTTTAGTTGTGGGGATGGATGCTGGGGTGGATAGTGGTTTTATGTGATAATTATTAGTGAAGAATAGGGGCAGGACTAGACAAGCATGTTACTTCAATTAATTTTGATTTGTTGTTTTTTTTTTAAATGTTCAAAATGAATAAATTCAATATATAAAATCCAAAATCAAAATGTATTTAGCTTTACTTTTTTGTGTCTTTGTGATGCTACAACACTTGAATTTCGTCTGGGGAGATCAATAAAGGGTTATTTTACCTTATTCTATTTTATTTTATTTTATCTTATCAGCACTGTTTTCTCTCCATGTTTTTGTTTGTCTATCAGATGTCAAATAAAAGTAAAAAAGTAAATAAAAAATCTAAAAGAGTTTGCAAAAAATTGAGACTTTCCTGTTTATGGATGTCTTTATTCTTCAATGTTTGACTTGAATGACTGCTGAATTTGAAAATATCCAGATTATAAAACACACTGAAATCACAGAAAAATTATGGTTAAACTAAAAGCAAAACAGTATTATTGGTTTACATTTCAGCAAGGCAGTGAGGTCTGGATGCAAAATAAAGACACAATAAAATTAAGTGGAAGCCTCTGCACTTAAAGTTGCTACTAAAAACTTTATATTATGCTGATTTTGGAGGCCCCTGTGGACCAAAGCGGTAGTATTTCACCGCCATAACCACGAAATATAACGTCAAAAATAAAATTATCTGAATAATAATCTCCCTCTGCTTCTTTTTAACTGGCTAACATACAATCATGTAGCTTTGCCTGAGAGTCTGACCTGATAAGAATCTTCTCGTGGATGATTTCTTGAGCTTATGTAGATCATACAGACACATCAGCATTAAACTGAGACTGTTTTTTGAACAGTTAAGAACTCCTTGTGGTAGCTTTACAATAGGGAAAAAAGATTATTTGTCTGTAAGTGGGATGACATCCTGAATGAAAAATGATAAACAGGTGAGACAGGTGAAACAACAAATCCACTGCTTATGTGTTTCTGCTTCATCTCTCCTGTCACTCACCTTTTGTCAACGTGTTTTGACCCAAATTCTATTTCGGTCACGTACTGAGAGGAAGTTTATGACTGAAGCTGGTCTGTGGCTGGTGCCCCCCCACCCCCCCCAACCCCACCCCCACCCTCCACTCTGTCCTGAAAGCCCCTCAGTGTATTAAGGTCAATTGAAATGACACAGAAAATACCTTCAATTCCGGGATGAATCATGTTCCCAATAAAACGTGTATCCAATAAAAGTGAGTGCATTCTGACCCTCAGCCTCTCAGTCTCCCCTCACTGCCTGATCACTTTGTGTGCTATTAAAGGAACAGTCCCACATTTCTGGAAATCCTCTTGTTCTTTGTCTTCCCCAGAGTCAGATGAGAAGACCACCTTCCAACATCTCCAAAGCTCTTTTATTTACATGTTGTATCGCGTTAGCTGACATGCTATCGCCAGTCCACCCTGTAGTCAGCTGAGTTTAGATGACAGTAGATTTAAGACAGAGCTCAAACCTGGCCCCCGCACTACAGCCCTTTTTTACACAGAAATCCCGTAATACTGTTGTAAAGAAAACCTGTCATTAGGGTTGGGCTGATGGATGATGCCATTGTCCATCGCCAATGGCTGACAGTCATCAACCACTGAATCCTCTACCACAGTAACAGTGTGATTTCAAAGCCCTCTGTATTTGATGTCCTTTGTCCCTTTAGGGTTGCCATGTGGCAGGAGTATAAAACAAGCTTTCGCTGCTGGTCATTGAACGGTCCTATTTGTTATTTTCTTATTAAAACTGTCCAGTTAGGTGAACTCAAGATGTTCAGTTACACTGGTGGCAGCCATTTCTTTTCTACTTCTATTGTTTTTCTATTAGGAACTGTTTCTTTGCATTTACTCCTTACACACTTTAAATTGAATACTCTGTTGTTGTTATTCTTATGTTACTGTAATTTTTGGAGCATCTGACACAAGAATTTCCTTCGGGATTAATAAAGTTCTATCTTATCTTTCTTTTCTGCAGGCTGCTGTTAGTGCGTTTCTTTCATTCATGCTGTTATTTGCACATTTGTTTTCTTAGATTAGCTTCTTCAGCACAGCTAACTAGCTAAAATTTATTTCAGGCTTCAGAGAGAGTCCATCTTGCCAGGCTTCAAGTTATCCATCTGTGTCTGCACCAAAACTATAATCAGCGGCAAGGCCAAAAAACGGTGCAACAATCCCGCTTTGTGTAAAAAGGGCTAATGAGTTGAAGAAGAATTGATTTCTCCAATTCTTAAACACAAACAAGTAACGGGCTGTGTCATATTGGTGACTTGTACCAAGACGGTGTGTTTATGTCATACTCAGATCTGATAAGGAGATATACTCTTACTGGAAAAGAAAATTTTTGAAAACATCTACAAGTGAGGAGCTGTTTTAGCTCAAGGCCTCCATGTGTAGAAAGAAATCCCATTATGGACTTCTTCAAACTGTGGAGTGCCTTTGTGCTTCTTTTTTTATAGACTGGTTCTGCTCCGTAATAATTGTGAGAGCTTGAAAGTAATATGGCAGGCAGACCTGGGATGTACTCTAGATGAAGAACAGTGGTTAAAAATTCTGTCCGACAGTGGTAAATATGTCAGGGAATCCAAGAGTAAATTCACCCAGTATAAAATAATACACAGGTACTCCTGGACACCGACCAGGCTAAATAGGATGAGTTTATTAACTAATGACTCATGTTGGAAATGCCAGGAAAAAACTGCCTCTTTTTTACATTGTATTTGGGATTGTCTGCTCATTTTGGAGTAAAATTCTTAGACATATGAGTAAGTGGCTTGGTAGATGAGGGACTTCCTGGAAGAGAGCCTGTGCCCCCTGTGTAGATATAAACGGCTCATTTTAAGGTAACAAAAACATGACAACTGCTGTTTTCAGGGGATTACACACTGAATGATTGTTTTTAAATGTGCACTATGAAAGAGATGAAATGATGAAACTGATGCATGCATGTGTGCGTGCGTGTGTGTGCTTCTCACCAGCCTTCCCGATCTGCACAGCCAGTCTGGTCAGTTTGCCCTGCAGCACTGACTTCTCCTTCTTGGTCACGTTGACCTTCTTCACCGGTTTGGCCTCCTCTTTCTCCTCCGACTCGGCGGCCTCTTCGCTCTTCAGCGGCTGGATCTCCAGGGCGATGCCATCCTGGGTTTTGGCTGTGGGGGAGGGGGAGGAGGGAGGGGGTGAGGCGGTGGTTGGGGGGTTTAAAAGGAGGAGGAGGAGGCAGGTTTTAAGGGGCCAGTGGGTGAGGAGAGGTAAGGTGGGACCAGGGTGGAGAGTAAAGAGAGATGAGGAGGAGGTTTAAGAGAGGTAAGGAAAGGTTTGTGATGAGAATGAGGTGAAGATGAAGGAGGATGAGGAGGGAGAAAGAGGAGTATGTAGTAGTGGATGTAGCGATGGATGGGATGGAGGAAACAGATTGTGAAAGAGGCAGCAGTTGTATTTTTTGAGAATGAAGATGAAAGAGAGCAAAGTTTTCAGCATGGTCAGGATCGGAAGCAGAGGATGAGGGAAGGCAGGACCGGTTGACAAAAGGTGAATGAATTAAATCAATAAATAATAATAAATCACAAAACAAACCAAAAAAAGAAGGAGGGAGGCAGGGTTCAGGAGTGGTTTGGGGGATGAAGGGTAGAGAGGCAGAGAAAACGTTACAGATTCAGTCCCAGGGGAAAGCTGAAAACGACCGGACGAGTTTTCTCAGAGATCAGAAAAGACCTCTGACTCTTTATCATTAGCATGATGACCTTTGGCTGAATGCAGGGAGTAGCATTTCATCAAATTATGACCACAGAACATTCATGAAAAAAGGTCCAGGTAGCTTTCAGAGAGTGTCACAGACAAGTTGGGAGCAGCAGTTCATAATGAAGAGCAGCAGACAGAACAGAGAACAGCAGATACAACAGAGAGGATTTAACCGGAGGCTGTCAATCACGCACACACACACACACACACACACACTGTGTTTGTTTCACATCATAGTTTGGAACGAGGTTCAGTTCTGAAGTCTGACATGGCGTCTGCTTTCACGTCCTGCTTGGCGGCTCTGCTCCTCATTTGCATAAACAAACTGTGTATTTGCATTTCACTTCATCAGCTGGGCTCCTGTTTGGACTGTAGTAGTGTACGTGGAGCTTTTTGATCTGTTTGTCATATTTCCATACCAAAGAAATGGGGACAGGTGATGAATGGAAACACAACAGATCTACGCTAATCTGACACGCTGAGTGTTGTGCCGTTTGTCCTCATGAACAACTGAGCTGACAACACTGACTGGAACTGGGATGATTTTAACTGCTGTGTCTGTTCCTTGTTAGGTTATTAACATTAAATACTGGAAATGTTCCGATTTGGTCATTAACTTGATACACAAATACTCAAAAGTTGTCCATCAGCTAGCTGTTTTTCCTATATTAAACCCTGTTGGAGAGTCACTGCTGGTAACAGTGTCAACATCACTTCTGGAACCAACAATACCAACAGATCATGGACATAAAGCAGGTTTAGATTCCTGGATGACCAAAATAGAAGTTTCTAAATAAAACGAGAAACTTCAGGTGCAAAACTCTCCCCAGGTTGTCTAAAATCCAACGAGGGAATTTGAGCGAAAGTCAAATAAAATTCAAAATGTCTGTTGGAGAACCTGATCCTATTATCCTTATTTTTATTACCTACTGTGGTGTCAAGTAATGAATGAAGGCTGTTGGGTCAACTAAGGACAATCTTTCACTGGCAGCAGCCAAAAGTAAAATTAGTCAATCAAAATAATAATGAAGGTTCTGGAATCTGGACTGTTTTTGGGAATGGAAACGATGCAGCCCTCTTTTGTGCCACTTCTTCTGTAAGTTTTCAGCAGCAAGTTGAAATTGTAAGTGTATTAAAACAAACTGACTGGTTGGACCTCACGCAAGAACCACCATGTACAGATAGATAAATGTGGAAGAAGCTCTGCTGTACTGTACTTATCTTTATAGTGTGAATACACATACAGAGGGCAGAATATTTGAGATACCTCTCAATATAATGCAGTTCAGTACAACACCATCCTCAAAGTTAAAGCATGCTTTCATTAACACCTCTATGACAGAGGAAAAGTTGTCACACAGGTGCTAATACGTTGTAAACTGACTTAATGTTTAAGATGCAACTCAGAGTTGTGTGGTGTACAATCACTGTGGTGATTCGTTTTTTTTTTTTTTTTTTACTAGAGTGCATAACAAGCTGTGAAGGAATTTGGCCTGGGTGTTTGACACTGCTAAGTATGTGTTTTAGTCTGCTGATTTCTGACAGTGAGACTTGCAGCTCAGCAGTGTGAAATTCTTTGCCTTATATAGAAATTTGGGGGCATCGATTTTGCTAATGGCGAAAATCTCACAAAATGCACACCACCTAATAAACAGGTGTTATCCCTCAAGTTAGGATTTACAGCATGTTTGTACACTAACAAGCAAGAAAAGATGGTTACCAATGGGTGGCAGCAGTATTTTTGTTTCTCCATATTCAGATTAATTAGCCACATTTAACTAGTTTAGACTCATTGGGACAGTGGCTGCAGTCTGCAGGCGCACTCTGTGAGTTTGTTTCAATTTTACATGGACTTAAACAATTATGGACAGTTTCTGCAGTCATTAGTGGATGACGTTGAGGACAACGAGTCCTTCGCTAATAATGACGGTGCAACCATGAAAAGAAGGTAAGTATTAGCAAACTCTCTGAACTCTGCGTTGCATTGGATCTTTAGATGTTTTATCATATTGCTTGTGTTGAGGGGCTGCTTTTCAGGAAGTGGCATCCGGTGTGGGGTGTCGAAGTGCAAGTGTGAGTACATGAGGACAGTGTTGGACTGATACCCAGTGGTGGCATCGGTGGATCCATAAATACGAATACGAAAATGTTCTTGCATGTGGTTCAATGTCGCTAAAAAGAAATCTGCTCAGATGAAGACTTTCTCCCAGCTTACAGTTCATATTTCATAGAATTCCTAAAAGATTTGGGGATGCCACAGCAAAAGATGAATGTGTATCTCTAATGTGTAGTAATGTGTTTTTTGGACTCCCTTCACTGACATCGCCTCTGCCTCACTCTGACTTTCATCAGGTTCATAATTAGAAGCTCCCCACAAAGAACTTTGCTACAGGGGAAGTCACTTCATGACAGCATGACCTCAACATGACATTTAGACATTTTTAATGTGGGGATGAGTCTGTGTCAAACCAGGAAGCTGTGGAGCTTTATGCACATGGTCCACTCTGAAGACAAGCCACAACATAGAACTAACTGACACAGCTGCACATGAACAGGACTGAGACCCACTGACCAATCACAGAACTGTAAACAGGCGCAGCACTGAACCATGGGAGAGCGCACGGCGGGCAGAGGGGAGGGGGTGTCTGACAATCAAAAAGAAAGCAAGTCAACAAACAGAGGACGAACTCAAAGGATCACCCCAGAAAACAAAAAAACGACAGCGATGCAGAACCACGACAGAGAGAGACAGGAGGAGGTAGAGGAGGCTGCAGAGCTGTGGAGGCTGCAGGAGACTTCAGCAAGACATAAAAATAACAGAGAAGAGGGAGAGAGTCAAACAGTGATTACAAGACAACATGAAGTCCTGAGCAACACCCTGCAAGGAGGCAACAGTGAGAGAAATGAGAGGAATCAAAGGCGAAAAGAAAAGAAACTGAAGATACACAAACAGAACAGACGACAGCCCACAGCCCACTAATACTGCAAGGGTGCAACTCCCACACACACTGACAGCCTCGCTTCAGCCAAAAAACATCACCGACCGCACTGTTCGGATCAGCGGGTTTTTCTCAACAGTGTCAACAGAAAGTCACATTCATCGGAGTATAATAAATGTGTTGAAATGTGTGATGAGAAAACTGAACATGTAGCCTCCACAAATACAGCGAGGCATCAACCTTTTTTATTGCTGTCGGCAAAACTCAACACTTCCCGCACAGATGTTACTTATTAAAATCCTTACAGCTGCAAAAAAAAAAAAAAAAAAGACAAACCCACGCTTTCCTGGTAAGCTTTTAATGTGAAACATTTGCAGGAAGTGTTGAGTTAATTTAACATTAATCGAAACAAAAACACAGCGAAGTAAAGGTGACTGACTGAATGAAAACAGTACTGGTGTTAAAAAGAGCAAGAGGATGAGGGTTATGACACAAGTCTGTTGCTGTACTGAAGGAATTCATTTTAAGAAGCTTTCTATTTTCTGATCTGTGACAATATATTAAATATTATAATGTCACAAAAAATCTCTCAACACAATATTACATGGTTAATTGTTTTATTTTGTAAAAGGACTGCTACTGACTGCTGCATTGTTTTGATTTTGCAAGTGTACATAGATTCAAACATTCATTGCCACATTTTTAAACTTTTCTAAAAGTCATCATTTTCTTTGTTTTTTTAAGATATCGGGATAAATATCACATTGCAGACTTTTTATCGTAGCATTATTGCAGATTGAGTTTTTGATATGGTTACACCCCTACCTCATAATGTTGGTTATTCCATTTCCACCTGCTGTCTTGATAAATTACACGTAATGTACATTTCCACAGCGCCGATTCCATCAGTACAACAACAGATTCATTGCATCACTTTCTCTTTTTAAAACAGTTTTCATTCAGCAGTTATATTCAGTTGCTTCTTTACTGTTTTTCTATCACTGTTGAGTTATTGTCGATTAAACTTCATGCACAAATGTTCCACTTTTTTCAGCAGCTCAAACGACACAATTTCCCCCAGAGCTTAACTGATTAGTCTATTAATTAACTAGACCATCCACAGAAAATAAATTGGCGACTACTTCGCTAACTGATTAATTGTTAAAGTGATATTTCAAGCAAAAATGCCATTTTGAGAATATTAAATTGGCCAACGGTGATGTCTCGCTATTCATCTTCAATAATAAAATGGTCAAACAGGAAATCACTGGGGGTTTGTGGGCCACACAGAATACTTTGTCAATTATGGGTACAAATGACTCTTATGATATAATGTTAATAGACATTTCTTCATAGCCATGATTTAACTTGAAGTGCCTCCTCACGTTGTATTCTTTCATCACAGCAAAGCATTCATTGCACAACAAACATACCAGTTTATTAATTGTTGCAGCTGGCAAGATAGATAAATACTTGTCAGTCCATTCGCTCTAGAAGTGGTTATTTTCACAATCAACTTTACATCTCTTTAACTTAAAGAATCATTTTGAAGCTTGTTGCCCACCAGCCCAGAGTGCAACATGAGACTTGACTAAACAAATGGCAGGTGCAGAGCGGATGTAATCCTTTTGCAGCCCATCTTAAGAAGATGTAAGTAATATCATATTGGTTCAGGTCGTACATTCTATGGTTCAGATGTCTAAAAGTTGCTCAGAAATATGTACCTCAGTTTTACTTATTATATCACATGTCAGCCCAGTTTGGACGCAGCCTCTTGCGGGAAATAGAAAAATTCACAAGAGCTGTAACTGGCCCACAGCTAGTTCAACTAGTTCAACAGGCCTGGTGCAGGACAACCTACGGTGCCAGCAAAACTTGCACAAAAAACAAAGGGCCACATCTACAGCCAGTGTTTTGTTTGTCTGTTCTGGGCTACAGTAGAAACATGACGGTGCAACTTGGTGATCTCCATGGAAGAGGTCCTCAATAATTTGTAGTTTCAGGTGATTATACACTGAAAACACACATATTAATATTGAATTCCATTGCATCCAACAGAGCCCTCTAAATCTGACACACTGGACCTCAAGAAAAATGTGAAAGGAAGATCAAACGTCAGTAAAAAATAATCATCAGTTGCAGCCCTAATAATACTTTTTTCTTCATAGGCTTTTAGTGAAACATCTGCAAGTGCTGACATCCAATGTTGGTACATTAGATAGATAGATAGATAGTACTTTATTGATCCCAACTGGGAAATTCTTGTATCTGTACAGTGATGGAAAAAAAAAGCAAAGAACAAGTATTTGAAGGTATCAGAACGGCAGAAAGGTATCCATACCTTGTGGTGTGTGTTTAACATGAACTGTATGAGTTTAATTTAAAGGTGCACTGACTGATTTTTTTGCCACTAGGGGGCAGAAAAACTCCACCATGAGCTGACAGATACACATTTCTAATATATTATAAAGTGCAAACAGCTGCCTACTTCTACATCCAGCAGACACAAAGAAACATCATCATCTAATTGGAGTCGTGTGAAAACAGCTTCCTGCTGCTGGTGGAGATGTGATTGATAAGACCAAAAACAGACTGTAAATGCGCTGTAAAACCAATATGAGGAGCTAAAAGAGGCCAATGCTCAAAATTCTCTGTGGGCTCCGAACACTGAAGCTAAAAAAGTGCGGCAGAAGATGTTTGTACAGATTTCGTTCTCTGTGTGTTTTTAGCGAGAGGTCATCTGTGACTGCAGTTCCGTAAATTATTTCTGTGTGCAAAAGTGTGATGAGCATCCAAGAGCAAGGACTCTGAGTGCGTGTGTGTTCGTTTCTGTGTACATCAAGAAGCATTCTGTCTGCAGCAGATGCTCAAACCATGGGAGGTTGGGAGGAGGGGAACTGCGTATGTGTGTGTGTGTGTGTGTGGTGTGCTGTGACAGCTTGCAGAGGAAGTTGGACATGTGTTGGATCACACGGGACCTAGAGGACGGTTGGCTGGTCGACTTTGGAGGTTGCAACGATGACGTCATCAACACAAACACACGGTCATCAAATCTATCAAATATTAAATGTGTAAAGGCACTGAGGGAGCGCTTGATGTCAACACAGCGTGAAGGACACCTCAGAGGTCAGACTTGTATGTTAAAGTGACCCTCGCGTAAGGAGTTATATCTGTGTCTTAATTCTCAGGGGTGGGGCATTTTGAGAGCAGAAAGAGTTTTTGCAAACACATAATTTATATTTTGGAGACAAACTGTTATCGCAAAGAATAATTTGAGGAAACAAATTCTTAATTTGTACTCAATGAATATTTTTTGTGTTAGATATTATCAAGTGAGTGTACAATGAAAACCTCTGTCACTCAGTTTCCCCGCTCCGTGTGCTGTTTGTCTGCATCCTAAACAGTTTTGCTTGTATATCTTCCTGTTTGAACCTTTATTAAATTCTGTTTGGAGCTTAATGTGCCTTTTATTAGCTTGTAACATAGTTATCTCTGTTGGGAGCGAGCTAAAGTTTAGCTAACTTGACACAGCCAAGATATTATCATCACTGAAGTAGTTCCTTTAGTGTGTGGAGCCCTAAATTGAGTATCGTTGGGTATCATGTAAAAAAAAATTACATTTATCAGTACCAATACACAAAAGCCAGGGTAGTACTGGAAGTAAACAGTCTCCCCACAGCAGGCACGCACGCACATGAATGCAAAGCTGTCATAAGAAGTGTACCATTTTTTTACTTTTTCATGTACTTGTCAAACACAACAGAACAAAAACAGAAACGCCAAGGATATCAGCGTTGATTTTGACTAGACGAAACAGGTTGCAGGTGACACAACTGTGCAAAACTTTGCCAGAACAGAGCCAAGGCGAGCATTTCTTCAAACAAGCGACACGTCGCTGAGCCTGCAGGTTAGGACATCCTCATTATAAACAACTGACACAATCCGACGTTTGCTTACCCGCTCACATCCCTTTCAGTCACATCTGAACAGCTGCAACCAACTGCATTTTGACATTTTAGCTTAAAAAAATGGTTTGTTCAAATAACTGGGTTCCCAAACCATTTCCAAAGTCAAACTCAAGCCGTTTTCAACCATTTTCAAGGTTTGCATGCTTTTAAAATTAAATGTAGCACTGTAAAAAAAATGCATTTAAAGTCAGAGGAACATTATGATTTTTTATGGAGCTACATTAATGTTTATACATTAATACATGGCATATGTAGCTGGCAATCATCAAATTAGCCAAGTAGCTCACATAGAAAGCAAATGACTAAAAATTGAGAAAAAGAGGTTATTTTTGTGGCCAATGTGCATAATAGCAAACATACATACATATGTTGAGTAGAATATATATTTTTGTTCTCTCAGATCTAGTTATTAGAGTGATCATTTCTCTACAAAATATAATTTATTTGTTGCAAAAAACTGTGCTCACAATGTCCCAACACGCTTGTAGAATTTAAGACATAAATATAATCCCATAGTCAACCTATGACTACTGTGGACGCTGTGATTGGCTGTCAAAGACTTGAAGGTTGAGAGTTGCACCCTTTTACAGGTAAAGCAAGGCGAGAGAACGTCCCCCTTTATACAGCAGAGAGAGTGAGAGAGAGAAATGGACTGGACACTCCTCCCTCCTGCCGCTGGGTGGAGGGTGAGGAGGGGTTGAGATAACAGGGAGGATGGAGGGACAGAGAGGGACAGATGGATGAATGGAGGGGTTACCTTTGTTGCGATTTTCGGGGGGTCCTTGTTTTTTACCTGTTCGGACAGAGAGAGAGGGCGGAATGCTGATAAGATGGCTCAAAGGAAAAATAAGATCAAATCAAACTGAGGGAGAACACAAAGTTCAAACTGATAGAAACCCACAGGTGGTGTGTGTGTCGTGTGTGTGTTATGGGCAGGAATGGACCAATCAGAGGAGACAGACACGCCACTTCCTGCTGCAGAGAACCGACAATGTTTGATGGCAGTTTGAATCAATTTATTAACATCTCAGAAATCAAATTGAAGGAAAACATAGACTTTGATAGAACATTAAACAATAATGTATTAAACAAATATACATTATTGGTTTGATTTGATTGATTTGGCCTAAATGCTTTTACTATGTAATCAGTACTTCATCCTGTTTTATACTTGTGTACACATTCTAAAGCCCAACCAATATATCAGTTGGCCAATATATTGGCCTGATACTGGCTTATCACAGATATATCGGTATAGGTGTACATGTTTACCGACATGAAACCTTTTTTTTTAACATTAATATTGTCCAATACTGTCCAATACTTCATTTTATGACCAAATATCTGCAAAAATAATGTCATTCCAAACAGCCATTGCTTGGAAGTTTGAGTAGATAGTCAGTCTGGAGGATCACAATGTCCCCGTTTCCAGTCTGACGGGGGACCATGGCTGTCCCGGTCCCTATCAGTCCCCATAACTGCTCTCATTTAATTTCCTGTCAACTCTTTAGTGTTGAAGCAGCACATGATTTGATTTGGCGAGGCTGAGGTTTGATTTCATTTGTCTGAAGCTCCTAACAATGATTTTGAACTGGATTATATGTAAAAGAGGGTGCTGATCGGTCAAGTCTGCAATTATTCTTTTGACTTAAACACTAAAAAAAATAAATAAAAAAAAATGTGTGGACTGGTTAAAGTTGTGTTTAGTGCGAAAGACAAATTTGGTTTCCTCCCTTCACTGCATCTATTTGCACATGTGCATGTTAACAGATTTGTCATGTATTAATCAGACATGTGACAGTGGTGACAGGTGCAGGTCAGGTGCTTTTTCCTCCTTAGGGACATTAACTTCCTCGTGCTGTAATATGGAGCTCTCTGCTTTTATTGTGAAAGGAGGTGTGGCAAGGTCAAAGCCACACACACACACACACTCACACAGCTCTTTGTAATTCAGCTGGTGGTTTGTGATTGATGACAGAGACTGAACTGCTCCAAGTGTGTGTATGTGTGTGTCTCTGTGTTTGCACATACTGAAAGCTCTTAGCTTGTGAGATAACCAATGGGCGTGACTTCTTTACACTGATGCATGAATGTGTGGTGTGTCTGTGTGCACAGCAGGCTGATGCAGCCAATTGTGACATTTAAGTAGAACACTCAACAGTGCGTTTGCGTGTGCTGCTGTATTTCTATTTTTGTAAGGACCAGTTAAAATTTCAGACTTTGTGAGGACAATTTTGGAGAGTGAGGATATTTTGTCCAGTTCTCACCTTTTCACTGTTTTTTAGGGTTCAGGCCTGGTTTGAGGACTATGATTAGATTTAGGTATAGATTAAGGTTATGGTTAGGGCCTAGGTGATCTCATATGTCAATAAAGTACAGACACATATGAGATGCCAATTTAAATACTCTCTTCTTCTGCTCATTTTCAGTTTAATTTCAGTTGAATCAGAGAAAAATATCTCGTGGTTCTCCTCATTAGGAACTCATTACTGGTTTGGTTTTTAAAATCAGTGACTGGAGGCCGAAATGTAAACCTGAGCGTCTCTCTCCGCTGAGCTGGTACATTCAGCCAGTTCACAATGAATGCCTGACAAACTCAAACTTTAGCCAATAAAACAAATGATCGGACAAAAACAAACTAAAGAAAAAGACATGAGTAAAAGGGGGTTAGCATGATCACAAGCAAATCAAAAGCAATAGAGACCGACTGCTGAAGCCTGTTGGTTTACATCAAACTGCTCTGTGATAGTACGAGGATCATCTGGACTTTGGCTTTTGAAGGGTTCCACTTCAAAAAGCAACTGTGTTAAACAGAGGAAGGTACGTTTGGCATTTTCAACCAACATTACATCACTTTCGAATCAATACCTCAGTATAGTGGCCATAAACTTCAATGAATAAATGAGACCACAATGTAGTGTTTATTCAGGTGACCAACCAAACGGATTTGTTGTATTTTGGTGGATTAATTTGTCCTTTTTCAGGTCTGTGGAAACACAGTTCAAAGTGCTGACTGACTGAAATGTTCACAATGATGCATTCATTTGGAAGTGTGCACCAAAAAGTGCTGTAAAGAGTACTGTGGCTATGCATGTCCAGATTCCCATTATTCCATTTACAATAACAGCGGCAGACTAACCATTACAATTATGAGTAACATTTGAAACGATAGGTCCTTGAGTTCAGACAGAATTAAACAAATATAGCCTCTCATTTTAATTCAGTGACCAACAATTTTGCTGAAATAACAAATTATCTGGCAGGTTTTGTCAGTTGTAGCTACCTAGCTAACTAATGTTAACCCTGACTTACTGGAAAACTATTAGAACCAACTGCAGTTCGAAGTCAGTGCCTTGGTCGAGGTTACTGACAGGGGAATTAACCAAACCTGTCTTTTTTGATAGTGGGCGAAAGTGGAACGTCCGGAGGAAACCCACACAGAAAAGCCATTCCCCAGTCAAACACAGGACCTTCTTGCTGTTAGCGACAGTGCTAATCACTGAGCCAGTGTGATGCCACTGGGTGGTGAACAGGTCCCAGGGACAAATTCAGCATCCTCATCAGCTGACAATCTATGTAGAGGACATGGAAATAAAGGAGCAATATTTTTCTTGTATTATAGGGAAATGCTGTTCATCCCTCGTTCTGTACTACAGTTTAACAAGAGAAAAATGAAAGGTCAGAAGTATTTCTTTGAGGCACAGCTTTGGTTACAACTGTAGGTAAGCTAGTTAGCTAAACATGCTAACATTAGCAGCTTATGCTGGGTACGAGCACCACCACGCAACTCTTTGGGATGAAGACTATATCTCTTACTACAAGTGGATGAACAACACTTCAACATGTGGAGAAATCCAAACAATGACAGAGCTGCCATGCCTTGTTATCCTTGCCAGGCTATGACTGGACAAAGCTGTGTAGAGGGGCTTCGAGAGCAGTCGATTATAAGTAAACTTGTGAACTTTTACTGTTATACACATGCCTTTTGGGAGATATTTAAATGTCAATCAGCTGTGTTCAGTTGTTGTTCAGCAGATGTGATCACTACAGATGAACTCATCCGTGGTCTCATTTATTCACTGATGACTTTTGTGATCAGATTGAAGCTCACTTATGTTTAAGTATTACAGTTACACCCTTCAAACAGCTCTGCTGTTATCAGCTCAGACTGGATGAACTCTACCTGCTGACAGAGTCAGCAAATACAACAGGAAACTTCAAATCAACACCAGCTGATAAAAACGTGCAAATATTTCCAATCTGCACTGTTCAAACAGTAGAGTAGAAATATTCAGAAGCTGACAAGGTGATAGGCATCTTTCTAGCCCAACTTTCCTCCCAACACTTCACACACTTTGTGTCCTCGTATGACCTTCAACACTTCAACATGAGGTATGATTTTGAGACATGATGTGTGACAGGCTTTGTCTCGTGTCTTACTTTTCTTGACCTTCTTCTCTTCAGCGTTCTCACTGGCGCCCAGCAGTTCAAAGATGATGCCGGTTTGAGAGTTGGGGCCAACAGCTGACACCACCATCCTGCCTGATCCCTCCATTACGTGGGTCCCTAAGGAAAGATTCAAAAAGCAGAGAGTCACAACGGTACTTGATTTGTAACTGTCACTGTGTTACTGTCATTTCTTTATTGTTTTGTCTAATCTTCTCTTAAGCTGCACTATTGAATACTAACATCTGTTTGTACTTTATAGCTGTAACAATTTTCTGACATTATCAACTTGTGGAGTCCCCCAAGGATCGATCTTAGGGCCACTACTTGTTAATCTTACAGCATGTTACTTCTTGGTGGTGTCAACAGGAGACGAATATTTCTATGGTGCTGACATACAGCTTTATGTGACGGAGTCTCCTGATGACACAGGTTCAATTACTGTTCTCTTTAGATGCTTGGATGTCAAAAACATTTTACAGCTCAACAAGGATAAATCAGAGTTATAGTTGCAGGTTTTTTTTACAGGTTTCTCAGAGGGAAAAACTAGGGTTGCCAACTTTCATGATTTTGGTGAGACACCTGCGCTCAGATTCTGTCTCACACTGTCCAAACAATTATTTTTAAATTATTTTTCAAATGACAGAAAACCACTCCTTGATTAAAAATAAAATTGTAAATCTGTAGATTATTTAAGTTACTTCAAATATAAAATGTCTCTAATGCAAAATGTTTTTCTGCATTTCAGCATTGAGCCTGGTCAGTAATTGTTATGGAGACAATATTGTGAAGACACAAACAAAAATACCTCTCAAAAATCCCAAAACATCTTTCATACATGGGAAATTGAAATGTCCACCAAAACACAGCTTTAGTATAGTCTAAATAAATTAAAGCTAAATCTGACACAGCAAGTTGAAAATTCACAAGTCAGGAGAAACGGATCACAAAACTAGGTTCTCCAGAACTTGCCCCTGCTTTGTGATTTTACACTGATATCAAACAGGTTAACAGGGTTTAAATGATTTGATGTATTTCTTCTTCTTTTATTATTATTATATAAAAAGGTTCCTATACAAATGACGCTTGACTGATTGACTTGACTTCACTCATCCCGACAATGTGTCCGTTCTGATATGGATATTATTCACACTGATTAATTATGAGATTTGATTCCACATCTTGCTTCAGATAATTTTCCTTCCAGACAAGAATCAAACAGAAACAGTGAATGTATATGTTTAACGGTGGTGAATATCAGCGGTATCACTTCAAAGACAGAGAGAGAGAATCATCAGTGTTGGTCCATCGTCATGAGACTGTGAGCAGGCACTCACCGGACAGCAGCATGGGGTCCTTCTCCAGAGACTTGCGGACGTGATCAGACTCTCCGGTCAGAGAACTCTCGTCAATCTTCAGGTCGTTGCCTTGGATCAGGATCCCATCGGCAGGCAGCAGGTCTCCTGCAAACACAGATGTCAGAGGGCTCATTTAATTTTTTTCCTCAAAACAGTTCCAGTGTAAACTGAATTTTGCTCTTTGCCACAGACCTCCCATAGTAAAATGAAGGCTGAACACCAAAACATAGCATTCAAACTTCAACCAAACTGCTGCACACACGTTGTTTAGCTCTACTATAAATTCTAAACGAAGATTTAATTGCAAATTAGAAAAAAAAAACAACTGGAATCTGAACTTAATCTGTCAAACCTGCAGCAGTTATTGTTAAAAAACAGAGTCAAGAATATAACTGATGCAAGAAATCCACAGCACCCAGTCAGCGAGATTTAAGTTTGACCAAAAAAGAGGCAACACATGTAAATGTTCCTTCCTTAGAGATAGGTTTTCCTTCATCCACTAAACATGTAATTACGATGCATCACTCTCTGTGTATGTGCAGATTTACTATCAACCATACACTACAGTATATAGCCAATAGGGCAGCCATGTCCACATATTTTTGTGTACTTTTGGTCTATTTATCTATTTTCTCTGGTCTGGTCTATGGCCCTTAGTTCCAGCGAATGGAAATCTTAATGCTCCAGAATACAGAGATATTTTAAACAATAGTGTGCTGCCAACTTTGTGTCAAAAGTTTGGTGAAGAACCCTTCCTGTTTTAAAATGACAATGACCCTGTTCAAAAAGAAAACTAACTTTAAGTGCCTGACAGACAGAAACTGACAAAAAGCAGGAGCCGTCCAGTCATGTTTGAGACTGTCTTTAAACGTTTGAGGAAGACATTAACATCTCAGGTTTGATATTTCAGTCTGGTGTCTGTGCTCTCGTACCGTATTTGATCTGAGCGATGTCTCCCACCACGATCTCAGCCACGGGGATCTGGATGACCTGGCCTTTGCGGATGACGGTGAACTTTTGTTCTTGCTCGATGCGACTCTGCAGCCCACGGAACTGCTTCTCCTTGGACCAGTCGTTGAAGGCCGTCACCAGGACCACAATAATGACAGAGAAAAGGATGGCAGCGCCCTCGATCCAGCCAGCCTGAGCCTCGCCCTCGTCCTCGGCACCACCTGCAACCTGGCCACATGCTGCAAGGAGACAAAAACAAGTTGAATTCCAATCAATGTCACCAAATACATACAGTATGTCAAGGTCAAACTGGTTGGAGAAATGTTGTTAACACAAACTCGTCAGCATGAACTTTACTATTTTATATTTTCTTTGTCTTTTGTATATTTAATCTCATGCTAATTATCGCCATTTATAGAAAAAAGATATATATTTAATTTATATATTGAATCATTTTCTTTCTGTTTTTGAACATCTGCACTGGGCTGTAGACAGGATTTTATTAATACTAATGTCAAGTTATATTTCTGATATGAAAATAGTCACAGAAATAAATGGAATTTGAGTAAATATAAAATAGAATGAATGTTGTAGTGGAAATTTTACATGCTTGTATGTGTTTTACTGCTGGATTGGCCAAAGGATGACCTGGTGGGTCATCCTGTTGTAGCCCGGCCGATCCTGCACCCCCTGGATAGATAGCAATTGACAGGAGGCTGTAAAAAAATCCTGAGATGGGTAACCACTGGGTTTATTGTACCAACTGTTGTTTTCCTTGTTACATCTGTTAAACAAGTTCTATAAGGTTCAACCAACGGCCAGAGACATGTAAGGTATAAAACTGGGTGAAAGCATTCAATCTGGGAGCACAACTCCAAACTGCTTTCTGCCGTGCGGTTCTGTGTATTGTGTCTCCTCTCTATAGAGAATAAACATTTTGGTGCATGCAACCTTGCCAGTCTTGTTTTTTGACTCTCCATAGGCAGACCGGGGAAAAATTTCCGCAACAATGTGAATAAAGAAAGGCTAAAGATCAATAAAACTGAATAATAAAAAACACAGCAAACAAGTAACTGAAATAGATAAAGTAAATTAATACATAAAAAGTATACTATTCAAAAAATTCAATTAAAATCTTTACTATAGTTAATGATAATTACAGATTCAAATTAAAGTTCTTTATACTTTATTTTAGCCACATGAATGTCTAAATGGTGTTTTCCATGGAATTAAATTCTGGTGAAGAAATACTGAAACCAGATTTAATTATTAGGTTGTTGGCCTAACAGTAATCAAATTCAAATATACATATATGTATATGTACAGTCTAAAAATACTGAAAATAACCACCCGTTATGTACAGTATGTAAACTCTCTACATGCCACTAAAACGGTTCTTTCAAAACCTCCAAAATTTACACACAAAAATGAAATAGTGAGGAAATGAACTCAGTGACCTTAGTTTTGCCTGCAGCCATTATTTTTTTCAGTGAAAAACCTGCCAGAGTTCAGACTGGACCAACCTTCACTGTCGCCCCCTGGTGGATGGTAAAAGGACAGGCCCAGTGAGATGATGGCAGCAATTTCCAGGATGATAAGTGTAACGTCCTGCAGCGCCTCCCACACCAGCTGCAGGAACGTCTTGGGCTTCTTGGGCGGGATGAAGTTTTTGCCGAATGCCGTGTGACGTTTCTCCAAATCAACGGGGTTACCAGACAGACCTGCAGACACAAACACGAGTAAAACATCAATACAGGAAACCTTTCTAAAAGAAGAGAATAACTGGAGTGTGTCTTTGTTTTAAAAACAAAAGGTAAATAAGATTTAAAAAAAAAAAAAAAAAAAAACATCTTTCACACTTCATGCTCTTTGGAGATGAGAAAGAAAAATCCATGGCCCTGTTGAGTAAAATAAATACAGCCTAGCCAACACCACCCAGATTTGGCTTGACGCCTGCTTCAGGGCGTTGAAGAAAAATTCAAACACAAGACATAAAATAATCAAGTTTGAGGTGTGGGGATAAAAACACATGTATAGTACAGTATGTATATAGATCATATCATAACTTCTTACAAAAAGTAAAGAAATACAACATTAACTTCAAATTTGAGGAATAATGACAACTGACTGGTTTCTCTCCACTCAAAAAAGAAGCACAGTAATTGGATTCATTAAGCGCCGTGTGTGTTGTAATTTGAAGGGTTGTAATGAAAAATGTTTCCATTAAAAGTCATTTTCCAGTCAATCTTCTCTTAATGAACTCAGCAAAGACACACCACATTATTTCATCTTGGGTCCCGAGGCATCATGACATCATCACATAGCAACAGCAGCTGTACAGAAACACGGTGAACTTTTGTCCCTTGTGTATTACATGTTCAAATGGATGTTCACGCACAACGGAGAGCGAAACTCATGATGTCACTTCCAAGCGAGCCTCTGTTCCACTAACTTCGGTAACTCAGTGCCAATTTCTCACTCAGTATTTCTTTCATCCGTCTTTCTGAAAAATTGAATGTTCCTGGGATTTATTGTCAAACTCCTCATGACAAGTCACTATATTCAGGAGCGGTTGCTATAAGAAACTGAAACCTTAGTGACTTTAACAAACTTAAACAATGATTTCTGAGTACAGGAAAAACTACAGGTCCCATGAAAAAAAAAAAAACATTGGTACATCCATTTTACTAACTTTCATCCACATCAATAAAACTAACGAACCGTCTCTTTTAAGTAATTTTTTTAACTTTCTGGTCAAAATCTCTCCGACAGCATTTGATCCTCTTCACCCTGCTGTTATTACTGACATGTCTGAGCTAACTGCATCTCCTGGACAAGCTCATGGACTTATTTATTCTGTCAAGCCATGAACATCAAGGGCAGAGTCCAGTCGATACATCGGCTGACTGATATTAGCAGTCCAATATTGGCCTGCCATATACATATCAGTCTAAGTTAGTAACAGTATAGTAACAGCACGCATGTTGTCTGATAACACGATAATATATAATGTGAAAAAGATTGTTTGATTGATCAATTTAAAATGCTGGTGACATTTTACTCGTTCAGTGCCTTGATGTAATTTTGGACAATCAAATTTATTGTTAAACTGTAAAATATCCTGCCTCCATTACATATGTTTGTCACAAGTATTTAACAACATTTAGGGATCACTGCAGAAATGTCTGTTTTTCTATATGCTCAACATTCTATATATTATATTCTGTATAAAGAATATTGGTCGATATATATCAATATCAGAATATTTTTATTTCCTAATATTGGTGTCGGCCCCAAAAATCCTGTATTGGTCATGTTCTAGAGACAGTATTTGTTAAAGGCTTCTAAAAAACTCTTGTCCTTATTTAAACATATGATGGAAACCACACAACCCACTAAGGCTCTGTTCCAAGGCTGTATTTTTAGTTATCTGTGTAGTTACAAATGTTAGTGGGGTTATGGATGAGGATTTCTTATCTCTGGACCAGAGCCAGGAAGTTCTGATTTCTCTCTCTCTCTATTCTACTACCAGCAGTTAGTCTCAGTTGCTAATAGCAACTATTACTGGCAGAGTTTGTGAGCTGCTGCTGACATTGTTAAATTGACCATTTTGTCAAATCTGTGACGGGTGAATCTTTTATCGACTCCCACAAAGCCAGTGTCCATGTCGGAACTTCATCTGTAGATCCTCTTTTTTGATTACAGCTGTCTTGTGATTGTTGATATGTAATTAAGTAGAATTTAGTTTTTTATGATCAGCTTACTGCTTAACCAGGCTAGCTACTAGACTAGCTGTTTGAACTAATGTGCTTGTGCTTGATATGTTGTCTGTTCTTTTCCTGACATGAAACACTATGCAACTAATTGGACAGCTAATCTATACTTTCTGGAATCCAGTTATACGCATTTCGGCAGAAGATGCACTATAGTTATGAAAAGCCAAGATATTACTACACATTTCTATAAACAGCAGTTGCAATATGACCTACTTTTGTTGCCATGAAAGACTGCAGTGTTTCCATATACAGTATTTATTTGGCAATTCACCAACTCAGATTATTCCACCCAGAGAAATTATGTATTTTTGGACTCATTATTTCCTCCTTTCTGTCTGGAGAGTCAGTTCAAAAAAAAAAAAACTGACTAAAAGGTCAGAGAAGTGGGGCGTTAAGGTGCAACCTCATAGTGTGGAAAAATAATTTCTGTGATCAGATGTTAAATATAAACAGCTGAAAGTAGTTCACTGATCCCTGCATGCTGTACTGGCAGTGAATCCCAACACATTTGTCACTTGTGACCCCATAAAACAAACCCTTTTCCATTTCCATTTGTCTAGTGGTGATCAGCTCAGCCAAAAAGAAAAGATTTTTGCTTTATTTGATCATTTCTTGGGGTATGATTTCTGTGATTTTGTCTTTCTGCCAATCATCCTGCGACCCTTCGGGTTTATCTTGTGGCCTCTTGTGCAGGTCCCGACCCACAGACTGGAAACCACTGGTGTGTGTGTTGTTGTCTGTGATGGTGATGAGTCTATGGCAGACTGAACTGGCTCAAACCTCCCTGCTGTACACACAATCTGCTGCTCCACCAGAGCCAAAATGCTCCATGTCAACACAACACCACCTGACCAGACCGACCCAGTCTGGATCAGCTGGCTCACAGGAAAATACTGAAGACCTCCGTAAATATATAAATAAAATAAAAATGACAGATTAATCGATGGTTGGTGTTACTTCAAGGAGAAATATGTAGCAACTGTGTGTCAAAAAATGACTACTGCAGTCCAAAAAGCGAGCCTGAGCCCTAGACTTAATATTAAACAGGATGAATCCCTATTATTTAATATATGATCTACGATTGAAATGAGTTGTTTCCCCCGAGCCCCTCCTCCCCAAACTCAAGCAGGCTGCAGACACACTCCAGGAGTGCAAGATGAGCACAACACTGTAAGATGACAATAATAAGCGATGACAAGTCTTCCACCATCTGTTGATCAGCTGTTAATAACTGTGAATTGTCTGTCAATGTGAAGCTAAGCCTGTTATCCTAAAAACAAAAACCCACTGCTCTGAAAAAACACAGTCTGGAGTTGGACTTCAGCGACTGCCTGCCAGACTCCATTAACATACTGCTCAATTTAACCGCTATAAACATCTACTCACTCTTAAAGATCATGAATGATTTCTTACAACTCCTAAACAGACACTTACTCGTTCAGCAAACATTTGGTGCTAATTTGAGCTATATTTAACGTGAAACGGGCAAACAAAAACAGTAATTCAGGCCCGGAAAAGAAATTTTAAAACGAGGACACTGCGGCTGTAGTGTTGTTGTCAGAGAAGCGAGTATTTCAATAGTAAGTCTGAAAATTTCAAGATTTCAACTGATTGATTAGGCAAGTTAATTAAAAAATCTGTCTGATGTTTTCTTCTTGTCCCTCAGTGGAAAGATCTCTTACAACCCTCTGCTGACTGAAGACCAAACAATATCTGTGAGTTATTGATTCCAGAGCTGTGACTGTCATTTTCCAGCAGTGACTCATGTCTAACTGCTCATTCATTCTCCATATAAAGACAATAAAAACAATGAGATTTCTCAGTCGACCTGGATGCTTACAGGAGGGAAGAACAGGAGGGCTCTGTCTTTAGAGCTCCTTATTTTTGGTTATTTTTTAAAACCGGAGTGAAAATCAGATTTTAAAAACCTTATTTGTAGTTAATTTATTAAACTCTATCAATTAATGAAGTGTAATCAGCAGCTCATGTTTATCTTCACTTTCTAATACCGGAGGATTTTCTGAGCTGAGCTCATCACCACAGGACCTCATTAACGTTAACTCCAGTAAACAGTGTTTATTTGCAGCAACTTCTGACTGCAAAGTCAAGGACGAGTCTCAGCGAAACCTCGTTGAACTCATCTGCTTCTTTTTAATAAATCTGGGTATTTTTCAGTAAAACCTGAAAATCTGTGATATCCCCTGCACGGCTGTGTGGGCAACAACATGGCTGCTGTGGATTCTTGGTGGAATTGGGAGATGTGCAGTGGAACGTGATCTGAATGTCAACAGAACGCGCTGCCAGGATCTCTCATGAAGGCGGACTGTGTAAGTCAGCATGAACATGAGCTCAGACATGTTCCTGCCTTCATATATTTTAATAATGGCCTCTTATTCCTTCTCTAATGATTCTCAACAGAGAGACTGAATGAAGAGTTCCCTCCTCATCATCCTCATGACTTCTCTCTACCCGTCTCTCTTTTCTTTGGACTCAGTAATCAGGTAAACTAACTGACACTAGTTTCTTTTATTCTGAGGTTATTACGCAACCACAGTGCAGTACGAGTTTCCTCGTCACTCATGTCATGCAACCAGGACTGGACGATATATTGATTATATTTGTTCTAGTCGAGTACGAATTAATGTGCGATATAGCTGAAGAACATATCGTCATATTTGAGTTTATTAGTTAGTAAAAGGCTGTGCATTGTTTTGTTTTTTTCCTACCGGAGAAGAAATACAAAGTCCCTGTTTATGTAATGTTACTACAGTATCTTCTTGTACTCTTCACAGCAGAGCTGGCATGTGCGAGGCTAACTTAGCTTGCCGAGAAAGACCTCTGGTTTTTAGAGCATTTTAACTGTCTTTAGCCTGACTCAGAGGCTAACCAGCTGGCTCACTTTCTCAACAAACCCCTCTAGATCTCCGTCACACAGGTTACCCACTACCCAACCTGCTTTAAAGGGGAAGGCTGACTTGGTAACACACAGGTGCAGTGGGCGTGTAATTCAAGTCTACTACTTAGGCAAAGTATTAATACCCCTCGGTAAAAATACTCCGCTACAAGTAAAGGTTTCTGCAAAATTTAAGTTGCCTGTTTGATATTTAAAAGCTTTTTCTGAAGCAGAAAAATGAGCAAATACTTCATTTTTATCAGCAGCAACATAACTCGACTCCTATCCAGCTGAAAGCGAACATGAAACGGTAAAATGAGGCAGATACAGGCTTGGCAGAAAGATGAGATGTGGCAGAAAGTATTAACAGAAATGCAAAAGAGAAACCAAACTTCAAACAACAGAGATTCATTTAGGAGCTACAAATGTGCCGAGATCTGAACACAGAGAATTTAAAAACATCTTTCTTTCTGGTCTCTCCACACAGACATGAGCTGAGTCTCGTAACACGTTTGTTTGAGAGGGAGAAAAGGGGGGTTGTCACAGGCTGACTGCTGTCGGCAAGACGTCACCACAGCCCACATGAACTTTCCTATTTCTCGCCTCAAATATTTTCAGGAGCATTTTTTAGTGTACTGTTTAGTGGTAATATGAGAAAGACTGTGACCGAGCAGCCACCATTTTGTGTCCGGTTTCCAATGAAGCCACACGAAACTCAAATTGAACAAATTGAAACGTACTGCCCAAGTCGCAGTACGTCACCCACCAGACTGAACTCTAGTACTGTGCATCGTCTGGCTGCAAGAAACCAAGATGGTGACCCTCATAATGCCAAACCCATTGGTGACCTCATGGTCTGTCAACACCATAGAGCAACATCACAGCTTACTAACATGTCTGACTGAGAAGCTTTGTGATTTATAGCAGCAGCAGCAACATCTTCATGATGAGCTTGTGCACACGCAGAGATTTTAAAAATACACCCGTTGTCAAAGTCATCATCAACAATGTTTCATCACGCCGTGGTTTATTTCAAAGTTTGGTTTCATCATTGTGAAGTCAGTGACTGATGCTGAAAGCTCCTGTCACACTAAAATAAAGACAAACAGAATCACAGAGAACCTTTACTGGTTGTTTGAAGTCAAGGCTGTTTTTTTCTGGCTTAATGTTGCGATTGTGACGGCGGGTTTCATCTGGTGCCTGGCGCCGGCCTGTTGTGTTGGTGAGCGTCCCCGTGGAGATGCAGATTAAAGCTCTGAGATGATGTTCCAGTAACAGCAGAGCAGTCGGCTGCACACTCGCCTGTCACAGATGTTTATGAATTTCAGTTTCCAGCAGAAATGCACTTCATTGGTCCAAAAAGAGGTCTCTTCCAATTCGCGGCTTTATCAGCCAACACGCAGCTACATCTTCTGCCACACACAGTTATCACTTTCTTTCATTCTCCCTCTGACAGATGAGACCGCAGCAGCAGGTATTAATGTCCAGTCTCATTGTCCAGGATTTCTGATGCCCAGTACAAAGACAGGGGGGCTGTTTCTCCTTCTCTCGCGGCCTTGTCGTCAGAACTGCTTCCTGCTTCCTCTATCATCACTGCAGGTTATCCACCAGCTCTGTCTCTGCCTCATTCTTTTCCTTCATCATCCCGCAGTGCTTCCTTTTTCACTGCTGTCCCACAGCTGGACTAACAGTCACTGACACAGAAACAAGTGATGTTGATGTCACACTTCAACTTCAATTGTATCTGACCAGTTTTAAGTAATTAACCAAGGGTTGCAACTGTTAAAAGTGTAAAACTATTAAAAAACACATTCAGAGGCAATGCCATTGCATACAAAATCTAGGAGTGGGTGGAAGAAACGTCAACAATTCCTCAATAGACTTTTTGATTGCTGAATCAATTTCTCGTACAGAAAAATAGCTAGCACTTAGCCCAATAGCTCAATCCTAACATATATTGGAAATTCCATTAATGCACTAATGGAAATTAACATTGCAATTGTGGTGATATTATCTGAACAAACAGATCCATTTTGTTTCACATGCTAAACACAAAACATCATGTGTGCTAAGACCTTCAGCCATATATTTCTTCTGCTTTGTAGAACTGAACTAGTAACTCCTGATTTCATGTTGCTAACTCAACTGACTACTCTGGCTTCAAAACTCCATACTGCAATCTCAAACGGTTGAAACTCAAAATTTCCTACAGATTTAAAAATAAGCAGGGGCTTTGACCTAACATCTTATTTTATCTATTATTCCTTAAGTACTAGCTTTATGAGCGAGAACAGTTAAATGTAGCAGTTTACTTCAAAAAGTATTTTATTTACTACTTTTATATTAAAAAGCAGTGATGCTGCTGAAATAAAACTCAGAAAGACTGACTGACGTGTGATGTGCATTGTTGTTTAGAAATATCACACATAATATGCCATCTCTACACATGTTTGATTGAACTGTTTCCCGTGGTCTAGTGTTAAAAAAAGCAGCAGAGAAAAAAAAACGTATTTAATCGTAGTTCTTCAATCGCACAACATATCGAATCTGCAGCCCAGTATCATGATAGTATTGAATTGGAAGATAAGCATGTAGCCCCAGCCCTAATAAAATCAATGCAGAGATGGTGGACACAAATAGTTAACAGTCAAAAATACATTCTTTTGAGTTCAAAATCTTTTAACTTGAGCAAAAGATGTGCACTTATTCCACGGCTTTAACTTCATTAATGTTAATTCCTAAAACTGCTGTTTCAGGTCACAAGTTCAAAAAATTCTTAAAAATACAAACTTGCTCAACAATTTGTAATTAAATTTAAATCTGCAGCAGTTACCCTGGAATGTGAGTCACTTGAAGTGAACTGATGGTCTTGTCTTTTGGTTAGAAATAAGGTCTTTGGTGAACACAAGCTCCAGAGATTTTCACATTTTCTCCTACGTCATAAAATACATCAGTAAATACCCCACTCGTGAATGCTAAAGCTTTTTACGTGTCTTAAGAAAGGTGGTCGCTAACAAGTAATTAAATGAAACTACAGGGTTGTCTGGGGCAATTAACATCATCAAATCACATACTAGTCACTTGGTGGTGATGACATGTAGTCACACGACCATGTTGGTGTAGTTTGTTCTAATGCTATGAGCTTTTTACTTCAGCTTTTTACTTCAGGAAATTGCATTTATGCTTCAAAATTCCTAAAAGTAGTGCTAATTTGTGAAGATTATCCTGCTGAACAAAACATGTCAGTATCATAAACTTTAGTTTGCCACAGAGTTTATTTTCGGCAATAATCCAAAATCCAGTGGAAAAACATTTTGAGGAGGGAACCAGAGCGGCGCTAACCTCAGGGCTGGCCTACAAAAACACATCATCCATGCAACACTATTGCTGACTGGGTGTTCTCCAAAACCCGACCAGCAGAGCGCCGGTCAGAGCCGGGTGGACGTGGTTTGAATTTAATTTCAATCTGGCATGCAAATTGGCACATGCTATTGTGTAGCACTGGAGCCTACATGGCTTTCTCCTGGATATTTTACATTTCACAGCCACAGATCCACTAATTAAATTCTAAGCCGAAAAAGAGACAATATCAGGCAGGTATTAAGTTAGTTTCTGGCTCACTGGCTAGTGTGAGCTCAGTGTTGCAACTGCTGGTGACCAGAATATGTACTGCAACAACACTAGTGACTAGGACATCAATGGACGAAAGACGTCAAAGTTTTCAGATGTTAAATGTTGTTAAACACAAGCAGCCATTCAAGAACACTTGCTAAATGAGACTAAATCTGACCAGATATTTAATCTGCCCATTTGTATGGACATTTTCTCAAATAAAGTGAATTTGAGGACTGAACACACCATAAACAGTCACTTTGGTTATTATCTGTCTTTCTCCGCTGTAACTGTTAATAATCTGTCCTGAAACGCACATCCAACCGCACAGAATTACTCAAATAACTACTGAGTGCTCACTGTCTTGTGGGGAAAAAAAAGCCCTTTCACTCTGCTTAAAAATGCATGAAGATATGCGGAGTAAAAGCATGCAATGGTGTGTGGGGACACACAGGTCACGCACATCTATGTACAAACACACACACAAGATTCCTAAAAGACTTTTAACCATGTGGATGAAAAAATATTCTGTCCTCTGAACCTTTTTTTCCCAGTTTCATTTCCAGGTAGTTCCTGTGACGGTCCAAATATAAGCATTATTTTGTTTAAAAACATCAAAGTTCAGTATACTAATATGATAACTGGAATGTAACATTTTGATTTTGGTTCACGGCGTACAAACTGTATGAAAAGATAGTAATTGTTTCAGCCATTGTCTTTGGATTAGGAAAAAGGGCACTGGTTAAAAATCACACAGAAAACAAAATATATTTTACATCCAAAGGTTAGAAGAGTTTTTGAGGATTCTGGAAATATTGTTTTTAAACAAACCCTCTTGTCTGAGCTAAGCATCCGATTCAGAAAAACTAAAAAAACTGAAATGGTAACACATTAGGCACACACTGTGATTAGTCTATCAAAGATCTCAGGACATTTTTTTTTCATAAAGGAAGTCACCAACAATTCCTCTGGATTATCAAAATAAATTCCGTTGTAGCAGCAGGATTGTGTTCGTAGCCCCATCTGCAGTCAGACTGTTGCTTTTCTAATAGCACTAAGTGTGCAGTAATGTCATCAATGTATGCAGATAACTGAATTAACTACAAAAAGCAATCAACAAACACTATAATAAAAGCAGGTTTCCTTGTACTGCATCTAATTTTAGACTTCACCCGAACTGCACAAATATATCCGTTAGCTAAAATAACTTTTTGCACATCACATACACACAGACTGGGGTCCCCAAGAATGTCATTTCAACATCATCTGATCTCGAAAGCAAGCTCAGATGACAGAAAATTAATGAAGCTCACCCCAAATATTGCTGTTATACATATTTTTTATAAACTTTGAATTTTTGATAAGAATAATAACATGCAACACGATTGTTTAGTCAGCTGGGATCCACTCCAGACCCCCTGCCACCTTTAAGGATAAGCAGATATAGCTAAAGGATGGATAAATGGACGTACTTGTATTTCTCAACTATTTTCAGGCTCTTGGAAAGTCTGGAGAGAGAATTTTAGAGGGTGAGATAAGCTAAAGATAAGAGTTTATTTTAGTTTATGATAAGAGATGTGACGGAGTGAAAAAGCTGACACAAAGAAAGAGAAAAAAAAGGGGGAGAAAGACAATGAAGAGCGTTGCATGTCTTGCTGTCTTTCTCCCTCTTGCTGATCGCTCAGAGGAGCATTCTGCTTCAACTGGCAGAGACATGGATGACCCGAGGCTGCGCGTGTGTGTGTTACAGTGAATGAGACTCGGGTCACGCAGATCATGCTGAATCTCAGATTGGTCGCTGACTTCTCACACCACAGCGCTTGAAAAGCTCCGACATGCCAGCAGGCCAAGAAACCTCTGAACCTACTTACAATACTACTGTGTGCGTGTGTGTGTGTGTGTGTGTGAACTGATTTATTTCACAGATTTAACCCTGACTGTCAGTTATCTTGGTTACATTCTTAAAGAAGAATTCTGTAATATATGTACTGCGATAAGTAATAAAATGATCACAAGGTCATCAGAGATTAAGGAAACATGTTAAGTTGAAATAGTGGCTTCTCTCTCTGACAACAACACTACAGTTGTGGTATCCTCCTTTGAAATTCTGTTACGGGCGGAATAACTGTTTGCATGCCCGTTTCATGGTAATTAGTGTTTGAATTAATGCCTAATGTTCGCCAAATTATTAAGTGTCTGTTAATGGGTCGTAAGAAATCATGAATAATCTTTCAGAAGGAGTTGATGTTTCTCACGGTTAAATTGAGGATTTTGTTAATAGAGTCTTGCAGACAGTAAGTCGCTGAACTCAAACTCTAGAGTGTGTGTGTGTGTAGTGGGCTTTTGTTTTCAGGATAATGCGCTTAGCTTTACATTGTCAGACAGCTGACCGTTACAAACAGATGATCAATTTACAGTGGAGGACTTGTTGCTTATTATTGTCAATTTACAATGTTGCACACATCCGGCACTCCTGCAGCTTGCAGAAATTGCTGGAGTCTGGGGAGAAGAGGGCAGGGGAAAACAACTCGCTTCAACCACAGACTGCATATTAAATAGGATTCAGCCTATTTAGTATAGCGTCTATGGCTCCAACTCGCTGTTTTTTCCCACACGCAATTGCTACATATTGCTCCTTTTGAAAACAACAATTAAGAGATCTTCTGAGAAAAAAAAAATCAGTTTTATAATCTGGGGTGATTATCAGATTTCTTTAATGTCTCAAATATCGATGTTGGTATTATCCTTACAAATATAGTACTGGTGAAGCTGTAACTGAGAGTGACAACTGCAGTGAGAAGAGATGCACAATTTACTACCTCACAAAATCCACATTTGTCTGATGTGGGGGAAAAGTTTAACCTGCTGTGTGGTGTTTAGTCGTCATGGCGATTTATATTTTTAGCGCCAAATCAGTGGCAGAAGTTATCTCAGGGCACTTTTCATACAGGTCGAGACCCAAGATCAATCAGCGAAATGATTACACGTTCCTTTCCTTGCTAGTCTGCATCAGAAATACAAGCCTTTTTAACCAGTTCCTCCGGGAGGTTGCAATGTTGCAACCACAACAATGACCACAAACTCAACCAATCCCCGAGAATTCTGCACGACCTTGCAATTTTTGTCCACTTGTTAGAATTTTTCTGCAAATTTGACCAAACATCGTAGCTTCCCACGAGTTCCACCAATCATAGCAGTCCCCAACGCAAACATCATACATGTACGTCCCAATGAATCAACTCGGTGTTTTATAATTTATTATGTTTTTGTTTGCTTCTTTGTGGAATAACCCCCAGGTGCAGTTTTGCATTTGCAAATAAAGTAACTTTTGTAATACTGAGGCTTTTACTTAGAACACTCCAAACAGAGTGTGGTTTTATTCTCCCTGGAACAAGTTGCCTTTGATTTTTAATGAATTATACAAAAAACAAACAAACAAACAAAAAAAGACTTTCACTTGCTCCAACAATCTCATGGCAGAAAAATGCCTTAAAACATCACAACGTGCGTCACATTTTTGCTTTGAAAACCTGCCATGAAATTAGGGATTTTATGCTGCAATTGCAAAAAAGCCCGCTTAATCCTGAAGATTTGATTAATGTGCAAAACTGCTTAACTGTTACTACTGTTTTTACACAACTAGTAAACCTGTTAACCAGAGAGGCGGGACAGATGACATGCAGTTTGGCAGTATTTTGATCTAGAAAATGAAAATAAGGTTGTACATGGGCTGCGTCAGAATAAACTGGCAAATAACCTCTCAACTGGAGCAATGCGTAACCATATTCAGCAGAGACATGTGGACGTTAACCTGCACAGGAGAGCAGGCTGCTGCTGCTGCTAGCACTGCTAACATTAGCCATACTGTGTGCCAGCTAACGTTACGACATGCATTCTTTACCCACAACTGCCATGAACCTGCTCAGTCTGAAAAGATAGCACATTTAGTGGGTTGTTTTCCTGTTTATATTATGTGCAATGTTAAAAGTGCACATTGCAAAGCGCCATACATTTCAACCAGGAGCAAGTACTAAGATGACAGTGGTGAGGAAAACAGGCAGAAACCTGTTAAAAGGTTTTACTTGTCAACTAAATGAGACGTGAATAAGGAAATTCACCGCAGCCCAAACTAAGCAAACACAATTCTTGTGGTATCTGGGTAGTTTCAGCTGGTGCTAAAAGACAAGTTAATTAATCCATTAATCAATCTAGAACTAATCAGTAGAAGTAATTTGCTAATCATCATCTCCAACAGTTCTCTGGTTCCAGCTTCTCCACTGTGAGGATTTGTTTATTCTGTTACCACTGTAAACTGAATATCTTTGGGTTTGGTTGGTCAGACAAAAAAAAGGACATGTTATAGTTTGCTGACATTTTATAAACTAAACTAGTTGTTTCCTGTTAGATGTGGGTTCATTTTTGGTTCTGTAATTTAATTAGTGCAATAACTGTGTGGGCGGGCTTTCAAAATGTTCAGATTATCACTTCAGTTCCTTCAACCACACAGGCAGTTAACCAGCTGGGATGCCGACGTAAGCTTCCTCCCATCCGAAATTTGAGAACCCTCTACATGATTTGAATCAGAGAGTAACGCAGTGAGACCTGAGCCCACAGGACTACTTATAACTGGAAGTTCAGACAGTCTGGTTATTTGCTGTCACCACACTTGAACCAACGAGAGAAAGCAAGCGTGTTAAGAGCTGGATCCTTTTGATAATGCAGGACAAAGACAGCAGGAGTGTGCAGGCACTGCTGATTACTAGGTATTGATATAAAATGAACAAAAGGTAATGGTAACCAGTGCTAATATTAGAAAGCTATGTCAAGTAGCTTCCAGTCTCTGAGTGGCACACAAACTTAACAGGGATCCTCCCAAATGTTGAATATTGTATATGGATCAGACATCTACTGTGTATGATTTGGTGGCATCTAGCGGTGAGCTTGAAGATTGCCGCCTACTTCACACTGCTCCGCTCACCCTTCCTGTCTACGGTGGCCACAAAACTTGCAAAAAAATGCAGAAGGCCACATCTAGAGCCAGTGTTTGGTTTGTCTGTTCTGGGCTACTGTAGAAATATGGCAGTCCAACATGGTGGTCTCTGTGGAATTCCATTTCCGTCAATATATATCCACCCTAAATCTTACACACTGCACATTTAAATCTCTGCATAATCAACACTATGTGGGCTATTTGAAGAAGGAGAAAAAATGCCTTGATAAATCTAAATGTAGGATATACAGCGTGGTGTTCTCCAGCCAATACTACAGCTGCAGTCACCATTCAAATTGAAAGTTACATCTCTTAGCAACACATCAAACGCCAGTCAGCAGCTGCCATGGCAACTGCCCACCAAGAGGCCTAAAGCTTAGATGCCTTTTCCACAGTAATGTCCAAAAACTGATCTATTTTCTTTTGAAAAGTGAATTTCTGCACAATGGCAGCAGTATCATTATAGGTTATATTACAAAAAAGTGATGAAAAGTTAAGTTTCTTTAAAGTTTACATCTTAAAAATACATTGACAAGAGATGTTAATGATTAATCAAGTGATCGCTGTTAAGAATTTAACCGATTAAAAATTCATTAATCGATAACACATGTTTTGTATATCACTTCTCCAAAGCTCACAAAGAGCAGTAATTGTGCTGCAAACGACATAATTTTGTATGGCCTAGCCATTGGTTGAATTAGGACAGGCGGACAAGAGCAGCTGTTTGGAGCAAGAACCTTATTGTTTTATTATTCTTTGTTTATATTGTTTGTGCTTCATGAATTAATGTTTCACTTAACTACTAAGCTGCTAGAATTGTTTAAAAACTTTTTTTTTCTAAAGAAAAAGATGTGCATTTTTTATTTCATTAGTTATTAATGATTAATTAACATTTTCAAGTACTAGTTAAGGAAATCTCACAAAATTTGCAACTCTAGTTGAACCATTTGCTGATGACATCATTGGTCTCCTGCGAACCAGTTTTCACACATTGCAGCTGGTGGTGTTAAGGTGTCATAACTGAATGAGGCTGATGGGAACGCTGTGCAGTCAGCCTGTTGTAGCTGGTAGTTTATTGATTATTATACCAATGAATATACAAAAGCTATTTTATTTAGGTTTATGTTTGTGTCTTTTCAGGCTTCACCTGGTAAGAGCAGAAGAACCTCCTGAAATAAAAGAACTTCTGATTCAGGAATAATCGGACTATTCATGAATTACTCAAAATAATTAACAGCTAGTGACATTAGTTGTTACTAGGGCTGCAACGATTATTTTCTAAATCAATCAATTAGTTGCACGGTTCACAAAATGTCAGAAAATCGTGAAAAATGTTGACTGCTGTTTTCCAAAGCCCTAGATGTCCTCAAATGTCTTGCTTTGTCCACAACCTAAATATAGTGAATTTACTGTCATATAAGATTCACATTTGAGAAGCTGAATTCAGAGAATTTAGTCAATAATAATAATCGATTAATTGTTCCAGCTCTAGTTGTTGCAGAAGGTTTTTGAGGAGCTTCAGTTGGTCACGTCCAACATAGAAACATAAACTTCATCTCTCCACTATTTGTCCAAGTTTCTTTGATCACATCAACGAGAGGAACGAATATCTGTACGAGAGAAGAGCATCCACACTGTTTGTATGCATAAAATCAGCATAAAATTGAACATCTGATCATCAGCTGATGACACAGTCAGTGACTATTTTAATCCATTTTTATCTGCTAGTTTCAGCTCTCATTCCTGGATGTTTGTCTGAAGAGACAAACTCTCTTACATGAAGGAATAAAAATGACACAACGGAGACAAAAAGGCATCTCCTGTCTTCTTCTCACCTGAGCAGTGACAGAACATGCCGTTCATTAGCATTTTCCTAAAATAGTCGTTTATTTTTGGGTGTGTGTGTGTGTGTGTCTCTTTCTGAAGCTCTTTGTAACCCAGGTCCTGTTTAAATAAAGTTTACATCTGGCTGTGTGCCTCATGCTCAGAGGCTGCATGTCCTCGCAACATGAAATACATTTTGTAAAATGATGTTTAGAAGGACGATCAATGACCTCCAAAGAGGCAGCAGACTGATTCATCAATACACATTAACCAGCAGGATGCACAGCTACAGCTGAGCCTTTTGTGTGTGTGTTTTAGGATGTGTGTGTGTGTGTGTGGTCAGGTTGAACTCAGGACGATGCCAGCCGGCTCAATGTCCAATCAGAAGCTGATTCTACCTACTGAAAGTAAAAGCAGCTGAGGAAGAAAGAGCTCATTATCACAGCCACAACAGCGGGCTGATACAGACGCACGGTTAAATATAACAGTGTGAGGTCACCAACTGCTAACATGATGCCTCTGTTACTGAGCTGAACAGTTCAGCTAACTGTCAGCTGGCTAACAGACAGTAGAACAGGTTTTCTGTTGAGTGAGAAACATGATTCATCTCAGCTTCAGCTTCAGATCAGAATTGACACCAACCACGTTTACATAAACCTCGATGTGACAAATCAGGTGAAGGTGACAGACTGATAACCGCCGTGTGAAACGTGAGTTTCAGGCAGGTTTCCCCTTCTGTCACAGACACACAGCACTGGCTTGAACTGGCGCTTTATAATGCTCATGACAACTCTTGTAATCACATTATGATCGTTAAGATTTTCATTATTTCATCCCCCAATTTTTGATACTATTTTCTTGTTGACATTTTTTCAGTGGCTGTTGAATGCATAATCATTCTGTTTTTACCCCGACACACGTTAGTTTTCGTTGTTGGAGGCAGGGGAGTACTTTTCTGCACCAGATTCAAGTTTCTTTTACATGAACTAGAGATTCCCAGAAAACATTAAAAGTGTTTAACTGGCAAACCATGGGGTGGCTTTTACTGTGAAGTCGCCAAGGAAATGTAATGCAGTTCTCACTGGGGTTATTGCTGACAGTTTTGTGAATGCTAGACATTTTCTGCAGTTTATGTCAATAGATCATTTCTAATTATCTGCTGGGAGTGAGCTGCTTGATGAAGAGCTGCAGATGACAGGCTCTACTGTGGTTTTAGGGAAACCAGCACATCTCCAACACACTATCAAGGTAAACAACCCCGCTGTGCACAGCATGAAATCTGGCCAATTAAAGGCAAAGGAACAATTATTGAGTTCCTTTTTTTATCAAAACAACGTGGGACAATAAATTCTCTCAGCACTGTAAACAGATACACCAGTTCTCACTAAGCTATAGAACCAATCACAATGTTTGTTTACAATAACTTCCATGTAGAAAACCCCTGCGTCACGAAGGATGTATTTTTTCATTATGTTATTTCAAAGTGTATATATGTCATTCATATAATATTCATTTTTAATGTTTTCGCCAACATTACGGTAGAGACATACTACCTACCTACTGGGTAACAGACTAAAGAAACTGCTTGAATTTAGCCAAAGCTAGCAGGGGGTCAAAGACGCGGGAAAAGCAACACAGTGCATAAAATAAGCACAGAGACAATGACTGGTCATATAACTGTGTTTAACTATTTATCTTTAAATGTTACGGTTACTGCTGAAAATGTCAACAGAAATACACATATTTGTTGATTTTACATAGCTCCGCAATTCAACTGCCAGTTGTCTACCCGAAAATGACTGTTGTCGTCATCTATTAATCAAATTTTTACATGTTTCTAGTCATGGTTGGCGCTACTCAGCCTGTTAAAACTGCTATGTCCGAAATTCCATACAAACATGCTATTTCATAGGCTAAAACAGTAGCTGTCATGTCCGAAATCTTAGTACGAAACCAATAGTACGCATGGTGCATACTATTTCTGGGGAAATATTACCGCATGCAAGCACAGGACACTATGCCGGCATAAATATCCCACAGTGCAATGCAGTAGTGACGACAACAACAACAACAACAACAACAACATAACAGACAAAGGCAGACAGCGACCAGGCAACTCCGTCTGTCAATAACTCTTCAGTTTAAATGTAAGTAAGGTTTCACTTTGCAAGGCAGAACATATATATATTTTTTTTTTAAATTAGTTCCTCACTGGGTTACCATGGTTATGCATCTCCAACCGGCAAGGAGGCTGTCAGGAAGTGACATGCTATGTGAAGAGTAGCGCGTGCAAAAAGATACATACTAGTAACGTAGTCTGGAATTTCGGACAGAGCAACTGTCTTCTGTGGCTCAGATGATGTCACAGTGATGTCACTGGGGTCATTTCAGCTTGGGCTTCAAGATTACATATTTATAACTGAAAGCCTGGGTTACAAACTGGAGGTGTGGATTTTGAAAGACGTGGGTGTTTACCATACAGGAGGTGTGTAATAAAACTTGTCCACTGTCCAGTTGCATTATGGGAAATGTAGGATCCAGTGATTTTGGAGCTTGGCCCGTACTGGAAGTGAAATACTGAATCCCTGAAGTACTAAAAAAAAGGTGCTGGAGAAGGACATGGTGTAACTGACAAAAAAAGACAGCTGGTTTGAAACAGGACTGACACTCACACGAATCAGCTGTAACAGTCGATCACTGTGTGCTTGCCCTCAATCTTACATTTAGGTTTCCCCCCCTTTTTTCCCTTCCCCTCCCTCCCTCCCTCTCTGCAGTGAAAATATAATTACAGTTTCTTCATTAAAGTGAGTAATTTCTTGCGTGGAGGACGCGACTACAGCTGTCCTCTGATTACTAAATGGAACAGAGCAATGATCTATGGAGCCATTAGGGGAACGGGCTGGAACTAATTTCAATCCTGGAATGGACCGATGGCTGCAAACACTCACACACACACACACAAACACACACCCAGAAGGATCAAAAGATGAGAGAGGGAGAGAGAAACAACAAACAGCAGCATGTCGGCCATTTTCTGGCCTCACACGAAGCTCTGACTGAAATCCGAACTGAACTGATCATCTATCACCACTAAATATGGTGTGTGTTAGTGTGTGTGTGTGTGTGTGTGTGTGTGTGTGTGTGTGTGTGCGTGTTTCTCTTACCAGAAATGCTGTATGATGATTTGCATGAATAATCATTATTTAACGGCTCTCGCACTTCCTGATGTGTGTGTGTCTGTGTGTTGTTACTGTACCTAAATCAGAATTTTCCAACTCTGATCTGACTTGTCAATGTGTTTATTGTTAATAGTGATTGAAGAACAGTGATTCCTTCAATCATTTATCAAGCTGCTCTGCTCTCCTTTTAAATCACCCAGCGGTTAGGCCATTCTGATACTAGGTTTGTAAATGATTAGAGCCTGCCATGCCATTATCTTATGTTGCACTGTGTACAATTATGCAGCCATAATTATGGAGCTCCAGGGCAAAACATTTTGCTGTTGGGCCCTAGTTAAGGACTTCAAACTGGATTTTTTTTTTTTTCTTTCAAACAAGGCAAGACAGGATGTATTTGTTGGTACATCAGTGATGCACTTTGTGAAACAAATTTACATTTAATGAACCAACTGACACACAATAGACCTGGGGCTATTGGGGGTCCACTAGGCCATCTGCCTGGTAAATCAACCTTGCTGATATCACTAAATGAGATTCAAATTGGTGGCTCCCTGACTGATGATTCAAACCATCAATTCAAATATTAATTAAATGATGTGTCATTTAAAACAGTAATTCCCAGGCCCTGGTGTGTAGACCCCTGCCAGGCCACAGAACATTTGCTACCAACCCAAGAACAACTTCACTCGGCACCAAAGGTTAAAAATAATTCTGATATGAAGTTATTAAGTTATTTCTGGTAATGTTGGGGTCATACTTCTGAACAATTATCAATCAGCCGTCATCCACTTAAAGAGACAGTTCTGATTATTTGAAGTGGGGTTGTATGAGATACTTACCCACAGTCAGAACTATCCTTTTACTACACCAAAGACACACAACAACACAAACTAACAGAACGAGGCAGCAGTAGAACGACAACTACAGCGTTCTGCGAGTTAAAATTACTTATTTCACCCACAGAGTTTGGTTGGTTTGAGGACAGTGATATTTGACTTATGTTACTGTGGTCCACAGTAGTTCATTGCTTAGCTTATGTGCTGGTACTCCTCTCTGCTTCAAACTGCAGGCATGCTGAATGCCATCTACTGTAGGTAATACACCGACTGTGGACAAGTACCTCAATACAACCACACTTCAAATAATCTGAACTATCAATTTAGAGATAGAGAGTAAAAATATTAGGTATGATCAGTGAATATCAATGAAAATCAATTCTTTCCCACTGAAATACTGCAGTTTTGACAGTTTTTAAGCCAGGAAATTAACATGTCCATTACATCTGGTTTTGTGCGTTGGACGTACCTTCTATAGGTGATGTTTTCAGGCGGCGGCAGATGCCTTGCACATCTCCATACGTGTCCTGTATCTTGTTGACGGCCTCGCCGCTTCGCAGCTGCATTAGATTCTTCAGGTCCGCCACGGTCACCCCAAAGTCCCCGTCATGGCCGCCCTCCGCAACCGAATTCCCCGGAGGATGGTCTGCCGTGTTGTTGGCCATTTCGGTCCTCTTCACAGCTTCACTTTCGTTGTCGTTGTAGTTGTTCTTCCTCTGAGTGTTTTTGTCAAACTGATGTAAACGTCACACTGTGCAGTCAGTTCACAGGAATTGTGGGTAGTGTAGTTCTCACAGGAGGCAGGAGGAGGAGATCAGTGCTGAGGTTAACTCCTGGCCCGGACGTGCATGCTCTTCTCGGGTTACCATGGAAACAGGAGAGTAAACATGTTCTTGTCGCTGCAAAGGAAACAGAAACAGGAAAACAGATTTTTACAAACCAGATCCAGACAGGAAACAGTCTGAACACGCAGCAGTTTAACATCATCAGCAGCAGACAGGACAGTTCACGACTGTTTGATTTTTACTAATTAATAGCACAGAGACTAATTGGGCCAATTAGAGCAGAGTTTCTCATCTCAGATTATTAAAGGAGTCCGCTGAATCGCCGAGGTCGTTATGATCTAAACTGATTATTGGTTTATTCTGCTCCTCTGAGACACATAATTGGTCCGTAAATATCTGCACACTCCCTGAACCGGCTGTGGAGTTTATGACTCTGATGTAGAAAGAACTGTATTTTTTTTTTTTTTTTAAGGTCCTTAAGTACAACAATCAGCCTCATTAGATATCAGCGAACATCTATTTGCAATGTAAAGATATAGTGCTTGTCCAGTGTCTTGTAAGATTTGATCACGTTGTCTGTTCATTGTGCACATTATACAAACTAATTATGTTTTATAACATGACAATGCATTGTTTAAGGACAGGTTTAGGGACGACACACTTGTTAGGGCAAAGGAAAGATTATAGTTTGGGTTAAAAATATCACTCTCACAAGATCTTTTGCGGGGCTCCCTTCCGGACACGAGAGCTAAAATGGCAGCCGCCTGTTACTATCTTTCTTGTTTTACAACTAAACAGTCACTAAAATGTGTCTGTAAATATTTTAAGCAAGATATAATATAAAACTAAACTTGATCCGTATTAGATCAGCACAGCCTAGTTGGACAGTTTGAAGTGAGTTTTGAGAGCAGTTTGTGCTCAGACAAAACTTTTCCCCTCGACTTTACTGAGTAAATGAAGCGTGCATTTGTTTTGTTTTTTCAACTTTTGTTTTCCTGCTGCGACCTCTACGGTGAATGTCGTATACAGAACCTTCTAGGAAAATTTTGTCTTTTCTCTCATTTATGAGAGAGTGCATGACTAGAAATCCAGACATCAATTTCAATCTGTTCAATTCGAGTGAGAGAAATAAATAAACCGTCATCTAACGTTCATTAACACTCAGATCAAAGGTGCAAAATCAGACAAAGAAACTAGCGCTGATAATAAACCTGTCTGACAGGTTCAGTATCCCTTCTACAACTGAGTAAATTCTATTCTATTCTGCCCTCACAGCTATACGCAAAAAGATGGCGATTGATTCATAACGGGAAGAAATTGTGAAACTGCAAAAAAAAAAAAAGAGTACTGGCAAACAAATTCAATTATAGTGATTACAAATTAAACAAAAGATACTATGATCATGACCAAAGGTGTTGTAAAAATAAATGAGTACAGTAACAAGGAAGCTGGATTCCTTTGTCCTGCTGATGAAGAACCAGAGTTCAGGACTGAGCACACTGCAACTCCGAGAGCCAATAACACCAAGCAGGGGACCATGCACCAATGAAAGCAGAACTCCACTGGGTCAGTGTGTGAGTGTGAAAGTGTGTGGCCAAAGTGTGGTATTCCAATCCATCAACACAGATTATGTAAGCGCACATCAAAGGCTGTCCTCCATTTTTCACTGTTTAGTGTGCAGTCATGGACACAAGCATGTACACACACACCACACACACACACACACAGCATCACAGCCTGTTAGAGAAGTAATGCTGTTAGTGCTGGAGTCAGGGTTCTCCTGAGTGGTGGTTTGTGGTAAAGGTGACAGGCAATTGCCAAGGTCAGTGGTTCTCAAACTGGGAGGCAAGCCCTGGTTTAGACATTCTGTCATCCAGACGTAGGCGGGTAGTTCTTGCATAATTTTTAAAGAAATCATTTTCAAACAAATATAAGAGAATGTCAACAATTTCTTTGATAGAAAAGAAAAAAGTGATTTATTTATTGAGCCCACAGCAACTCAGCCATTTGTGTTTCTGGCAGTGACACAAAGTTTGCTCAGTGCCAACTGCTGAGAGGCTGCGAGGGAGTCAGCAGAAGTTTTGAGTGTGCTTTGGGAAAACAAGCCATTAGCATAGCTCCACTAGTTGCCGCTGCATACCTCTGGTGCTTTTTAGATTTCACATGGGATTCAATGGCTTTCAACCCCCCACAGTCCTTAACACAGAAATCTTTGGGCATAAATTACACTGTGCTTTGTTTCCTGACAGCATTTTCTTGGTATTAATCACCACAGGTATGGAGGTGTTAATTTTGAAAATGTTATGAATCCATTTACTGTGTACTGAAAGGATGTAGCCTCATAGCCATAGGTTTGGGCCACACTGCCCACCTGAGGAGCACGTCCCATGTGCTGCTGTAGTGATGCATCATCTACAGCATAATCTAGAGATTCAGCATCTTGCATATTTTTTTCCACATGCCATGCATGGTTCTCAGCAAAAATAGACAGTGAAAATCATCTGTTGATAGCAACATGACACCTTTCACTGCAGTCTCAATATTAATAGTATAGTGTTCTTCTTTCTTAACAAGGGCTTTAGTGTATGATATATATCAAATCAGAAGAAAACTCAACATGAAACGATGCAGCTGGGAGCAGAAGCACCTCAGCAACTTTACTGTGTGGACACCACAGACATGCAAGAGGTAGGCAGTGTGGCCCAAGTGTTATAGTTCATTCACACCTGTTTAACTATAGAAGTTCAGTATAGCTGGTGTGGTTGCTATGGTAACAAACTTCTAAGTTCCAAGAAAAAAGCCTTTTTTCAACTGACACAAGGGCAGCCAAGTCTCTCACACAAACACACACACAGCTGATGCTTTTGTGCATTTGCATTTAACACCACAGATCATTGCTGAACAACCAGAGACCCAGCACTGCCTCCCACCTCATTATGACATTATAAATACAAATGCACAAATGCATCAGCTGCGTGTGTGTGCAACAGACTTGGTTCCCCTCGTGACAGTTGGAAAATGTTTTGTCTCGAAAGTCAGTACAGTATGATATTATCTCATAGCTAATTTGACACAATCAAGTTCAATTGCACAGGCTATACAATAATTACATAGTATTACATAAATATATTAAGTGTGACCGTGAATAGATTCTGAGTGGTCAATTACAGCATTCTAAGGTCTGCTATTTCTTTATAGCGGACCGTTGCTATGTATAACAGACCGCTGTCACGAAGAACAGACCATTGCTATGGACACAATTCTGATTATAGACACTGGTGGAACAATAAAATCATTGTTAAATCACTAAAATCATTGTGAAATTAATATTTTGCGTCAAACTGTTGATATTTTTTGTACATAACCATGTAACATGCAGGATAATGTACAGTAAGCAGGTCACTATTGCGAAATAAAGCCACAAAATCAGTTTAAAATTTATGTTTTGTATCACACTAATGTGTGGCAAATATTTTTTTATTTTGGTAAATAACCATGTCGGGGTCCTGCATCATCCTGTCGGGATTTATTTCACAACAACTACCTGCTCACTATACATTATCCCTTTCATAATTTATAAGATGATCCTGAGATAGGGGAGACTGGGGATGGTTGCAACACTTTTTTGCAAGAGATCGAAAGTAATATGTTTTTTTACAGTAGGCCGACATTATGTATGTAAGGTTCCATGTTTTTCTCTTAACTAGTGAACTTTCTCCCAGTGTGGGATCAGTAAAGTTTATCTAATCTTAACCTTACCTTAAAGGGATAGTTCAGATTTTTTGAAGTGGAGATGTATGAGGAATTTATCCATAATCAGCTTATCTACCTATAGTAGATGCCGGTCGGCACAACCCCACTTTGCAGAGCAGAGGTGCTGGTGTAGGAAGCTAAGCAATGTACTGATGTGAACAGGGTCAGCAGCAAAACATATTTTAGTTACCTAATAAAAGGGCCCACCTAAAAAAACATCCATTTCAGTTTAAGTGTACACTATACTGTATTGGGAATATTTTCATTGCTTTACCCTGCCATCAGACAGCTTCTTTCGATGAGAAACTGCCTTTATATAAGCTGAATATCGCTCAGGACATCTTCCTAATTGACATTGGTTTAGATAAATGTTTATTTCTGGATCCAGGGACGATCCTCCCACTTAAGAACTCTATACTTCCTGTCTGTATCCTTGAAAAAGTGAGGAGAACTTCAGTTTCAAATCTCATACAATTACTATCCCCAAACAAATTACAGTATTTAAATTATGAGTCAATTTTGATAGAACTAAGGTTCAGTGTGTCCCGTCAATGTGGTTCTAATTTCATATACATATATTTACTGTGTGTGTTCCAAGTTCCGAGTTTTTTCCGTTTTTATATCTTTTTTCAATTACTTCTTTTCATATTACCTATTTATGTGAAAATCAATGTTATAAAAAAGAAATTAAGTTTTGAAACTAAATATTTAGACTCAAAATATTAATCAGCAGTTGTAATTGCATTTAATAAATAGTTAGTGAATCCTGTGTTAATGTGATTGCTCCAATTTCTAAGACCCATGATAAGGCTTTTTCCCATTATTATTATATATTGTTTTGTTTTTGTCTTTTTATGTGTGCTAAATAAATCACATCAAGCAAAAACTGATGATGCATTGTTTATTGTATAAAAACTATCATAAAATCTCCTCCTTGGCCGTGTAAATGCATATTTATTGCATTTCTGAGTAGAGAATTAGTTCAGCGGGGGCACTCAATGAGATTTCACCCTGGGCACCAAAACATCCGGGGCTGTCACTGTGAACTGTTCTGTCGGTTTGTTCCACTGGACCGATTTGTACCTCAGAGCCTCTGCAGTGTCTGTCAGAGGGTTCTCTGCAGGTCCCTCAGGAACTAAACCCCCGGAACAAAATCAGGAAGTTAAGTCAGGACTCATTAACTATTCATTAAACAAACTCAATAAACAAGATAAAAACTCAGGGACTAAACATTGCTTTTGCACACTCCTGTTTGTGTTTCTACTGCATCTGAAGAACAGAAAAGTTGTAAATTAGAGCAACAGAGTATTATTAAAAGGAGCAATATGTAACGATTGCACACAAAAATGAGTACATCGGTCCAAACAGCACATTGGAGCTATAGACTGTTTATTATATATAGGCTGAAATCCTATTTAATATTCAATCTATGGTTGAAGTGAGTTGAATATTACAGATTTCTCCTGTAAGTGCCAGTTTTGATTGAGACAGTTTTTCTGGACACCACAAGAGCACAACAGCAGAGTTATGATGTTATTTACTGTCGTTTCCTGTTGATGGCTGGAGGTGAAAACACTCGTGTGCTGTCGAAACACTCACATAAATTTCAAGTTTACTAAAAATTTGAAAAATTATCACATGAATCCTGATTTCTATTTAGTCTGTCTGTTAACCTCTAACCTCCTCTGTTATTTGTCTCTCTGATTTTTCCCCCCTCAGCGCTCTATCAGTCTGTGAGTGTATGTGTTATCTTGAGTAGACCGGGACAAATGCCCCCTCTCTGTGTTCAGTAATTATCCTTCTGTTCATTGACCAGAAGTCGCGTCATTATTATAATAAGACAACGGAGAAATAAAATGAAATAAACTGCCCACAGACCTCACCACATTAATGTTTGTTGTACATTATTACACAAATAGTCGGTGATGTCATTGTGATGGAACGTGTTAATTACAGATGATGAGATTACTTAATTAACCAGGCACCAGGAGGAGGAAACGTATAAGTATTTCATTAGAACAGACCAAATAGGTACATAATTCTACATGAATGATTCAGATTAAGCAATAGAATCAGGTAGCATGCTCTTATAATAACAATAAACAAACATGATGTTTATCTCAAATCACATCAGGTAGCATTTAGTTTTCCTCTTTAGGATTAAAATTCTTTTTGCTCCTAACTTCTGTTTTATAAAATAGAGTCAGAAACAAATTCACTCTTCCAAATGTCACTACATAAACTCAGAGTGAAGACAAATGATCAAAATGCTGGTTATATAAAGAAGTGACCATTTGATTAGTTGTAGTCTGAATTAGTTTCCTCTGGTGAGAGAAAAAAATTATGGTAATATTTGTATATAATATGCTTTCATGCCAGTTAGCATTTAAAGCATTTAGGTGAAACTACTGAACAATTTTCTTATTTCTATTGATGAAGTGTCTTTTGCTGATACATATCATTATTGTTGTATTGACCAGGCCTGTTTCATTAGCAATTTTATTTTGACTAGCTATGGCAGAGTGCCTTCTTACCAGTGAAACAACGACACAAAAGTCACTGCAGGGCCAGCAACAGGATCCTGGTCCTCAGAATCAGGTCAGGACATTGTCCGAATGCGCCCTTTGAACAACACATGTTGGAAATCTTCTGTATGGTTTAGGTGAGGGGAGGCATTATTATGACTGTTTTATGTTGATATCAGTACAAACCGAGTCTCAAAATTAACTAAAACTGTGATGGAAGTGGAGATCAGCTGACTCCAGTCTGCCTGCCTGTGTGCTAGGATTTGCAGGACGCACAGTTGCACTTTCTCTGACTGTAATCTGATGTTTTCACATCACAGATTGCGAGTAAAGGCATTAAAATGTGACCTCAAAAAATGAAACACTCATGTAGGCTGATATTGATCGGCAGAAAGGCCCGAGTCTGTATGAAAACAAAATGATCAATGAAAGAGTGGAAAACGATGCACAGGCATGCAGAGAAGTAACAAAGCAGCTGCACGCCGTGCAACATCATCAACACGCCTACTCGTGAGCACTGAACACTGCCCTGTCTATTCACACATGCGGTTCACCTGGAATAGAGTGCTGTCACGATTAAGTCCACGCCAACTTATGCAAACATTTGCACATAAAGCTCCTCCTAGTAGAGTCTGGATAACTGCAGAGTTGCAATGCATGTGTAAAAGGGGTGTAGCTCTAGCTAGTCTGGCCATGACTTGCTATGCTAATGTAGCTTGTAGACCTACTGAAGCGCACCTAGTTTATGGGTGCTGAGCTGTAACATTGAGATGACATGCATTTTACATGATTGACATGACAGGACTTGACATTACATCACTCCTCACAGGTCAGCTTTAACTGGCTGTGGTAGTTGTTAGTAGTAATGTGGAGATGGTGTGAAGACGAGCGAGTGGTGCTCGTGGCTTGTAAGAGCCCAGTTGAACTGTCCTGCAGTCCACTGCTGATATGCTCCAATGATGTGCCTTTTAACCATTCGCACCAACAGAAAAAAAAAAAAAAAAGTTCAGTAACACTTTCTATGAAGACCACAGAATATTGTGTGTATAGTGCATTATGGGGACGTTTATAGTCTTTTATGATGCATTCATAACACTTTATGACTACAATCATGAACACAAAATGCTTTTGGATGCATTATATCAACAGTCATGAAACAATGATGTAAATGAATTATAGTTCAGCTGTCTTATGGATGCTCTTGACAAAATGTATTTTGTTTTTCTCTAACTTTGAATATATCATACAGGTTTAATTTAAGGTTCTATCAGCCTATATCAGTATCAGCATACATGCTGTCCAGTATGCACTATGTATTTGTAAACCTTTTTTTTTTCTAACAGAGCATAATGCAGATTATTTTTTAGAGCTGCAACAAATAAAGCTTAAATGTGACTATTTTCTGGTTCCTTTACTTGTCTATGACAGTAAATTTAACATCTTCGGGTTGTGGGCAAAACATTTGAGGACATCACCTTGAGTTTTTGGAAACAATGATTGACATTTTTCACCATTTTCTGACAATCTATAGCCCAAACAATTAATTGAGTAATTGAAAAAATAATTGACAGATTAATCAACTATGAACATAATCGTTAGTTGCAGCCCCACTGCTTTTATAGGCAGCATTTTATATATATTTGATCCTTTTTCTTAATTTGAGTTAATATATATTTTGTTCCATTTGTGTTTTTTCATTTATAATGTTTGTTAAAGTTTACTGTTTCATTGCCACTTCTGAGGGATCATTGCAAAAATGTATTTTTATGTATATTCTATATTCTGTATAGAGAATATGGGTCGATATATCAATATCAGAAGCATCAATATTGGCATCTGCCCCAGAAACCCAGTATTGGGCTCTATTCAACACATACAGTGAGAACTTATGATACGTCATTATAGCATACTGTGAGTCTTTACTAAAGTTCATTGTTGAGGCGTGTACAGGTGAGTTTAGGTTGCTATAATGTGTTATAAGCGCCATCAGTCAACCTCGAGTTTTTAACTAGCTGAGAGCATCCAAAAGACACTTGAAGTTATAGTTCATTATAAGTCACATCTATAATGTTTTATAATGTTTATAAAACATATGAATGCAGTCATGTAGCATTATGAATGCACTGTAATTTACTATGAATGCCCCCTTAACTATATATGTGGTCTACATAGAAAGTGTTACCCAAAGTTGTTGCACTCCAGGAAGTCTTTCACTCTGACTGTGACTGAACTAAAAAAATACAACAGTAGTACTCCTGGAAATATTTATGATCATGGTGATAACATCAGTTACCATGATATTTTTGGCCAATAAGATTTTTATTCATCTTTACTTGTTTTCTGTCCTTGTGCTGCTGTAACCCGAATTTGCCCTCCAGGTGATCAATACGGGATTATCTTATTTTATGATCGTAGCATGAAAATTTGATACGTGTCTACTACAAGCTGTGGAAACAGAAGGAGAACAGTTGGGAGAATTATGAAAGAAGGAGCAACACAACTGACAGATTTTGGGCGGAGTTTCACAAACATAATCCTTCACAGTATGGCTTGTTAACTAAACCACCGCCCACGAGAGTCCAAAGGTGAACATTCCTATTGTCGACCTGAATGACACACCTACTGACACACAGATAATATGTACACACACTCGCACACACCTTTCCTGCCTGTCATGTGACTGAGTGTGTATATGGCTGTTATGCTTTAACAAGCATGTGTTTGATTAAGGCAGACTAATACACACAGATAACACACTCCACTAGCTCTGCCACAGGCTGTTACTGTTACTTAGCGCTTTGCTTGACACATAGCAGTAGATATTTATTTAGAGCAGAGAATAATAAATGAGTGAGAGAGAGGGAAAGAAAATGATTTGTAAAGACAAGAGACAACAGATCAGTTCTGACAGCTGATCTTCAACTAATATATTTTTAATTTTTGGACATTTTCAATATTTTATCTCTGTTTCTGTCGGTCAACCTCAGTCTAAACACCTCAACTGCGTCATCATGTCGAGTGATTCAGAGGTGTGTTGTTCACTGCTGGAGAAACAACCGAGCCAATCAAGAGTCTTTGTGGGTGGGACCGAATGAAGCGACATTCCTGACATAGCTGCAGTCAACAGTTTCATCATCAATACTTATTACTCATTACTCAACAGATTACGTAACCACGACAAAAATACACATTCAGGGTGTTAATCAGATCTTAACGACAGCTGAGCACTTTCCCTTGTTGAACAACAAATGCAAACCGTGCAGAAAATTGAGGTGAAGCAGAAACAGGTGAGTCAGACAGTGCAGGTACAGCTGGAAGACGGTGGGAAGTTCCGCATACTGTTCACTGCGATCACAGCTACAAACAAGCTGCTGTGGATCCATTAAAAAAAACAGTTCTAATAGGGCCGCTAACTGCGCTAAAAGCCCAATGGCCGCTACAACACAGTTAGCAGCGGTGCGCCGGTGACTACAGTGTTACAGGAGAAAAGGTCCCTGTTGCAACAATCTCCCGGCCTAACAGGATGGAGCAGCTCCTGAATGAAGTTGCAGTGTTTTTTTTGTTTGTTTGTTTTTTTTTTGCTGCGACGAACAACTAAATCAAAACGAGGTCTGCTAAGACTCACCAACATGATTTAATCTGTGATTCAGTAACGCTACTGATGTGGTGTACAGGACTCTGACTCCACGAGCAGCCTATTTGTTTTTTGTGAAGCTGGTCGTTATTTATTCCTGCAACGAGACTTGTGTGGGGTTATACTGTGTTAAAATTAATTAACTAATTAAATAAATTAATCAATAAATTAAGTAAATGTGAATTCTCCTTGCTGGTTGTTCCAACACATTTAGAATCATTAATACTTTTGCTGGGCCGCATTTAGTAGGCGGCTCTCTTTGTGCCCCCTTAACATATATATTTAAATCATTAGATGCAACAACTACTCGACTATTGGCTTTAACTAACAACTATTGATCGACTAGGAAAATCTTTAGTTGTCTTTAGTTGGGGCAGCCCTACCACATTGCTTTTTTTTTTTTTTTTGAGTGCCAGCAACTTTTTTCATGTGTTCCCAATGAGCAAGAGTGTCTGCTGCAGCATGTGGCCTTTTTTCCAAGTACTCTGCCTTTTTTGTGTGGCTGCTCAAGAGGAGAAGGAGAACATTGTTCCGTCCATGTCAGACAAAACCTGTTTGTGGGAGCAGATCGGTCGGTCACTGAATGTTTACTGTTTAGTGGTTCTGCAATAATTATCTTCATTGTCAATCTGACAATTATCTTCCTGATTAATCAATTAGTTGCGTGGTCTATAAAATGTTAGAAGATGGTTAAAAAAAAAAAAAAATTCCAGCCCAAAATTACATCCTCAAATGTCTTGTTTTTCCCACAATGCAAAGATATTCAGTTTACTGTCACAAAGGAGTAAAGAAACCAGAAAATATTCACATTTAACAAGCTGGAATCAAAGATTTTGCCTTTTTTTCTCAAGAAGTTACTCGAACCAAATATCCGATTATCAAAACAGTTGGGGATTATTCATTGCAGCTCTACTGCTGAGTGTTGTGCCTTTATGACCCAACACACTGTAAGCTTGCTGTTAGACGTGTATTCAGCCCTCGGTTCGTGTAGCATTAAGTTAGCTTCGTAGCTAATGTCAATCAAAATGTCAAACCCATAAGCAGTGGTTTTTTTCTTCTCTCTCACCACATATACACTTCATCCCTGCGCTCTGCAGCACCCTGTCAGCAGCTTTCTGCCAGAAAAAAAAAAACGCTATGTGGACACAGACCCTAATACATGGCTGGTTTCGATTGCAAGAGGAAGAATATGGATTACAGTCAACAAATCTGACCAGACATTTGATCAAAATGCTGCTTTGAGTCATGTATAGATGTAAGGATTGAAATGGAACATTTTAAAATTATATTTCACAAAAATAACACAGCATATCTGAAATTACAAAACAATTACTTTAGACTATATGACTAAAAAACTGTCTCTAAACTATCTACATGCATATTTTTAAGGCTGAAACATATTTCTATTTTTCATATGATTGCAGATTAATAAAAAACTCATACCTGCGTTTATAAAGGCTTGGCAGGTTAAGTTTAATAAATTGTTTTGTCACTAAAACTGTTATTTTTAGATGTTATGTCACAGCTCAGTGACTTTCTGTTTATTTATCTGTGTATAGACGTTTCCTAGTAACCAATACACACATGACTTAAGTCTTTAAGCTAGGACAGTTTGTAATTTTCTAAATGTTGGAACCTGACTTAGTGGATCACCAGTTTGAAACGAGTTAGGTGAGAGCTGAGGAAGAAGGTAAACACAGAATGTTACTGTGGTTTATCAGTGAACAACACTGCAGACTGAACCCCATGTGATGAGCACAAGTCTCACTTATCTACCACACAACTACAGCCTCAATGACCGACTGTACAGAGGCTTGACAGGAAGTGATCTCAGAACTTCAGCTGTCCCTATATATAGATGGATTTCAGTGTGCGTGTATCTGTGTGTGCGAGAGAGAGACAGAGAGAGACAGTGTGTCTGTTCTTTGTCCATCTTATCTGTTTATTGACTCCAGATGAAATTAAGCTGCAGCCACCATGTTGCCAGCCACTCAGCTCATATGTATGTGTGAGATACAATAAGCCTGTGTGTGTGTGTGTCTGTGTGCAGAAAATTATTGGAAAGGCCAGGCAGAACAAACTGACTTGTGTGTGTGTGTGTGTGTGTGTGTGTGTGTGTGTGTGTGTGTGTGTGTGTGGGTGGAGCAGCAGGGGGGACAGTCTGTAATCTTGGACCTGGTGTGTCTGGATCTGTCTGTGGACGGGATTTTTATTTTTTGCCGAAACGATGTGAAATTATTTCTGTCATTTTGTTATACAACAAAACCCACAAGCATCTCGTCTCACGCTGTGTTCATATCATGTCGAGATGTTTATGACTTAATGTCATAAATGTTCACCGTCAGTGAATTTTCCTTCCATATTCTCGTGTTTGTACAGCACAGAAACACACTGTGGAGGAAACAAAACAATACAAAATAATTCATTTCTGTTGTGTTAGTGTTTCAGTGTGGATAGAATCCTTTTGAAAAAACACCTGAAAACAAAGATTTACGCACTTTTTTTTTCCCCACATGTAAACAGTTTTCCAAAAATAATCAAACTCAGTGAGGACATGATGTGTGCTTTGGCACTTGTCTGGATTACATCTGGTTAAACTAAACAAAACCAAGAAGCAGAATGAGTCACATCGTATTCACAATGTTGTTATTGTTAGGAAATCACATATACATGCACACAGCAGACCGACTAGAATTTTTATATGCTTTTTGCTTTGTTAAAGCTGCAGTATTCAGTTCTTTTTTGGCATCGCTGGGAAAAGTTCCATAATAACCTTTAAGCATAATGCAATTCAAGTCGTCTGAGAGAAAACTAGACTTCTGTTCCTCTTCTTGGTTCTGTCTTCAGGCTTTAGAAGATCTAGCATGTAGGCAGGAGACTTTGGTCAATCACAGGTTGGTGAGATAATTTGGTAAACTGATTGATGAGTCTCATTCCCAATGTGTGACTGAACAATCAACTATCTTTCTCCCGAATTGTTTACTGCGCCTTTTAAACAGTGTTTACTGCAGCGTTCAAATAAAGTGGATATATAATGTAACAATAAGTAATCTTGTTTGCTTTCGCTTTTTGTTTTTATTATTTACTCCAGTAATGGAAACCAAACACTAGAGCTGGCTGGGCTGCTGCAGCACAGTCCTTCACTGCAGCGCATCGCCTTGCCTGCACACTCCACGTTCTTTCACGCTGTGAAATAAGGGTTTATTTCGACCGAATAAGAGTTGTTGATTGTTGGAACAGTGGAAAGATGAACCAAGACATTCATTATTCATAACGATCATGATGTTAAAATTGCAGTTTTGCAAAGGGAGCCTGGTTTGTCTGGTGAGAGCAGTTAAAAAAGGCTGTTTTTGGTTGAGCAAAACTGTTTCACTCTTTAAAAAAAAAAAAAGGCCTCTTGCTGTAGCAATCCTTTCCATAATGTTGTCAAACAATTAGAATAACAACTTGAGCATGTCAGTGGCAAAAAAAACAAGCAGACAGGCACAAGTTATCTGCCTGTGGTGCGCTGGGGTGAAGTGGCTGACAGCCTTTGTTCCATTTCTATTGCTTCCATTTCCTTCACAGTTACTTTTGCGGTTTGTGGTGATTTTGAGACTCACTTTGTAAATTTTACAGTCTGCCATGCTGTTGCATTGCTCTGTGTACAGTGACACAGCTAAAAAACGAGCTGAAACTCGTTTACCAACCACTAATCAGTTAACCACAACCATATCACGAGGACTTTTTAAGTAAGTGTGACAGATAATATATGTTTATGAATCTCTGTATTTATAATGCTGCATTGAAATGTTATACCTCTGCATTTATCTGTCCAGTCAGACCTCAATTTGTCTGTGGAAACCTCCTTATCTGGTGCAGCCTTCAGCAGCTGGGGATGTAAAGTGTAAAGTGCTTGAGCTAGCATGGCTCGTACGCTAACAACAACTTTCCATAAAGTTGTAAATTATATAGCTTCTTATCAAACACTTCACTGTAATCAATCTCTGTCACCGTCTTTACACTAACTGCAGCCAATCAGTGTTCCTCCTTCGCTGCTGCTTGCATCATAACTGCTATGCAGCTATAAAACAAGAATATGAAGCAGGAACATTCCCTGAACGAGAGGTCAGTCCCACCCCGTCTCTGCGGACACTGGAAAATGATTTCATGTGTCAGCCGCAGAAAACGTTAAGGCAGTCCGAGTCACTAACTTTAGAATGTTTTATCACTTTTTTTTGACACTTTGACTCTCTGCGGTCTCTTATTTTATCATTCAGATGAACAAAAATAACAATCCAGCTGCTGTCGCTCACATCCTTCTGTTATGAGACACACACACACACACACACACACTCAGAGGATGAGTTTCAGTTCATGAAAAAGGTTTGTGGTTCTTCTCTCTGTTCATTATATTCAATCAGACCGTCCCTCTGTTCAGCTGCTGTTCTCCTCCTTCCTCTTCCTCCTCTCTGCTCTCTGCCTCTGCAGACACACCTGCTCTGCATACTAAACCAGCAGCCTGCACCGCCCTCCACACACACACACACACACACACACACACACACACACACACACACACACAAAATCCCACTATGCAAACTCACTGCTGGCCACACCCTCCACACAGAGAGGAACTTTTTTCTTGTTGCACCCAGCAACAGATCACACACACAAAATCCCATTGAATCATGTCACAGTGACTTCACACAGACATTTCTACATGCAGGGCACGTCAAACAGCCGACACTGAGCGGTGTGTGTTTGGTCTAGACGACGATGTGTGTGTGAGAGAGTGTGTGTGTGTGTGTGAGTGAGAGTGTCGCAGCATGCCAGACAGAGTAACAAGAGAGCGAGAGGGAGAAAAAGAGAGAGGGCAAGAATGCAGGAGACCACACCCATATCTGCAGTCATGTGACCAGAGTGGAAAAAGGAAATCCCCACACTGCAGAGAGACGAGGCAGAGGTCTGGACTCACTGTCGAGCATCACACGCACACACAAGAAACTCAAATCCAAGTCCATCAAGGACTCATCTGCAGGACATTTGCACATAGACACAAACACACACTGCTGTTTGCCTCAGTTCAGTTTGTGTCAGCGGTGACACAGGATGGACAATCACAGGATCATATTACAGTTCTGCACACACACACGACCCACACACACACAACTCGGTAAATGACTCAACACAGGAAGTGCAGGTGTGGACCTGGTGCCAGTTTCCTGTTTGTTTCTTTATTAATTTTAACCTGCTTTCTTAACCCTTTGAACCTGGACATTCAGTGCAAATTCATGCTGTTGAACTCTGTTCTAACCCACAAATCTTTATTTACAATCCTAATGGAGTCTGAACTTTGGAGGAAATTTCTCTAAAATGAGGCACAAGCAGAATTTAGTTTAATGTGTCCAGCCAATGAACCTATGAGGTATAGTTAAGTAGTAGTAAAGATAAAAATAGGGGTTTTTAGTTTCAGTTTTAAAACCTCAACCTCCCACATTTGCTATGGGTGTTCAGTAAACAAAAGCTCTACTGGGGTTGGATATCGTTTGGACTTTAACGAGTCTTGATTCTGAGTCTTTGAGTTTCTTCCTGCGTTCTTCACTGCAGAGTTTTGTAAAAAAAAACAAAAAACACTAATTACCACAGATAAATGTTACCAGCGGAAACACTGAGCTAAGCTAACGTCAGCTGGATGACCATAACAACAGTGGTCTCTTTTCTGGTTTCTTGAAAATTTTGGGGTTCGCTTCAGCTACCTTACTGTAACAACAGAGAGTATCCTGTCCTTGTAAAGTGTTTGTAAAGTGTTTTGTAGCTTAGCATTTGCGTGCAACTGCAATTCAGTTGATTGGAACAAGACAAAACATTTTTTTGCTATTTACCTGCTAGTTAAGTAACTTAGCAGTGGTTGAGTAGATTAATGCTGGACTCAGGATTTAACAAGATAAATACATTAGGAGACGGAAAGACATTCGTGCGTTAAACTTGCATGTCTACAGGTGTAGACTGATAGCCAGGTTGATATACACGTTATGTAGGTGTTTGCAGTACACAATTTGAATTAAGATTAGGGCTGCACAATTAATCGCAATTTTATCGAAATCGCAATATGACCACGTGCAATATCCAAATCGCAGAACCAGAACCAAATCGCAATTTTTTGAAAAAGGAAAAATATGTGAGAAAACAGCATTATAGTGAAGTTCTGTGATGCTGCAGAGACGCCCTGGCCTAAAAATCATGTTCTCCAGATATATTTTTACCACATCGTGCAGCCCTAATTAAGATTAGCACAAGCTAAATTTGTGTACAAATCAATAAGCGGAACCAAAATTAAGATTTCTTACTGATTCCATTGGAATCCTAATTTTGGAATGGATTTTTATTTGGAATTGGTTCTGGAGCTGATGCAAAGACAACGGTACAAGTTAAATATGATCAAACTTTCTCAGGATGTTTTGAACCAAATGAAGACCTCTTGTTGCTGTCTTGGGTTGGTCAGAGAAAAGATCACTGCAGTAATTAATTCTGGATGTTATGATGGTGTGTTCAAGGAGTTCACCATCTGTACTGGATATAACAGGATTGATCTGGGCTATGTTATATAAAAGATAAATAGGTTGGGGTGGATTTTAGGTTTGAATGCATTTTGTGTTAAACTTTGGCGGATATCAGTCTCACACACAGAGGAGTCTTGAGCTCATCTTCATGATAAATCCATCGATGACAGCAGCTCCTATTCTGCTTTCTGATTGGTTGAAAGCCTGAACAGTACTGGAGTCAGACTGACTTTTTGTTCAAGGTTCATCTGGTTCGAAATGATCAATGTTTCATCAAACGTTCTCACTGGAATACTTGATCCTGTCTGTATCGTGTTACTGTGATGAAGGTGAGATCATGCACAGCTGTATGAAAATAAAATGACTCTCCACCTAACATCTGGAAACATACACTGAGGTTGTAAATACGTATCAAGTCTTGTCTGTGTGCTTCCAAGTGAACAAATACGAGCATTATTTATTATTCACATACGAAATCTGTACATACTGTTTAGACTTACTTGTACAAATACAAGGTTTGATCTTGGCCCTTCCCAGCTCAACTATCAACTACAACAATGGTCGGTTTACGACGACAACAAACATCAAGTTTGGAGGATTAATTCAGCGTTTCGATCAACAGGTAAAAATTCAAATGTGCAAACTAACTATCGGCTCTCTTAATGGATCCATGTGATTGGCAGTCGCATATCAATGTGTGATGATGTGGAGTGATATGGCTTCAACTCGCTACTTGGACTGCAGTACTCATTCTTGGACGTGTAATTGTTAGATACTGCTCCACTGACTGTTTCAGGAGAAAAGAAAAAATAAAGCTTAATTGTCCTCTGTCTTTAGTCCCACTCACTGTGAGCATGAAACTACAGCAAGCTAGGTGGCCAAAATACTGTAGTTTCTTGTGTGTGTTACAACCCACAGTTTTTATGCATTTCCACACTTAGTTACTGCTTCTTTGTGGGTTAAAACCTGGGATCAACTGAACTTAAAAACATGTTAATACCCTGACTAAAACCCAAATGACACTTTCCCCATCCAAGTGCTTCATTTTAAGTCATTTTAAGGCCAAACTCCATGAGTACATGGACTTAACACGACAACAAAATGTGTAAACAGTGAACACATCCACCTCCGCTGAAAATTGGCGTAGAATGCTGTCTGCATGTGAGTGCATGTCAATGATCCCCTGCCATCAGATGGAATGAGTGGATGGGGTGAGGCAAAGAGGTGGAGGCAAAGACTACTGCTGAGAAATTCAAAACTCAGAAGGACACGGGAGACAGCCGCACAGAGGACGCGTCCTTCATGTAAGAAGGCACCGGGGAGAAGACAGATCTGAACCAAACAAAGCAGCAACATCTGGAGGGCGTCCAGAGATTCAATAATCCTGTTTACAGCCTGAAGCTCAGCCCGTTCATCACTGTGGAGTCCTGATCCACACTGATCACAACCCAAATACACTCAAACAGCCTCTATGTGTGTGTGTGTGTGTGTGTGTGTGTGTGTGAGGACACATCAGACACTGGTGGTACTGGTCAGTCCCCAGGTGTGAATGTGTATGAGCAGCAGTCAGATAAAAGCCTCCATTGTTGCAGCAGATGAAGGAAAACAAGCTGCAAAAATCAAAACACACTGCGGAGCTGAGAGATTTAGAGCACTGTCCCTTTAATGTTTGTGCTTTTCATGAAACAATCTTGTCCATTAGGGTTTCTCTGTAGTAGGGGAGGTAGTGGCTCCGAGCCATGCTGTGAGCAGCCTGATCCACTGAGCAAATAACAGAGTATATATTCATGATTACACCTCTTATTATTGAAGAATACTGTCACTAATGAAGCTAACTTGGTGACAAACATCGCATTTCCTATAACGTGTTCACTAGGGCTTTAACAGTTTGTGTATTCGTGTGGTGTAGGAGTCACGGTCCGGAGCATGCAGCCGTATGCAAATCACAAAGTTATGTAGATTGATGCATGTAATGTGAAAGTTCACAAGCAGTCGAAGCGGAAACTTTTAACCGTATGCATGAGGCAGCTAAGGGGTGGGAGAAAAAAATTTAATTCACTTAAGTGTTGTGATTCTCTTTTTTTATTCTGAATATATTTTTTGACTGCTGAACAGTACAGTGTAACATTTTTTTTTTAAAGTTCCTGTTATCTGTTATCTGTTTTTGATATTTGCACTCCTGTCTCTTCAAAATAAATAAAAAGAAACATATCCATGTATTTGTTTTTTTGTTTACCAAACACGAACTCCTAAACCGAGTTATGAACTGAACGTTACACCTAATACCTCATCTTCATAATAAAAGCGTCCTGCCAGTTCACCAGTGGAAAGCTTTTAATGTGAAGCAGCAACAGCAGGAAAGGTTCGGTTTGTCTCGGTGGCGACTTAACACGGCTCTGATACAGCTGAAAGCAATCAGTACACAAAATAAGCCTTCTCCCAAACAGAAAACAGCTCACATGAACCCCAAGTCAGACTGAAGAATGGTGAGAAAAAAAACTGGACATTCAGTGTGAATATGAGCTAACCACAGCATAACAATGTGGGCAGGAAATTTATTATTGAAATGCCACCTAGAGCAAACAGTCTGTATTTGAGTGTTTGTTTTTAATGACTGTGATGAGCAGAGTCAGCAGGTCTCATGTGTTTTTCTGGTCTCATGTCACCGCCAGAGGACCCTGTTTACAGTAAACGCTGCCGAACCTTACGACAACAAACACCACAACTTTCTGATGCCTGGGAACATTCAATCAAATCACTCTGACGCATCTAATCCTTTTCAAAAGGAGGGTGTATTTTTCTGTGTGAGCTGGTAAAATGATGAGCGTGCTGGACTTGAGATGAAGCCCCTCACATGTACACTGACTGCGTGTGTTATAGCTGCATGCCTGGGGTGTGTGTGTGTTTGTGTTCATGTTCAACAGTAAACACTGCTGGAATGACAACACAGTGCAGTCTGAAGACAGGCTGAGCAATATTCAGAGTCTAAAAATCACCAGTGCACTTTGTGGCCACAAGTATGACAACACCCATGTTGTGACATTTAGCAGACATTTAAAAAAACAAAAAAACATTTGATTTGGGGAAGCCCCATCCATCATATAAAACTGCATCAATGCTTGTGGGTCATAGTTGCTCACACAGTAATACCAATACTGGTGTCAGATATCATGTTTGGGTGACAACAACTTGTTCAAACAGGGTGAGGAAGGAGTGAGCGGAGGCCAATGGTCGTATCTCTCTACAGCTTCTTAGCACAGGCATCTTTGATAAACCACGGCCAGTTTTCAGTGATCCAAACAAACTGCACCAAATTACTCTGGTAACTATACACACCCACATATTCTGTTTTACTCAGATAAACTTCACATTACATAAGATAAAGATGTTCTAACTGGCATTTCGGAGTCATTTTTTAATTTGAAAACTTTTTGTGTCAACAGTTTGGGTTTGACACTGTTTAAATGTGTTAATCACCTGGCACAAATCCAGGTCCATAAAGAAATTGTTTCCCCAGTTCGGTGTAGGAGGAGGAACTTGACTGGCATGCACAGAGTCATGACCTCAGCCCCATTAAACACCTCTGGGATGATCTGTGATGCTGAATGTGAACCAGACCTCATCACCCAACATCAATGTTGGACGTCACACTAATGCTCCTGTGGCTAAATGCAGTCAGATTCCAAAATCTAGCAGAGAGACTTCCCAGAGGAGTGGAGGCTGCTATGTTGTCCAGTTTTGGACATGTAGTGCTTGTACGTGATGCAGACTCCAGTTGAAGAATTAACTTAGATCAACTAACAATTTTAACTTGTATTTAGAAGTTGATTACCTGAATGGATTCACAAGTCCAATTCGTTCAATATCAGTTCTTTTAGGTATATTTCATTTACAATACCAGTTTTGCTTCGTTTATATAAAAGAGATTCTCAAGTAACAAATGCTGTAAATTGTACAAGGAACCCTGGTGCAGTATTTCCAAAAAAATTATGTTTATATTATGAATTGATCCTGCGGCATTTACTGGCAACAGTCACAGTCAGCTACACTGCAAATGGACAGCAAAAAGAAAAACATATAGATTGTTAGATAGACTAGCTACTGTTCTCTCATACAGTCAGATGAGCCAGAATCACAGATTTTCACTTGCCCCACAAAACCATCATGACCAATGAAAGTTAGTTCAAATGCTGCGTGCTAATTTACCAACATGTATATGCACTGTTTGTGAACTTCCTTCATCTTGCATTTGGCACATTTATGTCCTATTTTTAGCTCATATGAAGAGTCCATCAAGCCGGCAGCAGATGTGAAAGCAGCCAAATTTGTAAAGTTTCCCCAAGTATTCAAGTATTGCACCCTTAGTAACTTGCACCTTCCAATCCGCGGAACACTTCACGGCCGCAGAAAGCTTCCTAATCCTGGAGAACAACTAACACAGGTGGCTGGGGACCTGCTGCAGCTTAAGGGAAACCAGCCACATCCCAGCCCCATAAATCAAAAAATACAGGTGAACACCACTTTCTGACCTGGGTGTGTTTTTTTTTAATCCTTTTTATCTACCTAGTTAATGTCAAACTGCTTGTCGTAGAAACAAAACCCAAGTGCAGCATTTTTTTTCTCAGCTCTGCTTGAGCAGTGAGAGAGCTGCAAGAGAAAAAAAAAACGCAATATGGACACAAGATCTAACTGGGTTAAAGCTTCATGCAACCACAACAAAAGGCGTACATTAAAAGATCGATCTTTCAGTCAATGGATCGATATCACATCATTTCAAATTAAAATCAATTTAAATTGGAAAATCAATTTTTGAAACCCTGCCCTTCTTTTCTCCAGGTTCATGCGTCTTTCACTCTGTTCTATAAGGGAATCCTCAGAGTCAAACTCTTTAACATGAATTCATACATATATTCATGTTCCTCCTCCTATTCCCACTCTGACCTGCGTGCTCTTTGAAGGAGAGCTCCTTTGAAGTGCGTCAGCATCTGTGCGGCGGAGACCCTCCCAATTAGCTCCGACAGCTAACGAGCTCCACAGGGCTGCAAAGGCGGGGCGTCGCCGCTTTGATACGCCCAGGTGAAAGCACCTGCAGCTGGGGTCGGAGCCAGTTGACCTCCTCTGTGCTGCGTACTAACAGGTGGAACCTCAAATCAAAAAACCCTCTGAGCCTTCAATCAAACACAGCTGCTGTTCCGTCAGACAGGACCAGAGGGTCCACACCGAGCATCAATTCTTACTGGAAATCCTGGTCTGAGTCTGATTTTCCACTGACACGTTTTTTTTTTCCATTTACAGTTGACAAAGGGCTCAAAGAGGAAATGAAACAACCAAATGATGACTGAACTGTTACTGTTGCTATTTGTTAAATAAACCAGCTTCTCAGATTAGTCGAGCACCATCGGTGAGGAGAAAAGGACCGTCCCATTTGGATCGCTAAAATTTTATTAAGGGATCTTGCAATCGCTTGCAAGTGCATGACCAACAGACCTGGATGTTGCCTGCAGCTAATCTCAAATGCTACTGAACTGTATGCTGAAGCACCTTTTTTATCCCTCTACACTGGCAACAGCTGTGGCCCGGGGCATTATGTTTTTGGGTAATGCCGTTCCTGTGAGCACAATATCTCATGAACGTCTTGAGGGAATTTCTTCAAACTTGGCACAAATGACCACCTGAACTCAAGGATGAGCTGATTGGATTTTGGTAGTCAAAGGTCACTGTTACCTCATGTCTGTCCCACGTGGTATCTCAGGAAGGCTTGGAGGGAATTTCTTCAAATTCTTCAACCAAGAATTCACACGCTAAAGATTTCACACAAATATCAGGTAGGATACTAGTGGATTCATTTCTACAAGGAACAGGGAGCAACATCAGCGCTGTCAGATATGAATCAACCTCGTCTCATCAATGAGACTTAAATTTGATACACAGAATTTAACATTCTTAACATTCTTAAATTACATTATGCATATAACAAAGGAGGGAATATCTGGTCAAACAATCAATAAACCAAACATAAACATAAAACATCACTTGGTATTGAGGTAATCCAAAATTAACAAAGTAATTAAGTTACTTTAAAATTGTGATGCTTTGACTAGGTTCCTGGCTATATTTCTTTGGGCCATTTGGAGTGTCTGTCTCTAAATGAGGACTCAGAAGAACACAGACTGCTGTTTCTATGAAAATGTGCTTAAAATAACTTCACAATCGTTGAAAAAGAAACAATTTCCTTCGTTAAGGACATCACAGAGTAGATCTACAGAGGTGCTGTGAGTGCTGTGTGCGACATGGAGAGTGTCTCTAACACATTAGATAACAGCGGCTGTCTGCAGCTCGTTGATAAGCAGGGCACACCGAGTGAGACATGGCGCATGTTCCTCATGAGGTAAATGAAGACGACAATGACGAAGCTAAAAATATGACAGCACAGGGCTGCAAACATCCAGACAAGACAAGACAAAGACAACACATCCTACAAGTCAAACATGGGGCCTGCCCCCTTCCTGATGACATACTCAATATGTTTGGCATATCAAGATCGGTGCCATGGAAAGGTCCGAGAAGTGCAGGACAAAGTGTGTACATACAGTACATGTTCATTACAAAAAGTCAAGTTCACACTCTGATATCAGTGTTTGCACTTGTCACACTGAGTGTGTCACACTGCAGGTATCAGGTGTCACCAGGAGAAGCTTCATTTGCTTATCAGACTGCTTATTTTGGAGCTGGTTCAGGTTCACTCCCTACAAACACCTGTGACCAGAGTAGGCAAACTCGACAGTAAGAAGAAGAAGAAAAATAGCCCCCAGGGACACTAAGATATAGTTGATTCTGGGACAGAAGTATTATTACAAATGAATTTATTATGTTTATGTGTGATGACTATATATTATCTTAATTGGTAGGTGTTTAAATTTGAAAAAATGTGAGGTGGCAGCAGCACAAACGTTACACAACATCACATGTGTGCTTACACACCGTCATTTATTGATTCGACAATTAGAAATGACAAAAGACACAGTAACTCAACCAATGACTAAAAGATTACTGAAAACTGATTGTGGCCAGACATCCAGGCTGATTTCAGTTTTTTGAATTAGAATTTTTTGAAGAATGTGGCAAAACAATACGTATCATGATATAGTGGTTATGATTCAATATAGTGTGATATATTGCAGTACAGTTAACAAGGTGATATATTACTGTTTTGAGAAACTGTCATAGCATACTTTTTCATAGCATAGCAAACTTTTTTATGCAATCATAACAACGAAGATAGATAAGACTCCTACCTAGCAGTCAGATTTTGAATCACTGCTACAAATCTTAACGTGTCATGATATCACAATACAGTGTTTTAGAGAAGGGTTGCAGTATTACAAAATATAATATTGCAATACTCAAGCTCATCAATATTTTCTTGCAACACTACAAGCAGGGGGCATTGACAAGCGTAAGCTCGGCCCTCCCTACAAACACACCACTGCTCAACATTCCCTCTCTCGTCAAGTTGACTTTTGTGACTTGGGAGGCGGGGATGGACTATCAATGGCTGATGTCTCCCCTTCCTGTCATGTCCACATCATATGCGAGTGTTTTACTGTTATATGTTCTAAATGCTGTTTGGGAGTGTCCCTGGGAGCTTTAAAAAAAATTCAGTTCTGGGAAACGACTGTTTTGCATCAACTTGTTTGAAATGGTTGCATTTAAATGCACTGAAGGTCTGCAAAAAGTAGAAGCGGCTTGAATCTAAACAAGGACATACAGCGGAGTCCTGTCTGACTCATTGAGCTGTTTTACATGTAAACACATGCAGTGCTGGTCTGAACAACAGCGCAGGTCAAACTGCAGTGATTCATAAAGCAGCAATGCATAAGTGATGCATAAGGAAGCAGCTTATCTCACTGTTTGAGCCTTTAAAGAGCAACCCAGCATTAGCCTGACCACATCCCCAGAGCAGACTCAAATACCAGAAGGCTCCAGGCCCACCGTACTGGAAGCACTGGGAGCAGTCAGCAGCTTCCTGCTCTAAATCAGCAGCTACAGCGGCTCAGATTTAAAGCCACCGTGTTTTTGCTGCTTATCAAGAGGGAAATATTGAGCTGTTATGCCAGCAATCAATTTGTTTCCTTCCTCTTTTCCTTTGTTTTATGTTCCACAATCTGCCATTTACTCTCACTCTCTGCATAATCTGTCATCTATTACACAGTCTACTGCATGTACACACAGACACAAGGCCGCGAGAGTCATCGGCACAGCCGACTACAGCCAGCAGTCTGGAGGTCAGACATGTAAGTGCAGCACAGCCAACAGACAAAACAATGATCTCTCTTCTTTACTAAACCTTATTGACAAGAATGTTTCATCAGCAGTGTGCTGCTATTTAACAAGCAGCTGTTTTAGACCACATGATGTCCTCACCGCTGTCTGTCAGACTGTTGTTGGTGGGTGTCTATTCGTGACTGCGGGTCACCAGTTTTCAGTTTTCTGAGTATGAACAGTGTCATCGTAATTTGTGAAACCTAAGACCAGTTGTTGTTCCACACTCTGCTGTAGTGCGGTTGACCGAAGAGCAAACAAGCCAGGGGACAACACCACCGACTGTACAAAAGCACATACGCCTATACACTGCTGTTCACATCATATTAAAGATTTTTTTTTTTTTTATTTAGATTTTATTTTGAAGTTAAAATTTAAGAATGTAAAAAGTCAGACAAAGGCTGGATTTTGAAGCAGATAGCGATATTACTGAGTAGAAAATTCTTCTATTGATATATTGATTATTGCAATTATCACTCAAATCATTGTCCAAAAATGGCATCGGGTCAGAAAAGGAGCCGGACAATGAAGAGAATACTTATCAAGTCCTAGCCCTTTTTTGTATTTCATCAATAAACTTTGTGTTAAACATTAATCAAATATTCATGTTTTTTAAATTTTTTTTATTTTTGCCTCAGTGTTCAACTTACACAACTCAATCAAATCAATCAAACAAATGTAAAACACAGCAAGAGCAAATAATCAGAATGAAACAAACAAAACAGCAAAATCAAAATCAGCCTACATCCTGTCCTCTGTCTTACTGTGCCAGTTCCACTGTCCGAGCATCCACCCCATATCCATTCAATATGTTATTTTTAAACATTCAATATTAAACAGAGGTGTGCTGCCTCGCCGGAAGTAAAGAGCTCCTCTGGTAGCATTAAAGGAATTATGACTCTTTCTTTCAGTGGAAACAAGAAGCGCCTCATCACACAAGAGAGGCCATAAATTTAATGAGCGAGTGAATGAATGACGTTGCAGTGTCAGGGAAAAAGAAATCCTTCAGGGTTTCTACAAGTTGGGAAAGGTCACGACAACGGCCCAGTCAGTCACAGTCAAGTGGAAAATCTGACCAACCTCTGCAGGAAATCTGACATGGATTTAGATGCAAAATCTAAATAAAAAACGTGTTTTCTCTGAAAGAGATTCTAGAGAAAGATAGTTGATGTTGAGACTCATTCCCAACATCTGAGCCACCAAACCAAAGCGTCAGTCTTTGACAACCTGGGAATGAAACTCAACAATTAAGCTTCCTTTCAGTTCTTTCTCCAGAATCTCTTACTCCACCTTCAATGCTGGCTGAAAAGCTGCAGCACTGACTTCATGTGTATCAGGGAAGATGGTCCACATCCTCCACAGGACACCCAGAGAGATTGAAATATTTGGACTCAGGGTGCCAAATGACCATTTTTGTCCACCAGCCAAACGTCTGTGGAGATAAGGATGAGCAATATAACCCTAAAATAATATCATGAAATTTTTGGGAATTCCACAATAATGATGATGTCAAAATACTGACAAATAGTTTTGGTTTAGAACTCATAATAGCTGTTGAGAGCTGCTTGCAGCTCTCCTTGTACACCACCGGGCGTTTTAGCTTGACGTGGTGAATTAGTTTGTTTTATTGCTCCCATTTGCTGTTGCAGACTTCTTATACTTCTTAAACATTACCACGCTTTCTTGTAAATCTGATCTTTTGCAACCAGACCACCTCCACAATATGATATGGGACATCCTTATACTGAATGTTCAAATTTTACCAGCCACTCGATAGATTACTGTGGTTTCCTTGGCTTGTGAGTAAAGCAAAACCACCAGCCACTTGCATATTTTACCAGCATTTGCTAATTTTGGTCCCTGTTTGGAAACTATGTTAAATTAATTTGAACCTTTTTTTAAACCACTGATGGAAACTCAGAGTCATGGCCATGTTTTGACTTTTCAAATAAGCAGAGTTTAGTAATACAAACTGAGTCGTGCTAAAGAGCAACTGACAAACTTGGTCTAAGTTAAATGTGACTGTGTGTTAGATCTGAGTGTGATGATTGATACGGCATAATCTCAGCAGGCAGCCATTCAAAATCTCACAAATCTCTTGCTGTCTTATCGACGGCAATGATGGATCAAGGCCTTCAGTTTCGCTGCGAGCTTTCTGGCTTCACTGAGGACATATACGTAGAGCTACAGTGGACAGGGAAATAAAATCAATGATTCGATCAATAAAAAACATTGTGGTTTTATTCCTGCATCTCCTCATGGAGTCTGCTGCAGGAGTATTTTAGTCCAGTAAATTTCTGGTGTTACTTGGAGGTTGGAGTCACTGTGGAATGGATAAACACTTGAGTAGAGCTTACATACTCTGCTGATTTCACAACTGATGTGAATTTGAGACAAGTCCAGCTCTAAAGTCCTCCTGAACGCCTCCATCTCCATCATAGGATCTCTACTGTCCACTTAAACTGTATTTTACTGATATTCAGGTGTTGGTTTTTTGTTGTTAACTTAGTTAGACTGCAGCAGGTCGGTGTCTTTTGGACTGGACTGAAAAATGATGATCATGTCTGTCAGCCAGCACAGGAAACAACAAAACAACAACAAACAAACACGGGGTCAGAGGAAAAGGACATACAAAAGGCTACATAGCACGCACTGTGAGGAATATATTCAAAGCAACATTTTTCCTGTCTATCACAGGAATAAATGAAAAGAGCCAGTAAAAAAATCAATCTGGCCATCAGCTGAAGAGGTCAGGTCTACATCCAAGTACTGGACACATCATGCTGACCATTATTTATCTGTACAAAAGTCCATCCAGCTCTGTCTCAGGAGAGTCATGGAGGAGGATGGAGGATCCACCTGTCTTGCTGATGATTCAGACTGAAACATCCACAGTCCAGGAGTCAAACTGGGAGATTCTGACAGCAAACGCACCTCTGTAACCACCTCATCAATGGGACTTCTCGTCTCCATCATCCCTGCTTGATGATGATGAGTCAAGTAGAACTAGGCCCACAGGGACAAGTCTAAAAACACTATATTTTTTAGGAGTTTATGTGCAAGAGAGCTGAACAAGAAGAGATCTGCACCAGCTGAAAGGCCTAATAATATTCAGACATACAGGTTATCACCACACGCAGATATGGGCCCGTCAGTACCAGATGCACAGACGTTCCATTTCATAATCAATTTCAGCCCTGGTAGAGCAGAAAAGTCAGCACAGCAATTCATCTGCTCCTGCTGTTTGTGCTTCTAGATATCAGTCTGACATCTGCAGACAGCTGGCTAGCTAACATAAGAGCTATATCACACAGCAAAGGCAACGGTAAACAATTTCATCTTGTAACTAAATTGATCAAAAGATGAGACAGGTCACCATCTGTCTGATTCAGCTCAAGAGGTTATTGATTGATCGATCACGTCACACGCTCACTGGTATTAAAGACAGCAGCATCTTGCAATGTTGGCAAGAGAGAAAAGCTAGTATTTTTTGGCCATTTTATGCTTTTATTATGAAGTTGACAATAGAGAGATGAAAAGAAGAAGGGGAGCAACAGAGATGGAGGATGACATGCAAACTGCACTCAAAGCAGGGACGTTGTGATTCATGGTCAGGGCTTAAGCCAAATTCATAATACAGGATTGTAGCCCTGATTTGTTTTTTTGTTTTTTTTGGAGATCGCCAACAGAAGCCCCCAGATCAGAGGCAAATCAGCACTCGCACCTGGCAGCAAAAACTATTAATGTGTGAACTCTTCAAAGATGCAATCTGAGTGCTGCCGAGGTCTGCAGCCGCCTGAAAGATATCAAGCGGGTTTAATAGTCATGTTGGGCACAGGTAGCCATGCGATGAGCTACAGAGAGAGAGACAGAGAAGGACAGACAGGAGAGCACCAGAGCAGCAGCCACATAAGCCTATAGAAAAAATTAGTAAAAAGAAGTTAGAAAGTTCTTCAAACTAACACCACCTCCAGCAGTATTAGTTCAGTACTAATAATCTAATGTCATTTTTTGGTAAGGTTGGGCCAATGGATGATGCCATCGTCCACTGAGCCCTCTATCATCGTAACATCGTGATTATAAAGCATTCTGTATAAAGAGGTGTCCCCTCAGAGTTGCCATACAAATGTTGCCTTAGTTCTGTTTTGGACACGTGGGCGAGAAAATAAAAAGAAGCTGTTGCTGCTGGTCATTGAACTACGTCTCCCTGTCACATTTATTATTTTATTTTTAAACACAACTAAGTTACCAACATGTGGTGCAGAGACAAAGACCCTTTTAGACCTAGCAACAACATCATCGTCCACTGAGATGCTTCACTGTGGACATCTTCGTATGCCAATTCACTAGACAACCTTAGATTTCACTTGTAATTTTGTAACACGAACAGACAGACTTGTCAGGGATTACAACTCGTTAAAGATCTTATAATTAGAGCCAGACTGATACATCAGTTCATTGATTTTATCAGCCAATAGGGGCCTGATGTGGGCTTAACACAGATATAATGGTATCAGCATGTAAATCAGTAATCAACTGATGCTGATGTTTATTTAGCTATTTATTTTATTTTTATTTATTCTTTACTTTTACATTGATAATTTCTAGAATTGGTTGACAATGTACTGTATATGTTAAATTATTTAACATGCTAAAGAATAAATTAAGTTATTTGTTTAAGAAAGCAGCCTTCTGAGCATCTTTGCATAGGGAGTGCACAATCTGCATAGAAAAGGTCTAAAAATTCATTATATTGGCCGCCATATCGGTTATCAGTGAATTTTTCCCAACTAAAATCAGCATTAGTCTCAAAATTCCCATATCAGTTGGCTTCTCCTTGTAATGTGTCTCCTGTCACTGATCAGCAAAATTCAATGTTAATTTTTTTTCCCCAGAAATCTACTTTACTGAAGTCAGTTTTTACTTGACCCTGTCCAGATTCCTTTACTTATCAGCAGTAATCAAATAACAACAGACTAAAGTTGATTGTTATGTTTAATCCACAGTTGAAATGTCTTTAAAATGTCAGAAAATAGTGAAAAATGTCAATCCCAGTTTATCAGAGTCAAAGGTGATGTCTTTAAATGGTCTGTTTTGGCAGAAAGAAAGATATATTTTTTGCCATTTTGCATGAAAAAACTATTTTAGGGATCGATTATCAAAATAGTCTTACTCTGGGCCACAAAGACACCCTAATTTGCAAAGCATTTCACCCTGCCGCCCTCCTGTTCTTTAGGAACTACTGGTATAGTCGGTCGCTGTGCCACCTTTTTTAGGCTCTTTCTAAAAACTTCATGTGATATGGAAAACCAGGTCACAGGTTAAGTTCCTGTAGTAGAAAAGGGCTATAGTACATATTTGAGTAAATCCAAAAAAACCCTAATCTGATAATCTCCCTTAATGAGTGGAAAGTGCTCTATTAATTAATGACCTAATCTCTATTAGTCACCTAACACTTTCTGGAGTCCAAACATGCTCGGTTGTGAACAAGATTTGTTCGGACATTTTCTTTCCAATTGTGCAGAGAAACACCCATCAGCCTCCCCGGTCCTCAGCAGTGACACGGCACATTATTATTCAGTCTCAGATGACTGTTGGTGGAGCATCTTGTGACTGAGAGCAGAGTGGAAAAAAAGCTTCACAGTCTGCTGTTTGTTGGGCTGAAAACCAGTTGGTCAATGTGACACCAAACATTCCTGGGTTTCATTAGAAATAACTGATAGAGAGTGCAGTCTGAAACACAAGCTGCCATTCATGTCAACGGGTGGGAGGGGTTTATCTAGCAGTCCAATCGGAGCTCGGCTGAGTGTGACAGGGTCACATTCAGAGGAAGAATGTGATGTGAGGAGGACACAGAAGAAACATGTTTCTGTCTCAGTGTTTAGGTGAGGATCCATAGCAACATAAAAACAGTACACAGCAGCCTGCCCATTTAAAGTGCTGGTAACAGTAATGATAAAAATTGCACTGATTTACAAGTAAAAATAAATTTAATGCAGTGGGTTGTTTGTAAATAGGACAAACAAATACAGATGTGTTTTTTGTATTGTGTTGTCTTTGTATTTTTTTTCTAACTGTAGATTGAGCCATTTTCTGCACTGTTGGTCAGACGTTTTTGTTGTTTTTTTTTAAACTTTGCATAGACAGAACACATTTTACTACATGATTAACAAAGCTTGACGATGGAGAACAGCTCAGGAAATGAGGACTGATGTTACATCTCATTAACACCTTTTAGAAACCGGGTTTAAAAACAGATCCGGAGGAGCTATGTTGCCGTTTAGCACGTCTGATCCGGTCTATGCATAAAAAAAAGTTATGCACAGGAAAAGTTGTTTGATAAAGAGATGTAGAAGCATGTAATAATGCTTAGAGAAGCCTTTCCGGTGTGGACACAGAAAGGACAGTGAGCGCAACATCAGCTCTGATCACCGATTATCACCTAATCAGGAATCCTGCAATCTGGAAACCCATCAGCTACCATCTGACGATGACTTAGCCTCTGGGAGCAACAGCTAATGTTTCAGGGCTTCAAATGTAGTCAGCGGATATCCGGATAACAGATAAGGAATGTACAGGCCAGGACTTCCTTTTCCATGTGCTGGACACTGTTTACAGTCTCAACTTGACACGCGAGAACAGTCGTTGGAGGCTAATCTCTGTATACATACATCTGCATATGACCTGATATCAAAATCGTCTCCCTTACCTACATATTTTGTTTAATAATATGCAAACATCTGTTTAGAGACATCAGGAATCCAAAATTGGGGTGGCATACACCAGGGATCAACAAAAAAACGAGCCCTGGAGCTGCAACTATTAAAACCTCTATTCTCCTTTTCTATGTCTACTTCTCCTTTTTTTAAATTTGGCGTCCACAGCTAACCTTAGGAGACTCGAGACTAGCCACCGGCAAAATTTAGAGGAAAAGACGCTGGCGAAATATTTAATAGTAAACAATATGAACACCAAAATATTATGACTTTAAATTTGTAAGACCGTGTATTAATGGGTGTGTATCACCTGCCTCCGCCTGTCTTCTCTTGATCCTTTTTCCTACTACGGCATCTGCCACCACTTGCCACTTTAAATCTTTATCCTTGGCTGATAACTGGGAACAAGACTTCCCAAAAAAGGTGGGGTTTTCTCCAGTGCCAAACAACGGTACAGCTGCGGCGTCCCCCTTTGAATTTCTTGTTCCGCACCGTAAATTGTTATCGTTCACCTCTTTCACATTAATTAGAATTAAAATTAATGCTGAATGTTTGACAAATAAGTTTGTTTGTTTCTGAGTCATAAGAAAACATTAATAATCTTAAACAATGTATAGATGTTAATGGTGATGGTTGGTAGATGGTTGTTGAGCAACATGCTAATGGAGTCCGGCTTAACTTTATATTGACAGACGACTGACAGTTATAACCAGCAGATCAACTTGGGACTTGTCAACGCTTGTTATTGTCAATTTACGATGTCGCACGTGTCTTGCACTCCTGTAGTGCTCCTGCAGCCTGCCTGAGCTTCCCCAGGTCAGGGGAGGAGGCCGGTGGATCTTGTTCAACCATAGAACATATAGAATCAACCTATTTAACATAAAGTCTACGGCTCCAAGTCGGTATTTGGACATCTGTACTCATTTTTGGATGCACAATTGTTACATATTTCTCCTTGAAGACAGGACAAGCAGTGAGGGCATATTTCTGCAATGAAGTCCCAATGCTCAGTGTCTCAAGGTCACTTTGACACCAAGAGGAATTCAACCAACAACCGGCAACATACTGACAACCTGTTCTACCACCTGAGCTAAAGCCACCACGTACTGAAGAAACGTGAATTCCACCCATGCTGTTGAGAGCAGAACACCACACAGTGACACATTTAAAGTCACATGAAAACCATGAAACCGTGCTGTATGGACACACTTACAGAGCTCTCATGGGCCTCTCCTCCACCCTCTCCAGCTCGTTTTTTTTTTTTTTTTTTTCTGTTGAACTTTGAAATGAAAAGCCACTTCAGTTGCATTGAGCACATGATCTCACAGAGCTGAGGCCAAAGGCTCACTGACTGTACTGAGAATCAAACTGTGAAAAACACAATCAGCGGTCAGAGGAACAGACCTTCAGGTCTGATTCCGGTCCTCAAGAGTCAGATGTCTCCGAGTTACAACCGCATCCAGGGTTCAACAAACTCAAGTGGAGCAGCTGAGAATAAACTCAGCCTTTGTGCAAAAGTTGAGATTTTTCCCCAAACAGCAGAGGAGCAAGCAGGTCCCTGTTCCTTTTTGATGTTTTTTTATGTTTTAACAGATTTCATCTTGTCCCAGTTTTGAAAGTCTTGGCTGTGACAGCAGAGCGTGTGTTCGTATCTGAGCCGGGTGTTTCTAAGTGTGCACAGGCTGTGATGAATGGCTGCGTGCTGATTGTGTTCAGTCACCGTGGCCAAACAGAGCCACGCCCCACTCTCCAACACAAACACTGCATTCCACCCAGTCCACCCCTCGGCTCGTACACGCACCAGAAACCAACCGGGACAGCCAGACCAGGACTGAGGTCTGGGCCGGAGTCAGACCTGGTGGACAGAGGTGGCGTGCGTGTGTTGCAAAGTTCCCCGTTGGCAGAACTCCCAGTCAGCTCGACATCACACTGACAGGAGGACAGAAAACAAACCGCAGCAGGGAGTCTCTGCAGCGTCTGCAGTCTGAGCAGGAACCACGACTGACTGTCAGCAGGGCTTCCCCATTAAAGTGTCCAGCTACCAAGAGCCTGACTCACCTCATCTTGTGACTGGTTGTCATGTCAATAGGCGCTCTTTAAATACATGGCATTTAGTTTTTATGACGTAACATTTTCCACAGATTTTAAAAGTACTTGTGGGTTGAGGGGGGTTTCCCTGAATGGTACATTTAATGGCAAAAATGTGTTAAAAATGGCTCTGCGGTAGTGGTAGATATCTCCCCTCTCTTTGAGTCCTCTGCCCTCAATTTTGCACAGAATTTGGGTCAGATCTTTGGTTATGTATCTATGACGTCAAATCACTGTTTACCAAAATGTATTAGTTAATCTTTACATCCCTCCATTTTTCCTGACATTGTGGCCTGCTGCTCTGATTAATTAATCAATAAATCAGACGCATCTCATCTAGTTATCAATGTACAGGAAAGTTGTTGGGCCCAGTGGAAAGTATACTTTTGATGGACGGTAGCAGCCAAGTGTGTTAATTGACAGGGCTCAGCGTGGGGCAGCATTAAGGTAGGGCCCTATAGTTATACATAATCACAGCCAAAATCAAGGAAATGAGAATTTAAAAAAGGCGTAACAAAGCTTCCATAGGGCGCTACATTAAGTCAGTGCTAAAAGCTGAGATTTAAAAATGTACTATGTAATGTGTTGTTATACATTAGTCATTTATTCAACTAACTTTTTTTTTTTAATCAACAACAGTAGGTTTTTACAAAGAATCTGACAATGTACAGTTGTCAAATGCTGTTTTCAACAACAATGAAAAATATTAAATTGTGACTTTCTTGTAAAATTATCTTTTAAACTGACAAACCTCTTATGAGTAATTCCTGGCACTATTCAAGCAGGATCAAAAGATGTGTCTCCCTCTGTGCAACCGATAAAACCACTTGTTGCAGTAGATCATCCTCGGTGTTTTTAAACTGTCAAAATGACAGACGGCCTTCAGATTTTTCCGTAATTGTTGAAAAATTCTATCAATGACCGAATATATTCAGTTAACGTGACCTCTGCCTGCACATTATAAGCTGCGGTCTTACTTTTCTGTGTTTTTTTCTGTGTTTCAAGGCAGAAATATCTCCCAACTTAGGACGTGTTGAGTCATCAAACTGTTATTTGTAAAACACTTTGATCGTTTGTGCCTGTCACTCTTGCACTGGTTGCAAATAAAGATTTGTCCGCACAAAAAAACAGTATCAGGGGTCTCCACCACCAGGCCTGCAATACACTGGGGGAAACCCTGAATGTAGTCACTAGGTGATGGTGCATCACTTGTTAAGTGCATGGCCATTGCTCCGTCATGTAGCTCCACTGATATGGAGTGTCTAGCCCCTCTGTGTTATGACATATGTCTGAGTGAAGCAGGACATAATGTTTGGAGGAAATTGATTTGAGCATTGGAAACAACCACTGACCACTGAAACAATCGCATAATAACATATAAATAAGAACACCCTCAAATGTTGCCCTTTTTAGTGTTAAGAAATACAAGTTTCCATACTTCATACAGGTTCACACTCGATGAACCACCTGTTTACAAAACAGATGATGAACAGCTGATTTTCAGCTCATAGCCGAATACAAAGAACTTGTTTTTTTGTATTTTGGGGCACACATTGTTGAATATATGGACAGTATGACTTGGGATGGGATCTGAAATGTTTTTTTAAAAAAAGCATTTTTCATTTCATCTCGACTTTAATAAGCCTAATATTATTTTTCATAAAGATAGTGGAGTCACTGTTTATTTAAGGCGAGGCGCCTCCGCAACATAACACTGTGGGAAAGTCTGAGATATTCAGTTCCCTGTTATATAATCGGAAAAGTTTAGAAAAGTGAATATAGAGCTGGACTGAAACGTGACACACACACACATGCGCACACGCTCAGCACCTGTTGGCTGTGTGAGTACAGGGAAGTGAAATCTTGACTGTTGCCAACATAACATGAGGAAACCATCAAGCCTTCACTTCCTGTTGGCTCTCCATCCGCCCTCCATCTGCTCACTTCCTCCTCTGACCGACGCCTTTCCTTGTATATCTCTGCAGAGAGCACGCACTCAATAAAACACACACACACACACCTACACACTATGATGTATGAGTGCACCTCAGACTGAAACACTCCACAGTCTGAGTGGAACCTGGTCCTAATGTTGGATGTTTGTTTTTTTTTTATCTTAATTCAAATAAAAATCAAAATAAAACAAATAGGTCCACCATATTGTGGAGGTTAAGATCTGCTAATGAGGGACACAGTGTGCACTGAGAGATGCAGACTTCACTACAAAATTGACTGTAGCTCGCTAATTCTAAAGGGATTTCATGAAATTTGCTTTGTAATAAACCTGAGAAATTGAACATGATGGAGGTTCCTTGATGGAATTAAATTCAGATACTGGGGGTGATCTAATCAGCTCTATGCCAAAACATTAACCTTCTGAACAGACACAGTTTCCAATGGGACGTGTAGGCAAGTGTCATTATTTAAAATTTCAGCTTTTTCTATGCAACAGTGTCTAAAGTGAATTAATGAAGATGAAAATATAATATTTAGAGCATTTGTGACATTTGTGTAATGATAACTATCCACCCTGGAGGAGTGATGTTATCATATGTGACTCATGCAGGGGTGTAGTGATAAATACAGCAACAGGCAAACCCGCTTCCTTTCCTCTCACTGATTGATACATTTGATCGGCCAATGAGGTATCTACCTTTGTATACCTATGGACATGGCGATTTACCCTGCAAGTTGTCAACTGTTAGATATTTCACATTTTACATCGTGGTGTCTTTTGTTTTGTATTAGGAGATTGTAACAAATAAATGAACAGCGCTGATTTATGGTGACGTTGGATTTTTATATAATTTATTTATCATTATGATAATTTGGTCCATTTTTTTTTTTTAGGTTTTTATTTCATTCTGTAGCTCATGTATTCAAATCTATACAGTCAAATTTTGGTCCAAGTACCTATGTTTTGGCATCATAATGCCACCTTCCAGCGTGACCTGACATAGGTGACATAGGTGAAGATGCTGTTATAAATAGACCCCTGAGTTTGAAGGAGTAACATGATGTAAAATATGGCCACCTTCCAGAGTTAACTCCAAACAAACAGAAGGCAGGATATCACCAGAATAACAGCTAACTGCTGCTCACTATACTCTCTGTTGTAACTCTCTTTGGCTGTAGCTAGCGTAAAAGCTTGCATTAGCTCGTTTAGCTGTGTTGCTAAAGGCCCTAATATGACTGGAGTGTCCAGACGTGTAGCTAAACGGGAAACTAAACCAGGCTGAGCAGCCTCTCAGTGAACACGGCCGAACTGGGACCAAGAGGAACCAGCTTGACAACAGGGAATACAGTACTGAGGAGATACACAGCAGCTCTGATCAGGACTCTGACTCCAGGAGAGATGAAGACAGCAGGCGGGGGACAGGATAGACATGAAGAAGAAAACAGCAAGAGGATGATCAGGCATCAGAGAGGCAGCGAGGAGCCACAATATTTTCACATCTACTGCAGTGAATTAAGGATTTATTTTCAACCAAACCAGGGACAGTGATTGCCGAACAGTGGAGGAACTAACAAAGACTTTTTGGTGAGTTTAATTTTGTTTCTGATGAGTTTGAAATGTGTTTTACGGACAAGGTCATCTTAAAGAGAAAGAGAGAAACTAAAATTAAGAAGGTGTACAGTTTATTATGGATAACAGGTAAGAATATTTCCTTTCTTTACATTTTCTAATTTATTTTATTTTATGTATTTTGCAACGCAACGCTTGCATACATCTCCCAGCTGTGACTAGGAAGTGACTGGACTGCTGCAGCAGAGTGAGGGAGGGGAGGGAGGGGTGAGAGAGGGCATCAGTGCTGTAAACAACACCACTGCTTTTTGTTAATGGCTGAGTGGGAGTTTCCATTTGAAAAACACAGAAAAGAACAAAGATGGGGTCACCCTTTAACTAAAATCAGACATTTTTGACTGGTGTGATAAAGGACTTTGCATATTTTATCAGCAACATTCTCCTGATTAGATCATTGATAAACCAACTTTCAGGACAATATTATGCTCAGTCTTCAAGTGATCACACAACCACATAAGAATGAAAAAATTAAAGTACAACATTAAAAGCAAAATTCATTTTTAGACAGAAATGAAATAACGGAGCACACAGTGAGTCAGTTCACTTGCAGGTCTGTGTTGTGTGTCTGTGCGTTTCGGTTCTGGCAGCCGATCGGTAAAAACCTCTCTGCTCTCAGATACACGCTCTCTCTCCTGCAGCATCGCTCTCTGTATTCTCTCATCTTTATCAGTTGTTAACATGCTGCAGAGGGATGCCAAGTAAGCTGCCAGCTTTAAATACACACACACGCAGTGGACTACAGAATCTGCACCAACATTGGTCTAAATTACACAGCGGCTTTACTGCAGTCTGTTTAATATATAATATATGAAGTTGAACATTAAGAAACTTTCAGACAGCGAGCGGTTGCTGCTGTGCCTCCATTTCTTCTACTGTAAACAAAACAGCACTTGTGTAAACGAGGTAGCTGCCTCTCACTTCTTACCGCTGCTGTTGCTCAGTATCAGCATCATGATATTAACTTATACTCTATCTCAGGATGCAAAATTCTTGGGAATATTCAAGGTGGGAACTTTCAATGGGAATTTATAGGAATTATTATAGGAATTCTAACATGTCATGGGCAGATAGAAACGACCTCTTTACCACATCACAAGCCAACACAATCACAAATCCTTCCAATAGAAATGAAAGAAAAATAATCAATTTAGTTCAGTTTAACTTTGATTAAATGAGTTGACTCTTAACACTGCATTGAACTTTCACTGAACAACAACACAAAAATGAAAAGCTTCTCTCTCCAAAAAATATTTTGCAGAGGGTTTTTATTTTGCTGAATTACTATTTAATTGGATGCTGTCAAAGACCTGTGATGGACGAGTGCGCCTACGACTGCAGGTCATGGTTACAATTCAATAATAAACCAAACATGCCAGAAGACCTGGTACTGCTTTTTTATGCGTTTTTTTCCCCCCAATTTCTATATTGAAATTAGGGCTGCATGACTTCAAAGAAATTTCTAATTATGATTAGACTGATCTGACAAATGTGATACGATTTGCAATATTGGGGGAGACAATAATTGATATTTTTTTATACTGCCTACTGCGAATTGAAATTTACCATTGGCCATATTGCAATTTCAATAAAATTTTAATTAGGCTGAATTGCTCAGCCCTAACCAAAATTGGACAAAATTTCCAAAATTCCCAAACTTAAATGTGGCTGGAAAAATTCTGTTACTTTACCAACCTTATGCAACCCAAGTTCTGCCAAATGATCACACTAAGGCCAAGATAATGAAAATAATTGCTCTATCTATAGAAAAACTGATTAAAAAAATCATATATAAATACATATTGCTATCAATCAAATTCATTTTTCTTTATTGTGCATTTTTTCCCTCTTTTTTTGGCAAATGAATTACACTCAAAACACGAGTGTGGGGAGGTTGAGAGAGAGCCTGCAACCAAAACAGTACAGTGGCATACAAAAAGTGCAATTACACTTCAACGTACTCTATGTAAGTTTTGCCACTAGAGGTCTCTCTCCGAATTAAAACAATATCAAAAGACATATTTTGATGACATCGTAAAGTAGCACGGGATCATGGAAGTTAACTGCACTTTTAAACAACCACCATTGCTGATGAAAATCGATCTGACATGTTCATGTTCAAGGACAAGGTAACACATTAAAGTTTTATTCATGTTACGTTTTGTCACATTCGCCGACTTCCTCACTTGTACCCGAACGTATCCTGTGATTTCCAGGAAGTTATAGCAACTAGCTAGACTAGCAATAGTAACACAAGAACTTGTGTTTGATAACGAAAGCACACAACTCAACAAAATATATGCAACATATGTCGGCATTTTTAGACATTTTAATGCAGGACTGTGGTATATTAAAGCTTTAAAGGATAGTGAAAAGGTGTGAGGGAGAGACAAAGAGAGAACGGAAAGAAACAGAAATGATTTAAACGCATAGAGTTTGTTTAAAAAATAAGATTTTTACACAATATTATAATGTGTGCATTATTAAAATGACAATAAATATCATAGTTATCATCAATACGAACACCCCAGGATTACACTTAAGTATATAATTTGAAAACATGAACAAGCTGAAGGATTATTGGAGCTCATCAGCAGATCAATCTGAGGAGACCGAGCATCAGCCGATAAAGCTCTGCAAACTGATAATTATTGATCCTCATAGCAACTGTTGCCACACCGTTACAGCCCACAGAGCAGCAAATACACTCACATGTAACATTCCCACACACACACGCATCCCTGTGTGTTAGTACACAGCATCACACACCCACACACACACACGCAGCTCGGCTCACTGCAGCTCATCACTTTCACAACAAGCTTCAACACCTCTCTGCACCGACGGCTTCATCAGGATTAAGACACACACACATGTACACACAAACACACACACACACACTTGAACACACATGTACACACACACACACACACACACACACACACTTGAACGCGTCACAGCAGCACCTTCACCTTTAGGAGGTGAGAAAAGTTAAAGTTAGAGCACCGAGAGTGAAAAATGAGCTAAAACAGGCACAATAAAATCATAACAGTGCACAGTTTTACATTCTTTTATAATCCAGACTTTCTTTACAACCTTGTGTTAAATAAGTCTGTTAGTTTTACTTTCCCTCTTCCCTTCTTCTCTGCTTACATGACTTATTTGTGTTACTATCTTACTTTGTTCTTATAATCTCAGTTTATACAGCATATTGCAGATGGGAGGATGCATGAAACCAGGAATCAACATCACCCTCATTAAATCTGTGAAAGATCAGACAGCAGTTTGTTTTTTTAGGGTTTTCTTTATGTTTGGTTTGTTGGAATTAGACTAGATTAATCGTTGCTTCTTCTTCAAATTAAAAGCTTCTCTGTTTGGGCTTCATGTTCATGTTCACACCTCACAACCTGACCAGTTTGTGCCAGATGGGCAAGGTTTCCACTTCATTTGAATGTGGTATACAAATCAGCACATGCTGCTTGTGTCGACCTACATTGATGTAAAGTAAACCACACGTGGGCCTACAGGACGGTAAACATCAGCCTAGTTTTGCACCCCTGAATCATTGTCCACATCTGATTTTATTTTCCATGATTCAAATAGCCTGCTGATGGGCTCATTGATGACTTTTCCCTGGATGGAAAAACAACTGACCAGTCAGAGTTCAGTGGGAGGTTGTATTTCTCCTTCAGCCATTGAATGTCAGTGTTTCATATTTTACTGTAAGTCGGCCGTAATCATCGTTGACCTAATTAGTTGTCCTTAATGTGAAAATAAAACATTGGAGTTTGACTGATTGACTCATGTCTTTGTGTGAATGACGGGTTGGGCACTGTTGGCAGTTACTAAGAAACACATCATACAAACGGTTAGTTTCTGATCAAGCTCCCAGTTCCAGAATATAAAGATTCTTTAAGTTACACTCATCTCTTATGGGGCTCTCACATATGTGTCATCTGTGGTTGGTTTTTTGGACGATTTTAATGATGAGCTGCTGCTCAGTGACACACTTGCAATCAGTGGCACAGTAAACACCCACTGAGTGGAGGACAGGTGGAGGAATACAGCCTCTAAAGCAAAGAAAGAAAGACTAACCAAGACCGTTTTAGTGAGTTTGTTTCTGTCTGTCAAGTTTGAATGAAGTTTTTTTTTTTTTTACAATGAGTTAACAAGGCAACAAAGCTCGTCTCAATTTGGAAAAAGAGAAAAAAAAACTTGTATTCAGACAGTGATCAGTTGTATTTTTCTGTTTAATAAGGAAAACAGGTTGTTTTGGCTGTTGGGTTGGGTTTGGTGTTTTTAGTCCACAAAACACTGCTGGAGTTTCACAGGAAAACAGTGTTGCAGATTCTTCCAAATAAATGAATGCTGACCAGTTTTCAAACAGAAAAAAAAAAGGTAAAAGACAAGTGTGGAGGCATTTTACGCTTTTTTAGTTGTTTTTTCTGTTTGAAAACTGGTCACCATGAGAGAATCTGCAGCACTGTCTTCCTGTGAAACTCCAGCCGTGTTTGTCAACTGAAAAACTAAACCCGACCTTTAATCAGCATGAGGGTGAGTATATGACGACTGAATTTTCATTTTTGGGTGAACTATCCCTTTAACACACTGAGCAGCTGGTGTCTGTACTCGAAAAGAAACACCGTTTTGTAACACCACTTTATGACTACAAGTAGACTGTCACTATGTTTTTGTGCCACATCTCTGAGTTAAACTTATGAGCATCTGATATGAATTTCTTACCCGCTTCACAGCCGTGAATCAGGACCTCAGTTATTATTTATTTGGATCTGACACATATTAATCTACATCTTCTGGTGCTCCACTCATGTTTAGTTCAGAGCTAAAGGTTGTCACCATTAATTAGGCCACCAATAAACACAAATGTGATTAGCGTCTCAGTCAACAAAGGTATTTGCGGATCTAAATTGAATCTTTGACGTTTATTCATTTATCACATTAGTTACTTGCAAATGATGAAAGCTGAACCTAAACAGATTTGACAAAATGCTGTTGAACCCAAACCTTTGTCCACTCTCAAGTACTGCAAGTGTAGGTAAAGAGACAGGTTCTTTGATTCATCCTTCATCTTTTTTTTTTTTTAAACAGTGTTGAGGAAGATGCTGTTGTTGAATGTTCATCCTGCTGCTCAAACCTTCCTGTCTGTCACACGCAAACACACAAACTCCCACATTCCCACCCACAAAACACCTGCCAGCCATCACACACACACACACAGAGGCGTTATGTAAGTGTGTGTCAGGAGGACACTCTCAGATGGTCCAGTTACAATCATCAATCCCGCTGACGCCTCCACGTCATCTGTGAGGATATTTCCAAAAAGCAGGTGCAGACTGAACCCACAAACGAGGGGTCTCCATGTCACGCCGTCACATCCATGAGCGGACATACAACACCTCAATGGGGTCCAGTATCGTCTCCATGTGGACACCTTCTTCTGAAGTGTGTCTGTTGTCAGTTTAATCCATGGTTATGTTTCACCAGTCAGCTAACTGCTGAGGGAGCTTGAAGCATCAGTGCTGTTGCTATGGTTACCTGGACTTTAACATACATTTCACAACACTGAACTGGTCTTAAATTTGCATGTGTTGATCATACCGCTGACAAGATAAAGTGAAACAAAAACAAAACTATCTCTACACATTTTTATCAGTGCATTGCTGAAATTTTCATATTAAAACCAGTGCTTGCATTATAACTTTAAGGTGATTCTTCAGAAAGTACCTGAAGCTGCAGTACGAGTATGAAATTGTGTCAAAACATCTGAGTTCAGGTTTGGCTGCTGAGAGTTTGAGATCTTAATGAGAAGGCTGGTTAAAACCCTGTCGCCATGTAGATCTGAAAGGACACTGGTGACCCATCTTGTGCTAATTAAAGGCTAACTTTACAAATAGATAAATAAATAAAACATTACACACGGTCATATTTCATTGGATTGGGGTGAACCCTTTCCTACCAGCAGGGTTATAAAATAATGATAAAGGCCAACAGCTCTATTATAACCACAAACACTGAGGCTCTGCTGAGCAGAGAGCCTCCATATCTTAAATATAGGATTGTGCCATTAATAATTGATGTGGACTTACATAAGAGAAAAAGTGTGCGCTGCTGGATCTGGTTCATAGGCAGGGATTCCGTCTGCAGAGGGGTTTCCACATTTTACTGAATTTTAAAAACCCTCAGTGCACACACCAGCACAAAGGCCAGTGTGTTTGGCGGGTTCATCAGGTCTCCGCTGTGAATGATACTGTACTGAGGCTGCTACAGGGACACGAGTCTCTGTAGGTGTCAGACAATATGGTGGAGACACAGTGATGGATCAAAGACTGAATTTACTCACTTGTGGGACTCTATGTTGGACTGCGCTTCTGTTATGATGCTCACACTAGAGCTGCTACTAATCGGTTAATCGATTATTAATTGACTAAAACACATTATTGCCAACTATTCAATAAAAAAATGTCTCTTCTCAGCCTCTAACGTGAATATTTTATGGTTTCTTTAGTTCTCTGTGACAATAAACTGAATATCTTTGGATTGTGGACTTTGAGGACTTCACTTTGGGATTTGGGAAGCACTTTTATAGACTACACAACTAATTGGTTTATTGAGAAAATAATCATCAGATTAATTACTAATGAAAGTAATCATTAGTTGCAGCCCTAGCCCACACACACAACTGTATCAGGACAATATTATGGTATGTTTCCCAAAGTATCATCATTATATAGAGCAGTGGTTCCCAAACTGGGGTCAGAACCACTGATAGACGGTGAAGCATGATATAAACATACTATCAAATTACTTCAATTTCTGTTCAGTTAGAATCGAGTGAATCGGACTGGCTGTTCCACACAAAGATTCAATAATTTGTTCCTTTTTTTTTCTCCACTTCAGCACCAGACTATACTCCTATATAAGCCTACATGAGTATGTTTCACTAGCAACGTTTTAACGCCTGTTTCATCAACTGGGATGTGAAACATCTATAGAGTCAGAGGAAGTAGAAGTGTGTCCTGCTGTCCATTGTTCAGGCATAAAATCCCAGCGAACCACAGAGCGTGCAGTGCAGGGAACAGCGTGACACCTGACCTCTGTTTCTATCATCTGCTTCCATCGCAGTTAGTTTTGTCATTTGTGGTGATTTTTAGACTAGAAGTTTACAGCCTGTAATGATGTTGCATTGTTATGTGATCAGGTAGATTTTTTTAATAAGTGCGCCAGCAAAAATAAAAATTATATTTGTGGTTCCCCTTGTTTATAATTACTCACTGAAATGTTATCACGGTGCATTTTTGTTGCATCTGCTTTATCCTGTTATTGTGATGCACACTGAGTGACAAAAAAAAAAAAAAAAATGATGGCTTGACTTGAAGAATCTCCGTCAACTTGGGGGTCATAATATTGGATTGAATTTGAATTGTGTATCTATGTGATGAAGTACTTTGATTTGACAGGCATTTAATACTCAATGGACAATGACAGGAATGTCCAGTCTGGTTATTAGGTAAGTGATTTCCCAATGGAATTTCCTAAAAATGACTATATCACCACACATATTGATATAAGAGCTGTGAATAATGATTTTCAATTAATCAACAGGTCATTTTCTTAATCAGTCCATTGATGGTTTGTTCTATGAAATGTCAGAAAATAGAACAGAAAATTATTCTGTACAATTACGTACAATTTATATGTGATCAATTTTTCAATCAAAATTGCAAATCTGGGATTCTGAAAATATCAAAATACTGCAGGACCGTCATCTGTGTTACATATCAGGGTTTCCCCCAGTGCTTTATAGGCCTGGCGTGCCACCAGGCTTTTCTTTTGTAAGACTCTACGTTTAAGTATTGTTAATAAATGGCTTATAATAACACATAATAGTCATAATTTCAAAATTCCTGTCAACTTTTTTTTTACAAAAACACGGCAGGCCGCCGGTGGACTTCTCTACCACCAGGCTTAGCAAGTTTTCAGGGAGAAACCCTGCATATCATCTTTGCAATCAATTCTTATAATGGAGAGCTTAAATGCAGCAGTCGGTTGAAGAGCGTATTAACTCACTGCAGTTATCAAGTTTCAAGTTTGTTATTTAAACTGTAAAAATACAGTTTGGATGAAATGATCTTTCTTCAGGCCGAGCATAAAAACATCAATTCTAAAACATAAAACCTGAACGCAATAAAAAGATCTGAGTGCTGTTCAAATAAATATCGCAAAAACTTAAAAGATAAAACAAGATCTGAACTATAAAGTAGCTCAGAATGCTACAAAACATCTCTCCTCATTACTTTGGTTTTCGTACATGGTCTCTGAAAACTACATTCACAATTTTACAGACAGCTGTCATGAACCAGTGTGTGTGTGTGTATGTGTGTGAGCCTCACCAACTGAAACAGCATCGTGAGTGTCATCATCATTCAACAGTTAAAGAGTCATAAACTGACAGAGGACTCCCGACAGTTCAGAGTTCAGCAGCAAGGGAGCAAACTGTTCTGCCTCTGGGTGACTCAGTTCGCTGCGATCTGTAAATCAAGTCCCAGACGGTTTCCACTCTATCAGAGGGTCTGAAAGTCTGAAGCGTCGAGATCACAGCAACACGCTTGTTTGCTGCCTCACAGTCGGTGTAGCAGGTCTGGTCTGAGGTGTCAAGTCTTCAAACCCACTTCCACTGAAAACCACACATATACGTGCAGTCAGCTGTGTTAAATTCTAGATATACATCTGAGGGTTATCCAGAATTCACAGAACCTGGTTACATACATAACTTAATTTACCAGTGGCACACACAGTCACTGACATTTCAGAGATTGTTTGTGGTTTAGAGAATCACTGTTTTTTTCCTCTGGAAACGCAAAAGAACTGCTGTTATAATAAACACCAGAAATGACAGATCCTCACCCCGTATATTTTACTATTTTATTTTTCCTTTATTGAACCAGGCAAGTCATTAAGAACAAATTCTTATTTACAATGGTGGCCTGGCAAAAGGCAAGAGCCTCTTGAGGAAAAGGGGACAGGGACTATAAAAGGGGTGCTGAAAAGATGAGTTCACAAGTCGATGTTTCAATATGGCTGGTTTCTTCGTGCGTGAAGGACAAAAGCATTGTACAGAAGACACAAGCTTTTCTCAACAAACAGAACAAAGTGAGACTCTTGTATAGTGTCCTGGTTCACTTAACTCTGCTTAACCTATGAACCTTCACATTCATGGAGACGCCCAGCCATCAATCTGACTGGTGCCACCATCCTAAAAAGATAACCTACAAAGGAGTTTAACCTTTGACCATATAGTCAAAATGCGGAACCGTTCATACAAAAGTCATTTACCACCTTACAGGTATCAAGGGGTGTTTAATTTGATAACTCAAATTAGAATCACAAAGTGAGGTGTTTTTGTTTTTAGAGCCATTTTGAAACTAACATTTGACACACGGGGAGAAACCCCACAGCGAAGAGGAAGCACAGCAGTCACTTTCTCCACAGACAACAGCCTCGATCACCCACAAGCCACTGCAGCCGCACATCACATCACCTGCAGTCTGAGATGGACAGCAGGTAAAGCAGAGTAACAACCACATCAGGCTGGTTGGACGTCTCAACAACCAGTGACAGACAGAACTAAAAACTAGACATTCACCGTCTCTTCTTGTCCGTCTGTTTGTCAAAAGGCCTTCTGGGAAATGTAGGGAAATCACTGCTTTACAATGATGTGGCGAAGGCAGACTGAGAGAATTGCTAATAGAAGTGAAATCGAATAGAAAAAAACTTAATTAATGCTCAGTGGGGAAAGCAGTTTGTTCAGCCACACAAAAAAAGATGAATCAGTCGGATTAATTAAAACTTTTAAACAGAAAAATATTTGCTCGAGGACACCAGGAGCTCACAGGCCACTACAGACTTTAGACTTTAGATCAAGCTTTTCTTTGATTTAACTCTGATCACATTTACTGATGCAGACAAAAAGTAGCTACAGATCAAAGTCCAGCAGTTTAACATCTAACCTTAAACCTAGATGCATGAACATGTGTCCCTATGGTAATTATCAAACTAACTTCAGCTGCTAATTTCAGTCAAGTGTGTCATCAGATAGTTTAAAAATCAATTAATAATTTAAATCATTCAGATTACCAGATGCTTGCTGGTAGAGTGTTAAAAACATGAAGACATGCAGCTTTTGCCTGTTTGATATTAAAACCTAACATTTAATTAATTTTTACAAATGTTTGTCAAATAAAATAAGAAATTATAGGGATGTAACGATATACTGAATATCACAATATTGCAATAAAAATGCCTTAATACCGTACTGAACTATGACGATATCTGTTGTGATATTAGATGGTTAAATACTATATTTTATCATTTCTATTTTATTCTATAAAAAGGACAGCTACTGACGGCTTCCTTGTTCTTGTTTTGGAGTTGTTCACAATTCATTCATTGCCAAAGACAATACATGACCATTTTTTGCACAGTCATGACTGCAGTAGTGTTTTAAGTTAAAAAAAAAAACATATTTTATCCAAACAAAATATGCTGTACACATCAGATTTATTAAATAATAAAGGTCATTTAAGTCATTATTTTTCTTTGTTTTTTAATATTTGGAGTTTTTGGTATTGTTACATCCATAATAAATTAGAAGACATCACTTTGTCAGCCACTGGTCAGCTGTGAAGGCACTAGAAATGTTTAGTGACTCCTCTAATTTTTTTTTTCATCAAAAAAATGGCAGTATTTCAACATTATCTCAACATTACAAAGTTATTAGTTATAGTTTACCTCAAAATAAATAAAACTCAACACATAAAACCCAGGTAGTTTTACAGTCCCTTCAGTGAAACTACCTAGCACGTCAGTTACAGGCAAAAGAGGTAAAAGTGACACCTGTGATTAACACAGAGCCCTCTTCAGTAAAGAACCTGACTGCCTAAATAAATCAAAGTGTGTTAAATATTAAATCTATTCTTCCTGTTGTGGCTGAGGGAATCTGAACCTCCTGCTGGACGTTAAGAGGACAGACACACTGAGTCAGCAGCCGTCACTTTCTGTGGTCATCAGGAGCTCAGCAGCAGCTTCAGACACAAACAGAGCACTCATCTGTCTGCAGGTGAACCTGAACTTCTGTCCTCTGCACAGAGGAGGGGCCATATTCAGGATGTGGGGATAACATTCACCAGAAGGAAAGGTGCATTATTTTCATTATATTCATTAGGATAATGTCAGCAGCATGTAATGAAAGGTATCTACTTTGTGTTTGCTCTGGACCACAGCTGGCTCCATCCATCCCTCTATTATCTATACTTATCCATTATCCTGTGCAGGGTGTCGCAGGGCTACACCCAATCCCAGCACACAGCGGAATACAGCAGGACAGGTCTCATATAAATTCTCATATAAAAGCCGGTAGTCAGATAATCGCAGTCTCAAATGACAGCACAAACAAATAAAGGCCTGAGACACATTATTCTGTCATGTCATAGTCACCACTCTGCTGCTTTCCCTTTCTCTTTCCGACACTTTCGTTCTCCAATAATTTCCAATTTTTCCGTGTCGCTGCCTTTCTCAATCAGTGTTAAGCTGCTACCAATGAGACTCAACGCTTCCTGCAGATTTTTCACATTAAAAGCCAACCAATTAAGGGAGAACTGAAAAGGCTGGAGTGGAAACCACACCCATCCAGCTGCATGAACAGGCACTGTTCCAGTCCAGTTTTGGAGCGCGCCCACTCATCACTTATTAAGTGTAACTGGAGACAATAGTATGCTAACATCAGGGTTTCCCACAGTGTGTAAGGCTAGAATTATGCTTATCCAGGCTGCAGGTAAGCAAACAACCATGATGTTGTTCAGAGTCATACCTGTGTGTGTGTTTCGCCTATACTTGAGGGAAGCAGTGTCATGTTTAGCAAACCCTGACGTTAAAATACCTAGGGCTATGATTATTTCATTACCACTTAATCAATCTGTCAATTAGTTGTTTTGTCAATAAAATGTCAGGAAATGGTAAAAAAAATGTCAACCAGTGTTTCCTAAAAGCCCAAGGTGATGTCTTCTTTTGTCCACAACACAAAGATATTCAGTTCACTGTCATGGAAACCAGAAAATATTCACATGTGGGAAGCTGAAATCAGAGAATTTGACACAGCTTTTCTTGTAATATGAGTCAAAACGATTAATCAATTGTCAAAATAGTTGGCGATTAATTTTAGAGTTGACAACTAATCGATTGATCGAGTAATTGTTGCAGCTCTAAAGAAAATGTAGAAGGAAACACAGAATTAAAATGAATTTCACCCGGGTGACAATGTAAACAGAACCACTACATCCATGAAGCAAACATGTCTGCTCTGCTGTGTAAATTTGGACCGATGTTAACGTCTATCTCTACAGGTACATAATTCTGCTTTAAGCTAGAGCTGCAACTAACAATTATTTTAATCACCAATTATCTGGTTAATATTTTCTCAATTAATTGATTAATCCCTTGCTTATAAAATTTCTGAAAATTTGTATCACACCTGAAAAACCCAAAGATGTTAACAGCGAAAAAAATCAGAGAAAAGCAGCAAATCCTTATGTTGGAGATGCTGACAGTGACAAATGTTTGGTATTTTTTTCTTTACAAAATACTTTTAAAATGAACTGATTCTTTAATAGCTGGCAATTATTTTTCTGTCAATCACTTAATTAATTAACTTATTTCATCCCTACTTAAAGCTGATCTATAGGCCTCTGCTAACTGAATAAATAAAGATATTTTTTATTCAAAATGACAACATTTGTCTTCAGGGAAAAGAGCAGAGGTACCGTTTCTCACAACAAATGTAGTGAGGCTAGAGCTGCAATGACTAGACGAATAATCGATCAGCCAATCGAAAGAAAGCTTCCAGCTTCTTAAATGTAAGTATTTTCTGGTTTTCTTTGTTATTTATGGTAGTAAGTGAGCAGTCTTTGGGGTTGGGACTGCTGGTTGGACAAAATAGCAATTTGAAGACGTCACTTTGGGCTCTGAGAAACTGTGATGAGTATTTTTCACATTTTATAGACTAGATGATTAATCAGGGAACTTGATAATGAAAATAATGATTGTAAGTTGCAGCCCTAAAAGAGACTGTTGTTAAGGTTGTCACATGCATATCAGAGGGCAAGATGCATCAGGATCTGAGTGGCAGACTACCTCAGCTGAACCATTTTCATGAGGGAACCCTGAATAGTCGTTATCAGATTTCAGTATACCGTCCTGTGCAAAAATCCATACCATCCTGCACTGACTTTATTAAAATCCATCTCTGAATTCTACCTGACGAAGGTCTGAGGAGTAAAAACTTTTCAATTAAGTGAGACTTTCTGATCCAATGCACCTGTCAATAACACTACGGCTTTGTTATAATTACATCGCTCTACAGGTTTTATGAAATTGTGTTGTTTTGTGGATTTGTCAGGTCTCGGCACCCATATTGATCCAGTACATCAGATGAGTGCACAGCTAATTAACTGCTTTCCACCTTGAATTGAAATGACTGCAAACAAGTTATGCTAACAAATGACAGATGCGGACACGCCGCTGGTGAGATGCATCGGCGGAAACAAGCGCATTTGATCAAAACTAGCCATTTTTTTCTCCTTTGGGATGCAGTAAACAACAGAGTCACTGTGCCATCGCTCCCCTAAGAATCACCTCAAATTCAACCTGTTTCTAAAAATGAACATCAAAGTTTTCCTTGCCTCTGATTCTCTTTGCAACAAGCTTCTCTTTTTTGGTGAATTTAGCAGCAGAGGAAAACAGAAGAAGCAATGCCCTCGTTTGGAGGTCACAAGCTGAGGAGGAGTCACCATGAGCCAAGATGCGGGATCCCCCCTCCTTCCTAACGCAATAAGGCAGGACACACCCAGATAGAGAGAGGAGGAGGATGAGGGGAGAGGAGGAGGAGATGGATGAAATGAGAGGAGAGAGCTGCTACTGGTGCTCATCCGCCCATCTTACAGGATGACGTAAGGACGGTTCATCGCGAGCCGATCGCCCCGTTAATTAAAACAAAACGAGCTCGGTAATGATTTTTTTTTTTTTTTTTTCACCCTCCTTCAATGCTGCCCGTCATAATGACAGCCTGAAAACCAGAAGCACTGATTTACAACGTGAGTGCCAAATGTGAGAAAACCACTCCAACAAGCTGAACAAGCTCACCTGAAGGCTCCGCATTCATGACAACAGTGTGAGGAGGACACCACAGTGACACCAGCAACACACTCAATTCAACACCAAAACTGCAGCAGCAACCAGTGTTCGCTGAGGAGAAAAAAAAACAAAAAAAGAAAACAGATCAACTCACCAGAGAGCATGCAATTTACTGATGAAAACGGGTTCTTTTGGTTACCAGGGGGGAAATATCACTCGGAAAACAAAACACTGCAGGCAGAAGAGGTTATGAGCAAAGTGTTTCCAGACGACCGCGGGCGGTCTGATTCCTGCCTCGCAGCCTCCGCAACAGTCGGCTCCGTCTCCCGGGGAAACCCGTCACAGAAGCGCCATTCTGAATCTCACCATTTAAACTCCATTTATCGTTAAACAGCGAACCTTCGTGCTCGACGCATCTTAAAAACGCTAATCTAAATCATCGGACACGGCTCTTCAATTCGGCATGCCGCAAGTACACGTTCAAACATATTATCTCCTATAATGACAACTTTACCAACTGATACGTCTCCTGGCTGGAAAAACACAGGCGGCAGAGACTATGCAGCACAAAGTTTACATTTGATCTAAACTGAGTTCTGTTCGATCTATCGTTGAGCGTTCGCACGTAAGCGGTGTTAAGAGTCGAAGCGACGCGAGTTGGCGTTTAACCTTTTTTTTTTTTTTTTTGAATGGAGACTTGACAGCGTTTGACTGCAGACGAGAGGCGGGCACGTAACCTAACGTTAGCTGAACTGTCGGGACGTTTAAGGACGAGAAGAAACGGGTGGAGAACGGCGCCTCGGGGGGGGGAAGTTATGCGAGACCCCCGTCGGGGTTAATATCGCAGAAAAAACACGAACAAACGGAGGTTGGAGCGGGATAAGCTGCGCGTTCACACCTGTGGAAAAAAAAATCCCCAAAAATTCGCCGTGTAGTTGCTGACTAATAAGCGGGTGTCAAAGGTAAAGAAGCAGCGGTTGTGAACGTTACCCGGATGCTGAGCAGTGCGGACAAACCGGGCACGCGACAGACGTTTTTAAAAAAAAAAAAAAAAAAAAAAAAAAATCACTTTAACGGCCACGAGCGAACTGAAAGAAACGGGACTTTGTGGCGGATAAAAGTTTGAAAAAACACAGAAAACAGACGTTACCTCCACTCGTCCAAATCACGTCCTGCGGTGGGTTTGCGTGCGTGTCGGTGCGGGTTAGGGAGGGCAGCGTCTTCACTTTTAGAGGGGTTTGTCCATTTCCCAGCACGGCTCCAACTTGACAACTGCAGTGGTGAAAAAATGATTGACAGACCGGGTGGAGGAAGAAGAAGAAAAAAAAAAAAAAAAAGAGCCCTTTGTTCCGCCGTTTAAACCAGTTTCTTTGACACTGTGGTCACATTGGTAGAGGAACAGCTCTGGTCCTGCGACGGCTGGAAGAAGGAAGCAGATCCAGAAATCAATCCGTCAAGTCCCCCCTGTTTTCTCTCTCCCGGAATAAAAAGCAGAGGAAGAGGGGGGAGAAAGGCTCTGATAACCAAGAGCAGATCCAGCAACTGAGGGACTGGTGGTGTGTTTGTGTTGGAGAGCGGTGGGTGGGACTGTTGAAGGGGGTGGAGGAGGAAGGGGGGTCCGACACATTCAAACAGGACCAGAGAAAAGACCCAACGTCCGGATCGGCGTCCTTTTCCTGGCTCGCTGGGAAACTGAAAGAGGAGGAGGAGGAGGAAGAAGAGGAGGAGGAGGGAGGTGAACTGGTGCTGGAGACCGCGAGAGAGGGAGGGACCAGCCCGGGATTACCCTGTATTTAAGGTGGATCTATGAATTAATTAGGTAATCAGGCAGAAACAGAGCCCTGCTATCGAGAACATCAGCCCCGGGGGTGAAGCTATCCAGGCTGAAGAGAAGCCCTGGAAACTTGAGAGGAGGAAGAGCGAGAAATCCACATCTGGATCTGCTCTGGGGCGATGTATGGAGGCTCATTTCCGCCCGTGGCACAGAATCAAATGATGAGATGCTTTCTCAGTTGTTATTATTGCATAGTCTATCTTATTTTTCAGGATACAATATTAAATGGGAGGACCACAGCAAGGGGGGGAATGGAGATTTAGCGAATAAAGTCGAAATATATTAAGAAAAAGTAATATTTTGAGGGGGGGGGAGTTGTCATGCTTAGTGAGTAATGTGCTGGGATAGAGATATAACAATGCCAAAAATCCAAGGAATGATAATACCGCGATAAAAAAAAAAAAAAAAAAAAAGGTCCAGAATTCAATTTCTCACCTTACTATAAAATAAAGAAAAGTGACTTGAAAAAATCTTCTGTATTAAATAATAAATCTGATGTATGCAGCATTTTCAAGTGCCGCTTCCCCTTTTAAAAATAAATAAATAAAAGTAGCCAGCATGTGCAAAATAGTGGCAGGCATTGTGTTTGGTAATGGATGCTTGAAATATGTATGCACAATTGCAAAAAGAAAAAAAAAATGCAACAGGCCTTTTATAAAATGAAATAAAAACGATAGAAATAATTTACCTTATAATATTGCAGTAGATGTCATCACAGTCCAATATTGACATTTATCGCAATATTCAGTGTATTGTTACATCCCTAATAAATAGCCTAAATCTTATTTTTCGGACCTACAATATTAAGAGGGGGGATTAGGAAAAAAAAATAAAGATTTAGGGGGTTAAGTCATATACATTAAGAAAAAAATCAAGACAGTCATAATGTTTCAAGAAAAAAAGTCGCATGAAAAAGTAATACTTTGAGAAAACGTTTTAATATTTAGTGAATACTGAGATGGAAGACAATAAATACAGTAAATTTTACTTGCTGTGATGCTTCCAGGTGGACTCTGCACCAGTGTATCAGTGTATAGAGGCAGATACATGCCAGAAAAATAAATGAACGGATGAAAAGTTCAGACTTTTGACATAGTAGATGAAAATTATGAGATAGTATCTGATGATTATGGCTTTGTCTATTATGATTTTGACACAATTTAGAATTTTTCATAATGTATAGACACTACAAAAACTGCTAAATACTGGAATATTACCTGCACATCTGTTTATCTCTATTTACACTATGATGAGGCTGTTCACAACATTTCATATTATCATTGTAGATCTTGTCTTTTATCTGTGCCTAGTTATTGTTCCCTGACCCCTAGCTTTTTTTATTCTTAATACTTTTTTAGTATTTTTGTTTCTATACTATTTTTTAGCTTGTGTTGTTGTTTTTTTTATTTGTAGCTACAGTTACCAACAGTGGCGTCAGAGAGAAATGGCATTTTGATCCTCTATGTCCTGTACTTAGGGCAGAATTGACCATAAAGTTGACTTTAACTTGAACTTAGTCAAATTAATTAACATAATAAAATGTAATTAATGAAAATACTTGTGGTCTGTGTTGTCGGTGAGTTCATTTAACTTATCTATGCCAGTGAATCCACTGAAGGAAGCAGTTCCACAGAAATTGACTGATTTAAGTAAATAATTTTGTTATAACTGAAGACAAATTATAGGAAGAACATAGTGTCGGTTGTGTACTATTATTGATGTGGCAAACATTATTTTGTATTTTATTTTGTTTTAATACTTTAATAAAGTGGAAATATTATATATTTTTTAAATGGAGTCACTGCCAAACACTTTAAATATATTAAAACTGAATCTCAGTTATTCAAGACAAACTCTTTAATTGCCTCTGCCTTGGATTAGGTGATATATTTGATATGTATTTAACCTTTGGAGAGGACCGGACACTTGTCCTTGCACAGGTATCATGGGGGCTACATTATTTGTTGTTCTTTAACCCCTGTTTCAGTGAAAAAACTCTACAACAGCTCCTATTAAAGCCTCCGAGCCCCAGTGCACATCTGTTTAATATGTAGTTATGAAAGGAGATCACATCATTATAAATAAGAGATGTGGATGTGCACTGATGAGGCTGTGCTCGCTCATGTATGGTGAATATTTCTGGTCCAAACGCTGAACATGAACAAAGAATCTGAAAAGAAATTTCTCTCTGACTGCCAACTGGCCACTCAATCAGCTCTGCCTCCTACGCTATGCTAATGACAGAGAGGCAGAGAGGTGGTTAAAGCTGCCATTTAACAGCACAGTACACTGCTTCACTTTCAGTAAAAAAAAAAAAAACCTGACTGCAGATGAAGGAGAGCTGCTGCTTCTCATAACTGTTCCCAAAGTCACCATCAGTCACCACCAAACACAGCTTCTCGTTTGTCCTGTGCGTCAGTGCTGTGTCCCGATCCCATAACGGTGTATATTCAATTCAATTTTTCTTTATTTATGAAGCCAGATATCACAAATCACAAATTTTCCCCGAGGGGCTTTACGATCTGAACAAAATGTGACATCCTCCATCCTTAAACACCCAATTTTGAAAACAGAAAACAGGAGAAACCTCAAGAGGAGCAGCAGAGGAGGGAACCACAGTGCAGACACACAAACATGCAGCAGATGTCGTGTGTACAAAAAAGATAAACATCATACAAATTACTGTATGGACAACATGGTGACAAACTTATAGATAGCTCGTTAATATATATGAAGAATATGGATCCTGCAGGACATTGAGCAACTTCAAGGTACTGCCAAACTAGGGATGTTAATGATTAATCGCTGTTGAAAACTTAATTAATTAAAAACATATTATTTGGTAATTAATCAATAGTCTAGAAATGGCAGTAATTGTGCATTTGACATTGTTTTGTTTGGCTTGACCATTTCTTGATTAAATAAGCTTTTTTTTTTTGATTAAATAAGCTTAAACGTAAGCTTAAAATGAGAAAAAGTTGTGGGAGGTGGGGGGGCACTGAAGTCTTAAGTTCTTTTTACCATGAAAAAAAAATAGCAAGTATAAGTAGAGTGCATGGAAGTGGTTATTATGCTTTCCATAATAATGGTATTCTAACAAAAAAAAATATAGAGAGATGCTATGTAATTTAATGTGTTATTATACCATGGTCAGTGTGAATACTCAGTTCTGATTGGCCACAAGGTGCCCATTATTTCCTGGTAATGGACACCTAAGAAGTAGTTCCTGTGAGACTGTCTGTTCACTGCTCTACTGTAAATAAGGGCGCCGGGATGAGTAACCATAGCAACAGGGATGCATTCAAAGACTCTGCTTAAATTTTACTGCAACAGGTTAACAAGCTAGCATTTCATTACAACAAGGAGTGACTTCAACATTTCTTTTAACCTATTTAGTCAACTTTGAAGACCGCCATGCTGCTCATGAGCAATCATCTCTCGCCGCGTTCGCTGTTAAACTCAGCTGCTTCAGGCTGTGGCTAATAGTATCATTTGTTGCTGAAAATCTTATTGATGTGGCAACAATAAACACGGCTGGATCACTAGCTGGTCTTGTAATTAAACATGCTGTCAAATTATATTTACTTTTTGTTAACCATACACATGGTTACTGGCTATGAATCTTGCTACCATAGCGTGAGCTCTCTGGTTCATAGCTGATCCAAAGGCTTCTATAGGCTGAGTGAGAAATACCTGCAGCAGCCAAGTCATATCTAAGGTTCATCCAATTTAATGGAGTGCTCCGTGGACGTAAACTCAACCTCACCTCCCTATTGTCCATTAATTCCTCATAATGGACACCTCATTGGGCATTATTCTTTACTTAATGTACAAACATCACTTAAGAGTCGTACTTAGCTCCACTGACAGAGACATTATAGTCAAACCTGCATTAACTGATTTCCTGGAAGCAGAAATAAGCTGTAAACTCAATATGGACTTATCATCACCATGTAAAATTTATACGGTAAACCTATTAGCTGTCACTTATTTACACATCCAGCAGATATGAAGCAACATTATCGTTTATATGTGCATGTATTTATGTGCATCTGACGACTGCAAATACATAAATCACTCTCTTTAAGCTCTGTTTTTGGTCTTTACCAACTCCTGAGGGAAATATCTGTTTTATTAGCAGTGAAATGCTCCACTATAGTCACGATCTGGTCACTAACTTTGTCCAGCCTTTTTTTTGTTTGTTTGTTTGTTTGTTGTTGTTTTTTTGTTGTTGTTTTGGCCTTGCAAATTATTAAGAATGTTTCATTATATTAAAAAAATATTATTCAGGTGTCATGTTTCTGTCAAAATGTATTTGCTGTTGCAACTTAGAACATAATTTCTAAGAGACAAGTGGAAAAATTCAAACCAGAGTCTCTTTCCAAAAATGATTACCCGGTTACTCAAGATAATCCACAGACTTTGCTGCAGGAGACTCTACCAGAACTACTTTAGAATCTATGAGAACTACTTTCTTTCTGCTAGAAAGAAAGTAGTTCCTACATGAAACTACTCACAACAAGGTCAGCGGATTATCTTGAGTAACCAAGTTTTTGATTCTGAGGTGAACTGTTTCTTTAATAAACATTCAAAGTCACCTGATAGCGTCGGTGGCGGGTTGCTCTGCTGTTTTGATGTGTGTCTAGATTCTTTATTATGTTTATGTAACATTTCAGTGTTCAGATCAGAGGAACGTGCCGTGTCAGGACTCACCTGCCTGATTCGCTGCAGTGCTTCTCCTCCCCTCCTGCACACACTGTTGTCACAACACACCTGTGTATCTATTGTCAATACGTCCTGCAGAGTCTTTCCGAGGCAGGACAGGCGGGAGAAGAGCCGAACATTTAATCTGAAGAGACACCCACCGCAAAGCCCAGCATCTGTGAGGACGAGGAGGACACAGAGTCAGAGGATATTAACCGCAGGAGAAAAAAAGTAAAGAGGACACTCGTAGGATCAGGCTTTGATGACCAAATACACCATGTAATCCAGTGAAGGCCATGTAATCAGCTTTATTTATTCATTTATTGTAGTTGGGGGATTATTTAATGGAAACTTAATGAACTGTCGAACAATGGTGGCTCCGGTTTGAAGAATAATTCTGACAGATGGGCTGAGATACTCCAGTTCCGTCCTTGCTGCATAAATTCATTTTTTGCAGTGTCACAGTAGTGGAGAACTGCACAACCATTCATCTCCAGTGCTACTGGATTGTTCCGATTTGTTGATGAAGTGATTGCATCCCTGCAAACACCACCACTGACAAAATACTCTCACCATTAAGCTGATACCATTCTCAAAGCTCTTTATCACTGTTCTAAAACACTGGCAGGAAGAAGCACATTACCAGCAGCAGGCTGACGGATTGGGAGCAGGTCTTAATGACTCAGGTGTCCTCTGGACTGCCTCTTAACTTTTCACAGACTTAGCAGACTTAACAGAAGTAGCAGTTTGAGTGTCAGTTGTACTACTGGCCGTGTTTACACCTGGGATTAACATGTGTCTTGGGTGATCCGATAACATCTGTACTTAGAGACAGCTCTATCAAGTTCACTGTTTGTCATGTGTGGTGTGCAAGTTCAAAATACAATTTAACTTGAACTACATCTTCTTTTATAATATGTTATAATATAATACTGTGTGAGTGAAAGTGGTAATTAATGATACACTAATGGTAAATGGTAAATTTACAGTGTTTTTAAAATATAATAAATTTAATAAAATACAAATCAACCTTACAAGACTTAAATATTGAATTAAATTTTACATCCTCTATAGTTTAGATAGATATGATAGATAGATAGATAGATAGATAGATAGATAGATAGATAGATAGATTACTTTATTAATCCTGAAGGGAAATTAAATTGTCGTAGCAGCCAAAGTACATGCAATAAATACATAGACAAAATACACAAAATATAAACAACAAGTACCCAGGATGCATGCTCAGTGGAAATGTAAATACATAGATAGATAGATAAATAAAATAAATAAATAAATAAATAAATAAATAAGTGCAGGTAGGCACTGGAGATGAATGGACCTTGGACGCAGTCTGAAAGAATCTGGTGTGCATAAGCAGAGTGACAACAACAATAATAATAATATAGTTACTTATAATAAATCAGAATGTAGAGCAATAGATAGCATAAATATGTAATAAATATATCATAATAGCAGCAGCAGCAGCAGCAGCAGCAATAACAGTAATATTAGCAATAGCAATATGATATTAATTAACTGGCAGTAACTATTTAGTGTGAAAGAAACTACACTGACAGTGCTAACTTTTGACAATGCACTCTAGTGTTGTGTAAACTCAGCACTGACCTGTGTTGACTAGTGTTAAATTTCAAATATTGAGAGAGTTGGTGCAACTCTATTATAGTGTAAGATAATTAACACTTTCAAAAGTGTAGTTTTGACTCTATGTAGTGTGGACCAATACAGACACTTTGTAAGTGTTGATTTTAACTCTCTTGGTGTTGAATTAGCGCTGCTAATTTTGCTGCAGTGTGAACGCACCCAAGACGCCTTGAGATCCCTCTGCTCAGGCCACACTGGGAGGTGGTCTGGGCCACATGTGACCACAATTTCTCAGAAGCGTGAGCACAGTGTGTCCTGGGCCACACTTAAGAACCACATACTCAAGTGACATCCTGTTAAGTGCATCATTTGTTTCACCGTTTCAGTGTCGCAAAACACACAAGACATGAGTGGGGCGTTACTCGCTTCTCTGACATCATCGCTGCAGTGTCCCCCTTTAAATTTGTATTTGCCTGTTTCACATTAATTAGAGTTCAAATTAATGCCAAATGTTTGCCAAATGAGTAAGTGTCTCCTTATGAGTCATAGAAAATCATTAATAATCTTTTAGAAGTGGATGATTGTGGCAGTTAAATTGTCCAATATGTTAACGGAGTCTGGCAGGCAGTGAGACAGGCAGCCACGTATCTCAAGGTGTGTGTTTTCAGAGCAGTGGGTTTTTGTTTTCTGGATAACAGGCTTAATTTTACATCAACAGAGTACTGACAGTTACAAAACAGCTGACCAACATACAGTCGAGGACTCGTCGTCAGTTGTTATTGTCATTTTAAAATGTTCCGCATGTCCTGGGCTCCTGCAGAGCTCCTGCAGCCTGCGGAGCTTCCTCAAGTCTGTGGAGGTGGGGCAGGGAGAGACTACTTGCTTCAACCATAGATAGTTCAACCTATTTAAAATATCAGAATCAGAAATACTTTATTGATCCCAGAGGGGAAATTGTTTTCATTACAGGTGCTCCTTGCAAGAATAGAAGAGATTTATCATATAGTCCAATTAGAGGAGAAAAAAATATAACAAGATGTTTAAAATATATATATACATATATACACACACAATGTCCACAATGTCCACACTGACCCCCTGGATGGAAACAGGGGTCACCGGTGCCTTGGTTCTCCTCAGGTCTACTACCGGTTCCTTAGTCTTTGCCACGTTGAGTTGCGGATGGTTCTGCTTGCACCATGTGACAAAGTTGTCCACAGCAGCCCTGTACTCGTCCTCATCACCTTACTGATACATCCAACTATGGCAGAGTCATCAGAAAACTTCTGAAGATGGCAGGTCTCTGTGCAGTAGCTGAAGTCTGTGGTGTAGAGGGTGAAGAGGAAGGGAGAGAGAGGACAGTGCCCTGCAGGGCCCCGGTGCAGGCGCACGTACTGTGGTCTGCCAGTCAGGTAGTCTTACAATCCAGGACACGACGGGGCATCCACCTGCAGTGCTGTCAGCTTGTCACCCAGCAGAACTGGACGGATGGTGTTGAACGCACTGGAGAAGTCAAAAAACATGACCCTCACAGCGCTCGTTGGCTTGTCCAGGTGGGCTTAGGCACGGTTGAGCAGGTAGATGATGGGTCCTCAACTCCAAGTTGGGGCTGATAGGCGAACTAGAGAGGGTCCAAGAGTGGCTTGACCACTGGCTGGAGTCCATGAGTCTCTCCAGGGTCTTCATGATATGGGAGGTCAGTGCTACAGGTCTGTAGTCCTTGGACCACTGGAACGCGACGTCTTTGGTACAGGAATGAGGCAGGGCGTTAGCTGGTTGAGACGTCGAAGACATGGTGAAGAACTCCACACAGCTGGGGGGCACAGGTTTGAGCACCCTGGGGCTGATACCATCAGGGCCTGCACCCTTGTTTGAGTGGAGTCTCATCAGCTGTTGATGAGACACCGTCCTCATGGTCGCAGGATGACTCTTCACCAAAGGCACATAACAGGGATTGAGGTGCACAAGGTTGTGGTCTGACCTACCCAGAGGGGGGAGCAGCTGTATGATCCTCAGCGTTAGCATACAGCAAGTCCAGGCTTCTCTCCTCTCTGGTAGGACAGCTCACATACTGAAGTTGGGTGGTGTTGTTGCCATGGTGAGGTAGTTGAAGTCACCCGAGATAGCGATGAATGCGCTCGGGTGTTGAGTCTGCAGACGGGCTATGGCAGAGTGAATGACATCACATGCCAACGTCAGTTTGGGAGAGGGGGGATGTAAACAGTTACAATAATGGCATGTGAAAACTCCCTGGGCAAATAATACGGCCTGAGTCCAACAGCGATCAGTTCAACGTCCAGGCAACAGATACGTTCCTTGATGGTAATGTGAGCAGGATTACACCATCGGTTGTTGACTAGAACAGCAAGCCCCCTTCCTTTGCACTTACAGTGCAATCCCAGCCGGCCCGAACAGTCTGAAAGTCATCGATGGAAACGTTGTCGTCGGGTATGTCCTGGTGCAGCCATGCCAGTAGCACTCAGACTACGTTGCCCATGTGAAGGGGACACGCTTTATCTCTCTTTCCATAGCTCGTTGTCTGACCGTCTCTTTCCTCAGCTGTCAGTCCTCCCTGCTCCTCTGTGTTTTCTTCCAGATTTAAGTGGGGATCTTTGATGTTCTGTCTGCTGAGCCAGCCAGCCTCAGCACGATCAGCTGATCTCTGCAGTAAACAATGCGGCCATGAAGTCTCTGTGCATCGGTGCTGTGTCCCAATGAAAGTATCAGTTCCGTAGTGAAGAAACAGACCAGGACTCTCTCGACCAACATGTTTGGAGAGGGCACAGCTTCAAAATGTCAGTCATAAAAATACAAGAGGTATAATAAAAAAATAGAGCAAAAAAACTAAGAAAACAAGCAGGAGCGACTGCAGCAGGCTGCACGCATGGTCGGTGCATCTGCACACCCGCACATCAGTCTATATACAGTCTATGGCTCCAACTCACCATTTGAAGATATTTTTTTGGGGGGGGGGGCTTTTTGCCCCAAAATGGGCCGCAGGAGGGAGTTAAACCAGCGGCTGCTGTAGAGGACCGACAGCCTCAGCACATGGGGCTCACACTGCACCAACCGAGCCACAGGGCGCCCCACCAACTCACCATTTGGACAGCATACTTTACTCCAAATAGTGTGCTCATTTTTGCATGCACAATTTCTAATTGTTGCTCCTTTAACTTATTTCTTTCTTTGTGTAAACACATTTTGTCTGTTTGTCCTGCCGTGTTAATGACTACTACATTTGAGCTGCTACACATTTGGTCTTTGTCACTACATAAGAGATGAGATCCAATCTCAAACGGTCACTCAAGATGCATGTGGAGATGCGTCATAAATGTGAAACTAAATGTGAACTGATGATTTCTACTTAGAGCTGTCCACTGGTGATTGGATCACCCACAACATATGTTAATGCCAGGTGTAAACAGGCTCAGTATTGGCCGCCCTATAGCTGCCTCACTAACTGGTCGAGTATGTCACAGTGGACTGTACTGGCAACATTCCTCCTTCAAACATTTTCCGATGACCCCTCTATTGTTGGATGCATCAACAAAGACAGCGAGGAGGAGTGCAGAGGACTGATAGAGAGCTTTGTCACATGATGGCACAGCAATCACCTGAAGCTCAACATCAGTAAGACCAAAAAGCTGGTGCTGGACTACCAGAGACACAGGAGGCACCCTGTCCTGCTTATCATCAAAGGAGAGGAAGTGGAGCGGGTGGAATCATACAAGCACCCCGGGGTCTAAATCAATAAAAATTGGACTGGACACACAATGCTGACAGAGGGGACAGAGCAGGAGACTCAGACTCTGATCCCTCAGTGTGTGCAACAGGCAGTCTGTTGTCCCCAGGGCTCTGTTCTTTTCTGTGGTGCCCTGGGGTGGCGGCATCAAGGTTGGTGAAGCCAACAGACTCAGCTAAGGAAGACCTCTGGTCAGGCTGGAACTGAACACTCTGAAGTCAGTGGTCGAGAGGAGGATGAATAAATGCCCTCTGACCCTCTCCATGATGAACAGCGGTGGATGAGCAGCTCATTCATCCTCTGGATCAGTGGTTTCCAACCTTTTTTCCTCGGAGCCCCCACTGCTTGTATCTAAGGAAAGCTGAGCCCCCTGACACATGTGAACACACACTAAATAATCATTCCAAAGCTTTACTGTCCAAATTAAACATCACTTAAAATGTGTCCATTCTTAGAACCTTTACCTTTGGTAAATGTCTCTGTTCTAGTATAAATTTACCATTTTTTCCTTTTAGCAATTCAGAAGAGTTTGTGTGCTACAAAGTAACCTACTACCTTTAATTTCAGAATCAGAATCAGAATCAGAATACTTTATTTATCCCCGAGGGGAAATTGTTGATGTTACAGGTGCTCCTTACAAGATCAAGAAAGATATAGTGCAAATAGAAGTGAAATATAAAAAATATAAAAATATAAAATAAGAATAAAAATATAGTGAGAAGTTTAAAAATATATATCTAACCTATCAAATATACACAGATGGTAAAAATAGATAATAAACAGACTATATACAGTGATGGTAAGGTATGTGCAATGCTTTCTGAAAAGAAAAATAGAACAAATTTGGAAAAAGTAGTGCAAAATTAAGGATTATGTACATAATGTGCATTGTGGTATGAAAATTGACAAAAATCGCATATTTAACAGTTTACAGTTATTGCACTAGCCAAATTATTGCACAGAGTAATTATTTAAGTTGTGTGAACTGGAGAGGACAAAGAAATGTATCTTTTTAAATAGTTTTGTATTCAGACTTTTGTATAAATTGCAGCATTCATACAGGTGCTGGAAATTCTTGAAAACACTTGAATTTTAATGTTTTCAAGGTTTGAAAAGTGCTTGAAACTGTGTGAAATTGTAATCACATTACTGTCATAATAAATTGCTGCCTGACTGAATTAGTTAGTTAACTTTTTAGATAAAGAAATAAAATAAGTCAGATATTTACTGAGCCAGACTGTATAGGAAGTTAATGATTAATCATTAATTGATTAATTACCAATAAGAATTAAGAAGAGGTGAAATAATCATTTTGTATATAAATATGTCATTTATCAAAGCTGTAAGGTGCTGGAAAAGCTTGAAAATGCACTTTGAAAATGCTAGAAAAGTGAAGCAGGAACCCTGAAATTGTGATTTTAGTTGACATGTGCAAATCTGATTTTGAGGACCTCAGAGCAGACAAAGTCTTGTGGACCCTCTGTGACTTCTGGCGCCCCTCTAAGGGGGGCCCGGACCCCAGGAGCACCTCAGGAGGTGTTTTGTTTTGTTCCCTCTGCCATCAGATCTTATACTGTTTTATTAAATTACATTCTATATTACATTTCTATATTAATACAAGCAAACACTATGTATCATCTCAGTCAGATGATAAATATAAATCTCTGGCGTATACCATTATAGCAGATGGCATCATATTACTCTACATGTACTGACTTTGCTGCTATTAATCACACCACCATGTCTCTTCATTTGAGACAATACTTCACAATTAGTTTAAGTGGTGTTGCTGTAAGTAATTTATGTATGTAAACTGCTTGTTTTGACATTTTGAGTTTAATTGCTCTTTTATAGTTTATATTTTAATGCTATTCTTATTTTTATTTCATATACATCTTTCTTTTTTCGTTATAGACTTTCTATATTTATCTGTGCATATTTTTTCCTTGTGCTGCTACAACTCCTGAATTTACACTCCTTTATGCTTTTTCTTTTCTTTTCTTTTCTTTTCTTTTCTTTTCTTTTCTTTTTCTTTTCACACTTAGAGTTTGTATTTTCACTGTTTGCATGTGTTTCCTCCAGGTGCTCTGGTCTCCCCCACCATTAAAAACATGTATGTTAGGTTAATTTCTCCTGTTATTACTGTCAGTGTCCTTGACCAAGGCACAGCTTAAAACTGGAGTTGGTCCTCAGGCGCTTCACGGCGGCTGCCCACTGCTCCACACTGCTAAGATGGGGTCAAATACAGAGAACATGTCTCACTACATGTATGACTGTGGATGTGATAAATAAAGTTGACTAGCCCTTACCTTTAAAATATTTATCTGACACGCTGAAATAGCAGCTAGAGCGTCTGAAGAAAAGTGGCCATTCTGCTAAACTACAAAAACACACAGCCCACTCGCAGTCGAATAGTTGTATCACAGTTTGATGTTTCTTTTCATTCGCAGTGATCTTTGGCTGAGTGCAGATACCATTTTCAAAAGAAACAACCGAAAGTTTGATTTGCAGAATTTTACACACATAAATTGAGACCAGTTTGTCATTTTAACTGGTGAAAGACCGTCAACACTGACTAAAAATGAGCAGCGGCAATTATTAACAGAATATTCTCCGGATACCGAATCCAAAATTGAACTGGCTCAGAACCAACCCTGCTGGTCTTAGTACTTCAGTGCTTAACACTTTATAAATTCCAGCATTTTTCAACCGGGATCTTACTCTTATTATTGTGACTGTTCTGACGAGCAGCCACGGTTACTTTGCACTTGGCACCACCACTGTAGAGGATAACCAGCTGCATACACAGTTATACACAGCGAAACACGTTCTCTACATTTGACCCATCCTAAGTTAGGAGCAGTGGGCAGCCACTGTCCAACGCCCGGGGTCATCCAGCTGTAAGCCAGCACCTTGGTCAAGGGCAAACTAACAGGAGAAATTAACTGAACATGCATGTTTTTAATGGTGGGGGAAACTGGATCACCCAGAGGAAACGCATGCAATCACGGGATGAACATGCAAACTTCAGATAGAAAGGTGCTGCTTTCCTGCATTTTTGAGCAAACTTTCTCTTGTTTGCTAATAATTCTTCTAGGGAACTACTTCAGAAACAAGCATTTCAACTAAATTATATGTAAAAAAAACTCAATTTATCGAAAGCTTTATGTGGCTTGCATTGCTCGCTCTGATATACATTGTTTAGTTTTGAGTATGAGTTGTAAAAAGGAGGTGCAGTGTTAAGTTATCATGGCCTGAAGTCAGACCGACCAAGACAGGTCAGAAAATATCTGGGTCTTACCTGGGGCTGACTTTATCCAGGGGTTTTGCCTAACTTTTTTCACTTAGAAGTTAAAAGATGCTAAAGATGTTTTGTGAATGGGGCCCCTGATCCATAACCTAAACTCATCTGAAGCATTTATTTAGCTGCTGGAGGCGTTCCAAAGCCTGGATAGAGAGTGTCCTGAGAGACTCAGTTCAGGGCAAAAAAAGTCACCTCTCCATCTGTTCATGGCTTCAAAGGCAGCAGGAGCTCTCTCTCTCTCTCTCTCTCCCCTCTCTCTCCCTCTCACACACAAACATTTTTCCCAAAATGTCTTTTTGACAGCCACAGTATCCTCAGCATCTCTGAGTTTCATATCCATTTTATGAGTTGGAGGCGTTGCAACCAGCTGCAGTGAAAAAGCAGCCGGGAATCCAGACCAGTTTACATGGACCACTTGTTATTCAGTGGATTCCTGTTCAACCAGTACATGTGGCCAGTCTCACCAGTCTCATAACGTTCTGTATAATGCAGTTTGCTTTATCGAATCTATCCTTCAAGTTTTCCTGCCTTTAATTCAGTTCCTCTCAGCCCCTTCAATGGAAACGAAACCTGTAGCTTGAACTCATCCTTCAGCACCGACAATATGACCAGAATATTATTAGGTATGTATGAGCAATTTCATTAAAGAAAAGTGTTAATGGTAGAGATCATTGTAAGCTGTATTTGTTATAAAAAAGCTTGGTGCAGTACAGACTGAAGAAAGGCTGCTGACTGATCTTGTTGTCTGCAGTGTAATAGCATCATACATCACCGTGTGATGTGTTATTGGTGCTTCTGCCCTGCAGTTTCACAGATACGAAAGACTGATTCCACCTGCAGCTCAGAGTTACTGCAGCACTCAGCAGCTGTGGCTGAATTTCACGGAAACATGACTTTATGTTTTTATTTTTGGCCACATGCATACCTGTCATCATTGAAATATGAAAATAACAGAAAATTTCAGTTGCCCCACCCCGGGCCATCCCACCACCCATACATACCCCTCACATTTAGACAAGGGTACGTACAGTGGGTCCCAAAATCACTAGCAACATTGTTTTAAATATCAGTGCAACAAGAACTGGATAATTCGTTCCTACATACAGTTCATATGAACAGGAAGCGGAGTGCTACATATTCTCTGCACATTCACATGTTTTGACTCTTCAAGTAGGAGCTCCATGTACAGACTGGACAAACATCACCTCGAGACTGACAGTCTGACGAAGGAATACGGTTTGAAGGTGTTTGGCTCCTGACTCCAGTGGCTAACAGAGCTAACAGCAGTTGCAGTTACTACTTTAGCAACAAGTGAAACGATCTTCATCAGGAACTCTGTAATGACTCAGTACTGTATTTCCTGTCAGTCTCAGACCTGTGCTCCGTCTGGCAGGCTGTGTTCGCTGTGAGACTGCTAAGCTCGGCTCCGTTGCAGCTAACGTCAGTTAAGTTAGCAGATATTAAATACCCAGAGTTGAAGCTGAGCAGCCGCAGGACATCAGGAAAAAAAAAAAAAACTTGTTGTTTTCCATAAAACATGATCCAGTTTCACCCAAATCAGTGAATCGAGTCATTAAGTTATGTTTTTGTAAAAGTTATAAAGTTGTGCTTTTGCAACATTAATGAGCACGGTCCAGTGTCAAATGCATAATCTGCTGTCACAGATACCACTTTCCTCAAAGTGAATAAATTCTAACCAACAGGCCCATAACCACTGCATTTTGGGAACAGAGAACAAGGTTTGAGGTGTCGAACACCCAAAGACCACCGCACCAACTAAAGGCTGGATTCCACTGGGCATGACTGTGTATAAACAGGCAAAAAATAACCTATTTAACCAGACATGAAACCATTTGGAGGTTGGATCAAAACTGCAGCACAGATGCGACGTGCCCAGAGGAATCAAGGAGTAATGAATCTTAGCTCTCTGCTCTGCTGAAGATCGATTAGATGTCATGATATTAGTAGGTGAATTTGGTTGGTTCTAGCCTATGTAAACACACATTATATTTTGTTTTAGAAGGCAAAAACACAACTGGGTTTTGATATAAAAATGTAAGAATAAGTAGTAATAATATAATAATATAATTCTAATGCAATAAAGTATTTTTTTCTTCTTTTTCTTCTACATTTTTCACTTTCATAAGTCAAAGCCATGCTTTCACCAAAATCAAAATGTAGTTAAGATGAGAATCTGACTTTTTGCCTTGTTCTATGACATAAAATAATTGTGCAACAGAAATGTTTTCCTTACTAGTGGCATTATGTGAATTCTCAGCCTTTGGAATTAATGTGTAGAATTTTGTGTAGTGGGGATAGTAAATCATTGTGTTATAGGTTAGTTCAAGAAAAAGAATGCTGAAAGATCACATTTAGAAGTGACAGAGAAAGACTGATGGCCAGCTGAATATCTCACCCTCAGAAAAAAGAAAACAGAGGAAAGCCTTAAAGCCTTAAAACTTAAGTCACTTTTTCTCAGTTTAACTGTTTCTCTTGTCTACGTGTGCCAGAAAGTCTTCTTACCTTGGATGTACTCAAACAGTGTTTCTTTGTAATCACAGATAAAACCATTTTGGGTACACTGACTTTCAGTTTCACCTCCAAGACAAGAGTTAGATGATCTGGAAAAAAAAACGGGGCTTTGAATATGTTTGTTCAAATTGTCTGTCTGTTCTTGCTCCTCTCAGAACACGTATGAATTAATCTTTAACACCAGATCTTCAAACTGAACTCAATGAACTGTCATTATCAGGTCAGCCATGATGTACAGGACATTAACTGTCCAGTTAAAAGCTAACTGGCAGACCAGACAGACAGAATCATGATGATAACTTATAAACAGAGCCTGTATAGAGGTTATGTATTGATGTCACCGGACATGCCCCCTCAGTCGGACTAAGTGGAAAAACTAAAGACTGTATATACAGAAACAGACAACATGAGAGATCCCTAAAAGTGAATCCAAAGTATCTTGATACTGCAGCCCCCTGGTGGCGGGCTGCAGTATAGGTCATGAAATCCTCCCTCCCCAATGATAGTAGGTGGGACATAGGCCAAACTAAAACGTCAAAGCACACGTCAAAAACATTTTTCCCAGAAATTTTTTCTGTGATTTTAAGCACTTCTTACTGTGCTGATGTTTGTTCGTGTGTTAATTTTTCTGATCAGTTTGGTTTTAATTAGTTTTTGAGGATGTGCTTATGTGTTGTCTATTTTTTCATTATGTCAATGGTTAAAACATCCTGCAACATGGCTGCCTTTAGTCGAAGGAAACTGCAAAACCAGGAGTAAAACCATCAGTTATCTGCGTAAATGAAAGGCAGTTGGACACGACATCCTTACAACTTACCAAAGACAAAATAGTTCACGGACACGGACATTTGGAGAGGAATCGTAATTCCGTACTTTTTTATGAACCGGATTTTGATGCTGGGAAAATCCACAAAGCAAAGACGGCACACAAAAGTGATCGCTTGGTCATAACATTACTTCAAGGCGGAGTTTTTTGATGAAATTAAAGTGACAAAGACACCAAAGGAGACTCTGGTTGTGTGTGGACAGTTAAGTGCACATATTTTTATTTTATGACATTACTGGAGAGCAGGGTTCGAATTATACAATGGCTTTCGGGGGAGCCTTATTGCACCCCCCCCCCGCAGGTCGTTTTTTGTTTTTGTTTTTCTACTACCTTGTTTCAGGTGTAGCTACAGCACTCCATCCTCAAGTCCGAGGAATTACCGTTTTCTTTATTCCATTTAACTCTCCTCAAACACGTACTGCAGAAAAAAAACTCCTCTTGTCCTCATCTGACGCTCCAAAATGTAAACGAGTTCGCAGTGGAGGCATTAAATTGACGCGCATCACGATGCTCTCAGTGCGCGTTCTGCCGAGTCAGACGCCTTCAATGCGTTTTGGCCTCAATATTAACGTCATAATCTGATCTTTGTGATGTAAACTAATGTGGAGAGATCTTAAATCAAAATTAACTCACATTTGTTTTTACATGGGACAACTTTATGAAATGTCATAGACACAGAGAAACAGCTGTTCTGCTGCGTGCATCTCTCTCTCACACACTCTCTCCTTACTGACTGTCCTTTCGGCTCACTGTCGTTTCTCTTCTGTCTGTGGATTGTTAGAATCGGGAGAAAGTGGAATTCAGACCAAAAATTCAATTTGCAACAACGAAAAACAAACAGGAACCGAAGTAACATGTTAAGTCTATCAGTCAGCTCTCCGTGTCAGAACCACGGACAGCGCAGCGGTCACAGTTGCGCACACAACAGCGCACACAGCATTGTGTTAATTAGTGACAATACATAAAAAGTGCAAATAAACACAAAACTTTGCCATATTTTCACTGTTATTATTTATTTCAGGACCATCATATATTAGAGCTCCCCCCAAATGTCCCAAATGAGGCTTTCAGGGGAGCTCATGTCCTTTTCAGGTGAGCCCAGCTCCCCCTAGCTCCCCCGTAATTCGAACCATGCTGGAGAGACATGTTTGCATGCAGCAGCATTGAGGATGCACAATGGTTATGCAGAATATAAACAAAAGATGCTAAATAGTACATTGGTCAACACGGTATATAAATTAAGGTATGATTTTACCCCAAAATCCAATTTACCTGGCACAAAATGGCAACTGCAAGTGAACATATGAGTCCCTGGATTCCAGTTGTTTCTCTGAAGTGCAGTGATCCATTTGCTTCTCAGCAGCAGACAACTGATTTGAAGACAATTAGATTATTAGAGCTGTGTGTTAGCTAATTAGCCCCATACTGATAGCCACAGCGGTGACTGAAACGCTGTGATGTGTTTCTTTACATGCATACGTTTATCCTTAGTCTATTCTTCTCCTGTCTGGGCACTGTAGAGCGCAGATTTCTTCAGTTTGTGTTTATGTTAGTACTTGTGCAACATTAATCTTATTGTTTTGTGTCAATCTATTTTGGGGTAAGAACCACAGCATCTCCACGATTCCAAACACCATGGACCTGCACACCTGTGTCTATTACTTGTTTGTGTGTGTGAAGAGACCCATCACCAGTAGGTTATTGCCCCCTTGTGGTGTGGCATATTAACACCCAAAACATTAACCGCCTTTCAAGAATCAAAAAGCACCCATATTGGCTCCAACAGTGATGTATTCATTTTGCTTAGGAAAGAAGTAAGAAACTGAACTGAATGACAAGATTCGGCAAAAATTCTTCCCTATTGTCGCTGTTTAGTGAATAACACTGATCTCCAAACTGTTTTTCAGGAGCTAAGAAAAACAGCTATGTTTTCAGGTTTGTGGCGATACATTTTTCAGATGATCCAGTGGCTTTGTTGTTTAATGATGCTATACTAAAATATTGTACATTTTATTTGAGTGTCTGCATTCTGAGAAAAAAATGCATTAAATAGTGAAATAAAAAAAAAATCTCTTATTGAAACAAAACAAGTCGTGCCCTTGGCATGTACTCTTTGCAAGTGATGAAGTTCCTTCCATCCATTTTCTTCCACTTATCCGGGGTCCAATGGCAGCAGGCTAACCAAGGTCAACCAGACGTCCCCTTTGCCTGCCAACATTTTCCAGCTTCTTCCTGAGGGATCCTGAGATGTTCCCAGGCCAGATAATTGACTCAATGTCATTATGAACGCAGGTTGCCTCTCAAGTATAAATAGAGGTTGAATGAATGAATGAATGAATGAATAAGATATCTGATCCCTCCAGTGTGTCCTGGGTCTAACCCAGGTCTTGTAACAGTTGGACTTGCCCACAAAACCTCAGAGGGCAGAAGTCCCAGCGGCATTCTAATCAGAACCACCTCAACTGGATCCTTTCGATGGAGCAGTGGCTCTGCTTTGAGCTCCCTCCAGATATCTGAGCTCCTCACCCTGTGAGCTCTGCCACCCTGGGGAGGCTGCATCCGCAATCTCATTCTTTCGGTCAATACCCAAAGCTCATGACCACAGGTGAGGGTTGGATTGACTGGTAAATTAAAAGCTTTGCCCTCTGGCTCAGTTCCCTCTTCACCACAGTGGCCCAGTAGAATGCCAATATTACTGCAGATGCCACTCCAATCTCACGCTCCATTTTACCAGCAAGTGCTTGAAGTCCTTAGCTTGGGGCAGCAACTTACTTCCAGCCTGGAGGGAGAAATTTGCCGTTTTCCATTTCCTCAGACTTCAGTTGTTAACTTTTCATTCCAGTCATTTCACACTCTGTTGCAAACCTCCCCAGTGCATACTGAAGGTCACGGTCTGATGAAGCCAACAGAACAACATCATCTGCAAAAAGAAGAAACACAATCGCGAGGTTCCCAAACCAGACACTCTCCCAATACCACAATCAGGATCAGAGACAAGGGGCAACCCTGGCAGAGCCAACACCCACTGAAAACATGTTTAACTTTAACTTTTAATAGATATGGCTCTCACTTTGGTTAAATAGGGACCAGATGGCTTGAAGCAAATGCCATCGTATCCCATACTCCATACTGCAGAATTCCCTGCAGGATTCCCAGAGGGACACAGTCATAGGCCTTCTTCCAGTCCACAAAACCCATGTAGAATGGATGAGCAAACTCCCATGACCCCTCTAGCAATGCCATGAGGTTAAAGAGCCCGTCCGCTGTTTCACGACCAAGATGGAATCTGCATGGCGTCCCCTGAATTCACGGTTCGACAATCAGTCAGGGTGGACTTTCCAGCACTCTGTAAACTTTAGGTAAACTTTCCTGGGCAGGCTGAGCACTGTGGTAGCCCAGTAATTGCAGCACACCTTTTTTTTAAAAAAATAGTAACTACCACCCCAACCTGCAACTCAACAGGTACTGTCCACAATCTCCATGCAACACTGAAGAAGACGTGTCAGCCAATACAGCCCAACAGTGTCCAGAGTCTTATGGATGAGGCTCCTTCAGACTCTGCCTCCTCCACAGAGAATGTTTTGGTCGGACTCAGGAGCTCCTTAAAGTGCTGTTTCTACCACTTGACACCAGTCAGAGTTAGCAGCTCTCCTTCCCTGTGATAAATGTTATAATGATGAGTCAGTGTCTAAAATTTCTGTTTCAGCATACTGCTCACTATAAAACTAAATAATGTTCATTCTCTAGGGGCAGAGTCAGACTGGCAAAAAAAATCTGCAATTTTCATCTGGACTGGACCCATTTTCCCCCAACATATGTACTTAGAATTTGTTCAAAGCAGTGTCAGGCTATTTATTAAATAGGCTAACACTGTAACTACCACTAACAGCTTCAGATATGAGAAATGATTCAGATCATTTCAAATGTTTACTGGGTTTACCATGAACAAACTACATCTCTGCTTTCAAGAACTCGTAAGAACACGTAAACAAACATTTGTTTCACTCCAGATAAACATTTTAAATGAAGTTGTCTGAGGTTGAAGTGGTTGCAGTTTTATGTGATGACCGATGATTGAAATGCTATTTTATAATGTTATAATTTGAGCGAAATATTTGTCACTTCACTTCTAAATTTGACCCCTTTCAGGCCCTCGCCTTGCTGGGATCTGTGTCTTGAGTGAATCCATTGGCTTTAGCATACGAAAATGCTGAGTTACTGAAAAATCCTGTCCGTAATATTATATATTTACGTAAGGGAAGGGAAAGTCCTGAGGCATTTGATATTAGAAAATGTACTTTGTAATTTGTACTTTTGAATACTTAAGTATTTTTAATTTTTATTATTTTATTGGGTGATATTCAGGACAAGGGATTTGCGGGTGGGAATGGTCACATGTTCATGTGGGCGTGGTGGGCATTGCCTCCAATACATTACATTCAGTGTCAATAAACTCAAAGCTAAAATGTGTTATTTTGGTTCATGAAGTCAGATGTCACTTGGTAAATGAAACACAATGACTATTCAGTGCAGCAGTTTTCAGTTTTACTGTATCACCATTTTTGTTTTCAAATTTCAACATACAGCTTACAGACAGCTCTCATTTTCGCTTTTTCATATTATCTATTACTATAAGAGTTTTGGGACAAACAGACCTAGATTTGTGATTCAGGACAACTGCTTATAATTCAGGGCTATCCTGAAATTTCAAAGACATCTGGTCAACAGTCCAAGACTGTTTTGGGGTAATGAATGAGTGAACAAGGGAGTGATTTTGAACACAGCCTTGGTAAGTAGATTATTTCAGAAAGGATAATAATGATGCACACAACTCTGAAAAAGTTGTAAAAAGCTGAACAGTCCTTTAATGTTTCATTGTACTGTGTCCACACTGTCCACACAAACAACATGATAACACTTCAACTGGAGGCTTCTACGATGTGTGGGAGTTGTCTGTGAAGAGAGCAGCAGCCATATGACATCAATGATTGAATCGTGAAATCATTGATCAGCAGTCCTGCTCGAATGCAGTGCACTTTTTCCCGAGAAACTTTTCAGCATTAATGTTAATTATGAAATGGAGGCTGTGATTCAAATCCATCAGGCTTATGTAACGCTGTGACTTCCTGGGGTCAGGATCCACCTACACTGCAGCTATCTGACAACACACAGCATTTAGACAACTACTTGAGGTGGAAACACATAAATCTCTCCATATATGCACTGACAAGGGTGACTGGATGTTGTATCCATGGCTACCTTCTCACGTAATCTGTATTATTTTTATCACAAAGGCTTTTTCTGTTTTTTCTCCTGAGCCTCCTGCTAACATGATATACACAGACTCAGTTCTATATGTGAAGGAACTGAAACCAAACAGGCTCCATAACACACAGAGAGGTTTTTGTCAACAGCAGGATGAAAAAACTAACTATAACTGGTGTTTAAGTCGGTGATATGATTTCCATTTGTCATGACTGGCAGCAGATGTGAACATAAGTGATGAAGATGGACAGACATAAGAGCTGATTCACCTGCAGTCCTGTTCCAAGTGACAAAGCTTCTGCTTAAGCTGTTCCTCACCTACACTGGGGATGAGTTCCTGGAACCAAATATGAGTTCCGCTCTGGAGGTGATATTAAATTCAAGTTTCAGGTTCTTTCAGACATTTGCTGCAGTGCTGTCGACTGTGATTTAACTCAGTCTGCATCTGTAATGAATCCATTAACCAAAACTAAGAGTCTGCAGCAGATATGTGATGCTGAACTCAGGCGCAGCCATGCTTTGAGCTAATGCTAACAACGACAATACTAACATGCTGAAGTTAAAGGAGAAATCTGTAATATATGTTCTGTAATAAATCATAAAATGAACATGATGTGCCATCAGAGATCAAGGAAACATGTTAAGGTTAAATACTCGCTTCTCTCTTCATCAAACCTGCAGCTACGGTATTCTCTTTTGAAATTTCTATTCTGGGCAGTAATAACTGTTTTTGTTTGTTAATTAGAGTTTAAATTCATGCTGAATATTCACCAAATGAGTAAGTGTCTGTTCATGAGTCATAAGAAATCATTAATAATCTTTTAGAAGGAGTAGATGTTTATAACAGTTAAATTGAGCAATATGTCGAGGGAGTCTGGCAGTCACTGAACTCAAACTCCAGAGTGTGCATTTTCAGAGCTTTTAAGGGCGTTTTTTTCAGAATAATTGGCTTGACTTTACATCAACAAACAACTTCAGGTTCAGGTTCAGGTTCAGGTTACTTTATTAATACCCGAAGGTAGATTTGTTCTGCAGTGAAATGAAATTATGCCGTCCATTTATACACAGTTACAGTACAAATATAACATAAAACAACCACAAAACAGAACACATGAACTTATAAACAGCTGATCGACTTACAGTGTAGGACTCACTTGTTATTGTCAATTCACGATGTTGCACGCATCCTGCGCTCCTGCGGGCTCCTGCAGCCTGCAGAGCTTCCCTTAATCTGCGGAAGAGGAGGTGTGGGGAAACTACTTGATTCAACCATATTAAAATGGATTTCAACCTATTTAATATACAGTCTGTGGCTCCAACTCACTAGTTGGACTGCTGTATTTATTTTTGCAATGCTCCTTTAAGCAGGTATGATGATTCCCATGTTCATCATCGTAGTCTGTCATGTTGATTAGCACAAAACACATGAATGTGTGTACCAGATTTCATGGTAATCCATCCAATCGTTATTGAGATATTTCACCAAAAAACCACAAATGTGAACCTCACAGAGCAGGTGGTGCCCAACACGGGCCAAACGCAAACACCTGCTGTATTGTACAAAAAGACAACAAGATCCAGGAACTGTTGCTTAATATAAAGTTGTGCAGTCAACCATGAGAAAAAAGCACTAAGGCATTCTGTCCTCTGGTGAAATAATACTACAAATTGATGAAGACCTAGATTTGATACGCATAGGTCTGTCTGTTTGCCTGTGCTTGAAGAATAAATGTATTATTTCACCAAAACACAGAGTGCCTTAGTTTTTTCCATGGTTGTTTTGTCTGGACAACCTTATATTAAGCAAGAGTTTTTGGATCTTGCTGTCTTTTTGTAACTTCACCTGCCAACAGAGCACCTGTCACATCAGCCATCAGAGCTGTGCAGCACTTCCCTCTCCCATTATGACTTGTTTTATGGTATTGTTAAGATGCAAAGTGGTATTAGGATCTCAAATTCCCTTAATTGACTGACTTCCTGCACAAAGTGTCACTCTGCCTGATCTGCTCAAATAATGAAAAATAATTCAAAAGAGAGCACCTCATAACAAATTTAAACAGCACGAACAGTGATTTATATCAGAATTTTAAAAATACATTTGTTACTAAAGTCACATATTTGTTTGCTGGAAACATATGGCTGGCAAAATTGAACCATATGGCGGGCCCAACTTTGGGCAGCACTGCACTAGAGGGAAATTATTTAATGCCAATAATTTTTGAGTTAATCAGTCTGGACCGAAGTGGTGGACCAACTGACTGACTGACAATGTGATTCATAAAGATGGACGACGTGTCTCCACTTGCTCCCACCGTACATTAATGAAGCAAAATAGCCGAGATATGGGCATCTATGTCTTGCACTGGTGTAGCCATTTGGAGTCAGAGGTCGAGGTCCCACCCATACACCTGGCCGAGCAGGGTTCAGCTGTCAATCATGATATGAAACCAAATTAAAACAAAGATAATATGATAAGAACTACCTCAAAGTACAGAAACCATCTTTGGCATTTTTTAGTTTGGTCGATGTCCCATTTGCCAACATGGAGGGGGCAGGGTGATCGATGACACCAGGGGGTAATCAAGATGTTCTGGCTTCACTTTTGGGGAGCCGTCATGTCGTCCATCTTTATGTCAGTGAGCCACAGTGATAGCACGACTATAAAGAAGAGTGGAGAAAAGTTGGTGAAAACCAACATGTCCAGGTCCTTGTTAGTATTTGTTGAGAGGAGGACATTCAGAAGGGGCTGGAGACAATGATTAGAAACAAAAAGGTGGACCAGAATATAAGAAAACAACACGTGTTTGACTTTGTTCCAAGGCTCAGACCAGGAAAAATGCCCATATACTCTAAAATGTGTTTTCTTGTCCCCTAAAATGTTTGACCTTGACCACACTAACTTGTATCCATGCAAAGTTTGTTACCAAAGAGGCGTTTTACGTTCCTCTACTGAGGACAGACATTTCTGTACACTTCCTGTAGCTCCTGTAATGGGGTTTATTCCAAGGTCAGACCAAAACGTGAGAACTGGGTTAAGAAAGAAAAATAAATAAATAAAAAAACACAATAAACAAAATGCATGTATGTATGTCCCTGCAGCTATACAACAGGTGGTATACGGTATATCTTTGCATGAGATAACAGACACAGTCACACACATCGCAGCACAGCCTGCAGCTTAACCCTTAAGCTGTTCATTTACAAGACATGACCTTGCATACACACTACACTCACATGATATATAAATTATGTACTTCATTCTATATCACAGGAAAATGTAGTTGCAACATTATGCTTGTATAATTATCAAATTTCTTCACCATATGTAACGAACTTGAACCAAAACATACCTTGTAAGCTGCTTACTACTAAAAAGGGGCCTGCTTCTTCGTTATCTTCATCTTCTTTCTTCTTCTGTACATTTATATATTTAATATTTACACTTTAGCAGAGAGCTCACCTAATGTTTTTGCTTCTTTGGCGCTATGCTGGCAGGGTGCGTTGATTAATTACGACATGCCGGCAGCAATTAGTTCCACCCTGGGAATACTGCATGCAGGTAGGAACCAAAAAACGGGAGGATAAACAAATCGAAACTAAGTGACAATGTGAGACAGTTACACTTCCCTTAAAATCAGGGATTCAAGCATACCTGGGCAACCTAGTTTTAGTGCAAAACAAATTAAAAAGAAAATCAGTGTCTAACATGCTTTATGTAGGCAAAGAAACCTTGAACCCCCAACACAGAGCTGACAGAGTTAGCATTTAGTTACAAGCTAACAAGCTAACAAACAATATAAACAAATAAACGATGCAACCTACACTTAACATTCTGATATGTTATTCAATGAGGAGTAAAGAGTAAATGTCCTTCCAGCCTTTTTTTTTTTTTTTTTCTTTTTCTGTAGGAAAACCATGTTAAACAAAATATTAATCACAGTGGTTTTTACATACTTTAAAACTATCTGAAGGGAACTTTAAAGGATTAAACAAGATTATGGAACAATAGATGATCACAGTGCTGCTGCAGCAGAGCAAACAGAAAAACTACCAAGTGATTCAACTCTCTGGATGCTGTTTTTGGCGCCGACCAACTCGTGCCAGCTTTTCACACTGTCGGCCAACTCCTATTCTCACACTTTCCTCGTCTGCTTTTTTTTTTCTCCAGCCACGTACCAACTCTCCTGTCCTTTGAGATCCTGCCGCTCTCCCCCCTCCTGCCCTGCAGTAACCCCTGTGCTCCCGCCATTCCCCCCCATCACCTGACCTCCCCTGCCCGCTGCACACCTGTTCCCACCTCCCCATCAGTCCAGTAGTGTATACACCCACCCACTTCCAGTCATTCCTCGCCAGATTGTCTATTGTGTTTCTGCCTTAGCGCTCCAGCCATTATCTCTGCCTGCCAAAGTTTTGCCTGTTATGACCTCCTGTCTGCTTTTTGGACACCCGCTCTCGAGCCTCATCCCCTGTTGGATAAGTTTGCCTCATCTCCCCCGTCTGCCCGGGCTTGACTTTTGCCTGTTTTTCGACCTTGAGTGAACTTTTTATTTTACCGGTCTGTTCACAGGAGTCGTGTTTTTTTGGATTCAGACCTGTTTTTTTATGAGCCTTTACACACCTCCAGCTGAGACCTGGAAAGAAAATCTAACAATATCAGCACTACTTCATCCATTATTGTCTGTCCCAAAAACACTGACTTCACTGCCAAACAGACAACAAAATTCTGTGTTCATCCCGCTGTCTTTTTAATAAGTTATATCTGAAACATTACACTTTGTAAAACACAATGGAAACAAAGCAAGAACCTTAGACCAAAGACTCACAAGAGTCTTAACAGTTCTGGTCAGAACCAGGTTACAGAACGGACTAAAACAGATTATTTTATGAAGGAGCTGCTGTTTGCACTGATATAATAAAGTAAATAAATAAATAAATTGGACTCTTCACAGCAACCAGACTCCTTTTGCAAAAATTTACCACACAGAACAGAGGAGTTGTCAGTCTACCACTGCCTTGATCACTTGTTTACTTTGTGTGTGTTTTTGTGTAACTTTGGTGAATCCAAACTAACTCACAGCCACAAAATCGCTAGTCACAGCCACACACACGCACGCATGCACGCACGCACACACACACACACACACAGACACTGGATGTCAGCGTTAGCAATAGATTCCAAGAACCGAATCAAGGAGACGGAGCAGCTGAACAGCTGACAGTGTCGCTGAGCTACAGTAAAGTGTTTAGCTCTTCAGGCTAACATTAGCTAGCAGCAGACTACTGACAGTTAAAATCTCACCTCCAGTTCCGGCTGAAGAATAAACAACCTGTGTTGATGCGTCTCCTCAAACATTTTCTCATCCAGCAAACTGCTGCACAGCATCAGTCTCTGGTTTGTTTACATCTGCTTCCACGAGATCACGTGAAATCACATTTCCTAACAGATCTCGCAAGATTGTCCTTCTCTCTGGTACACAATCAATATAATACTATAATAAGGCCTGACTGTAACCTGGAGCACTTTTGGAGAAAATGTAGTGACGCCTGCGAGCTAGCTCAGGCCGTCAACTCAAGCTGCACCACAATCTCACGTGACACACCTCTCACTCTGCAGTACAAAGCAAACGCACCTTTCCAATCTGGCGGCCTATTTAAACCACTAAAACCTCCCATGTCTCCCTCTGCCTTTCAGTGCCATTGCTGCCTTGCATCAGCATCACTGCCCGTTCGTTCAGCCCCACCACCACCCTGGCATCCACCTTCAGGCTCCAACAGGGGGTCAAAGACACCAAACTCTAACCATGTTCTGCTGCTGCAATAAACATTCTTAAACGTGGGCTGTCTGGCTGAAATATAAGTTATTTCATTTTTAATTTTACTTTAAAGAGAAGTTACAAAAATGTTTTTTTTATTCTGTTAATTCTAGTTCTTAGAAAGACTGAAAAGTCAGCATGGGCAGGTCAGACCCATAAAAAAAATTGGAATTGGCCAAGAAAACTGTTACGGTTCATCCCTAGTTATTTTTAGAAAAAAGAAAAAAAAAAACTGTTTACTGTCTGATTCTGAGATGGCCGAGGAGATAAAACCGCTGACACCGCTCCAGCATCTTTACATATTTGTTTGTGAATTCTTGATTTCTATCTCAGCTTCTCTCTGTGTGTGTGTGTGTGTTGATGTGTGCACACGGCCCTGCGGTCTCGTGCCCTTATATGGGCATTGGTGAGGTGTTTACATATGCTTATTTGGAACAGCTGACACTTATGAGGACAATGGATGATGCAATTTAACATAGTTTCAATACAGAGTGTGAAACTGATGTGATGTGAGTTTGTAGCTATTGCTAATTTTCAACTTTTGCCCCTAGTTGGACTTTCACATGTAGACCTACAGAGTTTTTTAAAATATACAGCTTCAAACATCATAAAACCACAATACACTATAGACAATAAAATACACATACCACAGTACTTATACCACAACACATACATCACAACATGCACTACAATACACCGATACACAAACACTAATACCTTGAAAATTTGCGCACAATGAGCTGAGTGGGCACGGCTCTGGTTTACCTTTAGCCACCACTTGACCTTTGTTTAAAAGGATGTATTGTTTGATTTGCAGCTGTGCTCAACACTTTTTGCACAGGAAAAAAATTCCTTCAGGGCATCAAAGTTAATCTTATCTTAACCTACTGGTTCACCTGTGACCATCCATCATCTATAACTGCTTTTCCTTTGCAGGGTCATAGGGGCCTGGAGTCTATCCCACATTGGGCAAGAGGTGAGGTTCAGCCTGGACTGGTCGCCAGTTCAACACAGGGTTGACACATAGCGACAAACCTGAGTTGGACTGTGGGAGGATGAAACCCACGCAGACACGAGGGGAGAACATCCAAACATGTGAAGACAGAAAGGCCCACAACTGGCCAGTGGGTTCAAACCCAGAATTTGCTTGCTGTGGGGTGCAAACCACTGCACCACCGTACCTCTGCCCTTCTGTACTTATCACTTTTACTCGCTTTCTGCTTTCTGTGGTTTTGATCATCTGCATAAACTGCTGGTTTGTTTCCAACCTGTCTGACCTGTCAGACTTCTTTTTAAAGCAACTGTGTTCCCAAATGATGGAAAAAAATCATGAAAATAAGACCTGACTGGAGTCATGTTTTAAAAATCACATACTCGGCTCAGTTTTGTAAATGTATTGTGGGACAAGTTCACAGCAGAGAATTTAAATTTACCGGTCAACCCTCATAATATCTGAAAGGACAGAATTCTCATTTAAAAGCCCTGAAAACCAGTTCTCTCCGCAGGCGTTTAACTACAGAGTGAGTGATGGTGTCCCATATGAAAACAGCATTTCTGAGCAGGGCTCTGCACCAATCAGGATGCTTCACTATTTGAATTAAATGTGTCGACGGTGGCAGATTGTTTGGTTATACTGCCAGTCAGCATGCTGCCAATCAAATCTGATCAAACCACAACTTGCAGATTAGCAGATTAGCCAAGCTTTTGAGTCTGAAACTCTAAATAAATAATGTTTTCCAGATGTTAACTTTGATTTCTGGTTTTCAGGGGCTTTAAGGCTCATTGCTTTTGGTTTATCTTTTGAACCCACACAGAGAAATCTGAAATCCGTTCAACAAAATTTACTGAAATCCAATTTTGACCCATAGTTTTGTAGGTTTTCTTTCTCAAATCTTACTTTCATTGGTTGTGTTTGCATTCATTGATACAGACTCAGATTAAATAAAATATTTAAAGATTCCCTTCCAAACTATTTGTGGTGTCTCAAATAATGTCTGTAGGTCAGCCCCTTAACATCAGATTTTCATAAAGAAACTCTCCACTTTGAGCAGATTAAAGTGAAAACATCCTTCTAGTGTCAAACTGTGCACATTCATCATTCTGCACAGTGAAGCTCAAACATCCAAGGATTCAAGGACAGTTATTATCATTACACAACACAGGGCTGTGCAGTGAAATTAGAGTTGTAGTTCCTACGTAATACACACCAAATACAGCACGGGCGATTAATTAAATTCATAATGTAATAGGATGAAAATATAAAACAAAATAAATACATTAGTACATACACGTGCGCACAAAGGAAAATCATTCTGTAGTGGATTTTTTTTTAAAATTTGCGTCAGATTTAGGGATGTCACAATACCAGAAATGTAGTGGTCGATACCAATACTAATGAATTTCAAAAATAAAATTCAGCCATTGTTGTTTTTCTTTGCCACCTGAAAGAACATTCACGGACACCTGAAATACAAACTCTTCTGAGGTTCTAGAACAAAAGATTGAGGGCGAGATTTATTGGGACTTGTCACAAATCACTGTCACGGGAGCATGTTGCCATGTCTGGAAATAAATGAAGTCTGTTGGTTTTTGTCTCTCTTTCTCTCTTTTTCTCTTCATATTTTAACCATTAATTTTAACAGAACAGTAGTACACATCTGTTGGTCCAGACTGTATTTTTTAGCCTGGTGCTGGGCTGAACAGTGTTGAAAAAAGATTTAACCTATTATGTTGAGCATCAATCAGTTGAGCTGACAGCGCACAGGATGCGCTGCTCTGTGCATCACTGCAGCCAGTGTGTGTGTGTGTGTGTTTGATGGAGAGGAGGAAGGCAGAAGGGACTATTGCACACAGTCTTTCTGGAAGTCATTAATACAAATGACAAAGTGCTGCTTTGTCACTTGCCCCGCCCATCATAACCCATATTTTCTAGAAAGTTGATCCCAACCTGTCCGTCTCATGGGTTAACTGGGTCAATCCGCACATCACTACTTGGACAAGTCGAAGCAGAGCTGGTAGGCGCTCTTCTCCTTCTGCTGGCATTTAGCAGCAGACTACAGCACTTATAAGTGTTTATGCTGTCCCTGTCATGTCCAGAGGAATTCTGGTACCTATGGTAAAAAAAAAAATTGAGTACTGTCAAGTTTTTCAATTTTTGGCATCAACTTGGAACCAAAGTATCAGTTCCTGTGACATCACTAGTCAGGTTGAATGTTAACAGCAGCAACAAGATGGTGATGATAATATGGTCGACATCTTCACATTAAAGGTTCAACATCTGGGAAACAACTGCGACTGACTTTGAGCATGAAGCATCATCGGTGTAAAAACACAGAGTCCTCCTCCCCTCGTCCTGCCGCAGTCTTGTGTGCTTCGTCCTGTCAGCTCCCCTCAGATGCAACAGCCTGAGCAGGTCTCTCTGTGTGGTCACAACAGGCTTTGGTTTCCTGTGAATTGGCCAGCTTCAGTCCCATTTTGTACATTTTATTTTCCTGACTGGTATTAACCAGGAGCAGCTTTAAGTCCCAGCTGTAGCATGGCTCTTCTCTGCTCACCTCCTCTCCTCCTGGGGTGGTCACCTGCGGCGCTGCATCCAGCTGATCTGACTGCGTGTTCGAAAAGATGCCAGCTGCATTTGTTGATCATCTCAGGGTCCGCTGCTCTTTAATTCAAACCACATGCTTCCTTTCCCAGTGCCTACGGGGGAATTACTGTCATAAGTGATACGTGTTTCAGCACTAAAGCAGAAAAAATAAGAGGTTAAAGGAGAAAAGTGAGTGGCAGAATATGGCAAAAATATGGTAGCCTACAACAGACAAACCAAACACTGGATCTTGAAAGGGTCCTTTGCATTTTTTGTGAGTTTCACAGCCTTTGGAGGTTCCCCACACTTCTTTCGACATGCTTGGAAGAGGAGAGTGACACAAAGTGTTGTTTGCTAATCACACACTGCCTTTCATAGATGTCATCTACTATGAGGTTTATAATTCATTAATGCAGACCTGAAACCATCAGTCAAACTGCTGTGGCTCCAGCTGTGGTCAAACACTCTGTTATCGTTGTGGCAACCCCAAAATCCTCACGGTTTTGATCCACTTCATTCTAACTGGGATCTTATTCCCTCAGCAATCAGTGAAATAAAAAGCTCTGTATAAACACAGCTTGACTGAGCTCTCTCTGAGTTAAATTTTTATATTATTTTAATGTAAGCATGAAATATTCAAATTTATTCAGTTTGATCACACTGTCAGCGGTTCCCGAGCTTGACGAAGAAGAAATACAAGCTTCAGCAGCCGAGGTTAGAGGTCAGGAGAGAATCCATACGAGCCGACGTTGCTCCAGATCGAACATTAATCCCTGTCACCTGCTCAGGGAGTTTCCCGTCATCCTCAGCCCGCAGCTCCTGCGGCCAGCTGTCAGCTGATGGATACCCAGGCAGAGGACTCCCCACCCTGGGCAGCAGGGTGAGGCCTCCCTCCTGGCCTGGAGCTCTGCTGGTGGTCCCTGACACGGAGTCCAACCTGTCATTACTGCTGCCCGGGGGGGAAGGGGCTGCTCGCTGATACCATTAACTTTTCATCAGCAGCTCTGGCTTTCAAATCAAATTTACTCTCTGGCGTGCTCTACTACCCAGATCCTGAAACATAATTTACTAACACCATCACGTCTTCACACCTGCTGATGTAACTGGCTATAAGCAGCCCGATAACTCATTGCATTAAGTTGTTTTGAGCTCTCTCTTATTCTAACCTCTCCCATCTCTCCTTTCCCAGGTACTGTCTGAAGCCTGTAATTGACTCGGGTGACTCAACTCCCCCACGCTGAGTCTCCTCCTCCTGCCACTTCAATACATCCACCCCAGACCGGACATGTTCATCCATCCTCAGCATCCAATACTTCCTCATTTCATTTGGTCCTTCTGAGTGAACAGCTGGTAAAAGTGATGGTCAGTTAATTGACAAATGCACTTATTGACATAATGTGCCCTCATGGTATTGAACACTGTTGGTCGGCTGTGGACAGACTGTTCCTTTATAGTTTTACATTGTTTTTATGTGTGTGAATTAACTCTTTGTGCATTTTATCCTCCCTTGCCTAAAATCCCCTCCTGATGGACAAATGAAGTATTTTAATTTGAATTGAACAGCTAGTTTTACAGCCAAAATGATACAACAAAGACAATCACATAAAACATTTATTTTTCATCTTTTTTCTGCTTTTGTTGTGTTTTACTGATCAGCTGACTCAGACCTAGCACACCACAAAAGATCAACTCATTATTTAGTATAATCGCTGGCACTGTAAAATAAATTACATCCACTTTCTCTCAGTAAAAATTCACTGAATCACAGTGTCAACACGTTCATGCAGACGACTTAATGATATAAAATTTGCAAAATTTGAGTGAATTCTGAGCACTGAGATCAATAATCTTCTCTCATGAACTGGCAAGGTTACACAGCTTCTATTGAGAGAGTTAAATGTTACCTACTACTGAGTCAACAGACCTACAATACTGGTAGCTAAGGGGGTTTTCGGCCCGACACGGAGCGGAGGGCCGAAGAACGCCCCTTAGCTGTGGTATAATGAGCGTATATCACGGCCTGTCGTGATGTATTGCTTAAATAAACTGTCCGTGAATGTTCTCATTCGTCCAGGTCATTGTAATCTCAGGAAAAGGAGGATTGCAAGGATTTATACATTGGTGAAACCAAACAACCACTAAACAGACGCATGGCTCAACACAGGAGACCTAACTCCTCAGGTCTAGACTCAGCTGTCTATCTACACCTTAAGGAGAAGGCACACTCCTTTGAAGACAGCAACGTCCACATTCTAGACAGAGAGGACAGATGGTTTGAGAGAGGAGTTAAGGAAGCCATCTACGTCAAAATGGAGAAACCCACTCTAAACAGAGGAGGAGGCCTAAGACACAACCTCTCTCCTATTTACAATGCTGTTATTTCATCTTTGCCCAGGAAATTCAACAACTTGACCTCCAAAAACAACAATGTTTCACATTCATGTAACTCTAACGACTGTGGTCCACAGTCCTTTGTCTCTAACGACTGACACTCATACCTGGTTTCGGGTCACACCCAGTGATCAACGACTCCAAACGACTGTTGTCAATCTGATTGGAGCACTCATGAATTTGAACACATCTACAGAGGTTAAATACCTGGGGTTCCCACCATTTAGTTAGACTAGCTCTGACTAGTCTGACAGGCATGAACTGATGAAGCTTCTTGGATGAGAAGCGAAACGTCTTCAATAAGACTTTTAAACAAGTCCAGTTGCTTTCGATTTAATCTTTTCCTGAGACTTAAATAAACTGTTTGTGTACAGCTGTAATAGGTCCTTAAAATCTTGTTTTTGTTGACAAATTGTTCTCACCATGTTGAAGAGATTCACAGGTGTAGTCAAGTCCAGTCCAGCCAGTTTAATTCATCTAGTGCCAACTCATAACAGAAGTTATCTCAGGGCACTTTTCATACAGAGCAGGTCTAGACCGTCCTCTCACATCACTGTGAAATGGCCAACACGTGAGATCGCCCCCTCGTGGCTGGCTGCAGTAAAGGTCATAAATCCTCCCTCCCCGATGTTAGTAGGTAGGAGATGGGCCTAAACTAAAACATCAAAGTACACGACAAATAGATTTTTCTCAGAGATGATTTCTGTCAGTTTACGTAGTTCTTATCACACTGATGTTTGTTCAAGTGTTATTTTTTCCTGACCAGTTTGGTTTTAATTAGTTATTTGATGATATAAAAACAGGGTCTCACGCCGTGTTTGACAGCTGAGCTCTGCTGGTGACTGAGTCAGCCAGCTGTGTGGGCGGGAACTCAAAAGAAACCAACGCCGGACACTCCTGTGAAGACTCTGGGTTCAAATGACGTCACCAGCGCACGATGGCAGCGCAAGCATACGGGATATTTTAGCTTCAGTTGTGTACAGTGGGAGGAAGTCACCAGTGAAATTTGTGTCTGTTGAAAGATGTTATAAGACTGAGGGAGAGCCAACAGCATGAGAGGTTTTTATTTTCAGTCTGCTTTGTACATTAAACCCTTTCGACAAACTGGTGTGATCATCTGATGGTTCTGTACTCTGACTGATCATTACAGCATTCCACTGTGGGATCAAAAGTGCATTTTATGAAAGACTAAAGAATGAGGAAATTTTAATGAGGATAAAATGTCCTCGCACTTTTACTGGTTGATTCCACTGAGCACAGCACGTCTGCGCCACTGTTTTGATCTGTCCTCCGCACGGCTGCAGCCCCCAACAGCAGCATTTCAGGGGCACGTTTCGCCCGCCTGATTATGTTGACCTGATCAGATTTTGTTGATTTGGTCCACTTTCCTTGCTTTTTGTGCTTCTACCATTGACAAGTGGGTTACGTAGTCAAATAGTTTCTTTTCTGTCTTCATGATTGCGAGTCTATTAGGGGTCTTTTATTTTGAAAACTGACCAGATTATCTCTGTTTTTTTCTGTGTCTGACTTCCTGCCCACTTGATCTGCTCTGTGCAGGTTGATGCAGCATCTGTCAAAAATAGACTTGTTGTGTGTTTGAAGCAGAGCAGCGCAGAGAGCGGCTTCTGGGACATGTGGAGCCGCTGCTGGTGGAGTCCCAAATGTTGTGTAGCTCCGGCTGACATGGCCCAGCCATAACACGTCACAGCCGCGCCTTGTGGAGTAGGCTCCCTATCTTTAACCATTAAAGGACCAGTGTGTAGGATTTAGTGGCATCTAGTGGTGAGCTTGCAGACTGCAAACACTTTGTGTTACCCTCTCTTTCCAAGTGTGTAGGAGAACCAACGAAACTCGTGCAAAGAGCGAAAGGCCAAATCTAAAGCCAGTGTTGGTTTGTTTGTTCTGTGCTACTGCAGAAACACAGCGACGTCTGTGAAAGATGACCTGTTCCCTCTGTAGTTATCAATCACATACTCCCTCACACGTCACATGCTCACATTTTCTGCTTTAAAATATCATCTCTGTTTATTGTTGTTGCTTTCAAACGTATTTCGTAACTATTAGTTTGCCATCACTTGTATTATTTTTGTGTTGCTCTATATTTTTCTGTATTTCTGAGTTCTTAATAACTTGAGACATTTTTATTTAGGGTGGAAACTTCAAATAAGCCCTCTGGGATTTTTTTTTTTTTTTTTTTTTTTTTTTTTTTTTGCACCCATTCAAGAAAGACTAGAATGTAAGTGTAAGTACATATATAACATATGGAAATATAGAATATAGACATTAAGATAGAAATATTATTCAGAGATAAAAATTTAAGAAATAAAAATAGAATATAAAAAAATATGTGCATTATACATTCAACATATAAAAACAATAGAAAAAAATAAAACTAAGAGGTGTAAAAATATGTAAACATATACAATCTTATGTGAGTGATGTACAACAATGTTTACCGCAGTGGTACACATACTAGTGTAAAAACAAAAGTATGCTGAAGATGGGGACAAGTGTTATAGAATACCTGTATTATAATAAGAGTGTTGGTTGATATAAATGCTCAGTATAAATAAATAAATAATGTAATGGTAGTGGTGATGCCAGTGTGGTCCTTGTATTGCACTGAATATTAAACAGTAGAAATCATTGCACATATAACCACATTGTAGGACAGTATTGCACTTAAGAACCATACTCCTTGCAGTGTATATTATTTGTCATCTTTGCCTTTTTTTATTTTGTACAAAATAAAACTAAATTAAATTAGATATAAGTGGGCCACTTTAAGATAATTATAAAACAATCTTATTTTCCGGTGATTATCCACAAATGAATGTAAATATTTCTGCCATATACTGCTAATAAATCCCTGTAAATCTAATGCATTGGACCTTTAAGCCCCATAGCAGAGATCTCAGTCTCAGATTTCATAGGCTTAATTTTAAAAAAAAATGTAATCCATCAATTAATCATATTTATTTTACACTATACATTTCTTGATGTCATGTCTTTCATTAAGTGCCTTATTATACTGGCTTTGGAAATAATAAAATTATCATAATTATAGTTATGCTCCTCCCACCAGCTCACAGATCTGGAATCCCGAGGAAGAAGATCTACCGTTGGACTCTTCTCAAATGCTCGTTGATGAAGGCGGTCAAGAGCAAATGATTCGACAGCCTGTAAAACCCACAGAGACAGAGTAGTTTTGAGGTAATCCCTCATTACCACATTTTTTATTCTGCTGCAGAGACTCGACATTTGTCCAGCGACGGCTGACAGAGGTTTTAGCTCATCTGGGTTTAATGTCGAGGTGTTTGTGGGTTTGATCCTCCTGATGCTCTGCAGTGAGGCAGCAACACATCAACACATCCAGCCTGTTCTCTGATTCTCCACCAGGAGAAGTGTGAAATGGCAGGTTGGGATTGTGTGTGTGTGTGTGTGTGTGTGTGTGTGTGTGTGTGTGTATGTGTGTGTGTGTGTGGCGGGCTCTGGCCTTTTCCCCTCCTCTCCCACGTCCTCCAGCTCTGCCGCAGCATTAGCATGCAAACAGCAGCTGCAGCGCTGCACCCCATTGCTCACTTCAAACAGCAGCACAACCTCAGCTCCCACACACACACACACACACACACACAACACACACACACACACACACACAACACGACACACCCCACACACCGAGACACACACACAGCATCACACCATGACCATGTAGTACAGTTCATATATCACAACAGTAGAAAAAGCACTTTGTACATGTCAATGAGATGTATTCATTTGACATTCAGCCCACGCAGAAAGTGACACACACACACATGCACACACAAACACACACAGTTAACAGCCTACACAGTATGGGCACTGCACTCACACACACCTGAACACACACACACAAACACACACAGCCAACGTGCAGAAACCTCTCAGCTGTTCAGCATGTTTTCTTGATTATTCACTTTCTTAAAAGTACAAATTCAAACAGCATCAATCTGAGTGTCGAGATGATTTTAACTTGTGCATCAGGAGGTTACAGCTCAGCAACAGAACCTCCACCACAGCTGATCTGCACCTCCTTAAATATGCAAATACTCACTGGAAGCACAGATATGAGCAAAAGATGAATGAACAAATCTTTGGTATATTCCAGATCTGCGCTGGTGCACGCTGCTTCAAGGAAACAGCCACAGCTAGAGCTGGGTGATACTGGCTTATAATAATATGAAGATCTCTTTTTTTTTTTTAGGCTATTCTGCAATATACAATATATATATCTCAATATACACATTTTCTTTAAAATAACACGCCTTAAACTCTCATATAGTGCAAATATATGATGATCCTATAGAATATAATGCATTGCTGTAGATTAAACTAACAGAATATAAAGTAGTTAAGCTAGCTGACAGAGAGACGGAGCAGGGACCCCCCTACTGCATATGCACTGAATATTTTTGAATCTTCTCTGCTTTGCATTTACACGTAGCTGCTAAGTCAGCAGCAGTTGTAGTATGTCAGTCTCTTGCTTGTGAAGTCACAAAACAATCCATTGTCTGTTCAGCTGGGATAATGATACAACTAATATTCAAACATGTTTCAATAATATGTAGCTAACTAGTTCACCATTATGGGCAGGTGCCACACAGTGATTTAGCAGGTTAGCTTGCTCACATGATTGCACAAAGATTCATGGGCGGCGTTTTGTCAGTGCATTTTAAATTACATTTTACAATTAGACAGATTACAAATAGATCTTCTTATCATCTTGAATATTAATGTGTATTTTCAGACATGTTTTAACTTTTGGAGAAAAAATCTCAACCAACCAACCAAACAAACAAAACAAAAACCAATAATTTTGCAAATGCAGTGCAGTAGCTCAGAGGCCCCATTAAGGGTCACAGACCCCCTATTGAAGAGACATGATCTAAAGCAGTAAAATGAGACAAGTACATTAATGCAGCTGTAGGACTAATATTAACCATTTTAAAGCACAAAAAGTAGTTTCAGTAAATACTAAATACTGTAATACTTAGATATGTTTACCTCAGTAAAGTTTAGATTGCAGAACTTTTACTTGTGTGTAATATTACTGTTTAGTATTATATAAAGAGGAATATTTCTGTTTGGTTGGTTTTCGTATTTTTGCTGAAGTATGGGCCTGAGTACTTCACCTCTGGTTAGCACACCCACAGTGCAACTGCACCTGAGCCCTCCACTTTAAGGAAGTTGGGCTTGTGGGTAACCTGCGTGAGTGACAGTGGTCTAGTGGCTCTTTTCCATACACAGACCTGGAAGGTTTTGCATTTCCATTACAACAGGGCAACCCATTTGAAGGCATGTCTTCTAACTGAAGACGAGCTCGAGGAGACTCAAGTCAGGCAGCTGAAAAATAGTGGATAAACTGTTCATATGCACCTCTGGGATAAACACATTGTTTCCTTTAATTCTTCACAATAAAAGTCCCTTGTTGTTTTTGTTATTTAAACACTTTTATTATGAAGCAGCACAAACATCTAAACAAGAAATGTTTTCATTCGGGGGTTCATCAGCAATAACTTAACATGACTCCGACACAGCTAAAAGCAAATATGAAACAGTAAAATAAAGCAGATACCTGAAAGTACAAACAGCGACAGAAGAGAGAAGCTAAATTTCAAAACATAAAAATTTCAAAAGTACTGAGAGCTGAACATGAAGAGACCTTTAGAAACGTCTTTCTCTGTGTTCTCCTGCACACACTTGACCTGAGTATCACAACACTCGTTTGTTTGACAGGGAGAAAAGGTTGTCACGAGTTGGCTGTGGCTGGCAAGATGTCATTACAGCCTGCTTGGAGGCAGGTCAGGCTTGCTTTGACCCCACTCCAGAGTAGGTCCATCTCAGGCATGGCGCGGTGCAGCTCAGGTAAGCTTAGCGCAATAAAAGTGATAAGGGAAATGCAAATCAGCAGACACAGTTTGACTCTGTGCGGCCAAAAGTGCTGGTGGAAAGACCCAACAGAGGTCTCCTCACAGGAAGAGCACCAGGCTTTGAAGCCAATTTGACATAGTGGTCAAATTGTGTAATGACAATGTCACATGATGCACTGTCACATGATGCACTGCAGCTCAAAAAGCCTTTTCCCCATAGACTTACATTGTGAAAGAAGCAGCTGTAAAATGGTAGATACATTTTTTGAGCATCATAACTTCCACAAAATAATTCGTTTCAACATCAGGATTTGATCCATATGGTCCAATAACATTTGGAAAGTGTAGAAGAGCCACAAAATCAAATAATTTTAGCCTTTTCAAATTAGCAGAGGCTAAACTGGAAGTTAGCCACTTAGCCAAATGAAGTCTCTACTGCATTTGATCTATGAGCCGTATAATATTGAAGCATATTCAGAAGCTCTGACAAGAAATCAGATGATTAATCACATTTTTCTCTTAGATTTTATTTTTTCAAGATGACAAACAAAATCACAATGACTCGTAGCTGCTAAAAAGCTAGTATTAGCCTTTCACAGACCAATTATGTTGTGAGGACTACAAGAACATGCCATAGTAACGTCATATAAAACAAGGACTTCTTATTTCTATTCTATGGCACCAAACAAAACAAAAAAAAAAAAAAACAATGTTGAGCAAATTACAAAAATTTAGTAATTAGTTACAATTACTGGTTACTTCTTTCAAAAATAATTTAATTATTTTACCAATTATTGCATCATGAAAGTAATTTGTTACGAGGGAAAGTAACTGCTGTGTTACTTTTAAATGTCTGCTTTAATGCACAAATGTATTATTTTAGTGTAACTATATTCTTTTACTGTCAAATTTTTAACTGTCACTGTAGCTATTATCACTAATGTATGTTATTAATACTCCGACCACCAGGGGGCAGCGATGACTAACCATCCTAGTTCCGAAATATATTTAATATATTGCCCAGTCCTTGCCAAAACTTGATAAGCTAAGTCTGAAGCCACAGTTATCCAACCTACATGTCATGAACAAAACGTCGGTTTTAAAACAAATGAGGACATTGTTTTATGTCTCCTGCAGTGGCAAGCTCAACACTAACCAAATAAATACGAAGCAATCTGTTATCTCTAAATCAAATATGGACTCAACCCAACCCATTAATATATGACTTGACCCGGCATGTAATCAAACAAGTGCTCAGAGCTGCTGCAGTGTGAGTAAAAGCTGTGGGTGTCAGTGTACTGTGCACATTGAACAGGAGAAATCAATACATCATAAAGATCACACCAATATGTGCACATTGCAGAAGCTTCAAATGGATTCCATTCAGATTTATTATGCAGTCAAGACTTGCAGAGACTCGCAACTCGACTTGGACTTTAAAACCAATGACTCATGTCTTCACCTGGACTTCAGCCTTTTGACTTGACAACATTTGATGCCTTCCTCCAAGTATGAAGTATTAAAAAGTATTATTATATATTCATTTCACTGTCCCTCATTTCCTTGATCAACTAACGTTAATGCTGTTCTTTCCCAGCAAGTCGACACTTAATCCCCCAGATCCACTTTGTTTGAACCAATCTGACAGCATCCAATAAGGTTTCAGGAGAGAACCATGAAGAACTAACGTCACGCTCCTGAGCTCCAGTTGGAAAAAATGACACCAAAGATAATTTTGTTCATGTGCAAAAACTACGAGGTGGTCAAAAAAAGAAAAAGAAAAAAAGAAATGCAGTTTGCACAACACTGTTCAAAATTACAGGTGAAGAAGAAATAACTTCCAACATCATTCGACATTTGAAACTGTCAAAACTGCACAAAGACTGGTCAGCTGAGGCTGTTATTAGTAGTAGTTAGCAAGCTAATGGTTTGGTAACATTAGCTCAATATCTGCGTAACTGTAAATCAGAAACTGAAACTCACTGTTACATTATGACTTGTTAATGACTTGAAACTCAAAGTTTAGGACTTGTAACGTGACTTTGGATTCAGGGCCTGCCTGAGCCTTTATGGGACCCTAAGCAGAATTTGATTTGGGGGCGCCCCCGCTGCCTCAGTGTCGCAATACCATTGATTATTGTTAATGCTTGATCATTCACACACCTACTGTAAATGTAACACCCTCTATCAATATTATTAGCTGTAGCTGTGTTGTTTACATGTAATATGTTTTTACTCTTGTAATATGTTTTTGTACCTCCAGTTGAGGTCTGCAATCCATGCTCATGGATTCCATGGGACTCACCTTTACCCTCTCATCCGTTGGACACTTGGATCTCTCCTCGAACATCCTCTACTGGACTGGTGTCCATCATTTATAATGACCTGCTTTCTAAAGATGCTAAACCTTTGGGAGTGATCGGATCTTGTAACCATGAACTTGAGACTCGGGGCTATGATTTGGACTGGAACAATATTTGGACCAACATACCCATCTCATCAAAGAATCCAGCACATCAACTTATTCACTACAAATTCGTGCCCAAATTTTATGCCACACCATACAAACGCTTTACAATGAAACTGATAGATGATCCCAACTGTACAAAATGTGATCAAAACGCAGTTGGCACATATCTTCATGTCTTTTGGGAATGTCCTTCAGTGTATGGTCTCTGGTCCAAGGTGCACAGTTATCTTGAAAATGTTTTGGGATTTCCTATTCCTATGTATCCCCCCCTACTTTTATTCAATGATGACTCCGGCCTTGGCGGCAACATTAGATTGGCACAGAGGAAAATTATATTTGCAGGACTGACTGCTGCTAAGAAAACTATAATACACTCATGGTTTTCCCCAGACACCCCATTGGCAAAGGAATGGCTCAATTACTTTAGAGATATTGCCCTTTTAGAAAGATCTTTGGCGGTTATACATAAAGCACAAGCATTTACTGTGCAAACCTTGGACTCTTTTATAACTTCTCTTTCTGACATAACACTGCTTGCTGGTATATAAGGTACAACTATAAGTTGCCCGACTGTGAGACTCTTTGTCATCTAATGCAATGCATCTAATTGTATGTATAACATGTGGGTGCGTGTGTATGTGTGCATGGATATGTCTATGTGCGCATATATATGCTTCTACAGGTGCGTATGGATATGGATATGTGTGTAGGTACAGATGCACATGTGCATAGGTAAAGTAGTATTTGTTACTTATCCCCCCCCCCCCTCTCTTTTTTTTCTTTTCTTTTCTTCTCCCCTTCTTTTTTCCCTAAAATCAATAATGGCAAGGCAACGGCACTATGTTTGTAATATTATGTTCAAATTGTTCAATAAAAAGTATGTCACAAAAAAAAAAGGTTACTTTAAGGTTTACCTATAAACTAATAGAAGGGCGTCGCTCACAGTAAAAGACACGCTGGAGCAAAGAAGGTACACGAGACCGTCTCCAGACCAGCTCCCACCTGCTGAGAGCTGCATCATTCATGACAGATCAGCTGCTTGATTTTCTCCTGGATCAGTAGAAGGGGACGTGATGGCAGTGAGACAGAATGGAAGTCATATCTGAGCTATTACTATTACTACTACTATTATAACTGTATATTCTGCTTTTTTATGAAGGAGATGTACAGTGACCAGGGCGCACCTCTTTTCCAGCTCTCTTTTTATCCTTGAGACACACTGCCATGCAAATGTGGTTGTGTAGCGTTATTGCTAAACTATGTGGCCTTGCACAAGGTGACACACATTAGAATTACTGCTAAAACAGCTTCATCCCAATATGATCGTCACCAAATCTGTTTCTTTACCAGATGAAAAATCATACTCATCTTTGTTTGGATGCAGATTTGTTGTGATGTGTTATGTCGTGACTCTGAATCATGCAGACATGTTGGACATTTCCTGAGGTAAATCTTTTTCCTTAGCTGAGCTGCTGCTATCACGTTTAACTGTGACAGGTACAGCTGTTTCAGAGGTGCGCATGGACACATCTGTGTGCCAGACCTACCACCTTGCGCTTGAGGGCCATGCACATCACGGGATTTTCCTGTGAGAAACAGCAAAGTGTGAGGGTGCAGGGAAATGACCGTGAATTATGGAGAAACCCAGGAAAAACAGGAGTGCTGGCAGGCATATAGCATGGACAAATAAATAACACAGCAGCAAAACACACACTAAATCAGAATATCACCTATATAGTGAAACACACTTTACTTACAATGCTCCCTAGACATGTCCTGCTTTATAATAATTGTGGTGTTTGCCATGTTTGTCCCCTGAGGGATCCTGGAACTTGGATTTCATATCACTTCCTGCACAGAGCCGGAATTTAGCTCCAGGATATCGTCTCCAAGCAGGCAGTGGAAACACAGCCTGTGATAGTGTCTAAATGCTAAGTTACAGGATGTTTCTGTAGCAGCCAATCAAGTGTCCTCCAAAGCTGTAACAGTGATGGGATGAGACTGGTAGTAATGGGATGTGAACCAGTGCAACACAAAGCAGCCTGCAGTTTGTTGATCATCATGTAAAATCCATGGATTCATGTCTGAGTGACCCCAGGACTGATCTCTGCTTCAACACAGATGGCACTTTCTAATTACACATTCTCAACATTTGGGGGGTTGGTGGGAACACGAGCAGAGTGCATTAATTAGCAGACATGTTCAGATGGAAGCTGCTCTTTTAATGAAATCAGATCCAGAGCTGCAGATCACAGTCTTGTTGATGAGTCTTACTGTATGTGCTACTGAGCGTATGTTCATATCTTGCATAATAACCGCATCGGTGTAATTGCTTCTTCTCGCTGACGTCACAGAAACAGCGATCAGTTCTGCACCCTGTTTTCCGGTTTTTCAACAAGAATCCAGAGCAGAGGATGTTTTATTTACTTCCTGCTGGAGCTGAAATTAGATGACAGTGACACGGAGATGAGGTGGTTTTACTTGTCGTGTCTGTACTGCAGCAGCAGAGCACAGACAGGATGTAGATACAGAGTTGTCAAATCAATACTTAACTGCTTCCAAATGATATTTTTAGAATTTCTTCTCTTCAAACTGAGACTGAAAGACACAGAAGCACAAAATATACCTATCTAAGATTATGTAGGGTAATATTAAGGCTGCCAGTTTTAATTAGTTCAACTTTAATTCCAGAGAGATGGTGCAATTGTTGTTGAATTCCTCCAAAATTGACCCAGAAATGAAAAGTGTACCAATTTAAACCTGCAGTGTGGGACTTTTACATGTGAACCTCTATTACATTCCCTTGCCAAATGAGTTCACACAATGCCAATTAAGCCTTTCACCAGCAGGTAAATCTCTCTGTATTTTGCAGGGAACAGAATCAAGAACTAGAACAGTTGAGAACCAGTTCCAAAATGTCTGATCCGTTGGAACTGTGCCTCTGTGCCTGTCAATTCCTTGTATTGTTGCAATGATGTCAGATTTATGCGTCCACACTGATGGAAACTTGACAGAAGGAATAACAGTGGAGAGGAGGAAACAGTCAAAAGTGAGGCTTCATCTCGCGAAGTAAGATGCTGGTTATAATCTGTAAAATTATCATTTCAAGTAAGAGTGGAATAAGAGTGGGTTTAAAGGTAGTTACCCAGGAATGCCAAATATTTGGCACTCAAGTATACAGCATACAAGAGCGGCACTGCTTCTCAACCGAGCACCAGTTCGTTACCCCCAGCTGCTCGGGGTGTCTCACTTGGGGCAGCCCCTTCGACTGACACCTCTCTCAGAAGCATGTCTGTAGATCCTGTTTGTGCATGTGTGTGTATTTTGGGCCTGTGTGTGTATGTACAAAAATTACAACACAGTGAAAAAAATGTAATCTCCCCTCAGGGATTAATAAAGTATGCCTTCTTCTTCTTCTTCTTCTCCTCCTGAATAAATTTTTATTACTGTGTCATGCACAAACAATGTGCCCAGCCCAAACAGGCTTACAAGACACCATTATTAAGCAAAACAGATCAGAAACCAGAGTAGCAACATAACTTACAATTAATGTTAAACAAATAACCCATCCAGACACTTCTTCCAAGCTTTAGAGACAAAATTAGCCAACTTATAAACATTAAAATTAAACAACCACTCCATTCTGTCATCATCAGACCACCAGAACATTTCTAAATAATGCCAAATAAATGACTTGACAATAACACAAAATAAGTTTTACACATTCTAACATATAGTTTACTGATGGTCAAAAATGTATATGTGGAGTTGTGGGTAATTGCAACTGGACGTGCGCAATACTACTGCAAAGGAAAACAAACAGAGAAAAGTTAGCTGGCAAAGTGTCAAGACAGCGAGCAAGTGAGAAATAAGCAATGGAGTTCAAACACAAAAGCAGGTTTCAGAAGTGAAAATTGAAAGAAGCAGCTGAGGAAGAAAAAGCAAAGCTTCCAAAAAAGAGTTTCCTTTCAGAAAGGTTCTGAAAGATGAAATGACAAGCACAAGTTGTTCCCATGGATGTATTAAGGGAAGTGCAGCTATGATGTAAGTAGAACTTATATTTATTCACCAGTAAGTATGGAGGACCCTAAGACTCATGCCAGACTCTTATTCATTGATTTCTTTTTGGCATTTAACACCATACAGTCATTTCTGTTTGCACAGACTCATCTGTCATTTTAAACTTGATCTTCACCTGATTGGTTGGATTTTTTACAGTGTGTGAGAGTTAACAGTGTTCTCTCCAAACAGCTCTACTCATCCACCGGTTCCCCCCAGGGTTTCTGTCTCTCCGCTCTTCTTTACCTCATGCACACCAATGACTGCAGAAGCAACTAGAAACAGACACATCTTAAAGTTTGCTGATGATTCTATTATTGTTAACCTTCTTGAAGGGGAGGAACGGGATCACGGGCTGGCTTGGTGTGACGAGTCTTTCCTCCATCTAAATGTGTCATCACCAAGCCCTCTGCCAGCTGGTAAAAGGTGTTGATATTGATGTTGCTGAGACGAAAAAATATTTGGGCGTTGTTCTTGAAAACAAATTGACGTTTGAATCCCATGCTGACTTTCCCTCAAAAAACGTCCAACAAACTCTTTATTTCTTGAGAAAAATGTAGCTCCTTTAATGTTTCCCCTGAGATGATGACAGGCTTTTTCATAAGTTTCATTGACTCTATTTTGACTTTCTGTATTATCACTTGGTTTGGAAACCTTAATCGTCCTGTAAGAATCGACCTGGAAGTCTTGTGGAAACTGCCAGTAAAATCTCAGGGAGGAGTCTGATCGAGTTTTTGGTCATTTATAACAGGCAGGTACTTAGGAGGGCTATACTGGCCTGTCAGGACCACCCACTCCAGAGGGATTTGAGCTGCTGCCCTCAGGTTGCCGTTTCAGGGCCCCTCATTGGAGGCTCAATGCAACCTTGACTGCAGTCCTTGCACTATGCTGGCACATTTTGCACGCTTGCACTTAGGCATTCTTGCATATTTGTATTTAATATGAAATTTCCATTCCCTTAAAGTAGTATGTGTTCTTTTTATCTCGTGTTTTGTATTTATTGTTGTTGCCTTTTTGTATTGTGTTTTCAATGTAACCTCTTGCTGCACAACAAATTTCCCTGAGGGGACAATAAAGATAACCTAACCTAAACTAATAATCAACCCACATGTAGATATGAATAATGTTTTCAATATGAAGTTGCACCATCACCTGTTATAGCCTACTCTATTTTCATCTGTGTTTTGTGTGTGTTGTCACCAAAATGTTATGTTATGATGCTGCAACACCAGATTTTGTCAGGCAGGTTAGTCAATCACTATCTTGATCTTGCTGTTATGACTCCTCCTCTATATCAGAGCGGTTGGTTTTACAACTAATTTAATTTCAGAGACAACTGCGCAGTGCATTTTGCTGTTCGTTTTACACCACTGCTGTGAACGCAGCAGTGCAGTGTGTGTACAGTTTAGGCTGTTTGTTGTGAATACATGCTAAAACTCATCAAGACCCTAATGCAACGTTTCAAGCTCAGAAGGTAGAGCGGGCTGTCCACTAATGGAGGACCGGTGGTTCAGTCCCCGGCTCCTCCAGTCCACGTGTCGAAGAGTCCTTGGGCAAGACACGAAGTGAACATGTGCACGAACGGGTGAATGTTAATATACTTATATAAAATTTCATGTATAATAATAAATAATAATAATAATAAAAAAGAATAAACTAAACCTTCACTTCAACTATTTGTGATTACTATGTCTAACATTGTGACATTATCCACGTTAAAAACCATCCAGTTTTATATCAGCTGAACACATGACCGATGTGTTCGATGTGTCGATGAGCTCATCTGGTCTGTGAGCGAACATCTAACAAAAAAAAAAAAAGAAAGGTTTGGGAACCACCGCCGTGGATCATTTCACCGGTTCAAACAGAAGCATCCACTTTCTAAATGTTTGACTGTTTGTTGTCAACAGCTGGCAGCAACTGAACTTGGACCCAAGCTGTTTCCATAGCAACATAACCCAATAAAACAGCATATAGCAAGTCAGCTGAGGAGTGTTTGAATTTATGAAACAAAAGCGGAGTATGGATGCAGATACCTGTCTTTAACTGCAAGTTTATTACAGCCACGCTGAAATGGAGTTGTTAGCATTTAGCGCTAAAACGCTGTGTGTCCCTTTTTAACTGACCCGACTGCAACAACAACCTCCCACCTTCCTCATTTTTGAGGTTGAAGATGTATTTGAAAGGCTGCAGATGTCAGTAACTATTTAATTAAAAGACAAACACGTCTGAAACGAAAAATATAAAATGCTATTGTAAACATATTGCAAAAAGAGATATACATATAAATTTATGTAAAAGAAGTGGAACCATTTAACATGCAGCCAGCTCACAGAGGCAGCAGAGACTAAATACTGTTTTCTGTCTTTCCTCCCTCACTGTGACACACACACTTCAGTTATACAGTGTGTGTGTGTGTGTGCTTGATTCAGATGTGACTGTGCCACCTAAATCATGTAGGCGCTGCAGCAGAGTGTCAGATATCGACGCCATGGCAACAACACAAAGCTGTGTGGTTACATAAAGACGATCAGAGTTTCAGAGTGAAAAGACAAACTGATCAAAAACAGACGTTGACTCACCTGATCTCGACTGAGCTGCTGTGAACTGAACTGATCTTAGACCCCATTTAGCCCCCTTCAGGTGCCATGAATGGATCAGAAAGCAATTAGCTGTTTAAAAAAGCCAAGTGTAAATGCATCCAGCAGGCATTAGAGACAGAATGAAACCAGAATTTTTGAGGCATTTTCCAGCCAGATGTTTAAAGATCTAAGAGTATCGATCCATGCATCTGCGCATCTGTAATCTTTATTTCAAAAACATGTAACTACGTCAGTAAATGATCTGTAGAAGCAGCCTCCACATCACTAATCTCTGTAAACAGATGTCTGAATATGAAAACAGAACCTGTAGGCAAGGGACAAGATTTTGGTATTTTGGTGTTCTGGTTTCCATATCTGGTCTGAGTAGTATTGACCAATCACGTGTGAGGAGGCTTTGGTTGCGTGCAGGTGAATAGTCCGTGTGCAGAGCAAAAGAGGCAGCGCACATTTGGCAAAATTTGCAATCGTCTGACGACAGTTTAGCTTTTTATTAGCTTTTCAAAAAATCTGCCCGGATTTATATGCAGATATCTCTTTGTAGATGTCTGTGTCAAGTTGCTAGTTGGATGGTGGCCTAGTAACTCGTCCATGGGTTTGACTCCCGCCTACGACCGCCTTAAGGCCCCAATCACACAGAGCGTCCCTGTCAGGTTGCAAAACACCTCTGTCTAATCGTGATTATACTGTGAAGTAAACTCAGATCTTATATTTTGGTTAGCTAGAAGTGGTAAATTTCTTGTTATCAGATAGTTAGCTACCTAAACATCTGCCTAAAATTTGGACAGATAGAGGACACTCATGCTGACTCTGACTGAGGGTGAGAGGTGCTTCCACTGGACACAGAAAACAGAGATCTGTGCAAAATCCTTGGAAAGAGGAGAAATTACTGGTAGTTTGCCCTGGGAAATGTTGAAAGTGAGCTAATGTTAGCTTAAAAGAAATCATGAACTGTATGTTAACAGTTATTAGCAGAATTTAAAGTCTGTGTAAAAAAAAAATACTTAGACCAGTAAACATTCATTCATTCATTCGTTCATGATTTCTGTGATTTTTTCAGCAGACCTGGAACACGTCTCAGTGACGTGCAGGAGCCACGGTCCCCCAACACTATTTTAACCTCATGAACCAACACGCGAACGACACCGCCTCACCCTCCGTAACGGTCAGTTACGAACGTACCTTCAGCGTCTCTCTCAGTCCAAATCAGCAGAGCAGTTCACTTCAGCTCACTTCAGACATAGAAGAAAAGAAAAATACCATCCTGTCACCGTCCTCTGGCTCTGGTGGCTCAAACATGTCTGGACATGTCAATAAAAACTGCTGAACGGAGGTTGTTTTCAGGTCATAGTGGTGTTTGACACTGAGACAGTAGAGCAGACACACCCCCAGCGTTTAAGATCAGAGAAAACTGCTAATTTTTTCATGATGAGATCTTATTTTATATATTTAGTGAATTTTTTGATCATTTAAATTTGGCAGGGTGGTTTATAACACGTGTTTCTATGGTGTGACAAATTCAGGACACACATTCATTGTTGCTTTGGGAAAAGATGCGAATTATGTTTTTTAACTTGTGACGTTCAGGGTGCTATTGCAAAAACGCAAGTTATTCCGAGCTCTGTGCTGCGTTCACACCAACTTTAGCCCTGCAAGAAGAGAACAGCTCCCACGTTCATTTGAATGAGCCCAGGGCAGCGATACAGCATGGGTGCCAAAAATTTGACATCGTCCGGAAAAGTGCTGTGCTACTCTACCCGCGAAATATATGCAAGGTACATTCCTGGTAGAATTCTTTAAGATAAAAACGACTTTATTGATCCCACATCAGATTAAGTATAACGAGGATGGATATTTCACCACGATGCAAGATAAAATGATTGTCAATGTCCTAACTTTTACAAACTATGTCTCAGAATATTGTAATCAATAAACATTTACCATGAAATCTGACTGCAGTTTCTCATGGTATGGAAGAACACGACATGACATTTTTTTCATGTGCAAGTTGTTCACCTTTATATGTCTCTTTGGCTGTTTTTTTTATTTCATGCTGTGCCTTAGCTTAGACATATTCATAGTCAAATGTTCTGCAAAAAAGAACTTTGAAGCACCATTTCAACCTCTGATATGTTCACTTTGAATGTACTGAATAATATATATATATTTGTATATATATATATATATATATATATATATTTTTTTTTTTTTTTTTTTTTTTTTTAAACACCCACTTGAAGGACGAGACAGGATATGAGTCACTGAAGGTGCCTGACAGTGAGACTGTCCTGCCTCCAGACGGATGCATGTTGTCACATACTGTACTTATATTTTTTAGATTACCAGAGTTTTATGAGGACATCATATAGAAACACTTCAGTAAGCAATTCCATAAATGGATAATACAATAAATGTATAAAGGCCTGCGACAAATTGAATTAAATCATAACCGTTTGAAGCACAGTGACTGATGACTGCTCCGACACTCAGCTGGTTTTGTGTATTTGGTCCAAACGTCCCTCAATCACCCAAATTCCTCTCTATCTTTAGAACAGGACTGTTTGTCAGCCTCTCATTCACAAATTAAATGTACCCCTTCAGTGTAATGAGCCGTACACATAAACAGTGACAGGACTTAATCACTGCTGAAAATTTAATTAAATGTTAGGAAACAGCCAAAAATCTGACCCAGTAATGTGCTGTACAGTTTCTGGGCTGTGACCCAAAGTATAAACAACACGAGTCCCCAGATGACGGAGGCTTTCGCTGTAGATATCTGCCTGTTCAACTGATTAGTTGATCTATAAAATGCCAAATGTCAGTCTTTAGTTGTCAGTGTCCGCAGTGATTCTTCAGACTGTTAATTCAGTCTGATCAAACACCAGAAGTCAAGGTCTGGAACATTTTTAAAAGCAGCTATAGTTGATATTTCTATAATAACAATGGATCAAAAAATGACAATGAAAACAATGTGAAAGAGGTCGCTCTTATGTTATGAAACTACAGATAATAATTATCTGTACCTGCAGCTCTCCTCGGCTTTGCAGAGCTTCATAGTGAGTGATTTGTGTTTAGCTCTCCAGCTGCAACTTTAGCAGTTAGCAGCTAAAGAGCTAAATAATAAAATAACACTATATGAGTTTTAAAATCCTAACAGATTTTAAAATCTGGTTGCCTCACACACATCAGGAGAAACTTAACAGATTCTGTTATCTCAAACACCCACACGCTAGAAGATTTTAAAATAATAGCTCACTACACACCACAAGATGTTATCAAAATTGTTGTGCCAGAGGGAGCACAATCTTGTGTGATTTAATGAAGAACGTGATCTTGAATGATTTCATGGTGAAGCAGATGTAAACAATGGAGACAGACTTAGCAGAACAACTCGCTATAGTAACGCTTTGCAGTAAGAAAAAAACAAAAGCAGAAGTTGATCCTGGATGAGAAAATGTTTTTGGAGACACAGCTTGTCTATTCTTCAGTGAGAACTGGAGGTGAGATTTTTACAGTTTTAATATCTGTTAAACGTAGTATGCAAGCTAATGCTAGCCACAAGGGCTAGAGTTTACTGTGAACATTGGAAACCCTCTGCAAACCCTTCACATTATCGGATAATCTGGGCAAAACATCGGAGCCAACCATTGGTTTGGCCCAGATTTCTTCTTTGATTCTCAGGAAGAGTAAACCTGAGGAAAATCTTGCCAAAACTCCTGTAGCGTGGGACCAGCATAGCAAGTTCAGGAGATGATATGTCAATGTTGTGTTCAGAACTTGTTTTTACTGCCCCCAAATGGCCAAAATGGCAATGGCAAGTTTAAAGTCAAACTGACATTAAAATAGATTTTTAATTAAAGAAGTATGCATGTCTGTGCTGTTTGTTTTGTGTACTTTTATATCAAAATTAGAATTACCACAAAGAAAACACTTATTTGTTTATTTTTCTGCTGTGACGTTCATGTTTTGCCATGTACCCACTGATGATGTTGGTACTATAATTTGATTCAATTCCCTGTCTGTGACCTCAGTGCTCCCTACCTCACTCTATGACTGTGTATGCGAATTTAATCACAGTCGGTTGCTGTGTCCAAATTTCATACTACTAACTAATTGTTTATTGTATTGTTGGTTAACTGTCGCCTCTAAGATGTTGTGCAGCTGCCCATCACTAGCCGGGGCTGCAGCACCCACAGATGGCTGTCCTCCATCTCTGCACTAATGGTCAGAGCGTGGAAAGCAGAAAGCAGGACCGCTGACGTCTTATAAAATTAGTTAGGCTGTGTCAGAATAAACTGGTATATAACCACTCGACTGGAGTAATGTGTAATCACATTCAGCACAGGTATGTGGACGTTAACCTGCACGGAGAGCAGGCTGCAGCTGCTGCCAGCACTGCTAATGATGGACACACGGTGCTGCAAATGTAGCGACGCCTGTGAACTGGTTCAGGCAGTTAACTCGAGCTGCACCGCGCTCAAACGTGACACGCCTCACTCGCTGTAGTACAAACCAAACGCACCCTTAAACCTCTAAAGCCTCCCATCTCTCCCTCTGCCTGCCAGTGCCAGTGCTGCTTTGCATCAGCGTCACTGCCTGTTCATTCAGCCCCACCACCACCCCAGCATCCACCTTCAGGCTCCGACAGGGGGTCCAAGATATGTGTTCGAGGTCGGAGCCTAGACGCCAAACTCTAACTATGTTCTGCTGCTGCAATAAACGTTCTTAAACGTGAGTTGTCTGACTGAACTAATGTCTATGATCCTGCTTAGTCTGAAAAAATAATGTTCATAATGCACACCGTAAAGTGCCACACATTTCAGCGGTGTTTAAAATATGATTTGGCTGTTAAAGAATGCGATTAAAGGCTTCAAATAGCTCTTAATACACACAATATTTCTGGACAATGTTTGACCTGATTGAGTAGTAAAATGTGCTCAGTTTTGTATATGTTTTCTTACTTTAAGATTAGTCAACTAGTCTAAATTTACAATAAGGAAATCAGTTGCCAGGAACATCCTTAGTTTACAATATATACAACACAGTCCTACTAATTAGTATACATATACATATAATACCCAAGAAATTAACACCCTTATCTGTTTTATACAAAGGAAATAATACTGTCCGTTGAACATCAGTGAACTTGTGAACCCATTCTTTGTGAAAACTGATAGTGGATCATGATCTTGTAATAAGCCAGGCCCTCACGGACTTGTTTTTATACAGAACATCATATTTTCTCCAGGTGCCATCGTTTTGTGCAATAGTCCTGCACAATACTTACGCAAGCGTCTTAAAATTAACAGCTGCAGCTCATTTCATCTATTAAGGGTGATGCATTGAGTCTGGTTTTATTTTATTTTTTTACTGGCATGTTAAGTGCTTGACTGTTGACAAATGACCAGTGTTGTTTTATTCCCTCTGAGACAAGTAATAAATCAAAGTTTACTAATCAAAGCAATGTTTTCTGGGTGTACTTACTCTTTTAAAAAGGGCAAAAAGTGAAAAGTGGACAACTATAAATACAGTCCAGTACAGTACATCTATTGACAAGAAATTGAGCTCTGATGTGCACTGAAGCAGTTTGTAATAAAGGGCAACAGAGACTGTAGGCATGTTTTAGTACAGTACGCCGCACAGTTGAAACTCGTGTCCATAGGATTTCACTTGGAAGTCCTGTTAGGGAACAGCAAGGTCATCTTATCCTCATTCCAGTCATGTATTTTATTTTGCCTCGAGGCTGCCATGCTGCATTTCCTCCACTAAGACAATAAAGAGATTTATGACAGGATTTTAGTATTCTTCGAGGTGCGAAAGTGTTTGGCTTCTGTGTTTTTGCTGGAACATTTGTATGTGAATCCTGTTTTTCAGAGCATTCATCCAAACACACTCACCTGCTTCCAGGGAAGATCTCATGAATATTTTTTTTTTTTTTTACACTTTCCAAACTCTCAAACACTTTTCGCTGTGTACAGACCCTGGGAGCTGGCCTGATTATGCTGTTTGCTTGTTTACGAACAACATTTTGCCCAGGCAGTCTCTGCAGCCGCTCGCTTTTTAACCGTCTCAGGAGTCCGCAGCCGTCCGGATGATGCTGCTTCTTCATCCCCCGGAGCTAAAACAGACATCTCCTATTCTACAGCAGAGTTCACTGCCGCTGAAGGAGAATTTATCAAAGCTCTGCTCAAAAAATATTAATAAATAAAAAAAATATATTCACTGTTTTGCCTCTGGGATTTAGTTCCAGCTGTATAATAGCGTATGCATATGAATAAGCCTGTCGTCCAATCCTAATACGTGTTCTGTGTATTTTTTTTCTTTCCAGTTCGTCCTTTGTAACGTTGATACGGTAACAGGAGAGAGGAGGAAGGTGTCAGACAGTTTTTATTCAGGAATTTTTAATAATGCAAGACCATTTATGTCAATTCAGAGTCAAGTCCCACAATCGTTGACGGTTGTTTCCTGCATTATTTCATCCATTAACATCCTTGGAAGTGGTGTGTTATAAATGTGCTCCCATCTATCCTGAATAATGCATGGCTTTTAAAGCAAACCTTTATTTTTGTGGGAAAAATCAGAGTCAAACACTTCTGAGACAAAGACAAGTCTCAAGTTAAAACGCTTGCGAGGCTGTGACAAGTCAGAGGAAAAAAACGGACACGACACTGGAAAAAGTCAGTATCAAGACGACTAAAAGACTGAGACAAGTAAGAGTTAAAATATTAATGTTACAGTGAAACGTCTGAATTAACAAGTCAAAACATCCCTGAGACTGAAATCAGCGTGACCCGGAAATACCATAAGCAGTGTTGCAGTGGAGGGTATATTCTTTATTCTTTACTCTTTATTCTTTACTCTTTATTCTTTATTCTTTATTCAGATCCCCATTTGCTTCCACAAAGCTGTCATTAGTCTGCCTGGGGTCCACACACAAAAACTTGAACTAATTTTTAGTTTCAGTCTGATTATTGTCTGTACAAAATTTCAGCTGCCGTAATATCGATCCGGGTTTAAGATAAGTACGGTGTGGCGCTCAAGTGCAGTAGGACATACCTGAGATTCAAACACGCATGAAGAAAGAAAGGAAATGATAGATACCAGTAATAATGCTAAATAAATAAATTTGTATATGTTTACATACAAACATACCTGTTTGACTACATGTACACTCATAAGTAAAAAGAGAAAATAAAGAAAGAAAGAAGGAAAAGCAAGGAAAAAAGTTACTTAAAAACTTAAACTTAAAAATACAAGAGTGGGGTACAGTAGGAATAGAGGGGGATATGGATTTTGGAGTTCTCATATTGCATTAACAAACTCATTACACCTCTTTATAAATTTTGGTCTTGCAACCTTAATCCATATGTGATTTGTTCCATCCCATATTTTTTTAATCCAGATGTTGTATGTTGGAGGTTCGATCAAATTCAACCATCTAATTGTGATACTTTTAATTGCAGCCCCTGAGAGGATTTTGTAATAGATGTAATAAATTTTTGCCCTTCCCTCAAACCCTTCAGGGATCGCTCCGAGGAGAATCACCCTTGGATCTTTGGGGATGTTTTGATGGAACGCTGCCTCTCAGGGCACCTAAACACATCCCACCAAAACTTCAGGCAGGACCAAAACAATGTGAGTGTGGTTCCCAGTTTGCGGTCCACATTTTCTCCAACGCTTGTCTGAATTAGATGGAGCCCACTTTGCTGTTAGTTGTGGGGTCTGGAAGTATCTCGTTATTACTTTCCATTTAAATTCCCGCCAAATATTAGAATTAGTCATCAAATGTGCCTCGCCACAGATTTCCCTCCAGGCGTCTAGTGAAATGTCTGTGTTCATTTCAATCTCCCATTTCTCTTTTATTTGTGAGTTATTGTTTGGGGTCATTGACAGGAGAACTTCATTCCCAGTTTGGATTTCTGTAAAGAACTGTTCTATTGGAATTTGTTTTTTTTCCATTTTTTCCCTTTCTTGTGCTTTATCAGAAAATGTCTAAGTTGTAAATATCTGAAAAATTCAGGCCTTGGGAACATGAACTCCTGTCTTATTTGTTCAAATGATTTAAGCTCTCCATTGTGGAGGATTTGATGCAAACAATTAAGTCTGTACTCGGACCATTTCTTAAAGTTTTGTTGACTTTTTGAAGGAATATCTGTTTTTAATCTGTCTAATGTTGGTAGGGAGCATATTCCAAGCTGAAGAACCTTTATAATGAACAGTTCTCATCATACAATTTGTTCATGGACTTGCAGAACAAATTGTACCACCAGAGGACCAGTAATCACTTGACATGTCACATACCCACGACAGAAACCAATATACACTACTTTATCACCAAAGAATTAAGGTGTATTTTTCAAGGTGACAGTATGCACGAATAACAAAAGACTAGATTTTAGTGAAGCCTCCACCGTCAGCCAAGATAGTCGATCAGAAGAACAACTAAGAACTAATCTGGCTGCCCTGTTCTGTGCAATTTGAAGCTCTTTAGGGTCTTTTTGAGCAGCACTTGACTAGATTACTGGTACAAAGTGTACTCACTCACTCATCCAGTCAGCACTGGGCCTCATTCACCAACTCTTCTTACGAGGAGTTTTCTTATTAAAGCAATATTCCACTCTTAGATAATCATCCACTCAGTATGTACTCACCCCTATGCCGATGTGAGGATGGGTGAAGATCTTCAGTTCACAAAACAATCCTGGAATTTTATGGAGCTAAATTAGGGTCAAAAGTTTTGAACTTGAAAAAATAAAATTTGAAACTGAAAATTCAAGTTTTGATCTTGAATTTTGAAAAATACATCAGTGTATTCAAAATAAAAAATAAGTGTGCAAAAAAAATTTCAGGTTAAATATAATTATGATTCACTCTGGTAATTCTTTTGAATAAATTATTTATTTTCATTTTTCACTTTCATATATTTTGATATTCAAGATTGTATTTTTTTCAGTTGCACCTTTTTTATTTTCAGATTCAGATCTTTTTTTTTTTCAGGTTCAAATCTTTTTTTTTCAGGTTCAAATCTTTTTTTTTTTCAGGTTCAAATCTTTTTTTCAGTTTCAGATCTTTCTTTTTCAGTTTCAGATCTTTTCTTTTCAGTTTCAGACTTTTGACCCTGATTTCGCGTGGTGGGCGTGGCATCAACTAAGACGGGTGGGGAATCATGACAGACAGCTTAACAAAAAAGGCTAGGGACCTTCCCCTATCACGTTTGTCTTCAGAGAACGTAGGAACTAAAACAATTCAACTCAACATTTTATGTAGGCTACGACATGTGATTGGCAGTGAAAAAACTGATGTCAATGACAAACTTCCATTTGCACGACATGCACGAATATCCTGCACGGCTAAATCTGTTTTAATTTCCACTGTTAGGCTAAGGCTGTTAATATGTCACTTCATTAAGTTTAATATTATTCAATACGTGGTAAGTTTATCCAAATATCGCCTTTTTTGAAATTTATTCCAACGTTTACGGAGATATGAGGAGGATGTGATGTGTGGAGATGATGAGATGTGAAAACTGTTTTAGACAGTACTGAGGAACAATTACAGAAGCAGGGCGATAAAGGTCCACCTGCTGGAGCCAGCACACAGGTGATTAATGTTCAAAATGAGAGGTCGTTTTGTGACAACATACAATGTTTCTGACGTCTTTAAGTGGTGAGCTGGTAAAGCTGGAAGTTAAGCATAGGGCTAACGCACCCACACCATGCATCTATTTGTCATATAAACTCACTAGGAGTCAGGAAAGCGTGTGAACAACTAGCCAGAGTCATACCAGCTTTAACATTATAATTTAATTTTAATCGATCAATTATTTAAATATCTGACAACCCCATTTGAGGTCCTGACCCAAGGTTGGGAACCACTGCTGTAAGAATTCACAGACACTGGCTGACAGCACCAGGCCACATTCATCAACCTTTTCCACCGCAGGCTGCTGCAGGTTATTTCAGCACCCCATGCATTCCCAAGTCACAACAGCACTACCCTTATTCAATGTATTTATTATCTGTGTTTTTCACGCAGTACCTACTACTGTCTGAATGCTAAATGACGTTAAGATACTCGATGCTAACGTTAGCCCTATGCTTAACTTCCAGCTTTGCCAACTCACCACTTAAAGACGTCAGAAAAATGTACGTTGTCACAAAACGACCTCTCAGTCAGTTCAAAACTTTTGACCCTAATTTAGCTCCATAGAATTTCAGCAGAAAAACAGGGTTGCAGCCAAATCCAGTACAATTAGAGTGAATGGTGACCAAGTTTAAAAACTTTTTAATGTTGCGGCTCGTGGACACTTGGATTACACCACACAAGCAGGATGGAGACATTTTGTGTTTGTTTTGTGTTCTTTTTTTTACATTTTATCTGTGGTCACCATTCACTGCCATTGTACTGGATTTGGCTGCAACACTGTTTTCTGCTGAAACTCCAGGATTGTTTTGTGAACTGAAGATCTTCACCCATCATCACATCGGCATAGGGGTGAGTACATACTGAGTGGATTATGATTCTGGGGTGGAATATCCTTTTAAAACCCACTAAAATTCACCAGTGTTTTCTTATGTGGATTTTGTTCTTAGGTAAGACCAGAATCTATGAAGACTCAAGAGCATATTTATGCACATTTAAGGCCTGACATGTTTGTGCAAAATAATTATTTATTGCGTTTTCTTCAATTATTCAGTTGTATGATATCATAGGATTTAGATTACAATTATTATTATTATTAAATTTTTATCATTTATATAATTTTATCACTTATTTTCGATATCTTACAAAGCATTATTGTCTTTTAAAATACTTATTTTAACATTACAGTGTGATTGTATTAAAAAATAAAATGTCAGTTACTTCCTGGGGTGTCCAGGACAGCATCTGAGATCAGACTAGGGACAGCTGAACAGGACCTGGGTGTACGCCTCCAAGGGTGGCTGCCTCGGTGGGAGTTAATCTGTAAATAAATGATAAAATGAAACAAATGTTTTGACCCTTTTGTGGGTTTAAATTTTTGTCTGAACACATGAACATGTTGAAGAGGAGAATATTTATTCACTAAAGTAATCATCTGATTTTAGGTTTTACACACTGGTGTTTAAATGTGTCAGCATGTTTAGTTTAATTCTTAAAAAAACACCTTACCTTCTGATTCTGAGACAGCCAAGCTGAAACTGCTCCACCGTCGTTACATTTTTGTTCGGGAATTCTTGACTTCTCTCCCAACTTCTCTGTGTGTGCTAATTAGGAACAACTGGCTCTTACGAGGACGATGGGATTCATGATTCTAATAGTCTCGCATAGCCAGACCTCTCTACACAGTGTTCAGCGCTGGAGAAAGGTCTGGCTCCTCGAAAACACATTCTGCTATAGTGAAAAAAAAAAACATCCTGCCTTGTTTGCATTTCTTTAATCCCATCACAATCGTCTTGGGCAGTGCTAAGTACAGGATGCAGCGACGGTGCTGCTGCAACATAGTCGAAGGGGAACTTGTTTTTGTGGAACATTTGCATGTCGGGAGTCGAGCTCTGGCATAAAAAGGACTAAATGATTGAAATGACATCACTGCAAAATAAAAGTTAACAGCTGTTAGTGTGTTTACTTTCATACCGTTAGCATCCCAGGAACTAATTAGCCTTTTTCAGCATGTAGGTTGCAACTAGGAGGTCGTTCTTGTTTCCTGGGGACTTTGAATGCATACATGCAGACGCTGCGATGCCGCTTCAAGCAAGCAACCAATAGCAGGACAGCAGTGGTCATCCGGTGAGTCATACTATGATTCTAAGAACACAGATATGAACAGATCTGCAGTTTATGAACACCTTTCTGAATCTGACTCTGAGTTTTTTTTAGGATCTTTAAAAACTTGGAAGGTATTGGTGAATGAGGCGCATTGAGTATGCACGCTGCAAATCAGTTTTTTCCCATGATGACAAAGGCATGACCCAGGCTTCTCTGGCTCTGACTGACTAGTACTCCTTGCCTTCGTTGGTTGGGTTGTTTCGGTTTAGGAATGAGGAATGATGATTGATTAGGATTCGGGTCAAGATTTTAGGGTAAGCCAGTCAGAGGCAGGGTAGGGTGGGTGCCTTCACTACACCATCCTAGGAAAATAAACAGCACCTGATAAATAAACTAATCTCTGACTGAAACAACATTAGGCTACCGTGCATTAGGCCGGTGTCAGACAAGTAATATTTGCAACTGGTCCTCGACAAATAATGTTACTTTTATAATGGCAGCACACTTTGTACTACACTATCTACTCAGCGGTTTACAAAAGAAACTACAGGCCCACAGATTACTTGCAAGGTCAGAAAATATAGTTGTCCAATTTTCATGTGTGGATGGACTAATGATGGATTCACAGTCCCTCGATTTAAGCACAACAGGCTGAATAATTCTTTCGTACACCAGTCTGTCCTGTTGCTAAACCAAAATCAGTGTGTTGCTAATTGAGATCTGAATCCAAAGGATATATAAGTGATAATCAATGAGTAGGTGTGGTTCTTCATCTCCACGTCATGCCTTCAAACCATTTAACACACACCTACAAGTTGATTAACTTATATCACAGTCATTTGCCAGCAATATCTAATAAAAGGATTTGCCAATTTTTTGGTTGAAGTTTTGCACTTAAAACCTAAAGTTATGAAGCAAGAGCTTACTGTTGTCATGACAAGGAATAATTCTAGTTCCTTTTACAACCAAACCCAGCCGGTTTGCCGCAGTTGATAATGAGTAGATGAGTGATTTTTTTTTCTATATAGTTGAAGGAAAGTTGGAGGAAAGTTTACTTACTTGTAACTCTCAAAGGTTCCCTTTTTCCTTCCACACCTCGTCCTTTTTTAGGATATTCCTAAGAAAAGGCTGCTGTGGATCATTTAAAAGGCGCTGCTTCTCCTCAGCCTCGTTAATTAGTCTTTAGTCTCCCTTTCGACCGCTTTGATGAAGAGTAACAGTAACATCAAGGATGTCACATCGATTTTAACCAGATAAAACAGATTGGAGGTGCGTGAAACTTCGCTGAAATGGAGCCGTACTACGTGTGCATTAAACGGTTTTAACGCACACCTGCCAGCCAATCAGAAAAGAGTATTCACCCAGTTCATGGTATATTTGTTTGTAGTGTTTGTTTTTATGTTTGTGGAAATTGTCAAATATGTATTTTATGTTTAATTAGTGTGCAATCTTTGACAGTAAATTTGTATCATATCGTATAGTATCATAATAGTTAATGTGTAATTATATAGTTGTGTCACCCTGCAGTGTGTGAGCCAGTATTGATTTTGGCTAATTAAGAGTTTATCCATGTGTCCTGGCAAGACTCCTCTACTGCCCGTAAGACCAAGACAGAGACAAGCGTTAAAACACTCACAAGACTGGAACAAGCCCAAGTCAAAATGACTTTGAGACAGAGTCAAAGTCAAAGTCAAATACCAAAGAGACAGAGTCATATCAGAGCCAAAACACCCATAAAGGCTGAGACAAAGTAAACAAGTCCGAGTCAAAACGTCCACAAGACCGAGGCCAAGATGAGAGAAACAAAACATCTCCAAACTGAACTTAACACCGAGACTGGACTCAAGCACCACAGCCTCTGACGTGACTGCGATGCCGCTGAGAACATTTTATAATCTGAATGTGAACTGACCTGCGAAATAGAGTGAGAAAAGAGTGGAAGTCAATAAACGGAGAAAGTATTCAGGGTTTCACAGCTGACTCCGTGACCTTTGTTGACCTTTGGTGAACATGTTGCTGAGTGTGGGTGATGATGCTCCTCGGATCAATAACGCCCACCAGACCCATCTACAGCCCGAGGAGCTGACAGCAGAGTGAGGCTGAGAGGAATCATATCTGCACTCTGCAGCAACCCAGCAAGTTTGTCAAGAGTGTGTGCATCTGTGTGTGTGTGTGTGTGTGTGTGTGTGTGTGTGTGTGTGTGTGTGTGTTGTGTGTGTGTAAGCTTTCTGGACTGAACACCATTCAGTTTCCACTTTACAGGGTCTCATTCACAGGAACATCTCCTCCAGGCTGTGAGTCAGGTGAAGCAACAACACCATCAGTGTAAAGTCTTGCTAGTGCCCCCTGGAGGCGTCAGCGCTCATTACAGCCACATTATGACAGCACTGAACAGCACAAACAACATACTGATGATTAGTGAGGGGTCTCGAAGCTCAATACTTTCATTATTAAATATTGTCACCCCCTGTTTCGACCTCAAATGACACATCAGCATCACACTCATGTGACGACAGCCTTCACACCACACTGAAGCATCTGCCTTGAGCAGCCAAACTTTTCTGTGCAGTGTGCAGTTTTCCTTTCATCTCTTTTTCCATCAGCACGGTGGATATGATTCTGGCATAAGCACCTGCCTGGGTCCAAACCTTTGAATCGCCCAGTCCCCTGAGTTGACTAATTTCTCTGGTCTGGTATCACGACGTGTAACAGCAGTTTCTCTATTGGAAAATCAACGACCAATCAGCACCGCGGGGGGCTAATGATTAACCAATCAGCGCCACAGGGTGGGATTTATGCCATTGTCAAGCTGTTGTCAAGCCGTGTGGTGGAAGCAAGGAGGAATAATAACATCAATGTTGAACATCTTTGAGTTAAATGAACATCTAAAACCAGAAAATTACTTAGGTGTTCATTTGCTGGGGATAATAAACACCACTGACGTGCATCTTTTCAACATACTGTGTGTGACAGCAATGAAGCAAGTGACGAGGACATGAAACAGCAAAATCGACTGAGATTAAAATTACAGTTAACAACAATAGAACAAATTTTAGATGCAGAAAAATTAACATACAATTAGAGATGACGTACAAAAAATTAGTAAGATCTACCCTAAGGAACCCTGCCCCCACCACACACACACACACACACACACACACACACACACACACACACCACACACACATCCTCTACTCACACTCACACTTTGTCTTTTGTGGTTGCTGGGTTGAGATTGTGTCATTTAATTTCTGTCTTTTTATTTATCAGTTTAATTTATACAAAAAAAAATCTACTTTGCAATGCACTCAAAAGGAATAATTGATAATTGTCTGGAATGATGGACTATTAATCATTGCAATAAAGTAATACAAAAAAATAATTAATTACAAAAACATTCAGTGGTGCCCACTAGACAAAATAGATGCTATTGACTGTTGACTGTTTTTGTTAAGTTCTCAGGAATAGCAGGATGGGACCCAAGTGCATGTGACACAGAGAGCAGGAGGGTGTGCAGATAGTAACCGGTGCAAAATCCAAAACAGAATGACACAGTCAGCAAACCAAAAAGGTAACAGGTCCAACGATCAAAAATAGAGCACATGGAAAACATAGGGATACCTCAAAACAGTCAGGATGAACTGACAATGAACAAAAGATCTGGGCTGGTATGTATGGTGCGTGGCTGATGAGGGAATAATGTGCAGGTGGGAAGATGGGCGGGGAAACACGGGTGAGGGGAATAAGTAGACTGCAGGGCAGATGGGAGTAGCAAGAGGAGGAGAAAAAAGTCTGGGGGCATCTGGTGGACAAACTGAAAATGCAATGAATGTGGTCTGAGGAAGTGAATGAGTGGAAGCATAAATGGAGATGCAGCCTGTGACAATTTTGAGTGTGTAGTACTCAGGTTGCGGTATAATTGTCACTGAAAGGTTGTGTGTTGTGTTTGCTGCCACAGAAAAGAAATAAAAAGTTCCTATTTATGAAACGTACTTATGCAGGAGCAGAACTAGCTAATTAGCAGCTACGAGCTAACTTCATGACGGCAATATGACAGTTACAATATTACCATTAGTTACATCCCTGCTATTTTGTTGAAATGTTACAACATAACAGGTATTCAGTGGTATTATTTTTAGCACCAGCTAAAGTTTACTTCAAAAGATATTTAATTTACTACTTTTATTTGCAATATAGTGGTGCTGAAATAAAATTCTATACTGCACAGTCTCTGTACAGTCTCTCAAAATAAACTATTATGTAAGTATGTTGACATGGCAATGCACCAATTTGAGTGGAGGCAATGTCAGACTGAATATGGAAATGGAGGGTAACGAATTTACAGTTCAGTCTGATATCAGGTTATGAACTGTTTAGCAGTGAAGTTGTCTAGTGGCAGTAAATGTACAGTGAATGTTACAGTTTGCCCATGAATAAATACTGCAGAAGAAGTTCAAGAAGCTTCCTCTGTCTTGATTCCCAGCTGCGCAAAAAGTGTAATCACCAACAGTGAGCTGCTCCACCTAGGTTGGTAAATGTAGCTAAAAATATTTATTCAGTACCTTTTCATTAGGCATTTATACATGTGTTGAATAAATAGATTTGAAGCATAAATAAATGTTTCCGGTCATGGTTATACTCGTGAAACATCGCTGGGACACAAGCCTGCAGAGCCAGTGCAGACAGCTGCGCTAGATTAAAATGAGAGCATGTGTATCGTGTGAGACATGGAAGTGAAAAATGTGTTGGACATGTTTGCAGTTGAGGCAGGTGGTTACAGGGAGAATTCAGACCATTGTGACCGATGTTGCTGAATTATCAATGCCATCAATAATGAGGCGCCACAGGGATCAATATTTACATGATACATAAAAAATTTATATCAATTTTCTGGCCATGGCGTAACTTTCTACGCTCCTGGTTCCACTCCAAGCCAGGCTCTTACTCATCCTCAGTCTGCTTTGGGTGCTGTCCAGTTTTCACCTCTTAATCATAGACTCTCTTTAGATCCAGATAAACCAAGTACTCTCTCCACATCTACCTGTGTCCTGTGACTGGATGTGACCATTAACAGATGGTCCCGAGGGGGTAATGTGCGGGGGATGAAAAGTTTTAAATGATCGATAGTTTTCTGTGTGGGCCGTTTTCAACCTGCCTGTTGATTCACACTGCTGTAAAATAGTGTCAAGAAATTAATCATAACCGCCACGTTTGATGTGCACATAAGCACAGACGCTTCTGTGTTGATTTTGCAACAGTCTGGTGCTGCCTGAACAAAATTGTAGCTTTCCAATGACATCATTATTCTAATTAGAGACCACAGATGGAGCAGATACCTGCTGCCTTCAGCCATCTGAAGGCAGCAGAGTGGAGGAAAATTTGTGCTTAGTTGCTAATTTGCAAATTTGAGCACGCTAAGATGCTAAACTAAAATGGTGAACAGATGTTAGCATTTTGCTTTAAGTATCGCTGTGCCTGAGAACAGCCTCACGGAGCTGTGAGTATGACTGTTTCTTGATGTCATATCCCAAATCCAAACATTCTGATTTTAAGCATGTTTTTACTGTAGTGTGTCATGTGTTCACACTAGAAAAGTGACAAAATATAGTCGTTTACAGGCTAAGCTACAAGTCATTTTCAATGGAAGCTGACGACATGAAGCTAGAGACTGATGCCTGACACTTGTTGCCGTGTGTTGGCCGTAGCACGCTACAAATCAAAGTTGAGCTGGCCTCAACTTTTCACAGTGCTCAGCAATAATGTAGCCAGGCATGTTTGGCTGTTTTGTAGCTGTGTAGCCAATAATATGGACATCCATTTACCCTACAAACAAAATAGTGTATGTCCCTGCAACTTTGTGATTGTGACGCATCATTTGTGGCATTGTAACGATGTTACTGCAACATTACAGTTACAATCTTACCATTAGTTACACTGCTGCTACATTGCTAAAATGTTACAACATAACAGGTATTTGATGGTATTTTTGCAACTGTTCGATATGCTCTGCATGATGTTTCCTGTACTTTACATAATAACGTTGCTGCAATGTTGCTGAAACGTTACATCTCCAAAAAGTGGTGGAAACGTTGGAACAAATAATGTGCCGGTGACACCACTCTGGAATTTCATGTAGTAGGTTGCTACAGCGTCCTGTGTTGCACAAGTTACATTGCAACAATGTTCCTGCAACAACTTTGTGTTAGTAGGGTATATGGATTTTTAAAAAAGCATGGGACAGAATCATCCATTTACAAATAATTTGGTTATATATTCAAACAGTCCACTTGCTCATTTGGGTCCTTTCATACAAGACAACATATGGAAATGGAAATTTTCTTTTAAACTACTGCTTTCTGCATGCACAGTGAAATTTTGATTTGGAAAAAGAGTCTTCAAGGCAAAAGGTTCTTTACATGCCATGTGCATCGTTTGCATCGACACAAGTAAACGGGGTTCGCACATGAGTGGGCTCACTTGTAGTTCAGGGGAGGGCGTCATGTTGTGTCATGAAGTCATACTATATCAGACACCCAATGGACTGGAGGAGCAGAGCGATAGACTGTGTTTAGAAAAAATCATTATAATAATCATCTCTCATTGTGATCAATCTCACCTGGACAGACGTGATCAACATTAGCAGTTTCCACCGTATTCTCAAAGCAGATGGCATGAATACTAAACACTGTTGGTTTCTGAGCGTGCTGTTGGTGCACAATACTCCCTCACAATGTAATGCACAAAGGAAGTGGAGGAGCTACTCACAACTGGAAAAGAAATAAACTGTGGGTGGCGGTGAACCAGCTCCAAAAAGTAAGTTTTCATTCTTGGAAAAAACATGATGATGTCTCTTTGTTGTGACAACCAACTTCACACATATTGTATCATTTCCTGTTAATATGAAATGGTATATTGATATGTTGGTACACTAACTGCCAGACCAGCATCATATGACAATAAGTATTTAGTGACACTGTATATGTATGTGTACTATGGATTTGGGAGACAGCTTCAGTTCTGTTTCAGACTACATGTTGATCTTTGTTTGCCAGCACCCAGGGGTGGAAGTAACTAATTACAAATACACAGTTATTGTAATTAAGTGGAGGGGTTACTTGTACTTGTACTTGGGTTACCTGTACTAGATTTACAAGTTTGAACTTTTACTTGCACTTAAGTATATATTTCACTATGTAATCCATTTTTGTTTTACATTTAAAATCATAATTGAGTGCAATTTGAATTAATATCAAAACCCTTCATCTGCATTTTTGTAGCCAATGAGGTGATCTGATCACAAACAGGTCAATGAAAACAAGGAAACATGGACAAAAAACTAAACACGGAAGGAGCACAGGTTTGAAGTAAGGATGTTAATGATTAATCATTAATCAATTTATCGCAGTTTAAGAATTTAACCAGTTAAAAAATGCCTTCATGGATATTTAATCAACAGTCTAGAAATGGCAGTAATTGTTTTGTCTGGCAGAGCCATTTGTTGACTAAGGAAACTCAAACTTAAATGAGACAAAATGACAAAATAACCCAAAATAAAATTGAAAAAGAGAAAAAATGTATAAATCTAAAAATTATAAGTGATAAATTATTAATGATTGTGAGCATTTCCAACTATGAAATGCACAAATCTGTCGAAGTGCATTAAACATCACTGGTTAAAACATAACAACTAATATTCTGAGTAGTTTTTATATGAATACTTTTGTTTCAGTGTTTTTCTAACAGCAGTGCTTTTACTTGTAATCGAGTAATATTTTAGTTATGTAACAGAACTTGTGCTTCAGTACAGATTTTCAGTTCTCTCTCCACCACAGCCAGCACCTCCATCACTGCAGTAACACACTGTGGACAAAGCTTTTATTTTCTGTTATTCTCATTTGTTTGAAAGTTTGAAATACACTCTCACACTTGTGCTGCACGCACATCCCAGTGTAATGAGTCTTCTAGCTGTGGAATCAAGCCCAGAGTCTGTCAATCAGCAGTGACCGAGCGAACAGCATCAACTCCCAGCAGTCGCTGTCTGACACTCAACAAACCACATATCATTTTTCTAGAGGACTGTGAAGCAAAACTAATCTCTACAAGAAAGAAATTCGACAAAAAGTGACACTCTCAGAATTATTGGGGAAATAAAAAAGACACCGAGGGGACAGCAGCTCAACAACAGTCCTGTATTTGACAAAGATTATCTGATGTTCATTCAGAAACTGAAGCAGGAAGTGAACTAGTGTTCCATAAGCTTTATGTTATCGATCAATGAGCAAACTGAAAAATATTAAGAAGCTACAGAAAAAGAAAAGGGCAAGCTAGGACATATTCAGTTTGTTCTTTGTTGTTATTTTACACACACAGGCCTGAAAAACACACATGCACAAACAGCAACTATACATCAAGAGTGGGAAACACATCAGAGGCACCTCGATAAAATATTATCATGATGCTTAAAGTCCAGATGAACCAGCATTTCCAGGACAGGACGATTCTGCAGGGGGTGACTGAAAAATCGCCCAAAACATCATTGGATCCCATCTACTGAGCATCAGTGATTTTGGGGAGGTGAGGTGCCTGCACAGAGCCCAGAGGACACTAAAACACAGTACAGACTTGCCATCTAGCTAACTAATGTATCTAAGCACAGTGCTGCTAAAAGTTAAAGACAAGTGGATGAGTGAATGTCACATTACTGAGCGCACATTTTGTTTTACAAGAGGACTTTAGCATAAGAAAGACATTTTTGTACTTTCGGGGTGGGGGTGGGGGGGGGCATATATTGTCAAATAGATCCACAATATGACTGGGCTTGTGATCTAAAAAGGTTAAAAGGGCATATTTAATTTCTTACAGGAATTTATGTTTGCAGTAATGAGTATTGTGATAACATATTGCAATTTATTACCTTTATCGGCTGAAAATTATGTCCCCGAAGTTTTCCTTTGGGGACTTTATCTTGTTAGATAAAACTTAATGTTTTCAGCCTGTTCATCTCACGTCAATTATTTATATTGCAAGAAAATCATAAAAATCTATCAATCCCACTGACCTAACCAGAAAACAACTCAGCACCATCTTATCTTATTCTATTAAATTCATATTTGCAGTGGTAATAATTTATATAATAAAAGATTGCTACTTGGCGTCTGTGTATCGATAAAATATTGCCCCACTGTATCATTTTTTTCCCCACCCTTACTACACACCATTAATGTATAAAGAGATGTCAGAGTGAGGAGAGCACAAATTAGAAATCTACTGATACTGAAATCTATTTGGAGGAAATGTCCATCACGGAAGTTCAAAAAGGATCTCAAGAACAAAATACTAAATTTATACTATAAAATTAAGCCACATGAGTTTACTATAAAAAATTACTTCTACTTTATTTTTTTAAACGACTAAAGGGCGATATAGTCACTGATCAATTTTTCCATATCTCCAAGCAAATTAAAAGTTACACATAGTAACACACACACACACAGTAACAGGCTGCTAAAATCAACATCACCCAAACAACTGAGGACATGACCTGTGTGTCCTCAGTTACAGCTACAGCCCCGTTAGCAAACATTGTGTTAATAACACTCCCCAAGTGCTGCAGGACATTTGGTCAAGCAGCACTTCAGGTTTTTTCTTTGTCATCTTGGAGTTAAATAGAAAACTGGGAATCCCTAAAACTGCAATAATAATTTTCTTGTTCACTTTCTGCTGCTCCTTTAACAGCAAGTTTGTCTTTGACTTTATACTTGTAAGATATTTGAAAGAACACCGTCAGCTATGTGACGGAGCTGTGAGCTGCTTCATCACACTTACAGAAATATGACAAAGGTGTTGACATGTTGTACATCAGACAGCCTTCAGCCTCCATCAGCCTCCGCGGGCGCCGAGCAGTACAATGAAACGCTAACAGCAGCTGACTCGGCATCTTCTTGCATTCAGCAACTTAAAACGGCTACGCGTCATGTGGACAACTTACACGCAGTGAAGGATGACCTCACGTCCACCTCGTCCCGCTCAGGTCTCACTGGGGCAGCTGATCCACATCCTGCCACATCTGCCTGGTAACACGCCTGTTAAATCTCTGTGCCACAACAAATCACTATCATGGGGTCACTGCCTCCAACACAGAACTGTGTGTTGTTGCTCTGCAGCGTCTACATGGAGCAGACTGGGCCATTCAGCTTTTTGGATTAGTTATATCACATTAAATATTAGAAGTTACATTTTATTTTTTTACCCACAGACTCATTACATACATGCTAATGGATGTCATTAACAAACTGCATGATAATAATACTAATAACACAACTTAAACTCTCAGTTGACCCTTTTGGAACCTCAGTTAACTTTCTCCTTTTCTGTTTCCTGTACTTAAATATGCTATATGCTTGGGTACATCTATATTAATGTTACATCTGAAGTTAGCTTATGTGAAAAAAAAAAAAAAAAAAAAAAAAACTGGACTAAAAAACCAGCTAACCTGTATCAGTTGCCTGTATCAGCTAATGTGTGCTAACATTAGCTAAGTTAAGATGTATCTATATTTACATTAGGGATGTGCGCAATTAGTCGACTACACAATTAAATGTAGCCAGAAATACTGTCAGTTAAACTATTAAGCAATATTTTATTCATGCACAATGCCAGTTATCTGCTGCCTCTAAGATGTTATGCAGCCGCCCGCCACTAGTTGGAGCTGTGGCTCCATCAGACAGCAGCCCCTCTCGTTGAACGCCGTAAGCGCCTATGCTCTGATGGTCCATGCAAGCCTGGATGAGTTTATCAGCGAAGTCAGACAGAAGGCAGGTCAATAAAACCAGTGTGGTTTGGCAGTGTTTTAATCTAGAAAATGGAAATAAAGTTGAATGTAAACTTGTGACAGAATAAACAGATATATAATGACTTGACTGGAGCAACATGTGACCACATTCAGCACAGACATGGACATAAACCTGCAAGCGGAGCTGCTGTTGCTGCTGTTAGCACTGTTAACGTTAGCCACACTGTGCAGCAGGCTGGCAGCGAACGTCAGCTCCGGGTTGTTTACCTGCAGACACTGTGATCCTCTTCGGTCTGAAAAGCTGAAGCATTTAGTGAGTTGTTGTCATGTTTTGTAGGTTAATGTGTGTAATGTTTGTATTGCACAGTGCAAAGTAGCGCACATTTCAGCGGCATTTAAAATACGATTTGGTGATGTTGACGTGATTAACAGCTTCAGATGGCTCTTAATACACAATATTTTTTGGACAGTGTTTAACATTATAAATTTTAAAATTTTAGCTCAATTTTAACTACTTTCTGAGTGTTTTTCTTACTGTTAGACTAGTCGACTAGTCAGGGAAATTAGTCACAAGGAACATTCATAATGTATATACATTTACGTCCTACAATATCTTTCAACCATCTTCAAAATCTGGCTTTCTTTCCAACATAGATGAGCCTAGCACCTAGTGTATCTAATGTATCTTAGGAAGGGTTGATTATCAGCTGCTTCCAGATTGCCATTTTTTTCAATAATAATTCAACACTTGCAGCAGATGCTTCACTTTAAACACGAAGCCTTCCACGAAAGAGAGAGATTTTACTCTTTGAATTGCTGTTATTAGATTCTAGCTGAATAAATGGTTCAGTTCCCAATATGTAACCCTGAGACCAGTGTGATACAACACCAGATCCCAAAAACGTGGTGAGACGGTTGAAGCATACCGGAGTACATTAAGAAATCTGTAACTTTGGTGCATCACAAGATGAGCTCACAGACTAGTTTGTGTAATGAGCGGTCACAGTGTCAGACGTGGCTTGCTTAATAAAGAGACTGACCTCACATTAGCCAAACACTCATGCCAAACTGGAAGAAGTCACTCAGAGTGCAGATACACGTCAGGCAACAGATGGTGAAATACTTACTGCAATGAAACCACAACTGCAACCAGCGGAGAGTTGCAAAGTTCCACTCTCAAGCTGAAACAAGATTTCAAACTGAAGCAGTTGTTGATCACTTGCGGCCTCTGGTGACCGGTTAAGACAAATGAGAAGTCAGCTGTCACTAGTCGTATAAAATAGAGCGGTAAAAAAAAAAAACACCGTCTCACAGTTGTTTGTCTCCACCAAGCAGGCAAGTTACAGGTTACATCCATGTCTGTCCACACTCATATAATGTGTGTAGTGAAGACTGTGAAGGAATTTAATGTGAAACTTTCCACTATATTAACCTGTAACTTTAAAGGAATTTAATAAAAGGCATTAACCTTTGACCTTTTTGATTTAAAATGTCATCACATCATAATTTTAATGCCTGTGTCCACACAGTGACGGGACATTCACCATTGAAGGCCTGTCATTATGAGCATAACAACTTAAACTCAGTGCAAACTGATGATGACAGTAACAAAAGAGAAGGACATTGCACTGGACAGTTAATGACAAAACCCTCAAGTTAGAAGTGGACACAGGGGCCAAATATAAATGTCATGTCCCTTGACACATACAAACTCATGTGGCTCGCTGAAAAATTATACAAGCCACACAAGCAAGTTGGACTCATTGCTTTTGGAGGAGACATGATCAGACCAACTGGTGCAGTGACTCTACAGGTGAGCAGCCATATGATCTGCAGTTTAAAGTACTAACCGAGAGTGTGCAATCCATTCTGGGCCTGCAGGACAGCCTCAGTGTGAAGCTGGTCACCCTCAGCGTCACTCACTGTTCAGCATCAAACTCTGTCATAGAGAGCTGTTGAAGAAAATGCACATCTATTCAGAGACCGAACTGTTACTCAATGAAATTCGAATCCGAATGTGTCACCAGTTGTTATCCCCCCCACATGGCATCCATGTGGCAATGCAGAAAAAGGTTAAACAGGGGCTTCAGAGAATGCAGGCTCTGGGACTGATCAAATGAATGGACAAGGACACAGAATGGGTCTCCAACATGGTCACCACACGCGCACATTGGAGGAGGCAGCAGCACAAATATCTTGGCTGCTGTCTTCTCCGTCCTTGATGCAAAAAGCTTCTTCTGGCAAACTGGATGACATCTCATCTCTTTACACTTGACTCACAGCTTCTTTTGGCAGATTTAAGTTCCCTAGAATGCCCTTTGGTTTAAACAAAATCTTTTCCAGATGCCCATGTGCCATAATGGGGGACAACATCAACGCTGTCAGGAAAGTAGTTGAGAAGGAGGACAAAGACCTGAAGAAGGTGCTGGATTGAGACAGGCAGGTAAAGTTCAGGTTTAAGGAGGTGAGCTATGTTGGACACATGTTCACAGACCAAGGACAGAAAGTGAAATACCACCTCAACAGCAAAGCATTCCAAGCTTTAGATGCTCTATTTTCAGATATAAGCTTGACATGCTAATTATTACTTCATGGTACACTGTTATATGTTCAGAAAAAAATAGCACAGTTGTGTTTTGCTCTGTTCCTGGTTGAGGACCAAAGCTAAAAAGGGGGGACGTTGAAAACTGTGCTTGAACATAGACTGTTACTGTACCTGGCTGTCGTAAAATTTGGACAGGTAATCTTGTTCATGCATTGTTCTGGTTGTTATCGTCCAAGCATGTCTCCCTGGTTGACTCATAACATTCATGTGAATAAACATGATGTTAAACTTTCATAATGACTCCCAGTCAATAGAAAAACAGAACACTTACCATTCTGATGTCTGGAGTAAGTTGCACATTTTGTTGCACAACCGACCTCTTCTCCGAGTCTATGCTAATACTATCGATCTAAATGCACACTGCTCTGTTACAGGTCAGCCGAGTTGCAAAAGGACTCTTGCACACAGTCTAACTTGCAATATAGCATCTATTTGCGATGTTTCGGCACTAGACCTTCATCAGACAAAGTGGTCAACCTAGCGTAAGCAGCTGTGACGGGCAGGGTGCAAGACCACATCCAGAATTTCTCAGTGAGTAAGAAATATTAGATGTCCTTTATTTTTTTACTTCTTCTGTGAGAAAGCCATATATTAATCATAACAAAGTACTAAAATGTGTCTGGAAGGGAACTTCAGTGTAAACCTTGAGGTGAAGCTCGGACTGAAAACTAATGAAAACTTAGGCTACACTAAAAAAAAAAAAACAAAAAAAACCCTCCATTATAAATCATAAATCCCTGAAAGTAAGTCTGATTCGCTTAAGTACGCCTGGTTTAACTGGTTTTACGGACAACGTTAGCCTAAACTCTGACAGTGTGAGTTCTAGTGCTGAAGGGATATTTTTCTTTGGTCACCTGGGTTTCTAATGAAGGTTAGATAGCCACCCTTGATAACAATTTCAATTTATGTTAGAGTGGACAAAATACGACCCACCAAACTTTTTATACTGTATTTGTCTCACATCTCCATGAACACTGCTTCAACTTGTGGAGAAATCTACAGACTTAGAGAACTGCCAAGCCAAGTCAGAGTTGTGTAATTATTTCTAGCCCGAAATAAAGGCCTATTGCATCAAAACATGCAGCAGATAGAAGCCAAACCACCCAGTGAATGAATCAAACCATCATGATTCACCTGTAGTCATAATTGCGTTAAGTAGAACTACCATTACATGGGAGAGTAAGCATTACATAAAACAAATCAGTGACACAGGCTAATTAAAAATTAAAATAACAAAATAAACCCTGGTAATTCTCTCACTGAATATCAGTTCTTCACTGTTAACTGCAGAGAAAAGCACATTGAACATTCACAGAGAGTAAAAGTATGAAGAAAAGACGAGAACGTGCAGGAGCATCAGTCTTCACTCTGCTCAGTAATTAGTCTAAATTGACTACAGCTGCTGCAGCTCGCTGTTTAAACGTCCAGCAGGTGAAAGTGAAGCGGTCTGACTCAATCACTGCTGACCTTTTTAAACAATATTCAAATAAAGCAAACACACGCTGAAAGGAAGCACATGATTTATATGAAATTACTGTGGGTCACCAGTCTAAGAATAATCTGTACCCTGCGTTGTTTGCTCTGTCCAATGACAGCACCGACTGAATGGTTGTTTTTGTGGCGAAGAAATGGTCGGTATGAAGAAATCAAGTCACACAAGGACTGAGACAACACTTCACGTGCATTTATCCCAGATCTCAAGATGTTTTCTAACAAAGGCTCGCTGATTTTCCAAAGGTGCAGAGCGTCATGATGTGAAAACAGCATCACAATCTGCAGCCGGAGACACATGTTGTGAGTTCTTACAACAGATAATTAGTACAATGATGACAGAACCAAATAATTAAAAAAATGTTTAGTAAAGCTGTTCATATGATTGCATCAGAGACGCTATTTCAATCATAATCCTGCTGTATTTCATGTTTTAAATGCTTACTTATCTTGAAATGTGCCACAGCAGCGTTTGTTTTGTTTCAACAATTAAATATGAACCACTAAAAGGAGCTGGAGAGGAGGCTGTGACACACAGGATTAATGAGCTCAGGTAATCTGTCATCCCTCAATAAACAGACAGAATGTGGAGATAAATCAGTCTGATATGTGGAGGTGTTTGAATAATTATGCGACTAAAGAAATCAGAAGATTTTTATTTAGATTTCTGTCCTGCTGCCTTCAGACCCCTGCAGGGGCTGAAGGAGAAGCTTTTCACACAGTATAAAGCAGCTGTGGACAACAAGTTCTTTATGAATCATTTATATTAGTCTAGATCAGTGGACCTTTTTTCCTTGGAGCCCCCCACCCCCACCCCACTTGTAACTAAGAAAAGCTGAGCCCCCTCAGCTCACACGCACACACACACACACACACACACCAAAAGTATAAGTGATTCATTCCATAACTAAGGTTACTTTTATCTATTCTGAGAACCTTTACCTTTGGTAAATGTCTCTTTTCTAGTATAAGCTTAACGTTTTTTTCTTTAACATTCAAACAGAGTAGGCTTTAACACACTCACAGAGCTTGACAGGTCACACAAGTGCACTAGTTTTGATTGACAAAAAAATGTTCTTTTTAAATAATTTTGTATACTGACTTTTGTATAAATTATGATTTTAGTTAACATGCGCATGTCTAATTTTGAGAACTTCAGAGCAGGAAAAGCCTCGTGGACGTGGGGGCCCAGACCCCAGGTTGGGAACCAGAGTTCTAATGCAGACTGTTTTACCACAGAAAACAATTTTTACGATGCAGATTTAAACCATCTACTGGTTGGTGTTGCTCCAAGTATGTAGTTTTGCTCTTACTGACAAAGTCACCAACCTGATCACCAAATCACCAAGCAGACTGACAGCAAAACAAAGATGGTTCTGTCTATTCTCAGCACAAAGTCTAAGACACATTTTCCACCAAGATACCAACAACTTGCTTTGTGTTGCCTCTTTTTTTTTTTTTAAATTATTTTTTGGGCTTTTTGCCTTTATTGTGATAGGACAGCTGAAGATATGACAGGAAAGGGGGCAGAGAGGGAGGGGATGACATGCAGCAAATGGGCTGAAGGCAGAAGTCGCACCTGCGGCCGCTGCAGAAGACTGACAGCCTCAGTACATAGAGCGCATGCTCTACCAACTGAGCTATAGGGGCGCCCCAAGTGTAATTCTTAGCAGTTTGGTGAATAGGAGCCCAGGATCCTCTGATCCTGTATCCTGATTACCAGCGATGGGGACTTGAGTTTGCAACTTGGACTTAAGTCTCATTGAAGTCACACACAGCGACTTGAGACTTGACTTGAGACTCGTCCTCCAAAGACCTGACGCTCAACTTAGACTTGAGATTTGAGACTTCTATAGCAATTGCTTTTTTTTTTTTTTTTTTTTTTTTTTTGGTCTATTACAGTGAAGAAATGTCATTCTCTCCCCTATTATCATGTGTAAACTTCCATATCTGGTGCACGGAGGAAGAAGAGAAAAGAGAGAAAGAAAAGAAAAACACCACCCTGCACCCATTTTTTTCATGTCTGTGACATATTGCACAGATGTAGGCAATGAAAATGTAGTGAGAGGTGTCCTGTTGCTGATATAATGTCCATATGACCGACAACAGATTATTTTTAGTTTGTTTTTTTGCCGAGAACTGCACTCAAGCCTTCAAATCTCTAGATGAAGCGTGGCTGCAGCCGTGCATGAGCAGCACTGCACACGCAGGCTATGTGGACGCTCTAACCTGTTAATATGGACGCCAAAATGAAAACCAACAGGTGACGCCACACACATGCACTGCTCCAGCATGTAGTGTGAACTAGCCGTTAGATAAAGCTGCAGCTGCAGACCGGATGGTGTGCAGCAGATGATGCACCGCTCATTACAGCCACAGGGCACTTGACTTGGATTTGTGACCAAAGAGCATCTCTACAAACAGCAGGTTTCTATTTTTAACGTTATTCAAGACATCAGATTACAGAACACACTGAATCTAACAGTAAAGGCACATTTATTCCACATTAACATCACACTGGGGTTTGATAACAATCAGCTGTCCGAACACACTGTGGATGTGTGTGAGGGTGTAGCTACATTTTTGGACTCTGTGGCACGCTCCAGCGGTACTCCCACCACCCTGTACTGGGTCGACAGTCCCGTTGGAAATCCAATGCAGCCTCCGCGGCCTCTTCCCCCATGGCTGCCTGCTCATTGATTACCTGTCAGAGAGAGAGAAAGGGAGAGGAGGGCGAGGGAGAGGAGGCCTGGGCGAGAGACGCAGAGAAACACTGACTGAGAGAGAGAGAGAGAGAGGGAACTGACGGGACAAAGCAGAATGAGAATGAGGGAGAAGAGGAAGAGTTCTGCAAAGTGAAACTGGGAGACGACTTGAATGGCAAGAGGAAGAGAGATGGACTGTGGTGGAGAAAGTATTCAAGGCCTTTACTTCAATAAAAGCACTAGTACCACACTGTGCAAATACTCTGTTATAAAAGTCCTGCAATGAAAATATTACTTAAAGCTATAATATGCAGCATTTTCCTTAAATAAAATAACAATGTAAAGACCAGGGCTGCCCCCTGAAAGTCTAAAATGCAAATCATTATTCAGAGATCCCTCAGTAGTTGTTTTTTCCTTTATCAGTCAGTTTGCATTATATTAAGTTTATAAAAATACACAGGAGAACATTTCAATGAGGAATTAAAAAAAAGGGGGAAACATAAATATTGTTTTTTTTTCTAATCCATGTGACAGCATGTGCTGGTGGTTAACTGATGACAGAAGGTGAAACAAGTTGTGGGTAAAGTTTCAGCTCTTGTTTTTTTTTAGCTGTGTCACAAACTTTACAAACCAAGTTCCTAAATCACCACAAACCACAAAACTGATGGAAGCAGAGAGCAGACGTCAGCCACCTCACCACAGTGCACAGCGGAGCGTGCAGGACGGGCAACATTTGTCGCTGTTTGTAATTGTTTTTGCCTCTGATGGGCTCAGATGGTTATTTTAAGAGTCTGACAACATTTTGGAAAGGATCACCACAGTGAGAACAGAACAGAAACAGCTGTTTTATTGCTCTCACCAGACTCCTTTTACAAAACATTGAACATCAGTGTCGGCGTCATTCAAACTCAACAGAAACAAAATAAAACTCACCATAAACTACTTGGTTTGTGTTACCTCTGTTCCAACAGTTCGATTGAAACAGACCCTTAAAGGGATAGTTCACCCAAATATTAAAATTCAGTCGTTATCTACTCACCCTCATGCCAATTGAAGGTCGGGTTTAGTTTTTTTCAGCAACAAAACTTTGCTGGAGTTTCGCAGGAGAACAGAGTTGCAGAATCTCCCAAACAGTTTAAGTGAATGGTGACCAGTTTTCAAGCGTAAAAAAACAACAGAATAAAAACATAAAATGCCTCCACACTGCTCGTCTGGTGTAAACCAAGTCTCCTAAAGTCCCAACATGCCGTTTGCACACCGTCACACCGCACACACCCACTTCAGACAGTGTTCATGTGCATGTGAATGTGGCTCCAAGCTGAGGATCTACAGTGAAGATTCAGCCAGTGTTTGGTTCGTCCGTTCTAGGCTACTGTAGGAAATGACAGTTCAGGTTGGCAGACTTCGTGGAAGAGGACCCACACCTTCTTTACATATAAATGGCTCATTCTAAGGCATTCTAACCAGGGCACGGCTGTGTCGCATTACAGCTGCTACACATCTGCCTAGCTTATTGCTGCCATTCTACACAGTGCTTGTGACTCAGTGTGTGCTAAAAGCAGCTCTCTGCTTCAAATACATGTAGTCTATTTTTGATGGTAGTCAATTGATGCAGACAAAAAAGAAACGATTTAGCTATGTAGCCTGCTTACTCATAGTAGAAGCACACAATGCAAGGAAAGAGGAGTCAGCATACTCAGGTGGGCAAAATGCTCCACTTCTGAAATACTGCTGGTGGGACATGAAGCTGTGTGGAGGACGGATCAAAACCATGGCACCCAGAGGAATCAACAGGTTGTTTTCAGGTGATTATACACCAGTGAAAAATGTAAATGTCACACAAGGGACCTTTAAGTACGGTTTATGTCATATTGCACCACTGTGCAGTATACAGTTGTGAAATTGTTGGCTAACATCTGGTTGCAAAACAGGCATGATAACAGTGGTTTATAAGTGAATTGCACTCTGAAACTGGGAGTGCCAACTCACAAAAAAAATACCAGATCTTACATAATGTTGCTTTGAGTTAATTTGGTTCTTAGTTAGTTCACAATTTCCAGCCAATCAGAATCTTCACGTTACAGTGTATGAGGATGGATGGATGGATGGATGGATGGATGGATGGATGGATGGATGGATGGATGACAATTAAGGAATATTTGTTTTTGCACAAAAACATTCTGCAGTCTAACATCATAATTAAGCTCAGATTTTTGTAATAATTATCACTGTATCAGTCCAAACATGCAGAGAATGCACAGAGGCACAGATGCCTTCTAATACATAACGAGCTGGAAGTGGTGAAAAATATCTTCAAAACTCTCTGAGCTGATATATTTTATTCTCCACCCGTCTAGTAAAAAGAGCAAAACATGAGTATCAAAGCTGAGAGAATTATTATTAATGCACTTCTTCATGTTGGAGTGAAAAGTTTGTCTAGGTTTTTTTGTTGGGTTCGTCGACCTACACACCCGTCTGCAGAGAGTGAGCTGGGACGGCGCACAGAGAGAGAGAGCTGCTCGCTGATGGAGGATGAAGAGGGAATGTAAATGTCAAATGTTAATGAGATTAGAAAAGGCAGAGGAAGAGTTGAAAAGAAGAGGTGAAGCAGCAGAACGTGGGGGTACAGCTTCCCTCTGATGTATCCCAACTATCATATCTGAGCTTTAATGATTCTCTCTGGATGAAGGAAAGAGAGACTAAAGAGAGATCAAGGGAGCTGAGGGGGTGAGAAGGGAGGAGGAGTGGAGGAGGATGGAGAGAAAGAAAAAGCAGTAAAACAGCATAAGAAAAGACAGAAGTGCCCTTCCAGACATACTTATTCTGTGCGTCGGAGAACAGCATCTTATGGCCATTAAAAAAAATTTAATCCTGGTGTTCAGTTTTTACTTTATACATACAGATATGAGGTGAAATTAAACTAAAACACTGTTAATTTTTAATTTATTTACCTCCACAGCAGAGAGAACCAGGCCTTCACTTCCAGGGGTGTCTAGTAACAGATAAGAAGTATAATCAGATTACAAAAAAATAAGTAACTATGATTGGTCCAGATTAAATTTGAAAAAATGTGTAATTAGATTATAGTCTACATTGTCGAGGATTACTTTATTGCATCACATACTCGCCAGAAAAAAATGTGCATGCTAGTTGCATGGTGCAAGCAGGTTATTCTGACCCATATGTCGTTTATTGTGATCCAGCGCCCCCTAGTGGATGTAGTAAGTATTTACAGGAGAACTATTATGGAGTGAGACCGTCTAAATCTGGAGGAGGTGAGGTGGAAAGGATGGTTTAAACAAGCACAGGACTTTCACACAGGAGACAGACAAAATGTCGCAAAATTGTCTCTCTTGCATGTGACGTACATAACGTAGTTTTTTGTTAAACTAACCAAGTAGTTTTTTGTGCCTAAACTAAACTAAACTGCAATCAATTTTACAACATAAACCACATGTGTAACATGACTTATGTAACATAGTTAAGGTTTGGTAAGCCTGTCTCTGACGGTACTCTCCATCAGTAATATATGTTGTTTTGTGAGTAAATTACAATTAACGTATTCTGTCATTTAGGTATGAGGATATGTTGTTTTTTAATTTCATCTTTAAAATATGAACATTTTATAATTCTGAAACTTTTTTTCATGATAGCCAGTGTTCACTCTAATATTAACTCATGAAACGTGTGTCTGACAAATACAAATTTCTTATGGCCCAGATCCAAATAGCTTTTTTTTTTCTGGCAGAGAGCAAAGAAGTGAACCAAGATGAAGTGTATGTGTGGTGTGTGAAAAAACGTTTGTGTGGGTTTGACATCATGATTGACATGATCTACGAAGCTACCATCATGCTTCGCTAATAGAGGGTTGACTACACGGCTAACAACAAGTTTATAATCCGTAGGCTGATAAAAGCACAACACTCCTGTAAAGAAAGGTCAGTCTGCTGTGTTTCTTAAGGAAACTTAAGAAGGCAAAATTCATGTGCAGAGTTCTTCTTAACTTTTTTAGAAGAGCAATAAAAAGCATTTGACTGGAAACGTCGCAAACTGTCATGGGATTTGCACGGCCCAGGACAGGAGGACTTTGCAGCAGGTAATTAAAATTGCCCAGAACATCACTGATACCAGAAGACAGTCTCTCCTCAATGGGAATATTTAAATGCTATGTGGACTCGGACACCTTAGGCAAGTGCCGTTTTGTGGTGGACTCGGTGGGAGTTGAGATGGAGGGTTCAAGCAGCTCAGTCCTGCCAAAACAGCCTCCCGTTTCTGACAATATCACCATCACCTTGACTTCAAAGCTGCGCAACAGAAGAACGAAGAGTCTTTGCAGCCGCTTGGTGAATCTAAGTGCAGTGTTCATTCTGTTTCAGCCAAGCTGAATGCTCCACTATATCCACTCTAGTCTTAACTGTGTCTGTTTCCTGTTTGATGCTGAGCAGGTGGATTTTTAGAGCTATTTTCTCTGAAAGCAGCTGCCTGCTGTGGCCGAAAATTGGCCGGGAGTGAACCAAAAAGGTCAAGTTGTGGGCCATGCAGCCGGGAGTGGTTTTCAAACTTTTTGTCCCCAAGGCACAACAAAGGGCAAGCCAAAATATTACATTCATATTGGTAAAATATAGCCTCCATAACCAACATAACCAATGGAGGCAATGAGTAACCTACTAGTGCGAGAAGGAAAAAAAAATTAGGCGTCAGGCAATCAGAGCTCACTATAATTCCTACCATCTGGCAATTGTATGAACGATGAAAACTGAGGTTCACTTTAAAGGGTTTTTTTTAGGGTAATTTGCCTCTGTCCTGGAAAATGCATACAACTGCTGATATAGTAAATTAAAAAAACATTCACAACTTTTTGTATAATTGCATGCTGCAATAATGTGTATGCTTGTCACAAAATCCCCTGGAATATCCTGACTTGGCTCACGGCACCACTGTGCCTCGCTCGGCACACTGTTTGGGAACCACTGAGCTAAACAATGAGCTGAAACTCACCGCAAAGCTCTGCAAACCTGAGCTGAGCTGCAGATTCAGGTGATAATTCTTCTTCCATCACTACGAGCGACCTCTTTCACATTGTTTTCACACTCTTATTTAATACATTGTTATCATGAAAATATCTATTTCAGGTGCTCTTAGAATTCACAGGTGCATAAAATTAACTTCTACGATGAAACTGTTGTCGTCTCAGCTTCCATCTCCTGTCAATGTAACAATGCCGCCATGGAGGTCAGCTTATTTTCCACCCAGTCTTATTTTTGCGTGTGTGAAAATCCTGACAGTAAACACAACTATAGCTTGTGCAGCTGCTCAGGAGAGCTGTACGCTGGGAGACGCAAGTGAAAATAATGGTCTTGTATATGCACAATGTCACACTTGTGCATTTTGGATGACACGCGGAATAATATTTTTAAGTTTCACGCCTAAAATGCAAAGCTGAAAGTGCAGATTTGATCCCTACAAGCTTTTATAAATCTGCTCTACTGCATTTCTTTCCTCGAGCAGGAAGGACCCTGAACTCATCACCCATAACAACACTCTGATACATTTCAGCTTCTCTTAACTTTTCTATGTAGTGCAAATGACTGAAAATAAAGCAGTATACTTTTCCCTGAATAACAGGCTCTATTTTAAACTCGCTGCCTCTCTCTGGGTGGAGGCGGGCTCACAGTTTGACTGACGGGAAGACGAAGCTGGCCAGTGGGAATATGCTGTGTGAGAGGGGATTCATTAGCACTCTCAAAGGGACACAGTCATTTATAATTAATTGCTGAGGCTGTTCAATAATAGATGACCAGCAATGAATGTTTTCCCGTGACAGAGTGTGAGACAAAATACAAAGAGAAAGAGAGAAGCAGAGGAAGGAGCAGGGACAGGATGCATGAGGCATGCAACCTTCAAGATGGCTGAAACTAATCACACAGGAAAAACAGCATTTTAGTCGAGTAAGCAGCTGCAACATCAGGATCACAACTTAATCTCTTTATCTTCAGATAATATACTGTTGATGATCATTCATTTAGAGGCACTTGTTAACATAGTTCCCTCTCCTGATTTGCTGTCCCCTAACTTTAAACATCACAGCGACATGTCTCATGCCTCTGAACCGCTTGTCAGTTTGAACAACATCTGAAAACCCCTCGTCTCCACGCCACTCTGACATCAAAGCACAGGGGGGCTCATCCGACAAATTTCCACGTGCGTCATTATCCTCATTTCATCCTGGTCTATAGTCGGGTTGCATTACATTGCAAAAAAGTGAACAATGTGAATTTTCATCCACTAAGTTGTGTGACTATTAGTTTAAAGCTTTGAGATAAAAGGTTGGTGGTGCTAATTATCCAGTCTGGTGCCATTAAACCAATGATCAGTGTATTAATATAATATCATGTTTGTTTCATGTTTTAATGTTACAGTCTCCTCATCTCTAAACACATGATGTTTCTTCTGCTGCTATTTTTCTTTTTATTTCAGTGTTTGCGTGATGTTTAAGTGGCATGCTGTCATGTCATGATTTATTCATAAAGTCAGTTTACATTGCATTTAGTTTTTAATGATACACCAGTTCACATCAGCCAATTGTTTTTGTCTGTTTGGCTGGTTTTGCTAGTTTTTTTTTTGTTTGTTTGTTTGTTTTTACAATATTTCAACTTTATTAGATCTCTACAGTTTCCACTCAGTGCCCCAGCCCCCAATCTCTTTATTTGTTTTTGCACAGAAATCCTAACATATACAAATTACAGTAGCAAATGCACAATTCAAGTACAAGTTTGAAATGTGCATTAAAACAGGTGAATGGAAACACACTTAATAACAACAGTTTTACCTCCCAACGAGTGTCCCTGCTTGGAGCAGCAATAAAAACATTTGCTTTCAGGATTTAGAATATAAAGGTTGTGTCTAGAAGAGAACCTTAGATTTGCGAAAGATTTCTAAGTGTTTTTTCTTTACTATGCACCTTGTAACTAATTATGTTTTATAATGTGAAAACGCAGTGGTTAAAATCTATGTTGGTTTAGGGACTGAAAACACTTGTTACCAGTTTATTCCACTAAGCATGGCACGTCTGTGCCACGGTCCTGGTCCATCCTCCGCATAGCTGCAAACCCCACCAGCAGCGTTTCAGAAGTGTTTCAGCAGCAGAGCGTTTTGCCCTTCTGATTATGTTTACTTGCTCACATTTTGTTGATTAGGTCCTCCTTCCTTGCTCTTTGTGCTTCTGTCATGGATAAGCGCTACATGGTTAAATAGTCTCTTTTCCTGTATGTCTGTATGATCATGAGTCTGCACTGGGTCTTTTATTTTGAAAATTAACCAGATTCTCCCTGCCTTTTCTGTGTTTGACTTCCTGCCCGTTCGATCTGCTCTGTGCTAATTGATGCTGCATCCGTCAAAAATAGATTTGGTGCTTATTTGAAGCGGAGCAGAAAGCTGCCTCTGGGATGCGCTGAGGTGCCTCTGGTGGAATCACAAGCATTGTCTAGAATGGCTGCAGGTCACTCCAGCTGCTACGGTGCGGCCTCAATGCAACGCAGCCGCGCCTGATTGAAATTGTGTGTTAGGGTTCAGAAGAGATAATTGTTTGGAGTTAAAATGTTCGATCGTGAGATCTTGTGCAGGGCTGTGGTTGTCATCTACCCACAGCCACATAAAAACATTATTCAAAATAGTTTCTAGTTGCTTCATCACTCTTTCAGTGTATGGATGATCTGCTGTGTATCATTTAAAGTGTTAATATGAGCTGAAGCAAACAAAGAAAAAATAAAAATATTTTCAGCATCAACAACTGAATGCACATAGGTTCCCGTGGCCACCTGGTGCACATGCTGCTGTAATTACATTACATGGCTTCGTTTGATGACATCAATAATGTACAGCTCAACAACTTTGCATATATAATGTCTTCCTTCAGCTGAGGATCTATATAGAACATCGTCAGGATAGTAATTAGTGAAAGACAGATGCTTTTCACAGTCGATTTAATCTGAATCTCTGAACATAACTTCCCCCGGACTGGATTAGGTGTTCAACATAAGTTACCATGGTGATCTAGCAGGGTTAAAAGAGAGCCACCTTCATGACACTGAAAACTCTCATGTGTGGCACAACAGTCCGGTGGGGAATGGGAGCTGGATGGTGAAGGGTTATTGTAGTGAGGAGGTGACGGCCTCATGGCAGACAGGTGTGCTTGACAGCAGGTGTGCAGAAGAGAGTGAGAGAGAGCAGGAACGAGGAAACAAGTAAACAGACAAAACCAAACACACCTCACTCATATAAATACAGAAAATAACAAACGCACAGCAGGCAGGAGTCACAGAGGAGGCAACAATTTAGGAGTAATTAGTAATTAGGGGTGATTTAGACAGGTTAGAGTGTGGATTCCCTGAGAGCCCAAATCTGTAGACTTCACGTAAAGAAACAAACAGAGAAGAAACAGAGAAGCTTCTTCGGAGTCTGAGATCAGCAACTGAAAGAGAAGCAGAAGAAGTCATTATCTTCATGTCTAATTTGACCACGGTGAGACGAATGAGCTCGGGGTCTTCTTTACAGCCACCAGGGGAGGACTATTATAGAACACATGCAAGGTCACCGGCTAAATTGGTAACGCTTCGGTAGCCGTGATGATATTGGTGCAGCCAGAAACCACGGGGGAGCAATAATGCAAACAAAGCATAATTCTGCAGGAATATTTTCCACAGACTGATGCCTGCCGATGAACATGTTGTGGAAAAGATGAGGATCTCCAAACACCGTGTGAGGGGAGAATTCAGCACCAAGAGAAGCTTTTACTGTTGGAGATGTGTGTGCATGCACAGTGTGTACAGTATATGTGTGTGTGTGTGTGTTGATGTGTTTTTCCCTCTGTGCTCATTGACTGCAGCCCGCAATGAAATGCTGACTGGCAGCCATAACTCTTCCAGCAGCAGGACACATTTCATTCGTCCCTCCCCCCCTCGTGTCACCTCTCTCTGGTTCCATTCTCCTCTCTCTCCATCACCCGCTCTCCTCCTCTTCTTCACTCCCTGCTCCTCACTCCTCTCTCCCCCCTTTTCCCTCATTACAAATTCATATCTACATGGCTGGAAACATCAGAGGTTTGATGTGTCGAGAATCTTGTTGCCCCTTTAACACGCGTGTACATGTAAGTGTTGGTAAATGATGAAGTCAGGACCACACAGGGCAACATCAGCCAGACTGTTTTATGGTGACTGTTTTCTATTAAAGAAATGGTCTGTATATGAAGAATGTGAGGTCTGTAGAAATTTTATTGGCCTCCATTGTATTTTGTTGGAAGCAGGAATCAGAAAACTGAACTGATTTCAGAGACTGCAATGTACAACCACAACTTCAAAAAAAGCTGGGACGTTGTGTAAAATGTAAATAAAAACAGAATGCAATGATTTCCAAATCATATTTGACTTGTATTCAATTGAATACAGTACAAAGACAAGATATTTAATGTTTAAACTGATTAACTTCATTGTTTTTTTTCTAAATATACACAGTGTTGTGCCTGAACACGTTCACTGAACAATAGTTCATGAACTCGTTCATATTTTGGGCGAACGTGAACTGAACGTACAGTATTTCTGCCTGATGAACGTTACTGTGAACGCGTTCATTCTGATGTCTGTGAACAGCACGCTCTCTCAATTTAACTTCGTTCAATAGGGTGCCAGATTTCCATAGAACCTTCCAGGCGAAAACCCGGCTAAAACACACCGTAAATAGGCCTTAATATGTAACGGAAAAAACACCCAATCTGGCAACACCAGCCACCATAGTGTCGCACCGCCGCATGCGTCATCAAAACACAAAGCAGCATGGAGGCGACAACAACAGCAACATGTAGCAGCAGCACTACCTCAGACTCTTCGTATGATTTAAAACAGTTTTATGAGAAGGTTGGTGAGGATTCCAATGGGAAAAATCTTACATTTTTGTGCAAACTTTTCCCGCCGGGTTTCAAAAAGCAACTCCGCACATCAGTTACATCAACAGCAAACCTGAAACGGCACATTGAACTCAAGCATCCGGGTAGCCTTTCAAAGTATGTGCAAGGAATAAAAAATCAAAAGACACTCCAATGGAGAGTCAAGACAGATCCTCGACCCAAATCCCATTAACTGCGTACAGTAGCGGCTCCGTTGTCATCTCCCAGCCGCAGCTGGACAACCTGGTTTTGCAATATATTGCCGGAGACCTGCAGCCTTTGAGTAAAGTGGAAAGCCCAGCTTTCATAAACTTAATTAAGGGGGAATTTGAAATGGAAAATGATTAAAATTGAAAAACATTTGCACCTTAAGGACTACTTTCCTGTTTTTGTTTTAATAATTCCTCATTAAGAAAGACCATTTAAGCAGCAAGTTGTTCCTCATGTTTTTGAGAATATACTGTAGGGGTGACCCCTGCTGTCCCCTCAATGCTAATGTAAACCCTGGTTGGATAAGGATTCAAAATTGGATACGAAGATGACATTTGATGCATAATTTCAGTGTTAAAACTGATCAAATAATTGCTGTCTGTGGTTATATATGGGCTGTGGCAATAATTTTGAAAAATAATAGCTCGCAGCAACATATTAAAAAAAAAAGAACTATGAACTAGTTCGTTTTTGGAACTGTGAACTTAGTTCAAAATTTTGAATTATGAACTATGAACTGAACTAGTTCATTTTAAAATTTGTGAACTGAACTTTGAACTAGTTCATGTAGAAAGAGAACTTTCCCAACACTGAATATACACTCATTCTGAATTTGATGCCTGCAACATGTTCCAAAAAAGTTGGGACAGGATCAACAAAAGAGTGTGAAAGTTGCAGAACCCTAAAAAAAACCCCACCTGTTTGGAACATTCCACAGGTAAGAACAGGTAACTTGATAACAGGTGACAGTATCATGATTGGGTATTAAAGGAGCATACTTGACAGGTTCAGTCATTCATAAGTAAGGATGTGAAGTTCACCATTTGAGGAAAACAGTGTGGGCAAATAGTCCAACAATTCAAGAACACAAAAGAACCAAAACTGCAGAGTTTCACCATCTACGATCCAAAATATCATTGAAAGATTCAGAGAATCCAGAGAAACCTCTCTACATAAGAGGCGAGACCGAAAACCAACATTGAATGCCCGTGACCTTTGACCCCTCAGGCAGCACTGCATTAAAAACCCACATAACTGTATAAAGGCCTCCTGGACGCCTTCCTGGGAGGGTGTTCCGGGCATGTCCCACCGGGAGGAGGCCCCGGGAAGACCCAGGACACGCTGGAGGGACTATGTCACTCGGCTGGCCTGGGAACGCCTCGGGATTCCCCCGGAAGAGCTGGAGGAAGTGTCTGGGGAGAGGGAAGTCTGGGTATCCCTGCTTAGACTGCTGCCCCCGCGACCCGGACCCGGATAAGCGGAAGAAGATGGATGGATGGATAACTGTATAAAGGATGCTACACGGACTCAGGAGCACTTTGGAAAACTGTTGCCAGGAAACACAGTTTGTAAAATGAAAGTTAAGACTCCACCATGCAAAGTGAAAGCCGTATATCAACAACATCCAGAAACGCATCAGCTGAGATGGACTGATGGAGAGTGGGAAAGTGTGCTGTGGTCTGACGAGTCCACATTTCTGATTGTTTTCACTAATCATGGACATGTGTCCTCTGGACTAAAGAAGAAAAGGTCCATCCAGATTGTTACCAGCGCTAACTTCAAAAGCATCTGTGATGGTGTGAGAGGGTGTTCGTGTCCATGGCATCAAGAGTAACTGTCACATCTGTGAAGGCCCCATTAATGCTGAAAGGTACACATGGGTTCTTTTTGAGAGATTTCCCTGCTTATTTCACTAAAACAATGCCAAGACAGATTCTGCACGTGTCACAACGTGGCTTCACAGTAAAAGATTTCAGGTTCTACATTGACCTGCCTGCAGTCCAGACCTGTCTACCACTGAAGCGACAACCGAGACCCTGGACTGTTGAGCAACTGAAGTCGTACCTCAAGCGAAAATGGGAAAGAATTTCACTGTCAAGACTTCGACAGTTAGTGTCCTCAGTTCACAAACACTTTGTAAAAGTGTCATGAAAAGAAAAGGTGATGTATCACAGTGGTAAACATGCTTCCATCCCAACATTTTGTTGCAGGCATCAAATTCAGAATGAGTGTATTATTGCAAAAATAAATAAATGAATAAATAAAATTAATCAGTCTGAAGATTAAATATCTTGTCTTTGTACTGTATTCAATTAAATATAAGTCGATAAATGTTTGTAAATCACTGCCTTCTGTCTTTATTTCCATTTTGCACAACGTCTGTGTTTTTGGCATTCGGGTTGTAAGTATTTGCTGGCTCTCTTTGTCATAAAGGTTTATTTTGTGGACTGTGATGAAAATACAAAAAAATGATTTTGAAGATGTCACCTTGGACTCTGGGAAATTATTATTAATAAATAATTATATTCACTTTTTGTGACATTTTATTGACAGGTTTCCAAGAAATGTCAGCAGTGAGAGGCACACGGGGGCTAAAAAACAAACTTGACTGACAGCATTTAGAGTTTCAGTGACTTGTTGACGGCTGCTTTGGCTGGATAAAACATGTGTGTTAGATTAATTTCTCCTGTCAGTGCCCTTGACAAAGGCACTGGCTTAAAGCTGGAGGTCCCTCGACGCTGCACAATGACTCTCCACTGCTGCTGATGTATGTTGTACTGGGTATAAGTGATAAAAACTATGTATGTGATAAATATAATTGATTTTAAATGTACTGTGATCCAATATTTTTTTACAATTTTTGTGAGGAAAAAAAAATCAACAACGTGTGGAGACTTTCTGTTCATGATCCCGTGTGGCTGATAAATATTATCTGTTAAATCCTGTGTTGACATTGATTTTCCTGTGAGAGAAGCTTTGCCTGTGTACTGCAGTCAGCTCTCATGAGTTGTTGCACTAACATAACACATCAGATATATCAAGTGTCTGGTATATTTTGAGAAAAGAGCAGGATTTTTGGTCATATTTCATTTCCTATATTACATTCTAATCCTATGGATATAATACCCAGAATGAGCAAATATCTGTGCATTTTAAAAACAGACTCGTTACTTTCGTTTTATTCCATTTGAGGGCGATTATTGATTGCTTTTATTTTACATCGTTGCCGTCTTCCCAGCATCATGACTAATTTCAATCCAATGGATGTGGTAACCTAAATGGTTGGTGTATCAATAAACACAAAATGCAACAAAGTGCAACAGAATGAATAAATTATGCAACATGCAACTTAAACATTACGAAAACTTCCCTGAAGAGGTCATGTGTGGAGCGATGAGGAGACATTCTTCAAATTATTACATGAAACCAACATAATCATCATATTTCCATCATGTTTTACTTGAATCATTAGTTTAATGACACCCAAACAGATAATTAACACCACCAACAGTTTATCTCAAAGCTTTCAACTAATAGTCACATGACTTAGTGGATGAAAATGTACATTATTCACTTTTTGCAATTTTGTGGAGACTTTGTTAAAATTTGAGAAAAGTCCCTCAGAGGGCGACTTTTTTCTTTTATACTTTGAGTTCATTTCAGAGCCTCAACTTTTTCACTTTTACTTGAGTAAAGAATGTGTGCTTTTGCCACCTCTGCTCTGCTACAGTACTAGCTGCCATCTCTCACAGGAATATGTCATGTTAGCTAGCTGTTAGCAGATGTCTATCAAAAGTGGCATGTGGTAAAAAAAAAAAAATGGAAATGTGAGGATAAGTTCTGCATACAAATACAGCTCTCAAAAGTATTTTCACTGGTGCAAAGCAAATTGGTTTATTTGTGGATATTTAAAACCCACATATAAACAATGGTGTAGCAGCGGTGAGACCAAGTCATTCTCAACTCTGTGCACCTAAGTCTCAAGTCTAAACAGGCAAGTCCCAAGTCCTACATGTCTTAAACATGTAGCCTCATTGATTCACAAAGTTACTAAGTTACATTAGCTGTTAGCTTCTGACTATGTTAATACGAGCATTAACATTCTTTGTACAAAGTCTGAAGTTGCTGCATCTGTAATTTTTGACTCACACGTTTTGCACACTGCAGTTTGTTTCTTTGTTGACCACCTCGTAATTTGTATAACAAGGGAAATTATCTTTGGTATCATTTCTTCTAAATCAAGCTCAGTAACGTGACATTAGTCCTTCATGGTGCTTCCCTGAAATTTGATTGGATGCTGCCAGATTGGTTCAAACCAAGTTGATCTGGGGAATTAAGTGTCAGTGAATGAATATTGATAACATTAGTTGATTCAGGAAATTAAGGGAAATTAATTTGTGGATTCACATTTTTTAAATAACCAGCTTAAAAAGTTGGTTATCCTTGGGCTTGACGGACTGTATCAAGTATTTTCAAGTCAAAAGACTCAAGTTTAAGTGAAGTCATGAGTCACTGGTGTTAAAGTTCAAGTCAAGATGACTCAAGTCTGACTCGATTCCCCACCTCTGTCTTTTAGCAATAGATTTTCTACACCCTGCTACTGCCTTGTGGCACATACAACCTGTTATAGACCAAAAATTAGTCTGTCAATTGAGAAAATAATCTTCTGATTAACTGATGTTGAAAATAATTGTTAGTTGAACAAAATTTCATGGTTGAGGCCAGAGGGAACAGCATTGCCTGACATGGGCCTACCACTACATCAGCATCATAAGCAGTTAGAACAGCTCTGTAACTTCAATAAATCATTGAGGAAACGAGACACAAAATCCTTAGATGAGAGAGTTGATGAAAGAGACTGAAGCCGCATTTCCACCAGTTCAGTTCATTTTCCATGACAAAAGTCACGGATGGAACCAACAGAATCCATTCAGTCCCGTCAAACTCTCCAGTTTTTTTTCTGCAGTCTTTTGTCTCGCTCTCTGCAGCCTCAACAGAGCTCGTCTCCAAGTTATAACAAACAACCACATACCGAGAAGAAAGAACATGAAACGTGTGTGCATAGCGAGTGTGTGGTTGCCAGTGAGGGAGCGAGCAGCAGAAAAGTGATGGTGAATGTGAGCCGAGCGGAGAGGAAAAGGTTAGTAGTAATTTGTCAATTTGACAGTAAGTGTATAGTGTAGGTTATAGTGTGACAGTTAATAAACGCTGCAGCTTCTCAAGACCAAGATAAGTCTCATCTGTTGTTTCCCAACTGCTGGAAAAGCTGCAACAACCCCACATACATTTGGAGTACAGTCTGCAGTGGAAACGTAAAACAGATCTGGGTTTAGGTATGGGTTAGTTTCAAGGGTTCTATACTAAATATGTTCGGTGGAAATGTGGCTTAAAAGTAGGACTAAATATGTGTCACACTTCAAATTGACTCTTTGTTATAAGCCCCACCCTCCTTAGTTACAGTTGCTACATCTATTGCAACATTTATCGAAAATGGGAGTAATTTTTGAAACACTAGCGGGACTTTTCCACCGGCACTTTTGGCTGTGCCGAGCCAAACCGTACCATGCTGACTTGCATTCTCATTATCACTTCCTGCGTGCTGAGCTGCGCCAAGCTGTGCCTGAGATGGACCTATTTTGGAGTGGGGCCAAAGTGAGCCCAACCCACCTCCAAGCGGGCTGTGGTGACATCTCGCCTGATGCCGCCCACCCGTAATGAGTCTCCTTCCTCCCCCTCGGACAAGCGAGTGCTGTGCAGGAGGGCAGAGAGGAAGATGTTTCGTAAATTGTCTTTATGTTCAGCTCTCAGGACTTTTGTAGCCTCCAACAGGATCTTTATGTTTTGAAATTTAGTTTCTTTCCCGTGTCGCTGTTTGTACTTTCAGATATCTGCTTATTTTACCGTTTCATATTCACTGTCAGAGTTGTGTTAAGGTACTGCTAAGGTACTGCTACTACCCCTGAATGAAATCTTTTCCTGTTTGTGCTGCTTCATAATAAACGAGTTTAGATAACGAAACAACATGGAATTTTAAATGTGAAAAATTAAGGAAACAGTGTGTTCATCCAGAGACGTATATGAACGGTTTATCCACGCTTTACAGCTGCTCGACTCGAGCCTCCTCGAGCTTGTCTTCAGGTAAAAGACACACCTTCAAGTGGGTAGCCCTGTTGTAATGGAAATGCAAACCTCTGCCATGCTGGGCTGATGTGCCAAGTCAAACCAGCCCAGCTCTGTGTATGGAAAAAAGCCATAGGTCTTCCAAGTGCAGCTAGCAAATATAAGCTAATTCTAAAGCTGAAACTCCTTGAGTCAGCTAAGAAATCCATCTACAGGGGACTTTAAATGTTTCTATCTAACACATTTTAAACAAGAACTTGGTAAAAGGCTCTGAAATATTTAAAGTTACTAAAAGACTGCATGCATGATATAACATTAATGCTAAAAGAGAGAGCTGGGATAAGAGCTAAACAAAGCATTGCTTAGATCCAATGTAGTGGTAACACAAATTTGGCTGGAGGTAACATTACTGCAGGTAGTAAGCTAGTTAGCCAGAAATGCTAATGTTCCTAGCTTACATTACAGCGGATAAAGACAAAATTTAATCCCTTTCTTACACATTTCCTCTGGTGTTTGTGAGGAGTGCAAAGAAGAGCCACCCTCCAAAGTCATGAGACAAAGAATCACTCTTCTTAGAGCTTCATGCACACTGCTTCAACTTGTCAAGAAATGCAAAGCTTGACGGGCCTGTGGTGTCTAATTAAGGTGTTTAAGTTCAAGAGTTAACAGGTTTGGACCCAAATGCAGACAATGGAGACAGATGGGAACAGTTCAGTGAAATTTAATGAACAAAAACAAAACCATACAAAAAGCTTAAGTGAATGTAAGGCAGGGAGAGTCCTCAAACAACGCAAGGTGAAACCAAACAATAACATACAAAATGTGAGGAAGGAAAAAACACAAGAAAAATGCAAAAATCCCCCCCCCCCCCCCCCCCAAAAAAAAAAAGAGCAAGAGGGGCACAAACATTAGGAAAAAAGCCACAGGGGAAAATGGAGATTTCACAATGAGACAAGGACAAACTACGAACTATGGAGGGAAAGACACAGGAGTAAATACACCAGGGAGGGGGAGGATAACAAGACACAGGTGAGGACAATCGAGAACAGGTGAAAATAATCAGTGATCAAAATGAGCATACAAAGACAGGAAATAAAACCAACAAGGACACACAAAGGAAAATATACCAAAATAAAACAGGAAGTGACTAAAAAAAAACCCAAACTGTGATATAGTTGTTTTTTTTTTTGTTTGTTTGTTTGTTTGTTTGTTTTTTTGGAGAGTTGCTGTTTGGAAGAGGGGCTTAACGAAGGGTTAATTGACTCTTTGCTAAGCCCCACCCTCTTTAGTTACTGTTGCTATGTCTGTCAAGTTTTCCATTCTCACGCTGCACAGATGCTATTTACAGTGCTAATGGTGGCACACACTGATGAAGGCTGGATGGCCAAAAACATTTAGTGTGATTTTCTGCCACACAAGATCAAGTAAAAGGCATGCTGGGTGAAATTAGTCCTGAGTTTGACCCTCTTTTCTCTGTACACCAATGGCAGATTTAACATCAAAAAATTGGGGATTAGGAGTAAAAATAAATGTAATGAAACACCAGAGTCTTTGATTTCACAAGAGAATGTAAACTACAAAATGGCGCAAGAGCAGGCATGGATCACTGATGCTCTGGTACATCAGCGATCTACTTTCCTACCAACTACCAGCGGCCTTCAACCCAACGGGGAAGCAGGTCAGTTTTCCTGCACTTCGTGCCTCCTGCGCGCCCGTGTGGGATGAGGTGTGCACAAGCCTCATTCCGCCGGCCTGAACCAACAGCGGAACCTGTGTTCCTCCTGCAGGTAACTATATCTGTAGGATCCCTGCCTGGTGCACCTACTGCCTGCCACATAAGCTAAGATGACATGAGATGTGTTGTCTGCAACCCACTTTGATTCTGCACCAGCTCACATCCTCCTCCTGAAACTCCCCATACAACAAATCACAGTGTAACTCCTGGGAATAAGACATTTGAGTTTGACAAATGCAGTGGTAACATTAGTTTGGGGGAGGCAGGCACGGCGCCAGGATTTCAATTTTGGGTGGGCCACAGTAACTTTGGGTGGGCCTTTTAATTACAAAAGTTAACACTGTTTCCAACTGTAATCTTACTTTAATAAAAATGGTATAATGCTGTGGAGAGCAACTAGCGCTTCTAGTTGGTTATGACACTTTTTAAAGACGGTTTCAGTGCCAATGGAGCTCATTATTTCACCTTGGCAGTATGATTTATTTCAAGTGACACAGGATATCTCGTTATATTTTCGCTATGGATCACGTCGATTAATGTATCAATTCGTTAAGAAAACTGACATTTTAATTCCTTGTAATGCATTTCCGTTTGATCTGGCTGGATTACTCTATAAACTGATTGCAGGGAGAAACGAGCGATCAGAACAGTGGGTGAGCTACAATCACTTTTAACAGGAGAGAGAGAGCGAGGTGCGCTGGGCTGTTCATTCTTAAACTGAACTGTCTCTGCTGTGAAGGTGATCTGAAGACAATCAAGTCAGGCAGGAATATTTAGCTCCACCTCCCATATTGTCTACATTTTTTTTCTAGAAGTTCTGGTTTAAATGAGAAATGCATTTGCAGTTATTAAATAAGACAATGATATACTTTCCTCAGTACACTGACCTGGAACAACCACCACAGTGTGAAGTGCGGCGACGAATAATGGCCTGTTGTGATCGGTCCAGACCTCACATGTGATAATAGCCGAATAAGAAATGGAAACGTTTTTTGTCTTAAGGGTGTATTAAAATGCTGGTTTTAATAATTAAAAGTTAAGAAATATAGCCTATGTTCTCCCAGTCATTTAGGGTGGGCCAAATGTACAAGTGGGTGGACCCAGGCCCGTCAGGCCCACCCGTAACGCCGCGCCTGGCGGGAGGTAACATTACTGCAGCTCGTACGCTAGCGTTAGTTAGCCGAACATGCAAACATTTGCAGCTTACGTTTGAGCATGCAAAGGCAAAATTTACTCCATTCCTCATGTGTGCTCTTGTATTTTTAATTTGTGAAAGACTACAAAAAAGACGCCACCGTCTAGAATCGTGTAACACCAAGTTTCGCTGGTCTCAGAGCCTCCTGCACATCACTTCACCATGGAGAGAAATGCAAAGCTTTACAGGCCTGCAACATAGTTGTTAAAGTTGCGCACTGAGCAATGATTGAACAGTTGCAGTTCACAGGAGGGGCTCAGTGAGGGGTCAACTGTGGCCCAGAGAGGACAGATTTCTATCTCTGTATCTCTGTCTATTGTTGTTCGCTACACAAACTTGTGCTAACACCATGCACTGTTGGCAGGAGCCTAACAGAGTCAGCTTCATTAATAGCTCACCAACTGTCCATCAGACACGAAGCAGCCAATGTTAAATCCTATTATGCTTACTGTAGCAATCGCTAGATAAGTGTTTAACGTTCACACATTTCACGCCTTTAAATAGCTTATTGGCGCCTCTTTCTTCGTCCAGACAACTCCTCGGTTTGTGAGAACAAACCTTTCAGCTGTTTTCAGGTCAGAGAGAGAGAAAAAAAGGAACTGAAAACTGCTGACTTTGCTCTTAGAAAGATCAGGTCATGGTGTTCCCAGGGTTTCCACTGTGTGTGTGTGTGTGTGTGTGTTTGCGTGTGTGTCAGTAGGTGTATGCATGTGCATGTTTACACACCATCGCTACAAAGATCATGTGTGAGACCGGTTCCCTCTGTGATCCATCACACCTGCAGCTGACAGCAGGATCTTAACCTGAGGGTTCCTGATGGATCATCTATACACCAATATCTTCTTCACAGTGATAAGGAAACCGTTTTGTAAACTGTGTCACCTGCTATACATGCTGGCAACAACAAAGGGAATTGAAAATTTGTTTTTTAATGGAATCTGGTTTGTGGGTCTGTGCGTGTTGACTCTGCACCGCAGGATAATCACTCTGCTTTTATTTTCTCTTCCTCTTCCTCCTTCACTCCTCATCTTTATCATCAAACTGCTTTCTGTCACGGAGATGAATTAAAAGCAGTAAACACGTGTAATTAAACCTTCCTAAGTCAGCTTTCTCATTTCCTGCTCTCTGTACTTGGACCATAGACATATAATAAAACTAGACAGGGCATTGCTGCTCAGCTGTGCCACCAATTTTCCCCAGAGGGCACCTGCTGTACTGCAACGAAAAATTCCCCACAGGCCCAAAAGACATTTTTCCCCACAAGCCACCATCATAAAAGAGACGTTCTTCAACTGAAAACAGGTTTTTTTAATATTTGTAAAATGTTCTACTTAATCTATCTATCTATCTCTCTCTCTCTCTCTCTCTCTCTCTCTCTCTCTCTCTCTATCTATCTATCTATCTATCTATCTATCTATCTATCTATCTATCATCCATCCATCCATCTATCTATTTATCGACTATCACTTTTTGTCACATTTCTCAAGAATATCTCTCAGTCTTGTGACAAAATCATATTTTGTGGGGGTTTTGATTTTTATTCTCCAATAATGCCGGGAAATATATTTTAAAAGATCAAACTCTTGGCTGTTAAACCCTGTAATGTTCCAACCTCCTGGTGGTTCAATTTCTTACTAAATGTAGACGTTGAAATGTAGAATTTTTTTTTTTTCATTTCACAGCATGGTTGTAGTGTGTAGCCATTTCATTTTTTTAAAATTGCAGAGTCCTCTTAATCCTAACCAAAATACACATTTTAAAACCATAATTTAGAAGGGCTGCAGAGTTGACACATTATAGCTATGGCTACGTTATGACATATCTAATTATTTAATGAATTTGTCAAAAAAAAAATAAAAATAAAGTTAACCTGTGCTTGAGCAGCATTTTTTTTAAAACCAGGAAGTAAGACAGGGGTCCTTAGGGTATAGCTAACCCTTTTTTATGCCTGAATAAATCATGTTTATGTGAAAATCTGATGGAGTTGACAGCAGTCTGGGTCAGTTTACAGGGCCAACATTTTGATAAACAATATATTTTTAAACAAAGATGATTTTAATAGCACATTTTTACACCTATATTATCAGTAGGTATTGTTAGTTTTAGACTTTAAAGGCTTTTAACACATTCAAAACTGTTTAAAGGTGTGAATTCTTGTTTGTTACAAGAGTGTTTTCTGACACAGATCAGGTTTAGAAATTAAACATGCATTTCTTTCATATAAAACCCCTTCACCAAAAAAATTGGAATTAGAGTGTTGTTATTAATAATTTTTTGAGTTCTTTGACATGATTTGACTTTGACTAATGTTCCATTCTACTGTCTTTTTAAGAAGAATATTAACTGTAAATAAAAGTATTATCCAAAAAGATGACAAAGGCACTACTTCTTGCAGGTCGGAGTCATGTCTGCACGTCGTCTTTTCAGGCTGCACACAGGCCCAGAAACACTCTGTATGCAGCCAGAGAGGGGAAACAAAGTAGGGAAAATGTCAGCAAAGTATTTGCCGCTCCGCACGCTCCTGCTCAATAAGCTTATTGCTCTGAGCACACAGTAATAACCGAAGGCTGAATAATAATGAAAATATCAACATTTTTTATCGAGTCAGATCGTCTCTCATCTGGATTATGGTTGCAGGACAAAAATATAACGATGTTCTTCTGAGAGACTTCAACGAGAAAATCATCCTGAAACAGTAAGTTTCAGGTTGTGAGGAGGATAAAAATAGGATTTTTAAATGTGAGGGCGACATCATCCATCACATGGAAATTAGTGTTCTAATTCTGTTAATGTCATAGTGCAAAAACAATTTGGATTTAACATCATGGATGGAAAACTTGAGGCTCTCTGCTGACTCTAAAATAAAATACAAATGACATTAGCTTGGCTGAAGTCACCTGATAGTTTGTCACTCAGTGAATAGTATTTTACATCTGCTGTTCAAGCTGTTTTTGTACTGAGAGTGAGTTTAAAGGGACAGTTTTCTTGTGGTTGTATGAGGTGCAATAGTCAGTGTATTGGCTACAGTTTGGAGAAACAGAGAGGAGTATCAGCATGGAAGCTAAGTAATGTACTGCTTAGAACAGGGTCAGCAACAAAACGTGGGCTACTTTAGCTACTTAAAAAGGCCCACCTAAAAAAAAGCAATATCAGTTTAACTGCGTGCTATATTTAGACTATATTCACTGCCAAATATTGCTCTCTCCACACCAACCAAACTCCAAAAATTAATCATTTTAGCTTGCAGAAAACGTGAGTTGCTTGTCTACTGCTGCTCTGATCTGTTTGTGTTATTGTGTTTTGTGTGACTTCTGTGTTTTAAAAGGATAGTTTGGATTCACCAAAGTCGAGCAAAAATAAACTGACAGATCAAGGCAACAATAGACCAACAGCTCGTGTGTCCTGTGAGGCAAAATTTCTGATTTCACCCATGGAGTTTGGTTGGTTTGGAAAGAGTGATAATTGGCTTATATAACAGCTTTATCCCCACGGTAATATTCAAAATGTAGGATGCATTTTAGGTGGATAAAATACCTTTTGGTGCAGACCCTGCTCACAGCAGTTCATTGCTAAGCTTCAGTGCTTGTGCTCCTCTCTGCTTCTCCTAACTGGAGGCGTGCCGATGACCATCTAGTTCAGCTAATACACTGATTATTGATGAGTACCTCATACAACCCCACATCAAATAATTCATACGATCCTTTTAATGTTAACATCACTGTGGAGCATCATTGCTCAAACACCACCATGTACCTCTGAAACAAGCCCAAACCCTTTGATCCACATCCATCCATGCAACTGTGCTACAGAGTGTGGACGTGTTGCATGGAGGGGGGGGGGGATTCCTGCCTGTGTGCGTGTGTGTGTTGCGTGCATGTGCGTGCGTGCTATAAAGAGAATGGTGCAGTACTTATTTATGTGTTCATTGCGGCATCTAGCTTCAGCAAAGTGCTGCAGTCACTTTTCAGCCCAACCTCCCCAAAACACACACACGCACACACCCAGTCCCACACACACAAACACACACACAGTTCCTTGTTAGAGCACACGGTCATGCGATCAGCGCTGCATGCTGCTGCATGTGTCAGGGCTGAGCTCCTATAATCCACATTGATTCATGGTGTAGGGAGGAAACAGCTCCCAGGAGGGAAACACTCAGGGCCGTTGTGTCCATCAGCTGATGTGTGTGTTTCTGAGTGTCTTTCTGACAGCTTCTTTGTTTCTGAAAGTCTGAATAAATCAACAAAGAGCTGGGTGGAGATTTAGGGATTTAGGTTTTCGGAGTGCTGTAACAAAAGCAGGGAGAGTGTCTTTAAAAGAAAAACATCAGGGTTTGTGTTGGTGGGAGTTTAGTTCAGCTGAACAATTGTGGAAATAAATCAATTTTTAATCAGTTATTTAATTTTACTTTAACATGATCAACCAATAGTTGAATCCAAGTACAGTGTTTCACCAGTCTGTAGTGGTGTCTTGGTAGGTAGTTATAACCCTAACTCCATCCATATAGACGAGTTATTGGCAAAATCTAGTGTAAGTGGATGGATGGATGGATGGATGGAGGGGCAGATAGATGACTGAGGGGTTAGTGAATGGATGAATATGTATGAATGGTTGGTTGGATGGATGTATGGATGGATCGATGAATAGTTGGATGAATTGGTGAATAAATGTGGGGATGTAGGGATAAATACATGAATAGGTTGACGAATGGTTAAATGAATGCATATCGGATGGATGGACGGATGGATGGATTTAAGTAATTGGCGAATAAATAAATTGGATAAAAGGATTGGATAAAATAATGGATAAATTCATGGATGGACTGATGGTTTAATGAATGTACAATGTATAGATGGATAAAATATGGATGGAGGGAGGGAGATAGATGAATAAATGAATGAATGAAGGGACAGATAAATAGAGATATGGATAAATGACAGAAGGCTGTATAGATGGAATGATGGACAAGTGGATCAACTGATTTAAATACTGTATTTCGATGGATGAATGGTCAGTTGGATGGATGGATGGATGGATGGATGGATGAATAATTAGATTGGCAGATAGATGGGTCATTTGCTGGTTGAATGAATGTTGATGATAAGATATATAAATGTATGTATATATGGATGGATGGATGGATATGTATGGACAGATTGGATGAATGGACTGATGGAGGGTTGAGTTGATTGCTGGATGGATGTAAATAAACGGATGTATGAAGTTGGAAAGATGGATGGATGAATGGAAGGATAAATGGGTGGGTGTATGTGTAAAACCAAAGATAAAAACAGATATTTTCTTCTTTTTTCTGACACAAACTCGTGTTGTTTAGAGTCGAGCCTCAGTCGGTTTGTTTTTCTCTGAGCAGAGACTCTAAAGGCTGTAAATATTCCACCACCTCCTGACGCCCATTCACACACAGAACAACAGCAAGAAGGGAGGAGGGGGAGGAGGCTGTAAATCCACAGTTTATGCTCTGTCCACGGACCAGTAAAACAGTCCGAGCTGCAATATCAGTCAGCAGGTCAGAGAACGGGAAAGGGAGAGGGAATCAGGGAGAGAGGAGAGGAAAGACGAGAGAGAGATGGAGATGAAAGTGGGGAAAGGAGGTCAAACTGATGTAAAAGAGGAGGAGGAGGAGCCTTGTGGTGTATGCCTGTCTTATTGTGTTCCTTACAGCTCTTCCTGTGTGTATATGTGCGATTAGATGAGGTCTAAGGACTGAGGACGTTTTTGCAAAGTGAAGACAGAACATCTGGTAAATAAAAAGATATCATCTTCAGGAGCTCTGTGAGATTTTGAAATTGAAAGTTCATTCTTGACCTTGGAAACAGCAGTTGCCAAAACAGTCTCCCCAAACAGTCCAGTCAGTAGTGGTTCCGGAGCTTTCTATCATATCACAGGATCTCCCTCAGTAGATGAAGTTTGCCCGGTTGTTGCTCAGAATTGTGAATGTTCACACTTTTTTACTGTATATTTATCTTTATCAGGGTGACGCTAATTCCAACAGCGTGGCTGTGTCGCATTACAGCTGTGTCTAAGCTGTGACGCGTAAGCATGCGTCGTGTTATGGCTGCGTCGCGTTATGGCTGTGCCACATCAGCCCGAGATGATTGCAGCCATTCTACACAATGCTTGTGATTCCACCAGCAGCGCCTTGGTGTGTCCCAGAGGGGACTCTCTGCTCCACTCCACTTCAAATATGCGCCATGTCAATTAGCACAGAGCAGATCGAATTTGCAGGAAGTCAGTCACAGAAAAGGCAGGAAGAATCCGAATCCGTGGGGCAAATGTGCCATGCTTGGTGGAATCAGCCAGTTAGTCTTTCTAACCAGGACCCATGAAGTGAGTTCCAGTGCTATAAATCTGATCTTATTTTACAAAATAATGGAAGACATTGGCTTTGCACAACTGAGTTAATGATGGGGCAGCAAAAATATCTAAATCAGTGTTTCAAAATCCTGGTCATCAGGGCCCACTGCCTTACATGTTTTAGATGTTTCGCTGCTCCAACACACCTGGTTCCCCGTTTCCCAGAGCCTCCTTAGCACTACATGCATCGTAAGTTGTACCTTAAGGTCTCCTTTAAGTTTCGTGGGCAGTTTCCCAGAATCTCCTTAGCTGAGTTATACCTTCTGAAAGGTATTCCTTTAGAAGTGTGGTCTGAACCACTCATAAACTGTCCCTTCCATTGTGCTTACAGTTGTAATACGGTGCGCATCTAGGTTACTTGCACAAATGACGTACTTAGTTTAACATTAACTTCATGAAAATTAATTATGAAAGCAAAGTTTCTGTGCAGAACACATCATGAGAATGTTATCATTTAATCTGTCTATTCTTAGCAGCCTTGTGAAATATAAGACCTCTCTATAATACTAATCCAATTAGTGAAAAAATGTGGATTTTTTTAAATGCAATGGAGCTAACTGAGGATATGGCTTTTCTTTGTGTTAAGATTTTTTGGAGGCTTTTGCCTTTACTTGATAGATGACAGCTGAAGATGTGACAGGAAAGGGGGTAGAGAGAGGAGGTGACACGCAGCAAACAGGCCGCAGGCGGGAGTCGAACCAGCGGCTGGTACAGAGGACTGATAGCCTCAGTACATGGGGCACACGCTCTACCAACTAGCACCCCAGGATAGGGCTTTTCTGACTGTCTGTACTCCAAACTGACCCCGAGTGCTGAACGCTGCCAGCAGAGGAGCACAGTGCTGACATAGACCACATACACACCCACACACACACTGCAATTAAACATGGATATGTTGCTACAGGTGCCTATTATGTGTTGACAATAAATTTGTATTAGACCTTTCGTTGGTATGAGAACAAAACATTCAGCTTTATCATTTATCCTGGCCTTTCAAGAGGTCTCAGACTGTGTCTTATATGTCTCGATTCATTCTCTTTTATATTTTGTAGGCTGTAGGTTACATATTTATTGGAACTAGTGTCTCATCTGGACTCTTAAAGATTAAGCAGATGATCTTTGGTAGGCATAGCTTCCTTTGTTGTAATATTAGATTGAGGTAAAATGATTATGGCAACACTGGTTAGGTTAAAATGTCATTTATGAGCCTTTACAAGTGATCAATCGATTGTGCACTGCGACGAAAGACAGCTTACAGCTTATGATGTACCTTAGCAGCTGTTCCTGAAGGGCACCTGATAAGGGACGATCCGCTAAGATGCTAAGATACATCGAAACAATGGAAACGCAGCCCATGTCATCATCAGACTTCTGCGGAGGCTTGATCAAATAATTTATTCAAGTCAACAGTGGGTGTCCTTGCTAGTCACCAGTTGCTATTATGTCCAGCATACATCAGATATGTCAGAGAGTAAAGAAGAAAGTCAGCAAACATGACTACGCATAACGTGAATAAAACTATAATACATTACCTCGTCCATGAGCACGATTTCTGCCTGTCATGTCAGATTTTCATCAAATGGTGGTTGTTTGACAAAGAAGAAAACAACTCCCGTGATGCCGCGTTACTTCAGATCTCATCAACATCTTTTGTCATTGTCTTAATGTGAGAGAGACCCGAAGTAGCAGAACTTACATATTGTTCGTACAGTGTTACTTTGCACCACTGGTAATATAGTGCAATTTCTGGCTAAGCTCTAGTTGCGTAACATAATTATCATATATGCAAAGTTCTTACATTTTAGAGTCTTTTTGAAAAAGTACTTGCTGTCTTGAGTTTTCCTCATAATACTGAGAAATTGCTCTGAAGTTTAGCTGCTTTGGATCTGTCATTCTGCGTTAACTTCTGTGAGGAAAAAAAAACATAAGAGATAAAGCAGCATTGCACAGTTTTGTTGCGTTGTTGTGGGTCTGTTCTGCTGCTGTTCAACATCACAGTGAAGACGAGCTGGGCGGAGGAGGGCAGACATCTTTAAATTCCTCTGGGCTTCTGTGAGAAACTGATGTCACCGTGTGAATAATGTATAAGTCATATAAGGGTTTGCTCTTATGGCTATGCATATTTGACCAAACCCGCTGTTTTTGAGAGGCAGAGAGAACACGCAGCACTCAACATGCAGCATATATGTTTATATGTGCACATGCACATACATACTCTCATGTTTGCACTTCCTTTTAACCATCACAACTACACAACTCCAACCATTAGTTGTATAAGTCTGCCTATAAACCAACCTAAGTATAAGTCTGGTTATAGTCTATGTTTTGCTGACGATAAATTCCACAAAAAGACTATAATCAACAATGAATTAAAGTATTTTCTGTGTATCCAGAGTCTAATATATCTTATCCCTCTGTGCTTTAGACCTTGAATGTTGTCAAAGAACTATTAAAAACACATCAGTTAGCCACACTGTTGCACATGGTGACATGTTACCACATGCTGCCACTAGAAATACTCACTAGGGTCCCCAACAGACGCTTTATTTCCTCCTGCTGGAGCAAAGTTTGCTAAAAACTACAGTGACCAGCTGTTCTAGGAAATAAATGAGCCACTCAAAAAAAAAAAAAAAAGAAAGAAAGAAATTAAACTTTACTTTTTTAGGCAGTTTTTAAAGATTCACACACAGACATGGTAGGAAAGTTAGAAAATATAGAGAAACAATTTTTTAGTTTGGATTTGTTGACAATAAGAAATAGTATATTTAAAAATCAGTGGCCAACCGTGACTATTACAACTGGGACTTCAGTTTGGGACAAACTCAGCCACACACACCAAAAATGCAGCAAAATGGAAAAAGATTTTGTTTCCAATGACCAGCAGGCAGCAGATAGCTTGTGACCTGTGTTTGTAACATATAGTTGCCATTTACAAAAAGCAAGTAGAGGGCAGCAAACACCACATAATGATAGCAGAATAGGTAATGTTTTTTCTAGAGTTACGTATCTTTACTTAAAGCTATAGTTGGTAATCCTGTTCAGAAACACTTTTTTGTTATACTGGGTAAAATGGTCCTTCCATCCTGAGAGTAGTCAATACATTATGTATTCAGAAAAAGGAACGAAAAGAATGACACCTCTGTGGCAGCTACAGGCCGCTAAACAGGCAAAGAAAAGAAAGCCAGAGGCAGAAAAGGCTGCGATGAAAAAGGCTCTGGATAAAGCCAAAGCCATAAAGACAAACCAGAGTCAACATCAGTGCAGCCTTTGAGCTGTGGAGACAACTGAGGCATCTGAAGGGCCTGAAAAGTGATGCAGAGGTTGCTGTCTTTCTGTTGGACAGGTAATTATTTGTTTTGCTTCGGGGGATTTGTTATTTTCATGAAATATGTAATGTTTGCCAACTTAGCTACTTTTGTAGCTCGTATTAGCCCAATGCTAACATTAGCTTCTCTGTCGGTGTAAGCCGGTCATTGGTACATACTGCTTATCTAACTTATAGGATCTGTGCTTCCTGCACGGAGCATAATTGCCATTAACTCTGTTACTATTGTTTGGATAAGTTAATTAAGTTTGTTTGATATTAAGAGCTGTAATAATCAATATGAATCGTTCAGAGTTTATTTTCATCATTCTTATTTCTCTGTTTCAGTAGCACACACACAGTTACACGTAGCATAGATCTCCAGTTAGATTATTTCTGTTTACCAGCACAGCTCTGTCTACTGTGCTGCACTGTTGGAAGTAGTTTTTAAAAAGAACATTCTGAAAGTGTCTGAAAATTGTTTTCTAACAGCAATTTCAGTCTCCAAAGTAATACAGTCTATTGCAGATGCTCCACTACGCTGCGAAAGTCCACCTTGAAAAAGGCAGCGCTATAAAGTTAGCCACCTAGCAACAGTGACGGGCTCGACTGCTTCATCTCGAGCAATATATCGCTGTCCTTCATGAAGGCCTAAGGGGATGATTTTTGGTCCTACCCACTGTAAATCAAAACATGATTGGTTCTCTTACAACAACAAAAAAAATTGTTTGGACAACTCCTGTTTGCTTTGTCCAGGACAGTAACTCTTTCATTTCTGAAGCAAAGTTGATAGAAAATGAGGTTTAAATTAGAGTCAGGCCATATTAAATGAAATAAATATAACAGATTTAAATATAACATTTGAAATACTGATATGTTAGACTTTCTCTGAAGGCCTCGAAGGCCATCAGGGTTCTCCTCTGTTAAAATCATGTTGGGCCTAAGGTTCTCTTTCTGATAGTTCTGTTTTATAGCAGCTTTTTTGCAGTTTATTCAGGGTCTCACCAAAGGAATGTGTGCACGCTGCTGCAGTAGTAGAACAGCCAATAGGAACACCCGTCTCTGAGATGACCTGTGATTGGTTTAGGTCTACTGTCACAAGCCAGATTTCCTAAAGGCTGAAAACAGAGCCAAGAGGAGGTGCAGAAGTCTTGTTCTCTCTCAGACCGCTTAATTTACAATATGCTGAAAGGTTATTATGGAATTATTGCTCACTGATGCCAAAAATGTTGCCCACCACAGTTTTAAAGGTGCCCTGTGGATTTATTTTGTAAACAAAGTTATGTATAACTAATCAAAACCTATTGTGTGGATCTCTGAGGTCTAACAAATGATGAATGCATTTTCTTCCTCATAAAATATTTGCAAAGCTGATTTAAAAAAAAAAATCATTTAGAAAATATTTCAAGCTCAAAGCCCCTGGGACGATTCTAGCCCGGCACTTCAGTTTATATGGCCTGTGAGAGCTTGCAAAGAATATATTTTACACAATACAATCCTGTGCTGGAAGTACAATGTCCAAAAAACAAAACAAACAAAAAACAAAAAACGTGTCCCTGGAATGAATGCTGATATTTTGTTATCCGTGCACTGAATGCGTCCAGCTGCTAGATGTCAGTACAGGCTAGACAGCGTCTCAGTATCATAAAACTGATTCCAGCCGAGGCGTCCTAGCTGAGAGGTTGTAGCTAGTAATGTTTGTAAAAGTAGCAGCCGAACAAAATGTCCAAGAAAAGTAAAGTTGATGCAAAGAGAAGGAAACTTAATGAGAGATGGAAAAGAGAAAGCATGTAAGCTGGTATGTCTTCTTAGTCTTATACTACTTCATATATTTAATTTTTTTAAATAAATTGTATAATAGTTTTTAACACTTGAATGTCTACGTGCTCTCAGAGTTAGCTGAATGCAGAGGCAATGATGTAAAATGATAAAAACAAAAATAGAGACATAGTCTTACATTTGAATACAAGTGAATTTTATATCCCTGATTTAAAATCCTGCACTGTACTGCATTGTGTGGTTTGACTCAACTCGCTTGGAGACGTTCTTTTTTGGTTTTCCATTGGCAAAAGTTGTGGATGCACCTGCTACTGATTTTGGCACCACCTCTGAGCAAATTCAGTTGAATCTAAATGTTGGAGTGAAAACACCACGGACCACTGACTGATCAGAAAGACTCATCACAAACAGAGTTCAATCAGGAGAGACGTCATTCTGAGACATCATTACATATTTATTTGATATGTGCACAATCTGGATGAGAAATGTGGAAAGTCTTTGGTGATTAGACCCCATCGTGATGTCATCATGTATAAGGGGGTCGTGAAGCCGCGATTAAAGTAGGAATTCCCCCAATGGAGTGTAGACACTGGCGGTGGTGGTGAAGGGATGGCTGAAGATCAGGATGTGATGAGTAGTCGACCTCTGATGAGCTCAACCTGGGCCCTGGATATGAAGAGGAGAACGGGCTGGAAGAGGGCCGCAACGATTCCGCACTGAAATGACAGCTGACAACAGCAGAGAGGAGAACAGATTTTAAAGTTTGCCGGCAACGACATGATTGGGTAATGGGGACGATGGCTACATCTGATTGGATAGCTGACAAGCGAACACCCATAATCAGCTGATTGAGAATGAGCGGAAAGAGAGTAAGAGAGAGCTGTGGGGCTTCATTTGTCTCATTTCTGCGCTCAGATGTAGGATCTCCTAAACTCTTCGGCAGTCTTTCTGCCTTCAGGCTTTTATGGAGCAAGTTTGTCTCCTTGCTGTGACAAACAGCCATCGCTTCAACATCTTCCATTGCTCCTGTTTCATGTCGTGTTGGAGATGATGTCGCAGCAGTGTCACACAGCCTTGCTAGGATCCCGCCTACAGTGAGGACTTACTATCTGCAGAGGAAAACAAATTTCAGAAAAGTACCTGGTAGCAAAAGTGAGTCAGACCAAGCTATATCCTGCAGTAAAAACAAAATTAATGTTAACTTGCAAGCCGTCCTCTTCCTCTCTGTCTTTTGCTGCTGCATCACTGCATTTCTTACCACCCTGCTGCCACCTGTAGGTCAGTAGACGTCATTGAGAAGAATGTGTATCGCATCGGCTGTGTGCTTGTGCTGACGTGGCTTACAGACAGAGGTAGGAAGTAAGTCGAGGTAAAGCAGGTTCAGTGCACGGCACCGCACTGAGCACAGCACCCCCAACCCCCAATGAAAGGCAGCATCCAGAGACACTGTTGCCATGTTCAATTTTCTAAATGTAATATTTCAATGTGGTGCACTCAGTCCAACACAAACAGGCGGCATTGTGTAGATGTGAGTGGCATTCAGCCTGGCTCCTGCAGCAGAGGGATCCCCTGTTAAGATGCTGCCTGTAATTATTGGATTATTGAAGAGTGGAGGAGCTGGTGGCCAACCTGAGCCTTTCACACTCATGATCGCAATCTCAATACCCTCCTCCCGCGGCTGCCATCCATTCTGCAGCCCCCCTCCTCTCCTCAGACTGCTGAGTGGAGGAGGCAGAGCTGCTGGGAATCCCACAGTCATACATTATATAACCAGCTCTGTGCTGCAGTCATGGTGCTCAAGCTGTGACACTGATTAACTGGTGGCTGTTCTTCTAAATCTAGCAGATCAACCTCCACATGGAAAAATTAATCATTTTTCCATCTACTTAAAGCTACACTTTCTGATTTAGTTATAGCACCCAATCCTGCTGAAATGTCCTGTCAGCTGAGTGTTAAGACATCAGTCAATATATCTGTAACCATCGGGCCCGCTCCACGCAGTTATTGACCAGGTGTGTGGAGGTGTGAAAAGAGGCAAGTTCAGAATTTCTCTGTCAGTTTACATGGAAGTGAGTGCAGCAGCATGGATGTCTTCGAGGACAGACTGTCTGAAAGTGTGCACCTTTACCACAGTAATATGGTTCATAATAGTCTTTCCAGAATCAGAAATACTTTATTGATCCCTGAAGGGAAATTGGGCCATGTTACAGTCGCTCTCATTCTAGAATAAAAATATATTTGAGCATAGAGAAAGAAAAATAGAAGATGAGGCATTTAAAAGCATGTAAAGATATTCTACATTACATAACAACTGTACATACATATACATAACAATATGGAGTAAATATATAATATACTGTATATTAGAAATGCAACAATATATTTAATATTGCAATATCACAATGAAAAAATGTCTCAGTACCATACAGGACTGTGACAATATCCACGTTTTATTATTTTCTTATATTGCATGGCTTTGTGAAATACTCGATTCTGATTGGTCGACTACGACATTCTATGGTCTTTTATTTCTGTATAGCAGACCGCTGCTATAAATAACAGACTGTTGCTATGGATGCAGGTCTGATAATAAACTCTGGAGGAGCAAAATAATTTTTAACTAAATAAAATAATCTTTAAATCAATGAAATGATTTTTTAAATGAATATTTTTGTTAAATAAGTGTTTTTTTTTAAGTAAGAAGCTGTGTAATAAAAGAGGTAATGTACAGTGAGTGGGTCATTATTGTGAAATAAACCCTTTTGGATGATTAAGCCCTGCACCTCCCGGTCGGGGTTTATTTGGCAATAATGACCCACTTACTGTACATTATGATTCACTCAGTCATGGTAATCATACACTTGTCAATGAATGTAGTTTTCAATAATCCACTTGACGTCTGTGAAAAGTTGGAAAAAACAAAACAACTTTTATCTCATGTGTCGCAAAATATCCATAGAGTTGTCTTTTACTGCATAAAAAACTAAACAGGACACAAACTAAACATACATAAACCATGTAGACGAATCCGGCGCAGTACCGGAAGTTAAAAGCTGCCATTGCTGCAGTGGGGTCGCCCTACAGTTTTCAGCTTAAATTAGAGCCGTCATAAGTTTCCAATTTTCTACTTTTAAACTAACGTTTTACGTAACATTGCTTTTAACAACTATGTCTAGGAAATCGTGTGCAGTTCAGCTGCTCCAACAGTCGTGTCAAATTTCAACTTTGGACAAAAACAGAATGTAAAATACACAAACCTTTACTTCATGAGACTTTAACCTACAGAGATTCACTGAGTGTACAGAGGACCAGGATACGTCATAGTGGGCCGAAAATATTAACAGAAAGGAACTTTGTTCCTGAAAATCTTGAAAACCTGAGGAAAAATATGAATTCATATATATTTTTAATATATATTATACAGTATTTCATGACTTAAATGTGGCTGAGGTGGTCGGTGTTTTCTCTTCTTCATTATCCATCTCTGGCTGTTGTCACAGCCAACGTCTAACTACTTTGCAAAATTTTGAGAAAATTATTCTCACCACCCTGAAAGGTTCTTTCATCAGTTACTGAGGGACTTTGTTTAATGTCATCTATCCAATTCACCGAAATCATGAAGAAGCGAGAGTCCCACAAATCTGAGGTTCTCTTCTAGACCCAACCAGTAGACACCAAGAGTGACCGACATGACGTGCCACTGCAGCAATGGCGGCGCTGCAAGATGGCGGAACACACTAAGTGGTTGCCAAATTGGTCTATACACACACACACACACACACACACACACACACATATATATTTCCACCCAGACGACATTTCTCATGAATTGCTGTTACTGTTATGTCTTCCAGGCAGTAGTTCTCAGATTTTTCTGTTATGCTCACTTTTGAAAGCTGAAAAAATGTCATGACTTCACGACCACTGAAATGTAGCGGTCGCTATTACGTGCTGGGTCTATTTTTGCAGAAGCAACTTGCATCACTGAAGCATGAAATTCACTTCTGAATGTATATAAATGTCTGTATTTACTGTGTTTTGCTTTGAAATGAATTTTTAATGATGTATGTTTACTCATGTGCACAGCAAAACTAGTTTTTTCATGTCTGTAGTTGGAAACGGAGGGAGAGGAGGAGAAAAGCGAGGATAGGAGACGGCCCATTAAACCACTGCTCAGTCCGTTCCTACGCTCTGTGATCATATACTGTGTTTTAATGTTGTATCACAATACAATGTGCAGTACAGTTGTTCTCATCTGCATATTTATCTGTTTATCAGACAACAAAACTCAGCTGACTCAGATAATTCACTAAAAATGTGTGGAGGAGGATGTAGGTGGAAAAAAACTCTCATGACGTCATTGAACAGACACGGATTTAATTGGTCAAACATTCAATTCGGATGAAACAACACAGCTTCAAAGCATGTCTGTGGTTTCAAGACGCAACAAAAACACAGTTTAGCAAGCAGATTCTGTTTGTACTGAACGGAGAGGTCGATAATGCCGTCGATAATGAGAGAGAGAGAGTTACTCCTCTCATATGGACAGAGGCCCTGTTGCAGGAGACAGTACAGATGTCAGGAAACAACGGGTGATCAACAGCAGGTCTTCCAGCTGATTAATCAATTGCATTGATTGGGCTGATAATGTCACAGGCCATAAACTGTAAGATAAGATAAGCTCCCAAGTTAGTGGTGTTAAATACACCAGAACTAAAAAGTAACTGATCCAAACTACAGGTGAACAAGACCTTAAGGTGACGACCTCTAAGATTTCAGTCCTGGTTGATTTGGCGACACCTGTAGTTACAGGTGGTAACAGCAAAGGTGGTTTAATACTACAGCTCCCAGAATTCTTTTGTTTAAAAAAAAACGAAGTCAGACAATAATCTGACTTTTCCCACCACTCTGTGAGCAACTGTGATCTGATTTTATGCTGCACACAGCATGAGTCTGCAACAACAGGGTACAGTGAAAGGAGCTGGTTACCAGGCTGACAAGTTGGAGGTGTGCAGCCTGTCGCCTGCAGCTCCTCATCTAACAGCTCACTGTGGCTGCTCCTTTATTCCTTGCAACATTTCCAACTGATCTGCTGTCAACAAATGCTGATAATGACTGTTGTGTCATGATGTGTGAAATAAAACAAGATGTCGGACTCAAAAAATGCAGACAGGGGGAAGAAGCGGTTCAAATGTATTTTAATAGCAACAGAATGTTCAACAGATTTATGCACAAGACTGGCTGGTCTAAACCACAGATAAATCCAAAAAAAGCAAAAAAAAATCCAAAGAATGCAAAGTCCAAAAATTAAGCATAAAACCAAAGCACAGACACAAAAGAGCGGTGACGAACTGACACAGAAACAAAGAAATATGAGGACAAGGAACTAATCAGACACAGATGAAACAAATGAGAATGATGGGAAAAGACAGAAACAAGAGAGAAGGAAAGAACTACAAAATAAAACAGGAAATTGGCCACAAAAACCTTAAAATACGACTAGCTGTCTTGTTTCCTTGACACCTTTTTGATGAACGATAGCTGTACTGTAAGTGGTAAGCTCACTGACAAACATTTCCTGTGACAGTTTCATAATAAAAGTCAACTTGTTTTGCCAGCTAAATGATGTTAATGTGAAGCTGCAGCAGTGGGAATGTTTGGTTGGATGTTTGGTTTGCATTACTAGTAACTGAACCACAGCAGTTTGACACACAGTTTGAAATGCTGCAAATATATAAATAGTGCAATACTTTTATCAGACACAAGCTCCATCACCATTGTGTCACCTCATCTGGCAATAGATAGTGACCAGTGCTTTTTTATATATATTATATACATATATATGTATAAAAATACATCCACTGGAGGATGCTGCTCAGAGTCAAACATCTCTACAGCAACAAACAGCGATTTCTTTTTTGTGTCCTATGGTTGCGTCTCCCTTGAGCTACTGGCAAATAAAGACGAAATGTAGACAAAATGATTTCTTTCAGTCACGAGAAGAAAAAAAAAATAACCATCCTGTCACCGTTTCTCTGGTTCTGGTGGCTCAGACGTGTCTGGACATGTCCAATAAAGCTGCAAGACGGAGCCTCAGACGTCGCATTCAGGTCGTGGTGGTGTTTGACACTGAGACAGCGGAGCGGACAGGCCCCCAACAGAGAAACACTGCTTATTTTTCATGATTTTGAGACTTAATTTTATATACATAGATTTTTTTTAATCATTCAAATTTGGCGGGTGGTTAATAACAAGTTACTGTGGTGTGACAAGCTGTGGTGTGAACATTTATTGTTGTGTCCTGGTTTATCAGGTGTTATACCATATTTGTTAACCTGTCACATTAACACCTGAATGTATCTTAAATCTCGTTATTGGTACGATTGGCCTTGTGTGTTGCTCAGAGTTGTGATTAAAGGTTTGGGTGGGCCATGGAAGATTTTCAGATTCCAAACTAGGCTGTGGGATTCTAAAGTTTGGGAATGGCTGGTGTAGACAAATATTTAATGAAGAAATTCAGTCAGTAAACAGTCCTGAGCACTGGACATGTGTAAATCACTGCCAAAATAAAAACAGTGCTGAATAGAGCCAGTTGGCTGAGATGTGGCTATGTCATGGGGCCATATGTGGCTGCCAGATCTGCACCACTTGTGGCCCATAATTCATTGCTGCATTTGGGCCAAGTGTAAGTGGGCTGTGCAGCCAATCACTGGACAGACCAATTTTGCTATGTGGGAAAGTTTCTGCCACAAATGGCTTTCTTGCAGAAAGCCCTGGAGGCTAACTTCTGCACTGCTTTTCCCTGCTTCACGTCAGTAATGCTGGACTCAGCTAACCACATCGAGACTACAGCCCCAAACAGCAGCACATGCACAAAAGATCACAGTTTTTTAATTGCTAAAACAAATTTTTTGAAACCTTCAACTGTTTTCTCAAACCAAATATTCAAACTACATTCACAAAACTTCTGACTCTTCTGGCAAAATCAAACAATGCTCTCAGATCATAGACACAGCCAGTCATTATATAAACACTACTGAGCAGTCTTTACACATGACATTAAAAAAAATGGAAAACACAGTGTTCAGAGCATGTAGCTACAGGAAAACATTTTTGTTGTGTTTAAAACGCATTTTGGATGCATAATAAAAATGCATATTTACAGCCTAGTACAGAAAACATGGCCATAGAGGGGCTACGGCCACATGTGTTTAGAGTTTTGCCAAAAGAATTAACAATTCACTGAGAATTTGGTTCAGAGAATAGGGTTTAGTGTTTCAACAATTGAGAAAAAGGGCAAAGCTAGTCATTGTGATGAGCGAAGCTTTCCAAAGGAACACGAGACTTTACTGTAATTTCAAATGTTGTGTCTCTAAAAAGTGCAATTTAGAATTGAAAATTGAATGTCTGACAGATTGCATTCCAAGTTTCCACTTTTAGTGTGAAAAACCCGTAATTCACATCATTTGAAACAAGTCTGAACAATTTTGAGTCGTGCTTAAAATGATTAACAGTTGTTTCGGAGCTGTGGTCGGCCTCCGCCATCTGTGTTTTTTCCATTTTGCAAGACAACTACATCACAGCGCAAAATGTGTTTTAGAGAGTGAGAATGTGTTTACAGTTTTGCAGATTGTGAAAAATTGTAATATCATTTCACTCTCAGCAAGAAAAGTGTATTTCCCTGAAAGTTGAAGTGCCCCTTTATGGACAAATATGGGGGCGTGGACGGTGCGCTGAGGCTGAGTCCTCGCTGCAGTGGTCTGGGTTAGATTCTCTGTCATCCCCTCTCTTCCCCCATTTTTCCTGTCCCTCTTCAGCCGTCCCTCACTAATGAAGGCAAAAAGCCCAAAAAAAAAAAAAACACACACATCACTCATCAAAAAGCATCTGACAGAGAGCATCACAACACTTTATCATCGTTTCAGCTTTATCACCACATTCAGTCACGGAGGAGGAGGTGGTGTTTTTTTTCTTTTTTTTTTTTTTTTTTTGTTTTGTTTGAGAACAAAGCAGACAGGCGAGAGAGAGAAGAAAAGGTCAGACATGTGAGCGACAGGGATGGAGAGAGAAAAGGTAAGCTGGACTGATTTTGAGGTCACTATAATCAATACGAAACAGTGGAGAAAGTTAGAAAGTAGAGACAGACACGGAGGGGGCAGGTAGAGAGGGGGTGGGAGACAGTAAAGCTCGACTGATTTGAATTCTATTCATAATTCTCTGCTGGGAGGCTGGTTAGCTGAAGGCGGCGGATGATGAGAGATGGAATGAAAGAGGGGGAGAAGGTGTAGGAGGAAGAGAGAGAAACAAAGGGAAGGACAGGATGGGATGGAGTGTTGAGTCTCTGAGGGGGAGGGAAAGTGGGAATTAAATACAGCTCGGCTTCAAACAGAAAGGTAGAGAGACAGACAGAATGAATGGAAGACAGACAGAGAGAGGAGAGAGAGAGAGAGAGAGAGAGAGAGAGAGGAGAGAGAGAGAGGGAGCTGGTGTCTCTGCTGTGTGGAGGTTTGGACACTGATTTACAGCAGCTGCTCAGTTTGATTCCTGCAAATCAAAAACAAGAACATGAACCATTATCCTCCTCACACACACACACACACACACACACACACACGAAGACACACATGTTACTTAACAGGGTGCAGTAATGCATTACAGTAATGTGATTACTGTTTTCACCAACAGGTAGTGCACCAGGTCCTCCGGCTGCAGTCGTTTTGGGGAGTATTTGTCTGATTTTGTATTTTTCTGATGTCACTGCAAGAATTGAACGGAATCAAATAAAAACTGAATCGAGGCTTCTGAATTAAAATTAAAGATGAGTCTTTATCTCCGACCACAAGTCATTGATCCACACATACACCTTCTATACTGACTAACACATCCCACACTGCATTTTCTTTGGTGTTAACACTTGTTAAAATAAGTTTGTGTTTTTTTGCCTACAACCTTCTGTCTCCTCTTTTGTCACTGCTCCGGAGCAGGTCTATTCAACGGGCGGCCCGTGGGCTGATTCCGGCCCTTAAACGACCTCAGTACGGCCCTTTGATCATTTATAAATATCAAAAATGATATATCACTGTGATTTTGAGAAATTAAATAACCCTGTTAACAGAGGATTTATGGATGTTTACCTTGCTTATTAAAAGATCATTATTTTATTAGTAGGCTAATTAGCCCATTCATTGATTATGTCTGAGATACTTATTATTTTAAAAAAGAGTCAAACTGAATCAAATAATGTTAAATGCAGCATTGTGGGTGGCCAGGTAGCTAAGTAAGGTAGAGTATTCGCTCCATATGCTGAGGCTGCAAGTCCTCTGCAGCAGCCGTGGGTTTGACTCCTGCCTATGGTCTTTTACTGCACGTCATTCCCCCACTCTCAATGCCCCTTTCCTGTCATATCTTCAGCTGTCTTATATAATAAATGGCAAAAAAGACCCCAGAACTGCAGCACTGTGCTGATTAAAACAAGCTGCTTCTAATCTAGGATAACAAAGGTGCCTGTACTTTTGTACATAATGATTCTTATCAAATTGTGAAAACTAATAAAGTGGAAAAAAAAAAAAAGTGCATTGTTTTATACATTTAAATTCCTAACTTTACACAGATGCATCAGACACAGGAAATGTAAACATCAACCCCTTGGCACTTTACGTATTTCAGATCTGGACCTTATAAAAAAAGCAATTGAATAGTCCTGCTCTAGAGCCAGGTCATGATGACAAATTTAGGGATCATTATCTTAGCTCTAATTTCCACCAGGCGCGACTGCGTCACGTTACGGCTGCGTCACGTCAGCCGGAGCTGATCACAGCCATTCCACACAATGCTTGTGATTCCACCAGCGGCACCTCAGCACGTCCCAGAAGCGGCTTTCCACTCTGCTCCTCTTCAAAAACGCGCTGAGATTCAGATTCAGACAGATCAGAACTGTGGCGCAGACGTGCTGTACTTGGTGGAATCAACCGGTTAGTCTCCAAAAACAAGCACATGTAGCCTTGCAATGTACTTTTGCAACAACTATTGTTCGTATTAGTTTGAGTCTATTTTTGTGCTGCATTGTGGTTGTTGGTCTTGTAAAGTCACGTTTCCACTGCGTGGCTCGACTCAACCTTATCTTATCTCGATTTCGTTTCCCACTGCAGATAGTACCCGCTTAACGTAGATGAGATTCTTAGTTGATTGCCATAATGACACCATTTTAAACTGCTATGGCATCCTTTTCAATGCGTCATAAACACACAGGAACGATGGAGGATATCGAAGGGATGGCTGGCTTTGTTTTAGGAAAGGATGAATGCAGCAAGACTAAAGACTGTGTCAAAACACAGACGACGAGACAACTCTAGTTGCTCTGTGTCGTGTAAGTGACAATTTTAATGATAGTTCTCTGACCAATCAGTGTTTGTCTGTAGTGTTTTCACTCCTCAGTTTAGCAGCTCAGCTCCACCATTAAGTTACTGACTCAGCTTGCCTGGAATCTCGAGCAGCGTGATACCAAAAAAAGCTACTATCCACAATTTTTGACAGTGGAAAATGAAAAAAACAAACAAACAAACAAACAAAACACCCAGTCAAGTCGAGCTGTACCATGCAGTGGAAACACAACACAAGATCGGGATCTGGTTTGAGGGTGGGGGTCCCTCACATTGTGCATGTCATAAGCAGGAAATAGGTGCTTGTGTTTTGGGAGACTTTGGCAGTGGTTGGGCACCCAGGAGGCGTCCTTGTCAGATGAACCACCTCAACAGGCTTATTTTGATGTGAAAGAGCAGCGACTCAAACTCAAAGCTTCCTCTGATGTCTGAGCTCTTTAGCCCGTCTCTACGGATGATTCCAGATCTCTCGACAGAGGAAACACCTGTCGACATTACACATCCATTTTACCCTCATTCAACCCTGAGATGCTCAAGCTTCTTCACTTAGGGCAGCAACTCCCTCTCAACGCAGCAGGAGCAGTCTATTGTTTTCTAACAGTAAACCATGGCCTCAGACACGGAGGTCCTGACTCTTATCAGCTGCAAACTGCCCCAAACTGAAGGTCACAGTCTGATGACGCCAACAGAACCACGTCATCTGCAAAGAGCAGCAACTCTCAGATCCCCAATATGGACACTGTCCTCCTCCCGGCTGCACTTTAAGATCCTTTCCATGAAGATCAGACACAGAATTTATGAAATGGACAACCCTGGCAGAGCCCATCACCCTCTTAAAGCAGCCTGATTCCCGTCGAGCAGGATCCAAATGGTCCCATAACTTGCCAATCTATGGTGGCAGGTCAAATACATCAGATCAGCCAGGGAGCTAAAATAAGTTTGCTTCACTACAAACTTTCATCAATACAACACATGTTCATCGATCATGTTTGTTTTGCACTGACTCTGCGCGCTGAAGGTGGCACACAACATATGATTAATTGTAGCTCGGGATAGATCAACCCAAAAGAAAAAAGGGGAAGAGCATGATCGAAGATCACAGATAAGAGGATGAGAAGAGACTGACTATTTTATAGCAGCAGCATCAATGCAATGAGTAGCAGAGTTTGCACCAACTTTTACGCATTTTTCATTTTTAAAGACGTATTTTATGCAGTTTTATGGCCGGTGGAAACACATTTTGACTGTTCTTTTTTTTTTTTCCAGTTTACCAGCCACTGGCAGATTGACCAAAAAGTTTAATTTTGCACCCTGCTGCCGAGAATCTGGCCACAGCTCTCACTGCAGTTATATAAGAATGGTCCCAGTACCCCATGGTCGTAAGCTTTCTCCAAGTCTATAAACGATACTGGACGGGCAAACTCCCACGACCCCTCCAGTAACCCTACAAGGGTAAAGAGCCGGTCCACTGTTCCAACATTGTATTCACTTGACAAACATGTTCTCACTTTATGCGCTTTATATGCTCAGTCCCCACAATGTGACTGTGCTGGTGCAGACACACACACACACACACACACACACACACACACACACACACCATATGCGGGTATAAAATGCTGGGCTGTGTCTTGTGTCTCGCTGTCATAAACAAGCGGAGCTGTTGGACATGGTGGGAGTCTAAATATGGACGTTGTGAGCTGGTCTCTGTTAGGAAGCTGCAGGCCTCCTGTACAAACATCCAGCCTTCAGATCCAACACACACATACATACACACACACACACTGAGGAGCACTGCTCAGTGTTTTGGACTGCTGATGGAAAATCCTCGGCAGTAATGTTCTGTAATAAAAATGTTTCCTCACCGCTTCCAAGCTCAGATGATTTACATATTGTCTTGTGACAGAACAGAGTACGTCTTAATAAATCATCTTACAAAAGGTCTGAATTAATAGCTGGAGGATATTAACAATGCAGGGGTTTTAAATAAAAGTGAAGCAAACACAAAAATGTTTTCAACACCTCTTTTATATGTGTTATATACAGTAGATGTTAGTGTGTGCATACATATATATACATTCAGATTTCATAATATAAACTTTTCCATTGCTACAGATTTAAAACAAATGAAAAACAAAAAGAATTAAAAGCTCTTGTGAGATTATTTCCAGCTGTTCAGTACAAAGCAGCTTGTTTCAGCATCTTGAAACAAGACAGAGTAGAAATCTACAAGATTTAAAGAATTTTTTTTATTACTGGAAACAGTAAATCTGCCGTCTCTGCCAAGTTATTATTCATCTGCTGTCTAAATCACACTAATAATTATATACTTTGACACATGCTCATGATCTATCATCAGTTTATCATTAATCCCAGTCCCTGTTTAGTGTCCACACTCTCAGTGTGTGTGTGTCTGAGAGGCATCAGGTCTGCTGACATGAAACAACACTGCCCCCATGTGGTCAAAGAAAGACATACAAAACTTTAAATACTCCTGAAGTTGACCCTGAACTTCTCATCGCTTCAAATTATATCAGGATTCAAATCATTTCACTCATATTTCACAACAAACTTCCACTCCATTTCAAATATTTCCATTTTCTGCCACTTTATACTTCCACTCTACTACAGTTCAAAGGGAAATTTATACTTTTCACTTCACTACTTTTATCTCAGAGCTGTAATTACCACTTTTTTTCAGATTTAACATATAAACCATATAAGCAGTTTAAAAAATATGATGCACTCTTATAAATTAAAAAAATAACAGTAAATCAAGTAGTTAAAACTAGTTCAACTGTGCCCTGGTTGCTTAGTTGGTAGAGTGCATGCCTCAAATACAGAGACCATGAGTTTGACTCAGTCTGTGGTCTTTTACAGCACGTCTTCCTCCTGTCTCTCTCCTGTTTCCTGTCTGTCTCTAGCTGTCCTATAAAAAAGGGCCAAAAAATCAATCTTTAAAAAGTCAGCTCTACCATAGGAACATTAAATGCTGCTTACATAAATGCATTCATAATATACAGTATATAGGATAATGTGAGTGGAGTCATTGTACATAACAAGTGAAATTTTACACTAAAATCAAATTTTATGCTTATTCTCCTGTTTTTTGTTTTTTGTTTTTTGTTTTTTTTTTTGCAGCAAAGGGTTGCAGGGTGGACTAACAACTGACCAGGGTGTCCAATACTTAAGTATTTTTTACTTGAGTAAGATTTGGAATCTTTTACTTGTGAACATACTAATCACTGTAACTTTTCTTGGGAAAATGTGAACACAGGCTCGTTTCAGGCTGATTTCAACTATATGGAAACAGATGATTTTCTCTTTAATGGACTTGCTTGCTTGTGTAGGTCATATAGAGACATCAGCATTGAATCAAGACTGATACATAACGAGTTAAAAACTCCTTCTAGTAGCTTTAAGTATTTTTTTTTAGGTTGAGAGAAATGCTTTATGTTTGGAAAGATCTTTTGGTGGTAACCACGCATGACATGATGTACATTAGTTACTTAAAAAGTAAAAAGCACCAGTATAGACCTTTTTCACAGCAACCATTTGACACGAAATAGTAAACACAGGTGTCACCAATGATGCTAATTAAGGTTCCCTTCCATTGATGTCAAACGGAGTCGGTTTGCTGCTTTTGTGCCTGTTGGCTCACTGGAAAGACTCTGCAACACTACATTGAGCAGAACTTTAATTAGTATTATTGTTAACACCAGTGTGAGGCTGCAGTGGAAAAGGTCTGTTGATAGTTGTCCTGATATAACTGATATACAAAGTTTGTTGTATTGCCCACCCCATTTTGAACATATAAATGCATTTTACCCTGCTTTCTTGTCCTTGTATTCAGCTCTATGTCTATTTCAATCTTCCTGTAACTTGTTCTTGAAAATGTGATGTTAAGCACATTGAGAGCAAAACCAGAGTGAAATTCCTCCTATGTGGCCAATAAAGCTGGTTCTGATTCTGACTCTGGAGAAACATTTTAATTTGGGTTAAACCGTTTGTTGTTCTTTAAGGACCACCTTCAGATCTTGGCTTTTTTTTCCCTGCTCGAGTTTTGCCAAGTTAATGAAAGCGCTGTTTGCTCAGGATTGAAAGGAACCCCCAGAGTTTATTTGTAGGCTTCACTGATGTTTCCCATGTCCTCTTAAAGAGCTCAATGAGGAAGTGGTCCGGGCAGTCCACCCCTCAGCCTGCTGCTGGGCTCCGCTGCCCGCTGTCTTGCACTGACGTGACCGCAGAACAAACCGCCTCTGTGTTCTGCTGACGGAGGACATGGAAGCATCCGGAACCTCTGGTCCTGATGGGAGACTCACAGCCCAAAAGTCTCTGCAGGACTCCAGCAACAAGCAGGAACGGATTGAGACTAATAGTGATGCAAATGGAAAACTCTCACTGTAAAATACTCCATACAAGTAAAGATCCTGGATTTTACTGAATTAAAAGTACAGAACAATGTAGTTTAAACTATAAAAGGAAAAAGTAGGCATCCGCATTACACAGAATGACTTTTTAGATGATTATTAATGATTTATTACTCTGTAAATAGCATTTTAAAGTTGTTATTGGAGGATGTGGCTAATTTGAATTCTGAGTAATTTAATCTATTTAAATGCATAATATTGTAACTATTGATCCTATATTTTATGTTTAAATTTTAACCTTCAGCACCTAGTAACTAAGCTGGGAAGAAAAAAAAAACAGAAAACAGCATTTTCCTCTGAAATGTAGTACAAAATGGAAATACTCAAATATAGTGCAATTACCTGAAAGTTGTACTTAAGTGCAATACTTAAGTTATTTTCTACCTCTGGTATCGTGCAAAAGTATACACCAACAGTTGTTGCAAAACTCTTTTCATTTCCAGTCTTAACTTGATCATCTACTTTTTATCAAAAACTAGTTTTTTTTTTATGCATGTTGCAATAATTTCATCTCCACGTGTTGCAAAAACTGTAAATTTCAATTTCAGGTTCAAGAAGATATTTATTGCTATTTGCACAGGTACAGACCAGTATAGGTACTTTGGAATTCTTGTGCGGATATCTTAAAAATAAACACAAAAGCACACACTTTATTTTAATAAATCTATGTGGAATCAGGGACAAATAATGTGAACTTTCATCTTGTCATGCTTAGAGTGCAGTATCAGTCATAATCATTCTAACTTCAGAAACTAATCTGTCACGACTCCAGGCAGCTCATATTTGCGTTTCTGTTTTGTTCTATTTTTTTGCCATATCACGAACTATCATCTGATTTCAGATCCCACCCATTCTGCAATCACCTCATTCTCCGTATCTAAGATTAAACACACATCTTCCCACCTGCACCTTATTCCCAAAACAGCCACTAACTATATAGAACAGCCCAGATCCATTGATTTTCTCTCAGATTACTTAGCATAATCTATATTCTCTTGCCTTCTACTGGTCAAGTCTAGATGGAAATCGTAGCTATCCAAAGGTTGTATGTGTTGTGTCTTTATTGTGCACATCGTACAAATAAATTACAATGTGGTTACGATTTTAGGTTTAGGGGCAAAAAAACACAGTTTGTTTTTGGGTTAAAATTATCATTTTTGCGAGATCTTTAGCAGATCTGGGGTTCCCATCTATATACAACCCCTTCTGTTTGTCTGATGCGCGTCTTTTGGACATTATAGCTCTTTTTCACGGCAGCCATATTGATATGAAACAGTAGGCTAAACACAACTGTTCCCATTGATACTAATTAAAGTACCGCTCCATGTAGAGGAGCAGAGCCTTTCCAGTGAGCGAACATGCACAATAGCAGCACCCTGATTCTGTTTGACCTGAATGGAACAGAACCTTTAATTAGCATCATTGGTGACACGTGTGTTTAGGCTTTAATTTCACGTCAAAATGGCTGCTGTGAGAAAGGTCTGTTGCCTTGCCTGTTGGATTTTAGATCCCCTTGCCTGCAACTCATTGGATTTGTTTGCCAGTGTTGCTCGATCTCGTGGTTTTGACGCCTGCCTGCCGTTTTAATGAAGTAATCTGGGACTTTCTTTGACATTGATTGCTCTCTGTGTTGTGCTTCTAGCTTTTAGTCTGCCAGGCATTACACTAATCTGCTTATGCTATACAGCAGGCTAGTTATTTTCTTTAGGGGACAGTGCTCATTAAACCACACTGACATTTTGAAAACACTGATGTAAATGTGCAATGGTCAGCTCAACGGCTAATTTGCACCCAAAGTTTCAAGGCTCAGCTTTCAAAAAAATTTTAAGTAACAAAAGTTATACATACATTTAAAGCATTCTTTGCAAGAATCCTTATTTTTTTCTCTCTTTCTAAGAGCAAGATTAGAGGAATGAAGTCAGTCTGTCTGTATACAGAGCTGGAGACAGGATGTAGTTCGTGTAGCTTAGTAAAAAGAGTGGAGGCAGGTGGAAACAGCTGGCCTGGTTCTGTCAAAATATTAGAAATACACCACCAACACCTCTAAAGCTCATCACATTACATCAAATATCCAGTAAGACAGTGAGAAGTTTAGAAAATCCAGATATTTAATCAACCTTGAACAAGCTCCTAATTCCCTGTTTCTCCAAATCCCAAAACAAACAAATAATAAAATCAATAAGCATACCTTCAATACTTAAGATATTGACCAAAAAAAATGAACAGAAGCCCCCTGGGTGTCTGACGGGTCCTAAGCAACCAGTGAGTTTTGTGATGCCTCGTGCTGGCTCTGCATCAAGTCAACAGAGAGCTCCTCTTGTGGACAGATCTCTGTTAGCATTGCTGATTAGCAGTGGGCTGTCGTCTTGGTAATGGTGGCTGCTAGCAGATATTGTGCTGTGTGTTTCCTGGTCCCGCTGAGGCTGGAGGCTGGACAAGTCAAGTATGAAGAACATAACTGTCAGAGCACGCAGAGCAGAGCCTGGACATCAGTACAAGGAAGCCCAAATACATGAAGGCCTGCACTTTTATTTTGACATGTTACATGATTTGCAGAAAAAGACCATTAGCGTTTCATCACTCAACAACTGGATTTTATTTTGTTAACCTGTTGTTTAGAGAACAGTGTATGTATGTATTTTTTTACGTTTTAGCCCATTTTACTTCAAGTTTCAGTGCAGATTTTTTTCACAGAATCTTATACAATGCATGTATCACCATGTAAAGCCAACTTAACTTTGAAAACAGAGAAAGGAGACTGACACGCTGACTGTACTTGACACCACTTTATAATACATGCTCAGGTAATTCTCACATTCTCATGATCAAGTCACTTTACATATATCTTTTATTAGTCAGGCCTTAGTTAATCAATTATTGATCATGTTATGGTTGTTCCCTGTGCTGGTTGTCCCTTTTCTTCTTCTGTCCTCTCTAGTTCTGAAGTGCTTAAAAACACATGCACAGTTTGGTTTGGGGACTTCTGGTCTTGCTGCCTCTCAGTCTGTGATTTTAATGTTGCTGTTATGTTTTGACTTTGAGCCTTTTAAAAGTCTTGATTTAGTACCTTGATTATTTGTATGATGATATATTAATAAATCTTATGGTTTGGTCGTTTTAAAGGTGTGTTCTGTGGTTGTTTTTGGTCTGTGGGGGAGTATTGTTCACTCCATCGAGCTGCCTAAGGGTGGGGCGTAGTGAAATTCTTGTAGAAATTCCCCAAATTTTTGATACCAAATCATAGCATGAATTTTTCTTGGGGCTCCTGAAGGTCATGGTCTTTCAATGTGGTATTTTGGAGAGATTCTTCGACAATTTTCATCAGTTCTCGAGTTGTCAGAAATGGTTGAAGTTCCAGGTTAAAGGTTTAAAGGTGAAAGGTTCACCCCATAATCCCAAAAATACATTTCTCTCCAGTGGAAAGAATGTTTCAGTAGATTCTACTGCAGAAATAAAGTAGTTGCGCAAAGTAGTTCCCACATGAAAGTGTCACAACGAGGTCTGTGGATTATTTTGAGTAATCAGGTCATGATTTCTGGAAAGAGACATTGCTGTTGAAGTTTTCAAATGTATTTTTTGGCGCTTTTATCCACTCCCTTTGTATTGGAGACGTGGTAGACATCTCTACAGCTGATATCTCCCAAACCTTGCAAGTCACACCAAAACAATCCAGATGGATAAGCAGCACTACAGGCCAAAGGAAAAATATGTATTTCCAATTTTACAGCCACTGAGACTTAACTGAGCATGGGAATGGCCATCATATACCTCCATCATAATGTTCTAAGCTCTTATATATGATAAACTTTCAAAATTTGAATAGCTTCTAACCAAAAGACAATATTTATTACAGATTTATGACAAGAAACACTTGATGCACAGATACATCTCAAATTAATCTTTGCTTTCTAAGTGATACATACTCCACATTTCTGCAGAGGAGGTTAAAAATCACAACTGGAGACAAGAGGTGAGTCCATGGATGAATTGGGTGTCCTGCAGACACAGACATATCTGTATTGTTCAGTAATAACTGCAGGACAGAGAAGACGATATAATGTTGACTTTTTTTTTAAAGCATCTTAAACTTGAAAAGCTGACATTAGAAGAGAGCACTGGTGGATTATATTGATATGCAGAGTTTGAGTTATGATGCATGTTGCTGTGCTGAATACATTGTCATGGAAGCTGCAGCTTTTGTGTCCTGAAAAATAAATTGTTGTTTGGTGCCTAATCAAAAAAGGCTGTGTGAGATACTGCACTGCAATACAGAGGCAAGAGTAACAGAGATGATGTCAGGTGTTGTTAGGACTTTGGGTCTCTGTATCAGTCATTCCCAAAGACTGGGTCAGGACCCAAAGGTGGGTCACGGGAGATTTTATTTGGGTCCCCAAATAAATAAAAGACTATGGAAGAAATTTTGCAAATTTAAGATTTATATCTGCAGTACATCTTTTTATAATGCATTTTAAATATCTATATTGTTTTACTGACAAGAGGAAAAAACAAGAGCCTGTTAATAAGTACACTTATTTTGTCCCATTTATGAAGTAGGCTTAAATGTCCTATATTGTTTTCCTGATGAGAGGAAATAAAAGCAATGAGATGTCCTGTTAAGACAGCCAAAATGCATTTATTCTGATTTATAAAGTGTTTAACGTGTATATGTTTTCAATAATGTGACAAGAATAATATAATTTGATGCGGAAATGGCAGTAAAAAATGGTCGGAAACTTTAAATTTTTGCACAAATGAATTTATTGATAAGGCCTTTTTCTGAATAGGGTCGCAATGGTTTGTCATTTTTTATTAAAAAAGTCTGGACAAATAAAGCTCTATATAAAGCATAAATTTCACACTCAAAATGTGGGCACTCAAATAAAATGGAAGACAATAAATATGGTGCACTGTATAAAAAATGGGCATTGATTCTGACAGACAGTCTCTGACTTTTGTGTTGGTTTTGTTTAATCTTTACGTCCCCGCTTGATACTGATAAGAGTCAGAATTCCTCAAACCTAACGTGTCTGTCTCTGGAGTGGGAGGAAAGTGGTGTAGCACCTACAGGAACCCACATGAGTTCACACACAGGCATCAGTCGGGTTCAAACTCAGGACCTTGTTGGTTTTAGGCCATGCTGCTAACTTGAAGCCACCGTGCTGCTGTGTCTCAGCTGGTTGTCAAGGCAACCAAGAAGAGAGGAGTTTGGGTTTTGGCTTATCTGGGTGGTGGTGCGCAGCAGTTTTTCCCTCCCCTGCATCTCTGCCCTCTTTCTTCTCTCTCTGTTCAGTGACTGGGGCAGCTGGTGGGAGGTGGTGGGTGTTGTGTAGCTTAGCAACTCCCTTGGTGGATGGCGATTGATATGCAGCTTTGTTCAAGTGTCTCTCTCTCTGAGCCAGAGAGGGGGACGCCTGAACAAAGCAGGCCTTATTGAAGCTTCCCCTCCTCCTTCTCTTTACCCAGGCACAGCGACGTGGGAGGACAAATATTTCAGCTCAAAAGGAACCGAGACTCAAACTTACAACGGCAGCGGTCCTGAAAGTGCAACTGAGGGGCCGCCGACATCTGTGAAGGGCCTGCAGGTGTCCCCAGAAAAAAATCAAATCATGAGGCCTTCATAGTATCCAAACAGGAGTTGTCTATGTACTACAAACTTCCTCTTAATTCCCTAAAACTACTTAACCCACTGAAATCCACAAGTTAATTCTTCTTCTACTGCTTCCTTGGACTTTATCTGATGTATTCTGTCTTTGTGTCTAATATTAGCATTTGGTCTCTGTGATGTGATGTGATGTATTTTAGCCACTTTAAAGATGCACACCTAAAGAAATCAATATCATTTTAAGTGTACACTATATTTAGAATATTTTCACTGTTGTACCTTGCAGGAAACCATTGCTATGCAAGCCAAATATCGCTCTCTCAAAATCAACCATACTCCATAGGCAAAATCAATAACTTTACCTCACTGAACACAGGTGTTGCTGGTGCACCGCTGCCTTGATCAGTTTGTTTGTTTGTGTTAGTATGTGACTTTGGTGTTTTAAAAGGTTAGTTCAGATCCCCAGAAGTCACACAATAACACCAACAAACTAAGAGATTGAAGCAGCGGTAGACCAGCAACTCCTGTGTTCTGGAAGGAAAAAAGACTCATGTTGCCAAGGATGTCTGGTTGGTTTGGAGACAGTGATATTTGGCTTATATAACGGTGGTTTTCCCACCAAAGACACTAGTCTGACGGCAATGCAGAGTGTTGAAAATATTCTAAGTATATTGTGCCCTTAAACTGATATAGATTTTTTTGGTGAGCCTTTTTTAAAGTGGCTAAAATAGATTTAGCTGTTGACCCTGCCCACAGCAGGACATTGCTTAGCTTCTGTGCTGGTACAGTACTCCTCTCTGCTTCTCCAAATTGGATGTGTGCTCATTGCCATCTACTGTAGCTAATACTCTTATTATGGATAAGTAACCCCACTTCAAATAATCCAAATTATTCTTTTAAAATTGGTAGAACCTCCACCCCATCCATGTTTCTGTTTTTTTTGAGTGTTTTTATGCTTCTTGTTTTACTTGTTTGCTTGTTTTCTTTAGTTGTGGAAACCAGGAAAAGAGACTTAACTTCAACAGTTTATTGAGTAAAAAGCATAAAATTCAACGTACAGACAATACAAAACTCACATCTCCACACAAAGGAAACTCCCATTCTTTTATGTGTTTTTAAAAGAACATTTTGCTTCTTTGTCTTCCCAACTGTCAGATGAGAAGGTGGATATAAGTTTCATCTCTTTGCATCCAGTGCAGCAATATGAGTTTTTTTATAAAGATATGTTGGGCTGATTTGTTGAGTTAGGTCAGTTTGGATTAGACCAAGAGCAAATATTGCACATAAAAGTGCACAAAAATAATGAAAAAATAAAAATTAACCACCCTATTCCTACACTAAGAATGAATACCTGTCCCTGACTTCCTGCTGACTCTGGCCAATAGCAGCCGAGTGCTGGGATACTCGATTGCTTCCTGGTCCCAGAGGACCAAATACGAGCCGGCTCCGGCCCAACTACAGCTGCCAGATTTGGCTCAGGTTTACGGGAGCTGACTTGGGCAGATCTGGGCTGAGCAGCACTCAGGCCAACTGTGGGCCAGCAACCAGATTCAGACCAAATGAACTTAAATGGACTGATCGCAGCAGCCAGTCATGCCAAGGTGCCTTCTGGTGGTGACGTCTTCATTGTGCTCGTGAGAAGGGTCCATTTAAATGATGAATTCGTGCCTATTTTGAAGGTGTGATGCAGGGTAATGTTTTTTTCATACTTAACCCTCTACTTCTTATGTTTTTTTTATCCCTCTTTCAGTTCATTTCTGAATGCTGAAATGCAACAATCTCAAAATAATTCAGTTATAACAATGGAAACAAGGTAACATCAATAATTTTTTTAAAAGGTATCCATGGCCATGACCAAAAAGAGTTTGGTCTCATCTGTTCCTACTGATTCGCTCATTAATGAAGGTTCTCAAATAAGTTCTTAGTACAAAGCTGCTGGAGTATGCAGCAGTTTCAAGACATAGCTTGCTTTATTTTGAGTTTCTTAATTTACAATTAAGCAATTACGTTACACCATGTTTCTGCCCAAAGTACCTGGAACTTTTATTCCCAGAAACTACCTTCCAAGGAACTAAAAGGTTCCTGCAGCCCGTTGTTGTTGGAGTTTCCCAGGCGGTCGAAAGACCCCCAAAAGATAAGGCAAAATAGTCCCCTGACATATGAAAAAGAGATGTTTGTACATGTCATTTTGCATGCGACTATACATTACAGGGTGTCCATAAAGTCTCTTTACAATTTAACAAATTTATTACAAAAGCAAATGAATAGACAAATCTGTGGAAATTATTACAAAATGAAAAGTAGAGACTGATGGTTTTTTGCCTCATTTAATACACCTCTATATGGGCACCATTAGTTGCACAAAGCACATCAAGACGGTATTTGCTATATTCGCTGTAGTATAACCTCATCAGTGGTGGCGATGGCATCAGTGATCTTTTGCACGAATTGACGGACGTGACGGTGGATGTCTTCCAAACTTAATCCTGTAGTTTCTCTGAGTCTGCGTATCCGATTTTGTTTCAATAAACCACCATACACATTGTGCCTTTTCTTGAGGAATAGCCATTTTTTAGAGGTTTATTTAACAGAACCTATTTCATCAACAGGGTACCTGAAATACACAAATGCAATGTGATTAAAAACTTTGAGAACCACTGAGTACATAGAACAAATCTGATTAACATCTCATCAATTGCTTTTGTAATATTTTTTTTAAATTGTAAAGGGACTTTGTGGACATCCTGTATTTTTAATTGTGAGTCCACTTACAGATTTTTAAAAAGGGTGACTGAAATAAAATGGCAAGTACTCGACCAATCAGAAGTGTTCAGTGTTGCAAGCCCCACCTCAAAAGTTTATGCACTTTTAAAAGTACTACACACTGAACGGGGACATTTTTGGGGAAAAATCATGTTCGCTGAACTCAAGTTAGATCCGGGCCCCTGCAGTGAAAACCCACTGAGATCCTCCAAAGGTTCCAAGTCCCCGGGGAAAGACGGCTTTACAAATCTACCTGACGTTTGGTTTTGTTAAAGTCAAACACGTTAAACATGCATGGCTTTTGTTTATCTTTTTTGTTAAGTTGAAAGCTCGGTGAACCTGCTGGCCAAGTGGGACCAAAAGAGAAAAATCTGACTGTCCAGATACAACAAGATTTAGAAATACTTGTAGAAATAGAGGTGTGAAAATTAGACTTAAGCAGCAGCTAAAACCACAGTTTCTACTTTCTTTTGATATCTTGAGCACACAAAGTATTTTGAGCAAAGATCCATATCTTGATCCATATACAGTATTTTGTGCAGGATATTATCTTGCATGCACAAGACAGTATCTTCTGTGTGCACCATATCTTGTGTGTAAAAGAAAATATATGATTCAAGTTAATATTTTTACACGAAATTATATTCTTACACTCCATCCATGTCTTGATTCTGATAAGATAAGATAAGATAAGATAAGATAAGATAAGATAAGATAAGATAAGGGATAAGCATCACAAGTTCCACAATCATCAATGACATAGCACAACATGAAATAACAGAATATGATAATTTTGCACTGACAGGTCTTATCTCTTCTCATCTCTATCAATATATGAATCTGGAGTAATAAGATAAATAATATATGGATCAAAATATGGATTTTGTGCCCATAAGATATAATAATATTCTATTATTAATATTTCAGAGTTCGGTAGAAGAAAACTTGTTTTAAATTCTATTTTCTTTACAGACATGCATATTAGGTTTTTAATTTCTAAAGAACACGGACTGTATCTGGCTACACATTACAATGTATTCACAAAATTATGGACATTTTTTGCTAGAAGAAATGGAAGACATTTTTAAAATAATGTATTAAAAAGCAGATAAAAATGAGCTTAGGAACGCCTGACAACACTCGGATAAGGAGGAATTCTTGTCTGCTCTCCACAGCAACTGGTCACAGAGCGACTGTGTATTATGACTGCAGAAACTCAAAGGCCAACTGTTATTGTGAAGCTGTGACCTTCAATAATTGAATAATGACCAAAAGGAGCGTCACAGTCAGGCAAGAACAGCTTTCTCCTTCCTTCAGTGGGTGTTGGGAGCGCAGCGGCGTGGCATTCCTTCCAACCGAGATCAGAGTTTAACCATGAGCCATCTCATCTGTTTGTCCAAATAAAAATGAATCCACTAAAGTGTTCAGAGTTCACATGGTTTAGGAAACAGATGCAACTACATCCACCACCAGAAAACACTTTCTTTTCCCTCTCCTGGTGTGTCTCTTCTTCTTTGTTTGGAAAACAACAACATTTCTCCTCCCCCATTTTTTTTAGTGTCTCTATTGTTTTTCTGTTTTTTTTCTCTTTTCTCTCTGTGACTTTCCCCCCCTGACTTTCTTTGTGCTCCTGCTTGGCAGCTTAACATTTGACCTAACTCTGAACTGGACCTGGGTGACTGCAGATTAAAACGTAATACTTTATAAAAATATATATTATTACAAAATAAAGTCTTTGACAGTGCTGACAGTCTGCAGTAATTGCATAAAGTTTTAGTTTAACAATTGCACACTTTAAGGAAATTCTTGCTTTTAACTGGAACCCTCCTGAGACACTCAATATCAACAAATCCCAGGAAAAGACCAAAACCAACAATGTGTTAGTCCATCTCTGAATTCTACTGCAGTCAACCCCACGCCCACTGGCTTTCAGTGAAGACATAAATCATTAAAAAGTCTCAAAATATAGTTTCATTTTTTAAAAAAGGCTCAGCATCTTCCTCAAACAGCTGGTCACTGTAGTTTTTTTTCACAAAAGTTAGACAAACAGGAGGTGCATCAGAGCAACAGTGTGACTCATTGATGTGTTTTAATAGTTTCTGAACAACATCAAGCTCTATGGCACAAGAAGAAAAATACAGAATAACACCCAAGTTGTCTTGTAAGATGTGATTATGCTGCTGAAAAAACAAACAAACAAAAAAACAAAAAACACTACTTTGATTAAAAAAATCAAAGCCAAGTCATAAAACGTATGGTAACACTTTATTTGACTGGGTGTGCATAAGACTGACAAGACACTGTGATAGCCATGACATTAACATGAAGGAGTCTTTATGAATGTTTAAGTGTCGTTCAGTCAATTATGTTATTTATAACGCAAAGTTGACATTGTTTGTTATGACAACTTGACATTAACGTAGTTATAAACATGCCATAGCAGGCCAAACTACCACATTCTTTAGCTTTATGTGTTAAGATTATATTTAACTGTCCAGTGTGGTTGATTTTGACACACTTATGTCATGAATAAATGTTATAAGGACAGTTTGACAACAGTAGAATACCACAGTGCCAAGCTGACTTTTCATTTATTTTTTTTTATTTAACCTTGATTCATTCAGGGGAGTTTCACTGAGAGCAAGGCTGTCTGTTTTTTTTTTTTCAAGAACGCGCCGATCACATTCACACAGTTACACTCATTCACACCTGGAAGCTGCCCAGTACGACCACAGTCTGATCTGCAGGCCACTGAGCAGCTCCACTGGAGCGCTCGGGGTTAAGAGCCTTGCTCAAAGGCACCTTGGTGATGGTAATGAAGGAGGGGCAAGTGCTGCCTTTAACTTTCCCCATCCAGATTTATCCTGCTCTGCACACCCTTACAAATAAAGTGTTCCCAAACATATAAACTCATACATTCATATTTAAAATATTTTAAAAAAAAGAGCACTTTCATAGTTTCATCTGCAGAAGAGATAGAGAACAGTGTAACTCAGCTCATTTCTATTCCAAAAATTAGTGGAATAAAATGTTCTGTAAACACAGATAGAACATTCATCAACAGCTCTACTGTCTGTATCAGTTAATAACATGTATAACAGACATTAAAAACACACCGAGAAGGAGTTACTCACAGGTGATGCAAAACAGTTTTTCTTGAAGAAAATCTAAACTTTACTGAACCAAAAGTAATAAAACAAGTAAAAAAAAAAAAAAAAAAAAAGTTCAAAACACTGAATTGTTCACATCTTCAAAATGTTGATTGATCTCTAATATCTCATCCCATTTTTAACCTGCTGTCTACACAGGATGCATTTCAGTCTCTTAACAGTCTGGTAAGTCAGGCGAATGAACAGCAATAACAAACATGTTTAAAACAAAAACAAAACAACTCACAAAGTTCACAGCAGTCTAGGGCTATAAGAAAACATCGGTACACTTGAGAATCGTGATATTATGTTTTGTGATACTGTATCGATTCTCAAAACACCATAATGTGATATTGTAGAACGCAAAAATTCACGACAGTGTTTCATTCTGTTGTGTTTAAACCCCCAACTGCTTGATAGCAGTGTTGTTATCTTCACTGTTCTGATGGCATAGAAACACCACTGTTTCATGCATATGGTGGTGTTTTCTTTGTGCGACAGTTTTCCTACAATTCGATTAAAAAATAGCAAAATGTCACCTTGAACTGTAACCCCTGTATCATGATATGTGTCATATCACCAGATTCTTGCTAATACACAGCCTGACAGCAGTCTGTCAGTCTGCTGACCAAAGTTTCAGTGTGTCTACATTTTAAACTCAGTGTTATCCAGTGTTTCTCTCTAATACAGTACTTAGAGCAGATAGTAAAAATATACTGATGAGCATTAGAAAAGTATTAATAACTATAAAATGTAAAATGTATCTAAAAAATGATAAGTCCTACAATATGGATTAAATCCATCACAGGTAAACACTAAATCCTTTAAAAAACAACAAACAAACAAACAAAAAACATATTCTATATTGTATATAATCATCTAACTCTAGTCAGACAAGTTCCTGCTCCTACAGTGGCTCCACACTCAGTTCATGCATGACTGAGATTTAAGGAGTATTCCAATTTATTACAACTTGGGTTTTAATTGTTAGTTTTGTCCATCATTTTTATCAGTAGTTATAACACTGTACTCAACAAGTTAGTCACTGAGATCTGAGAAAACAGAGACTTCACTAAACAATGAGACAGGCTGGAAACAAATCAGAAGGTTAGACAAACTAAATTTGAAAGAAACAACAAAGTCAACTAAATCATCACAGTTTACAGACCCACAGCAACTTTTGAACTACTATACTGACTGTAGAGTCCGTTTAACCTTCAATAAAATTAGTTCTATTGCCAAATTAAATGGCTTAGATACACGATGTGACCAGGAGTACGTGAAAAACTCAACAGTATGTGGACATCCAAACATTACACCAACAGACTGTATGTGATAGTCAAACATGTGATACCAAAACCATTAATCAGCTGCTGTAACAGCCTCCACTCTTCTGGTTTCAGTCTTTCACCCAGATTTCTGAACCTGGCTGCAAGATTTGCTCCATTTAACCCATTATCCCCAACATCCAACACTGATGTTGGTCATCAGGTCTGGCTGACAGTGTGCGTTCATCCAGGGGTGCTGGATGGGGTTAAGGTCAGAGCTCTGGAAAACCATTTCTTTCTGTCTCTGTGCACAGGAACACTGTTATATTGACACAGGAAAGGGCCAAACATAAACAGTTGACACAGAGTTGGAAGCACACTTTTGTCTAACATATCACTGTATGCTGTAGCATTAGTATATACTTTCATAGGAACTAACAGACCAAGACCAAACCAGGAAAACCGGAAAAGAGAAAGACAGAGACAGGAATGTCCACATACTTTTGGCCAGATGTGGATAAACTGTCTGATGGTCTGTCTGCTCATCTGTCATTGTGCCCAGACCTCCACTATTAAATTGCTGACTTCAGTATTTTTACGATTGACAGAAATGACGGACAAAACTATGACATAAGACCCAAGTTGTGATAAACCTGAATGATCCTTTAAAGTCACATGTGGTCAAACGCAGTTCTGGACCTCAGCATGGCGTCCCGAGACCTGCTAAAGAGTCTTTCGCTCTGTCGTAGCAGACTGCCGGTTCTGTTGTCAACATGCTCTTCGTCTCCTCTTTGCTGGACGGAGACAGCGAGGACGGAGAGGGCGATGTGGGGGAGGAGAGGTTGGAGGTGGCGGTGGTCGAAGCGGATGAAGATGACGAGGAGTTGCTGTCGGGGAGGCACTCTTCACAGCAGCAGCAGCAGCAGTCCATGAAGGCCTGACCCAGCGAGCGACACAGGAACAACAGCAACACCGGCGTTGTCGAGCAACGCACGAACAGCAGGAACTGTCCAATCAGACCCAGTGCTGGCAGAGCCAGAGCCGGGAGCGTGGCGGACACGTGGGCGGAAACGTACGCCAGGGTGATGTTACAGATGCTCTCAGGCAGGTTGCAGGTGATGTACAGGATGGTGAGCGCCATCACGGTGGAGCGCAGCCTCTGCTCTCTCATGTGCGGCTTCTTTTTCGTCGAGGAGGCAGACGAAGAGGAGGATGAGCATCTGCTGGTCACCTTTTCACCGCCGGGTTTCTGCGGCAGACGCTGGGCTAACACGTGCCTCGTCACCAGGTCGCAGGCCAGAGTGAAGAGCAGAGGCAGACAGATGTAGCACCCAAAGAACCACCACATGCGGGCCTCGTGGTAGGTCAGCACCAGAGAGTAGATGCTGTCTGGCAGCTCCGCAGACGGCTCGCGGACACAGATGTCCACCTTAAACTTTTCTGTCCGGGCCCTGAAGGCGGCCATCAGCGAGCCCCCCGGCTGGCTCTGCTGCAGCTCGGTTGGGAGTGTCGGCAGGCTGACGGTTTCCTGGAGGAGCTGCCACAGCAGCAGCTCGGGGGCCGCCAGCACCATGGAGCCCACCCAGATGACGGACAGCTTGGACAGGATGGACTGACAGGGCTCCACCTTCGGCGTCTGGAGGGACCCGGGGCCGGTGGCTGCATGGAAGCGATCAATACTCAAAGCGCAGAGGCTGAATGTAGCCACACCCAGAGAGGTCACCTGACAGAGATATGACACAGAAGAGTGGAAATGAAGATTAATGGTTCATGTTTCATAGGAAGAAAACTGTTTTATAGATCAGTTATAAGCCAATAATTACAACAACTTGTAGGTTGCCAGGTTGAGAAGAAAATCCTTCAGTTGGTGGTGATCTCCCTTCATCATGGCTCTCAACTGTTCTTTATATTTAGTTCCCTGATCTACAAGAGAGAGCCCTTTAATAGCAATAAGTCATCTGCAATTGACCCTGCATTAAGCAGGGCCCTCCTTGGTTGGTGTTGCTAAGCCTGCCAAACTTTCTACACTACATTTATGCAGTACACAGTTTACAGTGTTAACAGTGGCAGATTTAACATCAAAATTGGGAGCAATTGTTGAAACATGAGGTCTCTGAATCCTTAGAGAAAAGCAGCTTGTCATTTCCAGCTGACGATGGTGGATTCTGTCGGCTAAAATAATGACTCAAGCAGATTTCATAAGTGTAGCCGGCTGATGTAAGCTAATGCTAACTCCTTGAGTCGGCTGAGGCATCGTCTCCAGCTGATGTTTTAATGTTTCCATCTGACAAGTTTTAAAACAAGAATCCTGTGAAAGTGTTTATGTAAAGTTACCCGGCAGCTGCATATATGATATAATGTTAATGCGAAAAGACTGAGGATAAAGCTAGCTCACATCTTAGCAAACATTGGTTGGATGGTGAAATACAACAGGTATATCTACATGATAAATGACAGAAATGCACTCATTAACGTGGGAAAAGGAAGCGCAGGGACTCAATTAATGCAGCGGTCTTTGAGATGGATCAACCAGCCAGACCAGCCAGACCGTGATCACGGAAGACAGCTGGGATAAGAGCTAAGCTAACCCGGCTAAGACCTGAGACAGTGAGCCAGAGAGAAATGCATCATCGTCATCTCACTTTGATTCTGCATCAGCCCACATCCCCCTCCTAAAACCCCCACAGAACAAATGCAGATGCAGTGGTATCTTACAAGTTTGTCTGGAGGTAAAGTTACCGCAGCTGATAAGCTAGTGTTAGTTAGCTGGACATGCTTGCACGTTTACATGTTTGCAGCTTATGTTAGAGCAGTTGAAGATAGAGTTTAATCCATTTACCACATGTGTGTTCTGGTGTTTCATGTTTTTGAGAGACTACAGAAAAGACGTCACCATCCAGACTCATGAAATGCAGAGTATCGCTCTTCTCAGAGCCTCCTGCACACCTTCAACATGTAGAGGAATGGAAAGCTTGACAGCTCTAGTTACGGTTGCTAACCTATGATTGGACAGCTGCTGTTTGGAGGTGGGGCTTAGTAAAGGGTCAATCAATAGTCATTAGGGTTCTTACAACAATCTATTATATCAATCATCCATAATCTTACTCTAGAGTGGTGCAGTTAATCAGCGTCCCAGGATTGTCAGCTACATGCGTGGTTTTAGGTGTGACGACAGCAAGAAACATCCATGAAAGTGATGCTGAAGTGATCTGATTGGTCTGATCAGGTGGTTCATCCATCACCTGCCAAATGGTTTTTGAAAGTGCCTGTCCTTTTCCAAACAGTTTCTAAGGATGAATTCCCAGATGGTTCTGTGTAACAAACCATCTGGTGTGCCAGGTTAACTGTTTTTAGCCTTGCAGAGCTACTTCCAAGTTTTTTTCTTCATTCATGCTGCTGATTTAAGTCTGACGTGACCTGTTAGCACAACTCAGAAGACAAAACAAGACTTCTAAATTAAGCAGAGGAAGGTTTTTTTGTTGCTTAAAGAACAGATTTAAGGCTTTCCTCTGTCTTGTTATGCCTGTGGCCTGCAGGTGAATTAGCCTGAACCACAGCAATAAGACCACAATGATAAGAAACAGCTTTTGAATACAGAATCAGGGAAATAAAAGGAGCCACAGGGGTAATAATGAGGCTAGAGAGCCATTATGATACAACAGCCCTCAGCCAACAGATTTGGGACAGTTATTGGTGCCTCATGCACATTAAAGTCGCTGGTTTCGGCCAAAAACACAGACTATCATTACAGAGACTTGTCCTCCCTCTGTGGTGCTTAATGACCTCAAACAGTTAAGACACAACTCAAGATAATTAACGGAGAGCTCTAATTAGCATGAAAATAGTTTAACTAACAGAGCACAGGGGCAGCTGGCAGCCTGACCTGCTTTCAGCACTGCTCAATACAACGCTCAGAGTACAAACTGCTAAAAACGTTAATTAATTAACAAGAAATGCATTCGTTAATTAGCATAAAAATAGTTGAAGCAGCAGAGAATGGAGGAGGCCGGCAGTCTGACCTTGTTAAAGACTGCTGCACACAAGCTGTTATTACAAATTAGCAAAACTCCACTTCAGCGGTTTAAAGCTCTGTAGGCGTACGGAGACAAAAACAAGGAGTCCACAGGCCGGCAGTGTCTGTGCCCAAACAGGAGACTGATGAAGCCAATAAGAGTCCAACAGTGAGGAACCAAGAGGCTGTGAGAGCTCCACATTATTCCTCTGAGAGTCACTCAGCCTCTAAACTAAGCTCCTGACTGCCTGAGCTTTTACCTTAATTATTTTGCTTTTGAGTAATTCTTTGGATTGTACAGGCAGGCGAGCGGTCAATATTATATTTAAAGCTTCAATGACTACACAATAATTGATAAGTCGATCGTTACAAAAATAACTGATTACCAAGTGCCAAAAAATGCCTGTTTTTAGCACTCAAATATCAAGATTTCCTGCTTTTCTGTCTTATAATATTGTAAAGTGAAAATCTGTTTTCTTTTGACTGTTGGTCCATAAGAGCAAAACATTTAAAAGCATGAGCTCAGACTCAGACAAACTATTATGGATATTTTTCATAATTTTCTGACTTATGTACAAAGCAAAAAGAAAAACAACAACAACAAAAAAAAAACAATAATTATCTGGAAGTATCCATAAGTTGTTTAAAAGCAGAGAAAGTCAACATTGTTAGGGAATTTTCCAATCTTTACGCAACATGCTAAGGCCTAGGAGCCACTGAGAGACCTACACTAACTTTTAACAGACATACTGTCTCTCATCCAGACAGCAGATGCAGCTGTCGTCGCCTTTCAGATAAACAGGGGAACAACCTGATAGTGTTGCTGTGGCGGCTGAGGTCGGAGAGGCGTTTGTCTTGTCTCTCTGAACGGAGAAGATGTAACTGTAATCTGGTTTGGATAACAGTGACCCTGAGCTGTGGAGTGAGGGTGCGGAAATGTCGTCTCAGACCTTGTGTATTCATAATTCCTGACCTTATTTGGCAAAAACTATCCCGGAGGACATGACTTAAGAGTTTTTTTTTTTTTTTTTATGTTAAAAAAGAAAAAATGTAATGCAAAATACACTGTATCTCAGTTAAAGGAGTGAACTTATGGAGCAGTTGTAGCGAGGAACATGAAAACCTGTAGGACATTTAAACAAAAGTTTAAAAATAACATAGTGATCAAATATGAAAATTGATGTTGAGATTGTAACACTGACATAGAAGGACAGGGTTCAGGAACTTACTGTGCGTGAGCTGCTTTTTTAAAAAGTTTTTCTTTGAGTTGTAGTGTTTTGTCTTTGTTGTTGTTTTGCCTGTTTTTGTTTGCTTTATGTTGTTTGATCTCATCTTGCTTAATATAATGTGCTGTTAAAAGTGTAGATGTATAAGCTGTAGCTGTTACCTTATGTTAAATTACTTTATTGTAATGTTTTTTACTGCATTATTTAAGTATCTGCCATTTTTCTGTGAGGCTATGCATTTATTTACATGAATTTGTAGATTTATACGTGATGATCTTATTTCTATTTGCAGACTGAAATAAATTCTTAAAAAAAAATTATAGACCACACAATGAATCAATTAGTAGTGAAAATAATGGGTAGAGTAATAAAAATAGTCAGTACCACTTAATAAGACTACCAAATAAATTGTTTATAATCTGTTTATAAATTAGTTTGTTAAGACTTTAGAAATCCTTAATAAGCTGTTACAACACATTAGATAACTAAAATTAGCGATGTATTCTATACTTTACAACAAGGATCCCCTTTTCCCAGTCATACATGTTAGTAACTTATTAGTAAGATTAATTAAGAATAAGCAAGAACTGAATCTTGCCAGTAATGAGCTTATTAATGATTTATAAAGTGCTTACAACCTAATTAATAACCTAATTATAAACCATTTATAAAATCATATATAAGTGGAGTCTTATTTTAAAGTGGTGCCAAATAATGGCCATGCAGTCATCGTGCTATAAATTTCTGTTGTGCAGATCAGTAATTGCAGGTGAGGATGGGGGCTGCAGAGCAGGTCCACTGATCCACTGATTTAAGGTTGGTGGTTCGATTCCCAGATCCTCCTGTCCACATCTTCAAGTGTCTTTGAGCAAAACACTGAACCACAAATGTGTGAATATGTGGGAAAAAAAATAATGTTAAGTCGCTGTGGAATAAAAACATCTGCCGAACCAATGAAAGCAGTTCTTTCATGTTCATTTGTTTGGAAAAAACACAGCTGCTTATCAATTGAACACGACTGACTAATTCAAAATCATTCTCAGAATGTTGCCTCTATTTTTCCTTTAATGAAAAGGAAATCATTTAAAAGTATCTGCACCCTTCTGATTTTCTGACATGACGGTCTCCATTAGAGCTGCAATAGTTGATTGATTAATTGACAAAAATATCAATTTTTTTCCAGTCCCAGGCTCAAAAGGACTGTGAGGATTTTCTGCTTTTCTGTCTTAAAGCACTGTAGACTGAATAAATTTGGGATTTGGACAAAATAAGACATTTTAAAATGGCAACTTGGACTCTGGGAAGCTGTGATGGCCATTTTTTCACACTATTTATTTTTTTCACATTGTAGAGACCAAATGATTAATTTAAAAAAAAAATAACAGACTGATTAAGTCATGAAAAATTCTGAAAATAATCTTCAGTTGCAGCTCTGGTCTCCATGTTGTTTTCAAACTTACTTCATACTGCCAGAATTAAATTAAAGTGCACTTGTACAAAAATGTTTTATGATGTGTGATGTGGACTCCAAAACCTCTGAAGTACACTTGTCTTCTAATTAAGATGCTGCTGGTCCATCCTAAGTGGATATTTTGTTCTGATAATGTTCTAATCAGTGACCCGACATTTCTGTTTCACCAAGATTTTTTTAGTTTTAGTCTCTGTCATTACTGAGACTTTGTTTTGGATTTGGTAAAAAAATAAACCTCCTGCCTTGGTCCTGATAACTCTGCCTCTGTGTTTTATTGTTTGGTTCTTTGAGCTGGAGAAGAAGAGCTGCTTCATGCGGGGCCCCGTCGGCCCCCACTGATGGTTCATAACAGACAGCTGAAGAGGCCAAACAGACCATAACAGCACATTTGTTCAAAGTAAAGACTCTGACTCCGAGTCTGAAACTGAGCAGCAACAAGACACAAACAGGCCATTCATCACAAGCCTGGACGTCTCTCAATTAAACTGGAAAACATTTACAATGAGTTTAATATGGGGTATAAAAACAGCACTGACAGTGTGAATGCAGAGTGATGAATTATCATCACATTAAGTTGTTTGTTTGACATATATGACTTCTCTTTCCCTCTCTATTACTGGATTTGGCTTTATCAATCAAAAACACCAACCATTCTCTGGTTGCAGAGGCTGGCTGGCTATACATTTCATATGTAATTCCAAATGAAAAATATTAAAAAAAAAAATATTAATACTATATTATTAATTTAAATTTATGGTACCTAGTGTAAAATATCAGATAGGAGTACATTACTGACTCATTGGGTACTACTTATTTAAATCAATTATCTATATTTTTCATAAAAGTTAATGTAAATAAAAAAAACTGTTTCAGTTTTGGTGTAGCTCTGCCCCAGGATGGAAAATCCTGGGGCCTCATCTGGCCACAATACATTTAAAGAGGTATATACATTTAACCTTTTTTCCCCACATTAAAGACTGAACATTAATAACGAAAAAAACAGATTAATCAAAAAGATCACTGGAATAATAATCCTTAGTAGCAGCACTAAGGTTAACAAGTAAAATTCAGACAGCAACTGTTGCTGTAGTTACCAGTTGTTTACCTCAAGCACTAATTTCGAAAGTGGTTCATTTTCGTTAACAAAAAAAAAGGGAAAGAAATCTGATTTTTCAGTTAACCCTTAAAAAAATACACTGATTTTAATTTTAAATATCTGTCCATATTTTTACCCTACGTATATTATTTTTATTCATTTCATATGAATTTCTTGTATTTTATTTTGTTTGGTTTTAAGAGACATGATGAAAGTAGTCATAGATTTTCTGTGGTAGCCTTAGTGTAAACCAGGGACTAAAACTTTTTCATGTGCCAAAACTGGATGCACATTAGACCACAGACCCCAAGTCGGGAAGATTTTGTCTTAAGGAGTCCCCTATGACTATTTTTTTTTTTTTTTTAAGTTTTTAGGTTTTAAGTTTGAAAAAAAGTCCTCATAGTCAATCAATATAATCAATTTATAGACATATAATAAACTAGGTTTACTATAAATTATTTTCAGTCAAAAAGGCCAACATCGTTTCTTCCCTTTTGTTCAAGCTTCCAAAAAAATGTGATTAAAGTTAAGATGTTTATTCCTCCTTTAACTGAGGACCCCTACAACCCACTAAGACCCCTTGGTCCCTGAACTCCGGTTCGAAACCACTGGTGTAAACGGTTTTAAATAATATAAAAACTTAGTATTATAATTATTTTATTATTGTCTTTAATTCTTTACTCTTTTCTACTTAGTAAAATTTCGGGAAGAAACTTTACTTGAGTTAAAAAGTTTACAGATTCTTCAGGTGTTTCATCACCTGCTGCTACCTCCTCACCTCCAGATAGGGCACGAGCCGACAGGACAGGTCTCCTAGCAACCTCTTCATGGTGAGCTCGTGGAAGACCACCACGGGCAGGCAGAAGAAGAGCACGAGGAAGTCCCAGAAGGCGAGCCCCGCGAGGACGCAGTTCCACGCGCTCTTCAGGTAGAAGCTGTGCCACACGATGCACATGAGCGCGAGGTTCCCCACGATGCCCGCCGCGAAGAGCACGAGCGCCAGCAACATGACGGCGTACGCGAGGTAAGACCCGTCCGTGACCGGAAACAGCGGGTTCAGGAGTCCCGACCCGTGACCCGACGAGGAGTTACCCGGCTGGGCGGAGACGTCCCGACCGGTCCGCGGGGTGGTGAAGTACCCGCTCGGGTCGTCGTACCGTCGTGGGTGGCCGTGACTGCTGCTCGGTGTGTTCGGGTCTCTTTTCCCGAAACTCCTGTCTTTGGCTCCCCGGGCGACTCGCTTCAGGTCGTGAACTTTCCCACTTTCAGCCCGGTCCAGAGAAGTCCTTTCAGGGGAGAGAGACTGCTCTGTCCCAGCATCCTCCAGCGGGGACCCGCCGGCCTGTGTCTCCCGGGCGGTGTGGACATGACGGAGCTCCGCGGTCCGCAGAGAAAAGAGAAGCAACAAAAACAAAACCGGGCTCATTTCTTTTATTTATTTATTTTTTTTACCGATGAACCAGCTGTTCCGTGTGATCTGTCTCCTTCACAGACATGTGCTGCAACAAACGTCTGACTCCTGAAATAAAAATGTCCATAAATCAGTTTGTCTCACAGTCCACGCTCCCACTGGTCCTGATGCAGAAGTTTGGAGTCTCGTGCGCACTTCTGCACTTGTTATTCACCAGTATGACCAGTATGAAGACAGACTGGATACAGCTGGGAGCTTCTTCCGGTCCATAAATTTCAAAATAAGGCAATAATGAGCACGAGGTAATGTGACGCCTGCCCCTCTGAGCTCGGAAATGCTACAGAATCTTACCTGTTTAAATATAGATAGTTTACTTTAGTTTTCTAGGTACTTTGATAAAGTTGCTTTGCAACAACACTTGATTATATAAAACTTTACACAAATAAATTGTCACTGTTTTCATTTTGTAAACGGAAGTAGGTAATGTACTGGACAGTTTCAGTCAAATAATTAATAGGTCATACACTTCAGATTTAATGCCTGACACTGAGCAAATAAAATAATTGAGGCGAATGAGTGTTATTTTTTGTTTTGCCTGAGGAGAGGGTGGAATTTGCAACCTGCCTGCCAATTTTGGTGAATTTTTGTCTTACAGTTTTTGCGGAGAAAAATGAGAAAGAAAGAATAATCAGAACAAAAACAATGGGGGTCTGCAGCGAGCCACGCTGTTTAGACCCCCAAAGAAAGAAAGAAAGAATAATCAGAACAAAGACACAACAGGTGACACTGCTTGAACCCCTAATAAATGAATAGACTGCTCAAGTTAATTTATTTATTGTTTCTTATAACAGGTTTGGTCCTCTGAAGCTGTGATTGGTCTGCTGCTGCTGCTGACTGTCCAGAAGTTCATTTGCAGCATTGCTTCCATGGCAGCTAATGAGAAAACCAAACCAGATGCTTTTTTCAACAACCACACAAATTATCTCTCAGCATTTATCAAAATACAAATGTATAAATGTTACACTCTGATGATCTTGAACTTTTACTCCGTGTGTGTCTTCCATCTGCTGCTTAAAATCAGTCTGAGGCAAAAAAAAAAAAAAAAAGAAAGAAAGAAAAGAAAAAACAAAGGCACCAAGAGGGAGAAATAATCTGCCCAGCTCCTGATTGTGAAGTCCAGACCAGTGAGTGCAAACTGAAACACACAACTTCACTTCCCATAATCCTCAGCTCTTCTGGGAGGACTTCAGTTTCCTCCGGGCGTCCTTGTGTTTCTTGCGATATTCCTGTGGAAACAGACAGGACAGGGCGGTAATTATTATTATTATTATATATTATTATTATTATCATTATATTATCATTATTATTATTTTTATTATTCCTTATTATCATTAGTATTATTATTTATTTTGTTAGTTTTTCCTCTCTCTTTTTTCCCTCTTTTTCTTTTCTTTTTTAAAAGTTTTTTTTTGACAGGAAAGTAGGGGAGGGATAGTGGGGGAATGATACGCAGCAAAGGGCCGTAGGTGGGAGTCGAACTCATGGCCACTGCAGAGGGCTTACAGCCTCAGCACATGGGGCGAATTGCTCTCCCAGCTGAACTTTTCTTTTCTTTTTTTTAATCACTTGAAAAAATCTTGATATCAAACCTATATAGGATGCCTATGTTAGGTACAAAGTACGTGCATGGGTGAATAAATAAACAAAATTTTAAAAGTGGAAACAGACAGGACGGTAGAAATAGCTTTAATAAATCTTCAGTTCTAGTCTTCAGATCTTAATTAAGTTTATTGTACAATAATGTAGGCTTCTGTTAACAAGACTGTATAATGTGTGTACAATATTTGTACATGTGAAGAATAATCTGCAAAGGCATCTAAATTGCTGTGGATCAAAAGGTACGACCCTTGGACCACACAAGATACTTAGACACAAGCTGGGGCAAGGGGAGCAGTTGACTATAAAAACTATTAGTCGACACTGTGCATCATTGTAGACCAATCGTTCATCTGTAGTTTTAGCAGAATTTAAGGTATTTAGTGAAGGAAAAGACTCCTGCTGTCCTGCAAGAAAGCAGCCACATTGTTACTGTAGACAAACAGCATGTGGGGGTATCCACCTTGTGATATGATTTTTTTTTTTGGCTGTTGTTAAGCCAGTGAACCCTCCTCTGATGGTTTAATAAATTAAGTGAAGAATCATCGCTGATCTGTACCATATTTGTGGGGCATGGTATATGCACCCCAGTGACACCAGATACTACGTCAGCCATCTGCCTCCAAAACTCTTTGGCTGCAGTACACTACATAGGCACCGTTAGTCTTTCGGTTACACAGAGAGCATATTCAGCTTGGGATCATCTTCAGCCGACAGTGTTTCCTAGTTGACAGATAATATAGATTATTGAATTTTTTAAAACAAAAAACTATATTCCAAGTAGTTCTTTCAATAGTCACTCAAACACATTAACGACTTATTGTTGTACAAAGATTTTCATCTGGGGTCCGTTTCACAAAGCAGGTTCAACAAACCCTGAGTGTAACTCAGAACTCTGAGTTGATCTACTCTGAGATAAGAAACTCTGAGTTTTCGGTTCCAGAACAGCTGATTTGAGTTGGTTTACTCAACTCGGAGTAGTTTCACCTGGAGTTAAGCGCGTGCACCACAACTATAAAAAGCCAGCATCAATGGAGCCCCGATTCGACGAGTCACCATGGCAACGGGGAAGCGGAGGGCTGCGTTTTTCACGCCACTTGAGATGGAAATCTTAATGCGCTCGTATGGCGAGTTTGAGCACATTTTCAGAAAAAAGTGCAACACCGCTGCAGCTGCAAAAGAGAGGGAGACAGCATGGGAGAACATTGCTGCCCGGGTCAATGCGTAAGTTTAAATGTAGTCCTTTGCAATCACAATAATATTACAGGGGAAAACTGTTTGAATGGTAGCCTATTAAGTTATTTCATTTAGGTGCAATCCCGCGGGGCAGAAGCGCACATGGCAGCAGCTTAAGATGAAATATAAAAACATTGTTCAAACAGGTAAGACCTCGGCATAATCTCATGGAGGTACCTCATTTTGATCATGTTTTACATTGTAAAGTAGCCTAATATTAAGTGGCTGTTTCACTGTGCAGTTGTTTTATCCCACACAGCCTAAATGTGTTCATCCATATCATGTTCTGTTAAATAATTAAGCCTATTTAAACTAACACAGACTTCTACTCAGCCAACAGAAAGAAATCCGATGCCCGTAAAACGGGTGGTGGCCCAGCACCACCACCTCTAACGGAGGCAGAGGAGCTGGCCCTAAGCCAGAATTTTAGATGTTCTGCATCTCCAACATTGTACAGAAAACTTCCATTGGCAAAGAATCGCAGCGCAACACACAATATCTGATGGGATGTGAGAGCATGACTGTGGCTGGTGATGATGCAATTGTAAGGACGGATTAGGTTGTGTATGTAGATAATAGATTGTGACGTGAAACGGTATCGCTCAAAAAGGTAACTGTCTGGAAATGCAAGGACATCTATGCGCGGTCTGATGACAATCTCCGGACGAATATTTAGTTCTCTGCGCAGTAATGCTGCTCCTTCATCCACTGGGTCGTTGAGAAAAGGACATGCCATTTTGACAGACGAACGAGGTTACGAATGTATGAATGAATGAGGAAATCAAATAGCGTGTGTGGCTGAAAGGGGGCGGAGACAGAGAGAAACTCGAGGTTCATTGAGAAAAACCTGGTCCCGACCAGGTTAGATTCATAGAGTCTGTTACTACGGTAACTGACCGAGAGCTTAAGTTACCTCTCATTGTGAAACAGGCTAGAGTTACCCCTCTTTCTCTGGTTTGAGTTACCTTCCTTTCTGAAACGGAAAACTCCGAGTTTCCCTCATTTCAGGGTTAACAAACTCAGAGTTTTCACTAAACCTGCTTTGTGAAACGGACCCCTGGTTTTGTAGTTGACAGTAAACACAGCGAGACTCTTTCTGTTTCTGATAAATTCCTTTTAAAATCACATGTAAACAGATGTGTACCTGTCTGAGCGCGCCCCCTCTCTCCTCCCACTGCTCCCTCTGCTCCTCCAGGTGAGACGTCCGACAGAACAACCTGGGACCCTCTGATGGAGTAAAGAGAGGGTTCAGATCACACAGGAAGAAAAAGAAAAAGAGCGATTTTAATGAAACATTTCAACAAATCCACTTATTCTCGATGTTGTTGGTTTCACCTGGCCAAATATTTTGATGCAAAATGGGATCACAAAATTATATCTGAAGAGTTAACCTGCTGCAAAAAACACAACACGCTATGTGACCAAATCAGACAGTACAAGGAGAGACATTTATTTATTTTTTTTAACTTCTTTTATCCCCATCCTACCTGTCAATCTGCTGTCTTCAGGGTGAAAGAAAAATAGATCTGTCTTTGAAGGCGTCTCCTCTCTGGGAACAGCAACACAAACACACATTCAGACATTTGACTTCAACTGAGAGATTTTAGAATAAATGTTCTGCCTTCAAACACACTAAATCTGAAGAGTTTTGTAACTTTCTGAAACAGACAATGTGATAATCATGCCCACTTTATGCAGTGATTTGTTCAGTGTACCGAGGTGTCTTTTTCATTGTTCACATAACTACTACATTTGTCACTTCCTGTGTGAAAAACTAAGCGCAACACCATGAAGACCATCAATAAGAGAACACATGTTGAATTTAATTATAACCAGTGAATGTTTGGCATCTCATTCTCAGAGGAATATTTGATCAATATATTCACTGATCAACAGAAAACTTTAACGATTTTGATAATTGATTAATTGTTTTGGCCATTTTCAAGCACAAATTGTGAACATTCACTGGTTCTAGTTTCTCAAATGTCAGGATTTGCTTCTTTTCTTTGTCGTAAATGAAACTAAATTGAATAAATTTGATTGTCAGTAAAAAAAATGGAATGTGAAGACGCCATCTTTGGCTTTGGGAAATTATAACATCAATTTTCATAAATTTTGTAGACAAAACATAGTTATAAAACTAATTTGTAATGAAAACAGAAACTGATGGACTTCAGATGTGGTCAGACAATCTTCCTCGTTTAAAGAAAACGCACACAGAACACTTAACAGGATTTAATCTTAATGTTTCTCACTCTGTGGTTTTAGTGACAATGTTGCTTTGCTCCTCATTTTCCTGCTCCTCATCCTCCTCGTCCTCTTCCTCCTCTGAGCTGCTGTCATGGAAACGTGGGTCTTGTTGCCATGACACCTTTGGCGCCTGGATGCTCTCTACCTTGTACTCTGCTGGCAGAGAGAAACATATATTTAAAAGTTCGGAAAACAAATCTTCCCCCTGATAGTTAAATATCTGCTATATAACCCACCTGTCTGATTACTTTCTGTTTCTGTGTCGTCTCCAAAGAAGGAGAATTTAAATCCGGACGACTCCTCTTTCTCCGCGCTGGGATCAGCTGAGAGGAGCGATGACAGCGTGGTCGGCTGTTCATCCTTCTCTCCTCCCTCTTCTTCTTCCTCTTGGTCCCAGGCCATCTTCTCTTCTCCTTCAGCACTGTCGTCATCCTTCTTCAAACCAAACACGGCCTTCAGGTCACCAGACACGTCATAGTAAATCTCCTTAGAAACCTCTGGAAGCTTCTGAGCCTCTTCCCTCTTCTTCCTCCTGGCCGACTTGCTGTGAGGACAACGGATCACATGACAGTTTTACTGGAGTACACGTAGAGCTGATAATGAGGAGATGAAGTAGTTTGATTTTGACTGGATGGGTACTTCAGTGGCTTTTCTGTTTTAATTTTAAATTGAACCAATATTAATACAAGATTAGATGCAACTATACATCAGTATGTCATGTTATTATATATTGTCTGATCTGCCCAGCTGAAAATTCACTGTCACTTTTAGTGATCACATTCCATCATCAGTCCGATTAATAAATGGTGTACCACAAGGCTCTGTCCTGGGTCCCACCCTGTTGTCTGTAAACAGAGACTTATTAATTATTCAGACCCCTTTACTTTTTGACTTTGTGTGACAGATTTAATCAAGAATGAATTAAACCGAGGTTTTTAGAAATTAATTCTGTACAAAATGCTCCATAATTATAAAGAAAAGCATAATTTCTTCTAAGTTAAAAACAAAACAAAAAAACACTATCTATCATCAATACATGAATATTCAAAGAGTTCTGCGTCAATTACACATTGCACTCCTACTACATTGCCGGACTCATAGTGGCCTATTAAAAAAACAAGTTAACGAATTTCTAACTTTCCGACACCTACATTACATTACTCAAACACCAAATGTGGATTCATCATTGTTGACTGTAGAAAAAAGTTTTAAAAATGCATTATTTCCTTGTGTTTGAGTAATGTTTGCTAAAAACTACAGTGTCCAGCTGGTTTAGGAAATTGCTGAGGCTTGTTAAATAATTAAACAATATATTTCTCAGACTTTTTAAAACATTTACATCTTCAGTAGGAGCCAGTGGGTTTGGGACTGGGTGGCAGTCCAAGTATTGAGAAACCTGGCCGATATCGTCTCTGCTTAATGATGTCAGTATCAGTGCTGATGCCGGTTGTACAGATGGTGCATTCATAGTTTCCATGTTCGTACCTTTCCTTGGTTTCTTCAGATTTGGTCTCAAATGCAGCATGTTCCTCTCTGCTGGGGTCATAATGCAGCGCTGAGACGTCTCTGCAAACACACATATTATACTGTTTTTATTATTTTCCTATTTGATATCAAATCCAGTTCAGAAGTGACTGTGGTCCAGGACTCTGTGCATGTGTGCGTGTGTGTCTGACCTGAAGGTCTTGGCCTTGCTGGCCGTCTTGCTGCCGGAGGTTTGTTGGATGCTGCCAAGGACGCTCTGCAGGATAAAAAGGTTCTTCTTCCTCTCGTCCTCCAGAGCCTCTTCGTCCTCCATCACGCTCCTCTTACTCTCTGAATCACAAATAGTTGCTTTAATCACCACGAAGAGATGCTCACAGATTTTACTTCAGTGCAAGAACTTACTACATCCACTACTGGTTAATTTACAGACAAAAACTGTCATAACAAATATTATCAGACAAGCTTTTATTCAGTGAAAATGAAAAAAAAAAAAAAACAATAAATAAAACTTGAGACAACAAAAGCTACAACAAAACATACTCACATTTTCATCAATTGATAAAAACATGTTGTGTGACAGACAGACGAATGGAGAAATAATCTAGTATCCTTTTATTTATTATTAGGGGCCGGGCAGCCAAAGCTGCCAGGACCCTATTGTAATCCTGCATGTTCTTGTTTCTTCTTTCTTTCTTTCTTTCTTTCTTTCTTCTTCTTCTTCTTCCGAGGAAATCCTACTTCCCATGCACGAAAAATGACCAAACTTTGCACAAAGGTCCAGTCCCATGTCAGATTGCCTCAGCTGCAAAAACAGGCCAATAGTCCTGATGGTGGCGCTACAGCAAGCCTCTAAAGTTCAAAATTTTGAAAATTCATAACAAATCAACCATATGTGCTACAGATTTACAACTTTCACCAAAATATAGCCCAATACTGAAGAAACTTTTGTACATTTAAACCTATTGCAAAATATGAAGTCCATCACTCTGTTTTTTTCAAAAACTGTAAAACTTATTAAACCTATCTCCTCCCACAATTTTTGCTCAATTGGCACCAAACTTGCTACAGAGCATCTTCAGACTGTCCTACACAAACGATCCACACAGATTTTTGATTTATCAAAAACTGAGCCTAGTTTGAGCCTCAGCTAAGGCAGGATGGACTTTCAAATGTGAAAGCCTTATGTTCAGGTATCATGCTATGTGGATTAGAGACTACTAAGATTTAAATAATTATGATTCAGGGAGTTTTGGGAAGAGACAAATACTCTTTATCAACATGTTTCCCTCTTATTCCTGTTCTCATCAATATGCAGAGTCTCTTGTGCCAGAAATTGTGAGTTCAAGCCTCAACTGATGTAAAATGCACATTAGAATGCCACCTTTTTTTCATCTTCCTACACTCTGCTTGTTGCTCAGAATTGCCTAATTTTGCCTAAAATTGCCCGGCCCCGACCATTGCAGCTATAATTATGGTCTTGATCTGCTTCTCTGTTGACTATGACCTGAGGACACCCCCTCCCACAGCCTCACCTGACTCCTCCTGTTTGTCCTCTTCATCCTCCCCCTCCTCCTCCAGGAAGCGAGAGTCCATCCGGAAACGCTCGTCTGTCCCGAAGCGAGACTGCAGCTCCATCAGCTGGACAACAAACAAGTGACATCAGAGGCAGGTGTCCAATCACAGCTCTGAGCTCCTCCATCAAAATATCTTAACATAATGGTTGGACTGAGGATGGAACTGAGGATGACTTCATTTCATCTAGATGCCTTAAACTTCTGTTAAAGGTCAGGGCCATTTCAGTTCTACAAATTATGTGTTAAATTCTAAAACAATAGAAATAAAAACATGTGGAGCAGCACAAGCAACTTTTTTACTCACCTTCTGTCCTGCTCGACCTTCAAACTGAGGCCTGATGTCAAACCTGCTGCCATCCTTCTCTTCATCATCATCCTCCTCATCTTCACTGCCGCCGAACAGCTGAGGAGCCGACGGCTTCCGAGGCACCTGACACACACACAATACAGTTAAACCACAAGTGAGTTTCAGAGTTTGATTTCCTGTCACTTCTATAAGAAAGTTGTAAAAATTGTCGCCATGATTAAATATTTTAATGGTAAATAATAATAAAATAAATACAGGCATTTAACATAACTAACACAAACTAGTTGAACATGTAGTTCTGTCTCCGATCAGTGACTCCTCACTCACCTTTTCTTTTATTGTTTCAGTGTTGGCCTCATCACCTGTGGCCTCGTCCTCTGATTGGCTGTCCTGGAACAGCGTCTTCTTTGACGTTGTGACCTCTGACTTTGTCTGCTGCTTATCTTCATCATCCTCATCGTCGTCGTCGTCAGAGCCAAAGACAATGTGTTTCCCTGCTCCTGCTGTCGGAGCATCCTGATGAAGATTAACATTCTGTGTTAAACACGACTCTGAATGTACCACAAGTATGTCAAATATGTGGCTCACCCGGTTGCATAAAGCCTCTTATGTTGTCTCCTTGCCTGCATGATTACACGAAGACTTTCACGGCAGTTACCGTCATAATACAGCACATCAGCAGCACTTCAGTTACCATGGTTATAATTCACTCACATCATTCTTTAATGTTACTCGACAGCATTATTGTCAGTTTTAGCCATCTTCTCCGAAATGGACAAAGAGATTACGCAGTCAAAAGAAAGCCAAACTGGGAGCGAGAATGTTGTTCTCCTCGAAGAATAATGGAAAGCATAAGCTCATAATCCAAAGTTTTATGCAACCGGGCACTGTTTCCAAGAAGACTTATCTCAGCTCAATAAATTAGCTTATAAGATCTTAAAATTCATCCATTTACCAATTTATTATGATTTGACACTGTAACAGTCTAAAACTGTTCCTGTTTTGACTTTGAAAACACTTGTCTGATCTGAACACGCACCAGTTTGGCTAAAGCTCCCTGGATGAGCTTCTTGTGTTCTTCAGCCTCTTTTTGTCTCTGCTGGACGGCAGCCAGCCTCCTCATGTTGGCCTTCTTCTGCAGCTCCTCTTCCTCCTTAGCTCCTAACTGCACCCTGGGAGGAGCCTGCTTTGTCTCCTCCTCCTCCTCTTCTTCTTCTTCTTCCTCATCCTCCTCATCGCTTGAGGAGGAGCCGCCCTGAGTTGCAGGGGGAGGTGGTGCTTTCACAGCATCTTTGGCAGAAATGGTCTCTTCCTCGTCCTCGTCTTCCTCACTGGAGGAGCTGGAGGATGAAGGTACAGCCGCTGCTGCAACTTTAGATGTAATAACAGTCTGACTGGCCTTCTTCTTCTCCTCCTCTCCTCCTCATCATCATCACTGCTAGAGGAGGAACCAGTCTCAGATTTCTCAGTGTTTACTGCAGCTTTAGTTGGAACCACTTTTAAAACTCTTGTAGCAGCCATGTCCTCCTCCTCCTCTTCTTCTTCTTCCTCCTCTCATCCTCATCCTCTTCTTCTTCCTCCTCATCCTCCTCTACTTCTTCTTCCTCCTCCTCATCCTCACTGCTCTCTGAAGTCTTCTTCTCTGTTTCTGTGTGCTTCTGCACACTCACAGTCCTGCAGATTTTGCTCTCTGTTGGTTTGTGGTTCAGTTGAGGAGCTTCAGAGTCCAGCTTCTGTTTTTTAATCTGACTTCCTCTTCCCGCCTCCTCCTCCTCATTCTGTCTCCTCTGATCTTCCTCTGTTTCTGATCCCTCGTTCAGCGCTCTCGTCCCCTGGAAGGCGGGCAGTGGCGTTGAAATGGCGACCTTTCTTTTCTTCTTTTTCTTCTTCTGTTCGTCCTCGCTGCTGTCCTCCTCCATGAGGGCGGCAAGGATCTCCTCTGGCGTTGTGCCTTTCTTGGGAGCACGGGACGACAGGTTAGTTTCTTTTTCAGAGGGGCCGCTGAGGATGCTGGGAGTTGTAGTCTCAGAGGTCTCCTGGGATTCTTCAGCAATTCTCTGTAGATCAGCCAGGGAGATCTCCAGACGGGTGACATTAGAAAACATTGCTTCATAGTCAGAATCTGAACTGTCATCAGCTGATTCTAACTCTTCCTCATCTTCACCTTCATCCTCATCATCACTGTCTGATTCTGAGGAAGGGGGTTTTACAATGAGGAGGACTGTCCTCTTCTTACTTTTATTCTGTTTTCCAGAATCCCCTTTCTGCTGTGTGGAGGACGGTTTCCTGGAGGTGAGGTGATCTTCATCATCTGCTGAGTCGTCATCTTCCTCTCCAGCTTTACTTTTCTTCTTTATCTTTCTCTTCTTTTCTGTGTTGTTACCTGACAGGTGTTCTGCAGAGGGAAGAGTCAGTCTCTCCTGCACTGGAGGAGGCTTCCTGGAGGCGAAGAGTTCATCCGTGTCTGCGGAATCGTAGTCGTTTTCTTCTTCATCATCTAGGACCGCCTGAAATCCCAAAGAGAAACTTGTTCTTGCAGTTTGTCACATTTTTACACTGTGTTTAAAAGAGTATTTGTCTGGTCATTGGATACATTTTTGGAATCGGGGTTTAAAACACGTCTGTTACCTTTCTGATGGGAGCGTTCAGACTTCACCAAGTAGTCGAGTCCGACCACCTCCAGGTTATCCTCCTCCACTTCCTGCCGCATTGCAACATGGGAGTCCTCCTGAGCTGCCACCAATCTGCGTATTTCCTCGTCTGAATCGATGTCACTGTCGGTCACTGCTCCCCTCCTCTGAGCCAGTCTGTGGTTGGCTGGTTGTTCATATCCGTTGATGAACTGATGAGCCACAGTGTAATTGACAGACTCAACGGTTTGTTTAAATCTAAGAGGAGGAGAACAAGGAGGAGACGAGCTGAATTTTAAAATCTTCAATAATACTGAATCTGTGACAATAATAAATAATAAACATATTTTAAGACTGATAAATCAAAAAAACAAAGAAAATGTTTCACACAAATAAATTAATCAGTTCATATAACATTTTTGATAATGAGAATCAAAGAAGCCACTTGAAGCCTGGGAATGAAAGAAACCAGTTGGAACCCTTTAGAACCCCAGAAACAAGCTGAATCTTGTTGAAATCTTAGAAACAAGTGGAACCTTTGGATCCGCCCGTCAGGAGCAGAAAACATCATGTTGTTACCTGCTTTTGCCCACAGCATTCTGGGAATTGACCACATCTGTCCGACTCTTCTTGGGTCTCGATGGCTCAAACGGAGGGAACTCTCCCCTCCTCTTTTTGCTGATGTCATCATCCCCTCCCTGGATCTCCCAGGTGAGCTGGGTGACAGGTGTGGACTGGTCTGCGGTGGACTGGTCCAGTCTGCGGATGTTGTGGCAGTATTTGGACGGGTCATACTTGTGGTTCGAGCTCTGCTGCCTTTCTGACAGCGGAGCTGCAGGACGGGGAGGACTCGTCCAAATTTACTGACCACCCAGTCCTGAAAACAGATGACCCAGAGGACAGTCAGCATATTTATTCTTGCTGGACATGGCTGCAGTTTAAGACCCCATCCCCACACTGGCATTATTTGACTACAAGCTTTTATTTAATTATGGTAAACAAACACAAGGGTGCCTCCATATTCCTGTCTAGGCAGTGTTATGTCAGTACAGAAATGCCAAAGATATGTTTGAGGTCGCTTAGAAGCTGATCTTTGTTATGTAGTTTGTCAAACAGAGAGCAGTGGCAAGTTTAATTTGACAACGTAAATGTATTAAAATATTTGTCTATATTATGTGTTAAAAAACAAATGTCCTTATTGAAACAGGAAGTGGTAGATGACTACGATTACTCGACCTTGTGTCCTGGTACTTCGGTCCCCGGCACCGCAGCCTTCATGGTGAAGTTTTCCACACCGGCTTTGCTCAGAGAGTCCAGCATCTTCTGTCTCTTGTCCTCAGCTGCGGGCTGCTTTAGACGCTGCTCTGCTGCCGCCTGTCGCTCCTCAGCCAGCCTGAGACACAAATACCACAAACTCACCACTCAATGGGACCAGGAAGAACCTATCATCTATCTAGCTATCATAGATTTTTAGTGTGTGGTTCAGGGAGGTGGTGTATTTTACGTTCTGCTATTGTAAAGAGAATAATTGGAATTTGTCTGAAGGTGAAAAGATAAGAGAGACAAAACTATTTATCAATTAATCAAGAGAATAATCTGAAGATTGGTCAATAATGCAAATAATTTCTAGCTACAGCCCTAATATGTCAACTTCCTCTTGTCCTGCAGTAATATTGTATTAAAATGAGACTGTCCAAAGATTTTCGTGGTGAGGTAAACATGACTGTACCTATGTAGGAAACTCTCTTTGGCTGTTTCAATCTGCAGAGTTCCTCCTTTCCATTTAGACTTATTCAGCACTGTCATACCTGCAAAGGAAACAGGGAAGGGACACAAACAGAAAACAAATCATCCTGTTTGAAAAAAAATTGTGAAGTGATTTTCCTAATTCTGTGACTGACACTCACATGAAACAAAATAAAACTGATCTATGAAGTGTGTTATCTCCCACACCGGCATTATTTTCTCCTGTTATAAGTAAAAAAGACTTGAAGGCTGAATGATGTGCTCAGATTGAGGGTGTTTGCACTGACTGCAACTGATGTGTTACACTTGAAATCTGACTTCTTCTAAACAGAACACACAAGGCTGCTGAGTTCATGCAGTGGCTCACTTCACTTACATTTTTTCAGGTCAGCATCCGAAATGTTGATGTTAATGTAGCTGAAGGTTTTGTAAGGAACACCTGCAGGAGAACAGCAAGAGTCAGAACAAGTGCAGGTCACAGAGGAGGATCTCTGAATGAAAACAAGCGTGAATTTGCAATACATACAACCATGTATGTGCATGCATGTCTTTCAACAAAGTTTGGTTGTGAGACACAAATCTGTTTAGAAATTATGCGCCACTCTGACTGATAAAGCCCCTTTGACAACAACAGTTAAATCAACAGTCCTTTCACATTCAATGGACCCCACGCCAAATTTCAGCCTCCTAGGGTGAAAACTGTGGCCACGTAAGGGTAGAGAAAATTTTGTGGATCATCTGACTGGCTGCCGATCAAGTTATAGACCTGCTGGTCACAGCTAAAATTACAAGCAACGAAAAAGAAATTTTATACCTGATGGAACCACAACAATGGATACTAGAAAATCTGCCTAAGAAGGTTTCTGTTGACTACAAGATGTTAACTGTAATTGGCTTCAGTTATTTTCAGTGAAAATCAACCTGCAGAGACCTGAAACTTTCTACAGAACAATAATCCATCACAGTCAAATTTACATAGTTACAAATAGTATCATGTGTTGTTATGAGCAGCTATGCTGTGAAAACTCCCTGTTGATATGCTTAAGGAAACCTTTAAAATGTTGACATTAATGGATTATGTACAATCTCAGGCAAGTGTACAATCTTATATTGTAAGAAACATTACATAACATGGGATTTAATAATTAAACATTGTTATTGTTCTCAATATGGCTGTCAAAGTGTCAGAGTGTGTACTGGATTCCTCACCCTCATCGTCCCTCCTGGTCCGAAGCTCCACATCCTCCACCTCTCCAAACTTTCCAAATCGATCCTTCAGATCCTTCTGGGTGACCGAGTGGCTCAACCCACCGACGTACAGCCGCCGCATCCCTCTGTATCCACGACAACACTATCACTGCAAACATTAAACAAACAACAAACATCAGGATCAGCCATTTAACTGCCTACCCATTCATCAACCATAAGGTTTAAGATGCAAAGACTTGAAACTTAGACATGAAAACTTTGATCAATGATCAGTTGGTCAACTAGAAATGTATGCAGTGACAATTTTACTATTTTCATAATAGATTGTCATATGTAACTTTCACTTTACTTCAGGTTCTCCATGCTGAAGATTTACAGCTTCTTTGCTTCTAACACTGAAAACTGAATATCTAGCAAATTTTAATCTTCTTCATTTTAAATGATGCACAGCTCTTTACATTTTACAACATATATATTACATATATTTTGCATACTTGTATTGTACATTTGATTCCTGACTTTTGCACTACATGATTTTCCTTTTGTGCTACTGTGTGTATTGGGTCAGTTTTGCACCAAAATACCTAGGTAAATACCCTGTATATAAAAACTGTAAAACCTGTTTCCTATTTCAGGTTTTGGACTAAAAAGTCCAATAAAAGTCTAGGAGTCATTCATTTAATATATTATATCATAGTCCTCTGAGATTCATTACTAGTGGCAGCTTTAAATTGAGACATTGAGACAAGTTGTCTCCCTCTGTCAGCTAGAAGAGATCTGTATTCTTTATTTTATAAAACCATTGTGAGTGGTGATTTAACTACAAACAACAGCCTATTAAATGACCATAAAGTTTAGTCAACACCTCTCTTAAACACGACTAGTGGACTGCAATGTCTCCATTCAGTTCAGTGTGAAGATCTTAACCGAATATTTGGAGGTATTTAAACAGCGACACACAGAGTCTACATAAACTATACAGTCCGAAATATTCAGTCATAACTGAGTTGAAAGAGTTGTCACGATCAAATTACATTTTAAGTATAAGTCGATAAAAAACCCAACAAATGTTTACCTCACATGTATCCAGCTTGTGTCACCCTTAATTCTGTCCGGGGCTGTGCTCCTGCCGACTTTCCCTTCCGCAGTTGTTTCCGCAGAACCGAAACGTTCCGCTGTGGTTTAATTACGGTAAGATTCAATAACAGCTTTGGAAAAAAAAAAACAAATAAAGCCAGAACGCGATGTTAGTACGTTTATCTGTGGAAATGTTTAATTAATGATTGGTAATCAATGAAGAAATAATTATTTTTCTCTTGATTAACCCCTGATTACTAACATCTGGTTCAAGATACGGCTTTCTTTGTAGAGGGGGTAATCACAATTTCCAGCTCGGGCAGGTTTTTATTTTTTTGCCTATTTGGAATAATAACGCCCTGAAGTATACTTTAATAATACATAACAATATATATTTACCATATTTACATCTGCAGGGCGGCATACTATCTGGCCCCTCTCCACATAAACAGCCTCCCCCCACCCCTGTTTCACGTGGAAAGTGGTACAGTCCAGAGGGCGCGAGGCTCCGAACTGTTTTGGTTGTCAAGGAGAAGCTAGAACGAGAGAGAAGTGTTGAACAACTCTCTTTCACATCCGTGGTTTCAGCCTTTTAAAGAAGCTAACTTTTATTTAACGAATTTGTCATTTTACCGGAGACGAATACGGTAAGTTGACACGACAGCTTGTCTAACTCCACCTAGTATGTGTGTAATGTTGCTCAAGTTGTTGTCGTCATCTTAGCTAGCTAAATTTAACTAGCTTAATGTTCCCGTTGTGAATAAAATGAACGTAACCCGAATTAAACCGAATAGAACCGAATTAAACATTTTTCTTCTGTAATTTAGACATCCCAGAGGCGATTTTGGGAGGTGGTAAATGCATTTATACTTAAACACAATGGAAAAACGTCCTCTCTCTCTCTCTTTTTAAGTTTGGTTACCAAATTATTATCACAACCTTTTCAGTCCTGCTGAATTGTCCCATACTCACTTCATCAGTATGTCTCTCATCATGCGTCCCCCAGTATTTTCCTGTTTGACAGCAGTGCTCATCAGCCTCCCAGCAAGCATCCCAGTCTCACACAGCATACTCACCCTCATATTGTAAATTGTTTATACACTTTTGTGACAGCTGTCTTATTAGCTTTCTTAATAGTTTTTTGTAGAGATGCACAATATGGATTTTTTTTTTCTCATGGCTGATACAATAACATAATCAATCATTTCATAACCTATACATTTAATATTCTATTGCTCTGACCTAACCAGATCTAACTGACATCACTGTTACAGTTCTGACTGTTCAGATTTTGTTTTTTGGTCTGCTAAACTTTATAAAAACACTTAACAAATATACTTTGACTTTTATAGAGCATTGTGCCTAAGAATTTAAATTATATATAGTTATCCTCTATAATTTAGGGCTTCACAATATGGTAAGAAAAGTCACATTGGGGTTGTTTGACAGGTATTGTGATTGCAATGTGATTCATAATTAGATGGAATGATAATTTTTGCATCACAATTTTTATTTTCACTGAAAACAAAAACATTAAAATTCTAATGATGTCCTGCCCTATTATAATTTAATGATCGAAATAATAAATTAGAATATAAATTTCCCATTATCAACCAACCACTTATCAGCCCAATATTCAGTATACCTCCGTAGTTGTTTGTACAATGTATTGTATTTATTGGTATAAGAGTGTTTTTATGCTGCCCTCTTCACCCATTGAAATTTCCACGTTTTTTTTTTTCTGTATTTAATCAGTCAGTATTTGTCCATCAGGGTGGAGGAGAAGATGAACGAGGAGAACACTGAGGAGGTGAGGGTGCTGGAGGCTCAGATCGAACGTCTCCAGGCTGAAGTTGCTGAGTTGCAGAGCCAACAGAGGGACAACCACAAAGACATAACGTTCCACCTCAGAGGACAAATGCAAGATGCCATGTGAGTTTTAATTTTCATTCAGCATTCATTTATAAATCTCTTCTTTCACTTTGCAACCCATAGCATCTTCCCACATACAACTGCACATCTTAAAATCTAGTTTTTATGTTAAACTTATGGCAAATTACACCCAGATGGTGCAGAGGTGTGTGGGTAAGTAGAAAACGGTAAACAGAAGTGGCAAACTGTTGTGACAGTAATTAAACAGTATGCTGTCCATCTTCCAAGGTCGTATATGTGTGGACAGAAACGACGAGGAGGCGAGATGGAGAATGTGTTGTCCAGGCTGAAGGAGGAGGTGGAGGAGCTGGAGGAGGATCTGAAGTGTCAGACACAGATGAATGGCATCACTCTGAACAGCTGCACCAGAAAGACTCTGCAAAGCAGTAAGAGCACAGCACTGCCTGAATCCACAGCCCACTCTGTTTTCTGATCTTTTATAGATGAAATGATCAATCATCATCAAAAAATGTGTTAAAAAAGAGGGCCCCCATTTTGTATTATGCAATCAGCAGGAATCAAATTATGTTGGCTTCACATTATTTTACTGGCAGCAGTAACACACCAAGAAACATAGCAGGTTCCCAGCAAAGGCAGAGAAGAAGGAGACTGTTAGCATGTCAACATGGATTAAATCAACAGACAAGAATTTAATTGTTTGAAGCATCTGCTTTGCAAACATTTTATGAGAAAGAAAATACATTTAACACTTTTGTTAGATCTCAAGGACACACATAATGTGTTTTGGTGTGAAACACTTTTGTTCACAAGTAAACTAGACTGAGCGCCTTTTAAATTGGTCCCTTGTGATGTTATAATGTACTTACTCTGATGTGGTGTGTGTGTCTGTGTGTCTAGGTGGCAGTAAGCTGGTCCAGCAGCTCTGTGTGTCAGGTCATTGCTCTGAACTGGTCTTTCAGGTGGAGTTCCAGCTCACTGAGGTCAAGGTGAGTCGTTTCATTATTCAAATAAACTGTTGAAGAGACAGTCTTTGGTCCAAACCCCGCTATGGCCACCATTCCTGTAGGCTGCTAAAAAATACTCCCCCTGTCACTACCTCACCAGACACCTGACAAGTGGAGATGGTTGATTGGAGCTTTTAGCGTTCTGAATGTATTAAGGCACCATGTTTTAGTTAAAGCGAGATCAGTCAAATGTCTTCAAAAATGTTTCCATATTTATGCAGTTGATCCATTCTGTTTTTTGGACTCTAGTCTAGTTTTTAGTGTTTTCAAGATTGATAAACATTTCGTCCAGCTTCTCCTTTGATTTCTATAGGACATTTTCAGCTAACTTTAGTATCAACCAAGCAAATCATCTAATCTTTTCTGCTCTTTGGAATATATTCAGTCTACTGTTCCAGTAACTGGACCTGTATGCTCATGAATAGAGCGCAATATTGTCAAATCACAGATATTACTTTTGCCTCAAAAATTAAGTGCAAGTTGGGTTCTACTCATGATGTGTCTTTATCAGATATACCAGGTGTATAAGTTCAGATCCAATTTGGTCATCAAACAGAACTCCAGCCAGAACCTCAGTCTCAATAAATGTTTTCCACGGTATTTTATAAAAACTGTTTAGAAGAGCTCTGCACAATATTTCAAAGACTGTTGTTGGGTTTTTTGTTGTAAATGAAAAGATATTAAAGCATTCACACACTTGTTTCCTTTGCTCATGCACAAATCCTTGTCTACACTTTTGGTCAAGTAAACATCGACTGTGACATTTCTTTTCATTTGAACTCATTTTTTTAATCAAACACATTTTATACTTGTGCTAGAGTGGTGACTGAGGACACACACTTAAGGGCACATAGCTTTGTTGATTTAGTTCTTCATGGACTAGGTGCTGTTGGTGAGTCCAGCCAGCAGAGGGCAGCAGAGGGCTGGGTTCAGTGGTTCACTGATGAGGCTTCAAGTGTACAGTTTAGATTTTAGCAGCTCCTCAGACCTCCGGAGCAGCTGGGAGACATACAACAACTTGAGAAGGAGGAAAAATCACTGTCTGGTCTCAAGTGTCGTACAATCAGGCATCAGACCAAACCGCCTCAAAGGAAGAAACAGTGTCAGATGATATTAGGTAAAGTCTTGTCATTGGCAGCTATAACAAGTCAGGTTTGGAGATCCTGTCTTCAAAATAAAATCACTCTTTTAACAGTGTATTATTGGCACTCCCTCTAGGTGAAACGAGAACTGTCTAAATTTTACATTTTACATGTCCCTTTTATTGTTTATGAGAGAACTGAAGAGCCCCAACATGAAAACCACCTGCCTAATACTCTGCAGGTTCCCTTTGTGCCAAAACAACAACCCTGACCCATCGAGGCATGGACTCCACAAGACTCCTGAACGTGTCCTGTGGTATCTGGCACCAAGACGTTAGCAGCAGATCCTTTAAGTCCTGCAAGTTGCAAGGTGGGGCCTCGATGGATCAGTCTTGTTGTTCCAGCACAGCCCACAGATGCTCAATCGGATTGAGATCTGGGGACACTGCCATCAGCGAATACCGTTTCCGTGAATGGTTGTACTTGGTCTGCAGCAATGTTTAGGTGGCTGGTACGTGTCAAAGTAACATCCACAAAAATGCCAGGACCCAAGGTTTCCCAGCAGAACATTGCCCAAACCGCACACTGCCTCTGGTTTGCCTTCCCCATGCAAGCGATGCACACACAACTGGCCAGCCACGTGATGTAAATGATGTATAGTGCATTCATGTGCTGCTTGGACGGTCCCAGTTTCCGAGATGAGTCATTACTCTGACTTTGATGTGTTCATGTCTGTTTAAGTCATAAAGTAGAAACATGGATGCTACTAAGAGCAGAGGGTACCAGTATAGAGTAGGGGACAAGTTATCAGGGTTAATGCTTATAAGTTACTCTATGTGGACAGCAACTAACTTAATACTACTTAATACTATATTACAAATGACATGTGACCAAAAATGATATGCAAAACATGAATGAATAAAAAGTTATCGACCAAACATTTACTCGTCCATCATATTCGTGCATATGTGATGTCAACAGACGACAACGCTGCAACTCATGTAACAAAATTTTCTCTCACTTTCCGAGTTGTTGTTCTGACCTGAAGTGGCGCTCACGAATTTTCCCAGTCGGGAAGTAATTTTTCTAATTATTCTGACACTACATGAATACACTATGATTTCATTTCTCCATGATCGAGTTCTCATACTCATGTGCCTGTTGTTTTATGCTCTTTTTACGGTGGGGGTTAGCAATCTGTGGCTATACTGTCCCAAACACAGCAAGCTGCGGTGCACTGTGTTCTGACACCTCTCTGTCATTGCCAGCATGAAGTTTTTAAGCAAACCGTGTTACAGTAGCTCCTCTATGATTGGACCCGACAGGCTACCCTTTGCTCCCCGTGAGCACCAATGAGCCTTGTGCCCGTGACCCTGTCATTGGCTCTCTGGTTGTCCTTCCTTGGACCACTTATGGAACGTGGAACTTACTTACCACTGCATACCGGGAACACCTCCCAAGACCAGAGGCCTCACTTATAAAAGAGACTTGTGATAAATTTTGACCTTAAGTATGACTTAAGCAGAAAATCATGTGTTAGTAGTTGTTTATAAAACCTTGCTTTGACATGGAAATGAGCTGATCTCTAAGCAAAGACTAGATTACAGTTTGGAACACATATGCGCACTAACCTGTGGTGAACTCTGCAGCAACTTTATGAACAGCGTGATGGCAATCGCAGGAAATTGTCACGAAATCATTTAAAGGCATGTGGAATTAATAGTGTATACTCCCAAGCTATGTGTTTGGCTTTGTTTGTCAACCTGCTATTTAGTCCACCAAGTAATCTGTGTTACTTGGCTCCAATCTTCTCTACCATCGCTGTGGACTCATGTTTCTCTTTTGGTCCTTAGCTATTCCTGACTAAACCCTAATTTGTTCAAGAGTAAGTATAAGTGATTAATTTTCTTCTCAGAACCTGTGTGAGCAAGATTTTTTTTATACTCAAGATCATTTTTTAATGTGTGATTATGTCTGATTCATAAAAGATGCTAACACTTAGTTCAAGGACAAATCTGAGAACAATTTTATAAATGAGGCCCCTGGTGTCTTGGAGTGGCTCAGACCCAGTCATCTAGGCATCACAATTCAACCCTTTCATCATCACTCAGATCCTTGCACTTGCCCATTTTCCTGCTTCCGACACATCAGCTTCATAAACTCACTGTTCACTTGCTGCCTCGTGAAATCTTTCCTCCGGGTAGAGCTTGGTATCGTTTGAAATCTTTAGATTCTAGTGCTGATATGATGCTTGAGTTTCAGTAACTATACTAAAACGATCATTTTATTCATACCTTACCTTAAGAAATAAAAACATGTTTTTCTACAAATCATTTTTTGTTAAATGTTGTCTAAACACAAGCAACCATACATGATCTATAAATACAATATAGTCTACAACAGCTGGCAAACTTACATTTGATGCCAACTTTCAATACCTGACATTTTTTGATACTCAGACACATTTTCATCTTTACCAAAAAAATATTGAGGTTCAACATGCAGCCCCGCCTCCAGGCCTGTTAGAGACACAAACTGGACCATTACAGTTCAACAAAAAAGACGGTTACAGCCAATACTGTATATGTAAAGTCAACAGCAGTTGCAAATTTATTGGAGGGAGATTTTGTGTTATTGTGATCTGTAAACCTGCTTCGTGTAGGTCCAACAGTCTTCTGGTTTTCATTCTAACTATAACAGCTGTTTTCATTGAATCACTCTGCCTGGCTCATGAAGTGTCATTAAAATTATAGTTTTTCTTCTGAGGCTTCAACTTGTTTTGATAAAGGCATTAATCATTTGGCTGTGTAATTTGGAAACAGTCATTTTGTAAACACGCACTCTCTTACCCTTTATTATAATTTGATTAATACTCACTTTTTATATTGCAACATAATGCAAGCTAGTGCAAGTGCCAGTAACATTAAAGTGTTCTGTTTGAGTTGTAACCCATTTGAAACCATTCAAAGATATGACTTACAGTTGCCCAAATATGGAAAACCTTTCTCCTGAACATGTTGATGGATTTTTAAAGGAATAGTTCAGTATTTTGGGGGAAAACGTGCTTATTGTCTTTGTCCCTGAGAATGAGATGCTCAGATGGGTATCAGTCTCATGTCTGTGTGTTAAGTATGGAGCTAGAGTCAGAATGTGTTTTTTGTTGAAACACATTCAGTTGTTGATTCAGCTTTTATGATCATTTTGGAGGATGTAGTCTGTGTAACTGTTTTATGTCTCTTTCCCTCAACGTGCTGACATACATCATAAATAAGCTGCTCTTTCATGTCTCTTACTGCTCGCTCCACCGTCTTCTCCTCTCATTCTCAGATTACTCAAACGAACTCTAAAACTCTGAAACAGGCTGGTTCCCGGAAAGGAAGAGGCTTTATTTGATAACACATTATCATTCATCATTGCACTAAGTAATTCAGTATTTTTCTGAGTAACTGATGATGTGTTCGTCCAGCAGGACGATCTGGGATCTGAGAGGACGATCAGTGATCTGAACGTGGTGATGGACACCAGTGATCTGCAAACCTTCAGCAGTTTCCTGTCTGGGTAAGAACTAACTGAAGCTGTTAAAGCTTTTTTCCCAAATATTTTTTTCATTGGCAAACTGGTATTATACAAATGTTCAATACAAAGTACACAACTGTGATCCAGAGTTGTTTTCCTGCTTTGTCTTGGTGTTTTAAAACAAAGAAATAAAAAAAAAAACATGTTCCTCCAATGCCCTCTCTTAGAAAGACACAGAGTAAAACAAATACTTGCAAATAATCACAAAATGCACATACAGAAAGTAAATAAAAAGAAATAAAATGGAGAGAGTTCAATAAAAACAATGTTCAAAGTACGTACTTCAAAGTGGGGTCCAACAAGGTAACAGTGTTTACATATGAGATAATAGGTTGCCATCTTTTGTAGAACTTGGCACATGAACCACTTAAGGAATATTTTACTTCTCTTATCCTCTCTGCTGCATCATCTCTAATGATCCTTCTGTCTGTGAGTTGTCACGTATATCTGGAATGAACGTTTTCCTCAACAGCAAACCTTTTTTAGGGTGATCAGCCTCCAAGTGATGGTAGTCAAGATTTTCAGATTTCTCAGGCACAGAATTTAATTTGATGATAATTAATTACTTGTTATGATTAACATTAATTAATCAAAGCAACAGTATAAAAATGCAGCTTGTTCCTTTCTGAATAAACAATGACCGTTATGCTGGTGTAGTTATGGCGGTGTAATATTTGACTAGACTGGCACATTGCTAGAATTATGATTTCTCTGCTTCCAAACACAAGACATCAAGACAACATTGTTCCTGTTGACTAAACATTGAAATTTGCAGGTCAGAGTTGATCACATGTAGAACTATGACCTCTGAGCGCTGGAGCCAAAACAGGAAATGCGTTCTTCAGTTGTAAATGAGAGCGTGAGCAATTAATTACAGGAACTAGTGCAAGTGACTGCACATGAACACTAAGGAAGCATATCTGATAAAACGTGATGTACACTATATGGCCAAAAGTATGTGGGCTGTCCTGTTGAGTAATTTTTTATCTGAGTCTGTTTTTGTGTGGTTTGGCCGAGGCCCCTTAGTTCCACTGAGGAGAAATCCTAATGCTTCAGCATGCAATGATATTTTAGACAACAGTGTGGCAACAGTTTGTGGAAATCCCTTTTTTCTGTTTCAACATGACCACGCCCCTCATCACAAAGCCAGGTCCATAAAGAAATGGTTTTCCCAGTGTAGTGTGGCAGAACTTGACTGGGCCTGCACAGAACTCTGACCTCAAACCCATCCAGCACCTTTGGGATGAACTGGATCGCTGACTGTGAGCCAGACCTCATCAACCAACATCAGTGCTGGACCTCATTAATGCCCTCGTGGCTGAATGGGAGCAAATCCTCACAGCCAGGATCCAAAATCTTGCGGACAGCCTGAAACCAGAAGAGTGGAGGCTGTTACAGCAGCACATTTATGAACACTGTTTTGGAATGACCAGCCAGAGGAACAGTCTGTTAAAGTAAACATATAAACTGAAGTGCATCATATGTAACTCTGTTATCAGATTGGAGTCGACATTTGAAAACCTAATTGGTGCGTTCTGACTGGTGTGTTTGGACTGAATTCCAGTGGGCAGTCAGTTTGTAATTTATTTACACTGTCTGTCTGCTCCGTCCAGCTCTACATGTTTAGTGTTGGATCTTACTCCCGTCAGGATAAAGCTGTCTGTTTAGTTGAACTGACGTGTTTATTAAAGTAAAAGAAGATGTCAAACTGCAAACGGCTGTCATCCAGCTGAACGTCCTCTCTCACACATCCAGTCGTTCTCACACTGTCGGCTCTTTACGCACAAACAACAAGCCTTTCTCACGGCAGACATTTTGACTCTTCAAACACAGGTGTAACTCATTACATCCACAATAGATGCATTCCATTTAGGTGTGTTGGCTTACTGGCACCTCTACCTGTAAATGGAGCTCAGCCATCACTGATATTAGTTACACCTGTTTTTTTTTTTTTCTGCTGTGACTGTTCAGAATAACTGGGCTGAATCAGGTCTGTTTGGGTTTACTCCATGATGTCTGGAGCTTCAGTCAGTATCTCTTTCCCACCAGGTGCTTTTTACATCGTAGTGAAAAGTGTTCATTGTGATCAAAGCTGAAATGGCATTTCAGCACAAAATCTATGTTTCACCTTTAATCAGAGTTTTTAAACAGGTGTGAAGTAATATTTGACCTTTAGTTGACCCTCTCTCAGCTGCTTATCTTGGAGAAAACTTCTTTCACTATGATCTGGTAAGGCTCCAGATTTTATTTTTTTTATTTTACTGTATTTAGCTGTAAATGTGGCAGAGAGAGAGATTTCAACACAGCGTTCCTATACAGTTGTCACTTCTTGTGTGAAATTTGAATATTAAAAAAAAAATCACTCAGAAAAGGTTTGTTTGAAGTAAAAATCACACTGTATAAGCACACAGGCTTGTACTTCAATTGGGGACTCATTCCAAAACTGCACTGACACTCTCATAGGTGCCTGAGCAGTGGAGCAAGTGGAGCAAGTGGAGCAAGTGGAGCAGCTGCACTCTCACTGCTCCCACTGCACTTGGGGAGCAAACATGTGCTTTTGCATTCCTGCTTTTTGATCATCTAACTTTGTTATTTTAAATCATTTGAACTAGTTTGGATCAAAAATAGTTTATGATCATGATAAAATAAAGCATCTTTAATATTATTGGAAGATAGATGTGCTCTCTCCAGCACCAAACGGAATCGGCAAATCTGGTTGTTACTTTGGTAATGGATGAAAAAACTCCTCAAATACCATCACAGACACGGTGGACAGTGAATTAGCAGTGTTATGAGTCTGTGTTTAATTTCTGTGTGTATCTGACCAGCATGTATTTTAGTGAGAAGTCTTCATTGTTGAAACGGGTTGCCTTTCATTACTGCTGTCATCTCCCACTAAAATAGCACAGCTAACCAAGTTAAGGCGACAAAATCCCAAATGTAAAGTTTGTGTGGAAATACATTCTTTATGGATTATTTTGATGCCGAAAGACTGTCAACATACACCGCCTTTTATCCCGTGTCTCTAGAGTCATGTGTTTTTTTCCCGGACACATAAGTATTGTCATTTCTTTTTGATTTGGCTTGATATTTTCCCTGTAGAGCACAACGAACTTTAATTAACTCCAACCGCTAATATGTTTTACTAATGTTTTGTTACTGCTGCAGAAAAACAAATCCTGCCATACATTCTCTTGCCTGGCACTAATCTTGCCCATGATCACTCTGATCTATTGCATGCCCTGCTGTCCTCTCGGTAAACTATAGTTGTTTTCTTTGTTTGAAAGTGGAGGAAACTAGCGAGCTGTGCTGATCTTCAAACATCTGAGAATTAATGTGCGCCTGAGCCATACAGGATCTGTGACATGATTGATATTTGAGACAAAAATATAACAATATATTGCCTGATATTATTATTTTCTAACACTTTTGAATCCATTTAAATTGGTTTGTAACCAAGATGTGAGATTTAACTTTATGTCTGCCCTACATTGCCATTAACTAGTGTGCTGACTGTTTGGATGAGGTAATATGTAGAGGTTTGTTCATGTTCCACTGCCCTGTGGATCTTACCCGAGCTGGCTTAGCATCTAACTGTTCAAACCGCAGCCACACCTGTGCTGTGTTATCAAGGTAATAAACCTCAGAGTCTTGCCTATTCACTGTCATGGTTAGAAAGGGACCAGAGAAATCGACTGAACCGAACTTTCAAATGTAGGCAGACACACAAAAGGTAATTCTGAGCAGAAAAAGATGTTTGAAACAATATGAATTTTGATGGAAGTATCTTGTGTATTAACACCATACGCCATCAAGAATCTATGTGATTATAAGTATAGTCATAAACTAATAATTTTGTGTGTCATTCCTCTTTAAAGTTAGGGAGAAATAGTACTAAACATTGTAGTTGCTCTTGTACTGTCTAAAAATGTATTCATAAAGCACTATTCAAAAAAATAGAAGGAAATTCCAACATCAGTGCTGAGTCATTCAAGAGAGAATCACAAATCATTGAAGAAACAATTACGTTCCTCAACGTTCTGTCACTTTCATTTGCTTTCACTTTTGTCACCTCTTTTTACCAAAACAACAATTACAGTAAACAACAATACACACCTTGTATTTTAAGTGTTTTTAGATGCAACAAAGCAGTTTGAATCTTAAATCTGTGGTGAACTTAAAAAATTGCGTTTATGTGTTCAGGTGCATTTTCTGTCCCGATAAGCACAGTCTGCCAGAAAGAGTTTGTTCTGTCAGTGGATCAGCACCACAAAGCAGAAGTCTGATTTGCTCTACATCTGAAGCCAAACCACATCTGGATTGTATGGTCCAGTCTGCAGGATCTGGCAGGAACAGATGGAAAAATACTGGAGATAATGATTCTGACACACTGCGGCCTTCTCCGAGTGTGTCTGTGTGTGTATGAGAGAGGGGGAATCATAGTTTTACAGTCCAAATCAGACTGGTGATCTCTGTTAGAACAAGCTGCTCTGAACTGTTAAAGATAATGACTGACACTGATTTTTATTGGTTATTCTTATTTAGCAGATGCATGTCATTTTTACATCTGTCCTTCTATCTCCCACTATTTGTCTATATTAAGTGTAGGTGATCACATAAAGTAGGAGAGCCTGGAAATGTTAACATACAATGCACATAAAAATGAAATGGCTTAGTGTAGACATAGCCTCGTGTCTGTCCAGCTGTTTAGTAGAACAGTTGATAACTTCTGTAGCCCAACAGTCAGCAAGTGACTGCAACGTGGAAACGCTGTTGATGCAGTGCATTGTGGGATGCATTTAGAGGACTTGAAACAGACTGGATTATGTCAAACTTACGAACCTCTGCCATTAAAACAAAGTGCTGCTCTTGTCACGCGGGGATCCAAGCCAACTGGTCCGTGAACCGCTCCGACTCCCAGCCTGCAGTTGAAGAAACACTGATCCAGGCTGTCCAGATTCTAAAGTACAGCTTGTGTTTCCTGGTCTAAGCCAGGCTGATAGTGTGAAGCCAAACTGTGCTGAGGTCAGGGCTGCAGCAGGAGATATCTGTGAGCTCTGAAGCTACAGAGGAGGTTTAAAACAGTTGTTGCTTTAAAGACGTACAGTATACATGCAAGTATACATGCATGTATTTTGACATGCATGTATACTTTCATTTAAAGATGACAATCCAATATTGAATGTGTGATTTGTTTTTTGTTGGTATGATGCAACATCCACTTAATTTAAGGGCATGGGATCAATAAAATCAAAGAATTCATCTTCTGGGGAACATAAATGTGATTGGTAAATTTAATCATGATCTACCCATAATATTCCTGTATTTAATACAGACCCCAATACCAAAAAAGTTGGGATGCTGTGTAAAATGTTGTAAAATGCAATAATTTGCAAATCCATTCAATCTACATTCAGTTGAATACAGTTCAAAGACAAGATATTTAATGTTCAAACTGATGAAGATGTTCCAAAAAAGTTGGGTCAGGGACATGTTTACCACTGTGGTACATCATCTTTTCTTTTAACAACACTCAGTAAGTGTTTGGAACTGAGAACACTAATATAGTTTTGAAAATTAAATTCTTTCCCATTCTTGCTTGATATACGACTTCAGTTGCTAAACAGTCCAGGATTTCCATTGTTGTATTTTGTGCTTCATAATGCACCACACATTTTCAGTGGGAGACAGGTCTGGACTGCAGACAGGTCAGTCTAGTACCTGAACTCTTTTACTATGAAGCCAGACTGTCGGAACACCTGCAGAATGTGTCTTGGCATCGTCTTACTGAAATAAGCAGGGACGTCTCTGAAAAAGATGTCATCTGAATGGTGACATATGTTGCTCCAAAACATTCATTCACCTCAGCATTAACGGGTCCTTGCTAGATGTGACAGAAACCTATGATGCCAAGGACACTAACACACACCCATACCATCACAGATGCTGGCTTTTAATCTAAGTGCTGGTTAGGCCTGGTTAGTGCTGGTTTATATTGCGATATAATTTGAAGCATGTGCGGTATGGTAAGGTTGTGGTACAATATATATATGCATATATTCTTTTATATCTGTGTATATATATATATATATATATATATATATATTTATATGTCAAAATGACCAGTTTAAGAACATTTCTGCTGAAACTCCAGGATTGTTTTGTGAACTTAAGATCTTCACCAATCCTCACATCGGTGTAGAGGTGAGTACAAATTGATAGAGTTTTCATTTTTGGGTGGAATATCACTTTAAGGCCAAAACGCACTAAAAACTTAAACAGAAAAGTCAGTTGAAGTTTCTATGGAACTGCAGGCTTCAGATTTAAAATTTCAACACCACAGAGCCAGCAGTATTTTAGGAAAAGGTTACTATTTATATGCATTTATTTAGTATTATTATTGTTAATAATAGTTTATTTCTTTAATAAAATATTGTCCTCTAAGGAGAAAATTCCTCACCTTTATTCAGCTCAGTCTATATAATGACGAAACAATGCACAATATTCATGTTTTTGTATTAATGCAGCAGGATCATTTACATCAGTGTCACTCTGACAGTTTACATCAGTGAGGATGTTTTAGACAATAGCAGACAGCAAACTGCACACAGACACACACCAAGGAGATGAAGAGGAGAGACAGAGTCTGGACTCTTCATCATGACTTACGCAGTGACAAACGTTTTGTGGAGGAGACGAGCGTCTTCAGTTTGGTCTTTGCAGCGACAGATATTTTTATCTGTAGTGTTTAAACCACAGAACTGTACAGTAACATCAGGATTCATCATCAGTAAAGTTTTTATATCGTCGGTACTGCACGCACACGCTCTCCCTCCCTCCCTCCTCTCTGCAGCTCGTCTCTCCTCCCTCGCTGTTATGATTGATCGGCATAAAATAATTAAGTATTTAAAAGAACATAAATCGGACTTGGAGTAAAAAAAATCACGCACCACAGACGTGTACTTTCATAACAAGATTATAAAAAGTTTTTATATCAAGTCGACACATCTGTCCATATTCTCACGCTCGCTCTCTCTCTCTCTGCTGTGGGTCAGACTTATTTTTACTTTTACCTGGTTTCAGGTGGAGCTCGATCAGCACTCGCTCGTCTCCCTCCTCATATACTTCTGTTTCTTTGCGCTGAGCCAGTCGCTTAAACAGACAAGCCTGTTTACATTGTCGGGTGACAGAATCTCGCGTCTTCGCAGCTGCGAGCTGATTCATTTCCAGCTGCTGATTCAAACTATTGATCAGGCCAATATAACAGAATGTGCCTTAACGCGCGTTAAAAAAATTAGTGGCGTTAAAAGGAATTTGCGCATTCACTTTGACAGCCCTAGTAAAAATACAAACAAACATTACAATTACTTCCTGCTAACCTGATTACTTATTTATATTGCGGTAGGCCGGTATAGTCAAAATCTCTACTGTTGGCCAAATTCATATCGTTTCTACTGTATACCGTTTATACCGCCCACCCCTAGTGCTGGTAACAACTGAGATGACCCTTTTCCTCTTTAGTTTGGAGGTCACAATGCCCATAATGTCCAAAAACAATCTGAAACATGGACTCGTCAGACGGCAGCACACTTTTCCACTTTGCGTCAGTCCATCAGTCAGATGAGCTTGGGCCTCAGAGAAGTCTGCAGTGTTTCTGGATGTTGTTGTATATGGCTGTCACTTTGCATGAGTCTTAACTTACATTTCTAGATGCAGCAACAAACTGTGTTTACCAACAACTGTTTTCCAAAGTGTTTCAGAGCCCATGTAGTAATGTGCTCTAGATAATGATGGATTTTTTTAATGCATTGCCGCCCAAGGGGTCAAAGGTCACATGCATTCAATGATAGTTTTCAGCCTTGCCCCTAACATGCAGAGATTTCTCCAGATTCTCTGAATATTTTTAATATATTATGGATTGTAGATGGTGAAATCTCTAAATTTCTTTCAACTCCATGTTGGCAAAGGTTGTTCTTAAACTGTTCGACTATTTGCCCTCACAGTTTTTCACAAAGTGGTGAACCTCACCCCATCTTTGCTTGTGAATGACTGAGCCTTTCGAGGATGCCCCTTTCATACCCAGTCATGATACTATCCCCTGTTACCAATTAACCTGTTTACCTGTGGAATGTTCCATGTTTATTACGCATTCCACAACTTTCCCAGTCTTTTGTTTGCCCTGTCCCAAACTTTTTTGAAACATGTTGCTGGCATCAAAGTCAGAATGAGTGTGTATTTGCAAAAAACAACAAGTATGTGCTGTACTCAATTAAATGTAGGTTTTAAACAACTTGCAAATCATTGCATTCTGTTTTTAGTTACGTTTAACCCAGCATCCCAGCTTTTTTGTGGGGATTTGTATGTTACCAACTTGACTTGGAAGTGATTCAGATCCAGGTCTTTGATTTACAGCTCACATCTCAGATTTTGCGGTGGTGTTGTGCTCATCATCGGCGGTTTCCCCTGTTGGGAAAACAACCGAGCCAATTCAAGCTGTGTTAAGCGGGATAGTGAGGTCCTCCTGTGCCAGAGCCAGCGAAATTGCCAAAAAAAAAAAGATGACGTGTTTGGATGAGTAAGGGAGAGTGGAAGAGCAGCTGTACAGGTTGTTGTAACTTGACTTACAGAAATAACAAGTCCTAAATCAGCATTTCTTTGATAGATATGACAAGTGTGACTCGTTAGGGCCAATTATGATGCTAGAAAATTGAAAAGTAAACAAAACAGGAATCATCTTCTGGGGACCATGAACATCCATTGAATTAGCTTGGTCAGTAGTTGTTCTCCTCATTAGCACAAAGCTGTGCTAAACTGATAATTACTGGTACCTCAAATGAACACAACGGAAGTTCTGCTTGCAGTGTAGGAGTTGTTTGTTCAAGTTTATTCTATCAAATTACATGTTGGTTTTTATTCATTCGAAAATTATTTTTTGAAGGGCCCCAATGTCTGTAAGACTGAGCATTAACTTAGTGTTTTGCATTCTATTCTAGTCAAAGTGTTTAATTTTATCCTCTTTTTTTCTGCTGTTAGCTGCAAACAAATTTTACTGCTTCTCTTGGGTGATGAACCAAAGCCACTGAAACTTTCCAACTCAACACAGCTCATTACAATCATTATGTAATAAGGTGTTTGAATTTACAACCAGTATGGTTTAATTGGTTCAGCACTGAAGATATTATCAAACTGCATCATTCAGAACCGGCAGGACAAAATCAATTCAATAGAACAATATCAAACAAGGGATCAGTCTCTCTGTCTTTTTGGTAGTGCTCCATTATATGTGAGGGTGCTGCCATGTTTCCATCAGCTCGGTGTGGAATAACAGTCGTCTGGAAATTTCACCCGGCTGCCGTCTAGCCCCGGGCCCCCATGGAAAACTCTGGAAATCCTTTCACAGAATGTCCCAGGCACACTCAGACAGAGCGAACCAGACTTAAAACAAAGATTTTTTTTTTTTTGATATTGATATCGTGATTTACAGCACACTGTTTATAAAGAAGCGCCATTTTGTAACCTAGCTTTTACAGTTGATGACAGACCTTTTAATTTTTATGGTTTATTTTAATTTGCTCATTCTTTCATGGTTCCCAGACATGTATCCTAATGACTTTGGTGATCCCCTGAGCTTTTCTTTAGCACCACCAGTAGGTTGAATTAGACGTCTCAACCACATTTTTCAGGTGTCCATCTCACATGCATCTGTTATGCTTCTATTTCAATCCACATTTCTACACAGGCAACATAACAGCCTGTGCTTTACTTGCGTATTTTTACATTTCAGGTCTTTTCTCTTCCATTTTATCGTGGAACAGTGATTATGTGTTTGGTTGTGAGTGCTGCCAAAATGTGGGTGAATAACACTCAATACTGTGTCTGAACACATCATGTGTAGACACAGTTGGAAGACTGAAGCTGCTGAGTGCCGCTCTTGCCACACCTCCTGTGTAGACACAATTTTAGTCTTTCTAATACTGTACGTATTGTATTCAGACAGAAATTGTTAGTCCTTGGGGGTAACATTTCACACCTCTTCTGACTGATGATTCAAATCATCAAATTTGAGGAAGAAGAACTTAAAAATTCCTTTAAAAATGTTTTACTAATGTATGCAATGTCATTTCAGGGTGGAGGACAGCAGAGATCTTCTGCTGTTTTTCAGGACTCTGAGGTCTTTCTCAGACAGATGTGATGACCGGTGCAGAACCTTCCAGCACTTCCAGGTAAGTGAAGACAAACTTCATCCTCACACACCTGTTTTCCATGGTGTTTAATCGTCTGCGTGTTGCTGACACATGACAAACCCTTTGTTCTTCTCAGTGAATACAGAGGACTGACTCTGGGTTTGGATTAGGTTGGTCCTTTCCTTGAACACAATGTGTTTAACACCACTGATGACAATTTTTTGAAATATGGCAATATTTTGGCCCAGCCTTTCTTTGGTTGTTTGTTTATGAATCTAGAAACATGAGGAAACATTTTTGACTTGTTGCTCAATGACATCTCTGCATCATTTGTGGGGAAAAGATGCATCAGTCCATCCTGGATTCTTTCAGTGGGGAGACCAGATGGTCCATCAGTCATTCTGATAGCAGTCAGACTTAAAATGGAAACTCTGGGTTTGATTTAATCTTTAACCTCTGCTTGACTCCTGCTGGGTTTCACCCTTATCCATCATTGGAGGAGCCTTGTCTTCTCTCATCAAACTTAGAGGCTGGAGGGCCAGTCCAGAAGACATGTTTTTTCTTTGTGGTCCAGCATAGACCAACCTTAGGGTTTATGTTTCAAAACAACAATAAAATTCGTACACCGGCTTTGCTTTGGCAACCTTTCACCACCCACTATTCCACTCACGGGACTCTAGCACAACATGCACAGACTGCCAGCATACATGGAACAAGCAATATATTTATTGGTAGATTAGATTTTTATATTTTGGTCATTGTAGCCCAAAAAGGAATGCAAAATATTTAGGTGGAGGATATACAACTGAAGCCTTAAAACATGGCGTCCCCCTGTCTTCACGGTGGTTTGTCAGACCAACAGTGTAAAGGTCTGAATATACACCCAAACGGACATGTACTTGAACAACTGCAAACACCACAGATGCGTAGTAGACCTATTTATGCAACTACTCATGGCTGTGCGGACTTGTTCTGACTTTGTCACAATAATTCAGAGGTATCCAAATTTAAGTGCAGAGCCTACGTGCATGGACACTTGCGTGGATGCAGAATGTATAATTTCGACTTAAACATTTATTTTTCAGGCCTAAATTTGGGTAAATACACAGAGATACAGTAGAATGAATGGCTGAATGGCTTAGTGATGGATGGATGGATGGATGCATGCTATACATAGATATGATAATGCTACACAGTATTTTCCCTAGCTTTTTTGCTTTGGGAGGGGGGGATATGGGCCGAGGTGGGGGTGGGGGGGGGTCACATTTTTAATTTTTTTTTTAATTTTAGCAATTCATTTATTCATTTATTTATTTATTTATGCATCTATCTATCCATCCACCCACCCACCCATCCATCCATCCATCCATCCATTCTCATTAATTCACTCACCAAGTTCAGTCTTGTACAGCCATGCAGAGTATCTTAAGTCTGACAGCCATGCTGGATCAAAGCCAGACTGACGGTGGTGACCCGTCTGCAGCTTCTTACTACGTGTCTCGGTGGGAGGGCTGGAACAGGTGTGTTTAGTACTAGTTGTGGCAACGTTAACCGGGGCAGGGGATTGGCAAGCGCTGTGGTCGGGGCTGGGAGAGATGCTCTCATTTAGGCTAGCACCCATTGTAGAGTTAGCTGTCCTCCCCGCCTCGCCAAGTACGGTTCGTTTAAAAAATGCAGAGATTTTTGCCTGGGGGGGCGAACGTTTGGGGAACCTCTGGTCGTCCATTAATAATTTGTTTGTTTGTTGTTGATTTTTTTTTTTTTTTACCGTAGGTAATGTCGGCAACTCTCTCTCTCCTCCGATCTCTGAGTGTGGGTGGGTGTGTCTGTACCGGTGTGAGTGCACGTGTGTATGTTGTGAGAGAGGAGCGCGGGGGAGCCCCTCCCGTCGCAGAGGAGAGAAGAAATGCATTTTAATGAATGTAATGAAACGATAGCGACGCATTAGACTCTGAAATTGCGCAAATTAGAGTTATCTTTTTTTATTTGATAAAAAGAACGCCTGTTATAGGCCGTTTTGATTAAAATAAAAATTAAATTACGGATTTTTTTTAAAAATCTATGACTTGAATTTCTGGGTGGGGATCCTGTTGGCAGGGCGGGGGTGTCTGTTGGGGGGGCACTATAGGGGAAACACTGCTACAGATAGATAGATGTTGTAGCTAGATGCTATAGATGCTATAGCTAGATACAATAGATACTACAGATGCTATATTTTTTAATTGAATTGAAAAATTGCTATAGATAGATACTATAGCTAGAAAAAATACTGTAGATACCATGGATGGATGGATGAATGGATGCTTGGAAGTGATGGATAGATGGATGGTTATGACAGATAGATACTATAGATTTCTTCTGTTGTCCCTCTTCTCAACCATGAAGATATGACACCTCCAAAAAGTGCCACTAAAAAGGGGCTATTGTTTGTAAACTGCTTAGATTTAGGCTGACGAGCAAGAAGAAAAATGAATGTTGATGCAGTGGGTGTGTATTAGTGTGGGCATGGTAAATGTCAGGGTGGGACTTTATTGAAGAGGTAGCAGTAAAATGTCAAATGGTAAATCAAGCTGCGGCAGCAGTATGGAACCTATTCTCCTGTTTACTTGGAGAATGTAACATTCTGCCAAGTTGGCAGGGCTGAAGGAGGATTAACCCACATTTTCCATACTGGACTGTGTGCTCTAAACTCTTATTTTGCTTTAGTTGCATTTTTTTCAGCGTTATTATGGAAAAATGTAATTCCCATTGTAACTGTTCTGCTGTAATGTGGGCAGTGCCTTGTGCGCCGATTTCCATGCTTTAATGACACACAGACATGAATTAAGAGGAATAAACAAATAAAGACATAAAACACAAATAATTCACATGCAGTCCAGGCCAGGAATCATTTTTGTTGCTGGTAGACCACAACATTACCAGCCAGCCACTGCAGGACTGCAGCACTGCAGATGATGGTTGGCAGCATAGCAGTTACAAACCACAGACATTTAAAAGCATGTGGCCAATCACTGATTGGAATTTCTCCATTGAGGACATATTGGTGTTAAGTGTCTTTGCACACAGACACATTCTTAAGTGTTCCAGACTATAGGGACATTGTTTACATGCATGCTACCTCCTCTAGACTATGTATCATAGTTCCTATGCTTTGTTTCCAACTCATTGTACTGTACACATCAGTCTACTTTATGACCTTTATATTTTGAATATTAAAAACACTATCCCTTACATATGAAGCAGACTTAAACTGTGATTCCAAACACACTTTAATTAAAAAAGTTTGACTTTATTAAAATATCTTAAAAACATAGCCGTGTCACGTACACATCTTCCTGTACACCACTGTCTTATTCACATCAGTAATAATTTCTAAAGTGGAGAAGTGGGAAGAGGTAGGGACAGAAGCAAGACATTTTAAAAGCAAAACAAAATAAAAGGAGTAACTTTCACATTACTATAGTTCGTACATTGTTCCCCAGATCACTTCAACTGGAGTCTATAAATTAAAAAAAGACAAGTGAAGCTAAATCACAAAATGCTTAAGAAAGCGTGCAGTTGCACAAGTCTACATGGCCATGGCCCTTGAGGAGCAATATAGTTATGGAATAATTAAAAGTAAATGGCACACAATTAATTAATTCACACAATGGCAGAGCATAACGCACGATGTTGTGGTCATTTCTAGTAATTTTCCGTCAGAACCCTCAGTGAGACGGTCATATGACATGTCATCAGGACTCTATAAAATATGAACAGTAAAAGAACTCAGATAGGAATGTGTGTTTTACCCCAAAATAACTAAAAACAGTGTATGTTTCTTTAAACTTCCTTTAAATGTTTTCATTCACTGCTGACGGTATGTCAGACAAAACTTCTATCTTCAAAAGTGTTTTTTTTTTTTTTTTGCAGTGCCTTATCCTTAAAGACAGCCTAAATCTCACAAACTCATTTTCTCTGCATTTTAATCTGGAAATGTTAAAATGATGCATGCAACAGCATTAATACACATAATCATAAACTGCACTTCAGTCATGAATTCTTGTAACAGCGTCTGTCCAGATGAAATTCCTGATGACCCACAATGAGCAAGGTGAAAACGGTGATTTTGGAAGGCTAGAAAAACATGTGAGTCCATTAAAAGCACATGCTGGACATTTTACTTGTAGTTTTCTAAAACATTTTGTTGTTAACCTCAAAATGAGAGATTTTACACGAGCACAAGATGTTAAGGTCAGCAAAAGCGGCAGAGATATCTAGAAGGTTGCCGTAATATTTGTTATCTTGTTATCTACATATAGTTACGTATAGTAACAAAATGCTTCATTTTTATAATTCATTCCACAAAGAGCGTGAAAACATCTGCCTGCTTTGTTTAATAGTGTGTACTAATAGGTACAGAAAGTTACAAGCAAGCCTGCTGGCTTGTGGCTGTGTGTGTGTGGTTCAATGCAGTTTGTGTAGTTTCATTCATCTAGGTAGTACAGCGTCAGGTGAAAATGAAACAATGAATTGGACCGTCATTGAAGAGGTGTTGATGCTTCTCCACTCATTCATGGGGTTGCATCAGTTCTACTGGCATTAAGTCACCTGTGGAAAGGACATTCAGAAGGAACCCCTTTTGTGTTGTCTTCTGAACAGGTGGCCTAAATCTTTCAGGCTATTTGTCACTTACAGTCCAATTGTCTAGGCTTCATTATGCCTCAAATATATTTGTTTCGTCCAAATATATTTGACAAACACTTTGAAGGCCGAACAATATTTTCGTCCCAAAGCAACACATCCACTTTATGCAGTGATTGGCCAGATGTGTGGATCTGTGAAAGTAGGCACAGTTTGAAATTTTATGTTATGCTTTTCCATCACTTTACTTGTGAACATCCATTAATTCCTTTTAGGAGAGACTGTTTGAAATCCAATTCAATGTGCCACATTACTTCAACGTGTCCATAACCAGTAGAAACAATAATCTTAGACACTGCCAGACAAACTAGTTGGTCTGAAGCATATCAAGGCCTTCACAGCCTTCTCAAGTGGTTTTGTACAAATTAATGTGACTGTGACTTGTAATAAAGTTCATGTGCTATTTTTTGTTTTTAAATGCCTGATACTACTCTCCCGTCAGTAGAACTGAAGAACATCAAAGTAGAGAAATTACTACAGGTCTACACCTTGAATCCACTGAGTGGTTTCATTTTGACCTGACAATGTCACAGGCTGTTTGTAGGTTTGTTGAAGTAAAAACATTGACAACTTTACCCCCACCATGGGACCAGCACCCCAAAATCCATAACGTCACAGTATTCCCCCCAGGACTCTGTTGTGGGAAAACTGCTCCATCAGCAACAAAGGGGCTACAGTAAAGTTTCTGCCTCATCAGCGGTACTTTCCGACAGGCAGTACCTTCATGCAGGTGAAGCTGTCAGGGTTCTTAGATAGCACCACAGGGTTGCCGTCCAAACGGACCTCGCTGAGACTTGGTCGTAGGTAGTAGGTGTCATTGGACCTGCAGAAGGTGTTAACGGTGACCTCTGTGATGTTGTTGTTCTGCAGGAAATGGAAACAATGTTGAGATTTTAGCTTGTCGCTTGTCCTGTAATATTGAATAAAATGTAATTTAATATGTTCTAACAAAAAGTCAATCAACATAATCCATTTTAAATTAAATTTAAAACGCAACTTGTCCAATAAATGGCGGGAGTCAGTTGTTTCTGAAGTCAATTTCTTTGTGTATATTTTAGCAGTAAAAGATACAAACCTGTAGGTGTAAGATCCGAACACTCTCAGGGATCTGTGGAACAGCTTCCAGCTGGTTGTCAGCCAGGTACAGGTTAACCAGCTTGGTCATTTTCTGTTGGGGAAACACATGTTAGTTATCCTGTCACTGCGTGGAAAGTGAAGGTTTACTTAAATATATACAGCATATTATTTTGGAAAATAATGGGTTTTTTCTTTGTTGTTGTTTTTTTTTGTAACTAAGTGCAAAGCCGGAGTCAGGGTGTGGTTAGTTAGCATAAAAGCTCACTAATTAACAGTTTGTATATCATTTCTATAATCTGTACACAAACCTAAATGTAATAAACAACGGTTTGCGATTTTAAGGAAAGTTTGGTTTTGCAACAGTTTGAACAGCAGATAGTTTTAGTGACTGTGTACAGCCTCCTGAAGTCTTGTCATCACACCGAAGTTGCCAGGTATGGTACCATTGTGCCTGTACAGAAAACAAAGCCAAAACCTGTGCTCACCAACTCTTATCTGGCAGCCCGTACTATAACTGGAGCTGCTGCACCGAAATACTGGGTTGATGGATGTACTGTCAAGAAAGAGTTTCAACATGTAACTCCCTCTAAAACCACAAACTTGTCATCTCACTCCTGGGAGAAAGAAAATAACCATATTTCCCAAAACTTTTCAAATAAATAATGCTAGTGTTTGAAAGCTCCGCAGTCAGAAAATATAGGCTTTGTCCAAGTTTTTCTGTAATGGTTTTCTATAATATGTTGTACAGTTACCTAAATCATGTAGTATCGTGTGTGATACAGGGCTCAACAAGAAGGACTGCCTGCTTGTCCAGGGCGAGTAAAGTGACACTTTGGACGAGTAATCTTGCCAAATATTTAACACTATGTTTTTTGTGGAGTTGATGATGGAAGTAGCTGAGAAGCGAGCCATCCTGTTTCCTTCTCATCTCTGTTGAGAGTTATACATCTGCTGTACCGATTGGGCACTTGTGAGAAAGTGATTGGGGATAAAGACAAAGTTTATGAGAGTAAGCGCAAGCAAGAATTTCCATTATCTGGAAACAGGAGTTTAGTTGTGTGGTGTTAGAGAATGTCCAACTATGTCTTGTACAGTTTCAGGCTAGTATGAGAGCAAGGCAGAAATGGGGTAATTTTTCAAAGGCACATCAAGTTTCCGAAAAACATAACACGAGCCGACGGCAGCTCGCTTGCCTGTCAGCTAAGAGGGCTGCCGACAACCCCTCCTCCGTGGCCTTGCTGGTGCTTAAATGAAACACCAACACTGAGGCAAGTTGGGTAATCGCAAAACTGATTATTATAGATGATAATGTTTCAAAAAACATGCAGGCCCTCAACTGTGCACCCCAGTGTAATTGACCTTCAACAGAAGAAAATAATTGACCTGGGTATGCAGTACCACATTGACATAGCTTGTCAAAAGCATTATTTCACAACTACTCAGAAACAAAACAATGTGTACAGGGGTAACTGAAAATTAACTAGATTTCTGGTGAACTTGCCCAACTGAGCCAGTGAAAAAAACATTGACACTGAACCCTGTAATATGTGTGCAGAGAAGAGACACACGGGACACAATACAGAATCTGGACAGCGTGCCTTCATTAGATATCTCATGGCTCACTGTTACTCTGGCTTACATTATTGAAGCTTTTGTTAATTTGTGTACCTCTCTGAAGACCACTCACTTATGACAGGCAAATAGTTCTGATCATTTTTCAAAAAAGCCTTGATTTGTCCCATCCTTTAGATTGGCTTGGGATATTCTTAAGTTAAAAAGTTGGGGGAGGTGATGATTTGTACCTTGAAAGCATTAGCTTTGACACCCCTGGTCTTGAGGAGGTTGTTGTTGGCGTTGAAGTGAGTGAGTTTGGCAGGGAGCATGGGAAGTTTGACCAGTCTGTTCTCAGCCAGGGACAGTTGCTCCAGCAGGGTTAGTTTAGAGAATGCGCCGTCTTCGATCTCTGAGATCAGGTTCCCTGTCAGGTCAATCCTCTTCAGGGTCACTGTTGATTGATGTTAAAAAAAAAAAAAGACGTGTTATTACAGTTGCAGCTGTCTTGGATGTCTCTCTTTCTTTTGTTTGTTGCTGTACCACCATATTAATGTTGCATCCAAATTTGGCATTCCTCTGAGTTTGTGTTTAATGTGTTTTAATATTTATAGATATATAATACACTTACAACTGTTTGATCACCAAACATAGCACTTGTAGGTTTGAGCTTGCTGTTTCGTTTTATCTAGTTCTTGTTCCTTTAGAGTTCAACAGTGTTGTTAGAGACATCTGTCAAATTGTTTCTCTAGTATCATTGTCCCTTTGCAGATGGTTGCAATCTAAAAGATTTATTACATTGTAGTACTTTTTAAGACCAAGACACAAACCAGATCACCAGGTCCAAACAATACCCTATTACAAATGGCATCTCTTTTAGTTTGTTATCAAACCAGTTGACAAAGTGCAGCCACGTGGACCAGTGTAAACTATGCATCACATGTGATGCATCTATACAGCAACCAACTTGCGTTTCTCATTGACGCTAAGAAATTATGATGTCAGGGTTTCTCCCAGGATATTGGTTGTGGTGCACTTTATCCTGTAACACCAATACCTGACTGATTTGTTGCAAATTTTGCCCCTGAATTTCTTTTCTGTGATGTGCTGCTTTCATTAATTAACTGGGAAATGAATGTATGACACGATCGATATCACCATCACCTTTTGAGCTGAATCAGCTCTGTAGGACAGGTGAAGTGGTGTGCCCTGCTATATCGTGCTGCAGGAAACCTTGAAACTATCAAACAGTGAGACATCCATTCTTATGCTACCCCATTTGAATCTGGTGAACCAAAAAGCAAAGTCAATTCAAGTCTGGATCACATTTTAACTTGCATATAATATTTGGACCAAGACCAAGCTGAGATAACCCTGATGACATCAATTAGACTTCATATAATGAGTGATGGAGCGCTCCTTTAACGCAAGTTACTATAAGGGGTTTCTCTAAATAATAAAATTCAGTATGAAATTGTTGTTTGGTTTCAGACAGGAAACATCAAATGCTTCATTCCAAATGACTTTGAGCCTTTGACACCTGGCTGGACAAACTGCTGAGCAATCAACAGGCTGTGATGGAGACAGTCTCTAGACTTACCAATGTCGGCAAAGTCTTTGGTGCTGATTTTTTTGATCTTGTTGAAGCGGGCATACAGATAGGCTGTCTCTTTAGGCAGGGTGGGCACGGTGGTCATGTCTGGACTGACCTCCTCACAGTACACTGACCCAGTCAGACACACGCACAGCAGGCAGGTGGGCAAGTCTGCAACACAAAGGCATCAAACAAACATCAAGCAATAATGTTACGTCTGTTATTATCAGGGACATGTTGCAGTCTTCTTAATTGTTATATAACTATAAAATTGGTTTCTTTTAGTCTGTTACAGTTATTTACTTGTTTATTTTTAATTTGATTGTATTTCAAATCTCTATGTAAATCACTTTCTTCAGCCCTCTATAAATTTGACTTGAGTATAACTTGGATGATTACCATACACTTCAAATTTTTCCACACAAGTGAGTAGCAGAGGGCATGAGTTCCTCTGAAGCCAACAAATGTGGTCCTTAAGGTAGATATTCTGAAGCACACTTTAGAGACACCCCAACCAAGCTATTGTATTTCTGTTTGCCAACATGTACTGGTCCTGAGTTCAAACACAGCACTGCCCTCATTAACTTGTTATGAGAAACTTGTAGTTTGTCTTTGAGTTTCTTTCCCAGACCTTCAAACCATAAACAGATTGAGTCAAAGCAATTTAAAACAGCAGTTGTAAACTACAATATAATTTGAATGTGATGTTCTTGTGTGTGTGTGTCCAGGTGGACATGAGGTGAACAGGTCTTTCTCTTACCAGTGGCATCTCCTCCTTCTGCAATTGGGCTGTCATCAGGTTCATCAGCAGGAGGCAGCGCCCTCTGCAGGAGAAAACACGCCTGTTCATATACCGGCCAGCTCATTGGCTAGAGCAAAACATTGACACTGCCAGGGTTAGGAGGTCAGTTTGGAAATTACACTGTGTCAAATTTTACATGGAAACCAAATGAAGATTAAAAAAAAAACATAAAACAACAAATGTCTGTGCTGCATTGTACCTGGCTAAGCCTCGTGTTTGCTAACACTAGCAATGTAAGAGGTAAAATACTAAATTAACTTGTGCACTTAAACAAGGTGGTCATGTTTTGCCTAGGTTTGATGTAATGGATGAACTAAATAAAAAGAGAGACGCTAACAGTTTGACAGTTTTCTCTCACAGCCACCACCGCTCTGTTTGAAAAAATAAACATAAGGGTCTTAGTGGGTGGGCACATGTTTCTTCAAGTAGAGTTGAGAAGATAAAATATAATCCATGAAATTCAGGTTCAGGAACAGATCTATGAATTAATGCTGTACAGCAAATTATGATATATGAGCCACACTTTTTCAACTCTGGCAAGTTATCACAATGATAAAAATTTTATCCTTTGTTTCTACAGTGTCCAGGTGATAAGTAGAATGACACCGTTCATGTTACAAAGTCATCCACCAAGAATGAGTGCTTGGATGCATTTGATTGTCCAATGCTGTGTGTTGTTGGATAATGTTTCTGCAAAAGTTGTTGGATGAAGTTTGTGCGAAAGTCACCTCAGGTTCAACTTTTTTGCTGCTTTGCTTTGGCCAGAGCCTCTGCATGTGCACTCCCCCGCAGCTGTGCGAACACAGTATTCTGATTGAAATGAATGAGGAGGTCATTTCTGACTTATTTCTGCTATTGGTCTGAACACAGACTACGTTCAGTGCTCTCATCTCGAACAATCTAACGCTGATTCTCAGACCATATTGGCTGGCAGATTGTTCTGCAGCAACATTATATCCACAGCTGGTTACTTGCTGACAACTGGCCATGGCCTTAACTGCTGCAGTGAACATGTTTCTAGTTATTGGTCAGCTGCAGCATTGAAGCAGAGCCTTATTTATTATTATTTTTTTTTCATTTTGTGATGATGAGTTTTTGATTTCCATTGTTGTATTGAGTTCCTGGCTCTGATGGCTGGCACTGTCCTTCCTGATATTCAGCTGTTCGGAATAAGTAACCGTACCTGGTCAATACATCTTTTTATTTTTTTAGAAGTCTCTTTGCACTCACATTGACCTTTGACAAGGCTTTGTAAAGTGAAACCATGTAGGAGCCAATGAGAATCAGGTGGTTGGTGTCAAGGATGTTTGCATTCTGTGCCCCTGACCGCAGAAGCCTTTAGACCTTTGGAGGTTGGTAAATTTCATTCTGCAGTCTGACGAGTTGTCTGCCTGTGGATGCCTCCTGGCAAATCACCATTGAAGCTCATGAATCTGAGAGCTTATCTGCAGGCTGGCAACCAAAATAATCCTCTACCAGTAAAGTAACCATTAATAAAAGTTGGAATCTTACTTTATCACTGGTCTAATGATTGATTAGTTTGTCATCCATCATTGAGACCTATGCTTAGTCTATAACCAATCAAAGTATCCTTGAGCAAAATACCAACCTGGCTGCTGGGTCTCTAAACTAACTGACTGGACCTCAAAAAACTCGAAGCAGAAACAGAAACAGAACTTTCCACATTGTAGATTAAAAACTTAGCCTAAATGAAGTTTGTGGTTAATTGAAGCAGTAGTAAAGGGTATGAGGCCTGTTCCTGAAGGGTCTGGCACTGACAGAGGCTTGTATGAAAAACAGCTGGTCCCAAATGAAGTTTTTACTCATTAAAACTGAAGGCATGTTTCATAGCAATATTCACTCACACTTGCCTCTCATCCTCTGGGTTGTTTGTGGGTTTTTCACTTCCTGCAAGTGTTTCTCGAAGGAAGAACCAGACCACTCTTTGGTTACAGTTCGTCCAAATATTTCTTGAAGAGGTTAGTGTGGTTAGTTGAGGGATAGTTTGGTCAGGGTTTGGTTTGTCTGGTGGAAGAACAAGTTAGACACAGCAAGGTGTGTGTGTGTGTGTGTGTGTGTGTGATGTGTCTGTGTGTGTGTCTATGTGTTTCTGTGTGTGTTGCAACTGAGCTAAATGAATTATTATTTCTTAGAGGAGGCAGTGCAGTTCAGTACTTACTGTACAAAGAAATTCTATTAAATTAAACCATGAAGGGCTTTATTAGATTTCAGAATAATTTGATCATTCATTTTGAATATTGCCAACTACTAAACAGGACTTAATCGCCCCTAAAAAAGTGAAGTCTTATCTGGTATCTTATCCATTTTTTTGAAATGTTTTATTTATCTTATTTTTTCTTATTTTATCATACCCTGTTACCAGAAATTTCCATTATGGGAGACAACTGTCTGGTTCAGACAAAATCTTGGCAGTGTGTCTCTGTGCTCATATTTACTGAAACAAAAGCACAATGTTTGTTTTTAGTTGAATTCTATAAACAGCACTGCATTTTTTTGTGTTTATAAATGCATCCTTATGATCTTGATAAATCACCTTGAATTATGTAACAGTGATAACCACAAGTCTAAGATTTAACTACTAAGGAATTAACTGCTGATCAAAACATTTTACTTGCAGAAAAATATGTTAAAGCTGGAGAAAATTAGGAAATTTAAAAATTTCAAGCATATTTCCTATAAATGCATCTGTCAGAGTTATTGAAGAGGACATTTTTTTGTAGAGAAGCATGATGTAAATAATAAAGTTCCTACCCTAGCCCTCCTTGATTTCAAATGCTCACTGGAGTATTCGTTCAGCTCCCTGCCAGGTAGAGATCCCGGTATCAGCTGTGAGTCCTGGTCATTTCCCCCGGCCGAGGCTACCACCAGCCATGGCACCAGCATACAGGTAAATAAGAGAGCCTTCATGCTGTCCAAAGCAGTGTGACACAAACACACCAGCTCGCCTTAAAGCCTTAGTTTGGGTCAGCAGCTGCTATCTGCTACGAGCCCCTGTTGGGATGTGTCAAATGACTGTATTTAAAGGCTGAACCAGTAGCTTCCAGCAGACTCTAAAAGCAGAGTTTATAGAGCAGTGCACTTAACCCTTCCCTGACCACCCACCAGTGAGAGAGAGACAGAGACACAGACAGGTTGTACAGAAAGAGACAGACACATCAAAAAGAGCACATATGGAAAAAGACAAAGAGAATTAAGTGTCAGTGTTTTCTGTTAAACGTCCCTTAAATGTGTACTGTGTACAGGAAAAAATACACACAGCAAAAACTGCAGAGAAAGCAGAAAAATTGAAAGTTGACAACCACAGTGTGAGTGTGTTTTGTCAGGAGGAATGTCTGTGGTCTCTGCCCGGCCACTCAGTAATGACTCGTAATAACCAACCTATCTTTCATTAGGCTGGAAGAGTGTTTTTTTTTTTTTTTTTTTTTTTTTTTTTTGCTGCACTGGCTCAGTTTTTCTCTCCGCCGTTGGTCAGACAACACATTTAGCAGCCGTTACACAGACATTGATTATAGGCTAAAATATATGCGATTACTTTGGACTGACCAATAGTGAATCTGCATTGTTTTCTTGATTACTCCTCGCAGAGTGATTGGGGTTTCAGGTTAGGGGTGATGTTACTTAGTACTTTCATCTCCTTTAAATTATCAACCAACAACGCTAATTCTGGAAAAGCAATGGTTTCTTAGCTAAAATGTGAACAGTACATTTGAATATGATGTGCCTAGTTAGAGAGACGAAAGTATGGATGGATTATTTAGTCAACTAAATGATTTGACATTGCTAACCTCGTTAGTCAGCGTCAGAAATACTAGTTTTACTTATTATTATATTTAATCATGCACAACCTCACTTAACTGTTGCTTCTAAGATGTTACACAGCCATATAGCCTGGGGACAGATAACATCACAAACCTGTGTGGTTTGGCAGTTTGCTGATCTTGAACTGGCATCTAACCACTCAACCAGAGCAATACGTAGCTGCATTCAGCACAAGCATGCTGGACGTTAACCTGCAAGGAGACCATGCTGCTCGTGCTAGTGCTGCTCATGTTAGCCACGCTGTGTGGCAGCTACGTTACAGCGTCATGACATCATTTACCCAAAGATGTTGTGATCCTGCTCGGTCTGAAAAGACAAAGCATTTAGTGAGCTGATGCGTGCAATATGCATTTTTTTGACTGTTTTCTTGGTGTTTTCTGACTTTTAGACTACTCGACTTGTCCAAATTAAAATTTCTGTTTAATCAAGAGGTGCATGGTGCAAAGACTGAGGCCAGGATTTATCCAAGTGGTCTAATTTGCATGGTAATGTGGTTCCCATGGATCAGCCTTTTAAACCTTTGTTCAATTCAAGGTTAAATAGAATTTTGAATTTCTTTCTGAAAAGGTGGCATCACATTTGAACTGCAGCAGATAAGTTGTGTTTCTATTTTTTGTTTTTTGTTACCTCACAGCAAATACGGGTCTAGTCTGGGGATTCTTTAAGAAGCGCTAGGAGGTATTGTTGTGTTTCTTGGAGCCCTGTAGTAGGTTGAGAAAGTTCTAGGGTACTTCATGAGGTTTTGGCGGCCACTGAGGAGGTTTTAGGGGCCATTAATGAGTAGCTCCGTAGGAGGTTAAAGTGGGCCCTTAGGAGGCCGAACAGGTTTTGGAGTGACATGTTTGACAACACTCTCCATCACCATCATCATCACCATCATCCCTCCAGTAGAGTTTCCAGACTTGGAGAATCTCTGACAGGGGGCATGTCAGCTGTCGTGGAGACTCATAGTGGAACAACACCTAACACATTTTATGATGGCTTTTACTTGGATCTGCCATCTGTATGTGAAATTAAAGCAGTGATGTCAATTCTGTTCCATTCTGTCATTATGGGTATGAAGTATTGTAAATATGTACTATGCAGATTAAGTACGTCTTCATCCACCTTTCTGTTGTCATATGAGTTTATGGTTTTCCACTCCATAGAGGCTTTTCACTGACATAGAAGCTTTCAGGATTGTAAGCACACGTTTCACTATACATGAAGCTTAGTTTTAAATGAGTATGAATAAAAGTGTTAGGTCAGAAGCACAGCCCAAGTCTGACATGAGCAACTCTGTCTAAACCAAATAAATACTCTATTCGTGAGACTGTAGCCAGTCCCTCCAGCAGCAGCTTTTGGTTCCCTTATTGCTTCCTTCCTGATGCTGAGGTGTCTTGAATGAGAATGTTGTTCAAAAGTTCAGATGCCTCTCATCTTTGAACATTTCTGATTTTCTGTTGTGCTTTCTGACAGATAAAATGCATTCAGTTGTCTTCCATAACTTCACAGGTAGAGCAACACACCGACAGTGTCGTGGCTTGTCCCATCTTTGTACTGATTTTAATTAGTGGGATGGGTTACCCTTTACAACACTCCCTTTATCAGTCATGTGAATTTGACCTTTTCAGGCTCATTGTCGATGACAGGAATAAACTGATGAATAACAATGTTACTGAAAATGTGACTTGCTGGTTGTGTTCATAATCTTCTTCAATTATCCTAAATATACAGTGCCCTAGGATGTTTTCCTCTTTTATGTAATCATGGTCTATATTATTTGTTTGGTTTTTTTTTGACAAAAAAAAAGACAAAAAAAACCTTTAATGTCAAAGTGAAAACAGATTTCTACACAGTAATGGCAATTAAATAAAAATATGTATTGTGAAACAAATGACTGCATAAATATTCATAAAGTGACTGACCTAGTTCAACACAGGTCCAGCCAGTTGGTGCTAGTGGTCTCTCAGTGAAATGGATGTCACCTGAGTGCAGCGTATGTGTCTCAAGTGATTGTAGTATAAACACATCTGTGTCTGGAAGGTCCAGCCACTGGTTCATCAGTATTCCTGGCTACAATTACACTATGAAGACAAAAGAACAAGCAACTCCGAGAAAAGGTTATTGAAAAGTATTAGTCTGGGGATGGATACAAAAAAAATTTCCAAGTAACTGAACATCCCCTAGAGTTCAGTTCAGTCCATCATTAAGAAATAGAAGGAATATGGCACATGTGTAAATGTGCCTAGAGCAGGTTGTCCTCACAAACTGAGTGACCGTGCAAGACGAAGACTAGTGAGGGAGGCCGCCAAGACACCTATGACTACACTGAAGGAGTTAAAATGTTCAGCAGCTGAGATGGGAGAGACTCTGCATACAACAACCAGGTTCTTCACCAGTCAAAGCTTTATGGAAGAGCGGCAAAGAGAAAGCCACTGTTGAAGAAAGCTCATATTTAATCCTGACTAGAGTTCACCCAAAGGCATGTCGGAGACTCCATGGTCAAGTGGAAGAAGGTTCTTTGGTCTGATGAAGCCAAAATGGGGCTTTTTGGCCATCAGACTAGAAGGTATGTTTGCCAGACACCAAACACTGCACATCACCACAAACACACCATCCCCATTGTGAAGCATGGAGGTGGGAACGCTTCTCATCAGCAGGCCCTGGAAGGCTTGTCAATTTAGAGGTTAAAATGAATGCAGCAAAATATAGTTTACCCCTAGAGAAGAATCTGATTCAATCTGCAAGAGAACTATGACTTGGGAGATTTATTTTGTTGCAAGACAATGACCTGAAGCATATAGTGAAAGCTACATAGAAATGGTTTAAAGAGGTGAATGTTCTGGAGTGACCGAGTCAAAGCACAGACCTCAATCCAATAAAGAATTTGTGGCTGGACTTGAAAAGGGCTGTTCACGCCCGATCCCCTGCTTGAGCAATTTTGCAAAGAAGAATGGAGTAAAATTGCAGTGTCCAGATGTGCAAGCCTGATTAAGACCCCTCCACACAGACTCGGTGCCATGATTGCAGCCAATGATGCATCTACTAAATACTGACTTGAAGAGGATGACTATTTATGCAATTACTTATTTCACAATACATATTTGCATTTAATTAACATCACTTTGTAGAAATCTGTTTTTACTTTGACATTAAAGGGTTTTTTGGGGGGAATTTTTTTTGTCAACAAAAATAAATACTGACCATGATTCCATTTGTAAAAGCAATAAGAGGGAAGAACATCCAAGGGGGTAAATACTTTTTATAGGCACTGTACAGGGATTGATTGGAGCATACCAGCAGTTGCATGCAACAGCTTAGTTTTCTACCGTGCCAGGTGTAGATTGTGCTGAGATTTCTCATCTGCATCATTTTTAAACCACATTTAATTCTAATAGTCTTGGACCTTTATAGTTCTGGCAACATCTGTGTGAAAAAAGGCATGCATCATCATTATCAATGCCTGAAAGCACAGCTGATTCATAATTTTCATTACGTGGCAGGACACTGCCTATTTGCTGAAATAAAAAGTCAGACTGAGCATGCATTGAAATAGTTCAGTACTTTGTAGTAGGCTCAGTCTAGCATTCTTTTTTGGGGGGTGTAATGGCTCTTTTTACAAGTGTTTCACATGAATTTCACACAAATTACCAGCATCACGCATTGGCACAAAAGTAGATTAGGCATTAGGCATTTTTCCTTTATTGGACAGTTGACAGTGAAGTGGCAGACAGAGAACAGAGAGAGATAGAGAGGGTTACAGTGTGACATCTAACAAGGGAGTATTGCAATTATCTGGCATGCTCTGTATACATTCAGCTATTAAGGCAGTCATCAGTTTTTACTTAGTAATTTTAATAATGCTTTTATGTCTCTGACTATTGATTGTTGCTTTTTATTGTCATCAGTGTATTCCTGTGACCTGTGTAAGGTCATGGAATAAGAGTGAAGTTAGATTGAGTTTAAAGCGATATTCCACTGCTGAATAATAGTCCACTCAATATGTACTCACCTCTATGCCGATGTGAGGGTGGGTGAAGATCTTCAGTTCACAAAACAATCCTGGAGTTTCAGCAGAAAACAGGGTTGCAGCTACGGCTGGGTATCATTCAAAAATTTTCGATACTGGTACCGATAACGATACCTTCACTTTGATACAGGTTCCTGAACAATACTTTTTTTCGATACCAGTTTTATAAAATCAATTGTAGCAAAAAGAAAATTACATTACACATTACGGTACAGATGTTTAGTTTTATTCTTCAGCTTTGGCATTTTTCCACTCAAAGCAGTTTTCTAACATAAAAAATAAACAACAAATAATTTTCAGTGCAAAAGAACAGTTGCAAACAAGTGACAAGTCAGTGTCTAGTGCTCACTGCTGCATACTAAGGACCTTTAAATCTTACTGAGCCTTCACTTAGCAGTTCTTCAGAAAATCAACATGTCTGCTTTCTCAGGCATCAGACAAGTCCGCTCCTAGCTGATGAGTCCCACTGGTGTCACACTCACTGGCTTTGTCCTCCTCACATCAGGGTGGACAGGATCAGAGGCTACTGTGAGGAGAAGATAAACATAACAGTGAATGTTCGGTGAGCTGTTTAACCAGCCGACCCAATAGATGACCGCATTTTAACAAGCTAATATCAGTTACAGTCATTCATTAGTTAGCTTTTGATTTAGCTAGCTATATAGCCATAAACTAAAGCGACACAACAATATCTTCAGTTAACGTTACATGGTTCACATTGTAAGTCACCGCGGTGCACCTATTAAGTTGCAGTAACGTTAACTTAAGTAAATAGACATAAAGTTGGCCGAATTTTGCTAAACGTAAATTTACCTTTTGAAATCCCAGACACAGTGCCGTCCTCAGTACTCTGGGATGAAGCGGGGTCCGGTGGCACAGATTTTGAAGGAGGCCGCTCTGGCTCTGTAACGTCCACAGGCGGACTTGAATGCTGAGAGGAAGACTGATGCGGTCCGCTCTTCTTAAATCGATTCCGTGCCTGTTCAGATGCTTCATCAAATTGATTGTGTTGCCGGCTTTAGCAACGATGTCCTTTTTGCAAATATTGCATCGAGCGCTATTGGCGTCAATCTTGCTAAAATGGAGCCACACTTTTGACCTCGGTGGCATTTTTTTAACTGCTTGGACGACACATACACACTGTAGTTCACAACACAGCAACACGTGAACCCCGTCTGTGGGCGTAACCATATAAGCATTTTTCCTGCATGCCTCAACCACTTGTAACGTTACAGCCAATCACCAGCAGCATGATCAGATCTTGATTATGTGATTAACTCCTCGGCACCGAAAGACAAGGCATCTTTTGATACTGGGTAGTACCGAAGCATTTCGGTAGGTGCCATAAAAGAACCAAAGTTCGGTACCCAGCCCTAGTTGCAGCTAATGGCAGTGAATGGCGACCACGAATAAAATGTGCATGGATATATGAAGTCTCGCGATATCGAAGCCATGTTTACATGCTACCTGCTACATGCTACAGTTTCAGCTAAAAACATGGTGTAAATAGCGTCTTTTGTGGTTAAATTTTAATGTCGCGGCTCGCGGACAATTGGATTATACCACACGAACAGGATGGAGACATTTTGTGTTTGTTTTGTGTTCTTTTTTTTTTTTTTTACATTTTATCTGTGGTCTCCATTCACTGCCATTATACCAGATTTGGCTGCAACCCTGTTTTCTGCTGAAACTCCAGGATTGTTTTGTGAACTGAAGATCTTCACCCAGCCTCACATCGGCATAGAGGTGAGTACATATTGAGTGGATTATCATGTAGTGGTGGAATATCCTTTTAAATATTGAACCATAATAATGATTCGACTTGTTGTCGAAGACAAAAATTGTTCACTCAAAGCTGTTGCTTTTGAATCTTTATGGTTCTTCCAATATGACAGAAATGTCCAAAAGGGACTTTTAGTTCCAAATTTAGTTCTTTGGACCTCTTACTAAGTTCCTTTGGCTGTTTGGTCAAAATTGGCCATTGCTGGGCCAAGAACTGTTGATGATGATGTCGGATTAGACATAATTCGGACACTGACCAGTGAGGGAAAATAATCGCGAAAATCACCCAGCCATCACTCTTCTGTTGCTTATCCTTATCCCTACTTAAGTGCTTCAGAAACCACCTTCCACATACCTTTCCAACATTGGATAGAGAGCTGTGTCCTGCCATATCTGTACCCAGTAAACACCGTGGATGGCCTGCTGGGCCGAGGTGAGAAAGGGGCTGGAGTGCATCACTATGAATGCCAACAACACATCATACTAACTGATTCTGTTTGAGCATAACCCGACTCAGTGTAGCCCAGATGTTCCTCTCGAGTCAAGTCAAATTTAATTTATATAGCCCAATATCACAAATCACAATCTGCCTCAGGGGGCTTTACAATCTGTGCATCATACGACACCACTGTTCCTCTCCTTAACAACATCTTTCAGCTCTTTGTGGGGCAGCCAGCGGTCCTCCAGATCAGATGGGATATACAGTCCCTCCAGCGTCTTCTGGGTCTACCCTGAGGTCTCCTTCCATTTGCACATGCTGAGGAAACCTTAAGAAGCAGGCATCTAAGAGACATCCTTATCAGATCTCCTTGATTAGTTGATGAACACAGTGAAAATGTTCCTGACGATGATAGAAAAAGGTGAAGAGGTTCTCAGTGGTCTGAGTGAACTCTCAACAGAACAGTGATCCCTGGGAGATACTGTGAGAGCATTCTGGACAACTCGTATCTTAACTTTTCATCTCTTCAATTAATGCATCTCTCTGGTGTAATATGTATCAGACCTCCATAGACTCGTGTTTCGAAAGAGTTATGAAGTGCTGTACAGACAATAACACATCAATAAATAACTGCTAATATGATAAACACAAAAAAATGCCAGATATGAATCAAAAACAGAATTACTGGAAAATGACAAAAAAGTATGGGAGAAGTTTCCAAACCAGAAAGGCCAAGAGATTCTCAGTCATAAAAAAGGAGAGGCTCTGTTCACTCAGTCTATTCAACAGCTGCTGAGGTCCAGCTGTTCTTGGGTTCATTTCAGCCTTGGTTGTCAAACCAAGAGAGATGTTGGGCTTCCCCAGAGCAATTCTTAAGAATTTGCTGTTTTTTTGGTGTTGTCCCCAGCCATTGCGAATTAAAAAGGAAAAAAAGGACAAGAGACAGTACTTCTCTATAAAAAACAGAATGAGAGAGCAAAGACTTAAGTTTAACAGCAAAACAGTTAAATAGAAAACATGTGACTATTTCAGCGTTCAAGAGGAGAGGAAAAAGAAGGGGGCCCAGATATAAACATTCAAGGAACATGAGCCCAGACTGTTACAGGTGTGTTAGCAATTATGAACACCTTTAAACTTTTATGACTCTGGGAAGAGGGCCAGCAACTGGAGAATGTTTTTACTGTCACTAATTTTCTATAGCAGAGTTTGGGCTGTCAGAGTGGTTTCACTGGTATTCCACTGCACAATAAAGAAAGTCATTGGGGAAAGCCACCCACAACAACACACTAAACACACGTTATTCCTCTCATGTTGACTCGCTCAATGGCTTTGTGAACATGGGAACTTAAATTCTTGCATTTTTGAACCAAAATAAAAATAGATGGATATTGAAAATGGTTCAGAAGAAAAGTGCTAAATTTGGATTAGATTGCAGATGAGTAAACAAGGAACGGCAAGCACTGTAAACTCTGCAGAGAGAACTGGAGAATTTCACGAGAATTGTTTCATGTTTTTTTATACCCCGACTGTTAACATCAGCTGGTCTAACTTGGCCCTGCCAGTTTTGATACTCAAATCAGAAGTACAAATGTCCACCCAATCACAATGTTTGGGCTCCCCTTAAATGTGTAGTAAGCAATTCTGGATAAAGATAGTTGATTCTCAAGTCTCATTCACTGTCAAATGCCTGCTGACCTTTGAAGTTTCCCACCGGGGAGCTAGAGGTTCCAAAGCCTGAAAACAGTGCCAAGAGGAGGAGCAAAATTCCAGTTTTGTCTGCACTTGAATTGCAATGTGCTGGAAAGTTATTATGAATTTTTAATAACGCCAAAAATAAACTGCCTAGTCCAACTTTAAAAGTGCTCTGAGAGTTTGCTTGTAAACAATGTTATGTTTACATTCAGTGTTTCTCATCAGAACATATATCTTTGAGGTCTGACAAACATGTTGAATGAATTTCCTTCCTCACAAAACATTTGCAAAGCCACTCTTTTGAATGTTTTAAATTGCATTAAATTGCCTCAGTTGGTTCATTACGGCATTTGTTTGTGGGTTATTACCAGCAACTGTTGATCAGTGGCCAATCAGAACAAGCACTGCATAAATGCTTTAGACTTAAGATGTGGTCCGATGCCGTGGCGTAAAAACCGGTTCATTTGACTCATACTGACACCTTTACAGTTGTAATCCGCAGGATTTCTGTCCGTGTTTGAAATCAACACTTGTTGAGCAGCGACTTACTGCAACTCGCCTAATACAATGGAAAATTTCTGATTTCATGCTGCGCGTGGCATGAAAACTTTCCCACACAACAGCAGGGAACAGTAACAGGAGTTAGTTACCTTGCTGAGGAGTTGGAGGTGTGAAGCCTGTCGCCTGCAAGTTTTTATGTGACACCTTACTGTGGCTGTTCGTTCCTTAACTCCTTGCAGTATTTGACAGCGATCTGGTCTAAAAAATGCCAAAAATTACTAATGATATGTTCAGACTACTGGTGACAAAGCATCAGGCCACAGGTCATTTTCAATAGAAGCCAGTGACATAAAGCTAGAAACTGATGTGCAACAGTGTGTTACTGTGTGCTGGGTGTGAGGTGTCACGAAAAAAAGGTGAAGCCAACTCAACTTTTTTCAGTGACATGCCATCCACTCAAATTTACTCTTGCTGTTAGCCAGTTCCCAGTTGAACTAACCCTGTTTTCTTCTTCATATGTTTAGTCTTGTTTTATTGACACATGGTTGATGAACGACTGCAGTTAATGTTCACCTCTGTGATAAATACATTATGTTTTTCTGTGACTGCTTCACAATAAAAGCCACCCAGTGTTTCACCAGTTGAAACCTTTTAATGTGAAGCAGCAACAGTAGGAAATGTTGCAAGACATTTTTCAGGAAATCAGAATATTGTACGATTTCCAACAGCCTCAACAACCAGTAACACCTAACTTTAAATTCAACCAGCCACTCAGCCCACGGTCTGATCCAGAAAGAAGTTCAGGAACTTTACTGATCATAAACTGATCATACTGTAACTGACGAGCATTATTCTGTTTGATCCCTATATCTGTTAATATGTATCTGTGCAGCAGATCAGTAGAAAGAAAGACGTGGAGGAATTGTCATATCTTTGGTGAAAAAGCAGATGAAGCAACTCATTTTGTGTAATGTCCAAGCACTGTATCACATCAGTGTTTTTGTTCCACTTTGGCACTTTTCTAGTGTCTAGAAACTAATGATATGTTCAGACTTGGTCCAGACAACAAAAACTCCTCATAAAAAAAAAAGGATACTATAAAATACTTATGTCTGTTGTCTAAGCAGGTTTGAGTAAATGCTATTTTTCAGAAAACTGCTAAAACCAGTTAACTTGTGTTGTAATCTTTGAGGTTTCCTGCTCCAAACCCACCACTATTCCCCCCATGTAAACACAATCATTATAACAGTAAACTTTTTTCTGGCTTATTTCTTCTGACAGCTGTGGTCGACATGACGTTGAGCTAGGTTTTAGAGTGACAGGTGTAAGTGAGCAACGCTTAATGGCAGACTGAAGCCAGCCTAGACAAAATAACATACGTCAATGAATTTACTCCACACACACACACAGACGCCCATTTGACTGCAGAGTAGCTTTCGACACAGTGGACCACCTGGCCAGGCATTAAACAGCCATGGTCTGCATGGGTCTGGCTGAAAACTGACATGATGTATTAACCCACCGCTGAGAGCTGTGTGTTTTGGTGTTCTGACATAGCCGCCCGCTACCTCTAGGCCACTGCCAGCAGCTGCAGACCTGACAGTGAGGTTTTTTATTTTAGCTCAGAGACTTGTTATGTAATGAGTGTTACATGTTTTTCAAATTAAATGGTTGACACAAAACTACTTTCAATTCTCTTATTAGCCGCCATTTGACACTCAACAGAGACAAATCAAACTGACCTGCAGAAAATTATCGCCTAACTGTGCACCTCTAAAGCGTTTTTTCCAGCTTCTTATAGTTTCAGCTTTTTGCAGCATTTACTATAGGGTCCTAATCTCAGATCTAATTGCATATTTGCTAAAAAATGACATTGGGCTGCTGTTTGTCATGGGGATGCTCCTGGGTACTAATTTCCCCGTTGAGTAAATGCAAATTTTAATTTAGACTAGTCTAACAATAAGAAAACGCTTACAAAGCAGCTAAAATTGAGCACAATTTATTAATTGATAATATCAAACCCAAAAATACTACATGTATTAAGAGTCATTTCATCATCACATTCTACATTAGCCAAATCGTTTTTAAACTCACTAATTGCTTCAACTTTTCAGACCAAACAATATTGTTTACCCTGAGATGACGTTAGCTGCCTGCCTGAAACACAGTGTGGTTAATGTTAGCAGTGCTAGCAGCAGCAGCAGCCTGCTTTACCTGCAGGTTAATGTCCTGTGCTGAACGCAGTTACACATCGTTGTTTAGTGGTTATATGCCAGGTTATTCTGACACAGCCTACATTCATCCTGATATTCATTTTCTACATCAAAATACTGACAAACGGGAAAGGGTGACTACGTTTAACTGTATAGTCAACTAATCGCACACATCCCTAGGTTGTAGCAAACAAGCTCTGATAAAACCCATTGTACACTACCTACCTAGCACCAAATGACAGACAGTCAAGAATAGAGACTAGCTGATGAAGCAGGTGGAAAAGCCAGTCATTTTTCTCAGGAGTTAGTGGAGATTAAAAACTGTTTTTGAACTTGAGTACCTTTCTTCCTTGGTTTCATATAGAGAGTTTTTTTTTATCATTTTCATTTTAATTTATGTGCAACTCTAATCATGACAACCTCAGAGGAGACAAAGCCTTGGGGCCTGTGACTTTAAGAGGGCCCAGACCTCAGGTTGTGAACCACTGATTTAGTTGATGCTGAAGATGAAAAGAGGAAATCATAGTCCTGTCACAAAAGATCCACGCTGACAAACTTGCATGGCAGCTCTGCCGCCATCGGTGTGTGTGCATGTTCATTCATTCATTCATTCATTCAACCTCTATTTATTTCTTGGGAATTCATTGAGGGGTGGACCTCATTTTCAATGATGCCGAGATTACATGTATGTGAATGGGTGAGAGAGAGCCAAATTGTTAAGCGCTTTGTCTGTTACCGTAAGTTCTGTATAAGTGTGGTCAATTTAGTGCTTACAGAAGGTCATTTTAAATCTTAAAGCAGAGCCACTGTGTTAAACTTGAAATTGCTTTACAGATTTAATGAATAAAAAATGGACTGAGGTTGATTGATACTCTATTATAGGACTTTGATGTGGATCAGGAAATGAAAAATTTGATCGGGACGACCTTACTTTTAACTGAGCCTTGTGTCTTTCCAACAAAAAATGTCAACAGTTGCCTCAAACAGAGGCTCTGTCCTGGGGCCCACTGACCCTTCTGGTCCTTGAGCCTGTGCCTGGTAGCCCTGTACAGTAATCATACGTGACTGTATTTCACATTATAAATTGTAACATTATATTGTAATTAATGTGATACAGCTACATTTTCAATCTAATGCATTTCAAGAATAAAACCTGAAAAGCCACTTTTTTTTAAAAGACACAAAAAGTTGAAATGGAGAAGGCAGTGATACACAGGCTTAATGAGGCTTGGTAATTCAATCTGTACCACATTAATGACTAAAACACAGAGTTATAACTGACCAGGTCTCAGGTCTGTGTTACTGTAGGTCCCTTCTTTTTTTTCGTTTAATCTTTTGGACATAAACTCCTGTCCAGGAGAGGTATTCTGTCTTTCTGTTTACTGTAGAAGTGAGTGTTTTTCCTCATGCCGAGCTTTGGTTCAAATACTGGCATTCAGCCTTGGAATTCAGTCCCAGAGGATCTGAGGACGACCTGATGGTTAAAACAGAATGACTGCAGCCTCCAGAAGGAGACCACCACTTTGTTTTTAGGAACAACAGGTTAGTTTTTAATTTCTACAGCATATTGTCTCACCAGTGCTGAGGGGTTTAAGACAAAGGCTGTATTGTTTTTATGCACATTTGAATGGCCACTTGCACATTACATCTTTATCACTGTTTTTTCTGTCATGCAGTGTTTTTGTAAATGGAAGAGGATACTTTTTTTAAACTAATTTTGACATAATCTTCATTAAAAATGAGCTGCATTCAATTTCCTGTATGTCACTAACTCTGGTTTATTAAGTGTAACCTAAGGTCTAGTCATCTAAAATCATAAACGTACCCATACAATAACCATTTTAAAGGCAGGGGAATTCTAAGTACAAATGCAGTATAAGTATATGTTCAGATCAAATTAAATTATTAAGAAAAAAGCAAACAGGTGATTTTTGTTGCTGACTGCTTTGACAGCTTGTTTGCTTGATGAAAACTTTATCACTGTAAAGCTGTATTAAAAAGTATTTTAGAGCTGCTGCTGTTGCTGGAAACTGCAGTAAGCCTTCTGTATGTATGGTTCCTGTTGTCAGAGCCAGATGCAGACCAGATGTTGGGGATGCATATGGGGAGGAAGGCCGGGATTTAAAGTTTGCTGTTGCACATTAGACTCTGTCATAGAACACAAGTTCCTGTAAGACATCTGATAAATTGTTGTTAGTGGAAACCAGTGTAGGTTTTGGAATGAATGTCAGACCTGGACTACAGCGTGCTTTCAGTTACCTCCCAATAAGTTTGATATGACACTGATCCCGTACCAGATTGCTTTCTTTGTTTGAATTTTGAAGACAATCCACATGCTGACTTGAATGTGTATTCTGTCCTGTTTTGTTTATATTACAGGCTCAGTTCAAAATATTTACTTGCCTTCAGGAACATCATGCTTTTAAAAAAATTTTTATTTTGTTTCATTTTTTAAAATTCTGTCCAGGCCAAAGGAAGGCGAGATTAAGGGTTTTTTTCTCTCTCTCTCTCTGGTTTATTCTTGGTTTGTCCATCTCGCACTTCATCAAGAGCCATTGAATTCAGCTGTGGTGAATTATACTGGATCCTTGGTTCATGTCACGTTGTGGACTTTTCAGGGTCTGCTGTCTGTTTGTAGCCACGGCTGTTTACTGTAAAGAGCCGTTCATGTTTCTCTAAGCCTGGAAGCTCTTATCTCAGCATGAGGTTTACTGTCCGTGCTCTAACAAAACACTTCAGCACCCGGGGAGGAGGGTCTTCTAGTAGGTTCCACCATTGGTGGGTGGGATGGGTGGCCAGGTTTGCTTTTGACATTGCTGTTGTTTCAAGGAGGGACCAAAAGAACAACTTGGTTTATAGACTGACCTGTAAATGACCTTGAATTTTTAGGCACTGAAATCTAAGAAAATACAGCCTTCATGAAGTAAAGGTGCCCGTGGTATCTGCAGAGTCAGAATAAACTCTTATTGGTCTTTGGCATCTTTCAAACGCCATGGGTGGTTTGTTGGCTTAATGCATATAAACACATTTTATCTCTCAAAATCCCAGAAAGTGTTTAAAGCAGACCCCTGGGGTGTTTATGTAAACTTTAGAAGGGTAAATAGGTTCTCACACTTTTCTTGTAAATTTTAGGGTCGCTAAAATTGTCCTTCACCACGGTTAGGTTATGTTCGTGTGAGCTGAGCAAAGAACATTCGTTAATTCACACCAGCCACTCATGTTGGGCAGACATAATAACTACTGAACTATCCTTTACACTGAAGGCAGCCAAAACATTGACCAGTGACTTGGACAGACAAACGGGAGAGAGGTAGTTGAATGAAATACCCTAAAAATCAGCTGTTAGATTAAAAGGTATCTTCCAGGTGCTTTGGAGATCAGGGCCTATATTTATCAGAGTGTTGCATCATTGGTACTGCTCTGAGGACAACATTTTATCGAGTTTATTAACCAGTGAAATGACAACTATCTCTTCTGATATTAGGGAAAACTCCAGAGGTGTCCTATCCTGTTGGTAGCTGAGGTTGGTGAGCCTACAGAGGGAACTGCTGTGTGTGCGCAGTACTGCACAATATATGCACTGATCTTATTATAGAGAACTGAAATATATACACTTTTTAAGATGTACCTCCATGTACACCTGTTCAGCAGTTATCACAAGTTAAAAGACAAAATTCAAATCATTCATTTGCTAAAATTATGTGAGGGATCGGAGGACCTGTGTTGGGCTGTAATATTTCACTCAGTAATAAATGACTGTAATGTTATTACTTTTTTCAGGAACGAGTAGTGTAAGGGATTACAATGTCCATTACAGTTACTATTTCAAGTGACTGAAAGTTACTGAGTTACTTTTTGACCTACGTAGGCTGTCATATGACTTACATATGCGGCACGTCAGGGCAAGTCACGTCAGCTGTTGGCCAAAAAGCTAAACGAAGGACGGAGGATGTACGTGGACGGAGGGGGATTGAGAAAGGCATACTTTACACAGGTGGAAGTTATTATTTATAATTAGAGTTTGTTTGTTTAGAGTTTGTTTTACTCCTCAAGAGAGAATCTGTGCCGACAGAAACTAATTTGAAGGTCCCACTCAGAGAGGTGGACTTGTTCCCACCATCTGGACAGCTAACAACAAAAGCTTTGTGGGTGTTACACTGGATCAGCGGCTCAACTTTGAAACGCAGCAAGGCCACCAACAAGGTACAAATGTGATATGGTAGTATAACTAGTAATGTAACTTATTTCTTTTGATACCATGTAATAAGTAAAGTAATATTACTTTTTAAAGGAGTAATAAGTAAATAGGAACTTAATACACCTCCTGAGTAACTTGCCCAACACTGCAGAGGATGTAGTGCTGATGCTGACTGGGTTTGAAATCTAGAGACTGACCAAAATGACTGTGGCTTTTGTTAACATCTGGGGCGTGCAGGATGTGCTGCGTTCAGTCAGAGAGAATGACAATTAATTTGCCTGGGACTGTGCAGTGTGGGAAACAGCAGCATTTCAGTGTCTCCCAAGAGAAATCTTTTTCCTACCAGGCCTAGGTGATATAGACAGAATCAAATATCACAATATTTTTGACCAGATACCTTGATATCGATATCTATTGATATTGCAACAATATTGCATGTGCCTCCACCTCCTCTCTGACCTGATGGCTGCCTTGATGCTGTCTTCGTCTCTGTCAAAGAGGCGATGGTCTGAGAGATTATAGAGGCAATGGGAAACATAAGTCTGAGGCTGGTGCAGAGTGTCGAACTCGCAACACTGCCTGCTGTGTCTGTTAGAGATTCAGAGAGAGAAGCAGGCAGGTGTCCAGCAAGGGGGCTCGCTGGAAGAAGCTGCAGCAACTTCAGTTATTTGATTTGATTGATCAACAGACAAATATTCTTGAAACACATGGACATAGTGGAATTCCAACTATGGTAACTGGTACAAGACATATTCAAGTTAAAGAATTTAAACAACTGTTTGGCAAATAAGTGCTTTTGTTCCTTGTGATCATATCTTTTATTTTTTTCACTGTCTTGGCACCGTGTTGTGTCGGCGGCGTTAGTGTGTTGATTATGGTCTCTGTCTGTTGGTACTGGACGAGAGACCAACCCTGATTAGACTGTCAACTGAGACATGACAATTTGGACTAAACCAGTATGAGACATATGGAGTGTATTACTGGTTGACTGGGTTCCAGTGTGCGGTGGTATTGGATAGTTGTTCTCTGTTCTCTGATGACTACTGGATTTGTTATCCCAGCATTCCTGGCATTTTACTTTTCCCAGACAGAAACTGAGAGACAGTTAAGTGTTGGCTCAAAAGTGATTCATGCTGAATTTGAATCTGTTGAAATACGAGACATCAGTCACAATCAAGCTCTTGGTTTTTCTACCGACCTCATGGTGTTTAAAGTCTTCACACAGTGATTCATTTGTTCTCAGGTTGTCCATCCCAGCTGAGCATTTACCACCTTTATCCTTCAGAAGATAAAGGCTTACTTAGAGCTAGGAGGCACTTTGTGAGTCTTGGATCTTGATGAGAGATAAAAAAAACAGCAGGAGCCTCGGAGTCAACATGTGTTTCCAGGTACCATGCGTCATTGTTGGACCTGAAGCTGCTCAAAATGGAATTGTGTTGATGGAATGATTCAGAGTTAAAGGGTTTATGTTGTTAAATCTTTGTAAAGATGAATGATTTTGCCCTCCCTCCCCCCCCGGCATCTAAACTTAACTTGGTTCACTAATGATAAGGTTGAAATATTTGGATTTGACATCAAACAGAAGGGCTTTTCACTTTTTAATCAATTGAATATAAAAGATTATGGATTAATGAGTAATTTGATATGGAATCATTAAACCACAATTACTTCTTCCACAGTGGAAAATATTTCTTATCCTAATATACATAGCAAATATGTACCCGCAGTAGGGCTGCACAATTAATTGAACATTAATCTTAATTCTTTCCACAGTTAAATGAGCATGATGCATGCGTTGACTGCAATATTGACGTTTAAAATGCATGCTTTGGTCATGGAAACCTCTGTGGCATGTCGAATCGAGTGCTTCTTAAACTAAACAGCCTGCCACCCTGCAGTAGCAGCCTGTGCAAAATTTTCTGGGTGTTGCAGCTTCAGTCCAGAGGAGAACAGTAATACGCAACAGACAGCAGATGGGCATAACAAAAATCAAATGTCTGGAGCAGAAAGCGAAGAGCCAGTCCCTTGAAAAAGATCACCATTCGTTGTTTGGAAGTGTTTTAGATTTAGGGCAAGTAATCTTAAGCAAGAACACTTCATATGCGAAGAGTGCAAGAGACTTGTTTGTGCACCACAAAGCAACACAGACCAACGTGGTCAACCAACTGAAAAAACACCACAAACTGCAATACAGTGAATGTATTAAGGCCAAGAAGTATGACATAGCTAATGTTACCTCACAGCGTGTCAGCGTAGAATGAAGCACAACGTGAAACTGAAAATAGTGTTGGTAAAAAAGTTTTGGTACAGTTTCATTTATTTTTTGTTTCTAGGAGAGGCATCGTGAATAAGGAGCAGTCTTATTTTGTTGCACTGATTTGTACATTAGCAGAGATGTTTCACATCAAAGAAGTGAAAGCAGTGCTCCTATTTAAAATGCAATAAAACACTTTGTCCCTAATCATTTAATACTCATGATCTCATTGTTCAAAATAATTGTTTATCATATTGTACATAATTGTGCAGCCCTAGCAGCCTGTGATATTTGTCTTTATTCTGAGCCACAGTATTTATTAATTAATATCAGTGAGTCCTCCACCATCTGAAATACTGCAGAATGAAGCTTGTCTTGTCTCTCTAGTAACCCAAAATGAACAGCTTGTTAACAGTGTCAGTGCTCCTCATTAAAATGAATGAGCCCGTCTGTTGGCTGGCTGACAGTCTTCAGTGACAAGTACAGGATGATGGGACTAATTTAAGGCCTGTGATCTATACAAGTGTGTGGGCTGAAGCATAATGGGACATATGGAGAGTGTTATTTGTTAAATGGGTTCCAGCGTTGGGTGGTATTGGATAGCTACTCTCTTTTCTCTAATGACTGCTTGTTATCAGACATTCCTGCTATTTGACTTCACCTAGACAGACCTTGGGATAAGAATCAGAAAACTGATACTGGTTTTAAGTACTGATACTGTTGGGGTTACTCGCGACCAGTTAATATCACCACACTGCAAAAAAGTGATTATTTTAATTGAGAATCACATTTTTCCGCTCAGAATTGAGATCATGATTTTCTTCCATGGTTCTGATGGACACAGTTTCTTTTAACAAAAAATGTACTGTGCGTCAGTATTGTCTTCATGCAAACGGCACAAGGAATATGTATCATTAGTTGTTTTTTTTTAAGTTTTTTTTATTTGCCATTTTTTGCCTTTATTGAGAGGACAGCCAGAGAGTAGACAGGAAATGAGGCAGAGAGGGGATGACACGCAGCAAAGGGCCGAAGGCGGGAGTCAAACCAGCGGCCGCTGCAGAGGACTAACAGCCTCCATACATGGGTCAGATGCTCTACCAACTGAGCTAAACATCCGCCCCTGTATCATTAGTTTTAAACCTTTACTTTTTTTTTTTTTTACTTATATGTAACTGCATGAAACACTGAATACAAGAATAATAAGTCTCATGTCTTACTCTTTAAAAGAAAAACATTCTTCAGTTCGAGTTTTTAGAAATTTATTCCACCTCCAAACTCTAGCAGGTCAGGGATTTTTTCCATCCCGTGTGATCCTCAAGGATCCTTACAGTCTGTAGAGTGTTCAAGATAAAGTAATTACTGATTTAAAAAAAAACACAAATTGTCAGGCTCATGTTACTTAATTTACTGTTAAGTTAGAGCTGACAAGAAACCATCCTGAAAGTGCATTGCTTGGTTGTCGCACACTGTTATTTATGTCATACCACATACCAATGTCATTCCTTGTATCAAGTCTTACTAGTTCTAAGGTCAGATAGTGCTTTGTTATGTCCTGATTTTTGTGCAGTTTTTTGGAAATGTTCAAGTTCAGACAGGCTATTTTTTCTTCCATAGAGAGCTTTTTTTTTTTTTTTTCGCAATTCAATACGATGTGTAACTTCAGCGACAATAATATGATACAGATTCTTTAATTCACGTCATCCATGCTTCAGATACTAAAAATAAGAATTTGTAGAACTGATTTAAACTCAATTGTCACACATTAATGGATTCATACTCGGCCACAAAATTCATTTCAGAAGAATTGCTGTTATCAGTGAATCCACTCACAGCGACACAGAGTTTCACTTCAGCCATGTTTGACCCATGAGTTTGTGCCATTGACCAAATGGATACCAACTTCTGTGTGTAAGACTTACAGGGATTTATTGGCAAAATATGGCAGAAATGGAATATAATAAGTGTAATATATAATATATAATATAAGTATAATAAGTGTGTTTTCATTAGTGTATAATGACCTGAAAATAAAAATCATTGTGTTTTTGTAACCCCATATCTGCAGAAGCCATGGATCCTCTTCCACGGAGGCCACTATGCTCTACATACGGCTTTTCGCATTTTGTTTTCACAGCCACCGTAGACAACTGTCCAACAGTTTCAAACTGAAAGATGTTCAATCTACTGTCACATTAGACAAAGAAAAGAAGCAAATCCTCACAATTGTAAAGTTGCACCTACAGAATGACTGACAATTAGTCAATTATCAAAATAGTTGCTTATTAATGACTAGTCCATGATTAAACTTATTGCTTCAGCACATGATTCTTGCAAAAAAAATAAAGTGGCTAGACGTTCTTCAGTTGTTGGAAACAACCAGTTTTATTATTGCCTCGACTATAAGGTTTGAGGCAGACTGATGTGCAGTACAGTATTGGCCTGTAAAAGTGGTATGTAGTCTTGTTTTTTTCTTTTTTCAGTCGATGAATCATTCCCCTCCAGTGGTACAGTAGCTTACTTTGTCTTATCCCTACTACAGTTACAGTTCATCTATATTATTGTTTGTGGTTAAAGTTGATGCGTTTTTCATGTGTTTGTGAAGGCAAGGGAATTCTGGGAAGTTCCCATGTTAATGTAATTATGTCTGTTTAATAGGACATTGTGGTCTTGAATGTTTCCCTGTGTGCTAATTGTGATGAGGAGAACACGGCTGTGTCTTCAGCAGTAGACTCCATCTGGATAAAATCTCTTTTTATTGGACTGCTCTTCAAAAGCTCCTGCTTTAAGATTGCTACTGGCTAAAATAACTGTGATTCTTTCTGTGACCGTCTGTCTGTCTCTGTACTTCTCTGGCTCTCTCATCGCTGGTCTCCTATCTGTCTTTGTAGCATTATTAATATAATGGAATATACTCAACACAATTTTTAGTGCAGCTTTGTCTATAAATTTAATACCACAAACTTCAAATAATTCTTTATTTGGCTTTATTTTGGCTCTAAGGACCAGCAAAAGATTGCTTAAACATCTTTAATGATTTGTGTTTTTGTCTATTGATTTTACATGCGTGCACATTGATTAAAGATATTATTTTATCAGAGTAGGCAAACATTTCAAGGTCATTCACTCAAATCCAATCCAAAACAGCAGAGACAGCTTTAAATTCAGACTGTATAATTCTTAACTGTGATAAGAGGCAGGAGAGCTCCGGTCATCCGAGTTTGACGGGTTGATTGTGGATTGTGGACACAAACTGGTAGAGCCTGACTCGTATCCTCTTTGGTTGATTTAGGGAAGCTTGCTAATTTCTCTGAAACAACCCCGGAATCGTATGTGTACTTGATAGAATTGCTCAGACCATTTGTAGGTGCAGCAACAGGCATCACATCACAAAAAGAACTAATAATAGACAAACATGCATTTTCATAAATGGAAGCAATATAAAGTTCTGTCCTCCCCCAGTCTCTGCCAGTTTTCTCTCCATTGAGAGAGTGATTCATCAGAACAAATGTAGCTCTCTGTAATATGGTTTTATGATAATGCATAACAAGTAACTTAAGTAATTCGTAGCGCAAATACAGATGATGCAACCGAACGAAGTGGTGTGTTAAGTTAGTGTGAAACTAGCTAGTTTCAGCCATTGACAATAAATTAGTGGACAGAGCCATTGTGACGTCACCCATTTGTTTGTGGCCTACTGTTTTGAAACCTCCTGAATGGTGTTATGGGGGTTTCCCCGAGAGCGTGGGGCAGATGGGTGATGTACCGTAGCTGGTCAGTGATGTACTGTGACTTGGACAGGGCTTGGTTTTAGCTCGTCCATTCAGCAGGAAATAATGGCAGCCCTCCTGGTAGCGAGCTTTCTCGTATTACAACTGAACAGTACACTCAAATATGTTTCTGAAAAAGAAATTAGCCGAGAAATGTTGTAACAGAATCTGGATCCATAAGTGACCAGCACTGCGTAGTTTTGCAGTTTGATCTGAGTTTGGGGATGCTCCGCTAGAAACTGAAAACACAATAAACATGAACTCATTAGGCAACGGTTAACTGGGGTAATAAATAGTGTGAATTAGGGTCATTTTCATATAAGACTCAATGCAAGTGGACTTCTTTTTTGCAAACTGGAGTTTATGTCTATAAAACTTATACTGGTTCACACTTGCATACATACTACATTATTATCTCTGAATGAAAGAACTGTAATGACTGTTAACTGGTTTAACTGGTGCTTGTAAAACAAAAATGATGCAGCCTGCTTTGGTATAGAAAGTTTGGAATCAACTACTTGTATTTGACTATTTTGAGGTTCCCAGTTACATCTACTCACTCTCTCTCTCTCTCTCTCTCTCTCTCTCTTACACACATTCATCATAGGCAAGGTTTTTCCACTCCAGAGCCAGACAGCAATTGGCTTGTCATCCTTGTTGCTCATTTTTCATGTCAGTCCTTTCCCTGCAGAAAGCATCACTGCTGGGATTCTCTCACATGAACAAACAGGCCTTTCAGTCTGTGCCTCTAAACATTTTAATTTCATTGGCCTCATTTAGCCTTGGCTCTGCTCTGGATGAGTTGGTGGTGTATGTTTTAGTTATGTGTGTATAGTTGTGTTTTGTGTGTGTTTGGATGGTGAATGCGTGTTGAGTGAGCGCTGACAGACTAAATGTACAATTTTCTCCAACTTTTGAGTTTTTTGAGTTTTTTTGCTGTGATTTTGGCATTGTGAAGTGTTTGATTCCTCTCTGAAAGCGTCCGCTGCAGTCTGGGAAGGCTCTGTGCCTCATTAGTTGTTTGGGTTTGTTGGCAGTAACTGTGCAGGATTTGTCGTGCACAAAAAACGATGATGTGCTGGTTAGGAAGGGCTCTGATTGGATGAGCTTCTGCATTAAACTTATGACGATCTGTCATAATTGCGTTTTGATGCTTGGACTTGTAACTGTTAACTTTGCAGAAAATGGCCATGTCTAAAAACATAAAAAGGACTTACTGTCTTGACCATAAGCCAAAATAACCCTACTAGTGCAGTGCCTGTTCAAAATGTGCCCGTGTGTAAAAGATGGGCGTTTAAAGCTAAAATAGGATGGCTGCCCCATCTAAAAAAATTTCCTTATTGATTATCAGGGTGTAAAACACAATTTTCATCACAATACCATATTATGCTGATTCTTTGGACAATGATTCGATATTTGCTGATCTCACAAAGTCTGCCACAATATGATTTCAATTTGATTCAACTCAGGGGCCTGTGAGATATCAGAAGATATCATATGTCCACTGAACACGTTCAGTTATATGTATGTCAACTCAAAAAAGCAACTAAATTGTGATTTCCCAATTTTATGCCTGAATTCTTCCAGACATTTGTGATAAAGGCATGCCATGAGAATTTCAAAACAAAGTTATATCTTAAAGATGACATTATAGACAGATATTTTCACTTTGCATCAATCGTCTTGGATCACTGAATTGATCCAAATCGATGTATTGTTACACACCTATCGACTAGTTGTTAGTTCAAGCCATTATTCGACTAGTCATCACACATTTATGATATTAATGTATTTAAACATATATTTTTGGGGCACAAAGCGAGCCGCATGTTAAATGCTAACAGCAAGAGTGGTGATGATTCTGAATGTGTCCGAGCAACCAGTTAGGAGGCTAAACATTTTCTTAATTTATTTCAACACTGTAAAACCTCACAGGAGTCTCTTTGTTCAAAACATGGGGAAAAATAACTTCCATCTTCACAAAAAGAAACGCGTGTGGACTTATCAACACAATGGATAATGTTTACTTCAGATTAACTTCACGTCCCTGCCTGAACCTGCCATGTCAGAGTCAGAGTCGCTGTGCGTCACCTTATTAACATTACTGTGTCCCTGGTCATCCCTGGTCCCTGTCCCTTGGTCTCTGAGGCCGTGTCCCAGTCTAATGGAACCACTAACTGAGTTAACTCGCTAACTGCTGCTACAACACAGTAAGCAGCAGTACACCGGTGACTTCAGTTACAAGAGAAGAGGTTGATGTTGCAAATCACATTCACATTCAGTGAAACTAAATCGCAAACTTAGCCTTTGCTACAAAATCTCATGTCTCTCCACGTTTCTTTGTAGCTTTTAATTGGAACTCTTCAGATAGTCTGACAAGTTCAGAGACATCAGCAAACAAAGGATCTGACAAGTTGGAAACTAATCCCCCAATTAGACAAATGTATTTGGAAGAAAAACACAAAGGTGAACAGCAAAATTACAACTGTCAGTTGTTAACATTCATTACAGTTGACAGGCCACTGTAATCTAACGTATTTACCATAGCTGTGCACACACAGTTTTCCTGTGCATTGAGTGAATACTGCTGACATATCTGTGCTCGTCTTGTATATTGTTGCAGTTCTTGGAGAATCTCCTGAAACGATGCTGCGGTTTGGGCTTTATTAATTTTTCTTCTGCTTATCTGTAGCTTTTGACATGAAGCTCAAGATAGCAGCAAGAAATGGGGTTGGGTTATATCTCCTTCCACTTGCAGGCCAGATTTAGCGTGATTATTCTTTTAATAGGTGGAATTTCAGATTTGAAAACACGACAATTTTCTTGCTGGAAAGTTGATGATAATTAGAAGGCAGAGTGATATTTAGTAGCCTTGAATTAATCAGTGAGTTGTGAAGTGACTGATGAAGTTTTTGGGTCTCCAATCAGAGGAGCAACTGAAAGCTGTGGCCCTCTCCTGCTTAATGATTCTACCATTGCCCACTTTGTCCTCAGTTTATACTCTAGAAACCGGAGCTCCCTCTACGCCTTCTCTGCTTCTTTTGTTGGCCTTTAACCAGCTTCTTCCAGGCTCATTGTATAATCAATGTCCTTCACTGCATCTGGAGACAAACATGTCAAAGGTAATGTTAGAAATGGCAAGCCATAAAATCCCATTTTTTTCTCCCAACGTTTCTTTTATGGAACATATATCTGACACTCTGGCCATCAAATACTTAATTATCATCAAACTTGAGTTCAGCAAGATTTCGTCTCATTTTGCTCCAACCAGACTCAAAAATGTTGCCAAGTTTGAAACAAAACTCCTTCGACTGTCAGTGTAGAGTTAATTCATTATGACAGGTCAGATTGGATTATGAACTCTACAAACAGCACATCTGACACTAATCTCAGTTTAAAGAGCGCTAAAGTATGGTAATATATTCAAAAAGATTTAAATTTAAAACTGTGTTTTAGACTACTTTAAAATCTTTGATGCAATGGAACTGTACAGTTCGTCAGCTGAGGTGGTGACATGTTTATAGTCTTTATTACTATTATTATTATTTTTGTAGCTGTTGTTGCTAATATTATTTTTATTACTGTTTGATGGGTAAGGGACACTGAAGAAGAGGAAAGCAGAGGATGGGATAGAAGCTTGGAAAAGTGATCTGAATTCATTGTTTTGAACTGCAAAGACCGACAGCTGATTTATCTCTCCAGGCAGTTAAACAGCTTTTAAAATAGACACGTTCCTGAGAAGGCACAATAAATCCAACACATATCACAGATTTACAGTTATTACCCCAAAAAAAGAGGAAAAAAAAAGAAAGAACAAAAGTGTCCAGCAGCTTTTCACCTGAAAGAACTTATTGAGGTGTGGAGAGGAGGAGGCAATTAAACGAGGAAAAGGAGGTAAAAAGATGAGACTGACTGACTTTAGTGATCTTTGTGGGAATATTGCATCATCACAGCAACACAGAATTAAGCGAAGAAATATAGCATGGCTAAGGAATAAAGGATGCAGATGACTTTTTCACCAAAGTATCCCAAATAAGATTTAATATTCTGTTTGGGGACATGATGTTTTAGTGCTTAAGTTATGCAAAAAAAATCATTTGATCACTTAGTCAATTCACAAATGATAAACTGGTCATAATCCAATTAGGCGATAGTAAGTCATGTATCAAGTAAAAATATATATCATAACTATTAATGATAAAAATTCGGCCAGTCACTGAACTTTAAACCAGCTTTAACTTGAGACAGACTCTAAAATGTGTTCAGCTGGTGATAATCACACCAAATTAACAGTTTGTTGTCTGACCTGCAGTGCAGATGTGAGTCTTTCCTCACACATTCCCCTCCTGATTGAGCCACTTGTCTTGATTTTCCCCAACTTGTAAAAAGTTTTCATTGCAGTTTTCTCTCTCGATTAATTACAGCAAATAATGTAATAACAATAACAACGCACAATATGATCTTCAGTTAATCCCCTGCTGAGCTGAATCAGAAAGATCTTGATGCATCTCATCTCATTTTAAACGTAGTTACCAGATGACGGTTCAAACAAAATTGCCTCATTTGTTCAATTCATTGCTTTTGCAGTGCGAATTAGTGATCAGTCAGCGAGGGCCAAAACATAATGCTGATATCAAAACAAAGAAAATTTGTGTGCAATTTCATTATTCCATGCACATTATATATACATGTTATCTTAGCCAGTAACATGTTTTAGGTGGAATTTGTATTAATTAATGAAATTATGCTGTAGATTTCAGAATGTGACTGATATTGAAGGGAGAGCGGAGTACAGTATGTCAGAGGTGACACTCAATTGCATACATAATTGCATAACTGCAGACATAATTAACATGTTATTTACTTTAACATGCACATCTTTCTCATATCGTTGATTTGCTTATTTTTCTAACTAACTTCACTAGCTGAAGTCTGTGCAGTCTGTTTGTCTGTGCAAGATAGAAAGCTGGTAGAGAGAAGTCATGGATGGAGGACAAAGTGGCAGACGGGAGAGGAAATGACAAGAGAAAACTAGAAGATAGAGAAGAGTAAGAGGAGTAAATGCAGAGGGTGAAGAGAGGGAAAAGCCCTGAAGTTAGGACCATTTTCTGTGTGTGTGTGTATGTGTGTGTGTGTGTGTGTGTGTGTGTGTGTGTGTGGCTGTGAGACGTGGCAGAACGAGGCCTGGCCAACCGGCAGATCTGTTCCATATGTTTCCTGGAGAAAGAGAGAGGCAGCTCCCACCACCCCACCCCACCCACAGTACAACGAGTCTTCATTTAAAAAGACAAAACAGTCGAAGCAAACCATCCGCAGCACTACGTCGTTGTACTGTACTGCAGCTCGGTCTCATTTTTCCATGATCTGTAGATATCAGTTTCAGGTAACGATGGAAATGACAGAGCCAGCTTGCAGGTGTTGGGTTTCTGGGAGTCTGCTGGGAGCTGGCTGCTGTTTGACAAGGGCCTCCCACAGAGACTGAGAGGGCAAAGAAAACACACACAGCCTGTCACGTTTTCACATTGGTTTCATCACATTCATCATTCCTGTGCGTGTGTTTTGCTGTTTCAATTGTTTTTGTCAAGGAGGCAAGAATGAAAAACTTTTGGTGTCCAGAAATAATGATTAGCACCTCCCAAAATATTTTTTTTTACGCAATTTCCAAAAAGGCCAATTATAATTGGCATCTGAATTTACTGGAAATGTGTTAAATAACAATGCCTTTCTCTCCATAACTGACATCCCATTGTTTCACACAAGCGGGATCACTCACCAGTGCATGTCACACATGAACAATCTGTTTCAACAGGAACATCACATCACACGTCAATTGTGTGATGCTACTCTTCAGTCTAGTAATGCTAGCACTATGCTGTACCACATTAAAAGAAAGCACTCTACTGCCATGTCTGAGGATGGCTCGGAGCTAAAGATCATGTTGCTGCTAGGTGGGGGAAAAAGTGTGATGTTCGCCATTGTTGAGGACGTCACGCAGTTGGTGTGCCGATATATATTGAGGCAGATATGTACCCAATCATTGTGGTAGAGGGCGAGGGATTCAAAGAGCTAATATAGTACCTCGAGCTCTTTTACGTAATGCCATCAAGAGCTACTGTTACACTAATGCACTGAATGGAAGGATTAGTTAAAATTCAGGCTAGTCAGGGCAGACTAGCTAGTTCTCAATACCAACTACTGGATAGCTCTTTCAAACAAAAGCTACATCACTATGAAATAAATCTAGATGCTCACACCTGTCATTCGTGTCTGTAGCATTTGGACAAGATAAATTTTCATCAGGTGGCTTAAAACTTTCCTTGAACAACTACCTGTCATTTCATCGGTGCTGACAGGGAGATGCAGTCCAGTGTACTCCTTACCAAGAGAAAAATAACTGATTAGTTACTGGTTAATGGTGTTGGGCTGTTGGAAGCAAAATTAAGTGAAACTGACATCCTTAGAACCCACAGAGAATTGTCACCAACTCTGTTGTTCCAGTTACATCTATTGAGTGTTTTTTAGCATCTCTCTGCTTATTGTTTTGGTACATGAACAGCAAGTTTATGTCATTGTTTTGTTCTCTATCAACATTGGTCAACATGGTCTTGAGAAGCTGCAGCCTTTATTCATAGACAAACTGAAACCTTGGACTGGATGATGTTGCTTAGAAATTGTGTCTAAATATTTTTAGGTTATTCCACAGTATATGATATTTTTCTCGTTATACACATTTTTCTAGAAAATACATACTGTAAATTCTCAAATAGTGCAAAGATATGATGATCTTATAGAATATAATACGTTGCTGTAGATTAAACCAGTACATAAAGTTGTTAAAATGAGCACAACCTTAAACATCTACAGCAGTAAAATATTCATCCAAAAACATCAGATGTAATATTAAGCACTGACAGGGACCATTTACAGCACATTGAGTAATGCTACATTTACTTTTGACACTTTTAATAAATTTTATTGTAATACTTACAGTACGTCCTTTTAGAATACAGAACTTTTACTTGTTTCAGAGTATTTTTATTGTGGGGTATTAGTACTTTTGCTTAAGTAATGGACTTGAATTACACACTTGCTGTACCTGTGTGTTACCGGCCAAGCCTTTTCCCTTTAAGGAAGGTGGGCTTGAGGGTAACCTATGTGACAGAGATCCAGAGAGGTTTACTGTAAACGTGAGCTAGCTAGTTAGCCGCTACGAGTCAGGCTGAAGACAATTAAAATAGCCTAAAACTGGAGGTCTTCATTATACTTTTCGGAGCTGGAAGCAGCAGGTGGAGTAACAAATCAGCTGGGTTATCTTTTTTCTTCCCCACCACAACAAAAGAAATTGCAATTGCTCGTAGCTGCTAACTAGCTAAGTTAGCTTGTCATGGACCAGCTATGTTATGAAGAGTATAGGAAGACACCAACAGTGACTTTATTTCTTGTCTGTGGCAGCAAACACACAGCCTTTCAGTAACTATTACACTGTGATCTAAGCTGATCAGCCCACTTTATGGCTGACTGCGCCTAGGGCCCTGAAAACACCAGGCACTGCTCTGACAACACTCAGCTGGGAGCGTATTAGAGCATTTTGGAGGTACGACATTATTACAGCTGAGATGTTTTGGTTGTTCTGACACAGAATAAGAGGGCACTTTTAATGTGAAGAATTTATTGGCACTCAAGTGTTTATCCACCGTTTCACAGCTGCTCGACTCGAGCTGAGCTCTCATCTTAAGTTAAAAGACACATTTCAAGCAGGTAGCCCTACTGTAACGGATATTTCAATCCCTGCCGTGCCGGGCTGAAGTGCCGGGGCAAATCGAGTTATGCCAAGCCAGCACATGTGTATTGAGAAACTTTTGGTTCAAGAGCTGAGGTTAGACAGAGCTGGGTTCAAAGAGGACAAGCAGCACGAAGTTTGTCCTGCAGCCTATTTGTCCTGTCCCTCCTCAACTGTGATTCGGTGGGGTAAAAAGTGACAGTGACGAATGCACCGTTTTACCCAAAGTTTACCCATTTTTTAACTCTCGGGGACCAGAAAAAAACGCCCAGCGTTCAGCACTGAATAGACGCTCAGTGCCTCATCACGCTACAGGTGTTTGAAAAAGCTCTGGTGGACACACAACCTAACTACCCCTCAGCGGCAACCAGCAGAAATACTGAAAACCCAAGTATCATGATATGGTCATCGCTATATCGCAATTTAATTCAAACTTGAATATAATAAATATTTTTGATATGATTGCCCAGCCCTACTGAAACCTAAACTGTACCTCTACTGCCAGACCAACAACTTTACTGCTCATGTTTTCCTCCACTCAGCACGCATTCATCATCACTCTCTGCCACCATAGACAGTAATTAGCCTGCTACTCGCTCTCTGTCAAACTCTCTCAACATTACGGATGTCATGAGAATACTTTGGTGCCAAGTCGATGGCAAAATTTTGAAAATGTAACCGTTTTTTTTGTTTTTTTTTACAGTACAGTAAGTACTGGAGGTTCCTGCAATGCAATTCTTGTGGACATGACAGGGATAGCATATACACTTACAGGTGCTGTATTCCACCGTTAAATGCCAGAGGAAGGCCCACCAGCACTGAACAAAAACAGTTACACATGTAAGATGGTGACGTGCAGCTGCTGCTGTAGCAATAGCTCCGCTTTGACTTGTCGAAAAGAAATAGTTATGCGCAGGTCGACCCAGTTAACCCGTGAGGCAGGCTGGTTTGGATCAACTTTCTAGAAAATAACCACGAGTTCGGATGGGCAGGTCAAGTGAGTAAGCGGCGGTTGGAGTAAGTATTAATGACTCCCAAAAACATTGCGTGCAGTAGTCCACCATCTACCTTCCTTTGCCTCTCTCTGTCTCCCTCTCAGTCAAACACACACACATACACATGCTTCTGTAGCTGTGGACACAGCATCACATCCAGTGCGCTCTCAGCTCAGCAGATCGGTGCCCAGAGTGCAACAAAACAGGTTGAATCCTGAAACTGTGGACTTTGTTGGTTTTAAACACAGTGCAGCTGAACAACAGGCTAAAAAAATATTATCGACCTACAGATATGGCCTACTATTCTGTTAAAATTCACTGTTAAGATTGGAAAGGGAAAAAGGGGAGAGAATGAGAGAGAAAAAGCAACAGGCTTAATGTCTTTATCATGTCATATTTTTGCAGGAGCAGAAATCACTTTTGCATTACTTTCCAGGCATGGGCAACATGCTCCCCTGACAGTGATTTGCTTGAAGCTTAGTAAATATCCCCCTCTAAAAACTCAGAAGAGGAAAAGAAAAACAACAACTGCTCAACACTCTATGCTGCTCTGACCAGTCAATAGTCTGTAGTGTTTGCTGGCTTACCTTTATCATCAGGACTAAACCCCAGATTAAACAGGCATTTTTCGTTTTTTACTCATTAGTCCTGTTACTTTATCTCTCAGATGCCATATTCCTTGAATCAGCTGCACTACCTTGTCCACCAGTAGGGAGACTGACCTCTTGTGGCGCTTGCTGCGCACTGCAATACATCACCTAAATACAGCATCTTCATATCAGTTTAGTAGAAAGAGAGGCATCTGTGTTTCTGACAGTATTGAAAATCATAGCACTGGGCTTTCTTAATACCCTCATATTCCGTAATATCTTCATAACGCCCAAGCCCGCCAACCAACTCCAAATGGCAGGCAGACAGAAGTTAGAGAGACGAACTGGGAAAGAAAGGGTAACATTGCTTTTTTTCCCGGAAGTTGGTGGTGACCAAACCAGAGCTAAATGGAGAGTAAAGATTGGATTCCTTGAGGTGGCCAAACACAACTCAAAATAAATTATAATGTTGCTGTATGTGTAAACAAGCAGCTTTTTGAACCTCAGCAATACATCACCATATCAATTTGAAAAGGTGATAATATGTTGATGTTGTGTTGACAGCTTTTTTAAAAAGTTAAGTTTTGAGAAGTAATTGTCATCGCTGTAAAAGCCTGGTCACCTGCAGTCTTGAGCCGGGAAGAGCCTGTAGAAGTTTAAATCACAATCATTTAAGTGAGATGATACAACAGCAGATCAGCTGAGATCAGCTGAGGAGAGAAAAGACCTGACTAAAGCAAACGTAAACTACCCCAGCGCCACCACCCAAGCAAAATGTCAGCTGGGATTGGCTTCAGCCTCCCTACGACCCTCTTAAAGGAGCAGTGGAAATAGCTGATAGATGGATGAAAATATTATTGGCCATTAATGAAAATGCTGCTTTAGCCCCACCTGTCATTCTTCAATAAATAGCCAAAAAACAAAGATTACACATAATCCTCTGCAATTTATAGGCTTTTTTCGATGACTTAATTTATGAGTCTAAAGTTTCAGGGCAAAAGTGAAACCAGACCCTTCTTGTATCAGTAAAATTTCAACAGCATACAAATACTTTTTATCAAGCGAGAAAATAGAATGTGCAGCTCAACCTGCTGACTTTCTTTTACTGGCTTTTATTGATGAGTCTGAATAAATCTCCCGAATGTGGTCGGAGTCCTGTGCGCCATCTGCTCATTAAAAATTGGTCTACATGGACACTGGATTGTGTAGGTGGATAAGTTTGTAATATTGGGGGAAGGAACAGTTTAAAAACACGTGAGCTAGTTAGATGAGGCGCTGCAGGGTGCATTCTGCAGTGGGAGTAAATGCAATTTCCAACACATCATCGAGACAGCATCTTTTACTTTGTCCCGTCAGTCGTATGGAAAACTTGTTCATGGGTTCTGAGCATCGTTCTTGTAGGGTCAGTTTTTTTTTGAAAATCTCAGCAAGAAACCAAATAAATCCCAAAATGTCAAACTTTTCCTTTAAAGACAGTAAAATCAAACAATGGGCAGGATTTCTCCCTGGCTTGATTGAAGTGAATTATGATTATGGACCTTACTTCCCTCCACCCTATTAGTCGCTAAAACAATTTCCTGCCATCCACTGAGTTTGTATCTTAAACATTCTGCCTGTAACAGTCTTTTATGGCGATCCAGAAATGTAAAACAGACAACAGTCCTGTACCAGGGCTGCCTTCAACCCTGCCAGACAGTCCACTGGCTCCATCTTTATAAATGATAATGACAAGTTGACATTGTTTAACGTGCAATATTTATTGGTAAGTTAAGTGGAGATCCCAAAATTTCCTGAGATGCCAGATACCTGAATTTATATGTAGCCATAAAAAACATTAGTCGATCTAAGTATTGTATAAATAAACTGTTGTAGTATTCAAAAGAACTCTCATCCTTTCACTGTTTTCCAGATAATTTTGGCTACTAGAGAGTTACCTAATTTAGAAGTAGTGGGGGAGTAGACTGACTTGGCAACCATAACAAAGTATAGAAAAAAAACATAAAAAATTGAGACAGAATGGTCCATTGTATTGTGCCTTTTACTACACAAAAAAACGCAGTTTCTCAACACTATGGACCTGAAATCTAAACCAATCACTCCCTTCATTCTTCTGGCTCAGTCCCCTGACCTCCACCAGGAGATCCACCTGGAACTCTTTGGTGCACAGTGCCACCTGCTGGTGGATGAAGGAGTAGTCTCCTCCTAGGGAAAACATAACCCCTGTAACATTATGTAGCTGGAGTAAGAGTGGAGAGCTCACTTTTTTCTGGTTCTAATCTGATCACTGATTATTTTTACCAGGAAAGACACTGATAGAACTTATAATATTTCATAACTAAACAAAGTAGTCTTCAGGACAATATAACATCTGTACCCTGTACAGCAAATTCAAAGTGATTATCAAGCAGAAACATTACTTAGAATGAGTGCTGGAACACAAGTTGAGAAGTCAGTTGATTGATCATTTTGATAATCTTAATTGTTTAAGCATTTTTTTCTCAAGCAAAAATGCTAAACAATTGTTGCTTCCAGCTTCTCCAATGTGAAGATTGGCTGGTTTTCTATATCATGTGTCACAGTCACAATTTTCTGAAATTGTGATTTCTGAAAATTACATTAGTTCTAATCATAAATCCATGCAGTTGTTAGTTGCAGCCCCTCCAAGAATTCAGTCCACGTATTTCTCTCTCTATTTAGTTAAAGTTATTTCCACACAATTTTCCCATTTTAAAATCAATTAATGCAATTCTTTGAAACTATGTAGAGTTGGTGATTTCTAATCTTTGATAATCAACTGTTCAGTTTCTTTCCCTGATAATATTTTTACAACCAGTACCTTGCCCATTGATTTTTGCAGATACATAGTTTTGATAGAACTTTGTCTGATACTAGAAGTCAAATTTATTCATAATGCTTAAAAAACAAGTTTGTTCTAGATGACAAGATGACATGACATAACATCTCAAATAACAAGATAAAATATTAACTTTCCAATACAAACCCACTTTCATTTTGACAAAAAGTTGAGACATTAATGGGGAGTTCCAGGTTTTAATTAAAGACATACTTAATAAATATAGCACCATTTCAGATCAGAGATCATTGGAGGAAACAGGAATAAGTTTTTAGGGAAGATGCTCTCAGACATTCCAGTTCAGGGATTGCATTACCTGCTTAAAATTTCAATGATAAATGTAGTTCACTTGGTTGCTATTGTTCATTAAAACAATGTGATGTTTTGGGGTTATATCAAGGACAATGTAGAAACCAGTCTGACATGTAGCTTTCAGCTTCTAAATAGAGACAATACAGACATGCAGTGAGATAATATAAAACATCCACATAAAGACAGACATCAGGCTTTGAAGTCACCTATTGCACGAAATAATGCCGCCATCATTCAATCACTGTACAGACTTCTGCTGGGAGGAGAATGTGTTTTAGTTTAAGTGACAGTTGATTTAAGCTCATGTTTTGTTACAGCTCTGGTCTGTAGTGACTCTAATATGATAATGACAATGTCTCAATTTAAAAAGGTGTAAATATAATATGTAAAGAAATAACAAAAGTGGGAAAAGTCTGTTTTTTGTTTTTTGTTTTTTTTTAGTTTTTTTTTTAGTTGTTGTTGAGAAGTGTTACCAAGACATCTTGAATTCTACTGTATCTAAATAAAAGACCTAAAGAAAGACCTAAAAAGGATCTCATTTATTTAAAAAGGCATCAGCATGTAATGCTACTCAAGTCAAGTCATTGCTCAAAAAGTGACCAGAGGGAGGCGCTTTATTCCACAGCAAAAGTTGAATCACTTTACTTAATGTGTCTCACAAATGTAGGCAGGGCTCTAGTGTTGAATTTCATTATGATGCACAGCTGTTCATGTTATGACCCCACCAGCAGCTGTATACTGACTGAAAACATTGTCTTAGTGTTGTAGCTTATGATTTAATATTCATTTTTAGCATCAACATCCAGACTACAGTGTTGTTTTTCATTTTGTTTTTTTTCCCCCTGGCTGAGAACTTTTTTGAGTAAATTGTACCAGCATTCAACAACATGTACTACAGTTTCTAATATACACTAATATAATGGCATTTTTTGTCATTTCCTGAACAGCAAACACTTTAGGGATGCAGTTTCATCTTGTTTTATCTATCAGAATAATTTCCAGCTCCTTCCATACAGTATACTGTAACGAGGATATTGGCAGTTCTCCATTTCTAAGCTGTCTGGAACTCCCTGCTCCTACTTTCTGAAGTTTCCGAGCTGAACGCCCCTCCGCCCGGTCACACAGCGAAAGGTGGCTGGCTGGACTTCCCAGTATTTAAGAGGATTGGCAAACAGACTGATTCCTGTGTACAGGTTCTTCTTGATGCTGGGCCTGATGGGACAGAAGTCGTTTACTCCCACACTGCTGATTTTGTTGCCATGGAGGAAAATCACCTAAACAGACAGAGAAGATTGGTTTCTTAATCACTTCATTTTTTTTCATTCAGTAAACTAACCATGTTTGGGAGTGCTGTTCTGATGCTGCTTAGCTGTTACCATGGAAACTCAAAATGAAAACCTTTAGACAAAGGAAAGAAAGACAGGAAGAGTGAGTTTAAAAGTTGAAAATTAGGGCATCATTTTAAAGCTTCAGGCCGCTGAGTTGAAGGAAACTAATGTATTTCAGCTTTACTGTTCCCTCTCAATGCAAATATAACAACAGTTCAAGCTGTACATACTAAAGCTACATTATGATGTTTTGTGGAAAAAGCTGAGGTGTCTGGTGAGGGTAAGATGGAGCATGTCGGTTGACAGGTGCTGCATCTGCATCACTGCTGATGCTGTACCTCTCTGTCAGAAAGTTCTTCATTTCTGACTTTTCAATTTAGCGTTGATTTATGTTCCAATCTTTATCAACATTTTGCGACCAAAAGAATGAGAAACTGTAGATGCTGTGGTACAAGCAACTGAAATTAGTTGTCTTTGCAAGGTGTCTGGAGCTCAGATATCTGGAAGGAACCTGGAGTAAAACAGCTGCTCCTTCGCAATGAGAGGAAAATTAATGAGGAGGAGGCACTTGAGGTGGTTCAGTTATGCGATCAGGGCGCTACCTTGATGCCTACCTCTGGAGGTTTTTTGGACCTTTGGAAGCTCTAGAAGGTCTGGGCTTTGTAGCTTATACAGCTCTCTGCCACTGCAATTTTAGTTTGATCTTCATTAACCCAGTATAGAGATATAGCGGGGTGGCCTGGTAGAGCGTTGGCCCCGTATTCTGAGGCTGTGAGTCCTCTGCAGCGGCCGTGGGTTTGACTCCTGCCTACAGCCCTTTGCTGCATGTCATGCCCCTTCTCTTTCTTACAGCAGAGGATAGTTGGTGCTATTTTCGACAAATAACTGCTGGGCACAGCGACTGCACTCAAACCAGCTAAACCCAGCTGACTTTTTCTGATGTGTACATTTGTCATAGTGTCTGTATCTCACCTGGAGGTAGCGCAGGGAGCTGAGGCCTGGTGGGACCTTTCTCAGACGGTTGTTGTCCAGATGGATCTCACGGACGTTTGGAATGCTGACAAAGCTGCCATTTTCTACAGACTTGATCTGGTTAAAACCTAGTCTTAGCCTGCAAAAACGACAAAAGATGGTGAAGCAGTGAACGATGTTACATTATATTAGATTCTGGTGAGTGTCAGTTTAACTTCTGAGTATTAACAGTGAGTGTTTTTCATGTTTATCAATCTTCAATGTACAGTAAGTCAGAAGAATACTCAAATTTGAGTTTTGAAGACAAGTTGGATTAATCTGAAAAGCAGCACGCACAGAATACTGGCGTAATGGAAATGTTAGTTTCTAGGATGAAATGTGGCTGCTTTTCACCTCAGCAGATTTTTATATCTGATGAAGTCTTCTACTTCCACCTTGGAGATCTTGTTGTAGTCCAGGTTCAGCTCTGTGATGGAGGATGGGAGCGCTGGAAGATACAAATCATACCAAACATGACCCCTGTAAAGGGCAAACGATTTGAAAACAAACCTGTAAAATCAAAACATCATATTAACAGACATCAGCAGTGTTTATGCCTCATTTAGTTGTATAGTTGAGGTCCAGTGTAGAGTAATAAGACTGTGGAAAAAGAAAAGATTCACATTCATTAATTAACATCAACATAACATGGGTGAGTGATATTCTACCTTTTGGTACAGCAGTTAGTTTGGCCTCAGAGATACCGATATACAGTGTTGACAAGCCGGCAAAAGCGTCCAGCTCAATCCCACTGTTGGTCAGAGGGTTGGCGCCCAGCTCTGTTTGGACAAGCACAAAACATCTGGTTTAAATATTCATGTTCCATTGTATCTCCTGATTAGAGAACATACATCATATGAACTCTAACAATTTACCAAGAAACCATCTTGAAAAAGCCTTGGCAAAAATAATGTAAATTGATTAAAGATAAAATCAACTTTATTGTCACACATATAGTTATATTCCCTTCACAATTATATACAACATACAGTGAGATTCAGTCTCTGCATTGAGCCCACTGTAAGAGTTAAGAAAAGAGGGAAGCTTCTGTGCAGCGCCAGAGACCAATTCCACTTCAAAGCCAGTGCCTTGGTCAAGAATTGACTCAGCATACATGTTTGTGATGGTGGGGGAAACCGGCCCAACCGGAGGAAACCCACACAAGCACATAGAGAGCATGCAAGCTCCACACAGAAAGGCCCTGCCACAGTCGGGGGACAAACTAAGGCCACCTTGCTGTGAGGCAACAGTGCTAATCACTGGGCCAACATGCTCAAGTTACCTTTTGTTAATGAGACGAACTCACAGCATTATTGCCTGCCAAGTAACACTTTACGAGGTCTTACAGCCAATGATTAATTAGATTAAACCCTAGTATAAACCTATTAAGTCACTGGCATACTCAAAATCAGATGTGCACAGCAGGACAGACAGCAGGACAGCGCATGCAGCTCTGTACATACAGTATGCACACATGTTTCTATACATACACCGTCAGTTGTCGGTGCGTCCCCCATGCTGGTCTCTGCAGACACGACCAAATGAAATGTCTGTGATGCAGAACCTCACAGATATACGGATGGAAAAAGCACAGTGAGGACTTTCCATGCAGTGAGGACTTTCCATGGTGGTGCGAATAATTACTCTTGTCTCGGAGACAGAAGTAGTGTGACTTTGTCACAGCATGAGCAGATCTTATCAGGAAAGGTGTCGGGGGGGATGATTTGGCGTGTAAATTGCCTGACATTGCCACCTCATGGTTAATGTTGCTTTAACCATGACCACAATCTTTTCTTTACCTGCCAAAATTTAACTACAATTAAACCAGTCTGATTTTGACACTAGAGACTGAGGTTTGCATTATGTTGTGCTGTTTCTTTCAACCATCACCACCATCTTTCTGTAGCCTTCATCATGTAGTTTGGCTTTCTAATCACAAAGATGGCAGATCAGGTTTTCAGGTCTTGTTGACCTTGGATAAGTCTGCAGTTTACAATTCAAACCTAAAGTGTAGCTGTTTATTCATTACTTCTCTCTGGTTAAAGGGATAGTTCACCCAAAAATGAAAATTTGGTCATTATTTACTCACCCTCACACTGATTGAAGGCAGGTTTAGTTTTTTTAGTTCACAAAACACTGCTGGAGTTTCTCAAGAAAACAGCATTGTACTGTTGGATCTCCCAAACAATAGAAGTGATTGGTGGTCTGTTTTCAAATGTGAACAGAAAAAAAAAACATAAAATGCCTCCATACTGCTTGTCTGGTGTAATCCAACATATCAAGATGACATGAAAGAAGTCATTTACACCATGTTTTTAGCCTAAATCTTAACTGTAGATCCTTCGGTTGGAGCCACATTCGTGTGTGTGTTCACACCGTCTGAACTGGGTGTGTGTGAACGGCATGCCAGAGCTTTAGGAGACTTGGATCATGCCAGACAAGCAGTATGGAGACACTTAATATATATATTTTTTTCTTTCTGATATTTCTTGTTTGAAAACTGGTCACCATTCACTTAAATTGTTTGATTTTGCAACACTGTTTTCCTGTGAAACTCCAGCAGTGTTTTGTGGAATAACAAACTAAACCTGACCTTCAATCTGCATGGGGGTGAGTAGATAATGACTGAATTTTCATTTTTGGGTGAACTATCCTTTGAAAACATTGTTAAGCGTTTGGGTTGAATAAAGTCCTGCAGACTTTTCCTTGGCAAAGAACTGGACACCCCTGGCCTTCATGTGCATTGATTGTTGCTAATCTGATACAGAAAGCTGAAACCAGGTCCTACCCAACACATGGAGTTTCCTCAGGCCTTTAAATGCATTCCTCTGGATTTTGTTGATCTTGTTTTCATGGAAGCGGAGCTCGACGACATTGGGAGGCAGGTTTGCAGGGATCTCAGTCAGCAGGTTGTAGGACAGGTACAGCAGTCTGAGATTATCCATGTTTCTGAAGGCCCTGGGGTGAATCTTAGAGATCTTGTTGTTGATCAGGAACAGGCCCTGTTGTGGGAGAAGGGAATCCGAATAAAACTCGGTAGACCGAAACTGAGTTTGGCTGCATTTCTTACAGCAGGTATAAGAATGGATCACTCAGTGACAAGCCACTGAAGGACTGTACTGTAGCACAGAGCTGTGGCTGCAGATCTTTCTCCCTGTTTGCTTTGATACAATACAATATAATCCAGTGTTTTAGGCCTTCCCAGCTGGGAAAACATCAGCCTGATCAAAGACAGACCCACTGTCACTGCCCCTGCTCCTCGACTGGGAGTTTCATACAGAGGGACTTTGATCTTGTAATGCTGCAGGCTGCATTTAGATTGAGCTGTTTGGTCTTATCTGGTAACTGTAAAAGCTACAAGATGGTATTTTCATTCACTTGTATTTTTAGTCTAAATGTCACTCATTTAATGTTCTGAACAAAGTTTAGGCATTTTGTTTCTATAGTAGGAAGTCGTCGATTGATCACTAGATCTGATATATTGCTTTAAAAGTATTAACACTTGCGCACTAGAACAAATGGTGGATGTAAATGTGCTGTTTTCTGTTTTTGAGATGTCTAATGTTGCTTTTGTTGTTGATTTTGGCTCCAGATATTTCAGTTTCGGTTATGGGGTGGTTGGATGGAAAACACTGGAGCCTGTTGGAGCCTGAACACATAACTTCTGTTTTACAAGAGGCATTTAGATGGTGATGTTAAATCAGCAAATTACATTGAAATAGGTGGTTTTGAATTGGTCAAACTAGTGGTAGCTTGTAGTTTTAATTGGTAGGAGAAAGATTGGCACCCACAGTGCATGTGCAGACTGATACAGTACCATCCACCATACTGAAACTCAGATGAATTTGTTTTGATCAGATGGATTGGTGATATTCTTTACTTCTTTAACCTTAGACATACCCTGATGTTTTGGTCTGTTTAATTTTAATGGACCAGTGTGTAGGATTTAGTGGTATCTAGCAGTGAGCTTGCAGATTGCAAACACCTCGTGTCCTCTTCGAAGTGTGTAGGAGAAGCTATGGGGGCTGCCAAATTTGCATAAAATACAAATTCCTGTATCTAGAGCCGGTATTTGTTTTTTCAGTTCTGGGCTATTGAAGCATGGCAGTGCAACATTGAAGAGGACCTGCACCCTCTGTAGATAAACACACGCAAATTGTAGGGTAACAAAAACAAACCGATTCTTATTTTCAAGTGATTATTCACTAATGAAAACACACTTATGAATATTTTATTCCATTTTTGCCATACTTTGACAATAAATACCCGTTATTCTTACATAAAGTTTGTTGAGGCCTTTAAAGTCGTCCTCCTTGATCTCAGTGATATCATTGTTTTGGAGGTCTAGGATCACAGTGTCTTCAGGAATCTTCTCAGGAACAGAGATCTGACCTGTTGGCAGAAACACAAATGACTGATTAAAGATCAGGGATGGACCAAAAGTGACCTCATGCAATACCTATGTGTTACATAAATAATACTTAGGTGCAAAGGTGAAGAAGTCATTGTAGATTTTCTGACACCGCTGTTCCATCATGTGACAGAGGAAGTTGTCAAGGTACGATAGCTGGGATGTGCCAATCGAACAGAACAAGATAGGAAATAAAAGTTGTAACATGATGCAATGACACGCCAGCATGTTTTTCTTTTTATACCAGTTTCACACAAAACTTGGCCACAAAATTGGTGCAGTGTATGTTGATACAGCTTTTGCAGCTGCCAGGAGGATGCAGTTGTCTCTTAACCAGAAATAATGACCGTGCTCTTGCACTGTGATGAGAAATGAAAAAACTTCTTAGGCTACTTTGCCTCCACGATCGAGAAGAAAGTTCACATTTTCTTTGGCACAAGATGCATCAACAATCCTAATCTTCAATCCTGGACATTTCCAACATTCATATTGTCACTTTATGACAAAAACATGTACTAGTCAGGTAGATAATTTGCATGATAGGGTAGGGAAATCTATAACGATTAAGAGACTGGTCTAGTTTTTAATTAGATAAAAGAATGAGCCTTTATCATTTCCATGACTAGTTCTTTTGACACACTGTTTACAATGACATGTGGATCCATATATATTCGTGCTATGTGTGTTCTAACCCTGGTCGGAGCACTGCACCACTCTGGGTGAGCAATGGCAACCAGCTGGACAGTTCTCATCCTCATAATCGTCATCATCGTCGTCATCGTCATCATCGTCGTCATCCGAATCAGCCATCATGATGTCATAGTTTTTCATGAAGTCCATGACGTTGATTGGTTGGTAGGGTTTGGCATTGCCAAGCGCCAGCAGGCAAAGCAGGAGGAAGACCCTCATGGTTTTGTTAGAGGACTGGTCAGTGAAACGGCAACAAGGAGGAGCTGTAGGAAAGACAGACGTTAGGTTAGCATTAGAACTAAAAGACACGGCTAGACTATGATGTCACCGAGGAAATAGCCTGTACAAGCAGTGGAATGTTTTTTCGTTTGTTGTTTTCCCAGCACTTTTCCAGTTTTCCAACATCAACATAACAGAATAGAGATGCAAAACCCTGTACAGCAGTTCACCTCAGTTTACGTTATCCTCACAAATAACACACTAGTGTGATTGTTTCACAAGTGAAAAGTGAAAAAGCCATCCTGAGAAAAACTCCCCCACAAGGTTTGACAAGAGAACAAGGATGAGTTTCACAGCTTCTGTTTTTCATACATTTTAACCACTTCCACTATGATTTAAGAGGTATTTACAATTGCAAAGTTTTGCAGTAATACAAGCTCTACTGGCATTGGCAAAATCTCCCATTCAAACAATGGGTGTAACTCTCTGACTGAGGAACCACGCTGCAGTTACTGTCACCATGGTAACCATTAATTGCAAGTGGGGACACACTGCTGATTGAGATTTGCTGATCAGACTGCTCTGTGGTGTCACAGTTGCTTTATTACAGATAAACACAAGAAATGATGGCAGAGCCTTTAACATTTTTAACTGTAACTGCTACTTCAACTCCTTTCATTGCTTCCTGCCTCTTTAGTAAGTAACCAGCCTGACCCAGGAGTCCCTCGGCAGTCGACAGCTGTCACACACACACATGCACGCACATATGCAGAGACACACAGATATTGTACTTCTGCTCAGTCTTCACTTCACCTCAGATTCCAAACTTAAGTAACATTACGTTCACTCAGCGTTATGCACTATGTACCACGTCATCCAGTACAAATATAATCATTCTGCCAGGGAGGAGGCAAAACAATGTGGGTAACCCTTGGTCAATGTCGTGTCTCATTACGTATCATCAGAGGAGTCGGGAGCATCCACAAGGTCTCCATCTTAACCTTTGGGCACTCAGATCCTCCTAACATGACACAAGTATGCCAAGTGTGAAAGACCTCACAGGCTATGTTAATGGATAAACTAAACATTCCTCTACATCCAATAAAGTTCTACCACACGTTGCCATCGACACGCACAGTCACACACAAACAAATCAACTCCTTCTAGAACACAGCAGCTCATTTAAGTGCTCAAACAGTGTAGACCTCAGCTGATTTGCCTTCATTTTAACTAAGACACGTTAATGACACCTCAACTCCCTCTCCGTACACTTAAGCTCATTTAAGTCGGGTCCACTAAAACTCTTAATTTCAACACCTTTTATTGCTTACGCTATATTTTCCCTCCTTAATACCTTTCCTACTCCAGTGTTCCAACTCTTCTTACTCCTTCAGCTGCTCCTTCCTTAAAGTTAATCCTACTGCAGTTTCTTCAGAAATTAAATTTTGAGTTATTAATGATGTAAGTAAGTAGATGTGATAAGTACTTTAATGTTTTAGTTAGTTGAGATGGAGCTGATAATAACTGCTTCATATACTTTTGGGTAGTTTTTCCATAATAATGCATTATGATTTATAAAACAACATTTTATTTGTAAAATCATAATTTGAAAAGTAATTGTATCTATAAAGTAGCATAAAATAGATATACTCAAGTAAAGTACAGGTTCCTCAAAATTGTACTTTTGTACAGGACTTGAAAAATGTAGTTAATGACATTGCATCACTGGTTACCATGGTGACACGATGCAAGCTTTTGAATGTCCTATAAAGCTCTACCTTTAGTTGACTTATAGTATAAGCAACCACTACTCAGGAGTATTGGAGCCATTTTGTGCGCCAGCCGAGTTTCAATTTTAGCCCTACAGCCCCAAATTAGCCTGATTTAGGAATGTATTACTAAAACAGTGCATGGTGAAAGGGCATGCAGAGTTCCTGGAGTGATTGGTTTCAGTAAGTGCTGCTCTTTTTTCTATCAGTGTTTCCATGAGGCTCAGAAAACCTCTACTGGAAAGGAGTTCTTGCAGCCAACATAAATGTTTCTGCAGAGCTCACCTATTCAGCATCTGTGGTGATTCACAAAATGATTTATATATCTTCCTCTGTTACACATTTCACACTGCCAGCAGAGAGAGAGGCTGAGATCGACCGGTTGCGTGCCTCTGGTAATCTTGATGAATTCTGAGCCCTTCAGTCAAGCAGTCAGTCCACCCACAAATATGTGGTGGTGGTCGAGCATCCTGCTGCAACAGCAAATACCACACAGCAGAGACCCTTCCTCTGCACCCACACTATCTTTTGTTCCACATCGGCTCATTTAGCACAAAAAAGGGCTGTTTTCTTGTTGTGTGTTTTGGAACTTGGTGGGATTTTGCTTTAGCAACTTGGTGGTAAGTTAGTTATATTTCTCGCTATTATTGTGTTTTCCTTTCACATAATGAAACAAGCTTTGTAGACTGATCCAGTAAATCTGACTTCACTCCAGTCAGACTCATGCAGTAAAGTGCTTTTGTTCACAGTCTGAATTGTACTCAGTTCTCCAGAGCTTTGCCTTTAATAAAACTTCCAAAGAGGGACGTCACCAGCATTTATCCCCGTCTGATCCCTGCTGTCTCCATCAGGACTCACTTACAAAACATTTCACTACCACTACTACCATGACTATGGCTAGTGATTATTTTCACAATCAAATAATCTGTCAATTATTCACATGAATATTAGGTTGTCAGAAAATAGTGGAAACTGTCCAGCCCAGTCAAAGAGAGCACATAACAACATGTTTTAACTAACAGTTAACTAACAGTCCAAAATCCAAAGATATTCCGTTTACAATAATAAGAATCAAGCAAATTCTTGCGTTAGGGAAGACAGAACCAGATAATATTTCGCAAGTCGAAATATATTTATTCTGAAATAGCAATTGTTATTTTGGAAATGGATTATCACAATTATTAATTATTATATAATCAATTAATTGTATCAGCCCTCATCCTAACATAAGATCTCTCTGCGTGTACAGAAGTAATTTTGTAAATTTAAGGTGATTCAGACAATTTCCCTCATGTGTTTGTATTTACAAGCTTGTTATGACTATACTCCATGGAAAATTACTTGGCATTTTTGTCAAATGAGATCAACTTGAACCAAAACTCCAAGCAAGTAACACATGAATGACCACAGCATTGAATATAAAGCCCAGCCATTTAACATAATCTTCTTCAGGTTTTGCCCATTATGTAGTTCACTTAAAACATGACCCACAGACTTGTGAACTTTCCACTAAATTGATCTTGTTATGCATGCAAATCTAACCCACTCAGAATAATCGCATTTGAAATATTCTCCCTTAGAATACATCATTTTTTTCCCACAATACAGACCTGGATCAGCTGGTAAGATGAAAATTTTCAGACTAGAATTTCCTGGCTTGTCCTGTGGCTCCACTGAAATGCCTCCACTACCTTCAAGGTACTCATTAGAAGTCTTGTAAACTGATCTAAGCACCTCAGAGATGCTGCATTCTCTGAAAATAAAACTTGCCAGATGGACTAGTCAAAACTTAAAAAGATGAGGTAGTTCTTTTGTTCATAAATCCAGGGTGTGTCCTACCTCAGCCGTCAGGTGTGTTTGTGTCCTGGTTTAAACCCCACGCAGTGAGCAGAGCAGCAGCAGGGTCCAGCTGGAAGGCTGAGAGTTGGATCCTCAGTCAATACATTCCCAGTGAATGGAGAACAGCATCACCCTCTCTCACCAGGAAAGAAAAAACAGCCCCCAGAACACCCCCACCGACGGAAAACCTCTGCTGTTAGGGTGAGAGGTTCAGTTTCAGTTAAGAGCTCTTGACTCTCTCTGTGATCACACCATCTGTACGTCTCAGGGATTAGGTTTGAAAAGGCATTGTTAGGACATTAGTCATATGCTTTTCATTAGAAGCTTTGAAGTGGTGCCAGGATCGTTAGCGTCAGACTCCTGAATCCTCAAGTCTTCATATAAAACATACTGGTAGGTCTGTCACCTCCCCTCCTCTCTTTGCCACTGCCATATTAAATATTTTACATAAACATGAATGGGTCCTGCACTAAGGCCTGTTGGCACTGGGTTAAACAAGGACAGTGGGACCATACAAGTGCTGTAGCTGTTTGGGTTTTCTCAGTGAAACGTCAACAGTGAGGATGGAGGTGAGCCGATCCTGCCAGGGATTTTTTGGATGATCATCTGTCATTTTGTTTGAGGAATTCCTTCATCTGGCTGCTCCATAGTAACTGACTTCCTCAAACAAAAAGCTGAGCTGAGGCTGCCATGTTGACCCACAGTACATTCAGATAAACATCAGTGAGATAATTAACAGGAGAAGGATGTTTGAGATGTAGTGATGTGGTGCCCTGACACAGCTGCATGATAAATTGAACAAAAACCTTAAAAAGTACAGATAAAAGAAGTGATGTAGTGATGAAATGTTGGAGCTTATCGATTCTACTGTCTTTAATAATTTGGCCCCAGGGCCTGTTTAATAGGAGTGGGTAATATGGTCCTACTCTTGTCAGTATGACAAAATACAGAAAAATATTTTTGGTTTAGAACTCACAGTAGCTGTTGAGCTCTCCTCATGGGATTTTTGACTCTCAGCCGGGTGCTTCTGCTTGAGGTGATGAAATACATTTGTTATATTGCCCCCTTCTTCTGTTACAGTTTCCTTGCACTTCTTACATATTACTGTTGTGTGTTGTACATCTGATCTTTTCCAACCAAACCACCTCCACACTACTGAAGTCGCCCTCATTTTTGTAACTAACTCCTCCACTGTGAAGCTGGTAGCAATGCTGCTTTTGCTTTCAAGCCACAGTGTGATGTCATTCTGTCAACAAGTTACAGTATGTCACGATATGAATTTTCTTTATCATGAAAAAAAATACAACAATATATAGTAAACAATACAATGTGGCACACCCTACTGTTTAACACCAGGTTTCGGTATCCATCCCTAGATGCTTGACAGCAGGTAGTAGTCGATCTTCGTGGTTAACAGGACAGGATGGTGAACCAGCAATTATTGAGCCCCCTTTAATATTAGAATACAGTCTAGTCCTGTTCTATTTGAAAAGCGCCCTGAGATGACTTCTGTGTGTGACTTGACTTTTACAAATAAATATGCTTCCGCAAAAATAGTACAACACTTTCTTTAAACAACCTCCCTGGTGGGGGTGTGAATAGAAATTGAGACTTTTAGACTTTATCTGCGATGTAGTGTCTAGTTCTTTACTAAGTGACATTTGAGCCCCTTTTCTCATGCACCTCGTCACTGTATGTAAAGGTTCTGGCACTGGTGCATGTTGGTCTTGTGTCTGAATGAACATGCCAAGTACCTTTTACATAATAGGCACTATAGCAGTCTGACTTGTAAGATTTCACTTATCATCACAATGCAAATCGTTCTTGTTTCAAAATACTGATGCTCATTTCTGGAAAAGTCTTAAAGACAGACTAGGAATAACTGGGATTATCACACAGGCAATTCAAAAATTACAGTTTACTATCAAAGTCAGTGAGAACTGGTAGCTTTCTCTTTGTGATGTCACAGATGTCCTTAATTGGAAAGTCAAGACAGGAGAGGTGGAATAGAAGTGATGCTTTGCGACATCCAGTCAACATTATTTGTTCTGTGTTGTGTATCTTAACCAGGCACAACGGCAGAGACTAAAGCTTTACGTTTGGGGCAAAAATGAGAAATGCCTCCCAAGAAGGGAAAAGCTAACAGGAGCTTGCTCCCTCAGGGGTTCACGTGTTATACTATCGCTTTTTCCATTCAGTGCTGGTATTTTCTGCTGAGCTGAGCTGGAACTGCATTCTGAGGCACAACTTATGGCAGAGCCAGACCATCCAAATATGCCCTGGTTTGGCAGACAGACCAACCAAGATGGGAGCGGGGTCTGTGTTCTGGTTTCAATGCATCTTTTCGATGGGGAAATCATATTTTCCAAACCATCAGAGATCTGGTTAAATGATCATCTCATCAACAAGGAGCCTGCTGAACTCACTCATGTTCAACATACTCTTTGAAGGAAATTTCCAAACCTTTTAAGCATTTGAAGCTTGTTTTTCTCACCAACTCTCTCAGAAAACTGTAATTAGCAATAGTGTTTCTAGTACAATATTTGGTTCACGGTGAATTACATATACAGATTCAGTTACACTGTAACTGAAAAAAACAACTGTTTACATACTGTAACACACTATTGTTTCCCCCACTTATTGTTCTATACAACATCAAAACTATTGAGTGTGCCCTCATACAAATATTTAGGAACTATGACTCTTGTTTTATTTAAATTCGTATTTAGCAGCTTGTGAAAAAAACTAAAGCTAAAATTCCATTTGTATTTATCACTTTGCATACCAAAGTCTACTTCACACCTCCTTTGTGCTACTGTTTACTACTGCCTAATGCTGGGGATGGGGATGTCCTGTTCATGCACGGATCCTCCGTGTTTATATGTTTTAGGCACTGTATAACATGAACTCACTATTCTTTATTGTTTAACCTCCAGTAGGTTGAAGGCATTTGCACACTCCTCAGTTTTCATCATCTTATTTTCATCATCATCAGACCTTTGTTGCAACTAGATAGTACCAAGTTAGTTATGTTATATGATCTTTTTCATAATTGTACTCATCTTAATCAGCTGTTGTTATTATGATGTATATCAACATTATTATTGCTTACTGTGGCCACTTTGAAAAAGACTGACTTCCGCCTGGTGCAAAGCGGCGCACAGCTGTCATTGCTATTTCCTGACCTATTTTCTTGCCCAGCACCCACATTGTGCAGGTAGCAAATGTACTTGCACCCCTCTGTGCACCCATTGGTGTGTTGCTCTTAAAATGACGTGTGGTCAGGCGTATTGCTGGTGCATTGCTATCTGGAAGCAGCAGAAAGCGATTGCACCGCTGACCAAAAAAAAACCTGGTCTGAAGTCAATGGTGCAGTATTTTCCTGCTATTTAAAGGATGCATTATTCAGACAGTAATGTGCCCACATCAGCGGGTTCACAACACACACATACACTCTTCTTCTAAGACACAGCAGTCAATCCACAGGTAAAAAATAAAAAAAATAACATTCTGTTAATAGCAGATGATTGCAGGTGGGTGAAGTAGGATGAAGCTGTGTGCACATAAGAGAGACACACTGCCAAATTAATGCACTGATCTTTAACTTCATTAATTGTTTAAATCTGACAGGATTGTCAGGATCTGATAATTAATATCCTGCGTTCTACACATCCAAAAGACTCCACACACACACAGCTGCAGTTCATACAGTGAAACTGTTTGGAGTAAAGCAGCCATGTAAATACAGACTTCCATCTGAGCTGTCTCCTCTGTCTTGTCTGTTTATAACTACAGAGTTTAGTTTTTCTGTGTAACTTTTTGATCTAATTTATACTGTATAATATTTGCCACAGTGGCATTACATGCACATGGAAACTAAACTAAAGCTTCAGCTCTTTAAACCATCGCTTAAATGATTTCAGTGTGATTTCTTTGTGTGTTGTATTGTCTTTAAAAATTTACCTTAATGATCAGAGAGGCTGCTTTCAGTAATTAACCTATTGTAGTAATGTTTCCATGTGCGCTGTTATGTCACAGCAGTCGTCCCTCTGTGCCTGGGATCGTCACACTCACAGTCAGGACAGGGGGAGACACTCCATCCTATTCCACCCCCCCTGCAGCCCATCTGTTATCAATCTGAATATCAATTTTATATGTCTTGTTTTTATATATAATTTTTATGACCCGGCCTGCCAGGCTAACCGCAGTGCCTGCATCACTACATGTGGTTCATTTCAGCATCTTTCAGCATCCGAATCTGTCTTTTAAATAGCAATGCACCAGAGGCAGGCGCACCAGGCACTTAAAGGGAACGCTCTGATTGGTTTCAATCATGTTGTACTCAGAACACACTTATGATAAATCAAGAGACTGGTTACAACCTCTTTGCGCCTTGCACCTTACTTTGCACCCAGATTGTGCACCGTTTTTACAGAAAAGTGGAGTTTGACACACCCTAAATGCCTGTGGACTATATGCACCTCAGACCCTGCAACAAGGTTCACAAAAACCTTTTACTGATAGAATGTTAAAGCTGCAGGCAGAGTGTGTGCCACATGTACTGAGGCAGAGTCCTTATCTCAGCAGCCTGGCTTCGATTCCAGCCCGTGGCTCCAGCCCATGACATGTTGTCTCATCTCTCTCTCCCACTTTTCCTATCTACCTTAGCCTTTCCTATCTAATAAAGGCAAAAAGGCCAAAATAATCTTTGGGAAATGTTAAGGGGGCCAGTGTGTAGGATTTTGTGGCATCTAGCAGTGAACTTGCAGATTGTAAACACTTCATCTCACTCTCGAGAGCATAGAGGAGAACCTACAGTGGCCACGAAACTCATGCACAACATGAAAGGCCAATCACCAAATAAACCCAGTACTCGAAAATAAGGATGTCCTTTTGTCCCAGGGACAGTAAAAATAGCAGCCAGAACACATAGATACACTGTATGGGACAATTCTGGGACAGTAGAGAAACATATCATTACAAATGGAATTATTAGGATTATGGTTTATGAGGTATATATCAGTTTAATTGTTGGGTGCTCAAATACAAGTTCAGAAACAAGTTTGCATTTGTACTGCATTTTGCAGAAATGCATTTATTGATCAAACAGAAATAAAGAAGAAAGAGTTACTAAACAAATAATGAAAACCGATTGAGGCCAAACACCTACATGTAGGATTATTTAAATATTTTATTCTATTGCTAGTGCAGGGAACAACTAGCAGCATTTCTGTGGCAGAGTCTATTTGTTATGTAAAATGAAAAAAGTGCTTCAATATGGGACAGTGGCTATAAAGTCTGGAACAGCTAAAAGCAGAATTTGGGACAGTTGCAGGACACTGAGGAAAAAAACTCCATTTCGTGGCCTCAATAAACCCCCGTAAATCATTCACACTGGACCTTTTTAAAGCAGCAGGAGTCCTCAGCATTTATGATGAAGATCATAAACGTTTAGAAATTTTCTAAACAAAGTTCCAAGTTGCTTTCAAATGCAGAATGAAATACAATTTAGTTTAAAGACAAAAGGCATCAACAAGCCCTCATCAAAACCTCAAAATATTTTTGACCGCGCCCGTCGTGAGCAAGCTGCCTGATCCCCACAATAGACCCACGGTTTTAGTTGTTTACCTGTGGAGTCAAATTTCATACCAGTTGCAGAGAAAGTTTAACAAGCGCTTCACTGTTGGTGAATTTCAGCACTGAGCTGAGCAGTACCTCAAGTCCAGCGTAAACTACATCGGATATGTAAGCAAGTCCACATTCATGGTTCTCCTTTTAAAACCTCAGGCTCAGTTTCCAGAGCCTCATAATCACATCTTCATAGCTCTGCTGAAACAATACTCTGTTATGAGCCAGATTTTAAGATTAAAGGATACAATTTTCACAAACATTACAGAGATCTGATTAGACCCTGATGTAAACTTGCTTGAGAGCGTTCTGCTTTCTGTGCACTATGAGAGGAAACAGGCTTTGTTCTGTACTGTAAGGACGACAAACCTGACAGAAAATCTTATTGCGTTATGCTTGCCTGGGTGTCAGTATAGCCTGATTGTCCTTTGCCTCTCTATCTGTCCTAACCTAACCTTTAAAATATTGAACTTTTGTTGTGAGCAGGATGTTTGTCATGGCGTCATCTTCTCTTCAGGGTGATCTTGTGTATGAAAATCTCATATTTCTCAGCTGACTCGTCTGCCACAGAGAGATTTAATTCAGTAGCTTTAATAGTCCAAAAAGGGAAATTGGTCTGTGGTTGTGAAAAAAATATATGGCGTAATTGATGGAATTACAGTATTCAAACTGCAAATTAAATGTTAAAGATTGTTTCCTGATGGGACATGGTCTGCTTCCTGATGGGAGGCGGTCAGGATGTCTCTTGTCTCTCAGGATCTCATACTTTCCAGCCCATCAGACGTCTGTGAGACCTCTGGACCGTCTGGAGCTTGTTGTGTTCTTATGTTGACAAGAATTTCCTCCAGCTGAGCCTTTAAAGTTGTGAGTCACCGGGGCAACTTACAGGGCGACGGTGCCAAGGAGTTGCCTCAGCGCTGCTGTTCCTTTAGTGCCACAGGAGCATCTTGCTGCCAGGAAACATTTCAGTACATCTTTGACAGAGTCACAGCTCAGCGTGTTACCTGCTGCTGCAAGTGTTGCACAGCCGGGCTGCACAACAGACCAGTGTTCACCATCCTCAGACTTCACCATGACCTCACCTCACCATGAGTCTACCTGTGGCAGGAATGTTTGGGGGTAAAACCAATATTGATATTAGAAAAAACAAATTGCAATAGCTGCAACCAGCTGTTGTGACATACATATGCACATACATCCATATGTGCATGCATTCTCTCTTTCTCACACACCACACACAACCACTTGACCTCTGTGGCTAAAATAAAAGGAGAAAATCACACAAATGCCAAGTCCAGTGACACCTGCTGCGACAAACAGTTTTTGGCCATGACACTTGAAGACGTTCTAGGCCACTCCCACAGCCACACCCCTTTTTGCTAGTTGACATGAACAGTTAATCAGCTGTGCTTTGGCTCATAACCAACCTTTCCACAAAATTTTGTGCAAATCTGTGAATCCATTTGGAGGTTATGCACCTTTTTGCGATAGGCCACTCCCATTGCTATGCACTCTTGCAGCCATTTAGGCGTAAACACAAACACACACCTCCACGCACACACAAACACTTGACCTCCATGCCAAATTTCAGCCTCCGGGGGAAAAAGCTGTGACCGCTAAAGGGTGGGGAAATTTTTGTGGATTGATTGCGCCAACTGACCAACAGATGACCTTTAGAGCTGCTGGTCGCAAATAATCTGATAATTAGAAATGTTGGGCATTCATGGGTGATCAGGAGCTTGAACACAAACCGCAAAAAGTAGGTTCACAATATTGATGGAATAGTGAAATCTAATAGATAGATAACTGGACATTGTGTCACAGCAGTGAATTTTAATCATGAGCAAAACATGTCCATTCCTATATTTAAAGCGATATTCCACTCTTAGATAATCATCCACTCAATATGTACTCACCCCTATGCCGATGTGAGGATGGGCGAAGATCTTCAGTTCACAAAACAATCCTGGATTGTTTTTAGCCATGTTTACATCCTACCTGCTACATGCTACAGTTGACATTTCGGCTAAAAACATGGCGTAAATGGCGTCTTTTGCGGTTAAATTTTAATTTCGCGGCTCGCGGACACTTGGATTACACCACAAGAGCAGGATGGAGACATTTCTTTTTTTTACATTTTATCCGTGGTCTCCATTCACTGCCATTGTACTGGATTTGGCTGCAACACTGTTTTCTGCTGAAACTCCAGGATTGTTTTGTGAACTGAAGATCTTCACCCATCCTCACATCAACATAGGGGTGAGTACATATTGAGTGGGTTATGATTCTGGGGTGGAATATCCTTTTATTCTTCTTGGTGTTGTTTTACCTTGTCCCTATGTTTCAATCAATCAGTGGTTTTGTACAAAGCGAAGTGCCTCTATTTGCATTTTTTGCACTGGCCGTTCCTAATTTGATCTGGGAATGTACCCTTTCAAACTGTTGCAGATTGAGTTCAACAGTGTAGTGCGTTCTGTCCCTTAATTTTTTAAAATGTAAAAGGGCACAGTGGAAGCTAAAAAGACTTGGTGTGAACAGCTCTTGACACTTGCAACAACAGTAAGTCATTGTGAATAAACAGAACCTATGATAATAGCTCCATTATAAAATTATGCAGTTTGACATTAAATATAAGGGAAATTACTACACTTCAGATGAATAAATTACATTTCATTCTTTTTGCAACCAAGAAAGTCTTTTAAGTCTAAGTCTTTTTGCAACTTTTTCAGTAAACATACCTGACTAGAAAATTATTGGAGAATTACAGACCAGGCCCTCACCTTTTTTTACTTCCAAATAAAGTGGTTGAGATCACTGGTTCCCAACCTGGCTGGTAACCCCTTGAAATCAATAATACTTGTGACCATTATCAGTGGGTGAATATATCTATAGGGTATGACCATGTCAGCTAAAGAGTAATTTTTTTCACATTTGTATTTGAATACCTTTTCGACGGCCGCAAGGCAGGATTGTTGAGTTATTCACATGAAATGAAGAGCAGATGAACAACCAGGGTGCAAAATTAGATTTTTTTTTCGTCCTCTGGCCAAATGCCTTGTGAATGTTAAAATTTTACGACAGTGAGATTACCTTGTTTTTTTTTTTTTTTTTTTTTGGCTGGTGAGTAAGTTTGGGTGACATGTTAACATTTTCCAGCCAGCCACCTTCAGCCCAAAACAGACAACTGTTGATATACATCTTAGTTAGTCTTTCCACTGTTCCAACAACAACCAACTCTTATTTGGTCAAAATGAATCCTCAATTCACCGCGTTAGATGTAAAAATATTCCGGCTCTACAGGCTGTTTCCTTTTCGCAGTGCGTCGCTGAGCAGGGCTCTTACTCATTCTTTGGAGGCAGACCATTAAATTAGGAAAATATGATGATAAAAATAGGAAAATACGATAATAAAATGACAATAATTGCCCCCCCAAAAACAGGTACAACTGATACCTGATATATTTGTCTAATCACCTAACTCTACTGGTGAGTGAAGCAAATTTACCATCCACCTGCAGATTTTACTAGCATTTGGCTGGTGGCTGCTGCTAATTTTGGGCCTTGTCAACAACTGAAAAATTAAATGTAAATTTTCATAACATGTTTTCTTCTGCTTTCATATCAACTAAATCATCTTGTGACAAGAAAACTGCAAAGATAAGACCTGTATTAGAATATATTGTTTTTATCCTGAAAGAATTCATCCTATTCATCTGTACCTGATGAAATATCCGCTGAGAACTTTTTGCTGAATTTGTGAGTGAATTATTCAGGTACACAGTATGTCCTCATCCTGAGGAGCAATAAAGAGGCTGTGTAACTAATGACTATTAGATTGTTCCTTCATGTGTGTGATTTGTGAGACTGATGAATGCAGCAGCTGTTCACGTTGGCAGACAAGAAGAATTCTCTCTTTTCTACAGGAAAACTTTTGATCTCTGAGCTTCGGCTCATTGGAAGAAAGTTTTCCAGCTCGAGTATGATGAGATGACGATTGCCATTACTGATTGTTGTTTTTATTGCTTCTCTACTTTTAGGTTTATTTTTGTCTGCATATAATTATTACCTAATATTTCCAGTTTGTCTTACCGAAGAATGAGCTGAGGTTTTTGTCCTCTTCACATTCTAGCTCTTCTGTTCCAATCGTCCTTTAGATCTGTCTGCTACTGAAATAAATGATCCTAAACCTCAGGCTTTCAGAGGAAAATATTATGATAACGTTGGTTTCCAGCTCTGATAATTACAGCTTACATTGAATGTGAATTGCATGGGGGTAGACGACATGTGATGCAAAGATCACCACATTTTATCATGACTCATTCTTTAATAGTCATTATGGCTCCACCTTTTCCCTGAGGCATGAGGTGTTAATTTGATAACATGACAGCAAATGAAAGTACTCCTCGATTTGTTGGATGTGCTGAGAGTGAAGGGGATCAGGGAATCCAGTGGAATATAACCTGAATCCTTGTTTGGATATGTGACTCATACAGTACACCTCACAGGTCGAATATTTGCATTCTTTGTCAACAAGCGTCCAAAACTTAAAAAACCTCAAGATGTGCTGTACAGTGTTCCAGATGGGAACACGAGCCTTATGTAGCCTCGTTCCAGACCTCTGAATCACTGCTCTGAATTCAATTCAAAATCAAATAGGTCTTGTGTTGTCTTAATTTACAGCAGTTCCCAAATTGTCAGGCTGTGGCTTATAAGATACACAAAATTTTTTCATGTTTGTTTTAAATTTTTAGAACAGGTTTAAATTCATTAGAGACAATGGGATTTATAAAGCAGTAATCAACTCTAATAGTAAAGCCCTTCAACTTACAGTATGTAATGTATGGGCTGCAGTTATTGAATCAGTTTGGTTCAGATAATAAACATCTGTTGAGTCATTCTGATTCTATGACTAATACAATGTTCCAGCCCTGATATACTCCAAAATGATAAACTGGGTGTCTACCACATTCCACACACTAGAAAGAGAAATTTTTGGGTTCTACAACAGCACAGCGGTCAACGCACCCTGTCTGTAGTCCTCATGCATGTACAACAGTGTGGGTCTGAAGACACTGAAGTTCGATAAATCAGCTGATATTATTTTACCACAGATAAACAGCACAGTACTGAGTAAAAAAAAAAAACATTACATGCATAATTTGCCCACTAGAGAGCACTGACGAGTTTGTTCTTACACTGTAAATTGTTCTGCTCACTACATACTGTATGTTGGTCATAGTATGTGTTAATGTTTAAAAATTAAACATTAAAATTAAAATCAGTTACATGGTTATCAGATCGAAATATCAGTGTCTGTATGCAGCGTCAAAAATCAAGTATTGATTGGGCTTCAGCATGCTCCGTTCAGACGCACTAGGAATCAAAACTGACTTTTCAACAGCAAGAAAGAGCACATATACAGCCAATGGCAGGTAGACATTTATATCTCATCAAATTTATATCACAGAGACCCTTGCAGACTCTCGCAGGTACGAGGACACCTTATTTGTTTATATTATATATATGAGTTGATATGGTTTTCACCTTGAAACATGATGAGAATGACTACCAGTGCTTTTACTGTCATAATTACAGCTGTCTTAGTAGTTGAGTGAACACAAAATGTCACTTGCTAATTCTGCAGTGTTCTTATTCACATGGAGTAGTGAGTGTAGGTGAGACTTCATCAATTAGGCGGCAATGAAAACACTGTGAAGTTTATTTGAATTTTGCACCATAACAGTGGATTCACTTTAATATGTGTTTCGTTCACACATCCAGTAGACATTTTGTCACATAATTTATGCATGTTGGCCAGCCAAGAGCAAAATTAAGGGTGGATATATTTCAATTAAAATGTTCAAATACATGTTTTTTGAAAAGACATTTTTAGTATTTTTGATAAAACAACAGTTCTTAACTGTAAATTAAACTTAATTGGGCACACTGTACCTCTGGGCGATACTATTTAAAACAACGGAACAATCTGTAAGTAATGAGATCATTTAATTCACATCTCCGCTCATACATGAAAGATTTTCTCTCCAAACTACAGCAGCCTTCTTTTATTCACTGTCAGTGGTGATGTTGACTTAATAATATATTATCAGCACTCAGAGAGGGCAGACCTCCGCCAAAGCTATAATCCAGTCTTTTATGCTCGCCCACAATAACCTTTAAATAGCCTTAATTTGGTTTTATTGATTTGGAAAAAACAGTATGGATAATTAAGACATTTCTTACTTATTTCTTGCATACCTGCTGCATTTGTGTCTATTATGATGTTGGAGGTGGCTGGTTTGTTTAGTCACAGCACAACATTTGCTTTAGTCGCAACAGATTTACCATAGACACTGGTGTTACAATTGGTGTTTATCTCAGTGTTTACAAAAGTGAAAAATAATTTGTTTACTCCAAAATTTTATGGATTCTTCCTTGGCCCGTGCTGCACCCCTCCACCAAGTTTCATTAAAATCTGGCCTCTTGTTTTTTTGTAATCCAGCTGACGAACAAACAAACCAACAAACAAAGCAAACCAAAAACATAACCTAATGTTTCAGGACTACTGAGCACATCATTAGAAGAAAACTTTGACATGGGAATTTAAGTAGGGAAAATACTTCTGGAGCCAGTGGTTCCTCCCACATCTCAACTCTGCTCTGTTTGAGGAGAGCTCTTAGAGAGACCATGAGGTCAAAAACATTTGTTAAAGCATTCTCCCAAGAATTGTTTCCTCAGACTATATAGTCCACATAGTTAAACTCTAAAGCAAACCAACTGCTTTCTGTGATCCCCACTCAACAATGAAGTAAGCCATGTAAACAAGCCGACCACACAGAAATATTTTCGTTGAATAGAAGTTACCTGAACATAACATGTGAGGGGCCCGCCATCACTCTATATCACAACGTGAAAATGATTAAATCACAATACAGCCTGATCATATGCAATTTCCATTTATTATTGTGGGGGCATAAATAGGCACTGTGCTATAAATCAGGCTCTTGTTAACCACTTGTGTCAAGAATAAATCCGCCCAGACTCCACCAGAGGAAGTTACTGTCATGTTTCTGTCCACTTAAGTGCCAATAAAGACGGAGACGGAGGAAATGGGCAGACATGTCATTACATCGTCTGTCTCTTTATCTGTCACAGGGATTATCCCCCCAACAGCACTCAGTTTTGCTTAATCCTATAACCTGGCCTTGATTTCACGTGATCTCATTACTCACAGTCCTTTCCATGTCAGAGTGAAAGAAGGCATTGGAAGAAACCGAGCTGAGAAATGGAACATGAAGGTAGTGAGGCTGTTAAAAATAATACGTTGAGGCTTGTGGTCTCACTTCATAGGATTTTTTCCATTTCTTTATTAGCATTTTCATTTTACTGTGTATGGTGCAGGAATTCTTTCCATTTTAGAGAGTTTAGCGTTTTACTAAAGCAGACAGATGTGTTTGATTTAGAAGTCTGAAGGTGTTCTGTCACCTTCACACCGGTTTAAGTCGGGCCAGGCAGCAGTGCAAAACAACTTAACAGACCTAAAGCTGTGTGGGCCAGAGAAGAAGAAAATATTGCGCTTATGCAGCTCGTAAGGGTTCAGTCCAAGGATATGACAGGATAGTACATTCCCATAAGGCAAATTACATCAGCAGTGACTGTGTTTTGAGTTAAATTCCCTTTTCCCATGTTCAACCTGTATGTCAGACATGTGACAGCATTTTTTCTAAGCATTTCTTATTATTTTGAGTGTAACATCAATAACTTACAGCATCAGAGGAAGCCAGTGGGGGAAAATCTTTGACTTCTCTTTAAAAACATTAAAAAAAACAAAATCTTTGCCCTTGTGTTTCTGTTGGTTAAAACAAGTGTCTTTTAGTATTTTGCTTTGTGTGAACTCGGTCATTTGGTTTTCTGGGGTTTTAAGATCACACTGGAGGACGAGCGGACACAGGAAAATGCTGTCGGTGAGACCTTCTGAGGGTCGATGTAGTTGTTCTCCAGCCTCAGGGCCACCAGAGTGGCGTCTCCGTTGTGGTTCGGGTCACAGATGCCCTCGTCAGGGATACTCCTGGAGGACACAGCATCAGGATGTAGTTAGATACAATTTTCATTCTATCTAGGACTGATTATTTTCTCAAATATTTAATGAATCATTTGGTCTATAAAATGTTAGATAATTGTGAAAAAAGGCCATCACAATTATGTAAATGTCTTTGGATTGCATGTTTTATCCAGCCAACAGTCCAAATCCAAATCTACTCAATGGACTATCACACAAATCAGAAAGAAAAGCAGCACATGTTCACAATTGAAAAGATGGAATGAGGTAATGCCATTGTTTTTGTGCTTGGAAAATTACTGAGAGGATTATTTGACCACTGTTGTTGATTGACTGACTGACTGTTTCAGGTCTATGGAACATTGCAGCAGTACCTAATGAATCCTTAAACCGATTTTTCAATTTATCATTCAGGTGTTTTATAGTCTCTGTGGTATGGAGCTTGTCTGGGTTTGTTGGAGTAATATTTAGTTTATCAATCTAGCTGGTTTTGTATATAAGACACTTAATACTGAATATGGTGTTTTTCAAGGAAGCATGCAGATTATATACATTTGCATATCTTCATATCACTTTACAATCACAAGTTTGTTTTGCCTGCCTCACTTATGTTAATATTTGGATGCGTAAAAAAATCTTTAAAACTAAATTAGCAAAAGTGATGAATTTTACTTATATGACAAAAGCAGAAAGAGTGAATCTGTACTCAAGTTTGTCTGTCTGTCTTAAGGCACAGACTTGGTGATAGTTTTAAACTTGGTTTGTAAATTCTGTGATTTTTATCAAAGTCACAAAAATGTCTCGGCATCATCCCCAAAGTAAGAAAATTACAGTTAATTCAGGATGCTGCCTTCAAGATTTTGACACTAACACTAAAAAGTGTTTACAATTGTCCGCTGCTTGCAACACTGCAGTGGCTACCTGTGTTTTTTTTTTAGAACAGATTTTAAAGCCATCTTACTTGTTTATGTAGCCTTACATAACATATTACATAACCTAATATGAACTAGAACTCTTAAGCTGCTGTCTTTAGAAGTTCCTAATGTTTCTCACAGGAACAGAACGGCATTAGTATTTAAAATTCAAGCCTCAGTTTGGGGTAACCCGACTTTCTCTTCTCTTCTTTATTTATTTATTTTTCGATATCCAGATTATTGTTATTGTTCACATTGTACTACATATGTGAAAATAATCTGCAGTATTTGCTTGGGAGGTGGTTGCAGTTTACCACCTGGCATGTCAGCTATCTTGGCCGTGAAGATGGAGCCTGGTGCAGTTGTTAAATTGTGATGTTACCGTTATGTAAACCCATGCTACAACCTGGACTAGACGTGAGTGAATAAGGAGGTGATTCAGGGTGACTCTCAGGTGGAAATATGAATCGACTTGTTTTGTTCCTTGTCGTCAAGACAACTCTCCGTCCAGTGAACTTTCAGCTTTAATATTGTCTGGAAAGCTGTGATGAATGAGTCAGTCGTCTGGTCAGGCTCTGGGTCTCTTGGTCTTACAGGGTTGTATTGAATTTCAATTTTTTTTACCCCTGAGCTCTGTCTTTCATCACCTGGTTTTATTGTTTTCATTTGGATGCATCTGCTACTTAAATTAACAGCAAAGTCTCTTTTTTTAATCTTATGTTTGTAGTTTGAGGAAGAAACTATTTTTGTTATGTTAAGACATACCAATATCTGACATTTTGACAAAGTTATCTTGATTGATAATTCAGCAGTTACAATTTAGGCCCTATTTCTATGGTTTTGTCCATCATTTCTATCAGTCAGATAAGTTTATACTCATTAAGTTAAAGACGTGAATGTAAACGTCTTTTTGAGCTATAAACTAATTTTTTTTTGCTTTGTACTATGGTGAAACATCTATGCTGGTGTTAATTTTGACATTTCTTAATAAATCATCCTGAAACTTGCAAAGCCAATGCTGAGATAAAACTGAATGTTTGGGACTGCTCTACGTCATGAGATTTATAATTTTAAAAAGCACGTTAACGCCCTTTAATCAGAGTTGGGCTGCCCAACTCCCCCAGCCACCGCTCTTGATTATGTTCTATTTTTTCACTTTTGGCGGCTGTAAAAGCACCACTGAAGTGAGCATCCTTTCTCTGGGTCAGGGCTACTGCTCTGTACTGACCCCGTACAGTCTCCCGCAGACACTCACACACACAAGAGAGAGCCTCCTCTCTGAGTCTCAACTGTTAGTTCAGCTAGCTCCAGCACAAGTGCAACACAGAGACTTTTTTGAACTAGGAGAGGTCACTCAGTAAAGTGCAGAATCCCTGCCAGGCAACAGATGGTGAAGCACCTACTGCAATGCCACCACAACTGCCAGATGCAAGGTTTGTAAAGTTCAATCAACATTAACATGACCCTCACCTACGTTGTCCATAACTGAAACAAGATTTCAGACTGAAAAATTTGTTGATCTCTTGTGGCCTCTAGCAGCCAGTTAAGAAGAGTGAGAAGTCAGCTGTCAATGGTCGTATAAAACAGAGCAGTCAAAAAATAGAATTACTGCCACAAGTATGATTCTAGGAACTTTCAAAGCTCCAGCAGACTCTCTGTGTTTCCAGTGTTCCTCTGCGTACGCAGAGAGCCTCGTCCCCTACAGTGGCTGTCCTGCGCACCCCACCCCACCCTCCCCTTCCTCAGTCCCTTTGCCTACTTCTTAACATTTTTCTGAATTATACAGTGGGTGGAGTTAGGCTCAGGCCTGGGGGTGCAGTTACACTTTAATAGCTGAGATTTATAAAGTAGATTTTACTATCTGAGCAAATAGTTTGGTCAAGTCAAGCCAGATTTCTTCAAATGTCTTTATAATCTGTATGGCATGACACCCTCTAGCCTTTTTGTACAATATGATGAAAGAAAATGTAGATGAAAATATAAAAAATAGGCTTGGAATTATTCTTGAGTTATGGATCCCCTGAGATGGGCTGCTGACCTTCAGAGACTACAGCGCCTGTGTGCTTGGATAGACTTCAATCCTTGTGACCCTGAACACAATATGTGGGTTAGGAAATGGATGGATGAAAAATACTTGGAACTGAGATAATTTTCTCCAAAAAGGAAAAATATATGCAGGAACCCAGAATTTTTAGCATGTGTTTGGCTGTGTGTTGGCATACAGAGAGCTATTAGACCAGGGGTTTTCAAAGTCTGAGACTGTGGGCCTCCCCTCAGAGACAGCCTGGAAAAAGACCCCTCCTTAGTTTTACTTGTTTAGTTTCGGTCTATTCCTGGATGCCTATGGGATCATGATTGTGTTATTTGATCCCATAGACACTCAGAAATTGAGCCAAGATAGCCTATTATTGCTGTTTTACATAACTTCAGTCTAAACCAAATACATAAACAAGTTCTGCCCAAAGGCATTTATTAGTTTCTGACTCTGGGAAAGTAGGAAAAACAGTAAAATTCTCCAATACTGTATCTCTGAATTATCTCTTTAACCAAATCACCCTATTCAGACTGTTCCATGTGATCTCCTTTTGATAACTAATGTATACAATTTTGTTTATTTACATTCACTGAGCCTTGCCCGAAACTGCTTGGAGCCCCTCCGGGAGGCCCACCTCCCACTTTGAAGACCTCTGGTTTATAGGTAGTCTAACAAAATGTCTCATTCACATCTGTAGGCCTCCATCTTCAGCAGAGGGGCATTCAACAAGTAGATATCAAGTGCAGATGATCACCCAAATGTTATAACTAAACATCCAATGACAGTTCGCCTGTTCCTCAAGGAAACAGAAACAGAAAGGCTGCATGTGGTGAAATTTCTCTGCGACTCGACACAGAATTACCTCAGATCAGCACTAAGACAGACTGTACACTCACATATAACCATAACTATGATTAATTATTCATATTTATGTTGTGAAATCAAGATTAGTTTAAAAGAGTGGTTTATTCCCAGGAAGTGATCATTTTAAAATCACAGAAAACCTTCAACCTTCCCAAATTGTTCGGTACAGGATGGATATTTGTGGATGGGGACTTCATACCTGATCTTGTTATTGTTGAGTCTGAGGAAGTGTAAGTTGGTCATCTCGTTGATGCCAGATGGCACAGCGATCAGCTGGTTGTTATCCAGACACAGTTCCACCATGGAGTTGTACGAGCCAAAGAACGACTCGGGTTCGATTCCCTCCCCGTCCAGTTTGTTGTAGGAGAGGTAGAGGTACTCTAAACCAGGGTCCATGTGGGCAAAGACGTAACCTGTGGAGGTGTTGGAAGGAAATGGTGTAACTATGGGTGTGTATGGTTTTTGAACAGCCAAGTAGGGCTGCAACTAGCGGTTAATTTAATGACTGATTCATTATTTTGTCTATAAAACCCTAAGTGTCATTTTAATGGTCTGTTTGGTAAGTGAATGAAGTAGGCGATTGTGGGACAGACCATGATGTTGGACCTGATATTGTTTCTGGTTTTCTTTCACGTTTACATGATTGTGAGATACAGTGGCCAACAGAGAATCCAGGGCCCCCTGGTGGCAGTCATGAGCAAGTCCAGTGATCTTTTATTTTCCTGTAATCTTGTTTGATATTTTTAATTTTTCCTGCATTGTTTGGCTGTGTCATACTTCCCCATTTCTGCCAGATGATGAGAAATCTTCTTCAGTCTTCCCCCAACTCCCTCTGATTGGCCCTGTCTCCAAATAGCTAACTAGTTGGACGTGCTATTTGCCCATCTGGTGTTCTCTAGAGTATTGCTGATCCCGTTCTACAGATGCATTAGTGAAATGATGGTTACTGTTGGGTTTGTTTCAGTCATGCTTCTTGTGATGTGACATCATATCGGCTCAACCAAACACAGTCAAAAGGCCTAAATCTTGTTGAGGAAGTCCTCCAGGTATCAAGTCAGTCAACCCACAGTTAAGACCCTCACATCTGCTAAGCGTCAACACTTTCCACCTACCAGGTATCCTCTCTATGTTGTTCCCCACCAGCACCAGGTGGACCAGAGATTTGGGTAGGTAGGATGGTACCAGGTAAAACTGATTATGTGAAAGGTCAATGGACTCCAGATTTCTGCAGAGAAGTGGAAAGATGAGGGGAGGGAGAATTTGTAAGGAAATGGAAAAGGGAACATAAGTTATTGCTTGTCAGACAGATGATTGAAGAAAATCTGAACAGAAATTAGAAACCATCCACTGCAGTTCTGTCAATAATGTGCCAAAACAAATGTTCCTTTCCTCTTTGAAACAGTCAGTAATACATCAGGGTTGGTGCAAATTTGTGGTGTAACCGATGTGTTCAGATGTGTGAAGTTCGGTATCAGGAAGGAAAAAATGATGTTGGAACACCTCAAAATTAAACAGAGGTAAAATGCACCACTCAAAAGAGCATGTGAAGTTATGGTAGTGAAATGAAGAATATCTGTATTGGTGAGAGCCTAAAGAATTATGTGACAGGTTTCTTTTTTTCGGACCTGTGGCTGAACCAGGCCATCGGGGCAATCCTGGTCTCATCCAGCCTGTTGTGTCTCAGAGAAACCACGTTAAGACTCTGGGTCTGATTGAAAACCGTCTCTGAGATTTCCTCAATCAGGTTGTTCTCCAAGTACAGCTCCTGAACGACAGACAGAGCAGAAAAAAGATACCAAATGTTTGACATAATTAGGCTCAAAAAAAGAAAATGTTTATGATTTGTGGAAACTTGTGGACAATAACTGGAATTTAGTGTCCGAGTCACGGTAGGATCCCGTAGTGTCAAATGTTTTTAATGCACTGTAGGAGTGTTATGAGTTTGTCATATAACAGTTGTGTTAACTGAATGCTTTTGGTTCAGAGATCTTGGCAGAGGGTTTGTGGTTTGCTGGGACTGTTTCAAGTTATAAATGCGTAACCACCCCAAAATTAAATTCATGTTTTTTTTCTACCTGCCTTTGTTAAAATTGTCAACCTAATCAACAGAAAGGTGAAAGCGTCTGATAAATCCTGGAATCCCAGAGCTAATTAGCAAAGAACAAATGTTACAGGTGGATCACAATCTTCAGAACTAATGACAAGAAAATGTATGGTCATTTAGGTGTGCAGGGAGTGTGTAGAAACTCCATGGTCATAACATGAAGTTGGGTTTTAAGATGGATTTACAGCAGCAGCATGTCACTAGTTTTCTGCAGTGTTTGTGGTTAACCAGAAGCCGTAATTACAAGTTGGGTGTACTGGTTTCCCACAGGTAGAAGCAGAGTTTACTCAGTGGAGAAGTCTTAAACATCAGAGCCAAAAAGAAAATACTGCTGCATCAGCAAACCTAAATTCCTGACTGACTGACTGACTGCCAGCTGCTCAGAGGGCCTCTGATAATGTGACAGATGCCTGATAGATTTAATTCAAAACTATAAGTTGATGGTGGATTTATGGATAAATTTGTGGAGCTCCTCGAGTCTTGAGCCCTTTTCTTCCAAATGCTGTTGCTGTCCACAATGTCAGGCACAGTGTCCAATCAGCTTGAAATGATTTTCAGTCCTTAGAAGCCTACCAGGAAAAAACAAACATCTTATGACAGAATCAGAACTACAATAAGCTTTTAACTTCTGGTATTGATGGAAGCCCTCATCACAAAGTCTGTGACTAGTTTTAGGATTTTGGGGGTTCCTTTGAACTTATGGAAACAATGAAGATCGAGCAATGATGACTAATTTCTTCTAGGTCAGTTTTCTGGAAGCAACAAGCAGCTAGCCAAGGCTTTTGAAACTAGTAGAGAGTACTGTGTCCCGGACTTTTATGAAGAAAGTCAAAAGTCTGGCTGTGAGGTATCCTAGTGTGGGGAATGAAGAGGCAAGAGCTGGATAGATAAAGTAGTGTTCTTCATACCAGCAATGACGGCGGAAGGCCCTGTGGTACGGTGCGGAAGTGGTTTCTGCCCATTCGGAGGTAGGCGAGCTCGCTGAGGGGAGCGAAGGCCAGAGGATCCACATTACCCTCACTCAGCAGATTTCCCTCCAACTCCAGAATCACCAGGCTGCTCATATCTTTAAGATAAAAAAATAGATAAACATCGTCCCTCAGCTGGAAATTTGTCACAAAATCAGGAAACATCTTTGAGACTATATTAGTCAGTTACTCTGTAAAACAGAACAGTTAATTCTCTTTTGATTGTGTATAACATACTGTGCATCTATAGCATTACTGTGAAACAGAGGCTATCAAAAGGTTGAGCACAAAACAGAGTAGGGCTGAACAATTATGACCCTCTACACATGATCAGTGGTATGAGATGTGCAAGAAATTTGATTAACAAAACAAGGTACCTATAATTTAAAAAAGAGAGTGAGAGATTTGTGACATTTGTGAATTACACAACACATAAGATGATGATTATCCACTGAAAAAGAAGACAAATAAAAGTTTGTACATCAGGGTTATGCACTGAAAGGTCAGTGACAAACCAGAGCAAAGTTAAGTTGGACTGTTCATTCTTTTACTTAAAAACAGCAGCTTGACAAAACAACTAGACAACTTACTTTTTGTCTCTAATGCCTTCAACCAAATGTGGAAGTTTAAACTAGTTGAACTTTTGGCAAAACTGTGAGGTGTAAAATCCAATCAGCGCCCAAAGTAGCGCTGCCACAAGTTTCTCTCTGGAAAAAACAAAGTGATTCTGCTGTTGATGATGTGTAGAGGTACTAATTGTTTTTACATTTAAAATGTAAAAAGTGCAATGTTCAAATCTCAAGAGGCTTGATTATAATTAGTTCTTTACATTAGGTTACTGATGATTTAAAGCTCTGAGAGGTGAAGATTTTAGTTGGAAAACAGAGATAACACTGGATGAAATGGCTGTCGCTGCCAACTTGCCACCAACTGTAGCTGTTAAGATTATCTCAGTGAGCTGGCCACATTACAAAATTAAATTCCCTGATGTTGTCTGCTTAATTTCTGCATGCTGGTGTCTGTACTGCACTTTGTCAAAGAGGGTTTCCAGCAGAAAGACACTCACCTCTGTATCATTTTGTTGTTTGATCGTGTGAACTCTGCTTTCACAGACAAACCGAGTGATGAGTCTATAATCGAGGTGATTGCACCTCGATCTTGTGTCTTTTTTAAACGGTAGTTGGCAGCTTGGTGGATTGTTTTTGGTGCATTATGGGATATATTGTAGTACCTCTGAAGCTGTTTTTATGTATTCTTGTCAGTTTGTTCTCATTGATCTTCAGCTCCTGCAGGGTGGGGGGAAGGTCAGAGGGAACAGCTTCTAGAAGGTTCCCATCCAAGTACAGACGCCTCAGCTTCTTCAGACCCTGAAACACACGCACACACACACACACAGGTACTGGTCATACTGGAAAGTATTTGATGGTGATGTGTGCAAAGTTGACTGCTCCCTTTCATACCACAAATGTTAATTCTAGAAAAACCCGTCCATCTTTCTCTTCTGCCTGTTTAAATTCACTTTCAGGTCACATCGATGTCTTAAAAGTGTTTTAAAACACTTGATGATTCCTGCAGTTTTCGTTATTTGTCTTTTCTTTCTGGTTGATTCCATTACTTCAGATGTTCAGTATGTCTGTTTTACACGCCCGCCTTTATGCTCTGGTCTTTGGAGGCGATTGTCAGTAAAATCTGCATCATGATTTCTTGAAGCCACTAAAGAAACACTAGAATAGAATGACAGACGGTTTGGGAAAAACATTTGGCTTCTATGTCTTACTTTGAAGGCTTTAGCATCTATGCCAGCAGAGGTGAGTTTGTTCTTCTTCAAGTTGATCCATTCCAGGTTGGGGATGCCATTAAAGGCTTCAGCAGGGATGCTGCTGATGTTGTTGCCTGCAGGTCAGAAGAGCTTCAGTCAGTTAACACTGAGAGCAGGAAAATTGTTTTTGATGTTATAGTTCTCATAATTGTGGGCAAGATGTGGTGGAGACTAAACATCAGTAATAATAATAAGTAATGTTGTACAGATAATAAAATGCCGTAACCTAAAACACGTAGCTAAAAAACAGAAGTCAAGCGTTCATGTTGTGTCGCAGTAACTGGAAAAATGAATTCCCAATTGCGAAAATTCATATGAATGCCTTTGCAAATTGTAACAACTCATTAAGTCAGCAAAAAATTATTCAGTAAATTATTTATTAGGATCAACACCAAAGTTGGAAGAACGACTTCCCAATTCGGGACATGGTACAATCTGAAGATGCAATGGCAGCCTCAGCAAAATGCTAAAATAAACCAATTTTAAAAAATCTGATTGAATTATCATTATGTGGATTATTTTAAAATATAATTTCTAATATATAGCATCAAAATCTTATTTGCAATGCCCTTCTTTCTAATTGTCCTTCTAAGCTGCTCTGCTGCTGAGATTTAGTGCAAACAGAACAGACCTACAGCCCAGCTGACAAAAGCTCAGCTGAAAAAATATAAAGAGCTCCTGACCATTTAAAATCCAAAAGTATGAACAGCAGACAGCGAGGTTGGATTTACTGCCCCACATGAGAATGGAGTGCGTTCTCTATGAGACCCTCTCCAATGAGTGTTTAAAACCATCTAAACTTCAGCGTTACTCGAAACCACCAGAGCAACCTACAGAGACGCAAAAAATGTAGGGGTTTTAAAGACCTCTATAAAAGGGGAGTCCTGGCCATAAGTTAATGCTATGTTGGTGGTCTTGGCATGAAAAAGTTGCTCTAAGCAAAGTAATAGTTTAAAATTAGGAGCTCCAGTATTTAAAGCAATTAGCTAATGAAAAATAATTGTGTGAAATATTTAATAGGCTGCACCAAATCAGAATTCCAAAATAAATGTGCGGATCTCAGTTGAATCTTTGAGTTCTTTGGTTACAAAAGTTAAAAGCTGAACCCAAATGGATGAGAAACTGGATTCAGATTCAGTAAAATGCTGATCCTCACACTAGTGATGTTAAAGTGTTAAAGTGGTAAAGATTGTTCTTCAGGTTGCAGTGTTTGCAGCTCTCTCTGGCTCTGCTCGTCTTGTTGTGGTGTTGACTTACCCTCCAGACTGAGAGATTTGAGCTCAGCTATGGCCAGAGGAGGAAAGTAGGTGAGTTTGGCGTTCTCACATGTCACAGTGACATCAGAAATGTCGCAGCCTGGAGGGAGGCCTGCTCTGTTCACTACCACCACCTCCCTCTCCTCCTCTTCCTCCTCCAGCTCCTCTGCCTCTTCCACCTCTGCTTCCGTCTCTCTCAGCTCGTCCTCCGTCGCAGCAGGAGGTCTTGGGATGGGAGCGGGGAGATCTGGTTCCTCTGGTTCTTCAGGTTCTTTTGGAGGCATCTGAAACACATCTCCTCTCAGCCACACTTCTTCTTCCTCCTCCTCCTCCTCCTGCCTCTCTTTTACCTCCTTCAGCCGCTCCTCTTCCTCTTCCTCCACCAGAGCCAGTAGCTCTTCCCTCAACTTCTCCTCCAGCCTCCTCCTTTCCTCCTCTAGCTTCCTTTCCCTCTCTCTTGCTTCTTTCTCTGCTGCCTCCTTCTGCTTTCTGTCTTCCTCCTCCTCCTGTCTCCTCCTCTCCAGCTCCTCAATCTGCCTCCTCCACTCCTCCTCCTCTCTCTCCACTTGCAGTCTCAATGCCTCCTCCTCCTCCCTCCTCCTCTCCTCCGCTATTTTCCTTTGTCTCTCTGCCTGCTCCTTCCTCTGCTTCCTCCTCTTCTTCCTCGCCTCATCCTTCTTCTTCAGCCGTTCCTCCTCCTCACGGTGCTCCTCTTCCTCCCGCCAGAGGATTCGCTGGATCTCCTCCTGGGTCAGTGGGGTCACGGAGTTGATAGGATCATTGGGAACTGCGGAGTCACCAGAAAGTTCAAGGCTGAGGTCAGGTTCTAGGGTGGATGTAGGGTGGTTCGGGGGCAGCCAATCAAAGGGCAGGAGGTGGTAGGGGGCAGGAGGTGTTCAAGAGGAAAAACAAAGGTGACAGTACAGAAAGAAGGAAGGAAACAATAGAAATAAGACAGGAGAGAAGACAGGAGAGGAAGAAGCAGAGGAAAAAGTAGAAAAAATAAAGGAAAACTAAAAGAGAATGATACAGGATGGAGATAAAAGATGGTGCAGACAGACAAACAGACAGGATGATAATTGGACATAGAGACAGACAGGAGGGGGACAGACAAAGACGGCTGTGTGTTAGTGTTGTAGACAGATAGAAACCCACATCTGTCCAAACAGACAAGTACAAGACCAGCTTGTTGTAGCTACAGAGCAGACTGCTGCTGTAGACCAGTCTGGACCAGATCCCATTAAATTCTACTTGTATCAAGTAAAGGTGGTCTTTTTCTGTTCACCCACCTTGGTGCCAGCTGGTACTGGATCTAAATTTGATACTCATGCTGTATTTCCACTACATGGAAAGTCTCAACTCGACTCTTCTCACTTTTGGCACTTCTACTTCGTTTTCCACTGCAGATACTTCCTGAGTGTAGGCAGAGCTTATCGTCAAGGCAACACTATTCCAGCAGTTGGCAAACGACACCCACATGGATGCTGTGGTCTTGAGAAGCTGCAGCCTTCATTCACTGATAAACTGTAACCTACACTGTACATTTACTGCCACACTGACAGCTTCACTGCTCACCTTTTACTCCACTCTGCTGCATTCACTGTCACTCTCTGCAGCTCGCTCTCTCTCTTTTGACCACACAGTCACCACATGTGATACCAAAAAAAGTATCAGGCACTGTCCATAATGGAAACCGAAAAAAGTGAGTAGAGTCAAATTGAGTCAAGCCGTACAGTGCAGTGGAAATGCAACTTTATTTGACAAATTTAGACCAACCTTAGCAGACTTAACAAGCACTTGATGCTGTTTTATAGTCACAAAACTACGTCCCAGCAAAGACATCCAGCAAATATTACATGAAAAAGACTGATAGTGTCTTGTAGCCGTGAGATTTTGTAAGGTCATAGGCATGCGTCATTGGTTGTCCAACATCTCCAACAATGTCTCCCAGTAGTTTGTCTGAGAATACCTCAGGGTCACTTCATGAGCCAAGAGTATTCTTTTGAGTATAAAACAGCTTGTGGTGTTTTTTTTCCTTCACAGTTAACTCCACACACAGGCAGAGTTTATACACAGTGTACTTATACAGATACGTACATGTTTCTATAGTTATTCTGTCAGGTTGATGCCGTATTCATCTACACAGTGATAAGTCATTGACAAAATGACTTTGAGAAGTTTCCTCCTGCTTCACCTCCATGCAAGCACATAGTGATGTGCAGTGTATGTCTGTGAGCAAAGAGTCAGTTACTGTCAATTCAACTGCTGCAGTTTTTCCCCATAATTTCACAGAGGCTATACAGACTGGTTTCCTGTCTACAGTAAAGGATACCCATACAGTAAGGAGGAAGACAACTTATTGCCACAATATCGTGATTGTTTATATATGGACATTTTCAGTATTTAGAAATCAAGTACTTTGCTTCAAACGTACATTTGTATGTGGAACAGGTAATGAGAAACTAAATGAAATTCCTGTTATGTGCCATCAAATTATACCAGATGTCTCAGTGTTTTGTGTGTAAGAAACTCTGCACCTCTTCTATGCAAATATAATGATTTTTCCATCCAAAGCCAGATCAGTTATCCACCTCAGCTGTCAGCAACTCCCACGCTGAAACATTAAACATAAATGGAACAGAGCCTGACAAACATTTGCACTGCTCAGCTATAACACAGCCGTAAACACAGTAACAGTATGAGCTGTCTGACCACAAAACAGGTGTTTCTTCCTCACCTGTTTTTTGTACAAAACTACCTACCACCTCATTAAAATCTAAGGTCAGAGCCCTGGATTTTAATAAGGTGGTAGATAGTTTACTAGATTCTAAAAGCTATTATTCACTCTGAACCAACATGGAGGTGGCACAAACAACTTTTTATGGTAACTTCCCCTTAAACTTGCACTCATTCTGGTTTGTTTTCTCCCTCCAGCATGTATACCCAGTCTTAGTTTTGATGAGACTGAATTGACAGTAAGGTGAAACCAATCCTGGGCATGTTGAAAACAACATGCGTCCTCTATCTCCCAGCATACAGACATGTTAAAACTTTCACAACATGTGTCTTGATCTGACCCAAAATGTGCTAAACACATTTTTTTTAAAACCATGGTGGAAACAGGAAGCAACATGCTGAGGCCTCAGAGATGGAAACTGTTTCTTTTCATTCATTCCAGGAGACGAGAACCGTTTAAACATCAGCCAAATTAATTTAAAACTGTGCTGACAGCTGAATTTTGCACATCCACATCCAAATATGATTCCAGTGAGACACAATATGGATAACTAACCACCAATATTAGACTTTTGTATCCAATTCAAGACTCATCAGTTTATGTTTTCAGAGCAAACTGTCTACAAACACAAAGGGTAACTGGTGAATTCTGATGTGTTTTAACGAATCCCTCGTATAAACCAGCTTTATATATACCACTAATTGTGAATAAAACTTAATGTGAACACACTCAAAATGTTATAATTGCCTGCTGAGTTGTAAAACAGTGCATGCACAGCTGCAGAACGTTCAGCCAGTCAAAGCTGAACCAGAGTTTGGTAAAAAATGGGTTAGGTAATGACTTAAATGTGTGTCATTTTCACTTCCAAATCATTGTGGTTAAAAACAGCACATCCTGCATGTCCTGGTTGAAAGCTGAATGTAGCATTGTTGCCATATAACGCATTTCAGGAATGAAGTTTTCTGAACTAATTATGATCATACAAAATATTCTACAAAATTTAAAATTTCCTGTAAAACTTGTGACTGATTGTCAGAAACTTTGCTCAACTCTGTTGCCTCTTCATGTTGCACCATGGAGTAGCCACATGTTGTGTTTCTACCTGGCTCCATGCAGACAGGGCAGCACTCCCCGGCGGGGATGAACGGGAAATGGCAGTTCGTTACGGGGCAGGTGATCTCGTCACAAACCACCCGCCCATCAGTACACAGACAAGTCACACAGGGCTTTGGAGACCAGACGGCCTGGTTGAACATGGTCAGGCCCTGGTACACACACTGACCCTGCTTACCTGAAACAACACAGACACATCACAGTCAGTTCAGTGGTTCAGTGTAGTATAAAATTGCTAACAGGCCACACAGAGACACTAGGTAAGATATGAAGGGAGTAGATGTCATTTGGCAATTGTTATTTCATGGGTGTTACCTGTTTGGGAGAATATCTTTCAAATGGACACAGACAATGGATGTAAACATGGTTGTATTTAGTGCTGGAGTGCTGATTTTGAATAAAGTTTGCTCAGACGCAAGGCCGGGGTTGTGGAAATGCAACAAAGGTCCTGGCCGCAATTAACTGGGGATGTTGCACTTGTATGATATGCATCTTCACTATTTGGCAACTGAGACACCCAAGCTTGTTTGACCAATCAGTTGCAAGTTACATATCTGTCCTGTCACCACCATTTTTATTGACTCAGAAGCTTCAACTGAGGAGCAGTTGACCTAACTTTGTTGTGTTGTGTCTCTTATTTCTGCCTACAAAGCTTTGATTTGACTTTTGCTGTACAGTTAATGAGCACAACAACAGCCAAACTGAATCAATGAACAAATCTGGTATGTTGGCAGACTGTCAGAGAACAAGGTAAACTTAAACACCTTTAGCCTAACGTGCTGACCCTTGTCATCCTCCTCAGCAGCAGCAGCAGCAACAACAGGCCCCTGTGCAATAATTGCTGTGTGCTATAGTAAAATCTAAAGCCTGTACTTTATCATCAGAACCAGACAAAGCAGTGGTTTGTAGCGTTTCTGCTCCTCCCTCTGCATTAACTTCACCTTTCAACATCAGACCGGGGACAGGACGAGGCTGTGACTGGCAGTGAGTCAGTAGAAAAGACTGTAAACCACTATGAGGAGGCAGGAAGAGGCTCTTTGCGTCTATTTTAAGTGTGCCCTGCCTGTCATCTATCCTTTCTAATGGTATGCTCTTTGTTAACGTCCATAGAAACACAGGTAGTTAAGAGGCTCAGGTTATTTCTCTTAAATACTGTCTCTCCTATATCTGTCCTTTTTAGTGTGAGCAGTGAGACTGTCACCCTGTCATCTCTGCTGGAGCACACATACTTTAGAGCTTTTCTTTTCTCTCTTTATTGTCAAGTAAATTGCAGGGTTTTGTTTAAATAATTACAGCAACCATCAGACTTTGCTGTGGCACCATCATCCTCTGGTGTTCAGTGCATATTTTCAGTGTTTTTATTAGTGGTGAAACAATTACTCGATTATTTGATTGACAAACAATGTATTTACAACAGTTTTGATAACCAGATCATCATTTTCCAAGCAAAACCATCAATCATCCTGTGATTCCAGCTTCTCCAACTTGAGAGTTTTCTGCTTTTCTCTTTCTAATTTCAATGTAAACTGGTTGGTTTTTGGACTGTTGGTCGGGCAAATTTGAAGATGTCATTCTGGTCTCTGGAAAAACAGGAATTCCAAGATTTCTTTTTATTATCTTGTATTTTCTGTTGAAAAGAATGATGAAAATAGGTTTTTTCCAGTAAATGATGATTTAGGTGGGAGATATGTCATTCTTAAAAGGTTACTTTGGTATTTTCCAAACTGGTCCCATTTTTTGTGTCAAAGTGTCTACTGGGGATGATAATTTTTGAAATTAGTCGTATCGAGCAATTCAAGTGTCTGACATCATGGAAAGGATCCTGACAGAGATAAACCTTTTTGTGAAAGACTAAGATATTTTTTGTTTCTTTTTTTTCTTTTACGGAAACAGTAATTTTATCATCAAAAAACACACTTTATTCAAACTCGACAGACAAAATAAAACTCACCAAAACTGTCGTTCTTCAACTTTCCACTGCTCGGACACACAACAACTCTGGTTTGGTGGAAATAAACCTTTTATTCACCAAGACAGATTTGAAAATATTATGTCTCTGCACACTGTTTCTCCTCACCTCTTTCTCTGATGTCCGTTCTCCTTCTCGCTCCACTCTGGATATTTTCACATCTAGCTCTGTGAATTAAGGATTTATTTTGACCAGACCAGAGTTACCCTTTAAAGCCCTCTTCAGAATATCACATAAGTCTTGATCATATTTTTTCTAAAGCGGGAGGCCGGCCTCCCTGTGGGGGCTCCAGACAGTTTAGGGGAGGCTCAGTGAACGAAAGTGAATTTGTTTCTACATTAGTCATTATGTCAAACAGCAATATCAGGCACCTTTTTCTAAGCTCTGCCTGAGGGGAGGCCCTCAGTCAGGTAGGTTTACCTTGAGATCAGATTGTTTCACACTGAAGTTCCCTGTAACATTTACAGAGACGATTGGGTGTCATGTTGATCCGATACCTGTAACTTTCCGTTTCTGTAAACTGCAGCCTGATCTGTTTGGTTGCTGTCAGTTTTGTTTGCTTGTCTGAACGCAGAGGCATGTTCTCATCTCTTAAACAACAGCGTAAACAGAGCCAAACCATTTGAATCTACATGAAAAGAAAATCCCCCTGCAGCTCCCAACAGCAGACTGCCACCATCACCACCTTCCTTCTAATTACATAATGCTGACTTCATTGTTTTAAACTGAGGGGCCTCCATGTGGCTTTGAGGTTCTCCTTTGGAGTCCTCGTCTCGTAGGTTTTTTCAGGACTTATTATCTGACGAGCTCTTTTCCCACAGATGGTTTTCCCTTCTGTTCATGTCAGAATGTGATGATTTGTCATTAAATTACTGAGCTGTAATAACTGGCAGCTTCATTATGAGAACAACTCGGAGCTGAGCTGAGCTGTTCCCTCTCTGCACGCATACATCTTGTTTGATTAAAATGCCCTGTTTTTATTTAAGATTTTATTTAAAGGTTTTAAGATTTTATTGGCTAGAAAACTCAAGATACCACTTAAAAGGTTTGAATGCAAAGATATATTGTGCCTGTTTCCATGTCGGTTTGCACATAAACACACAAACACAAATTAACTAAATTGTTTCTTTAAAAATTGGTCAGATTTGCTGCAGAGACAAGATGCCTGCTAGTGCACTTATTAAATCAACTTGAAAGTTTATTTTGTAAATTAAAACAGGTTTTTTGAGGATCATTTTTGGATGTTTCAAAGATTTAATATGTGCACAGAGCGAAAGTTGTAACATGCCTTTCAACTGGTACATAAACTCACACTGGTGTTGCTGACCAACTTTCTCATGTTTGTTTGTTTTTTATTGTTTGGCTATAACTTTAATACGTCCTCTTCAGTTTCATTGCTCCTTTTCAAACTTGCCTCCCGACAGATCAATCAGCTTATTTGAGGTGGAGCATTGCACCAGTGCATTGTAATATTATTTGATATAGAAACAAAAACAATTGCTGATAAGTCCATCAACGGAAAATTACCTGCAACAACTCTGATAAACATTTATCAAGCAGAATCGACAAACATTAGTTTGATCTTTTCCATTATGTGGGCTGACTGATTTAGTTTGTTTTATATAAATGTAAATTGCATATTTGGGTTTTCCTTCCTTTCCTTGGACTGGAAAACGTGAAAGATATCCCCCGAGTTTACTGACTTAAGGATCAACTGGAAAAAGTATTAATGAAAATAATAATTGTTGCAGCTGTGTTTGGGAGGGGTGTGCTCTTGACAAAGATCTGTAGAAATGTTAACATGTGTCGCTGATGAAGTGTAATTCCTGTAAAACAACATGTAGTGTTTCCCCCTAGGGTGCTGCCACCCCACCCAAGAAAATGTTAGGGGACACTCTGAACATGTCAGAATCATATTATGTGCAGAGATTTTTGTCTCACACGGCTTCTCATCCAGTAATGTGACAAAAAAAAACAAACAACTGAACATAACGAGACTCATTACTCTAATTTGGACAGATGGATCAGTGACGAAGCAAACTCTGATCATCTCCAAACCATCTGATGGTTTAAGCTGCTCTGAGATCATTCCGAAAAAAACAATTGTTTTTGCAGGGTCTATATAGGGGCTTCAAATGTTTTAGAAACTGTGAAGTTTGATGTATCAGGTCAGGTGATTCTGGTGATATTAAACTGTAGTTTGTATCAACCCTAAAAAGCCGGACGAGAGCATCTCCAGTAGTTACTGTTCTCACTAGGCTGACTTACTGGTCTCAGTAACCTAGATTAAATTTTAATTATTGGTCTCACTTACCTGGGTTAAAGGGATAGTTCACCCCAAAAATGAAAATTCAGTCATTAACTACTCACCCTCATGCCGATTGAAGGTCAGGTTTATTTTTTTTTAGTCCACAAAACACTGCTGGAGTTTTACAGGAAAACAGCGCTGCAGAATCTCCCAAACGATTTAAGTGAATGGTGACCAGTTTTCAACAGAAAAAATGACTGAAAAAACATAAAATGCCTCCATACTGCTCATTTGGTGCAGTCCAAGTCTCCTAAAGTGTGTACATGCACATGAACATGGCTCCAAGTTAAGGATCTAAAGTGAAGATTAAGGCTAAAAACATGGTGTAAAGTGATGGCAGCTTGGCATGTCGAGCCTTTAGGAGACTTGAATTACACCAGATGAACAGTATGGAGGCATTTTATGTTTTATTTTTTACGTTTGAGAACTGTCACCATTCACTTAACTTGTTTGGGAGATTATTCAACTCTGTTCTCCTGTGAAACTCCAGCAGTATTTTGTGGATTAAAAAAAATTAAACCCAGTCTTCAATCGGCATGCGGTAGAGCAGATAATGACTGAATTTTCATTTTTGGGTGAACTATCCCTTTAAGGCTGTGTCACTAGTCTCACTGACCTGGGATAATGTTGTAGCTGGAGTGCTGTTCCTGTACGTTCTTGTAGGACTCCAGGAACAGGGGCTTCCCTTGGTTTTCTATAGGCCCCACTGGGACGCTGGGACCAGGTTCCAGTCTGATCTTTAGAGGTCTAGTGCGCCCCGCTCTGGCTGGGATGCCCTGACATTGAAACAATCAAAATCTTATGATCCAGATTAAATCAGGTTAGGTCACTGGATTCTAGAAGTTATCAGCTGTTTTCACCACATTTATTTGTTGCAAGTTTTGAGCCAACACTTTTGTTTCAGACAAATGAAGAGATAACTTCTACGACCCATTTCTTGATCTTACTGAATTCTTCACTTAAGACTAACTTTAATGAATTCCCATTCTTCTGCAAAGCCGAAAGGACTGATTCCAAGTATTCATGTATAATAGAAAACAGGAGGCCAAAGATGCTCCCCTGTGGGACTTCACATGGCTGATCTTGTGTTTGTTCTGATGTCATGAAAGGTTTTTACATCAGAAGACGCTAATTTCAGTTATGATGACCAGAGAAACATAAGATGATGAAACCAGGCAACCAAACTATGAGTTCAGGACATTTGAGATGCTGCATGAAGTCACAGCTTTCTTCAAACTTGGCACTTTGACTCATGGATGAACTAATGAAGCTTTGGTGGTTAAAGGTCAAAGGTAAAGGTCACTGTCACCCCACGCCCATCCCGTTCACAAGAATTCTCATTCTTATGAACGGGAATTACTTGAAATTTGACACAAAACGTCCACTTGCATTCAAGGATGAACTGATTAGAATTTCTTGGTGAAAGGTCAAGGTCACTTTAACCTCACAAACACGTTTTTGGCCATAACTCAAAGATTTATACATTAATTGTGACAAAATTTCATACAAATATCTAATGGGATAAAATGCTGACGTGGTGACACTTTATATCCAAAGGGTCAAAGGTCAACTTCACTGTGTCTCCATAATGTTCTGCAAAAAGCTCTCTATCAGTCCTCTGTCGTCCTCTGTAAAAACAAGTCTCTAAGTGAAGACAGCATGTTTCTCACTGAAAATTATTCACTGGAATCATATGTCACTGTAGTCATAACCACAAAATACGCCTAATAACTTTCATCAAATTCCCTCAGAGTCTTCATGAGTCTGGACAGACAAGGATGTAAACTGCACCTTGACTGGTTGGCAGAGACACACAACCATGTGACCGTAATTCTAGTTTTCACTTTTGATAGAGCCAGTCTAGCATTTTCTCCTCCTTCCAGTCTTTGCGCTAATCCTGACTAAACATCCTGGATCTTTCTGTAATGGAGGCAGAGATGAAACTGATAATAATCTTCTCAGCTGATTGCACTATGGCTAAAAAGATTTGCCAGCATTTTCTTTTAAGAGGCAGTCTTACCAAGTCCGTCCTTCTTTCTCCTTCCCCGGCGGATCCCGCCATCCTGGTTCCGAGGTCTGTTCCTGGCCTGGGCGTCCGGGATGGTCAGGGCCACCAGCAGCCACAGAATGGCCACCAACAGCCACCACCTCATCCCTGCAGAGAAGCACAGACTAAGTTCAGGTTGCCTTGTAGGAAGTTTTTGATACTAGCGTGTCAATATAATACCTGTCTCAGTACTGATACCAAAGCGACTTTTTTCATTGCCTTATTTTAAGATATATAAACATGTTTTTCTATAAAACCTTAGTGAAAAAGCCGAAATTCTCACATTTTGAATATAAGTTAAACACAAGCAACTGTACAATTTTCTATACTCAATGCTACAAACACATTTTGGCCTGTACCCAAAAAGAAATGGGTTCTATATCCAGCCCTGGACTTCACTGGTTCCTCAGCAGGAATCCAGCAGGTTAATGAGACATATAATAGACAAAAAATATAAAACAACTAATCCTCCCAAAAGCCATAGTGGGAAATCAAAAGTTCAGAAACGATGGAGCACCCCACGGCCTTGGGTTTGGCCAGCGGCGCTGACCATTAATTGTTATGTCCAAGGTTTGCGTCCGACCGTGGACCTTTCTTTCCTGTCGTTCTACATCTCTTTCTTTCCTCATTTCCTGTCAACTCTCAATAACGGCACAAAATCCTGAAATCAAAAGGCACAAAATCCTGTTTTTTCACGTTTCCTGTAGTCAATTTCCCATGGACTCTTCTTGTTCAAATTTCTTTGAACTGTAAGAATTTAAATCCCGAATAATTGCAGAAACCAGCAGCTAAAGTGACTTGAACCAAACATACAGATCCATGTTGCTTCTCCACCTGCAGAAAAATAGACAGAAGAAAAGACAGAGGTTTTTACCTGCAGCAGCTTCTCTGACACAAAGAGCTGTCAGTGCTGCCGCTCGCCCTCATATACCTCTCTGCTGGGGTCCTAATGGCCAGTTACCTGTGTGTTTGTGTGTGTGTGTGTGTAATGACTAGTCTTTACATAGTAGTCCTGTCATTATTAAAGCAGTGATCTGACTCTAACACACACCTTCTCACACCTGATAGTTTGTCTTCTGTCGGATTCTCCCTCTGAATGGAGAAGATTGAACGAGTTCACTGTATCAACATCTGTAATAAATGTGTTGTAGTTGTAGCTTGGTGCATGATGGGAGCTGTTGGTGTTTTTTAACCATAAGAGCCTCTGATATTTGTTGGGATAGTGCCCAAACAATCCTGAGTGTTCAGATAGAGACATTAGTTATTTACTGCCTGCTGTTTCTTATTCTGCCTCTCACTGTTCTGAACCCACAAGTGATTCTTTCCTAATCTGCAGTTCTTCGGGGAGATTTTTTGGTCTATTGTAGGTTTTAGTGATGAACATAGTGGAACAAGTAGCAGCTGAAGAGCCGGATATTTTTCTCAGGAATCGGTGGAGACCAAACCAAAGCTATAAGACGAGTAAATGGTGAACATTAAGTCATCAGATGGACACAGACATGACTCCAAAGGGATGATGATCCGATGATGTGGGATCCAGCAGCTGTTTGCTAACATGTTAGCTACTTTACTACTTTATGAGGAGATGTCAGGAAAGGTTTTGTGTTTTGCAAATTGTCCCTCTGCCCTCAAGTGGCAAAAAAAATCAGTTAAGACAGCTTTAACATCACATTAATAGAAGAAATATGTCCATTAAGAGTTACAACAACAGCTGCAAACCTCGTTGGTGTTTTTCTGTGTGCATATTTCTGGTTTCATGGTTTTAGGAACTTCTGCTAAACATCTGAGAGAGAAAACTAGAAAGGTTTATTTTCCTGTGGATAGTAGATGGTTTTATGATGATGTTGTTGACAATTAGAGTACTACAACATTGTGATTTTTGTTTGTTTTGTTTTAATATTTTCCCAATATGTAAAAATAACATGTATCGAGTCTCTCCACATGTAGCTCCACTGTTACAGTCAGAGTAACAGCAGCACTCCTAAAAACATCCAAACACAAAGAATAAGCCTCAGTTTACTATTTTTAGTACAGGAAATTTGGGTTTGGGTTCAGTTCAGTTGGTGGTAATTAAAACTTGCTGTAATACAACTCCAGTTCCAATCCTAACATTAACGCTGACCCAAACACCAAACATCTACAGTACCACTGTTCTGCTCGTAGTCATTGTTCTGCAAGAATTTGTAATTAGTAAAAAGCCTCAGCAGATTCTGTTTCCATTTTGAATTCGCCTGAATGAAAATGCAACACTAACTGTGGGCAAAGACAAGACAAAAACACCAACATTGCTGTAAGTCACCTTACAATAGAAATGACAACTCTTAATGGACGTATTTCTTCGATCAGTGTGATGTTAAAGCTGCCTTAACAGTTTTTTTTTTTGTCACTTTTTAGCAGAGAAACAATTTGCAAAACACAAGATTTTCTTGATATCTCCTAATAAAGTAGTTAAGTAAATAAGTAAGTAGTTAAGTAGCTAACATTTTAGCAAACAGCTAAAGTAGCAGATACAAACCAACATTACCAGCCATGAATCCCCGGCCCCCTTGCCGGCTGGGGGATTTTAACTCAGAACCTTCAAGTTGTACCCACTGCACCACCGTGCCGTCCCACAATTTAATGCGTTTTTGTATCCAATGAGGCTAAATGGGCCCAGAGAAACCATGACATACAGACGAAAAACAACCCAGAACACTGCAGCAGGCACAGGTTTGGAGAGGGGACCAAGACCAGCGAGCAGAACGGCACAGGAGTTGGGAGTAATGCAGACTGAATATTTGGACAAATAGAAACCCCATTTAACTGATTTCTTGCTATTACTAATTGAGTCGAGTTTTTGACAAGAAAACTTTGTATGTAAGTACTTTAACACCAGAAGTTTTACTCATAGTTGAGTAATATGTCAGTAATGTAACAGTACTTGTATGTGAGTACAGATTTTCAGTTCTCTTTCTTTGTTTCTGGTAATGGATAATTGTTAGTTACCTGATTAAACTGTTGTTGTTGTACCTAAATGTAGTACAGACTGTTTTTCTTCTTCTAGTGTTTTTGGGAGTTGCTGCTTCAGGTGCTTTACCACCACCTTCTGGCCTGGAGTTGCGTTGTTTGTAGTTTCGTATATAGTCAAAAACCAAAGTGGATTTTATCCAGACATGATAAAATGACAGTGTAAATGGAATCTAAGAAAAATGGGTATCTACAGTAGAGCCTGGTAGTAGAATTCAAATCCCTTATGATTGAGAAAAGGTTAAACAATGATTCATTTGTTTAAAAAAATACAGCTCCCATGAAGTTTTCCAGAGCAGCAGTGCACATAATGCAGGTCATGCTAAGTGGGCCTCCCATATCCATGACATCCACCCACACTCTTCACATTAATCACTTTAATCGCTTCACATTAATCATTCACTTTTTAGTTTGGATGAAAACAAAAGTCTGCAGCTCCACAGATTGAGTCAGCTAGCTGCAAGACCCTCCCACCGCAACTCAACACCGGCCAATAGGAAACCAATATTTAGTGCGGAGAGAGAGAGAGAGACAGAGAGATCCATGAGTGCTGAGACAGAGGAAAATAAGAGGAGGGAGGGGGGAGAAATGGAAAATATTCAGCAGTACAGTTTCTGGATGAGCAGGCTCAGACGGAGAGACTTCCAACAGGAACAGTGGAGGATAAAAATAACCTGAAGGCTGTGTTTGTGTGTAGTTTAATGAAACCCAGACAGTTTTGTACTGCTGCTGTTTATGTTTGCTTCCCTCAGTATTTCACTTATTAGCTGGATTTGGGGAAATAGTTAAAATTACATCAGGATGACTTTTTATTTTTAACACCACAGGCTTCCTTGAGACATGTTTGCTTTACTTTTCAGTAACAAAGGCTCCAAAACCTCACTTTTATGTAATGACTGACATTTTCTTCACACTAAAATATGACTGAAGTTTGACTCCTCACAGATTTGTAGCTGTCATTGGTGTTTCAAAAGCTCCATAACTCCACCAGCTTTACCTCCACTGATAGCTTTTTCAAAACAACTTGGACACCACCCTGATGAAGGCAAGTTAGCCAAAAACGTATGATGAATAAAACATGGTGCACTAAAAAAGAGTTGTGACATGTTTAATTTTGCTGGATTTTGTTGCATTGAAGCTCACACTTGTGAGCTTGTGTGCAAGTAAGAAAAGGCTCGTTCAAAATAAGTCAAGAGCTGCACCAAACTTTTATTATTCCAGATGACGTCTTCAAATGTCTAGTTTGGTCCAAGCAGCTGTCCAAAACCCCAAAATATTCAGTTAAACAGTGATGTAAAACAGAGAAAAGCAGCAGATCCTCGCACTGAGTGCTTGACATTTTTGCTTAATAAATTAATCACAGAAGTAACGGAAGCATTAAAATAGTTTTTCTTTTTTCTTTTGATTGAGTCAATAGGCTGCACCTCAAATATCCATTTGCTGACAACAAAGCCAAGTATGTTGAAATGAAAAAACTTTGGATTTTACTTTGCTATCTTAGTTCAGCATCTTCTTTCTTACTGATTAGAAATTAAGACAGTTTGGTTTTGGATTGAGATACAAGATAACTGATTCTTTTGGGGTTTTTTCGGTGAAATTTACAGCAGACTGCATCATCAATGACACTTAGTGTCAAGTTCTGCTCATCACGTCAACATATTTTTTTTTTATGATCTCGTTTCAACTGTGTTTTGCATCTCTGATAAATCTCCTGGTCGACCTCTTGGTCTCTAGCTTCTGACTCCAGCTCCCTCAGTGTCCACAGTGTTGTTCAGTTTTCTTCATTATTCTGTGATTTAGTGGTAGCTTGTGGTGAGCTGTGAGTGCAGGCGAACCTGCACTGGCCACGGAACTCGTGCAAAACTCAAAAGACTCTTTCTAAAGCTATTGTTTGGTTTTTCCATCCTGGGCTACAGTCGAAACATGGCAGTATAACCCAGCACCCTCCATGGAAGAGGACCCGCTTCCGCTAAAGATTCTACAATAATGAAAACATAAAAGTTCTTATTTTCTGGTGATTATACGCCAATAAAAACATACTTATTATTATTATATTCCATTTCTAGCATATTCTCCAATAAATCCCTTTAAATCTTTCACACTGGACCTTTAAAAGGATCGGTTGCTCTGCTCCATTCAAATTGCTGAAATATTAAAATGATGGTTGTGGTTTGTGTTTGTCGTTATCGTCCTTGATGTGATGTGACATCACATCTGCTTGACAAATCACGATCAACAGCACTGCTTCCAACTCTACAATTTCGTATAATCTCCTGAACAGAGTCCAAACTTAGTTCCAGGAACTCATCCTCAAAGTGGGAAGAAAACTGGGAACATTAGTAGAACCACTTGACACTTGATTCAAGTTGCATTCCTGCAGTGGAAAAGTGCGAATAGGGCCAAGCTGACCTCAAACAACCTGGACTGAGGGTCTTGGGTTGGATTTGTATCTCAGATTTGGCGGCATTCGGGCTCAGTCGCGTCATGTCTCACAGACGAGGGAGCGGATCAGGTCAGGTCTCAGTTGTAGGCTCTCATCACCACTGTGAATCTGATTCAATAAACTTATCAGAGAAAGTGCAACTGACTCAGTAATGTTTTGTTTTGCTAAATGTGCGTGCTATTCAAAGCCATGTGGAATTTGTATTGTTGACCGTTGCCATGGTAATCAACATCCACATCACTACTCAAATGCTTGGCTAGAGATCGTTGTTGGGATTTTTTCGTAGAGGAATGATTAAGTTTGACCCTCCCAACACACTCACAGCTGCTCAACACTTGCTCGTCAAGTTGACTTTTGAGACCTTTGGAGGTGGGGATGGAGTCGACAGCGGCTTCTGTCTCGTCTCCTGTCCTCGTCTCTCGTTAGACTCATAATTGCAATAATACCAAAATAAGTAAGTAAATAATAACCTCACGTTTGAGGAAGGTGTGATCTCACTGAAGCTTGGAAGCCCCAAAAAAGTGGTATTCAGGTCAGCTTGACTTTTTTTTATCTTCATAGTTACTGAGTTACTGAAATTACCAGGAATCAGGTTCTTTTTGCAAAAAGGTGAAAACCTGAATAAATATGATCTTCTTCCTAGATTCTCGAACTGTGATACAAGGACCACTGGTGGTAAGCAAGCTTCCTCTAGTGGTATGTGGAGGAATGTCAGAAAGACTTTCTTTTTAATAAAATAAATGCATTTAATATAGCGTGCATACGTCATCGATGATTACTTGTAGTTACGAGTTAAACTGTGATGGCAAGCTGAGCTAAAACGTAGAAAATGAAAATAGAACTGTAATGATTAGCCAAGTCATTGATTAGTTGTCAACTCTTAAAATAATCATCAACTATTTTGATAATTGATTAATCTTTTTGACTAATTTTTTAGGGAAAAATGTCCAAATTATGATTTCAGCTTCTCAAATGTGAGTATTTTTTTGTTTCTTTAGTTCTTTAACTGTTAGCCCTAGTATCTCTGGTTTGTGGCCAAAATAAGACATTTGACGACATCATCTTAGGCTCTGGGAAACGGTGATCAACATTTTTCACCACTTGATGAACCAAATGTCTAATTGATTACTCGAGAAAATGATTGACAGATTAATCGATGAAGAAAATAATTGTTGGTTGCAGCTCTAACTGAAAACGAATGCTTCCAAAACACTGTCCGACCGTGAACCTTGCCCAGCTAGTTAGCTACTTTAGAGGCGCCAGTGAAGTGTCCACAGAACCTGCTAGCACCAAATGGCACAAAAAGTTAAGGAGATCTGATTCGAGTTACCTCAACTGTAACCTCAATTTAGGTTCCTCAGCTCTTTATCATTGGTCAGAATGATGGTACTTGAATATATTTTCTGAGGTCGTTCGTGGTGTAAAAAGTTTGAGAAACACTGGTTTACCTGACTGAATCATTGTACTCCACAAATCTCCAAATGCCATCTTTGCTCGTTTTTATGCTCTTAAACACAACATCATGAATGAGCTAAAGGGTGGAAGTTGGGGAGAGCTGCAGAAAACCAAGAGGAGAACAGAAGTGCACATATCTAAAAGTTAAAGAATCAAGTTCCTTAAGGTCCGTTCTGTTTCAGGTCTGAGCTGCGTTTAAATCGACAAATCTTTTATCGGGTTTTGTTTAGATTCCGCCCAGTCACGGTGTGTTTTTTTTCTTTTGGACCTGTGAGGAAGACTGTCTACAGCAACTGAAACAGCTGTTTACAAATCATCGCAAGACAGACAGATTAGAGAGACAGACAGACAGAGGGACAGAGGGGAGGAGCTAAAGACAGACGGACAGACATTAACTCTACTTTACCAGCAGTTTGAAGGCGGCTGCAGGACTTGAGGCCAGATTCTTCCACCCTCTTTTCTCCTCCTCTGGTTCTGCAGGAGCTCCAGGAGAGGTGTGTGTGTGTGTGTGTGTCGCTGTGTGATGATACTGTGAGTGTGTGTGTGTGTGTCTTGTTCTTGGTGTGTCTCAGAACGTGGAGCAGTTGTGTAGAGCAGAGCGGGCTAATAGAGCTGTGAGGGAAGCCAGGATTTGTACTGCAGCTGGGACAAGAAGAGAGAGAGTGAGAGAGAGAGAGTAATAAACAGACAGGGAGAGAGGGAGACAGGTCTGACATCCGTCTCCCTGCCGGAAAGGGGACACGGCCAATGTGCTGCAGGAATATCAGAGAAAGACAGTGAAGCGAAGCGTCAGAAGTTAAATATTCACATGCAGAGAGAAAAAGACAAAAACAGGAGGAGGTTTCCAAAGAAGAGTACGAAACAAGAAGGCTGCGTCAGTTCAGTGTGGCGAAAATCTCTGGAAGGTCTCAGGGGAGTTGAAGTTTACATGTGGGAGGAGGTCAGAGGTCACACAAGACCAAACATCCCACGTCAGTGTGGACAGGAAAGACTCCATGTGAAAAACTGTTCTGCTCAGCAGCACGTTTAAATAAAACTCCAGAGGAAAAGTCCTAAACGTCACCACAACATAACAATGTGGTAGTCATAAAAAATATCATAAAAAAGTACAAATATTTCAGTGTTTAATTGCAAATGTCTCATGCAGTGAAACTGAGAGGACTTTTTCTGTTTATTTTTATAATTATAAATAATTTCCAGAAGGTCCAGTGTGACTGTGGTCAGCTGTTCTTTAACTCGGTTTTGTCCCAGAGAAGAAACAAATGATGGACAGTTCATCTCAGCTTAAAGTGGAAATGGACACTATGGCTGCAACTAACCATTATTTTCATAGTCCATTAATCATTTTTCCAATTATTATTCCAATCGATTAATAGTTGTTTGTTTTAATAATACAAATACTGACAGACTACAACATGAGTCAACCCACGATGACGCATATTATTTTCACAATCAATTAATTTGATAAATATAATTGGCAAATCGGTTTGTTTAATTTATCAAATGTCAAAAAATAGTGATATATGTTTCATCAAAACTTAAAATGTCCTGATTGGTCAAACAAGCAGTCCCAAACCCCCAAAATATTCTGTTTACAATGATTTATGTCAAAGAAAAGCACCAAATCTTTCTTGGAGAAGATGCAAACAGAGAAAAATTGGCTTTTTTTTCACTGTATTTGCTTGAAACATGACTGCAGTGGTTAATCGATTAAGAAAATAGTTGCTGTTGATCAACAAATCAATAAATCGACTGATCATTTCAGCTGTAAAGACACCACTGTCCTGTTTCCCAGTATCAACTTGCATCTGTTCTCATTAAAAGCAGCAAGTTTGTAAGATTTGTTCCCGATTGTCGTGTCCTGGCCACCGTAGTTTTGTAGTTTGTACCGTGTTTGATGCTGCATTTAAATCTCAGTCAACTGCTCATAAATAGATAACTTTGATTCAGAGTGAAATATCTGAAGAGCTAATTACATGGACATCCAAAAGACCTCTCATCTACCACCACTAGCATGACAACTTTAGCATGTTAGCAAGCTAATTTCAGCATTCAGCTCAGTGTAATGTTCAGTATCGCCCGAGGCTGAAGTTCTGCTCAGACTAATGAAAGCTGATCCATGTCTGACATCGACATAAATCCACAGTAATAACAACATCTGTCTGACATTTAAAATGAGTGATCACTGAGAGCATTTGAGAGCAACATGAAGCTTTTGTCTTTACTTCACTGCCACGCAGCCCCGACTAGTCTTACATCATCATTTTAATAAGGATTCATGAGCGTTTTCTTAATGTCACCTCTTTAACCCCAACATTCATTCAACACGTACAATAAAGAAAAAAACATTATGTGAGCAAGACTCTGCAAGTTCATCAGATTCACTGATTTAATAATACAGGTGAGTCTGTCTCGGCTTGTCTGCATTTACAGCTGAGCTGCATGTGTTTAACACTAGAACTGTATTTATCACAGACACCAGTCACTTTCCTCCTGTAGAACCAAAACAGGCTTTCAGAACCATCTGTGAAGCTGGCAACTGTCTGTGTAAATAATTAAATTGTGGGTTGATAAAACTAATATTCATAATACTGAGTTAAATAATTTGATAACCCAGCTGGTCCGAGTCTTTTACCAAAACCAGTTTCATCTATTGTGAACACTAATCATAGTTTTCGAGGAAGTTAACTTAATTATATCATACAGAGACAAGCTAAGAAAACCAGCTGAGTGCTGATGTGGAGCTTTTCTCACAGTATCTCATTTATAGTCCAGGTTCTATGAGCCAAATTTGAGCTGATATGTTTGCTTATTTATAAAAGCATGAAACTTGGCACATTTTGGGGCCCCGAACATTCTCAGAAATGGAGTAATCTCAAAAATGGTCTTGTGGCGGCCATTTTAATGCCCACCAAATTAACCAAATTATGTGGCCAAAGCCGGCATGACAGAGTGCCCACTGATGACTTGGCAAAGAGTGACAATTGCAGAGAAGTCAATTAGAGTTTTTCAATAAAATCCGGTGGCACTCTTAATTCATATTGTTGAAATTTCACATATTTTTAAGACATCTCAGGCTGTTAATCAGCTGTTTTGTCAACCCAAACCCTGTGAATGTTTTTGGATTCTTATATTTCATCATGTTAAAAAGGGGGGAAATTGGAGGTATTGTAATTTTTAGGTTTTAGATAATATTTTATTGATTTTTTTAAACAAACAGAACACAACACACATGACAGCCAGGACAGATATGAACAGATCATAGACCATATGGGATGAAAGGAGAAAACAACAGAAGAAGAAAAACAAACAGCTGCCCGATATACAGACGTACATGTTGTATCACTACATGGACATTTCATAGATCTCAAAGGTTAAGATCTGTCACAAGGACCAGGGGACACAAGGCAGAGCAACAGAATACCCAGGAGAGAGCATCAAACGTCCTCAGGGGTACAAGAGGGACGCCAGACCACGTCATAAACCCTCTGTGTACTAGGTCTGCTGTGCAGTCTGAGAGGCAGTTTAAAAAAGGCGCCCCCAAAACTTATCAAAAAACCCTCTTGTTCCCCTTCAAAACTGGGCTTAACCGCTCCATCCGCAAATCTTTAAAGATATCTCTGTACCACTGGTTAACAGTTGGAGGTCAGGGTTTGATAAATTGAAATAAAATGCATCTCCTCACTAATAGAAGAAGCTTGTTCAATAATTTCAAAGAGGCCTTCATCTGAGAGATTTAACAGAAATGAAACAGGATTTATTTGTATTTTCTTACCAAAGACTGAGTTAAGTTCCAGTGAGACTTTTTTTTCCCCCAGAATTTAAATATCAGAGGGCAGCTCCAAATGCAATGTATGCAAGACCCAGTCTCTTTCTTACACTTGATTCAGAGGGGAGAAATGTCAGGAGTGTGCGTTACAATCTGTGAAGGATCCTGTATTGACTCTCTGTATTTGTAGGTTATTTTGCAGTGGTTTTATGATCTGACCCCTTGAATCAGATCAGGCTGTAATGTGGTCTTTTAACTAAAATAAGTTTGGTATCTCGTCATTTTGGTGACATCATATTGAATGTTGTTCTGCTCTTTACAGCCACTGTATTTTCAGGATTAATGGGAAAGAAGGACTGATCATTTAAAATTCTACACAACAAACATGCAACAGACGTATTATCAATTCTAGCCGAGGTTCTCGAAACTGTGATTTCAACACCTCACAACATCTCTGAATTCACCTGAACAGCTGATAATGTTGCATTTAATATCATTGTCATCCTTGATCATTGAAACAGTCGTCCGTCCACATCACCTTCTCTGTGTTATCATGTTTCAATCAGGGTGTAAAATGCAAAATTCATAATTAAATTATGGTGCAAAGTGAACATGGCCGCCGTGAGACGTTTTTGTGACGGCTCCACTTCAAGTGCACCACGTTTCATGTTTTTATGAAAAGGTGAACATGATTTTCACAGGCTGTCACCTGGAACGATAATGTCTGCAGACGATCATAAAACCCTATTAAAGAAAATTTTAAACTGAATGATTAATACTTTCAGTTATTTACAGGCATACATCGACTTTAATGAAACAAACAAAAATGAACTGGAATAAAATCGTATGTAAACAGATTGTGTTATAGGTTTATTTCTTGCATTTTTATTCTGTATTTGTGTGTAAAAACACTGAAACATTTTTTTTTTACAACCCAGAACTGTTAGTTTGAGTGATAATGACCAACAGTTTGTTAAAGGTATAATCTGCAACATTTCCTAAAAACATACAATTTATAGATTTGTATGACATAATCCCTCTTAATCATCACTTATAACCCAGTAGAAGTGTTTGGGTGGTGTCTGTATCTGCAAAGACTTGCCCTCTGTCGGTATTTCTGAATTTTTTTCACTGTTTTGCTGTGTTCGGGATGTTTCACCAACCCAAAGTGTTGATATTTGACATCCTGATGCTTTTAGGAACAGCTCAGACAGATCCTTCTGACTCTACCTTTAAAGGCGTCTGTGTCCACCAGAACCAAATGATGTATCTGTGTCATTTTTCTTGTGTTTTGTGTCTTTACTTCGTTAATTTGACCAAATGAGAAATCAGACTTGTAACTGAGTTTGTGCAGAAAAAAGATATGATGCATGCGGGATGAGGACCATTTAAAAGATGCTAAATGAAGACAAACATTAATGGAACAGGACAAAGACCTCATCCTGTAATATTGATCCCAAGTGTGTGCAGAAGGACAGAACAGAGAGAAAAAGACATGTTCAGATTGTGTGTTCAGTGTGGACGTGGTCTCATTGTGCAGTGGAGGTGGAGTCACTGAACTGCTGCTGGAAGAAACATGAATGTTTGTTTTTTCTGCAAACTCTGACTGATATGAGCAGATTCTCTTCTCCTCCAGTTTGTTTCTCTTAGACTTGTTTGTTCATATTAGAAAAAGCTGCTGTTCTGCTCAAAAGACAGAAGACAAACATCACAAAGTAGAGCACTAAACAAGACCCCGGTTCTGGTCTGATCTGGACTGGATCAGGGAGTAGAAACTTAGAGCGGTCTGGTTCTGATTACAGACAAACACACACACACACACAAGCTGCAAATACCTCTTAGCTGAATCACCTGGAGACGCCCCTCACCTGTTGGACACGCCCCTAATGACTGAAGCATACTGGAAATCTGGAAAACAGTCCTGTGTGTGTGTGTGTGTTTGTGTGTGTGTGCGATTCGAGGCTGTAAAATAAATCAGATTTATTATCAGATCACATTTCGAAATCACGACCAGATTATCGTCTGTAAAGTCAATAAACTCGTCCTGAACTCATCCCTGAACTCAGATCAATCACTTCTCTCTGTTGTTGGTCATAAAGTTCACAAATGTTTGCTGCCGTTTCTTGATGGTAAAAAACAACAAAAACAAAAAAGTTTTTCACTGGAACTGAAGCAGCTTTTATTTATCAAAGTTTCAGCTGTGAAGTTGACGACGACCTCGCGCTCCAAATATTCACTCCCTCTTTGTCCTTTGTTTCCTCTTGAGTGTTGTTTCAGTTAATTGTTGTGTCTCCTGTACAAACTTGTGTAGTTTTCTTTGATGAATGAGGCCCAGGGTTCAGGTCACTAAACAGATGTTGTAGCGCCCCCGCAGGCCAGCTGATACAACTTTAAAAATGGTGGCAAACAGCAGCAGTTGGACATCAGTTTCCTTCAGTACTACAGGCCAAAAAATAACCAACACTTATTTGATCATTTGGACAGAACCAAAACTGAAATTACAAACGACTTGTGACACAGTAATTCACTCACTACATTGTGTAAAATTAACTGTGGTTTGGCTGAAATAAATCCTTCCTTTCTAGGTTCATCTTTCCACTGCTGCAACAATCACCAGCTCTTGGTTTGGTTGAAATAAATCCTTCATTCACCGCATTAGATGTGAAGATATTCTGGCTGAACCATTTTTCCGTGCTGCTTCTCTGATATCCGACCTCCCCTTCGCTTCTTTCACGATATTTTCGAATCTGACTCTTTGAATTAAGGGGTTCATTTTGACCAAACCAGAGGTGGTGATGGTCGGAGCAGTGGAAACACAAACCAAAGACATTTTGGGGAGTTTAACTTTGATTCTGTTGAGTTTCAATGAAGTGTGGTGCACGATAATAAATGTCAATGAGAGAGTCTGCTGCCTTTGGCGAGAGCTTTTAGTGCTTTCATTTAGGCATGTGAATATTGTTTTAAGAATAAATGTGAAACTGTTGTAGAGATGTGGGGCGTTGCTGTGACAGAAGTTAAGGTTTCAGCAGCAAAAGGGGACTAATAACACAAAACTAGAGGTGATGGCTCAGACGTGCATCCTCCCCCACACTAAAGTAAACTCTGACTCCACCAGGTGGGAGTGTTGCCGTCACTATAGAGCAGTCATCCTCAAAGACTGGACTGGAGAGAGATTTCATTTAGGTCTCCAGATAAATAAAAGACTGGAGGAAATTCTGTTAACTCGGCCTAAATGCACTTATTTCTCATTTATAGTCAAGTTTTAACATGTATACCTTATCAGTAAAGCATCAGGATGATGTAGGTTGATGCAGAAATGGAAGTAAAAATGGGCAGGAATGTTTGTTTATGCATGAATGAAGTCTTCCCAGAATGTATTGATAAGGTTTATTCCAGTTTTAATAATCCCGTTGATGAATAACAGAGACAGACTGGGCATGCTCAGACTGACACTACCAACAATTAGAGGAAACATTTCTAAAATATCACAAGTAAGTTTATCTCTGTCTGTTTGTCTCTGTGCAGGAGAAGTATCCGTCTGTCGTCTCTCTTCCTGGAGGCTGCAGGTCAGAGGTCATGACCTGAATCATCCTGAGCTTCCTGGGTAAATACGCTCATACTGAAGGACAGTCACACCTGACGAGCTGAGTGAAAACTGTAAAAGTCACCTCTGCTGACTGTTTGTTTTTGTTTTGTAGCTGCGTCCTGTTCATTCATTGGTCAGTTGAGGTTTCCAGAGAGGGCGGAGTCGTTCCAAAGATCGACCTGCTGACAAAGATCCCTGAGAGAGGTGAGGTGTTCGTCTGTCACACTCCTACAGTTTACCTGAAATCTCTCCACCCTGCAGACGTTAGCTCAATATTAAGTCACTACTGACTGACACAAACATTGTTTACTGTTCTGCAGGTTTGGTTTTAAATGTGAGACACAATGAACTGAGAGCTTCTTCAACTAAAATAAATAAATCTGGCAAAAAAAAAAACACTTATATTTATATTATATTTCACTCAGTTGTATCGTTTTACATTGTAGAAAACTATATTTACTCCTGTAAATCAAAATATAGGTTAAATGTTTTCTCCAAACATGCAGAAGATGTTGTTTGCTTGTGTATGTTTTCAGCCCTGAGTTGTGTCTGCAGGACATTAGACCTTTGACTCTACCAGCTTTTTTTTTTATTTACCAGCACTGTATTTTATTGATCAACACAAAGAAACCAAACAGCTACAACAAACTAAACTTCTACTAACTGAGCTGTTTACTCATAGATATGTAGTTTGGTACAAATTATAGAGAGGCAAGGAATTCCCTTCAAATAAAAGCTCAATTTAAATTTGTTTTTGAAATAATTTATTCTCTTTTCAGTGAATTTGTCTGCTTTTGTTTAGAAACATTTTCCAATGAAAAGAGCCTCTCAGCTATTTTTCAACTGGGGCAACAAATTCCAGTTATTTTCATTAATGCTGCAGAAAATAAGTGAAAAAGGTCACAGTTTCCTACGGGCCAAGTACTTTGTTTTAAAACCAACCATTTTCATTTGACTCTTAAAAAGAAAAGTTTAAAATCTTGCATTTAAAAATCTTGATCCAGCTCATTTTTAGTGTTTTTTTTTTCTTGAGAAGTAACACAAACAATTAATAAAGTTGAGGATTAATTTTCAGTCAACTGTCTAATCGTTGCAGCTCTTCCAGCAAATATTTGGAATTAATTGGACGTATACAAACTGATCACTGACCCTATTTCCCCAGAATTAGTGCCAAATTACCTGTTTTTTTCCACTAAACTTTATCAGATCTGTACTAATGTAATTGTTGTCATCTCTTATCAGCTAAAATACAATAGTTAACTTATTTTACAATATACAACCTAATAAAATATAAAACTATTACTTAAGTATAATTGACTATCAATTCACTATTTAATAATGATGGTTATTTTAGTGTTAACAGACTGTAGCAACACAGAGTTTGAACTGTTCTTGATTTCTTTTCTCTGTGTCTCTGCAGCACTGAAGCTGTTTCCCTCTCAGCCTGTGGGTGGCGCTGCAGAGGCCTTTCAGAGCCTGCTGAGGATTCTGGGACCTGAAGCCGCCGTAGAGTCTGTCATCAGGGCGGTCAGCCTTTCACAGGACACATAACTCACATCTTCATCTCTGTGCAGAACAAACAGTTCAAATATAAAACATGCAGACTGTTGTACCTACATGAGCCTTTTATATTTTATGTCAAAACTGAGCTGATGGAAAAATAAACACACAGATCAGTAAACACACATAACGATGGTTTAGTCTCTTAGAAATCTTTATTCAATATAAAGAGCACGACTGTGACAGCTGTAACAGCAGAGCTCATTGGTCAAAATCTACAAAAATAAATAATTTAAATACAAAATGCCAGACAGCAGTGTCGCCTTTGTATTTTCAAATAGTTTTCTTCTCTCTGCTATTTACACACACGCAGTTATTAGAAGTCTGTAGGTATCACAGTGCTGTGATGTTTCTGCAGGCTGACGCTCAGGCAGCAGGCGGAGGCAACTGAGCAATCAGACTCCAGCTCACCTGTCGGGAGCTTCGTCTCGTGAGGACAGAAGAGTTTACTTTCTTGCGATTACAAAACGGCTGTTCTGTAATCTTTAAGTATTTTATCAGCGCTGTAAACATTTTTGAGCCTCAGTTTGTGTCCATCTTTTATCTTTGTTGAATTCAATTTCTGACAATCTTTCAAAAGCGTTGTTAAACAAAACTTTGGAGCGTTCTCTAGAATCCTTTAAGAATTAAAATGTTCTGTCTAAAAAGATTTTTAAACCTTTTCTAAACGTGCAGCTTCATTTCTTAAACCAAACAAAGATGGCTGAACTCAAATATGACAAAACCATCTCAACTTCCTGTCTTGCTCTGGAGCTTTTGACCAATATCACTCAGTTACAGAAATGTAAGTGTTGAAACTTCCCATGATTCTGAGCGCCTCATGTAGAGTTTGATGTTTGATGGTAATCAAACTCGATCTACTGATGAATGTATGATGAATACAGTTAAAACCTCCAGAACAAGCAGGCAAGCGACCCCTTGAGCTGTGACGGCTTTTGTCAGCTGCTGTTAAATCAGTCCAGAATGAACTGTCAAACAGCTCCTTAAAATTTAATAGGTTTATCACAAATATTTGTAATTTTCCATTATTTTATATTACTGTGCGTTCATAATAACTTGTTTGTTTATCCGTCTGGATTAGGAAACAAAATCTTTTTTTTCTTCATCATGCAAAAGAATATTTTTTCTTTCCTTATCAACAGAAAACTTGGAGAATTTTGGAAATATCTTCTAACTGTTGTCTTCAGATGATCTTTATCTGTCAGATATAATTATCAAGATTGAAAGACATAACTCTTTCTTATTCTGCACGAACATGACAATGTTTCAAGCAAAGAACGAATGTCTGTGGTTGAAACCTTGTCATATCCCTGCAGAAGTTAATTAAAACTGGGAACGAGTTATCACGTGCAGGTATCTTTCGTGCAGATTGTTGTACCCAGCACCTGCAAAGAGTTTATGGACATGCACGTGCCTCTTTAATTTAATGGTTATTTTAAGTTATCTTGTTAATGCACCCTGTTTTTAACCTGCACATAACAAACACTGTGATCACAGAACCGTCTGGAGCTGTCTGATTATGACCAGAGTTTTTCTATCATCCATCCAACATGATGTAAACACAGCTTTAGGTCTGTGACTTGGCTGTGATGAGACACAAACTGCGGCTACATTTCCTCGTGTTTGCACTGACAAGACTATGAAAACCAAATCAGAATCTCTCTGATGTTACAGCTACGACACTGAAGGACATTTTCACGAGTAACTTTTCCGTTCAGACGTAGCTGCAACATCGTCATCAGACACTTTGGGGAAAAGTTTTCTATTATAGCTGTTGTCTGGGTTTCAAAATTAATCAGATCAAATTCAGTGTAACATCCAATATATCTTACTGGGAGACAGCGCTACAACTCTCGCCTCTCACTCCCATGAGCCTCTGCTTTCCTGCCATGCTGCCTGCCGCGTCCTCAGTTCAACAGTTAGAACGATCAGTGGTTGGTTCAGTTCAGCTGCGGTCCACTCTCCAGCCTTCGACTCCTCTGTCTCCCAGACAGCGGGGGGAAAAAAGAACAGACGTCAGTCAAAAAGAGGGTGATGTGATTGATTAATAGTTAAATTGTGCAGATAAACAAGTGTTAGAGATAGTTGGTCTTCTGACTGACTGACTGAAATCTGTCATTTTTAACCGTTTTAGTGTTTGGATTTCACAGAACCGCCGCTGAATGGGTAGACACGCAATCACGGCGACGCCAGAAAACATGCCTGATGATGAGAGATCAGAGCAAAGTGTGAAGGATTTTCTGTCTTGTAGTGTGATATTATTTCAGAAGTTTGATTGGCTGATGGAGGCCGTGCAGGTTGGAGAGTGGACTCTGTAAAAAAAAAAAAAACAGAGGAACTGAAGTCAAGTGTTACCAGTTTATCTGAAGCCTCTGTGAGCGCTGCTGGTTTTAAGAGGACGATGAGATCACAAAGTTTGTACCTGACGACAAAAAGACCCGACGTGATCCAAACACAAACATCTGGACTTGAATGCTGAAAATGGAAGTCAACACTCAAATGCTGATGGTAACAAAGAGTCTCACGAGTCTCACCGTCCTCAGAAACGTCCCAGCGCTCCTGAACACATCGTTTTTTCAAACATCAGACGACCCCGCGGAGCTTCTGTTCGGGTCGTCAGCAGTTTGAGGTACTGAGAGTTCACAGCTGCGTCCACAGCAGCTCCAACCTGATCTGATGTCGGTCTGAACGGAGTGAATTTGTCTCAGATCTCAGCTGTGAACGCAGCCTGTAACAGAGTGAGTTTTCTCAACACACCACACACACACACACACACACACACACACACCACACACACACACACACACACACACACACACACACACACACACACACACACACAACACCACACACAACACACACACCACACACACACACACACACCCTCCAGTCCTACCAGAAACATTTAGGCACATGGACAAACACACACCACAAACGCACAACAAGCCACTTATGGCACAAAGAACCAGTAGAGCAGCTGGTCTGAAGAGGACTGCTCTCTGTTACCCAGCAGCCTTTGCTCTGGTGGGTCAGCAGACCGGACACGCTGACCTCTGGTGAGGAGACACAAAGGGTCCCTGTTCTGTTTCAGCCATCTCATGTTCTAACCTCCCGATTCACTTTACAGTCCTCTGCTCTGCGAGTGTACGGTCACATCAGTCCACGGACGACGACTTCTCCCTCGTCTATCAGCCGACTTTCGATTTTAAGGTCACAATTCTATTTGATTCGTAAAGATCCACGGATCACTGTTTTTTATGCCGTGACAGCTGTCATTTACATTTTCAACTAATTTCATTTTCAAAGGTGAACTCTGACCTGTGAGTCCACGCCAAAACATCAAACTCGTTGTTGAATTTGTGGCTTGGGGGCTTTACTTGTGAAGGGGACACAGAGCAGATAGCTGCAGGACCGAGGTGTCACGTAACCGTACCTTCAAAAGCTACGACTCAATTAGTCAATGAGGGGAATGTTAGACAACTACTGAGATGCATCTTTTTCTTCCAACAAAACAAGCTGAATCTTATTCTGACAACAACAAGAGTTAAAATAATCAACACAAAAGGAGTTTTTGTGCCAGAGGCAAAAAAAAAAAAATGCAGCCGGGCACAAACATCTTCACATGATGACCCAACAAGAGCTGCTTGGACAGAGGTCAAAGCTGGACCTCAAAGGGTCAGTTTACCAAAATTACCTGAACATTTACTAAATATAACTATTAGCTAATACAATCTGATACAACAGCTCTGCCACTAATGCAACGCTTATGTGTTAATCCAACTATATGTTAATTATCAAGATCTAATTTAATGCTGCAATGGACCGTCTCCCTCGTGTATGTAGATGAGGTGGACAAAACATTAGAAACACCTTTCAAACACAATCAGTGGCTTCTTCTCCAGATGTGTCACTCAGATGTAGCAGTGCATCCCCAGAAAATCCACATTAAAAACGTAGAATTTATCACGGTGCTGTTGTACTGGATTGCATCATATTGTTCAGGTGTACCTAATAAAGTGACCAATGAGTGTATTTTCTCCTCTCTCTCTGTTCAGATTTGTCCAGGTTTTATGATTTTTGTGAGATTTCTGCCTCCGCTTCGATGGCGTTACACTGACACCATTTCTGAATTTTTTGCTGTTGATTTTTTTTATTATTATTATTTATTTATTTATTCTGTAAGCATCAAAAACTCTATTGTCTCGCAGCTGGGGCAGAAATCTCAGACCCTGGACAAATAAAACCAAAACCAGAGAGAGATTTCACTAGAGGGAGGAGAAAAAACATATTTGGGTGAACTGATCCTTTAACGACACTCAACCTCCCTGATAAAATTAAAGTACAGTCACAAACATTTGACCTTAAACATCTCGGCACAAACGCAGAATGAGAGAACTTGTGAAAATCCCGAAAACCAACTGAACAGGACACAAAAAAAAAAAAAAAAAAAAAAACGCTGGGAGGTGAAGCGTCACTCGTTCTGGTTCATGAAGGTTTTCAATACAAGCACTGCATCACCTCATCTCATTGATTAATAAATATGAGTTGATCAGTGTGGTGAGTTGGACTGAAAACCTCCTGGAGTCCAGAACTGAAACTCACTCTGGGACCCGAATGTCTGCAAAGGATTATGGGTAAAACAGACGCTCCCTCCATCCAGCTGCTGAGACTCACACACACCGTTTGGTGCTCAGATCAGCCATGCTCCTCTGTGGCTGTAGCTATGATAACTAGTGCTTCTGTTACCATAGTGATGCTTGACAGAACAGTTCGACTTGGACGTACATCGTGGCTCCGCCTCAGTGCCACCAGAGGCCCCGCCTACATTCAGGAAATGACATCATACGTACATCACAGCTCAACGACCTGCTTTTCTCTCCTTCACTTTCCTTCCTCCTTTATTTTTACTTTCTCTCAGGGCTTCGCTGTCAGCAGCGTCGCCACGGAGAATGAGAACGGTCAGGGATCGTTGCCACGACAACCGCAGAGATCCTATCAGGAGGTTAATCTGTCTTCCTTCTGTCAGATTAATTAATTCTGTCACCAAAGTAAAGAACAAAGCTCCCTGTAAGTTTTCTAATAAATATGAATCGAGACAGAACAGAGCGGTGATGTTGGGATTCACCTCCTGACAGAACCAAGAAGTTGGTCGCCACGACAACACAAAAACTCTAGAATCATCAGTAACAGTAACACCTGGAAGTTGCCAAAACGTCTGGTGATTTAGTGATGACTTCCAGGATATTTGAATTTTGCTGAGCAGCAGCAGCAGCGGCCAGAGCTGTTAACTGTGAACATGAGCTGAATGAAGAGAAAGTGCTGCAGTGGATGAACAGCTCTGGTTCCAGACTTCTGCATCAACATGGCGTCGCTCTGTTTGAGGCTTCGGCGTGGCGTCAGTTGGCGTTCACACGGGGTGGAAGAGCAGCGTGCAGTCCTCTCTCTCAGCAGCCGTGAAGATGCCGGGCAGAGAGCCCTTCGGCAACGCGCCGCCAGTCCTCAGGTAGCAGGAGACGATCTTCTGGTCCAGGCGCAGCTGACGAGGGATGCTGTCGAACGGCTTCGGGTCCAGGTCCAAGATGGAGACCGAGTAAGAGAAAGCAGGAGGTCTGGAGGAGAGGAAGTCCCTGAGCCGCCTCTGACTGCAGGAGAGGAGAAGAGGAGTATTAATGAACAGGAGAAGAGTAGTCTCTAATGTTTCAGTTTAAACATGCTGAGCTGATGTTTGGCTCCACCTGGTGGAACACATCAGGTACTACACACTGATTGATGAATAGTACATGCTGTCTTCAGGAACCAAAACTAATGGTGCGTTCAGTTAAGTCATTTGGAAAAACAATCAGGTTCCTCTGGCTCCTCATTGTGCTCATAATGCCCTTGACAAGAATCTTCCGCACCTGAGCAAAAACAACCAATCAGAGCCAGCTTCCAACCCAAAACATTGGTATTTGACACGTCATATTAAGTTGGAAGCTACAGTGACAGTTTCAGCAAATTAGTTAACCAAAATCTCTCAGTTAATAAGACTCCTATAAATGATCAAATTACATTCAGGACTAAAATATTACCCTTCATCATCCTCCTCTTCCTCACTGCTGGGCACCAGGGCAACCATGATGGAGCAGTCCTTAGCTGTCATGGCGACACGGTACTGATGGACCTGAAGTCAAAACACACAGCAGTTAGACGTGCTGCTGCCATCTTTAGACATTACAGCACCAAAACAGAGACAGTACAGGCATCACATACATGTATAAACTGTGTTTGAGAGTTTATCTCCATTAGTAACTGATTTACAGAAAAAAACTGGTACATTACTTCTAGCCTTCAATACATCAGACGGGCACATACGGGTCCCTCGCCAGAATGTCAGACCACACCTCCTTTTGGGTGATAGAAAACTGAAAATCCTATACACAACAATGCAATTTTAAGTGTTTTTAAATTACAATTCTGACATGTTTGCATGAATTCATGTTGAGTTAAACAAACCTTTATTTTAGAAACCTATCTGATTATTCTGTGATCTTGCTTGAGCCAGGGTGTTCACTGTATCTTAATAAAATAAGGTTAATTAGTCAGCCGTCATGCCCCTTCAGTCGTCCACTTCCAGGTGGATCAATGAGCCGACACAGAAGCCAGTCACTGCTAATACCGAATCACCCGGGATCGTTTGGCTTAATGTTGTGTGCAAATAACAAAACCTGTCAACAGACAACTGTTGATCTGAGCTAGTCTGAGATTTAATCAGAGACAACAGTCTGATGCTGCTGAACTGCGATGATATGACTCAAGTCTAGCAGCAATTACTGTTCTCTCGAGGCTCAGACTTTCTGCTCTCCTTTTGAGATCCTTTCCCTTTACAGGAGGGATGAGTAACCACAGATTGTGATGGATTTGTATGTTTATTTGTTTGACAACCTGCTACACCAGGTGCGTCCAAACTTTTTCACAGAGGGCTGTGTGGCTGCAGGTTTTCATTCCTACCAAGCCAGAGCACGCCGGGCTAAACTCATTCAATCCACTGATTTCAGTCTTCAGACAGCTGATAAGACAGATCAGGTGTGCTGTCAATGGATTGAAACAAAAACCTGCAGCCTCTCGGCCCTTTATGGAATGACTGGACATGCCTGTGCTACACGGCAGATTTTTGGAATTTTCCTCTCTCTCCCATTACATGAAACTGTGAGTTTTCCCCCCAGAGGAGGACGTGGCCTTGCCAACTAGATTACATATTGCCGGTCTGATGTTTATGAGGCTTTGGGTGGTTGGCAATGTCACTGAATGACCTTGATTTTGTTTTGTTTCGGGGTTTTTTTTTTTTGTGATAAATGACCATTTTCCCTCAGATTGTTATGTAGAACTGCTCTGAATCTGACTGGATGTTTTTGCAACACTCTTGGACTCATATATGACTTGTTGTGGACGGTTTATACCCCACAGAAGCTGAGAACGGCCACGCTTGTTTTGTTAATGCTGTTATCATTGAAACAAACGGCCGTTTCCTCATATAAATAATGTTTATCAGAGAACAGTGTGTCATGCCAGTGTAGCAGTCGTGTGATGAGTCAGTCATGCTTCACTTCTTGGCTGCAACAAGCTGTTTATTCTGATAATAATAATTCAAATTATCTCTCTCACAGCCAACTTTGTAGTAATGAGCTCCAGAAATTTAACAGGACAGGATACAGCAGACTGGTACGTGAGACACACCACTCAAGTCTGCAGGGGTCCAGTGGAGGGCGCTCATTTCACACATAACACACCAGTCCTAGGAAGTTAATGGCAGGTGGAATCTGAATTCCACTACACCAGCATGCATAGATGCACAGAAACTGATTTGTCTTTCTGTTAGAGATAAAATTCACATCAGTACTCGTCTAACCAGCCGCAACTTTACAGGTGAGTGCACTTCAGCAATGCTGCTGAGAGACAAGATCTCAAGAAATCTTTTTTTGTTTTCGCAACACAATGAGATTATCCTTTATTAAGAGAAAACAACCTGTTATGTTCAATATTAAAGATTATTTTTTCAGTGTTTAAGTTCTCCAGATGACATTAGGGGAAATGTAACAGCAGGAAACCATCACACAGAGAGCCTGACGCACGTTTCCAGCTCTCAGCGTGAACGGGGGAATCAGGAAAATTTGGAACCAGGCTGACCTTGGCGACCGCGTACTCCACAGAGCCGTCGTCCTCAGTCGGACATTTCTGCATCTTCTGCAGGAAGGCCTCGTTGTATGGACCATCTATCTGAAGACGAGATCTGACACACACACACACACAAAGACAGGAAGTGACGTTAGAGACCAGACAGTGCTCCTGATAAATGATCAATATATTGATCTACACAGACACTGTGGCTGCAGCTTGTGTATCACCTCTCCTTGGGGAAGTCCTGCAGGTGTTGCTCAACTCGGCGGTACAGAGGATAAAGTCCTTCGATGTCCTGCGTGTCCAACATCTGAGTCTGAAGAATCCTGAACAACACGCTGTCGCTGGGTAAACCCTGAGAGCCTGCACACACACACACACACACACACACACACACACACAGAGGGAGACAGGTGTGTTTAGAGGAGGTTTCAGGTCAGTTTTCTGAACAATAAAAAATTTACTTTAAAATGTTTAAGTCAGGAAGAGCATTTAATGTCTCAGAGTGTTTATAATAACCAAATTCAGATGTTAGGAGCAAAATGTTTGTGCTGAAAGTCACAAATGCTTCTTTCAGACCACAAACATTTCTGAAGGAGGCTGCTGCACAAGAAAAACCTTTGTAGTCGAACAGATCTGTGAGCAGACTGTCTGTTTTTCCTCTCTCACAGAGAACATTTGGAATTCACACCAGATAAAAAAACCACTGTGACAGGACTGTGGCCATCCATGTAGCACAACACAACACACAACACAACTCCTGCTACTAAATCATTATTATACTATTATTATTATTATGATTATCCTTGTTATCATTATTACTATTAAAGTCAAAGTGTTGTGTGTGTCTGCCTGTGTCTTTGGGTTAGGACAGAAAAGGGGAAGCAAGAAGAAAATATGAATTAAGTAAAATGGAAACAAATAAGAGAAGAGTAAACTCTCAAATAAAATCTGTCAAAGAGGGAACAGATGCTTGATCATACCAGCTGTTATTTAGAGTTTGGTATAAGAACTAGAGCTGAAACTAATAGTTATTTTAAATACTGATAATTATGCCAAATATTTTCCTGATTAATCACTTTGGTGGAATATTTTTATAGACAAAGACTCCTATGGTCCAAGGTGACGTTTACAAATTTCTTTGTTGTCTGACCAAGAAGTCACAACTCAAAAGATATTCAGTTTACAAGAGCAAGAAAACCAGAGAATATTCACATTGTAGAACCTGGAACAAGAACATTTGGAAACTTTTCTTTAAAATAAAATGACTCACAGCAATTAATCATTTTTCAGAACAGTAGCTGATTAATTTTCTGTTCAACAACTGGTCGATTATTCGTTTCAGCTCTAATAAGGATACTAAATAAACTAGTAAAAACAATAATATAATTAGTAATAATGTCTGATTTTGGTTTACTGTCTATTCATAATTTAGTAAACAGAACAACTTGGTGAGCGAACACAACATCCAGCCAGCTGTTAAATTATCAGTTCAGTGGAATCACTAAGACCTGTCTGGACACAGAGGGGAAAAAAACAAAACAAGTTCTGACCGTGGCGAATCCTTTCTTTGTTGAACAGACTCGCTTCACAGAAGTTCCGCCCCTCTCCTTGTCTGTCTGTCACCACCCCTCCATCTCCTCCTCCACCACTCAGCAGAGCGTTCACCAGGACCTACAGACAGACAGAGATTTTATCAGTGAGGCTTCTCCTGGTTAACGTCGTCTCTGAAGCAAGACTGTCAGTCCACTCAACATTCTTACTATTGTGAACTGAGTCAAAATCTCAGTTACACCTTCACATCAGATCAATAACTGCAGTAAGACTTAAACTACAAATAAATACATTTTTAACATGAAGTCAAACAGTAACTGGTCAATGCAGCTTGTTAATATAAAACTTTTAGTCTGATGAGGTACATTTTCAGTTTAGTGCTCAGCTGTAAAACATCGTCACACAATATAAGTTAACTTTTAATTTAAAGGACACTTGTGTATATGGCGCCGTATGTCTGCATGTTGGTCTCACCTGGATGAAGTCATTGAGGACAGCTTTGCTGGTCATGTGACTGTTGAGTCGGTTGTTTCCGTACATGAAGTACGGTCTGAGATGATGCAGCAGACAGTTCAGGTCCAACGAGTCGTCGCTGCCCTCCTTACTGCTGTAGATACACTGACCACCCTGAAAAAAACACACACACACACACAGATCAGGATGGTGTGATAAATGGTGTTTTTCTTTTATTTTTTTTAAACAGTACTGAATGACTACATCTTTAGCCATTTGAGGAAAAAAATTCTCAGAATATCGGTCACAGCTTTGGTGTTTAGAGAAGTCTGGTTTAGTCTGGTTTTTACATCCGCAGCATCATAACACATGAGTGGAGTGCCCTAAATTTACACTTCCTGCTCACAAGATTCTGTTAAGCTTTTGATTTGATATATCAATCGACCCTTCTGATGAAACTGATGGGCGAAAATTGCCATTTAACACGTTGGTTAAAAAAAAAAAAAAAAAAAACTACTTAAAAATGTCTCATTTCTTACTCACACGCCCACACGTACATTACAAGGTAATGTATGTGGTCACTGCAACTGTTTCTTTTGTCCATATTAGAGATCTGAAGGTGTTCAGTACATTTACGAATGAATCTTTACTATATGACTGACTGTCAGCTCAGCTGTGATTCACATTAGTAACTTCCTTGTTAAGTCTATTAAAAGACTGAAAAAGCCACAGAAACAATCCTAACCTAAAAACTCAGTTGAAAATAACCTTACGTGCAGCGCTTGTATAGGATGGATTTATATTGAGCGGAGCGTGACAATGTAGACCAGCAACACACACTGACCACACTGTGCCACTGAACTGACAAACTGACGTGTATTTGAACAGTGGTACGATCTCTTAGTGTAGCAAAAGAAATTAAACTAAAGTCACTGATTACATATCTTTAACCTGAACTGAACAGAGTGATTATAATCAGCACAGTGATGCCTTTAGTGTCCATGCCGGCACTTCTGCTGCTTCTCCAAACTGGGGGCGTGCCGACCACCATCTTCTGTACACTGACTATACATGAGCACCTCATAGAACCACACTTCAAATAATCCGAACTATTCCTTTAAGTTTATCTGCAGCTAATTTGAGGCTTCAGCAATCTGAGTTAGGCTGGAAATATACTTGCTTTTAAGTTCGCGTTCGCATACGCAACCCTAGCTGATGGTACCTCACGTATCCTGCGTCCACATGGTGTAACAGCAAGTATATCTCCGGCCTTAGACAACTAAAGTTACATTCTTTTTAGTGATAAATCCAGCCTTTGTGCTTCCACGTGCTGAGCTGCAGGGATACTAACACAAAGTGGAAGTTTTGTACCAAAATAACTGTAATATTGCAAGATATCAAATTGATTTCATGATTCGTATTAGTTCCAGCTGAACTTAAGAATTTATTTTTGCTCAGGGCAAAGACTGTGGATTTTGTCCTCCATCTCTTACTTTGAAATTATTTTTAGAAGACAAGAGGAACAATTATAGCAGCAAATAAATGTACATACACATGAGCATGTGAGTGTTGTATAAAGATTGATGTCCAGTATGAACAGGTGGGATGATTGCAGCAAGTTCATATGAGCAACTGATCATTATTTTAAGACACCTGTAAGACACAGTTGTGAATCTATTCCTAAACCAGTGGTTGTATGATCTACTGTGTTGTTGCAGTTGGATGTTGTGACTGAAGTACACAAACACAAAGTTTTCACATCATGTGGTGTAGGAGAGAGTCAGACAGGTGTGTTTGTGTCTCACCTTGAAGATTTTGAAGTTGTTCTGAGGTTCTTCTATCAGATGCCTGATGGCAAAGTGCATTCTCTGTCTGTTCCTGAACGACATGAGAGAAACCAGAGAACATCAGCTGCAGAACAGTAACAAACTTCATTAAGAGTTCCTGAATCTGCAGTGTGGAGGTGGAAGTCGTCCTCTGAGGACCATTAAAAAAAAACACTTCGCAGGCTCTAGTGTTTTTTTTCCATATGACTGCATTGTACTGAAAGGTGTTCTAATGTTCTAATGTTCTGTCCACGCAGTCTCACTTAACTGCAGGATGTGCAGTTTTACATCAGTAGCTGCTTCAGACCAGAAATAATATAAATGAAAGGACAGAATATTTCATATAAGACCTCAAGAAACATTTTAAATTATGTGTTATTGTTATGTACATTATTACAGTAAGACTGTTCCACACGTTTCGTGTTGATGGCAGCAGTATTAGCAGCAATAATCTCACCCTGAGAACAGGTCTAAAGGACAGTACAGACTGCGTCTCTTCCACTTCCCATTGGCCACCTGGAGACAGATAGTACAAAGTAAAAGAGAGGTAATTAAGAAACAACATAGAAACAAATAAAGTTTGTTGTTTTATAGTTGGACTGGTCAAGTTTTTTTTTGTCCTGATCCAAGTCCTTTAATTTTGATAATCTGTTGATACAGAGTCTGATTCTATGCTTATTTTTACCTAAATGTTCATTAAATGTGCATCTGACATTGAAATAACAACTTTATCATTTTCTAAATTTGGCACACCTTATTTTTCACAAGCTACTTGACCCAAATACGATCCTGTGTCAGAACTATGAAGTTTATAAGCTTAAGTTGTTGATATGATATAAATGAAAGTTTAATTGGACAATGTGACCAGAGAGAAGACCTGTCTCTCTGCTAAGGTCGTTGGAGCTACAGAAACACTCAGTCCACTCTGACAGTGTGTTACAGAGTGGAGCTTCTTCCCTCACAAACTATCTTCGATCGATTACAGACACAGGCTGCAGAGAGCTCATAAACCCGACAACAACTGACAAGTTCAGTTTTTCTCTGTCGTCAAATTACTGCCAAAGTTAAACTTGATTAGCGACAGCTGATATGATCTGTCACCTGAAAACGTTTGTGAGACTGCGACGAAAATGGATAAAAATGAGAAGTTGCTACCTGAAAGTTTCGTACAATGAGCTTTACCGAGAGAGAGAAGAGATAATGGATTCTTTCGGGTTTGAGGCTGGAGTTAAACAAATCTGTGCATTTTGCCAATTTAAGAACAGAGTTATTCTATTATCTAACATTTTTGTACATTCACAAACTCAAATTTTCTTTATCATAAACAATGAAATGCTGAACTGTAGAGCCGGCTGTCAGAAAACAGAGTCGCACTGCAACACTAGCAGTGAGGTGGACAAAACACTGCAGAGTAAAGAAAGGATCAGATTTTGATCTCCACATTAGGTTTTAGTGCCGTTTCATCACTGGTGATGGTGGCCTGGCTGAACCGTTATCAGAAGGGGGGAAAAAAAGCTCTGGTTTGTTTGTTTTTCTTTACACTTAAAACTTTCACAGTCGTCTTGGGCAGCAGCTCAGGAAGCACAGGCGGTGCTCCTGCAAAATGAAGCTGTGTGGTGGGAATTTGTTTTTGTTGGAACATTTACACAATGGGAGGTAAACCAGGGTATTAACATTAAAGTCACTACCAAAGAAAGGTAGCTTGTTTACATTTGTACTGTTAGCGACCAGGTTAGGGTAACTTAGGTGACAAGGTTGAAAAGCTAGGCTCAATGTGGCTCAGATGTTTTTGTTTTTGTGTTTCATTGTTCAACGGCCTTCAGAGTGGAAGGCAAAGGAAGAATCTTATTGTACAGAGGAACTTGCTTTTAACCGGGCATATGACAATAAACGCTTTGACGTAACTTTGACTTGACTTGTTTCACATAGTGACGGGGATTTTAGCCGTGCTCTAATTGGTCAATGTCACAGAAGCGATGCAACCTGTTATGGGAGTTTTTCTGTCAGGACGTCATGCGGTGTCCTAGATGTGGCATCGGTTGTCGTCCATTATCACAGACTACACAGGATTAAACAATTAATTGTCACACCCGATGCCCGCTGATTGTTTCCGAACCCACCCGACACCCTACATCTTCCAGGTCGGGCTGTAATCAGGTTTATGTTGTGTACTGTGACCTCAGCATTTACACGCATAGTCCACAAACGGCAGACTTATACCTAAACAATACCAATCCATTAAAAAAAATACCCAGATCAGAGCCTGCCGCCGACCCTCTAAGGATCGGCATCTGTAGTTTTATTACGCTCAAACCATAGTTGTGTAGTTGTAGCATTGTGTAGTTGTTCTGTCATTGGTGTGGCTGTAGAGTGGTTGTATTTACCTTGTAGTGTTGGTGCATGCAGAAGCGGCACACTTTGGTCTTGATGTCTTTGCTGACATGTTTGGAGGACGGCAGGAAGCCACATTTAGGCTAAAAACACAACACAAACAAAAAGAGCTGCTGAGCAACACTCACAGTCACAGTCACCCTCATGTGATTTGTTGCTTTAGCTCAGGTTATCTGGATGAGAGTGATTCACAGGCAAACATTTCTAAAACTGTGGCCGCTTCTCAGGAGGAAGATAATCCTCGCAAACCGGATCGGACCGGAGTTTTATTATCAAGATGAAATTAAAACCAGACTCAAAACTAATAAGAATGTTTACCAAGCTGACTCAAATAGAATTAACTTTTGTTAATGCCACCATTCACTTTTAAAACGGGGAAAATGTTTTTATGCCTAAAAAAAAGAAATCTGTGTGGGTGTGTGTACCTTGATCTCGATGCAGAGTGGAGGAGTGTGTGTTGGCTGGTGGAGGACTGGAGAGGTCAGGTTGGGCAGACAAAGAGCACAGCCGCTGTAGATGTCCATCACCTTATCACAGCGCCATGCTGACACACACACACACACAAACAGAACATTTTCAGTACACGTCTGATAATGTTGGTGCATATTTGCTGACCAGCTACAGATTTAAACATACTTTCTTACACCATATTTTGTATTTTTGACATTTTGTAAATTAATTATTTGTGTGTTTGTATTTGTTAACTTGTTTGCCTCAAATTGCCCCTTGAGAAACATATAAAGTAGAGCAATTAACATTTATTTTCATTATCGATTAATCTGCACATTATTTTCGTGATTGCCTATAATAGCTGCGGATTAATATTTTTAAATGCTGCTGTTATTGTTGCAGCTCTAAAATAAAGTATTTAAATTTATTTACTTATTTTCTTTATTCAGTTATTTTTTCTTTAAACTTGAGGACTGGCAGCCTGAACTTATCTGTTTGAACACATGGCTCATGTTTCCTTAATTTGACTAACAAAAATCCCCTGAGACCCCTTCTGTGATCTGTTCCTGACTGTGTGACACTCACATGATCTGTATGAACTGAGGCAGGCGGCATTTTTACACAGTACTGAAGCGTCTACATATCAAATCTGACTTCTTTCTCCATTAAAGGAATAGTCACTAACACTCTGGGAAATACTCTCCATCCAATATGAAATTTGTCTTGTACGTTATATCAGAAGAACATATTAATCAGTGAGCTTTGGAGGTGCTGATTTTATTACCACTCCACTCCATTTCATAAAATATCAGACTGTCCAATACCAGATATTTCCAACAGAAATGATTAAAAAAACAGTTTTACCTGGTCTTTGATGCTGAACTTTGATTGACAGCTGCCGCACAAACTCTAGCGGCAGTTTGACCACTTCCTGCAGAGAAAATTAAGTCAGTCACTTTAGTCCAGTTTGTGCACAGAACATGTCTGATGAAGAAAAACTTGTTTCCTTTTTTCTCTTATCTCACTGTTGTAAAGCACTGTGATCTCCTGACAGTGTGAGTGTGTTCGTCACCAGTTTGTCATGGGGGTGATAATGTACAAAGCCAGCTGCTGTAAACACACCAGCTCAAACAGCTTCAATAAAAACCCCGATAAACAACATCACCCTTCTGATTATACAGATACTAACGATCATATTCACCATATTAGTACTAACTAACAACCGGGCTGTTTTGATAGCGCTCTAAGTTTTGACAGACCAATAGATCAGCTGTTAAATCCAACTTCTATCTTAGAAATTAAATCTATAATCAGCACCATCTGACATGCAGAGTGTTGTTCATGTGCTAAACCCTCCAGACTTCAACAGTGTACCTCATTGTTTTTGTGAATTTCTGCTGCTACAATACCATCCGGTTCATCACCCAGCTCTGATGGGAGCATATTTTCCAACAGAGACTCACATTATGCTTAAAAAACTAACTTGTGCACGATGAACATTATGAACGTTTTACAAAAAAGATCTTTGACTGATCCTCTAGAATCTGTACAAAGCATCAGTCCTGATCTGGCGCTGCTCTTAAATTTATCAGTGTCACACTGTTTATCAGTGAACAAAAGTCCTGAAGGTCTGGAACTGTGGCCGCAAAGAGACAATGCTGATGAACTGGTTGTCTTTTGTTTATCTGAAATGTTTCCTACGATTCAATTGTAAATGAACAGAATATAAACTAAGTGCAGCAGACACACACCTGCCACATCACCGACTGTGGCCTTATTTGGCAGACACTAAATGTGTCATTCAGACAGAAGATTAATTCCCTGATGATCACAAGTGAGTGCGATAAAACTGGTGCTTTTCTGGGTTGACGCACACTGACAATGGGATGTAGGACAGGAGTGTGTCCTGATGAGTTGACATGCCACTGGTGTCTTACACACCACTGATGTGTTACCATTTTATGTTGCATTTTTAGAAATATGGGTCCTTTTGTCTAATTATAATTAATGAAGTATAATTGTTCAATATATCTGGCTTGGTTTGAATTGCTTGTATTTGTCATGAATGGTTTTTCATTTTTAGCCCAGCAGCTGTGAGCGTTTGTTTATAGGATTGGGCGATTGGATGAATATATCCACTATTGACGACTAGCTGAGTCCATCACTTGTTTTTGGGGCGATTTCTGTCATTTTATTTTGCTAATGTACAAGTATGCCTCCAAGTAATGTGTGAGAGATGCTGCTCAGTGACAGACTCTCATTCAGCAGCACAGTATACGCCCACTGAGCCGAAAAATGAGTGAGAGGAGAACAGCATGATGCCAGAATATTTTCATATCCAACTTGGCGAATTAAGGATTTATTTCAACCAAACCAGAGTGGGTGATTTTTGGAACAGGGGAAAGACGAAGCAGGATGGTTCTAGTGACTTCTAACATTAACTTGTTACTGTCAGGTTTAAATTAAATGTGTTTTATGACACATTAACAAGGCAATTAAGCTTGACTTTGTTCTGTAAAAGAGAGAAACTTGGATTCAGAGGGTGTGCAGTTGTATTTTATGTTAAGTAAGAAAAATATGTGAGAATATTTCGTTTTTTGACATTCTGTGAGTTTATTTTCATTATTTATTGGACGTAGCACATGTAACATAGCTAACTTGCCACTTGCACACATCTCCCAGCTCAAACTCCAGGACGCACACACACACACAACACACACACACCTGTGTGAATATATCAGCAATCACTGGTTGTTGAGTTGACAGTGGCTGTTTGGAAAATTTCAACATACCGCCCAACCCTGTTTGTTCATTACTTGCCTTGCTTGTTTCAGCTTTCAGGAGAACTTTACTGATTTTACTTGGCTGTATTAGCCGCTACTAGCATAACCCGCCCAAATCAGTCAGCAGTCGAGTTGCACTGTAAATAAGATAGACGCTAGATTTTGAGGAAGAGGAATCTGTGTTCTGCTGAATCGATTTTGGACCCTTTCTGTCCAAAGTGAGACTGACAATGTTATGGGTGTGCAATAATAAATCAGAGGAGTACTGTTATAATGTTTGATAAGATGAAAATTTACAGATAAAAGTAATAAAAGATAAAATTGTAAAAATCCCATTAAGAATGACAGCAAACTGTGTGAAAACAACAGTGTCTTACTCCGCTGTGGATGAACTTCTCTCCCAGCAGGCTGCTCATCACGTTGGAGCTGAAGTCAACAATGTTCTGGATCTGCCTGAAGGCCTGTTCCACTGTCTGCAAGACAAACACACTTTTAGACCGGCAGGCAGGTGAACACACAGGTAAACAGCAAGTTATATCCTGTTCAGAGAACATCAAACGCTCAGAGCTTTGCTGACAGGAGTAGGAATATAGACATTATCTTTCTATGTGACTAGATAGAAACACAATGAAATGAAAACCAAGAGGTTCAGTGATGCAAACTTGCTGCCCTACTTTCTTTTAAAGGCACAAAAGTTCGAAACAGGGCATACAAAACTGTCTGTGTGGGTAGAAGAAGCATTACAGCCACAATCTATACGGTACTGGTTGTTTCAATGTGGTGTAATTCCTGCCTTGCACATATATTTTTGTCCATACTGCGATCCTGCAGGAATGACAACTTAACATTTTCTCACAGCTGACTAGTCAGGAGGTGGTTCTTCCATATGTTTTGATCTTCAAGTGTGAACAAAAACTGCTGTGTACTCGGTATGTGCCAACAGTTACCATGGCAACAGTCTTTGTGAGAAACAGCCAGGGTTGAACCCAAAGTTAGCTGGTTAACCCACTAACACTGTCTTGTAAAAATGGCTCAAAAGTAGGAGGAACCTCTCAAACACCCAAACTTTATTTTCTTTTTTTATTTATGAAGTTGTTTATGTAAGTGCATATAAATTAGCAGAGTATGAATTGGGACTACTAATTTTCTCTACTGTGTCTACAAATAAAATTGATATAAACAAACCTTTAACTGCATCAGAGAATGTTAATAATTTAAAGCTGCTGTCTAGCGTTAGTCCCTGTATGAGCAGTAAATCAACTTCAGAGCGACGGCAGCTCCGGGTAAATTTGAATTTCAGGATGGGGTGGAGCAGGTGGGGTAGGGCGGCAACGATTTGGTTTACATTTGGATCGGGGAATGTGCCTTCAAGCGTTTAATCTGACCAGGATGCAAGATCAGCAGCTGCTCCACTGACAATCAAAAGAACTGTGACTAAATGGAGCGTCTCACTGCTGCACTGAGCCATTAAACTAGATTAAATTCCTATTTTAACCCTGCTATATAATAATTATTATAACAGGTATGAACCAGAGCTTAAACCTCGTCGACTACAGTTCATCTGAGGTTTGTTTTCTTCTCTCAGTCATAAATCACTCAGCCTGACAGTTCTTCCCTCTTACATTACACAGTCAGCTGGGTTATTTACCATAAAACCAGTTTCAACAGTTCAACACCTGTGTGTACACTCAGGTACAGAAAAAGATCACCCTGTGCAGCTATGACAAGACTGTTGTTTTAAGCTAAATCAATTATTTGATTTGGCAAGGTGTGTTTGTTTTATTACATAAAGCGTTGGAGACATAATAAATAAAAAAAAATCTGTGAGGATGTTGTTGTGCTGATGCTTTAACAAAGGCACATTTATCATTTGTTATTTTAAGTGTGTAGCTCTGCAGCTTGCGGGCTCTTTAACCTGCGGTCAACCAGTTGCATCTATAACTGTGTTTTGGTTTTGGGGGGAATTAGAAAACCAGACATATCGATCATATGTTTAGCCCAGGCCATGATCATGTCAAAGACTATATGACAGTTTTGAGTCAGGTGCTCACTGCAGCTGGGAACTCAAATTTGATCGTCATTTAACAGTTTGTTAATTTTTGGTTTTCCCATTCATCTTTTTAAATCTGGTGTTTCCTCAGCTGTAACTGGCAGACATTATAGAATTAATCTCTAGAATTTAATCTCTTCTTAACATTGTTTTAACTCACAGTACACATTTTTAATTAATCAACCAGTCGTGACATGGGAGCTCACATCAAACATTGGGCCCTGATCGATTCTGTCCAATTGATCAACAATTCCAGTTAAGTTTTATTCAGAGGAGATGGCTGTTTCCCCAAAAACTTCTACTTAATTTGTGCATAAAGCAAGAAAATAATAAGAATGAAACAGCTGGGTTTGTTTGGAAGTGAAAACTGGAGGTAAGTACTTATGTGTATGTGGATAAAGTTCAGTTGACTACAGTTAGCTACAACATCTAAACTATCACTCCAATATTAAAACAAAGTCATTATAGTTTATAATTATAATAATAATAACTTAATTTTAAATAGCACAATTCATGCATAAAATGCAACAAAAAGTGCTAAACATAAGAAGCAGAAAAAATTTAAACATTTAAAACAATAAAAGCAAGGATACAATAAATAAAAAAACAAGAATTTAAAACTGCAAGGTAAGACAAGATTAAACAACCATCAGTTAAAAACACTTCAGGAGAAAGCAATGATAAAAATAAAAAGATGAGTCTTAAGCTTTGTTTGAAAGTTTCAGCAGATTTAGAGCCCCTCTATCTCATCATGGATCTTCTGACAGCATCATTCCCCCTTTAACTGAATGTCAACCAACAAAAAATCTGATGGAAATTGGGCTCAATTCTCAGATTAGTGAGGGCGACCACTTCAGTGTTGGACCTGGGCCGACTCTGTAAAGTGTCTGTGTAGCTTAAGCCTTTTTCGCTGAACTGCAGCATTACGTGCAAGTCTCTCTCTGACTTACTGAGTGAGCGATAAAACTGCATCATTGGTCGATTGAGAGTTAGAGTTTCCCCATTAACAATTACCATTTCAAAATGAGGAGGCGTGCATGATCCTCGGGGGGCGTCTGCAGTGGCTCCCCTAATAGGCTGTCGCTCACTCCAAATCGATCGCACGCTAACAGTGAGATATTCTGCTGGTCTTAGATCTTACTATGTGAAGACTTAAGACTTCTGCTTCATTATAAGTTCTCTTTTAAATCAATCATCTTAAGATATGAGTGGAAAGTACTGTTGCTGTGAGCGTTTGTTTATAGGATTGGGTGATTGGATGAATATATCCACTATCGACAACTAGCTGAGTCTATCGCTGCTTGGTTTTTGTGGCGATTTTTGTCATTTTTTGCTGATTTACAGGTATGCCTCTGAGGAAAAGTGTGAGAGATGCTGCTCAGTGACAGATTCTCATTCAGTGGCACAATACATGGCCACTGAGAAGAAAAATGAGTGAGAGGAAAACAGCACAGTGCCAGAATATTTTCATATCCAACTCGGTGAATTGAGGATTTATTTCAACCAAACCAGAGTGGGTGATTGTTGGAACAGGGGACAGACAAAGCAAGACGGTTCCGGTGACTTCTAACATTAATTTGTTCCTGTCAAGTTTAAATTAAGTGTGTTTTATGATATGCGTCTTTTGTAGCTTAAGCCTTTTTCACTGGACTGCAGAATTATGTGCAAGTCTCTCCCTCTACTGAATGAGCGATAAAAAATTGCATCATTGGTCACTTGAGTGTTGGAGTTTCCCCATTAACAACTGCCATTTCAAAATGAGGAGGCGTGCATGATCCTCATGGGGCATCTGCAGTGGTTCCCCTAATAGGCTGTCGCTCACTCCAAATCGATTGCTCACCAAGAGTGAAATATTCTGCTGGTCAAGAATTATTTAAATGCAGCTTAACCATGCCATGTGATATGCTACTTCAGTTCACTTTCAGAACAAATAATACTGGGACCTCCATAGAAATTACAGACACTACCACAGACTAACTGTGTAACAATTTAGCCACAATTCAGCGTACTGATCATACACAGTCCAGCCATAAACTACGTCTCTTGTCTCTTTTTTTTTTTTTAAAGAAAGAAGTGTACTTTGCCACAAACATTAAAATGACATCAAATGACAACTTGCCATGTGATCTGCATTAAGATATTTTTACTGAGCAGTTATTTGGACAGGCACAGGTGAAACACACACGGACTCATATTTACCTGCGGTGGGTTTTCAGAGTCCTCTGCTGGATACTTGAGCAGGCGTAGAACTCTTGAAAGCTGCGAAAACAGAAGAGAAGCTAAGTTAGGAGCCTAACTGAACACGAGACAGAACCGGACACACTGCCTGCAGTACTGAGCAGGGTCATTCCAGGAACTACGGCTGTCAAAAGTATCGATGAGTCAATACTTTCTCAGTACCACCGGTTCAAAATGATTAAGGCTGCACCTAACAATTATTTTTTAAACTGTTGCTTCTCTGTCTAGAACACTCCCAATACTTTAGATGACTGCTGAATCCATGCTCTGACCAGGCGCCGCAGTTCATGGCGATGCTAAACACACGTTATGCAAATCGACGTTTTTTCAACGAATAGCCCCAGCCCTAAAAACAATACAATACTAACATCTGATAGCATCGAACATTCCAAAGCTATAAAATAGTCAAGATCCAAGTGCTCATTCAACACCTCAGTTCAATCTTTATTTCCCTGCCTGACATTTGCAGTAAAACCAGACAGTCCTCAGTGACATTTTCTGTACATTTCTGTTCATTTCTCTCTGTTTCTGCTGTAGTATCAAAAGAGGTTTCACGTATTTTTTTTATACTAGTACTGTATCAAAGTTTAAAACTCCAGTGTTGTGACAATCCTGCCAGAAGGTCTTGAGGAGGATTGAATTTTCACATTTCCCACAGTGCAACATGTACTGGAAGGTGAGTCAGACTCAAAAACCTCAGCAGTATGGGCACCATAATGACATCGTTATACTCCAAATATTTGCGTCACACTGCAAGTCGTGACCCGTGTCTCTAAGGAACAACAGTGACTACTTCTTTCAGCACCTGGGTGTGTAAATTTAACAACATCCATTTAGCTGAGAACATGTTGACAGAACAGATATCAGTTTCAGCTGTGGGTATCTATATGTCTACAAGAAACCTGCCTGCTATGAGAAAGCAGGCTGTGCAGGAAACCAGTCTCTGAGTTTAGTTCACATACACTGCAGCAACCCGGTTACTGTTAGATTCTCATTTACATAGAGCAGCTCAGGACAAAAATTCAAATTTCTCTCCTAACATGAAATATATTTTGAACAAAGGCTCAATTATTTTAAGTGCATTTGTGAAACACTTGTTGGGACGGATGCTGCAGTGGGAGAACAGTTTTTTCTTAGTGCTCTAATTTATCAAAATTTCAAAAACAGTGAAATGTTCAGTGGTGGAAACCAGCTTATTTATTCATTTAGACTTCTACAGGTAAAATTCATGTTAATTTCAGCTTTCGTCTGACTACGACTTTAATCATTTTGAATAAGAGGATGTATCTTTTAGAGCTGCAATGATCAAATGACTATTTATTACCATTTTCTGACATCTTACGAACCAAACAACTCATCGATTAACATAGAAAATGATCAGCAGATTAAAAACAAATTAAATTAATCATTAGTTGCAGTACTACCTTGACATGTAATTATCTCTACAATTATCCTGCTACTCTGCTGTCATAGTGATACTTTCGCTGTCTAAGAGGTTTGTCTCGCACCATGTTAAAAAAAAGTAACAAACCCTGCTATGCATATATGAGAAGAATATATCAGATTCCTCCAAAACAAATCTAACTGAAGTAACCAGGTATCTCTACTCCCATGCTGTAATTACAGTAAACAAAACACGCTTCTAGTTTACATAAACTTTAAAGGGATAGTTCACCCATTATCTACTCACCATCATATCGATTGAAGGTCAACAAAAGAGTAAAAACATAAAATACCTCTATACTGCATGTCTGGTGTAATCCAAGTCTCCTACAGCCCAAACATGCCAAATTGACTAAAAGATGTTAAACCAAAATGTTATTTACACCATTTTCTTAGCCTGAATCTTCACTGTAGACTCTTAGCTTGAAGCCACGTTCACATGGGCATACACACTGTCTGAATTGTGTTTGTGTGTTGTGTGACAGTGTGCAAACGGCATGTCGGGACTTTAGGAGACTTGGATTATGCCAGACCACCAGTATGGAGGCATTTTATGTTGTTTTTTACATTGGAAAACTGGTCACATTTCACTTCCATTCTACAACACTGTTTTCCTGTAAAACTCCAGCAGTGCTTTGTGGACTAAAAAACTAAACCCGATCTTCAGTCAGCATGAGGGTGAGTAGATAATGACTGAATTTTCATTTCTGGGTGAACTATTCCTTTAACTTATCAGATCAGTGCAGAAATTCACCAATAACCAAATTATCAAAGTGCAGGTAAGGGACATGCGAATTATCTCTGATATAATGGTAATTTCATGGGACAAATACCAAGATTGGACATAATTGATATAATAATGTCCCATGTAACAATTACAATACTAATTTCAACAGTAGGCTAATAACAACATGTTATTACACATGTAAACTTACAGTTGATTATCTGAGGTGAAAATGTCTCTGTCCTATTGTGTCTGTTTATCATTCCATCATTTCTCACAGTCAGTTCTGTCACACTCCCCTCTTACATAATCACACCTGCTGAGGGGAGTGAGTTAAGTTAAGTTAGGGTTGGGCAGCTATGACAATACATACCGGAAAACATTAGTTAGCTCTTGTTGTCAATACCTCTTGTTGATTAGTCAATTCTGGGAAATGTTTCAAAAGGATGAGCAGGAATGATTTAACAGCAGTACTGCAAGTACTTTGGTATGTCAGATATTCAGTTTGCTGGATGAGCTAAAAATTGACAACTCTGTCTGGTTGTTTTAACCATAAAGATTTTTTAATTTATTTTCCAGAGAGTTTACCCACCCTTAATAGCTATCTGTTTATATTTTCATCTCTTTGTCTCCCACTGAAATCACATCCAGGGTCCAATATTAGCAACAGCCAAATGCTGGTAAAACATGCAAGTGGCTGGTAGACTTACTTCATCATCAGCCAAAAAACACAATGGTAATCTATTGAGTGGCTGGTAAAATTTGAACATTCATTAGTGGTACAGCTGGTGGACAAAAACGTTAACTTTGCACCCTAATCACATCAATTCGTCTGTAGCATCAAGTATCAAAAAGTGTCAAGAACTGAAAGCATCAAATGTCTGGTCAGTTTTTGATCAAATAATCACTGACTTAAAGATCCAGTGTGTAAGATTTATGACAGACCAAACACTGGCTCGAGATGCGACACAAAGTTCGTGGCTACAATTGTTTCTCCTACATATGCTTGGAGGTGAGGTGAGGGGTATTCAGTTGGTTGCAATATACAACCTCGCCGCTAGATATCACTAAATCATACATGCTGGTCCTTCAAAATATGACACTGTCCAATTTAGACAGTATTTTATTGGGATACAGTTCTTGTACCACTGCTTGAATTTAGACGACATTAACAGAATCTGTATTAAACTGGTACCAGTTCCTGACTGGTCAGTACCAAAAAATATTGGTAAGCTCCACGACAAATAATACTGCTATCGGTATTTATGTAACGTTGCATAAACAGCTCACAGGACAAAGTGTTCTAAGTGTGGACTCACTTTACTTTTGATGAAAATGCTGCTAAATGCAATAACTCAGAAAACAATTTAACTTTATATTTCTGCAAAAAAGTGATACAAAAATATCTGTAGAATCTTTCCCCATCGATAAGAGTATCAACAATAACAAAATAATAGTTTAAATAAGAGTATAAGTATCTATATCAGTATCAATAAAGATCTAAGGATACTCATCACTGACACTTCTTTGGTTCAGTGAAAAGATTAATTATGTTAATATTTCTTAAAGTAAGGTGTACTGTATGACTTCTTTTCCCTTATTTTTGACTCTGCTCTAGGAAAAGTTTCAAGTTATTTTGTAAATTGTCCACTTCAATTCACTCTTTTTGGTGGTGAATTGTTTTGTTTAAGCATTGAAGAAATGTTTTTTAAATGTCTGTTTCTAACCTTGAGTAAGACCAGACTTCAGAGTTCTTTCTCAAAAATCAGATTTTTAAACAAAACTTCATAATTTCTCTCAAAAATGTCTTTTCTCATGGATATTTTCCTGCTTTTTGTGGTGAATATTCAACTTAATTGTTTAAAGTTTCCTGTTTTAATCCAGGGTAGACTCCAGTTTTGGTATCAGGACAACAATCTGGTATCATATTGATGGAGCATGCATAATAAAGACTCAAATGACTAGTGTCAAATTTCAATTTTGGGATTACTAATTTGAACAACAGACATTTGTAAAGTTATCAAACAATAAGAAGTCAACAGAAATCAGTATAACATTGAATTATTGCCCAGCCCTATGAAAAATTGAATGCATAACATTGTAAACAATAAAACATCAAGAAAGCTTGGCAGTCACTGGGATGACTGTAACACTGTTGTTTGGCCCTCATAACATGACACTTATTGCTCAATAACAACATGATCAGATCAGTTCCCTGAATGAGACTTTCCCAGAGTCGATCAGGGGGGGGCATCTAAAAGCACTGCATGTAGCTGTGTCAGTGAACGCACCGCCCTGCCTGCACAGGTCAGTCCAGTTATCTGGATTAACCTGCATGTGAATCCATTCAAAAGACTGTCTGTCTGCCTCAGGGGCCAGCTTACAGACAGGTCACACTAAACAGCAGCTTGGTGAAGTGTGACTAGCTCCAGCAGCTGGATGAAAACCCTAAGAAGCTGCTAACGGCTAACTGACAGCTACCCAGCAACCCGTCAGAGTCGAGCATTTAAAGACTCAACAGCCTCTGAAAACCACACAGAAGTCATTCAGAATCACTGGTGGTGTTTTAAACGTTACTGTCTTTGTGTAACCATCTTTGTTTTTTTTTTTTTATTGGTTGACTCATTTGAACTCTTAGCTGCTGGCTAGCAAGCCGGGTAAGCTAGCACACACATGCTAATGGTAACGATGATCAATAAAATCCCGGCTGATGACATTTCACCCCACAATCATAAACAGATTTTTAAACAGGCATTCACTACAAAGTTAACACCGGCGGCGACACCGGGCTGAAGCACGTTTACCGTCAGAAACGTGTGTGAAACTGTAAACACTCCTTCCCCTGCTTTAGCCGAACTTAGGTTAGCTTCGTGTTAGCCTAGCCTTACTCACCTGTACGTGTGAGACCACCAGGCTCTTGTTTCCCTCTCCGTGATACTTCCAGTCGTTCTCGTCCATTTTGTCCAGCTCCATCACACCGACGACGACTAACTGAGCTCCCGTTAACGGCCAGAGAGTAACACGCAACGGCACGCCGACATACGAGCAGTCCGACTGGTACTACTGGCTGCTAGCACCAATTCAGAAGTATTACAGGACCGACTGACTTCTGCTGCCCGGCCCCGGCTGACCAAGTTACCCAGACAGATGCTACTTCCGTTTGTGACTTCAAAATAAAAGTCACATTAGGCGAACTAACGGTCGTTGAGCAATGAATCCTGAGAGCGGCGCCACCGGAGGAGGAAGGAAATCTGAGATTTCTGAGACTTCAGTTGCAGTTAAAGTTTCAACATTACTACCACAACTCTTTTTTTTTTCCCCCCAGTTTAGTTTATTTTATTTAATAAAATACTCGATTCTGATTGGTCAAGGTTTGTATAGCAGAACATTATGTACAACTGACTGTTGCCATGGTCACAGGTCTGATCACTGAAGCAATGAAAACATTTTTAAATCAATAAACTATGTAACAAGTGAGATAATGCAGGTCATTGTAATCAATGTACATTATCCCTTACTCAGTTTATTGAACCTATGTTATCTTTATTGTTATTATTTTAAGAACTGTTTTTTGTCACTGTTATTTTTGAGCAATCTCTGGCTTAGGGATTTATAGAGGTCTATCTTATCCTAAATATCTTGAGAAAAAAACTGCAACGTTAATAGCTTATTGTGTTGATGTAACAGAGAAAATACATAGTGAAAATACAGTTGTGACATTTAGAGAAAAAAAGTTAAGTTTTCTTAACAATTTAAAGAAAATATATCATATATCATAATATCATATTACAAGGAGAAAATAAGAATCTCAGAAGAATAAAGTCATACTATGCTATATAAGTCCTAGATTTATGAGGACAAATCATATTACAGACACATTGTTTGGGTATAGTTACCTACATGAAGTTTAATTACTAGTTTAACTATAATTTTCAGCATTATTATATCCCCCATTTTCAGCATTGTTTGTTTACACTTTTTATGTTTGCACTATTGTATATATTGTTGTATATATTTTATATTTTTTTTTTAGATATTTAGTAGTGTAATGCACATATTTTCAGATGTTTTTTCAGATGTTTAGTGAACATATTTTTAGTACCCCGCCTCTCGCCCAATGTCAGCTGGGATAGGCTCCAGCCCCCCAGCGACCCTCACGGATAAGCGGTTACAGAAAATGAATGAATGATAATTTATATATGCTTTTATATTTCTGTTTACTTCTGTTCTTAAATGGGATGCAAGGCAAACAGTTTTCCCCCGGGATCGACAAAGTATTTCTGATTCTGATTTCTGATTCTGAAAAAAAAAACATAATATTATGATAAGTCAATTTAATGAGAAAAAGTTGCATTACAAGAAAAAAAACATCTACTATTACAAGAAAATTTATCACAAGAGAATTATTGACAAAAATACTACCTAATTTTATTACTTTTGGGATAAATGGGCTGCAAGTTAAGAATTATTTTATTTTATTTTATTTTATTTTATTTTATTTTATTTTATTTCATTTCATTGTATTTTATTTTATTTTATTGCCTTTTCCGTTTTTATTCTGGTTAACTCCATCCAACTTGATTGGCTATTTGATTGACAGGTTGACGGACCGCTCCCTGTTACCGTTATTCGCTGGTGTCCCGCCTGCTCCTCTGTGATTGGTCAGAGCAGGCATCAACAGGGTTGGACAGGTGGCACCGAGGAGAAAAAAAAACCCTTCAATGTAAATTTGTCAGCGTGACAAATGACGTGAGAGGATCCAGAAGTGGAAATGTACAGTAGATCATGTGATTAATGAGTCAAGCCTGTATGTATATGAGAGAAAGCCGAGATAATCCCCCAGCGGCAAAGGAACAGTACAGCTTTGTGTCAATATTTGGGAGCTTAGAGTTTAACCTGGCCCGAAGGAGTGGTGGAAAATTTGTCGCCTATATTTATTCAATTATTGTACTTAACAAAATATTGAGGTTCTTGTGTGGATACATGAATATTTCCATTTAATGCTACTTTATACCTCATAGTTAAGAGGGAAATATTGTAGTTTTTACTCCAACTTGTAAAGTTTACATATAAAACATAATGAGTTTATAAAATATGATGCATTATCAAGATAAAATTACAGCAACACAAGAATTACGAAAACAATAGAGTAATAAATTTAAAGTAAGAAGTAGTTCCAGTAGATTCTGCCATAGAAAGAAAGCAGGACTTTTACTTGTACTGTAATTGAGTATTTTCATATTGTCAGACTAATTAATAAAGTGTTACATAAAATCTCTTTCTTAAGGTTGTTTCCTTGACTACACAACAGTTATGGTCATGATACAGAACATGGGCCTTCCAGTTACCATGGTTACGCTTCAATCACAGCATCCTTTACTGTTGCCAGATAACTTTATTGCCGGTTGTTTGCTAGCTTAGCAAACACATTTAGTTAGCATGTTAGCTAGTTTCTCCAAAATGGACAACAAAGAGAAAACAAACAGAGAAGAAAAAAAAACAAACAAACAAAAAAAAAACACGATGAGTATGTTTTTCTCCTAAAAAAATAAAATAAAATATGGAAATACAAGCACATAAGTACATTTAACCAGCAGCCAAAACAAATACACACGAGAAGACGTGGCGAGAAGTAGTGTTAACTGACAAAATCAACGTGAGAAATAAAACTGTAAATTAAGTCACGAAGAAATATGAATATATAGGACAGCAAGGAAAAAAATAAGACGTTTCTAACAAGTTTCTCTGGTCTCAGAGTGTCAAGCAGGTTTTCTCTGTCCTGTAAAATGTGTCTTGGTGTCTCCTCCTCTTCTTCAGTCACCATAAATTCAGCCATTGTCTGATGTTACACAAATTATTGCAGTTTTAAGGGGACTGTATGGGCCCCTTAAAATTGTCTAAGGAAAATGGTCGGGACCTTCTAACACATAAGGGAATACTTAAGTATCAATGCTTAGGGTGATTTTATGCAACTATTTTTTTTTTCCTAAATGAAAATTTAAGGGAAATCTTAGCCTAAGTGCTTTTATACAACTGGTCACTGAATACTTTCTCCACCGATACCAGTTAAACTATCAGATTTTCAACAGAAAGTTCTACTTCTCTTATTGTATTTATATGCATAGTTTCACTTCATGTAACAGACTTCAATAAATCAATAAAAAGGCTGATCCAATTCCCTTTAGAGTGAGGCAAAACAGGATTTGGTGCACTTACTGCATCAGATTTGAGATGTTATCGGGGGTATTAGGCCATTAACCCAAGTATATGTTAGATTTAGAAAGTCCAAAATCTAATTTGACCACAAGAATTCTCATTTGCGTCTCTCCCCGACATGCTTTAAAATGACCTCTGGACCAAACTCGGACAGTTAAGAATAACTATGAAGGAGCAGTTCATCCCCAAATCTGTCTATATCTATATTGTTGTGGTGTGAGTTGAAAAGGTTTGGAGATGTCTGCCTTCTTTTTGGATATAAAGGAATTATAAATGGAACTCGGCTTTTGGTGCTAAAGTGCAAATGTATCTTTCCAAAAATCATGACCCAGTTACTCAAGACAATCCACAGACCCTGTTGTGAGCAGTTTCAAATATGAACTACTTTTAGTCCCATTATATTGGAGAGAAGGCAGACATCTCTACAGCTGATATCTCCAAAAAAAAACACTGCAACTCTCACCAAAACAATCTAGATGGATAAACAGCACGACAGGCTGGGGAAAAATATGTACTTTTGATTTCGGGATGAACTGTCCTTTTACATCTTAAAGGACCAGTGTGTAGGATTAGTGGCATCGAGCACTGTTCTTGTAGGAGAACCTATGGTGGCCACAGAATGCTGTATCTAGAGTCAGTGTCTGGTTTGTCCATTCTGGGCTGCTGTAGAAACATGCTGCTGCAACATGGCGAGCTCCGTGGAATGGGACCCACACCCACTGTAGATATGTACTTGCCAACCTTGAGAAATTTGAGTTTCATAGACTTTTCTGCATTTTGGTGACTTTTTAAAGAATAATCTTTAACCTCTGTCAACAACTCTGAGCCCTTAAATTATTTCATATCTATACTGCATCAGTGCACTGCTGACTGACTGCAACACCGAGGCTGTATACAAGAAGGGGATGAGCAGACTCTATTTCATGAGGAAGATAGATTCTTCAACATGTGCAGCAAGATGCTGGAAATCTTTTATCAGTCTGTTGTGGCCAGTGCACTTAACTTCACTGTGGTCTGTTGGGGGAGCAGCATCAGAGCCGGAGAGACAAACAGACTCAATAAACTCATTAAGAAGGCTGGCTCTGTCACTGGATGCAAACCGGACACTTTGGAGGCAGTGGTGGAGAGGAGGACGTTGAACGTCCATCATGAATAACCCTGACCATGCTCTCTATCACATACTGGACAGACCCGCAGAGCTCTTTCTCAAACAGACTGATACAGCCTCACTGTCTCAAGGACCGATACAGGAAGTCTTTCCCACCCTAAACATTAACACTATAATACCTCACCTCTGTCTAACAGAGAACATTTTAAATTCTCTGCAGTTGGTTCTACATAGTTTCAATTCAGCTAAACTCTGTTTTGCACTGCTCATGGCTAACTGCCATACGCTAACTATTTTACACATTTTGTCTCCAATCCAACTTTACCTCATTAGCCCATTGTCTTATGTATGTTAGTATTATTCTATCTCTAAATTTTTAATATTTTTGTAGTGTTTTGGTACACTTGTTGTATATATATTTGGTGTAGCGTATCCTTGCATATCACTCATGTATATTTTTATATTTTAGTATTGTTTATTCTTGTATATATTTTCTGTATTCTCAGATATTTTATTTTTTGATATATTTTCTCCCTTTTGGTGTTTATATGTATATTTACTGTCCACGTACTATGTGTGGTCTATCTATAATCCTGTGCAGTAACTGAACAGTGCAATTACTCTGTGCAATACTTCAACTTGTGCAGGACCTCTAGTCATATAGCATTTCTATTTACACTGATATATAAATATATATTTTTTGCATCATGATGCACATTGTGTACATAATTCTTACATTTCCTATTCTATTACATTATATATATATATAATGACAGTATATTACAGTTTGGGAAAATAAGGCGCATACCATTACTCTATATATTTTGTTTAATTATCTATTATTGCCATTTTGTCTCTGTGTATATATATTTTTACACTTGTAACTGCACTATGCAATATATTTTTCTATTCTTAAAAGGGAGCACCAGTAACATGAACTATTTCTTCCCAGGGATCAATAAAGTATTACTGATCCTGATTTAAATAAATAAACTTTTAAGGTAACACACTTTTTTTTTTGCAAACAGATGCAGGTGACTCACAACTGACAATTATTAGCTGGAAATCACAGTGGCACCTTACCTTGCCATAGTTTTAAAATTGATCACAATAATTCAGAAAATGTTTTTCTGAGTGTATATTAATTAGGCTGCTCTCATAAAAAAATGTGCCTCTTTTCTTTTAAAACTTTATGCAAGAAAACAGAGATGTGAAAACGAGGTATAAATCAGGAGAAATCCGGGAGAATTGTGACTCCTGGAGGAAACTCAGGAGAGATGGTAAGTATGTGTACAAAAGATCTATATGGGTCATTCTAAGGTAAAAACAATACAATTCTTATTTTCAGGTATTTATACACAAATGAAAACAAACTTATGAATATTATACTACATTTCTGCCACATTCTGCCAGTAAATCCCCCTTAAATCTACAGCCGGATGTTTAAAATGATTTGTGATTCAGCCATGTGTCCATTTGTCAGGATCCACAGATGAGCACACAGAACCACGCAGCAGCTCCTTATTTATAAATCAAAATGTTTTAATACGTATAAAAACAACAAGAAAAGACAACACACGCACACATACACACACTATCAGGACACAGGCGTTCTATACATGAATCCTACAGAGACGGAGGACACGTGATCTCTACGGTGACGACTCGGCTGCTTCGCGCTCTCGCTGGCGGCTCCTGTCAGTCATCAGAGGAGTTTTTCCTGTGACGCTGCGCTCTGGTTGGAAGAAGAAAACAGTCTGCGAGTCAACCAGGCCGCTCACTCACACAGTCTGTACATGGCATCAGGCTTTGTGTCTCTCTTTTTGTTTAAGCCTGTTGGTGATTCTTCACAGCTGTACACAGCAGCGATCAGTCCATCCCTCCAATGTCATGTTGTTTGTACGACTGAGAGACCAGACTCCCTGCTGAGGAACAGAGACACTGTCAGACAGACATGTCATAGACAATGAGACACTGCTTAAATTAATTACTTATGAAAGCTCAAATAAAAACCAGAGTTCAAATCTCAAATAATAACCAACAGTAACAAATAAATACAGGATAAAAAAAACACCAGGGGAAGTGTGGAACTACCTGTAATCTAATGTCTCACCTGATAAATTCAGTATAACGTACATTTCCAGACCACAAAATCCATCAATGCAACAACCGAGGCTTGTCATACTCACCACACCAAGTTTTCCTTTTAGTATTAATTCTGTTTTCATTCACTGTATTCACTTCTGCTTTTTTTTTTTTTTTTTTTTACATTTTTTGATCACATGCAAACATTTACATGAAGTACAGCTGAGAATGATGGGCATGTCATTAGTTTTGCAGTTTTCACTTTCTCTTTTTAAACACAATACTGTTTGCATTCGCTGATCAATTCTTAATTCAACTGTGTCATTTTTGGAATTGCTGTTAAGTTAATATACTACAAGCATGCACTGGCCAGTTTGGATATTTTGGGCTTTTTTTTTTTTGGCTTCCATAACGTGTTTTCTTTCAGACTAGTGGAAAGAAAACATCCAAAATACACATTTAGGTGTTCATTTTAGCACATATTAAATTTGGTGATGCATCACTTGCATATTTAACCACAAAATGTCAGAAAACCTGTAATACATAAAATAATTAATGTAAAAAAAGATCAGCTGGGGAACTTTCATGGTGAGATCTTTTAGTTAGATTTTTTTAACCCTCTTCATCTCTAGTGTCTACATTTTTGTCTAAAAGTGTAGCAGATACTTTTAAATTTTCTTTTCATTGAAATCAACACTTCAGTGGCACTGACCTACACTTAACTTTCCACTTTTATTCCTGTCTTTATGCTGAAGGTTTTTACAGAGGGGTTCGTTCACGTGTCATTAATTCCTACTTAATATAACATTCTATTTCAAAAAACATGGCAAAAATTTGATTTTTTTGAGTGATAAAAAGAAATCCTTTGACTATAATATGTCAACAAAAACAAACAAGAATTTTGAACTGTGTTATCAAATGTTCAGATTTCATTTATGCAAACTAGCACATATTTAATAGGAGTGTGAGGAAATATCGATACACTTGGCATTTCTTATTAAATTATGCACCATTGGCATATTTTAGCATACAATTTCACAAAACGTGTAATACAAAAAAAAAAGGTCTTAATAAGACTAAATAAACTGGGGAAATTTCATGGTGATGTCCCTTCAAAGTTTTACTGTGTTCATCTGTAGGGTCATATTTTTTGTCTAAAATGTATGGAATTCTACAACACATATCTTTAAAGGCCGTTTTTTCAAAATGAGTTTTTTCTTGTTCTCTGAGCCAGAAATCTCCATTTCAGTAGAACTTTCACAAACCAAACTTTCCAGCTATATTCTGGACGTTTTTACAGAGGGGTTTGTTCATATATCATCCATAGCCCGATTTATTAAACATTTTATTCCTAAAACATTGCAAAAATGTATTTTTTTATGGTTGCTGACAATATTTTCTGATTTATAAAGTGATGAGGTCCTTTGAAACCTTTGATTCTATTATGTCAAAATGAGCGAAGATTTCTGAATCCAGATTTATCAACTGCTTAGATTTCTATTCGGATCATTTATGCAAATAAGTGCATATTTCCTTATACGATGCACTTTTTTGCATATTTAAACATGAAATTTCAGAACAGGCGTAATACAAAAAATAGGTCCTGATGTAAGTAATCAGCTGGGGAAGTTTTATGGTGATATCAGTTAAAATGTTCACCTTATTCATCTGCAGTGTCTGAACGCTCTGTGCAGATGTTTCAAACTGCTGGGAGGCTTTTAATGTGAAATGACGAAGACTGAAGTTCGAGTACAAACCGTCTCATCTATGATACGATAATACAAATGATTCACACTTGATTTGTTCATTTGATGCTGAGAAAGATCAGTGTGCTTGCTATGTGATGTCTTATTTAATAATACAGTCCTGTACATAATGGCCGAATAATTTTTCATACTTGACAAAGCAGGGTGTCTCAAATATTTGGAGGAACTTTAAAATTATAATGCACTCTTGTGTGGTTGATATAGCTGTTAGGTAACAGAATTTTTGATGCAAGTTCACAGCAGAATGAGACATTTTATATCGACTACATGAACATATATTGTGTCCCCACATCTCTGACACACACAGAAAACAGAAAAGACAGGACCTGAGCAGCGCTGCTACAGACACACGTTCATGTCACATGACAAGCCCAAGGAGCGAGGTGGGAGTGGGAGCAGGAGGGTCAAAGGCCAAGCAGGAAGTAGACGCAGACTAGCCAGCGAGCCCGCAGGGGAAACAAGCTGCACCATCCCACCGTCAGCCACGTCAACACCCATCTGCCAACTACAGTCCAACTTCACCAGAATTCAAATGAATTCAATGAATTAGTCAGAGCGAGGCTGAGGTTAGCAGAGGTCAAACAGTCGTAAAACCACATTCTGGGAGGGAGAGAAGTATGTAGATAAAAGAGGAGTCACTGCCTCTATAGAACTGATGACAAGACGAGGACAAACAGCTTATTATAAATGAGACAGCTACTGGATAGTTAGTCACAAAATTATATGTGTTTTATGTTTTTTCTCGTCCAGCAGATACCCGAGGGGCAAACTAATTACCTAGTTGGAAGCAAAGGGCCCAGCACTCTGCTATAAAATCTCCACCAATCGGCTGAGAGAGCGGTCCTCTTTCCCACGTGTGTGGTTCTTTTTGTTTGCTGCCTCACAACAACTCTTCATTTTACTACATCTCACACACTTTGACCGCTGACTTTACTGACTGTCACACCACATCCTATCTTTAGTTTATTTTTGTGTTTTGTTTCAACAATTCCCTAGAACTCACGGACACTCATGGTCATTTTTAGAAAACGTTAAACAAAAGGAAATGGAGCATGTTGTTGGGGACTATTTTCAGTGGTGGATTAATACACATTTATCTGGTGGACAAGTAAATCTGTCACTTCCAGCTATTTCAGCAGGTTTTGGTGGTTTCGGAGCTTTTTTTAATTTGACTTTGTAACACCCGCTCACACTGCTCAGCTCTCTGATTTGAGATGGATGCCTGTATGGCTGATTAAGACACGTGTTAAACAACCTGCAGAGTTTCTGTTGACAGATGTTACACTCCACTTTGTTCGCTTACTGTAAATCCAAAAAGCTGAACTATAAGCTATCATTTCAGCCTGAAAAGTAACTGGAAGAAAACATCTGTGGCTGAAAAGTTGGCCCAGTTACATCACTGTAATTACATAATTTCAAGGTTGGAATTTAGCTACACCAGAGCAAGCTAGTTAATTCTGAGAAGGCTCCTGTTTCAGTACACGCGAATGCTAAAATTAATGGTTCACAGAAGGTATTTTTCACAGAAAATGGGAGGAGATTTTAAAGAGTTCTTAGTATTCAACCAGTGACTGCAGGATGTCAGCCTCAAGGCAAAAAGAAGGAAAGAAAGAGGAGAGAACATAACATTTCTCTTGTAGCTTGTAAGATAGATAATACTTTACCTTTAATCTTTGTAAAATACAGCTACATAAAAACTGACTGCCTGATAGAATCAGATCAAGGAAAAACTCAGTGCACAAGCAGAGAACTGCTTTTTAACAATAATTTATCAATTATATCATCGCAAAAATATCTTGCTATATACAGATATTTTAAGCTCATAACACCTACATTAGGCGTGGGCAGTAAAACAACGGTGATATATATCAGCACTTCATCATTAGCAATAAGAAAACTGGTAAATAAAACGATCAATAGTTTCACTTAAATGCTTTAAATTCTAACCACAATGAAAACACATGAAATACGCCCTGGCTCATTAACAGCCTATCACATCCCTTGATAATGGAGTGCGCTACAACTGACAACAGCCAGTCATTTAACAGGTGTGTTGTTCAGTTGCACGCAGTGACACAGCAGAAACAGCGTAGAGTGAGAAAATGCGTGAACATGGTGAGGAAATTTTTAATTAAAAAAAAAAGTCAGCTCACCAGTATGGCTTTTTTTGTTGTTTTTTAAGTCTATTACCTGTTTGCCTTGATACATAAAGTGGTTCAATTCAAAGTAAAGCAGTTAAAATCAAACTTTTTAATGATTTTCTTAAAAATTTAAAAATAGGTCAATAAAAATTGTCAATAATTATTGATAGACTAAAATGAAAAATGATTTCATAATAATTTTTTCAGCTATATCGCCCAGCTATGGCCTACATATGTGTAATATGTCCTGTATATTGTTGTACATTATAGCTGTTTGTGAGAAATGCTGTGTATTTTATTATTTTCTCAATAAAAAGTGAGGGAAATGTAACATTAACGCAGTAAATGTCCTCCTATAATACTACAGTAAAAGATGTTTGTCATTTAAAGATGAATTTTACTGCTGTTGACAAAAGCAGTAAAGTTTCCACCACCATAAACAAAACATAATGTTGATAATAAAATTATCTAAAGAAAAATATACTTCTACTGGTCTTGTTTGTCTCTGTAGGTCACAAAGAGGCATCAGTTTTAAATGGAGACGGTTTCATAACCAGTTAAAAACATTAATAGCTTTAATGACCTGATCTGACCTCCAGACTGTGGCTTTACAGCAGGCGGGCCTCTGTCAGTGAGCTGGGGTGTTGGGGGGTAGGAGGTGACGTGGGGGGGTTCGTGTGAGGTGGAAGCAGTACAGGGAGGGGGTGGGGGAGGTGGGGGTGCCTTGGAGGCAGGCGGTGTCAGTCAAACTAGCAGGGCTGCAGGACTAGCAGAGCTCCCAGACTCAGCAGCAGCAGGGGCGGTGGCGTGCTTACCTGTGGCCAGGCCCCCCTCTGCTCTGCCCTTCATCCCTCCTCCTCCTCCTCCTCCTCCTGGGCCAGAGCTGCCCAGGGCCTCGATGGGGAAGGAGGGCCGTTCGCCCCTGTAGGGCTTGGGCCTGAAGGGGAAGTCTTTGTCTTTACCTTTGGAGCCTTTGGGCCGGCCTGCTGTCTTCTTCTTGGACTTGCCATCGCCTTTCACGCCCAGTAGGGGGTGCACTTCTGAGGACACAAAGGGGATGGACTCAGGGTCAAATTCAGTTCAGTTACTTGTATTAAAATTGCTGCACACACTACATACAACAGAGTCATGTCATATATTTACTACTCAGCAGCTCTTTTAATTTCTAATTGATCACATGCAATAATTTACTCATCAGCACTAAACACAAAGAACAGCTGATCGTGATAAGAATGTCGTTAGTTTTGCAGGTATTTGGTGATTAACAAAAATATTGGACACATTAAAATCTGTACATTATAGAGCTGTCACAGTCCCAGGATTTTAAATTTGGATACAATACTATATAAAAAACAAGACTTGATACCTATTTCGACACTATGGCATCAATATTGTGATATGAGACAAGATTTCGCTTTAAATTTTGGATATTGTCACATCTCGACATGGCAGAAGTGTTGTCTTTTCCTGGTTTTAAAGGCTTAATTACAGTGAAGTGACATAATTTCCTGAATTTATCAGACTGTTCTAACCTTTCTATTATTTAACTTTACTCACTCAGACATTATATCCACATTAAATTAAAACTCATTGTGTTAATATTGTGTCAAGCATCAATGTCCATATCATCCTGCCCAAACTACTTTATATAGTGTTGAGTAGTTTAATCTAGCAGTGGTTCTTCAACTATGGTTCTATGCCCCACTGGTGAGGTGTGGATGACCAGTGGTGGAGTGAAATAAGTTGAATAAATATGACTTATGTAGGGGAAATGCTTTTGTACTGACTTTTATTTTACTAGAATTCAACCTGAATCCTTTGATGATTGATAAAAAAAAAGTGGGCTGCGGGGCATGAACTTTCTTCTATTTCTGAAGGGGTGCATCCCATTAAAAGTTTGAGAGCCACTAATCTGCAGCAGTGCATCATATTCTACAAGATCATCATATGTTTGCAGTATATGAGAATTTGCAGCATGTTATTTTGTAGAAAATGTGTATATCAAGATATATATTGCATACTGAATCAAGATATTCTTCATAAGCCTTATCAAGACACCAGGTGAACACAGAAGAAGTGTTGAGTTTGCATTGAAAGGTCATTACAAAGAGGAGTAGATCAGGAGACAGAGAGACTAAAATATGATGAGGGGAAATTATAAATAAAGGCCTGTTGTTATATGAGACTGTGTCAAATATACCCAGCATATAAACCTGACTGACACCGGATCTTGTGGGTATATTTATTGCTGAGTTTCTCTCACCATCACTTGGCACCCCCTGCAGTTCGATGGTGGTGGTGCGAGCCTTCTTCTTGGCCGGGCCTCCGTCAGATGAAGGCTGCCTCTGCTTCTTGTCGCCTCCGGCCAACGCGTCCTCTGGGGCAGCAGCCTGGACCGAGGCGTCTGGCGGGGGGCCGAAGGGGTTTTCCTCTGGATCTTCGACCTCAGGGGCAATGGGCAGGTACAGCAGGGCCTTACAGTCCTCAAGCTCCTCATCACTACAGGACACAAACACAGAAAAGACAGTCAGTAGGTGAAGAGTTCAAACAGATTTAAAAGAACAGAATCAGCATCACTAACATGACAGGATCAGCTGTTCCAGATTTTACAAGCCGTGATTGGAAAACCCCTTTTCGATTTTAGTTTAGTTTTTAGTTTGAGGGATAATTTAAAAAGTTCTGATGACCCCTGATAATGTGATGGATTGTTTGATTTAATGGTTCAGCAATGTTCCCTGAGGTTCTGCCATGTCATTAAAGGAGCTGTAAAATAAATTCTAAAACAAACTGGGCGCAAGTAATGAAGATAAAATGTGAGTAATGTGAGTGAGCCGTTTGAGGTTTGTTAAAAATCTGGCAGCAGAGTTTTGAACAAGCTGGAATCAATTAAGTAAAGACATATAATAAGACTTAAAAAGCCATACGAGAACACATTAACAGTATTCTAACAGAGAAGTTTCAAAGGCGTAGGTGACTTTCTCAGTGTCCTGAGGTGAAAGGGTGGATCTCATAGTTGCTAAATGAAGTATGACTGACCTAGTTTTGATGTGATGTTAAAAATGGATGAGTCAAAAGAGATTACTTAATTTGAGATGAATGTTGAGGTTTTGACAATATGAGTAATGTTTGGTTTGACAACATTCAGCTGCGGAAGGTTTTGGTCCATCCATCCCTTAATGTCATGAAGACATTCATGAAGAATTGATCATCTGCTAAGCTTATTAGCAATAAAACAAAGTTTCAACTAGATGTCTTTCTTTTAATTAATCTTTTATTTAGACAAGTCTAAACCGGAAAATGCTATTACAATACTGAGCTTCCAATAATCTTCCTGATTTTCTGATTAACTAAGAAAAATTAAATTATAAAAAACCTTAACCAGAGGCCCACTAGCTCTTTCTAGAGCTTTAAACCACATCTCAACTTTTTTTGAGTTGGCAAACTGCAGTATTGCATCACTGCTGTCAATCTGATTTCACTGCAGTATTTGTGAAAACACAGTTAAAGAACTGAACTAGCAGCAAACTAGTTTTCAGTTACAAAACATAGAACTAAAAGTTTTGGATGATTTTGTGTTGTCATTTCTCACCTGCTGCAAAAAGCAACAATGGGGTCAACGGTGGTGACATCCACCTCTTCATCCTCTGCAGCGTCTGCACCTGTAACATGAGCACAAGTTCAAGTCTGAGACATCCAGAGAGAACCAGTAAGACCAGTGCGTGTGACGGCAGAACAGCTGATGCCAACCTTCAGTCAGCAGCTGGGTCACACGCTGAAGGGGTTAATGCAAACGTGTGAGAGGTTGTGTTTCTAGGTTGTTTTGTTTTTGTTTTTTTTTGTTTTTTATTTTGTTTTTTGGGGGGTGGGGGTATTTTTTTACCTTTATTATATCAGACCAGTGAAGACTTGACAGAAAAGTGGGGCGATAGAAAAACACAGCTGACACGCAGCAAAGGGCCGCATGCTGGAATTGAACCAGAGCCACTGCAGAGAACTGATAGCCTCAATACATGCAGCACACGCTCTGCCAGCTGAGCACTCAAAGTGCTCCTGAGATTGTGTTTGACATGCAAAACAGTTGACCGACTCAGGAAGGGCAAATACAAGTAATGAATGCACTTTACTGTTTTGCATTAACAGGAAATGCGGTGAGACTTTGGATTGCCACTACAAAATAATACAAAATACATCTTTGAGGAGAAAGAAAAATGGTTTTTTTCAAACATTTTATACTGATTTGTAAGATGTTTCTGGATCTTTTTCCACCAACTTCTTTAAGTTGTTCTAATGTTTTAAGCTGTGAGTAACAGCACAGCACTGAAAATAGAATAAATTTACCCTACCCGACTGTTATCTTGTTTTTACAGCGTGAATCTACTGCATACTTAACACCCAGTTTCAATTAGTATTTACTTAGATAAGAATTTAATAGGAGAACAGGAACACGTCTGAAGTATTGTTCTGAAGAACTGGGTGCAGACAGAGCAGGAGAGGTGTTAATAGTGATGTAGTGGTGCCTTTGTAAGTTCGGTGAACTCCATGTACGTGGCTTTTGAGGGGAAGTAATTACCACAAATACAAATTAACTTCCTCAACTTTTTGTTTTTAATTTCTGATACTTTTCCATGGGGCTTGCAAGCCATGCTGTACAATAAAACTTTGCTTGAAATTACATACCATGATCATGTTGTGGTATTTTGTTTTCTTTTGTTTTCACCAGTGTTACATCCTGTAAATTGCTAATTTCCAGATTTTTGGAAAAAGCACTCCATGTGAAGAAAGCATTTCTGCATTGAAACCTCCAAACAGGGGCGGTGGTTCAAACAGTATTTAGTCAAGTGTTTGTCAAAACAGCACAAATGAGAACCACCAAAGGCCCGTGTGAGCAAAAATAAAACCCCTATCAGTCAAACTGCAGTGTCTGTGTGTGTGGTCTACCTGTCTGCTCGGGTTCGCTCTTATCTTCGTCCTCTATGTCAAATTCAGACTCTCTCTCCTCGTACTCCACATTCTCATCCAGCTCTTTAAAGTCTGGAGCAAAAGCACTCCAGTTTTCCTGCAGACAAACCAAACAGCCACACGTCGATCACAGTGACACAATTTTACATCAACTCAGCTGGTTATTATGTTTCATTAAAGGACAAATTCCCACATTTTTGACCCCAAGTATCAGAAACATGAGAGATTCAAACTGAAATAATCCCTCTTTTCATTCACATACACCCAGCCTTTACTGTCATTATCTACTCACCACTTGGTTCTGAGCCCAGATGGACACCACTCCACTCGAGATGGAAGCTATAATCGGACGAACAGGATGCCACTGGACAGACGTAAAAGATGAGAGGTAAATTATCTAAATATATTATATCCAAAATTTAAATCTAACATTCTACTGAATCTGAAATTCAGTTTTGACATCCTTACAGCGACATCCAGCAGTAGCTCTCCTCTGGTTCCATGCAGGATCTTCACCAGGTTACCGATGCTCTTCTCCCAGATGTAGAGGGCGTGCTGCCTGGCTGAACCCGCCACGATGTACTCGCCATCGCCGGAGAAACAGCAGCGCTTCCACGGAGTCCTGAACACAGAAAACAGGGTGAGGACATGAACAAACAGAGACCAGAGAAAGACAGAGATGCAGTGTTTGCCTCAGAAACTTTGATTTCAGCCACTGAAATTTAGTCCATCTGGCAATATTTGCAACAGCTTGCAAGTATTACACAAACACTGCACCTGGAAGAAAAGAAGTTGGTCATCTCTCTCAAGGCAATTTCACACATTAATATATTCCAATCCAGCGTAACGTTTTTTCTCCAATAGCACATGTCTATGCTGTAGTCCAGTGTTGACGTACCTGTTGACCAAGTCCTGTAGTTTCTGCATGGGTTCAGGTTCACCATCTCTGCCACAAGTGAGTATCTCCCTGCCGTCATACACCCTGATGATCCGGTCTGCTGTGTTTATGAGGAAGCAACTGCAGAGAAAACAGGACAGATGGACAAAAAAAGAGGCAGAATTAGAGACCAGGGAGAAAAGAAAGCACAGAAAAAGCACAGGAAGGACAATGCCAAATGGAATACAACTGAATGTTAAAGGTGTAGATTGCATAGTTTAGATTGTGTTCATTCTTCCAGGTTTAGATTCAACAAGATCTACTGTTGCTTCTTACCTGCCCTTGCGTGCAAATTCAATGGATTTGATGGCAGTAGTGTTGCTGGTGCCAGTTGTCACTCTGAAGGAAGCCACCAGCTCCTGAGTGTTTGTGTTCAACACCAGAATCTGCGAGAAAAAAAGACAGAAGGAGACATAATGGTGAAGGAACCCATCATTCATAAAACACAAGTTTAAAATGTGAGTGGAGGGAAATTTACAAATGTTTGAGTATTTGTCAGACCTGCAGTAATAATTTTGTTATTTCATCTGATCAAAAGTAACTCAGGTGAAAACTGCTGTTGGTTTGTAACCCTGCATTGACATCTGCCACAGTGTCTTTTTGGATTCCAACAATGGGGGAACCAAAAGGCATAAAGTATGTTATTCTACGCAAGAACCTTTAAGTGCTGAGATTTTTTTTCCTCTCTAAAATCCATATTTACTTGGGCTATCTTAAAGTGCAGTGATGTGATTGATAGGGGCACTGTAGGTTCAGATTTGTCTGACAGAGATCCTGACCTTCCCTTTGGCATTGCCAGTGTAAATGTACTCCCCCCGCCTGTCAAAGGCTGCCACCACATTCAGGTCTGAGTCATCATCTACAGGCAGGACAACATGTTTGGAGTCTGACAGAGTCAGCAGGACCGGGGCTGATTTCATTGGACACACCAGCACCTTGTCCCTAAAACACAAACATAACTTCTTGTTAGTACAAATTAGCAATGAGCTGATAAAAACTCAGATAAAAAAACTTATCGTGTAGCACTGTACATGGTGTTTATGGTGTATCTGACCCACAGCTGAACCTCAGAGCAGGTCAATCAGGTGTAACATGTACAGACGGAAGCTGTCCAGGTCACTCACATGTCTCTGGGGTGGCATTGCAGTTTTAAGATGGGTGAGGGGAAGCGGAACCTCTGGTCACAGTCTCCTGTGAGGACGTCCCACTGTGAGACAATGTTGTCTGTGGATGCACTCACCAGCTTGTGGCCGTCTCGACTCCAGCTGCACACACACACAAACAGGGTACAAAATTTACTTCTTTGTCCACCAGCCAAATGGCCAGTGTATGTTCAAATTTAGTGAGTCAGTTGCATGCTTTTTTTGGCTGGCGCTAATTTGGAGCCCCTCGCACACAAATATATAGCATTCTTTAATTCATAATAAAAATTTCATTCAAAGTGTCATACTCAGTTGTCCACATAAAGAGTGACAAAAGTAGTTCTGAAAGAAAAGAAAAAGAGAGCTTGGGAGGGAATTTCAGATCCCTTTAGAGTGGAAAAAGATCTTTCTAAACAGCTTGGAAACACAAACATAGATTGTTTTCCCCCAAAAAGTGTTTTAAAGACTAGATTGTTTCATGTGGATGTAGGCAAGGCAGGAAAGATGGATCTGTCTGAGTGTACTAGTGCACACAATGGGAGTGATGAGCAGTGATGACTGCACACACTGCACGATGTGTGATGAGTCTCACCATAAAGAGCAGACTGGGTGGATGTGTGCACTGATGATTTTGGCGATGCCCCGTGTGAGGAAGTCCCAGATGACGATGCGTCCGTCGTTGCAGCCCACAGCCAGCAGGGTGCCCCACCGGTTGAAGGTGCATGTGAGGGCCATGCTGATGCAGTCCAGGGTGCCATCTGCCTCCTAACAACACACACACAGAAAAACACTGAAACACAGCCAGAGAGTTTGTATGACCACTGAAGCAGTCCAGAGGAAGCTTCACATGTGACTGTTGCCTAAATCAAGATGAAACTCCATGTGTATTGGTGTTTGGGTGATTTTCAGTGCATAAATATTAATCAGGACTTCTATCAGGTTCTTATGTACATTAAGAGCTGGTGGCTTACCTCGGGATAGTTCTGCCCAAACGACTCTAGGAGAGGAATAACAAAAGAGACAAGGATGAGGACACCTTACAACAAAATAGCATTTGTACAGGATGCATGCACTAAAGTGACAGCTGGCTCAGAAACACATCATATCCTTCAATCAAGCCTTGTTTCATTCTAATTAACATAGTACTGATTTTGTGTGTGGAACATCAGAGTATTTGAGCAGTACATTTCAAGTAATTATTTAATGAGGAATCTATTCAGAAATTCATCACAGAGACAATGTTTATTAATCTGAGATTTAAGTCAGATAGAAGTAAAAAATACACCAAAAACTGGAGTCTACCCTGGATTAAAACAGGAAACTTTAAACAATTAAGTGAATATCCACCACAAAAAGCAGGGAAATATCCATGAGAAAAGACATTTTTGAGAGAAATTATGAAGTTTTGTTTAAAAATCTGATTTTTGAGAAAGAACTCTGAAGTCTGGTCTTACTCAAGGTTAGAAACAGACATTTACAAGAGAAAGAAACATTTCTTCAATGCTTAAACAAAACAATTCACCACCAAAAAGAGTGAATTGAAGTGGACAATTTACAAGATAACTTGAAACTTTTCCTAGAGCAGAGTCAAAAATAAGGGAAAAGAAGTCATATATCTTGAATATTGAGGAGGGTGCTTGTGTCAAATTAATAACAGAGCACTGTTATCAGATCAATGTGTATATCAAATGATAACTTTGTGAAAAAACAAAACTGATGTGAAACATGTAGTAGACATACTAAAGGCCATTACATGATTTCCAATCAATTTTCACACACTAAACTCTATTCTGAGCCGAGTTCATAATAAAAACAGCAATTTAGATGTGATTCTATCGTATATATAATTTTATTTCTGTTTTCATAAATAAATATGATATCCCAGATATTCCGCATTCCTGATCTTTACAAACAAGCCAGAGATCAAAAAACATAATATTCAGATTTAGGAAACCTGGCCTTTTGTTTTTACTTTGCAATGTACTGACAGGAAATATCCTGTGTTAAGAAGCGATCAAAGGTGCAGATGTATGCTTTGTGTTACTATACTGCATTGTTACTGTCTTAGTTAGCTATATTGTGATCTTTTAGCTATGACAGCATCTTTTACTGTTACCTGTTTCATCTCTTTACTTGTCTATCAATGCCCCCATAAGTGTTATTGATAGTTACTTGCTTATGTACACTCACATGCGAACCTTGTGAAAAATAAAAGTTTACAAATTGATCACAAAAAACTAAATTAGATAACTATGGAAACTATAAAAAGTGTCACGTTAAACCTGTTAGTAGGTTTGTTGAACATTTACTCTACAGGAACAGACAAATTGTAGAGTATAATTTCCCAGAATGACATCACTCCCTGTCACAGAGGCCAGCTGTTTTTATTTTTTATTCATTTATTTACTTTTATTTCCCCTGTGGTCCTAGTAACGTCAAGAGCTCGCTGCTGATAAATTAGTTTGGATATATAATGAAACTACCGATACCACGCATGGTGACGTATGTACTCTCACATATCGAAACATTTCACGTTAATTCAAATACAACACGACACAATGTATCGGGGCTAACGCTGGCTAACAGCCGCGTATTTGTGACCACATTTCTATAACTAGCGTTTACACACAGACTCGAAAGATCCGTTAGGAACCGATATGAGGTGAAAGTTTAACAGAACTTAAAAAATTCTAAGAATGAACTTAATTTTAACTCGACTCGTATCGGTCGCCGTTAACATGCTAGGCTAACGCACAATGCTAACTACAACAACTGCTGGGATACGATGTGAGAAAAGTCACCGGAAGTGAAAGCAAAGAAACATTTTTTTTGTGACTTACCGAGCAGTTCGAGATTCATTGCTGGACGACCGAAGATCCAAATATCCTTAACGACTCGATTTCACGCAATATTTCACTCAGTTTCTCTCGTATTTACTTCTGCTGCGACTGCCGGGGAGACTGGCGCCGAGCCTCCGGTGAGGACCCCAAACAATGTGACCGGAAATGTGCCTGAACAAAATAAAAGACGCCTATTATGCCGGAGCGGGGACCAAAATTGGTGACCTCTTAAAAAAAATGGAGGAAAAACTAAATTCTATGTATTTTAATCCAGTTTCTCTCAAGTAACATACTGCACTGTTTTAACTTCACCTGTGTCTGTGTGTGTGTCCTGTGTTTGTTTTTTTTTTAATTACATTACATAAAACATTAAAAAAATTAAATATAGGCTACTGAAAAAACATTATATGCAAAACATATAAGCAAATAAATATATAAATACAGAAATGTTATATATTTAAAAATATAAATACATTTATGCAGAAATACATTTAAAAAATAATGTGAAAATAGATAATAATGCTTATATTATATGCTATAAATATTCATATGTATACATAAATACGTATTTGTTACTTGTCTTTATATTTTCACATTTATTTTCTTATTCTTTTACAGATTTATTCATTTTGATGGCGCTCCTCTGACGCCACAGTTCAGCACATTACTTCCACTTTGATACTGTGTAAAAATCCTCAGTTACAAGTGAAGGTCCTGCATTCAAAACCTTCCTTATTGTCACTGCAAAAATATCACCAGTAAAAGTACTAAAAATAATTGCACTCATTGTGCAGAATGGCTCATTTCAGAATAATGTATAATATGATATTGAATTATAAATATCACATGTGCATTGCTACATCAATACTGATACATCTGTACATCAGTTTAATGTTTCAGCTGGTAAAGATGGAGCTCCTTTTAATTGTTTTATACTGCTAGTTTGTGAATTTCCTCCCAAGGATGAATAAAGTCTTATTGATATAATAATAATTTAAAGTCCTGATAGCTAAATGACAAGTCTATTATATCGTGTTTTTGTCTGCTCTCTTCTGAGTGAATGGAAGCTGCTGCCAACATCACCATGCAGAACCTGACCCTTGACTCTTATCTACATTATCTTTAACTTTATGGCTGCCATCTGTATGTGACCCTTTACAGGCCTGCATGTCACTCCATGTGTGTGCAGCACATTTACACGAGAGTCTCTGTGTGAATCTACGTCAAACAGCAGAAACATTCACAGTAATGTCACACAGAGACTTTACACACAGTCCTTCACTGTTAAACCACCAGTTGTGGCTGCTGCTGATGCAGGAGGATCCTGAACTGGATCCGGAGCTGCAAAAACCGCCCCCAAGCGACTTCCTGTCTTCACAATAAAAGCCTAGAACAAATTCAGAGTGGCATCTTTTAATGTGGAATCAAACAACAGCCATTAATATATGTGTGATAAAAAATATTTAGGTATTTATATCCTTGTCAAAGAACAGGTGTTGCATTCTTAAAAACTGCTCCAATAGGCTACTGTTTGTCTGTGTAAACACACTGAATTTGTCTTAAGGTTTGGTTTGCTCCACATATTAAGTGTTATGTAGAGTAGACCCAGTTTATGCCTCTCGTGGTCTATCTGCCAAGTTTCCACAGCTTGCCATTCTTTCCTAATGTCATTAATGATGGTGAAGTTAGGAAGAAGTAGACGTCTGACCTTAGACATGGAAAGGATGACACAAGACTGTCAGTTCATAACAAAAGCAGGCCAAACCTAATAGTCATTTAAGGAAGACCTGACTCTGTCATATTCATATCTGTATTCCACCGATCAGTTAGATTTTACTATATTTTTGTTACTTTGCTTTGGTGTATATTTCACAATATGTGCTGTCCAACTGAGACCATTTTTACCCTACTACAACACATCACTGTCCAACCAATATTTGCTGTGTAACTGTCAAAAAGAGGTAATGAGGAGGGCCTGGAGGCATGTGACAAACAAGATTCAGATCCCTATCTGGACACTAACTTGCTAACACATTAGCATCCCAGGCAGGCCATGACAAGAAGAAATTAATTTATTGTCAAAGGAAGCTGGCAATAATGTGTATTTTAGTGCATAACAGTCACAAAAGAGAAAAGAAAAAAAGTGCTGCAAACATAAAAAAAATCCTACATATCAAGTATAGTAAGAAGTAAAAAAAAATATGTAAAATGTATGTTGTGTTATATAATGTTGTTTTCTAGTTACTTTATTCTTATTTGCTCTTGAGTCCTTTAGTATAGAGGTATGGGAGTGTCATAAAAAATAAATAAGTAAATAAAGAAATTGTAGGAATATACATGACATTACATTACATTTCATTACATTACATTTTAAAAAAGTAACTATAAAGACATGGAACTATAAGACAAATAACAAAATGTGAAAGAATAAAGAAGAATTATAATCTAATCTGTTCCTTTATTTCTGTGTATACTTATTTGTATATATCTTTTTTTAATTTATATTTATTTATTGCGTATAAATTACTGTCCTTTTTTTGTACACATTAAAGCAGTTTTGCCCACCCAAAGCCTTTTAATTGACAGCTTGGCCCTTCAAGGAATAGCAAAAGCAACATGGGAATAAATAAATAAATAAATAAATAAGTATATAATTATATGCAAAAACATACAAATATTACACACACACACACACACACAGACACACATACACACACAGAGAGAGAGAGAGAAATAAATTTAATTAGCGTGAAATTAAATTAATGTTATTTGCCTTTACAGATTCAAGATTCAAGATGTTTATTGTCAGACTGGTTATACAGGTACAATTGTGTGAAAAACTTTGGCCTGAATGCTTCAATAATAATAATAATAACAATGAAGAAGAAAGAAGAAGAAGAAGAAGAAGAAGAATATACAATGAGAGATAGGATGTGCATTTTTAAAAATAAAAAATAGAAATAAACAACCAACAAATACTGACATATATACACATACACTAATACATAGCAGATTAATATAGCAGTGCTTTATATTTGCACATTTATTTTCTTATTTTTAACAGTTCAGCCACTTCACCCACCACTTTGAAACTCACTTCATGAGCCCAAAACACGCTCAAGTAGTCCACATCACCACTGAGAGGGCTTTTACTTTGAAGGTCCCAGACGGAAGTCCAGTGCGTATCTTGTGTGTAGTTTGACTGTGTGTGTGTTTGTGGGCTTGTGTGTGTGTGTGTGAGTGTGGTTGGAGGCGCCACGTCGGCAGAACCAGCAGGGTGAAAAGAGAGCTGCGTAGCGCTGCTGCCTGTAGCCGAGTGTGAGGAGAAGTTAGAAAGCTGCACATTAATGAGATAAAAAAATAAAAATAAAAAAAACCCGAGAGAGAAAAGACCTCAACGTCCGAGCAGAGCTGCAGGTTTCACTCTCACACACAGAGACAGAGACAATTAATTCATCTACAGCAGAGTTTTGTTGCGGAGGCTGAAACAGAAGCTGCTCCTGTCTCAAGTTTCTTCTTCCAGGTGTGTTTGTGGGAGAAGCACTGGGAACAATGGTGAAGGTAAGAACCGACCAGCATCCTCATTATGTTAAAAAAATATGTGGAAATCAATAACTGCCTGTGAGTGACGGGACTTCAACTGCTTTCAAGTTGTGTGACTGTTTTTTTTTTTTCAGCAGCAGGCTCCATGATGAGTGATGATGTGGAATCTGGATATAAAAACAGTTTGTTTTTTAATTATTATTATAATAATGTTAGTAGTAGTATCCCCTTTAGGACACGTGGCCCTTTCTCTGTCATTTTCTCGTGCAAAAAGTGTGATTTTCTGTCCTGTGGCATTAAAGGAACGTGTCATGGCTTCATGCAGACTGTTACCAGGCTCTGATCCAGCTGTGCCAAATCCTAATTTTAAAAAACAACCAGTTTTTTCACATTAAATGTGGCTCCCAGACCCAGCAGTGGCGAAATATATCAGCTTTGGCTCTTATCCTTAGAATCTGAGTACATTTTTTTGTGGGTCACAAGAAAAAGAAAATAGGGGGTGGGTGATGTTTTGCAAAATGATTTGTTAGAGAAATTCTGTTTCTGCTAAAAAACGTGTGAAAACGCACTCGTGCAAGCCTGCATGAGTCATTTAATAACCAAAAAGTCACAAGTCAAAAGGTTAAGATCACACTGACCTACATTGATATGGTCACCAGCCAGGTGGATCTCCTGCTCCAGCTCAGTGTGGCAGTCACCTAATAAGCATCTCTTATATGATATTAAATTAAATTTTGTCAAACTAAACATAAAACATGAGCAAAAATGTTGAAGTGTGCTCATATTCCATCATCAGTGACTTTAAAAGATGGAGTGGTGAAGTATTATTGAATAAAATAAATATTAAATATAACCAAAAACAAGCGAGATTGACACAAAAAGGTTGTTTTTTTTTTTATTTCAAAATGTACACAGTCTTCAGTGTGATAAGTACAGTTTGTTAGATAATTACATGTTTGACTCTGAGCCCAGCCGGCCACACAGAGAGTCATATCTGTAATTGAGTTGAAATAAATAGATTTTCTCTCACAGGATGACAGGGTGTGAAAGGCTGTTCCTTTTTTTATATCCCTCACGTATAAAATCTGAATCTGACATGCCGAGCAACAGGAATAGAAGATTCAACCCGACATCAACACCCACAAACTCAGTTAATTCCCGTGAGACTCAATGTTGGAATTTCAGACTTTTGTTACAAGAGAACAAACAGTGTGTGAGCTTTACAGTCTGTAGTTTATGTTTAGGACTTTATTAAACACATTAATTAACATTAACTTACTAATTAGACAGTGAATTTCAAAAAACGTGACTTCCAATAAGTGTCATCATCATTTAAAGGTGCAATAAGTAGGAATTTTGTTTATAGTAACGTTGAAAAATTAGCAACAACAGTTTTGAAGGTGTCGTATACAAATTGACCCTTCTTAAGTCCCGCCCCTTTTTGGTCTGTGCTCCAATATCCATTGAGTAAACTTGGTACCTGGCAGAACCTCAGTCAACTTCCTATTTTTAAGTTAGCTAATGTTGGCAAAATGCTAGCTAACTAGCTAGCTAATGGTGACGATGTAGAGTTGTAGCTAGTTAGCTAGCATTTTGCTAATATTAGCTATCAGATGTAACTAGCTAGCTAGCGATTGCTACGATTGTAGATTAGCTAGGCAGTTAGGTAGCGGTAACGATTCAATATGATTTTAAATTTTAAGGTCACGATTCGATTCAGTTTTTTTGCACTGACCGTTTGATTTGATTTGTAATGATCAACTGATCATCAGTTTTATGCCCTGACACCTGTCATTTACATGTTCAGATTCTTTAAAAAGATAGTTTATGTGGTATCATTGTGATATGATGTTGATAAGTATTGAACCTGTCAGTTCAATCAGTTTTTCTATTGAATATTGAAATTGTGACCCCCCTACACTCGGTATTATGTTGCTTTTACAGGTCCCCCAGCAACATCTTTTAACCATCTTAAAAATTTGGTTTTATTTTCAACATACACGAGCCGAGCACAGAGCATATCTCAGTACAGGAAACAGGAAAAGAGCACGTTGATCGAGGTTCAGCAGTCTTTTCTCAGCCATTATTAGAGCAGGACTCTTACTTAGGGACTTAGGCCTGAACTCCTCGTCCTCCTGGCGGTCCAAAGTTCCTGTGCCAGCAATGTAGTCAGTAACACTCCGCTGTCTCTCCAAGCTCCCAGTCTGGACGAGCTAATGGCAGCTATAGTTAGCAGCAGTTAGCAGTTACGGCAATGATACGCTTCCTCTTATTTGTTTGGAGTATGAATTTGAACAGTTTGCAAATAAACATGTTCTTCTATACAACCTTTCTTTCATTTCACAAAAGAAACCACGGTGGTCAGAAGTTGCAATCTGGTGATTTAGTTTTGCACTTCACAGTTTGGGAATTCACAAGAGACAGATGTTTGTTTTTTTTAAAGGTCGAAATTTGCAGCAGAGGTCAAATTATCCTGATGCTTAATTCCTAGTATGAGTCAAGTAGGTCAAAATACAGAATCCTACATTTCCCATAACACCGTAGAGTTCTCCTATTAGATCCTCTCTTCTTGGTAATTATCCTTGTCTTTCAATATCCACACCCACGAGTTGTAGCAGGCTTTCTGTAGGACATATCAAAAGAGGCACCGGCGTATATGGACTTGGAGGCCCGTATTCTCCATCCAAATGAAGCGTTGCGTCTCCATGGCAATTTCAGACTCCGTGTTTGCCACTTCATGCAGGTGCAGTGAGAAAAACAGACTCGTGGCTCTGCTTCAACTGTGCAAGAGCCTGACAACTGATAACCAAATTTTCGGACACGTCAGAAATTCATTCGAACGTCCATCGGCCATTCAGAACCAGTCGAGCGGTCCTCGCTTCAACCTGTACGCTGCACTGCAAAGGGGCGCCCGCCAAGGCTGAAAATCGGTCCAATTCTAAAATAAGTCGTGCCGTGCAGCTCATGGATCGGGTCGCAAAAGGGGCTCAAATCATACAGCGTGTGCTCAGCTTAAGCTTAAACCAAGATAACCCTGATGACATCACTGTGACATCATCAGGGTTATTTTAGAAACTTGACCGAAGACATTATGCAACTGTTTTCACAGCATGAGTAGTACAGACCACAACCAGTAAAGTAATGTGTAAAACTGGTGGAGTGAAGAGCTTGAGATCTGTCCCCAAACCCAATGGGACCCAACGGGACCCAAAGGGACCCAACAAGACCCGACAAGACCTGACGGGTTTGGGTCAGGTCGGGCCTTGCTTCTCACATGTTTCACAGGCTCATGTCAGGTTTGGGCTATTATTAATATTATTATTATTAATAGTAATAATAGTAGTAGTAGTTTCTCCCCAGTTTTGCCGTTGCCAATTCAAATACTCCCCATGTATTGTCCTTGTCACTGCCAACTCATACTGTTTGGTACATAGAGGGAAGCTTGTTAAGAAAAATGTCGGGCTGTAATCGGGTTCGGGCTGAAATATGCTAACGAGGGACGGGTTGGGGTCTGGCTTGGACAGAATTTGTCGAGCCTGGTCCTTTTCTGGCTCGACTTTTCAGGCCTGTTTAAAATTCTAGTGGAGTGCATCCTTTCAGCGTTGTTTCAAATTAAAAGAGTCAAAACTGTGATTGAAATAAGCAACTATCAGATCAAAGAAGTCAACAATGTTATGACTGAGATGAGATGGTGTCAAATATCAGAGTGTGACAGTTTTCAATACCTATCATGTAAGTATCAAAGGCAGAGACGTACTGTGACAGCTGGTGTATTCAGAGTAAAGAAAGTCTGGGTTTTTCCTTGTGTTTTCCAGAATGTGAACAGCATTAACGTGGAGCCCCAGCCTGGGACCAGCCTGGCCTCGGACGACGCTGAACCCGCCAACAGCCTGCAGCCCACAGAGGGTAAGCAGCGAGCTCCCCAGGCTGTGGCTAAACGCTGAAACATCAGCGGGGGAATATGGTGCAATCTGTGCTCACATGTTGCCTGCCGCTATTTCAGAAACGGTTGGTTTGTCAGGGGAGTCGGGGGAGTTTGTTTGTGCAATAACGGCTGCAGCTCCAACCTGCTATTTGTGAGACGCTGAGACACTTTGCACCGGTTTAGTCCCCTGCCGCTGCTCCCAGTAAACACCAGTGTTGTTACTGGATGAAACATGATTCTGTTTTCAACATTATTGGTCCTGATGACAGGTTACTCACCAGGTGAATCACAGGGATCAGGGGTCAGTTGCACAAACACCTTAAATTTTCTACTCAAGTATGACACAGTTTGCTTAAGGGTGTTGTGTAGAATCCCTTTAAAGGTTTCCTTGGTTAAGGACAAACCTTAATTTACAGCATTGAAAGAGATTTAGCAGTTGGTGGTCAGGCAGCTCAGTTGGTGGAGCCTTCGCCCCATGTACCGAGGCTGTGAGTCCTCTGCAGCGGCCGTGGGTTCGACTCCCGCCTGTGGCCCTTTCCTGCATGTCATTGCCCTACTTTCTCTCCCCTTCTCCTGTCATATCTTCAGCTATCCTCTAATTACAGGCATAAAAATATATTAAAAAATATACTTAACTACTTGCTTGCACTGGTTCTTGTGATACCTGTTATGGCCTCGATCCAAGCGGTCCAAAATCCAACAAAACTGGTAAAAATAGCTCAGAGTTAACTTACAGGTTACCTGAAGTAACCTTTCAGATTCGACTTGCTGTTGGCTGACAGTGAAAGGAAACTCTGTAGAGAAGGCATTCATAACAAAGAGGACATTTTCTTCTAATGACTTGTATGTATTGTTGATTTCTTTACACATTTAAGTAGAGCTGAACGATTTTGAAAAAAATATTTGATTTTTTAAAATTGTGATTATTTTGATTTGCATTGCAATTGCGATATGATTTGAAATATTATTATTCTTATTTTGATCGAAAAACGGGTTGAAATGACCATGGTGGGATTTTTTTTTTTTTTCAGGAATCTGTACCAAAGGAAGACCTTTTATTTAGACTGTAACCTAATGCTCTATAAAAGAGAGATTTTTTTTAAAAAAGAATTTGTTCCATACATTATTCATTCATCCCCATATCACCAGATACCTTAACTTTTTTTCTTCTGTTTTGTTGCAAAGATCTTTTGTGCAACATTTTAACTATCTTTGAGGGATTCTTTAAGTATAAGACCAAAATAAGAAAAAAAACTGCAACATTAAAGAGAAGACTTATGTGTTTTGTGCAACCAGTTTTATTTTAAGAAAATGTCCGCCCTGATTTTAAGTAGGGCTGCCCAATTAATCGCAATTAAATTGCATATGGCCAAGTGCAATATCCATAGATGTTTGAGAAAACAGCATTATAATGAAGTACTGTACTGCTGCAGAGATGCTTTGGCTTAAAAAAAATGTTCATCAGATGAAAGAAAACATGTTTGTTTGGTACAGACCTCAATAATTATCTCATCATCATGATTTTAATTGTTGAACATGAAAATTATAATGCAAAACTGATCATTTCCACTAATAGTATCACATATCACAATCACAGTTTCAGTCAAAATGTTAGCAATATGACTTTATTACCAAATTGTGCAGCTCTAATTTTAAAGGAAAATTTTAACTTTAGGTGTGTAGTGCATTTGGCTTCAGTCCGTCAGAGGTTTGTTTACAAAAAGCCCAGATTTAAAGACAAACTCCTGGTGATGTTACAGCCTCACAAATATCAAAATATCATCTCAGCCGACTGCTTTTTAGCCTCCAAGGATGGGAAGGTCATCAGTCCACCACTTTGGTCCAGACTGAAAAAAATCAAGAAATATTAGATGGATTGGTTCAGACATTCATGGTGTCCAGAGGATGAATCCTGATTCTTCATTGATCCCCTCATGTTCACTCCAGAGCCTCCAGCAGGTCAAAGTTTTACTATATGGTTTGGCAAAAAAGTACAGATGCATTCAAGTTCAGTTTTTAAGTTTTATTGATAAATAATAATCAGTATTGTGGATATAATGACTTAATTGGTAAATGCAAGTAATAGAGAAGCTAGAACAGTCGATATAAACATTTATTTATTTATTTAACAGGGACAGAGCATTTTAATGAAAATCTAATACATGATGTAAGTATGCCACAGTTAGCAAAAATGCTAATTTAGATCTGTAGTCCCTGGGCAGGTAACAGAGAAAACAAAAGAAAATAACACCACTTTACTGTAATGCAGCCTTTTAGATCAGGAAAAGACAACACTTAAGACATAATGATATCTAGTCTTATATCACGATATTGATCAAATATCAATATATTGCTCAGCCCTAGCTTCAGTTTTGCTTTGTTTAGAGCTGAATAGTAAATGTTAGCATGTTAACATGCTGAAGCTAAGATGGTGAACAGGGAAAGCATCATACAGACTCAACATGTTTGCATTTAGCATAAAACACCACCAGTGTGGCTGAAGAGTTCCTTCATACTATGACACACACACACACACACACACACACACACACACCACACACACACACACCACACCCCGTAGTTCATTTCAACTCAGTCTGTCCTTCTGCTGGAAATACTCACCAGAGCGACTGAACATCGTTTCCAACTCTTCTGTTGAGTGATGTTTGCTTAAAACATTACGCGTAAAAATACAACAGTGACCAGCTGTTGTAGGAAATTATTGAGTGTGATTGTTTTTTTAAAGGCTTTAGTCTCAGGAGTACGTCTAGAGTCACAGAGAGTAAAGAAGTCAGAAAGTATCGAGAGACACGTTAACACATTGTTTAACGGAGTCTTTTCAAGGACTTTGTTGATAATGTCGGTGTGTCGGCTCCATGACGACTGAAACAAAAGAAAAAATATTATATATAAAAGAAAAATATTTACATTGGCCAAATTTTATTTATAGAGTGCATTAAAAAACAAACCAAGTTTATGCCAAAGTGCTCTACACAAACATAAGTAAGCAAAATTATTATCATAAGTAATAAATGCTTAAATAAATGCATAAATGTAGGGCTGCAACCAACAATGTCAGTCTTTATATTTTTTAGGCAGATAATTCCAGAGTTTTGGTGCAGCTACTGCAAAAGGTCACATATTCAAAAAGTTTTTAATGAGGCTGTGGGAGGGTTAACAGCCTTTACTCTGTAGATCTGAGGGGCCTGCCTGTAATTATTGGTTCATATATTTTATTTCCTTGCTCACATTTTAGGTTTATTTTGGATAGTTGTCCTAATGAAGCGACATGTTTTTTTGTTTTTGTTTTGTTTTGTTTTGTTTTTTAATATTACACTGTTTTTACGGTATTTTTTAACAGCATCTCCTGGCTATCAATGCAAAGAAACTAATCCCTGCTATTCTGGAGAAAGAAAGATGTCCCAACACTGAAATTATGGGTCATAGAACTGATGGACATGCTTCAATTTGAGCGAATTTGAAAGATTTTGAGAAGAATTGGCAGCTTTCACTCTCATCTTGCAGATGGAACCAAATCTTAGATGCAGCTGGGGGTTGGGATTGGGGATTTTGGTAGACGAGAGGAGATCTTGAGGTCAGATATGGATTAGAAATGTTGTGATTTTCTTTTTCTTACCCAGTTATTTATTCACTTATTTATTTTTGATATGTAGGGAGTATGTGTCTCCTGTGTTTTGATATTACGTTTGTTTAATATTTTGTTATTTTTTATTATCAGGCTTGACAATAAAAACATTTGAAACATGGCAGGTGTTTTCATCTCTCAGACATTGTCCAGTACTGTACATGTGCATGTCTGGTTGTGTAGAACTGAATATTCTGATCGTCGTGTTTTTGATTTTGTTTTCAGATTCTGGTAAGGACCATGTGGCGCCTGCCCCCGGCATGATGTGGCGGGTGACTGGAGGCCTCTTCAACGTCACCAAGGGAGTCGTGGGCGCCGCGGTGGGCGGGGTTGCCTGGGTGGGCGGCAAGAGCCTGGAGATCACCAAGTCGGCCGTGACCACGGTGCCCTCTGTGGGCGTGGGGCTGGTGAAGGGCGGGGTGTCTGCCGTGGCCGGCGGCGTCTCCACTGTGGGCTCGACGGTAGCCAGCAAAGTCCCGTTCACAGCCAAGAGGAAAGACAAGGCCGAGTGAAGAAGAAGAAGAAGAAGAAGAAGAGGATGATGATTGATTGATTGATTGATGATGATGGACTTGCCCCGCCCTGAGCCAACAGAGAGAGGCCGTCAGCTGATCTCTGTCTGCCAATCGAAAACTCCACAGTGCCTTCTGACGCCTTTCTCCTCGCTCTCGAAACGTGGTCGCCTCGTCGCCACGCGGAGATCCGAGACTTTGACGCAAAACGCTACATCCAGTACCGAAACATTCAGTAGTGCTACGTTGCCACGACAACCCAGAGTTAACTTCGAGTCACTGAAACGCTCCATACAAAAAAGTCCCTCATCTGACTCGGAGTGGGATTTCGTGTGTGTCTGGAAGTGAATATCTGGCTCCAGGCAGACGACACAGACTGGGATCCACTTCAGCACGCGGTGGACGACCTTATTTTTTATCTGTTTACAATCCAGACTGATGCTGTTGCAGTTCTCTTTCTTCTCTCCACTCTGTCTACACATACTACACATACTTGGTGAAATGTTTCTGAATTAAGATGCTGAGTTTTAGTCTTTTTTTTTTTTTTCTAAAGGTATTGAAGTACTATTGAAAATCTGTGTGACCAGAGCAGTTTGTGTTGAGGGAAAAAAAAAAAAAAAAAAGTTTTTGGAAGTGAATGATAAGCAACATTCTTCACAGTCTGCAGCCTTCACTGTGTCTGACCTCCTTTTAATCTTTCGGGAGATTCCCGGGGGCGGCGTTTACCCAGCGGCCTTGGATCTGCATCACTCCTCTGAAAATGTCTGAAGACTGTCGACACAATCACAAGTACAACAACAACAACAACACTGGGCTCAGGCCTTTTCTACAGCTTTATTAAATGTTTTGTTCTGTGTGAAATGTTAAAATGCTGCGTTGAACCTTGACAAGTTTTTGTTTTGTAAGATTTAAGAAAAAAAAAAAAACACTCGGCAGCGTTTTGATTCATTTGACGGCTGTTTGAGAGGAAAAGTGCCCGATGTTGTCTGAACTGGTCAGTCAGTAAAGGTTGAACTGCACCTTTACTCAGAAGAAGAAGAAGAAGAAGGGAACACTGTACTGTAGTGCAGGCAACATTCGTGAACGTTTGTATGCAATATCAGCATTTCAATGCAACATTTGGAGTGAGTGGGAGCTGTTGCTGATGGGACTAAACTATGTGAATGTCTTGTTTGTTGGTTTTTTTTTTGTTTTTTTTCGGATATATCAATAAAGTAGTTTGGAAGGTTAAAAGTGACCTGTGGAGTTCTTGTAAATAAACAAAAGTTGTTTGTGTATTTCTTAACTCATAAAACATTATAAAAGGAAAGTATTTTTAGAGATCCATAAAGTAAAAGCATTAAAAACATTATACTTGTTAAAAAGAAATTGCTGAAAACACTGAGAACTATGTAGTACTGAACTGTGAAGTTTGACTGTTTAACTGTTCACGATTTCTATGTTCAGGTGTTCAGGGTTTTTTGGGGGGTGGACCTTTTTTTTGTGGGGGGTGGGGGGGGTTCCCTTTATTTGCCAATTAGTGCATACACAGAAAATAAAAGTAAAAGAACTAACACAAGGCAAGAGATAATAACAAACAGAAAATAAACTAACAAAAACAGAAATCATCAAAAAATAAGTGGTGATCTGTTTGGGTTTGGATGTTTTTTTGGACTTTTGCCCGGTGGGTTTGGTTTGGTGTTGGCAATTCCTTCTGATTATACAAACTTTTCCTTCTCTGCCTTCCCCTTCTTCCTTTCCCCTTCCTCAGCGGCACACCTACATCTACTTTTACTTGTGTTGTGTTCTGGCTTTAGCTCACCAGCAGCTGAACAGCTCTAAGAAATGCTGAGTATGTGTTGTTGAAGTGGTCAAGAAGTTGTTTTTTTTTTTTTTTTTTTGGGCAGACCTGAAACATGGCTCTGGGATGTGCTAGAGCCAGGACACGAACCATGAATGGACACACAAACGGCACCGTCTCCCCCTCCCCTCACTCACCCTCCCTAACAGTCAGTTATTCACGTGCCTTTGGCAACTCTATCAGTCAAAATCAGCCCAGCAGTTCACTTCAGCTCACTTCAGTTCCAACAACCCAACACAGAAGAAAAAAAAGAAATACCATCCTGTCACCATCCTCTGGCTCTGGTGGCTCAAACATGTCTGGACATGCCCAATAAAGCTGCAAGACGGAGCGTCCATGTTTCAGGTCGTTTTCAGGTCATAGTGGTGTTTGACAAGTTTACATGCACACTAGTTTTCCGCTAATATTCAGAATATGGTCATGTAAACAGCATGTTTGTGTTGAATATTCTGAGTCAGGTTTTATTCTGTATGGAGCATATTCTGATTAAGTCATGTGGGACATGCTGGTTTTCCAGAATAATACCAACATCATCATGACCCCCAGTATATGTTGTCCCAACCTGAGACAAGATTTCACACTGAAGCACTTGGAGAAGTTCTCATAACATTCCAGTGAATAATTTCCAGTGAGAGACATGCTGTCTTCACTTAGAGACTATTTTTACAGAGGACAGAGGACTGACAGAGAGCTGAACATTATGATGTCACAGTGAAGCTGACCTTTGACCTTTTGGATATAAAATGTCATCACCTCATCATTTTATTTTATCAGATATCTGTGTGTAATTTCGTTATAATTAGTGAATGAATTATTGAGTTTGGGCCGAAAACGTTTTTTTGTGAGGTTACAGTGACCTTTGACCTTTGACCACAAAATCTAATTAGTTTCATTCTTGAGTCCAAGAGGACATTTGTGAAAGTTCGATTAAATTCCAACAAAATATTCCAATCTTGAGATATTGAGTTCACAGGAATGGGACAGATGGACAGCCCAAAAACATAAAGCCACAGCTGTCACCAGCACAAGGGAAAAAAGTGAAAATATAAAGTGAAATAAAATAATTAAAAAAATAGAAATATTAAGGCAAATAACTTAATATAAAAGAATAATTTTAAACATTTTCATTTATTTTCCGATTTATTTGTAATCTATGTCTGTTTTCTGGCATTTATTTCTATATTTTTTAAATATTTATTTTAAAAATAAAAAAAAATAAAAATATGATTTCATTTATTTATTTTCATCCCATTATTTTTCTGTATTATTTTCCCTATGGCCTTTCCATATTGCTTTTTCTATTCACTGGAGGGCCAAAATGTCAATAAACTGGCTTTGGCCAGGCCTTCCTGACCAGGCTGGGCAGTCACTTCCTGCCTAGAGAATAAATAAATAAACTTCCTTGTATAAAAATACATCAATAAAAATAAAAAAGTGTTTATAATTATTAAAGATTTTACCTTTATATTTTCACAAGTATTTATTCCTCTTAATTTTTCTACTTTTATTTTCTTATTCTTTTACAGATTTATTCTTTTTAATGGCGTTCCCATGACTCTATATAATCTTACTCACATTTGAAATAAGATTAATGTAGTTTGTTAAGTTTGTTTCTTCCTCATTCGGAAAGTACAGAATGTTCTTACAGTAAAGTTTGGGATGTTGTCCAGATTTAACCAGATCCAGCTGTGGCTAATCAGAGAGACCACCACATGTGTCTGACACTAGAGGGCAGTAATGTTCACTTTGTTCCGTTAAAGCTGCTGAAACCGAAGAAGAAGAAGTGAACCCGGAAGTAAGGCGGGATTTGTAGCTGTAGACTTCACGTGTGCCACGCTGTGATTGTACACATGCTTTTTAATGTTAGAGGAATAACGTTATAGAAGAGGTGAAATAGCGAAATGAAAGCTAGATAAGTCCTGTAGCGCGTTAAAGGTAAGATTTTATTTATATCAGATGAAAAACAGACGTTATCATTGAGCGTTCACGAAAGAGTTCAGTAAAGGAGTTTTTCAAACTGTCAGAAAATGGAAACTTTGACCTCATATGTGAAAATAACTTATTTACCTTTAGCTGCTGTTGTTAACATTGTATGTATCCAACATGTCAACAAACTGCCTCTGAAAATGTACTCGTATGCTGACGTAAACAACAACCTGGACGTTGCTTTGACAAACAAAACATTGTGTATGAAATAATGCATTTATGTTAAAATAACAGCATACAAACCTTTGCTGTTTTGTGACACAGTAGTCAGCTAATTACATAGATTCACGATGTAGTAAACACTGAGTCTGTAACAAATTAGACTGAACAGTTTCTGTGAGTCCTAGTTTCTAAACTTGGATTATATATTATAACATCTGAACACAGTAGACAAATGACTGTAAACTTGTGATAAAGTCTCATAACAGCTGGTTTAACAATAATCATAAGAATGATTGAAACATGTCAAATGACTGACAATATTTTTTACCAGTTTTGCATGAAAGGTTGTTTGTATCAGAATCAGAAATACTTTACTGATCTCAGGGGGGAAACTGTTCATGGCAAAGATGTTCCTTTTCAAGAACAGAAAAATATATTGCATTGTGCAATTAGAAGAAAAAAAATATAAAAATATGTTCAGTCTACCAAATATACACAGAGACCAGGCTTGTTGTGTGCTGTTAATGTACTGTTGTCTCAGTTTGTGGTTTTCTGTCTGTTTCTCAGACTCTGTGAGAAGATGTTGAGTGATTCTGAGGCTGCAGAGCTGCTCTCCTTCCTGACACCCAACACACGTCCTGATGTCAAAGGTCAGGCCACAGAGTACCTGCTGGGACTGTCTGGAAACAGGTAGGAGGCTGATGGTGATGACGAGAATGATGATGATGCCACTAATAATTAGGAATGCAAAAGATGGACTTTTTTCAGCCATTACAGATTACAGATAATTACCGTTTCTCATGACCAACGCAGATTTAAAAAAAGTTTGTAACCTGTAGTTTATACACACCTGAGGGTAAAAAGGGCTGAGATTAGATTTGCACAATTAATCACAATAATATTGAAATTGCAGAATGGCCAACAGCAAAATCCAAATCACAGAAACCTGCAATTTTTTCCAGATTTAAGAAAACATGTTTGTTTGTTTGGTGCAGGGCCCCAACAAATGTCACATCATCACAATGTTTGGGATTTTTTTCAGTGAAAATTAAAATTATGATGCAAAAATTGTCATTCCCACTAATTGTATTGCATATTGCAATTGCAATTTAAGTCAAAATAATTGCAATATGACTTTTTTTTTTTACCATATTGTGCAGCCCAAGCTGAGGTGTAGTGAGGAAAGATGGGTGATTTAATATTCACCAGCTCTTACTAAAAGCAAATCTAAATGTCATTGTTACAACAAAAAGAAATAACAATTCTGACTCTTCAAATGTCCATTTATTTTTCTAGGAAAGTGCATCAAAAAACTTCACAAATATACTTTGACTTTAACAGAGCATTTGGCTGAAGAATTCAAATTAAATGCTTTGAAATATTCTGTCAAATCAGATGTTATTATAGCTGAAATTTGTCTGCTACAACTTTATTATCTGAAGAATAAATAATATAAATTTCTCATTATTGGCTTGTTTATTGCTCCTCATTATTATAATATGTTTTCATTTTAATGTGGTGGTCTCAGACACTTGTTATGAAGTCATTGCTTCAATACGAGCGCTAGACCAGTGCTGAACCAGACCGGACTCAGATGCCGTCTCGTCCACCACCATCAAATGTGATAAACACTTTGGTTGACAGGAGAGATGATCCACAGTGTGTTAGGGCTTTCTTTAAACTGTAAGCAGGACACATATTGCAGATTTTAGTTTTCACATCTCAGATGATGATCAGAGGCACTAAAATGTAAGTTTTTGACAGGTAAAATATGAGACTTGACATGTCAAATCAAGTTTATTTATACAGCTCGTTTAAAAACACCTGGAGTCGACCAAAGTGCTGTGCAAATTGAAATGAAAAGCACAACAATAACAAGTAAAATGACAGCAGGAGCAAAAAGACACAAATAGTAGCGAAGAGGTTCAATAACAACAACACATGGCTATGATAAAATACAAGGCAATCAAATATGTACACACATGTAAAAGTGAAGCAGAATAAAACTTGTAAGAAAATAAATTAGTAAATAAATAAAATATTATGAAGTACTAAAACCACTGAGAGCATCCAAAGGCCAAAGAAAGCCTTGAAGCTGCAGCTGCAAAAGCATGATCCTCCTGACACACTAGCCTAAGGAGCAGATAAGGGGTGCCAGCCCACGTATGGCTAAAAAAACAAATAAAAGAACCTTGAAGTCACTCCTGAATCTATGATCCTGTAAGCTATTCTGCAGGAGTGCTGAATTAAAGCATAGTTTTACAGTGGACATGAATAACTTGGTATTTCTCATAGTCATTGGTAATATGTATTGATGAAACTGCACCACTAATAATGTGTCATATCAAAAGAAAAGTAAAAGCAGGAACCCAAACACCCAGATGAAATGAAATAAAGAAGTTGTGATACATCAGAGCTGTTAACATGTTTGATCAGACACACGAGGGGAAACTCCTCACTGAGGTTTGCAGGATTTATTTGGATGAATTTACACCGTTGTGCTCCGTCACTCAGCTAACAAGGAGTGTCACGATTCTCCAAATCCTCAATTAGATTTGACTTTCATTTCAAGTCAAATTTTCCTTCAGCACTGACAGCTACACCATTGTTAGACTTGATTTGTTACAGATCATTGGTTTAATGTCCTGATGACTGACATTTGCATTCACAAATTCTTCTTTCAAATTCAAAGTGCCAGTGTTACACTCATAGATTGCAAGATTAATCAAGGGGTGACATATTTTAAAAGAGGGGTTATTATGGCTTTACTGTGGCTTCACTGCACAGTGCTTTTGATGCAACAGTGCTTCAGGCTATAAGGCGTAATTCAAGTTACATTAGTCAGCCACAATTTGCCTTGATAAGTGTATAATAACAGTTACTGAAAGATGTTGTGTTGGCCGTCACAAAACAGAAATAAAAAGTCCCCGATGGTGCTGTGTTACTGAGGCGTCTTCCTGCGTTCTTCACTGCAGAGTTGTTGGAGAATGTTTGTTTACTAACTTAAAGTTGCCACACTAACTCATTTATTTGTTTTCAGGGATGGCTGCCGCTTCCTCCGCTCTAAACCAGACTTACTTGCTGCTCTGTTTGCTCTGACATCCGACCCCTCTGTTGCCATAGCGAAGGACAGTTACCACATCCTCATCAACCTGTCAGCTGACGAGACTCTGCACCAGGTGATCAGTCCTGATTGATCAGTCCGGTCTAAATTAACTCGTATAAATAAGTGACTGCTGAACTGCCCCAGAGTGACACACTGTTGTGATAATGGACATTTGACAAATAAGACAAAAAGAACAGTCCAGCCCTCAGAGATGTTGTGGACTCAGCGTTGATTTCCTGTCTGAAAACAAACAAGTTACACGTCTGTTTTCTTGTTTGTGTCTCACTTCACAGGTTTTGGTGTCAGATGTCAAAGTCCTTCCAGTGTTGTTAAAGAACCTTCTGGATCCAGAGTACCTGTTCGCCGATCAGATCTGCACCATCCTGTCCAACCTGACCCGCCATGACAAGACCTGCAAGACCATGTTTCAAGGTGACTGATCGATAAGTTTTTACCAGGGAGGGAGAGATGTTTGGAGTCACACAGCTTGACTCCACCATATATCAACAAACTATACAAGCCTGAAGACATCAGAACAAGTCCTCCTGGTTGAGTCCTGCTCAGAGTGCTGGACAGTGAGATGAAGTGTTTCTCCGCTGTTTCAGGTCCTGAGGAGGGGGTTGGCGTGGCTCAGCTGGTGGAGATCTTCTGCACTGAAGGTTACAACAAGAAGGCGAAGCTCCACTACCTGGGTCCTCTGCTGTCCAACCTGACACAGCTGCCAGAGGCCAGAAACTACATGTTGGACAAGGACAGGTGACTGATTACACTGCAGGATGAGAAGTGGTGGTCACGCAGAGGAGAAATCTGCATTTCCTGTTTTTCCAGTTTTTCAAAATTGATATCAGCAATTTGCAAGTTGTGCACAAGAATAAAAGTGGGCAGCGCTCTGAGCACTTCACAAAGTCCTTTTTTTATGATTTCCTTCCTCCTTCACTGTCTGACAAGGTCAGAATTTAGGGAAGAGACAAAAGAGAGGGCGCAAATCTTTAACAAATATGAGCTCTGGTTTCTCTCATTTGTTTTTCTCCATATTAACTACACTCACTGTGTGATTCATACATCAACAACTACCAGAGATAACCAACGCATATTTTACTTCTAATCTATTTTTTCAGTAGTAGTTACAGGGATAGTGTGTTGGGGATCTGGCTGCTGCCAAAACATGGGTGAACTACACTAAATACTGAGCCTGAACACATCGTGTGTGGACACAGACGAAGCTGCTCTGCTGCTTTCACTGTGCAGGCTGTGTAGACATTTTGTGTTCAGTGTTTCCTCTAGAATCTTTTTCAGGCCTGGTTGTACGCGCTGGAAAAACCCCGAACACATGAGTTGCATGGTGTCACATTGACGCCGTCGGCTTCGGTCAGATGACATAGCAGGCAGTCCAAGTAATTTATATTTTAATTCAAATTTTCGCAAGGACAAGATGACTTCATAAGCTGTTTTTATTGCATAAAAATGAGCTGGGTAACTTTTGACCTTTGTTAAACATTTGCACATCATGGTCACAGTGTGCATGATTCACTGCTGCACTTTATCTTCTTTGGCTCGGAGGACAATTTCACTATGACATCATGATATGGAAATGTTGCCACACAGAAATGTTAGCCAAACACCTATCCATTTGTTTTAAAATAATGTGACCTCAAAACAAATTGGAACTCTTCACATATAGTCCTCAAATGCAAATCATTGATTTCCATTTTTGATTTCCGTTGTTATTTTTGGCATTAAACAAAGTGTTTTTTGGCCTGGTGGCCCACTAGGCCTGTACAGTTATAGGGGAAAAGGTGCCAGAGTGTATTAGTCTAGTAATATTTGCTTCAGAGGACGTACTGAACTGATGACAGTAGCTTCAGGACAGAGACACGAGCCATTACACCTCTAATATTCACAGTAAATTCAATTTAAGTGTGGACAGGACATGACAAGTTGTAATGATGTGTGTTGCAGGTGTGTCATCCAGAGGCTGTTGCCCTTCACTCAGTACCAGGGATCAGCTGTCAGGAGGGGCGGAGTCATCGGCACCCTGCGCAACTGCTGCTTTGACCACGGTGAGACAAACACACACAGACCTCATCCGCACTTGGTCACTTTATTTATATTGGGCAGATCAGATAGCTACACCTAAGATGGTGGTTTGAGATGCATTCTAGCCAGAAGTTGGAAATCTGAAATGTCTCTGTCTCTGTATTTTTTGGACGGTTCGGACTTTTGGACCAGTTACAGGAAATTACGACAGGATATCATCAGAACTGAAACGAGGAAAAAAACACCAAAACAAAATGAGCAGATGTTTCATTGACGTCTGGACTTATAACTTTATAAAGAGTCACCTGGAAAAAAAAACTTTCAGATGTTATTACACTTTGGTACTGCTGGTAGTAGAGCAGCAATAATAATAATAATAATATAATAACATGGTGATAACGATGTGAATCTGTTTATCTTTCTCCATAAACGGCCACTGAAGTCAGGCTACCTCCCAAATTGTAAACATGCACACACACCGACATCAGGCGCACACCCGTCTACAAACCAATCAAATACAGGGAAACGCAGCCAATGTGGGTGATGATGACAGGACGCAGGTGTGACATGTAAAGTTCTTAAGTCCGGTTAGATCATTGCAATGTCTAACCAAAACTAACCCGACCAAATACAAACAGTGTCTCAAAAAACTGAGCTGTGGTTTGGACCTTGGTTCGGACTTTTAGGTGTGAAAGCGCCCTAAGACACATGTGCAAGCTTTGTTCCTTCCAACTATAACTAAAAGTCACTGAGCCATCTGGGGAAACAGCATCTACAGGCTCCGACACCTGTGACGACACCTGATGAAGTGACTCTGACATCAGAGAAATTATTTTTGACTGAATGCTAAAATTATAATAATTAGGCGGGACGAATAAATTAGAGAAATATAACAGATGGCACTCCAAAAGTACTTTGAGTCATCTGATGCAGAACCTCTCATCAATCTGTCCAGCCCATCATGAGTGGTTGCTAAGCGACGCTGTGGACATCCTGCCTTTCCTCCTGCTGCCGCTGGCCGGTCCAGAGGAGCTGACAGAGGAAGAAAATGATGGTGAGTGTGTCAGAAAGTATTAACACACACAGGCTAACACACTGTTGGTTCTGCTCTGACTCCTGTCTGAACAAAATGATTTTAGTTGATGACAATCCAAAGGAAACTAAGCCATAGTGCAGCTGGTTTTGACTCTTTTATACTGGACAAAAAAAACCCACTAACACCTGGTAACATCTGGCTTTTTTCTTCAATGGGAAGGCATGCTATTTTCACCCCTTTTCCATGGAGGCAATGAAGGCTTGTCGCATCTTTTGCTCCTTTTTTATCCGCATTTGCTGCTTGAGTGGGTTTGAGTCTGTGCTGAGCGATGTTTAAACATTTTACTTCCTATAAAATTCTTTAAATTCACAATAAAAGCCACTGTTTCTTTATTTACAAGCTGTGCAGCAGCAAAATCAGGAAATGTTGCATTATAATCTGCAGTAACTTAATACAACTCCTCTGCAGCTGACAGGCAACATGAGACAATAAATAAGACACATGTGAAAGCACAAACAGTGATACAGACTACTGTGTGTTCAATCTCCTATTTTTAGTTGGTTTAAAAAACCCATATATGCATGTTAATTTTGGTGTAAAAACAGTATAACACAAGTTTATGTGGTGTTCAGGTCTGCCCTGTGGATCTGCAGTATCTCCCAGAGGACAAGAAGAGAGAAGAAGACCCCGACATCAGAAAGATGCTGCTTGAAACACTTTTACTGGTACGACACAACAAATGCACACATGAAGACTCACTTTTTCACGTTAAGTTCTTAACTGATTTTGTCTTGTGCAGCTGACGGCGACAAAAGCCGGCCGACAGACGCTGAAAGACAAAAATGTTTATCCGATCATGAGAGAGTTCCACAACTGGGAGAAGGACGTCGTCGTCACAGCAGCCTGTGAGAAACTGGTCCAGGTAGGAGAGACCAAACTTTTTATGCATTGTGCTGTTTTATGCAGGTGAACACTGATGCACAGGTGTACAGATGTGATAAACCTGGATGTGTTGAGAGGTATTTCTGAATGTACACTTTTGGAAAGAGAAGGAGGAGGACTGACTGCTCACCTTGAATCCATGACACTAAAATTTACAAAAAAGCCAGAAATCTTGGTGTAGGTCGGACCTCAGATCTAAATTTCAAGTCAGCAACAATCAGCCTACTACTACCTTAAAAAAATATCAAGAATTAAAGGATTTCTGTCTAAATAAGATACAGAAAAACTTGTTCATGCTTTCATTTTCACCAGGCTGGACTGTTGACTATAGGTCTGAGTAAAAAGTCAATCAGAGGGCTGCAGCTCATCCAGGATACTGCTGCCAGAGGCCTCACCAACACCAAGAAGGTGGAGCATATTACACCAGTGCTTAAATCACTGTGCTGGCTTCCTGTGTGTCAAAGGATAGATTTGAAAATCCTGTTACTTGTCTATAAAACATTAAATGGTCTCAGGCCTAGATTTACTTGTACGTGATGAAGCACTCAGACCCCTCAGGTCATCTGGAACAGGTTTACTCAGTGTTCCCAGAATCAAAACCAAGCAGGGTGAAGCAGCCTTTTAGTTTCTCTGCTCCACACCTGTGGAACAAACTTCCTGAATACCTGAAGTCGGCTGAAACTCTCGGCTCATTTAAATCAGGGCTTAAAACATGTCTGTTTTACTGCAGTTTTCCAGTGAAGGAGACACATAACTCCTTGTTAGATAATCTGTAGCTTTTTGTTTTTAGATTTGTTTGCTTTCTCTTTTGTTTTTATCTTTTTAAAATGCATTTTCTGTTATGTTTTAACTATTTATTGCCTTGTTTTTTAGCTTTTTTATGATCTAATGCAATTTTAATGTTCTGTTACATTTTATTTTAATGTATTTCTTTGCTCTTGTTAATGGTGCCATATAAATAAACTTGCCTTGCCGTTAAAGTTTTCTAAGGATCAGCTGCCGCTCACAAGGACTGCGGGTTTAAGTACCACTTTCTGTACATATGCAGATATATGCAAAAAAACCTGAAAGAGGTTTGTTAGAGGAAATGTTAGGGCTGCATGTAAAGATTATTTTCATCATCGATTAATCTGTGGATTAGTTTCTTGATTAATAGATCAGTGGTTTGTGTCGTAAAATGTCAGAAAATGGTGAAAAATGTTGATAACTGTTTTACCAGGCCCAATGTAAGGTCCTCAAATGTCTTGTTATGTCCAAAACATGAAGATATTCAGTTTACAGTCATAAGAGAACTAAAGAAACCAGAAAATATTCACATTTGAGAAGCTGAAATCAGAGAATTTGGATATTTTTTAATTAAAAAATGACTTAAAACGATGACTCAATCATCAAAATAGTTGGCTTGATTAATAATCAATGAATTATTGCAGCTCTACTCCACATGAAAATAAATTTTAAAAAAAGAATACATTAATGAAAACATGGCTACTGTCATGACTTACATACCTGTGCTTTTACTAAGTCAAAATGTTCTGCTGCCAATTCAACAACAGCTCAAACTGCATCCTCCAAACTCACCCTCAGATAAAAATCAACACCTCTTAAACAGTTAAACAACAACTAAAACTGACTATGAGATTTATTGCACTGCTGTTGGATTAGTTTTTATCTTGGTGACCTAATAAACTGGCAACTGTATGCGTATCCAGGTGCTGATCGGAGACGAGCCGGAGAAAGGGATGGAGAACCTAATGGAGGTGGAGATTCCCGAGGACGTAGAGAAGAAACTGACGGAGGCTGACATTAAAGAACAGCAGGAGCTTGAGAAGGAGCAGGAGAAGATGAGACAAGAAGAAGAAGCAGAGGAGGAGGAGAGGAAGAAGAGGAACAGTGATGCAGAGGGGACGGACAAAGGAGAGGAGGCTGGACTGAGACGATAAATCCTGTTTTTAAGACCTGATATCTGTGACATATGTGGCTTCATCCTCGGCCGTATCTGTCATTCAGACGTGGCTGTCAGTTAAATGTTCATCACAGCTTTATTCAGACGTGACAGGACGTTTACAGGAAGAGCCACGGAGGGAGACACATCACTGCTGGAGAACAGCGCTGAGTTGAAAAGTAAAAGTAAGTACTGATGTACAAGAAGAAGATGAGTTTTGTTCTGTCACAGGCTGCATCAGTGATGGATTTTAAATCTTATTCTTCTGTTGAAGCTTTAAATAATGTTGTGAGTGTGAGGGACACTCCCCGCCTCTCAGTCTCATCATCTATTTTTGAATTCTGATGTCCGACAGTGATGATGCATTCAGTGTCAACATGCTGGGACTCTTTTCCTCCGAAGAAATCATGTCATATATGCATCTGGCATGAATGGGGAAAAAAAGGGGCTCAGTCACAGTGTTTTCCTGTTTAGTACAAACTCATTACAGTCATCTGAAACACCGGAACAAGTGTTACAAAACATGTCTTCATGACGTTAACACACAAGTGACTCAGCTGCATATTCAGATATGAGACAACATTTACAATCACCAACACTACTCACAGTGACGGGGTGTGTTTCTGCTGTAAACTGACCTTCATCGTGAGGAGATTTCACCCTCTGGTGGGGTTGTCAGGTCGTTTTCAGAGTGAAGTTCAGTCCTCAAAGGGTTCGTACAAAGATTTCGAAAGTTTGCAAAATGCTAATGTTCAACCATTATGTTTTCAAGGTTTGGAATATGTTTGAATTTGAATATACTCCTTGAAAAACACTTGATTTTTAACATAACCTGGTGTTTCATCTACACAATTCCTCGTAGAAACCAAAATGTTTTTAATATTTGACATGAAACAATCCTGTCATAATTTCTGTCATTCATTGCTAGACAAGTCCTCTATTGATCTGCCACTCTGGAATTTAGCAAGCAAGAGATAATCATGATCAAAACATAGAAAGTTAATATGGACAGTTGCTTAAAAAAAGAAGGAATTCACAATTGCATTTATAGTAGCAACTTAGATGTGATGATAAAGGCTCTGAAGGTCCAGAAGTCTTTGGTTTAGGTACCTTGAAAGTGCTTGAAAAATGTAAAATTGTGCATGAACCATGTCCTTAAAACCCAGTTTCTGTCTGTCAGTATCATATACTGAAGATTGTGTTTTGTGTTGTTCCACTTCTTCATTGAATCTATATGATGTTTACACTGACTGACATTCAAACCCAAGATATTTTTTATGGTTTCACTGTTTCCATCAAATAGAAATATTCCACATGTCCGGTGCTGCATCGATTCAGACACAGTTCCCCACAATTCAGCCTGACAGATTTTGAATCTTTGGGAAATTTAAAATCTCCACTAGAATTTAAAATAAAGTTCTATGAATCTGAACAACGTTTGGCTCCACAGTGTGAGATTGTAATGACTGATCTGTGATGTTTGGGATGTTTGGATGTTTGCCTGGCCAAAAAAAGTTACCACCTGGATTTAACTAATCAAGTAGGTAAGATCCTTCCACTGGATAATTACTGCAGTGATTAACATGCTTCAGCTGACAACAAGTTATTTAACCCAAACTGATGCAGGGAGCAGCTTCTCATTTCTTAAACAGTCATGTCAGAAGACAATCCTGTGGTCGTGGAAAAGATGTTACTCTTTTTCAGAAGGGTCAAATTATTGACCTGCATCAAGTAAAGAAAACAACTGAGGAGATTGATGAAACTACTAAAACTGGGTTAAGAACTGTCCAACACATTATTAAAACCTGGAAGGAGAGTGGTGAACTGTCATCTTTGAGGAAGAAATGTGGTCAGAAAAAAATCTTGAATGATCGTGATGGAGATCACTCAAACATTTGGTGAAATGAGAACATAAAAAATCAACAGTAGAACTCAGGCTATGTTTAATAGTGAAAGTAAGAACATTTCCACACACACAATGTGAAGAGAACCTAAAAGGATTGGGACTAAACAGCTGTGTAGCCTTAAGAAAACCACTTATCAGTGAGGATAATCAGAAAAAAAGGCTTCAGTTTGTGAGGGAGCATAAAGATTGGACTCTGGATCAATGGAAAAAGGTCATGTGGTCTGATGAGTCCAGATTTACCCTGTTCCAGAGTGATGGGGGCATCAGGGTAAGAAAGAGAGGCAGATGAAGTGATGCTCCCATCATGCCTAGTGCCTACTGTACAAGCCTGTGGGGGCAGTGTTCTATCTGGGGTTGTTTCAGTTGCTCAGGTCGAAGTTCAGCAACGTTATGAGCCCAAAAAATGAGGTCAGCTCACTACCTGAATATACTGAATGAGCAGGTTTTTCATCAATGGATTTTTTTCTTCCCTGATGACACGGACATATTCCAAGATGACAATGCCAGGATTCATGGGGCTCAAACTGTGAAAGATGGTTCAGGGAGCATGAGACATCATTTTCACACATGGATTGTCCACCACAGAGTCCAGACCTGAACCCCACTGAGAATCTTTGGGATGTGCTGGAGAAGGCTTTACACAGCGGTCTGACTCTCCCATCATCAATGATCTAAGAATATCCCTTGGTTGTTGTGACACTGCATAAACTAATTGAAATGATGCCGTGGTGAATGTGTGCCGTAATCAAAGAGAAAGGCGTTGATGGTCCAATGAAATATTGTGTGAGTGTGTGACTTTGTGACTGTGTTTGTTTATTTCTCAATATATTCTGGTATCATTACAAGAATATTATCCCTTTGCTTTATGCATGGAGTCATGGAGAAGTATGAATTAAAGCCTTTTATATATTCTCAGACCCAAAAACATTATGCAATATTTTAAGGAGAAAAACTAAGCAATGAACTGATTTGAAATAGGCTGAGTGCCCCTAAATATGTATTTCTGATTATGGGGTGAACTGTCCCTTTTAAAGAGGAGTTCAAGTCTTTATGAAAGGATCTATTTATCCTCTTCTGCTCGCTCCCTGGAGGCACTTTTTAAATGATACTGACCGACCAGAAGGGGGCGTCAGAGCCTTTATAGTTTCTGTTGTTTCTCCACACCGATGTTGATTTAAAAACATTCAACGACTGCTGCTGCACCGCTGCCCTCCTCTCTGCGGAAGTTCATCCTTAACTTGAAAATAAACTGAGGAAAATGTAATAATGGTTCAGAACTCACAACAATCTCACAACATGGCTCAGTAGTTAGTCAAAAAGCTTAAAGCCGAGACATTTTAACATAGTAAGTGCTCATTATTTTTGTCTTTATTTTGTAGTTTATGTGTCAAACTACTGATACATTCAGGAAAAACTCTGATTGGAGCAAACTCTGATTTAAAAACTAAAATAAACTTCAACCTTTTCATGAGTGAGATTGACAAGATAAAACCAGGAACTAAAACACGACTGTCTTCAACTCTGTGTGTCTGTGTGTGTCCTCTGTTCGTCTGTCTTTGTGAGGACCGGTTTGAGTTTAAACTCTTAAGGCTGAAGACATTTTTTGGAAAGTGAGAACAGTTTTTACAAGTAAAAACACTGTTGAAAACTTAAGCGAGGACATTTTGGTGAGTGAGGAGACTCCGTGGGAGTTAAAAACCTCTCTGGGAAACTGAGGATAATTTTGGTAATTTATAGAAAGTGAGGGCATTTTTTGGAAAGTAGGCAAGTGAGAGCAATTTGAAAAGGTCAGAGCATTTTTAAAAGTGAGGACATTTTGTCCAGTTCTCGCTTCCTCAAAGGATTGTTTGAGGATTCAGATTTGACCAGCATTCAAAGACGTATTCAGATCCTTTACTTATCGCACTGTGAAAATGCTCCACTGCAATTAAAAGCCCTGCATTGCCATTAAATGCTCCCTGTCAGTGTTTTACTGTACATATCTGATGTTTTTGGATTAATATCACTGCTGCATTAATGTGTATTTTGCATTTTACTGCTGTAGACATTTAAGCTCATTTACTACTTTACATACGTTGGGTTGTTTAATCTACAGCAATGCATTATATTATATAAGATCATCATATGTTTATGTGGCTGTCCTGTGAGAACCCATGTATGTCTAAAAAGTCAACTTGAGGAGAACATCCTGTTTTCAGCTTTGTGATGATGCATTTTCCAGCTAATCAAGGAGGGTTCTTACATTGTTCCTTCAGCTTAAGACCGAGGGAAATTTTCACAACACTGAATCATCAATCGTTTCATCAGAATTATTCACCAAACTTGGAGATACATCATTTTCCCTTGACAGGAAGGGTATAATAATAATAATAATAATAATAATGAATAAACTTTAAAGAGCAGGATACCAAGGAAGCAAAATAACAACAGAGGGCCAAACAGGGGCAAACTAAGATTAAAGTAAAACAAGACACAAGCAAAGAATGAAAGTATGAAAGTATGATTTTTTTTTATTTGAACAGTAATTCGTAACTAAAGCTGTTAGACAAATTCAGTGGAGTAAAAAGTACAAAATTTGCCTCTGAGATATAGTGGAGTAGAAGTGTAAAGTTACTAAAATGTAAATATTCAAGTAAACTACCTCGAGTTTGTACTGAAGTACAGTATTTGAGTAAATTTACTTAGTTACAATTCACCACTGGACTTGACAACACAGGTCCTCACTAGACAGTGCACAGAGACATATTTATTTGTTTTGTTTAACCAACAAAATTACCTGTCTCTCTATCTGTATTCGGACAGGGGACCAGAAGAAAAAAAATAAGTGCAAATTTCACACTATTTTGTCTTTGAATCAAAAAAAAAGTAACAGCGTCATAGTACAGTGACAGCTCTGCCTCTGTGAAAATATTGTCTTGATTCAAGACTCAATTTAAAAAATATTTACAGGAAAGACCAACTGCCAACATTAGCTATACATAACCAACCCTAATGTTAACTACACAGACCAACCACTAATGTGAGCTACACATATATCCAGTTAGCTAGCTAATTGTCAATATCTACTACTACTAAAAAAGTATTATGAAACTGTAGGTGGTGATGCTTTTTATCCACACACCGCAGAGGTTACTGTCATGATACAGCACATGTGCATTCCAGTTACCATGGTTACACTTCACTCACATCATTCTTTAATGTTACTAGCCTGCTAGCTAGCTTCTGATGTTGTGGGTGCTGAGGTCATGTTTCTTGAGGAGTTAGCCTTACTGCAATTCACAGTGCTAGAATATTACTCATATATATTATATATATATTATGCTAATATTATAATACGCACTTGTGTTAAAATGTACTGAAATAAAAGTACAAAAGTAGTACTGCATTATATTTTGGAAAATGTTTTTTCCCAAATAATGACAAGCATATTTTGATAGAAGAAAAAACTTTCCCTTGCATTATTTATTTGTGCTTTCCTGAATAACATCATATTTGTGTTTGGGTGCATCCCGAGTCCTCAGGTACCACAGAAGTACAGACCATTTCATGTGTGTCAGCAGATTAGCATTAGGAACAAAGCAGTAGAAATGTTTGCATGTGCTGATCTACTTTCTGTAAAGTTAAAATGTTAAAAGATCGTGAATACACTATAATTTTAAATACGGGCCTTACAAGTATAGAGTTTGCACAGTATGTGTGTGTGTGTGCATGTGCTGACCAGGTGTTTCTTTATCAGCGTCTCTGTGAGTTTTTCCACTTTGACACAAGGTCACGTCCAAACAAGAAAGTGCAAGAAATCATTTCACACTGAAACATGTAACTTCTCTCTTATGTAAGTTATCACTGGAGTTTGGATAACCTGCACCCACCAGGTCTGCATTTCATGTATTTATTGTGTTTTTTCATTATGTATTGTATTTTCAGTTTTCACACTTTTTAAACATGTAGCTCAGATCAGGTGGTCACTTCATCCTCTTAATTTCTTTCTTGTATCTTGTATGCTACTTTTGTAAGGCATTTTGTCACTTAGGTCTGTGAAAAACATACTTGCCCACCCTCGATTTTCCCAGTAGACTCCCATTTTTCATCGCTGCCTTCCTATTTCCTCCCAGGATCATAATTCTCCCATATTTCTCCCCATTTATGACAAATTTTCACACTTTTTTCCCCCTTCTGCTTCTGCACAGTGTTTATAAGGCCTACGACTCCAAAAGACGATCATTTCCACCTGGACAGCAGTACAGCTACAACAACAAACCAGACTTCCTGGAAAGAGGAATTCCCATTTTTTTAAGGAAAGTTTTGAAGACATGCATTTTGTTAAATCTGCCACGTCAAGTTTCTTTTAGGGGCAGAAGCAAAACATAAATAAATGAATGAAACATGATGAATATTAGTTAATGCAAGAGATTTACGCAAGTGCACATCAGAGGGGCAACTTATTCTGTATTCTCTTCTGAAAATTAAAAGTATTTAACATGAAAATGCTGTTGCAGTGTACTTTATTTAGTTCATTCTGTAAAATAAATCAAAATGCAGGAAACAAAGTCTCTGAAACACATTTTTTCTCAAGGTCTCAAGGTTGGCATGTTGGTGAAAAGGGCTGTACAAATCAATTTTACTCACATGAAGAGGGAAAAAAAAAGGGCCCATTAGCTCTGAACTTTGAAGTGATTTAGTCTTTCTAAAGTTATTAATCTAAGTTGAAAGTTATTCCTCCTTCTATCTGACTCTTTCAAGTGAAAAAGAGAACAGAAACAAGAGTCGAGCACCTCCTCACTTAACCTTTATTTATCTGTAGTTACCAAACAGAACCATGTCAGAGGAGCGGCTGTTACATAAGTCAGCGTTCCCTTTCATGTCAAGTTAATCCACACTGACCAGACTGGGACAGCGCCGATTGTTTGGTCCCCAGACGTCCTGCTTGTAATGTTGTCGAGAATCACTCAACCGATCGATTTCACACTCAACACTGCTCTCCCTCAGGTCCTCAGCAATACACCCACCAAGTGTGAAGTTAAAAGACAGAGTCAGATTACAGATACATTTGGTAAAAAGAGGGATTGTTTGGCAAGATTAAATACAGAATGATATACACTACCATGCACAGTGCGCACACATTAAAACAGTTAATGAGTCTCACAACAGCACTCTGGTCTCAGGCTAATCTTACAGTCAGTTCATACTCGTGGCCTCCAGTGAAAAAATGCTTTCACTGAGAAGAAATTTCACAATATTTTGTCTTTAAAACAGAAAAGTGAAACATCATAGTACAGTGACAGTTCTGTGTTCAGCCGTGAAAATTTCTGAAAGACCAAGGTCTAATTAAAAAAAAAAAAATTTACAGGAAAGACCAACTGTAACGTTAGCTACACAGACCAACTGCTAATGTTAGCTATACAGAACAACTGCTAATGTTAGCTACAAAGCAAACTACTAATGTTAGCTATACAGTCCGATCGCTAATGATAGCTATGCAGAATGTTAGCTACACAGACCAACAGCTAACATTAACTACACAGACCAACAGCTAACGTTAGCTACACAGACCAACTGCTAATTTAGCTACACAGAACCAACGCTATCATTAGCTACAACAGCAAACTACTAATGTTAGCTATACAGATCCACGCAATACAGCTATATAGCCACCATAATGTTAGCTACACAGACCAACAGCTAACATAAGCTACACAGACCAACTGCTAATCATTAGCTACACAGACCAACAGCTAACATAAGCTACACAGACCAACTGCTACATTAGTACACAGATCAACTGCTAACATTAGCTACACAAGCAAACTACTATCATTAGCTACACAGACCAACCGCTAATCTTAGCTACACAGACCAACTGCTATCATTAGCTACCCAGACTACTGCTAATGTTAGTTATACAGCCAATTGCTAACGTAGCCTACACAGACCAACCGCTAACATATAGCTACACAGACCAACCGCTACATATAACGACACAGACCAAACTGCTTAATGTTAGCTAAAAACCAAACCGCTAATTTAGCCATGCAGACCCAACCATTATTAAATTAATTAGCTACTGCACTGACCAATGTAATATTAGCTACCACACTAACTGCTAACATTAGCTACACAGACTAACTGCTAACATTAGCTACACTGACCAACCGCTAATGTTAGCTATACAGATCGCCACTAATGTGAGCTACAAAGATATCCAGTTAGCTAGCTAACTGTCAATATCTACTACTGCTACTAAAAAAATATTATTAAGAGACTGTAGGTGGTGATGTTTTTACCCACACACCGGGATGCACAAACCACCCTAAGTTTTAAACTGAAGTTTGACTTTTTTTATATTTCCCTAAGCTAAGGGGTTCACTTAGGAGTGCTGAATGAAGCCTCTTAAGTGTTTAGACTTTCTCAGAAGTTACTGTCATGATACAGCACGTGTGCATTCCTAGTTACCATGGTTACACTTCACTCACATCATTCTGTAATGTTACTTGTCAGTTGTTAGCTCGTTTAGCTAAGACAGTTAACCTGTTAGCTAGCCTCTCCAAAACGGATAAGAAAAAGACTAAAAAGAAGATGAGAATGTTGTTCCCCTCAAAGAATATAGAAAGCACAAGGACACAATCCATAGTAAATTTAACCAAGCAGCCATAACAAAGACACAAAAGCAGAAGATGTAGCCAGAAATAAGCTAACTAACTGACCAAATCAGTGTGAGAAATCAATACTTTCTAACAAGGTGCACATCGCTCACAGTGTCCAGTGGATTTTCTCTGTTCTGAAAATACACTATGTTACCATAAATCACCGTAAATTCAGCCATTCCACCAATCATATTACTTCTAAGGAACTGTTATGGGACTATTAAAAACTTTCTGGGGAAAACTGTGAGGAAATAAGGAAATACTTACGAAGCTAAGGGCAATACACTTGAGAGATTAAAAGGGGTTCCCTGACAACAGCCTAAATAAATTATGTAACTCATTTTTTTTCCTGAGGCATCCCTAGATGGAAACCCGAGGGAAACCTTAGCCTAAGTGGTGCTTTGTAACCAGGCACTGATTTCTAGTTGAAGCTCAGTGGTTTCATTTGAGCCGCGGCCAGGGGAGCTGCTCCTGAATGGGAGAACATGTTGAGACGCAGCACACGGCTGCATTTTTGTTCACTGGAGGGAGAATATACAGGAAGGAAAAGAAAGAAGACTTGTGTTGAGCGATCGCAGGGCTCCACCAGCGTCACTGGGCTGTTTAGTAACTGGGCAGGTCTGTCTGCCCCAGCCAGCCAATCAGACGCCGAGGTTTCCTGTTTCACTTCCTTGTGTGTATCTACGGGGCTCACACATGTATTACGTGTCAGACGTGTCTTACACACCAACGGTTGTGTTGTCTGTGTTGTCCGACTGATCTGACCCATTTTTGTCACAGCTTGAAAAGAGTACAGTGTGTACTGTAGTACTGTATTGTTTATACTCATGTACCTCACAGCTGGAGTTAGCGATTACTTTACACTGTAATTAGCATTTACATGCAAAATATATGATAATCTAAAGAGATGTGATGCAAATTTTACCGTATTTTATTATTTATCATCGACTGCATCCTTCACAACTGACAGCACTACTGTCTTGAAGAATGAAAGACTCCATTCACATGTTACGAATACGAATACGAATACGAAATACTTTATTGATCCCCAAGGGGAAATTCATTTGTCTGTAGTCTCATCTATTTGTATAAGAATTATAGAGTCTGATGGCAGTTGGTATGAAAGATCTTCTGTATCTCTCTGTCCTACAACGAAGAGAGAGAAGCCTTCCACCACCATTATTTCTTTGGTCCATCAAGGTGTTATGCAGTGGATGATCCATGTTGTTAACATTCATGTCTGCAGAAACAAACAAAACACCCAAATGCCACATTTCAAGTAGGCCTAATATTTTATCTTTATAGAATTTTAAAATTTTGTCATTATGGTGTTTCAACAATGCACTTTTAACCATAATGTTTTTTGGACTTTGTCCTCTAGATTATGGCCTGCAACATCCAGTGTCATATTTAAAGTGTAATTTTTAAAGGATGTACCATGCAGGCAAAGGAGAAGGTTTAATTTCAACGTTTTTTTCATTTAGCTTGGCTTTTTGTTGTTGTTGTTGTGGACACTAGGGGCACTAAGCACCAGATCAGAGGGGTATGCTACGAAGGAAGCTCAACAAAGCCAGGCTTTCTTTGCATGATCTGGATCGACAAAGCCTAAAACCGCAATCAGAGATAATTGGTACCACGACTGTGGTTATCAACTCGCTTTGTTAACCCAGGCTCTCATCTTTAGGCTTTGTGCACGCTCACATAAAAAGGGGCGTTTGTTGTGTCATTTGACTCTTCTTCCGCACAAAGTGAAGCGATCGCGAAAAAAAAAAAAGTGAGGCGATCGCATCAGTCAAACTGATCAAGTTGTTATAATTACGAGCTGTGGACAGTATGCAAAAAGCAACACTGCTGCTGCAAATAAAGCAGAAGAAGAAGAATTCTGTCAGAAAATTACTGATTGACTAAATGCGATCTTAATGCTGCCGTTTAGTAACATAACATAAAAACTGCACATTAAACAATAAAACTTCATGCAGCAGATTTAAACATGACGCTGTCAGTCTTACACTGTCCCGTGATGACAGAGACGTGGACATCACTGAAGTTTTTGTCCGAACCAACGTAAAAAAACTGATTTAGGATTTTCTGTGATAAATGATGATGAATTTTCTAATCAGTGTTCTGAGTATCAGCAATGCAACACGGACAATGGTAAAAAGTATTTAAAGTGTCTGTAGTTGCTTCATCATTAGTGTGTTGATTATACAGTATATGGTGTAAATTTAAAGTGTTAATATGACCTGGAGCAAATGGGAAAAATGACTCCGCGTCACCAAACAGAGGTTACCATGACAGCAAGATGCACAGTTTGTGCTGCTGTGACACTATGTTAGATTTCTACATTATACGGATTTGTTCGGTGATGTTACGAACATACAGCTCAGCAACTTTTAATTTTTAACGTCTTCCCTCACTTTATAATCTGTATCGCTCATAAACAACCTTGTTAGGACAATAATTAGTTGAAGAGCGGCGCTTTTTACAGCCGATTTAATCTGTAACTCGGAACATAACCTGCTCCCGACCAGGTTATGAGTTTAGCATAAGTTACCATGGAGATCTAGCCAGGTTAAAAGAGAGCCACCTTCGTGACACTAAAAATCCTGGCTTTAGACTCAACATAGTCCACTAACCCATTAATCTCGCTTCGTAGTACACCCCTCAGGTTCGTAGGCATATAGGTAAGTAGGTATGTCAATGTCAGGTCAGGCACCAGGAAGGGATACTGTTTTTTTTTTACCAGAGCAAGAAATGGACATGCATGTTTGCTTTTGACTTGGAAAATAAATACCCTTAAAACATTGATTTCGCCCGGATGTTTGACTTCTTAATTGCCTGAGTACAACCCAACTAAATGGTGCATCAGTGGCCTTTTGTTGTAAGTTTAAGAGACTCTTTTTTGACAAATAGCCACTTTGCTCTTTTTATGTGTCAATTTGTTCCTTTTTCTGCATCAGTTCATAGTGAAAATGTTTTTATATATGTGTACGAAAACACAAAATTCATCAAATACCAACTTTTTGTCAGTGCCCCTCTGTGACTGCAACAGACACGCATGTTAACAGCTTGATGAGACACACCGGGCTTACAAGTGACTTCAATATAAACTGATCCGTGGCCGTATGAGACACACCAGGGCCACGTTCAGCCTCGTACAAACGTAACAAAGCATTTATTTAAACAGAAATGGTGGTGTGTTAAATACCCTGTTGCGTACACAAGCACACTGCACTGCAACGCCTTCTTAATACACCTCTCTCCTGACACCTCTGACACACGCAACAAATGAGAGAAAACGTAGCTGAACGCCTCTTTGTGCACATGGTTGTGCACACTGCATTTTGAGGAAACATGTCGTCCAATCCAGAAACCGTAGCAAAAAAGTTGCACACCGTTTTCAGATTGAACATGCCCCTGGTTGTTGAAGTGGGAGGAGGAGGATGTGGGGTGGATGGATGTGCTCAAACAAACACAGGAGTTCCACCCAGGAGACCCAGGAGTTCACGTCCTCTGTGAAACCAAAATGTTATTAAAATTTTTAGCTACATGATCTTACAAGTTGTCTGTGAAGATTCTCAGTCATCCAGGTCATGGTAGCAAGGAACGAATGATCTTACAAGTGTAACGTGGCTTTTGTCATTTCACTTTTGTCTTGCTTCAGTGACATCACGTGACGTACATAATATGAAGTAGTTACTGTAACCCCAAACATGGTCTTATCCTGAGCCAGAGGTCTGCAACCTTTACTCTAAAAGAGCTTTTTGGCAAGAAGGGGGTCAAAATCTGTCTGGATTTTCTATTTTCTTTTTGGGGGGGGTTGCATCCATAGCCAGCTGACGGAGACTGAAGACTACCTCCCAGCAACCTACCTGTTAGACATGGACTATGACACACTTTTTAGTTGACAAAAACATTTATTTTATTCGATGTACAGGCTACACATTTTCTACAATTTTTTTTTTGTAGAAGCCACAGTGAGGCCACTGGGGATAAAGAGCTGCATGAGGCTCAGGAGCCGCAGGTCGCTGACCCCTGACCTAAACCTACCTGAGCTGCAAACGTTTCACAACGTTAATCACGTCTTAAAAAGGCTCTCTGGCAGCCAAGGTGTGAGATGTCCAGTGGTGGTGACAAAATTATGATATCTGACAACTTGAGATGAGAACAGGTTGTAATGGAATATAATGCATTAGGGTTTAAGGCTGAGTTTAGAATTGTTGTTATCAACTTGTTTCTTAATTCTAAATTTTTATATTGATTTTAGGTCACCAACTTTACATCTGGTCAGAGACTACAGATGAACTACAGCTTTATAGCTGATTCTGGCATTTATGGTAATGTTAATTAATATGTGCTGTCCCTGAGAAATAAATAAATAAATAAATAAATAAATAAATAAGTGGTTCGTCAAAATAAAAGTATTGTGCTACTTTCATGTTTTTAATGGGGGGGACAAATGCACTTGTTCTAAATATTGAGGGGGACGTGTCTTCATATGTGGGTGCAAGGGAACAAAATGTGAACAATAACCATCTGGGAACTTATATATGTGATTATTTTTTTAACAACTGGGTACCTCTTCTAGGCCTGGGCGATATAATAGCGAAGTTTCATATCGGTCGATATCGATAATTATTGATCGTGTAGGTCATGACCGACGACATGTTGTGTTCTCCAAAGGGTGGGAGCGACTCAGGTGATAAAGTGAGTTTGTTGTATTATTGGTGGGTGATAAAGACAAAATCAAAAATATAGAATATAGAAATATAAAGATATAGGAAAAATATGAAAATATAAACACTTATGGCATATCACGACATATAATCCATTCATCCATCTTCAACTGCTTATCCAAAGTCAGGTCATGGAGGTAACAGACATCCCTTTCCCTGATTACATAAGCCAGCTCTGACTGGGGGATCCTGAGGCATTCCCTGGCCAGGGCGGAGATAATAATCCCTCCACCTACAAGCAAGTCAGGTGGAGGAGATTTGGATTTTCTCAGGTGGGTGGCTGGCATCTCCCTTAGAGATAGGATGAGAAGCTCAGTCATCCATGAGGGACTCGGAGTAAAGCCGCTGCTACTTTGTGTAGAAAAGAGCCAGTTGAGGTGGTTCGGGCATCTCGTAAGGATGCCACCTGGTCGCCTCCCTAGGGAGGTGGTCCAGGTACATCCAGCTGGGAGGAGGCCACGTGGCAGACCAAGGACTAGGTGGAGGGGATATCACGATATAACAACACCCCAAATATACATAATATTGATATATTCCCCAGCCCTAACCTCTGCTACTATTAAGGGGTAGACGTATGACCGTTACTGAGCAACAAAACTTTAGGAGGAAAAGGGGTAACGAGTTCTGTTGCACTTTACAAATCTGCTCATTTCTTTCAAATTTTCCATAAACTACAAACTACATAGTTCATTTTTTGGAGCAAAGAAAGTTGCAAGGAAGAGAGTATTATCAGGAGCACACTGTAGGCTGCACTACAGCCGACATGTTACTGTGTACAGAAGGCCTACTTAGCACAGAGGATATAACAGTGTACTAGCAGAGGGCTGAGGTAGATTAAGTTCATGTGGATTGACACTGTTGAGAAGAATTACACTGTATGTTACAGTAATCATAAGCATGATCCTCTTGTTTATTTTTTGTGCACCTTCCTAGTTGTTGTATGTAGTAGATGTCAGATTTATGGACTGAATCACATGACTTTTTATTTTTTGCAAAATAAAAAATAACACATGCAACTAAACTTTGACTTTAAAATCAGTGACTCAGTATTTTACTTGGTGTCACACACAAAGTGCAATCACCCTTGTGCAACATTCAACAAACACACGCGCACACACACACACACACACACATACACACACAGGATCTTAGATTAGACCTTCACTGTCCCAGAGGGAGATGTGTTTTCACAGTCTGTTCAACACAAAAACACACAGGTATAACATAATTAACACAGCAACATACAAGTAAAGACAGTGCAGGGTCATCATAAATACATCCGTACGTCCTCGCACACTACATGTCATCAGGGCAGTTTGTTTGGTGCCAAGTAGACAAAACTCTTACTCAAGTGAGCTCTTTTCCAGTGCAATATTTTACAAATATTCAAACTTGTACTTCTCTTGTATTTATCGTTCTTTATTATGTCTTTGTACATAGTGTCTTTTTATTTTTTTATTTTATAAATGCACATTTTATGCTATTATTTTATCTTAATATAATTGTTCTATCTTATTACATAACTTACTTTATTTTTGCTCCTAACTTACTAGTTTTTTAAATGTGGCTTCCCAGCTAAACTTTTTTTCCACATGAAGGTACTTGTTAAACTGGTGGGACAATAAACATCTTGAATCTTAATATACTTGGACTTTTGACATTATCCTCGAAGTGATACAGTACAGTAGATCTCTTTATATCTACTGAGTCTCTCGCTCTGCTCTCTCCAGCCAAGCTAATCACACACAGCCAGTGAAGTCTGTGTGTGTGTGGTGTGTGTGTGTGTGTGTGTGTGTGTGTGAACCTTGAGGGGATTGTCAGTCCTGTGAAACATTCACCACACTGCTGAGAGGATATCGACTCCCTCGTTCTCTCTCTCTCATCTTGAGTTGAGCTCCTCTGAGTGTGTGTGTGTGTGTGTGTATTTGTGTGTAGTAAAAGCTGTCAGGTCAGTGGAGCAGCAGGAAACAGATCACACACTCACTCTCTGGTCGGCCTCACAGGCTGTACAAGTAAAAATGGCTGCTGTGTTGAGGCCTGGAGGTTTATCAGTGATGCACCTAGAGCACAATGCAGATCTGGGAGTGATACCAAACAAATGAACGAATGAATGAATGAATGCACACACTTGAGGGTGCCCCGCCCACATGGGTTACGAGACACTACTTACGTTATCTTTAGAGGAAAAGCGCTATACGTGGCACTGTGTACACGTGTCAAACACATCATATCAGATATAAACTAACAAATTAAACACACATCGATCTTATATGCTGATGGAAGCCATTTAACAAAACAGATACCAATCTGTCAGGACATAGCTAGCTTAGCTTAGCCTGAAAATTAGAAGCAGGGGGAAACAGCTGGCCTGGCTCTGTCCAAAGTTAACATGACTGGTGAAACCTAGTATATGGCAGGACCAACCTCAAATTTAAAGGGTTGCTGTGACATATAGATTAATATTTATTATTACTTTTTGTGCCTTTATTTGACAGTGCTACAGTCTTTCTCATACATGGCCTTTAAAGTAAAAACCTAACCTAACTCATCACTAACGGACTCCAGTCTGCAGCCACAGAATTGTAGAGTAACATCATGATCAAACAAAGTTTATATCACGTCGACACTTCTGTCCGTACTCACTCGCTGCCTGTCCCGTGCTCTTTGCCGGGAGTCATCACACAAAACAGCTGGGTGGTTTTCCAGCAGGTCCAGTGCGGGCGGAGCATCGATGCTGCTGTGGCCGCAGGGAATATGATTTGTCTGAGGGGCAGAAGGGCGAACTGAACGGGCACCGCCACGGTGAAATTCCTAGCCTGATGAGCCATGTCCGATGTGAAGAGCTTATAAAGAGCCACGCTGCGTCTAAAATAAGGTAAACATGAGCGAGGTGTTTTAGCTGCAGCTTGTTTTCTGGGTGAAGTGTGCTGACATGCAGCCGTGTGTGTTGGTGATGTGCTATTGTCGATGACATCATGGGATACACTCAACTGACCAGTGGTTTAACTTCATCACTCAGCTACTGACTTACTTACTCAGCCACCCATAGGGCTGGCCCCTGCGGTCAAGCCAAAAAATACACCTACCAACATTATGAAGTTCTCAAATTAGTGCGTATCTGGTTTCATCACACAAACAGAAATGTGAAAACAACAGTTTTAAGGGGGAGTTACATGCTGGTACCTGGACAAACATCAGAATTTCCCAGTATTACTTCTCTGCAGCACCTCTGCTGGTTTTACTTGACACCTCATTATGGCAATCTGTTGGTATTTTCTGCAATAAAAACTATTCTTGGTTAGGTTTGGGGGAGGGAATCATGGTTTGAGTTAAAATAGACAGAAAAGGCTTCCCGGCAGAAGGCTAATTTCTCCTCTGTGTTGATGCAGCAAGACTCCGAGAGAACACAGCAGCCATTTTGACTATGACATTCAGTCTAGTGTAGCAGAGCCTTTCCAGCGAGCCAACATGCACAATAGCAGCATCCTGACTCTGTTTGACGTGGATGGAACAGGATCTTAATTAGTATCATTGGTAACACCTGTGTTCACTCTACTATTACATGTCAAAATGGCTGCTGTGGAAAGGGGGCTATTATTTGCAAAGATATTTCTGGTTAACTTCTACCAAATCAAATGAGGATCTTGACAAAGCCCCTTATGTCTTTAAAGCCTGAGCTCTGATCCAGGACTGGTCCCACACAGTAGATGGGTCCTCCAGTCCTGAACGAGGGGTTTTATATCACAACCTGGAACCCAACAAAACAATGTAATTAGCCAATGATATGCAAACTTTTGGCCTTAAGAGGCAACACAGGATTACTCATGTAAGTCATAAAATAGCATGTTTTGAATATTTCCCCTGTATTTCAAGTATTAACTCCTCAACCAGTAGCTACATGCTGGATGTTCAGTAAAGCACACACACACACACCCCCCGCACACACACACACACACACACAATGGTAAGGACTGTTTGCCACAGACAATACGTGTTTTGGTGCAGATAATTGGCACCTGTGAGCATTTTAACCAACGCATTGATAACCCGGTTGGTTCACACAGACACAGTGGACAGATCAACTACACACCCAGCTTTCATAAAACAAGTTGCTAGTAATGGATGCAACATTTACTTCACTACATCTCAGAGGCAAATCTTGTCCTTTTTACTCCACTACATTTGTCTGACAGCTTTAGTTACTAGTTACTTTTCAGATTACAATTGTTCATACCCTCCCTGTCCAGTGAAAACCACGTATCTCCAAATTTGTTGATTTTCATTGTGAATTTTTGTAAATTAACTGTAAATGTTCCTCTATGTGTTGAAAAAAATGTCCTACTGCTTAAGCTAAATACTACCTGACAGTAATGAGGTAATTAAAATGAACTATACTAACATTAAGGCAGCAGTAATATTATTTTAAAAACATCATATATGACAGTAAATCACTGACAGGGACTTCAGAATGAGTATTTTTATTTTTGATACTTTTTGATAAATGAATCCATTATGATTAATCTTTGAGTCTTTTTTTTTAAGAAAAAAGTGCAAAATCTCTGATTTCAGCTTCTTAAATGTGAATATTTTCTGTTCTCTTTAATCCTCTCTGACAGTAAACTGAACAGCTTTGAGTTGTGGACAAAACAAGAATCAATATTTGTCACCATTTTATGGACCAAACAGCTAATTGATTAATGAAGAAAATGATCAAGAGATAAGTAATCTTTTAAGTGCAGAACGATTACTTGTAGTTGAGTATTTTCACAGCCTGGTGTTGCTACTTTCATTTAAGTAAAGGATCTGAATATTTCTTCCATGACTGCAAGTGACTGAATGTCTGTCAGAGTGAAAAACATCCAAACACATGCGTTTATTATCAACAGCAGTAACACTCTGGTTTATATTTAACATGTGCATCATTGCTGCTGTGATTTCAACGGGCTGTTTTACTTCTGTGGTAGATGTGTGAGTGATCAACAGCTGTTGTGTTCTCTGTTGCAGGCTGACATGAACACAAACAGGAAACAGGAGTTCAGTTTGATGTTTCGCAGCGTTTTGAACATGCAAAACTTTCCTCTTCTCTCTCTGCGGCCTCGTATCGCTCTGTGAAGCCCCTCCCACCAATGACGCACCAAACGTGGATGCGTATTTTGCTGACGTCAAGGTTGTGAACTGTCGTAACTAACTAGCAAACTGTCTGTTTTACCACAACAATGAAGGTTAAATAATCGTACCAAAGGTTCCAGAGAGGAACCAACACATGTAGAACCTGGGCCACGTTTGGCCCTGATAGAGAAAAACATTAACTTAAACAGTAGCAGTAGTGCACTGAACACTCTGTTGCGCATTGCACTGTACTGCCTTTGTAATACAGCGGTGTTCACATGTGTCTGCTGACCAGGTTACACTTCTGACACACACACCGAAAAAAGACCAAGTGTACCTCAAAGCCTGTTTCACACCATTTCGGGGAAACATGTCGTTCAACCCACACTGTTTTCAGATTCAAACTGCCCCTGGATACCCTCGTCTGTCACTGTGATTGGCTGGTTAAAAACTCAAAATTTCACGGCAGTGGGTTGCAATATGTTTTTGAGTTTCGAGCCCAACTCAAATGCTTAAGTTTTGAAAAAGTTTTGCCAACTACTGATCTTTTGTTGAGATAATTAACTTTTTTTTTTTCTTTGAAGCTTAGAATGTTAGAAACTCAAAACACTATTTAAAAAAGTATTGAGTAAATTAATTGAAGTGAAAGTAAATGTTAAAATTTTATATTTTCAGTTAAAACTATTTAATTTGTCAGAGACTAAAAAAACAAATCAGGTTCACTGCTCACTGTGATGAATTTTTTTATTTATTTATTTTGTTTTAGTTTCTAAAACTCATTCAAGTTTATCTAAAGAAGAAGAAAAGTAAATTATGTCAGCAAAACTTGTTACAGTTTATATCAAAACTTCAAAAAAGAGTTTGTTTTGAGTTGGGCTCAAAATGCAAAAATTTTGGTTTTTTGGTTGTTTAATTCAGACTGTAAAAAATAAATAAATAAATACAAAGGGACACATAAATACAGACACATTTTTTGAAAGAATCAAAATCAATAAATCAAATAAAATAATAAATCAATAAATATCGTTAGTGGCATCAGTTTATTTCAACCAAGACTTGCCTACTGTAGCTTTAACACTGAATATCAGCTGAGCTTAGCTTCTGGAGGCACTGGATGACTGGTCGTTACAAATATTGGGGGTGCATGGATGGATGGATAGATAGATAGATAGATAGATAGATAGATAGAAGCATCCTCACACAGAGATTTGGTCTTTCTCACAGTTTGTTTAGCAGTAAAATACTGGTCGGCACAAATGATCTGTTGAGCCCTGTTGGTTCGGAGGGACGGCACCTGCCTGCCGTCTGCCTGATGGTAACAGCCCGTCTGCACTAAACAGGGGATCTGCTTCCTCTCTAATAATTGCCTGTCCCTTCTTCACCACTCTGGACTTGCAGAGATCACTGTGATGCAGTTTCTACTGTTGACCTGTAAAATATAGATGCTGCAGATCTTTCTTTGAGTTCCATGACCACTTCAGTATTCTCCCCATCAATAATCATCAAAAATAATTTCTTTAGTTTTCTTATCAGTTTTTGTCAGATTTCTGGGTGTCTATTTTTAAATGTTTTTCTGAGGTCTTTGGGTTTGATTTTCAATCTTGCCCCCTTACAGCTATCTGTGGGATTTTTACCAGCGGGCTGTCCTTTGTCATGCACTCAGTCTGATGCAGTAGCATACGCCACTCTTTCGGCAAGACAGGTCATTTTGCTCAGTTGGAAACTTACCTTTCTGCCCTCTTACAGTCATTGGGTCAGAGACTTATCGGGCTGCCTTAAACTGGAGAAACTTAAATTCAGCTCCCGTGGAAAACCTGAATGTTTTTATGAGACCTGGTCTCCATTCTGGGCCTACTTTGAGCGTGTCAGCCTGTGAGCCGTTTTTTAAAAAATTCTCTCTCCCCTTTGTCACCCTATACCCAATGTTGTGTACCCCTGGATGTGATGTGAAATCTTATTGATGTGATGTGAGATTCTTTGTTTTCTTTTCTTTTTTTTTTTTTTTTTGCTTGTTTATTTGTTTATTTTGTTATTTCAGGACTCGTAAATGATCTTTATGTTAATGTTATTGTGTACTTGTTTTGCTGGTTGCTGTGTGTGATCACTGCCTTGTTATATAATGAAAACTCAATAAATATAATAATAATAAAAAAAGAAACTTGGATCTTCATCAAACAGCAATCTGATCCACCTGAGCACGATAGCTGGTTTCATCGTCACCTTGAATCAAGCTCATGATCACTGTGTCATCCATAAATTTAATAGTAACATGATCAGATGTGTTGCTTTACATTCATCAGATCAGAGACACATTCCCACTTTTCATATATAAAGGGCATGTGACCATCCCCCGCACAGATTAAACACTTGTAGCCGAGGATGCAAATGTTGGAGGCTTAGTGGCAGATAAACACTCTGTTCAGTACTTTCTTTACACGTGTGGTTTTGGAAATGAGATTTTAAAAGAAGGTCCACAAGTCACAACCCCTCTGTTTATCTTTCTACAGCTCCATGCACACACATGTGAAGGAAGCCAAAGCTCAACATACCTGCCATGCTGACAGTAGTTACGGTTGCTAAGCTACGATTGGACAGACGCTCGCTGGGGGAGGGGTTTAGTGAACGGACAGTAACTTTTCAGTTGTGTTTTGCTTTGAGCAGACAGTTTAAAATGTGTGAATATTTAAGTCTAAGTACAAGTTATTGATTAACCACAAAAAACTTTACTTTTAACAAAAAACTTTTAACAATTAACTTTTTTAACTGTTTTGATAAAGTTACTTTAACATCTTCACAGATGAGTTCAGCTCTGCTCGAGAAATGTAAATCTTCTCCACATTAAATACTCTTTCACTTCTATGAAGCATCTTTGAGACTGAGGCTTCTCAATAAAAACACAAGCCTGAAGTTAATATGAAGACAGGGTTCAGAGTTGGAGCCTCACTGCTGGTTTGTCATGCCGCTGAGCACGGCTGTCAATCAGCGTGTTTTTCTGTCGTCCGATTGGCCGGCTTGTGTACTCAACAGAGAAGTCTCCGCCTTCCCGGAGCAGACAGCTGTACTTTTCCACTCCAAACTGAGATTGCATCCAACTCTGTCCACTCCTGCTCCTCCTCCTCCTCCTTCCCCCCTTCACTTCATGTATTCACAACACACACACCCCCTCCCCACAAACACACACACACACACACACACACTGGGTTAACAGAGCTTTCAGGATTTTTTGGTTGTACACAGAGCCACAGCGACTAAGGTTCCTCTCTGACTGAGTTCTGGTAGAAAAACACAAACCAGCATGCTGCGTTCAATCTGTGTCCACTGCAGATGTTTCAAAATGTTGTTTTAGTATCATTTGCTTTCCTGTCACGTGACCTGCGAGGAAACACCAGACCAGGCACGACCACGACTCTAAAAAAACTTACAGAGATCAAGATTTTCTTCCTGTCACATATGAATCTGTCTGTTTCCCCTTCAGACACACAGCAAGAAACCCAAATGATGTTCAGTCTGATCAGCTCCAGTCCTGTTGTGTTGCTGCAGGTCTCATATGAATATGTCTAATTCAATTCAATACAGCTGATCCAAGCAGACTGATCAGCTCTGATCACAGGGTGCATCATCATCATCATCATGGTTAATTATTTATTTCGGCATTTTCATTTTATTGAAACACAGATTGTAGACAGGAAACAAGAAGGGAGAGAGAGGAGGGGTGCAGAGAGTCGAAGTCCTGACGTCATGTCCGAGCTTCTGAAACTCGGTGCAGCTTTTCATTCAGCAGTTCTTTCATCTGTCTGTCTGAAGTCTCTCTGCTGCTGTTATCATGTCTGAATAAACAGCGTCCTGCTCTTCTGACGAGCCGTGATTTTAAAAGTAGAATGCACTGGATTTGTTGTAAAAATGCACCAGAGATGTAGATTATTGTTAACCGACATTTTTGGGTTGCTAAAGCATCCCGAGTGCAGCAAAGTAATGAGAAATACAGGCAGAGGGCAGGATCTCTGCAAATACAGACACCGCCACACGCTTCTAGTGGGTCATAAGTGATGATTGAGAGGGATTATGTTCATTTGAGTCTTAACATATTCTGCCTTTAAAGCTGGGATTGGTGACGTGGGAGAGACCTGGAAGAGTAAGCTTGAATTTGAAAGTATCCAAAAAACAAAAACAATCCCTCCCCCTCCCTTCAGGCCTCCCTTTCAAAGCTACTCCCCCAAAACACATGAATGCACACAGCCTGACCGCTCCTGGAGGGCCGGAGATAATTAGATAGCACCTAAGTCATGTCCCTTCTGGTGAGCCCCATGGGATGTAAGGACAAGAGACAAATAATTGCTTGATTCTGTTTGAACTGGGCCACAAATTACACATATTGTTGTTTGTCAATTTGAAACATAATTTTACAGGACAAGAAAGTCTGAGTTTGTCGTAAGTTTGTTTTAGTTTAGTTTAGTTTTGTGTGAAACCGCTTAATGATCTACATCTCTCGTCTCGCACAATATACGTCATCAACACTAATTTTGATGCCCCTTATAACTTTATCTTACCTGAAGTGTTTTATCAGCGACTCCTGGTGCTTTTATCAGCCCTGAGGAGAAAGGACGAGTTGTTGTGTGACAACATCCCAGTACGAAAATGCACAGGCATCGTAGCTTCAGTGGCTAACGTTAGCTTTTGAAGGGGAAAAATCATGATGTCACTTATGCAACTTCTGGGTGTGTTGTCTTTCTAATTATATATTTTCACAGTCCGATACTTTAACAGTTTTATGATAAAATGCAACTGTCTTGACTTGAAAAGTTAGCTTTTAAATTCACAAACATCATATATGTGATTTGTGGCACAATTCAAACGGGATCAAAAAAAATATTTTGTCTCTCTCCACTACACTACACTTCATATTTTTTCTGAGGTTTGGCCTCATGGTGGTTCACTGGAAAGGGGCATGACTTAGGCACTCTATTCACATGAAGGATAATACCTAATTATTATAATGATTGTAAACAACAAACATAACTATTAGTACTAGTACTCACAGCTGTCAAGCTAGCATGTTAGCACTGGGTGACATAAACAATGTAATAACAGAATCTTGATCCATGTTTGATCAGCACTGTCTAGTTTGACAGAGTGATGTGATGTTCAGTTCTGAGAACATTTAGAGGAGAAATAGATAATTTAGCAACATAATCTTGTCCCATATTTGATCAGCACTGCCTAGTTTGACAGTATGATTAGAGTTTTGTGAGCCCTGTGTGTTCCATTGGATGGACTCACTGTCACTCACTTGTCAATCATACAGTATTTTACTCTAAATGGGACCATAATTTACAAAATAAACATCATGCTGTATTGAAGAAGACTTGAAACTAGTGATAAAGACCATAAACTCATTAGGAAACTGTTTACTGAGGTCATAAATCAAGTGAGAAGTAGGGTTATTTTCTCATAAGACTACATACACTCAAACCTCATTTGCAACCAGTGGGGTCTCCCCCTGCTGGCCATTTGAGAGAATGCAAGTTTAAGGCACTTTCATTTTGGCGTCAATTTTCAGACCCGAAACACTCTGTGTCTCTGTCAACTAGTGCATGGGCTCAGTGTGCACAGGTAGGCAGTTACACAGGTAGACAGGCAGGTTGATAAATTCATTTAGGCCAAATTAAATGATTGGGTGGGCTTATTAGAGCCATAGATGCTGGTTTTTTTATGTAAAATCTGGCACAGTTCTTGACTGGTTTGTATCCTACTTAAAGGGCAGGGATTATTTTGTGTCAATAGATAACTTTAAATCTGAGCAGACCAAAATTACATGTGGAGTCCCCCAAGGCTCCATCCTGGGGCCCCTTCTGTTCAACATCTACATGCTTCCACTTGCCCAGATCATAGAAAAAAAACAAAATAGATTACCATAACTATGCAGATGACACACAGCTCTACATTTCAATGTCCCCAGGTGACCATAGCCCCGTACAAGCACTGGGTAAATGCATGGAGCAAATATCTGAATGGATGTGCCATAATTTTCTTCAGTTAAACAGAGAAAAAACTGAGGTAGTTGTTTTTGGACCCAAGGAGGAACGTCTTAAAATCAGCATGCAGCTCCAATCACTTCAGTTAAAAACCTCAGATCAGGCCAGGATCTGGGTGTTGTCATGGATTCAGACCTGAATTTTAAAAACCACATACAAACAATTACAAAGTCAGCTTACTATCACCTCAAGAATATTCTAGGATTAAGGGACTGATGTCGCAGCAGGACCTTGAAAAACTTGTCCATGCATTTATTTTTAGTCGAGTTGACTACTGTAACAATATCTTCTCTGGTCTGCCTAAAAAGTCAATCAGACAACTGCAGCTGATTCAGAACGCTGCTGCTCAAGTCCTCACTAAGACCAAGAGAGTGGACCACATCACTCCAGTTCTGAGGTCTCTACACTGGCTCCCTGTCTCTCAGAGAATAGACTTTAAAATTCTCTTGCTAGCATATAAAGCACTGAATGGGTTAGGCCCAAAATACATCAGAGACCTTCTAGTACTGTATGAACCATCCAGACCACTCAGGTCGTCTGGTGCAGGTCTGCTCTGTGTTCCAAAAGTCAGAACTAAACATGGAGAATCAGCGTTCAGTTTCGATGCTCCGTATATCTGGAACAAACTACCAGAAAATATCAGGTCTGCTGAGAGTCTGAGTTCTTTTAAGTCAAGGTTAAAGACTCACCTGTTCACTGCTGCCTTTGACTAAAAGGCTTTTTACTTTTTAAATTTATATTTTCCCTTCGAAACTCTGCACTGCAACTCTTACTTTAATATGTGTGTGTTTTTATATTTTTGGGTTTTATGTGTTGTTTTCTTACTTGCTGTTTTTAATCATCTTTACATGTTTCTTTTATAATGTTTTAAATGTGTTTCTTTTCCCTTGTTGTTGTATTTCAATGTTCTGTGTGAAGCACCTTGAATTGCCTTGTTGCTGAAATGTGCTATACAAATAAACTTGCCTTGCCTAAAGAGAATTTTAACATTACCTACTGTAGCTTTGACCCTGGGCATATGGGAAATGGTGTCCTCTAAAGGCCAATAAAACCATAAATATTGAATAGAGAACAATATTAGATCAAAAATGACAACTTCTAATAAAAAGTACCTTTCTTATCTAACATACTGCTAAGTAAGGTTATGTTCCCTGCTGGTTTATAAAATTTGTCAGTTGCATGTCATTTTGGACATTTTGATTGGCTATACTTACTGTTAATTGTGCATGTCGGTCACTGACAAATTTCATGATGGGTAGGTCACCATAGATTACATACTTAATTTTAATTTGCCAATTGAAAGGCTTAGTGATCTATGGCTTATCAGTAACTATTCTGCAATAAATGTATGTGCTCTATATACAGTATATTACAAGTGTTTTGGGGTGTCCCTGTGGCCTGGTTGTTAGGAGACTAACAATAGACTACAATGTTTTTAATGAGAAATAATGCCATATATTTGTTTAAAGGAGAATATATATAATATATTATGACCATGATATGTCATCAGAGATCAAGAAAACATTTTGAGTTGAAATACTCGCTTCACAACGCTGCAGCCACAGTGTCCCTCTTTGAGATTTCTGTTTTGGGCTGGAATAACTTTCTTTGGCATGTTTCACATTAATTAGAGCGCAATTTATTGCCAAATGAATTAGTGACTGTTTCTGAGTCATGAGAAATCATTAATAATCTTTTATAGAAGGAGTAGATGTTTATAATAACGGTTAATTGAGCAATAAGTCAATGGTGTCTGCCAGGCAATGAGACAGGCAGTCGCTGAAGTCAAAGTCCTGTGGGCTTTTATTTTCAGAGTCACAGCTTTAACTTTACATTGACAGACAACTGACTGTCATAATCTTGATCAAATTACAGTTTCGGACCCGTCATCGCTTGTTATGGTCAAATTACAATCTTGCACACGTCTTGTGCTTCCTGCAGAACTTCTGCACCCTCCCTGAGATTCTCTGAGTCAGGGGAGGAGTGGGCAAGGGAAGCAATTTGCTTCAAAAATAAACTGTATATTAAACAGGATTTCAACTTATTTAATATACAGTTATGGCATTAACTTGCTATTTGGACATGCGAAATTGCTGCATATTGCTCCTTTAAATAAGGAAGGACTCTGAATAAGCTTTTCAGCTTCCTTCCGCTCCTGCACTGCAATTAGTCTTTTGCATTGTATGTATTTGTATCTCATTATTGTGCAAAAATAAACTAAACTTCCAATGTTTGTATTTGGCCAGGAGATGTTGCTGCATCTCTCTCTGCTTTGTTTCAGTCAGTAGAAATACATAAAATGCCCTCCCAAAAAAATCAATAAATAAGAAGAGGACTAAAAGAGAAGTATTTCAAAAAGTACTCAGGTTGATAATACAGTGCATGCGTCAATATATTTCTTTTCTATTAAACTGCTTTGCTGCAAAACTGTTTATCTGATCATCACCAACTTAGCTGCGCAGTTTAGCCTCCTGGAAAAAAAAAAGTTTGCAAACACAGTTACAAGATTATAAAAGGCAGAAGATAATCATCAACACCAAAAGTATTAAACTTTAAACTCACAACATGGAGTCTCACAGATTATAACAACTAGTAGAGGGCATTGTGTGTTTGTGTGTGTGTGTGTGTGTGTGTGTGTGTGTGTGTGTGTGTGTGTGGGTGGGTGTGTTGTTGATCTACAACCGTCATTCATACTATAACTCTGTCTCTACTTGTTGTTGGACGGCTGCTCCTTCATCAGCAATTCATACTCCTCAATTGTGTGTGTGTGTTTGTGTGTTTGTGTGTGCTCTTGTCTGTCTTTGTGAGGACCAATTCAGGTGTCAGAGTGAAGACATTTTGGAAAGTTTTGTCCACTTTGTGAAGGGGATGCCTGGTTGTTAAGACTTGGTTTCAGCTTAAAGTTTAGAATTCAGTTTATATAAAAGTTCAGGTTTGGAAATGTCAGACATATTTGTGTGTGCACAGATTAGCAATAAGCGTAGATGGCAAAGGAAGTCTTTGCAGTACTGATCTACTTTCTGTAATCTGCCGCACACACCACTGTCATGCTGTGTGTGTGTGTGTGTGTGTGTGTGTGTGTTGTTGTGTGTGTGGTGTGCCAGCTCACTCTGTCTTCCTGTTTGGGGTGTCAGCTGACCAATCACAGGCAGCATTGCGCAACAGCTCAGACTTTAAAGTAGAAGCTGCTGCTGACTGTTGACAACAGCAGTAGAAGCAGAAACAGGAGCTACAGTAGAAACAACGGAGACAGTAGAGACAAAACAGCTGTGACCTGCCACAGAGTTCCTGAGCAATGCTCTGAAGCCTCTGATAAGATAAGATATCATTGTAAACACACTGCAGGTCAGTGTGTGTGTGTTCTGGTTAACACACTCTCAGAGTAGATTTCACCTCGTACCTGAGCTGATCAGCAGGTCAAAGGTCAGCCAGTGGAGGTTAGACCTGCTGAAGTCACTTCTACCACCATGTCAGGCAGGTCTTTTGCACATGAGGCTGCAGGAGTTATACTCACTTGGGATGCACTAAATCTGAATCTGTTATTTGGGAAAACACAAATAATGCATTGCAAACAAATATTACTCACTCAGAAAAAGTCAGTTTCATGACCATCACAGCAGACTTTAAAAAAAAAGGTTGCAGCTGCCTTAATCAGTTGCTGACCTGATGCACCAAGATTATTTCCTTCCTCTGAGCGATATTTTTATATATTTGTTTATCTGATTTTTCAGATAAAAGGGTGACGGTGGTTGGCTTCAGACTTCAGAAAGTGTAGTTAGAAATAAAAAGAGGGAAAGAATTAGATGAAAATTTCAGTGAGAAGATTTGGAGATATATTTCATAATTAATAATGTGCCAATATCAAATCATTTTGATGCTTTGTAAGCACAGTTGCGTTGCCAGTGAATGTTCAGTTAGAAAATGAAACTTTTGCCCAATTTAACGTCTCAGTGCACCTCTAGTACTCACTGATCTGAATGGATTAAATCATCCAAAACTAACAGAGGGTTACTGATCCAGAGCACAAGTTCTTACAATATTTGTATTATTTATTTTTTTATATGCCTATATATATTTTTAAAACCCACTTTGTATTTTTGATCAACCCCTGTTGTTTGAAATGGGCTGTCTTGCAATTACAAACTACTTAAACTTTATAATAATTCCAGTTCATATTGTGCATATTCCTCACTAATACATAGGCATAGGACAGAGGTTTAGAGAAACAGGTCCAACAGCTCAGTTTTGCTCCGGGGCCCCAAAGCTAGTCAAACCTGGTCACTTTGTAACAATAAAAAAAGCTTTTCACACCCTCAGATCTCAAAATCAAGCATTATTTTACACTGTAAATACTGTAAATACTCTTACATCAGTATAAATCTGGTTTAGAGGATGAAAACTGAACTGACACCTGCTCAACTGTTCATTTGTAACAATACAATAAAACCCGGGTTCAACACGGGGACCACAAGGTAGCTAATAGTAGTAGGAGTTAATTTTCTTTTTTGTTTGTTTGTTTGTTTTCCAAAATTTAAGCATGAATCAACATATTATTAGCAAAGATAAATTGCCATATTCCTGAATAAAACCAAAACATTCAATTTAAACAACATTGACAAAAGGTGACCTTACTGTACATCCTTGTGCAATCATGTGAGCTCACTAATCTATGAAATGACAATGTGTGCTATGCATTTATAACAGCAAACTAGTTTTGTAGGCCAGATAAAATAAAATAATTCTGCACTACAAAAACCAAACAAAATTTTTGATGAAAGCTGAATTAAGAGCTTTAACGCCTTGTTTATCATATAAGAAATTATTTCAAATAAATCTATAAATCAAGTAAAATAAAAAAAGCATCTAAAAATGTAATTACGAATGGGATTAAAAACCAAACCACTTTTCTGCAACAGAGAAACAGCCACCTGGTCAACTAAAGCAAGACAGTTATGTCATGTTAAAGATAACCTTTGACATTTCTACAGTTAGCCAGCTAAAGCTAAATTTGCCTTTTCTCCCACTGAGCTGTAATATACTGTATAACTGTTATAAAATGTAATCAAAACATATTAAGACTCAGTTTGTTATCCTACATTGCTAAATGAAGCAGTAGCTAAATCCACACATAATGTATGGAGACAGAGCAGATTTAAGCCCCGCCCACACCGGGGGGAAAAACAACAACAGAAAATATCTAAAAGCTGCTATGTGGTGGGATGCACTGCCAGTAAGTTAAAGAACCCAGAACTTATAAGTTTTTATAAGCTGCCCAACCGAAAAAAAAAACAAGTCTTTAAGAAAACAAAAGTGGATTCAGACGTGAGGCGTCAGCGGGATGAACCGTGGGATCCTGACACTCAGTAACTTTGTGCCCAGATTACAGCTGCTAATCTGACCAGACAAACTGTAGAAATTCAAGATAACTTGGTTATAAAAAGGCCTGGTTTTGATCTTTGTTAAATGATAGGGAAAAGGGAAACTGAGACTTATTGAAAATACTGAGTTTGTCAGTTAAACTTTTGCTCCCTGTTAGACACAAGGTGCTAAAATAATCCATTGATGTGCTGAAATCTAGTTTTTTATCGAGCTACAGTCACTTTGTCAGCATTTAAGCACTTAGTTTCATATTGTGGCACAGATCTTTTTCCCCCTGGTAGGTGTGTTTTTAGAGTATGACAAACTGCACTCTGTCTCTATAAAATAAATAAATAAATAAATAGCTCAAGTCCTGCTTACTAGCCTGTCTTGGCAGAGCAACAACAGGCTAACTGGCATCTCAGCCTGACTCCAGGGGAATTATGATGTGGTGTAGTTCAGCTAACTCTAACTCACACAGGATATTAAACGTGCAAAATCATACATTAACTTTTTATGTTCAATTCAATAATCAAAATAACATTGATAAATGCTAGTTCGAAAGGACAAGATCATTCTGTTTGTAGATACACAACTTTCTCCTCTCACATTTCCTGTTGTCTAAAGAATACAATATCTGCATGAAATGTAGCTACAGCATGGATATATTAAAGCTACAGTCCATCTCAGTTTGGGAGGTAAAATAGCCTAATAAGACAAAAAGGCATTACAACATTTCTTTCTATAACTCCTCTCTCTTTATATTTCTTTTTACCAGCAGCCTGAAAACTTCAAACACTTTTTTCTCATTTTCAGAATTTCTGTCGTCACTGCTCTCTCACATCTACGACCTGCCTGGTCCTCAAACTTTGACCGGCCAGTACCATTATTAGTTTATGACACAGAGACACAAAGAGGCTTATGCCTCCCTGCTGCCCGCCCTAAGTGGGTGTGACGCGCCCACGTCACTTTATGTAATCCACTCCAACCGCTCTGTATGCGGGAACACGGTGTCTCTCCTGCCCTCCTTCCGGCTTTAATGCCTGTCTAAAACTTCTGACAAGAAAAATTAAAAAAATATATTCATGCTAGTAGCTGTTAAACATTACTAATAGTGTCACAGTGGTATTTAGCTGCAGGCAATTGTGTTATTAATGACCTCGATTAATGCAGCTGATCTGATGTGCTTTGGGGTCTAAATCCTTTCTAAGAATAAATAAGTTTTAAAAACAGATGTAAAAACTTTTTATTTAAGGAAATGGAAAGATTTATGTATGTATGAATTACTGTATTCAGTGTTTTATTATTATTATTATTAATTTTTTTTTGTATAATAATTAAATCTGTGTTACACAGATAGCTGACATCCCTGGTCTTTGTTGGTATCATGATTTTTGGTGGCCAGGACCACTTTGGAAATAAGGTACATTAACTTTTTTACATTAGTTTTTTTCTTGTGTCATGCTTCAGGTTTATTCATTACACCTTGTTAGTGTCACATCTAATTTCTCTTGCTGTCTTTGCAAATCCATGTCCGATGTTGGCTTGAACCACTGTTTGTGTTTTCTTTCTTCTTCCTTTTTCGTGTTTTGTGAATATCTGCAGATGTGATGTGTTGTGTTTGTGTGTGCAGGTTTATGGCGGAATAAAATCAAATCAGTGTTATCTATTAATTTATGTATCTCAAGAAAAGTTTCAAAGTGCTTATTTCTGCACTTGAATAATTAATGTTATATTTCCTGAAAACGCTTTTTGGACTGCTTGTCTCTCCTCTCACATACTGTCATGAGATTATTTATTTTTTCAATGTTTAACTGGTCTTTTTTCACTCTACCCTGCTACCCTGTTGACTCAGTGACACACTGCCCCTGATACCTGTTCTAACACTGATAACACTTTATGAAAAACTCAAAATCATTAATATTCATAAAGAAAATCAATCACCTCATTGTTACACCAATCAAATATTTATTTGTCTTTTTTTTTTTTTTCTTTTTATTCGGTACAGTAAAGAGCTTTTTTTTTGTTAATGACAGTCTGCACCAGCCAATCATCTGCAGCCTAATCCAGGCAGCTCGATGCTGATTGGCTATTTGGGCTCACTCCCACTACCCAGCCCATCTCCCTTTGTGTGCAACAACAACAACAGAAAGGCAGCACTTTACAGCACCCGGACACACTATACATGACCAAACGTGAACTGTAAAAAAAACGTCCGTCTCAATAATGTCATTTAATCTCTCATTCAGGAAAAGTTCTTAAACCTAGAAAAATACCAGCAGGGTGACATAATTTCACGTTTAATCAGTGCATTTCCCCTTATTGTTTTATGAACATCAGTGCCAGTATTGTAAAAAACAAAAGACAAAGTAAGGCAGAACAATGCACGAGTATTAAAAAATGACACTTTATATATAAAAAAACATTTTTAAAAATGCTGGAAGTTGGTGGAATTATCTCACCCTGCGAGCACATTCTTAACACTTTAAGGCTTAAATGACTTCACAAGATGGAGACTTTTAAAAAAATGTTTCTGTGAACATGAAGCAGAACAAACCTGACCCCGTTCAGTCTGAGGTTTGAGTCTCACACTGCTGAGAACAAAATGGCTCCCTGAAAGTTTCCTTTCAGGGCGTCAGGATGTCACAGAACTCGACAAAGTCCCTCTGCATGAAGTTCTGGCTCTGAATCAGGTCGTCTTCAGAGGGGAAATACTGCATGCTGTCCTCCTGCAGGCGCAGACTGTCCTGATGCAGACGCAGACTGTCCTCGCGCAGGTGCAGACTGTCTTCGTGCAGTACCACGATCTCTCCTGGTGGTGTCGTCGACCCGTGTGGGTTGGGACTGTCCAAGAGGGCTCCTCTGGCATTCTCCAGGACGCCCAGGTATGAGTCCATGTCTGTGAGCTCCATGTCGCTGTCGGAGCTGCAGCCGCTGTCGCTCCCAACGGAGTCGGAGCGCATGTGGAGCATCTGGTACTTCTCGTGCATCAAGAACTGGTTGGTGTTCTTGGGCGCCCGCATCCCCCTTGCTCTGTTCCCTTTGACGTTAATGGGCCGGAGGGACCTCATCGCCGGCCTCTGGAGGTGTAGGGGATGATGGTGATGAGGATGATGACGTTGAGGGTGTTGGTGGTGGTGATTTCGCCCTCTGGCCACCCTCCCCCTCCTGTCCTCCGCCCCTGCAGGCGCCCCTGCAGCTCTTGGACCAGCCGTGCTTCCTGCGGCTGGAAGGGTCCCTCTGCGGAGCCCCTTTTCCATCCTGCTGTTGCTGCTGCTGCTGCTGCTTCTGCTGCTGGCAGCTCCTCCTGCACATCATCTCTGAGAGCATTTTTCTTGTCTTTCTCGCAGTCGTCTCCCTTCCTCACCCGCTGCTCTCCTTCACATCCTCCTCCCTGCTCAGTGGCCCACACAACAACAAAGAGAGGCTGCTGGTTTTCTGGTTTTCTGGCTCAGATCACAAATGACCTCCGTCTCGCTCAGAGTCTACCTTTTCACTATTCTTTCGCTTTTTTTCTTGACCTCTGGCTTTGGCTGATGCATAGCCTGCTCTTCCTCCCCTTGCAGCAGCAGCTTGCCTGCTCGGCTGTCTCCCTGTCACGCCCTCCTCTGTCTCTCTAATGTCTCTTCTTCACCCTTCTGAAAGTCAAATCAGCTCTTTACAGCTCTGATTAGTGAACTGAGGTGAGCACTGAGGGGTGTTAAGCGTCTTCTAGCTGATTTAAGGCTGTTGTTTTTCAGTTTCAGGCCAGTGAGTGTTGTGTTCTCAGCTCTGACCAGCTCTGACTGTGGCTCTGCCCTCCTCTCACAGCCTGGATAAAGAGCTGGGAGGATCCATTCAAGGGTTTAACAGAGGGAGGGGGACAGGGTTTGCAGGATTGTCCACTGCTTATTAATAACATTGCAGTGTGACATATTTTATGCGTTCCTATTTCCACATATGAGTATGAGACATATTTTGTCGTGTAGGTGCCTCAGGTTGTGTACTGTGGTTGTGTTGAACAGAAAGCTGCTCCCCTGCAGCAGGATGGTTCAGTCCGCTTCAGTTTTAGCTGCTGAAATCTGATCCACAGCTGCTGCTGTTACTGCCCGCCCCTCCGACAACAGACAGCATCAACAACCAGCAGCACCGGGGCAGGAGGACTGTGGTACTGTAACAGCAGTGACAGTTGTTAGTGATTGTGTCATCGACATACAAGTACCCAGCCCACATGGACGTGAGACACCAAAAATACTGTTAAAGTGGTGAAATGTTTGGCTGAAAAGAAGATTTTTACACAGATATAAAACATCACATTGCACGCAAAAGACTCTGTCCTACATGACAGACTCTACAAATAAAACCTGCCTCAAAAAATCTTCAGGACACTCAATCATGCTGCTCGCATGGCTCTAAGAATAGCAATGTCGCTCGGTCCATCACTACCGCAAGAATATCTAAACAAATATTTGATGGTTTAAAGGTAGAATACGCAGGATTTCTCAGTTACTGTTTGTAAACACACATGAAAGATAGTTAATTGTTGAGTCTCATTCCCATATTGTCAAATACCAAAGCTTTGGGTCGGTCAAGCGCCTCGAACGCAGCTAAATAATGAGAAAATAAGATGGTAATGGGCAGGGGACAGGATCTTGGGTGATACAAACACCCAAGAGGGATTATTTTCATGAGTCTATACATTGTTTTAAGGAAAATCCTGCTTACGATCCCCAGACATTAAATCCTACTGACTTTGGTGACTTTTCATCTAATGCCACCATGTGGTTGACGTTTGCGATTTTAGTATAACACCTATCAGTATCCTCAACTAGTGGTAAACTGCCATGAAATGCGGTCCAGAAAGTCACGTTCCCCCTCAGACTGAACTGTAGTTGTGTTTGTGCAAACTATTGTGATTCCTTGACTTTGCATATAGCACCACCATCAGGTCAAAACTTTTACTTGGTGCTTTGCTTTACGGCTAAATAGACCCTTTTCATGGCAGCCATATTGATTTGAAATCGTAGGGTAAACACAGGTGGTACCAATGATACTAATTAGGGTCCCGTTTCACTTAGTGTAGCAGAGACTTTCCAGTAAGCCAACCAGCACCCTGATTCTGTTTGACCTCCACGGTACCAATCAGTATCATTGGTAACATCTGTGTTTGCTCTACTGTTTCATGTCAAAATATCTGCAGTAAAAAACTGTATGTGGACAGCAACTAACAGAACCATAACAACAACAAAAACAAAACATATGCATTACATTAATTAATAAAAAGATTATCAACCAAACATTTACTCTCATCCACCATATTTCTGCGTATATGATGTCAACAGGCAACAACTCAGCAACACGTGTAAGAAAGTTTCCTCTGACTTTCTGAGTTGTTCCGACTTGAAGGGGGGATTCACATGAATTTTTCCCAGTTGGGAAATAATTTTTCCCATTATTCTGACACCACATGAATGCACTGTATACAGCCTGACAGAGCTGCTTTGCTGTAGACATATTGTTTATAATCAGCCGGCCAAAAGAATCATGGTGCAAAATACAGGGTGTCCTCGGGTTCTGAAAGCTCTTGAATGACACCTGAGACACCCAGCAAAATTTCTTTTACAATTGTCACTGAAACATATTTTAAAATCTTACTATATCCGGTGTTCATGAATCAAATTGCAAATCTGAATACAGGAAATGTTGTTGTGGTGTTTCCTTTTATGTTGCCACTGAATACCAGGTTGTTTCTGGTAAGGTCTGGTAAGATCTGCAATCCAAATGTTGTGTAGTTTAGAAAACCTAACATTACCCTGTACAACCTGACAAGCAGTGTATATTTTTCTGCTTTGACATCGTTTTACTCTGTTAAAAATACAGACTCAAATCTTGTCTGTTTGCAGAATCAAGTATGTGTAAGACTAAGCCACTGCCATCAGGTATTTCACACACTGCAGAAGAAGTAATAAGAGATTAGGGATATTTTAGCCTATAATGAGCAAAAAAAACATTAAATTCATCTTCAAATTCACCTAAATCACATGAGAAACCAGCTCCTTGTCAGGTACACCATGAAAACTAGAACTTCTTCCTGCAGCGAGCTATCCCTGCTATTGGATTTCAGTTCAGTTCAAACACATTTAGATCAATTAACATGACATAACATGTCTGTAAGTTTGCAGCTGCACTGGTGCCCCCATGTGGCCGAGATGTATATCACACAGACCAGCTTGGACGCAGAAGGAGGGGGGAGGGGTGCAAAATCGTTGAAAGGATTTCAAGAGACCGACTTGCTAAACTTAGATCATTACCTCTGTAGTGTGTTGTTTTAAGGATGTTAAGTTTGTGCTGAGAGTTGATGGACTCAACTGTGTGTGTGACGTCCTAGCTGGCAATCCAGGACTGTGTGAGTTTAGGAAGCTGATCACATTTGTTGAGAACAATCTGCAGAACAAACACAGGGTGTATAGATGATGATGACATCAGGCAACAATAAACTATCACTGATGACACATGCAGTGTATATGCACTGACTATTTAGACCATTTTGATCCAACAAATCATCACCATCTGTCCTCACACTCCAGCAGGTTGTAGTTTATTAGTCATAACAGGAGCATAAAACTTCTTTTTTATGACCTTTCTTCGTTGATATTCAGGAATATAAAGCGCAATTATAGCTGCTGCACAGCGGTGAGTCGGGGCTGACATTTTAAGAGAGGAAGAAGAAGGCGGAGGAGGAGGGGGGAGGATAAAAAAAAAAGGAAGACAAAGGAGAACAAATGAGGGTCCATAAGCAGAACTGCCAGCATCTTAATTGTGTAAAACTTAACATGTGACACCAAGGCTGCCTGCCAAGTGAGAAACCACAGACGACCAGAGGTGGTTCACACATTGTTTACTCAAGTAGAAGGACACATACTTATGTAAAAAAGTATCTGGTAAAAGTAAAAGTACTGATTTAACTTCTGTACTGCAATAAAAGTGAAAAAGTACAGGCTCTGAGATGTACTCAATAAACGTAAAAAGGACATTTCTACCAGCTGTTTCTGTTCAAAATGAACTGAACCTCACCTTTTTCCACGGTCTCCCTCCGTCTGTTTCGAGTCCCTTCTCGCTTCTCTGTCTGTACTTGTCACTCTTCTTAAGAATTGTGCCTGCACGGTATGTTATTAGTTTATTCTGTTATTACAATGCCTAACTGATGTAAATGTTATTTTTTAAATTAATAAAAAAAAGAAAGAAAAAGAAAAACATTCCAAACTAGCAGACTCTGTCTCAATTGTTTGGTAACCATGGTAATTAGGGTTCAGGTCTGATCTAGGAAAAAAAAAAAAGTCAACTTGTTACACTTCATTTCCATATTCAGAGAAGTTTATTTTTCTTCAGAGAAACATCCAACTCAGTGGAGTGAGCGGATTCAAAAGTCTGGAGCCAGGCAGGGAAAAAAAAGCATTAGCTATAGATGAACAGTTCTTACTTTAAGATAGGAAAAGAATACTAACTTCACAAAATATGAAATAACTCTCCTAACTTTGGGGTTAACGGTCCAAAAGCTGTCCTAACGTTCACTAATCCACCAGATAGGGTGGTGACACCTACTGCTCTTCACTTCTGCACAAAGGCAAGATAAGAAAAGTAGAGTGGTTGCCAGGTAACGGACATAACAGTTGACAAGCCATGTTGGATTGAATATTGGGATTTTCCTAACCTGAGATACAATAGAATTAAGTATGATGAGATAGAATTCCTGAGAAAAACACTTTGTAGTCTCTTGCTGACTTAAGATAAGAAGTTTCGGTCACAGGGCCCCATGAGAGGAACCCGAACTATTTCATGTTGAACAACTGCCTTGATTCCCATTAAATATGAATTTCCTGAAATCTGAATGTAAAAACTTTGTGTGTATGTGAACATATTTGTATATTTGATGGTCCAAGGTTTGTATTTTGTGGACAAAATCAAGTCACAGCACATCCGCTCCTCATACCTGTCTGTTATCTCGTATACTGATGTCTTATGATAATAAAGATAAAAGATAAACATTTGAACGATGAGATATATTCCTATTATCGGACAAAGGTCGTAGAATAACTGTCTTCATACTTTTTCTTTCTGTTTTAGTTTGAGGTTTATTGTACGTGTAACCTAATTACCATGTTTGATTGCTCATATATTGTCCAAATGTATCATCAAACGGTTAATATACAACAGTTTTTCGTGGAATGTAACCGTAGTGGGGAAAAAAGGTCCTGCCTAGACGGGATCCCTTGATTTGCAAAACTCTCGCGAGACTTGTACATATTGCTTCTTCATTGCGGAAGTTGTACAAAGAAATTATGTTATAGAATGTCACAAATGTGTGGTTAATGTCATTTTAGGTTAAAGAGACAAAAACACACGGTTAAGGATGGAGAAACAGGATGGAGCGATAACTCTCGCGAGATCTTTCGCGTGTCTGGGGTTCCCTCTAAACACAACCAAAAAATTGTCATAGAGCAACTGTAAATAAAGTTGTAAAAGCAGTCAGCTGCTCCGTTCGGCACCACAACAAACATGGCGTCGGGAGGCGGCTAGCTGAGAAGAAGCGCTGGAAGTCCTCCACCGCCGTTTTAATTTAAGAGTTTTTTTACTTAATAGCAGTGAATATTTCCTCGTCCCGGTCTCAAGATGGAGTCCGCCGCGTTTCCAGAGGAGGTTTCGGAGAGGAAAGTGTGTGTTGTCGGTTCGGAGCTGGTGGAAAACTACACTGTAAGCTACGTCCTGGTTTCGCTATCCTTAGCCAGTTAGCTTAGCTCCTAGCTACACTAGCTTCAGGTCTGGTAAAATGACAGTGAGTTAAAGTTGAAGAAATTGCTCCAAACTACTGCTGGTGGATGCTCAAACTGTTCAATTATACTTTATTTGGTCGGTCGTCATGTCTTTAACCGGCTGGAATAAAAGAGCCCGACAGATATGAAAGGCTAACTGCTAACTGCTAACTGCTGTGTTAGCTCAGCTGTCAGCCGGTTGTCAGAGTGCTTACAGGCTTTACTCTAAAGGTTGGAGACCTGACAGTCCAGTGTAGCTTTTACTTTGTCTGTCAGGGATGATATTTTATGCCTGCACCGTGTAACTTTCTGTACTGACAGCTGCCACTCACATGGCTGATTTAAAAAAAAAAAACATGATAGTTCACCAGCCCCATAGCTCCTCTTTTTTTTTGTTTTTTACTCAGGTTCTTTGTAAAAAAAAAAAAAAAAGCCGTGTTCGTTCATGATAAGAATAAATGTCTAGGAATTATAATTTCTTTCCTCAAAGCAGTTTGAGTAAAGGGTCTGCATACTCGAACTGTTGCGGAGCTTTCAGCTGTATCTCGTGGCCATCCTCAGTGGATGGAGTTGTCATGGAGACGTGTCAAGTGGTAGTTTCTTCACCTAATGACAGGTGGTTTTATGTAGGTACACACGATATGGATCTTTTTCGGCCGATACCGATAATTACCTAGTACTCATGGCCAATACATAATCAATAATTTCACATTTATGTACTTTTAAAAGAAGCTCATATAACCTGTAGTTTAAGCACTCCTCGGGGTAAGAAAGACTAAGATGTAGTGAGCAAAGATGGATTATTAGATATTCCATAGCTTTGATTAAGGTTGCACAATTGCTTGAAATATTATGGAAACTGCAATAAGACCAAAAACTGTAATGTCCAAACTGCAAACTGCTGAATTAAAAAAAAAATATATATATTTTTAATACAGTACACATCAGTACAATAAAGCAGAGCTGCAATTTTTGCTAAAAGAAAAATGCACAACAAAACAGTATCTATCATGAAGTACTGTAGTGCTGCAGAGATGCCCTGGCCCACAAATCTTGTTCTCCAGATGGTACAGACCTCAACAAATGTTACACAATCATGATTCTATGTTTTTTCAGTGAAAATGAAAATTGTAATGGTAAAATGATCGTTCCTCCAGTTGTGAATTATTTCACAATCGCAATATTTGTCAAAATAATCCCAGTGAGATTTTTTTTGATCATATTGTGCAGCCCTAGCTCTGATCTTACCAGAGTTAACCACATCACTAATACAGCAAAAGAGTAGAGTATTTTTCCTAAGAAGTGAAATTGAATTCTATGACGTGATCTATCAAAACAGATATTACTATAGCCAATATTTATGATGATATTTATGTAGCTGCCTAAAATTTCATTATTCCACTAATAATAATAATAATAATAATGATAATAATAATAAGTTTCCTTGTCAGCCAATAATGGGAAATTCTGTGTCTGTGACTGTTGTGTCTGTTCAAAGATGGTCTTTGGTGTTCCTTGATCTCTGTCCATGTAATTACTTGGAGCACCCATGCAGCTCAGGACTTGATCACAGCAGTTTTTAATTCTCACAGATTGTAATTGCTGATTGTCCTGCTGCTGTGTTTCAGGTCTATATCATCGACGTGACAGATGGAGAACACAAGTGGACTGTGAAGCACAGATACAGTGACTTCCACGACCTCCATGAGAAGGTAAGGACCGGAAGCAGGTCAGCTGATGGCTGTTTGCCCCATCAATAATTAATCTGCTTGGTATGATAGGCGTGATCGCTTTCACTTATAGTCTGTCCAGAAATTAACAGCAGGAAAAATGTGTTTTTGTTTTGAAATCCGTTTGGTTCTGTGATACATGAAGCATTGTTTATTCTGAATTAATATTTAAACAGTTTAGTTTTATGGAGCAAAGCACTACAGTTTATTATTAACATCATATTTCCATTATCAAACTTGTTTAGAATTTTTTTTATCAGAGGTGCACATTATGGAAGCTTAGGTCCAATAACTATTATTGTCTGTCTTGCAATTACAAAAATGTGAAGAGAACAATAAAGGCTAACTTTTGCAATTAACCAGTTTATTTTCCTACTGTCCAAACAAATTTGCAAACTGTGTAGTTATCATAAGAATGACCGTTTTTATAGATATTCGTTCTTGTCCTGCATTTGCTAACAAGCAGTAGTGCATTTAGGGGTGTGCCATATGGTATCATTCACAATATATTGTTATATGTTTTTTTCTTATAAAGAAAAATAATATAGTGATAATGGCAATATTCCAGGGGAGGGGTTACTTCTGAAAAGGGTAGCAACCTCACTCATTTGGAAGTGGTTTGGTTACAAAAGATTAGATCTAGAATAAACCACAGTAATATGTTAACAGTGCAAGAAGACTTCAACAAGAAAAGGTGGCAATACAACAAACTAATTTCACCACCTCAAGCAGAAGCCCTGGTTGAGTACGGCGAGAGCCAAAAATCCTGCCAGGAGAGCAGCTGTTGTGAGTTATAAACTAAAAATATTTTTCAGTTATTTTGTCATATCATCAAGAATATTGTGAATTGTTGCAATATTATTTCAGGGCCATATCGCCCACTCCTAAATGCAATTGCTTTAAATTAATTGACTCACCTGTGACATACTTATATTTATACCAATAATACTTGTAGTGTTAACTCGCAGTCACAAAGGAACCACACCCCTCAGCTGTTGTAAGAAAATTCTATGTTATGGGACATTATTATTTCCTGAAATTCCACTACCTTAAAAATAATTCATAATTAAAATTTTTCATCTAGCAGAGGATAATATACCTGCCACAGATGTGTTATTCATCATCACTCATTAATAGGCATTAATAGGAGTGTGTTAGTGACCAAATGTTGACTGTGATTAATAAGCAATCTGCTATCAGTAAAATAGTTGCCAATAATGTAAAAACATGAAATAAATGACAAAATGGCTCTACAAGAGGAGAGACAGGCGTCTGACTTCAAACTACAATAGGACAGAAAGCAGGAGCTTCAGACTGTCTAGAAAACATCACTGGGTTTACACTTGTCATAGATATAAATAGAGAGACAACAAAGCAGACTAAGTCTGCAGATTATTTTTAGTTTCAATTAATCTGTCCATTATTTTTATGGTTTATTAATAAATCGTTTATATAATACTAAAAACAGCCATCACAATTTCCAAGAGTCTGTAGTGACATCTTCAACTGGCTTGTTCTGTCACCAAGATATCAATTTTACAGTGATATAAAAAGAGAAAAGGAGCCAATCCTCACTTTTGAGAAGCTGCAACTGGAGAATATTTGAAATTTTTGCTTTATAAATAAATGTCTTATCCTGATGTGTGTTTCATTTCAGTTGACGGCAGAGAAGAAGGTGGACCGACGGCTGCTTCCCCCTAAGAAGATGTTGGGGAAGAACTCGAAGAGTCTGGTGGAGCGGCGGCAGAAGGAGCTGGAACTCTACCTGCAGACGCTGCTGCAGCAGTTCCCACAGGCCACGCCCACTCCGCTCGCCTGCTTCCTGAACTTTCATCTCTACGTGAGTACGCCTGAAGCTGCTACAATCTTATAACCTCTGTGCATCATATAGTAGGTGCTTCAACCTAGTTCTACACCTAATTGCACTCTGGAGGCTGCTACTTCAAACATAACACAAGGGAAATATACCCTGGTTTGAGTATACGCTCAGATACAGCAAACAACAGGCCAAAAAGTATGTGCATTGTGAAAATTGTCGCTATATGTTACAGTTTAACACACTATTCCAAATCCAAATCATTGGTATCAATCTGCTGCTATTACAGCCCTTGCTTTGAGACTTTCCACCAGATTTTGGAAATCAGCGACATGAGAAATGGTCAGATCCAACATGTTTGGCAACAAACAGGGTGGGAAATTAGCACCATCCACAAGTCAAGTGCTGGTAAAATATGAAAGTGGCTGGTAGATTTCAAAGACACAATAATGATTACTGTTGAGTGGCTGGTGAAATTACAGTACATTTATCTGTTAATGGCCGGTAGATGTTCACATTTTAAAAAGTTAATTTCCCTGGTGAAGAGGTCTGGCTCACAGTCAGCGTTTCAGTTTATCCCCAAGGTGTTGGATGGGGTTGAGCTCAGGATTATGCAGGCCAGTTAAGTTCTTTCATAACAAACTGGCAAAAACGTTTCTTTATGGACCTGGCTTTGTGCACACTGTCATGTTGAAACAGGAGAGGACAAACCGTTGACACAACAATCTTTTGAAGGGGCAGCAGTAAATTGCTGGTAAATCTCCAGTGATTTATTCCTCTTCTGTAAAGGTGGAGCACTTTATTAAGCAAAAAAAAAAATCCTTCCATTCAGGGGGTTACTGCTTCTCCAATGTGAGGATTTGCTTAATTTTTTCTACCTTATATAATTGTAAAATAAATGTCTTTGGGTTTTTGACTGTTGGTCAGAGAAAAAGAGGAACTTGAACTCTGGGAAAGTGTGATTGTTCAACTTCAGACATTATACATTAACCAATTATGTTGATTAATCTAAATAAATGTGTGCTCTGGTAAATTACTAGTCTCTTCTACTAAATACTGCGACACAACCTTTACTACATGTTGTAAAACAATCTTTACTACTCTAAAACCAGGTCAGAAATATTTTTGCTTCAGTTGCCCCACTTCTGTCCAAACGTCTTTGAGGTTCAGGTTTTCAACACATCAGAAGTTGCTGATATGATAAAACGTGCTATATGATAAAATGTAATGAGAAAACAATGTTTTTCTGTTCAGTAAATGATGGTTATTTCTCAGATTAAGAAGCGCTGCTGCAGGCTGCTGTTAGCAGCAGTTAAAGGCTTTGTGATGTCGCTGACTGTGATCATATGATGATGTCAGTAGAACAACAGACCAGTGTTGTCTGAGTCCTCAGGACTCTGCAGAGTAAACAGCCGACAGAAAAAGCTTCTCATGTGACATGAAATGATCAACACATGACTGTTTAAATGATCACAGAAAATCGTTATACTGTTGTTTATTATTCAACTGCATTAATGCTGCATTCGCACATAACTGCTGTATAATGTAACTGATGAAAACATGATGCTCACAGCCTGTGGTGAGGTGTCACGCTGCGTCCTGTTCTTCACATGCTGTGAAACTCCAGTAGGGCTGAACAGTTAATCAAAATGTCATGGAAGTCGCAATATGACCAAGTGCAATTATCCAAATCACATAAGCTTTTAATAAAAGTTTTTAACAAACGTAAAATGTGTCACATTATAATTTAGAAAAGGAGTCTGCACTTTGACAATGGGGTTCCCAGTGGAATACTAGACCCAAATTCCAGTGAGCATATTCCAAAAAACTGAAAAGGTGGAACATCTCAAGTCTTCAAGTAAAGGAGGACAAAATACTCACATTTCACTTATTTATTTGGCTCACATCACAACATATTTTTTTTATCAATAAATAAGGCATTGTGGGGCTACGGGATGCCCTGGTCTACAAATCATGTTCTCCGTACGTAAGGGAATTCGCAGTTCCCAGAAAAAATCAGAATTTCTAGAAAAACAAAAACAAAACAGTGATAATGAAATGCCAAAATCAATTAATTGCAGGATGATTTTAACTTTCTTTTGCATATTTTTCAGCCCAAAACTTGAGGCTAACATGATGTTATCCAGTTATAATTATTCAAACATAATTAGTGGTTTTATTGTCAGTTGTCCATGAAATTACCTTGGCAGAAGCGTGTTGAAAAACATTTTTCAAGGGACAGCTCACATAAAAATCAAAAATACTTCTTTTTCCCCTGGCCTGTAGTGCTGTTTAGCCATCTAAATCTTTTTGTTGTAAATCGCAGAGTTTTGAAATATCAGCCTTAAAGATGTCTGCCTTCTCTCCAATATAATGGGACTAAAATGCTCTCATGTGCTCAAAGCACCAAAAAAATACATTTGAAGAATTAAAGCCCAGTGTTACTTTCCACAAATCATGACAAGGTTACTCAAGATAATCCACAGACCTTGTTGTGGGGAGAGCTACTTTCTTTCTGCAGTACAATCTACCGGAACTGCCATGTAGTCCCATTATATTCAAGAGAAGACAGACACTACACCAAAAAAATCTAGAACAGTGAACAGTCCCTTTAAAGAAAAAGGCAACATGAAACATGAGTAGAGAGTTGAAGCCATGACCACCTGTCTGCTGAACGGTGAAGAAATAAGATTATTTTACTCTACAAGTTTAAGTGTTTCTTAACAAACTCTTTGTCTCTTCCAGGAGATCAACGGCATCACAGCAGCACTGGCTGAGGAGTTGTTTCATAAAGGTTTGCTTCCTTTCTGACCTTTTACCTCTTTCCTTTCATCTAGTGTTTCTACAGCCGCGTTGTGACAGAAGATAGTCAAATACTCAGGGCCACAATGCAAAAAATTGCTTTAATAATTTACCAACATTTCAAGATGACAGTTGTCTTCTTCTTTATACCTCCTACCTTGAATAAGACTGTCTCGTCAAAACGTTGGGAAATGATTTGCATCGTGGCTGCCAGTGTGTGACTATCTTCTTCCACACCTGTGTTTTTATCATGGTCATCTCCTCTCCAACACTGGTGTGTGTTCCTCTTATTGCTCATTCTGAAAGTCAAGAACTGTGTTAACAATTAATGAGACTCCTTCAGTGGAGTGGTGTGTTTCACTCTCTGTAGCTGCAGAGCCTTTCTCTCCCGTTACTATACTGCAGGTTTATGAGATGAAATGCACTGAGCCAAAATGTTCTGAATCTAGTGTATTTTATTAATCAGGGACAACACAACATTAGGACGTAAACGTGGCAGATTTAGTCAAATGGCTGGTTTTCATCCACAGTGAGTAAAATGATGTGAAACAGCAGTCTGTTGAGTTTCATAAGTTTCTCCATACTATTCTCTGAACTTTTTGTTTTTTGTTTTTAGAATCCCAAAATATTTAAATACCAGTTTTAATAGTTAATATCTGTTGCAGCTGCATCAGTCCAGTTTCTTCAAAAGAAATGTTTAAAAGAATTTAAAAGTTTCATCTCTCCCTGTCCATGTTTATACATCCAAATATAACTCTATTAAAAACATCATTGTTGAATGTTTCAGGTGTTGACAGCATCTGGTTTGTAGATGTTGTTCTGTGAAACAACAGCTGTGAACAGAAAACTGACAAACAAAGTAGACTGTTCAGATGAAATCTTACACGGTGAGCAGTATCAGACCTCTGTGTGTTTGTTTGTTGCAGGTGAGCAGTTGCTGCAGGCTGGTGAGGTGTTTTCTCTACATCCTCTGCAGCTCTACTCCGTCTCCCAGCAGCTGCGTCTGGCCAAACCAACCTGCTGTAATGGAGACGCCAAGACCGACCTGGGACACATCCTCGACTTCACCTGCAGGCTGCGATACCTCAAGGTCACACATTGCTTCATTCAACTCAGATCCCCATCGTACATTGCAGTGCTGTGCTCTGACTTCCCTGTCAGGAGCAGAGTTGGTGAATGTCCTCTCTTGTTTTCTTTCTGTTGTTCAGATATCTGGTACCAGAGGTCCAGTAGGAACCAGTAACATCCAGGAGAGCAGCCTCCCTTTCGACCTGTCAGTTTTCAAGTCACTGCTGCAGATAGAGGTAACTGTCTGACTGTGTCTCCTTGAAATCACAGACAACCCTCATATTTGTTAATAATAATAATGATGAGCACCAGGCTGTGGACAAGCAGCGAGTACGTCACTGATGCGTGACTGACGTTGCTTCTCATTATATCAAATTAGATTTTGTGATACAGCTAATATGATAATTTATTCCATGCTGGACTCTCTGGCTCTAAGTTCCCTCAAAGGGCAGCACTGACAAGACTGTTGGTAGTTGCTCATCTGCGCAAATTAGCGAATCAAGGTTCACCTACACCGAACTCTACTTTGCATCCACAAATAAAGCTGCTGTTCCTTGTAATTCTTATGAAATAAAGTGATTTTTTTTTGTCTGAGATGTAAATTCTGGTGCGAGCAGGGCTCAATGTTTGCAGCTGTGTCATGTCACTATAAACCACAGTCAGACTGAAATACGCCTGCCAAAATATACTCCCGTGATATTACCAACAGGAATTAGCGTGGGTAGAGTTATAAACATGGTTTGCAGGAGCTAGCATGGCTAGCGGGCTACCAGCAGCAGTTGAGAAGGTTGTTAATTACACAGCATTTTAACAGAAATCTCAGTCGCTGCAGCCGAACAGCGGCCATTATTCTCTTCTGCTTGGATTATTTTGCTGCGCAGTTATAAAAAAAGAATAAAAACAATATATATTCCCTGAATAAGAGGTCGGTTCCACCCACTTTCTCAAACTAGCTGGATATTGGCGAGCCCAGGAATTTCCTGTGACAAATTTAAATCAGATTGAACAATGCACAAAGCAAAGGAGGCGGATCAGTTTTGGAGAGGAAAAAAATATGTCTCAATTCTCTCCACACAGAAATGAACGCAGAATGAATTTCTATCTGACAGCGTCTTTAATGTTGTGAGATTAACCTCCCTGATGAAGGCTTGATAGCTGAAAACATACATCTGCTGAACTAGGAGAGATGTTTGACTCAGTAAATTGTGATGGACTTGTGGGGTGTGTGTGCTTGAAGCTGTATGCTGAACACAGCTGTGGACCAAATCAAATCATTAAATCTAGTCTCTGCAGTGTTTTAGACTGGCTGGGTTGGGTAGAAATATTTGTGGTATTACTTTGGTGTATCTTTATTTATCTTTTTTCCGTACAGTGGCAACAAGGGAATACCAGAATCTGATTGGTTGAAAATTATTATGTTTAGATAACTGCACTGCTCTCACACAGCAGCCTCTTCACTCTTTAAAGAGCATTTGCCACAAAAGATGAATTATTAATACGGAAACACACTTTTATGTTTTCAGGCTTTTCATCCTTTCAGACTTTGATCAATGAACGCTGATGTTGTAGTTCCTGAGTACCTGTGTCGCATCGTTCAGAGACCGAAGAACAAACGTTTATGTTCCCAGCACATGTCTGTCCACAGACCGTTGTTGCATGCCACTTTTCTCTCTAACCACAAAGTAAAAACAATAACAGAGGAGACAAATAAATTTTATTATGACACAAAGTCCAGTGAAGATGAAATGCCAGGATGTATCTGAGGTATTGCTGCTCAATTAATGATATAATTATGTAATATTCCTATGAGTATATTCCCATAGTAATTTGATGGGAACAAACGACTGGAGATTTTATTTTGACTTTTAAGAAATTCACTTAAAACCTGCCAATATTTGGATAGTAACTTCTGTCTGTTCGTCTGTCTTCAGATCAGTGAGTGCAGCTCTCAGCAGATTCGAGGTCTGTCGTCTTTGAGGTCGAGTCTGGCGACTCTGAGTATCCACCGCTCCACGGAAACTATGATGGTACGGTTTTGACTAAATACTGCTCTGTAATATTCATGTTCCTGCATGTCTTGTTTGTTTTGCACTAATGTGTGTTGTTTGTGTTGTGGCTTCACCCAGGCGATCCTGGTCCCGGAGGCGAGCGAGTTCTCACAGTGGGAAGCAGAGGGGGCGGAGTCCGGCTGTCCCGTCACAGCAGTCATCCCCGTGTGGAGAAACCTGACCACGCTGGACATGAGTCACAACTGCATCAGCACTATCGACGGCTCTGTGGTGAGACACACCCACCGAACCTAAACACAGTCTGAACTTCAGTTGATAACAGGGTTTAAAAGTTAGTTCTTGAATTCTGCACTCGTCATTGTCACGTTTTACCCAGCCGTCCAATCACAGTGGAGGAGGGGCGGGACAAATAGGCACCACAACCTCTGTCCTGCTCGTATGTAAGGACTCCGAGGCTTGAACCAGGCTCTGTCCAAGCTTTTCTCTTGAACCAGAAATGTTTCCTCGCCCACAAAAATCTCATGACCCACAAAGGCCAGCGTGTCTGCGTTTCTCTCTACGTGCTTCATCCTTCCCGCTCATTCGGAGCAAGTAGCTTACTCTGCCTTGTGCTGACATTTCTACATTCAGTATTTTTTGACAACACAAACTATGTGTGAAATTAGGAACTTGATTCTGTGTCATATCAGCCAAAATGTTTCAGCTCTGGGTGTTTTCAGAAGAGCAGCTGGTTTTTTCTGCGTGGGGAAAAAACACACACCCACTAACAGTAATGCAGGTGATCAATTTGCGTTCTTGTTTAATATTTTGAGATCCAGATGATTTTACCACATTTGCTGGTGTCGGTTCAGTTAAAGATGTTGGTCAATAAAAATCGTCAATACGAACACGTGCTGGTTCTGCTGCTGCACTGATTAGTCAGCAAGCTGTTGTCTCAGGAGGTCAGGTCACAATGTCCTTGATATCACCCTTTCTCTCTGAAACTGGGCAAAAAACAAGCTGATTATGTGAATAAAGACAAGTTTAGGTTTTTTTTGTGCTGATGCTGAGTTTTTCTCTGCTGTAGAAACTGATTCCTAAGGTGGAGTTTCTGGATCTGAGCTACAACCAGCTGTCCACAGTGGAAAACCTCCAGGTACGTGACCACGCGATGCAGAATCCGTCGGCTCTGTGAGGACTGCTCGTCCTGAATGCTAGTGTCAGCATCATTCCTAGGGTTGATTTCACAGTTGATTGTTATTTTTGCATCAGTCAGTTAATTGATTAGTATGTTAACTGTCAGAAAATAGTAAAAAAAAAAAATGTCCACAGTTTTTCAGAGCCCAAGGTGATGCTTTCAGATGTGCTGCTTTGTCTGACAAAAACCTAAACACATTCAGTTTACTATGATACAAAATGGAGAAAAGCAGCAAATCCTCACATTGGAGATGCTAGAACAAGATGTTTGACATTTCTACTCAATAAATGACTTTAACAAAGCATTTAATATGAAACGACTCATTGCAACTCAGCAGTTACTGCTCATTTTATGCAAAAATTTAAGATCATAAGGCAGCTGGCCCTGACAGCTGCAGTTAGACACCCCTACAGATGTGTAGTTTGTCTATTATCAGGTGTACTGAAGTAACTGTCCTGTGGTTGCAGCACCTGTACAATCTGGTCCACGTGGATCTGTCCTATAACAGCCTGCGGGTCCTGGAAGCTGCTCACACCCGTCTGGGCAACATCAAAACTCTGAGCCTGGCGGGAAACCAGCTGGACCAGCTGACCGGCCTCACCAAGCTCTACTCCCTGGTCAACCTGGACCTCAGCCACAACCAGCTGGCTCAGGTAATCACACTGCGGACGTCCTGATGGACCAGTGGACAAAGTCATGTAGATACATAGAGAAAATCTTTCTAAATGTTCTAAATGTTGGCTTTTCGGGGTTCTCGGTAGCTGCATACAACTTGTAGCATCTTAAAATATGAATGAGCGCAGTGACTGTGAGTTACTTGCTACAGTTGTATTTCTTATATTGATGAGATGGTGAAAACATAAAAAACAAGGGTTTTAGGAGTTTGTAGCGTCCACGGGTGCTTCATCGGAATACATGAGAGTTGTTGTCATTTCGACCAGGTGACAGTTTGTAACTGACTTGACTAGCTGACTTTGCCAAGAGCTGATTGGTTGTTGAAACAGGTGACGTGCCTTACAGTCTAAAACCAGCCACTGCTGACTTGACAAGCTGAGTCTCGCAAGCTACGCAGTCAGACAGCTTGAGTCAGACTGAGATCAGCCATCACACACTGCTGCAACTTTTCCCTGCAGTCTTCTAAAACAGAATGCCTAATTGCAAAATCTTTGGTCTGAACTGGGTTTAAGGGCACAAAAGATAAATTTCCAGCGTAGTTTTTGCATTAAAAGAAAGGAAAACATGTAGATAATTACAAAGGGTATTAAATATGCTACATTATTACCAAAAAAAGAAGAAAAGAAGTGTGTGTGTGTATGTGTTTCCAGTTGGAGGAGATCAGGAACATCGGCTCTCTGCCGTGTCTGGAGAAACTCAACCTGTCCAGTAACCCCATGTGCATCATCCCAGACTACAGAACCAAAGTCCTGGCCCAGTTTGGAGACCGTGCAGCAGAGGTACACCACCAAAACCACCACACTGTTAATATTACTACGGTACTACTACTAGCAGCAGCAGCAGCAGCAGCAGCAGCAAGATGTTTTTCTTGCTTCTTTCTGTTGCTTGGACTGTTTATTATTAATGTACTGTGTAATATTACTACTGCAGAGGTAAACAACCAACACCACCACACTGCTGCTCTGTCTAGGCTGATATTACCGTCACTACAAGTACCACTCGTGCTGCTACTATAGAAACTGCTTTTACTACTACTAGCAATGATTGATTTGTTTCTTTTATTCTTGTGTCACGCACACAAAGTGCCTGACCGTCATGGGTTTACAAGACACCAAAATTACAGTTGCAGTGTTCAAGCATTTTATTACATTTCCTTTCATTACAGAATTACAGGTTATTTTACCATTCGGTCTTCAACAAAACATTCTCCCTTCTCTCCCAAGGTTGGCAAATAAAGTCTGCTGCAAAAAAAGGTTCCCTGCATAAAGCACAACTCAGGTTTTTCATAATCATCCAGCCAAAAGAAATCAACATAAATGGAGGACATTCAAGGAAAAAGTGTGTTCCTTGTGTCCTTGTAGACAGGACAGAAAAACAAAAAAATGAACCTCATTCTCAATTTCACTGAGCTCACTCAACAAACAAAATCTCTCCTTCTCTGGAGCGACATTAAACCTGCCAAGACTCGAGGGGTAATGGTAATGTTCCTGAAAATAATTGTGTAATTTCCTGAATATCACAAAATGAGCTGTTCTGGAAAATGAGTGAAAAATCATAAAAATAATGCACAAGTAATACTTCTGCCACTGTCTATGCTTTAGCAGTTGCTTTTAATAGCACTGATTCTACTCCTTTTTAGACAAAATGCATGTGTACAAGCTGACATGTTTTAAAAACGACCTTTGTGTCTGCGTCGTCAGGTTTGCCTGGACGGTAAAGTGACGACGGAGAAGGAGCTGGACACAGTGGAGGTGTTGAAAGCCATTCAGAAAGCCAAAGAAGTCAAAGACAGGATGAGCAGCGGCGACAAGAAGGTACGTTCTGTCACACTGAATCATACGGCAGGAGGCACGATCACACCTGCAGAGACCAGTTTATACTGTTAAATTAACCACAAAAAAAAAAACAACCAAACCCCTGATTATTGCATATTATTGTTTTATTTTTCTGTGTTTTAAACTGTGAAGCACCTTGTAACTCTGATTTTGAAAGGCGCTACATAAATTAATTTTATTATTATTATTATTAAATAGTCAGTATTTATGTCAGTTATCTTGACTTATAGTTTGCACTTCAAACATTGTTAAAAAGTTTAGAAATGTTAAGAATTTAAATAATTTCTTTTTTCATGTATATAACTGTGAGACAGCAGAGCTTAAACCAAGACTGTTTTCTTTTCTGGGCATTTACCCAGCAGCGTGAATATTATGTTTCAATGTTATCCGTATCAGAGGAAGTAAATGAACTCGTCTCCACTGACTGGACTCCTCAAACTTTGTTCTTTGACCTCTTACAACATGTAAACAATCTTGACCTCGAACCACTGGTGAATGTTTTATCTTTATTAGTCGTATTCTTCAATCTGAGCTCCCAAATAGATGAACCCTGAAACCTGCTGTAGTGGTTTAATAATTCTAACCCGATTATAGATCAGTCAGACATCATATCAATTAATATCAAGTTAATTACTAACAGATCTCTGAAGCCTGAAGACTGACCGGCTGTTTTGAAAACACATTGTGTCACTGCAGCAGCCTGTTCTGTTACCGTGTAACTACATGAGGGTAATTAGGTGCTTTAGTGTGTGTTGGAGTCACAACCTGCAGATCAGCAGCTGCAACTGGAGTGGGCAACAATAATCAGACAGGTTGACCTTCATAGTGAGAGAGATTGTGCATATTAGCAGCAGAGTTAAGACATAATACAAATACAGCCAATACATCAAAAAGGTTTGGGTATAAAAAGGTTTTAATATTACTTGGAAATAAAAATGCAGCATGGGAAACAGATTGGTGAGCAACATCTGTACAATTTAGTCACTTTTTTGATCTGAGAAAATATATCATCTCATTTGAACTGTTTCCTCCTGCAGAAGAAGTTTTTACGTTTTCTTTCTGTTCACTGATGAAGGAATGAGATTTGGCTCCTTCTTGCATGAATGACAAAGAGCGTCCATTTCAAACACTTCAAAACACGGCCACACTGCAGACACGTCACTTGCACATAATTAAAGTGTCATCTTAGTAGCCTGTTATGTCAGCAGTGATATTAATTAACTGATACAATATTTCATTATAAAGCTGGTACCGAGCTGCTATTGTGCATCCCTAATCCAGTTATTTTTAGTTAGGCTTTTATTTATTATTTATGATATGCATATGTGTCCATGCAGTTTTTATTTTCAATAAACAGCCATATTTAGAGGCCTTAATGTTCTTGCTTCTGTAACAAATATGTTCAGCAAAGGATGATTATTGTCTGTGTTAGACTTTGATTCTAAAAAGTTTTTGTACATACAGTTTGACTGCTATGCACAGTAAAAATCCTGAATCAATACATTTAAGACACGTTTGTCCTTCTTTCATGCACATTGTTTAAAACTAAAAGAACCTTCGTGCTGAAGGCTGAACGCCCACACAGGAAAAGATCTTTGTCATACTGGGAGGTGTAATAATATCCTTGAACACAGACCTTTACAAGATCTTTCTGCGGAGGGAAACAAAAGATTTGCAAAAGCAAACGTATAAAAGCATACTATTGACTGCACCTTGTTCACAGATTTCTGCACATTTACAGATTTAAAAAACAAACAAAACAAAGCCTGTCATGAAGGTTAAGTTTTGAAGTTTCAACACAGAGATTTAGCTCTTGAACTTCAGTTTGATTCATAGATTTTCACACAACTTCATACATGTACAGTTAGAGCAGTATGACGTTAATGTTGGTGGATTTACTTTGTTTTTTGTTTTCATATAGAAAAGAACAAGTCTGTCGCTGTAGAATTGCGAAAAAAAGGGTATAGTTTGGATTTTTCTGAGGTGGGGTTGTATAGAGTACCTATCCATAGTCACTGTATTACCTACAGTAGATGGAGGTCAGCATGGCTTCAGTTCTGCGAGGTAAAATTACTGTTTTTGCCAAAGGAGCCTGATGTTTTTGGAAACAGTGGTTCAACTGTTTATATAAGGGCAGTTTCCTGTTGAAAAAGGATGTCAGATGGTAAGATAAAATGGTGAAAATATTATAAATATAGCGTAAACTTACAGTGATAGTGAATTTTCAAGTTGACTTTATATTTATGTGGCTAAAATCTTGCTGACCCTGTACATCACGTAGCTTCTGTGCACTTACTTTGGCTGCTTTTCCAAACTGGGTCGTGTCAGCTACCATCTACTGTAGATAATACACTGACGGTGGATACATATGTCATCCAACTCCACTTCAAACTATCTGAACCATCCCTTTAAGTTGTCTTTCAATGCCCAGACTGACGGTTTCTGTTTATTCTTTATTTGGATCCCCTTGAATTTTTAAAAAGAGGTCACCAGTCTTCCTGGGGTCCAAACAAAAACTACAATAACAGCACAACAATTTAAATCACAAAGTATTGTTAAGACAATAAAACACAATATAAGCCCAAAATTAAGATCATAAAATAGGTAAAATGACTCTGCTGCTGATGAAGCTGCTGGCTGCAGGTTTCAGGGTGTGATCTGGTTGTTGATGTTGATGATGATGACGATGATGATGATGATGATGCAGGTGACTGCTGCTCTCTGAAGGCTTCCTCCTCTCTGTCCTCTCGTCAGATCAGTGAGGAGACCAGGCTGTCTGCTGCTGCACCTCCTCACCTCTCCTCCTCCTCCTCTCCCCCCTCCTCCTCCTCCTCCTGCTGCTCCTCTGCTGTTGCTCCTCCTGCTGTCACCTCCTCTTCCTCTTCCTCCTTCTCCTCCTCCTCTTCCTGTCCGGCCCAGCAGGCTGCCTGCCCCAGCCAAGGTAATCATGTATGTATCAGGCTGTGCAGGGCGGGAGGGAGGGCGGGGTGCGGTGGTTTTTATTTCTGCTGTAAGGCAGTGGCCAGACAGACAAGTGTGTTACTCTCTGTGTCTTATTGTAAAACTTTGATGGAGCTGCGGATGTTTCCATCAGCAGTTAATCTGGCAGAAAACAGTGAAACCTACCTGTGACAGTTTCCCAAAGTTGAGGGTGACATCTTCAGATGCTGTGTTATGTTGGACCAACAGTTCAAATGCTCAGTTTACAATAATAAAGAACAGAAAAGGCAGCAAATCAAAATTGTTGTTTTAATTATTAATTTAATTAGTTTCCTGTTAGTCAACTATTTGATGAACTGACTTATCCAGGTCTCAGTGTCAGGTGTCACCTTATATTAAGATACTGTGCAGTTACATGTCAGCTTGATGAATGAAAATATGATATAAAATAGGGCCGCACAATTAATTGCAATTGCAGTAAAATCGCATAATGGCAAGTGCAATATCCGAGTGCAGAACCACAACCGTTTTTGAAAAAGGAAAAATGTGCATTATAATGAGGTACTGTAGTGCTGTATAGCTGACCTGGCCTAAAAATCTTGTTCTCCAGATGAAAGAAAACATGTTTGTTTGGTACAGACCTCAATAAATATCACATCATCGCGATTTTAATAGGATTTGTTTTTTTTTAACGTAAAAATTATAATGCAAAACTGATCATTCCCACTAATTATATCGCATATAATAATCGCAGTTTCAGTCAAAATAATTGCAGTATGACTTTTTTTTTTTAACAAATCGTGCAGCCCTAATATAAAATAATGTTTAAATGTTTTTATAACCAAATAGTGCCGTTGAGCTGCCTGCTCGTGTTACGTCAAGCTCCAGTGCCTGTCACATCTGTAGGATGTTCTACCTTGAACAAGTGAACTTGGTGCGACATTAACCGAGGTGTTTGTACATTTTTTGCAGTATAATTTTCCTCTCAGCCCAAAGATCCCAGGAATCTTCACTTCCCAAGATTTCACAACTATCCTTTTATTTTTATGCTCAGGTTCATCTGGTTCTTTCTCAATTTAATCAATTTGCACATTCATTTGTGATGTTGACAGGTTAGTTGAAATTTGCATCCCACAGTCAAACAACTTAATTTCCCTCACGATTGACTGTAACAGATGCCTGCATGCGCATGAGTAAACACAATATTAAAATATATCAGCTTTTTTTTCCTTTTTTTATTTTAGGGGACATGTTTTGCTGTTGCCTTTTTCCTGTTGATTGCTAAATTCCCTAAATAGTTGCCAAAGGCAACCTGGCAGCTGTTGCTCTTGAACCCTGTTATCATTTAATCTCTATTGATTTCTATTTTAATAAAATTCTGCTCTAATGTGTGTTGGATAGCAGATAACAATTTAGTGAAAGTCAGAAGCTTAATACAGTATATTTGTTCCAGATGCATTTAGCCCACAAAGACAGGAAGCTGGGGTGGTGTTAGCCTGGCATCATCCGTTTGTGTCTTTTTTATTGAGCAGGTAGAGACAGAAATGTAGAAACATTAAAATATAAAATCTGTCTGGCTGCTGCTTTCGGTGAGGACAAAGTTTTGTTTAATTCTCACTGGTTTTGTCTTTTGTCTTTTGATAATGAGGATTAGCACTACAGCGGCTAACACCATCGCTGTCATGTGATGCTTTGTCCTGGTTAGCTACAAAGTGGGGCTCTTTAGTTTTCCTTTGTGATTTATATCATATAAATGTCCTCAGAGCTGCAGTTGGAACAAATTTAACATGTGAACAAATTGCAGGAAGTCTCTCTGCTGCAGTGGAAAAAAACCCAGAAAACTTTCATCAGGTTATCTAATGAAGCTAACCTGCTAAAGAGCATCTTGTTTTAGCATCTAAACATCTTTCCTGTTGTACATGCTTTGCTTCCTGCTCAGACTGAGAGGAAAGCACCTATTTTCACTGTTTATAACATATAGATTGTGATCAGTTGCTGGTTGCTTCAGCTGTTAACATGACTTATAACATAAATGTTCACTAATTTGACATTTATTCATCACACAGGTGTAACCAGACTCATTAATTCTCACATAAGATGTAGCTTTAATCATATTAACGCCAACCAACTATTAGAATAACTTGGTTCTAGATGGCTTAATATTAATGAAGATGAAGAATGTGCCAGAGACAGAAACATGATAACTGTAAAATGGCCACAAAATTGTGTTCATGTGTGTTTTAGATGTTTGCAGCTGTCCATATTGTTGTAAGTCAACTAACAACTCTTAAATCATTATGTTTCTTGAGTCAACATCACTGCCACAGCTTCTTTGCAGACCAAAATTTTAAAAAAAATTGCTTTAACAGGCAGATACATTATATCTCATGTGTCTCTGTTGATTGGTTACAGATAAATGTATGCTGAGGAATGAAGAGAAAGGAAATTTATCAGAGTATAAGTTGAATAAACTGATGCTTAACAGTTAATCTTGCTCTGAAAGCCCCACCAATACATCTGACAGTCCAATATTATTGGAAAATTGGAAAATGTCAGCTGATAACTGACGATGAATATCAGTGCAGAAATATCAGAGAGCTCATTTAAAAGCCACGTCTCACGTACGTCATAATAGCAGTTAGATTTTGCACGCAGCCTGAGTGATGTGATGGATTTACAAACAGCTGGTGGAGCACGACAGGAGAATAATTAAACAGAGACTGATATTCACTGATGTTTGGCTGGAGGCTGCTGTGACACCCTGCTGATGCTCACTAACCTTCGTCTGTGACACTAATAGTTGTTATGGCTTAGTTCAGGCTGCACACTGTGTGAGAGTCTGAATCTAAACTATAATAAGTAAGAACCAGCTGCATGTCTGTATTTTGTGATGCCTGGTGCATTGATGTTTTGTTTTGTTTCGTTTGTTTTTTTTTTAATGAATTTTTTTATCTAATTCAGTCAAACTCTGCATGGTGCCCATTACCTTTGGTAGCATATTTCTGTCAGAACTGAATATGCAGCATGAATATATTTTTGAATAAATCTTACAGAAGCCATTACTTACTTTGAGCTTATTAGGGTTGCAACTAAGTGATTGATCTGCTGATTATTTTCTTGAGTAAGTAATTCAATTGTTTGGTGTATAACCCTGTGAAAAAATTCCTATAGCTGGAGGGATTGTCTTAAAATTGCCAACCGTCCAAAGCAAAATGATATTTAATTAACTCATTTAAGACACGGAAAATCTTTTATTATTCATATTTAATCATTGCAGCATGTTCTGAACACAGTTTAGTTTCATTTAGTCAAAACTTTGCAAACACTTGACATTATTCTGCTCATGTTTAAAGGAGATGTTGTGGCACAAAATGACGAAAATCAATCCAAAATCAGTCAGATCCTGCATCGCTGATCCGTTTGTTTTCCTCTTTTCAGAAGTGACGAGCAGAGAAGAAGCCGCAGTTCCCCCCAGTGTCCTCCCTCCTGTGGACGCTGCACCTCCCCCTGCAAGCTTTAACACCAATACACACCTCCTGTCTGTTGACCCCACCCAGGTCAGACACACACCTGCAGCACCAGGGGAGGGCAAGGGTCTGTTACCATGACAAGCAATGGGTTATTTATTAGGAAGAGAGGAAATTTGATTGGATGGGAGGGACGGTGGAGCAGGGACTGTTCAGGAATCTGTATATTATATGTCAACAGATTCTAAACTAAATCATTTAGATTATTTGATCCAAAAAATGTGTATTGTGAAGTATGCCAGAGGATACAAATGTAAATGTGTTATTTAAAGAGTGAACTGTCAGAGGGCTCCAATACAGCCTGAAAACATTGAGAAGCTTTTCCACACCAAGTCCATATTTTTCCATCCAAAATTGTCACGTTTAAAAAGAAATCAGACCTCATGTTGTGTCCATCACATAAGGTCCATCACTCTCTTCACAGGATGCAAAACATCCTGTGAAGAGTGTGAGGTGACAGGGAGGCAACTCCAGTGGGGAAAAGCAACGGAGGAAATGAGAGAAGGAGCTGTCTGCAGCTTCTGTCTTGCAGAAGCTGCAGACAGATGAGTTGTTCACCTTTCCTCTGCAGCTTGGCTCCCAGCAGGTGGAGACTTATCCCACAGAACCTATCTTAGATGACAAAGCTAGGACCACAAAGTCATCCTTATTGTTGGACAACTTCATTTTGTCTCATATTGTGCATCGAATAAAATACATCGGACTCGGTATGTAGTTTTCTGTGTGGATGACAAATTTTTAAAAAGTGTATACTGTATGAAGTATGAAGGAGTAAAATAGCTTGACAGATGTTGGAGGAATTATCATGGAATTTGGTTGAAACATTTATGTTCCCCTCTTACTTACTCTATGATGAAATATCTGCAGAACTAATGACATTCCCATTAGTCTCAGCGGTACTTTTAGTTTTATGGCTAATAGACTGCGGCGGTTATGAGTCCTAACACACAGAAATGAGTTAGCATTTTTGCACCTTCAGTTTCCTTATCTGGAAGTCACTGGATTTTTGAATTGATTTTTGGTTAGGTTCCTGAAATAAGATCGGTTGTTGACACTTAAGAGAGTTTCACATTTTGTTCAATGACATAAGATACATCTGGGACTACAGAGGTTTATCACGGACATTAAACGTCATCACGTCTCACTTACTTTTTACTTTTGCTGATTGTATTTACTCTCAAAAATCATGAAAGTGGTTAGTTTGTGAAGATCACCTTGGTGAACAAAACATATAAGTATCAGAAACTTGTTTGCTTATTTTCTGGACTAATCCAAAATCTAATGGAAAAATGTTATTGCCATTTGTGGAGCGAACCAGAGAGATGCTAACTTCTGGGCTGGCCTACAAAAACACATCATCCCTGCACTCTATTTGTATCTTATCAAATGTTGGCATGCAAACATGCTAAATTAACACAGCAAACATGGTGGACATAATGTGCTAAAATAGTCATTGCATGCTAATAAAAGCATTTAGCGCAAAAAATCACTGTGTCTTCAGCACAATAGCTGTACAGTCTGTACAGCTAAGGAACTAGATATTTGTGTTTGTTGGGTTCTAATGTTGCTTCATGTGTTCGTCTGCAGGTACAACAACCTGCTGTCAGTCTGTCTGAACACACACTCTGTGGAGCTCCCACAAGTATTACTACTACGACTCCTACTGTTACTGTCTGGTCAGTATCAAATAACTGTCGGTTTAATTGACATTTATTGACCTGCAATAGTCAAATAAAAGAATAAAAATGGTTATGAAAGTAAAATGAGCTGATTGGACAACTGAAGCGAATGAATGAATGACTGTATAAAAAAATCCCTATCTTTTTCTCCTCCAGTTGTGTCTGCTCCTCTTCCTCCTCCAGACCAGCTGAAACAACGTGCTTCTCCTGCAGCGCAGCCTCTTCTCCTCTGCTTTCTACTCAGCTGCTCTCCTTCTCCTCCTCCAACAAAGACTTCATTTCCCAGCTCTCCGATCGTCTCAGCTCCACCCTGAAGGAGCAGAAGAGGAAGACGAAGGAGGAGGAAGAGAAGAGGGGAGGAGGAGGAGGAGAGGAGAGGGAGGGTGAGAAGATACCTGAATCTAGAGAGGCTCAGTCCCCTGTGGAGGGCACTGATGTGGGAAGTCCCAGGTAATTTAACCAGATAGCTTCTCGATTTTTTATAATATCAATACGTTGAAATGCATAAAACTTGACAATTACAAAAAACATATAAAGGTATGATTCTTGATTTGTCCACTGTTTGATGCTCTTTATTCCAGTCCAGGTTCCAGGGACGGATACTTTGAGATGGGTCTCGATGACTCTGTTGAGGAGTCGGTCTGCTCCTCCTCCTCCACGTCGCTCCCGTTCCTCCTGCAGAGGAGCCCGGTGGCCACGAGGGGGAGCTGTGTGAAGAAGAAGAAGAAGAAGAAGAAGAGGAGGAAGAGGAGGAGGTGCAGGTCAACAGGGTTCTGTGGTGCTACTGTCTTCAAGTGAAGGAGGAGGTGGAACAGAAAGAGGCGTGTCTGGTGCTGACGGACCGGCTGTTCGGCCTGCTGTACCTGTCCGATGATTTCACATGGACCAATCAGGATGCAGGTAGGCACACAAGCAACCTCAGTTAAACTTAGCTGCAATTCCAAATTGCATAATTCTTTTTTTTTTTTTCTTTTTCACTTTTAGTACGCACTGCAGCTGCTTTTGCAAAGTACATACTATTGCATGCATTATGCACACGGGTGAGATAGACTTCTTCATCTTAACACTGCTTCACCATCTGGCTAATATATCCATCACAGTTCATAGCGCAAAATTTGAAATACTATGAAAAAGTATGGAATTTGGAACATAATTAATGAGCTTTCATTTGTCTGTGATATCTCTGCCGCTCAGTCAATGTGACGTATCTTGTGTTGCACAAAGGATTGTGGGTCAGAATAGCCAGAAAAGCGTGAGAAATATGGATGCTATGGTTGTTTGCATGCATTGGGTTTTGCTACTCATCTTAGGCCTTCCTAATGTTGCAGGATTACTGTTTGTTAGATAAGTTTACTGTCTGAAACCTGGAACCTCCTCAGATCACCTACTGTGGCGTGAGATAAAAATAAATCTAGGATAATGTAGCAGAATAAACAAAACTGGGAAAAAATCTAACATCCTGATATCTACAGGAGTAATAAAACAATCAAGCTGATCAACAGAAAATTAATCTGCAGCTTTTACATCTAGTTTCAGCTCTCAAATGTGAGGACCTGATGCTTTTCTTTGTTTTATGTGATAGTAAACTGAATATCTGTTAGTTGGCAAAGCAAGCAAAATGAAGACAGCACCTTGGACATTTTATAGACCAACAATTAACCCATTAATCTAGAAAATTATGAAGATTAATAATGAATTAAAAGATTGTTAGTTGCTGTCGTAATGTACAGTAAATGAATGTGTAGTGCAGAAATGATTTTGGTGCATGCAAAAATTATAAAAGCGATCTGCTCTCCTGTTTCCAGACCAGGAGCAGAGTCCTCTTGTCGAGGAGGTGCTGTCCAGCCTGCAGGTGGACCTCCTGGTGCCATACTCCCAGCTCCTGCTCTCCTCTGAAGCTGAGCTCCCTGACACCTGCCTCGCCTTCGCCTCCAAGCCGGTTCAACCAGCTGGTACATCTTCTCTGAGGCCGAGGATCTCCAGCAGACCAGGACCGAGCTGACAGAGTTGATCCAGGTCAGAGAGCAGCACATGAACAATTTATAGAGTCCCTAAAATAAAAGGACAGACTCTGCTCAGTTTTCCCTCACAGGCAATGTGTTTTTTTTGTGTTTTAAGTATTTGCATCATCTGAGGTGTTAAAATCAAGTGCTGCTTTATATATTACAGCTCATGGGAGAGAGCAGTGCAGTTCAGTATTTTATTGCCCAAAAAGGGAAATTTAAATCCAACATTTGACTGATTGCATGATGGAAGAAGTTCCAGCTGTTTAATTTTGTATAAACGGTAACCAAAGCACTTACTACTACTACTACAGCAACAACCAACAAAAACCTTCTCACTTGTTTTTCCAGGCAGGAGCGTCTCAGACTGACCCAGAGCATTCAAACGCTCCTCACCTCCTCCCCTGCTCACTCATCAACTCCTGGGAGCTGGAAGAGAGTCAGGGAGCCCAGGGAGGTTATCCTGCCCACCTCCTTCCCTGTTCCTCCTCCACCGCCACAGACCCTCCTCACCCCCTCTTGTCAGACATCTTATCCAGGAGCGAGGAGCCCAGCCTCCCTTCTCTCCTCTTTCTCACCCACCGACACCTCTGGGTGCTGAAGATGGACTTCAAAGAGCTGGCAGAAAGAGAGAAGAGGAGCACTGACCTTCATCACTCTCCTCCTCCTCCTCCTCCTCCTCCTGGTGTAGGCTGGTCCGTGTGCCCCTCGGCTCCGTGGTGCTTCACCCCAGAGAGAGAGCATCTCAGGTCGGGGACAGAACCAGCAACACCTCCTGCCCTGACCCCAAACACCACTGCAGGTACAGAGGCTGTGATTGGATGAAAAGATTTTCTATTGACTGAAGCTTTTTTGAGTTTTGTGTATTTTTGTCAAACAGATAATTACAGATGTACACTCTGACATGAAGTTTATGTGATTTAGCTAATAGTGCCAACAATTTTTGAAATTCTCCTTCTTCTTCTCCTTCTTGTTCTCTTTCCTTCTTCTTTTTTGTTGTTGTTCCTGTTCTTCCTCTTGTTCTGATTTCTTCTTGTTCTTCTTGTTCTACTTCTTGTTCTTCTTGTTCTTGCTCTTCTCCTTCTTGTTATTGCTCTTGATGTTCTTTTTGTTCTTCTTCTTGTTCTTTGTCTTGTTCTACTTGTTCTTCTTCTTTGTCTTCTTGTTCTTGTTCTTCTTCTTGTACTTGTTCTTCTTGTTTTTATTGTTGTTGCTGTTGTTCTTGTTCTTCTCCTTCTTCTTGCTCTGCTCCTTCTTCTTCGTGTTCTTCATCTTGTACTTGTTGTTGTTCTTCTTCTCTTCTTTTTCTTGTTCTTCCTCCTGTTGTTCTTCTTGTTATTGTTCTTTTTCTTGTTCTTCTACTTCTTCTGACAGGCTCAGATTGTTATTCTAAGTGTATGTCAACATTATGAAAACAGGCGCTACAGAAATAGAACTTTTTGTTAAAGACTAAGTTCCTTTTTGTTAAACTAGAAACAGGCGATTCTTTTTTCATGTTAAAGCCATTAGACTTCATCTACAGAAACAGTAAATTTATCATTGTAAAACATACTGCCTGCCAGACTCCATTAACATATTACTCAATTTTTGACCGTTACAAACACTAACTCCTTCTAAAAGATTATTAATGATTTCTTACGACTCATAAACACTTACTTATTCAGCAAACATTATTCATTAATTTGAACTCATGTGCACTGACGTGAAACAGGTTAAATAAAAGTCAGTTTCACACAGAATGAAAGTCTCAAAGGACGACACCGCAGCTATAGCGTTGTTGTCAGAGTAGTGAGTATTTCAACTTTGCATATTTCCATCATTTCTGATGATATATCGTGGTAATTTTATGATTTATTACAGTAAATATATTACAAATTTCTTCTTTAACAAAAATGTCTCTTTCTGTAGGGGTTCGTTTCCATAATGTTATCAGATACTTAAAATAACAAGCTGAATCTGTCAATTTAAGCTGGCAAAAACAAGCACTTTTAGTTGACATACATTAATGGTGAACAATTATACATGAGGATTAAATTGCAGTTGCTGTTCACCCGAGAAATAGGGTCCAGGTTGAAATATTCTGAAGTTACCCTGTAAGTATTGTCATTATCTGTGTTTGAACCATCATTCTGTGTCCAGGAGTAGTCACACTGCAGAGCTGCTGCTGGGCGGTCAGAGGCTGCTGCTGCTCTTCCCTCTAGCCCAGGACAGGAGCTCCTTTCTCGGGGAGCTGAGCCAGCGGAGAGCCTCTCTGGAGGGGCTGAAGATGGTGGCCTTGCCCCGACCCTGCACGCCCTGTCCACACCAAAGCCAACACACACAAGGTGAAGAGCAGCTACCTGCTCATGCACTCAGACCATGAAGGGCATTCATTACCCTCGGGCCTTTATTTCAGCTGATGGTTTCAGTTTGGTCGATGTTTGTTGTTTTTTTTCTCCCTGTTTGTTTGACTCGTCCTTGTTGTTGTGTTCTCAGGCCGTCACAGATCCGGAGACCAGTGCTGTTGTACCAGTACAGGGAAATCCCACAGCACCCACAGGTAGAAGACTTCTCAAAGATTACATTCTCTCCATGTAACAGCAGTACAGCAGTTCTTCTCCTTTTTATGCCTTCTTTACAGCTGCATGCTCATACCACACTTGTACTTAGATTAAGGTTAAATATTGCACCTCCTGTGATTGGGAAAATTGCAGCCATATTGTGATTTTGATTAAAATTTCCACAAATTGTGCAACCCCACTGCATGGTTCATTTTTTTGATCAAGGAGCACAGTGTGTCATCTTATTTCCCCACAGCAGCTTTGAAGCGATGATAAGAGATGATTTGTTACTGTTGTTGATATTTCTATCTTCTCCTCGCTCCTCCTCAGCTGGGACTCCTCCCGCCTCCAGATGGAGGAGAACCAGCCGTCCCCCCACCTCTCTCCAGGTCTCTCCCCTGGACTGAAGCTCCTGGCTGGGCTCGGAGGACAGCAACTGTTGGCCTACTTCCACAGATATATAGCGATGGTAGGACACACGCACACACACACACACACACACACACACAGACACAGTCCCTAATTGTGTGTCTTGTTATGGATTTTTAATTTTAGCACAGTTTTGAGCAAAATCACCTCTCTGCCAACTGTTGTCCAAAATAAACATAGCTGTTTAAGACTGGAACAGTTATTTTTTTCTATTTTTTTTTAAATTATTTTATCTATACTTAGTATTTTCTCAATTAATCATTTTGACTCTAGAATGTCAGGAAATAGTAAAAAGTGTCAATCAGAAGTTCTCAGAGCCCAAAGAACTCATTTTCTTGTCCGTCTTTTTTAAAATTCCAGCTGAATTTGTTTTGCTTTTTTGTGCCGCTTCTATCAGTTGACACGGAGGAGGTGAGACAGGTCTTATGGCTGTCTGTGGTTCTCTACAAGTCTCCTGAGTCTGAGCTCACCTGCTGCCTGCTGCTCTCCACTGATACAATCTACTTCCTGTTGGAAGACTCCGCCTCCACACTCGGTCATCACTCAGGTAGGTTGGACTGACATGACTGATTCAGTCAGAGTGTGAAAAAATTATATTTAAAGCCACATATTTGTTGCAGGAAAATATGACTGCTCCTGCTGCCGAGTCTACAGCTCTGCCTAATATTATTTTACTCTAAGTTATGTTTGCTTTAGTATTAGTATATCAGCACAATAACTTTAGCATTCGGCATAAAGTACAGCTGAGGTATGACACATGCACTTATGTATATGCTGTATATGCATGTGTATGTAATATTATTTTCTTTTACTTTTGATTGACATAATAACATGAAATTATTGTATTTATTGTTTCTCTTGGACCTCATGAAGAGCTCATGCTAAGGTAATGGGGATCCAAATATATAAACAAATAAACAAACTTGATACTTTTTAAAAGAACAACAGTTTCTCTTTATTTTCAGTCATCCAAGAGTTTCATTTCAGTAGTGATCATCAGGCCTGGAATTTCATCATTTTAGGGTCAAGGCCTCCAATGATCACCCATGTCCACTGAAATAATGAATTTAATAATAATGAATTTAACTTGAGGTTTAAGGATGATTTTATTTGAAAAAGATTTTATTTTAAAGAGGGCTAAATAAATTTTAAAAAGAATCTTTATTTCACAAAATAGTTATTATTTGTGAATTACCAATATTTGTACAAACTCCTGAGTCATACATGCTTGGCCCTTTACTAATCAGTCACTGGACTCGTTTGAAAATGTGAATAGGGAGTCAGAGGAACTGACATTACGTTTGTTAACATTAATGTTGTAAACATTATGCTATAATAATCGTTTGGCTCGTAACACCTCTTAGGCCACTGGATCAGCTCAGTCAACATAGTTATATACAAGCAATGTGTAACTTTGCATGTTGAGTTTCTTGTCTAATTCCCTCACTAATTTATCAGACTGATCATAAATAGCCCAGTGGTTTTCCAGCAGTTCATAACAAGCTAGAAATCAAACCCACTGCTGGTTATTTGTGCAGTGTTTCACTTGATGTTGCTCAATAAGAATTCAGAATCTCACCAAAGACACTAGTGTCTAAAAATCATATTGACAGGAAAGAGGCAGAGGAGAAAAAAGCTAAATCAGCTGCGGCAGTGAGGGCAAAGCATGGCCTCCATGAAACTCCTGCCCTGGTGAACTCTACAGCCTCGAAGGGGCTGTGTCTGTGGACTTTTACTTACGTTAAATGTCTTCTTTCTGTCAGTGTTGGACGTAATGGACTCTGGAGATCCGGACGTGTGTCTGTGCTGCTGTCTGTCCATCAGACTGTCTGAGCTGCTGTCTGTCAACGTGGGGCTGTTTGACCAGTACTTCAGAGTCGTAGGTCAGTGGATGAAGACACAGCTCGTCTCCTTGTGTCTGCAGGGGTCATACAAAGTTAAACAAACTGCTGATTAATGCTAATTTCACCCACTCACCTGTCCATGGACCCTCTCTCTCTCTCTTTCTGTGTGTTTGCAGGTCGTTCGGCCGATCACATCGTGTGCTGTCTCAGCAGGGACAGCTATGGGACCGGCGTCTTCCTACAGGAGCTGATGTCGGCTCTCAGCCTGCAGCAGCAGCTTCCTCCTCCAGAGCCGTCAGACCAGGACTTCTACTCCCAGTTCACCAACACAAACACAGGTAACCATGCGGGGAGACAACACACCTCCCTCTACATATATTACTCATCATTCTGATGTATGGATTTGTTAATATTTTAAAAAAAAAAATCACCCCACTACTCATTATGTTTGTGCAGAATTAGAACAAATTATCAGATTTATTGATTGAGGAAGTGCTGACCCGGTGTTACCCTCACACTGGTTATGGATGTGATTTTGTCTCCCCCTGCAGGTAAGATGCAGAACTACGAGCTGGTCCACAGCAGCAGGGTGAAATTTATCTACCCCAGTGAGGAGGAGATGGGAGACCTGACCTTCATCGTGGCAGAGAGGAAGACTCCGGCGAGCGCAGCATCCTCATCCTCACGCTCCTTCAATGTCCTGCTGTACCTGCTGGTCTTCCAGGTATCAACTTCTTCCTTTGTAGTTTTAGGAGAAGTTAATGTACTGGATGTATTTCTAGAAGAGTAACAGTGCTGAGGCTACAGCTCAGGTTAACAGATATGATCAAAGAACATGGCTTTTAGTCTCTGTGCAGGCACACAAATGTGTTTTTTTCTGATTTGATTTATTTTCAGGATTTCTGATTGTATACAGATTAAGCAAACAAGATAAATTAGTGATCTTTAGAGGTGTTGGTAGGTACGTTTTTGAAATCTGGACAGACAGCGCATAAGAATATTTCTCCAAATGTTGAACTATTTGTTAAAGCGGCTATAATCAATATTTTATTACAATTTGTCACATTTTTCGACATTTAATAGACCAAACAACAAATTGATTAATTGAGAAATTATTCAACAGATTAATCAGCATTTTGGTGCATCAAACAGAGCACCTTTATATTATACATTATATTCAGGAGTTAAAAGAGACAAAACCAGCACTAATAAAGAGCGAATATGGACCCAAACACGACTCAAAATAAAAGCTTATGTTGCTCTGTATCAGCTGAATCAGTGAAATGGACACCAGGTTTGCCATTTCAACTTATGGAGGAATAAAATCAACAGTGTTGCGTTGTCAGCTTTTGTCCTCTGTTCACAAGTGGCAAAATAAGTTATTGCAGGTTTTGTAATTGACTTGTTATTTAGTGATGATAATGATTGTGTTCCTCTCCTGCAGGTCCAGGTCCCCAGCAGCCCGCCCAGCCAAGGCTGACTCTCTCAGGCCACTCCTCCTCTGTTACTGGCTCCGCCCTGTCCCCTGTCCTCCAGCCCAGGACTCTGATCCTGACCAGCACCGACGTGTTCTTACTGGACGAGGACTACGTCAGTTATCCTCTGCCCGACTTCGCCAAAGAACCTCCCTCCAGGTGAGCACACAGGGAGCACTGCCCTCCTGTACCGCAACGTTTCAAAACCTTTATCTATCTTTATCCCACAAGAGTCACTGAAAAGCAGAATTATTTACAGTGACGGCCTTTGGGTTTGGGTTTAGGCGCTGACAAACTTAAAGAATTAAAATCTGTGAAACATGTTGTCTCCCATGAAAACAGCAGAGTTGTAATTTGGCAGCAAGTAAAAAAAAAAAGAAGTTGTTCCCTCGTGTTTGTGTTGTCTGCTGCAGGAAAAGAGGAAGAAGAGGAGACACTGACTGACAGACTAAATATTGTGTGTGACGTGGAGACCGTTCAGTCACAGATACTGACGATGGCACTCAGGGAAAAAAACAGCTGAAATCAATATTCAATGAGGCCTAAAAACAGAAAGCTGAATCATTGAATCAGTCACTGTGAGAAGGAACAGGAGGCCGTGACTGAGCAAGAAATCAAAAATCATAGTATCTTTATCACTGACTCACCAATAAGTCACCTACATTTTGACTTATCAGGGACTGGTGTGTGTGAGATATAATTTTAAAAGACTGTCTGAATACTTAGTGTTAGCTATTTGTTAATACTCAGAATAATATTTATATTTTTGCACATGAAACAGCTGCACAGTGAGCCTACAGTGGGCTTAACACTTCCACTCAACATGCTAGGACAGCTTTAAAACTCTGCATTAAAATTACATTATGCAGAAAATGGTTTTGCAAGCCAGCTAGCTGCACAGCTAACGGAGCTAACTAGATGACGCTAGCTTCAGTTAGCAGCATTTAGCAGGTACTTCAGCAACAAGTAAAGCTTTCTGTCCACCAGGAAGCTCCAGAAACCAGAAAACATTTTCTCCATAAAACATGATCCAGTTTCACCGAAATCAGTGACATAGTCGGTCGTGTGTGACTTGAGGCCTTTAATCAGCAGTGATGTGAATAAACGGCATGAAATTCTTAATAATTTTGAGGTGAAATTTTGACATGTCTGACTATTCACATCAAAGTGCGTCACGATTTTGCAATTAGATTCTAAAAAATGGCATCACAGCAAAAAAAAATGTAATCAACATCAGTAGAGCTGCAGCGATTAATTGGATAATCAATTATTAATCAGTTACTGAATGAATCATCAACTATTTTGATAATCGATTAATCAGTTTACATAATTTAAACTTAATTCCAGCTTCTTAAATGTGAATATTTTTGGTTTCTTTACTGCTTCATAAGACAAAACTGAATATCTTTGGGTTGTGGACAAAACAAGACTTAATAAAGTGGCTGGTGAGTGTATATATACTATATACAGCTGCAACCATTTCATCACATTTTTGTGACCATTTTCTGGCTCTGACACAGGAAGACGATGTCCCGATTCTTAATCCCGTCTTTGCTCAGTACTTCTTCCAACCAGGGCAACATGTCATTGATGAGCACAAAACTATTTTAATCACTGATCGTATATGTGTGGTTACATCATATTTGTGGATCTGGTGCAGTTGGAAAATACGAACCAGATTTAAAATGACCTGTTTTTATGTCCCCCATAAACAAAACATTTGAGATTGTTAATGCTGTTTTTAACACACAGCAGCACTTCACTTATCCGCTTGAGAGAAATGTTGCTGAACCTGAAGCAGCGACGGTTTTATCAGCCCAGAGGCAGAGCAGGTCTGCTGCTCTCTCTCAGTCCTGTGATCATTAACTGGCGCTAATGGCTGCTGTTTGGTTGTGTTTCTCTGCAGTTTACTGACTCTCTATGTTGTTCGGGAGGAGGCTAATTCAGAGTTTTAACTGAGAGACAATTCAACAGCAGATATTGATGCACTACAAATGTCTTTATCGACTGTTATACCTAATAATAGAGATGTACTTGAAAATTAAATGCACCAGGCTTTGGAGTCAAGATTAGAATGAACAATGTGTCACGCATCTGCTCTTACAGAGACTTACCGAGTTTCAGCTCATTGTTTAGCTGTCCAGCCACAAATTTACTATTCTGGTTTCCTCTCACAGTTCTCATATGGTATTTTGGGCCACAGGCAGCTGTTTGCACCAAAAAAAAAAAAAAAAACTCACTGTGCACTACCTGCTCAGCACTCAACAGCAGACATACACAGTCAGAGACCAGCAGGTGAACATAATGAAGGATTCAGCAGCTAAAGAGAGACGTTTCCCTCAGGAGTTGGTTGAGACTGACTGAATATTGGATTTACCTTTGGCTGTAAGGGTGCTCTGTTGCATCTGTAATCACCCTCAGCAGTGGTGTCATTAGGAGCACAACTGTACATAAAAAGAAAAAAATTAAAAGCACAGTTGAGAGCAGTGGTTCCCAAACTTCTTCTGGAATTTCCCTCTTCACAAGCCAAAGTCATTATCAAGATATTATCAATTATTAACAATAATTGGGGGAAGCAGCTGATTAAAAAATCAGCACGATAGCATCAGCAAACTTTCATGTCCCTACATACATCATAGAAACGTGAAAAAACAGTCCTGCCAAATAGTTTTCACAGTAGTTTTGCAAAAACGTTTAAGTTTTTCATTGGTCCAGAGCTGCTTTTATGACCCAAGTTCCGTATTCATTTTTGAATGACTTTAATTGATAAATTTCAGCTCTGGACTTCCACAGACCATCTCATGATGTGTTAAAAATCTTTCTTGACAAATTAAATGTGATTAATAATCCCTTTTTTCTCAGGGAAAAGTAGGATTGTTGTGTGATTATGTAATGCTTTTCAGGTTAATAAAGGTTAATTTAGTTGTTTATTATATATTTATATATTTTGTTTTGTTTTCTTGTTGTGTTTTTCTGTTCAAACTCTGCACTCCCTCAATGATCCTTGAGATTAAATAAAGGTTGAATGAATTAATTAATTATTGTGATGGTTATTGACACTGATAGCAGTCATCCACCTCTTTGTCATCATCTTCCTCCTGCAGGGAGCGGTACCAGCTGCGTGAGGCTCGGAGGATCCGGGACCTGGACCGGGTGCTGCTGGGGTACCAGACGTACCCTCAGGCTCTGACCCTGGTGTTCGATGACCTGCCTGGCCCCGACCTGCTCTGCCACCTCACCATGGACCACTTCGCTGCCGGAGGAGAGGAGGCCACACCCAGAGGGGGCGGGGCCGGTGGGGGTGCAGAGGGCGAGGTCCAGTGGTGTGTCTTTGTCCCGGGAGCCGACAGCAGAGAGAGGCTGATCTCGCTCCTCGCCCGCCAGTGGGAGGCGCTGTGCAGTCGGGAGCTCCCTGTTGAGCTCACCGGCTGATTGGTCGACGAGGACGAGAGACAGTTGGGTGACTGTTCAGCACCTTGTTGGTCTCTGGGAGCGAACTGGCAGGAGGAGTCAGTGTATGACCACGATTATTTACACACGTATTCAGGGCTTGATTGGCTGTCAAAAGGCCTCAGTATGCTTCAAACAAAATGGTTTTTACAAAGTGTTCAACCAGGTCTGAAGGGAAAGCATTGTTGAGCTGCTCTGAATGGACACAGGGCACGGCGATGAATCAACGATACACACTTTCAGCTTCTCCTTAAAGGCAGTCATGGTGCTGCTAGTGTCGCGATCCCAGGGTTGCTTGAACGGCGGGAAGAATATCTGCTAACAAACCTGCCCCCCTTACATTTTATTCAAGGGCACGATGCTCTACCCCCCATTCTCCTCCATGTTAAGCACACAGTGTCACTGCCCGAGTAAGAACGGCCTCCCAAAAGACTTTCTATTGGTTCGACTGTCTCGACCACCCGGTTTTTGCGACCAAAGCTAGGAGATTGTCCTCAGTCTCTATTGAGCAAAGCGTTACAAGACTCACTTGTGAGTCTATGGTGATACACCCGGTTTTCCATATGAACAGTGACTTGGGCTGCACAAGCAATGAAAATATTATTGAAATCACAATATTCAAATTGTGGAGTAAAAACTGTAGTGCTGCAGAGATGTTCTGGCCTACAAAACTTATTCTCCAGATGTGAGAAAACATGTTTGTTTGGCACAGACCTCAACAAATGTCAAACCATCACAATTTAAATAGTTGGTTTTTTTAGCAAACATGAAAATTATGATGCAAAAATGATCATTCCATTAATCGTGAATCATCTTGCGCTTTTAATATCTGTCAAAATAATTGCAATATGTTGGGGTTTTTTTACCGTATTGTGTAGGGCTGGATGATATAGCTGAAAAAAAAACTGTTTCATTTCAGTAGATATAGACAATTTTTAATTACCTATTTTCAATACCAACCAGGAGATAAAAGGCTGAAATTAACGACTTTATCTATGTAGACACACAGGTAATAATTTTAAAAGTTGACAGTGGAAAAACACACAAATAAATAAATAAAGATAAATGAATGATCTCACGCTGATACACATTAAATATTGGTGAGCTGACCTTTTAATGTCCTTTTTAGTAACAGTTTCCCCACAGTTTCCGTTGTGTCACAGCTCACATGTACGACACCTGTGTTAAATGATCGGCTGTTCATGTGTCACTTGTAGCATGCTGCACTTTCAAGAATTCAAAGTTATTTATTATTATTGTAAAACACAGGGTTGTACGACAACATTTGACTTGTAGTTCCTTCATGCTACACACAAAATACAGATACATATTGCTGTTGTTTTACCCCCCAGCCTTAAATCAATGATTCTCCCCATTCTTTATGTCCACACTGGGAAGCTTGATGTCGCTGTGTAAAGTTAGTGTGATTATTTGTTTTGGAAAGTTACAATAATCGTAACTCTTCAGTCTTCCCTGTTGAGATGATCCATCAAGCACTTATTTTGAAGCATACTGGGGCCTTTAGTCGTGCTTCTTACAGATTTGAAGGGATGATGCGCTGATCGCTGATCGCGCACTGTTTGGTGTCCGCCACAGGAAAAACAAACTGAGGCTTAGTCGGACTCAGCGGACACCAGACTGCCATTACAGACAGCAGGAGGAGCCTCTGACCTCACATGGAGCCGAAACAGTTGGATTTTCTGGCACAACCTCACTCAGTGTCTCACACGGAGCAGATTCACTTACTTGGTGGGATGACTTAATTGACAGACTGACAAACAGACAGACAGGCAGACTGACAGACTGGTGTTGCACAGCAGGGGGCGCTGCAGACAGTCCACAGGAGTTCTACAAGATTTTAAGTGACAGCGTGTCATTTCTGGTAAATCCTCTCTGTCTTCTCCAGAGTCAGATTAAAAGATCAGTTTCATCTCTGTGTGTCCAGAACAAAGATCCAGGATGTGTTAAACCGCTTCCTGACTGGAAGCGAGCGACCGTGAGCTGATGGAGGCTGAAAAATTGTCCAGATATAAATATGAACGATGCCGCAGCAGCAGGCTTGTAATTTTTCCTTCTGCAGAGAAATAAGTTTAGTGTCTATAACTAATTTATTCATAACCAACATAATTTTCTTGAATCAGCCTTGTTTCTATATAGTTGGATGACAGTTTACTCACTTGTACTTTCCAACAGCTCTGTTTTTCTTCCTAATTAGGGCGGGAACGATACTTATCACCCAATTCTATACTATCACGATACTTGGGTGCCAATTCGAGAAGTATTGCAGTTCGATATTAGGATTTGTTGTGATTTTTGTGTGCTTTTTTTTTTTTAACAGAAGACTGGGGGGAAAAGTTTAATCATACACTTCTAGAGACTGTAATCATGAGTCATTTCTGAAAACAATCAGTCATTTCAGTCAGTTTCATTTCACCAGCATCACTGCTATATGGCATATAAAAGTAGTTAAAATACTTGTTGAAGTTAATTGCTGCATTTACCTGTCCCCGCTCATCAAGCTAGTGCCGTAGGAAAAGGATAAATTAAATACGATGGTAGGCCAAAGTAAATAGAAGTTTGAGTTTTGACCCTTTCAGGTTGCTCCAGCTCTTTAGTGTGGAGTGTTGAAGCCAAATAATAGACAGAGTCAGCAACTGTTAGTTTGTGTCCACAGAGCAGGAAACTTATGCCTGAAAGTACGAGCACGCATGATGATTTATGTTAAGTATGTGAAGTAAAATGGATCAGTTTGTTAAAATAATTACTGCAGTGACAATGCTAATTTCGATTAGCGCCTCAATGAGAATTCCCATTATGGGTTAGCATCAAGCTAATGCACTGGGTGCGACTTAAAATATATTTTAAAAATCGATTGGGGAATCATTAGAAAAAAAGAATCACAATACTTAAAAGAATCTTTTTTTTTTTCCTCCCACTTGTATTCCAAACCTCATTTGGAAGTGTAGAAAAGGTGCCACTTCTCAGTTAATTAGTCTCTCATCCTCCCTGTTGACTGCTTTGATGAGGGGAAACGGAAACTTCAAGGATGTCAACATCCATTTTGTCTCTCTGAAATTTGAGTTTCCTGACACTTTGCTTCCTGCAGTCTGGTGACTTTTAAATAATAAGCATAACAAAATAATAACAGTATTTTTATGTTGAATAATTAATCCTTCTTGCATGAACTTGTTTAAATCTCTGGCATCAACTAATGTTCAGTTTTCTTTCGTTTATTTAGTTTTTGCCCCTAAAAGAAAACTGACTTTTACAGAATGCATGCCCTTTCCTATAAAGATTTTCATAACAAACAGGAATTCCTCTGAGGAAGTCTGGTTTGGTGCAGCTGCATTGATGTCCAGATGGAAACAGTAGAGTTTTAGGCTCATATAGGGTTAATACAAGTTGTACAGTGTCAGAAACAGGTGTGATATTTTATAAGTACAGGAGACTTGTGGTCCTGGGAGGAAATAGCGAGAGGGCAATGAATTGCGTGAGCACATGGAGCAGGTCAGGACAACAGCATTGCCAGAAACCGGAGCGATCAGCTGTTTGCTCACTCGCTCGTTCGCATCGCTTCCAGTCAGGACGCGGTGTTAGCCTAGCTTAGCACAAAGACTGGAAGCAGGGGGAAACTAGCTAGCCTAGCTCCATCAAAAGAGAAAAAAAAATCCATCTTAGAACAAATCCAAAGCTCCTTAATTTTCATTTTGTTATTTGTGTAAAGTTGCTCTTAAAACCAAAAATCACTTTTTATATATTTCCATTTTTACATTTCCGCGGTCTGACTCTGGGTGAGGCGACGAGAGGATTTCCCAAAATGTCGGACTGTTGTTTTAATTAGCACACACACACTCACACTGCTGCTTGGCACAATCTGCTCTCTGAACATTTTATTTCTTGCACATTGTAATTAATTCAGCAGTATTCCTGAACTGTATATTGTTATTAATATTATATTAATATAATTGTTGCTTTGGGACGGATGGATGTTTTCCATCCTGAAGCGGTTTTTGTACTAAACATGAAGCTCCTGATGACGTTTCCAACATGAACTCTGAAATGTCATATTTAGTATTATCATCCAGTATTATTTTTTATATTTTCTTTATGTTTTATTTTATTGTATGTTATGTTTTTCATACATTATTATCGACAAATGGGAAGCCAGCCAGCGTTGGACCCTCCCCACCCTTCACCACTGTTGTTTACGTTACAAGTCCTTGTCTTGTTAAAGGGGAATGCCACTGAATTAAAGTGAAAATGAAAACATGTAAAAAATAATTCCCGTGACAGTGGTTGTGGCTTGGTTGTTCTTCGAAAGTCAGCAGGATTTACGCACAGTTGGCACTTTTCAGCTGATGCAGCAATTACACCAGAAAAACACCCCTGACTGTTGGACCAAGAAGTGTGTCATCTCAAAAATAAATTTTAACATTACTCTGTAAATTTAGTGTTTTACAACATGTGAAGAAAATTAGCCAATAGACCGAATCACTGTGTTGTCACGTTAACAACAGTCACTTCCAGATATACGTATAACAGAAAAAACTGGCAGTTGATTTGAACTGCTGACATATGTGAAATTGTAAAAACTCGTTAATTTCTGTTCTCATTTTCAGCTGTAACTAAAAGACATATAGTTAAACACAATGGTCTGACCTCTCCAACACATCCCGGAAGTCCAGTTTGAGTCGCAATAAAAGAATTTTCCCCATTAGTCACTTAAAGGAGCATGAATCAGTTAGTGCAAGTCAGGGTTCAATGTTAATATTTGTTTCACTTGCTGGGACGGTGGGTCAGAAACCTTCTTGCCCAAAGTCAATTATTACTTGCTCCTGTGCAAATTTTATTTATTAGGGGTTATCAAGTAACAACAAAGACTAAAGTTGATTGTCATGTTTAATCTATGGCTGCAGTGTCTATAAAATGTCAGAAAATAGTGAAAAATGTCCAAGGTGATGTGTCTTTGAATGTCTTGTTTGGTCAAAACCCAAAGAAATTCAGTTTAATATGATGATAAACGAACGAAAACGGGAAATCCCAATGTTTGAGAGGTTGAAAACTGCAATTTCATGCCATTTCTGCATGAAAAAATGACTTTAACAATTAATAAATTATCAAAATAGTTTAATAGTTGCCAGATTCACTTGCCTGACATGAGTTTTTACTTTCCTCTGGCAGTCCTTATTGTTGAGCCATAAATTATTTCTCATGTTTATCTTTTTATTCTGACAATGAAAAATGAAATGATTGCAGTCGTGAACAGATCTGTAAAATCCCGCCTCATAGTATTATAAATCTTCTACTGTGCAGTTTATTCTCATTCCAGTCAATTACTTCATATCTTTGTTTTCTAATTAGTGCTTTTCAAAAATATTAAAGTATCACTCTGTCACTCATTTTGAGGGAAACAAATGCAGCAGAAACAGATTTACTCGTGTGTTCTGTCTATTTTTCTTTTACACATTATACAGATTAGCTGTAGCGTTCCTAAAATACTGATCTCTTATTTTCAGATGACAGGAGATGCTTTGAGAAGAAATAAGTTAACATTTTGCTATGATGGTTGATTCTGACAGGAGTTTATTCTTGGGGTTGTCTTTTTATGTTAAAAATGTTGGTAGGATGACGTCTCTTGATGTATCAAAAATCTTCTTTGTGATGTCACAAATTATTACTGATATAAATTATGGACAAAATGAGACCCAAGTTGTAATAAACCAGAATTATCCTTGAAGACCCCTGATGACAGCATCACTCAGAGAAGCCTCACTGAGGGTCACACCTCCACTAACAGATGGAGTTTGTAACTCTTTTAAATAAAGAACAGTTTTACTGTCTATCTGTTTGAGTAATTTCAGGTAAACAGTATGGAGCGAAACAGTCGTGTGTGGCTGGGACCTGATCCTGTCAGACGATTCCTGATACTTCAGACTTGACAGTTAAACGTAGGTTCCTCAGGTGAGTCACCACAAGACTAAAGGGAAGAGTCGGTCCAGATCTTTCAGCGCTGACTCATGTTTTCATGTTTTGTGCCAAAAGCATTTCCTAAAAAAAACATTAAAAAGAGAGAATCTTTTGTGTCCCATTGAGAACGCCGAAGTCATGTCCTTGAAATGTTTCTGTTAATTTGGATTTTAAAACAACCTTTGGGCTGTTTACATTCAGTAAAAAACCTTTTCAGTTAAATTCCAGTATTTTCACACTTTATCCTTTTATATAACTACTTTCAGGACAACCAAATAAAAGATTCAGACGTTATCCACCAGAAAATATTTATGGCAGCGCTGAGAAAGCTTTGTTACAAAATTTAGACGTAAATGTCAGGATGTAAGACACTTTTATAGGTTTGCAATTTACTAATGTCTAACTTTCCTGAAACAACATGTAATTCTGTATTAATTTATAGGGAAAATATGGCCAAAGTTCTGGTCACAATTTCAGTAGTTGTGTGGAGGTTTTTTTTTTTTCGTTTGGTTTTTTTTTTTTGCTTGTTTTTAATTACTATTATGCAAGGGCCACACACATACTAATGTAGAATAACAATACAAAAACAAAAATATAAGTGAACAGCAAACTTAAAGGACCAGTGTGAAAGATTTAGTGGCATCTATCAGTGAGCTTGCAGATTGCAAACACTTCATGTCACTCTTCTCTTCCAAACGTGTCCATATTCAGACAGTGTTGGGTTGTCTGTCCTGGGCTACTGTAGAAACATGAAGCTGCAACATGGCGACCATTATGGAAAAGGGCCTGCACCTGCTGCAGATATAAAGGACTCATTCTAAGGTAACGAAAACACAAATGTTCTTATTTATGGGTGATTATATTATAAAAACATACTTATGGGTATTATATTCCATATCTGCCATATTTTTTTTTTTTTTTAAGTTTTTTTTTTTGGTCATTTTGTCTTTATTAGATAGTACAGCTGAAGAGTAGACAGGAAGGGGGGCAGAGAGAGAGAGGGGATGACACGCAGCAAAGGGCTGAAGGTGGGAGTTGAACCAGCAGCCACTGCAGAGGACTAACAGCCTCCATACATGGGTCGGACACTCTACCAACTGAGCTAAACGTCCACCCCCATATCTGCCATATTCTGCCAATAAACCCTCATGAATCCTGCACACTGGACCTTTAATAAGAAATATATGAAACATGAATGATTGAAAAAATTCAGAGAATTTTCTAGGTCTGGATGTTGGGCAGGACTTTGACTTTGAATCAGTATTTCTAAACTGCTGGTTATGGTCAGGTCGAGAACCATTTGTTTTCTGTACGAGACCAAAAAAAAAAAAAAAAAAACATCTTAAAAACATGGAAAGAAAGAATTTACCAAAGGTTCCCGTCAGCAGTTAATCGCTCTCGCCGCTCAGTGAAGTTTTGATGACTTGGTGGTTTAGCTGCACGAAGTGCACCGCCACCTTTCAACTCATTCTACTTCCTCTATTTCCTGTCTGTCGGAGAGGCTACTCATGAAATTTCCTTTTTGGGGACACTTTAACAGACCGAGGACAGAGATACTGTACCAGGAAGTGTCTGATCAGCAGAACTGGTGAACTGACCTCTGACTGGCATCTTCTGGGTTCCATCAGGTCAGCTGATAGGAAAGAATTTCAGTTTCAGACTCTGCTTTCATATGAAGAAAAAACCCGTAATGAAGACACTACATCAGCTTCCCGAAACTTCATCACATGAAGAGTTCGGATGCAAACAGGATTTTCGAACAAAGTGACAGTCAGTGTGCCAAGATGACATGACAATGCATGTTGAAGAACAAACAGTTCAGCTGGGAGACTGCTCTGGAGTGTGTTCATGTGTTTTGTCTCTTTAGTTTGTCAGCAGAATATCATCTTATCAAACTTCTCAAAATATTTCCAATAAATCCACATTGCAAGTTTGACATTTCACTGTTTTCTCATGAAGTGCTACACTTGCTTGAGTGAAAACAATTGGTTAATGTATGCTATGTTTGTCTGTTAATCTGATTTTTTATGGATATTCAGATGCAGATTAAAGTGTTACATTTTCTTTTATTAAAGTACCAAATTTAGAGGACCTGACTGCCTTGGTGGAATTAATCGCTTCTGTGAATGCTTTCCAGTTTCTCTGCCGAATTAGCTCTGGTTCTTGAACTGGTTCCGTTCAAGATTCTTGGAACCTTGGAGCGATCTAGCCAACAGCCACCAGTTTTAAAGTGATATTCCACCCCAGAACGATAACCCACTCAATATGTACTCACCCCTATGCCGATGTGATGATGGGTGAAGATCTTCAGTTCACAAAACAATCCTGGAGTTTCAGCAGAAAACAGGGTTGCAGTCAAATCCAGTACAATGGCAATGAACGGTGACCACGGATAAAATGTAAAAAAACAAAAACAAACACAAAACAAATACGAAATGTCTCCATCCTGCTCGTGTGGTGTAATCCAAGTGTCCGTGAGCCGCGATATTAAAATTTAACCACAAAAGACGCCATTTACACCATGTTTTTAGCCGAAATGTCAACTGTAGCCTCACAGACTCGAGCCAGATGCACAAGAGACCTTGCGATATTTTCACACGTGCATCCATCAAGAGATATACGAAGTCTTGTGATACATCGACGCCATGTTTACATGCTACCTGTGAGGCTACAGTTGACATTTCGGCTAAAAACATGGTGTAAATGGCGTCTTTTGTGGTTAAATTTTAATGTCCCGGCTCACGGACACTTGGATTACACCACACGAGCAGGATGGAGACATTTTGTGTTTGTTTTGCGTTCTTTTTCTTTTACATTTTACATGGTCACCATTCACTGCCATTGTACTGGATTTGGCTGCAACCCTGTTTTCTGCTGAAACTCCAGGATTGTTTTGTGAACTGAAGATCTTCACCCCTCATCACATCAGCATAGGGATGAATACATATTGAGTGGACTATCATTCTGGGGTGGAATATTGCTTTAAGCAGAAGGATGCATCATCAACAGAGGGTGTTGCACAATGCAAAACAACCTCTAGCATATGCTGCACCCACTTTTACTTCTCATTTCAGGTCAAGAAAATATGTTATTTTGGTTCCAGCTAGAACCAACCTACTCTCTGGGTTATTTTGGGTTAAAATGCTCCAAATGCTGCTTTCTGTTTAGATTAATTCATAATAGCAAAAACTTTGGTACAGGTTAGCTAGCTATCCAGTTTACCAGGAAACAGTTTTGTGCAGGTTACTTTTCTTTTATTATTCAGGTTGGCTAGCATTTTGGTTAAATAGGTAAAATGGGTCTGCTTAGTTTAATAGCTATAACTAGCAGTTTAGGCCAGTTTAGAACCTAATATGTTGGTCAGGTTAGTTCAGCTCAACATCTAAAATTGTTTGGTGTAGGTTAATTAACAGCTGATCGTATACAGACTGCCAGCTAACAGATTCATTCTTAATCCAGGATATCTCACTCTTCAGTTCAAACAGCTGGTTCAGGTGAGCTAACAGTTCAGTTTAGCACCTGGAGATTTATTTGACACTTCAGTTTAGTGGCTTAAATAGTTTGGTTCAGTTTAATCAACACTCAAATTTAGCTGCAAGTATTTGATTCAGGTTAGCTAATGGTTCAGACAGGCAACTATTACAATTTGCTTTAGGTTGTGCAACAGTTGTTAAAACAGTTTGGTTCAGGTTAGCTAAGGGCTTGTTTAGCAGCTTGGTTCCCGTTAGCTATCAGGTCAGATTGTAACTTAGGCTGATCTTGGGTTCAGGTAAGCTAACAGTACGGTTTCGCACCTTTGTTGGTCAGGCTTATTTAACAGTTCTGTCTAGCACCGAACTGTTTGATTTAAGTTAGTTAAAGACTAGCATAGCAAAGTCAGTGAATGCTTTAGGCTGTATGTGATTTGAAGGAGATTAGTTGCTGTTTATTGTTTCTGGATGAAACAGATTAATCAGGAATGGGAATGTGACATCGTTGACTGAGAGTCAGCCATTTTTTGGAGGATACGAACAATTACCTGTACACCATCACCACCCATCTAGCTCGGGTGGTCTGAACACGTCCAACTGGAGTAACCTGGTTGAAGTTCACACAAGCAGTGAACAATAAAAGAAGATAATGGCTTTACTTTTCATTACTTTCCAACATGGAAACTAACAAGGCCAACATTACTAAGGATCCAAGGTTCTCCAGTTCCACATGTGCTCTCCTATTGTCCTATGTTTCCAGGGTCCTTTGTTCCCCAGTTTTATAACACCTAATGGGTTGGGGTAGCATAGACTTTGGACCCTGGGAACACAAATACGCTCCTTTGGTCACCCTGTAATTTGACAGCCACTGATGACCCAGTAAAGTTGGACCATTAAAGTTCATTGCAGGCCTACTGCGAGTCTTTTTTCCCGGATATTCTGTTGAATACAGTTAAAAATGTCCTTTGATAAACAGTTGGAGCAGAAACACACCAGGGAACGTCAGAGGGATGTGACACTGATAGTAAATCCTTTCTCACTTCCTCTTATCTTTTCATGGTTTTTCTCGTCTGTCCGTCTGTTTTCCGGCTCAGTTGTGCTGATTGGAGACATTTGTTGAGGTTGAGACGGTCACCAGGACACGGGCATCCATGACCTTTGGCTCAGGCCCCTGTCTCTCTTCAATCCTTGATTCATGTTTTTTTGTCACATTTCTCACAGTCAGCAGTGAGTAAAGTTGTGTGTGTTGGTGCTGTTATGCAACATTCAAAGATGGCATCCTTCAGGCAGTGTTTTAATTCATTTGTCTTGTAATCAGTCAGTCTCAAGGCTTTGACCACATCGCACAGGTCAGACCAAAAAACATCCTGATAAATGGACAATGTCAGCCGTCAGCAGCATGCAGGGACAGAGATTATCTCAAACACTTGATAAACATAAACATTTAACTGATTAATCCTCGTGTGGTCCAACAGTAACTTATCTTTCTGTCACGTCAGACAACATTTTATCATTTCATAATCCTTGGTACTGAACAAATCTGCTAATGGAGCCACCACACTACAGCTAAGTTTAAGGGTTTTTTTTAAAATGTTTTGTAGCAGTGTGGCTCTATGGGTGGCCACGTTGGTCTGTCTTTATTTCCAGGGACCGATTTCACAAAAATATAATTTAACTTTGGCTTAGATATAAAAGATAGTCAAACATTTAAATTCATCTGTTGCACAAAGCAGTTTAGTTCTTGACTATCTTAAGTAGAACTCTGGCACAGTGCATTCTGGGTAAATTAAAATTTGTGTGTTTTGGACAAACTCAACAGTTACAAGGATATTTTATGTGGAAAGTTTAGCTAAGAGTGTAACAATACAATAAATAAATAAATAAATAAATGAATATATAAACTGACCTGGAAAAAAAAAAGCAGTTACAATAAAAAGTGTTAATCCCACCGTTTAGAGGAACATCAAAGATGTCTTAAAAAAGATATAAAAAATATGGTACAAGATGCAAAGGCATCATTGCTCTCTCCATAAGTACATCAGCCATGTTTTCTTCTTCTTTTGTTGTTGGGTGCTCCTGATCAGTTGGTGGCACTGATCGTTACCATGGTGACCTGGGTCTCCTGGGAGTAAGCGACCAGTTTCACAAAGATGTTTCAGACTAGTCTTAATTTGCTCATAGATTAGTCTACTGCAACTGAAATCAATTCACAAAAGTGAAGTCTGACTAACTGTTAAAATCAGACACCTTAACCTCCGAGGCTGACTCAGGCTTAAGAGCCACATTACCATGGTAACTATCAGTGCCACCTACAGATCATTGGAAAGAGGAAAACATGGCTCATAATTTGCGGTTTGATAACGTCGTTATGGAGAGAGCAGTGATTTCTTTGTGTCTTGTACCATATTTTTAGATCTTTTTTGAACATCTTTGATGCTCCTCTCAGTGGTGGGATTAACACTGTTTACTGACACTGACATTGTTTTCCATATCAGATTAATTTTGTATTGTTATGCTCTTTGCTAAACTTTACATGTAAAATGTCCTTGTAACTGTTGGATTCCTCTAAAAGACATATTTTCCGCTGGGGTAAATGGAGCTGAGTGGCTGGATGCGGTCACTCGGTCGGCCATGTTTTTTATTTTTATTTTGAAAAAGGTCCTAATTGGGGTGCCAGTGTAGCTCAGTTGGTGGAGTGTGCGCCCCATGTACTCAGGCTTTCAGTCTTCTACAGCAGCTGCCAGTTTGACTCCCACCTGCGTGTCATCCCCTCTCTCTCTCTACCCCCTTTCCTGTCTTATCTTTAGCTGTCACTATCAAATAAAGGCAAAAATGCCCAGAAACAGAAAAGAAAAAGGTTCTAATTTACCCAGAGTTCATTGTGCCATAGTACTTGAACTAAACTGCTTTGTGCAACAGATGAAATTAGACGTCTATCTGAAGTCTGACTATCTGTTATATCTAAGCCATAGTTTAAGTCTATCTTTGTGAAACTGGCCCAAAGTGTGTAATTTGGCTTACAGTTAGTCAGATCTCTACTTTTGTGAAATTGTTTAACTTGCAACAGACTACTCTATGAGCAAAACCGAGATTAGTCTAACACAACAGACTAGTCTAAAATATCTTTGTGAAACCAGCTCCAGGGGTCTTCAACGCCATGGACCCTTGGCTGATGGAGAGACAGAGCAGGGACCCCCAGCACTGCACTGGTAACTTCATTTTGAGCCAAAGTCTGCACAGAGCTGATGAACGCTGGAGCCACACTTTTGAGCGACAAGTAACCCCCTTTTTGAAGTATCAAATAACCACTTAAAACCAAACTGATCAGAAAAATGAACACTTGAACAAACATCAGCAGGTTGACCCATGTCCCATCTGCTTACATGGAGGAGGTGGGATTTATGACCTGTACCGCAGCCAGCCACCAGGGGGGATCAAGGTGTTTTGGCTTCACCTGCATCGTCCTTCTTTATGTAAATGGTTCAGACCAAATGTGAAACAAATTTTAAAGGCAGCATGATTGAATATAAAGTCAATGCAGAGACAGAAGTAGTTGTAAATTTATCCCTGATGGCACAAAACATGACTAAGGTGTGACCATGTGAGTTTTGACAAAAAAATGAACTTCTTGGTGAGCTCTGAGGTTGCTGGTTGAAATCTCTCAACTGTGTTGGGAAATCTGTTACCGCTGAAGAGCCAGTGAGCAAGGCAGTAAACCCAGTATACCTGCAGCAGTTTATTGTCTGCCTGCTTCCTGCTATTGTTCTTTCCTGCTTGCAGTTTGACCTTTGACCCCTGTCCCTCTGGTCAGACTCACTTTGCTATGTCTGTCATGTGTGGTTAAGTCAAACTAAATTAAAACAGGAAAGAGACTCAGTTTTCTCATTTGTTCCTTTTCGTTCCGAGAGGCAGACGAGGAGTTGTGTCAGCTGACGAGGAAATCCGTCCAAATCACGCCGCCCCACTGGAAACACTTCCTGTCAGGAAGTGAGAGGATTTCTAACACGGCCACAACCACAGCTCGACTTCTCTCAGTCTCTCCTCTCAGACAGATCTCATACTTAAAGTTCCAGAATGGTTTAATAATACCTGCTATTGCTAATAATTATTTTCTTTTTCTATAATATTTCCACTGTATTTGAATCAATCCCCCTGACCAACTAAACTCTTTACAAAGAAAAAGAACAGCTCCTCAACAAAATGCTAAGCATGTAAAGGAAAAAAAAAATCCTCAGAAGAGGAAATAGATCTCCTGTCCTCAGACAACCAGACCTCAAAGGGAACAGACAAATAACAAATGATGAACAGAAAATGTGTAGAATTTAGTAAAAAATACACACATACAACAATTAAAACTTGAATTCAGGGTTAAAATAAATCCAGAGCTGTGTGATAAATCAAATAAAAACCTCTAGAACAAGACCAAGAAACATGCCGATGGATAGTTAAATTTTTAAAAAATATACCAATCTTTATTTATGTTAGGGTTTTCAGAAGAGTTTCAAAGTGATAAAAACCAACAGTTTTATATGACTGCTGTTCCTCTGGCAGCTTCAGGTCCATGTTTCTAACTGGACTAATGTAATTTTGTGTCCCTTTGTTTTTATAATAAACTATATTTTGTGCGTATTTTTCGATACAGTTTTGAGGTTATGTAAGCTTTGAAGAATTTAATGAAACTGCAGAGGAACATGTGACCCATTAACTGATCCGAAAGCTGCAAAATTCATCGCAATTCAAGATATGATAATATGAAATATAACCTGCCGAAACTGACTGGAGCACAACACTAGTTTACTTTAGTTTAGTAAGTTTTATTTATCAGAGACCATGTATAAAATACATCAGTCTTAAAAGAGAGAAAAGAGGCTTTGCCATTTGACTGTCTTGATGATTTACAACTAAAACAAAAAAATCTTCACAATGCTAATGTACATACTTTTGATTCTTCAGTAACCTTGTCAGTGTTTAATAAGAATCCTGGAGTAAAACACTGGAGTTTTTCACAAGAGAAGAGAAAACATTAAATAAAATTAGTAAACTGTCTGCTAACTTAAGCTACACAGCTAACCGCTAGCCGCCAGCTGTGTAGCTTAAGTTAGTGAGTGGTCTATGCACCTAATGTTAGCAGTTGGTGTGTGTAGGTTAGGTTAGAGGTTGGTCTGTGTAGATAATATTAGCAGTTTGTCTGTGTAGCTAATGTTAGTGGTTAATATAGGTTAAGTTAATGGTTGGCCTGTTTACTTAAGTTAGTGGCTGGTTGTGCAGGTGACCTTAGCGGTTGGGCCGTGTAGCTAACATTAGCAGTTGGTCTGTCTAGGTAACGTTAGCAGTTAGTCTTTGTAGCTAATGTTGGTAGTTGGTCTGTTCAGGTAACGTTAGGAGTTGGCCTGTGCAGCTAAAGTTAGCAGTTTGTTTGTGTAGCTAAGGTTGGTCTGACCTGTAAATGTTTCTTTAAGTTAGATGTCGAGTGCTTAGATGATGACAGTATTTTCACAGCTGAACTCAGAACTTCACTGTACTGTGACATTGTTCCCTTTGTCTGATTTAAAGACAAAATAATGGCTAAATTTCTATTCATTTCTACTCAGCATTTATTACTAGAGGCCATGATAATGAATTGACTGTTTTTGACAGATTGACACAAGAGTGGTGTTGTGAGACTCCTGAAGTGTCTCATAACACTGTCCATGGTAGCACATCATTCTTTATTTTAAAACGTGTTTTCCTGTTACTGTGATGGAATACAGTTATTTTTTTGTATCCAAACTATGTAATCCTGTCAGATGTAATCCATTACTTCCTAAGACTGACCACGCTTTGTCACAGGTTGCATCTGACTGTTGGCTGTGAAATGTTCAACCAGAGAGATGTTCCCTTCTCAGAGTCCTGAAGTAAAACTGTCCGGTATTTCACAAGAAAAGATTAGATAAAAAGGAAATTTATTATTATTTGGCATAGCTGAAATTCTTTTCCTTCTTCTCTCCTTATTTGTAAATTATCTTATAAGTGCTTGGTGGGTCCCAGCAGTGATCTATAGATACTGTAGTACTTACTCACTCACATACTTTCACTTCTACTGTACACTTACTAGTGTTATTGTGATTGAAACAAGTGCTACTGTTACAGCTGCTACTTTACTTGTACAAATACTGCTACTACTACTGGCACTGTTGCTGCTGTTAGTACCAGGGCAGCAGCAGCAGCAGGAGGAGGAGATGACCTCTGCTGGGAGGTTCCTACTGTGCCAGTTTCTGTTGTTGATTTTTTTTTTCCCTTCTTTCTCTTCCTAGATTAGAGAGGAAAAGACGTGACGCCAGCAGTCGCTCTAGCCTCTCTGGTTGCTGTCTGCCTCGCAGGACGCTGAGCTGAGAGTTAATTTGTTAGTTGTAATTTGTTTGTTCCTACATAACAGGGATTGTTGCCTTCTGGCTGAACTTGAGTGAGGAGTTGTGTTGATAATGCCAACACTGCCTGGACCCACCCTGTAGTTTTTTTTTTTTTTTTTAATCTTAAGTACTTTTATTTTTTTCATCTATTAACAGCAGGTTGTTTTTACCACATGTATTGCTGTTGGAATAGAAGTCAGTTGTTTTCTAATAGTTTTTCCTGCATAGAGGATGTTGTTATCTGTGTGTTTTTTCCTGTAGCGACTAGTGCTGGGTGTGTTTTAGGTTCAGACTAGATGTGAGAGGAGGTAAAACTGATGTAAAGAACCAGCATTGCCTTAATATATTCTCTACTTTTTGTACTGATTTTTTTTTTTGCTACTGACTGAGGAGGACGCTGGGTTGGTGGATTTATTTTTCCCGCTGGATGTGAGCCATGCTGCTGCACCTTCTGCTGCTGCTGCTCTGCCTGCAAACTTCACTGCAACAACAGGTAACACACCTCCAACAATACTGTATCACCTGCTTATTCTCTTTAAATCTCTAAAGAGGTTTGCTTTACTCTCTGATGGATCCAAATAAACCGCTCATTGTTTTTCTTCCAGAGCCTGATCTCACAGAATACTTTTGCTCATTTGTGCAGAATCTAAGGTCAATTTGTGCACAGAATGAATGAAAAGTTGTGGATCATGTGGCTTTTTGGATAAAGTGACAATTTCCCATCTGAATTACTGTTTGAAGTACAAAAATCAAGAACACTACTGATACAGTCCATACAAAAGCTCTGATGGATCTGTAAAAGAGTACCCTAGCAATTCATTATTTTACTTTCAGGAAGTTGGAAGACTCACAAAAGACAGTTTGTTTTTTTTAAAAAGAAGAGAATGGTCAGAGTCGAAGCAGAGATATGCCAACTTTAAGTCCCTAGAATGAATCAAAATCAAGACTAAAAGTCTACAGCCCTGCTGGTGGCTTGTACTGAACTAAATGCAGCGGTGAAAGAAGAACTCAGGTCTTTTATTTAAGTAGAAGTGCTAATAGCAAAGCGTGAAAATCCTCTGTTACAGGAAAAAAGTCCTTCATTCAAAATTTAAAAATTTTAAGCACAAATAGAAAAGTATCAGCAAAAAAAAAAAACTGTACTTAAAGTACCAAAAGTGAAAGTACTCATTATGCTGAACAGCCCATTGCAGAATCACATTATAATACTGAAGTGTAATTAGTGCTGCATTAATATGTAATTTCAGCCACTTTATACACTGCTGGGTAGAATAATATGCAAACCTGGGTGCAAAAAAGTTGGGACACTGTGTAAAACATAAATTAAAAAAAAAACACAGTACAAACTGTTTAAACTAATAAACTTTATTAATTTTTTGTAAACATGCACTCATTCTGAATTAGATGCCTACAGAATGTTTCAAAAAAGTCGGGACAGGAGCAGCAAAAGTTGTTCAAGGAACACCTGTTTGGAACTTTCCACAGGTAAACAGGTTCATGGGTAACAGGTGACAGTATCATGAAAAGGTATTAAAACGGTATTGTCAAAGAATGGATGCGGTGAGGTTCTCCACTTTGTGGAAAACTGTGTGGACAAATAGTCCAACAATTTGAGAACAAATGTTTCTCAACACAAAACTGCCAGAATTTAGGGATTTCACCATCTACAATCCATAATATCATTAAAGGAATCTGAGAATCCAGATAAATCTCTGCATATAAGGGGCAAGGCCGAAAACCAACATTGAATGTCTGTCACCTTTGACCCCTCAGGCAGTGCTGCATTAGAAACCTACATAATTCTATAAAGATACTACATGGGCGCGAGCTCATCTGAGATGGACTGACACAAAGTGTTAAAGTGTGCTGTGGTCTGATGAGTCCACATGTCAGATTGTTTTCAGAAATCATGGATGACATGACCTGCGAACTAAAGAGGGAAAGAACCATCCAGATTGTTACCAGCATCTGTTATGGTATGGGGGTGTGTTAGTGCCCATGTCATCATGGGTAACTGTCACATCTGTGATGCTGAAAGAAACTTACAGGTTTTGGAGCAACATATGCTGCCATCCAGATGACGTCTTTTTCAGAGACGTCCCTGCTTATTTCAGCAAGATGATGCTAAGACACATTCTGCAAGTGTTCTAACAACGTGGCTTCATAGTAAAAGAGTTCAGTTATTAGACTGACCTGCCTGCAGTCCAGACCTGTCTCCTATTGAAACTGTGTGGTGCATTATGATGTACAAAATATGACAAGAGTGACCCTGGACTGTTGAGCACCTGAGGTCGTATATCAAGCAAGAATGAGAAAGAATCTCACTTTAAAAACTTCAACAATTAGTGGTTCTCAGTTGCCAAATACTCACTGAGTGTTTGATGAAAAGATGATGTAACACAGAGGTAGACATGCTCCTGTCACACCTTTTTTGGAACCTGTTGCAGGCATCAAATTCAGAATTAACTAGTAACCAGTTAAATGTAGAAAATAATTAAATCTAGTAGAGTATAAAGTACAACTTCCAAAATGTAGTGGAGTAGAATTATAAAGTACCTCCGAAACTCTACTTAAGTATAGTGCTTGAGTAAATGTACTGTAGTTACTTTCCATCACTGGCTAAATGCTTATATCAGAAGAAGAAGACATACTTTATTTATCCCTGGAGGGAAATTACATATTTTCACTCTGTTGTTATTTTACAATCAGAGGCCAGAAATACACACACCTGCACAAACAAGACCAATAGACCTATTAATGGAGGGAGGCTGCACACATACATGTTATATGTACATACAGAACGTATGGTCAGGCGCCCCAGGCAGTAAGGGGCTCGGTACGTTACCAAGTGCACCTCTGCAATGCCCAAGAAGTGAACTGACACTTATCCAACTGTCTGGTCTGTGCTGGACTTGAACGGGTGACCCTCCACTTCCCAAGTCAAGTCCTTACAGACTGAACTACTGCCATCCCATCCCAGCATGCTAACATACTCAGTGAAAATGCTAAGGACAATGCTGTCCTTTTACAGGTAAGCCTGAGCATGCCAACATTTTAAAATCAGTACAAAATAGGAGTGGCAGTGCAGTAGCTCAGTCTGTAAGGGCTTGGCTTGGGAACTGAAAGGTTGCCAGTTCAAGTCCTGCACAGACCAAAGTACGAAACCTGGACTGGTAGCTGGAGAGGTGCCAGTTCTCCTCCTGGGCACTTGAGCAAGGCACCGAACCCGTAACGCGCCTGAACACGTTTTTGTGAATATAAAGAGAAATACAGCATAGAGAGAAGGTGATATGAGATTGTAATATTGGTTGTGCAGTCATAGATCTCCTCTGCTCCCTCAGACTCCTCCTCCTGGTCGGTGTGACATCCTACAGGGGGAGGATGTGTACTCCACCTGTACCTCCTGGGCTGCCTGTGCCACCAGCAGCTGCCCTCACAGCTTCACCAGCATTGGCATGACTAACTGCAGGTACTTAGCTTTTACAAACCCTCAGCTCTTCAAACGGATACAGACTACTGTGGCTCAGTAGTAGTGGTAGTAATAGTAGTATTATGGTGTGAATGAACAGTTTAGTCATCTCACGTTCACTGTCTGCTGCAGTTATGTGGTGCAGATCGGCGGCAGGGAGATGGAGCTGGATGGATGTCAGCACATGTGTTCGAAGAGGTACATGGAGCCCGTGTGCTGCTCACAGCACTGGGGACCTCTGTGTCTACGTAAGACAAACACACACAACACACACACACAGTATTGTCATTGTCACAGAGGCAGAAAGATCTTTGTCTTGAAATCCTTGCTCTTAGTTTTATAAGCTGCTTGGAGGAGGATGGATGGTTTTCCTATGAGTTCTTCCTGAAGATTAAGTAGATGTCATCATAGACAACTTTGTGTCCTCAACTGCCCCTATACCATTGACTTATTATAGAACTAGACAGGGCTTTGCCGCTCAGCCTTGCTGCCAGTTTTTTTTCCAGTGGCCACTCCAGTGGCAAGCAACTCTCATTGGACTGAATGGGTGCTATCTTTGCATTCACTATTTAGTTCTTTATAATATACCTATGCCCTATACACTGTGGAGTACCACAGGGGTCAATCCTTGGTCCCATCCTCTTCTCACTCTACATGTTACCTCTGGGAAACCTGGTTAGCCGGTTCAATTCCTGCCCCTTTTCACTCTGTGCTCCAATGACAGCTGAGCAAGTTTGGTACCTTGGTCAACTCTCTCCTTTCCTGTTTCCTATATTTATATATACTCTGTGTTAGGCTTGTCAATGTCGAAAAGAAAACCACATTTTGCAGATGGTTAAAAACTGTTGCTAGATGACCTGTAAAAGTGACATTATCTTACATCTTAAGTAAGCTAATGTTAGCAAAACGCTACGAAACTTATTATCAAATCTACATAAATCATTAGCTAGCCAGTTGGTTAGTGTTTTGCTAACTTAAGATGTGACCCTATACTTTGCTTTTACAGGAAAAAGAGAAAGGTGACTAAGCTTGCTCAGCTGTTACTGCAGCGTGGAGGAAAACTTGGGACTTGGGAAGGGACAATGGCATCTTCCAAAAATGAGAGCCTGTTAATTCCTCCTAAATGCACTTATTTTGTCTAATTTATGAAGGCTAAAATGTCCAATGTTGTTTTCCTGATGAGAGGAAATAAAACAATGAGATGTCCTGTTGAAACAGCCAAAATGTTTTTATTTCTCATTTACAAAGTCTTAAATGTGTATATATCTTCAATAAAATGCGTCAAGAGAATATAAGGTGACGCAGAAATGGCAGTAAAAATGGTCAGGAATGTTCATCTATGCAAAAAATTAGCCTCTTTCCAAGATTTATTGATAAGGCCTACTGTGACAGTTTGTCATTTTTAAAAAGTGGGTCCCCAGAAAAAAAAAAATATCGGGAAACCCTGGACGAGACTATTCTAGTTCTATTCTTATTCTTGACTAATAGAATAGACACTCATTACTTGCAGGGTGCCCACATGATCTTGCCCCTTCATACATTTTTTAACTTTTTAAGCCCTTTTCCACCTCTAGGCTGTTCAGATCATCTGACCAAAGTCTCTTATACCTGACACCCTTAGAAAATACAAGAGTGATAGCATACCATTAGGGCCCTGTCTGTAAAGAGCTCTAAAAAACTTCTCAAAACTCCAATGTGAGGATATTCTGCTTTTCTCTATTTTATATCTGGACTGCTGGTCTGGCAAAACAAGACATTTGAAGACATCAAGCTCTGGGAAAATATGATTCAGTATTCAGTACTGAAAAATTTTCAGTATTTTATTTATTTATTTATTTATTTTGACATTACATTGATTAAATGATTAATCAGGTAAATAATCAACTGGTTAATTGATTATGAAAGTAGCAGTTGCTGTTCTAGAATTTTGTGGCATGAATTCTCTCAAATAGCTTATTTTTTTTCATATATGAGATTTCAGTTTAATTCTCAATAATTTAATTTTTTGTTTTCTCTCTCTGGGGTTCACAACAGATAAACTCAGGAGTCCGATTTATATATATTTAAAAACACCACTTTAACGGCATTTAATGGTTACTCTATAAGAGGGCGGGGCTAGTCTGTTTCTGTAGTTCTGATTGGTTTTTAATTTGATTGTCAGCTCTTTACGCCAATCACGTATCGATGTGGTCGCGCTAGACAGCTTAGATTTAGGTAAATCAGGTAAAAGCTATAAAAAAGTAGTTAACGTTTGGTTTAGAAAACTCCGAAGTCTTCTGTTGTTGCTGTCGCTTTCGTGTCTATTCGACAAGAAGTGAGTCAAAACTTATTTCTATTAGTGACCAGTTCATGGCCGAAGCTGCTGTTAGCTTGTTTGATGCTAATTTTGCATCTAAACGTTAGCTTTAGCGCTATACGTTTTTACATCCAACGCTTTGCTTCAGCGAATTTCATGTGAGCTGATCGGTAGACTTGTAGTCAAGACCAGCCAAACCGAGACCAAGACACTACCAAGACCAGAGAGTATCAAGACCAAGACAAGACCAAGACTAGTTCAGCTCAAGACCAAGACCAAGTCAAGACCAAGTCAAGACCAAGACTAGTTCAGCTCAAGACCAAGACCAAGTCAAGACCAAGTCAAGACCAAGACTAGTTCAGCTCAAGAAGACCGAGAGACCGAGACAAAAAAAACCCTAGTTTTTTGTCATCTTGCATGAGTTGTAGAACATAAGCACCATACTGGGTCAGCTGCTTAGTGTGCTATTAAGGACTGACATGACTATTAACTAGTCCCAAAGTCATCTAACAAAATAACAAGCCTCCAACACCACCCTGCACCTCAAAAAAAGTCTAATGAATGGTAAATATGTCACTGATTTAAATTATTAATTTGTAGATGAAACGTGAATTTTAAATATTAAAGATACACACAATTATCAACTTGAAATTGCATTATTTACCATTATAGTAGCCAAATTACACTGTATAATATCAGCATCACTGAAATGGCATAGGCCTAATGCTTAATCAATCACAACGATATGCAAATATTATTCAAAGGCCAATGATGCCATATATTTATTCAAACAAGGCCATTATAAGCACAATACTGTAATTAAATACATAGACACACATGCAGGTGCACCAAAAAATGCATTAATCAAATGCAAAATACAAATAAAAAACCGTACTTCAAATTGTACAAATCCCTTCGAGACCACTCGGCCAGGCCGAGACATTGCGAGACCGAGAGACCCGAGACCGAGACAAGACCGAGACCAAAGACTGTCGAGGCCGTGACAAGACCAAGACCACAAAAAAAGTGGTCTTGAGACCAAGACCGGTCTCGAGAACTACAAGTCTACTGATCGGCTGTAAAATGCCCCGATTCCACGAAAAATACGAGGTACGGTTACATTACTGGTCAGGTGTTTGCAATTAAAGATTAGGTTAACTTGAAAGTAATCAGCAACGTTAGGCACCACAGTTCAGTGAGCAACATCCAGAGCTAACCGTCATTGTAAACTTCACAAGTTGTGTTTAGACTGCTGCCTTGAAGAAATGACAAATAATTTTGCATTGTTGTTATTTGGCTTATAGTGGTAGGTTAAGCTATTCATTGTAGATAGGTCAGTTAATGATTGATGTGAATAATCTCTTTCTAACCATGTGTATATTATTATTATTGTTCACCACAACACACACTCAGTTCAATTTTAGCAGCCCGGGTTTTTCACTTGAATTTTAGATTTTGAGCAATTTGAATATAGTTTGTTGTTAATATGAGACACTTGTTTTTTTTTCCTAAAAGAAATTGCACCCCTTGAAATCACCCGCTGGGAATTACATATAAAGACATTTGAGATGTTTGATACTATTTAAAAAAAAAAAAAAAATGCAGATACTGTTTCTGATATCTGAATGATGTATACCGGCTGATACAGAGAACCGATCTGATACCAGTGTGTTTAGAAAAATAAATCATTTATTAACAGCAGTGTACTTAAAACTATTTTATGGATGATATATCCATAGGGGAGTTATGATTTAAAATATGTGATATCGGGCTGGTGCGTAGACTCTGGAACAACCCCAAAAGATATTAAGCCTACATAAAATATAATATATTAAAAAGAACATGTATGCCTTTCAAATTAAAATATTTCAACACAACATGAGCATCAGCAGTGACTACCATTCCACCATTACCAATAAAGTATGCATTTGTTTATAAGATTAAAATTATTATGACTTCTACTTCAGTCAGACAAGAACAAAGGAATATTAGAATCTCCACTAAGATAAATATTAGATAGAAGAAATACCCAAACATTTGAACATTGATCGTTTTATGTAGAAATGTGTTTATTTGTAGAAAGAATTTGGAGTTTTCCTGTTCCGTTCAGTTCAGTTTGAGTGTTTTTGGAGCAATGGCCATTAGAGGAAGTGAAGCTCAAGACTAGGAGAAGAAGGTGGTTAGTGGTTAGCTGTTAGTTCACAATGTGACTGCTGCTACAATCCACATCTCCAAACAAACCAGAATCAGAATACATCAAGATATTACTCAGAGTCATGCACAGATGTGGGTTTTTTTTTTTGTCTTGGTGAATTAATTACCGCTAAGCCTGACAGCTGTACCAGCTACTACTGATACTGAGTGCTTGTGGTTGCCGACGCCAGAGAAAAGATGTGGGCCTACTTGAACCCTCGTCTCTCACAGGGTCGCCACCTTCGACTGAGTGGTGGAAAAAAGGACCTGATATGCTCTGGTTTGTCCCCAAACCATGAACAACCTGCTTGCAGCTCTGTGTTGGTCTCAGTTCATTTAAGACGGCATATGAAAGCAGGCAGAAGGAAAACCAAAATACCTCAGGGATAATTGTTATTATTCACGGTCATCAACAAAAGAATTCCTTGCTGTATCTGCAGCACCTTCTTGCATTCGTGTTTCCTTCCTCCTCCTTCTCTCTCTTCCTCTTGGCATCTGCCCTCCAGCCAATCAATAGGACAGATGACAACCATGTGACTGTGACACATTTGTTTGACCCTGAGAGACTGCTGTCACTGCTTACGAGCATGCAATCTTATAAACAGTGAATACTGATCACTTCTAATCACCTGTCTTTCTGTGTGTCTGTAGCCTGTCCCAGCTGGTCAGGGAAGACGTGTAACTTCCATGGAACCTGTGTGGGTGGAAACCTCGGCAACGGGACCTGTCTCTGTGATGTCAGTATCCGGCCTGACTGTCTGTCTGTGACTGTCCTTTGTGTTCAGTTCAGAGATCAGTATTGTATATATATTTATAGGAACCCTTAAAGGAATAGTTTGGATAATTTGAAATAGGGTCGTATGAGGTATCAGTCCATTGTCAGTGTGTTACCAACAGTAGATGGCGGTCGACACGCCCCCAGTTTGGAGAAGCAGCAGGAGTATTGGTGTGGAAATTGAGCTATGTACGGCTATGGACAGGGTCAACAACGGAACATATTTTAGCCACCTAAAAAAATTGATGTCAGTTTAAGTGTGCGCTATATTTAGAATATTTTAACCATTTTACCTTGCAGTCAGACAGCCTTTTCCGATGAGAAACTGCAGATAAATTTCACGTTAAGCCAAATATGGATCTCTCCAGACCAACCAGACACTGGAGTTGCTTGCCTCGATCAGTTTGTTTGTTTTTGTTATTGTGTGACTTTGGTTATTCTGAACTAACCTTTTAAAATGTAGAAGTCACACAACACAAACAAACAAACCAGTCAGCTAGTTGAGCCAGTGAGAGACCAGCAACTCCCGTGTTCTGTGAGGTTAAGTGTTTTTGCAAAGGGAGTCTGGCTAAGCAAGAGAGTGATTTATATTTTTTTAAATGGGCATTTTTTAAGTGTCTAAAATATGTTTTGCTGCTGACAGCAGCAGCACATACCTTGTCTTCTTTGCTGGTACTCCTCTCTTCCTCTCCAAACTGGGAGCATGCCAGCCTCCATCTATTGTACATAATAATAAGTACCTCATACAAGTCCACTTCAAATAATACTAACTGTCGCTTCAAGTAAACATTGGCACTAATGTCATTTACATTCTTAATTTAGAGAGACTTGACTGCTCAAGTTTCTCAGTGTTAGCTTATGTTTCTGACAGGAGTTTTTTAGGTGTGTGTTTCTTGTGCTTCTGTTTTTGTGTTTGGGTGGAGAGTTGTGAGTTTGGAAACATAGTATGTTAGTAAGTTAATATTGTTGATGTCTTGATTATGAAGTGATAAAAAAATATTTTCTCTCTTTAGGAAGGCTTCTCTGGCTTTGCCTGTCAGGAGTGTCAGAATCCAAATCATTATGGAGAAAACTGTGATAAAGGTAGGCTCGCTCATTTCTCAGTCAGAAGAAAAAAATGCAGAACCTATTAAAAAAAAAAACAAAAAAAAAAACAAAAAAAAAACAACCCAAACCAAAGGACTAATGTTTGTATGTTTGAAGGAAGGAACATCACACAGTTATTTGACTGTACACTGTGTGTGTGTCTGTTTGTACAGAGTGCGACTGTGAGCATGGAGTGTGTAATAAAGGTCCAGACGGTGATGGACAGTGCTTGTGTCAGCCACCATACACCGGGAGGCGCTGTGACCAAGGTGACATGCTGGATTTTACTGTATCCGATTATAGAAACAATATTAAGATATATCAGATCATATTACTGCATATTATTAGGATAATTATAAATTGTATCAAATAATTATTATAATATATTATTATATAATTTGAGAATATCATTCACGCATACACTCCATCTGAAATTCGGGGTGCAATGAACTCATGGCCGCTGAGGTGTGTCAGCATGTATCCCTTTTAAGCTACATCAGGCCCCACCAGTCATGCTGCATTCCAGATAATATCGTAGGTCGGAATTTTCCCAACTCATACAACAAAAAGTATAATGGAACGCCACTCAGAGTCAGAGTTCCTGCTTGTGAACTCAGGGCAAATCCGTCTACCTCGACTTCATGTAGAAGCAGTTGTCTGATGTCACATACCGATGGCCTAAAATAATACATACCATCACATAGTAAAACCTGTTTTGCATGCAAATTGATGTCAAAATGTGTATATATGCCAATGTACCATGAAATGAAATGTATGATGGCATCTTATTACCTCAGGTGTCGTTTTTCTTCCTCTATGTCATTTATGCAAGGAGGCTGTACTGCCCAGGGTTCAACTGAGTGTACACTTGCCAAAGAAATTCATCAATTTGTCAGCATCAGCCATGTTTTCATTTACGTTTGGCGTTGTGTACCAGGAAGGCTTTGAGGCTGGAAGTTCGAAACTTTAACTGGGAAGGAGACCACCTCCCTTGTTAGCAAAATGACCAAAATACATCCCCATTGTTAAACTTCCATCCACTAGTAGCAGAGAGTGCGAGGGCAGAGGGGTCGTTTAGTTGAACATGTCTACTGGACTCATTGATTTTTCTTTTTTTTTTTTTTTAATCTTGACTGAGGTTTGTGCAGGTTAGAATCTGTGCCCACGACCATGGCTCTGAACTATCAGCAGTCCCAACTCTGCTGTGTTGATAATTCTATGGCACTGTCCATGGTGCTGAAGTAGCAGACAGATTTGTAATTGCACCTTTGTCTGCAGTCCCGCCCTTTCTGTCAAATTTGTCTTGTATTGGGGCACCCCTGTAGATCAGTTGATACAGCATGCACCCCATGTACTGAGGCTATCTCTCTCTTCTCTGCAGCAGCTGCCAGCTCGACTCCTGCCTGCGGCTCTTTGCTGTGTATTATCCCCTCTCTCGACTGCCTTCCTGTCTTCTCCTCAGCTGTTCCTATCAAATAAAGGCAAAGAGCCTAAAAAATAATCTTAATAATAACAGTAATTCACATAAATCGTGTCATTGCATATTGTTTAATCTTTTTGATGTTTCTGCTCAATATCTGTTCTTTCAGTTGTAGTCAGTCAAAAAAAACAACAACCAAACAATAATAATTCTGGCAATAATAATGGCATAATAATAATGTCTGTGCTTTTGTCTGTGTTTGTGTGCTTCTGTCTGTTTGTTGATGTTTTTATATGCCATCAACCTGCCGTCAATCGTACTGAGGTTTGATAATTTGCTCTAACAGTTTTCTTCTAGTCATCTTGGTGTTATTCAGTTAAAGACAAGGTGACACATATTGCATTTACTGCTCCAGTTCTGCCTGTCTGTATGATGTTTAATTGTTGCCCACAGTGAGCATCTGTTGTGTCTGTGTTGTTCTCAGTGAGTACGAGGTGCAGTAACTGCAGCCCCTACTCGTACTGTAAAGGAGAGGGAGACGCCGCCTACTGTGAATGTTTGCCCGGATACAGGAAAACGTCAGAGGGAAGATGCACAAGTAAACACACAACTCAAGGGTCATCTCAGATTTCGTTTTTTTTAATAAAAACTTTTAGTATAAAGGATTTTTTCAGTGAGGTTGTATGAGGTACCTATCTATAGTCAGTATATTACCTGCTACGCCCCCAGTTTGGTGAAGCAGCAGGAGTACTACTGTAGGAAGCTAAGCAAAGTACTGCTGTGGACAGGGTCAGCAGCAAAACACATTTTAGCAACCTAAAAAAGAGCACCTTAACAATCAATATTACTTTAAGGGTAGCCTATATTTAAATTATTCACTGCTTACTTCGCTGTCAGACAACCTTGGCGAAATCAGTAATTTTACCTTGTAGAAGTTGCTGGTCTACTGCTGACTGGATCTGTTTGATAGTCTCTGTTATTGTGTGACTTTGGTGTTTTTAAAATGTTAGTTTGGATCCACCAAAGTTGCACACACACAAACACGACACAAACAAACTAACAGGTTGATCGAGGCAGCGGGAGACCGCCAACTCCCATGTTCTGTCAGGTAAAATTACTGTTTTGCCACAGGAGTCTAGTGGCTTTGGAGACGGGAATATTTGGCTGTAAACCCGCCCTAAGAATAGAACTAGACAAGGACTACAGCCCAGAGTGGAGCTAGAAGTAGTGTCACATCTTGAATCAAGGCCGGAACAAGACCTTGACCCACAACAAATTCTTTCTGTTTCTTAACCATGAGAACTAGACTAGAGGCAGGACTTACACTTAGACCAGAAATGTTTTGTGAATGTTTTTGGGATAAAAATTCTCATCTGGACTGAGTTAGATCTTCATTTTCCTGTCCAGGTGTTTGCACACCGAGGGACTGTGATGTGAATGCCCAGTGCTCCTCACAGGGGTCAAAGGTCAGCTGCGCCTGTAAACCTGACTACGAGGGAGATGGCAAGATCTGCGTACCCAAAAACCCCTGCTCCAAGAACAACGGAGGGTGTCCCATCAACTCCACCATCTGTGTCTTCAAAGGACCCAACAAGGTTAGGATGCCTACAGAACCGCATAGAGAACCAGGTCTAGAACAAGACTAGAACCAGGACTAGAATGACAGTATAATCAGTACCAAAACCAACAGCACAGAGAATTGATGTCAGATCAAAAATTCACAAGCCAATATTAATTCCAGAATCAAAACCGGACTTAATCCTGAAACTGTGTTTAACCTAATTGTGTCTCTGTCCGTCTCTCAGTTTGGCTGCGAGTGTATGTTCGGCATGTCCCCTATTGGTGGCAACGCTGAGTTGGGTTGTGAGCTGGTCTCTGCCTGCACAGCGGACGCCTGTGACCCCTCAGCTATATGTCAAACTGGACTGGACGGACAACCCAGGTCAGACACACAAACTCCTCCGCTGTCTAGAACTAGATCTGCATTCAGAGGCTGTGTTACAGAAACGTCCTGACTTAAATTAAGACAGGAAGAGTCTTTGGTAGGATTTTTTTCCCAATTTGGTATTACAGAAGCAAATAACTAATTTTAGGAATCCTATTTTATCTTAGTCATTCTATCTTATATCAGGTTAGGAAATCCTAAGTACTCAATCCAACATCACTTTTCAGCTTTTATGTTTGTTACCTAGCAACCAACACTGCTGGTCTCATCTAGCCAAGTTTAACAACTTTGTAATCGTTGGATTGTTTTTTTAATCATTAAAAACATACTCAAACTTACAATGAAACATGCAAGAGAATGGAGCAGAAACAATGATGGGCACTTAACTTGATGACAGATGAGTTAGAGGGTCTTGGTGACACCTGTAAAGAAGAAGAAAAAATCCAAAAATGTTCTTTTTGGGAAATTGACAACAATGAGGAGATTAAAAAAAGAGTGGGCTGAGATAGCAGACACAGTACCCATACGGATTAAATCAGTTAGCTAACACTACAGTCAGCTAAACTAAACTACTGTTAGCTACTGCTAGCTAACTCTAGTGTTAGCAAACACTACTGTTAGCTAATGTTAGTGAAGACTACTGCTCTACTGTTAGCTTTTTAGAAAGTTAGCTATTACAGATGGAAAGTGAACGTTGGGACAGCTTAACAATTATTCTAAAGTTAGGAGAGTTTATTTAAGATTTTAGAAAGTTCTTATGCTTCTGTAATACAGGAGTCAGGACTGGGATTAATAGTAAAGTGAGAAATAGGTCTAAAACCAGGCCTAGTAATAAATGGAGAGTCAGGTCTAGAACTAGGACTAGAATTAAAACCTCTGAAATCTGATTTCAGACATTGTTTCTTTCTTTAGCATTCTAATTTCCATGAATGTGTGTCTATTGTTTTGTCATTCGTTGCTCCTCTCTCTCAGGTGTTTGTGTTTAGAGGGTCAGATTGGTGATGGCCGACGTTGCTATGGTAACCTGATGGAGCGTCTGATAGAGCTGGATGGGAGTGGAAGACACAGAGAAAATCTGACCGGAACTGTCGCTCTGTTTGGTAAAAGAACAAAAGTACACTGTAAAAAATGATGTTAAACATCATCCACCATGTTGCGCTGCCAGTAGCCTGCAAAGGACAAACCAGACACTGGCTCTAGATGTGACTGTAGTTTTAATGCTTGGAAAAGGAGCGTGAGATTAGGTCTTTCAATCTGTAACCCCTACACACCAGTCCTTTGAATGTCTAAAATTTTTAATTTCCAACCATAGACAGTATAAGTGGTGGGTGGAGCGTCTGTGACAGCACCCATAGTTTTCTGAAGAGCCATTTGAAGATTTCAGTGTGGTTATCAGTCTAACATAAGCCTCAATATAATCCACAGGTGGATTATATCAAAAAATTCACCCCCTGTACAGTTGTCATGAATGTGGAAATTAGCTATAGAGACTAAAACTGTTTTTGTACCAGGCAGTAAATGTGTTTGTTTCTGCTGTAAAGTTTTGCATTTTGATGTGGAGGTCAGTGGGGATTGACTCACTTTTGCAGCCAGCCTCAAGTGGCCATTTGAGGAACTGCAGTTTTTGGCACTTTCACATTGACTTCATTTTATTGCATTTTTACTTTGACCTTTGACAATTTGGATATGTGCATGTGTGTTTCAGAGAAAGGCTGTTCACTGCTGCTGAGTCACAACGGACCCTTGACGGCTTTCATCCCTCTGCTGAAAGCACCACTGACCGTAGGTCGAATGTCTGTCTGGTGTCACTTGTGTGTCTGTAGACAGGCACCTGACTGTCTGTCTGACTCTACCATCTCAAAGTTTTATTGTGAAGGAGAAATATGTAGGACCCTGTGTTCAAAAATGAGTTCTGTAATACAAATAGTGATTTGAAGCCATAGACTGTATATTAAATAGGTCGAATCCTTTTTTAATGTATGATCTGTGGTTGAAGCAAATTGTTTCCATTGGCCCACTCCTCCCCAGACTCAAGGCTCAGGCAGGCTACAGGAGCGCAAAACCAGTGCAATATTAGATTTTAACAATAACAAGTGACAGCGAGTCCTCCACCGTGAGTTGTTCAGCCGTTTATAACTGTCATTTGTCTGATGATGTAAAACTAATCCTTATCCCAAAAACAAAAGCCCAGTGCTCCGAAAATGCTCGCTCTGGATTAGAGTCCAGGGAATCCATTAGCATTTTGCTCAATCTGTCGGTTACAAAAATGTATTCCTTCTACAAGATTATTAATGATTTCTTACAACTCATAAACAGACAGTTATTTTGCAGACATTTAGCGTTTAACTCTAAATGTGAAAGGGGCAACCAAAAACAGAGTTTCTGGGCTGGAATATACATTTCAAATGAGTGCTCGCTCTAGCATTGTTGTCAGAGAAGCCACTATTTCAACTTTGTAGGGGTGGGAGAAGAAATAAATTTTCCTCAGTACACTGATTCTTTTTTAGGAATTCTGAATCAATTTTTTGATTCCTGAATTGATTTTTTAAAACGAATGCTAACACATAATGGGAATACACATTGATGTGCTAATGGAAATTGGCTTTGCTATCAGGGTAATAGTAACATAACAAACTGATCCATTTAACCTCACACGCTTAACATAAAACAACGTTGTACTTTCAGGCGTACATTTCCTCTGCTCTGTTGAAACAAACGAATAGCAGTAGATTTCCCATAGATAACTCAGTCTACTATGGCTTCAACACTCGACACCGACCGGCTACAGCAACATCAAAGGTTCAAAACTCAAAATACAGCCACTACTTTGAAGAGACAGTGCTTGCCAGGAGAGGGCAGCACAAGTTCAGTTTCATATGTGAAGAATGTGAAATTTAAATGCTCACATTGTACTATGTGCAGTTTTCAGGGGCTCTATTCATTTTGGCCTAACATTTTATTGTATTTATTATTTTCTGATGGCACCAGCTTGATGAGCAGGAACAGTTAAAGTTTACTTTGAAAAGTATTTAATTTACTACTTTTATACACAGTATAGCAGTGATGCTGTTAAAACAAAACTCAAAGACTGACTGATATGTGATGTGCGTGGTTTTTGAAATATGAATCATAATATACACCTATAGAAGTGTATGATTCAACTTATTCCCATGGTCTAGTGTTAATAAAGCAAACAAAAATTGCAGTAAAAATTACAATACATATGGAATCAGCATCCAAGTATAGTGATAGTATTGAATCAGGAGATAATTGTATTGTCCCAACCTTACAACTTAGCATGTTTCCTCAATCTCTTAAGACATTTCATGGTCACATAATGATTTTGTACAGTAAATATATCACATATTTCTCCTTTAATCATCACCTCAGTGTTCCTCAGCACAGAAATACACAAGTTTTGCGGATTTCTGTGATTTTGTTGAATGTCTCTAAAGAGGTGTGAATCAGAGCTGTTTCAAATTCATCCCAATCTGATTGAGAATGTGAAAGTGAACAGATTTTAAACAGCTGAATGTCTAATCAGTTTTCTACAACGTGTGATCTTTAGCCTGAGTTCGCAGTAACTGGAGCGGACAACAGCTCCATGATTGGATGTTTCTTACTTAAATGCACCTTAGGAGTTGTCTTCTCTCCTTCAGTTGGTACATCCATCTTTTGTACAGATGATTAAATCAGGAGAGTTTCCTGTCTGTTAAAGCCTTCAAGAGGTCAAACCGTCAGTAACCTAACATTGTCTGTAAGGAAAAAAAAAACACTGTTGCTGCAGGAAACTTGGACACTCAAAATAACTTTCCACACTTCACTACTCTATTGTTTTGTCTGAGATGCTGCTCCCCCATGCTGTAGGACATGTGGATCAAGTTTTCTCAGCATGATCGAGCGGCTTTGCACCTCTGATGTCTTGCTGTGTTGCAGGGTTTTTTTTTGTTTTTTTTTTTTTGTTTTTTGAAAATGACTGATATCCTGCTGCTTCTTGTCTGTTTGTAGCTGCGTGTCTGAATGTACAGTAGGTCGGCCTCATAAATCACCAAACACAGTGAAACAGCGTCGGCAGATAAAAAATGTCAGATGATAACAGATATAAATTCCACTCCTCTGTCATCGCCTTGTCCCATCTACACACACACACACACAAGCTCACACACACACTCAGCTCATCCTGAAAACAGACAGCTAGTGACAGATGGTCAGTACAAACTAGAACAAAACGGAGTGTGAGGCCTCTGGGCGCGCGCACACACGCAGAGACAGACATACACAGACACCCTGAATGTGAAATCTGATGTAACCATAGAAACCTCAGTTGGAGTTTTCAAATATTCGATATTTAAAGCAAGGATTCAAACAGGAGATGTTTCAAAGACTTTACATTAAAACATTAAAAGGAACCTGCAGACTTTGAAGAGCAGGTGTGGGTGGGTGTCCTTCTCAACTTGATAAAATTAATGAAGACTTGTGACTTAAAGGGACAGCTCACCCCAAACCCAAAAATACATAGTTTATCCATTGAGATTTTTTTGTGTCAGTTGCAGAGTTTTGGAGACATCGGCCGAAGAGATGTCTGCCTTCTCTCCAATATAATGGGACTAAATGGCATTTTACATTTGAAAAATTCAAAACCAGCATCTCTTTCCAAAAACCATGACCCGGTTACTCAATATAGTCCACAGACCTTGTTGTGAGCAGTTTCATGTAGCTTATGTTAGAGCCGATAGAGATGATTCCCCACACGTGTGCTCTTGTGTTTTACGTTTTTGAAAGACCACGAAGAAGATGCCAGCTCCCAGACTCGTGAAACATGGAGTTTCGCTTGTCTTAGAGCCCCATAAACACCCTTTCAACGTGTGAGGAAATATAAAGCTTGACAGACCTACGGCGCCCTAGTTACGGTTGCTAAGCTATGAAAGGACAGTTGCTGTTAGTAGGAGGGGCTTAGCGAGAGGTCAGATACATAATTTATTTAGAAAAAAAATGTCTGGACCCTAGCCAGTGGCAGGCATGAAGAATAACTATGTAGAAATAGCCACTCTTCTTGTTGATGGCCTCGTTTGTTTCCTTAGGCCATATAGAAGCATCATTATTCTGCGTGAAAGATCATTTCTGGGATTTTGTGTTATGAGTTTAAGATTTAACACCGGCAAAGCATTTAGACCCATAATGTGAGATACTTCTTTCCGGCATTAAATCAAAATTTGGGTCTGCTTCTGACTGGTTTACAGACAACTGCTCAAAGACAGAGCAGATGTTGCTTTGAATGACTGACTGTAAGTTTATGGCAGTGTAGAGGAGGCCAAATCTCTACAAAAAAAAATAAAGTAGAAAAGGAAACGAAGACACGGCCAACTGATGCAGAAAAAAAGAAAAAAAAAAATCAAGCAATGAAAGTGACAGAAATAGAAACTGTTCCTTTAAACAGAGCGAATACAGAACCAGGAGGAGATAAAGGCCACATGAGGACCACACCAGAGACGACTGAGAGAGCCTCCAAATGGCTGCGGATCAGAAGGAGTGATCTCTGGGGTCTGGTTAATCCTGACTGAGAGTGTCTGATGTTTAAAGACCCAAAACTCCCTATGATCCCTGGTTACATCACGATTGTGTGTCCAAGTGCACCCCAGGGTGTATCTCAGAATCATCTGTGCCTTTTATGTCGTTTTCACTGTGTGAGTAAAATGTCTTGTTGCATCAGTTGGACTTCTGTTGGATCAGAGCCTTCAAACATTTTCATATTTTTTGAAAAGAAAGAATGCAGATGTGCTGTAACATAGGATACAACACAACTCTGATAGGCTGTTTTCAAGAGCTAGTAGGAAGAAAATGATCAATAAATAAATTCCAGATCACTTGATCTACTCACCTGTCTCTACAGGGTGTCAATGAGGAGCAGGTGTGTAAAAACCACCTGATCCTGGGTCAGCACCTCTACAAGAATATGGAGGGACAAGACTTCAACCTGTACAGCGGAGCCAGGTTCAGAGCTAAAGACAACAAGGTAATGCTTCCTTTCCAAACTCCACAACCCTGTTAACAACTGTTCGATCCACAGCCCTGATTCCTAAAAACTTTGGGCATTGTGTAAAATGTAAATAAAAACAGAATGCAATGATGCAGTGCAAATCCATTTCAACCTATATTCAGTTGAATACATTATAAAGACAAAATATTTAATGTTCAAACTGATAAACTTTGTGTTTTGAAATATACAGTCATTTTGAATTTGATGCCTGCAACATATTTCAAAAAGTTTGGATAAAGGCTTATTTACCACTGAGTTACATCACCTTTTCTTGAACAACATTCAACTTAAGTGGTCAGTTGAGGACATTAATTGTTGGAGTTTTAAAAGTGGAATTCTTTCCCATTCTTGCTTGATATGCAACTTCAGATGCTCAACAGTCCAGAGGTCTCTCTTGTCGTATTTTGTGCTTCATAATGCACCACACATTTTCAATGGGAGACAGCAGACAGGCTGCTGGAGCATATCAAAATGTGTGTTGGCATTTTTTTTTGCTGAAATAAGCAGAGACTCTCTGGAAAAAGACGTCATCGAGATGGCAGCATATGTTGCTCCAAAGCCTGCAGTGACACCTGAAGGGTCAAAGGTCACGACATGATCCACACAGATGTTTTTTGAGTCTTTTTGGAAATGGGGCTGGAGATGATGCAAAATAAAGCCACATGCTTGTTTCTTCTGTCTTTCCTCTCACAAGTATGAAGTAAAAAAATAACAATAATTTCAAGTTTGGAGTTGAACGGGCAGTGTTTAGTTTAGATGTGGCTGGAAAGAGGAAAAACTTAATTTCTCTTTCTTAAAAAGTCAAAACAAAGTAGTGTGAATGTTTAGCAGCTAAAATGAAGATGGAACAAATATTCTGGTGATCCTGATGACAGTAAAGTCCTCAGGAGGTATAAATCTTAAAACTGTTGAGATAGTTGAAGATGAACACGAAGGTCAATGTGAACTGTTCTTTTGACTTTTTATTGGTCCCACAATCAGAATAAAAAAGAGATAAACCACAACAAGATTTGTTTTCTGCTACAGAAAGTTTTCATTTCTTCAGTTATGTTGACTTTTATACTGTTAACATAGCAGAACACAATTTATAATATACTCTTCTCCCTGTTCTGTCAAATGAATCCTACTTTTTTCTAATTAATGATATACTCCAGTGATCTCCTTTTTTTTTTAAGTCAGCAGTTTTGTGTTATGACAAAATTAAACATGATGCATTTAACAAGTCTGGCTTATTTAATTAAACACAAAAAGTGCATAATATAATCATCATCATCATATTTAATTATCATAACCTGGTGGTGAAGGAAAGATAAAATCCTTTATCCCAGTATACAGTGTATAATTTTGATAAATCCATAAATATATAGTAATGTTTTTAGAAACTCACTGAAGAAACTGATGATAAAACTTAAAAATTTCTGGAAAAGCTGAAAAGGCATTTTCATGGCTTTCTCAGAATGAGTCCTTTATATCTGCAGAGGGCGCAGGTCCTCTTCCATGGAGGCTGCATGTTGCATCACCATGTTTCTACAGTAGCCCAGAACAGACAAACCAAACACTGGCACTAGATACAGCCTTTTGCGTTTTGCACACGTTTGACGGCCGCCATAGGGGAAAGTGAAGGTGTTTGTAGTCTGTAAGTTCACCACCAGACACCACTAAATCCTACACACTGGTCCTTTAAAAAATTGTACTTACAGTGCTGCTATGTACTGCAGTGTCTTGTTGTTAAGTGGGTTCCAACACATTAGTAACCACATATTCAAACGTGTGAAGTGCTGTGTTAGGTGTGTAGCATAGGATGCTAAGCATTGTAAGTTACATGTTAAGTTGTATGTTAAAAGGTTACGGCCTAGCAACAGAGCCTAAGCACATGGCCACTGAAGCTAGACTGTAACGGATGTGCACCTCTTCAAAAATGTAACTACACATTGAGGCTGCGGTGGCTATATTGGTTGGCTTGACCTACATGTGCTTTCTGATGCTGGTGGAGACTGTTTAAAGTAAAGACAATATAAAGGAGGCTGAAGAAAGACTCTTCTCCTTATAGTAAAAACATCTAACAAAGACAAGGCAAAAATTCTGCAGTAACTCACTGTCACTCTATACCACAGTGTGTACATTTACATTACTTTGCATCTTGGTAGTTGGTTAGATCATACCTTGTAAAAACTTAATCAAACAAAAGAAAATTAATTGTCCACTCTGTTGATAGTCAGTTATTTCACACAGGCTCATTTCATCTGATTTCAAGGAGAATCTGGCCCAGTGGCAACTATTAAGAATAACTATAGAGAAACAGCTGATCATGTAGAGGCATCTGTAATAAATTGAGACTGTTTTATAACCAGTTAAAACTCCTTGTAGTAGCTTTAAGAAAATTTTCAAAAAAAAAAAAAAATGAGCCACATGACTACCAAAAGTCATAGCACACCATTCCCAGTATATCCTGCCATCCCAGAATTTTCATTAGCTCAGTAATATGTGAGCCTTCAAGAACAAGCAAACATTATAACCTTTGAAAATAAAATCAGATTGCTCCATCACATTGATGCATTAATCATGTGAATTCAACATTGCCATAAAACATCCCTGCTCACTGATATGCCCACAGCGGTCTGACTCAACCAGAGATATTAGTCAAAGATCCCTTGGTAAAAGGTCAACATCTGTGACAGCTGACAGATTTTGAATCACGGTATATATTGTCATATCGTCCAACCCCATCATAATAATATCTAATTGTGCTTTTCGACCATCACAGACACCTTCACTGGTAAAATCTTCAGTGGGACACGATCCTCAGTGTAAATGTACGGAAACAGGGTGTCAGTGAAGGTGTGTCTGAAGGTGTGTATGTGTGCGTTGGTATCAAGATCAGAGAATGACAGCTTTCCTTTGTCAAAGTCCAGATGAACTCTGATCCTCCGGAGCTTCGTCTTCACTGTCAGATTTTTCTCTGGATGTGTTATGGAGAATGTGGTGAATTTACCGTCTGAGAACAAAATTCTCCACAGTCCAGGCTGCAGGCGTCCATTCGTCATGATGTACTCTCCCAAAATGCCCACTTCCCAGTCCTTGTTGTCTCCAACCTCAACATCCCAGCTGTGAGTCCCCGAGTTAAAGCCTTCAGAACTCTGGACGGAGCAGGGGAATTTGGTTCTCTTCGGGTTTTTCGGAAGCTCTCGTCGCTCTCCAGCTCTCACGCTGGTCAGATCTTCAGACACGACGAGCTCTGGGTCGGCTGTGTTTGGATCCAGAATCACAGGAGTGAAGGAGACCATGTCCTTCATCTTGTTCCAGATGTTGAAGGTCAGGTTGCCCAGATGTTTGGCCTCATCTATCAGAGCTCCTGAGGGCAGGTGTGGATCATCCAGCAGGGGGCGCTGCTGGACTTTTTTCATTGCAGCCTTATAGCTCTGCAGGAATGAGACATCTTCAGCTCTCAGCTGCTCTCTGTGGCTCTGATTGTGTTTGAAAGAGCTGCTATCCCTCTGTTCAGAACCTCAGTCTCCTCCTCCATCATCTGACTCTTCTGCTCCTCTTCCTCCTTCAGAGCAGTGATCCTGGCCTCCTCTTCCTCTCGTAGAAACTGATGAAACTTCTCAAACTGCTCCTTAATCTGCGTCTCTGTGTGTCGAGCCTGGACTTTAATGTGTTTTGCTGTTTGATCACAGTTTTCTTTAACTTGTTCAAACAGCTTCAGTCTCTCCTGTAAGGGCTTCAGAGATTTCTGGAGCTCCTCTCTGTGATCCTGTGCAGCTTCATTGATTGGTCTGAATCTGTGGTTGCTGTGTGCTCTTGAGTCACGACAAACAACACACACTGGCTGCTGATGGTCCAGACAGAAGAGTTTGAGTTTCTCGGAGTGCAGAGTGCAGAGAGCTTCAGACCCTGCTGAAGCTCTTCGCTCTCTCTGCAGCATATAGGCCTCACACAGGTTCTTTAAGGCCAGGTTACGAGGTGGATTCCCCTTTGAGTGTCTTGTCTTGCAGCACGGACACTCAGCCTTTGTTTCCCCCTCCACCATTGCTGCAGACAGGCTTTACAGAAGCTGTGGCTGCATGACAGGACAACAGGGTCTTTGTAGATGTCCTGACAGATAGGACAGGAGAGATCCTCCTCTGATGTGAAAGACATTTTGTCTCTGAGTGAAGCTGAAAACGCAGCAAGCAGACAGGGAAGTCAGTCACTAAAGATGAATCCTTGAATTTTACTTTCACTTTGACTCGTCGCTCTTCCAGTTCTTTATGTAGAATCAGCAGCGGTTTAAGTGCAAGTATCCAATAATCCAGTAAATCCAGCCTCTTTTCCTCTCCCAGTGGACTTGGGTTTTGGTGTTAATCTTATAGTTTATCTCCAAGTGTGTCTCTTCGCTCAGGAACAACCAGGAATAAGCTGTGTTTCCTGTTAGGCTGCATTGAGTCAAAGAGTGGGTGGAGTTTTTGTCACAGACATTTCTGCTGAGTGATCATGTTTATCATATTAGGAATGTTGCAAGAAACTTGACTAGTGCCTTGTGTGTGTTATCTTCATGTCTTTAGTTATTGCATGTGAAATATGTTCATGGCGATTTTGTCCTTGTTCTGTGTTACAGTCTTTAAAATACAAAAATCCTAACCTTTCATGGGTTAAAATATTTCATCTTATGTTTACAGATTTATTTGTAAAACCCTAACATGATGTAGAGAGTACAAGTACAAGAGAAGTTGGAGAAGTTGATACTTGAATACTAATTCTTTGAGTCAAATGTCCAGTTTTATAAATTATCCCTACAATCAGGAGTTATTTGAACTCAATTTTTCCTTTCTGTGTGGAGTTTGCATGTTCTGACCATGTTTGTGTGGGTTTCCTCCAGCTGCTCCAGTTTCCCACCACCATCAAAAGCATTCAGGTTAAGTTAATTTCTCCTGTCAGTGCCCTTGACCAAGGTGCTGGCTTATTTCTGGAGTTGGTCTGTAACTACTGCACAGTGGCTTCCTGCTGCTCCCAACACTTACAATGGATCAAATACAAAAAGCTAATTTCACTATGCATTGTGCTAGTGTGACTGTGAATGTGCTAAATAAATTTGATTTAATTTTATTTACCTTTTAAAAATGTAATTGACAATCTTGTAATGAAAACATCAACACTTACTAAGAAAGTAATGACCTACATACAGTATATGACCAGTTGCTAAACAGTTGTTAAACATTTGGGAACAGAGTTTTGGTGTAGATGACCAAAAAAATCACTAGCAGGAGTTGTATAACAGAAACTTGCTCATTTTTATAAGTGGGGAAAGCAATAATAATAGTTTAATTTTTGAAAGTGAAATTCTTTCGTATTCTTGCTTGATATATGACTTTAGTTGCTGAACAGTCCAGAGGTCTCTGTTGTTGGATGTTGTGCTTCATAATGTACCACTCATTTTCAGTGGGAGACAGGTCTGGACTGCAGGCAGGTCAGTCTAGTACCTGAACTCTCACTATGAAGCCACACTGTTGTAACACATGCAAAATGTGTCTTGGCATTGTTTTGCTGAGTAAGCAGGGACGTCTCTGCAAAAAGACGTCGTCTGGATGGCAGCATATGTTGCTCCAAAACCTGTATGTACCTTTTGGCATCAATGGGGCCTTCACAGATGTGACAGTTACCCATGACACACACCTCCATAGAGTCTTAATTTTCATTTATAGATGCAGCAACAAACTGTGTTTACTGACAATGGTTTTCAGGATGTTCCTGAGCCCATGTAGTATCCTTTAGACAGTTATGTGGGTTTTTAATGCAGTGCCACCTGAAGGGTCAAAGGTCACAGGTATGATCCAAACAGATGTTTTTTGAACATTCCACAACTTTCCCAATCTTTTGATGCCCCCGCCTCAACTTTCTGGGAATGGTTGAAGATATCAAATTCAGAATGAGTGTAAATTTGCAAAAAAACCAAGGCTTATCAGTTTAAACAAAATATCTTGTCTTTGTTATGGATTAAATTGAATATAGGTCAGAAAGGTTTTGCAAATCATGACATTCTGTTTTTATTTATGTTTTCACGGCATTCTAACATTTTTGGAAACAGGGCTGTAGATGATATAAAATAAAGCCACATGCTTGTTTCTTCTCTCTTTCCTCTCACAAGTATGAAGTAAATGATAACAATAATTTAAAGTTTGGAGTTGAAAGGGCAGTGTTTAGTTTAGATGTGACTGAAACGAGGAAAAGCGTAATTTCTGTGACCCGTGTCTTAGAAAGTTAAAACATTAGTGTGAATGTTTAGCAGCTAAACTGAAGATGGAACAAATATTCCAGTGATCCTGGTGATGGGAAAGTCCTCAGGAGGTATAAATCTTAAAACTGTTGAGATAGTTGAAGATGAACACAAGGATACAACAGTCAATGTGAACTGTTCTTTTGACTTTTTTATTGGTCCCACAATCAGAATAAAAAAAACAGAGATAAACCACAACAAGATTTGTTTTCTACAGATAGTTTTCATTTCTTCAGTTATGTTGACGTTTATACTGGTAACATAGCAGAACACAATTTATTAATATACCCTTCACCCTGTTCTGTCAAATGAAACCTACTTTTTTGAAAATAATTGTATTAAAAATCGACATTGTCAGCAATTTGATGATCATCCAACCCCCACCACTTTAAACTTAACAACACATCTATCAGCTTAATCTTCACACCAAAATGTACACCATTCCCATTATATCCTGCCATCCTAGAATTTTCATTAGCTTAGTAATATGTGCACCTTGAAGAACAAGCAAACATTAAAACCTTTGATAATAGAATCAGAGTGCTCCATCACATTGACGCATTAATCCTGTAAATTCAACATTGCCATAACACATCCCTGCTCACTGATATGCCCACAGTGGTCTGACTCAACCAGAGATGTTAGTCAAAGATCCCTTGGTAAAAGGCAGTAGTGGACAAAGTACTCAACCCCAGTACTTGAGTCAAAGTCCAGACACTCCTGGTCAAATATTACTCAACTACAAGTGAAGGTTGCTGAGTCAAAATTTTACTTGAGTTAAGATACTAGAGTACTTGCTTTTAAAAATACTTAAGTATTCAAAAGTAAAATTACAAAGTACATTTTCTAATATTAATATGTTGCTGTATTGTTTTCAGATGCATTTACAGAACCTTGTGTAACTCTCTGAAACCACCTAATGATGCACTGTCTTGCTTGTAGAACCACGATGCTACACAAAGCCTATAGAAACATGTATAAAAACTACAGCATAGAAATGCAATCAAAAACAAAAAGGACAGCTGTTGTAATTTTCTGACATAACTGTTTTAAACTGTATTTCACCATGTAAAATTAGACTGAAGCCAACTGTAAGGAGTTCTCCAAGTCTGTTAAATAACTGAGATTTCTTTCTGGCTTCAGGGACAGTATATACATTAATTATGTGGTATTTTTCACCCTGATAAAAACAATCCTACATTAAAAGCTACCTGGAATTATTTCTCTTTTTCTAATTATATATTAAATTATACACATGATATATTTTCTAATTATAATAATCTTGAGATTTAATTTTGTCTTTCTCCTGCCGTTGCCATTACTGAGTTTTGTTTGAATGAAAGAGGGAGAACTTGCTTGCACTTTTTTGCTACATCAGTCCCAGCTGACAGCGGGTACTGTGATTGGTTTCATGTGGCCAGTTGCATTTTAGAAAAGAAAAAACAGCAACAGCTGACCTCAAAGCTATGCTTAGCCTAAAAGTAACGATTGACAACCTTACTAGAAATGTAGTGGAGTCACAAAGTACAATATTTGTCTTTGAAATGTAGTGGAGTGAAAGTCATAAGTTTCCAAAAAGACAAATACTCAAGTAAAGTATAGATACTCAAAAAATGTACTTAAGTACAGTACTTAAGTAAATGTGCTTCGTTACTGTCCACCACTGGTAAAAGTTCAACAAGGTTACCACATCTGTGACAGCTGACAGATTTTGAATCACAGTATATATTGTCATATCGTCCAACCCCACCATAATAATATCTAATTGTGCTTTTCCACCATCACAGACACCTTCACTGGTAAAATCTTCAGTGGGACACGATCCTCAGTGTAAATGTACGGAAACAGGGTGTCAGTGAAGGTGTGTGTGAAGGTGTGTATGTATGCGTTGGTATCAAGATCAGAGAATGACAGCTTTCCTTTGTCAAAGTCCAGATGAACTCTGATCCTCCGGAGCTTCGTCTTCACTGTCAGATTTTTCTCTGGATGTGTTGTGGAGAATGTGGTGAATTTACCGTCTGAGAACAAAATTCTCCACAGTCCAGACTGCAGGCGTCCGTTCGTCATGATGTACTCTCCCAAAATGCCCACTTCCCAGTCCTTGTTGTCTCCGACCTCAACATCCCAGCTGTGAATCCCTGAGTTAAAGCCTTCAGAACTCCTGACGGAGCAGGAGAATTTGGTTCTCTTCGGGTTTTTCGGAAGCTCTCGTCGCTCTCCAGCTCTCACGCTGGTCAGATCTTCAGACACGACGAGCTCTGGGTCGGCTGTGTTTGGATCCAGAATCACAGGAGTGAAGGAGACCATGTCCTTCATCTTGTTCCAGATGTTGAAGGTCAGGTTGCCCAGATGTTTGGCCTCATCTATCAGAGCTCCTGAGACCAGCTGTGGATCATCCAGCAGGGGGCGCTGCTGGACTCTTTTCACTGCAGCCTTATCGTTGTGCAGGAATGAGACGTCTTCAGCTCTCAGCTCCTTCTCTGTGGCTCTGATTGTGTTTGAAAGAGCTGCTATCTCTCTGCTCAGAGCCTCAATCTCCTCTTTCATCATCTGACTCTTCTGCTTCTCTTCCTCCTTCAGAGCAGTGATCCTGGCCTCCTCTTCCTCTCGTAGAAACTGATGAAACTTCTCAAACTGCTTCTTGATCTGCGTCTCTGTGTGTTGGGCCTGGACCTTAATGTGTTTTGCTGTGTGATCACAGTTTTCTTTGACTTGTTCAAACAGCTTCAGTCTCTCCTGTAAGGGCTTCAGGGACTTCTGGAGCTCATCTTTGGAGACCTGTGCAGCTTCACTGATGGGTCTGAATCTGTGGTTGCTGTGTGTTTGTGAGTCTCGACAGATGAGACACACTGGCTGCTGATGGTCCAGACAGAAGAGTTTGAGTTTCTCGGAGTGTAGAGTGCAGAGAGCCTCAGACCCTGCTGAAGCTCTTCGCTCTCTCTGCAGCATGTAGGCCTCACACAGGTTCTTCAAGGCCAGGTTACGAGGTGGATTCCCCTTTGAGTGTCTTGTCTTGCAGCACGGACACTCGAGCCTTTGTTTCCCCCTCCACCATTGCTGCAGACAGGCTTTACAGAAGCTGTGGCTGCATGACAGGACAACAGGGTCTTTGTAGATGTCCTGACAGATAGGACAGGAGAGATCCTCCTCTGATGTGAAAGACATTTTGTCTCTGAGTGAAGCTGAAAACGCAGCAAGCAGACAGGGAGTCAGTCACTAAAGATGAATCCTTGAATTTCTTTTACTTTCACTTTGACTCGTCGCTCTTCCAGTTCTTTATGTAGAATCAGCAGCAGGTTTAAGTGCAAGTATCCAATAATCCAGTAAATCCAGCCTCTTTTCCTCTCCCAGTGGACTTGGTTTTGGTGTTAATCTTATAGTTAATCTCCAAGTGTGTCTCTCTGCTCAGGAACAACCAGGAATAAGCTGTGTTTCCTGGTTGGCTGCATTGAGTCAGAGAGTGGGTGGAGTTTTTGTCACAGACATTTCTGCTGAGTGATCATGTTTATCATATTAGGAGTGTTGCAAGAAACTTGACTAGTGCCTTGTGTGTGTTATCTTCATGTCTTTAGTTATTGCATGTGAAAGGATACGTTCATGGCGATTTTGTCCTTGTTCTCTGTAAAAGACTTCCAAAGTTCAATCAAGTAGAGATTTTCCAAAGTTAGAGTCTATTTAGTACAAAAATCCTAACCTTTCATGGGTTAAAATATTTCATCTTATGTTTACAGATTTATTTGTAAAACCCTAACATGATGTAGAGAGTACAAGTACAAGAGAAGTTGGAGAAGCTGATACTTGAATACTAATTCTTATATGTAAATTTAATTTGAAATGTAGTCAAACAGGATGATGTTGATATAATTATGAAGTGTAATTTATTTTTCAAATTCAAAATGTCTTCAACCTAATGAAATATACAGTCATGAGTGGAAAACTTCAGTTTGGATAACAGCAGACTGACTGCACATGACTCTATCACAGGTCTGAACCACTTGGAAATGATCTTCATATCTGAAAGAAAATTCAAAACCCAAGAAAACTGGTGAACGCAACAAGTTCTCCTAAATCACTCGTACGCACCACTTAAGAACAAATCTGTTCGTACGAGTGGTTCTTGCAGGAGGCACCTTATAAGATAATTAATTGTTTTTCAGGACTCCTGAAATACAAACTCTGCAGAGCAGTTAACTTGGCACAGTTTCTTGTCATTAAAAAAGGTAATGGGGAGTATGTTGGTAGTCAGATGGTTCTGGTTCTAGTTGTATGGCTGCATGGCCACTGTCGTTTGGTCGATTCCAGCTGCAACTACTATTAGTTTTTCTTTCGGAGAGATTATCCAAAGTATTGCCAGGAACTTGTGAAGAGTTTGAGAAAGAGAAGTTGCCCACTAAGCATTTTCTCTGAGCAGGATGATGATGGGTATGGATTTTTTTTTCACTCTGCGTCAGTTTGACCCATTAATCCACCAGGCTTCCGTCATAAATTCCTCTGTCATGCTAAAAGCTGCTCTTTCCTTTGGCAGGTAGCTCATCCACTCTGTTCAAGATCAGTGATAGTTTTATTGCAAGGAAGTGGAGGAGCATCTTTGAGTCCATAAACAAAGTGAATGCACTCATTGCGACGATGCTGGCCTGTGTCTGCTACACCTTTTCTTAATCTTATTTCCACAATAACCAGACCAACTGAAGTTCACAACACACACACACACACACACACACACACACTGTTTCTGTCTGTCTGGTTGATGTAGAGATTCATCCTGATGGAGACCCCAGCAGAGGCTACACCGTCATCCAGGAGGACCTGCCAGCAGCCAATGGGATCATCCACATCATTGACCGGCCAATCATAAGCACACTTTTTACCAGACCTTCTCGTGATGAACAGGTGAGTTAAAGGGTCGCCTCACAGAATACGGAAAACTACCTGAAAACATCAGGGCTATTCAAGTTGAACAGCAAGTGGGACAAATAGTAAAATCACTTGGGAGTCACACAGAATACAATTATTTTTTGCAAATAACTCCTTGAGTATAGTTGACTACACAACTAGTTGAATACACCTGATCTACCTGAGGTTAACAAAAAACAGGTAACTGCACTGGTCCAATGAAATAATGGCCACAAATCATACAGATGTCTTTTGAGGATTTATTTTCTCTGTTTCCTCAACAGACAACATGAAAACGACAAAAAATGAAACATAAAAAACAAGGTTTCAAATACAAATGTCGTAGTTATTTTAAAGGCTCTCAAGCAAGTGTCCATTTATTAGACAAGTCCAAAAACATCAGCACAGCAACAGAAAATTTATCAAAATGTTCATGTGAAAGTGCTTAAACAAATATTACACACAGCTATGAAACAAATGAAAGTATGAAATCACACATTACCTTGTGTGCTTCTTGGACCGTGCAGAATATGGTTATTTTGGGGCTGTAGTCTTTTCCTCTGCAGCCATGTTGGCTCTGACTCATAATGCAACAGGTGTTTGACTAAATTCTGCTCATGTAACCTGTGACACTCAACATCACATAAAACCTCGCAAGAAAGAGCACTGATTTTTTTAACCAAACATTATTTTAAGTTGGTATATTTTAGACAGATTCTTACATCAAAATTACTTTTTTGACATCTTATTCATTATATTTGAAATCATTTTTAATGACTGTATGAATTCACACATTGATGAAATTGTGACAGAAAATAGGAAATAAACATTTTGGTGAAAAATGTTCTGACAGTTACAAAACATTTGAAAAAAGTCTCACAAAAAAGACACACATAATTTACTGTGGGAAATGCTCTGTTTTTTTTTTTTTTTTTTAGAGGGAGCATTTCTGGTGCTCAGTGTTTTTGTTTAATATGAAAATATGTGCCTTAATGCATCAATATTTTTTTTATGCCCAGTTATATGCATACTAAATGAGGTGCCCCTGTACCTCATGCTATCTCCCCACCTCCTTTCTGTCTACTCTACAGCTGCACTACAATAAAGGCAAAAAAGCCCAAAAAATAGTTTTAAAAAAGTATACTAAATGATGTCTTGTTAACCGGAGTGTCACCTGCGTTATAAGCGTGTAATCTAACTGTAAGTTTGTTGATTTCACATCAGTCTATGAAAGTGACTGTCAGACATTTGATCTTCTTCTTCTGTACAGTTTGCTGATAAGACGATCGCAGAGATTCTGACTAAGGATGAAAAATTCAACCGCTTCCTGTCTCTGGTTGACGTGAGTATTTTGTTGTGGCCAATAACATGATACAGATGTTTGGTTTCATTCCACTGAAAGGAATCAGTCAAACTTTATTGGTCTTTCACCAGCTTTCATTTCACTCCAGCAACCCCAGCCACAGTCATTATCATACATAATGTTGTCTGTTAGCTTTAGCCTCAGTCTTTTAGGGATATCATATGCCTTTGTAAATTAGACCCTCTCACAATATTATTGTTTCAAATGAGCTGATTGGAAACATTAAGAATTCAGTTGGAGACAACGTTTTCAACTGACTCATGGAGCTAACATTGTTAAATTGGCTTGTTAGCTCCACCTGATAGAGTCTGCCAGTGACAGTTGTCACTTCAGCAAAATCCACAGTTGCTGGCTAGAAATTAAAAGCAGTGTTTGTTTTCTTCTCTCTGACATCAAGGACTCGCTGTTTGAAAAATTGATAAACATTCTGAAGGGTAAATCTGCCACCATTATCATTGTAAACTGCATTTTCTGTTGAAGAATGCAAAGATTGACAGCCATAGCAACAGTAACTAGGCGGGGGTTAGCGAACAGTCAGTTCTCAGACAAGTTGGAACCTCTCTTACATGGGAATCTGTGCTAAATCCTTGGTGCTCATCTGATATGATGTGTTTGTGTGTGTTTTGTAGAATTGTGGGTCGCCTCCTCCCCTGCGGGGTCCAGGACCCCTGACTGTGTTCATCCCCACCAACCAGGCTGTGGACCGAGCCAGAGACGGCAGCATCTTGTACATGCTGAACGACGTATGTGTAATTAGTATTAATATTTTCATTCATTTGTATATTTTCATATATTTTACTTATTATCATTAAATCCAATGAAAAGACAAAAAACAACAACACTTGTGTTTCTATATAATTGTCAAGTGAATTTGAAAGAAACTGAACTCTGAAATGTTGCCCCCCCCCCCAAAAAAAAAGTGGAGTTTGGAGTGAGTAAACTAGGCTACGCAAAGTGTAGTGACTTAAGAAGTTGACACTATACTGCACGTTAAAGAGAAAGAAGTTAAGGTCGCGAACCAGAAACAAAACCACTTGTTTTGGCCATCTACAAGAGAGAAATCGAGAGAGGTCTTCAGGAATTATTTTCAGTTTGGCACGTTATAATTATTCTTTCATGGTAGTGTCAACAGTGACAGCAGAAACAACTTCTTCCTCTTCTTCTCTTCTCGGAGCAGACACAGTTGATCAGCCGGGCTGTTCAACTTCAGGAGCAACAGGGTCGCACAGAATACTGTCAGTTATTTGGTGCAAATAACTCTTTGAGTATAATGTTGATAGAAATATTACTATAAAGTAGTCACAAGCATCCGTTTTCTTTCACTTTAATTGTATTATTATAACCAAGAGCCACTTGATGCTGTAGAAAAGTTGCAGAGTGGAAACAGTTGATCTGCCATGTGAGTTTAATGTTTGAACTTGTTTGGAAACGGTGTTGCCATCTCCCAATAAACACAAAAACTATTTTTTGAAAAAAAAAAAAAAAAAAAAAGGCAAAAAACCCACTGAAGCAAGCGTAAAAACCTTGTGAAATTAAGGAATTTTTTTCAAGTTTTGCCATTTCCACCAACATTTGCTAAGGCAATACCTCAAAATGTGCAGAAAAATACAGTATTGGAAACATGGTTAATGTTTTAGTCTGAATCTCAATACTCTAATTTATGATGCTGTCTGCCACTTGCAGCCGCAAAACCATCAGTTCCTATTAAAAAGTACATCTTAAAAAAATGGCTCATAAATTATTTTGTTTCATTTTTGTTTAAAAGCTCAGTAATTTCCTAAAGTAATATCAACAACCACCCCAGCCACTTACCGTCCTTTTTGACAGCAGCGATACAGTCAGTCTGTTTGACCTGAATGGGACGGAACCTTAATCAGCATCATTGGTAACATCCGTGTTCACACTACTGTTTTTTTAATATTGTTTTTTGGGCTTGTATGCCTTAAATTTTTATAGGACAGCTGAAGATATGACAGGAAAAGGGGAGAAAGTGTGGGGGTATGACAAGCAGCAAAGGACCACAGGCAGGAGTCGAACTTATAGCCACCGCAGAGCTCTCACAGGCTCAGTATGTTGGGCAGTTGCTCTACCACTGAGCTACCAGGCTACACTACTCTCCTATTTAATGTCAAAATGGCTGCTGTGAAATAGGTCTACTCTTTGCCCTTTTAGCTTTGTATTATGCTGTGTGAAGATTATCAGGATTTTAAAATAATGTTCTCTCTTTTTTTAAGGCCAAATATAAACTTCAGGAACTTCTCAGACACCATGTTTTCTCCCAGGCAGTGGTAAGACACCCCCACCACCTCCATCAATCCATCTGTCTGTCAGTCCTTCCTTATTTCTTTTTTTCTGTCTTTTTGGATGAAGTTGTTAGGGAAGACAGCAAAGAAAGAAATACCTTTCTGTCCAACACTTGGGCAAATTGCCATGATATTTCCTGATCTTATTGACCCTTCGCTAAGCACCGCCCTCCTTAGTTACTGTTGCTACACCTGTCAGGCCTTCCACTCTCGCTCTGCATTTATGCAGTTTACGGTGATAACAGTGGTAAATTTAACATCGGCGTTGGGAGAAATTGTCGAAACACGAGGTCTTTGATTCATTGGAGAAGCAAACAAAAGCAGCTTCTCATTTCTAGCTGATGACTGTGAATTTTGTTGGCTAAAATGACAACTCTTTCATAAGTGTAGCTGACTGAGTCGGCTGATAAATGTATCTAACAGCTGTGTACATGATATAACGTTAATGCTAAAAGACTGAGGCTAAAGCTAACTTATGTCTCAGCAAACATTGGTCAGATGGTGAAATACAGCAGATATATCTAAATGATAGTTGACAGAAATACACTCATTAACGTGGGAAAAGTAAGCACAGGGATGAAATTAGTGCAGTGGACTTTGAGATGGGTCACCGAGCCAGGCCAGTCGGACCGCGATCGTGGAAGACAGTCGGGATAAGAGCTAAGCTAACCTGGCTTAGACCTGAGACAGCCAAAGTGAGATGCATCATCATCGACCCACTTTGATTCTGCATCAGCCCACATCCTCCTCCTCATATCAGCCACATAACAAATGCAGATGCAGAGAGATTTAACAAGTTTGTCTGGAGGTAAAGTTACAAGCAGCTAGTAAGCTAGTGTTAATTTGCTGGACATGCTAATGTTTGCAGCTTATGTTAAAGCAGATGAAGACAGAGTTTAGTCCATTCACCACATGTGTGTTCTTGGTTTCATGTTTTTGAAAGACTACAAAAAAGACGCCACCGTCCAGACTCACGAAACGCTGAGTATCGCTCCTCTCAGAGCCTCCTGAACACCTTCAACATGTAGAAAAATGCAAAGGTTGACAGCTGTAGTTACGGTTGCTAAGCTGTCATTGGACAGTTGCTGTTTGGAGGCGGGGCTTAGCGAAGGGTCAATTTCTTTTCTCCAGATGATGAACCCTTAAGATTAAATGACCGCATGACCTTTTCTTTAACGCCACCCTCAGGACAAACTTTAGATTTGTAGCTCCACTGTTGGTAAAGTATTAGGAGTAGCTAAACCAGTCACAAATCAGACTTTAATTTAAAAAAATTAAAAAAATAAAATACTTTTTAGTTGATGATTATTTTCTGTCTGTAGCTGACAGTCGACGAGTTGGCTGCTCTCCCTCAGATTCAGACGATGGCCAATCAGATTGTCACCATCGCTGTGTCCAGTGATGTAAGTGTCTCCTCACAGTGTCTCTCATGATTTCGTTTGTTTTCTAACATTAGCAGTTTTACATTTACACCAGGTGCTCCCTCTTCCCTCTCCAGGGAAAGATCCTGTTGGGCGAGAAGGGCGTCCATCTGACGAGCACCAACATTATAGCATCCAATGGGATCATCCATATGATCGACGGGCTTCTGTACCCGCCGTCCATCCTTCCCATCCTGCCTCACCGCTGTGATGTCATCGAGAGCAAGATCACCATAGTGAGTAGACACTCACAAAAATATGTTGTGTGTTTGAGATTCTCAAAAAGCAAAAAAGACTTGCACACTGTCTTCTGCAGTTGTAGTCAAAGATTTAATAACGTTGTTATTTAATCTTAAGTGCAGAAGACAGTGTACAAGGGTGTTTTTGCTTTTTATTGTCAATCCATGGTCTTCTTCTGCGCACCTGTCAGCCCACAAGTGTGGAAAAGTTTATTGTTCTTTGATATTTTAGATTCTTCAAAGTAGCCACCTTTTGCTTTCATGGCAGCTGTGCACACTGTTGGTATAATCTGAACTATTTCTTATAAAAATAAAGAATAAACACTGAATGAGTAAATGTGTCCAAATTTTGACTGGTACCATATATGACAAGTGAGGTAGTAAATCACCCGGTAAAGGCCTGCACACCTGTTAAGGATTGTAACTCTGTTCTGTCTACCAGTTACCTGTCTAACCAGCCTGTTCAGTACTTTAACTGCATGTCAGCAGTGAGTCACAGTAGTCATCATGGACAAAATGACTTTATCCAGCATCACCAGATTTATAATAAAGGGAATAAAAAGGCCAATAGAAGCTTAAAGCTAACTGTAATGCTAACATTAAAGGGTAAGTATTAATTTTTTTCTGTGTTTGTGATTTCAGGGTCCATGTGTTCATTGCAATTACCTCTTTGAGACCGAGTGTCCAGAAGGCAGCACTGAACTGGTAAAACATTGTTATTACTGCAACACGTTAAAGCTGAGCTACTGAACCCAAGTGTGAGACACAGAGGCCCTGTTCAGACCTGGTATTAATGTGCATCCTCTGTGATCTGATCCCAAGTGGACTGCTTTGAGTATTTGAGTTCACATCTGACATTAAAATGAGTGACCGCTTGTGATCAGATCTCACTTCCCCGCTCTGTATGCAGATAAATACTGGGCTGTTTTGTCAATTTAATGTTCATGAGGCCATTTTTTTATTCTTTTTTTTAGTTCAGCGCCACATTAAACTCCTATCAGCTACCTATCAACTATGATCAGATCAGGACAGGATCAGGACACTTTGTCTGACTGTGTGTAAATTTAATGTTTTCACATCACAGATGACCAAGAAGATCATTAATGACAGCATCAGAGAGAGAGAGAATAAAAGTGTGTCACGGTGCACCGTGGTGTGTCTCACCTGTGCTCTTTACAAGGAAAAACTACAAGGAAAGAGACAACTTAATGTATTAGATTTAATGCCTAATGTACAAAAACGGACAACTGGTTAAGAAGTCACCGCAGCTGCTGTGCTTTTACGCTCTGTATGCACATAAACTAATTTGCAAAATGCATTGTTGCTTTTAACTCGTGGCTCACCGGAACATTTGGACACATTATATATATAACATTTGCTGTTGTCCACTCTCACACTCGCAATATTCTGAATTTGAAACTTTCTTTAGACATGTAAACATCAAATTCAGAATATGTGTCTCAGTTGGGGTTTTTATAGCAGTTTGTGACACACACTCTCTTCTGCTCTGTGCTGTAAACAAACCAAATAGCAGGACTGGGGTAGAGATACATGCACAAAAGAAAATGCACAAATATTGCAATGCTGACCTTTTTGAAGAAGGTGGTTAAATGAATGAAAGAGGGAGGCTGAGTTTGCACGGTCGACAAGTCTGCCACCAGTGGAAAACTTTGAGAAAATACTATTATGACAAAAAGGAGCGTTCATAATCAGAGAATGCACGGCTGCATGTAAACAGGAATATTCATTTTCATTAGCCATGTAAACAGCCGAGTAGGAATATTGTCTTTTTCAGAATAAGGGCAAAGCCCAGAATATTGTGTACATGTAAATGTAGCCATTGATAAAGCAATGTGGTCACATGTGGCCCAGAACACTGCTGAATGTGGTCAGACAGAGCAGATCTCAAATACATCCTGAGTGTATTCACACCTGTACTCAGAACTGTCCACTTGTGATCAGATCATTCAGGACTAGGGCTGGGTATCGGTACTCAATGAGGTATCGACTGAAATAACCACCATAAACACCAAGTAGCATTGAAACTTCTTCAGTCAAACAATACCTGCAATCAATCCTTTTCATATCCAGACCTAGGAAAAAAAATACTATTTATATTGTTTTGCTCGGAGCCAATTACCCCAAGTGTTCTTCTTAAGGAAAAATAACTTTGAAAAAATGATCAAATGAAGTAATCCGTTAGTGTCAGCATCATTTTAAGGGTACTGGTAATGTAATGTTTTTTTTAAACGATATTCACCCCTACTCAGGACGCATGCTAATAGCAGGTCTGAACAGGGCCAGAGAGGCGAGGAGACTGGAATTAATAGGAAGAATTTTTGTAGCAAGGCTGAGGGAATGGATATGAGCCAGGAATGAGCTGGGAAGATGGGAAGCCTGGGAGCGTGGGGAACTAGGCTGGTGGGTAGTTAAGCTGAGCAGGGGAGGGGGGCTGGGGGCTAAGCTGAGAAGCGTGTCGAGAGAGACACAGACAACTGAGCTGAGCTGGTCCAGAGAGGAATCTGTAGTGTAGCTGAGCTGAGCGGGGATCCAGGGTAAAGATATAAGGCCAGCAGGACAAAGGCCTGGAGACAGGGACCAGAGCAGAGCAGATGGAACTGCAGGGAGAGGAGAAACAGGCAAGACTTATGTGAACTACAATGTGGCAGAGCTGAGTTCTTGTACAGTAGGAGTCTTGATTACAGGATGGGATGCAGCTGGTGAGTCTCTGCTCCGGCACACCTGTCTCCACTCAGGCAATCACACACCACAGAGACACAGAGAGAGAGAGAGGGAGAGAGGGAGAGAGGGAGAGAGGAGGGAGAGAGGGAGAGGGGAATCTGTGCAAAAAGATTCATAAATTGAGTTTGGCAGTCCATTAGCAGAGATTAATAAACTGTAAAATAAAAAAAAGGGTGTTTCTTCAACTGCAGGCATTTTTGATCCTCCATAATTAGTATAAAAAATACTGTGATTTTAATTTTAAGCATCAGAGTCTGTAATAAATATAAATAGGTACCAAAATTGCATATAGATGTTACAGTATTAATCTGGAAATGATGATTTTTTTTCTTGGTTTTCACCATTTGTTCTTATACATTTTTGTCCTTACAGCCACATAATACATTTTCTATAGAATGTTAAGGCATTTAAATGTTTTTTCATTTAATCTAGACAGTAACCTTGGTTGCCAATTGTGTTCATACACATAAAAGGAAATATGCTGCCTCTTGTGGCAGATACTGAAATTCTAACCTGTGAATCATCTCTACTTAACAGTCAGCATCGCCGACTATAACACCTGTCTTCTCAAAACAAAGTGACAATCAGGCAATCAGAGCAGAGTATGAATTTGACACCGAGAGCCAGAAAATTCCCAAATACAGAATATGGGAATTCAGATTATTTTCTGACATCAGATTTTAGTCTGTGCTTTAGTATTCTTGGTGTGACAATTAAATAGTTTATTACATTGCTTTAAACCTTTTTTTCAAAGAATTACCTCCTTTTTTCTGATTCAGTTTAGCAATTTGTGCACAGTTTTATTTTTCTCAACAGTATTATTTCCTACCACATGAAACCTGGACAAGAACAGAAAGCCAACAAATCTGTGTGTTTGTCTCCAGGACCGTCATCAGATCGGCTGTGATTATGTCACGTCTCCTCTCAGACCGACACTCAGTAAAGGCTGTGCCAAATACTGCAACTCCACCAGACAGGTGAGAGCGGGCTCAGTAAACTCATCCATAAATGCCGACATAATCAGGCTCCTCAGGTGCTCAGTGACCTTGTGGTTCCGCTCAGAGCTTCAGGCTCAGTAACACGTGGAACATCCAGTGGGAATGGTAAGGTGCGACTTTGTGAATCCTCATTTGAACAAACATCTTTTTCTGTCCATGGCGTTCTTTGCCTACAAAACTGTATCCTGATTTAAATCATTTTAAACTCAAACTGAACCAGTTTTGTAGTCATGAATAATCACACACACACACACACACACACACACACACACACAACACATACATATACTCTCTGTACTTTCTCCCTGTTTGTGTCTGATCTGCTCACTTTTTTCATCAGCTTCAAAAACACCCTGTCCGCTACCTGCCCAGCAACAAACAGCAGACAGTCAAAGTTAGCTACTTGTTAAGATGGTGGATTTAGTGGAACGTTTAGCGGCTAAAGATCCAGATAGTTGGTGGAGACCAAAAACAGATCCAAAGGAAGAGTGGAGATTGGATTTAGATTCATCAGGTGGCCAGAGTGCAGGTGCATTCAAATGTTAAAAAACGCTAGACATATGTTATATATTTTGTTGAGTTGTGCACTTGCATTATCTGAAATGTTTGTGCACCCCAAAAAATCATAATTTATTCAATGAAATTACATATTTTCTACCAGCATCTAGTTGCTCTTACTGAGAAAACACAGGATACATCAGACACGTCAGAACTAAACGTAACGTGAATAAAACTTAAATTCCTTATCATGCTTGTGAACATGATTTCATTCTGGGTAATATCAGACAGGTTTTCATTGGCATTGGTGATTGTCTCTCATGATCCCACACTTCACAATGTCATCAAACTATGTCTATTGTTGTGTTTTAATGTGAGAACCCTAGCAGCAGCAGCAGCAGCAACATATTGTGTGTTTGAAATGTAATTGTTGTAAAATGTTGTGTTCACTGCTTGTATTCATGTATCTTTGGTGTTTTAATCTGTATATGTTGTCAGCACCTGTCTGCCGTTTTTAAACCGTGTGTGTGTGTTGTGTCGTGTGTGTGTGTGTTTCACAGGTAGCAGAGTGCTGTAAAGGTTTCTACGGTCCAGACTGTAAACCTGTATTGGGGGATTCCATGCATCCCTGCTACGACAAAGGAACGGTGAGCAACAAACAAACAACTCTGTCACTGAAGCCTCATTTCCCAACTCATGTGTTTTATTTATTTATTCATGTTTTTTTTTTTTTTTACCACATGCAGTGCTTTGACGGTATCCATGGCAACGGCTCGTGCAGCTGTCAGTCAGGCTTCAAGGGTGTCGCTGCCACATCTGCTCAGATCCATCCAAGCATGGAGACAAGTGTGACGAAGGTAACAGCTCCTCTCTCGAACAGTCGGAGAGCAGCGTTAATGTTTAATCTGTTCCAGCTTTAACACGTCTCTCTCTTCTCATCCACTCACTCACTCACCACTCCGACTCCTCTGCTCAACTCGACATCATCCTGTATAATAAACAGTCACAAAAACAAACACCAAATTGAGATGTTGGGCACTTGTTAATCATTGTCATTATCATTACATTATCACTGTAGATTCTCACAACGGTAATCTTTGCATCTATAAAATGCAAAGCGTTGCATTATGGGATTGTTAGGAGAAAGTTAATAGGGCATTATATAGTGAATAATGGTGGACAGTTAATATAGTGCACTATAAGTAAAGAGTGGTTGAAAACACAGACTGCCACATTAGTGGAAATGATCAGTTTTTTCATTACAATTTTCATGTTCACTAAAAAAATAATAATTTTTAATTGGGACGATGTGATATTTATTGAGGTTTTATACCAAACAAACATGTTTTCTTTCATCTGGAGAACAGATTCTCTCTGCAGCACCACAGTACCTCGTTAAAAATTCTCTTTTTTTCCAAAAAATCTGGATCTGGTTCTGGTTTTTCGTTTTGGATATTGCACTTGGCCATATTGCGTGATTTTATTGTGATTGCAATTAATTGTGCAGCCTTAATCCCCAAAGTTGGAATTCATTGGCGACCAAGATTGTTTCTGGATGTTTCTGAAGTTTAACTAGATTATGAAAATACCTGTGCATAATTTTGGAGTGTGTAAATCTGACCTCTTTAAGTGTTAGCATGTTTCATGCAGAGGCCGCAAAGCACCGATAAACAGAAGAGAAATTAAAATTGGAAGGGCCAGGTGGTCTGGTGAATGGCTGCACAGTTAATCGAGTATATAATCAAAATCACAGTATGACCAAGTGCAATATCCAGATCACAGAAGCTGCAATTTTTGATAAAGGAAAACAGCAAAACAGCATGTTTTTTTGGTACAGACTCCAACAAACAGCACATCATCATGATTTTAATACCTTTTTTCAGTGAAAATGAAATTTGTGATCCTAAATGATCATTCCCAGTTATCGTGAATCATACTGCAATATCTGTCAGTATAATCACAATTATTTTTACCATATCGTGCAGCCCTGCTGTGGTGGTGTGTTTTTGCCTGGTGTGACGAACAATATCCCCATTGTGACCTAATGTGACTAACCTGGAGTTAACACATTGTGTGTGTTTGTGCGTCTGCAGAGTGTCACTGTGTCCACGGTGTGTGCGATAACCGTCCCGGCACCGGTGGTGTGTGTCGGAGAGGATCCTGTTTGGAGGGGTATTCTGGAGACAACTGTGACAAGACGGCGACGCCCTGCAACTCTGACGGACTGCATGAACACTGTCACATCCACGCATACTGCACACAAACAGGACTGCATACTCAGTAAGATATGACAATGCTACTATTACTGCACCTGCCAGTGTTAATTTTGGCACCTGATTCTGTTTTCTTTTAAATCCTTCAAAGATCCGTTCACTACCTTGGAATGAGACGTTTATATCTACAGAGGGCGTGGATCCTCTACAGCAGCGGCCATGTTGCACCACCATGTTTCTAGAGTAGTCTAAACCAAACACCAGCTCTAGATACAGTCTGTCACGTTTTATTGTGGGTTTCATGGCCATTGTAATTTTTCCTACACACTTTGTAGGGGAGCGTGAGGTGAGTGGTATCCAGTGGGTTGCAGTCTCCAACCTCACTGCTAGATGCCCCTTATCCTACCACACTGGTCCTTTAACTAAAGTGTGTATTAGTTTAAGTCATATTTTAGTCATTTTATTAATGTTAATTTGCCAAAAATGTATTTAAGTCTTGCTTTCATCATAAGACTTGATGGCATGAGTCTCATTTTGTTGTGCATTTTTAATAAGCACTCAGAGGCTTCAAGCTCTCACCATCTTGCCGTGTACAATGTATTTACAGATTGCTTAAGTCATTTCTGCTCGCAGTTATACAGCGAAAACCTCAGTAAATCCAGCTGTCACGTCAAACTCTGGCTGTTTGAACAGGACTACTCACCCTGTGACTGTCGTTGCGCTGAGTTGACGTCGTGCAGCTTTCTGCTCTCCACTGCAGAGCAGCTGATCAGCAAGAGGCTGCATTCACTTATTGTTCACTGAAATACTGGTCACTGTGTAAGTTGAGTTTGAGGAAGTTCTATTTCATCTTCCTGACGCCAGAGGCGGTGCCTTAACACTGAATGACTCCGTCTCGCGCATGCGCAGGTCGAGTAGTAATACCAACAAAGTCACCTGCGAGTGACCCCCTGATGACCCCGGATAGGTTATATCTTCCGGTGGCATCAGAGGATCTGTTCCTTTTTTCTTCTCGCTTTCGCAGGTGTACTACGGTCGTTAGCATTAGCTTGGAGCTAATTGTCACCGTTACCTAACTCTAGCTAACAGTAGCTGTGAATAAGTATAAGCTTGTCGCCGGTAGCCTCGTGACTGCATATTGCTGGTCGGAGCTGCGAGGTGCTCGCCCTCCAGGGCTGCGGCAAGCGGTTTCACCGGCATCGTGGACGCTCCTTTCTTCGGATCATCCTCATCCTACGGCTGGACTCCCGACTGGTAAAGTACCACGACTCAGCGCAATATTTTGCTTGTTGGTGAAGGCAGTGTTTTCGCTCCCTCTCCCAGCTTAGTTGTGCTCTGTTATCTTGTTACGGTTAGCAACAGTGTGTCCGCTTGAGCTAACTTTATTATATTGGTAGCAACTTGGTTGTGCCTGTTTTGTTTAGTGGTTAACAATACAACCTGATGGTGACGGCTGTGTTTTCGCTCCCTCTCCAGCATAGGTGTGTTTTGTTCTATTTTGTTAACGGTTAGCAGCAGTGCTTTCGCTCGAGCTAATCTGATTGTTTTTCGGTGACGACGCGGTCGTACCTCGTGCCTTTAGCTAAGTGCTAAATCTGATTTATTTTTGGTGGCGACTCGGTCGTAGCCATGCTGTTTCTGTAGTGACAGCATTCCTCATTTGAACGAGCGTTTCTCTTGTACAGTTAGCAGCATTAATTGCTTGTGCTAAGCTGTTTATTTATTTTGGCGACTTGATCCTCTGTGGCTGTGTGTGACGGTATTCGCTCCCTCTCCCAGCATACATTGTTTTTGTTTTGTTTTTTTGAGTGTTGTTCCTCATAATTGGTAGCGCCATTATGATGTCTTCTCATTGTTGTACCGCCTGCATGGCTCCTCTGCAGCCTGAGGACGGTCATGACCTTTGCCCCTCATGTCTTGGCCTCGAGCACCTGAGGGAGGGCCTTTCAGAGGACCCTGCATGAACTGTAGCTTCATGCCCCGGCAGTGAGGGCTGCAAGACTGGCTGAGGTGGAACAACTTTTGGGCAGTGTCCACTCACCAGAAGGGCTGGCTGAAGCTTGCAGGCTGTCCTCAACCCAACCTGGTCGGCCAAAGCGTCGGGCTGTGGAGACTGAGGGCACTTCCTCCAGGAAGAAAGCCAAGGAGTGTAAGCTTGCTTCCAGGGTGGACCTTCTGACGCAGAGCTTAATCAGATTGAAGTCCATCTTTTCTGGCTCTCCAGACCGGGACCGGTGCAGGGACTGTGTGTGCGTCCGCTCCTCCTGTGGCAGTGTCGGGTCCAGAGGATGACATCCTCTCAACGGCAGCTTCAGCCACTGAGTTTGGGGAATATGGGGCAGACACTGTCTCCGTGACACTGTCTCCCATGCCTCGGAGGCAGGCTCTCGTTCCTCGGCCCCTAGTTCAGGGGGATGCTCGGAGGGTAGCTCCATGGGGGCCATCATCCGTATGGCCTTGGTCGCCTGCAGCTAGATGTGCCGCAAGCCAACCGGCTCCAGCAAGCGCGTTTTTCAGGCGCAGTTTCGGCCCCTGCTACATTTACTGTGCCTCCCTCAGAGGAGTACCTGAAGGAGTTGCATGCATGTTGGAGGGATTCTAAGGCTCTCTCTCATGCAACGTCTGATGGCCGAACACTGGCAGCCATGCAGGATGCGGCCAAGTTTGGCCTTGGCCGCATGCCGGCTGTTGAACAATACTATGGCTGCACTCATTGTCTCTCCAGATGAGGCTCTGAGGTTGGATGCGAGGTGTCCTTCACCCCAGTGTCGTGTCACAGATGAATTGCTGTCTAAGGCCTATGATGCAGCGGCTCGTATGGGCCGCATAGGTAACTCGATGTCGCACCTCATGCTCGCCCTCTCAGCCTGCCTTCAGGAGGCTACATTGGACGCTTCAGCTCATAATTTTAGTGATGCCGTCCCTGCAGGCTTTCGCCCTTATGACTAGAGAGCTAGGGCGTGTAATGTCCACCTTGGTCCAGGCTCGCCGCCAGGTTTGGTTGGCTCAGTCGCCCCTCTCAGAGGCATGCAGAAGGACCCTTCGCAGTGTCCCAGTGGAACCTGGGGAGTTGTTTGGGTCAGCCGCTTTAGAGGCACTAGAGCGGACAGTCCAGGCCAGGCAGACTAGACAGCAGCTCTCAGGTCTTAACAGGAGCGTGCCTCCCCCTGCTCGATCCAGAGGTTCTTCAGCAGCTGTGCAGCACCGTTCTCAGCCACAGGCTTCTTTGAGTAGCTACCAGAGGCCTCAGCGGCCAATGCAGCGTCCGGTGCAGCGACCCACTCAGCGGGCAGCTCAGGATGTTCGGGCCCCTGGTTTTCAGCCTCCAGACAGCCTCGGGTCTCGGAGATTAGCCGGCGCCCCCCCAGAGCCTCCAAAGGCCGGGGGGCCAGGAACTGAAGTTCCGGGCCGGTCGTCGGCTGCTTTTCCCAGCAGCAGCTCAGTTATTGGCTGCTTACACCTCGGACCCCTGGGTGGTGTCCACCCTAACCCAGGGTTACAAACTGCAGTTCCGACGCCGGCCCCCTGCCTTCGGCTGGGTCAAGATGACCATCATAGGCGACCCGGCAAAAGCCCTAGCCTTGAACCAAGAGCTGTCTGCCCTCCTGGTCAAGGGTGCCATCGAGCCAGTAGATCCCCTGTCACAGCCAGGGGGATACTACTCGGCGTACTTTCTGGTGGAAAAGAAAGACGGCGGACTTCGCCCCATCCTAGATCTCAGGGGCCTCAACAGGTTCCTGAAGGTCATGCCATTCCACATGCTCAGCACAGCAGAGGTTCTGCGTGTGGTTGCAAGAGGGGAGTGGTTTACTTCCATCGACCTGAAGGATGCCTATTTTCATGTTCCCATCATACCTCACCACAGGCAATTCCTTCGTTTTGCTTTTCAAGGCCGTCATTTTCAGTTTCGGGTGCTGCCCTTTCGGTCTCTCCCTCTCCCCACGGGTGTTCACCCGCTGTGTGGCAGCACCACACCTCACCACCTGCAGTCACGGGGCATGAATCTTCCGTATCTGACATTGGTTGTGTGTGTCGCCTTCCCAGTCTTCAAGCGATACAGGATACGGCTGTCTCTGGCTCCGTAGCCCGGCTGGGTTCAGGTAAACTCAAAAAGAGCGCTGGTCCCTTCAAGTAGCATACCTCCTCGTTGTGGGATCTGAACTACTGTCACAGAAGCCTGTCCAGCAATTCGCGGGTGGAGACATCCACCGCTCCACCCCATCTCGGAGGGCAGGTGGATTGCATATCGTGCGTTAGTCTAGCATCTGGGCAAGTTGAAGCTGCGCAACTGTTATTCCCTTGGGCTTGCTGTCGCTACGCCCTTCACGTGGTTGAAAGCTTTCACTGAAATCAGTGGCACGGAACAATGAAATCAGGTTGTCACGCGCTGCATCATTGCTCTGTCTCTGGAAAACAGGGCCTACATCGTTGACAGGCATGCAAATAAGGGTTTGGTCCGTACTCGTGGAGACATCACAACTGTATGCTTCCCTTATATGTTGGATGTTTCAGTGTTGGTAGAATCAGGGCAGTTCAGGGGGCAGTGGTGATTGCTTCATGACCCAGCACTACATGTACAAATATTCAATGTGTGGAGCTTTACGGTGTGCAACCTGGCGCCGAGCACTTTGTGTCTGATACTGAATAGGTGAAGCATGTCTGTTCGTCAGACAACTTTCGACGTTTTAAATATATTCCACCTACGCGTACACCAGGTCCATGCGGTGTGTGCAGGTGATGGGGTCTCCTGACTTGGGGCTGCCCCCCGGTTCTGGCCAGACTGAGGCAACTGTATCTGCGGGGATCAGCAGAACAAGGAGTAGACAAACTACCTTTCCGCTGAGCCTCCCCCATGGTGAAGATAGTGCGTCTTTCACCCGAGGTGTGCCGATTTGACGGATCTCAGGCAGGCGGTGGTGAGTCTCATTGCCTCAGAAGAGATACCATTGTCCCCTCTCAGGATCCTCCTGAGATGGAGGAGTCAGCTTGAGCGAGGTACAGCTCCTCCTCTGCACACGAGTGGCCGGAGCGTATCTTTATCCTTCGCTTCCCAGCTTGATTAATGCGACGCTTCTAGGGTTCTCCAACTAGGCCACCGACTGCATGCTGGGCCCCTTCTGGCCAGACAACAATCGTTTGATACTCCTGCACAAGGCACATTGCATGGCTGCGCATGTTGAACATTGTCCCCATACAGGAACATATCCTGAGATCTCACTAGGTAGGGCCGGTTTGGCATCCCACCTAAAATGCAAGCTTGCAGTATGGGTGTGGAAATTGGGCACTTATGTGACAAGGTGGACGAAATCAGTGCATGAAATGATGGTAGGAACAGATGCCGTAATATGTTGGAATGCAGGCAGTTTTATACCGAAGTTTCATGTTACTAAAAATGAAAAGTTGGGAGATGTTGTTGTATTGAGGTAGTTCATCGGAGACAAGTCTCTCGCAGGACCCGTATGACAGTCTGTGCACTGCCTTTGGAGTTTTATGGAATCATTATGGATGTGGTCGGTCCCTATACCCCTGAAAGTTGGAATTCTTGGCGCCAGTGTTTCTAGGATGTTCTGAGTTATGATAGAAAACTGGGTGATTGCAAGGTGGTGTAACATCTATTTGAAGGGGTTGAGCTGTCTCCACGGCCACGCAAGCAGATAACAGAGAAAATAATTGGGATTGCCCTGTGGTTGATGGACTGCCATGTTATCGAGTAACAATCACAGTTTGACCGTGAAAGCCAACAGGCCAAGAAAGGCGCAGAGATGTTTGTCAGCAAAAAACTGCGTTTCAATCCTTTTCGCTAATCGCAATTTGATCCAAAGCTGATTTAGTTACGAACTACTCATCCTTGTCAGTTAACACATTATTTCTATGTGGACACTCGATGGTTAGTTTTGTGGTCACCTTGTGGCCAAATCCATGACATTTTTGCCCATGGGTATTTGTGTCTTAACTCGCAGCACTTCAATCAGGGCCTAATCCCGGGCACCGGTTTGACCGGCCAGTATGGGAGGGGACTGAGACAACGTGAGACGGCTGTACGCCCTGACTGGGCTCTGAAGCAGTCATGGACAGTACTGCCAAGGTATGTACCAGTAGATGACAAGCTTTTATGATTGCATGTAATTGGTCCTAAGATCTGTTGTTGCTTTATCCTCAACAGCGATCTGTTCTCACTGGAAGTGGACGTATCTGATTGCATAAAGGCAGGTGGATCCACACCCCATGTCACCATGTAGTTGCCATCAGGTAGTCAATGCTCCACCAGCTCTGTGCTGCAGCCTGAGGGGGTTTCCTGGAGAATATTTGCCTGCACCTCTGTAGGGCAGTACTCAATCCTTTTGCAAGGTTCTATCGCTGTAATAATTGCCATCCTCACCACTGGTGGTCCTCCAACCGAGTTCTTATTGCTTCCAGTCAATGAGTAGTTTTGAGTTCTTCGTTGACTTTGATTGGTATTGGCAAACATGTTTTAAGTCGCTTCACTAGACTCTGTGGTCAGGAAGGCTGAATTGTAGAAGAATTTACGTATGACTACGGTTCTCACCTACTCCTGATGTACGCCAGAGCGTTACAGTTCCCTAGCATTCCTTGTGAGCTTCGCGAGAAATCTGCAGAACCACGATTCACTTCTGTTGCCACCGGACATATCACCTTACGGTCGGTCATCTGGGTGGTCACCGCGTGACTTTGTTGGTATCTACACTCGAGAGCTGGCTGATCGCAGAGACGCAGTTCATTCAGTGTTTAGGCACCCTTGGCGTAATCCTGGATCATAGGAACCGTTAGTTACATAGTAACTTTCGATTTAGATGGTTGGTGAATGGTCAATGGTGAAATATCTTCCTGCTACGAAGGAAGCCCAGTACAGCCAGGGTTTCTCTCATGAGCTGGCTTGACAAAACCTAAAACCCCTGTCAGAGAAAACGGGTATTACGCCGGTGGTTATCAACCTAATTTGTTAACCCAGGCTCGCTTCTTCTAGACTTTGTGTACACTCACATAAGAAGGGGTGTTTGGTACGTCATTTGACTCTTCTTCCACACAAAGTGGAGCGATCGATGAGCCTCCACTTCAGTCAAAATTATGAAGTAGTTATAATGGAAAGCTGTAAAGATATTAAAAATGTATTGTGGCAAAAACAATACTTTTGCTGCAAAAAAGGCAGGAGGAGAATGCTGTCAGAAAATGACAAATCGACTAAATGCGATCTTAATGCCTCCATTTATTTCTTACTGACAGCTGCACATGAAACAATGAAACTTGATACAGCAGATTTAAACATGATACTGTCGTCTGACACTGTCCCATAATGAAGGACACATAGAATTCACTAATAAGCAGCAAATCAGGATGAAGCTTAGAAATATTCAAAATGATCTAACTGCTTCATTATTCTTTTAGCACGTCTTGTTTAATTCACGTTATGTTTGTGTGTTGCACCAGGTGTGTGTGTAGGGATGGATATGATGGTGACGGTCACTCCTGTTCTCCCATCAACCCCTGCCTGAAGAGCAACAGAGGGGGCTGCGACACCAACGTAAGACTTACTGCCTGTGTGTGTGTGTAAACTGAGCTGAGTAGGACTATATGTCAGTGGGCCATTTTATGCAAACAAGTCTGGTGGTCAGACAAGATGGTGAGTCTATAAAAATGTGTTAAAAGCCTTATTTAAAAACTGAAACAGTGCAAGCAGACTGAATACTAACTGGAGAGCTGTTCAAAAGCTGAGACACCTTCACAGTTTTATCACCTGGTGTCTGTAACAGCTAAAAGGTCTAACCCAGCTGATCTAAGAGGCCATGTTGTTAGGCATGCACGAGAATGATTGCTCAGCATCGGTCATGCAAGAGGAGAAGCCAAATCACATTCCTTCAACGTTACAAATGTAATTATCCATCTTAAGAGCAGTTATCCTGATCATTATAATGAACTTGTGAAGGACAAAGAAACCAGCACCAGTGAGAAAAAGCCTGTCAGCAGTAGTTTTCTTATTTTGCCCAGTTAATGTGTATGTATGTCTACATCTGACAGTGGAACATCATGATAAGAGGAGGAATAATAATTTGCTAATTCCATTACAGGAGAGACTAAAAAATATGTGCACATGTTGTCAGTGGCCAAAATTAGTGGGAAAATATCGCCATATCAGCAAAAATCCAATATTGTGCATCCTTTGTTTGAACAGTAAAGAGTTAAAAGCTCACTGATGTACTGGTCATGTAAAGCCTTGTGAATAATGAGCAGAATTTTAAAATGGATTCTAAAAGAAAAATAACCATTTCATAGAATCCACTCACATAATTTTCAAGCGAGAACCTCAGTGTCCCTGAACACAGAACAGAAAAGAGTGAACCAAAGAGAGAGACGGGGAAAGCAAGTGGGAAAAACAAACTAAGCTTAATACTTTTATGTTTGTTTACTTGAATAAACACATTTTTATAGAGTCCCGGCCTCATACCCTGCGCGCTGTCCTTGGCTCGGGGACACACACCACTACCCAAAGGCTGACAACCAAAATGATTCAGAACACAAAAAAATGAGCAAATAACAAAATACATGCAGGGGGCAGAGTCTCTGCATATGTAGACAAGTGCCACAACACTTCTAGTGCATCATGAGTGATGAGTGAGGATTATTTGTGTATTCCATGTATTATTTTTTAAGAAATTCCTGCATATTAATTACTTTTAAGTCCTGTAATAAAAGCTGCTTGGATTTCCACATGTGAACTTTACTCTTGTGTTCAGCCTGCAATGAATCTGACCGCCTGCTAAACACCTGCTCTTAATGTAAACAATCACAAGCCAACGTGTCCAGGATCAGCTCTGTTCATGTGGATTCACATATAGCATGTATAATATCGGCCAACTGCCAGTTTCTGTGGTGTGTTGTAGACTTTCTGATTCAAACCTGCCTTTATCACTCTCCCCTCTCTCCTCCTCCGTCTCTCTCTACAGGCGGAGTGTGTGTATGTGGCTCCAGGTAACGCGTCGTGTGTGTGTGTTGAGGGTTGGACAGGTGACGGCAAAGTGTGTGTGGAGATCAATAACTGTCAGCTGGACAGTCGAGGAGGCTGCAGCCCCAACGCCAACTGTAACCACATTGGACCTGGACAGGTCAGTCACTAATTATTAATGACGAACAATGATCCGTTATTAATTTAACAGATATTAACTAGGGCTGGGCAGTATATCAATATTATATTGTATCATGGTATGAGACCAGATATTGTGATAGATTTTGGATATTGTTATATTGTGATACAGTATAAGTGTTGTCTTTTCCTGGTTTTAAAGGCTGCAATACAGCAAAGTAATGTGATTTTCTGAACTTACAGACTCTTCTAGCTGTTCTATTATTTGCTTTCACCCACTTAGTCATTATATCCACATTACTCATGATTATTTATCAAAAAAATCTCATTGGTTTGATCTTTTGTGAAAGCACCAATACTCACCCCTACATTAAAAATATTGTGATATTTACTCATTTTATAACCTCAGTCACACACAACATGGCGTCAGTGATGACCTCTATGATCAATAATTGTCAATATTGACTGATATGAAACTTCACTATCTTGATAGATATTTCAGCCATATTGCTATTAATACTTGCAAACTGCTCTGTGTTCTCGTCTTACAAAAGGAAAACTGACACTGCTAGTTTTTTTGATGTTTTCACTCTTCTGTCTCACAAATATAACAATTCACATCAACTCAGAGAGATGTGTGTCACTACACTACAAGGAACGTTTCTAATTAGTTGTTTTCAACTTAATAACTACAAAATATAACGTTAAAAATAAAATTATCTTAATAAAAATCTCCTCCTGCTTCATTTTCACTGGCTAACATATTATTAACTGTAACCTTTCCTGGGAGAATGTAAACACAGGCTTGTTTCACTTAATTTCAAAGAGAATCTGGCCCAGTGGCAGCTTGCAGATGGTCTTGTTTGCTTGTGTAGGTCATATAGAGGCATCGGTGAGATGGTTTAATGATCGGTTAAACTCTTTGTAGTAGCTTTAACTACTGTAGTTACAAGTAAGTGGCCTGCAGTAAATGTTGTGTAACTGTGCGTGTGCAGAGTGAGTGTGTGTGTAAAACAGGTTACATGGGGGACGGTATCGTGTGTGACCTCATTAACCCCTGCCTGAAGAAGAATGGAGGCTGCCATGACCTGGTAAACACACACACACACACAACACACAACTGGAGCAAACGGAAGTATGAAAGTATTGATGAAAGCCATGAAAGTACTTGTTGGCAATTGTTGCTGTGCGTATGGACAGTCCATGCATGAGGTTCGTTGTCCTGATCTGCTCCTTCAGTTTGTGGTCGTCCTTCAGTAGAGAATAGTGATCACTCTTACCATTAAGGTCTGTGAAGTCACCAGGGGCCAGTATTTCAGAACTTTTAATCCAGATCAGAACTATCAAGATTTTGTAATCTGTTTTTTTTTTTTGCTCTCCCAGATCAAACTGATCTTGTACATTTTGCCTGGTTTTTTAAAGAATTTTCAGATAAGATCATTCTGATCCAGATATCATAAGATCAGGATTACAGAATCTGGATTTGCAATCTTTGGATCATCTGTTGGTTAAACTAACATTTCATTTAAAGGAGTAGTTCACCCAAAAATGAAAATTCAGTCATTATCTATTCATCCTCATGCCGATTGGGGGTTGGGTTTAGTTTTTTTAAGTTCACAAAACGCTGCTGGAGTTTCACAGGAAAACAGTGTTGCCGAAATCTCCCAAACAATGGAAGTGAATGGTGACCAGTATTCAAACGTAAAGACATAAAATGCCTCCATACTGCTTGTCTGGCATAATTCAAGTCTTCTAAAGTCCTGACATGCTGTTTGCACACTGTCAGTGTAGACAGTGAATATTCAGGCTTAAAACATGTTTTTTTTAGGATCACGGTCACATATCCTGGTCTTGACATTGAGATTTAATCCTATCCGGGTGATTCTGATCTACATTAAAAATTTTGAAATGATGGCCCCAGGTCATTGTTCCTGAAAAACACGTTGCTTTTTTTTTTTTTTTTTTAAATAACATTTTCAGACTTCCAGAGATTAAAGTTGTGATACTTCTTCTAAGGATATTAATGTGCAATATGTTCGTGTTATGAGTGACAACTCAAACCATCAGGATATGAGAACAGTGATCCTTATCTGCTGCACACTCTGCCAGGCAAAGTGTGAGGCGAAGGAGGCCGGAACTCACACCTGTACCTGTCCCGACGGCTACGGTGGAGACGGAACCATCTGTTACGGAACATTAATGGACGTAAGTGTTCAGACTAAAATGTCCCAATCCAAGTCCTTAATATTGAGTATCTGCTCATCTGCGTTTGATTTGATACTTCTGTTTACCTAAATCAGAGGTCTGCAACCTTTACTTGCAAAAGAGCCATTTTTCGTCCAAAAAAGAAAAGACAAATCTGAGATTGAATTGAGTCATTTTTTTATTGTTATATTCAATATATTGTTACATCCTTACTGCTGTATCCCATATTTATCAAGAGTGCACAGTCTGGAATCCCATAATAACTGTGTATGCGTGTGTGTGTTTTTAGGAGCTGGACATCTACCTAAAGCTGTACAGTTTCTACCGACTGACGCAGGTGTGTAAGAAACAGACTCACTGCTCACTTATTCACTGTTAAAACTAGTGTGGTGCATCCTGGTTTTTAGTTTTGTATCTGAATGCCATATGAAATTCAGACTAAGCAATATTTTGGCAACCAAACCAGATTTTAATGAAGTTATCTTGTTTAATCTAAACTGAAATGTGCCCAAATCATTAGAATAGACCCTGCTGTAAATCCTGTCTTTCCTAGTAGATGTAGCTGCTGTATTTTTGTGGCTGGTCAGTGGTTTAACAAATAATTCAGCGGTAAAAGATAATATAAATTGTTCTTCTGTGTGTGTGTGTGTGTGTGTGTGTGTGTGTGTGTGTGTGTGTGTTGTCAGAGGCACGCTCTCACCTCTGAGGACCTGAGTGGGAACATCACGGTGTTGGCTCCATCCAGAGAAGCTCTGAGGAACATGAGTTCAGCTGAGGACTCGTTCTGGAACAGCCGACACCACCTGCCTCACTTCCTGCGGTCAGTCACCTCACACACACACACACACACACACACACACACACACACACTTTGCTCACTAAGCTCAGGGATGTAGCAGTACTTTGAGTTTGTGTGTCAGGATCAACAAGAGACATCATGTCTGTAAATCTTGTTTTCCGTCTTCTCCAGAGACAGATGAGAAGATGACTATCGCTTTTCTCTGTGTCCATTACAGAGAGATCCAAGACATGTCAAACCTAGTGTAGCACAAAGAAGAAAATCTGTGCATCTTGTCATCTGACTAGCTGACAGAAGGATTTCCCAAAATGTGTGACTATTGCTTTATTTTGTCAGCTAAAATGAGTTCAGTGGAGAAAACTTTGGTTCATTTTTTAACCCTGAAAACATAATAGTTTAGGCTACAGAAAACTTGTATGTATGGTGATGAATGTTGTCATTTTGAGATTTCCTCCTTGTCAACATCAGATGTCGGACATGTCATCTGAAAATAATATCAACTAAACGGTTTACTTGGAGGGTTTCTTCAGAGACATGATTTACAGATAAATATGTATCAGGCAACTTTATTTTATGAGCGACAACCAGACAAGAGGTCTGTAGTGGACCAAACTGTCTAACTTCTCCTTCAGTCTTTGAATCATGTGAGCAACAACATTAGAGTTGGCGACAGCTGTGGCCGGAGGCATCGTGGTTTTGGGTTGTCCAACAATCCGCCCGTTCTCGTGATATCTCAGGAAGGCCTTGAGGGAATTTTTTCAAATGTCCACTTGGACTCAACGATAAACTATTATGACAGAATTTCACATACATTTATTACCTTTTATTTAATTCCTTCAAAGTTTTCACTACATATGATGTAAGTCAGACAGATATAAACTACAACTTGACTGATGGCGAAGGCATAAAACCAAGAGGCAGTAGTTCCAGTTTTCTTTAAGAACTATTTTTGTACCTCGGTGTGAACATAATTTCTAGATTCCTCTCTGCACCACTGTCATAGTTTGGGTTTTTCATAGTCACTTCCTGTTTCGTGTATCCTTGTTGGTTTTACTTCCTGTCTTTGTGTGATTTCCTGCTCTTTTTGAACACTGATTATTTTCACCTGTTCTTCATTGCCCTCACCTGTGTCTTGTTATCTCCCTCTCCCTAGTGTATTTGATCCTGTCTTTCCCTCCTTAGTTGCTAGTTTGTCTGTGTTTTTGTGGTCAAGACTCCCAGTGTTTTCTTTGTGTCTCCTTGTAAGTTTTTGTATTATTAGTTTGGCCTTGGGGATTGCACTACAAAGCAGGTTCACATACCCAGGGTATCTTTAAGTGATCTGGCTTGACTAAACCTAACAAAGGCTATCAAGGATAAGCAGTCCCACGAGGCTCGTTTTCAACTCAGTAAATCAACCCAGGGTTTCCCAATCTAGACACGAGCCCGTTCACATGAACAGGGCGGAGTTTGCAGCATCTGACCAATCACATCATGGACAAGACTAGTGACAGCACACCTAAAAAAGAAGCATAAAGAAGATAGCTATCATAACCATCATCATCCAGACTGAAAGAAACACTCCTGCAACTGCCACATGCAGGAAGGACAGCTGGCAAAAGAAGAAAAAAAACACTTTGTGAATAATGATAATGATAATACATTTATTCTACAGGGTGCTTTTCAGGATCCTCAAAGACACTTTATGGCAATTAAAATGATAAAAAAAAGAACACACCAAAATATTTGTAACACAGAACATTAATCACACATTAAAATCAGTTAAAGGCGTAAATTAAAATCTTCTCACTGTGTCTTCAAAGCCTCTCATGCACTCACAGCAGGGTGTTTTCACGGGGGTGCCTGCTTTCAGCTGGAAAAAAAACACTTTGGACACGGAGCCTTAAAATATCACTGCTCCATCATTAGTGCACGAGTAGATCTGATTATAATTACGTTTATGTATTCAATTAAATTAATGTACTGCTCAGTCGTATTCTAATGGGGTGTGAGACAGTTTTAGTCTCAATCTTTTCAGCTGCACCCTGCGCTGTCAAACTGACTTGGGAGAGAAATATTTAATTTAATACATTTACTGATCATCTGTTATCTGATCTGCAGACAGATGATCGAATGTATTAAATCATATACGTGTGAGTGCGATCCTCTCTTCTTAATATGGACACATTTACGATAACACGTCAATCGGTCGGACCGCGGCATAAAACAAACTCGGGAGCAAATAAAAAGTAAATATAAAAACATAATTCCAAGTGGTTAGTAGGTGGACTTTCATATATTTTCAAGTACAACAAGTTCAAGGCTTTAGGTCTTCAATCAGTTGTTGTTGTAGGATGAATTCGGTGTATAAAAGCACAATGAAAAAGAAGCACAATCATTTTTCTGTTTTTGCATTCCTATTAAACTTTGGATCTCACCTCAGATTGTTGTATGTCTGCATTTGGGTCCGTTCTGATATTCACAGTTGTCTCTCAACTTTAGCTATGATAAACTTTGATATGTGATTTTTTTAAACTGTTAGTAATAGTAAAAGTACTAAAACTAGCTTGTTCTGGCTGGTTAGTGCCGCCCATGTTCCTGGTCAGCTCACCAGCTCCTGTAGGTCTCAACGTGCCCCACAGGTTGTCACTACATCACAAAAAGTCCAACACAACAACATACAACCTGATTCAGTAACAAGTATTGCCTTTGTATCCCAAACCTGATATATCTTGTTCCTGTGTCTCACAAAGCTTCATTGTTGTCCAAAAACACATTGAGTCACATTGTTGCACCGGGTGACGTGTTGCTTCATCACCATGAACTCACACTCTGTAGTTTATTTTGACTTAGTCACACAGACACCGTCCTGCTGCTGGAAATACTCATAACACCAAAATGTGGAAAAATGATCTCCAACAAATGCACAATGTCTGCCTGTTCAAGTCGTGTTTGCTAAAAACTACTTTGCACAAAAGTTTAGGAAATAACTGAGCCTTTAAAAAAAAAAGTGAGGCAGTTGACAGATTTATGTCAAAGATTTACGGAGCACATTGTTGGCCTCAAGAGATTTGTTGACAGTAAGATGGATTGTCAGCATTGTCCTTTGTCATTACCTTTGACCTGTTCGGGAACCTGTTTTCTCTCACAATGTTGATGCTTAATCATGCTTGAACTGGATCCACCAGGAAGCTGAGCAACCAGTTTTCACTGAACTTCAGTGACCCATCTGTCTTTGTGTGAATTGTGAGAGAACGCAGATCCTTCAGACTCAAAGCCACATCCACAAGAGCACATTGTGAGTTTGGGTTCAGTGACTTGTAACCTTTTCCTTTTGCTCTTCCTGGTTGCAGGGCCCACTTCCTGCAGGGGATCTACTCATTGGAAGATCTTTATGGGCTGGTGGGCAGCAAGCTCCCCACCCTAAATGCCCCCACTTACTGGGAGATCAGCAACAGCAGCGGGGTAAGATAGGGTAGTACTTTAAGAATCACAGTGCACCCAAGTATTGTGATTGTATGGAATGGGGTCCATAGGGTTCAAGTGTGTTCAATTCATCGATCCAAAATGCCTTGACCTTTTAAGAGCTTTTTAACCAAAATCACCTCATCTCGGACTGATCTTACTTTTGCAATACCAATAAATTTAAGGGCAGTAACTGCAAGGGCATTTCAAAATATAAATGACATGATTAGGAGACAATTAATGGATTATTTATATCATATTTCTTACTGAACTGGAGTGATTGAATGTATAATATCAAATGTATTGAACACTGTGCACATTTCCACATGTTGACACTTGTTGAGCAAACCAGTGCATATTAACTTTTTGTTGTTTTGTTCCAGGTGGTCCGCATTGGAAATGCCTCCATCCTCACCCACAACCTGCCTGCGCTCAATGGTTACATCCACGTCATAGACCGGGTGAGAGTCAGCTGCTTAACAGCCAGAGGGCTAAGCAGAACATACTGGTGATTTAACTGTTCTAAATAGCTTTACCAGTAGTCGAGCTAGTTTGTCCTGATGGTGGGGCTAGAGGAAAAGTCACAGAGTTGTTTGAAGGGCTCATCCTCTGGAGGCCATAAACCATCCACAGCAAAGTCCATGATAAACTGGTGTGTTGAACAGACAGACAGCATTATCCTTAAAGATATGGATACATATTCAGATCATTTTGAGTGGGTTGTATGAGGTACTTATGATAGTCAGTGTATTTGTAGTCTGAATCACTAGATGCACAGTGCGGGTTAAGTCTGCCACTGGTTGCTTGTTTCAAGCGCTATCACAGGGTCTGCTGTTTATGTTTTCAAAGTTCTCAGGAAACAAGAGCAACCTCTGAGCTGCAATCTGCACACTGAAAACTGCAAATAGAGCGTGTGGGACGCTAACCGTATGATATGTAAACAAGCTAACAGTGTTCTTTTGCAGTGATGAAGTAATTTTAAGAGTTCACCTCCCAGCATGCAAATGGTCAGCCAAAACAAGTTCCCCTCGACAGCATTTTGCAGCAGCACGATCGCTGCTCCTGGACTTATCTCCACCCAAGATGTTTGTGATTTGTTTAAAGAAATACAAACAAGGCAGGGTGTTTTTTTTCCCCTGTGTAGCACAATATTTGTTTGTGGAGCCAGACTGAGCACTGAGCACTGTGGAGAGAGGGTAAAAAAAAGTAATTGGCTATGTGACACTGATGTGTTAGCTACAGTTGACGGTGGTTTGCATGCCCTCAGTTTTAAGAAGCAGAGAGCAGTACCAGCACGGAAGCTGAGGAGAGGGTCAGCAGCAAAACATATTTTAGCCACTTAAAAAAAGGTCCATTTAAAATAGTATCAGTTTAAGTATGTGCTATATTTAGAACATTTCACTGCTTTACCTTGCCATTAGATTGATAATAGATTTTGAAAACCACTGTTGTATAACCCAAATATCACGCTCTCCAAAGCAACCCTTTGGCAAAAATAGCAGTTTTACCTCGCTGGTGTTGCTGGTCTACCGCTGCCTCAATCTGTTAGTTTGTTCATGTTATTGTGTGACTTTTGTGTTTTAAAAGGTTAGTTCGGACTCACCGAAGTCACACAGTAACATAAACTAATGATCAAGCCAGCAGTTGACAAGGAGCACCAGTGTTCTGCGAGGTAAAATGACTGTTTTTGCAAAAAAAAATCTGGTTGATATTTGGCTTATATAACAGTTTCCTGTCATCCCATCCAGTTTATTTTTTCATTCTTTTATTGCTGTTTTCTGTTTCACTTTGTAACTTTGTTTTGATAAGTTTGATAATCTGACTTATATAACGGTGGTTTCACTTAGGAAAAGTGATGTGATTTAAACTGATGTTGATATTTTTAGGTAGGCCTTTTTTTTTTTGTGGCTAAATTATGTTCTGCGGCCGACTCTGTCCACAGTAGTACATTGCTTTGTTTCTGTGCTAGCACTCTTCTCTGCTTCTCCAAACTGGGGGTGATCTACTGTAGGTAATACACTGACTATGGCTAAGTACCTCATACACCCCCACTTTGAAAAATCTGAACTATCCCTTTAAAGGCCCAGTAAAACGATCTTAGTTTTCGTAACGTCTGAGCCAGGGTATCACTGAATGGAAGCAAATTTGAATCTTTTAATTTCTCAAAAATATAAATTGATATTCTCATTGTTTGTTTGTTTGTTTGTTGTCAGATTCTGGCTCCATCCCGCTCAGACCTCCCCCCTGACCCCCCCACTCTGATGGCCTTCCTGAACTCATCTTCCAACTTCACTCTGTTTAGACAGTACGCTCTGGTGAGACATCTGTCTGTGTGAACCTTTTTAGTTTTTTCTTTTTTTTTTTCAGTGTGTTTTATAGAGTGTGTGCATCTGTGTGTGCGTGGGTGTGTGTGTGTGCGTGCGCGTGTGTGTTATTTCACAGATGTACAATCTGTCAGAGGAGCTGCGTGCCGTTGAATTCACCCTCCTGCTGCCAACAGATGACGCCATCAGGCGGCACCTCAGCAGGACTAACTCCTCCATCCTGGTAGGTCCTGATAATAACACAAAAATGGAGTGGATCGAAGTCTTAACTGAAACTAAATTACACTTTCACTACATTCTTCACTTCATTCTTCAGTCTGACACAGTCTTCAGTGTCACTGCTTATAGTTATTTTATTTCGACCAGTCTTAATGTATCCGTCCCATCAACATCTTTTTCAGACAGCACTTTCATAGTGGTTATTATGAGCAGTTAACTTGTGTCAATGGTTGCCATGTATCAATGGTTTATTTTCTGTAAGTTGACTAACATGAACCTGTACAGCTGCAAACATCTCATCCAAACTTTGAGACATTTTTCTGGCTCTTTCACATGAAGATGACGTCCTCAGTCTTAATTCCACAATCTAAACAACTCAGTGCAGTGACGACAGTGGTGTCAGTATTCTTTATACAGAATATGATATACAGAATATACATTATATATATAATCACACAGTTTTTGCATTGATCCCTCAAAAGTGTTTAACACTTGTGACAAAGATTTGCAGTGAATATATATACACTTAAGCCCAAAATTATTCATACCCCTGTCAAATACAAGGGATTTCTTCATTTTTTCACTCACAAATTAGTATTTCACCTCAGTTTTTACTTAAATAGGACACAAAAGAAAGTCTGAAGCCATAACGATTTGTGTTTAGATAGAATGTGTAAATAAACATCTTTAACAGGGTGAAAACAAAAAATCACACTGTCCAAAATTATTCATACCCCAGTGATACAAAGACCGATAGCTACAGGATATTCAAAACGAAACCGTTGTCTCTGGGTCTAAAGTGTTTAATATTGTTCTCAATGTTGCTGAGTTGTTGTATTTTGTTTTTTAACAGTTTTCAGACTATAAAAGTCGACTTGCTTGTGACATTTCAGTCATTTTCGAGTCAACACAAGACTTGCCATGGCAAAGACCAAAGGCTCAGTGAGGACTTGAGAACACGCATAGTAAATGCCAAGAAGGAAGGGAAAGGGTACAAAAAAATTGCCAAACAATTTCAGGTGCCAGTAGCAACAGTGCAAAGCATCATCCAAAAGTACCAAAAAATTTCACACGGTCAAAAACCTCAAGGACGTGGCCGGAAGTCAATAGTGTCACTCGGCTTGCCAGAAAGATCAAGCGGGATGTTGAAAACAATCCAAGGACTACTACCAAGGCTGTCTGAAGGAACTGAGTTCAAGTGGTGTGACTCTATCAAGGCAGACACTCCAGCAGATACTGCACCAAAATGGCCTCTATGGACGTTGACCAAGAAGGACCCCCCTGCTTCAGCCAAAGCATGTAAAAGCTCGTCTGACCTTTGCAAAGACCTACTTAAAGAAAGATGAAAGCTTCTGGTCGTCTGTTCTGTGGTCAGATGAAACAAAAATTGAGCTTTTTGGCCACAGAGATGTGGCTTTCATCTGGTGAAAGAAGGGTGAAGCCTTTTAAACCAAAGAACACAGTACCTACTGTTAAATATGGAGGTGGAAGCATCATGCTGTGGGGCTGCTTTTCAGCAAATGGGCCTGGCAACTTGGTTAAAGTGGAAGGAATCATGAGGAAAGAGCAGTTACATCAAGATTCTTGAAGAAAACCTCAAGCAGGCAGCAGAGAACCTGAACCTGGGGGAGTATTGGACCTATCAGCAGGACAATGACTGAAGCATACAGCCAAGGTGGTGAAGAAATGGTTCCAGGACAATGATATTAACGTTATGAAGTGGCCAAGTCAGAGTCCTGATTTAAACCCCATCGAAAACCTATGGATGGAGCTCAAGAAACGGGTGACAGCACGGAAACCCTCTAACCTCAAAGATCTGGAAACATTTGCAAAGGAGGAATGGTCCAGAATTCCTGCCGATACTTGCAAGAAGCTTGTGAGCAATTATAAAAATCTTTTGGAGGCTGTAATAAAAAATAAGGGGTATGCAACTGATTATTGAGACAGGGTATGAATAATTTTGGACAGTGTGATTTTTTGTTTTCACCCTGTTAAAGATGTTTATTTACACATTCTATCTAAACACAAATCGGTTATGGCTTCAGACTTTCTTTTGTGTCCTGTTTAAGTAAAAACTGAGGTGAAATACTAATTTGTGAGTGAAAAAATGAAGAAACCCCTTGTATTTGACAGGGGTATGAATAATTTTGGGCTTAAGTGTATATATATTATTTGACAGTTTAACACTAAATTTTATTGTCCAAAATGATATCAGGGCACTGAAACAGTACACTTTCACTGGTATTAAAAAAAAAAACCCAAACAAAAAATCAAATGGAGCAATATATATGTATACATTAAACCTGAATTAAGAAGGGGTCAGATAGACACAGAATGCTGCCTATACATATATTCTGGTGGTGCCCAATGAAAAGAGATTTCTGGGCAGAGATTCATGAACCACTAAAAAGCAAACTTGATGGTATTTTGGTATTTTGATACCTGCTTTGTGTATCTCTGTATTTGACTGTTTGTCTGTTCAGGACTCTGATGTGTTCAAGTACCACCTGATTCTCAAAGAGCTGCTCTTCCCTGACCACCTGTCTGACGGCACAGTGAAAAGCACAATGCTGGGCAAGGACTACCAGGTCCAGTTCCACTTAAACAAAGACAACCAGGTAACAAAAGCTGGACCAGCGCAAGCATCACAGGACCACACTGCTGCTTTTGTATTCCATCAGTTTTTAGACAGATTTCCTTCCTTCCAGGCAGCTACAAGTTTCAGTTCATTTCAAAATGCAGAAAAGTAATCTGTCACAGTCAATATGTAAATAAATTCTTCAGATTATTAAACTGCATATTTTTTTATCTGGTGATGCAGTTGAAAAGAACTTTTTTAAAAATGTTTACCTGGTGTGTGTGTTTCAAGGACATTCTGACATCTAACAGTGAGCTGCAGAACAACAGAATGAATAGAAGAAACAAGTAAACTCACATTACATTTTTCACAGCATTCATATGTGCTTATCATTTGTCTTCTGAGTTTGATTTTATGACACCAGTGTTCGTCAATAAAATGCTTTTCAGCGGCTGACTGTCAGTTCGAGGATGAACGCTCCGCTGAGGAGAGTTCCTGCTCACTGCTGCAATATGCCAGTGATGATACAAGACTTTGACAGAAAATTAAACCTTCCTAAAGTTTGACTGTGATGGAATATCTCTGTGCAGCAAGTTTGAAGTTTCTGCAAGTTAATTTTAATGAAGTGAACTTAAACTGACGGCTGCTTGGAAAGAACGAAATCAATCTAAAAGTGATTAAAAAGATGATATGCATATGAAGCATTTTTATAAGTGTAACAGGTTCAAAGTTAATGTGCTGAAATAGGCGAACACACTGGTATGGTCAGGCGGAGCATAGAGTCTGATTTGATTCTCCTTCTCTCGTCCCCAGACAGTTGTGAACGACGTTCCTCTTGATGGTACGTTCACGGAGACACAGTACGGTGTCATCATGGTCCTCAATCAAGTCCTCAAAACCCGACGCAACAGATGCAGCAAACAGATCACCGTGCAGGTCAATGTAAGCACGGAGGGATGGAGGGATGAATGAATGAATGGGAAGAAGGATAGATTAATGGATGTATGGACAGATAGATGAACAAATGGATAGATAGAATGATGGACAGATGGTGAGTCACATTGAAGGATGATTGAATGAATGGAAGGATGAAACTGCTGTTTTGGTTGTATGTGCAGCTGCACAGTATGAAAGTAACTGTAAATGAGAGTGTGTGGTGATCAGTGTTGTGCATGACGCCTCAAAAGAGCCACACTGCAGACTGGAGTCTCTGTTGCAGAGAGAAACCATACAGATAGAGCCACATTATGTACTCTCGTCTCCTCTGTTGTGCTTCACTCTTCACGCTCCATCATTCTGAAAGAAAGGGTTTGTCAAGGGTTCTTTGTAAGACTGTGGGTTCCATTCAGGAAGAAGACATGGGTGTTCAATGATCCTTACCCTCAAATATTCTAATGTTTACCCATGTTTTAAATAGTATTTTTAAACGTAGATGTAGCTGGGATCTATGGCTGAACAATCTATCAAAATTTTATCGAAATTACAAGATGGCCTACAGCAATTTTCAAATTGCAGGAGGCACAATTTGTGTTACATTGCAAAATACGTGTCAAACTGCCATTTTAATTTAAATATCGTCTGCAGAATGTCCTGGCCGACACTTCATATTTTTACAGACTCAAGAAAATGTCTTTGTTTGGTACAGATCTTTGAAAAACATCACACCATAATATGTTTTAAATGAAAATGAGAATAATGTTGAAAAATTTTGCGTTCCTTCTGATATCACAAATCATATCCCGCAGTGTTTCCCCTATAGTGTATTTGGGAGGGCGCCCCGCCCTCCCAACAGACACCCCCGCCCTGCCAACAGGATCCCCACCCAGAAATTCAAGTCATAGATTTTTAAAAAAATTCCATCATTTAATTTTTATTTTAATCATTCATCAAAATGCATTTCTTCTCTCCTCTGCGACGGGAGGGGCTCCCCCCGGCTCCTCTCTCACAACATACACACGTGCACTCACACCGGTACAGACACACCCACCCACACTCAGAGAGCGGAGGAGAGAGAGTGTTGCCGACATTACCTATGGTAAAAAAAAAAAAAAATCAACAACAAACAAACAAATTATTAATGGACGACCAGAGGTTCCCCAAACATTCGCCCCCCCAGGCAAAAATCTCTTGCATTTTTTAAACGAACCGTACGTGGCGAGGCAGGGAGGACAGCTAACTCTACGGTGGGCGCTTGCCAATCCCCTGCCCCGGTTAACGTCGCCACAACTAGTACTAAACACACCTGTTCCAGCCCTCCCACCGAGTCACGTAGTAAGAAGCTGCAGACGAGTCACCACCGTCAGTCTGGCTTTGATCCAGCATGGCTGTCAGACATAAGATACTCTGCATGGCTGTACAAGACTGAACTTGGTGAGTGAATTAATGAGAATGGATGGATGGGTGGGTGGGTGGATGGATGGATAGATGCATAAATAAATAAATGAATGAATAAATGAATTGCTAAAATCCCCCCCCCCCCCGGCCCATATCCCCCCCTCCCAAAGCAAAAAAGCTAGGGGAAACACTGTCCCGATTGTAATATCAGTCAAAATAATTGCAATTAGACATTTTTTCCAAAATCATTTTACTTTTTTGTTTTGTTTTGTTTTTGTAGTTCTGTAGAATATAATTTGGTAGAACTCTGTGAAGACAAGAGGGTTATAGGCAAAACCCTTATAAAATAATGCTCATTTTAGATCCCTAGAAATGTAAAATGTTCTCAGCAGAACCCCTTGGGTGGGTTCTAGATGAAACCCTTAGAAGTCAAAAAGATTCTGGATAGAACCCCCATAGAGGGTTCAGGGTGGAACTATTACAACATAATGGGTTCTCTGTAGAACCTCTCATACGGGGTTCTGGGTGGAACCTTTCACAGGTGGTTCTAGGTACAGTATAACCTTTTATGTTGGGTTCTAGGTAGAACCCACTGACAGGCTTTCTTCTGTCTGGTGATGTGTTTGGCGAATGTAGTTTGGTAAAGACAAAAATGTTCCAGCATGAAACGGCTCACAACAAGGTCTGTGGATTATCTTGCACAACAAGGTCGTGATTTCTGGAAAGACGCTGCTGTTGAGTTTTTCAAATGTTTTTTTTTTTTTTTTTGGAGCTTTGAGCACCACAATCTGAGTTCCATCATATGAGAGAGAAGGCAGACGTCTCTACAGCCGATATCTCCAAAACTCTAGATGCAGGAATTGCACTACAGGCCAGGGGAAAAAATATGCATCTTTGACTTTTGGTGTGAAAACTCTCCCTTTAAACATTATTCCATCATTGAAGTATTTAACTTGTTCTTGTGGATAAATCATCATCAGATTGGCAGTGGAGAGACTTTGCCGCAGATACAGACATGGTTCTGAGACATCTGTTGTTAGGATGGATGGATGGATGGATGGATGGATGGATGGATGTTTGTTTGTCTCAATTATTCCAACCCCTCAGTCTCTTTCTCTCTCTGTCCTTGTCTCCAGGGACGGTGTTCAGACTGTGACGGACCACCTCGATGTCTGTTCAGCTACATCCCAGTAAGAAAGCAAGCTGCTTGTCTCTGGGGGGGTGGACACAATAACACGAACACCTGTGCAGCATCATCCAGAAACATGATCTGACTCCTCAAAAGTGACCTCAGAGTTAAATTACCTTCCATACTCAAACATTCACAAAGTGAGGATTGACAGGGCCAGATTGCATTTAACCACAATGTAGTGTACAGATGTTGCTGCTGTTATTTGCACCACACTAGACAAAATCTGTTTCTGTGAGTCATGTCTTTAATTTTTGAGCAGAGGGCTGTACTATGAAGCAAGATTAATGGGTTAACAAGGTATGTCAAGTTTAAAGCCAAGATTTTTTCACTGTCACTAAGGTGGCTGTATTCTAACCTGGATAGATCACCATGGTAACTTATGATGAGCTCATAACCTTTTCAGGAGCCGGTTATGTTCAGAGTTTCTGATTAAATCAGCTGTAAAAAGCTGTGCCGCTCTTTAACTAATTCTTTTGCTGATGCTATGATGATATGAGCGATCCTCAGCTGACGGGAGATGTTATATGGGTCGATGCAAAGTTGCTGAGATTTATTTTATTGATGTCACAGAAAGAGCTGTGTAATGTAATTAAAGCAGCGCAAACCATATGCATCACGTTGCCATGGGAACTTAAATGCATACATAGTTTTTCCCCTGTTTGCTTCATGCCACATTAACACTTTAAATTTTTCATAGCAGATCATCCACAGAGTGAAGTACAGACTTTGAATTATGTTTTTATATTCAGTCTTCATCTGCTGCCACGTGAGTTTGTGAGGTGATTTCGCTTTTTCTTTATTATGGGATAGACCTTAATGCAGTTCTTGAGTATCATGTTTATATATGCTGTATCAAGTTTAAAGGGGAAGTCTGTAATATATTTACTGTAATAAATCATAAAATGACCACGATGTGCCATCAGAGATTAAATAAACATGTTAAGTTGAAATACTTGCTTTAGTTGAAACAAACACTACAGCCACGTGTGTATTTTCAGAGCAGTGGGCTTTTGTTTTCAGGGTAAGGGGCTTAACTTCACATTGACAGACAATTAACAGTTAAATACAGCTGATCAAATTACAGCGTAGGAGACCATCGCTTGTTATTGTCAATTTACAAGCTCGTGCAGGCTGACGTGTCTGTGGAGGAGGGGTGGGTAGAACAACTCGCTTCAACCATAGATCATATATTTAACAGGATTACACCCTATTTAATACACAGTCTGTGGCTCCAGCTCACTATTTGGACTGCTACACTAATTTTTGCAAGTGCAATGGCAATGCCTTTAAAGTTTAATGTACAGTTTGTAGAAATAAACGGGAGGCATGAAAAGTGCATTGAGTCAATCAGTAATTTTCTGATAGCATTCCTCTCTTTCACCTCGTTTGCAGCAACAGTGTTTGTTTTTGCTGTAATGTTTTGTTATATTTTTCCTAAGTCTACATAGTAACAACCTGTTAATGTTGTCTGAAGTAGGTGTTATATGATTGGTCAATTTAGTGCGGAAGAAGAGTCAACTGATTTTTATGTGAACGTGCACAGACACGTTATCTCTGCCTGGGGTTTTAGGTTTTGTCGAGCCAGCTCATGCAAATAACGCCTGGATAAGATGAAGTTGCTTTGCAGTACAGCCCCCAGGTCATCTCTGTAAGTGTCTTTGTTCTCACAAAGCTCTCAGTTTGGGTTTCTGCTGTGTTTCAATGTGTTTTACTGCAGATCAGACCAAAGTTTCCAGTCAACATGAAATCCAACTGTAAATACAGGAAGCGAGTCGGAGGAAGGAGGAAGTCTGTGCCCGGTTGTGTCATCAAATGTCTTCGGTTATTGACGGTCTGCTGGCACTTTACACCAACATTTTTAATTCTACCACTATAAAACTCACTCTGACATTTTAATTCAAATTTACAGACTTTAACCACAAGTAATTTTCAAAACTACCTCCAATACTTTATACCAAAACTGAATAGTCTGAAAAGACTGTTGAGCTCTTGTCAAAACACACAGGAAATCAAGTCTGAACTGGTTCTATAAAAACTGAAATGCAGATTATATGATTATTTTAATGACTTATATAGTTTTATATATTAGTGAATTATGTATTTCATTTTTTTAAAGTTATCTGTGTAATATTTCATGTTGCTCTTGCCCATTTTTATGTCACTTCAGTGAAGACAGATTCATGTAGATTGTTGTTCCTTTACTGTAAATAAACGTCTCTATTGTTTGTTTTTTCTGGTTGGGGCTATTAAACGGCCAATTAATCTTGAACAGCAGAATAATTTTTTAAAATTTATCAGCCTGTGAGAGAACTGTAAACACTCTTTTTTGTTGATATAATTGTTTACAACTTCCCTTATGGCCTTGTGATGTCAGAATAGAAGTGTAGTAAACATTGACACAACAGGCACTCATGTCTGAAAGACAAAAACATCACTTAAACAGATGAAGTCACCAATCTTACAGATTCCAGGTCTGAAAAGGGCGAAGCAGTAATAATAATACTTATAACACTGATGGTCTGTCCTGCAGGATCACTCCTGTTGCCCCGGTTACTACGGCCATGAGTGCTACAAATGCCCCGGAGACGTCGGCAGCTGGTGCTCCAATCATGGGGAGTGTCAGGATGGTAACTATGGCAACGGGGAGTGCCGTTGCTACGAGGGTTTCCATGGAACTGCGTGCGAGGACTGTGAGCCGGGACGATATGGAGTCAACTGCACCTCCAGTGAGGAAACACACACACACACACACACACACACACACACACACACACACACACACACACACACATCCTGAAACTGTTTGTTTTGTTTGCCGTAATGTATTTCTGCCACAAGGGGGCAGGACTGACCAAAGAACAAGAGCAGACTTTGTCAAAACCTTGCAGGAGTTGTCGTTGAACGCTAAAAAGATATTTGATTTTTAATCTTCGTTAAGACAAAGAGGTGTTTCAGTTTTACTGTCCACTACACTCTCAGTCACTTATTTACAGGGCTGCAAATAGTAATTATTTCAGTTGCCACTCAATCTGTTAATTATTTTCGCAATTAATTGATTTGTTGTCTGATCTATAAATTGTCAGAAAATGGTGAAAAATGATGATCAGTGTTTCCCAAAGCCCAATTTGGCGTCAAATGTCTCGTTTTATCCAAAACCCAAAAATATTCAGTATATTGAAAACAGAAAATATAATAGAATAGAAATTTAGAACTTTGTTTTTCATTAAAAAAATGACAAAATAGTTAGGGAGTAACAGATTACATCAGGATTAAGTAACCTGGATACTTAAAGTATCTTTATTCCAGTGCAGTTACATGTAAAAAAGACGTAATCAGATTATAGATACATTCATCGTCGTTTCTCTCCTGCATCACTGTTTTTAAGTTCAGGTTTTTGCTTTATTTGACTATTTTATGTTGTTTTTGACGATGTAGAGTTGTGTTAAGTTCCTGCCGATGAAATCCCAACATTTCCTGATTTAGCTGTTTCATAATAAAAGCTTTTGAATAACAAAATATCACGGGACTTTTGTTGTGAATAATTTAAAGGAAGCTGCTCGACTCGAGCTAAGCTCTTCTTGAGTTAAAACAGACACCTTCAAGCAGGTAACCCTGCTGTAATGGAGATGCAAACCCCTGCCGCGCCGGGCTGACATGCAGAGTCAAACCGAGTCAAACCAGGCCAGCACATGTGTTTGGAAAAGGGGCAAATGAAGCTGCTGTCACAATTAATCTGTGTGTGTGTTTTGCAGAGTGTGTGTGTGACCATGGGAAGTGTGAGGATGGTCTGGCAGGAAGTGGCAGGTGTGTGTGTTACAAAGGTTGGAAAGGAGCATCCTGCTCTGCAGGTAAGACACACACACGCAAACACACCACACACACACACACACACACGTACACAAAGTAAAAATGTAAAAACACTCAATATTTTCTCAATATTTTCTCACCTGAAATCTTTTGTGTGTGTCTCAGAGATTAAGGACGACGCCTGTGGAGGTGTGTGTGATGAGAACGCCAAGTAAGTCCTCCTGTTATTGTGTCTACAGCTGGTTTGTGTGTGTGTGTGTGTGTGTTGTGTGATCTGGATCAGGAACCACTGGGGTTGGAGAAGCTGTAAATCTACCCAGAATACACTGGGACAAATGAAAGACCTACCTAGTTACCTGAAATCATTCAACGTAGCATGTTCACTAATTTGTAGTGATTTATAAACATCTTGTAAAAACCGTTAAACCCTTTCTATTTGTTTCTATTGACAGAAAACAAGTATGTTTTTATTTGTGCAGAATCACCTGAAAATAAGAACAGAGGTTTTTTTTAACATCAGAATATCTACAGAGGGTGTTTCTGCCATAAATAAAACCCCACAAATGTAACACTCTGGACCTTTAATTGAATTACAGCCAACAGGAAAAGTACCCAGAATCACTATATACGGCACACAGGTCAAACAGGAAGACATTTTTTCTTTTTTAAAGTATAATTCTGGCATTATCTTTATTTTTTATATGATAATATAACAAATCCCATGACGAGAGCTAAACCAACAATGGGCCTCATGCAAGAAATTCACCAATTTTCTGGTATTTTGGATTTTCTCTCAGATACAAACACAATTTACGAGTGGTCCAGACCTGTCAAAGAGTCATGCAGTCAGTGTGCTGTTATCCAAAACAAAGTTTTTCTCTAATGACTGAATATTTCATTAGTTTGAAGACATTGAAAAATAAATTACACTTCATAATTATGTCAACGTTACAGTGTTTGACTACATTTCAAATTATAATATAATTTTAAATTTACACATTTTGACCCTTTGTCACAACAAATATCGATTCGATTTAGATTTTTCTTATGTCCGCTCACTTTGCATTTTGTAAATCAATAAAAATAAGCAATTACATTTTATATTTTTGAAAGCATTCTTACTTTACAGCATTTCTTCACACCTGCCTAAAACTTTTGCACTAGTACTAGTCATGTATAATAACCTGCTGTCAGGTGTATTGGCTGTATATCTGCAGATGCAAGTTTATGACGTCTCTGTCCATGAGAACATCCTCACTTATTCTGTCCTCTGTGATGAAAACTTCCCCTTGACCCTCTGCTACCGCTGCAGTCATTGATCGTTTTACTGTGGCGAGGCTTTTTTATTTTTTCTTTGAAGCCATTTTCATTTCAAGGTGTTTCCTAATAGTGGAGCAGATTACTGAAAAAATCTTTCACTTCGTGGTACAAGCACCAAATTTGGTACACAAGTGCTTTGGAACCTACTCTCTCAGAAAAGTACGTTGCCCACTTGAAAAAACAAAGTGGCCACCATTTTTCAAGATGGCCGCCATTCGAAGTGGTTTTATACAGTGTTTGAACTATATTTTGATTGAATAATCCTATTCTGATGTCTTATACATCGAAATATATGTTTTTGCGTATGAGAAATACAATTCTGCATTTAGAAAATCAAAATTATCAAATATTATGATGATACAATGGGAATTAAATGAAAAAAACACTCACAAACACAAACAAAGACATTAGTTTCACTTTCAGCTTTTGGACCTGTAAGCTACTTGTAGGGGAGGCCACGTAGAGGCTGTCTTTGTCTGCCCCAATGTTTTGTTTTGTTTTTGTTTTTGTTTTTTGTATATTTTATGTATATATATATATATATATATATATATATATATTATATATATATATATATATATATATATATATATTTTTTTTTTTTTTTTTTTTTTTTTCATTTTTAGATAACGGTATAAAAACACAGAAAAGGTGTCAAAGCATAGGCTGCATGTTTTACGATTCAGAACTTGAATCAACATAACTTAAAAAAATAATAATAATACAAATAACCAACTCAAACATTCAACTTAAACTTGGCTGTTCTATTCTCTTAGTCCTCACATTTGCAGGCACACAACTGTGCACACTTCAGGCCGAAGCGATAGCATTTGCATCGTCCTCGGCATTGAGTCTTGCAGCCACATTTTGTCAACTGCTCACAGGTCTGAGCAATGGGTGGAAGGGTTGTCCAGAGAACTTGCCAGATCTGACCATCTTTTTGCCAGCCCCGGTTGGCAGGGCTTTCAGTTTGCATTTTGCACACAGTTGCCTGGCCCCATATGCAGGCAGCTTGGAAGGCAGACCGTTTCACATGCTGAACGAGGGATGCGCTTGTTGGTGGAATGGCATCATAAGACCTTTGCTTCCGAGCAAACAAGTCCAGTCTTGCCTCATCAACCTTGCGTGTAGTACTCTGCTTGTCATACATGGTGATGACAAACTTCTCAACGATGTTGAGGTCTGCATCTTCTATGATAGGTGGGTATTCACTGAGCATTTTGAAGACAGGACTAACTTCAGGGCAAACCTCCCCTGCTTGCCATGCAGTTTTCTTGCTTTTACCACGAAAAGCTGACACAACATCACAGCCAGTGAAGGCATGAAAGAACAGCATGCCACTGGATTTCTCTGGGCCAAGATTCACCACCATATCATGAATTGGCAACCACCTAATGGACTGACCCTGGCCAAATTCTACCCAAATCATTTCTAAACCTGCATCCTGAAGAGTCGCAAAAACATTGACTGCAACAACAAGAATATCTGTGTCGCATGCCTTGATCAACACAGACTTCATCTGTTGCTTGGCTGCATGAAGAGCATGTGTGAAGATTCTGGAGTCATCATCCAATCTGGATGGGTCTAACCTGATGGGCAACAGGTTGATTGCCTGAAATAGTGGTATGTTTTTGGCTATCATGGAATAGCTGTCAGAACTACACTCATAACGGGTAGGGGGAGACTTCAACGCCGCTTTTGTATCTGTCTGACAGAGGCAACACTTGCTCCAGTCAGTTTTAGTAGCACAACTCAATGGATTATTGGCAGACATTTTATACGGTTAAAGTGCCGAGGGATTATCCTTTTACCACCCAACCATACAAAATATCAAAGCACATTGGAATATGGGATGCAACTAGGTTCAAGTATCTGGTGCCCTACACCTAGCCCGATCGTTCATCCAATGCCATTTAAGTCCCGTGCGATCTGTACACCATCCAGGTAACTGAAGCCCCGTTACCCTTGGCTCGGCTCTCCCGCGCTGGCACATCCTGTCAATTCAGGTGCGGCTATCTAACTACAGTACTACAGCTAACTAAACTTCTAGTTGAGATATATACTGGGGCTTATTAGATAGCATTTGGGACACTAAAGTATACTACAACTACAGTGAGTACACCACTACAACAGTTAGTAAACTACAACTACAGCTAGTACACTACAAGCCGACACTGAACCCCATGCTGAGTCTCACAGCAGTGATGTCACCAGTGTGCCCTGGTTGTGCTTTGACATCACTCTTATAAAAAATTACAAACCAATAGAGCTTGACCACAGCATTTTAATGAATGATCATTGATGTTGCCCTTCAACTTAATGCAATATCTGTAATTAAGTATTTTTACATTTCTAAATTAGTACTTTTATTTCAGTAAAGAATGCTTGTGTTGAAGTGCTTAAGTGTGTGTGTGTGTGTGTGTGTGTGTGTGTGTGTGTGTCTGTCTGTGTGAGATGATGACTGACTTGTTTAACATGTTTGTTTTGAATTGTTGGGGATTAATATCAAATTCAGAGGTAATTTAAGTTGTTTTAATGTATTGTGTGTGCTTATTTTTGCTTAAAAACAATCTCTTATCTTAAATGAATACTATTTATCACATTATAAGCAAAAAAAAAAAAAACACATCCCGCAGAATTCCACAGATTTTCACTCAAGATCATCGCAGAAATCTCAGAAAAAAGCGAAAACGCTAATTTGAGTCACGTAATAGCCACCATCTTGAAAATTGGCGGCCATATTGGAATTCAATTGACACCATTGAGTTCTTCCAGTCACAATACATTCATTTTGATGCTTGGATCATTAACACATTTCTGTTCATTCAAGTTCTACTTTGAAAACCATTTTTTTTGCATTTGACAAGGCGGCCATCTTGAAAACTGGCGGCCATCTTGGATTTTCAGCTGGGCAACGTACTTTTATTAGAAAGTACATCCTGGACATCATTTGTGCCAAATTTGGTGCTTGTACCATCAAGTGAAAGATTCTTATGAAATATTGACTTAATCTGCCCCACTATAAGTGACAGTCCTCAGGTAACACCGCTTCAACAGCACTCGTTTTTCCCGTTCTTTGTTTCATCAGGTCCTTTAATTCCACTGCTGGCACTGTTAAAATGGTAGACTTTTATCTATGGATTTCTGAAAGCATGACTTCGAACTTCAAACTCATAAAGTTTTTCTTTTTACTGTTTGGTGCCATTTTCATAAATGACACTTCTTGACACGAGGCAGAAAGTGTAGCCACATATGATGTTATTGGGGCGCTAATTATGCACATTTACAAGTCTCATGAACGTGCACTCAAATACGCACAGCAGTTAAGAGCGTTTGCTGAATCTGATGTGGCATGTTCATACGAGCCCTTCATGTGACAAAAGTAAGAGAAATTTAAGACAAGAATACGAAAATGTTCTGACTGTGGCTCTCAGGCCCAAGCCTGTTCACCTACTGACAACTGACATCTTTCAAAATGTCTCACCAATATATATTATCATCTGTGTTTAGCATTTTGTCTGGTCACTGTATTTTGCTTGTGTATGCATTTTAGTTTTGCTCCATGGCACTGAGGAATTAGATATATAGAGTATAATATACACTTTGGGTACACGGGCAATGCATGTTAGTTGGATCACTTTATAGTTGTTTGGGTCAGATGACGGCTGCTCTCAGTGTCAGTAGAAATGAAAATGTGACATATTTATTGAACAGTTTGTCCTCTGCTGCAGCTGTATCACAGGTCCAAAGGGTTCAGCGGCTGCCTGTGTGTGCGTGGCTGGATATGTAGGCAATGGAACCCACTGCAAAGGTAAAAACGCACACTCACGACACATACACGCGCACACACACCACCCTGTACAAATATCAAATCTGATATTTTTCCCTCTTTGTCTCTCAGAGCTGGACATGTGCAGCTGGTCTAACGGTGGATGTTCAGAATTTGCCATCTGCACAAAGGTCTCGGCAGGAGAGAGGACCTGTACCTGTAGAGAGGGATACACCGGAGACGGGGTCGTCTGCCTGGGTATGTAGTCCTGACCCCTGACTTCTGAACCTCCTGACATCTTACCAAGACCTGGAAAAGTCTTAAAATATTAAATATGAAGTATTTGAAACTCCAAAGGATCGTGCTGCAAATATTTTATGCCTCTGCGGCAGCAACAGCTGTGGCCAGAGACATTATGTTTCTGGCTTGTCCGTCCCGTTCTCGTGAACGCAATATATCAAGAACGCCTTGAGGAAATTGTGACCTCATGTTTGTCCTGTTTGTCCTCCCCCCTCTGCACAGACACCTCACTTCATCTGAGCCACTTTACCACAGTGGAGATGTGTGATGTTCATGACAGGGAATAAATGTCATTCTTATAAGTTACTGTCTAATTCAGCTCTGCGCACAGCGTGCAGCAAACTTCAGTATTGCTCAATTTTTTTTTCTTTCTGTTTTTACAATATACTATTTCTCTTCTAAATGTTCGGTCTATTTGGCGCAACTTTCCAACAGACATTTTGGCTGCTGATATTTTCATTAGCTGGATGACACGTGATATTGGCAAACACCTTACATATGCAGGGATATTATCAGGCCCAGCAACTTTACTTTAGGTCTTCTGGAGGCAGAGCATACGTTACAGCTGACTCTTTGTTAATTGAGGACATCAAAGTGACCATAAAATGTGTTCATCATCACACATGATGGGGGCTTTCCTGCTTTTGTAGCCTCAGATACATACTCGCATGAAGTTAGTGTTAGACAGACTCCAAGAACAGGATAAAGAGAAGACAGACGGCATTCAACGAGACAGAGCAGCTGACAGTGTCGCTAAACAGTGGTAAACTTTCTAGCTCTTCATGCTAATGTTAGCCCAGCAGCAGACTGCTGTTCACAGACTGACAGTTAAAATCTCACCCCCTGTTCTGACTGAAGAATAAACAGCCTGTGTTGATGTGTCTCCTCAAACAACATTTAACTTCTGCTTCTGCTTTTCTCACCGCAAAGGTTTACTATAACAAACTGTTGGACCATTTCAGTCTTTTACATCTGCTTCCACACAAGATCATGTGAAATTGTGTCCTGTGAAATCTTATGAGATCGTGCTCCCTCTAGTACATAATATTAATATAATAATATAATAAGGCCTGGCTGTAATCTGGGAGAAAATGTATAAGTTTATTTAAAAGTCAGTGCTTTATTATGAACATCCAATTTAGTTTTACAAGAAAAGTTGCAAAATATTTGTGAATGCTGTCAATTATATTTCTTAGAAAGACTGAAAATCGGAATCTGCAAATTGGAATTGGTGCATCTCTTTTTTTTTTTTTTTTATTTTGTGATCATCACATCATCAACACATTTGCTGATGTATGATGTAACATCTGCCAGTCTGTGTGCTCAATCAGTCCTGTAAAGCTGCTGTAGCTTCATCTGTCCACACTTAAACTTTTTTTTTTTACTCTTCTTCTTTGTTTTATCAGCTCCGAGTAAGTTGACAGGTGAAGCTAATGTAAAAGACTCTCTGGCCCTCTCAGGACCTTCCGTGCCTGAATGCGTTATACATTTTAAAGTTAAATATGGATACATTTAGAAATCCTTTGTGTGCCTAGTGCAAAGATAAGTGCAGAGATAGGTCCAGGACATGTTTAGCCTAGATTATCTTAGCATAAAGCATGGGGAAACAACATCCAAACACTCAAAAAGCTGTCTGATTTAATGTTTGTATGTGTCATAAAAATTAATTCCCAGCCTGTTGTGTCTTCACAGAGATTGACGGTTGTCTGGTCAACAATGGCGGCTGCCACAAGTCAGCAGATTGCATCAGAACAGGCCCCAACACTGTAAGACGACACTGTACTGCAGTAAAATGTTTCATGTTAGAATTAACTCAACGCTGAGACTCAATTCAGTTTCAGCAGTGTCTCATTTTAGTGAGGACCAAATAGCATCTGAAGGGTTATTTAAAGCAAACTTCAGTTTTTACATTATTGGTATTATTTTTGCATGTTGTTTTTACAGTTGTAGTAACCCTTTCTGTTGGTTATGACATTTACCAAATCAGAGTAAGTCCACGCTAAAATAGTTAAATTTAAGTCTTCATTTCAGTCATCTGTCCAGACTAAAACGGCGTTTTTATTACCCAGAAACCATGCTTTTGTAAAATGGTCTCCAGAGTATGTAAATCTTAAAACACAGGCTTGGTGTTTCAGTGTCTGTTCAGGGGAAAACTGAAGTCCTCCCAAGACGAGGACATAAGCTGTCCACTGAGGCAGCTGTGTGGCAGTAAAGTTAAGGAGGATTTTCTCTCGTCTCAAAATGTTATTGTCCACTTGATTGTTCTCCACAGGTGCTGTTATTAGCTGATAAAGTATGTGTGTTTGTGATTTTGTCAGACTGATGTTGTGTTTACTACACTGCAGTGTGAGAATGACTGCTGGTTAATGTCAGATTAAATTATAATTTCATACCATTCAATTGTCTAACAACAGAAGCAGAAAAATACGTGAATTTGAGCAACTGTCTTGTGAATTTGGTTGTATTAAACAGTATAGGTGACCTCAGAGAGGAGGGGGACACTGAACAGAGGGGGAACAGGTTCTCACTCTGGCAGAGTAACTGACTGGCAGGGAAGTTAAGAGAACCGCTTTCTGTCATCTTTAACTTTCTCTGGGATCACAAATTTTAAATGTTTATATAGCCGATGATACAGTACCTGCAGATGATACAGCATCAAGCCAACGCCAGCAGAGGACAGAGAAGAAGAGATTGAGCCAGTGAGGTTCAGGTGTTTTACTCTGAGCCAAGGTTTAAATGAAAACGACCGACAAACATTAGTGTGGTCGCAAAGACAATGAAGTGGAGGTGCTGCTGGGTCTTTGCATGCATGAAATATAGTCTAAATAAAAAGTCCAAAATACAAGTCGCCTTAAAAACAGTCCAAGGCAGACTGCAGATTGTTGCAGAGCTTGTGCAAAATTAAAATACCTTTATTTTACATGGCAATTAGTATTTAAGATGATCAGCGTGTTGCGGTATGTTTTTAATCATTTAGGTTCATCCCTGCTCTCATCTCGTGGCTCTCTCTCCTTCACTTCCTTCCATTCCCCTCAGAGCTCAGCAATAACAATTGCCGGCTTGCCCAGGGCAAGTAAATCTAGCAAAAGGATAAAACTATGGACATTTTCACTATTTTTTGACATTTTATAGACATTGCAGCCCTACATTAAACATGACATTTAACTTAAGGCTTTGTTGTTATTTAATAACCATTAATAATAATAAAAACAATAATAATCCTCTTCAGAAACAACAGTGCCGTGTTTACAGCTCAAAAAGTGATATGGTGCTAAATCATGGCTGAAAAAAACAGAAGTTAGTGAGAAATGATTATTTGATTTGTTGATTGGCACGCCACAGGGGGAGGGAGAGAACAGATGGATCGAGTGATTGACTGTTTTACTGGCTGACTGTTTTCTCTGTCTGCTTTGTTGTCATCTCCAGACGGCCTGCAGTTGTCGGATGGGCTTTCAAGGCTCAGGAAGGTTCTGTTACCCTGTCAACCCCTGCAGAAATGTACGTATGTGTGTTGTTTTGCTGATTCTTGTGCAGCCGTCTGCTTTATTCTCTTCTGCTGCAACATACAGATACTTGTGTTATAAAAAAACAAAACAGCAACAAGGGAAGCTGATGTAACAAGAAGAACAGGAATTATTCCATCCAGTCGGCAGATTTTTTTCCCCGTTTTATGAGAATAACTACTGAAGGACAGAATGACTTGTCAGGACAGAGCTGGCTGATGATAGAGGCAGCTGCTATAGAGACGACAGAATCAGACATATTTTATGGATCCCTGGGGGGAAATTGGGTTACGTTACAGTTGCTCCATTCAAGAACAGAAATATATAAAGCATTGAAAATAGAAATAATAAGTAAAATATGTTTTGACAAAGTGCATCACACTACAATATATAGAAAAATAGAAAGTAAGAAATGTGTAATATAGGTATACCACAATATATGCAACAAATAGTGTACACAATGTAAACAATAATGCTGAAGATTATAAATAAGACTATAGGTTGGTTGAAATGCACAGTCTCAATAAATAATTTAGTGTTGATGCTGGTGTAAAGTATATTACACTATTAAATTATTATTGTATGGTTTAAATTTTGTACAAAATGACTATACTGTTAGACCCATATCGCACAGTTGAGGATATAAATTATTAATAAATAATAATTCACTTCTGACAGTAGGGTAACAGGGTATTGTAGGAGTGCAACACAGCCAGGGGAATTACTAAAAAGATAAATTATAAAAATAAACACAACCAGCCCAATGATACATGCAGATTGCAGAGGCAGAAGGTGTGCATCATTTTGTCTGTTTGGATTATCTTGACTTAAAGCTACAAGAAGGAACTTTCCTATTGTGTTGATTTTGGAAACCACTGTGGACAAAAGTGCAGTGTTTGTGTATAATATAACATCAAAAATAAAATGATCTCCTCCTGCTTCTTTTCAACTGGCTAATGAACGCAAATGGTTTGTTTGCTTAACTTGGTGAAAAGAGGCATCTGTGTTAAATTTAGACTGTTTCATAACCACTTAAAAACTCTTGTCGCAGGTTTAAGCACCAAAAGCAATTTTCATGGCTTATTGGTAAAAGTGCTTACTCAGACGTGTTCAAAAACCACAAGAACAACTAAAACAACTCTTATGTTTCCTTCTTTTCTCTTCAGTCAGTTAGATCCCTGTTGTACACTTACATATTTTGTACTCAGTACTAGACCACTTGCAAAACTTATTGTCCCTATAATGCCTGGGCCACACTACTAGACTTTCAAAGCTGTCAGATCACTGTGCCGTTCATATTACGCCACTCTGCCTTGTAATTGTGAGTGTTAAAGTTGCTGTGCTTTGCAGACTACATGACTGATCCAGAGACAGGGGGTCACTAACTAAAAGATCTTTCACCAGGAGGATTCTCCTGTCTGCTCTCTGAACTATGTTTTGTCACAAAAACAAACTAGAGGTGACATTAGATTATTAACTCTGATGCATCAGTATACAGGACGTTACTGTTGTGCTTGCATCGCATCAAAATAAACTGAATGTGAAGCGTCCATAGTGATTTTTACAGTGAAGACTGAGCCCCTTTTCTCTCCGTTTATATGCTTTAAATCATAAGTGTGTTAATTAATTTTGATACGAAGCATCCGTAGGGCAAAATAATAAAACATTAGTTCATCCTCTCCTCTCCCTCCTCCTCTCCTCTCCTCTCCTCCTCTCCCCTCCCTCCCCTCCCCCCCTCCCCTCCCCTCCTCCCTCTCCTCTCCTCTCCTAATATGTCAAATGTTGATCAGTGTTTCCCAAAGCAGATTTGACGTCCTCACATATCTTGTTTTGCCCACAACTTTACGACTCTATAGCCACAACTCTGTAGTCACTGCAGCTTTATAATTTCTTTTTGCTTCTTGTTAGATATAGATATGTGTAAAAGTTGTAGTATTTCTAAATTTGGGCTTCTCTGTCTGCTGCGTTGCTCCTCCATCTCTCCCTCCTCTGTCTCCCGCTCGGCTCCATTCAGCCTGGTCTGCTGTGTCTGCTCTCATTAGCAGAGCTGCTGTCTGGCTCCTCCCGTTGTCCCCTACACGACCAGACATTAAACCTTCTGTCTCAGCGTCGGCAAGTCACCAGCAAGCTCTCTTTGAGCTCTGGATCATGTCTTTGAACCGTTCACACATCGCAACCGTCACTCTCAGGGACGTGTAGCGATTTGCCTCTGATCTGCGATCTCTAGAATTTATCAGCGAGTGGGAGATCCAGGCTAAAATTAGTAGTGTGGCCATGGCTTTAGTCACTTAGACTCAAAAACATGGGAAAATAGAGCCAAGGTTGAAAAATACTGAAGTTCATTTAAATGTCTGTCCTGTAACAGCAATTAAAGAGATTTTTGCATGTGTGTCTGTGTGTGTGCAGCAAAACGGTGGTTGCAGCAGGCATGCTAGCTGTCAGTATATGGGTCAGGGTCAAAGGAACTGCACCTGCTACAGAGGTTACATCGGCGACGGCTTCGATTGTCGAGGGAACACCTACAATGTGAGTCACATGACCTCTTGACCTCCCCCTGACCTCTGACCACCCACTGTAAACACCCCTCCCCCCCTCAACAAAAGTTGTGTTGTCTGTCTGTCTTGCAGGAAGTGCACCAACAGCCAGAGAACTCCTTCTTCCGTAACATTTTTTCAGTGAGTCTTGTTGAAATTCACACAATAAATAAAACTTAACGTCCTACTGCCTGTACGTTGGACTAATTTTCTAATACTTCTCTTTCTTCTAATTTTAGGTGGCACAGTGCTTACACATGATTAAATTAAAGCGCTCACAAAATCTCAACTGTAATCCAGCTATAGTTAAAATAAATTTTTCTTAAGAACTTCATTTAAATGGTAGCCCTGTGTTTCAACTTGTGTCCTCATTTAGTTTAAGTGGAAACAGACACATTTTTAGCCCCTCGTGTTTCCATCGGTTATTATTGTTGTGTCACTGTGGTGAAGTCAGCGGCAAAATCCTCGTCGATGTGTTCCCCCTCACGTTACTCTGCCTACTCCTAGTCTGACTCACTGGATGCACACTGTAAGTCGAGGTCCTGTCTTTGGTCGCTTGCTCCAAGTGGCATTGCGGCGCCTGCGTCTATGTTTTCAAAGTCCCCAGGAAACAGCAAAAAACCTCTGAGTTACAGCCTACACGCTGAAAATGGCAAATTAGCGCCTGGGATGCTAATAGTATGAACATGAAGAAGCTAACAGCTGTCTTTTTAATGCCAGCGGTCGCCTCCCAATGTGCAAATGTTCCACCAAAACAAATTCCCCCTCAACACTATTTTGGAGCAGCACCATCACAGCATCCTGGGCTTAGCGCCGCCCAAGACTTTCACGAGTGGTTTAAAGAAATGCAAACAAGGCAGGGTGTTTTTTTCCCCTACAGCAGAATGTGTATGTGTGGAGCTAGACCTTTCTCCAAGTAGCCTACTTCTAACTGTAACCTACCCCTCACCACCATGGAAACCACTATCTGACGTGGAAACACACTTCAACACAACACCAGATCGCTCTTTCCCAAGAAATGGAAACAAGAGAGAAGTTGCTGGGTGTTGTTTTAAAAATGCAGAAAATGATACTGATACCAGTAGAGTACTCTATAGGAAACCAGTGTAGCTGGGTTTTTTTTCAAGCTTTATCAGGTGCATCATCATGTTAGTCATCCTCACAGTTTTCCCTGAAATAATCCTTCCACCTCTCATGCTTTTATTCTTATCAGACACTACAGGCGTGTAATATAGCCATACTTTAAAATAATTTGATGGCGGAAACATTCAAATAGTCATCATCACAATCTAGGTACAAAAAGAATTTGTTGAAACTATCATTTGATTGGAAAAGTTTTGATACTACTTGTTACTAGGTTATTTCGATCGATGCCTCAAAGGTCAGATTCAGATCAGATCAGATTCCCAGCCTTAGACAGAAGAAAGACGCATGTTCACTGAAGAGGTGAATTGAAATTGTCGGAAATTTATATTAAATTTGGGAACAGGCATGAGCTACGATGTGCACTGCATAGTAATAACATAGTTAGAATAACGTTATTGTTTTGCACCAACAGGGAATATTCTAGTAAGTCACCTTTAATAAGGTTTGTGTTGCTCTAAGAATAGTTCGTTATATCACTTCAATTCCAGCAGACCTCAGCAAAATCAAACCATTTTGTCAAAATCGCTGTGATCAGTGGGAACGCCAGCAGGAACGCTCAAAAGGGACTTTACATTCCTAGTTCAGTTGCTGAAATTTGTTTTTCTGGTTCCATATTTTTTGTAGCTTTTTGGTCCAAACGGAGCTTCAGTTGAACCCGACTCGTGATGCAGACTCCTGAACCATCATCACATATACGTTCACTTTGTTTTCTTTGTGTTTCTCAGATGTCTAGCTCCCGGGGTCTTTATGGTGATGGACCGTTCACCATTTTCTCCCCTGTATCGGAAACCAACACCAACTCCTCTGTGTGTACAACATCTGCTGTTTGGTGATAATGTTATTGTTACATCAGATAATATACAATCTTGTCTTAAGAAAAATTGTGCAGTCATTTACAAGCTAAATGACAATATGAATCTGATGATAAATCTATTTGTATGCGAGTCATAAGCCTGGAATATGGCTGCTGGTGCAGAATATGTGCTGTACATTGACTGATGTGTGTTGTGTGTGTGTGTGTGTGTGTGTGTGTGGTGTGTGTGTGTAGTATGGAGAATGGAACTTGTATGGTCGTCTTGATGACCTGGTCCGTTACCACATCGTTTCCTGTGAGACTTTGACCTTGAGTGACCTCAAGACCACCAAGCTTGCCATCTCAACGTCGGGATACACACTGCACTTCAGCTTTCAACAGGTAAAACACACACAAACACGCAGCCCATGTCGCCTTTTCAAAAACTAACTTAACAAACAGATGTTGGACTAATTAATACAGCATAGCTACAGTAAGTTTATTCGATAAAGGATCAAATGCAATAGTAAAAGTGGTACCATCATATATGACGTCATCAGGGATAACATGATGAGGTCCGACTTTTTTCCATCGTGGTCACTGATGTTCCATCAAACTGTCCTCACCACAACAAGATGGAGCCAGCCATACAATGGGCCTCATTCACTAACGTGCGAAATGTTAGAAATATTTCTACTGTGCGCACAAATTTAGTTCCCATGCAAAACTACCATCTGATTCATGAAACATGTGCACTGGCCAGTGAATCAGAATCATTCTAAACTGACAGGCTCATGCTCTGTGCGCCTGCTGTCTGCAATCAGCATACTGCCACGACCCACATTTCTCTGTTTAAGGAAATACTTTTGCAAAGAAAAGTATCCTCGAGGAAGCGGTGAAGATGTTGCAACGTCAGTCATGCAGAATCACACGTCGCTGTGCTGTGTGGAGGTGTTTATTTGCGTTTAGATCATAACTGCTGTGAAACAATCAGGAAATAACATTTTATTTCTTTTATTCACCTGCTTTCTACCAGCCCTGAGTGCTGCCTCTCCACTCCCATTCAGTCTGTACCTGGAACACACAGCTGCGCTCCTTGTGTCCGAGGAGGAAGGCAGAAAAAGCACACTGCGACTCATAAAGATCATTCCTTGGGCTGTAATAACCGGGGCGTTGCATGTTCTGTCTGTGGAGAAGCGGATTGTGTCTCAGGTGAAAATGAAATGGTTTGACATTAAAGTTGATACAGAAAAAAGGAAATAAGAAAACAGATGGAGACAAGGAGCATCTGATCTGTCCGTCCAAGATGAGAGATTCACTGCAATTCTTGGAAATATTCATAAACGCGATAAGAAATGAGGGTGAAAGTGGTGATATAACAGCGAGGACTTTCACCCAATAATAAAAAAATATATATATATATTTTTTAATGAATGCAATTTTGATATGCTTTGCATTTAGTTTAAAGGTGTGTTATAACATTTTCAGCCAGGCTGTCATCATTTGTGCCTACGCCTGCTCTGAGGCGGTTCTAATTTTGTTTGCAGAGTAGGAACAAACTCAGGTACGCACTGTTTGTGAATGAGGCCCACACCGATGTCCATGACGGGAGACGTGCAAACACATCATGTCTTAAGTCTAAATTCTTGGACTAGAAGGAGAAATATGTCATATATATATATTTACTGTACTAAATCATAATATGACCATGACACGCCATCAGGGAGTACACATGCTAAGTTAAAATACTCGCTTCTCTGTCAGCAATGCTGCAGCCAGCACGTTCTCCTCTGTTCATCAGTATGCAGTATGCCGTGAGTCTGCATGCTGCCCATTTCACCTTTATTTACTTTACATCAAGTTAAAACTTATACTGAATTATGTTAAATGTGTTGCCCGAATGAGTTAGTGTCTCTTCATGAGTGGTAAGGAAAAATTTAGAATCTTACTCTCGTATCTTGCACCCAACAATATGTTTTGGCCAATGTAATAGCTGTAGGATCGGGTGTTGATACACAGCAACATGAGCTCCAGAAACTCTTGCACAATGACTGGAGTTTGAATAAATGAAGATTGTTTATTGCAAAGCTCACAGGGAATGGATGTGAACCAGGAAGGAGCTGGGCAGAGGTGGGAAGCTTAGCAGGTCCAGGCTGTAACATCGAAGTGGAAGAGCTGAGCGGGTAACCTGACACGCCAGATGGTTTATTACACACAACCATCTGGAAAGCCATCTATAGAAAGCATTGGGAAAGGGGCAGGTGCTTTCAAAAAAAACAAAAAAAAAAAAACAGAAGAGTGAAAACAGCCTTTTAGTATCCTTCTTTGCTCTTCTTTCAATGAAGAAATACTCTCCAGTTCTGATATAAATGATGCTATTTCAGTATCTGTGCTAAAATGTTCAGGAGCTGCCATTGTTTGTTTGAGACGAGTAGTTTCCATGAACGCTTTTCGCTGTCGTCACGCCTAAAACCACGCCCATAGCTGCCAGTAGTCCCTCAGAGGACGCTGATTGGCTTGTACCACCACTGATGCGGACACAAATAGATAACTTGGAGCCTGTCAAGACGGATTCTCATGTGATCTTGTGAATCCAGCTGCCTCGCACGGTAACTGAGTGGGGGTCCAAGGTGAAGAATCAGGACTGATGAGTTGAAGGGCTGGAGATGAGAATTAAAAGCTGTACATAAACCATATACTTTATATAGCACCGTATGGGTCATTCTTCAGCTACGGTCAATTTTGGCCAGGAAAGTTTTAGAAAATCTAAGACATTATAAGGGAAATATATCTTTCACTTACAGAGAAATATATGGATATTTGTACAGATTAACTGCACAAGTGTTGTTAGACACACATGGTGTTATTACTATACTAAAGGAGAAAAATATAGATCAATATTGCATGTAAAAAAAATTATTGCACAGAAATGGCAGCTAGTTGCACAGGACACATGCAGCAAAATTCACAGTGTGGTTTCACAGTATGAGAAATTTATTGCATGGGATGATTTTACAGAATAGATACAAGTATACATGCATTGGATAACTGCACATTAGAGTTGAAGGATTAATTGTATGTATATATAAATAAAAACCTGAGAATACTCCACAGATATATCTTTCTCACAGACATACATATAAAGAGGTATAAGGTATGTATAAGAGGTATATACATTGGCATGACATTTACGGTCTAGAAACAGGGTTGCTTTCAAGAAATCAGGCAGCAAGCAAATTTGCTAGAAAGGCTGGAACACAGACCGACTGAGCAGGCAGTACGATCCAGCAAAGTGGAAGACCTGAATCTTTGTAGAAGTCGTGATTACTGGATGGTAATCAAGCTGGTGAAGCTCTGCTCCACACCTGTCTCCACTCAGGCAATCACACAGACACAGAAAAGAGAGGAGAGGCTCTGCAGGCTCAGCAGAGGTAGAGGGCATGACAGTTTTTGTTTTTTTTTGTGATTTTCAGTGGAGTACATCTTTAGAAGCTCCACGTGAAACAGGTTGTCATGGAGCTGTTAGAACAGTGTGACCTCTGGTGACACGTGTGCTGTTTTATAACTGAAAATGACTCAAATTGATTAAAGTCTGTCAACAGACAACTGTCGAGACTGATGAGCAAGCCCGAGTTAAGCTGAAAATCCCTCTCTGTCTCCAACTGTCTTAAGAGAGTCTGGACAGCAACAAAAAAAAAAAAAGAAAGAAAAAGAAAAACCCACATGAAATGCAAATTTTGCTAATCGAGTAAAAGCCACATTTGGAGGTGGTTTCACATGTGATTCCAATCAGATTACTACAGATTCAACTCATTCTGGACGCTGTGGTCGCTCAAATTCAGTTTCAAAGTGTCTTTTGTGTCACTCACAACCAGTGGTGGAGAGAGTATTGCACATCTGTACTGAAGTACAAGTGCTGTTACATTGCTATAATAATACTCAATTACAAGTAAAAGTACTGGTGTTGGAAATATACTTTAGTAAAAGTACAAAGTATCCGCTGCAAAAACTACTCAGAGTATTAGTTACTTTTAACCACTTATGTCACCACTCCAAGCTAGGGTTGAAAATATTGTGCATTTTCCTGAACCAGTAGTTGAAAACGCTAACATTTGATTAATCATTAATAGTTTTTATTTATATAATTTCTTTTTTTTTTTTTTTTTTGGTCATTTTTTTCCAATTTGAAGTCTAAGTTTAAGTTTCCTTATTCAACAAATTCCTCTGCCAGACAAAAAAAAAAGTCAAATGAGGTACATATTACTGCCGTGACTATTGATTAAATATCCATGAATACATTTTCAATTGGTTAAATTCTTAATGGCAATTAAATGATTAATGATTGATCATTAAGATCCTGACTCCAAATATGTGCTACATGTGTGATGCTGTTTTTTGTCTATAGGTCCTGGTTTTCATTGGTCCATTTGCGATCAGATCACTTCATTGGCCACTAAAATGCAGATGAAATTATTATTAATTAAAATTGTACTCAGCACTCAACTATTATTTTAAAAGTCACAAAGTAGATTACACCTTGTAATGCATACGTAAGTACAAGTAAAAGTACAGACTTGAAAATCTACATATAAAGGTACGAGCAACCCCCCAAAAACTACTTAATTACAGTATTTTGAGTATTTGTAATTAGTTACTTCGACCCCTGCTCATAACACAACACACAACGACGACATCAAATCCAGAGTTACGGGAGTGCATCAGACAACTAGATTCAGTGCCACTCTGCCTTTCCTCATTTTTTTTTTTCTTTTTATCATCAGTTTTTGATCCATGGAGTTTTATATTTGTAAAACTTTTCCTTGAGTGATTATAAGTCTGTGGGTTTAGCGGGAACTCGTGGACAGGACCTTTTAGAAAAACACTACTGCACATATTCAGTGAGCTGCATACCATAAAAGTAAACCTGGAGGCTAGAGACTCTTTGACATATGTGCCAGGCGAGCAATTCTCATTGGACTGAGTGGGTGCCATCTTTGAGTCCAGTATACTTTTATTTAGGGATGCACAAATTGACTGTCCAAGACCAGAGCCTGGCTAGTTTTTAGCATGACTGGCCCTGATCAGTGACTGGCCGGTCAGCATCACATACCTGATTCTGTACCGTTCAAATTCACACACATGGTCTGCACAAGGGTCACATCAGGCACGCAGCAACACAGACGTTAATGTCACAGCCACAACAGCACTGGTCACAGCCGACACACTCAGACACATGCTGGCATGAAGTCAACGTTAGCGACAGATTCCAAGAACAGGATAAAGAGAAGACAGACGGTCTAGAAGGAGACAGAGCAGCTCACAGAGTCGCCGGTAAACTCTGAAAGTTACCAGCTGATGAAAACCAAAAACTCCTGTTTTTCTGTTTCACAATAAAAGCTTTTGAATAATGCAATAACACAGGACTTTTATTGTGAAGCATTTATAAGAAGTTTAGTGTTTATTTGCTGTTTTACAGCTGCTCAACTCATCTTCAGTAAAAGACACACCTTCAAGTGAGCAGCTCTGTTGTAATTGGAATCAAAACCCTGCCATGCTGGGCTGATGTGCCGAGTCAAACCGAGTCTAGTCACGCCAGCACGTGTGTATGGAAAAGGGGTTTTAGATAATCCACACATCTTGTTGTGAACAGTTTCATGTAAGAACTATTTTCTTTCTATTAGAAAGAAGGTAGTTCCTACCGAAAAGTAGTTCTGGTAGATTCTACTGCAGACAGAAAGCAGCTCCTACATGAAACTGCTCACAACAAGGTGTGCGTGTCGAGTGACTGGGTCTTGATTTCTGTAAAGAGATATTGTTGCTAAATCTGAGACACTGGTTTTGAATTTTTCAAATGTATTTTTTGTAATTTGACCACCACAAGCCGAGTGCCATTTAGTCCCATTATATTGGAAAGAAGACAGATATTCTCTACGGCCGATATCTCCAAAACTCTGCATCTCACACCAAAAAAATCTAGATGGATAAACAGCATGACAGGACAGAGGACGAATATGTATCTTTGACTTAGGGGTGAACTCTGCATTTAAAGATCTGATTTGAGAAATGAGTCGGTTTTGCCCGCAGTTTGAACAAAACCTGTGTCTTCAACCGTCTCACAATCCACCTCCTCACTAACCTTGTCTTTGTTTCTACCTGTCTGTCTCCTCTCCCTGTCTCCACACCTGTCTCTCTCTCTCTCTCTCTCTGCAGGGTTCAGTGTGGATCAACAACAGATCGAGGATCGTGAAGAGTGATTACACCACAAGTAACGGAGTCATTCACCACATCGACACGATGTTGACACCATACAGGCTGCAGGACAAACCAAAGATTGTGCCTCTCACGGTGCGCTGAGTTTTCATTAGAATTAATAAATTATTGATGATCAATCAGACTTGACAGATCTTCTTTCTCTCTCTTTCTCTCTCTCTTTTTAGATGAACCTGACTTTAGCAGCTGAGTTTTATGGCTACAAACGCTTCTACAAACTCGTGGAGGTAATTTAAAAAGAAAAAAGAAAAAAAAGAAATATCATCAACTAGAGTATCAATAACCTGAACTGGCCAAGGAAGAATTTGGGGTTAGTGAGGTGACTTCATGATTGACCCTGGATTCACAGTCCTATGATGGTAATGTCACCATAGTAACACATGCTGAACATCTAACCTGCTGTGGAGCAGGTAATGATCTAGATAAGAGATCAATCAGTTCTCTTTAAAATCTTGTTCAGCAGCGCTGGGCATCACCATTTGTAGAGGAACCTGTGGATCATGAAAAAGAGGAGGGGAAAGTGTTCAGAGGCCAGAAAAGACATTTCATTGTGCTTTCGTGTACTCATGTCATCCTACGGCAAAGACTGATTGTAGCATTAAGCCTTGTGCTGGATGTACTTGAAAGATATGAAAGGAAGCCTACTTACTGCTCTGAATTATATATTTTTTTTATCTCCCTCAGCATCTGTGATTTACAATTTTTCAAAAAACCTTGAAAAAACGTATTTTTTTAATGGCCAGACGCATTATGTTTTCAGGTCTTCTGTCCACCCTGTTCTTGTGAACGCGATATCTCAGGAACACCAGTGAAGAGAATTTCTTCAAACTTGGTACAAACGTTCACTTTGACCCAAAGATAAACTGATTAATTTTGGTGGTCGGAGCTCAGAGATCGCTGTGACTTCACAAAACACATTTTTTAGTCATAACTCAAGAATTCATACGCTAATTCTGGCAAAGTTTCACCCAAGTGTCTAATAGGAGAAAATGACAGTGATACTATTTTAAATCCCAAAAGGTCAAAGGTCAGATTCACTGTGACATCATGATGTTCAGTCCTGTTTGTCCTCTGTACTCCTCTGTAAAAATAGTCTCTAAGTGAAGACAGCATGTTTCTCACAGGAAATTATTCACTGGAATCACTCATGTCAATATAGTGATGCTGTAACTTACATATAATAAGTTACATATAACTTAATTATAAAAAGTATGTAATTATAATCTGTTAGATAAAAAATTATGTAATTAAATCACAGTTACTTATCAAAAAGCTGGCGATTACAAAGAGGTTACATCCAGATATGCTTTTTGGGTCGCCTGGAAGAGATCTGCACTCTACTGAGTGAACTCTTCTGGTTATATTTATTTTTTATTTGCTCCCAAGTGCTAAAATTGTCATACACACCATAAGAATACATCTAAGCAGCACATTAGTTTCATTACTTTAATTTAACAAATCTAATTATAGTCAGATGTACTTGTGCCCTGAGATGGGGCAGTGATATTGTGATAAATGATTTGTTTTACATATTTTCAGTGTGCTTTTCTTTATGATCATTTAACATTGCAAAGTGTCTTTGAGTATCCTGAACAGTTTCTATAAAATAAACTAATTTTTATCCTAATTATTCACACAGTTGGCGTTTTTCTTGCCAGTTGTCCTTCCTGTGTTTGGCAGCTGTGTTGGTTTTAGCCTGGATTATTATGGTTATGATAGATAGTTCTTCATATTTGTCTAATTTTATAGTTTGCTCTTTGTAAAATATGCTACTCTGCTGCCAGACGTGTCCATGTTGTGATTGGTTACACGCTGCAAACTCTGCTCCTTTTTTGTGAACACACTCATAATCAGATTGGAAGAACCCTGGGTTGACAACCACCGTCGTGTGACCACTTAGTGTGATTGCTTTTGTTAGATTTAATGAAGCCAGGTAACCTAAAGATACCCTGGGTATGTTGTACTGCTGGTGGAGGAACTAATCTGTCTTTTGTACTGTTTGTGCAGGATGCAGGGTTACTCCCTATGCTCCAGATGTCCATCCACCAGCCGTTCACCATGTTCTGGCCCACAGACGAGGCCCTCAAGTCACTGCCAGCTGAGAGACAACGCTGGCTCTCCAGCCCCGACCACCAAGAGCAACTGGCTGCCCTGGTGAAGGCTCACATCATACGCAACTCCAGGGTAAGAGGAGGAGGAGGAGGAGGAGGAGGAGGAGGAGGAGAGAGGAGGAAGGACAAGAAGGCAGTAGGAGGATGGTCACATCAATAACAAAAGCAGTTAAAGGAACAGTTCACCCCCAAATCAAAAATACAGATTGTTCCTCTTTTAATGTTGATTAACATAAATGATGTTCTTTTGCCTTAAATATTTATTAATACCAGCAAATAATATACTAAAGCAGTCAGGTGGGAAACCCGTATTTCTCCTTATTGCATTAAGTGTTGCATTAAATATGACCAGTGTGTTTTGCCTCTGTTCTCAGAGTAGAAAATTGAAATAAAAAACTTATGAATCCCTTCCGGAGCTGTAATGATTAATCAAGTAATTGATGATGAATTGATTGTAAAATTAATCACCACCTGTTAATTGATTTTTTTTTTTTTTTTTTAGAAGAAAAGCCAGCATCATCTGATTTTAGCTTCTTGAATGTGAATATTTTCTGGTTTCTGATGATGTCATCTTGGACTGAAACACTGATCGACATTTTATCTGACCAAGTAACTAATCAATTTAACAAGAAAATGGTCGACAGATTAATTGATAATGAAAATCCAAACATGCACATGAACATGTGTCCATATTTTTTGACCTATTCTTCAAGTATGTGTGTAGTGTGTGTGTGTGTGTGTGTGTGTGTGTAGGTGATGGGTGTCAGTCAGCCGGATAAATACTCGTCGTACCGCACCATGCACGGATCCACCATCAAGTACAGCTGCGACAGGACCCTGGTGGTAAGAAAACACTCACAAAAACACACATGGCAGCTGGCTGTTGCTATAGTAACTGGTGTGCTGCTGTTGTCTCATGTTACCATGGTGATGGTGGAGCGCGAACACTGTTTCTTATTGACAGCAACACCATCTTGGATCTGGAACCTGAGAATCAAACCTGAGTAATGATCCGTTGTTGTCTTTTAGTTCTGGTCTGTTTCATGTTCACACTGACCGATAACCACTGAACCAGGAGCTGTAAACATGAGGTGATTTGGACTGATATTGACTGGTGATGTCATCGCCCTTCATGAGCACTACCACTCACACAGGAAAATCTAATTGTTACGACTCACAGCTGATGTTGTACTGAACCTGATGTGTTTAGGGCTTTTCACACTGCAGATAGCCCAAAGCTAAGGGAGCTGTTAGCCCAAGGCTAAAAAACACTGGCACAATCTGGGAACATTTCAAAGTGGGCTAACCCCGACTTTAGCTTTGGGCTTGCTGGCCCTGCTCCAGAGCAGGGTCAGCCCTGAGTTTGTGGGATTATTCCCCGAAAAACGACGAAGCCCAGGGCTAAAAAGTGCCAGTGTGAAACGGGGCTAAAAGAGCGGTGCAGTCATGGAACACTGTAAAACGTACACAACAGTTAGTGCACCAACAGGCGATGTAACCAGGGCTAGTACACCTGTAGTGTGAATCATATAGCCCTGTGCTTAGCTTAACCCTGGCTTAACAATATGTGTGTGAAAAGGGACTAAGTTAGCCTGAGGTTAACTCTTAACCCATAGCTAAGGATAGCCCAGAGCTAAGAATATGCAGTGTGAAAAGCCCTTCTGAGTTTGAGAAAACTGGAACTGATTATGAGCGTTATTAGTCGAGAGCACTGACCGTTTTTAAAGATGGATGACACAGCTCCACTTCTTCTCACTATACAAAATGAAGTAATTCAGATATGAACGCTAACTGATCAGATTTTTGACTCTCCACTTGAAAGCCTGGCCTGCGTGTGAGCTTTTATTTTGAGAGAGAGGGAAGTGGAAGAATTCATCGTAGAAAAACTGATTTTGCAGAAAAAAGATCAGTCAGTCTACTCACAAACAGGCCGAGTGGGTGTGGTTTTTGATTAATATTTTGGGCAGAAATGTCAGTCGGGTGTTGTGAATGATGAATGGTAGACAGCTGATTATTACCTCCATTATTAATTTGTAACCATTTTCATGATTTCCATTTTTTCATTTAATTTTTGTTACTTCGACACTTGAGGTCATTTTCCTTAAATGATAAATGGTGATTTTTTGTGTGTGTGTGTGTTGTGAATGATGAATATAAATGTAAGATGAGGAAAATGATCAAACGTGGCAGTTTTATCAATCGTTTTATATGATAAATTACCTATAATTTATCACCTCCGTTTTTTCATTTTCACATCCATTTGCATCATCTCCATTTTCATCAGTTTTTATTACCACCGTCCCTCGTACTTTTATAGCATCAAATAACTCATTAAAACCAAATATATCAGAAAAATGATTTCTTGAACAAACATCAGCATGATAAGAGCTACCTAAAATGACAGAAACCATCCTGAAGGAAAATTTATTTGACCTTTTTTTAAATTTTGCAGTTTGGCACATGTCCCTCTGCTTACATGGAGGGAGCAGGGTTTGTGAACTACACTGCAGCCAGCCACCAGGGAGTGATCAAGATGTTTTCACTCTTGGGGCTGTCAGTTGTCAATCTTTATACTGTATATTAATGGTCGAAACTGTAACTGGGCCTCCTTTATCATTAAAAGTGACAAAAAGAAACATTTTATACTCTTAGATCATATTATGGGGTTTATTTACTGTGTGGTCTGAACTTTACACATCCTTTGTTTGAATTGCTTTTCACTTTCTGGTGAATCCGTGTAAATTCTCACACTCAGGTGGTGACATGTTACCGTGGTCAGCCAATGATTTTACAGAAATTTACAACCCAAATATACAGGTTGCTTTCTTCACCACTGATGATCAGCAGATGGATTTAATAACAGTTCATTTGAATTCACACCAGAGGTTCGCTGACAGCTTTCATATGAGCCTAAACAAACCGAACCAAACAGGTCAGGTGTGAAAGCAGCTTATATGTGTTCGAATCTGTTTTATAAAACTGATCATTCTGGTCATTGATCATGATTGGCTGGGCCACAATCGAAGCTTCAGTAAAAATACACATTGTGTGCAACTGTGTTACATCAGCATGACAAAACAAAACTGCTTCAAAATGTCAGATTTTGTTGTGAATTTTGAGTTTTCCTGGGTGGGCTACGTGTGGATTAGTGGTGCAGAGAGGTGAACAGGATTGAGGAGGAACCTAAAAAAAGAAAGGAGACGCATTAAAATTAATGACAGAGACTGAAGAGCTGGAAAACTCAAGAAACAAAGCCGGCATGTGGTCTGTTTGCTGTTTTTAGACTCGGTGTGCAGAGAAAGACCTGGATATTGATTTTAAAATAATCTCCAAAATGGAGCTTAAACAGGGAGTCCATCAGTTTTATGCCACTGTGAAAAAACGGGAAAGACGATCTCTATGGTTTCAGCAGTTATGTTGTGTGAGCTTAAAGGGAGAGTTCATCCCAAAATCAAGAGTACATATTTTTCTCTGACATGTAGTGCTGTTTATCCATTTAGATTGTTTTGGTGTGAGTTTCAGAGTTTTGGAGATATTGTTCATAGAGATGTCTGCCTTCTCTCCAGTATAATGGGACTAAATGGCACTCAGCTTGTGGTGCTCAAAGCACCAAAACAATACATTTGAAAAACTCAACTCCAAAATCTCTTTAGATAATCTAGAGCTTGTTGACGATGCAGGAACTGCTTTCTTTCTAGTAGAAGATTCTAAAATAGTTGGGGTAGATTCTCCAGCAGAAAGAAAGTAGTTCCCACACGAAACTGTCTCAGTTATCTTGAGGAACCACGTCATGATTTCTGTAAAGAGACATTTCTGTTGTTTTTTTCCAAATGTTTTTTTTTTTTTTTTTTTTTTTTTGTCGTTTTGGGCATCACATGATGAGAGCCATTTAGTCTCATTATATTGGGAAGAAGGCAGAAATCTCTATGGCCAATATCTCCAAAACTCTGCAGCTCGAACCAAAACATTATAGATGGATGAACAGCACGACAGGCCAGAGGGAAAATATATAGTTTTGATTTTGGTGAACTGACCCTTTATGCCCAGCACGTAGGCGAACATAACTGCTAAGTTAATGATATGCAACTTTAACTTGCACGTCTTTATTTATTTACTTGTCAGTTATCAATGATGTAATGTTTACAGTGTTACAAGTGTGGTCGCTCTGCACTTTAACAAACATGATTATAGTAAAGTGAAAACAGTGAGTATAATAGTTTGCCGGTGGTGAACACGACATGGACTTGATTTCCTCTACGGCTTTGTGTTGCTGCGTTTGTGTTGCTTGGCAACCATTCTGCTAAATTTCACTAAAGAACTACATCACTGGCGGTCAAACGATTGTTATCAATTAATTATTACATTTTTTTTGTTGCTCTGTGTTTAATTTATGAAACCCCACCAGGTATACGTAGCAACCGTTTTATAAAGCTAATAAGCCGTCCAAGGCTGGGATTTACAATGATTTTAGAGCAGCTGTGCCTCTTAGCTATCCTAAATCAACTGTAAACGAAGGCGTCATGGGGTTTGCTGCTTTATTATTCTATTCCGTTCTTGCTCTGTACTCGTGGTGGACTGTTTTAAAAAGAAATTTATTTTGTGTTTGTGTTTTCAGGGAGCTGTATTGATCAATGAAAACATGGCCAAGGTAGTGGAGCGCTTCATGATCTTCAAAGAGGGCATGGCCTATGGCATCGACCAGTTACTGGAGCCCCCTGGCCTGGGAGCGCACTGCGACACCTTGGAGAACAGAACCACTAGCGTTAGTAGTGCTAATACTTACTTACTTACTTTTAATACTGCTACTACTTCAAAACTCACGATACACGTTATTAATTGTACTAGTTATAACAAAATTAATTACTTTTTTTTTTTTAACTTCTGTTTAACTTGGAAAGTGTGTTGAGATAAGGACTTTTTTTTTTTTTTTTTTTTTTTTACACAAAACATCTCAAAACAAAATCTCAGACACAGTCAAATGTAACATGACAGTGAGACCTGACAGGAAGTTAAAAAAAACAAAAACAAGTATATGAGGTATAATCTCATCTGAAGCACTTATTTACACTTCAAGTCTGTTTTTTTAATACGTGCGTGTGACGCCCAATAAAAAGACACTGAATAAATATTTTTATTGTTCATTTTTGCAGATTTGCTCCTGATTTAGGCTGAAACATGATAGCCCACAATTTTTGGGGATCCTCTTACATAATTCGGCACTGAATTTATTTTATTTAGCTTCTTAAGTTTGTTGTTATATGTTCCAAAATATATGTTATTTTGTATTTGTAATGCATCTGTTCACATGCTAGTTTGTGTTGGTAATTGTCATTTTTGTGCTGGTTTATAGCTTTAACCATTTCTTGACAACAGCCGTACTTTGCTACAGTCTATGCAGCGCCCTTCAGACAGAGTAAATGAAATTTATTTTGTCTTTATTTGACACCCTTGACCACACTACTGGACAGAAGAGTAAGAACTAAAGTTTGAACAGTGTGAGAAACTCATTCTTGAGGTAAAAATCTAGCACATCGAATGATGACAAATGAAAAGACAATCCTGAGAACAATATGTAGTCCAGAGAGATACACTAGACAGAAGCTCAGGAACTATTGTGACTGACTCATGTTAGCATGTTAACAGTTAGCTTTCCAGCTACAGTAACGCACCAAATAATCCTGCGTGTGGCCTCTACATCACAGAGCGCCAAGAGTGAAATATATCACTCACTGTGCCACTTTGTAATGTGACCAGGCCTCAATATTACTGTATCATAACTATTGTTACTAGAACCACTCTTTCAATACGAAGCCACTACTGCAAACACTGATACCATATTGGAAGCTGGACTGAAACTTTCTGTCTTGAAATGTCTCAGGGTCGCTGTGGACGCTGCATCGTCCCTCCAGCCTGCCCCTACAAACACACAGACACGGTAAGACCTGCCTGTCTGCTAATAACTCTGAACGTTAGCAGCTTGCACAACACATAAAATATGTAAAGATAAATGTCAGTCCTGCCTTCTTCCAGGGAAAGACGGAGAGTTGTTACAACAGTCGCTACAGGTACGGAAGCATGTACTCATCTTGGCACCTGGATAGTCCTTTCAGTCGGACCGGCTGTAAGAGAGTTTGTCAGGTTCCATCCTGGGTCCAGAAGTGCTGCAAAAACCACTACGGCCGAGACTGTCGAGGTAAGGAAAGAAGGAAGGCCAGAAGATCCTGTGTCTCCTCGACACTACAGTTTTCATTTTTAGAGCCTTAAAATTTGTGAAGTGGGACAGGTCATTGGGTTGTTCAAATCTAGGTTTGGCCTGGATGGGATCAAGACATTTCATGCCAATCTGCACATTAGATTCAGATATAAATTGTGTGCATGAGGGAATTTTTTTCTGAATGTTGCTGCTGTTAAAAAAAAGTCACCAAAACCAACTGAAATTACGCTCTGGTTGGTTTTATTTTGGTTATGAACATCTTTCCACTATTGTAATTTTACTGAACTTTTCCATGTTGGAGATTTTGACCTGTTATAAGCAGGGCCGGGTATCGGTACTCAATACCTTTAAGGTATTGATTGAAATAAACCAGTACCAAGCAGTCAGACGATTAATGCAGTCAGTACTTTTTGTACCCGGGTCTAGAAAAATATTAATTATTGTTCATAGCATTCTTTGATTTAAGGCAGCATGTGGGTAACCCACTATTGCAGCTACAGTTAGCAGCTACATACAGTCAGTTGTGCTGGCCTCCATTTCAATCACCCTTTCCAGTCAATAACCGCTTCCATTTCTGTCTTGTGGTGGCAACTCCGTACAGTGGCCTGACCTGATTCTCAGGTCATTGGGCCTCATGCATGAATCATTTGTACGCACAGATTTGATCTTTATTTGTGTGTGCGAACAATTTAAGAACTTCTGTGGCATTCATCAGTAGTTTTGTACTTTGTTTGTTCTTGTAAGCAAATATGCACAAAAGCATTTTTGTGCTGTGAATTGTCATGAAGAAAAAGTAATTAAGGCCAACTTTATGAACACACAGAGCAAATGTTATGCAACTTTTTTACCCTAAGTTTTTACATTTAAAGATGATTTGGTCTTGGAGACAGATTCCTCATAATTTCTGTGCGATTCTTTTGATCAGAGACAAAGCAATCTAATCCTCCTTGTCGTTGGGTGGTGAATGACCTGGCTGCACCTGGTGGACCCCCCCAACAGAGAAACCTCTCTAGTGATGCTCCAGTGTGCTCATCCATACCTGTTAAAACGTTGTTTTTTCCTTTCCTGCTCATTTATTTTCTTCTTTTAATGGTTAACGTCACCTCTCAAATGTCAGTGGCTTGTTGCTTAGAGTTTTGCACACAGCACTTAAGTCTGCTGCCCTTGTATGGATCTGTTGGGGCGATTGCATATGATAACAACAAACCTCCTGGCACATCCATCCAATTTAAGAACAAACCCAATTCATCAACATACTCTGGTGGATAAGAAAAGATTTGGTTTGTAAGTGCAAGTGTCATGAAACCCATGTCGGATTTTTGTATTTTCCTCTTTCTGCTTCATTTAAAAACAAATACAAGAGAAAAATGAGAAATCATTCATGCATGAGGCCCATTGTTCAGAGTTCATATCTGAAAACAGCTACAGTAGAAGTAAGGTGACGCTGACGTGCCTCTGGAATGCAGACTGCTGAAGTTGTTAATTACACCTGTGTTTGACAAATCAAAATGTCAGCCATGACAAAGAGCAGTTTGTTTGAGGCACAGTGTCTCCTTTGTTACCGGGAAGACCTCTCCTCACTGTCCTCACTGTGTGTTTTAAGTCCACCCTTCCCTGTGTGTTTCAGTTTGTCCAGGTGGCGTGGAGGCCCCTTGCAACCACCACGGTGACTGTGACGATGATGTGCGTGGTTCGGGAAGATGTAAATGTCACGAAGGTTTCAGAGGAGTAGCCTGCGAAATTTGTGCCTCCGGACGCTACGGCCCCAACTGCACAGGTAGACCAAAAGACAAGAAACACGGTTGAGTTTGTCTGTATGTATTTACAGTCAGACATTTAGAACTGAATGACACTGAAAGTATCATATAAAACATTTGCATACAGACAGCCTGGACTGATTAAATTTCACCATAACTTTTTATCATTTTATCATTTAATTTTTCAGAGATTATTAAGCTTTGAAGTTTAAGATCATTTGGTAGATTTTTTCAGGCACAGAATACCTAAACGCTTTCCTTCTTTGGGAACTACGAATCACAAAATGTTGCAGAAAACAAAAATTATTATTTCCATATTTCAAGTATATGAACACATAACACTGACTGAGGCAGCATGCAAACAGCAGACCAATTCACTTTTGAATATAATACACAGTGATGAGTAAGATAATCAGAGTCCCATAATACACGCTATCCAGCATGTGAAGACTGTGAGCTGAGGCATTTATATACAAGACATCCCCTGCTGTTTCTGTTTCACACAACAAGCAAAATTAGACTGACAAACTTAAAAGACAAGCTGTCAACAATTAAAATCCCGAGGTATTTAAGGTAGACAACCCCACTTTGTCAGCCATTGCCAGTAACAATTTTCTGAGACAGTGCTCATCTGTGGTGAGTTTTGTTTTATCTGCATTTTGAACAACTTGTAGTTGCCAAAGCTGTTATTGTTCTCTATCAATTGCTTGCTGAAGATAATCAAAAACCTTAGCAGGAGTGGGTACCGTGCAATAAATGACAGCGTCATCGGCATAGAAATGAAAAGCTGAGTTTGGAATATTCTGTCCAATGCGATTTATTCACACTTTTCAGTCACGTGACATGCACAGTGACCTGGAGGGCAAAAACAATGGACCCACACAGCGGCTCACACTGGACTCCCTGTAGTGACACAGCACAAGCTGCTAAAATCTCCCTCTGTTTCGAGCCACAAATATTTGGATCACCTCTCAACTAAAGAAAAATCAAAGATGTGCTGGCAGGCAACAGAACTGCCGTTTGGACTTGCATTATCTGTGAGGTAGCACCGTCTAACTGAATTACCGGGGTTCTTTGTATGATATAATTTGCAAACAAACAAATGCACTTTCAGAAAGCTGTAAAACATTCAGTTAAAGTATCATGAGTAATGGTATTGAAGACCTTAGAAAAATTCATATGTTAGAGCAAGACAGCACAGCTTGTTATCTAGCACTTCAGTTACATCATTGACGGCCTTCATGGCGGCAGTAATAGTCCTGTGGTTCTGTATAATATGATCCTCTTGGACAGTATAACAGCAAAAGGATCACAAGATATTAATATGTTGTACTATTGTATATTTGTTGGCCAACCTGGAAGTTAGCCATCACTCTGGTTCCCCCCAAAGGAAAAAAAAGGGATTTTTCCACTGGATGTTGGATCAGTGCGCAAAATAAGTTCTGAAGTTCAAAGGTTCATGATACTGACAGTTTTGTTCAGCAAGATAAACTTGTGTTAGCCACAGACCTTATTTCAGACATTTAACCAAAATCGATTAAAAAAACCCAAAAAACCCACACATACTTAAATGCTAAATTAATTCCAGGTATTAGGTCTCATTCTTGCACTATTCTATTTCCACCTGATTTGTCTGCAGTTTTTGTTGTTTTCCCAACCGCAGCACGCTTGTTCAGCTAACAGCAAAGTTACAGAAATTGTCAAGATGTTGTTGTCATTGAAAGAAAACCCACATGCAGCTTTTTTGTTTACTTGATAAGAGAAACTTGAAACTTCATTCTAAAACATCAATAGAAGCTTTGAATGAAAAAAAAAAAACATTCAGAACAGCTCTACCATGGGATATCTCTGTTTCCGCAGTAGCTTCTATGTCTTGTTAAATTTCTGAGGAAACGAGCGTTAGCTACGGTAGCCACACGTAGCCATCCTAGCTACGATGTAAACCCTTGCAATTATGAATACAGCTATAGGACCACAACGCAAGAACTTTTCTTTATCCTCCATTAATGTCTTTTTAATCCCCCAACCCCACCCACACAAAAAAAATCTGTCAGCAAGTCAGCAGACAGTCTCAGCCCCATAAGCTCTCCTGCAGTCTGTCGCCATAGCAACCCTCCACACTCACCATCACACAGCTGGGTGTGCTTCTCGCTCAGGACGAACCTGCCAGCTGTCTTCACTCAGGGTCACGCAGCGGATCGAGTTAAATATATGAAACAGCTGCTGATCATCTTCTGTTGAGGTTTCAAAGTTTCAGTGGTTCTCTCAGTGTTTGTCAACACACGAGTCTTGTTGCTAAGGAGAGAAAAGCCAGTCGGAGGTGTGAATAAGAGCTGTAGCGAATTCAAAACTCTGTGCCTGTTGCTGAGAACATGGTGCCAAGAACGCGTTAAGAATGGAGCTCGATCACTGTTTGCTTCTGCGGATTGATATGTGAAAAAGTCGCAGTTTGGTTTAGGGTTAGGCACCCAAATTACTTGGTTAGTTTTAGGAAAAAAATCCTGGTTTGGGTTAAAATAAATACCAACGGGGCCATTTAGCTCAGTTGGTAGACCGTCCGCCCCATGTATGGAGGCTGTCAGTCCTCTGCAGCGGCCGCTGGTTCGACTCCCGCCTGCAGCCCTTTGCTGTGTGTCATCTTCTCTCTCTACCCCCTTTCCTGTCTGCTCTTCAGCTGTCCTATCTAATAAAGGCTGAAAAGTCCCCCCCCCCCCCCCCCCCCCCCAAAAAAAAAAATAAAAGTACCATCAAGCAAAGGTCAAATTTAGTATAAAAAATTACTAATTCCTTGTCAGGAGGACGAAGGGGTTGGGGTTTTATTTCCCATGTGAAGCAGAGTTATTTTTACACAAACAACGATTAGTTTCTCTTGTCCTCCATTTTTAAATATCCCACGACTGTCACAGAAAACAGAAATACAAATCTACTGTAGAAACAGTCACCAATATTGATCACCCCCTGGTGGCTGGCTCCAGTATAGGTCATAAATTCCAACCCCTCCACGTTAACAGATGGGACATGGGCGAAACTAAAAAATCAAAATACATGTTTGCACAAGTATTCATCTTTTGATAAGTTTGGTTTTAAATAGTTATTTGAAGCTACAACCCGGATTCCAAAAAGTTGGGAAACATAGATAAAAACAGAATGCAATGATTTGCAAATCCTTTTTGACCTTTGTTCAATTGAATACAGTGTGTCCTAGCATTGTCTGAAATAAGCAGAGGCGTCCCTGAAAAAAACGTTTGAATGGCAGCGTATGTTGCTCAAAAACCTGTATGTACCTTTCAGCATTAATGGGGTCTTCACAGATGTGACAGTTAGTCATGATGTCATGGGCACTAACACACCCTCATACCATCACAGATGTTGTTTTTTTAACTTTGGGCTGGTAACAATCTGGTTGTCCTTCCTTCTGTCCTTTTGGATGTTTTTTTCTTTAGCCCGGGGACACAACATTCATGATTTTGAAAACAAACCCTGAAACGTGTACTCATCAGACCACAGCACACTTTTCTACGTTGTGTCAGTCCATCTCAGATGAGTTTGGACCCAGAGAAGTCTGCAGTGTTTCTGGATGCTGATGATATGTAGCGTTCACTTTGCACGGTAGAGTCTTTGTAGATGCAGCAACAGACTGTGTTTACTGACAACAGTTCCTATGTGGTCCCGAGCCCACGGAGTACTATCATTTACACATGTCATGTCAGTTTTTAAATGTTGTGCCCCCTGAGGGACTGAAGATCATGGGCATTCAGTGTTGGTTTTCAGTCTTTTCCTTTACGTGAAGAGATTTCTTCACATTCTCTGAATCTTTTAATTATATTGTTGATTATAGGAATCCCAAAATTCCTTGCAGTTGACCCTTTGCTAAGCCCCACCTCCAAACAGCAACTGTCCAGTCATAGATTAGCAAACATAACTAGAACTGTCAAGCTTTCCATTTCTCTCCACGTTGAAGCAGTGTGCAGGAGGCTCTGAGAAGCACGATTCTCTCTGGTCTTTTTTGTGGTCTGTCAAACATTTGAAACATAAGAGCACACATGTGGTGAATAGATTAAACTCTGTCTTCATCTGCTCTAGCATAAGCTGCAAACGTTAGCATGTCCAGCTAACTAACATTAGATTACTAGCTGCAGTAACTTTACCTCCAGCCAAACTTGTTAGTTATGTGGAGGTTTGAGGAAGAGGATGTGGGCTGATGCAGAATCAAAGTGGGTTGACAACGATGCATCTCTCTCTGGCTCACTGTCTCACGTCTAAGCTGAGTTAGCTTAGCTCTTATCCCGGCTGTAAACGACGGAGCCTTTTGAGGATGTCCTTTTCATACCTAATCATGATACTGTCAGTTTTACAAAAGTCAGGGAATAAGGGTTCTGTAAAAAAGGGGGTTTTCACATCATGATTGACAGCTGAGCCCTCCTTAAGATCGATTCGGCCAGGTGTATGGGCGGGACCTTGATACTAATGTGCAGACTCTGCCTCCAAATGATGTGGCAAGCACAAAATGGCAACGCATGTATCCATAACATTTTGGCTTTTGCGCAGTGGGAGGAAGTGACATACTTGCCAACCATCCCAATTTTCCTAGGAGAGTCCCGTTTTTCATTGCCCTCTCCCTGTTTCCTCCCAGGGTCACAATTCTCCTCTATTCCTCAGTGTTTCTGACAAATTTTCACACTTTTTTTTTTTACCTGCACTGTACAGCGACTCTAAAAGTCTTTCCAACCAGGCAGCAACACAGCTACACCAAACATGACTTCCTGAGAATAATCCCCGTTTCTCAAGGAAATTTTTTTGAGGAAGGGAGCATGCATTTTTTTAAAAATCTGCTCTGTCAGTTTTCTTTTAGGGGCAGAGGAAAAAATAAATGAATGAGAGAAAACTGATGAATATTAGTTTATGCCAGAGCGAGGTCATACTAGAGAGGCAGATTATTCTGTAGTCTTTCCTGAGAATTTAAAGTAAAATGAAAAGTATTTAACATAAAAGTGTCGTTGCAGCGTGCTTATTATTTTTTTAGTTTCATTCTTTAAAAGTCACCAGAATACAGGAAATGAAGTCTCTTAAACTCACATTTTTTGGTATCAGAATCATCTCTGTTTTTGAGGTCTCGAGGTTGGCCAGTATGTAAAGTGGAGAACGTCGTCCATCTTTATTTACAGTCAGTGATCCATCTTCTTCATGTTTTATGTCCACAGGCTTGTACCTTTTACTTTACTTTACATTTTCCAATGTAATTGCTCATCTTTTGTTCTGATGATTAAATCAAGAATGTTTCCAAGCCTCAACGAACTCCGACTGTCAGTCACCTCACATTGTCTATGGAGAGAATTAAATACTGTTACTGCAGGATACCTGGAGGCCTGAAATAACTCCTCCATCCTCACAACTCTATTGTCAGATTACTTTTGAATGATCAGTGTCAGGGAGGTTGAGTCATGTTATTTCTCACTCTCTCAGTCTGCAGCTGTGGGAAGCAGGGACGGTGTGATTCGGGTATCGAAGGTTCTGGAGAGTGCGTCTGTAACGCGGGCTGGAAGGGCGATCGCTGCGAGATCGAAATCGGTGAGTTTTCCCCCATGAATGTAAGGAGATGACCAGAATTAATGTTGTAATTAAAATGTTCAGTCTGGTGATTTTCTTTTTTTTTCACTGTCAACAAAAGAATGAAAAAACAAAAACCAACAACGTGTTAGTCTGTCACTCAGTACACTGACCTCTCCACCCTGTCTGTTGCACTCAGCCCGAAACGCATTACCTCCTACTCAAGACAAACTGTGTATCTTGAAAACACCTCACATATATTTAGTTTTATTTCTTTATAAAGGCTCGGTAATTTCCTGAAACAGCTGTTCACTGTAGTTTGTAACAAGCGTTTCTCAAACTGGAGGAAATAGTGCACTTTTCAGGGACTTTACCTAGAGTGTGTGTGTTCATGGTACTGAACAGACATGTCAGTGCAACACTGTGGCTCACTGATTTGTTTTTAATAGTTTTTGGACAACAATAAAGCTCTATGGCACAGAGGAATAAGCTATATCAGACTTTGAATGAACAGACAATGCTCTTCAGGAAGATCAGATGACTAGAATAGTATATCACCAGAGTTATCATTAAAATTTTACATCCGACAGAGGTTCTATTGTTTGTCTTTTATTAGAAAATTCTAAGATATATTTCACTGATTTCAGTTCAGTTTGGAGGATAATTTGGGCATGGGACAAGTAACAATGTATTATTTTTTGTTGAGCCTCTGCATCAGTGGCACCACAGTGTGGTTAATTATGAAGCATGTCACATTTTGTCTTTAGCAGCAAAATTCTTTATTTCCAAGTCCTCTTGGTTAAGGACTTTCAAGCTGTTTTGATGTTTTTTTCCCTACTCTAACAAAATTAATACACCTGAAGTTCCTACTTCTTTCTTGACTTTAAAACTGACAGTTCAACTGCTTTCACTGCCAGTTATTCAAATGAAACTATAACTCCTTCAGTATTTGAAGTGTAACTCTTATACTGCGTCTCACAAAATTTTAACCTGTTAACATTGTTTACAAAAATCAAAATATTAGGAAGTTTGTGAAGGTTCCGGTGTTTCTAGTGCAGTTACATTTTTTGATCTTCATACTGTTTCCAATACTTAAAGGGGTAGTTCAGATTATTTGAAGTGGGGCTGTATGAGGTTCTTATCTATAGTCAGTGTGTTATCTACAGTAGATGGTGGTTGACTCGCCCCCAGTTGGAGAAGCTTCAGGAGTATCAGCAAGGAGGCTGAGCGATGTATTGCAGACGACAGGGTCAGCCGCAAAACATATTTTGGCCAATCAATATCAGTTCAAGTGGATGCTGTATTTCAAATATTTTCACAGTTGTAGCTTGCAGTCAGACAGACAGCCTTTCTGATGGGAACCAGCTGTTCTATAAGCAAATATTGTTCTCTCCAAACCAACCAAACTGTTGGATAAAATCAATAATTCTGCCTTGCAGAACACGGGAGTTGTGATCTATAGCTGCCTCAATCTGTTAGTTAGTTAGTTTTATTGTATGTGTGAACGGTTTTCATTAAAGTCACACAATAACACAAACTAACTAACCAATGGAGGCAGCGGTAGACCCGCAACTTCTATGTTCTGTGACGTAAAATTACTAATTTTATCAGTGGAGTTTGGTTGCTTTGCAGAGAGCAATATTTGGCTTATATGAAGGAAAAGGCTGTCTGACGGCAAGGTTAAGTGATGAAAATATTTGAAATACAGTGAACACTTAAAGTGAGATAGATTTTTTTTAGGTGGTCCTTTTTGTAAGTGGCCAAAATGAAATTTTGCTGCATACCCTGTCCACGGCAGCTCAGTGGTTAGCTCCCGACCTGGTACTCCTTAAACTGGGTACATGCCAGCCACCATCTACTGCAGGTAATACACTCACTATCAATAAGTATTTCATACAACCCCCACTTCAGGAAATCCAAACTATCCCTCTAACTATATTCTTGTTATTTCACCAACAGGGGGTGTCCCAGCAACATGACACATTTTAAAAGCTGTAACACAGCGGTCACAACTCCCTTGCATTCATCTGTTCAAACTCCCAGACAGTATTTAGGTATCATCAGCTAACACACTTGAATGTATGTTTGTGTTTTGATCGAGTTGTTGATGTAGATTAAAATTAATCTAGAGTGACTGTGCAGCTCTGGGGAGATTTCCTTTCTCTTGAGTGCTTTCTAGTTTGCTTATATCAACTTATTTGACAGTTTGAAAGCCCTGTTGAAGTTCCTTCTCTGTTGAGTCATCCATCCGTCTGTCTCTCTGTCTGTCCAGGATCGATCCCAGAGGAGTGCCGGCAGTGCCATGATCAGGCCGACTGTGTGCCAGGTGTTGGCTGTCAGTGTAAATCTGGGTTTCAGGGGAACGGCACCTTCTGCAGTCCAGAGCCACGTGAGTGTTCTGCAGCTCTTTTATTGGGCAGAGATGCTGAACTTCTGCAGCTTAGTAGTCTGCATGATGAGAGTGATTCTTTTAGTAGCAACATAGTAGGACATATCAAACTAACCAGATCATGGTGATGCTGTCATATGATAAAAGAAATAATAACTAAAAAATGGATTATAAAGTGCTTTTTAGTCACAAAATAATGAGAAACTAGGAACACCATAAAACTCTTCTTCAAACTTCATAAGAATGAATACTGCTAAATGTTTGGCTGAAGGCCTGCTGCAGGATGTCAGGTCACCCTAACCCCACTGTGGCTCAAATAAACAACTTCAGACTTTTTTTTCTCATTCAGGTGGGAAAAAAAAAAGCTGTGACTATGGAGTTCTAGTGTTGACTTTCAGCTTTCATTTGAGGGAGTTTGTATCCACATTGGATCAACAGTGTTAAAACTGTAACTATTATTTTACAACGGGGTTTGTATGGGTGCTGGAAATCCTTGAAAATACTTGAATTTTAGTGTAGTGTTTTCAATGTTTGAAAAGTGCTTGAAGCTGCCTGAAATTTGTAATTGTATTACTTGCGTAATAAATTGTCACCTGACTGGTGGTGTTTGTTGTTCGATTGCTTTCTAGATAAAGAATGAAATATTCTAGAAAGAGCCTAACTGCTTTTACCTTTCACAGAAAATGAAGACGATTCCATTCGGGCCTTGGTTGCCGCTCTGCAGGTGTGGCTACGCTTAGTTTGATCAGTCTGTCGTCTTTGATGATGGTTGGTGTTTCATTCAACACTGGCTTAAAATGAAAAAAGGAAGAAAAAAAAAAAAATACTGTACTCACATACTCGGACTCATAATACCCCACACCCGATACCACATCATGAAAAAATAGTCGATGGAAACAAGCAAACTTTTAAAGATCAAACACAACGTAGAGGTCAAGAATTTTTGCTGATTCTTACCCTCTTTTTTGGTCCCGTCCTCATTATCAGCAAGAGACTTGCTGTCCTCATCATCATCCACTAATAAACACAGCGATTTTGGCCACTGTCCATAAAATTCCTTGTAAAACTGAAACAACCTCACAGAGTGCACCTGTAGACCGCAGCCAGCTGCTGTCCTTTAAGTCCCAGCGGGTGAAAACCAGCTGGAGCCTATCCGAGCTGACATTGGGTGAGAGGCGGGGTATATACATAGAGACATATGACACATAGAGACAAACAATCACTTATGTTCACACCAACAGGTAATTTTTAGAGTCATCAATTAACCTATTAACCTGCATGTCTTTGAACTGTGAGAGGAAGCCAGAGTACCCAGAGAGAACCCACGGGGACACGAGGAGAACACGGAAACTCCGCAAATAAAGGCCCTACCCCTGCTACAAACTCTTTAGACCCCCGGCCGCTGGGAGAAAACACAAAGATATTCGGTTTAATATAAAATAAAACGGAGAAAAGCAGAAAATGTCCCTATTTGAGGGCTAAATCCAGCATTTTCTGCCATTTTTGCATATAAATTTACTTGAATGACTAATCAATTATCAAAACAGTCGATTAGTCCACTGATTGTTGCAGCTCTACTCCGCTCGACATAATTTAAAAGGCAGTATAGTCTCCAGGGACCGGTAGAGTTGGAATAAAATGTCCATGCAGGTGCAGACTCTAAAGTGAAGAAAACAGTTTGGGTGGCGGGTGGATGATTTATGCGTACATGCTGATGCAGGGTGAACTCGGGGCTGATCTGCGCATCACTGGTGGAAAAGCTTACATAAACTGGAATAAATTCAGTGGGCTCCTGGTCTCTTTCCTGTGATGCTCTGTCAGGTCTGGAGCGCAGCCAGCTTTGGGGTTTTTGTATTTTTACCTTCAGTCTGCTCTTCAGCAGTGAAGCACATGATGAGGTGGTTTGAGGTAGTGTGTGTGTGCGCGTGTGACTTGGCTGTTCAAGATTTTTCAGTCTGATTGACTACAATTTCCACACCCAATAATGGTGCAGCTGGTCTCAACAGAAGGTGATGAGGGGTGGGGGAGGGAAAACTTGCTTTCATCAGGTTTCTGTACACGTCAAAAACAGTGTTCACCCAATCTGGATATAAAAACCCTCAAAGTTGAAAGTCTGCACTAAAACTTATAGTCACTCCAGTGTGATAGAGAAAAGACAATAAAAATATATCAAAAACTGATATATTTTCCACAGGTTTCCATCCTCTTATATTTATTATATATTGTCTGAACATATTAAGGAATAATTGGCAAAAAATTCAGTAAAATTTGAGTGAAGTCTCGTATTAGTGTATGCTCTCATCATGGTGCATACAGTAATAATGATGTGATTGTGTTAATATACGAGGATGACACAGATCAGATGCTGTCATTTGTTCTGACATGAATCCAGCATGTGAGCCGATCAGATGACAGTTTCATTAAACACTCTGCAGCTCCAGACCTCTGCTCAGAGTACAATGGTGGCTGTCACCAGAACGCAGACTGTAACCAGACGGGACTTCTCGTCAACTGCACCTGTCACAGCGGTTACCAAGGAGACGGCTACTCCTGCCAGCCCATCAACAGGTGGGCGTGTCCCATCTTTTCTCTGAATTAAATTTCTGCTTCGCTCCTGTGCTTTTCTCCTCTTTTATCTGAGGGGATTTTATACGAATGTCAGAGATGTGACATCAGGCTGCTGTTTTTCTGTCTGTAATTCAGGTGTGTTGAAGAGAAAAATGGAGGTTGCAGTGACTTTGCCACCTGCAAGTTCACTGGTCCAGTGAGTAAAAACTTTTTTGCTTGTTTTTTTCTTTGAAATGTTCTCTTTGTTCACAGTGTTTACAGTACCTGTGAGAATTTGTGGTTCTTTTGTTGGATGTTTTTGTTTGTTTCAACAAAATCCACGACAGAAAATTTTAGCAGGCACCTTGCAGGGCAGGTGACGCTGCAGTTCTGTCAGTAGGCTGGCAGAAGAGAGCTCCTCAGTGCACTGGGTTTTTATAACTGAACTAAAGGAGGACACACACTTTAACTTTATCCGACTGAGTGAAAATCTGATGTTTTCAAGATGACTAAGAAGGGTATGAAAACGTCATGAGTCTTACTGGTAGAAAAGTACTCAAGTAGGCAGATATACGAATAAAGTGTGGCACACTGAACTGCGAATAAAACACAAAAAAAACCCAACAAATTGTCAAATATTCGTATTGAACCAGATACAGACATACCAAACAAAACCAAAACATGATTTTCAGTCTGATTGACTACAATTTCCACACCCAATAATGGTGCAGCTGGTCTCAACAGAGGGTGATGAGGGGTGGGGGAGGGAAAACTCGCTTTCATCAGGTTTCTGTACACATCAAACAGTCTGATTGACTACAGTTTTCTGCTTTGAACTGATCACTCCGTAATCTTGTTCCTCCAGAACGAGCGTCAGTGCGAGTGCCTGCCAGGGTACGTGGGAAATGGAGTCCAGTGTCTGGAGAAGGTGGTGCCTCCGGTTGACCGTTGCCTGGAAGACAACGGAGACTGTGACCCCGTGGCCACCTGCAAGGACCTGCATTACCATGGTAACACATCAGTACTGACATTTATCACAATGGTTATTGCCATGGTAACATATCTGTTGACTTTTATTACAGTGGTTATCATGGTAACACATCTGTATGGACTTGTGGTGCAATGGATATTACCATGGTAACAGCTGTGCTCACTTTTTTGACAGTAGTTAACACATTTGTACAGACTTTTATTGCAATGGTTATTACTATGGTAACACATCTGTACTGATCATTATTACAGTGGTTATTATAGAGGTAACACATAACATAACATAACATCTGTCTTGTGTCACCATCGTAAGAGTCGATGGTGTTACACCTGAAATGAACCAGTAGCTGCAGTGCAATCATGTGTCGTATTGCCTCTGAGCGGGAGCCATGTTGGCTCAACGGACCTACAGTTGCTATGGTAACTGTTTGATTCTACAGCAGCTGGCCTTTATAGCGTTCACATCACCATGGTGATGCTATGAAGAACTTTGTTTTTTAGCTCTAGGTTGGAATAGTGATTTTTCTGACACCGGTAAACAAACGTCAGCAAGCTCTCAGCTGGAATACGGCAGGCAACGCCCAGAGCTCGTCAAGGCCCGAGCTCGTCAATGCCCAGAGCTCGTTAAGGCCCAGAGCTCGTTAAGGCTCGTTAAACATGGAGCTCGTTAAGGCTGAGAGCTCTTAATCCCGAGAGATGGACTTTATACATAGTGCAGTATTGTGGTCAAAGTTCATTCATTTTCATGTGGAAACACCTGACAGCCAATCAGAGATCAGGATTTTCTTGAGCTGTAATGTAGTCCTTTATGTTTAATCTCTGCAGGTGAAAACAAAATGCAATTAAGCATTTTGTTTTCACCTGCAGAGCAGTAACAGACAGTGAGCAGTAACAGACAGCAATAATCTGAGGTAACTGGGTTATTGTGTGTCAGCCAAGACAGCCGGAGTGTTCCACCTACGCTCTCCGGAGGGGAAGTACAAGATGAACTTCAGTCAGGCTGATGCTGCCTGCCAGGCCGAGGGCGCCACACTGGCCAGCTTTAAACAGCTGGGAGACGCACAGCAGGTAAACACACCTTCAGAGGGGGTTTCTGTAGAGACACCACACACCTCAATCATGTATATACACATACAGTAGTTGTTTGAAAAGATGAAGACCATTGTGTTTAGTGTAGCTGCTGCACTCTCCTGTTCAGCTGTGGGATCACCTTGAACTTTTTTGAAAAGGGACAGTGTTCAGCTGTTGACGTAAATTACTGATCCTTTTGTTGTCTTGATTAAAAACAGTTTATTGAACCTGTAATCCATTAATGCATGAGTATCAAACCATTTATTCTGCTGTTGCCGTCTTATCCCGACAGCTGGGGATGCATCTGTGTGTGGCTGGTTGGATGGAGGGGGGAAAGGTGGGGTACCCGACCCGCTTCCCTTCGGTCAGGTGTGGAGACAACCACGTGGGTCTGGTGATCTACAAAGAGCCGGTGGACCAGAGCAGCAAGTACGACGCCTACTGCTACAGACTCACAGGTACTACAGCAGCTCGGTCTGTCTTCAGACACATTCAGGTCCCTGTTGTCTTTATCAGTGGAGGTTTTAGTTCCTGAAGAGTGAATGTTGTTGTTTTAGTCTGCTGCAGCATCACAGAGGAGCTCTCTGTGGATTCAGACACAAACAGGCTGATTTTATTGTCTCTTTAATCCAGGGATTATTTATTCTGTCACTAATTCATTCAACTAATTAATCAGGAACTAATAAAGTAACAGGCAACACTTTATTTGAAGGGGTGTGCAGAAGACTAACATGATGCTCTCCTAAGCATGACATGACAGCTGTCATGAACAGTCTTTATGAATGTTTATGACTGTTGTCATGAAGGCTAATTCAGTCAGTTATGTCATCTGAAATGCAAAGAGGTTATTGTTGCAGACGTCTTTGTTATAAAACTTGACATTAATCAAGACAACAATGTCTTTGTTATGACAACTTGACATTAACCAAGACACCATAACCTGTCATAAATATGACATATCAGGCCTAATTATCAAAGTAAGACTATTTAGCTTTATGTGTTAACAGTTATTATACCGTCATGTTAGTTCTGACGTTGGTTGTCATGAGACCATTATAAGTGTGTCATAAATATTTTCCTCGACCTCAAGTAAAGTTATATAAAATATTCTGCTTTAGTTGAGGTCAAAGGAATTATTCATGACACCATTATAATGGTCTAATGACAGCCAATGTCAAAACCAACAACATAGTACTGTATAATGTGATGTTGATAAACAGGCCTGCTGTGGGATGTTTATGTCAAGTTGTCATAACAAATACATCTTAAACAATGACATATTTGATCAAATGACACTTAGTGACAACAGTCACAAACATACACTGCCTGGCCAAAAAAAAAGTCGCCACCAAAAAAAAAAGGTCATACACTCTAATATTTTGTTGGACCTCCTTTAGCTTTGATTACGGCACGCATTCGCTGTGGCATTGTTTCGATAAGCTTCTGCAATGTCACAAGATTTATTTCCATCCAGTGTTGCATTAATTTTTCACCAATATCTTGCCTTGATGATGGTAGAATCTGACCGCTGTGTAAAGTCTTCTCCAGCACATCCCAAAGATTCTCAATGGGGTTAAGGTCTGGACTCTGTGGTGGCCAATCCATGTGTGAAAATGATGTCTCATGCTCCCTGAACCAGTCTTTCACAATTTGAGCCCGATGAATCTTGGCATTGTCATCTTGGAATATGCCCGTGCCATCAGGGAAGAAAAGATCCATTGATGGAATAACCTGCTCATTCAGTATATTCAGGTAGTCAGCTGACCTCATTCTTTGAGCACATACTGTTGCTGAACCTAGACCTGACCAACTGAAGCAACCCCAGATCATAGCACTGCCCCCACAGGCTTGTACAGTAGGCACTAGGCATGATGGCTGCATCACTTCATCTGCCTCTCTTCTTACCCTGATGCGCCCATCACTCTGGAACAGGGTAAATCTGGACTCATCAGACCACATGACCTTCTTCCATTGCTCCAGAGTCCAATCTTTATACTCCCTAGCAAATTGAAGCCTTTTTTTCCGGTTAGCCTCACTGATTAGTGGTTTTCTTAAGGCTACACAGCTGTTCAGTCCCAATCCCTTGAGTTCCCTTCGCATTGTGCGTGTGGAAATGCTCTTACTTTCACTATTAAACACAGCCCTGAGTTCTACTGTTGTTTTTCTTCGATCTGATCTCACCAAACGTTTAAGTGATCGCCGATCACGATCATTCAGGATTTTTTTTCCGGCCACATTTCTTCCTCGAAGACGATGGGTCCCCACTATCCTTCCAGTTTTTTAATAATGCGTTGGACAGTTCTTAACCCAATTTTAGTAGTTTCTGCAATCTCCTTAGATGTTTTCTCTGCTTGATGCATGCCAATGATTTGACCCTTCTCAAACAGACTAACATCTTTTCCACGACCACAGGATGTGTCTTTCGACATGGTTGTTTAGGAAATGAGAAGCAACTCATTGCACCAGTTGGGGTTAAATAACTTGTTGCCAGCTGAAAGATAATCGCCCATGCAGTAATTATCCAATAGGAGGCTCGTACCTATTTGCTTAGTTAAATCCAGGTGGCGACTTTTTTTTTGGCCGGGCAGTGTACATTAAGACTCATAAAATGTTACCAAATAAAGAAAATGGTGAAACATGCAAATCACAAGTTCCCAGAGAAACATGTGACATCTTAAATTTTCAAATATTTAGATTACAATATTATTTGGTTTGCTTTATTGCCATTATTTTAATATAGCCTATTCTTTTAATTCAAAATGTCAGATTTTGATGGGAGCAGAGGGATTAAGCCCTGGACGTATTTCCATCAGGCACTTAATATCCGCCTTGTCAGGAAATAACTAAAAACTGGAAAATTGAAAATTAAATTATTAATTCATTATCAGAACTGTTGTTGTCTGAAGTTTGTATCCATTAGCTTTTCAATTAGTTGACAAATTGTTTCAGCATGAAGCTAATAATTTAAATTATGTGGTGCAGTACACTTAAACAACAGATCAATAAATTAAATCAGTCTAATATCAGTTACAGTTTATTTCACTGTAGTCTCACTGATAGATGGTGAGTCGTTCACTACAATCTGGTCAAAAAAAAATTTACTGAACAACAAATCAAAGGTTTGAGTTGAGACATCAGACCTAAAACTCCAAACCTGAGAATGACACACATGAAAATATTCCTAGTGATGCTAAAGTGTGTGTGTGTGTGCTTGCAGATGTTTCATGTGTGTGTCCCGCTGGTTACGTTGGAAACGGAGACTTCTGTAACGGCGTCCTGACAAACGTCCTCGCGACATACACTAACTTCTCCATCTTTTACAAGGTGAGTGTGACAGTTTAGACCATTTAGTTGTAAAATGATAATTGTGTTCTTTTGTTTGTTTGTCTGTCAGTCCTTACAGTAATAATACCACACAGCATGTTCAGTACAGTGTTGTGTTTGCATGAGCTGGTTAGCTGTTTCATTTATATTTAAATACAAGCTGTTTGACAGTCAGCCGACTGAAGTCCAATCATATTTACACAGGTGTACATCACGGCCTTATTAACTTGATATTTCTCAGTATTACTCTGCTGATACATTCATGCCAACATATTAAAGGTCCAGTCTGTAAGATTTGTGGGGATCAGTTGGCAGAATATGGCAGAAATGGGATATAATATTCATATGTATGATTTCATTAGTGTACCTGAAAAAGAAGAATCATTGTGTTTTTGCTACCTTAGAATGAGCCATTTTTATCTACAGAGGATGCAGATCCTCCTCCACAGAGCTCAGCATGTTGCACCGCCATGTTCCTACAGTAGCCCAGAACGGACAAACCAAGCACTGGCTCTAGATACAGCCATTCACATTTCGCTCAAGTTCGATTATTGACTTTTCTGCAGTGATTCATAATCTTTCAAGAGAGAATTGCCATGCTTACTTTACATCACAGCTGGATTCGCAAGATCACGAGAATCCATCTTGTCAGGCTTCAAGTTATCCGTTTGTGTCCGCACCAAAAGTGGTGCAGCCAATCAGTGTCCCAGGAGGGACTACTGGCAGCTGAAGTTAGCCCTTGCTAGATGGGACAGACAAATGGTTCTTTTTTGAAAGTGCCTGCCCTTTTCCAAACCGTTTATAAGGATGACGCCCCAGATGGTTCTGTGCAACAAACCATTTGGCATATCAGGTTATTGCGATGTATCTAAGCAGCGATTTCTTCCTCTCACCATAATGTTTAGCAGGTTCATTGTATTAATTTAGCATGTTAGCATGCTAACATTTGCTAACATCAGTCAATACTTGTTTAGAGATTTCAAAACCCCCAGTGTAAACCTACAAGTGGTGCTCCAAGAAAAGTCAGGGGATCACCAGTGTCATTAGGAATCATCCTCTGGGCATCTTTGTACCAAATATTGTCACAGTCCATCCAGTAGTTCTTGAGATGTTTCAGTCTGTGATGGACTGACCATGACTACAAACATTCTTAGTTAAACGCTACTGAAAAGAGAGAGGAGCTCAGAGAAAGCAAGAAATACACAAATCTGTTAAGTAAAAACTCTAGTAACATTTCAGAAATTAGTGTGGCCCATTTTTCAAAGAAAACAGCCTTATTAACAACCTTATTTTTATTTCAACTATTTTATTTAATGAAGGTGATTCCATTATTACATTGTTAATTAGCTTCAGATAAATATATTTTATGAATATATATATATGAATATTTGCATATTCATGCATCCTTGAATGCTAAATGAAGGCAAGGTGTAGAGTTATATGTAAGCCATTTTAACAAGGTATTTTAACTTATTTTGAAAAAATAAAACATATGAGACACAATTTATGACTTCTTGCGAAACATTTTATATTGTTTAAAACAGTTTTTTCCAAACTTTTAACCTTTTTAATAATTACAAACCATTGTGACCCAGTACACAACAGGCCTTATCAATAAATCTTTGGAAGAGTTAATCTGTGCATAAATAAACACAACAGACCATTTTTACTGCCATGTCTGCATTTCGCTTTATATTATCTTGATGCTTATTGAAAGAAATACAAACGTTAAATATTTTAGAAATGAGAAATAGATGAATTTAGACTAGGCTAGACTAGGGTAGTTAGACTAGACTAGGGTTAACAGGCTATCTCATTGTTTTTATTTCTTCTATGAGGAGAGCAAAATAGGACATTTTAGCTTCTTTATAAATTGAGATAAAATAAGTTTTCCTCATTTCATCTTATCAGTAAAACAACATCCACATTTTGAATGCTGTATAAATGGTGTACTCTGGATATAAATCTTAAATTTGCAGAATTTCTTCATTAGTCTTTTACTTATTTGGTGACCCAAATAGAATCTCCTGTGACCCACCTGTGGGTCCTGACCCAGTCTTTGGGAATGACTGGGAGTTTTTTTTTTTTTTAATTTAAGTAAACCTAAATTGATGTTTGGTCACAGAAAAGGTCTGAACTTGTGTTTCCACGCAGACCGAAGTGAAAACACTTGGTGGAACTGTCTTGAGGTACTGTTTCCGCCAGTTGGGAATTCTATGGTACACAGCTAACTTAAGCTTGACAGTTAGCTTGCCACGGAGCAGCCTAGTTCAGTGGTATAAGTTGTCATGGTTACTGAGCAGGTTGCAGTCATGGAATGGATCTCTCACTTAAATGATCCAGACTTATCAAAATAATCCAGGCGTTTCCTCTTATGACATGTTGATGGAACACCCCTCTGATGACTCAACCTGATCATGACCAGTTGTAAATTTAAATAACCCCTCTGTCTCTCTGTCTGTCTGTCTCTCTCTGTGTAGTTATTGTTGGACTACAGTGGCTCGTCCTCAGAGGGGAAACAGCTTGTTGAATTTCTGTCTCACAGGACGTCTGAGGTCACGCTGTTTGTTCCTCATAACGCCGGCTTCGCCCAAAACAAGGTGACGTGCAGCCCTAACACTTCAATAATTACTTATTAATTACTGAACTCATTACAAATTAAACACTAATTACTCTTTTACATGATTTCAAGTTAATGGACTAATGATTTGCAATATATAATCAAACCAATATCCTTAATAAATCTGTGTATTAACTCAAGGCTCAGCTACTAATATAACTATTACCCTTTCATTAACAATTATGATATATTTATACTCAAAGGCAAGTGAAAGAGCTTCACATAAGACATGGAAAAGCATTTAGAAATAAAAACATTTAGAAATAACGAATTAGGTTGGATAATGGAAACATCTAAAGGAAAAAAAACGGGGCCCAGGTTAAGAGCCCTGGGGAACTCCAATCATGTTAGTACAGTCACATCCATAATTAGCAATTAAAATAAAAGTAGGGCCTTTATCAACATAAAACTACTTCATTTTTTAAAAGTGAAAATATTCATCCATATATTTCATAAATATATATAATCCATAAACATGGCACACATTTTTTAATATGTATGTAACTGTTAATCATACATACATGATATCTTACACTCAGTTGATACACATATTAGTCTCAGTCATTAAGTCTACAAGCACTTTAAAATACACAAGTTAACTGTTTACCAATATATTAAAATAAGTACTTTAATTATAACTAGGTCTGTATTCCCAGTAACCTCAGAAAGCTCTCACTTCTGATTGGTTAATAATTAGAGCAAGTCACCAAATTAGACAAATTAAATGAAACTGTGAAGGGTGGAGAGAACAGTGGTATTTGAATGTTTTTAATATCTTCATCGTGTTTTATATTTTCAGCTTTTTATTAAAGGATTTATACAAAGAACATGGAAAATGAAACCATATGCTTGGATTTTCGAGAAATAGACGGATCCAGACTGAGACATATTAACCTTTACTTAATGGATCAAAATTAAATTTGTAACCTTTACGACTGAACTGTCAATTAAATCTAATCAGTTTCTACTGTGTGTGTGTGTTTGTGTGTGTATGTCTAGACTCTGTCTGGTAGAGATCTCGAGTATCACATTTCAGCCAATCACAGCCGACGACCATTCAAGGATCTGAAACACCAGGAAGTCATCATATCCAGGCTTGGGTTCAACCTGACTGTTACCCATGGCAACAATGAGGTCAGTGTATGCACACACACATACACACCTCCCAGGCATCCAAATACAAAAATCGAAGAAGTTAGTTTTTTTGATTGCATGCCTTTAATGTTTTTTAAAACTCTCTCTCCTCAGAGCTACAAGCTGGTGAACAAGCGGCTGCTGTTGGACTGGGACATTCCTGCTGTAAACGGGATCATCCACGTCATTGAGGCCCCGCTGACGGCGCCCCCCGTGCCGGTGAGGGATGATGTTTGACTTTTCCTAGGTCCCACCCCTTTTCGCTCTGTGCTCCAATAACAGTTGAATAAGCTTGATACCAGGTAGAACCTCAGACACCTTTCTCCTTTCCTGCGTCTGTACTCGGATATGCTCTGTGCTCCGCTTGTCCATGTTGAAAAGAATGCTGCTGCTGTGAGACCTGCAAAAGCGACATTTAGTCTTATCTTATGGCAAAGGTTTGCTAAACACTAGAAAATGCTAGCTAACTAGATAGCTAGTCCTACATCAATAGTTAGCAGGCTAACACTGCTCAGGGTAAACACTGAAAAAATAATGTGTGATTTATGAGCCATTTGAATCCATTAATCACATTCTTCACTAACCATTTTATTTTAAATGCCAGTGAACTCGCTTTATGCGTTTGAAACGTTCAGTTTCATTTTTATGTTCCTGTTCTGACCCTCAGCAGCAACACGTTAACTAAACAGAAAAATAATTTAATCCAGTTGAAACCTTCCTGCTCTCTGGAGGTGAACTGAAATTTGTTGTTCCAAAACAAAAACTTGATTCATCATAAATATATATATATATTTTTTTAATTTTATAAGCTTGCTAACAATGAGCTGACATGCTGTGTCGTGAACGGCTGCAGTTCTGACCGCTCCCACCAGGAGGCACCACGACGACCTCCGGTTGCAGCGCTTCCTGGCAGAATGTCCTGTCTGTTGTTGCTAGGCACCAGCTACAGTTGTGGGCAGAGAGCAGATGGCTGTGTTTAGTTTCTTGGCACAGTTTTCAGGAAATGAAGATTCAATCAGCCGAGTTTCCACCCTGATAACATCACAACTCTGATCAATATTCATGATGTGGGACACAAAAGATGAAGATCACCACAGATTAATATGAAGCCTTCGGCTAAATTATTTTATTCCCAAATGACTGATGTTCACCTTATTTCCACTCGTCGTCATCCCCTCCACATACCCACTGTAGAGACGTTTAACACATTTTGATCTCAGATGTGAATCTTGAGCTTGAATTTACACATTAAAGTTCTGATCTATAATTTCTTTGACAACATAAATTGTAAATAGACTTTGTTTTTGTTTTTTCAAAATGGGAGGGGCCACTGTGACCTGTAACCAAAGTGAATAGCAAAGAATGGAATAAACAAAATAGATAAAAAAGTAAATAAAAGGAACAAAAAACAAAAACGCTCATGCACAAACCCTAAACAAGGTTGCTAATATGTGAAAAATTATAAGAGGTGACAGACGTGAATGAATTAAGCACACACTCACATCTTTCTGTTGGCTTTGTATACAAGCACCCCTCGTGTTCTGTCTGAACACGCCTTCCATATTATCTAAATTCTACATCAACATTAGAATTCCTCTTCTTTCTTTCTTTTTTTTTTTTTTTTTTGCATGTTTATTCATTCTCTTTAAACCTGATATTTCTGCACAGTTGCAAACACAGATTAGGCTACAATACTATTAGAATTAAACTGTGTATAATTAGATTCTAGTGGTGGCTGTTTTCACTCAGACTCAGAGGGAGAACACTGCCTAAAACAACAAACAACACTTCCTGAATCAACCCTAATTCTTCCTGTTCAAAAACAAAATATAGATAAACGACAAAATGTCTAATCTAAACTAAGAAAGAAAAAAAAACAGGAGAAAAGATGGATTAAAAAGATTAAAAAGAAAAAAGGCTTCTCTCTCCTGCAGTCTGCTATTTATTTAACGTACAATATTTACAAGGTACCAGTTGCTGTTTACATCACTTACTTCAGTACTTAACATCTTGGCAGATCTAAGTTACAGAGGACAACAAAACCTCCACAAAGCTCTCTTAGGAGGCTTGTTACAGTCTACACGCCCTGACCAATCCTGTGGCAGCAATCAAGCTGAATGGGCCAATCGCTGTGCCACACCTGTTCACAATTACACGCTCCTCAGTGAGAGAGAGAGAGAGAAACACACACACACACACACACACACACACACACACACACACACACACAGACACAACTGCAGCATATGACAGACGTAAGTCCACAAATGACCGAGGGTCTCAACAGTTGGATTCTTTCTCACTTCTGTTATCCAAACATTTCCAATAACTCCAGAACATTAAGTCCAAAATTCAAAATTTATTGAACCAAGATTGATGTAATCTTCTGCGAAATTCACAGCAGGTTGTTATCTAAAAGTTATTTTTAGCTGCGAGTCATATTTGTTGCAGGTGTTTAGCATTTTTCAACGTGTTCACTGCGGTGAAAAACACGTGCTCTCCTGTTTGCTGCACACGAAGGGAGGCACACCTGAATTAATGGGCCAGTCTAGCAGCTCCATAAATTACTGTTAAACACTTATAAATTGCAATAACAAAAATAAGGAATTATGTTCATTAAAAAAAAAGACAAATGTAGATTGAAACAAACTCAGATATGCCTGAAATCATTTTATTTTGTTTATTTCAGTGTATTTTCTAACATCAATTTCACAAAACAGAGAGTACACTAATAAACAACTTAAACACATTTAATGATTGAAAAAGAAGCAAGAGGAAGATAAATCCTATACTACCTTCACCTCTCTTAATAATAACATAACTACAGATGGTCATTTTTTGTTTTCACAGATCACATAAAACTTCAACAACAGATAATTAAATAGTCAATAAAAAGATTCAACAATACTCAAACACCGTCGATGACCTGAACATAAATATCACTTCTTAAGTACATAATATCACATTATTATTATTATTTTTTTTTTTTTTTTCTTGTCCGGAGAACCATTTCCTTCTATGGTCCTCGCCATTTGAACTATATAAATAACTTCTGTTTTTGTTTTGTTTGTTTTTTTGTTTTTTTTAAAAATCAAAGCAGTGTATTTTTATTTCCAGCACAGTCCCAAGGGTCAGATGAGAGACAACATGGAGCCTGGAGGATTAACCAGAAACAGGCCTGAGTGCTGCTGTTTTCTGGTCTCCTCTGAGCATCATCAGACTATCACACACCTACATGAGGTCACAAAGTCTGAACTCACAGCGTTCAGTCGGGCAAAAACAACAACACAAACTGTTGAAATACTCAAGTATCACAAACGCCCCCCTCCCCCAAACAAGGGTGTTTTACTTCATTAGACTAAACTTAAAGTCCTGATCAAAACACTTTTATCTGTCTGTTGATTGTTTTGTTACAGCCTACTACTGCTTTGTTTTGTCTGTCAGTTGTAGCCTTCATTCAACAATAAAAACATAAGTAATATAGAGTGACTAAGTCATGCCTCTTCTGGTGGACCACCATGGGACCTAACTTCAGAAAAATATGAAATGTTATTTTAAATAAATAAATAAATAAATTTTTTTATTCCGTTTGAATAATGCCACATATTAAACACGTTTGTATATTTAAAATCAGTTTGTTTAGGCTAAGACAGTTGCAGTTTGTCATTGAACTGTTTAATTATAAGACTGTGAAGATATGTAATTTAGAAGGACTACACACCCAGAAGTCCCATAAGTGACGTCATGACTTTCTCCCTCCAAAAGCTGACATTAGCCGCTGAAGCGACGATTTTTCCAAATTTAGGTCTCATGGGGTTCACCGGGAGGGGCGGGACTTGTCAAAAGTGAAATGTAGTAATGTAGTTAGAAATAGTGAAAGTCAGAAAATCATCTTAAATAACTAATACAAAAAGGAATACTAACAGGAATATAAAAGGAACACTTACTTCTGTAGAGTCCTGCTCCCATCGTGGTTTGTATATTCCAGCTGTGTGTCACATCTGTTTTATACATCATTGGACTTCCTTGAAGGATACACCTGTGGATCCTCACTCACAGCTCCTCTGACAAGCCTCCTCTCTCCCTCGAGCTGCATTTTAGAAAATCGAGACCTTCAAGATGGCTGAGATCGATTTCTGGGTCACAGGCAGGAGGACTGAGGAAGGAGGCGAGGAGGCACAAAACAGGGAAATGAGAACAGCTCTGTCTTTGCGTCTTCCCTCCGCATCCTGTGAACAGGTTCTTCTTCCTGTGATGGAAAACAAAATGGCGCCAGAGTGGCTCATTTTAATTCGATGAATATTCTAATGTCTTCCTCTGGTGAACCGATGACCCAGCACAGAGAGTCGCTCTGTCTCCATGGCGACAGTGCAGCACAGTGTAGCTGCCATGGTAATTAGAGGTGGACAGATAAAGTGTGTGTGTTTGAGGGTTAAAAGGTTCAATGCGATGTCCTCATATATCAAGTGATTCTCGTGTGTTTGTCTCACCTGTCGTCTCCAGATCTCCCCTCACGCTTCCCGAGGCCACGCCCACTCAAGTGGCACAGTGTCGGCCATCTTGGTGTCGCTGTTGCTGATGTGTGTGTTGGCTGTACTCGGCTACATAGTCTTCAAAAACAAGACAGACTGCGTTCCGCTTCCACTACTTCAGAGTGAAGACACACAACACACACCACACACACCACCACACACACACACACCCAGTAACAGAACTGATGTGAGCTGATATTGTTCTAACTAAGCACCGACTTGATGACCTGCCGGTTAAAACGAGACTGAATTTGGTTGAAAGTGAAACTGTTTTTAGTTGTCAAGGTTACATGACACATTTTTTACAACAACATCAATAACATCTAATTATTTAACTATAATTATTAAGGATATATCATATCTTCCCCCTATATTGAGTCTTAGTTTTTACACAACACTGATGAGTTTAGACTGTTCAAATCTCCCAATGAATATGGGATAAATTAGCTCTTACTGCTGTCTGTGTGTCCAGGTCTCCTAACACATGCTGTACACTGTAACACACTTAGGCTACCAATTAATTGCATTTAGAAATTGAATTAAGTCATATCAATCAAACCATCACTTTTTTTTTTTTAAGGAAAATAAATACAGCTGAATGATTGATAGTTTGTCAACAGAAGAAAAAAAAAAAAATATTCACACACATAGCTCTTTTTAAACAATATGGCTTTTTCAAATCAACTATAATGAAAAAAATGTAATCAGATTAGCTTATCATAGCGCCAAAAAAACCCCTCTTGTATATTATCAGGATAACATAAATAATAACAATTAGATATTTTCTCAAAATAGTTCAGCCCTCTCCCCCAACACACACACACCCTGTTCAGAGGATGTGCACGTGAACGTGGCCCCAAGCTAATGATCTACAGTGAAGATTCAGGCTGAAAACATGATGTAAATGACGTCTTTCAAGTCAACTTGGCATGTCGGGGCTTTAGGAAACTTGGATTACACCAGACGAGCAGTATGGAAGCATTTTATGTTTTTTGTTTGTTTTTTTGTTTTTTTTTCACCATTCACTTCAATTGTCTGGGAGATTCTGCAACACTGGTTTCCTGTGAAACTCCAGCAGTGTTTTGTGGACTAAAAAAAACTAAACCTGACCTTAAATCAGCGTGAGGATGATGACATGATGAATTGTCATTTTTGGGTGAACTCTCCCTTCAGTTGCAGAACATCTGATTTATAACAGCTTGTCTTCCTTGCCTACTCCACAGGAACTCAGTTGTTAGTTTTCTTGTTCCTTCTAGTATTGTTTTGACTGATGTGTTATTTTATCTGCTGGTTCTATGCTGCCATAAAATAAATAAATACAGTTAGGAAGTAATTTTCTTCAAAACAAAGTTGAATGTAACCGAAATATCTTTAAACCATGTGTTGTCTGGTTTAAGTGGGGTTGTATGAGGTACTTACCCATACAGTAGAAGGTGCCCCAGACACACAACAAAACAACAAATCAGTATCAGTTTAAGTGTACAACTATATTTATAATAATTTCACTGCTTTACCTTGCTGTCAGACAGCCAGACTTCTGATGGAAAACCACTGTTAAATAAGCCAAATATCGCTCTCTCCAAAGAAACCAAACTTCTTTGACAAGAACAGTAATTTTACCCCACAGAACATGGGAGCTGCTGGTCTACTGCTGCCTTTATCGGTTAATTAGTTTGAAATATTTTTTTGAAAAGGTTAGTTCAGCTTTGATAAAGTCTCATAATGGCGCAAACAAACTATAACTGATCCAGGCAGCAGTAGACCAGCATCTCTGATGTTCTGGGATGTAAATTACTGGTTTTGTCGAAGGAGTCTGGTTGCTTTGGTGACAGCAAAATAACGAGTGACATCAGAAAACCTCACCTCACTTCAACAATCCGAACTATCCCTTTAAAGTCTGCATGTCTCCAAATCAGCGTTAGTGAGTGTTTGTTTCACATGTCGGAGCTTTAATCACTGCAACATTTTTATTACAAATTATAATCAGAGCTGAGTCCGAGCCTGATTCAGCTGCTGGTAGTTTACAGTCGTCATTCCTGTTGTTTCCTCTGTAACAGAATGAGGATGAAGACGGTGCAGCGGGCGGCAGGAAGAAGCCCACACTGGTCTCCATCCCCAACCCTCTGTACAGCGGCTCCAGAGCCTTCACCGAGCCGTTTGGGGTGAGTCGATCGATCAGATTTGCTACAACAAACTTATCATTAGCAAAGAAGTGAGAAGCTTCTCATGTTTTAGCTTGCGCTGAGTCGCTTTCTCTAGTTAAAGGTAGGCATGATCAGGGCTCAGTGATAAGGCTTGCCCACTTGCCTGGGGCAGCAACTCACTTGCCTGACTGGGCAAGTGACAAAAGGAGAGTTAAACTATTAAATTATTTTGATAATCAATTCATCCTTAATGTAATTTTTCATGCAAAATGGCAGAAAATGCTGTTTTTAGCCTCTAAAATGTGGAGATTTCCTGCTTATCTTTGATTTTCATCATATTAAACTGAATATCTTTGGGTTTTAGACAAAATGAGACGCTTAAAGACATCACCGTATCCATCCAAATGTAGGGGTAATACCTTTGGATAATGTTTACACTCGTTATAAACCACCTTCCCTAGAAGGAAAATTACTGTAACAGATTAATAACTCCGTAGATCAGTTATTAATTTATCAGTACATTTATCAATTCTGAATCAATCTCATTACCTGGGTTATGAATTCTCCATACATTGATCTTTGTTCCTGCTCAGAAGAAATATCCACAGACAACGACTTGGCGATAAATGAGAATTTATTTAGGATTAAGAGTTAAATGAGTAAATGAATAATCAATGGAGTAAATGGGTGATAACACAAAATCAAATAGTATGCATGGACATTGATGCAAATCGTTCAATTGTAATTTAGTTTGGTGATAGTGAGAGGTTATGTGTTTGTAGGTAGAGGTGGGGACGCAGGGATATCTGACGGTACGCAAAACCACTTATCTAACAAACCTAAATTAAAATAAAAACAGCTAAGCCTCCTATTCGACTAGTAGCTCCGCTCGGTGGCTGTGGCTACTCGCTTATAATAAAGTTGAAAACAATTTTGTTGGCCGTTCGATATTATTCTCAAAATTATTATAAACGCGTAAAAAGGGAAAAATGTTGTTTGTCTTCATCGCTTCAGGTGCGGTGTTACCTAAAGTGCCGCAAAAAGGGAAACTCAGGAAAACCAAGACGATCCTGAATGCGGCTTGCAAAATCTTCAAAAACTTAGAATACGATTATAAGAAATCTTGTAAGTGTAACGAGGCGAGCTAGCAAAAGTATACACTTAACAGAGTGGATAAAAGAGACATAAGAAGAGCATAACGAGCTTAAAACAAAACAAAAAGAAAAAGGGGGAAAAAAGAGAGAAGAAAAAAAGGGGACGAGATGCGCCGAGCTCAGTAGTTTTATCAGACGAGTTTAGGTGGGCGTGTTTCTGGCAAGGCAGGTCTTGTCACTTAGACTGAGAAATTAATTTATTCCAGAGGGAATTAAATAAATTTTACGTGAATTATATCATTATGAATGTTGTGCGTGATAGACACATACTCTTCTCATTATGGTCAAAAATCGGCTTTTAGCATCAAAAAATACTTAACAAGATTATCATATTGCATTCAACAGGGTGACGGTCTTAAATGTTCTTACAGGAACGCTACAAATTGGTCTAAGTTAGATTAACATAAGACATACGAAATGTAAAAGTAACATATTGTGAAAACAGGTTGATTAATCAATCTAACCAGATCTCAACTCAACCTATAATACAGGATTAATACGGGAACTAATACGAATAACTGTTGCCACAGGATGGCGGTCTGACTCTGTGTAATATCTGTGATTAAATGCATGAAATTATAACTAGCTCAAAGTACGACCTACAAAGGTGGGGACTGCATCAAACTATCCAGAAATGAGTCTTGGAAAAAGATACGGTGCTCAAACTTTGATTAGGTGTGTAGTTCACCTTCAGGAAAAGTTTCAAGTTAGTAAACAGAAATTCAGTCTTTGCTCAGGAATTTGTCCTGAATTTATGGCTCCCACCTGGTCTTCTCGTTTATCTTCACCAGGGTGGGAGTAGGATAGAGCTGAGATGATTCCCATAGCTGTGGTGTGTAACAGATAGAGGGACAGAAGAGTGGAGAGACAACGGAGAGGGAGAGGATGTTTGTTTTATTGGAGATGGAGTAATCAGTCCTTGAAGAAACCTCAGTCTGTGTTTTGTCAAAGAATGGTTCTTTGATGTTTGGTGAGTTTGGAGTCTCTTCCTGCAGACAGCATCCTGGCAGATCAGAAGACCTAAAAGCATAATTAATGACCTCCCAGTGTAGCTGTTAATCTGGTTGGGGTATCACAATGCTGGATTTTCCCAGGAAGAGAATCACAAACTGGGATCTGGAGGGTTTCCCATCTGACACCTTTACCACTCTTGGTGCCGTGGTGTCTGAAAAAGTTTATCCAGCTCGGGGTGAGACTGGGCAAAGCCATAAACATTTCAGTCCTCTAAGTGACCAGTCTCGCCTCTGTTCATTTACTCACATCCTAGGGTTTTGGAGAGTTCAGAGGGTTGTTCCTCCTACACATACACAAAAACCCCCACCCTTCAGCCCCTTCTCCAAAGCCACTCAGCCACATGAAGGCACCAAACATTACCATAATGAATGTAAACAACAAACGTGGCCATTGTTAGCCAGCTGTCAAAGTAGCATCTTAGCACCTTTGAGAACCGCCCAGGTGAATTAACAGCCGCCAAAGTAGATTTGGCGACCCATTTAACATTTTTATTTATTTATTTTAATCCATTGAGAGAATGACACCATCTGTGATCGAGTAACTTGGTCTAGTAGACGATCTCCACATGTTCTGCTGTGCTCTCCCCCCTCCCTCACCTGTAGGCACAGCTGCTGCAGTCTGTGTGACCGTCACACTCTGCTCTGCACAGTAACACACACACACGGAGAGAGTCTCCTGTTTAATATGTGTGTCTACTTAGGCAGTTGTTTTATAAAAGCTCCTAAGAGCGCCTGGTTGGTTTCAATCATTCAGTGACACATTGGTTCGATCGTTTTAATCGGCTCCATCATTAACAAGGAGCCTCCTACTCGCAGCTCACCTGCTGCTGTAAAAACAGAATCATGGGCAAAAAAATCCAAAAGGCGACTTTATAAAACCTCCTGCTGATGAAGACAGTGATGAGTAGGGCTGAACGATTTTGAAAATGATCTAATTGCGATTATTTTGACTGATATTGCAAGTGTGTTATGATTTATTCTTCTTATTTTGATTGAAAAACATGTATGGTATTAGTAAAACATGATGTTATGATTTTTTTTTATATAGGTATCTGTACCAAATGGAAATGTTTTCTTTTTTTTTTTAAGTCTGTAGAATCTGATTTGTAGGACAGGATATCTGTGTCTCACAACATTCATTAATTTAAAAGGTTTTTGACACACATTTTGCCTTTAACAAATATTGTACCTCCTGTGTACGCTGCGTACGTTCACTACGGACAATAAATAAATAGTCACAACATATCAAGAAATTAAATATTCTCACTCCTATTTAAAAACAGAAATAAAAAAAAAACAAAAAACAGAAATACAACCGATCATCTCCTGAATTCAGGTTTCTCTCTTAAAAAATGAATATTCAAATTGTGATGATGTGATGCTTACTGAGGTCAACAAAATTTTTAGTCCAGGTCGTTTCTGCAGCACTACAGTACCTCATTATAATGCTTTATCATACATTTTTCCTTTTGATTTGGTTCTTCACTTTGGATATTGCCCTTGGTTATATTCCCATTTTATTGTGATTGTGACTAATTGTGCAGCCCTGCTGTCTTTTGCCGAACCTAAGACGAGCTTAACTGGCTCATTAAATCCTCGTAAAGCTCACTTCATTCAAACTCGACAGAAAAACATGTTAAACTCACTAAAAACCGTCTTTGTTAGTCTGTCCACTGTCCCAACAACCAACAACTCCGGTTTGGCCGAATTAAATCCTTAATTCAGCGTGTTAAAAGAGCACAAAGAGTCTAATTCTGCAGGCTGTTTTCCTCTCACTCCTCACCCAGCTCAGAGCGTGGCACAGAGCAGCCGCCGCCACTCTGCAGACCTTTATATTAGCAAAATAAAATGACAAATATCACCCCAAAAATTGGCCAAAAGAACCCCCAAAGCCTCTATATGAAACTGTAAAGGTCAAAGGTGAAGAGACGCATTAAGTCCAGGCCACATTCTGCTCTCTGTAGTTCAGCAGGAGACTGTCTGAAATCATATTTCTGCTTTAACTCTGTGCGTGAATCTGTCCTCCCCGTTGTCTTTGCTTCGTCCTCCCCTTTACTGTCCTTGAACACTCATACGGGATTAATCTCTGAATGGTCATAAATATTCACTTCATGACCAAAAGTATGTGGACAGCGCTCCACATACTTGAGTGTACGTTCGTTTTGGGTTTCCTGGTTTGATCGTTTTTCTCCCCACTACAGGAGGCCAGTCCGGAGGTGGAGCCAGAAGAGCCTGAAGAACCTCCAAAGCTTCTGGACATGGACCAATAGAACCAGTCGAACTGGAGCTGCGTGTTTACATTTTTTAAACAACATGTTTATTTGTCGTTTTCTCATGTTGTAACATCTCATCAAAGAAACCTATCGTATCAATACAACTGGAGCTGTCTGTTTACATACAATTACTTGTTGGCTTCATCATGGTTCAGCTTTTACTCCAAATAAGAAATGAAAGTTTTTCTGTTTACTAAACCCAGATGCTCTCTGGGAGGAGAACCAAATCAATACTATTTATCAGAAATAGATCAAATGATTCAATGTGCAATGTGGAAGTGTTTTTGGAAGTTGTTTACCCGCAGAGAAACTGTCACCAGCTCTGCAGCTCTATGATGCATTTTAGTCCCTAGTTTTACATTTAAAGGGACAGTTCACCCCAGAATCAAAACTACATATTTTTCCTCCTTCCTCTGTAGTGCTCTATATCAGTCTTTATCATTTTGATGTGAGTTGCAGAGTTTTGGGGAAATGTAGAGATGTTTGCCTTCTCTCCAATGTAATGGGACTAAATGGCACTCGGCTTGTGAGGCTCAGTACAAAACCAGTGTCTGTTTTCAAAAATCATGTCCCATTTATTCAAGATAATCCACAGACCTTCATGTAAACAGTTTCATGTAGGAACTACTTTCTGTCTGCAGTAGAATCTACTTACTAGAAAGAAAGTAGTTCCTACATGAAACTGCTCTGGTCTGTGGATTATCTTGAGTAACTGGGTTGTGATTATTTTCAAGAAAGAGACGCTGGTTTTGGATTGTTCAACTCTATTTTTCTGGTGCTCTGAGCACCACAAGCTAAGCGCCATTTAGTCCCATCATACTCAGGCGAAGGCAGACATCTCTACGGCTGATATCTCAAAAACTCTGAAACTCACACCAAAAAAATCTTGATGGATAAAACAGCACTACATGCCAGGTGAACTGTCCCTTTAAAGTTTCGTTGGGTCTCGGTGTTTCCTGCAGCAGAAAGCAGCTGTTCTCATCAAACAAGCTCTGATAAAGCTCTGGTTTGGGCTCCACTAACTCCTGAGAGAAATATCTGAATCTTTAGCCACAAAATGTCCCACTTTGTTCACCAGCAAATCTTTAACTCTGTGTGCCTTTTGATGCTCGGCAGGTTTTACACAAGCCAGGTTTTGTCAGACCAGGAAGCCAAAGCAAGCTGCATAGAGGTGCAGAGCTGGTTCTTGATTCACATCCAAAGCCTGTAAGATCTTATTCTTCTGTGCCATAGAGCGCCGTTGTTGTCCAAATACTATTAAAAACAATGAGAAACACTGACTGGGTGACATGTTCCTTCATCATCACTGACACACACAGTGAAACTTACTATGAGTCAGTTTCACACCTTCCTGCTGCCGGGAATATTCACTTAAGAGTGCCAAATATGACTGAAAATAGTTCCAAATAAGTGAACTGTTTCCTCCTGTTTCAGTAACATTTGTTAAAAACTACAGTGAACAGCTGTTTTAGGAAATTACTGACCCTTTAAAAAAAAAAAAAAAAAGGAACCTATATATTTTGTTATCAGCCTCATCTTTGAACTCACACACTCAAAAGAAACTGCTGCACCGGATGCAGCTGCATGTCCTCACACGAGCCAAAGGCTTTGTTCACACTTTTTGTAACTCGCATACAAGCCACATTTGCAGGTGGTTTGAAATGTGATTCCAATCAGATCTGGATGCTCAAATCTTAAATCTCTCAGCTTCTTAAATGTGAATGTTTTCTGGTTTCTTTAATCGTCTCTGACAGTTAACTGAACATTTTTGGGTTGTGGGCAAAACAAGATACTTGAGGACGTTGCCTTGGGCTTTGATCAATATTTTTCACCACAGCAAACAACCAATTAATTGAGAAATTAATCAACTGATTGACTGACTATGAAAATGATCATTAGTTGCAGCCCTGCAGCAGATCAGAGGTGCTGCCAGTAGACACAGTGACATGAAACAGGTGAAGTAACTTGAAGGTTACTCGAATTGACAACAACTGTGCTAATTAATGCAGACGCAATAAAACCCTCATGAGTAAGAAGCCAATACTTCATCTATACACCTGATCAACAAGCACACACGTAAACATGAAGCCAGCGATATTTTAATCTGCTCTGGCTGCAGTCAATCTTCCAACACATTAGCTCAGCTAATAGTGAACTGAACAGCGCTAAAACAACGCTGTCTGTCTGTATGTTGTCTGATTGTTTAACATAGTTTGACACGTATGTTAAAATTTGTCAGACTGTTGTAAACTTACTGCTGGATGAGACAAAGAGCTCCTCCTCCTCTCTACAGGCACTAAATCTGTTCTGAATTTATGCTTTTTTTGAATTTATTATTTAATGATGAAAAAGAATTGATAAAAGTACCTGATCGTCAAGTGGTATCAGTAAGAGAAGTAGTATCGATGAAGAGGAAAAGACAGAAAATGTCCAAAGTGTGGGATCACTATTGTATTGTCTATTGTAAAACAGAACTAGTTCACCACAATAACACTTCGTCAACGCTGCAGCACTTCAACAGAAAACATCCATCAGTGCATCCAGTCCACAGAGCGGACTGCACACAGCAGGGTGACGTGAACCGTACGTCAGCAATAAAAGCAACACGCAGTTGTTCATTTAAGAGAGCTGTCTCATTTTTTCTTTTGTGTATTACTTTTGCTCCTCAATAAAACAAAAGTAATTTAATGGAAAAAGAACACAGTATTTCTTATCAGATTACTCAATTAATTGCCAGAATGATCAATAGATTACTCGATTACAAAAAAAAACAGTCAACAAACTGAGGAGGGACATCCCACAACAATGACCCACTCACCACACATCACACCACCTATAACATGGCTACCTACCCAAAAAAAAAAATAAAATAAAATAAATAAATAATTCGACAGAAAATCTCAATTTTAAAATGATTTTTTTTTTTTTTTTTTTTTTAGGATCTCATTGCTCCTTCAGAGTCTACAATCAGAAATGCATCCATAGCAACAACCTGCTGTCCATAGCAACAAACCTGCTGTCCATAGCAACAATAATGAAACAAAAGACCCCAGAACAGCCTCGAGATATAAGCAATAGCATGAGAGCAGGTGGATAATGTCTCAGGTGTTACACCATTAACCTTGACTGTAGATTTTTGTAGAAGACAGAAACCATAAAACAGTCCAGTCCAGACTTCTTAACAGTAGTCGGTTCAAATCAGCTTTTCAGAACGGTATTATTTTTGCAGCTGTTGAGGCGGCAAGAATTATTTCTATTACTGCACATGGCAGTATAACATTTGGGTTATAACAAAGAGCCAGATTTGCAGGGCAAAATGAAGGAGGGTTATCATGTGTCCACAACAGAGGACCCAGAGAGATTTCACACTCAGACCCCCCCCCAAAAAAAAAATGCATAAAGGTTCCTATTTTAGAGTGAAAACACCTGTCACAAAGATCACTGTCAGTGAGTTTCACTTTAAATCTATGTTCAGGTATAAAGTAGACTCTATGTGTAAAAAGCCACTTATTATGACTAAAATGCCAAACAAAGGCACTGGACTCTCAGAAGAGGACTCTTCATTGAAAAAATACGACTTTGCATGTGTGAAAACTTGTGCAAACGTAACATCACCTGCAAACAAATGTGCAAACTTATCAATTAACTGTGCACAGAGGAGTGCGTCTTTCAAGTGTGCAAGACAGCACGCGTTGTCCATTTAGTGCATTTGCCTTAATGAATATTCAATATGAGGAGTTTCTACTGCAGGGAGAAAATGCAGGTAGGTTAATTTAGCACACGCACTGCGATTTACAAAGCCTGAAAATAATTTGTGGTGACTGTGACTGCGTCTGTATTTAATGTTTGACAGAAAGGTGCTAATCGGCCGAGCGGCGCGCACAGATGGCTGTTTCTCGTGAGCTGTTTGCGGTATACATTTATTTTTGTTTTCATTCAATAATCACAGAAAAACACCATGATTAAACATTAATTTACTGCAGCCAAACAGAACTGAACATTCACAGCCACTGTAGCCTAAAGAAAATGAACACTGGCCTTTATTATGTTTTCCTTTTTCCTTCTTTTAACCAACATTACATTTTTAACTGGGGTTTTTAGGTGGGTTGCGTGTCTTTACCCCCAGCGCGCTTTTCTCCAGCAGCACGCACCTTTCTTTCCTGTCCAGTCCCCGCCTGCTTGCTGTGGGACCACTTGGATTGAGAGACCTCACCACTGCCTGTACCCAGTCTTCAATCCCTCTTGCCCGGGCATTTATGGTCATCGTCAGACCAGATGCAACGCTGACCAGCTGCTTGTTGTGCACGGCAACAGCCCGAGTGTCCCAACTAAGCACTCGAGCCACAGAGGACACAGCTTGAACCTCCTGCACAATGGATTTATTATTATTACCAATTTATTTGTTGAAGATTGCTGAAGTTTTATTATAAGCCTGTTTCTTTTGTTCTTTGTCTCATATCTTGCCGTCTTTCTCTTAATTTCATCTTTTTGTTCTGGACTTTTTTTTTTGCTGAAGCTCAACAGTATGTCTATTTTACTCTTCCACAAACACCTCCACGGGATCTAATTTCATGTTGCGCTTGCAGTCATTCTGGTTTCCATCCAAACTCCTCGTGGCAGAAACCTGCACAAGACGCAAAACCCTCATTTAAATCCTGCCGTCTCCACAGCGTTTGCACCTGTCGTCATTTACACGATTATTCCTCATCGATCACCTGCAAAACACACACCAACCAAACGTGCATTATGTTCGAATGCACACGCAATTCAGCACTCTTTATTTGGGATCTTAGTAAATCAGGCCCTAAAAGTGTGTTCACTCAGAATGCTGGGCAGGTTTTTACCGGCAGCACAACTGGTAAATCGACTGCATTTATTTAGCACCTTTCTACCATCATGAACAAAGCTCATTCACCCATTAACACAGTTTATAGACATGAAATGTCTAATTTATGCTTCACAGCTGCTGACCTGAGAGGCTCCACGGTCCTACACACTTGGCAAGCAGCTTTATGCTTTATGATGGGAGGCTTCGTCTGTCCGGAGGTACTGATAAGACGGACCTTGGAGGAGTTCCAGACTCCCTTGATAATACTGACTGAGAGACGACATTGACCGAAAGTAACCCGCATTTGTTTTCCTCCTCCCAGGTGGTGTGACTCCTGAGGACTTTAGGTGCCTTATAAAGCTGCAGGATCGGCTACGATGTTTAAAGCTTTTAAATCTGACTGTGTTCACGCATACATGACGTACAAGATCATCTCTGATATCAGATTTGTGTTGTAAAAACAACCGGGGCTCGAGTTAATTCTCATCACAGTTTTCTACATCAGCGTGATTAGACTTGAATTTGCTCCAGGCGGTGAAACTTGAAAACGTTTCAGCTTGATCTAAACAGTTTGTGCTTGTGAACCTGCTTCATCAGTGTCCAAAGACGGGAGGAAAATAACAGAGAGGACGAGAGTTTCTGGGGAGTTCTGAGTTCAGTCAGGGGCCACGGTGAACACAAACACACAGACACACGCTCACTCGGCGCGCCTGTTGCCAGCTAGCTTACAGCTCGACGCTGCGTTTCATTAGGAGCTCCGCTTCCCCTCATTCACTTTATCCTCGGCCCCGCCTGTGATGTAACGGCATACGATGCACGGAGGCCACTTGGAGAGCAGCGGGTGGGGGGAGGAACGAGGGATTTTAATGAAACACACTCGTCCTTGTTCACTTTGAGCCCAAGCTGCCGTGGACTGACCGCCAGTTTTAGTGTATCACTATACTTCCTTTTACAGATCATGAGAAATAGCTGCAGACTCATTTCAAAGAGGCAAAGGTGTTTTAAACACTCAAGCTTCTGATTTAGAAAAGTCTGTTTGTGATCTCATGATTATCAGAACTATTATTGCTGCAGATTTATGTTATCTTGCAAAACAGCTTTTTTTTTCCATTCATGACATGTTGATTAATGTGTTTTGTTACAAATAGATTTTTTTTGCACCGAATGCATGACTGCTTTGTGGGTGACATGCACCTTGAAGTGACCGTTGATTTTGACCTCTGAGGGTCGATCTCACCAAGTTCTAGGGCTGCACGATTTGGTGAAAGTCATATTGCAATTATTCTGACTGAAACTGCAATGTGCGATTAGTGGAAATGGTCAGTTTGCATCACAATTTTCATGATCACTGAAGAGAAAAACTATTAAAATCTTGATGATGTCATATTTATTGAAGCCTGTACCAAAAAATCCTGCTTTCTTTCATCTGAAAAGGAGGATTTTAAGCCAGGTCATATCTGCAGCACTACAGTACCTCATTATAACGCTGTTTTCTCACAACATTTTTCCTTTTTCAAAAAAAAAAATTGCCATTTGGTTCTGGTTCTGCAACTTGGATATTGCACTTGGCCATTTTACTGCGATTGAGATGAACTGTGCAGTTGTTTTTCAGACAAATGGAATGACGCTTATGATGGCGGCGAGGATTCCCTGAGGGCAAGTGCAGAGGGGAGGGGATGAGGGCATGTTGTACAACTAATGAAACGCAGCCAACATCTGTAGAGCCGATAAATTTGCTGTTTAGTGCGAATCAACACAGATGGTACAAATGGGAAAGTCAAATTCCTGACTCAATAATTTCTCTTCTGTCTGAAGCCACCTTAAAGGGATAGTGAACCTAAAAATCAAAACTCAGTCGTCATCTGCTCACCCCCACGCTGACTGAAGGTCAGGTTTAGTTTTTTTTTTAGTCCACAAAACTCTGCTGCAGAATTTCCCAAACAATTTAAGTGAATGGTGACCAGAACTGAGTGTGGCTCCCAGCTGTTGTCTGTTTTTTAATTTTGTTTTCATTTGTTTTGTTATGTTTGAAAACTGGTCACCATACGGACTAAAAAACTAAACCCGACCTTCAATCGGTGTGATGGTGAGTAGATAATGACTGAATTTTCATTTTTGGGTGAACTATCCCTTTAAGAGTTTACAGCCATGCCAGGGTCTCTGTGAGACTGTAGCTAAATGCTAACATCAGCATGCTAACATGCTCCCGACCAAAATGCAGGTAATTTACAGCCACATGTTTTCCACATCCGCCATCTTAGTTTAGTGCCTGGGTCTTCAAAAGAGGGTCCGTGACCCCCTAGAGGGTCCTCAGAATTACTGCAGGGGGGCCACCAAATTATTGTTTGATAATGCATTTTTTTGTTTTCAAAAATTAATTAATCTGAGTCTAAAAAATACAAACAAAAAAGCCTCGCAGCATTCAGTTATTCAAGTCCCGGTTCATACACGTGTGAAGAAACCACGGAAACCACTGGTGAAAGTGCGGAGGGTGAGGCTAACACAGCTAACACTAGCCATGCTAAAACTGCTGCTAACGCAACAGTTACAGGTAAGAGCAAAACAAGAGAAGACCCAAAAATATTCAATGCGATATGGGGGGTGCCTTCTAGTGGTGCTCCATCTCTCTATCAGCTATGGGATCCATGACCTGAAAAACATTGAAGACCCCTGGTTTAGAGTGTTAGCATGCTAACATTAGTTAATTAGCATAAAAAATAAAGTACCGCTAAAGGCTCATTCATGCCCCTTTATGTACAGAAATCGATGCGTTTGTTTCAAAGGGCATTGCCCACATACTTCTATGCATCCTTGACATTGGAAATCACACATTCTTGAGAACTGGGACAAATTTAGAGCTGCAACGATTAATCAAGTAATTGATTATTAATAATCTCCAACTATTTTGATAACTGATTAATCATTTGGGTATTTTTCTAAGAAAAAAATATCCAAATCTCTCTGATTTCAGCTTCTCGAATGTGAAATTTTTCTGGGTTTCTTTAGTCCTCTATGACAGTAAAACTGAATATCTTTGGTCTGAGGACAAAACAAGACATCTGAGGACGTCATCATCGGCTTTAGGAAACACTGATCAACATTTTTCGCCATTTTCTAACATTTTATGGACCAAACGACTAATCAGTTAATCGAGAAATTAATTTGATGGGTTAATCTATGATGAAAATAACTGTTAGTTGAAGCCCTACACAGACTGTCCACTTGCACAATGTAGTGTGACGTATATCTGCTTTACGGACCACCCGCGACTTATTTAATGTCTGTGGTCACCAGAGTGTCTTTTTTGTCCCCAAGTTATTAAAATACTTCACTTTTTAGATTAATTAAGAGTTTTCTGTTTGCTTTGTATATAGTGTGTATTAGTGTGCTGTTATTAGTAATTAGTATCACTTTGATGTACAGATAACTGTTATTAAGCCACAAGATAACATCAGGTTGTTATGGCTCTTTTCTACACTTGGTGGTTGGAACAGCTGCCAATAATGAGAGTGACTGACACACACCGTGTTGTGAAAGCCAGCATAACATTTTCGCTGCTGTTTGTGTTAAATTACAAACTTATTCTACACATCAGCTGTTTTAAAAGGGCTTCTGTGGAGTTCACCCCCCTCCTCATACACTGCGCTGTTAACAGCCAGCTAGGCTAGCTAACAAGCTAATCTTGCTATTTATCTATCACCTGTGTGATTATCAAAATGATAAATAAATACTAACTAAACACTAATACACACTGTATACACAGCAAATCGTAAAATATTAACAATGTGTACAAATCAAACCGTAAAAAGTGAAGTATTTTAATAACTTTGAAGAAGCACTCAGGTGACCATGGACGTAAACTGCAGATTTGCCACCAGAAGCCAAGTGGCGGTCCGTAAAGCGGATATATAAACTTTATCTGTCCCAGACAAGAATTCACGACTTTAAACAATTTAAAAATGTGTTAAAAGCCTTCAAAATCTGAAACTAACAACAGATGCAACTGAAGATGTTGGTTCTTTAAAGTTCTGTCCCACATTTCTGTCAAAAACATGATTTAATCGGGCATAAAAATGGTTAGCTAAACCCTCAGGACCCATCCCATTTCCTGTTTTAAAAAAGATGGGAATACTGCTCAAGCACTGGTAAACTTTCTTTTTTTTTCACAAATTTTATGATATAATATTCCTATAAGATGTGTCTCAATCATACCACGTGAACTCTGTAGTCCTTCTAAATCAAACCTAAATAAAAATTCTGGTTTAAACATGTGAACCTTGATTAGCATATCTCGTTAATTCTTTCCCAGCCAATGACGAGACATCTCGTCGATTGCTGTTTTCACTGCGAGGTGAGAGGGGACGCAGTCACGCATCATCTGACAAAAATTGTCAGTCATAGAAGAAGAGAAACACTGGAACTGAACAGAAGAGAAGAAGAAGAAGAAGAAGAAGAAGAAGAAGAAGAAGAAGAAGAAAAAGGAGGTTTTATGTAGCATGAAATCATCGGTGCTCAGCTGCAGATCTGCAGGTCAGAGAGCATCATGACCCGGCCACAGAGCGGGGCTGCTCACACCGCAGCCCCTGGGAGTCACGCCACAGTCGGGGCAGACAGCACTCCAGCCTCTCAGACAATGTTACGGGGTTACATTTTTGTGCTTCTGTGCTTATAAAAAAAAAAAAAAAGAATGAATGAAGCTTGAACAAAATGTTTTTTGTGTCTGGAACAACAAGATCTGTTCTTTCTTTTGATATATTCCATGTTAATATATTCAAAGAACTGAACATTTTGTGAAAGTTATGAGGACTCTCAGTAACTTTAAAAAAAATAAAATAGATGTTCACTACAACTGTGCTGCAAAATGATAAAAGGATTAGATTTCATCAACTTTTGTCCGTTACAAGATTTAATAACCGAGAGTTTGATCTTTTAAAATATATTTTCCAGCATAATTGAGGAGTAAAAATAAAAACCCTCTTTCCCAGTCCTCAAGAATGAGAATGAGTCAAGAGTCAAAAGTTACCCCAAAGAAGAAGAAGAAGAATCAAAAGTTTCTGACAACAGCAAACACGGCGACACCGAAGAGGCAAAAGCCGAGACAGTGTTGTAGATCGGGCTGCAACTAATGATCATTATCTTATCGATTAATAGTTGTTATAAAATGTCAGAAAACGACAAAAAATGTCGATCAGTGTTTCCAAAAACCTAAGATGACGTCCTCAAATGTCTTGTTTTGTCCACAACTTAAAAACATTCAGTTTTACTGTCAGAGAGGAATAAAGAAACCAGCTAAATATTCACATTTTAGAAGTTGAAATCAGAGAATTTTGACTTTTTTTCTTAGAAAATTACTCAAACTGATTAATCAAATATCAAAACAGCTGGCGATTAATTTAGTTATCGGTTAATAATCGATTAATGGTCTTAATAGTGGTCTGTGGGGCCATTAATTGACGGCAAATGTCATGTCCATTTCCATCCAGGATCTTTAAAACTAGTCATGTTGAGCTTGAGCTATTGGCTGAGAATTGGTGACACTGCCCCCACATTTTCTGGTGATGCTGCTCCGCTCGCCCGTATCCGTAAGCTTTAAGTAAACGTACACAAATAACAGCTTTGTGACGGTAACAGCTGCTGAAGCCAAGAACTGCTGGTGTTTCAATTACAGCAACACGAAGTTATGATCCTTTGTTGTTGTTTTTTTTTTTTTTTTTGTTCATTTCTTTGCTGCCAGAAGTGAATATTTACCCGTTTTGTTTAAACATCAAAACCACAGAAATCTGTTTCAGTCTACAGGCTGATTGTATTTGATGCGTCTGCGTCTCTCATTGGCCTCCACATCTGTTCTCCTCTCGCTCCTTATTTTCCTTGTGCCTGTCTAAACACGAGAAATGTGTTTTGTTTACACAGCCAGCAGTTTTTTTTTTACATTCTGGTTTTCTGTGCGAAAGCAGCCATGTTGTTTATGATGGACGGAGCCAGTTTGTTTCTTCTTCTTCTTCTTCTTCTTCTTCTTCCTCTTCTCGGCTTGTCTTTTTTGAAAACCCAGGCAGAAAAAAAGAGGTTGTTGTTATTCTGCTGCGTCTACGGCTGGCTCGCGCTGAAAAACCCCAAACGCTTCCTCTCTCTGTAGACCTTCACTTTAAATAGCTTTCCACCTCTGCTGCTGACGTTCAAGACACAAAAACAAGCCTGACCTCCTCCCTCAGCCGTCCATGTGGCTGTCAGACAGTTTATTGGTTTGACAGTTCAGCTCAGAGCGTTGCACACAGTCTACCAGGAGTGTAATTACACATTCAAGCCACACTGAGATGAGAATATCTGTGACGAGGTAACCTTTCCAAAATGGAGCGCGAGCAGCTGCGGAGGTTACTGTTCCGGCTGTTTCTCTGCCTGCTGAGCTCCCTTCCCCCAACACACAAAGAGCTGCGCGGCCGCGCTGGCTGCAGAGCGGAGCAGCTTGGAAATGGTTCTGCCTGAGAAGCTGAACGCTGTGGGGGAGAAAGGGGGGGCCGGTGAAGACCGAAGACCCCAACCTCCACTGCTACAGGCTGGCTGGCTGTTTGCCGCCACTGCAGACCCGACGGCAGGATTGTTGACAGTGGGCGGCAGCACACTGAACTGCGCTAAACATAGGCCTACTACAAATGTTGCCTGTAGCCTGAAGTCCTACGTACAACCGGAATAAATATTAAGGCTGCCAAGTCGATGAGCAGTTGTCAGTTTAAGCCATTGGTCCACTAGCACATTGACATTAATTTAATTTTAATATATATTTTTGGGGCGATTCGCAAAATTGGTGATGATTCTGAATGTGTCAGAACAACCAGCAGGAGACTGAACAGTTTGTTCATAGATTTCAACACATTATAACCTCACACACGTCTCGTTGTATAAAACACAGGAATAAAAAAACTTCCAAATTCACAAAACCAAATACTTCCCAACTTATCAACACTACAGATGATGTCTTCTTCAGAGGTGGCAAAAGTACAAACATTAGTTACTCAAGTAGAAGCACAGATACTAAAAAAAACACCTCTGGTAAAAGAAGAAGCACTGATCCAACTTATCTACTCAAGTAAAAGTGGAAACAGTACAGGCTCTACAATGTACTCAAATTATAAAAGTAAGAAGTCGTCCTCTGAAGAACGTTTCTACCAGCTGCTTCTGTGCAAAACTTAACTGAACCTCTCCTTTCAGTTGGTTCTCTCTCTCTGTCCTTTTCATCTTGTTTTTTACCTTGTTTCGTCTTTTACATCGTTTTCGTCTTGTTGCCCTTTATGTCTCTTATTTTCATTTCTTTCATTCTTCATTTTCACCTTGTTGGTATTTTTCACCTTGTTACGTCTCTAATGTTCACCATGTTGTGTTGTTTTTGTCTTGTTTTGTCTGTTACACTGTTTTTCACTTAATGTCGTTTTCATCTCGTCACATCTTTAACATCTTTTTCATCTCAAGTCTTTTACATCGTCTTTATCTTGTTAGGTCATTTTTCCTTTTGTTATGTCTTTTATGTCACTTTGATCTTGTTTCATCTTGTTAGGTCGTTTTTTTGTCTTGTTACATTTTTAACATCGTTTTTGTCTCGTTCGGTGTTTTGTGTAGTCATTCTCTTGCTTAATCTTGTTAGGTCTTTTTCTGTCTTGCTACGTGTAGGCTGTTTTCATCTTGTTACATCTTTTACGTTGTTTTCATGTTATGTCTTTTGCGTCATTTTCATCTTGTTGTCCTTCATTTTTTTTAATGTCGTTTTCACTTTGTAGGTTATTTTCATCGTGTTGCGTTATTTTTGTCTTGTTTTGTCTGTTACGTCATTTTTCATCTTATGTTGTTCTCATCTTTTTACATCTCTAACAATTTTCATTTTATGACTTTTACATCGTTTTTATCTTGTTAAATTTTAAACGCTGTTCTCATCTCGTTATATCTTCTACATAGATTGCATCTTGTTACATCTTTCATGTTGTTTTCCTCTTGTTAAGTCGTTTTTTGTTTTGTTACATTGTTTTCATCTTATGTCTTTTACATCGTTCTTCATCTTAAGTCATTTTCATCTTGTTAGGTTGTTTTTGTCTTGTTACGTTGTTTTTGTCTTGTAAGTGTGTTCGGTGAGTTTTTTTTACGACATCATTTCACCTCTCACAGCGGTCCGTTCTGCTTCGCAAATAGCATCTTAGTGAAGGCCCTTTTGTCGTTCCCTTGCGCTCTTTCTGACCTCCTCATCCTTGGTCTTACAGACTTCCTGGACTTGTTTCTGGAGCCTCAGAGACTCGGTGCTCAGCCTCTCGGTCTTTAGTTGTTTTCTTTGTTCAATTTTCTGTCAAGTGCCAGGTGTCAACCAACCTCTGTTTTTTTTTCCTGTCTCAACGCAGGTGTTCTTCATGTTTTCCCATTTGGTGTGAATATCACGGTCGTCATCAGATGAATCACTCAGAGCACCGAGAGCACCGAAGCGATTTCTCATCTCCGGCACAAACTGTTTGCTGATATTCTGGCATTTCAGTTTGCCAGTGTCACGCTGTCTTCTGCGTTGACACTGCTGCTTTACTTTGCATGGTTTCAGCTCTTATTATTAGCTGTCACCAGATAGTGGTCAGTGTTGGCATCCGCACCGTGACAAACTAACACCACACCTGCTCCACTTCCCACTGATTAAGATGTGGTCGATTTGGTTAGTTGTGAGTTTGTGGATGTTCTTATGTAGGAGGATGGTACCACCAAACTACATAGTTGTTTTTGAGGCTGTTGAGAGTGGCGACAAAATAAACAAACAAAATGATAGGAAAGGAAATATTCTCACACTTTTTTTCCCTTTATAAACAGTCACTCATTTAAACTTGGCAGAGAGAAACAACATTTAAACTCCCCCAAAACCGTCTTGTCCTGTCTCTCCACTGTTACAACAACCACCAACTCCGGTTTGGTCAAAATAAATCCTTAAATTCACCGCGTTCGATGTGAAAACAACCTGACTCTACAGGCTGTTTTACTCTCACGTGTCCTCAGTGACAGCAGCACCTGTCTCTCTGCAGACCATTAAATTAGAAAAATTTGTTAAGAATTTGCAAAGCACGCACTGAAGGCGTCAGTCACGGCCTGCTCAGCTGACAAAGCATGCACAACAACCAAAATGTAACTGATGATTGAAGCGAGGGAACGTCACGGCCTACTTTCTCCCGGAGAAGCTTCTTCACACCTTCGTGTTTCCCTGACATTGAGGCGGCACCATCATACACCTCGTTAGCTCCTGCATGAGAGTGTTTGTTAGTGTGACAGCGTCCTCTTGGTCGGCGTTTAAAAGCCATTCAGACACATCACAGGCTTTATTTAGAAACAATTAACAATCCAGATGTTTTCTGTTTCCATCAGGTCACATGTTCCATCAACTTTTATCATGTAGGATGTCTCTACACGCGCTCTGTCTCTTCTGTCAACAAGATCCTTATCAATTCAATTATTGTGATCTGAATGTTGTGGCTGATGTGGCTGAAAAACCCTCAGCTGTGTCAGGTGTCAAGTTGAGGTTCTACACCACAGCTTTTCAGCTACTTTAAAATTAAAAGTATAGTTCACAGAATAATGAAAATTCAATTATTATCCACTCACCCTCGTGCCAACTGAAGGTCAGGTTTAGTTTTTTTTTAGTCCACAAAATACTGCTGGAGTTTCACAGAAAATGACAATCTCCCAGAAAAGTAAGTGCAGAGAGGTTTCAAATGGGGAAAAAAACAGAAGAAAAAGAACAAAAAATGACTCCGTACTACTCTCCTGGTGTAGTCAAGTCTCCTAAAGCCAAACATGACATTCACTTTCGTGTACACACGGTCACACGACACACATCCAGTTGAGACGGTGTGCACGCGCAGGTGAATGTGGCTCCAAGATGAAGATTTAGGCTAAAAACATGGTGTAAATGACGTCTTTCAAACCAGTTGCTTTTTTCCGTTTGAAAACTGGTCACCACGTTTTGTGGGCTAAAAAACTAAACCAGACCTTCAATCGGCATGAGGGTGAGTAGATAATGACTGACTTTTTTTGGGTGAACTATCCCTTTAATTCAGGTATAGCACCTGCTGAAATCATTCAAACAAGTCAAAGAGAGATCAATATGTAACAGGCTCACGGTCATTTCAAAAAGTTACATGCAAACTGAGCTGGTACGTGAAGCAACCGACTCAGTTTTTATCTCATCACATACTCGTAGTGTGAGCCAGTGCAGAATCTCCCAAAACAAAACTGAATCTTCACTTTAGATCCTTAACTTGGAGCCACGTTCACATGCACACTGTCTCAAGTGGGCGTGTGTATTGTGACAATATGCAAACAGCATGTCGGGACTGTTTTCCTGTGAAACTCCAGCAGTGTTTTGAGGACTAAAAAAACTTAACCTTCAATCAGCATGAGGGCGAGTAGATAATGACTCAATTTTCATTTTTGGGTGAACTATCCCTTTAATGTGAGTTTACTCCCATCATCACTTACTTATTACCCAAACATTATCTCATGGCTTTGATGCTTTCCACAAAATTACCTATTGTCTGAAAACAATGGTGGTGGGTACATTTTTTCCAGTCTTCGAGGGAGCTGGGTACACATGCGATCCTCCCATACCAATCACACTTGGTCACAGACACACACTGGTAGACCTGTGGTGAGGTACAGTCTGTGCTGTTTCGGCCAGTTCTTGACCCTCATAGTGTCTTCAAATAAAGACAAGAATAATCCACTTCCAGCTTCATCCACACTGTCAAATGAATCGTGATCTCCTCTGAATGCTCACCACAATAAATAAATCAATAACTGATGACAGGTAGTGCTGATCGTGCATCAGCCGATCTGCATTGATAAGAGTGGAGATCTCTTGCCCTGTCTGTGTGTGTCTCTCTTTATCCCTCCACAGTTTCACAGCATGTTTCCAGCAGGGCTGCCCCCTGATATTTGACACTTTAAATCATTAGTTGTAATGTAGTCAACTGAGATTCTTCCAGTCGAGCATTTGTTTTTTTTTTTTCCTGTGTCGGTGAGTGTGCATTACAGTTACAGGTTAAAACAGATAGAAGCTTATAAAATTCACAGGGAGAACATATCAATGATGAATTAAAGGGAATAATGAATATATTTCTATATTAGCTGGTGTACTTATTTTTAAAAAAAAATCCTTTGAACTACATGTGCTGTCGGTTGAGAGACAGTGAAAGGAGTGGTTGGGTAAACAAGTTTCAGCTCGTGTTTTTTATCTGCGTCATTGTTCACAGAACAATGCAACAGCATGACAAGTCATAAACTTTACAAACCGAGACTCTAAATCACCACAAACCACAAAACTAACTGTGATGGAAGATGAGAAGGGTTATAGAAACGCAGAACAGCATGATGTGCTGTCAGACACCTCATCCAGATGCACCTGCGGAGTGCTCAGAGGACGCAGAGAGAGAAGGTGACACTTATTTGTTTGTTGTCTGCGCTTGTTTTCACCACTGACAGCTCGATTGTTATTGTTAATGTCTGACAACATTATGGAAATAATCACAACTGTGAGAGACCTTATTTTAAATAGTAAGATTAATTTTGTTTAACCAGAACCAGCCGTTTCATTGATCTCGCCGAACTCACCAGAATCCTTCTGCATCATCGTCAGCTTCATTCAAACTTTACAGAAACTAAAAAACTCACCAGAAACATCTTGGTTCATCTTTCCACTGTCCTAACAATCACCAACTCTGGTTTGGTTCAAATAAATCCTTAATTCACGGCGTAAAGGAGCGCTCAGCGTGCAGCACCTCGGGAGAGGAGCTCCTCAGGTCTGCTGATTTCATAACTGAGGACTTTTATAACGGAGGATGCACGTTTTTGATTTATCTGACTGCATGAAAATATTGATATTTTCACATCACAAATCATGAAAAAGGACATCAAAACCTGAGTCTATATTCATGAAGACTCATACAGGAATTTAGAGTGGCACACTGCACTGAAAAAAAAAAGGATGACTCATTGAATATTTGTATAAGACGGGCAAATCTTATTCAACTAAAGAAAATCTTAGTCGGGAACAGCCATGATATCCAGTTGGTAAATCGAGTCACAGTAAAGTGATGTTTGAAGGTGAGGCAGGTGATTGAAACAACAAAAAGCAGCTTCTGTTTTAGCTGAATATTCCAGCCGAACTCAGGAAGAATACCATGAGCTTGTGACAGATCATTTTTCCATGAAAACAGGCAAGTAGAGATTAAGTAGGAAAATCACCTGCCTGAGATTTTCAGTCACCTGGGGCATAAGTGTTGTAGCTTGAAACTTGAGTTTTTTGTTCATTTTGGAGAAGTTCAAGGCTAACATCAGTGCAGCAGTAAGGGCTAGTGCTGCTGCACCAGCGTTTTTTTGCTGCGCCTGCTTCGCTGCAGCCTTGTTCTGTCGCAAATGTAGTGAGAGTCACTGACTGTGCTGAAGTCTACTGTCACAGTCTTTTTATTTTCCATTATGAATGGCAATATTTGCCATTTGTTTCACTTTTTCAGCACTTTACCGTCACTGAAATTATCCTCACTGAATTCGTGGTGCGCTGATATTTTATAATTGAACTATGAGCAGGATGCAAACTAAGTCCGGGCGATATAGCTGAAAAACCTATCACGATAGTGAAGTTTCATATTAGCAGATATCAATAATTTTTGATTATGTAGGTTGTGACTGACTACATGTTTTTTTGTGTGATCAAATTCTTATTAATTTATTGACAGCACACAATGCAACATACTCATATATCGTTACCACAACAGTCACACAGGACCATGCCTGCGACAGACAATGACCGATGTGTGCAGCACAAAGAACAAAATAGAAAAAAACAGATGAAAAACAGAAGTGAAGAAAAAGACAGAGAAGGAAAGGGGAGGAAGGGGGAACGAGCATCCATTCTAACTGAAGTTCAAGATACAAGATTTTTTAGGTTCACTGAGAGCGACTGCCACATCTCTGTTGTTTCTTCTTTAGCCCCATGTACTCGGGCCATCGATGGCTCTAAATACACAATATCTAAATATGTCAGAAGCCACAGGCGGAGAAAGAAGGCGTGGAGAGGCTTCCAGCGAGCAAGGAATTACTGATCTCAAAGCAACCATTCTCCAAAACCTGGCCACTGGAGGGCATTCTCAGAACACGTGAAAAAAAAGGGAAAGTACCTGTGGCCTTCGTTGGGCACAAAGAACAGGAAGGATCAGGAATAACTTTCACTGAATACAGCTTCCTAGGGGTCAAATATGTTCTGTGAATAAAATGTACCTGCTGATGATCAGGATTTCTGGAAGATAGAAGTATGTTAGACCAAACTTTATCCCAGTCAAAGGCTGGGTCCAAATTGGGAATGTCAGTTTTCCAACATATTCTGCAATGCCAGGGGTCTAAATGCTTGGCGTAACATAAACCGATTGTTTTGGATTGATTGGAAACCGGTCCACTTGTGCCTCTTGTGCTGTGACGTGTTTTGTGAAAAGGATGAGGTAATAAAATGAGTAAAAATCACAATATTCACAGGATGACTTTCATCAAATATTATGGCACTTTCACAAAATATGAACCCAAACAGATTTTTTTGATAAATACTCATCAGTAATGTGGATAATATGACTAAGAGGGTAGAGACAACACTAATGTCATATCACGATACGATATTATGTTGATAATATCCAAGCCAAGCCCTAATGCAGATTTTTTTACATTCTCTGGCTGTGTGGAAATCTGAGGTTTTCAAATTACAGATGACAAAGAAAGGTGTTAAAATGTGAGATTTAAAAGAAAAAACAATCAACATCATGTAGCCTGATATTGATCGGCAGTCTGTATGAAAATGAAACGATCAATGAAAGAGTAGAGAGCAGCTTCACACTGTTCTACATCCTCAATGCACCCACTCACTCACACAGACAACACTCGGACTTTTGACGAGGCGGCTGGCAGGGTTAAGTCTGTGCAGGAAAGAGCAGAGCTGCAATTCATATATGAAAGGGGTTTTAGGAGTCAGTCCTGTTAAAGTCCTTGAAAAGCTATGAACCAGCATCTCCCTGAACAAAGGGATCTCTACAGTAGGAAGCTGCGGTCCAGAAGACGCAGGATCAGTGCGTCTGGTAACTACAACACCACCCTCGTCCAGCTGAGTCTTTGAAGTGGGCTGAAGGGCAAACACTGATCACCAAAAAAAAAAACATCATAAAACTCGGGTGAGTATTCTCATTTTTCAGGCTCCAGCAGAGAGCACAAAGCCTCGACTCCCCGGAGGCACACAGGTAAGCCTCCGCCTTGGTGGAGCAGCATCAGATTTCCTAAAACTCCCTGGGAATAGATTCTCCACTCCACTGACTCCTCTGGAAATGAACTCCATCACAGATTTCACTGGTGTGAACTGCCCGGAGAGAACAAACGTATTGATGAACCTTCAGTTTGATGGAGTGCAACCAGTCATGACAAGGAAAAGATGGAGAAAACTACTGTACGGTGTTTTTTGACCAAACAGTCCAGGAACTCGACTCAGGAACTACCAGCCTGTTTAGCAGGGGATCAAAAACTTTTACAGGACCTTCACCTCTTTTGACCACAGGAACCACAGACTACGTTTAGTTCCTGGTTCCAAAAACGTCCCTGCTCTGGGGGTTAGTGTTGTCCAATGGCTCAGAAACAATCACGATACCCCAGCTGCTTCAGCTTGTGTACTACTGCACAGTAAACAAACACCGGGAGCTGCTAGAGTCAATATTTACTCTTTTCCCCACCACTGACAAGACATCTCGTCATTGAAGATACAAGTCCTCCCCACCAATGACAAGATATTCCATCAATTACTGTTGTTTTCACTGCCAGGCAGTAGGAGACGCTGTGCCAGACCATCTGCCAAAATTTGTTACTCAAAGAAGAAGACAGCTACCGAAATTCAGCAGAAGAAAAAGGCGATGTTATGTAGCATGAAAACATCGGTGCTCAGCTGCAGTTGTGCTGGACAGAGAGCACCGTGACCCCGGCACAGAGTGAGGCTGCTCACACCGCAGCCCCGGAGACTCGCGTCGCAGCCAGGGCCGAGAGCGCTCCAGCCCCTGGGCCTCTCGGACAGAGTGTTTCAGCCGGGGGACGGGGGACACACAGCTAACGCTAGCTACACTGGTGACAGTGATGTCACACACGTTATGAAGTGATAAATAATCAAAAATAAAAACGTGAAGCTGATATTCTGGACTTGACATTTTATTCTACATCTATTTGATAGTATATCGATTAAACTCTACTTTATCAATTAAATTCTTAACGACCGATCAGCTGACCATCAATTAATTGTTATCATTCCTAATTTAGAGCCATTTGAAGCTGTTGATCACATTCTTCAATAATCAAAAATTATTGTCATTATTGTTTAACCTGCTGACTTTTTTGCACGATTAATCAATTAAACAGTTAGTCGATTAAATGTAAATGTAAAGTTAAACAGTCAAAAAACCCAAAACATTCATTTACTGTCATAAATGGTCAAGAGAGGCAGCAAATCCTTACGTTTTAGAAGCTGTAACCAGCAAGTATTTGACATTTTTGCTTGAAAAATGGACTGAAATGATTAATTGATTATCAAAATAGTTAATTTTCTTTCGAAAAAGCAGATTTTTTGATACAACCAACCAACATTCAAGTGCTTATAAAGAAAGAATGAGTGAAGCTTGAAGAAAACGTTTTTTTGTATCTGAAACTATCAGATCTGTTCTTTCTTCAAATATATTCTATCTTAACATGATCATAGAACTGAATTTTCTGTGGGTGTTGACAAAGCAAATTTTGTCAAAAATGCTGGCGCTGGCTGACAATTTTTTTTTTTTAACCGCTGGAAGGGAAAAGTTAATATGAGAGGTGAACATTTCTTGCAATATTTTATGAGGTTATGGACAAAATGCAGAGTTAGTTTCCTGAGGAGTGTTAAGACAGCGAGACAGTCTGACCGAGCGATCGAGAGAACAAAGTGAAAAAAAACAGAACTATACTGAGGATGTTTGTGACAACTAATTTCCATGTCAGTTAAAGGTTCATTTTAATTTAGTCTAGTCAGTTTTAGTCAAAACTGAGCACAATTTATTAATCTATAAGGTTAAACATTATCTGAAAAAATATTGCGTGTATTCAGAGTAGGGTTGCTAAGTGTAAGCACTTTTCTTAAACAATCATCGATAACATTAAAGATCAGTTAATTGTTATTAAAAAATGTTTTTTTTTATTTTACACGAAACAATATCAAATGCGTTTTTTTTCCCCCTAAATGAAAGCTTTATTTCCACAGCAACAAATTGCATATTCTTTTCTTAGTTACAGGTTGCTTTACAAATTAAGATCTTTACATACTGGGGTTGCAAATCATAAGCACTTTCCCTAATTGATCATTAGTAATAATAATAATCAATTAATTAATCATTATTAAAAACTGATAGCATTACACAGCTTATGAAACATATGAAGTACTTGAATATAAGATAATATGCAGCATCTGCTCATAAAATGTTAGATTTTAAGATCCTCTTTGAATCTATTTCATATTTTATTCTAGATCTATTTGATAGCAGATCGATTGAACTTTACTTGATCGAACAAATTCTTAGCGCCCGATTAATCAACCACCGATTAATTTTTATCATCCCTAATTTAGAGCCATCTGAAGCCGTTGATCACATTCTTCAATAATCAAACCGTATTTTAAATGTCACTGCAATGTGAGGCACTAAATGCATGGACCGTGCAGGACCACAGCATTTAACCGGTGTTGTACGTTATTAAAATATCATTTCTGGTGCCATCTAGAAAGGACAACATTTAATTGACTAATCAAGCACATCCTGATTTTCACATAAACAAATTGTTTCATGGTGGATAACTACACAACACTCAGCAGATCATCTTTTTGGAGAGAAGTGATAAGTTTTCTGTTTTCTTTTCATTTATTCATTACATCTAACTGAAATACTGGGGGAAAAAAAGTATTTTAATAGCCACCATAATTTGTTTTATCTGTTATTGGACTAATTTGCCTAATCTTCAATGTTTTTCAGAAGGAAACACAAACAGGACTTCCTGTTTCCGGGCTTTAGTTCCTGTTGATTCATTGCTATTGCAAATATTTGGCCAGAAAGGATTAAGCCCATACTTTTTGTCCATTCTTCTTTTCTTTCTACTACATCTGAGGAATCATTAAGACAGTTGAAAATTAGCCAGCTGTCTAATACTGGCATATTTAAAGAAATATTTATCATTATGCACTGTCCTTATAAATAAATAAACGATTACAGAGAGACAAAGGGTTTAAAATGAATGGCTCTGAAATATCTTTTAGTGTCACAGCACAGGCAGGACTGGACAAATCTTTTGTTGTCCTTATGAATCTTTGGGAATTAATTAATTCCCAGCCTCAGGCTATATTTAAGGCTATACCAGCTACAAACAGGTCACAACATGCATGTACTCAGTGCCATCTGTTGCCCACACCAACAAGAAAGATCCAAGCCTTACCTGAAACCCACTGAGCTCGACTCATCTCCCGATGTGTCGCTTCCATCATCTGGGTGACAGGAGCCAGGCCATTAGTGGTTTTCAAGTTAATTTTCTTCTTCAGCCTGTCACTGCATTGAAACAATAAGCAAATAATATTTCATCATGTTTCAACACTCCAGTCTCTTTATTTAGCCTCATGCTGTAGCGGCTGGTAAATATACAGAACACAGTATAACCGCTGTATCCAATCACAGATGACAATTAAAAGTCGATATTCACATTGACAAGAATCAGTGAATGTATCCAGTGGTGGAAGAAGTATTCACATCCTTTACATGAGTAAAAGTGCTAAAATCACACTGTGAAAATATTCCACTGCAGGTAAAAGTCCTGCATTCAAAACCTAAAAATATAAAATACGAACAAGCGGAAGATGTGGCTACGAGCGACTGACAAAATAAATGCTAGAAATCTGTGAAGTGAATGGAAGATGAAGAAATCAAGAAGTATGAAAATAATACTGTGACAAAAAGAAAGGAGCAGCCAAACACTGACAGGACTCAACCAAACGAGTTTCAATAAAACAATATAACAAACTGGAGGTATCAAGGCATTATGGTATACCGAGGTGTTTTAAAATCTCGAAAAAATGGTTTTCAAACATAAAAGAAACATAGAAGTTGCAACTGTTTTTTTTTTTCTTGATGTAAAATAAAAATAGAGAATGAAATTTATTTATTACAATGGCAAGGCAAGTTTATTTACAATGGGGAACTTAGCCAACAGAAGAATTATTTGGAGGTTGAAAAGAGATAATTGGTAGGTCATGTCCCTCTAAGCCTTGTCTCCTTGCTAATAATTAAATATGACTAGATGTGGAATCAATAAAATATTTCCACATATAACTTTACTTTAAGATTACATTTTCCAACTGCAAAATCAGTTTATCAGCCACATGATTTATCTGTAAATCATCTCAGTTCAGCCAAATGATGTTCTGGTATCCACAGCAACAAGTGTCATCAGGTCCTTTAGCAAGAATCTATGGAATAAGAGCACTTATTTCCTATATATAAAGTATTTAAACCCATCTAGATTCGTCTTAGACAGCTCATTGCATATTAAAAAGAAGGCATTGTAAGCTGGACAATATCATATGTGACTTCTGTCACCAGCAACTTTGGACCACAACCAAAAATTATGGTCATTATTGTTTAACCTGCTGATTTTTTCATGATTAATTAATTAATCAATTAGTCAACAAAATGTAAAATGAAAAATAGTGAAAAGTTTAACAGTCAAAAACAAAAAAAAACTCATTTACTACCATAAATGATCAAGAGAAGCAGCAAACCTTACATTTTAGAAGCTGGAATCAGCAAATATTTGACATTTTTGCTTGAAAAAATGACTGAAATTATTAATCGGCAATCAGAATAGTTAGCAACTCATTTTCTTTTGAACAACTAATGATTGATCCACTACTCGTTGCAGCATATTGTACCTAACTGCATCCCAGCATTGCAGAAAACTCCACAGAATAACTCACATTATAAAGATGCTCATTTTCTCTTCCATGTCAATTTCCAGGCTGGTAAGACATTGTTGCTAGATTTGATGACTTGACTTTAACTTCATATAATTTGTTTGCTGTGAGGTCAGACTGCCGTTTTTTACACATAAGAGGCAATTCGCAGAGTGAGCAGTTTTGTATTTTTAATTAACTTCACCTGGCTTCCCTTCAGCTTTGAAACAACGTGGGAAAACAACTGACCTGAGACCCGCGAAAGATCTCGCGAGAGTTACCGTTTTAACTCAAACCATGATCTTTCCCGAACCCTATCTACGTTTGTTTTGTCCTTACACACACAGATTGTAATCTCAGTGTCCTCAAATTATAAATAGACAATTAGTTTGGACAACATCCACACTGAATAAACAGCGCGTAAAAATCTCGCGAGAATTCGCAAACTTTGGGTCCTCATCCAGACCACGTTCACGTCCTGTCTACAAGGGAACCCCAGACCCGTGAAAGATCTCGCGAGAGTGATCAATTTAACTCAAACCACGACCTTTCCTTGACCTTAACGAAGTGTTTTTTGTCTCTAAACCTAAACAGAACTTAAAAACAGTGCGCTAACATTATAAAATATGATTAGTTTGTACAACGTGCTCAATGAAATAGCAACACGTCGAAATCTCGCGAGATCTTCACAAATTTGGGTTTCTTCCTTCTTTCTTCTTCTTCGTCTTCTTCTTCTTCTTCTTCTGGCGAGTTGTTATCGCCACCAGCTGTACTCTTATGAATAAATAAAATAAATGGAAACAGGCTTCAGGCGTGAATTTTCACAACTATATGTGAAGATTACTTCAAATTTTGTACATTTACTACGAAGATGACATCCAAAGTCTACATTTGTTTGCAGACACAATAGTTCATCTGTCTGTCTGTCTGTCAGTCTATCTCTGAACCTGAGACAAATAACTTACCTTCCTTTAAGATCCCAACTTTGGGTGAAAATGTTGAAAATAAAAAGGCACACACCTCAGAGGACAGTTTATCATGTTTTATATACCAAAGGGGCATCCGTGAGGGCACATTTGTTTCAAACATTTTACAGGGGTTTTATTTCCTCTGTCCACTGCAGGGCGAATAAAAATACTCATTACTCATTTTAAGTGAATATACTGCTGTGTGGTCAGTTGTTCTCTTTGTCGCAGTAAATTTCAACTCTGCAACATAAAATCCACAACTTGTTTTACCATTATCATGGTTTTTAGGCCCATCAGTAAATATATGCACATAATAATAATTATAAACTTAATTTATACAGCACTTTTCAAAGCAAAGTTACAAAGTGCTTTTCATGGTTTAATTATTAAAATATTTCAGGAGTGGAACAACAGAATTAAAAATAAAGCAAAAATAAGATGGTGTGTTAGTGTGAGAAAAAAGCTTTTTCTCTAGTTTTGAGTGATTTTGATTCTGCAGCCTTTTATCGAGATAAACAAGAATATCTTCACTGACTTTTCTTGTTAAAAAAAAGGCTGTTTTAGATTTTTCTACACAAATTTAAAGGATAGCTCACATCTTCTTAAATGGAGGTTCAGTAGATGGCAGTCATCACAAATAAAACACATAAAATAACCAATCAAAACAGTAGACCTAGCAATTCCTGTGTTCTGCAAGGTAATATTACTGTTTTTGCAGATGGATTAATACTTCATACACCCCGACTTCAAAAAATCCAAACTATCCCTTTAAATCTCCACATCAGAGACCAATTTTCAGCTTCAATGATGTCTTCCTATTGTAATAAAAACTTGAAAAAAGTGTGGATCTGTCCTTGGTGGTCTATAAACTGTCAAAATAAAAGGATCAAGAGTCACAATGACCTCACGTCTTAAAATTGCTTCTTTTGTCTCACAAACAGCCCCAAAAAACCCAAAGACATTCGGTTTATTATCACAAGAGAATATGAAAGGCGGTCAATTAATGTTGGCGTTTTTGCCAGAAAAAAAATGTTGATTAATTTCCTTTCGACGGACTAATCCCTTTATTGTTTCAGCTCTATCAATAAAAGTCTTCTCACGCTCAAAAAGAAAGAGAATAAGAGTATTTCCCAAATGCTCAACAGCGGCACAGTGACACATGACTTTTGGTCTGGTGAATCAGGGTTCTAAGAACACAAACAGTCTCATCACATGGTAATGAAATTAAAGAGACAGTTCACCTCAAAATCAAAAATACATATTTTCCTTCTTACCTGTAGTGCTATTTATCCATCTAGATTTTTTTGGTGAGTCGCAGAGTTTTGGAGATATCAGCCATAGAGATGTTTGTCTTCTCTCCAATGTAATGGAGCTACATGGCACTTGGTTTGTGATACTCCAACACTTTCTCATCCTTGCTCATCGTCTACAGACGCTGCTTTGTCACACCCATCGATGTCTCATACTGATGCACAAGAGACCCCTTAGTCATTGTATGAGCCTCTTTTAAAGGGATAGTTCACCCAAACCCAAAACCAAACCAAACAGTGACCGTTTCACATGTGTAAAGGAATAGTTCAAACAGAAAATGAAAGTTCAGTCATTATCTACTCACCCTCATGCTGATTGGAGGTTGGGTTTAAGTTTTTAGTCCACAAAACACTGCTGGATTTTCACAGGGAAACAGCGCTGCAGAATCTCCCAAACAATGGAAGTGAATGGTGACCAGTTTTCAAACAGAAAAAAACAACAGTAGAACAAACATAAAATGCCTCCATACTGCTCGTCTGGTGTAATCCGAGTCTCCTAAAGTCTCGACATGCCAAGTTGACTAGAAAGACATTATTGACACCATGTTTTTAGCCTGAATCTTCACTGTAGATCATTAGCTTGGAGCCACGTTCACGTGCCATGCACGCTTTTTTTTTTTTTTTTTTTTTTTACATTTGAAAACTGGTCACCATTCACTTCCATTGTTTCGGGAGATTCTGCAGCACTGTTTTCATGTGAAACTCCAGCAGTGTTTTGTGGACTAAAAAACTAAACCCAACCTGTAATTGGCATGATTTGGGTGAACTATCCCTTTAACACATGGTGAAACGGTCGCTGTTTGGTTAGGTTTAGGCACCAAAACTACTTGGTATAGGTTTAGGGAAAGATCACGATTTGGGTTGAAATTTGTACGTTATTTTACGTAAGTCATGCGACATAAATGAAACGAGTCACGAGATAAAATATCTTTAAACAAGACTCCTTCATTTTAAGATCTTGAACAGAGGTGATTGGACACCATCAAAATTATATGGTTCACCTATTCTGGAAATGCCCGGGAGGGGGTGGCATTTTGCCCAGATTGCCCAAATTGAACATGTTCAGTGATGCAAAACTCCCTTCTGTCCTTGTATATTTGTCTTGCGTGATCCTTTACATCTCAGGCTCTCAGATGCAGAGTGGATTCAGACAGTGTTCGAGCTGAGGCGCAAATTAATTATGTGTGAATGGAAGGTCTCCAATGCTTCCTCTGTCAATTCCTGTTTTGACTAGCTTGGTCATCTGGCAGCATTGGAAAAGCTGACATTCAGACTTAAGAATAAATAGACTTTAACATGCGGACATCTTATTGTGTACTCAATTATTTTTTCAATACTTTTCTGATATTATTTATTATTTTGTCATGCCTCCATTTCTTTAATTAAATACTAGTTTATTTAAAGGGATAGTTCACCCAAAAATCAAAATTCAGTCATAATCTACTCAGCCTCATGTCAATTGAAGGTTGGGTTTAGGTTTTTAGTCCACAAAACGCTGCTGGAGCTTCAGAGGAAAACTGGAAGAGAATGGTAAGCAAACAAACATAGTGTTCATCTAAGTGTCCTAAAGCCCCAACATGCTGTTCACTTGTGCGCACACACCGTCACACCACACACACCATTTTATGTTTTTTTTGGGGTTGTTTTTTTAATGTTTGAAAACTGGTCAAAATTCACTTACGTTGGTTGGGAGATATCCTGTGAAACTCCAGCAGTGTTCTGTGATCCTGTTGTGAGCAGTTTCATGTACAAAATTCACCCGCCAAGAGTGTCACTGCACAGAGGGAAGCGTGCATCTACTAATGGATAAGAGGTTACAGCTCCAACGCCATTAAAGCGATATTCCACCCCAGAACAATAATCCACTCAATATGTACTCACCTCTATGCCGATGTGAGGATGGGTGAAGGTCTTCAGTTCACAAAACAATCCTGGAGTTTCAGCAGAAAACAGTGTTGCAGCCAAATCCAGTACAATGGCAGTGAATGGAGACCACGGATAAAATGTAAAAAAAAAGAACACAAAACAAACACAAAATGTCTCCATCCTGCTTGTGTGGTGTAATCCAAGTGTCCATGAGCCGTGGCATTAAAATTTAACCACGAAAGACGCCATTTACACCATGTTTTTAGCCGAAATGTCAACTGTAGCCTCCCAGGTAGCATGTAAACATGGCGTCAATGTATCGCGAGACTTTGTGTATCTCTTAATGGATGTACGTGTGAAAATATCGCGAGATCTCTTGTGCATCCGGCTCGAGTCTGAGAGGCTTCAGTTGACATTTCGTGGTCTCCATTTACTGCCATTATACCAGATTTGGCTGCAGCCCTGTTTTCTGCTGAAACTCCAGGATTGTTTTGTGAACTGAAGACCTTCACCCATCCTCACATCAGCATAGAGGTGAGTACATATTGAGTGGATTATTGTTCTGGGGTGGAATATCGCTTTAATGCTTATATCCCATGTTGTCACAAGAAAGAGCCTCTGGTTCATGAGTAGATGCACACTTTCGTCTAAATGGTGATACAGTTGGGGTAGGGATGGGTATCGTTTACATATTACCAGTCCAGTACCTTTTAAGTGATACAGATACCAATAGAGTTCTCATTTCAATAACTTCTCTTTTGTTTTGGGTGGCATGTTGGGCTGCCAACTTTGCCAAATACGCCACACTTGATTTCACCACCACAAACTGTATGTAGCTGGTGGACCAATCACAGGTTGCCTTAAACTGAAGAACACTTATGGTGATTTGGCTACGAGAAAAACCATAGAGAAAGTAATTTTTCTTGAGATCTGGGTACAAAATGGATTGATGCAGATATTGTTTGACTGGAGAAGTTTCGATACTACTTGGTACCGGGTTATTTTGGTAGATCATTATTTAGAATACCTTTAAGGTATTGATTACCGTTATCTAGACCTGGTAGAGAGAAAATAGCTCCTACATGAAACTGCTCACAAGGTCTGTAGATTATCTTAAATAATCAGGTCATGATTTCTGTAGAGACATTGCTGCTGAGTTTTGCAAATGTGTTTTTTGGTGCTTTGAGCATCACAAGGCAGAGTACCATTTAGTTCCATTATATTCAAGAGAAAGCAGACATCTCTACACTCTGCAGCTCACACCAAAACAATCTCAATGGATAAATAACATCACAGAAAAGAGGAAAAATATGTATTTCTGATGTTGGAGCAGACTGTCCTTTTAAACCTCAGCATTAGAGATCGCACTGTTGCTGCTGAACTGAGTCACTTGCTGTGAAAACTGTTGTCATGAGGAAAAAAAACCAACTACAGATTCTTTTTAGATCAGTTTTATTGAACAAAAAAAACTTTTCAAAGATCATGTAGGAAATACAATATTATACAAGTGTTGCACAAACAAGACTAACAGAAAGAAGATCTAGAAAAGGGAATTGTTGGTGGTGAACATGACTGTGTACAGACAGGTCAGAGGAGAGGGGCGCGAGGAAACCAAGAGACTCTTCCAGAACGTAAAAATCCACCAGAACAGAGACGTGGAAATCTGCAGGGCCGACCAACAAACACAGATGTGGTCTCAGCGTCTTGGTTTGAATGGGGGGAACAGATTGCTAATTCATAGTGCATGGATTTCAAGTCAGAAAGTACATATTTCCACTTTAAATCCGATTAGTTCTTTCTACCAAAGTGGCCTGTAACAGATTCCACAACATTTAAACATGAAACAGATGTCTAGAAATCCAGTTTTATTTTTTTGTTGTATCTTTTTCATGTTTTAGGAAACAGAAGTCCTCATTTACTGACCTAACAGTGGGTTCTGTTTTACCAAGACCATTAGATATGGTAGTTTAAGTAGTCAATATTTCTGATTTCTACTTGTATTTTTTTTCTCTTTCTTTTTCAGAAAAAGTAAAAATAAATATGCAGTTTCACAAAAAAAGTAAACCAAGGTCTGCTCACTGTCTTTTTACAGAGCTTTCATCCACATTTAATGCTCTTGAGATCAGCAAAAGCTCTGAAAAAAGGCTAGTATGTGGACTTTGAGTTAAAGAGACAGTTCGCCCAAAAATCAATTATAGACATTTTTCCTCTGGCCTGTAGTGCGGTTTATCCTTCTAGATAATTTTGGTGCGAGATGCAGAGTTTTGGAGATATCGGCCACAAAGATGTCTTGACTTCTGTGACGCTCAAAGTGTCTTTTTACAGATATCATGACCTGGTTACTCCATAAATAATCCACAGACCTTGTTGTGAGCAGTTTCATGTAGGAACTACTTTCTTTCGGGCAGGAAGAAAGTAGTTCTAGCAGATTCGACCATAGAAAGAAAGCGGTTCCTACATGAAACTGCTCTCAACAAGGTCTGTAGATTACCTTCAGTGAATGGGTCATGATTTCTGGAAAGAGACGTTACTGTGTTTTTCTTTTCTTCTTTTTCTTTTCTTTTTTTGGTGCTTGGAGCGTCACAAGTCAAGTGCCATCTAGTCCCATGATACTGGAGAGAGGCCAACATCTCCAAAACTCAGAAACTCATGCAGGTAAGAGGAAAAAATACGTATTTGATTTTGGGTTGAACTGTCCCTTTAAGATTTTCTGTTTAAGCACTGTTTCTGAGGTCAAACACAATCTTTAGCGCTTAATAGCAATGTGTTTGTCATGTGGAATGTGATTTTTTCCCGTGCTCAGACATCTCAAACTAAAAGTTTTTCGGGGAATACACAGGGATTTCTCACAGATGGTAACATGAAAATGGATTCAGGTGGTTCCTCACAGTAGAAACCCTTTGGAAAGCACACGAGGCGGTTTGGCATGCTCGTCCCAACCTGCAGGGGGCAGCAGTGCTATCAGTGTCACAGGAAGTCACTGCTCTGAAATGCTCCAATCTGAACTAGAAGAACATTCTTGTGCCAGTCATTTAAATTCAGCACCAACGTTTGCAAAGTTAGCACCTGTGGCAAAACCAGTGTGGGTTCAAAAGAAAAGTCAAACCAAATCTTAGAGATCATCTCAAATGGTTTCTACATGTCACAGAAAATAAGAACTTTCTCCATCAGGAATGGGCGACAATGAAACGCTGTCTCACACTCTCTTGAGCTTTTTTTAGTTTTAAGGTAAGCCACAACAGTTTGATCACAGCTGAGGAACTCAAGAAACAATGTTGTTGTGATGTTGATTTTGTTGGGCAAATCTCACCATCAACTCAACTGAGGGGAGAACAGATGAGTTCTGATGCGAGATAAAACTTTCTAATGCTGCAGTTTCAATTTTAACTTGTTGGGAAACGGCTCAAGTTAACAAACGCTACCTCAAACATTGTTATATTAGGAAACATCAGCTGGTTTCCTGTGTGGTACAAAAATTTACTGGACAAAAGTAAATCTTAAGCAGCATTAGACCAGCAGCTGATGGTCGTTTCCCAGCCCGAGTGCACATCTTGGCGTTTTTGTTGTCTGGTGTAAAGCCTCTTAAATTATGGAGGTGAACTAGGGACACTTCATGGAATGGAGTCCTCTTACAAACACTTCTTTTTTTCTGCAGCCATTTCCATTGATTTTTCACTGCAAGACATCAAATCTTCCCAACAGTCAAAAATACTCTCCATGTGTGGATAAACTAAACCAAAAGGAACACTTTGTGAAGGACTGTAGTTCAAACAACTCATTCAGGTATCGATCTATCACTGTATGGGCAGCGGGTTTGATTCCCTGCTGTACTCGCTCCCAGAACCTTCCTGATTTCCAGTGGAAACAACAAAAATACAATAAAGGAAGACAAACTAAGCATGGTTCTCTTTTTCCCTCCTTTTGTTTAGTTTATTTGTTTTGCTGGAACCAACCAACCACCACATCTGCTGTCTGAAGACTTTGGAAAGCTGGCATGCTCATCACCAGTTCACCTGGTCGTCCAAGTAAAAAATACTTTTTAGCAAATAGGTGCTATGCTTCAAATGCGTTATAAATACTCTTCGAACAACTGTTAGACACACGCAGTGCCTTGTTGAAGGGCAGAAAATGCACCTTTGACCTAACAGTCACAGTGGATGCTGCATCCCAGAATTCATCAGCAGCCAGTCAACTCAAAGCAGGATGATGGTTGGTTGTAGTACTGAGTATCGTAAACTAACGTAGACAGTGAAAATGTACCAGCATTCGGCCGATAGTCATTTCCCAGCCTGCTGAGAAAGCACTCAAACTAATTCAAATGCCTTTCGATCCCGAGTGCCTCTGATGGGAACCAGAATTTCCACAGAGACTAACTTATCTACCTTTGACACTCAGCAGAGAAGCACAAACACCCATGTAAGACGTCTGCTATGAACACTGGGGCTCAGCCAGGTAGAGGCTAATGGATGTAAAACACTAACATCTGCTAAACAAAACAATGTGTGTGGGTTTGAGGGGCAATTGTCATTTATTCTGGTATCTCAAGTCTCTCAGCACGTGGTTGAGAGGCTGGATCTGAATCACTGGAGACAGATTAACCTGTAGGATCTTCTGCGCTTTTCTGCGAGCCTCAGCCACCGAGCGAGAGTCATCCACCTTTATCACTTTCCATTTAAAACGGTTCTTTTCCTTCCAGCCATTTCTCTGCCGGGTTGGGATGCCCAGTTCCTTGTGGCCCCGACCATCCCGGTGGAGGCCGTTGCTCCTCCAGCCATTGCTGGTCAGCTCTGTGTGAGTCTCTGGAAACGCCCGGCCATTAGCGTAGAAGACCGGAGCAGAATCTCCGATGAGGGCGCCGTCCAATCTGAGGGGACAGGACTGGCTCTTCTGGCTGAACAAGGCCACAGCTTTGGTGGGCGCCCCACCACCGTTCTGAGAAGGCTGCAAAGGTATTCCTGAAAGCGTTGGAGGATGCTGTTGCTGTGAAAAGCCAACAGAGGGCGCCTCAGAGGATGAGTCCCAGGAAGTATGAATTTGAAGTCTGGCCGTGTGGAAGCCTGACCGGCCTTCAATGTTGGTAAGTCTGAGGCATGGCCGCACCTGCAGCGCCTGCGACATCTCTACAGTCCGACCGGGTGTCCTGCTGCAGATGATGGCATGGTGGTCCACCAGCAGCTCTGGAGGGCGGATTCCTCGAATCCTGGGGTTGCTCCTCTCAGAGAGGTTCCAGGACGGGTGCACCTCTCTCTTCTTGGCAGGGGGCCTCCTCGCCCTCCTCTTGGCGGTGGGTCTGACGTTCTTATTGGGTGGCTTCAGCATGTCTTGTGTCAAGGGCTGGGTGGTGCAGGAGCGGTAGCCGTACACATCCTTGCTGCGCAGCACGGTGGGCTTGTGGCCTTCTTCACTCAGGTCCTGCAGGAAGCTGACCAGCTCCTCGCTGCTTGAGAGGTCACGGGACATTGGGCTGAGGATCTTCAGAGCATCAAGGAGGACGCCGTGCCCAGCTGACGAGATCCGGGACCAGGAGTGAACTGCTCTCCGCTCTTCACTGGCGAACGCCAATGGCCGGCCAACCACGGGACCTCGCGCCGTGTCAGCCATGTTTCTAGTCCTACCAGGAAAATAAAGAAAGCATTCAGTTAGACATAATCACAGAGAGGAACAACTCAACAATGAATAATAAAAATCATAATTCAGTCCCTTTTAGTCACAATTTTATTGTTTTGCAATATTATGTTGTTATGACTCCTTTTTTTTTAGGATTTAATATTTTCATATTCATAACCAAGTGATGAGTATGATGGCACTACTTGGAAGTTAGATCAGGTAAATTTTCAGACAACAGGAAAACTTCCGCCTTAAAACAAAAGACATTAAAGGTTGGGTGAGTCATTTTGAATAAAGACAGTTAATATTTGATCACAACAGCCAAAAACACCACTCCCTCCAGTGCTCCTTCAGTAGCTCCGCCCCTCAAATTTGTGTACATGCATTGTCAAGGAAACAAGAGTAACAACTGAGTAATACTGCAGAATCCAGTGGCCGAAGTTCACAGGCCAAGGTTACTGATAGTCTCAATGAGGGAAAGTAATATTTTATCACTATGAAAATACAAGTGTGGAGAGGACTGGGGTGGAGCTGCAGCACAGAGCTAACAAACGACTGCTTACAGCTGGAAAGCTTTGGGGGAGAAAGCCGATGAGCTTTGGGGGAAAGACTGGGGAGCTTTGGAGAAGAGAGCCCGAAGGGCTTTGAGGGAGAGAGCTGGGGAGTTTTGGAGGAGACAGCTGGGGAGCTTTGGGGGAGAAAGCCGGGGACAGACCTGATGTCGGCTCCTTACTGGCAGGAGGGGAGCTCAGAGTTTGTTTCAAACTTGTGGGATTAAATAGCAGATTTATCTTCACTCCTGCTCCTCAATGTGCCTGCAGCAGCAACCCACAGAGGAGTTTACAGTAAGCTAATTTAATCTCTCTGTCCATGTTGACTGCTGACTGGAAGAATAATGTATTTTTGTGAACGTACAGAGAGGAGGGGGGATAGAAGTGAGACAGGAGACACAGCTGGTGCACCTGTGGAGTGGGGCTTTGTGCACAACCTGGTGATCAAATGTGGTTACAATGAAGACTGGTGTGAGTCCACTCCTTGTACTGATAAGCTGAGAATATTTTAACTCATGCACATCTAAAAACTGCTATAAACACGTAGCACACAGCGCAAAAGAGGAGCGCACACCAGGCACTCTCGGTGTGACCATTCCTTAAGTAGATTTATGGATTCCAATACTCCTTGATGAGTACTGGAAATACTGGTGTCACTGGAAGGAGTGAGTTCCATTGATTCCTGCAGTTAATTTACTGCAGTAATATATGATGTGAATTTTTAATTTGACAGAGCTGGGACAAGAAGATTGAGGCACAGTTTGTCAATTGGGCAACAAAAAAAATTTACAAAACCAGTAACCATTGGTCCAGGGTGTACTTATCTGTTCATATGCGAACAATCAAATTCTGTTAAGTCCAAGCTGAATAGAAAGTAAAGTGGTAGCATTGTGTGTACGAAAACACAAAACAAAAGATAAAAAATTACTTTCAAATTCACCCACATTAGTGCAGACATGTTCTAGTTAGGGCTGCATGATACGGCAACCAAGTCATATTGTGATTATTTTGACTGAAACTGCAATATGCAATACCATTAATGGGAATAATAATTTTTGCATTACAATATTTATATTTACTGAAAAAAACGATTAAAGTCATGATGATGTGATATTTATTTGGTATCTGTGCCAAACAAACATGTTTTCTTTCATCTGGAGAAGAAGATTTTTAGATCAGGGCATCTATGCAGCACTGCAGTATAGGCTGCAACTAACAATTATTTTCATAGTTGATTAATGTCTCAATTAATAGTTATTTAATTTAAAATGTCTGAAAACGTGAAAAATGTCGATCAGTGCTTCCCAAAGCCCAAATTGACGACATCACATATCTTGTTTCACGCACAACTCAAAGATATCCAGTTTACTGTCATAGAGGAGTAAAGAAAACAAAAAATATTCACATTTAAGAAGCTGGAATTTATTATTGATTATCAAAATAGATGGCAATTAATTTAATAATTGACTAATTGTTGCAGCCCTTCTGCAGTACTTCATTATGATGTTTTTTCACCTATTTTTCCTTTTTCAAAAATTTAAATTTGGGTCTGGTTCTGCAATTTTGGATATTGCACTTTGCCATGGTGCAATTTCAATAATACCTGTGATTAACTGTTCAGCCCTAGTTCTGGTAGGTTTGGCTCTTGTGTTTTCTAAACATCTCTTTTCTTCTCTTCATAAGGATTGTTTCTGCTGGCTCTAGACGCTGTGACCTCCTGACCTCCCGACTACTCGTTAAATGTGATCCAGATACTAAAGCGTGTTCTGCAGCTGAGCTCACCGCATGCCGTTATTGATAAGACTTGCCTGAACATAAAATGTTAACATGAACGCGTCCTGCTGCAGCTGTGAACGCACAGGCTGGAGATTTTTAATAGGTAGATTAATGCTCGGGGAGAAGCTAGTTTACTGTCAGCCGCCCGTGTAATCAGACACCTCGCATCGGCAGACCGGCAGACAGGAACACAGTGATTATTAAGAAACAGTAAAGCTGCACGTCCACTGAGAGAACGACCCCAGCTGGCTCGTTACTCTGAGCCGTCGAGCAGAAGCCGCTGCGACCTTCTCTCAGTTCAGCTCCGGTTCTACATCTTTATACCCTTCATCTAAATGAGCCTCATTAGCTGCCATGGCAACCAGGACCTTCGGGAAACAATGCCCTGGGATCCTCTTCTAACACAGAAAATAAGAAAAACTTGACCTGGTAGTTCAGGTGAGTCTCCAGGAAGGAAAACAGCCAAATATTACATTTAACATTTTTACTCGCAGCAAAAGAAGAAAAAAGGATGTCACGATTAATCAGAAATAAAGTGTAAAAGGAAATGTAAAGGTCAAATTTATCTTTCAGTTGTGAGATGAACGGTTCTTCTTCAAATAAATGCTGCAGTTGTGAATGTTTTCTGTGCGCTTCTCATGGCTGATACAGACAATTTCACATTTTTGTGTTTTAAGATGCAGGTCATACAACCTGTAGTTTATGCACACTTGAAGCTACAAAAGGCTCAGATGTACTGAGCAAAGATGGATGATTTCATATTCCATACCTATGACCAAACTTAATCTGACTAGTAAAATAAAAAAAAATATTTAAGAACAGTTCTGACTTTTAAATTGGTCCATTTATTCTAACTTTGACATCTGACCACCAAATGGTACATGAAATCAAAGTGACCTCTGACCAGAAAAATCTATAATCAGTTCATCCGTGAATCCAAGCGAACAAGTGCCAACTTTGAAAATATTCCCCCGAGGAGTTCTTAAGATATCATGTTCTCTGTCCACGGTAAATAAACTGCATTTAAACGGTTATAAAATGGTTGTATTGTTGTTGTACAGGCCTGTGACCAGGAGGTGGAAACATTACACAGAGGTGATGATACGGAGTGCATGTACATAACAGCTGCACCTGTATTTAAGAAATTACAAATACATTTAAAATTCATTTAACTATATTTTAGGGCTGCACAATTGATTGCAATGAAAGTGCAATATGGCCAAGCGCAACAGCCAAATCGCCATTCCAGAACCAAATCGCAATTTTTTGAAACAGGAAAAATGTGAGAAAACAGCATCATAGTGAAGAACTACAGTGAGGCTGCAACAATTAGTCAATTATTAAATTAACTGCCAACTATTTTGATAATCAATGATCAATTAAAGCCTCCTAAATGTGAATATTTTTTGGTTTCTTTACTCCTCTATGACAGTAAACTGGATATCTTTGGGTTGTGAGTAAAACAAGATATGTGATGTCGTCATCTTGGGCTTCAGGAAACACTGATCGACATTTTTCACCATTTTCAGACATTTTAAATTAAATAACTATTAATTGAGACATTAATCAACTATGAAAATAATCGTTAGTTGCAGCCCTATACTGCAGTGCTGCATAGATGCCCTGATCTACAAATCTTCTTCTCCAGATTAAAGAAAACAGACCTCAATAAATATCACATCATCACAATTTTAAGTGTTTTTTTCAGTGAACATGAGAATTATAATGCAAAACTGATCATTTCCACTAATCGCATCTCATATCACAAATTTAGTCAAAATAATCACAATGACTTTTTTTTTTTAAAAACAAATCATGCAGTCCTACTATATTTGATTTTCTCTGAGATATATACTTGGTATGATTTTTTTTAAATTTAAGTTACAATCAACAATAAAGCCCAAATACTTAAAATGGATTATAATTTCTCTCTTACTAGGATCCAAGACTAAGAAGGATTAGTTGTTGACTTCTGATTGAGAAAAAACACAGCAACAGTCTTGGACAAATTTTAAGACAAACATGAGTGAAAAAGCTATTTTTTCCATTGAGTTGTAAAGATGTTTGCGGTTTTGATTTAGAATGAAAATATATTACCGTATCATCTGCGTACATTTGTATGTGGACATCAGCACAGATGATAAAAAAAAAAATCACTGATATCGAGAATGAACTACAGGGATCCTAAAATGGGCCCTTGAGGTACCCCAGTAGTGTAGTCTAGAAAGGCTGATTAATGACAGTTTATTCTAGAGCATCCAGTTCGTTGAGCTGTGTTGTTCTGTTAAGTTGTGATAGTTCTGATAAGAGAACCTGTTGAGTCAGTTTATCAAATGCTTTTTTAAAAAAAAAAACAATAAATATGAACCCCAACAATCCTGCCACTATCCAGCATAACTGCCTTTTTTTTCGATTAAATAAATAAAAATTATTTGTTATTAAACAAAACTGCATTGGCTCAAGTGGATGACTTGCAGCTGTCTCTTCAGGAAATCATCACCGACCCAGTGACACCAGCGCTACAGCTGAGGCTGCTTGCTACCCGATACCCTGCTCGATATTTCCTGGTTACATACAGGAGACCTGCGACAGATCCTGTTGCAAGTTCAAGTCTGACCAAGCATTCAGCTGCACGCCAGGCTCAAGTCAACATCCATCAACTTCAGCTCAGTTCAGACCACGGATTCGCAAGCAGATGAAACTTGAAACTACTTGAAATTCGCTGGTCAGCAACTTTCTGAAAACCTCCCAGTTTAGACCAATAAAACGGGTCGAGATGGCGTACCACCTCCATCACGATTCTTTGTACTTCCATTCTGACGGCTGTTAAGGGTTTTATGTCTGCCGAATATAATTTATATAATAAGTACAGTAATAGTGAGTTACTTGCCTTCAGTTGCATTTCTAGTATTGACTAAATGGCAACGAGAGAGAAGGGTTTGTGTGGGGAGTTGGTTCAGCAGAGATGAGGTCATGCTCTCTTCCTCCACCCAAAACTGACATTGAAATAGGTGATGTGCCTTACGTTCTAAAACCAGCCACTGGTGACTTGACAAGCTGAGTCACAGGCGACTGCAACCGCAACGTTTCCCTGCAACACCCTGAACCAGTTTTGTCTCATTGCTACGCTTTGGTCTGAACTGGGCTTGAGGCTTAGCATGCTAATGTTGGAAAGGTAACATCTAAGGGCGTGAATCTCTTGGTATCTCACGGTTCGATTCCTGTTCAGAAGGCTATGATTCGATAAAATGATTCTCGAGGCATCAAGCTTTGAAGTGCCCGTTGGATCGTGCTCGTCTGCAGCTGCTCACACTCAGCCATCCTCCCTAAAACTCAAGAATTAATCTATTTAGAAGTAAACATGATGCACAGGTAACATTTAGAGGTGGGAATCTTTTCGTCCTGTTTGATTCAGAATATATTCTTGATTGAATTAATAGAAAAGAGGGCACAGTTTTCAGTCTATTGCTCAAGTTTCCCTAAAAATACAATATGAAAACTAACTGGCACTTAAATGGTCCGCAGCCTTTTTTCAAAAGTTAACGTAATTAATTTATGAATTCATCAATTAGAAAGCATCATACAGTCTCCTGCCTGTATGAGAATAAAAAAATGAGGGGGAGGTGGATGGCTCGGCGGTGTTTACATTATGAGAGCAGCCTCTCTGCTGCACCATCGGCTCTGGGAGGGGAGACGTCGCTGTGCAGGATGCAGGGCTGACACAGACTTTTGAGGTGAAACAAACTGAGCACAGTGATTTCCTTCATCACAGCCATGGTTTCAGTTGTTTAATGCTGCAATGTGTGCCGCTAGGCTGCTCTCGTTTCTAACAGCTGATCGCGGCTCCATTAACATTTTAACTTCACTCTCTAGGTCAGAGGTCTGCAACCTTTACGATCAAAAGAGACATTGTTGGCCAAAAAAAGAAAAAAATGCCTGGAGAAAAGGCACCAAGCCATAGATACAGGCTATGACATTTTTGTTGACAATATATTAAAACTTTGATGATTTGATGTATAGGCCACATATGATTACTGTTGGAGAATGTGACAGTCACTTTACACTGTAAAAAAAAGAGTTAAGGTTAGAGTTAAAAACATGTATTTGAAATTGGTCACAGTGAGCTGTGCCCAAAATGGAATTAACTTAAAATATCATTCACTTCAATATCAATGCATTTACTCTTTTTTTAAATTCAATTTCTTTGGGTTTCTGAAACTCAAAGATTTAATTTTATCTGAAGAGTTTATCTCTTTTGAGTTAAAGAGTTTAAGTTGGTAAAACTTTTTCAAAACTGAAGACTTTGAGTTGGGCTCAAAACTCAAAAATCTATCAAAACATTAAACTATAGTTGTGAACTGTTGGAACCAACGGCTACAGAGAGCTACACACCACTGCCCAAAGGTTGACGCCCAGAAACATCCCGACCACGGCAAATTAAGAAAATAAAATATTTAAGTGTTTAAAACCACATGCTGTATAGACAAATTCAAGGCGATCCAATTAAGAAAAAGTGACTGCTAAAAAAGTTACAACAAATATGTATAATTGACATTTTTTTTAGACCCAGACATTAAATAAATACACATTTCAGCAGTGATTTAACACTAGAAAATGCTAACAACGACATGAATAATTTTCTCCTCAAATTTATGACTTTTTTTCCCCTCTCATTTTCTCAGAGCCACAAATGGCCCTGATCCCTTTCTTTAAAGTAGGTGTTAAGATCAATTCAGAGACTTAGACAAGATTTTTAGGCCAGGACTTCTCTGCAGCAGCACAATCAAATAAATTTAAAGTGATTTGAGTCAGTGATTTGCACATCGCACTTACCCATACTGTGTTTTCAAAAATATTTCGATTAATCATGCAGCCCTAATTTAAGGTGTAAGATACATGTCTTATTGTCAGTCAAAGATGAGAAAAGAAGAATGACGTGCAGAAGGAGAGGAAGAAGAGACAAAGGAAAAAATAAAGACAATAGAGGACTGAAAGAAAAGACGGGAAAAGAAGGAGTAAAAGAGACCAGATGAAAAGCAGACAAAAGATGATCAGGAGAAAGAAAGGGGTTGCGCACCATGGATCTTTGTCTGGATATTACAAACAAGCCGATTTCCCATGATTCACCATGACTGTACACGCTCACAGGGACTCTCTACATTAGCAGTTTCCTCAGGCAGAGAAAGAGGGATGAACGGAAGGGGGATGGGTTTGAAGGTTAAGGCTGGTGTCTTCAGGGTGAGGTTCCTGATAAACGTACGTTAACCAGGATAAACTCCCTGGATTCATTTCCAATTAATCGTCATTGATGTTTAACACTGTTAACATGGTGCTCAACATGATTTTATCCATGCTAAACTTTCCGGATGCACTTTCCCGTCAAGCAACACCTTTTCACACAATATTTGACTGGTTCAAACCACTGAATCTGAATCACCACATCTGATTTTCTAAAATCAGATGTGTAGATCTGATGTTGTGGTCACTTACTGCCAGACAGAAATTTCGCACATAGCTAGCTAGCTATAACCTGACAGCCAGATGGTTTTTTACACAGAACCATGTGAGAAGTGGTCCTTAGAAACTGTTTGGAAAAGGGCAGGCACTTTCAAAAAACACTGGCAAGTGATTGGATGAACGATTTGTTGATCACGTCTAGCACAGGCAAAAACATCTTTTCTATGGAGAAACATCTTAACAAACAGATAACTTCAAGCCTGGCAAGATGGATTCTTGCATCATCTCGTGAATCCAGCGGCCTTGCAAGGTAAAGCTAGCTAGCGACACCCATGAAAAATAGCAACAAACGACATAACAGTTTTCTCACATGGCAGGAAGTTGAAATAGCTGCAGGTTGTTGTAATTTAACTAACAGAAATTGATATTTCGAAGCTACATTTAACATTTTCCAAATATCAAGGAACTTATTTGAAGGTCTGCCATTAGGGCTCTCTCTCACACATTAAAACAATGACAAAAGACGTACTTTGATGACATCTGGAGTAGCAGGGGATCATGGGAGTTGTTTTCTTCATTGTTAAACAACAACCTTTGCCAATAAAAATCTGACACAACCAGACAGAAATGTTCACAGACGAGTTAATGTATCACGTTACATTTAGTGTGCAACACACCATTACCTTGAATGAATTACGCATTTCTCTGTGTTTGACCATTGTTGGAAAGATATGACCAGCTGATGCAGATTTTGGCCGATTTTGAGATCTCGTAGGAAAAGTGATTTCACATGATCTTGTGGAAGTAGATGTAAACAAACTGGAAACGGGTGAGGTGCAACAGTTTGCTGTAGTAAAACTCTGCAATGAGAAAAACAGAGGGAGAAGTCTAACTGGTCTGCATGAGAAAAGTGGAGAGACACATCGATACAGGTTGAATTCAGCCAGAACAGGAGGTGAGATTTTAACTGTCAGTCTGTGAAAAGCAGTCCGTCTCTGGTTAACATTAGCCTGAAGAGCTAGAATGTTTATCGTTGTTTGGTGATACCGTCAGCTGCTTAGCTGCTCTGTCTCCCTGTGGACTGTCTGTCTTCCCTTTATCATGCTCTTAAAATCTATCACTAACGCCGACTTCACGCAAGCAGGTGTTTGAGTGTGTGCACACTGTTGTGGCTGTGATGTTACTGTCTGCGTCGCTGCGTGCAGGATGTGACCATTGCGTGGAGCATGTGAGTAAATCTGAACAGTAGAGAATCAGATATGTGACACTGACCTGCCGGTCACAGGTCTGAGCCAGTCACGCTGAAAACTGGCCGGTTCCGGTCTCTGGCCCATCAATCAGTGCATCCCTAAACGTAAGTATATACTGTAAGTAAACAACATTTATAACAGTTTTTTTTGGCATTTTAATGCAGAAATTTTACATATTAGCCAACACCTTTAAATAAGCCTAAATAAAGAACCTACTTCACACCACCACACCTGGAAAAAACATGAGACAACTGCTCTACTGCATTTACAAAATAAAAAAATAATAATTTGAGGTGAAAACAACCATTTCTTCAGACATGACCTCTTAGAGCATAATAATACTACAACTGCCAAATCTGTACTTTTAAGGGGTAACAACTGAATTGTGCTGCTACAACCAAGTACTGATTCACTGATTCATGTTCAATCTGTGCCAAATTTCAGTACCTGAGAGCACATTTGGGTTACAAAGTATATAGAGAAAGAGAGAGAGCTGTGTTACCCCTACAGCTTGTTCAAGTCACAGTGAGTGGGGGCAAAGGCAAGCTCAAAGTAGCAATGAACAATTAATAGATGTTTTGTCAAAAATCATATTGTGGCCCACTGCACTTTTCAAATCAGGCAACAGGAGGTGCAATATTTGTTAAAGACATTAAATGTGTGTCAAAATACCAATTTCAATTAAATACTGTCATGCTGCAGAGATGCACTGGCCCACACATCATATTCTACAGCATCTTTGGTACAGATCCCCGCAAAAATCACACCATAATCATTTTATATCTTTTTTTTTTTAATAAAAATGAGAATATTGGTGAAAAAATTATCATTCCCTCTAGTATCACAAATCATAATCGCAATATCAGATATTTTTTCAAAATCGTTCCACTCGAGCTGAAAGCAGTTTCAAGTGTGGTTTGTGGTTACACATTTTCAAAACTCAGCCATGATGATGAAATGATAATCAGATTCATGATAAACTGCGATGACAATGCCAGGATTCAACGGCTCAAATTGTGAAAGAGTGGTTCAGGGAGCATGAGACATCATTTTCACACATGGATTGGCCACCACAGAGTCCAGACCTTAACCCCATTGAGAATCTTTGGGATGTGCTGGAGACTCTACCATCATCAATGCAAGATCTTGGTGAAAAATTAATGCAACACTGGATGGAAATAAATCTTGTGACATTGCAGAAGTTTATCGAAACAATGCCACAGCGAATGCGTGCCGTAATCAAAGCTAAAGGCGGTCCAACGAAATATTAGAGTGTATGACCTTTTTTTTGGTGGCGACTTTTTTTTTGGCCAGGCAGTGTATAAAACTCAGTGTTTTCGTACCCTTTCATCTCTACTCAGCACAGACAACACTTGCTGAGATGTTTGTGATGCAAAATGCAAAGCTGCTGAAGGCAACACATTTAACCTGAGCAAACACCTGGTCAAACTCAAAATATATCTAAATGCTGAAGAGTTTCAGTGTACCATATTGGATAGCCTGAAAAGTCAAGTCCTGTGCAGCAACAGCAGCTAACATTAGCACACCTGAAGCCAGCAGTTTAACCATTCATGGACGACTCAACAAAAAAAAAAGTTGTTGTTGGAGATAACTGGGTTTTTTTTCCACTATCTTGGTGGATGCTAACTTTTTAGTAGTGTTAGTCAGCACTCAGCTAATCTGAAATTTCTTAGCAACACGCTAATTAGTATGCTAAAACAGTACGAGATGTGAGAGTAGTATGAAACCAATAGTGCATGAATTGCACGGGGAAACAGAGTATGTAGGCCCTGCAGTAGTGACGACAACATAACAGGAAGGACATCACATGTGCTTCCTGTGAGACACAAACAACAGCCTGGTGACTGACTGACAGGCTGCAGGTTGTAGGGATGGGTATGGCAGGGGAGAAGGACGAAAGGAAAAGTACAGAAAAAAGGTACAGTTGGGTATCGGTACTGGTTTAAATGTGAACGGCACCCAACCATAACTGGTAACCAAATCAAAAGCAATTCTGCCTCCTCAGTGAACACAGTTTCATTTCTCTTGCAGATTTCCTTCATAGTGAAAATGCAGCTGCTGCCTGCAGCTGCAGTCATGTGGTTACACAGCAGTTAATCAGAGTGAGCTGCCACAAACACTTGTGATTGGTCAGTTAACTGGTGAATAGGCAGCATTTAATTTGCTGCACCAGAACTGGAACTCTGGATACAAAGCATGGCACGTTAGAAGCCAGATCCAGTCTAAGTTACTGTTGGAAACCATATGTATGTGCACCTTACATGTGTTTAGGCACACACACAGCCCCTTTTCTTACTGCAGGAACCTGGTGAAATGCAACCTAAAATGTGTCCATTGCAGCAGCTTCTGCTTTCATTTCCACTGTTCTCCGCTCACTTTGAGGACAAGTTCCTGAAACGAAATTTGCACTGAGCTCTAAATCCAAGTTCCAGATATTTTCTGGGGTCAATGGCAGTGCTATCAACCGTGATTGGTTGAGCAGATGTGACCTGACAACAACAGCAACTACAACAAACTTTGTCCTAGTGGCCACAGTTGGCACTGCAGGATCATGTGACACACACTGACCCAAAGACTTTTTCCAGCACTCAGCATGACTCTCCCTATATTAAAAAAAGCACATTTTTTTGCTTGTATTTTCTGCACCAACCTACAATGATTCAGATTCAGACTGTCATGTTGCGATTGTTTTGTTGAAATTGCGATATGCAACCCGATTAGTGGAAAAGATCAAATTTGCATTACAATTTTCTTGTTGACTGGGGAAAAAAACATTAAAATCATAATGATGTGATATTTATTGAGGTCTGTACTAAACAAACATGTTTTCCTTCATCTGGAGAACAAAAATTTTTAGGCCCGGTCAACAATCCATCACAAAAGTACCTCATTATAATGCTGTTTTCTCACGCATTTTTCAAAAAAAAAAATGGCAATTTGGCACTGGTTCTATGATTTGGATATTGCACTTGGTCAGACTGTTGCGATTGTGATTAATTGTGCAGCCCTAATTCAGATTCTGGGCCACAATCCGGCCACCAAATTTAATGGTTTAGTCGCCCATGTGCTTTAAAAATATAAATGTCTATCCCTGCATTCAACTTTGTTACTATTTTTATTTTCAGCAGCAGGTGTAAAACCTTAAGAAAAAACAAGAGCCTTAAGGCTGACAAAGCAGTCATATGCTAGATTTAGTGTTTCCAGTGTTTTGTCCAGGTTTTGAAAACTGACCAACCCTGATCTCATAGCTTCTGCTTCCATTGTGTGACAAAAGCTCCCTCTGAGCTGTGACAAATCTGAACTGTGACAAACTGTTTTAACTCTGCGTCTTATCTGTCTATCTGATACTCTTTTGGTGTCTCATCTGTCTGTTGCGCTCCTCATCTCCTCTGCTCGCTCCTCCTGTTCTCTTCTCTCCTCTCCTGTCCAGGTCATAAAACATTTGGTGCTGTAGCCTTGGACGACCAGGCATGACGACGCCACTGACTCACCCTTTGTATGGATATTGTGTAATGCTCACACTCTGTGAAAAACATGGATGTCCAAGGAAGCCTGAAAGTGTTTCAGGTGTATGTGCTCGGTGAGCAAGTTTAGTAGGACTGAATGGGGCGCCATTCAACGCCAAAGCAGCAAGTGTGCATTTACCCAAAATTACATTATTTATCCACTGACAGACTCAGCACCATGTTAGTGTTTTCTAGGGCTAATGATTATTTCAAGTGTTGATTAATCTGTTGATTATTTTCTTGATTAATTGATTAATTGTTTGGTCTAAAATGTCAGAAAATAGTGGAAAATGGCGATCAGTGTTTCCTAAAACCTAATATGACGTCTTTAACTGTCTTGCTTTGTCCACAACCCAAAGATATTCAGTTTACTGTCATGGATGAGTAAAGAAACCAGAAAATATTCACATTCAAGAAGCTGGAATCAGAGAATTTTGACGTTTTTTTCGATAAAAAAATTACTCAGACTGATTAATGAATTATAAAAATAGTCGGCGATTAATTTAATAGTCACTTAATTATCAATTAGTCAATTAATCGTTGCAGCCAGTGTTTCCAACAGCAAAAATCCACAATCCAAGTTTTACAATATTAATGTTAAGAGTCAGCCAGTTATCGGCCTGGCAGAATAACTTAATAACTTTTTCCTGTTTAGAGGAATTTTTGCCATCCCCCAAAGAGTTTTAGTAGCGACAAGGGAAACTCACCAGCGCCAATTGAAAGCAAGATTTAAAATAGCAATTTAAATCCTCTCCAAATGTGTTTAATAGCACTTTATTAAAAACAGCTGAACAAACAGAACATGAACTTAAATACAACATCTTTGACTTCCAGCAGTCAACTCCCCTGTCATCCACAGCTGCTATATTTTACACATGTGGTGGGTGCTGGAATCAGCCAGCTAAGCTGCATTGTTTTGTCTGGGTTTGAACGCTCACTGCGAAGTTAGTGCTAATAGGATCTCAGTTAGCTTCCACAGTCAGGCTGTACCAGACTCTCCTGGTGGTTTTAGCCCTAGTAGTCTATTTAATCTGAGCTTTACCGCCCACAGTCTGGTTTACTGACAGTGAACAAATATTTATTTTAATTCATCATGCTGATTAATTCATGCAGTTTGTCACCTGTTGCTCAGGTCTTCATTTGAAGAGTAATAAAACATTTTTAGTAAAAATCCACCTGATCAGTGCAGCATTACATACAGCTCTATTGCAACAACATGGCTCATTATTGTCTCTGCAGCCTGTTGAAACTAGAGTTATTCCTTAAGTATTCTATACTCTGTATTTACTAAAATAAGCAAAGCGACAGCAATTTAGGACAGAGTGATTATTTTCTATTATAACCAACTGGGGCTGCACAAATAATCTTAAAAAAAAAAACAACAAAAAAACACAATCTCGTTTCATACATCTTTGCCATTTCATTTCTCAATGTAGACAATTCACTCACTCCTACTTCCCTGTGCATTTCCGTGTTGACTTATTTCTTCCGAACAATCCCAGTTGCTATATCACACACAATCGAGATAATCAATCGAATAATGCAAAAAACGATCCAACTAATCATACCACATATTGCAATTTGAGTCAACTAATTGCAATATGACTTTTTTTTTTTACCATATTAAGCAGCCCCGCTATTAATTCAGCATTCACACGTACAACTCAGTCGATGTTCTTTCATTGCACTCTCATTCACAGCACACCGCTGTGAGACACTGACCACTACATGGCTCCAGTGAGAGAAAACAGAGTCATCAGTTGGATCAGCCACTTGTTACTGACAGCCAGCATCAACTACAAACATTTAAGGACTGTAAAATGAGCATACACTCATTGAGAAGGTGTGAATACTAAACAACTGTAGCAGTAACCATGTTAACTGTGTTTATAGTTAACACCATAGATCGAGCTAGCTGGGCTAGCTTGTTACCTTGAGAGTTGGCGAGGCTAATTTAAGAACAGGCCAATTACTGAAACGAGTCTTTACCGACATTACAGCGGTACAATGCGTGCACTTAACATCAACTAGACAGAACATTATGAAATAAAGAGAGAGATCCAAGTTATTGTGCTATATAAGCTGTAACAACAGCGGGAACATAGAAGAGAGTGAGCGGAGAGACAAGGAAGCAGAAACAAATGCATTTCAAAATAAAGGTGTCTGAACATAAACGTCTGAATGTGAAGAATTCACAAAGTTCACAAAATAAATATTTGTTTTTTTTCCAGGGGGTGTGGGGATGGTAGAGGAAACATTGGTTTATGTCATCTGTTTTAAGCCCTGTCTAGATGACAAGTGTCTCAGACATGTTTTTACTAGAGTGTCTAAGAGTGCAACACGTTTGTTGAAAAAATGAGAATTGTGTGAGAGAAGGTCGCATATTGTTCTCTTTAGTTTCTTTAGCCAGTGCATAAAAGACATTTTTGTTAATTAAATAGAGTGAAATAATAAGACAATGCACGATTTCTGTCAAATAACTCATGTTACTATTTACTTTAAGCAGACTGCTCATGTTTACTGTTGTGTGTAGTAGAATTTTTCTTTTTTTATTCAATTGAAAAATCACTGCATTGGCCCTGATGCAACCAGCACTTTCTCGGTCTGTAGTAACCACTGTGTAGTCTCATTAAACGTCTTGCTCACAGCACTATGTGATTGGTTACATGTCACAAGCATAAGTCTATCAACACTGAAGGTTGCTGTGCCACAGACAGGAACAGATGAAACTGCTCTGGTGAAGGAGCAGAGCTGCATTTCAAAGGCAAGGCAGCAGATATAGTTTAAGTTGCAAAAACAACACAATCTTATATTCTATCGGTATGACGACAAGAATGCCCAGTTTCCCAGTTACACCATCGAACATGCTAAGTCAAAGTGTGATTTCACTCATGGGCAAGGCGAAGGCCACAGCTTTTAAGTCAGTCACTGTTCTGCCAGAGTCCCCAAATAATGCACATTTGCCGTGTTTAAACTAAATGGTACGACTTCACTTGTCTCAAGCCGACTCTGCTCTCTCTTTTCTGGTTTTCCATTGTCAAAAGTTGTGGATGGGACTTGGATCTTTTTTGTATCACCTTGTTTGAGGTTCAAAGCAACCTAGGCGTGTACTAAACGGTGGAGTGAATACACTGCAGACCACTGATTGATAAGAGACACTTAGGCTGTAGTGATACAGATTTTTTTCTTACCATAGTGAAAAACCAGTTTATTCCCACTGGATAGTGGTTTACCGCCACTGCCCAAATAATTATGTCTCCTAGGACCTGACTGATTCTTTTAAGGGATGGGGCAGTGCATAATGTGTGTGTGGCATGCAGGTGAGAGAGAGCGAGCAGCAGACTGTAAGATAGTGCTGCTCATTGCGGAGCAGAAACTTAGCAATAAGTTGTCAACCTGGCAGTAAATGTACAGTACAGGTTATAGTATTAGTTAATTAACTCTGCAGGCTCTGAAGACTTAGAAAAGTCTTGTCTGATATTTGCCAATGCCGGAAAAGTGAAGCAGTTTATCCCCAAAGTAATCTGAGCATGAAAGACTGACAACAGAAGTACCTTTGTGCATACAACCTTGACTCCAGTGAGCTAGTACACCTTTCAGAAATTTTGTTAACCAGCCTTGAACTGCAGTGTCTTTTTTTTGGAGACGTGGTAAAATAAATCCATAATGATAAATCCAACACTGAATATCTTCTGAGATGATTTAGCATTTTTTCCGTGTTGTTGTTAGTCATCCACTGGTAATTCCATGATGTCTTGCATTGAGTCTGTTGACCAATCAGTTCCTGACTTGCCACTTGTGACAGCACTAATCTGAGCAATGGAATAACATGAGATTGGCCCTATAAAAAAAAGTGATGCAAAGACTGCAATTACACACGCGGGCTCGGACATAAAAAATAATATTCTGACTGCACAGGAAGAGAGTCACTGTGCGCACATTTATGCACGAGGCGCAGCAGCACAACTTCTTTGATTCGTTAAATCTTTTTCCTCTTCCCTGCAAAGTTAATAACCAGTTTTAAGTTTTGCTGCTTGAATGCCTCAAGACATGCTGCAGTGACATTACTGCATGCAATTAAAAGAACACACAATATACAACATACTAAAGAAATTACCTGGAAAGCTTGCACTGCTTAACATAATTTAAAAGTTAATATAGACTACAGGGACAGGTAGAGGTGGAGGGTGGCAGGCGGTAGGGTTGGGCGATGCTTTCTAAACTGACATATGTCCACAGTGAATCATCCCAATGGATGGTGATAACGTTGGTGGGTCTGAAGGGCCTTTGTCTCAGCACCACATAACATAACTTAGTTGTGTTTAAAAGGAAAATAATAAACACAACATGGAACCACAGTGCACCAAACCGCAGCAACAGCTTCTTTTTATTTTCTCTCCCACATGTCAAAAACAGAACTTGGGCAACAAATCTGTGGCTACTGTGAGGGGACAAACTACCTCAAATACAGGAAGCTTTTAAATCACAATGTTGCGTTGGTAATGGTCGATGCCTGCTAGCCATCGTGATGGACAATAGCGTCGGCCATCAGCCTAACCCTATTGGAAGGACAATTTAGGTGTAAAATTTTGAACTCAGAGCCCATCTGTACATCAGTACTACGTAAGAAAATGACGTGATCCAGAGTTGGAAATTAGCAAAAGCCACCAGCCAAATGCTGGTACAATATTAAAGTGGCTGATAGATTTCGGACACACAATAATGATTTACTATTGAGCAGATAGTGAATTTGAACAATTTTCTGTCAGTGGATGGTAGATATTCACATTTTAAAAGCTGAAGGGTGATTTATTATAATGGCACCCTGCACCTGACTTACTAAAGGGAAAACAGCATAAAGTATTGCCCAATTTGTAATTAAAGGTGGAACGAGTCATGCTGGAGAAAAATATGAACATGCATTGCCAAGAAAACAATAGTAACAACTGAGCAATATGGCGTAATGAAGCACAGTCCAAAGGCAAGTTACCAGCAGCCCCAGTGAGGGAGATATAATATTTAATCTCTGTGAAGATACAAAAGAGGACTGGGACAAACTTTTGGGAATAAAAAGCAGATTTATCTTCACTCTTGCTTCTCAACCTGTCTGCAGCAGTGACCCACGGAGGAGCTGTGGACATGTTTACCAGCAAGAGGAGAGCTAAGAGTTTGATTTTTAAACTGTTGGGATTAAAAAAGTGGATTTATCTTCACTCTTTCACTCTTGCTTCTCAACCTGTCTGCAGCATGGCCCATGGAGGAGCCATGGCCCTGTAACCAGTGAGAGGAGAGCTCAGAGTTTGTTTATTAAAAGGATATTCCACCTTTATATGATAATCCACTCAATGTGTACTCACCCCTATGCCGATGTGAAGATGGGTGAAGATCTTCAGTTCACAAAACAATCCTGGAGTTTCAGCAGAAAACAGAGTTGCAGCTAATGGCAGTGAATGGCAACCACGGCTAAAATGTAAAAAAAAAAAAAAAAAAGAACACAAAAACACAAATGTCTCCATCCTGCTCGTGTGGTGTAATCCAAGTGTCCGCGAGCCGCGACATTAAAATTCAACCACAAAAGACGCTATTTACACCATGTTTTTGGCCTAATGTCAAACTGTAGCATGGTAGGACATGTAAACATGGTGTCAATCTCGCGAGACTTCGTATATATCTTAATGGATGGACGTGTGAAAATATCGCAAGATCGACGCCATGTTTACATGCGACCTGCTGCATGCTACAGTTGACATTTCGGCTAAAAACATGGTGTAAATGGCGTCTTTTGTGGTTGAATTTTAATGCACAGACACTTGGATTAGCACACGAGCAGGATGGAGACATTTTGTGTTCTTTTTTTTTACATTTTATCCGTGGTCGCCATTCACTGCCATTGGCTGCAACCCTGTTTTCTGCTGAAACTCCAGGATTGTTTTGTGAACTGAAGACCTTCACCCATCCTCACATCGGCATAGGGGTGAGTACATATTGAGTGGACTATTATTCAGCGGTGGAATATCACTTTAAACTTCAGGGATTAAAAGGTGGATTTATCTTCACTCGTTCACTCTTGCTTCTCAACCTGTATGCAGCAGCAACCCACGGAGAAGATGACTGGGCTAAACTGTTTAGAGTAAGCTAATTTGTCTTTCCGCCTGTTGACTGCTGACCGCAGGAGTAATGTATTTTAAAGTTACTTAGTTAACATGCAGAGAGGAGGGGGGAAAGATAAGAGACGGGACGCACAAAACAGAAAGAATCAGCTTCTCTGGTGCAGTCAGAGGGTCATATACAAATAATCACACACACGCAGCTGGTGCCCACCGGCTGTAGCTGTTAACATGCCACTCATTATATTACAGCTGCCTGTTAGGGCTGAATAAGCACACTCACACGAGTAATGCAAATAAATACACTTATTCCCCAAATGGTTTGCTGATCAAACTCGCACGAGAACTACAAGACGAATATTCACTTCGCTTTTGGTGTGAACATCCCAGTCAGTTTGCAGTCAGCCTTGCTCCCCTCATCTCCTGTTCCCCTTCCCCTGTCCTGCGCACGAATGTCATCTGTTGCTGAGAGTCTGAAATAGTGTTGTGTTGCTCTGTCCAAGCCACTGTTTATATCCCATTTACAGAGCCATTCATTGTTGCTGTAAATGTATATCGGCTACTGGTCAACCACAATTAAAATAAACTGATAGGGAGATGCTGTACTGTAGTGTGCAGCATACACCACCAGGGGTCAGTCTCTGTACAGCTGAGCAGAAAAACATGGCATCTGGAAGATGAAGTTAGAGGATGAACTTGAAAACAGAAACAAAATGCCTCTGTCCATGTTTGGGAGTAAGGTTGCAACTAACAACTATATTGATAGTCAATAAGAAGTCATTGATTATTGAAATGATTAATCGACTAGTTACCCCAAAAAATACATCTTGCGTTTTGAAATTTTTTTTGTAAGAGACACAGGGAGGGTCTTGTCTAGAAAGAAACCCCAGACCCACAAAAGATCAGAACAAATATCAAAAGAGTTTTGCGAATCAAGGGTTCCCTTCTTGACATGACCAAGAGAGAGAAGCACAGATCCAAAAACAGAAAATTTATTTATTGTGTCAGATCACCAACACAATAAAAACATGTATGGGAAACACTGACATTCAAGCCATAATTTTTGCTCTTGATTCTGGAATTCTGCACGCAGGTATAGACAGGATGGTCTTGGCTTTTAACTGCAAGCAACCAAAGATATCTTACAGAAGCGAGTCCAAGTGAGCATTGTCTGTCCAACGTGCCTCCTCTAAATATTAGCGCATTACCAATGTGCTTCCATGATAAGCAAGGTTTGCCTTACAAATCTGGCAGATAATCATTTTCTTTGCCGTATTGAGGGTGGAATGCTACAAGAATTTAGCCATTTTGCTATGGTTTGTTTACCTGCCGCTTCCTGGTCTCTATTGTGCATGTGCACCTCTCAGCAGAGATGGGAAGGAACAGGAAGATGGCTCGTAACCAACATAATCAATAAACTGTCAACAAATTTCATTAATTGCCAACTAACTTTGTTATGACTTTGTTGACAACACAGACTAATCATTGTGCCCATACTTGGTATTTTAGATTGAGTGCCAATGATAATGTGAACCAGCAAACATCGCAGACCACTGACTGGTCAAAGTAGTATATCGTAGCAGGCGTGTAACTTTAGTTGAGCGATGAGTGCATAATGGTCAGTGTGTGCTGAGTTGAGGGAAGGGTGAGGAGTCAAGTTGTCAGTCTGGCAGTACAGTGTAGGATTCATTTTGTCAGTGAATAAATGCTGCAGCTTCTCAAGACTGAAGAAGAGCTCCTGTGTGTGTGTGTTGTTTCCCAGCTGTGGGAGTAGTGTTGCTGTAATGATCAGGTCCTGCTATGTTGAGGGAATACTAACTGAAGTAAAGCAAACCAAAAGTGAGCAGAGTTCAATTGAGCTGTTTTACACAAATACCATAATCATACTACACCCTGTAGAAACGCCAGGAAGGTATGAAAAAATAGATACCACTCAAGCCTGGTGGAAATGTTCATTATCTCAAGACTGAACCCACCTGGTTAGCTCAAACTGCAGAAATAGCAATTACTACCGTCTAGTGAGCTGGTCCATGGATTTTACATTGTGGAACAGTACTAAAAGGTACAAACTGACCTTTAAAGCCTTGTTCGACTGGTTTCCAACAAGTCCCTACATTTCTAAATACTGACAATGTCCAAAATTAAGTTATCATGATGAGTGTGCACCGTGGGTTGTTTTTAAAACAGGCCTATACACCAGATCAGACCAAGAAATAGCATAAGAAAATTATCCTGTGGGAAATGAGCTGTGTTAAAATCTTGGTGACCTAGGGACTGTATAGCTGGCTGGTGAACAACTATAACTGGTGAGGTAACACCTTACATGCTAGCTGGCCAGGAACATGCTAGCACCAGTCAGTCACCTAACCTCTTAGGACCCGTGTCCAGGCCTGGCTGGGATGAAGCGTCTGTGCCGTAAAAGAAATCCTGCACATAAGGTTTTGTTTCTATGACAACATTATCTTGAAATTTTCTATGACTACAATTGCTGACAGTCTAACATCACCCCTTTGGTTATTACTATCTATTTGTATCTATCTGCTGGACTTTTTTTCATTGTGAGCACCAAATGCTTGATGTGCTGCAGAGTGCCACGGCAAGGATTCTGCATCTGGACTATTTGCTTGAAGGTCTATCTTGATGCAGGCTCATCTTGAGTCAAGTGGCTGTAAAGCACTGGTTAAGCATGTCATTTTCTATAAATCGTTCACAATAAAGATTGCAGTAAAATCAGGAAATGTTGTGTTGTCACCAGCAGTAATTTAACATGACTCCCATCAGCTGAAAGCAAACATGAAACAATAAAATAAAGCAGACACCAAAATGTACAAACTGCAAAGTAGGGGAGAAACTAAACTTCAAAACACAGAGATTCAGTTAGAAGCTACAAAAGTACTAAGAGCTAAATGCACACAGGGCACACAAACAAAAAAGGAAAGTCCTTCATTTTCTTGGTTACCAGCATAATGGGTCACCATTGGTTGCCTGAAAAAAAAAAAAAAAAAAAAAAAAAAAAAAAAACAGTGACAATGCCAGTGTCTTTCTGAAAAGTTCAGAGATTTTCAACCAGAAGGGCTCGGAGCAGCGACAAAAAAGGTGGAACACTCTGAAAAACAGACACTGGGCGCAGCAACATTTCTCAAGGCAGCAGCATGCTTCCTCTCTGCTCAGTGGGACCAACTGAAAAAAAGACGCTGGTGCTATGGGGACACGCAGCATAAGGTGTTGGGTTTTTTTCACCAACACTGTTCTGCTCACTGTGCCGTGATTGGCTACTACTGCTGCACTGTAATTGGTCTAGTACTCATTGCCATGTGCTGGCTGTGGGCTTAAGTCCCACCCAACTGAGTACATTATTGACAGTTGGAGAATATCAGTAAGGTTGTGGTGGATGAACAGATCACACAGGACTTTTACCCAGGAGACTAGAGTTTCATAAATTCGTTTTCAGTTGCAGTGTGGTTAGGTTTAGGCAGCAAAACCATTTGACTGGGCTTCAGGAAAGAAAACTCCTAGATTAGGTTTAGGTACTAAAATTACTTGGCTAGGTTTAGGAAACAAACTATTTTGGCCAGGTTTTGGAAAAAAAACCTTAGGTTTAAGCACCAAAATGACTTTGTTAGGTTAAGGCACCAAAAGTACTTGGTAGGTTTAACACCAAAACGACTTGTTAGGTTTAGGCACAAAACTACTTGTTTAGGTATAGGCACCAAAAGTACTTGGTAAGGTTTAGGAAAGAAAACTACTTCATTGGGTTTAGGCACCAAAAGTACTTGGTTAGTTTTAGGCACCAAAACTATCTTGCTATGTTTAGGCATCAAAACTACTTGTTTAGGTGTAGGCACCAAAACTACTTGACTGGTTTTAGGATAGAAAACAACTAAATTAGGTTTAGGCCCAAAATTATTGGTTAGGTTTTGGAAAGAAACCGTATCAGTTAGGTTTAAGCACCAAAAGTACTTGGATAGGTTTATGCACCAAAAATACTTGGGTCAGGTTTGGCAAGAAAACTACTTAGTTAAGTTTAAGCACCAAAACGACTTTGTAAGGTTTAGGAAAGAAAAGTCTTCATTAGGTTTAGGCACCAAAAGTACTTGGTTAGTTTTAGGCATCAAAACTATCTTGCTAGGTTTAGGCATCAAAACGACTTGTTTAGGTATAGGCACCAAAAGCACTTGGTAAGGTTTAGGAAAGAAAAACTACTTCATTAGGTTTAGGCACCAAAAGTATTTGGTTAGTTTTAGGCACCAAAACTACTTGGTAACATTTAGGAGAGAAAACTATTTGATCAGGTTTTGGCACCAAAATTACTTGCTTAGTTTTAGGCACCAATACTTAGGTTAGGTTTAGGTACCAAAACTGCGTGGTTCAGTTTAGGCATCAAAACTACTTGTAAGTGTAGGAAAAGAAACTACTTCAGTAGGTTTTGACACCAAAACTGATACTTGGTTACATTTAGGTAAATAAACCTACGTTGATTAGGTTTAGGCACCAAACCTACTGGGTTAGGTTTAGGTACCAAAACTGCTTGGTCATATTTAGGCATCAAAAGTACCTGGTTAGGTTTAGGCACCAAAACTACTTGACTAGTTTAAGAAAAGATATGGTTTGGGTTAAAATAGACCCTTTCACAACATTAGAAAGTCTTTCTTGCAATTACAAAGAACATTGAGGCAATAAGTACTAGCCAATCACAGCACAGTAGCGCTGGCCAATCACCACACAGTGGGGCAGGACAGGTGGGACTGGCTCTTCGTTCCTTCAAATGTCAGCGCTATCAGAGTTGATTTAATATTACTTGACAGGACAGTATTTAGCCATGAACCTATCAAGACCAGTGCTTCAAGATTACAGGTAAACAAAAGAATAACACACACAAACTGATGTTACCGCAAATGATAAGAACAAAGAAACCTTAAATGGTCTAACTACAGTACAAAAAACTGTCCAAAAGGTTAAAAACAGACAAGCCGATTAGGGGTTAAGCTACAAAGCATGTGGTTTTCAGCTAACTAACAATAGCATCCTCAACTGCTGATTTTCTGGCAACTTCGTTTCATCAAAGGTCAGCACTCTGACCTTTTTACTCTGACGTTTTTTTTTAATCAGTAGACAGGAATGATTTGCCTGTCAAAGAGAAATGAGGGAAGCTGATATTTGATATGCACAGCAGTGCTTCAATACAACAGGTAAACAAAACTAACAACTAGGGAAGGCCCCTAACAGTCTCAGAATAACAACACCTCAGACGCCATTCGAAAGCTGGGCCTTGCTTTTAGGCAAGCTGTCGCGCAGTATGGCTAATGTTAGCAGTGCTCGCAGCAGTAGCCTGCTTTCTTGGAGGTTAACGTCCACAGGCCTGTGCTGAATCACATGGTTGTATGCCAGTTTATTTACAGACACAGCCTGCACACAACATTATTTTCATTTTCTAGATCACAATACTGCCAAACCACACTGTTTACCAGATCTCATCTGCGCCATTTTGCTGGTAACATCTGATCCATACAGGCATTAGCATGGAGAGACGGGAGCTGTCATCTGCCTGAGCGGTTACGCATCATCTTAGAGGCAGTTAACCACCGTTGTATTAATGAAATATTAATAAATTCTTTGACCTAGAACTGCAACGATTAATCAACTATTAATCGACCATTAAATTAATTAGCAACTGTTTCGATGATCCATTAATAAGAAATGTCCAAATTCTCTCATTTCAGCTTCTCAAATGTGAATATTATCCAGAGCCTTTAAGTCATCAAACTGAATATCTTTAGGTTGTGGATAAAACAAGTTTCACCATTTCCTGACATTACATGGACCAAACAACTAATCGCTTTAATCGTCAGATTAACTGACAATGAAAACAATCATTTGTTGCAGCCCTAGATTAAGCGTCAACTATTTCTGGTGCAGACTAGAATGAGTGGTGATGTTTAATCATCTAATCGCACACATAATCACCCAAACACAAGAATCATTGTGGTTTTATTACCATAGAATGAGCCCATTAAATCTACAGAGGTTGTGGGTGCTCTTTCGTGGAGGTCGCCAAGTTTCTACAGTAGCCCAAAAAAGGACAAACCAAACACTGGCTGCAGATACAGCCTTTCGCATTTCTCTCAAGTCTCCCAGCCACCGTAGGTTCTCCTACACAATTAGAAAGGGACTCGGAGAAATGAGATGTTTGTTATCTCCGAGCTCACCACTAGATGCCACTAAATCCCACACACTGGTCTTTTAAATTAATATCATAAAACATGTGGCGATTTATCGACTAATGGCTTGACTAACAACTACTCGCCCAATTTAGTAAAGACATCATCTTGCAACTCTTTTGACTGAAACTGCGAAACTATTAAAACTATGATTTGTGCATTACGATCGAGATTTATTGTGCAGCCCTGCAAAGTCAACTAAGAAAAATCTTTAAATCGGGCAACACGACTAACAACTGCTACGTTTATGCAGTTGATCAGAACAAAGAAAACCTAAATAGTGTCAGAACATGTTCCAGAAACGTTAAAAACCAGACTAGCCAATGGGGATTTAGCTACGACGCGTGCGCAAACCTTACGTCGCCGTGTCGCTCTCGAGCGCCCCCCTAACGACACGATAACACTGATAAGACTCAGTTGTATTTGTGAGCAGCACCGTTAAACTGTAGCCACACATACAGTCACCCCCCCCCCCCCCCCCCCCGCACACACGGAACCCTATTTACAACTTTGAGTGGTTTGGTGAACGTCGCCATTTTTTTTTTTTTTTTACACAGACTTGTGAACAGCCTGGGCCGCCAAACACTCTCCCAGCGATCCTTCCTCTGTCTGAGCTGATACTAGTTGTGTCGGCTCCCTCAGCCGCTCCGGCCGGCCCGGACGAACCTTCACGTTATCCCGCCTAACGTCATTTACTGAGTCGGGAACGTGAAGGATGGCGACGCGAATCAAAGCGCTCAACAAAAAAAAACAAAGCAGGTTTACCTTTTAACGCTGCTGTTTCGGCATCCTCCGGTCACCGCTGCGCCGACGCTCCACGGTAAAATGGCTGCAACAACGGCGGTGTGGATGACAGACCCGGGAAGAGAGGCGGAGGCTGCCGGGGAGAGAGGAGAGGGGGCGGGCTCTGTTAACCCCGCCGAGGGGTGGGGGTGGGGGTGGGGATCGGGCGCAAGTGACTGAAAAAAAAATAATCTCAGGTTTGACCGAGAAAAAAAAACAAAACAAAACAAAAAATCCACAATAAATCTCACAAGAACTCGAACATATGTTGTATTCCACAACACAACAACTTCTGGAAAGTAAACAGCGGCCCTCCAAGCTTAGAAAGTGATGTGTGACGTCATGACGGGGGCGGAGCTTAAACCTATTTATGTGTTTGTGGCTGAAAAGTCTTTTAGCATCAGCAAACAAACAAACAAACAACCCGGTGACATGAGGCGTTAGTTGCAGCGCAAAAACAAACATTTCACTCTGAATTTATGCTCCCATGATCCCATAATGAGTCACAAGTGTTAGGTTAAAAAAAACCCAAAAAGACTTAATCCCTGAAATAAAATTCATGACAAATTATGCTGGATGAAAAATATGTGGTCTTTCATGTGAGAAAAACAATTTGGGACACAAACATTGGTTGTCCTAAGCATATTATGGTCCTCAGGTCATTGATATGAAATATCTTAAATATCTAATTAAGATACTGTTTCATACCTTGATTGTTGTTTGACCTGAATGGAATGGGGCCTTAATTAATATCACTGACGAAACCTGTGTTTACCCTAATATTTCGTGTTACAAATGGCTGCTGGAAAAAGGTCTATTGTCAAAAAAGACTGGTCACCACCAGGCAGGGCTTATGCCAGTGTTTGTTGCTGAAACAAATATATTTAGAAATTAAACAGGTGTCCAAAACATTGATAACAACAACAACAACAACAACAACTAATATTAATAATAAATAATAGTAAATAATTATTTTTATAACTAAAATATAATGGTGAATTATCTTACTATTTTATAATTCCTTTCTCGTGAAATACATGACGCTGTGACCAATAGACAGCAGCCATTTTGATATGAAATAGTAGGGTAAAAACAGGTGTTATCAATGATACTAATTAAGGTCCTGTTCCATTCAGGTCGGAGTCCTGCTATTGTGCATGTTGGCTCAATGGAAAGACTCTGCTAAACTAACTAAACAGAACAGGACCACAATTAGTTTCATTAATTAAGCCGTGTGTTTACCTGCTATTTCATATAAATATGACTCCTGTGAACAGGGCTAATTAGTGGCAACTTGCAGGTCTAGTTGCTAGCATGCTAGCCACCAGCAGCATGCTAGTCACCAGCAACATGCTAATCACCAGCAACATGCTAGCGCTAGCCAACCACAACAGCCTGCCAAGCTAGTGGCACATCACTAACAGGACAAAAAGGTAATACAATTGTTTTTAAGATATGTATCATTGAGTCCTGAGATGACTGACTGCATCCATGGTTTCTGGGCCAGTTTAGCACTGATGAGCCAATACAGCTAATATGACAAAGGTCAGCACTGTCAGGACAGTTTGCTAAAAACAATCTTAGTAAAAATGAAAGAGTCTGCGTTGGTGGGACGTGTTGCTTCAGGCACTGGTGAGACAACTGACGCTCCTAAGCTCTCCCATAACCCGAGCTGAGTAAACTTGGAACCTTGGTTAACTTTCTCAATTACTGTAAAAGGGACATAGTTACATCTTATGTTAGCTAATGTTAGCAAAATGCTAGCAAATGATTGATGCAGATTAGGTAGCCTGCTAGCCAGTCTTAGCTCATGTTAGCAAACCTTTAGTTAACTTGCTAACTAACAACTGATGTACTGTATATTAGCTGACTAGTTAGCTGCTAGTTGCTAACATTTGCCAACATAAGATGTGAATATATGTGGTTTTACAGGTCCTCCTGCAACATCTTTTAATCATCTTCAAAACTGCTTTTCTTTTCAACATAGATGAACCCAGCACATTGCACATCTGAGTACAAGACACAAGAAAGGAGAATGTTTACCAAGGGAGTTTTCGTAACTGTTACCTAGAGCACAGAGTAAATGTGGGTCGGATAAGTCCCCTTTGGAAGGCTATTTTCATTATGCATTCATTAGTGCTTAGAGTCTCTGTTTTTGTATTTTGTATATTGATAAAATCCTAAATTAAAATATAACAAATACATTTAAAAAAAAAAAAAACATACTACCTATGTGCAGTGCACACACATTACAACACTTCACAAGTCTCACACCACTACTCTGGTCTGAGTGGAACCAGCTAATCTGACAGTCAGTTCATTATCTTTTGGAAAAAAATGCTTTAATTAGTGGAAATTTATCTTATTATCTTGTCTCAGCATCCGATTTAAAGAGACATTTACATGGTAAGACCAACCACTAACATTACCTACCAGACCAACCTCTTACATTAGCTACACAGGGCACCACTAACATTAGCCTACCAAGACCAACTGCTAATGTTGCTACACAGGCAGCCACTTACATTAGCTACAAAGACCAACCATTAACGTTAGCTACACAGACAAACTGCTAATGTTAACAGACATACTAATTCAGTACCGACCAACATAACATACGCTACACAGACCAACTGCTAATGTTAGCCAACAGACCACCACTGACATTAGCTACACATATAAACTTCTAGCATTAGCTACACAGACCAACCGCTAACATTAGCTACACAGAACAACCGACTAATGTTAGCCAACAGAACAACCACTGACATAAGCTACATAGACCATCTGTTAAAGTTAGCTACACAAACCAACTGCCAATGTTAGGCCACAGATCAATCGCTAACATTAGCTACACAGACCAACTTCTAATGTTAGCTACACAGAGAAACTGCTAATGTTAGCCAAGAGACTAACTGTTAACATTAGCTACACAGACCAACTTCCAACATTAGCTACACAGACAAACTGCTAAGCTTAAACTACACAGACACAACACTAATAATAGCTACACAGACCAACTGTAATGTTAGCTAACAGACCAACCGATAACATTAGCTAAACAGAACAACCACTAATAACAGCCAACAAACAACCACTACCATATGCTGCACAGACACCACTGATGTTAGCTACACAGACAAACTGCTAATATTAGCCAACAGACAACCACTAACATAATATGCAGAACCACTGCTAGGGTTAGCTGCACAGGACAACTGCCAACATTAGCTACACAGGACCAACTGCTAAGTTAGCCAACAGAATCAATCCTAACATTACCTACACAGATCACTTTTAACGTTAGCTACACAGACCAACCACTAACATTAGCTACACAGAACAACTGCTAACACAGCTACACAGACTAACCACTGACATTTAGCTACACAGGACCAACTGCTAATGTTAATTGTAACCAAATACATTTTTAAAGTACCTTTCCAACCCTGCATTGTACTCGGCCAGTGCAGCTCCTTGCTGGATAGTGTCGCATTCACCGTGTTTCCATCTTATCGCCAAGCAAATCCATCAGCTCGTTTGGAGCAAACAAACAAGTGCAAAGATCTGGTCTACATTTTGTCACATATGTTCTGACGTTGGTGTGAATGTGGGGAAGTCACTGTGTCAACCACATGAGGCAGCCATTTGACTGGTCACACATTTTTAAGTATACCCACCCACTGTTATGTTTGAATTTCTCCAGGTCTGGATCAGACCCGAGCCACACTGAAAAAGATGCATTCACATAGACTTTACTCCATATCGTAAAAATGGTACGCTCAGCTGAATAATGAAATTCTACCAGGGGCCAAATGGCAGCAAAAACACGTTGCTGATTGTGCAGCAAACATTGGCCTTATTTGCATTAATTTAACTTAACCAAAACCTTTGTACCACAAAAGCACATGTACCATTTGTGAATTTACATAGGCTGTTTGGGGTCCACCAATGTACTGACACAACAAGCTGTTAAAAACGACACTAAGGTGGCGTTTGAAACAACAATAGCCCTACGTCACAAAACGCCGCCTCCTCATTCAGAGACAGCTGACACAGAGCCGCTGGCAATGAAATGAAGGTAAGAAGAAGTTGAGCTTGGCCAGTCACATATGAGCAAGTGCTCATTCTCAGTAGATTAATGTGAAATTGTTAACAGCATGAGTCTGTGCAGTGATTTGCCATCTGATGAGTCTTCTAAATCAAAAATGTTTTACTTAAACTGAACCTCCTCCAACATGGCAACGCAAGTCCAGCTCCTTGTGTTTGTTTTTGATGTTCTGTTTTCAGTGTGAACATGGCTTTATCCCCTGTTGGTCAGTTTCACAGATTGGTTTGCTTCTTTTAGATAATAATATATTACCCAGATTAGTCAAAACACATTGTTTGTTTCCAGGTTGTTGATCTTTCTTGTCAAAGGACTTTTGCTGAGAGTTTAACTTTCAGTTTCTCCACAGTGGGAGTCTTGTGGAGGGTCGGTACCAAGTGTTGGAAATCAGAAGTCTACGCTGGGACAGAGGAAAAGTCTGGATCTCTACACCAGCCCTTAGCCTACAACACAGCTGCACATCTGCTGGAGTCCCAAAGGTTCAAAGGAAGTCACTGGAGACGGTCAGAGTTCGACGCAATAGAGTTTATTCCTTTAGCAAGAAGTAAACCCCAGCAGTCCCCGGAGTCTGCTAACGTTTACAGCTTATGTAAGAGCAGATGAAGACAGAGTTTAATCAATTCACCACACCTGTGCTCTCGTGTTTCACGTAATTGAGAGACTACAAAAAGACGCCACCGTCCATGCTCATGAAATGCAGAGTATTGCTTCTCTCAGAGCCTCCTGCACACCTTCAATGTGTAGAGAAATGGAAAGCTTGACAGCTCCAGTTATGGCTGCTTACCCATGACTGGACAGTTGCTGTTTGGAGGCGGGGCTTAGCAAAGGGTCAACTGAAATAAAGAAAATGTCGAACGAGAGGAGGTCACTCGCCCTGCCAGGCCAAAGATGGTGAAGCACCTGCTGCAATGACACCACAACTGCAACCCGCGGAGATTTGCAAAGTTCTGCAGACATTAACATGCCCTCCACATATGTTGTCCCGAGCTGAAGCAAGAATTCAAACTGAAGCAGTCGTTGGTCACTTGCAGCCCTTAGTGGCCAGTTAAGAAGAGTGAGGAGTCAGTTGTCAATGGTCGTATCAAACAGAGCATCAAAAAATAAAATTACTGCCTTATAATTGTTTGTCTCCACCAACCAGTCAAGTTATTTCCAGACTCATATAATCTATGTAGTGAAGAGTCTGAAAGAGTTTAATATGGAACTCACCACATATTGACCTGTAACTGTGAAGGAATGTAATAAAAAGTATGAAGTGGATTTTTTTGGCGAAATGAAAGTTATAGCATACATGTATGATTCCAGTGAATAATTTTGGGTGAGAAACATGTTGTATTTTCATATATTTTGGTGTAATTTTGTCATAATTAACGCATGACCACCAACATCTCATCAGTTCATCTTTGAGTTCAAGTGGTCATTTGTGCCAAGTTTGAAGAAATTTCCTCAAGGTCGGGCATGTCAGCCACATGGGGCTCTTAGGCCCCTCTCCAATGACTGTGACTTTGGCTAAAAATTGTATGGAAATAAATTTCTTTTTTTTTTCTTTTTTTTTTTTAACATTTTTATTTCCATTCATCGTTTTAGGTCTATAAAAAAGTTAAGATAATTCAAAATTTCAAGGCAACAGACTGCAACTTTTTTGTTTTGTTTTGATTAAGTTCTGAAGAAGTTTTACCAACCAATAATCTTTAGTTGCGATTATTTACTTTTCTTCATCAGATAAATTTGAATATTTGAGTTTTAGAAACTCCCAAATTAATATTTTCCATTAAAACCATTTAATTTTCAGGCACCAAAATAATGACAAATCAGGTTCACAGCTCACCACGACCAGATTTTGAAATACATTTTTTTGAGTCTCTAAAACTGAGAGATCCAAGTTTATCTACAGAAGAAAATTATCCCAACTAAAGATTGTGAGTCAGCAAACCTTTTTAAAGTTGATTTCACAGCATAAAAGTTTGAGTTAGGCTCAAAAATCTATTGCAATATGTTACCTTGAAATTTTGAATAGGCTCAGCTGTTTTTTTTTTTTTGTTGTTGTTGTTTTTGTTTTTTTTTACAGTGTAACATGATTCTTACATTTGCCAACTGAAGAATATGCAGCCTGCACACCAAGAAAAAAAAAAAGAGGGTCATAGCATACATCTATGACTCGGTACCTTTTCCTCTAAATGTTGACGGTGGCTTCTTGAGTCTCCATAAGCTAGCTAAGGATGCCAAATTAAAAAGAAAAAAAAAACTATCCAGGGAAAAGAGAGAATTCAATAGTTGTGGCTCCAGACAGATTTTTTCCCCCATTTTTTTGGGCTAAAAATGGCTCTTTTGATCGTCAAGGTTGCAGACCCCTGCTCAAAGCGAGATATCGTGTTCACAAGAATGGAATGAAATGAAAACATGATGCCTGTGTTCACAGCTGTCGCTGGCGTGGAGCCATTTAAAAAAGGGGGGTTTTCAAGGTTTTTCAAAAATTCTGAATCACAGAGGTCCGTCAGCAGACAGTCATGATTGTGCACAAAAAAATAGGCAGATTTGTAAAGTAGCATGCAGGATTAGCTGTGGACAAGCTTTAGGTCTGTTGATCACTCACGCATACACTCACTCACATGATCCACTGCCAGGGATTTAAAAAAAAAAAAGGATGATGCTCAGTGTGTCTAAATCAGACTGCTGAAACCTCATATCAGCTTCAGGACTGTAAAGTGAACCCCCATCACTAACACTGGAAGCATTTTAGGAATGGATTCCAGTATGAACACCTGCGTCAATATTCACCTGGCTATTATTTCAAGACAGATTTTTTTTTTTAAAATGTGAATCTATTGGTCCAAAATATCTGTGAGAACGGTAGACAAAATGAAAAAAAATACCTGAGATCATAATTTTCCACATTCTTTTATTTGCATGACATACAACAGATTTGTGATACTGCTGATATTCCAGAGATATGTACAGTAGCTCCTGTCCCAAACGCTGTGTGGCCAAAAGTATCTGGACATACTTTTACCCAAAACACTGAAGCTGTGTAACAACCTCCGCTCTTCTGGTTTCAGTCTTTTCACCAGATGTTGGAACCTGTTCGCAGGCAGCCCAGTGAGTTCCAGCACTGATGTTGGGTGATCTGGCCCACAGTCGGTGTTAAAATTCAGTCCAAAGCTGTTGGATGGAGTTGAGATAAGTTCTTCCTCACCAAACAGGGAAAAAAAATTCTTTCTGGTTTTGTGCAAGGTGGTACAGTGTTGTCATGTTGAAACAGGAAAAAGTCTTCCACACACTGGTGACACAAAGTTAGAGGCACACTATTGACTAAAATGTTATGGTGTGCTGTAGTATTAAGATTGGAAGGCTGTCCAATAACTTTTGGCCATATAGTGTTTATGATAAAGTAAAGGTCATTTATGATGATGTACCAACTTGTGCTTCAGCTCCGAGGAGAGAGAGGAGATGATTCAAAAACGACACAACATACAGAACATTAACACAAACAACAAAACTAACACCAACAAGTCTCTGATCATATTTCGTCTGTCAGCTAAGTCCATCCATCCGTTCATCTGTCAGTCGTCAACTTTGCGGGCTCGTCGGCAGAACGTCCAGTGATGTTCCACTGTGTTCTCATTGGCCCGTTCGCTCATGTGGTGAACACGTGTGTTGCGTATTGTGAAACCCTGAAAAATAAAGACACAGGCAAACTGAGTCATCGCAACACATTTATTCACCATATGATTTTTAAAAATGCTTTGTTGTATTAAAAACAAGAGTAAGCTGAAACCTAATATACAGCTGGACTGTGTGTGTGTGGTCGATGTGCTCCTGAGGGCGTAATTAAGGAGTGTCTGCACCTCGTACACAGTGTCCGCAGTACGAGGGTGCACGTGGGGTCACAGTGTGTTGTTGTGCACCTCCCAGTTTCTGAGACTACGTGCCCACTGCGTGCAGACGGCTTGGTCAGGTCGTCATACAGTCAGGTTGATATACAGTGGGTGTTTTTTATATATGTTTATATTTTGGGGGGCTTTTATACCTTTAATTCAGCTGAAGATACAATAGGAAAGGAGGAGAGAGAACGGGGGAAACAACATGCAGAAAAGGGCAATTGGTGGGAGTCGAACCCACGGCTGCTGCGGAGGACTCACAGCCTCAGTACATGGGGCTAACGCTCTACCAACTGTGCGACCTGGCCACCTGCAGTATGCGGTTTAATTTGAGAGTAGCATGAGCGAAATTTGTGCAGGAATCAATAAGCACTTCTTAATGACTCCTCTGAAATCCCAATTCTTGAATCAATTCTTACTTTGGAATTGGTTCTTGATGTCAAGCCCTGACGCCCCCTCGCTAGTTCAGAGAAAACTACAGCAGTGAGCATTCAGCATAAACTCCTCTCTGCACGCTTGTAGCTCACACACCATCTGCAGAGGCCTGTGCCACGTTGTCATGTGAGCATAAACAGCGATTAAAAGGCTTGTATGTCAGGGCTCTGTGATTGCAATATGTCATACAATTAGTGGAAATGATCTGTTTTGCATTACAATTTTCATGTTCACTAAAATATATATATATTAAAATCATGATGATGTGATATTTATTGAGGTCTGTACCAAACAAACATGTTTTCTTTCATCTGGAGAACAAGATTTTTAGTCCAGGACATCTCTGCAGCACTATAGTACTTCATTATAATGCTGTTTTATCATACATTTTTTCCTTTTTTTTTTTTTTTTAAACTGAGATTTAGTTCTGGTTCTGCGATTTGGATATTCATTTTGAAAGAGCAATGGGGAATCAATAACATCACCAGTGACTCACACAGGGACAGACTCTAAAGTTTATGGTGCTGACCCCGTTTTGCTGCAGTCTGGCAAAAAACAGACTATCCCATTCATGGTGACCACTTATTTTCAACATGTAGAGACTAAATAAGTGCTGTTTTCTGTGGTTTTTTTCACATGCAATACACATGTTCATAAAACATCTGTTCTAATGTTTTTAATGTCTCCGACTGATCTAAACTGTTTTCTGGCAGGAAGATCATTTTCAGCACGATGTGTAAGATGAGATAAAAGCTACTCACAGCTTTGGAGATGAAGTCGAGCAGGTGGACGCGCAGGCTAACTTCCTGTTGGTGGTCACATGGTCCGAAGGTGAAGGACACCTGGTAGTCTCTAGTGTCCATCATGTGTTTGTTCCACTTTGTGAAACTGCTCGCGATGGACTCCAACACTGCGTGGACCTAAAAAAAAAGAGTAATGGGATTACTTGTTTAAAATGTATTTTGTAATATTTTCTATCTTGTGTCACTTATTAACTATGATTTTGTTTTTATATACATTGGCATTTTTATACTGTGTTAAAAATCAATATTATTGTTCTTTTGTTCTTCAATATTTCTTAAATTATGTAATTATATTTTTTATTTATTCAGTTCTCCCTTAAAAATAAAATCACCATGAGCCTTGAAAGTTTCCATGAAGATTATGTACTTATAATGATTGTTAGCTTATCACTTCATCACCAAAAAAATGTAAAAATTTCCCTTAAAATGGAAGTGGGTGGTAATGATACATTTTTCATTATGCATCACACTGTCAATATATACTGTTTTATTTATAGACAAAATAAACAGACAGACCAACTAATGGTAAGGTATTTACATATCTTAAAAATTAATTTACTTTGTCACATTAATGCGAAAATTTAACATTTCCATAAATCAGTCTTTGCTCATTGATTTGCAGCCTTGCCCACAACAGTATTTCATTACAGCCAGAAATACTGTAATGAAGGGACAAAATACCACAGAATAAAAAGTATAAAAACATTTGTCATCTAATAAATTGTATATGTACTGTCATGTCATCTAATCCTATTTTGCAACTCCCAAAAGATAATAGGGAGAAATGTGGACTTGAGTCACATGACTTGGACTCTAGTCACAAATGTGATGACTTTAGACTCAACTTCACAAAAATCCAAAAGACTTGCAACTCGACTTGGACGACTCATGACTTTGCTTGAACTTGAGCCTTCTGACTTGAAAATACTTGATACCTTCCCCCAAAAAGTGTGAATCCACAAATCAATTCATTTCCCTTCATTTTCTGAGTCGACTAACATTGACACTATTAATCAATTACTAATTAATTCCTCAGATCCACTTTGTTTGAACCAAACCAACATAAAGTTGCAGGAGAGAACCATGACGAAGTAAATGTTGCGCTACTGAGCTCCAGTTGAAAAAAAAAATCATTTTAATTATGTTGCTGCACAAATCTGCGAGGTGGTCAACAAAAGTAGTAGTAGTAGCGAGGAGTATGCAAAACGTGCAGGTGGACAATTACAGATGGAGAAGCAACAACTTCCATCTTGTGTGCAACGTTTGACATTTGAAGTTGTACAAAGAACAATAAACTGCAGCTAATATTAACATAGAGTGTGCTAACATTAGCTTAACAGCTTAGTAACCTTGTAAATCAATGAGGAAGGAAACTTGTTTGTGACTCAAAATTCAGAGTTTAGGACTTGGGACTTGGGACTGACTAGGTGTGAAGAGTGATGGAGGTTATAGTTCTTTACTTTTTCCTTATTCTTTGGACTGGTTTTCATTGAGAAACAATACTGAGGTGTTGTTGAAATAACTTCACTGTGAGGTGCACACACATCTGCAGGGGTACTTAATTACAAAGCTCAGGTGTGCGAGAGTGTACGCCGGCTGAATAAGTGTTACGCAGATGCCAGCTCTGTGTCTTCAGGTCCCCTGACGACACACTGCAGCTTCATCACCTTCCAGCTCAAAGACTTTTGTTTGAGAACCTGCTCTTTTATTTCAGGATCCATCCAACCGAAACTAAACTGAAAAAAACAAGACGAGCTCGCCGCTCACAAGGGCAGCGACCACCTCTCGGCTATTATCTCTGTTCTTGTAAACCAGTCCAGTTTTCTCTCTCCGACACACTTCAGGTCAGGGCTAGTATCCAGAGCTTGTAAATAAACCCCCTAGATGTTACTACTCTGTAACACTAGGGACTTGAGTGCAAAGACTTGAGACTTACAAAACAATGACTTGTCCTCCCAACATGCTAAGTGGAAAAAAAATGAAATAAATGCAAATGAATTAACTAACCTGCAGAGCTGTTAATTAACCGCTTCTCAAAACAAAGTTATTAGGGCTGGGTTAGAAAACATAAATTAATTGATTTTCCTTTGTATGGTCCAATATAGATTCATAAAATCCCCCAAATCAGTCTTTTAATATATGTCTTTTCCCCTGTGGATGTGTGGTACAGCCTGCAGTTTTAACCCTGATACTCTCACATGACCAGCTTTTGGCACGAGATCTCGCTGATGTGCTGCAAGGTGGTAGTGGTGGTGGTGGGGTTGACCACTAGCTACATAGCTCATCAGTTGTATTTCAATACTAGACAACTGTTGCAGTGACCAGATTAACTGTGTGTTCACAATCATGCAGGGCAACCGAGCTACCGGGCTAACCAGTTTGCTTATCACTTGTTAAGGCAAATTTCCACAGGATAATTACTGAAACAAGTCTTTACAGACATTAGACCGGTCCAATAAACACACTCTGTACCTTCTAGTCCACAATGAAGCCAAAAATATAACAGACAGCGGAGCCACAGGAAGGAAAGAAACTTGCATACGTACTTTGAAATTAAAATATCTAAATAAAAATGTCTAAAAATGAAGAATTCATTCAGAACTAAACAATGGTAGGGAGAACACTGTTAATTCAACTGCTTTGGAGTCAATTCTTAATGTGAACATTAATATTTTCAATATTGCACCAGGTTAGAGGTTTCCTTATACAATTTACAGCACTAGTTCTTTAAGAATCTCTTTCACGGGGCGGATGTTTAGCTCAGTTAGTAGAGCATCCGACCCATGTATGGAGGCTGTTAGTCCTCTGCAGCGGCCGCTGGTTCGATTCCCGCCTTCGGCTCTTTGCTGCGTGTCATCCCCCCTCTCTCTGCCCTGTTTCCTGTCTACTCTCTGGCTGTCCTGTCAATTAAAGGCAAAAATGCCCAAAAAAATAACTTTAAAAAAAAAAAAAAAAAGAATCTCTTTCATATCCAAGCAAAAATTGGTATCATAAGTTATACATAGCCAGTGAAAAATCAATATTTCAATCTTAAAATCATATGAACATTGAATCATCTACAAACACCTGTTGTTATGATGCTATTGAATTAAACAGAATGTCTAAAAAGAATAAATTACATTATTTAGGATTATATTATCGTCAGCATTAAAACTGAAGTATGAAAATGTACAGATGAAAATATTCCCTTTCACAGAAGGAACAACTGAATGTATGAACGTAGACAAAAACACTGCAAACACTTGTGAGTCAAGTCAAGTGTGAAGAACGCTGTTGCTCAGGTGGAGAAAATGTTTCAAATTTAGTAGAAATTTGTGTTTTTTACAAATTGTTTGACTCCATGAATGAACAGGGAACACACATTGACAGGAGGAGACAGCAGCGTCGACAGGAAAATAAGATAAAAATGAATGAACTGAATATTCTGCCATAATACTGTATATCGACACATTGCTGACCGGACCTGCTCCCACTGACCTTGGTGGTGATGGTGAGCTGGGTGATGATGACCGCGACAGGGTTGGAGTACTTGGAGAGCTTCCTGGTGCTGGATAGCTCCACCACCTCCTCGTAGGTGTCGGACGGGTAGGGCAGCAGGGTTTGGGGTCTCCCAAGCATTGGATCAGGGGCTCGATCTGATAGAAGTCAGCCTCCTTCCTGAGCAGCTCGGTCTCCTTGAAGTCGCACGGCAGCGTCAGCTCTGACGTCCGCAGGAAGTTGAGGATGTAGCTGAAACAGCAGAAACGCAGACAGGATCAGTCCGGACTGCTGAGCCGATGATTCTGAGCTGTCAGTTACCGTCAGGACAAGGAGGGGAGGAGCTGCCGACAGCTGCAGAATGAGAAAAGTTTTTCTGTTGTCTGACATTTAATTTTATCTATTCCTCAAAATTGACTCACTTCTCTCTCGGATAAGTGTTTGTTGTGCTGTATTATTCATATATCAGCAAACCATGAAAAACAACAAGAACAAAATTGTTCTTGTCCATCTAAACACTCTGATTCCTAAGTGAACAAAGTTAATGATTATGATATTAATGGCTATAAATAATCACACAGCTTTTCATATGATAATTTTGATCATTTTTTAAAAAAGATTCAAAATTTTTGATTCAGCTTCTTAAATGTGATATTTTCAGTTTTTCACTCTTCATGACAAAGATTTTGGGTTGTGGACAAAACAAAACATTAGGGAGGATGTCATCTTCAGGTTGGGAACACCATGAACTTTCCACATCTCTCACATATTAGACCAAACAGCTATCATAATCGAGAAAATGTTCACAAATTAGTTGCTGCGTGTCATTCCCTCTCTCTCTTTGCCCCGTTTCCTGTCAACTCTCTAGCTGTCCTCTAAATAAAGGCAAAAAATGGCCAAAAAAATAACTTAAAAAAAAAAAAAGTCACTCAAACAGGAGGAAATTGTGAATTTAGCTCGGGACTATTTTCCATGGCGGATTAATCCACATTTGGTGTTCTTGTGCGTTTCCAGCGGCAGGATGTTGGATTTGGGATTGAGTCTAAATAAACTATAGTATGAGTTCATGGTAATGACTAAACATGTCAACCAGAGAAACGGCGTGGCTCACTGATGTGTTTTAAGAGGTGTGGGCGGGGCTTAAATGTGCTGTGTCTCTATAGTGGAAAAGCGACTAATGGAGCTAAGTGGCTCAGAGGAATAAGGTAAGTCAGGCTTTGATACACAGACAATACTTGATCGTAGAATTGCTGGTTTGGGTCTTTTCATGGGATTTGTTGACATGAAAAAAAATACAGGTCAGAGGACAAAGGCCAACATCTCCATTTCTGCTGTGATATGCAGATGGTCGAGTCAGAATTTGGTGTAAACATCCTGTATCCATCCTGCCTTGCGTCAGCGGTTCCAGCTGCTGCTGCTGGTAGTGGTGGTGGTAGTGTGAAAGTGTGGGGAATATTTTCTTGGCACACATTAGGCCCCTAAATGCCAACTGAGCATTGTTTAAATACCACAGCCATCTGAATATTGTTGTTGACCAGGTGCATCCCTTCATGACCACAGTCTACCCACCTTCTAATGGCTGCTTCAAGCAGGATGACGCATTATATTACAAAACACACGCTATCTCAAGCTGGAGCCATAAACATGATAATGAATTCAGTGCACTCAAATGACCTCAACAGTCACCAGATCTCAGTCCAGTAGAACATGTTTGGGATGAGGTAGAACACCAGACTGGGCAACATCACTGTGAGCTGACAAATCTGTAGCGACTGTGATGCTATCATGTCAACAAACATGGAGCAGAGTCTCTAATAAATGTTTCCAGCACCTTTTTGAATCCATGACACCAAGAATTCAGGCGGTTCTGGAGCCAAAGGCGGTCCTAATCAGCATTAGAAAGGTGTACTTAATAAAGTGGCTCCTGAGAGTGTAACTATTAGCATGTTAGCATGCTGCGTTTGTCCTGAAGGGGGCACCGGAGAAAAGGTTATGTTGGTACATAAATGAAAAGGGTTTGTCCTATCTATGACGGCCATTTTCACTGTCTGACCAATCAGTTTTAGCAGGAGCTTAACGTAACATGCTACAGTTAAAGGGACAGTTCAACCTAAAATCAAAAATACAGATTTTTCCTCTTTTCTGTAGTGTTATTTATCCATCTAGTTTGTTTTGGTGTGAGTTACAGAGTTTTGGAGATATTGGCTATAAAGATGTCTACCTTCACTCCACTATTATGTGACTTAATGGCACTCGGCTTGTGGTGCTCAAAACACACACCCCACACACACACACACACAAGAACAACATTCTGAAAATTCAACACCTGCGTCTTTTTTCCCTAAATCATGAACCGGTTACTCAAGATCATCCACAGAGCTCTTTGTTTCATGTAGGAAATATTGTCTTTCTAGCAGAAAGAACGTAGTTCCGGTAGATTCTAGTGCAGGAAGAAAACAGTTCCTGCTCACAACAAGGTCTGTGGATTATCTTGAGTAACTGGGTCATGAGTTTTGGAAAGAGACACTGGAGCTGAATTGTTCAAAAGCATTTTTGCTTCAACCACCACAAGCTGAGTGCTATCTAGTCCCTTTATACTGGAGGAAGACAGACATCTCTGCAGCCGATATTTCCAAAACTCTGAAATTCACACCAAAACAATCTAATTGGCCAGAGGAAAAGTTTTTTCATTTTTATTTTTGGGGCAAACTGTCCCTTTAAGATGCTGATACGCATGAAAATTATGTAATAATAACAATAATAATAATAATTAACTATGTTAATGTGCCCATATTTAGCATGTTTAGCTTGCTAGCTTTCTAGTTCATCACAAGCTGACTATCACAAAGATGATCCAAAAACACATATACACAAATGCTTCAATACTAGGGAGGGGAATAGCTAGAAATTTATTGATACCGATAATGATAATGATCGATTCTGCTTGTTGGTCAGATTCTTCATCGATTCCCTCATTGACTCCTCATCAATTTTCGTGTGGTAAAAAAGCAGGCCTACACAGCTTTACAGCATCAATGTTACTGTTTTATTATCTCAGAGTCTGAACACAGACATGCATGTGATTCAGATGCAGCAACAGTGTGTCTGTCATCATCTAAAATGGATGAAATAAGAAAATATTTGTGCAGCATTCCATTTCTTTTACGTTTTCTTGAACAAAGAAGAAAAATCCCTGAAGCCGGCCCATGTGAAGCTAATGTTATTACAGTATAACACAGGATATTTAACCACGGTAATGGATGTGCTGCTCGGTTGAGAAGCAGTGGCACTTGTGCGTAGAGCGTCAAGCATTAAGTGTCATAGAGTGACATTCCTGGAATTCAAGCCCATGTTGAGTTAAAAGAAGTTTAACCATGTTGCTGGTATTTCCACTCTTACTTGAAATGATCATTTTACAGACATTACAACTAATACTGTTTATCTTTCTTCATGAAAAGAAGCCACACTGTGGACGTTTCTTCTTTTCTCTCTCCACCATCACTCCTTCTTTTTGTAAGTTTCCAGCAGCGTAGATGCATCAGTTTGATATAATTGTTTTGCAATCCATAATAGGGCTGCACAATTAATCAAAATTTTATCAATATCGCATTATGGCTTTCTGTAATTTCAGATCGCAGGAGGTGCAATATTTGTTAAAGGCATAATGTGTGTCAAAAAACTTTCAAATTAATGGATGTCATGAGACAGAGATGTCCTGTCCTACAAATCAGATTCAAATCTTCATTTGGTACAGATTACTGCAAAAAAAAAAAAACATCACAACATAGTCATTTTAATGTTTCTCAGTCAAATTAAGAATAATGATTGTAAAAATTGTCACCACCTCTAATATTGCAAATCATATCGCAATTGTGAAATCAGTCAAAATAATCCCAATTAGATATTTTTTCTGCCCTAATCTGTAACGGTCAGAAATACACGCTGCTATCGATGAAATGAGCGGACAAGCTCAGAGGCAAACGTTTCTGATGGATCTGACAATTTGGAAACATTTCTCGATTCCCATCCCTGTTGGAGTTTACAGCAGGGTGAAAGTGATTCATCTGATCAGCTAGCAGCAGATTTTACTATTCAAAAATATATATTTCTGCCACACACAGACACACACGCTCACATACTTCTAAATAACTCTGCATGTCTGTCCAACTATGGAGAGGGATCTCTTCTCAGTTGCTCTTCCTGAGGTTTCTTCAATTTTTTTGTCCATTAAAAAGGGTTTTGGAGGGAGTTTTTCCTGATCTGAATTAAGGGTCTCAGGGTAGAGGATGCTGGACACACTACAGATTGTGAAGCCCCTCGTGATTTTAATTTATGATTTATGATATCGGGCTGTAAATAAAATTTGACTTGACTTGACACTCACCGAAACAGCGGCCCGTCACGGTCGATGAAGTAGTTTCCATGTGCGTCCCTGACAGTGGGGAGGTCTCCTCTGAACATGGCTCCCAGCATGGAGTCTGGGTAGCGCTGCAGCGTGGACAGAGACGTGCTGTACACGCAGCCGCCCACGTTCAGAGTCACTGGCTCCCCCATCTGGACAGAGCAGAAACAGCAGTTAGAGACAAAACAGCAGGCCTTTCTCAATACAGACTACACCAAGAACGAATCTGTGTTTGTGGAAGTTTGAACAGAAGGACGTAGAGCGCTCAGATTTTTATTTGGGATGACAGTGGCTGTTGCTGACATCAGCAGCTCAGCTGTGCTCAGTTTACACATAAACATACATGTACATCTTTTTATCTTCACTGTCATGTATAAACAAAATAAAACCAAATCTGACATCATAAACCACACTGCCTCTGTTTATACCCACATATACAACCCATGGATGTTCAATGTATAAAGAGACACTTCGATATGGTGCCTTGGTTTTAATTTTGCCCATGTGGCCACTCGCAGCATTACAGCAAAAAATCTTGTACAGCAAGAAATAAGCCACAATTATAAAAAAAGACTTCCGTAAACCTGTTGACAGGACATCGCAAACTGCAAACAAGGTCAATTATGACTCTCTCTATTGTGAATTTTGATCCATGGAGGTTTTTTATTTGTAAAACATTTCTTGATCCGAGATAAGCTATTTAAAAATATATGGCCTCATCACAATGTAAAGTCTATGTGGGCCAAGCAGGAACATTTCTGCACATATTCAGTGGGCAGCATACTGCTTAAGTAAGACCGGAAGCTTTCATTCCTACTGGACTGAACAGACGCCATCTTTGGGTCCAGTATCCAGGTCTTATAATACATCCATAGTACGCTGTATTTACATCTCTAAAAGGGTCACAAATTTTCAAGTAATTTTTTGATGTATGAGCTAAATATGTGAAATCTAAGCTGTTCATTTCTGGACTAAGAAAACTGTCAAAACCACATTTATTTAATAAATTCAGTAGCCCCTTTTTTCACCATTACAACTAAATGAATCATCCAAACTATTAAAACTGAACAATCTGATGCAGATATACTAACCATACTAAAAAAGATCCTTTGTTTCTTTGTCAAGCCTCGTTTTCTTGCATGGTACAGCTCGATTTCTTGATTTTCTTTTCGACTGCAGGCAGTACCCCCTTAAAGGCAGGTTTTTCTCAGATTCTCAGAGCTGGTGTTCACATAGTATTTTTTGTTCTGAGCACCCGTCTCTTTTTTCAAATGTTTCCAATGAGGAGACAGTGTACGTGGTAGCATGCAGCTCCCAGTGTTTTCTTCCCGAACGCCTCACCTTGTTTGTGCAGCTGCTCCGAGCGCTTCTACTTATAAAACTCTGAACTTTTTAGAAAGGCACTGGTGTTGTCGCCTTCGCTTTTTTTTTTCAGGCAAACAATGTATTAGATTGGAACTCGTCAGCCTGGTAATCATGAAAATGTGGAGAAAAGGTGAAGCTTGTTCTGTCTGTCACATTATAAGCTTGTTGTTAGCCGACCATCTGTTAACATTGAATAAAGTTAGCTCCCTAGCTAATGTCAATCATAAACCACATGCAGTGTTTTTTTTTTCTCCCAAGCGCCCTTTGTCGGGAAAAAACAAACAACGTTACATCAACACGGGGCCTTATCTGATCATCATAACAATTCTACATGAAGCTGCTGCGATATCATCTTCAACGCGACACAAACAGAGGAACAATGGAGGATACTGAGGGGACGGTGTTCTTGATTCTCAGTATGTGTCTGTTTGTCACAGCAGGGAGACAAACTTTATTTCAGAAAAAGCTGAAAGCAGAGAGACAAAAGACAGATGACTCTGGTTGCTGAGTGTCAAGCAGCTGATGATTCCTGCAGTGTTTTCACTCCACTGTTTAGTTTCGGCTCAACTCATTTGTAGCCTCTCAGACTCGAGCCAGATGCACAAGAGATCTCGCGATATTTTCACACGTGCATCCATTAAAAGATATGATGTCTCGCGATACATCAACGCCATGTTTACATGCTACCTGGGAGGCTACAGTTGACATTTTGGCTAAAAACATGGTGTAAATGGCATCTTTTGTGGTTAAATTTTAATGTCGCGGCTCGCGGACACCACACGAGCAGGATGGAGACATTTTGTGTTTGTTTTGTGTTCTTTTTTTTTTTTTTACATTTTATCCGTGGTCTCCATTCACTGCCATTGTACTGGATGAGGCTGCTACCCTGTTTTCTGCTGAAACTCCAGGATTGTTTTGTGAACTGAAGATCTTCACCCATCCTCACATCAACATAGGGGTGAGTACATATTGAGTGGATTATCGTTCTGGGGTGGAATATCGCTTTAAAGATACAACAAGGAACTTTCATTTTATGTTGATTTTGGAGGCACCTGTGGACAAAAGCGGTGATGTTTCCACCACAAAACATAACATCAGAAATAAAATGATCTAAATAAAAATCTGTCTTGCTTCTATTTGACTGGCTAACATACAACTCACCGGAGCTTTGCCTGGGAAAATGTAAACACAGGCTTATTTAAACTGACTTCATGAAGAATCCGACTCAGGTGGCAACTATACAGAAATAGCCAATGTTTTCATGGATGGTGATGTTTGGTTATGTATGTCATCATCAATATTAAATTGAGACTGTTTCATAATCAATCAAAAACTCCTTGCAGTAGCTTTAAGGACAGGAGAAGTTGGATCTGTGCATCGCTAAACTGAATCTATACCTAATTCTAACTTAAACCCTAAAACTAGGGCTGCAACTAACAATTATAGATTAGATTAGATTATAGATTAATGGTTGTTTTAAAGTGTGAAAAATGTTCATCATTGTTTTCCAAAGCCCAAGTTGACGTCCTCAACTGTCTCGTTTTACTCACAACCCAAATATGTTTGATTTACTGTCAAAGAGGAGTAAAGAAACCAACAAATATTCACATTTAAGAAGCTGAAATCAGAGAATTTTGACTTTTTTTCTTGGAAAAATGACTCAAACCGATTAATAGTTTATCAAAATAGTTGGCAATTTATTTAATAATCGATTAATTGTTGCTGCTTTACTTCAAACAACTATTTGAATGTCTAGTCCAGCGTGAGGACAGACCAGAGATAGACCTACAAGAAAAACACACACACAAACACACACACACACACACGAAAGAATGTGCCATCACTGAAATGTCAAACATTGTTCAACTGGCCAAAGGCTGAACTGCCAGAAAGCGGGACAGTTCAGACAGAAAAATGTCTGCAGCAAAGGAAAAAAACACCTCTGCGCAGACACACAGACACACACCCACAGACACACATAGACACACACCATGTGACCCAGGTCTCCATTCTCCATCTGCAGCCCTGGGCTGTCTGCGTTGTTTCTCTTCAGGTCAGACTGTCGAGGAGATCATTTCTGTGTTTCCACCAACACCTGCAACAAGAGGATGAACAGCTTGTGAGATGGTTGCCATGGAGATAGGCAGCCAGCTGATGCTGCGTTGCCATGGCCCAGACATCATCTGGCTGATTAGTCTTGCGTCCCTGATGTGTCCATAAACTGCCAGCCAGCGAGAGACACAGGAGGAGGAGATGTGGACCTCGTTTCTTATGTCTCAGAGACAAACTGAGATCTAAAACACGTGAATGAACCTCCCTGTGGCAGATTAATGAAACTCACACTGAATTTTAACAAGCTGTGATTAAATCGTACATCAAAAAATCAGACCCAGCTGTGGTTTAAAAGGTTAGGAACCTCTAGGTACCTCTCAATTTTAATTTTAATGTCAATTTGAATTTGGTGTGCTGCAAATTGAGTACAAAACCAGTCTTAATTAATAGACAGTTTTAGAAAATTATCAAGAACAACCAGAAAAAATAATCTTTTTTATTCCATTCATTCTCCTTCCTTGTCAAAACCTGGCACCTACATTACCCATAATGAAACTTGCCCACCTGACCAGTTATATATTAGTCAGACATTAATGTGTACTATGCTAGCAGCAGCTAACTTAGCCTGCAGCTGTTAGCCTCACGTAGAGTTGAGGAGCGAGCTATAGAGGTTTGGTAAACTCACTTTTTTCTCACCCCACACCCAAAGACTTTTTTTTTTTTAAATTCAAACCTTCAGTCTTCACTCTGGGCTGATGTTGCCTCAAGTGACATCACTCGAGGCAATTTATCAGTCTTTGCACTACAGATGTGGCGATCTGATCCTCAGTATCAGCCCAATACTGGCCACTGGATCAGATATCAGGAAAACAAAAAAATAATAAAAAAAGACTATAATCCGATACAATCCATTAGCCTAAACTATCTCGTAAATGCTTAAATAAACTTTGAGCGACATGCCGTAAAGAGAGATGTGCCAACAGCATGTGTCATGTGAAGAGTATCTAGAGCGTCAGCAGCACTGCCATCATGTCAGCTGTGTGGAGTTTATTTAAACTCAAGGAAGAATAAAGAAAAACAGCTGTGTGCATTTTATCCAATTTACAGGATTGGGGGGGGGGGGGGGGGGGGGGTTAATTTAAAACTGTATTCTGACACATTTACTAATAGCCTGTTTGCATATGACATCACAGTGCTGCGTCGCTGTGGCGGGAAATGGAGATGGAAGGCAGGAAGTAATTTTCTCCTGAAGAAGCAGTCCAGCAAATGGTAAAATGTCAATGTTTTGTGTCGTTTATGGTTGTTCAAAGACTTTTGTATGCTTTCATTTGTTGTTTTGAGTAGAAAGAGGTCTGAAGAACAAGATAGTTGCCAATATCCACTGCCTCGATAGCCAGCAAATCTTTCAATTCAGTCGAAAAATCTGTCTTTTTCATAAGATAAGGATTGCATCCAACATATCTACTTATTTTCTGTTTATATCTTCCTCTTGTAATAACGTCTAAGCTAACACAACACAGACTTTCCTCCATCTCCTCTGTAACGTCCTCCATCTCATCCACAGCTGCTGTTTACTTCCCGCCCTCCATCTGAATTTCGCGAGTCACCAGCATGACGTGACTGCAAACAACCTATTACTTGTTATATGTACAAGTGAAAGGTGTATATATTGTAAATAGTCTTGTGTGTACAGCCTTGTACTTAGTATCTGAACACTTTATACTCTTATACTCTTAGACTCTATATTTTAAATCTGATAGGTATATGTATATTTTCTATTTTTATCTTAATTTTTTAAGTACTTTATTGTTATTTTCCTACCTGTACTATTTGAGCTACTGTGACAAGTGAATTTCCCCGGTGTGGGATCAATAAAGTCCATCTTATCTTATCTTATCTTATAAATGTAATCAGTAACCTAAGAAACACAATATTAAAGTAATGTAACTTGATTACTTTCCATTACTTTTGAACTACCTAAATACCAAATATGGTGAAATTGTTTGGCCTAATATAATATTTCATGTCTGTTGCTGGGAGATAATTATTAATTGTTTGTCTTGCTGTTACTTTGTTGTAAGCAACTGCCTGTTCAGAGTAATATCGGTACTTATGTGCTTTTAAATGCACTTTGCTGAAGGTAGACTCAGTAGGATTTGTCTGCACTGTTTGTAAACGCACCAGAAAGAGAGTTTATTGTTGTGTCTCATTCCCAGGAAGTCCAATACTGACATACTGGGTTAGTAAAGGGTCCTGAACACAGCACAATAATGAGAAATACAGGCAAAGAGCAGGGAGATACAGCCGCCACCACACATTTCTAGTGCGTCATAAGTGATGACTGAAAGGGATTATGTTTCTGAGTCTATACATGGGAATAAATGCGTCATTTATTCAAGGTAATGGTGTGTTTCCTGCTAACTGATGCTCGCTAGTAATGAATTCCTGTAATTGCTGTGATTTTTCAGGAAAATGTTGCTTATAATGCATGTACGAGCCTTTACGCTGTTCACACTTCACACTAAAGCTTCAAGTAAACTACTACAAACTTTTTTCCGTGGCTTGAGTTTCACCAGCATCACCACCTACAGTCCCAGAATCAAAATCAGTAGCAGTAGTAGTTATATTACAGGTTAGCCAGCTAACTGGATTTCTGTGTAGCTAACGTTTTGCTAGTCTTTCCTGTAATGTTAAATATTTATTTTAATTAGATGTTAAGTCCTTGGAAGTTGACAGTATTTTCACAGCTGAAGACAGAACTTACAGCGTTCTGTGATGTTGTTCCTTCTTTTCTGATTTAACACATTGGTGAAATTTTACACCCAATGAATCATTTTTTTCTCTAGAGGCCACGACGATGATCATATCTGTCATCTGATTATCTTTCTTCCTGTAACTGTAATGGAAAACAGATACCTTGTTTTTTGTATCCCGACTGCGTAATCCACTGACATGTAATCTATTACTCCCCAAGCCTGCCAGTTTATTTGAAGTTTGACTGGTGCTGACCAATCACAAACACTGCCAAAACATCTGTGTGTGGAAAAAGTTGAAATGAAGAGACGCAGCAGTACTGATAACTGAGTCAAGTTGTGGGTTCTTCCGTCATGGGAGCCAAATATTTGTTTCAGAGTTTGAGCACGATTTTTTTTTTACATGGCGAGATATAGCATCCAAACAGCTGAGTTGTTTAGAGCTATAATATGTGACATTTCCACATTAAAATGTCTAAAAATGCTAGATTTATGTTAGATGTTTTGTTGAGTCGTGTACATTACATTACATCATCCCAAATGTTTCCAACAATGTTCAAACACAAAGAAATCAGTCATTTATTCCAGGTAACAGAGCGTTTCCTGGTAACCATTGCTAGCAAGTTGCTCTGATTACATCAGAGAGTGAAGAAGGAATTGGTGCATGTGACAAGACAGCATAATGTGAAGATAACTTTAAGATTACCTCCTCCATGAACATGATTTCTGCCTGAGTCATATCAGATAGATTTTCATCAGCTATGGTGGTTATTTAAAATTGAATAATTCCCATGATCTCACGCTTCTTCACAACATCATCAAACTTGTCGTTGTTTTAATGTGAGAGGCAGGATTTACATATTGCGTGCTTAAGAGAGGGGAAAAACCAACAGAGAAGTATCACCCTACTCTGCAGTCACTCTCGGCTCTACTGAGCTTTACAGCCTCTTAGTTAAGTTTTCCAGCCCGCAGCTTTACTGTTTTGAGTCTGTCTCACTGCTTTCATCAACCTTGTTTCCAACAGCAGCAGCAGCAGGCAGTTTTAACCCACTGCACACTGCCTGCCCAGCATCAAACTGAAAACCTGGCAGCTAAAGCATCAGATGTTTTTCTCAGGGGTTGGTGGAGACCAAACCAGAGCAAAAAAGGACAGTTAAAGGTGCAGCGTGTAAGATTTACAAGGATCTATTATCAGAATATGGCAGGAAGTATGTTTTCATTAGTTTATAATCACCTGAAAATAAAAATCGTTGTGGTTTTGCTATCTTACACTGAGCTGTTTATATCTACAGAGGGTGTGGGTCCTCTTCCAAGGAGTCATGTTGCATCACCATGTTTTTACATGAGCTCAGAGCAGACACTCCAAACACTGGCTCTACAAACGGCCTTTTGTGTATTTGTGCAAGCTCACCACTGGACACCGCTAAATCCTTCACACTGGTCCTTTAACAATGGACATAGACACGATAATGTTGCTCTGCTGGATGTGTATTGTAGCTGTATTGCAGTAGCTAGCTACTGTGTTTAGTGAGCACAAACTCCAATAAAAAAATAAGTTTTATCCATGTATTACAGTTTATTTAATAGATTTAAGTGTGCATTGATGCCGGATTAAAACAGTTGCAAAGAAAATTATGATGGATTTAAAATGACATTCTTTTCACAGCACATGTAATATGTGTTTATATATTATTTATTTATAACCTGCATATAAAGATGATGCATTAGCTGACAGTTGAGCTATTAAAGGAAAGGCTTGGGTCAGCAAAATGAACACATTAAAGTAATTTCCCAGAATAAAAGCAGTTTCTGTCAGTCAGTGGTGCATTCTGAGAAATAAACTGATTAAGGCTGAATAAAAAGCAGACTTGCAGGTACCTGAAGGCTAACAAAATAAATTCAACATATATAACACTTGCAGAGGTTAAACTCCATCAGTACTAGAGCTGAAATAATTGTTTGATTAAGTGTTCAATAGAAAATTAAATAATTAAAGGCACTTACTAAGCCAAACATTCACTGTTTCCAGTTTCTGGACTGTTGGCTTGTTGGACATTTGAAGATGTCACTTTAGTCTCACTTTAGGCATTTTTTTTTTTTTACTATTTTGTGACATTTCACAGACTAAATAGTTAAATTAGAAAGTCATCAGCCTATAGTGGGAAATTTATATTGTTATTCATTATTGCAATAATTAAATTATAGTCAATAAATACTGACTATAATAATACCTGATTTGACAGATTTTGTCAAAGCATTTCTTTGGAGTTCTTCGCACAATGTTCTATAAAACTCAAAGTATATTTGAAGTTTTTGATGTACTTTACCAGAAGAAATAAAAATCAGAACTGTTCTCGATGTAACAGTGATGTCACTTATATTTGGTTACATGCATACAGCTTAGCCTTTTCTTACCCCCAGCTGTGCAGGTTATATGAACATCATTTTCAAATACAAAAATTTAAATTATTGGTTAGTATCAGCCATGAAAAGCAGGTAATTATCTGTGACCGCTTATCTTGTCTTCTGAAGTTAATGGACTAGTGTGTAGGATTTAGCATCTGGTGGTGAGCTTGCCTCACCTTCCCCTTACAAGCATGTAGGAAAAACTACGGTGGCCACAAAACTCATGCAAAATGTGAAAGTCGCTCTCTACAGCCAGTGTTTGGTTTGTCTGTTCAGGGCTGCTGTAGAGACATGGCGGTGCAACATGGTGGCCTTCGCGGAAGAGGACTCAGGCAATCAATAAATATAAATGGCTTCTGTGGAAGAGAACCTGCACCACAAATAGATATAAATGGCTCATTCTTAGTTTATGTCCTGGTCTACACATCATATTCTGTAGACCAAGGAAAACATCTTTGTTTGGTACAGATCTTCACAAAAAACATACCATAATCATTTTAACTGGAGTCTAGAAGCTGATACTGGAGCCGATACCAATAGCAATATTAGGGAGTAGATAAATTCCAATATTAATACATTCACCAATATTTATGAAAATGAGAATAATGATGTAAAAATGATCCACACCCTCTAACATCACAAACCATATTGCAATTGCAATATCAGTCAAAATAATTGCAATTAGATATCTTTTCAAAATCGTTCAGCTCTCTAAGGTAATAAAACAACGATTCTTTCTTTAGGTGATTATACACTAACGAAAACATACAATATGAATATTAGATTCAATTTCTCCCATTTTCTTCCAATAAATCCCCGTAAATTCTACACACTAGGACTATAATTTATTAGATTGTTACATTACCAGCTACTATATTTTCAGCAATACAGGAAATTAGAGTAATACACAAAACATTTATTAGTTCCACCTTCTCATTTGTGAGGCTTTTCTACTTTTCAATGTAAACACAGTATTTTGGGGTTTGGGATGAATGGTTGGCAAAACAATCAGTTTTGAAGGCTTATCTTGGGCTTCACATTTTTCATTATTTTCAGTGAAAATGACCTTAACTTCCGGTCCTGACCAGCACCTGTTGTTGACACTGTCAGCTGTTTCAATGTGCTCAATGAGAGGCTTTATTTTGGTGGCGCTGAAGTGGACTCTGTCACATTGTAAAACATTTCTACTGTTTTTTCCACATAGCTGAGATACATTAAGGCGTTGATGACCTGTTATGTGTGATAATCAGCTAAACGTTGTTGTCTCTCCATCCTCCTGAATGAAGATAATCACAGCTGCGCCTCTCTGCGGTGAACGGCTAAGTTAGCGCGTCACACCGTTTGACAGATTGAATAAAATCTTTTAAAAAGCCAGTCGGGTCTTACCTATAACCGCCCCATCACTGCTGCCTGCTGCTTTCACGCCACACACAGCTGGAGTCAAAAGCTCCATTTACATCCATCAGACACACCGCTTCAACTCTGACACGGTCTCGTCTAGAAGGTAACCCCACACACGCGGAAGATCTCGCGAGCGGCAACATTTTAATCCAAATCCCGATCTCTAACTAGCATGCTTTTGTCCTCAAATCTACGTAGATTTTAACCGCAATATTTTCGCGGCATAAAACACAATTATTTTTTGCATAACGTGCACAATGACGTGACAACGCGTGCAACTCTCGCGAGCGTTTCGCAAATCTTAGGTTCCCTTCTAAGCACGACCGTCGGGCACAGACTTTTAGCAAACTTCCGGTGAAACCTATCAAAATAAGACCGCATGACTAATTGTTCTGAGTATGAGGATGAGAGTAACAGAATTAAACAGAGAGAATGTACTCAGATATGTAGGAGGGGTTTAAAAAATAATGAGATCATAAACATCGCCCCCCTTAAGTACAAATTCGAGGCACTTGCAGCTGCTTCACTTGAGTTTTTTCCATTTTCTGCTACTTTATACTTGTACTCCACTACCCCTCCTGTCCAGTCAAGGCTATGTATCTCCAGATGTGCTGATTTTGAATGTTTGTGATAAACTGAAATAATAAATTAGCTAACTCTTGGATATGCCACTCAATCCATAACTAACTAACCGACTGACTGACTGAATAAATAAATAAATAAATAATAAATAAGACTATGAATAATGAATAAATAATGAATAATCATTTCATTTGTATATGTATATTTATAAATTACTGAATATTTATTTATTTATTTAATATTGACTACAATGGCTTTCCACATCACATAACATAGATAGATAGATAGATAGATAGATAGATAAGATAGATAAAACTTTATTAATCCCAAACTGGGAAATTCGCATGTTACAGCAGCAAGTCACCGGCATGTGGAAACTAAGATACAGTAAATATATATGTAAACACCTGAAGAGAGAAACAGATAGAAAAATAAATCCCAACATTTAACGAAATGAAAATAGTATGAGTACACAGTATAAGAAAATCCTTGCCATATAAATATTAAAGATATCTATAGTATATCTGAGAATATAGAAAAGATATACAAGAACAAACTATACTAAAATATAAAAAATATACAGGATACACTATACCAAATATACAAATACATAGAACTGAATACAAAAAAAATCTAAAAATTGAAAGTACATGTTCAACCTCGTACGATAAAACACTGAGAGCCTCTGATCTCGTGCAGAACACGGCGTGGACTTGTAGAGGCAGCCTCCCACCACCGGGGGGCGCCATCACAACCTGCCCCGTTAACAAAAGACACGGAAACTATTTTGTTTATGAGTGTCTTCCACATCCTGCTGGTCACAGCTCTTCTGTTTTCCATCTGCTCTGGATCTATACACATTAAAAACAAACACAGTCTTCCTTCAGTCTCGGCTGCTCTGTTAGATTCAGCAGACTTTGCCGCACACGGCGCACGAAGCGTTCGGGAGACTTTTACTTTGAAACATCCCGGGTTTTATTGTGGCGGGCTCCGCCGTTAGCTCGCCCTGTTAGCTTCGCCCCGTTAGCCGCTGCCGTGTGGACAGAGATGACCACCGACGCGCTTCTTATTTATGCGGATTCTCGTTGTTGATTAAAACCCGGGGCTCCTCCGTTTATGATGGCGACTGAAAACACCGAGACCGCCGCGGGGAACGACGAGGGAAGCGGCCCCCCGACGGAGACGAACGAGCACGACTATGCCCACACCGTGGCTGCGAACTTCATCTCCACGGAGGCGCCTTCCTCCCTCCTCCTCCTCTCCTCCTCCTCCGGTGTACCGGTGGCTGACAGTGGAGTCACCGCGATGGGAAGCTTCACTGTATCGGCTGAGCCCGAGCACAGCGTCCCCGAGCAGGCTGCAATGTCGGTAGAGCTCCCCGAACCGGCTGTGGGTGCGGAGGTGGACTGCCCCGGTGGGAACGACGTGGAGAGCGTGGAACCCTCCCCGAGGAACGCAGTCTCCTCCGGTAAGTCGCGAGGCAACGGCGGCCGCCCGCGCGTGAAGCGGCCGGAGGACAAGAACTGCTCGTGCTGCAGGACGGAGTTCGAGCGTCAGGGCCGCAGCTTCAACCGGAGGGCGGTGTACACCTTCACCACCCCGGACACTGTGCGGTGGGCCTTCCCGGAGGCCGCCGTGAACGAGAAGTCCTTCCTGTGTGAGGTCTGCGCGCAGGTCATCAGGAGCAAATGCAAGCGTAAAACCAGCGGGAAGAGATCTCTGTGGCTAAAACCGCCTGTGGTCAAACCGGTGTGTGTGTGATACTGTCACGATATATCAATAACAGTGGTGTCACAATCCATTCTACCATATTAGCCCCACACCAACTCAAAGCTGTACTATTAAAGGGACAGTCCACCCCCAAAATGAAAAATACACATTTTTTCCCTCCACCTGTAGTGCAGCTTATCCATCCAGATTGTTTTGGTGAGAGCTGCAGAGTTTTGGAGGTATCAGCCGTAGAGATGTCTGAGATAAATAAAGATGGATGACGGATGAAGCCATGCTGTATATACCTATAGACCCTCTGGCAGTTTGTAAACAACGAGCAAGCTGCATGCTCAGTCTTGCAATGGCAGTATGGCTGACCACAACTTGACAATGGGCGTAGCAAACACTACTCCATCTCTACTTCTGTTGCCGAAATGCTCGCACAGCTTTTTCATGATGTCGGCTGTAAAAGGGTCCATACTAACATTTTATTAAATATACTAGAAAAAAGATTTAGTATGTCAAATGCAGTATAGGTAATAGTAGCATGTCCTGCTGCATCCGGTTGCATTTTGCAGCATGTAAGCCAGCATGCTTTTCTGGTTGTTCTGACCCACAATCCTTTGTGATGTGTGAATGAGCAAGAGGGTTGAAGTTCGAGGCGCTATATTGTGAGCTTTTGGGGTGAACTGTCCCTTTAATGTAGTCAAGTCAGAGAGTTCAAGTATTTGTTTTTCTGAAAGATAAGTTCTGAAAAAAAAAACCCAGAAAAGACCAGATATTCTCTCAGGATTTTTAACCCATCTCCGTAATTGCAGCTGTGTTTCCTAATCTAAACAAACAACATAAGAAAAGATAAAAACGTGTTATTATGTATGAAGAAATGAATTAATGGAAAATATGATAATTCATTTTGGGAGGAGATATATCACTCCTGGCATCTGCCCTTGTTTTTGATTAGGAAATAAGAGCCACAACTCTGCAAAATCTGACTGGAGAACTGCTTAATTGTTTACTATACAGTGTACATGTTGCAGTGTTGCTTGAATGTCTAGTGAGATTTATTCTCTATGTTTTGGATTCAGAATTTCCCAGAAGTAGTGTACAGTCAATGGTGACAGAGAGCTACCTGTCTGCACACTGCATGTCAGATAAGGATAAGGAATAACCGGCGTGGTGTCTAAAAATTGTCAGTTAACACACTAACATTTTGGCTGTAAAGTATACTACAGAATCGTACTGTGTGTGCTAAAAGATGCAAAACCACCCCTGTGATCATATTTCATAGAGCTGGGTCGAATTAAAATGTTTTCTGTTTGTTTGGTGTTGGTGACCGCAGTCGGAGGCGAGAGAGAAAAGGAAGAAAAGTCGCAGGATGGGGAAGAAGAGCAGAGCGGCGCAGCTGGTGAGCAAGTCCTGCTACAAGGCCGCTTTGAAAACGCTCTGGTCCGCCAAAGGTGCCCGGAAACCCATGATGGAGTTTTGGAGCAAAATGCTGAAAGAGGAGGTGAGGACAGAACTGTCAGTCAGGACAAACGTATCCTACTTCAAAGGGATAGTTCCAATTATTTTAAGTGGGGCTGAATGATATACTTAATAATAGTCAGAGTGTTACCTATAGTAGATGGCGGTCGATACGCCCCCAGTTTGAAGAAGCAGCAGGAGTACTGGTGTAGGAAGCTAAGCAATGCAGAGCTGCAACCATTAATCACGTAACTCATTATTAATCGATTATTAAATTACTATTTAGATACAACCCTGCTTCAAAAACTTAAAATTGTCCCTTTAAATCTTGATAACTAGCACTTGTTTGTTCGTTATGTGATGGTGCTATGATTTCTTTCATGGTTGTGGTTCAGATGAAGGCGCTGACGCGGCAGACGGACAATCCCTTCCATCAGAAGGTGTCGAGCAGGAAGCCGCTGTCGTCGTTCCCCTGGCGTCGCTGTCTGAACTGGGCCCAGGACAAAGCTCCGCTCGTCCTCTCCTGTCTCACCTCGCTCTTCCCCGACCTCAACACCCTCACCAAGAGCAGCCAGTAAGTCCGAGTCAGGAAAGCTGAGGAATCCTGGTGGCACAGACGGTTCCTTTCAGTTGTTGAACATCTGTTCTCTTTGTTTGTGTGGCAGCCTGATGACTGAGGAGCAGGCCCAGACGCTGCTGGAGCGGCGGGCCGTGGTGGCGCTCTCCATCCCGCTCTTCACCAGGAACATCTGGAAGAACAACTTCCTGCAGGCTGCTCTGGGGGCAGAGCTGCGCCTGCAGGGCTGCTCTGGCGCCGCTCTGGACGCCCTCAACACCATGGGACTGTGTCAGAACAAAGACACTGTCAGGTTACTGCTCAACAGGCTCCGAAACGGCAAGAAGATGGTGAGTGTCACGATTCAAGAGCTCAAAACTAACACAAATAAATCTCTCCACTATTAAACCAGTTTCTCAGTATTTTCCTGAGATTTGTTGACAGTAAGAAAAATCTAGAACCAGCAGACTTTTCCTTTAACCCCTGACAATATTTAACACTTATTCTGCATTACCAGTCTCTCACCAGCTACACTAGCAGCTAAAGGCTAACAGCTAACAATAAAGAAGGCTGTCTAGCATCAGCTGACCAGAACAAATGATCCACTATGCGACTAATGACAGCTGACAAAGAGGAATTAATTTACTCCTAAAATGGGATAGTAATGATTGTTCCAGGTATTAGTCAAACCCTCTGGTGTTACCAGGGAACTTAAGTACATAACATGTGAAAAACTTTAGATTTTGATTGCAAAGTGCATGAAAATACTATATCAATAATTGGTCTTATTCTTTTTTTTCTTTGATGACCGTGGTAGGCAGGATAATCTCTGCATTTTTTCACCCGAGTTTGTGAGAGACGGAGAACCAGAGACATGCATGTCTATAATGTAACCCCAGAGTTGTCCTGGCTTTTAACTGCAAGTAAGCTAACAAGCTATCTTACTGAGGCAAGTCCTCCCATGATAAGCAAGGTTTGCCTTCCAAATCTTGCAGATAATCCTTTTCTTTGCTACGTTGAGGGTGAGAGAATTGAGCCATTTTGCTATGGTTTGTTTACCTGCCACTTCCTGGTGCACATGTGCACCTCTCAGCAACAGGAACATTCTTCCAACAGCTCTGGAAAAATGATGCACAACGTAAAAAAAAAAAAAAAAAAAAACACAATGACATAACCAACAAATTGTTGACAATTAAATTCAATGACAACTAATTTTGTCATTGATTTTTTGCCGACTACGTCGACTAGTCATTGCACCCCTATCACACATTCATTCTTGATAATGAATTTAACAGATGTGTTGTGCAGTTGCATCACTGACATGTGACACAACAACTTCTTATCCATTCAGATTACTTGGTTTGAACTGACGCACAGAGGCATTGTTCAGAGCAGATGTTCAGATTTAACTTTGTGTTTCCATCCTGTCAGCTCACGAATGGACGACAAAGGATGAAGATGAAACAAGAGCTCAAAGGAGAACAGATGTCAGACATGGAAGAAGACGAAGAAGAGGAGGAGGAGGAGGAGGAGGAGGAAGGAAGAAGAAGAGGAAGAAGAGGAGGAGGAGGAAGAAGAGGAAGAAAGAAGAAGACGAGGAAGAGGAGGATGAGGAGGAAGAGGAGATAGTAGAGACGACAGTAGAGTTGGAAGGGGATGAGGTGCTGAATGAAGTGCAAAAGCAAGCAGAGGAAGAGGAGGATGAAGCAGCGGAGGAAACGGCAGAGATTGAGAAGAAGAGAAGGAGGAAGAAGGCGAAGAAGACAGAGGAAGGAGGAAAAGAGGAAGGAGAGAGGGAAGCGAAAGAAGGAGAGGGCGGAGGCGGCAGCGGCGGCGCAGAGGAGGATGACGACGATGAAGGGTCGGAGGAGAAGAAGAGGCGGGTGGTGGTGGTGAGGCTCGACTGTCGCGACCTGCTCCCGACTCTGTAGGCTCCGCCCAAGAACTCAACAGGCCCCCACCTCCAATCAGAGAGCAGGACAGAGGTCCCGCCCTCTTATCTGGGAAGATGATGAATGGCATTCTGGGAACTGTAGGAGGTCAGTGACTGTGGAGGGAGACTGGTGAGAGCTTTATGTTGAATTTTTCATTTTTGTGACATTAAAATAATCAGTTTGAGCCGGAGATGGATTAATTTGAGCCCAGAAAAAGCCTCTGAAACACAAAGCTGCTCCACTGAAAAACACCCACAGCTGATTGATCACATGATCATCTGCATCGTTTTACCCCTGATGGTCGTGTGTCTCAGGTCAGCTGGATCAATCAACCAACCAACAAACCTTTAGTTCCACTTTTCTAATACGATGGAACGCCTGTAACATTTTGTTTTACAGTTTTTCTGTTGTTTTTTGTTTTGTTTTGTTTTTTTAACAATGTTTCCTGGTAATTCACTATAAAGGAAATTATATGAAATTTTCAAATCTTAGATACATTTCTAGACAGACACCTGTGATTTGGTACTAATTATAGGTACGCATGAAAGAATACTAGGACACTGAACATTTGGCAATAATGTAATAATGATAATAATTTGAAACAATCATTTTGTGATCTGGAAGAAAAAGACGAGATTAAAGCCACAGTTTAATGTAATTAAATCAATATTATGAGAATACAACTGCAGTTATAGGTAGATTAGATCGGTATCAGGCCTTGGAACATTTGCCACATCCGGCAGCAATTTGACACACAAGCCCAATGTTAATTATAACTGGGGGTGATAACAATTAATTGATGATCAGTTTATCGGTCATTATGAATTTGGTGGATCAAGTAAAACTTTTTAATCACTCTACTATCAAATAATTTAATGTAGGCCTTTATGCATTTGTTTTTTTTTCAGTAACAAGTATTTGATTAATCGATTGTTAATGTTACCAATGACTGATGAAGGAAAGTGCTTACAATTTGCACTTCTAACTATTAAATAAAATATTGTAAAAATCATTCAGTTTAAAATTAGGTGCTTGAACCAGAACGGGGCCGGTTCCATGTTGGTGGAAAATGATTAAAAGTAACTTTATTTGTGGCCACAGGCTTTAGTTACTGTCTGGACTCCTCCATCCACTTGAGTTAAAACAATTTTTATAATATGTTTATAGTTCCAGGTAGTTCTTGGTGTGGACGGCCCTTTATTGATGCACATTAAAGGCGACTGGCGGTTATTTTTTAGCTTTTCTTCATCAATCCTGCTCGGGGTGACAGTAAGTAAAGCCTGGAAGCACGAAAAATCACTCTTTAATCCTTTTACACCAACATGGAACTGGCCCTGTTCAGTTCAGTACCTAATTTTCAACTGTCTGGAGCATTTTCACCAAAAATAAGTTGGTTCAGGACCTTGAAGGCTGGTTCCCAGTTGGAATCAAAAAACAGCAGGTTTTCCTTTGGGTGGGTCATATTCTACAGGTCGGTGTGTGGTTACAATAGTTCTGCTCAAAACTGGAGAACATGGCGGCTGTTTCACTAGTTAGCCTCAAGGTTCCATGTCTCTTGAACAGAGCAGGTTCAAGGTTCCAGACTGAATTTGGTGGAAAAGGGCCATCAGCGGCCACCATATATTCTGTGTAGGTGGCCGCCAAGTTTTAAACCCATACTGTGAGCTTTACCAACACAACGTTACAGTCCCACAAACATCCCGATTCCTTTGTGCCTTTTAGTTAAAAATTCTGCAAAAACAGCAAACAGAGCTCGTCATCGGCCAGCTGCTGATGTGTCGGGCACAGGCCTGAACAATTGATTGAAATTTTGTCGAAAATCACAATATTGTCTAATGCGATTTTCAAACCACATGATGCGCAATATTTGTTAAAGGCGAAATATGTATCAATGTTGTGGGGCTGCAGACATGTCCTGGCCAACACATCATTCTCTAGACTTCAGAAAACATCTTTATTTAGTGAGAATAATGAGTCAGGAAACACCACGTCACATCTGACTCTTCAGAAGTCCTGTCCCTTCTCGCTCTTTGCTCCAATAACTGTTAAGTAGGGATGCAGTGATTGACCGGCTGGTTTTAAAGCATGATGGGCCCTTACTAGTGACCGGGCGGTCAGCATCACATATCCGCTTCTGTGCCAGTAAAATTCATACACATGCTCTACACGATGGTCACATCATGTGTGTAGCGACACACTAACGTCACTGCAGCACACACTCAGACACATGCTTGCATGATGTCGGCGTTAGCGATAGATTTCCAAGAACAAGATAAAGAGAAGACAGACAGCAGCTGAGCGTCTGACTGTGTTGCAGAACAGTAAACTTTCCAGCTCCTCAGGCTAATGTTAGCCTAGTTAACAGTCAGCAAACTGTTGCACGTCATCAGTCTCTGGTTTGTTTACATCTGCTTCCACTTGAGATCATGTAAAATCACATTTTCAACGAGATCTCACAAGGTCGTGCTCCCTCTGTACATAATCTTAATACAAGAAGGCCTGGCTGTAACCTGGAGCACTTCAGGAGAAAATGCAAACGTTATTTAATAGTCCGTGTTTATTATTAACGTCCAATTTAATTTTACACTAAAGAAAAGTTTAAAAAATGTTTGTGAATGCTGTCAACTGTAGTTCTTTGGCAGTCGGAATTGGCCAAAATGGGTCAGACACAAAAAACTGGAAATCGGAATTGGCCAAGAGTCGAAATTGCAATCGGTGGCATCTCTACAGTTACAGTCTACATCGATCATTAACTAGCTAGCTAATCTACACTGATGCACAGATCTACACGGTACTGCTAGCATTTTGCTAACAGTTGCCATCTATTTGACTGTACGCAGTGTACGTGGCTTTTACAGATCCCTCAACATCTTTTAACCGTCTTTAAAATTTGTTTTTTCTTTTCAACATAGACGAACCGAGCACATAGCATAACCAAGCACAGGAAACAGGAAAAGAGATGGCCAAGGTTAGCATATAGCAAAAAGGGGTGGGACTTAGGAAGGGTCAACTCATGGGAAAAGTGAAAAACACAGTCAAGTGTTAAGGAAGGCCGCGTTAAGCTGCGTTAAATAGCCTTTTCCAACTGTTTTTACATAAGTTTACATTTGGGGCACCAAATTTAAGGGCTTGGTGGTTTGTGGGGAAAATATTAGCATCTATCCCCGTCAATAAAAATACGCTGATTTTTTTTTCCTTAAGTTTTTAAACTTTACACTTTACAAACAGTTAAACTTGTGTAGATTAGTAAGAGCCCGACTACTGCATTATTTCCGGGTTTCCTTTTTGAAAACTGGGCATTATCTCTCAGAATATTCCTGTATAATTAGTACCAAATTGCCAATGGCAATTTTTTTTCCTCTTTTAACAAACACTGACTGATGTTTGGCCTTCAGAAGGGAAAAAACTCCACATGGGGTGAACAGTGCACAAAGGAAAGCAGGTTACAGATGAGTAAGCAGTAGCAGGAGCCTCTTCTGTTACTGCTGGATGATGGAAGTTGTTTTCTAATCCTGATAAAGGGTTGAAATGTCTTGAATAAAAGTGACTGCAGCTCTTTTAGTTCAGACTTTGGTTCTTCTGACACAAAGTAATGTTTATTAACTCACAGGAACAGGAAATGGCTTCATTTTTTTTTTTTTTTTTTTATTCTGAACACTGTGGATGTTTCTGTTTAAAGATTGAAGCTTGTGCGTTTGAAACGGTTTCTGCGAGCCGAGTGGACGCACACCTGAGAAAAGGACTTGGAATTCATTACTTTTTTTTTTTTTTTTTGGCCGTAGTGAACCCGACAGGATCAAGCCTTCGGCGTGCTCGTCTGAAGCACGCCGAGGTCTTTATGCTATTTATGTTGTATGTGAGGGTTAAAAATACTGTCAGTTGACAATAAATCACTGTAACCGCTAAATAACCTTTAAAACAGACAGTGACGAACAATAAGCGATCATTAATGTTTGGTTTTCAGGCCTTTGCAGATTATCAAGTGCCAAGTTGTACAACTGGTAATTACATTAACTCCAACATAACATGAACACAGCAGTAGAGCCATGTTAAAGACTTAAATTTTGTTTAAAAAAAATATACTGACTTTAGTCTTCTTAAAATTCAGACATTCTCCAGATTTTTTTTCGGAACTCTTAATATGGTATACTAATTTCTAAAAAAATCCTAATAATTTCAAAGAAAGAATTATTTAATGTGGTACTAATTGTATTGAAAATGGAGACAAAGTTCAAGTTCGGTACTCCGATCATTGCTGAGCGAGTGTAGTTCAGTATTTTAGTCAAAGGTCAGCTGTACAAGGGAAGAAATTTGTCTACAGACAAATAGACAACAAAGTTTACAATTTTTCCCTATAATTGGTACCAGATGATGTAGTTCTTTTACAGGAAATTATTATAAAATTAAAGACTGATAAAATAAATGGTTTAAATGATCCTGATCTGTGGTGTTCACTGAATTATTCCACCACTTGTTAAAAACTCGGCTGAACTTTTTCTCGCCTGGTCAGAAGATGAGTTTCTGAACCGGGAGACGCTGTAATATACTGTAGTTTGATTTGTAACGAGCGGTTTCTTCTTTGAGTTTATCAAAGTTTCTTCAGAAAATGTTTATATTTTTATGTTTGACTTGGGGAGGACTGTGACGGATGTGTTTTCTGACTGTTTCTGACGGTTTCTGGTGTTCAGCGAGTCTGATGAAGATCATCAGATCCTGCTGGTTCTTGTAAGTTTGCCAATAAAAACGTTTAAGGCTTCACCTGGTTTTCAGCTTCCTCTTTTTTCCTGTTGGTGACTCAGTCAGGTGTTATATATCTGGGGCTTTCACAAACTGCTTTTTATTTCACTTCAAGTTAATGTATTTGTTTGGCCATATGGAAAACATTATTTAGATATTTTCTTTCTTTTTTAATTTAGCCTTAATTGTGCTTGATTTTTCTGGGAATAGGTGAATAACTTGTTCATAAACTGGGAGCTGAATTGATGCAGTATATAATAAGACTGTACATATAGACTGGGTTGCACCAACAAAGATTAGTTTAATCTGTGATTATTTCTGATCAGTTTAAAATTTCTAGGTTTAAAATTAGTTAATCCAGATTTAAAATGAAGCAGAGCTCTTTGGCACAATTTAACAATAATCTCTAAGTAAATCTAAGTTTATTGATGTAAACCTAAATAAAAAAAAGAGGTTCATAAATATGGAGATGCTGCCTACCCAAATTTGAATAATAAATAAATAAATAGAGTGCTCATGGGACCTGTCAGTGTAGAAGAGGAGGGAAACCGTTAATTTTTGGCTACTCTGTATAACAAAATGGCATTTTGTTGCTAGCTAAAAAGTTAACAAATGTTACATTGTTTGTAGTTAGCTAAAAGTTAAAAGCATATACATTGTTTGCTAGCTAGCAAAAAAGTTAACATAACGTTACATAGCTAGCTAGCACATACAAAATGTTACATTGTCTGGCTAAAAAATTTGGTAGCCTACTTTGCCTCCTAATGATGGCTTGGCAGAGAAACTTTAATTTCATCTCATTCAAAAAACTTGGTGGCCAATGAAGTAAAGCATAAAGACATGGCTGTTTTAACAGCTTAACTGTAGTGAAAGAAAGAAGTCATAACATAAAACTCAACTGGGTTGAGTTTGTCCCTTTACTTTCTTTGAGGTATTTGTTAATTTTTTCTCAATTTACCTCAAAATGGCAGCCATTTACGAAGTTAAACCTCCCAAAGTGTCCAGTTGGGGAGCTAATACTGGATCACAATTTAAATTTAAGTAGGCTTTTGGTGCAACAGAATTAAATCCAGTCGAGGAGGGAGCATGCCTATGTTCCCACAGCTTATGTTCCCACATTCTAAGATATTTTTTCAAAATTAGGCCCTATGTTCCCACCATTTCCAAGATTTTTTTCAAAATTAGGCCCTATGTTCCCACAGTCTGTTCCCACATTTCTAAGGATATGTTTTTTCAAAATTAGGCCTATGTTCCCACAGCCCTATGTTCCCAAAGCCCTATGTTCCCACATTTCTAAGATTTTTTTCAAAATTAGGCCCTATGTTCCCACAGTTCCCACATTTCTACCCCTGGTAGTTAGGGGTTTGCCACTCAATCCCGCGGTTGGCGATTTGAAGAAGATAGCTATCTTCCAAACTCTCTGGAGCTCAACACCGCTACTCCAACATGGGATTTATCCATAGCAGGGTGCTCTGAAAAACGGGGATTTCCCCCTCCTTCATTTGTGAAAATAATTCGGTTCACACCAATGATAAAAACAGCCGGGGAAGGGTGTCACGAACACTTTGAGCAAACAGATGGTCAATCAGAAATTCCAAACAAATGAGGGACCATCGTGTCACAATGCAAAAATGCCGGTTTCCCTATTTACATGCAATCGCTAAACCAGAGTTTTCCAAAATCTCCACTTTGGCCAGAGTTGTTAGAAATAATCGTTTTCTTAAGATAAAAACGGGGTTTTCATGTAAAATGAGAGGCCAAACCGCATGGAAATATCTGCGTTTTCCCTTTGTGTAAACGGGGTCTTAGAAATGTGAGACATGTGGGAACATAGGGCTGTGGGACCATTGGGCTGTGGGAACATAGGGCTGTGGGGAACCATTGGGCTGTGGGAACATAGGTGCCTTGTGGGGACCATAGGGCTGTGGGACCATTGGGCTGTGGGAACATAGGGCTGTGGGATCATTGGGCTGTGGGAACATAGGGCTGACCCCTAAAAGGGAGATTAATTCCTGTTAGTGCAACTAAGCCACCAACTCATAACCGTTGTAACCCCCCCCTACACAGCTACCGTCCAATCATAGCTTAGCAACCGTTGCCAACGAGACAAAAATGGTTAAAATCTGCCTAAATTTAGGGACAAAAAGAACTTGGTTACCTTCTTTACACGACGAAGTAGACCTTTCTTCACGGCAGCCATGTTGATATGAAACAGTGGAGAAAAACAGGTTTTGTTTGGTACTAATTAAGGTCATGTGTAGAGCCTTTCCACTGTCAGGATTATATATTTTATACCTAGTCTTATACATGCATGGCTAGCTTACAATTTATAGTTACAACACAGCGCTGAACTATTCACCCCACACAGTGTATGACAGTTGGCAGATGACTCATGCAATTCAAAGATAAAGACAGCTGATTAACTATCTGGCGCAACGCAGACGGAAGACACTGAGCAACTTCCTCTTTTGATAATGAAAAACAAACATTTAGCAATAGGTAATGTCATGTACCACATTAGAATATTCATCAGCTTTAAAGATGACACGTACCCAATAACTTATCGAAAACACCATTTTAGGTAAAAAAACATTAAAAAGCACTTAGCTGTTTTAATTTCAGGGCGCTGTCGTCCTGGATTGGATGGGACGTGTGCTGTTTAGACCAACCAGATAGCAGCACATTTCCATTTATAACACTGTGTAACGATAAGTCAGACGCTCTCTTTCTTTGGGAAGTGGCTTCAGCTAACTACTTGCAGCCAGCTGCTCGTGGACTGTGGTTACTGACCAAGAAAGATCCATGTACGTGCATTTCTATTCTGCCAATGTCAAATAAATTCTTTGACTAGAACTAAAGCATCTCCTGGACTTCTGCAAAAAACGAACACGCTCAACGCCACAATGTCAAAATGTTCATGTCAAAATGGCTGCTTCTGAATAAGGTCTATCCAACAGTGGTGAAAAGTAACTAAAGTATGTACATTTACTTAATTAATGTACTTGTACTTCACTTTCCACCATTTGTTACCAAAACAAGGCTGTATTGTTGTTTTTACTGTATTACACATATTCTAGACTTTTAGTCACTGGCTAATTTACAGAGTCAGATTAATACCCAAATTATAAACAAAATAAATTATAGCTAATATTATGGATTAAGATAAATATTTATTCCCTTAGTGAAATTCACAAGTTACCCAGCAGTATACTGTGTGTGGAGTGATGTACATATTAATAATGTATCAGTAGTTATAATTCAGTGAATTCACTGAAAAAAAAAAAAATTCTTGATTATCTGACATTTGTTGGCATCTCTGCAGGACAACAGTACTTCATTATTATATTGTATGATATTGATGTATTGTACTTGGTCATATTACAGTTTATAATATTCAATTAAGTGCATTCTTTTTTCTACTATTTCTGTTTGAACTAAACATCTGTGTATTTCTTCCAATAAAACGACTATCCTCAAACTGCACATTAGTAAAAATGGTTTCTGTTTGTGATTTTTGTGTTCCTAACATGTGGTGTACTAAGTTGTACTTATTAATTAAGTACTATTGTACTTCACTTCACCATTTGTTACCAAACAAGGCTGTATTGTTGTTTTTACTGTATTACACATATTCTAGACTTTTAGTCACTGGCTAATTTACAGAGTCAGATTAATAACCAATTAATAAACAAAATAAATTATAGCATAATATTATGGATAAAGATAAATATTTATTCCCTTAGTGAAATTCACAAGTTACCCAGCAGTATACTGTGTGTGGAGTGATGTACATATTAATAATGTATCAGTAGTTATAATTCAGTGAATTCACTGAAAAAAAAATAAATTCTTGATTATCTGACATTTGTTGGCATCTCTGCAGGACAACAGTACTTCATTATTATATTGTATTGTATATTGTATATTGGATATTGTACTTGGTCATATTACAGTTTTGATAATATTTCAATTAATGGTGCAGCTCTTTTTTCTACTATGTGGTACTGGTGCTTGTACTAAAACATCTGTGTATTTCTTCCACCACTGAAACCGAGCATTATTTCCTTGGCAAGAACTGACACATTAGCTAAAAACTAAAAGCCAGTGACTTCTTGTTTGTGATTTTTTTGTGTGTCCTTAACCCACTGATGTGTTACCTTAACCCCGCTTGTGACTTCCATGACTCAAAATACCAGACTGAATTTACATCACGTCGATCAAAGATCACCCTGTGGGCCAACAGGAAACATGTCGCGACCACCTTTGAAGAGTGAGACTGCCACCATGACCCACATATACAAACTAACCAATCCCACAGCAGAGACTTCGAGACTTCTACCTGAAGTAAAGCGGATGAATGATGTTGTGAAAGAATGAAGCGGCATTAAGGACTGAAAGGTTTTTATTTCTGTAACAGATTAATTTACAGCAACAAAAACATCGACAGAGCTGCTGCAGCTACAATAAATATTCCCGACCACACTCCACCTCCAGCACTCTGCTGGTTCATTCTTCTTCACTGCTGCTTTTTGAGACGAACCGAGTCAGTCAGTGCGAGGAGTTAACGTCAATATACTGATTTTATATTTTGGTGGTTAGAAATATGTGGATGTTTAATGACAACAAAACTACTGAGAGCAAAAATTAAGTTTCAATCAGTCTGCAAGTCTAGATTTGAGAGAAGAAGCAAACTGTTATTTTCAGGTACTTTTTGCTGACGTTTTATCAGATTAAGTGCTTTTCTCAATACTTAGTTTGGGGAATTAACCCCTTTTCCATTTACCAAAATGGAAGGTTTGTATCAGTGTCAAATAAATATCTTAAATACATAAAATGCAGTCTGAAGTTATAAACTTTCCTAATTTATTTCACCTGGAGGGGGTGCAGAAATGTTTTCTTTTTAATTTGACAAACCTGCCGACTGATCAAATCCTGACATTTCTTTGTGCTCTCAGCAGGTTTGTTGTCATCAAACATCCCAGAAACACAGAAAAGTCTAGAGGATATAGCAACTTTTATTTTGAAGGGGAAGAAGTGGAGACAGCAGCCAGAGTCACACACAGAGTTCAGTCAAGTTTGTGACCGACTAAGAGACGCAGTGACTTACACTGAACCCTGTGTGTCCACCACTCTGGGTGCAGGTAAAGAGCTGTGCGCATTATCGACCAACATCTGGCTGGAAACACTTAATCTGGAGCGTTTGTAAAGGACCCGTTTGGCTGTTATTTACACATGGTTCAAATGTTTTACCAGACGACGTTTCCGCCATCTGTGTGAACGAGACAAAGAGGATTCAGGAGGTTTTATCCTGCGTGCATGTGTGTGTGTGTTCAGACGTTGAGGGTCTTTTTGACAGAGAAGATGATGTCTTTGATCTGCGGCACGCTGTGGTCCTCCAGGATTTTGGCGTACGGCATGGGGATGTCGACGCCCGTCACCCTGGTGACCGGAGCGTCCAGGTAGTTGAAGGCGGGGCCTGAAAACACACACAAAGCCGGTTTAAGATTTTATTTTAATCCCCTCAAATCTCCAAATGTTCTTCAAGCACGCGCTGTTGATTTTTCACGCCATCAAGAGGAGGTGCTTTATGCCTGAGCAAAAACCTTTAAAGGGACAGTTCACCCCAAAATGAAACATACATATTTTACTTCTTACCTGTAGTGCTATTTATCGTTTTGGTTGCCAGGTTTTGGAGATATCAGCTGTTTACATGTCTGCCTTCTTGCAAATATAATGGAGCTGGATGTCACTCGGCTTGTGAAAAAATAAATTTAAACGATTTTCTTTCTAGTAGAATGAAAGTTGTCAAATGTAACTTTAAAAAAACTAGTTAAAAACCAGCTCATTTTGCTGTTTAGGCCATTTCTAAAGATTTTGCCATATTGCAATTTTGATAATATTTTGATTTACTGTGCAGCTCTAATTTCTACTATGTGGCACTGATACCAAGCATGATATCATTTTGTCAAAGGAGTCTGGGGCGGTATAACAGCTTCTCTGCTGTTGAGTTGGCTCAGACTCAAAGACCCAGATTAAGTGGAAGTACAGGGGTTTATCGCCCCAGTTTGAGTGGGACAACTGGTATGAATTTTTTTGTGATTGTTTCACACAATTAACTGCATAAATTTTGCAATAAACGTCCTGGCAAAACACCCAATTCAGCCCCGATATCAGCAAAGCGTACAGATACATATGACTCTAAATAATACAGTTAGAATCAAATCAAGACATTTCAAGTTTAGCCTTCCAGTTTGCTTTGTTGGTCTAATGACGTCACACAACAATAATCAACAGAGATTTATACAAACTGAAAGATTCAAGGGAAAATGGGGGCATCCCTCACATTTATGTTGGCGCCCAGTGCTCATGGTTTTCATTCAAATTAAGCAGCAAAAGGAGTTTCGCTGCCAATCTTATGACTTTGTCAACAGAACAAAACTAAATATTTGAAGCAGCAGCAGGAACGTCAGTAAAACAGTCTGCATTAACTTATAAATTAATATGCACGATTCCCTGCAGCTGTCTGAAGGCAGCGAGGGACAGACATATCGATGAATTGGCAGTCTGATTTCTCAGAGCGCAGTACCATTACACACGACTGCTCACTGTGTTAACCTTGGAGCAGCAGTGGCTCAGTCTGTGGGGACTTCGCTTGGGAGGTCTAATCAAATCCAGCTCAGCCCTTTGTCACTTTAGGCTGCTGCACAAATGTGAACCAAAATAGCATCTGCACTTGGAAACGCCCACGGGCCATGTTCCCAAAACCTACTACCTGGTGATTGTGCGATTAAAATAAGGCTCAAAGTTTTCAACAGCGATATAAGTTTTAAAATGGATCAGTGATGCAGCCAGAGAGAAAACAGAAAGCAAGTCTTCTTCCTTCATGTCCCTAAACTTCACAACTCACAGCTGTTTTTCTAAGGTTCTAAATATTGTGCGAGCTATTGGCTCCTTCTTGTTAATATCCTTGTTGTGTTTGGATGAAGCTGTGAGAAAGATTAAGTCACCTACTGTATGTCTGAGTGACAAAAAAAAAACCAAAAAAACACACTTCATCAGGCTGACGAAGCAGCAATGTCACAAATTCTAAGTATGAAATGCAGCCACTCAGCTGTTACCTTCCATGATCCTGGCACAGATCTCAGCTCCAACCCCAAACTGAGGCCAGCCGCCCTCCACCGTCACCAGGTGGTTGGTCTTCATCACGCTGGTCTCAATACACTCCACATCCAGAGGACGGATAGTCCGCAGGTTGATCACCTGACACAAAGACAGACAGGAAGTAGTTAACGTGCCGCTGAACACGGGCCATCTGTGTCAGATTAACGACAGGTGTGTTCCTTCCTCTACCTCACACTCGATTCCCTCCTTGGCGAGGACGGCAGCTGCATCCAGGCAGAAACCAACATACCGAGAGTGACTCACCAAAGTGACGTGCGTACCTGAAGAAGAATAAAAAGATTCAGGATGACAACAGTGACAGAGACGTCTGATCTCTGACCTCACTTCCCTCCAAATATCATCATGTTAATGTCTGACAACAAGAGACACAAAAGCTCAGTTTCTAATTTTTGATCCATCGTAATGACGTTATTTTCTGTAAAACACAATCACAAACTGGAAACGCTCGTCTGTTCTGCTTCCGCTGATCAATATCAACCTCATTATGCTGTTTGCTGTTGAACAGTCGGTGCAGTGAGTCATTGCAGTGAGGCGGACGGGCCTGGTACCATCGTGTCTGTACAGAGACAGAGTCTCACCTTGTCTCTCAATCTTGGCCTTGCCGATGGGAATGGTGAAGTCTTTGGACTGCGACTCCTCCGACATCTCGAAGGGAACACCGTACATCAGCTCGTTCTCTAGGAACACAACTGCATACACACACAGAGGCAGAGTTCAGTGACGCTTCATGCATCTTGGGGTGAATCACATAATGGTCCAATCTTTAAAAAGCTGTAAACGCATCTGAGAAGCATTCAAGACTGCTTGACCACACTGGGGTTGTTTCGCAATAAACTGTGATAAAATTCCTGAAGATTAGTTTTATTGTTTCAAATATTGTCCAGCATCAACCAAAGTTGGCAACAGTCTCCCAGATGGCAGGTGGCGCAGCAGTTTGTGTTGCCGTCTACGAAAACAATGACTTTGCAAAGTACATGATGTCATTTGAAATCACTGAGAGATGATTTAAATGTGCCTCTCGGTACTTTTTGAACGTGAATTTTCAACAAATTTTAACAAAACTGTGATAATACTCCTAACTGTGATAATTTTAGTTACTAGAATTGTGATGTTTTCTATCATTTAATCTCCAGCTCAAACCTCAGGAGGTGGTTTGAGGCCACGGTTTCCATTAGCCAGCACATCGTCGCATTTTAAAATATTAACTGACAAAATGTCCAATGGAAAATATGCCAAACAGACCGTATAGAATATATAAAATAAGATTAGTATATTTAAAATAAATCTTTGTGAATTACTTGTGATTATTTTTTTTACTCAATATTGAAGTTTGCAGCACATTGTATGTGCATAGAGTTGAATTAAACAGTGAATTTCAAGAATGTCATTAATTAGCAGGTCTGTGGTGTGTCGACAGCACTGAAAGGAGCATTACAGGATTTACTTCTGGCATGTTAAATTAGCTTTAACTTTGTTTTGTGATATATTCTCACTTCTCCTATGTGTCCGGATGAGTAAAGGAAACAGAAATTAACTTGACATGAGAGGTGTATTGCTAAGAAAGGAAATTGGAATATTCACAGTTCACATAAATTGTCTTTTAAAGTGTTTGAAGATAAAATCATCACTAAAGCACATGACCCGGATCAGGCAGAGCACAGTGTGCAGTGAGAGGTGTTGCAGCAGAGAAGAGGACTGAGGACTCACTGTTGTGTAACACTCTCAACATGATGAAACTGTTCATAAAGTCAGTCTAACATGTGATCGTGTGGTCAGTGATAGTTGACTAATGTATGAAAAGTTGCCAGGAACTTGGCCCTGAACTCTGGAATATCAACAGATATGTCAGCTGTCAAAAAAAAAAGGTCTAGCGTAAACTGTATGAGGAGTGCTCTAGCCAGAGGCCATAAAGGTGTAAATACATCAGTTTGTTTTAGTCGTCACAAATCCCCACCAAGGGTCTGTCGTCTGTCATAACATCAGCTTAAGTGACAATGAACTTAGTTTATGTTTTCGATGTCCACTTGAGACAGAAAGAACAATGACCAAACCAACAAACAATGCACTTTAAACAGAGTATAACAATCCTGGTGTCCTGTGTGCCTGGTAGTTAAACTGGGCAGTATAATTACAGGCTGCAAACAAACCCAACTGTCCCATCATCAAGGCAAAACAATACAATGCTTAAGTAGGAAAATCTTACAGTAGATGCCACAGCCATCCTCTAAATCACTACTTTCAGCCACATATCAGGGCAAAGGTACAGAGTCTCCAGAGCAAAGAAAAATATCTACAGAAAAATCATTTATTCCTGTTGCCGTAATATCTTCATCAGTAAGGACGAACACTTTTTGAAGTCACACTACCACCTCAGCACACAGAACTTTACATCTATTTATTCTTCTTTTAACGCCAACTCAGTCCTCACCATCATGCTGTTTTTAATGTAGCTTCTATTGTGTCTTATGTAAATGTATTTTTGATGTTTTGTTTGGATGTGATATGTTGTGTTTTTAATGTACACGTTTTTTTCTGCACATATAAGCAAAAACGTATGAAGTACTTTCTAGACAACTTGCTAGCTGCTGTCTCTTTGTCTCACTCTAAGGGGACCTTTGACCTGCCGCGGTGTGGTGTCTCACCAGGGTTGTCGTCTCTGATGGATGATTTCAGGAGGCCTTTGGCATCTTCTGAGTTCCAGGGACTCACGACCTTCAGACCTGGACAGTGACCGTACCTGTGGACAGACACACCGACCATCATATTTGATTTTCTGACTGCTCGTGTTCCTTGACCTGTCGGAGGTCTGCTTTCCTGAGATCTTAGCTGTTAATTAAGTGAATTACTATAACTCAGAAAATGATGGACAAAACTACAAAAATAAGTTGGAATAAAACTACTATAAAAACATTTCATGCAGGTTTAAGAGCTTTAGTAATGTAATAACAGTATGAAGTATGTAGTATGTAGGTGAACGCACCATGCAGCGAAGCACTGTGAGTGCTGTGCGGCAACGCCTGCTGAGGCGCCGTTAGGTCCTCTGAAGACGATGGGCACCGGCTGCAGACCGGCTGACATGTAGTAGGTTTTTGCTGCAGAGTTGATGACCTGATCGATGGCTTGCATGGAGAAGTTAAAGGTCATGAACTCACAGATGGGTCTCAGACCGGCCTGCGGAGGACAACAGTTTAATATTAGTGAGAGCTGCTGGGGAAAAAACATCTTAATACATTCAAGTTTGTAATAAGTATTGATTCTTTTTTCATACAACATTTTTAAAATGATACAATATCTGTTATAGTCATTCAAGACCTCAGTTCAGTTTTGTCTTCACTGTCCTACCTCAAGTTTGATTTGCAGCAAAACTAGACAGTGTTCAGACACTGATGTGGTCTCAAAACATGGATCGAGTATTGTTTTTTTATACTAAACTTACATCAAAGTTTAAAATTCTGGTATTGTGACGACTCTGTAACATAATAACATGGACACATGTCCACAGAGGACTCATCATATTCAATCCAAAGAGTTTCTGAAGAGTAATCAGGGACATTTTTGTGGGTGATCAGGTGACCTTCATTAGAATGTAGTTGGAGCTGCAACGATTAATGAATTATTATTCTATGATTAAATTACTCAGTTTAAGTCATTTTTCTTTACTCCTTTCTGACAGCAAACTGAATATCTTTGGGGACATTTGAGGACGTCATCTTCAGGTTTTTGGGAAACACTGACATTTTTCACCATTTTCTGCCATTTTAAAAACAGAAAACTATTAATCAAGAAAATAACTGACCAATTAATCAACTGTGAAAATAATCGTAGGTTGCAGCCCTAAATGTAATCATATATTTTTCATAATTTGGATTAATTTTGTATGACAACATCGTATTTATTCATTGACTGAACAGTAATAAAGTAATAGAGGTCTTCACAGGTCAGCTTATTCATTATTCTTTACTTGACTTTGACAGTTGAAACTGCTTTTTTGTCCTGTGTTTATTTAATTCACCGGGCATCCAGATCAGATCTTAGCTGTTAGTTTGAGCGTCGCTAACTGAACTCCGACAGTTTACCAGAAAATAACCAACATACTGCCAAAGCTTCTCCAGTGAACTTTTTTTGATTTCTGAAGTTGTGTTCTCCACAAACCAAAGCATAAATTGATATGGTTTAGAGAATCAAAGTAAAAGTAAAGTTCTTATCATTTGATTACAAATACACCCAGTTTTATAAAGCTATTGTACTTTTAGGGATTTATGTGTGTGTAATGAATGTTTTGTTATGCAGATGGAAAAGAAACTCACCATGGCGGCTCCCACTGCGATACCGGCAAAACCCATCTGCACCAGAGGGAGACAGACAGATGTTAACAGCTGAGAAATGTTTCTCTGAAGGAGTGTTTTCATCACAAAGCAAACACCGTGTACAACAGAAAATGTTAGCCAGTCTCACCTCTGTGATCGGAGTGTCGATGATACGTTTGTCTCCATACTTCTTCCAAAGACCCCTGCTCACCTACACACACACACACACACACACACACAAATAAAACAACAATGAGTTTACTACAAAGAATTAGGGCAAGCAACCAGTTGTATAACATTCCTTGTTCCTGATTAATTCTATAATACACATGTTGTTTTTTGGGGGAAAAATCTAAAGTGTTTTTATCTAATATTTGACAAGTGTGTGTCTTTCCTCATTGGATTTTTTTTTTTTTTTTTTATCTTAGCAACTAATTTAGTGAGTGTAATGATATTACTGATAGAAATGATGGACAAAACTACAGCTATAAGAACCAAGTTGTAATAAAATATAGTTTTTCTTTCAGGAGATGAAAACTCAGCTGTACTGAGTGAACAGGCTAAGCTGCTGAAAGCCAGGCAGCGAACGCAAAACACAAGTTAAAATGACCTGTAGCTCATGTTTACCTAATTTTTATTTCACCATGTTAACTCCTGTATCTGCTCTTCTGCAGCTCTCATTGAAGTTGATTCAGAGTTACACAATAACAGGCTGAGAGAATAAAGTTGAAAGTTGAAGTTGAAGGAGGAGGAAGTGCATGTGATATGATGACTACAAATATGACCAGAGATTCTCCAACCGTCCCACATCTGGTCTCATCACTGGCTAGTTGGCATCTCATCATGATAACGGGCTGAAGTAAATCAACTTGTCTTCACTGTGTTCTACTGAACGTCTTCTCACCTTGTAGGCTCCGTCGTACTGAGCCACCTCTTCACCCAACAGGAACACACGCTCGTCCCTCTCCAGCTCCTCGTCCATCGCCTGGTTCAGGGCATCACGGACCGTCACCTGACAAAAACAACAGTCAGTAACTGACCCACTGCTGTCACCCAGAGGACAGAGATTATCGTCTTTCCTTTCACATGCCATGTCATGTCATCCTGATTTTGAGCTCTGCCTACTCTGATTCTTTCCAGTTTAATGTTTGGAAAGACATTTCCATTGGAACACTAATCAAAATTTAATTTAATGTTATCAAATAGCTTTGTTACAGTGTTGGTTAATTTTTTACCCCTATAGCAATACTTGTTTTTGTGCTGTATTTATGTGTGTACTTTCCACATGAATTCAGTATAAACAAATGATTAATATTTCAATGTAAGAAAGCCCTCAGGCTCTAGTGGCTATAGGATTTATATTCTGCTAATTATACTTGTATGATGACAAGACTTTAAATCCCACATTTGTTTTTATAGGGCTGGAAGTAGAGCTGAAATGATTAGTCAATTAATCAATTAATGGTCAACCATTCAATTCATTGCCAAATATTTTGATAAGCAATGAATTGCCTTTTTTCAACATTTTTCTGATGACTGGCAGATTAATCGATCAGGAACAATATCGTTCACTGCAGCAGGAGATAATTCTAATGTGAGAATTTACTGGTTTCCCCTGTTTTATATGACTGCAGACCAGATCTTTTGATTTTTGAACTGCTGGATGGACAAAACAAAGCATTTTAAGAAATAACCTTGAATGTACTCGCATTTTTCACTATTTCTGACAAGGAAAGGAATTAGTCGACTGATAACATATATGATCCAGAGTTCAATTGATCACGCAAATAACTGTTAGTTGCAGTAATATTAAAAGTACTAAATTAATAACCTGAGAACTGTTTTTTTTTTTTGTTTGTTTGTTTCACAATTCAACAGCAGTACAAACTACAGCCTTCAAAATTAAAATAAAGTTAATTCAACAAATGCTGAACCACAGAACCTAAATCTTACCAATCTGACATGAGTGACTATGACACTAAAACAGATTTGGATGGACACCTTTAAATATTTAATGAAGGAATAAAATATAGTATTCTGCATTCTGCATTAAACTGGACAGCTGAGTTTTGCTTTTTGATTTTAAGGTCTAATGTGACAGTTCACAGTCAGTGGTTCATCCCAACACCATCAGGTTTGACATGATGTGACCGGACAACAGCAGGAACCGTTAAATGAGAAGGTACCGACACCGAATAAATGACCACAGTCTTACTGTGAGCTGTCAGCTGGAGTATGTTATTAACTTACACTCTACAGCTGAAATAACACATGAAACAAACAGCCAACAGCAGCTGAACTGTTAGCTGTACAGTTAGCCTGCTAGCTGCTAACACTGACCTGCACAGCGGCCGGAGGGCTCCTGTGAAACTCCCGCCGCCCCAAAGCCGACACAGCATTCTGTAAACAGACACAGAGACGCCATTAATGTCACTGATCATCCGCAACCGCGGAATGATGATACAAAAGAAGTAATTTTTTAAATAGTCCCACACCTTTCCTGTGCGGAGAAAGCACCTCAGGGACGCCGCCATGTTGAACCTGTCCTCTGCCGGAGAGAAGGCGGGGCTCTACCGAGGTCAGGGGATTTCGACCAATCAGAGCTGCAGTTTACAAGTCAGCCGGAACGCGTCATAATACAGAGCCAATCACAGCGGTTCGGAGGAGACGGAGGCGGGAGGAAATCCAGACTGGAAAAAATAAAAAAAACACACCCAAGGACACTGACAATGCTGTCAACTGTATGGAAGATCAATTCAGCCAAGACAAAAAAAAAAAAAAAAAAAAAAAAAAAAACACACCCAAGGACACTGACAATGCTGTCAACTGTATGGAAGATCAATTCAGCCAAGACAAAAAAAAAAAAAAAAAAAAAACACACCCAAGGACACTGACAATGCTGTCAACGGTATGGAAGATCAATTCAGCAAGACAAAAAAAATAAAAAAATAAAAAAAAAACACACCCAAGGACACTGACAATGCTGTCAACGGTATGGAAGATCAATTCAGCCAAGACAAAAAAATAAAAAATAAAAAAAACACACCCAAGGACACTGACAATGCTGTCAACTGTATGGAAGATCAATTCAGCCAAGACAAAAAAAAAAAAAAAAAAAAAAAAACACACCCAAGGACACTGACAATGCTGTCAACGGTATGGAAGATCAATTCAGCCAAGACAAAAAAATAAAAAATAAAAAAAACACACCCAAGGACACTGACAATGCTGTCAACGGTATGGAAGATCAATTCAGCCAAGACAAAAAAAAAAAAATAAAAAAAACACACCCAAGGACACTGACAATGCTGTCAACGGTATGGAAGATCAATTCAGCCAAGACAAAAAAATAAAAAATAAAAAAAACACACCCAAGGACACTGACAATGCTGTCAACGGTATGGAAGATCAATTCAGCCAAGACAAAAAAAATAAATAAATAAAAAAAACACACCCAAGGACACTGACAATGCTGTCAACTGTATGGAAGATCAATTCAGCCAAGACAAAAAAAATAAAAAAAAAAAAAAAACACACCCAAGGACACTGACAATGCTGTCAACGGTATGGAAGATCAATTCAGCCAAGACAAAAAAAAAAAAAAAAAAAAAGAAAAGAAAAAATATTCTAAATGACAAACGTAAAAATACTGAATGAAATTATTTTTTGTTATAGTGTCATGAATACATCTATATGTTTGGGATGCCATTTTAGTCAATAAATATGTATATTCAGTAAATATTTATATATACGTGTAGTTATAGCCCTATAGTAATGACAATAAAGTTGATTCTTTTATTTCAAAAATGCCTTGTTTCGTAGGACTGTTTCCTAATCCACATTTATTTGCCAGGTTTTTTTTTAGTAGAAGATGAATAGAAGGTAATACACACAACTTGCTGGGTCTCTTTCCGCGAATCAGTTATTTATTTTTTTTACATTTTAATTATTTATTTAAATGTATTTATTCATTTTTATTTTTATTTCTTTCTTTTTCATGTTTATTTTAATAAATAAATTAAATAATTTAAATATTACCTTAATACCACCATTTAGTGGTAGATCTTACAGAATCATAGTCTTTACACTGTGATGATGTCACAGATTTTCTCAGCTGTAGGGAAGTTTTATGGATATAAAGCCCCCGTGGATCAAAAATCATCATAGAAATAGTTATAATGTAGCGGTTTGAGGTGTCCTGTCGACAGTTTTATACATGTCTGTTTTATAATGGTGCCTTACGGGGAAAATGTGTTTCGGGCTGCAGGTGGATTTTTTGCTGTGATACCACAAGTGGCCACAAAACTGGATGCAAGTCTGAGCAGCGACACCCAGTCTAGATTCTATTATATGCCTAAAAATACCATCAGTATCCTAAACACAATGCACACCATGTGCTTTAAGTGCAGCCCATCCTCCTCCTCACATGCTGAGCTGGCTGTCAGTTCGTCCGCGGGGGTAAAACCCATCGCTGACTTACACGTTTAAAAACATTTAAGTCACACACTTCTTGTTCAGTTACATTCATGACAATTTCATACAAATTTGCATACAAGAGCGCGACCTTTAAAGTCATTTGTAAAAGTAGAATTACTGATTCAATTTCTTTACCGTGGTAAAAATGAAAAAGTTCAGGCTCTGAAATGTTGTCATCTGCAGGACATTTCTACTGACTGTTTCCGTGCAAAGCTGACTGAACTTCACCTTTTCTCTGCAGTCACCTCTCTCTCGTATCCGTTACGTCTTGTTACATCATTTGTCTCGTATCTTTTACGTTATTTTTGTTTGTTATGTCTTGTTACGTCGTTTTCGTTTTGTTATATCATTTTCGTCTTGTTATGCACTGTAACGCTGTTTTCGTTGAGTTACATTGTTTTCATCTTGTTACATCATTCATTTGTTTCTGTCTTGTTATGCCTTTTACATAATTTTTGCCTTTTACATAATTTTTGCTTGTTAATAATTTTTGCTTGTTACATAATTTGTCTTGCTGCGTCTTTTCTGTTTCTTCAAGAAACTTTATTTTATGGCTCTGAGCCGATGGCAGCCGTGGCCACAGGCAGGTCATCACATGCTTGTGAACATGATATCTCAAGAATGCCTCAAGGAAATTTCTTCAAACTTTACAGAAATGTCCAGCTGGACTCAAGGATGAACCAATTAAATTTTGGTGGTCAAAGGTCAAAGGTCACTGTGACATCATGTCCATCCTGCTCTTGTGATGGCGATATCGCAAGAACACTTGAAGGGAATTTCTTCAAACTTGGTACACGTGTCCGTTTGGACTCAATGATAAACTGATTAGATTTTCTGATCTGTGACCTCACTAAACACATTTTTGGCTATAACTCTAGAATTCATACACTAACTAGAAGATCCCTGCCAGGTAACAGATGGTGAAGCACCTGCTGCAATGACGCCACAACTGCCAGATGCAGCCAGTTGAGATTTGCAAAGTTCTGCCAACATTAACATGACCTCCACATATTTTGTCTCGAGGCGAATAAAAAAAAAAAAAAAAAAATCCAAACTGAAGCAGTTGTTGATCACTTGTGGCCCCTAGTGGCCAGTTATAAGAGTGAGAAATCAGCTGTCAGTGGTCGTTTAAAAACAGAGCATCAAAAAATAAAATTACTTCCTCACATCCATCCATACATCCATGTCTGTCAAGCCTCATATAGTGTATTTAGTGAAAACTGTGAAGGAATTTAATCTGGAATTTACCACTATATTGACCTGTAACTGTGAAGAAATTAATAAAAGGTAAAGGAGTACACAAGACTGATAGAGAGCTGAACATTACGATGCCACAATGAAGCTGATCTTTGATCTTTTGGATAGAAAACGTCAACATGTCATCATTTTATCCTCTCAGATATTTGTACGTAATTTTGTATTGTATTATACAGAATGCACTTACTGTAGGTGTGAGTCCAGAGGGCTGTAAAAGTAATCAATAAAATCATAAAATCAATTCTAAAATTAATCAAGTTTTTTTTGTTGTTGTTGTTTTTGTCATTAAGACATGTGTAAATAGAGATACAATAATCTAAATGAGAGGAGATAAAATCATGTATAACAGTCTTTATATTTCTGCTGGATAAAACGCAGCTGATCTTGAATTTTTTCCCAAGCTGCATAAAACAAGACGAACAATCATATCGGCACATTAACCCACTTCTGTGGTTGTTCAAGGTGTCTCCACGGCCTAATTTTGCCCTGATGAGACACACAAAAGGTGAAATAGCAGCTGAGCTGTCACTGCTGCTGCTGCGCTGAACAAAGTGTCACTAAGTACACGTGAAAAAAACAGTCGGGGAACACCACATACAGGGGAAGAAACAGGCATCTGTATGTTTCATCAGCCAGGAACAGTGGAGACACACAGGAGACAGAGTGAGGGAGAGGACAGTCCTCCACGCTGGGAGACAAAAAAAAAAAAAAAAAGACAAATCCACGGAGGCATCGGCATCAAAGTTCATCTTTCTGAGGGTGAGATGACCACGTTTTCATCTCTTTTCTGCACATCTTCAGTATTCTTCTTCTTCTTTAAACATGCAGCAGATCAGACAAAGTAAAACTTGAATCCACTTTGGAACAAACAGGCTTAAAAGAAAGAAGACTTATTAACATAATACTTAAAAAAGAGCATTCAATTAGAAAAAATGTAATTATTATAATATCAATATTTTAAAATATTTTAAATATTTGTTCTTGTTCATATTGCCCCTATTTTCTCCTGTTTATAATGCTTGTTAACTTATTCATTATTTATTGGTTTTTATTGATGCTCTTTCTATTTCGCTGTCCACTTTGCTGCTGTAAGACTGTAAATGTAAAAATGCACAGAGGGAAGCTGCAATTGTGTGCATCCTCAGTGAAACAGTGCAGATATAAACCAGAGTACAACCAGACAAAAGTAAGGAAACACTTCAAATGACTTTTTGTTTTTTATAAAACACAGTTTAAGAGCATCAGAAGACAGAGATTATCTCTGATTTTAAAAGTGAACTGCAAAAATGAATACGAGTGACTGGAAGTGAGCAGGATTATTATTTTTTTGTTGTTTTTTTCATGAAAGTGTATTTCTTTATGTTAGTGGCGGTTAAAGATGTCATAGTGATGTAATCAGTGTTTTCTCAGTCTGGGTGTGGAGTCTACAAAGCAAAGAGCCGGTCATGACCTTAATGGGGCCCTGAGCAAAATTCTTCTAAAGCAGTGTTTCTCAACCCTGGTCCTCAGGGACCCCTGCCCTGCGTGTTTTAGGTGTTTCCCTGCTCCAACACCCCTGATTCAAATGATCAGGTTGTTATCAGGCTTCTGTGGAGGCTTGATGATGAGCTGATCATTTTAATCAGGTGATGACTGACTGATGACTGATGACTGACAACCACTTTGCAAGGCCCTATGGGCAACCTGAAAATTACTGTGCAAGGATAATGGCTCTGCAGAAAGCCTGTGTCGACGAACTGGTCCTGTGGAGTCTGAAGGATGTGGATGTTTATCAGGCAGAGAATGAATGAAAACATGAGAGACAAAACAGAGAAATGGACCTAAATGCAGAGAGGAAGCAGACTGGTGACTTCGTGAAAATTCAAAACACAGAAGCTTACGTATGGTAGTTCAAAGGCAAACAACTGTAAGCAAGGTCCAAAGTCCATGAAATTTAAAAAAAAAAAGTCTAAAAACAAAAGGGAAACAGAGGGGAAAACTCCAAAATAAAACAGGAAGAAGGTCATCTAAAACCCCAAACCATAACAGATGCTATCAGAGTTGCATTATGGGATATTCTTTCTTTCACCTTTATTTATTCAGGGAAGGCCAATTGAGAGCAAGCTCTCGTTTCCAATGACGCCCTGATTACAGCACAATACAATTCAATACACATCACAATACATATCCATATACACAACAGAAGCACATGATGAATTCAACAAGCACATGTACATTCAGAAGTCATGAGATCAACAAGAATGCATTTGAAATGATTAAAAGGAATCAGTGTATCTAACTGAAGCTGAGACAGCAGATTATTCCATTTAAAAGGAGCGAAATAACCAAAAGCGAATTTCCCTATGTCCGTTTTAACAGCTGGGATATTAAGAGCCAGTGGATTTTGTGCACGAGTGGGGTAGCTAAGAGATCTGAAGCTCAGTAGGCTCGATAAGTATAGAGGAAGTTTTTTAAGTAGTGCCTTATAAATAAACAATATACAGTGTTGCTCCCTTCTCAGAGCCAGGGAAGTCCAACCTACATTCTGATAGAGATGGCAGTGATGGGTCAAGAACCCATCTCCAGTAATAAATCTAATAGCAGAATGATAAATTGTATTGAGTGGTTTAAGAACAGAGGGAGAAGCATGCATGTAGATAATGTCACCATAGTCTAAAACCGATAGAAATGTAGCAAGTACTATCTGCCTCCTACAGTGCCGAGGAAGACAGGATTTATTTCTATAAAAGAATGCCAATAAAGGCTTCAGCTTCTTTAAAAGTTCTGCAACATGAAAATTAAAAGACAATTTATCGTCCATCCAAATACCCAAGTACTTATAGCAAGAAACCCTTTTCAAGGGAGTCCCATCTGCTGTGGCAAGGGTAAACTTATTTAAGTCAACAGTACGTTTTTTTGTAAAAATCATGTACTTTGACTTTCCTGGATTTAAAACCAAATTAAGATTAGACAGAGTACTTTGAATAATGCAGAAATCATCTTGAAGATTGTTTAGAGCTTGTTCAACAGAAGGAGCAAAAGAATATATGATTGAATCATCAGCATAAAGATGAATTAAGCTATTTGTGATACCATAATTAAAATCATTGATGTAAATAGAAAAAAGCAGAGGTCCTAAGACCGAACCCTGCGGTACCCCTTTGTATATGTTTAAAAATTCTGATACGAAACCATCACCAATCACAGCTTGGGATCGATCAGATAAATAATTCTCAACCCATTTACAAGAGTTATAATCAAACCCAATATCATGCAAACGCTCAAGAAGGATGGAATGGTCGACCGAGTCAAAAGCCTTAGAGAGGTCGATAAAAAGGGCAACACAATCAAGTTTGCTGTCTAATGCTTGCGCGATATCATTCACAACCTTAGCAGTAGCAGTCACAGTGCTATGCCCAGGTCTAAAACCAGACTGATAAATATTTAAAACTGAGAATTCAGTAAAAAAGATCTAATTTGGTTGCTTATCAAGCGTTCTAAAATTTTCGCTAAGCAGGGTAATTTCGAGATCGGACGGTAATTATTCAGTTCATTTGCGGGGCCACCTTTGTGCAGAGGAGTTACAAATGCTGATTTCCATATATTAGGAATACAGCCAGTTAAAAGAGTCAGATTAAAAACGTGCAAAAGGATGTCAACAATAAAGGGTGCAGCTAGTATCAGAAGTCTAGTGTTCAACTGATCAGCCACAGTAGGCTTCCTAGGATCAAGACTGTAAAGAGCACTGAGAACTTCGGATCTAGTAAAGGGCCTAAAAGAAAAGCTATGAGGACTAGTATTTACAAGAGTAGGGTTAAAGTTACTGACCGGACTAGTAGTGTGAGAGATATCACCTGCAGCAATAAAATGTCTGTTAAAAAGATCACATTGTTCATTTTATCAAGATGGAGATGGAGCCCTGTGAAATCTGAGTGGGTAAAGATGAGGTCGGCCTATTTGAGAGCGTTTTGATTGTTCTCCAGAACTTAGATGGGTTACCAGAACAATCTGATAAGGATGTGACATAGTAATTAGATTTAGCATTACGTATAGATACAAGACATTTATTACGAAGATGACGAAAATATTTCCAATCACTAATTGAGCCTGAGGCACGAGCCTTGTTCCAAGCAGTGTCCCTAGCATGTAACAATTCAGCAATTTCCTGTGAGAACCAGGGATTGCATCTGTTCTTTATTCTCAATTTCTTAAAAGGGGCATGTCTATCTGCTACTGAATTAAAAGCTTTAATAAATATATTTAAAGCTAGGGTAGGATCAGAAATGTCAGTTATGGAAGATGTATCGAGAGAAGAAATATCATTTAAAAAATCCTGCTCCACAAACTTTTTAAAATTCCTCTTAACAATTAAACGAGGCTTTGATTTTACTTGCTTAACGTCTCTGATACAAGCAATTGGACAATGGTCACTAAAATCAAGCGGGAGAACCCCAGAGGATTTAAAATTATGTGGCCTATTTGTTAATATAAGATCCAATAATGTAGATTTCCTGAGATTTGTTGGGTCGGGTCTTGTAGGAGCAGATATCAGTTGAGAGAGATTTAAGTCAGTGCACAGATCTTTTAGACCATCAGATGCATTACTAAGCCAATCAAGGTTTAGGTCACCCATTAATATGACTTCGAAGGAAAGGCAAGAAGAGATCAGATGAGCTAAATCAGAAATGGCAGATGATGGCGCTGACGGAGGACGATAAACACCCAAGACAGTGATTTTTCCACTGTTAGCACTGTTACCTAAGGAGACACTTAAGGCCAAGTATTCAAAGCATTTTGGGATGGCCACAGAGCCAACAACAGTTACGGAAAAACTTTTCTTAACAAAAATGGCCACACCACCACCTCTTGTAGGTCTGCATCTATCAGTTCTGAAAACATTATAACCATCTAAAGCAATATCATTATCACACACTTGATCAGTTAGCCAGGTTTCAGTGAATACAAAAATATCTGCGTTTGTTTGTAGAGCCCAGATGTTAATGTAGTCCATCTTAGAAATCAGACTGCGTACATTGATATGAATAAAACTCAATCCATTTTGCATCCTAAAATCTGCCTGAGATTTAAGGACAGATTTAGAAAATATCTGCTGTGAATCAGAGCACTGTTTAGTTATCGTTTTAATCTTAATTAAATTAGAAGGGTTTCTGAATGGGATCTGGTTCATTTGATTACCAAACTTAGCCCTCGAATTTGGAATAACATACATAGACAGAGGGGTAAAAACAAGCTCAGGCCTTTCAGAGATCCTCACATATGTAGGATCCTTTTTTTAAAAAATTGACTATGATACAGAAACTTTTTGTCACAATTTTAACAACACTCAGATACTGATTTCTTAAATGGGTATGTGATTTTTCTAAATAATGGTCACATTTAGAAAAAAAAACAACAAGATCATGGCAAATCACATGACACATGCTGGCACATTAATAGCATTTTTTTTTTTTAAGCAAATATTAATACAATTTAACAAGCATAGGTTGTAATTTGTTGTGCTAATAAGTGCCCAGTATTTCAGACTATAATTAAATCTTAAGGGATTAAACAAACAATACATGTGTTAAACTGTGACCTTTAGAGTTATATTTTTTCTGTTGTTTCCCCTTGATTCCCATCTTTATGCTAAGCTAAGCTGCTACGACAAGACTCCAGCACTTAATGCGGAGGAGACACATCAATACTACTTTACAATTGTTTGTATTTCCCTTGTTTTAATTTATACATTTCGTTCTACCTTATTTTCCACATACAGCAGCCTGGAGGCCTCCGTCAGCTTGTGTCAGTTTTGATTAGTGACAAAGTTCTTCGTCTTAAAAGAAGTTCTGTTTTGTCAAGTTGGTAAAAAAAACAGCAACAGATTCCAGCTTAAGTCTTAAAATAAAGACTCACTGAGGTCAAACTGTGGCCTGAACGTGCTGTTCTGCTGTATCACCTTTATTATACTGTTGTTTCTATGCATGAAAAAAAAAAAAGTGGGAGCATGGGTAAAAGACAAACACGAGTGTGAGTCCTGTCATGATTCATCTGTTTCTGACTTTAAAGTTCACACAAATGTGGTCAAAGCTTTTGATAGTGGACACATAATAAAGCTGCTGCTGTGACTTCTGACTGAAAAGCTGTAATACATACAACATTGATTGGAGTATTACGCCCATTGTAGGTAAATTAAAATAAAATAAAATAGTGGAGCTGGAGTTGAGGCTAATAATCTGAGAAAAAAACTCAGAATTTTCCTGATTAAAGTTGGAAATTTATGAGAAAAAAAACATTTGAAAAGCTTAAAACCAGCGTCTCTTTCTAGAAATCATATTCTCCAAGTACCACTGTCATGACTGGGGTTAAAATATAATAGCACAGACCGACCTTACAGCTACAGAGAGTTCACGCAGGAGGCAGATTTATTTCTAATAAGTCCCGCTCCAAATTTGAAGTAACTCAAATCATATCTCCCCACTGTTTTACGCTGTTTGGTGGTCACAGGTTTAGTGAACATAAGTAGCCACTGCTTGAAATATTCTCCTCCTGATCTGCACTTCTCTCCCTAATACTTCCAGTTCTGCGCCTCGATTTCAGTATTTTTGAAGCGTTAATTTTTAAGTCTCTGCATTTTATCTCCTTTTATTATCTACCATTACAGTTTAGCTCACAACTGCCTGTAATCACGGATAACGATTATGTGCGGTCATCCATCTCATATTTTCTGTAATTTAGTTCAAAATTTTGTATTATTTTTATAGTATATGTTTTTAATATTTAATATTTCTGACATTCCTCCAAGTACCACTAGAGGGAGCTCTAGTAGTGGTACATGTACCCTCAGTTTGAGAATATAGGATCTAGATTGATTAAAAGTACTACAAGCCAGAGGAAAAATATATAGTTTTGATTTTCAGGTGAACTGTCCCTTTAAATCTAATGTATTTCTACGGTGTGATCAAAAACTCAATTCGCCAAACAAGCGTCTGCAATAAACACGACACACTCTCGATTTTCCTGAACCATTTTTTAATCAAATATTCATTCAGTTGATACAGTTATCACTTCATCACAGCAGGCTTGCTAGATTTCTTTATTTCAGTATTGATGATGAGGATATTTGCAGCTGCATTAAATGTAGAGGAGATATTTTTATCTAAAGGTGACACTGGGACAAAACATTTGATGCATCTGTTAACTGTAAATCACCTGGAGATTGAAGAGTGGGTTTTTTTTTTCATAGAAATTTTAGTTAATAATCCAGCGCCGTCTCTGAACTCATTCTTCAAACATAAACACACCTCTGGACTTGTCTTCCACACCTCGCGGGTAAAGTGCTGCAGAGAAACATTCTGATACAATGACCGTAATGACCATTCGAGACGTGAAGACCATCGCGTTGGACAGGATTGCACTGAACAATAAAAACAAACGACTTCAGCATCGAGCAGTCGGTTAAAACACAGCTCTGAGTGCTTTAAGACTTGGACTGTAGTGATCAGAGTCATCAGGCGGCAGGATTCACCTGAGCTCGAGATTCACAACAAAATCTGCTCTGATAGCAGCTCTGTCCGACACATATGGGAACACTTTAGCACACAGTATGTCAGGTAATCACAGGTGAGTGGGATTAATGTTGCTGAAGGTGAAGAAATGAGAACTTTCACTGCAGATCAGCTGTTCTGTGATGGTGCTGCAACTACCCTGAAAGTCCACTTTTAAAGGAATAATCCGACCTTTTGGGAACTTTTTTGCTATCCGACGGAGAAAATGAACTAAAAAATTAAGCTGGACTTAGAGGCGCTGATAGGTGGATTCTGTCATCTTCAGACTGAGCGAGGCGGCTGTTTCACACCGTCTCCAGTCTTTATGCTAAGCTAAGGCTGCTGGATGTAACTTTACGTTTAACAACAGCTGATTGACATCGATCTCCTCATCTTTGAGTCCATCAGAAATGGTTGGAAGCCCACACTTCCAAAGATCCAGAGAAACTCAAAAGTATCTCAAAATAATGACTTTGTTTCTCAAAATAATGAGAAACTTTCTCAACATATTGACTTAGTTTCTCAAGTAAGGGGAAACCCTCTCAAAATAATTACTTAATATCGCAAATAATGAGAAACTTTCTCAAAATAATGACTCTGTTTCTCAAATAAGGGAAAAATGAACCAGATGACCTATCGAGTGGTGGACTGGTCTGTCTCACTGGTCCACTCTTTGACTCTTTGCACAGAGAGAAAAGGATTGAAAAGAGTTTCTTCTTTTCTTTTCTATTCTCTCCTCTCTATACAAGAGTGCTTTGGAGCAGCCAGACAGACCACTGAAAAGGTACTAAATGGAGCCCACAGTGAGAACAACAGTAGAACTTCATAGAGACACACTGAAGATCTACTTTTAGACAGACAGAGTCTGATCTGAGTCACCTTTTTTTTTACCCCAAAACCAAGAACCTGACATTAAATCCCACTGTACCTTTTAGGGCTTAATTTTCAATCATAACACCAGGCTTATTTTTGTTGTTAAAACAATTCGTCAATTAACTGATTAGCTCAATGACTGACAATTGATTGGTCATTTAAAGTCACTATTTAAGCAAAAATTTCAAATATTCTCTGGTTCCATTGTGTCTAATATGAGGATTTTCTGTTATACTCTGGTTTAGATCACTCTAAACTGAATATCTTTGGTAAGATAATCTGACTATTTTCTAACTAATCTTTATAGACAAAATAATTCTGAATATAATCATTAGTTTCTTATTCAGGGACGTTCTGATCTGCCCAAACCAACGACCACATGGTAACATCCTGTGTGCTAAAGTGTTGATATCTTCATCAGACAGAGCTTACATATATAAACCAATGATGTGGTTACAGATTTTACAATATTTTAACAAAAAAAAGGAAAAAAAAACCAAAAAACATTCAGATTTCCATAGGCACAAGGATCCATATGGCACAATAAAATAAACAAATCTCTGTGACAACAACAAATATAAAATACAACAGAATTAAAACAAAACACATTAACAAAATAACAGAAATCAACTCAATAAAGGTCTGAAATTAACCCTAAACGTCCATCACATGAAGGTAAACTGAGCTCTGTGGAGGACAACAATGTTAAAATCACCAGCTCTGATAACTTGTACGTCTGCAGGTTTGACTTCAGCAGTGAAGGACAAACATCGTCTGCTCTTTCCAGGCTGTCAAAAGACTTCAGGTCATTTCTATGAAAAGTGTGAAACTTGCTGCAGAGATACATTTCTTTGCCCATATTGTTTATTTTATTTATCATAAATTATGTTATCGTCGCATGATACTGCACCTGTGAGTTCTTGTGACTTGAAAGTTCTGCCACTAAGGGTCTCTCTCACATTAAAACTTTAACAAAAGATGTAGTTAGATGTCGTGAAGTAGCGCGGGATCATGGGAGTTGTTGTCACCACTGATGATGAAACTCTTATCTGACATGACTCAGGCAGAAATCATGTTCATGGATGACGTGTCTCAAAATAATGAGAAACTTTCTCAACTTAATTACTCTGTAGACACTTTGGAAAGTTGGAAACGCACGTTACCTTGAGTGTATTACAGATTTCTTTGCATTTGAACAGTGTACTGAGCAAAATATTTAACATACGTCTAGTGTTTTTAGAAATGTTACATATAGCTTTAAAATCACCCCTTGGTGATGCATTTAAAGACACTCCGATGTTTAATCTTATTAATGAGTCCTAAATCTGAAATTTTCAAGTCCAGTTTGGGTCGATGTCTTTAAAATCTGTGAGGTGGGGGAAGAGTCACCAAAGTGCATCTTTATTTTATTTTGTCACTTTATCTATTGATATTTTTGTGCTTAAAAATATTTAACATTAATATGGGCGTGTTTTCATCAGTACACCTCAACATGAATTATTAGAAATACTTCATTATTTATGCGTGATGATTTGAATCTTCAGCATTTAAACGCCAGCTGACAGAACATGCGTTAACTAGACGGGAGCTCCGAGAGCGCAGACCTCCACCAAGGCCAAATGCTCTATCTCACAATGTTAATCAAAGTGGAAAATAATTTGTGCATCCGGCCTGTGATTTGGATCCGCTCCAAAATTTAATGGGTTCTTACTTGACCGATGCTTCACCCTTCCGACACGTTTCATGAAAATTGGCCCAGTATTTTTTTCTGTAATCCTGCTGACAGACAGACGAACAGGTGGTACTGAGAACAAACCCCCTTGGCGGAGGGAACTATGCAGTCAGAAAGGAGAGTGAGGAGAGATGGAGGCTGTGAAAAGCAAAATTTAAAGTTGGTAATTTGTTGCTCTACAAAAAGTTGCTGCTCAACAGACTGCAGCAAGTATTGATTACAAGAATTGATCGCTACAGTCCCCGCGAGCGTTTAAATTAATAAAGAAACCACACGACTGTAAAGTAATGTTGATTAAAACTAAAGGTTACTAAATGTTCACTGTGATTGATTTTCTCTCTGCAGCAAGTTTCAAGTTTCTGCAAGTTGATTTTCAGAGAAATTACTGAAAGCTGCAGAAGAGTATCAGGGCCAGGCAAAATGAGAGGAGGACGATTTTTATTTATTTAGTTTTTTAATTTTGCATTTCAAGGATAAATTTAAACTTTGTTTCATTTTGCAATAGAAAATACACCTGCCAGAATAAAGTCACAAGGGTATTTCAAATTTATTCTCAACATTTCTAATTTATTTTTGAAATGCTAACTAAAAAGCTAACTTTCCTTTATGCCTGGCCCTAAAACTCTTCCATAGAAATCAACAGCTGGAAGGAAGGAAATGTAAAAATTGATGAAGATGATCAGCAGTGACGTAAAGAGTCAATTTGATTTGAAGTTAATGGACCCAAGCATGCAAAAGCAGAAGTATGTGGAATAATAAGGTTTGGTGCAAAGAAGCAAAATCATCTAAAAGTTTATATAGTAGAAATGTTGTTTTTTTTAATCCCTTCTCACAGTGACTGGTGGAGAAAAAGTTAATTTCAGACCCTCAGTACAATCAGAGCTGAGCGGCTCGTCTCTGTGGATCCACGTTACTCTGATCTGAGACAGTACGGACGTCCGACCGCCGGCATCTCCATCATACAGGCTTTCACAACAGAAGTGCAAGTTTGACATCACGTAGAGCAAGGACATTATTTCCCAGTGAGAAAGCAGCTGCGCCACCCAGAGTGGCACGACCTACACTCATTTTTCTGCCACATTTAGCAGCCAAAGTCCAACTGAATTAAACTGGAACAACACAGTCCAATTGTTCTCTCTTATTGATGTGAGGCAGAAGTTATGATTAAGTTAAGACGGCGATAATTTCACTGTGGAGAAGAATGGTGGAAAAGTTAATTCCTTGCATCTTTTAATTCCAGCTGTTTTATAATCTTACTTTCCAGTTCTTCTGGGAAAAAAAAAATCAGGATGAGAGGATGAGGATACCACATAAGAATATTGATATTGATGTTTTTACTTCATATAAAGTCAAGTTTCCATCCAAATGTAAATAAAAGAAAATGCAAATTAATGTGCCTTTCTATCCACCGCCATTATGTGAATAATATGAGTTGGGAGCATCAAGATAAACCGTTGGTGGCGCCAGTTCGTCAGTCAGCGCCAGTTAAACCTGAGACGGAAAACGTGATTGGAAATATGAGATTTGTTTCATGTATTCATTTTTAATTTCTAGTGTAGAGCCAGACTGATATATCAGCAGGCCATATCGTCTTATCGCAGCTATACTGGTCTATAATCGGTGTTTATTACACGGCTTCGTTAAATACTCCAAATAATTCTGACTGGTCAGTTACAGCATTCTGGGGTTTGTTATTTCGGTATAGCAGACTGTTGTTCAATTGAAAGAACAGACCATTGCTATGAAGAACAGACTGTTGCTATGGACACAGTTCTGATCATAGACTCTGGAGGAACAATAAAATTTTTTTACATCCATTAAATCATTTTAAAATTAATATTTTATATCATACTATGTTTTTTTGGTAAGTAACCATGCAATAAGCAGGATAATGTTCAGTGTGCAGGTCAGTATCATCCTGTACATCATCCCTTATATATCAGTGTATATGTTGTCCAATATGCACCTACTTTTTTTTGACAGAGCATAATGCAGACTGATTTTATTTTTTAAGTTATTCAGTTTTATTGGCAGCATTTTAAGAGTATTTCATCCTTTTTCTTATTTCAGGCTTAATAAATAGATATTCTTGGTTTTATTTGTGTTTTTTCTTTTAATTTATGGTAATTTATAATTATTAAAAATACCAGTTTCAGTGCCCTGATGTCATTTTTGGACAGTAAGTTTTTTGTTAAACTTCACTTTTACATTTTTGTCACATGTGTTTGAGAACAACATTTGGGATCATTGTAATATCGGCCGATAAATCAATATGGGAACTTTTTTACTGTTCACTGCAAACACCCAGTCTTGGTTGGGCTCTACTTTAGTAGAAGCAGGATGTTTAAGTGTTTGTCGTGATTTGATCGTTAAGTCCGTTTCCACTGCACTTTGTCGTATTTTGCTTTTTTTTTTTTTTAATCTATGCACCAACTTTTCCACCTCAGCCAAGCGTACACACGTCTTTGCAGATTTTTTTTTTATCTTTCCACTCAGCTTTTTTATGTGCAAAAGAACATAAAAAAAAAAAAACATGGATGGACACATGGATAGCTGCTTCTAGGATTATGTGCTGCTCTTCATTTTGCGCTCTACCTCGTACAGGCGACTCGCTCTCGCATGTTTGGTCTGAAACAGCTGTTAAGTCGCTCAGAATGATTCTGCAATCAGGACGTCTCACAACACCACCTTGACTGAGGTTAACGTTTGTGAAGTTTCAGACAAACTGCAACAAACATCCTACTTATCAAGTCATTTTTGTCTGTAATTTGAGTCTGATTTTCTCAAAACAAACAAAAAAAAAATCTGCAAGTTTGGTTAATTGTTTCAAATGCAAATCAACTTACAGCACCAGAAGTCTGGACAAACTTCTCTTTCGATGTTTTTTCTTTATTTTTTTTAAAAGAAATGGTTCAGATTATACCAACAATGTGCAAAGCTGTCAAAGCAAAAGTTGGCTACTTTGAAGAATCTAAAATACCAAAAAGTTGGTGGTCGACAGGCGGTTAGGAGAAGTGTAAACCAGAAAAAAGCAAAAAGACTCTTGCTCAGATTTAATAACGACAACGTTATTTTATCTTTGACTGCAAGTCAGATGACAGTGTGCTAAAGTCTTTCATATTTTGGATTTTTAAAAAGCAAGAACATATTTTACCTTGTTTCCACATTTTTTGCTCTCTACATAATTCTATATTTCATATTTTTGATGCCTCCAGTATTAATTGAGAAGGTAGAAAAAACAAAAAAGAAAGAAAAGACATTAAATAAGAAGAAGGTATGTCCAAACTTTTGACTGGTACTGTAAACCTGATTTTAATTCCTGATTTTAATGCCGCGATTTTTCTTTTTTTGAAACTGCAGACACATCTTTACAAAACTCTAGTGTTTATTTTTTCTTTCTACTCAAATGCACCAGAATGTTTCATTTTTTAAATAACTTTTTTGGGACTTAATTATAGACAGAAATAACTTAATGATGGCGTTTTTTTTGCAGCATAGATCTATTGATTTTCTGCAGTTGTTCTTTGTCACTGGTGTCCTGCAGTGAAACAGTCCTGGCAGAGCCTGCTGAGTTCAGAGATGATTTTAAAGAGGGAAAGCTGCAGTTTGGGCCAGTTTCTCTGCTGCTGCTGCTCCAGGATCAGGATCAGACCAGCGCCATGACAGTGTCAGAGCACTGACAACAGAGTTTTGGATCCAGGAAATCCAACCTCATCATCCAGCAGGATGAAGCGTCCACAGTGACTCCAAAAGTTTAAATTCCAAACATCCAACCACCACTTTTACAAACCTGCAGAGCAGAAAAAAGAAGCCGGCTGCCTGCTGAAGCTGCAGGTCAACCAGAAAAGCTCACCAGGATCAGATTTGAGTTTAACAACTTTTTTTTTTTAATCTGGAGCCTGGTGTCTGTCGCAGTCAGAGAAGACAAACCCTCAGGCGCCGATGATTGTCCAAAGGCGAACCCCCACCCCCCGTCCATCCTCCACTCCCTCAAACCACAGCAAGAGATTTTAAAAATTTAAAAGCAGAAAAAGCAATAAAAACTAAAACGGTACTTGGATTTTTTTTTTTGTTAGTGATTCCTTTCCACATCTCAAGGAGCGGCGATGTGAACCGGTCCAGACCACAGTGCAGAACCAGTGGGTCGGTCTTGTTGCCGTAGTGACAGTCTCCCAGTCGAGGACAGGTTGTGGTTGGGGCGGGCGCGGGTCAGATGACGGGCTTGCTGCGGTCGGTGGTCTCGGCCTTCTTCAGCTTGCCCTTGCTGAAGTTCTGGATGGAGCTCAGCAAGGCGCTGCGGCCTCCTCCCGCTCCGTCAGGGGAGGAAGGAGGAGGAGGGAGGAGGAGGACAGGAGGAGGAGGCGGAGTAGGAGGGGAGGAGGAGGTGGGTGGAGGAGGGGGAGGAGCAGTCTGGGCTCCTGGATGGGAAGAAAGAAGAACGAAAGGAGGGCGTGTGAGAGAACAACACTACTGGTTTGTTGTGGTAACACCCAGTTTCCCCAGGATCTGGTTGCACAAAGATTAAACTGGTCTACTGATTCTCAGCGTGTCGTAGTTTTACTGTAAGAGCAGTCAGATGAGAGTTAAAGGGACAGTTTGAAGTATTTGAAGTGTGGCTGTATGAGGTACTCATCCACAGTCAGTGTATTATTTACCGTAGATAGTGGTCGACATGCCCCGAGTTTGGAGAAGCAGCAGGAGTACCGGCATAGGAAGTCGACAGACAGACTGCCTTTTCAAACTGCTGTTATATATAAGCTAAATATTGTTTACTCTATACCAACGAGACTCCATTGATGAAATCAGTCATCTTAGTTCACAGAACACAGGAGTTGCTGGTCGACCACGGCCTCGATCTGATTGTTAGTTTGTGTTATTGTGTGAATTTGGTGTTTTCAAAGGTTACTTCACATTTACCAAAGTCCTACAATGACACAAACAAATGAATTGATCGAGGCAGCGGTAGACCAACAACTCTCGTGTTCTGAGGTAAAATTCACTGATGGAATCTGGTTAAGCGAGAGTGAGTGACATCTGGTTTATATAACGTCAGTTTCCTGTTGGAAAAGGCTGTCTGACGGCAACGTGAAGTGGTGAAAATATAGTAAGTAAAGCATACACTTAAACTGATATCGATTTTTTTTAAGTGGCTATAAGGTGCTTTGCTGCTGACCCATCTACTGTAGATAACACACTGACAATGGATAAGCGGATAGATAATCTGAACTAACCCTTTAAGGAGCGGTCAAATAAAACTGTCACGCTACTTTCACTTCAGTTCAAACATTTGTTTTTGCCTCTTTGCTTCCATGAAGACTAAACGTGGAGGAGAGGCTGCTGACTGTCAGTAGTTTTGAAATCAGCTTTTCCAAATGTGGGAAAAAAACATTAATTAATTCATAGTTAATAAATAATTTACTGATGCTTTATAGAGCAGTTAATAAGCCACAGGAGCCACTTATTACCTAATTCATGCCTATTTATACCTAAATGGATTTTGGTCAAAAAGCTCTGCAGATTTTTTCAAGAGGGGAAATGACGCATTGATTCATTGACCAAGACATAACAGACATGACAAATAAATACCCAAAATATTACCTTATATTTGTTTACATTTTTGGAAACTGGCACCATTAAAATGATGCAGTCTCTTGATCACTGGGTTATTTTGATACTGAAGAGAACCTGAAGACTTTTTGATTCTCAGACGAGTTCTAAAGATATAAAAACCCTTTTTTCTTCTGTGATTTCTAAGCAGCTTTATGAAGGTTTGTTTGTGACGGACGTCAGAGGCAACGGTTCAAATCTGAACACACAGATATGATGCACATACTTTTACACTGAGTTACGACTCTGCAGAGTATGATTTCGGACTCAAATTCACATCATGCTGTAATCTTTGCCTCACGCTTCACAGCTTGTTGTGATCAATGGCTTATATCTGATTTATAAAGCATCTTAACTATTACTGAAGCTATTAGTTACAACCTCTGAACCCTTTATAAAGGCTGACTTAATACAACGTGGTATCACTGAATTTTTTTCAGAGAAATAAAAGTTAATCTTTGTGAAACCAGCACCTGCAGACCAGTGTCCAGGATAAACTCAATCCACCATCAGTTTCAACAGTTTTTTTTTAACAAAAGTGAGGTTTGATACCGAGCCTAAAGTAAGAATATTGAGTTGACAGGCCAAGTGGATGCTAAGGTAAATACATTTGCATTTGGTTATGTTACTGCATCAGTTAGAAATGTTTGTGGTTTTTCAGTACATGTAATAACTCTAAAAACTACAGTACCCATGAGCCTCAGTAGCTGTTGCTATGGTGAAGGACTGAAGTCAGAGTTGATCCAAAATCCAAACATGAATTTATCCAAGGAGCTCCACAAGGTTCAACCTCCAACTTCTCCTCAACATCAGCCGCATGCCAACAGAATCTGGAGCTCTCTGATTGGATAACCCTTACAGTAATGCTTTCTGGGACTTGTAGTTGTTTCCAGTTACAGTTCCATTGTTGTGTGCTGTGCTTCGATCTGCAGAGTGAACTGATGGTGAATTGAGCCTGAACCTGGACGTCCCCATCGTTGTGCCATTTTGCATCCCAAACTGAACGAAACCAAGTGATGCAGGCAGAGAAACAAAAAGTCGGGGAGCTCCAACATGAAGGTAAAGCAGAAGCCAGAAGCTGCGACCTTCTGTCTGACTGCACAGTGAATTTTCTGCAGCATAATGAAAGCACATCTGTCAGCCTGACAGATGTAATCAAACCTGGAGAAACTCATCACTGCAGGAGACAATTATCATGTTTATAGATGATATTGTCTCTGGAAAAAAAACAGTTTTCTCTCTGTAAAAACCTAAAAAAAAAAAAGATTTTATTTCTATGAACCACTAAAGCCTGCAGTGGTGACGGATTATTTCCAGGATGGATGTGGAACAAACTGACTTCCATTACGTTTAGCAGCCACAGTGACCTTTAGTGCTCGACTGTGACTCCTCAGTCACGTCCACAGAGAAAGCTGTGATCAGATGTGTCAGATCGGAGCTCAGCTGTGCCACATTTCACAATTAATTGTGAAATATGCGCTCAGATCTGTGATCACATGCTGGCAGACTAACCTGCGCCTGATTTATGTGCTGCTGTGTTTCCCAAGTAAACACCACCACCAAGTGACTGATGACTCCCCCAAATATCAGTGGAAATGAGTATTTTTCTTGGCTAAGAAACTTGATGAAATGCTTTTATTCCTAGCCCTAAAAAGAACCAAAAATAGGTCACTGATTTTTTTGTTTTTGGCCAGTTAGGACTGATTTCCTACACTGAGCGGGTTGATAAATACAAGCCCAGATCTCCAGTATTGACAAAAGTGATGCAAATTATAAGAAAATTGTAGTTAACATGCTCAAAAATGAAAACCTGCCAGTGTAAAGAAGCCAACATTAGTGCAAAAAAGTTGGATCTGCTTCCTTTTCGATGTATTATCTGAATATTAAAAGGGACAGTTCACCCCAAATCAAAAATACATATTTTTTCCCCTGGCCGTTGGTGCTGTTTATCCATCCAGATTTTTTTGGTGTGAGTTACAGCAGAGTTTTATCGGCCATAGGGAAGTCTGCCTTCTCTCCAATATAATGGGACTGAATGGCAATCGGCTTGTGGTGCTCAAAGCATCAAAAAAATTAATTAGAAAAATTCAAAAATAACCTCTCTTTCCAAAAACCATGACCTGGTCACTCAAGATAATCCAGAGATCGTGTTGCGAGCAGTTTAATGCAGGAGCTACCCTCCAGAACTACTTTCTTTCTACCAGAGATATCAGCTGCAGATCTCTACGGCCGATTTTTCTAAAACTCTGTAACTCACACCAAAAGAATCTAGATGGATAAATATCACTACAGGCCAGGGGAAAAAACATGCATTTTTTGATTTTGGGGTGAACTGTCCCTTTAAACTAAACAAATGAAAATGAAGGGTTCGGTCGACTGTAGAGCGGCTCTATAAGACTGAAAGGAAAACCTACAGGTGCAAAAGAAACTGATGATCCACTGTGACACCCCATCCCAAACACAGAGACACAAGCAGACCAAACAAACAGAACAGGAACAGACGTGCTGTAACTGACTGACCGAGCAGACTGACAGACAGAACTGACAGATCACAATCTCCAATGAGAACAGCGGGTCTGAATCGGGGACGAGTTGGACTCTCTGTGAGGTTTGGTCATCATTGCAGATTGTGAAGGTTTTTATAAAGATGCGTGCGTACACCCTGCTCCAAGCTTCTTCACTCCAGATCTCATCGGGCCTCTCTTCCCACTAAAACATTTCTACCTTCAGTCTACTTTTTCTTATAGAAAAAAAGAAATTCATTCAACCATCTTCAAGCAGTTTAGACTAATGCTGCATTCCAGTCAAAGCTGGAGATCAGAATTTCCCAGTTTCCGACCTCAAAGCGCTCCAGGTGCAAACTGACTGTGACAAACTGTGGACACACAATTAAACCCTCAGCAGTTCAGCCTCTTTGCATAAATGTAAACAGAAACGGAGGAGGAAAAATGATGCATGAGGCAACAGACGCATTTTATTTTACGGCACATTTATACTTGGAAAAATATATCTTGGAAATATGTGTAGATATTCCATTCAATAACAAAACTGGCGACACATTTTGACATCAGTTTACATGCAGAACAGGTTTTGCTGTATGATAGTACAGATATTATTTTAATTAAAAGGGAGAGTTTGAATTACTTAATTTGGGGTTGTTTGACACACTTTGATCAGAGTATTACTTACAATAGACACTGGTCGGCATGGCCCCAGTCTGGAGAAACAGAGAGGAACACCAGCACAGAAGTTAAGCTACGTGCTGCTGTGGACACGGTCAGCAGCAAAACATATTTTAGCCACTTTAAAAAAAAAGGTCCACCTAAAACAATAAATATCAGTTTAAGTGTACATTGAATTTAGACTATTTTCACCACTTAACTTTACTGGCAGACAGCTTTTTCTGATGGAAAAACCGTCAATATGAGCCAAATATTGCTCTCTCCAAGCCAACCAAACTCCATGAGTCAACACTGGAGTTGCTGGTCGACCGCTGCCTCGATCTGTTAGTGGTCGTCGTGTGACTTTGGTCAAGCCACCCAAAGTCACACAATAACACAAACAAACTAACAGATTGGGGCAGTGTTCTGCTTGCTAAAATTTTAGCTTTTAGATTTTAACCCGTGGAGTTTGGTTGGTTTGGACAGAGCGATACCAGACTTATAAAACAGTGGTTTCCTGTTGGAAAAGGCTGCCTGACAGCATAGTAAAGCAGTGGAAATACTCATAATATAGCACACTTAAGCTGACAGTGATTTTTTTTTGCTGAGGTGTACCCATGTTTTAGGAGGCTAAAACACATTTTCTTGCTGACCCTGTCCACAGCAGCACATAATTTAGCTTCCTTCGCCAGTACTCCTGCTGCTTCTCCAACTGGAGGCATGTCGACCGCCATCTACTGAAGTTAATACGCTGACTATAGATCGTATCTCATGCAAACCCACATTAAATAATCTGAACTATCCCTTTAAACACAGGTAAATATATTCTGCTGCCTTTCGGTTTATGGTTTACCATTTACAGTAGCCTTCAATTGTGCTTTTTCTAGCAGGAGGTCGGACATTTTCGAGTTCTGAGTTGTCTTGAATGCAGCATTAGAAGCAATGTAGGGCATCGTCTTCTAAATTGGCACTTTAAGGTTGAGATGGTTGAAAGAGGAAGTAGAACAGTGTCACCATTACCTAGTTTGTCCACCAGAGAGCACTGAAGAGTTTATTTTTATAATGTAAAATGTTCAATTGATTCATGGATCTTGTAACACGCGGACGAGATATACAATTAAACAATCAACAAAACACAACAAAACAAAAAATACATCTGAGGGATCTACAGTATATCAAGATTTGGATCATGTGTTAACATAAATTTGTATTTTTTAACAATTATCAACATCTGTATCAGCCACATAAATCCAGTATCAGTCAGGCTATTTTTTAAATGTTTTGTGTCCATATAACTGACAACAAAACCTTCTTAAACAAGTTTCAACACTTTTCAGGGTCTGTAAATTACTAACTCAAAATTACACTTCTCCAGATCGGATCCGATATGTGCTTGTGCTCTCGCTCCATCTATTTTTAAATTTCTTTTCTTTTTTTTCTCATAATTTGAGATCATAAGCATGAAGCAGATCTCTGTGACAAGGAGCTTGCTGGGAGACCAGGGTGTACGGCAGCTTTAAAAACCACCAGAGACCTTCATCATCATCATCATCGACATTATAAATCGACATTTTACTTTACCCAACGACACGGTCAGAATGGAGCATGCTCTATGGTGGAGACGGCACAGGAAGAAGAGAGAGAGGGAGATGACAGTTATCTGTTCAGTGAACCAATCAGCATTTACACAGTATCACGAGGATGGAGAGGAGAGGAAGAGGAGAGGAAGAGGAGAGGAGAGGAGAGGAGAGGAAGGAGAGGAGAGGAGAGGAGAGGAGAGGAGAGGAGAGGAGAGGCTAACACCAGGGTAGGAAACTGATGCCACATACAGATTTTTTGAAGTGGGGTTGTATGAGGTACTTATTGATAGTCAGTCAGTGTTTTACCTACAGTAGATACTCTATTTAATATTTTCGCCGCTTTACCTTACTCTCAGAGAGCCTTTTCAGATGGGAAACAGCTGTTACTCAAGCCAAATATTACTCTCCCCAAACGCACCAGACTCCTTTGACAAAAACAGTAATTTTACCTTGCAGAGTTGCTCGACTGCCGCTGCCTCGATCATTAATTAGCTTGTGTTATGGTGTAACTTCTGTGTTTTAAAGGTTAGTTTGGATTCAGTGAAATTACAAATTAACAAAAACAAACTAATCGAAGCAGTGGTAGACCAGGAACTCCTGAGTTCTGAGAGGCAAAAATGACTGATTTTGCAAATGGAGTTTGGTTGAGTGAGTGAGAGCGATATTTGGCTTATATATCTGTGGTTTCCTGTTGAAAAAAACTGTTTGATGGCAAGGTAAAGTGGTGAAAATATTCTAAATATAGCGTACACCTAAACCTGGCTAAAATATCTTTTGCTGCAAAAGCAGTTAACAAAATCTTCAATGACACATCCCACCCCTTCACATCATTTTTATGATGATGCGGTCGGGATGGAGATGCACACTGCCATCGTGCAGCTCAGCATCAACCAAGGAGGAACTTAAGGACTCACTGAGCTGAGACAACACACAGCGCTTTACATTTAGTATTTAAGATTTAGTTTTGAACTGCCTCGGGTCAACTCTTTAACTTAACTTTCTCCTGTTAGCTCAGTGTTAGTCCTCCACTCTGCCTCCCCAAACTGGGGGCATGTTGACCACCACCTCCTGGTAATACTCTGACTATGGATAAGTACCTCCTACAACCCCACTTCAAATAATGTGAACTATCCCTTTAAGTCTGAGAGCCACAGCGTCGAGAGGTATGGAGAGACGGACTGACACATTGTTGGTTTGTGTCTTCTCGTGGGATTTCTCGTCAATAAGAGACAATAGGAATATTGCCGAATCAAACATCAGTGTTTCCCATCCTGCGTCAGCTAACCAGAGACACAACTCAGTGAGTAAGACACAGTGCTTCAGCAGAGACAGATACCTGTCTGAAAACCATGACGAGAGAAGAGGTGAGACAGACAGACAGAGACAGACAGGTCAAGTCAAACAATTAGTGTCTTCATCATCACACATGCACATTTCAGATTAAAGTTGAGGGCACAAATTCAGAGTTAATGATAAAGATGCTGTTACTGATCCGAGCAGCGTGCTGAGACGCACCACAGCCTCAGCGGGTTCTCACCACGAGGGGGAGTACACAGTCTGTCCAATACTTTCCCAAACAGAGAGACAGACAAATGGGTGGGAGGACAGACAGACAGAGAGGAAAGATGGGTGGGAGGACAGAAAAACAGACAGTTGAACAGACAGATGAGAGAACAGACAGACAGACAGACAGACAGGACAGACAATACCTGTGGTGGATGGGGGAGTCGGGGAGGAGGGACATGTGGGAGGGGAACTGGCTCCAGAACCTGAAGACAGACAGAAAAATAAACATTAATCATCATACAGAGTCCTGCTGATGATTTCTGTTCAACTCATCTACAGCTGGTGGTGTTTTAATGTTCCAAGAAATTTAGCAATGCATCAGCAAAGGCTAGCCAACTAGCATGCTAGCAATGGTGCTGGATGAAAACAAGGTTGGCGTCCACATTCTTCCAAAAAGCAGCTCTGCAAATGTTTCATGGGAAGGAAATGCATTCAGCACATTTATTAGGCATCAAAAATACATTTATAGTGAACATTTTTCTTTTTCTTTTTTAGCTGGCTAGAAACCTATGCAACATTAAAAAAAAAAAAACTTTTTAGCAAGCTAGCAAATCAGTACTATCTTAGTTTTAAGCAAGCTAGCACACTATGTAAACTTTTAAAACTTTTAGCTAGCTACCAAACAATCTAACATTCGTTAACTTTCTGGCTAACATTATGAAGGAATACAAAGCAGATGAAAGTTAGCGGTTAATTTTAAATCTGGATTTACTAAATTCCAGTCTGAGTGTCCTACCTACGTAACATGTAAAGAAACTAATTAGTTACACGCATCTACCTGGTGAAATAGATGATGTCCTGAGATTGTTGTTTGACCTCTTTTATTATGTTGTAAATCCTACAGACTTACCAAATACATAAAAACAACACTACTCAGGTAACCAAAACAATACCTATCATTCTGACTAGTGAATTAATCAGAGGACAAAGACTTGCTAGCTGGCAAACTAAATAACTGACCAGGTTATGTGTTTGTTGAGGGCAGTAACAGCAGCGACCTACCAGAGTTATTGTTGTTTCTGACGGAGACGTCTTCTTCATTTTCATACGCCGACTGTCTGGACTTCTGAAAAGACAAAAACACAACATTGTTTTAAACTTAACTGTATCGTCCCTCCACTGCAAAGTTGCAAAGTTGAAGTCTAACACGTGACACGTTTCAGCTGTTTCGAAACTCTGAAATGAATGATGAATGATGTTTAAAAGCAGGTTTCTGTTTAAGAATAGAGGCGATTTTGTCCTCATTCTAAGAAAACTACCCAGTTATCTTAGTTATCTGGGTAAATACTGTACAGAGTAATCAAATCTGAGCATCTTGTCATTCTAACAAAGACAAAACAGTGACAAAATATCCCATGAGTCTTAGTCATAGCTGTAGTTTTAGTTGAATGCTTTTAAAATAATCTGTCTTATTATGAAACTGACAAGCAACCAGCCAACACGTTTGTTCATGCTGATATTCAGATGTCACGAGGTTTCTTTGTATTGTTGTGTGTGGGAGACTGTTGCTTACCTTCCTCGCCAGAATCTTCCTCCTCTTCCTCTCCTCCTCTGAGCCGTGGTGAGACTGAGCTCTGGTCAGCCTCCTGTGCTGATGGAGCTTTAACCAAACAATAATATACAATGTTATCTTTCAGACATGTTGCAAAATTCATATTTGCATTAGGCAACGTCTTCATAAAACCTGGACTGAAAAGTGATAAGTGTCACTGCTAAAGAGCATTTACAGTGTATTGTGCTTTACATTTTGCCTCTGATTCACCCACTCACACACTGATGGCAGTAAGCAACCATGCAAGATGCTGACCTGACCATCGGGAGCAATTTGAGACTCAGCATCTTGACCAAGGACACTTCAAAATGTGGACAGGAGGAGCCGGGACGACCCAGTCTACCTCCTGAGCCACAGCCAGGTGAGGACACTAATGTAGGCTAATGTTTGATCAAAAGCTGTATAATCTGCAACTTTTTGGACTGCTGCTGTTAGCTTGCTAGCCATGCCAGCTTCCACAGTTAATATTTACAACCCTACCCACGCTATTTCCTGTCCTGCCTACTCGTGTTGTAGTACTTAACATCTGTCTCGATTTCAAGACGACTTTTTAAAGCCTTGGAACTGAACATATTTTTACTTTGTCTTGTCTCATTCTCAGACAAATGGGACTCAAAGTTTAATTTAAGACCAGTCAAGACTGCCTCTGCATTGTCTGCTTTATCAACATCGTTACTGTGATTGGATATAAAAGTTCCTGCTTCAAATGCAACAAATAACTTCACTAATTTCTAATTTGACATTTTTGTCACTGCTTATTCACTCCAAGAAAGTGAATGTGGGAGACAGAAGCAGCTGGAAGCGGCTGTGGTTTAGGAAGCCAACTCTCATAACAGAAGTTGGCTAACATCTCCTCACAGACAAAGAATTCATCTGCAAAACAGCGTCCAAAAAACCCCCCACATGCAATACTTACTGAGACAGCTGGGACCACGTCAAACTTTTATTGGCACTTTGAAAGGAAGTATAAAGGTAAGCTAAGTGCAAGTGACCCTAGCTCACAGTGGTAATATGCATCTGCACAAAAACTCTTCAGGAATCTCTCCCCACATCACATAAAGAGATTTAGAGAATCATAGCTATACATATGAGCTGCCTGTACTGTATGTTTCAGTTGCTTAGGTGGACTAACTGCACCTTAAAGCTGTAATATACGATCTGAGAATCAGTTGAGAAAGATTGAGACGTTGAGAAAAATTTGAAAAAAGCATCCTGCCCACACACACACACCCCTCCCGTCTGTGCTCCCTGATCCTTCCCACCGAGACTCCCAGACACACCCCCTCTACCAGAGCTTGATTTCTGTGGTTGGAAGTTTAGTTTCTCTCCTGTATCGCTGTGTGTACTTTCAGGTTTCTGCTTTATTTCTTTATTTTACCGTTTCTTCACGGTCGCTTTCAACTGATAGGATTCTTGTTAAGTTACTGCTGATGAAGACAACACTTCCTGAGTTTGCTGCTTCATAATAAAAGCCTTTAATTAAAGAAATAATGGCGGGCTTTTATGCTGAAGAATTTATAGGAAGTGAAACGTCCAGCGTCAGCCACTTGACTAAAAACAAGCGCGATTCAGATAGACACACACCTCGGCAGCACTGAGATGTGAAGGATGTGAATCCCTGCCGTGCAGGCCTGATTACCGAGTCAAACCAAGTCAAGAAAAACAGCACAAGTGTCTGTAAACAGGCTCTAGTCTCTCCATCATTCTACACATGAGAGACAGAGACAAGCAGAGGAAGCTGAGCTGCCAGGTGAGCAGAGGCAGAGATGAGCTGCAGGGGAGACAGAGGAGCTGGAGTACGGGATGAACAGTTGAAACAGTTGAAACTACAGTGAAAAGCAGAAACACACAAGTAAATAACGACTGTAGTTGAGCCAACATTATATTGACGTATGGCTGTCTTCTAGCACTTGTTGCTAAGCTGCTACTCAGCTACTTGCTTGTTGCAGAAGGTTTATAACGTGGAAGGGGGCGGGGACGAGGCGGAACGCGGAGCACGGGGAGTCAGAGCAAGCTCTTGGGGGAGCGTCAACTAGAGCGAGGGGATGGGATGAGAGTAGGAGAAAGACGTTGACCAATGGAAGTCATCCGGCCCGCATGGCTTCCATTGGTCAACGTCTCTGCAGCCCTGTAGCCACTAGAGTGAATGGATTTTTTTTGTTTTTTTTGCTCTTCACATTGTGTAGATTGTCTATAGGACCATAACCACCATCTAAATGAGGTTATTAATAATGATCAAACTTTCAAATCGTATACTACAGCTTTAAGAGACAATCCACCATAGGTTGACTGTGATAGGCCTGATAGGCTGAGACACCTTAGTCAATCATGTCCCCATATACAGAATCTCATGTGATGTGCCTCATGAAAGTAGCTGCTCAGGGTCAAACTGCCGTCACTTTGTATTTCTAGAGAAATTTGGGGTTTCACTGCTGCCTGAGGCAGCATCCAGAGGACATTACAGGAAGAAAAAGCTTAAAATAATTCCACATTGATGTCAGCACAGAGTGTCTGTGTTTGCAACATGTAAAGGTTGTGGGAAACTATGTCGCAACACTTTTCCACAGCCCTTTTTTTTTTCTGCGGGAGGTAGCTAAAATCCCTCTCTGCAGCAAGTAATATGTCCAAATTATTTGGAAGGTCACTGATTTAAAACAGAGATCTGGGGATTGTTGATGTACCCTTGAGGAAGAGACATGACCTCCCAGATGTCTCCAGCTGAGCTGCTCTGAGATTTAAAAAAAAAAGAAAAAAGAGAAAGACGTAAAATGAGAGTAGTGACGCACCACTCTCTGCTCCTCCTGCAGCCTCCTCTCCAGACTCTCCTTCGCCGTCTTAAGTGCCTCTTTTAGCCTGCTGGGAACCTGGAGGAGTGGAGAGAGAGTCAGATATTTACCGTTTTGATCGTCATCCTTGTTGGGTGTTTTTTTTTTTTTTTCTTTGTTTTTATTAGTTTTAAGTTTAAGTAAATATTCTGAAGCAAACTCTCAAAAATAATATCAAACCTTGATCTGGAGTTTTTCTGAGTGTTGCAGATGGACGTCACTGAACAACCTGCAAAACATGAATTGTGACTCATCAGCAACAAATAAGATGATGTTCTGTTTTTTTCAAATTCCAGACGACTCATATGGTTTATATTAAAGTGAACTGTATACATGAACTGGGCAGCTGTATTTTCCTGTATGGATGTATGATACTTAAATTTTTAGTTAACTTTCAGCCTTAAAGAATAACTAAACATACAATCGATTGATACTGGTCCCAGTCTGTAGTGTTCATTGCAACATGGGCAAATATTAAGGTATTAATGTAATTTAGGTAAATATAGAACTTATATTTGGAGCTTTTTAATGGATTATAAAAAAAAACCGAGAGAAAAGAGCATTATCAGATTTTTAATATTTTTCAAACCTGTTATGTACCCACTCAAACTGCATGATGCAACATGGCAGATTACTTGTTTCACAGAACTCTCTTTTATATTATAAAAGTGAAAAGATGATATGTTGTTTTTTTCTTTTTTATCAAGTAAAAGAAGCACCAGTTCGTCATTTGATGTTGATTAAATCCTTCTTTCAGCGGTTCGATTTTTTTTTAAAGGTTAGTGATTGATTTGCATAAAATCGCGTCACACTTGCAGTGAATAGTCATGCATGTCAAATTATTCTAAATTTCGTGCAGTTTATTTGCGTTGCTGTTATTGTGTGAAGGCTTTTAATTGGCTGTATGTGTATCACTGCTCTTTTAAAACAACAGGACAGTGGGGCGCTTCAGTAGCTCAGCTGGTGGAGCATGTGCCCCCATGGACTCAGACTGTAATCCGCCATCTCCCCCATTCTCGCTCCCCCTTTCCTGTCCTCATTTCAGCTGTCCTATCAAATAAAGGCATAAAAGCTCCCCCCAAAAATAATAAGAATATTTAAAAAAAACATAGAAAAGTGGGTAAAACAGGTGAACTCACGGTGTCTGCATGAGCGCCGACACTGTTGGCATCCCGCTCTTACAGGCCTCTGTGGACAGAATGGACTGCAGCACCGACACTGAACACACACACAGACACACACAGACACAATAAATCAGCAGATCACATCGGAAATAATATAGACACTTTGTGACATTTCAGTAAACTTGATGTTTCAGATCCAGATGTCAGAACATCTGAACATCTGGTACAAGGAAGACAGACAACAGCATCTGTGTGTCCACATAATAATCTGTGTGCGTGTGTGTGTGTGTGTGTGTAAATATACTGACCCACAGCAGTGTACGGGACAGCAGGGTATTGATCTATGGGGACGCTGTCTGGCGGACGGCCGTATGTCATCTCGTACAGTAAATGTCCAAAGCAGAAGACGTCGATGCTGTCTGTGGACTGCAGACACACACAAACTCTGAGATATATACATCATAGACTTGTTTGTACATTTACAGATCACTTGGCACAGGTTTAGAATTTTGGGGGGGGGGGTGTTTAAGATGTTGTTCACGGTAAAACAGGATCATTTATCCAGAAACAATAACAGATACAAATATAACAAAATTAATTTAATAAGTGAGACAGATGACACACTAGTGAATAATTTTATGTATTATTTGTTTTTTTGTTACAAAACAAAAATTCGCAGCATTATCTAATCAAACTCTGTGTTTACGTACGTTGATCTTCCTGAGCTGAGTGAAGGCGGGTCGCAGCGCTGAGGGAACTCCCAGCATGCCGTTCTCTACGTCCATCAGTCGACACACGCCGTCATCCACAATTACGTTGGACGCATGCAGGTGACCGTAAAATACGCCGCCATCATGGAGGAGCTTCAGGCCCGCACAACCACACAACACACACACACACACCACACAACCCTCACACACACACACACACACACACACACACACACACACACAGAGACAGCTAAAGTAACACTTTGTGATGTGTGTGTGTGATTATTTCCTCCTTTTTCTGTGTGTGTGTGTGTGTGTTTGTGTGTTGTGTGTATACCTCCAGGATCTGACGGCCGTACAGTTTGATGTGCTGCAGTTCGAGCCCCTGACTCTTCTTGGGGTTGCAGTATTTCTTCAGGTAACTCTCTCTTGGCTTCACCTGCAAGGAGGAGAATCAACAGTTTTTAGTAGAACTTCTTTCTACGTACTCTGAAAGGTGTGTGAATGAGGTGATGGGGGGGGGGGGGGGGGGGGGGGGGGCAGATGTCGTTCAGCCATCCATCGAGCACTCAGTGTACCTTACAGATGTGGTCTCTGAGAGAGCCTCTCTCACTGAACGGCCGGATGAGCAGGGCTGAAGACTCACTGGTGCTGGAGAACAACAGCGGACACAGATATGGAGTCTGGAGAGGAAGAAGAGGAAGAGTTTTCATCATTTACCGTCTACAATCAATTAAGCTAAGTGTCTGTCTTCTATTAATATTTATACTGAAATCAATGCAGTCTAAAAGAGATTTAAATATGTTAATTAAAGGCATCTTAAACACACCAAACCAAATAAAGTCCACAGTTTGCTATGCAGGTTTCACCTTACGAGGCATTCACAAGATTCACAAGATCATGTGAGAACCTATCCTGCCTGGCTTCAAGTTCTGCACTTGTGGTTGAACCCCAGTGGTTCTAGTCTCTCATAGACAGACCTCACTCAACAGCACTTAGAGCTGGAGAAAGGTCTGGCTCCACACATTGACATTCTGCTATACAGGGAAAAAAAAACAAAAAAACGCCCTGCCTTGTTTGCATTTCAACAATCAACTTGTGAGGACACTGAGCCCAGGATGGAGCAACGGTGCTGCTGCAAAATAGTGTCGAGGGGGAACTTTTGCATGTCGGGAGGCAAGTCCATACATTAAAATGACTACATTACTGGTAACAGCTGTTAGCTGGTCTACGCTTGTACAATTAGCGTCCCAGACACAGATACAGATGCTGAGATGCCACTTGGAGCAACCAACCAATGGCTAGCGGACGTTAATTCGAAAACAAACTTGGAGGGCACTAAAGAGGTTAGTGTAGATGCTTCTATAACATCAGTTGTATCAGAGCAGAGGTTTATATCTTCACCAAAAGAAGAGTAAAGAACCCGCCGAAGCCTTTTGTCAATGGAAAAGATGCTTTCATTCTTGTGTCACTGGGGTTGTTGATCTGATCGGTTGTAGTTAGCCCGTGATAAATGGTGATAGACAGACGGTTGTCCCAATCACCTGCCGAGTAAATTATTTCTTGAAAGTGCCCGTCTTTTTCCAAACAGGATGACTTCTTAGATGGTTCTGTGCAGAGAATTTTTGACCAGGATGACTTATGCAGGGGTGGCATGAAGTACAAAACGTGCATGCACTCACACGCGTCAGAATAGCAGTAATTTACCATTTCTCATACCTACTTTAATTTCTAACATTACAGTATATTACAGGTTTTTACATTCCTGTCTAAAACTTTTATTTAATAGATAAATACTCCTACAGCAGAGTGCCACCATACAAATATCATATAAAGTTTCTAATACTAACAGCTAAATCTAATACTTTATTCTTTTAAGTCCTCAAAAAGAAATTGTACCTCCATTGTACCTGTTTCCCTCAGACTCCTGAGACTTCAAAATTCATTCTCAGCTTTAAAAAATAGTTTTACTTCCATTTTTCAATTACAGATAACAGCTAGAATAATAAATAAATAAATAAATAAAAAATCAATGCATTCAGTTTCAGTTACAGCTATGTTTAGCTTTGGCTTTCACCATTTAACTTTCAGGTTTCAGTTGATCCAGCTTGTCTCAGCTTTAGCGCTCTACATGGCTCTCTGTCAGCTAATGTTACTGCGGTTTGGCTTGTTTTTCGCTCCTTTTTGTTTTGTTTTACATGCTATTTTCACAGAAATTACACATTCCCATTGCATGAAACTGTTTCATGTTAAATCACATGCTAAAAAGTATGTTTTATAAATAGTAGTTAATGTGTTAATGTAAGAGACAGACGGTGTGTGTACGTACAGAGAGGCTGGTCAGCAGCTTCATCGCTGACTGCAGGTCTTTGTCTGACAGGAATTTATCAGGACCCAGATCCACCTACAACACACACACACAACACACACACACACAACACACACACACAGCAATCACAACTTACTATCAACTAGAACACCCCTTCAGCCGCAACAACATGTAATTTAATTAGAATGTTCTTTCTTGACAAATGTTTTCAATATAATTTCTTGGTTTCATCTCTCCAAGGGCTCTAACAGAATTCCTTTAAGCCTGTTTTGAGCTCAACAAACAACCTCAGCAACGAAAATAAAGAAAACAAAAAAACCACAAAAACACTTCCAAGTCCCTTCAGTTCGTGGACTGGACAACATCAGTTAATCTGATTGACTTTAAATTTAAACCCAAATTCAATCTGGTCTTGACTGTGGGAATCGCTCAGTGTAGATGTGTTTCACTGTAAGAGAGAAGTGAAAGAAGACAACTTTTCTTCTTTTCTCTCTCCTTTACAAATGACTCTCTGCTTCACAAAACTCAGCTTCCCTCCTGCTGTTACAGGAAGTGAAATGTGTCGAATATTTATATTAACAAAAGTCTTCATTTATTAACTTCATCACACCATCAGATTTCAGGATCTTAACAACTGAAACATGAAGAAATAAACAAACTTAAAGCAATCAGAATCTGAGATTTTTCAACCTTTAATAAATGAGGTTCTGGTTCAACATATATCATGATGAATGTAAACAAAACCTGATTAAATAACGCATTTTTAACTCACGATTTGATTTCCATTATACTCACCCAGCTCAGCAGATACCTCTCCTTGGGCTGCTCTTTGTTTTTGATTAAAAAATATTTCTTCCTGATCCTCCAGCCTGAAAACACAAACATCCTGTCATTTCATTTGTAACTCTGTCGATATAGATTAGACATTAGAGAATGTAGTATTTATTTAATATACTGCAGTCTTTTGCCTTATGTACATTTTGAGAGAAGAGGAAACACATTCTTCCTCTTACGGATGCAAAGCTGACTTCATAAGCAATAAAACAAACTGCTGATAAATTCCCCTCACTCTGGGGTTTTTGCTGCCACAGCCTCACTTGGTCTGTTACGTAGCTCCTGTTACTTAATGTTAGCAAATGTCAGTTAATTATTGCTGACTGTATAATGGACATTTCTTTGTTAACTTTATGACTCTTATCCTTATCTTTATGACTCGTGCTGCTGTTACTATAGCTTAGCATTATAGCTAAATGCTAAACAGTAACTGGCTGAAACTGTATTTTAGCATTTATAATGCTAAATGCTAAAATTATCATACTTTTAACCTGTAGCCACAATAGCTGCTATTCAGTAAATCTTACGTAGTCTTGCTTTAAAAAGGTCCATTTTACACTTTTCTACTCTGAATCTGATCTGTCAGGTAAATTAAGCTTTTATTTGCTTTGTTTTTCTTTCTTTTTGAAAGTGAACAGATCATCATTAGATTCTTTATTGTCAATACTACTATATATATTTTCTTACTATTAGTTTGCCATCACTTTTATGTAGTTATATTATTTTCTGAATGTTAATTTTGTTGACATTTTTACATTATTTAAGTGGGTTTTCTTCCTTTTGCTGCATTTGTTATCTTTATCATTTTGTGTATTTTCTTTTAATTGTGAAAAATGTTTAAACTAAACTAAAAAATTGTGACAGCAGCTGCACAAATGTTTAACAGAGTGGATGCAGCTTTCACAACAACACACTGTTGCCAACCTCATCTTAAATGGAGAGTTGACAACAATGGTTGTCAGCTGATGCGTTCACGTGCCTTTTCCACCTGTGCTGCTGTTACAATAGCTTAGCATTATAGCTAAATGCTTAATGGTAAGTACACTGCTCAAAAAAAGTGAAGGGAACACTTAATCATCACAGTATAACACCAAGTCAATTAAACTTCTGGGATATCGATCTGTCCAGTTAAGCGATTGTGAATGTGAATGACAGTGACGACAGGGGGACAGAACAGGCAACAGCAAGACAACCCCCCAAAAGTGGATGCTTTTGCAGGTGATGGCCACAGACCATGTCTCTCTGCTTATCCTTCCTGACTGATTTGAGGCACCATGAAGGTGGCATGAGGGCCCACGTCCCCTAGTGGGACCTGTGCTCACAGCCCGGCACCGTGAAGCTCGACTGGCATCTACCACAGAACACCAGAGCTGGCAGGAGGAGAGCAGGCTCACAATGAGCACATGTGACACGTGACATGAAACAGTCTGTCACATCTGTGAAGAGAACAGGGAGCCAGTTGCGAACCTGCCAATTCTGGTGTTCTCTGGTAAATGCCAGTCGAGCTGCACGGTGCTGGTCTGTGAGCACAGGTCCCACTAGAGGACGTCGGGGCCTCATGCCACCTTCATGGTACCTCAAATCAGTCAGAAAGGATAAGCAGGGAGAAACAGTCTTGGCAGGTTGTGAAACTGACTCACAATTGCTTCCACTTCATTACTTGACAGATTGATATCCCGGAAGTTTAACTGACTTGGTGTCATCCGGTGGTAATTAAGCTTTCCCTTAATTTTATATTTTCTTACTATTACTTCCATCACTTTTACGTAGTTACATTATTTTCTGTATGACAATTTTGTGTTCTTAATCACTTTTTCTTACATTATTTCAGTGGAGGCTTCAAATAAGCTCACTTAGTTTTCTGCTTCTCCCTGCATTGTTGTTTTGTATTTTGTGTATTTTTTTTTTTAAATGTGCAAATATACTAAACAAAGACATCATTAATAATAATGACGACAGATGAAGTGTGAATTGACAGACTAGCTGCAGGTTTCAAAACAACACACTGTCTTCATGCTCATCTTACATAGACAGCTGAAAACAGTGTTTACACGCCTGCCTTTTGATCATTTGATTATAAATCAATACTTGTGTGAACACCTTCTCAGGTATAGATCATACTCAAGGGTGACTGAAACCATCACCGAAAGTCACAGGGTGAACTGGACTGACAGCAAATGTGTTGCTTTTGTCTGTGTTCTGTCACAATGAGTGGAATATCTTCAGGTAGTTTGAGCATTTTGGTGAGATCACCATGAACTTTTGAAAAATCTGATGGCCATTTTTCACTTTTTCTCTACATGTTTGTTTGAGAAAATAACATGCAGATTAATTGATCATGAAAATAATCACTAGCTGCAGCCCCATTAATGAATATATATAAATACAACAAAGCTGAGGTAAACATCAGCACGAACTTAAAGAAGTCATTTTCAGTCAGGTTCCACACTGAGGCTTACCCATGTCTCTGAGAGGCTCCAGGACCTCCCACTTTGGGTCTGACCTGAAGAACATGGAGACCTGCTGCAGGGCGATCTCTGAGACAGACACAGACAGACAGACAGACAGACAGACAGACAGAGTACACTTTAATGAACTTCAGTAAGAAAATAATCTTTTCTTTTAGGCTTCTCTTTGGCTTGGGATGATAAGCATGAGACAAATTTCCCACCTAAATCTTGATCTTGATCCTTTTGAGGAAGGAACAGATAAAACAGTGGAAACACTGTCTTCACCTATCAGTGTCCATGTTAACTGAGCATCTATGTCCATGTAAACTCACCCTTTACCAAACACTGCAGGGGGCTGCTGTCCATCAAGCCCTTACTTCATCATGTAATGAATTAAACAGGGCATGATGAGCAATTTGACATGATTACTACAGAAAACTTAACAAACTGATATTGTAAGAACTGTTTATTAGTGCATATGAGATCATCCAGCTTCACAGGCTTCATATAATTCTGACTTTAAATTCAAGTCAAGTCAAATTTTATTTGTATAGCTCAATATCACATGGGGCTTTACAATCTGTGCAGCGTGCAACACCCCCTGTCCTGTAGACCCCCAAGAGAGTAAGGAAAAACTCCCCAGTAAATACATAAATAAACAATAAAAATAGTTTGTGATTGCTGGAAACAGTAGCTGTCAACATAAATGCATAAACAAGAGTGGCAGCCGTCCTCTAAATCACTGCAGCTGTCTCCTGCCTTAGATGCAGACCTACTGCTGTGTTTTATTTGCCAATAATAATGAATCAATGTCCTCAGTTCTGACGTGTATGGATCGATCCTCGAAACCAAAAACCATCAGCATGACAGCACCACAACTGAATGATTAATTTCATGAACTTTTTTATCTTTAAACTACAGATGCAGCATCAGTCACAGCTTGACGTTTACCTTAATATGTAACATAACATAAAAAGTTATTATATTGACATACATAATAAAATTTTATGGCATCTTTTTGGTTTTTTTTTAACTAAATTAACTAAAAAATAAACAAGTTCCCTGTATCTGCCAGAATGCTGGATCTTTTATAGTTTTTTGAATTTGGTGAAAAATATTATCTGCTTGACTATAAAAATATTAAAATAACATAAAACCAACCTATGTTTTTACTGCACATGTTCATAAACATTTCACTCAGGTGTATTTCATAATCAACCATGCAATATCTATATTTTCTATGTGCAATGCTGTAAATTACACTGTTGAGTCTGTTTATTATTTAATATTTTATATATTGTTCCTATATCATATATTTCATCTTGCCTCTATTATTCCACAATCTTCCATGTTTCCTCTTGTTTATATTGTTCCTATCGTGTATTTCCTCCTGTTCATATCGCTTGTTTACTTGCTTATTACTTATTTTTTATTAATGCTTCTTTTTTTTTCCTATGCACGTTGCTGCTGTAACACTCTAACACAGTTTCCACATTGTGGGACTAATAAAGGTGCATCTTATCTCATCTTATCTTACATACAGCTTCTATAGTCAATAAACCAGCTGTTCATGCACTACTGTTCATGTGACGTCTGCCACAGCATCTCTTTGAAACGTCCACTGTGGGACACCAAAGACAGAAATGCACTGAATCCAAGGGACAATATTTCCAACATTGTACTTAAAATGTTGCTGGTGCTTCAATCTGTAACAAAGCATCAGTTAGTAGTTTTATAACCTGATAATATATTCAAAATAAAACAGCAATAAATAATATATCCAGGTAAATCTAGTTGGGGATAAAGTACAAGATACATATTCTATATATGCAGTGAAGTAGTATGTTACTTTCCACCTCTGAATCAGACGAACATGAAGACAAGGGGACCGACCTGTGTAGTTGGCAGAGTAGTTGTTGGGGTCCAGGAACTTCTTGACAAACAGTGAGCTGGAAATCAGGGGATGCTGGGTAATTGAGTCCAGATAGGTCTGCAGTCCTCTCTGCCTCTCTGCTATGAACTCCCTGTCCATGTTTCCAATGAGCTTCTTGGGAGGAAGAGGGAGACTGATGCCGCACACCTGGAGAGACAGAAAGAGGGACAGACTTCAGTCATATGTTTTATTTTATCCACATCGTCCTTTTCTCAATGTTTCAAAGATGAATTTGAAAGAAGACGAGAGCAGAATTTAACAAACTGACAGACGCACATTGGGTTTCTAACAGTTTTCTGCATGTTGACTGAAGATCAGGAGCTGAGTGGAGTTTGGGGTCAGTGAGAGACCCCAAAAGGAAATGAGCAGGCGAAACCTCAGCAGAAAAACTGTTAACTTCCTGTTATCCAGGAATGATGTGACCCGACCATAAGATAAGTCACAACCAGGACAATGTGACATACGTTCAACAGTCAGATCCACTCCAGTCTGGTACAGTGCAGTTCCACTGATTACAGATTTACTACAGATCAATATGACACCATGTGTCACTGAGAAGAGCTCAACCTGAACTGATTACAATGACACATTTGAAACAAACATGCTCATTATGTAAAAGGACCAAATGGCTTATTTTTATGTTTTTGACACACCTTTTTGGCATCTATAATGCTAAAATAATGTTTTTCTCAAAATAAGTCAGGGTGTCCAGCCACCAGAATTCTTAAAACAAGGTAAAAATACTTAAAATAAGATTAGTGCTATTCTTCTTTCTTGTTAACAAAGACATTTACTTGCATAGTCAACAAGACACAATTTAATCCATCCTGAAAACAGGTCTGACTAGATTAACTAAATATAAAACTTGTGAGTTTGACTTCCTGATACCAGGTTCACAACTTTCAGATGCTGTGAGCAGTTTTTAATGTCTGAGTTTCTGTTGTGAACTTTTGCACAGTCCTGCAAAAACTGTACAGCTCTCTAATTTCAATAACATATAGTACATATTTTTAGAATTGTTCTCTTATATTGTCAGTTTTCTATTTATGCATCTTAACTTGTAGTACTTGCTTTAATCTTTCTTTATATTTTTCTACTTTCTATGTTTACTGCCATGCACCAAAACACTAAGGAAAATTCCTTGAATGTGTAAACATACTTGGCAAGAAACCTAAATGGTTCCAACTGACTCATTAAAGTACTTTCTGTGCTACACTTGAAAAGACAGTTTTAAGTTTTTGAATTATTTTAGTAGAAACTGACTAGTTACAAAAGCACAGCGTGCATACAGACCAGTGTAGTCTAGTAGCTTTGTGTAAGTACACATGACTGATCAATGTTTAACACAAATGGGTGACAGGAAACTGGGTTGTGGCTGTGGGCAGAAGCTGATGTCAATGACCGAAGTTTCCACATTGACAATCAGTTATGGTTTTCCACCTCAGTGAGTATTTTTTTTTCAATGGAAACTACGTGGCAGCTGCTTTGGTCCATTTCACTTTTCTTTTGTGGAAAGTGATGGGTGTCCAAATATAGAATAAAGAAGTAAACTTCAAAATACTCAGTGAAGGTGCCTTGTTTGTCACAAACTGATACGTGTCCAAAGTTATTTTTGACTGTCAGCTGGTCGTGGTGGTACGAGGGGGATCACTGCATATCATGGCACAGATATTTCACAATACAAAAATATGCAACGAGGAGATAAACATGACCAAGTTTCCAACCACGGCGGCAGACATATGAGGCTGTACAGAGGCACAGCTGTGCGCCGAGCTAAAAGCTAATGTCAGCATGCTAACATACTCACAACGGGCCTCAAGCAAGGAGCCGTCTCCTAACAAATTTTCTCTTATTTTTGTTCGTATCCATGATTTGTTCTTATTTTGTTAGTTCCCAGCGATTTCAAGGATTCACCGACGCTTTCTTAATTTTTTTTTTACAAGTGATCCACAGCACTGTTACCTAGATTAGAAAAAAACATCTTGTTTTCATAGTCCACTAATTATTTATTCAACACAAGGAAACACAATTTTTTTAAATATTTATAATGATTATAGTAATCATTATTTATACATTAATATTGGTTATAATTAAAATATCTATGGTTATATAATAACAGAAAGAAATATATTCAGTGTTTCCCTTGGGGTGACACCTTTGACTTTAACAGTTAAAGGTGTCATATTCGACAAGTCTTCTCACATCTGTTTCCTGCTTCACAAATTTGCTTTTATCTATTTTAAATCATCTTAAATTCAATATTTTAAAGGGGGGTTTCGACGAAACAAGTAATTTGCGGATGATAAACTGACATAATGTAATAACAGGCTATCAGAGAAGTCAAAAATATAACTTCATGTACAACAGTACAAGTATACAAGTATTTAAATAAAAGTGTAAAAAGAACTATAAAGTTTTTCATATAAGCTGCAATCATTTGGTAAAAAAAATGACAAAAAGCTTTAAAGTTTGACTTCTCTTTGTTTTTTTAAAAAATATAAGAGACAATTTTAGAGTTGCTGCATGAGGCCCCTGCTGACGTTTAGCTGATATGATGTTTATCACGTCCTGACATTTGCTAAAGAGCACAAAAAAACAAAGTACAGCAGAGCATGATGGGAATGTCATGTCATGAAGTCGCAAGAGGGAAACATCAGGGATCACTTAGGTCAAGTGAGTAAGAATTAAGGGGATTTATTAGAATAATATGGCAGGAATGGAATATAATATTCATGTTCATGTTTTCATTATGTATAATCACCTGAATATAATTGTTGAGTTTATGGTACATTAGAATAAGCCGTTTATATCTACATAGGGTGAAGGTCCTCCTACATGGAGGCCACCATGTTGCACATGAAATATGAAATCTTCCGGCTAAAAACCACTAAATCCTACACACTGTTCCTTTAAGTCACTAAGATTATTCCTTTGCAATCCATCCAATACTTGAGATATTTCAGTCTGGACCAACATTACCATCCCTTGAGCCACGTCACTATCATGGCTAAAAATGAACCACAGAATGAGCTCCATCCAATCAGAAGGAGCGGTTCAGAGCGAGCGTGCAGCAGCTTTCTGAACAGATTCTAGCTGACAGATTGAGAATGATGCAGTGATTTTACATTGTGCAGTAAAGCCTTAAAAATCCATTCCAAAACTAACACTCAACCAACACAGGAACGCTCATCAAGCCGCCCTTGAACAGCACCAGCCGAGGCTTCTGGGAAACTGATGACACAACAAACTGCCACCGAGATTTCCCAAACAGGAAGGAGACTGGTTAAGACAGAGCTGGTGTGTGTGTGTGTGTGTGTGTGTGTGTGGCAGTGGGTGTTTGTGAGTAAATGTGGACTGGAAGACATACAGACTTATATTTTAAGTTACCAGACTGCTGTTTTCTTAATGTTGTAACCAACCCACATACTTTACTGTAAGAACAATGTCAGAAGGGTACGTGAACACAACATACACTATTGTAGTATTCACAATATTCTGCTGCTCTGATGCAAATGATCTTTTTAAAAATGTCAGAACATGAAGACACTAGTTACTCCTGTCATCTTCAGTACAGGGCTGAGACCTTAAGAACTGATCTCTTTTCTGTATCACTTTACATTGACAGCTTTTAAAATATTCAGAGTGATTAGTTTATAAGTGAAAGTTGTAAAACTCACCATCAGGCTGCTGTTGAGAACATCAAAATCACTGTAACGCCGAATCACCTGCAACAACACACACACACACACACACACACACACACACAACACACGTCTATCAGTTATGGACACTTTCATCAGTCAGTATTTCTGCAAAACAAACTTCTCAGGCGGCAGAGTTGCCATGTTCTCTCTCAGGTGAGATCTAATTAGCTACCTGACACACAAAGGTTGTGACTGGTGCATTTACCTGCCAGCTATTCTCTGAAGACACGCCCCTCTGGACTCGGATGATGTACTCCTGAGAGACAAAAGAGGACGCAGCCATTAACACACTGCTTTTTTAAAAAGTGAAAGGTATGATGATGAGAAAACAACACAAACACTGAGACGACACTGGGGGAGAAATATTCTAAATACGGATAGAAATGGAAAAGGGTGGAATGATCCTTTAAGGTTTAATAGCAGTCACTGTGTGTCACCAGCTGGGAGCATTTTGTGAATAAAATATTATAAGAAAAAGTGGAATTGTTATTAAAATAAAGGGTAATTTTGAGGAGGGAAAGTAATAATATACTGAAAGTAAATAATTGATTTTAGGGCAAAAAAAAAAAAATCAGTTTATACAAAAAACTTTATAATTATATGCAAACAGATTCAGTTTTATGTGGGAAAAAAATAAAGAAAAATAATACTGCAGGAGTAATTTTTTTTTATGTTTAAAAAAATCATGCATACTATGAAATAAAGTTGTAGTTTAATGAGGAAAAAAAATCATACCATTAGAAAAGGTTGTGATTTCAGGGGATTAAAACTGTAATACTAATCATGTTGCAAAATTAAGGTAGAAATTTCCTATCTAAAAAAAAAGTTGCAGATTAAAGTTGTAATTTTACTTGAATTTAGTCATAATATTAGTCAAACAGTGTGAGAGAAAAGAAGAAGAAAAGAAAAGAAAAACAGCAACTGAAGGCTGTGATGACATTTGATCTTCCTGTTCTGAAAACATAACCTTTATCTCTAAACGCTGTGACTTTTCGTCATGATGATATGACTTTTTTCTCATAAATGAATCTCCAAAAATTAGAACAATATAAGTTTTTTCCTGTGGGTGGTTCCAGAGGAAAGGCCACGTTGAACATAAATCAAAAGGGTTCAGATTTCAGTTGTGTTTACTCTCAGTTTCATTTCCAAATAAGTGGTTTGAATGTCACTGTTCACTGATCACGTTGGCATGTTTGCGGATCTCTGCACTGAAGCTGCTGAGTGAAATGTTCTCATAACCAATAAACAAATGGACAAAATTATGAAAACAAGATCAACGGTGTAAACATGGAATTTCCCTTGAATCTAATCCTCTCAGTCCTCTTACAGTCTAATTCCTGCTGCCGACAGACTCTGGATTCCTTGTCAGATTGTTTTATACCTGATTTAATGTCTTATATAAAGCACTTTGAATTGTCTTGTTGTTGAAAGGTGCTATGGGATTTCTCATAGCTCTCCACTTGACATGGGTCTTATATTTCACTGGATATTAAACAAGCTGGTGACCTTTAACCTGTACTGGTCTGGGCTTTGTGGAAAGCTGTGAAAAACAGGAATATTTAACAACAGGGGTGAAGTAACTGAGTGTTTTTGCTGCACTCATACAGTCACGGAAAGCTGCAGACTCAGGTTTTAGTGCCACAGTAATCCTCAGCCTCATGTTACATAACATATAAATGATCTCAATGAGTTCCACACAGGGAGCTACACAGGCTGAAAGTTTGGGAAAATAAGCACTCGTATCAGCAGATACCCCGAGTTGAAGTATTAGAATTGAGAGAATAAAGACAAATTATTTAAATGTTGATATTAGATTATTTTGTTTGTTTTGTTTTGTCTTTCTGGCATCCATATCTACACAATAGGAGTGGATGTCACACCATACAGCTGAACAAAGTTATTTTCCAGTCCTGGACTTTTTGCAATCCATGTTACAAGAAATTTCAAGTGTCTGTGACTTTGAATTGTTTTGGGTTTTTTTCTTCTTCTATTTTTCTAGAATAGGACATGTAAATAATAAGTAATAATTTTGCCACTACCTCTATCGACACTGCATCATGTTTAATTTATTTCATAGTAAAGACTTAGACTTGTAGACTTCTGTAATTTCTGTCTTGTTGGAAATTACCTAGAATAAATAACAGGTATCAGTTGAACGGGAACTCTGACTTAAAATTCTGAAAAGAGGGAAAAAACTTTCTCACACTTTGCGATGTAAAAGCATGGAATGAGGATTAAAAAAAAAAAAATTAGATACATTTTAGTTAACAAGAATATTTTGTAAAACTATAAAGCCGATTTATGTTTATTCATGATTATTTGGGGAATTATTGTGATTTTAATAAACATACTGTGTGTTGTTTTGTTTTGTTTTATTATTTCTTTGTTCTGAGTGTTGAGTCTGGTGTAGAGGATTTATATTCTGTCTGAAAAAAACAATACATTTTCAATAAAACTGACTACAAGCCTTGAACAGATGTCAGTTTTGTCCTGCTCAAGTACAGTGTTGTAGTATTACAGAGGTCTGTTCTCACAAAATCACATTTAACTTGAGCTGCTTACATGTTGGAAATTCTGGAGAGTCATCTGACAGATTCTCAATGACGCAAATCTGCAATAATTTACTTCTGAATTACAGGAAGGCTGATGTTTAGTTTATTTTCAGACTAATAGAAGTGTGGGGGGGGGGGGGAGGAACAGTAACTGGGTTATCAACATCATAAATATATAGATATCATTATTACCTTGATCAGATTGTTCTCTCCTGTGATTTTATGGTTCTGTTTTACAATAACAACACCAAGGGATGGATGGAGCTAGCATGCTAAGCTAACTGCCTAGCTCAGCTGATCCCAGCCGGACTGTCAACAACAAACCCACTGCACATGCGCCCATTATCGGACACGCGGCGGATGTCCTGCTTTATCTTTCCCGACCTGTTTCTAACTGTTCACACGAGTTCAAAGTGCACATTTTAGCACAAAGTAACGCTGCACACAGGCTTGCCCCCAAAACCTTTGAAGACTAATGTTGGGGGGAGATGCCGCGCCAAACCCCCTTAGAAAATCCGACTGTTTACTGTTTACATGGATTTTAGCAGAGCCGCAAAATTTTAAGATATATTTTTTTTAATTTATCCATACAGATAGATCCTCTCTTCAATTCGGCATAGGTAATATACAAAAATCAGCAACTGTTTAATGAAATCTCATTTATACCAGTCTCGTGGTCTGGTAACGTTAGCAGAAAGCTGTCGGATTAAAAACTACTTATTTTATTACAGGTATTTGGTGCAGGGGCGAGCATGCCGAATGCAGGAGAGCCTCCAGGAAACTGCTTAATCAGTGACAGCTCTTCAGATCCAGGGTCAGCTGCCTTCTGCCATAACGGTGCAACTCGCGCTAAAGAGAGCCTTCATCCGACCACCAGGAACGACAGTTATGTTTTTACAGACCACCGTGTTAGTCAGGGGGGGTTTGTGGTCGACGCTGCTGATAATTTCCAGGAAAACAGACGAAATGAGGCTTCTAACATCCGTGTCCGATAATGGAACTGGTGACGCAGCGATCGACTTAAACGCCCTCTAAAAATAACTTTTTTTTTTTTTTTTCAAACACACCAGCTGTGAAACATCTGTCCGTCTGTAGTGAATCACAGACGGACGCTTTTACGGTTAAAAGCCTACAGGGTGTTAACGGTTGTTATCCAGTGAACACTCACCGTGTGGGACTGCAGGTTCTGGCTGGCTTCGATCACCGCCGTCAGGGGGACGGTGTCGTCCAGCAGCAGCCTGCCGGGGGACGGCTTCTCCAGGAAAGACATCCCGGAGGATTCACGACGGAAGTCTGATCAGAGCGCCGTCTGTCAGTGACTGAAGCCGCGGGGAAACACACTGAGGCGGGACCCCGCTGAGCGGAGGAGGAGGAGGAGGAGGAACACCAACAACAACCGGAGAGAGGAGCGAACTAGCTGCTAGCCGTTAGCTCTGCCGTAACCAGGAAGCGCTGCTCCGATCAGACGTCACCAGCGCTGCTGCTTCTTCATCATCATTGGAGAATGGAAAACCACGTGAGGGTGCGTCACTGCCGCCTGGTGGTCTGGAGGAGGAACTATTAAAGGTAAATAAGTTTCTGGATTATTATGAAATGTTTTTCCCACCTTTCTCACCCAGTATTTCATAATTCATATTATTTTTCCATATTATTTATTTTCTTATTACATCCATATTAAACACTAACACACATAACACATAATTAACACTTGTGGAGTGAACATCGAGGTGGTAACAAACTATAAATATCTTGGTGTACACCTGGATAACAAGCTGGACTGGTCCCTTAACACAGATGCACTCTACAAGAAGGGGCAGAGCCGCCTCTTTTTCCTAAGGAAGCTCAGATCTCTAAACATCTGCAGTAAGATGCTGCAGATGTTTTATCAGTCTATTGTGGCAAGTGTTTTATTTTATGCTGCAGTCTGCTGGGGAGGAAGTTTGGGAAAAAAGCAAGCAAGGAGGCTGGATAAGCTTGTGAAAAAGGCTGGCTTTGTGATCGGAGTAAGGATGGACTCTCTGGAGGAAGTTGTGGAGAGAGACACAATGAGGACGGTGGAGGCCATCCTAAACAACATGGATCATCCACTGCATAACACCTTGATGGACCAAAGAAATAATGGTGGTGGAAGGCTTCTCTCTCTTCGTTGTAGGACAGAGAGATACAGAAGATCATTCATACCAACTGCCATCAGACTCTATAATTCTTATACAAATAGATGAGACCACAGACAAATGAATTTCCCCTTGGGATCAATAAAGTATTTCGTATTCGTATTCGTATTCGTATATTATGTTTTCTAATATATATACTCATTATTGGTATTTCATTTTAATTAGCTAAGTTGTAACAACCTGCTTGTTTCTTGTTCTTGTCAATAAAAAAAAGAACTACCAATGTGCTGTCAGAAGAATATAAATATGAGTAGAAGGTATGTCAACAAGATGGACAGCATAGCCCAGACTTTAAGTCTATAAAGCAACTTAACTTAAATTTTTTTTTATGGAGGAGTCATACTCACAACATCAAAACCGCTCTCACAGATTGAAGACCTTGCCAACTATTTTGATAATTAAACCATTTGAATAATTTTTTAAGAAAAAAATGTCCAAATTCAAAAGCTTCTCATATGTGAATATCTTCTGGTTTCTTTACTCTTGTACAACAGAAAACTAAATATCTTTGGGTTGTGGACAAAACAAGACATTTGAGGACATCATCATATAAAACACTTTTCACCATTTTCTGACACTTTGTGGACCAAACAACTAATCAATTAATCAAGAAAATGATCCACAGATTAAATCAACAATAAAAGTAATCTTTAGTTGCAGCCTGTTTTGACTGTTGTTTCGGAGATTAAACGATTTTAAGACATCACTTTGGTGACTTGTGATGGATATGCTAATAACTGTGCATTGTGATGCTGACACTTTTTCACTTTTTCCATTTCATCGCTGTCCTGATAATGATTTCAGGGTCTCAGAGCATCCAGGACCACCAAAACCACTCTGACCAGTCTGTCAGAATGTGAGGTGTCAAAGTCACAAGAGTTGAATAATTAAAGGAATACTATGCAGCTTTTTCCTTAAAAATGAAAGTATAGACTCATAAACATAATCACTCTAAATTATCACGTCTGACCCTCTGTCAGGTGTGGTGGTGTCTGTATCTGTAGAGACCTGACATCTGCCTGTATTTTCTTTTTCTATCACTTATTCTGTGTTTGGGACATTTCTGGGCTTCAGTCTGTTTACAGTGGCCGAGACTTGATAAAAATTGAGTGACAGCCAGTTACGTCACAATCTTTCCTCTATGAGAGCTGCACAGAGAGATATAAACACACACAGGCAGAGCAGACTGAGGATCACTTCTGCTGTATTCACCAGTCCTAGCAAATACCTGACTGGATGACTGAGAATCTTAAGAGGGGCATGAATGGATTTGAGAAATTAAATGATAACAGGAAAAAAAACATTGTTTAGCATTTTTATTCCACATAAAATATTTCACACATTTAAACAAAATAGAGCAAATCTGGCAAATTAAACACGCTAAACAATAAATCACTCTGTGACTGAAATGTCTCCCTGGTAACCACTCTGTCCAGATGCTCCTCTTGTTGCCAGGATTCAAGTACACGATCAAGACACGACAAAAATAACAGCAACGTATTCCATCATGTAGAAAATCTGCTGCCACCAAAATATCCTGGGAGACACCGTGCTGCATGGCGAGCGCTACAGCGGCCATTTTTAATCACAGCAATTGTCGCTCAGGGTGCTGTGACGTCTGCCCTCCCCTCATCCGCTCTGAGCTCATACTCAGGCATCATCACCTCCACCTTCCCCTCCATCACCACCTTGTCCTTGACGGAGCACATCACGGCAATGAAAGCGGACGGTGTCTCGATCTCGTGGACTTCGGCTTCGGCCAGCACCTCTTCACCAATGTAGAGCGGCGCCGGGAAGCGGATCTCCTGTTGCAAGAAGACGCAGCCGCGGCCGGGCATCTTGGTGCCAAGAACAGCTGAGATCAGGCCTTGATGAGGACGCCATGGACGATGGGCCTCTCCAAGGAGGTGGTCCTGGCTAGGCTGGGTCCAGGTGGAGGGGGTTGTTGTCACCTGTCAGCTCGGCGAAGAGTTGCACATCACGGGAGGAGAAAGCTTTGGTGAGGGAGGCTCGCTGGCCGACGTGGAGCAGCCGACAGAAGGGAGGCACTGCTGTGATGGCTGAGAGGCACAGCCGTGATTTGTTAAAGATACGAGTCCACATGAAACTCATCCTGACGAACAAAGCCCTTCTTCAGTCCAGCTGCAGCTCCCGACTGTTTCCTGTCAGCACGAGCAGGTACGGAGACACCTGAAGAAGACAAGAGAAAGACAGTCTTAATTGTCCTGGAGGGAGATTTGTTTTCACAGCTTCAGCACAGAAACATTCCCCTGCCTGAATACACACAAGACAAATAGCCAGACCTGTCTTCACAGTGCTCAGGGCTGGAGACAGGTCTAGCTCCACAAATGCACATCCTATTATAGGGGCAAAATGTCCTGCCTTGTTTGCACTTCTTTAAACCAATCACAACAGTCCTGGGCGGAGCTAAGCCCAGGATGCAGAGATGGCACTGCAGCAAAATGTTTTGGTGGAACATTTGCATGTCAGGTGGGGAGCTCTGGCATTAAATTGTCTACATCACTGCAAAAGAAAAGCTAACAGCTTAGCTTATTTACATTCGCACCATTAGCATCCCAGGTGCTAATTTGCAGTTTTGAGCTGTAGGCTACAACAGGAGGTTCTTCTCATTTCCCGGGGACTTTTAAAACGTACATAGCTGATGCTGCGATGCTGCTTAAAGCAAATGACCAATGGCAGGACTTAAACCAGCAGTGTGCATCCAGTGAGTCAGACTACCCCCCCAACCACAGCTGTGTTTTGTGCAACACATTTGCAAAGGATAAGCAAAGATCATATTTTACTCAAATGTACTGACATTATCCCCCAGATCTGATGCAGGACTCAACAATAAGGGCTGCCTGCTCTCCCAGGGCAGGTAAAATGCCATGTTGGACTAGTAAATCTAACAACTTGCTTGCCTGAGCAAGCAAGTGGAAAATAATGATAATGATTTCAGGGTCTCAGAGCATCCAGGACCACCAAAACCACTTTGTCTGTCAGAATGTGAGGTGTCAAAGTCACAAGAGTTGAATAATTAAAGGAATACTATGCAGCTTTTTCCTTAAAAATGAAAGTATAGACTCATAAACATAATCACTCTAAATTATCACGTCTGACCCTCTGTCAGTGTGGTGGTGTCTGTATCTGTAGAGACCTGACATCTGCCTGTATTTTCTTTTTCCATCACTTCTTCTGTGTTTGGGACATTTCTGGGCTTCAGTCTGTTTACCAGTGGCTGAGACTTGATAAAAATTGAGTGACCGCCAGTTACGTCACAATCTTTCCTCTATGAGAGCTGCACAGAGAGATAAACACACACAGGCAGAGCAGACTGAGGATCACTTCTGCTGTATTCACCAGTCCTAGCAAATACCATGAACTGGATGACTGAGAATCTTAAGAGGGGCATGAATGGATTTGAGAAATTAAATGATAACAGGAAAAAAAACATTGTTTAGCTTTTTATTCCACATAAAATATTTCACACATTTAAACAAAATAGAGCAAATCTGGCAAATTAAACACGCTAAACAATAAATCACTCTGTGACTGAAATGTCTCCCTGGTAACCACTCTGTCCAAATGCTCCTCTTGTTGCCAGGATTCAAGTACACGATCAAGACACGACAAAAATAACAACAACGTATTCCATCATGTAGAAAATCTGCTGCCACCAAAATATCCTGGGAGACACCGTGCTGCATGGTGAGCGCTACGGCGGCCATTTTTAATCACAGCAATTGTCACTCAGGGTGCTGTGACGTCTGCCCTCCCCTCACCCCCTCTGCTGCTGGTCCTCAGGCATCATCACCATCACCTCCCCCTCCATCACCACCTTGTCCTTTACGGAGCACGTCACTGCGATGAAAGCAAACGACATCTTGATCTTGCGGACTTCGGCTTCGGCCAGCACTTCTTCGCCGATGTAGAGCGGCGCCGGGAAGCGGATCTCCTGGTACAGGAAGACGCAGCCGCGGCCGGGCATCTTGGTGCCGAGAACGGCTGAGATCAGGCCATTGATGAGGACGCCATGGACGATGGGCGTCTCGAAGGAGGTGGTCCTGGCGTAGGCTGGGTCCAGGTGGAGGGGGTTGTTGTCGCCCGTCAGCTCGGCGAAGAGTTCCACATCACGGGAGGAGAAAGCTTTGGTGAGGGAGGCTCGCTGGCCAACGTGGAGCAGCCGACAGAAGGGAGGCGCTGCTGTGATGGCTGAGAGGCACAGCCGTGATTTGTTAAAGATACGACTCCACATGAAACTCATCCTGACGAACAAAGCCCTTCTTCAGTCCAGCTGCAGCTCCCGACTGTTTCCTGTCAGCGCGAGCAGGTACGGAGACACCTGAAGAAGACAAGAGAAAGACAGCCTTAATCGTCCTGGAGGGAGATTTGTTTTCACAGCTTCAACACAGACACATACATGTAAACACAACACATGACATATACACCTGGTCACATATACACTATATTGCCAAAAGTATTGGGACATCTGCCTTTACACGCACATGAACTTTAACAACATCCCATTCTTAATCCGTAGGGTCTAATATGGAGTTGGCCCACCCTTTGCAGGCCATTCTTCCAGAAGCGCATTTGTGAGGTCAGGCACTGATGTAGGACGAGAAGGCCTGGCTCGCAGTCTCTGCTCTAATTCATTCAATCCACACCAAACTTGCTCATCCATGTCTTTATGGACCTTGCTTTGTGCACTAGTGTGCAGTCATGCCGGAACAGCAAGGGGCCATCCCCAAACTGTTCCCGCAAAGTTGGGAGCATGAAATTGTCCAAAATGTCTTGGTATGCTGAAGCATTAAGAGTTCCTTTCACTGGAACTAAGGGGCCAAGCCCAACCCCTAAAAAACAACCCCACACCATAATCCCCCCTCCACCAAACTTTACACTTGGCACAATGCAGTCAGGCAGGTACTGTTCTCCTGGCAACCGCCAAACCCAGACTTGTCTATCAGATTGCCAGACAGAGAAGCATGATTCGTCACTCCAGAGAACACGTCTCCACTGCTCCAGAGTCCAGTAGCGGTGTGACTTTACACCACTGCAGCCGACGCTGCAGTGGTGCACTTGGTGTATGTAAGGCTTGGCTGCAGCTGCTCGGCCATGGAAACCCAATCCATGAAGCTCTCTACACACTGTTCTTGAGCTAATTTGAAGGCCACACGAAGTTTGGAGGTCTGTAGCTATTGACTCTGCAGAAAGTTGGCAACTTCTGCGCACTGTGCGCCTCAGCATGCGCTGACCCCACTCTGTGATTTTATGTGGCCTACCACTTCATGGCTGAGTTGCTGTTGTTCCCAATCGCTCCCACTTTGTTATAATACCACTAACAGTTGACTGTGGAATATTTAGTAGCAAGGAAATTTCACGAATGGACTTATTGCACAGGTGGCAACCTATCAAGGTACCACGCTTGAATTCTGTGAGCTCCTGAGAGCGACCCATTCTTTCACAAATGTTTGTAGAAGCAGTCTGCATGCCTCGGTGCTTGATTTTATACACCTGTGGCCATGGAAGTGATTGGAACACCTGAATTCAATGATTTGGAGGGGTGTCCTGATACTTTTGTCAATATGGTGTACATGCATTTCCCTGCCTGTATCATAATCCATCCATGAATACACACAAGTATAAACTCATACAAATATGTCTGGATCTATATATCTATACAACAGTGTGAACAAGATAGTTGTCCAGGGCTGCAGTGTCCGTGAGGACAAGGCTGCTGCCAAAAGGAGCTCTTCTCCATTTTAAGGTCCTGAATCTGCAACCAGATAGCAGTAATGTGGAGAGCAGACTAAGGGGCTTCAGTGTTATGTGTCAGTGTCATCTTGTGGTGGGAGACTGATGATTTTGGAGGCAGGAAACTCTTTCATTTACACTTTAGCCCTACTTGCATGGGACTAGTGTTGCCAGGGCATCTCATGTGATTTAGAAATGACCCCGCACCCAACTAGTCTCAAATAGCCAGACCTGTCTTCACAGTGCTCAGGGCTGGAGAAAGGTCTGGCTCCACAAATGCACATCCTACTATAAAGGAAAAATGCCCTGCCTTGTCAACACCTCTTTAAACCAATCACAGTGATCTTGGGTGGAGCTAAGACCAGGATGCAGTGATGGTGCTGCTGCAAAATGTTGTCGAGGGGGAACTTGTTTTGGTGGAACATTTGGACATCAGGAGGGGAGCTCTGGCATTAAAATGACTACATCACTGCAACAGAAAAGCTAACAGCTTAGCTTATTCATGTTCGTACCATTAGCATCCCAGGTGCGAATTTGCAGTTTTGAGCTGTAGGTTGCAACAGGAGGCTGTTCTGATTTCCTGGGGACTTTGAAAACGTAGATAGCGGATGCCGTGATGCTGCTTGAAGTAAATGACCAATGGCAGGACTACCCCTTAATCACATCTGTGTTTTGTGCAACACATTTGCCAAGGATAAGCAAAGACCATATTTTACTCAAATGCATTGACATTATCCCCCAGATCTGATGCAGGACTCAACAATAAGGACTGCCTGCTTTCCCAGGGCAGGTAAAATGTCATGTCGGACTGGTAAATCTAGCAACTTGCTTGCCTGAGCGGGCAAGAGGTAAAAATGAATTAAACTGTTTTGATAATCAATTAATGGTTGAGGTAATTTTTCATGCAAAAAGCAAATGCTGTTCCAGCCTCTCAAATACAGAATTCCCCTCTTGTCTCCATTTATTAACATATTAAACTGAATATCTTTGGGTTTTGGACTGACAAAACAAAACATTTAAAGATTTCACCTTGGACTTTGAGAAACTGGGATGAACATTTTCGCTATTTTCTGACACTTTATAGACGGTCCAGCCCTAGATTAAAGGGATAGTAGCATTATTTTTAAGTGGGGTTGTATGAGCTACAAATAGCCCCTAAGTACCGTGATTGCAGTAGAAGACTCTCCAGCTCCTCCCGTTAGCAACGCCAGCCCATAGTCCTGCTCAGAGATTTCCAACATACAGTGTTGTGAACGGTCCCAAAAAAACGGCCTATTTTCGCGGCCTAAAAGAGGTTTTACCGGAAAAAAATACACAGTTCCATTGTTCGCTATAATAAAATTATGCTCAGCCCCTCAAAGTGTAGAGTTAGCGCCCGCTGAGCAGCCTACTACACAGTGTACTACGCAGAGCGCTGTAGTGCTCCGCCGATCAGCTGTTTTGGTCAGTGTCTTGGCTTTTTGAGGAAGAGTAGAGATATAATATACTTTTTAAAAATGAGTGATTTTGACAGTGACAGCGAAAATGAAGTGCCATTCACTTTGGAAGCAAGCGGATATCTGTATGAACCGGAGTACACTGAAGAAGAGCTGTTGCAGATGGAAACTGAACGGGCCGAGAGAGAGAGAGGGGAAACATCGGTGTAAGGTAATTCAAGAATCAGCCAAATTCATTTTCATGTTACAGCACTACATCTCCATTTTCACCTATGTAATAAATTTGCACTGCCGTGATAGGCTACATTACACTCTTTCACAGGTGTTTCACTTGTCTTACCAGATGGATGGGCACAGCAGTGCTTTTCAAAGTGAAAGTGTTCTCACAAAATCCTCTTCAGCGAAATGGTGACTGCAAACACGGAGATCCTTTAGTGATGCCGGTGGCATGTTGACATCCAAGTTTAGAGGAACTAGCTGCCCAAGGCCAATATCACGCAAAGGAATGCGGTGAAAGCTGTAAGGGCTATGGGACACAGCTTTGTTATTGCATCCTGGATAGCAACACACACGAACCATTTTCAAAATGTTTGAAGAGGTTTCACCATCTTCCGTCCTCGAAATCGCAATCAACAATGACTCAAAACAGCTGATCGGCGGAGCACTACAGCGCTCTGCGTAGTACACCGTGTAGTAGGCTGATCAGCGGGCGCTAACCCTGGGCGGAGGGATACGTGAGTTGGTTAGGTCCAAATAAAAACTGCGTTTTTCCTGCACTTTGAGGGGCTGAGCGTAATTTTATTATAGCGAACAATGGAACTGTGTATTTTTTTCCGGTAAAACCTCTTTAGGCCGCGAAAATAGGCCGTTTTTTTGGGACCGTTCACAACACTGTATGCTGGAAATCTCTGAGCAGGACTATGGGCTGGCGTTGCTAACGGGAGGAGTGTGGAGAGTCTTCTACTGCAATTACGGTACTTAGGGGCTATTTGTAGCTCATACAACCCCACTTAAAAATAATGCTACTATCCCTTTAAAGTGACAATTAAATTTAGTCTTTGTTATTATTTGATAACTGCTAGTAAATATAACAATTTTGTACAGAGGCAAGTAAAACTTAAGGCAAATACATTTTTAGGCCACTTGCCTGACAGGGCAAGTGAAAACTAAAACATTAACTTTGAATCCTGTGAGGTCAAATCATCAGCGTTTCAGAAGTGGAGCGTCTCCTCTTCAGCGTCTTTAATAATAGAGGAGTGGGTTTGCCAGCTTTCTGCAGTTGTCTCACGTCAGAAAACAGATGATAGAAATATTTCGACCCCAAATCACCAGCAGGCCACATCACCACTGTATTTGGTAAAATATGTAAAATATGTTTGTGGTGGAATTTTTACTTTACAAATTACAGACATTAAATATTTGCACAGGATTAAGATCACAGACAACCTGGTAATACTAGTAAACTGAGACACGACACTGACATCAGACTGAGCCTGTCTGTCAGCAGCAGATACAGTAAATACAGATACATTTCTGGACACCGAGCTCAAGTGATGTCTGCTGACCTGCAGCACTCTGAAGGCACAGGCCTGGTTCTGGTAGGAGCCCAGCAGAGTCAGGGAGCTCCACAGCTTCACCAAACCCCTGAAAACACACACATACACATTAAAAAAATAAATAAAACATCTAGTTTAGGAGGACTGAAAATATCTTCCCATCCCGGTGCTGCCAAACTCACTTGCTGTAAACACGCAGGAAAGCAGTAAGGGTGTCTTCATCGTACTTCAACAGGTCAAAGTTCAACGCTGCTCCCACCTGAAGCACAAACACACAAATACATGAACAAAAAAAAAAGCCTGTTAACAGACAAAAACATAACCTGTTAATGTTCTCACCTCTCCATACAGACTCTTCAGACCTGTGATGATGAACTGTTTCAGGTCAACTGCGCTCAGTCTGGTAGAATCATCCTCCAGCACACTAAACACACAAAGAAATATGATGAGGGATGAAAGAGTAGTCACTGTGGTATTACTGACATGTATGTACAAATATTATGGATAGATACACATTTATATTATCTTTTTAGGCATAAGAACCACAACATTAACATAAAATCATTTAAATAAGATTCTATGGAGTGGTGATTAAAAGAATCAACCATAAATACATAAATTATATAACCCATCAACCTGCCGTTCAGCTGAATTAACACAGAACTATTCAAAATAAACCTGTCCTTTGACTTACAGGCAGACCTTCATGTAGTGGTACGGCGAGGCGTTCTTCAACACGACCCGTTGGTACACTGCAGGTTCGTCCTTCTTGTCCTCGTGTCTCATTCTACTAGAACATCAGTGACTCGGACTCCAACAGGTGACGGGCAGCAGGTCGATCAGCTGATTTCAGACTAAAAAAAAACAAAAAAAACCCCAAATCACTGAAGGTTTAAACAAACATCACCTCATCTCAACATTATGAGGTTGATGCATCGTAACTATTTCACAAACCTTCTAAACAACAGAATTAAATTTGCACAAGCCCATAAAGGATGTGTATGAATGCCTCCACTTACAGACAATACTGATTAGGGCTGAACAATTAATCAAATTTTTATCAAAACTGCAATACGCCCCACTGCAATTTTCAAATCACAGCAGGCACGATACTCATTAAAGGCAAAATATGTGTCAGTATACCAGTTTAAATGAACTACTGTTGTGCTGCACAGATGTCCTAACCTACACATCATATTCTACAGACTTAATAAAACATTGGTTTTATTGGTGCAGATCCATGAAAAAAATCACGCTATCTTCATTTTAATACGTTTTTCAATGAAAATGAGAAAAAAGATGGATAAATTATCATTCCCTCTCATACTGCAGATTACATCGCAATTGAAATATCAGTCAAAATAATCATAATTAGATTTTTTCTTTAAATTGTTAAAAAAAAAAATTCTTTGGTATGAATTTGTACAGAACACAACAACAACAAACCCAGCAAAAGATGTTGAGTAGGGCTGATACAAAAAATCATGTTGCGATTATTTTCACAGCTATCGTAATACTGAATAACTCACAATTACCAGGAATAATTTTTTAATCACAACTTTCATTTTCACTGAAAAAAATAAACTACTGGTCACGATGATGAGACGCTGATTGGGTCTGAACCAAACAAACACGTTTTCTTCTTGTAGTGTAGTCAGAGCATCTCTGCAACACCACACTACTTTATTATAATGCTGTTTTGTCACACATTTTAAATTCTTAAAATTGCAGCTTCTGCAAATTAGATACTTGGCCATATTGTGATTTTGATAGTATTTTGATTAACTGTGCAGTCCTGAATAATACAAATATAAATATATTTCACTGAATATCATAGAAAAAAACATTCTATTTAAACAAATACAAACATATCTTATTTTCAGTAATAAGAGGGTGTATGTCTGCAGTATTTTTGGGGTATGAAGGATCACAGAAACCAAAACAGATGAATAAGAGCCTCTGTCAGACTTAAAATAAGTAGTGTTAAATATATTCTTTGTTGTGTTTCGTGCACCTCATAACCCCACACTGTTTGTGCTTTCAAACTAATAACAAACATGGCTACTGTAGCAAGATAGCGGCTAACCACCAGGCCAAAACGGTTAAAACATCTGAAATATAACGCATTTTATTTACTGTCTCGACAAGTCGGACAGAATTAAAGCCTTTGAACTCCCACGTGAAAATATCAGACACAACGTTCTGCACAACCCGAAGCAAAAAACTAGCTAACGAGAGGTCAAATAGTGGCAACGTGTCTAGAAGGGAACCCTTGATTCGCGAAACTCTCGCGATATTTGTACCTGCTGTTCATTCATTATGCATGTTGTACAACGTAATTATGTTTTATAAAAATCAAAACGCCGTGGTTACGATCTAGGTGGGTTTAAGGACATATAAAAACTTGGCATGAGTTGAGTAACGGTAATGGTTTGGGTCAAAATGATCACTCTCGCGAGATCTTTCGCGGTTCTGGGGTTCCCTTCTAGACACGATCAAGCAGCAGCTAACGTTAGCTAAGTTATGGTGAAATAAGCAGGGTAACCGACAGCTAAACACAGCTAACGTAAGTCAGTTAACTGCCGTTTGTTATTGGAACTATGTACAAAAAAGTACATTTCCAACATCTTACTCACAAACTACACCAACGTGGAGAGATGACAGCGTGTTTGATCCGTTCAGCGTCCATGCGAACTTTCAACCAGTGCGCAGCTTGCCTTCAAAGACGCGCATGCGCAGACACCACAGCCGGATCTGTCGAAGATAGTAAAATAGTATGATGGATCACTCTGTCAGCTACATCGCGCATCCAGGAATCACAAGTGGCGTTAAACCAAAGTTATTTCTTTCTTGTAGTTTTATATTTTAAATATTCGTATTAATGATAACATTTGAGTCACAGAAATAAACAATGTTTTCAAAGTCAAAATACACTATGGTAGACCACAAGTGTCATCGAAATAGTAGGCCTAATAAAGCATAATAAAAAACTAAAAGTACAACAAAAATAGCCATTAATATATTTGTATACAAATTAATTTACTAATCTATAATCAAATAGATGTATTTGATAGTTTAATGGGCAATAAGAAAGATAAATTATAAACATGATTTGTGAATGAAATGTGAATCCATCCGTCCATCCATACACTTTTTGTCAGTCAGTACAAAAATATTTTCTTTGGCATTCATAATTTTTAATTTTTAACCTGTTTCACAAGGTTCTGTATGTTCCTTAAAACAAGTAAAATTCTCCTTTAACAGGTGCATCTTATTCAAAGCTTTGAAGGAAAAAAATGTTATTTTTACCAATTATCATTTCTCACTCTTATCTTTCTCACAGTTTGAGAAAGATAGCAAGAAAAGCAAAAAAGAGCTTTAATTAGTTGTTACAAAGTAATCTAAAGTCAAAGTCCACTCTTTGACTTTTGTTCATTTCTTTACACATTCTGGGCCTAAACTGAGTGTCTGCACAAATTTTATAAAATAACAAAATCATTCAGACTTTAACAGAATATATGGTTTATTGGACCAAGTTACACACTGAATCGCAGCAAATTAACTTAAAATTTAAAGTAATTTTCAGCCTTCAATAAAAAGATTCAAAGTTTCTGCTGAGGAGTGATACATCTTTCATAAATGATCTACTCTTTGACATTACTGATGCAGCTCTAAAGATGTGTCGCCACCCAGCGGTCAGTTGGCGCATTACTACAAAAACAAAACAGCACAGGCTTCCAGTGAATCAATAAAATCAGTTTAATAATAAATAATAATAATTTTCTGCAGAATATTCATTTCTGTGGTCCATAGACACTCTTAGTACAGATGCTGAATCATTTATCAAACCTTTTTAGTGAAGTAAAATAAATCTGACAACTCACTTTACATTTCTCCTTCTAAATTTCAATCTGAGTGCGTTTCATAAATATGAAGCTGGTTCACAGCAGGAGACTGAAATATAGTTTTTTATGACAGTGAAATGTGCAAAATCCCAACATGGAATGTTTTCATTCATGATCAACAAAGACTAAAACAGAGTCTGCAGCCTCCTGCATGGTGCAAACCAAACATGTAAAAACTTCAGCAGTCTTTTGACGGTCTGTCCCATTTTTGTGCGTTCATTTAATTTTCACAGATGTAAACAGTCATCGGACACTCTCATATGAACCTTTAAAAAAAGAGTATCACCACCTTTACATCATTATTACCCTCATCACCTTCATTATAACCTTCATTCGCTCATCATCCATCTTGAGGGGTAAGCATACAGTTCAAAAGTTTTCTTCAGGAAAGTTTCTTAGCGTTTTCATCTTTGACTTCCTGTGCAGACAGGAAGTCCATGATGAGGTTGGCAGTTTTCCTGGGCCTCTCCAGCGCCACAGAGTGACCGCAGTTTTCCAGCACCTCCACCTGACAGTTTGGCAGTGCCGCCTGCAGCACTGCCGCCCCCGACACGTCCAACACCTGAGAGAGCAGACAGGTTCTTTAGCAGCTCGTCATGTTTGTCGTGATCACCAGACATTTTTTCTATCAGCTACGCCAGCAGCACGGCTGTACGCTCGGTTCATCAGTTGGTTGTTGATCAGCTAGTTCAGGCATGTCCAAACTATTCCACAAAGGGCCATGTGGCTACAGGCTTTTCTTCCTACCAAGCCGGAGCACACCAGGCTCGACTCATTTAACGAACTAATTTCAGCCTTCAAACAGCTAATTAGTCGAATCAGGTGTGCTGTTGGTTGGTTGGAGCGAAAACCTGCAGCCACTCGGCCCTTTGTGGAATAGTTTGGACATGCCTGAGCTAGTTGGTCTGATCAAAAATGTAAGCACATTCAGTGTGCAGTTCTACTTTACTTTTTTACGACGATTTGCTGCGATTCATTTTTACCTGATCTTCCTTCCCCCAGATGACCTGCACAGGTACTGTGATCAGATGCACGTTTTCCTGCAGCGAGTGACGACACTTCTCCCCGACGATCTCCATGAACACTGAACAACGCACACACACACACATTAAATATATCAGCAAAGCATCATTAGCAACAGTTATTCAAATAGTGACATAAACCAGAAGAAAAAAATAATCAAAAACATACAGTTTATTTTTTTTCACATACTGTAAATTCTTAGATAACATCTGGTTTTCAAAGTCTCAAATAAAGGTTGAAATACTCGCTTATCTGACAGTAAAACTACAGCCAGTGTGTTCTCCTATGAAATTTACATTCCAGTGATGTCCTTCACTCGTGTGTTTGTTCGCCTGTTTCTCCTTTAGAGGGCGTAGATGTTTATAACGGTTAAATTGAGCCATATGTAATGGAGTGTGGCAGACAACTCCAGAGTGTGTATTTTCTGAGCAGTGGGCTTTTGTTTTGAGGATAACGGGGCTTAACTTTACACTGACAGACAACTGACCCTTTGCTAAGCCCCACCTCCAAACAGCAACTGTCCAATCATAGGTTAGCAACCGTAACTAGAGCTGTCAAGCTTTCAATTCCTCTACATGTTGAAGGTGTGCAGGAGGCTCTGAGAAGAGCGATACTCTGCATTTCATGAGTCTGGATGGTGACGTCTTTTCTGTAGTCTTTCAAAAATGCAACACGTGTGGTGACTGGATTAAAATCTGTCTTCATCTGCTCTAACATAAGCTGCAAACGTTAGCATGTCCAGCTAACTTACACTAGCTTACCAGCTGCAGTAACTTTACCTCCAGACAAACTTGTTAGATACCACTGCATCTGCATTTGTTCTGTGTGTGTCAAAGTGAGTTGACGACGATGCATCTCTCTCTGGCTCGCTGTCTCAGGTCTAAGCAGGGTTAGCTTAGCTCTTAACCCAGTTGTCCTCTGCAATCGTGGTCCGGCTGGTCTGGCTGGGTGACCATCTCCAGGTCCGCTGCACTAACCGACTCCCTGCGCTTCCTTTTCCCACGTTAATGAGTGCATTTCTGTCATTTATCATGTAGATATACCTGTTGTATTTCACCATCCGTCCAATGTTTGCTGAGATGTAAGCTAGCTTTAGCCTCAGTCTTTTAGCATTAACATTATGCTGTCGGGTAACTTTACATTTACACTTTCACAGGGTTTTTGTTTTAAAACAAGTCAGATGGAAACATTAAAATGTCAGCTGGAGACAGATGTCTCGGCTGACTCAAGGAGTTAGCATTAGCTTACATCAGCCAGCTACTCTTATGAAATCTGCTTGTGAGTCATTATTTTAGCCGAAAAAATCCACTGTTGTCAGCTAGAAATGAGAATCTGCTTTTGTTTACGTCTCTAAGGAGCCAAAGCCCTCGTGTTTCAACAATTATTCCCAATTTTGATATTAAATCTGCCACCGTTATCACTGTAAACTGCATAAATGCAGTACGAGAATGGAAAGTTTGGCAGGCATAGCAACAGTAACTAAGGAGGGTGGGGCTTAGCGAAGGATCAAGCTGATCTGTCAGTGTCAAATAGGGCTGCAACTAACGGTCATTTTCATAGTTGATAATAGACCAATTAATTGATGATGAAATTAATCATTAGTTGCAGCCCTAAAAACACTTAATCAGGCTAAACAATTTCACCACTGATTTAATCCAAAAGTAATAGAAAGTAATTATGGTATATTACTTTAATATTGTGATACTTGTATTATATTACTGACTGACTACATTTTTTAACAGGTAATCAGTAACTGTATCAGAATACATTTTTAAAGTAACCTTCCCAACCCTGTGAGTACGACATGAGTCAGCTGTTGCACTGTCCGCCCTCTGGAAATGGACATTATTCAGTATTTTGTCAAGACGAAAAGTAAACATGGAGGAAGTGTTGAGTTTGAGTCAGCAGTACATTAAAACCAGAGCAGACTGGAAAAGGGGGAGGATCCACAGAGCCAAAATAAAATGTCTTAGACTTTATTAGATTATAGCTCTAATGATCTGGAACTGTAACGGACAGCAGGAGGGGGAGAGGAGAGAAACAGCGTTGGTGATGGATATGAACAGACTGACCTTCTTTGTAGAAACCATTGTTGGGCATCCTGTTGGCGAGGAGACCACGCAGGACCTGACAACACACACACACACACACACACACACACACAATATTGTCATATAGGTGCGTTCATGATTGTAGTCTTATCAAACGTGAAGTTTGGTGCAGATCGGTGCATTTTTGGTGCATTTATACTAAAGTCATAGCAATTTCGACATCAAAATTCGACGCCATGCCATGGCCATGCCCTTCGACAATAGCTAAATCTAAATAACTTTTGATTACAAAAGTAGTCTAGGTTGTACACACCAATTTTGAAGTTGTTATGATGAATTTTGTAGGAGGAGTTTGTTAAAATACAACACATGGAAAACGTCAAAAATGATCACGAAAGTCAAAGTGGCCGACTTCCTGTTGGGTTTAGCCTATGGGTCCAACAGACTTTTTTGTGTGCCTCGACTTGATATATGTGTACCAATTTTCGTGCATATCGGTGCAGGGGTATTCCAAACAGTGTTCATCTAAAACTGCAGCAGTAGAACTTTGATTGATCAGTAAGAGTAGATTTTTTATACCTTTATTATTTCTGATTCGTCCTTTAAATGAGCACACAGGTCGATAATTCAAAGATGTTCAGAAGCAGACAAATGTAACCTCTGCTCTACTGAACCTCATTCTGTAACAGGGAGTTATAAATGTCACAGAAGGGATCATAGGACGTTCATAACAAGGGACGGTCTGTCTTCAGTCAGACATCTCAAGGACAGTTTCTACTTCACTAAATAACTGTAAATAACTGAGTAACTGTGACATATGAGACAGTGTGGAGGAAAAAAACAACTGCAAAAGTTTGTTATAAAGAAATAATGGGTCCAAAAGGGTTCTTCCTGAAGGGCTGAGGATCCACCCAGAACCTTCTGTAGAACTCTTCTTTGAAGTGAGGGTTCGTTGAGGGTTCTTTGTAAGACTAAGGGTTCCATTAAGAACCCTTTCCATACAAACAACCCTTCTTAAAAGGAAGAGTTTTTAAAGGATGGCTGTCGTCAAGGGTTTATCCTTGAAAAACCAGCCATCCTTTTTTGTACCATAATACGGGAGGGTTCTCTGTAGAACCCCCTGGATGGGTTCTAGAGTAAATCCCTGGATTATAAATGGGTTTTCAGTAGAACCCCCTGAATGGGTTCTAGATAAGACCCCTGGAATATAAAATGGTTCTTGGTACCTAGGTGAGTTCTAGATAAGACCTCTGGAATATAAAAGGGTTCTCAGTAGAACCCCATGGGTGGGTTCTACATACCCCCTGGAATATAGAAGAGATCTTGATAAAACCCCTGGAAATATAACAGATTCTCGATAGAACCCCTTGGGTGCGTTCTTCATAACGCTTGGAATATAAAAAGGTTTGCGGTACCCCCTTCTTGGGTTCTTGTTAGCACCCTTAGAAGGCGGAAATGGCCTGGACAGGATCCCCAGACAGGGTTCTCCGTAGGACCCAACCACAGAAGGTTTCTCTGTAGAACCTCTCACAGGGGCTTCAGGGTGAAACTTTTCACAGAGAGTTCTAGGTATAACACTTTATATTGGGTTTCAGTTATAACTCTTCCAAAGGGTTCCAAGTGGATCCTTTGGTTCTGTTGGGAACCAAAAAAGGGTTGTCCTGTGGGGACAAGCTGTAGAACCCTTTGTGGTTCTACACACAACCTTTATTTCTAAGAGTGTACAGTTTTGTTCCTTTGAATTCTCTTATTTCAGAACTTCTACGACATATATACAGTGTATGTTGAATATTTAAGTTGCACGAAGCCTTCAAAGTGTTAATTTGTGTTAATCTGGAACAATAAGGAGACTTAATCTGGATTCTGGAGCAGGTGGCACAGCTGCGTACCTGCCGGGGCAGTTTGGGAGGAGTGTGGCAGCAGAGTCTCAGCATGTCCGCCAGATCCTGAGGGTTGGTGGGGATCAGAGGGTTCGAGTCGTACTTCTGACTCTTCTCCATCTCCCTCAGACGACTGATGAACTCAGAGTCGGTGGGATAAACCAGACCTGCAGGACGGAAGAGGAGGAGGAGCCGGAAGCCGTAAAGACTAATACTGTATATCGAGCCAACATCATCTGGGTTTTGATTCTCTTGAGCACTGTGATCCTTTTTATTCCTGAATCACACTTAGTTTGTTAGCTCAATGCTAACACATAATGGGAATTCCCACTTACATGCTAACAAAAATTAGCATCAAAATCATGGTAATATTATCTTAGTGGGATAGTTCACCCAAAAATAAAAAGTCACTCATTATCTCCTCACCCTCATGCCGATTGAGGGTCGTGTTTATTTTGTTAGTCCACAAAACACTGATGGAGTTTCACAGGAAAACAGTGCTGCAGAACCTCCCAAACAATGTAAGCGAATGGTGACCAGTTTTCAAATGTAAAAAAACAACAGGAAAAAAAACCCATAAATCCACTGATTGGGAGATTCTGCAACACTGTCTTCCTGTGAAACCCCAGCAGTGTTTTATGGACTAACAAAATAAACCCAACCTCCAGTTGGCATGAGAGTGAGTAGATAAAGACTGATTTTTCATTTTTTGGTGAACTATCCCTTTAAACTGACCCATTCTACTTCACATGCTTAACATAAAACAAACAGGTGTGCTCAGACTTTGAGGCAAATATTACTTATGCTGTGTAGAAATTAACTAATAGCTGCTAATGTCACACTGCACACTGAGTTAGCGATGTGAAACTCTGTAGCTCTACAGTGTAGAGCTACAGCAACCTCAAAGGGTCAAAACTCAAAATTCCCAGTGGGTTTAAAATACTTTTTTAATTTACTAATATATTCATTTACTCATATACTCTATTCATTTTGGCCTAAAATCCTATTTTTATTTGCCATTTCCTTATGGCACTGGTTTGCCGAGCAGGAGCAGCTAAATGTAGCAGTTTACCTCAAAAAGTAGGTTATTTACTTCTTTTACATGCAGTATAGCAAATAAAACTCAAAGTATGACTACCGTAATGTGCATTAAAGGGTATTATTCAACTTTTTCCCTTGGTCTAGACTTAAAAAAGCAAACAAAACTTGCAATAAATGGTAGCATGCAATTACAATACTCATAGAATCGCAATACACATAGAATCGGCACTTATACTGCAGCCAGCCACCAGGGGGCGATCAAGATGCTTTGGCTTCACCTTTGAGGAGCTGTTATGTCGTCCATTTCTATAAATGTCAGTGGGGAAGCAGTGAAACATCATGCAGATCAGACACCTGCTGAGCTTACCTGCTGGGCAAATCAAGGTGGCGCCGGACAGGTCAGAGGGGTGCCGGGCAGCATACACCCCCGCGACGTTCCCACCCATGGATCCCCCGGCCAGATGAAAGGGTCTTTTATCCAGACCGATACTCTGCACAAACTGCACAGAGGGACACAGACAGAGAAGTGTTATTTAACTGTGGTCAAGATGCACCAAAGGGCAAACTGAAAATTTCAAGGCACATCAGGAGACTATTCATATCTGTGCAAATTAGCTTCTATAATAGACCTAACCAACGCAGGCAATGAGCGCCAGCCAATCAGAGGCAGAGTTCCCGCAGCGCCTTCGATTTGTCACACGTAATTGATTAATTGGTTAATTATTTTCTCAATTAATTGATTTGTTGTTTTGGTCCATGAAATGGACATGAAAGATGTTGATCAAAGTCCAGGATTATGTTCTCAAATATCTTGTGGCTTTTTTTAAAATAAAAAAATGACTCAAAAAGAATTTAAAAAAAAGATTATCAAAATAGATGCAGATCAATATACTTATCAATTAACACTCTATTAATTGTTGTAGCTCTACGTGTTTTATGTTTGTTGTTAAGTTTATTAGTTTTTTTCAGATGTTCCTTCATTTGTTGTGCCCAATTTATTGATTGACTGATTTAAAGACAACAAATGGTGAAAATTCCATCCAGTGAAGCTTTTTTTTTCACTAGAGGTCATGATAATGAATTGGCAGCTGTGTGCACTGTGCATGAGATTATATCACTCTTTGTAATCCTACTAATAATCCCCATTTTGACTAAATGTGTCTGTAATCTGATTCCGACTTTTTTTTTTTTCATCTGCAACTGTGATGGAAAACAGTTACTTTTTTGTAGCTTTTTCTTTTTAAGATCTGATTGGGTTTGGGGACAGAAATGACTTGGTAATAGTTTGGGGAAAGATCACAGTTTGGGTTAATATGTTCACTCTTGTGAGATCTTTTGGGGGTCTGGGGTTCCCTTCTAGACCACATGTGTACAAACGTGGCCTGCGAGAAGTTGCAAAAAATATCATTTGCATCATACAAGCCTAAACTGCATTACAGAAGTATGGTGTCCAATAACTACATGTCCGAGAATGAATCCCTTTTACACACATACTGAAGTCATTTAGTAGCTAGACGCATCGTTAGGGGTGTACAGTATCTGAAGCATCAGACTTTAATGTGTAAGATACAAGGGCATCAGTTCAGACAGCCTGCATGGTAAAAAGCTGAACATGAATTGGAAACAGATCGATGCACCACTAGCGTATCAATACATCTCATTAGGACGCGTGTATGTTTCATTTTTGGCATCAAGGAGCTGCCACTGTAAATTTCCTCCGTTTTCTCCTCCTCCTGTCTCTGTCTGCACCACTCTTACTGGACGCCTGCTGCCTCGATCACACAAAACAAGCGCTCCCTCCCCCCTCTCCTGTGTCTCTCGTTATTTCATCAGAGCAGACCGCGATGAAAACAGAGACAGAAGTGACATTGTACCGCGTCGCACCACCAAACTTTCATAACACGCAAGTGTAGAACAAGTTTGGAGTTTTTTTTAGGAAAGATGAGAAACTCTGCTGCAAATCATTTATGTAAAACGTGTCTGACAGCAGAGAACAGACACACGAGTCTGACCCACAGAGACGTCATGTGACTGTGAGAGCAGGTAACACGGAGCATCATGTTCCTCCACACTGATCAGAACCACAGAACTCTTCATATGAAACAGAGCAGCTGATCATCTTACTGCAAAAATACTCATATTTTTTTTTCGTTTTAAAGTTTGTTCAGACACAGCTTTGTCTTTCATTTTTTTAATACATAATTGTTGCACAATTGAATGTCTACTTGCCATAATTTTTTCCAAGATTTTTGCTATTAGAGCTTATTATAATCGTTATAAAAATCAATATTAATCAAATGCAGAGGCAATTATGTGATATAGGTACAATTGTATTGTCTTACATTTACAACCGGCCCTTTGAGGGCAAACCTAACGCTGATGTGGCCCAAGATGAAATTGAGTTTGACACCCCTGTTCTAGACACAAGAGCCAAAATGGCGGCCGCCTGGTTACAATCTTTCTCCTTTTCTAACTAATCAGTCACTAAAATATGTTTCTGTAAATATTTTAATTGATAAATTAAAATATTGCAACAGAATCTTGATCCATAATTGATTAACACTTCCTAGTTTGACAGTTTGATTAGAGTTTTTTGAGCAGTGTGAGTTCAGACGACTGTTTTTTCCTCTTAAGAAAAACACAAAACATGCATCTGTTTTGGTCTGAGATGCTGGTGCTTTATAGCGACCTCTCATGTAAATGTCATATACAGCACATTTAAATTAATTTTTTAGGGTATAGAATTTGCCTCTGTATTGGGAAATGAGTGTGAACAAAGAAGTGACAAAGTAAATTAAAAATTAATTCATCTTTTTGTTTAGTAGTAGTAATGCAACAACAATAATGATGATAATAATATTGCAATAATAATGTATGTTTGTCACAAAATCCCAAGGTACACCTGGAACACCATTTGGGAAACACTGATCTAATTTTTCGTCTCTCGGGAGACCAACAGTTAATTTACCTGCTCAGTGCATCTGTGCAGCGTCTCCGGCTGTCACGATGTTGCCAGATACAGTCAGTGACCACAGGTGGTAGCAAACCTGGCAACCTCACTGTGATTTAAAAAACTTCAGGAAGCTACAAACCTCACACTGTTTCTGTTTATGTCCTGATTAAACAAACCACATAGAACATACTAACTATTAGACTTTTACTTTTTAAACTGTGGACAGACTTTTTGCTAAGCTAAGCTAACAATGACCTCAATGTCCTGAGCTCCATACTTCACACACAGACGATATCTGAACACCTCATCATCAGGAATTAAAAGAAATGTGTGCATTTCCCAGAACTACTCCTTTAAGTAACTGGCAACACAGCAACACTAACTAAGGGAAGAACAGCTCATGAGGATCAGTCCGTTTGCAGGGCGAAGCTGAACAAAGGTGAACCTTGACCTCAGATTACATGTTGAACCACGAGGGAACCAAAGCCTGCAATAATTTATGACCAGCAGGAAAAGTGATCGAGCTGCTGGAGCCAAGACAGACCTCACAATCAGGAATAGAAACCCAAATGGAAAAGAAATAGAACAAACTTCTCCATTGGCTGTAACAAATTTAAATATGTTATAAGACTAAACTCATGAATGTGGCCACTTTTGCAAGTAAATATTATGGACAGGGTTCTTATATCTTTTCCAAAGTCAGATTCAAGCACTTTTCATGCATTTTCAAGCTTTTCCAGCACCTTAAAGCTATGGTAAATTACATATTTCTACATATAAATGCTCAAATTGATTACTTAATTTCTTCATCACATTGAATATGATTTACTGCGCTACAAACAACCAAATTTATGTTTCATGCAGAGTAGCAAGTGAGGCTCAAGTGGAGTCGTCTTCTTTTTATTCTATTTCTTTTATATAAAGAGCAAACTGTTCAGTTGTAAATTGATTTATTTTGAAAGTAATGCAATTACAGTCTCAAGAAGTTTCAAGCACCTTATCCAAAATCAAAACACTTTTCAAACCTTGAAAACATTACATTAAAATTCAAGTGTTTTCAAGGTTTTCCAGCATCAGTAAGAACCCTGGATGTATGTTTGTTTTATAAGATTTATCAACATGTATTACATTACATTCACCACAACACACACTCACACACTCGTACAGACCTGGTGGATTCGGCGGACCTGGCCCTGAATGCTGTAGTCCTCTACCCCGGTGCGACTCGTCCCCTCGTGCCCCGGCATGTCCACACACACCACATGCTGACTTTTGGGGAGATACTGGAGGAGAAATCAAACGCACCCAACTGAAATGAAAGGTGCACCACACTACTACACCAGAAACGTGACAAAATGAAGCATATTTAAAGAGCTGACAGTATGTAAGACTAAATACTGTTGATTTTTGAGTGTACTGTTGATGAGCACTATTCTCCCACAATGCAATGCACAAGGGAAAAGGAGGAGATGCTCACAACTGGGAAAATTAAAGTAAAATAATTCCCTAACACAAGACATTTTGCTTTCTCTTCATAAGGTTTAATTGGCAGAAAAATCATAAAGTCACAGTTTGATTTATGTCTGATGTTGCACTTAATATTCTTTCAATATGAAATGTTTTAGCATGTTGATTTTTTTGTATACAAACTGCTAAAACAGTTTACTATGATATTTTTTTGATTGCTAACATCACGCTGTCAAAACTGAAGCAGAAGTCTATGTGGATCGTGTGGTTTCTGCTACACACTTGGAAGGGGAGGGTGTGTACAACCACACTGCTAGATGCCACCAAATCTTACAAACTAGTCCTTTAAAAAGTCTCTCTAACATTTCTGTGTGAGAAAAATTGTGTCTGTACCTGCAGGTGTGTGTTACCTTGATGAGTGGCAGCCACATGTCCTTGCTGGCGGAGAAGCCGTGCAGCAGCAGCAGCGATGGCGTGGCGCCTCCTGGCGTCCCTCTGCTGATGTAACAGAAGCGGTAACCTCCACTGTAAGAGTAGTGGACCACCAGTCCCAGCTTGCGACGCCAGTACCTGACCGTAGGATCATTGGGAGTTATTACGTGCATTATGTCTTCTGAATCTGTTTGCAACTGACCCTTCCAGAGTCCCGCCTCTTTCAGCTCTGTGCTCCAGTCTCATCTGAGCAAGCTTGATACCAAATGGAAGCTGATTTATGTAGGATTAGCTAGCTAGAGGCTAGTGTTTGCTGACTTTATCCATCAGATATAACTAGCTAGGTATTGACTGTAGATAGATTAGCTAGCAAGACTTATCCAGACGCATCAAAATGGTAAAATATTTATCTACAAATAAGCAGGAGGCAGCCAGGTAGCTTATGACAACAGCAGGTGTGTAGCTGTAGCACGTTAAGCCCAGTAGAGGGCAGCAAACACCACACAATGATAACAGAACAAGTAATGTTTTTCTCGAGTTTAGCTGTATGAGACAAGTGAATTTTGAGTGTCTTTTTAAAACAAATCTATAATGCTATTTTAATTGTTTCAGGACAGCATCCTTTTTCATTTCTGAGGCAAACTTGACAAAAAATGAGGGCAAAAAGAGAATTAGAACAGAATAATTATCAAATAAAATAAATTAAGCTTACCATTTGAAAATAGAGAAAGAAGCTCTAAGGGTTCCCCTCTGTTAACCAGCTAGTTAGCAAGTATTTTGCTAATATTAGCTCATTTAAGATGTCAATATGTTGCATTTACAGGTCCTGCAGCAACATCATTTAACCATCTTTAAAATTTGGTTTTCTTTTCAACACAGATGAGGACATAGCAGATCTAAGTGCAGGAAACAGGGAAAGACAAAGATGACCGAGGTACCAAACTTACCAAACTGTTGTATGAGTACAGAGCAAAAAGGGGCGGGACTTAGAAGAGGGTCAACTGCATAATGTTTTTTAAAAATTATAATCCTTGAAAAGTGCCTGAAGTCTTGCTGGCATCCCAGACAGAGGATGCAGTGTTTACCATGCCCCACAGTGCATAAAATTTAATCTACAGTTGTGGGTTAAGAAGTCACAGAACTGCACACACAGCCCCCCCCCCCCGAAGATGACATTAAATTGTGCTTCACATAAGGCTCAACACCATAGATGTTTCTTTATGTTTGTAAGTGGGTCTTAAAATATAAATATTGTCCTGAAGATGATGCAAGAAGAAAGGTCAACGGGTTATTATAATTTAAAGGGTTCATCCTTTGGAGAGCAAGGAGGTGAAACCAAATTTATCCTCTGAGCGTCGTGAATGTCTGTATACCAACCCTCTGATGGATGTTGAACTATTTCACAGGACGAACTTTAACCTGCCAGTGGTGGTAGAGGAAAGGTAAAGGTAAAAGGATCACCACAGTCAGTGGGAATCATCCTCTGCACAAACTGAGCAAATATGTACAAATCAGGTCAGCTGCTCAGACTTTCAGAATATCTGTTTTGAACACTTTTGAGAGTCTGTGCATGAAGACCGTGTGCCTCTTTTATAAAGGTAAGTTTTAAACATGTTTGGTTCTTCTCAGCATTTTTTGTTTAATCTTTAGTTCTCCTGGTTAGTCATACTATTATTATTTTTCCTAATTTAAAATCTTATCTGATTTTATGTAATGTTTCAGTGTTTTGTAACTTTTCATTCGCTTCACAAAGCTGCTGATAAAGATGCTTTTATATGACAGTGTCTCAGCAGTCTGTGCATGTACTGTATGTGTGTGTTCTTCTACAGCTTGGACAAAGTCCAGTAGGAAAGGTCACGCTAACAGTCCTGCTCCTTCAGAATAAAAGTGTATTTTGGACACGGTAACATTACAGCACAGCAGCAGCCTGTGATACACAGAGACAAGACATTCTGTCACCAAGTTTTATAAAGAACTTAAAATACACAGTTTTGAGTTAAATATGTTTACAACAGAAAGATAATGTGTTCGTGGGACAAGTGGATGTCCAGACAGATCAAATCTGTGCTACCTGTGGCGACATGTATTATCTTCAGTTTGTCCTGAGGGTGGCGCTAAAGGAAAGGTCATGTGGTCGAAGGGTTCATCCACTGGAAAGACTGAATGAGCTCAGTTAATTTAAAGAAAATCTGGTCTGTAGTTGATCAGGTTTGTTGTTCTGGACCAGAGTACGCCTGCCAACACTTGTTTTTCTCTGTTTTTTCCTTTATTGCATGGCCATCTCCCATTTTGTTGTTTCTCCCGGAAAACTTGTGTAATTTGCATGGCCCTAAAACTTTATTATGAATAATCCTCGTGCACAAATTTGTGCATGAGGATTTGTACGTTTGTCTGACACAGCCCTTGGAGAGTTGAGCCCTGGTGTCTCCTTCATAAAGAAGTAGAATATACAGTTACAGCTGAGTGAGCAGCCATGTGTAACAGCGCTGCGCTCTGATGCAGCATTTCTCAGAGGCTGAGGATTTATCAACATATCAGTCCTGCCGCCTTCAAGTGCTGCAGGGATTTCATTCACGGAAAGTAGTCTTGCATAGCCAAATGTCTCCACAGCACTCAGCGCTAGAGAAAAAACTGGCTCCACACAAACACGTTCTGCTACAGTGGAAAGAAAAATCCTGCCTTGTTTGCATTTTTTTTAAACCAATCACACATGTCTCAGGCATCTCTAAGCCCAGGATGTAGTGACGGTGCTGCTGCAAAATAGTGTCGAGGGGGAACTTGTTTTGGTGGAACATTTGCACGTCAGGAGATGAACTCTGGCATTAAAATGACTACATCACTGGAAAAGAAAAGATAACAGCTGTTAGCTTGTTTAAGTTGTTGTTTTCAGTGTGTCGTGTTGTTCTTGTTTACCAGGGACCAGGGAAAACATAGATAGTGAACGCTGCAATCCCATTCAAAGCTAGTGACTGATGGCAGGACTTATACCAGCAGCATGCATCCAGTTAGTCAGACTAACTGAAGGAGAAGATTTCATACAGTAAAAAGCAGCTATGGACAGCAGGTAGCAAGACTTTTTGAAATCTAAATGCTGGCAGAAATGGACTAAAGTTAGGTGATTTTTTTATATATATATAAAAATTTATTTTAAAAATTAAAAATAGTAAATTGGAAATTTAATCCAATTATTCAACATTCTTTTTCAATCTGTTGGTTAGAGAAATTAAAAATGCAGAATACTGTTTTAATACTTAGATTTCTGCTCATGCCTTGGGCTACCTTAGAGGAAACTTTACTGATAAATATTGGAAACATGCCTGTGATGTAGGAACTTTTGGGAGTCAGTGAAATATAAAATCCATTGTGTTGCTGAACTTAAAAGAAATTAAATAACAAAATAAAATGCCAGCTATAGGAATGTTTTGGCACCTTCATATGTACCCAATCACATTTTCACAATAGCGTTATAAAGTGAATATGAGACCATCAGCTGTCTCACCGTGCTGTCTCACACTGAACAGGAATCACCAGGATTTTTTACCAGTCTAACCAGTCTGCTGTTGTAGTACGAGTGTGTCTTTACCAGTTGTACGCCTTGAGGAGCGTTCCAGGCCAGAACAGGAAGGAGGTGATGAAGGCGAGGACGGGGACGACCAGAATACCTCCTGATAGCATTATCAGCTCCATCGCTGCTGCACACTCCTAAAACATATGTAGACGAGACCAGTGGTGGAAAGAGTACTGAATATCTGTACTCAAGTACAAGCACTGTTACATTACTAAAATATTCAGTCACAAGTACAAGTACTGGTGTGAGAAAAGTTCTTAAGTAAAAGTACTAAGTGTTCTTGTCAAAAAGTAGTCTGAGTATTAGTTACTTTTTAATCATTGGCCTGAATTATAAATAGCAGCATTCAATCAAATCTTCAGTCGAAGTTACTCCTCTGTTCTGCTCAGTGGTCACGCTCACCTCTCTAAACTAGCACTAAAAACTTTTTCCTTAACCAATAGTTGAAAAGACTGACAATTGATTAATTGATTAATCATCAATCATTTATAAGATACAAAACACATGTAGGTTTTTTTTTCCGTTTTGTCATTCTAATTTTCCTTATTCAACAAACGAGGTCCTATTACCATAATTTCCAAACAACTGATTAAATATCAATTAATACATTTTTAACCGGTCGAATTCCTGACGGCAATTAATCAATCAATAATCGTTAACATCCCTATTCCAAACCTGTGTCTGCAGCATTGTTCTGGTGCTTTTTCATTCTTGTACAGCACTTTGGTCAACCTTGGTTGTTTTTAAATGTGCTTTATAAATAAATTGATTGATTGATTGATTGATATCCTGGTTTTCATCGCCCTGTTTGTGGTCAGATTTGTCTTATTGGCCACAAAAATGCAGATGAAAGGTTTGGATATTAATTCAAGTTGTACTCAGTATTCATTCATGATTTTAAAAGTAACTAAGTAGATTACATAGTGTAATAAATACTTAAGTAACAGTGAAAGTACAATCTCAGTGTTTCCCATACATAGACCATTCTGTGGCGCACCGCCACAGAATGGAGACCAACCGCCACAGAATGATTGTCTTTTTTTTTTTTTTTTTTTTCCCCCTCTACAGTCTATGCTCTCAACGTAATATCGTTCCGTTCATTCATCTCCGCATAGCGCTCTTCCTCTGTCATTCTCGGACACACACGGACACACACAGACACAGATACACGCACACGCGCACACACACACAGACAAGCGCGCATATGCCAGCGGTGCGCGGGAAAATCAACCAGCGCATCACTGCTGCATGCACACACACTCATCTGATTGGCACACTCCTCCTCTGCACGCACCGATCACAGGAAAACCCGCCGCAGTGGATTATTTTGGCACTGGCACAGAGCAGGTCGGCGACGGTCTGGAGTTTACGAAAGGTTAGATATACTTTGTTTAAATACACCTGCTCTAAATTATTGTTAACTAAGAAAAGGTAATGATATGAAATGAAATCAGCACAGACAGTGTTGGTAACACAGATTACGTAAAATGAGATGCGGTTATATTTGAGATAGACTACTATGCCCACAGTCAAATCAAAAAGAATAGACCACTTTTTTAAAGTTGTTATTATTAATATTATTATTGTTATCAGTACTTTTTCTGAATGTTTGCTGCCTTAATCCAGATGAGATGAGTATCGAAAGATTTTTTTTCACGGCAAAAACGGCCTCGTCAAGAGGACAAGGAGCAGCATGAGGAGGTATCGGTCTGAAACAAAGTTGAACAGTCAAATGGCTGTGGCTAGTAAACGTTGTTTATATATTTAGAATGTTCTATAGGCATCAAACAGTGCTGCTCAGGGAGAAATAGAGGAAGACAGCAGACAAAATGCTCCTGTAAGACAGGCAGCTGCTGAAACAACAGGTGAGGTGGAAACAGATAAGTGTAAAAAAAACAAACAAGAGTGGGTAAAGTATTTTAATTCTGATTTGTCTGTGGCTGTTTGCTGTTTTGTTATTGTTTTTTTGGTCTTGTACTGTAGGCTACTGTTCTGTTCTCCATTTGTAAGTGTCTGTTTGGGACCCCCTTGAAAACGAGATGGTACATCCCAAGGGGTTTATCCTGAGATTAAAAATATATATTCTACAGTAACAAAACAACTTCAGCTGGAGGCTCCAGCTGAAGTTGTTTTGTGCAAATCATTCCTGTCACAGAATCTAAAGATTGAAACTAGTTGGGGTGAGGAATGAAACCAGGCAGGGTTCTGGTAAAAAATGTTTTTAGTTGTCTTCTCTTAAAGAACTTACTTTTAAAGAAGTAAGATTGAGCTGAATAATTCCAAATGCTGTAGCTTTATAGTGGTCTCAGCAGGTGACTCTGAAGAACAATAGATACAGGTTTTTTTCATATGGCAGCTTCAGAAAGTGTTGAACGCCGCCCGCTGCATACAGTCTGCATACACCCGATGACTGACTCCACCGACCGCCACGACACTGTGACACTCGATTCCCCCACCGGTGTCAGTGGAGCACCACAAACTGCTACCTGGTCTGTGGGAAACACTGAATCTAGTTGTAAAAGTACAAAAAACCTACTTAATTACAGTAATTTGAGTATTTGTAATTAGTTACTTCCACCCCTGGATGATGAATATACATAAATATGATTCACAAAAAAAGGTTCTTGAAGTGGGAAGTTTTTGTTTTTTTTTTTGCCAAACTGAGGCAATAATTTATATTTTTTATAAATTTACCAGGTCAGCACTGAACTTTGATGTCTTGAGACAACACAGACACACAAGGTGTCAAACTCCATCCACAGAAGACACGTTAGCTCTGGACTACAGTTACTTTAATTTACATAACATGAGTTGTCGTCAATAGCAACCAGGATGTCTATCAAAGGAGCGGAAGACGCAACTTCCCTTTTCACCCAATCATCGCTGGATTCCTGCTAGTTTCAGAAGAAATGTTTCCATTTTATACCGGAGGTTAAACCGTGAAGACGAAGGTTTAATCAGTTTAACATTTCAGACGCACGTGCATCCTGGTTACGATTCTCTAAACGTCATTTTAACGTGTCGGAGAAAAAAAAAAAAACATCAAACATCTGAACCCGATCACAACAAGAACACGTCACAAGAACGTCTGATACATTAAAGACGCGTTAATGTTCATTATAACGTGTTAATAATCAGATGTACAGGAGCAGCGCCGTACCTGTCAGAGTCCTCTGGTTGAAAACTGTCCTCCATTCACTCCGCTCCTCCTCCTCTTCCTCCTCCTCTTCCTCCTCTTTCACCCAAATTACACAACAGCCTTTCATCCGCACTTAAAGGGGACGTACAGTGACAGCACCGTGCTGCGTTCAGGCACCGTCAGAAAATATCTCAAAGTGTGTGTGTGTGTAAGTGTGTAGTGCCTCCACGTGAGGGCGCCACCGTCTCAGCTCTGTATTCATTTATGTATTTATTTATTGATTGATCAGGGACAGTGCATATTAATAAACTTTAATGTAGTAAATATGCCTGAATTACATCCATAGTCCCTCCCTGGTCAGATGTAAAGTTAGCAACCTAAAATCAAGATAAAAATTGAGAATTAAGAAAGAAGTTATAACAACAATTCTTTTTTTTACAGTAAAAACATTTTACAGTGTTGATGCTCCAGCTGGTAGCATCTGAACTACAAGCAATTAAACAATACAAACAGTATCAGAGCGTTAATCCTTTAATTTTAGTTTAACCTAAACAAACACAAAACAATTTCTGCCAAAGTTTAAAGAGCAACATGTAGCAATTACACATGCAGAAATAGTGGTTTGGAGCCACAGACTGTATATTAAATAGGTTAAAATCCCTCCTTTTGTTTCCAGACTCAGAGGAGCTCAGGCTGGCTGCAGGGGCACAAAAACACTGAAATTAAACATTGTGATTTAACAATGAAAGTGACGACAAGTCCTCCACTGGAAGTTGATCGGCTGTTGATAACTGTCGCTCGTCTGTCAATGTAAAAGTTAAGCCTTTTATTCTGAAAACAAAAGCCCACTGCTCTGAATATACACGCTCACTGACTGCCTGACTCATTTAGCTGTTATAAACATCTACGCCTTCTGTTCCATCTCTTCTATTAGTGATTTCTTACCTCTCAAAACCAGACGCTTAGTCATTCAGCAAATATTTGGCATTAATTTGTACTCTAATAAACGTGAAGTGGGCGAATTAAAGGGGTGGGGGGTGGGGGGCACTGCTGTTGTGTTGTTGTTGTTGTTGTTGTTGTTGTCGTCAGAGGAACAACTATTGCAGCTTTCACATGAGATGCTTCTGTGCTGTATTCTGTTTGAGGTGGATGTGGCTCAGCTGGGGAAAAAAAAAAAAAATTATGATTCATCTTTCCATGCACCAATCAGAATTCAGCAACATTTGAATCCAAATCTTGTGGTGGGTGGTTTATTCAAAGTCAATCAAATCTGATCAAATCACAGAGCGCTGATAAAGGAGATTAGCAGCATTTTTGTGTTTAACTTGTTTTACTCTATTTTAGTCTTGTTATGTCATTTTAGTCTTGTTTGGCCTTTTTAAGCTGTTTTGTCGTTATGTCTTGTTACGTCATTTTAGTCTCGTTATGTCTTTTAGTTTTGTTACATCTTGTAATGTTGTTTTTGTCTTGTTATGTCTTTTACGCTGTTTTCGTCTTGTTACATCTTGTTATGTTGTTTTGTCTTGTTAAGTCATTGTCATCTTGTTATGTCTTTTAAGCCATTTTAGTCTTGTTGTTTCCGACTTGTTGGGTCTTTTCATACTGTTTTCGTCATTTTTCCTCATTTCGTCTTGTTAGATCTTTTACGTCATTTAGTCTTGTTGCATCTTGTTGCATCATTTTCATTTTGTTAGGTCTTTTTACACTGTTTGCGTTTGTAACATCTTCTTATGTCATTTTAGTCTTGTTACATCTTTTAGTCTTGTTACATCTTTTAGTCTTGTTATGTCTTGTTACGTCTCGTTACCTCGATTTTGTCTCATTAGGTCTTTTGCACCATTTTCGTCATGTTACATCTTGTTTTGTCATTTTAGTCTCTTTACATCTTTTTACATTGTTTTTTTCTTGTTACGTTGTTTTCATTTTTTTAGGTCTTTTACATAATTTTAGTCTCGTTACCTCTTTTAAGCTTGTTATGTCTTCTACGGCGTTTTTGTCTTGTTACATCTTTTACAACACTTTAGTCTTATTACATCTTGTTATGTCATTTTCATTTTGTTATGTCTTTTATGCTGTTTTTGTCTTGTTACATCTTGTTTCGTCATTTTAGTCTTGTAATTTATTTTAAGTTTGTTATGTCTTTTATGCCACTTTAGTCTTATTATGTCTTGTTGCGCTGTTTTCATTTTGTTATGTTTTGTTTCGTTGTTTTTGTCTTGTTAGGTCTTTTTTTTACACCGCTTTAATTTTGCGTTACAACTAAAGTAACAAGTCTGTCTGGGGAGACTTAGAAAGTACAGATATTTGTATTGAAATGTAGGATGAATTGTCAGAAAAGTAAATATTCAAGTAAAGTACATATACCTGAAAAATCTGCTTAAGTATTGTAACTAAGTATTTGTATTTAGTTGCTTCCCATCTCTGGTTTTAATAAACTGAACAGACTGAGGTTAAGACCTGGACTGGATGTACAGTATTTCTAAGTCTTACCAGTCAAAAACTAGATTTTTAGAACATTAGGCCAAACCATCCTGGATAATCTGTGTATAGAGTCAGAGGAAGTGCTGAATCACTCTTAGACATCCTCTGTAAACCAGGCCTGATCACGCTGGGAGCTTTTAAAGGCCATAAAACTCTGCTAACCAAATAAATTTGTCTCAGTTTGGGACTAAAAATATCCTTTTCTGGCTTTTCTTTCATGGTTCAGGAAGCGTCTGTCAGACCGTCAGATGGGTGACGTAACCGCCCAGAAACGCTGGCCGAGAAACCGCTGGAATACCTCACATTCCTGCTGGGAGTAGGTCAGCATGCACACACACACACACACACAATAGAGGTTTATGATCCTTGTTCTAAAACTAATTCCTAATTTTTCTGACTTGAGATAATCTCTGTTTTTAAAGCGATGAAGCATCTCGCTCCAGCTGGACAGATTCAGCTGAAGCTGATCGGAAACTTGATCATCTGATTTCTGTCAGTGAAAGCTGCAGTTGTTACATTTAATGAATTATTTTTGGATCTTAGTCTTTGGAAAACATTATACAAGACACTTTAAATGCAGCTTGGTTGTACTGAGTGCAGTTAAATCTCAGCAGAGTTGGTCTGTTTATGACTCTTCACAATAAACTTAAATGTTTAAAATAATTTAATTACCTCACTTTACTTTAATTAAGTTGAAATTGTCTCAACTTTCTGCAACTATTAAAAAAGTAGGACAGTTATTTTTACATGAGAATCTACCCAGAACCATTTGCTTCTGAAGAACCCTTTTTTTTTAAAAAAAAGAGTTGTTCTTCTTTTATCAAGAGTTCATCAAGTTTTTTTTTTTTGTAGGGTTCCCTAGAAGAGTGTGTTCTAGATAAAACCTTTGGAATATAAAACCATTCTCTGTGGAACCCCCGAGTGTGTTCTAGATAAAACCCCTGAAATAAAAAAAAGTTGTCGGTAGAACCCCCAGGGTGGGTTCTTGATAAAACCCTTGGAAAGGGTTCTTGATAGAACCCTCTGAGTGAGTTCTGGATAAAACCCTTGGAATATAAAAAGGTTCTCTGTAGAACCTTCTGGGTGGGTTGTAGATAAAACAGCTAGAATATAAAAGGGTTCCTGGTGGAACTCCCCAGGTGAGTTGTAGATAAAATCCTTGGACTATAAAAAGGTTCTCTGTAGAACATTCTGGGTGGGTTCTAGATAAAACCCCTAGAACATAAAAGGGTTCTTGGTGCCTGGTGGATTCTTGATAAAACAGTACTCTTGATAAACCCTTGGAAAATAAAAAAGTTCTCTGTAAAACTTTCTGGGTGGGTCTAGATAAAACAGCTAGATATAAAAAGGCTCCTGGTAGAACTCCCTGAGTGGGTTCTAGATAAAATCCGTGCAATATAAAAGGGTTCTTGGTAGAACCCCCTGGATGGGTTCTAGATGAAATCCTTGGAATATAAAAAGTGCTCAGTAGAACCCCCCCGTGTGGATTCTAGATAAAACCCTTGTAATAAAAGAGTTCACAGCAGAACCCCATGGGTGGGTTCTACATAAAACATTTGGAATATAAAAAAATTCTTGGTAGAACCACCTAGGTGGATTCTTGTTGGAACCATTTGAAGGAAAGCTTCTGAACAGAATCCCCAGAGAGGGACACCAAAGAAAGGTTCTCTGTAGAACCTCTCATAGGGGGTTCTGGATGAAAATTCCACAGAACCCAGAAGTGGTGATTGATGTAAACTGCCTCACAGAAACAGATTTCATCCCAAACTTCACACTCTGGTTAACTTTTATCTGTCAGCTCCTCTCGACAAGAGTCCTTCAGGACACTTCAGGGCCACGTATGAAAGTGGTTCTAATCTGATTTGAGAAGATTAGGTTCCTTGTGCCGTTCACACTGTCATTACAGGAACAGATGTGGGTCACACAGGTGTAAAAAAAAATACAATCTGTTCCACTATTGCCTGCAGTGTGAACACAGCCAAAAATATAGTTTTTCTGATGTTATTCATCAACACTGTAACACCAAGCTGCACAATTTGTCATTGATGTCATAAAAGTTAAACATGAATCAGTTATGATGTATTTACAGATTAAATTTGTATCATAAATATTAATAATGAAAGTTACAACCTGTCATTGAGTGATTCTCCTCCCCAACTCTCTCCAAATAAAGATGATCAGACAACAGAGAGTTCAATCAGAAGTAACTTTAATTCCAACCAGTCTTTACTTTCTCTGACCTGTGATGATTTTCCTCTGACACAAAAGAAAACTAAAACATGACATGGCAGCCAGAACCTGCTGTGAGATTATCATTTAATCCCCGCAGGTGAAAACATCATCACTTTAAAACATCACCACAACTGGTTTAAAACAGTAAAATATAACTCGGATCATTCACTATTCACTGTCAGTAATTAGTTTAATTTTGTAGTGCAGTCTTATCGTAGTTTATCACACAATGCAAAGCACCAAATACCATCAGTGTCTCACACAAGTAGTGTCCACTACTGTTTACTGACAGTTTAATATTTAACTGGGAATTCCTTAGAGTGAATTGTGAATGACAACTTTAAACACAGCATCAAAGATTTAAAACTTAATCGTTCAGTTTTTAACACTGGCTGCTCGAGACAGATCTGAACATGCGACCTGACCGTTTCTGGTCCTATTTATTTTTTACATGTTATAACAAAAAATCAAATTTTCTTCACAGAGCAGATTTTTTTAGAAATCCTTGTTTGCCATCTTACACGCAGAGATTAATCTTGATTTCAAATGTGTTATTGATTCATAATTGACTGAGCGAGGCTAGCGGTTTAATCCCCCCACTTCCAGTTTTTGTGCTAAGCTAGGCTAAAAATGTCATACACAGATGAAACCACCATCAATACTCTGTTTTGTTATTGCTGTATTTTACTAACATCTTGTCCGTCAGAGATATCTTCATATTAACAGCATTGTTGTCTACATGCTACATATTAAGCTAATCACATCAAACAAAATTGCTAGCTAATGCTAATTGCTAGCGATACGTCCTTGTGTCTAGATTAAGAATTAGCGTTTTGCTAGCAGCTGTCAATTCGAAAAGTAATTACAGGATAACAAAACATGAGCTCATGTTAGCTGATGTTATGCTAGCTGATTGTAATGATGAATTTTATCTTGTGAAATAAAAAGTAAAGCTAATTAGCTTCTCTATAACGCAGATTTTATGTCTAGATGGTTTGTTTGTAGGAATTTTAGCACAAAGCAAATATGCTAACTTTGCAGCTATGAAACTGAGGAGTGCAAGTGAACGCACCAAACTTTATCAGGAGGAATTTAACTAACACAAAGCAGCATTTAGCAGCAGCAGACATCCAAACTCATGAAAAAGGTTAAATACAAATAAATCTGCAGTTTGACTGTAAACACACATCAAGCAGAATTTAAGGAAAGAGAGAAAAATGAAGAAAATGACACTGATGGTTAAGTAAAACAAACACGACCCAACTTCAGCGGTGGGGTGTTATAAAGCAGAGAATAAAATCTGCTGTAGAAAAAAAAAAAAAACAATAAAAAAAAATCCAGCAGAGTAATATTAATTATAGTTATATGCATTTTCCAGCCTTCTGCCTGTCCAGTTCTCTGAGGTTTAAGTCAAATAATTAGATTATTTCTGCCTGAAATCTGCACAGATTCAAACCTGACATGTTAGGAGGGAAATGATAAATGATTAAACGTTGAGTTAATTCTTCAAAGATTAGCTGATTTCTATTGAAAATGTGTTGAAATATTTACTTGTTGTACTTGATATTCACTTATTTTATAGAAACAAAGGCTACAATTACAAGAAAGATATATAATACATATTTTTTGCAGTGTCCCTTTAAAATAAATCATGTTTTTTTGACCTTTTCTGGTCCTTGAATCTTTTAGGTACCAATATGTTCATGGCCCTGAAGATTTGAATTTATGCTAATGTATGCTAGTTTTAAAAGCCCAAATTAAATAAAGAAAATATGATATACTGTATTTTATTCAAGTGGTGGAGTTTGTTTGGTTGTGCAAACCTTTCCTGATGATGAAGACAGTGCGATACTGCTGAAAGCTCCCAAGCTACTGCAGTAAGTGGACCATGAGTTGACACTGTGTTGTCAAACCTTTGAGCCAACACGGGACAGAAAAATAAATGAGATTCTGAACATCTACAAGTTCTGGTTGAAAGCTCTGGAACCTGCCAGTAAGGGTCAAGGAGAACGATGGGTCGAGATTGTTTTGTCACATTAGTCATTCCTCCTTTTAATCCGTTTTAACTAATACATTTATTTCTCATTTTATTTGTCGATGTACTCGTTTCTCTCCTAACGTGTCAGGTCCGGTTCTCCGTCCTGTTGTGAGCTGCAGTTTGTGTGTGAAAACCAGCACATCTGGCTCCGGTCACTGTCGGTACTTTAAGTGCTAATAAATCAACCAGATGTTTCTCCAAGTACTTTAAACACTTTTGTGTCTAAACTAAACATTTCCTTAAGTACTTGAAACACCAGTAGGCTCAACTGAACAAGTCTTTGAGTACTTCACTGTCAGCTCGATGGCTTAAGTACTTTTAAACATCAATCATCAACTGGACTTTTTTTCTTTGTAAGAGAGTCATTTAAATACGTAATGTCAACTAAACATATAATTTAATGTTTTTAAGTCCTACTTATTCAGTTTTATTTTACTAGTTCGTTTGTTAAATATGAAACAAGCTAACCAAGCAACGGCGGTGGACGTTAGATTTACTGTACTCATATTTTTTGTCCTGTCTCACATTTTTATTTTTATTCGGTACTGCTTCACTGTTTGCACTCCGTTTTTCTGAGCCGTGCTAAAACTTCTCGAAACCATACGGCGTGTGAGTGTCTCAGTGTGACAGGGGGTGTCCAGGTTTTGTCCACACTTCCAGCAGCAGTAATGTTGTTGATGCCACGTCCGTCCATCTTTTGACGTGTGGAAAGGTTTGCAGAAGATCAGCTGAGGAAGAAAAACAGGAGGGTGGGACAAAGGAGGGTAAGAGAGGAGATAATTAAATTAATAATGATAAATGAACATAATTATTTATAATATTTGTAAGATATAAGTGTACTACAGTTTTCTGTAGGTTTGCATTATAGCATGTGAGTATCGGTAGACCCCCACACTCTTTACCGAACCACAAGTCTTTACCACAAGACGACGAAATGTGAATTATGTGCAGCTAAAAAGTATATAATTTGTTAATTTCCTGTTAAATTCTATTAAAAAGTCAAACTTATCTCCCGCTGATACAGCAAGTGATTAATGACTGTACAGAGTATGTGATAAAAGGTCTGTGTGGGGGCAATTTATGATGATGTGCAACTTAAACGTTGCTCAATGTGAACTTAATATACAATATTGATTTGTTTTAGTGTTGTCACTATTATGCTTAACTTTATATTTTTGTCACACTGATTTTTTCCAGCTGAAGTCAAATTTTCACTCTTGATTACAAAGGTAGACAATACAGTTGTTCAACTTAATTTAAAGCACCTTGAGTGTCATGCACTTTCTGTCAGAAAGGTGACTTTCATTTTAAATTTCTGCTCCCAAAACAAAGCATGTGGATGTTTTGTTTGTTTGTTTGTTTGTTTTTTGATCATATGTTAAAGCAGATGAAAGAGTTGTGTTGAAATTTTACTTTAGATTTAGAATGTACATTTCTTTAAAATAAAATCATCATTTTGTAATGTAATCTTACACAATAATAACATTTATTTTTGCCCTGTGGCCCTCCATCCAGCTGAACTTAAACACAGTGGTGCTTTGAGCTAAATGCTAACATCAGTAAGGCTAAAATGCTCACGATGACAGTGTTAACATGCTGAGAAGTGTACTACAAAGCGAGATCAATGGTTTAGCAAGTTATGTTGAGCTTAAATCTAGTTTTAAATGTCACAAAGGTGGCTCTCTTTTAACCTGGCTAACGTTTCATCACCACGGTAACTTATGCTGCGTTCAGAGTCTTGGGATTTAAAATCAGCTGTAAAAAGTGTCGCCCTTTCACTGTTTATTTTCTGATGACATTCTCTGAGAGCTGAGGGAAGACCTTACATATCCAAACCTGTTGAGCCGTACGTTCAATTGTCATTGCACAAAGCAGTGAAGTTATAGTGGCACAAACTGCTGATCATGTGCCCGGAACCCCATGCATGCCAGTTTATGCTGCTCTGATTGCTGCAAAGTCGTTTTGCCACGGACTAGAAAATCATTCATGTTATTTTCACTTTAATTTGGTCAAACTGAAGTGATTCCATTCATCGCTCGTGATTAAATGCAATTCATTGAGTATCATTTAAATGTTAAAATTTTAAGTTTAAGAACTCTACAATGTGCAGCTGCCAGTTAGAAATAAACAGCTGGCAGTGAGAGTGCACTGAGTCAATTCTAAGTTTTCTGCCAGCGTTCCTCTCTTTCTTTATTTGCAGCAGCAGCGTTTCTTTTTTGCTCTAATCATTTTTTAATTCTTTATAATGGCCTGTTGACTGACTTGACTGAAGCAGAGTCCACAGAAGAGTCACATGAAGTGCCAAACGTCCCCTTTTATGTGCATGAGCACAGCGCCTGAAGACGAAGGAAGCCTGGTTTAACATAATACACGTTATCTCTGACTGGGGTTTTAAGTAACACAAAGAGAACCGGGCCATGTCGAACTCACTTGGTGGTTCTCCCCTCTGATGTTTAGCAAATATGTTTATCATGCAAGTTCACCATGTTAGTTTAGCCTGTTAGCATTAACATTTGCTAAATAGCAATAAACCTGAACCACAGCTGAGGCTGATGGGATTGGATGAAATTAAAATTAGACCTTATGGTGGTGCAAAAGGAAGGATTCATCCTCCCCCAGTACATCAAAACGTTTCTCTGTCTGATATTAATCATGTCCACAGGAAGTGATGTCGTCTCACCTCATCGCAGCCTGAGCATCGCGGCCAGACTGTCTGACAGTAGTGTCTTCCGCAGAGCAGCTTCTGATTGGACCAGAAGTAGACCAGGTCCACCAATCCCTGGCCACACTCTGAGCATACGAAGCAGGTGGGGTGCCACAGGGCGCTATGGTAACCTGCACGCTCGGCATAAACAGCCGGACTCTCCTTGGACACCTCACCTTGGCAACCAGTACACCGCTAGAGGACAGAGGAGAGGACGGAATGTGAAAATGAAAGAAGGTTGTTTACCAAAATACTGAAACAGGGTCAGAAACATGACTGTGAGACATTTCAGTGTTACACAATCTGCAGGAGTACAATAGACCCGTGCAACATTTTCTGACAAAGAAAGGTAAAGTTGGGTGAGGTTGTTAATCTATTTGGTAACATAAGGACTGCAACCAGTTCTGTAAGTACATATGTAACCCATGTTTTGTTTATGATTTTAACTGACAAAGTTTTATAACGACGACCTAGAAAAGATCAGTGCACTAACCCCAAATCAGGTGGTAGCATCTCCTACAAGCAAGTCACAAACATGCTGCCTTGAAGCTTGATTAAAAAAAAAAAAAACATTTTTAACAGAAAGAGACCCCTGAATGCCATGTGCATAGTTGTGAATTAGGTTGGTGTCAGTAGTGTGATGACACCTTTATACAGTGATATTTTAGGGGGTCTAGAGTCCATTCTGAATGTGCAGGAACATGGAACTTTTTCTGGGTGAAAGAGGGGACCAAATTATCCCAAAACTGGGCAGCATTGTTGAGCATTTAAAGGAATAGTTCAGATTATTTGTAGTGGGGTTGTATGAGGTACTTATAGATAGTCAGCATATTACCTGCAGTAGTTGCTAGTTGAAGTGCCCTCAGTGAGAGAGATACCAGCACATGGTGTCAGTTTAAGTGTACGCTATATTTAGAATATTTTCACCACTTTATCTTGCTGTGAGACAGCCTCTTCTGATGGGAAACCCTTGTTATATAAGCCTAATGTCACTCTCTCAAAACCAACCAAACTTCATTTGCAAAATCAGTAATTTTACATTGCAGAACAGAGGAGTTGCTGGTCTATCGCTGCCTTGATCTCATAGTTTGCTTTTTGTTATTGTGTGACTTTGGCGAGTTCTAACAAACTCTTGAAAACACTGTAGTCACACAATAAAACAACCAAACTAACAGATTGAGGCAGACGTAGACCAGAAATTCCCTTTGTTCTGCAGGGTAAAATAACTGATTTTGCCAATGGCGTTTGGTTGGTTTAGAGAGAGCCATATTTGGCTTAATATAACGACAGTTTCCCATCTGAAAAGAACGTCTGAGGGGAAGGTAAAGCAGTGAAAATATTCTAAACGTAGCGTACAATTAAGCTGATTTTGATTTTTATGTGTAACTAAAATATAATTTTTCTGCTGACCCTGTCTCCAGCAGTATATTAATTAGCCTCCTATACTGCCATCTGCTTTATGCAATACACTGACTATGGATAAACACCTCATACAATCCCACTTCAAATAACGTAAATTATTTCTTTAAGGTCTTTTGGGGTTTGCAGAATGTTTTGGCAGTGCAGAAGTCTGCAGATTTTTAATGAGAGACAACCTGCTAAATACCTGGATCAGAATAACTGGAGTCAAAATACATCAGCTGATGTTTCCTGTCTGGTCTTTAGCCAAACCACGAGTGAGGTTTCTTGGCAAACAATATTACCAGGATTAAAACTTTTAAGATGTCAGACGCCTTATTCACTTACATAATCAGTCTTAGTGCTGTCGTCTGTTCCGTTGGTGGAACCAGCAGCAGAGGCGGCACTGGGATTGGTCGCGCTGTGGTCCAGAGCATCTTTCTTGTTGCTGTTGCTGCGGTCCTTGGCCTCCTTCGCTGTCCTCTGAATGGCTGCTTCCCTCAGAGCTCCGCCTCTCCGGGTAAGGCCACCTCCCCGACCCCCAGCACCTCCTGTTTGTAGTGCTTCACGAACAGCAGCATGGAGGAAATCTGCAACAGGAAATCAGAGTCAACTTGTAACAAGAAATCTTGTTTAATAAATTTTAGTTTCTTTAGACTTTGCCATCATGTGAAAGTTGTTTTCCCAGCCATATAAACTGATTTAAGTGATACTGGTCATTAGTGAGCCACAACAAGCTAATGTTAGCACGCTGGCTGTGTGGTTGCCTGTACCTCGTCCTCACTGGCCAGGCTCGGACACTTCATGGGGTCCTGATCGTAGATGGGGAGCTGATTGAAGAGCTGTCTGCGACGCTCCAACGCTCCTTCTGTCCCCGAGACGGGACGTTGACTCTCCGGGAGGAACTCCATGTACTGCATGGCCTGAGGGGGGGTCAGAGACATTTTACTTAGTAAATAACTTACTTTTTTTCAGCAGTTCAAATGTTTATCAGCTATTTTGAGGTGTGAAGCTTAGATTTGAACCATCTAGCTGACTGTAATACATGAAAAACAAGCGACAAATTCACTTTTTCACATTTATTTGGATGCAGATTCATCACAATGGAGAGAAGGTTTGGTTATTATCAGATCAGTTCTACACCTGCACCACCTACAGGATAGAAAATTAATTGCAGCTGTTTAGACGTGCAGATCAGACAAAGAAAAATTGCTTTGGTTTTAATGTAATGGCGATAGGTGGTGCAGGTTGGAACTGCAGGTCTGAAAGTGACTGTTTTATCTGATGATATTAGTGAAGCCAGGTTGAAGATGGTTTTTAGTTTTAGTCAAAAGTGGCAGAAGTATAAAGATCTTTTTTACTTTATATAGTGCTGAGAACAATGTATCACGTTTTATAACTTTATCATTTGTTTTAAATGTAAAAAAATATTTTTTTAATTACATGTAACTAGTTGGATATAAGCAGTTACTCTACTACTATCCTATTAGACATGTGTGAACATTTCCCATATTTAGTGTATTAATTCTTGAGTTATGGCCAAAACCTTTATTTATTTATTTTTTTTTTTTCAGGTCAAAATGACCTTTGACCACCAACATTCACTTGCCCTGTCAAGCAACTGGGTCAGAAATCTACTTGCCCAAAGTAAATTTTTACTTGCCCCTGTACAATTTGTTTTACTAGTTGTTATTAAATAACAGCAATGAGTAAGGTTAATTGTCATGTTTAATCTAGGGCTGCAACAGCTCTAAAATATCAGAAATTGTTAAAAATGTCCCTCCCAGTTTTTCAGACTCTGAGGTGATGTCGTTAAGTGTCTCATTGTCTCAGTCCAACACCCAAAGATATTCAGTTTTATATGATAATAAACAAAGAAAAGCAGGAAATCTTCATATTTGAGAGGCTGAAAACAGCATTTTCTCCCATTTTGCAATAAAAAATTCTGTTAAAGATTAACTGATTATCAAAATAGTTTAATTCATTGTTACCTCTTGCCCGGTCGTTCAAGTGAGTCGCAAGATTTACTTGCCCTACAGGGAATTTTACTTTCCCCTGACAGTCATGAATGTGCACAAAAAAATAGGCTGATGGTTCCAGTAACGTGTGAGATTAGTGGCAGACAAGTGTCAGGTCTGGTGATTACACATACACACACACAAGCAATCCCATGGTCCTCTCCAGACAATAAATGTTGAGGGGAAAAATACATTTTACTAAAGGTAAATGTACTTAGTTACTTTCCACTACTGGTGTGAGTTTTATTCTAAAGGTACAAATGCAACATTTAAATCAGTCCAGAACTTTGCTCAATCGACTGATGAGAAATTCTTAATTCTAAATTCTCTTTTAGCACAGTTATAAAACATAAGTTGTCTGAAGAATCTCTTCACGTCTGTAAAATAAGTTCATATCCACCACAAACCTCTGAGATTCACCACAGCCAACTTACAAATTTAAATAAAGCCGACGTCAGTGACTTCAGAGACTTACATGAGACATATGATTGCACACCTCTTGCTAACATGGTTGGATGACATAGTGACGTCTGTGTTTCAGTTGTCATCACACTGTCCAGGTGTTGTCAGTGACACATCTGTGTGCTGTCAGATGACTGCACCGTGGTAACACAGTGACTAACAGTCAAGAGCTGCAGACTCTACATTTCTGCAGCGTTTCAGCTCACAGCAGAACACAAACAACATGATCTGCAGAGCTGGAGAGCTGTCCCAGTGTTGGATCTGGTCTGTCTCTACAAGTTACCACAGTCATGTCCCCCCCGTGACTCCCCCGCCGCTCTGCGCTGCTCAATAATCACCGTCATCCTCATAATTGTAGGCTGTGAAACCTGAAACATGCTTGGTCTGTTTTTAATGGAAAGCAGACGGTGCAGACTGTTCAACACACAGAACCTTTACGACGGCAGACTCATTTAGTTTTTCATGTCGACAGCTGAATCTAGATTTTAGTTCATCGTACATGTTTTCTTTTACAGCAGTGAGAGTGTCTGCTGAAACAAAACACTCACTTTTGTTGTTAATGAGCCTGTGCACATGGGACGAGAGGCTAAAAACAAACGTAGCGAACAACTTGAGTTGAGTGCAGAGGACTGGTCTTAAACTGGTACCAGTTATTGATTGGTCAAAACCAGAATACCAAAAAAAAAAAAAAAAAGTCCTGAGCAGTCGATGCTTCTATCTGCAGTTTATGCTGCAAAATAACAAAACCCAGTTATTTTATGATCGTTTTGGTTTGTTCAACGCACAAAGTAACACCACCTAATCTCCCGCGCTAATCGCCACGACGAGTTTTGGGTTAATTCAAGTTGTCATTTTCTTGAGACTGAAGTCCAACGGGTAAATTAGGTGTCCAACATTCAATATGTTGCTGCCATTAAACTGCATCTACATGTGCAAGGTTTTCTACCAGAAGTTAATGTGAACAAACATTGTGATTGGTTCTTTAATCAAATGTTTACATCACATGCTTAAATTGAGAGTTTGTTTACAACCTGATTTATTTTGTGTGACTGCTTTGCACATTTTTGCTAAATCTGAAGGGGTGGAAGCAACTAATTACAAATACTCAAGTTACTGTAATTAAGTAATCTTTTGGGGTACTTGTACTTTTATGAGTAGATTTTCAAGTCTGAACTAGTACTTAGTTACTTTGAAAATCATAACTGAGTACTGAGTTCAAGTTGAATTAATGTCCAAACTTTTCATCTGCATTGACATGTAGTTAGTGGGAATTACAAAGCAACACATTTGAAAATTACCTGCAAATTACCCAAAAATTCATGGCAACTATGTGACAATTCGCAAATATCATTTTTATGCAAGTAGGTGATAATTACCATTTCATATATTTGAACTTTCTTTGAAATTAACTGAAACTGTAATATGTTACTTGGTGATTACCACCCACTACATGAAAAGGGTACTTGTGAAATAAATTAACCATGAAATTTGTGGTAATCTGGGGCTAAATTCAAAGAAATTTCAAATATATTACTTGGTGTAATTACCACCTATTTACTATGAAATTGTGGGACCAAAGTAACTAATACTCTGAGTAGTTTTTGAGATGAATACTTTGTACTTTTACTTAAGTACATTTCTAACACCAGTACTTTTACTTGTAATTGAGTAATACTTCAGTAATGTAACAGAGATTTTCACTTCTCTTTCCACCACTGCTAAATCTGTACCCGACAGCATCATCAGATCAGAGCTGGTGAGTAAAATGTGACTTTACAAGACGACACAGACCAACAACAGACTGCAGCTTCATACGAACAACCAACCTCCTGTACTTCACACTGATCCTCACCAGTGTCTGATTGAGGCCGGCCGGCGCCCAGTCGTACGTCGTGGTGTTGAAGGTCGGGTCTTTGCGCGACACCACCGGATTGGTCACGATCATGCGGTTCCTCTTGTACATGCGAAGGCCGCCGCCTCCTTTAACCTTCGCCGTCAGTGGGCGCAGGGTGACTCTGTGAGCAGGCGTCCCATTCGCTGGTCGTCTTCGACCTCACCGCCGGGAGCGTGGTCGACCGTGCTGCAGCCGCAGGATACGCAGGCCTTCCTGCACAGCGGAGGGGTCAAAAAGAACAGGAGGAGAGAATGAAATGGATTGAGCAATGAGACATCATACAAATTTATGTCACATGACCAGCTTATAGAGAGTTTTGAAGGGTTCTGTTTTTTTTTCTTTCCATGTACAAATTCCAAAAAAGTTGTGACGCTGTGTAAAAAATAAAATAAAAACAGAATGCAATGATTTGTAAATACATTTTGACACCATTAATGCAGAAATGTACATGCAGGTTTTGGAGCAACATATGCTGCCATTCAGACGGCGTCTTTTTCAGAGACATCCCTGCTGATGCATGTCCTCGTCTTGTGCACGTGTTCCAACAGCGTGGCTTCGTAGTAAAATAGTTCAGGTAGTAGACTGACCTGCCTGCGGTCCAGACCTGTCTCCCGCTGAAAATGTGTGGTGCATTATGAAGGACAAAATATGACAACAGAGACCTCTGGACTGTTGAGCACCTGAAGTCGTATATCGAGCAAGAATTGGAACAAATTTCACTCTCAAAACTTCAACAATTAGTGTCCTCAGTTGCAGAACACTTACTGAGTGTTGTTAAAAGAAAAGCTCATGTATCAGAGTGGTAAACATGCTCCTGTCCCAACTTTTCCAAACACGTTGCAGGCATTGAATTCAGAATGAATGTATACTGGCAAAAAAAAAAAAAAAAATCAGAGTTTATTCAATTTGAACAACAAATATCTCGTCTTTGCACTGTGTTCGACTGAATACAGTGCAAAAAGTTTTTGCAAATCATTGCATTCTGTTTTTATTTACATTTGCACAGTATCACAAACTTTTGTGGACTTGGGGCTGTAGTTTGTGAGTTTGTGAGTGCAGTGCTGTTTGACAGTCGTCTACCATCTCATCTACAAGTCTGAGCCTTCAGTCAATTGTCTAAAATATGAAAAACAACTAACATGTTGCTTTAAGAGCAGTGAGAGTGGAGAGGGATGAATGGAAAAACCATTGGGACTTTCCCCAACTTTTGTTTTTCCTCTTTTAATTCCTTTCATTGTTTTTATTTTATTTTCTTTTTACAGGAAATAGAGATAGTAATATAAGAAAACCCGGGGTTGTACCTCCAAGAATGTGGCTGAAATCCAGAGCAGCTCCCGTCACATACGAGACACACGGCTGCACGTCCCGCACTCTGCTTTACAGACATCTGAGAGGAGACACAGGAGAACAAAATAAAGTCAGAAAACACAATTTCATATATTCAATCATTTATATAACTAACTGATCCTGTGAGGTACAGTCTGTTTGAGTTTCAATGAAACAAAACAAGGTCTCAAGAGCCAGACAAGAGGTAGAACGAATTAAATTTTGCTTTTATTCCTTGACTGTTACCTATTTTTATATGACTTTTGATGTTTCCCTGTGGACAAAATTAGCAATCTAGCACTTGTTACTACTTCAACAACTTTCTAGAACAAAATACTTCAAAGTCAAGCAGATTAAATTACTTGTGCCATTTTCTGGCTTCACTGATGCACACCTGAGTCTGTTTGATTTCTTTCTACCCAATAAAGAATCAGTTGGCTTGAAATATAGTAATTTTCCAAATGCAGTAAAGACGACAATTTAAAGAGAGTTTTTCAGGGCAGTTCAGTTCTTGCATTAGATCAAGTTAAACCCTGATTAAAACATGACTCAAAACGCTGAGCATGAAAGTTTATTGTTTGACAACATATTCTTAACTTCAATGTCGACTTATCAGCTTTCAGTTTTCAAACAACTTCTTCTACTGATGAGATGTGGTTGAAAGCTCTGGAAAAATCTTGTATACGGACCTTGAGTCAACTAAAACAATTTAACCCCAAGTTTAACCTCAAAGAAGTGAGCCAGAACCAAACTGAAGTGGCGTGGCAGCAGTTTGTTTGATGAAAACAGAAAATTTTCGGCGATCTGACCTGAAAAAACAATTAGATATCTGTTTGAAAACGAGTTAACGGAGAAACCTGAAGTGACGATGATCACTCAAGACGTGAGGAAGTGTTGGGTGATAAAGAAGAGTTGTTGTTTTGAACTTGTGTGAGTGTGGGAGGAGAGAAGAAGGAGTGAACACCACCCCACACACCACACACACACACCACACAACACACACACAACACACACACACACACACGCACCACACACACCACACACACACACACACACACACACACAGAGGCTGCAGGGTGGATGATCTCATTGGTCCACCCAGTGACATCATCATCATCAGTACTGACAAACACTCTTATCTGTCGTCGGAGCACTCCATTTTTCATCTCCTCCTCCTCCTCCTCCTCCTCTTCCTCCTCCGCTCTACAAACGTTTAGTTTTTTCTCCTCTTTTCAACGGTCTCACTCTGTTTTCTTATTCACTCCTCTCTTTGTTTTCGCTTCCTGTCCTCACTCTACCTCATCTTTCTGTTTTTCGTTCCATTTAAAAGAAAAAAACATTCCCACAATCCTCTTCCATACTTTACACTCTACTAGTATTGTTTGTCACGTTGAACAAATAATAATGTCTTGTTTCAGTTCGTCACTAGTTATTGAACTTTTAGTGTTAATAAAGTTGAAAAAAAAATCTTAACTTAAGCTCCAATAACAGCTTTTTTTCCCCTCTTTTTCTTTCAGTCACATCTTTTAGTTTTCATCAGCAAGTCAAGTTTGCTTAATTGTCATCACCTGTTTTCACATGACCACTGGGGATGATTAATTATTAATCGATTAGTCACTGTAAATTTGACAGATCAAAAATGTATAAATATGAAATTAATTGAAAGTAAAAAATGACTAACTTGTGTCTCATTTGACATTGTTTTGTCTGGTGGAGGCTTGTTCAATAAGGGAAATTAAAGAAAAATAAGAAAAAAGGAAAAAAAAGTGAAAATGAGGGAAAAATGAGAAAGTATCTTATTATTTATTAAGGATTAGTTGATTATTAGTGTTTATCAGTTAAGGAAAATGCACAAAATTTTCAACCCTATTGACCAAAGATCCATATTTGGTTCACATGATGATAACTGAACAAACTCCATCCACTCATGAAGACTGAGATTTGGTTGAAAGCTCCAGGAGGATGTAAGCATCCTGCTCTCATTTTGTCACCACCCTTCAGCGTCTCCTACAAACACATGAGGAACCTTTGAGCGTCTGTATGAGGCGCACCAGGGTTTCATGTTGCTTCAGAGTAAACACATCCACTTCAGGTGACGTAGTATTAAGAGCTTTCACCCAGGAGGCCAGTGTTTGTGTCCCGTATGAAACCAAAAGTCAGCGTTATCTACAGTTTTAAGTTATATAATGTTAAGTTAAAGGAACAGTGGTAGGATTTAGCAGCCTCTAGCGTAAGCTTGACACCTCACCTTCCTCTTCCAAACATGTGAAAGCAACTACAGTGGCTGTGAAACTGGTGAAAAATGCAAAAGGCCGTATCTAGAGCCTCGAGAGTTTGTTTGGTTGTTTCCTTCTAGACTAGTGAAAAAACATGGTGGTACAACACTGTGGCCATGGAAGAAGGCCTGCACCCTCTGAAGATATAAACACAATTCTTATTTTCAGATGATTACACACACTTGACTTTAACAAGTCACGTGACTTATGCAGTATACTTATTTTAACCCAAACCATCATTGTTTCCTGAACCTAACCAAGCGTTTTCTTTGTTTAAACCTAACCAAACTGTTTCACACAAAAGGTTTCCTGCCAGAAACGTCTCATACAGAGGCAGCCGAGGGGTGAGACAAAGCAGCATTTGACAGTTTTCACAATCTGTGATGAAAATGTGTTGAAATGAGTGTATTTTTTTGGTATAATTATTATTTCCAAGGTCAAGAATGTTATCCTGTAGCGACAAGTTGAGAGTGACTTGTTTTTGGTTATATGAAGTTTTTACGGTCTCTGTGTGTGTTTGTGTTTGTGTGCAGGAAACGACACTCAGGGATTACGGACTGTTTCTGTTTTTAAAGCCTCTGGCAGGAAACCCGATGACTGTTCTGCAAAAACAACTTGCTCCTATTTGTCTTACAGAGAGACGGACTGTCCTCCGTCCGTCTGTCAGCAGGTATTAACGAGCCCGTCTCACCTCAGGGACACATTCATACACGTAATATACTGTATAAATAGAGAGACAAGCTCTTCCAAAATGTTGAGCCTGACTGCAGGGATTTGGTTCTGTTCAGCCTGCAGCAGCATTAGTGAAGCCCAACGCTGACACTGGGTGATGAGGTCTGGCTCACGGTCAGAGGACCAGTTCATCCCTGAGGTGCTGGATGGGGTTGAGGTCAGGGCTCTGTGCAGACCAATCAAGTATTTTCACACCAAACTAGGAAACATGGGTGTCACTTTCTGTTTTTTAGGCAACGTACTTGATGGGTTGATGATATGAAAATATTTAAAACCTTGATTAAGACATCACAAGTTACAGTCGTCCATCACATCCACAGCAGCAACACCATATCAATCAACTGAACAATGCCAAAGTCAGGGCTTTAAAAAGTGATGGGGACAAAAATGGCTATTTCAAAAAGTGGTGGGGACAGGTCTCCAGCATCCTCAAACTAAATGACACCTGTGTAAGAAAACCATGTCTTTAAGGACAGGGGTTTGTGTTTGGGGGCATAGTACACTAAAACAGGAAAAGGCCTTTAACAAACTTGAGTTGTCACGACACTGGAGGAACACTATTGTCTAAAATATCAGTGTAAGCTGAAGCATTAATGGAGAAGTCTGACATTTTGGCAAACATATTATTCTTTTTTTTTTTTATGGCTGAGAGTTAAAGAAATATGATTGATAGCACTCATGTCCGTATGCTAAATGTGAAGCTACAGCCACCAGTTACTTCCTGGACGCTCAGCTAGTTGCATGGCAACACATCAGCACCAAGAAATGGTCTGGCACAAAAACTTTAGCTATTTTTCTTAAATTGTTGGACTGTATTAAACAAACAAGATGTAACGTGTTAATTAGTGAGCTTTAAAGTTGTCGGAAGGTGGATTTTGTTACCTTTCACCCAAGCCAGGCTAACTGTTTCCCTGTTTCCCATCTTTGTGCTAAGCTAAATTAGCTGGTTGCAGCTTCCTATTAACAGCACAGACACTTTAAAGAAATATTAATATTTTCCTGCTCTGGATCTAAGGAACCCAAACCAGGAAAAACGCTGTTATGTGCCACAAAGCTGTATTTCTTGCTGTGCTCTCTGTGGTCTGGATACTGCACCTCCCCTCCCACACTGCTGCTGCAGTGGCTGATGGCAGCAGGTGTGTTCAGTCATTGATCAGAGCAATTCAAACGCAGCGAGAGCACAGCAGGACAGGGCCAGTGAGCCATTCGGCAGACTTCAGACTGTGTGTCTGCAGTCTAGTCCTGTGGTGGCAGACTAGACTGCTCGTGGCTAGCAGAATGTTAGCATTCAGGCCAGGTTTTGCCAATTCACTGTGCTCTTTATGTCACAGGTTTTGCCTCTCTGGCTTGCAAAAAACTAGTTGTCTTTGTTGTGTGTTAATCTGATTTAGCATTTAAAGTTAACATTCCTTTATTGTTTAAATGTTTACCTCCTTAGTTACTGTTGCTAAGCCTGCCAAACTTTCCATTCCCGCACTGTATTTATGCAGTTTACAGTGGTAATGTTTGCAGATTTAACATCAAAATTGTGAGTAATTGTTGAAACACTAGCTGACAACAGTTGATTTTGTCGGCTAAAATAATAACTCACAAGCAGAATTTATAAGCTGGCTGATGTAAGCTAATGCTAACTCCTTGAGTCAGCTGAGAAGTCCGTCTCCAGCTGACATTTACAGCGTTAATGTAAATTAACTGACAGATGTGAGTATATGTTAACAACAGCGTGCAAAGTGATATGCAGGCTAAATAATAATCTCAAAGCAGATCTTATAGCTGAGACGTGCAGAAGCTATTTATGTACTACTTGATTGCAGTGAGACATCCGTCTCCTCAATACCTTACAACTAATGCAGATGTCGAGTTTGTCAGGAGGTAAAGTTACTGCAGCTAATAAGCTAGTCTCAGATAGCCAGACATGCTAACGTTTGCAGCTTATGTTAGAGCAGGTGAAGACAGAGTTTAATCCGTTCACCACGCGTGTGCTCTTGTGTTTCACGTTTTTCAGAGAGGCGTCCATGTCTCACTACACGCTGCTGCGTTGTTGCTCACATTTCTTATGCCACTAATGTGCTAAATTCTCAGCGGGAGCGCGAGCACGGCCCATCAGAGAGAATGGGAGTAGAGCCGTCATTAGCTGTGACAGAGGACAGACGGGTGTGTTTAGAGGTGTGAAGAGAGACGGTGTGTGTGACAGTGAAGAGGCTGTTGATCGGCCCGTGTTGAAAAGGTCACAGCGATGACGGCTGGAACAGAAACAGCTGAAGAAGAACGAGACTTCATTACGTCCCTCTGGAATACACTCACTGACACTGTGTGTGTTTTCATTATTATGTTACTGAGCTCACACCAGTTAACAGTTAAAAAACACCTCTCTGAAATCAGTTTAAAGAAGGAAGAGTCCACTAAAACTCTATTGTTGGTGATGATCTTGACATCTTTTAATATTTTTGTCTACTTTTCTTCTTCCTGTGGATGACACAGGGAATTTTTCAGCAGTTTTTCTCAGTAGCGCTCTGGCTGTGACTCTGGTGGGAGGAGCTTGTGAGTCACAGCAGGAGCAGACGTGACTCAAAGTTCCTCCGAACGTGAATGACTGCAAGCCTTTTACTCAATCTGCAACCAGCCATGACACAAGCTGATATGATGCAGAAAGTGATGTCACACAATTGGTTTCTAAAGTTCCTTTTTTGGGGATTTTATGTCTTCAATGGATATGCAAGAGATGACAGGAAACAAGGGGAGAGGGATGATATGCAACAAAACTCCCAAGACAAACACAAACCAAAGACGTTTCAGTACAGTCACCACCTTAACCAGCCACCAGCGTGCACCATCTCTGCTCCCTTTAAACAAGAGGAGCCCACAGATCTGCTTCAACACAACTGGTTGTAAATATGTGGTTAGAAACCCGCCCTCATGACATCAAAGTCTTTCTAAATCAAGAGAAACGGTTATGTGTTTGGCTGTGTTTGGCATAACTGGTTCTGCCCTGTTTGTCTGGAGCGACAGACAAAGATCAAAGTCAGCTGTCAATAAGAATTTAACTGATTAAACATGTATTAATTGATAATTGATCAATAGTCTAGAAATGGCAGTAGCTGCACCTCATTTGACGTTGTTTTGTCTGTCGGAGCCATTCACTGGATAAAGAAACTTGAAATTAAACTTAATATAAGAAAGAAAGAAAAATAAAATGAGAAAAAAAAATGTGTTTTATCTCCTTATTAATTATTAATGATTCATCAATTAACCAATTGTTAGCATTTTCAGCTAAGGAAAATGCACAAAATGTGTGACCAAGTCTACTTACAGACAGGCGACACATTTTGACATTAAACTTTGTGTCACAAAACATAATTTTCATTGATAATAGTACAATAACATCTGATTTAATGTGATGAGGAGGTGAAATAATCATTTTGTATGTGCAATATCTTGTAATGTGCAATGCAGATTATGTGCAATTTATTAAGTTGTTTGTTTTATCACACTGTGGAGGCATGTTGTGCGCAGCATATGAGTCCAAAACAAATTTCCCTAAGGGGACAATTAAGTATATCGTATCGTATCATATTGTATATAAAAATTTCAATTACCACAGCTGTAAGGTGCTGGAAAAGGTAGAAAATGCTTGAAAAGTGTTTGAATTTGATTTTGGAAGTACAAAACTTGAAATTATGTTTTTAGTTAAAGTGCAAATCTGATTTTGAGGACCTCAGAACAGACAAAGTCTTGGGGAACCCTCTGTGATGTCCCCACTAAGGGCGGCCCGGACCCCAGGTTGGAGACCAATGCTATAATAAACACAACATGTTTAATCTGCCTCACAGTTAAAAACCACAGACCTTTGTCTTGGATTCTTCTACAGTAAAGAAACTGGCTTCTGAAAGCTGAAACATTTTGAAGTGTTTCAGTTGAGCAGAAAGTCTGTGTAGCTCATCTGTTATCAGGTGATCACTGACAGTCTCAGTTGGCCTGATGGAGATATTTTATCCATAAATCCTGAACACTACACAACACTGCAGTGTTATTAGTTGCTCTGAATAGGAGGTCCTGCCAAACGATACAAACGAGAAATGCATTTTTTTTTCAGAAAGAGGGGAAAGTGTGGCAGCTCTATATTTAGGAGTGCGATAAGGCGAGTATGTCGTAGTTGGATCAGACCGAGGCTCGCTGAGTTATTCTAAACATGTCGGCTATGTGAAGGGGGAAACTGCAGGAAACGATGTCAGATAAGCAGCTGGAGGTCAAAGAGGCGAGTTGACCTGCTGCAGTTAACATCCTTCACTTCAGAACTCTGTCACATGGCATCCTGGATATTTCCTGTTGTTCTCCACTTACAACAAAATCAGACAATTTACCGTAAGGAGCAACATGTCTCTGGACGGGAGAGCAGAAGTGCCATAAAGTCTTTTAATGGCTTTATTTTGCAATAATGACCTGTTCACTGTACATTTTCCTGCTTGTTATATGTTTGCATCCCAAAAAAATCAATAATTTGACAAAAACGTTTAATTTTAGAATGATTTTAGTGATTTAACAATGATTTTATTTTATTGTTCCTCCAGAGTCTATGATCAGAACTGTGTCCATAGCAACAGTGTGTTCTTCATAGCAACAGTCTGTTATAAAGAAATAACAGACTGTTGTCAGTGACCAATCAGGATCGAGCATTTGACAATGCCGTGTAATAATATAGAATATGATATTTAAAACCAGACTGTTTTATCGTTTGACTGATATATCGGCCTGTCACCACTTTATCAACACTGTATGTTGTCCAATATGTGCTGATATAGAATCCTTTTTATTAATTTGAACATAATGCATAATGCAGTTTTTATTTGTTAACTTTACAGGCTGCATTCTGAGCATATTTGTTCTTTTTCCTTAATTCAGGTTTAATATACATTACATATACATTATAGTTATTTATAATTACTACAAATATCAGTTAAAGTTCACTGTTTCATTGCCTGATGTCATTTTTGACAGTTTTTTAAAAAAGCGTTAAAATATCCTGCCTCCAATAAATAACGTGTTAATCACTTTTGAGGGATGATTGCAAAAAATGTGTGTTTATGCATATTTTCTGTTTTCTTTATAAAGAATATCAGCTGATATCAGAATTTCTTTCCTCCTGAATATCGGTATCGGCATCAAAAATCCAGAATCGGTTATACTGGTTTTATCAGTAATGATCATAATGGGTAGATTAGTTGTATTGTACTGCATCATATCATAAAAACATATCATTTGTGTTTTTGTGCAAAAAGTAATGAGTAACCACAGCTGTCAAATAAACATAGTTGACTAAAAAGTACAATGTTTTGTGCTGAAATGTAGTGGAGAGGAAGTATAAAGTACCATAGAGTGGAAATACTGAAGTACAGTACTACTGTATCAAAATTGAACTTACAGTACTTGAGTAAATGTACTTAGTTACTTATCACCACTGGTTTTATGTGATACTGAATTCAATATTTTTTATATTCACGATGAGCTTCAGGAAATTGTTACAGACATTTGCAATTTCAGACAAAATGATAAATCAATAAAGCAATCAGTAGTTTAATCAATGAACATGACTAATTATTGGTTGCTGCTCTATTCAACTTTATTTAAGCTGAGAGTTTTTGTTCTGTATTTTGGTTACAGAGATACCTCCCATAATCCTAAAACCCTTTGTCCGTTTGTGTGTGTGTGTGTGTGTGTGTGTGTTGGGGGTTATTTCCATCCTGGTGATGACAGTTTTTCCAGCTCCGGGGGTATAAACTGAGGGGGCGGGAGGGGAGCGTGGGGATCAAACCCCTGACAGGTGACGCTGATCCATCAGGTTAACTGCCTCAGATTGATGTGACCTCTGGACGGACAGCTACGGGACAAATCTGTGGGAGACAAACTGCACGTGGCTGCCAGGACGGACCCAGCGGGGGGATCAGGTCCTCGTGGTCACAGATTACCTTCACTGACTGAATTAGAAAACTCCAGCTGTTTGAAATGGAGTGGACGGGAACAAGCCGGAGAGATTCATCCAAACTTCATACAAACTTAAAAATATCTTCAACTGTAGAACATAGTGTGTGTGCAAAAATCTCACAGACAACTGGAGGAGGAACGGATTTAATAAAAGGTATTACGTATATTTTTGGGGTTTTTGGTTTTGGGACATTATGATGTTGAACTTTGACCTTTTGGATAAACACTCACCGGCCACTTTATTAGGTACACCTATTCAACTGCTCGTTAACATAAATATCTAATCAGCCCATCACAGCAGCAGCTCAGTGCATTTAGGCATGTAGACATGGTCAAGACGACCTGCTGAACTTCAAACCGAGCATCAGAACGGGGAAGAAAGGTGATTTAAGTGTCTTTGAATGTGGCATGGTTGTTGGTGCCAGACAGGCTGGTCTGAGGATTTTGGAAACTGCTGATCTACTGGGATTTTCACACACAACCACCTCTGGTGTTTAATTATCCAGTGAGCAGCAGTTCTCTGGGCAAAATGCCTTGTTGATGCCAGAGGTCAGAGGAGATTGGCCAGACTGGTTTGGGACAATAGAAAGGCAACAGTAACTCAAATAACCACTCGTTACAACCGAGGTCTGCAGAAGACCATGTCTGAACGCACAACACGTCAAACCTTGAAGCAGATGGGCTACAGCAGCAGAAGAGCCACACCGGGTGCCTCTCCTGTCAGCCAAGAACAGGAAACTGAGGCTACAATTCACAGCATCAGAGTGTACCCATCTTCTGATGGCTACTTCCAGCAGAATAACACACCATGTCACAAAGCTCAAATCATCTCAGACTGGTTTCTTGTACTCCAGTGGCCTCCACAGTCACCAGATCTCAATCCAACAGAGCACCTTTGGGATGTGGTGGAGCTGGAGATTCACATCATGGATGTGCAGCCGACCAATCTGCAGCTACTGTGTGATGCTGTCATGTCAATTTGGACCAAAACCAATCTCTGAGGAATGTTTGCAGCACCTTGTTGATTCTCTGCCATGAAGAATTAAGGCAGTACTGAAGAAAAAAGGGGTTCCAAACCGGTACTAGCAAGGTGTACCTAATGAAGTGGCACATTTGCATGAAATGTCATGATTTGTTTATGATTTTTTTGAGTTATGTCTAGGCCTGGGTGATAAAACGATCGGTGGAAGGTGGAAGGTTTTCATTTTTAGCAGAGTTTCTATGGTCAAATCTGCTGTAAAAAAATATAAGTCATCGATTTCAACTCATTCATTTGGCTCCTAAGAAGAAATTTTTGCCTCTTCACCACTTTGGTTGGTCCATATATCTTCACCACATGTGAAAAACAGGGGATTTTTCCACAACACTTTAAAAAACTGCTCAGCTGTGGAGATTAATTTGGCAGCTGAGATGCATTTTCTCCCACAGAGTTCTTTGGATCAAGAGGAGTATTTTGATGAATGTAGTCGATCAGTTTCTGCCAGAGAATTCGGCAGTCTTCTGGAGTTTTGTCAGAAGAACATTCTTGCTGCTCTACGTTGAGAGAAACTGACGTATCAGTGCAGCTAAACAAACCTCGGACTCACCTCGTTTCAATAAAGACTGAGGAGGAGATAACTTATGGCATCCGAGACAGAACTCGTGATCCAGTGTTGTCTCCTGCATCACATTCAGTATGCATGTATAATTTACTGTGAATCCTCTGTACATGGTTATGCAATTTAAATGCCAGCAAAGGCAGACTGCAAATTATGCAGAGAGGCAATTACAGACAGTAACTCTTTCCTTACATAATCATATTTGTATTTCCAGATTGTTTTTAATGTGTGTGAATGAATTGTTTGTGCATTTGTGTCTCAGATTGACCCTTGAGGAACAAATTGAGTATTTTAAATTTAAATACACTAAATGACTACTGGTGGCAAAAACAGCAATAATGTGTGTTGATCTATAATTTTGAGTTCATCTGGTTAAAACTGGGGTAGGCAAAGGAAACTGATTGTTGAGTAGATTGATCTATATCGATTAAATGTTCGATGATCCGATATGATCAATACAAAGTAAAAATATCGATCTATATCATCATCATTAAAATACATCTTTATTTTGAAATTCACATGGCATGTCTGCGTCACGACATCTTAAAGAGTTCAGTCATAAAATTGTTGAATCATACTTAAGTGCTTTTTGTGAGTTACAGAATGTGACTGAACGTGTTAAATGGACATATGATATCATCTGATATTGATCAAGGACCCTTAATTGAATCAAAATTGCATCGTTGCAGACTTTGTGATATCAGCAAATATCATATCATTGTCCAAAAAACTGATATAATATTGTATCATGATGACTCTTGTGATTTACACCTTTATTATTGAGTCTCATTTCCAGGTTGTCAGATACTTTACTTGGTATTGGGAATGAGTCTCAAAAGTCAACCTGCGATTGGGTAAAGTCTCCTGGCACGGGCTAGATTTTCTAAAGCTTGAAAACAGAGCCAAGAGGAGGAGAAGAAGTCTAGTTTTCTCTGAAACCATCTGAATTTTATTGTGGAACTTCTGCCCAATGATGCCAAAAATAAACTGCCTACCCCCGCTTTAAGACCTTTGAATTAAAGTCTGGCTCAGTGATGCTTTTTTCTCAGAGCTTAATATACAAGACTACAAACAGAGACATCATCTCCCTACCTTGTGAAATAACATATGCTTGAACCAACCAACGATATCATGACCATCAATCTTCAACCTTTAGCAGCACAGAGCTAAGAGTCATTAATCAGCTGTCCAGCAGCAGCTTGGTAGGTCAGGTTATGACAAGAGAAAAAGAAAAGCGCTGGTTTGCTTAACTCGAGTGTCTTTAGGATATGACGGGTGCCGATCCAAAAGAATGTGCTCATGAAATCATCAGCAGTCACTGATAAGATTTAATTAAATAATTTTATTGTAGCACGGCAGCAAAACAACAGCTGCATTTCAGCCCTAAGCCTTCCTGAAGGTTACTCGATAAAGGCTGAAGCACGTCCGTTGTTTTTCTGCCGTGCTAAGATTAAATAATAAAATCTTATCTGTGAGTGCTCATGACTTCATGTGCACATTCGGGGTTATTACACGCACACTTTTCACGCTCAGATCAAATTCCTGCCAATGTTATGTCTCGCCTGCCCCCGTCTATCCTGTTTCACTCAGAAATACGCCATGCTACGAAAGCCGAATACTCTAAAATGCCTGGACTTTAAGAGAGTCCCACTCAGGCTTCCTGCCAATTTGTCCCTGTGGCCGCTCACTGTATTGCAACAAAAAAAATCCCCCTAACGGGACACCTCCAACTATGATCTCATGAAGGTTTTATACTCCTAAAAGAAATTTTCATTCAAGTAAATGATCGCTAAGGCCGTCTCCTAATAGTTGACTTAACAGTTGGTCGGTGCCAAGAACCTTAGTTGACTCTGTTTTCATTTATTTGTTGGTTATAGAAAAAAAAACACCTAAAATTCCACTCTGGAGCTGCACCTTGTCGCCTGTTCAGCCCGGGGGACTGTTGCAACATGGACTTTTTTCTCCGGTGTTATGTTGCATTAACCAGTGAGCTCAGTCAGCAGTCCAGTGGGACACAGTCTATGAGACTGATGTTCGACAGGGAATTACAGCACCTGAGGTGATTTTTTTACATTAAAGTGACTCTGACTCTGGGGGACAATGAAGACACGGCTCAGACAGGAGTGAAATGGTTGAGGGGCGAGTTTGTAACCTAGTTTTTCTCAGGCTTTTATGTCTTTAATTTTATAGGACAGCTGAAGATATGACAGGAAAGGGAGTGAAGAGAGAGCGGGGAAATGACATGCAGGAAAGAGCTGCAGGCAGGAGTCAAACCCACGGCCGCTGCAGAGGACTCACAGCCTCAATACATGGGGCGAACACTCTACCAACTGAGCTACCAGGCCACCGGCGACTTAATTTGTAAATATGCATCATTCATCGTGTTGATAAGTCTGCAAGTGTTTCTTTTTGTGAAGTTGGAAGTTATTTATTCCTGTGTTCCTGTGGGCATTACCCTTTCTGCCGTTAGCAACAGGTGGCTCACTTCATGCCCCAAAAATACATATTTAAATAGTAAATTCATTAAATTAATAACATAAATGTATGATGACTAGTTGACTATTTTAACTGATAACTACTGGTTCACTAGGAAATCAATAGTCTGGGGCAGCCCTGGTGGGCGTTCTCTTTGAGTTCGACATCTAGGTCTTAAAACACATCCAGGCGCAGCTGTAGAGGTTGTTGTAAATCAACGTACAGAAATACAGCCCATAAATTAAAAATATTACACAACAGACATAAAAGAGTTGAGGTTTGCTGCCTCTAATAACCATGAAAATGATGTTGGCGGGTGAAATGTGTGATTTTTATGGCAAAATGAAGCAAAATTAGCTGATTCTCAAACAGAAATAAACATGAAAACACTGCTGGGTGAATGATGAAGTGAAAAAATGTCCATTCAGTCTAATTTTCAGGCAAACTTCATGAAAACAGAAGAGAAATGAAAGAAAGTTTTGGGTCCTTGTAGGTAAATGATCTGTCAAACTGTATATTTGTGTATATACACTGTATACTGAATGGTAATAAAGTCTCCTAATTCTCCAGGTCAGTCAACAGAGGATTTACATCAGACCCTCTTGACCCTTGACCTCCTCATTACTGTTATAATCTGTTAAGCACCTATAAATAAGAGCTTCATCTGTTTAGATGTAAATGTCTCTGTCCTACCTTCTCCATGGCTGAGCTCACGTCCATGTTGTTCAGCGTCCTTCTGCGGTTTGGGCTCCTCGGCTCGTCAGCTCCTCTCTGCCTCTGCTCTTCCAGAACAATGGGACTTTAAATTCCTCTCCTGTCGACCGCACTTCCTCTCTCCCCGCCCACCGTCGCTCCTGCCGCCGCTCTGCTCCACCGGCTCTCCACAGCCCACTGCAATTTAACCGTCTAGACCTTCATCTCATTCCTGCGGACGAACACTGAAAAGTTCTTCACTCTCACTGCAAGAAGTCTTTTTCCTCTTTTCTAATTCACTTTCTGTCTCTTTTCTTTCCCTTTTTATATTCTTATGAACTCACCTTTCTCCTCTTCAGCTGTAGACTTCTGCTTCTTCTCTGCAGTTTTATTTTTTCCTCCGCTCTTCCCTCCCGATCTGTCCTGTTGCCAGCTCGCCTTCTCCACCCTCTGCAACTTGAACTCAGCAGGTTTCTTCACCTCCTGATTTTGCTCCAACAAGCCCCTGAAGCGAAACTGATAAGTTTCCCAACACTTTCTGCCTCCAGGTGAAATAGCAGCTCCCTCATTCACCTCTGTTTCTCGTTCTCACTCAGCCGAGCTGTGAATTCACCCTGCTTTGCTAAATATTACAAGTACCTCCTATGTTACAGCTGTAGATCATGTAGCGGCGGGCTGGCAGTAATCAGGGAGATTTATGGTCTTAGGAACAGCAGCTGTACTGTGGCTTTCTGCGGCAGAACAGCAGAACCAGGCTGTGAATTCAGTCCTGGTCTTCAGCAGACTGGAGAACTACCTGGAGCAGTGAGGCCTGACTGGACTGTTTGTGTTTTTAGTCTGAGACAAAGACAGAAAGAGTCCCGAGGGATTCCCTACTCATGTTCTGCAAGCCAATCAGAGTGAGCCTGAGAAACTCCTCGGCCAATAGGAACATCAGGGATTCCTCCTCCTTCTCTCATTCTGCAGCTTTTTAGTGTGTGGCTTAGAAGAATGTAGACCACAGAGCCAGGCAGGGCCAAACTGGACTGAACAGAGCCAGGCAGGACCAAACTGGGCTGAACAAAGCCAGAGCAAATGGTGTTAAATACAGCCAGAAAAGCCAAAAGCCAAAAGGGCTGACAGACCAAGGTAAGTCCAAAAGAGGGATAAAGAGATCCAGTCAGAGACACAGATTTAAACAGAGCCAGGCAGGGCGAAACAGGCGTTAATACGAGCCAAACAGGGAGACTGTTTGGGCCAAACAGAGCCAGACAGAGTCATGAAGGTCATAAAATGAGACTAATATCTGTCAGACAAAGCTGGACTTAACAGAACCAGATAGGACCAAACAGGGCTAAACTGACAGAAAATATTCCACGATTATTCCAATAGTTTTATCACTTTTAGTTCAGTAAATGATCTGAATTCTTCTTCCGCATCTCTTGGCTTGTTTCACGATTAAATAATTAAACTTGAATTACCACCTTGGTGTTGTATACCTCTGCCAGCCGGTCATGCGTGTTTGTCCAGACTCATAATGTAGTGACGTCTCTGACAGAATTTAATAAAAAAGTATCGAGTGTATTCACGGTATTTTTCGCATTTTTTTTTTTTTACAGCGGAGTACAAAGGACTGATTAAAAGGGAGTTTTTCCTTTCCACTATAGCCAAGCGCTTGCTTTACAATCTGTACAGTGTGTGCCATCCCCTGTCCTGTACACTATTGGTTCCCAACCTGGGGTCCGGTCCCCCCTTAGTGAGGCGCCAGAAATCACAGGGGGTCCCCGAGACTTTGTGTGTTGTGAGATCCTCAAAATCAGATTTGCACATGTCAACTAAAATCACAATTTCAGGGTTCGTACAACTTTTCCAAAATCAAAATCAAGCACTTTTCAAGCATTTTCCAAGCAAGCGTTTTCCAGCACCTTCCAGCTGTGATAATGACATATCTACATACAAAATGATTATTTTCACCTCTTCGTCACATTAAATCAGATGTTATTATGCTTTTATCAACCAAAATTATGTTTTGTGACAGAAAGTTTAATCTCAAAATGTGTCACCTGTCTGTGAGTTTTTTTTCTTCTCTTTTTTTGCTTATTTTAAGTTTAATTTAAGTTTCTTTATCCAATGAATGGCTCCACTAGACAAACAATGAACAACTAATGCCATTTCTGGACTATTGATTGATTAAAAATTAAATCATGTTTAATCAATTAAATTCTTGTTGGCAATTAATTGATTAATAATAATAATAATAATTAACTTCCCATAGAATCTACCTCAGTAAATATCTGACTTTTTTATTTCTTTATCCATAAAGTTAACTCACTAATTCAGTCAGGCAGTGATTTATTATGAAAGTAATGTGATTACAATTTCAAGCAGGTTCAAGCACTTTTCAGTCCTTGAAAACATTAAAATTCAAATGTTTTCAAGGTTTTCCAGCACCTGTATGAACCTGCAATTTATACAGAAGTCTGTGTTCAGGCTGGGAGGGAGGGCTCAGCTCTCCTCACATACAAGCAGGGGAAAAGGAAGGAAATGAAAAAAGGTTGGGAACCACTGCTGTGGACCCTCTAAAGAGTAAGCAAAAACTCCCGCCAAAAAAACCTTTAACAGGGAAAAACATAGAAGAAACCTCAGGGAGAGCCACTGAAGAGGGATCCCCCTCCCTGGATGGACAGGCGTGTTAAAGATGTTGTGTTTACAGAACAAAACAGCAAACTCACAAATGATATGAACTGTAATACATCAATTTATAATATACTGTATATGTGAAGGATGATAGTGATCGATGTAGATTAGCTTAACATTACCTAACTTAAAATGTTAAAACATATATTTGTAGATCTTACGAGTTCCCCTGCAAAAATGTTTTAACCATAGTCGAGCCAAGCACATACCAAATCTGAGTACAGGAAACAGGAAAGGAGCACAGAGTGGAAGAGTGTATATCTGATTGTTGTATAGATGTCTGTCAGTCTGTTGGTCAGTCCAGTACTTCGGTCCAGACTAAAATATCTCAACTATTGAATGGAGACACACACACACACCTTCCCCAACATCTCCTCCTTCATGTAGAACCACCATGGTTAATATTAGGGTACCTGAGTGGGTGTCAGTTGTTATTTTTTGGGTTGGTTGGGCTGTCAGATAATTTTGGCATCACATGTTCACACATCACATGTTCACATGAGGCGTGGTTGTGTGTGCCAGATGTGTGTGCATTTTGTGGGTGCCTCACTCCACAGATGTGGGCATCAAACGATTGAATGAGTCGGCGCTGCTGCACTTTGTGCTCGGTGTGGTCAGTATTCACCGCCGGACCGAACTACACGAAGGCTACAGAAAGGAGGAAATACTGGGATAACTGGAGTGCTGGAATTCTGCCTCTTCAACTTGCTGCCGTGAAAGTGAAAGTAAAACTTTCTGATCAGCGTCCCTGTCTGCTTGCTGAATTTCTAGTTTATCTCAAAACAAAAATGTCCTCTCAGAGAGGAATCTCAGAAAGGGATCTCTCCTGCCCCGTCTGCCACGACATCTTTAAAGATCCTGTTGTTCTGTCCTGCAGCCACAGCTTCTGTAAAAACTGTCTGCAGACCTGGTGGACAGAGAAACTAATAAACAAGTGCCCAATTTGTAAGAAAATGCCTTTGTTGAGTGATCCGCCGTGCAACTTGATACTAAAGAACGTGTGTGAGGCTTTTGTACTGGAAAGAGATCAGAGAAGTTCAGAGGCTCTCTGCAGTCTGCACTCTGAGAAACTCAAACTCTTCTGTCTGAACCATCAGCAGCCGGTGTGTGTCGTCTGTCGAGACTCAAAAACACACAACAAACACAAATTCAGCACCGTCAACGAAGCTGCAGAGGATCACAAAGAGAAGCTCCGGGAATATCTGAAGCCCTTACAGGAGAAACTGAAGCTGTTTGAACAAGTTAAAGGAAACTGTGATCAAACAGCAGAAACACATTAAAGTCCGGGCTCGAAACGTAGAGAGGCAGATTAAGGAGCAGTTTGAGAGGCTTCATCAGTTTCTACATGAGGAAGAGGAGGCCAGGATCGCTGCTCTGAGGGAGGAAGAGGAGCACAAGAGTCAGATGATGAAGGAGCAGATTGAGGCTTTGTGCAGAGAGATAACAGCTCTGTCAGACACAATCAAAACCGCAGAGGAGGAGCTGAGAGCTGAAGACGTCTCATTCCTGCAGAACTACAAGGCTGCAGTGAAAAGAGTCCAGCAGCGCCCCCTGCTGGATGATCCACAGCTGGTCTCAGGAGCTCTGATAGATGAGGCCAAAATCTGGGCAACCTGAGCTTCAACATCTGGAGCAAGATGCAAGAGATGGTCTCCTACACTCCTGTGATTCTGGATCCAAACTCAGCTCATCCAGAACTCATCCTGTCTGAAGATCTGACCAGTGTGAGACACGTCGAGGTACAGGAGCTTCCTGAAACCCCAGAGAGGTTTGATTATCACCCCTGTGTTCTGGGCTCTGAGGGATTTAACTCTGGGACTCACAGCTGGGACGCTGAGGTCAGCGATGATAAATCCTGGGGCTTAGGTGTGATGACGAAATCTGTTTGTAAAAAAGGAAAAATACCGTCTGGATACTGGGAAATTTGTTTCCTTGATGGAAAATACATATCGGCGTCCCCACCACTTCCACATGAGGTTCTCCCAGTGAAGAAACTCCAGAGGATCAGAGTCAGTCTGCACTTTGACAAAGGAAAACTGTCGTTCTATGATCTTGATACTAACACCCTCATACACACATTTACACAAACTTTCACTGAGAGGCTGTTTCCACACATTGGCATCCTGAATGACCTCCCACTGAGGATATTACCAGTGACAGTCTCTGTAACAGTGGGACAGGATGCAGTCACGCCCAGGCTTACGGCATCGTCTCTATAAGGCTATTCAGAAGTGCTAAATGTTTTTAAATGTTTTACCTCATTTGAGATGGACCCTTTGCTAAGCCTCCGAACAGCATCTATCCAAATCATGGATCAGCAATCGTAACTTGACACTGCAGGTCTGTCGATCCTTGCATTTCTTTACATGTTGAAGTGGTGTGTATGGAGCTCTAAGAGGAGTGATATTTGTACATATCTCATGAATTTGGAGGGTGGCATCTTTTTTTATAGTCTTTCAGAAATGTAAACCACAAGAACAAATATGTGAGGAATGGATTAAGCTTTGTCTTTATCTGCTGTGATGAGGTCCTCTGCTTCCTTTGTGCATTTCATGTCTTTAAATTATGCCTTTATTTTGAAATTCCCATGGCAGGTCTGTATCACAAACATCTGACAGAATTCAGTCATAAAACTGTCTATTTATGATCTATTTTTTTTTATAACTGTAACAAATGTAACTGAACATGTTAAATGGACATATAATCTTGTCTGATACTGATCGCAGGCCCCTGAATTGAGTCAAAATCATATCATGTTACTTTGTAATATCAGCAATTATCGTATAGTTGCCCAAATTTTGTATCATGATGAAACTTGTGATTTACACTCCTACTGTACGTGTAAAATAAACCTTCAAACCTCATAACAAATATTTCATCTCTGAGTCCAGTCTTCATATCTCTACATTCATTTCTCCAAATACGTTTGGCTATTTTTGCATCTTCAGTGCACTGACACACAGATACTTTTAAGTATAATTTGGACTTTTGCTCAACAGTATTAATAATTAAACATACTTAACACTTTTAAACCAATCACTAATTATGTTCAAACGTACAATTAAAACCAGTAGAAGTGGCTAAACCTATTGACATTTACACTTAAACCCATTTCTAACACCGTTTTTGAACACCATTTAACATATAATGCACCTTTAGGCAGGTCAAATAATGTACACAGAGCCAGTTCAATATGTAAACATAATATATAAACAATGGAGACATGTGGCCCAAGCTACCATTTTAGCATGTGAGCTGGCAAAATAAACAAAGGAGTGTGGAGTCCATTACTGCGACTGGTGGCAAGCAGCCTCTTCACAAAAGTGAAACTAATTAATTTCACCGGTTATTTCACTCTTCTACTTGAACTTAAGTTATTTATCAGCATTTGCTAACAAACTACAACACTTTATGTAGGGTTCTGCCCCATTAACAACCAGAAATAGTGCTGAATCCTCCTCAGTTATGAAGGGAAAGCAGCGGAGCAATGGTCATGGCCATAGACTCTGGTGTAAACAACAGTCTTACACTGCCACCTACTGTTGTAAAGCTGCTATAGCATCTTAGTGATTCCGACTTAATATCAGGTTACTCTTTGACAAACATAAACAGAGAATCTTTAAATAAAATAAAATGCTAATATAATCTCCAAATATACCCTATAAACAATACACTATAAAACAAAATGAATTACATTCACACAAATGAGATCACACATTAAGTGGGTATCACAGTGGCATGGCTGTATAGATGGCTGTGTGTCTAGGCAAGCAGGCAGGCAGCAGATGAAGGGTGAGCCTGAGGCAAAAGGGAAGACAGTTAAGGTGTTTTGACATGAGGTATGATTGCGTCGGGAAGCTGGGAAACATGTCCAGGAAACACAAAGAAACAAATCAAAACTACAGATGCCTTAAATGTGTTAGAATCACCGACTGTAGCTGTGACAACAATCATGGGAAGACGAAAACAAACAGATGCTATTGAAGATACCGATGCGTGACGCATACATGTGGTAGGCGTGTCATTCTACAGGTGGCTGCATCATATGAAGTGAGTCATATGACAGGTTGTGCCCAGTGTGTATTCACCACCAGACCAAACTCCACAGAGAGAGGGCAAAGAAAAGATGAAAGACTGGGAACACTAGGAATACTGGGATTACTGGAGTACTGGAATATCACCACTTCAACCTGCTGCTGATTCCACATCATAAACAGGACATTTAGAGGAGCTGCGACTCAAAGTGAGAGCGAAACTTTCAACTCTCTTAACTGATTGACATCTCTATCTGTTCTGTGTGTCTCCAGCTTCATTCAGAGACAAATGTCTTCCAAATTGGAAGAGACTCTGTCCTGTCCTATCTGCCATGATGTCTTTAAAGATCCTGTTGTTCTGTCATGTAGTCACAGCTTCTGTAAAGACTGTCTGCAGGCATGGTGGACAGAGAAACCTATACAGCAGTGTCCAATTTGTAAGAAAATACATTTGCTGAATTATCCACCGTGCAACTTGATATTAAAAAATGTGTGTGAGGCCTTCGTACTGGAGAGAAATCAGAGATCTTCAGAGGGTCTCTGCAGTCTGCACTCTGAGAGACTCAAACTCTTCTGTCTGGACCATCAGCAGCCAGTGTGCCTCATCTGTCGAGACTCAAAAACACACAACAACCACAGATTCAGACTCATTCATGAAGCTGCAGAGGATCACAAAGAGGAGCTCCGGGAATATCTGAAGTTCTTACAGGAGAAACTGAGGCTGTCTGAACAAGTTAAAGGAAACTGTGATCAAACAGCAGAACACATTAAGGTCCAGGCTCAACAAGCAGAGAAGCAGATCAGTTTGCAGTTTGCAGAGCAGTTTGAGAGGCTTCGTCAGTTTCTACGAGAGGAAGAGGAGGCCAGGATCGCTGCTCTGAGGGAGGAAGAGAAGCACAAGAGTCAGATGATGAAGGAGCAGATTGAGGCTTTGTGCAGAGAGATAACAGCTCTTTCAGAAACAATCAGAGCCACAGAGGAGGAGCTGAGAGCTGAAGACGTCTCATTCCTGCAAAACTACAAGGCTGCAGTCCAGCAGCGCCCCCTGCTGGATGATCCACAGCTGCCCGCAGGAGCTCTGATAGATGAGGCCAAACACCTGGGTAACCTGAGCTTCAACATTTGGAACAAGATGAAGGAGATGGTCTCCTTCACTCCTGTGATTCTGGATCCAAACTCTGCTCATCCAGGACTCGTCCTGACTGAAGATCTGACCGGTGTGGTACTTGGCCAGAGACAGAACCTTCCTGACAATCCAGAGAGGTTTGATTTATACCCCTCTGTCCTGGGCTCTGAGGGATTTTACTCTGGGACTCACAGCTGGGACGTTGAAGTTGGTAATAAAACATCGTGGGCCCTAGGTGTGATACAGGAGTCTGTTCAAAAGAAGGGAAAAATGCCAACTGGATACTGGGAAATTAATTTCTTGGATGGAACATACTCATCAGTAACCCCGCCACATAGAGAAGTTCTCTCAGTAGAGAAAAAGCTCCAGAGGATCAGAGTTCATCTGGACTTTGACAAAGGAAAGCTGTCATTCTATGATCTTGATACCAACACACACATTCACACCTTCACACACACCTTCACTGAGAGACTGTTTCCATACTTTGGCACCTCAACCTTGAATGAAGTCCCTCTGAGGATATTACCAGTGACAGTCTCTGTAACAGTGGAAGAGGACACAGTCCCACCTGGGCTTGTGGCATAGTTTCTACGGGTGGGACCTTTAATACTTTCAGTCCAAGTCAGGCTGCTCAAATGCCGTCATATGGCATCTCAGTTATGGTGACCAGACAGTCCAGTTTGACTGGGACTGTCACAGTATCAAGATGGGTGTAGTATCCACAACAATTAAACTGGCCACAAGAATGCAAAAGCATGCACTTTAATAGTTTGGATCCTCAACTGAGATTTGAATAATAAATGCCAATCAGAAGGTGGTGGGTCTGGCAAAGGACATCTCCATGAGTACCTTCTATTTTGGTTCATGTATGTGCAGCAGCACAGTGTGCAAAGTGTTGGGTGAAAGTAAATATAGATCAGCAGGTGTGGTGATTATTATACTGTGTCTACACCAAAATTAGGGTGCATATCATTTTAAAAAAAAAAGCAAGTTAACCTGCTAAAAATAGGCGTTTGAGCCTTTTTCCCCTATGTTTGTTTTTTTGTTTTCCGATGAATGTTGAGACTCAGCTCATGTCTGTGCAGGAGAGCAGAGAGAAAGAGGCTTTTAAAAGCATCTGTGCGTTCAGCTCTCAGCACTTCTGTAGCTTTCACATGAATTTCTGTGGTTTTAAAGTTTAGTTTCTTTCCTGTGTCGTTGTTTGTACTTTCAGATGTCTGCCTCCACCGTCTCATGTTCGCTTTCAGCGAAGTCGTATAAGGTTACTGCTGATGAAAATGCAATATTTCCTGATTTTGCTGCCTCATAATAAAAGCTTGTATATAAATAATGGGGGACTTTTATCAAGAAAATTTTTTCTTTGTGGATTTTTCTGTGCATCAATGTGACTATGTAAAGAAACTTTGAAGGCTGCTTTATTATAATTATGTTATGTTCTAATCATTATGATTATTATTATAATTATTATTATTAATATTGTAGTATATGTCATACATTGTTATATATTATATTATTTAGAATATTGGCCTTTATGTTTGCTGGATCAAGTTGATGGAATAGAAAGGGGTAGGACTAAAAAGCATTACTTGTTTATTAATGTGCTCATTGAGAGCATTTTGTATAGGTTTACTGGTAACTTCATTATCTTATTTATTTTGTATATTCAGTTATTTCTGTTAAATCATTGGTAACTTATGGGATGTTTTGTTCTTTTAAATAAATTTTATTTAATTCTTTTAAAAAATGTCTGAAATAAAGCATATTCAATTCAATTCAGTTCAGTGTAACTATTACTACATTTTAAGTGGTGGAGATTTTACAGTATCAGGTTTAATTTTAAAGTCACTGTAAGTTACTATATCAGGGAAAAGAAAATGTGTTATTTAAAAGGAAACTGTACATAACTTATCTTTGTATTCTGTAACATACTTAAGATTATTCTAAACTTTATTTTTGTTCTATTGTGATTCAAAACCTAATAATTAGTTAAGAATTAAGAATAAAATGTAAAGTGTTCTGAATTAAAATGCAACCAGAGGTAAAACCCCATGATTTGTACTTAAACCTGGTCTCAATGTCTTGTTTCAGTTTCTGTTTATAATATGCTGCAACATAAAATGACAGAGATTGTTGCTGTTGAAAAATCGTTAAAGACCTGTTGTCTGAAGTCTATTTTGTCTTTTTGTCAATAAATCCGATTTGCAGAAACACCTGATGTAGCTTATTCCTATCTGTTATGCAAGACACGAAGCAACAACAAAAGGGAACAGTCCACCCAAAAATCAAATCAAAATTTTTTCATTGGCCCATAGTGACAGATATCAGCTGTAGAGATCTCTGTCTTCTCTCAAATATAATGGAGCTCAGCTTGCGGTGCTCTAAGCGACAACAAATAAATGCATAAATTTGAAAAATTCAACATCAATGTTTCTTTCCAGAAAGCATGACCCAGTGACTCAAGATAATCCACAGAGCTCGTTGTGAGCAGTTTAATGCAGGAGGTGTCATTTAGTCACATTATAATGGAGAAAAGGCAGATATCTTTATGGCGGATCTCTCCAAAACTCAGCAAATGACACCAAAACACTCTAGACAGATAAATAGCACTAGAGAAAAATATGTCTTTGATTTTGGGGTGAACTGTTCCTTTAGGCTGTGGTCATGTGCAGACGCGTGTATGTGCTGTGTGTTCCTCATTCTACAGATGTGGGTGCGATGCGAGTCATACATGACACTGCTGTATTTTGTGCCCAGTTTCCACCAGATCAAACTCAGGACTTACGCAACAAGAAGCCACAGACAGGACGCAACAGACTGGTAACACTGGGATTACTGGAGAACCTGATCACGCCACAACCTGCTGCTGATTCCACTTTATAAAACAGGAGATTTCAAGGAGCGGCGACTCAAAGTGAAAGTAACTTTGAGGGAATTTCTTGATTGACTGACTTCTGCTTTCATTGTTCTGCTTGCAGCGTTTCAGAGATTATAAATGTTTTCTCAGTCAGAGGAGGATCTCTCCTGTCCCGTCTGCCACGACATCTTTAAAGATCCTGTTGTTCTGTCCTGCAGCCACAGCTTCTGTAAAGACTGTCTGCAGACCTGGTGGACAGAGAAACCTACACAGGAGTGTCCAATATGCAACAAAAGATCATCAGGGAGCGATCCACCTCGTAACCTGGCGTTAAACAACCTGTGTGAGGCCTTCGTACTGGAGAGAAATCAGAGATCTTCAACAGGGTCTGAGGGTCTCTGCAGTCTGCACTCTGAGAAACTCAAACTCTTCTGTCTGGACCATCAGCAGCCGGTGTGTCTCATCTGTCGAGACTCAAAAACTCACAACAAACACAAATTCAGACCCATCCATGAGGCAGCACATGATCACAAGAAGGAGCTCCGGGAATATCTGAAGCCCTTACAGGAGAGATTGAAGCTGTTTGAACAAGTTAAAGGAAACCGTAATCAAACAGCAGAGCACATTAAAGTCCGGGCTCGACACACAGAGACGCAGATCAAGGAGCAGTTTGAGAAGTTTCATCAGTTTCTTCGAGAGGAAGAAGAGGCCAGGATCACTGCTCTGAGGGAGGAAGAGGAGCAGAAGAGTCAGATGATGAAGGAGCAGATTGAGGCTTTGTGCAGAGAGATAGCAGCTCTTTCAGACACAATCAGAGCCACAGAGGAGGAGCTGAGAGCTGAAGACGTCTCATTCCTGCAGAACTACAAGGCTGCAGTGAAAAGAGTCCAGCAGCGCCCCCTGCTGGATGATCCACAGCTGGTCTCAGGAGCTCTGATAGATGAGGCCAAACATCTGGGCAACCTGACCTTCAACATCTGGAGCAAGATGAAGGTGATGGTCTCCTTCACTCCTGTGATTCTGGATCCAAACACAGCTCATCCAGAACTCATCCTGTCTGAAGAACTGACCGGTGTGAGACGAGGAGAGAGACAGAAACTTCCTGACAATCCAGAGAGGATGAAATGCACCACTGTGTCATGGGCTCAGAGGGCTTTAACTCCGGGTTTCACAGCTGGGACGCCGAAGTCAGAAATGACCAGTTTTGGGCCCTAGGTGTGTTACAGGAGTCTGTCCGGAGAAAGGGACAAATACTGTCCGGATACTGGGAAATATGTCTCCACGATGGAACATACATAGCAGCGTCCCCACCACTTCCATGTCAAGTTCTCCCGGTGAAGAAGCTCCAGAGGATCAGAGTTCATCTGGACTGGAACAGAGGGAAACTGTCGTTCTATGATCTTGATACCAACACACACATACACACCTTCACACACACTTTCACTGAGAGGCTGTTTCCACACATCAGCACCATGAATGAGCTCCCACTGAGGATATTACCAGCGACAGTCTCTGTAACAGTGGAACAGTCCCAGTATTAACAGGCTTATAGCATCGTTTGATGTTTTATTATTTTCAGGTTAAGTGGTTACTCAGTCACTGTGTGGCACATCAGTAATACTACAAGTTCTACAAGTTTGGAAAAGTTTTGATTTCTTTATGTCCATAGTAGGGATGTTAATTTTTAATCGACTAATCACTAAATAATTTATCCGATTAAAAATGTATCAATCAATAAAGGTATGTATTGTGTACCATATCTCTGGAGCTCATGGGTTTTCTCATGATTTGATCTGCATTTTTAGTCTAGAAATGGCTCTATTTTAGCCTCATTTGACATTGTTTTAAGCTGTTTGTTTAATAACAACAAGTTTATATGCACAGAGCCTTTATGGTTCTATTATTCTGTTCGCTTAAATTGTTTGAATTAATGTTTCATACAACTAATGTGCTGCTGGAATTGTTCAAATAAAACTTAAACTATGAAAAAAATATGCATTTTGTATCTTATTTACTATTAATGCTTTATCGATTACGTAAATGTTTAACGATCAGGTAAGGAAAAGGCACAAAATTTGCAACCTGTGCCTGAAATACCTGTGCATGAATGAACAGAGGAGTGTCAGAGGGCAACATTTTACAAAATGGCACAAAAAGTGATATTTACTGCGGAATGAGTCAGGAATTCATCAGGAACCACCTGATGATGAAGCAGTGAAAAAAATGACTATGGTAAGATGTAAATATAACATTATTAAATCTATGGTGTTAACAAGAAAAAAATATTTTTCATCTCTATTTTAAAAAATGCAAAAAAAGAAATTGTGCATTTTATACAATATGTATTTATGTAATCCCAGCTAATCTTCTGTCGTACAACCATGCAACAAACATTTTATTGTTGAATTTACTCTGCAAAGTGGGTGGAGTCACGTGACCTCTTTCAAATGTGAGGTGCCTGTCACTCACTGCGAGGTCCGCCATTTTATACAGCCACGGTTGGACGTTAACCGAACTCCTTGACAGAGGACGGTGTGGGTTAGTGAGTTAGCTACAGTCCTTTCAGTTTTCAGATCATTGTAGAAATAAAATAAAGTAAATTAGAGGCTTTTTGTGAAGATATTTTTAGCAAGCGGCTTTATACCAGAGGTTTGTAGTGTAATAAATGAAATGTAATATCTGTTTCAAAAGGATGAAGTAAAAACTTGGCAGTCAAAATGTTCGGTAATAATGCTCAGTCATACTAACTTAGCCTGCAGCGCTAGCAAAGCCGGAAGCTATCATGTGCAACTCCCAAGTGGGAGGATAGTCGGGGTGGTGGGCACAACAAAAGAAATCAGGTTTTTTGGTGGTCCTGTAGGACAACTCCAGTCTGCAGCTGTAATTTCACAACCACAGTGCACAGTGTGGTTGGGTGACTTAAAGAACATGTCACCTATGCTGACGGGCTGAATCCATAATTGTTTTTACTAGCAATCTCTGGAGCTACATTTGTTTTATTTTGCTAATGTAATGGTCTGCAGAGTGACAGTCGCTGCTCTCATCCAGCGGCTCAGTACACATCTCACTCCCATCGACAGAAATCACATCATGTGTTCAGGCCGGGACTACTATTGAACAAGTTAAGTTTCAGGCAGATTTGACCAAGTAAAAAGAAGTTAATGCAGCTTCCTGTGTTTTGGTGAACCATCGACTGTCGCCGTGCCATCATGGCCACGCCGTTTGACGATACATCAAGATCTTCACAATGTAACATTACCATGGTCAAAAGGCCGTTCTGACCAGATTTGAGTTAGATATTATCAACCTGCTTAGAGGAGCACATTAAAGTCTAAAACGCGCAGTGCAGATCGGATCATTTATACTAAAGTTAGAACAATTTCGTGTTTCATGGCGAGACATCAGAATTCCATGACCATGCCACGGCCACGCCGTCAACCTTGGTCACAGCAAGGTCGGGCACCCAACAAGCTGCTGGTGGGCCCCAGGAGGCGCAGGCCGAGCTGTGACAGTGGAAGCGAGGTCAGATGCCCAACGTGCCACCGGAACTGCACTTAAAGGGGTGTGATCAAGCCATTTGGCCGCTCCCATAGACAAAACTCATATCATATGTTCAGGCCTGGATGACTAACTGAATATGTGAAGTTTCAGGTCGATTCGACCAAGACAACATAAGTTAATGCAACTTACTGTGTATTGTCGAAACATGGACCTTTACTGTGTCATCATGGCCACGCTGTTTGACGATACATCAAGATCTTCACAATATAGCATTATAATGGTCTTGAGGCAGATTTGAGATGGATATGGCCAACCTGCTTGGAGGAGCATGTCTAAAACATGTCATTTCCTGTTGCCAGTAGGTGGCGCTATGACTATTGTGGTATATTGTCATGGATGTGTTCATGCAAGACTGTTATCAAACATGTGAAGTTGGTGCAGATTGGATCATTTATACTAAAGTTACAGCAACTTCCTGTTTCATAGGCGAGACATAAAAAATGCATACCACGCCATGGCCACGCCCCCCCAGAAACTCGTCGCGGTGAGGTCGGGCGCCCGTCAGAGCCAGCCTGGACCACAGGAGGCGCCGGCCGAGCCCGCGACGCGACGGCGCTCAGCGCCCGGCGAGGGTCGGGCGCAGTCCCCGTCAGACGCCAGCCGGACCACAGGAGGCGCGGCCGGCCGAGCCCGTGCGAACCCCGTCACCGCGGCCACAGAGGTCGGCGCCACCACCCGTCAGACGCCAGCCGACACAGGAGGCGCCATGGCCATGCCGTCCAACCTTGGTCGCAGCAAGGTTGAGCGCCCAACAGCTGCTGGTGGGCCCCAGGAGGCACAGGGTGAGCTGTGACGGTGGCAGGAAGGTCAGATGCCCAACATGCCACCAGGACTGCACTTAAAGGGGCGTGACCAAGTCATTTGGCCGCTCCCATCGACAAAACTCATAACATATGTTCAGGCCTGGATGACTACTCAATATGTGAAGTTTCAGGCTGATTTGACCAAGTAAACAGAAGTTAAAGCAACTGCCTGTGTTTTGGCGAAACACTGACGTTCGCTGTGCCGTCATGGCAACGCCGTTTGATGATACGTCAAGATCTTCAGAATATAGCATTACAATGGTCTTAAGGCCTTTCTGACCAGATTTGAGTTGGATATAGCCAACCTGCTTGGAGGAGCATGTCAAAGTCTAAAACATGTAATTTCTTGTTGTCAGTAGGTGGCGCTATGACTACTGTGATATGTGGTCACGTAGATGTGTTAAGAGGGAGACTGTTATCAAACATGTGAAGTTTGATGAAGATCAGATAATTTATACTAAAGTTATATCAATTTTGTGTTTCATAGCGAAACATCAAAATTCTATACCATACCACTGCCACGCCCCCTCAGAAATCCGTCGAGGCGAAGGTCGGCGCCTGTCAGACGCCAGCCGGACCACAGGAGGCGCCGGCCGAGCCTCGACCGTCGAGGCGAAGGTCGGGCGCCCGTCAGACGCCAGCCGGACCACAGGAGGCGCCGGCCGAGCCTCGACCGTCGAGGCGAAGGGTTGCGTTGCGTTGCGTTGCGTTGCGTTGCGTTGCGTTGCGTTGCGTTGCGTTGCGTTGCGTTGCGTTGCGTTGCGTTGCGTTGCGTTGCGTTGCGTTGCTTCAATGACAGCCAAAAATAAATCAAATGTGTTGCTGACACAGGAGCTTCACATGTTACTTTATATTTTAAAGACACACATTTTAATGCTTTATATTAATTTAAAATGATTTCTTTCACTAACTTCTGATTTAATGCTTTTATTAAAATTAAGTTATTTAATACTTTCCTATTTGTATCTAGTTTACATATATACTTTTTGTAACCAACATTAGTCACAATTATCAAAGACAACATATTATGAATATATTATAACAGCAGTTTGTATATAATCAACATTACATGATAACCTGTAAATAAGCTGCATGTTGATCTCTTTCAGAAGGCATCTCACATGTTGTAAATTAATCAAGTCACACAACTTACATTGATTGTATTTCAGTACAATAAGTTCCAAAATGTTTCAGCTGGTTTCTCTCAATGTTTTGTTTGTCTGCTTACTGACTCACTTGACACAGGTGAATATTTAAATAACAAACATGGCAGCACTGTAACAAGCAGCAACAACCCAATGTATATCTATCTTCTTCTTACAAAAAGTACAATTGCTTCTATGAGGACAAGGACATGTGACATTTTAAAAATGCTTTATTTGTGAGAAACATTAACCAACAATATGCATCAACAAGACAGAAATAATGGACACACACCCAATGATACAAAGCAGTTACACTGATGTAATGATGTGGTAAAAGTCAGCAGGTTCTACTTCAGGACACCTCCACTGTCAGGACAGGAAACAAACACCTTCTGTACGTCCCCCAAAGGACAGAACTTGGCATTCTTGGTTAAGTTAAATTCTGGATCAGTTACCATGGCAACTGATGCCAGTGTGAAACATTTACATGACTGAAATAAAATACTGAATGAAACAAACAGATACATTTCAAGAGACTAAGTTTTGAAATGTATGTAAATAAATATTTGATTAATGTACAAGATGCAGTGTCATTCCTAAAGAGATCAATATGCAGATTTACAGATTAGCAAGTCATATGTTGATTATTTACAGCCTATTATATTTTATATTATGTTGTCTTTGATAATTATGACTGGTAACATTGTTACAATGACAGATAAAGACAGAATGTTAGGTATAAAAAAAGTTAATAAATAAATTTTTAAATTATTATCCAATGATATTAAATTTCATGTTATTTCTTTGTTGTTTTGTCATTGAAGCACTTTATTATTAATTACTGACTTTAATTAGCTATAACATGAGTGAACTGTGAACAAAGTTAGTGTATATTAAGAGGAATGTTTAATTGACCCCTGCTGCCCCGAGGGCAAATGTTCAGTGATAATAAAGGAAGTTCACTGAAAAATGAAAATTCAGTCATTATCTGCTCCCCTCATGCTGATTGAGGGTTGGGGTTTATTTTGTTAGTCCACAAAACACTGCTGGAGTTTCACAGGAGAACAGTTGTAGAATGTCCCAAACAATCCAAGTGAATGATGACCAGTTTTCAAACGGAATAAAAACAACTGCCAAAAAAACCCCATAAATGCTCCATACTGCTCCTCTGGTGTAATCCAAGTTTCCTGAAGTCCCAACATGCTGTTTGTCACATTGTCACACCACACACACACAGTTCAGACAGTGTGCACGTGCACATGAACGTGGCTCCAAGCCAAGAATCTCAGTGAAGATTCAGGCTAAAAACATGGTCTAAATAACTTTCTTTTTTTAGTCAACTTGGCATGTCGGGGCTTTATGTGACTGGGATTACACCAGACGAGCAGTATGGAGGATTTCATGTTTTTTATTCTGTTGTTTTTTTACATTTGAAAACTGGTCACCATTGACTTCAACTGTTTGGGAGATTCTGCAACACTGTTTTCCTGTGAAACTCCAGCAGAGTTTTGTGAACTAAACAAAACTAAACCTGACCTTCAATCAGTATGAGGGCGAGCAGATAATGACTGAATTTTCATTTTTGGGTGAACTATCCCTTTAGGACAACTACTTTAGGACATATAGCACAGAGAGTTACAACTAAACATGAAATCAGTGGTGGGTAAGAATTGAACATATATTGCGTAAAGGAAGCTAAAATGTGTAACTACTCAAGTAAAATTCAAAAGTCAAGCAATATACATAAATTCAAGCCAATAGTGCAGCACAGACTAAAAGTTAAACGATAGTGAGTAAAGTTGGGGCAAAATATATTATTTTTAAAAAATTAATATAGTTTTAAATTATTCCTGCCTTCCACATCATTATTTTATGTTTGTCTTCTATAATTACGTGAAATATATCAGCTGATATTCTTTGAACAGCATATATACATTAACACATCCCTCAAAAGTGGTTATGACAAGTAATGGGGGCATTATATTTTACTTTGTCCCAAATGATATCAGGGCCATAAACTTTAACCAGTATTTTAATATTATAAATAACTATAATTTAAAAATGCAAATAGGACAAAACATGTATATAATAAACCTGAATTAAGGAATAAGGATTGACTATACACAGAATGCATTTGAAGGTTTGAAAATAATACCAACCACAATAACAGTAATTATTTTCAGAAATGCTTAATAACCCCACGTTTCATAGTATTAAAAACAGCCTACCTGTGACAGCTGCTGACAAAGAAGCATCCAGAGTCGGGCTGTTTAAGTCTGTGACAACAGTCTGCAGCACAGATCAACTGAAAGAATAGAAAATGTAGGTTAGTAGACTGAAAGAATAGAAGAAAACATGTCTAAAAAAAGATGAATGTGGGTAACTACATTTCTAATTGTGGGAAAAACTTGCCCTTGCTAATTGCTGAATGAGGCCGAGTCTGTGTTAGATCAGAGTAGTTTGAGTAGTTGTCATTCATTCAGCTTCCTCCCCTGCTCAACATTTTCACGTCAGTTCAGTAGAAATCAGTGAATTGACAGAACAATGAAAATTACATTTAACCAGAGAGAAAATATTTTCAATCAAGTCCAAAATAAATATTCTCTGAAACTCTTCAGAGTTCAACATGAAAACACAACTTTTCAGGTCTTCACCAATAAACAGCACAAAGAACTCAGTTTGTTCAGCATCTCATGCAGTACAACTAAAAGTTAAATGATAATGAGTAAAGTTGCAGCAAATATCTGTATATACAGTGCTGTGCAAAAGTTTTAGGCAGGTGCGAAGAAATGCTGTAAAGTAAGAATGCTTTCAAAAATATAAAATTCAAATTATTTTTAATCGATTTGCAAATTGCAAAGTGAGCAAACAGAAGAAAAATCTAAATCAAATCAATATTTGCTGTGACCACCCTTTGCCTTCATAACAGCATCAATTCTTCTAGGTACACTTGCACAAAGTCAGGCATTTTGTGGATCATAGTAAAGGGTTTTTTATCAACAATTATAACCAAACAGGTGCTAATGAGCATCAATTTCATGTGTAGGTTGAAACCGTCATTAACTGAAACAAAAAAGAACAAAAAACAGCTGTGTCGGAGGCTTCAAACTGGGTGAGGAACAGCCAAACTCTGCTACCAAGGTGAGTTTGTGGAAGACAGTTTGATGTCACAGGTCAGACACCAGGACAAGACTGAGCACAGCAACAAGACAAAGGTGGTTAAACTGCATCAGCGAGGTCTCTCCCAGGCAAAGATTTCAGAGCAGACTGGGGTTTCAAGATGTGCTGCTCAAGCTCTTTTGAAGAAGCACAAAGAAACGGGCAACGTTGAGGACTGTAGACGCAGAGGTCGGCCAAGGAAACTTAGTGCAGCAGATGAAAGACACATTATGCTTACTTCCCATCAAAACCAGAGACAGAACTAGCAGAAACCAGTGGGACCCGCATACACCCATCTACTGTCCGGAGAAGTCGGGCCTGAAGTGGTCTTCATGGAAGAATTGTGGCCAAAAAGCCAAACCGCCAATGTGGAAACAAGGCCAAGTGACTCAACTATGCATGAAAACAGAGGAACTGTGGTGCAGAAACATGGCAGCAGGTGCTCTGGACTGATGAGTCAAAATATGAAATATCTTGTCTGTAGCAGGAGGCAGTTTGTTCACTGAAGGGCTGGAGAGCAGAACAATAATGAGTGTCTGCAGGCAACAGTGAAGCATGGTGGAGGTTCCTAGCAAGTCTGAGGCTGCATTTCTGCAAATGGAGTTGGGGGTTTGGTCAGGATTAATGGTGTCCTCATGCTGAGAAACACAGGCAGATACATATCCATCAGCAGTACCATCAGAGAGGCGTCTGACTTGGCCCCACATTTATTCTGCAGCAGGACAACGACCCCAAACATACGCCAGTGTCATTAGAACATCTTCAGCATAAAGAAGAACAAGGAGTCCTGGAAGAGATGTCTGGGCCCCCACAGAGCCCTGATCTCAACATCAAGGAGTCTGTCTGGGATCACATGAAGAGACAGAAGGATCTGAGGCAGCCGACATCCACAGAAGTCTGTGGTTTGTTCTCCAAGATGTCTGGAACAACATACCTGCTGAGTTCCTTCAAAAACTGTGTGCAAGTTTCACCTAGAAGAACTGATGCTGTTTTGAGGGCAAAGGGTGGTCACACAAATATTGATTTGATTTAGATTTTTCTTCTGGCTCACTTTGCATTTTGTAAATTTATAAAAATAAACAATTACATTTAATATTTTTGAAAGCATTCTTACTTTACAGCATTTGTTCACACCAGCCTGAAACTTTTGCACAGTAGTGTGTGTATATACTATATATAACATATATATATATATATATATATATATATATATATATATATATATATATATAATAACATATATACATACAACACACATTAAAAAAATTTTGCGATAATCCCTCAAAAGTGGTTAACATTTGTGACAAGTAATGGAGGCATTATATTTTACTTTATTGTCTCAGATGAAAGGGCGATGAAACCATAAACTTTAACCAGTGTTTTTAATAACTATGCATTAAAAAAATGAAAACAGAGCTAAACATGTATATAACAAAATGAATTAAGAAATAAGGATCAAACTATACACAGAACACACAAGGGTTTAAAATAATGCCAACCACAATAATAAATTATTTTCAGAAATGTCATCTCATAACCTTGTGTTTTATAGTATTAAAACAGCCTACCTGTGAGAACTGCTGAAAAAGTCAAGAGGCCTGAAAGATTCTGGATGAACTGAACCGTTCGATCCCGTGTTAGTGACGACAGTCTGCAGCACAGATCATCTGAAAGAAGAGAAAATGTAGGTCAGTAGACTGGAATGACACAAGAAAACACGTCTAAAAAGATGATGTGGGTAAACTACATTTAAAACTGTGAGAAAAACTCTGTTGAATGAGGCCTAATCTATGAAGAGATGTTTAGATCATGGTAGTTTGAGTACTTATAATTCATTACTTCCACCCCTGCTCAACATTTTGCAAAAATCACTATGATGCCCTGATTGTCAGCAAAATATTTCATCATTGTTTTTAAATGGTGCCAGAGTTCATCTCACAATTTCCTGTTTGAAATTTTAAAAGGTCATTCCCCCACATGGATGCATGAATACACTCCATCATAAAAATTAACCACCAGAACAACAGCACACAAATAATCACAGCAAATAATCAGAGTGTCAATGCAGCACAAGTCAGTTCAGTATAAATCAGTGTGTTGACAAGACAATGAATAAACACATTTAACAAGAGAGACAGAAAAGAAGAGAGCGAGAAAGTCATTTTCAGTAAAGTCCAAAATAAATATTCCCCGAAACTCTTCAGAGTTCAACAACTTTTCAGGTCTTCAGCAATAAACAGCAAAAAGAACTTTGAACAGTTTGTTCAGGATCTCAAAATTTGGCCCGAGTAATACCTCTTCACCAAAACAAATCAAATTAGGATCTGTGGGACAGTTTTTTTTAATCCAAACCATGATTTTCACACAAGTCCGTAAACCTACAATATTTATTAAACCACAGCGCTCTCACATTTAAAATAAAAAGGTGCACAATGAAGAAACAAATGCACAAATCTCGCGAGAGTTACACAAATCAAGGGTTCCTTTCTAGACTTGACAACAGTTCAGTTCATGAACAAACAGAAACTCAAACAGCAAAAGTTTGTGAAAGAAGAAAATAAACGGCAAAAAGAGGAAATGAAGACCTGACTTTCATCAACTCACCTGCAGTGAAGGAGATTATTGATCAGCTGGTTCCGGAGATATTTGCTCTTTTCGGAGGACTCACTTGGCGGTTTTTCCCACGCCGGCTTCAGACGTCCATCACTTCCCTTTTACCTTCATTATGAAGGAAGAGCCGTGAGCCGACTACTCGAAAACCGGTCAGTGATTGGCTGTCACTATGAACAGGTGACAGGGGCGTGGCGTTAATAAATTAAAATTAAATAATTTCCAGGGGAGAGTGCATATTAATAACATTACTATAAATATACCCGAATTAACCAAAAGGCTATTTTTTATTGACCAGATGTAAAGTTTTCAACCTAAAATCAATGTGAAAATTAAGAAGTGAATTAAAGAAATCTGCCTGATAATCTAGGATTCGCTTTGAAATGTGGACGCCTTTGCGTGGTCACATGCCAAGCTCAGTATCACCAACTTTACAGAGGCAATATGAAGAAATGAAAAGAAAACTGGATAAGAAAATGTTTATAATTAATAGAAATTTCATGAACTCATTAACTGAAAATTTATAAAACATCAGTACATTTCTTCATAAAGAATTTAAATAAAGCAAACATCATATATCACCTATCTGAGTTTCTTTATATATTTTTTTTAATTTTAGTAATATTTTATTCTCCTATATTTCTTTATTTTATTTCATTTTGTTGTATTATTTTATTCTTTGTTATTCTTTTTCATTTGTAAATCTTTTATTTTCATGTTTTAGGGGCCACTTAATAAACAAGCATTAATATTAACTTTATTTACCAGAAAAAATAAGTAAACATTAAAAGGCTCATAACTAGTTCTAAACTAAAACACTGTTTTAAATCAAAGTCTTAGCACAGTTTTATCTTACAGTAGTCATATTTACCCTGTTCTGGATTGATGGATTGAGGATTAAAGCTGCTCCAGGACTTCCAACAGGCAGGTTTAACTTGTGCTCACTGCTGTTTGTGAGGGAACATGGACTGTTTGTAATATCTAAATCAGGAGTGGACAAACTTTTTACCTTTAAGAGCCAAAACTGAAACTTGCTGTTGGGCCATGAGCCAAAAGCACATACCTGATGTGTTGTATAGTTAAGATACAAAATGCTACTAAGATCCATTAACTTCCTGTGCAAAGAGTCACTCTGTCCGTCTGCTCAGATTATGAAAAATAATTCATAATTAGGGATCCTATTTAAAGAGTTTTTCAGATTATTTTTGGGGGCTTTTGCCTTTATTGGACAAGGCAGGTGAAGGTAGACAGGAAAGGAGAGAGAGACAAAGGAGACAACAAACAAAAATAAAACGGTATAAATAACAATTTGTATCTTTTTAAAAAAAATTAAAACTAGAAACATCTGGTGGGCCAAATCAAACATTATGGTGAGTCAACTTTGGTCTGGACGCCCCAGTTTGGGCAGCCCTGCTCTAAATAAAGACTAACAGGCTCTACAGAGGCCAGACGAGTCTATTTTTTTACTTTCAATAACTGGCTGGTTTGAGACAATTTGTTTTTAGAGGCATTTTTCATTCTCACTTAAGTTTTTTGAACAGATTCTTTCCGCCACTGCTTTTTTTCCAGATTACTCCAGTCCTGGTGTTTTCTGATCCATTCTGTGTTTCTGTCAGCACCATACTGACCCGACTCTCAGGCCCATGTTGTCACATATCACCACCTGAACCTGTAGTTGTTACTTTGTTGGCCAAAACATATTGTTAGGTGACAGAAATACTCATCTAGCTCGCCCCCTGGCTACCCAGAGGTGGAGACATCCGAGCTGCTAGCCTGTAGTTTTTCATTAACACCGACTACATCACTGTGACAAGACTGGATGCAGGAGGAACTACAGATTTTGCAGCATTACAACTCTTTCTCTGTCAATATAACACACAGTGAGGAATTTATTTCTTCAATTGGCTACATTTACCATCAGCACTGACTGCATAAACACATGAAAAGTGTCAAAGTTACCCTTCAAAGGAAGCAGTGGTTAATCTTTCTGATCTTTTGATTCAAAGTGAAAATAAATAAATAAATAAAACAGCACATTGTGGAAAACTGTTACATGAGATGTTTTAAAGCATTTTTTTACAACCAGAACTTTAAAATTCATGAATTAATTTCCTGCAATTAAAATGTTTAGTTGAAAGAGAAATCTGTAATATGTTTACAGTAATAAATCATAATATGACCATGATATGTCATCAGAGATCAACAGATCAGAGTTTATGTGCCAGAATTACTGTTTTGTTTGCCTGTTTCACAAATTAATGCTGAATGTTCTCTGAATGAGTTAGTGTCTGTTGATGAGTCATAAGAAGTCATTAATAATCTTGCAGAAGACGTAGCCTAGATGTTTGTAACAGTTAAATTGAACAAAATTGATGGAATTTGGCAGACAGTGAGACAGACAGTCACTGAACTCAAACTCCAGAGTGCGTATTTTCAGAGCAGTGGGCTTTTATTTTCAGGAGATAATAATGAGCCACTACACTGTAAAAACAAAAAAACAAAAACAAAAACAAACAAACAAAAAAAAAAACAGTTGACACGACTTAGGAATTTCAAGGCAACACACTGCAATAGACTCTTTAGTTCTGAAATAAACTTTAAAAAGTATTACTGACCTATAATATTAAAGTTGAGATAATTCACTTTTCTTCTTTAGATAAACTTGAATTTGTGAGTTTTTCTTATTTTGCGTTGTTGTAAAGTTTATGTTCAACTGTAATTTGTGAAGTTTGTTATGTAACATCACCCTGCCAAGGGACTACAGATGGAAATTAGCTTTTGGATATAATGTTGTATATTTACATGTAAATGTTCATTAAATCAATAACTTGTACCTACCAATGTATCATACATCTCGAGGAAGTTTTCATTAAGATACCATGGAGTCCAATTATGGAATACAAATTTGCACTTATTAACCGATTCTTTGTCTCTATCTAGATATAAAATGAAACTCAAGGAAGCTTTGATGTCAAAGAGATTTGGTATTGTAGAAGCTTGACTGATTTATGTTTTCAACATGTGTGCTGTTTTATGATTTTATGTTTTTCTCAATGTTTGAATATAATTTTAATTAGGTAGAAGATATTTTTGTTGATGCTTCACACTGCATTGTTAGTATTATTACTGTTATTATTTTAATTTTATTTTAATTTTCCTAGGTGGGGTTTTTTAGATAAGCCCGTAATGGGTTTCTACCTCACCTGCACATGTGATGTATTTGTTGCTTTTTATATTTGAATTTTCTTCAAGAATGTGTAAATAAATAAACTAAAACTAAACTAAACTAATTAATATGCACTGTCCCTACTGTAAATAAATAAATGAAATACGAATACGAATACGAATACGAAATACTTTATTGATCCCCAAGGGGAAATTCATTTGTCTGTAGTCTCATCTATTTGTATAAGAATTATAGAGTCTGATGGCAGTTGGTATGAAAGATCTTCTGTATCTCTCTGTCCTACAACGAAGAGAGAGAAGCCTTCCACCACCATTATTTCTTTGGTCCATCAAGGTGTTATGCAGTGGATGATCCATGTTGTTTAGGATGGCCTCCACCGTCCTCATTGTGTCTCTCTCCACAACTTCCTCCAGAGAGTCCATCCTTACTCCGATCACAGAGCCAGCCTTTTTCACAAGCTTATCCAGCCTCCTTGCTTGCTTTTTTCCCAAACTTCCTCCCCAGCAGACTGCAGCATAAAATAAAACACTTGCCACAATAGACTGATAAAACATCTGCAGCATCTTACTGCAGATGTTTAGAGATCTGAGCTTCCTTAGGAAAAAGAGGCGGCTCTGCCCCTTTTTTGTAGAGTGCATCTGTGTTATAAATACTTTTGTGAATGAAGAATTTTGCCAATGTTTATTAATTGATGTATTATGAAAAAAAAAAAGCCTTTGATATAAATAAGATCAATGACGATTCTATATGCGTCCTGCCAGATTTGACGTGAGACAGAACACACACACACACACACACACGCCTCAGGCTGTACGTGAATGCTGATTGGACGACAGAAGGCACGCACGCACGCACGCACGCCACGCACGCAACGTCAAATCATTGCCGACCATGGCGGAATGTGTTCGACTTGACAGCAGCAGAAGTAGTCACACCATGGATAAAAGCATTACTCTGCCGCCCGACGAAATATTCCGCAATCTGGAAAACGCAAAGCGGTTCGCCATAGACATAGGTAGGCGGAAATCCGAAAGTTTAATTTCTTTTGTTCAGCTTTTAGCTCGAACGAAGCTAATCTTTAAAAGAGCACCTCTGCCGCAGCCTGGCACTGAATCACAACACTCAGACTTTTAGTGAAAGTACACAACACAAAGCTAACGTTAGCTGCTTAAAGCCGTGTCTGATTCTAACGTGTTTTAACAGTAAAGTCCGTTTACAGTGAAGACGGAAGTGTGATGAGGTTTCAGGACTGTCGTCGTCTGGTAAAAGCGCAGGTGTGCCAAACAACCTGGGCAACTTTGACAAGTACAACAAGGGGTTGATGTTAGCTGCTAGCTAGCCTCCGTCTGTTTAGCTAACGTCACTGTTTCACAGTTCATTCAAGGCTACATATTAACCCAGTTTGTCGCCTGTGTTCACTGTTGTCTTGCTTTAACAGGTGGGTCTCTCACCAAGCTCGCCTACTACTCGACTGTGCAACACAAAGTGGCCAAAGTGCGATCTTTCGACCACGCCACGAAGGTAAATATCTCTGTAAAGACCTGTGGCCGGTGTTGCCAGGTTGGTTTGATGTTTTCCAGCCCTTTAGTTGCTCAAAATCCGCCCCAAATTGATTAAAAAACAACAACGCCCAAAATAACAGTCATTCCCGAAGACCGGATGTGAACCTACAGGTGGATCACAGGAGATTTTATGTAGATCCCCAAATAATAAGACTATGCAGGAATTTATATCTGTAGTACACCTTTGATAAAGCATTTATAATGTGCATTATGAGAGGAAAAACAAGGACTTGTTAATTCTGTCTAAATGCACTTATTTTGTCTAATTTAGCCTAAAAAGTTTTTTGATAAGATGAACTATAAACAATGAGATAGCCTGTTAACGCAGCCTAAATGAAGTCAAAACTGCATGGACAGGGAAAAGCTTATATCTCCTATAGCCTACAGTTCATTTATGTGGAAAAAAACACCACCACCAACAGCTGTTACCCAGCTAACCTCACATACACTATGTAAACAAGCAGATGTAATGGAATAATCTTTCTCCTCTTCTCTGTGTCTCAGGAGGCTCCCAGTGACAAGCTGTATGAAATATCCGTGCAGGAAGAGGTCACTGCACGCCTGCACTTCATCAAGTTTGAAAATGCGTACATCGAAACATGTTTGGACTTCATCAAAGACCATCTGGTCAACACGGAAACCAAAGTTATCAAAGCCACAGGTGGAGGCGCGCACAAGTTCAAAGAGCTCATTGAGAGGAAGCTCGGACTCAAGTGAGTATTATTGCATTTGGTCTGAATGTTGACCTGCAGATGCTGAATGTACAAACAAGAGGAAAAAGGGAGGAACATTTTGGCATATTCCAGATGACTGAGTCAGAATGAACAATGGTCCTTTGCCCGAACTGTGACTGATTCACACACAAAGCAATATCCTGTCCTCTTCCTGAGAATCAGGTTGAAACAGAGGATAGATTTGATTGTTTAGAGGAACCTATGTGATTTTATTCTGTTGTGAAAGCTAGAAAATATCTGCTGTTTATTGGCTTGCAAACTGTGGCAGCTACTTTCCTGGTTCACCAAACATTATGTGAAGGCATACTGATGGTTGACTTCTTATTGTCTGCATCCGTATGTAACAAGCTTAAGGGATGGATATCGTTAGGATATCAATACTGTTACTGCTTACTGATGCTAGTATACAATACTCTTATTGATACCACTCACCAGGCCTGGAATTTCATCATTTTAGTGGCATGGCCACATGTTCCTCTGTGTACTCAATTTTTTGAGGGCCAGTTCCAGGGCAGCAAGGCCATCAAATAAAACTTGAAATGATTTTAAGTCCACAGAAATAACGAATTTAACACAATGGTGAAGGATTATTTTATTTAAAATGGATGAATGAAATGGATTTGGTTTAAATGATTTGAAATAGGTCTAAATAAGTTTAAATTCACAAAATGTTTTATTATTATTTACAGCTTAGCAATATTTATACAAAGTCCTGAGTTCAATCCCCATGCTTAACACTGGACTTATCAGAGTCACCGGACTCATATGAAGATGGAGATTCAGGGGGACTAACGTTACATTTGTTAACATTAATGTTACAAACATTAGGCAACAATACTCGTCAGGCTCCTAACACTTCTCAGACCACTGGGTCAGCTAAGTTAATGTAGCGGTGTATGAGCAATGCTTGTCTTATTTGTTTGCTAATTTATCAAATTGTTGTCGTAAAATTACCTACTTTCCTAGCAGTTCATAACAGGCTAGAAATCCAGTTCACTGCTGGTTGTTTGCGCAGTGCTCCACTTGATGGTGCCAAATAACGATTCATAATCTCAACAAAACACGCTGGTGTCTAAAAACCGTCTTCACAGGAAAGAGGTCGAGGAGAAAAAGTTCAAATCTGCTGGAGCAGTGAGGGCAAAGCACCCAGGCCACTGTGGCCGCTGTGGCAACATGGCCTCCATGAAATTTCTGCCCTGCTACATGCCATGATTTGGTGTAAACAAATAAAGAAATAATATGAAAAGATGTGAAATGCAACAGTTACTTTAAAGTTAAATTGTTTAGTTAGGTAGTTATTGCCCTTAACTGCGTTTTCATTAAATGCCCACAGCCCACACTTTTTAACATTTTGCCCTGTCCACTGTTTATGTAATGTTACATCAACACTGATAGCAGTATTGTTTGTCCAGGATGTTTGATATTTTGGTAGTGACCAGTCAGAAACCAGTACCAGACAGTATAGTACCGGTTATCACTACCCATCCCTGACTGGCACTGAGAGCCATATATATGTGATTTTCTTAGTTTTCAGGTTAAATATACTTCATAAGAGAGAGTAAAGAGAGTATCTCTATGAGTAATCTAAAGGAGAATAATCTGTGAAATTGTATTCGTTTGGAATTAAAACCTGCTCATGTAACTCTCAGCACACATGGCACACACTCTGTCTAGAAAAATATCTACTAATATTGTGGAAAGGAGATTACACATCACACTTAATGATTTACCCAACAGAGGACAAAACAGCTTGTCCTCTCCTCTGGACGATTTAAACTAATTGTCTCTTTGCGTTGTGGCAGAGTGGACAAAGAGGACGAGATGACCTGCCTCATCAAAGGCTGTAACTTCGTGCTGAGGAACATACCTCACGAGGCTTTCGTGTACGCCAAGCACGCCGACTCAGAGTTCCGCTTTCAGACGACTCATCCAGACATCTTCCCTTACCTGCTCGTAAACATCGGCTCCGGCGTGTCCATCGTCAAGGTGACAATTGATTAATCAAAGTTCTGTCAGTGGTTTAGGAAAGTTGGGCTCCCTTTTTAACCATTTAAAGTACAGCCAACACAATTAGTTGATGAAATGATTAGTATTAGTAGTTAGTTTGTAGTTGTGGATTATTTTCTGGTTTAGAATTTTTTATCAGGCAAAGCAAGTTTATACACGCATTCATCTTTATAAGTCCTCCCTCTCACTTCAGGAGTGACTCCAAACTTGTTTAACAAGAAGCAGATTCTTCCGTGTTTTCACTGACTGAGCTATGAATGAAACTCCTCGACTTCAGCTGTGAAACTTCTGACCCTTCTGTTTCAGTGCATGTCTATCTTTCACATAAACACAGTTAAAGGGATAGTTGGGATTTTTTGAAGAGGGTTTGAATGAGGTGTTTATTCACAGTCAGTGTGTTACCGACAGTAGACGGCACTCAACACGCCCCAAGTTTAGAGAAGCAGCCAGAGTACAATAGGAGGAAGCTAAGCAATGTGCTGGGACAGTAAAACATATTTTAGCCACTTAAAAAGGTCATTATCATATTTTCACTGGTTTACCTCGACATCCCACAGGCTTTTCTGGTGGAAGGTGCTGTTAATTGTACAACATATATATGTACACATACAAAAAAAGTCATACTAGTTGATAATGAAAATAACTGTCACTTGCAGCCCTGAGCTAAAGCATATTTCTGTCTTTGTTAAGGTGTGAAGGTCACTGCTATGTTTTTTTTTATTATATGAACAATGTCAGGGCTGCAGCTGACAATTCTTTTCATTGTCTATTAATCTCTCTGTTATTTTCTTGATTATTCGAATACCCGTTTAGTTTATAAAATTTCATAAACGGTGACACAAACTGACATTTTGCCCACAAAGATATTCAGTTCACTGTCATAAAGACGTTAAGAGACCAGAAAAAATTCACATGTAAGAAGCTGTAATTAGAGAAGTTAGCCTTCTTTTCTTCAAAAATTTATTCAAACTGATTAATTATGAAAGTAGTTGTTGATGATTAATTTAATAACCGTTTCATAGTCAGTCAATTGATTAATTATTGCAGCTCTAAACAACTTTAAAAACAAATATAGAATATAGAAGAGATTTTTAGTAGAAACATGAATAAATATGAACTTCTTGGAACCAGAGGTTGTTTCGATTTAAATATCTGAAATAACTAAACTAAAACTTATCTATAAATTAGTAGTTTCTGATACCAAAGTGACATTGACTGCTCATCACACATTTATTTATGTCAGCGCAAATGTTGGACAATATCTCAAAGAAATGTCTTGAATTCAGACCATATTGCAGAAACAAAACTCACTTCAGTTTGTACATTTTTCATCAACAGACAGTGATGTGAACCTTTTAAGACTTTATTGATTAAAGTATCTTGCCTTCAGTCCATATCTTTGTTGCAATTATTTGATCAAGTATTATAGAATATTGGGTGATATATATTTCTTAAACTTAAATATCTGTATTGTCATTTGCTCCAAAAATTCAGTATCAGTTTGGCTCTACAGACGGACTTTGTCCTCATTATGTAGCTAGTGGGTCAAGACATTCACCCTTTAAATGAGATGGTCTTGGTTTGACCGCAAGTTCTGTTTTTATCTGCTGTAAAATGCTGACCTTGTAAATGTACGTCTCATGTTTATTGTGCAAGTTTGTCTTTGTCCATATGACTGTCGTTTTTATAAAGAGGCTCTTCTGCTCTCCTTCTTCAACAGGTTGAATCAGAGGACAAGTTTGAGCGAATAGGAGGAAGCTCAATAGGTGGAGGGACGTTCTGGGGCCTCGGAGCCTTGCTCACCAAAACAAAGGTGTCCTAAATAACTTTTAGACTGAGGACTGTAGTAGCTGTTACCTTGAAGTCAACCATTAATGATGTCTTCTCAGTGCATTTTTTTTTCTTCCCTTTCACCTAGTGAACTTTACCCTTTTGTCTCCTGTAGAGATTTGATGAGTTGCTGCAGTTGGCCTCCAAAGGGCAGCACACAAGTGTCGATATGCTGGTCAAAGATATCTACGGAGGATCATACGGGTCTTTGGGTTTGACTGGAGATCTTATCGCGAGCAGTTTTGGAAAGTCTGCTACTGCTGACAAAGGTGACACATGTGCACATTGATTTTTTTTGTGGTTAACCTGTAGCGTTGCATGTACATTTATCCGGTTTAATGTAATAAAAGACTGAAATGACACTGGAGGGCTGACCCAGAAGAGAGAGAGGAGCTCAAAAATAGAATTAAAGGTTCAGGCACAAGTTTGGTTTCTTGTAGGCAGTTGCATAGTTGGAGGAAAATCCCTGGGAAAGAGGAGAGAAAACTCCCACATGCTGTCCTTTACTGCCAGTAAACTTTATTAAGGAAACAATGTTTCGGTCTTTTGACCTTCATCAGATAAAACAGAGAAACAGACAAGAATCCAGGCAGATAAACCCAACACCTACCCGGGGGGAGCAGTCAGTCTCACAGGCTATTCACAGTCTGTCAAAAACAGCAGATATATCATTTGATATGCAGACATTGTTATAAATAAGATTAAAATATCGTTATAATATTGGAAGAGCTCTGGGTAACACTATCACACTTCACTCCTGCTGACTACCCCATAAATTCACCTTTAAATCTGCTGAAAGTTATAATAGAAAATCAAATCACATAGCACTCAATCGCATGGTAGAATAGGTAGAAAAATATTTTTAAATCTTGTAGAAATCTATTTTTGAATATCAAAGACCCTTGGAAAAAACAGAATAGAATAGAAGAATGTTTTTAAAATTAAAGTTTTATTGACACTTGGAAAAAGTATTGAAATATGTCATAGAAGCTTATTGTTAAATATCAAAAACCTTTGGAAGAAGTAGAAAAATCTCACAGAACATTGAAAAACAAAGAAGAATGTTTTTAAAATCTTATAGAAAGTGTTATATTTTAATACCACAGACACTTGGAAAAAATAGAAATATAAATCTCATAGAAACTTGGAGAGAGAAGAAACAAATGTCATGTAAACATGAAAAAATATTTAAAAATCTTGTACAAACTTGAGGAAAAGTAGAAAAATATTTAATCTTATAGGAACTTTGTAAAATATTTTTAAAACTCATAAAAGCTTGGGGGGAAATGTAAACATTTTTAATGGACATATTTTAAATCTGATTGAAACTATATGGAAAAATAGACAAATAGAAAAAATAGAAATATTTCAAAATCTTATGGGAACTTGTGTAATCATGAGGATGTTGTGGATAATGAAACAAAATGATCCAAGTAGGGCATCAATACCTGGACAATAGAAGTAACGTCATCATTAGTGAATCGGCCGTGTGTAACAATAGAACACTTCCTGGCTGAACCCAGAGACAAGAGACAATTTATCGGCTGCAACAAAAACGTACACGTCCTCTTCTCTCATTAGATTCATTACAATAATAGCAAAGTATATGACTAATTAGTTACAGGAAAGTGTGATAGCTTGTGTTGTCGTCCCTCTTATATTTGCCCTAAAAATGTTATTCGGGCCTTAAATGATGTGCTTTATATTTTGCAGCTTGTATATGTGGCTGATTAATTTTGTTTGGAACAAAAAATTACATTTAAGTGGCCCCTACCTCCTTTGGACTTGAAAGGTGTCTCTAAAAAGTTGTTGCTTTGAACTGCAGCCAGCTTGGATTCGGGGTTTGTAAAATATATCTGTCGTGACCCATTTTCACCGTGAAGAAAGTTTTAACATTATCTTTGAAATTCAAACCTACCGCTGCAGGAGTAATCCACTTCTCTGTAGTCAGAATAATACAAACATTTATAATTTAGTTTCCCAAATAAATGGAAAAGCAGACAACTTCCATTTTAATCATCACACATCGCTGTTTGAACTTGCTGTAACCTCTGTTAATCCAAGCTGACTGTGCTGCTGCAGGCTCAACAATCAAAGGATGGAGTTTAAAACTGAATTAAATTAAATTAAATGTTTGTGTTTGCGATGTCTTCTTAGAAAGGCAGCCTTGATATTTTCCAGTTTTGCTGAAGTGAACTGATGACCTCTCACCCAGCTGTTTTCTCCACGTATTAAGAAATGTAGGGATGGCTGCTCTGATCTGCTGCCGTTGAGCAATTATTGAGGCGTTTATGACTTTGATATCGATTCAAATTATCATCTCAATGCTCATAAAATTTTGTTAGACTTTGTACTGGCATTGAACAGAAAGAAGGTAGTGAGAAGCCTCTTAATTTAAATTCTGAAAAGGTTGCAGCTGTTGTACTGTTAATATATTAGTGTTGTGAACATTTTCCCTTCATGTTCATGTAATTGTAGAGTTCTCTAAAGAAGACATGGCCAAGAGTTTACTCCACATGATCAGCAACGACATCGGGCAGCTGGCCTGTCTGTATGCAAAACTCCACAACCTGTCCAGGGTTTACTTTGGAGGCTTCTTCATCAGAGGACACCCCGTCACCATGCACACCATCACCTACAGCATCAACTTCTTCACCAAGGCAAGACCACGTCCCCTGCAGACAGACAGACAGACAGGCAGACAAACTATCCCCCCACATTAAATTACACAACAACACAACACAAACACAGGAAACAAATACCTCATTTACACCTGGCGTGAAAATGGGATCTGTATCTGGATAAGAAATGATCTTGCGTTTGTGTTTAAACCTGCTATTTTTAATGTGTTCTTGTTTTCCTCATTGAGATTGTGTTGCTGTCTTCCAGAGCAAAACCTTAAAAAAAATCAGAGTTTTGTGGTTGCTGATTTAGAGGAGACTTTTTTCTGTCTATGACATCCATCCGTCTTCAACTGCTGATCCAAAGTCGAGTCACGGAGTTAGCAGCTCCAGATCGGGACCCCAGACTTCCCTTCCCCCGGCTGCATTAACCAGCTCTGACTGGGAGATCCTGAGGTGTTCCCGGGCAGGGTGGAGATACAATCCCTCCACCTGGTCCTCAGTGGCGTCCACTCAGGCCACCTCAACTGGCTCCTTTTTACGCAAAGGAGCAGTGACTCTACTCCAAATTCCGCACAGATGACTGAGCTTCTCATCCTGTCCTTAAGGGAGCCTCCTGAGAAAACCCATTTTGGCCGCTTGTATCCGCAATCTCGTTCTTTTGGTCTATGACATATTATTTATTTGCTCCCTCTTGTAAATTCAGCAAATATAACAGGTTAACTTATTCCTTTATTTGTATAAAAATATTGTAGTTGTTTGAGCTGGTGTGTTGCAGTACCTGTTACTGGATAAATTTGATAACAGCAGATCAGCTGCACAGATGAATGAAGCACACACACACACACACACACACACACACACACACACACACACACACACACACACACACACACACACACACCACACACACACACACACACTGTTGTTTCTTACTCTCTATCTTCATTGCATTGCATCTTTTGACACTTTTAATACCAGTTGTAAATGTGGTCAAAGAGTCTTGATGCTCTATAAGACTTCCTGTTTGACTGTTTTTTTTCACATTCTCACTGATATTTCTCAGTTTAGCCTTGAGCTTGGTGTGTTGTCAGCTGAACTTGACAGTGTTTCACCTACAGCCCCTCCTTTATGTTGTTATTGTTGTAGGGTGAAGTTCAGGCCTTGTTCTTAAGACATGAAGGTTATCTCGGAGCCATTGGAGCATTTCTTAAAGGAGCAGAGGAGGACAGTGAGTAAAAACCTACAAATGCACATTATTGCTCTCAATTTGGTATCAATGGGGTATATATATATACGTGCTGTATACACTGAGTATGTATGTATGTGTATATGTTGATTAACAGTAGGCCTAAAGAATGTGCTGACTGTAAACTTGTAGTTTTACAGGAAGCAGATTCTTGCATATTTTTATGATTAAATCTCCAGAAAAAACGTTGCTGATTAAAACTATGATGAAAGTTTTTAGTCAATGAAATGAACACTGCTGAATACTCACCATAAATGATAATAAAATTCCTTATAATGCAAATGTTATATCACAAATCTTTAATAATTCAACATCTTGTTCTCTTCCAGATCCAAACCAGTACAGCTGGGGTGAGAATTATGCAGGAAGTTCGGGCCTGATGAGCGTTTCTCCAGACATGAATCCAATGCAACGTGCGCGCAGCGGAACGGTGAGTCTGTTGAGGAGACAAAGACTGATGAATGTGAAGACCCGAAGCTGGGTCATGGACCACGAGGGGCCACTTAAACCTCAAACTGCGCTGGTTCATTGGCTTTTATTTCAACCTCCTTCTTCTTGACAAATTTATAGATTTAAGCTTCATTTCACATTTTATTTTGGTCTCCTTTAATGAAAATACCATCACCACTGTCGTCACTGAAGCATCATCCAAGACATTAATTAATCTTTCATACTGTTTCTTTTCGTTTCCTCTCCACACATTCCTCTGTCTACCTAACTCTCTCCTTCAGTTTCCCGTAAGTACCTCCGTCTGCTTCACTTGTGTGCACTGGTTTGATAACATGTGGCTCCTGCTCACAGTAGCTTGTTCTGTAGCTGTAAACACTCCACTTAAGTGTTTAGTCATGTCAGGAATTCACCTTCTTCACCTTGGAGACCTCAGCTTACTCTTGAATTCTGATGAAGCTCATGCTGTGTTTTGTGCCTTACTAAATTCAGGGAACCCGCAGGGTCTTAAAAGTATTAAGTTGCAAAATTAAGGCCTTAAAGGAATTAAATTTTGTTTACAGTCTTTAATTTCGCTAACAAGGGTCTTAATTATTTATTGTCCTTTCGTAGGATTATATAAATGCTACAGCATCATAAATAACTGTCAGATACGTATGTTTTGGTGTAATTTATTATCATGCTGCAGCCTCACAACTGCTCTAACAGAGTTAAAGGGATAGTTCACCCAAAAAATTTAAATGTAGGAAAATTTTAATTTAGTCTTTATCCACTCATGTTGCTTGAAGGTCGGGTTTAGTTTTTTAGTTCACAAAACAAATGCTGGAGTTTCACAGGAAAACAGTGTGTCAGAATCTCTCAAACAATATAAGTGAATGTTTCAGATGAAAAAAAGTCATTTGAGTCATTGAACAGCAGAGCAGAGACGGAGCAGTGGAGAGACAGTCAAGTGAAAGTAGGTCAAAGTTTAACTTATTCGAGTTGACAACAACTGCCCTTTTTACCATAAGTAAGTGGCGCGAAATTTTGCAAGAAACAAGCCAATACTTTATCAATACACCTGATCAACAGGCGTAAACATGGTGGCAGCAGTCTGCTCTGTGCACCGTCTCTCATCCATCAGCAATGAACAGCGTGCTAGCTCGCCTAATCACCAAATGTTACAAACAAGCTTAAAGCTGTTTGAATATCGTCTTACTGTTTAGTTTATTAAAATTTGTCAGATTCCTGTAAAGAGGAGGACAGGACGAAGACACTGACTGATGTCTGTGTTCTTCACTCTTTAGAAACTTCACTCAGTATTTTGATGACAGAAATCTGATTTATTTTATTTACATTTTAGATTTGTTTCCGGAGAATTATTTGATTTTATATAGAGATTTTGCTGTTGTAAACATTACTGTTGCTGCTCTAGAAACAACATTTAGTTATATTTAAAATATTATATAAAACATTTTTTTAAAGAAAAGAACCTAATAGTACTGTTTTTAAAGTGGCAGCAGAATCCAAAATACAAGAGGATTAAGCCCATTCCAGGCAATATGAATGTGAGTTTGTATTACAATGATTTACTAAATTCGAGTACCTGGTAAATAATTGTCTTTTAGAGCTTAAAATTCATACATGTTATTTCTTTAATATTTTTTCCGGTATGGTCATGGAGTTGCATTAAAGTTAATTCTAAGTGGTATTAAAAAAAGGTCTTAAAAAGTCTTAGATTTAGCGTAGGGAACCCTGGAGGTACTAACTTTTGGTCAAATCATTTGCTGTGAACATGAAAAATAACAGTGTTTGATGTTTTTGATTTCATAGTGTGATATTTAGAGCATGCAGGTGTTTGTAGAGCATCACACAGCTGTTAACCTCTGTTAGCGTTAGCTGCCCCTGAGTTCACCCTCACCACTGAATTTCCTGCTTTTTCCCAGCTTTCATTAACCAGTTTTCATTAGTGCGAACTGCAGAGTGCTGCAAATGAAATATTAGTTCATCTTTTGGGACTCACCACTCAAGAAACCTTCTATCGATGTTTGTTCTTTGACTTCCTCTAATGGACTATTGATCGTGTTCCACAATTAATGAATCCGCTCGCTTCCACCGGCTTTTAGGATTCAATCTTACTAGAACTTCCCCTCTTTTTTTCTTCTTCTCTTCCTGCTTATTTTTGTCTTATAGAAAGAGAAAATACTAACACAAGTGAAACCATCCACAGTGTTGCTGAGAAAACAGGAAATATTGTGAAGTACACCCTGGAATAAAAGTTTCTAAGAGCGATAGCTGGATATAGGCTTTGACGTTTGAGCGTTTATAGATAAAACAGACAGCATGTGTCTTCTCTGTCTCTGTCGCCGTCTCTGTTTCTAGTTTGACATGTTGGAGATGGACCGTCTGGAGAGGCAGCTGGTGAATCTGCCTCTGCTGCAGGACCCTTCATCTTACATCCCCGACACCATGGACCTCACAGAGGACGCCCTGGCCCGCGAGTATTGGCTCTACTGCTTCGAAGAGGCCCTAGACGGGGTAGGACGGCATTTGGGATACAGAATTATAGAGTTTGAAATGAAGATGTGCCACACAGACAGACTTTATATTTGAAGAAGAATGTATTTAAAATGAAACAAAGACCTGTTTCATAACTGATTGAGCAAGTTTTAAACAGTGAATCTGCATTGCAGTTTAGGTGAAACTTTAATCTTTGCCTCCTCCGAAGGATTTGTGTTGTTATGATTGTAAAACCGTTCTTGCCAACCCCTCTGATTTTCCCTGGAGATTCCTGTTTTTCATTGCCTTCTCCCAGCTTCCTCCTGGGGTCATAATTCTCTAGCATTTCTTTTTTTTTTTCCTTTTCGTTCACACCTCATTCAGTCAGTGACAGACCGAGAGGGAAACAGAGACTTATATGAGAGAGAGAAATATCAGATGAAAGAAGAAATTCCTGTTCTTTACAGAAAGTTTTGATGGAAGAGCAGCCTAACTAACATTACCTTAGAAACACATTTGTTATTGTAATCAAATTTGAATAGGTAAAGTTAAATGCTGTGCTCCCGTTGTGTTTTCCTGCTAACAGGTGTCAGTTAGGTCATTTGCAGGCATCTATTTGCAAAAAAAAACGTGTAGTTTTTTACTTTGTTTCTTTAAAAGACCAGAATGCAGGAATCAAAGCCTGTGAAACTCAATTCAGCTGTGTTGTATTTGCACTGGGAAAAAAAAATCACAGCCTGATTTCATGTTGCATCATCTATGTTTAGCTAGTTATCTGTAATAAAATGAAGACTGGTTATGGGGCTACATGACATGTTTAAAAAAAATCATGTTGCAGTTATTTTTCAGATATTGCAATTGTGATTCACGATTATTGGGAATGATCATTTTCAGTGAAAAAACTCTTAAAATCATGCTGATGTGACATTTGTTGAGGTCTGCATCAAACAACCATGTTTTCTTATATTCGGAGAACAAGATTTGTAGATCAGAGCATCTCTGCAGCACTATAGTACTAATCATAAAGCTGTTTTGTCACACATTTGTCCTTTATCAAAGCAATTGCAGCTTCTTCATCTTGGATATTGCAGCTTTGGTACAATTAAGATTCATTGTCCAGCCCAAATTGATTTTTCGTTTGTTTATTTATTTATTCTGCTCTGTGCTTGTGTGCCTCGGAGGTTGTGAACGCTGCTGATTACTGACCTTGTTATTTTTCGGAGCAGTGGTTAAGAGAGCTGTGGCGAGCCAGCCCGACATGCCGGAGGCAGCCGAGCGAGCCGAGAAGTTCCGACAGAAATACAGACACAAGCTTCAGACCCTCCGCCACCAGCCTTTGTAAGGACTGTTTTTGTTTTTGCATGCAAGGCATCTCCTCTGTTTGACCCAGAGGTTTCTTTTAATCGACCGAACCTCGAGTCTTTTCTTCAGCATCTGCATTAGTTTCATGTTTTCATACCTGCTGTAACTGCCCAAGTGCTTCGTCAATGAAAAAGGGAAGTTTTGATGTTGAATCTGTTTACTTTTTCTGTTTTTAGTAGTTGGACGCAGTGCATAAATATGTGTCAGTCATATTAAAGGGATAGTTCAGATTATTTGAAGTCAGGTTGTATAAGGTATTTATCTATAGTCAGTGCTTTACACACAGTGGATGGTGGTCGGCACGCTGGAGTGCTGGTGTAGGAGGTAAAGCAACATACTGCTGTGGACAGGGTCAGCAGCAAAACATTTTAACCATTCAGGGAAAACAATATCAGTTTCAGTGTACACTATATTTAGAATATTTTGCCTGCTTTACCTTGCTGACAGCCATTTCTGACAGGAAACTGCCATATTATTTTAAGCCAAATATCACTCTCTCCAAAACAACCAGATTTTACAGAACAGGGGAGTTGCTGGTTTACCACTTCCTGGATCAATTAGTTTGTTTGCATTGTTTTTTGACTTTGGTGTACCCGAACTAACTTCTACAATAACACAAACAAATTAGGCCTTGGAAGTCTTGGCCTGTTTTTGACGTTGCCTTTATAAACCTCCCGACCCACAGAGACGTCATGTTACTGGGAGAGCAGGTAACACGTAGCATCGCTGATGGTATTACCGAATCGTTGGCTGTTAAAAAGCTAAGATGTATCGTATCATTCAACATGTGTCAGTGAGAGCACACCCTATGATCATATCTTGTTCTAATCTGACAACATCAAACAAAAACTAGAATGAAGTTTCATAAGCACTTTCGACTGAAGTACAGGGACGACACAAATGTACATAGTTTAGCTGTGATGTCTTGAACACGCTCATGTGATCATCGCCTTCTCTCACATAGAGGGTTTTAACCACTTGAGGCAAAGGTAGACCGGAGAATCTTGTGTTTTGTGTGGTAAAATTACGGATTGCTTTGTAGAGAGCAGTATTTGGCTTACAGAACGTCAGTTTTCCATCAGAAAAAGCTGTCTGATGGCAAAGTAAAGCAGTGAAAATACTCTAAATATAGCGTGGACTTTTCTGTCGATCGGTCTTCTTTTTAGTTGGCTAAAATTCGTTTCGCTGCTCTTTCTGTCCACAGCAGTGTATTCCTTAGCTTCTGTGCTGCTTCTCCAGAACTGGGGGCATGTTGACCACCACTGTAGGTAACAGACTGACTATGGATAAATACCTGATACAACCCTACTTCAAATAATCCAAACTATCCCTTTAATTTTGTCAGTGATTCATGTAAACATGTAAACTATTGTTGAAATTTGACAAAAACAGAACTGCCAGACAAATGCCAGAAACACCTGTGCATTTCAGTACTAAGTCTTTTTTGGTCAGTTTGATAATATTTTATAGCACAATACAGACACAGTCGATACCAGTGAAAAGTGCATTAACTGCCCGAGCCCCGTTGTGTGAATGTTTTTCTCTCTGGCTAATGTAGAGTGCTTCTCTTCTCACCTAGTGCTTATGGATCCCTCACTGTCAGAAGTCTGTTAGACACGAGGGAACACTGTTTAAACGAGTTCAACTTTCCTGATCCCTACTCTAAGGTCTGAGCGAAATCTATCAACCTATTCTCTTTTCTGTCGTTCTTCTTTTTCTTGTGCTACACAGCTGGTTTGGCCCTCACTGATCTGATTTGTCAACTTCTCACAGTATTATGTTCTCATACAGTTTCATGGTGTTTATTTCTACCTCATGAATTAAGTCTAGAATTTACATTATTCTGTAACAAAAATCCTCATGTTGTTTTTTACACGTTTTTCACATCTCTGAATGCTTCTGATTTCCAACCAGTCTTTTATCCTGTTCAAACTTGCTGTATCCTATCTCTGCTCTCTTGTAGATCAAACAGCGGAGAATGACATCGCTCTCAAGTACTACCAGAAGGCAGTGAAGTCCCTGGAGGAGCTGAGCTGGGAGGACAGACAGTTCGCCCTGGTCAGGGGCGTCCTGGCTGGGAATGTGTTCGACTGGGGAGCCAAGGCCGTGTCAGAGTGAGTGGAGTTAATGGCTTTTATATCCTGTGATCAGCCTGGTTCAGTGGTTTCTCTGTCCTGCCTGATTGTGGGTAGTGGGAGAAGATCTGGGTGCATTTATTGTAGTTTTCATGCAGCAACAAAAGACGTATAAATGAGACTCAACCCTGACCAGACCATGACTGTATCCCCAGATAGTGTAGAAAGCAAGAATTTTAATAACGTTGGCACTGGACATGAACAAACGTCAAACTTAGTCAAGGGTTTTGCAGAATTGCCTAATATTCAGCGTCCTTGTCTGGTGGTTGGTTCAGGTCTCCGACATCACAGTCACATGATTTTCTGATTCACAACCATCCACCACAGCCTCCCTCCTAAGAAGTTCTCTAACATTACAACAACTTCACATTCACTAAGATCCCATTCTAACATATTGCACATTTGGTTGGTGTGATGACAACAGGTGCAAACGTTGTGGAGACAGCAGGATTTAAATGAGGGTTTTGGGTGTTTTACAGCAGTGTTTCCCAAACTTTTTTTTTTTTTTCTGGGGATCCACTTTTTAAAAATGACAAACCATCACAACCCTATTTACAGTAAGTCTTAGGAAGAGTTAATTTGTACATAAATTAACATTCCTGACCATTTTTACTCTCATTTCTGCATCACTTTGTATTATCTTGACACATGTTACTGAAATCATACGCATTTTAATTACTTTATAAATGAGAAATAAATGTATTTAGGGCTAAGTTAACAGGCAGTCTTATTGTTTTTATTTCCTCTCATCATGAAAACAATATGGGACATTTTAGCCTACTTCATAATGAGACAAAATAATTAACAGGCTGTCATTTTTCTTCTCATCAGAAAAAGAATATACACATTTTAAATTTTAAATTTGTGGAATTTATTCTATAGTCTTTTACTTATTTGGGGACTCAAATAAAATCTCCTGTGACCCACCTGTGGGTCCCGATCCAGTCTTTGGGAATGACTGTTTTACAGGTTTCCGTCATGGGGAGTTTGGACGGAAAGCAGAATGATCAGAAGCGCAAAATGAAATTCAATACCATGGAATTTAGAGGTGTTAGTGGAAGAGGCAAATAAACATATCGTTGAGCTACAGCAAAGAAAAAAACATTTACAAAAAGAAACTATAAGTATCTACGAGAAAGTCAAGAGACAACAGATGAAATTAAAAGAAGATGGCAAGATGTAAGGCGAAGAACAAAAGAAAAACTGGCTTATAATAAAACATCTTCAACTGTCTTTGAAAAAAATAAATGATTCTAAAAAAAATATAGTTAATCCATGGTGCAGAAGGTGTGAGGTGTGTTCTTTGTGGCCCAGACGCTCAGGCGGGACACCTGGGCCACTGCAGTGCACACCAGGCAGCTGCTCAGCGCCGTATCTGGTCTGACAGTGGCCATAAATGACCTGGCAAGAGGGATCAAAGACAAGGGGTATAGGCAGTCGTGGGGTCTCTCACACACAATGGAGCAGCCGGGGACTGGAGAGGGAGGAGAGCAGTGCACTGAGGGAGCGGAATGCAACCGGCGAAATAGAGAGAAAAGTAGGCCGCTGCATCCTTCAAGTGCAGCCATTATCATCACACAAATACATAATACAAGAAGAAGATACAAGAAGATTTTTGTTTTAGGAGCCAAAACACCGATCGAGCCAGTCTCTGTGTTTACATGAAGATTGAAGTATTATTCTGATTATTTGTGAAATATTAAGATGCATGTGAACACAGTCAGTGTTAAGACAGGGAAGCAGTGGAGTAATATCAGATTGCTTTTAATGCACTGACATGCTGTTTGGATATCGCTTCTTTGGGCTCCAGAGCTCAGTGGATCATGTTTATAAAGTGGTCCTGATCGATATAAAGGCTGCAGACAGAGACAGCCTGGTGAGAGGCCAGTGGTGCACTCTGGGAGTCTTTCCACCACTGTGGTAATGTGTTTGGCAATGTTACATTGTTTTGATAAGTTATCTGCCCCGAGGCATCATGGATTGAAAGTAAACAGAATAAAAAAAATCTATTAAAGTAGCTGAAGGCTGTTTACCATTCATACCAACAAAGAATGGAACTGCATCCCAAAGATTCTTTAAGATATTTATTTTATTTTCCGTTCACATGGAATCACAGTAATCTTGACTTTTGACTTCCTAAAGGTCAGCTGCTCTTTAAGAAATGAACTGATGAGGGTTGATATGAGAGCAGACAGCACCTTTTTGTCTGCAGGCTGGGCTGCAGAGGCTGATAAATTTAGTTTCAGTCTCAGAGTTTGTAAAGTTTGGTGTTGTGATTTTTGCTCTGTGATCTAAAAACCTGTCTGACTTTTACATATTTTCTTTTGATGTCTCGCAGCGTCCTCGAATCTGATCCTGAGTTCGGGTTTGAGGAGGCTAAACGGCAGCTAGAAGGTATCAAAGGATTTGTCTTCTCTTTGTCTTTTTTATTTTGTTCACTTTTGCTTATGTTGAACCATTTTCCTGTTTGATTTTTTTCACTTCATTTAATGTCTTTTTAAGCAATAATAGCTAAAGACAATGGGCCTCGTGCTTGAATGTTTTCTTAGTTTTCTCTTATATTTGTTCTTAAACAAAGCAGTTGAAGGAAAATAAGAAAATCCTACATGACTCATGATATGTGTGTTGTCAGGAAATTTGCAATTAGCATATGGAAAGACCCAATAAATCTGTGTAAGGGTAGCAGAGTTAAGTCTTGTGTGCAAGTTTCATTTAACATTAAGCTCAGAAAAAAGTAAAAGTAAGTAAGGAAAGGAAATTCCAAGGATAGCAAAAAAAAACAAATGGGAGAGGTTTGCCTTGCGGGATGTAGCAGGTGCAGCCTGGTTGAGCACTTTGTGTTGATTGGAGAAGTTTAGGAAGCACATCTGTGTGCGTCTGTGGTGTGTCAGTGGGTTATCTCAGACCTCTCGCTAAACTCTCTTTGGGAGACCAGGAAACCGAGCGGCGAGTTCTTGCAGATGACCTGGATTAGATCGTTTTGGCTCCGATTTAAGTTGAGGCTCCAGAACGGCATACAGGTTTTGGAGAATCTGTCTCAGTAACCTGATCATCTTTAAGTGCAAACATTTAAAATTATTGAATGAATATATAGTTGTTTAAGATTTTTCTTCTGTTTTCATAAAGTAAATTACGTTTTCTTAATCATTATTAATATTTTATTTCATCCAAAGTTAGATTTGTGCATACTGGTTTATGTGTGGTCAAGTGCACTCTTAAATTTTGATCATACTTTGCTTGTGCATTGCTGATTTTTTTGCTGAAATTATTTAATTACTAGTTGCTTGCTTATTGTTTTGTATAGTTTGACTTATTAAACAGTGTCAAAGCTGCTAGAGAACAAACAGGAAATAGGAAAGTGCTGAAGAATGCCACAAAATGTCTTGAATTGTTTGCATGAACGGTTTAGGATCAAATCTGTGCGTACGAATGATTCATGCATGTCAAATAATGTCAAAATGAGACTTTTAGAATGAGTCTTTGTGCCCAGAGGTAAAATCTCAGACTGATTTATTTGGTTTCTTTATTTCCTCTCAGAGCGACCGTGGCTTGTCGATTCCTACGACCAGTGGCTGGAGAGACTAAAGGTCAGACTCTTTCTCTGTGTTTTCATTTCAAAGTTTCAAGTTATTAATTGTAGCTTTATGAGCATCAGACACACACACATACACACACTGTTGACGGCACAGATGACCCCAGAAAGAAACAAACACATAACTCAGACACTGTCAGCACGCAGATAACAGCTTTGTAGCGCTCATTAGTGATATTTCATACACATGCGTTAGTGTTTCTGTGTTGTGTGCTCGTGATGATGATGAGTGCTTGAATACAATCCATCCTGGTTTTCTCTTGCAGGGTCCTCCTCATAAGTGTGCCTTGTTTTTCGTAGATAATAGTGGAGTAGACATCATTCTAGGGGTGATTCCTTTTGTCAGAGAGCTTCTCTCTCGAGGAACGCAGGTGAGCAGCTGTAACAACATCGTTTCAAAGACAATGCGTTTGATAAAATGTTGATCCAATTCTTCTCGATCCACGTCTACCTTCAGGTTGTGTTGGCCAGCAACTCTGGTCCGGCTCTGAACGACGTAACGAACGGTGAACTGCAAATATTGACTGAAAGAATCGCTGCCATGGATCCAGTGATTCAGTGAGTGTTGGACAAACAAAAGAAGAAACTGTCTTTTTTTACACAATCATCTTATTATCTTTCCTGCGTAATTTCTAAAACATAAGTTTCTGTCTGATCTCATTATTTCTACAGCAGCATATTGCTGCCACGCCAGAAAAAGAAACAAACAGCTCACCAAAAACGATATTTTTCACATTATTACATCGTACTTCAAGAAAACTTCATCCAAAATCATAAGAAAGAAATTTCCTTGTTTAATGTAGTCTGTATGTCTTGTAAACACATGAAAATTATTGTTTTCACATGAAAATATCTTATTATAACATGAAAATCATCTTGTTACAGGAATCAGGTTTTCACATTGTAACATGAACTGATCCATTTTTCCTTTTCTGGCGTGACAGCTATATGCCGCCATGTGATTTCACACCTAAAAAGCTTTTTAAAACATTGACGTTGTTCAGTGAACTGTGGTCTGTGTGTTGCATCATGCAGGGCTGGACTCAGGGAGGACAGGCTGACGTTGGTCCAGAGTGGTTCCAGTTCACCCTGCCTGGATCTGAGGTTGGTTATGTGGACATTTTTAAAGGGAAAGGCTGGACGTTTACACGTTAAAAAGCCAGAAGCACCTGGTGAAGAATCCATTAAATTTACTGTATTATGAGGGTGATCATGGGCCTTTAAAGTCTTTAAAATGTGTTAAATTCATCATTATAAACCACCGCACACTGAACTGAGTTACTGTGATTTTATCAGGAGCAAAATCACAGTAACTCAGTTCAGTGTGCAGTAGTTTATGTTGATTATTTTAGCTGAGATGCTCCTGTGGCTGACCAGCACCCGACTCTTGAGACTGGCTGTGCAGAGGGAGTTCTGTTTACTTGTCTTAAATTCATTTTTACTAAAAAAAAAAAAAAATGCCTGAATCTTTGGTGAAATCAACAAGAGTTGAATTTGAATGCCTTTTAGATTTTTTCTGTCCATGTTTGCAAACCTTGCCACCTCTGAATGGCATGGAGGAGCTAGCCAGTTAGCTTACCTGCAAACACTCCAGTTACTGTGGGTGTGCTCTTCATAATTTTAAGCCTTTCTCCAGTTCTTCCGTGTAGTGATTAATCTCCAGTATTTCAGAACAAGTCTCATTCATGTCAATGCATCTGTCAACTTGAACTGGTGATTCACATCAAGCTTTACCTCACACATTCCCCGTTCAGCATAGAAATACGAGGAACGATATCAGCAAAAAAGGGAAATGTGTAGGAAATATTGCTGGGTAAATAATTGTCCAACTCCACCGATATTTGTGCAAAAGACGAGCTGTAAAAAGTGGAGCAATCATCAATGTTTTTAAAAAAAAATCCACATATAAACTACAGAACAGAGAACCAGAATAATACAGTACAGAGTAATACAGGGTAGCCCCCTGTATTACTCTTATGACTTTCAGCAGAGAAATTGTGAATGTTTAACACACCATAATTGTCAATAATATCTTTAAGGACGAATGTATTTTTTCACATTAATTTTGTTGAATTCATAATATATTTGCCTTTTTTCATATTTGATTATATTTTATTGCAAAATTGGCCTTAAATTGAAATAACAGCAGCATTACAAAGTCTCACCTTTAGCTTGATGATACATGTAGACACGCTGACTATTCTGTTATTCTTTAGTCCGTCTGGACAAAGTTCTGGCGATGGTGGTGCGGGAGCGACAAACCGACCTGGTGATCATCGAGGGAATGGGCCGAGCCATCCACACCAACTACTACGCCATGCTCAGCTGCGAGAGCCTCAAGATGGCCGTCATCAAGAACTCGTGGCTGGCCGAGCGGCTGGGAGGAAAGCTGTTCAGCGTTGTCTTCAAGTACGAGGTACCGGCCGGAAAGCCCAGCCAGAACTCTGCGGCGCTGACGCCCTCATGAGCCCGACGGAGCTCGAGTTTGAGCAGGACAGAACGCCGAAGTCGAGCAAACCGGAGGCGGGGAATTAGCTGGAGCTCTGAATGTAAGGATGGTGATACTGCCACTATGTGAGCGACTGATCGCAAAGCTGTTTGTGAAATGTAGGACGGGGTTTTTACAGGTGATCATTAACAGGGAGGTTTTACATTTTATTTTGTTGATTTTCAGTGCTGGTTTCATGAACTTGGTTTACACTGCTTTCTCTCTGTCCAACTTCCTGTGCAATCAGTTTAGTCATTACTGCCGATTGATCTCACTCAGCATCTGAGAGTTTGTTTGTCTGCGTTCAGTAAACTTTAACAGACTGTTCGGGCAGATGAGAGCGTCAGCTTGTGGAGAAATGAAAGTTTATTTTGAAATGTTTTGCATCAGTCATTGACAAGCTGCCAGCACACAACACTGAGCACCCATATGAGCAAATGAGATTCTTCGGTTGGTGTTTGTGTGTCACAGACGGAGCGAGCTGCAGCAGCAGCAGTAATTACAGCTTTCAGCGGTAACACTTTTTACATAAAGTGTGTTTAATGTGCCTTGAGGCTGATGTGATGAAAGCATCGTACACTTTGGTCCAATCCCAGTGTCCCCCATAAAGCCTTGAGTCCTGGACCCTCACAGACTTTAGCTGACGCCGAGTGTGAGAGGCTGTGAGGGGTCGGACTGGTACAAGTAGGAACAGGAGAGCACCTTGAGACACATCAAACAAATTACACAATTATGTATATGAAGAATATGAAACGTAGGATTAATCATTAATAGTAGTTTCATCTGTAAAATGTCAGAAAATTGTGAAAAATGTCGATTAGTGTTTCCAAAGTCCAAGATGACGTCCACACAACCCAAAGATATTCAGTTTACTGTCACAGAGGAGTAAAGAAACCAAAAAATCTTCACATTAAGAATCTGAAATCAGAAAATTTTGACTTTTGTCTTTAAAGAATTACTCAAACTGTTTAATTGATTGATCATTAATTCAATAATTGAGTAATAATCGATTGCACCTCCAATGAAATGACAATTTTACAAGACGATTAAAATAAAAAAGAGGCCACACATTCTTGAGAATTGCGACAAAAACACGTCCTCCGATTAAAAAGTCCTGCGTCCGGACCCACACCTGTGATTAAACACACATACAGTCACAAACTGGCGCAGCGCCTGTGCTTCTGCAGCCGTTCATGTGTTTCCATAGTGACACCGAGCGGCGTTTGCGGCTTTCTGAAAACTTTCTGAAACTTTTTACAAGCAGCAAAGCGTCAGACAACATCACTCTCAGTCTTTGACGCCACCAAAATCCTGTCAAATGTTCATCTCGGCCACTGATGATGTATCATCCACAATCTGGTGTTCTCCACCGGCTATTTTGGCCTTTATGTCATCAGTTTTAGCCGTCAGCTAGCCTCCACTGCTGTCAGATGATGGTGGCAAATGAGGGTAGTCCAATTGTTTGGCAGGATGTGGGGTCAAAGGTTGTGTCGTAGACTTTCACAATAAAATTCTGGCTGTTGATCAGGCTTGATATTACTGTACTGGCAAGTATAAATGTGAAAAATATTGTACAATCATTTTCATTTCTGATTTCTCCAGGGGAAAAAAAACATATTGTACCACATTAGTTCATTTTTACCTGCGCCTGCACCTGTAAATTTATATAAATGTGCAGGATTCTGCTATGAACTGTGGGTAATTCCTCTGGCAAAGTCTGCAGAAATGCCGACCTACAGAAAGTGCGCATAAAGGATTAAAAAAGTCTGCGAGAGAGCCCGATGGACTTGATCACAGACCTGCCAGGAAAGCGCTTCAGAGTCTGTTAGTCTGTGAAGAGGACACTGGGATTGGGCCTTTGATTGCTTTTTAATTCCTGTTGAAGGCCACGATACCACACAAACATCTGCTTTTGTTTCCTTCACACCTTAAATTCCTGTGTTTTCATACTGCCAAGTGAATGAATTGAGATTAAGACATGAAACATATTTGTCACTGTCACTTATGTAGCTGTTTAAAGTGGCATCAGGGAAAATGATCAGTGTGGAGAAGCAGCACTTTATCACAAAGAGATTTGGTCGTATTCCTCCACAAGGTGGCAGTATTCTACTGTGACGTGTTTTTTTTTTGTTTTTTTGTTTTTTTTGTTTTTTTTGATTTCTTCAAATCTTTCCCAAGGTGCTTGGTGTCAAAAATTAACACTGCATACTTCAGGTTAAATATTCTAACTGTCTCAGATCGAAGCATCACTCGGGACTCTGTCGTCACTGAGCTGGCCGTGGCACGAGTCCGGGGGATTCACTGTAATTAACCGGCATGTTCAAGTACACGCTGTAATCCATCCCTGAATCAAAAATGCAATTGTTTGAAGGCAATAATACTGCAGCACGTAGTTGTAACAAACATCAAACACTGTGTGATTATGAAGTGGCAGACTGTTCTGCTGACTTCATCATAAATTCAGTTGAACTGAAGGCAGGATCTGATTTTTTTTTTTTTTTCTTTTTTAAAAAGCCTCGGTGTGAAAATGTTCCCCAAAGTCACAGATGCTTCACATGTGGACTCACATTGCAATATTGTTGTGTCATTTGTACATATATGTGATATACAAGTGTGTGTGTGTGTGTGTGTAAAATATATATATACATATATATATAAAATTCATGTGCATCACTTCAGTTAAAGGGACAGTTCACCTCAAAATTACAAAGTTACAGAGTTTTGGAGATATCAGCTGTAGAGATGTCTGCCTTCTCTCCATTATAATGAGACCATATGTCACTCAGCTTATGGTGTTTATTTCAACATCTTTTTATTTCAAACAAGTAAACCACAAACTCGCACTGACGTGTAAACATACAATCATAACTGAGCACACCGAGTTTGTTCCTCATCCCTTCCCTCCACCCTCATACATCCAAGTAAACAAAACAAACAGAGAAGTAAGCAAAAGAGCAAATAAAGGACAGTAAAGTACACTTGGAACTGCACAAAACAAAACAAAACAAAATAAAAACAAAATAAAAGAACAAAAATGGCAGTAGACTTAAAGGTAACAATAACTCAATGGTCCATAATTCACATGTGTGTATATGAAGGCTCAAGGCTGTGAAGTCCGGGTCCAAAAGAGTGCAGAAAATGCCCGAGTCCGTTATTGATCTCATCTTCAAAAGTAAGAATACAGTGGGAACCAAAGCTCTCAAAAAATATGTCCCTCATTACTTTATTCCAAGGTTAGTTTTTCTAATTGTAGGAAATTTAATAACTGGTCTAAAAGTGCACATTTCTTTGCAGAGTGTATCATGGTAGTTAATATTCTGCATTTTTTAAATTCTAATTTGAAATCTGGCACATCATTTATGTGTTTCTCAAACTTTTTTTTTTACAACATGTACCATCTCAGAAAATATTGAGCTCTCCAAGTGCCACCTCAGCCTTTGGCGCCGTTTGGTTCTAGCAGGTTTAGTGAACACTTGACTGGCTCTTCACTTATTCTCAAGTCGCCCACTTTGTTTTCAGCATGGCTGCTCAAAATAATTCTCTCCTGATCTGCATTTTCCTTCATGAACAGTTCCCATTTGGATCCATGATTTCAGTGTTTTTGAAGCATTAATTTTCAGTCTTTTTGGCAACATAACTGGCTGATTTTGGAAAAAAAAAATTTCAGTGAGCTCGTATTATGTATTTTAATTTGAAATTTTGTAGTGTTTTGATAGTATTTTGTTCTTGTTATGGTTTTTTTCATTTTTAAAATAATATTTCAGACATTCCTCCTGGCACCACTAGAGGGAGCCTGTGCACCACCAGTGGTGAAGCTTGAATTAAATAAACACAAACATGGATTTAAATTCTTTTTTCAGGGCTGATGTCGTGAATGAATGAATAAAATTCCAAGAAACTTCTGTACAGTTTATCTTGCCAAGACATACACACACTTTCTGCATCTCTTTCTGCAGTAGAATCTATTGGAACTACTTTTTTCTTAGAAAGAAAGAAGTTCCAACATGAAACTGCTCACAACAAGGTGTGTGGATTATCTTGAGTAACTGGGTCATGATTTCTGGAAAGAGACACCGTTGTTGAGTTTTTCAAACATGTTTTTGTTGCTTTGAGCACCGCGAGCCGAGTGCCATCTGGTTCCATTGTACTGGAGTGACAGCAGACATCTCTACAGCTGATAATCTCCAAAACAAGTCACACCAAAAAACATCTCGATGGATGAACAGCACCACAGGCCAGAGGAAAAATATGTATCTTTGATTTTGGGGTGAACTGTCCCTTTAAGCACACCAAGCACAATTTCGTGTATTATTCTCCTGACAATCAATTTTAATTAAATGGTGAAAACCTTTATTTTACTCCTTTCGTGTGTGTGTATGTGTTCATTCCTCAGCGTGTCAGAGGAGTTCGCAGTCGTGTCGGAGGAACAGGGAGAGTTGAAAGTTGCCCCATATTAAAAAAAAAAACGAATCTGCCCCCGGCGGTATAAAATCTCGACACCCTGGTATGTGGTGGCTGATGCCTGCTGGGGAGCTGCGGGTTGATAATGCATGAGGACGCCTGGCAGGGGGTCCACCCTGCTTTTCCTCTGCTCATCACTCTGACTGCCAAAACACACACATACGCACACACACAATTCTGCAAGACGCCCTCATGGATTTAGTGACATCTATGTTTAACGTATGTGAGGTCTGCCCTGGTTGTATTTTTGTGTGTTTTCTGACTATATAATATCCAGTGTGGGCAGGAATGTTTCCCTTCCAGCATCAGTGCACTTGTGGACAGATTATGAGACGGTGGGCTCCCTCACCTCTTACACACAGAGAGAGAGAGAGACCAAAACAATCATACATGAGTTTGTGTCTGTCAGTGACATGTTGCAGGTAAACCAGAGCTCTCAGGTGCTGCACATGAACTTCAGTATTTAGTTCAGATGCACGCTGACACTCCTGCACATCTACACTGCCTGGCCCCAAAAAAAGTCACCACCTGGATAATTAATTAATATGTGATTAATATGTTTCAGCTGGCAACAAGCTGTGTTTAATAGTGAAAGTAAGAGCATTTCCAACACACAATGTGAAGAGAAGTCAAGGGATTGGGACTAAACAGCCGTGTAGCCTGAAGAAAAACACTTATCAGTGAGAATATTTGCTAGGGAAAAAGGTCATGTGGTCTGATGAGTCCAGATTTACCCTGTTCCAGAGTGATGGGGGCATCAGGGTAAGAAGAGAGGCAGATGAAGTGATGCTCCCATCATGCCTGGTGCCTACTGTCAAGCCTGTGGGGGCAGTGTTATGATCTGGGGTTGCTTCAGTTACTCAGGTTGAAGTTCAGCAACGTTTAAAAAAGAGGTCAGCTCACTACCTGAATATACTGAATGAGCAGGTTTTTGTCCATCAGTGGATTTTTTTTCTTCCCTGATGTCACGGACATGTTCCAAGATGACAATGTCAGGATTCATGGGGCTCAAACTGTGAAAGAGTGGTTCAGGGAGCATGAGACATCATTTTCACACATGGATTGGCCACCATGGTTGGTAGAACTGTGGATTATCTTGAGTAACCAGGTCATGATTTCTGAAAAGAGACACTGATGTTGAGTTTATCAAATGTATTTTTTGGCGCTTTGAGCACCACAAGCCGAGTGCCAGCTTAGTTCCATTACATTCAAGAGAAGGCAGACATTTCTACAGCTGATATCTCCAAAACTTTGCAACTCTCACTAAAGCAATCCAGATGGATAAACAGCACCATTAATAAGAGGATAAATATGTATTTTTGATTTCTGGGTGAACTGTCGCTTTAAATGCACAGAGCACGTGTCCGGGCACAAAGTTACAGTTTGAATAGACGTGTTTCTGCAGCTGCAGTGGGACAAATATCTCTTTTTTTTTTCTGCACGGCTTTTCCCTGTATAACTTTCTAATTAAAGGCTCATAACACCGTGATACCACAGGCCCTGAGAAAACAGAGCAGCATTGACTGCAAGTGTTTGCACAACATTAATTACCGTATTTACAGTAAACACCGATTTCAAAAGATGCTTTTTCTTGAGCTTTGAATTCAGCACACTACAGCTAAAGCTTTTGTGGATTCTGAGAAACAATAACATCAATTTGATCGGTCATGTGACCTTAAACTTACAATACGGTACATTGTGCATCAGCTCTTTTTAGATACATGTAAGTTTATCTTCTGTTTCCTGGGTAATTTGTCATAACTTTCCACTTACATAATTATTTGCAAGTGATTTACTCTGCTTAATGTGGAGCTTACTGTACTGGGATGTTCAAATAATGTCATAAAATAAGGTATCAGAGCCATAAAATGATAAAAATGGTCTTTAAATAGGCCACATTCCTCTGGCTCTTACTGTATTATCTACTGTGAGGTTCCCAGCCTTTTTAATTTGACGTACCTTATTTTATTTTACATTCATTTATGTAAGTTATATAAATGGATAGTTTTGCAGTCATACAACAATTCAGACTTTTTCTTTTCATTAAGTTTGGTCAAGGTTGCATTCCTGCAACTGCTGCTTCTTGCATGTAACCATTACTTATAGCCAACTGGTTCTGTTTCTATGATGTCTTTCAGTGGTTTTTATGCACTTTCAGTCTCAACAGGCAGAATTGGAAGAAGTATTTAGATAATTTCCTCAGTAAAAGCACAAATACCACACTGTGAAATAATGTGTTAGAGGTAAAAGTTCATTGAAAATGTTAATTTAACTGACTACAAGGAGGTTTTAACTGGTTGAAAATAAGCAGGAGGAGATTTTTCTTTACATGATCTTACTTTTGACGTTCATTTTGTGATTATGTTGATAGAAACACTTCTGCATTTGTCCACAGGGGCCTCCAAAATAAACAAAATATGAAAGTTCCTCTTGGTAGCTTTAGGTGAAAGTATGTAGTGTAAATGTAACGAGGAAAATGTACATTAAAGTATTAAAAATAAAAGTGCAGAAAATGTTAATTGTGACTTATGCATTAATGTAAAAACAGGATTTTACTGCTGTAGTTTGCTGAGGTGGAGCTGATTTGGAACTATTTTGTATCAGACCGCAACTGATGGTTTATTTTTTATTAAATTGATTGATCGATTGATTGGTTTGTAAAAAAATATATCTGGTCAACCAAGGTCACCTTACATTAAATAAAAACTTCAATACAGTCAAAAAAAACACAAAAAAAACACCAGTTCTAGTAACTAACTAGTAACTAGTAAAAGTGCAAAAAAGAACAGAAAAATTTAATAAAATTAAACTTAAAATAAATTAAAGTTATTTAAATAATTAAAAGGGAAAACATAAAATCCTCATATTTTAGAAGCTGGAAACATTAAATGTTTTTACATAAATTTTTTTTTAAACAATTGACTAATTGATTCATTTCAGCAGTGCTTTTATAAACTGTTTGTACATACAAAGTGAATATTGATCTCTAAAGTAACTAAAGCTGTCAGATAAATGTAATGATGTAAAAAGTGCAATGTTTCTCTCTGAAATGTGTCGGAGTAGATGAAAACTGTGGCATAAAAAGAAACAACTTCAAGCACAACACGGAAATACCTCAAATCTGTACTTAAAGGGATAGTTCACCCAAAAATGAAAATTCAGTCCTTATCTTCTCACCCTCATGCTGATTTAAGGTCAGGTTTAGTTTTTTATTTCACAAAACACTGCTGGAGTTTCACAGGAAATCGGTGCTGCAGAATCTCCCAAACAATGGAAGTGAATGGTGACCAGTTTTCAAATGTAAAAAAACAACAACACAGAATAAAAACATAAAATGCCTCCATACTGCTTATCTGGTGTAATCCAAGTCTCATAAAGCCCCAACATGCTGTTCACTTGCATGTGCACACTGTTACAACACACACACACACACAGTTCCAACAGTGTGCATGAACACATGAACGTGGCTCCAAGTTAAGGATCTACAGTGAAGATTCAGGCTAAAAACATGGTGTCAATAACATTTTTTTAGTCACCTTGGCATGTTGGGACTTTAGGAGACTTGGATTAAACCAGACGAGCAGTATGGAGGCATATTACATTTTATTCTCAGTTGTTTTTTTATGTCTGAAAACTGGTCACCATTTACTTCCATTGTTTGGGAGATTCTGCAGCACTGTTTTCCTGTGAAACTACAGCAGGGTTTTGTGGGCTGAAAAACTAAACCTGACCTTCAATCAGCATGACTGAATTTTCATTTTTGGGTGAACTATCCCTTAAACTCTGTGTGCGTGAGCCAAACTCAAACTCTTCAGTTTTGAAAAAGTTTTACCAACTATGAATTTTATGTTGAGAATTTTACTTTTGTTCTTTAGATAAACTTTTTTGAGCTGTAGAAGTTGTTTTTTAATATAGAGTGAATTAATTTAAGTGAAAGTGAAATTTTAATATTTTCAATTAAAAGCACTTCATTTTCAGGCACCAAAATAATGACAAATCCAGATTCACAGCTCACTGTGGAAATTTACATTTTACTTGAATTTGTAAAACTCAAAAATTCAAGTTTATCTAAAAAAGAAAAGTAAATTATCTCAACTAAAGATTATAGGTTGGCAAAACTTTTTAAAAGTTTATTTCCAAACATAAGAGCTTGAGTTGGGCTCAAAACAAAAAAAAATCTATTTCAGTACTTTGTCTTGAAATTCTGAGTCATCTCAGCTATTTTCTGTATAGCGTAAAGTGATTCTTACATTTGCCAACCGTAAAAATATGCACCTTATAAACAAATACAAAAACATTTTGAATATTTTGTCAACTAAAATGTGCGTCATATAGCCAACGTCTGTGGCTCGGTGCCTTTTCCTCTAAATTTTTCTTGAGTCTCCATAAGCTCTTTCAGGGAAAAGAGAGAATTTAATTGTTCTCCATACAGGATTTTTTTCTTTTTTTTTGGCCAAAAATGTCTCTTTTGATCATATAGGTTGCGGATCCCAACACAATGATTCTTATTATACATTAACACATGCTTTAATTTTGTTTTACGTCCCATTTCTACCATATGATGCCAGTAAATCCCCTTAAATACTACACACTGGACCTTTAAATACACGCTTTTTTTACTAACTCAGAATTAGAAGTATTCTTGACATTAGTTGAGCTCCTCCACAGTGCCTCTACATCCCCCGTGGGTGTGAATCACTGATCTATTGCACCCAACTGAACTCCACCCATGTGCACTTCCAGCGGAGAATACCTGGATTTACCTGCAGCTACTGTTCACACTCGGCGCTGCTGCAGGATCCGGACCTGTGAGAATACTTTTAAAACAATAAAATAAAAAGGTTTTGATTCCAGCATGAGAGCCACTGACACTACCTCCCCTCATGATCTTTCTCGGTCTCACAGGAGGCACACACAGGAGCTGCAGGGGTCCCATTCAAATGCCAGCTCGTGTTTCCCTGAGCTGTTGATATCTTGCTACAATTTGCCCCGACACGGAGCGAAAGCATGAAGCAATATGTGGAAATCTCAACTTGAGATGGAACCTCCAAAGAAAAAAGGGGCTTCAATGTGTTTTTAAGTACGAGGAATACTCACTGTAGGATCAGCGTGAAACTTAGCCTCCTTTAGAAGTTTTTTTTTTTTTTACACAGTATAGAAACATAGATAAATGATGAAACATGGGTTATATATAAATAAACACACAGTGTGCATGTTTTATACACAGAACATACATGAATTCACTCCCAGAGTCAGAATTGGACCCTTTTCAAAGTAAGATGTTTGAGCATTTCTGAAGGCATTTTATATTTTCCTCTGTTATCTTCCTTCAGCAGACTCAGTCCCTCTGTGTTACACTCACACTTCACTAAGTGGCTTGTCAGCATTGTTTGCATTCAAACCAAATGAGTATAAAGCTTGTTCATTGGTCTCAATAACGCTAACAAGCCTTTTTCTTTTTTCTTTTTTTTTTGAGGGGCAGGACACACAAAACAGAAAAATAAGAGACTAAAACTCTTAAATGTCAACCGGCTCCCTGCAGTGATTTATACACAATCACTCTGCAAATATACGGCATTAAATCTGTCGTATTCACACAACGGGCTCATAGTGTCGAGTTAGAATTAGTGTTGCCGGCGCTCTGCAGTCAATTGACTTTGAAAGAACAGGCCATGAAAAATGCAGTCGCAGGGTTTCACTGCAGAGGATGTCCACCAAAAACTCACCCACCGGATCTTACTGAAGGTGCTCTGAAGGTTTCTTTGGCTATTTAGTCTTTTAAAAAACCTGTGTTTTATTGCAGGTGTAATCATCTATTTTGGCACACACATTTTTCTCTTAAATGACTCTAGACCAGTAATTCCCAAACATCCACAGGTTAGGGTCACAGGAGCTTTTTTTGGGTCGCCAAATATATGAAAGATTATTGAAAAAATTCTGCAAATTTAAGATTTAAACCTGCAGTTCAAGGACGTCATCTTGAACTTTTGTCAACATTCTCTAACATTTGATGGACCAAATAACTAACATCTGATGGATATGCTAACCAACTCATATAGCCACTACTGGCATACTGTAACTCACTCCGTAGCTTCTACTATCATACTCACTTCATTTGCTGCTATTAGCATATAGCTCACCTGAACCCCAACCAGAACCGAAAAAGACTGCACGGAATAAAAAAAAACAGAAAATATCTCTGGTTCAGCTGCATTGATTTTGCTCCTTTTTTTTTTTCAAAACTGTCCATCATAAGTCTGACAATGTCATAGAGTACAATGCAAAATCAATGGAGAACTCCCTTAATTGGAACAAAGGGGTTCATCCACAACCATGAAAAAGAGTCCCGGATCAAAACTTCACAGTCGCCTTGTGTCTGGGCCTGTAGTGCATGTTGGGGCAAACTATTGTTGGATGAAATTGATTCTGTGAAATTATTCTTGGATCCAGCTGAGGGCATTTTATACAATCCGATACTGTAGATGTCTGATGTGACAGGAACATTTTTGACAGGCTGTGGAAAAATCATGATGAAAAACTTAAATTTTGATTCCTATATCTGAGCCTCTGTTATCATAGGTCTCTCCCTCCAGGAAAGTGACATAAAGTACTGATAATCAATACCAATGACAAAAACCAAGGGGGAAGATTACCTTAAAAAAATTCTTCCAATACAATCACTAATTACTTTTTAAAAGATGTAGTCCCTAATCCAAGTATCACAACATTAAAGTAACTTAACTTGATTACTTTATGTTACTTTTTCCAAATATGGTGAAATTATTGAGCCTAAGAATGTTTATGCTTGTTTTAAGTTTATTATTTGTACAGCTATAGTGGTAATTATATGTTTTTAAATGTACTTTGTAAAATATTAACATTTCACACTCAAACTTAAAGTAAACTGATAAGAATCTATTCTGCCATCCTGGTGACCAACATCACCACCTGCAGACCCAAAATGTCTTTCAGCAGTAGTATTGACAAGTTAGTTAGCTAAATGGATTTCTTTGTAGCTAACGTTAGCGGTTGGTCTGTGTAGGTAACATTAGCAGTTGGTTTGTGGAGCTAATTAGCAGTTGGTCTGTATAGCTCGCGTTAGTGGCTTGTCTGTTTAGCTAACACTGAAAGTTGGTATGTGTAGCTTATGTTAAAAGGTGGTCTGAGTGGCTAAGATTAGCGGGTGGTAACTGTAGCTAAAATTAACAATTGGTCTGTGTTGCTAACATTAGCAGTTAGTCTTTGTAGTTAATGGTAACTGCTACTGGTCTGTGTAGCTAACATTAGAGGTTGTCTGGTCTAACTTTAGCGTTTGTCTTGTAGCTAACATGGTTGGTCTTTGTAGCTAACTTTAGCGGTTTGTCTGTGTAGCTAACATGGTTGGTCTGTGTAGCTAACTTTAGCGGTTTGTCTTTGTAGCTAACATGGTTGGTCTGTGTAGCTAACTTTAGCGGTTTGTCTTGTAGCTAACATGGTTGGTCTGTGTAGCTAACTTTAGCGCTTTGTCTTTGTATAACATGGTTGGTCTGTTAGCTAACTTAGCGTTTGTCTTGTAGCTAACATGGTTGGTCTGTGTAGCTAACTTTAGCAGTTGGTCTGTTGCTGCATTCAAGTGGAACTTGTGGACTCATAATTACAGCACAGACGTTGTGAATAGAACTTCGGGAACTCAAAGCTAACAGAGAACTCCCAGTTCATGTTGTGAACACGACATGAGGGGGAAATTCAACTGGGCTAATTTGTAAACATGGAAAAGATGACCCCTTTGAATGCACCATTTGTAGCTAACATGAAAAGTTGGTCTGTGTAGACAGTGGCGAGTGGTGACCTTTTACAGTGGTCATGCTGAAGTGTGAACCACATGCGAGGCCCGCAAGGGCGCAAGCTTGAAAATTTTTGGGTATTTATTTATTAATAAAAACACATAATATGTTTTTTAACTACTATATCAACTCGATTTTGATAGACACTCTCACACTCACACTTGCCCCATGTTACCAACAACGTGTTGGAATTTACAGTGTAGGGTATAGGTAGGCTAAACGAAAGCGGAAATATTCAGGACTGACACAGGTTGATGCACACACACAGTAATGTAACCAGCTCCGTGGTCAGTCAAATGACACAATCACATGCCAAGTTCCACAACATGCTGGAATTTAAGTTTCGAACTGGCTCGTCCATGAAGTGGGCTCAAGCCGGGTTAAGCCGCGCTCGAGCGGAGCGGGGGAGAGGAAAAAATGACGTCCCAGCGCAGCGGCAGGGGATTTCAGCACCACGGACAGCACGCATAAAAAGTTTTGACAACCTTTGAAATGTGTTTGCTGCAAGCTAAATTATATAGGCCTAATTAATGAAGACACTGACATATTTCCAATAAAAACAATGAGTTGAACTAGCAAAATATAGGCTAATGAATGAATACAGTGACACATTTGACAAGGCCAGTTACAGTACGAAACACACTCAATAATAAATAAATGTCCTCCTTATTTATAGATGAATTCCATCCTACGGGCCTTCTTGGTAAACTCCGCCATGACTTTGTCATAGAAGCTTTTACCATACAAAGTATGTGCGGAGATGCACGCTCATGCTTGCTCATAGCAGCGTGAAGGTTGTTTAAATCACCATAACCTGTTCAACGTGAGTCCAGAAAAAGGAGACACGGCCAACAGAACAGTTTGCTAACCTGTGGACAGCCAGCTAGCCATTTATGTTTCTCGTACGTGCTAGCTTGAAAGTGACGGACGAAATTCTTTGCCGTTTTTGGGATGACTACTTCAGGAGTAGGCCGACCACTTGAAATTATATTCTTCTTTTCCTCAAAAATTCTCCGGGAAAACGGCACTGAACGCAAAGACTGAATTGAATTAATTTCACTCATTTTGACTCGGCTACTACATGGCGATGAAGTGAACCGCTGACTGTTTCCCGCTGAACAATTCAAACAAGCCAGTTATGCGCATGCGCGTTGGCAGATAAGCTTTTTCGCCATTCAAAATGCTCATGTACAGTAAACAGCCTCTAGCAGCATAGCGATACTACACGTAGGGCTGCGCAGCTTCGCAAGCAAAACAGGACAGATTAGGCAGGGATTTAAGACCAAAACAGTAGAACTAAAGTATTGTATAATAGAACACTGACAGATGAATATTTTCAATGATTTTATTGAAGGGCTTGGGCATGCACTGCATTTATAGCTTATTATTACATTAGCGGTCACTCTTTCCTGTATTGTTTCTTTAAATTAGATGTTTAAAATTAGCTTAAGACAAAACTGACTACTGTGATGTTGTTCCTCTTTTCTGGTTTAAAGACAAAATAATGTTAAATTTCCGCTCAGTGAAGCATTTTTTCATTAGAGACCATAATAAACTTTATTATAAAATGTAGGCCTATTTTTAAAATTCTACTCCTGTTAACAAACAATATATTTTTTTGCATGTAATCCGTTACTCTCCCAGCCTGGTTACTACAGGCTGCCTTGCCCTGCTGGGGTAAGAAGCGCCACCGAGCGTCAACCAGTCCAGGCGCTGAGCCCTGACGCGGACGCGCCCTCCGGACTCGGGAGCGCGCACTGGGAGCCGGTGGTGTGACTCTCCTCCTCTTAAGAAGCAGGAGACAGTCCGGATGCTCGGCACATCCCGGGGCGCACGGAGAGGAGGTGGTGCTGCTGCTGCTGCTGTGTGTGTCGGTCCTGTCCGCTGTCAGCCTGCAGCCATATGACCGAGCTGATAACCAAACCATAAACAACAACAAAGGAAAACAACAACAAACAAACAAACGCGGGTAAGGAGATATCTTTAATTGCTTTATTTCCAGTGTTGACGCTTGGTTTTTCTCGCGTTTTTGCAGGTTTCACCTAACGAAAAGCCCATTATCATCGATTCTGTAATGTATTTAAAGGGGCTTGTGGTGTTTTTGTGATGCTTAAATGAGTTTCTTGTGACTTTTATGATAATTTGTGTCATTTTATACCCCGTACTACCTTATATTATGCGAGGCTACTCATACAAAAGATATTTATAGATCCCAGTCTGCAGCAATTTATTACAATCCTTATAAAAAATTCAATTTTATTGCAGTTGTCCGGAACAATCTATGTTATGTGCCACCTGATTGCCATAATTTCCATAATCTGCGCGTAAAAACGCACCAATAATAATGTCACAAAACTTAACTCAATTAATTTAATTGAGGGGAAAAAAAAGCACTTTGACTTGCAGAGAGGGTGTCAGTCAACACAGACGGATTGAGAGCATGGATGGCTGTTTGCAAACAGCAAATTAGATTTGGTTTGATACCGGGGAGGGGGGAAAATAAGGCGATAATCAATTAAAATTTAACTTTTGTGATGTCGGTGTTTCCTGCTGTCACGCTTTAAAGTCAGATCAACATCACAAAGGAATTTATTGGATGAATGGTGAGGAGAATCAGAAATGATTGCAGCGATTATCTCGTCCTGACAGCTCATTGTTGCTCACTGCACACCAAAGACTGTGTGTGTGTGGTGTGTGTGTGTGTGTGTGGTGTGTGTATGTGGTGTGTGTGTTTTCTGAGAGTGAGATAAAGGAAGGGAAGGAGAGGGAGGGGAGAGATTAAAGTTGGGAGTCTCAGTGTGACACCATGCGATTAAAAGTGAAACATGCTGCAATGGGAGCAACAGTGTTTGTGGACTCACATTAACGAGCTGATGTTAATTAATTGCAAGTCAATCAGCGGGGAAGCATCAGGGCATGATCATGAGCGTGCGGGGACCCCACAGAGAGGCGACCTTGGGCCAAAACAAAAGCTCAACACACTCACAAATAAGAGAAAATGAAAAGATAACCCAAGGACACCAAACATCATTTGATGTTTGAGTGCAAATTAATTTAGTCTTTTCCCCCCTAAAAAAAATGTCATCATTCATCTAACAGATACAGAATATTAAGTATGTAAAGTGTCGAACGAGGACACAAACCACTTTAGAGAGAATCACAGTTTGAATACAGTTTAAATACACAAAAAAACTGGTGAGACTGGGTGTAGTTCGGTAGAGAGAAAATATGAAACTGCTCACGTTAAAGTCTGTGGATTATCTTGAGTGACGGGGTCAAGAGACGCGAGCTGCGTTTACACAGACCATAATATTCTACAAATGATCACAATAATAACTCAGTAATAGCTGGATCAGTAGGAATTTTCAAATCAGGTTGCGAGCTGGGAGCAAACCTTTGATAATCAGTTCAATAGGAAAATAAAAACCATGGAAACATTTATTACGATCGTTTCTCTCTGGTTGGAATAAATATGTTCTTTCTGCACACGTTTGCCCATGACCAGAGAGAGCTGCAACATGGCGGCAAAACAAAACTATTAGAACCTTTTAAAGATTCAAAGATGCTAACCTTGCTCAGCCTGGGTCCAGACCTTTGAACCCGCCCACTCCACTGACTTGGCTTTTTCTAACTCGTAACATCTGATATCAGGCTAAATATTGATCCCGGGATACGAAAATGGCCGTGCAGAAAAACGTCTTCTGTTTTGTTTGCCGGTGGTCGGTGCTTCGTCTAGACGCTTCACAGCCGTAGATGTAATATGTGAACTGGACAGGACATTGCTGCTCAGCCACGATTCCGGTTTTTCCTGGTGGCCACTTGCGGTATTGCAGCTAAAATTCCCCACTGTGTTTTCCCCCATATGCTACAGTTACAGAAGAGATGACTGTAAAACTGTTGACAGGACACCTCCAACTGCAAATAAGCTGAATTATGTCTCTTTTTAAGATGAATTTCTGATTCAGGGATGTTTTAGATTTGTTAAACTTTCTTCAAGCAGAGAAAACAGTTTAAAAATCTGTGATCTCGCAGTCAGGTCCAGCGGGGAAACACCACTCCGCGTATTCAGTGGGCCACATATCCAGGAAGTAAACCCGGAAGCTAGAAAACTTTATGGAGTTTGCGCCAGGCGAGCAACTCTCACTGGACTGAACGGGCGCCATCTTTGCAGCCGGTGTCATTATAATACATCTATGCTCACAGTGAGCGTAACCAGTTTGTGCAAGTTATATTCTGATTAATTCTTTGGACTAGTAAACACACGTGTTTTATCACATCACTTTTTTTTAGCGTCCATGCAAACAGTTAAGTTGGATTTTCTAATCAGAATGATTTTAATCAGATATATTGTCCATGTAAGCCAGATGTTCCCAAACTTTTTCTGGCATGAAGCCAAAAAAAAAAGTTCACCCCACAATTATCAATCAATTATTAACAATGATTGATGAAGCAACTGATAAAAAAATGATTCATGTTGAATTTTAGTTAAATAAATATTAGCATGATAGCATCAGCAAACTCCTGTTTGTTTATTTCCCCCAACATAAATCATATTTATTCAACTTTATTTCACCGTATTTTCTCCTTGGTCGTCCTCGCCCCACCCCCCACTTTGGGAACCACTGATGACTCTATTAGAGTTTTTCAAATGTATTTTTTTGGTGCTTTGAGCATCAAAAGTGCCGTCTAGTTCAGGGTTCCTACACCTTTTCCCAAGCACTTTTCAAGGTGCATTTTCAAACTTTTCCAGCACCATACAGCTGTGGTTAATAACATATTTATATAGGCTTTATATACTGTATATGCTCAAAATTATTAGGCCCCATTTCATTTCTTCTCACATTAAATCAGATGTAAACAGCCATTGCTGTTGAGCTTTTCAAATGTATTTTTTGGTGCTTTTGAGCATCACAAGCCGAGTGCCATTTAGTTCCATTATATTGGAGAGAGGACAGAAAACTCTGCAGCTCAGACCAAAACTATCTAGGTGGATAAACAGCACCACAGGCCAGAGGAACAATATGTATTCTTGATTTTGGGTTGAACTGTCCCTTTAATTTTGTGCTTCCAGTCAACACAGAAGCAATTCTCTTTATTTCTTTTATCTCGAGTTTGAGCTTCAGCCAAAAGGCTACATTGCTGCACATCCATCCAGTCTCCTCCACCCTGGTGTTGGTGTGAAACTCGCCTCGAACGTCACTGCCAAGTGTGGCTGCATCTGTTTGATCAAGACTCTTTCAACATTGGCAGGCGGTCAGCGCCGCTCGCCGCCACCAAAGGAGGCGGAGAAGGGGAAACTTTTGGGTTCATATAATGCGTTTACATGCTTCACTTGATCATGTCTAAACAGGAGTGTGACCGGTCAAACTGTTCCCATGCGGAGCGTCCAGGGGACAGACCCAGGTGTCCAGATTTCACGGGTTAGCAAAGAACAAGTTTTGTTGCTGGTTTGGGAAGCCAAAGCTTTGTTGTTGTCTGCGTGTTAGGAGGGGATTCAGCTGGTGTCCTTCTCTGCCACCGAATGAAAGATGCCACCGACACTTTGTTCTAATTAAGACAGGATAAATCTTCCCTCTGTCCCACTCTCCCGCTTTGATTTCAGCCTCTCTACTTTCCCTCCCCTCCCACATCTTCCTCTCCTCTCTTTACATCTTATTTTCTCCTTTCCTCTTAGTTTCTCCCCCCTCCTGTCCTCCTCGTCCTCCTCTCCTCCTCCTCCTCCTCCCTTTTGTCTCTCTCATTCTCTCTCCTCTCTGTGGGACGCCTCTTGCTGTGCTGGTGCTGTTTGTGTCTCACAGCATTTTTGGAACATGCCTCTATGTGGGTGTCTGGAGGAGGTTTCCCCGCTGTGAATGAGTGTGTGTTTGTGTGCATGCATTGATTGTAGCACAGAGAAAAAGTGAGTGAGTGTGTGTGTGTGTGCAGGACTCAGACAGGAGGAGGAGATAAGGGCCACGTCGCAGGATGTCGTCGCTGATGTTACCATGCATCAGTGACAATGTTCTGGTCTCGCCCCACATCTGTTGTACCTGGAACCAAATTACCAGTGAATCATTTGGTGTCTCCCTGCTCTCTCTGCTCCGGCTCACTTGCTGACAGATGGACCTTCCTTATGGCTCTTGTTTTTTTTTTTTTTTTTTTTTTCTTTTTTTTTTTCTCTTTATCACCCTGTGTCGCTTCCAGGGGCCTTTGCTATCCAATACACACCTAAAAGCTGCGAAAAACCCTCCCAGTCGATGTGTGAATCCCACCGATAATTGTTTGCGGAGGATTTTGGGGAGACAAAGCGCTCTTATATTGCTGAAGTCAGTGCTACTGGCCCTTGAGGAAATGAAGTTTTATGGTGTTAACTGCAGCTTGGCAGAGGTGTTTATTATGCAGAGGCATTAACTGGAGCTGTAATTTGGGTGCTTGTTATTGAGCTGATATTTATGATAATTTGGTGGCGCAAACTAGACCTATTTTACCCGAGATGAAAGATATAAAAGTAAGTGTTTATGCATCAACTATTCAGCTTTATTACTGTAAGACTGAGATGAATGGCTCTGTTTGGAGCTCAGCTGAACTGTATTTGTGGCACAGCAGATAACACATTTATTTTTCTTGATGTCTGCGACATTTAATCGTGCATTTTTCTTATTATTATCTGTCAAATCTGTTTGGAACACATACTTAAGCTGCTGCTCAGTGAACCATGAAGCTGAAAGGAGATATTTAGTGTTTGTTTCTGTGCAGCTGAGTGCTGGATGTTTTCTTCTTCTTCTTCTTCTTTTTTAAAGAAATCTCTTTTTATTGGATTAGAGAGCCACATATTCATGAAACATTTTTTCCTTTCTTCCTTTTCTTTACACGCCCTCTCAGTCGGACTGAGTGGCAAAACATCCTGCAACATGGCTGCCTTTAGTGCTATTGAACTGCGAACCGGGAGTAAAACAGTTGATCGTCTGCGTAAATTTAAGGCAGTTGGACTCGACAGTGATACTTACAACTTCCCAAAGACACAGTGGTTCATGGACATCGACATGTGAACAGGAATCAGGTTTCCTGACATTTATATGGACCTGATTTATTCAGCGGGGAAATACGCAAAGCAAAGAAGCCTGGATGCTTGGACGTAATGTTACTTCAAGGCGGGATTTGATGGTGAAATTAAGAGTGATGAGGACACCAAAGGATATTCTGGTTGTATGTGGACAGTTCTGGATGCATATTTTTGTTTCATGATTCCCAAAAAATCCAACATACCTGACACAAAATGCTTCAGTGTTGGATTCCAGTTGTCTCTGTGAATTTTAGTGATTTGCTTCTACTTTCTTTAGGTTTTAGCCGTCTGTAAAATGATAGCTCTGATTGTTGTTGAAATCTATTTGTTCAGCAAAATCTTACAACAGCTCTTTAACATTTTCGATGTGTTTTTTTGTGTTTTCATGGCATTCAAGCTGAAAGCGAACACTGTCTTTTTTTTAAAGGTGCATTTCCTGCTAGCCATTGCTGGCTAGTTGCTCATCGTTTTTAGTTCTGGGGATACATCTGCCACGTCAGAGAGTGAGGAATGAAGTTGGGTAAAGTGACTAAATGAACATGAATGAACATGGTTTCTGCCTGTCAGATATTGTCAGATAGATTTTCATCAGCCATGGTGGTCGTTTAAAAGTGAAGACAACTCCTCCCATGATCCATCGCTACTTCACAAAGTCATCAAACTACATCTTTTGTTGTTGTTTTAGTGTGAGAGAGACCCCTAACTGCAGAATTTACATATTGTGCATTTAAATTAACAAAAAAAAAAAAACAACAACAAATAAATAATAAACACAATGAAAAAGGCATATTGATGAATATTCTTAAAACTCTCCATCCTCATCTCTCTCCTGCACTACACCTCGTACTACTTCTGTCTGAGATTCTAAATATTTCACTAGTATTGAAAGTAAATGAGCATTTCAGGACCTGTAGCAGTGAACCAAGGGGTTCCTTCGATTTGCACATTCTATCATTTTAAGTCAGACCTAATTGGCAATATATATTCAATCCAATTTTCCCAAACTTCTCCATCTTATATGTATTATGAATTACATCAACCCAGCCCTCAACTTTAGGAAGCCCTGTGTTCAGCCATTCTCTGATGATGGCTGTTCTTTTTTTAAACTGAAATGAACATTATCCAGACCATATATTTGTCTCCAAATCTTTCCCCAAGTATATAATACCTTAAATCAAAGTGGAAGTTATTTTCTCCATACATTTCCTTACCTCCAGTTAGAAAGAGCTAATAGAGGGCAACTACAAAACAACATGAAAGTGACCGACTTAATTTGCTCCACATTATCTCCAACTTCTTTAGTTGTTGCTTGGTATTTTTTTCTGCACAGGTTTTATAAAAAATCTTGCAATTTTCTCCATCCATAGCTGGATGATTTTGTAACTGTTAGCAGTAACTTCCTGGAGAAAAAGTGCAGCACAGTACCCGAATGGTCAGTTTTTGTTTTTGTATGGATTAAACAAGAGGTTCTCAAACTTTTTCCAACAATGTGCTCCCTTTAAAATATTTTCCCAGCCAAGTATTCCCTGATTTGTGCAAAACATTTTTGGTAGAAAAAAAGCCTACGTAAAGAGGCTTAATGCAGCTTTATTTTTTCGGTTATTTTTCTGTTTTCAGCTGTATTACTGCCATGTTTCAAACACAAATCCATTTTCTTTGTTTTCATCAGACCAAACTGACTTCCCGCTCACAGTGAACATGACTGCATTCGTTGCTTTCTATTTCTGTGAGGTTTTATGGCAGGTGGCAGTTTTCGACAGTTAATTAGTGCATTAAAAATAGGAATATTGAATATAAAACATGGTTTAATCAAACATACGCTAACATATTTTATTAAACTCATTATAGTAGGATTATTTTAGGAATTATGCATGACTGATATTTTTTTAAATTAACTTTCCTTAAAAAAAACTCTCATACCCTCCACAGTATACTCCAAAGTACCCCTAGAGGTGCTAGTGCCCCCATTTGAGAAACGCCAGATCAAACAAACAAAATATAACGTCTTAATTTGAGCCTTTCAGATGCTGTTGCTTCTGGACAGAGCCAGGCAAGCTGTTTCTGCCTGTTAAATCTTTATGCTAAGCTAAGCCAACTGGCTTCTGGCTGTGGCTTCATATTTAACGGTCAGACACTGAAGTAAATAAGCCAAAACTGTGAACTATCCCTTTAAACCTCTGATCTCAGTATGTGTCCAGGAGAAGAAAAAAACAGATCCTGAAGGTGGCCTCTGCCTGACATGACAGCTCTGCTCTAACAGCCTGTTTGTGGAGTCCTTTGTTTGCTGGATCCTTATGGCCCCGCTGGTTGCTATGAGAGATAAAACAACAGGAGCAGATGGCTCCTGGAGGTTTGGTGTCACAGCAGGTGAAGCTAAAAGATGCACACGTTACAGCAGTTTTAATACCGGGGGCTGCCTCCTGCTCCGCCTCGCTGCTTTTTTCCTCCTTTTCACCTTCCCTCATCTCGGGAGCGGATCTGGCCCCGCTCGCCGTTGAGTATATTTTTATATAACGAGCGTGCCACAGAAGTGCCGCCATGCTTAAGAGACTGACCGATTGATCACAGACTGGTGAGAGGTCTCTGATCTCATCACAGCTTAATCATCCAGCCCTCCAATAGTGGCCCCCCTTTGCAATTTCTTGCAAGATTACCTATCACTTCATACTTATCACACTCGGCTCTGATTCATGTCTCCCCGGTGGCCGTCTCACACTGTTCAGTGAGCTTATAAAAGCATCTGGCACACACTATATATTGTGTTTCCTGCAGAAATGTAAACCAATTTTAGCTCCTCTGCTCGGGCTTCCTAAAACTGTAGAATTGATTTTAAGATTTCATTATACTTTATATCGCTGTACATATTTTCTCTCCACACTGTGCTGAGCTCAGACGTCCAAAACTCAACGTTACAACCTCAAGATCTGAGCTTCAGATCAACAATCCTGCCTGAAGTCAGAATGAGGTATACAGTTGTCATATCTCTTTCAAAAAAAAAACTCCATTTACGTTTCTGCTTTTTACTTGATTATGTCTGCACTGTAAATTTGCCCTGACATCAGGAGCCTCCTCTCCTCTTTACAGAGGTTGTCCTGATCCTAGACACATCTTTAACAGCCCACTGTAAACTCCAGTGTGTGCTCACTGCAATGATACACACACATGCACATATTTTTTTATTGCATAGTGTTTGTGTGTTTTTTATTTTGGTTTACTACATTATCACCAACACTTCCTTTCTCTGTTCTTCTGCTGGCTTTAAGGACCTTCGATTGGCTTTAAATTTACTATAAATGTTGCTGCTATAAAATTGTGAATGCAGTTATAATGCACAACATCTAAACCAGGATAATTTGTGATTTTAAAGCAAATTAACATTATGCAGTTTGATTTATTTGTTTGTTTTGTTGATTAAACAGTTAAATCTGAATTCATATGCAAATGTATGTCGCCTTAGTTTCCTGCTTGCATTATAATCAGCAAGAAACTCTTTAACTAGATTTTTTTTTCAGTATATGGACTGATAAAAATGGAGAAACTGGCTAAATTGAAAGGGACTCTCATGTAATGTTGGTTGACAGTCTGTCATTCCTCAGAGTCAATTACATGGTCCAGTCCTCAGCCTTTGCAATTATAATAAATCCTCCCCTTGAAGTGAAACATTCACGTATGAACAGACTCTATATCTATTTTGAAGGGGGGAAAAAACATTTTTTTTCTTAATAACAGTAATTATTCATGACTAAATAAACAACATTTAGTGGTGCAATATGTAAGCATTTTAGTTTAAAACATTCAAAAATGAACTAGAATGATCAACAGAATTTGAAGAAATAACAGTTTTGACATTAGGTCAAAGACGTTTATGTGTCTGCTGAAGCTAACATGCTAACCAGCTAGCCCCAACCTGTCCTGTTTATTAATACAACTTTGTACATTAAAAGGTGATTAGTCCATCAGTCCAAAAGTACAGTCCAACAGTACACCCCCTCATAGTTTCAGCAGGGAGATGTGTGCAAGTAGCAAGTTTTCTACGTGCTACAAGATCTCTTAACTTTTTAAAAATTAATAGATAAACAAAATAAACTCACAAAATGTCAAAATGTTAAACACAAAAATACAGCCTTACAGATTCTTTTCTTCTTTCAGTTTCTCTCTTTTACCAAACAAGACGAGCTTTCATAGCCTTGTGGTCCATAAAACACTTCATTCGTGTAGTTACATTTCTGAGAAGATGCACATCAGGCTACACTGGCGGTATGGTGTTGATATGGTGTAGATACGGCGTAGGTATGGCGTAGGTACAGCGTTGTTATGGCGTCAGTACGGTGTTGTTATGGCGTCAGTACGGCATTGGTACGACATTAGTACAGCGTTGGTTCAAAGCAGAAGTATAGATCAGCATTAAAGCTGCTGTGCTGGAAGTGTAACCACCAGGTGTTCCAAGCAGCTACAGTCAGTTAGCAGCAGTTAGCAGTAACTCTGGTGTTATGCTGTCCCCTATTTGTCCAGATGGACAGAAACATCATTATCTTTATCTGTATCTGTTCAGCCAATAGAATTATCTGTCTTTGTATCAGATAGAAGACCAGAAGTGGGTGTGGTTTATATGTTAAGTCATATTAAATCGGTCCATGAAATATGTGAGAAATATGGCCCGACCCGACCCAAACCCATCGGGTCCCATCAGGTCTGGGCACAGATCTCAAGCTCTAACGTGATGTTGTCTTATTTCATTCCTTTTATTTGTTAGTATTGACTAGACAGCATCATGTAGTGTCTCTGTAATCTCCCTCCTCTATTTTCATTTATTCTTATTGTCGTGCTTTTCTTGTTTTTCTGTCCTTATCTCTTTTACTGTTTTGTCTTATTTTACTATGTTTTAGTGTCTTTTGCTTGTATCTTAGTTTAACTTAGATTTTAGCTTCATTTTTTCTTGCTCCTGTTTAGTCCAGAACTTTAATCAGGCCTGAAAAGTTGAGCCCGAAAAGGCCCAAGTCCAACAAAATTCTGTCCAAACCCGAACCAAACACGTCCCTCACTGGCATATTTCAACCTGAACCCGATTACAGCCCGACATTTTTACAAACTACTACTACTGATAATGATAATAATAATAATAGTACAGCCCAAACCCAACATAAGTCCATGAAATATGTGAGAAATATGGGCCGACCCAAACCTGTTGGGTGCCTTCGAGGTCGGGCACAGATTTCAAGTTCCAGTCTGGGTTCAGGTGCATCCCTTGATTGAATTCAACAGGTGTCTAATTCTTACATTTTGCACCTTTAAAGTTAAAGTTCAGAAAAAGCATCCTCAGGTATCATTCAAGAGTTCAAAAAAAATCTGCAAATCTGCTTCTTCAGGACCGTGTGGGTGTTGTTTTGATCAAACTCGACTGGCAGCATGAAGTTACAGCCCCACAGCTGTCATCAGACTGTGATTTAAATATTGTTAAATCCTGACTGGTGCACAGAAAAATGTGACATCATGTTTTTTCCAACAGTGAGATGAGCTCAAAAACACAGCACAGGCTGAAAAACTGAAAAACTTTTCTAACTTTGGCAGAAAACATTGTGTTCGTGTAGAAACCATCACTTTTCGGATATTAACACGTTTCCATTTTTTCAACCAAAGACGCCTTTAAAACCGCAAAAGTCCAAACTATAATTTGCCTCAGTTTTTCCGTACGGTATCAGTGACTGTTTCAGTGCTGCCGGTGGATTATCTCATGTGGGAATGGAGCTCGTCAGTTCCAGGCCACTCGTTTGGCCTCCCATCGCCTCAGTAGCAGATGCTCGTCCTGCTGCGCCCTGCCTACAACACACAGCCATGTATAATACGCGCTCTGGCAGGAGGCTGTGTTGTTCGCGGAGGTTGTTTATCACACACAAGAGACTGTGCTTAAAACCCGGAATGCCACCCAGAGTGCTCCATTATCGTCCCCATCCTGTGTCTCCTCAAAGGACCACCTGTTAGCGGCACATGAAAGTCTGAGGGAGGAAAACAGGGCACTGCTGGCGGAGATACTCGGTCCCCCTCCGTCTCCGCCTGCCTCCTCTGTCTCCTGACAGGTCTATTCAGGCCTTGGATTTGATGGGGTTGACGCATGGTGCCTTCTGTTTCTATGGAGGCGTCACATCTTTCTTTTATGTCGGGAAAATTAATTTTTGAAGGGTCATGTTGCGGTGGCGTCGCTCAGCTTCTCCCTATTATCTCTACCTGAGCTGATTCTATTTCTGCAAACACTTTGAGTGTTAATCCTAAATGAGATAAGCAGAAACAAACAAGAGGTGATGGATCTGCCTTTTTTCTTCTTTTGATTCCCGAGACACCAGAAAAATCTCCTAAAGCTTGTTTACACTAAAGGAGTAACCTACCAAAAATCTCAGTGTTTGATGTGAGTATTTCTATCAAGGCATAACACAAAAGGGGGTCTACAGTTATGGTTGAGGCTCGATAGTTATTAGCTGGTTACTCTCAGTTATAATCTCAGAGTGTGCATCATATGTTCCCCTGAGACTTGATGTACTAATGAATCTTGAGACAGTTGATCAGTTTACTTCTCTTTAATGCAGAAGTATGAGTGTATGTGGATCTGAAATACAAACAATACAATAAAGTTATGAAGAACAGCTCACTTATGACACAGGCAATAGCAGCAGATGTCCACTAGCTTACAGATCATCTAATATTACTGCACACAAGCTAACGAAAACATAAACTAATATAAACTAACAGCCATCTGTCCTTTACAAGTGGGCTGGTATAATACAGACTTTCACCAGGAAATTAAATAACCAGGCAGAAAACTCTATGCATCATCGGAAACACTTTCTTCATAAATTAAAGGCAGCAAGAAACTGTAAACTGTGCCAACATGAACATAACAGGATTGATAACTGCTACACAACAGATAAGGAAATATCACAACTTTCTTGTCTCTGGACACACACACAGGAATACGAACAGTAGATCAACTGTGACCTAAACTGCACCGCGCCTGAACTTAAACAGACAATGAAAACTGTGTTATTAAGGCCACAACTGCAGCTGTTCTGCTCACATAAACTCCACCCTACGGAGTCCGTGGCCACGCCCGCTAGTGGCTGAGCCCGCAGATGCACGTGTTCACTTATATCTTCAGAACAACGGTACTATGCCTCATGATTAATAGATGAATACATTATCTTAAGGAGTACATGCGTCTAACTTTGTTTCAAGTACGCCATGCTTAAACGCAATTCCTAAATTTGGTACCAATTAAAAAAGTTGTATCGCCGATCATATCAGCTATCTGTTCCCTACCAAGAACACTGGAGAACTCAAATAACCATATTTCTATTGAGAAACATTCTGGCCTACGAATTTTCCAATTTAAAAAAAATCACTCTTTTAGCAGCCCAGAAGGCGAGGCCTACTATCTTCTTTTGACTTTACCTGTGCAGCCCTGTATCCCAACGAGCAAACCAGAGGATGTGGGGAGAGATTTATATTTATTATTACTGAGACTGAAAGAAACACTTGAGTCAGAAACACATTAATCACTTGTCCACAATCATGCCAGCAGACATCTGAGGAGCTTGGGTCTGTTTGTACAGTAAATGTTAAGTTGGAGCCAGTTAGCTTAGCTTAGCACTAGCAGCTAGCCTGGCTCTGTCTGAGAGGTTACAAAATTAGTCTATATCTGCACTTATAAAGTTCATAAATTAAGACATTTTACCTAGATTGTTTAATTTATATTTTGAAAAAACAAGGTATAAAAAAACACTTAGTGGTTTTAAAGGGAGGATTTCTTGGCCGGACGCAGTAAGGGCCACGTGTTGTCTGATCATGTCAAAAGTGTTTATGCTGTGACTGTTCTGAACAGACACACATAGACCCAGTACTGTTTAAAGATACAGTTCAATTGGTAATCAAAAATGCATATTTTTCCTCTGCGATGTACTGCTACTTATCTATCTAGATAGTTTTGGTGTGATTTGCAGAGTTTTTGAGATATCAACCATAGATATGTCCGTCTTCTCTCCACTATAATGGAACTAGACGGCACTCGGCTTGTGGTGCTCAAAGCACCACAAATCAAAAATCAACACCTGGTTACTCAAGATAATCCACAGACTTTGTTGTGAGCAGTTTCATGTAGGAACTACTTTATTTCTGTGGTAGAATCTACTTTATTTCCACTAGAAAAGAGGATTTTTTCTAAACCTACCCAAGTAGTTTTTGCACCCTTATTTTAAAAGTCTGCCCAGATGTTGCATATTATTGCTAACTTACAGCATCATATTTTGAAGTGTAGGGCCACTGACCAAGTGAGTGAGAACCTGTTACTGTACAGTTGTGAGAGTGCTATTATTAGCAATAAAGCAAATAAGCTCAAAATGTTGACCTGTTCCTTTAATAGAGTCATGTGATATGATCCTTTAGACCCGTGTTTCCCAAACTTTTTTTCTGGGGTCCCACTTTTTGCAAATGACAAACCACCACGACCCAATTTAGGCCCTAACAGTAAATCTTAAGTTGTGCATAAATTACTGCCAATTTCAGCATCACCTTCTATTATCTTGATGCATTTGATTGAAATCATACACATTTTAAATGCTAAGGTAGGCTAAGATAGTTTTCTCATCAGGAAAAAAATATAGGACTTTTTAGCCTGCTTCATAAAGGAGATAAAATAAGTGAATTCTGGCAGAATAAACAGACTCTCATCAATAAAACAATATACATCTTTTAAATCTTGAATTTGCTGAATTTCTTCTATCGTCTTTTATCTATTTGGTGATCCAAATAAAATCTCCTGTGATCCACCTGTGGGTCACGACCCAGTGTTTGGAAATGACTGCTTCAGACCATCCTTTATCTACTCTGCCTCACCCCAGAGTTCAGTTTGGACTGTTTTCTTATTAAATGACCCTTTTGTCCGTACAGGGTGCACCTTCTGCACAGCGGCAGCACCTCATGTGTCAAACAGACAGAGTGAGATCCTGGCTTAAACACTTTGTGCACGACACGGCCGATCGCCCTCCCTCCCTTCCCCCCCTTAACACTCCGAGGGCCCGTGTGGAGATAAAGGTCTCACCTCAGCGGCCAGCCTCACACTCTTGTTTGCAAACTGCACAGCTGGTCGAACTCCCAGAGGCCAGCCGACACAGTCTGCCTCCAAATCCCCCGGGGTGCAGCCTGCTCTCGCACTGCAAATTTCCCCTGACATCGCCAGCATCCTCCGCACCCCGCGCACACACGCACACACACACACGACCTGCCGCCTCCATCCTGTTTTTAGAAACAACTAAATAACCCACTGTAAACCCAAGGGTGTGTGTTTTAAACTCGGTGTGTGTCAGTGTGATGAAAGAGCAGAGATCCTATCAACCCCCCTGACTCCACCTCACACACACAACACATGCACACACAGCAGCAGCAGCAGCAGTTCAATACTTCTCCCTCATTGATTTTCTGTATGCCCCGCACCGCCGTTTGTCTTTTAACACAAAGGAGTCGCCTGCCACAGCACCATAATGCCGCTGTGCATGTGTGTGTGGACGAACTGTCTCAGCGATTTAAAGTGGACGACAAAACAAACCAAATCACACAGAAACACCAGGACCTGTCATCTGACATGACATGACAGTTTATAACATGAGAATAACTGGTGGACTCTTATCTAGGGTGTCGTGTTGTCAATAAAAAGAAAATTAGGCACAGAATTTTAGTGGAATAGCCAGTAGTTTGCAGATTGCAAACATGTTGTCTCACTCTCCCCTTCCAAACGTGCAGGAGGACCTACCATGGTCATGGAACTAGTGCAAAAAAATGCAAAAGGCTGTACCCAGAGCCAGTGTTTGGTTTGTCCAGTCTGGGCTACTGTAGAAACATAACAGTTCATCATGGCAAGAGACTGACACCCTCTGTAGATAAAACTCTGTCATTCAAAGGTATCGAAAACTCAGTGATTCTTATATTTAAGGGGATTACACAATATGAAAACATTATTTTCCACTTCTGCCAATGAAGTTTCTTTGTTTTCTTTGTTTTCTTAGTATTTCTCCCCTTTGGCCACACAAAAATCCACCACTTGTCAGCCAGAATTAGTTATTTCACTAAATTCTATATGAATTATTTAAAAATCTAAATGATTTCAAGCAAATTAGAATAAAAACTAGAACAGTGCACTCAGATCTCCACCAGCAATGCAGCAAAGAATATTGTAATCGCCAACATTGAGTTATCGCCAAAAACATGTTTTTTGAGGTCATAGTGACCTTGACCTTTGAACTGTGACCACCAAAATATAAGCAGTTTGTCGCTGAGTCTAAGTGGATGTTTGTCCAGGCGTTCCTGAGATATCGTCGTCACGAGAACGAGACGGACGTGAGGTCACAGTGACCTTTGACCACCAAAATCGAATCAGTTCATCCTTGAGTCTCTCAAGTTTAAAGAAATTCCCTCAAGGGGTTCTCGAGATGTTGTACTCACAAGAGTGGGATGAAGTCACTGCTGCCGCTGGCGCAGAGGCAGAAAAAAAGCTTTTTAAAGGTTTTTCAAGAATTCTGAATCACAGAGGTCCTTCAGCATGCAGTCATGAATGTGCACAAAAAATATTCGGCTGATCAGTCCAGTAGTTTGCAAGATTAGCTGCAGACAAGATGCAGGTCCACTGGTCACACACGCATGCACACACACACACACACACACACACACACACACAAATACACAAAAAAATACACAAGGAATCACATGATCTCCTCCTGGTTTACGTTCGTCATGGTATTGTCATTTTTTGATGTTTTCTTTGTTTTCTTAAAATTTCTTTCTTTTGGGCATGTACAAATCTTCCACTTGTCAGCCAGAGAGCAAAGCAAATTAAACTAAAACACTAACACAGTTAGTTAATTAGGTTTTTGTTTTGTTTCCTCTGCCAGGTTAAGTTTTGGTGCCGTTTGATCTTTGTGAAACTTGAAGTAAGGGTGAAGCATGGAACAAGGACAAACCCATTGAATTTTGGAGCAGATTTAGCAGACATTGTGAGATTCAGCATTTGGCATTGGTGGAATTAATACTTTACTAACATCTTAAAATTCAGTAGATGGTATAAAAGTTGAGTTTGAGAAGACACAGGCAACTGTAGCAATATGACGACTCCATATCACAACCCACATTCACAGAAGGTGGTGGAAAGAGAGCTGAAGATCTAAAAACTCAAGTACAACTACTGTGACATTACTGAAATATGACTCAGTTCAAATATAACTAGTGATGTTAGAAAAGTACTTAAGTAAAAGTAGAATGTATTCTAAAAATGGTCAGAGTATTAGTAGTATTCAATAGCGTTATCAATTGAAAGGATTTCTTGTTTCTCCAAATCTTCAGTCAGGCTGGTCACGCTCAGCCCTGCAAACCTGTTCCTGCTGCAGAGGTTTGTTTTCTGAATGTTCTGGTTATCACTGGTTCATTTACGATTACATAACCTTATTGGCTACAAAACTTAGTACTCAATTATGGTTTTAAAAGCAACAAAGTAGATTATATATTGTAATGCATACTTATCTATGTATCTATTGATTTATTTATTGAAAGGGACAACATTGTTACCTTTAAGTTAAAAAAAAATGCAAGAGATGCAATGTACATAGGATTTCTAGCTATAGCTAATTTGCAGTCCTTGTCCCTGGTTAGGCTTTTAAAGGATAAAATACAGGTTACAACACAACACTTATGTGTACCCAGAAAAACTACTTAATCACAGTAAATCGGGTATCTGTAATTAGTTACTTCCACCCTGTTCACAGGTCCCAGTAATCCTCTGGCGTAGCTACACATGTGGTTTTGGAGCAGTCAGGGACAGTGGTTTTATTGACGAACTGGTACAATTGTAACGTTTTTTTTTTGTTTGTTTGTTTGTTTTTTTAAAATAGGGCGTTGCTATGGAAGTATAAATACACACATGCCAAGCAACTAATTATACTCTTACTTACATCCAAATGTGAATTGTCTGCAATAAACTCCACCAGAGATATTAAGGAAAGATGTTCAAACTGTACACCAATAATACTGATCGAAGCAGCAACATGTGGGATTGAAAAACAAAGCTAACGTGGAAGACCCAAAAGCTGCAGTCCCTTGAGTGGCCACTCGAGGCTGCATCCAAAAGTGAGTCAATCCCCAAAGACCCCCAGATTAAAATATCCATCTTTACAGCAGAAATAAACATGGTTACAGCCTCATACAAAAAAACGTTTTGGTTTCTTTAGCCAGTTTCCGCGTTTATGACAATTCTGTCTACTGTTTATCATACAGTCTTTGTACTGACTGTGAAGTTTGTGCAGATTTGCAGATTATAGAAGAGGTGGACAGTTGAACTTGGTGAAGGTCTCCTCTTTCTCTTTTGAATGAGTTCATTGGATTAAACATCAGTTTTAGGACTTTATAGCTGTTTATGTGATGTGAAAAATACTCTCAAACCATAAATAACAGTTCCACTAAGAATCCTTTTCATCCAAAGAAAGAATTCTTCACGGATTGTTGAAATCCTTAAGGAACTCTTCTGTCAAGGGTTCTTTGTACCTTAATATAAGAGGGGTCTTGGTAGAACCCCCTGGGTGGGTTCTAGATAAAACCGCAGGAATATAGAAGAGTTCTCTGTAGAATCCCCTGGGGGCCCTTTTCCACCAAATTAGCCCTGGTTCTTGAACCGTTCAAGATTCTTGGAACCTTGTTGCTATTTACAGAACCAGCCCAGCCCATCATTTTTGAGTGGAACCATCATAATCAGGGATGTCATCAACAGAAGGCGCCGCACAATCCTCAACAACCTGTAGAATATGACATGCCCACTTTGGTTCCCAAGGAAATCCTGCTATTTTTTGCTTCCACCAGGGAACCACCTTTTCAGGTTCCAAGCCAATTTATTTTCGGTTGAAATGTTCCAAACGGTTCAAAATAAAGTTCTTCAGCTGGTACTAGTTCCATGTCGATGGAAAAGATCCATCAGTGTGTTCTAGACGAAACCCTTGAAATTTAAAAAGGTTCTCGGTAGAACCCCTGGATGGGTTCTTGTTTGCACCTGCAGAAGGTGGAAAGATTCTAGATAGAACTCCAAGAGAGGATTCTGGGCGGAGCCATTACACCATAGAAGGGTTCTCCCTTAAAACCTTTCACAGGGGATCTGGGGGGAACCTTTCAGATGTGGTTCCAGTTATAACCCTTTATGTTGGGTTGTAGGTAGAACTCTCTGAAAGGGTTCCAAGTAGACCCTTTATAGAAGGTTTTACCAGGAACAAGAAAAGGTTCTCCTATGAGGACAAGCCAGGAACCCTTTATGGTTCTAGTTAGCACCTTTATTTCTAAGAGTGTATAACTGTTCAGAATACTAAGTAGAAGTAAATGTCACTATGACTGAAAATAAACCTTTAGTGACATTAAATCACAGTTTAAATTTAGTCAGACTGTAACATAACTTGGAACTTTTAATATGGGAATAAAAAGGGAAAAGTGTTTCCACACAGTTCTTTGATTTTTGGACTGAACACCGTCATTTTATTCACGTTTGGACAAGGTGCCGGGCCTTTAATGCAGATACACAGCGCCTCATATTTCAGTTCAGTCACACCTCACAGATATGTTGACTTTTGTAATGAAAGGTACGGTTGGAGGGCTCTCGAGACCGCTGAATAGGCAGTGATGAAGGATGTGCGCAGTGCAGTATCTCATATTGTAAGTGAGGCATGCAGGTACAGGAATGAAGGCCGGGAAGTCATTTCTAAAAAGAACCACAAGTGTCTGTCCATCTGTTTATCGCCTCCTCACAACCCACCAAGTCCGGATAAAGGAGCCCACTCAGGAGGCTGAGAGTGATGTAGCCTGAATATGTAGGATGGAGGAGGGGGGTACAGAGGGACAGTGGACACATCTCAAAACATGAGAAATGTGGTTTCAGATAAATGCTTCTGCATTAAAAACCTGAGGGTCAAAATTAGCTGAAGGATCCACTTTTGAGGAATGTTTTTAAATATCTGAATTCAAAATTCTCCCTGTCTGAATCAGGCTTGAGTTTTGCTGTCAGAATATTGATGAAAATATCCAAAGATGTTGAAAAGCGACTAACTTACCATTGATAAAAGACTACATACATAGTTTACTGTACTTTAAAAAGTCTACAGCCATTCTTACAGTGATGTGAGGCTGTAGCATTGTGTTGCTTTTACCTAAATGCGCTACAAACATGCTTACAATGACCCTAACATGCTAACATGTTTAGCAGGTATAATGTTAAGCATGCTCACTATTGTAGTTAGCATACTAACATTTCCTAATTACCACTAAACACAATTTACTCTCCCTACCTGACACTTCTTTTGGAACCTCAGTCAGCTTTCTCCTCTCCTGTTCCGTCTCTCTGACTTTCCAATTTGGTTTGGAACTTAGATTTCTGGCTCATTTTGCTCTTTTAATGGTTGTGCACTGATAGTTGTGGCTTATGTTACACAGATCACCCCACCCAAACTATGTCTTTTAACCCATTTTTTACCATCAAATTTGGTTTTCTCTGTAACACAGAGAAGCCTAGCATGTAGCATATCAAAGTACAGGAAACAGGAAAGGAGAAAGTTGACCGAGTTCCACCCCTGGGTTCCAAACTTCAACTGTTATTGGACCAGAAAGCAAAAATGGGTGGGACATATGAAGAGTCAAGTCCAGCTGAGGCTGAAGTGTTAGTTTAGCAGGTATTTGGTCATAAGAACTTACAAATTTATTTTTTTTTGTTTTTTTTTTTTTTGTTGTTGTTGTTGTTGTTGTTGTTGTTTTAAGTTATTTTGTTTTGGCATTTTTGCCTTTATTAGATAGAACAGCCAGAGAGTAGACAGAAAAGGGGGCAGAGAGAGGGGACGACATGCAGCAAAGGGCTGAAGGCGGGAGTCGAACCAGCGGCCGCTGCAGAGGACTAACGCCTCCATACATGGGTCGGCCGCTCTACCAACTGAACTAAAAGTCCGGCGACAAATTAAAAGTTTAACCTGATGATGGTGCAGGAGGAAAAGTCAGATGATCACCAAACTGATTGAACGTGTGTACGAAATTTCATGACAGTCCATCCAGCTCACCCAAAACTACATATGTCAACCTGATGGTGGCAACAGTACAACGGATTTCAGCAGCAACCCAGATTCACGACAATATATAAATGCATGTCAAAACATCAATGAAAACTCCTCCAGCTGCTGCAATATAGTCTGCTTCTGCACTGCTGGGTCAGATGTTAATTATGTCCCAAACAATTGTTGCTTCACCGTACAAAACCACCACAAAACGAAAGCAGGATATTTTTCTTTGTTGTGGAGAAGCTATGGGTTTGCAGAATATACTAATTATGTCACAATAGCAGAGAACTAGATAATGATGAATGATAGATAGTGAGTATTAGTGTGCTTTTACTTTTTAAATTTTTATTTATGTCTCCAGTGTTAGGTCGTCAATGCTGCAATACTTACTGTAAATAAGGAAATTGCTGATGTATTTTTTATTATTAAATAGTTTATCATTTGAACCATAAAATATCGGAAAATAGTGGCAGTGATGTCTAATTATTAGCCTACTGTCTGTCCAATAGTCCAAAAACCCCTAAAATATTTAGTTTACAACAATCATCCTTCAAAACCACCAGATTGTTTTGTATAAAGTGTCACTTAAATCTGTGTAAAGCTTCAGCATCAGTGATTTGAATTTAGTTACAAGCAGAATGTGTTCAGTATTGAGATGTTTTTTTCTCTTCCCAGCAGGTGGCGCTGTGCTGTATACACCATGGCTCTCTCCTGGGGTCTTCTGTTGGCGCTCCTGTTTGCCACCCTGGTCCTGTCGCACAGCACCGAGCCCGGAGCCCCTCACGGCAAGAGGAGACAGGCACAGACCTCAGCAGGAGGCAGCAACACCCTTCAGCACCCTCTGCAGGGTCTGCAGGGCCACCGTTACAACAGGGACCGCGGAGGGCACGGGGGCCCCGGGCCCGCGCCGCCAAACTTGGGGCCGGGCTGCTGTCCCACAGGCCCCTGCACCCACTGGCCAGGCCCGAGGATGACGGGACGGGCCTGGAGAGTTTGAGCCCAGTGAGACTGGAGATGGGACCGGGCAGGGACAAAGACAGAGCTCGGATGAGTGCGAAGAGTCCGTCCCAGGGCCGGGAAAACGACCTGCTGGGGACACGCAAAGGACGGGGACATGGACACGGGAATGGACATGGACACCATTTTGAACACAGGAGACAAGGGAGTCGGCGTGACAAGGGACGGCATGGAAAAGGTGAGTTTAGTTTAGTTTATTCAATTTATTTATATCAGGGATTAGGGCTGCAACTAATGATTATTTGGTAACGCTTCAATTTTCAGTTCCCATAACTTCATAGTAAATTGGTGATTATTACCGAGTAATGAATTTGAAATTTCCTAGAAATTACACACAAATTACCTCCAAATTACCCTCAAATTTTGTGGTTGCTACGTGATAATTAGCAAGTACCGTTTTCATAAAGTGGGTGGTAATTACAAAGCAACATATTTGAAATTTCTCAGAATTTACCTGCAAATTATCCCCAAATTTCATTGTGAGTATGTGATAATCCACAAGTATTGTTTTCATGCAAGTAGGTAGTAATTACCACTTCACATACTTGAACTTTCTTTGAAATTAACTACAAATTTACCCCAAATTTCTGAGTAAATATGTGATAATTAGCGAGCACTACTGCTATTTGCATGAAAGCCACACTTGTGAGCTTAATTACCATGAAATTTGGGGGTAATCTGGTGATTATCTCTACAAATTTTCAATCATTTTACTTAGTAATTACCATCTACTACATGAAAAAAGTACCCGCTAATTATCGCATAATTAAACATGAAATTTGTGCTTAATTTCTAAGAAATTTAAAATACATTACTTGGTAATTACCATCTATTTGCCATAAAATTGTGGGAGCTGGAAAGTGTTGCCATTATTTTCATCATTAATTAATTTTTCAATCAGTTTCTTGATTAATCAATTAGTTGTTTTGTCTATAAATTGTCAGGAAATGGTGAAAAATGTTGATCAAAGCCCAAAGTGACGTCCTCAGATGTTACTGTGATAGAGGACTAAAAGAATCAAAAGATATTTCAATTTGAGAATCCGGAATCAGAAAATTTGGCCATTTTTTGTTAAAAGAAAAGATTCAAAATAATCATCAATTATCAAAAACTGTATATTAGTCTCACAAAAAGAGAAAAGGTCAACTCCAGACGCACAGAACATACAGATTCTCTTTCTAACAAATTATTTACAACCACAGCGCTCTCCATGTTGGACAACACAAGGAGCCACAGGCCTTTTTCACAGAAGACATTTTGACGAGAAGCACAGCAGCAGCTTTGATTATTCATGCTGGCTCACTGTCACACTGTCAGGACTCACTGGGACACTCGAACAGAAGATTTGATGGTGCTCACTGAAAAGATTAACAGCAACATGTCTGTCCACACACTGTCCTGCACAGTGACTCCAGATAATTTACTGACGTCACTGTTCTAACTACCTCCTGCAGAATAAATAGTCCCTGTGAAGCCTGTTGATGTCTGTGGATTATTCACAGCAACCAAGAACAAAAAGATGTTGTTTGAATGTTTTGTGAGCACCACAAGTGAAATTCTCAGTCTGCATTGAACTAAAGTGTTGGCAGAAATTTCAGAGACAGATGTCTCCTCTAAACCTTGACAGATAAAGTCAAAATCTTAGACTGAAAGTTCATTCTTGACCTTCAAAACAGTAGTTGAAATAACAAAGTTTGTTTAGCTTTGGATCGTCTCACACAGTCTTCCTCCGCACATGATGTTTGCCAATTCGTCACTGAATTTTAGGTTTTCTTTTAAAGTCTAAATACATTATACATGTTAGATAGCAGAAAACATATGAAAAGACTGAACTATGTAGCACTGAATTATGCCATTAGCAAGCTATAGCTATATACACTTTAGCATTAGCAATGCAAGTGATGAGAAGACTGGTTCTTGTATGTAACTCGGTTTGTTTCTTTCACCTGCCACAAGCAAAGCAACTCCAGCACACACCTTTAGTGAGTCTTTTAGGCCAGTTCAGCCCAACAGTTGCTGCTCGCTTCAGTTCCAGCAACCCGACACTGAACAAAAAAACATCACCGTCCTCTTGCAGACTGAGAGACACGAGATGATTCTCAGGTAGGTTGGTGTCCTCTGGCTCTGGAGGCTCAAACATGTCCAGTAAAGCTACTAGATGGAGCGTCTATTTTTCAGGTTGTTTTCAGGTCGTAGCTGGGTTTGACACTGAGACAGGGGGAACGGACATGCCCTCAGTGTTTCAGAGCGGAGAAAAACTGCTCATCTTTCATGATTTGTGTTTTTGAAAACTATTTTTTAAATTCACCACATCTATTTCATTCATCATTCAAATTTGGCTAGGTTTCTGTGGTGCAACAAACTCAGATCACATATTTATTATCACTTTATATAGACTGACATTGACAAGAAGTCCTGAAACTGCTCCCAGCATTGGAAATTTAAACATACAATTCCATGACAACCAGGCAAAGTCCATCATCTCAGGTAGATCATTTGAAACCATCAAGAACTAAATTGGAGAAAGTAGGGTTTTTTTTTGTAGTTTGGGTGAACTGAGAACGCACCATTCAAAGATGGCCCCTCCTCCCTGGCTCAACACAGGAGTGAGACTTATACCATTTTTACACCAAAATAAGTATGTATATAGGTTTTTTTTTACACTCAGTTAAACCCCCTCAAAGTTAGGCATTTGACTCCTTTCTTTTTGCCAGTAGACCTGTTTGTCTTTCTGTTTTTTTCTTATTTGCACTGGAAAGCTGAAACTCAACCATGTCTGTGCAGGAGAGCAGACAGAAAGAGCTTTGTAAAAGTCTCCATGTGTTTCAGCTCTCAGTATTTTTGTAGCTTCTAACCGAATCTCTGTGGTTTGAAGTTTAGTTTCTCTCCTGCGTCACTGTTTGTGCTTTCAGGTATCTCCTTTATTTTACTGCCGATGAAAACCCAACATTACTGGAGTTTGCTGCTTCGTAATAAAAGATAACAAAAATTGGGGTTAGGGTTAACATCAGTAAATGCACACCTTTAAGCAGGTACAAACTCTGCTGTGCTGGCTGATGCACCGAGTCAAACTGAGTCGAGCCAAGCAGCACATGTAAAAAAAAAAGAACAAAATATTTGCAGTAGTTACCAACTGAGGCAACAAGCCTCACTGCCTCACATGTCCACTCGGGTGCCATGTTCACATCACTGCTAATCAGAGCTGGGGCTGATAAATATCAGCGATTAAATGCTGAGTGTACCATTTCACACCGAAGACAAAAACAAGATGTGAGTGGGTGTTAGTGAGTTTATTGTCCAGTGTGAAAGAGCCTCGAGAGAGTGAATTAAGAGAGTGAGCAGCACCAGCAAGAGCAAAGCAGTGAATCAGAGAAATAAAACATTATTTCTGATTTGTTTTACAGCGGTTGTGATCTGAAATAAAAATAAACACACCCACGCCTCTATACAACGTCGGATTTTGTGTAAACACAGTCGAAGCGATCCTCATGGTGCAAACACACTGAATCCGTTGACCTATGTCAAGTCAACTGATCCAATTAATTTTCTATGGAGAGGAGTAGATCCGGCCACGCAGTGCATGATGGGTATGGCGCGGTGAGTTGATGAACCATTCACCATATCTGTATGAATTTGCATAATCATGACCAGACCTTCATGCAAATGAGATCTGTCCGACGCAGACCCACAAAAGTCTGATCAAACTGTTACACTAGGTGGTGCTGATCAAATACGAAACAAGATTCTGTCACTAGATTGCTTATTGCTCGCCTAAAATGTTTTCAGAAACATATGTTAGTGTTCTGTTTACCTGAAAAATGAGAAAGTTTGTCCCACTGCGTTGAGATCCATCATCGCTGGATTTGTTGAGTCTGCACCATCACTCTGCTCTGCCTGTGTGTGTGTAAAACTCTTTCTGCAGCTCTCACAACAGAGAGCAGAGGAAAGAGTTCTGACCTACGTGCTGTATTGGCTGGGGGCTTCACAATCGGCTGAGGCCCAGAAATGCTAGAGAAATATGAGAAAATAAGAAAATATGAGTCTAATATGAGTCTGGGTTTTTTTGTAAGGAAAATGCTGTATATTATGGTTTTAATTCTTTATGAAGGTTTGATTACATTTGATTTTTTTTTATTTTGAACAAGAAATTAAAGAAAACTGGTTCTACGTTTGTTAGAAAATGGTTCGCTCAGTATTTGTTACACATAACACATCAGTATTGGTAAAATATTTTCTCTTTCGGTCTGTCCAGGTTTTCTTCCTGAGCCTGAGCTCAGCTCTGCGTTTAGGGACAGAGATCTGCTCGACGATCCTCCCTCCTCCTCCTCCTCCTCTTCTGCCGCCTCCCCCTCCTTCAGCGTGACCCCACCCAGTGACGAACCCCCCTCCCCCATCGCTGCCGTCTTTGGCTCCGGCTCCTCCATGGTTACCACGGTGATGAACGAGCATCCCCCAACGTTGCCCCCGGCCTCCACCAAACCCCAGGTAACCCCAACGAAACCCAAGTGCTTATTAAAGGCTGCGTCTGTTGTGCCTCAGTGTGATCCCAGTGTGCCGGGGAAATAGAGCGAAAATGGGCCCCATTACTGCCGTTATGCTGCCGCAAACCTCATAGCTCATCTTGGAAATGACACTCTACTACAGTGTGAACCTGAAAGTGCTGCTTGTGAAAAATATCCTCCTCCAGCAGGCCAGACTCGCTGGCTCTTGGTCACAGTGTGTATGATAAATACGACCGTGTTCTGTATAATAAAACGACGCCTCCGGGATCAAAATCACACAGTCCAGAGTCCAGCAGTACATTTTCTGTAACCACCTTCCTTTATTAGAAACCGTGGCAGGACGGGATGTATGTGAGCACGGAGAGTCTGTGGGCACATGCATGAGAGATCTGCAGGAGTGCGTGGGGCTCCACTCACCACCTGTCACATCCACCCAGCAGGAAGCTTCAACAGTATGCATAAACAGCATTCATAAGGAAAAACAACATCACACGTGTATCCCCCCCACGTTCTTCCTCCTTTAATCTTGGAACGGTTACAAATGAGCCTCTCAAAGACAAGACGGTACCTGTTGTCGATAGATATTGAGCCGGTGCCCACTTTGTGAAAGCGTTAACATTCGTCACAGCTGCCGTTACAAACACCCAACAGCTTGTAGGGCGTTCGTGGGAAATAACTGCCTCAGTTTCAGGATCACAGACTCTGTTTGATTGACAGTTGTTTTGTTGAGGGCTGCTGCTCAAGACAACGCACTAAAGATGCTGCTGCACTTTTCTTTTAAGAGAATCTCATAGATTATATTATCTAAATGAGTGCTGAAAGATATTTTATTATTAATCCCCATGTGACCTCACTTTGGTTGGGTGATATGTTAAAACTTTCCAACCGGCCACCGTCAGCACAGCAAGTGGTGATTGCTGATATATTTGGGCAGGGGTGCATGTGTGCATGTGGCAAGCGTGCTACACGTCCAATAAATAAAATAAACTCACGAGAGCTTAAGAAAGAAAATGCTCTTATATTTATTTTCCTTTTCGAACAGAAAAATATAACCGCCTTCTGAATTCAAGCTGACTGAACTAAGATGAGCTTTAATTTCCTTGTTAAGTCATTGTAAAACACTTGGACAGAAAAGAAATCAAACCCACCAAAACCATCTTGATTAGTCTTTCCAAAGTATTTCAAAGTAAAACCTTAATTCACTCTTCAAGGCCGACCGGTAATCCTTCTCCATGGCCTCCCCGAACTTTTCCCATACCCGAGTTTTTGCTTCCGCAACCGCCCGGGCCACAGCACGCTTGGCCTGCCGGTACCCGTCAGCTGCCTCAGGGGTCCCACGAGCCAACCAAGCTCCATAGGACTCCTTCTTCAGCTTGACGGCATCCCTTACTTCCGGTGTCCACCACCGGGTTCGGGGATTGCCGCTGTGGCAGGCACCGGAGACCTTACGCCACAGCTCCAACGGCTGCGTCAACAATGGAGGCGGAGAACATGGTCCATTCGGACTCAATGTCTCCAGCCTCCCTCGGGATCTGGTCAAAGCTCTCCCGGAGGTGAGAGTTGAAAACCCCTCTGACAGAGGGTTCCGCCAGACGTTCCCAGCAGACCCTCACAACACGTTTGGGCCTGCCAAGTCTGTCCAGCTTTCTCCTCCGCCAGCGGATCCAACTCACCACCAGGTGGTGATCAGTTGACAGCTCAGCCCCTCTCTTCACCCGAGTGTCCAAGACATACGGCCAAAGCTCAGATGACACAACTACAAAGTCGATCATTGACCTCCGGCCTCGGGTGTCCTCGTGCCACGTGCACTGATGGACACCCTTGTGCTTGAACATGGTGTTCGTTATGGACAAACCGTGACTAGCACAGAAGTCCAATAACAGAACACCACTCGGGTTCAGATCGGGGAGGCCGTTCCTCCCAATCACGCCCCTCCAGGTAACACTGTCATTGCCCATGTGAGCGTTGAAGTCCCCCAGTAGAACGATGGAATCCCCAGTCGGGGCGCTTTCCAGCACCCCTCCCAAGGACTCCAAGAAGGCCGGGTACTCTACACTGCCGTTCGGCCCGTAAGCCGAAACGACAGTAGGCACCTGCCCCCAACCCGAAGGTGCAGGGCGGCGACCCTCTCGTTCACCGGGGAAAACTCCAACACGTGGAACGTGGACCAGCTCTATACCCTCTGCAGGGTGCTTGAGGGTTCATGGGAGTTTGCCCAACCAGTTCACATGTGTTTTGTGGACTTGGAGAAGGCATTCGACCGTGTCCCTCGTGGCATTCTGTGGGAGATGCTTCGGGAGTATGGAGTCCGGGGCCCTCTACTAGGGCTGTACGGTCTCTGTATAACCGGAGCAGGAGCTTGGTTCGCATTGCCGGCAGTAAGTCAGACCTGTTCCCGGTGCATGTTGGACTCCGGCAGGGCTGCCCTTTGTCACCGGTTCTGTTCATTATTTTTATGGACAGAATTTCTAGGCGCAGCCAGGGGCCAGAGGGAGTCCGGTTTGGGTACCACGGGATCTCATCTCTGCTTTTTGCGGATGATGTTGTCCTGTTGGCTCCTTCAAGCCAGGACCTTCAGCATGTGCTGGGGCGGTTTGCAGCCGAGTGCGAAGCGGCTGGGATGAGAATTAGCACCTCCAAGTCTGAGGCCATGGTTCTTGACCGGAAAAAGGTGGCTTGCTCCCTCTGGGTTGCCTCAAGTGGAGGAGTTCAAGTATCTTGGGGTCTTGTTCACGAGTGAGGGAAGGATGGAGCGAGAGATTGACAGGCGGATTGGCGCAGCGGCAGCAGTAATGCGGTCATTGTACCGGTCTGTCGTGGTGAAGAAGGAGCTGAGCCGAAAGGCGAAGCTCTCGATTTACCGGTCAATCTACGTTCCTACCCTCACCTATGGTCATGAACTCTGAGTCATGACCGAAAGAACGAGATCTCGGATACAAGCGGCCGAAATGAGTTTCCTCCGCAGGGTGGCGGGGCGCTCCCTTAGAGATAGGATGAGGAGCTCTGTCACCTGGGAGGAGCTCAGAGTAGAGCCGCTGCTCCTCCACATCGAGAGGAGCCAGCTGAGGTGGCTCGGGCATCTATATCGGATGCCTCCTGGACGCCTTCCTGGGAGGGTGTTCCGGGCATGTCCCACCGGGAGGAGGCCCCGGGGAAGACCCAGGACACGCTGGAGGAACTATGTCTCCCGGCTGGCCTGGGAACGCCTCGGGATTCCCCCGGAAGAGCTGGAGGAAGTGTCTGGGGAGAGGGAAGTCTGGGCATCCCTGCTTAGACTGCTGCCCCCGCGACCCGGACCCGGATAAAGCGGAAGAAGATGGATGGATGGATGGACCTTAATTCACTGCGTTAAATGTGAAAATATTCAGGCTGTTTTGCTCCCACTCGTTCTTGGGCTCAGTGGGTGTGTAATGTGTCTCTGGATGAGGCTGCCAGACCATTAAATGAGCAAAATAAGGACAAAAATCAAAAATGGCCCAAAACAGCCAACTGCCATGACACTGCACGTTTGAGCAGCGCGTGACGGCACCGTCGCTGAACTGCTGTGGCTTGCTCATGCCGTGGCGTCCACACAGGCTGCGTTTCTGCTGCTGAAAGTCTGATCTTTCTACAATGAGTTTGCAGACGAGTTTGGAAGAGAAGAAAAGATCTGTCCTCTGAAGGCAATCATGGATTTTCTCCCTTGTTCAGAGAGGGAGGGAGGGAGGGATGGACAGAGGGATGAGAGAAAAGAGAGAAAGAAAAGAAAAACACAGCCCTGCACCTGTTTATTCATGTCTGTGACATATTGCACAGTTGTAGATGTTGAAACTGTAGTGAGAGGTGTCCTGTTGTTGATATAATGTTGATATGACAGTCAACAGATCGTTTTGAAGGTGTGTTTTTGCAGAGAGCTGCACGCGTCACTCAGACAAAACAGGTGAGCCTCCGAATCTCTAGATGAAGCGTCGATGCAGCCGTGCCTGACATGTGCATGAGCAGCGCTGCATGCACGGTCTGTGTGGACGCGCTAACCTGTCAATATGGGCGCCGAAGTAAAAACCAGCAGGTAATGCCATGCACACGCACTGCTCAAGCATCTAGTGTGAACAAGCCATCAGCCAATCGTCTATCTATTTGCCCAACTCTAGTAGGACAGGTCCAGCTACTAAAACCAGTTCTCAGTGACTTTGTGTACATGTGCACCAGTTTTCAACTCTTATTCTAAATTTGACACAGGTCAAGTAACAACATATTCTTTGTGGATATTCTGACTTAGGCCTGACTTAGGACAGTCTGATATTATTCAGGAACATTCTTTGGACATGTAACCATGTCAGTGTCTCTCACCTGTTAACGGTCAGCTCTTTGAGTTGTAAGCAAACCAACTAGCCAACAGTTTGCATGGCTGAGGTAGAGATGTATGCACAAAAGAAAAGTCCACATTTTTGTTTGGAAAGAAACACACTTAAATTTAAACATTACAAAAGAATAAACAGGTTTTTTGAATATGCCGTATTTACTTTATTACGTTATCATGCACAACTATAGTGTCTTTTCAGAATAAGAAACAAAAATAAGAAAAAACAGAATATTTTGTACATGAAAAGAGCAGTGACTGAGCCATAGTTAGTCTAGAAAGCTACATTTTGGAGCTGTGACACATTTTTAAAAGTAACCCTAAACATATCCTTTTTTGGCCTTTTTCTGAAGCTAATGTTTGTCTTAACTCTCAAAACCCAACTCATTTGCGTCATCCTTATTTTCAGCAAGTCTTGCTGGATTGCAGATTTGCTGATTTCTCACAAAGGATGCTTCAAAATCATAGACACAAAAGGCATTTTTGTTCAAACATAAAAAGAAAAGAAAATCCTGCACTTTGCTCTTGCTCAGCATTACAATTTATTGTTCACACTAATGTTTAGTTCCCTGTGGATCTTCATCATGAGTGTTTTTAACAGTTCGTACTGTTGAACTTAGATAGATGATGCTTCACCCACTCTGTGTGCACAGGTGTGGGACAGTCTTTGTCCTGTGGGAGTGTCTCTCAGTAATTGACAACCAGCTGTGTGCAATTGGGATTTTCTTTTTTTTCACAAGACTGAAATGACACTTTCCTATGCACCTGCATCTGATATAAGTTGGATGTGTGAATAAAGACAAAGAGTGAAAAAAGATCCTCCGCTGTTTGTTATCCAGCACCACTAATTAGAGAAGTGGGAGCAATCGACAAGTCCTCCAACTTATGAAGAAATAGGAAGCTTGTCATTGTCTTCCAGGCAGTGTTTTTTGATCTGGTGTCCCCGTCTGCAGAATGACATTTTTCAGAACCTCCCGAAGCACAAAACTGTTAATAAATAAATAAATAAATGAAACTATCTATATCACACTTTGTTGTTTAGCAGAAGTTTTTCAGTCTTATAACAATGTCACCCTAATTCCGCTATTGACTTGCAGATCATTATTTGCAAGAGGTTAAGGAAATGTGAACATTTGTCATTTTAGCTGATTAACCAAAGAACTGGTGGCATCATTTTCCTGGTGTGGACAGTATATTTAAAAAAAAGGCAGTCTTCTGTTCAGAAAAAATGCATCTTTCATGCAAGACTTGCACATTCATGGTTATGGTCAAGACGCCATGGTGATAACGGCAGACATTTCATGCCACCCAATTCAGTTGGAGCTGTGATGGGTGATTTCACGAGTGGTTCACTACATTATTACAGATACACTAAAATAACATAGCTACAATAAATTAATATAGCTAAAATACAATAATATAGCTACCCTAAAATAATATAGCTATGTGTCCATTAATAAGAGAATTGAGTCAGACATTTAAAATGTAATGCAAAATAATTGCTTTTATATGCAGTAATTGGTAAAGTAATTAAGTTACTTTTTAAAGAAGTAACTAGTAACTATAACTATTGACTTTATTTCAGTAACTTGCCAAACACTGGTCTCCTGTCTGAGGGTCACGGTGTGAGGGGAGACGGAGCAAGAGAGTCTGGCTGCAGACCTCCAGCGTGAGGCCGCTTCCGTTGCAGGCTCCTCTCTCAGGCCGCCTCCAGTGTCAGGACGCTCAGGACAGGAAGTGCGCACAAGAAACTTCAGAATAAAATCGTGTTGGCACTTTTGGAGGAAGCGGCTTTGTCGTTGATATTTCACTAATCAACACTGTAACGCGAAAAACATTTGTTTGTTAAATGTAGAATACATGTTGATTTGCCTATTCTTTATACGTAGCATTTAACATGGGTATACATCTGCCAGCAACATTATTGCATCACATCAAATGTCAAAATATAAACTCCAAGTGCACACAAGAAATTTCAAAACAAAATCGCATATACTTTTGGAGGGAGCGGCTCTGTCGCTGAATTATAATTAAACAACACTGTAACGCGAAACCATTGTTTATTAAACGTGCATGCACGTGTATGTAACTTCTATGTTGATTTTTTGCCTATTCTTTATTACGTGGCATTTACATGGGTGTAGATATGCGAGCAACATTATTGCAAGTCAGCTGTCAAAATGTGGTATAAATGCCGTCCATATAGCTGTAACTAAGTTCATAGAAAAATAACGCTTGTCAATTGGACTGTTGGAGTCTCTCTTCCGGTCAAAAAACAAACACCTCTCATATATAATTTACGTTGTATAGTTTTGTCAAGGATGTATGTAGGAGAGTGCATCTTCACTTACAGAGAACAGCTATGTAGCGTATCCTAGGAGACAGATAAACAAAAACAAAAAGGTATGTGGAGACCTAAAGAATAGTGCACGTGTTGTTGTCGAATCCATCCGAGTTCACCAGTTCTAATAAATATTGTAAAAGGAACACAACGGCTTCATCATTTGACAAGTTTAACGTTAATTTATCATCATTTGCAATGTATTCAGGAATGTAATATTGTTTGCAGTGTTGCATGCAGTCTAATAAACATTTCGAGTCCCGTAGACGATGGCCTAGAGGAAATGACAAAATGTGTTAAAATGATTACAGCGACCTTGATTTTACTGTATCTAAAGAATGAACAAGTTCCTTACAGACTTTTGAATTACATCGTGTTTGGATCTAGAAAAGTAAGTGATGAACTGACCTGCATAGTGCTTAATAACATTGTCAGATAATAATGAAAACGTGTCCTTCACAAAGAAAGGAAAACATATGATCGTATTCGTGCAATAAACTTCAACAACAAATACATTGGAATAAAAACATTTATTTTAATGCATGAGCCATATATAACTTTTTAAAGCCTCTGTGACAAAACAACAGTACTCACACGATAAATTATACAATCCATATATTGCTATATTTCATTATTTCACTCAGCGTTGTAATGTAGGTCTGCGTTTACTGAGTTTACTGAGCTGGCGCGCTCCCACGGACAGGGATACTTTTCCTATCGGGGATAACTACCTTGGCACGACACCAGGCCTGACACTGGAGGCGGCCTGAGAGAGGAGCCTGCACCGGAAGCGGCCTCATGCTGGAGGTCTGCAGCCAGACCCCTCTCAGACGGAGAGGGGACACTGTGTTGCTGCCAGAGGAGTGCTGACTAAGATTACAGCATTCATGGGAATAAATTTCAAAATAATAGATTTCTAGATAGATTAGATTAGATTAGATTTCCCATGGCTATAGGAAGGCAGTGGACCAAACCAATGTGAGACATAATGAGGGGAGGATGCAATCTTTAAATAATTATAAATAGTACAGGTACTTTGTCACAATACTGAAATGCAATAAGTTGACTAGACACCTACAGCGATTACATTTTAATTTTTTGAAATTATCAAAATTATTGCTAGGGACTAGGGATGTTAGTGGCGACTAATTTCCCTGTAAATTAAACGCAAAATTTAATTTAATTTAACACATTAATATACAAAACATGACAACAACTCACTAAATGCGTCACCTTCTCAGACGAAGAGGATCACACTATCGGTGGGTAAACGACCCGGAGCTGACGTTAACTGCCAGCCTGCTACACAGAGTGGCTAACGTTAGCAGTGTTAGCAGCAGCAGCTGCTCTGCTTGCAGGTTTATGTCCGTGTCTGAGCTGAATGTGGTCATTTGTTGCTCCACTCGAGTGATTATATACCAGTTTATTCTGTCACAGTCTACATTCAACATTTTTTTCATTTTCTAGATTAAAACACTGCCAAACTGTGCTGGTTTTACGAGCTGTCATCTGTCCGACTTTTGCTGATATAAACATCTGGGGCTACCTGGGCATACATGCTTACAGCTGCAGTCCCGACTAGTGGTGGGCAGCTGCATAACATCCAAGAGGCAACATAACTGGGTTGTGCATGAATGAATAATAATAGTTTAAACGACTAGTGTGTCTGGTGCTGACTAGCGAGGGTGGCTACGTTTAATTGTATAGTCGACTAATCGCACACATCCCTACTAGGGACATGTCCCTACCATCACTGTCCTGTTCTATATTCTTGCATGGTGGCTCTGTTTGACTTCCCAGGTCAGTCTCTGTATTTGATGTCTGTAGACTAGGACCATCAGTCTGCTTGGTATTCTGTTTACAAGATGTCTGAGGGTCCAGTGGAGTGAGGAGTTATAGAGCAGTCAAAAATTATTGGACCACAGAAGAAGAAAGCCTTTCCTGAACCTCGGTTCAGTGGCACGAGCAATGCGGCAAAGGCTTCTTAATTAATGTTCGATCTTCTGTTGATGGTTTAATGAGCAGCAGAGCACGAGTAGGTAGCCCCGTGCAATTAATCTAATTGATATTTCCATATAGGCTCATTTCCTGAGGGTGAAAGGAAACAAGTATGGATCTGTTTCCATGAAGAGGTTGATTCTTATTTTATTTTATTTTTTGATGGATGTCTTTCAGGGACCAAATATTCCTCAGGAGACATTTCAGAGTCCTGCTGGCTTAATTATCCTGTCCAACATTTCTATTTTGTTTCCTGTGTGTGAGGAAAATGACAGCGGTAACATTTTTATGGCTTTTATTGCAGAAAGTTACGGCTGAGTAATGCACCAGGGAGGTTTGTTTTATAGCAATGTCATCACACACTTATATGAAGGTAGAATATTTGATTTTATTATGACATTCATACTTCTATATGAATTGATATGGATCCGTCCAAAGGTCTCCAACTGCTGACTTTAATCTTCAGGGAGCAGAAATTTAAACTGTTCATTATCTTTTTAGTTTTCATCCTAACTTTTGTTGTGAGAAAACTATACTAGTGTCTTGAAACATAAAACGAGTATAAATATGTAAATATAAATGCAAGGTAAGGCAAATTTATTGATTTATTTCATACTCAAAGGCAACTAGAGCTGCAACTAACGATATCGATTCATCGGTTGATTATTTTCTCGATTAATCAATTAATAGTTGTTTGGTTGATAAAATGTCAGAAAACTTGTGTCCACAACTGAAAGATGTTCGGTTTATGGTCCTAAAGGAGTAAAAATAAACAAAAGAAATTCATTTAAGAAGCTGCAATCAGAGAATTTTGACTTTTTTTCTTAAAAAACTTACTCAAAACAATTAATTATCAAAGTAATTGATGATTAATTAAATAATCAATTAATAACTGATTAATCGTTGCAGCTTTAAATGCAACCCAAAGTCCAGAGAATGCAGGCAAAAGCACAAAAAACAAATGATATAGACAATAAAAGCAAGCACAGAGAAGCACAAATAAAGTAAATTAATATAAAAGTAAGTGTGACTACTTCTGCTACACTCTGTGTGCACTACATATACCACTGTTACTACAAATTCTTCCGATCACTAAAGCTCAAACACCTTATTTATGTCAAGAGGGGAGAACATGAGTATAGACTTTGGTATCAGAAAATTAAAAGTGTTCATTTTCCTGTGAGCATGAATGTGCTCAGACATTTTTTGTGATTTCATATTTTGTGTGATGTGCGAGAATTTGGTCACATGTTTGGTTTGAGAGGAAAAATTGAGGAGTTTCCAAACTGGAAGGATTGTATTTTCCGGAGTGCAAAAACGTCTTCATTAGCTTTATATTCCTTAGAATAAGATTTTTCTTTTGTTTACATCGTGAGGCTCTTGACAAAAGAAAAGACTTCATCACATCAGAGGATGTCAGTGATTAACCACTAAGATTATTTTTGACCGCTTACGCATGTTGGTCTCTAGATAGATAGACACATGTACTTCGCTAGCTTGCAGTCTGAGGTAAAAAATGAAGCTTGGTGTGGGAACATCTCCTCCAGTCAAAGTCTTCAGTTTAGTAAGAGTACTAGTGCTATACTGTAACAATTTAAGAACAAGAACCCGCCTGCCATGTCCAAGGATGGCTCACAGCCAAAATTCACTTTGCTGCCAGCTGGGGGAGAAAGTATAATGTGCACCGGTGTTGCCTGTGTTGTGTCGTATCAGTTAGTGTCATAGTGGGCAAGAGATTCAAAGAGCTAGTTTGGTGCTTTACCTCAAGCCTGCTGGTATAAGTCTGCCATTGGTCGCTTGCTTCAAGCAGCATCACTGTCTACATTTTCCTTGAGAAACAAGAACAACCTCCTAGTTGCAACCTACATGCCGAAAATGGCAAAGTAGCGCCTGGGACGCTAATGGTACGAAAATAAATAAGCCAGCAGCTGTTACAGTGATTACAGTGATGTAGTCATTTTAATGCCTGAGCTCGCCTCATGACGTGCAAAAGTTCCCCCTTAATGCTATTTTGGAGCAGCACCGTCGCTGCATCCTGGACTTAGCGCCACCCAAGACGTCTGTGATTGGTTTAAAGAAATGCAAACGAGGCAGGGCGTTTTTTACCAGATGCAACATACCAGAATGTGTGTGCTTGGAGTCAGACCTTTTCTCCAGCACTGAGTGCTGTAGAGAGAGAGGTCTGGCTATGTGAGGCTACCTCGAGCCTGAGACATTATGCACTGAAAAACACTTTGAAGAGAAGAAGATGAGTTAAAGTCAAGCTAGCTCTGACCACTGCCGAACAAAAGCTACATCACAGCTACCTGTCACTTCATCAGTGCTGACGGGGACGTGCAGTCCAGTGTTAGAGCCTGTCTGTCCGCCAGAGGTTGTCACATCATTTTACGTTTTTTTTTTTTTCTTAAAAATTAACTAGTTAATTACTATGACAGCAGTTTGCAACCTATATCCTACCAGCAGTTAACGTTGGTTTCTTTCGACCATGCATGCCATCAACCTCAAGGCCCAAATGCATCAAAAGCAAACATGTTTTGAAGTACATCTATTGTCTAAAATGACTCATTATCCAGGAGCATCGATTGATCGTCAAATGAGGCACATCAATTATCACTTTCAGTGTGTTTGTTACTTGAATCAACAACATAAGTGCAAACTTTGTGTGAGATGTGTTTTTGTAACAGTCATATGGGTCAGTTTGGAAGGCATCTGTGAACCTTATTCATTTATGTTTTTTACATTTATATAGAACAACAAATATTTTTGTGCACGTTGAAAAATATTTTTGTGGAGAGAGTCATTTATATTTAAATCCCGAAATACATTTGCAAATCCCTCTGTGTCCATTTATTCATTATAAGACTGATCTAACTCAATAACAGCCTTGTTGTCGCTCATGTATGAGGAGTTGTTGGTCTGATCAGTTTAAGACCAGCAACCATCTTATCATTATCTTTTGATAACCCCTTTCAGTCCCTGTCCCCTTTTCCTCAAGGGGCTCTTGGCTTTTGCCAGGCCGCCACTGTAAATAATGATTTGTTCTTAATGACTTGCCAGGTTAAATAAAGGTTAAAAAAAACAAAAAACATAATGAAACAGCAATCGATAACACAGTTACAGGAGCCGCACAAACACTGCTGTGCTGATTTTAATGCATTACTCTCGATAGCAAAGTAAAGTAAGAAATTACTTTCAAAAGTAATTTTTTCTACTAAATAAATGGTTTACTCGGTTTAAACTTTGCATATATTCAAACATCTCACAAAGTAAAGTCAGATATACAGTACAGGAACAGTCACATGTCCACCCAGCAGTGCAGATCACTTTCAGGCTGCATTACTTGTCCTCACTGGTGAGAGATAAACGCCTGTGGTTGTGTGTAATGAACCACATGTTCAATCCATATGTGTGTATATATATATATTGTGTATGTATTAACAATACAAATGCAGTGATGTATATTTGTCTTCCACACTGTGGGCAGTCGTTCTCGGTCACCGATCGATCGGTGTTCAAAGCTCTGCTGCTGGTGCTGCCGTCTCTGTCGACTCTGCGGGGGCATTTTATGAATCAATGAAGCAGCCTGTAGCGCCGCTCGACGCTGCACAAGTCCGACGCGTGAACGCCCCGAGTGTGTTCGCTGACAGAGAACACCGTCAACAAATCAAACCGCAGTCATCTACGGCTGCTGTGGTGTAATTGCAGTAACTGAACATTCATCTGAGGTGACAGAATTGATCTCTACAATGTATTCCTACAGCGGCTCGTACCTGGATTGTGTCAAATTTAGGATTAGTTTTTAATGCACATCTTCATATTCTGATCACAAGTGTGTTTGAATACATAAATAAAGAAGATATTTCAAATATTACCGCGGGAGGCAGGCCTCACACAGCAGGCTGAAACTAATTGAAGATGGGATTAGGTGTTTACAGATCTGCATATCAGCGTGTTTGAGACGCTCCGTGTAGGATTTCCTCATATAGAACGTGAGTTAAGCCCACGTGCAAACGTTCCCGCGCCGACATGTAGAATATAAAGTTGTGGTTTTTTTGTTGTTTTTTTTCAGAGGTCTGGAAAAGGAAAAGGACAAGGAGAGGTGATGCCGACGCTGGACATGGCGCTCTTTGATTGGACAGACTACGAGGACATGAAACCTGTGGACACCTGGCCGTCCTCCAGGAAGAAAGGTGAGTGATCAGCTTTAATCGTGAGTGTGAAAAAACAGTGAAAAAACTAAAATTATCCTTTTTATGTCTAATTATGTTATTGTATTTAAATTTACAAAACTCTAAGGCGCTACAGACGTGCTGTGTGAATTTATTAAATTCACGTTTACTAATAAAGCTCTTAAAAGTATTAAATCCTGTTTGGTAAGTTCTTAAATATTTCTTTATTGAATCCTGTAATTCTGGTCTAAAATTGTCTAAAAGGTCTCACATTTAACTTGCTGATCAGCCTGAAATGAAATTCTTATTATTAGCGCGCTAACATGCTCACAATGGCAATGCTAGCTTGTTTATTTTTAGCAGGTATCATGTTTGACTTAATCTTCACCGTCTTTGTTTAGCGTGTTGATAAGCCAAAGTACGGCTGAGCTGATGGGAATGTCATTAGTTTTGCAGGTATGTAGTCATAAATTAAAATATTCAACCAAAAATGCCATGTTGAAATATTTTGATAAACAATTAAAAAATGTCAGCCTCATGGTGTCGTTTGAGGGAAAGTCAGGGAATCAACACAGTGAAAGAATGTCTATAGAAAATATGGTGGCAATACATCTAATATTTGTTGAGATATTTCACTGATTAAGAGAAAACTACAGCTGTGGCACAAGATGAAAAGTCAGGGGATCTGCATCATTGTTAGAATATATCCTCCTCGAATATCTGCAGCAAATTTCATTGCGAATTATGCGATAGATGTTGAGATATTTTACTCAAAACCACAAGTTCATGGTGGTACTTTTGGAAAAAGTCATTGGGATTCACCATGTGGGCACCATGAATGTCTGTGCAACATTTCATGGCATTTCATTCACTTCTTGTGGAGAAATTTCAGTCTGAACCAAAGGGGTGAAAAAAAAAAAAAAACTACATTATTGACATTTTATTTAAACCAAACACAGACTCTGAAAAATCTAGCACATAGCACATTAATCTTCTCTTCTATGGCATTACAGTAAATAGCCAGTGTTCACTGACTGTCAAAAAAACAGCGTGACCAGTATTAATTTTCAATATTAATTAATTTTTCATAATTTCTGGCATGAGATCATTGTTCCCAATTATATAGTATATCAAATCTATGAGGGGATTCACAGCTAACCCATATGAATAAATAAATAAATATGAATATTTACCAGAAACTAAGTGACATTTAAAGAGACAGTTCACCCTAAAATCATAAATACATATTTTTCCTCTTATCTGTAGCGCTGTTTATCTTTCTACATTGTTTTGGTGTGAGTTGCAGAGTTTTGCAGATATCAGCTGTAGAGATGTCTGCCAAGATAATCCACAGACCTTGTCGTGAGCAGTTTTACACAGGAACTATTTTCTTTCTAGTAGAAAAGAAAGTAGTTCCGGTAGATTCTACTGTAGAAAAAAAGTAGTTCCTACATGAAACTTTAAATAAGCTGAGTGCCATTTACTTCCCCTTCATATTGGAGAGAAATCTCCAAAATCCAGCAGCTCACACCAAAACTGATAAACAGCACTACAGATAAGAGGAATAACATGTATTTTTGATGTTGGAGTGAACTGTCCCTTTAAGCATAATCAATCGATGTGTTTGGTTGAGGCTGAGCATCGATCTTCACCTTCAGGATCAAACTGTTGTGTTTGTTTCTGCTGCAGACAAGAGGCGGAGTAAGAACCTCAGCAGTGGAAACGTCACTGTGGACGCTGACGCCATCGAGCCATGTGACCACCACCTGGACTGTCTGCCAGGTCAGCCTGCGTCTCACACGTCCCTCTGGACCACAGGACAATTCAAGTGTGGCGCTCCAAAATACAAAAAAGACCTAGATCACACTTTACTCGACTGGTTTTCTTGCAAAATACATAAACAGCAACAACAAATTTAAGACAAAATCATATAATGTGATGTTGTACTTGAGGATGGTTGTTCGTGTGTGAGCGGGTTTATTCAGACTGGCCACAAAAAAAGGAGAAAAATTAACAGTTTCATCAGATTTATCTGCTGTCAGTGGCCAATCAGGAGGGTCGCTGGAATTACTGCCCCTTTGACTCAAGTGGCATCAATCTCCCCTCATCTGGAACTAAATAGTACTCAATTGTACTTTGACAAAACTATTAATCAAATGCACCTTCTTGTGATGCATAATCAACACACATAATTTTAATAGCCAAGTTAACATACCTTTCTTTGGAAAGAACTAACATTACACCAGAAAAATTACTCACAGAGACATTTTTTTTAACGTGGAAGTGCACGTTTTCCTCTTAAAGGATCAGGCAGGTCAAGGATAAATTTCCCTCTGGAAGAAAACCTGTGTGAGCAGAAAGACTAAACACAAGTAAACAAGCATTTCTCAAACGTCACAAGTTCACAGCTCGTATAAATGTTAATAGGAATGTGCACCTTCCTCCCAGCAAACACGCCAACGCCGACAAAAGGAAATCACATACCGGGGATGGAGAAAGTAGGCTCTGTGACATGTGACATCATCCTAACAGGATTTAATTGTCACGGGGGACGGTGTCCGTGGGGTTTGTAGTCCTCCTTGTGATTTAAAGGCCTTCGACACTTGGTTTCAAAAGTCAAACTTCTGAGAAAAACATCATTACATTTATTTAACTTTGAAAAATATCAGTTAATCAGCTTCATCGGGGCCTTTTGATCAATTTGTGATGTGTTTGTTCCGTTAAAGGTTCCTGTTGTGACCTGAGACAACACGAGTGTAAACCTCACAACCGAGGACTCAACAACAAATGCTACGATGACTGCATGTGTGAGGAAGGTGAGTGAGGAGACGTCATCAACCTGTCCAGTAGACTTGAATCACAGCTTTTGGGTACTTGTAAATTTTCAAGTCTGTGCTTTTACTCGTAGTAAAGTATGCATTACAAGATATAATCTACTTAGTTACTTTTAAAATCATAGTTAAGTACTGAGTACAACAAACCTTTAATCTGCATTTTAGTAGCCAATCAGGTGATCTGATCACAATCAGGCCAATGAAAACTATGACATACAACTGAAAAACAAAACAAAATGCTGCAGCACACATTTGGAGTAAGGGTGTTAGTGATAAATCATTAATAGATTAATTGCTTTTAAAAATGTATTCATGGATATTTAATCAATAGTCGTGGCAGTAACTGCACCTCATCTGACATCGTTTTGTCTGGCGGAGCCGTTTGATGAATGCGGAAAATTAAACTTGGATTTAAAATGGCAAAAAATGACAAAGAAGAAGAAAGAAATTGAAAATGAAGACAAAAATGTGTTTTGTATCTTTGAAATTATTAATGATTTAATAATAATAATAATAATAATAATAATAATAATAACTATTTGTATAGCACTTTTCATACAAAAGGAAATGTAGCACAAAGTGCTTTACAATCAAAGATAATAATACACATACACAAGATCACACAAACTCACAAACTCAACACTCACGTTACATCATGATGAACTAAGTACTGAGGAAACGCCATCTTGAGTTAAAAAGAAATGAAATGAGGAAACACAGGAGATAAATTCTAAATAAAACAATAAGCAGACAAATAAAATTGAACAAAATTAAAATATATATATATATAAATTAGAATAAGATGGATAAAATGAAATAAATATCTAAAATTGATTAATTTAGTTAAAAGCCAGACTAAAAAGGTGGGTCTTAAGTTTGCTTTTAATCAGCTGTTAGCATTTTTAACTACTGGTTCAGAAAATCACACAAAATTTGCAACCCTAGTTTGGAGAGGTGAAAAGTAACTAATACTCTGAGTAGTTTTTGCGACAAATACTTTGTACTTTCACTTCAGTATACATCTAACACCAGCAATTTTACTTGTAATTTAGTAATATTCTAGCAGTGTAACAGCACTTGTACTTGAGTACAGGTTTTCAGGCACTGGTTGCAGTCAAGAGAGCCTCACCCACTGTACAAACAGCAAACTGTTGGTTTAGAGATTTTAAAGGAAGTGGCATATGAGACACTGCTGGGAGGCAGCGGTGTCCAGTTTGAGTGCAGAGTACTTGCCAACAAAGATATAACAGCAATATCAGGCTGCATCGGAGGCATTTTCCAAGACTTTTATCGGCATCGGAACGACCCCGCTTTGGTTTTTATACAGAATTAAACAAACAAGATAAATTGTGTGACTTGGTGACTTTGAAGGCGACAGTAAGTGGATTTTGTCATCTTTGCAGAGAGCGAGTCTTGTCATTTCCCCATTTTCATTCCTTCCTTCGCCTCAAGCTTCATATTTACTGTACAGACATAAAGAGCATTTTTCTTCCCGGCTGAAAGCTCCAAACACTCTTCTAACAAAGCCCAGCTGGGAGCGCTGGAGGGCACTTTGGAGGTGCAACAGTACAATATGGAATATTCGCATGATAGTAAAAGTTAATTCATGTGTTGCAAATACCTAATACTAATACAAGCACCTACTACTGTCTGTAAACACGCAGGGTCAAGGTGTAGTAGCCTACCTGCTGATCTTTGCTGTAGATGAAGCACATAAGGAGAGGACGGACCCACCGGTCTACATCGATTCATAAGATTCTGTGGACGAGGAAACATATCAGCGAGTACTGTTGTTTGGTTTAAGAGCTGAAGTTGGACGGGACCACGGTTCGAGCAGTACTTGGACACAGTTTGAAGTATTTCTCCCACCTCTCCTCCCCTGTGATTGGACATTTTTAACTCTCGGTGACCAGAAACAAACCTGAAACGTGCAGCAGATATTGTAAATATGCAGTGCTCCTATTGCAAACAGTTAAAAAAAATGGCTAGCCTAAGGACAAAATGCTTTGTTGGACACTAAGAGTGGTATTTATCCTCTAATCTAACTTTCCTCCAGACAGTGAATGAGTGTTTATCCCCAAACTTTTGCTCTGTGGCACTTTTAGCGTCTATACAGCCTGAGGGTTTTATAGCAGCAGCTTGTCTTTTCATGTGCAGTTTTTTGTTTGAGCCGTTTCCCCCAAGTCTCACTGTTTGTAATTAAGATTTTAAAAGCTATCGACTGGTGACGGGTACGGGTCCCCGGAGTGGCCAAAATTAGCAGCAGACTGACACGGCTGTAAACAGAGAAGGTCCCAGCGTTATTAAATGTTGATTTTCATGCAAAACAGTTCTGAGTTTAGAAATGTTGATTTTTATAGATTGTTTACGTGCTTTTCCAGCTTATATCACTCCAGGGTCAGTTTTCATTAAAATATGAAAGCTGTTAAATACCTCAGATGAGTTTAGTGGTTCATAGTGTTGGTTTTTACATTCTTAGCATCTATAAAACTGCAGATTTAGCTGCTTATTTAATCCCAAAACTAATGTTAAAACTGTTGCCTCTGTTTAATCCATTCGATAACAGGTTATTTATGATCTTTCAGGGTTTCGGTGTTACGCTAAATTCCACCGGAAGCGGCGTGTGACCAGGAGGAGGGGTCGCTGCGTGGTACCAGAGTCAGTCAGCAGTGACCAAGGAGGCTTCATCACTATCTGAGGATGAGGAGGAGGAGGAACAGGACAGAGTAGATAGTATGGCCAAGACATCACTGACGTTGGTAACAGACCAAATGCTGAAAGGTGGCGGTTTGCTGTTTTGTTTTTGTTTTGTTTTTTTTACAAATTGATCCTACAAAATAAAATACCAACATCTGGTCAGTTTAAACAAACTAACAGGGGACTTAACTGGATAAATTGTTTGACTGTTGCATTGTGGGATGAGCCACAACTTCTCATCCAGCAAATCACCATCTTTTAAAGCACTTATTTAGTTCAGTTAAAGGGACAGTTTGGATTATTTGAAGTGGGGTCGTGTGAGGTATTTATCTGTAGTTAGTGTGTTACCTGCAGTAGATGGCGGTCGACACGCTCCCAGTTTGGAGAAGCAGCACCAGTGTTACCAGGGTCAGCAGCAAAAGATATTCAGTATAAGTGTACGCTGTATTTAGAGTATCTTCAACACTTTACTTGCAGTCAGACAGACGTTTCTGATAGGAAACCGCTGTTTATAAGCCAAATATCGCTCTCTCCAAACCAACCCAAACTCCACGGGTAAAATAAATATTTTTATCTTTCAGAACACAGGAGTTGCTGGTCTACTGCCGCACTGATCAGTTAGTTTGTTCATGTTAGTGTGTGGTTTTTGAATACGCCGTTTATATAGCAATGGGCCAGAGCAGAGCAACAGCTTAAGGCGTTTCAACTACCTTGTTTGGTTCGGACCTCCGGACTTTTCAGTTTGATCCAGATCAGAATTACAGGCGTGAAACCTTCCCCAGACCACAGCCCAGAAAAGAGGATTGTTGGCTTGGATCGTTCGAACTTTCGGAGCAATAACGGGGAATTACGACAGGATATCATCAAAACAAAATGAGTCGTGAGAGTAGATGGAGACGGGAGGAGACATCTGGTCTGACGACTTAATTAAGAGTCATCCGGAGCCATAATAATAATAATATCATGGTGACAACAATGTGAATCTGTTCATTATCTCCCTCCATAAACGACCACTGAAGTCAGGCCACCTGCCGACCTGTAAATACGCCGACGCTGGACAACTGCAATGTGAAACCAAAACTAACCAAACCAAAATTTTAACAGTGTCTCAAAAAAATGAACCTCGGTCCGGACTTTTAGGAGGTGAAAAACACACCTGTGATTATTTAGATTATTATGTTCATGTTACCGTGTGACTTTGGTGAATCTGAACTATCCTTTTGAAACGACAAAGTCACACAATAACACAAAACAAACGACCAGCAACTGCTGTGTTCTGCAAAGTAAAATTACTGATTTTGCTAATGGAGTTCGGTTGGTTTGGAGAAAGAGATATTTCCTGTTGGAAAAGCACGTCAAGCTGTATTCAAAATTTAATTAGGTGGCCCTTTGTTTATGTAGCTGAAATACATTTTCCTGCTGATCCTGTCCTCTGTGCAGGTACTCCTGCTTCTCTAAACTGGGGGTGTTTTAACCGCCATCTACTTAAGGTAATACGCTGACTATCAATAAGTACTTCATACACTTCAAAGAGTCTGAACTATCTCTTTAAAGTCTAAACATCAGTCTTAATTAAAATCCGGTCCTGCCAGCATAACTACAGAATCCTAAGTTTTTTTTAAAAGGAAACATGAAGAGGGGCTTTTCAAAACTCAGTCAGTCTACAGTGACCAGTCTTTGTTTTCTACTTGTTTTAAATTGGTATAAAATAGTCACTCGGTTGGAAATCTGTAAACATCTCATCGTTTATGTGTTCATATTTACCACCATCATGGCCGCTGTTGGTTTAATTTTGAGTAAAAGCAGATTCTGTGAGTTTTGGAAAACCCTTTTTCAAATGTCTCTCACAGTTTTTTTTCCTGCATCTGATTGTCTCTGTCTCTGCTGATCTGAGTCAAAACAGTGTTTACGAATCATTTTTAGTGTTGAACTGAGCTCGGACTCCTAAAGCAGAAGCTTTTTCCGCTTCAGATTGAGTCAAGTCAGCTGTCACTCACATAAATTACACCAAAATAGCTTCTGTTTTTAAGTTCCCTGATACAGTTTCTCTCTAAAAGTTATTTGTAAATGCTCTTTGAGCCCAGTCTGCGGTCCTGTGCTGTAAATATGAATGTGTTTAAATTGCCAGCAGCTTTTCTGTTAAATTGACGCCACGACTTCTCTTCAAATGTACGTAACAGTAGAGTGATAAACAAAGATGCCTGTTTGACTTTCCTTTAATATATGTTTTATTTATACTGTACTGAACACGTTTGTCATACACTGTGTTTTTCTGTCTTTTTTTTGTTTTTGTTTTCATGATTAAACACTTACTAGGATGTTGTCTGTGTTGTGATGTTGGTTTGGACTCATGAAAGATGAAGGAGGAGGTTGAAGATGCTTAAACAGACTCTGCAGGCCTGTCCGGTGCTCTGAAGGGCAGGCTACTCCCGTCACAGGAAAGACCTGGAAAAGTCTTGGCGTTGAAATATTAGTCTTTTAATCAACCTTTGTTGCTTTAATCTGTGTGTTCCAGTATTTTTGAACCTATTTTCCAAGTCCTTCCTGTGACAAAAGATTCTCGCTGCGTCTTTCTGTGTTGTTTGAGCTGATGGGACTGCAGCCTCAACCAGGATCATAAATACTCGAAGGCCACAGCTGTGGTGGAAGAACGTAGACAACCAAAATACTCATCTACCAGGAGGCAGAGACTAGAAATCCAAGGTGAAGCAGCCTGTAGTTCTTCCTCACAACCAGTGACATCACTGTGACATCACTGGATGCAGGAAGAACAGCAGATTTTGCAGCAGGAGGAATCAAAATTCTCTGATTTCCAGCTTCTTAAATGTGAATATTATCTGGTTTCTTTACTCCTCTCTGACAGTAAACTGAATATTTTTTGGGTTGTGGACAAAACGAGACATTTGAGGACGTCATCTTGGACTTTGATCAACATTTTCTGACATTTTATGGACCAAAATAACTAATGAACGAACTAATCAAAGTCAGAAAATTAACCAATCTATTAATCGATGATGAAAATAATCATTAGTTGCAGCCCCTGTATTAGACTAAACAATTTGAACATATTTGGTATTGAAGTAATCCACAATTAACGGAAAGTAAACAAGTTATACTACTTAATATTGTGATACTTGGATTACGTTACTTACTACATTTTTTTTAAACAGGTAATTAGTAACTGTACCAGAATACATTTTTAAAGTGATTTTTAAAGTAACCCCCCCAACCCTCCAAATCTGAACATTCAAATTTTCATTGACATATATTTGTTTTAACATTAATATATTTTCTAAAGTCCCTCTAAAAGTGTTTTCCCATGTGACCTGACATAAGTTAAGAGATTGGAGGCCATCAGAGCTCTAACATACATCACTGCTGTTTACTAACAGCTGAGTGGGAGTTTTAATTTGAAAAACCTAGAAAACAAAATTTTACTGCTTCCTAATTTATTTACAGTTTTGTAGTTTAATCGTGTGGTTAGGTGTCAGGCCTCTCAAAGGGTCACGAGATAAATCTGAGAGGTCAATATAAAGTTCTGTTGCATGTGTTCATATTAGTTTTCATACTTTTCTCCAATCTGCGCTTTTGTTTTGACATATTTGATGATTTTACCACTTAGGATTTGACACAGAAAACATCTGAGGAGTTTGATGGAACTGCTCATCTGAAATATGACAAAAGGCTGAACTAGATTTATTTTATTTTTGTCAGAATGTGTTTTATGTTTTTTTAATGTAGGCTTGAATCTTAATTTGAAAATTAGTTGTCGAAAAGTAGAATATTTCCCTCTGAGATATAATGGAGTAGATTAAAAAGATAAAGTCAGGGGTGGAGGTAACTAATTACAAATACTCAAGTTTCTGTAATTAAGTAGTTTTGATTCTGTACTTTACTTGTACTTAAGGATTCATTATACCATGTAATCTGCTTAGGTGCTTTCAAAATCACATTTGAGCACAAGTTGAATTAATATCTAAACCTTTCATCTGCATTTTTGTAGCCAATAAGATGATCTGATCACAAATAGGCCGATGAAAACCAGGACATATGGACAAAAAAAACACTGCAGCAGCACAGGTTAACGATGTTAACGATTACTCGATTGATCGACTAATTAGCATTGAGAATTTAACCGATTAAAACTGTATCCATGCATATTTAATCAATAGTCTGCACCTCATTTGACATTTGTTGAATAAGGAAACTAAAACTTCAAATGAGAAAAAAATGACAAAAAATGGGGGAAAAAAAGAAAATGAGAAAAAGGTTTTTAAAAAATGTGTTTTGTATCTTATACATTATTAAAGATTAACCGATTGTCAGTATTTTGAACTATCAATTAACGAAAACCGATAATTTGCGACCCTAGTGTGTAGAGGTGAGTGTGACCACTGAACAGAACAGAGAAGAAAGTTTGGAGAAATTTAGACTGAAGATTTGGAGAAACAGAAACCTCTTTGATCTCTCTGCCATCGATAATGTATTTAAAAAGTAACTAATACTCTTAGTAGTTTTTGAGACAAATACTTTTACCTAAGTATTTTTCTAGCACCAGTGTTTTTACTTGTAATTAAGTAATATTTTAGTGATGTAACAGTACTCTTTCCACCACTGCATAAATTTACCTCAAACCTTAAGTCAGCCCTTGAGTAAATGTAATCAGTTACGTGGCAGGACTTCATGTTCTGCCTCAGAAGAATTTTGTTTGATGAGGCTCAACGTGAAAACTGATCCTGTCACGTGAACCCTTTCCAAACACTTTGGGATGTCCCCCCCTCCCCCCCGAAAATGAGGATTTTTTTTTTTTGAGTCACTAATAAGACGCCATCTATCTTCGCTGCGATCTTTGAAGCTCATTATCTCCAAAACCGCCCTGCGTGAACTGTGTCAAACCCTTTTAATGCAAAGCTTACGACACATTAGAGCAAGTACAAGCAATAACACCGAGCGCGTCTCTGTTCCGAACACACAAGGCCTCTGAAAATCTACCCGTATCAATATTTGATTAGATGGAGAAAGTGAGACTCATTTTTCTTTCCTAACCACCACCACCAGCTCGGTCGGACTGTGATTGTGCCATCCTGATTTACGGCCGCAGAATAAAAGCAGTAGTGATGTATTTTTAATACTTACCTCTGACAGAGTGCTCTGGAGGAGTGCCCTGTTGAAACCTGGCCCCAGCCAGCCGAGTGATAGATTACACGGAGCCACATCCCGGCAGAGCTGCAGCTTCACATCACCAAACACAAAGGCACTTCTACCTTTCTTAAGGCTTTCTTCAAGTCATTAATTACCAAAGTTGGTGTCTTAACCCAACTTTTCAAGATCAGGGCGCTCTGAAAAGGACACAACAGTGAGAACCATTTACATACACGAGTAAACAAACCTGCAGGAAACTCTGCAGAGTCTCGGAGACAGTAAAACAGACCATAAATCATTTGATGAGTATTGAAAATAGATTAAAACGAGCATTTACGCACCCTGTCACTCATTTGTCAGGTCTGTCACAGCAGGTGAGGATGTAAAAAGGATCATTTGCTTGTAATGACATGAGCGGCTGCAATAATTGATTTTCCTGTGATGGTTAAAGACATTACACCTCAAATTAAATAACATGTGCCACATTTATCACACCGCAATCTCATTTTGACACACAAACACATTCAGCACAGCGTTTTAGGGCAGATACATCTGGTTCCTCTACTCTCTACTCAAAAGCATTGTGGGCCAAAAAATGAACACTGCAGCCCAAATAGTGATTTGGAGCCATTAAAGATTTATGAAATAGGTTGAAACCTATTTAATACGTGATGTATGGTTGGAGTGAGTTGTTTCCCCCCCGCCTCCTCCTCCCCAGACGCAGTGAAGCTCAGGCAGGCTGCAGGAACACTGCAGGAGTGCAAGATGAGCAGCAGCAAGTCCTTCACTGCAATTTATTTATAACTTACCTCGATTTTCAGTATGAATGACTGAGAGTCTTCTTTTTCTCTTTAACGTTCTGACGGCTTTTTTGCCATTTTCTGAGCCTCGGCCCATGCAAGTCTCACCTCGCCTTCAGCTGCATGAATACACTGTGAAAGCGGGGCCTCACGATCCTTCTGACTTTTTAGGTTTTAAAGCAGAAGCTGTCAGAAAAGTTACCAAAGTGATAACAGGCTTGTGGCGGCCAAGCGGTCATAGCGACGCCGCCTTTTGATCCTTCGATGTCAGGTCTTCCTAGAAGAAGAAGGCATACTTTATTAATCCCCGAGGGGAAATTACACGCTTTACATTACATGCATTTGGGAGAGGTGACAGAGCGAGGGGGCTGCACACATATGTATAGTCAGGCACCCCGAGCAGTTGGGGGTCCCATGCCTTGCTCAGGGGCATCTCGGCAGTGCCCAGGAGGTGAACTGGCACCTGTCCAGCTACCAGTCCAGACTCCTTACTTTGGTCCGCGTGGGACTTGAACTGGCAATCCTTCGGTTCCCAAGCCAAGCCCTCACAGACTGAGCTACGGCCGCCCTATCGTTGTAAAGAAGAATTCGCCAAGTGTTGGATTGTTCACCCACTAACGGCTATTGTGTGCTTAGACCGTCACGAGACAGGTTAGTTTTATCCTACTGACAATGTAAAGATAAATGTGTTATCCTGAAGACAAAAATACACACACAGTTTCAACCATTACTGCCCTCATTTCCCAAATACTTACCGAGTGTTGTTGAAAGAAAAGGTGACGAATCACTGTGGTAAACACGCTCCTGTCACAACTTTTTTGGAACCTGTTGCAGGCAGCAAATTCAGAATGAGTGTATTTACAAAAAAACAGTAAAGTTTATCAGTTTGAGCATTAAATATCTTGTCTTTGGACTGTATTTGATCAGATACAGGTCACAAAGTATTTGCGAATCATTGCATTCTGTTTTTATTTACATTTTACACAGCGTCCAAACTGTTTCTTTTCTTTTTTTTTTTTTTTTTTTTTTTTTTGGAATCAGGGTTGTTCTTTATACACAGTTTGCTAGTTTAATGCAGCGGCTCCCAAGCGAGAGGTTGAGCCTCTTCAAAAGGTCACAAGATAAATCTGCCTCTGTGGAGCTTCAGAGGTAATAAAACAAACTATAAATCATCTGATGAGAAGATCTGAATTCATTCATTTCAAAAAATATATATATAAATGAACATTTATGCACTCTGTCACTCATTTCTCATGTATGTCACAGCAGGTTCGGATGTAAAAGGAATCATCATTTATCTGCAATTACGTTAGCTGTTCCAATAATTTGTTTATTTGTTTATTTAAACGATGCTGATGTCAAGGCAATGCACTATACCACATTACATTATCATTTAGGGCTTTAATTTACATAAAAATGCACCAATATAATCAATACATTAAAGCCATCAAACACTGTACATGTATTTAAGTAAAAATACTATTAAAAATCATTATATAAATGATTTTAAGGTTAATTTATTATTTTTTATTGGTCAGAATTCACTGGTAAATTATTCAAATTTATTATGGCTCTGTAAATAACAGTCTGTATCAGTGAATCAGTTTCTTGTGCTGGGTACCACAATGTAACTATTACCAGCAAATTTACCAACATTTGTGTCGTGGTTAAGTTTGTTCTTGCAGTAATGATTTTCCTGATGGATAAAGTCAAATTAAATAACAGGTCCCACATTTGTCACACTGCAGTCTCATTCTGACACAAACACATTCGGCGCAGCGTTTTATAAGTTTAAGTGTTTGAAAGCATACATACTTCATTCTGACAGACAAATCCTGAGTCATCATGTGCATCCCCAGGGGTCAGAGGTCACCAGCGGGTCAGGGTTCACACTGGATGTACGGGAGCGCAGAGGCCATCTGCCGTGCTGCAGACACACACAATGGCTCATCTCCTTTCAGGTACGAGAGGACAGAAGCAGGAAGAAATGAGTCCGACCTGAAGAAAAGAAAATCACCAAGGCAGCGTCACCCCCTCATTAGCATTTTAAAGACTTGTCTGCTGTCCTCGTCCACAGCGTTTGCACTGAGTTCAAGAGTTAAATGTGCTAAAAAAAAAAAAATCCACAGACTGACGTCGGTTCAGACAGACACGAGCGAGGAGGGCGAAATGTCAATATTTCATGATTTTGTGAATTTAGATGAAAAGTAAACATGTTTTTCTGTCATATAAATTATTCATGAACACAAGGAGAAACTTACACGTCTTTATTCTTGATCTTGCACATAACTGAAGGTTCACTTACTGGGTCTTTTCCAGAGCTTTTCATTACACGTCATGGTCTTCATCAGTGTGTGGGATCTGTTCAGCTGCAGTCACGTCACCTAAATATGGAACCGCAGTCACACGAGGTGGATCTGCATCCTCGATGGGAGGAACTACGACACAAGACACAAGTGAGGGAAACGTGGATGCAATTAAGAGACTTGGGATGAAACAGACATAAGAGGTGAGAATAGATGTGATAACATGATTTACAGGTGAGAGCAAGATGGAGGAGGAATGTGTGAATAAATGAGGTAAATTAAGTCATTTATTTTTCATCATACGTCAAGTATTTTTCTTCTCTGTTCTGTTTGTGACTGATAGAACAATCAAACAAAACAAATCACGAATATGTGTTACACTGCAGCTTGTTTTGTTCATCATTTATATCAGGAATGTTTTTCACTGTATTCATCAAGTAAAATTATGAATAATAGATTAAATGCCTTAATCGCCACAGTATGGTCGTGTCACACCTTAAAGTAATTTAATTTACAATAACTTGTGTAATAACGCACTATGCAACACACACATAATTGTTATTAAACTGTTATATATGATTGTAGCTTGATGCACATTTTTAAAAATAATTGCACATCCATACTTGTATTTCTGTTCATTTATTTTGCAGTTTTAGATTTATATATCGCTGTTACATACTGTAGATAAGGCACGTGCACCTTTTTTATTGTAAATATTTGTTATTATTGTTATTGTTATATTATCTCTTTTATATATTGTAGTCGAATGTATATATTATTTCATATTTCTTATTCTTAAATTCTCTGTGTTTATATATATTTTCTATTCTTGAACGGGAGCACCTGTAACATCAGAAATGTATCAATAAAGTGTATCTGATTCTGATCTAAAATATACTGTAAACCCAAATAAGTTAGCAGTGCGATTGAGGTCAATCAGTTCCCTCAAAATCCATAAACTCAAACATTGGAGGTTATCAGAGCTTAAACGTATTTACAGTTAGTGTTACATGTACTATTTGATTACAGTTAAATCAAAATTATTGATGAAGCCAGCCTAAATGTTTTCAGTAAATGCAACTTTCAAAAAAGAAAAAAAAAAACAACAACATAATTTCAGGGAAACAACTTGCTTCAACCATAGATTGTATATTAAAAAGGATTTGACATTCCTACATATTACATATTTAAAGCAAACAAACTCTAACTATGTTTGAAACTGTCCCCTGTCACAGAAATAGTGGACTATATAGCGTGTTCGCCATTTTGTTGTAGTGTTCAAATTCTCACTATATAGTCCACCATAAAATACCCACAATGCACAGCAAATTCTAGCGAACAGACGACGTACCCTACAGTTTCTCCCGTGTACCACAGTGCAGTGTGGTCATGTATTTCCAGTAGGAGAGACAGAAGATCACAATCACAAGAATCATCGTTGTAACGTTAACATTAGCTAACAGCTTTAGCCACTGATACAGCACTTACATGGAAGGTGTTGCTAGCCGTTAGCTTGTGAGCTAACTAGCTTGTGGGCTGTTACAGTTTGCCATTGGGACACGGCGCCATAGTTGACAAAATCACACTCGCTCATCATCGGAATTTCAACAATTTATGTGTGATTTAACGCTCAAAACTTAACTTCAATACAACCTCCGCACATTTTAACGCCGTCCTCCTGAGTGCTCCATTTGTTTATGTGACGCAGGGCACGTCTGCTGGCGTCGCACAAATATCCGGCACATCTACCGACGCAATTTCACTGTAGTGTCCGAAATCTCGTTCAGTCATTCCCTAAATAGTTCACTACATGATAAACACTACATAGGGAACAATGAGTGAGTGAATGAGTGAAAGATTTCGAACACTAATTATTTTGTGCTTTGGAGTTTTTTTTAGATTTTTGTGTACATATGTATCTTTATCTAAAGAGCATCTCAACAAACTCAGTTTGAGTCAGGAGTGTTCCCATCCAGACATGTTTTTGCTAAATATAAATATCTCAGCACCTGGATTGATGGAAAATTGAATCAAACTTTTGCATAGATAAACTCAGGCTAAATGTTGGCTATTTGTACAGAAATAAAATCATCTTTCCCACATTTTTTTTAAAGCAAAAATGTTGAGACAGTCAGTGTTAAACTGTAGTGATTCTTTTCAACTCATAAACTCCATAAACTGTCTGTCACTCTGCTTTGAGATTTATTATCTATGATACACATCATTGTATTTTATATTAACAGGGTTGGGTGATACTCAACAATATCTTTTTATCTATAAAACCCCTAACATAACGTTGTATCATTAGACAACAGCTAACGTTAGCCATTAACCACTTTTTAGCAAACATAATGTTCTACTGTTAGCCAATAAAGCGCAGTGTCGTCAGCATATAAATGTACCATACAGCCTTCATCAAAAGAGGCAATGTTAATGTTATTAATACGCAGGGTGAAAAGTAAGGGATCTAAAAATTGAACCCTGTGGTACACCTTTAGTGACCTTCAAAATGGTGGAGTGATTAAACAGCGATAACAAAATGGGTTCTGTCTGCATGATAGCTTGTAAACCACTGGCAGGTGTTCGGATTGAGGCCAGCAGAGGCTCGTCTATCTACTAAAACTGGACGGGAGTTGAAATGGTACTAAGACGAGATCTAAAACCAGACTGTAAAGTATTGAAAATGCAATGTCTCTTTAAGAATAAATTAAGCTGATGTCAGAGATTCAAGGGTCTTGGCTAAACAGGAAAGCTCAGGAATTAGACGGTAATTATTTAAATTTCTCCTCATGAAGACGACAGTGATGTGATTTATAGACACATCCTCCCTAAACTCCATAAACTCAGTCCGTCACTCTGCTTTAGATTTATTATCTATGATACACATCATCGTATTTAATATATTAACAGGGTTGGGTGATCTTCTCTTCAAGAGAGACGTGATACTCAATAATGTATTTTTTTTTATCTATAAAACCGTTAATAGAAAATGTTCATACTGCCTTTCAGAATTAATTCAACACTCAGATGGACTTCATCAGACCTATTTTACTGACGGACTCTTACTTCATGTTCCACCAGTTTGATCTGAACTGAGTTTAATTTTAGTGACTCCTGGAACAAAACACAGCACCTCATTAAAATCAATACACTCATTTGTTTTAGACATTTTATAAATTTGATCTTAAACTTCTTAACCTTACAATTATTTTGCATAACTTATTGTTTTTAAAAATAACGTATTGATCAAATATGGAAATGGATGATCAGACTGTAATACTGATGTAGAAGGACAGAGGACAGGAACTTAAAGTGTGTAAGATGCCTTTTGGAAGTAAAGTGTCTAAATTATGTTAAATTACTTTACTGTAATGTTTTGCACTGTACTATTTAAGTATTTTCTGTAAGAGGCGATGCATTTATTTACATACATTTGTACATTAATACATGATGTTCTTATTTCTATTTGCAGACCAAAATAAATTCTAAAATCTAAATTTATTTATCAAAAGAAAGTTTTAGCGGCTTTTTATGAGCTAGTTGCAGTAACGGTGGTAGTTAGGAGTCCAAATAGCTTCGCTCTCTGCAGACCCTGATTGTTTTTGGTTTCCTGTCTGTCTTTCTTCTTATTTTTCTCCAGTTGGCAGGTGAGTTTCAAATTCCACTCACTGCTCAGGCAACAAAAATGACACTCAAGTTGGCGCTGTAACAAACAAGTTTAAGTTTTTGCAGTTATCTTGAAAACGGCTTGAGGTAGACGAAAAATTCACTATTTCAATCTTTTTTCTGCATCTTTTCTGAATTAGTCTTCCGCTGTGTGTGAGAAATCATTAAAAAATGACTCTTAATGACTTCATGGGAGTACTTTACAAACTGTCTGCAGAACTAAGTTACTGTTTGGTGTCAGCTGATGTCCTGATGGTGTAAAGACATGTACTGTCACTGTAAGGTCACAGGTTCAAATCCTGAAGTGGACAATCTGGTGGTAACAGATTGTGAATTCCTTCCCACTCAGTCAGTATAATGACGTTAATACCTCATTTTACTGTATAAAACAACATTTTAGCAGTTATCTTGCAGGTCCTGTTTCTCTTTGTTGTTATTTTTCATGTCTTCCTTTTGTAATTGGTTCACTGTCGTTATAAATGAGCGTTGCCCCTCGATGATCTCTGGAGAATAAATAAAGGGTGAATTGAAAGTAATTACTGAGCTCCATCTGATCGTCTTATGGCTCGAGTTTGTTTTTGCCCCTGAGGACTTTACTGTCGGTGTGTTCTCAGACCTCAGCATTTTGTCTGAGGAGACAAATGTTATCCAAACTAACAGACCAACAGAGGATGATGGGAAATAAAAATAAGTGGAAATAAATTGAACTTATCCTTTAATTGGCATCAATCAAAACCTCCATTTCTTTCATTTGTAAATGTGCGACTGCAGTTGTGTGTCTTCCATAAAGAAGACATTGCATCTTACTGTTAAATTCATTTCTTATTTTATCTAATATTTTTGTGTGTTTTATTTGTTCAAATGTTTTTATTTACGCTTTATAGCTCTTTGCATTGGAGCAGTCAATCCCAAAGACCGGGTCGTGACCTACAGGTGGGTCACAGGAGATTTTATTTGGGTCCCCTGAAAAATAAAAGACCATGGAAGAAATTCTGCAAAATTTAAGATTTAATCTGCAGCACATCTTTTCATAAAGCATGTAAAATGTGTATATTGTTTTACCAATGAGAGGAAAAAACAAGAACTTGTTAATTCTGCCTGAATTTACTTATTTTGCCTCATTTATGAAGAAGCTAAAATGTTCTATACTGTAAAAACAAAAAAGTTGAGAAAACCCAAAATTTCAAGGCAACTTACTTCAATAGATTTTTGAATTTTGAGCCCAACTCTTAAATTTTCAAAATGTCGCACAAACTAATAATATTTTTTTGAGGTAAATTACTTCACCCCCAAAAGATCGTATTTCAAAAACTGAGTAAAAGTCATCGAAGTAAGTTGCCTTGAAAATTTGAGTTACCTAAACGTGTTCTTAAGGTTTGTTTTCTCGATGAGAGGAAATAAAAAGATCTAGATGACCTGTTAAACCAGCTTAAATGCATTCATTTTTTATTCATGAAGTATTTAATGTGTATATGCTTGTGTAAAGATAATATATGGACATGTGGAAATGACAGTAACAAAAATGAATGACAATGGTTTGTCATTTTTGAAAAGTGGGTCCTCAGGAAAAATGTTTGGAAAACACTGAAAACATGAATATACTTGTTTGGCATGAAGGATTTTGACTTGACTGTGGCACAAGACAAAAAGTCAGAGTAATGCTTCTCCACAAATCAATAAAAGTCGTCCTCTGGAGATTATCAATCCATTAATCAATACTGAATTTCATGGTAAACTGCGCAGTAGCTGTAAAAACTGATACAGTATCTTCCTGTGAAGGATGAATGGACAAAAATCTACTTTCCAAAAGCCACAAACAAGCCGGCAAACACACCATGACTGCAGAGCATCTGTGGTTACTTCAGCCTTTAATTTGATCAGCTGTGAGCTAAATCTGAGTCAGTCCTCGTCAATCTGCCTGTGTTTTCACTCTCTTTACTCACTCTAACCTAAACTAACCTTATTTCTGCTCACAATTGACCACTGACTCGTCCAGAAACACCCGTTTGTCCAAACAGACAAAGGGAGAAAGTTTTGTTGGTTACAGCGATGATGCAGCCTGAAGGAGAAGTTTCAGGACGTCTGAACTTTGAGGGAATCTGAAATTTTAATCAGATTATAGTGATTCTGTTGTTATTTATGGGGCTGCGGTTCATGTCTGTTGAAGAAATGTTGAATATCTGCATCAGTTACTGTGTGATGGACTGGCAGAACACCAGAACAAAAATATGAGCAGCATGTCCGTCAGCTGCTCCACCACTTTGGTCCAAACTGAAATATCTTAACTGTTTGATGGATGATCATAAAATCTTGTACAGACGTCCATGATTCACAGAGGATGAATCCTAAATTCAAATTTTAATTTGTCCAAACATTTTGGTTCAATACCACCTGAGAAACCGATGAGATTCCCATCAGCATCAACTACCTTTGTGCTTTGAATTAGTGCTAATTCGCCATATTCACACGGTCAGGGTGGGAGGCTAAAATGCTGCTATCAAAAGGACAATGTGACACTGCCATGTTCCAGGTTGAAGTCCGTATAAATGTTGGGAAACTGACAAATCGTTACGATTTCACTGCTTCCAGATTGATCAGTGACTGAAAAGATAATGGAAAATGAAAATCTGGAGGGCCACAGGCCATATTCCAGGGTAAACAACTCATTTGATAACACATTAGCTTCCGTTAAATGACAGCTAACATTAGTGATTAACAACTTCCTAGCTAAAATAACATTCAACCATCAGACCAACAGCTAATGTTAGCCATTTACCACTTGCTAGCTAATTCTGTCGCTGCCATATCTTCATATCATAATTTTTAATATTACATATGACAAAGAGGTACCAGGTTTAAATATTTTTTAAGACATTTTTCTATATGCTAACCTAAAAACTGACTGAAGACTGACTGTTTAGATTTAAAGATACTGAATATAAACACAAATTAATTTAAAATACTGGTGCTTGTATTAAAAGCCTCCATCAGTCACGATTGGACCGTTTCAAATCATCACACTGCTGCTGACATGTGACATGTTGTATGTCATGAAAATTAGTTCAAGCTGACAAGTAAAAATAGTAAAATTCACAAATATAAACTTCTACAACTTTTAAATATAAACCATGTGTTTTTTTGTATGTGTCATCCTAACTGAAAAAAACTGAGCAGACTGTTTGATTTTGATTTTTTAAGATGTTCAAACTAGACACGCTACATTCCTGATCGTTCATAGTGAACCACTGGACCTGTGACCAATGTTGATACTCATGTGGTTTCTTCCTCTCTGAAAGCTGAGCAGAGGAGGAGGGGGAGGTGGAGGAGGTGGAGGGCGAGTCACATGGGAAGTAGTCAGGCTGCTGTCACATGGTTCATGTTTGCAGGCTGAGCTGAGGAGCAGGAGGAGGAGTTTTGCAGAGAAGTTTGTGTAAGAGGAGAAAAAAACCTGCAGTTTTCTTTTTCATGAAGCTCCTCAACAAGTGGAAGAGCTGCTGTGACCAAACAAACAGCCTGTGATGGAAATCCCTGCCATTAATCTAAAGGTGAGTCCACTGTTTACTGCCTTGAACCTGTGATTTTACAGGGTTTAACAAAGACTGCTGTTAAATTTATGTGATGATGTCAACTTTGCTGCTCAGTCCTCTTTGGTAAATCCTCTGTGTGGCAACTACCTGCTTCTGCTTCAGTGAAATGCTGCTGGTTTTGTTTAGTTCTGAGAGAAAAGTGTGAAGTTATTTAGGAGATAAAGCCTCCAAAAGGTGTGATAAAGAGCATTTAAGATTGTAAAATACAGTCCAGTGATGTGCAGCAGGCCTTTGGAGGGGAGTAAATCACATTATTACAGAGACGTACTGTAGATTCTGGAGGGGAGGTTCCTTACATGTTTTATTTTTTTAGTTTATTTAATTAATACCTGCAAATTATACACTTAGCGTTCATGTTAATATGAAAACGCTCTGATATAACACCAAAAAAGGAGTGAGTAAATAAAATAAATAAAAAAATACAGTTAGAATTAAAAGAAGAAACTTAAATAAAGAAAAGTATAAAAATAAACAACATAAAATTGAAACGATCCATTCAGTAAACTAAATAATTAAGAATTATAGTGCCAATACATTTAAAAACTGAAATATTCACGTGACAGGTTGACAGGCAGAGTGTAGGATAACAGCTGAGAAACCTTTCACATCAGTCGATATTGATAATTATTGATCACGTAGGTCGTGACTGACGACACGTTGCACGCTCCAAGGGGTGGAAGCGGCTCGAGGTGATAAAAATGAGTAAATATCACAATATTTTTGACTAAATACTTTGATTTTGTGACAGTATTGTAGGGATGACTATAGGTGCTTTCACAAAAGAGATTTTTTGATAAATAATCATCAGTAAATAGGGAAAGTTCGGCCATATCACAATATAACGATAAGCAATCTATCACGATGCCTCATATCACAGCATAGTATAATATTGACTGATTAATATTTACACACCACAATGTTCAGAAGACGTGTTTGTCCCCCCAAATAAAAACATGAAAGTAGAAGAGGACTTTTATTTTGACTTACCTGAATTGTCACCAATGTTTTCCGTTACACTTTTAGACATTTCTGATCTAAATTGGTGCAGAAAAGGCAGAAATCTGAGTGTAAAAATCAACAGAATGCAGCAAATTAAGTGTTTGACGGTCAAAGTTTTCCCCCCGATGTTAAAACAACTACCCACTACACTACACTGTTGGATTACTGGACGTTAAAAACACTAATTCAGTGATTAATCTGCTCATTATGTGAGACATGAAGATATATTTATGCACAGGTTTTGGCAAAGATCAAATAAAACTGGATTAAGAGTGAAGTAACGTGAACGGACGCCTGCATGTCATGTTGTGACCTTTACAAAGGGAAATAATTTAATTGAACTACATGCTGTTGTGGTATTTATTATTATATTAGATTTTATTAAACAAGGACCATGAACAAAAGCATTTATCTCAAAATGTGAAGAGATGATGTATCTGTTATTAAAAGCTCTTGACGTTTGACTTAAACATGTGATGTGAGCAGTCAGAGGAGATGATATATGAGGCATAATTCGGGTTTAAAACTTTCCGATCTGTAATCTGTGGAATCATGAAACTAATCATCCTGATGGAGCCTCACATTTTTATGCCAGATATGTAAACTGATCACAAGTTTTATATTTAGTTCTGCAGCTTCTATAGAGCTGTGTAAAGGAAAAATGCATGAAAAAAACAGCATTATAATGAAGTACTGCAGTGCTGCAGAGATGCCCTGGTTTATAAATCTTGTTCCTCAGATGTTTTGAACAGGCCCGGACAAATGTCGCATTGTTTTTTTTCAGTAAAAAACAAAATTATGATGCAAAAATGATAATTTCCACTAATCATGAATCATACTGCAGTCGCAATATTTGTCAAAATTATTGCAATATGTTTTTTTTTACCATAATGTGCAGCCTGAATAAAACTGTTTATTAGTGTTTTGTCTATAAAATGTGAGAAAATAGTGAATATGTCCAAGGTTACGCCTTCGTACATCTTTATTTGTCCAACCAACTTCCAAAACTCGACAAAAATTCTCTTTACAATGATATTAAACAAGAAATCCTCACAGAATATTGGTATAATATTGGTGCTTTTTAGCTGATAAATGACTAGTCTAGAGGTTCTTGAACTTTTTTATGTCACAGACCACAGACCCCCAGTTTGAGAGGATTTTGTCTCAAGGGGAAACTTTCTTATTTTCTTATTTTTAGGCTTGAAGATGATAAAGTCTTCATAGTTGATCAATGATCAAACTAAGATCACTATCTCTTTTTTTTATTATTGATATTTGAGTCCAACATTTAATCATAAAATGAATGTTATAAGACATTTTCACACCCATCAGCCCCTCCCTGTATCTCCATAGCTGAATAAATGATACAGAGATGATCAATATATAACTGTACAGAACCAAAACGTAGATTTATCAGCATACTTTTAATCAAAAAGTAAATAAATAAATAAACACAAGAAAAAACAAACAACTAAAAAACGACAACAAAAAAGGAAACAACAAAAAAAACAAAACAAATAGAAAACAAAATAAAAGTAATGTACATGTATGTATAATTACAACAGGCTGCTGACATTCATCGTGCGATGATGTGTAAGATCAGTCCTCGAGTCTTTCTTCCCTTGTTGCTCCAACATCCAAAAAAATGTGATAAAAGTTAAAATACTCTGTTCCTCCTTCTGCTGTGGACCAGGGCTGCACAATCTGGTTAAAAAAAGTCCTGTTGCGATTATTTTGACTGATATTGCGTTGCTATATGCAATACGATTAGTGGAAATGATCAGTTTTACATCACAGTTTTAACATTAAAATCGTGATGATGTGATATTTATTGAGGTCTGAGGTTTTTAGGCCGGGTCGTCTCTGCAGCTCAACAGTACCTCCTTATAACGCAACATTTTTCCTTTTTCCAAAAAACTTTGGTTCTGGTTCCGCAACTTGGATATTGCACTTGGTCACATTGTGATTTTATTGTGATTGCGATTAATTGTGCCGCCCTGGTGAAGAACCAAAAGTTAGATATGTCATCATACTTTTATTATTAAATTAAATTAAAAAGTAAATGAATAAATAAACTCCAAAAATCAGACCACAATTAAAAAACAATCAGAGATCAGTCCCTGGTCATTCCCTGTTATTAACAGAGGATCACTAGCAACCAAAATGAATAAAAAACAGCCAAAACTTTCTTCCCTTGTTGCTCCAACCTCCAAAAAATGTGATAAAAGTTAAAATATTCTGTTCCTTCTTTTGCTGTGGACTTCCTACAACCCACCAAAGGACCCCCGTTGGTCCCTGAACCCCAGTTTGAAAACCGCTTCATTTAGTCAATTGTAAAAACTGATGGTGATTTAATTTTCTGACCATTAAAAATTCTGAAAATATTTTTTAAAAAATGTCTGTAACACTCCTGTATTTCTTCTCAACACTCGTCTTTTGTTGTCTCCCTCAGGCCATCGTCCTGGTGCACTGGCTGTTGACAATATGGTGAGTGCGAGCAGGTTTTTCTTCCACAAACCTGAGGAATTTCTCTCCTCTCCTTGCACACCACACACTCTTGCACAGAGACTCACAGTCTTGACTCAGGCCTGCTGTTTAAGCTCCTGCACTCTGAGAAATCAAACATAAATCTGTCCTGTGTGTTTGCTGCAGGGGCTGCATGGCGTGGCTGCCCTCCTCGTATTCTTGGGGGAACTTCGGCGTTTTAGCCGTCGGGGTGTGGGCCATCGCACAGAGGGACTCGATCGATGCCGTGCTAATGGTGAGTCTTCGCCTCGATCCCTTCGTGCAGGATCTCTACCATCATGTGACACGTTCCGTACAGGAGTCTAACTATAGGCACAGCTATGCATATCCGTGCTAACCTATTTGTCTGTGGAATCTGGGACAGTCTGTGAGCGTCCCTTTGAGAAAGCTGGCCGACCCTTAATTCGGCACAGAGTACAGTAGTCATGGCTTTCACGGTGTGTTAGTTTACAGTACCAGCAGGAACCAGTTTCAGACGGGTCTGCAGTGTTCACACAGTCTTTTAGATTCATGCAGTCAGGACAGCCACACTAGAAACTGTGACTCATGTTTCCGATCAGTGGCACACAGAGGTGGGACCGTGTCATTGTTTTGCAAGTAATCTCAAGTCTTTGCACTCAAGTTCTAGGTGCTAAACTTTGAGGTCTGAGCTCCAAACAAGTCATAAGGCCTTCTTCATCAAATATAACAGAGCCTTAACTGACCGTTCTTCATGCAAAATCAAAGTTTTGCAAAGTGCAACTCATTTTTTGTTGACCACAGCATCATTTCTGTACATGAATGAAAATATCTTTGGCGTTATTTTTTCCCAAGTAGAGCTCACATGAAGGGATAGTTCACACAAACTTTAAAATTCAGTCATTATCTTCTCACCCTCATGCAGATTGAAGGCCGGGTTTAGCTTTTTAATCCACAAAACACTGCAACACTGTTGCAGAATCTCCCGAACAATTTAAGTGAATGGTGACCAGTTTTCAAACTGGTGTAATCCAAGTCTCCTAAAGCCCCGACATGCTGTTCAGACAGTGTGCGTGTGCACGTGAACGTGGCTTCAAGCTGGGGATCTACAGTGATTTAGACTGAAAACAAGTCAAGTCAAGTCAGCCTGGCATGTTGAGGCTTGTCATTACATCAGATAAGCATGATAAAGGCATTCTATGTTTTTTTTTTTTTGGTGTTGTTTGTCCCGTTTGAAAACTGGTCACCATTTACTTCCATTGTTTGGGAGATTCTGCAACACTGTTTTCATGTGAAACTCCAGCAGTGTTTTGTGGACTGAAAAAACTACACCTGGCCTTCAGTCTGCCTGACAGTGAGTAGATAATGACTCAGTTTTCATTTTTGTGTGACCTATTACTTTATGTGAGCTCCACTTGGGAAAAATGACACCAAAGATAATTTCATTCACGTACAAAAACAACGCTGTGGTCAACAAAAAAAATGAGCTGCAGTTTGCAAAATGCATGAGTCGAAAATTAAAGATGGAGATGCAACAACTTCCAACTTTGAATCTGAAGTTGCACGCAGAACCGTAAGTTGAGGCTCTGTTGCTAAAATGGCATCACATTTGATGAAGAGTGCTTCATAACTTGTCAAGTCACATTCACCATTCACTTCCACTGTTTGGGAGATTCTGCAACACTGTTTTCCTGTGAAACTCCAGCAGTGTTTTGTGGACTAACAAAATAAACCCAACCTTCAGTCAGCGTGAGGCTGAGAAGATAATGACTGAATTTTCATTTTTGGTTGAACTATCCCTTTAAATAATGTTCGCTCTTCATGGTTCTCTCCTGCAACTTGATTGGATGCTGTCTGGTTGGTGGAACTGTGGACTCAAGTGTCAACCTGCTCAGAATAAGCAGAATTAAAGTTAGCTGATGAGGGGAAATGAAGGGAAATCAACTGATTCATGTCACACTTTTTAAATAACAGTTTTTAATTTCTGGACTTTGGGGAAGTCCAAGTCCAAGTGAAGTCACGAGTCATTGTCGAGCTGCAGGTTTTTTTGATTTTGTGGCATCTGAAGTCAACAAATTTGCGACTCGGTCTGACTCAAGTCCAAGTCATGTGACTCGAGTCCACGCCTCTGATGACATCTGCTGACCAGTGGCACCAAACGACAAGAAAGAACACATGACTCATAGCAAACGTTGTGAAGTGAGAACTGAGAAGGAAATATACAGCGGTGAGTCAGTAGTTTTTCATTTGTGCAAAGAAGCTGAGCCTGACTGACGAGCTAGCAGAGCTCCTCAGTTCTGCCACATTAAAGGGATAGTTTGGGTTTTTAGAGATGGAGTTATCCACAGTCAGTGTGTTACCGACAGCAGAGGGTGGCGGTCAGCATGCACTCAGTTTGGGAAACCAGCAGGAACAAAACAAGACAAAACAAAAGATAAAAAAACAATATCAGTTTAAGTGTATGCTATATTTAGAATATTTTCACGGCTTTACCTTGTTGTCAGACAGCCTTTTCGAACAAGAATCCACTGTTATATGACCCAAATATTGCTCTCTCCAAAACAACGACAAAAATCCAATTTCACCTCGCAGAACACAGGTCTGCTGCTGCTCTCATCATTTAGTTTGTTTGTGTTATTTTGTGACTGAATCCAAACTAACCCTTTAAAACACTGAAGTCAAACAGTAACACAGTGGTTGATAAGAAACTCCCCCATTCTGCAGGACGTCATATACGCAGCCTGACTGAATCTTGCTTGCTGCATGATGTTTACTACTTATTTTGCTCCTGATATGTCTCGTAACACATGAAAAACACCACATGAATTTCACTGCAGGGGGGGTCTTTTATTTACCCACGATTCACGGCAAATCAGTCTTACTGAAGATGGTCAAGAACTACACAACTTTGTGCAAAGGATGTATGTATTTATCTGAAGTTTAACTGAGCACAAATTTTACAGTCCGTTCATGAACAAAAATATTTTTAGAAACATTTGTACATGAACTGCATAATGAATAGTCTTAAGGAGGATCATTTAACACTGTTTGAACAGTTTAAAAACACTTTGTACTCCTTGTTCACCTGGATATCTTTACATTTTGGGTTTGAAATCTTGCCTGAGGGCTCCACAAACTGAAACAACCTGAAACTTTTCAGTTTCTCCCCTCCTACCCTTCATTTATATTAGGCTCATCTTACATTTACAAACGTCCCTTGGAGTAATGCTGATGTGTCCTGGGATGAAATTGAGTTTGACGCCCCTGATCTAAGCCACAGACGGAGACTAACTTAGCAAAAAGCGCCCCCAGACTGCCCCACCACCTGCGGAGACGTGTTTCATGCCAAACAAATACAACCGAGGGACGAGGAGAGACACCTCGAGGAAAAAAACAAACCTGTCTGTCCAGTGTCTCTTTCAGTGACACTTCTGACAGTAATGGATTCTGACTGTCATTGCCGTCGGGATGTAACCGTAGGGGAGCCTTTTACCTTGTGTACTTTAAAGTCCGGTGCCCACACCTGCAGGGTTCAGACAGGGAGAAGACTGAGGTGGCCAAAGTGGGAAAAGAAAGTTAGAAAAATAATTAATGCTCAGGATTGTTTGTGGTTAATTGTGCATCTAAAAGTCACTCACTCATCTGCACAAGCTCATGAAAATGGTCCTGCTCGTCTTTTTGTAAACTTGTCGCATATTTAACTCAAATTTCTTTCTTTCTGGCTTCTGGAGAGTTTTTTTCACATCCTGAAATATGGATTTAAGTGTCCCGGATAATAAAGACGATTGAGCGCTTTCCTAATTCAGAGTTTTCTGTCTTATTTTCTTCTGCACCGCTTGCGTTTTTCATTCTGACCTCCTGGCACCACTTAGATTTTTTATCTCATTACCCCTCACAAAGCTCTCCTTTCAGAATGGAAAGGACTTTATTTTCCACACACAGTGTTGTGAGGAGTATCTCCCTGTGGCATAATTACAGAGATGTTTTGGTACTTGAAAGCATGAAAGCAGCCACTCTCCATACTGATGTGCACAGTGAGTTCAAAAGCCTGACACGCCATCTGTGTCCATTAAGACTAAGTCTTCTTTTCTTTTGTTCTTCTCCTGCAGTTTCTAATGGGGATGGTTGTGACGATATTGACCGATATCATCCATTTTGGGATCTATTACCCGGTGAATGACTTTGCAGCAGACAGGGGGAGGGACGTGTTTCGTTTCAGCGCAGGAATGGCCATCCTCAGCCTGCTGCTCAAACCTGCGTCCTGCTTCTTTGTCTACCAGATGTACCGCGAGCGTGGAGGAGATTACAACGTGAACTTTGGTGAGTACGTCAAGATCAGTCCAGTACAGGAACACGAGGAGTCTGCAGACTGTTGAGGAAGTGACCACATGTCACTGTGGGGCTGGTTATGAGGAAGGGAGGGTCCGGCACAGGTTTCCAGTTCTGATAAAAAACATCAACACAAATTTATAAGGAAGTCCATTACTGCCAACATAATGGAAAAAGGAAAATAAGATTATGTAAGTCAAAATAATGAGGAACTTTCTCAAAAAAATCACATATAGTATGATTATATTGGATTTTACTGTTATTATATATATACTAATCTTTTTAAATTACTATTTTTAATACTAATTTATTTTGAATATCAATTCATTCAGATGCTGACTCATTATTATGAGACATAAACTCACTATTTTTAGATACAAACCCATTATTTTGAGATAGAAACTCATTATTTTGAGATAGAAACTCATTATTTTTAGATACAAACTCATTGTTCTTAGATATAAACCCATTATTTTGAGATATAAACCATTATTATGAGAATAAACTCAACTTCGAGATATAAACTCATTATTTTGAGGTAATTCATTAGATACTGGTTCATAATTTTAAATTTTTTCATCAATTTCTCAAATTTTTAGATACTAACATATCATTTTGTGATACCAGCTCATTATTTGAGATATCAACTCATAATTTTAATATATTCCCTCATTTTTTTTGAGATAGTTTCTCAATATAATGACTCAGAGAATCTTTTTTTCATCACATTCGCAGACATGGGCTTTAAACTTGTCCAAAATTCAAGATTCCTACAAAGGAATCTGATGCCAGCATGCCAGCATGCTGACCTTAATACTTTGAAAATCAATTAAACGTGATCTAATTTCCTTCTGGGAAGCAGATGACACAGAAAATAAGTCGTCACATATAAAAACAGGGTTTCATTGAGCCTCTACACGTTCTGGTATAATTTGAGAAATTATTAAAAATATCTGAGGTTTCTCACTCGCTTAAAACGAGCTCCCGAGCCCTGACCGTGACCAAAGCTGCGGGGTTGGCGTGATGCACGTGTCCAGGGGCGCTCTGAGATCGTCCCTGTGTTGTTTTATGCCTTTTTGTCATAAAAGGCCGACCGAGCGCAGCACAAACTGGGGAGACTCTGTGCTAAACCGCTGGCAGATGATTCCACAGTCAAACTAATTAGCGACAGTCACAAGACTTTTCAAACGCAGCAGAATGTCTGAGATGTGGTTCGGCCGGCAGGGAAATCATTTCTCCACGAGTTGTTTGTAACATCTGTGTGTCATCCTGCCCACTGATTCATACTTCATGGAGGAACATATTAAACCCATGCAGGCTGAAAAACTAATAATCTGCCATGATGGAAAAATAGCACAGGACCGATGCTGAAGGAAGATGGAGTCTGCAGAGCGGCATGTGTGTCCACAGAAATAGAGATTTTGTGATGTTGATTGACCATCGAGTGTATAGATCTCTCCGTGCCAGCAAACAAATGATGAGTACACTTCTTCCATTGACTGAGCAGGAGATACTCAAGATGTTTTCTTTGATTAAACGTGCATGTGGCCATTGATTTTCTTCTGGACTTGGACTGCACTGCTGAGAGCTTTTCCATCAGAAATCCCACTGAGCTGCAACATCTGCTGGACTCTTACATTCTGTCTGTATGGATTAACCAAAAGTCATTATATTCACTGTTTGTAGCGGAGCAATTTAATAGTGAGAATGATTCCACACAGAGATAGTCGGATTTTCTCCCTCTTACCCTCATGAAAAGACAAAAAATGACAAAAAACTATTTAATTTATTATTAGCTGTACTATCACCAGCTAAAATAATAATTTGTTACATTTCAACTGCTAATAGTAATGACATTTCTCCAGAGGTGGGAAGTAACTATGCACAAATACTTTAATATTTATTTTTCTGACAACTTTTTACTTTTACTCCCTACAGTTTAACACAATTATCTGTACATTCAACTGCTTACATTTTCAAAACAACTGTACTTTTAATGCATTTGAGGGGAATAATAGATTATGTTTGTTTTGCATCACTGCACACCGCCTTCCCAACATCAAGACTGATTTCAACCTCAGTGAAACAACAGCACAGAGAAAAGACAATTCCTTGATGTATCACATACGACAACAGATGTAAAAAGAAGAAAATAATGTCAAAGATATGACAAGACAAGAAAAACGTAAAGATTTAAGAAGACAAAAAGATGTACAAGCAAAAGATACACACGAAAAAGATGTAACAAGACAAAAAGATGTAACAAGATCAAAAAGATGTAACACGATCAAAAAGATGTAACACGATCAAAAAGATGTAACACGATCAAAAAGATGTAACAAGATCAAAAAGATGTAACACGATCAAAAAGATGTAACAAGACAAAAAAGATGTAACAAGATCAAAAAGATGTAACAAGATCAAAAAGATGAACAGACAAAAAGGAACAGATCAAAAAGATGTAACAAGATCAAAAAAAATGTAACAAGACAAAAAAGATTGTAACAAGATCAAAAAGATGTAACAAGATCAAAAAAAATGTAAAAAGATCAAAAAGATGTAACAAGACAAAAAAGATGTAACAGGACTAAAAACAACATAAAAGACACATTAAGATGAAAGAAATGTAACAAGACAAAAAAAAGAATGTAAAAGATGCAACAACCCAAAAAAACAACATAAACGACGTAACATGGCAAAAGAGACATAACAAGATGAAAAACAACGTAAATAGATAAGACGAAGAACAATTTAAAAAACGGCTACTTTTTACTCTTTTACTTGACTCCATTTCAGAGCTTGTACTTCTTCGCTTTTACTTGAGTAAAAATGTTAAATCAGTACTTCTACTTTTACCAGATTCCTTTTTTTTTTTCCACAAGTATCTGCACTTCTGCTTGAGTACAGAATGTGTGTGTTTGTGACACCTCTGATCTGTATGGATTAAACAAAAGTAGTTATTGTTTATAGTGCAGGAATTTGATGGTAATAGTTCTACACAGGGATCGTGAGATTTTCATTTCCAGACTCGCTTTTACCTTTTTTTTTGTCATTTTTATCTGCTTTTTATAGCAGATACAAATAACAAAAATAATGTACTTAATTATTAACTGTACTATCTCAGCTAAAATAGTAAATATATTACCCTACATGCTGGTAAAAGTAAAGAAATTTCTCCTGCATTGAGACCAACACTTGACAAAATACATCTCCTGATTTGACTCTTTGGAGGATAATTGAATATTGATGAATCTGCTCCCTCTGCGGTTTTACTTTAACGCCACATACACACAGCGGGTACACCCATTACACTGTGATTGGCTGTGTAGTGACTGATGAGTGCAGCTAATGTTAGTTTCAGACAATGTGTGTTTTAATTGCAGCCTGATTGCATAGCTGGCATTAACATGGTTCCCCGCTGCACCGAGCGCTCTGGGAACCAGGCAATCAGGTGCATGTGAGTGAACTGTTGATTCAGGCGTACGGGGAGCGCTGAATTTTTGATCGACGCGCCCCTCTTATGCTGGGGTTTTGTGTGTTTAGTTTTATTTTTATGTTACTTATTAATACCATAAAGGCTGTATGTCTGAGCGATCGCACATTTTACAGTAAACTGACAGGCTGCCAAACACCCTCCATGAAGTGGCGTCCAGTCATTGCTTATCAACTGTAAGTAGGCATGTCAGACCTGTCAGGATTTGGATTTCTACACATACTGAGCAATGTGCATGGGGTTGTAGAGTCCGTTTATGAGTTTTAGGGCTGTTTTCCAAAGTAAAAAACAAAAGAGCAAAATTGCAATCAATTAAAGTAATAAAAAAATCCCTTTTTAAGCCTTTTACATGTCTGGTCACATTGTGCAAAATACAAAAAAAAAAAAAAAAAGAACTTTTTTGCATTTTTCATCATATTTTCTTCCTGTAAAACAAACCGGCTAATTTCAACCAATATATATAGTCGTGACAATCAACTCACAGCCACAGCATTGGTACGTCTGGTTATAACGTTATAACACGGCCACTTTCAACATTGAAATCGAATTACAAACAAACGTTATATCACGCCTGACTTTCCTGTTTCACTTGAAAGTACTGTACGTCACAATACAAAGCTACGTGCTGTCAAAATGCCGTTTCATCTGGACTTTATGAATTTAGCATGGCCAGCTAACTAGCTTACTACCTGCGTTAGTAAAATCTACCACTGAGTGAGTTAGCTTGTCATCAGCTAACTGTTGGTGAGGTACAGGTGGTGTTAGGAAAAGCCTCAGGATGAGGACATCCACTCTCTTGAAAGCTTTGAGTTTAGGGTAATGCTATAGTGTGGGATAAAACAACCCTAGCTAAATTCATTACCCAAGAGCATTACATTTGCACATCAGTTAGCCCTGTTAGCATCCAAACAGTTTTAGGAGAAAATAACCATCTTAAAATTTTCCTCTTATTAAACTGTACTGTAATATTAGGGCTAGCTAGCTACCTTGCAACAATGGCACAGGTTTTGCTATCACGCATGCATCAAATGCATATTTAAGACCTGTTTTTTCAGATTTCTGATTTTGATACGTGTCAGCTGGAGACAAAAGTCCCGCCCCTTTTTGCTCTGTGTTCCAGTAACAGTTGAGTAATATTGGCACACGGCGAAGCTGTGGAACCTAAGTCAACTCTCTTACTGCTGTAGTGTTACTTAGATGCTATGTGCCAGGCTTGTCTATGTTGAAAGAATTCTACAAGTTTATTTTAGGTGGTTATTGTCAATTTTTCTAACCAAAATGACCAACTCTCTCTGACAGATGTTCACAGTTATAGTTAACTAACTAAGTAACATTAGCTCTGGGAATCCTGTGAACAAAAGGTGTGTTCAAACAGGGCTGTGTTTACAGTGTTTATAAGATGAGCACACTTGAACGCCCCCCTCGTGTCGCGTTCACGACTTTGGGAACTGGAAATTTTCTGTTAGCTCAGAGTTCACTGCGTTCTATTCACGGCTTCCATGTCGTAATTATGAATTCACAAGTTCCACTTGAACGCAGCATCCAATTGACTTTTAATTGACCCTTTCTAAGTCCCGCCCCTTTTTTGCTTTGTGCTCCGATAACAGTTGAGCAAGCTGGGTACCCGGTGGAACCTCTGTCAAGTTTCTTCTTTCTTTTCGATGTGCTCAGCAGCATCTATGTTGAAAAGAAAACAACACTTTGAAGATGTCTAAAATATTTTTCTGGGAGACCTGTCGAGGCAACATATATTCACATCTTAAGTTAGCTTTGTTAGCAAAATGCCAGCTAACTATCTGGTTAATCAAATTTTAGCTAGCCAGTTACATCTAGCTAATGTTAGCTAAATGCTAGCTAATTAGCTAGGTCCTCTATCAATTGCTAGGTAGCTATTTAGCTATTGCGTTGCTAACATTTGCTGACTTAAGATGTGAATATATTTTGCTACACAGATCCCCCAACATCTTTTAACCATCTTCAAAATTTTGTTCTCTTTTCAACATAGATGAGCACAAAGAGAGGAAAGAAGGATGCTCAACCGGTACTGGAGCACAGAGCAAAAAGGGGCAGGAGGATCAATGAAAAATCAGTTGGAGTTCACGAAAATTCGCAGAGTTAATGTAGCTGCGAACATCTACAGGAGAGAGGTGTCACTTTAGCTGGAAAAATCAACAGCCACTGCTAAAAATAAGAAGTCTGGTGTTGTTTTTTTAAACACTTGTTTGAAATCATAGGCCCATTGTTTTAAAAAAAAAAAAAAACATTAATTTTGAGTAGTAAAATCTATCTATTAGGTGTACATGAACTATACTAGAATGTAAAGCTTGACTGGCATAGCAACAGTAACTAAGGGAGGGGCGGAGCTTAGCACACTGCCTGCCATGCATTTCCCCTCAGTGTCCTCAGCTGTCTTGTGATTACTCAGTCAATTCATGTGTAATCCTCACGTGCAAGAATTTGCCAAATCCTAAATTTTCCCTGTTCTTTTCTTATGTTTCCTCATTTCTGACCTCATAGTCTGTTTTATCTTATTGCTGTTTGTCTCATTTTCATGTTGCATTGTCTGAGTGAAACCTGGTGTTTGTCTCGTGTTTTTTTTTCTATTGTGATTTGACCATTTGTCATGTCTCTTCTTTCTCTTCTCTTCTCTTCTCTTCTCTTCTCCTCTCCCTTCCGCTGACCTTTGACCTCTCAGACTTAGAGACCTCTGTGGACAGTCGATGCACTACGGATAGTGCTGACAGTGCCTTTATTGGCCGCCGCTATTGACTCCCCCCGGCTTCTTCCCTCTTACCATTTTTCTCTCCTCCAATCATCCTCTTCCATCCTCTCCCACACAGGAAGTAAGATCACAAATCAGCCCGCAGGACAAAAAAAGAAGCTGATTTTTCTTTTTCTTTGTATTTGTTCTTGTTTTTCTGATGTCCATCTTTCTCTTTTTTTTATTATTTATATTAATTTATCTTTCCCTCTGTCTGTTCCCTCCATTTATCCTCATTCCTCTCCCATACCTGCCTGAATGTCTGTGTTTGTCAGTAAAGCATGTTTGTATTCATGTCTGTTGTATTATATGGGTTTATATGATTCTGCAAGTTTGCATTTATGTATTATTCATATTTTTTACTCTCCAGACACCTCATTTGTGTTTGTGTATTCTGTTTGCATACATTTAAAGCAGCGCGGCATGATGGTGCACATTCTCAAATCAGCCTAATTAAAGTCACTTATAATAGACAATGAATGTGACCTGCTTTAAATGCACACTTAAAACAAGGCGGGTTTTTGAAGGTTTGTCGATGCAGTTTTATAATGTATTTTTATGCTTTTAAATAAAATAAAGTAATAAACCTCACAGTTGTTCTCCCAAAACCTTCTGCAATGAAGGTAAATGGCTTGTTTGATGTGCAATAATATGTGTATTTGTCACAGTAATAGGACTCGGGGCCATGCAGCGGTAAGAGTGAGCGGCTCTTTGAACTTCCAAAAAACACGTCATTGGTATTCTGGCCGCATCCGAGCCGGAGCTGTTTGTTTCTGAGCGTCGTAGGGAGTCCTATAAGACTTTCCAGATGTACACCGCCTTCACAGAATTCATTATGAAGCATGTTTACATCAGGTGTGATGCACCTGGGGCAGTTTTTTTTTTGTGTGTGTTGTAAACAGCTCCACAGAGTCCTGCTATTAGAGGATCTCACAGGAGAGATGCTGCTGAAGATTTTTCAGACTCATTTTGAAAATTTTTCTCAGATCGTTGATGGTCTGTCCCTGGGTATAAATTACTGTCACTTAGCCTCAGAACACTGAAAAACTAAAAAACTTAAGAAGATTTACTTGATAACATCCTTGTAACAATTTGCACTCGTACTTATTAAGCAAATTTTACTGCTGTAATTTCAAGTACGACTCACTTGCCAGTATTAAGTAAAATGAACTAAACTTGACATTCATAAAGATATTAATCAAGTTTTAGTTTATACAACCCTAATTCAAAAAGTTGGAACATTGTATAAAACATAAATAAAAACAGGCTGCAATGATTAGCAAAAGCTTTTCATCTTGTAGTACAAAGACAAGATATTTAATGTTATTTATTTATTTATTTTTTGGTAAATCTACACTCATTCTGAATTTGATGCCTGCAACATGTTCCAAAAAAGTTTGGACAGGGTCATGTTTACCACTGTGATACGTCACATTTTCTTTTAACAAAACTCAGTAAGTGTTTGTGAACCGAAGTTTTTAAAGTGACATTCTTTGTCATTCTTGCTGGATATATGACTTCTGGTGATCATCAGTTGGAGTCTCTGTTGTCGTATTCTGTGCTTCATAATGCACCACATATTTTTAATGAGAGGCAGGTCTGGACTGCAGGCAGGTCAGTCGAGAACCTGAACTCTTTTACTATGAAGCCATGTTGTTAGAACACCTGCAAATGTGTCTTTGCATTGTTTTGCTGAAATAAGCAGGGACGTCTCTGAAAAAGACGTCTGGATGGCAGCATATGTCGCTCCAAAACCTGTATGTACCTTTCAGTATTAATGAGGCCTTCACATATGTGACAGTTACCCATGATGCCATGGGCACTAACACACCCTCATACCATCACAGACACTGTTGAACAATCTGGATGGTCCTTCTCCTCTTAAGGCTGGAGGACACAATGTCTGTGATTTCTAAAAACAATCTGTAACATGGACTCGTCAGGACCACAGCACACTTTTACACTTTGCGTCAGTCGATCTCAGATGAGCTCAGAGCCTCAGAGAAGCCTGCGGAGTTTCTGGATGTTGTTGATTTTGTCTCACTTTGCATGACAGAGTCTTAACTTACATTTGTAGATGCAGCGACAAACTGTGTTTACCAACAACGGTTTTCTGAAGTGTTCCTGAGCCCATGTAGTAATGTCCTTTATACAGTTATGTGGGCTTTTAATGCAGTCTTTAATGCAGTGTTGCTTGAGGGGTCAAAGGTCACAGACATTCAGTGTTTGTTTTCAGCCTTGCCCCTTATGTTGGGAGATTTCTCTGGATTCTCTGAATCTTTTAATGATATTATGGACTGTAGATGGTGACGAGACTATTTGCAGTTTTTCACAAAGTGGTGAACTTCATCACATCCATGCTTGTGAGTGACTGAGCCTTTCAAGGATGCCCTTAAATACACAATCATGATACTGAAATATCTTGACCTTGTAATGTATTCATCGAATACAAGTTGAAAAGTTTTGCAGATCATTGCGTTCTGCTTTTATTTACATTTTATACAATGTCTCAGCTTCTTTGGAACTGAAATTGCAAAGTCAATTTATTTTTGACAGACAAGAACATTGCTGTCATTAAAACATTAAGTAAATATTATATATGAGATATATACTGTAATATGTACTGTTTTAAAGTAAAAGAAAAAAGTAGATTTTATTATATGATCTTCTGTATGACACTTTCAATTATTTAGTTGTATAAAGTTATATTACTCACTAATTATGTTGCTAATCTTCCTTCTTTATGTTTCTTTAATGTCTTTTTATCACAAATCACACAACTATAATACAATAAAATTTAACTGTTTGTTTTGTCAACATTAAAACACAAACTAACCTTTAAATGTAAAGTTTATTGAACTTTTTCAGGTTTATGTGCAGGGATTATTAAATATTTAAATAATATGAGTAAATCTATAATAAACTTCCCACACAGTTCATTTATTACATGAATTAAATCTGTATATTTGAATTTTTACTTAAGAAATTCTTGTTCTTACTGAATCTTAATATTACAAAGTATAAATTATGACAGTTAATATATTTTACTCCACCACAGATTTCTAGCAGCTAATCAGAGAGTAGTGGAAGTAAAAAGACTAAGAGAGTAATGAAACTGCAGGAATTTTAACAAGGTTTTTTAAATGTAATTTGCTGTTTTTTTCAGCCGAGTCCATCAGGATGTTTACTGTGTGCTGGCACAGTTTCCAACTGTGTAATCTATATTTATCCAGATGCTCAAGTCAAGATTAAAAATCAGCCGAACTGTGTCATGAATCAGTGTGTGAGGAGAACTGAGACTGAACCTTTAAAAACCAGGAAAAAAGAAGCTTATTCTCTCCTGCAAACAGTTTTATTATGTATATTACAACATTCTTGATTAGTCTCAGTGTTTCAGATGTGATTATAAATTTAATATATTTGCATGGCAGGGGTTGTGTGTGTGTGTGTGTGCACGTGTGGTGTTGAAGACGTTGTGGCTTGTCTCTGCAGGTTTCCCCTCTGTATCACGAAAAGAGACGCCTACCAGTCCATCGATCACCAGGACGAGTCCACCAGCCAAGCGAACCCCTTCAACCAGGCCCAGGACAGCAAACCAGGCGCCCGTGCATACTGAGAGACCCGGGCGGCGAACGGTGCAGTGTTTTCCTCTGACTTTTTATGCAGCAGTGCAGTGCTTAAGGGCATTTTTTTTTTTTTTTTTCACAATTGATTCCACCTCGGTCCCTGTGTTTTGCACCTCTGCTGATGGAAACAAATCAAGTGCTTTTATTTTGGTAAATCACCAGCTCAGTTTGGCTTTTACAATGAAATATGGCATGAATAAAAAAAACAAAAAAGATTTAATTTTCCCTTCAAAGGTGGTAATGTTTTTCGCTGAGCTGGCACATCACTGCTGAATAAATACAGAGGAAACACTGCTGCACTCTCCCATGCTGTGTCTCTGTTGTTAACACCTGCTATTTTTAGTAGAGGTGTTGAATGGAGCCGTTGTCTCTGCAGTAGTTTTCTAAGTCACTTTTTTTCCGCCCCAAGTGAGTCGTTTTTTTACAAATGTGGCACTTCTGTTTGTGATCTGTAAGTTATTATGTTCTCATTGTCTGCAATTATTTTCCAATTAGTCTTTGCGTTACGGTACAGCAATGTTACAAGGGACAGTTCATCCTAAAATCCACGTCCTCTTACCTGTGGTGCTGTTTGTCCATCTAGATCAGTGGTTTTCCAAATCTCAGACAAAGCTTGGAAAAAGGCGATGCCCCCTGGTTTTCTTGCTTAATTTGGAGGGAGCATTATTATGTTATTTGATCCCACAGACACTCAAGAATTCAGCCTAAATGTTGCTGGTTCACATAACTTCAGACTAAAATTTAATGTGATTTCCTTTTGATATAGCTATGTATACGTGAAAACACCTGAACTAGATTGCTTTGGTGTGAGCTGCAGAGTTTTGCAGATATCGGCCGTAGAGATGTCTGCCCTCTCTTCAGTGCTCAAAGCACCAAAAAGCTCACCAGAAATCATGACCCGGTCACTCAGATCTGAGGTTTTCAAACTCTTTGTGCTCAAGGCACAAAAAGTGCAAGCCAAAATCTCAAGGCACCTCTGTATCCGTGCAAAATAGCCTCATAACACACGTTATCACTCCGTAAATGTTATTTTTATTCTGCCTCCGCACCTGCGATAACTGTGGCATGATTATTACAGCATTAGTTTTCATCTTGTCTGTCCGTCCCATTCTTGCGAACGCGATATCTCAAAAAATGCCCGGATGGAATTTCTTAAAACTTGGCACAAACATTCACTTTGACTCAACAATGAACTGCTTAGATCTGGAGGTCAAAGGTCAAGGTTACTGTGACATGTTTTGGCCGTAAATCAAGAATTCACGCACCAGATATGACAAAGTTTCACACACATGAGGATAAAATAACAAAGAAATGACCCCAAAAGTCACTGAGCCCTCGTGTTCGTCTCATTCTTGTGAATGAGATATCTCAAAAAAATGGCTGGACAGAATTTCTCCAAACTTGGCACAAACATTCACCTGAACTCACAAATCAACTGATTACAATTTAGAGGTCAAAGGTCAAGGTCACTGTGAACTCACAAGGCATGTTTTTGTAAACGTAAATGAAGAATTCATACACTATTTATGACAAAGTTCACACACATACCTGGTAGGATAAAATGACACAGAGAGAACTTACATTTTCACCAAAAATACACTTTGTACACACACCTTTTATATAGTAAATTATAAAGAATCATTCATAACTTTGTGTATAGTTGTGTATTGATATAATAATGTCTAGTTGTCACAAAAACACAGTTTGGGGATCACTGCTAAAGATAATCCACAGACCCTGTCGTGAGCAGTTTCATGTAGGAAGTATTTTCTTGCTACTAAACTACACCAGCCGACCGCATCAACATGCAACAGGAAGTGTGCATCCACTCATGGATGAGAGGCTCATGTTCGTGACATTAATGGCTTCCTCCTTAGCTGAGCTCTCTATCTCCAAAACTCTGCAATTCACACCACAACAATCTAGATGTGTAAATAACACCACAGGTTAGAGTAAAAATATGCAGTTTTGCGTGAACTGTCCCTTTAAATCACTGCACAGTTTTTAACACGAGAGGACTGAGATGAATGTTCGATGTCACGCCTCTGACGCTACCTTATTGTGCCTTTTGTACTTTTTCCGACTAACACGAGCTGTGAAATCCTCAGAAGACGTGAAGACCAAAACTGAAGTTCCAGGCCTTTTTTTTTTTTTTTTCTTCTCGTGACTGAGCGAGAAATGAGCAGCGAGACGTTCAGCACAGTGCAGCGCTGTCCATTTGATCTATGCAAAGTATTAAAGAGTACTGTCATGTCTTATAGTGTTAGAGTGAAAAAAAATAAAATAAAGATGTTTGAAAGAAAAGACGAATATGAAGACTTTTGTTCTGACTTCACTGGATAAAACTGAAATGTTCTGAATTCAAAGCATTAAAAATGTATTATTCTTACAGTTATTGTCATGAAGGGTCTTTAGACTGCTGTAAATGCTCTTTTGTGATGTACAATATGTTTCAATAAATTACAGACCGCATGCCGTGCAGCCTCTGACAGCTGTTGATCTGTGTTCTCGCTGTGTAACGACAGTAGATACGAGACCATTTTAATGTTAAATGATTTTAAACCTTCACATTTAATATTTGCTGCAGTGAACAGTGTATAATATCACACATCGCTCAGTCAGTACTGAATAAAGTGTGCACTCTCAGTTTTACTGTGTGAGTTACATAATGATGACAGCGGCTGGGGTAAGCTGGACGCCGTGGCGGCTGCGGGGTCCATTTCACGTTTTTTAGTTCCTGTTTTGAAACCATGATGACTGACATGACACAGCAGAGATGTGGTAACTGCTGGTTGGTCACACGGTGATGTGAAATAATCTTGAGTCATATAGGTTGTAACATTTGCTGACGAACTTCAAGTAATTATACCTTAATTCAGTTATTCTTTCATGATCAAACTGTGGCATTGTGAGTTCCTCACCCAGTGACCCAACAAGAAGACTGTATGGTAATACATATGATAATGTGTCCTATAATATAATACTATTCGTATTATATAACGTGTAACATTGTAAAAAAAAAATGTCACTTAATACCATTTTGTCGACTTAATTTTAACTGCATCACAGAAAAAGCATAATCCTGCAGAATATTGACCCAAATTACCTCCAGTTATGTTTCGCCACCGCTAGATGTCAAGTTAACTGCCATATATAAGTTTGCATCAAGGTATTATTTAAGTATTATTTTAAAATTGGCGGTCACTCAGACAGCATCCAGTACAGACTATAAGTTATTTTTGTTTCAAGTAATAATCATTATCTGGGAAAATATTTAAACTGTCTGAATTCTAGTCTGAAAAGGATTTAATCATTTTTCTTTTTTTTTCATAATAACAAAAAAAAAGCTCACCTGCTCCCCTTCTTCATCTGGGAGTAGGGCAGGTTCTGCTGAGCCTCAAGCTGATTCTGCATCTGTGTGACTTGCCTCCAGGGGCAGCAGGGACGATTTAACATGAATAGTTTGCTAAATGTTTGCCTGCATTGATTTAATATCGGCTAAAAGAGAGTGAAATATAAACACTGTGAAAATACTAAATAACTAATGTTCGGGTGGCAACAGTAGCTTCTTTCACTGCGGCAAAAATCACTTAATTTCCACCACTCATGGACTAAACCCACCTTTCTCACCGTTAGTTTTATTAACACATAAATACCCCACTCATGAATTCTGTAGTTTTTTACGTGTCTTAAAAACGGTGGTTGTCAGCACATGGCCAAGTCAGATTATCGTGCTTGTGACCGTAGTGAAGTTCATTTAAAGCCTAACATTAGTGTTTTACTTTCGGCGAGTGCATTTACACTTTACACTCACACTGTTGTTTGCTACAGAGCTTATTTTCTGTTATAATCCAAAATCTACTGGAAAATCCCGTTGGGTTTTTGTGGATCGAACCAGAGGTCGAAAAAACACGTCATCGCTGCTGCACTGTATCGCCGCTCACAACAAAAAAATGGACGCAGCCACAAAAAATTGAGTTCTGCAAATCTTTCTTTTTTCTCTTTAAACATCTAAAAAGAAGTCAAAGCAAATAAACTGATTTTTGCAAAGGGCTGTTTTTCCTCCTGCCAGTTCTGCTATAAAGTCGAGCACTTGTCTAAGAAACTCCACATGTCAGACTCACTTTTTTATGATTTGATAGGCTCTGGTTATTATGGGGAAAAAAAGTTTCATTGCCCTTTTTTAAAGACGTAAAAAAAAACCAGCAATTTTTTGAACCAAAAAATCTGTTACTACTTGCAGATTTTGAGAAATACCTGCAGAAAGGCAACAACATTGTTTGTAATTCTGTTCATATAAAACAAATATTTTTTGCAGCAGGTGTATTGTAGGTATGAACAGGTGATTCATGAGGGTCTTTAAGATAAATGAATCATTTCTTCCTGTCAGGGACTAAAAGATAATTTTACTATATAAAAAAAAAAAAGATCACATAGGGTTGAAACTGTTTCTATTATCTTGATACCTGTTTGCATTTTTTCTGGAAACTGTAGAAATATTTAAGATGACAAGAAAAGTTATCTTTTTTAAAATAATATGCTGAAATGTTGGGGATCTCCTGAATTAAAGCAGCTGCAGCTTCTTCCGTACCTCTGAGAAAGAATGGATTTGAAAGGCACAAGGCTGCCTGACCTCAAAAGGTGCAAACATTGTTAAAACTAAATCGAGACTTTAAGAGAAAAGAGGAGAAAAAAACGTGGGCCTTAAGTTTTTGTGAAAATCCTGCAGCTCTGCCTTGATTTTTGTCCTGATTTCTTCAAATGTTTTTTTTTTCAGGCAGGTCAAACTTGATTCATCAGAGTGGCTTTTTCATTTCAAGGTTGCTTCTGATTTGCTCCTGATGTGGCAAATTGTTGGGTTTTTTTTTTATAAAAAAAGAACAGCAATGTAGAGTATTTGTTGAGTGATGTTTTATAACATAAACCATCTGCTCAGAGTATTTAAACAACATTTGCATCTGTGATATGAAGCATTTCGGACCAACTGTCTGTGCAAGCTTTCACATTTTCCTCTCTCCATTTCTTCTTCTCTTTCTCTGTCACACGCCTCTGTTTATTCTCACTCTGCTCCTCTCTTTATTGCCCTGCCTTTATTTATCCAACCAGACAACACATTTATCTTCCTGCGCCGTGCATATTCCCAGAGCCAGTCGGTGCAAAAACCTGTTAAAACTCAGCTCATCGTCCACATACAACACACACACACACGCTTGATTTAAAATAACACAGAAATGTTTAAAAAAAAAAACATGAAAAAGTGTCATGAAACTAAAAGATTTATTCTCTGTCTGCTGACTCTTGCTTTGCACATATAACAAGAGTAATTAGAGTGATAATGCCGGATGCACCTGGAATGTAAAAACACCTGATTTTCATATTTCATCCGTACCCCAGGTGTAAACAAGTCCTCAAATAAATTACACATTGAAGTAGTGCACGCAGAATATGAACTTGCAGTCAAGGTTTCTGTCCCTGATGGCTTTCATTATATCGAGACAGTAACTCTGGTTAGCTTGAATGCTCTGTTGTCCTCGAGTGTGTAGGATGTGGCGCCGCGAGCCCTTGAGGAACAGGCCTCGTCATTTGTTTGTGGGTAGTAGAGCCTCTTACGCCTCTTAAGAAAGCATGAATGGAAATTCTATTACCGCTGCAGCGACAACGACAACAGCTGCATGTTCAACACATCAGAGTACAGAGCAAAAACTTTTTTTTTTACCGTCTATATATGAGCAGTGATTAAAGACCACAGACAGTCTGGAGTAGAGCAGAGAGAAACATCCCTGTTTTCCAGGTTTATCCCTGTTTTTGTCAGGGGTGGAAGTAACTAATTACAAATACTCAAATTACTGAAATTAAGTAGTTTTTTGGGGGGGTACTTCTATTTTTATCAGTAGATTTTCAAGTCTGTACTTGAAGGAGACCGTGGTGCTGTAAAACTTTGATTTGTGACATGGTTTACAAAGTTTATTACAGTACAAGTCATCGTGGTCAAAATACAGGAAATAAAATTGTTTCCGTCTTTGTTTCATAGATAATAACTTCATCTGGTCCCTTTAATCTGGAGCAAAAACACAAAGGCCGACATGTTGCACTGAGACACAACGAGAACAGAGTCACCACAAAAAGAAACTTCATAAGAACTCACATCCATCTTTCTTTGTTCACATACTCATTCTTGAGGGAGAGCTGTCAAAAAGTAAGAACATAATAAAAGGTTGCAGTAATAATTCATGATAGACATGATGCATATTAATGTAATTCTTAGTTAAAACAAGTTTAGGATGTCCATCCATCCACCCATCCATCCATTGTCCATAACCGCTTATCCTGACAGGTCAGGGGGGGCTGGAGTCTATCACGGCTGACATTGGGCAAGAGGTGGGGTACACCTTGGACAAGTCATCGGTTCATCGCAGGGCTGACACATAGAGACAGACAACCACTCACACTCACACCTAGGGGCAATTTTAGAGTTACCAATCAACCTATCATGCTGCATGTCTTTGGACTGTGGGAGGAAGCCGGAGCACCTGGAGAGAACCCACCGGACACGAGGAGAACATGCAAACTCCACACAGAAAGACCCCCTCCAGCCAGCTGGGGGATTTAAACTCAGGACCTTCTTGCTGTGAGGCGACAGTGCTAACCACTGGCTGGATAATTGACTCAGTATACTTGCAGTTAAAGGAGCAATATGTGTGACCATACTATTGAAAAATGAGTTCTGCAGTCCAAGTGGTGAGTTGGAGCCACAGACAGTACATCAAATAGGTTGAATCCCAATTTACAATATGTTCTGTGGTTGAAGCGACTTGTTTAACGACCTCCTCCTGCCCAGATCTGAAGCTCAGGCAGGCTGCCTGCAGGCTGCAGGGACACTGAACAAGAGCACAAGAACAAGAACTTGTGCTGGAAAAGAGCAAGTTTAGACATTTAAAATCAATCAAGGCAAACCAAAACATTTCACACATTATATATATTTCATACATACACATCCTTAAAGGATACATTTTTACCAATAAACTGAATTAGAGTGTTGAGATTAATAATTTAAGTTTTTTGGGGGGTTTTAAAAAATGTTTTGTCCCAATTCTAAAGAAAAGGTGCAAGTCAACATAAACATGTTATCCAGAAAACTACCTAGGAATAATCTGTAATCTGATTACTCAGTAGAAGCACCAAAATATTACTGAGTAAACAAAACAACATGAAAACACTCCATCAAGTCCTGAATCATTCAACTGACACTTCAGTCTTTAAAAGAAAAGATTCATGCCAACTTTCTCATGAGTTTTCTCAAGTTAAACACAAACAAACTCCAAACCAGAGAAGGAATAACTCAGAGGCTGCAGAGCGCTCAGTCTGTACTGACGTATTCACATCTACAGTTTTATTGGTTGTTTGCCACTCTGTAGGTCGGCCAACGGGGATGTCAGCCAATAGCTGTCCATAAAACTGACAGAATCAGACAGTGCACAGATTGCAAAGAAACAAGTCGCCGTAATTTGCCAGGAATTTCAACCAAACTTCTCATAATTGAAACTTAAGTTAAATTGGTTATTTGACCCCGAAAAGATGGTTAATTATATGGTAAAAATATTCAGAATAATCAGTTTCTTTTTTTTCCTTTTGAAAGAGGTCTGAGTAACTTGTGTTAAAGGACCAGAATGGGAGGTTGTGGCTGTGAAAAAGAAGAGGAGGAGGAAGAGGATGGTGGTGGTGAGGGTGGAGAGGGAGAACCAAGGAGGGGAGGAGGAGGAGGAGGTGAAGATGGAGGGGTAGGGGAGGGGAGGTATGGCCAGCAGCCCAACAAGCTGTTGATTAATAAGGAGCTGCTGGGCCGCCTCTCCTGAGTCCTGCATGCACGCAGGTTTGACACGTCCTCAGGCTCACACCTGTGATTCCTCCGAGTCAAGGACACGCTCGCTTGCTCCACTCGCTCACACTCGCTCGCCTGCTCGCCGCCGCCGCTGCCATTGTTGGTCGAAGCAATAAAAGGAACTCAATTTGTCAGCTCTGTTATTGCATTAGTGACAATCCCCAGAGAGGCTTGAAAAGAATGAATTTCATGGCGCTCAGGACTGCAGACTTCCAACACAATGAGAAACGTCTTATTTACAGCAGCTCCAAGTGACCAATACTTCTGAAATCTAATTGGCTGATAGATCACAAAAGTAAAAGAAATATCTGTTGTTTATTCCTGAGAAAATCTACGACTGTGAAAATAACAACTTTATTCTTTCATAACTGTAATATAGAAAATCCACTGAACATATGACGAGTGACTGAGGAGCCGGAGGTAAATAACGAGTCAATATTGAGACTTGGCTGCAGGCTGCTTGTACATTTTGTCTCTATCATTTAAACTTAAAAAATAACTAAATCAATACAACAGTGTGTTCGTTGTGTAACTTTAAAGGGCAGGTTCTGTATTTTTTCAGCCTTTTAACCTCATTTTCACATGTTTTTATGTCTCACTGACTAATGGAGGCGACAGTTTTTGAAACTGGTCCCGTATCGAGCGAGAGACTGAAGCCATCAGCTGCGAAACGGGCTGTGATGTAATTCTTATGAGCAGTTATAAACTGTCACAGTGTTTCTAGTAAAAGCATGAATGGATCACAGAACGGGCAAAGACTCAAAGAGACACAAATCGACTACAAAGAGACTCATGATGACCACAAGGACACACACAATGACCATAAAGAGACACAAAATGACCACAAAAAGGAGCAAAAAACACAGAGACACAAAATAACTACAGAGAGACACAAAACATTTATGAAGCACCACAGAGAGTAAAATCACTTTTGTTTAACCAGAAACAGCTGTTTTGTTGCTCTCACCAAAGCCACCAGACTCCATTTACAGAAACACTCATTTTATGATCATAAAACGCACTTTATTTAAACTCGACAGAAAAAAGATAAAACACCGAAACTATCTTTCCACTGTTCCAACAACCACCGGCTCTGATATTTGGTCGAAACAAACCCTTTATTCACCGAGTTAGATTTGAAAATATCAGGAGAGGAGCAGATGGAGGTCTGGCATCAGAGAAACAGGGAGGAACAGCATCATAACATCAGAATACTTTCACATCTACAGTGTAATATGACCAAACAATCAGAGTTGGTGATTGTTGCAACAGTATAAAAGACGAACCAAGATGTTTTTGTTGAGTTTTATTTTGTTTCTGTTGAGTTTGAATGTGTCAAAGTGTGTTTTACAATAATAAAATTACTGTTTTATCTAAATGGAGTCTGGTGGCTCTTAGTGAGAGCAATAAAACAGCCGTTTCTGGATAAATAAAACATATTTTACTCCTTTTACCCTTTACATGCTGAGCAACAATCTGAGCATGTCAGTGGCAAAAACAAGCACTTTCAGTGACACAAAAGAAAGGGTACATATACACATAGGCTAGTCTACACACACACACACTAAAGCCATTTAAAAACCCCAAACAAACCCAACCACCACTAAAGACCAAAAACAAACAATACTTAGAAATACTAAACACCAATACCACCCAAAATCCCAAAAGAAATGTCCACATGCTGCTTGTCCTGAAGTCTCTGTAGTTCATGAGCTCCCCCGCTCAGCACTGGGAGTTGGCGCCTTCCACTTCCTGTCTTTCAGCATAAAATGCTGCTTTAAGCTCCGCCTACTTGCCCTTTGACCAGGTGGCTCAGCAGCAGCATGTGGACAACAAAGACAACAGGTACCAAACATTAGCAACTCAAAAACCTCTGATAAACCCACTTAAATGTTGCGCAGTCATACTGGAAACACAGCGTCAATAAATCAAGGAAACAATAAACATGTTTAACCAAAAACATGAGAGAAATACCTGAACGACCCTTTAATAAGCTATTTTTTATTGAACATAGTTAGTCTTATTTCAATGGAATATTGATATACATGTTTTTCTTTAGCGTTTTGCTAACATTAGCTAACTTTAGATGTGATTATTGCTTTTACAATGTCCCCCAGCTGCATCTTTTAACTATCTTCATAATTTGGTTTTCTTTTCAGCATATCTATGTAGAGTATTTTCTCATTATATTTTTGCCTTTGTTCCTCTTGTTTTTCTTTCTTGATTGACTTTCAGACTGAGCCCAGACTCCTCGAAATATTTTTAAATAATAAAAAGAAAACACGAAGAAAAATGCAAACAGCTTGTTTTCACCTTGACGCACTTCTAGATGTTGGCCAAGAGGGTGAGAAAAAAATATGACCCTCAGAGCTGCAGGGGTCAAATGAGAAACCCCTGGCTGTGACTCCTGGGTTAATTATACAGCAGGGGGGGGGCAGTGAGTGATAAAGAATATTGACATGCTTTGACTTACATGTCACTAATTGAGTTTATGTGCAGAGAAGAAATAATCCCTGGCCTGGTTGTGTAAAGGTTAGACCTCAGTAAAAACAAAGTGATGGAGTAAATAAAGTAACCCTAACCCCCTGTATCTTAAACATCTCATTTAACCCCCACCTGCTGCCCCGAGCTGCTCAGTGGCCAACAAAACTACACGAAAACAGTCCTCAGAGGTTAAACCAGCGTTCGCATGTGAAAATTGATTCAGGAATGACATTTTTATGCCTCAGGCATCTCAGGTCCCCTGGGAGGGGCTTTCTCAACCCTTGACCTTTTCACACCGAGGCCTCGTGCATCTGTCACGGGCGATAACGCCATCAAAATTGATTCCAATTACCTTCCAGTCCAGAGCAGCCAGCAGAGACGGGGTCAACAAATCCCTCACCATTAGTAAAAGGAGTGACTGGTTTTATTTGTTGGAAATGAAACAAAACAAAGAAAACACTAAAAAAAAAGTGCTGATCTTTGTCTTATGTGAGGGTATTCCCATGAGGAGGCTGAGAAAAGTAAAGTTGAACAGTTACGGTTGATCAGAGAGATTTAGAGGAGCTGGTCGCAGGTTATTACGACCCCAAAGTTTGAGCTCGGGGATGAGGGGCGTAATGATAATTAAAACTGGGGGAAAAGAAAAAGGGAAAAAAGAGACAGAGCTGCAAACAAAGGTCCTTTTTTATTAATAAATCAAGTTCAAGTTAAGTTAACATCAAATGAAGTAAACAGCGAATGAGTGTTAACTTAAAATACTAAATCAGATGGCTCAACAACGCTTACAAGCACATGAGGCGACAATGAGTGTCCTTGCTAACCGGGAGGCTAACGAGACACAGAATACACAAAAGACAACGAGCAGACATGCAGACCTAAATGGTCCACTGGTCCTGTTCTGCTGCAGATTCTGCACCAGGCCCTGATTGCATATTGACTGCAGCTGCAAAGAGGTGGGGGAGGGGCAGTACCTGGGCACAGGAGTGCACAGCAACACACTCACACACACACAGTGGCACGTAACAAGGTGGATTGTCGTTACCTCCGGACAGAGCCTGGAGAAGCTGTTTGCCCCCGTTTCCAGTGTTTCCAGTGTTTATGCTAAGCTAAATTAGCTGGCTGCTGGCTGGAGCTTCACTTTGATCGTACAGACAAAAGAGCGGTGTCAGTCAGTGAATTGCTGACCCATCTGCCCCCACGTACCGGCCACGACAACATGCTGCTATACTGGTCACTTTGATCATGAAGGAGACACGACTCTAGCTATGACAGGCCTGTTCAGCCGGTGGCCTGTGGGCCAAATCTGGCCATTCGATGCCCTTTGATCATTTATCAATAACCCATTACCTAATAACTGAGACAAATCATGTCTTACCACAAAAAAAAAAAAAAAAAAAAGAAAAAACTTTAAAATATTAACATCAACACTCTAATAAAAATAATATTTGTAATTTAACACTTCAAACTATTCAAAAATGTGTCTTTAAAATCTAAAACTGACAAATACCTACTGATAACATAAGTTTAAAATGTGCCATTTTCATCTTGTTTTGTCTTAGAATATATTTTTTTGAAAATGTTGGGTCTTTACAGTTGTGTCCCAGATTTCCGTCAGTTTTGTCAGATTTTTTTTATGAAAAAAGTGATTGAATCAGGCATAAAGAGGGTCAGTACACTGCATTTTCATCTCCTTTAAAGTGCGTCTTGATCTTTTATACTGCATTTTCATCCGTGTTCAGGTGTGCCGTCACCTGTTAGTTTGTATATATGAGAAGGTGCTCCGACAGCGACGATGCTTTAATGTGTTATGGTGCTCCAACACCAGATTTTGTCTGGCTTGCTAGTTTATCACGGTTTATCTCGGCCTTGCTATCATGGCTGCTCCTCTATATGACGGTAGTGCATTTCACTTTTGATGGATGGATGATTGGCTGTTTATGAGCCGTTGTTGGCTCTCATGGCAGTTTAAATTGAAGTGAAACTACTAGAAATTTTATTTAACAAATGTCTTACTGCTGTTGATAAGGTGCTGATATTGTTTTTACTGTCCAGGCCTACAAACTTTTCACCAGATGTGATTTCTGGAAAGGAGAACTTTTCTGTTCTCTTAATAGAAAATCTGTCGGTTCCACGTGTCCAGTTAATGTGTTAATCCTCCCCACACGCTCTCATTTTATTTGAAAGCTACAGTCCATAAACCAAATATATTAATATATATATTCACCTGTGAATCTGTTTCAGTCGGTAAAATCTTTGGAACCAATTTCAGTTCAGTGTGCAGCATAATTAAGACTTTCCACACTCATTATAGAACCATTTGTGGGTTTATCCTCAATCTGCTCTATTTGCACTAATTGTATTCTTCTTATTGTCACACGCTTTTGTTTCTTCGGTGACCCAATTTTCCACAGAGATCATTAAACTTTCATTTTATCTTATCTTTATCTTTCTCTTCCATCTTTAATGCTTTTCTCAGTTGTATGCTGGAGAGTTTAGAGTTAAAAAGTGAAGCCTTGGAGGTGTTTTTCAGTATATTCTCTGTATGTGTCTGCACCGACAGCTGCTGTGAAGTGAACAGAACAGAGGTGTGTCCTCTCTTAATTGTTAAACAAACGAGAGCCATCTCCCTATGAACTTTACCTCCAAATGTGCCATGAATGCCTCTAAATAAAAAATAACTTTTTTTTTTCTTGGAGTGAAGTAACCTTCGGGTTTTCTCCCCCGCCCCTCGAGCTGCAGGCGAGGGAGCCCAGCAGAGACCGAGAGAGAGAATAATGAACAGTGAACATGGACCAGGTAGTTCGATGAGTGTAGATGATGAATGACCACGGGGAGGGAGTACAGGACCAGAGCACAGGCGCAGCCATTTGTTACTCTGCTGTCACAAATGTATTTTTAATGAATCTGCACCTCTGACTCCTCTGCAGAGCAGGACCGTTCCTTAAGGCCAGCATGACCCCAATATTTCCTTAAAGCAGCGGTTCTGAACAAACCCACTTTAGCTCCGGCTGTGTAATGTAAATAACCTTCTCCTTCTGAGCGCCGGAGCCATCAGTCTCGCTCCTCATTATCATCCTTACCTGTGCCGGGAATAGGGGCCGCTCCCGTCTCTGCGCTGCGAGCAGGTGGGGAGGTTTCACCTTGAATCGCTCCTGTGCACTGAGCTCTTTTCAGAGATGATGTTTTTCTCGGCAAAAAGTCCTTCAAAAACAAACAAAAAAAAAAACCAAAAAAAAAAAGGCTTTAGACTCAGCAACACTATCTCCTTAAATCATTTCAAATTCAAATTTTTCTGGTGATATACGGCAGCTCCTTTACATCCTCCTGCCTCTGCAGCAGCAGGGTAAAGATTGTTGAGTTAGAGGGTTCTCAGATGGCATCTGTTGAAAATATGTGATTAATTAAAGCTGCAAAGCAAAACCCGCCCAACTCTGCTTCTGATTGGCTCGAACGTGAAATGTTGTCATTAAATCATCGCGAACAAACGTCAGCAGGTCTTTGAGTCGTTGCATTCGTAGCAAAACTGTCAGTTGTCAGTGTTTATTGGTCCTCATACAAGAACCACTTGTACGAACAGATTTGTGAGGAAGTGGTGCGTACGAGTGATTTAAGAGAGCTAGTTGCATTCACCAGTTTTCTCGTATTTTGAATTTTCTTGCAGATACGAACATAATTTCCGAGCAGTCCAGACCTGACGTAGAGTCGTGTGCAGTCAGTCTGCTGGTATCCGAACCGAAGTTTTTCCATTAATGACTGTATATTTCATTAGTTTGAGGACATTTTGAGTTTGAAAACTAAATTACACTTCATAATTATGTTAACATTAACCTGTTTGACTACATTTCAAATAATATAATTGTAAATTTACATATAAAGCCCATCATCCTTCATTCAGTGATCTATTATTACCTGCTGTCAGGTCATATATCTGCACATGCAGGTTTATAAAGTCTCTGTCCAGGTGAACATCCTCACTTATTTTGTCCTCTGTCTCCGTGATGAAAACTTCCCTTTAACCCTCTCCTCTCGCTGCAGTCACTCTTACTGCGCCTGTGGCAAGTTGTTTTTTTATCCCTTGAGGTCATTTTCATATCGAGATGTATATTCTTTATATCAGTGACAGTCCGACCCTCCGGTAACGCTGCAGTAACAGCACTCGCTTTTCCCGTTTCTTTGCTTTAGCAGGTCTTTTAATTTCACTGCTGACGCTGTTAAAATGACAGATTTTCCATCCTGGATCTCCGAAAGCAGGACGTCAAACTCCAAACTGTAAAGTTCTTTTTTTTATCTTTGATGCCATTTTCATGAATGAACACTTCCTGACAGGTCAGGGCACGGCAGGAAGTGCAGCCATATATGGTATTATTGGGGCGTTAATTATACTAATTTACGTCTCATGCACGTGCACTCAAATACGCACAGGTGGATCATTTACACAGCTTTCTGAAGTTATGAGTGTTTGTTGAATCTGATGTGGTGTGTTCGTACGAGGCCTTCGTGCAAAAAAAGTAAGAGAATTTAACATAAGAATACAAAAATGTTCTTGCATGAGGCCCACTGTGTGAGCTGTGGTAAAGCGACACACTAGGAGTGGTCACGGATGATTTTGGAGGTCAGGATTAAGTAGTTAGCCAGCTAATGTTAGCTATTTGTGAAACGTCAGAATAAGCCTAGATTAGACAATGTTGGACAAACAATGGGACTCATGCAAGAAAATTTTTGTATTTTTATGCTAAATTTCTTTTACTTTTTTCATACCAAGGGTTCGTACGAACACGAACATCGAACACTCGTAACTTCAGAAAACTGTGTAAATGATCCGTCTGTGCGAATCTGAGTGCATAAGACTTGTAAGTTAGCATAGTTAACGCCCCAATAATACCACGAAAGGCTGCACTTCCTGCTCCATACAGTATATCAGAAATGCCATGAAAATGGCATCAAAGAGTAAAAAGAAAAACTTTACGAGTTCAGAGTTTGAAGTTCTGTTTTCAGAGATCCGTGAAGGATCAGCGTCGGCAGTGGAATTAAAACACCTGCTAGAGCAAAGAAACGGGAAAAACAAGCGCGTTTAATGCTGCGTTATCTGAGGGTCGGACTGTCACTGATATAAAGAGGACATGCCTCGATATTAAAATGACTTCAAAGAAAAACAAAAGCACCTTGTCACAGTAAGGACGGATCAATGACTGCAAATGACAGCCTTTATGTGTAAATTTACAATCATATTATAATTTGAAATGCAGTCAAACTGGATAATGTCGACATAATTATGAAGTGTAATTTAGTTTTCAAACTCAAAATGTCTTCAACCACAATTTCTGAGTGGTCCAGACCGCAGGTCAGGAAATTGTTTGTATCTGAAAGAAAATTCAAAATACGAGAAAACTGGTGAATGCGACGAGTTCTCCTGAATCGTTTGTACACACCACATAACAACAAACCTGAGTAAAATGCCCTAAATTTGCACATTAAATTCAAAATGGCTGACTTCCTGTTGGTTTTAGATTATGGCTCCAAGAGGCTTTTTTGTATATCTGGAGATGATACATGAGCCTACAGATTTTCATGCACGTAGGTGAAACGTGTCCCGAGAGCTAATTGGTTTAAATTTTGTAGGGGGCGCTGTTGAGCCATTTAGCCACGCCCATGCAGACGACCCATAAAATATGCAATTTTTTACCACTTCTAATGAGCGTGCTCAGTGTCCTAACTTTTTTCAGCATGTTTAACCCCTCAAAAATGTGTTTCATTTAGGGGAAAAGTGATTCCTCGTGTTGAAGCACTGGTCCTAATTAAGAACAACTTATCAGAGGGAAAAGGAGAAGATGGGAAGTAAGTGAGAAGGAAAGTTACCTGCTGATTCCCTGCAGGGCAAACGCCTTAAAGCTTGCTGCTGACACTGACGTGCCATGAAGTCAAGAGGCAAACCGAGAGGAATATATTTCCTGCAGCGGCTCGGTTGGCTGAGATATTGAGGACGAGTGTGGAGTCAAGAAAAAAAAAAAAAAACTGGCAGGAGATCGAGGTTAAGCCAAGGCCGGTTACATTCACACACCTCTGTAATTCCAGCTTTTCCACTTTTTTAGCGTGGAGATGTGGAAACTGCAAGGGGGAACGAAATAAAATCCCCACTGCAGACGGAAAAAAAAAAAAAGACCTGCCTCATTTTGGAGGAGACTGATGCATGAGATGCTACACATGACACCCCGTCAACATGTGACCCACACTGACACACACATCATTGCATTTGCTGCGTCCCATCTGTGCTGTCACACTGGTTCAACAGCCTTCAGGGGAGGAGGGGGGGGGATCGGACCCCGGGCAGTGATCCATCATCAGCATCCAGCCTCCAAAAAAGAAAAAATGTTTTATGCAATGAATGGATTCTGCAAAAAAAAAGCAATTCCACATGCTGGGCAGATTAAAAAAAAAAAAAAAAAGACAGAGCAATAATTCACAGCACTCATTCTTGTGAACTGGGATAAAACTATTTCAAGGAGGTTTTGATTTTGAGTCTTCAATTATGCTGGAAAATATATTTTAAAAGATCAAAGTCTTGGCTTTTAAACCTTGTAACGGTCCAGCCTCCTGCTGATTAAATAATTTATTAAATGTAGACTCTGTCAGATGGAAAATACTCTTCTTGTACGGAAGATAACGTACGTCAGTTACATAAGATATTCAGATCATCAGTTACAACTTTATAACAACCATCCAACATCCAAATAATGTTTTCAGACACTTTACAAACTAATTAGGTTACAATCATTTTATAATCATTAACAAACACTTAATATAATATAGAAAATGTTATATTGTGCAACAATAAGCTGTTAGTTTACTAATTTAACCAGAATGTGGTTGTGAGTGTCTCTAACATATCAAGCACTCTTTCTTGAGAATTGGCACAAAACTATTTTTAAAGGTTTGATTTTACTCCTCAATTATGCTGAAAATATATTTTAAAGCAGTGTTTCTCAATCCTGGTCTCAGGCCCCTGCCCTGCATGTTTTAGATGTTTCCCTGCTACAACACATCTGATTCAAATGATCAGGTCATTATCAGGCTTCTGTGGAGGCTTGATGATGAGCTGATCATTTGAATCAGTGTGTTGGAGCAGGGAAACACCTAAAACATGCAGGGCAGGGGGGCCTGAGGACCCGATTGAGAAGCACTGTTTTAAAGGATCAAACCGTCGGCTACTAAACCTTGAAACTCCTCTTGATTAAATGTTTTATTAGTTGCTCAGCGTTCTCTTAATGCTAATCAAAATTTTTGAAAATTTTAAACCATAATTCTTATTTAGTTTTGATTTAGGGTGACATGTTGACACATCTGAGAGCGATATTATTTAATGAATTTGTCTAAAAACATAAAGTTTACCGGTGCTTGAGAAGTATTCCCGCCTTTTTTAAAACCAGGAAGTGAGACAGGGGTCCTTCAGGGGTATAGGTATGCCTTTTTATGCCTGATTAAATTGTGTTTTTGTAGAAATCTGATGGAGCTGATGGAAATCTGAGACGCAACTTTAAAGGACCAACATTTTCATAAAAGAATCGATTTTAAAACACAGATGATTATAATAGAACATGTTAATGGTCAGTGTATTTGGCAGCCAATGGTTCCCGTTTTAAAATGAGAAAAAAAACAAAATCAGGAAACAATCTGTTTATCACTTCCTATTTAGTGATAGGGAAACAAAAAAAGGGAAAAAAATTTCTTGTTTTTAGTTTTAAAGTGTACTTGCCGACCAACATATTTTTGTTTTACAACGAGAAAACCAAAATCGATTGATTCTGTGATTAAATAAGTCATTATATTTTATCTGCAGTCTTTAAATTCCCTTTTACTATTTAAAATATATGAATGTTAACTTATATACTGACATATATTCTATTTATTCAAACATTCATGTCTTGTTACCATTTATTGGCTTTTTGGGGATCAATGTATTTATTGTAGGATGATTCTTATGATGACACCTGCTTTTGTCATTTTCTGTCAGTCGGTTAGACTCAAAAGGTCGATATTTAATAAATATGTCAGCAGAAAGTGAGACAGTGTGCAGCAGATTTTCTCTTATTGTATTTAAGTTGTATCTTCCTCCAACACACGTGTCACACAGCGTACAGGTGTACAGAGATTTTTTAAAATATTTTTGCGGATATTAAAAATCGTAAAAAGAAAAAATGAACCGTTATCTGTTTTTCTTTGATGTGCTTCCAGATAGAAATCCATACAATCTAATGTGTTGGTTCAAGAAAGACAATGGTTTGTTTGTTTGTTTTACATCTTTTAAAATCAAATTCATTCTCTATCATTTATTATTTCTATTTCTACGGGAATCAACAAACAGCTTGTTTCCCAATTTTGTTTTTCTCATGTTAAAACGAAAATCTGTTGGCCGCCAAGTTCTGTTACCAGTAGGCATTGTTAATTTTAGATTTTGAAGGTGTTCAAAGTTGTAAATTCTTGCCTGAGACGAGGGTGTTTTCTGGCACAGAGTAAGTTTAGAAATTAAAAAAATTAAAGCAGACAAAAACATTTCATAAATTCACATATTTCATATACGTATATTAATCCTTAAATGATATATTTTCAACCAAAAATTGCAATTACAGAGTTGGTATTAATCATTTTCTCTCTTTTTTTTTGGCAGGACATAATTTGTCCCAGTTCTCAAGAATGGGTGCATTTTAACAGCCAAAGCACAGACAGAAAAGTGGGACATGATTCACTCTGTTTGCTCATTAAAGCAGTCCACGGCTCTTAAATAACACCAAAGCAACTCTTTATGATGTTTTTATCTTTATCCATGTTCACCAAGGAGGCTGTCCTTGTCCGTCTCCTGACAGCAGCGAGTCTTTGACCTCCATGTCTGTGCGTCCACTTAGTGTCAATCCGTGGGCTCACCTTGGAGCTGCTGACAGCTCCCCACCGCTGACAACATGTTATGTACAGTATCTGGACAGCACACGGAGTCACATACCATCCCGGGCTTGTTATGGTTGAATTAAGGCAGAGGAGCAGGGGAGGCAGGGGAGAGGAGGGTGAGGAGGGGACAGAAATCAAATGACATGGAGTTTATGAAGGCATCTCGTTGTGGCTGGACGTCTCCGTGGGAACCCTCTGCCTGCCCGGACGATTGGTTTTGACAGAGCTCTCCCCCGAGTCGAGGATCAGCGGGCGGTTGTTCTTGTCTCTGTCCTGGTCTGTGACACAGCTCTGAGTGTTGCTGCCAAGACAGAATAAATGAGGCGCTTCACTCAAAAAAATTCCAACACATGGACACATATTTAATAAATGTTACTATTACAATAGCAAAGACTTTGGTTAGATACTATTCTGTCCTACAGCAGTTGAGAAAAAATGGTTTAAAGTTTTTAGGCTTACTGGATCAACTGTGGACCAGCTGGATATAATACTTTAATATTATGTCAGTTATTTTACAACAATGATCAATGACGTGGACTAGAGATATGAAATAAAAACTGCAGCCTGCCCTTTTGAAAAAACTCTAAAGTGTTGCAGGTTGGTTGTTGGTTGGGATTATTTGAAGAGGGAAGCTAAGCAATGTACTGCTGTGGACAGGGTCAAAAACAAAAGGTATTTTAGCCACTTTAAAAAGGTCCACCCTAAAAAAAATCAGTATCATTTGAAGTGTACACTATATTCAGAATGTTTTCACCACTTTACTTTATGGTCAGACAGCCTTTCCTGATGAGAAGCTGCTGTTATATAAGCCAAATATTTCTCTATCCAAACCAACCAAACTCCATAGGCGAAATCAGTGATTTTATCTTGCAGAACATGAGAGTTGCTGGTCAAAACGCTGCCTCGATCTGCTAGTTTGTTTGTGTTATTGAGTGATTGTGTGTTTTAAAGGATTGTCCAGATTCAACAAAGTCACAGAATAACACAAACAGACTAACAGATTGAGGCGGCGATAGACCAGAAAATCTGGTGTAGCTGCGAGGTAAAATTACTGATTTCGCCAATGAAGTTTGGTTGGTTTGAAGAGAGCGATATCTGACTTATATAATGGTGGTTTCCCATCAGAAAATAGGACGTACATTTAACTGATTACACTCTTTAACCGTAGATCATGTACAGAATACTTTGTTTACCCTCCCTTAGTTCTAAAAATAAAAACCGCCACAAAATGTTTCCTTCATAACACACAACTATAGTACTTTAATATACGGTCCCTCCAGGAAGTTGCAATGTTGTGATCACAAAAATTAATACAAATTCAACCAATCGCAATGAATTCTGTACAACCTTGCAATTTCGTACGCAACTTTTTCGCAAATTTGACCAATCATCATAGCTTTCTGCAAAAACTGACTCAATGTTTTATTATTTTTTGGTATTTTTATTATTTATTTTGTCACAGGTACTGAAAAGAACACAAAGTTTGTCACTGTAATTAACGTTTATCAATGTTCTACATAACTGTATATAATATATTATATATTCTATAATTTTGTGCTTGTTTGAGTTTGAATTCCAAAAAGATTTTGCTTGTTTGTGGAAAACCCCCAAGATGCACTTCTTCATTTACAAAAAAAATCATATTTTGCCTTTTTTTTTAGTAGGGTTACTCAGAAGATTCGGAACAAAATGTGTTTTGTTTTTTTCTCACCGGAACAAAATTTGCAATTTTCACGCACTCCTGCAACTTTATTTGCAAAAAATGTCAAAAACATTGCAACTGTGCATCCCAAGTTTTTAGAAAAGCTGCTGTGAAATCAGGCATTTTAGGCTCCAACAATCCCCAAAAAAGCCTGATTATAATGAAAGTGAAGAAAGTTTACTAAAGAGTGCAGTCCTTAAATCATCTTATACAACAGTACAATAAAATGTAAAACAGACTATTTTATGAAAAATAATCTTTTATGCTCTGAGGTGCTTCTTGAATGTTCTTGTTTCTATGGCTGTAAAGTAAACACGAGGCTTTAAATATATGAAAACTACAGCTGTGCAGCTGCGTGTGAATACCTGTCTTGACTGTCTTTGGCGAGCGTGCTGTCTTCATAGATTTTCAGCATTGTTTCTGTGCGGTCGTCATGGTGCTCCTTCGGCTTCCTGAAACCTGGAAAACACACGTGAAAATATGACAAATCTCTTCAGTCGTCAGTGATGTTGAAGGACAAGGACGGAGTATTTTTTATTGTCAACAAATCCAGCAGAGAGAAGGAAACCAACAATGTGTTAGTTTATTTCTCAGTACACTCCAGCCTCTCTCCTCTGTCTGTGGCACTCAGCTCCAAGCCTGCTGGTTCTTACTGAAGACGTTTAACTTTAAAAATCGGTCCTAAATATATAGTTTCATAGTAAAAAGTACATTTGTCTGGGACTACTTTCAGGTGCGTATATAAAAAAATCTGCTGCTCCTGTAAGCGTATGTGGACTTGAGTTAAGATAAACCACAGTGTCGTGTTCATGTTAATGAAGGAATATGTCACCCGTGCAACAGTGGAGCTCAGTGATGTGTTTTTATTAGTTTTCGGACAACAATGAAGCTCTATCTCACAGAGAAATAAGCTACAGAGAGAATAGTAAATAATTCACTGTTGGTTTTTGGTCTTTTCATGTGATTTGTTGACAATGAAAAAAGTGAATTTCAATAAGCCTCATCCTTTAATGTCTGACTCTGAGTTAGTTCAGTCAGGTTATTCTATCAAGGGAAAACAAAGTTAAAATGTGGGAAAAAGCTGCGCTGACTTTGGTCGGTGAAGTCAAACATCAAGCTTATTGCAGAACACACATATTATAATATTATAATAAAAAAGAGAAAGATGCTACTGTATATACACCTGGTGTAAATACACAGTATGGCTGTTTACATCCACATGACAGAAATAAACCACAAACTCTCACTAAACCTAAACCTCATCAAACTACAACTGAAAACTGAAAATAATAATAATTGAAAACGGTCACTAACAGCACCACTCACATGTAAGTTCACCACCAAATCTCAGTCTCCCAGGGCAGCACTTTGTGCTTAACCAACTAATGGTGAATTTGTTGCTCTTTATGGCTAAAATACAGGGTCGGGTATAAATAGCTGAAGAGCTGCTGTGTACCTGTTGTACTCAGGTGCAAATAGACTCAAATAAACTCAAACTAAACCTGAAACTAATAAAAACTAAACTAAAACTGAACCTTTTTAAACAATAAAAACTAAACTGAATGCAAGCTCATTCAGGAAACTCACTGAAGTTAAAGTGATATTCCATCTTTACATGATAATCCACTCAGTATGTACTCACCCCTCTCGCGAGACTTGTATATCTCTTAATGGACGCACGTGCGGAAGTCTCGCGCGATCGACGCCATGTTTGCATCCTACCAGCTACATGCTACAGTCGACATTTCGGCTAAAAACATGGCGTAAATGGTGTCTTTTGCAGTTAATTTTTAATGTCGCGGCTCTCGGACACTTGGATTACACCACACAAGCAGGATGGAGACATTTTGTGTTTTCTTCTGAAACTCCAGGATTGTTTTGTGAACTGAAGATCTTCACCCATCATCACATCAGCATAGGGGTGAGTACATACTGAGTAGGTTATCATGTAAAGGTGGAATATCGCTTTAAACCATCTTAAAAACAAAAATTAAAAACAAAATAAAGATAAAGATTTTTTTGCACATCTGCAACAAACAAACACAATAATTAAGACAACTATTCAAATGGAAGAAACTACAAATCAAACATTGTCTGTTGTTGTCCTTTTATCCATCCAATACTATACTGTATTGGGATGCTCAGCTTGTTATGCTTGGGGGCCACTTTTGCAAAATGTCAGGAGGTCAGCGGCCAGTTAATAAACAAATACTGATAATAATGTTATTTATCAGATAAAATGAATAAACGTCTTTGAATTCTTCATTTTCAAATTGAGTGACTTATTAATTTAAAACTTGTGTTGCATTGTTTTGTTATTGTTGTTATTTTGCTTGTCTTTGTTTGCATCTTGTGTTGTTTGATCTTTCCTTGCTAAATATGACGTGCTGTTAAAAGAACAGGCTGCGTTACAAGCTGTAGCTTCAGCCTGCACCTTTTTCAGCCTGCAGAAATGTCTAAGTTATGTAAAATTACTTCATTGTAATGTTTTTCACTGCATTATTTAAGTGCATTTATTCACACGTGATGATCTTATTTCTATTTGCAGACAAAATAAATTATAATAATTCTAATTAACTTGATGTAAAGACTGACAGACAAAGCAGATATTTTAATATATTTAGTAACTGCAGCTGCCCTGCTGTTTTAACTGAACACAAATACAGGCACTTCATATCAAAGGCACTCTGGAGTCAACAAGAGCCTCCATTTCTTTCCAACCTATAAGGCAGCTGATGGACAATATAGATGGAAATGTGTCCTCTGATTACAACACCTGGGCTCGAGTCGCTCTTTGACTTTGGCGATGGACAGGATGTAGGGGCTGATCTGTCTGGCGATGGTGGTTAAGTAAGAGTTCTCCTGCTTCAGCTGCATCAGGTCATGAAGCTGGGCTGGAACCAGTAAAACAACGAAATGAAATTAGAAAGAGAGCGTCAAATTATAAAACCGCGACAGAGATAAATGTTTGAGAGATAAGTTCAAATTTATCTTGTCACCTTCGTAGATCTCCTGCTCATTAGTGACCCTCTGAAACGTCTCATCCCAGATCTGTGAGGAAAACGTGGCACAGGAAATTGATTCTGGTGAAATAAAACATCACACGGACTGCAGTCGCTCGACTCGTGGGATACCTTGACATTTCTCTTCCCTCTGTTTGGAGTCCTCGCAGTCTAAATTTATAACAACGGCTGAAAACTAGCTTGTTAGTATGCGGCTTGAGCTGCCGACTGAGGACAAGTGTAGGAACTTTTCTTTTGTCAGAGCCGCCCGGCAGAGACAGGTACACGCTAAAGGTCAAACCATCAAGGTATCACTCGACGCACCTCCTCAAACATGACTCTCATAGTTTCCACGGTGGAGTACTGGGCAGTGATCTGGCTGTCAATGTGCAGCGATCTGTCCAGGATCTCTCCCATTTTATCTGTGTTGATGATGGAGTGGTGCTTGGTCAGATCCCGGTGCAGCTCCTGGACCTGGTCCTTCAGATTCTGAATCTCTGTCTGGAACGTCTATAAAAACACACACACACATGTATACGAGACATGAGACATGACGCTCGGGAGGCGTTTCGGTGTCTTTTACAAAAAACAGCTGAGATTTGACGGGTGTGCGGATGCCAGGTGAAGTGCATCTGAGCGTGAAAACCTCGTTGCCCACCAGACAGACAGGTTGAGGAGGAGGAGATCTCGGAGGAAATCACGCCGCTGCCTTCTCTTTGTTTCAGATCAGAGTCAGCTCCTCGTCCCGGGAAGAAAAGTTTCTGCAGCAGTTTGAACCAACGTGGATCCAAATACAGGAGATTAAAGGGATAGTTCACCCAAAAATGAAAACTGAGTCATTGTCTGCTCACTTCTCACACCGATTGTCAGTCGGGTTTATTTTGTTAGTCCGCAAAACACTGCTGGAGTTTTCACAGGAAAACAGTGTTGCAGAATCTCCCAATCAATGGAAAACGGAAATAAAAACAACCCAAATAAAAACACAATAAAATGCCTCCATACTGCTCGTCTGGTGTAACCCAAGTCTCCTAAAGCCCTGACAAGCCAAGTTGACTTGAAAGACGTGTTTCCCAAACGTTTCTTTTTCCAGAGGACGCACTTTTTAAAAATGGCAAACCATCGCTACCCATTTTACCACCATTTCCGCATCGCCTCATATTATTTTGACATTTTATTGAAAACTTATAGACCCTGTTACAGTTTGGAAATAATGATAAAGAAGCTGCATGTCAGACTACAACAGCTTGTCACGATGGGGCGCTGCAAACAAACACGAGCAGTTTTGATCACGTCATCAGTCCAGTCAACACGTTTAATAGCTTGCAGCCATAGACGCCGCCGATTGCTGTGAAACGGTCGTGATCCTGTCGTAATCTTTTACAGCCTCAGTCGACCAGTGGAACATCGATTCTGTCAACTGTACATGCAACAACCAGGCATTTTGGTGATTTTGGTGCTTGGAAACCGTCTGATTCAATGTTTGAAGCTTGATAACTGAGGCTGACTGTAGACGTCTGTTACTGTTTACGTTGGCTGTAAAAGGGTCTATACAACAACATATGCCAAACTTTAGACTGTAATAAATGCATTTAGTCTGAGTTAACAGGCCATCTCATTGTTTGTGTTTCCTCTCATCATTAAAACAATATATGACATTTTAACTTCTTCATAAATGAGACAAAATAAGTCAATTTACACAGAATTAAAAGGCTCTTGTTTTTTCCTCTCATCATCAAAAATAATATACTCATTTTAAATGCTTTATTAAAAATGTACTGAAGATATGAATCTTAAATTTGCAGAATTTCCTCTGTAGTCTTTTATTTATTAATAAAATCTCCTGTGACCCACCTGTGGATTTCCATCCAGCCTTTGGCCTTTGACTGATTTACACCATGTTTTTATCCTGAATCTTCACTGCAGATCCTTCAGCTTGGAGCCACGTTCATGTGCACACACACACTGTGTTTGTGTGGTGTAACGGTGTGTGAACAGCATGTCAGGGCTATAGAAGACTTGGATTACGCCAGATGAGCAATACGGAGGCTTTTTCTGTTTTTTTCTGTTTTGTTTTTTCCGTTTGAAAACTGGTTACCAGTCACTTACATTGTTTGGGAGATTCTGCAACACTGTTTTCAGTGTTTTCCAGCGCTCTTGTGTTTTGCAGACTAACAAAATAAACCCAACTTTCAATCGGAGGGTGAGTAGATAATGACTGAATTTCATTTTTGGGTGAACTATCCCTTTAACTAACTACGGACATAAACTATTCAAAAGTCATAAACCTTAATCTGTGAATCTGCCCTTAAATTATGACTCTATAGTAACAGTGAAACTACCATCTTTGAATTCCGCACAATAAGTTGCATTTTTGGCATTCACGTGTGATGAACTCCACTTTTAGCTGCCTGCTGTCGTCTGCTGGGAACCACCTATTGTTCCGACAACCAATTATTCTGAAACCCTGATAGCGCAAAAAAAAAATCTCCCATTGGACAGAAAGCTCATTTGTCCCACAGCCTACTATCCCGAAGACAAACCCCACTGCTCTGGAAGCCCTTTTCTCTGAAAATATACACTTTTTTAAAATACAATTTTAATACAAATATCTGAACTTTCTTCTTCTTCTCCTGACAGTTTCCAGCAGACTTCAGAGAACAAACAGCAGACATGACGCTGATATTAGCATTTAGCTCAAACCGCTGCTGTGCCGCTGACTTGGTTGGTTCCAGCTCCTCCGTGCAGCCACACAGAGCTGCGAACATCACAGCAAACTCCTCGTCTTGTTTAGTTCAAATGTTCTGGGTGAAATCATCAGGTATTTGTCATTAACGTAAACCTCTGTCGTTGTTCGCACCGCAGCTCTCACTCACCCTGTAGGTGTTCTCATAGTTGCGGCAGTGCTCGGTGAACGGCGTCTCCGCCCCCTCAGCCAGGAGGACCTTGGTGCAGATGTTGCGGTGACAGGTGGGCCTTCGCCCGAACACGGAGCCCAGGGGCATCTCACTGAGAGACGGGGAGCGGCAGGACACGGAGAGAGGGGACTGGTGTCTGAGAGAGGGGTAAAAAAAATCATGACGGACTTTAATCTCTGATCGATAACGGAGGTTGATGACATCATTCATCAATGAAACATTACGTCTGACTCACCTGTGTCTCCGATAATGCAGCAGGATTAAAGATTCAGATTAGATCTGAACTGCAAAACCTCTTCAGAACACTCAGAACCCTGTGACATGTTCTTTAGACTGTAAATCTATCATCATTTGTTTGACCAGTGAGCAGTTACCACTACTTTTACTTTGTAATCTATTACTCTCTTAGAAATAAAGGTGCTAACTAGAGCCATAAAGGGTTCTTTGGCTTGTCTCCATAGGAGAACCCTTTATGGTTCCTGGGTGAACCTTTTATAAACTTGGAACTCTTTCAGAGAATTCTACCAAGAACCAAACATAAAGGGTTCTACTTAGAACCATCTGTGAAAGGTTTCACCCAGAACACCCTATAAGAGGTTCTACAGAGAACCCTTTTGTGGTGTAATAGTTCCATCCTGAACCCTCTCTGGAAGTTCTATGCAGAACCTTTCCAGTTTCTAAAGGTGCTGACGAAAACCCACCTAAGGGGTTCTACCAAGAACCTTTTAATATTCCAAGGGTTTACTCTAGAGCCCACCGAGAGGGCTTGACTAAGAACCCTTTTATATTCCAAAGGGTAGAACACACTCAGGGGGTTCTTCTGGTAACCTTTTTATATTCCAAGGGTGCTATCTAGAACCAATCTCATGAGGTTCTGCCAAGAACCTTTGTATATTCAGATGGTTTTACCTAAAATACATTCAGGGGGTTCTTCTGGCTTTTATCTACATTCCACTAATGGGGTTCTACCAAGAACCCTTTTATATTCCAAAGGGTTCAACTACAACACACTCAGGGGGTTCTGCCTGTAACCTGTTCATTTCCAAAAGTTTTATCTAGAACACATCCAGAGGCTTCTCCTGAGAACTCTTTTATATTCTAAGGGTTTTAGCTAGAACCTATCCAGCGGGATCTACTGTGAGCTCTTGTACATTCCAAGGCTTTTATCTAGAACCCACCCAGGAAGTTATACCAAGAACCTTTTTAGATCCCAATGGTTTTATCTGGAACATACTCAGGGTTCTACTAGGAACCTTTTTATATTCCAAGAGTTTTATCTAGAACTCATCCAGGAGGGTTCTACTGATAAGCTTTTTTAGATTCCAGGAGTTTTATCTAGAACACAGTCAGGGGGTTCTACTGGGAACCTTTATATTCAGCTTTTCTCACTCAGGGTTCACTGAACCTTTGTATTCCAAGGCTTTTCTCTAGGACACACTCAGGGGGTTCTACTGGGAACCTCTTTATATTCCAAGGGTTTTATCTGGAACCCAAACAGTTGGTTCTACTGAGAACCTATGGTACAAAGAACCCTTGACGAAAGACTTCCTCAGGGACTGTTAAAATCTTCCAAAGACTTTGGATGAAAACGGTTCTAAATGGAACCTTTAGTCTTACAAAGAACCCTGACAAACCCTTTCTTCAAAAAAAAGGTTCATCAGAAGCAAATGGTTCTGGATAGAACCTCAGGCTTTTGGAACCCTTATTTCTAAGAGTGTGAGACATATACATCTATATACAATTATGTATATTTCTCTGTACCATCTTATGTAAAAGTCGTATTTTGTGCTTCAGTTTGACAATAATTTCATTTTGTTTGTTCTTGTGTTGTGCAGTGACCTCGTCCTCCCTGCTCCTCAGATGACACACACACACCGTCTGCTCGGTTCTCTGCACACACTCTCGTTCTACGCTGCCTCGGAGCAGCTCCAGTCGAGCTAAGTGCTTCACTTAAGCACACCTCGATGGTACTTTCCGTCTCTCCGTTAAAGGGCGCGTAAAGAGGTCAAATGATTCCACAAAACCTTTCTTTCAAAATAAAATGAACACTTAACGCCTTTGACCTGCCTGGCATTTATTTCACAAAGTTTCTTTTTTTTTAACTTTAAATACGACCATGTTGAAAAATGTTGGACAAAGCTGTTACTCCTGGTCTAACTTCATGTTTAAAACTGTTCTTTATACGTTCGTTCAGAATTGATTTTGAGATTCCTTTTATTGGTTTATAAAACTCGAGCTGTTTATCAGATTTGCTTTTATCCTCTGAACCTCTCGTCTGTGGAGCAGCTGCCTGAAGACCTGAGAGCCGCAGAGAGAGTTGATATTTTTAAAAACAAACTCAAGACCAAGCCATTTCAGTCTGGCTTTTAATTCAACTTCATCTATTTATTTATAAATTTTAGACTGTTTAACTGTTTTATAGTTGGTATATCATTTTATTATCATTAACATTTTTATTTATTTCCATCTTCTGTTTTACTTTAAACACTTAATCTTTCATTTGTGGTTTTCAACACATTTCCTCTCTTTTAATATTGTGTTATTTTATTTTGTGCTCTTATCTTTTCATTTACTTTTTATCTACTGTTTGGAGTTTTTATTTATTTATTGATTTTGTGTTTCTTTTTTTATTGTTAGTTCTTGTTTTTAATGGGTACTGTTCTGATTTACTGTATGAGGCAGTTTGTGTTACATTTTCTTTGCATGAAAAGTGATATAGTCACATTGATTGATTGATTTGTTCATCTGATTATGTATTTGTCCTTTTGTTTTATCTGGCTATGTTTGTTTTTTCTTTACTCAGGTCTCTTTTGAAAAGAAATTGTGATCTCAGTGAAACTACCTAATTAAATAAAGGTTACATACTGTATATATAATAGAGCTGGAACAATTAATCAACTAATCGATTATTAAATTAATCGCCAGCTATTTTGATAATCAATTAATTGTTCTGAGTCACTTTTTTCTTTATAAAAATGTCCAAACTTTCTGATTTTAGCCTCTCAAATTGTCATGTTTGGGTTTCTCATAGTCACTTCCTGTTTTATTTTGGTAGGTCTTCCCTTGTGTGTCTGTTGTTTTTACTTCCTGTCTGTTTTCCCGCTCTTTTTGATCACTGATTATTTTCACCTGTTCTTCATTGTCCTCACCTGTGTCTTGTTATTTTCCCCCTCCCGAGTGTCTTTTCTTCCTTAGTTGTCCAGTTTGTCTTTTTTCTTTATGTTTTTTCCTGTGTGCCTTTGGATTTGGACTCTGGATTTTGTATTCTGAACTTAGATTTTTTCGTGTCCATTGAGATTTGCTGGTTGCCTTTGTTTCCCCTTTTGCTAGCACTGTGAGTTTTGTTTTTTGTAATTTTCATTAAACTTCTGAACTTCTCCACTCCTGTTGCAGTCTGCCTGGCTGACAAATTGTGACACAAATGTGAATATTTTCTGTCCGTTTATGACAGCAAACTGAATATTTTCGGGTTTTTAATAAAGACATTTGAGGATCTAAACTCGAGCTTTGGAAAACACTGATCAACATTTTTCACCATTTTATGAATCAAACCACTAATTGTTGGTTGCAGCCTTCATATATCATGTGCCTGAAAAAAATACAGCTCAGTCACATGCCTTCACCTTCAGTACAAGTGTGAGGGAATGTATGCACAGCACGTAGCCACACAAATAGATAAACATACATTTACTGAGACCATTATCTTGGCTTCATGCCTGGAACAGCATAGCTGCCCCGAAGCCATTCTGTCCAATAACCCAGGTGTGACTACATCCATCTCACATACGAATGTTGTCCTCTGAGCGTCCTGGCTGTGTCCCAACACAGCCAATTAAAGACACGGACCGCTCTAAATCAGCACCATCACTTCCATGAAAGCACACGTCTGCACAACTTCACTTCTGTTCTCAGAAATTATTATAAAAGTTGGATCAGCCAGCTGGCCGTCCACCAACCAACCAACCAACCCCGCCTGTTTGTGAGTGGAGGGTGGGGTGTGGGGGGAGGCAGAAGGAGCTTTCAGACAGGCAGTCGAGGATGTATCAGACACAACAACACATTCAGTCGCACTGAGTAACAGGCCACACCGTGTGGGCGGCATACTGCGGCTACCATACGGTGAGGAAAAGCCCGTTTCCTCCTCCGTCTGTGAGCTGAAGTGCAGAGCGGACTGGAAATTGTGGAGTCAAGCACCTCGTGTAATGACTGTCATCTTACAGAGTCGACGGCATCAACAGAGATTCACTAAAGAGAGGAGGAAGCCGCCGTGCGACCGAGCCTCTGATCCCACTGTGACAATTCAGCCTCTGTAACACATTCACTCCAACCTTCACTATAAATATTCAACACATTCAACTACAAAGCTAAATTTATGGCAGGGCCACACGGCCAGTTAAGGCACTTGACGCTATAAAACTAAAATACAGACAGAGACAGATAATACAGAGCTGCTGTGTGCTGGGATGCACTACCAATAAGTCAGAAAACAACGTTTTTAGAAGCTGCCAAACTGAAAAAACAAGTCTTTAAGAAGACAAAAGTGGACACATGTGAGGGATCCTGACACACAGTAACATTATTAAGATTACAGTCATTAATTTAACCAGACAGACTGTAGAAATTGAAGATAACTCAGCTATGAAAGGCCCGGTTTTGATCTTTATTAGGTTAAATTATTATTTTGGAGTATTTTACCTCTGGCCAATCAGTGGGATCATTTCTCACAGAAAAGTAAGGTGAGGAGAAGAGACACTGAGATTTACTGGAAATACTGAGTTTGTCAGTTTAACTTTTCTCTCTGGTAGACGTAAGGTGCTAAAATAATCCATTAACGTGCTGAAATCTAATGTTTTTAGCGAGCTAGAGTCACTTTGTTAGCATTTAAGCATTGGTGCCATAGTGATCTTTTCCCCACTGGTGGCCGTGGTTTTCAGTGTGTGACGCAGTGTGCTGTCTTTAGTGTTTAGTTAGCTTTTTAGCTAGCCAGCAAATAATACAACATTTGATTAACTTTTTTAGGAAGCTAGAAACAACACAAAGCTGAATGAACTTTTTTTGTTGGTTAGCAAGTAACAAATGTTTAGTTAACTTTTGAGCGAGCATGCAACCTTTGAACTTTTGTTTTGTGTTGATTTTGGAGGCCTCTGTGGACAAAAGTGGTGGTGTTTCCGCTGCAATAACCAACAAAATATAATGTCAAAAAGAGATTATCTAAATGAAATCCTCCTTACTTCTTTTAACTTGCTAACGTACTACTCTGTAAATTTGCCAGGGAAAATGTAAAGACAGGCTTGTTTCAAGTGATTTTGAGGAGAAGCCGACCCGGTAACAGGCAGTAAAGATAAAATAGAAATAGCTACAAAGAAAAAGCCAATCTTTTGGCAGATGGTCAGTAAAGAGAAGAGAAAGCCGGCGTACGACTGAGCCTCTGATCCCACACTGACAGTTGAGTCTGTAAAACACAATCACTCCAACCTTCACTATAAATATTCAAGACATTCAGCTACAAAGCTAAATTTACTGCAGGTTCACACAGCCAGTTAGGGACCTGACACTCCACTATAAAACTGCAATGACTTGGAATAAAATCCATTTAAATTTACCTTGAGTCTGGTGGGCTCTTATTCCTGCCTTCTCCTTGCCCAGTGTTGATACAACAGAGGACCTGTCTAAAACCTGTTTCCCTCTCCCTCTGCCATACACATGTCATCCTCTGCACGCCCAGCTCCTGTCCTCCCATCACTGACGCCAATTAAAGACTGCGCCCGTGCTAAAGCTGTGACATCAGCGGCCTGGAACAAAGCGGCCCGACCGCTCCACGCCGCGTGCCAACTTCCAGATGAATCCTGGAGAGTTCTGTGAAATTACGATAAAAATAGTGCCAGCAGGCCGGCCACCAATCCCTGCCCACTTTGCATCTTGCACTGGCAGGGCGCTAAGCAAGTTGGAAAAGAGAGTTGTCAGTATGTTGGCATTAGTGGGTGGGCTTAAAGACCTGTGAACAGTTGGGAGACACTGATGTGGAAAAGAACCGGTGAGGGGGGAGAGTGTGTACGTGGAGCGGGACGTGAAGCACTGAAGAAAAAGGACAAAACTGTTTGTTCTCAGCAGTGATGGTGTTTAAATAAAGGTCATATTTACTGGTGACAAGGTGTAATTTTTAAACCAGGTTAAAACAATGATTTTACTTTAAATTATGTTGCAGCGGACTTTAAAACTAGCTTAAGAAAAATTAAATTTAAACCTTTAAATTTAATTTAGTTAATTAGTTAATTTTGGTGGCCCCAGAAATTTAGACTCCAATTTAAAATGGGATCCAGTAATTGAATTGATTCATTTGCTCACACAATCTATAAAAAATACAACTTGATAAATACATAAACAGATAAAAATGTGATGGTGAGGTGCAAAAACCCCTCAGAGGGGCCTGATCAGGGCACTCTCCAGTGCACACCTAAGTACATTAGAAAATATTAAATGAATAGAGAATAGACAAAAACAAAAGAAAAGACAAAAGGATACGTTTGCGCTCAGTAGCAGACATTCATTATTCATTAAATTAGAATGACAATTATTATTATTTTATTATTTATTTATTTATTCGAACAGGTTAAAAGAAAAACAAAATAAATAAAAAATACAAAACAAAAAATAATAACTAATAACACTAATATTGTGGAGATAAGAGCAATCATTTAATAGTTTTCTTAAATTGTTTAAGTTTAAAAATATGACATTACATAACTTTAAACTCACGCTTTAGGTGGTTTCAACTTTTAAAATGGCTGCCTTTTTAAGATCGATTGAGCAAAATAATAAAGTTGATCAAAGAAAGTCAAGGGACAGGCTCAGTAATTTGGTCAACAAGTTTCTTCCAAAGGAGAAATTAGATTTTCTATGCCGAGCCACCATAAAACAGGCTATAACTAGGGCCTAACTTTAAGTAAACTTTGGCTGTAAGAGGCCTTTTAACAGCGCGGTTGCAGCTGGCATTAACAGTTTCCCCCCTATTTTGTACTCCCGACAGACACTCAGATTCTTTTTTTTTTTTTTTATTAATTTGGATTTGGGCAAACAAACATCTCCATATCATCTGTGATTTCAGTTTACATCACTAAACTTTGATTTACTAAACAGTTTCTATTCAAACTTACACTTGATGAGGTTTAATTTAGAAAATAGCTGCCTTTTAAACATGGATTTACAAAAAAACCCCACAAAAAATTAAGTTCATTAAAGTAAATTAAGGGACAAACTCAACCCAGGTGAGTTTTATGATGGTGCTCTTCTGTCTTTGAGTCCAGTTGATAATTCAGCCAAAAAAAAAGTTTTCTCAAAGGCGAAATTCAGGCTTTTTTGTTGAGCCATCATGAGTAGGTTACTTGACTTTTTAGCTAGTAACAAACAATGTAATGTTTAGTTAACTCTTACTAGCTAGTTAACGATGCAACGGTTTGTTTAGTAATACAGAGCATATGAACGTTAGCAGTTTTCTCTCTCTTTTATACTTACTAGGTCACAACAGCACTCAAATGTATTTTTTAAATGTCTTTTTTATTTTAATTTGGGTAAGCAAGCATCTCCATACTGATTAAATTCTATTTAATTTTGGCTTACATCCTTAAACCTGGATTTACTGAACAGAGATTATTTTTAATTGTGCAACAGATCTCTGCTTATTTTTAAAATGTGGATTTTAAACACAGTTTTGCTGAACACTGATCTGATCTTTGATTAAATTAATCTTGTATGTGCAGCTCAGTCTGTTTTGGCAAAGAACTAAACTACAAAAATAAAACAAAGCATCAGAATGAAAACGTCTCTGTCCCTCCACGCTCGTTCATTCATGCTCGTGTTCCACAAGCAGATGCAGAAGCAGCTTTCTAAAACAGGATCAGCAGCCTCCTTCCCAGCCCCCATTCAACAAGGTGGGTTACGCAAACATATCAGTGCACAGAGCGTTACAGACAGACAGAATAACTGCCATAGTGCGACTCAGCATGGCGCCTCCTTTCCTCTCACTGCAGTCATCGATGTCTGCCATCTGTACTTTCAAACCATTTGGGGATTTGGAGTTTGGATCCTTCGCAAGCGTGAAATTTTCTGCCCAGACTTTTTGATTTCTTGGAAGAATCCAAATGATGCCAAATGATGCCATGGCGATACTCAGGCAGTGAACGCACACTGTAAACTCAGAGTAAAGGATGATTTGGTGATCATATTGATTACATTGATCTCACCTTGTTGTAACACTTGTAGATCCGGCGATAGAGGGAGGGCAGCGCTGACCGAGCAGCAGCAACGACTCCAGACAGCGAGCAAACTCACTTCTGTAGTCGGTGTTGATCTGATGGTGGATAAACAGAAAGTCATTTAGTGTTGTATTTCAATAATGTGCACACATTGATGCCATATTTTTATTAAATGATTCGATGAAAAACAGAAAAAACACCTTCTAACTGGGCTAAAAGGAAGAAAAAGAAAGAAAACATGAACTACCAGATTCAGGCTCATTCCTACAGTCAAAAATATATTATATTAGTAAAAATAGCAGCAAAATAAAGAATATAATAGTCATTGTGTTGTGGTCTTTTGTGATGTTTTGTGTTGTTTGTTGTTCTGATTGTCATATGATGCTTGTACAGTGTGTGTATGTTCTAACATTACTAAGTTCTCTCTAATTTATTCTCCTATACTGTGTTTTTGATGTTGTTCCATGTGCTTTTTGTTTATCTTGTTTGTTTCTTTGAACGTATGACACTAATCCTGACCCAGTCATATTAACGTTAGCTAAATGTGTCCCTGAAAAATGAATAAATGAATGAAGTTCTCATTAGAAAGCACTGAGTCGAATTTTCTCAGCAGAAAAATTGGTTCTGGGCTTTGGGGCCACAGAAGAAAAAGCAGTGAAACTGCATTGGGAGCAAGTGAAACACTAATCAGTACACTGCAGGTGTTAGACTCCGAGTGTAACCTTCTCCAGCTCTGTGTGAACGCTGCTCCGACTCACTTTGCTGCTCTGCACTGGTCTCAGTCGATGAGGGAGCTTCACAATCCTCTTCAGCCGCTCCATGAGTTGCTGCGTAAGCAAGAACATGCGGGTGTGATTCAGCGACCTGCTTCACCTCGTCCTCACATTATGGACAGTCTCCATTGAGAGGCCAGTTCAGTTCAGCTGATACTGTAACTGCTCTGCTGCCAAGAAAACTTCTCTCAGAATAAACTTTGTTCTTTGTGATGTCTGAACAGAGGGCAGAACCACTGATAATGTGTCCTCCAGAGTTATACATCACATACACACAGTGAATCATCCTTTTATCTTTATTTTATCTTCTCACTCATCTATATTCACATCTTTTTCTCCCCACACACTCCTTCCTCTCCATCTCGTATTGCTGCACTGTATTTTCTACATTCATATTCTCTGAAATACTCATGAAACGCTGTAATAACAGCTCATAAGGCTCTACTCACGTAGCCCATGTCCAAAAACTCAAACTTGTTGGCTGAGCTGAGGAAGGCTGAACAGGTGACGAGGTGAACCTGAAAACATCAGAGGTTAAAGATTAGATTTCAAACAGGCTGCGTGGAATACGAGACACCGACAGACTGAAACGGAGATTAAATGTATTAAATGCATCCGAAACAACTAACTGCAGATCAGACAGGTCAGTATGATCAGCATCTTCACAGCCCATTCATAAACGTTTATGAGCACGGGCAGCGGTGGAGAGTACAGTTACCAGGCATGTGTGCTTTACTGGAGCATTTCCAGTCTGTGCTACATTACATTTCTATTCAACTTACATAAAAAACACACTGATGAATATGGAAATAAGTTGTTCCCAACACTTTCTAGCTCAAGACTCCTTACAAAACAGACTCTTTGTCATGTTTTTGTGACAAGGACAGTGGTTTTTGCTTAAACTTCTCAAGTAGTTCAGTGTAAATAACTGTTCAAGGCCCCCCAAAGTTTAAATTATCCAATATTTCACACAGAAAAATAAACATTACATAAAAGGTTTTTTAAAATTGTGCATCAGGACTTTGTTTTATCTTCTTTCCTGCTCCAATCTTCATCTTATGAGCCCCTCAGATTTATCTGGGCTTTACATTACTGCTATAAAATATGTTAAACAAGCTCCAACTGTAAAATATCAGTATTAGCAATCTAATAATACAGTGTTGGGGAGAAATAAATTTCATCTAATAAAACCAGTAGCCCAGTTGAACTACACTGCTGGTAGCTTAATAACATTCGTCTTTGCATAGTTATTCAAGTTGTTAAATTACTGGTTTTGCATTTTTTTGTGTAGTTAACTGTTGAAACTACAGTTTGACCCATAAAAAGAGAGGAATGATTTTTTCTTTCTTTATTTTTTCTCTACTGACTGATGGAAACTGTGCACAAAAGCAATGCATTTTTCCACACTGCAAAAAAACATAAGAATTTAGTGGAATCAACTAAACTTTTATTGTAACTTTACACAAGTTTTATTTATTAAGTTAATTAAACTTAAAATGTCTAGTATGTATTTTCAGAACACTTCAGAACAACATGAGTTCCTCTAACTTGACGTCTTTTGACTTGAAATGATGAGTTGCATGAATGTACTGTACAGAGTTCAGTCAACTCATTAAATTAAGTTTCTAAAGAAACACAATCAGCATGTTAGAAGACTTCCCAGAATGCATTGTTTGAGAGTTAAAAGACTCTCCTGAGACCCTTATAATTTAGAGTTTGAAGAAAACATATGTGATGAAAACGACGAACAAAGAGTTGTTGGTTAAACTTAATATTTTAAACTTACTGAACATGAATTAATATCAAGTTTATTTGTTTTGTTGTTGTGATCATTGCAAAATTACCTCAACTTGTCTTTTCAAATTTAAACCTAAAATTTCAAAGGTGGTGTGGACGCTGCTGACATTTTTTAAGTTAAAACAAATAGTTTATTTTTTACAGTGCATGAACAGTTGGGGTATTTTCTTTGGTTTTTGTGACCTGTGAACAAGTGAGAACTTTTTGCAATAAACTCATTTAAATGGCATTTTTAATGACATGTGACTTTTTTGTATTACAGTTTGTTATAATGTTATAGCATTTACATTTTCAAGTTTGAACTACTTTTTCTAAGCAGCTTCAGTTAAACAAACTCTTTCTACAGTAGCTTTGCTGTAGTTCAACTTCCTCCTGTATGAAGGACCTGGTCTAATTCTGTGCGTTCACAGTAGTTTCACCAACACTGGTAACTAAGTAACTCAAGTACAATTTTCAGGCACCTGTTCATTTCTATTCTATGCTGTGTTATATTTCTATGGTTTCATTTTATGGTCACGATCATTTTCTCAAATAATCGATCAGTTGTTTGGTCCATAAAATGGTGAAAAATGTTGATCACAGCTTTCCAAAGACCAAGATGACGTCCTTAAATGTCTTGTTTTGTCCACAAGTAAAGAAAGTCGACTAAACAAACCAGAAAATATTCACATTGGGGAATCTGGAATCAGAGAATTTGGATCATCATTTATTAAAATTACTCAAAACAATGAATTGTTTATCAAAATAGCTGCTAAATAATTTAATAGTTGATTAATAATCAATTAATCGTTGAGGCTCTATTTGCTTATTTTTTGTAAATATTTTTTGCTGATAATGTCATGCATACTAAATATATCAGCTAAATTCTGCAGCTGAGGGACAACTTTTTGTGATTCTTTCAGCACATTTTGCTGATAATACTTTTGCATTTTTACTAAAGTGGGACTTTGATTGCAGGACTAAAGGATCTGAGTGCTTCTCTGAAGGTGTTCTGACAGTTTGTGAGCAGAAATCTGTCAGCAGCTGTGTTTTTTTAATGACTGAATATTATGATTTATTATGAGGTATTTATCTGACCGTACCTGGAGGGTTGGCAGGAGGGCAGTCAGGTGTGAGAGCTGCTCCTTCAGCGCTTTCTCCTTCTCCTCGTGTTGACTGCAAACACACACAAACACGAAACGCTACACCCTCACATCCACGGCTGCCGAAATACTCAGAGGATTGAGCTCAGGAGGTGCAACCACAAACAACATACTCCATATTTCCAGAAGCTAATCTATCTGTCTTCGGTAACAAACACACAGACGCACACAGGGCCGGACACACAAAAGCCCGACATAAATAGCTTTTAACACCCTTCCGGGAACCCGGCTGCTGGACGGCTTCCAGGCAATGGAGACAGAGAGAGAGAGAGATGCAGGACACTGGGCACAAAAAAAAAATCTCATTAAAGATCCCCACAGAGTGCAACCCGATACACTCACTCACATGCACGAGATTGTTCTCGTTCAATCGCGCACACGTACACAAACTGGAAAAGAAAAGTGCTCCGAAACGGCTCATGTCATTTGGATTCTTGCTGTTTTGGAAATTGGAGTTTGCAGATTCACAGAGAAAGAAGAAACAGAGACAAAACACAGATTTAACATTCTGCTCAAATTTCACCTATAATATATGTATCTATTAGTCATTAATCTTACGTGAAATTGAATTGAAGTGCAATAATTTGATCGGAGAGACTAATTAGTTGCAAACCTTGGATGGCATTAAATCAAACTTTAATGATTGCTCTGGGGATGCACCATTTTTAATTATTTTAGTGGCAGGATACTGGTGAGTTAATGCTAAATTAATGGTTTTGGAGGATGTCATTATCTTGTTTTTTGCGAAGTAATTTCTTAATTTTTTATCGCTTGTTTCTGCACAAGCAAGCAGCCACTAAGTAACATCATGGCAGGCTGCCACAAATGAAAAAAAACGTAATGATCCTATTCTCAGGACAGTTTACAGCGAGGAAAAAAGCTGCTTTAAAGGGACAGTCCGGATTATTTGAAGTGGGGTTGTACGTGAGGTTCTGTTTTACCTACAGTAGATGGTGGTCGACCCACCCCCAGTTTGAAGAAGCAGCAGGAGTACAAGTGTCCAAAGCTAAGTAATGTGCTGCTGTAGACAGGGTCAGGAGCAAAATGTATTTTAGTCACCTAATAAAATCTATTGTAGTTTAAGTGCACGCTATTTCTAGAATATTTTCACCAGTTTAGCTTGCTGTCTGACAGCCTTTTCTGGCTGTAAAGTGATATTATATGAGTCAAATATTGCTTTCTCTCAGTCTACCAGACTCCAGTGGCAAAATTAGCAATTTTACCTCACCGTAAAAATGAAAAAAACTGAGAAAACTCAAAATTTCAAGGCGATAGACTGTAATAGATTTATGAGTTTTGAGTCCAACTCAAATTCATAAGGTCAAAAAGTTTTACCAACCTACAACCAATATTTTGTTACTTTTCTTCTTTGGATAAACTTAAAGATTTGAAAATTCAAAAATATTGAGTAAATTCACTGAAGTGAAAGTAAATGTTAAAATGTTAATATTTTCAATTAAAACTATTTAATTTTTCAGGCATTAAAAAAGATTTTTTTTTTGTTTTTGTTTTGTTTTGTTTCTAAAACTCAAAGATTCAACAAGGGACAGTGAGGTGGGCAAAGAAACTAAATGTCAGATCCTGCCTCATATTGTACCACATTTGTGACTGTATCATTACCTATTACCAATAATATAAACAATAAACAATTGATCACAAAAAGATTCAAGTTTCTCTAAAGAAGAAAAGTAAATTATCTCAACTAAAGATTACAGGTCAGCAAAACTTTTTAAAGTTTGTTTCAAAACTTAAGAGTTTGAGTTTGGCTCAAACTCAACAATCTATTGCAGTGCTGGTTTATCTGGTTGATCTGTTAGAGTGTTTGTGTTATTGGGTGAAATTTGGGCGTTTGGATTTACTGAAGTCACACATTAACACACACAAACTAACAGATCAGGCAGATCAGCAGTAGACTGGCAAAGAGATAAAATTACAGATTTCATCTTTGGAGTTTTGTGTGTTTGGAGAGATCAATATTTGACTCAAGGCTGTCTGACGTCAAAGTAAAGTGGTGTAAATACTCTAAATATAGCATACACTTAAACTGATACTGATTTTCTTTTAAGCTGGGCCTTTTTTTAAGTTATCTCAGAATTTCTGAAGTGGGGTTGTATGAGTTAGCTTCACTTATCAATAGTCAGCGTATTACCTACATTTGATGGAGGTCGACACGCCCTCAGTTTGGAGAAGCAGCAGCAGGAGTCTTGGTGTGGGAAGCTAAACAAAGTACTGCTGTGGACAGAGTCAGCAGCATTTGTATTTATGTACGGAGGCTCTGAGTCCTCGGCAGCAGCGTGGGTTTGACTCCCGCCTCCGGCCCTTTGCTGCTTTCCCCAACTCTCTCTCTCCTATTTTCCTGACATATTTCAGCTGTCCTGTACAATTAAAAGGCATTAAAGCCCCCCACATTATATATATCTATAAAAAATCAGTATCAGATTAAATGTACGCTATATTTAGAATATTTTCATCACTTTATCGCGCTGTCCAACAGCCTTTTTTGGCTAAAACCTGCTATTTTATAAGTAAGTTACAAGTGAGTCACTGAACCAGACTCCATTGGCAAAAACAGTCATTTTTCATCGCAGAACACAGGAGTTGCTAGTCTGCATTTGCCTCAGTCTGTTAGTTAGTGTTATTGTGTGACTTCAGTGTTTTAAAAGGTTAGTTCAGATTCACCAAAGTCACACACAATTAAAGTAACCGATCGAGGCAGCGGTGGACCACCAACTCCTGTGTAGCTGCAAGGCAAAATGACTGATTTCAGCTATGGAGTTTGGTTGGTTTGGAGAGAGCGATATTTGGCTTATATAATGGTCGGGCTTATATTTCCCATCAGAAAGGCTGTCTGAAGGCAAGGTGAAGCTGTGGAAATATTCTAAACATAAAACTCAAACTGATATTGTTTTTTTAGGGGGATAAAATACGTTTTACTGCTGACCTTGTCCACAGCAGCACACCTGCTGCTTCTCTTAGGAACAATAGCAGGTGCTAAAGGTGCTAAAGGTGCTAAAGGTGCTCTGGTTTTTATCTGAACTGGAGGAAACTTACAGACTGTGTCGACATTTTCCTGCAGCACTTGCTTTTGTTGAAATTACGGACCTGACAGAGTTTGTCATTACATGATGTATGTATTTGTCTGACATATATACTTTTCAGTCGGCTTCATTTTCATTGATTGGATCCCGGAACGAGCTGCAACCACTTCTGCTTCAAATCTGTAATCCCACTGAAGCGGTTTTAATTCAGTGGCACGCTTTGTTGAAACGAAAATCACCCAAAGAAAATGTGTTTGGTGAGGAGGTGAGATTATTCCAGAGCAAACAGGGTGCCGCTATTCATCACCCTGAGTACAATGCAGCAGGATGAAAAGGAAAAAAAAACTATCAAGTGACCGGGTGACAGCAGGATAATAGCATTTAAAATGTGGTAAATATTGTGACTCCGGCTTTGTGGCAACAAAAGAGCATTTTCATACAATTACTGTAAATCTTTATATATTTTATTTTACCTCTGAGCTGCTTTCAGGAGGATCTTCTTCCTCTCTGCTAGTTTTTCCTGTCAGACGAGAAGAGAGAAAACACCCCCTTTTATTCCTCACACTGCTGTGAAAATGGCCTTGAGCTCTCTAACACCTAATGAATTTTCAAGATTGTGGGGGAATAAAGAACTGGTGTAAATTCCACTGTGTGCTTTCTGCTCTCTTGGATCTCCTGGATTGTTCATTATGCAAACAAAACACACACTCTCTCCTCACAGTCGGGTTAACAGAGACATCCAGTGGACAAACGGTGCAAATATAACTTTACTACATCCTAACTTCAGACTGAGGTCAGACAGTATTAAACTTAAAAATGACTTTGAAGAGGACTGGATGTATTTCAGATAGATGTATTTGGTCATTACTTTAGTCCGCATATCTAACTTACTCTTTATAATGATGATGATGTTGTAAATCTAATAATTTGATTTCCAAAGCAGCATTAAGGCAAAAGTCCAAAATGAATTTGCAGATTCTGCTTCACTGAAATAATGTTAATTCTTGTAATGGTTAATGAAAACAGGGTTTCTGCAGGTGTCAAGTTAAATTTAAGACTTTTTAAGACTATTATTAAGATCATTATACAATTTAAGACCTATTTCACACTAGTCCTGCATGATTTGATAAATAAAATATATATTGTGATCATTTTGACTGAAATTGTGATTGCAATATTCAATAAAATTGGTGTAAATAATCAGTTTTGCATTACAATTTTCATGTTCACTGAAAAAAAATAATAATTATAATCGTGATAATGTGATATCTATTGAGGTCTGTACTAATCAAACATGTTTTCTTTCATCTGGAGAACAAGATTTTTTAGTCCAGGTCATCTCTGCAGCAACAAAGTACCTCATTATAATGCTGTTTTTTTCCTTTTTCTAAAAAAATTTAATTTTGCTCTGCTTCTGTGATTTGGATATTGCACTTCCACTCGCATTAATTGTGCAGGCCTACTGCACATCCATACAGGAAACAATGTACATGCACAGCTTGTGCTTCATTTTCTAGTTGTTACAACTTGATATATATAATTTTGCCCCAAAATACATTCAAAAGCGAGACTAAGTTTATGCAACTTTATAAAAGTAATGTTAACTTCATAATTCAATCAATTTTAAGACCTTTTTAAGTCCTAAAATTCAGATTTTTTTGATTTTAGACTTTTTAACTTGACCTGCAGAAACACTAGAAAAGAGTAACGCCTTCACGCTGACTCCATGAATTTATTTAAATGGAGAATGTTTTGATTCCATTCAGATGTTCATCAGATCAAAATGTCGTCATTGAGCATTTTTAGAAACCAGAAACAAGAAGAGGACATGAAGACAACAGGGGACACTTCAAACTCCGACACAAACAGGTGTCTGAATTAGATCAGATGTAGATTTTTTTAGCACTGTGTACTGTGTGCTCTGTGAATTGTTAGTTGGTTTAAGATGTTTATCACCCTGAGCTGGTTCAGAAACACCTGTTATATTGATTTTTTCTTCTTTCCTCCATTAATGGCTGTTTTAAGGTAAAAAAAAAAAAATTTATAATTTACATACCAGATGTTTTATTTGCTTATGAAATCGTTTGGGCCCAAAAGAAAAATAATTAAACAAATTAAAATTTCCATTTATTCAACATCCCACAGTTTTGCATGACAGATGAGAATAATACTGTAACCCTTCAACTTTTAATTTGTTTTCCCATCCAGAAAAGCATTAACTGACAGCACAAAACGGCTCTAAATATTTTGGGAACCGGTTTTTATTCGGTTCCTCTGCAGCGTACTCAGTGGTATTATATCAGCACTGCTGGTATATTCAGCTGATAATCTATGATCAAATTCCAATACTGTTTACCTGAGATAAACCACATGTTTCTATTTTGAGGTTTTTAAAAGACCAGTGTGGAGGATTTTAGCAGCATCTAGCGGTGATTTTGCAGATTGCAAACGCTTTGTCTCACTCTCAGACCTGGGAATGGAAATACCAAAAATTAAAAATCTATAACATTTTTCTTCATTAAACTGTTATCAGACCTTTATTTTGAAAGGGGTCAGTGCTGCGTTCACTGGTAATGATAACTGCTCTATATAGAACACTTCTGACTATTATTAGAGATTTGGCCATTATTAGGACCTCATATCATCTGTGTGTGACCCACAGCAGCCTGATCAATTTCTCATGTTGCCCCGCGTGAAAAATAATCGCCCACCCCTGATGTAACCTACAGGGGCTGCAAAACAAAAACAGGATTCTTATTTTCGGGGGAATTATACACAAACGAAAATATATTCATGAATATCATATTATATTTTGCCATATTCTGCATATTCTTCATAATTCATACACACATTGTTTTGAGTCAATTTTTTAATAAAAAATGTCCAAATTCTCTGATTTCAGCTTCTCAAATGTGAATATTTTCTGGTGTCTTTAGTCGTCTTATGAGAGAGTAAACTTAAAATATTTGTGTTTTGACATAACGAGACATTTGAGGATGTCATCTTGTCATCTCTCAGAGGCTTCTTTGTCTCTTTCTGTCCCTTCAGTTGTCAGTCTGGTTGAATCATTGTGCATTGTTTTATTATTTTTTAGCCACTCATAAAAAAATCTTTTTGTAATGAGGCCTTTCTGCAACTGAACAGCATGAAAGGTCATTCAAAACCATAGAGAGTGTGTGTGTTGTGTTGTGGTGAGCATTTTTAAATATTTTGACCTGAAAAAGATCCTACTGGGATCAAAACATTGTGCGTTAAAATAAATCAGTGTTTGTTTGTTTTTTGTCAGCGTGCAGGAGTTACTCTTTTCACCGAATGAAAAACAACAGTCTTTGAAAACACATCACATCAGGATCATTATATAACCTGCAAGCTGTTGAACAGAGTACAGATCGCACTCTCCTCTTCCTCCACATTCAGACACACTTCTCCTATCATTGCTCTGAGCAGAACAATCGCCTCTCGAGCTGAAGTCTGCAGCTCCTTCACCACCTACAGACGGAGGAAGAGGAGGAGAGAGGAGGAGAGGAGGAGGAGGAAGAGGAGGAGGAAGTTCACTGTCAATTAAAGGCCACGAAGGCGACTGCACTGTCACACATTCGTCATCAGAGCTTCAAGCTCAAACAGACAAGCAAAGTTATTTTGCAGGTCAAATATACAAATTAAAATTTGATTAAAGTCTGAGTCAGAGCACTCAAAGCATTTACTCTGATCCTCTTGTATCATCGTATTGGACAAAACTAACATGCAAGGAAGATTATTAATGCCAGGCATCAGGAAAAAAAACGAGAGGAGCAAGATTTTTTTATTTTGCATTTCGAGAATAAAGTTGAAATGTCAAGAATCAAATCAAATTGTCAAGAATTAAGTCAAAAGGTCGTGAACTGAGTCGAAATGTCGAGAATAAAGTTGAAATGTTGTGAATGGGGTTGAAATGTTGAAAACTAAATTGAGATGTCAAAAACAAAGTTGGGATGTTGGGAATTTAGTCGAAATGTTGAGAATAAAGCTGAAATTTCATGAGTTAATTTGAAATGTTGAAAAATAATCTAAATGTCAAGAATAAAGTCAAGACATCCAGAATCAAATCGATATGTTGAGAATAAAGTTAAAATGTTGTGAATGGGGTTGAAATGTTGAAAACTAAGTCAAAATGTCAAGAATTACGTTGGGATGTCAAGAATTAAACCCAAATGTCGCAAAATAAAATAAAGTTGAAATGTTGAGAATAAAGTCAAAAAGCTGTGAATTGAATTGAAATGTTGAAAAATCAAGTCGAAAATTCATGAACCGAGTTGAAAGTCAAAAATAAAGTCAGGATGTTGAGAATTTAGTTGAAATGTTGAGAATAAAATCAAAATTTGATGAACTGAGTTGAAAAATAATCTAAATGTCAGGAATCAAATTGATATATTGAGAATGAAGTTGAAATGTTGAAAACAAAGTCAAAATGTCAAGAATAGAGTTGGGATGTTAAGAATTTAGCTGAAATGTCGCAAGATAAAATAAAATAAAGTCGAAATGTCAAGAATAAAGAAATGACAAAAATTAAGTCAAAAAGTGAGAATTCAGTCAAAATGTTGAAAAGTAACTTGAAATGTCAAGAATGTAGTTTAGAACAAAGTTGAAATGTCAAGAATAAAGTAGGAGATGTCGAGAGTTAAGCTGAATTGTTGGAAACTAAAATGAAGTCGAAATGTCCTGAATTAAGCTGAAATATTGAAAAATAAGTTGAAATGTCGAGAATTAAGTCTAACTTGCGTACTGCAAGTTAGAGTGACAGGCATGAGGAAAAATAAAGGAGGAGTAAGATTTATTTCTATTTTGCATTTTGAGAATAAAGTTGGAACACCATTTGGAGAATTAAGTCAAAATGTTACTTCATCTTGGTTCCTCCTCAGATTTTTTCTAGCACTAATACTGAAAGTTTGATTTTATTCCCAACATTTCAACTGTATTCTGAAAATGCAAATAATAATCAAAAGTCTTCCTCATCTCATTTGCTCCCTGTCCCTAATAATCTTCCATAAACATGAGCTGTGAAGTTACAGCAAAAACTGTTTGTATTTGACCCGAGTTGATTCAGCAACGCTGAAAATATTGTTGAAAACTTGTCCTCATTTATATGTTTATATATTCAAATTGCAGCGTGATGAGTACACCTGCACCGCGTCTCACATGTCATCATCACCACCGCTGAGCGCCTGAATTATTCATGAAGCCAAACGTGCAGATAAACAGGAGACAGGACCGTCTTACCAGTACGGCCTGGTCCAACATCTCGCAGCCCTGCACGTAAGCCGTCTCGATATCGATGCAGTGAGTCCGACTCTCCCTGCGGTGGACAAACAAACAAACAAACAAACAACAGCTCTGTTTAATGTGTCACAGAGACGAGAACTTCTGAGGGTCGTAAATTTCATTGATTGGTTGGATTCGCTCACACTTGCATGTCTCTGAAGCACTTGATGCAAAGCATGGACTTGTTCTCTGTTGAGAACAGGATGTAGGGCTCCTCGTGGAGAGCTGCACAGACAGACACACTTTAAAATTAAAGTATTCTGAGTTTCATATTTGTGGAAAAACAAACAGAGGAGGTTTCAGGATGCAAACTGACTGACCGGCTGATACTGTTCTCTTAATAAATTTAAGCACAGGAGGGACCACACCTCTGAAGAACAACATGCGTCTACGTTGGTGTAATGAAGCCGTGTTGGCTTCTGGAGTAAATTACAGGTGGCACTCACAGCACTTCCTGTGTTTGGCTTTGCTACGTTTGGCCAGGGACACGATCTCATGGTGGGAAAACATTCTGGCCTTGTGAGTCAACTCCCTGCAGGCGCCGCACAGTGGCTGACTGCAAGTGTTACAGAAGTACATCACCCCCGTGTCCTGAATGACAAAAACAGACAAACAATGCAAGTGAGACACAAAGTGGAGAGACGTGTACATTATTTTACATGTTGTTTCAGATATGGATGGATTAAAAGACAACAGCCCCCCTGGACACAGACGTTTTAATGTCTCTTTGTTGTCAATTTGTTTTTCTTTGTAATAGTTTTGCATCTTCTTGTGGTATTTTTGTATCTGTTTGTGGTAGTTTTCTGTCTCTTTCTGGTCATTTTGTATCTCTTTTTGGTAATTTGTTGTCTTTTTGTGGTGCCTTTGTGTCCCTGTTGTCATTTCTTGTTGTGTCTCTCATCTGGTGGTACTTTTGTGTCTCTGTTTTTGTTTTTCTGTCTCTTTTTGGTCATTTTGTGTCTCTGCCCTCCTGTTTGGGAGCCACTGTCTTTTTGAGTCTCTATCTGTTTCATCGACTCTCTTTGTAGTACCTTTTTGTCTATTTTTATTTCGCGTGTCTTTCTGGTCATTTTGTGTCTCTGTGATGTCTTTATGTCTCTGGTGTTGTTTTGTTTCTCTCTCTGGTCATTCTGTGTCTCTTAGTGGTACCTTTGTGTTGCTGTTATTGTTTTGAGTCTCTTTCTGGTCTTTTTGTGTTTCTTTGTCTTACCATTGTGTCTGTTTTCATTTTGTGTCTCTTTCTGGTTGTTTTGTGTCTCTTTCTAGCCATTCTGTGTCTCTTTGTCATACCATTCTGTCTCTGTTTTTATTTTGTGTCTCATTTTGGTAATTTTATGTCTCTTTGAGATGCCTTTGTGTCTCTGTTGTTGTTTTGTGCTCTTTGGGGACTTGTTCTCTGTGTGTTGTGTCTGATGTTGTTTTGTGTCTCTTTGGGGTACCTTTGTGTCTTTGTTGTTGTTTTGTGTCTCTTTCTGGTCATTTTGTGTCTCTGATGTTGTTTTGTGTCTCTTTCTGGTCCTTTGGTGTCTCTTTGAGATACCTTTGTGTTTTTGTTGTCATTTTGGCTCACCTTCAGGTCATTTTATGTCTCTTTTTGGTCATTTTCTGTCTCTTTGAGATGCCTTTGCGTCTCTGTTGTTGTTTTGTGTCTCTCTGGTTGTTTGCGTCTCTTTGTGGTCATTTTGTGTCTCTTTGTAGTTGCTGACTTTCACAAATAAATGTTCACTTCAAATAGATATTGGGCCCAGGGGCCCCTTGACACCTCGTGGCCCCTGGGTCTGTGCCCAGTAGACCTGTTCAGTTATCCATCCATAGTTTAAAGCTACACAAGGTGAAATAAAAACATGTGCAAGTGTAATTTTACCTTTGTGTAAATGTAATTCAATAAACAGCACTAATGTTCATCTGGATTGTCTCATTTTGTTACAAACACAAACAAAATGATTTGAAAGATGCCATAAACATGTTAAAAAGCTGCTTTGATTCCTGTTTCACATTTTGTTTCTCTTTCATATTCTCTGTGAGTGTCCAACACTTCCTGGTTAAACTTTTGTATAACATAATTATACATTTACGTCTCATGTCTGTGTGTGCCTGCATTCTTTCACTGTCTGTCTATGATGTAATCGTGTGGGTGTGTCCGTCAATTTGTACCTTTTTGTTGCTTTCCTGGTCGCAGTTGGCACACTGCACCGGCTCCTCAGCGTCCCCGTTGTTGTCGACCAGGAACTTCAGCAGACGGTCCTCTGGTGGGAGGCCGTTGTTCCCTTTAACTATGGAGGAGTAACTGTGACAAACACGACATCCGGAGAGAAGAAAACCATGGTATTCAGCACCAAGTTAGTTCTAAGCCTGTTTTTCATGTTGAGGCATCAACAGGAATAATTCAAACAGTTTGACCTTATAAAAACAAATAGAAAAAGCAGTGTTGATTCTTACATTGCTGTTTTTTTAATGTTTCTATCCACTCAGACGTGTGTTTTACTTCATCTGGATGTTTGGCCTTCACTGAGCAGAATAACACATGCGTCATGAATAATTTTCTCTGTGCTCACTTTAATGCTCAGGTTCAGGCGTGTCCACACAAGCAGGATTTTGTAACATCACAGCTCGATTAGAAGCCAGTAATGGTTTGCTAAACCTTGGAAATGAAAACATATTCATAGATTTGATTTCTTTTCATGAGGAAAAAAAAACAGTAGATGTATTTTTAAGGATAGTTTACAAGGTAACTGAACTTATTTAAATCAAAGTATATGTCTTACAACATGTCTGGAAGGAGATTTAAGTTTTCACCCTTATGGACAGATCATATTTAATCCTCCTATGTCAAGAAACCGAAAATCAAAACACGTTCAAAATCAAGAATAAAAACATCCACACTACTTCACACAAATAATAAAATAAACAACAATAACATATGCAGTAAATGAGGAAGAACACAAGGCAACCGCAGATCTCAAGTTTATGATCTACATACTACATTTATATATCAATGTGACATTTCCACAAAGTTCCAGAAAAGACAAACTAGAGGCAAAAATATCAAAAATTTATGGGGGTAAAAAAAATCCATAATACTGAAATATTAGATTTTCACATGAACAATGGACTAAAACCACAAGCCAACCAAATCTGTCAAACAATAGAGCATCGTCTCCACAGCTGGACAAATCTATAAGGCCACACAATTAAAGATTTTCCTATAAAAAATGTATCCTGCTTTAAAAAAAAACAAAAACAAGGCAAGGCAATTCTATTTATATAATGCAATACAATAAAAAGGCAATTAAATATCTGTCCCTGCAGAAAGTTATTTCAGTGTGTGCCAGTATGTATATAGCTGAAATGACAAATAAAGACACAGTCTACAGTAAAAATAACCTATTAAGAGGCATTAGGACAAAGTATAAAAGAAGCACTAGGCAATACAAAAAAAGAAAAATGATGTAAAAATAAAACAGATTATAAAAATAAGATAGAATAAATAAAGCATGAAAGTGGGAAATAAAATCTACAGTGCAACCACAGGGCAGTGCAAGATCAATCAATCAATCAATCAAGCAAACTAACTTTATTTGTATAGCACATTTCATACAGGCTAGTGCAGTTCAAAGTGCTTATCAGATGATAGACAAACTGATAATCAGACAGAACAAGTGCAACAGAGTGAAATAAAATGCACTGATAAAATAGAGTTAATGACAAAACAAAGAATAAAGATGATAACAATGACATGCTATAAAAATTAAAAGTAATAACAATAACAATGAGCTAGATAAAACTAAAAACCAGATAACATGATTAAAAAGACAAGTAAATAAAACACTAAATCACAAATGGATAAAACAATATTGTAAAATAAAATAAAGATAATTAAATAAATAAATAAGAATCAAATAAAACTATACAACGTAAATAAGTGAATAAAATAAGGTGATTAATGTCTATAAACCATTCAAAATCGAAACAAAGTTCCTAAGTAATCCAACAACACTGACATATTTCCCAAATAAAGTTTAAAAGAAAAAAGAAAATAAACTAGAAGCAATAACAATTAAGAACTGATGGAAAATTTGCATAAAACTGAAATATAAGATTTTCACGTGAGTAATTTAAATAAAATACACAAGCTCACTGAAAACACTGAAAAAAATGAGAAAACGGGAAAATAAAAGTGACAGTGCAGTGCAACATATGACGGAACGGTCCCAAAATAGGGTTCAAACAGTTTTAAAAACTTGAAGGCTGTGGTTGGCCTGTCAGCAGTACTGCGGAAATCCTGAGGAGGGCAGTCGGACGTCGATGATCCCTGGTCCCGCGAAAGATCTCGCGAGAGTGATCATTTTGACACAAACCATGATCTTTATCAAACCCTAATCAGGTGTATTCTGTCCTTAAACCTGAGCAGATCTTAAAAAAAAAGTGTTGCACGTTTTAAAACATAATTAATTTGTACAACGTGCAACGTGAAGAGACAACACGTTCAAATCTCGCGAGAGTTTCTCACATCTCGATTCCCCCATCTTGACCGTAGAAGAAGAAGAGAACCCGGAAGAAGCAGCGGAACACGATGAGACAAACGTGTAGGTGAGGCTGCCCCGCCTGTCATCTAGAAAGTTCCAGGTGAAAGCACTGCAGAGGGAGCAACGACAGCACGTTAAACAGTTTGTCCACCGAGGGAAACATATCCGGCGGTGAAAATGTCTGTTATCTCCGAGGAAAACGTCCGGGGCGGGAGCCTTTTCAAGGATATCGGCGCGGAGGACCCAGACGGTGAGCCCACTGAGATCGAGAGCCTGTGTATGAACTGCTACCAGAACGGCGTGACACGTTTACTTCTGACCAAAATCCCTTTCTTTAAAGAAATAATCATCAGCTCATTCAGCTGTGCTCACTGCAGCTGGTCCAACACCGAGATACAGTCTGCGGGCAGGATTCAGGATCAAGGCATATGTTACACACTGAGAGTCAAAACAAAACAGGACTTGAACCGGGAAGTGGTGAAAGCTGACAGTGCGACTACCAGGATCCCTGAGCTGGATTTTGAAATACCTGCTTTTACCCAGAAAGGTGCTCTTTCCACCATTGAGGGTCTTTTGGACCGGGCAGTTGCAGGTTTGGAGCAGGACCAGCCCATCAGGCGAGCTACTCAACCCGAGGTGGCTGACAAGATAGAGGAGTTCATCCAGAAGCTCAGGAAGCTAAAAGATGTTGAGAATGAATTCACTCTGGTGATCGAGGATCCGTCAGGCAACAGTTTTGTGGAAAATCCATTTGCCCCTCAAAGAGACGAGGCTCTCACCGTGACCAAGTTCAAGCGGACGGTCCAGCAGGAAATCCAGCTGGGGCTGAGGGCTGAGGACGACTTGGGCGAGGAGGAACCGGCCAGTAACAACCTGGACGACATGAGAAACGAGGTTCTGGTGTTCAACACCAACTGCCCAGAGTGCAACGCGCCGGCCTCGACCAACATGAAGCTCGTCCAGATCCCTCACTTCAAGGAGGTCATCATCATGGCGACCAACTGCGACAGCTGCGGCCACCGGACCAACGAGGTGAAGTCGGGCGGGGCGACGGAGGAGCTGGGCACAAAGATCACCCTGCACGTCACCGACCCCTCAGACATGACCCGGGACGTGCTCAAGTCCGAGACGTGCTCCGTCATCATCCCCGAGCTGGAGTTTGAGCTGGGGATGGCGGCCGTGGGCGGGAAGTTCACCACCCTGGAGGGGCTGCTGAAGGACATCAAAGACCTGATCGTCTCCAAAAACCCCTTCATCTGTGGGGACAGCAGCACCACAGACCGGGTGCAGAAGCTGAGCGAGTTTGGGGAGAAGATTGACAAAGTTATCGCCGGAGAAATGAATGTCCACTTCATTCTGGATGACCCGGCGGGGAACAGCTACCTGCAGAACGTGTACGCTCCTGAACCGGATCCTGAGATGACTGTTGAGACGTACACCCGCACGTTTCAGCAGAACGAAGACCTCGGCCTGAACGACATGAAGACGAAGGATATCAGGAGAACAAATGAACTGCCAGCACCAGCTGAAAGGACTGAATAAGTTGATGCCCAGTGCAATTAAAATCGCTCCATATTTTCTCATATTTTAATACATTTTCAGTTTAAAACTGGGTGAATGGGTTATTTCAATTAGTATATTAACTGGTGAGAGGGATTCTAAGTTGTCTACGTGTAAATTAAAAACTTAACATAAAAATACGTGAACTTGGTTTGTACACAATGATTCCTCTCTTTATTAAAGGGGCCTTTCACCCCAAAAATACATATTTTTCCTCCGGTTCGTGGAGCTATTTATCAGTCTAGATTTTATTGGTTGAGTTGCAGAGTTTTGGAGATGTCGGCTTTTTTCTACCATACAATGTGGAACTAAATGACACTCGGCTTGTGGTGCTCAAAGCACATATGAAAATTTTAAAGCCACCATCTCTTTTCAAAAATCATGACTTGGTTACTTAAGATAATCCACAGAACTTGTTCAGTTTCATGTAGGGACTACTTTCTGTTCCAGTATATTCCACTGCAGAAAGAAAGAAGTTCCTGCGTGAAACTGCTCACAGCAAGTTCTGTGGATTATTTTGAGCAATTAAGTTCTGATTTCTGGAAAGAGACACTGCTGCTGAGTTTTTCAAATGTATTTTTTTGGCGCTTTAGGCACCACAAGCCGAGTGCCTATGGAGCTAAATTAGGGTCAAAAGTTTTGAACTTGAAAAAATAAAATTTGAAACTGAAAATTCAAGTTTTGTTCTTGAATTTTGAAAAATACATCAGTGTATTCAAAATAAGTGTACAAAAAAAAAAAAATCTGTTTAAATATAATTATGATTCACTCTGGTAATTCTTTTGAATAAATTATTTATTTTCATTTTTCACTTTCATATATTTTGATATTTGAGATTGTATTTTTTTCAGTTGCACCTTTTTTTATTTTCAGATTCAGATCTTTTTTTTTCAGTTTCAAATCTTTTTTTTTCAGTTTCAAATCTTTTTTTTTCAGTTTCAGATCTTTTTTTTTCAGGTTCAAATCTTTTTTTTCAGTTTCAGATCTTTTTTTTCAGGTTCAAATCTTTTTTTCAGTTTCAGATCTTTCTTTTTCAGTTTCAGACTTTTGACCCTGATTTCGCGTGGTGGGCGTGGCATCAACTGAGAGGGGTGGGGAATCATGACAGACAGCTTAACAAAAAAGGCTAGGGACCTTCCCCTATCACGTTGCCTTCAGAGAACGTAGGAACTAAAACAATTCAACTCAACACTTTATATAGGCTACGACATGTGATTGGCAGTGAAAAAACTGATGTCAATGACAAACTTCCATTTGCACGACATGCACGAATATCCTGCACGGCTAAATCTGTTTTAATTTCCACTGTTAGGCTAAGGCTGTTAATATGTCACTTCATTAAGTTTTAATATTATTCAATACGTGGTAAGTTTATCCAAATATCGTCTTTTTTGAAATTTATTCCAACGTTTACGGAGATATGACATGTGAACGCTGTTTTAGACAGTACTCGGGACCAGTTGCAGAAGCGGAGCGATAAATTATGCCAGATTGTGCACTTCAACAGCCATACTTTAAGTGCTGAAATGTCCGATTTCCACGTAGCACTGTGAACGCAGCGCAGTGTCCGCTGGCAGTGATGGCGTCCAGTTCAGCAGGCTCACCTGAGGGAGCAGTACACAGGTGAGAAATGTTCACAATGAGAGGTCGTTTTGTGACAACATACAATTTTTCTGACGTCTTTAAGTGGTGAATTGGCAAAGCTGGAAGTTAAGCATAGTGCTAACGTTAGCATCGAGTAGCTTAACGTCATTTAGCATTCAGACAGTAGTAGGTACTGCGTGAAAAACACAGATAATAAATACATTGAATAAGAGTAGTGCTGTTGTGGGAATGCATGATGCTGAAATAACCTGCAGCAGCTTGCGGTGGAAAAGGTTGATGAATGTGTTCTGGTGCTGTCAGCCAGTGTCTGTGAATTCTTACAGCAGTGGTTCCCAACCTTGGGTCAGGACCTCAAATGGGGTTGTCAGATATTTAAATAATTGAGATTAAAATTAAATTAGAATGTTAAAGCTGGTGTGGCTCTGGCTAGTTGTTGACCACTTTCCTGACTACTAGTGAGTTTATATGACAAATAGATGCATGGTGTGAGTGCGTTAGCACTATGCTTAACTTCCAGCTTTACCAGCTCACCACTTAAAGACGTCAGAAACATTGTATGTTGTCACAAAACGACCTCTCATTTTGAACATTAATCACCTGTGTGCTGGCTCCAGCAGGTGGACCTTTATCGCCCTGCTTCTGTAATTGTTCCTCAGAACTGTCTAAAACAGTTTTCACATCTCACATCTTCACACATCACATCCTCCTCACTTCTCCGTAAACGTTGGAATAAATTTCAAAAAAGGCGATTTTTGGATAAACTTACCACGTATTGAATAATATTAAAACTTAATAAAGACATATTAACAGCCTTAGCCTAACAGTGTAAATTAAAACAGATTTAGCCGTGCAGGATATTCGTGCATGTCGTGCAAATGGAAGTTTGTCACTGACATCAGTTTTTTCACTGCCAATCACAGCCTACATAAAATGTTGATTTGAATTGTTTTAGTTCCTACGTTCTCTGAAGGCAACGTGATAGGGGAAGGTCCCTAGCCTTTTTTGTTAAGCTGTCTGTCATGATTCCCCACCCGTCTTAGTTGATGCCACGCCCACCACGCGAAATCAGGGTCAAAAGTCTGAAACTGAAAAGAAAAGATCTGAAACTGAAAAAAAGATTTGAACCTGAAAAAAAAAGATCTGAAACTGAAAAAAAGATTTGAACCTGAAAAAAAAAGATTTGAACCTGAAAAAAAAAAGATTTGAACCTGAAAAAAAAAGATTTGAAACTGAAAAAAAAAGATCTGAATCTGAAAATAAAAATGGTGCAACTGAAAAAAATACAATCTCAAATATCAAAATATATGAAAGTGAAAAATGAAAATAAATAATTTATTCAAAAGAATTACCAGAGTGAATCATAATTATATTTAAACAGATTTTTTTTTTTGTACACTTATTTTTATTTTGAATACACTGATGTATTTTTCAAATTTCAAGATCAAAACTTGAATTTTCAGTTTCAAATTTTATTTTTTCAAGTTCAAAACTTTTGACCCTAATTTAGCTCCATAAGTGCCATCTATTTTGATTGTACCAGAGATAAGACAGACATCCAGACATCTCTACGTCCAATATTTCCAAAACTCTGCAGCTCACACCAAAACTATCTAGATGAATAAAAAGCACACAGACCAGAGGAAATATATGTATTTTTGATTTTGTGAACTCTCTCTCAAAGATAAGTACTCCACTGTTGCATTCTTGTGACATCCCAGAAGATGGCGCTCTGTCATTTCTGATTAAAAGGCTTTTCTCTCAGAGGACCACACGCTGTGTGACAAATTAATCTTTTTATACACCTGTAAGCATGACATCATCTAAATAAAGTGTTATCTAAATTGATAGTTTAGCTCTGCTCTTTGAATTGGCAGTTGCTGAAAGAGAACGGAGCTTTTTTCTGTTGTATTTCACATTCAAACACTAATTTTCTGCACTAATGTGCGTAATTAGTCTGAGAAACAGCCAGGATTTGTACAGTAAAAATATACAAAGACTTCATTGATTTAGATTCTGTGGAAGTCTGTGTGCCTTGTACAGATTCACACGACCGTTTCTACAAGATCATCTCAGTGTAATTATGTTGGGGCTGCGACTAATGATTATTTCCTTTATCAGTTCATCGTTTTGTTGTCTGGTAATAGGGGGAAAAAATATGATTTCCTAGAGCCCAAGGTGACATCTGCAAATTCTTTCTTTTATTTAATCATCAATCCAAAACCCACAGATAACAATAGATGAGTAGCTTAACAAAAACACGTTTGAGAGGTCAGAACAAGAGAATAATGATTTGAAAAGCTGCCTGCTTGACTTGACTGAAACAATTTGTTATCAAAATAGTAGAAGACATAAAAGCAACACAAGGGAAATACAGAAATTACTTTATGCACATTGGACTCAAGAGAGTGGTGCACAAACTAGAGTAAAACAAAGATTTTTGTCATGCCAAGTGAGTTCATCACGTTACTAAAGTTATCAGTCTGGTATCTTCATTATTAGGTTGGCGTAAGCAACAAAATAAGGTCATAAACGAAGCACAACTGTGGATCTGAATGTGTGGGACAGTTTTGTCAAAATGGAGGTTGTGAGGTAAAATGTGCCAATAATTGTGGGGCACGACGAGTCAATGGTTCAGTCTACTCCCGCAAGTTTAAATAGGCTCCATATGTACAAAGAAATCTGTTGTCTTTACAAACGAGAGACAAATGTTCATGATCTAAAGAGAGCAGCAAGGCAAGTTTCAGAGGGGAGGTTCGTTCGGTCTGCGGCAAACGACCACAAGACAGACAGAACAACAAAACAAACAAGTTCCCAGAACATTTAACACAATAGTAAAAAATCATCAGATTCTTGATGATACATGGAGTTTCAACTCCACATCAACAAACTTGCAAACCAACTTCATGCACTAACTCCCTTAAGTTAAGGGGAAACTACAGAGAGCTGAGTCATTATTGCAAAATAAACCCAGATGGGGTGATGCAGGTCCCCAACATGACGCCACTCACTGTGCTTTATCCTGCTGATTTTAGGGCTCACTGAAAAAAAAAAATCAATAATTTGACAGAAAATTGTAATTTTAAAAAGATATCATTGATTTAAAAATGATTTTACCGCTCCTCCAGAGTTTATGTCAGAACTCTTTCCATAGCAACAGTCTGTTCTTCATAGCAACGACCTGCTATTGGCTATTCAGGAATAACAGACTTTAGAATGTCTTACTTGACCAATCAGAATGGAGTATTTTAAAAAGCTGTGTAATAAAATGCAGATATCAGTTAACATGCTCATTCTACCCCTACCTTGTGGCAAGTTGTGCCATAACTTTTTGATGGGTCATTGTTTTAGAACCACAATAATTAAAGGTAAAGGTCAACTTTATTGTCACATATACAGTCATACAAGTACGATATACAGTGAGATTCAGTCTCTGCATTTAACCATCCCAGCATCAGGAGCAGTAGACTGCTGCTGTGCAGTGCCCAATATACAAGTTCATTAGATAACTTGTCTTATTACATGGCTTTGTTAAATACTTGACTCTGATTGGTCAATTACAACATTCTAAAGCCTGCTATTTCTTTAAAACAGACTGTTGCTATGACGAGCAGGCCGTTGCTATGGTTGCAGTTCTAATCATAGACCCTGGAGGAACAACAATAATATGACATTTAAAGCCATAAACTCATTTTACAATTAATATTTTGTGTCAAATTATTGATATTTTTGGCAGGTAACCATGTAATATGTGCAACAGTCTACAGTGAGCAAGTCACTATTGTGATAAAAACCCCTTCAGGATGATTCACGACCCCCCTGCTTCGCACTGGGATCCTGCGTCACCCTGTCGGGGTTTATTTCACAAAATATGACCTGCTCACTGTACATGATCTCTTACTTTACTTACCATTTTGCATCAAAACCATCAAATGTAAAAAGTGGCTCATGTTACCCCCGTTCTCCCCTAATTGTTTATTAGACAAAAGCTTAACTTGTGGGGCTGAATATTTGATTGAAATGATCAAAATTAAAAAAATGGCCAAGAGTAATATCCAAATTGTAGGTGCTGAATTAATTTTTTTTTTTTTTTTGAAAGGTCAAATGTGTCACAACATAACATTATAAATGTTATAAAACATTGTGGTGCCACACAGTTGCCCTACACACTTTTTTTTCAGTAAAATTCCCACTAAGACTGCGATCTGTCAAATAATCACAATATGATTTTTCTTGTACTGTTTTTTGCAAATCGTTCAGCCCAATTAACCTGGTCTGATTTTGAAGAGCAAAGTTCTTGTTTATTTATTTATTTTCCATTATTTATTTATTTGGATCCACATTAGCCACTAGCAAGGTAGCAACTACTCCTCCACATACACGTAAATATTACATCATAATGTGAAACCATTTTAAAATTCAAGGCAAAAGGAGACAAAAACAACACAAAAACTACAATAAAATTAACAACACAGTCAACACCAGTAAAACTACCAATGACTGTTGAAATAATCTTGAATAATCATTTAATTTCAGGTAGAGAAGGACTCTGGCAGCTGCGGTGCCCCGTCTCTGTCGCATTAAGCACATTTGCACAGGTCTGTTTGATTAAATCATGATGCTGTTTGCCTCATTCTCATTCAGTTGCAGTGACACAAATGCTCCTCGCCTCTGTCCGCTCTGCATGTTTTATCTGGTTTTCATAGCAACGGGGATCTATTGTGTTCTACTAATAGCAGAGTAGTGAATTCCTAGATTACATGGTTCTTGAGTAAGCAGCTGTTAGCGGGGCTGCTGCTGCTGATGGAAATAGTAGCTGCCAGGCAGCGGCTGGGCCCCTGCAGCCCTGAGCCCAGACAGCAGAGCGCCGTGGCTCTGTGCCCACAGGGTTATTATTCCATAGAAAACCAATGATTGCCAATGAGGGTTTTTCCTCCACATTTCTCAGAGCCTTGTGCTAAGAAGGCTCTGCTGTTGGTATTACTCTGATTTATACGGCTGACTCTTACACATTATCTACCTGAACACAGGTTCATATCAAATAGCCATCAGGCAGATAAATGTGGAAGTCGCCTGAGGTTCAGCCAGCTTGTCTACTTAATTTAATCATATATTTAATTCAAACGAAAGACATATAGAAGAAAATATATAATCTGTGAGAATATGAATTCAAACATACATTGCCAGCAGTCATAAGTAGTGATGCAGGAAGTATTCAGATCCTTTACGTACAGTAAAAGTATGAATACCAAACTGTAAAAACAGAAAAAGTATCTAAGTATAATCAGGAAAACATACTTATCCTAATCCTTTATAAGATGATATATCTGATGTGTACAGCATTTTGTCATCATACAAAATTTGCTTTTCCTTTTAATCAAGTAAAATTAAGTTAAAAGTAAAGTTTAAAAGTAGTGAGCTATGACCAAAGCATGTGGAAAAAATGTGTTTGGCAATGAATGTTTGTATTATGTGCACTTGCAAAACAACAACAATGCAGCAGTCAGTAGCAGTCCTTTGAAAAAATAAAATAATTAACCATGAAATATCACCTCAGACATCATCACAGTCCGGTTCGTTATTGAGATACCTTCTTAATTGAAATATCGCAATATTCAGTATATTGCTGAATCCCTAATTAATATAAAAGCAGCATTTTACTGTTGCAGCTAGTTGAGGTGTAGCTCATTCTGATTCTCATTCAGTCAGACAAGAGGAGAGCGGAGCCAGACGGGTTTTTTAACCTCTTCCTCTTTTCCCCTGTTTGCTCATTTTTTGTTTGGATGTGATGGATGCTTGATGGATACTTTGCACAATTTTGATATTTTTTCTGTACCACCTTTTTTTTGTGTTTGTTTAAGTTGACTGTCAAAACTTTTCCGAGCAGTCTGGTGGAGTTTTTCATTGGTGGGAATAGTTAAGAATGCCAAGCTTCATTTTGCGGAAACCTACATGTGGAGTGAGAGAAAGAGTGCACATTGAGGAAACTGTCAGTAAAAATGGACAGCTCAGCTCGCCAGTGTGGCATTTATGTTTTTTTTTTAAGTCTATTACCTGTGAGCATGGATAAATAAAGTGGTTAAATTCAACTTTTTCTTTTTGTCTTTATCAAAAATAGGTCATTATCAATAATTACACTACTCACAGATATCAGAGAAGCCAGCGCACTAAATATTTTTAAAAGAAAGTTAAAATCTCTTCAGTTTTATTCATTATATACACTATTTTTAGCTTTATTTTTTATTAATATTATCTCAATGGGTTTGATTTTCCATCTTCTGTTATGTATTATATTTTTAGCCCTATTCTTATCCTACTTTTACTAGTATTATCAGCTGAGTTTTATCCATGTGAAGATCCAATCAATTTACTCTGTTCTCATCGTATCTTATTTTTACATGTGGGTTTTATTATGTTCATTTTATGTCTTTTCATGTGAAGCACTTGGTGCATGTAATTTATTTTACTGTAAAACACTTTGGGCTGCATTTCTTGTACGAAAGGTGCCATACAAATAAAGTTTATTATTATTATTAATTAATTATCAGTGTATATTTTAAACTGAACAATCTCTAATCGTTCTTTTCTGCACATCCCTGCGAGGTTCGATGGGGGAAAGTTAATACTGCAGACCTGAAGGTGACTGTTAACCACGTGTCATTCCTTAATAGGGATGAAATGGATTGGTATCATGTGACCGCTTTTGATTGCCCCTAAGCTGCTGGCACCGGCGCCAAATACCAGTATGCTTTGTTTGCTGTGTGACTGGTCTTAGAGGAACTTGCCGGCCCCGCTGACCGCTGGGGCCAAGGACTAAATCAGAAACTGGGATGACCCTGCAGCTGCTCCAGCCAGTCAGGACCGCCCTGCCCACACCAGGCCAGCAGCGGGTCACTGAGCTGCACCCTCAAACCAAAACAGAGAGACTTGATGCTCTCTGAAACCAATGGGATTCCCCTCAAATCTCCGGCACGAACCAAACCAATCTACTAATCAACTTATGCGGAACGAATCCCTTTGAGCAACGCTGCCCAAAACTGGGGCCTGTGGGAAAAATTTGGCTTTTCACATAAAACGTCTGACCCTCCATGGGCATTCAAATGGCAAAATGATATTTTACTCGAGGAGATGAAACAGCTTAATCATGTCTGAGCAGTTTGAGATCACCTGCTCATTACACAACATCATCACAGTTTAGCATGATACGAGCTGTGTGAGGTTGAAATCAGAGCCAGACAGATATATCGGTCAGAGTTATCAGCTATTTTTATTATTTTTAAACAATTAATCCAACAATTTTCTTTTCAATTAGTTGATCATTTTAATGATAAACAACTTAAGACTTTCTTAAATTACTTGACTAATATAACAATTAATTTACCCCAAACGAATATAAATTGGAATAATGACAATAGTCTGATTTCTGCCCTATTTCACCCTGTCTGTCAGATGCCCGATCAGAAAAATACTGGACCTGAAATTCAACAGGACTGCTGCTGTGTTTCCAGCATCGGTCAGGTCCTGGTTGTATAATCCAAATCTAGTGTGTCAGTCCTTGACCTTTGCCCTTCATATTTTCACTTTGTTTGGGGATTTATGGCTTTGTACTGAAGGTGGATATCCAGGCTCAGATATCCTACACAGAGGCCAAAACACTGTGTGCAACATCAATTTCTAGCTCAGAAACGTGATTTTAACCTTCATGTTATTGAGGGATTTTTTTCATATTGTGAATATACAAGGAAAGGTAGGTCTCACAACAGAGTGTCTGCTTATAATGCAGTCTGACTGTGGAGAACAAGAATGTACTGTGTGTATATGTTGTCCAGACATTCCACTGCTTTCGAGATTGATAACCTACATCAGTCCTGATCAACATCACAGTGCTCACATCTCTTACCCACAGAGGGGGCAGCTGAGACGGCTGTCATTGGTCCGTCCACGTAGACAGCGGGCACAGAAGATGTGGTAGCAGTCCAACAAACACGGGGACTGGTACTGCTCATGACACAGGTGACACATCAGGGGGTGGATGTTACTGCAGTCCACGTTACACAGGTTGTCTAAGTTGGTGAAGATTCCTCCTGCCATCTGCAAACAGAGCGTGTAAATAATGACAAACTGTGAGTATCGCTTCATTTACATTTTTTTTTTAATGCTACACCATTACAGCATTAAACAAAAAAGCTTCAGTAGGGTATGTGTTATGGTCCAAATATTCCAGTTATTGTAAGAAAGGGTAAGCCAACACTATAAATACATAAGAAACACTTTAATCAAGAGAATCCTATATTAAGAAAAAATAAATAAAAGATTTTTCTTTTTCTCTTACCTCCTCAGATGTATAATGAACGCCCGGGGCTTCAGTGACAACACACAATCCAAAGATGGTGAATAAATAACATCAAAGACATTGTCAGCACCAACATTACACCCGGCTATCAAATCCTACTGTAAACGCAGTCTGCAGAAAGCACCGAGAGCCACTGTCTTACCTCTCTGTGGTGCTATCAGCTACCCCCGGCAGGAATGACAGCAATGCAGAAACTCTTCAATAGTAGGCCGATGGGGTCCCTCCGCCAGGCAGCTGACAGCACACACCTCATGCCAGCCCCCAACTTGCCAAAGTGCAAAAGGGACATTTAATATTGCTGTGCCACAAAGATTAAAAATACAGTTGTCCTATTTGTAATGTCACACTGTTGCACTCCAAGGCGGGGTGAATGTGGGAGTGGGGGGTAGACATTACTGCATTGTAAATAATTTAATCTTCTGCAACACTTCACTTCAACTTGTCACATGAAGCTTTATTTTTATGCCTTCTAAACACTTTGTAAACTCTGTTTTGGAAAAACTTCTACATAAACAAAGTTTGGTAGCTGATATTTCTGTTGCAATAACCTCACTTTCTATATTATAGAAAAATACATAGATAATAATAGGGTAACACCTCTATAAGTCCCTAATTTTCTCAGAATTCCTGACTAATTGCCTTGGAAGTTTATATAAAAATATGTAATTTTATATTACCTATAAGGAAAATATGTCTTTCAAAGAACTGCTCAGGTTCAGTGATGCAATGTAAATTAAGTATCGTACCCAAGTACAAATTTGAGGTACTTGTACTTTAAGTATTTTCTTTTCATAACACTTTCTACTTTTACTGCACAACATCTCAAAAGTCAATATTGCACCTTTCACTTCTTCACATATCTGACAGCTTTAACTTCCAGTTAATTTACAATTTAAGATTTTGACACACAAAACATATGAAGAGTTTAGAAAAAATGATTTGTAACAAATTAAACTACCCAACAGTTTATGCAAGCACAGCTGAAACTCATTATTATAATGATTAGCTGCAGTTCTATACAAGATAGTTCAAGATGAGCTCCATCTCAACAAACTACAAGACTAAAACCTGCTTTTGCATTAGTGTATGTGTCTTAATAGTCACAGGGCACACTTTTCTGTACTTTTAATACTTTAAGTACATTTTGCTGATTATACTTAGATAGTTTAATTTGAGCAACATTTTCAATGCAGTTTCAGTGTTTTTGCCCATTGTGGTATTAGTAATTAACTTAATAAAGGATGTGTATACCTCCACCACTGCTCACTTTAAACCCAAATAAAATTATTTTTTTGTTTATTAAGGGAAACTTTATTCTTCATATATGTTGAATTTTATGCTTACTTGCAGACAACTTTCTTTCTTTTTTTCTTTTCTTTCATAACAATTTCAGTTGAAGTGCTGTGCCAGACTCCACGGGTTAGAATAACAATGTCAACCATGTTTTCCTTATGATTAGTTCCAGTTTATGTCCTTCTTTAGAGCAGTTTTAGAAACTATTTGGAACTTAGATATGCAAAATAAAGCACTGCCAAATAATCTTGACTCAAGGTCCACTTACTCAGCTTTCCCCACAGCTTTCAGCCACATCTCACGGCCTTCATCAGCAGCTGGAGTTGGCTGAGTTGTCATGAAGATAGCTCAGCTAGATATCAGCTATTACTACCACTCTCAGGGTTCAACCAGCGCACTGTGACAGGCTCATAATTAACGTTACAGCATTTGGATTTCTTAATCGAACCCAGATAACTCGATGCGATCGACTGTTCGGCCGGGTATTATACTTCCTGCGCAGCCCTCGCTCCTTCCTTTTTGCTGAATGTGCCAGCCATGGCCCCGATTGTGAGTAGTAAAACGATCAAATAAAACGCATATAGACGACATATTTCAGCTGGCCTTTTGCGCTGGCAGCAGTTTATATAATCGGTGTGCCGTTATATAAGAGTCGTGGATGTTTTAGCCCGTTTTTTAAGCTTTGTTTACTGTATCGACCAACACCACGTTGGGCTAAGCGCTAACTGTTAGCCATAATGCTGACGGTAGCTAGCAGGACGGGAAACGTGTGTAGCAGAGTTTGATGGGTGGTACAAAATTAAACGGTGCTTATATTACCTTGGAAACATGATTGCTGATCGCTTATGACTCCTGACGTCACTGACAGATAATTCTAACGCGTTTTTAGCCGCTTTAATGTTCCATATGTTAGAACAGGCTGTAACGTGGCTCTTCTCTCTGTCTCTGCGTTAGAAGAAGCAGGTGGTCAAGAAGCAGGGTGGGAAGAGGAAGAAGCAGATCCTGAAGTTCACCCTGGACTGCACTCACCCTGTAGAAGATGGCATCATGGATGCTGCCAACTTCGTAAGGAGACCAGTTCAGACATCCTGTCTGTTAAACAGCAGCTGTCAGACCCCAAACACAAACACTCAAAACACTGCTGTCATGTCAGTGGGATCAAGCCCAACTCGTAATGGTTACAGTCAGTTAGGGATATAGAAGTATAGTCCAGTGTGGTTTTAATAGAAACTAATCAACCACAATGTGTCGCCTGTATGTACTTGTAGGAAACTCTTTATTTGTTAATTGCTATTGAGATTAGATTAGTGGAAATGACCAGATTTGTATTACAATTTTCATGTTCACTCCAAAAAAAAAAATTCAAATCATGATGTGATATTTATGTATGCCGCACTACATTATGATGCTGTTTTCTCACACATTTTTCCTCTTTCAAAAAATTGCAATTTGGTTCTGTGATTTGCTTATTTCACTTGGCCATATTGCGATTTTATTGCAATTGTGATTGCAGCCCTAGCATGTACCAACCTGCGCTGTGTGTAACTTGTTGTGTCGTCTGCGCTTCCAGGAGCAGTTCTTGCAGGAGCGCATCAAAGTGAACGGCAAAGCTGGAAACCTCGGCGGTGGTGTGGTGTCCATTGAGAGGAGCAAGAGTAAAATCGCAGTCAACTCTGAAGTCCCCTTCTCAAAGAGGTACACAACACAATGCCACTCTTACCCGTTAAGAAATATCAGGTGGCTGAAATATGTGTTTTTTACATATTCCAGTCATGTTCTTAATAATCTACCAGTGATTGTCAATAGCAGATCAGTATAGTTCTTGCTAGTGGGCCACAAAGTTGCTATTTATCAAAAACTGACATGCCAGTTTTGAAGAGTTTGTACAAATCAAACCCAGGGCAGCTATGTAATTAGTGTCCCCATTGTGCAATTATCTTTGTGTGAAGATGTCCTAAAAATACAATTAATAGACAAAACTGAGAAGACACCAAACAAGTATTGCTTAATTTCTTTATTATATCTACTGTGATATCTTAGTATTCTACCTAGAATTTGTCTCCTGAGCACTCGGCTTTGCAGCCTGGTTATAAAAGGTTTGTGGTTTACCACTTAATGGAAGCTGTGGTCAGATATGTTCTCAGTCGTCAAGCACTGCTGTGTGATAACGTGAGAACTGAGCCTCAAAAGTAAAGCTTAAAAATGACTTAACATCCTCAACTGAATGTACTTAAGTTTTGCCTTTGCCACAGCTGTGATGAAGACGGTAGAGCCTGCATATATAATCACATAAAAGTTCTTCCATGAATACAGGAAGCAGCTATTATGAAAGTTTCAGTTTGAGCTTTGATGGCATGAATGCGGCTTTGACTGAAACGTTGTAGGGGTTTAAATGCTTAGTTTCTATTAGAGGAGCACACGTTGCAGTACTGGAGTACACATTCATACTCATTAAAGAGTTTATGAAAATTACACAAGACTCTTTCTGCACTTCGCTTCTTAGTGCTGTCCATTCATGCAGTTAGTTTTGGTTTTATATGTAGAGGGTTTCTGAGATCTTTGCTGCAGAGGCTTGTGTCACCAGTGGAAGTGGAATGTTGTTTGTGCTGCTCAAAGCATTGAAGGAAGAGTTTAAAAAATGTAAAAGAATACAGGCATTTTTCCACAGCAGCCATTTTGACATTTAATGAAATTAACGATGGCTCTGTTCTATTTAAGTAAGTTGTGACAGTGTGCCAGCATGCACAATAACAGGGCCCTGAAACCAAACCAGCTAAATGGAATTCAGCCATCATTAATTTTATGAGTTACACCTGTGCTTTTCTTTAAGCGACATGTCAACATATCTTCTTTGCTTATTCCCAGCAAAATCTGTGGCTTATCCTGAGTTACTAGGATTATTTTTTGTCTGGAAAGAGATGCTGTTGAGCAACCACAAACAAAATCCATTTTAAATCTGTCTGCATGAGTGCACACCACGAAGGTTAAGTGGGAAAACGGGACAAAAATAGAGAGGTGAAAAGTCTTCAAGAACCTCAAGCAAGTCCAGTTGTACAGCTCCTAGAGAGCACACAACAGTCTGTGCCTGAAAATCACCTCAATCTGCTGCTTCTTTGACAGTCAACCACAGACTTGGACATATTAAAAATTGTTATAATAACATTCCATAACATTAATTTGCAGAAACTGATTTCAAAAATTGAAAGTATATATAGAGCTCAAGGCTATGCATTATCATATTGCGATTATTTTAACAGACAGTGCTATTGTGATATGAGTCATGATTTTAGTTGAAATTATAATTTTAGCATGTTTTGCATTTTTTTGCTGGGGTTTGTACCAATCAAGCATGTTCTGTTACATCCGGAGAATATGATTTGTACTATGGGACGTCTCTGTAGCACCTAAATGCTTCATTTATGATGGTATGCTGTGACACGTTTCACCCCTATCAAAAAAAAAAACAGCTCCAGCGATTTGGATATTGCACTTGGCCACATTATGATAATATTTTGATTAATTGTTCAGCCCTATGTACAGATATTTAAATACTGAATAAAGGCTTGAAACTGCTTCAGTCTGAGCTTGTAACACCACCACCAGAGGGTGACTCCACCACTTAGATTCTCAAATGGAGCACTTGATATTATGACTGGATAAAGTCACTGGGAGATGTTGCTATTAGTTCATCTAATATAACTGTTTATAACCTCTGTTTAAGATGGATCTGTCATCACATTCTCAGATTAATTCAAATATACATAGACTGCATTTACAAGTGACACACAACACTGTGTTAATGTGTGTAAACTTGAAGTCACATGATCCCCAGATTTGTCAAGTGCTTCTATTTGAAATTAGCTGTGTGTTACTGTGTCTCAGGGCAGTTAATAACCCAAAATACAAACACAAAGCACTTGCTGTACCCTATTTTGTAATGAATACTATTATAAATTATCAGACTGTCACAAGTTTTAGATTTATTCCACAGCAATCATTTGTTTGTCCAAGTTCATCTAAAGACATTTGCCTTTCAAACTCTGGTTAAGAATCAGAGTGACTGTGAATAAACTGTAAATATTGTCGACTTTTGACTAATATCTCTGTGATGGTTTTCTTTAGGTATTTGAAGTACCTCACCAAGAAGTATCTGAAGAAGAACAACCTCAGGGACTGGCTGCGGGTCGTGGCCAACACCAAGGAGAGCTACGAGCTGCGCTACTTCCAGATCAACCAGGACGAAGAGGAGGAAGAGGAAGATTAAACATGACACCACTTTTAATAAAAATGTCAAAAGAGAGAAGAAAACCTGTGTTGTCTTTTTTTTTTTTTTTTTTTCATAAATTGTCTTTAATTTTGTTCTCTGGAAGTCATACACACAGCACAGTTGCTGTTGTGTGCTTTACTGTGTTGTGATAGTTTTTGTTAAAAACCCTTATTTAGATGCATAATTAAAACAATTCAAATGAAAAATTCAGCTACTGGTACATTTACACCAGCCATTTAGTAATATTTATGGAAGAGACAGGCATGAGGGAGAATAAAATGAGAAATTACCTTTGCATTTTGAGAATAAAGTTGAACTTTATGTATTAGTACCAGACATAAGAAAGCATGATTCAGAGAAGGATTTTTTATTTTATTTTATTTTTTTGTATCATGACAGTCAAAATTTTGAGATTAAAGTTGAAATACTATTTCGATTTTATATTTAGGGCTGCAGCTAACAGTTATTTTCAGTGTTGATTAATGTGTTGATTATTTTCTCAATTAATTGATTAGTTGTTTGATGCGTAAAATGTCAGAAAATGTTGATCAGTGTTTCCCAAAGCCCAAGATGACGTCTTCAAATGCCTCACTTTGTCCACAACCCAAAGATAATCAGTTAACTGTCATAGAGGAGTAAAGAAACCAGAAAATATTTAACATTTGAGAGGCTGAAATCTGTTTAAAAAATACAAACAAGAATCATTGGTTATCAAAATAGTTGGCCATTAATTAAATTGATTTCTAATTGATTAATCATTGCAGCCCTGATTTTGTTTTTGTCCTTTTAACTTTATTTTAAACATTTTGACTTTAGTCTCATGTGGCACTAATACTCTGTCATGAATATTTTAGTTTTTTGGGGTGTATTTTATTTTTGATACCTGTACCTGAATTAGGATGTCCAACAAGAAACTAATTTTTGTCTTTGGTATCCTATGTGCAGAAATGAATGCCTGCAAAGCTTGTTATTCAAGCATAAAATTTAGAAGTAGATAAGTTCATTATGTTAATATATAAAAAGCTGAAACAAAAAATTGAGCTGTATATAACTAATATTTAAATATCACTTTTCAAAACAGTCACAAATGCTGTGCATGTACAACAGAGCACAGCAACACAAATATTTTTATATTTGTGTATTACAGGGGCATTTGCAAATAAATAAATAATGAAGTAACAACCAAAATTAAACAGATTTTGTTTAAAAAAGCTCTGGAATCAAGAATTAAAGCGATTTTATACAAGTGCGATTGTTAATTAAATCAACTTTAAAAATCTATTGTGATGCAATTACTAAATACCTGTTTTAAAATGCAGTCAGTGATGTAATCCAAGTATCACAATATTATATATTACAGTAATGTAACTTGATTACTTTCCATTATGTTTGGATTACCTCAGTATCAAATATGGTACAATTGTTTAGTCATTAATACATTAATTTACATAGAAGTGGTAATTAAGCACATTTAAATATTCTTTGTTAAGTAGCTATTCACTCTTTACACTTTAAACTTAAAATATATTCATATTTTCCAGTTGTAGCAGTAGTAATGTTGACAGGTTAGCTAGCTGATTGGATTTTAAGTGTAGCTAACATTAGCAGTTGGTCTGTGTAGCTATCGTTAGAGGCTACTCTGTTTAGCTCAGGTTACTGGTTGGTCTGTGTAGCTAATGCCAGAGCAGTGTTTCTCAACCCTGGTCCTCAGGCCCCCCTGCCCTGCATGTTTTAGATGTTTCCCTGCTCCAACACCCCTGATGCACATGATCAGGTTGTTATCAGGCTTCTGCAGAGGTTTGATGAGGAGCTGATCATTTGAATCAGGTGTGCTGGAGCAGGGAAACATCTGAAACATGCAGGGCAGGGGGGCCTGAGGACCAGGGATGGGAAACACTGTACTAGAGGCTGGTCTGTTTAGCTAATGTTAGTGGTCAGTCTGTGTAGCTAATGTTAGCAGGTGGTCTGTGTTAGAGGCTGACATTTTTTTTCAGAAATTCCCTTGACATTCCCGTGGGATGGGAGTCTATTTCACTGCTCATTACTGGACAGGGACGGGACAGGACAGAAAACAGGAGTAAAGTAAACAGGAGTGGGATTTATAATAACAATAGGTCAGTCTGTGTAGCTAACATTTGCAGTTGGTCTGCATAACTAACATTACCATTTGGTCTGCACAGTTAACATTAGCGGTTGGTCTGCATAGCTGACATTAGAAATTGGTCTTCATAGCTAACATTAGCGATTTAAATTAATTCTTGGATAATGATAATCTTCACAAGTAAATGCAGAACTGTCACTTTACTGCAGTGCTTCTCAATCCTGGTCCTCAGGGACCCCTGCCCTGCATGTTTTAGGTGTTTCCCTGCTCCAACACACCTGATTCAAATGATCAGCTCATCATCAAGCCTCCACAGAAGCCTGATAATGACCTGATCATTTGAATCAGGTGTGTTGTAGCAGGGAAACATCTAAAACATGCAGGGCAGGGGGCCTGAGGACCAGGGTTGAGAAACACTGCTTTACTGTGATCCTCACCTTTTCTGATTTAAAGATAAAATCACTGATTTCACTGGAAGTCATGATGAATTTACTAAGATTAGCTTGTTTGAGACCAGAGTGTGTTGCGAAGTGTTTTGAAAATATGTGGTAATATCATCCTTTATTTTAAAATGTATTTTAAAACCGTAATAATAATCACATTTTTATATTTTTTGTATCTGTAATCTGATTACATCCCATTTTTCTGTAACTGTAATGGAATCCCGTTACATGTAATCCGTTACTCCCCAAGCCTGATTAATTGTTAGGCCACAATTAAATTAAAATGTTAGGAATTTAAAATAATCCCAGTGTAACATGTGCAGTCAGGACACTTGATTTGTGTATTTTTTTTTTTTGCTCCATGTTGTGAAGTTGAGGCTCCAGCCTCTCTCTGGTGTGCTCGCTGTGGGGCATCCTGTGTTACAGCTGTGGTAACCTTGACAACAGTTAGACCACTGGCAGTCAGGACTCCTCTCACAGCAGGCAGTCATCACGCTGCACTTGAGTTGTTTTTTTTTTGTCTTGGAAAAAGGAAAGTTTGCAAAATAAAGAGACGGGTTATTTCTACTTGGGGTTTTAAACGTCAATTTAAGAGCAAATCAGATTAAAAATATATATAAACTGACACACATATTTCCCTTTTAGAGGACATATTTGTGTTTTTTTTTTTTTTCAGAGTAAAGGTTGTGAGTGAAGAGTGAAGCCGCAGAAGTTTGTGTCTCAATCCTCCGGTCAGACAGACTTTGTAAACGGCACCGGGCAGGCGACAGCAGCGGGAGTGTATCCGCCTGTTAGCGGCACATGGCGTCGCCGCACGGCGTGTGCGTTTTATTTTTTAATTTTTTTTTTTTTTTTGCACACTACTAGTTGAAGTGGTAACTAGGAGAGCATGACTAACTAGTTGTGGGTGAAATTATGGGATGCATCGTCATGGCAACAGACCAGACGTCACAATCTGGGCATGTGTGTTCCATTTTTGTCTTTCTTATTTTTCAGACTGGAAGACCTGGATAGAGATCAGTGGATTAAAAAAAAAAAAAAAAAATAGAAATGCTTTTTATTATTATTTTTTTTACTCGTGGAGAGAAAAAGAGTGATCCACTGCAAAAAAAATTAAAATTTATTTATTTTATTTTTTTTTCACCCGATTACATTTCTTTTTGGGTGAAGAAAGAGCCTGGGCTGCGGCGTCTGGAGGGTTAACTTTCAGTATTCTCAGCCTAAAAGGGGTTTGGGGGGCTATGAGATAAAGATGCCGGGGTCGCTGAGTAATGAAGACGAGGGACAAGACGACATGGATTTTGAAGACGATATGCCAGGTGAGGGGAAGGGGAAGAGAGAGGGGGGGGAGGCGGGGTGTCCTTCACATTATTTTTTTGCGCCGCTACGCCTTGAATGCGGGGAAAAGGGCTTGTCCTGCGTTCCTGAGACCAGAGAGGAGGAGGTGGTGGTGGTGGTGGTGGTGGAGGAGGGGTGGGGTGCAATAAGCAGCACAGTCATGCTATTATTTTGTGCACGACCTAGTGTCTTTAAGGTGGGAGCTGGTTCGTGGATTTGCCTCCCGGCTGATTCGGGGGCATGATGAAAACCCTGCTGCATGGCTGGTTTTTTTTTTTTTTCTCCTCTCACAGTCTGCATGCGTGAACAAGAAGTGAACGGCTTCACCTTTAAGTCCAAAAACACACAAGTTTTGACAATGTGTGTCTGCTACAGTCCGGGTTGGGAGGGTTTTACTTTAACAATGTATTCTGTTACCTTTTAAAAAAAAACCTCATCCAAGTAGCATCATATTAAAGTACTGTAACTAGATTACTTTATTTTTGGATTACCTTTGTACTAAATATGTGAGCTCATGTTCATTGACTCTGTTTGTGTTCATTGTGGGTTTATTGTTTGTCCAGGGCAAGCGGTAATTTGTGCATAATTATAAACTATTAATAAACTTATTCCCACACACCAGCATCACCACCTACTGTCCCAAAATATTTTTCAGCAGCAGTTAGTAGCATTGACAGGTTAGCTAGTTAACTCATTTCTGTTTAGCTAACGTGAGAAGCTGGTCAGCAAAGCTAATGTCAGCGGGTTGGTCTGTGTAGCTAACATTATGAGGTTGCTGTTGTGACTAACGTTAGTGGTTGGTCTGTGTAGCTAACATTGAGGTTGGTCTGTGTAGCTAACTTAGAGGTTGGTCTGTGTAGCTAACATTTGAGGTTGGTCTGTGTAGCTAACGTTTGAGGTTGGTCTGTGTAGCTAACATTTGAGGTTGGTCTGTGTAGCTAACATTAGAGGTTGGTCTGTGTAGCTAACTTAGTGGTTGGTCTGTGTAGCTAACATTTGAGGTTGGTCTGTGTAGCTAACGTTAGAGGTTGGTCTGTGTAGCTAACATTTGAGGTTGGCTGTGTAGCTAACATTAAGGTTGGTCTGTGTAGCTAACATTGAGGTTGGTCTGTGTAGCTAACGTTAGGTTGGTCTGTGTAGCTAACATTTGAGGTTGGTCTGTGTAGCTAACGTTAGAGGTTGGTCTGTGTAGCTAACATTAGAGGTTGGTCTGTGTAGCTAACATTAGAGGTTGGTCTGTGTAGCTAACTTTAGAGGTTGGTCTGTGTAGCTAACGTTAAGAGGTTAGCCTGTTTAGCTAACATTAGTGGTTGGTCTGTGTAGCTACCATAAGAGGTTAGGCCTGTTAGCTAACATTAGTGGTTGGTCTGTGTAGCTAACATTGAGCTGTCGGTCTGTGTAGCTAACATTAGTGGTTGTCTGTGTAGCTAATGTTAGCACCGGTGTTTTGTAGCTAACATTGAAGGTTGGTCTGTGTAGCTAACATTAAAGGTTGGTCTGTGTAGCTAACATTGAGGTTGGTCTGTGTAGCTAACATTAAGTGGTTGGTCTGTGTAGCTAACATTGTGGTTGGTCTGTGTAGCTAACATTTGAGGTTGGTCTGTGTAGCTAACATTAGAGGTTGGTCTGTGTAGCTAACATTAGAGGTTGGTCTGTGTAGCTAACTTAGAGGTTGGTCTGTGTAGCTAACATTAGTGGTTGGTCTGTGTAGCTAACATTAGAGGTTGGTCTGTGTAGCTAACATTTGAGGTTGGTCTGTGTAGCTAACATTTGAGGTTGGTCTGTGTAGCTAACATTAGTGTGGTCTGTGTAGCTAACATAAGGTTGGTCTGTGTAGCTAACATTTGAGGTTGGTCTGTGTAGCTAACATTAGTGGTTGGTCTGTGTAGCTAACATTAGTGGTTGGCCTGTGTAGCTAACATTTAGGTTGGTCTGGTAGCAAATGTCAGCAATTGGTCCTTACTAACGTTACATTGTCTATGTAGCAACTTTGCAGTGTTGTGTAGCTACCATTAACATTGTCTTTACAGTAAATGTTCGTTTATATTAGATTTTTTGAGTCCTTTGGATTATGACAGTATTTTAACATCTTTCACCTAGCAATGGCGACTGTCACGTACTGTGATGTTGTTTCTCTTTCTGATTAAAGACAAATGATGTTACATTTCACCTAGTAACATTTTTCACAGTGGTTTCATGCATCAGAGTGTGTTGAGAGACTTATTAAGTGTTATGTGTGCACATTACGCATGGTAGTATATCATTCTTTATTTTAAAATTATAATATTGCTAATAATTCCCATTGTTATTAAATGTGTCTGTAATCTGATTGTGTTTTTTTTGTAAGTGATTACACTTACAGTTACCTTATTTTTGTATCCTAATTAAATAATCTTGTTAAATGCAATCCGTTGTGACAACAGTGACAACATCCGTGCTTGTTTTGTTTTAGAGGATGCTGCTTTGATCAGGAGGCTGTGGCTCCAACTTTTTGGCTCTCTGCATGGCTGCAGAGGTGCCACAGCCACGTGTAGGCTACAGTAAACACTGCTTATCAAGTGGGTCTTCATCCTGTGTGCACTGTTCACTCTGTGTTGATGGCCACGGTTAGGTCACCAGCAGCCCTTCAGCTCTGGGTCGCGCACTAACTGGAATTAACAGTAACCCACATTCCTGACATGCAGCTCGCGGGTGCTTCACACAAGCCAAATCTGTGCAGTATTTCTTGTGGCTGTAAAATTAATCTGTCAACCTACTCTGGCACTCAACCAAATGTGCTATAAATTACATTTTCACTCCTTAAAAATGTTAGGAAGTAATTAAGGCACAGGGGATGTTAGGATTTGCTAATTAGTGACCTGTAGGCTACACAAGAGGCCACTTGCCAAATGATGGTCATCCATGCTCACAATGATTATCTGTCCTAAAAAATGTGAAGGTAAAACAGAGAAAGCATCTGAATAGAGAGAGAAATCCCAGTTGTGTTAAAGTTCCAGTGTGTAAAATTTACAGGGAATTATTGGCAGAATATGGTAGAAATGGAATATAATAGTATGTTTTTATTGGTGTTTAATCACCCAAGAATAATGTTTCATAATGTTTTCATTACTTTAGAATGAGCCGTTCATATCAACAGAGGGTACGGGTCCACAGAGTCCGTCACGTTGCTCCACCATGTTTCTCGCATTAATCGAACAATAGCTCTACATACAGCCTTTTGCGTTTTGCATGAATTTTGTGGCCACCTGTAGATTCTTCTACAAGTTTATGATATTTGCACCCAGGTGTCAGTAATCAGGGTGCTATTTGCACTAGGACTGCAACTAAGGATTATAATCGGTTGATTATTTTCTCAATGAATTGATTAATATTTTCTGGTTTTAAAATGTCAGAAAATGGTGAAAAAATGTCAAACAGCGTTTCCCAAAGCCTAAGATGACATCCTCAAATGTCTTTTTTTTCTCAGAAATCAAAGATATTCAGTTTAGTCGTCAAGAGGAGTAAAGACCGCAGAAAATATTTACTTTCAAGAAGCTGGAATCAGAATTTGTACTGTTTTTTCTTAAAAAATCTCTCAAACTGATAAATCGATTATCAAAATAGTTGGCGATTAATTTAATAATCATAATCGATTAATCGTTGTAGCTCTATTTTGCACCCAGGGTGAAATAGCCAATGTGGCTACTCACACATGGTGGATATAGCCCAGCATGGAAGAGACAAGCACCCAGTTGGCCTTTTCCACTGGCACTTTTGACCGTGCTGAGTCAAACTGTGCCGCACTGATTTCCATTTCACGTTATCATGCTGAAAAACTAGAATTGCAATTATTTTGACTTACAGTATATTGCAATTGCAATATGTTTTGTGATATTAGAGGGAATTCTAATGTTTGTGTCATTATTCTCATTTTCATTGTAAGACTTACCAAAATCATTATGGTGTGATTTTTGTGGGGATCTTTACCAAACCAAGTCTGTTCTTAAGTCTGCAGAATATGATGTGCAAGCCAGGACGTCTCTGCAGCATGACAATATCTAATATATCTATTTTAAAGTAGTATTTTACAAACATTTTGGCTTTAACAAATATTACGCATCCTGTAATTTGAAAATTGCTGCAGGCAATTGATTGCTCAGTCCTATAGTCAATACTGATTGCTAGTTTCACACGGGACTCCAACCCCAAACTCTGAGCAGAGTCCTGTGTTTAAGCCTTTCAGCCTTCTTTCTTCAGAGGGAGCCGCATGTAAGCAACCATATAGCTGCGATGTGACTATTTTCACCCACATGCAAATAGACACTCCATTTCTGTTTTCTTGATTGGTGCATCGTTATGTCTTCTCCTCTTGTGATAAGATAAACCAGCGGTGGGATAAGCCATGGACTATAGCTGCCATGCCTATGACATCTACTTTAAGTGCCAGCTGGAAAGTCTGTCCATGTAGCCAGTAATTCTCTGTACTAAAAATGTGCTGGTGAAATAGATAAAGCACCTGAATAGTCAGTTCCTCCAGGATTTCCTAGGCTTTTTTGGGGGGGATTGCTGCAACCTAAAATGCCTGATTTGGCAGCTTTTCTTAAAAAATTGTGAAGCATGTTTTGATGTTTCAGGCATTTCTTGTGGGAGCAAGTGAAAATTGAAAAAAAATGCATTTTTTTTGTATAATTCATTAAAAATCAAAGGCACCTTGATCCAGGGAGAACAAAAGTACACTCTTCTCTGAGTGTTTGAGGTAACCTTAGCAAAAAGGCTCTGGATTACAAAAAATCAAACAAAATCTGCTCATTTGTAAATGAAGAAGTGCACCTTGGGAGGATTTTTTCAAAGAAGCAAAATCTTTTTGGAGCTCAAACTCCATCAAAACAGCAAGCTCAAAGTCATATGATCTGAAAGTGCACGGAGCACAGATAATCAATAAGATCAATAATGGCAAACTTTGTGTTCTTTTCACTACCCATGACAAAATAAAAATATACAAATACCAAAAAATAGTCAATAATAAAACATCAAATGAGTTGGTTCATTGAGACATACTTGCTGCGATAATTCGTCAAATCTGCGTACAAAATTTGCATGGTTGTGCAGAATTCACGGGGATTGGTTTAATTTGCACGAATTTTTGTGTTGACTAAAGTTGTGTTTTCTTAATAGTATAAGACCTAGATTCTCAAACTGTGGTATGTGTACCACTGGTGGAATGGAAGCTCCCTGTATTGGTCCGTCCGTCCATCCATCCATCCATCCATCCATCCATCCATCCATCCATCCATCCATCCATCTTCAACTGCTTATCTGAAATCGGGTCTTGGAGGTAACAGTTCCAGCAGGGGACCCCAGACTTCCCTTTCCCCGGCTACATTAACCAGCCCTGACTGGGGGATGCCAAGGCATTCCCAGGTCAGGGTGGAGATATAATCCCTCCACCTTGTCGTCAGTCTGCCCAGTGGCTTCCTCCCAGCTGGACGTGCCTGGAACACCTCCCTGGGGAGGCGACCAGGCGGCATCCTTACGAGATGCCCGAACCACCTCAACAGGCTTCTTTCTACACAAAGGAGCAGCGGCTCTACTCCGAGTCCCTCATGGATGACTGAGCTTCTCACCCTATCCCCGAGGGAGATGCCAGCCACCCTCCTGAGAAAATCCATTTTGGCTGCTTGTATCCGCGATCTTGTTCTTTCGGTCATGACCCACCCTTCATGACCACAAGTGAGAGTAGGAACGAAAACGGACCAATAGATCAAGCGCTTTGCCTTCCGGCTAAGCTCTCTTCTCATCACAACGGTGCGGTTAAGCAAACGCAATACATGTAGTGGTATGAAGAATGTCAGAAATATAATTTTTTGATGAAAATTAATTGAAAACACATAATACTATCAAAATAGTATAAAGTTCAAATGAAAACATGACACAATTCTTTAAGTCTTTTCTGTATTTTTGTTTCAGTATCAGTGTGCTATGTAACAATGATCATGCACGAAGCACGTAGTATGTCATCCATGATTACTGGTAGTTATGAGCTAAACTGTGATGGCACCATAGTTGGCGGAGGCAAAATGAAAAGACTGAATATGAATGCTTCCAAAACACTGCAGATCAGGAGGCGAATAAATCGAGCAACCATTGCACCAAACGGCACAAAACACTAAGGTGGCACTTGTAGAGCTCAATATTTTCTGAGGTAAATAAAGTTTGAGAAACACTTGTATAAGATGTATATGGTCTTTGACTGGTGCGTCATGTCTTCTGCTGCAGTGGTGGGATTAGCTGTAGGCTACAGCTGCCATGCCTGTGACATGTACTCAAATCGCTAACAGGGACATCTGTCACGTGCAGCCGAGAGACGGCCTCATCAAAATCTACATCTGTCTTAGTCAAACTGGGTCCTAAAGTGCTAATATCTGTTCCTTGGTCCGGCGTGTCGGAGCCTGAGCTGATGAAGTATCTCACTATTTCATCCTGCCAGGCAGAACAGAGCGGCATCTTATTGCCGCGGTGTCAGTTCGGCCAGTGCGGTCAATAGATTCATATTTTCTTTCTTCTTCTCTTGCAGCTCGCTCTGAGCGGCATCAGATGATTTGACGGTTTGATGTCAGGGGCAGGACTTAAAAAGATGCTGCTTTGCCCTTTTCTTTGCTTTCACATCACAGTGCGGGAAAGTTTCTCCGTTGTAACAATAGACTGAGTGTGAAAGGAAAGTTCAGGGTGTAGAAATCCAGTGCAGTCTTGTTTGTAGCCACGGGCCTGCTTGACTTCATTAACTGCTGCTGACTGATAATGTGTTACATGAAACGAGAGGAGAAACCGAGGTGTTGGCAGGGTTCAACGTTAATGGGTTTTTTCTTTTTCAGAAGTCTATTTGCCTGAAATCAATTTTTACTTGCCCCTGTACAAATTGTTTTATTAGTGGTTAGTAAATAACAACAAAGACTAAAATTAATTGTCGTGTTAAATCTAGGGCTGCGACGTCTGTAAAATGTAGGAAAATAGTGTCCAAACTGTCTGTAAACACACCAGAAAGATACCAGGACATCAAATACTGACATTTTGGGCTGGTACAGCATCCTGAGCACAGCAAAATAATGAGAAAAATAAGGAAAATACAGGCAGAGGGCAGGGTCTCTGCAGATTAGAGCTTCAACTAACAATTATTTTCATTATTGATCAATCTTTTAATCATTTTGTTGATTACTTGATTAGCTGTTTAGTCCATAAAATGTCAGAAAATGGTAAAAAATGTTGATCAAAGTTTCCCTAAGCCCAGTGTGATGTCTTGTTTTGTCCACAACCCAAAAATATTCAGTTTATTGTCATAGAGGAGTAAAGAAACAAGAAAATATTCACGTTTGAAAAGCTTTTTCTTTAAAAAATGACCAAAAAAGGATCCATCAGTTATTAAAATAGTTGCAGATTAATTTAATATTCAATTAATAAAGGATTAATCAATTAATTGTTGCAGCTCTTCTGCAGATACAGCCACCATCAGACTTATAGTAGGTAAAAGTGATTGTTTTTATGAGTCTATATATTATTTTCAAATAAAATGTTGCCTATTAAAGCTTTAAAAGTCTCATTTTGTCAGTCTAAAACCTAAAGATATTCAGTTTAATATTATAATAAATGAAGAAAAACGGCAAATCTCCTCATTTCAGAGGCTGAAAGCAGCATTTTCTGCATTTTGCAAGAAGAATTACTTTGACGATTAATCAAATTATTAAAATAGTTTAATAGTTTACCTCTTTTTTTACCACTTGCCTATTCTGTTAAGTGAGTTGCCAGATTTACTTGCCCGACATGGCATTTTACTTGCCCCCGGCAAGCAGGCAGTCCTTGTTGTTGATCCCTGGTTGGTACAAGTTTTGGATCAAAAAGGAAGATATTTCTGGTTTAAGGAAGGGTAACATGCATAGGCTATCCCCTGAAATGATACAGGGAACATTCAGCAACAAAATAATGAAAATGAATGAATAATTTTCACACAATGTGGTTGCCATGGTGCATTTCTTTCTCATTTTTCATGTTTAAGGTCTTGAACCTCATTCTGTGCCACTGTCACATCAAAGAGGATAGAATAATAACAGTATACTTCATAGTTACATGATTATTTACTATCTCTAAATGGAACTGCAACAATTAATCGATTATTTATCCATTATTGCATTAATCGCCCTCTGTTTTGATAATCAGTTCATCGGCTTGAGTAATTTTTTAAGAAAAAAAGTAAAAATTCTCTGATTTCAGCTTATTAAATGTTATTTTCTGGTTTCTTGACTCTTTTATGAGGTAAACTGAATATCTTCTGACATTGAATAGAAGAAACAACAAATTGATTAATCAAGAAAAAAAACTGACAGATTAATCAACAATGAAAATAATTGCTAGTTGCAGCCCTGGTTGGTACAAGTTTTTGGTAATCATTTTTAAACAGCATGGTTGCCATGGTGCACTTCTTGCTCATTTTTCATGTTTAAGATTTTTTTGTGCCACTGTCACAACAGAGGGGATAGATTAATTACAGTGTAGTTCATCATCACATGATTATTTACAGGTTTTATAAATTGCCTTTTGCCCGTCACGTACAGACTGAACGGCGTGCAATCAGCAGTATTCATGATGATAAACACATTTCTGCACAGGTTTTTTTTTTTCCTGTACATATGGAATATTTTCGATAATCCAGATTAATACCTCAGCAGCATGGGTAGCTGTGCAATAGAGGGAGACAAAAAGACAGACAGACAGACAGACAGAGAGAGAGAGAGAGGGACAGGGAGACACAGACAGAGAGGAGTGAGTGTTGAGCAGTTGAGGCATCATCTATGACTGCCAGCCATAGCCAGAGGGAGAACACAGGCACTGATGCGTGTCCCCAATAACCCAGTAGTTGGTTAAACATGTATGAGAAAGGAAAGGTGCAATTGATTATGGCAGGTGAGTGAAGATGTGTGCTGCCTCGATATAATTTGGTGTTTTTATGTTGTTGGCAATAAAGATATTATAGTGACTCTATGAGACTGACTTATGGAGTCCCTGGATGAGAGATATGTTGTGCTGAAGGGTAAATATGTTGAAAATCAATTGACCTGCAATTTTTAAGCTAATATAAGACATTATAATTTATGTTTATAGTGTCTTAATGAGAAGTTCTGATGATAAAGTTATATATACATATGCAGTGAAGCAATCGTTGGTAATGACATTTTTAGATCTCAGCAGTCAATTTGCTCCTACACGCAGGTGCAGATTTTGTGGGGGATGCAGGGAATACGCCCCCACTCATAATTTAAAACATGTGCATTTGTTGCCCTCCCCCTTCCAGTAAAAACATGAAAGTAGCAGAGGACTTTTATTGTGACAAACCGTCAAAACGCGACTCAGCAAAATGCCTGCGGTAAAGTATGTGGTGGCAAGTATGTAACCTTAAAAGCAACGGTTTCAATCTGCCATCAAATGTTTTATTTTTGGAGTTCACTTTCAGAAGTGTCTTTTGCTAGTTTGGTAACGTATCTTTAGCCCAGATGGAATCTGCAGATTTGTTGTTACAGTTTTCAGTTTCAAAATCTGTCAAACTCTGTGTTTTTTACTTGTAATGTGACAGACAATATTCATTTAAAATAACAAAGATTGTTTAGGGGGAAAAGAACACAGTACCTAAAACCACCTAAAATTACCCCCAGCCTCAAGCAGGGCTGAAAAAAATAGTAGTAGATTTTGGAAACTTTAAATTTCAGTTATGAAAATTTGCAGTGGTCAATGTGGAGCAGAGGGAGCAACAACCAACAGTTACCACTTCAACACAGAAACAAACCAATACATGAATAAATAACCAGGAAGGTGATTGATAACATTCTAAGTTTTACATGCAGCATTTGATTTAAATCTGCAGAAAATCTGCAGAGTTGTCTGCAGAATTTTGCAGGTGCAGATTCCATGTGGGCCTGCTAACCTTAAAGCTATAATAAGTAACATTTCCACATTAAATGTTTAATAATGCGAGATATATGTTGTATATTTTGTTGAGATAATGTAAGACACATTATCTCAAATGTTTCCAACAAATGTGAAGAAATCCGTATTTATTCAAGGCAACGGTGCTGTCCAGCTAGCCATTGCTAGCTACTTGCAAATTGCTTTAACTTCCAGGAAAATATATGTTGGATATGTCACAGAGAGAGAAAAGAAGTCCAGGATTGTGATTAAATCTAACGTGAATAAAACTTAAATATGACCTCAAGTCATGTCAGATTGATTTTCATCAGTTATAGAGGTTGATAAAAAGTGAAGATAACAACTCCCATGATCCCTCACCACTTCACAACTTCATCAGACTACATCTTTTGTTATTACTTTAACGTGAGAGAGACACATAGTGGCAGAATTTAGGCTAAATATTGTGTGTTTAAGGTTATGTTGCCTGCCTATAATTACAGCTTATATAAGCTTTGTTTAGCTCTGCTGGCTAAGGCACAAACTGATGCATAAAAATTTGAAACCTGAACCCTTACTTTTACATAAATATATATTTAGAAATATATATATATATGTGTAAATAAAAAGCACCAAAGTGTGCCAAAATACAACTAAAATCAGGACATAAAATAATGCACGCTAAAGTAAAATATAATAACTTGGTAGCCTGATGAGTAATAGTAAAATGTATAAACTGTTACGCAGGCAGGATGTGCAGTAATGCAGTATGTCGGCCTGTAGTTTTATGTGCATACTGTGCATTGTTGTATTTTACCTAAATTTCTATATATTTTAAAATGTTTAAAATATTTTGTCACAATGTTTAACATGTAGTTTGTCCCTTTAACGCCCAAGTTTATGTGTTAAGTCACTGTTTTATATCTTTATATATTTTGTTAATGTTGTTCATTGGTTTATTTTATGTACAGTCCTTTGAGACATGCTCTGTGATATCAGACTTTGACATGACTTGTATACATAATGATATACAGTATGTATGCACTGTTATGGATCAGCAGCCTATAAACAGTTAGTAATTAGTATATATGCAGAGATGTAACCGTGGCCATGATATAGTGTTGCACATCCATTGTTATCCTGCCGATGCAGGAAGCAGAGCGATTTTCCGACAGTTTACGACCTCCATCAGCAGGCATCAAAGTGACAGACAAGGTCAGGAATCCTGGTCAGATTTTTCCCGGCATCACGATGCTTCCGTGCAATTAAAAACACAACACTGTAGAGGCTCGTCCTCGGGGGGTGGGGGGGTGGGGGGGGGGGACTTCAGAGGCCCAAATGCTATCCTATCACAGCCTTTATTTGTTGTGGCACATAAAGTGTCCTAATTCCCTTTGTTTCACTGCGGGTGCTTACACTGTCACAGATTGTTCCATTGTGTTTTCTGTTTTAATTGTTTTGTTCTTCCCTAAAATTGAAAGATTATCATGGGCTTTTGTGTGCCTACAAATGTTATCCCCAATTGGAAAGGGGTCTATTTTTGGATCCCTCTCTGTGAAAGTTGACACCATTTTTTCCTGCTGCGCGTGCACGAAGCCTGCACATGAAAGATGCCTTTTTTTTAAATGTGTGTTTGCAGATGAGCTGTGCAGTGTTCCGCTCGGTTTTATATCAGCTTTATAGAGGCACACGTAACGATCTGGTGCATATATTGTCTACAATAGATATGATTTTAATGGAGCTATTTGGGCTTTATCCTTCCATCACTTTGATGATTACGTGTCCTAATAATAGTCTATGGATGTCTTTGTCTGAGGGCGTCTGAGGCCTCAGCCGTACACTCTGAGAAATAAAGGTTCCAAAAGGGTTCTTCTTGAACGACTGATGAGCAACTCAGAACCATTTGTTTGTTAAAAACCCTATTTTGGAGAAAGGGTTTGCCAAGGGTTCCATTCCTTTTCATCCAAAGAAACCATTTTGGAAGGTTCCTTCAAGGATTGTTGAGATCCTTGAAGATGTCTTTTGTCAGGGGTTCTTCATACCATAAAATAATAATGCTGTCTGTAGAACTCCCTTGGTGTGTTCTACATAAAACCTTTGGAAAATAAAAGGTTTCTCGGTAGAACCCCTGAGTTGATTCTAGATAAAACCCTGGAGTTTAAGAAGGTTCTCAGTAGAACCCTTCAGTGGGTTCTAGATAAAACTCTTGGAATATAAAAGCAATCTCAGTAGAACCCACTGAATGGGTTTTAGATAAAACTCTGGGAATATAATAGGGTTCTCAGTAGAACCCCCTTAGTGGGCTCTGGATAAAACTCTTGCAATATCATGGAGCTCTCAGTAGAACCATCTTGGTATGTTCTAGTTAAAACTCTTTGGAATATAAAAGGATTCTCAGTAGAATCCCCTTAGTGGGTTCTAGATAAAAACCCTTGGAAAATAATAGGGCTCTTGACAGAACCCCATTGATGAGTTCTAGATAAAACCCTTGGAATGTAATAGGGTTCTCAGCAGAACCCCAGAGTGGGTTCTAGATAAAACTCTTGGAATATAAAAAGGTTCTCGGTTGAACCCCATACATGGATTAGATAAAAACCCGTGGAATATAAAAAGGGTTCTCAGTAGAATCCCCTTGGTCGGTTCTAGATAAAAGTCTTGGAATATAAATAGGTTCTCAGTAGATCCCCCTCATTGGGTTCTGGATGAAAGTCTTGGAATATGAACTGGTTCTCAGCAGAATCCTAGATAAAACTCCTGAAAAATAATAGGGTTCTCAGCAGAACTACCTTGGTGGGGTCTAGATAAAACTCAGTAGTCTCAGTAGATTCCCTTTGGTGGGTTCTTGTTAGCACCCTTAACAGGGCACCCAGACAGGGCTATGGGTGGAACCATCACACCATAGTAGGGTTCTCTGTAGAACCTCTCATAGGGGGTTCTGTTTGATCTCTTCACAGATGGTTCTTGGTATAACCCTTTATGTTGGGCCGTAGGTAGAACTCTCTGAAATGATTCCAAGTGGAAACTTTATAAAGGTTTCTACCAAGAACCAAAACCTATTCTCCTATAAGGACAAGCTGAGGAACCCTTTATGGTTCTAGTTAGCAGCTTTATTTGTCAGAGTGTAAGCACTTAATCAATGAGGAGAGGAGAACCTATGGCTCTGTGTGTCCTCCTCTGTGGCCAGCAGGCTGGGCAACATTAAGTGGGTATTTCCACACGGGGGCCAACAGAGAAAGGGCTAATGTGCTTTCCAGTAAACTCTAGCTGCCTCACTGGGGAGTCGCTCATGAATCTCCCTTCTAATGGGTCAGTCCGGTGGCCAAGCCCTTGCAGGAAGGTCAGGACTGTGTCTGTGCCATCCGTCCACACTTTACAGAAAGGCTCGCGTGCCAAGTGGAGCTTTGGTCCTCTTTTCTAACAGAACCCGGTGCCAGACTTCCCTGTGCCACATGACTGAGCGACCTCACCCCCCCTCCCTCTTCCAAACACCTGGCACTGCCTGGTCCGCTCACCAAGCAGAAAGATTATCATTCCCCTGATGGGTTTCCCTCTGGGGACTTCACAGGCCATTTACTGTAGGCACCTCTCAGCTTATAAGGCAATGCAGGTTAAATACAGACAGCTTTTTCATTTTTTATCTTCAGTTTAACCTTTATTTAGTTATATCATTGAGTCTCATTTTTGAGAGAGACCTTGTCAAAAACAGCAGTAGCAGTACGTGTTACAGACAGACAGTAAATTCAATACAAAACAAAATAAAACACAAAACATAAAAATGATAAGTACAAAAGTGCCAAAACAGTCAGATCAGATGCTCTCTCCATACCTTGTAATATTAGTTTGTTTCTCAATCAATCGTATTGCTTTGACACCTTCTGTGTCACTGAAAGACCATTTATGTTTCATTTCCAACTAGTCTGTCTCAACTGTGAGGCTGTTTCCTTCAGGCACAGCGGTGCTTTGAGCTGAAGACAAAAGGCGTGCTAACATGCTCACAATGACAATGCTGATGTTTAGCATCTGTTCACCGTCTTAATTTAGTACGTTTATATGCTAACATTTAGCCAATTATTCCAGGTTGTCTGTGCAAGTGCCTTTATTGTTTGACAGTGACCTATAGAACACATGGTAATTATGACAGGAGAAATGTAAAGAACTGAGAAAGTCTGCATGTGGAGGAGGTGGGGTGGATGGATGTCTAAAACTCTAACCACAATCTTTTCCTCAACCTAATAGCTTTTATGCTCATAGTTAAGCAAACAGCGACTGTTTTACAATGTTAACCATGTGTATAATGTCACAAAACGCAATGTAGTTCAGGTTCTATAAGCCTGACGCTTCCGGTGCTGGTCGCTGATCAAATGTCCTTTAGGGGGGATCATTGGCAATCGAGCTATTTGGTTGATGAGGTATGAGGGTGTGTTGCTAAACACAAAGTACAGCAAAGGATAGCGGGAATGATTTTACAGGGATTTTGTCAGATATCAAAATTTTGGGCAAATTTTTAAAAAAAGAGTATATTTTCATCTGGCTGAGACTAGTCACATGTTAGCTGTTCAGCTATTTACACCCCTAGTTTAGCTATTAAGAGCAACAAAGTCCATGTAGGGACGAGTTTTGGATGAATGTGTCAAACACAGGACCTGCACCCAGAATAGGGTTTAAGTCCTTAAGTGTGAAACAGATTTTTAAAAAAATGATTTTCAGTTTTCTGTTGCAGTTTGGTTAGGTTTAGACACAAAAACTACCTGGTCAGATTTAGTAAAAGATTTTTGGGTTATCTCTGCAACAACAACAACATTGTTGGCTACTGACATATTGGTGGTAACAGCGTCTGCTTTAAAAAACAAATAAACCCTTCCTAAGTCCCGTCCCTTTTTGCTCAGAGTTCCACAAACAGTTGAGCAAGCTCGGTACTGGAACCTCAATCAACCTCCGTCCTCCGTTTACACGTCCCCCAAATATGTTGGGGGACGTGTAAAAGCCAAAAATACACATCTTAAGTTAGATTATGTCAGCAAAATGCTAACTGAGTAGCAAGCTAAAGATTGGTGTAGAGCTAGCTAGTTAGTTAGCTTGCATTTTTCTAACAGTTGAAAATTTCAAGATGTGAATCTATCCTACATAAATGTTGCTTTTATAGGTCCCACAACAATAGGAAATAGGACAGGAGGAAGTTGATTGAGGGTCGAGAGAGGACTCTAAAAGGAGTCTGAAGCTGAAGGAAAAGTCAGAGGGTCACCAAGTAATTACAGCTCATCTTACCTGGGACATGAATGTTTGTCCCAAATTTCATGGCAGTTCATCCAATAGTTGTTGCGATATTTCAACGAAAACTACAAATAATGACCTCATGCTTGCACTAGAGATGTGCGAAGATCACCAAAGTTCACCTGGGAATCATCTATGTTTGTACAGAATGAGCTAATCCATCCAGTCGAAAACTTTGACAAGCTGATGGCGCTACACTGGACAGTCAGGGAATCACCAAAACCTGTGGTATATCATCTGGGGGGCATGAATCTCTGTACAAAATCTCATGGCAACCCATGCAGCAGTTGTCCATCCTAATTCACCACCATGACTGGTACATATAATCATATAATGATAAAAGTGACACCAGTAACGCCACTCTGTCACTGTCATGTTCCAGCGATTTACTGCACAGAAAACAGATGAAAGGACACACAGTCCCACGCTCCTCTGGTGTGTCTAATCACCGATGTGTGGTCAACCTGTCAGTCACAGTTCACTCATTGAAAGAAAAAGGGGTGCGGAGTGATGGACTGTGCGCTTTCTGTAATCCAGCGGCTGTTTCCATCCACATCTGAGCCGTGTCATCATCTGTGAGTCTGAGAGAGATGTAAGACTCACTGTGGTGTTGCCATCATGACTTGCCTGGCAGGCGGCTAACATACATCTGAGGCATAAAAGAGCTCCCTGTTTGAGAAACTGGATACATAAACTCAAGGCTTTATTTAGAAAGAGAAAAATAAAGCAGAGAAGCACGTGGGCCTCTGTGTGAGGCAGAGAGAAAGAACGGGGAAACATAAGAAAAAAACAGAGATTATAAAGTATTGATATTCAGTATAGATAAGTATAGATAGATAGATAGATATCTCACGTATCGATTGATAAAGGCTTTGAAGTGGATGTATTATGCTAATTTTCAAGCTCATGCTTTTATTCTGGGGTTCTACAAGACTAGGTTTATTTGTAACCGTGGTAACTCGTGCCAACAACAAACTAATTTAAAAAATTCATTGCACCTAGCAAACTGAAACCTTATTTACATTTAAGCTCAAGCGTTACCCTGCTGCCTTGGTTGCTGTTCGCCTTTGCCTGTTATGTTGTTGTTGTTGTTGTCATCACTACTGCATTGCATTCTGGGATATTTATGCCAGCGTAGTGTATAGTGCTTGCATACTGTAATATTTTCCTGGAAACAGTTTGCACCTCATGTACTGTTGATTTCATACTAAGGTTTTGCATGACTGAAGACAATCAAGACAAGACAAGACAATCCACTGACCTTGTTGTGAGCAGTTTCATGTAGGAACTATTTTCTGTCTGCAGTAGAATCTACTGGAACTACTTTAGGATCTGCTGGGATCATTTTTCTATTAGAAAGAGAGTAGTTCTTACATGAATCTGCTCACAACAAGGTCTGTGGATTATCTTGCGTGACCGGGTCTTGATTTTTGGAAAGAGACACTGATTCTGAATTTTTTTAATTTATGCTGGCAGACATCTCTACGGCTGATATCTCCAAAACTCTGCAACTCACACACACACAAAAAAGCATGGGGTGGACTGTCCCTTTAAGGCCCCAAGCCCATTTTAAATTAAAAACTAGCTGCACATTATGTGAATGTGTTACATGGTGATGTCACAAAGGCTGGATTATAAACAAGGCATTTCAGGCGGTTCAGGAGGAGTGTTTTCTGTAGGGTAACTTGTTGGCCTTTTTTTTTTTTACCTTACAAGCAGACAAAAGCTACATAATAAATGAAAAGAAAGGGAAACAACTAGCATAATGTGGCCTCTTAAAAAATTAAATATTGGAATCAGCCATAATCAAACATTGGTGGCTTTAATTATGCGCACACAAGTATATCTGCAGTGTGAAAGTTTTTTGAAGTGTCTGAAACAGATAACAGAGTTGCTGTTTGCAACAGCGTCGATCGTGCAAGGCGGAAACAAAACGCTTTCTGCCAACACCACAAATTTTATTGACGAATTTGAGAACAACAAAGAGAAACCTGTCAGCAGCAGTTTTCTTATTTTGCCTGGTGAAAGTCAACATTTTGTTAAGTGTAAATTGTGACCCACAGGCAGACGCAGACATCATGGTAACTACAGACATAATTATATGTTAATTCACTAAAGGAGAGACTTGATGCTCTCTGCAATTTGGTGGAACAAAATATGTGCATATATTGGTACCGGCAGAGCTTGAATTTACACAGTGGCTTTCAGGTTGAGCACAATTTTTCAGTGTGCATCACTTCTAAACACGGCACATGCACACTCATACATGGAAGTGGGCGGCAGCAGGGCTGATTGCAGGGTTACTGCATAAAATATTCTACTGTTACTACAGTCAATGATGTTTCATAGTTGATTAATCGACTAACTGTTGCAGCTCTACTTTAATGTACAGGAAGGAAAAAATATAACCTGTGTCACAAAAATGAACGATGATCAGAGCTCCCCCTAAATGTCTGAAAAGTAGGCATCAGTATCGGCATAAGCAATCAGCCAAAATGGTTTGGAAAATATCGGCATATTGGGTCTCTGCAAAAATCCAATATCATGAAAAATGATGTCAGCTTTACTGTAAAAATATTGGGCTCATTAATCACAGCACAAGCAGAGGTTGCATATTTCATTTGGTGGTCAAAAGAGACACAATGAGTCCGACATTGCCGCAGATTAAAGCTTGGAGTGTGTGTGCGTGTGTGCGTGGGGTACCTCCTGCTAGTTTTGCTAAATAGAGGATAAGTGGTTCGGTGAGGTTTGTGTGTCTACTACACAGGAATCCCTCCTCCCCAATCTCACACTCCTGCTACCCAGGGGAGTGGTAGACTGCAGGGCGAGTGTTGGCTGATTGACTCTGATACATGTGCTGCATATTTCATGCCCTCCAGTCTGTCTGCATGAGACGCAGAGCGCCAGGGAGACACGCAGATAGATAGACTGAGAGACACAGAAAGACGGTCGAAGACGCAGAGGGAGACGGCGGATCAGATCGACCTTTACGAGGAGGTTGCATCCTGCGTGTATTCCTCCGTGTGTCTCTTTATAGTGATGTATTGTTTGGGACTGTCTCTCCTCCTCACTTACTCCTCTGTGACCCACTGTGGCATCAGTGAAGTCTGCTGCGCTCAGCAGTCAGCACGTTTGTACACAGCAGCTCTGAGACAGTACAGCTGACAACCAGCAGCAGGTCGCTTTAGTCCCAGCACGCATTAAAGGCGGCAGATATGCTCAGTATACCTCAGTGGTCCTCCGGGGAGTTCCCATTTAGCGGCGGGGCAGCCGCTCCGTCTATTTGTGCTTTGACGGGTAAAGTTGATCCACACTCAATGATGTGTGATTATGAGCTTTATTTTGCCAAGTGCTCCTGTTGGTCCGGCATTGAATCATCATTTTTATTTTCAAAAACAGGCTCACTGACTGCTCAGTTGGCTGGATTTTCACAGTATACAAGGCCTGCAATTAATGTTTAGTTTCATGAGAAATTCAGCTCTTTCTCCTCATCTTTCATCTGTCTCGGACCAACGTGTAAGATTAATGAGGATTTATTGGCAGAATATGGCAAAAGGGAGTGTAATAATTCTAAGTATGTTTTTGTACGTTTCACATCCACCACAGTTTCTCCTACAGGCTTTGAAGGGGAGGGTGAGGGGAGGTGTTTGCACTCTGCAAGCTAACAGCTAATGCCACTAAATCCTTCACACCTGTCCTCCAAAATAGGGCTGCACAGTGTGGTTAAAAAGTCATATTGCAATTATTTTGGCTGTAATTGTGATTAGTAGAAATGATCATATATGCATTACAGTTTTCATTTCTTACTGAAAAATTGCGATTAAGTGAAATTTGTTGGGGTCTGTACCAAACAAACCAATCAATTAATCTATACCATCATATCATAAATCAGCACTATGGTACACAACCAAAATGCATTTGTCAATGTAAAGATTCAGGCTTGTTAAATGTCCAGTGCAGAACATTTACAGGACTATTGACAGAATATAGTGGAAAAGGAATATAATATTCATAAGTAAGTTTTCAAGTGTATAATCACCGAAAATAACAATTGTGTTTTTGTTACCTTAAAACGAGTTCTTTATATCTACAGAGGGTGCAGGTTCTCTTCCATAGAGGCTGCCATGTTGCACCGCCATGTGTCTACTGCAGCCCACAATGGACAAACCAAACACTGGTTCTGATCAGACAGTTAGCATTTTTTGCGAGTTTCGCGGCCACCTAGTGGGGCTTTTCCCTTGTCACTTTTGGCCGTGCCAAGTCAAACTGTGCGTATGCTGATTTGCATTTGATTGCATTTGCTTTTCTTTCTTAACACACAAGGAGTTGTGTCAAGATGTGATTATATTTGCACCCGAGATGGACCAGAGCAGGGCCAAAGCGCACCTGACCCACATCCCAGCTGGTTGTGATGACATCTTTTCAAGTGTGGCCATGACCTCCCTTCTCCCCCTCCAACAATCATTTGTTGTGAGACTGAACTCATCATGTCTGTGCAGAACAGCAGAGAGAAAGAGGTTTTTAAAATTGTCTGTACATTCAGCTCTCAGTAATTTTGTAGCTCCTAACCGAATCTCTGTGGTCTGAAGTTTAGTTTGTCTCCTGTGTCACTGTTTGTACTTTCAGGTATCTGCTTTACTTCACTGTTTAGTGTTCACCTCCAGCTGGATATGAGTCGTGTTAAGTTACTGCCCAACATTTCCTAATTTTCTGCTTCATAATAAAAGCTTTTAAATAATAAAATAACGAGGGACTTAATTGCGAGATTGTTTATCACTTTATCTTGGAAGTGTTTGTTCACTGTTTTACAACTGCTTGATTTAATTAAGATTGGGGTTTAATTAAGGTTGAGGCGAAGTGTTGATTGCCAGAGACTAAGGTGATATCTTCACATTGCTTGTTCTGTCTGAGTAACTGTCCAAAGATATATAATTTCCTATTATATAAAACTGAGAAAAGATGCAAAACCTCACATTTTAGAGGCTGGAACTGGTAAATGTTGACCATTTTTCTGTATTAAATGACTTAATCAATTCAGTAATTATCAAAATTGCTGTTGATTCTTTTTCTGTTGATCAACATATCAATTAGAGCTACAACAATTAGTGGCCAACTAGATAATCGATTTATCAGTTTGAGTAACTTTTTAGACAAAAAGTCTAACTTGTCTGATTCTAGCTCCCTAAATGTGAATATTTTCTGGTTTCTTTACTTCTCTATGACAGTAAATTGAAAATAAACTGAATATCTTTGAGTTGTGGACCAAAAAAAAGACATTTTAGGACGTCAACTTGGACTTTGGGAAAGACTGATCGACATTTTTCACCATTTCCTGACATTTTATAAACCAAACAACTAACTGATTAATCATAATGAAAAAAAATTGTTAGTCACAGCCCTAATATTGATTAATCAACAAACCGATCAGCAAGCCAGTGTACAAGCCACAGTGAATTTGTCAATATAAAGATTCGGCTCATTAAAACCTGAATTGGCTGTGAAGTCTACACACTCCTATATGTACAGTACTCTACATTGTGTTCCTAAGCTGATAGTGTTTTTGTTTCTGTGTGTGCAGACGAGGATGATGAAGGTGAGCGCAACACTGTTCCCCTCACACCCCTGGACAGCTTCTTCTCTGACAGCGACTCCCTCAAACAGCAAAAGAAGAAGAAGCCCAAAAAGATGAAAGAGGGGAAAATGCCCAAAGTGAAGAAGAGGAAAAAGGAGGTAAGATGTAATTCACACTCAGCACCATCTGTCATGACCTCGGACACAACAGCTTGGCAGGCATTTTGGCTCGAGCCGTACCCTGCTTTCTCTATTTCGCAAACCATCGCTCTTTTGATGTCTCTGCAATTGGATCAAAGGTGTGTTTTGGCTGCCGGACTGCCTCTGTGATCTAAATGAGAGGCAGTGGACTGACTCAGGCTTATAGGAGGGGTTGGCAGCAGTGTCACCGTCACTGCCAGTGTAAGCTGTGGGCGCCGAGGGCCAGTTTAGAGTGTAGATTTGTGCCTGTGGTGCTGCTGCTGATGACAGGGACTGCAGGTCAGAAGTACAGCGATTGTGCCAAGCTAGCAGTGGGAGTCAGAACTGTGACAGAGCGGTTTTGACAGTCCAGTTTCTGCAGCCTCTGGTCTCCAACATTTAAATAACAGGTCAAAGGAATTATAGGCATTATGCAACATTTGCACATTAAAATGTCTGAAAACAACTAGGCACACAGAACAAGTCAAAAGTTTGGACACCCGTCTCATTCACTGTTTTTTCTTTATTTGCATAATAAATGGTTCAGATTACGCCAAAAGTGTGCAAAGCTGTCAACAACGCAAAAGGTAGCTTCTTTGAAAAATCGAAAATATCAAAGAGCAAAAAACTTTTGTGTACTTGTAGGTCAGCAGGTGCGACCATCGACTGATTAATCGAAAGACTGTCCTGTCCTGACTGTCCTCTGCACATACAATGAAAAATTTAATAACAATGATGTATTCAATCTTTTAAATTTTAGATTCTTTAAAGACAAAATATATTTAGCCTTTTTTTCACAATTTTTGCTCACTGCATAATTACACATAATTCCATATTTCATAGTTTTGATGTCTCCAGCATTATTCTACAAATAGAAAAATAATAAAAAATAAAGAAAAAAACATTGAATGAGAGGATGTGTCCAAACTTTTGACTAGTACTGCATTTTATATGCTTTGTGTAAATGTTTCCAGCAATGTTCAAACCAAGAGAAATATGTAATTTTATTCAAGGGAATGTGCTTAATTTGGTTGCTAGTCACTATAAAAGCCCCAACAAAGCGGTAAAAACTTTGCACTGGCTGTCCCATTGTTTTCCTGTGGAGAGAGCTGTGACACCTGACTAAGCGGCAACCCTACCCTCGGTGTGGCGCACCGCTCAGATCTGCTGCTGACGCGCTCAAAGTTCTCATTATTTGAACTTTGACCTTGTTTGCCGCTGACCTTTCAAATCGCAACCAATGAGATAACAGCTGTATGTGACGACGCAGGCAGCAGAGATCACAGATGTGTAGAAGTGACACAAGCAGAAGAGGCTGATGGTCGCGCGAGAAGTGATATCATTTTAACGTTTGTGCAACGTCATCAGTGAATGAACAACGTACACAAATCTCGCAAGACTATCACAAATCAAGGGTTCCCTTCCAGACACAACTGAAGAAAAGTGTTTCAAGGTTCCCCAAACTCTAGAACACAACATTAAAAACAGACTACGATCTCGCTAGTAAACGTAATGCCTGGTGAAATGTGAACTGTCAGGTTGAGCTATAAGATTTTGAATCATATAGTTTATGAACTTAGCTAAATCCAGAGCTAAAGGTAGCTCAGCCTTTTGTATACTAGGCAGACAGGACATAGTGATAGTAGCCTTGTGTTTTGCCTCTCTGCGCTCTACCTCGCGGTGAGTCCGGGACAAATTTCGTATCATGTGAAGACCCCTTAACATCCGATGAAAACGGGAAACACCTGATGATTCTTCAGAGAGAGAGAAAGGAAGTAAACATGAGTCAATAAAACTTGAATATATTAGCTTGTCAGTGAACATGATTTCTGCCTGAGTCATGTGGTTGTTTAACAATGAAGACAACAACTCCCATGATCCTTTGCAACATCATCACTGTCAGTCTTTTGTCATTGTTTCAACAGAGAGACCCCTAGTGCCAAAAATTACACACCGTGTGTTTAACACTGGTGTTTTAATGTTTGGATTTGCTGATCTGAAATAACTTAATCACTAATTACTAAAAATAAGCTAATCACAATGATAAACAACAAAGCTAATGTGATTTTTACTCAACAGTGGCCACTTTGGGGCAAAAGTGATACTTACGGGTATACATTAAATGCTTAAACCTTGTGTAACAGTAGTGAACTGAGCCAGTAATGTGCTTTTACAATAATATCTAACGTTACCAACAATTTGATCGCATTAGCTAGCATTAGCCTGCAAGTCTGTAACCACAAAAACTCTAATTCAGGCGTTCTCAAAGTGTAGTCAGTGACAACCCTCAAATATTTTGTGCGACTCCCAAATGTGACATTTTATGCATTCAGTTTTCAATACTTTAGCACACAGCCTTCATTTAATGTACTACTCCACTACTGCATGTCCCCTTAATAAATGTCTGTCAGGTTCAGGATGACAACTGCTGGTTGCATGGCAACGGCAACTAGTGGCACCTGGCCAGTGTGGCAGGAATTACTTCTGTCATAAATGCTACTGCTGTGTTTCGGCAGACAACTCAGCAGATTAATGTGGAACTGAGACGGAAAAATTCACCGCGGAAAAAAACTCTGTATGTTGAAGAGAAAAGGAGGTCTCAGGAAAAAAACAAAGAGCTCTTACTTTGTTGGACTTCAAGGGCACAGATAAAGAAGTTTGCCTTTTCTGCAAACAAGCGAATTTGGTGCTCAAGGAATTTAAAGTTGTAAAGTGATGCCTTGAACCAATCAGAAATCCTACAACGAGTTCTTGGGTATCCCTCAGTCATAATATGCTGGCTCCCTAAATTGTCATCAAAACTTTGAGAACCCCTTTTGATTGGATTGAGAAAGTTTTTTTTTTTATTGCCTATGAATTCATAATTTTTGTGACAGAAATAAACGTGATACTTCAAGCATTATATTCTTGCTTTAGAGCTGCATTATTCGAACATAAAATCATTATACTATGGTGAATGTCCAGACAACATGAAGCATTAGAGGATTAGAAGTCAGTTGGAGCAAGTTCAGCATTCAGCTTTCTTTTAGCTCCATTTTGGTCTCCACCGATTTCAAGAAAATTGAGCTGCAGAGTTCAGCGGAGGGAAACATCTGGTTTTTAACTGCTTAATTCTCTAATGTGTTCACCAACTAGCTGCAAACTTCTCCCTTTGGTGCTGGCCAAGTAGCATATAGAAGATTTACTATGATTGGAAATGAAGTTGATGGCAGCAGAGTTTACAGGTCGGTGTTCCCCTGTAGTCTGTGATCAATAACCTCTCCTGTGAATACATGACTGCTCAACAGCGTGACAGCAAACTCTGATCCAGAGTACAAAGCTTTTTCGACTTTTCTGTTCACAAACTTCTCGTGTCATCATTGATACACCGTTATTTTGTACGTTGTTTTGCTCGCTGCAGTAGTTTGACAGCTACACTGCAGGTGATGCAACATAATATTCATGATTTATTAAATGCTTCCCCTTGAACTCCTGCGTTTACATGCAGTTTTTATGTTGAATGTCTTGTGCTTCTCTGGGTTTTCTTTGTTTTCTAGCATCTTGAGAACATGTTATTTTTTTAGATTTTTTGTTTCAGTTTCTGTTGATCTTAGTCCCAGGGCTCCGTGATGTGGCTTATAAATAATAAATTGATACTTTTAAGCTATATATCTGAATATACATAGTTTCTCTAAAATAACATACTGTAGATTCTCAAATGGTGCAAACATTTGATGATATAATAGTAGGGATGGGTGGATATATTTCTTTATTTCCTTCTCTACATGAATATTTGCACAGTTATCAGAGGTGTTGCAGTCTCATTTCATGTACTTGCACAAATATGCATGTGACAAATAAATATCTGGAAACTCGAATGGAATGCAGCCTTTAAAAGCAGAAAAGACAACACTTAGCTATATTATCATCTAACGATAACAATATTTAGTGTAAAATGACAATATTTATAGTCCTACCCGGACCATCTCCGCAACTCTCAGCCATAACCTAATTTAAGCCCTAACCCCAGGGCAAAACTGACTTTCTCACAAGACATGTTGTCAAGACAGAACTTCCTAATCAGGTCACAGATTGATGTGAGGAGTTGCAGAAGTCGGTGCAACACCAGAAAACCAAGACATCGAGATAATGTAGAGCTGCACGCTGGGTGATAACTGTCAGTGGGTTTATCGCTGTGAGCAACACCTTTGTACACCACACACACGGTTACTGGGTTCACTGTTACCATGGTAATCTGACAAACAAAGGCAGCGTCTCGTGAACTCGCGTCGCTGGAAAAAATCCCATCTGCCTGAACTTTTCCTGACGATTTATTCCGAACTCGGAAACTACGTGAGGATTCTTTGTTCGGTGATTACAGGAATTCACAGTATTCCCAGTGCGTTTTCCCGCCTGTGTTGGCGACGGCTTTAACAGTGTCAGTGACACAGCCAGGATGTTCCCCTCTGCTGGCTGGAGATGCCAGCAGTGCTGCGAGGAGCTTGGCTGGCCAGGCTGCCACCCGGCCCTTTGGCTGCTTGCGGTAAACACTGAGCTCTGGGTCTCACTGAGCTAATGAGGGGGGGACTCCCTCTGACACACACAAACACACACACACACACACACACACACACACACACACACACACACACACACACACACACACACACAGGCTCTGCTCTGTATTCTCCTCTTTCTTCCCTCTCCTCTCTTCTCTCACATGCATCACCCCACTTTGCCTTGATCGTGATGCCGCCGCTTTTGTTGCTGCGTGTGCGTCAGAGCCACACTTTCTTTCTTCTTTCTTTCTTTCTTTCTTTCTTTCTTTCTTTCTTGGATTTCACTGGACTGAATGGGATTTGAGCATTTTATCTGGGTTGTGTCAAGTCCTTAAATAAAGAAAAATATAAAGACGGAGCATGGTTTGTCTGTTAGATACAATGTAGGAATTATTTTATTTATTTTTTGATACTTGTTTATTAGAGATCGGCGTAACAATGGGCAGATATTATTACAGATGTTTCGCCTCTTAGTGCTTTTTCCCACTCGCATAATAGAGTTCCCATCCATAACCCAGCATGTACAAATTTAGAGCAGTTACGTGCATCATAAGATGATAGTTGCGTTTACAAAATAATTGGTAGAGAAAAAAATGAATACACTCAATTCAAACGTTTTTGACTGTGGTATACGGGAGGACAAAGCGAAAAGAAAACAAAAGCAAAACAAAGAAACAAACAAAAAGTCAAATTACAGTAACAAAGATCCTGTTCTGGATTGCATACTGCTTCATTGGATTTTTGAGCTGCAGCTAACGATTATTTCCATCATCGATTAATCTGTCAAACATTCTCTCCAATTAATTAGTTGCTTAGTCTGTAAAATGTCAGAACATGATGAAAATGGTGATCAGTGCTTCCTTAAAAAAGAGGCCAGAAATATTCACATCCAAGAAGCAACATTTTTTTTTTTTTAGGAAAATAAAATTATAGGAATAATTTTAGTCCAGTTTGAGGTCAAAGCTGTGAGGAGCTTGCTTTAAAAAACACTGTTACCCATAAACACTGGTGATTAGAGCACTTAGCACTTTACTGGCATTTTTCTGAGAGCATTTTACTGAACAGATGGTCATATTTGTTTTTTATTATGGTAAAAAATAAAGAAGTAAAAAGGTCGACTGCTGAATTTCCTGTTTGGCCAAGCAAAGTTGGCAATTTATTGAAGTGGGAAAGAAAAAATAGATTTTTTTTTTTGTTTGTTTTTAAGAGTTTAGTGAGAGCACATGTGTTGTTATAATATAAATATAATGTTAAAATGGAGGATTTGTCTGCTTTTGAAACGGTGTGGGATTATGAGGGAAACCTTTTTTCTTTCAAGGGCTTGGAAATCACTTTCGCAGATGCAACTACATGGAGTTTTTAACTGGTTATGAAACAGTCTTGATTTTATATTTATGGCTTATAATGACCTACATAAGCAAATGAGACCATAAGTGAGAAGACCGACTATTTCCGAATGTCTATTCTTAATGGCTGCCATTGTGTTGGATTTTCCTGGAAGTCAGACAAAATGATTTACCACACTCACCCGCAAGAGCCTGTGTTTACATTTTGCCAGGCAAAGTATAGCAGTGAGTTGTACGTTAGCCAGTTAAAAAGAAGCAGGAGTGGATTTTTTTTTAGATAATTTTATTTTTATTGACAGAAAAAAAAGAGAGAAAAGCTAAACGAGAGAGCACAAGTGATAACACAAGTCAGTCTTGGTCGGTCATTCAACAGATGAAGAGATTTGATCCTGAAACAGGTTTCTACTTTGCCTATTTTATTTATGAAATACATTGTGAGACGTGAGACGTTTTTACATCAGTATATGAATTCATGTCAGTGGCTACAACGAAGCTAACGCCTGGCTAATGTTACTTGAATGTTGCTAACGTGAGCTGCATTTGTAGAGCAAAACAAACACTGCAAAGCTTTCTGTGATTATGAGCATGATGACTAATGTGCACCATGCAGTCACTTTTATAGTTTGTATAAAGTTGAGAGGCTCAACCACTGAAGTGAAAAAACTATTTATGACCCGACTTTGCCCTACCAGTATGTACGTAGCAAGTTAAGCATGTTTTGATTACACATTACCAAGTAATCGCTCAGTGACACTGCTTGCATATTGCGTTTTTGTTGTTGCAAAGCAGTATCAAGTAGAATCTGATGCAACGATCCGTCATAAAACAAAACTTGAGTGCTGAGGGTGAGTTGAGCAGGTTCACAGCCTGAGGCAGGAAGCTGCCCTGTGGTCTGGTGGTGCAGCAGCGGACATTTCTTTATCATTTGCCAGACAGAAGCCTAACAACTGGTTTATAATGCAGCGTTTTATGTTGGCCTCGCTACTGAGCGATATCCAGCTGTTCATAACATGACCATCGAATGTTGATAACTTTAGCTTTTTCAATAAAATTGCTATTAGCAAGCAACTGTTAGTTCCATATGTATAAACAGTATTAAAACAAAGTTTCCTGTGTTTCACCATTATCATATAAATTAATAATCATACAAAACCACAAATACATACATTACCTTGTTGCTTTGCATCCTGCGAACTGCTGTGTTTGAAAAAGGAAAATAGTGGCGTATTGCAAAATAAGTTGCATCATTCTTTCACTCGTTTCCACAACAAATGCGCACCAGCCGGCTCAGGGCCTTTACGACACCAGGAGGTGGTGGTCATACTGCTTTTGTCTGCCAGAATCAACACAAAATTAGTGGCTTTAATTTCTTTATTTTTGTTTATGGTGATGTTTGTTTTTGTTGCTATCTTTTTCTTTCTTTCTTTCTTTCTTTCTTGGATGCCACTGGACTCTGTGGATGGGAAAGCACTTTGGGTTGTGTCATGTCGTTAAGTAAAGGAAAAATTGAAAGGGACAGTTCACCTCAAAATAAAAATTACACAATTTCCCCCTGGCCTGCCGTGCTGTTTATCCATCTAGATTGTGTAAAGTGTGAGTTTCACAGTTTTGGAGATATCTGCCTTCTCTCCAATATAATGGGACTAAATCTTTCTTTCTTGCGTTTTTTCTTTCTCCCTATTATTTCTTTCTCTCTTGCCCTCCCACTGTGGAATTGCTGCTACTGTAATTCACTTCCAATCACTCCCCGAAGGACGGTGTCAGACAGGGGCCAAAAGTCAATTGGGGTCAGAGACAGTCAGTGGCACATCCCAGTCTCAGGTCAGAGCGACCGGCGGGAGAAACGGTAGCCTCGTCTCTCTCATCTACAGTGAAACAAAGGAACCGTGTAGACGCGAAGGGAAGATCTGTGTCCCTTTTTTAAAAGAAAATCTGCTAAATCCTGTGAGTTAATAGAAGGCAGTTAATTTTATTGGTAAAAGAAGAGGCTGCAGTTTGGCCACAATAAAACCTCCATGAAGCTGCGAGCTGCTTGTAGCTTTCGCATTTTGCTGAAATACAGTCGGGCTGAGACGAGCTGTCTTGTTTTTATAAGTTCAGGATCCTCTCAGGGATTGTGAGTCAACAGAGAGGCTGTTGCTGATTTCTGGGAAAAAGAAGAGGCCGTTGTTTTCCAAGTGTGTTTTTACAGCGGTTATTTTTTTTCTTCTGTTGAGCTGGATTTTTATTGAATATCCACGTCCTCTTCTTCGCTCATTTGCTATTTTCCGTGGCATCCTCCTCTGCAATCTCCCTCAGGCAGAGCCATTATGGGGGGGAAGCATCTAATTTGATTACGTTATCAGCACTTATCTGATTTTCCTCCCTCTGAAAGTAGAGACACCCTCTTTGTGTCCTCTCCGGTCCTGTGATGTGTGTGTAACATTGAACTCTTGAGGCCACCACGGCGAGGTTGTTGCACAGTTTCCAACCTCGTCTTTTTGCAGTTTGCTCTCAACAGTGGTTCTGCTTCTTTGCTTTTTCCCTCCTCCTCCTCCTCCTCCATCTCCACCCCCACTCCCATCCCCCATCCACAATCTTCAATTTACTCTCTTTCTCTTTCTCTCTCTTTCTTCTTATGCATAAATGAGATTTGTCTAGACGGGTGCTGCTGGAGCACCAGCTCTGCAACCACAGGCCTCTGCATAACAAGCTCGTTATGCAAACGTGTCTGATTGGATGGCGCCGTTCCATTGGCTGCCACTGTGATAGAGTGTGTGTGTGTGTGTGTGTGTGTGTGCTGTGCGTGTGGGGTGGAGGGTGGAGGGAGTGAGTGGCAGGATAGAAAGAAAGAGTGAGAGAGAGAGAGAGAAAGAAAGGGGGGAGCTGTTAAGAGAGCGAAAATATTGTTGGGGGGGCTGTGAGATGTGAAAGTGAGAGAAAAGGAAGGCGTTCGTGTGTGTGTGTTGGGGGGGTGAGCTATGAGAGAAAGAGAGAAAGAGAAAACTAGGAGGAGAGAGAGCTAGAGCCAGACACTGCTCAAATTTGGTCACCATGGCAACACAGCCAGGCTGCTGCTGGTAGGGTTGGCGGGCGCTGCGGCAACGTGAGCCTTTCCACTGCGCTACAGAGCAAAACGCCTGTAAGTCTCTCCATGGAGCCACGCAGGCCTGCTGAGCAACAGGCAGCGAGCAGCAGCACAAAGCTGCTGTGCACTAATTCACTCCGTCGCATGTGCACACACATGTTCGCACACACGGAGAACCTGCGTACTGTACACACGCGTACACAAACAAAAGGGAAGGAACACACACAATGGAGAGAAGTTTAACACGCAAAAAAAGGGCAAACACATCCAGAGACACACATGCATTCAATACTCATCACATAAAGAGAAACACACCCACTCAGAAATATACTGCACTTGCATAAAGAAATGCGCACACACACGAGCACACAAATAATTATGTTAGAGAGCCAGACAGATAGATTACTTGGCTCGTTCATCGCTGAGCATAGCTGTATCGATCTTTACTGGTATCAGCATAAATGTTGTCTGAATTTGACAAACAGTCCCTCCTTTTTCTTAAAGAGACAGATCACCCTAAAATCAAAAATACCTGTTTTTTTCCTCTTACCTGTAGTGCTGTTTATCCATCGAGATAGTTTTAATGTGAGTTGCAGAGTTTTGGAGATATCAGCCTTCTCTCCACCATGATAGGACTACATGTCACTCAGCTTGTGTTGCTCAAAGCACCCCCAAAAAAAATACTCAACCAGAACTACTTTCTACTAGAGAGATATCTATGGCTGATATCTCTAAAAGTCAGCAACTCACATCAAAGCAATCTAGATCTCTTTTTGGGTGAACTGTACCTTTAATTCACATTGTGACAGGGCTGCCTCTGACCAAAGATTTTCCTAGCTGATCAGTAGTTGTCAGTTCCAGCCATTAGTTGACTAGTCACCGCATGTTTGTGATATTAATTTAATTATTTAATTAATTTTGGGGCAGGTTAAATACGAACGGGAAAAGTTTTAGTGATTCTGAATGATTCTGAGTAACCAGCAAGGAGACTGAACATTTTGTTAATTTATTTCAACAGAGTATAAACTTGTTCAAAATACAGATATAAACTAGAAGAGGTCACTCAGTGGAGTGCAGATCCCCACCAGGCACCAGACTCATATAATGTGTGTAGTGAAGACTTAAGGAATTTAATTCGGAACTTACCTCAATATTGTATAGTGTATTATTCTGGAAAAATGGAAGTTATCACTATACATGTGTGATTCCAGTGAATAGGAGTGCAGACGACTGATAGAGAGCTGGACATTATGAGATGTTATGATGTTGCAGTGAAGCTGACCTTTGACCTTTTGGATATAAAATGTCCTCACCTCATCATTTTATCATGGTAGACATTTGTGTGAAATTTTGTCATAATAATGGTCTAAGTGAATATTTGTGTAAAGTTTGAAAAAAAAAAAAAAAAAGAAATCCTCACAAGAATGAGATTACCTGAAAACATAATGTCTCCAGCCACAAAACAAGAAGGCATAAAAGTCATAAAAAAAAAAGGTCCTCCAGCATTCAGTCATGAATGTGCACAAACAAAATTGGGCTGATCAGCTCCGTAGTTTTCAAGATTAGCTGCGTACAACCTGTAGCTCATGCACACGCACATTCATTCCACACTGCAGCGATGACATGATCCCCTCCAAGCTTACACCTGGACGGGATAATAACTTCCAACTTAAAAAAATAAGTTGCAGACTTATCAACACGATGAATGATACTCACAGATTTTGGAAGTTACAAACTCACTCCTCAACTGCTTCATCCTCCTGTTCCCGCCTGAGCCCACTGTGTCTTCATCGTCCCCGGGGTCAGACTTCAAATCAAATCAAATCAAATCAAATTTTATTTATATAGCGCCAGTTCACAACAAAGTTGTCTCAAGACACTTTACATATAGAGTAGGTCTAGGACACACTCAATAGTTTTGTTTACATCCGACAATTGAAACAATTCCCCCATAAGCAAGCACTTTGGCGACAGCAGTGAGGAAAAACTTCCTTTTAACAGGCAGAAACCTCGGACAGATCCATGACTCATGGTGGGCGGTGATCTGACGGCACCGGTCGGGTTGAGAGGGAAAGAGGAGAAAGGGAAGAAAGAGGGGAGGTGGGAGGGGTGGAAGAGAGAGAGAAAAGAACAGAGGCAGAGAAGAACAGTAGTAACAGAACATCAATAGTAAATCTACAGTATGTGTAGGGAAAAGTAGTACATATAAATATGTAAGCTGTATGTAAATAATAATACTAATACTAAGATGTTACAATAATGATAATAAAATAATAATTATAATAGTAGCAGCAACAATGTGATGAATGTTTGATTGATTAGGTGAGTTATAATAATCCACAGTGGAAGGTTCAGCTGTGACTTCTGTACCTTACCTCTGTAACGTTACTGTAGTCCTGCTTGTTAAATTAGCCTCCATCGCTCACAGAGGCTGAGTCCTGGTCTAGTAAGACTGCTAACTGAGCTAACTAGCTAATGGCAGCTGCAGTGCTCCGGTGACCACAGTGTTAAAAGAAAAAAGGACTGTCTTGCAACAATTAGAGCTGCACAATGTGGTAATATTATTCTGACTGAAATTGCGATTGTGATATGCGATAAGATTAGTGGAAATGATCAGTTTTTCATTACAAGTTTCATGTTCATTGAAAAAAGAACATTAAAATCATGATGATGTGATGTTTATTATAGCAAAAAAACATGTTTTCTTCCATCTGGAGAGTACACGTTCATACATTGTTATCTCATACATTTTTCCTTTTTCAATACTGCGATACTTCTGGCAATACTGCAATTTTATTGCCATTGCAATTAATTTTGCAGCCCTAGCAACGATCACCTGGGCCTAATGGCGACGTGCAGCTCCCGAGTGGAATTTCAGGTGTTTTTTTGTTTTTCTTCTGTGACTAACAAATAAATGAAAATGTGCTTGACTCTTGACTTGTCTCTGACTGATGCTTTAGTCAACTATTAGAGGGCAACTCTACATTATTCTATGTGTTTTTTAAATTCATAGTTCTTTATAATTGTTAAAATATTAGTGAAAGTTCACTGTTTCAGACCCCTGATGTCATTTTGGACGTGTTGACATCTAAATTGTTTAGCTCCTTAATGTCAGTATCAGCCACCAGTATCAGATTTTCAGGGGTGCATACAGAGGAGAGAAACATCACATACTTTTCTCTTTCCCTCTCTCTTCACACACATGCTATCACGAGCACACACCAGTGAATTTGCTCGTGCGCAACACGCCTGATCACACAAACAGCACCTGTTAACTGTTAAATCCATATAGCCGTCCAGATGTCTCATATTAAACGGGCAGGATTCAGCTCAGAGCGCTGATTGGCTGAGAGCTTCTGTTTCCTGGTTTAGTCTGTGTCGTGTCGAAGCATCTGGAAAAGGTGAACGTGCGTTCTGACGCGTCTCCGTCCTCATCTCACACCGCTAACTGTTGACTCGTTATGCATTAATTAATAAATCTCATCATCATCACAGGCAGAAGAAGAATTATAATATTAGCAAAGCAGTGACACTTTGGGATGATGTAATTTAATTTATGTAAATACCATCAAGAAGAAGCTTTTATCCAGAGTGCTTCATAGTACTCTGACAGCACTTTTTTTCTTGGCGTGGGTGGCCTCAGTGGGAGCTCTAATCCTTAACCCTGGCAAAATTAATGCTATGCTTGTTTGCCCTATCAATGAGTTTCACATTTTAATTATTCCCTCTCTTTTTTTATCGTTAGATTTTAAAATTCTTTAACTGGAGGTAGAGCTGCTTTGTCGTGTCAGCACCGAAGTTCAGATGTTGAAGTCAATTGTGACTCAGGAATCCTGCTTTGATGCCAGCTTCACTCAGTCACAGTCACGTCTCGAGGCGGAGAGCTGAAGCAAGATTCAAAGTCAGATTGTACCTGTTTACATTTATAAAAATAGCTGTTTGGCAAGCGCTCTCGACTTTATCAAAGAAAACCTGAAGATGGCTCGGTTGGAATCTCGCTCTGCACAAATATAGTTGTAGTTTTGTGAAGATGTGTTGGAGGATGAGAGAGCTCAGGTTCAGAGCCGGCTGAACCTGACACATGATCTCATGTCCTGCTATTGACGAACAAATAACCACGCTGTGAAACTTTTCACTGTATATTTACAGCAATTAACTGGCAGCAGCGTTGCATGTAAAGTACTGTATTTTTTACAGCTTCTTCCTGTCATTTAGGATTAGAGTGTATTACTAGAAATAAATGTGACATTCATCACTGTATTCTTGCAAATTTACAACTTAATACTGGTCACAGTTTTGTCAGTAAATCACTGTATATTTAGAGGATGTGTTTGAGTTGCATTTCAAGAATAAAGTTGAAGTAAATCAGAGCAGATTTTTTTTTTAATTTTGCGCAAAGCTTGCTCAAGAGACCCTTTTGTTCCCTTGCAGCAGAGCAGCACTGTTATCTCCTCCTTTAGCCTTTAACTAGCCCTGACCTAAAGGGATAGTTCATCCAAAGAATGAAAATTCAGTTGTTATCTACTCATCCTCATGCCGATTGAAGGTCAGGTTTATTTTTTTATTTCACGAAACACTGCTGGAGTTTCACAGGAAAAAAAGTTGCAGAATCTCACAAACAATGCAAGTTTTCAAACGTAAAAAAAAAAACAAAAAACAATTGAGAAAAAAACCATAAAGTGCTTTCATATTGCTTGTCTGGTGTAATCAAAGTCTCCTAAAGCCTCGACATACAGTTCACTTGTGCATGCACACCATTTCAGCACACACAGTCATGTGAATGTTGCTTCAAGCTAAGGATCTACAGAGAAGATTCAGGTTAAAAACATGGTGAAAATGACGTCTTTCAAGTCAACTTGGCATGTCAGGGCTTTAGGAGAGCAGCAGCATGGAGGCATTTTATGTTTTGTTATTTTTTGTTTGTTTGTTTGTTTGCATTTGAAAACTGGAACACCGTTCACTTAAATTGTTGGGGAGATTCTGTTTTGCTGTGTAAACTGTGTTTTGCGGACTAAAAAACTAAAACCAACCTTCATTTGGCATGAGGGTGGGACCATAATGACTGAATTTTCATTTTTGAGTGAACTGCCCCTTTAAGTTACAGGCTAGTTAAAGGCTAAAGTAGCTTCCCTTTAAAAATATTTAGCGAGCTGACTTCTCTGACAGTGCGTTCCAGAGCTTTGGGGCATAACTGAGAAACACTGCACCCCTCACTTTCTTTCAGCTGTTTTTGGGAACTCCAATAAAACCAGCTGCAGATGAAAGCAGTGTTCTTGAAGGCAAGTAGGCAACAAGGGAGTTAGCAATGTAACTTGGTCCTAGCCCATTAAGGGCTTTGCATGTAAGGAGAAGGACCTAAAAATTAATTCTACAACTTACAGGAAGCAAGGCCAGTGGGTTGTGGTGTGGTTGTGTCCTTGTGGTGACACAGACTGACCAGCTGGCACATGTGCTCCAAAGTTCAGTTTAAAATGTTCCCCTCAATTTTCTTTAACCTTCCCAAGAGCTGTTTACAGTAAAGTTTACAGTAAATTCCTGGTGTAATCAGGTTATTTTTCTCCAACGTTGTGTGACAAACACTGTTCAGATTTCACTCTAAGTTTACGTCTAAGATTTACAGTGCAGTATTGTGCGTTTATTTATCCACACACATAACGTTCATTGTGTCTTTGTCTCAGGGGGGAATCCAGGCGAGGGTTGACAGCGACCTGGAGGAGACCTCAGAAGTGGAGGAGGAGCGGGAACGTCCAGAAATAGGCTCCGAGAGCGAGAGCAGCACGTACGGCCCGACCAAAAAGAAAAAGAAGAAACCGAAGGAGAAGAAAGAGAAGAAGCCCCGGAAGAAGAAGAGAGACGAGGAAGATGACGACGACGATGACGATGATGGGAACATGAAAGTGAGTCCGAGTCAAAGTCCATCAGGCAGATCACACCTTATATCCCGCTGTATTTTCAATTTGGCTAATTTTGATTGAGGGCCTACAGAGTCACATTAAATTCATCATCTCTTGATATGATAATCTAATAATAATAATAATAATGATAATAATAATAATAATAATAATAAATTGGATCTGAAGTGCTTTTCATGCACCCCAGGGACGTTTGACAGAAGCACAGCTAGTAAAAAAATGAATAAGTCTAGATCTAAAAACAGAGATGGACTACAGATTGAGGCAGTAAGACTGTTCAGGAGCTGCAAATGATGATTCACTGATGATTTAATTCATGAGTCATGATTAAATTAATTAACCTTTTACCACACACTGTCCAGCCTGTGGCGGGCTAGCTGTACTGTATATTCAACATTTATTGACTACTCATAAAGACGCAGGAGAAAAATACTCTGTTTGGAATGATCATTTGTGTCTGATATGGTTAAAGTTACATCTGCTCCTTCTCCCTCGTTGAAGTAAACACAGCGTTACCAATGATACTAATTAAGGTCCAGTTCCATCTAGTGTAGCAGAGCCTCTCCTGTAGGCCAGCATGCACAACAGCAGCACCCTGACTCTGTTTGACCTGAATGGAAGAGAACCATAATTGACCCTTCTTAAGTCCCGCCCCTTTTTGCTCTGTGCTCCTATCGAGTGCTGCAGGGATGATGTATTTTTGTAGGCCAGGCCTGAAGTTTCGAAGCTTCGCTCTGGTTCCCTTGACAAAAAGTCAGTGGGATTTCCCCACCGGATTTTGGATCAGTGCAGAAAATAAACTGTGGCGAGTAAGTTGGCACACCCCTAGTGAAAATCTCTTGCGCTTGTGTGAACCACAGGCCTTATTTCAGGGAAATAATGACTTTGAGATGAAGGAACTGGAAAATCTCATCCAGGTGTTAAGACTCATTCCTGCAGCACGCTATAACAGTCAACCTTGGTACGTGGCAGAGCCTCATTCCTGTTTCCTGTACGTAGATGTGTTATGTGCTCGACTCATGTATGTTGAAAAGAAAACCAAAATTTGAAGGCAGTTATAAGTAAAAGCAACATAGTCACATCTTAATTTAGCTGATGTTTGCAAACACTAGCTAACTAGCTTGCTAACATTTGATGCAGATTAGCTAGCTAAGTTACCTATCGGTTTGCTAACATTAGCTTATCAGATGTAACTCGCGAGGAGTGATCTAGATTAGCATTTTGCTAACATTTGCTAACTTAAGAAGACACTACATGTATTTTAGCTTTTTGTCCCCCAGCTACATCTTTTAAGTATCTTCAAAATTAACTTTTCTTTTCAACATAGACGAGCCGAGCATATAGAGACGGAGCGCATTTAAGCTCCGCCCACACCGGAGGGAAAACAATCCATGGCTCTCCATGGACTTCTACTGTGTGACGGTGCCTCTTGTCACTTTCCGTTTGCCAGCAAACAATGGAAAAATGTTTAAAAGCTGTTACGTGCTGGGACGCACTACCAATAAGTTAAAGAACTAAGTCTTTATAAGCTGCTGAACCGAAAAAAGAAATTCTTTCAGAAGACAAAAGTGTATACGGACATGAGGCGTCAGCAGGCTGAACGGGGAAACTGTGGGATCCTGAAACTCTGTAATGTTATGACTAGATTACAGCTGATAATTTGACCGGATAAACTGTAAAAATTTAATATAACTCAGCTATAAAAGGCCCGGTTTTGATTTTTTGATATTTGTTAGGTTAAAGGTTGATTTTATCTGTTGTTCATATTAAAGTATTTCGCCTCTGGTCATTCAGTGGGATCATTTCTCACTGAAAAGCACAGAGACAGGACACAGAGACCTGCTGGAAATATTTGTTTGTCTCTGTGGTGGGACACACGGTGCTAAAATAATCCATTAATGTGCTAAATTGAACGTTTTTTAGCATTTTGTTAGCGTTTAAGCACTTGGTTTCATATTATAGCGCTGGTTTTCAGAGTATGACGTGTTGCGCTCTGTCTCTGTAGCATATCTGAGTAAACAGGAACAGGGGAAAAAATGACTGAGGTTTCAAAAGGGGGGGTGGGACTTAGGAAAGGTCAACTTGTATCATTGGGAACACCTGTGTTTACTTTACTATTTCAGTGGCTGAAAGTAAGCGCAGTGAAAGTTTATCCCTCAGTAGATCAACATGAAAACAGCGTTTTCGTCAAGTAAAATTTATTTATATAGCACCAAAACGTAACAGTTACCACATAAAGACCGTAGTATAAAGACCGTACTCTTCATAATATCATTCACAGCGTCTGTCATTTATTGTGATTGCAGTGAAGGAACAAGAAGAAAAGCAGCTTTTTCCCTCCAAATTCAGTCATTTTGATCTCTCTCATCTGTATTTCCTCCAGGAGCCCAAATCATCCAGCCAGCTGATGCAGGAGTGGGGTCTCGAAGACGTTCAGTACGGCTTCACCGAGGACGACTATAAAACCATCACCAACTACAAGGCTTTCAGCCAGTTCCTCAGGCAAGCATCTAATTTTGTTTAACTGTTCAGTGTTTGTGTGGATTGTCAGAAAGCCTCACCGACGCTTCCAACAAAAACTCCACAGCGAGACCCCGAGCACGGCGCGACGAGCACACACTGCTCTTTTTGTTTGAGCTAGAAAACCCGGCTGTTGGTATAAAGAGTCTGTCTCACCTGGGGCTGTCTGGCTCGGCTAAGCCTCCGCTCTGACAAAGTGGAGCATGAGCTCCTGCAGTGCCCCCTGTGAGTAGTCAGCTGCTTACTGGATGCCTGTGACAGCCGGGAGGCTCTGGGACTCGGCGCTCTGACCCACTATCTTTCACAGGCCAGCGTGCCAAACCTCAAGCTGTTGCCTGACAAATCACAAACATGACATACACACGGCAAAGCAGGGAGAACAAAACTTAAGGGGCACTGGGGTGTCAGCAAATCAAGCCTCAGCTCCCTCCGGTGCTGAGGGAAGTAGAAATTACACCAGCAGGAATGAAGTGTGACATAATAAAGCTGCCGTTGTTGTCTCCTCTCCCCCCTCTGCTCTCACTCAGGCCTCTCATCGCCAAGAAGAACCCGAAGATTCCCATGTCAAAGATGATGACAGTGTTAGGGGCCAAGTGGCGAGAGTTCAGTGCCAACAACCCGTTCAAAGGCGCATCTGCCACCGCTGTGGCCGCCGCTGTGGCTGCCGCTGTGGAAACGGTTACCGTGGCACAGCCGACGTCTGTCAGCAGCAGCCAGCCGAGCTCTCTGCTGGGGCCAATCAAAAAAGCCAAAACCAAAGAGGGAAAGGGTAAGGCCTGGTGAACTGTGACAGAACACATATTTTTAGAAATAATGGGGCGAAAACCGCGTCGTTAAGGCGTCTGATGTCTCGCTCCGTGTGTGTCTCCAGGACCGGGAGTTAGAAAGAGGAGCAAGACTGTGAAGGAGGTGAAGAAGAAACCCAAGCCGAAGAAGACCAAATCAAAGACGGGCCAAAGTGGGAAGAAGAAGAAAGCATCCTCGGTATGTCTGGTTTTTCCTCATTTATCCTCTGAGCTCCTCCACTCCTCCATATTTCCAATCAGAGGCGGTAAAAATACACACAGACTGTTTCCCAAGTAGAAGAACAGGTACTTGTGTAGAAAAAAGACTCTGTAGTACTGATTCAACTTATCTACTGAGTAATGAAAGTACGGTGGTACTTTTCGTCTTGTACATCTTTTCACGTATTTATGTTTTTTGTCTTGTTGCAACTTTTACTTTGCTTTTCATCTTGTTAGGTGTTTTCAGCTCTGAAAGGTGCTCAAAGCATAAAAGTAAAAATCGCCTTCTGAAGGACATCTTTTCTTGAAGTACGTTAGTTTTTCTCATCTTTTTTTACACATCTTTTATGTTGTTTTGTTTTGTTTTTTGGTTACGTCTTTTACTTTGTTTTTTGTCTTGTTACGTCTTTTTCATCTGGTTACGTCTTTTTTGTCTTGTTACGTATTTTATGTTGTTTTTTTGTTTTGTTACGTCTTTTTCACTTATGTCTTGTTTTCTTGTTACATCTTTTACGTTGTTTGTCTTTTACGCTGTTTTTGGTGTCGTTACATCTTTTTCATCTGGTTACATCTTTTTTGTCTTGTTATGTCTTTTATAGTGTTTTCTGTCTTGTTGCTTATTCGTCTTTTACATTTTGTTATTTTTTATCTTGTTAGATATTTATTGTCTCTTGTTACATGTTTTATGTTGTTTTCTCACCTTGTTATGGTTACGTCTTGTTTGTCTTGTCATGTCTTTTATGTAATTTTTGTCTTGATCCATCTTTTTTGTCTCGTTACGTCTTTCACGTTTTTTGTCTTATGTCTTTTTTCAACTTGTCACGTCTGTCGTGCTTGATATGCACTGATGGAAACACCAGTCATCTTTACTACGTGTTATTGTCCTGTTCATTTAGGTTGAAATCCGTCCAGATGTTGGGCATCCAATTCTGCAAAATAAAAAATAATTCCCCACAAATGCTTCACAAGCTAAAGTAATGAGCCTGTTTTGAAAATGTACAGAGTAGAAAGTACAGATATTTGTGTTCAAATGCATGGAGTAAAAGTAAATAGTCGTCACAAAAATAAATACTATAATAAAGTAAAGTACAGATACCTAAAAAAAACCTACTTAAGTACAGTAACAAAGTATTTTTACTCAGTTACTTCCCACCTCTGTTTCCAGTGGCATCAAAGTGACTCTTTACTCGCTCGCTTTGAAAGTTGGTTTAGTTTAACTCCTTGTTAAGCTCTTTCTAGTGTGTGTGTGTTTGCATGTGTGTGTCTTTTCCAGAGTGAGGAGGACTTCCTGGAGGAGTCGGACTTTGATGACATCAGCATCCACAGTGCCTCTGTGCTTTCTGATACCTCGGGGGCCGCCACCAAGAAAAAGGCCCGACGTGGGCGGAAAAAAAGGAAAAGTATGTGTTCTGTCTCCACACGCCATGCTCTGCGGTTGTGTTTTTTTTTTTTTTTTTTTTCCCTCCAAAATCCCGTTGAAATCCCTCAGAACCAGACTGTTTGATTATGGGTAGCGGGGAAATTAAATTTTATTTTTTAAGCTGTATTTGTTTTGGGAAAGCTTTCTGAAGGCAGATTCTCTCAGCAGCGATTACCCTCACGCTCACAGAGTCTCGTGCACATGTAGAGCCTGATCATTGCAGTGTGCAAATACTTTAAATCATGTGTTGTTAATAATACAGATGTGTAATATGGATTTTTGTCAGCTGATACCAATAAGATAACCTATAATTTTTTCTATTTTAAGTTCATATAACCTGCAGTTTATGCGCACCTGAGGGTAAGAAAGGCTCAGATGATATTTCACAAAAAAAAAAAAACATCTCTCACTCTTCAAATGTTCATTTATTTTTTCTAGTGAAGTTCATCCAAAAACTATGTACTGTATCAGGGGTTTTCTAAGTCTCTGGGCCTTCCATGAGACAAAGTTTGGCACTTCCATTATTTTACTTTCTTAGTTTTACTCAATTCTTGGACGTGATCCTGGATGGGATCATTATTATGATATTTGATCCCAAAGACGCTCAACAATTGAGCCAAGATACTCCTGTTTTGCATAACTTTTGACTACACCAGAGACTTTAAAAAGGTCTGTCCAAAGACAGTTTTTACTTTCTGTCTTTGTGAAAGTGGAAAAAACAATCAAATTCACTGAAAACTATCTCTGAACTATCTTTTTAACCAAATCCAACACTTTTCTCCTGTTCTGTGTGATCCCTGAAAACCTCTGTACCACACTATATATGATATATTTTAGATTTTATAGAGCTTTTCACCCAATAATTCAAATTAAATGCTCTGACATAATCTGTCAAATCAGATACTATTGTAATCAGCTACAATTTAATTATCAAAATAATAAATAATAAAAAATTACCATTATCAACTAACAATTAAGAATAAGAATATTTATTGTGCACCTCTAGTTAAATGAGGTCATGTTTGCCTCTTCTTTCACCTTCTCCAGAGGAAGACGGTGATGGTTATGAGACGGACCACCAGGACTACTGTGAGGTTTGCCAGCAGGGTGGAGAGATCATCCTGTGTGACACCTGCCCCAGAGCGTACCACCTGGTCTGTCTGGACCCTGAGCTGGAGAAGGCCCCTGAGGGCAAATGGAGCTGTCCACACTGTGTGAGTAGATTAGTAGCTGTGTTTCCATCACTGTTTTCTTTTTTTTTTGCACATTTCTAGAAAACACTTCTTCAATTTTGTTTAATTACTTCCTGCTTTATTTTGGCAAAATCTCCCCTTATGTGTCTTTGCCTGTTTTTCCGCTCTTTTGATTTCTGATTGTTTTCACCCGTCCTTGATTGTTTCCACCTGCCCCTGATGAACCTCCCAGGGTATTTAGCTCATTTCACACTGTCAGAATTCATCAAGCAACAGAATATGGACCCCAAAATGCAGAGGGAGGCAGAGCTGTAGCTGTTCAAAAAAATATTTATTAACCACAAAAAAGCCAGAACAAAAAGAGCTCATGCTTAGATACGGCAGGAAGACGTCAAGGTAAAAAAAACAAAACATCAAAAGTCCAAAAACATGTAACAAGCCACAAAAACCACAGAGGGAAAAAGATCCTAAAAAGATGCACAAGGAAACACTGAGGTGCTCGACATACAGACGACTGGAAACTAAGACGCAGACACATGACTAAACACCCCGGGAGGCTGATCAGGAGCAGGTGGAAACAATCAGAAATCAACAAGGCGGGAAAACAGACAAAGACAGGAAGTAAAGACGACAAAGACATGAGGGGAGACTTTACCAAAATAAAACAGGAAGTGATTAGCATCAAAGGTCCAGTCTGTAAGATTTCGGGGTATCTATTTGCAGAATATGTCAGAAATTGAATACGCGATTAATAAATATGTTTTCATTAGTGTATAATCCCTTAAAAATAAGAACTGTGTGTTTTGTTACCTTAAACAAACCCTGTATATCTACAGAGGGAGCGGGTACTCTTCCACAGAGTCCGCCATGTTGCACCACCATGTTTCTACAGTAGCCCAGAATGGACAAACAAAACACTGGCTGTAGAGAGGGCCTGTCAGTGCTTTACTCATGTTAATACATGAAGCAAACAGAAACGTCACATTTCCACCCTGTTTTCCACTTTGTTTTTCACAGTTTGATGTTCTACTGGCTTGTTTTAATTACGTCATCTCGTTGCGCCCTCTTATTCTGAAATGGTATGACAAGTTTTCCAGCCGGAGAATTGGCACCACCTACTGCTTATCTCCACAAGCACCTGAGAAACGAAGCAAGTGGAGCAGCTGCACCTCCACTCACAGACTTGGGGGATCAAACCTGTGCTTTTGCATCATGCAACTTTGTAGTAACGTCTCAATTTCCAGGTCCCATAATTTCGTGGTAAATAGGTGGTAATTACCGAGAAATATATTTGAAATTTCTTAGAAATGACCCACAAATTACCTCCAAATTTCATGGCTGATTATGTGATAATTAGCAAGAACCATTTTCAACATATTTGAAAATTCTTAGAAATTACCCATAAATTTCATGGTAAGTGTCTGATAATTCTCAAGTGTCGTTTTCATGTTAATTATCACATACTTACCATGAAATTTGGAGGTATTTTGTTGGTAATTTCTAAGAAATTTCAAATACGTGACTTGTTAAGCACCACGTATTTACTATGAAATTGTGGGACCTTGAAATTGAACCGTTACCACCTTTGCTGTTTTCAACATTTAACATTTGAGCTACTTTGGATCAAAAATCTCATTCTCATGGTCTTCTCCCACTAAATTAGGAGGAGGCTGATTGTCAGTTGAGGCGAACAAAATCCAAAATGTACAATTTGTACCAAAATACAGTTATTTTTATGGATTATATTCATGCCAAATTGACAAGAAGCCTTTTGATATATTTGACGACTTTTACCTTGGTTTTCTAGAATTGTGTTTTTACAGACACGTAAGGCACTGCTAGCATTTCATACTTCTTCAAGAAAGTTTGTAATATTTTCCCTGGAGAGTGCAGAGAGTTTTAGTTTAATGCACACTGCTAATACGTATATTTTTTTAATGTTTTGTCATGAAAACAGAATAAAATTTCCTGCCATGTGTCCCCTTGTCACTAACCTTGCAACCCCACTAACCAGGCACTTACCTCGATGAGCAACAGTCAATAATTGCATAATCTGTAGAGGATAATAACAAGCATTCATTCACATTTTATTTTGCTGTTTAATTAGAAATTTGGTTAAAATTTGCAAAACATTTGAATGGAAACAGGGTTTATTTTAAATGAAGTGAAGGGGGGAATCTGTGTGTGTTTTGTGCCAATTGCATCAGCTGGGCTTGTATGAAAATTTCACACATTTATAAAGTAAATATTTGAGATATTTCACATAGACGTCGTACTTCATACATCCAGGGACGTGACACTTGACGAGCCTGGCTGTAGACCGCCAGTTTGCAGAGACATCTTCTCCTATATGCTGTATGTCACGTTCTTCAGATCTGCACGTTTGATGGTAAAACTCTGAATATTCTGTTTAAACAGCACATGTGAGTGACATTTAAAGTGAATACGACCTCAGTTTGAACTGTTATCTTCAGTAGTGACTCCAGCCCTTCTTCGCCTGTGAGCCCTTTAAAACGTGGATCTACAACCACATGTAGCAGGTTACATATGTATATGAACTGGTTGTTAATAATTCAGCCAAAGTATGATTTTACTTTTCTCAAATTATTTCATTTCAGCATTTTTTAAAGGCACTAGGGCTCCACCAACAAGGATTCATTTTTAAACCTGATTTAATTGTGGTTTAATTTAAGATTATGTGGCACCAAACTTTTGAAGCAGCTTAAAATTGGAAACGATTAAATTTAAACCTCATTTTAGTTTTTATGCTAAACCTAGATTACATTTAATTCTGTTGCAGCAAAACTTTAAACTCTTTAAACTTACTTTAAACTTTAAAATGTGGTCTAGTATTATGTTTTAATTTTTTTTAAATTGCTGCCTTTTTGAGATGGATTTAGCAAAATAATCAAGTTCCTTGAAGAAAGTCAAGGGGTGGACTCAACCCAGTTGACTTTTATGATGTGTCTCTTCTTTCTTTCACTCCATTAAAACAGATCACTTTATTAGATCAGTTAATTTTTAGTCTTCCATTATTTGGCCATAATTTTTCATTAATTTTGTCAACAAGTTTTTCTCAAAAAAAAAAAAAAAAGGTAAATTAGAGGTTCTCTGAATCAGCTAAGTAGACTAAAAAACTTTTTAGCTAGCCAGTAAACAATCTTACATTCTGTTAATCTTAGCTAGCTAGGAAACATGTTTACTTTTTTCCTAGCAAGTGCAAAATGTAATGATTTATGGATTTTTTTAGCGATCTAGCAAACAGTGTATTGCTTTGTTAAGGAATATAGAGCAGCTGAAAGTTAAAAGTTACTCTTATTAGCTCCTGACACCACTGACATTTATTTTTCATTTATTTATTCTAATTTGCGTATCTGTATTGATTAAACTCTATTTCAATTTGGTTTGCATTAATCAACTTCCATCCATTCGTCTGTAACCACTTACCCCAACAGGTTGCGGGGGGGCTGGAGCCTATCCCAGCTGACACTGGGCAAAAGCCGGGGTACACAAGTCACCAGTTCATCTCATGGTTAACACACAGGGACAGACAACCAACCACCCACACAGTTAACCTGTTATGCTGCATGTCTTTGGACTGTGGGGGGAAGCCGGAGTACCCGGAGAGAACCCACACTGACACGAGGAGAACGTGCAAACTCCCCACAGAGAGGCTCCCCAGCCCCCCAGCCGGCTCGAGGATTTGAACTCAGGACCTTCATGTTGTGAGGCGACAGTGCTAACCACTTACTACCACCCTTTCAATAAACTTGGATTCACTAAACGGACATTAATTTTTAAATTGAGCACTATGCTCTGCTTACTTTTAAATCTGGATTTATTCATTTAAACCTGGTTTTGCTAAACTCTGATCAGAACTAATTTTAGATTAAATTAATCTTTGTTGGTGCAACACAGCCTAAGAGATAAAAGTATCCAGTATTTCATTTTTCATCATATTTAAGATATTTTGTGTCATGAGTACACAGAAAACTCCAGAACTGTTAACTACTCAGCTGAGATATCACCGGAGTAAAAGTCCTGTCCTGAGCCTTTTCATTCTGGGGTGTGCGGCTGTTATCAGAGTATTTGTGAAAGCCAGTTTAGTCGGTGTTTGGAAGTTAATCATTCATGCTTTTCACAAATGCATTCTGCAAAATTGATAACTAACTAACACAACAGAGCTGTGATCACGCTGCTGTTTGGTTTCACCCTACCAATATGTTAATTCGGTTGTCTCCATGAAAAGAAAAACAGTATAAAAATAATCAAATCAAATTCAGTAATCAAAAAAATATCACCGTCGTTTTACAAACACCAACGTTGGTGAATTTAAATCAGCAGGATGTAACCATTTGCTACAACCCTCGTCAAATCAGTGTGGTTTGTGTCCCTCAGGAGAAGGAAGGTATCCAGTGGGAGGCCAAAGATGACGAGGAGGAGGAGGAAGAGCCAGCAGGCGAGGAGGAGGATGACCACATGGAGTTTTGCAGAGTGTGTAAAGATGGAGGAGAGCTGCTGTGCTGCGACACCTGCCCATCTTCCTACCACATCCACTGCCTCAACCCGCCTCTCCCCGAGATACCCAATGGGGAGTGGCTGTGTCCACGCTGCATGGTGAGCTCGCATTTCACACGCTTCACTATTTAACACAGCATTATGATAAATATATAAAGTACTGTAGTGCTGAAGAGACGTCCTGACCTCTGAATCTTGTTCTCTAGATGTAAGAAAACATGTTTGTTAATATCACATCATCATGAGTTTAATTGTTTTTTTCACTAAAAATGAAAATTGTGATGCAAACATTTTGATTTGCACTATTTAATCATATCACAATCACAATATCTGTCAAAATAATCACAATATTATGAGGTTGTTTAGGGATTTAGAGGCTTAATTTACTGCCGAGCCTTCCTTACCCATGTGGTGACCCTAATAATGTTCTTGACCTGCTGAGAAACTCACCAAGATATTTTACGCATTGACGTTTTGACACTTGATATAGATAACTACATGTATCACAGCGCTTCTCTTTCATTTCTCAGTGCCCTCCCCTCAAAGGTAAGGTCCAAAAGATTCTGCACTGGACGTGGGGAGAGCCCCCGCTGCCAGCCGAGCTGCCTGCAGGTCCTGACGGCAAGCCAAACGATCCACTGACCAAGCCTCCGCTCAAGGGCCACCCAGAGAGGGAGTTCTTCGTGAAGTGGGCCGGCCTCTCGTACTGGCACTGCTCCTGGGTCAGCGAGCTGCAGGTGAGATACGAGGAGCGGGTCCAATATCAAATTAACATTTCTGCTCTCTTTGGCCACGGCAAGTACAGCACGTGTCCTCTTTGCTAAAAATGGAACACGTACAACGAGCCAAGAGAGTTTTTACTGGAGCATCTTTTGCAGTTTAATCTGAAGCGATGATGTATGACAGCGGTTCCAAAAAAGCTGGGATGTTGTTTAAAACGTAAATAAAAACAGAATGCAATGAACTGTAAATCATTTTCGACTTGTATTAAACTGGATACGGTACAAAGACAAGATATTAAATGTTCAAACTGATAAACTTTATTGTTTTTTCTGAATATACACTCAGTTTGAATTGGGTGCCTGCAACACGTTTCAAAAACGTTGCAAAGGGGAGAACAAAAGTTTGGAACATTCGACAGGTGAAGAAGTTAAATAACAGGTGACACTATCATGAATGGGTATTAAAGGGGCATCTTTTGAAAGGTTCAGTCGTTCACAAGCACGGATGGGGTGAGGGGGCAAATAGTCCAACAGTTTAAGAACGTTTCTCAACACAAAACTGCAGGAATTTAAGGATTTCACCATCTACCATTCATAATATTATTAAAAGATTCAGAAAATCCAGAGAAATCTCTGCATGTAAGGGCCAAGGCTGAAAACCAACATTGAATGTCTGTGACCTTTGACCCCTGGGCGGCACTGCATTAAAGACTGCATTGAAAACTCACATAATTGTATAAAAGATACTACATGGGCTTGGAAACACTTTGGAAAACAAAGTTTGTCACAGCATCTACAAATGCAATTTAAGACTCTACAACGTTGGGGCGCCCCTGTAGCTCAGTTGTATTGAGGCTGTCAGTCCTCTGCAGCCGCCGCTGGTTCGACTCCCGCCTGCAGCCCATTTGCTGCGTGTCATCCTCTCTCTCTCTACCCCCCTTTCCCATCGTATCTTCAGCTTTCACCTATCAAAAATAAAGGCAAAGAGACTCAAAAGACAATAACATCCAGAAAGGCTTCTGCAGACTTTTCTGGGCCTGAGCTCATCTGAGATGCACTGATGAAAAGTCTGCTGTGGTCTGACGAGTCCATATTTCAGATTGTTTTTAGAAATCATGGACTTCACGTCCTCTGGGCTGCAGAGGAGAAGGACCAGAAGTTGGTATTGCCGGCACCAACTTCAAAATCCAGCATCTGTGATGATACAGGGGTGTGTTTAGTGCCCATGGCATCATGGGTAACTGTCACACATGTGAAGGCCCCATTAATGCTAAAAGGTACATACAGGTTTTGGAGCAACATCTGCTGCCATCCAGACGTCTTTTTTAAGGACATCCCTGCTTATTTCAGCAAGACGATGCCAAGACACATTCTGCAGGTGTTCCAACAGTGTGACTTCGTAGTAAAAGAGTTCAGGTACTTGACTGACCTGCCTGCAGTCCAGACCTGCCTACTACTGAATGTGTGACACATTATGAAGCACAAAATGGACTGTTGAGCACATGAAGTCATATATCAAGCAAGAATGAGAAAGAATTTTACTTCAACAAATTTTAGTTGAACCTGTCTTTGTACTGTACTTAATTGAATACGGGTTGAAAAGCTTTTTGTAGATAATTGCCTTATGTTTTTATTTACGTTTTACACATCCCATTGTTGTTCCTTTAGCCATTCGGTTGTCTGTCTTATATATAAAATATAAGTGCACATTATTTCACATTACTTCACGCGTCAAATCATCACACCACAGTTATAAAGGAATTCAGAGCTCTCAAACCAGGCTTGCATTTAATTTAGTGATGTCTGAAGAACTGCTTGTTTAGAAACACAACAGATCTCTTAATTTATTTTGTATTCGTCTCCCCTTCATTGAATCCATCCTGGAGTTTGAAGTAGTTAATCAAATTAGTCTCAACACCGTGGATAGATTACATTTTGCAGACTTGTAAGGAAAGTTCCTTTCCCTGAGGTGGTTCTGAATTGATCGTTTTGTTTTTTTTTCCCCATTGTTTGTGCAGTTGGAGCTGTATCACACCGTCATGTATCGGAACTACCAGCGTAAGAACGACATGGACGAGCCTCCGCCGTACGACTACGGCTCTGGAGAGGAGGAGCTCAACAGCGAGAAGAGGAAGAGCAAAGACCCCCAGTACGCCGTGATGGAGGAGCGCTTCTACCGCTACGGCATCAAACCAGAGTGGATGGTTATCCACCGGATACTCAACCACAGGTGGCTGCTCACAGTTACACACAGTCCAACACCTTTTATCAGACGCTGCTTCAATTTAAAGTCGTTTTACAGACTTGATGGGAAGCTGCTGCTTCAGTTTGGTTTATGCTCGCTGTCATGTTGCCTTTGCTTGCTCTGTAATATCACTTTATATAAGGAGATTATTCGTCACAGCACTGCGTATTCCAGAATATGGAGACACTGAGGGTTTGAAATCACAGAAAATGAACGGTGAAGGACAACGGCAGTAAATTATTTCCCGTCATATATCACTCATATTCACAGAGATTTACTCCAGACACATTCAGTATATAGTATGATAGCTTTTACTATATGCAGTGGTGGAAAGTAACTGAGTACATTTACTCCAGTACTGTAATTAAAGGTATAATATGTAACACTAGAGGTTTGTGATGGTGTCTGTATCTGCAGGACTCTCCCTTCTACCTGTATTTCCTTATTTTTTCATCATTTTTGGCCTGCCTGGGACAATTTACTGACCCAAAATGTTGGTGTTTGATGTCCTGGTATTTCTCTGGTGCATTTATGAACTGCTCAGAGATATCCTGCTGATTATTAAAGGGACAGTTCACCCCAGAATCCAAAATACATATTTTTTTCTCTGGCCTGTGGTGCTGTTTATCGAACTATACTGTTTTAGTGTTAGTTGCCGAGTTATCGTCCTTCCTGCAGTAGAATCTACTGGAACTACTTTCTTTCTCGTAGAAAAAAAAAGTTGTTCTTACATGAAACTGCTCACAACAAGGTCTGTGGATTATCTTCAGAAGCCAGGTCATGATTTCTGGAAAGAGACGCTGGTTTTAAATTTTCATTTTTATGTATTTTTTTTTGGCACTTTGAACACTTTGAATTGAGAGTGCCATTTAGTGACATTATACTGAAGAGAAGGCAGACATCTCTACTGCTGATATCTCCAAAACTCTGCAGCTCACACCAAAACAATCCAAATGGATAAACAGCACTACAGATAAGAGGAAAAATATGTGTTTTTGATTCTGGGGTGAACTGTTACTTTGAGTACAGTGTTGAGGTACTTGTGCTTTACTTCGGTATTTTAATTTTCTCCTTCTTTCTACTTCTACTTCACTACATCTCAGAGGCAGATATTGTAGTCTTTATGTCACCACATTTATTTGATGACCTTACTTGCAGATTCAGATTATTAATACAAAACATAATCAACAATAAAATATGATGTAATATTACAGGTTAAACTACTGAGCAGTAGATAAAGTTGAATTTCTACCAGCTGCAACATTAAATCAATGAACACATTAATGCATAAATAATTATTATCCAATAATATAATATATATTATTCTGATTTGTGAAATGGACCATTCTGCCTAATGAGTACTTTTACTTTTGGCACTCTGAAGCAGTGGTTTTCAACCTTTTTCTGCCTGAGGCACATCAAGGACAAACCAAAATCTCAAGACAGACCTGCATTCAAATCTGTGCATCACAGCCCCATAACATGTCTTATCACTCAACAGTCTGTAAATGTTTATTTCTATTTACTATTTCCAAGTAAAACTTGGCAAATAACTATAACTAACTACTATAAATAACTACTATACTACTCACTAAATATTCATTGATAAAATGATTCAACATTTCCTTTGACACTTTATAAAATTACATCAAAGAAGCAAAACACCTCACTCATTCTTGACAGTTGGGATGAAACCTTATTTTTAGAGGTTTTGTGATTTGTGCTGTCCATTTACGCTGGGAAAATATATTTTAGAAGATCAAACAGTTTGCTATCAAACCTCCTAGTGATTGATTTTTTTAAAAAATGTAGCCCTGTCTGATGGAAAGTTGACATCTTATGGAGCTGACAAACTGTTACATTTTTTTCATTTCATATCATTGTCATAGTGAGTAGCCAGTTCTTTAATGATAATCAAAATACACATTTTTAAACTGTAATTCTTATTTAGCTTTGATTTAGAAGGGCTGGTACGGTTGAGACACATCTGAGAGCAATATTATTTAATGCATTTGTCTGAAAGTATAAAGTTTACCAGAGCTTGAGGAGTATTTCTGCCTTTTGTTAAAACAGGAAGTGAGACAGAGGCCCTCAGGGTTTAACTTAAATCTTTTTATGCCTGATTAAATCATGTTTTTGTACAAATCTGACAGAGTTGAAGGAAATCTGGGACACAACTTTAAAGGGCCAACATTTTCATAAAAAAGTATATTTTAAGACAAAGATCATTGTAATAGCACATTTTAACACTTGTGTTATCAAATATTGTTAATTTCAGATTTTGGAAGCTTTTCAACACATTTTTTAATTGTTTAAAGTTGTGAATTCTTGTCTGGGACGTGGGTGTTTTCTGTTTTCACAGAGCAAGTTTAGAAATCAAAAACATTGAATCAAACCAAAACATTTTAAAAATCGCGTATATTTCATATATATAAATCCGTCCCTTTGCAGCTACGATTGCAGGAGTGACAATAAGTGACCTTTATGTGATTTTGTGTGTAGGATGTGTCACATCCCTTTAACAAATGTCAGTAAATTCCTTCTGAATATGTTCTTACAATCCCTCGAACAGCCCTGATCTTTCTGTTTTGTTTGTGTTTGTTCTCCACAGTTTTGATAAGGACGGTGACGTTCATTACCTGATCAAGTGGAGGGACATGCCGTACGACCAGTGCACCTGGGAGGTGGATGACTTTGACGTCCCAGAATATGACAACCACAAATCTTCTTACTGGGACCACAGGTTGGTTCACAGCATTTACTATCATATTTTGATATTTCGAAGCGGAGCTGTTGTTAATATCGAGTGGATGATGATGCTGAGGACGAGCGGGACTAGTCCCCGGCGGTCAAAAATAAACAGGGCATATGCTGCTGTTTCCCCTCTGCCCTGCCCTCTATCTGTGCTGCCCCTGTTCGAGCTGTTGGCTCATCACGTTGCTGCAATTATCTGCCAGGGAACAAATACTGGGTGAGGACCAGCGCCCCCTGGTGGTGAGAAAAGGAAAGAAGATCAAAGACGACCATCCAAAGAGGGAAGTCCCTCCTGATGCCCCCATCATAGACGTAAGTTTGGATATTTAGATGCACTTTGATCAGATAAGTCCAGTGACTTGCCTCAGTCATCTGTTTCTTTTTGGAAGATTATTATCAGCTTCTCTCTGCGTCAAATCTCTCCAAAGTAATCCTAATTATTATGATTTTGCATGATGACACTGTGTTGTCTCATCACCAGCCGACCATCAAGTTTGAGCACCAGCCGTGGTACATTAACGCCACTGGAGGAACCCTGCACCCGTACCAGCTGGAGGGTCTGAACTGGCTGAGGTTCTCCTGGGCTCAGGGCACAGACACCATCCTGGCTGATGAGATGGGCCTCGGAAAGACGGTGCAGACGATAGTGTTTCTCTATTCACTCTATAAGGAGGTGAGGCTGCAGCACCGTCCTCTTTTGTGATGTCTGTATCACACACGGCACAGTAAGTTTAGTTTAATTTATTTAGAGAAGGGACAGTGCAAATTAATTCCATTGGAGGTCCCCGGCCAGGGTGCTTGAAAGCTTCCTGAAGTACATCAAAGCAAAAACAAAACAGATTTAAAGATTGGGAAAGTACACACAGTTGTTAAAGTCAGTAAAAGGAGTAGTGACATCTGCAAACAAGCAGGACGTATACAATACTTGTCTGCAAATGTCGTATACACATTTGCAGACAAATAGGATATATAGATAGCTGCAGTACAAACAGAGTTTAGTGCTGACGTGTATGTGTTAGTCATCTATTGTTTTGGCTGCTTTGGTTACTGAAAGATCTGAAAGCATTGAAGGGACGGTACACCCCCAAATAAAAATGCATGTTTTTCCTCTGGCCTGTCGTGCTGTTTATCCATCTAAATTGTTTTGGTTTGAGTTGCAGAGTTTTGGAGATATCAGCTGTAGAGATGTCTGCCTTCTCTCCAATATAATGGGACTAAAGAGCACTCTTGTTGGCTTGTTGTCCTCAAAGCACCAAAAAAATACATTTTGAATATTCGACACCAGTGTCTCTTTTCAGGAATCATGACCTGGTTACTCGAGATAATCCGCAGGCCTTGGTGTGTGCACTCCTACGTGAAACTGCTCACAACAAGGCCTGTGGATTATCTTGAGTAACCAGGTCATGATTTCTGGAAAAAGACCCTGGTGTCGAATATTTAAAATGTATTTTTTGGGGGGAGCTTTCAGCACTACAAGCTGAGTGCCATCTAGTTCCATTATGTTCAAGAAAAGGCATATATCTCCAAAACTCTGCAGCTCACACCAAAACAGTCTAGTTCCACACAGGAGCCAACGGACAAAGGACTCAAAAGCAGGACTCAAAACACAAGGCAGATAAAAAGTCTTTTAATTGTAGAAGATAGTCACACGGGTGGTCAGTCCAGAGAAACAAAGGTATCCAAAAACGATGGATACGAGGCTAAGACTGGTGGTCAAAACTGCTAAGATTGCACAAGGAACTAAAGCTGGAACGTATAACTCAAAAAACTGAGACGGACTGGCAACAGACACGAGGACTATGAGGGACAGGTGAAGCCAGTTACGGCGAGGCAGGTGATCACAAAGGTGGGAAACACACAGGGGCAGCAAGTTGAGTGTCTGAAACGAGAGACAAAGGTGAGTATCAAAATAAACAGGAAATACTGACTGAAAACTGGAAATGAGGAAAACATGACATTAATAAAGAGATCAGGATGTAACATTTAGATGGATAAATAGCACCACAGGTAAGAGGAAAAATATGATTTTGGGGTGAACTGTCCCTGTCCCTTAAGTTGTCTGATGTGTGTTATGACTGTATCCCACTCTCTAAAGGCTAAAGGCACTTAGTGACACACTTGTTTTTATAAGCTACAAGTGGTGTTAGTCATGAGTGACTTTGTAAACCAAGTTTGTGTATTTTATTAGTTCATCCCTCAACTTAAAAATGAATATTTTTTCTAAAACTGAGCAGTGCTTTGACTGTGTATCTAGTGTTTTGAGTGCTTGTTTGTTTAGTGAATCGAGAGGGTTCAGCTCACTGTTGTTGGCCTGTGACCAGCCTCTCAAACAGCACTTCAGATCAGTGAAGATCACAGAATACAGAAACATCTTGGCTGCTGCTGTTTTTTTTGAACATGTGACTTAAAGGAGCGGTTGCACTGCGCTCATTTTGATTCTCTGAGTGTGATGCAAACAGTATTCACTATTAATACCAGTTCTGATGGTGCAAATGGAATAGAACATGTTGGACGATGAGAAAAGGAAATGATAGAATCTATATTTTCTTCCTGTGGTGATGTTTCCTCCTCTTTCTCCTCCTCCTCTTCCTCTCCCAGGGTCACTCCAAGGGGCCGTTCTTGGTGAGCGCGCCCCTCTCCACCATCATCAACTGGGAGCGGGAGTTTGAGATGTGGGCTCCAGATTTCTACGTGGTGACGTACACCGGAGACAAAGACAGCCGGGCGATCATCAGGGAGAACGAGTTCACCTTTGAGGACAGTGCAGTCAAATCAGGGCGCAAGGTATTTCGCATGAAGGTACGTGAGGTGTTTTCAAATATCGTGAAAAAAAGGGTAAGGTTTGGGTGGCTGACATCCTACCTGACAATTTCCAGTTATAGAAAAAAAAGTCACTTTTGCTGCTTCATGCAGTACTTTTACTTTTTTGACCCTTCCAAAGTCCCGCCTCTTTTGGACCCTTAGTCAGCTTCCTCCTTTCCTGTTTCCTTGCATCTATTTTGATGAAAAGAAAACCAAATTTTAAGCTAACTAGCTTGCTAGCTAACTACATAAACTGTTAGCTAGTTAGATGCATCTAATATTAGCAAAATGATGGAAAAAGGACAATTATTGCCCAAGTTCTTTTTAAGACCACCTGCCCCTCACCTGTAGTATTAAACCACAGGCTTTGTTGTTACTGCCAGTAACTACAGATGTCATATGCACGTAATAATGCAACTGCATATTAGCATCAAAATCTGTTAAAGCTGATTAATATTTCCTGCCAATCAGGACTGCATTCTGCAGACAAGAGTCTGTTCACTGAATTATAGGCTAATAAAAACAACATTCATTTAGTAAGAAAGTGATGATTTTAAACAATAATAGGCTTATTAGGCCCCAGCTCCCAACGGTGTTTGCTTCTCAAAAATCTGGTTCTTGAAATGTGGTTAATGAGCCCTGCTCTATACATAAAACTGTTTCAGTCTTGCACACAGTTTGATCAATACTTTGATTAATGTAGCCCACAATTTGATAGATGAAGAGTTAATTTATTTGTTCATCCATTAATTGATCTTGTGATTTAATGCCTTGCAGTAAATGTTTGATTTTACTTTTCTTTGGAGGGATTTTTTTTCTCTCCTTGTTTGAAGGTAAAAGGAGAAATATTACTGTCACAGTCTAATTTAAAAGATTTTTTTCCCATGTTTTTGGAAATAACTGACTTGAACTTTTGTGCTTTATAATCACACTGACACACACACACACATTGCAAACCAGATCAGACCTGGATGGGTCTATAACACTGGATTTGAAAATGGTTGTTAGACTCCATCTTTGTCACTATAAAGCTAATGGACAAGAGCTTGTTTGAAGTTGCCCGGGTTGGTGTTTGGCGCTAAAGATGGGTGGGGTGGTGGTGGTGCTAGAGTGGGTGTGGATGGTGGGTCCAATTTGGAAACTTCTGTCCATAATTCCTAATGGCTGGCCTGATGGGAGCACGGATTAAATTCAAATGGACAGGACTCAGGAGAGATCACTTGCTTTATTTTGAAGGAATACAACAACAAACAGTGCAGTAGATGTAGTATGAAGTCATTTGTTCTCCTCCATATAGTCCCACATCTGAGTCGTTCCACATTAGATATGTTCTTGTTGACGTTCCTCTTTCCGTCCCCTCGCAGAAAGACACTCCCATCAAGTTCCACGTGCTGCTGACGTCCTATGAGCTGATCACCATAGATCAAGCCATTCTGGGCTCCATCACATGGGCCTGCCTGGTGGTGGACGAGGCCCACAGACTGAAGAACAACCAATCAAAGGTAAAACAGCAGCATTTCTGGTGCCTATAGCAGCCTGCTCCAGTGAGTGACAGCATGGATATTATCGGGGACACAAAAAACAGGAAAGGAGCAGGAACACAGACAGATATGAGCAGCAAATGTTTGTGCATAAACTCAGCAGTGAAATAAAAAAGTCTTCTTTTTTTGGATGGATTGGGTAACGCAATGTGTCCTGTCCAGTTTTTCAGAATTCTCAACGGGTATAAGATCTACTACAAGCTGCTGCTCACCGGGACTCCTCTTCAGAACAACCTGGAAGAGCTGTTCCACCTGCTTAACTTCCTCACCCCAGAGCGCTTCAAGTAAATCCTTCCTCTCTTATATTTTATCATTCCCCTCGTCTTTCTGTCCTTCTCCATCTTACAAGTATCTGCTAGCTGGTGCATGAAACATATCCCTCCTCAGACTGATAGACAAACACTGTGATGCTCGGATGAATGATTGAATTGAGAATAACTTCAAACGGTAAACAAAACTAAATTAGAAAAGAAATTGTGTTTGCTGTAGCTTTAATTTGATTGTTTAATCCTTCCACCAGTAACCTGGAGGGCTTCCTGGAGGAGTTCGCCGACATCTCCAAGGAGGACCAGATCAAGAAGCTCCACGACCTGCTCGGCCCTCACATGCTCAGGCGGCTGAAAGCTGACGTCTTCAAGAACATGCCTGCAAAGACAGAGCTGATTGTCAGAGTGGAGCTCAGCCCCATGCAGAAGTAAGCGCCAGGATAAAAGAGGAGAAATAGTTGTCGCTGGAGGTGATACAGTGGAGATTAAACAGGTTATAAATGCCAAAACAGTCATGCAACTGGCCTTAAACTATAGAGCAAAACTTCAAATGTAAAGTTGCTGCTGTGAAGTTTTACATAACATAAGCAGTTACATGTTCTCCATGCACTAGCTGACAGTTTAATTTAACTGTTGTTGTGAAGGCTTAAAGTCTCCAAAGTAAAAAAAGCTTATTTTTCCCCTGACCTGTAGTGCTATTCATCACTAACAGATTGTTTTGGTGTGAGCTGCAGAGTTTTGGAGATATCGGCCATAGAGATGTCTGCTTTCTCTCCAGTATAATGGAACTACTTGGCACTCGACTTGTGGTGCTTAAAGTGCCAAGAAATGAAAAAAAAAAAACTAAACCCGGTCTCTTTCATGAAATCATGACCCGAAAAAGCGCATCCACTCATGGATGAGAGTGTGGAAAGAAAGCGGTTCCTTGTGAAACTGCTCACAACAAGGTCTGTGGATTATCTTGAGTAACCAGGTCATGATTGCTGAAAAAAAGACTGCTGTTGAGTTTTTCAGATTATTTTTTGGTGAGTGGTTTGAGAACCAGCAAGCCGAGCGCCACAGAGTTCCTTTATATTGGCAAGAAGGCAGACATCTCTACTGCTGATATCTCCAAAACTCAGCTCACTCACACCAAAACAATCTAGATAGAAAAACAGCACTACAGATAAGAGGGAAAATGTGTATTTTTGATTTTGCAGAGAGCTATACCTTTAAATGTAATGTAATTACAAAAAGCAAAGTCATCAAACTTTCTGTTTACCTGGAAGCAGTTGCCTGTTCTCCATGGACAAGCTAAAGTATCTGAATACAGGCCTGATTTGGACAAGCATTTTTTGGAAATAATTTAAAGCCACTACAGAGAGTTTTAACTGGTTAGGAAACAGTCTCAATTTATTATTCATGCATCTATATGACCTACATAAGTTAACAAGACCCACCACCAGGTTGGATTCTCCTTGAAATCAGTTGAAATGAGTCTGTGTTTACATTTTCCCAGACGGAGTCACAGTGAGTCATGCATTAGCCAGCTAAAAAGAAGCAGGAGGAGATTTTTATTTAGATAATTTTAGTTTTGATGTGTTATTTTGTAGTAGAAACGCTGCTGCTTTTTGCCCACAGGGGCCTCGAAAATCAACAAATTCTGAAAGTTCCTTGTCGCTTTAATTGAACTCTGCTTATTGTCAAGGCTTAAGGTCTTAAATACACAAACAGTGATCGCCACTTCACAGCACTGATATAGTGAATTCCAGTGTGAAGTAATTACCCCAGGCTTTTAATCACACGATCAGGTTTAAAAGTTTATTTTCCCTAAGTGGTGGACTATGTTTAAAGAGTGGCAGATTGTGTTTTTTAAGTCTTATCTCTTTTGCTGATTCAATCTGATTTCTGCAGGAAATATTACAAGTTTATTCTGACGCGGAACTTTGAGGCTCTGAACTCGAAAGGTGGAGGGAACCAAGTGTCCCTGCTCAACATTATGATGGACCTGAAGAAGTGCTGCAACCATCCCTACCTGTTCCCCGTGGCTGCTGTGGTAAGGCTCCAACTTCACTTAAATATTTGATCTGAATACTGAGTGCAAAGTGCTGAAATCAAATGTCGATGGCATGGAAAGAGGACCTGTGGGGGGATGAAAACCATGGCTGTCCAGCCTGATACCAACCTGTATGCCACAAATTGCAGCCCTTGTCTCCAGGATGGAGATATACTGTAGCACTGTGGCTTAAAGCTTTTAATTATACTTAACGAGTCTTCATATATTTCTTCCGTTGATGCTGGATTTGATTTTTGTCTCTGCAGGAAGCTCCTGTTTTACCCAATGGCTCATATGATGGCAACCTACTGGTGAAGTCCTCAGGAAAACTGACACTGCTTCAGAAAATGCTGAAGAAACTCAAAGATGAAGGACACAGAGTTCTCATTTTCTCTCAGGTAACAGTCGAATAAATATCAGACCTGAAACAGATTTGATCTTAAATTGTGCGTGTGAGGAATTTAAGAACTTTTGTGGCATTCATCAGAGTTTTCATGCCTCCCAAGAACAGAATTTAAGAGAACCCTCAACTACACATTTGCCAATATGCAAAAAAGTAGTACTTGCAAGAAAAAGTATTTATTTACTTAATGATTTTAAATATTGCACTTAATTATGAGGGTACCGAGACAGATTCTTCAAAACCTCTGAGCTGTTCTGGAGCCTAAATTTAGATCAGAGACAAAACCATCGAATCCACCTCATCTGTAACTACTCCCCGGTATGCTGGCTGTCCAGAGAGAGTTTGGTGATTGGTCTGACATGTCCCAGTCCACTGTTTAACTGGTATTAAGGCTGGATTACTCCCATACGGACAGCTGTGAATACACAGCACCACTGCTCAGCAGACAAGATAAATCCACGATACTCTTTGTAAACATCAAGGCACCATCTCCACATACGTTTGCTTTCCTCAAAAGTTAAGAATCCATTAAATAAACATCTAAATAATATGTTATGCACAGAAACTTGGCTCACTCATCGGGCCGGTTGCTGTGTGTGGGCGAGCACGCAACCTGCTGCACCTGCTGCACACCGACAGAGAAACCTGTGGTGTCATGTCGTTTCCCTTCTTCTTTTTTCTGCGTTTAACGTCACCTGTCAAATGTCAGCGGCTCGTTGCTCTGCCCTTACATGGATTTATTGGACCGTTTCTTTATGCTTATTGCAAACTTCCTGGCACGTGCATCCAATTTAAGATCAAACACGATTAATCAGCTTATTCAGGTGGGTAAGAACAGACTCACTGTCAGCGCACGTTTCATGAATCCCACATAGGATTTTCATATTTTCCTCTGAGGGCTTTGTTTAAGAACAAATATAAGAGAAAAGTAAGAAAACATTTGTGCATGTGGCTCATTGTGTCTGAGCTCGAGTCCACAGCTTTCATTGACCAGTAGTCATGAAACACTGAAAATTCAGCCCTCTATATTTTAGCCGTTCCAGCGCAAAAGTCAGCTGTAGGTGTTAAATCAGCTGATATTCTAGACATCTAAGATAATTTTGAGTCAAAGTGCAGGCATTAACAGTTCCGTTTAGTTTGATCCCCCATAAATCTCATGTTCTTCACAGATGACAAAGATGCTGGATCTGCTGGAGGATTTTCTGGAGTTCGAGGGTTATAAATATGAGCGTATTGACGGAGGGATTACCGGAGGCCTGAGGCAGGAGGCCATTGACCGCTTCAATGGTGAGTGTGTTAATCCAGAATCTATCTGTGTGAGTTTGTATTGACGCGTGTCTCCTTCCGCATGGCTGTCACTCGCTCTCACTCGCAAACCGTCCCGTCCCTCTGCTTCGGTTTCTATCGCAGCACCGGGCGCTCAGCAGTTCTGTTTCCTGCTTTCAACGCGAGCTGGAGGTCTCGGCATCAACCTCGCGAGTGCAGACACTGTCATCATATACGACTCTGACTGGAATCCTCACAATGACATTCAAGTACAGATCTTTTGGAGACTTTCACATAGATGTTTGCATGTCTTGCTGTAGCTTTTAACCCGCAGATCTTTGAAAATTACCTGTCCCGTAACTGTCCCTTTCTTCTCGCCCCGTCTTTAATTCTCCCAGGCTTTTAGCAGGGCTCACCGTATCGGCCAGAATAAGAAGGTGATGATCTACCGTTTTGTGACGCGGGGCTCAGTGGAGGAGCGAATCACTCAGGTGGCGAAGAGGAAGATGATGCTGACCCACCTGGTGGTGCGGCCCGGCCTGGGCTCCAAAACTGGCTCCATGTCCAAACAGGAACTGGACGATATCCTCAAGTTCGGCACCGAGGAGCTTTTCAAAGACGAAATGGAAGCAGCACGAACAATGGGTATGTATATGCACCAGATCTACCTGTAGCTAAGAGAAAGTTTTTCCTCGCCACTGTGGTCATGTTGCTCTTGGTGGGGGTTGTTTGGTGTCTCTAAATAATGATATGAATAGTGCGGTCTAGACCTGCTCTTTAAGAAAACTACCCTAAGATTTGACTTGACTTGACACTTGATATTAGCAAACAAAGGAGAACGTGGTTGAGACACTTGGAGGTTTTGTTGTTTCTTATATATCTCAGTAATATGTTTCCATTTATCCTTTCAGTGACAAATGCAGAGGGGTGTTTCCTCTTGTGCTGTTTGTGCTGGAATAGGTATATTGTATTTCCACAAAAGTCAGTTACTCACAAAGTAAAACTGTGTGGAGAGAGTAGAGGCTGCTGATCTCAGAAAAGACACTGAAGAAAAACAAAACAAGAGAGAAAACGTCTAAAATGTCTGAATTCATATACAATGTAAATCACAATTCACTCACTCGTCTTATAAGTTTATTGTAAACAGTTTGCACGCACAAGTTCTAATGTGCACAGTAAATAATTTTGAGCTGATTAATTTAAAAATGTAATTTAACTGAAGTTAGGCTGAATGATTAGTTTAAAGTCTTATTTGAGTTTTGTAAAGTGAATCGATTTAACTTAAAACAGAAAATGTATTAAGCCAAACTGATGAACATAACAAACAAATTCGATTTTAACTTTTTTTTCTCAGTTTGAAGAGTCAGCTCCTCATTTCACACATCAACTTACAGATGGAGCTGCTTCTATTGGAGCATTGGCACAAGGCAGTAAACTAATAATAAAAAAGAAGGGTCTCGAGAGAGTTTTAACTCTCACAAAATGCATGCTGGGAAGTATGCTAACATGCTGCACCTGTACTCTAAAAAGAAATGTTGCTTTGACTCATTTTTACTAAATTGTTTGTACAGAAAAAAAGCTGGTAAAAGCTCTGTTCATTAGTTCATTCAGCTATTAAAATATTTATGTGAAGTGCACAATGTATGTGTTTTAATTGGTGTTCAAGTGATTAAGCTTTATTGGCTTCATACAGTTTGGTAGCATGTACTCAAAAATTAAAACTGGAAGATTTAATATAAAAAATGATGTCCAGCTAATAAGGGATTAGTGTTTGTGCCAAATGAATATGAAGGTTTTATGTAAGTTTGATTTAACAGTAACAACAAAGAGCTTCTCATCAACAGGTGATAACAAAGACGGTGAGGAAGGCAGCGTGATTCACTATGATGATGATGCGATCTCGAAGCTGTTGGACCGCAGCCAGGATGCCACTGAAGACACCGAGATTCAGAACATGAACGAGTACCTGAGCTCCTTCAAGGTGGCTCAGTATGTGGTGAAAGAAGAGGACGGAGAGGTGAGAATGAAGTGGGGTCTCAAAAATGGAAAGGAGACTGTCAAGTTCTAATTTAAATTCCTGTGCAGTTTCCCAACTTGAAAGGAAGGAGATCTTCTACTCAGAGTTGTGACTGGGTTGTTCGTACCACACATTTTCTGAATTCAAGTTTCTCTCTTTAACAGAATTAAAACTAGCTTACTTGCTTTGTTAGATTATCGTAAAACCCACTTCCTCAAATATGACAGACACAAAATACAACTAACCAAAAACCTCAGCTCTGGTTTGGTTGCAAATAAATCCTTAATGTACCAGATTAGATGTGAAAATATTATGGCTCCCTGCTGCCCCATTGATGCTTGACTTCCTTCTTGCTATTTTCTGTCCCCACGTGCCATTTTTTTTATCGTCTCTCCTGGTCGGAGCTGTTGTTTATCACCTATGTACAGTATTACATTATTATTAATATTAGACGTAGCCTACAGACCAAGATGTTCGCCAGATGTGGATCAAGAATATTAACAGAAAGGACTTTACTCCTGAAAATGCCTATGAAAAATATGAATTGATTTTGTTTTTTTTAAATATATTACACAGTCCTCATCACTTAAATGTGATGGCGGTGGTCCGTTTTTTCTCATTTTCTCTCTTTTCTCTTTCACAACCAACATCCAGCTACTATGTTAAATCAAAGAATGATAATATCACCATCCAAAGAGGCAGTTACTGTCTAACGTTGTCAAATTATCCACGCTGTCATTGTTAGCAGGCAGCAGCAGACATGGTGACCAGAAGGGAACCGCAGACTCATCAGGTCTCACATGAGGGATCATTTTTACAGAAACCATGAGAAAACCTTGCAAGAGTTTTGCAAATCTTTGGTTCCCTTGTAGACACACCAGCAGACACAGAGTGACCTACACTACAATGTGACACGGCGTGGCGGCGCTAGATGGCAGAACACAAGTGGTCGCCTGATTCGTTTAGGAGTTAATAGTTACTATGGTGACATGCTGCCCCTATTTGTTTGGAGTTACTTTCAACAGTTGGCCAATATTACACACATTGCACCTTTAAAAGGCCGGGCCATTGTAAAAAATATCAATTGACATTAAAAAAAAATTGGCAAACCTTTTAAAACAGGTTTAAGAAAGGTTCGCTAAACATTTAATGATGTAGAAAAATGCTTTCATGATGTTTGTAAGGCTTCAAGGAGACACAAATTGTGTGTTTGTTTATGGTGACAAAACTCTCAGGGCACTTTTAATTCACAATTGTTCCACCAGGAGGCTGAGCCTTGTTACTCGGTGCCTTGTTAAGTTGTTGTCAGCGGCACATTACAACATAATTATACAATAAAATATTGACACAAGGTGTAAGACAGCATGCAAGACAAAGGCGTACAGAGAAATACACCATGCACAGACTGAAAAATGAGGATGTTTTTAATTGTAAAAGCATCAGCATAGTCACAGATATGTAAAGTAAAATACTTGTGTAAAGATCACAGTATTAGTTAATGATGCCTCATGAAACTGGAGGAATATGGTGTTGTTTAAGCCTCTGATTTTAGCTTTAGGTTCAACTGTTGAATACATCCCCCTGTGTGTGTCTGTGTGCAGGAGGAGGTGGAGCGGGAGATCATCAAGCAGGAGGAGAACGTGGATCCAGACTACTGGGAGAAGCTCCTTCGCCACCACTATGAGCAGCAGCAGGAGGATCTGGCCCGCAACCTCGGCAAAGGCAAACGCATCCGAAAGCAGGTCAACTACAACGACACGACCCAGGAGGACCAAGGTAGGCGCTGTCGACACACACACATGCTGCTTGTCTGTCAGGATTTTGCCTTATGCCTCCACCAAGACCCATTTCTAAAGTGTTCACCTTCAATATCATCAAACAAAATTATTTATTGGCTGCAGCTTAGAAGCAGCAGCCATGTTCTATTATTACTATTTTTAATTTTACATGTTGGTGCCAGGATTTGGTGTTCCTGCCCATATTTAAATATGAGCAGAAACACACACGAGCACGCGCGATGCAGGATGCAGAGGAGATGAGCGTTTTGGCTTGTTAGCCACTGGCTTCACCAGCTGGCTCGAGAACATGTGGCGCGCGAGCCAAAAGCATATTTCTAAGAAAGAAGAGCCATTATTTTCTGAACTAAACCACTAAACGGGGACTCTGTTTGAGGTTTATTGGATCTGTTTCTTCTCCAAGTGGTTTTACTGCAGTTTGCAACCCATCAGCAGTCAATGCTAAATGTTGTTGTGAATGGCATTCTGGGAGATGTTTCCCTTTATGAAAACATACATCATCTTACCAATTACCACTCAGCAGATCATTTTAAGGGGATAGTTTGGGTTGTATGAGGTACTTATCCATAGTCAGTGTAATAGATGGCAGTCGACATGCCCTCAGTTTGGAGAAGCGGAGAGAAGCTAAACTGCTCCATAATATTACTATTATTTTTTTATTTTTATTGTGGTATGATTTCATTTAGTGGGAACGGTCATTTTTCATCACAATTTTCATTTAAAATCATGACGATGTGACATTAGTTGGGGTGTTTTCTTACATCTGGAGTACAAGATTTGTAGACCAGGGCATCTGTGCAGCTGCACTACAGCTGGATATTGCACACTTGTCCATAGCGACTAATTGCGCAGCCCTGGAAGCTAAGCGATGTACTGCTGTGGACGGGGTCCGCAGTAAAACATACTTTAGGCAATTAAAAAGGGCCCACCTAAAAAAATCATCATCAGTTTCAGTGTATGTTGTATTTAGAATATCTTCACCACTTAACTGTGCTGTTTGACGTCTTTTCCATCAGAGAACCATCGTTAGAGAACCCAAATAGCGCGCTCTCCAAAGCAACCAGACTCCATTGGAAAAAAGAGTAATTTTACTTTGCAAGACAAGGGAGCTGCTGGTTTACCGCTGCCTCAATCAGTTAGTTTGTTTGGGTGAATTTGGTGAATTAGAACTAAAATTTAAAACACAAACAATCCCGTGTTCTGCAAGGTAAAATGACTGTTTTTGCAAAGGGAGTCTGGTGGCTTTGCAGAGAGCGAAATTTGGCTTATGTAATGGTGGTTTCCTGTCAGTAAAGGTTGTCAGACAGCAAGGTAACAGCTTGAATCCTCTTAGAACAGGTGTGTGTCGTGTTACGGCTGTGTTGCAGCCACCAGAACTGATCCTGGCGAATCTCAGCTGGGAGATGTGTGCAAACGGGGTTATTCACTACGTTATGTACACTTCATACATTTACTATGTCCAACAAACAAAATAAACTCACGGAGCGTCAATAAATTAAATATTCTGTCACATATTTTCCTTTTTGAACAGAGAACTACAACCGTACACCTTCTGAAGTCCAGTTTCTCTATTTTACTGAACTAAGACGAGCTTAATTGGCTCGTTTACTCCTTGTAAAACACACTTCATTCAATTATTCAAACTCACATAACCGCATTTCATAGTCTGTCCACTCTTTCAGCAGTCAGCAACTCTGGTTTGGTTGAAGTTGATCTTTAAGTCACCATGTGAACCAGCTCAGAGCACTCATTGTCCAGCTTAGTGGATGTGCACCGTGCCGCTCGATGAGAGCCGAGCAGCGGCTGTTACTCTGCAGAACATTGCATTTGCAAAATAAAATGACAAATCTTGCCCTAAAAAACGGCCAAAAAAACAGCCAGGGATGGATTTAGCTTATCATCAATGATATCGAGTGATATATTCATCCGATCGCCCAACCCCAGTGCGCCGAGTCTTTTGTTGATGGATGCCACAAGAAGCCACACGGAGCAGATCGATCGGGCAGGAAGTCAGACACAGAAACAGCATTAGGAATCAATTTTCAAAATTAAAGACCCCATGCAGACTTACGATCATAAAAACAGACAAAAAATAAACTATTTAACCGTGTAGCCTTTTACATACTCACAGTAGAAGCACAAAAAACAAGGAAAAAACAAAAAAAAAAACCAAAAAAACAGGCATGTTAATAAAATCAGGTGAGAAAAACGTTTCTGAAACGCTGCTGGTGAGGCATGAAGCCATGTGAAGGACAGACCAAAACCATGTCACAGACATGACAGGCCTAGTGGAATAAAGGAGTAAAACTGTGAATGTAGCGTACATTTAAAGTGACACTGATTCTTTTGTGTGCCTAAAATGCGTTTGCTTAGCTTCCTATACCAGTACTCCAGCTGCTTCTCCAAACTGGGGGTGTACATTTACTGTAGATAAAACACTGACCATGGATAAGTACCTCATACAACCCCACTTCTCCATATTTCTCCATATTTCCCCATATTTCTCTGAGCTGAGCATGAAACTTTCACAGAAAAATAACACTTGATGATCAGTCATATGAGTGACATTAAGAAAAAACAGCTGATACAGTAGATATGTGTCTGTATTGTATATGATAATATTGTCCAGACCGGCATAACACCCTCTCTGCTGGCTTTAGCGCAGGTCAGCGGCTCTTGTTGTGACACAAACATTGCGATCGACGTCGATATGTCGCTGACAACCCCGTCAGCTAATCCAATAACAGGACAGAGCCACTCGAGCTGCCTGCCTGAGCTTCACGTGCTCGGCTTCATTAGCGAGTTAACACGGTGACATTATCTTAACACGGAATAATTTGGGTGAAGAACGGCAGAGAAATTAATCACCATGTTTTATTAAATCCTCTTAGGATGTAAGTCCCAACAAGAGCTCTTGACCTCGATTAAATCCACCTCAGAGTGTGTTGTACTGGCCTGCGGCTCTCTCTTCTGTCTCATGCATTTATATAGTCTTCTCAGTGGGCTTTGAAGCACTTCTCCTTAATAGTTCAACAGTTTCTGTGTCTGTTGCAGTGACATACATCCTGTAGTTGTATTTTAAGAGTGGCTCTGCGTTCCTGATTGCCACAGTTCAACAGTAGTCGACTGTGAGAGTGTTAAGATTTCAGGGCCCATCACAGCTTAGAGTACTCTCTAAGTGTAAAGTGATTGTCTGGCAGAGTAGTCCACTCTCACCTCCCCTCCAGAGGACACGAGTGGTACCGGTATGTGCATGCCCGGCTGTAGTAGTGGTCTGTAGTAATCTGCAGTGCCATGGCGCCCTCAGGTGGCCACCAACAGAAGCGAATGCAATGTACTGTTTCTCTTTGATGTGTGGCTCAGAATGGCAGGATGATCTTTCAGACAATCAGTCGGAGTACTCTGTGGGGTCCGAGGACGAGGACGAAGACTTCGAGGAGAGACCTGAAGGTAAAAACATCAAAATAAAACCTTCATACAGCTGTTCTTGGTGGCAAGAGACATCTGGCGTTTTGCAGTAATCTCAGAATCAGAATCAGAAATATTTTATTGATCCCCAGGAGGGAAAGTGTTGAGTTACAGGTATAGAAATATATATATATAAACAGAGAAAATTCAAAGATTAGAAAATAAGAAATATGTAAAAATATACACATTCTACTACAATATAAAGAGAGATTATATAACAATAACAATAATAACTAATACAATAAGAAGTGTTTAAAGGTGCATGTGCCTTATCTACAATATATAACAGTAATATAAAAATATAAAACTGCAATATGTAGAAATTATAAATATGAATAGAAATACAAGAGTGGATGAGGCCAATAAACAAAAAAAATGCCAACTAGTTGGACAGATTAATCATTTCAGTATTTTTTTAAAGCAAAAATGTGAAACATTTACCAGTTTCAGCATCTTAAATGTAAAAAAAATGCTGCATTTTTTGGTCATTTCTGATAGTAAAAGAGTAAAAAAAAAAAGTAAAAAGTAAAAGAATTTTTGGGGATTTGGCCTGTTGAACAAACAGAAGAAGCAATTTGAAGACATCGTTGTGGCCCTTTAGGAAATTGTGACGTGCATTTTTGACAGAAATGATTGATTAATCGTGAAAATATCACAAAAATGAAAAATAAGCATTAGTTCAACAGAAAACAACAGAAAATCTAATCTAAAACTTATAAATTTATATTATGTTGTAATGTACTGAATATAATGTGGTGTATTGGCATTACTTTAGCTTAACTGTCACTTTTAGCTTTTTCAACCCTAGTTAACAATTTTACATAAAAATAAACAGGTAACAATTAGTAACAATAAGTCATTAAATTGAGTGAAAAGATGTAGACTGAAGCTTTAGCTGATTATTTTTACATGTCATGTTCTAGTAGGTAACACTTTCACTACTACATTTCAGCTATACAACAACAAAACACAAATATAAAAAATAGTTAATACTAAAAATTCCATCAAAACATGTTACTGGCTGAGATATCCATGTATATTACATCTTAATGCACAAGAAATTATTTAAATTACACTATGCTTTTTCTGTTTGCATTATAAATCAGCCATTAGCCGCCCTGCCTCTCTACATATCAGCATCAGCCCATGAAAATCCTATATTGTTCGATCACTAATCCTAACTGTGCACATGTGTAGTTGACACTGGAGAGAGGTCCGTCTAACGATGCTGTTGGTTTTATTTCCGTAGGCGGACGCAGACATTCTCGCCGGCAGCTGAAGAGTGAGAAAGACAAACCTCTGCCGCCGTTACTGGCTCGAGTTGGAGGCAGTATTGAGGTATGAATGACAGGCTGTAGGTCCTTCACAGGGCAGCGTCCGCATCTTAAAGTGGAGGTGTATAAACTGCTGCAGGGATGACTACAGGGATTTTTGTTGACTAACCTGGAAGTTTGCATCGCTCTGGTTGCCTCCATGAAAAGCCAGTGGACGAGAGCAACCCATCTTTGCTCCTGTGTTATGCTCCCACCTCTTTTTGGGTGAAATCAACCACCAGGTCTTTGCCAGTTTAAACACATAAAATAAGAAAACCATATTGCTGTTTAGCCATAGGGAGCCCAAATCCTCTGAGCAGTCAGGTGAGCGTTACAACCTCCTTACTGAAACATCAGGAAGTGTATTTCACACATCTGTCTCTTTTTATATCATGAAGACACTCATTTTTTCTGCTTTAGTGCTGTTTAACCAAACTTGCAAGCAGGTGTTTTATGGAAGCAACATGTTTTTTCACTGTAAAAACTTTACTTTCACCCAGTGTGGCGTGGTTGTGGTACCTGACTTATGGTTGCTCTCATCCATGGAATTTTTCTGTCGAATTTTAGAAGCCTAAATGCGATTGCCAGAAGCAAAAAGCTCAACAAACTACACCACAGTCACATGACTTCATGTGACGTGGCGTGATGAAGTTTAATGTCCCCGACAGCCTCTGTCGTCTCATTCACCCGCTTGTTAGCAATCAGCTTTTTTTAAGACACGTAAAATCTTCGAAATGTAGGAGTGGGGTATTTGCAGTGAGATTTTATGTCACAGAACAAAATGTGAAAAACTCTTGTGATAACCACAGACCTCATATCAGGCAACTAACCAAAAACCCAGTCAAAAAAATCCATAGACTTTGAGAGGAGGGAACAGGAGGTGTGAAAATACTGCACCATTTATGGGTTTTTGGACTCATTCCTGCAGCACTCTATACCCTGCTTGGAGTCTCTGAATTGTGCTCAATAAGGACAGAATCAGGATCAATAAAAGATCAAAGTTACAATATTATATAATATATAACAGTCTGCAAGCAGCATCATGTACTCTATTACTGTATGTATGAGTGACTGTAGACTCCTTAGAAGTCAGTATTCACAGATTGTTCCACTGCAGTTTTGTTATGCTGTTCAAGCCGCTCAGTTTCTGCTGTTTTTCCTCTGACTTTTTAACTTTTTGACTTTTCATCCTCTTTTTCTCTCATGTTTACACCATTTTCTGTCTAAATCGGTTTCTTCTCATCGCAAGGTCCTGGGGTTCAACGCTCGCCAGAGGAAGGCCTTCCTCAATGCCATCATGCGTTGGGGCATGCCTCCTCAGGATGCCTTTAACTCCCATTGGCTGGTCAGAGACCTGAGAGGGAAGAGTGAGCGCGAGTTCAGGTAATGCCCGAATATATTTTTTGTGTGGTGTTATTTGATTAAACTAAAAAAAAAATTCTCTATTCACACCGTGCAGTTTTTAGTCAAGGGCTGCCCGCCGTCATGTTAAAAAGGCAGCTCTGGGCTGTTTTATTCAGTGCTCACATTTAATTGGTTCGCCCAGGGCAAAGCTCCAGAACACTTATATCAAGTTTGTGCAAAAGGTCGGTCTCGCCGATTTCAGGGTTACTTCTCTTCAGAACGAACCAGAGCCAAACATTATATAAACAGATATTCAGAATGCAAGTAGCCCCGAGTTCTGTTTGTTATTTTTAAAGTGAAGGACCCACATTCAATCACTGCTATCACTGCGATTACTACTGGACTATTAATGTTATAAATACAAGTGGTACCACTGATGCTGCAGCCATACTACTACAGCTGGATTTATACCTCTCAAGTATTAATTATCTACTATAGCTGCCCTCATTATTGTCTATTATTACTACCACAGTTACTCTTAAAGGGACAGTTCATCATTAAAATTAAAAATCCATATTTTTCCTCTATTTGTAGTGTTATTCATCCATCTAGAATTTTTTAGGTGTGAGCTGCAGAGTTTTACATATCAGCTGTAGAGTCAGCAGTTATGTGTCTTTCCAAAAGTCGTGACCTGCTTATTCAAGATAATCCACAGACTTTGTTGTGAGGAGTTTCATGTAGGGACTACTTTCTGCAGTAGAATCTACCAGAACTACTTTGTATCTCCTAGAAAGAAAATAGTTCCTCCATGAAACTGCCCACCACAAGTTCTATGGGTTAACTTGAGTAATTGGGTCATGATTTTTGGAAAGAGGAACAATGGTTTTGAATTTTTCAAATGTATTTTTTGGCTATTTAGTCTCACCGTATTGTAGAGAAGGCAGACATCTCTACTGCTGAAATCTTCAAAACTCACACCAAAACAAATCTAGATGGATAAACAGCACTACAGGCCAGTGGAAAATATGGATTCTTGATTTTGGGGTGAACTGACCGTTTAACAGTGTGTTCTTGCTATTATTATGACGACTAGTACTATGACGACTACTGTATTTTTCCATATTACTCACTACTATGCCACCAACTGCAATTAGTTCTGTTACTTTGACTTTTAACTACTCCTGATAAACAGTAGTGCAACAATTAGTTTTTTAATAGTCTAAAACTATTACAGCCTCTGCTTGAGGGTTTCACAACACAGTAATCAGAAAATCTCAATCTCAGAAAGTCAGAAAACATCACAGGTTCACAGTATCACAATACTATTACACATTTTTAGGGGGCCAAGCCCGCGGGGCCTGGGGGACGCGTATGCACAAGCATACGCGTTTCCCAGGACCAGCGGTGCTGGGAACCCTATTGTTTTTGTTCGGATTTTTATAGTTTTTTTTTTTTTTTTTTTTTCTCTATTTTTATTCTTCCACGGGTAAAAGTGTTGCTGCAGGCTAAACCGTGCATGGGAGGGCGGTGCAATTTGGAGGGTTGGTCCAGACCCCTGCAGGGACCTCAGACGCAAAAATTGACATATGTCTACCAGCTGGGGGCGCTATAACCAAGGGAAACACCTTTTGGCCTATAACTCCAACACCGTATGTCGCACATTCAAAAACCTCATATCACCAGATTCCCTGATTGGCCCTGAATCACCTGGGCTAAGCCACGCCCATTTCCGCCTAGAATTTTTTTTCAGGAAATCGCAAAAAACTCGAAAACCTACTTTTTCGAACTCCTCCTTGGGGTTTGGTCCGCTCAGTCTGAAAATTGGCACGTACGTTCGTCACCTGGACCTGATCTAAAGTTATCAAAAGAATTTTGTTCGGTCAAAATTCGCGCAAATTATTAACGAATAAAATTTTCTAGCTAGCTATAAAAACACAAAGAGTTGCATAACTCAGTCAAAATAAATGCTAACGACACCAAGTCTGAGATCCTGGGTTGTCATGTAACTGTGGGGTTATGAGCCAAATTTCGCTCATTTTCGCCACTAGGGGGCACTGCAAATATGGCAACGTTATATCTCTTAAACGGCAGCACCAATTTTTACCAAATTTGGTGGGCATGATCCTGGGTCACTCCTGAGGCCATATCTTGAAGGTAACCCTGAGTGGTCAAAGTGGGCGTGGCTTATTATGAGATAAACAACAAACCTTTATTTCAGCCCAAGTATTATGCTGAGGACTGTGAAATTTACAGGGTATATATAGAATAGGACACAGACCACCCAGACCAAAAATTGTGCATCTACTCCACTAGGTGGCGCCGTAACGGACGCAAACGCGTTTTGGCCTGTAACTTCCACATTTTTAATCACATCTTCATAAACTTTATATCCACCTGATCCCAGAATAGATCCGCATCTTCTGACATAGGCCACTCCCACTCCCACAGCATATTGCTCTTTGTAAGTCGCTACACGTCAAAAACCTACTTTTTCGAACTCCTCCTAGGATTTACGCTCCATCTGCACGAAACTTTGCACACACAATCTCCAGACTTGCCTGATCAAAAGTTATCAAAAGAATTTTGCTACTCCAAAAAATGCGATACTTATAAATAAAATTTTTTTTCTGCTAGCTAAAAAACACATACCATTGCATATTTTTGTCAAAGTAAAAGCTATCAACATCAAACTCAAATCACTTGTTTCAGAGGTCAACCAGAGGCTCTGTACCAAATTTAGTGCAAATTGGCCAACAGGGGGCGCTGTAAACTCAGAAAAATCAAGCAACACAAAAGTTGCTCCGATTCAAACGAAATTCGGCGCGTGCCATGTGGACTCGCTCCCGAGGCTGTCTGTCAAGTTTAGTGATGTTTGGTCAAAGTGGGCGTGACTTCTTACAACAAACATATTCAGCCTTTCACACTGCTCTTCCCATTGCAATAAGAGCAATGGGGAGAGAGGGCAGCCTTGTTCGACCCAGCGTTCGATAGCAGATCTTGATGGTGTGCCTCCCGGTGACGAAACAGAGCCGTTTGCATTGCATGGGGTCCGCGACGCGCGGGGGCCGAGTCGCGCGGGAGGCTTGGCCCCCGTTCATAACTGCTTGCAGTTCTAGTTTCTTCTTATTATTATTCTTTTTATTATATACATTATTATTTAATTCAGTTACAATGACCATTAAAGGAGTGACAACAGGGGAGTTCTTTTGGGGAGAACAAACGCTTTATTTTTTATTTCATTGTATGAGATTACAAGACACGATTATATATCAGACATCAAAACTATTCTGATAATCAGAGTCCCCCCCGGCACAGCCTGTATAAGCGATCAGATGCTTTGTCGGTCACAGGAACATCTTAGGTGAAATATCAAAATTAACCTTATTATTATGAGTGAAATGACTGTGATAATTAGTCATGTGATCTGTGTGTATTTATCACACCTGTGAGTGCTCATTTAATTTGGCTGAGCGAACATGAAGCCACAGGGGAAACACTTAAAGTCAGCTCAGTGTGCGGTGGTTTATTTTGATATTTCACCAAAAATATACAGTGACAAGACATCTTTTAGCAGAACATAACGAAAACATCAGTTATAACTTTATATGTACTTTAAAGCGATATTCCACCCCTAGACAATGTGAGGATGGGTGAAGAGCTTCAGTTCACAAAACAATCCTGGAGTTTCAGCTGAAACAAACAAACACAAAATGTCTCCATCCTGCTCGTGTGGTGTAATCCAAGTGTCCGTGAGCCGAGACATTAAAATTTAACCACAAAAGACACCATTTACACCATGTTTTTAGCCGAAATGTCAACTGTAGTCTTCCAGGTAGCATGTAAACATGGCGCCGATGTATCGCGAGACTTCGTATATCTCTTAATGACTTAACATATGTCACCATTCACTGCCATTGTACTGGATTTGGCTGCAACCCTGTTTTCTGCTGAAAGCTGGGGGTGAGTACATATTGAGTGGATTATCATTCTGGGGTGGAATATCGCTTTAGAAATCTGCTACTAACAGTCGTAGTGCTTCTGCTACCAGTGAAGTTTTAAAATGTGATGTTAAAATATGGAGTTGGTGTGTCTAACCTCAGAGGAATCACTTTGAAGTGTTTTTTTTTGGTTGTTTTTGTTTCATCAGGGCCTATGTATCTCTGTTCATGAGACATCTCTGTGAGCCGGGGGCAGATGGAGCAGAGACCTTTGCTGATGGAGTCCCCCGTGAGGGACTGTCTCGTCAGCATGTCCTCACCAGGATTGGAGTCATGTCCCTTGTCAGGAAAAAGGTACCGGTTATTCAACCAGAGACGTCTCCTACATAGAATACCGAGTCCTCTCGCTGGAGCTCTGAGAGATTAGAGAAAGTAGGTCAAACTGTTCAGGCAGCGGCAAATGCAGGCAAAAGGAAAGAAGCAGCTCTCTTTGGGTGCCTTTCTGTCTCACACATCATACGAACCACAAATATGGATGTTTTGTTGGCTTTGTTTGCCATGTTTACACCTGGGTATAAAGAAAAAACACTAACAAGTGGTTTCTGGAGTTTGAGCCCTTGAGCTTTTAAAGTTTGTGCATCAAGTCCTTTCAAAGTTCTGAGTTCCTCAAATTCTTCGTACTCCTTTTCATGCATTTTCAACTGCTCATTCATAGCTAGAGAATCCATTCAAACCTTTAAAATGTTCCATATCGTACATACATTATTTGTTCATATTAAGTAGAAAAATTCCTGCTTTTCATGTATTCCTTCAGCTGCTCCTTCATGCAAAGTTAAGCCAGCAGTGCAGTTCAGCTCCCAGTTTACACTACTGTATATTTTGCATGCTCGATCCATCCACTATTCCAGCTGTTCATACTCTTTTCAACTTTTATTTATTCATTCATACTTGAAGCCAGAAACTCTATTTGAGCCATTTAATGTTCCACATCGATACACTGAGTTTTATTCTGTATTTTAAATCCAATTCATACTGATTAGACCCTTTCCCACTTCCCACACTGTTCACATTGTTCAGTTGCTTCTCTGTGTAAATTAAAGCCAGCGCTTCAGTTTTCTGTCAACAAACCTTAAACTATTCCACACCTTTATACATTATTGTTAGTATTAAACTTTTAAATCCAGCAATGCAGTTTGGCGTCAGCTTCCCAGCTTTCAGCATTCACGCAACAATTTCTTCAGAAAACAAAAACTTCTCTAGTTTCACAGTGATTTACTAAACCTGGTTGCATCATTAAAATTTTAGAACATCTTAGCTAGTAAAGACTTCGCGATTTTCATGCATTTTCAACTACTCATTCATACTTCAGCTTAATTAGAAAAATTCCCACTTTTCCAAGTATTCCTACTCCTTCAGCTGCTTCTTCATACAAAGTTAAGCCAGCGATGCAGGTCAGCTCTCAGTTTACACTATATTTTGCAACCTTGATCCCTCCACTATTCCAGCTATTCATACTCTTTTCAGCTGTTATCTTTTCAGTCATACTTTAACCCAGACACTCAGTTCTATATTATATTTTAAACACTTTTCATACTAATTAGACCCTTTCCCGCTTTTTCAACTCTTCATACTTAAGCTGCTTCTCCTTACAAAGCCAGCAATTCAGTTTCATGTCACCTTTTCAACAAACCTTAAACTATTCCGCATCTTTCATACATTATTGTTATTATTAAACATTTAAAGCTAGCAGTACAGTTTGGCATCAGCTTCCCAGCATCCAGCATTCACACCACAGTTTCTTCAGGAATTGCCGTCTCCAGTTTCAAAGTGATTTAGTACAACTGGTCTCACCATCACAACTTTGGAAATATCTTAGCTAGTAAAGACTTCAGTCATTTATTCAACATTTAAATCTTATTCATACGTTCTCATTTTTCATCTCTTCATTCATACTCCTCCAGCCGCTTCTCCATACAAAAGCCAACAATTCACTTTGTGGCAGCTTTTCAACAAACCTTAAACTATTCCACATCTTTTCTACATTATTGGTATTATTAAACTTTTAAAGCCACCATGCAGTTATAACAAATATATATTGTTGCTTCAACAGGCACTACAAAACAATACAACACAATAAATAAATATTAATTTAAAAGATTTGAACTAGATTTACATTATAATTTGGCTAATTTTGAATCCAAGATAATTGTTGCAACCAAATACAGACAATTTAAAAACAAACCAGTTCAGTGTGCCAGTGGAGCTCTTCCTAATCCCCTTTTTGAGGAAAGTAAGCCATCATGAAACAGTGGGATTTTCATTTTATTACCGCTGAATGAATCTCTCTTTTTTTTTTTTTTTTTTTTGTAGGTGCAAGAGTTTGAGCACGTAAATGGAAAGCTGAGTTCTCCAGATCTGATTCCCATCGGCATGGAGCTGAAGAAGCTGACTGAGAGTTTGTCTTCTGACCCCAACACCCCGGTGCCAGCCAGCCCGGTCGCTACACAGCCCGGCACCCCGGTCCCGCCAGGTCAGAACGAAGCGTCTGAGCTGATCGTGTTTTATTTTTCTCCAACTGTAAGGTGAGGGTCATACTTTACTCTACAAAGTTTGAGCTGTTGTTTTTGTTTTCTGGGCTGCAGAGAAGACTGAGTCTCTCTTGGGCACCGGTGAAGACAAGGAGACCACTGAGCAAGATAACAAGAAACCGTCAGAGCAGGAAGTGAGTCATTTTTTCCTTCCACTATCCATCACTCTGATTTTGTTCTCCTTTATTGTCTTGTCTTGTCTTCTCATGGTTCATCCCACTTTAGCCACACTCATCACCCTCAGAAGACACTTCTGTCAAACTTAGACACCTGTTAACTCTGCCCTTTATCAACTCTCGTCTTTTCTCCTCCTGTTGCCCTGTCTGTTTCTCCCTCGGCAGACGTCCAGCGCAGAGTCGGCATCTGTACCTGAGAAGGCGGCTGACAGTGAAGAGAGCAAGGCCAGCTCAGAGGAGAAAACGGGAGATGAGAGGGACAGAACCGAGTCGCCCTCCACAAAGACAGAGCCATCTGCCAACCCAAAAGAGTCCGCTTCCAAACAGACAGAGCTGTCATCCAGTCAAACCTCGCCAAAAAGTGAGTGATGAATGATCCCTGTGCTGCAAATTTTATTTTTTACGAGGTCATACTTTGTTCAATTCATTCTTCCTAAGTTTCACCCCACTTCACTCTGTGGACCAGTAACAGCTGAGCAAGCTCGGTAACTTTATCCTGGTTGTGTCTAGAAAGGAACCCCATACCCACAAAAGATCTCACACGAGTACCATTCCCCAAACTAAGTGTCTTTTGTCACTGAACCTAAGCATAGCCTAACCACAGCGCTGTCACGCTATAAAACTGAACACTGTGTGCTATCTGCACAATGACGAGACAGACAAGAGTTTTACAAATCTAGGGTTCCCTTCTAGACACAGTCTCTCCCCTTTCCTACTTCCTTATGCTATGTGCTAGTCTTGTCTATGTTGAAAAGAAAACCAAATTTTGAAGATGCTAATAGCATAGCTACATTAATCATTAGCGAGCTAATGCGAGCTAATGTTTGATGTAGATAAGCTAGCCAGCGTTTTGCTAACTGTTAAGTGTTACAGTGTTTGCGTGTCTTCCTGTGACCTCTGTGTCCAGGTACTACACCTCCCCTACTTGCAGCTTGGTGTTAGAACACTAACATTAGCTAACTTAAGATGTGACTTTAAATGGGCTATGTCGCTTTTACAGATCACCCAGCAACATCTTTTAACCATCTTCAAATTGTGTTTTTTTTCCCCCCAAAATTGTCTAGCACAGGGATCAGCAACCTTTACCATCAAAACAGCCACTTTGCAAGTCACTTGAGTGTTTTTTGTTATCCACAGTGGAGCCCTGCAAAGAAACTGACAAGTCATCAGAAAAGCAAGATACTGATTCTCCTCAGCCAAAAACTGAAGACAAAGAAAACAAGCCAGGTATACATGAATCCCTGAACTAAAAAGATAGAAATATTACAATGACTGTGCTTTTATGGAGTTCAATATATAGATATTAATTTTAATTTCATTCACGTTGTTGTTGCAGATGATATGAAGAGTGAGGATGCATTAGAGGGTCGACTGAACGGAGACAAAGACACTTTGGATGAGATGGACGAGAGCAGGAGGGAGGACAAAAATGGATTCAAAGCCAAGTTCATGTTTAATATCGCTGACGGAGGTTTTACAGGTAAGAATAAATCTTTGCTTTGATTTTTTGAGGGGGAAGAATACTTTTTGTGTTTTTAACATTAAAAATTAAATGTTTACCCTTCAGGAACTTAAAGCACTTAATAATAATCATCCTGTGAAAGAGTTCCACCACGTTAGGGACATATATGAAGGTATTACAAAGTGTTAGTAATGAAAATATTCAACAATACATAACTTTTCTTACACTTATGTGTCCTGTGTTCCATCAAATTAATTTTTTGTTTGTATAATAATGAAACAAGAATTGTTGTGTATAATATAGCAGTCACATTTTTGTCTACCCATAATGGTAAATAATAACATAAATGTACACAAAAAACTCTGATGTATGCTGTCAATCCTTTTCATTTCTGCAAGATAACATAAAAAAACATGCAAAACATTTAACATAGTTGTTATGTTGTTTGTAAAAATGTGACTGACAGGGTGGAAAGGAGCTTAACAGGGTAGAAATGACCCTAACAAGGTGGAATTAAAAACAACAATAATATCAATAACTCACAGAAATGTAATGTTTACTGAAATATAAATACAGAAAAGTAAAACATTTACTAAATATATCAACAGAATGCTAAGAAAGAACAGTTTTGATGTTATGCAGAAGACATAGCTGTAGAAACTATATATTATTGTCTAAAATGAGTAATCTTTACTCAAAATGTAAAAATTAGTCTCTCATAGGAGAGCAGAGAAGTTTCATAGTTTTCATATGCAGCCCAATTCTTAATGCACATTCTGTTATGAACCCAGTTGACAGGCACTAGAAGGCTAAAGTTTGTGTCTAATTAGTCATAAAGCTGAATTATTTTAAAGTTAGAAACAAAGTTGAATTTACTTTATTGTGTTTATCAACGGGACACGTTTGTTAATGGTCTAAAAGGGAACAAAGACTCTGACATAGTGTAGAAATATGTTATTAAATAGTGCTGACTCACTGACTCAAACATTGTGAAGCTCAGTCTTAATTCATGAGTCTGAACAAGGCTTTTTTTTTTTTTTTTTTTAAGTCGAACAGCAGAGAGACAAGACTGTTGTGGTGTTATCTGGAGACAAATGAATACACCGTGAATAATGAAACAGCTGTCAGGACAGTATGAAATGGGCACATTTTCTGTTTCACTGCTGGAAGCCCTACATTTAAATAAAACTGTTTAATTTCATCAGCTCACAAAGAAGCACTAATTCAACTTTAGTGGAGTGGAAAAGTGTCACTAATAATGTCAAGTATAAAAGAGTGACAGTAGAATATTCACATTTATTAACATAGAAAGAGGACAGTGTAGGACTCACTCATGTCTACATGTTGTGTGTTACAATTACCCCTCTGTCCCTTTGTCTCTTTAGAGGGTAACTCAGATATTTTACCATCAACACACTAAAGGTGCTTATTTTTTCTCCTAACAGGCTCAGATTGTTATTGTTACTGTTAATGGTTGCTAACAGCAGCTAACCATAGAGTTAGCCAAGAGTCGCTAACATTAGTGTTTGCTAACACTCCTCAAGAGACTCTTGTCTTTTGCCAGGCTGCCATTGTAAACAAGAATTTGTTCTTAATGACTTTGCTGGCTAAATAAAGGTAAAATAAAATAAATAAAATAAAGAAGCTAACAGTAGTGTTTGCTAACAGTAGTATTTGGTAACTTGTTTAATTCACATAACTTCTTTTTTATTATTTTTACACAATGTATGGCAGAGACTGTGTTAGCTATCTTATCTCACTCTCTGTCTTTTTACTCTGAAGTTAGCATAGTTTCCCCAGATTTCCCCCCAAAAGCTGGTTCTCTCCACAGATGTGACCAACACCTTTAACTCATCTGTCTTTAAGTTAATTGCAGATATTTGATTTTGCTCCATTTTTTTTTATTTATTTTTGTATGTTTCAGGGTATTTTCAGTATGTTTCAATGATTAAAACCAACATTTACAAAGTTTTTAAGCTTGGAGAGAGACAAGTAGTGTTGGTTGCTAGGTAACAGACATAAAAGTTGATAAACTATGTTGGATTAAATATTTAGGATTTCCTAACCTGAGATATGATGAGATGAAGTAAAATAAGATATGTTATTCCTAAAGTTAGTCAGGATTTGCTTCTATAAAAAATTAGGAGAAAATCTTATCTTAGAGTCTTCCTGTCTTTACTTAAGTTTCTGAAATACAGCTGCAGGCTGAAAAATACCGAAGTTACCCTTTAATACACTTTGTGCTCCAGTGTCTCATTATGGGTTGTTTATTTCAAATTGCTTTGATTCGTCATGAAACTTGTTTGTGTTGTTGATGGGCTCTTACTTCTCTTTATATGCTGGAAACATCTTGAATATTACTTTATAATTTTGTGAAAACTGTCTGAAACTGTCTTCGCACTTTCCTCCGTCAGAGTTGCACACCCTCTGGCAAACTGAAGAGCGCGCGGCGCTGTCTTCTGGAAAGATGCATGACATCTGGCACCGTCGCCATGACTACTGGCTGTTGGCTGGCATCGTAACGTATCCTTCCCCAGATGTAGGAGCGAGAAGCTCAGCATCTGGAAAAGTAATGTAATTACTCATGACCGCGGGGAGCTGCAGACAACGGACTGATATTTACAAACTGTGAGGAGCAATATCATTTCCACAAAGCTATCTCTGTTTTTTTTTTATTTGGAGGATTTATGAGGTTCTGTGCTCCCTTTTGTTGTCCTTGACCGGGAATCTATCTCAGACACGGCTATGCTCGCTGGCAAGACATTCAGAATGACCCACGCTATGCTATTCTGAATGAGCCCTTCAAGACGGAGATGCATAAGGGCAACTACCTGGAGATGAAGAACAAGTTCCTGGCTCGCCGCTTCAAGGCAATCTGAGTCTTTATAATTAAAAATAACTTGCATGTTCTGGAGAACTGGGACAAATCATGGCCTACCAAAAAATCTATAAAAATGATCACTACGAATACTCTAAATTCCAATTATTACGGGGGAAAATGTATTCTTTAAGGGTTTATATATATGAAACATGTAATTTATGACATGTTTTGGTTTGTTTTATTTTTATTTTTTTATTTCTAAACTTGCTCTGTGCCACAAAAAACCCCCGTCCCAGACAAGAATTCACAACTTCAAACAATTAAAAATGTGTGAAAAGCCCTCAAAATCTAAAACTAACAATACCTGCTGATAACATAGGTATAAAAATGTGCTATTATGATCATCTTTGTTTGATAAAAATCGATTTTTTCAATGAAAATGTTGATCCTTTAAAGTTGTGTCTCAGATTTCTGTCACATTTTTACAAAAACATGATTTAATCAGGCATAAAAAGGGTTAGCTGTACCTTAAGACAGTGCTTCTCGGTCCTGGTCCTCAGGACTCACTGTCCTGCATGTTTTAGATGTGTCCCTGTTCCAACACACCTAAGACATGCAGGGCAGTGAGTCCTGAGGACCAGGATTAGGAAATGCTGCCCTAAGGACCCCTGTCTCACTTCCTGGTTTAAAAAAAGGCGGGAAAACTGCTTAAGCACTGGTAAATTTTATATTTTTCCAACTCATTAATAAATAAATCAAAGCTAAATAAGAATTATGGTTTTTTAAAAAAAACAACTAACATTTTGTCAACTCTGTAAGTTTCCAACTCTTGACGTAACTCTCAGTTCTCTTTAATAATTGCATAATGTCTTTTTTACTTTCAATTTAAGGAAAAATAAATAAATAAATAAAAATAAGTCGGCCCCCCACTTGGGCCACCCATTCACAAAAGTTTGGACATGCATGTATGTGATGTCAGTTTCTTCAGTTGGCTGTCAACTCTATCATAGATTCAAAAAATAAAAGTTCATAAAGACTTATAAAATGAGTTTATGCCAAAAAAAAATCACGTCATTACACCTAATGTGTGTTCTTTTTGTTATAAAAGATTTTGTGTGTCTGATTGAGTTGACAAAATTTCAGCTGCTATTTATTTTCATCATTTAACAAGCATACCTGAACGAGTACAAATAGTAAGGATATGAAATTATAATGATAATGACCAAAAGGCAGGGCAAGTTTATTTATATAGCACCGTTCAGACACGGGACAATTCAAAGTGCTTTACAGGAGCACAGAAATACATTAAAATGTTAAAAGAACATTAAAATTGCATTTATGAGACCATAAAAACAATAGGCAAAAGCAAGCCAATTAATAGTTATAATATTGTAGAATTTAAGACATAAAAACAAAAGTGAAAGCAAACAAATATAAACAAGAAGTTCTGTATCTACTTCACTGGAAAGCTGCAGGAAACAGTCATGTTTGAGCCCTGATTTAAATGAGCTGACAGTTTCAGCCGACCTCAGTATTCAGGGAGTTTGTTCCACAGGTGAGGAGCAGAGAAACTAAAAGGTTGCTTGGTTTTGATCCCGGGAACACTGACGCAACCTGTTCCAGATGATCTGAGGAGTCTGAGTGCTTCATAACGTACAAGCAAATCAGAGATGTATTTAGGCTCGAGAACAACAAACAAAACAAAACAAAACAAAAGGATAGTTGTCTTAGTGGAAATGGGGATTTTCCCTCTTATTTTTTAAAGTGTCGGTATGTTGTTCCAGCTGCAGTGTAAATGTTTGCTGTTTCCAGTTGAGCAAAATGCCCTTCTTTGCGTTATATGATATTTCACCAATCCTCTTCGCAGACATGGGGTTGAGCGTCCTCCTCTCCAGTTCTCTACCAAGAACGTACCGTACTGGTGAAAAGTCCCAACAGGATCTCCAAGACCTTAACAGTCAGATCACACATGTCTTTGCAAAAGTGTTTTAGTTTTCTGCATTCCCAGAAAATACAGTTGATTGGCTCTGTGCATGTTTTACATTAGGATGTATCCTATTTAGAGGCGCCCCTATAGCTCAGTTGGTAGAGCGGGCACCCCATGCACCGAGGCTGTTACTCCTCTGCAACGGCTGCTGATTTAATCCCTGCATTCATTTGCTGCATGTCATCCCCTCTCTCTCTACCCACTTTCCTGTCATATCTTCAGCTGTCACTATCAAAAATAAAGAAAAAAGCCCAAAAAATGATCTCAAGAAGGATATTTCCTACTTAAACATAGTGGAGAAAGGTACGCATCATCCATAATGAAGTAAAAACTTTCTGACACATAATATCCTACTTGTCAAAAGCCAATAGTTTGATCTTTTAAAATATCTTTTTCCAGCATAATTGATGAGTAAAAATCAAACCCTCCTAAAAACACAGTGTTGTCTCAATTCTCAAGACAGAGCAAACTACTTAAAGCTGAAATAATTCGAGGATTAAAGGATTTGTTATGCCTAAATGAAACAAACTGTCTCTTATCTGGTCCTCCGCCTGTCACTCTCTTTTCTCTCTGCAGTTGTTGGAGCAGGCTCTGGTGATTGAGGAGCAGTTGCGGCGGGCAGCGTACCTGAACATGACCCAGGACCCGAGTCACCCGGCCATGGCTCTCAACACTCGCTTCACCGAGGTGGAATGTCTGGCAGAGTCCCACCAGCACCTGTCCAAAGAGTCTCTGGCCGGCAACAAGCCTGCCAACGCCGTGCTGCACAAAGGTGTGCGCTCCAGTTTTCGGAAATAGCGACAGTCGTAACTGTCAGGATTTTTCTCGTCACCTGCCAACGGCTGGTAAACTGGGAAAAAATAATCCTGCACAGATGACTTTTACAGGGCAAAAATTACTGACATTAAATTTTCATGAGAGAGTTGTCAGCCTGCAGGTTGTCTGTGCTGTGTGTAAAATCAGGCTGTGCATGAAACTTTTACTAAACAGGAGAGGGGAAATTTTAACTTTAAATCCCTTTTCAAGATCCATCTGGAATTATCAAAATTGACTTTGCTGATTGCTCTATTCAGAAAACATTTTATTAAAGGGATAATTTGGATTATTTGACACTGGGTTGTACGATGTACTTATTCATAGTTAGTGTGTTACCTACAGCAGATTATGGTCAGTTTGGAGAAGCAGCAGGAGCACCAGCACAGACGCTGAGCAGTGAACTGCTGTGGGCAGGGTCAGCAGCAAAATGTACTTTAGCCAGTTTAAGTGTATATTTTGAATATTTTCACTGCTTTATCTTGCTTTTAAGGAGCCTTTTCCAGCGGGAAACTAACGTTATATCAGTCACTGCTTCACGCAACCAGACTCCACTGGCAAAAACCTCACAGACCGCAGCCTCGACCTGTTAAATTGTTTGTGTTATTGTGTGACTTTGGTGAATCCGAACTAACCTTTTGAAACACCAAAGTCACACAATAACACAAAGAAACAAACTGAGCAGGGCAGTAGAAGACCAGCAACGACCATGTTCTTTGAGGTACAATGACTGTTTTTGCCAGTGGAGTCTGGTTGGCTTGAAGAGAGCGATATTTGGCTGAAAAAACGTTGCTTTTTCCACCAGCAAAGGTTGTCTGACAGCAAAGTAAAGCAGTGTAAATACTCTTAACATAGAGTACACACTGACTAAAATATGTTTTGGAATAAGATTTTTTTCACTTGTAAAATATCAATACAATATTGCATGTTTTTATCCTGTGGCAGTTGACCTGCCTCAAGCTTTCTTGTTTCAAAACACTTAGGGCCTGATTTACTAAAGGTTTGTGTGTTTAAACACGTTTATAAACTTGATATGACCCGCAAACAAATGTGCAAGCTGATCTACTAATGGTGTCCACTGAGGATTGTGTCTGTCAAATGTGCAAGACGACACACACTGTCCATTTAGTATATTTACCTTAATGAATGAGCAATATGGGGCATTTCTACCCTAAGGTGTAAAATACTGGGAGGAGAACATGCCAACAGATTAATTGAGCACACACAGTGCGATTTATCAAGCTTGAAAATAATTTGTGGTGACGATGACTGCGACTGCGTCTGTATTTAATACGTTTTAAAAGAAGGTGCTAATCGGCCCAGCGTTGTGCACAGGTGGCTGCTGTTATCGTCACAAGGAGGAGACGCTCTGATTTAAAGTCATTTTTCATGAGCTTCTTGGAGAATGCATTTATTTTTATTTTCATTCAATAACCTTTAATGCAGATTAAACATAAAATTATTGCAGCCTATTTGCAGCCAAATGAAACTGAACAGTCGCAGCCGCTGTAGCCTAAAGAGAATTAACATTGACCTTTATTATGTTTTCCTATTTCCTTCTTCTCGTCAACACTACATTTTTAACAGGGTTTATTTGCAGGTTGCGCGTCTTTTCCCCCCAGTGCTTTCCCCTCACGGGAGGACACAGCTCACACCTCCTGCTGGACTTATTATTTTTTATTTATTTTTTAAAGATGTTTAAAGAAGTTTTATTATAAGCCAGTTTTCTTTTGTTCTTCACCTTTTATCTTCTCTTAATCTCATCTGTCGTTCTTGATTTTCTTGCAGATACTCTCCCATATAGCGTTTCTTCTTGTAATATTCAGATTTCTTTTGCTCTTCTGCTAACACCTCTAATTCCATGGGATCAAATTTTATTTTGCGCTTGTGGTTATTCTGCTTTCTGCCCAAACTCTTCATGGTGGACACCTGGAAAACATGCAAAACCTCATTTAAATGCTGTTGTCTCCTCAGTGTTTGCACCTGTCGTCATTTATACAACTATTCTTAGTTAATTACCCGTTAAACACACACCAACCAAATGTGCAATATGTTAGAATAAAGGCCTTTGCTCATAGAAATTCCTTAAAACAAGATATTTTCAATTGGAAACAGGTTTATTCATCCATCCAGATGGTAAATGGAGGGCAAAAGGACACGTTTAAACATGTTTCCTCACTACTGCTATGTGTCGAGCATCTAACAGGCAGATCCTGTTTGACACAGTGGCTTCATTTTCTGTTAATTCGGCTCACGACATACTTCCAGTGATTAGTAGGATGAAAGTTTGGGAAGAGGCCAAGACCAAAGACCGTGTAAAACTGAGTTGTTCAAATGTTATCGTTTGAAAACGTTGCTGTCTGTGACCCTTATTGATTTAAGCATCAGTGAAAAATTTTATGGCGTTTAGTTCTAGGAAATTGTTAATTTCAGGCCCTAGAACACACAATTAATTTGCATTTTTGACTGATTTGAGGTTACCCACACTCGCACACATTTTTGAATCGAGCGTGAGGTTTTAAAAAACCTTTCATGCAGTTGCAATTGATCTTTTCCTCACTAAGTGCTGCAACATGTGCAGGAATTAAGTCAGATAAGTAAAACCCATTTTCTTGATATGGTGTGTGTACGTGTGTGTGTGTGTGTGTGTGTTCTTGTGCTCTCACAGTGTTGAACCAGCTCGAGGAGCTTCTGAGTGACATGAAAGCAGATGTGACTCGACTGCCCAACATGCTGTCCAGGATCCCGCCGGTGTCGGCCCGTCTGCAGATGTCCGAGAGGAGCATCCTGAGCCGCCTCACCAGCCGAGGGAGCGAGCCGCCGCCGCAGCAGGTGAGATGACACGAACACGGTGGTCACGGAAGTCTCGGAGGTCACAGAGGTGGAGGTCAGCGCGGCTTCAGAAAACTCTCTTAAAGGGATAGTTTGGATTTTTTTTGAAGTGGGGCTGTATGAAGTACTCATCAATAATCAGTGTACGGAGGTCGACACGCCAGTTTAGAGAAGCAGCAGGAGAACAAGTGTAGGAAGCAAAGCAATGAACTACTGTGGACAGATCTGCAGGCAAACATACACCCTTTTGAAAAAAGGCATGCATGGGTTCTTGTTAGCACCCTTAGAAGGTGGAAAAGTTCTAGATAGAACCCTGTTCTATCTAGAGAGAGTTCTGGGTGGAACCACAGCAGGCTCTTGTAGGAAATTTCTGAGGTGGTTCTGGATGAAACCCTTTTAGAGATGGTTCTAGATATAACCCTTTATGAGGGTTCAAGGTAGAACCCTTGGACTGTAGAAAAGTTCTCTGTAGAAACCCTGAGTGGGTTCTAATAAAACCCTTGAAATATAAAAGGGTTCTTGGTATACCCCCTGCGTGGGTTCTTGTTAGCACCCATAGAAGGTGGAAGGGTTTTAGGTAGAAGCCTCAGAGAGGGTTCTGGGTGGAAACATAGTAAGGTTCTTTATAGAACCTTTCTGAGGGGGTTCTGGGTGAACCCACTGATGGTTGTAGGTACAACCTTTTATACTGGGTTCTAGGTAGAACCCTTGGACTATATAAAAGTTCTTTGTAGGACCCCCTGAATGAGTTCTAGATAAAAACCTTGAAATATAAAAAGGTTCTCTATAAAGCCCCGTGGATAGGTTCTAGATAAAAAAAAAAACAAAAAACCCTTGGGTTGATTCTTGTTAGCACCCTTAGAAGTTGGAAAGGTTCTAGATAGAACCACCAGAGAGGATTCTGGGTGGAACCATAGAAGGTTCGCTGCAGAACCTCTCATAGGGGGTTCTGGGTGAAACCTTTGACAGATGGTTCCAGGTATTATCCTTTATGTTGGGTTCTAGGTAATCTCTCTGAAAAGGGCTCTAAATGGAACCTTTATAAAGGTTCTACCAGGAACCAAAAAGGGTTTTCCTATGGGGACAAGTTGAAGAACTCTTTATGGTTCTAGTTAGCACTGTTATTTCAAAGAGTGTATTTTAGCCACATTAAAACATATAAACATATTTAATATTTTCAACATTTTATTTTATTTGCTGAGTTGCTGACCAGAAGTTCCAATAATTTCGAACTCTTAAGTCACCAGTATACACTGCTGCAAAAGATCTTATTGGACATTAAAACATATAAACTATATTTAGATATTTTTCAACATTTTATTTTATTTTGCTTGTTCTGACCAAAAAGTCAAATAGTCTCTGTCCAAAGCCCACCAGACTCCACTGGCAGAAACGTAATCTTATCTTGCAGATACAACATCGTTTCTGTCCACAGTTGCCTTGATTTGTTTAGTGTTATTTGTGTTATGTGTGACTTCAGTTGAATCAGGCCTAACCCTTAAAAGCACAAAAAGTCACAAAAAACACAAACAAACTAACAGATGGAGCAGCGTAAACCTGTCGCCCCGTGTTTGCTGTGAGGTTAAAATAACTGGTTTTGTCAAAGATTGGTGGCTTGGACTGGTGTATTGGCTATATATTTGGTTGATAAAAGCGTCTGATGGCAAATAAGCAGAAAAATACTCTAATGTACCATTTAAACTGTCCACACATAATTGCTTGCTCCTACGTAACTCTGACTTTTCCAAATGCGGCGTCTGATGTGAATAAGAACTCAACAACCATCAAATAATCCAAACTTTCCTATAAAATTAATTCTTTGGTAGCAAAATCAAATACAGTCAAACAGAAGCCCGTCTTCTGTTTGATTTCATTAATAAAAGGACTGAACTGATTTGTTTTAAGAACGTACCATAATTACAAGTCTGTTTCCTTAATGATTTGGTTATTACTCTGCAGAGGAGGGTGAGGAAACATCACTAAAATGTGCAGCAGCGCCGACTAAATTGAAGAAAATAAAAAGGCTGTGGCCCAAAAAAACTTTGAAGTATTCTGTAGTCACGACTCAGCAGCCACATTATCCTTCAAAAACCTGTGGAGACTCAAACTCCCTATCCCCCATGGAAGAGTTTCCCCAGGTGTAATGGAAAAAAAAAAAAAAAAAAACACAGAAGAATCTCCCTTAAGTTGTTTACTTTCACCGCTCAGCTCCTCGTTTCAGTCCCAAAGGGTTTAACAAAGGCTGTACTGTTTCATTACTTTCATCTCCCCTGCACCTGTTCACCGCCGCTGAATGTGTGTGTTTTATTCTCGGTTATACAACAGATCATTCCAGCCAAGCTGTCTGATTGGTCACCGTGCCTTTTTTTTTTTTTTTTTGGTTGCTATGCCAACGCTTGTCGTAACCAGGGAAACAGTCGGCAATCTGACTTGCTCTTCTTTGTTTTGTTTTTTTATTTGCCTACCTTTCTTCTCCGCTCAAACCTGCTAAACGTGTATAAGAGAATAGAATACACGCTGTGTCGCTCTATAACGCTCTTGTTCCTCTCCTGTGAAGTTACAAACCTGCAGCAGGATAACTTCTCTCTTCCGTTTGTCTCTCAGCCTTTCAGTCAGGGTGGGTTCGGCTGCTCTCAGATGTACAGCAGCAGCTTTGGTGGAGGATTCAGAGGACCGGGTGGACAGCCAATGGTCAACTACAGTCAGATGCCTCTGGGACCCTACGTCAGTGGTGAGGACCGACATTTACAGCAGGATGTTGTATCACAGGTGACATAAAACGGGTGGCAGTGGAGGTTGTTCGTGCAACTTAAAACTATTGAAAATGAAGCTGTCAGTGAACTCAAAGTTACTGTGAAGGAAGCCACCTGATATTTTATACACAAAGATCCAAAGATGTTTCGTCTCCAACCACATTGGTTATTTTTGCTGCTTCCAACTGTTTCAACAGACTGAAAATTAGATATATTTTTATTATTATTATTAAAGTCCACCTCCAAACATGTTTTAAACAATATAAAACACTCTGCAAGAAGTAATAAATAGTGTCTGATGTGTTTTTTTTTTTCCAAAATAAGTTCAAATACCTTGTTAAAATGGTTCACATAAGCTCTAAACTTTGATTTCATTTAGTATTCAAGGATTTCATGAATATACAAATATTCTCCACCCTCTCCACGCACCCCACCCCTACCTCTATGTAGCTGCATCTGGCTTCTCCACCTCTAACAATATGTATATCACCACCCCCTCGATTAACAGGACTGGTTCCTCAGGTTTATGACTCATACCTGTTCTGTTTTGGGTTTTTTTTGAGACTTGCTCACCGCTGTTTCGAAGCAAGAAATGCTCTGAGAATAATAAATGTTATTTTGTGAAAGTCCTTGTTGGATGTTGTCACTTTCACCCTCATGTCTTATCCCACTTATTGATATTTCCCATAATTGCGGTGAGTCTCTCACAGGTGCTCCTTGTTCTCCACCTCTTTCCTTATTTTTCTGCTGGTCTGTTTTTCTTTGTTCTGCATTAACTTTAATGTCAAACCAGTTTTGTTTTTTTTCACCTACGACACAGTCCGTTTCTCCATGGACACAACACGCAACACTTCGGTTATTGCAGAAAATATTTTTATGATTTGCAAAAGTGTGCCTTCTCTGCCTTCCTCCTCGGACACGGGCAGCACAGTGGTGTGTCCGAGGTACAGACTGAACGGGGGAGAGGCAGCGCACAGCGCAGGTGAATCATAGAAATAAAACGTTATTTCCTTATTATTCCACAGAGGTTATGATCTAAACACTTAACCACCCCCACACACTGCAGCATCGCCTGATTCTGCCTGACTGTACAGTGGCTTCCTCCATTATACTTTTCTATGCAAAAGCATTTCCTTATATAGAGAAAAGGTTGCATGGCAGTATGTACATACAACATACAACATACAGACGGTGGTAAGAACAAACTTGTCCAGTGTGCACCTTCATAAATCAGAGGGTAAGTTTGTGTAGGAACTTATTTTGTGCGAACAGTGAGAACATTTCTACGCACATCTTAGTGAATGAGGCTCATTGTAAGATGCTGACTGTGTTTGTTCTGTTTGAAAACCACTGAATCAAAGCACTTTATTACAGTGTTCCTCAAACTTTTTTACAGCGTGTACCACCTCAGAAAATATTAAGCTCTCCACGTAACACCTAACTGTTTTGGGCTGTTTGGTGGCAGCAGAGAGACTTCACCGGCAGTTCTTAGGTAGCCACCAGCACAAACACTGAAGTTCACTGTCGTCCGCTTCACGCTCAGCACGGCAGCTTGAAATATTCTCCTCCTGATCTGCACCTCTCCTCTAATAGTTCCCGTTTAGAGCCACGATTGCAGTGTGCATGACTGTGACTACGTAGCTGGTTGATATTGAGACAAAAATACAAGAGAGTCAAAACAAGCATTTTGATTTCTTGAATTAAATAATTTAATTATAAGAAAATATTTCTGATGTTCCTCTGCGTACCACTAGAAGCACCATAGTTTGAGAATCTAGGCTTTATTATATCTCATAAATCTCACTATAATATGCAACAAACCAAGATATTTATTTTGTCCTCTGATATCTGGTCTCTTTCCTCTCCAGTGTCCACTAACGGCCCTCCGCCCCCTACAAGCCATCTGGACAAGAAGTCACTCGACTCCTTGAGAGACGTGGCTACGCCCGACCTCAAGTCCGGCAAACCTAGTGATGTCATCTGCATCGAGGACTAGACCAGCTCTGTTAACACTGACCCGAGGTCAGAAACTCCCAGGGATGGATTCTGTACGGATGACAGCCGCCATCTCCACCTCCATCCTCCTCTTTCTCTCCTCCTGCTCCTTCAAATCTACGACATCGAGCTCTCTGTCTGTCCGTGGATAAGGCGATTAACTTTTTGATTAATGCAGATGTATCTATCTTAACAATTGCACTTTTATCTTTCGAGGATTCTGTAGAAGTATTTCAGTAGATATTTGTTAACCTGTTGCCGGAGAGCTGAGAGGATTAGGAAGGAAAATGAAGCAGCTTTTCTGAAAGAAAGAGGATTTTTTTTTTTCAGCCCTGCACTACAAGAAGGAGGAGAAAGAAACTCAAGCAGAAGTTGGCATGACTGAGTTTCTGACGCTCTCGATCGGGGCTCACTCTAATCTTGGAATGTGTGTTTTGTTCGTGCCGGCCTTGACTTTTTCCATTCTGCGTGGCCCCCTCCCACCCTCACCCCCCGTTGCTTTTCTCCATCTGCCTATTCACTGTACACTGTGACTGTGCCCCCGCTGGAGCGTGTTCCCTGTGAAGAGGAGTTCAGGACGTCTTCAGTCATAGTTTGATAAGAGGCTGCTTTCCCCCCCCCCCGAGGGCCGATATCGTTACTTTAAATGAATATGTGTTTTTTGTCATTCATGTAGTAACCAGTGGATAAATTATTGATTTGAAAAGCATCAAAAACTATGATCATGTATGCAGTAGCTGGACACAGTCTGTCTGAATCCTCTAAAGACTGCCACACCCGCTGGTCATTTGGAGAAAGTAACCTGCAGACACACTCGACTGCAGTGCAGGGTCGGCTTCTTGTACTGTACATACTCAGAGACTGCTGTTTATTTTACCTCACATAGGTCTAATCATAGTGAAAATATGTATACATACATGGGTGAAATCAGAAGCCAGAAGACGGCCGAGCGGAGACGAAGAAGCTGCAGGAGTGGCGGCGATGATTTTTAACACATTTCAGAGAAGACTGAGTATTTCTGTGTATGGTACAATATTTGTGATTCTTATTATATTTGAATGTTAGTAGTGGCTGTAGAGCTTAACCCTGGGGCCATGCGACCGATGGGACTGCACTATAAACAGGAACTCATCCGGTCGACATCCACGCGCAGGGCTTTAATGTTCAGGCCGAACTGAGAACAGAGTCCTGAGTGGAGAGTGGCGTTTTTTTTTCCTCTTACATACATCCCAGGGACTTTCCCGGCTCCCTCTCATTGTTAGAACTGAATAAGAACATGTGTGCTTATGGCGCAATGTCACTTTAAGTCGAGTATTTGTCGCAAAATGAGCTTTTGTTTGCTTCTCTTTACGTTAAAGTAAAAAATAAGATGTATTTGGTGCCATTGAAGAAGATGGTCCAGGGTTCAACATTAATGCTTTTCTTTCACTCGCCTGGTCAATTGTTACCTGTCCCCTGTACAAAGTTAATTATCTTGTTTAATCTAGTGCTGCAACTAATGAATATTTCTAATAAGATTAATCGATCAGCCAGTCATTTGGTCAACAAAACGTCAGGAAAAAAAATGGAAAATGCCAATCCCAAAGTCCAAAGTGATGTCTTTAAATGTCTTGTTTTGTCAGTCCAAAAAAGATCAATCAATTTAATAGAAATCTCCATATTTGAGAGGCTGAAAACAGCACTTTTCTGACATTTTTGCATGAAGAATCACTTTAATTATTAATCGATAATCCAAAAAGTTTAAGACTGGTCTGTAACGACAAAGATTCATTTAATCAAAGATTAGTTCTAATCAGAGTTTAGCAAAACTAGGTTTAAAATGAGTAAATCCAGATTAAAAATTAAGCAGAGCTCTGTTTCACAAATAAAAACTAATCTGTTAGTAATCATAATCATTTAAAAAGCTGAAGTTTATTGATGTTTGTTTACCCAAATTAAAATAAATAAAAAATAAATTAGTGCTGTTGGGATCTAGTATAAAAGTTAAAGTTAAAAAGGCGGCCATTTTAAAAGTTGAACCCTCTCAAGTGTAGTTTAAAGGAATCACGTTTTAAAGTTTTGGTGCAACAGAATTAAATTTCATCTAAGTTTAGTGTAAAAATGAAACTGAGAGGTTTAAATTGAATCTTTCTTAATTTTAAGCTAGTTTAAAAGTTTTTAAAGTTAAACCGTGACTTCTTTAGGGTTAAAAATGAATCTTTGTTGGTGCAACCCAGCCTAAATGTTGTTTTGTCAGTCCAAAAAAAAAGCAAAACAAAAATATTCAGCTTAATGTGTGAGAAAAGTGGGAAATCTCCATATTTGACAGGCTGAGAACGGCATTTTCTGCCATTTTTTGCACGAAAAAAACACTTTAATGATTAACTGATACTCAAACATTTAATAGTTGAATTCTTTTTTGTTAAACCACTCGCTCTTTCGGGCGGGTGGGTAATCCTTGTTGTTGAGCCCTGTGATCCGGTATGATTTGTTCTTTGATGCAGTGTAAAGACTGTAATTGGTGGTGTCACAGTCTAAACCTACATTTAAAGGAATTTTCTCTGTATATCAGCTTCTAAGGACCAATGTTGCACAGCATTACTCTTTAGATAACGTCTTCACTTCTGGTTTTCTCAGTTGTGTTTGGGTTCGATCTTGCTGCCTATTGCTTTACCTGGTGTGAAGGCACGTTAGCGTTAGCTACATATCTTATCTTATCCATTCCCTCTACTACAAGTACTATTATGTGCTGAAGTGACTGTCCACGAAGTAAAAACAATCTTTTATAAATTCAAGCTTACTATATTTCCTTTTCTATGAAGGCGTTGCTCGAATGTTTGGACTCAAAGTGCAAATTGTTACTGACATATTTGTCTTTTTTTTTCCTTTTTCCAAAGACCGGTGGCATTACCTGTTTGTATTATTAATATTATTATTATTGCCATTGCCACAGCACTTATTTGACGTGGTCGGGATGACGATTGTGATTGGATTAATCTAAACAGAGGAGGCAGTGTTGTACAGAGTTGGTGACTGTATTTTCTTACTCTCCTTTTTTGCCACTTCAAATGTTTGTCCTGAGGTGCTCTCTTCCGACCCCCTTTTCACTGAACTTGGATTGTGTCACTGCAGCCTCCTCGCCTGTTGTTTCTCAGACAGCATGCTTTAACTTACAAACCCCTTTTACAAAAAAAAAGTTGGGACACTGTGTAAAACGTAAATGAAAACAGAATGCAAGCATTCGCAAATACATTTCGACCTATATTAACTGACGGTACAAAGACAAGATTTTTGATGTTCAAGCTGATAAACTTTGTTTTTTTTGTAATATTATACACTCATTCTGAAGTTGATATCTGCAACATGTTCCAAAAACTTTGGGACAGGAGCATGTTTACACTGTGATACTTTTTCTTTTAACACTCCAGTCAGTTTTTGGGAACGAGGACACAAATTGTTGAAGCTTTGAAAGTGAAATTCTTTCTCATTCTTGCCTGATATACGACTTCAAGTGCTCAACAGTCCAGAGTCTCTGCTGTTGTATTTTTGTGCTCCACACACTGTCAGTGGTAGACAGGTCTAGACTAGGGTTTAATCCTGGGAAATGGGATTCCCAGTAAATATAATCAAGACTGTTTCCCCTTTCCCGGGAAATACAATGATGGGGAATGAGAAAAAATGTTTTATTTATTTATCTTTTTAAAAACACAGAATGTATGAAAATATATCCAGAAAAAATGTAGGTTGACAGTCTACTGTCATAAAACATGCAGCAGACGTGTGTGTCCGTGCTATGTGCTGGTAAAACACAACACAGCCTATTAATTAACACAAGGCGCTGTGATTAAAAAGCACATACCTGCTCTGACCTTGTGGGATTGCGCCTCTATTATAGGTAGTATGGTAAAACCTTTTGGCCCATTAGATTCATTCTGTTGCAGGCTGACCTCTTGTGATTGCACCAGTACTGTAGTTAATACGGTTTGCTCACTGAATTCACCTGTTGCAGGTAGCTCGTACTCGCAGCCTCGACTCGCACCAGCGGAGCAGCCGTAGAATACTTAGTTAAATAGAACGGCTTAGAAAACACGGAATGACTCGCTTTAATGAAGATCGTTAGTTTATATGATGAAGATTTGTAAAATATCAATTCCATGAGGTTGTTATTCTCAGAAGACAAATCACAGTAAATAAACTTGGCTTTTCATAACTCTGGCAGTCGCACTCGAGCAGCAGATATAACAAAGTTCAAGCTAAATGACAAAATTTATATTAAATCTAATGTTGATGGACATAAATTGTATTCGTTTGCATTAATAATGATTAAAATAATACACAAAAAGGGTCAAAAAAGGAATACATATATGGTAATTCTTCTTGTTAGAAAAAAGGTTCTTTCTTGGGATTCCTGGGAAAACTGGCTTCTTTTTCCAGGATAGAAAAAGTCTCATTTTCAGGAAGAATATAAATCCCTAGTCTGGACTGCAGGCAGGTCAGTCTAGTACTTGAACTCTTTTACTACGAAGCCACACTGTTCGTGGCTTCGTCTTACTGAAATAAGCAGAGACGTCCCTGAAAAAGACGTCGTCTGGATGGGGCAGATGTTGCTCCAAAACCCTTCAGCATTAATGGGGCCTTCACAGATGTGACAGTTACCCATGATGCCATGGGCACTAACACACCCCCATATCATCACAGACGCTGGCTTTTGATGGTTGATAGACTGGATAGTCCTCCTTCTCTTTAGCCCAGCGGACACGACGTCTGTGATTTCCAAAACCAGTCTGACATGTGGACTCATCAGAGCACAGCACACTTTTCCACTTTGCATCTCAGATGAGCTGGTGCCCAGAGAAGCTGTCAGCGTTTCTGGATGTTGTTGATATATGTCTTTCTCTGTGCATGGTCGAGTCTTAACTTGCATTAGAAGATGCAGCGACAAACTGTGTTTACTGGGTATGAGTTTATATTTACAAAAAAACAATAAGATTTAAACATTAAATATGGAGTGTTTGTGCTGTTTTCACTTGAATACACATCAAAAAGTATTTGCAAATCATTGCATTCTGTTTTTATTTACATTTTACACAGCGTCCCAACTTTTTTCTTTTTTTTGGATTCAGGGGCTTGTGGAACTAAAATTCAGTTTTGAAACATTCAGAACATCAAATGAACCTTGAAGTGCATCATATCAGTTTCTGCGCTCTTCTTCGTTAGTGTTTATTATCGGTGCCGTTTCGTTCCTCGTGTTTCTGTTCATGCCATCGATTACTTGACCACGACATGTATTATTAGGTTGCTTGACGGATAGAACCTCAGAAACATGTAAATATACTTGAAAGATTTTTCAGAGATAAGTCCATTATGTATCAAACCGAAAAAAAAGATGAATGTCTGCTGGATGGTGTTGCCATAGAACTGCAGTGTGCACCGTACGTGCTCATCAGTCGAGAATCATGTCCTTTTTTCCCTTCTGGAGTGACGACGTTGAAAAACACAAATACTCCGATGAAATGCAATCAAACTGAAGTCAGTATGAATGTAATGTCTGTTAGAAAAAAAAGGCTTCAGTCTAATATTATAAATATGTTAACAATGTATGTACATGCTTATTAACATGGCTTCAAAAGCTATCAAAAGACCCTGATAAAAGGCACCTTTGTTGCAGTGAATGCACAGCATGTGAAGCGTTTGATATGACGGTTCACTTTGGGGAGGAGGTTAGTGTATCTAGCATTTACAGACAATGAGCTCCAAGCAGTGTTATGGTTCTGATATTTGTGCTGTATAGCAATTGAATGAAAAAGTGAATTGTCATCTTTTTATTTGTATTCTGTGTATTTGTTCAATGTGTTTTAATAAATCTTCTGGACAACAGTAACATTGTGTGATATTGTCCTTAATACTTAGAAAGGTTATTATTATTATATTATTATTATATTATATTGTTATTATTATATTATTATTGTTATTATTTGGGCCAAATCGATTCGGTCAGGGATATTTTAGTGATAATACCAGTTTTGCTTGCATATGAAAGAGATTCTCAGAGAACCAATGCTGTAAATTGCACAAGAAATCCTCTAACCTGCTGCATTATTGAAAATATTAATGTTTACATTAAGAATTGACCCCAAAGTAGTTACATTATCACATACTTTTTATTTAACATGCAACAGTCTCGCGCCACGAGATCTTGTGCTACGAGATCTCGCGCCAAAAGCTGCTCACGTGAGACTCACAGAATTACAACTGCAGGCTGCACCACACGTCTGCTGCTGGGAGAAAAGACATGTTGAAAGATTGATTTGGGATTTTATGAATCAATATTGGACCAAGCAAAGGAAAATGATTTAAATTGATTAATTGATTTTTTGAACACAGCCCTAATAATAATAATAATAATAGAAAATCAGCTCAAACTAAAAAACAAAAACTATGTGTGAAAAAACATTTTAAAATAAAATAAAACTTTATTAATCCTGAGGAAATTCTTGAACCAGACTGCTCCAAAAAATTACAATAACATATGAATAATAACAATAGAATGTTAAATATAAAGTGTACAAGAAGTAAAACAAACAAACAGTCCTAATAGAATAACAAAAGAAGTAACATCAGTAAAAAAGTAAACTAAAATAGAAAAAGTTGTGTTGGCAATGACATTGAAACTAATATATGATATTGAGAAGTAATAAAAAGTTAAATTGCACCAGATTATGAATGTAAAAATGGTACATGATGAACATTATACTGCATGACAAGTAATATTAAATATAATAAAAAAAATATATTGGATATAAAAAAAATGTAGCATACTAGTCCCACAGATTATCAAGAAAACTGAGAAAATGTAGAAAAAAAGACACAAGACGACAACGGGGCCAAAAACTCAACTTTAGGAAGAAAAGAAAACTAACTGAAACAATATTACGTACATGCAAACCAACTAAAATAAAATAAAAACATACAGGAAACATCTTTAGTTGTAGTCTTTGTCTGTTTGGTCAAATTTGTCAACACAACAAGGACGAGGAGGAAATTATGCTCATGTCCGTTGAGACTGTGATGTTTAAATTACTGTTATTTTCTGTCAAATGTGTTTGTGTTTGTATTGTAAAACCTATTCTGAACTTCTTATATCTTTCCCTGCAAAATACCCTCCATATTATAATACAAATAAACTGAAATTCATACTGAAATCAATAAAAAAAACTTCTTAATTAAACTTTTTTAAACAATAAAAACTGAATTTAAATGCTAAAATCTACTCAACTGAAACTAAACTGAATTGGATAGAAAAAATATGAGATCAAAATAAATAAATAAAAATAAATACATACCGTTGTTACCTTGTTCTTGTTACCTTGTTGTGTTCAATCATCGCGCAGCAGCAGCTTCCAGCGCCGCACGTCACAATCTGCATGATCCTGCAGCCCCGTACATGTGATTAGAGGCAGAAATAGAAACACCGGTGCAGTCTGAGAGGGATGGAAATAACAGACAGGAGCCATTCACAGAGTAGTCACAGAGAAAAGAAAAAATACTGAGACTGTGAATGAAAGTCTGACAAACTCACTCAACCCTGAATCTCATTATGCCAACACACTGGAGTCATTGTTTATTTCAAACATGTAATTTTAGCCTACAACCTGTACTTGTAACATATGTCTTCACAACACGGCCCCACTAACATGACTAAGACAGTTCAGGACACAGTACAGCTACACAAAGCTTACTTCTGCACTTCCCCTTCCCCACAGGTCTCACAAAATCCCATTATTCATTCATATTTCATCATAATACAATGCATGGTAAACAAAACAACAGAGTATAAACTGTGCATTTATATCATATTTCTCTCTGTGTTGAGTGCCTCCCTCTGAGCCTCCAGCGTACACCGGCCTGCCCCGTTTATCCAAACAGCCGAAAGCCCCAGAGTTAATATTTCTATTAAACAGAGGTTCCACTGATGAACATCTTTTCAGGTGCTGATAACCACGCTGTCTTTGAGTCTGGTTAAATTCCTTTTTGCCGTAATATATTTCTTTGTATATTTTCCACAGCTCTTCATCATAACAACTCGATCATCTTGACTGAAGTGGGCGGCTCACGATCGCTTCACTTTGTGCGGAAGAAGAGTCAAATGATGCACTCTTTTTTGAGTGAGGGCGCACAGAGTGTGAAGGAGAAAGCCTGAGTTAACAAAGTTGATAACCACTGTTGTGATACCTGTTATCTCTGACTGGGGGTTTAGGTTTTGTCGAGCCAGCTCATGCTCATGTGTTGAGCTTTCTTCATAGTACAGCCTTCTGCTCTCCCATTAGTTTCCCACTCACCCTGCCTCTGTCTCACTCCACCTGCCAGCCACTCCCACCTCATCACCCCACCTGGTCTCACAGCTGAAGTTCATCAGCAATCAATCCAGTATATAAGCCTCTCCAGTTCACTCACTCTTTGGCAGATTGTTCTTTGCTCTCTCCATGCAAGACTTGCCAACATCCTCTGGACTGGTTCCCCTGTTGTCGACCCTGCTGGCCTCTGACTCTCCCATCTCAACCACGAGTTCTGCCTCTGCGTTGCTGGTTTCTGTCTGCCTGTTCCTGTAGCTGAGGAACGTGCCTCCGCCGTCTTGTGAGCGTCTCATGGACGATTCTCCTGCTTCTTCTGGTTCCCCGACTCTTCACCTGGCTCTGACTCTTCTCCTGTCTGCTTCCTGCTCGTTTGTTCCCTCGGACTGCCCCTACCTGGCTCTCGACCCTCTGCCTGCCTGACAATGTTTCTCACCTGCTCCTCCATGGTACCATCGCCTGCAAACCAACTATACTGTCAGGACAGGCCTGTCTCGGACGCCCTGGACTCACCTGCTCCCCGGTTCGGCTCACTCGTCCTGAGCCCCCGGGTCAGATCCCCCACCACAACAAGTCAGAGACTCCGTTTATGAACCGAACCATTTTGCCTGCCTGCTGTTTACGGCGTCTGCCTGTGGTGAAAATAAAGGTCATTACCAGCTGTACTGTGTGCTGCACTTGGGTTCCAACCATACCAGTTACACAACAACAATAAAACTACAACCTGCGATACAACAACACACATGCTTCTCATAGATGTTATTTGTTCCCAGAAACTTTTAACTGATGGACGTTCCCACATAATGTGTAAAAAATGTCTCTGTTTGATCAAATCCCACATGGTGCAGTTTGAAGAAGTGGTGATATTCATCATGAAACATTATGATCCGGGATGAGAGACATTCCCAAACTCGGGCGAGTCTTTGTCCCATAATTTTACGATCACTAATGGACTCTGTGTTTATTCTAACAATGTATTGTAAATTACAGAGACATGTCCTTTAGTTTATCCTGACAGTTTATTAAATAAAACCATCATGTTTCCTGTCACACAGAATATTTGCAGCCTGTAATGCAGAGCATAGTTGCTAAGGAGAAAAAAAGGAATAAGATGACAAATTATGTTTCTCTCAATTCCTGAAACCTTCTTAAACCAGTATCATTCATAATGTTTCCTAACTTATGTATGTCTTTATATATTTTGTTTTATGTATTTATTTAGGGGTGAAAACTAACAATTATTTTCCACTATTGATTAATCTGCCAATTATTTTCATTATTAAGTCCATAAAATTAAAGATAAAATAAAATAAAAATTGAAAAACACTCATCACAGCATCCCAGAGCCCAAAGAGACGTCTTCAGATTGCTTCCTTTGTCCAACCAACAGTTTGAAATCCAAAGACCCTTAATTTTCAATCAGAAGTGACAAAAGAAAATCAGCAAATCCTTACAAATGTGTGACATTTTTGCTTGAAAATCAGTGACATATTTAAGTGATTATCAAATTAGTTTTAATTGTCTTTCAATCAACTAATCCATTAATCTCTTAGTCACTGCAGCTCTAAATGTATTATGTTTAATCTTCAAGTCTTTGTTTGTCTGTGAGACAATTTTCCCCTTGTGGACGACGAAGTTAAAGGCACTGCTATGAAACAAAGTAAGTGATCCGATGAGAAATGTGCAGGCAACAATCGAATGAAGGAATTACTAATACTCTGGCGTATAAACGGCTCAAAGCAATAAACCAAACCCAGACTAAAAGGGCAGTTAAACAAACAAACACAACATTTTTTTCCAACCTCAGCATCTTTTAAGGACCGAAGGATAATTTCTCTGTTTTATTGCTATTTTTTGCATCAGTAAAACCTGCAATTTAAGATAATGCAATCCTGTCATTATATTTCTTTTTCAAGCTGGGTTCCAGGGTGCTTATTTAATGTTTTTTTTTTTTTTTCCAGCACTGTAGAGACTCATTTACAGACGCCTGATAAAACTACAAATAAACACAGTTTACAAAGTCAAGAAAAAGATGACAGAACTAAGTTTGCGCTGTTTTTCCATTGAGTGTATTTATACACATTCTTAGGTTTCATTCATTATACTCAGACTCTTACTACATTTTCTCTGAGCTCTACAACAGGATATAATATAATGTACAGCAGGCGGCCTCAGTCTTTTCAGGCCAAGGACCTGTTAGCTGATAGAGAGACAGAGCAGAGACCCCTTACTACATATATACTGTATTGAATATTTTCAGGTCTTTTCTCGTTGCTGTTACCTATAGCTGCTGAGTAAGTATGGCTAATGTTAACTGTGTTAGCCTCACCCTCTGCACTTTCGCCAGTGGTTTGTCAGGTGGAGGGTATGTCAGTCTCTTGCTCTTTAATAATAATAATAATAATAATAATGATAATAATACATTATTTTATTTGTATAGTGCTTTAAAAGGTAGTCAAAGACATTTTACATGGTAAAGAAAAAGGAAACATGGAACAATAAGGCAGTATATATTAGCATAGAAGCAATATCAGTTAGAAAAACACTAGAAAGCGATTTCAGAATAAAAATAGACTAAGAACCACGAGAAAAAAAGGTGATAGGCGGCGTCCAGAGAGGAGACAAAAGATCCATTGTTGCTCCCAGGAGTGTCTGTACACTTCAGATAATAACAGCTAATTGGCTGATACGTGTCCGTAATATGTAGCTAAATAATGTAGCCATAGTGGATAGATGCTGGATCATTATTTAGCTGGTCAGCTAGCTCACATGATGAGGATTCATGGATAGGATTTTGTCAGTTTAATGTATCTTTGCACTGAACAGCCTATTGCATTTGCTCAGATTATTATTTAATTCCTTCATTTTTATCGTCTCCTTCAGCTGAATTTTTGAGGGGCTAAACGTGCTCGATGGCGCATGAAACTTGGCACACACATTAGTCGTGGTGAAGAAGTTCGTACGATATAGTTTTTGGTGGTGGAACAAGCAGCCCTCCCAACACGTTTCACTGATATGCACGAAAATCGGTACACACATGTATCATGCCCAGACGCACAAAAAAGTCTCTTGGACCCATCGCCTAAACCCAACAAGAAGTCGGCCATTTTGAATTTCGTGGTCATTTTGGGTGTTTTCCAGGCTGCGCTGTATTTTAACAAACTCCTCCTACAAAATTCATCATAATGACTTCAAAATCAGTGCGTGCCATTCAGACTAGTTTGTGACCAAAAGTTTTAAAAGACTTGGTCAGCATTGAAGGCCGTGGTGTGTCGTCAAATTTTGATGTCTCATGAAACACGAAATTGCTCTAACGTTGATGTAAAAGGTCCGATCTGCACCAGACTTCACGTTTGATAACATATCTTTGATGGGGTCACAGCTGCAACATACCCCGACGGTTGTGGGGGTGCGAGGGCCCCTCCATTGCTGCTTGCAGCTTTAATTAATATCATTATTTTTAACAAATAAGCTTGTTTATCTTTGCTAATAATTAGTTGGATTCAAGTTAATGTGCGTTATCAGACTTATTTTAATTTTTGGAAAAAAATCACACAATAATTTGGTGGCAGCCTTACGGTACACAGCACCGTAAGGCTGCCAAAAAGTATTAGTACTTCGATAAGTGTTTATAACAATTACACATTTGATATCAGAAGCACTGAAGCTACATTAAAAATAATTTTAACTGCTCATTTAAGACTTCAGTTCAGTCTTTACTGTCCTGCCTGAAATTAGGATGCAGCAAAACCAGACAGTGTTCAGTGATTTTTCTGAACCAGCTCTGTGTGCAGATTTTTAACTAAAAAAAATTCAGGTATTGTTGTCAGTGAACTGTAATATCATAGCATAATGTACATGTTGAATAAATACATTAATGGACATTCATGTGTCCTGGGCCCTTCATGTCGTATTACATGTTCAGGTTTTGTGTGCATGTGTATAATGCATCTCCAGAGACTTCCAGATTAAATAAGAAATCCTTCCAGATTAAATTAAAAAGAAATGCCACTTATGTGTTTCTCACATGCTGATAATAAACATTTTCATTTAAGCTGGATACAACAGTCAGTGTTTATATTACTGATACAAAATAAATTATTAAAATTATTATTTTGCATGTGCAAAGAATTATTTTTTCAAATGTATCACATGTATTGCTCCTATTTTCATTCCTTTGAAATAAAAAAAAAAATCAGTTATAACCATCTGTTTTTAAATCTCAGCCATTAATTCATCCAGCTGACTGGTTACAGTCTGAACAGACAAGTTCAGCCTCACACGGAAGTGCTCTGAGACAGCATTGCCCCTAATTCCTTTTGTCCAGCCCACTTCTCCCAAACAACTCCCCTCATTGGTCCAAGCACCACCCCCTCCGCTTCTCATTGGCTGCACGCTTGACTTTGTCACGCCGCCATTGGCCGGCTGTGTGTGAAGCCCTCAGCCTGCATTGTGCTGCTGTCTGGCCAGCAGCAGGGGTCTGTAGAGTGGGAGGAGGGAAGAGAAAAAGCCAAAAGAAAGGACAGAATGAGAGCAGAGGGGCTGAGGGGGGTGAAAGGACCCATCTAAAAAAGAAGAGAGGGACAGAGAAGGGGGGGAGACAGAGGGAGGAACAGAGCCGGCAGAGAGGCAAGAGAGAGAAAAAAGGGGAGGCGGGAGTGGAGAGGGTTACCTCATCCAGAGCTGCTAGTGCTCACGGTTGCAGGGGAGAAGTTGTGGGAAAGTAAACAGCAGAGGAGAATTCCAATCTGCTTTCAAACCACTTGCAGCCCTCGCAGGAGACCATAAAGATGAGTGTGCCGCTGGAGCCGGCAGCGTGGTAAAAACTGAGAGTTTATGGGAGGTTACCGGGATTAAAGGGTCACCAGGGAGTGCCTGAAGCTTCTCGGAGGACACACTACTGAGGACAAGGAGGTGAGAGGCGTCTATATTTGTTGTCCTGGTAACACTCTTTCCTTCTGTCTCTCCTCTTTCTCTCAGCACGGCGGTTAGCATGTTGCAAAGACAGCAGCTTTGTCCGAAGGGGGCCATTGATGGAGTGGAGTTGTGGGGTGGGAGTGCTGGTTTGTGCCTCTGTGTCTCAGCTTATAGGGGCAACTGAGGAGGAGAGGATGGGAAAGGCAGATACCCGTGTGGCCCTTTGGCAGAGCACACACCATCATGGACGATTAAACCTGAGCCGGCGGGGGCTGCGGAGCGGTGAGGCCTTGTTATGATAGCAGCAGTTCCTGAGATGGACACCACCAGGAAGGATGAGTTAGAGACTGGCGGCTCATCCCTGGACCCACACCTCTGGACGGCTGTTTTTTTCAGCAGCCTCTTTTTCTGCACCGCTCCTCCGACGCCCCGGGCTATAAAAAGAGATTCCCTGGCCCTGGCCAGGCCTTAACCATTCCAGTTTGACGGTTGCTTCCCGGAGTACAATAGCCCCTCCCTGGATGGATTTCACGCTGCCTCTATACTAGAATAGAGAGGGGGAGTTAGGGAGGAGAGGGGTGATGAGGGGGGGAGCAAAGGGACCTCTGACCAAGTAATTTGCATGTGGGTCTAGGGCACTGTTTCTGCCTCACTTGCCGGATGTCCAAGTCCCCGTTTTTTTTTTTTTTTTTAAAGAAACTCCATGGACTCACTGTATCGGATTTTTGTCTCCTTAGTCACAGTCCAGCACTTCCAACAGACATTAACAATCCATGCATGCATGGCCTGAAGCTCCCACAAAGACCTCTCTATCAATGGGAACCTTCTCCATTTGCCTCACATTCACCCATGAAAACTTGCACCCAGTGCAGTCATATGTACACATGCAAGGCCTTGGTGCTCCAGTACACAATCAGTCACTTGATAGCGGTGACACGCCTGTCAAATGTTTACTGGTAGACTGTATTACACTCTGGCTACACTCCTCTGGGAATGTCAGATAATTAACTACAAAGAGGAATTCAGGGATGTTTGGAGGTTGAGACTTATCTACAGTATTTTGTTTGCACACTCGCATTTCGTAGGCGAAACATGACTTATTTCCTGTCAGCTCTCCTAACAGATATAACAGACTCAAACTCCACCAGGGTTCAATATTAACCATGGCTGATAGCCACGAAAAGTTACTCTGTGGCCGCCAAATATTCCATGTAGGTGGCTCCCTGTGTCAAAAAAGTTTTATTCCGAGAATCTGATTTATCATTAAGGACAAACTGACAGATTTTGAGAAGATTCGGCAACCTTTACTCTTGCACCTTGCAGATGAAACCCAATTTTAAAAGCAGTCAGGGGCTGGGAAGGGGACAGGGATTTCGGTAGACGGGGGAGCTCCAGTCATGGTTTTTATTTATTTATTTAGTTTTTTTCTGCTTTTTCTTCCTCCCCTAATTATTTCATATTTATATACTTATTTTAGTTGTAAGGAGTATGTTCCTCTTGTGTTCTTGCATTATGATTTTTATATGGAAATGAAGCATGGCAATATACTTTGTTCTGTAACCTTTTATCACGAGGCTTCGCAATAAAAATATTTGAAACATAAAGTTTTATCCCCGTGCTGCGAGCCCTCGCCACCTCAAAGTTTAAGTTCCACAAATATCCCGATTCCTTTGCACAAGAAGGAACCGATTCCAAATAAGAATCAGTTTCAAAACTGTTCCCAACGAAATCATTAGGAAATTTTAATTTTGATTCTGCTTATCGATTCCTACACAAAATTTGCTCGTGCTTGTTTCAGATTTTACCTTGTAATCCAAAAGTCCGCCGTAAATCGACCTGGCTGTCTGTCTGTGCTTACAGATGTGCGAGTTGAATGAATGGAGGATGGCATACTCTACTGTTAGAGTAAAGTAGCTTTAGTAAACCCAAAAATATAAAAGAGACCAGCGTTCTAACAGTTATCCAGGCTTAGCTTAGCTCAGTGTTTCTGCTGGTAACATTTATCCGTGGTGATGAGTTTCACACAACTCTGCTGTGAAGAATACAGGAGGACACTTGAAGAACCATGATCAGGAATTATTAAGAACCAAAATCAATAAGTAGAATGAGAGTTGGAATCGGATCAGAAGAACTTGTTACATTCACCATTTTTCTCATATTTTGAATTTTCTTCCAGGTACAAACACAGTTTACTCTTCCAGACCTGTCATAGTGGTTGTGTGCAGTTAGTCTGCTGTTATCTAAACCAATGTTTTTCACTAATGACTGAATATTTCATCACTTAGAAGCAACTTTGAGTTTGAAAATCTTAAATTACACTTAATAATTACCTACTGTCAGGCTGAATCTGCACATGCAGGTTTATGCAGGTCGCTGTCCAGGGCAACATCTGCTGCAACATCATCTATAAATATTATGGCATGTATTTTTCATTCGTCTTCATGTTGATCCCCTCCTCCTGTAGATCGCCTTGCTGTGGCGAGGCGTTTTTTTCTTTGAAGCAATTTTCATATCGAGACCTTCCTACTTTCTAGGGGGTAACATGACATTAACAGCATTAATTTTCCCCATTTCTTGGCTTTAGCAGGTCTCTTAATTTCACTGCTGACACTGTTAAAATGACATGACTTTGCTTTATGGATCTCTTAAAAGCAGGACTCTGAACTCATGAAGTTATTCTCTTTACTCCTTGATGCCATTTTCACGCAAGAACACTTCCTAACATTTGGGGCAGGAAGCATAGCCCTATACAGTTTTATTAGGGTATTAATTAATTATAATTTGCAAGTCTCATGTGCATGCACTCAATCAGCGCGGATCATTCACACAGTTATCTGAAGTTACGTTTGCTGAATCTTACGTGGCACAGTCATACAAACCAATCGTACAAAAAAAGTAAGCGAAATTTAAAATAAGAGTACAAAAATGTTCCTGCATGAGGATTATTATCTTCAGGAAACACTACATCCTAATTCACGAGAAAAGTGGACAACACAGGTGCCACAATTAAAGAAGGCTGTGTTAAACAGCCTTTTCTGTATTGTTTTTACATATCTTTATGTTTGGGCCAACAAAAATGCACCTGGCCACAAAATTTGGGAGCTCTGTGGCCCGTGAGACCAGTGATTAAAGATATTAGCATCTATCCCTGATAACCTGTTATCATCAGCTAACATCTTGAGCTTCATTGTACATTGAATTGTAGGAAAATTTAATTTGGCTGATGTTAAAAGAAAGTCTGACACTTCTGAAGACTGACTGAACACTTTCATTCAGGAGTTTATTTTCATATGTGACATCCGATTTGACTGGCACATCAAAGATCACTGATAGCGAAAGCAGGTTTTGCTACCTGAGGCTACACAATAGCTAACATCAAATAAACACAACGACTGATGCCAAAGGCAGCAACTAACTGTGGGAATCCAAGAGTTTGGTTTCCAGGAACATAATTGTCAGACTGTTTACACGTGTCAGATCTATCTAAGTGTACTTCAAATAACTATTGTTGCATGCAACTCTGTGGTCCCCAGGGTGGATGTTGTACTGATAAAAGAGCTACAACGGAGTTAAGATCACACTGAATTTAGTAGAGGAGGAAGCTAATGTCTGCTCAGCACTCAAAGGGAACTTTGAGGTGGAGCTCTGGAGCTTTGACTTGGAATGAGAAATAGATTCAACTCAATGTGGACTTTTGTCTGATGGTGCGTGTCCACTGGGGTGTTTTTGGTTTTGCTGCTTCCCAGCATTGGACCATTGAAGGATGCACTGACCAACATCAGGCTACATCCTCTCGTAACCGAACAAACACTTACTGGTTGCACCTGATTGGATGAACGCTCATTTGTGGCCTGCCAGATTTCAAACTGGACCAACATGGCAGCTCGTTTGGAAATTCTCACTTATATTATGACAATAATTCACCAAAATGTGTTTATTCGAAACACTTTAAGCGAGAAATAAGCCATGCAGTTGCTGAGTCTGTCTTCATTTTCGATCGACAGCAGTTAGTTAAAACAATTTTCGGGAGTTTCCAGAGGCAGCGGGTTGCACTGGATGCCTCAACTTTATGAAAATCAGAAGCGGCCAACGAGACGCCCCGTCTTTGGAATTGCACTGCACTGCTGCTTACATAGACAATGAATGGGAAGCATGCTTATGACAGATCCTGTGGACTGCGTCAATCTTTTGTATCTCTAATATGCACAAGTAACAAATCTATCATACAAGATCATTACATAAACTAGAATCAATACTTCAAAAGTGCCTTCCTGCAAAATATTTAATCTTCCTGGTGGTGAAATCTTAGAGTTATTGAGCTTTGAGCAAACGCTGAACTTCTGTGAAAGTCAGGCTGTCTCTTAAAAAGTCAAAGTGGGACAGATTTTTGAGGAAATTATGAAATTTATCCAAAGAAACAAGTTAACAGGGGAAAAAAAAGCATAATCTGTGCCGGAAATTACACTAATTTAATACATACTGTAAAGATGAGGTAATGGATGCCAACTGTTTTAGGAAACTGGGAACCAATTCTTAGCCTTTGTTGGACAGCAGTGACAACAACTTTTTAACATAAAAAGTAGGGACAGCAAACAGCAACCCAAAATATTCCAAATAATCCCCAAAATATTCTACATTTTTATAGTTGTTGCATTAGTGATATTTAAATTCTGCAATTACAGTCGACACCAAAACCAGACAGCGCTGCACATGTGTTTGTGTGTTTACTCTTGTGCAAAATGCAACTGTTTTCGAGACAATGGTGGAGCAAATTAAGCTGTTTGACTGTGGGGTGTTGAGGGACCCACAGTCTAAGACTTTAATGCTGAAGGGCCAACACATCTGCAGTGGGGCCATAAAACCAAAAATGGAAAGGGAGAGGACAGATGAACAAGCAACCAGTGACTTAGTGGATTCATTTCTGTCGGATCAGTGAAGAACATGTCAACAGCTGCACAGATGGTATTTTTATTTAGCAGAAATTGAAGCTGGACACGATAACTAATAACACTTAAGATTCAATTTATGTAAAATATCAGATAAAACACAAACTACAAACTACTGTAAAAAAGTTTTTAAACAATCTTGTTGACATATAATTGCATAGTGTCTTAATTGCTCAAAAAAAAAAAAAAAAAAAAAAAAAAAGCACCACTTGTATGGACTTAGTTGAGCTCTGTCCATGGGTCATGGGGAAAGCTGAGTCTGTGAAAACAGTTGTATTGAGTCTTCTGTTGCTCTGGAGAAGCTGAGTCAAGTCTGAGAAAATAACCACGATGACATCTCGGTTTGGGTTTGGAACCTGGTATTGTGGAGTTTGAAAGGAGTGGGCATGAACCAGGCAGGGAGTGATTATCTATCCGTTGCACTTGGGCTTTTTTAAAGTCTGACACCGGGGGCCCTTCAGACAAAATGGAAACCCCCCAACATCCCTCATCATCTGCATAATGCTGTTGGCTATAACTTGACTTTCTTTAGCAGGTATCTGTTTACATTTTGGCAAACTAGGGACCATTAAAAGTTTTCAGAATTAGCAGTTTTTTTTGTAATGTACCTATGGATGTACTGAAAACCAGTAGTGGTGTAGTCGGAATCCCTTTAAACTTGGTATTTTGCCTGGATGGGTGCGGTTTTGCAGGATGAAGCAGTGCATGTTTCAGTGAGCTCCATGACTCTCTCAGTCTGTGCTCTGAGAACATGAAAAAAGTTGGACTGAGTGGCTGCTTTTATTTCTAAAGCTTTGAAAATGAGACAAACTGGACTGAATAATACACATGTACGATATGAGATCAATTTATTTGATATTTGCAAACCTTGCAAGCCTGTTTGGGCAAGATACTACTCTAAAATCAGAATACAGACCCCACATCTTAGTATGTTGTTGTTGCTGGACATAATTTAGTCAATTTTGTCCACATATTTTAGCACGTTTATTACATGGCTTTGTTAAAAACTCTACTCTTATTGGTCAATTACAGTAGTCCAAGGGATGTTATTTCTGTATAGTAGACCATTGCTATGAATAACAGACCGTTGCTATGAAGAACAGACTGTTGCTATGGACACAGTTGTGATCGTAGACTCTGGAAAAGCAATAAAATAATTTTTAAATCAGGAAAAACATTCTTTAATCCATATTTGGGGCCAAATTATTGATTGTTTTGGTAAGTAGCCATATAATACGTGGGATAATGTTCAGTGAGCAGGTCAGTATTGTGAAATAAACCCCCTCCGGATGATAAAAGACCCCTCCAATTTGCGTGGGGGTTATTTCACAATGATGACCTTCTCAATGTACATTATCCCTCACTAAGTTCAGGGGTGTATTTGGGGTTAAAGCTAAGTAAACTCAGCTTATTCACCTCTTTGAAATAAGGCTGAAAGTTTACTCATCTATTTTCTAATCAAATGTAACAATCAAAGAGAGGAAACAAGCTGAGTAAACCACAGTTTACAGAAAAGTACAATTTACCCACCTCTTTATTTTCCACTACACTCCTGATTAAGTGATATTTTCCAGTCTGACATTATGATTTTCATTTTGAGAAGTCATCTACAGTCAGGTAAAAGTCTCTTGAAAAGCTGCAGGGAAATCTAATGTTAAGTGTCGGTTACAGCTGTGGCAACAGTACAGAGACCTGAAATCTTAGTGTATCTTTGTAAACTGATGACCACAAAAAGTGGAAAATCATCTCTGCTTGAAGTTATGGTTAACCGTGAGGCCTCCTGTATGTTTAATCTGGAAGTTAATGCAAAAATTAGGCTAATAAACAACTGTTTGTGTTGTAGTTTTGCTGGCCTGTCCAGAAAGTCATGAGACAACACATGGGTGAGTTGGCAAGAATGTGCATACCAAGTTTTTAGGGAGTCCTGTGGTGTAGTAGTGCCTGGAGAAGTGGGTATGCTCTGAATTTATGCCCCCATTATTTTTTTCTTGTTACAGTGGACTGTCCAGCAAAGGATAAAAACTCTGTGTTATAAGCGGTGGCATGTCAGAGTACTCTTGCATATTTAGTTCACCTAAAAATGGGCCAGCAGTATTTGCTTGCTGTCACTTAACCTCTGCTGCTTGAATTCAGGAAGTAAAGGTCATTTTGAAACTATTATCAGCCGGAGAAAAGGAGCAGATTTCAGCCTGCTGACTAGACAGTCAGACAACTACAGAACTGTGCATTCTGAGAGAATGATTTCCTACGTCCATCGTCCACACATGTAACTTGGATAACTACTCTCTCATCTTGTAAGTAGCCTTGTGGGGCCAGCAGTTACTTTTGTAATCTCTTGGGACTCGGCATGTAGCTGAATCAGAAGGTTTCCAGCTTCCTTTATTGTTGCATCTTCCAGTAAAGAGCAGTCAGTGAATACTGTTTCAGCTGTAGACCAACAATGGGACCAACAATTCTTGCTTGTTGTTTACCATCTAATGATGACAGGTCAGATTTTTCGAGTAGCAGTGAATGTTGCAGATCGTGAGCAGCCATTTTTATTCAGTGTACAGTACACGCATTGCACAGAGGAAGCACTTATTTCTCAGTTTCCCTTAAATTTTCACCTAAGGATCACCCTAAGGATTTCCTCAGGGTGATCTGAAGGAAAACCCTTCAATTAATTTGCCCTTAGCTACTTCAGTATTCCCTTATGTGGTGCTAGAAGATCCTTAGGACCATTTTCCTCATGGGGCCATAACAGTCCCTTAAAAGAACAATCATTTGTGGAGAAGGAGATACCAAAGCATATTTTTTAAGGCAGGGAAAACTCACTGGACACTTTGTGTAGATCTGATGTTAGGCACTAGCAACTTTGTAGGTAGCTAGACAAATGTGAACATAACACTCTGTCTCATTATAACATTAGCTTTTATTGAAACTCTCCAGTTTTTGACTGTTTGTCTCCTTTCTTGCTGTCACAGTAATATTTTCATTTTTTCTTTCTGTTCTTCCTTATTGTTCATTTTGGAGAAGCTGGCAAACAAAGGCCAACTAAAGGTGTGTGGTAAGCTAGTTAACAACTGACAATAATGCTGCCTAGCAACATTAAAGAATGTTGTGAGTGAAGCGTAACCATGGCAACTGGAATGCCCATGTGCTGTATTATGTCAGTAACTGTCGTAAAAGCCTCAGTCTAAACACTCAGGCCTGGGGACAACCTAAGAGGCTTTATGCAACACTTCAAAGTGAAGCCCCCAGCTTAGGGAAATATTTTGCTTACAGGACAAAATTAAGTGTAAAATTAAGGTGGTTTATTATAGGTGAAACCTGGCTGTTTTTGTGAATATGGAAATGAAGTGTCACGAGTTGACAGTTCAGTCTGATATCAGGCCAATCGTGAGAAGCAGAAGGAACAAAATTCAGGGCAAGTTAGACCATCATTCTCAAACCAGACACCCACACCAGTTTCTCCTCAATCAACTGACACTTGTTTTAAGGTGGACACGTTTGGGTTTATGAGAGCTGATGCTGCTTTGCCTTCCTCTGTCACCTGTGATGACAAGGCATTAATAGACCCTGAAAGCAAACACTTTTCTGTTGCTGTGGAAGGTGCGGAAAGAAGTGTGTTTGTACAGCCACTGAAGAGAAAGTTCACAGCAGACAGGACATTTCCACCCCGTGCTATGTGATGCTGTTTATGTCTTTGTGTCTTGGTGCCTGTCACATGATGTATAAAGCTTGTATGATCAAACTGTGGTGAATTCAAACAAGTATAGTTGTAACGGCCTGTGTTATGGACAGAATGTACTGAATTGGTATTGGACAACCCAGGCCCACCTGATTTTCTCTGTGCTCACCCACACTGATTTCAGCCTCCACTCCTGCTTGGAACAGCTTGTTTGCAACAGATAGTGTCGGCCAGAGTGTGCCACCGTTATAAAACTAACATTTTCCAGGGGCCAGTTTGCAAATATTGCTGCTGCGACACAGATTTAAATTTACAGTAAAATATATTCAAGATGAGGTAAATATGCTGTTTCAGTCAGAGATTTGTTTATTTGTCAGCCGATTTTTACCCCAACTCTAAGCATCAATATAATGGTCATGCTCAGAAGGGGACCCATGACCCACAAAGATCTCACGAGAGTGATTATTTTCACCCAAATAATGGTCTTCTCCTCTCTCTAATCAAGTGTTTTGTCCCTAAACCAGGGGTCAGCAACCTGCGGCTCTTTCGCTCCTCTCTAGAATTTAGTTGTTGTGCTCCAGAGAGATTTTTGTTTTTATGTCCAAAAATGGCTCTTTTAAGAGTAAGGTTGCAGACCCTTGCCCTAAACCCACCCAGAGCACAGCGCTGGCACATAATTAGTTTGTAAAATGTGCATAATGAAGACATAAAACTTCTGGAAATCATGGGTTCCCTTCTAGACACGTCCAAACCCTGGAAGAAAAATTCACTGGCAACACATGACTGAATGATGCACATCAGAGGGGATTTAGAAGAGGGTATATGCAATGCCACCTTAAAAATAAGTAGGTATACTCCTTATACCTGCATATACCCTGCAATACACCACTGCTGACAACTATCACTGGATCAATACCGAGGAAACTTTAATAAATTGCAGCAGCTACTAAATTTCCCCACTGGGCATCAATAAAGGTTTATCTTATTTTATTTTCAGGAAGTTAGACGGGAGAAAGGAAGAGACTAAGACTAAGTGAGACTGGGATTTGAAATCCAGACACAGAGACACAGAAAAGTAATTGTTGAGTAGTCAGCACTCATCCACATCCCAGTGAGACCTCTGCAGATACAGCTGCAGTCAGTTTGTGTTACAGGATTTATCTTTAACTGTTTGTCAAATTCACTCAAAGAAATAACTTTGTACCGACTGACCTGGACAGATTTAGGTAACACTTTATATCAAGATGCCTGTAATAAATAGCATTGATAGGTAATAAGGCCCTTACAAGATGCTTATTAATATTGATATGTGTTAATAAGACTATCTAAGTGTTAATAACGATGTAATAAACATTTTTTTGCTCAATTACAAGACATATAAACACTTTTAAGAAACTTTTTAGCAGTTTATAGAGTGCTTTGTTAATAAAAGCCTTATGAGTTTCTTATAATTGTTTATAATAGCATTACAAAACATTTATTGAGTTTAACTGACTTACCAATTATGTCATTGTTAAACCTTTACAAAACTTTTGTTGTTGCTTTATTAAGATTTTTATGCACTTCATTATACATTTATTAGCAGTTCTTAGCAGAAGAAAAACCTAAATAAAATTAAAAGGGTAACTTTATCAATGCATATAAAGGATTAATTAACCGTAAAGCATTGGTCACACTTTAATACGGTATTCAAATACAGTTAACTTAATATATGCATTTGTTAACTATCAATAAATGCATAATTAAGTTTATAGAAATCTTAATAACGTGACAACAACATTACATAACAGGTAGTGGGTTAGCTGACCTAAATAAATGCATTGTAATGCTGTTATAAACTATTATAAGAAACTCATAACACACTCAAGTGTGATGTTAACAAGTTTCTTATAAGACTGCTTATAGATGTCTTATAATCTAACAATAAACATGTTTATTATGCTGTTGTTGACACTTACAGTCTTATTAAAGCATATTAATGTTAATAAGCATCTTATAAGGGCCCTATTACATTAACTAATGCTATTATAAACACCTTAATATACAGTGTTAACATCGTTTCTTGTAAGACAGCATATATTTGTATCATAATCTAACAAAACATGTTTATTATGCAATTATTAACATGTATTAATGTTAAAAAGCATCTTATAAGGGACTTATTACCTATTAACTAACCCCTGTTACAGGCACCTTAATATAAAGTGTTATCTATATTTATTTTATCATCTTTTCTCAATAAACTAAAGCACTGTCAGGGGAACACATTGAGGACATTCTTATCTCTGTTCAGTGTTTGTACACTGCAACACACACACACACCCTAATCCAGTATGCTATTGTGCTGTGAGCACAAATGCCAGATGGGAGGTGGAGGTTGCTCCCACTGTGTCCTTGACTAATGTGACACCAGCAGCACATCACTTCTGTTGTGGGCTGACATTACTGGAGCTGCTCTCTGTGGCAGAGGGCATGTGAAGGCCAGACGGGCTCCTGAATGAATATTGCATCCCCGAACGTCTTAACGGTGGCAACATGGCGACAAACGTTGGGGAAAGCAGGAATAAACTATCTCAAATATGCATAGATAACCCTCTTATCGTCTTGTGTTTACAGTGAGATATGGAACTCCACATGGCCTTTGGCTCACAGGCGTCAGAAATTCATTTAAAGTGAAATTTAAAATATTCATAACTTTCATAATATATAATGCAATAGGCCTAGAGATTCTTTTGCGCTGTAAAATCACTGGTAGGGCAATGTTATGTTTTAGCGAGTCCATGAAATCCACAAATGCCTGTGAACAGCCTCCCACTCAGATTGTTATGTCTTTTGACAGCCAAAGAAAGACATATTCCGTCTGTTCTCAAGGAGCTGTTTGCAGTTCCTAAATTGGCAGCGTCACATTCGTATCTCTTGATAGGAAGTCCTCAGGGAAGCCTGAGTCGGAAGGAGCGCCAGAGGCAGAAACGTCTCCGCCTGGCACCGTTTGTTGTCGTCAATGGTCCATTGGTTGCTTGTTGTCTCAGTGTTTGTGTTCTGTTTTCTGTTACGGAAAAAAAAAGCCTAAAGTAGCAGCAGCCTCAGTGACTTTCTGTTAGGTTTCCCAATGCTGTTTATTCAGTCGTCACCAGCTGCCGCTCGCTGCCATTGTCTGCTGATACACCCGACTGCAACTGACCGATGGCTGGAAGGGTTGTCTGCAGTTGGTCAAACACAGCAGTCTGTAAATCAGTGGCTAGAACTAAATATGCAGCCCAGCAGGATCTGCAGAATCTCAGCGGAAAAAGCTTTGAATACAGTTACTGGGTCTTCTTTTTGTCATTTAGTTTCATTTCTTTAGGCAGATTACACGTCCTGACTGCTGTGTGAAAAGAAGAACAGTACAACAGGGAGCGGAGATGGAATCAGGCAACATAAAACAATTACACACAAGATCCAACAGCAGCGGAACAAAGACACAAGAATATAAAGAACATCATTAAATATGCAAATAAGAACTACTTCACTTAAGAGGAGGCAAAATATAACTAAACTAAGTTTTCAGTCAGAATCTAAGTACACTGCAAATGTACACTCTTAGGAATAAAGGTGCCAACTAGAACCATAAAGGGTTCCTCTACTTCCTCTCCCTTAGGAGAGCCCATTGTGATTCCTGGCAGAACCTTTTATAAAGGTTCAACTTGGGACCCTTTCAAAGAGTTCTACTTAACATAAAGGGTTATACCTAGAACCATCTGCAAAAGTATGAGGAGTTCTATTGGAGTACCCGTTTACGGTATTATGGTTTCACTCAGAATCCTCTCTGGGGGTTCTATCCAGTTTGTCCCGAGAACCCTTTTATATTTCAAGGGTTTCATCTAGAATGCACCCTAAAGGTTTACTGAGAACCCTCCTATATTCCAAGTAATGATCTAGAACCAGGGGGTTCTACCAAAACCTTTTTACATTCCAAGGGTTTACCATGGATGTTCTCCCCCAAGAAATATATTATTATCAACCCTCTCTGCGGTGTCTACCAGGAACCCCTTTATATTCCAGCAGCATCATCTAGAATGCACCCAAGGGGTTCTACTGAGAACCTTATTATATTATAGTACAAAGAACCCTTGAGCATAGAGTTCTTAAAAGAATTCAACAACCTTTTCTGTCTAGAATCTTTCCACCTCTATGGGTGCTAACAAGAACCCACCCAAGGGGTTCTACCATGAACTTTTTTGTATTCCAAGGGTTTTATCTAGAACCCATGCAAGGTGTTTTCCTGAGAACTATTGTATTTTCCAAGGGTTTCATCTAGAATGCACCCAAGAGGTTCTGCTGAGAACCCTTTTATATAATGGTACAAAGAACAGAATCCTCTCTGGGGGTTCATCCAGAATCTTTCCATCCAGGGGGTTCTACCATTCTCCCGTGAACCCTTATATATTCCAAGTGCTTCATCTAGAACCAGGGTGTTCTCCTGAGAAGCCTTCTCTATTTCAACGGTTTTATCTAGAATCCACCCAGGGCGTTCTCCTGAGAACCCTTATATACCTCAAGTGTTTCACCAAGAACCAGGGGGTTCTACTGAGAACAATTCTATATTCCAAGTGTTTTATCTTGAACCAAGGAGTTCATTCATGAACCCTTCTATATTCCCAGGGTTTTATCTAGAACCCACCCAGGGCATTCTCCTGAGAACCCTTACATATTACAAGTGTTTCATCTAGAACGAGGGGGTTCTACCTAGAACCCTTTTATATCTAAGAGTTTTATCTAGAACCCATGCAGGGCGTTCTGAGAACCCTTTCATATGCCAGATGTTTTATTGAGATTCAGGGGGTTCTATCGAGAACCCTTCTCTATTTGAAGGGCTTTATCTAGAGGGCCCTCTTTCAAAAACTCTTTCACATTATGGTACAAAGAACCCTTGACAAACACTTTCTTCATAAAAGGGTTCTTTAGAAGCAAATGGTTCTGGTGAGAACCTCGTCCCATCAGGAAGAACCCTTATTTTGAAGAGTGTGTGACCTGGTGCACCATAAAAGTGAACACATAGCTCACTTTCCTCTGTAGGCACTCAAACATCCCTCCACTCATTACCACATTTGGTGCACAGTGGGAGAGCTTTCAGAGCTCTATGTAGGTCAGGGACAGGGTGTGTAGGAGTTGGTTTCATCTCTATTCTGTGATGTATCTTATTTTCCCCTCAAGAATAGCTTTCACACAGCACCACTCCTGGGGCTCTTTATTTTTCTAAGCTGGAGTTTGTTTGATGGCTTGTCCAAATGCCTTCCCTCAAAGACAGTTGCTGAGTATACCTGTCATTTTCATTCTGAGGAGCGCTTTTCAAGTGGAAAACTTTCACGTTTGAGTTTTTGCATTAATGCAACAGCAAGCTGCAGTTTAATCCAAGGCACCAGTCGTCTTGCTGATTGAAACGATGTGAAAATATCAATTATATCATGAAGGTCTCGGGTGCTTTTATACTCGCTCAGTCCAATTCACACCAGTGAACAATCATGAGTGGTTGTTGGCTTTCATCTATGGAGGTATAACTTTCAACAAAGTCTTACACTGATGGTTTCTAAGACATTGATTCAAAGAGGATGCTGCTTTCTTCGGGAAAATTCCTGCATTTTTCTACAAGTTCTAAAAGCCATACCATAATGTGCACAGCCATGGCCCAGATGACCTGTGAGCTAATCAGCACTGCAGTGACGAATGAAGGAACAATGCTTTCTTAGGCTCAACAGGAGTTTTCCCCCCCACAAAAGAGTCTTTGTTGATTTGACCAACGAGTGGGACGACTGGAAAAACTGTGTTTGTGGCACAGAGGAGGCGACTGGGTCCAAAGGCTGCAGTGGCATATCATGCTTGTAAACAGGCAGAGAATTGATTTTTACAGAAAGCAGCAGTGTTTGCTTCACATAACTTTTTATTTTCACTGTAATTTAAAGTTCCCCTGGAAGTATTTTTGGTTCTGCACCACAGATGGCAAAGTAACGGTCAGTTCACACTACATGCTTGAGCAGCGCATGTTTGTGGCGTTACCTTTTGATTTTTATTTTGGCGTCCACATTAAGGTTAGAGCAGCCACGCAGCCCGCTTGAGCAGTGCTGCTCAGACGCTTCATCCAGTGATTCGGGGGCTTGCCTAATTTTTCACGGTTCTTGGCAAAAATACACAGTGAAAATGATCCACTGACAGTCATGTTGACGTCATATCAGCAACACAACACCTTTCACTACAGTTTGATTGTCTATATCTGTAAAATATGTCACAGACATGAAAGAAATCAGGCGAAGGACAGTGCACTCTCTTTAACTTTCTCTCTTTTCCCTTTCTCACTCCCTCTCTCCCTTCCTTCACTCTCGGAATGCAGGGAAAAATCACTCATTGCCTCTTGTTTACAGCTTCTTTTCTCCTTTTCAAAACTATTCTGCAAAACTCAATGTGAAAGCTGAGGCTTTCAGCAACAGAAACGCTACCTGTGTGAACACCACAGGCGTGTGGGCTGCAGCAGTTCAGTGAGGCAGCTGTCATGCACAGACACATGCATGTTGTTTGAACCACCTGTAACTAACAAAGCTGTTAGCTGACTGTGTACACAGCAGCTGTTTTATGTGACAGCAACAACAGATCTGTAGAGTCACCTGCTAGCTGCCACCCAAGTAAGATTACACGTTAGATGGGTGTAAAGTTAATAAAACAACAGCATAATAATTGTCCTTCTAATGTATTGCGTGCCATTTCAAATTCGTTCAAAACTTTATTTTTGGAAAGTGTGACAGTGCCCTATTAAAATGTTTTGACTGTACTGACTAGTTTGTCACTAGAAAGGTGTTTTCACATTCCTCTCCTCAAGAGGGGAATTTTCTGTGCACTTCCCTAAAATCTGAGATTGTATTTACCACAGCAAACTACATTTCTAAATCTGAAAACCAATCACTGTCTAAAATGCAAATGCCTGAAAACCTGCGCGTAGAGCAAACATTGTTAACATCTGTAGAAGGAGTGATTGAATCAACATTGTTATGGAATCAGCAACTGTTGTTTTTTGTATATAAGGCAAGACACTGTGTAAGACCTTCAGAGAACACTATGCTTTAATCTTCTCTCCATGCTGCATGAAGTAAAGAGATTTGATTCATCACACCATCTTGGTAATTCTTCAGAGAACTAGCAACTCTCACTATTTAGATGAAGAATTTTTTCCACAGTATAGCTGCTATCATCTGCGTAACAATGGTATGAGATATTGTATTTTTGAAATATGGAACCTAACAGGAGCAAGTACAGGGCGAATAATATGGGGCCTAAGATGGAGCCTTGGGGAACACCACAAGTGATGGGAGCAGACGAGGAAAACTGGCTACTAATCTTCACAGAAAAGGTACCTGTCCGATAAGTAGGAGGCAAACCACTGGAGAGCACTACCCTGAATACCGACTTGGTTCTCAAGACGGTTGAGGAGGATTGCATGGTCACTCGTGTCAAAAGCAGAGCTGAGGTCAAGTAAAATAAGTAAGGCACATTTACCAGAATCAAGGGATAGCAATAGGTCATTGGAGACTTTAAGTAGAGCTGATTCAGTGTTATGACGTCCCTGAAACCTGACTGGAATTTCTCCATGATGTTGTTGTTTTCCAGAAAGGATAAGAGCTGAGAATAGACATTTTTTCCCATAACTTTAGATAAGAAAGGCAACTTGGAAATGGGACGGTAGTTATTTAAAACAGTTACATCGAGATTGGGCTTTTTAATAATAAGGGTGTACTACTGCATGTTTAAAACAAGAGGGAACCGAGCCGTTAACTAGACTACAGGTTAAGATAAGTGAAATCATGGGACCAACAGTGTCAAGGACTTCCTTCACAGGCTTGTAGGAATAATGTCAAGGGGACAGGTGGTCGACTTGGTGTGCAGGATGATGTCATTAATACGACCAAGAGGCACAGGTTCAAACTTGCTCAAGACAGCAGGGGGGCAGGAGCTGAAATGGCAAAACGAATGTTATCAGTTATACTAGTGAAAAAATTTAGAAATTCATCACAAGTAACTGTGGTTAGCACAGGGGAAACAGTAGCAGCAGGGCTTAGGACTGTATTAACTGTATCAAAAAGTACTTTGGGAGAGTGGGAGTGTCTAGAAATTAAATCAGCAAAATATTTTTCCCTAGCTGCTTTAACAGATTTTTGATAGTTGACGAGAGAGCTCCTCATCAAGTCATATGAGACTTGAAGCCTATCTTTTTTCCACTTTCTCTCAGCTTTCCTACATAGTTTCCTAAGAGAGCGGGTGTCATTGTTGAGCCAGGGTTAGTTTTGTTTTTAGGTTTCCTGATAGTGAGTGAGAGAGAGAGAAAGAGTGAGCCTCGTAGAAGCCGGACAGGAAAGACGCTGTAAAAGCGTTAGAGAATTTGCTAGCTGTTGAAGAGTTTATTGAGCGGGAAGTAGGAAGCTTGTAATTGAGGTTTGGGGCCACCATGAAACAAAGAAGAAAATTGATGCACTTGTGATCTGAGATCCCCATGTCCTCCACAACCAAAGAGAGAATGGTCAGACCAAGTGTGAAAACTAAATCCAGTGTGTGGCCACGGTTATGGGTTGGGCCGGAGACAAGCTGCACAAAATTAAAAGAGTCCATGACACCAAAAAATTCAGTCGCAGTGACATTTGATGAGAGATCAACATGAAAATTAAAATCACCAGAAATTAAAATTGTGTCGTAATTTACAAAAACTCCAGATATAAACTCAGCAAACTCTGAGAGAAAAATGGCATCCAGCCTAGGGGGTTGATAAACAACAACACAGGGGGCTGGACTAGACCCACCAGTTTTAAACAACAGGGCTTCAAAACTAGAATACTCATTTGTACCAATGAGAGTGCACAGTTTCTAAAAATGGCTGCTACACCACCCCCACGGCCACTGGACTGAGGGTGGCTGTAAAAATCATAGCCAGGGGGACACACTTCTAATAGCTGGCGTGGTTTCAGCCAGTTTCAGATAGATTGATAAAGTCATTAAGAATGAAAGTCTTATTTGAAAGAGACCTCACGTTTAGAAGGGCCAGATTGCACATGGTCGCAGGGGAAAGAGTAGGCAGTAACAACTTTTCTAACATAAGAGAAGTTCTTTTTATTTGCAGCTTTGAATCTGCCATTAGGACGAGGCAACCTGACTGTCACAATAGTTTGGATAGGGAAGGTCACAGCAGAGAGGGGTTAAGGACAGATGAGGCCTGCAGAGGGCGATATCACGTGAAACAGCACTCTGAGGTGGCACCATCGAGGAAGAGGGAGGTACCGGTGTGAGTTGAGAGTGAGTAAACATCAGTACGTGACAGAGTGCACACCGTGCGCAAATTAGCCGCTATCATGCGGCTACCCACTGTGTTAGGATGGATACCATCGGACTTAAAAAAGGAGGAATGATGCAGTGTGACTGCAAGGACCACTCACTCTGCGTCTACTTCTAGGGCCGGAAATGTCTGAAAAAGTACACTGCACCTTGAAGAATCCATCCATCCATTTTCTGTAACCGCTTATCCATGAGGTGGGTGCGGGGGGGGGCTGGAGCCTATCCCAGTCTGACATTCGGCACTCACTAACTACACATTCACATCACATACGGCAATTTAGAGTCACCAATTAACCTATTATGCTGCATGTTTTTGGACTGTGGGAGGAAGCCGGAGTACCCGGAGAGAACCACGCACCTTGAAGAATCTCAAATCCCAATCAACTGAGGGGATCTCCAACTGATGATTCAAAGTGTTGATTTCCAGCGGGCAGCACTAGTGAAAACCATGTTAAACAAAATGTTAATCATAGCAGAACTATGAAACAGACGTGCATGCTGGTTAGGGCTGAACGATGTGTTGGCCAGGTCACCTCTGCAGCACCACAATACTTAATTTAAAATGGTATTTTGACACACATTTTGCCTTTAACAAATATTGGCATCCCGCGATTTGAAAATCGCAGTAGACCATACTACAATTTCACAGAAAACACTCCAAAGGCACTCTCTTATAAAACAGTTAAAATGCTTTCATGGTCATTGTCAGACCTTAAAACAAAAACCAACACTTTGACCATGACATGACAATAAAGGCATTTTAATTGTTTTCAAAGAGTGCGCCTTAGAGTTTTTTTGTGATTTTTGAGTACATATCCAAAGAGCACCTCAAACAAACACATTTTGAATCCAGGAAGCGCTCCTACACAAACATGTTTTGATGTATGTAGGATTCAAAGCCATCACTCTTCCTGAACCACGGCGCTAACAAACATTATGTCTAAATTCAGCTGTCAGCCCGCTGTAGTAAAAGATAATGAGAACCATAACTGACATCATGACAGCCCGTGTATCCAGGTTGAACAGTAAGTGCTGACAATGAATTTTACAATCCACAAGCGTGGTGTTTTTCGGGGCTGTTTCCCTGCGCATGTTCAGCCGCCTCCGCTTCCCCATGCTGTCATTTTCCCAGAGGAGCCTGTCAAACTGCCCTATCAGGCCCGAGAATGTTCCAGCACTGGAAGCAGCTCAGCGCTCATCAAAATGCAAAGCAGATGCTGGGTTCAGGAACGTTAACATGTACAGAAAGAAACAGAGTCTGCACGTCACTGAAAATCCCCACTTTGTGAAATAATGAAAGAATTACAGCATGCAGCAATTTAATACCTCGAGGGCATGTGTGTCATGGAACATTTCCATTCTGTTTTTGAAAATATGCTAACAACAAATCTAATTTCCATGATTACAGCTGACAATTTACACGCCCAGGCTTTTTGTTGAGGGAGCACCACGAGGCCAAAACCACTATAAAACACACTATGTGTTTGCAAATATGTCCGTTTTAATAATCTTTCATTAATTTTTAATTAAATCCTTAAATGTCTTGTTTGCTGTCATACCTGTTTTCATTGATAAGATGAGATGAAATTAGCCTCTCAGATAATTGAGGTCTGTAATGTTGGGGAACATGTTTTCATCGGTGGGTGTGGGGATATCTTAATTAATCTGCCACTAAGCCTCCCCAGACTCTTTGATTTAACTAACAGTCTTTCTAACAGCCATATGCCAGGTTTACAACTCAAGGATTATACTCTGTTTCTCTCTCTGTGCACCTGAAATATGGAGTAGCTTTAAGTGCGCTTTACTGCAGATATATTTCATTTACAGTCGTCAAACTGTTGCAAAAAAGTTGCTCCATTTAGGGTGTGTTTTTATGCACTGCAGGAAAACACAGAGTACAGTTTACCGCACGACAAGTCTGATAATTTCAGCTGAACGTGTGTTGTGAACACACTGTGGGGTTAAGAGTTTATTTCAGTTCGGCTCAGTGTTATTTAGACCACAGTGACAACACTGATTTTTATCTTAAAGGTTTTTACACGTGTCTGTTTTTCTTAAGCAGCTTTGGTTTGTTTATAAAAGACAAGAGAACATTCCAATCCTCCGGAGTCAGTTACCTTTTTCTGCCTTCATCCAAGTAATTCCTGTCCTATGAAGGTTGGAAGTAAAAGCAATGGTCTTAAAGGGATAGTTTGGATTATTTGAAGTGGTTCTGTATGAGGTATTTAGTGCATTACCTGCTGAAGATGGTGATCGACACGCTTCCAGTTTAGAGAAGCAGCAGGAGTCCTGGTGTAGAGAGCTCAGCAGTGTACTGCTTGGACAGGGTCAGCTGCAAAACATATTTTAACCACCTAAAAAAGATCAATATTAGTTCAAGTTATATTTAGAATATTTTCACAAGTTCACCTTGCAGTCAGACAGCTGTTATTCAACAGGAAACTGCTATTATGTAAGCCAAATATCAATAATTTAAACAAGAGTTGCTGGTCTACTGCTGCCTTGATCTGTTAAGTTTGTGTATTGTGTGATTTGAGAGTTTTAAAAGGGACAGTTTGGTCACCCTGATGAAAAATAAATATGTTAAATATTAAATTTTAGTGTACTCCAGTGTACTTGCAGTCAGACTAATACTATAACTTTAAGTCTGCAATTGTAAAACAACTAATTTACTACCAAATCTATTTTAGTTAGAATTAAATTGTAGAAAAGCACAATTTTAAGATTATTCAGTATATTTTTATGTGCTAAAGTGGAACAACTTCAAGTATACTTAATGCAGAGTTTTGGAGATACAGGCCACAGAGTTTGTCTGCCTTGTCTCAAATATAGTGGGACTAAATGGCACCTGGCTTGTGGTGCTCAAAGCAACAACAACAACAAAAAAAAAACAAAAAAACAAAACAAACAAAAAAACATTTTATCTTGAGAGAGCAGGTCAGGATTTCTGAGATTTCTGACACTTTGAGCACCACAGGACCAGTGCAATCTAGTTTCATTATACTGGGGAGAAGGCAGATATCTCTACAGCTGATATCTCCAAACTTTAATAAAACTAAGTGTTAAACAAAGGACTTGAAAATGAATTTAATTTTTCAAAAGTAAACTAACTAACTAAACAATATAAGTAAGTAAAATTTTCAATACATACTTACTTTTTGTAAGTAGACTAAAATATCACTTTTAGTTACTGCAGAACTAGTCCATACACTTATAAAAAGTACAATTTATTAATTAAATTACGGGCAAAAAGTACCAGTATACTTGTTATCACTTTTGTACTGTTAAATTATGTTAAATTATATTTCTAATACACAAAAGTCCCTGTCCCTCTGCAAAGTAAAATAACAGATTTTGCCAGTGTAGTCTGGCTACTGTGGAAAGAGCAATATTTTCCCATGAGACATTGTTTGACGGTGAGGTAAAGTAGTGAAAATATTCTAAATAATCATAGACTTAAACTGATATAGATTTTTTTTTAGTGGGCCTTTTGTAGGTGTCTAAAAAACATTTTGCTGCTGACCTTGACCACAGCAGTATCTTACTTAGCTCCCTAAACCAGCCAGTGCTTTTAAAGATCTGCTTTTAATGTTAGGATGCCCGTCTCTTTTTAATATATTTAATTTTTATCCTTTTATTTGTACTTATTCATATTGACATTACATAATGTTGTCTTATTCCATTCCTTTATTATTTATTTTGACTTGACAACATCATTGTCTCTGTAATCTCCCCCTCTTTATTTTAATTTATTCTTAGTGTCACGTTTTTCTAGTTTTACTGTTCTTATCACTTTCACTGTGTTGTATTGTTTTTCTATGTTTTAGTGTCTTCGCTTGTGTCTTGTTTTACTTCACTTTTAGCTTGCTCCTGTTGTTAATTTGCCTCCTGGGTATCCTGCTCTTTTGCTCTTTTGCTTTGTCTGTCAAAGCACTTTGTAAACTCAGTTTTTAAAGGTGCTATATAAATGAAGTTATTATTATTACTGTAGGTAACAAGTGAAATTGATAAGTACCTCAAACAACACCACTTCAAAAAATCCGAACTCTCCCTTTAATGTCAGTACTCTGGAAATAGCACACTGAGGTTCAAACTGTAACTCCTGAGTTCATAGTAAATGCAGCTCATTATCAGATGCAGGAGGAAAGACTTTGATTTGTATTAGAGGAATATTTCAAGGGTTTCAAATCCCTGCAGAAAGACTGAACATTATCTTAACTTTATTATTATTAGAGTTATTATTAGGAGATTCAGTCTTATCATTCTGTCATGCTAAGTAACCTTATCTTACCTACCTTTTCAATATAATCTTTTGTGATTATGTGGTATCAGTCATTCTTTTCATCATAGGTGTCACTTTTAACTCAAATGCTGGATATCTAATTTTGGGACAAAGTATTTACAAAGTACATACATGAATTGTGTCTTTTTTTTGTTGTTGCAGGGATTATGTCTACTGTGATGTCTCAGCAACCGCCAAAGGAGGACGAAGAGGACGAAGATGAGGAGCAGGGGGAAGAGTTTGTGTTTGAGGACAGCGGGGATGAGGAGAAGCTTCAGGAGGACGGTAAAAGGATCAGCTCGACTCTGGCACGTCCGTCCAAATGTCTGAGAAGGAGGGCAGCCAGACATCAGGCAGCGTATCACAAACAGGCACAGACAGCACGCAACTCCACAAACCTTCACCTCCTGCTGGACAGGAGGCTTCAGTTTCCTCTGCAGGTAACACATTTTCAGGCATTATATATTTTCTAAACTGGTGCTAAATTAATCTTGTTTGGTCACTGTAGAGGTGACAGAGCTCTGGGTCAGCTGTTCAGAATAATCTAAACCTGATTAACTTGCATTAACTTGTGGAAGACTTAGATCAATTTAGCCTGTAAGTATACCACTACCATATGGTTTAATTCAGGCAGTCCCTTTCATGCAGTTAACCCCAAAATCAAAAATACATATTTCCCCCCTGGCCTGTATTATTCATTCATCTAGATTTGTTTAGTATGAGTTGCAGAGTTTTGGAGCTATCAGCTGTAGAGATGTCTGCCTTCTCTCTAGTATCATGGGACTAAACGGCACTCGGCTCTGCAAAAAATACATTTGAAAAATTCAAAACCAGTGTCTCTTTCCAAAAATCATGACCCGGTTACTCAAGATAACAGAGTTGTGAGCAGTTTACTACTTTATTTCTAGTAGAAATAAAGAAGCAGTGGATTCTACTGCAGAAAGAAAAAAAAGTTCCAACATGAAACTGCTCACAACAAAGTGTGTGGATTATCTTGAGTAACTGGGTCGTGATTTTTGTAAAGAGTCACTGGTTTTGAATTTTTCAAATGTAGTTTTTGGTGTCGTTTAGTCCCATGATAATGGAGAGAAGGCAGACATCTCTATGTCTGAAATTCTGCAGCTCACACCAGAAAAATCTGGATAAATAGAACTACAGGCCAGGAGGAAAAGTATTTTTAATTTTTGGGTGAACTTTTCCTTCAAGCTAAAGTATGTAATTTGCATTAAGATGAACTTTGGATGAAGAAATTGCTTGAAAAATGAAACCAAAAGCCTACTTATTAAATGACTGAGGGAAATTATTTATGTATGATATGGATATTCAGTTGATACTGATAACTGATCATTTCACATTTTTGTATTTTAAAAAAAGAAGTTCATACAACCTCTTGTTCACGCACAACGCATGGCTCATATCTCCAAAACTCTGCAACTCACACCAAAACAATGTAGATGAGTAAACAGCACTACTGGCCAGAGGAAAATAAATATGTGTGCAATATGCATTTTTGATTTTGGGGTGAACTGTCCCTTTAAATAAAAGACATAATTTGCATTAAGATGTACTTAGTAACTTACTTAAAAGTAAACACTGAAGAAAATTATTTAGGGATGTATGATATGGATTTTTTTCAGCTGATATGGATAACTGATAATGACCTACTTCTCATGGCTGATACAATTAAGATAACTGATATTTTTACATTTTTGTATTTTAAAAAAGAAGTTCATACAACCTCTTGTTTACGCATAACCTGCAGATAATACGGCCGATATCTCCAAAACTCTGCAACTCACACCAAAACAATCTAGATGGATAAACAGCACTACAGGTCAGAGGTAAAATGTGCAATTTTGATTTTGGGGTGAACTGTCCCTTTAAAAAAGTAGTATATACTATATTGAAGGGCACTCTTAATAAGCATACTAAACATACATGTCTAATGAAGTGAAATTAAAATACACTTTCATTGAAAAGGAACTTAACTTGCAATTTATCGTACTTTTTAAAAGTGCAATTTGCAGTACATTACAATACTACGTACTTTTTATTGGTAGACCGAAAAACCACTTTAGTTAATGCAGAATTAGATTATTATTCTAATTCTGCATTAACTAAAGTGGTTTTTATTTATTCATTCTCACCACATTGAAGTACACTTTTTAGAAGTACAATTTAGTAATCAAATTAAGCACAAAAAAGTACCGATATACTTGTTATCACTTTTGAATGTAAAGGCTCTGTAATGAGCAAAAATGGATGGTTTAATATTCCACAGCTCTGACCGCACCAAATCTAACTGACATCACCATGACGACAACAACAGTTCAGACTCATCACATGTTTGTTTATTTTCTCAAGTAAAATGTATCAAAAAACGAAGCACTTTAGATAAGAATTCAAATTAGCTAATATTTATGGGCTAATATACGCTGATAGCAAAATAGACCCATGAAGACAGATAGGCCAATGGGCTCTTGGCTGATAATTTAATCATGATTATCACCTCAAAATTATTATTTTGTAAGTAATTAATGGTCTAATTCCTACTAAACAGCAAGTAATCACTTCTTCTACTGGCTGCATTGTGTGCTGGTGTCTGAAAGACTTTATTTCATTAAACTGTTTAATTAGGGTGGGTTAATTAAGCAATATATCACTACAGGCCGTGATATACGCTCATTATACCACGCTAAGGGGCGTTCTTTCAAAACCCCACGGTATTACCAGATGATATGGCTTAAAATAATTGAAAAAGAGGAATACACAATAATTTTCATGTAGTTTTTAATTAAACAGAAATACATATTATCTAATAAAATAGCCCCGCTGTGAAAAAAAATAGTCCCACCTCTCCGTACGTTAGCTCTGCATGTCGTCTATTCCTCGCCTTTTTTTTCGGGAGAAAGTCACTGATCAATCAGCTCTACCATTGATAACCCTATCTGGAGGTGAAAGGTAACCTTAAACATGTGAATTCAACTAATTTAGTCGGTTTGTTAACGTTGTCAAAACACCGCAGCAACTTTTTGCTACCTACTGTAACAGTTTGTTGTCATGGAAACGTTGTTGCTTCCCTGAAGCGGAGTGATATGCTGTGATAGGGCTTTTTAGAATAGTAGCTGTGGTATACGCTCATTATATCACAGTTAACAGCCAATCAGATTGCCGGATTTCACCTTTCCGTTTTATAACATATATTTAATTAAATTAATATGGGTGACTCAAGTTATACCAAAAAAGTTTCAGTATTTTAAGATGTCATTGGGGAAGTGCTCAGTTTATTTATTCTGAGTCAAATAAAGTAAAATATGTTTATCTCCCCTCCACACCTTGATAATTTCTGTACACGTGACCTTTTTCAAGGCAGCCACTTTGACATTAAATGACAATGTAAACACAGGTGTTACCAGTTATACTGATTAACGTTTGATTCAGGTCAAACAGAGTCAGGGCGCTGCTACCGCACATGTTGGCTCACTGACAAAAGGCTCTGCTACACTAAATGGAACGGGACCTTAATTAGCATCAGCGCTAACACCTGTGCTTTATCCTGCTCGTGAATATCATATAACCTGTTAACTTCTATCGTCAGTGAACAACGCAGGACAACAAGCAGCCAGCCTGGGTTTATCAGTATTTAGAAGTAGAAGTATTTAAGCTACTCATAATTAGCGGCTAGCTTACAGCCTCGGTGACCGCCTCAAACGGTTACAGTTAAACGACGACGGTCGCACACGCGCTCCAGAGCTGAACTGAGAGACTTAACGACGACGTACCTGTTGAGGAAACAGTTCCCGAAAGAAGACACGGTGGGAACATACAGTCTGTGGGTGGAAATAGACGACGTAGTTACCAGAAGGAGCGCCGCTTCCGGTTTTGGCGCAGTTTAGCGGCCTTCCCCGCACACACCTCTTACACAAAGCCAAGCTAAGCTAAGCTAAGCTAAGCTAAGCTAGCTAGCCAGGTGTGTTGACAGCTTCTTCACTGAGCTTGAGTTTACAAAATGATATCATTCAGCTCCTGGTAAGACATCAAACAAAACAATATCAAATATTGTCAGCAATTTAGATATGAACTATTAATTTATGAGATTAGAGCTGCAGTATTAATGTTTATTTGATTATTAGCTATCGTATTATTAATTAATTGACAACTTATTTTGATAATCAAATAAACAGTTTTTTTTTTTTTAAGAAAATAAGTCAAAATTCTCTGATTTCGGCTTCTTAAATGTGAATATTTTGTGTTTGTTTTATTTGTGATAGCTAACTGAATATCGTGAGTTGTGAGCAAAACAAGACATTGGTTTTGTGGAAACATACTTTTCGCCATTGTGTGACATTTTAAAACAAACGACTGTTAATTGATCAATAGAGAAAATAACTGACATCATTCGACTATGAAAATAATCATTAGTTGCAGCCCTACATGAAATATTACTGAAGACAGTAGTTAGCTGCTATAAGAAAAGTTGTGGTCTATATGGTTATAATGTTGTATATTATACACATATTTTGTTTAATATTAGATCATAATTACTGATGCATGTACCTGTAGATAGAGGTAGAATTATTTTGTCCTTTACTTTACAAACTGTTTTTTTTCACTTGTATATTGAATCCTTAGCAATAACTCATATTTCACAACCTGATAATATGTATTGGATTAAAATTAATATGATCAAGCACGTTAACTAGTGGTTTCTGAAGTGTATGGCTGCCACACCAGAGAAAGAAAAGCGGATCACTCTCTCGTCAAAAGAGTGGTGTTATAACAAGATGTTTTTCACTTTACTTTCCCATTATTATGACACACAAACCTATAGCTTTGAATATACACTATTTATACTGTGTATCTTGTTTTAATGCAAAACGTTTTATGTTGTAACAGGATGAACAGTATGTTTTTATATCAAGAAAAGTTTATGTTAAAACGTGATAAGTTGTCTTAATAACATGAAAATGTCTTGTTATAATGTGAAAGGCATCTTTTTATAATGAAGTAAAATGATCCAGATTTGTTTTTCTGATGTGGCTGCAATACAAAACTATGATAAGTACTCAGAAATGTTGTGGACTAGAAGTGTAAAGTGGCATAAAATGGAAGTACTGAAGTGGACCTAAAGTAGTAAAAGAATAAAATTCAACATTATGTATCCACGACGGTGGAAAAAGGTGCCCCATCTGGCAAAATTGGGGAATAGAGCTGCAATGATTAGTGGCTTAATCATTGATTAGTCAATTGACAGAAAAATATTTGCCAACTATTTTGATAATTGATTAATCTTTAATGTTTTGTTTTGTTTGGCAAAAAACCCATAAATAAATAAATGATTTTCTTCTGCTTTATATTATATTAAATTGAACAATGTACACCAAATGATTAATTGATTACTCCAGAAAATGACTTGGAAGAAATTATTGATGATGTAATCATTAGTTGCAGCCCTACTGGGGAATACCAGATACAGGGAATAAAATATAGTACATGAGTAAATGCACTCAGTTATTTCCTAGCAGGGCTGATGGGTGTGGACTTTGACAGTCTGACACCAGCTTAACCCACCCTTTGTTATTGTAGAGACTCTGTATATAGGGGGTAAAGTTGATGTACTGTAACTAAAACCCACACACTCTATCCTCTCAACCAGTCAAACTGCTACTGGGCATAACAGTGAACCACTGCCTACTTAGTCTCTTTATAATAATCTGTGGTAAGACAGACTGGCTCTAAATTGTACATTTCATGTGTCATCTTTAGTTAATGTAATCTGATCATTTTCTTCTGTGTGAGTGACTTAAGCCAGTTGTATGTGGTTTTAATCTCTACTTTAAACAGGATTTAATTTTTTTGCCTCAGGCAGACAGGCAGAGGAGACCACAGTTAACTTTCCCCTTAATTGGATGAAGTTATGCAGATAGAAGTATGATATATTTACTACCTGGCTAACGTTGCCAAACAGGCCCTGGTAATTACACGCCCAGATAAAGAGGGAGATTTAGGTCTCGGAGAAGTTCAGTTGGACAAAGTGAAGCGATTAGTGCTTAATTAAAAAGCTTTTTTACCGAGTCTGTGTGTGGTAATCCGTTAAGTGGGCTGTGGGGATGCATAGGGGAATTCTGGGCGTTGATAATGGTGTGTAGTGGAGGTCTGTTATGTAATTCAGGGCTGAGAGCAGCTGAGACTCTCGTCCCTCCTCTCACCAGATGACATGAGTTTACATGGTGGAATCCAAAGGAAATCGATCCTGGCATTTGTTTAACAGCACGGCTCCCCTGTACATACCTTTTGCTGTGAAAGTACAGCACATGGAAAATCAGTTTTCAGCTGTAACGACCTTACACCATCTGCCTAATTATCTCCGACTCAGGACCCCTCTGTCTGAGCAAATGTGATGTAGTTCTTGATGGTAACTTCTGAGTTTTTGAAAAGTTTCACTGTATACAAGAAATGAAAAGTGATTAACTATACAAAGTCACAATCTCTCAAACTGTCTTTTTCAAAATTCCAACAAAGTTTGTATTTGTCATTCTTCAAATATGTTCTTCCTTTGCTTTGGGAATAGTTTGTCTCATCATTGCTGTTTTTCCTTATTTTGACAGATGTTCCAGTTAATGAGTCACCCAGCTGGTAAGTTGCCTCTGATTCCTATCACGGTGTGGGGAAACTTACTAAAGGGCGGTGGAGAAAGTAAACTCAACATCAGTGTTATATCATTACGTCAGAGATAATGTCACGCTTACACGCCATTTAAACACACTATCATGACATATTGTCATGTGTTACACAGCAGCTAGTTGTAGTTCAGCCTTTAGATGCCAGCTGGCATGTCATGATGGGAAGTGAAGTAATATCACTGCTATAATTCAAGAGGGAAATCAAGGGATTGTCTCATTCATGATGATGCATGCAGTATAATATGATTAGCCTTGTTTTTACTCTATTATTTTGCACTGTTAAGATGAATTTGAGTCATTTCGCCCTAAAACAAAAAACACATTTCTCTGTGCAACTTTGTGCAAAGTTAAGAAAGTTTTAAAAACTTTCTGCTGCCACCCCAAAGCAGTGAAATGGAAATTCATTTGTGATGCTTAAAGCACTGAATCATGACATTTGAAAAATTTAACAGCATAGTCTCCTTCCAGAAACAATAGATCTTTTTCACTGCAAACATATAGACTTTTCATTGCAGGGAAAATACGGATTTATCTAAAATGACGGCTTAATTCAGTTGAGTGTCCCTTAAAGCTATTCCACCGAGCTAGGATTTACAATACCAGGGAAATTGAACCGGGACACCTGATTGAAATGCAGTCATAATTTATGTTGTTAATTGCACCTTTGCTTTTTCTGTGACACGTGAAGATGTCTGCCTTGAAAAAGGCCTGTAGAACTTAAGTGCGAGTGGATTTTCAACTGGTAATTTCTGGAAAGATGTGTTTCTATTTTTCAAATGTCTTTTTTTTTTTTTAGCGCTTTGAGTAGCACATATGAAATTTCACTCATTCTCATTGTGTTTCGGTGAAGTTAAAGGTAAAACTGACCACTTTGCATGTGGATGTCCAGTCAGGTTTGATGTGTATTAAATTTTGTCAGTGTGCGCAAGATTGACCATGAAAGCTGAGCTGCAGTGCCTACATGTACCAGGATGCATTGCAGGACCCTATTTAGTGTTGTTGGTAACACCTGTGTTTACTCCACTATTTCATATCAGTATGGCTGCCTTGCACAAGGTCTGCAGCTATTACTTTGTTGCCCAAAACATACCCTGCTTCCCAAATCTCATAAGCTGCATTCTGTCTCACAGTGCGCATAAACAGTACTCCCTGTTCAGCAAATGTCAGTTAAGGGAACTTCCCTGGATAAAATTCTTCCATTCGGAAAACCCTGCAATGTCACTAATGCAGACATCATTTCCTCCGGTTGTTTGCCTGTTTAACCTTCTGCTGCAACTGTCTAAATTTTGCATCACTGAAATGAAATACTGAATGAAAGAAAACAAACAAAACAAAAACTGATAAGTATGTAACTTGTAAATAAATGTTTTGTTTTGATTAATTTATCCAACTACCTCACTTTGATATCACTGGATGCAGGAGGATCAACAGATTTTGCAGCAGGAGAACACTGAGCTTTGTTCCACAGTTTACATTAAACGTGATCACTGCTCCCTGTTCAGGGAATGTCGGTTAAGGGAACGTCCCTGGACAAAACTCGGACAACCTGGCACCATCACTAAGGCAGACATCCTTCTTAAGTCGTTACCCAGATAATGTAAAACACCTTTTTGTAAAACTGTGAACATTTTACATTAATGAATTTTATTTCTTTTTTCTTTACATTTTTTCATTTTATTTTATATTTTATCCCATTCCATTTTGAATGTAACAACTTATAATTTTTAAACTTACAAGAATTAAATAAAATATAGAATAAAACAAAACAAACAAAACAAACAATGAGTTACAAAACTCATTCTATGAAATGTGTGTAACTCGCAAATAAATGTTTACAATATGTACAATGTTATTCCAAAAGAGATTAATATTATGCAGATTTACAGATTATGTAACATTATGTTGATTATTATTTTTTATGATATTATTATTGTGTAATACAGGTAATGTTTGTTACAAGAATACAATAAAAATAAACACAAAAATGAATAAATATTTTTTTAAAATTAAATATTGTTATACATGATCAAACATTAAATTAAACTTTGTTTAATTAATTAAATTATTAATTTTATTTTTTAAGTATAAAAATATCTGAGATATAAAACTATTGTTTGTTTTTGCTGCATTGACTGATGGGTAATCTTGCATGTCAAATCCCAGCAAAGTGATGAACCGTTGTTCACTTCTTCCCTACACAGTTCACAGTTTCCCAGTTTCCCTTTGAAACTGTTCATTTTTTCCTTTTTCCCTTCTCACAGGGAACTACCAGGTGATGGGAACGCACCCAGCCTTCTCGGTCAATATAGCACAAACCGAGGATTATATTGCTTTAATTGACTACATTTACCATTGAACACTGACTGGACATCCAAATAAAAAGTGTAGGTGTATTTTTCCTGGCACACATACAGTATGGAGCACTCACACAAGTAATTTTAGTTATTTTGGCAGGCTCTCAGGACTGTGTGGGCGTGTATGACCATGTGAGTGACAGTTCATTCATTGACCTGTTAACTTTGCTTTAGGGTGGGACAAATTGCACTTTTACTGTTCTTATTAGTACATGGAGTCTGGTCACTTCACATAATTTCCCAGCACAGGTCTGCCTGCGTTCAACCTGAGCAGAGGCCTAATCAGCCAGAAAAACTGAAAATGCCTGTGTGGGTGTTCAGAGCCTTCAAGAGGCAGATCTTAAAACCATAGCACTTGAAACTCCTTTTTGTTTTCTTTGTTTTGCTTTGCTTTTGTTCTTTGCTTTTTGGTGCTTTTCTTTGATTTCCTTTTCTTTTGTGCTTTTCTTTTCTTATTTAGTGAATGTAGCGTTGCCTCAGATCTAGTTCAGGCACTCAATTCAAGCTACACTGCTATTCACATGTGACGTGCCTCACTCTCCATAGTATATACCAAACGCACCCTTCCAGTCTGGCGGTCTTTTTAAATTGCAAAAACCTCCCATCTCTCCCTCTGCCTGTCAATGCCATTGCTGCCTTGTATCAGTATCTATTTCATCAGTGTTGCTGCCCATCCTTTCAGTGCCAACACCACCCTAGCATCCACCTGCAGGATCCGGTGGGGGGGGGGGTTTAAGATATTTACTCATCACTCCTCAATAATCTGCCGATGATAAGGTCGGAGCCTAGATGCCAAATGTTTTATGCAGTAAATATATGGAAAAAGACAATGTACAATAATAATTAATATGACACAAGCCACAGCAATTTACAGCCAAGAGACAGTGGAGCAAAATGACAAATGTATTTTATTGTGTTGTAATTTGAATTAAATAACCTCTAAACCTTGAGAAATTTGTGAATTAGAGTCACTACATCCACATGTGGCTTTATGGGCTTTATTATTGATCAGGTGAACTGAACTATAGTCTCAACATACATTTCTGGCTGAGTAGGTGTACAGTATGAATGAAATGACCCCAACCTTGGCGCACTCAGACAACATCACTCATACAGTCAAGAAGACAGTTTGCTTCAAGGCCTCAGCCGGTAAATGATAATGTGATAGTTTATTGATTCCTCTAAGGTAGCTGCCTTTTTGCCTGCCCTCCTCCACAGGGAGGTTGGCAGTCAAAGTCACCTACAGAACAGCAGCCCTGGAGCTGATAGACAGAGTCAGACAGACAGAGTTTTTTCTGAAGGATACTTTAGCTTTCTATCAGTAAGTTTGAACCCGGACTCTTCATTTGAAAGGCAGCCATCGTTTTTAATGCCCTCAGCAGTCTGAATCCCATCAGTCAGTCAATATAAAACAAAGTGAGATAAACACTGAAATACTGTTTCCAGCTGCAAAGCTTACACCACCTTTATGCAGGGGACACACATTAGCATCTGTTTTGAACTGCTTGAACCACCAGGTAGTGGTAACCATACTAAAGTAGTTCAGGGACACACAAAATTATAATATACTGACTTTTATATATTTTTCTTGTTTATTTCAAGGTAGAATATGCAGGATTTGTTGAATCTCATTCCCAGGTCATCAAATACTGACACTTTGGGTAAAGCATCCTCAACACAGCAAAAAACTGAGAAAATAACAAAATACAGGCAGAGAGCAGGGTCTTGGCAGGTACGTGACACATCCCACACCTCTAATTGGTCATAAGCAATGTTAGGAGTAATGCACATTTCTGTAATTCCACTACTTTTGCAAGTGACTACACTGACTTTTTCAAATTAATAATGCAAATTAATGAAATCTGAATCGAGTCATTACTCATTACTGTTTTACCAGTAAATAGTGGACAACTGTATGTATATCCATCACCATCTGTGGTCTTCTACCAAAATATATTGTCAAAACCAGACAACCACATACAAGACTAGTCATACCAATTACAAGATATAAGATACAGTTCTTTATTAATGTGACAGGTACACCTGTCCAATACATAAAGAATAGCACATAATTTAAATCCTATGGCCTTATCTTATTAGTTCTGATTACTTTTTAAAAAATAATGGTAAATATTGTAAGGTAATTTCAAATTTACAAAACAGAAACTTAAAAAATGTTTTATTTATTTATTTTTAATGACCTCTCACAGTAGTAATTTCAAGGCCCATCAGTGAGCCACGGCCCACACTTTAGCAAAAACTGGTCTAAACCATAGACAATAAAAGTGTATTTTATCGGTAGGAATGCTGGTTGTTGCTGCTCTCTGGTGGTCGGGAGTATTAATAACTGCTATCAGTAATAATGGGTAAAATGACGATAAAATGATGATGAAAATTTGACAGTTGTCACTGTAGTAACAGCAATGTGTGCATTAATAAGATAATGTAAGCAGACATGTAAAAGTATGTGCAAAAGTTAGTTTCCATGATAATTTCTTTTTAAGCAGTAATTTCTTGTGAACTAACCACTAGCTGTAACTAATTATTAAATTAAAGTAACTTGCCCAACATGGGCCATTTATGACAACTGAGGGATGGACACCAGGTGCGAGTCATGCAGGGGGCGTGTACCCCTTTAATAACTGCTTGCAGGTCTAGTTTTTATAAGTCTATACATACATGTTGTTTAAAGGAAATCCTGCATTCTGTAATTTTAAGAGATTTGTTGTAGTGTTATGTTCAATAAAACAAAAAAAGAATGCTGAAATGGTAAATCAAGTTTATTACTCACATACATAGTTATACAAGTGCATTGTATATTTGAAAACACTCTTTGGTTCAGATTACATCAGTATTATTCCTCTCCAGCTTCTCTGACCTGAAAGATGAAGCCTTGCAGGCGAACTGATGTTGTTGATGCCCTCCACCTGTGCTTCTATAGGAAGTGTGCTCAGAAACCTCTACTGAGAGTGCACTTGGATTCCTGTGGGCTTTCCTGTGTTGAAAAGCAGTGCCTGTATTTGTGTACAGGTGTGGGCGTGTGTGTGTATAGTATATTTTGTTCTGCTGTGTGCTTATGTGTGTGTTTATGAGCATTTGTGTGTGTGTGTGTGTGCAGTGGAGTCGCAGTGAGGTCTTGGCAATTTCTCATGCAGGGAGAATTCTGCTGAGTGCACATTTCCACTTTGGTTTAGTCAATAGTCCGCCTTTTAAAGAAGAGCTATCAATAGCATTTTCCGCCATCAAGGTGTTGGGACTGTCAGCACATCCACCACATCTGTCAGCACTTTTAGAATAATATTTCCAAAATTACTTTGCGATTGTTATTGCAAGAAATATGAGTTTTTTTCTTAACAGTGCGGTGACAGCACATCAGCTCGTTACAGCTATTAGGCTCAAGGCAGCATTTCTCTCCCTCGAGTTTTATGTGCGATCCAGTGTTTGATGCCAGCATTTACCTCTGACTTCACGTTTTACCACTTGACAGATAGTTTTCATTAAATGCATCGCATGGAACCTTGGCAATGAAAAGATTACCACAAAAGATACCATGACAACGTGGCACATATGCGTCTTATTCGTGTACACAGAGCTCTGACCTTAGGCAGTATAACCAGGGTTTTTGCTGGATTTTTTTTTTCTTTTTTTGAGACAAAGGTGGCAAAGGCTGGAGAATATGTGCGGTGTGTGTATGTGTTGTACACAGTTTGGGCACACACCTTTAGAGGGCCGTGCACTCAAGCAAAAAAAATCACAATTTCACTTTTTTTGCTTGGCAACTTTAGTTGAGATAAAGGACAAAGGAGCACAGAGCCTGATACTGAAATAAAATCATGATTTTTCCATAAATATATTAATATAAAAATAGAAGAACACTAAAATCCAATAATAGGAGGTGTGTTCTGTTTTTGTCCAGTGTAGTAAAACAAACTGATATTGATTTGGAGTCACGATTAAAAAAAAAACTGCAATTATTTTCTTTTTAAAATAATTATGTAAAAAAAAATGAATTGCATATTAGCAATCAAAATATGTGTGCTACATAAGACCAACTTTTTAATTATGAATTATAATAAGGAGGCATCTTGTACAGTAATGTTTCAGGGTTTATTATTCTGGGATCGCTCTCACATACTTTTCATAATATACAATGTACTCAGAGTATGATGCAAGCGCAGCAGTTACAGCTTTTAATCAGGGAAAATATCCGCACTCACGTTCATACATACTTCCTAAAAAGTGCTCTCAAAAAATGTCTTCTGATGTTTAATATCCAGTCCAGTTAATTTCTGAAACTTATGATAATTTAGCTTTCATTACAAACAAAGGTTGGGAGAAAAAATTGATTCTCAAGTATTTTGATCCTTCTTTTTATTATTCCTGTATCAATTTTTTAGTATATATATGAATAACTAGTGCTTAGTCTGTTAGCTTGATGCTAATATGCTAATATAATTTTCATTGACATGCTAGCAAAAATTAGCATTATGATTGTGGTAATATTATCCTAACAAATGCATTAATTTTACTTCACATGCTCAACATAAAACCACATGTGCTCAGACTTCCAGGCACGTATTTTCTCTGATCTTTTGAAGCGATCTAATAGCATCTTACTTTACATTGCTAACTCAGTCTGCACTCTTCCACACTGACCAGCTACAGCTACCTCAAAGGGTCAAAAGTCAGACTCAGAAATACCAGTTTCAAAGTTCAGCTCCATGTGTGAAGAATGTTAATTTAGAGGCTCTTTGTGCTCTATGCAGTTTTCAGGGGCTGTTTTCATTTTGGCCAAATGTGTTGTTTTAGTTATTGTTTTCTTATGGCACTAGCTTGCTGAGCAGGAACAGCTAAATGTAACAGTTTACTTCAAAAAGTATTTTCTTTACTACTTTTTTAATGCAGTATAACAATGATTCTACTGAAACACTCGGAAACACTGACTGATGTGATGTAGGCTGACGTCAGGAATATGAATTATGAATTATGTTATACAGTCTCTAGAAGTGTATGATTCAATTTTTTCATATGGTGTAGTGTTAAAAAAAAGCAAATAAAAATCACAAAAAAATCATGCCATTTTCTGAGTTGGCACACATTGCAAAAAAGTTTGAGAAACACTGGTTTAATAGTTTTGGCTTAAAAAAATGTAAGTCTAAAGTTTTTGTAGGAAATTTCAACAAAGGCCACCTTCGAGTTAGATAGGCAGGGAAAACTCTGATAACTTTACTTCAGCTGCTTAGTTTGAGGTCACCCTTTTACCCTTTTGCTGCCTTGCCGAACTTCATACTTTTGCCCTTGTGAAGAAACTCATCCAGTGTGGCTCGCAGAACGCATTTATTTTTCCCAGACCCCCTCACCCCGTTGTACTCGCCTCGCCTGGATGTGTTGTGAAAGCAAAAGAAAGAGGTGATACTTTTAAAAGCATTAAAAACAAACACGTGTGTTCAATTACAACAAGAAGCCACGAGCCAGATGCTTTGAGAGCTGTCTAATTGTAGTCGGTCACGTACAGAACAAGTGCATCGTGGGAGTGGTTCGATGTGAGGAGTGGGCAGTTGTTTGTGGAGGAGATTTATGACCTGAGGACAAACAGAGCTCCATCAGTATGGTCGGCACAATGCTCACGCAGTTATAAAGAACAGCTATGCTCGAGAGAGACCAGGGGGCATAACAGGTAGAGCTATGGCGGGTAGCGCTGCCCTGGCACAGTAGCTGAAGGGAATGGAAACAGATGGATGAGTGAGATTTGCATTCAGGCAGCTTCTGCTTCAGGCTGTGCTCTGCCCCGGGCTATGTCATTTGCATTGAAAAATGATTCCTGCTTCTCTCCTTGAGCTGTATGACTCACTAGGGCTTATAGGCACAGATAAGTTGCAGAAGGGGTGTGCAAAGATATGTCTGGATCGATAGCCACACTGCTCAAATCACTCACACCTGACGTGAATGCATACAGTCGGGCAGACGAGCTGTATATATCGCTATTGTTCTGCCTCCACTCTTTTTCCACGCAGGCAGTTTTAATGACAAGAGATCAGTTTATCGTAAAGGAATGTGTTGACAGATAGCTCTTTATTTTGTTTTCATGTGGGTTGAGATCATTTTTGTTCTTTAGATTGAGATGAATGATCCAGCATCAGAGAGAATGCAGCAGAGTAATACTTTACAGTGTTTCGTAGCTTGACACCACTGCAAAACCAAATGGCTGCTATCAGTAGCTCTAATATGACATGTTGGCAGGGCATTACATCTATTCCTAGATATGTACTGAGCATTTATAGCACAACAGAGAGCACAAACACATCCAGAAATAGGACTATATTTATATACAGTAGGGCTGCATCTAACGATTATTTTCATAAGCGATTAATCTGCTGATTGTTTTTGTCTGTAAATAATCATTTTGCACAGCCCTAAGTGAAAAATTTAATTCAAATAGCTTATTTTGTCCAACCAACAGTACAAAATGCAAAGATTCTTAAATGAATGTCAAAGAAAAGCAGCAAATCCTCAAATTTAAGAAGCAGAAACCGGCAAATGTTTGACTTTTTGGCTCAAAAAAAGACTGATAAGTTTAATCGATCATCAAAATAATAGGCAACTAATTTTGTTTTGATCGACTGATTGCGTAATTGACTCATCGTTGCGCTCTAATATAAAGTTATAAGGTTATAATGTTTTAATTTAATGCTATACTTGTAATTCTAAAGTTATATTTACATATAACTTTTTAATTCTTGTTTGTTTTGGACCAGATTGGACCAGAATTTCGATGTCATTATGACTCATGCTACCTAAACTATTCTGATGTGGTGGCTTCAACACAGTTTCACACCATTTTGTGAAATAGTCACAAAAGTTTGATCTATTACATTTGTGTACATGGACATGAATTTTCCTTATTTTTCGTGACACTCAGCTCGACTTTAAAACTAATCTAGTATCCACCATCATTCTCATTCTGTAGTCAAGTTAGCAGGAATAAATATGCAATATTGGTTGCACTTTCAAAATAAAGGTCTTGGGCAGGTTTATGCACCAAAACTACATAGTTAGGCTTAGGAAAACATCATGGTTTAGACAAAAGTTAACTACTTCCTTCAGACAATCAAAATTGACTTTTAGGTTCACACGGGAACCAAATTCTGGACTCCGAAAATTAACTTGCTAAGCACAATAAAAGATCATGAATGATCTTGGCAAGTCTGCAAGTGTTCAGAAGAGGTCAAAATACTTGCTGCCTTCTGAAGGCTTTGTAAAAAAGGACTTAGATCTCTTTTTCTCTCTAAACATCCTTGAACAGATTTTAGCAATACTGTTCAGGCTGTTTCTGTCTTTGACTGTGAACACTGTGAATCCAGGAGATAAAAGGAAAAGTTCAGGAGACCCTCAATAAAATATTGATAAAAATTACAAAAGGGTGACAGGACCGACAGAAAAAGAATTTAGTTTGTGAAGAATTCTTTCATTTTTTGTCCCAATTGTAATTTTTGCATTTAACTTTCCTTGAAAGAAAATATGATGATGATCTAATCTTTGCTGGGGTCTAAACAAGCGTGTTGCCTTCCTGGGGCATTTCTGTAGCACCGCAGTGCTTCATTTATAGTAGTATATTACATTTCCTGCAGTTAGGACATTGCACTTTGCCATATTACGATTTTGATAATATTTCAATAAATTCAGCCCTACTCCTGGCTAATAGTCCTGCGTTTGACCCACTTGTCCATCCCGTCCTCCTCCCTACACAGATTTTGTAGCTCTTTGCATAATGATCGTCCTGAAAGTGTTGCTGACTGTCACTAAAAATGTTGACAATTCATTTCCTTGTGCATGAATCTGTTGATGCCTGAATCTGAACTGCCTTGATACTGGGCTGATGTCTCACATATCAGGATTCCGTGTGTGGTAAAACAAATGCTACAAACTACCTGCTATTATATTTCGACCCCTGTCTGCACTCTGGGGATGCTTTCTTTTGTTTCTGACGCATAACGCATGGTTCACCTGGTGTTGTAGCCTACAAGGAAAGATAATGGTTTGCAAGGTCACTGAATACAGATTGTTTTTGCCACTTAAATGCAAAAGTAAGAATCTCCGACGCTGCCTCTTCAACAGCTCCAAATTGCAGCATTTTGTGCACATTATTTTCCTGGCATGTCTTGCTTGTCAGCGAGTTGCCCATCACTCTGAGTGGCTGCTGCTGCTGCTGCTGCTGGCATTGCGAGCGTTGCTGAGGTGTTTAGCAGAGGGACAGATTTAATTAGTGTAGATGGGACTCTCCTACATGCTGGATTCTGTCATATTATCAGTCATGTGGGGGAGGACAATCCCTCACTGGCAGCATCAAGACAGACCATGTGATCGCTGTGTCAACAAGATTTTCCCCTGTGATGTCAGAGTCTGTTTTTAATAGCTGGTTCAGGGCATGTTTTCATTCAAAAAGCCAGCGGTGATTATGGTAAGCCCGCAGGCATGACAGGTAATGATTTGACAGTGCTCAGGGGCAAGTTAAGTAACTTAAGTAACAAGCTGTAGGTGTGTTTTTTTTTTTTTTTTGTACATATGTGACCTTATAAAAGTTCTTCTGAATAAGTACATCAGCACAACTTGTCTCTCCTACAGCAGAAGTTGTCACTTAACACAACTTATTGGGAAAAAAGTGGCAGAAATCGTTGTCAAGTAATTATGTAATTCTGAATAGTTTGAGTAAAGGCCCTGTGTGGGTGGAAAAGTTTCATAACCAAAGGGCCAGTGAAGCCGATGTAGAAAAAAATGAATAAAAAAAAAAAATAAAGAAATCACTTAGAGAAGCCATACCTCCCCCAAGGCTGAACAATCCTCTAAATGTGTTATTTGGTGATGGAAGAGCTTTTTAAAAGGTTCAATCAATAACTGGCTCTGCAACTGCATCGAACTACACATTAGCAATCATAGACTTTGTGTGCTGGGTAATTTTCACTTTGTTTCATTTCATTTTCAATTAAGTTAAGCACATCAAATGAAAATAGTGAGAAGCTTAAAATGGGTTAAATCACAATGCTGAGTAATTCCCTAAAACAAATCTATGATCCACACAGTGAATAGTGTCCTTGTAAGTATACATCCAGCGAAAGATATCTTTAATGTGAAAGTATTATAAAGAAAAGCACCCAAAAGAGTAAAAGACACTTTATTCATTATACAAGATGAACTATCTCAGATGAATTATACTTATGTACATGGACCGAATTGACACCAAAAACTACTCAGTTGTTCTTTGGTTCACTTTCCTCCAATTTCACTAGTGATAATAAATTTTATTTATATAGCACCTGTCATACATAACATGTGGCCCAAATTGCTTCACAAAGAAAAAAAGAAATAAGAAACACAAGATCAAATAGGTGTACGCCAGGAACTAAAACCAGTAGAAATAGTAGAAATCCAACCTTATAGGCAATAAAAGTATTTTAATACTCTATTTTCTTGTTATTAAATATGTGTAAGGTAGGCGTAAGAATCTCTCGGCACCTCATGATTTGATTCTATTCTGATTCAGAGAGCTACGATGAGATTATAAAGAATTTCGATTTCTATACATGATAGATTTTTTTTGCCTCACTGTGTGACTGTGTTTGTAATGATCCTTAATTAATTTAGTTTGACACAACTTGTCTTGCACACAGTGTGGCTCTTCTTCAGGTCTCTTTTCCCCTCATCTTCATCGAAACCAGAATGCTTCCATACATGAGCTTTTAACTGAGGGGCTGCTGGTCGGATTGTGTCCATCTGTTCACGCTCAGCGAGCTTCACCAAAAACTCAAGAAGTGGCCAAATGTAGAACGTAAACATGATGCACATGGTTATGTCCGTTATGTTTCACCATCTAATTGGTTGGGCCATCAGGAACGTACAGCCCAGTCTTACAGAATTGTTATGGGTGATCATAATCTTTAGATTATGGCTTTTCTTCATTAGAAATGCAATGCATTCAAGAATTGATTTTAAATAGGTAAATAGATGTTTTTGTGTCTTATGTTTATTAAGAAGTACTTTTACTGTGTATGTTTGAAGAAAAAAAAACAAATTTGCTACAATTTCTTGAGGAATAGTAAAAACTGCAACCTGTTTTGTTTGTTGTTTTTGTGACTGCAGTGTGTATAAATGTGTTTGACTGTTTGTGTGAAGGAAAAACAACCAGTGCTTATGCTGGTGCCAATGGGGATCCTAATAAATTAAAGTAAAGTAAGTTGTTTTTTGGCATATCTCTGCTAACTGTCAAATAAACAGACAAACAAAACAAGACAAAACTCAGCCTCCTTGGTGCACATCTGTCCACATGGAAAAATTCCAAAAAAACTTCCCAAAAAAGTTACCTCAAAAACATCACGACAATGTGACAGCAGCAGTGTGTGTTCTGTCAGACTTTAGGGAGTGTGCATTTGCATGCTTGGATAGCAAAGAACTATTTCGGCCCCCACCTCTAGCCACTCTGCCTCCCCTTCCTCTTCCTCACTGAAATTAACTCATAATGAGGCACACAGCACTCAGTGTTAGTTTAACTGTGCTAACATTTGGGTACCTTCCAGGGCCTCAGCAGCAGCAGCAGCAGCAGCAGAAGCAGCAGCCGAGCCCAGTACCTCAGCTCCACGTGCTGGAGAGGAGCCCCGGGGCCTTCCTGCGGTGCCGTCATCTGTGGAGACGCCAGCTTATTCTGCAGACCGCAGCGGAGAAATCCTCAAGGAAAGCTCCGGCTCCAGGGACTCTGTCTCTGCAGGTACAGAACTAAATTATATTGACAGGGAAGTGATGCACCTTATATTGTAGATCAAGGGTTCAATTTCAGACCAAAAAGATTAAACCTAAGCTTGCCTTGGGATTCAGCCTCATTCCACCTATGTATTATGGTGTTCACATCGCGGACAGATCTGTTAGAAAACCAATTGGGCCTCCAGAGCTGCGTAAACAGCACTGTGAACCAGACCATAATGACACTGGCAGTATAAATTGTGTACAAGTATTTTGTTAGTACTGCACATTGCATCTCTTGACCTTGATCAGAGGTGGCAAGAACACCATATTACAGGCCGATGGTCATCTTCTGGTTCATTGATTTCTATGGTGGAAGAGGCCAGGCACACATTTGTATAGACACATCCTAATGCACAAACACACAGACACACACACACACACATTCCATTTGGACACATACCGACACAATACACACACACATATTCTCCGCCATGATTTGATTTCTACACAGACATGACATGAATCCAATTAATTCAGGATGAGGATCAATAGAGAGCCATTTCCATGAGGGAAAATTGCTTTTGGATTTCGACTCAGTCAGCACTGCTGCTGTTATTTGAAGGTGGCTCAGAAATGAGAGATGTAAAGGAACCCTGCAATGCTGCACGACATTTTTTACATCCCACCCTTCTGATGTATTTTCATACACTGGCCTCTGCTATCATGCTGAATGTGTACAGTATATTCAAACTGATTAAATAATACAGTTATATTAAATCTCTCTCCTAGATGTCTAAATTTATAATATAAAAAGTGGAAAAGACAAGCTAACTTAAAACAATATAAATTGATGCTACTTTTTTGAAAAGGTTCTGAAGTTCTGATTTGTAACAACTACATATGTACAGGACTTTCAACCTCAACAAAACACAAAAACAGCAGAAGTCACAGCTTTACAGACATAATACAGAATATAGGATTTTGCTCATTTTGGCCAGTTGCTGATGCCGATACCTGTGCATATTTGATGAAATGATTTTATACGCTCATTTTTCCTCCTAATGTTAAAGACCATTAAATCTCTCTTGTTGTGCTATAAACATATTAATTATATTAGCCTACTCTTACTGTCATGGTCTACTGGCAGATGCAGACAGAAAATATAATAATTTTCAAAATGAAATACTGTGCTTTTCAAAATAAAATGTTTTTCAAAATAAAATACAAACAAAAATAAAATACGATCCTTTTTAAACTACTGAAGCTTTTTTCTCTTTGTTCTTCACTAATTCCTTGTAATGATCGGGATGACGGGCCTTTAGATGGACAATTAAATTTGTGGTGTTGACAAAATGTGATTGGGCTCTTCCTGCATGACCAACGCTTAGCAATCACTGCAGACACAAACTCTGTTATCTTTGTGAAGCACCAAAACCTCCACACTGCAGACAAGCAAATAAGTGTCATCATATCAGCAGAAATATCAGCATTCTGAGATGATACAGTATTTCATTTTGAAGCTTTTATCTTCCAATACCGATGACATATGTGTCCATAAATTACAGTTAAGTCATTAGGGTATGCTGTGGTCAGTTTCAGTTTTGTTAATTGGGTAGAACCAAGTCCAGACCAGAGGGATCCACCGTGTCCATGACTGTTTGCCATGTCTTAATAAATCCATCAACATTATCATGAAGAGTTCAGGTCAGCTTTTCCAGGGGGAGTATTCTCAGTATCTCCTTAAACAAACATCCAGTGTAGGTCTGTCTTCAGAAATCCAGGACTAGAGAATAGTCTCTCCAGTTATATAAAAGAGTATTCCAGTCAGTTTAGCTTTGTGGTTGTTCCTTATACTGTCCACTTTAGCAGCCAAAACACAGTGAGGAGTTGATAGCTCCAAGTCATATCCAATCAAGGTAACCACCCAATATTTCACTTCTCCCCAAAATGTTTGCATCTTTACACATTTCCAAAATATATGTGCATACATGCCAATTTTTGAGTTGCATTGAATACATTTAGGAGAGCTTGGACCAATGTTACCTCTCATTAATGGTGTGCAATAAAATCTATACACCCAGATATTTTCTTCTATTTGTCATTCTATATCAGTCTACCACAGACAGACATTCAGCATTCATTTTAATTCTAATAAACAGGCAAACAAAAACAGACTTCCTGGACCAGAATGGGAATTTCAAAGGCATGCTGACTGTAGCATTGTTTTCAGAGAGGCCAGTGTTTCAGCATGTTTTCTTCATTTCTGATGACACTTTATGATCATTTTGTGTTTTATTACAGTGAATAAATTACATATTTCTCCTTAAAACCAAAAGTTTTATAGACATAAGATAATACAACTTTTATTCTGGCACTAATGAGAATTTCTTACAATGCAACTTTTTTGTTTTTACATTCACTTTTAGTTTTCAGACACCAGACTCTCGGAAATATTCTCCATATGTATGAACCTGCTGCTGAGGGCAAAATTGTTTATTGTGTAAACAATGAGCTTGACCAAATGTACTCTATGTGGATCATTATGAATAATTAAGTATTTCCTGTTTGCAAAAGCAACCGTGTCCCTTCACTCCACAGCTTTAGTCATGGCACATTGTGATCTGATTATCTGACATTGATTTGGAGATGCTTTGCTCTGTTTTTTTTTTCCCCCCATTTTAACAAGTAGGACATATGGCAGTGTATTTTTCGGATTGCCTGCAGTGTCAGTGTGAACCGCGAATGAGTTTGTTGGAGTGTCATTGTGTTGCTGTAGAGGAAAGTTAAATAAAAGTAAGAAAACATACTGAGGAACTTCTGGTTTGAAATAACAAGGCATATTCCCAAGAGGCCCAGCCACTTTGCAGATATGCTGATAGTCAGGCTGATAGCCCAAATCCAGTTGTTTTCTTCTCTATTCTGAATCCTCTCTGAATGCACAGGCGTAGGAAAGTGAGTGAGATATAAAGAACATTTGTGTAGCTAATCCTCTTTTGTAGAAAAACAGTTGCTCTTTGTTCATCTCCTGGATTCTGTCCAAGGTTATTTCGAATTTTAGAGTGAACTCTGCTGAATAATCCATGGCAGAATACACATCTCCAATCAGATTAATTGAAAACAGTGATTGTTGCTGTTCGGGGCTTAGCAGAAAGTGTTGCAGACAAATCACAGTTTAAAACCAAATCAATAAAGCTCACTGAGCTAAATTAGGCTGAAACACTTTGAAAGCAGTTAATGACAAATCCTGCCAGGCGTGGAGATAGAGTGGGTCAATAGCTCAAACAAGCTGGATACAATCATGTTGCGTCACATGGACAAAGCCATTATGGCAACATGTACAAGTGATGTGCCAGATCTCCCCGAGGAAGAAGACCTTTAAATGCAAATGATACAATAAGTATGTAAATATTCAAAGGCTGTGTAAATTCTTGAAGGCTTGAAGATCCGGCGTCTTTTATCTATTCTGCGTTGCCAAAAGGATTCAGGCGATGTAGTTTGAAGCTGTGTATGTGCGTGCATGTCTTTGAGTGTGTTGTTTTTGGGGGAGAAATGTAAAAGAATGATCTAACAACAGGAGGTGCAACTATCAAACAAAAGGGAGAAAAAAAAAAGATAGGAACCAGGACCTACTCTTTTTCTTTACCACATTTAAAAACAGTGTTTGTTTACTTTGATGCTCCTGGTTTTCTTTGCCAGCTGAACGTGTGGCTGAAGCTGAGCCACAGACGGCGGAGGCTTCAGAGGTGATCTATGATGACGTTCCAACTGAGGACCCCCTCTCTCCTGATGAAGGTTTGTATCTGTGGCAGAATTACATTTGTTTGTCTGTCCACTGCCGTCTGAATGATACTGCATTTTTGGGGCTGATGCCTGGAGTAAAAACATTGATATTTTTTATACAAAATATAAAATGTATCAGGGATCACTTGTTCACTTCCAATCTACTTGTCCAAAGTCAATTTTTACTTGCCCCTAGATAGATTGTTTTATTTATTAGCAGCTCAGATCAAATAATGAATACCATCTAGGGGTGCAACTAACAAATGACGATTATTTTCTGGATTAATCAGTTAGTCATTTGGTCTATAAAATGTCAGAAAAAAGCGAAAATTGCCCATGGTCCAATACCCAAAGATATTCAGTTTCATATGAGAATAAACAGAAAAAGCAGCAAATCCCCACAGTTGAGAGGCTGAAAACAGCATTTTTTGCAATTTTCACATGAACAATTACAGATACTCCTGAGCCACAGCCAGCATGGAATCATGGGCGTTATCTTCATTATTAAAAAACAACCATCATAGCTGATGAAAATCTAACATGATAGAAATCATGTTCATGTTCAAGGTTAAGGTCGTCAAAACTTTCAGAGTATTGGTACTTTTTTAATACCACATGTATAAAGTAATACAATATCCCTTATTTATAGTATAAATGATAAAAAATATGGTAAAATTATGGTAGAAAAATAATCTCAGTGCTCATCAAAGACATCAGTTTGGTTCAGTCTTTATTTGCCTGCCTGAAATTTGGCTTGCAGCAAAACCAGATAGTGCTCAGTGACCTTGTCTGTACCAGGACTGTATGCATGTATGTATATATATGTCTTATGTATGTATATATATATATATATATATATATATATTGCTGTGGTACTGACAGATGTATTGAGTGTCATTTTTTCATGCTAGTGTCAGAGTTTAAAATTCTGGTATTGTGACAATCCCAGTCGAATAGACAACATTTGTCTGTCTTTTTAGGCATTGTAATGCAGAAATGTTGCACATAACTTCAAAAATACTTGACTTATAGACACATATTGGACAACATATATGCAGAATCCAATGCAGACTGACATAGCTGTGACAGGCCAATATCAGGCTGATAATAATAATATATCCATCGGCACCCTACTGTCCATTCATTATTCTCAGTGTAGAGCTTTTGATGTGTGATATTTTTGTGCTTTTTGCAGATATGATATATGAAGACGTTCAGAGAGACAGTGGTCCTGTGGATGCAGACAATGGATGGAGCTCCAGTGAGTTTGAAAGCTACGACGAGCAGTCGGATAACGAGACTAAACTACCAACACGGAGCAAGGTAGTAATACTGTGTGTGTGTGTGTGTGTGTGTGTGTGTGTGTGTGTGTGTATGTATGTGGATGCGTGCCTGATGTGTGTATTTAGCCCACACAAATCACTCTCTGTTTATTTTAAGTAGCATCATGGCCGGCCAGGTTGTTTTGGTTGGTTTCCAACACTTAAAAAATAATCAAGGAGAATATTTCATCCCCTGCTCCTCCTGCACAGTCATGTTTATTAATGTATAGAAGTGGAAGGAAACTATAAAGAACCTGAAAAATGTATAACGGGCTGTCTCGGCTTTATACTTTCATTGTGGGGATGAAAGTAAACAAGAGGCATTTCTGTTTGAAAAGCCTCAGATCTCCTTGCCTCTTCTCTGCCAAGGATGCTGTTCATCAGCGTTGGTGCTGCATGGCTACACAGTGTCGCTCTTCCACATGATGGCACTGTGTGCACATTCACACTGTGCTGCACTTCCTTTATGCTCCACCAGCCTTTACCGTGCATGCACCGGTGCAGGCATAGGAGGACTTTGAAGTCATACTAATAGAAAAGTATTTTGCTGAGTTGAATCATTATTAATGTATAGATTTGTACCTACCTTTACATATTTTTACATATTGAAGGTGTTTTTGTATGGATATAATTCCGTTGTAATCCAAGAAAATCCTGAGTTAGATCAATGCTTTGAGAAACGAGGGGAAAAAATGTTGCATTGGGACTGAAAATGAGTTGCACAGGTAATTACAGGAAGGTGCGGTGTGAAAATCCCCCACAGTTCTCTCTGCTTGCCTGGCTGTCCCAGGCCACTGAACAAAAGGAAGGATTCAGCTGCACTGGTTGAACAATTAATGAAGAAACCTTGACTATTAGGGCCCAGCAACACTTTTTGGGCTACCGCAGCCTTCATCAAAAACACATTGTTTTTAATTAGTCTCGCCCGATTAATTTTTCACCGAGTGTACCTGAAGTCCTCCCCTTCTCAGTTCACTGCTTCATTCGAGCAGCCTGGGAGAGCTGTGACAGAGTTTGCTTCCTTAATATTTGCCCTAAACTGCCTGCACTCCTCCCCCCATCCTTCTATAAATCAGTGTCCATTAGTCTCATGCAGCATAACACCTTTGACCAAAGCAGAGCTCCAAGCCTTTACTCTCTATGCTTGTGATTAATTCCCCGATGTTGCCTAGCTTGTTTTGCCTTGATCACTCTGCCTCCATTTCCCTGTTCTATTATCCTCTCCCCTACTTCTTCCTCAACCCTCCGCCTTCGTGGCTAAACTCCACTTGCCCCCACCATGCCTCGCCTGTCCCTGTCCAACACCTGTAGCTCTCTCCTGAAGTGCGTCGGCTGAGGGAACGGTGTGCCAAGACCAAACGTGAGCTGGCCATGAGACTGTCTGGCAAGCACAACTATGACATCAAGGTATTCCTTCAGCAGCAAGTCAACACAGCTTTATATGTCACACTCTTCCCCCGCAGAGCTCAGATCAGTCTGCCAGATGTTGGACATTATGGTTGATGATCAGGGCTGTTCTTTGCTATATGTGGACAGTGCATGAAATTAAGGATGTCCACTTGTACTAGGGACACTAATGGCAGTACCAGGGACACAAAGATATGGTGTCAATTCTGGGATAGTAGAGAAATGCATCATCACAAAAACATCAGAGGAAATTTCCAAATAGGCCTTATTTGGATAAACTGGAAATTGGAAAACTACGTGGTCCAAATAGCTCATTCAGTCACTCATGGTCAGTCACTCACGTAGGTGTATTGTTTTGACGTGCACCCAGGAACCTACATCGCTAATAATATAACTCAACCTTAAATTTTAACAAAACGTCTGTCTAACGTGTAAATTAACATCATATGATGAAGAAATGTAATTTTAGTTACGCATTAACGCTGCATGTGTATATGTAACATACAGTAACCTTGTAAAAAATTACGCAGTGTTATGTTTTCTCTCTTCTTTAGCTCATCCATCAAGCTAGAAGGGCAGCTGAATCTGTATTTTCTCAGTCTCGGAACCCAATCGGCTATAGGCTGACAATGATTTAACATTCATTCCGACATTGTTTATAGAGATTAGTATTAGTGTCACATGTTGTACCCCTGGTACGAGGTATGAAACATCTGGCTCTGTGTATAAATTGTAACGAAAATTGAAAACTGTAAAAATGTTAATATGCTGTATTATTCAAGGTTGCTTTTTCATAATATTTGTGCCTGAAAAGGTGCATGTCCTAATCAGTCCTTGTCAATATGTGTGTTTAGTAAATGTCTAAATTATAATTGCTGTTTCTGTTACAATGTAAGCAGTTGTGTACAACCTATTGTCATAAGGAAAGGTTTAATGAGCAGCAGTTTTAGAATGAAAACAAAGAATTTCAATCTTAGACAGTGGTTCTAAAGTCTTGGACCGTTATGTAAAATTTGTGACAGTTGTTGGGACACTGAAGGAAAAAAAATGATTTTAAGCCCTGTATGCAGACTATGCTGTTGCACAGGACCCTTGAAACTCCCTGAAACCCCGAGCAGAGTAATGTTGTAATGGTCTGAGTTCAGTACCAGATGCGCCATTTACTATCTCCAAATATGTCACTGTTCAGAGATCACACGTTATGTCAGTATGTCACTTATGTGAGCACCCTTTGCACAAATGCTAGCTTGCTGGGATATTTTTTATATATTTTTTAAAATATAATTGCTTGCAGCTTATTACTTTCTATTCTGTAACTAATTTGTTCCTAACATTTAAAATAAACCTTTAATGGAAAATAGTTTCCACCATAGTTTCACAAAAGAGGGCCCTCCAAACAACATTTAACAGCTACCAATGGCCCTGATGATCACCCAGAGCTGAAATATGCTGCGTTATATGTTCATCTGACTCAAAGGCTTTACTGACACTCTGCACCATCCTTCCCAGCTTTCCTTTGGACTGTGACTTTGCTTTGAGACTTTCTGTCAGCCTCTCCCTCTCTTTCCCTGCCTAGTTTAATATCAAGACGCATTTATGGGACGCATGAATTATTAAATAATATTCTGCGTATTTACTTCCATCAACACCAGTGCAACTTGCCCCCAATTAATGACCTACTTTCCTGAAGTAGCGTCATTTAAAAATACTACCACCCTGGGTGTATTCTGGGTCTGTGGAGTCTGGTTACAGGGCCTCTGTGATGCTCAGGGCGGAGTTTGTGGTCAGCCGAATTCTCCCACGCTGAGCGATGCAGCCCTGTTACTCTGATGTGGAGCTCACTCTGTTACCATAATCTCTCCATGATATGCTCATAGACTCTCTGATTAGAGGCTGTACAGCGACCCACAGGGAGTCGCAGATGGTGAGATTCATGATGAGCACACTGAGCGCCACTTCTTTCCATCTCTCTCCGGAGGAGCCCTGTAGGTTATCAAATCTCCGCAGCATGGCACTTCGCTCGTGCTCTAACGCTCCTTCGTTGTTTCTTTCCGCTTCTTCCAACCAGGTTCAGCAGCTCATGAAGGCCGCCAGGAGCGGAACAAAGGATGGGCTGGAAAAGACCAAAATAGCCGTCATGCGAAAAGTTTCCTTCCTGCAGAGAAAAGATCAAACTGGTAATGCAGGGGAGTCTGAAAAGTTTGTAATGTTGATCAGCTGGCTTTTTTTTTTTTTTTTTTTTTTTTAAGAAAGTTACATATCAAGCTATATTTAACAGTGGGGTGGTTATGAAGTTTGGGTTTCTAACTCCTCACAGTTGACTCTTTGAATTCTCGGCACTTGCCTATGTGTAAAGCTAGCCAAACCAAAGTAGTGTTTGAGGCAGATAGAGTAGAAGTTTCTTTATACAAAACCCTTTGGGGAGAAATGAAAGCACTGTGAAAAAGAAAGATCTGACTGATATATAACTATAATAAATAAAACAGACCAGACTCTCTCAGTTTTAAGACGGATGATGTGGTCGAGTAAAGTTTTTGATGTGTGATAAAGAGAAGGACGAAGCAACTCAAGCAGCACCATATAGGTTGCGTTATAGGGGCGCTTGCCTAACAATAGAGAGAGATTAGCATCCATTAATGGAATATCGAGCAGCTCCATAAACCATAGATACCAGACCCACGCCTCAAACAAATCTGCGAGCCAACACAAAGAGGTAAAGAGGCCAGTGCTGCTATTTTTAGGTGTTGATCGAGGGAAATCTGCATGGCATTATATTTCTTTTCCACCAATCCTCTGTTATCATTCCAAAGCCTTTAATTGGAACGGTGAAGGCTTCTGGTATCTATGTCTTTATGGTTACGGGTGAAGTGTGGATTTTTTTTCTTTGAGACTGTCGAATGTCTTTTGTGCCAATGCAGAGATGAGAATGTGTTGGATCATGTTTTTGCAGACGCACTTCTGTGTGCCTCCTTTACTCCTACCGAGATACAGTATTGTTTTGAAAGTTTTTTTTTTCCGAAGGCCTCTCTGCCTCTCTCCTTTCTCCATCGTTCTCTGTCTCTCTGTCTCTTTTACTGAGAGTATAGAAGTCTCTTCATACTTTAGAGGTAATATACTTAGTGTGTCGCAGTGTGTCTCCAGCTGCAGTGAGATCTGAAGGCTGCCTTTTTCTTGTTCCCTCTCTATCTCTTTCACACATACACATTTAGGCACACACGCACACACACTTTCTCGTTTTAACCTTTATGTGTCTTTCTCCTTCCCCCGTCTCTAAATGTCTGCAGAAGAGGAGGACGACGCAGGGTACCTCGATGTGGCTGTGTCAGAGGAGAAGCATCCTCCTCCGCAGCTGAGCCCCATGCCAGAGGGACTGACCAGCCACCAGGTGCACCTGACAGCTTTTTTTTCAGACATCTCTTCTTATTTTTCTGACACAAATGTGGCCAGCAAATGTAGAAACACGTACTGTACTTAAAGGGATAGTTCAGATTATTTGAAGTGGTGTTGAATGAGGTGCTTATCCATGGTCAGTTTATTACCTGGAGTTGATGGCAGCTGACACGCTGCCAGTTGGGAGAAGCAGCAGGAATAGTGGTGAAGGAAGCTGAGCAATGTACTGCTGTGGGCAGAGTCAGCAGCAAAACATATTTTAGCCGCCTAAAAAAAATCAGTATCAGCTTCAGTGTGCTGATATTTAGAGTGTTTTCACTGCTTTACCTTGCCACCAGACTCCTTTGGCATTTTGCCTTGCAGAACATGTACTTGACTGTAACGTCTGTGAATTCTAACTAACCTTTTCTAACACCAAAGTGAGACAATAACAAACAAACTAACTGATCAAGGCAGCGGTAGATGAGCAACTCCTGTGGGACTGCAAGCTAAAATTACTGCTTTTGCCCAAGGAGTCTGGTGGCTTTGGAGAGAGAGATATTTAGTTTATGTAACGACAGTTTCCCAATGGAAAAGGCTGTCTGATGAGAAGGTGGTGAGAAGTGGTTAAAATATTCTAAATAAGGCGTACACTAAAAGTAGATAAAAGTAGATTTTTTTAGGTTTTTTTTAGTCGGCTAAAATACATTTTGCCAGTGATACTCCTGCTATGGTATTTTAGCCACCAAAAAAGTGTGACTCTAATTCTACGCTATATTTAGAATATTTTCACCGCTTTACCTTGCCTTCAGACATCGATTTTTGTCAGGAAACTGCTGTTATATAGGCCAAATATCACTCTCAAAAACCAATCCATCTCATTTACAAAACCAGCATTTTCATGTTGCAGATCATGGGAGTTGATGGGCTACCTCTGCCTGTTCATTTGGGTTATTGTGTAACTTCAATGAATGCGAACTAATCTTTTAAAACACAGACGTCACACAGTAACACAAACAAAGTAAGAGACTGAGGCAGCGGTAGACCAGCAGCTCCTGTGTTCTGTGCCGTAGATAGCTAAAGGAGTTTGGTTGAGAGGAAGACATTTTGCTTATATAACAGCGGTTTCCTGTCAGAAGAAGCTGTCTGGTGGTAAGGTAAAAATGTGAAAATATTCTAAAAATACAATATAGTTAAACTGATATAGGTGGCTGAAATTCATTGTGTTGCTGACCCTGTCCACAGCAGTACATTGCTTAGTTTCTGTGATGGTACTCCTCTCTTTTCTTTCTTCCAAACTGTGGGCGTGCCGACTGGCAGTAATAGATGAGGGGCGTCATGATTCTCCAAATCCACAATTCAATTTGACTTTCAGTTTAAGTTCATAATTCTATTCAAGCTTTGATTTAAACATTGACAGCTATTCTATTGTTAGACTGTCTAGTTCTCACCAAGCTGGCCTTGTGGGTAACCTGAGCCCTAATATTTCATGTGGAGTGGAGGCTTTGTTGTTTTTGCCAGCCTGTTGCTGCAGTCGCAGAAAATTGCATGTTAGAAAGGGCAATTAAACGTACTACAAGCTGTTGTTTTCTGGTTATGTAACAGTCTGATACCTCTATATGACCTACACAAGCAAACAAAACCATCAGTGAGATATTGGCTATTTCTATAGTAATTCTTTATCAATTTTCGATTTAGAATTGATATAGTAACACCACTATGATATGGATTAGTGCCTCATACAGTCCCACTTCAAAAAAATCCAAACTATCCCTTTAACATTTTGCATTTATGTGAACATATTCTGTACCCAGTAGCCTTGAGATAAGGCTCCAGGCTGTCATGTTAAAAGTCTTCTTTTGTTATTTTAGTATTTTTACATATCTATACGCTCTGTTCTCTATATCCTGTTTGGAGAAGCAGTGTGTTTTATAACAACTGGAACAGCCGCTTTCATGTCACAGGAAGTCCAACCATTCAGCGCTCGTTCAAACAGAGCTACTCTTCTTCAAGTCTTTTTCCTCCTGTGACAAACACATGATTATAGTGCAATCCATCAAGCTGCACCGTGCTTAACTGAAAGCATACCGCACAGTGCAGCCCCATCATGTCCTCTTAGCGCTGGGTTTCCTGACTGGTCTGTTGTCTGCGCAGGTTGTCAGACGCCATATCCTCGGTTCCATCATTCAGAGCGAGCGGAGCTACCTGGAGTCTCTCAGGAGAATCCTGCAGGTGAGCTGTTTAGTCCCAGTTGTCCTCCTCTGCCACATCCAATATCTTCACCATTTAGCTCTCATGAATTACGCCGAGAAGAGAAGCGGCGATATCCATCAAATTACCGAAGTGTCTCAGCATAAATAATCCTGATAAAACAGCCATCCTCATTTCTGTGGCATTGTGCTGATGCTAAGAGAGAAGGACTGTCACGCTGGCGCAGGATGGGGTGCAGCCTCTCCTCTTTAATATCTCTTTAGTGCGGGAAAAAGGAGACTTGTTATCTCCTCATCACTGAAAAAAATAAGAGGTGCACCCACTGAAATGGAATCAGCAGCAATCAGTCGCTGCTTTACACACCGCAAGATCCTTCACTGTCAAGATACAATGCGCTACCTTTGTTGTCGACAGACATGATTGCGTGTGATACTTTGGGAGGTTTAGCTCTTTTGAAATCTCTCTTGTTATTCAGAGAGTCCAGCCAAGTGGTAAATGCAGCGTCTCCAGACAGATAACATAAAGAGATGAAAGGCCACAAGCACAATTAGACATTGAGGGTTGTAACTTTCATTATTGCTGTGAAGCAGATTGCACAGTTGTTCATGTTTTGCTGCCTGCCCATGTTCCTTCTGTCGATGATTCGTCTCATTCGCTTTGATGGATTTGAGGAGACAAGACCAGAGGTGGCAAAAGTATACACAGTCTTTACTCAAGTAGAAGTGCAGATACTTGTGTAAAAAAAAAAGACCCTGGCAAAGGTTCTTTATTCAAGTAAAAGTGAAAAAGAAATGTACTTAAAATATAAAAGTAAAAAATTAGCCCTCAAGGACATTTCTACAGCTGTTTCTGTGCAAAGCTAACTGAATCTCACCTTATCGTCTTGTCACTTTCTGTTACGTCTTTTATCTTGTGTTTGTCTTGTTTCATCTGTTACGCCATTTTAGACTTGTTATTTCTTTTACGTGGTTTGCGTCTTGTTACGTCTTTTACATTATTTTTGTCTTGTTACACCTTTTATGTCGTCTTCCTCTTGTTATGTCATTGTAGTCCTGTTATGTCTTTTACATAATTTTTGTCTTGTTGCATCTTGTTACATTATTCTCATGTTGTTGTTTTATGTCATTTTGTTGCATCTTTTATGTCATTTTCGTCTTGTTATGTATTGTTACACTGTTTTCATCTTGTTACTGTGTTTTCGTCTTCTTAAGTCTAAAAAAAAATCTACTTAAATGCTCATCTCTGGATAAGATCTGTAAAACATCAGAAAAAAGTACCACCACTGTTGCTCAGATAGATTAAATTTTGGTGTTAAATTCATGTTTCATGTTTGGCTCGTACACAATACCATCTATACTTCAGCTCCTCAGATTCAAAGAATTCATGTTTACTGTCTCTCACAAAGAATATTGTCCACAAAGAGCCTGTCAACTCATTTCTGTAGGTTATGCTAATATCCCCATGAGTGCTGACTGAAGAATCAATCAATGCCTCTTTCACCGTGTTGCTTTTGCATCTGTAACTCTGCTGGGAGCTGTTTTTTTGCCATTATTATTCTGGCTTTTATGATTACAAGTCACCTTGAGTTCTGAACATGTTTGCTAGTGGCAAATGCTGTTTTATGGGTGAATCCGCCGGATTGATGTGCTTCCAGGCACCATGACTACATTTCCTCATTTTCCTCGATTCAGAGGATATTTGTCTGTTACTCCTCAGTTGTCTTTTCATGCTGCTGAGAAGAAAAGATGCTTAAGGAAGGTGGACTGCTGATTCATCTTAAGCACCCACCCACACACATACATATGCGCATATCAACAACAATAAAAAACCCAATTTTCTCTCACGATCTCTCCAGGAATACCACAGACCGCTGATGGAGGCTGATCCACGCATCCTGAGTCCGAGGAAGATCCGGCCTATATTTTACCGAATCAGAGAGATCACGCAGTGCCACTCCATGTTTCAGATTGCACTGGCGTCACGTGTGGCTGAATGGGACAGCTGCGAGAAAATCGGAGACTTATTTGTTGCCTCGGTTAGTGTGCGTGCATGAGCATGTTTTTGATGTGTGTGATTTCATATGTGTGAAATAGAAATGCAAATGGGAGGCGTCTTTGCTGCCTTATACAGGGGTTTTTCCTGGATGTTTTTGAGACACAGGTGGCAAAGGAGAAGAACATGCATGACATGCACAACAGTTTGCCTAGGTGACAAAATCATGATTTGACTGATGAAAGTGCCCATAGAGATTTAAATTTAAATACCAAGATGAAACAAAGAGATAAAAATAACGATTGTGACAAATGACACATTTATTTCGGCACAGGACTCGACTTAAAAACACTCAGCTGCAGATTGTGCAATCTTTCTGTGCACATTTCCCTCTCCTGGCTCTAATTTTGTATAAAAGACAAGCCAAGAATGATGAAGGAAAAGAACTTTCCAATGTGACCAGTGAACACAGGGCTTCTACGCAGCATGGAACACTATCAAAATTGATTTTAGTAATTTCCATGTCTGGATAAGTATGGAAAATCTGTGTGTTTCCAGATGATTTCCCCAATTCTCTTTTCTAAAATTTAGAAATTTAGAATTTCTAAAAAAATAAACTGCTCATACAAGCAGAGTGTTTTTCATGGCGCTTGGAGCAGGCAGCCATGTTGTCAAAGTAACAGACCCTGTGTCATATGAGGAAAGTGCAGGCTCTGTCTCACACTTCAAATTTAACAGGTTAAAATGTCCTAGAACACTTTTGTGTTTTTATGCCTTTGACCAATTGTGCAAGTTAATGTGAGATGCCTCAAACCATGATGATCAGTCAGGAATAGTTGTGTTTTTAAAACCTATAGTTATAGTTTACTTCCTCTTTGGGCAGAGATATTTGTGTTTCTGCATAGGAAGCAACAACCACAACAGAATGTAAGTTTTTTTTAAGGGCTGGTTTGACAATCCTAAATATAGAACATGGGTGACGAAGGATTCCAAATGGGAAAAAGAGAGCTAGATGTCAAATATTGGTTGAAAATTTACATTTTCAAATGGAAAATGTGCAGGAACCTTGTGAACAGGTGGGTCAAAAATGCAAAATTTAAAATAAAAAAACAATAATATAAAATAAAAGAAGCGCTAAATCCAATAAGAAGTGTGTCTTGTCGGGGTGCAACTAATTTTTTTCATTGCTGATTAATCTGACAATTATTTTCTCGATTAATCGATTAGTTGTTTGGCCAATAAAATGTCATAAAATGGTGACAAATATTGATCAGTGTTTCCCAAAGCCCAAGATGGTGTCCTCAGATGTCTTGTTTTGTTTGCAGCCCAAAGATATTCAGTCATAATGAGGAAAAGACAGAGAAGGTATTCACATTTAAGAAGCTGAATTCAGAGAATTCTTTTCTTCAAAAATTACTCAAAACAATTAATCAATTATCAAAATAACCGGCAATTGGTTAATTATTAATGTATTAATTGTTGCAGCTCTAGCGTCTTATTTGTGCAGTGTAGTAGGTTTAATAATGCTCGATATTGATGCTGGTCACATTTTTCACAAGCTATTGAAAAATGATTTTCTTTTCAAATATTTATGTAAAATATTACACTTTAGAATAGCAACAGCAGTCAAAATAGATGTGCTGCATGAGACCACTTCAGTCTAACTTTGACTAATATGGGGATGTCGGCACGAAGGTAAAAACAACATGGTGTAAAAAATATGCATAATTTTCAACAAAGGTGGCAGCCAATAATACAGAAGTGTCCTTTGAGTTAGATAGGCAGGGAAAACCCTGCTTATATATGCATGCGTGTGTGTGTTATTTGTTTGTTTCTGTCTCAATCAATTGCAGTGCAATCAAAGACTTGCTTTCTGGGTAAAGGCACTCATATTTTTCTTGGCATTTCTATCTAAAATGCTTCACAACACAATCTCTGCCAGCAGAGTTATAATGAGCTACAGGTTTAGATAGAGCAAACAGAGATAGTTTACCCCAAACATGAAATCAATTACAGTTGTGATGAATATCTCCACTGCATTCACTGATCTCTGTTTACAGATTTTGGCACTGGAATAATAGTGTTCAGTGTGCGTTTCTGTTGTGAGTCTCTGCAGTGTGCTCATCCATAAGGTCTGCTCATTATTGGCCTATTAGAGGGGCTTATTCGACCCTCTCCTTCTCTGATGGCCATTATAGTGTTGTTTCATTGATATCCTAAGACCTGCTATCAAATGAGGCCACAGTGGGAAAATAAAAGTGTGGGACTAGTGTGTACTCCTCAATGAACTGCCCCTTTTTTCATGTGTACACCTGTGGTACACCTTGAGGTACACTCATTCTTGAGAGGGGGTTTTGATTTTTACTTGTCAATTATGCTGGGAAAATACATTTTAAAAGATCAAACTCCAAATAAATGTTGATGTCAACTCCATCAGTCTTACAGAGTTGACAAAATGTGTTTTTTTAATTTTATTTTACGGCATAGTTGTACTGAGTAGCCATTTTATTGTTTTAAGTTTCTGAGAGTTTCTCTTAATACTAATGAAAACACACATAAACCATAATTCTTATTTAGTTTTGATTTAGAAGGGTTACAGAGTTGACTTGTTATGGTTGAGACACATCTGATAGCAATATTATTTAATGAATTTGTGGAAAAAATAGGAAGTAAAACACTGTAAATGGGTTTAAAATACACATGTAGATATCTATATAATTTAAATTATTCTTTCATTGACATTCTTATTTGTAAGTGGTTTGTTGTAGTTTGATGTGATGTGTCTCCCATCACGGATGTTGTACGGCTGCCTCCATCTTGTTGTGGCGAGGACAGTCTGATGGAACATCAGGGGCCACGATGGAATTAAGTCTTAGACTTCATCGTGTTATCCCTGACGGTGTCATATATGCTGGTACTGCTTTTGCTACCACTTGAATTTGATCCTTTGTTGAATAACCTAAAGTTTACCAGTATTCCCACCTTTTTGAAACCAGTAAGTGAGACAGGGGTCCTCAGCGTGTAGCTAACCATTTTTATGCCTGATTAATTTATGTTTTTTTTTTTTTTAATCTGACAGATTGACACACAACTTTAGAGCACCAACATGTTTGTAAAAAAAATCCTATATAGAACAAAGATAATTATAACGGCACATTTTTACATTTGTGTTATCAGTAGGTATTGTTATTTTTTACATTGAATGCTTTTAACACATTTTTTAAATTGATTTAATTGAAGGCTTTTAAAATAATTGTTTAATTGTTTTAATTGTTTGAAGGTGTGAATTCAGGGTGCTTTCTGATCCAGAGCGAGTTTAGAAATAAAAAAAAAAAGACATTTCATAAATTACATATATTTCATATGTATAAAATCTTAAAGAAGAATTTTTAATAAAAAAAAATTGAATTAGAGCGTTAGTATTCATAATATTTTTTATTAGGACATTATTCATCCCAATTCTCAAGAATACGTGAGTAATATCTGTGAGGCAGGATCCTGAAGGACTGTGTGAGCAAAGAGGGTTAATTCCTTCATGCGATTTGCTAATTCCCCACCACTTCTCAAACTTCTGTTATCAGCTGCCTGGTGTGGATTTAATTGAGGAGAGAGAATAAATGTCTACCGCGCAACAGAACCCCCCCCCCCCCATGCACACACACATGCACGCACCCGCAGACTCACACTCTGCCACCTCATTCCTCTTTTCCCCCAGCCTCTTAAATGGCTCGTGAAGGGTGTTGTGGTAACCAAGATGGTAAACAAAACAATTTTTTTAAGTACTATACTTAAATGGCCATTTTCTAGCCTCTCTTTACATTGAAATTACCAAGAGGTCGCCAGACATTCAAGATGTCAGAAGAAATTACATGACCGTGCTTGAGGATGCTGGTGTACAGACAAAATAACAAACATGGCAGTGCGATAGACCCTTTTATTGCAGGGCTGTTGTTGCAAATTCACATAATTACGCTTGTTTCTGTTTCCGCAGTTTTCCAAGTCCATGGTGCTGGATGTATACAGCGATTACGTGAACAACTTCACCAATGCCATGGCTCTCATTAAAAAGGCGTGCATGTCAAAACCAGCCTTTCTGGAATTCTTAAAGGTGAGTTTCAGCCCACGAGCACAATATAGTTTTTATATGTTTGTTTTCCCACAGTTTTCAAATTAAAGTAACCCAGTTGTGTTTTAGCCCCTCTGTTTGTTTTTCTCTCTAGTGTTCAGCAGATGTTGAATCTAGCAAAGCCCCAAAGCTAAAGTCTTCAATAATAAACACTTCTCAGTTTTCCAAAGAGAAAAACAAACAATACCGTGTGTAAAAAGGTGGTTATTCACACAAGAACTAAGTTGTTATTTGCGTTCGGTTTATGAAAGGTATTAAAATGTATTTCTCGATCTTGAGAAATTGTGTTCTCTACCAGGGTTAGTCAACAAAAGAAAATCTTCAACTGATTGATCAGTCAGTGAGAAGGTTGCCCCCTGATAGTCGAAGATTCGAATCATTAGTCCCAGATCCTTCAGTCGACTGAGATTCTTCTAGTCAAGCATGTTATTTCTCCTTTGTCAGTCAGTTTGCATTACAATAACAGAAAAAAAACAGATAAAAACTTACAAAAATGCACAGGGAAAACATTTCAATGAGGAGTTAATTGAAATAATAAATATGTTTTTATATTCGCTGACACACTTATTAAAAAAATCCTCATGACAGCATGCGCTAGTGGTTAACTGATGAGAGAAGGTGAAACGAGTGGTCGGTTAACATTGTTATTTATCATTATTTAGTTGCCCTCAATGAGGCTTAACGTTCACACGGCTGCTCTTGACTCCAGCCTGTGGGAGTAGCTATATTAGCTGTGCAACGTGCTACTGCCAAGTTTAACAGGCTAATCTACAAAATAAACACTAAAACAACATAAAACATGGCAAAACTTACAACTTTGAAGTTTGAAGTCAGGTCAAGGGCAGCTGGTATCGATCCATCATTGAGCTTGAACTGTTATCGTCCTTCTTTGATAAGGTGAAGAAGTAAAATGCACGCGCACGCACACACACACACACACACACACACACACACACACAAACATTGTCATTAAACATAAACTTTTTATCCACTCAGCTCCTCTGTCATCTGAGGCTGGAGGCTGATGTAGAGATCTGTGCTGGTACTTCAGAGTAAATGTTCAGTAAATAGCTTGTCACTCAAAAATAAAATGCATCAGGTCTGCGTACGTCCCTCCCACCCCGAAAATAGTGGACTAAGAGGCATATTTCTCCTTATGAAAGAAACACCTGCGATTCCCTGTGTGCATATCGACCAGCCAATCAGACAGTCCAGAAGGCGTCATCCCTATTGTCTAACATGTAATTACATTGAAGCACCCTCCCCTGTATAACCCAAGGTGCTAGTTCTAACTCTGGAAATGTCCAAGGTTGTCCAAGTAATGAAAATGTCCTGTGTTCATGTTGCAATCACATGATTATTCTTAGAATCTGTCAATAACAGGCATCTAAGTGTATGTTTCTCTATGCGCATGGCATTTTTAGTATATCCTGAAAAGCTCCTATGAATTTTATGACACAAATAACTAAAAACAACAAATGAATGAAATTCTTGACTAGAATACAGGCTGATTCACAAAAGGATATGACATTGAAACACTTCTGGTTTTCTGGTTAAGTAAAGTGGAAATTGGACAAGATTCCACAATCAATAAAGCAGGGTTTTTCTGTTTACTTCATATTTCAGATATTAATTATGGATCATGGGCAAGGGAAAAAAAAGTGCCAGGCAGCGTGCGTAGAAAGTGCCAAGAAATGATTTAAATGTGCTGAGTTTAACAATTCCCTGTGCGCCCAGCATTCATGCATGAGTATGACCTGGATCATTGAGCTGTAATGCTGATTTACAGAACCAGATCACACAGCTGACAGCCCTGCATGTTACTCCAGATAACATGTGTCCCTTCCTCACTGTTGAAAGGTTCCTCTGTCTTCTCTCCTGCTGCCTGTCGCAGCTCTCACCGACAATGCGAAGACAAACCAAATAATAAATTGGCTAGACGCAGACTGCAAAATACCCTGAATCAATGACAGACTTCATTATACCGCTTTTAAAATGTTGTGGAGGCACATGACCGTAAGCACGCAAGGACATTTTCCAGGGAAGGGGGCGGATTATTAAATTCAGAGTCTGACAGCAGTTTGCAGACGTAATGTAATCTGAGAGATGCATTTGCAGGGAAGCATCTAGGTGAGTTCAGTGCTTTTTTGATAGCATAGAATTTTCAAAAGTCAGCAAATTGATTCTCATTTGCTGGGTAATGATAACAATTGTTAAAGCAATTAAAAAACATAAAAGAAACAGTTTTTTCATTGCTGTCTTCTATCTGTCCAACCCATGCCTTAAATGGCAAACAGCAAATTGGACAATATAGAGTCTTGGAATCATTGTGTCCCTGTAGCTTGTCATTATTTAGACTACTGGTTCCAAACCTGAGGGTCCTTACTCACATTATGGGTCCCCAAAGCTCCACAAGGGGGTTGTGAGGGTTCAAGGTTCGACATAAATGTTTTTTTTTTTTTTTGTTTTTTTTTTGTCTGTTTGGGCAAATGAGTCAGAAATTTACTTGCCTGAAGTCAATTTTTACTTGCCCCTGTATAAATTGTTTTATTTATTAGTGGTCATCAAATAATAACAAAGACTTAAGTTAATTGTCATGTTTAATCTAGGGCTGCAACGTCTATAAACTGTCAGAAAACTTTGAAAAATGTCCATCCAAAGCTGATAATAAACACAGAAAATTGGGAATCTCCATATTTGAGAGGTTGAAACCAGCATTTCCTGCCGTTTTTGCATGGAAATTACTTTAACCATTAATTGACTGTCAAAATAGTTGAAAAGTTTAATCCTTTTTCACCATTTGGCCTTATTATTGAGCTCTGTATATACAGGTGGCCTATATCTCAGCATTTCAATCATTTCTCTGAATAAAACTAAATGAATTAGATTATTATTTAAGATATAAGCTTAAAACAAATCTGACTGGATAAGGGTCAAGGCCTGAACACAAGTTATATTCACATTGTTCACAACCTGATAGAACAATGAGAAGAAAACACTGAATTTGTCAGAAAAGAAGCCTATTAAGTATGTATGATTGAAACACAAAATCAAAAATAGATATTTTTCTTGTTTATCCATCTAGTTTGTTTTGGTGTGAGTTGCCGATTTTCGAGATGTCAGCCATGGATGTGTCTGAGTTCTCTCAAATGTAATAGAACTAAATGGCACTCGGCTTGTGGTGCTCAAAGCACCAAAAAACAGACATTTGAAAAATTCAACAGCAATGTCTCCTTTCACAAAACGTGACCCGATTACTCAAGATAATCCTTGTAGTGAACAGCTCACACAAACAATCTAAGTGGATAAATAGCACTACAAGTAAGAGGGAAAATGTATATTTTTGATTCGGGAGTGAGTTTAAAAAAATTCATAACACACAGATTGAGAATTATATTCCTAAAAATAATCTGGAAAACTCATCTCTGATGCAATATTCACAGGATATAATCCACTCTAAATTCATCCAAATCACTGGTTTTACACAGACTTCCTGTAGTTAGTGTGTTCACTGTTTAGGTTAGTTGCACAATTTATCATTTGTTCTGTATTGTTATTGTTATACGTTAGATATAATATATACTGTCCATACTCAGGGGTCATCACTTCACTTAAAGATAGAAAAGGGGTCCCTTAAGGAAAAGGGTTGGGTGCCACTGATATAGACCAGTAGTTTTGAACGTACATGCAGTGTAGTGAAGAACTATCCAGTTCAGTGGTGTGAGTCGGAGTGGAGGCAGCTGGTGCTTGGACCAGCGGGTAGGACTTATTATTGAACCCGCTGAAGCTGTCCTGGGCCTAATCTACTTAACACCAGCTGTGGAGGGAAATGTCCACTTGACAGGTCTAATGACATTTGCAGTCTTGCCAATTTCCCCCTTTTTCTTGACATCAAAACCAGGTCTCAAGTGTTTTAACCCAGAATTATCATAAAGGGAAAGCTCCATTCATTCCTGCATACTATTAAATGCTGAGGCCTCTTGCTATGCTGTTAAGGTTGCCTAGCAACAAACGCCATTCTAGGTGACATTGCTAGAAATATATCTTACAGAACAAGGTAAAATAGTTCTGATTGTTATGTCACATCCAGATGTTTGTCTGTTGCGTTTTAAGTTGTACAGTAAGAGTTGGTTAAAGCCTCTGTGAATATACTATAAATAGTAATTGAGAAAAAAACCCTCTCTGTTTTAAGGCCAAAAAAAACAAACAAAAAAATACAGCCTGCTCTATTTCACACAGGTTTCGCCCACTAATGGGATCTTAAAGCTCGACCACTTTCCTCTGCAGAGTGGCACATTGAAATTTGCAGCTACTTGCTCGGCCAGTCAGGTCTAATCTTTTCCAGTGCAACTAGAATCCACTTCAAGTCAGTAACTAAAGGAAAAACATGACATTGAGACAACTTACTTGTGGTCAGGGAAAGCCACCTCTCCGCCTTGTGCTTTCCGGTGCTGCCCCTCATGTTGAGCATGCCACTGCCAGTGTCCGGGGGGGCTCCTGGTTGTCTGGATTACATGTTGCGTACCTCAGATACTCTGTGAGTAATGAGGATGACAACGGCAGTGCTCTGCAAGTTCAGAGTTCAATTCACACTGATTAAAATGAACTAGTTCACTTTTCATAGTTCACATTTTTTCATTTTGAAGTTCACAGTCCCAAAAACTGAGCTAGTTCACGTTAATTCCTTCTGTTTTTACCCTACAGTGTTACCTGGCAGCAGGATTCATGAGATCAGCAGAGAATCCATCTTGCCAGGCTTCAAGTTACCTGTTTGCGTCCGCACCAAAAGTGGTGCAGCCAATCAGAGGGACTACTGGCAGCTGTGGGCGTGGTTTTAGGTGTGTAGACAGTGAGAACCAGTGGCAGCTCCTGGAGAGGTTAGAGTAGATACTGTGATAGCTTCAATCATATCAGCACTAGAGAGTATTTCCTCATTGAAAGAAGACTAAAGAACGGCACTGAGGGCTTTCATTGATGGTGTTAGATGTGACAGACAGATGGTTCATCCAATCAAACCTTTGTTTTTTTAAGGTGCTTGCCCTTTTCCAAAGAGTTTATAAGGACAACTTCCCAGATGGTACTGTGTAACAAACCATCTGGTGTGTCAGTTTACCTCCAGTGTAATCTTGTGCAAATCTGTGTACTTGTTGGGAAACAAACATAACTGGTCTTTTACAAAATGCTGTAACTTTGTCTTGGGTGGAGGAACTTTGCTGCTGGTTGGCTTGTGATATTACCCTTTGATAATGATTTCCTCTGATCATCATTCACTCACAGATATTTCCCAAGATTGGTCAGATGCTTCAACTTGTTGTTTCTTTTGGGATTTGTTGCCAGTGTAGCTGATGTTAGGACTTGTTTTTTCAGACTTGATGGGCACAATTTGCCAAAAAAAAAAAAAAAAGTGAGACTTCTAACGTTGGAATCTGTAGTGATTTGCTCAAACGACTTCAAAAAATTATTTGAACTGGCTTCAGCAGAGCTTGTTTGTGTGTCTGAATTGCCTGTTGCACTCGCCATGCTTGGGCCAGTATCCTGGGTGCTGTAAAACAGTGTGTGAGCATCATTAACAAACTTATTAGTTCATTAGTTCAGAAGTTGCAAAAGGATATGAACAGATCTGTTTGCATGTCAAGCACAACACCGGACAATGGTGCTGACTAGCATGCATCAACCTACGTTGCTAAACTAACTCTAGCTTATTCTCCAGGTTACATGAGAAAAGAAAGACTTGTGTGGGGGAGGGAGAGGTTATCCCTCTCTCCACAGAAGAGATCTACACTAGAGGTACTCAGGTATCCACAATTTTGGACTTGGAAATGGATCTTGTGCATAAATTAATTAAAAAAAAAAAGAAAAAAAAAGACTGGATCGGAAAGGGCACAGAGAACAGCCAGACCTGATCTGAGAGAGAGAACACCAACAATGGCAGCAGCGTGATCTGCCACCAATTAACAAGCAGCTGCAGTCGAAAACAGCGGCAGTATCATTTTTTTCGTGCACCTCACAGTTCACTCTCTGTGTCAATTCATTTTTCTCCTGCAATGATCATAACAAGCCACTTGATCAGAGCTGATAGATAGTCTGCTGTGATCCATTTTGGAGTCAGACTCACAGATCCAAGACCAGTGGCACCACAACAGGACTCTAGCTAACCTGATTAGATTGAAGATAACAAGGACTTGGCCTGACTTGGGTTTTGATTTACCAAGACCCAAGCAGACCCCCGAAAACCTGTAATTTTTATTAATTTTATTCAGTTTTGTCAGCTCTCATGCAAGCATTCTTGCCCGTGGTTGTCTATGTTGTTCCACCTCCCAGACTAACCCCAGGCTGCTGGGTGCCTTCTGGCTGATTACATGAGGTAACCCACTATTCCTGTCTTTCTTTGTGGAGAAATATTGACAGAATGGAGTTCCCAGTACTCCTAGCTGCACTCCACCGCCTCCTCTACTCAGTGGTTCTCAACCTTTTGGAGTCGTGACCTCGAGGAATAATCAAGTTGGTATTCACCACCCCACAAGAAACGTATAGTGCGGAAAGTCAGGGTGATATTTCTGAAACTTGATGGGAGCTCAGGGCTCTGTTGGAAATGTTGATGGTAGGAGTGGGAGAAAAAATCGTGGAACATTTTATTCCTGAGTTGTTGTTTTTCACATATATACTGTTTGTGCTATATGTATAAAAACATTTAGTGTTTGTTCACTTAGCTCAATGCTAACATGTAAAGAGAATTCCCATTGTCACGCTAAGAGAAATTAGCATTACGATAATATTCTCTTGACAAACAAATCGATTTTACTTCACATGCTTAAAATAAAGCGACATGTGTGCTCAGACTTTAAGGCATACATTTTCTCTGCTTTGTGGAAGCACATTAATAGCTGCTCATTTTTTTGTGTGTGTGTGTGTGTGTGTGTGTGTGTGTGTGTGTCCAATCAGAACTCACACATGCACACTTTGACTCTCACAAACACACTAAATAAAATTTGTTTAAAGGCAAATTCTATCACTGGTACAGGTGTAATGTTAAAATCATTCCCCAGATTAAAGTACAGCCCTCATTTGAGTACTGTAGTTTGTTAAATTCACTATTTTATGTTACAAAATGCAAATGTTACTTTTTATTAGTGTTTGTGTTTGCTCAGAACATGGTGGTTTATGTTAGTAATTGTCATTTTTTGTGCTGGTTTTTAACTATCAGTGAGGCTGTGGCTGCTAGATTTCCAACTATATTTTGCATATTTTTGAGCACTTGTCCCGTAGGTTGAATGTCATTAAGAGGCTGATGTCGCTGAGAGATGCTTCCTGGCTCTCATTCTGCGCTGCTTGCCACAATATTTAATTTTATTCCCCACAACCATCTGGCAACCTCCGGAAATTATCGTGCAACCCCCTCGGGCTTTCCGACCCCTAGGGTGAGAATCACTGCTCTGCACTGTGGGAAAGAGGTAGTCCTTACACCATTACCTTAAGAAGGCAGAGAGATGATGAAATATATCAGTCAACATAGTTCAGTCTGCAATGGCTGATGGAAACATGACTCAGTTTGGTGTTTCCCACCAGTGATTACGACCGACAAGACCTCTCTATCAGCTGAGAAAATTCAGGTCATGTCATGACAGATGAGTCAGATGAACTCCTGCTGCATTGATATTATCTGAGTCAGTGTTATGATTTTAGTCTGTGTTAGATTTGACTGAACATGACTGCCCTCCAAAAGAGAGTTAGAGAGGTTCCCCTTAAAAAAAAATCCCTCTCACCTACAAATATCTCTCCACCCTACATCGCTCCAGCTTTTCCATCTCCAGTAACATCTTGACTTGGTCAGGTATGGTGCAAAAATGTTACTTTGTGCTCCTCGACGTTTTCATGGCATCCACTCAGGGATCACGTTGTGCATCTGTCCAGTCGCTGAGCTTTGGATTTGGCAGATTAAAATAGTATCTCTGAGATTACTGCCTTCCTGCACTCACCTGTGACTTAATAACTGGGTGACTGCTGATCACTGACCACTGGTGTCTCCTTCTAGTGAGTGTGTATGAGGTGCCCTGTCAGGTTGGTGTGTGCACTAAAAAAGTCACCAAGAGGCTTCCTCTTAAGGCCCAATTTACACTGAGCGATCTTGGGCTGATGCATTTCTTCCTGACCTGACAGACAGCATTTACACAAGTACTTTAGTCTGCCCTTAAATAACAAATGAAGAGGAACACGGTGGAACGATAACAACTACAGATGTAAGATAGTGACGTGCAGCTGCAGCACAGCTCTGCCTCAACTCGTATTAAACAGAGTCATCTATGAAATTAGGTGGCTGTGTTTGAAGTGGATCATCAGGGATTAATAATTTAAATTTGCAATAACCGGTATAGCACTTCCCCGTGATAGTCGACAATTCGAATCATTAGTCAGAGCCCCCGTAGTCGAATGAGATTCTTCTGTTGAGCATTCATTTTTTTCCTTTGTCAGTCAGTTTATTTTTTATTTATTTTATTTTTATTTTAGCTGGTCCACTTAAAAAATATCCTCGACCGCATGCACTGTGGGTGGATGAGAGGAGGTGAAAGGAGTAGTTGGTAAACAAGTTTTGGCTCTTGTTTTTTAGCTGCGTCATTGTAGGCAGAACAATGTAACAGCTTGTCAGGCTGAAAATTTACAAACTCAAGTTTCAAAATCACCACAAACCACAAAACTAACTAGAAGCAGAGAAGAGTGATCACAGAGCAGCGTGACGCACAGTCAGCCACATCATCTAGGTACACCTGCGGAGCACACAGTGCATGTGATGCTTGCTTGTTTTCTTGTTGTTTGTACTTATTTTTTGCCTCTGACAGGCTGAAATTGTTATTGTTAGTGTTTGACAGCATTATGGGAAGGATCACCACCGTGAGACCTTATTTTAAAGAGTAAGACACGTTTTGTTTAACCAGAAACAGCTGTTTAATTGCTCTGACCAGAATCCTTTTGCATCATTGTCAGCTTAATTTAAACTTAACAGAAACTTAAAAAAAAAAAATGTATTGGTTCGTCTTTCCACTGTCCAAACAATCATCAACTCTGGTTTGGTTGAAATAAATCCTTAATTCATGGCGTAAAGGTGATGTTGGACAGTGGCTGCAGCTTTTTGGAGAGAAGCTCTGCAGGTCCGCTGATTTTCTAACGGGACTTTCTCTGTGTGAAAACCTGATTTTCACGTCAGAGATGACGAAGAAAGGCATTAAAACACAAGTCTAGGCTCATATAGGAATTTAATGTGTAAATTGTTTAAAAAAAGACACGAATTGTTGAATATTTAACTAAAGAAAATTTTAGGGACAGCCCTAAACCAGAATGAAAACTGCCATCAAACTTTTCAGACAAAAGGAGAAAACTCCTCTAACTTACTAACTTAGTGGAGCATCCAGAGGATGAGTGAGTGAGCTTTATGTTAAATTTACAGTAACAACGTATCCAGTATCAAGTGTTCTCCTGAAATACGTGTTACCATTAGTTTTGTCTGAGACTGCTGCACTGCTGTGTTGCCAGTTATGTTCCATAACATTTGTAATGGCTAAGCTCTAAAGGCTAACATTAAATAAACACAGCTTGAAGGCTACCATCCTGTCATCTGTCATCAAAATTACAAAATGTAACGCTAGCATTTTGTACTGCTGCACTCTTTAGTTCAATTTATATTCAAAGTTCGGCAGCAGAAATCACTGCACTTTTGCAGTGATTTCGAGGCATGGCAACATTCTCCCCTGACAGTGAGTCAGACATAATAAATATCCCCCTCAGTCTTTTGTCCTAGAAGCTCAAAAGAGTTTTGTGGCAAAGAAAAATAATAATGACTGAATTTTATTCTTGTTTTTGTTTTTGACTGTGGTCTAGATTTGGTGTTGAGAACTGTGGAAATTCACTGGTATTGGTATCATCTACTAAAAGAAAAGAAAGCAAAGAAGATTGATTTTTTTTTGCATAGTGTACAGACGTTTTTCGTATGTTCCCCGCTGTGATTGTTTCTGGTCAGGTAGGGGGTGGTGGGAGTGATTTTACCTGTCTGTGTTTTGAGCTGTCCCACAGGGCTCTCAACATCACCTTTTAAAGTGGTGGAAACATTTCATGAGAATTCAATATCGGCAAAATCAGATATAACAATGTTTTTCCCAGATACCAGGAGTGAAAGTAACAAACTAGAACTACTCAAACAATTATTCCCCCTGGTCGCAGAGGGAATAATTGATTAATCATTTCAGTCATTTTTCAAGCAGGAACTTCAAACAATTATTTGCTGCTTTTTTGACATTTATTATAGAAAATGAAGAGTATTTAGGTTTTGGACTGTTGGTTTGACAAAATAAGCAATTTGAAGATGTCACTTTGGGATGTGGGTATTGACATTTTATACATTAAATTGTAAAAATAATCAGCATGTTAATCGATAATAAAAATAGCTCTTAGTTGCAGCCCTAACCTCTAGTGCCCTATACGGTGCCATGCTGCCCTAAATGCTAAAAAAATTAGCTGGCCTCTACTTGCTTTGAAAAGGTTCAATAATTAATAGTTCATTGTCTGTTTTTATTACAGAGGTTTAGCAGTTCTACTTTAACTCACAGAATAAAACAGTTTTAATCTAAACCAGGGAGTGGAACTGTTTTCATCATAAATGAAAACACAACCGTTGGCATATTAGTGCTCCACCACGTATAGCTGGTGCCCTTTTTTATTTATTTATTTATTTGTTTGCCCCTCAGACAGCCTGAGTTCTCACTGCTACTTATCTAGAATTTCAATTAATGTCCAAACGTTTCACCTGAATTTTTGTCGCCAGTAAGGCTACACAGGCCAGTGAAAAGTATGACATATGGACCAAAAACAAACAAACAATATTGCAGCAGGCACAGGCTTTTAAAAGTGACTGTGAGTCAGAGGTAATTTAGATTAAAGATTTAGAGAAGTAAAACCTGCTTTGAATGAATACCTGCCATTGATGATACATTAAATATAAACTGTTAAAACTAACTAGTACTAGTAGTTTTTGATTGATATGTGTAGTTTTGAGAATACTTTGTACTGAAGTATTTTTTAACACCAGTAGTTTTAGTAATATTTCTTAATGTAACAGTACTTCTCCAGATTTTCGGTCCTCTTTCCACCACTGCCATATGCTCTGCCTTGAAAATGGTTTTAAGTGTTTTAATATAATTTGATGATATCTGGTGTGTGAGGATCAGTGACTGAAGGTCTAATAATGTGAATGTTATGACCCAACAAGTCGAGGTATTCATCATTCATCACCCAACTGAAAACATCAGATAAATTCAAATATTTGTGGATTTAATAGACTGCAACATTAAGGGCGGAGTAAAACACTAATTAAGGCTGGATCATGTTATTACAGTTACAAATATCTAGTCTCATATCGCAATATTAATATCAATCCAGTTTATTTTGTGATATAAATATTAATTAAATTGATATCATCAACATGCATCATCATAAAAGTGCAAAAATAATTCCCCAACTCAAGGGAAAAATAAGTGCTCTGAAAGTAAAAAGAAAACAGGTTATATGTTTACTCCCGCACTCTGAAGCAGGTGTCAGATCTCTTAAGTTTCAACAGCTTGTTTTTTCTCTGCCTTACAGACCTTATGTTTTCCACCATACCGTCTATTAAATGTGTCCAGTGATTTGCTGTTTTATACTGATGCTGTTATCGTGGCACAGACTTGACACAACACTGAAAAACGATATCTTCTCCTGACCCCACGCCCACGCTAATACATTAGACATAACACACTCAAAACATCTCCTCTTTCATCCTCTCATATGACTAACAGACCCTGATTTTCATACCTTATTCACCCACTCACACGCCTACACATGGTCTATAGAGAATTCTGACAAGCTCCTCTTAAAGTAGCACGAATAGTTTCCTCTGAATGGTCTTTTCGTGCAAGAATATTCCTCCAGCTGCATGTCCTGTTTTAATTTTTCCTCTCTTTTTTGTGTTTCCAGAAGAAGCAGGCCTCCAGCGTTGACCGGATCACTCTGTACGGCCTGATGGTGAAGCCCATTCAACGATTCCCCCAGTTCATTCTGCTCCTGCAGGTATAAAATGTTGTTTGTAAAAGGCTTGTGATTTCATTTGTCTTAGTGATTCCCTTCAAGTCTTACTAGCTAAAACACTTCCAATATGAGAGTCGAATTAGAGATTCAGCAGCACAGACACTGATAGAGATGCAAAGCTGCAAGGCCACAGAATCGATTATGGATTTTAACCAAAGCACAAGAAGTTCTGGCTCACATACTTTCACACTGAGGTTAGCTAGAGCTTGAAAAGTAGCTAGCCACATCAGTTTTTCATATTGCTGGCTTTACATCCCGACTCTTCCACTTTCTATTCTGTGCAAAGATTTGGATTTGGGCTTGACTTGCTGGATCTGCAGTAGCTCATTTCATCCCTCAGTAGGCATTGATTATCCATGAATTCAAAAGATAAGTTCTGAATGTGAATCAGGCATTTTCTCCTAGCCTAAACTCAGTACTCCCAAGAGGAAGTGTATGTATTAAATCATACATTACAGGGAACCAGAGCTCAAGGCACCGGGTATGTCTGAGATGCATATTAAGACAACACAGAGCTCTCACTGGGTCATGGATGCCACAAAGCCCACACTTAGACAGACTCTGGTTTTATTATTTACATTGTAAAAGGATGAGCCTTACAAACTTTGCATAACGACTGAAAAGTCTGTGCGGTGTTCACAGTTACCTAAATCCTCTAGAATCCGTGACAGTGACACACCTGAACTCAAAGAGAGTATCTGACCCAGATTTGAACTTTTCAAGGCGAAGACAACACTCTCAACAAGAGCACATTATTTTCTTACAATTGAGTGTATTGCAGGATACGGAGGTGAAAGTACTGTGAGGATAGTTTGGATTATTTGAAATAGGGTTGTATGAAGCAGCCATAGTCAGTATATTACCTACAGTGGATGACGAATTGACGTGCCCCCAGTTTGGAGAAGCAGCAGGACTACTTTTTGAAAAAGGTATTTTAGCCACCTGAAACAAAGTCCCACCTAAAAAAAAGTTTAATCAGTTTAATTGTATGCTATATCAAAAATATTTTCACTGCTTTACCTTGCCATCAGACAGGTGTTATATAAGCCAAATATGGCTCCCCCCAAGCCAACCAGACTCCACTGGCAAAAACAGTAATTTTACCTCACAAAAGACAGGAGTTGCTGGTCTACCACTGCCTCGCTTAGTTTGTTAGTTGCTGTTATTGTGTGGTTTTGGTGTTTCAGAGGGTTAGTTTGGATTCACCAAAGTCACACAATAACCAGCAACTCCTGTGTCTGCAAGGTAAAATGACTGTTTTTGTCAATGGAGTTTGATTGTTTTGGAAAGAACAAAATGTCCTGTTTAAAAAAAGCTGTCTAATGGAAAGGTATAGTGGCAAAATGTTCCAGTTATACTGTAGCATACAATTAAACTGATACTGAAACTGAGTTTTTTTAGGTGGGATGTTTTTAGGTGGCCAATCCTGCATTCATATGGTGCTGGAATAATTGGAAAAACGAGTTCCTGACATGGCAAATTAACCTGAACGCCCCCTTGAGTGGGAAAAACAACTGGGGAAAATTTGAGTTATTGTCTGTTGATGTCATTTATGCAGAAACATTGCAGACAAGTGTAAATGGTTGGTTGATAGCAATTTATCTGTTATGAATTAACTATTATTTATTATTAATTCACATATTGCTTATCAATTTTTAGCTCACGTGTAATTTGTAATATGGTATTAGATTGTAACCGTTAGTTGCTGTCCACATACTGACCTAGATTAGTTAGAAAAGTTACTTATTCACATTAAACCTGATAGCAAGCAGGTAAAGCAAAATTTTAGTTGTTAAAGGGAATTTGCTGGTGCAGCGTCCGTGTTGTCTGGAGAACGACTTCCTGGGACTACCTGAGGAGCACATGAATGCAGCGTAAAATATGTTTGCCTTTGGCCCTGTGCTGAGCAGTACATTACCTAGCTTCTACACTGGTACTCAGGCTGGTTCTCCAGCCACCATCTACTGTAGGTAATACACTAACAATGGATAACTCCTGCAAAAAAACCCAAACTACACCTTTAAGTCATAAACAGAGAGCGGTTTTAATGTTTTTTTACTTGCCGTGTCTTTACTGAACACTTTCCTTGTGACCTTTTCTAGGACATGCTTAAGAATACACCGAAGGGCCACGTGGACCGTCTGCCCCTGCAGCTCGCTCTCACAGAGCTGGAGATGCTGGCTGAGAAGCTGAACGAACAGAAACGAGTTGCTGACCAGATTGCAGAGACTCAACAACTAGCCCGCAGCGTCAGTGATCGCCTGCTCAGTAAGGTGACTGGATACACATGCACTCCCTCGTGTACTGGCACACACGCACGCACATATGCCCCAATCAAATCAGCTGTGAGGCAGCCTGTGAGCCCTTTAACTCCTCTGCGTTGTTATCACCGCAAGCCAAATACCTATAAATTAAACTAGTATATAGCAATCGCTTATATCACTTTCCCACACATTAATCTGGGGAGGCATTTTTATTTAGAGAAATTATCTTCTAGAAATGATGCCCATTATCATCCCTAAACAGTACCAAATGCAATGGCAGAGGCGTTGCCTCTCCATTACCACACTGAAATTACAGTCCTGCCGCTGCAAATCTGAACAAATGCTGCTCTGAATAAGAAGAATTAGGGGGTAAATGAGACATTTAATTGGAAACTGTAAGAGAGCTATCTCTTTCACCCTGTCGCTCTTCCTCTCTCCCTCCACTTTACCTCCCGTCTATTCCCCTCTTGCACTCCCATGCTTACGCTCTGCTCCACTTACACACTCTTCTTCTCTTTCTCTAGTGTGACTGCATCCTCCTCTGTCTTCCCTCCCTCCCCCTCCCTTTATTTCTCTCTATCAGCCGTTGCTTTCCAGGACTCTGAGATGAGCTGATTCGGCCAATCTCCTCCACTCCACACAGAATTCCATTTGCTGCGGTGACATTGCAGAATTCCAATAGGAAGCAGTCTCCTCTATTGCCCCCATAACCATCCAATGAAATATTCATTCTTTGTCTCAAAGTATCTAAGTCGCCGGAATAGGACAGATAACAATGTGAGCGAGGATGGGTTTCACACACACGCACTCCCACTCACACAAACACACGTGCGTGGTGCAGTGCCCTCTGTGCCTACTGATGCTTGAAGACTTTAAGGGTGTATTCTTATAGCGGCCCACCTCTTCAGGGAGCTGTACAGTTTTTTTGGCCATCAAAAGGCAGTCCCGCTCGGACTAATGACTCATTTTGTGTGCTTTCCGAGCCGCAGCCGAAAGCAGCTACAGATTGCCTGCGGATAGGACATCCTCCTTTGTGAAATATGGTCAGATGCGTTACTGCACTGCAGGTTGCAGAATGGACACAGCAGAGAGATTCATTATTCGCTAAAATTTGTGCTTTTTGAGCAAACACAAACATCAAAGTATCAGGATGTGAACTCCATATTAGGATCTAACCTGCTGCTTGCTTGTAGTATCCTGGCTTCACTTAATTTGTGATCCACCTGGCTCAGATTGGCACAGTATGCATAAAACTAAAAGTATTGATTTAGGCAGTCATAAAAGAAGCTGCACCAAAGTGATATAAAAAGCTTTGTCTTGCTGTTTCTCTTTCCCAAACTTATGGATGAGCACAGCAAGCACCAACATACTGTAGCATAAATGCATCTGTTATTGGATTCTTTAACTGTCTGTCTGTGTGTGTGTGTGTTTGAGGTTGGTGCATGTGTGTAATGGTGTGCGTGCAGAAAACTGTTGATGCATTTATATCTCCATGTGTGGTTGTCTTGTCGTGGTCGAAAGCATTGTGTGTCCTACTGCTCATAAGCGAAGCCAGTTTAAACTCTGTGAGGGGGTATGTTGGATAGTGTAAAAAGACGAAAAGACAAAGAATGATCTGAGGAATGTGTTGTAAGTATATATTTGAAGGGACAATTCACCCCAAAGTCAAAAATACATATTTTCCCTCTGCCATGTAGTGCTATTTATCTGTCTAGATTGTTTTGGTTTGAGCTGCAGAGTTTGGAGATATTGGCTGTAGAGACGTCTTTTGAATATGATAGAACTGGATGGCACTCGACTTGTGGAGCTCAAAGTGTCAAAAAATACATTTGAAAAACTCAACAGCAATGTCTCCCTCCAGAAATCATGACCCGGCTACTCAAGATAATCCACAGATCTTGTTATGAGCAGTTTCTTTTTTCTCTTTTAAAGTTAGGAAGTAAAATGAATAAATATTTTCACTTTGCATGATAATAACAGTCTGTTTTTTTAAGTGACTGAAGACCTGATTATCACTAATGCATATGGCCCTGATCAGACAGAGAGACGTTAGTTTTTGACGAGTGTGATCCAGACTCTGAGTCGCAGCAGTGAGACAGAGACAGACAGAGGGAGGCTCATGTGGTCTGACTGCTGCATAATATTCCGATGGGACTATTGATAAAATCAATTAAACATTAGAACATTTCTGTCACAGAACTGCATATTTAATGTGGACAAAGAGCAAGCGATGAGATGCCATGCAGTGTGACAGTCTGACGCTTGCACGCATTTAGGACAAGCTGTGACCAAAACCCCAAATGCTCTGAGGGCAGAGGCATTTTTCTAAGCTCAGCTGCCTTGCCCACCTTTAGAGAGACTGCCCCCTCGTGGCGCATGCTGCACACTACAGTAAGAGCACCTACATCAGTTTAATAGACAGAGGGGCATCTGTATTTATGACGGTATCAAAAATCATACCATCAGGATATGTTCATACCTTGGTATCCTGTAATACCTTTTTACCACCCAAGCCAATCTAGATGGATAAATAGCGCTACAGGTAAAATATGTATTTTTGATTTTAAGGTAAACTGTTCCTTTACAAAAAAAACATAAAATAAGGATTTCTGGCAGCTCCTGTTGCCCCATTAAACCAAAGGTTATCTTAGCTCCCTCTCATCCCTGTAAACGTGTGTTTCACTAAGTTTCATGAGCATGAACAGACTGGAGATGTGTGAATGTGTGTGTATGTGTGTGTGTAAGTATACGCACATTAAATGACCTTCAGCAGCATGAATGTGTTGCTAATCCCTGATGAGACATCTGTTCCTCCAAGCCTGACTTCTGTGTCCTCCAGGCACTGAACTCTGGAGGACTGGTCCTTTGTGACGCTGTCTGTCCTCCGCCTCTGATCTGATTGCTTGTGTCCCTTTTAGCAACTGAACTCGGAGCAGGGGTCACTGGTCCTTTGTGAGACGCTTATAGAGACTGTGTACGGCGAGCGGGGACAAGTCCTGAAGTCGAAGGAGAGAAAGGTCTTCCTCTTTGATGATGTGCTCATCTGTGCCAACATAAATGTCAAGTAAGTCCCTCTTGTAGGAGAACAAGTTGAGCTAAATGCCCTCATATTGAAAAATACTTTGCTAATGCGTTCATAATTTGTACTTCTAGCATGAAGTTGTGTTTAAGTTTTGAAAGGAGAGTCTGCTAAACTGCAGAGTTACACTCTTAGAAATAATGGCTCTAAAAGAGTTCTTCCCAAAGGGCTGAGGTTCTCCCAAGAATTATTTGCCTCTGAAAAACTGAAGAATGCTTTTTTGAAGAGAGGGTTCGTCAAGGATTCTTTGTAAGGCTGTGAGTTCTGTTGAGAACCATTTTCGTTGGAAGAAAGATTTCTTCAAGGATTGTTAAAAGCCTCTCTTTGTCAAGGGTTCTTTGTACTGTAATATTAATGTTTTATCAGCGAAACCCCCTAGGTAGGTTCTAGAATAAACCCTTGGAATAAGATAAACATTAGTGTTTACTGCAGCTTTCCAGTGAAGTAGATACATAACTTCTTGTTAAGATAATCTGTAGCTACTGTTTATATATTTGTTAGCTTTCTCTTTTGTTTTCATGATCTCAAATGAAATTTTAATGTTCTTTTAAGGTTTTATTTTAATGTATTTCTATGTTCTTGTAAAGCACCTTGAATTGCTTCGGTCTGAATGATGCTATATAAATAAACTTGCCTTGCCCTGCCTATAAAAATGTTCTTGGCAGAACCCCCTAGGTAAGTTATAGATGAAGACAAGAAAATATAAAAAGGTTCTTGGCAGAACACCCTGGGTGGTATCTAGATTAAACCCTTGGAATATAAAAGGGTTCCTGATTGAACACCTTGGGTGGGTTTTGAGATAAAACCTTTGGAATATAAAAAGGTTCTCGTAGAACCCGCTTGTTGGGTTCTAGATTAAACCCTTGGAATATAAAACAGTTCTCTGTAAAACCTCCTGGGTGGTTTCATGTTAGCAACCTTAAAAATTGGAAAGGTTCTGGACAGAACCCCCAGACCAACCATCTCAGAGATGGTTCTTGTTATAACCAGGAACCAACCAGTTCTACCAGGAACCAAAAAGGGTTAGCGGTTGGGGTTTTCCTGTGTGGACAAGCTGAAGAACGCTTTATGGTTCTAGGTGGCACCTTTGTTTCTCAGAGTGTAGCAGAAACAGCTATTAGGTGGCACAGGGCTCTAATGTGATGCCCTGGGTTTTGTGAGGATATTTTGGCAAACTGCAGAGGAAAGAGAAATAGCTGCCAGGGGTTTTGAGCACTATCTGGAGTTGCAGGAGCTTTATCAGCGTTAAACAAATGGTAGAATGCCTAACTACAGCTACAGGAGTCCTAGATTACTGACATAAAACATTTTTTGGTTTCTTTCCAATTTATCTTATGTGACAGCACCATTGATCACATCTCCAACTCTCTTTCCCTCTCCCCCTCTCTCGAGAAGTAAAACGGGGAAAGGGATTTTGTACATTTTGCAAAGCTCCTGTCAAAGATGTCGCTTAAAGCCCCCTTCTTCAGCCTTCAAAGTAATTATCACTCTACGTCTCATTCAACTGAGTGTCCCGAAGTTGACTTTGTCTGCCCTCCAGGATCTTGACAAACCGATCACAATGTTGATTGTCTGCGTGATTACAGGAATACATGAATAGCAATGAACTCCTCCTCACAGCCAGGGGTACAATTTTGGCGGGGAACATGGGTGATCATACAGATTCTAATTCCCGCTTGCAAGTCTTCTTCGTGACAATTCAAAGAGCATCTCCTCCTATGGAGCGCTGGGTTGTAGGGCCGTCGGCAGGAAAGGAAAGGAAAGGGAAGGGAGGGACTTCTTTTGGGTTGTTTTCCTTCTTAACGGGATAGCTCGGATTGTTTGACGTGGGGTTGTATGAGGTACTTATAGTCAGTGTATTACCTACGTCCCCATTTAGGAAAAACAGAGAGGGGCACCAGCATGGTAGCTAATTAATGTACTGTTGTGGACAGAGTCAACAACAACAGGTATTTTAGCCACTGATATTTTCAATATGATCAATACTTTTTCTGAAAAACTTCTTGTATGCAATCTGAGATGTGTCTTCTGCCCTCTGGTGGATTATCAGCACACTGCAGGCAGCGGCCGGCCTGTGAATGCAAAATCCAACATGGCTGCTTTCACGTAGCAACATGCACATTTTTGGAAGGAAATCTTATTATAAATAGCACCTATATTGTTTCTAATATGAATATTTACAACCTATAATTACTATTTTTTACCTTATTGTATAGTAAAATCATATTGAAAATGTTTGTATCAAATATGATACAGCAGGTATGTACGAAGCCTCAATCATTATTCTATTGTCATGATGCAGTTGATTTTCACACAAATAACTCCATGGCTACCATAATCTGTATGTTATAATGACCAGTACAGATTATATTGATCAAGCTGTTCTTGTTTGAAAAAAGGAACTAAACCAGTTGAAATGTGCTAAATTTTCCAAAAGCAGTTAACAGTATTTGTTTTTCCTAAAAATTATTGTGATCAGTGAATCTTAATTAATGCGCAGTGCACTAAGTGTACGCTATATTTAAAGCATTTTCTGCTCTTTGCTTTGACATTAGACAGCCTTTTCTGACAGGAAACTACTGCTAAATAAAGCAAATATTGATCTTTCCAGACCAACCAAACTCCATAGATGAAATCAATAATTTTACCTCACAGATTACTGGTCTACCGCTGCCTCAATCTGTCAGTTTGTTTGTATTTGTGGTCCTTTTTTATACCTTTTGTTGCTGACCCCGTCCACAGCAGTACATTTCTTACCAAGCTGTCTACTGTAGCTAATACTGAATATTGATTATTAAGTGCTTCATACATCCCACATTAAATGATCCAAATGATCCTTTTAACTTCCGACTCTAATTTTTCTTCTCTTCTCATCTCCACCAGGGGGCCTCCAGATATCAGCAGCCTGGTCCCTGTTGGCCCCAAGTACACCATGAAGTGGAGTGCCCCCTTGCAGCAGGTGCAGGTCGTGGAGGTGGGGCAGGAGGGCTCCCAAAGCAAAGACACCTTCTTCCAGCAGAGCGGCGGGGCCAAGCGGCCAATCAGTGTCTGCGCCTCAGGTACAAAACAAAAAGAAATGTCCTATCTCATTGCTTCTCCCCATGTGTCATCCTCTAGTTAATCTCATCACTTGGACTGACTTTTAGTCTCAGCCCCTTACTCTGACTCAGCAAGGCTAATCTGTTTCTGTTCTCGAGTGTTCCGCGGAGGGCTGTAGCTGCATCCGTGCTGCTTGTCACTCTGATTGAGGATGTGTTTGTGAGGAGGATAGTGATGACGGTCACTTGTTCCCATCTGCCTGGGGTGTTTTATCTTGGAGAGAGATGTGGGGGGAAGAGATCCCCCTTGCCGCAGCATCCCCACAGTCTCATTTCACTCTCTGATAGACCACAAACACATCGAGAGTGGAGTCATCAATCTGCAGAGATTATTCCCTCCCTTTCTAGGCCCAATTAGAGAGCCAGTAGCAGTAGATAGGAATCGCTGGTTGAAACACAAGTTCTCCCACCACCCCTCACTACACTCTGGTGTATACAGAGCTTGACGAGATCCCTGATAAATGCGCCATGGGAAAAGGGAGATACAAAGCCTTATCAGGATGTAATGGTACAGGCTTTTTTTTTAAAGTTGCAGCTCCATGACTTAAATATTAATGGTGCCTTCTTCAGAGCTACCCGTGTCATGCTCGGCAAGCAGCTACTGTTTTGAGAGCTGTTTCAGATTCTCACTGGATTAAGTTTTCACTGTTGTTCAGGTAGTGTATACTCACAACTTTGCTGCAAGGTTTTTGGGAGGATCATTTAAGGTTAGCTCTCAGTGCAGCTTTCTCTCCTCCTTTACTACTACTGTCAGTGCTGTGCCCCACAGAGGAGCGTGCTGGATTCTGACTCTGACATTGTCTCTCTCTCTTTTTTTTTTTTTCCACCTTTTCGACACGGTGCGGTCACCTTAATCATGTCTATCCAGAAACCTCCCAGAACATCTGTGCAGGCCGTTCCCCAAATTTTCATTCAGACAGGCTGTCCCGTCTATTTATAGTTTCATCCCCTGTGATGTCATTCAGTGGTGTCTAGTCTAAATCCTGCGCTCCCTCAACCTGTCTCAGAATGGAATCATTTTTCATCTTCTGCAGACCCTCGTGCCCCTCTTTCTTGAAGAACGCTGGCCTTTAGGGAAATGCAGCCCCATCTTTTTTACTTCCCCTCTTTGTCTCTGCCAGTGGCTCTGTCTCTGTCAGGCTGTCTCTCTCAGAGCTGGACGATATATTGATTATAAACTGATAATCAAGTATGAATTAATGTGCGATGTAGCAGATGACCTTGTCATCTTATTCAAGCTTTCAGTGGTTGCCTCTGGTTGCTGCTGAGGGGAAGTTACTCTATTTCAGTTGGCAATAAAGTGTGTAGATCAGCTCAGATCACAGTATGACAGTTACTGTAAGGCTGTGTGTTGTGTTTGCTGCCACTGAAAAGAAATGAAAAGTTCCTGTTTATGCTGATAACCAAGGCGTCCACCTCTGCTATTCATAGCACAGCTGGTCCGTTACTAGTTAGCAGCTATGAGTAATTGTGATTTTTTTGTTTGCTGTGATGTGAAAAAAAAAAATCACATTGAAAATGTTGCTTTGAGCTCCGAAATATATCTGGAAGACCTCCTGTTTTAGTCTGTTTTAATTGTCTTTAGCCTGACTCGTAGCAGCTAACTAGCTAGCTGACTTTGGCAACAAACCCCTCTAGACCCCTGTCACACAGGATACCCTCAAGCCCACCTTCCTCTTAAAGGAAAAATTTGTAATATCTTTACTCTGATAAATCATAAAATGACCACCATGGGTATGACCACCATTAAGTAGCAATACTTGCTACTGTGAAATCAAATTTCTATTCTGGGCTGGAATAATTGTTTCTGAATGCCCGTGTCAAGTTAATTAGAGTTAACATTAATGCTGAATGTCATAAGTCGGAAGAAATCATTAAAAATCTTTTAGAAGGAGTCGATGTTTATAACAGTTAAAATGAGCAATATGTTGATGGAGACTGTCAGGCAGTGAGACAAGCAGCCTCTTAACTCAAAGTGCAGAGTGTGCATTTTCAGAGCAGTGGGCTTTTGTTTTCAGGATACAGTTTTGACTTTACATTGACAACTGACAGAAATTACTGATCAACTTACAGTCGAGGACTCTTAGTTGCATGCTATTGTCAATTTATGATGTTGTGTGTGCCCTGCAGTGATCCTGCTGCCTGCCTGAGCTTCCCCACGTCTGGGGAACCCGCAACCATAGATCTTATATTAAATAGGATTGCAACCTGTTTAAAAGGATATTCCACCTTTACATGATAATCCACTCAGTATGTACTCCCCCCTATGTTGATGTGAGGATGGGTGAAGGTCTTCAGTTCACAAAACAATCCTGGAGTTTCAGCAGAAAACAGGGTTGCAGCCAAATCCGGTATAATGGCAGTGAATGGTGACCATGGATAAAATGTAAAAAAGAACACAAAACAAGCACAAAATGTCTCCATCCTGCTCGTGTGGTTTAATCCAAATGTCCGCGAGCTGCGACATTAGAATTCAACCACAAAAGACGCCATTTACACCATGTTTTTAGCTGAAATGTCAACTGTAGCATGTAGCCGGTAGGATGTAAACATGGTGTTGAGGTATCGCGAGACTTCGTATATCTCTTAATGGATGGACGTGTGAAAATATTGCGAGATCGATGAGCGAGTTCTTTTTTTTTTACATTTACATTTGGTCTCCAATCACTGCCATTAGCTGCAACCCTGTTTTCTGCTGAAACTCCAGGATTGTTTTGTGAACTGAAGACCTTCACCCATCCTCACATCGGCATAGGGGTGAGTACATACTGAGTGGACTATTATTCAGCCGTGAAATATCACTTTAATATACAATTTATGACTCCAACTCGTTTTTTGGACTGTAGTGCTAATTTTTAGATGCACAGTTGCTACATATTGCTCCTTTAAGTGAACATGCTAATACCCCATGTTGAAAATGCTCCACTACAAGTTATTGTTCTGCATTCTAAACCTTACTGAGGTAAAAGTAACATTATTGCAAAATTTACTGAAAGTGTCAAAAGTAAATCCCAGTTAGTGTTTTACTATTATATCTAATGTTTTTGGATTAATATTGCAGCAGTATTAACGTGCATGTTTACTGCTGTAGTCGTTTAAGGTTGTGGTCATTTTAACCACTTTATATTCTGTTGGGTCAGTTTAATCTACAGCAATCCATCATATTCTATAAGATCATCATATGTTTGCACTATTTGAGAGTTTACACTATGTTATTTTGGAGAAAATGTGTCGAGATATATATTTTATATTGCAGCATAGCCTAAAAATGTCTTTATATTATTTTCAAGCCATATCACCCAGCCGGAGTCTGTCTCTGTCTGTTTTGGTCAACACACAGAAAGCCCACCAATGTATGTGCCCTTGTTTTTAGTGTTCCAGTTGTTTACTCTCACGCCGTCCTACCTTCATCCTGCCCCCATTACACCTCCCTTATTGCTGCTTCTCTTTTGACCCGTTGTCAGGAGTGCAGTCTTTTTGTCGGAAGTGTACCGGTGGGCTTTGGCTGCGGATCAGACAAGGGTTTTGATGCAGGTGTGGAAGCTGCATTGTCTTTAAATCCACTGGCTGGCGTCACTGGCACAGTGGCTTGAGTGCTAGATTGCTGACTTATTCCAGAGAAAGCAGGGATGGACCCCTCTGGGCTCTGGCCTTCCAACACCGGCGAGCTACGTGCCTGGCGGCCGGCGCGGATATCCGTGTCTGAGTGTGAAAACCATATCCTGCCTCACCAACGGGATTACGCTGGATTACAACTCAGCACATTCACCTCTCGGGCTGTAGCCAGCAGCAGGCCCCAGAGGACTCAACGAACCTGTGCAGGGGTCCAGACAATCCCTTTGGAGAGGACAGGAAGACATTGTTCTTGCACCTTGCAGCGCGCGCTTTTATATTCAGATGTCTCACCTATTGATTTCCTTGCACAGATGACAGATGTCACCGGCTGCCTGTGACAAAGATCCCATTAAACCCCAAAAAGCTACAATGGAGCTCTTTAAATGAACAATCCCAGCCCACCCCTCTCTTCTTCTCACTCCCTTTCCTCTTTACGGGATTTACTCTCACTCCATTTATGCACGTGGATAGACAAAAGGTCCCCTCAGAGGAGCACGCCTCACTAAGCCCGCCTACCGGCTCAGCTCTCCAGCTATTTTTTTTTTTTTATGTGGCAGCAGTGGTGACAGTGCAGGACAGCTCTGGAACAAAATCTACCTGCAGAATTTAATTAGGCAGTTCTCATAGAGCCTGCTGCTGGGAAGATGTGGGCCAGGGGAGCTGGGACGGAGGATGGCAGACAGGAGGAGACACAGCTATCGATTCGCGGCAGTAGGAGAGGGAGACTTTGAAGGTAGCGGGCCTCGAATCGATGCTGAATTTTGCGTCTAATGAGACACCTGCATTCCTTTTGGCCGGCAAAAGGGCATCATAGCTCCAAATAACAGTTTCTCTATCTGATTGTTTTTACTCATAAATTCACTCTCTGTAGTTCAACAAATAATGAAGATCGATCCATCCGCACATCGAACCTCTTTTATTAGTGCCACTGGAGTTTCAGCAAAAGCAACTTTTCTTTCTGCACTTCCACTAGTTCTCATAGGCAATGTCATTGTTTTCTCGCAGTGTAAAGTACTCTTTAACCTTGAGCTTTCATGCATATTGTATGTCTACATCAGGATAGTTGTTTTTTTGTGTATATTGTTGAAATCTTAGCCTTTAAAAGTACAGGGTCTAAGATTTAGGCGGGTTTAATGACAGAATATGGAAGAAATGGAATATAATATTCATACTGTTTATATTGTTATATATTAAATGTGATGTTTTTTGTTGCCTTAGATACATGGGTGTCAAACATGGCCCGCCAAAGTGTCCAATTCAGCCCACTAGATGACTTTGCAAAGTTTAAAAATTGTAGAGAAATCATTAATTCCACTTTTTCAATAAGATGCACTGCTATTCCTGATTTGCCCGCGGAGGCATTTGCTGTCTTATTAAGAGCAGGAGGCCCTGTGCTGGATCTGTTATTATAAATCCTATGTGCTGACATATATTACAGGCTGCATGACACATACCTGTCAAATGTAGGCTACTGTTAATGCAGGAACTGCCAGAGGAAAATGTCTTTGTCAACAAGGAGAAACATTAGACAGAAAAGAAAAATGCACCAGTTTCTATTTCTTCACAGGGGCAAATGGGACACTAATGTGCTTGGTGTGTTCACGGCACTTTTCAGTGCTCGAGGAATACAACATCAGACTCATCATGGAGCAAACTATAAGAATTTGCAAGGACAACCGAGAGAAGAGAAAATAAATGAATTGTTGGCAGGTTTGAGGAAATGTCAGTCTGCTTTTAGTCGTAGTGGAGAGATCAGTGATGCAGCTGTGCAGTTGCTTGTTGCTAACGAAATAGCATCAGCATCAAAGCCACAGACGATGAGCCTGTGAAGACATGCTAAAGGCTGCAAAAATTGTGTGCCTCGACAAATGGATTGTTCATGAAGTGTTAACGTTTTCAGAAAGTGCTTGTACTTAACTCTAAAGAAAGGCAAAAAAAAAAAAAAGATGTATTGTTATTTATAGGCTATTATACACTGGTTTTACAGGTGTGGCTCACTTGAGATCAAATTGGGCTGCATGTGGCTCATGAGCTACAATGAGTTTGACATCCTTGCCTTAGAATGAGTAGTTAATATCTACAGATGGTGGTCCCCTTCCACAGTCTGCCAGTTTGTTCAGTCATGTTTCTACAGTAGCCCAGAGTGGACAAACCAAATACTGGCTCTAGATACGGCCTTTCGTGTTTTGCATGTTTGTGTTTTGTGAGAGTTTTGCGGCCACTGTATGTTCTCCTACATGCCTGGAAGAGGAGGGTGAGATGAAGTGTTTGCAGTCTGTGCAAGATGGTACAACATCCGGCACAGTGGTGATTTAAATTATTAAGATAAGATAAACTTCACTGATCCCACACTGGGGAAATTCACAAATTTGATGAAAAATCAAGTAATTTTGTCAAGGAAAAATTCACAGGTTCCAGTTGCTCAAAAATGAGAATTCTTTTGATTTCTTTTTATCACTGTGTATTGAATACCTCTGGGTTTAGACCGCTGGTCTAACAAAGCAAGCAATTTTAAAATATCACCTTGAGCTTTGTGAAGCTGTGATAGCCATTTTTCATTCTTGTGGACTTCTTGTTCATTTGCAAAGGAATGTGCAATATGCTCTTGATAAAACAAACTCTGAGGCTTCGTGTGTTGCTCTCCTCTTAGGTAAAGCGATCCTGGGCCCTCCACGGCTCTACCAGGAGCTACAGGAGCTGCAACATGACCTTTCAGTCGTGGAGGAGGTCACACTCCTTGTGGGCACGCTGCAGGGGATGTACCAGGTACGTGTCGCTTCATGTTTCACTTTTACTAGACTACCTCAGAGGGAAAATGTGTACGCATTACACAACATATATAATGCAACAAAGTCAGGCGAAAGGCACAGGTCTCCTCAGTCCAGCTGATTCTACAGGGCAATCCACTCTCAGGTTTTTCTTTAAGAGCCTTCACTCAAAGTGGCCACAGATTGACCCTCAAACATGCAATTCTCTCTTCTGCCAGTATTGCAGATTATTTATAAGACAAGTTAACTCGAGATATTGGCTAGAATATCACAATATACTTATATATAATAGATGGAATATGGAATGTGTTCTGTAAACTGCAGCTTACCTTACAATAGCTCTTAAACCCTGAGAACACTCCAAAGAATCTCAGGCTGCACAGGCAAAAGTGAAGTATGCACAGTTAATTTAAAGCGCCGGATTCTGTGCACACTGAGATCAAGTTTGAAGGGTAGGAGGAAAATCATTTGGGGAAATCTCCTTCTGCTATTTCTCTTAAAGAAATTTTAGAGAGAGATTTTTAAAATGTGATCAAAGAGCAGCCTCACATTGCTTCTCAAATCATCAATTTCTTAAAGCATGAAGCCTCCCATCTATCTCCTCATCAACTGTGCCACAATGGTGGGTATGCGATGTTCCCTCTGATATACTAGATAGAAGTGTCAGATTTTGCTATGTTGCAAAAGAAAATCGGCAGCGGCCCTCCTGTAGCGTTCAAATCAGGACACTTCCCAGTAGTCTGCCACTAACACATTAAAAGTAGCATACACACTACATAACACAGTCAGGGAGGTGTACTCCAGCAATCACCAAAGAGCCTCTCAGGCTAATGGTGCCACCTTTGCCTTCCTGCACTTAATGAGCACGATGTCCTCAGGAGGAGTGATACTGGCCTGGCACTAAATGACAGATTCTCACTTTCCACCCAGTTATAATATTGTCCACTGAAAAAATAGATGAAATACTCCTGCACAGCTCATTGACTTCAGAAAATTGATTTGATGCTATTTGGCTTGAGGGACTGGGTTTTACTGTAAAATGGATGCTGGTGTTGTAGTAAATTCAACGTAACATTTGAGGGGATAAAAATGCTAAAACCATGTGGCTTCAAATATTTTACTGCAGTTTAATGTGAGTGGTTGTTTGTGTGTAAGGATATCAATATGTAAGCACGTACCACCTCTGTGGTCAGTATGCATGTAGTGCTACGGCTGAGAACCAAGTTTTAACGGTGTGCGTTTTTCCATCAAAGAACCTGAACACCACTGTGGCCCAGGACTGGTGTCTGGCTCTGCAGAGGCTTATACGCATCAAAGAGGAACAGATCCAGAGTGCTAACAAATGTCGCTTACGCCTGCAGGTGCCTGGCAGGCCAGACAAGTGAGTAGTATCTCACATACAAATGTGCTTCCAGTCAAATGAATGTACTGTGTATGTGTGTGGATATGAGAACATAAGTGACCACAAAAGCAACAGTGAAGACAACACAAGCACAACAACAGCAACACTAAGGGTTTTTAATTGGGGCTGTATATAGAAACTTTTAGTTTAAGACAAAAGTTTAAGAGTTTACGACAGGATTTTTTTCCGAAATCCTAACTAACATAAAGAATCCTATCCTATCTTACTTCATCCTGTCTTGTCTTAGGTTAGGAAATCCTAAATACATCAATCCAACATTGTTTATCCACTTTTTTATATCTGTTACCTAGCAACCATGATTACTTTTCCTCATCTTGTCAAGCTTAACAACTTTGCAACTGTTATACTGAAACATACAATGAAACATACAAAAAAAAATGGTGCAAAAACCAACAGGCAATTAGCTTCAAGATCAGCTAGAGGTTTTGGAAATATCTGTAGTCCAGAGTCCAGAGATGCTCTCTTTGGGAAATTTACAACGATGCTAACTCAGGAGATAAAAGAAGACGAGAGTTGGCTGAGACAGCAGACACAGTGTCCGCCAACATCCATTGTGTAAAAGCAATAAAAGAACAGCCAAGATAGATAGTGCAATCATTAGCTACTGTTAGCAAACAGTACCATTAGTTTAGCCTGTTTTACACAGAAATCCGGCAATAGTGCCTCTGCACCACCTTTGTGTTTTTACACTGAACCAAGCATCGCCGACATTAAGCGTCTCTGAATGTCATTTTACACAGCATGCTGGCTTTGTGGAATCAACAGAGGCATGACATAACACCACATCACACTGGTCAACAAGTTATTCTGCTCGTCTGGTCTTTTCTCACCACACACAGAGCTGATAACCTCATGGATATGTAAATAAAGCTTTTTATGTGTTCCTGGATGAACAAGGCATCACTTCTTCTGCAAAAGATAGGTTAAAAAGATCGCCTTGTGTGATGATCTGTGGAGTGTCATTTCTCTCCTCCTGCCTGTCTCTGTGTGTGTCTGCTTATGTGCTACAGCTGTGTGTCTGTGTTTTTCTACATATTTATCAGTTGTGTTTAAGCAAATACACTTGCAAACAGCTGAGAATGTGTAACTCAACAGCGCCTGTCCTGCTGGCTTACCTTTAGACACAGATGTCGTCTCAGCTCTGCCGTTATGGCTCTGTTACTAGCTCCCATGGCGGATCAGAAAATGACCCCCCATTCTGCCACAGTACCTTTTAGACAGACAGGGAAGCTGAATAAAGGTGCAACATTCCCACCTTGAAGAGGCTGTCAATACTGTCAGCTACTGTTAGAGAACTCTACCTTTAGGTACTTTTAGCTATGACTACAGTTAGCTGCTGTTAGAGAACACTACTGTTAGTGAGCTAGTAAGTTAGCTGCTGTCACAGGTGGAAAAATGAAAGTTAGGACAGCTTGATGGTTATCCAAAAGTTAGGAGAATTTATTTAAGGGAATTTAGGATTCTTGTGTAATACACCTTTCCTATTATAGGTTAGGATAGGAACACTGACTTAGGAACATCTGTAATGACTTTTTTTCCCCCCAAATCAGCTAATCTTAACTGCCATTGTTACCAAACAGTTAAGATAGAATCTTCAAGTTATGAAGTTTCTGTAATACGACCCCTGACTCTTAAATGCATCCAAGTACAGAATTGATTCCATAAAAACGTTTTAATGGTAAGTCTCGCTTGTGGTTACATATATGCACTCAGATCAGCGGGCCAACAGGACACTCTGACCTCTTGCATATTAGAGGTGAGAACAGTTTATTCTGTCATGAGTGGGTAATTATCTGACAAAAATAATTCATTTCTTTCAGCGCTTAGATGGAGTAATGAATCACCTTCACAATGTGTTCCTTTTGCGGGATTTAATTGATACACTTTTTGCTTCATACTTCACCTAACATTGGACCTTAGTGCATAACTTTTCTGAATTATTTTATGTGGACAGTGTTTGTGTTAAAAGGCCAAATGTTTCAGCATTTAGCAAAGAAGTATATGTTTCTACACTAATGTGCTATAATTAATCTTGTGGTTGTATAGTATGGTACCCCAGTGTAAAATACCTTTTAACACTGGATTAAAAAAAACTGCTGACACCCACTAACATGTGGCCTTTGTCTTCAGTGGGAAAGGGTACAATCAGCATCCATTCCCAGGTCAAATGCAGTAGTTACGGTATTTATCAGCTCCAGCTCTGATCGGCAGTGACTTAAACATGTCACCGAGGTGGACACACTAATTTTTGCCCCTTTCCTGGAGAAGGCATTGTCAGTAACTTCCGTGACTCTTTTGCTCCTTTTTCATACACATTTGCTGCTTGGCTTGACTCAGCCCACACAGTGGAGTTTGCATCTGCTTGAAAATGTGTATTTAACTGATACTCGCACATCTTGAGTCAAGTGACCCACACATTCACTATAAATTCTTCACAATAAATTATTATTATTTTGTTTCTGAAAGCTTTTATTGTGCAGCAGCAAAATTGGGAAACGTTGGGTTTTCATCAGGAGTATCTTTTTTTTTTTTTTTGTAAAGATTTGTTTGTTGAAAGATGCTCAGTTTGAAGTGCAATTTCAATACCCAAAACATGCAAACATCACCAATTGTGCTTGGGAAAAAAAAGATCCAAAAGAAAGGAAAAATAAAGACACACATGTGCACAGGCACACACAAACATTCCTGCAATGAAAAGATTAATTAGACATGTAGTCATGACACACCAACTTAATTGTACAAGTAAAACAGTAATAACATGACATATTACTAATAATGAACCCTAACCCATGTAGTGACATGAAAACAGTAATTAAAGCAAAACAAACATGGAATGAAAATAAATAAAATGAGTAAGTAAATAAAAACACATACCAGATAGACGCAGATTTAAAAGAAATAATAGTACAGCATCAAATTCTTCAGCTCCCACCCTACCACCCTCCTCACATGTATGCTTCTTTCTCCTTTAATTTATCAATTTACTGTGTATACACACACACATACCCATGTTTACATAAACATACGCACACAATAAAAATCTGCGTATTAGGTTGGTGTTGGTCCAGGAAGAGTCAAACACCTGTGGTCAACTAGGTCGAAAGAAGGCAGAATGTTAATGAAGGGTCCCCAAACATTATGTTACGTCTTTCCAGGTGTGCAGTAAGTACAAGCTTGTTAATCCAGTGCCTTGGTGATGGAAATTGTAGTGATTCATATTAACAGAGCTCGTGTACCACAGTATCCATAGTTCATCAGCAGTAATTCAACACAGCTCCTCCTAACCAGCTAAAACTGAGCATGAAACAGTAAAATAAAGCAGATACCTGAAAGTACAAACAGTGACACAGGAGAGAAAGTGAATTTCAAACCACAGTGAGTCAGTTAGAAGCTACAAAAATACTGAGAGCTCAACAAACAGACACTTTTAGAAATGCCTTTCACTCCAATCTCCTGTGCACACATGAGTTGAGTCAGAGTTGGAACACATTAGAAGAAGAAATCTGAAGAGCAAACTCATCTGCTGGCGATAGGAAAAGGGTCACTTGCCGGTTTTTAGTGGATTCAGCCTGTTAATTTTGGTGTAAAGGTTAGTTTTTTATATTAGACTTTAAAAGAGTTGTCACACAAGAGTAACCTACGCACTTTAGTTTTTTTTTTTGGCTTCCAAGGAGATTATGTGCGATGTAAAAATGACCACCAGTTATGTTTCACTTCATCAGCCTAAACACAAAACAGCCGCAGGTGTTCATATGTAATCCATAGCAGGTTACCTTGTTTTGCTAAGGATGTTAAAGTGGTTGTCTTAACACGTCAAAGTGGATCCTGTTGGGTGGAGTGACTACTAAATGACTGAACGCCTACTTAGAAAAGAACAAAGATGGCAAGGAATGAGCATATGAGTAGCTTAGAGTGCTGCACAGGAACTGGGAATAGCAAATAATGGCAGATTATAATGGATCCCATTTCGTGGCTTCTAGTGGGGATAGGATAAAAAAGAAGCAGGGGAGGACAAAAAGAGAAAGATTGCGATAGAGAAGCCAGAGCCCTGCTGAGAGAGACTAAGCAGGAGAAGGAGAGGAAGAAAGAAAGAGTGAGAGTGATGATCGACCTCCCCCATGAAAGACTTGGCTTGATGCCGGCAGGGCAGCGGCAGTCAGAAGAGTGGGTCTAATGCTTCAGAGCCAGGGAGAATCTAACTGTGCCAAGCCAAGCTAAAGTGACAGCTTGAGCAGCGGAGCTGTGCAGATCAGTTCTCCCACATCTCCCAGCTTCCTCGTCGGCTGTCACACCAGGCCTGCAGGGCCAATCTGCTTACTCAGATGTTTGGTGGAGCCAGATGTCATGCTTACAAGAGAGTCCCCGAATTCCCCTTCAAGGGGTACCCTATTTGCTGAGTTCTTGTGATAACGTCATTAGCAACTACACTGACAAGGAGATTTCCCACCCCTACATATGTCCAGGCTGTAGATTTGTGTTTAAACCTTAAATAATTTAGACCTGTGCTGAAGTGGTGCTCTGAGATAGCCACAGAGTTTTTGTGGAGAGGTGAAAGATAACAACTGAAACAGAGAAATCTTCTGTTGGGAAAAAGAGCCAATCCTGGTTGTGTGATAGCAATCTAATTGAGGCTGGGCCTTGGTGTCGGGTGGCTGGACCGGCAGTGAGCCTCGGGGCTGGGGGTGACAGGTGGCACAGCGGGTGCCCAAACCATTCTGACACTACCCAGGGTGCAGCAGTGGCAGATTGCAGGGGAGAGCAGCGGACAGACTGGCTGTGTTTCTCTCACAAACACAAACACATCCACACAATCTCACACACACACACACACACACACACAACACACGCATTGGTTCTCCCTTGTTATCCGTCTCTGTTTCGTAACTGAAATGAGAAACAATCTACAGGGCAAAGTGGAGCTTCTAGAGTTGCTATGTGTGTATGGTACCTGCACACACGCATTTCAGACAAAGGTGCACACACATACAGGGACAGAAACATACACGCACACTCCCGCGCAGAGCTGAGCCTTTGCTCTGCTGGTGAGTGAGTGGGACCGCAGCAGGGACCCCCTGTACTGAGTTGGTCCCCTCCTGTCTGGCCGCAAGCGACTCTCTGCAGTCAGGCAGCACATCACAGCCTCCACACTGCAAACAGACTGAGTACGTGGAGAGAATCCTGACTGCTGCCTCAAAGGCACCAGCCTACGTGTGACAGCAGTTCATTAACATCCTTTTTACTGCGTCTGCTGGAGCAACCACAGGCGCAGATACAGGGGCCATACTGGCAAGCGATAGATACAGAGTTCAAATTTCATACTTTAACCAAATGTGTTTGTTGCTTCATCCGCCATTCCCACCAGCATACATGAAGGAAAAGCATTGTAAGCCTGGAGCCTCTTTTTTTTTCCCCCATTCTTTTTTCTTTTATGGAGGCTGGGCAGGCTACCTGCAAGGTGAATGGCAGACCATCCATTCGGAGTCATAAGACTGATTCAGGCTCTAGTTCATTCGGCTGAGAGTCTTGTCCAAACAGACTGCTCCCAAAGAGGCTCAGGAGAGCCCATATGACCTTATCTCGGAGTCTGGACAGCAGAGGTGTTCCTCTGATTGATCCATGTGTATGAGAGGAGGTGTGCTGTGGATTGGTGCATGGCAGGATCACACTTCGAGGGTTGTTCACACAGAATTACTGAAAAACATAATTTCTTGCTTACCTCTCGTGGGATCCAGGTATGATTTTTAATACCCTCACTGTGAATAAAGTTAGCTGAACTTTCAACTGTTTTTTTATTGATGGAAAATATAAATAATAAATGAAATTAATTTAATGCAATAGGGAACTTATCTAACAGAAGCATTATTTGGAAGTAAAAAATAAATAATTAGCAGGTATTTCTGCTCTATAGGTCTCCTAGCTAATCAGTTACTGACTTGATATGGAATCATGAAATTTGATTTTGATTTGAATGACTTCTTTAAACTACAAAAGCAGTTTATCAGCCTCATGATACATCCATATTCATCTTTGTTCAGCAAAATGATCTGTCATCAGGTCCTTTAGCAAGAATCTTTAAAATAAGGGCGCCTATTATTTTAAAAAGCCCAGCAAGACTTGTCTAAGAAGGCTGGACGATATGCCATAATGAATTCTATCACCAGCTTTTGACTCTGTTTTACCATCATACCCCAGTGAAATTTCAGGAAGCTATGATGGTATGAAAAAATACATCCTGCCCTAACCCTACTGTGACAGTATGGATTTTTTATGAAAACGCAATGTATCCAGTTTACCACAATTGATCAAATAATTATTCATTTAATTTGACTTTATTGAAGGTTACTGTAAGAAACTTGCATTTCCTGCAAGTGAGGAAACGATTTCTAGCATCGATTTTGGGGTTCTTGTTGATGTTATTGCATTGACATATGTGTTCCTAATGATTTTTTAGCACTGATATCAGGGTTCTTGATGATTTTTATTGTTGCATTGATATCAAGGCATGTGCTGCTCATAGCAGAGCAGAAACCTAAATTTAGCAAGAAATTGTTAATCTGGCAGTAAATCTAGAATACAGGTTACAATATGTTAGTTAATAAACACTGCAGCTTCTGAAAACCAAGAAAAGTCTGGTCTGGTGTTATTTCTTAACTGCTGGAAAAGTTGATGGGGTTAGCCCGAAGGAAGAGGCTGTCAACCAATCAGAGGCTAAGTTTCTGACTTGTAGTATGTGCAGCTCTGATCTCAAATCAGTTTGAACCTTCAACATAAAATCTGCGGTGGTGACGGTAGTGAGCTCAACCCGCCGTATGCATCATATGGCGTGTGGCAGTAATGTGGTTATTGTCACAGCCCTACTTCTACCCCAATACAATGGGGATGAATGTAATTTCATCTGACAAATGACAAATAATCTCCAACAAAATGTAATTTCAGAATCAGTGCCCTTGTTATTTTCTATTTTTGTTCTTTGTTTGTGTGTGTGTGTGTGTTGTGTGTGTGTGCGTGTGTGAACCGATCATTTAAGTGAACACTCCAACACTCATGACCCAGACTGATCTCACAGAGATGGACTATGTCTTCTCATCTAATTCTCAGTGAGACATCAAAGTGTACTTCTCAAGATCCTTGTGTTTCAGTGTATAATGGTATGTGAACAGCACCCCAGCCTCTGCTCCACTGTTCTCAGCCTTTTTCATCTGCGGATGGCTTGCTGTTTTTTTTTTTCTCCTCTGTTTTATTCTTCACATTCACACATTCACACCTGGAAGTGAACAAGAATAACCGCAGTCCTCCACTTTTAGCCTGTTACCAGGTGCAGTAAGGTTGGAGCTGAAGGGCACTTACGGCACATTTTCTTTAGCCAAGTGTAGTGTAAAGGTTTGCAGTTCTGCTGCATGAGTAGTCGAAACAAATTGGAGAAATGTGCTCCTTAGCTCATTTACTGAGGATTTTTACTGAACAGGGTCTATGTGTGTGTCTTAACAAGTATTAAAAGCTGATAAAACAATTTAGCAACATCCAAGACCCTTAAAAATGATTAAGAACTCATTGTATAGGTGCACAATGGGACTTTGTGTAGTTTATTTATGGAATCCTGCTGGACTTGATGTAAAAACTGTGTGTTAGAGATGCACCTGAATCTAAATATGTTTTTTGAGAAAGCGCAAATAATGTGATGGAAACCAATATTGCTCCTTGTCATAGTTTAAAGGGTCACATCTCCCTTCACCATCACTGTTGTAATGCATCAAGATTATTCCCCTGAAGGATATTTTTGTATACTTATCTTTCCTGTAGAGAATCTTTCAATTTATAAAACTTTTTTTGTCTGTGTCTGATTTCTCAATACGCCCAAGTTAAAGGGGAGATCGTGGTGGACTTCAGACGGTTCATAAATTTAGTTTAGCCAAAAATAAAAATAGAGCGATAGATTAAACTTACAGTTTTAGCATGTGAACATAGTTTATAATGAATTATATACCACTATTAAATCATTTTGGTGCTTTGTAGGCGCAATTGCATTGTTAATGAATATTTGGTTAGAAAATAAACATTTTCCCGATTTAACTTGACTCCTGGTATAAACTACTCCTACTTCTAGTCTTAAGTAGATAATTTAGTTGGTTGAACAGATACAGATACAAATAATGACGTCTGTTTGTTCACCTCTACTGGGTGTAAGCTCAAAGATAGAAATATCCCTTCTTTTCATCTAGAAATCCACCAATTCCAATTTTCTTGGCTAATTTCGATTTCCAGTTTTTTAAGGGTCTGGCCTGCCAATTCTGATTTTGGCCATTTCCGATTTTCAGTCTAAGAACTATAATTGACAGCATTCAATAAAATTAAGTTTGATGTTAATAATAAAACACTGACTATTAAATTTTCTTAAATAATATTTTACATTTTCTCCAAAAGTCCTCCAGGTTACAGCCAGGCCTTATATTATTATATTAAGATTATGTACTAGAAGGAACATGGTCTCGCAAGATCTCGTGGAATCTCACAGGATCTTGTGAGTTGCGATTTCATGTGATCACGTGGAAAAAGGTGTAAGCAAACCGGAGACTGATGCAGAGCAACAGTTCTCTGTAGTAAATGTTTGCAGTGAGAAAAACAGGAGCAGAAGTTGAATGAGTCCAGATGAGAAAATGTTTGAGGAGACGCATCAACACAGGTTGTTTATTCTTCTTATTCTTCAGCCAGACCAGGAGGTGAGATTTAACTGTGAGTCTGTAGCAGTCTGCTGCTGGCTAACATTAGCCTGAAGAGCTAAAAAGTTTAATGCTGTTTGGCGACAACGTCAGCTGCTCAGCTGTCTGTCTGTCTTCTCTTTATCCTGCTCTTGGAATCTATCACTAACACCAATTTCATTCAAGCATGTGTCTGAGTGTGGATATGTGTCGGATATGTGAAGCTGACTGGCTGGTCACCGGTCAGGGCTGATCACGCTGAAAGTTGGCTGGTTCCAGTCTCTGGCTGATTGATCAGTACACTTTCATCTGATTTCTAGCCTCCTGTACTCCTGTACTATTCATCGCATGTACATGTAAACCGTTGTCACAGTGATATCTCAATTATCATTATTAAACGTCAGAAGGATGGTCAATAGTTTATCTATAGAACTCATATTAGAGCAGAATGTACAGTCCTTTGCAAGTCAGAGTCAAATGAGAAGGCTTTTGCTCTATGGTACAGATACTCAGCTCATAATCTTTATACTTTACTAAGAGACTTTATGTGGGTGGTTTGACCCCTTTGCTGACAAGACTCAAACCTGAAACTTCATGCTGCCACAATGCATTTATGAAATAAAGCTGCATCGGTAAATGCCCTTCTATAACTGTTTTTCTACTATAGGGCAGGGGTGGGTAGTAACATGTTACTGAGTTTAAAAGTTTTATTTATTTTCTAACTGTACATGTGCTCTTAACTTAAGTATATATGAACCAATAATCTACTTTTTACTTCCCTACCTTTTCCAGACCGTCATTACAAGTAGTTTGCTCTGAATGCAGGGATTGAGTTTGAGGAGGGAAGCGTGCGTGGAGCACCTCTGCGGGTTGCTGCGTGGAAGAAAAATAAGCACCACCTGTCTTTTAACCATGATGCAATGGTGACAGAGCAAAATCTAGAACAAGGGGCAGCTTCTAGTGACAATCCCTGCACACGATCACTTTTTATACCAAAAGATGACAGTTATATGATGAAGTGCCTCCCGGAAACAGAAATGAAACAAGAAATGCTCTTCTAACATCCGCAACCACATTGAAGTAAGCTGGACATATTGTAGGTGAAAATGCATTTAGCTATCTAACATTAGCTATGTAATTTTAATTGTGGATGTTACTGGCATCTGATTTTAAAAGGTGCTATATAAATAAAGTTATTATTATTAACTTGTTGCTAGTGGTCTGTTTGGCCTTTGAATTAGAGTGCTTTTGAAAGCAGTTAAATCGACATCTTGCCAACTTCAGTGTTAATGTAACTTTCATAATTGCAGTACACCCTAAAAAATATTTAAAAAAAATATTAACCAGTTATTTTTAACTTTTATTTGAGTGGGTTTCCATAGGGAGACTGTAACCCAAAGAGATATTAGAGGAAACATGTCGGCCTTTCTGCTGCCAAGATAGTTGAATAGTTTTAATGTGAGTTGCTGCATTAACTTTTCTTAATGTGCGCACATTAAAAAAAAAAGTAATCCCATGCTAACACCAGGTCACTGCCCTCTGATAGCCATGTTCAGTATAAACACTGCAGCAAGCACTTAGCATGACACAGATTTATGCAAGGTATGCAAGGCAGAGACGTGTATGTTACAAAAGGTAAAGACCTGGGTCTTGTATAAGTGATGACAACCAGGCATTTACTTGTGAACAACAGTACGAAAGGTCAAACCTAATTGAAAACATGTTTATTATCTTGAGTCATACACAGCCACAGAATGTTAAAGTGCTGTTAGTGAGTCATTCAGTGCCAGCATATGGCATCATATACTTAGTTGTCAAGAGGGGGCTGGCTGGGTACAACTATTAGTGCTCAATCAAGAGCCTTTAAACAGCAACTCCATCTGTGCTTCTCCGGGTTTTTCGCTCAGCCGTGGGTGACGTAGGATAGAGTGCTAATCTTCTCCCCTCCTTCAACGCAGGAGGCCTATATGTTGCAGCGTCATGCAGAAACCTACATCAGGTCACATGGGAAAATGTTTTTAGAAGGGCTGGGAAAAACTGATTACATGATTTGCATACATAAGCAACACTAATGGGAAGCTACAAAATGATATGAAAACCTCAAAAATAAAAACAAAATCCAACCCAAAAACCATCCTGAGCGCAGTATTTTTACCATATCTTAAAAAATAAAAGGTATGGGCCGAGGGCAAATGCAGGTGCCACCACACTCTTCTGGTGGGTCATGGGTGACGACTGAGACAGATTGTTTTTATGAGTCTATGATTTTTTGTGGGGGTGAAATCTTGCATAGCTTGCCTTTAAGTCACAGGACTTGATATATATCAGTCTAAAAATGTGCTCACAGGGCTTGACATTAAGCTCTTTCAGCAACTTCAACTAGCAATAATGTTTTACTTGCACGACAGCCAAACTTACTTTTCCGAAATGGAAAATGTAGGGATTTGGACAGCTATTTTATATAGTTACGTACTTATCCTTACTAAGGTTTAGAATGCATAACTTTTACTTTTAGAGGAGTATTTTCACAGTCCAGTTGGTATTAGTACTTTTGTTTAAGTAACGGACCTAAATACTTCCAGCTCTGGTTGGACATGCACAGCCTAAATGCACCAACCAGCCGAGTCTTCCCCTGCAAGGAAGGTTAGCTTGTGTATATCCTGTGTGTGAGGAGTCTTTTGGGTTTGTTGTTAACTGTAACGCAGTTACTGAAAGGCCGTGTGTTATGTTTGCTGCCACAGAAAAGAAATAAAGTCCCTGTTCATGTGACAGTACAGCGCCTGCTTGTACTCTTTACAGCAGAGTTTGTCCAGACTTTGAGCAGCTACGAGTCATGCTAAAGACCACTGAAATAGTTTAAATCAGACTTTTCCCAAATAAGCTGCAATGCTGTGGGGCTGGAAGTTGTGGGGATCAGATGATCCTATTCAATTTATCTCAAGACTTTTTCTGCTAAAATAGCAGTAACTTGTAGCTGCTATCTAGGTAGTGTAACACTTGAAAACCAACAATGAGACGATTACTTATTATTCCTTTGCAGAGCATGTTTGGGATCAGAGCTGCTACACAGTCAGGGACACATTTTGTATTTTGTCGGTTGCCTGATCAGACACCTGCATGAGGCATTCCACTTGCCTGAACACCGAGTTTACTTGCCTCTGGAAAGTGTTGATGTCAAGCCCTGGATTCAGACGCCACCTCATTTTATTTATGCAAACAGCCAATGTACTGACTGAGTGTGTGTTTGTGTTTATGTAAATGTTCAGTCTTCACTGACTGATTGATGTCTAATCTTACCAGTGTAGGAGTTGCTGGGATTTTTGGCTATACCTCTCTGCACCGTTAATTCATTCATACACACAAACATCAGTTTTTTTTTTTGCCCTCTGACACCGCTGTTACTATGGTTACCAACAGAGTCGGCTTTACCCTCTCTACAACTTGCATAGCCCCCTACTACCAGACAGGATTTGGTGAATTATGTTCTTTAGTCCACGTAGAGTCCATTAAATACATCCCTCCAGAACTCACCAAAACTGGAAAGCAAGGAACAAAAATGAAAAAAAGTCAATAGTCAGATCCCAGATCATCCAACCAGCACAGCTGCATATAACTCCAGATCTTTCTGTTATTTTAAAGGTGTTAAATACAACATTCAGCCTTTTTAAGATGTCAGCAAACAACAACACTGCTTAGTTTGACAGTTTGATCTGAGTTTCAAGATCTTTTGTGGGTCTGGGGTTCCCTTCTAGTCTCGAGAGCCAGAATTTCTCGCTTTACAACCAATCAATAAAACTTTATTGACAAAATCAAGCTTACGTTTGTTTTGGTCTGAGATGCTGGTGCTCTACAGTGACCTTTAGGGTAAATGTTGTAAAGACCACCTTTAACTAGCAATTGGCAGTATACCCCCCCCAATACCGCCTACCATCCATCTGAGTCTCAGCTGGGAGATGTGTGTGAGTTCACTACATTATGTACACCATGTACATTCAATAAACAATTAACTGACAAAGTGTCAAGAAACAGACAAATACAACTGTACACCTTCTGTATTCAAGCTTCTCCCTTTTATCAAACTAAGACAAGCATAATTGGCTCGTTAACTCCTCACAAAATACACACGACAGAGAAGCATGTAACACTACCCAAAACCTTCTTTGTTAGTCTTTCCACCGTCCCAGCTATCACCAACTCTGGTTTGGTTGAAATAAATCCTTAACTCACCGCATTAGATGCTTAAAGAATCTGGGTCTACGGGCTGTTTTCCTCTCACTCATTATCCAGCTCAGAGCGCTCAGCTCTGGCTGAGTGGGTGTGTACTGTGCTGCGGGATGAGAGTGTGTTGCGAGCAGCAGCTGTCACTCTGCAGACCCTTACATTAAAAAAATAAAATGACAAATATCACCCCCCTGCCAAAAAAACAGAAATACAACCCCCAAAAAACAACCGGCGATGGATTCAGCCCATCATCGATGGGCGATACATTCATCCAATCACCCAACCCTAATTGGAACTACTTTAAAATCTACAGGAACCACGTTCTTTCTACTAGAAAGAAAGTAAGAAAGTAGATAAGAAAATAGGTCTGTTAGTCCATGAGTTCAATTTAGTTCAATTACAGTGTAGAGAAGGCAGCCACCTCTACAGCCGATACTTCTAAAACTTTCCAACTCACACCAAAACTATCTAGATGGATAAACAGCACTACAGGTCAGAGAAAATGTGTATTTATGATTTTGGGGTGAACTGTCCCTTCAAGGCCAATTTTGCACCTCCGACAGAGAACCCTGTGTCTGTTTTTGTCAACTCTACAATTTTGTCCACAATCCTGTCACCTCTACAAATCACATCCAGTGTGAACCCAAGTCCATGTCTTCCTCTATTTTCCTGTGACTGATTGTCAAGAACTAGATCAACAGACTCTCGTAGGGACACTGAACCATCCTGTCCTTTAACTCATCTCACTATTTGCAGAGCAGACTTTTCTCTCTGTTTGTTTCTCTGGAGGGTGGAGGTGAACTGAAGGATGGGTGCATGACAGGCTGCCACTCAGCACTCACTCCTACATCTGTCCCGTCCTTGTGCATTACTGTCACATCGTGTGCTTCGGCACTGACCTGCTCCCATAAATCAGCCGGGCCAGCTCCTTGCTTCACTCTGCCCTCACTCCCCTCCCATCCCTGTTTTTTTTTTTTTTTTTGACTCTCCTTACCTCTCCGCTCTCCTCATCTCCCGTCTGCCAGCACACCCTGAGTCTAGTTCTCCATTCTGGCAGCGCACCACACCTGCACTGCGGCTGTCAATCAGCGGGCAGGAGGGAGGAATCGCAGACTGCGCTCGGTTTAGCATGTTTGAGGCCGTGTGGGCATGAAGTGTTACCTAAGGAATCCAACCAAGTGAGTGGTTGTATTCTCGTCACACCCCGTCTCCCCTTCTGTCTTCGGCAAATTGCCTCTGCTATATTTAAGCAGCGAATGGTATGAATTACACCTCTTTGTGAAAGCTCCACTTTTTCAACATGTCAAGGAAGTTTGAGATCTTACTTACTTTATTCTGTTCCTGTCTGCAATCTCTCTTTCTCTGTGTGCGCGTGTGTGCGTCTCTGCCATTTTCTTCCCTCTCTATGAAATGAAAATGAATTTGCAGCGGGCAGCGGCAGGTATGACAGAAGCAGAATTTCAGGCTGCGTTCTGTTCTCCACTCTATTACCTTCTAATGATGTCTGAATGTGAAATTGTCTTCCTTATGTGTGCCTCAGACCCGACCGGCCCCCACCCCTTCCCCACGCTCTCCCTTACACTATCCTCTTCTTTCTTTCATCGCCTCAGAATCACTGTGGAATAGTTGTACAGGTGACTGAAGCAAGGCCATTATTTTGGAAAGCTGCTTAGTGCTTTTAAAAAGACATCTCATCCTTGGCCAGACAGCTTACTTCTAGTTCCAATAAAGCCTAAACAATCCAGACAACAGAGTGCCCCTGTCAATGGATAGACACCGGCTGAGTCATCGCTAACTCAGGGCCGACGCTGCCAGTCTCACTTCAGACGGCTCAGCATTAACAAGTTATTTTATTTATGTTGACAGCACAGAGAGGCAGATATTTAAACACAGGCGTGGCTCAAGGTCTAAAAAGCTGACAAAAATTTGACTAAAAAGCAAATGTTTAGCAGGGAATTTGCAGCTGGGAGATGAGTTTCTCTCTTTCTGAAGCACACAAGACATCCTCTGCAGCAGCAGGAGTATGTATAAAGTCCATCCTGTGTTCATTAACAGCCATTTGTTGGCTTTAAGTCATGGCTCTCAGTTGAGCCCACAAAGAGAAAATCCACTTTAAAACACTTTGCTCTGGGAGAGACCTTGCATTTTGGGACCCATTTCATTATTGACTTCGGTATTGACTTGAGGTGTGTTTTTTAAACTCTTTAAATCGCTCAAACAAGACTTACCATGGTCATCCGATGGTCATTTTCAGTTTTGGAATCTCTTTTTTGGCTTTAAGAAAAAGATGTGGTGATGGCTGCTTTGTCACTGGGGTTATGAATTAAGCTCTTTGTCTCATGCATTCATAACTATTTTGTTTCATAACTAGGAACGTTGTTACAGTAATTTTACTCTCGATACCCCCTTTTTAAAAAATTTTTATGGAGCTTAGCGGTAGCCCTTAGATCTAACAAGCACTTAAAAGTGTTGCTCATATAAACTTATAAAACTCATATAACACTTGCACACGGACAAGCTAGACTCCAGAGTTTTCACCAGAGCTTTAAACTCATTCAAGGTTACCAAGTTTTGAAGTTGTCAGTCTGTAAATTATTCCATGCACTAGGTGCTGAAAACCAAAAAGTTTTCTTTCCCAATTCAGTTTGGACTTTGGGAACAACAAATCGTAAATGTTCATAAAATGAAGATTATAACTTCCATGTTTACAGTTTAAAAGAGAAGATAAGTAAGAAGGAATTATGCCTAGAATGGTTTTGTAGATAAACACGTACCAATGAGTGAGGCGACAAACACATCAGGAGGACCAATTCATTTTTGAGTGAAGTACACAGTAGTGAGTGAGACAATCACAAGTTTGTAATAAATCTCAGTGCCCCACGATACACGCTACCCAGCATGAGAAAACAATGAGTAGAGGCATTCATATACATCACATCTCCACAGTCAATAACAGGTAATAAGATAGATTCAACGAGTTTCCGTTTCACACAAAATGAAAAGCAAGACTTGCAAGCAAGACTGGCTGACGCTGACACCCATCAACCGGAAACTAACCAATAAATCTTTAGGAAAAAACGCAAAATTACATGAAATACGAGGTTGTTGTGCCCACGTCTGTACCGCATTAGACCGCTTCTCAGCAAAGCTGTCAGACAACCTCTGATGGACAGAAAGGCTGGACTACAACGCACCATTGGTGTCCACTGCTGTCTGTGTATGCATCCATTTGGGAGTAAAGTTATATTTAGGCTTGTACGGAGACGGCAGATGGAGGAGCTCACTGGACTGCATCTCCCAGTCAGCATTGTTGAAGTGACATGTAGTTGAGACGTAGCTTTCATTTCTGAGAGCTGTCCAGCAGTTGGTTTCATGGTCAGAGCTAGCTTGTCTGCCCTGGTTAGCTTAACCCTGAGATCATTTCAGTGGCTTTAGTTGCAGTACCTCTCAAAGGCATAACGTACCCAGGCTTGAGGTGCCAAACTAGCTCTCCCTTTTGGAGGAAAAGTTTCCACAACAAGGTTCTTTTTTTTAAATCTCAGACTGCTAGCTAGCAAAACTGTTAGCAGTGTGTGAGTGTGCGCAAGTTAACGGGTAACCTTTGCTATTCCTATTCCTAACATGTTTTCATATGCTGTTACATTCAGCAGCTTGTGTCTCTTTGGATGTCTCCCTGCTTCTTCTCTACCTCAAATAATGACACAGCAGCTTGAATGATGAGATGAAAAAAGACATACCTGGTAAAAGTGTCAGCCAGGAGACAGCATCACAGTGAGACTGAGACATATGAAACGAATAATCACTTACTTGTTTAGCTCTAGCTCTTAACATGCTACCACAAATCTTAGCTCACAGCGTGCTAGGTCACAGCACTCCAGCGCCTGCTTGGCAGTGTGGAGCAAAACAAGAACAAAATCTTTCTCAGACTGTCATGAAAGTTCAGGCTTTAAAATCACTGTTTGACTGAATGACATTTATTTGTTTACTTGAGCACTAGCCAGATACAATTTTTAGCTTTTTTAACTCATGAAGAGAAAGACCTGAGCGGGATGAAGGCGACACAGTCATACACGTTGTTCTTTATCTCCATGTGTGTTTCAGTAACATAAATTTGAAGTAATAAGCCAACTGATGGAATCTAAGTTAAAACAATACTTGAATAATAATCAGTTCAAAATGTATCTTCTCAATTTGAAGCCATTAAATTAAATTTGAAATACATCCTTTAATTTAGTACACACATTAATTTTTCTGATTAAAAAGTTTGATAGAAGTAGAGGTTTATTTTATGCACTTTAATACAATCTCTACCAGTTTATTTCAGTGTTGCGTATTGCTTTTGAAAGGCACTATTCACAGAAAAACACGTTGACAAAAAGGTATACAGATTTTTGGCTTTTCAGTTTCACATTTCTTGCGACCGTGTGCTCCATATTTGTTTCACAAATTTCGCCAAACTCGGCGTACTCTGTAATTTGGGGCTGATTTGCCACCGCCTCAACTTACTCATGCAGGTTTTGCTTCTGGAGGACAGAGCTCAGATCTCAATGAGGATTAAAGCTGTGTGTTGACAAGAATCTGTTGATACGTTATGTATCACCCACGACAGAGGGGATATGATTCAGTATATTGAGATACTGTGAAAAAGGTCATATATTGATATTTTTTTAAAATCCAATTTCAGGAGAACTGTCATATTATAAAGAACACACCACCATATGCATAACATTGATAAAGATGTTTACTTTTTTAAGCAATCAGATTAGTGAAGCTAGATAACAACACTGCTATCTAGAGGTCAGGGTTTAAACATAACACAAAATGAACCACTGCCACGGATCTTTACACATATCACAATATCATGATACATGATATTACAATTATATGTTATACATTTTGTTGAATTGTGCATCTGCATTATCCCAAATGTTTCCAACAATGGTCGAAGCCAGAGAAATCCATAATGTACTCAAGGAAATGGTGCAATTTACTACTAGCTGCTAGTCGCTATAATTTCCGGGAAAACATACGTCAGATACATCAGAGAGTGAGGAAGGACGTCACTGAACGTGACTAAACATAAAGAAAACTTTAATGTTACATCGTCCATGAACTTGATTTCAGCCTGAGTCATGTCAGATACGTTTTCAGCTGCAATGGTGGCTGTTTGAAAATGAAAAGCAACTCCCATGATCCCACTCTACTTTTGTTATTATTTTAATGTAAGAGAGACCCCCAGTGGTAGAAATTCTGTACTATGCTTTTAAAACTATCAGGTGTAAATGTGAAGTCAAGATAAAGAATAAAAGATAAAATCTCCGGATACAGATCACTTTTTAATACCAGGTGTAACTGAGGAGTAATTCTACTTGGGAACCAACAAGAAAAATATTCTTACTCATGCTGGTAAAAAATGACAACATATTAACCACTTGTCAAAAACACCTAAATTACCATACAGAGACAGAGGCGAAATGCAAATTCCAGTATAAAGATGTGTGATCTGACATGTTACAAGGCTTCAAGCAAACTATATTCACATGATTTACATTGAAGAGGAAGACAGGACATTTCTCAACTTTAAATTATGCGATCATAATGGAAATACATGCATACATTAGTCATTGTGGTGCAGAGGACACAGCATAACATCTCTTGGGAACATTTGCTAAATGATGCTGTTTTAATTTATCATTTAGTTTGGTTTTTAGTTTACAAGGATGCTGTGTTTTTTGGAGGATAAAGGAAGATTCCGCCAAAAAGCTACGTATTGAATATCAAACGCTCACCCCCTGCAGGCTTGAAAGGGGCCTCTGAAAAGTTTGTAGTTTTCTCCTTTGCGGAGGATGGCAGGTGTAGTCTGCTTGAATTCACGGCTTTTACAATGGAATCCAATGTTGACCCACTTTCAAGGTGAAAAAGGTTCATGGAAACTTTCTGTACCATTTTTGCAGCACAATACGCTTCTCCTCTGTCCATTTGTATGTTTGGCATTCATGCCTCTTTCTCCTATACTGAACCAATTGGAAGGCCTGTGGAGAGTGAAACCTCGCTTTCAAGAAAGGCAAGAAACTCCTTACACTCTGCACAACAACATATAGAATATCCAGTTAGGACATATAGACATGCTTTTTGAATTTAAGTATGTTATAGAGTGATTTGGTTAATACAGAGCTTCCATTTGTCACTAGTACATCTAGTTTTTTCCATAAGTAAAATTTAGACTCAATCCTTTCAACAGTTGTATAACTCCACTAAGTTCAAGAAGACACTCAACCTTGAGCTGTCAAGCCATTGTAAAACACTGTTGAGAAGGACATTGGCTTGTAAATCCTCATGTGGTCTCAACGCAGAATGTTTTAAAGGATTTTTTCATTATATAACCTGAACTGTATACTCACGTCATCTGTTTCCTGTCCTTTTTATTTTAATCTCTTTTTCTTTCTCTGTCTCTCAAACACCACACACCTACACACACATCTGAGATCTGGTCTCCTACTGCGTCTGAGCTTGAATTGGCACCAAAAAGTCCCTCACTGATTAGAGTCTGTGCTGGTTGTGCCTGATCCCAGCGGAGCCCACACATTAGTGGCATTTTGAGTGTCGCAGCTCACCTAGAAGCAATTTACTGTGACCAGGCTGGGTGGTCATCGCAACCTGCCCTGACTGTTGACGTGCAGGCTGAAATCATAAAGCCTCAGCTTACAGGACTGAACCGCTGTAAAACTACAAGCAAGAAAGCAGCTATTCTCACAGAAAAAAAAGTCCTGATGTATTAAACTTAAAGTCCCATGAAATGAAAAATTTCTTTTCCTTGTTGGTGCTGTGTTGTATTGTTCTGCTTTCTTTTTTATATAGCACATCTACAGTATATGTCAAAAAAGCACTTTTGCACATTTTGTAACAAAATCTTACACTTCCGTGCTCCTTTGTCATCTCAACCCCCATTAAATTCACCCTGATGTTCAGGACAAAGTAAGAGGGAATGGAAAAGTCATGTCCAAGTCGTCCTCTATGGCGACTGCCAGTGTCAGTTTGGCATTTTTACTGCCAACCTTTTAACTCTAACATGAACATTTGGAACCAGATTAGACCATGGATGTATTAAAGAGAACTGGATACAGTGTTGGAGGCGGGCCTCTGTTCAGTCCTATGAGAGCTGCTCAGTGGCACATGAGGGCAACTTCTGTGTGTGATCCTCTGCACATGCTTCAGCATTGTACAGCCCATAGAGCAAGCGACTTCCTGCTTAGCCCTCTGCTAACTTGAGCAGTGATAAAATGATTTAATCTTCTAGACTTTCCAAATGTTACTGGAACAAATGGATCAAATTCTGATATTGGAAAGAGTCATTTTGCAGAGCCTGTGATGTTGCTTCTTTTGTAATGTAAGCTTATGAGGAAAAAGTTGTTAGAGCATCATGTGATGTTGTCATTACGCGGTTTGGCCACTATGTCAAGATTGGCTTCCAAGCCTAATGCTCTTTCTGGGGGCTTGGATTAAACCTTCCATACAAATTTAACCTTCCTAAGTCCCACCACTTTTTTTCCTCTGTGCTCCAATGACAGTTGACCAAGCTAGGTACCTCAGTCAACTTTCTCCTTTCCTGTTTCCTGTACTAAGATATCGACACCCTCTTAAAATAATGGCCTAAGTCATTTTTTCAGGCAAGTCACATTGTCTTTTGACATAGGCAAAATAATACGGCCTAAGTCACACTCTTGACATAGGCCATTATACAACAGGGGTGGAATTGCATGTTCTCCTCAACTGAGGATTTAGGCGATTTTACCAGAGGTGGCCAGCATCATGAGGAGATGATTTAGGTAAAAAAAAAAAAAAACATTTTTGTCAAAAAATGACTTAGGCCATTATTTTAGGAAGATGACGATATGCTACATGCTAGGCTTGTCTATGTTGAAAAGAAAATCAGATTTTGAAGACGGCAAAAAAAAAAAAAAAACAATGTTGCTGGAGTCTTTAAAAATGATGTATTCTTAGTAGGGGTGCAACGGATCGCAGTTGATCCGTGTCCCGTATGGATCGCCCTCTATGGTTCGGCACGCATGTGATCCGTGGACTACATGTAAGCATCATAGTTTTATGTCACTGTTACTTTTGTATAAGTTATAATACCGGAAATCTCAATGCAGAGTTGCAGTGAAAAGACAGGACAGATGCTGCTGTGTGCAGCGCATCTCTGCGAAGAGCGACTGATTTAAAATCCGTCACATCGTCTTGAGTGAAATCCAACCATGACTTTTTTCACTGATGTAACTATGCTGTCGTCAAAGAATAAAATTGTGATAATTATTGAAACTCTGGCGATATCAGCTGTCTTAACTTCTGCACAGCTCCTCTCTGATCACCGGTGCAGCTCTGTCTCGCCCTGTCTGTGACACAGTGTGTCTGTGCTGATTGATTACCTGTAACTTCTAACCAATCAGATGTTCTGTGCTGTAGGGGGACATTGAGCCAGACTGCAGAGCGTAGTTGTGTATTATACTGTGCAGTGTATAATGATCTAGTATATACATAGAACAGTACTGTATAAGTTTGAAGATTTTAATATTATTACCATTATCATTACTATTATCATTATTATTACATTATATAACTATGGTGATATTACAGACAGACAGAGATCAAAGCCAAGTGCATTTTTAAAATAATTTAACCCTAATCCCACCACTTTTTTCTTTTTTGCTGATCCGAACATGTCTATGTCTGATCCGTGACTCAAAACCGTGATACGATCCAAACCGTGAGTTTTTTGATCCGTTGCACCCCTAATTCTTAGTTTGCTAATGTTAAAAAAATGCTTGCTAATTAGCTAGATAGTTAGCAAGTGCTTTGCTAATATTAGCTAACTAAAGATGTGACCCTATATGTCACCTTTACAGGTAAAGGAGGAAGTTGACAGTACCAAGTTTGCTCAGCTGTTTTGGAGCGCAAAGGGAAAAGGGACAGGACCTTGGTTACACACATCTATCAGAATTGAATAAGCACACCTTTGAAGATCAGTGTGACTTCAGTATTATTTGAGAGACAGTTGGTCAGCTGTAGAGTTACATTTTATGTTAAGATTACTTCCTGGGATTGGAATGTGTTTACTAAATCCTGGGGAAACAGATTTTTTTTCCCCCATAACAGAGTTTTAAAATGCATAACTAAGTTTGTAAGTTTTCTTCTGTGGTCATAACTGTTTGTGGTTGAATGGACAGAAAACTTACTGCATGCAACAGTTACAAGTATGGCTGTCTTCTGCATCTGGAGCTCCACCTGTTGACTTCCTATCTGATGTTTCTTGGGGTGTGTATGGAGGCGTAAATATTTATACAAGCCATTTATACAGTCAGTACATTTCTATTTGTTTACAGGTGTTGCACTGTGCTTTATTGATATTTTGTCTTACAAAAATGTACCACATGAGTGGCCTGTAAACAGTTATTGCAGCATAAATAAATTATTCAAAGAAACAGCTTTGGCTGAACATTGATCCAGTTTAAGTGCTGTAACAACTGCATTTCAAGGATGTACTTCAGTGTTTAGCTATGACAGTTGGATTGTTGGATTCACGAGCTAAGAAGAATCAGAGATATTGTATTTTATTCCACACGCTCTTTCTCCACGTCAAACCCCTGGCATCTACAATGCCCACAATGCAACTCAACTGCTGACAGTTTGGTCTGAGATTCAGGCGTGTAGCACTGGTAGCGGCTAAACTTTGAGCTGCTAGCCTCAAGCAGAGATGAAGCTCACTTCAGGCAAGTTTGCACAGCTCCCTCTGGAGCCACAAAGGGCTTTATAAAACTTTTTCGCCCATGCAGTAGTACTCCTCAAGACCTGTAAATAGACTTTGATGTGTAAAGTTCCCCTGTAGTGCAGATTGGTGAAGGTGGCTCTCTGTCAGAACATATGTTATACTTCAGCCAAAAGCACCTTCCTTCTAGAAATCATGTGTATATACAACTAATTTGCGACAGCGAACACATTTTGAAGGAAATTAGATGCTGCTTACGTTTAAATTTAACATGAGAACATGTTGTTAATTAAAGTATATGGCGATTTGCAAAAATGTTGACACTAAATGCAAAGTGTCTGCAAAATGTTTATTGACAACCTAGTTTATTCAATGTCCCTGAGCTGTTTGTACAGGATTATGTTTAGACCCTCACAGCACATGGATAAGATTAGGGAAAGATTATAGTGATTCAAGTCCACAGTGACTTCAATCAGGAAACACAATGTGAGCAACATTTACCTGAAACCATGATCCATGGTCTCTGGCAGAGGTGGCAAAAGTACACACTACTGAGGTAGAAGTGCAAATGCTTGTGTAAAACAAAACTCTGATAAAAGTAGAAGTACTGATTCAACTTCTTTACTCAAGTAAAAGTGAAAAAGCGCAGGCTCTGAAGTGAACTCTGTTTCTGACAGCTGTTTCTGTACAAATCTAACTCAACCTCACCTTTCCTCCGCAGTCGAGTCTCCCTCTCTGTCTGTGTCGTCTTGCTACATCTTTAACATGGTTTTCATCTTGTTATGTCTGTCGTGTGTGACATGCATTGATGGATGCACCAAGGAATCGTCTTTTCTCTGTGTTATTGTCCCATCCATTTAGGTTGAACTTGGTGTTGATGTTGGTGTGGGCGGCACACAATGATGCAAAATAAAAATAATCAATAGTTCCTCTCAAATGCATTAAAACTAAAGTAGCAAGCCTATTTTTAAAATAATAAAATAAAGAGTAGAAAATACAGATATTTGTGCTAAAATGTAGGGAGTGAAAGTAAAGTTGTGAATGAAAATAAATAGGAAAATAAATACTTAAGTACAGATACCTGAAAACTCTACGCAAGTACACAGAAGTTTGTACACTTCCCACCTCTGGTCTTTAGGGTCAAAGTCCTGTCCTTTATGTCATCCCTCCACCCTGTCCACCTCCCTACAAGACTGATGTGATAGATAAATTCAGTCAAAAAAAGGTTGCCTGTGAACATTCAGTGTTGGATGCTCAGCTTTACAGTCGCTGTTTCACAGAGAACTGCAGCTGTAGCTGTTTTGACACCAAAACAGAGGGGCTTCTACCAGGATCACAATTTGTGAACCTCAACAACCAGGGATGTTTTTAGGATTTAACGACAACCAGGACTTAGCCTGGATCTCTGTAGTGAGGTTGGGGGGATCCTCTCCTGCATTATTTATTAATATATTTTTTGATAGGCACTATTTTGATGCCTTTTATGGATTCTAGTGACTTATTTAGCTTGAAGCATGTCTTAATCATTGAAAAATTGAAGTGTGTACCTAAAGATTGTTGTTTACGATAAGAGGAGATAAAACTTTATTTAACCCAAAGTAAATTTTTGTGCCTGATTGTTCTGAAAATTACAGTAACATAAGAATAACAACAATAGAAGTAGGTAAGTTAAGTATAAAAGTAACCTAAAATAGAAAAGGTAATATTGGAAGAGATATTGAGAATAATAAAAAGTTATATTGTACAATAATGTAAAAATATTGCATGATATTAAAATAAATATTTTATTTAATAGTAATGAAAAGTAATATGACACATGATGTTAAAACATGTCATACATTAACATGACATTAAAGTAATAGAAACATAATATTGCCAATGATACTGAAAAGTATTATTGCACATAATGTTGAAAAGTAGTATTGAACTGAACATGATATTGGTATTATTGTTCTCAGTCTGATGCTTCAGTTTTCCCTCCTGCTGAAGGGGGATGGGCAATTGTTAAAACAGTTAAATTTATTTATGTTAACATTATTAGTTTATTTGTTAACTTTTGTGATTTTTGGAGGTATTACATAGACTTGCATTGATTACTTGGAGACCTACCTTAACCCTAACTCTAATGCCTACTTGTCTAGTCCTAAACCTACCCTTAACCTAACCCTGGCCTTGACCACTGACCAAAAAATTTTTCCAAACTGGGGACAGTTTTGTCCCCAGTTGCACAAGCCATCCCCAATTAACCAGAGTCTGAAATGCTTCCCCAAAAGTAGCTTAAATCATATCCACACACACAGTTAGTTTAGAGACTTCCATTTATTTTGACAGGCTGTTATGTTATGCAGACTAACAAACATTCAGACGCATTATGTTTTTTGTAAAGCTTTTAAAATTCCATTCGGGGCTACACTCAGAAAATTTGAAAACGACAAAAAAGACCCGGTGATGCCAATGTCAACAACATGTCAACTGTTTTTACTTATAAATGATGGAATTTGACAAAAAGAGAGTAAGCCAGCAATAATGATTATTTCTCTGTTGTTTGGTGGAGACTTTGTGGCAACTGGTTAAAATTCAACACCAGTATTAATGTGTTGTGTGTGTGTGTGTGTGTGTGTGTGTGTGTGTGTGTGTGTGTGTGTGTGTGTTTTTTGTTCTCCTCCAGGTCGGGGCGTCCTGTCAGTTTCATGGTGGTCCTCAACACTCCAAACCCCCTTAGTAAGATCTCCTGGGTCAACCGTCTGCACTTGGCCAAGATCGCACTACGTAAGCACAAACACACACACACAACTCACAACACTCACACACACACACAGACATACACACACCACACAGAAAGGATTACTATGTCATTTTTATTTAAACAGGATGATGTAATGCAATGAAATGTAATAACAATGTTTTAAGTCAGCGGCTCAGACACACCATCGGTGTTTGCTTCGCTCTCTATTGGCTAAGTGCACAACTGGTGTTCCCACTTATATAATCAGAGAAAAAACGCAACTCTCAACTGGGTCATCAGAAGTTTACATGCTGAGGAGGGAGGCAAACTGTTTGAACAATGTCAAATTAATCACCTGTTCTAAAATACCATGTGTGTATTGTGAAAATAGACATTTAGGCGTCATTTAGGAAAGATTTCGTTGCCATATGAGGACTTGAGACTACAAACCACATCTGCTAGGTCATTTGAATTCTTTTAAATTGGATACTGCCAATAATTTATAAGCCTGAGTCTCCTCTTTGAAATTCTGGATATCTCACTGATTGTAGAGACTCAACAGCGGTCAACATTCATGAAGGAAGAGAAAGGCCAGACCCTGCCCAGCAGGGAGCAGCACAGTTCTTTTTTTTATCTTCCCTAACCTCTTCCCTCCCAACCCCTGTCTTCCTCTGCCCGGGCCTAAGCCTACTATGCAGTCTGACCACGCTGTCGTATAGGAGGTCTTCCTCTCTGGGCTTCATCAATGCATGCTGTCATCCAGTGGCAAAAAACAGAGACGGGACTACCGAGGACATTAATCTGCTTATTTGGCCATGATGGCACGCATATTCAACCCACTCACCACCCCAGTCCTCTTTTACCCATCCTTTCCTACTCCCCGCGTCGCCTTGAGCTCTCTTCCTTGTCACACACACTTTATTCTGGGTTTGTTGTGCATGCAGTATGTCTCTCAACACGCTGCACTTGTGTGTAGCTCCCATCGTATTGTTGGGCTTCTTATATCCCAGAGGCCTTTGCTGTGAGCATCAGCGAGAAACATTCAAGGTTTCAGAGGAAGTTGTTGGTAGATAGATAGGACCAATTAAATGTCTGGCTTATATGAGTGACCAGAGATGTCTCTGTCAATGTTTTTAATAACCAACCGTACACTCTTAGAAATAAGGGTTCCAAAATAGTTCTTCCTTAAGGGCTGAGGTTCTACCCAGACTGATTTACTTCTGACGAACCCTTTTTGAACAAAGGTTTTGTCGGGTTCTTTGTAAGACCCAAGTGTTCCATGAACAACCCTTGTCACCCAAAGAACCCTTTTTAGAAGAAAGAGTTCTTTAAGGATCGTCTAAATCCTTGAAGAACTCTTTTATCAAGGGTTCGTCGAGGGTAGAACCCCCCAGGTGGGTTCTAGGTTCAGGTTGAGTTTTTCTGTAAAACCCTCCCAGCTTGTGTGTTTGGAATATTACAAGGTTCTCCCTGAGTTTGTTCTAGATAAAACCCTTGGAATATAACAAGGTTCTTGCTAGAACCCCTTGGTGGGTTCTAGATAAAACCATGGGATTATACAAAGGTTCTCAGTAGAACCTGATGGGTGTGTTTTAGGTAAAACCCTTGAAATTAAATAGATTGACAGTAGAACCCTTGGTGTGTTTCTTGATTTAGGAAGTTTCTCGGTAGAACCTCATAGTGTGTTCTAAAACCTGTGGAGTATAAAAAGAATTTCCGTAAACCCCCCTGGCTGGGTTCTAGATGAAACCCACGGAATATAAAAAGTTTTTGTGGAGAACCCCTTGGGTGGATTCTTGATCAAACACATGAATAGAAAAAGGTTCTTGGGTTCCTTTTTGTACCCTGAGAAGGTGGAAAGGTTCTGGGTAGAACCTTCAGAGAGGGTCTGGGTGGGACCATTACACCATATGAGGGTTCTCTGTAGAACCTCTCTGTAGGGGTTATGAGTGAATCCTTTCATAGATGGTTCTAGTTGTAACCCTTTATGTTGGATTCTAAGGTAAAACTCTCTGAAAGGGTTCCAAGTGGAACCTTTATAGAAAGTGCTAACAGGAACCAAAACAGATTCTCTTATGGGAACGAGCCAAAGAACCCTGTATGGTTCTAATTAGCGTCTTTATTTCCAAGAGCGTAGCCTTCAGTGGGTCAGACACTCAGGCTGAGCTCTGGTCAAAAGGTTTTGAGTCCACAGAACTTTTCTCGAGACTTTGCCTCTTTATCCTGGCACATTCCAATAAAAACAGAACACACGCAGACCCAGTGGATTTCCTCTCTCAGTGGGAGTATGGAGGTGCATGAAGCACACAATACATCTGTAGCCTCTCCAGCAGAGCTTGCTGTATATATATCGTGTCAGAGTGGCATCAAAAACATCAGGCTGAGTGCAAAGGATGCTGTGGCTGCAGTGAAGCGCAGCATCCCCAGCCTTCCCTTGTTGCTCACACCTTTATCAGCAACACAGCAGGCGTACTGATGAGGACAGTGGCATAGTCATAGCATGCAGCTTCGCCTCTCTTATGGCCGCTGTGTGGACATGGGTGATATTCAAAGCCAAATCATGCAAGTTATCCATAGCTGTCACACAGACCAGGAGCCCCCGTGCTGCATTCAGGTTTATGGAGACCATGAATATCAAGCGTGAGTCGCAGAGGATAAAATAAACAGAGGAAGATCACAAGTATGTCATTCTAATTTATTTGCCGTTCACTTGGAAAGAAAACACCAAATAAACATTTATTAAATTTACTCGCTTTCTTATGATCTTACACCTGTGGAAAACGCACCCTGAACACCCTGAAGACAAAGATAGAATGCTATCAAAATGTAAATATTGCACATTGCTTTCACTCTCACGTTGACTGACTCTGTAATGACACAACTGTCAGCACCAATCTGTCTTTGTCATGCTATCCTACCACTACCTTGTAGCCTCGAGCGCCTGTCGCAGACATGATATTCCTGTGTGTTAAGATCAATGTGAAATCTCTGCCTTTCTGAAAAATTTGCAATCCATCTGTTGATCAGGGGGAAAACTGACACAGCTAAGTAGGGACGGGAATCAAGAATCGGAACCGTTGAGAATGGGTTCTGAATTGTCCAGTCCATTAGTATCTAATGCCTCTGAGCTTATCAATTCTTTTTATCAATGCCGGCACGATTTTCTGACAGTTGCACATTGCCAAGGGTGCGGTCAGGTGGGTCAGCTCAATTAATGTGAATTATTATTGTTAAAATACCCTCTGCTCTCTGTCTGTGGACAGACTGTTAAACCAAACTCCATTCAAAAGTCAGCTGTTTTATGGTTGGGCCATATTTTTTCACTGTAAAAACCTTATTTACACCATAGCTAAGACTCTTTTCTGATTCTCAGATCTACAGACACAATTTACTGAGTAACATCATTAACTAACCTGTGATGACATATTTGCCACAGATGTACACTAAACATATTGACTGGCCCAGTCCCACAGTTTACTCTTTTCACCTCTTGTGTTGATGGCCTGAAGCCACAGATATCCTTTTTTACTCTTCTTCACTCTTTGGGGAAATAAAAAAAAAAAAAAAGAATAGTAAACTGGGTTTGAGGTGCAAAATGCAGCTGTTTTTAGACATGACGCCACTTGATTTCTTCAATTTTGGGGGACTCGTTCCCTCCAGGATCTGTGCCCAAGCGCACCGCAAAACAGTGACGTCAAACTCATGCTTCTATACTGCTGGAAACTTGCAAAAAGGTGTCATAAGGGAGAGGAGGAAACGGTCCAAAGAGTAGCTTCATTCCACGGATAAAGATGTGCTAGTTGTAATGTCTGTAAAATGATGATTTCAAGAAAACGTGGAAACGGCAACAATATGCTTAAATATCTCTCTATGTAATATGGGCTCAGATTTCAGGAATGCCACATACTTGACACTGCTTCCCAACCAAGTGGCACGTCCAGTTAAAATCCTGTGTTATAATAACATTAGCGCCATGCAGACAGGCTTAAGCTAGGCTCAGACTACAGCCGTTTTGGGCCAGTGTACCTCAGATTTACCCCTCCTGAGAATCAAGGGAGAAATCAGGTCGTGGTCCCGGTGTTCAGCCCAGATTATCTGGTAATGTGAACGGTTTACAGATTCAGTCTTAAACCTCCTGTCTGCTCATAGACTCATCTGGGCTGCCCTGATAATTTGTAAACATGTTTGATATTTACGAGTGAAGAACTGGATGATTAAGTCAGCATTTTCAGAGCGGCACCACGATAGTCAATCAGAGAGACAGATCCACTAGGACACAGGAGCAGCTGAGCAGCTGACCATGTTGCAAAGCAACGGTAAACTCTAGCCCTTGAAGCTAATGTTAGCTAGCCTGCTACTCCTGATAGATATTAAAACAGACAGTTAAAATATCACCTCCACTTCTGGCTAAAAAATAGACAACCCCTGTTGGCCGTGCCTTGCAAACATTTCCTCATCCAGACTCTTTATCCATCTGCGTTTTTTTTTCACTGTAAAGCGTTACTCCAGCAAGCTGTTACACCAGTCAGTCTCTGCTTTGTTTATATCTGCTTCCCCGAGAGGTCACGTAAGATTGTGCTCCCTCTGGCACGATAGTCTTAATAATATCCAGTAGTGTGTGATGCACAATTATTTTCAAATTTTTCCTTTTCTCCTTATGCACATGATGCAACCAGATTTCAAAATCAGTTAAGATTTTAAAACTCCTGTAGTCTGACTTCTTTGACTAAAATTGTAAATGAAAAGAAATGCTGTACAAATATTCTCTTATTACATCCATTTTAGATGATGACAGGCTGACTGTTGCTGCAGGTTGCTCTCAGGCTACATCCAGCTTGACTAAAATTGATCAGAGTTCAATAAGGGAATCTATAAAGAATCTGACCAATAAGCAGAATCTATCAGTTCCCATCTCTACATCTGAGGCTGTAAGATTTTTGGAATTTAGCCAACACTGCTGTCCAGGACAAGTTACCATGAGAAAAACAGTAAAATAAGCTTCGATTCCTCCATCAGCAGCCAAGTGTAAGAAGAACAGGCTTCGAGGTGCAAAGAAAGGTAATAAAATAGCCGAGCAAAGGACATGAAATAAAATAAGAAGTTGAGTGAAATACAGAGGGACCTTTAGGCAGGCATGTCCAAACTATTCCACAAAGGGCCGAGTGGCTGCAGGTTTTCGCTCCAACCAACCAACAGCACACCTGATTCGACTAATTAGCTGTTTGAAGGCTGAAATTAGTTAATTAAATTAGTCGAGCCTGGTGTGCTCCGGCTTGGTAGGAACAAAAACCTGCAGCCACATGGCCATTCATGGAATAGTTTGGACATGCCTGTTTTAGGGCAAGTGGAGTAAAGAAGGAGGGATAGATTATAGAGAACCCCCTGCTGCAGTCAAGCACATCAAACAATTAGATGATTTCTATATATCAAGCTCAAGACTCAGATTTGTGCAGTGGGGCTGCCAAGAGAGAATAAAGAGCATCTTTCAGCCAGAAGAGAATCTTTACTCAGTTATTGATTCACTCATTGTCTGTTAAAATGATTGACAATAAGTGTGTAAACAAGTTTAGGGTGTTTCCTTGAATTATCTGGAAACATTCACACCAAATTAATGTGCATTTTGTTTTCTAGCATGATTATGGTTTAACAAAGAATGGAATTTATGTTATATTTAACACTTTGATACACACAGGAGGCTTTAAATCCCTTGACATTTATTCTTTAGTTGCGTTACATCCCACAAAATCTTTCCTCTTTCGCCAAGATGCAATTGTAGTAACTCTCATATCATGGATCATGTATAGTATCATATATCATGTATCTCTGCAGTTTTAAAGTCACTGCAGTCCTAACTAACCACAACTATACAACTATATTGATTGGTTTACAACTTTGAATAGCAGAAAGTAGAAAGAAAAAAGCTTGTACTTTATTGTCTATTCAAGGTCCTTTCGCGTTTACCTCTCTTTCGAATGGCCTATATGACTTTATACACATATTCATAGTCGACAACCCACACAACGTCAGTCCTCCGCATCCGCAATTATACACAACCGCACAAACTGAGCATAGAGGTCATAAATGTTAAAAAAAAAAAAAAAGCTGCTTTGTTACTTGAACTGAGTGACAAAACACATGAACATGACAGACACATGAAGCAAATGACCTGCCTGCACAAAGTTCTCTATCGTTAATTTCTTTACATCTCACTTCTTCTGTGTGTGGGCGGAAGCCTGACCGAGGTTTTTATCTTTAGTCTATGTCATTTATATTATATTCTATTTATGTTATATTAATGCTCAGAAAAGCTGTTATGTGTGTGAAAAACCCTGCCTCCTGCGGAGAAGGTTGAGAAGTGAATGCAGGTGCGCATATAACATCCACCATGTTTCTATGCCTCAACTTTAGTCTATTTTAATGTCAGATTGCAACTGTGAAGTAATTTGTGAGTGCCTTTGGTTCTACAATATTTAACATCATGAGTTGTTATTCTATATAAATTATATTTTTAGGATATTTCAGGTAACAGGGCTGGCAACTACTTTTCTGAGACCGACGGTGGACATTTAGACAGGGAATACAGTACTGAGGTGGTTTTCTTTTCAGCTTCACAGCTAACCTAGCTAACTTGCTAATGCTAGGTACAGATAACAGCAGAAAGAAATTAGCTCACTTTAACAAGTAAAGTAGTTAACCCCTATCTATCCATCAGGTAACATGCAAGCTAAATCACCTTGGTACTGTACTCTGTAGTCAAACTGTCCTCCAGTTTGATCAAGTTTTCAAGTCGAGTTGTCATAAGGAAGACATCTCAAATAATGTAAACTTTGCGTTAAAAATGAAAACAGTAATAACATTCGTAAAAAGCTTTTTGATATTCATGACAGGTGTCATGACACGTTTATCACTGTCTCATGCACACACCTTCAAATAAAGTGTTACCATACTTCATTATTTCAGATAGTTTATCTTTAACCTAGCGAGCTCGCATTTCTACTTATATTATCAAGAATAGATAAAGAGCATGAAACGTTAGTGAAGTTGTACAAAGTCTGCGGGAATTGGGGTTATAAATTCAACCCATTCTTTCCAAATTTGGTACACTTTTTCTTTTTGGATTCTCAAAGAATAGGTCAACTTTTGTGGTTTTAAGTATTTTCAGAATCATTCCATGCCAATCTTCCATGTAGGTGGTATTGGATTTAGCCACTTTTAAGTGATTGATTTTTTTTGCTGCCAAAAGGGCCTGCAGCAGGTTTTATTGCTCCTCGGTTTCCAAATAAAAACATTAAAAGGTGTTAAAAGGTCTCCAAGTTCAACGGTATTTGGGTCTTGAATACCCAGCTTAAAAATTTGTGAATACTATGTCAATATAAAATAATTTTGGGACAGTTCCAGAATGTGGAAATGTTTTGCCTCCACTGAGGCCCCCCAAGCTGCTTCAGAGGTCCCTGTTCCTGTTCCTGTTTTTGTTTAAGATTTGTCATTTTTAAAGCTCCATTATGCTTAAAATATTTTACCCCAAAATAAATGATAAAATAAAACATATAGTGGCATTAATATTATCAGAATATGTGAACAACTCAATTGTGATTTAAAAAAGTCAGAAAGAACTGTATTATTCCAAGTTATTTGCTGCAGCATTTAGATCACATATTATGGTCGTGATAGCACATCCACAGCAGCAGTGTGACACGCTGGTACTCATCGAATCGTTCATTTAAAAACAAATGGTTGAGATGAGGGCGGGGTGATGGATTTCATTGAGTCCCTTGGGGAAATAGATCAGCACCAACCTGGTCAGGATGACAATTACATGTTAATTGTATTACACCCACACTTTGCCTTCCCATTTAACCAAATGTAATTACAATAAGCGAGTTGTTGATTTAATTTCACGGATGGCGTACTGTCACCGAGGCTTCCTCGTCATTGCAGGCGGAGGCAGGCCTGCCCTGTGCTCAGGGGAGACCTACAGTCGAATCAGCATTTCAAACGCACCGAACCATGGGCTTGTTTAGTTTGAAATGGGCGCCGGGCTCTGAAATGTCCCTGAATGGTGGACACCACAAATAGCTAATGTTCTCATGCATGATTTAGTGAGTGATTAGACATCACAAAACTCATTTTCCCAGACCCATCTTCACACCAGTGTTTATCCTGTTACCTCCATTTAGAGGAAACAGCGATATCCCACTGCTGTACTTCACAGCCTTCCCAGAGCCACATGTGTGAATATCAGTGCCTTTTAGAGACATTCCTGCATGCCGTATTAAAGTCCTATCAGTGCATTGCCCATTAACAATACCTTGTTAATGCTATGAGGTTTTCTCTGGACCCGTTTGCACCCTGAGCATAACATTTTGCAGCCCATGCTTGCACTGTGAGGATAAACTGTTTGTTTTAAGTTAAACAAGTTAGTGTTTGGCTGCGTTTAATTTTTTCAGTTGACTGCATTTGTAATGATTGAAAACAAATAAACCTTTTGAGTCAAATAAGCTTAATATAAATTCAGTTGTACTTGAGAAAATATGTTCAATAAGCTTAAGGTATTAAGTTGAGCCAACAACTGTTCAGTCACACTGACAAACATTACCAACAAATTTGATTTCCTTTTAAATTTTCTCATTTTGAGGAGTCAGTTCTTGATTTACACAGAAAGAACTCACAGCTGCAGCTGTTCCTGTTGGAGCTAAAAAATTGTCAGGAACTCTGATATCAACGCTAAAAATCGTTAAGAACCCCAATATCAATGCAGAAAATTGCGAAGAACCCTGATATAAATGCAGAACATCATCAAGAAACTCAGTAACAATCTAAAAAGTTGTCAAGAACCCCTATATCACAGGAAAAATTGGAAGGAACCCAGATATGAATGCAAAAAATCAAATAGAACCCTAATATTAATGCAGAAAATCGGCCTGCTAAAAATATTAAAGAACCCCAGCATCGATTCTCAAAATCATAAAGAATCCCAGTATCAATTATAAAAATCATCAAGAATCCTGATATCAGTGATAAAAATTGTAAAGAACCCTGATATGAATGCAAAAAGTCATCAAGAATCCCAGTATCAATGCTTAAAATTGTAAAGAACCCTAATATCGATGCAAAAAATTGTAAAGAAGCCTGATATCGATGCAGAAAATCATTATGAACACTGAAAATTATACAACCCTAATATCAGTGCTTGTTACGGGACATCATTGGCATGAATACCATCACCTGGATGACTGAGAATAGACACCCTAATCAATGCAAAAAATCGCAGAGAACCCCAATATCAGTACTAGAAATTGTCAAGAACTATAATATTAGCACTAAAAACTGTAACAAACCCAGATATCAATGGTAAAAATAAACATAAACAATAATAAAGAACCTATGTCGTTTTTTCGCAATGTTTTCATTATTGTGAAAACAAGCAACCATGACTTATCTTAAAGTGCAGCAGAGACACAAAACTAGTTTCCATCATCTATGTTAACTATAGAAATATGCAAACTATTAAAAGAAGGGTCTCAGGAGGGTTTAAACACTCAAGCAATGCATGCTGGGAAATCTGCGAATATGTTGATCATGTTTCTTTAGAAGCTAAATTTAATGAGTTGAATAAACTCTGTACAATACATTCATTCAACTCATCATTTCAAGTTCTCCAAGCGAGAAGAACTCATGTGTATAAGTTTTGAAGTATTCTAAAAACAAATACTACAAATTTTAAGTTTAATTAACGTAAATAAAGCTTCAATATTTATGTTAAGTTAATGAAAAAAGATTTGTTGATTCCACAAAGTTCCTATGCATTTATGCGCGCATATGTGTAACTCGTTTACATTGTGGTGGTTTTTAGAAAAGTTTAACTGGAGATCGTTGCACTTCAGCAGGATGTTGAAGCTGGTAGTCAAGCTTTTACATTATATAGTATGTCAGCCAAGCCCGATAAGACACGTTCCCAGTAAACAGCATTTGTCACTCTGTGTGTGCATGTGGTGTAAGTTATGAGGCCTTGAAATAGAAAGTGAGAATTACCCCACGGTGGTGCTTCGCCAGGAGCCCCAGGGTCCATTAATAACCTGGTGTGCCACTGCATCTTTTATGCCTCTCCGAGTGGCCCTAGTGTTTCTGAAGGGTTTTTGTGAAATAGCCAGAAGCATTGCCTAATTAATGGACTTTCTCACTGCAGAATTAATTGCTTCCTACCATGCAGTCCCAGCCCTTTCAGACAGGGTTAAGGCTGCAGACTTTGATGGCCCTCACAAGAAGAACAAGAGGCCGTCAAATCATGAGAGATTGCTGCTGAGACGTTGGAGGCAGAAGCAGAGGAATGAATGTGGGCAAAGATGTCGAGGGTGTGTGGGAGTATGTGTTTGTGTGTGCGTGTGTGTGTGTGTGTAAACGGGTAGGTGGGGGCTGGCTGGTGGTGGGAAGGCGGGGGGGTGAAAGGATGATTGAGACAAGCAATCAGTCCCACTGCAGGGAACACAGGGCAGGCAGGGGGCTGTTGCCTGTGGTTACACTGCTAAGTGTGCCGGTCTTTCTCTTTTTCCCTCGCACGCGGATCAATAGATGAGTGGAGTGCGGCTTGGAGGTTCTGGCACACACTCTGACACGCCTTCTTAATCCACTGTGTGATAACCTGTGCCATGCCGATGTATACCACACAGGAGACAAGCAAGGAGGGGGAGAATGCAAAATTCACCCTGCTGCACGGGCTTTAGGCGAGACGGTGAGGGCTTTACCTCCATTAGGCCGGGGATTCAGACCGCTTGGTTTCTATATTAACTGATTTTGTTGCGTCTGTTCACATAACAAGAGCTCATATGCGTCTGTCATCTTTTTGTTTTGTGCTGTTAAAGTATTTCTACTCAATAAAGAATTCCTTTGATAACGCTTTTAATATAAACATTCAATAGAAGCCTCCCCCTCACTGAAAAGACGATCACAGTATGTGCTGGAAGGCTTTTCCCTTAGCCCTAAAATTAATCTGTCAGACAGCAAAGATTATCTCCCTATCTCGCTGTGTTCAAACATGGGAAATGTTTATGATAAGTAAACATTATCACGGATTTAATTAACAGATCCCACACTCGCATTGATCCATGGGAAATATCAATTGCACTGGTGTATTTAATTAGTTTATATCTTTGCCCTTTGTGTCACTGGGGTTGATAGAGCGCCATGCTCTGCAAATTAATCTTCATCAGCAAAAGACTTGAAACAAAAGCATGATTGGAATAAAGAAAGTGAGAAACCGAATCCCCCTACTTGGTATTCCAGGCCTGCACCTTCACAAATGATGTTATACATAGTTATTGTACAGTAGCCGAGGCTGAGCACACAGTAGATAAAACTGACCTTAACCTTTAGCTTGTGGAAGCTCATCATTCATGGAGATTGCCTTTAATTAACACAGTAGATAAATAAACTGCAGCACAGGGGAACTCACTTTCATTTCTCAAAACATAATAAAAAAGTAATGTTACTGCATTTGTAAATATGACAATATAGAACTTTTTGTTTTCACTTATTTAAGACTCTTCCCATAGGGAATAGTTTTGACTGTAGTATCTCTTTTCTCTAGTATAAATTATTTAGCAGTGTTTTACATCATCATAAGAGCTTTATTCATAGTGGACATTAATGCAGAATGACCATATCTCTACTTTGTTATGAATTCAGATAAATTGCAGAACTATCATAGGGGACTGTTATATATTTAAGTTGTAGTAGTTTAAGGCGTTGTCTACACTATACAGACAATTTTGAAATCAGATATTTTCCCTCTGTCGTCTTTGTTTTAAAAATATCTACGTAAATTAGTGAAGTCAAGTCAATTATATAGCACCAAATCATAACAGAAGTTATCACCGTGCACATATATAGAGCAGGTCTACACTAGACTATTTGTGATATTATTTACAAAAGACCCAACAAGTCCCACCAAGAGCAAGCACTAAGGCAAGAGTGGTGAGGAAGAACTTCCTTTAAAGAGGCAGAAACCTTGAGACAAGACTGCAAAACTAATCAGAAATGTTCAAACAAGCATGCCAAGGCCAGTAGGTGTCGATGCAGTTTTTATCTATGGTACATCAAATACCAGAGATTCTGACATTCTCAGTATTTGTAGTGAGGCCATTTAGTAAATAATAAATAGTAAATAATTTTGGATTTACCTGACACCTATTTCTTCACTATTATTTATTTATCTTTATTTATTTAACACCTTTCTGGCATGAAACCTACCAGTGCTAGCCAAATGTAAAGATACTGGCAGTCCATCATTGTTGCTGTTGCTTCAGGCACATGCTCATTACACAAAACAATGATGGGCATTCTCAAGTTGAGATGACGGCATCCCAAATGCTCCGTTTTATGTGTATACTGTGAAATCGCAGTTTGTAACTACATGTACAACTTGTAAAAGAGATCAGTCAGTAGAATGCAGTACTTCCACCAGGGGACCCAAAAAGAATATTTGAAAGTAGCTCCTTTCTAATCACCAACATTTTGATTAACTGTAATTGAAGAGCATATTTTTTCTCAGGAAGTGGAACAAATTAGAATTAAATTTATTGGTAATTTAATAAATTTAATATATAGCTAGTTAACCCCAAACATTGCAAGTAGGTAATCCTTGTTTCAGCCTTGTGTTGTAGATGACCTGTGGCCCCTGCTGCTTAGTGAAGAGGAGTAAGGACTCAGTAGTTTGTACAGGTTATATAAAGGTTTTATATAGGTAATTCACGGGTTCTAAAAAATTGTCAGTCACTACAACCACGAGAGGTACTTGAATGTACAGTTCTAAGTGTGCAAAAAAGATTTTTTGGCTGATGGGTCCAGTAGTATGTGAGATTAGCTGCGGACAAGCTCTGTTGGTCACACATACAGCCTCATGCCTGGCAGAACTAAAAATCTGCACTGGAAAGCACTTAATGGCCTAAAATGCTGTTTGTGTATGGATGAAAGGGCAAAATGTAGATGAAAATGTTTGCAAAGCATCCATCTACATGTGGAGAAGGCCTCTGATAATATTAAGAGTGGTTACATTTTGTAACCCTAGTTCTGTGAATTCTGGTTCACTAATCCAGTGGCCTCTCTTCAGAAGATTTGGTCAAATTTGCAGGAGTAGTACTGTACTTTCATAAGGACTGGCAAAAGCTAGGAGTTTCAACTGTGTATCCAGCACTTCTAGCTATTTATTTTGACCTTTCTGCTTTCTTGCTAACTAGTCTGCACACGCTTTAAACCAGAATATGGCATTCAGATGTTACAGGTAATTCAGGATGGTGGAAAGCATGTCAGTTGCTGTGGTTTTATCCTTTCTGCTAGTTTACTGATTAGTCTGACAGTCAGTATACTAAAGATCACATCAAGTCTCATCAGTTTGTAATGGTGCTGTGTGTTTGTTTTTATTCAGAACACTAATATGTATTGTTTTTTTAAACTAAATCATAGTCTCTCTTTCTGCAGTGTCTCATTGAGAATCACTACAGTAATCTAACAGTCCACTGTCCTCCAAGCAAGGCAGTCCATCCATTACCAGGCACTGGAAAGTTAGAAGTGGAGGTAACTTCAGTTGAGTACGGAAATAGGTCTGTAATGGATGTGAACCATCTTTATTTTGGTTTAATCTGTGCACTCGCTGCAAAATCAGGTGGTGGCTTGCCCTGTGAAAGCCCGTCGCTCTCCTCCCTGTGAACCAAGAAAAAAGGGCTGGCTGAGCAAGTAATTATAGAACATACTAACATAACTGTTGCATCCAGGCAGGTTTAATTTAATGTGCACCTCAGCCTGCATGTCTTGTCAGTTAGGTGCTTTACTGATGTGTCAAACCACCCAGGTGAGCTTATGGTCAAGCCAAGCTGGTGCTGTGTGTATGTGTGTGTGTGTGTGAGCGAGCGAGCGTTTGAACTGTTTCCATATGTATGTGTTACAGTTGTTTTGCCCAGAGAATAGTATGATAAGGTTGTCTGCATACAGGAGGAGGCATTTTATTTTCTGGTCTACGGTGAGCCAAGGTGATGCACATGACTCCCGTTTGGTGGCAACTTATTGATATAAATGTTAATAATGTGGGACCCAGACTGCATCATTGTCTCATGCCGCTTTGCCAGTTTCTTCAATATAATGCGGTGTTTCGTTAAAGATTGCGAGTTTTCCTCTGACACCAGTGTGAAGCAGTTTTAAGTACAGACCTTGTGCCATTTTTTTTTTTAATCCATGAAATCTATTTTGCCTGTGACTGTTTTCTGACCGTGTTTTTGTATGAGGATGTGGACAAGTGGAGAATATATTATCTCTGTGGTTGTTGTTTTCAGGGAATCTACTTTGGCATGCTTAGGCGTTATTTTTTTCCCCACAGGATGAGTACAGATTTAATTTCATCATGAAGCCCAATCCCAATGAAATTTGGTGTTGCAGTTGCAAATTTAGCCGTGAATTCCCTGAGAAGTCTGCATGACTTTGCAATTTTGTTGAATCACCACAACTTGTCCGCAAACCATCGTAGCTTCCCGTGAATTCCACCAATCATTGCAGTCCTCCGCACAAATTAGTGGTGGGGGGAAACTTGATTATTAGATGCATCGTGATGTGGAAGATTCTGAATAGAGTCACAAATGTCAAAAATTGATTTTTTATAAATGTTGACGGAGTGAAAAAGGGCAGAACTCAACTGCGGGGCAGTGCAGCACCCGGACAGTTTACGGCGCACACACGCTATAGTTATCTTGTAAGGAGAGATGTACTTCCTCTTCTCAAACAGCAGCTGTTGCAGTCATCTAGTGTCTAAATAATAGTGTTTGCAAGATGAATGTGAAGTGTATTGTCAGTACTTTTTGCGCCATCACCCAGAAACTAACCTTAAGACATTAACGGAGTGGAGCAGCAATCAGTAACAAACCAGAGGAGCTGAGTGACACACATCAGAGGATTTGACATCTTAAACCAACTCTGTGGTGAAGAAAATCACTCTCTGCACAGTCTGTTTTACCTCAAAAACTCTGTGGCCGCTGTGTGTCTTTGACAGCGATTGCTTTCACTGAGCTAACGGTGTGGACCATTTAGTTGCCAGTTATGTTTCATATTGTATTTTGGTGGAAGTGAAGCAGGAGACAGAGAAACAAACTACAAATCCCACCCCTGTGGCCCATACGCCCTGTGACATGTGCATCAGTTTACCTGTAAACTAGGCTACTCCTTGAGTTTAGGTGAGGATGACTGAACATGAGCAGCTGCAGATGGATATAATCTGACTGGCAGCCCCTGTCTCAAAAGTTTAAAACTTTAAAGTGAAATTCCACCGCAGAATAATAGTCCACTCAATATGTACTCGCCCCTATGCCGCAGACTGCGTATATCTCTTAATGGATGCACGTGTGAAAATATCGCAAGATCGACGCCATGTTTACATGCTACCTGCTACATGCTACAGTTGACATTTTGGCTAAAAACATGGTGTAAATGGCGTCTTTTGTGGTTAAATTTTAATGTCGCGACTCGCGGACACTTGGATTACACCACACGAGCAGGATGGAGACATTTTGTGTTTGTTTTGTGTTCTTTTTTTTTTTACATTTACATTTGGTCTCCAATCACTGCCATTAGCTGCAACCCTGTTTTCTGCTGAAACTCCAGGATTGTTTTGTGAACTGAAGATCTTCACCCATCTTCACATCAGCATAGGGGTGAGTACATATGAGTGGACTATTACTCTGCGGTGGAATATCACTTTAATGCATTGAGACGCATCAGTAATCGTTTTCTCATCGCATCTTAGCCCTCTGAATTGGAATCGGATTGAATCGTGAGGTACCAAGAGATTCACACTCCTGGCACAAACTTCACACACGTACGTGTCAATGAACCAACTCAATATTTTATTATTTATTGTGTTTGTGTTTGTTTGTTTTTTTGTTGTCACGGGTACTGAAAAGAACACACATTTATCAACGCTCTGTGCAATTTTATATTTTTTAATTTTGTGTTGTTTTGACTGTTTGAGCTCCAAAAACGTTTTTGCTTCTTTGTGGAACACCCGCCAGGTGCACTTCTTCATTTACAAATAAAATATTTTGTTAGAATTGCTGTAATGCGGAGCCTCTTTGGTAAGGTTACTTTGAACACTTAGAACAGAGTGTGGTTTCATTCTCCATGGAACAGGTTGTCTTTGACTATTGATGAATTATACAAAAACAATTACAACTTTTTTTTTTTTTTCCAATTTTCACTTGCTTCTGCAATTTCATAGCAAAAAATTGCCAAAAAACATCACAATGTGCATTTAGATAAGCTGCTGTGAAATCAATCCCAAAAAAAAGCCCATGAAATCCTGCAGGGACTGAACTATACTGAATAATTTTGTATTGACTCATGTGCTTATGAATGAAATTAGGCCTGTATTTACTGTAGGCAATATGTTATACTCTGTACTGTATTAGACGTGTGTGTGTGTGTGTGTGTGTGTGTGTGTGTGTGTGTGTGTGTGTGTGTGAGATATGACTTCTTTTAACCACTCATATTTCTTAGCAGAAAAAGGCCTCATTATATGGAATCAGCTTTACAGTCTGCTGTACGCTGAATCCATATTCCGAGCCTTTACACTCGACTAATTGACCGCCAACATGCAAAATAACCAGTTCATTGTATTACTCAAAATATAACTTAGGCCTTTGATTTTTATTGTATCCGACTGCTGGCCTTAGTGGCTTTGCTGCAGTTTGCTGCCTGTGTCGACACACTTCCGCCATTTGACACTAATTGGTATATATTGGGAGCCGCAGTAAATTGCATGTCCCAGGCCCCTACTTGTAATTACCATTAGGAGGCTGACATGAATGTTTTTTTTTTATTTTATTTTAGTCGGTAAGCCCTATTTATGGTAAATCCAACATGAGTGAATGTATTATGAGGTAGAATTCAGAGGCCACTGGGAACACAGAGTAAACACATGGAATAAAGCATATGAAATACAGTTCCCAGTGATGTCTTCATTTCCTACAGCCACTAAAATTAAAGAATAATGTATTCAGAGATATTTTACATGTTGTGACTTGAAGGAAAAGATGAGCATGCATACTTGACTAAACCTAATAAATATAAAATAGTTATTTCTAGGGCCTGAGCACCAACCTATGCAAGGTCTCTGTGGTAATACAAGGAATTATTAGTTTTCCCCCAAATTAATCTTAGTTCTAAGGGGCTAACTGTGCTCAGAAAGTTATGAAACTTTTGGCATTGGCTGTGGCAAAAGGTTCAACAGTGCGCCCTACAAAATTTCTTTGTGACACGTTTCACACACTGTTACGAAAATCACATGTATCATGTCCAAAAAAAACAAACAAACAAACAAAAAAAAAAAAACAGCCTAATCCTAACAAGATATTATTTATATTTATCATAATATTATAATATTAGATATTATAATCTATCCCAGATTTCCCAGATTTGATGATCCCAGGCAGAGGAAGTAAGCCTTTTGTTCGATTCATATGACATTTTGGGTAATTGTGTACTGGAACATGAAGTATAATTAGTGTTGCCGAGTGTCACATAGTGGACACAGGAAATGACACTGAACTCGTTTGCACAGTGTCCAGAACACACAACAATTCAGAGGCCTGCTAAACAGTCTGTGCACAGTAACACACCTCGACGACACAGGGGTGCGAGGCCATGTTCATCGCTGCTTACAGCTTTAATTATGTTTATTTTCTACAATTTAAGACTAGTCAAACTAATACAAGAATCAGACTGTTTTTGTTTTGAGAAATTACTGTCAAAGTGATTTAACAACAGATAAAATAATTCTCCTGATGCAGAGGGGGAATGCAGTATAGTAACATCTCTTTAGTGTTGTTTTTCTGTGTTTAGGATTAAATTATTTCATAAATGAAGAAGTGTGTGCGTATAGTTGTGTGTGTGTTGAAGGTGAGTGGCCTGCATGTCCGTATTTGGTGCCGTTTTCAATTTAAGTCAGTGCTTATCATTTGTTCACCGTTATTCATCATCATTACTACATGGCAAAGACTGAAGGTTAAGGCTAATTTGTCTTCTCTCACATTCACTTTCTCTCTCTGTCCCTTTGTTCATATTCCAGTCTCTCTCTCTCTGTCTCTCTGTTTTGGTCTTTATATCATTCTTTCAATCTGTATCTGTCTCTCTTTTAAATGTGTATCTAGATTCATTTTTACTAAGGAGGAGCAGTCAGCTTACCCAAACGGAACATTATTTATGCTAATCTAATAATTAGCTGAAGAAAGTTGATGATTACTCTGGGGTAAAAGAAACCACTGGGACCTGTTGCCCCTCCCTGCAGCAGTCTGCCCTCAATTAAAGTCTTTAAATAAGTGACCTCACACCTCTCTGTATCCTGGCAGGGGCTCGCTCAGGGATAGTCAGCACGCAGGCTAACCCCTCCTCCCACCTCCCTTCCCCTTTAATTATTGAAGAACACTCCACAACTCAAGATGACTGTAAATATAAATGACTGAATGATTTAAAACCCTACAATTACCTAGCCCATTCTTTAGACCCGTTATTACTATGGTTGTGCAGCAAGAGGTGAAGTAGTTAAATGGATGAACTATTCCTAAACTGTGCAATGTCTTGTATCTTTGACATATCATCAGATCAAATGTTAACACAAATATGCATTTTAAAACTTTAAATTAACATTTTATTATGGCTTAAAAAACTATTTTAGATGTGTAATGTGTACTCGTATTGTCACTATTTTCACAAAGAAACATGAAATCTGTACATTACAACTTTCAATATAGCAGATGTTCTCATTTTTTTTTCTGAGCCAAGGAGAAAAAGAGAAAAAGAGTATACCCCCTCATGTATGGAATAATTTGAAATAATTTGACATAGCTCAATTGTTTTTACATTTTTACATTTCTCCTTAGATACACTGAAAGAGCAACACAGAATAAATGAAAGAAAGATATGAGACATGAATTAAAAGTATTTTCACCTTGTCAACACAGAATAACATAACATACATTCATTTAACAACTTAATTATTTTGAAATAATGTACAACAGAATATGATGACTCTGTGGACTAAATAATGTAAGATATGATGTACAGTATATTATATATAGAATAATAGACCTAATAATAGGCCTAGCCTGTGACTTGATTATGGTTGGCCCCAGAAATTGTTTGTGTAAATAAGCAATATTTGAATCATAAAATACAAGCAGGCTATAATGAAGCATTTTGTAAATAAACACAAAATATTCTTTTATAGCATGATAATTTTAATGAATAATGTAAAAAAAAATTCACGGAACCTCTGCAGAATGCCACGCCCCTTTGGGGGTCCACTGATCAAATATATGAATTATATTTAAATCGTACTTAAAGATATACTTAGATATTCTGTATCTTTCACATAAAGATCATCAGATTAAACCTTTCTTTGAAAATTGCATTGTGAAAGTGTAAATTGACATTTTATCATGGCTTTTTTTTGAAATATCTAATTTGCACTCTGTTATCACGTTGTTGACAAAGCGCCATGAAATCTGCATATTACAACTTTTACAACAGTATAAACACATTGTACACTTTACCATCTTTTATTTCGTACATCCTGACCCTGGAGTTGTGTATCCACACAGATAGTTTCTGTATTATGTGCAGATGCATTGTGAAAATACAGTGTAGGTGAATGGAATTCCGTTTGCAGTGTTCAGACAATTGAAAAATGTCATCCATCCATTATCTATAGCCTGTTCTCGTATATAAAACGGAACTATAGAAAAACCCAACAGTAAATAAACACACAAACAACACAAAATCAAATTAAAGTAATGTAAAGACGCAGCACACTTATCCAATGCTCTTCATTGCTGTCCTTGTTCGTTCCTTTGGTTTCTCTGTATGAACACGTTTTATTCAGATGTACTCAAGCTTTGAATGTGACAAGGATTGCTGTCAATAGCAGAGTACACATGTTTCAATGTAAGGTAATAGACTATTTCATATTTTTTCTTGTAAGGGTAAGTACATGATGAAAACAAAAGGCAGTGTCAGATAATCAGTAACCTTTAGCCCAACAAGTGATGAATCTGTGGGCCCTTTTGCACCAAATTAGCTCTGGTTTTTTAAACCAGTTCAGTTCCAGATTCTTTGAAACCGGTGCTATCTAGTGAACCAGCCCAGTTTTCCACCAGTTTTGAGGGGAACCATTGGAATCAAGGATGTCATCAACAGAGGGCGTTTTCACAGTACACAACCACCAGTAGAATATGACACGCCCACTTTGGTTCTGAAGAAAAATCTGCTCAAGGTGGGAACAACTTTTCAGGTTCTTAACCATTTTATTTTTGATGGAAATGCTCCGAATTGGTCAAAATGAGGTGCTTGAACTGAAATAGGGCCGACTACATGTTGGTGGAAAAGGCCTGTTGTGGCCTTGACAGATAAATAATAATAATAATGATAACAATAAACTTAAAAGTGCTTTGCAACAAAGAAATTGCATGCAACAATGCTTCACACTAAAAATACATAGAATGAACACAAAAACATGAAAATAATGCCGTAATTAATGTGAAATAAAACCAGCATGTAAAAATAAGATAAGATGAGAATAGAATATATAGAATGCATCTTCACATGGATAAAACCCAGTTGATAATACTCATAAAAGTGAAATGAAAATAGAATGCATAAGATCAAAAATACAGTATATAGCATGCATAAAATAAAAGAAAATCCAGTATTTTTAAAAGAAGTTCACCAAGGCACCAAGCTCTCTGACAGCTTTAAGGAGTGTGTTCAAGAGCTTTGGTGGCTTAACTGACAAAGGCCACATCCCTGACTTTCTTTGATCTGTTTTTGGGAACCTCCAGTGAAGCAGCTGCAGACAGTCACAGTGTCCTTGAAGGCAGGTAGGGAACAAGAGAGTCAGAAATGTAGCTTGGTCTAAGTCCATTAAGGAAAACCTCAGAATCAGTTCTAAATATTACAGGAAGTCCGTGCAGAGCAACTAAAACTCTCCTCTTGGTTCTGGTTAATAGCCGAGCTGCAGCGTTTTTGATGAGCTGAGGTCTCTCTGTGTTTTTGTCTTTGTGTTTTTTGTTGTTGTTTTTTCCAGTAGACCAGTAAAAAGTATGTTCAGCAGTCAGGTCAGCTCGGGACTGGAAGCTCAGATCTGAATCTAGGAAGACAAGAGTTCAGACCTCGGATTTAATCCAGGGAGTCAATTTGCCCAGATTATTGAAACCAATTTTACAACCTCGCTGCTGTGAGTCAGTCTAATTGACCTTCAATTGCACCACTCTCTGTGTGCCGCAGAAACAGTGAGAAAAGCATACTCTTAAAAGTACTCTGCTATCCACTTTTGCGCTTGCACATGAGTCTGTGACATCGCCTTGGAGGCAAACCACAGATATAAAATGTGGCTTTTTCCAAGGTAACATATGCAAACAAACCAGGAAGCAAATTTTAGCAAGCTGTTAAATTTCATGCACAATTTAGTTTCTGTAAATTGAAATTTATGATTACAAAATTGCATAATGGGAGTACTTTGGCAGATTTGCCCGGCGCCTAGTCAGAGGTGCACCTGTTGTAAGGCTCAGAGCTGCGAGCTGAGATGGCGCGTACAGCAGGCAAATCCATTATTATAACTCAAATCCAGCAGTTGCATTTTTCCTGCTGGGACTGACTCTCACTGTTGATTAAGTGCAGCTTTAATCACTGTTGAGACCCTGTGTTGGCAGTACCTGGCCTCGCCTCCTACAACAGGGACTAAGCCTCTGGCTGATTATAATATTCACATGCTAATAACACCATTTATATTACATACCTGGTGAAGTGTCTTTCTTTATTTTGTGTGGTTTTGACATAGCTTGAAGAAGAGTTTACAGCCGGGCTCAGCTGTGAGGGTGAGGTTCATGCTGTCAATAAGTCCAACAACAAAACAAGCTGATAACAACATGAAGTTTGTATCACCATTGTGAGAAGAAATTAAAAAAAAAAAGTTTCTCCTCTTTTTATTTCAGGAGAGGAGAATTCACCAGGCTGGTTAAGTGGAGAGGATGAAGGAAAGACGATGGCACCGTTTTGGTATCCGCTGCTCGCCTGTCACATGCCTGTCTTTGCCACCAAGTCACCAGAGAGAAAGGTAAATGTGCTGCCACTATTACAAGATTAAGATAATTTCTTAAAGACAGCCGGTCTACCATATGTTCTAAAGTTTCAGATGGTTTAAATCAGATAAACTCTCATACAGTAGGTACATGTTTGAAAAGGAAGTAATAAGTATGTAAGCTTTACAGGGTCCTATTGGCAAAATATGACAAAAAATGGAATATAATATTCATAAGTATGCTTTCATTTGTGTATTATCAAGAATCACCGTGTTTTCGTTACCTCGGAATGAGCTCTTTATATCGACGGTCATGGGTCCTCTTCTGTGGAGGTCACCATGCTGCGTGTTGTCATGTTTCTACAGAAGCCCAGAACAGACAGACTTTTTTTTCCCCCGAACACAAAGGTACTTTCAGTGGAACAACTTTTCACACTTCACACACACACACACACACACACACTTTCACACATTAGGAGGGAGACATCACAGAATTCAGCCTACTTATTCACTACTGATGGTCAAAGCAGCACGGCTGTTACAGTCCATATGTCAACAAACACTGAAAGACTACAGTATACCTGGACTTAGGTGTGGAAATATGGAGAAATTATTTTATTTACTATAATTTTGTATGACAGAACTACAGTATTGTGATATATTGTGATACAGTAATTCTTTTGTAAATTCGAAAGAGAAACCACCTATATACAAAAGAACTAGATAGGAATGTCTTTAGTAAATAATACAGTGAATTAAATACCTGTCGTAATTATAGCAATCCTGGTGGTTATTTTGTGAGAAATGTAACTGGTAAGTATCTCAGTGTAACTGGTATGGCAAAACCTCTGATAGTTTCGATACATATTGTCATATTAGCCCAACCAAATCTGGTCACAGCCTGGATGAAAACTGATATACTGTGTGTATAATGCTAATTAATAAGTTAAATATGAAAATCACCCATTTTTATGTGAATGTCCAGTCAGTGTTGATGGTAAATGTAGTCATTTGAATATATTCTTCATTGTGTGCTATATTTATCAAGAAAGCTGAGGTCTCCTGCTCGTAGAGCCTTCCTGACAGCGCCTGCATGTACCAGGATGCATTGCACATGAGCTTCTAATGCCCATGCACCCTAGATATCTATAAACAGATATCTTCATATTGGCAGCATTCTGTTTTTTGTTTGTAGTCCAAGCTGTATTGACTAATCACGCTTGATGGGCTTTGGCTGAGTGCAGGTAAACAGTCCGTGTGGCGAGCGAAAGAAGCAGAAGGCATTGGCTGCATGGAAGAGGCCTGTATATCTGTGATCCATTATCTGCACATTCAGTAGCTACAACACAAGCCCCAAAACAAGAGCCCAAAGAGACCAAATCACCATCAGACGATAGTTGAGGGGTTCCAATATCGTCACAACCCTAGCCTATAGCTTTTACTTTGCTGGCTAAAACATCTACCACACCGCCTAGCTACCCAGAGACGGAGACTAGAAATCGGAGCTGAAATAGCCCGTAGTTCCTCCTCAACACCAGTGACATCACTATGACATCACTGGATGCAGGAAGAACAACAAATTCAGAACTCAGTGTCTGTCAGTATAGCACACAGTGAGGAACTTATTGCTTCAATTGACAACATTTACCATCAACACTGATTCGACACAAAAACTGGTGAGTCCTCCCTTTAATTGAATGCACAACAATAATGCTAATACTATTAATACTAATAACATGATGAAGTATTTCAGTATAAACGGAATCACTGACATTTTCAGGTGGATGATCTCCCTGTTGGTGTTGGTTTAAAGTTTCAGATCACTGCATCTTTCTGAGCTGATGATTTGCACTTAAGCTGCAAAGATTTTGATGTGTTGAATGTTTATAAACTGGCAGTGTTTATACTCAGGAAGCAAAGTGCCTCCCTTCGGATCAATCTGTCAGAGCGATTTGACTTTCACTGACGCTAACTTCTCCTCTGAAGCAGCCGTTAGCCCGTATCGGTGGTGAAATCTTTATTTTAATGAAGGTTTTGTCGAAAGAGATCATAGTGCCATTTAACACAGTCGTTTCACATTCAAGGCAATCAAAACCAGCTTGCCTCGCCCTAACAGCTAAAAATACATCGTCTCAGTCATGATCTCACTCAAAAATACCCAGACTGTTGGAATTACAAGGTGACACGAGAGCATCCCCTCAAGATGCTGGCTGAAGAATTTCCGATCAATACAAGCTGTTAAGACCTAGAAGCCTCCAATAGATCAAATGGTCAGCGCAGGTGAGAGATAGACTAAAAGGGTTTTAGAAGTCAGTGGAAATGGTATGAAATCAATTTGCTGGGGCTGAAAGATGATATTTCCAACCACATTTTCTACCGCTATAATGTGGTTACGGGTCTTACTGAGCAAGGTGTGTGGTGGGGGGAGCCAAATTACCACAGCCACCAGGGGAGGAAGTTATAAAGTGATCATGCAATTATCTTAATGGCTGTGGGACACCCTAGCATAAATCAATGTTCCAACATTAGATTAAGACCTATATGGCAACCAGTCGTCTGCTGGACGAGAGAGGAGGGTGAGTCGAAAAAACAGCAGCTGGAAGTGCGGCAAGTGTAGCTTTGACACGGTGGGGGGATTTCCCAAAAGATCTCGCCGGCGTTCCGGAGTATTCTGCAAAAGTGTGTTACACCTGGCTGGAAGCGGAGCCAAGTCAATTAATATATTTTGAGCCAGAGGGACCCCGCGGTCTCTGAGGATCTGCTCATATTCTCGACAAACAAATGAAGCACCTGAGCACGCCAGTGAAGGGCACGGCGGCCGTGTCAGTCACGAACGTGGTTTACCATGAAATTGTTTATCTTTATTTTATGAGATACATCAAACGGAGCTTGTATGTTTTCATATGAGGCGTCGCTGAAAAGAGCTGTGATGGTCACTAATGCTATTAAAGGGAGAGTTCACCCCAAAATCAAAAATACATATTTTTCCTCTTACCTGTAGTGCTACTTATCCACATAGATTGTTTTGGCGTTAGTTGCTGAGTTTTGGAAATACCGACTGTAGAGATGTCTGCCTTCTATGGAATATAATGGAATAGAGGTGTGAAAATATCATAGTGCTCATGATATATTGTTATTTCTTTCATGATTGGAAAAAAAACTCATACTTCAGTCATGTGGAAGTTGTTTGGTTACAAAAGGTCACACGTACAATAAACCATAGTAATATATAAGAAGTGCAAGAAGACTGTGCAAAGGGAGCAATAAAACAAACTAAATTAAGCACCTCAAGCAGAAGCATCCGGTTGAGTACGAGGAGAGACAGAATTCCCGTGAAGAGAGCTCAACAGCTATTGTGAGTTCTAAACTAAAAATATTTCTCAGCATTTTGTCATATTGTCAAGAATATCATCATTGCAGATTACCCTAAAATATCTGATATTATTTCTAGTGTTATCTCGCCCACCCCTATAATGGATCTAGTTGGCACTCAGCTTGTGGTGCTGAAAGTGCCAAAAAAAAAAAAAAAAAGAAGCATTTGAAAAATTCAGTAGCAATGTAATGACCCAACTACTCGAGATAATCCACAGACCCTGTTGTGATCAGTTTCATGTAGGAACTATTTTATTCTGTCTATGGTAGAATCTACTGGAAATACTTTCTTTCTGTGGTAGAATCTGCTGGAAATACTTTATTTCTACTAGAAATGAAACTCCTCACAACAAGGTCTGTGGATTACGTTAACTAACTGGGTCATGATTTGTGGAAAGAGACACTGGTGTTGAGTTTTTCAAATGTATTTTGTGCAGGGCTGCCCCCGACTAAAGATTTTCCCTAGGTGATCAGTAGTTATCAGTCTAAGCCAAAAGTCAGTGAGTCGTCGCATAATTATGATATTAATTTAATTATTCAAATATGTATTTTTGGGGCACGAAGTGAGCTCCCTGTTAGTTGCTAATTGGTACATGGGTAATGATTCTGAATGTGTCTGAACAACCAGCAGGAGACTGAACATTTTGTTATTTCAACACAGTGTAACACAAGTCTTCTTGTTGAAAACACAGCAATAAATAACTTCACAAAAACAAATACTCGCACTATGGACGATGCGCTGTGGACGATGTGTACTTACAAATTAAATTGCAAACTCACTCCTCGACCGCATCAAGCTTCCTGTCCCTGCCAGAATCCGCCGTGCCTTCAGTGTCCTCAGAGTCAGAGCCCTGTTGGAGCTGCTGAAATGTTAAATCCACTCAGGTGCTGTAGTTTCCTGTCAGCCGGCCTCCACTGAGCGCTGTGGCCTTATCCCATAGAACCACTAACTGAGTTAACTTGCTAATGGCAGCTACAGCACAGTTAGTAGCATTGTGCTCTAAAAAAAACATCTGTGTTGCGATAATCGCTCGGGACAACGTCAAAGCGCAGCTCTCAAATGGAATTTGACATTTTTTTATTTCTTTTTTTAATGAAAACTCTTGGCACCGACTAATGGTTAAGTGGATTAATTTTTTGGCACTTTGAGCACCACAAGCCGAGTGCCATCTAGTCCCATTATATTCAAGAGAAGGCAGACATCTCTACGGTTGAGATCTCCAAAACTCGGCAACCAAAACTGTCTAGATGGATAAACAGCACTACAGGTAAGAGAAAAAAGTATTTTTGATTTGAAGGTGAACTGTCCCTTTGAGGCTAATATGAGATTGTGGAAAGAAAAACACTCATGCTTGCATTGCTGTGTGTGCGACTATATGTTCACGTGTGTTTTCCTGCCTCTATATATGTGCTAGAGTTGCATATTTCTCTGTATTTGTTTGGCTATATGCTGCACTTCTGTGCATCGCAAGAATGGCTATGTGATAGGAATGGGGCCTGGGTATCAGAAAGCTGAAGAGGTAAGCAGTAGTATTTCTTTCCCTTTTTTGACTAAAGAGAAGGTAGCATTAAATGGAGTGACTTTAAGTCCTTCATGCAGAGCAGACTGTGATTAGGGGCTTAACTCAGCACCAGCCCCCCTCTCCCTCCCTGTGTCTCCATCTTTGCCTCAGCCACTGCCTCTGGGACACACACGCCTCTCTGTGCCAAAGCTCCGCAGCATCTCTTTCTCCAGCTCTTGCAGCTTCTCTTGGCAGTCTGAGTTACAGTGAGTAGAAAGGATGAAGAAAGGGAGGCAAAAAAAAAAAAAAAAAGAAATCCCAGATTAAAAGAGATGTGGCCGAAGGGGCCGAAGCCATTTCCTACAGAAAATAAAGTTCTAAAGCAGCGTAGCATGAACAACATGCACAGGTCACCTAAGGGAGCTCAACCCACTGCTGGCTGCATGCAGCTCTGTGCACCCCGGTCCACTCGGTGGGAGCTGGAGAGGGCTACTGGGCGAACTCGTTAGGCACCGGAGATAAACCTTATCACAAGTCTGCTGAGTGAGAACAGCGAGTCCTCTCAATTTATCTCTTTCACCCCCCCCCCCCCCCCCCCCCCCCCTCTCTCTCTGTCGCAACACACACAGAATCAGGTGCTATCTTGGTTAATAGACAAACCACATTCTGATGGTCCTTGTTGTTTAAAGAGTCAGTGCACGCTCCGTTTCGGTGCCCTCTCTGCCATTTTGAAAGATGAAACAGAGCAAGTTTGGCAGTTGGCCCACAGGGAGGGTGTGAGGTACTCGGGTTAAGGAATTAATAGGAGATACTATAGCAGAAAGGGTAACAGCTGAACCAGATCTCTATACAGTAGAATCAGCTGTTAAATGGAACGATTAATACCATTTTCTGCACAAGTAGCATGTTGGTACGTGATGTCGATCTTAACAGGATTGATGCTTTTAATTAATACAGATAAAAAGATTAAATCTGAGTCTTTGACTGAAATCTTACACAGAAATCACACTTGCACACATTGCTATTATTTGTAGCCTTGTTCCTAAGTAGACTGATGTGATGCTAGCATAAATCACTGTGTCAAAACAAACCAGTGCAAAAACATTAAAATTAAAATACACAGGATTGTTTTTAAATGCACCATTCAAAGTTGGACCCTCCCCCTGCATCAATGAACATGAGAGGTAGAGAGTGAACAAAGTGAGGGAACATTTGCAAAAACAAATTTTCCAATTGTGTCACAACTGTTACATTTTAAATCACAATAAACTTACACCTTTTTGCATGTGAATACAGCTAAAACAATTCTCAGTCTGCTCTCTCTCTCTCTCTGTGTGTGTGTGTTTATCTCTTCCTGCATCTCTCACAGACAGAGAGCAGAGGAGAGAGACAGAAACAGCAATGCATACGTTACCGAAAACAGCAAAATTTGAAAAAATATGGAAATGCAGGAAGAGGGCAGTGTTTGTGTAGATACAAAGACCACCACAGCCTTTTAGTTTTAGGAAAATCTTCTGGAGTATGCCTTTAAGTCAGATTTATCACTTAGACAATCACCAGAAAATAAGCTGTCCAACATTTTAATCATTAATCATTTGTCAAGGAGAAAACATCCAGACTTGAGCTAGCTCCATCCTTTCAAAATGTGACTATTTACTGCTTTAAATAACTCAATTCGACCACCTTTAAAGATGTCACCTTGGGCTCTTACAACCTGTGATGGACATTTTATAGACTAAATAAATAATTAATAATGAAAATAACAGACCTAAAATGAACACTTTACCTTTTATTATGTGTGTCAACGCACTGCCTCGGATGTAGAAGCTAAATCTATGTACGGATTCTAAGGGTAGATAGTACAGTTCTGTAGTATCTGGAACTTAACTAAGCTGGACAAGCTCCACTGTTCTTTCATCTCCCTGTTTGACTGCATGAGCCTTGCAGAGTTTCAGCTGTTTCCTTCAGTTCAGTCCAGCAGGCTGAGTAAGTCTGAAGCCTGGAGACCTATAATGGATGTATTTATGAAACCCAATACTCTGACAGCTCAGCAAGCTGTAAAACAACATTTGATGGCGTCACATAGTGCATTGGGAACTGAATGGCTTAAATTATGTGCCTGTCTCTATCTAGGACACATATTTTCCTGTGCACAGTATTTCTCTATGAGTGTTCATTCAGCAAAGCTCTGAAGAAGATCAATGCCCGCATCCCTGTCCTGTTGATCCAAACACACCCTCACAGAGGTGCATGTGCATACTGTATGTGCAGTATTTTACGGTGAGGGGACAGGAATCCTTCGGCCGCATAATGATTCACAAACGCCTCATATCTCCTCCAGTAGGAAAGCACCTCTTCCTCTGCAACTCTAAAAGGTTCTTAAAGATCCGAGGCTACAAAGACTTTCGAAATAGTAAAGGGACATGTTTCCAGACTCCGTTTATGAGGCATTAGGCTAGGACGGGGTTGAGGATGGCTGCTATGCCAGAGCTCTTATAATACCTTGGGGGATTTCATCATGTATGCTTTGAAGTGCGGAATGACAAACTGGAAAAGGGTTTGGGCTGCATCAGGGTTAGCTTCCTTTCTCTTTTTCTGAGAGGATTAGCTTCTGTGTCTCAGCTCAGAAAACCGCAAAGCCTGGCCACATCTCAGCCCTAATACACTCCACAAGTTTACACAGATCACACAGATCACCATAATTATTTATTTATGCACTTATGCTTGTCTTTTCCTTTTTTTTCGGAGTGGGTGTGATTCATTCTTGAAATCCATTAAACATGTTATAGATCATTTCTCTCTTTGTCATCTGGTGGATTCACACTGTCCTGGGTCAGTACTGAGGTCTGGGCTTGTTTACTGAACTAGCTGGTGCTTTTGGGGTCATGTTGTGCATGTCCCTCTCATTCGCTGTGTCATCCATCTTCCCTGCTGATGGAGTGATAAGAGAGCAGCACTGTGCATTCAGCCAGCCACATGAAAGTGACTGCGTGTACAGAAAATTAGCTTGTTTGACAGCAGCAAATACACTGTGTTCATGGCTGCGTTCATAGTGTTGTCTGGTGAGTGACTGATTTACCAACATAATGGCTCGAAGCTCTTACAGCCAAGATGAAGGAAAGATCTCAGTGTGAAAGCTGTGTGTGTGTTTAGCACACCACAGATGAGATACTATGTTATGAAATATGGATTAAAAAGGAAAAGGACAGTGTGAAAAGGTGGCCTTTCCCTGGTGCAACGCCTTTCTGATGATTTATTTCCTCTCCACCCTCTAGCCTGTTTTTTTATTATAATTTTTTGTAGGTAAAGCCATCAAGTTGACACCTTACGCAATGTTTCTCCCTCTGTTTTTCTTGAAGGTCGTCTGCTACCGCTCAGAGTAGCAGATATCAGCCACCTCTCTGATTTGTCGAGAATAGATGCCACAGCATGGATTAAAAGCTCGTTCTAACCACAGATCCACTGGGGTGTAGCAGCTCCCCTTTCTAACTCTGCAGTAATATCCTTCTGGCAAACAGAAAAACACAAACAGTGGGAGGCGCATGTGCTTGAGACTGTTTGGAGAGAGCACACCGTTCTCTCTCAGACCTGATCCTCATCAAGATTAGTTTTCTTTGCTTATAAGCAACTTTGGATAATCTACAGTATGCAAGCTTTTCTGTGACTATCAGGGTCAAATGAGTCGTGATGATGACCAACAATACTGACTGTGCTGTGCTTTATTTCAGCATTTGGCTGTTTTGGCTTCATCATCATTTGCACAAATGATGCTCAGATCTTTTGCCAGTATGCCATCAGTGGCTACCCACCAGCTTCTTAATGTAGGGGACACGTTTTCTACTTCGATTCAATTCACATCCGCAAAGTAATGAGTTCATAAGCAGAACATGAGTTTCTGCATGATGTTTGATTTTCATTGCATGGTTTGTACTTTAGACTTGGAGACTTCATTTTATCGTAATAGGTGCTCTGAAATAAAACTGAATATCAAGCATCATGCAGACAGAACCCAATGTGGCATCTAGTACCAAAATCAACAGGTGCTGTCTGCAATATTAAAGCCACTGGAAGCCCAAATTCACATCCTTCTAATGATACAAGGTGATAGGGTCTCATGTACATATTAGTAAGTATCTACAAATCTTCAAAATTAGTTTTAATATGATTTTGAAATATTTTCATTTAAGTTTTTGTACACTTTCCTGACTCTAGTAATTTATTACAAAAGTTATGCAGTTGACACCTCCCAGGTCCAGCCCCTTTTGGAAGCTTGGTCAAGTTTCTCCCTTTCTTTTACTTGTACTTAGATATGCCATGGTCAAGGCCCGTCAGTGTTGAAAAGAAATCCACATTTCAAAGGAGGATAAAGGATGTTGCTGGGGGACCTGTAAAAGCCACATATATGTAGCCACATCTTAAGTTAGCTAATGTTCACAAAATGCTACCTAATAGCTATCTAATATACATCAATTGTTAGCTAATTTACCTGATAGCTAATGTTAGCAAAATGCTAGCTAACTAGCTAATCTACATGAATAGTGATCTAACTAGTTAGTGAGCATTTTGCTAATATTAGCTAACTTATTCGGTCCCTACCTCTGCCTTGCCACAAGCATCCTTGGGCAAGACTCTGGACCCCATTTTGCCCCAAGTCACTTGGATGCATCAGCCTGTGCACTCCAAAATTGGTGGTCCTGAGCCCAGATAAATGGAGAGGGCTGTGTCAGGGAGGGCATCCAGTGTAAAAGGCCCATGTCAAATCAAATGTGCGCATCCATGACAGGTCCCCCAGCAACATATTTTGAATTCAAAATTTGTTTTTCTATACGCCACATAACATATCTAAGTACAGAAAACGGAATGCTCAACTGATTTTGGTGAACAGGGCAAAAAGGTGCGGGATGTAGAAGGGTTAATTTATTCCACCATCCAATCATAAAAACATAAAAATTCAGTTGTCAGTCAGTTGTTCCCCTCACACAGATGCAACAAAACCTCTCTGCTCCCACTTAAAATTAGTTTGAGTCAACTTAAAAATGGGGAACTGAAGCTGTTCTTGCCAGACTCCTTTTTTGTTTTGCCTTAATCCACAGCAAGTCATGTTAGTTTTGATCTGAACTAAAGTGTTAAAACACCCAAATTAAAAAATTACACAAACTAATTAACCAATCCAGGCAGCGGTGGTTCCGTAAATCCTTGTCCCTGTTTTTGTCAAAGGAGTCTGGTTGATTGAATTGATTTGAAGAAAGCATAGATGGCAGCTTCAGTTCCTTTAGAAAAAGCTGACTGATGGCAAAATAAAGCAGTGAAAATATTCTAAATATTCTGTATACTTTTTTTTTGTGGGCTAAAGTGCATTTTGCTGCTGCCCCCATCCAAACATCAATCAAAATGTGATCTGCCAGGCCATGATCTCCCACAGTCTTGGGAAACCATCTGTTGTCTAACAGCAAAATGAGCTGTTTTTTCTTTGTTTTTTTTTCCAGCTAGGTTTTTTAATAGTTATTAACATTTATTTTCACCCAGATGTGTGTGGATGCTTAATGAGACATTGAACTTTGACATCATATATGCATATTTACTATTTAAAGCCAACTTTCCAGGAACTTTAAATGTTCTGTCAAACTATGATGTTAGTTTTGTTTTTTGATTTTTTACTCTACAAGCTTCACTCTGCAGAGATTTATTCAGTTTAACATACCTCCTGATCAATATTTATTTGACGAACTGTTTGTTGATGTACTGAGAATCACACTCAGAGAAATTTAACTTCCTCTACGTCAAATCTAGTTGTAAATTATGGAGCCATTCTCGGAGTCGGAAGCTTTTGAAACATGTACACAGTTCTCTCCCCACAAACAGACCGCTGCTGCTCATCCTCTGAGTTCAGAGGGGGCAGACAAGCTTTTGGCATGCGGAATATGAGAATGCAGAAGGAAGTGTCAATCTAATTTCTCTGTGTGCAGCCGGATCACAGCAGACCTGTCGCTGGAGCTGATACGGCCTGGCCCTTCTGGTCAGCGTGGCTCGGCTCAGGAAAAACCCAACTCCAGACACACCAAACTTGTCACTGTCACAAATACAGGGGGGCAGTGACAGCACACAAGCTCTGACTGCTTAACACTCCCGATCAAAGAGGACCTCTCGCTGGGGTCAGGGCAGAAGTCAAACTTTGGCATTCGCAGAGAACAACTCTGAGGGAGTTGTGACAGTTTCCAACATCTTGGCTAATGTACCACAAGTGTACAGAGGTCAGGCTTTCTTCTTTGTAGATCTGGATCTCTACTCTGCCAGGGCAACGCAGCATCAGCAGTCAAGTTTATTGAACTCAAGTAATGGCAAGAAGGTGCTTTCAAGCCGAAAGCAGCAACTGCCGGCTGTGCCACATCCGTTTGCGATAAATTTAAGTCCTGTGTCAGCAGCAAACAAAGATGCAAGAGCCACATTAATAAACACCCGTGAAAAATAAAATTCACACAAAGATACAAGGTTTTCAGAGCTCATTAGGTATGCTTTCACACGCTCAACAAAATATAAATGCAACACTTTTGTTTTTACTCCCATTTGTAATGAGTTGAAGTGTAACAGCTAAGACTTCTATTCACGCAGACGGTTTAATTCTCTCACAAATCTGTTAATATCAGTGCTAGTGAGCACTTCTCCTTTGCCAAGACAATCCATCCACCGGACAGGTGTGGCATATAAAGATGCTGATTAAACAGCATGATTATTGCACAGGTGTGCCTTGGACTGGCTGCAATAAATGTTTATTTCACATAGGGCTACAGACACCGTATTTGTTCTCAGGATGTCATGACCCGCCCTACTCTGCCTCTGATTGGCTTGTGCTCGTTGTCTTCGTTGGTTGGGTTGGTTAGGTTTAGGCATGAGGAGTGATTGGTCAGGGTTAAGGCCTTTTCACATATTTTAAAATGCAATAATTTGTATCACTGGCATTCACTGAGCAATATTGCGGCTTTTTTTTTTTTGTTTGTTCCAACATGAAAACATCTGATGAATCAAACTTCATGTTGCTGATTCTGTCACATCCAAAACAGTCAACATAGTGGATCGCTTTTTGCACGTTTTGCAGAACTCAATTTGATATGATAAAAGGGGGAAAAAACTACAGAGACAATGATTTCAAAGACAACATGTGGAGAGGAATTACACATTAGCATCAGTATGATGGTGGTGTGTATATCAAGCTTCAGGAGCCTACAGAAAACTTCTTTGTTTAAATTTGCAGCTGGGCAGCCCCGCCTCCTGTCCAAAATGCGCACTGCGCACATCTGGAACTGTTTGCAAATCATATAATACATATGTTACCTCAGACATGCGCCTAGTCCCTTTTTCAAACTTGGTGCCATCCTGAAACACATCTTGTAATACAGTTTCAGCTCCTGAACCGAGCAGTGAGACTCACCAAGTTCCTCTCTCTTTCTCAATTTTGGATGTACCCAGTTATATTATTTTTTATTTCTTTTTATTAAATAAACGGAGCCTCAGGTCATTGTCTTTTGTTGTTGATTACATCTTTTTTGCCGCAGCGGGATTTCTTTTTAGAAGCTGAATAATTTATTCTCAAAATTGTGTCGCACTTAAGGCGAATTATCATGCAAATTGAAATTTTGCTTCAAAACTATTTACAATTTTGTGCCGTTTTTGTGTCGTTGTTGGTGAGTAAACCAAATAAACCAAATGAAATTTTTCTTACGGAAACCTTTTGTTGAGACACAAGTTGTTCACAGTGAGCTGTTGACCTGATTTGTCATTATTTGGGTGCTTGAAAACAAAAAAATTACAATTGCAAATATTAAATTGTTAACCATTTATTCACTTTCGCTTCAATGAGCTTTCTCAAAAGTTTTTGAAAAACAAATTTTTGGGGAATTCTAAAAAAAGATTCAACTTCATCAAAAGAAGAAAAGTAAATTATCTCAGGAAAGCATCATTATGTGGTAAAAACCTTTTCAGAACTTGGGTTGGGCTCAAAACTCAAAAACCTATTGAAGTAAGCTGCCTTGAAATTTTGAGTTTTCTAAACTTTTTCATTTTTATGTTGTGCACACTAAAGAGAATTTAAACAACTGTGTGAACAAAAGTTTGAGAGAAATAAACCTTTTGTGTGCACAGAAGTAGTCTTAGTTTTTCTGCTTAACTCACATAAAATCTGAGTGAAAACAGAAGTGTTGTGCTTATATTTTTGTTGGATGTAGTAGGTGATGTTAATAACAAACTGAGAGCTATTATATTATGAATGACGAGCTTGCCAACAGTACAGTCTTCTCTCCCTGCCGTTTATTGGCCAGGACAGCATTACAGGTTGTGCTGGCAGTACAATGGGCAGCAAAGTTGCAGCTGCGTGTGCACTGAAATAAAGAGAGGTGTATTGAAATAAATGGTGCAGATACCCGAGAGGCTGTGTTAGCATCAGCATGCTAATACAGGCATGTCATCATTACATCCTGTGTACCTAAGCTTTTAATTAATTTACTAAACAGCTGGAACAGGGATGCTGAAAAGGATTTGGGGTTTTTAATTTGCTGCTGTAATGACAGGATCAAGGTGGTTTTATAACTGCTGACTCTGGGTTTCACAGTTAGTGTGTGCTAAAGAGATTCATTTACTGGGTGTAAGTTCAGTGTTATTACTATAATTACATGGTAATTACTCAGTAGTTACATGCTTTGCACCTCTCATAAGCCTGGCTCCCATACTGTGCATCTTCTTTTCCCTTCCTTAATCACCTTGCCAATAGAGGGCAGTGCAGTGCTTGTATAAATATATATATATTTATATATATATTCACAGGGCAGACACACCCACCGTTTGACAGCGAGGTCGTTTACGAAGGGCCTGATCTGTTGCTGTGACAGTTAACATACTAATTACAGGGAATCATAGACACTCTAGCAATGCCTCAGAGTAGAGTCCTCCTTCTCTGGCCCTGGGTTTCTGCTCACTCTGTACTTGTCAAGATAGCATGCAGGAACAAATTATGTACCCAGAAGGGAAATCCTGCAGATCTGCTAAATGTGCTAATTCGGTCACATTCTTCCTCTGTGATTATACATCAATGTGGAGAGAGGGCGATAGGCAAAAACTGCATCAATTCAAAAGGATAGGGAAGAAAGCCCCCTCTCCTCTTTGATTTCCTATTGTGCCAAACCAATCCTGTCTGTTGCAGTGATATGTTCTCTCCTTATTCTCTCTTCAGCTAATTAGTCTTCCTGCTACTTGCTTTCAAGACATGGACAACTACCCCTCTGAATGCTGCTTAATTTATTGTTGTTGGCCAGTGTTAAGAGATTTAAGGAGAGGGTGTTTTTGCCTTCTGCTTTCTCTTAAAGTAGACACAAATGTGAACTTTTATGTGATTCAGAAGGTGTTTTCACACAGTTTAATTGCTGTGTAGTGAAACTAATGAGTCGACTTTACCTTTGTTATCCGGTCCTGTTATGAAATGCCAGCTCTTGGGTTGTTCCGCACAAGACAGTTAAATCATGGGTGGAAAATAAAATCATTTGTTTTAAAATATTCAAGTACAGTTGGGTCCAGACCTTCAAATCTGCCCACTCCACCGAGGTGACTGATTCTCTGGTCTGGCACCGTGACATGTAACAGCGTCCTCTCCATTAAAATGATTAGTCAATCAGCGCCACAAGGCGGGATTAAAGCTGTTGTCAAGGGCTGTGCAGCTGTGCGCCAGAACCAATGAGTAATAACAACAATGGTGGCCACTAAAGACAAGATAGACGCTGCTATTGAGGCTGTTTTAAGTTGACTACAGTACAGCCGTAACGATTAATCGATTATGAAGTGATTATTAAATTAATTGTCAAATATTTTAATAATCAGCAATCAGTTTCTATATACATAAATAACAGTCTGTTAGCTTGATGTTAACACAGTTTACATTGTGATTTTCTTAATAAACGGATCCATCAATCCATCAAACAAAATGCATGCTCATACTTTGAGCCATATATTTCATCTGATCTGTTGTAATAGCTGCTTACTTCACATTGCCGACTCATTTTATTACTGTGGCTTCAACACTCCACACTGACCAGCTACAGCAACCTCAAATGCTGCAGCCTCTTAATGTCAATACTCAAAATTCACAGTCTCAAAGTTCAATTTCATATGTGAATGAAAGTAAATTTAAATGCTCACATTGTGCTGTGTGCAGTTTTCAAGAGCTCTATTTATTTTGGCTCACATCTTATTTTATTTATTTTCTTATGGTACCAGCTTGATGAACAGGTACAACTAAAATTCACTCAGTTCACAAAGTATTATCTTTACTACTTTAATATGCAATATAGCATTAATGCTGCTGAAATAAACCTCAAAGACTGACTGACGTGATATTGCATTGTTTTTTGGAACATGAATTATGCTATACAGTCTCTAGAAGTGTATGATTCAACTTTTTCCTATGGTTTAGTGTTAAAAAAGAGAAACAGAAATCACAAATTGTAATATCGAATCACAATACATATTGAAGCATCGTGATAATATCGAATCAGAAGGTAAATTTATCGTCCCGGCCCTACAAACGAGTTAGCTTTTCACAGTGTGGCCCAACTCAGCTGTGAAAAGTACATAAAGACGTTGTTGTAACATTAGAAGTACTTCTTATTTCTTTTCTAAGGCAGTAAACACAACACACAGCTTGTCTACACACTTTATGGCTGACTAGAGTAACGTAACTGCCCTTTACAACACATGGCATGGCAACGCACCAGTGCCAACTTAAAATGAAGTTAGATTCAGGTGAATACGTTGGTCTCTGGTGATTGGTTAGGGAAAATTGAACACCCCCCCTCCAGGGAAATTGGTTAGAGTGGAGGCAGTGTCAGGCTGAACATTGAAATGGAGTGTAACGAGTTGACAATTGAGACTGATATTAGGCAACAAAATACAGGCTAGAAACAAACCTAAAGTGTGGTGGTTGAACAACCAGATTAGTATTTGTGAAACAGTCGTGATTCTTTTTTGTCTCATGTTATGCCAAGCAGGCCACCATAGAATTAGAATCCAAGGATTGCAAGGGGCAGATTCAAATTTGGGAGGTGCTCCTTGATGTGCAGAGCCTCCTTGGCAAAAGCTAGCTGCAACCACCACATGGCTAGGACGGAGCTGGCACCAGAGCTGCCTTTGTTCTGCGTTTCCTGCCATCTGATATTAAGGATTATAGAAAGCCTTGTCCACTCTTGTGCCCAGGGTTTCATCTAGGACCCCATGTTGACAAACAGTTGTGTCAGTTTCTGTCTTTGAGGTGGGTGAAGACAGCTCTTCCAAAGCTTGTCTGGGCCCTGTGCGGATGTCTCCTGTCTCTGGCAAAAAGGGAAGGGAAGATGGAGGAAGTGATTGACTACACAGAGAAGTTTTGGCCCGTAGTCCTCTTTTGAACCCATTAATGCAGGGGCAGTACACTGCTTTCATCCAGAGTTGGAACTGCCATGGCCGCAGGAGTCAGCGATGTGGGTGTGTGGATCTGTGCGTGTGTGTGTGTGCATGTGTGTGAAGAGGGGGGCATAGCGACACAGCGAATTTGCATCACATTTGTTGGGCGTGTTGCAATCGTTCAGCTAGGAGCGGTGAAGGACACGAAGAAGAAAATCTCAGTCGAGTCATGAATATGAGTTTGTGATGTCCTACCAATGTCAGGCTGTGGCTCTGAGCAGTGATATGCAAAACCACTCTCCAACTTCATTCCACTTATTGCTGATATGATCTGTGGCATAGCCAGGGGAGACAGGGAATCGTTACTGTACAGACAGTGGTTATTAAATTGAGGGAAATGTCCTGAGCCGGTTTTAATAATAAGCTGATAGCCATATGGTTTTGCCGCAAGCCCTAAACACCTCTAAAGGACCTGATACAGGCCTATCAAGAGTTAAAAATCAGACAGTCTACTCAGCCCTCTCGTGCAGATGGTTTAATCTTATTGTCTTCAAATGACTTTGAATATTCTGAACGTAACGCAGGCCTGCAAGCACAGCAGGTGGTTGGCCCTTTGATCTCTGTGTGTAGATGCTGGTGGAATTTAAATCACAGGGTGACATCCAGCTCATGAAATCATAACATGAACAGCAAGTTTCAACTTTGATCCTGTTGTCCTTTTGTATTAGCTTCATTAGAGAGTATGATGTATTGGAAAACAGATAATGAGTAAACAACATTTTGCCGTCCCCGTATGGTTGTGTCATGAGAGTGTCCACAAACAATGTGTGTATAACGGCTTATGTAGCATAATATACAGTGCATATACACCCAGTTGCCAGCTGCAGGATCATATTTGAGGATGTGCTGCATTGCATTATACAGGAAGGTGTTTCCGTTATTTAGCTTATCCTCACTGATGTAAACGGAATGAAAAAATAATAGTAACATTGTAGTGGACCCAAGCCTGTAATGACAGATTTGTTTTTGTTTGCATTCTTTTAATTTCTGAATAATTAGTGTCACAACTAAATTAAAATTGGCTGATTAGCTTATCAGGTCCAATTGCTACAGCAGGGCAGCAGCTATCTTTGCTGAGGTCCACAAAAAAACTTACACTGTGAAAATGCACCACCAATTTATATCATAACACATATCATTACAACATACACAGGACAAAGGCTAGAACACACACACACTCACACAACAGACAAGAAAAGCTCCTGACACTCCTGAAATAGATGATATTCAATTACTTCAATTATAGACAGCATGCACCACTTTCCTGACTTTACATGTACTATATTCATACTCACAGCAGACCCTCCACAGCCACAAGACACATTAACACAAGAGCCATGTTTAATTTGCAGAAACAAGTAGACAAAATGAGCCTTTTGAATCAAACTCACATTTGTCTTTATTCCAAAATCTGCCAGTTTTTTCTACCAGTGACTAGAAGTTAAACAAACAAAAAATTCTGCCTCTGTTCAAGGTCTTCAATCAAAATATGCTCTTTTAGCACCATTTTAAATCACATTTTACTATCCTCTTGTGTTGTGTGTCTAGGAAATAAATTCCATTAGCTCGGTACATAGCCGTTCATTTGATTGTGTTTGTTCATGCTTTTGGTAAAATAAAATTTCCTTCAATATCATGCCATGTAGATTAGTCATGTCTATCAAAACTGAATAATAAATTCTTATACCAAATAAGCAGAGTTGTAACAGAGAGACTGTAAAAGCTCTCTGAGGCTCCAAGGCCCCTCGGATTCTTCTTTAAACGCTTGGATACTTAGATAGATGAAATGTACTGAAATTGTATATACTGCAATGTAGAGGCGCTTGAAAACTGGTCATAATTTTCTTCTTGTTTCTTGGAATAAAACATGACTCTTGTAAAGTCAGTTTCCTTTACTATGCAGTATAGTAAGCATTTTCTCAATATAGGGGTAAGAAAACCAAGATGTTTTTTTTTTTTTTTTTAACTTTGTTTTATAACTTGGGACTGATAAATTCTTAAATGTGAAGAAAATAATGTTCTCTCTAGAATGATACTCCAAGCAAACCTCATTTAACTGTAGTAAATGTATCACACAGTAATTGTAGGCTATACGGTGTGTTGAGGAAAGAGGGTTGAAATGTGGTGAGACTTCAAACTGTGCAGGCAGCACATATCACAGATTATTATTATTATTACTTGTTTAATGTGGTATGAACAGTTCATTAGTGACTACACTAATAACCACAACAGATTCATGAGTACAGTTGTTGGCTCAATTATTTGTAAGACATTTTCAAAAGCTGCGCGAGAGACGTGGATCAGGAGACGAGCACACGCGTTGGGCAGTTGTTCTCACATTGTACACGGGGTTGACCTGCCCCCTTTGATGCATTTGTGGGTAACCATAGCAACAGCCATAGTAACCAGAGGGTGTAAAGGCGGATGTTGTGTCATAGCCACGTTGTTTTTTTTGCCAGTGTGTGTATGAATGAATGAATGAATGGCGCACAGAGGTGTAACCAAAAGAGAAGTTACCACTTGTTAATCCCAGTAGCTTTCTGTCAGTATAAAACAAAACAATTCAAGAGCACCACAAACTACAGCCTTCAAAATAACCACTCTGTTGAATCAGCACCTCTCAAAAACAATTTAAAAACAAAAACTGAATGAAGGCTTATTTCAGAGCTGTTGCAGTAGAGTGCATTGCTTTTAGTTTAAACCAGAAGCACCTAATAAATTGGCAACTGAGCATATTTGTCTTGAAGGCCATGTTATTTGAACAAATTTTGGTCAAAACTACCTCGTTACCCCAAAATATTAAATGCCTGTTAGTATGTGTTTGTCAGTGATGTAGATAAATCCTAATCCTAAACTTATCATTGTGTCCAACATCACTCCCTATTTCAAGATGTGAACCATTTATTTGAGTGGCCTAATTACCCAAAGTGCAAAATGTATAATTTGTGTTGTGGCCTCCCCACAGTAGAACAAAACTACTTCACTACCTTTTGCTAAAAATATCTTAATTGAGTGCTCTGTCTTTGATAGATGTCAGAAATTACCTTTAAGTATGCTACATCTGTCAGTCATAGTGCAAAATAATGATGATGCAAGTGTATGAAAGTCTAATTTATTACTTAGTGCAGCACAGCGGTTCCCAACCTTTTTTTTTTGTCTTGTGAAGCCTTAAAAATTGCAACCCTCAAACTGGCAAGACTCGGGTCAGGAACAGCTTCCAGGTGTATCATTGAAGCTGATTAGTCTGCAATTAAGGTCTTTTTTAGGCCACTTACCTTTTTTTGAGAGTCAGGTGTATTGACCCTGTAATCCTGAAAGCAATTTGACTTTGAGAAAATTGTTGTATGCTTTCACTCTATGCAGATAAAACCTTGTGTCTCTTGTGGTTCTCCTCCTTCTCAGTTACACTGGTCAGACATCCTAATTGAGCAGTTGCTAAATGTCATCTTCTTTTTTTCCTTTCAGATATCACCATCTGTTCTTTATTTTTACCACAGATCTTTTGTGGTTTTGAGGTCCAGTTGCACTGTTTTTTTCTTGACATTTTTCCCTTTCTTTACAGCTTTATGTCAGTATAATGTAAATTACCTATTCAGTTAGAATCTGTAGGTCATGTGGAAAAATCTGCAAGCAATCAAAGAAGAAAAGAAGGAAGGGTTCTACTTTCTTCCCTCTATGATCAGTATTGTGCAAATGCATAGTGGATCTAGATAATTAGCAGTTTGAAGGGAATTATAGTGCAGGTATATGTACTATAGTATAGTGTCAGAAATCTGTTGCTAAACCAGGACCGACTGCAGAACAAGTTCTAATTAATTATTCTGTTGAGGTGTGAACCCAGTGTGATGACACCCACTGGTTTGTGGACTACCATTTTGAAGCCTCGAGTTTGGCATCATAGGGGTGCTACCTTGGTTTTTGACACCAGTGCATGTGCATAAACGACAAGAGCCGGGAACTGGTTGGTGACGTATTGTGACTTAGGGGGTGCTTGGTCTTGGCTTGTCCATTAAGCCGTAAAAATGACGGCCTGCTGGTCACAAAGTTTCTCGTATTACAGCTAAACAGAACACTGAAATATGTTTCTGAAAATGGGCAAAGCAGTAACAGAATCTTTGATCAACTCTGTTTACTTTGACAGTTTGATCTGAGTTTCAGGAGGCTCAGATGGAAACTGCACTCAAAAGGTCAGCTGTCTGGTTACAATCAGCTGAACAGTACACAGGTTGTGACAGATTTGGGGCTTGTCCGGGACTTAACCCAGCTCAGGGCTGGACAAAGTATGGGAGACCACTCAGCAGTGAGCGATTCTAAGGGTGCTCTCACACCAGGGACCCGTGCCTGGACCAGAGTACACTTGATCCCCACATCCAGTTCTTTTAAATAGTGTGAGCACTCTGTGCTGTACCGTGTGGGTGCGCTGTTCAAGACAACCCAGGCACGGATCAAACAACCGCACCCGGGTCCACTTTAAAGAGGTGTCTCATGTAAGGTCAACTGTACAAAGTAATCTTTCCTAATGTGAAAATGCCTTAATTGGGACAATTATTTACTAAATGAACATCATGCTGTATTGAAGAACACTTGAAACTAGCAATTGAGACCATAAACTCATTAGGACACAGTATATTAAGTTAATAACTCAATTGAGAAGCAGGGTCATTTTGCTGTAGCAGTACATACAACTGACTTTTTTTTGAAACCACAGGAGTTCCCCCTCTTAGCCATTAGATCCGTTTCAGACCCATTAGTTCCGTCCACTATTTAATATACGGTCCATGGTTGAGCATGCTCCATGTTGCAGACATACCTGTGTTGCCATCAAAGGTCAAATCAAGATCAAACCTGGTTATCAAACTTAGGATCCTTCTATATTTTAGCAATGAAGGTACGTCACTCTCTATCAGAGCTTGCCTCCTTGATAATCTGTACAGCAACTTTGCAAAATCTCTCATGTTAGTACCTTGTTTAGTGTGCATTACCTGTAGCAGTGCACTGGATGTAAGTAATTTCAGGTTGACTGGCAATTCACTCTGTGGCCGTCCTGCCTGTAGCCTTAGGCAGAGGGGTTGCAGTGGGGAAGGAGCGCCAGCACCAGTCAATTACCAGTTAATAAACAGTGGAAGTTTTCTATTAGTGCTTGTTAGTGCGTGTAAAAGATTGTTGGTATGTGGAATTGGGGGAAGGCACTGTGACTATGGAATTAGAAAAAAAAAATACAGCCATATTTTCTTTCTCAGGGTCTAATATATATCACCCAGTTCTCTGTGCGTACGCCGTTTATGGAGATAATATTCGTTATTTGATTTTTAGCAGGCTATACAGTGCAATATATAGTATTAGCAAACTCATTTTTTCCTTTTGAACAGTCCAGAAATGTGTACTCAGGAGTTTCACTTAATTCATTTTTTTTTCATAAGTGTCTATAGAGCATTCTTTCCAATAAAGAGAATCCATTACATAAGCATGGTGGAGGCCAAACAATGCAATCCGGCTGCACAGTGTCTTGTCATTGATAACATTATTGGGCCCTGGTGGATATGATGCACGGACCCTTTTTGGATAGCGGTTGTCACAAATCAGATGTGTGGTAAATCCCCCATATATCTTAGAGCTGATTTCACAGTGCTTACAGAAGAACATTGCTTTAAGGAAAAACAGTGCACCTGAGTAGCCTTGGGAAGTAAAACAACATTAATTGGATTTGGGGAAGTCATCTTTACCAAGGGGACACCACTCAGACAGCCTGACAGCCATGAGCATGAATCATTAAAACCCTACCCTGTCATATTAGACCACTACCAATAACCACCGCTACTCACATTTGTTGACACACAGAGCCAAGAGCTGTAGCAGAGTGTAACTAAGCAAAAAATACTCACAGTAGATACAAGACTGTCACGATAAATGGGCTCATCCATTCTATCCTGCAGGAGCGGCTGTAATTACACACATTTTACATTTATCTTCCGGAAAAGCAATGGATGCCGCTCTGCTAACCATTGCCACCTGGAACCAGCATATGGGCTGGCGCCCTCTTGGGGTAATGGGTGGGGCGGACACTCTGTCGACCATTGGGTCATTGGTAACCAGCAGCTGGGAGGCCGCCCTCTCATCACATCAACAAATCTCGTATTAATTAGCTCACCTGCCCGTTTCCTCCCTCTTCCTCCCCACGCTCCCCGAAGTCCTCCCATCAAACCCCCCTCAGCCGGCTTTCAGGCTCACCTTCCTCCCTCTCTCATCCTGCTTCCACACCTGGGAATTGCTCCAGCCTCTCAACTTCATACCTACACCTCCACAGACACACACACACACACACACACACACACACACACACACACACACACACACAGACACTGCTATAAACGAGACTGACAATTGACTTCGAGAAAGCTTGGATCTCATTGATTTTTTTAATGGTGCCTCACTGATACCTTATTAGCATTGGTATCACCACTGATATGGTCATCGCTGAAGACCCGCATGTCCTTTGTGCCTGTCGATATAATTTGCACATTCACAGGTGGAAATGATCTCACAGCCTTTGTTGTTATGCTCGCCCGGCCTCTTCCCATTGGCTGTTTAAAGAAGTTCAATAAGTGGACCAGTGGTTTACTGTATTGATCATAGTCACTGTCTGCACTTTAATGGGAACAAAATCTATCCTCGCCTTGGCATCCTTGTGTACTTCCAGCCCTGTGAGACATTCTCATATAAAATGTTTTTCATTCCAAATTGAAAATAACGTCTCATGCTAATTATTGCATGATTGTGTGGATTTAAATAATTGTCCTATACAGAAAGTGCTGTTTAACATTTTGAAGCATAATAGGATGTCATTAGCAAATAACTAATTACTTGAAAAATATTCCAAAAGGAGATTTTCTCTCCTTACACCAGCAATCATTTGACAAAAGTAGGCGTCAAATTTTCCTAATGGTTTATATCTCATTAAGGGCCAAGCCTCCTCATTTACACATCAGTTCTTTATCTGAATGATCCCAGTGCACATCCCTGCCTTTTGAGTTGAGGGCTGGGCAATATATCAACATTATATCAATAGAATAATATGAAATGAGGCTATATATTTTCATTATACCATGATACAGCATAAGTTTGTCTTTTCCTGGTTTTAAAGGCTGCATTACAGTAAAGTCATGGAAGTTTCTGAACTGTTCTAGCTGTTCTAGTGTTTGCCTTTACCTACTCAGTCATTATATACACATCACTGATTTTATCAAAAATCTTATTATGATGATATTTTGTGAAAGCACCAATAGTCTTCCCTACAATGTTGCAATATTGATAAATATCGATATTGAGGTATTTAGTAAAAAATATTGTGATATTTAGAGAAAATGTGTATATCATATCGCCGTGCCCAGCTCCAGAACAAAATGATTGGGGGTGCATCTGAAATATTGGGGATGCACTAGTATCAGTGGCAGGCAGCAATGACAAACATTGTAGGTGTTACAGTTCTAAGTGTGGTCTCTGATGAACAGAGTTTGCTGGAACACAACTGGAAAAAGCTTTAAACAGCAGTAAGTGAATACAGCGTGCCATTTCTTTTCAGCAGCAATTTGCTTTATGGGTCAGAACGACACCAATGACATGTGGAAAAATCTCCAGCCTGAGAAGTGGCGCGCCAAAACGCACCGCTGTTCACTGTGTTTATCTTCAATAAATAACCTTAAAAGAACAACAGGCTGCTACAGTATAACCCTACAGACCTGTGCACCCATCACTGTCAGTTATAACTCCGTATTCTGCTTTTTTATGAAGGAGATGTCTGATTACCGGGGCTCAGCATAACTGTTTTTCCAACTTTGTTTTTAGCAAAGGTAGCTCATGTTTAGTCATTAAAAGACACTGCAGTGCAAATGCTGTTGTGCATTAATTACTAAACTATGTGATCATGTACAAGGTGAGATAAATTAGAATTATTGCTAAAATAGCGTTGGTCCGATTTTTCAATTTTTATTTATGTCGTTATTATAGTAACCACCCTCCATCTGTGGTTTGGTGTAAATTTATGGTGATGTGTGTTCATGTAGTGACACTTTGAACCATCTAGACAATTCCTGAAGAAAAGCTTTCAGTATTCTGGACTCTCGTTTTGTGAGTGGCACAATTGTTTCAGAGCTATCAGGCCAGTGATGTGCCAAGTGGAGCGAGTATTCAATAATTACCACTCCCACTGATCTACATTCACTTTCACCTAACCCTTTTGCATGTTGGGCTGCTGCGCATGGAGTTGCACCATGTGCCCCTGAACATGCTCCAAATGGTCGCGTACACTGACAGCTGCGTACACCACAAATGCGTAACCTTTATTCATTATGTAAATTTCAAATGAGCTTGCGTTGCATGCTTTTGCACCCTTTTGGAACTGCGCCTGTATATTGCGGAATAGCCTGAAAATATCAAGATATTATTTATAAGTCCAATTGCTCAGCCCTACTTTATACCTTATGAAGCTGTGATGGGACTGTTCTGATGGAGTGGATAGATCCCACTACTGTACCAGCAATCCTTTTTCAAAAGTAGGCATCAAATTTTTTAAATGGTTTATGTCTCATTAAGGACGAAGCCTCTCCATTTACACATCAGCTTTTTATCTGAATGATCCCAGTGCACATTCCTGCCTTTGAATACCTTATGAAGCTGTGATGGGACTGCTGATGGAGCGGATAGATCCCACTAGTATTGCTCAGGCCGACTCTGGAGAGTGCTAACATACAAAGCAATCTAGGCCCAGGAAGATTGGCCCACGACGCTTGCCTGTCTCAGGTGACTGATAAAATCCAACCACCATCGAACAACCAGCACCGTCCGTTATAGTCCTCCAGTCCCTCTGGTCCAACGCCACTCCGTCTCTCTTAACCACAGGGCTTCCATATGGGCACCTATTATGGCTGCCACTTAATTACCTATCAAAAAACATTTCACTGCACTTGACGGAGGGCTGGCAGAAGGAGAGAGGGAGGCAAAAACAGAGGAAAAAGAGCAGCATAAAACAGAGTGAAATATGGGAAAGTGGGACTGAGGGATTGATAGAGAGGACGAGCCGTGCATCTGTGGGTGAATTTGAATAGATGGAGACAGACACAGGGGGAGTGGAGGAGTAGCCTTGCAGTGCAGATGGGGAGAGCAGTGATCTTGCCAGTATCCTGTTTTTTTTTGTTTAGTGTTTACAAACACACACAACAAGAGAGAAAAGGGGGAGGGTCCTGGCCAGGGGAGGCTATAAATTACCTGTGATTGATGCTTGCCGCCGTGGAGGACGACAGTTAAAGACGTGCGGTGCTCATCGCTGACCCTCACTTCACTTCCTCCTCCCCCTTCTCAGCTCACCCTCACCCATCCCACAACAACACACAATTAGCTGTTCTGTCTGTCACATGGCCCACCCTTAGCGGTCATACACCAAAATAATAATCATTTCCTACCAGACGGGCCGCTGGTTAGAAGAGCAGCTTTCACCACAGGGGGTTTGATGCATTAGCCACGGCTCTACGCTGTAAATGTCAACTTCCATCACTCCGTTTCAGGCAAACACATCTGCTATATGTCCGAGGAATATAGATTTCTTTTCCCTTTTAGTAAGATATTAGCTCCTTTTTATTGATATTAAAAAGCTGGACAACTGCCTTCGTTCAAAAAGTCAGTGTTGTGGACTTGTGAGCAGACAGCATGGTTACTAAAAAAAAACTAGAACTAAAGGTAACTTCAAAACTAGACACAGAACAGATCTAATTGTATGGAATTCAGAACTGTGTAGAGAAACTAAATCAAGGCTGAAGCTCTAATGTTTGCCTCAAAAATCTGAAACATCAAACATTGTTTTTAGTGTTTGTCTTTTGATCTTGGCATTCATCGTAGAAAGCAACCAATTTAACACCTGCAGGTTATGATATTTGCATTCTGGCATGAGTCTGTTTTAAAAAGGCTGCAACGATTAATCGATTATTAAATCTTGATGATCCTTTAATAGGTTTAAGTAATTTATTAAGAAAAAAAGTCAAATTTCCCTCTATTCCAGCTTCTAAAATATGTGACATGAAGATGTCTTATTACTCCTTAAGGACAGTAAACTGAGTAGTTTGAGCTTGTGAGCAAAACCTCCATGACTCCCTTTCAGGCAGACAGATCTGCTATATGTCCAAGGAGTATAGATTTCTTTTCCCTTTTAGTAAGATATTGGCTCCTTTTTATTGACAGTAAAGAATCTGACTTGGTTCAATCCTTCAATCTTCTGGACCTGTGAGTGGACAGCAAGGTTACGAAAAATAACTACAAATAAGGTCGACTCAAAAACATAAAACAAGGCACAAAAGCAGATCTAATTATATGAAATTAAGAATTGTGTGGAGAAAGGTAAATCTAGGCCAAACCCCTAATGTTGCCTCCAGTAATAATTCAAACATCAAACATTGTTTTTAGTGTTTGTCCTTTGATCTTGGCATGCGTAGTAGAAAGACATCTAAAATTTAACACCTGCAGGTTATGATATTAGCATTGTGGCATAAGTCTGTTATTGTTGAGTATTTTCTGGTTTCTTTACTCCTTTATGATGAAACTGAATATCTTTGGGTTGTGGGCAAAGCAGGACATTTGAGGACATCATCGATTTTCTGACCTTTTATAGACAAAACAACTAATGCATTGTGAAAATAATCGTCAGATTAATTGAAAATGAAACTAATCACTTGTTGCAGCCTTAGTTTGTTTACATCATTGTTATTTGAAAAATGGAAAAAAATGGGTGGGGGACTACTAAAAAAAAAATAGTACTACTACTAATAATAACAACGATAATAATAATAACAAAATAATAATAATTCTACAACCCAAGCCCAATGTAAATGTAAAAAAATATGGCCCAACCCGACCCAAACCCGTCAGGTCCCGTCGGGTTCAAGCACAGATCTCAAGCTCTATTCTCTCCACAAAAAGGCAATGGGATTTTGATTTAGTACAGAAAATAACCACTGTGGCAAACAAAGGTTTATGATACTTGCACATTTTGTTCAGCATGACTCAGTGTCATCCGAACTGAGTGAGTGTTTGGCGAGATGACATTTAATGTCCCCGACAACCTCTCTAGTTCAGCAACCTCTCTCTCAACTACTTTTGTAAGACTTAAGAGCTTCAAAATGTTTTACTGACAGATTTTATATCATACGACAAAACATTTAGACCTCTTAAAAATACCATTGACTTCCAGACGAGGGAGCCAGAGGTTCTAACGTGCTAACTCATTTTCAGGTTTTAGGACTCGTTCCTGCAGCACTCTAGTAGCACAGGGAAAGGAGGGCTACGTGCTTTAACCAACAAGAATTTCTGGTGTCGACTAGCAAGGGTAGCAACATTTAATAATTTTTAATTGATTAATTGTGCATATCCCTAATGTAAAAAAGTACTTGTGTACTTCAAACCAGCGTTTTTATACACTTACATTTATAACTTGTAATGTGGTCAGAAATTATCAACCCATCATGCAAAATGACAGAGTTCTTGTTGATGGCAGAGGCACTTTGTTGTTCGCAGGTATTTTGATTTCACATGTATCCTTGTGAAGAGTGACCAGCTAGTGCCAGAGGGTGTTTTTTGAGATTACATCAAAAGAATGAGAAAAAAAAAAAAAGGTTGCAGTATTGAGCCATGATACTGTAGGATATTAAATCAATATTCATTTTGTCTCTTGTAGCTTGAAGCTGCCCTCCACAATCCTGTTCACTGTGCATTGTTGGGCTTCTCTGCAGCGAGCACCTCCTTACCTCAAGGCTACCTCTGGGTAAGTAACGCTTGCCTATACACACACACACGTGCATGCATGCGCACACCCACACACCCAATTGAATGCCAAATAACTAAAACCAATGACAAGGCAAAATAATGCATATTTTACAGTTGCTGATAATTTTAGCTTTTAACACAATTACCATGGCCATTTAACTGTCCTTCCCACATTCTGCTCTCATTCATTTAAAAAAGAATGAAAAATGTATCTCAAGGCTGTGAATGGGACATGCACCATTTCTCTCTGCAAAATGTCACCAGGAAACTGTGAATTAATACAGTATAAAGGCTAGTGGTAGGTAACTGCTTCAGAGTGCTTTATGATGAGTGGGGCAAATTGTGGGCGCCAGACTATCACATCACAGTCCCTGGACTTGTGGGAATTTATCTGTATCTAGAAAGAGGAGGGAATTCAGAGGAAAAAAAATGATGCAAAGAAGCTGCTATTAATCTTTAAGTTTCAATTTTTTTGTTCCCCCTCCTTTTTGGAGATGGTGGGCAATTTATCAGGTAATCCTCTTTCAACCTAAAAGGTGGCTAAATCAAGTGTGGGCTCAGAGACACAGCTTACAGCTCAGTGTTTCAGACTTAATTGCTTGTGTAGAGCTATTCTAAAGAGGACTGGATGCTCACTCAGATAGGGAAAGGCAGATATTGTGCAGCTGGCATTTAGGGCACTGAGATATCAGTGTTTGCAGGGCCAAAGGACGCTCTGACTTCAATTTCTCTTAGAGCTCATACTATTACACATGACTTAAATGCCCCTGACCTTGGCCTCCCACACCATTTGGAGAAATAAAGGTAGTTGTCCGCATGCTGCGTGTTACACCGAGTTTAAAGTTAGTGAATGTTAGACTGAAGTGTTGCATGAAAAGGTTTCCGTTACACCCACATGCATTCGTGCACAATAAGCCATTAACAATTGCTTCAGTTATCTGCAGTGCTAAAGTTCATTTATATTTAAAGCGCAGCAGAAAGGCACAGCAAAGAGACGAACATTACTAAGTCAAGACCAAGTCAAATCTCATGCCATTCAAGACAGTCCAACATCAGAAACTGAAAAGAAGAAAGGGCTATAGAACAGGGGTCAGCAACCTTTACTCTCAAAAGAGATCATTTTGGCCAGAAAAATAAAGAAAATCTGTTTCAATTAAAATAAATGAAATTAAATTAAAATAAATTCTCTATTTTCCTCTGAGACTTTTCTATTTTCGATTCAGTATCCATAGCTAGCCTGAGGAGACTGTTGAGGAAAAGGCGTAAAGCTGCAGATGAAGGCAATGAGGAACATTTTAGTTGACAAAATATTAAATCATTTATTTTTGTTTGGGTATAAACCTCACATATTTAGAATTGGACAATATCAGAGTCACTATAGGCCTTCAACAATGATAAATGAAAATAAAATGTCAATCATGCTACTTGGAGACCAACAACAAATTAATGAAAGCGTACATTTGGAAATATCAGTCAGTGTGTTATTCTCTTAAGTGTGTTCTTTAATATTTTAGAGGCATTTCTTCATTAAAGGTCATACAGCATTGATTTATCTGGCACTAAGCAGAGCACAACATGTTCTATATAAGGGATAATGTACAGTGAGCAGATCTAATCTACACATAATGTTGGACCACAGTGGTTACAAACGGTGGTAATATTTGATGTTGAGGGAAGGTTTTGTGTTTTTTCCCGTTAATTATTCTAGTTTTGCACACTAAATGTTCTTAAAATGCATCTGTGTAATGTGAAATATGTCCTAGTAGTAAGAGTACAGTAATAGTTGCTATGCAGTTGCTATTCAGAAACACCGTCAGTTAAAATGTTAAGCAAAACAAGTATACCATGATGATACTGCTAAAAGTCCGTTAAGTGTTAACCAACTGTGATGTCACCCATTGGTTTGTGGACTACTGTTTTGAAGCCTTGAGTCTGGCATTATGGCAGATACCATCTTGGTTGTTTGGAGCTAGAAGTGATCATACAGTATCCGGACAAGAGGGTGGAACAGAGGAGGTTGCCATGGTAGCGACTTGACAGGTCATTTTACTCTAAAATGTACAAAATTAACATCATGCTGTAGTGAAGAGGACTTGAAACTAGCACTTGAAATCATAAAATTCATGAGGAAAATGTGTACTGAGGTAATAAATCAAGTGAGAAGTTGGGTAATTTTCCCATAAGCTCACATACAACTGCCTTGCTGGCCATTAGAATTAATGTGGGTTTAAGGCAGTTCCACAATGGCATCGCAAAGCAGCCTTTGGACAAAAGTAAAGATGTAATGACCCTTCCTGTCTCAGTTTCCTCACGTTGGACCCCAGTCAAGTCTAACGTAAATCAAGTTTGAAGTTAAATTTCAAGTCACATTTTTGTGACATGCCCGACTTGAGTCCAAGAAGTATTTTCATGGCAGTAACTTTCAAGAAAACTTTTCAAAAGAAAAAACAGTTTGGATCTGAATCTTAGGGAACCGTTTGAGGTTTCACTGAGATGGAGCATTGCTCAGTAAACAATGAAAATGCACCTCTTGATTGAATTATAATTGCATTTTTTGATTTGGAGGCAGTCACATTTGATATTCTGAATAAACTTTGGTACACTTATTGCATTCCAATAAGTTGAAGGTGCCTGCTTGTATAGAGACCCAAGAACTGCGGCTCCTTTATGCTATCTGTAACATCTCGGAGGTCTTTCACATAAGAGTTGACATTTCCAGCAGACATTTTCGTTATGACTTGAATTAAAATCTCGAGTGTGAATGTCCTTAGCTGCACATTCCTTCTTACATATTCAGAAGTTCTGGAAACCACTCTTGCAAACAGGACAAGCAGCAGCTCCCTGAGCGCTGAGCACATCTGACCTTCTTCCAGCACAGTCAATGTTACATACTGTACAGTACAACATGTAACCGAAGCAAAAAAAACTGGTATCCACTAAAAAAAAAAATAATAGTGAAGGCCTGAGGATCCAGCAAGAATAATTAGTGGCTGAGTGTTCCCGCCCCCAGTTGGTTCTACCTCCCTGGCAGGCTTGTCAAATAAGGGATGACACTAATCATGTTAAAGTGAGATGGGCCATGGGGATTTCTGTGTGCTTTGATCAGAGTAATGACATTGTGTCTAATCAGCCTGATACCCCAGTGTTTCCCTGTTTCCCTTCACCTTCCTTGTCCCACTTTACCCAACATCCTACTACCAACTCAGCCATTATATCTCTCCTCTTATGCACTCATTCAGTAAGTTAGAATTCATAACAACTGTCAGTAATGGGAAGCTTGAAAATGCACCCATTTCAGAGTACATCAACAATCTGGTGACCCATGGTTTTGGCTTCTTAATGTGGCGAATACAATTGAGCAGAGTGTGCTATCATGACCACTCTCCCACGCTTCCTCGCCGCATCCAGAGCAATCTAATTAATGCTGGCAGAGCATTTACTGTTTGGGAAGTTTTTGTTTCTCCCAAGCTGAGAGGAGGAATCTGTCCAGGGCACGACTCCAGATATCTATTTCTCTAAATAAGTAGTGATGACTTTGTCAGGACACAGTATTTGCACTGGATATTGGGCGCAGGGAGAGAAGGGGGGGGAGGGTACAATGTGTTCGTCGACAGGGATAGTGGTTGTGTGTGGAGGTACAGATGGACACGTGAATGTATAAATTGTGAAGGAGTCTGGGCGGGGTGGGGGGGCTATGCCTCTGGCTCTGGTTACACAGAGTCACTTGAAGCTGTGTTTTTTTGGGCTCCTCGCTGCAAGATAAGTCTTCCCTATCTTTTTTTCAGCCTGTGCAACAGACCATTATTTGTTCTGGCTCATTCTCAAGAGCCCACAGGATCGCTCCTGTCCAGATTCTGCACGCTGATACAAATCAAACAAATGATTGCATGCAAATAAGGGTGAGTGTGGAGGAGAAGAGCTAAAGACTATATTTAGCTCATGTCACATTCACACGATGAGATTCATACGGAGAATAAATCTTCGGCGTCTAGCAGCAAGCAGCCGTGCTTCTTTTCCATGAAGGACATTGTATTTTGTCTGGACGTCCACCCAGGCCTCACACAGGAGTAATGGATGAAATTGTGTTGAAAACCCACAGCGAGGCTTTAATTGTTTGGGAATGGGAGCAATGCCACCTTAATTGGAATTGCATCAGAGATAGGTTGGAGGGCTCCTGCCGTCTTCGTTTTCTCAGCATTGGCATTGACAGGCTTACACAAAGGCCAATATAAATGTGGTGCATAGTAAATCAAGACCTGTGGGGTGTGATTCGCCTTGGAAAGCTTGTTTTGATTGGTGAAACTTTTTTTTTTATTATGTATATCTAAGGTTCCTTTCTCATCTGTTAGGAAGATTTTTTTCACAAGTCTTTAGAAAGGGACAGACGTCTACGGGCGTTGAATGATAGAAACTTCCAATCAATCCAAATTGAGCCACTGAAAGCTCCCGGCTTTTCAAAGGCTCTCTTTGTATGCTTGTGTTTCCTCCTTTGTTTGTACTGGGAACTGCAGCGCCGAGTGTTCAGCATGACCAGACACATATTAATATCAAATGTCAGTTTAATGAATTGAATCTTTTTTTTTTTAGTTCATCATATAAATATTATCTGTATGATTGTGTATGGTTATTGTAAAGTTGCAACTGATACTTGCCTACTTTGTAAATCATTAATAAGTACTGTGTAGTGCAGCTGTAAACATTATCTGCGTGGCCATTATGAAGTTGCAACTGGTGCTTATGATACTTTGTATAGTAAATGTTTAGTAAATACTGTGCAATGCATTTATGAACATAAATGCTATAATCAAGTTGCAGCTGATGGTTATACTACTTTTTAAATGGTTAATAAATACTGTGTAGTTCATCTGTAAACATTATTTGGATTATAGGGTTGCAACTGTATGATCTAAGGTTTGATTTCTTGTGTGTTTTGGAGGGCTTTTTCTCCACATCTTCAGGTGCCGAATAGTAGAAACTTCCAGTTAATCCAAATTGAGCCACCGAAAGCTCTTTTCAAAGGCCCTGTTCGTATGCTTGTGTTTCCTCCTTTATTTTTACTGAGAACCACGGCGGCAAGCGTTCAGCGTGACCTTGGCATGTTAATATCAGACGTCAGCTTAATGAATTGAAAATTATTTTATGTTATTTTTCATTTCATCATGAACTGACTGCAGCAATAGATCTGTCACTTGATCTCGTAAACTCGTGAAAAAAAAATCCCCTCATTGTTAAGCAACTCAGAGCCTTTCACAAACTTATGAGAGCCCCTCTGTTCTTTACTGATGAAAAGATCGCGGAGTTTTAAGAATTGTTTGATGTTCTAGAGATGACATTGTGAATCCATTACATAATGTGTTTAAAATTCTAAGTGATATTCAAAAAAAGCGAGTCAGGACTACAAACGACAAGGTCTGAAAGGATAATTGATTTGAACTTTTTTGAAATCTAAATTGCTGACAGGTAGAGAATGTTTAACCAAAGACACATTATCCTCTGGCCTCCACAATTTGATTAAGACAGTGAACACGTTGCAAGCACGATTTAAGGGAGGCTGGCTTTGGTTCTGCTCTCTGCTCTTCCTATCTCTTTTTTTCCCCTCTTTCAGCAGAATAGTTTATTACCGTGGCATTATGATTCAGTCCATCGGTACAGCTTAACATGGGGTCTTGACCTTTCTCAACCATGTTTTTTTTCTCCCTACAGGTGGCTGGCGGAGGAGAAGCTTCTCAGGGGCAGATAGAGATATTTTCCCTCAACAGGCCCATGCCAAGAGCTGTAAAGAGCCTGCAGGTCGGCTCCGCTGTCCGATGTCTGGAATATGTGCCAGAACCTTCTCCGAATGAGGAAGTGGAGGCAGGAGTTCACAAGCCCCCCTCAGGGATTGGCGCCAACATTTGTGTTGGATCAGACGATGGGCGGTGAGAGACTGATATAATTCGAAATAACGGAGATAAAACCAGAAATAAGCTTTTGTGTTGATACAGAATGAGCTTAAATTATGAAATTTGGTTTATTGTTCAAAAAAAAAGCACAAACATAAAGGTAAAAATACAAACGCTTTGCTTCTGTTGATGTAAAATAATATCCAGTATTATCCTTTGTTACGGTCCCCTGAGGTTTCTAGCACTATAGATTTGCTTGTCAATATTTCATCAAAGCAGGAAATCAGAGTTGATACCCTAACACAGCATCAATACCGCTGCTGCTGCTAAGATCACTGTTTCATTTTCAAATCCAATAAACCTTCTGATCCCCACTGTGTGTAACAGAGGATAGGTTTGATCTCAGTCTCCTGTCATCGTTACAGTGAATGCATTCTTTTGTTTGATTCGAACAGAGAATATTCTTGGATTTCAGATTCAGTCATCATGTTGCCTCTTCTCTGTAATTTTTAATCACAGTAGTGTCTTGTCACTACTGTAACACTTTAATTTATATATGATAACCTGATAACCCAGTTCAGTAAATGGTAAATTGATAGTTAATTCTTCTCTACTACTACTTTCACAGTTAACAAACAATGAAACAACATTTTATCATGTTTACTAATTATCAGTAATCCTAGAATTAATTTATTATTTTGTTATTTATTGTTCATTTGTGTAATATAAAACAGTTACTTGTTTATTAATGGTTAATAACTAGTTCGTAAACATTATTGGGTGGCCATTGTAAAGTTGCAACTGATGATTATAATATGTTACATTATGTTGCGTTATGTCATGTTACGTTACGTACCTATTTCAACCCAAAGCTGATCTTTTCCTAAACCTACCCAAGTAGTTTTTGTCTGTGTATTTTGAGAGTCTACCCAGATGTTGCACATTAAATACTGCTCACTTGACAGATTGGATGGCCATTATAAAGTCGCAACTGATGTTTATAATACTTTGTGAAATACTGTGTATGCATCTATAAATGTTATTTGGATGGACATTTTAAAGTTGAAAATGATGTTTATAAACATTTACAATTGCTTAATAAATGGTTTCTTAACAGTAAAAAAAAAAATGAAGTTATTAAGTTTAAGTAACTATGAATTAACCATTTATTAATGATGGTTATTATAAAGCGTCTCCGTAATTTCTATAAGAACCTAAATCATACGTATGTCTGCAGTTTTTTATGCTGACTCATTCCCTTCCAATATGAGCGTCTGTCCAGGGAAAAAGAAAAAATACAGTGGAAAAAAAAAACAACAATTTCAGCAGTTTAGCACACTCGAAAGACTTCTTCTCAGTCAGAGAGAAACAAACAGCAATGTGCATTTGTCATTCTGAAGAAGACAATAAGATGCAGCAAAGTTCAGATGGCATTTCAAACATGAGAAAGACAGAGTGGTTGCACATACACAATGCTTTGCTCCAAAGTGCACTGTTGAATCAAACTGCATGAAAACGAGGCACTCTGTCATTTCAAATGACACTCATTTATCATGTTGGCTTGTGCTGCTTTTTGTTCTTCTAGCATACTGGTCTACGGCAGCGTGGACACTGCAGCACAATGCCTATTGACCCTCCATAACCCAGAGGGCTGCCCTGTGCTGTGCCTGAAGCACTCCGCTCGCTTCCTGTTTGCAGGCCTGCGGAACGGGACCATGATGGTTTATGGAAGAAGTAACAGTGGTAAGGTGTCTCCAAGGTTGCTTTGTTTTCAGACTGATGGCTGCAGTTTTTGATGCCCGTTGCTGTTCTCAGTTTGTTGTCTGTTGGGGAAGTGAGAATGTATAATCGTCACCGATGCTTTATTTTTAAATTCATTTTGGTAGAATATAAAGTTAAGCCAAAACAAATTTAAAAAATGCAAATATATTTACAAAGACAGATAGATCTTTTTCACAGAAGCCATTTTAATGTGAAATAGTGGGGTAAACACAGGTGTTACCAATGGTACTAATTAAGTTCTGTTACATTCAGATCAAACAGAGTCAGGCTGCTGTTATTTTGCTTGCTGGCTTGCTGGAAAAGCTCTGCTGCACTAAATTGAACGAGACCTTAATTAGCATCATTTGTAACACCTTTGTTTACTCTACTATTTTATATCAATATGGCTGCCATGAAAAATATTTTCTAAATAAGACTTTTAGAAACTTGCATGTCTTATAGACGCAATGAGTGGGTCACTAGCTGCATTTACATGGACTGTAATATTTCACAAATTATCAGACTAACTGTCCAATCAGAATAAAAACGCCTCATGTAAACACCACAATTGGAAGAGGCTGATCCCATCCGGCTCAATCAGGATTCATTTTCAATCTGATTTAGTGGGTTGTGTAAACCTTATCACTAGGTGCGTTTACATGGACACAAATATTCCAGTTTTATTCGGTTTAAAAGCCCAAACCAAATAAAACTACTCCATATAAACACCTCAATCGGAAGGAACATGCCCAAACCGAATGAAATTTCATTCGGTTTCAGAGAGGTGGATAAACCTTTCTTTAAACCGAAAGAAATGTCATGTAAACACTCGATCGGTTTGTTGTGCGGCTGCGCCATTACCGCGCATGCTCTGGTTCTTGGTGGTGGAAGGGAAATATAGTGAACTGTTGCGGTTACTATGTGAGTGTCCTGCTGTAGCCGATCCCCTCGCATAGATCGCAGGAGGAGGAGAAAACTGCTGCGCTTGTAGCTTAAGCAGAGAGAAAACAAGAAAAACAACTAAAGACTGAAGCACACGATATGGATCCATTCTGACACAGGTACGTAGGAGAGGGAAGAAGAACTGGGAGACGGACGAGCGAAGGAGAATTTTGACAGTTGTGTACGGAAGTAAAAGCCTCTTCTTCTACTGTTTTTAACAAATTTGACCGCCAAAAGTTGACTGCAAACGTCACAGCGAGTTTATTCGGTTTATTCTGAATAAATGCAGTGGCTCATGTAAACACCGATCGGATTAGATCATGTCACATGTAAACAGTTAACCCGAAAGACTCATTCGGAATGAATTTAATCGGAAAGAGGAAAAGTGTCCATGTAAACGCACCTATTGAGAATCGTTCGATCCTGAGGTGTTTTAAAAAAATAAATAAATAACCTTCATTTACATGGACCGTTATAAACCATCATTAATCAGAATAACCTCTGGTGAACACCTTTGTCAGAAGAAACTGATCCACATGGGGTCAAACAAGTTTTCAGGAGGGACAGAAACGTGGCGATGCTAATATTGTTGCCAGGATACAATGTGGGTCAAACTTGAAAATTATAGGGCAGAAACACTTCTTTGTTAACTGCTGTTTGGCAAACCAGAACCACTTCTTCTTCTGTTAAATTTCCGGCAGATTAGATACCAGTTTGCACGTGTCAAAAAAGTTATGCTTCACAGCTTGTAAACACACATTTAATCAGATTACTTTATTTAGCGCCTGTGTAAACAGTTCAGTTGGAATTTCTGAATCAGAATGATTTCAGTCGAACTGAAGAAAACATTTTCCGAGTAAACATAGCATTGTTATTGTGCGTGAATTCCAGCATTTGCTGTACATGTTAGTTCCGACTAATGGAATACAAACACAATTAGACGCACAGGATGTATTAATTTCACAATAAATTACAATTCTATTACTTTTGTTGGTTATTCACTGATGAGGTTATCCAGTGTTTCATATTCCTTTTGTTTTTGTAGATGGGAACCTGCATGTCAGCCTCCTACTGAGATGTGATGGACTGAAAAGTTAATTTATTTTAATGTTAATTTCTAATGGCTGGTGTTAATAAACATTTTTTTCCTACAGTGAAATAATTAATGCAAATTATTTCTTAATGCATTATACATTTCTAAAACAGCTCTGTAGTAAATATGTATTGCAGTCGATATTTGTGTTATGTGTAGGGTTGCAAATTTTGTGCATTTTCCTTAATCAATAGTTAACACATTAACAATGAATAATCTTTCAATCATTTATAAATAATAAGATACAAAGCACGTCTTTTTCTCAGTTTAAGTTTCCATTAAACATTTCTCGCAGCACATTAGTTATGTGAAACAATTCATGGAGCACAAAGAATTTAAACAAACAGAATAATAAAACAACAATAAAGCTCTCACTCGAAATGGCTGCTGTTGCCCGCCTGTCCTTAATTAACAAATGGTTCAAAAGAAAGTCAAATGGAGCGCAATTATTGCCATTTCTACACTAACAAGGCAGACCAAACTAAACTGTGAGAAGATCTGTGAGCTCTGGAGAAATGGTACAAAACATACATTGCCACTTAATACATTTTAAATTGGTTACATTCTTAACAATAATTAACTGATAAATGATTAATCAGTAACATCCCTGCGTGATTGATTTTAAACCCCTTTTCAGAATGAGCCTTTGTAAAATTCATTCAGTCTAATTTTGGATTGCCTTTCAAACAGTTGCTTTAGAACCTCTTTCCCTTTTATGCTATACGGATTTTCACACCCGCTGTAAGTATGAAAATAACACTTCACCATGTGGTAGATGGCATGCCATGTTTAGTCAGGCATTGCACAAGGCCAGGGGGGGCTTAACACCATCTCAGCAGCAGTTTGCAGTCTTCACAGCCAGCGGGAGCACAATAGCTCTATCACTGAGTTCTTCTTACCTGGCCACAGTATGTCAATGTGCCTGCCTTCCTCCTGTGCTCCTCTCTCCTCCCAAGCAGAAAGGATGATTAATTACACCAAGCTGCTGCATGCCGATTAAATATTACTATTCATGCTTTGTATATAAAAAAAAAAAGGACAGGAGAAAAGCTCTGGAGGGTGCCGGGGAATGTTTGTGGATTCGGCACATCTGTTAAAGATTTATGCCCTTGACTAGCGTGCTACTGTCTAAAAACAAGTCTGCAGCAGCCAAGAAATGCCAAGGCTTCAGTTGAGACTTGTGTCAAAAAGCGTATAAATACACCAAACACATTGTTGCTTAGTGAGTAATGTGCTTTAGCAATCCTCACCGAGATATGCACATCAGACATTATTCCAATAAAATAAAAATGAAATGAAAATATTCTGCGAGACGACGAGGCAGAGATGTTTGGTTCAGAGCCCCCCTCTGTGTTAAAGACAGAGACGCTTTGGTATGGTCTTGCTTTAGCACAAGGGGCCGGAGGGACATTTACAAGAGTGAATTTTGAAAAGGTGGAAAAATGACCTTTATAACATGCCAAGCAATTAACCTGTGGAAGTCAGAAGGCATTGTAAAGCTATTCTGCTATGAAAGGCAGAAATAAACAACTCAAAATGTTAATTAAATGGCTGGGTGCACTCCCTTCCCTAATTTTGCTTCATTAACGCATAGCAAAGGAAATGCTTATGTAATTCACTTTCTAATGTGCCTCTGTGGTAGCTGCAACGTGTGCCCCGTGATTAAAGCTCAAAGAAAAAAGGTCTGCTTCATTTTCACACTGATGAAGCAAAAAGAGGGAGCGAGACAGCACGTGTGAGAGAGAACTGATGATAAAGAAGTTGGAAAGTGGATTAAAGTGTGCACCACTTATTAGCATGTGGGTGGCAAGGGGTGCAAACATTTTGCTGCACAGTGTGTGATGATTCAAATGGAAGTTCACAGTATTTATTTAGTCAACCTGTAGTACATATTCTCTCACATGGCTGTTAGAGTGAAAGCAAACGAGCTTCCACTGTGAGCCCTCTCCACTGATGCTTTAGTAATTGCTCAGCAACGTTAGATAGCTTTAAGAGTATTTTTAAAGTAAACAGCAAGCGAACTTGCTGTGGTACAAGTGGGAAGAATTGAATTTAATTGCCTCGCTCAATGTGACAGTGTTCAAACAGACAGGGGGCATGTGTTCAGAGTTTATTATTATAACTGTAGGCTAGCTGTGATAATAGCCAGTGATTTTAAGCATTTCCTTACATCCGTGTGATTGCCTGGTTGTAGTTGAGCAGCACATTTGTATTTTTTTTTTTTTTTTTCTTTCCAGATGACCTTTGGGACCCTGACTCCTGCAGATGTGTAAGCCTCGGCTCAGAACCAGTGCGAACACTGTTGGTGTTAGATGACTCAGTGTGGGCAAGCTGCGGGAACTCTGTCACAGTCGTGAACATCTCCAGCCTCACCACTCAGGTAATAACTAAGTCATTGCTGGGCATATAATGTTGCAGTTTACCTTGTTACTCAAAAGATAAATGGGCAGTAAGTTGTCATCATGGCATCAAAGGGGATCCAGCAAATTATCAGGTTTGCGCATTAGATATCGGAATATTCCTCCTTAAATGGGAAAAATCTAGAAGGAATGAACAAAATTAAGTGCAGAAAAATTTCAAAGTGATAGCTGATACATAGAGATACTGTCGCTCCATCAGTTCAGGACTGGTCGAATGCACTGTTAAAATTTTCTAAACTTGAGGTATGTTTTCTTTTGTTTGTTTGTTTTTGCTCATCGTAACAGTTAACAGTAACAGTTTGAGTCAACCATTTACAAATATTCTTTTTTTCAATGTTTATGTTCCTTTGGTGTACATAGTAATGTTTTAAAGCTAATTTTAAAAAAGATCTCTGCACACCTGAATGTATGACAGGTGCGTCGGAGGAAGATTCAACTTGAAGAATACTAGAAAGACTCCTGCACACTGTCTCGCTTTCTGCTGATTTATTAAATATCTGACGTTTCCGTCTGGACAACCTTCGTTGGAACCTGATGAAGGTCGTCCAGACCGAAACGTTGGATATTTAATAAATCAGCAGAAAGCGAGACGGTGTGCAGGAGTCTTTCTAGTTTTCTTCAAGTTAAAGCTAATTAAAAAAAATCTTTTGCCTGATGGAAATAACTGGAACTGGATGGGAATGATTCAAGTGGCCATGTCATGTGGCAGACAATACATAGCAAAATTCTGTCTGTCCATCCGTCCATTTTCTGGGTCACAGCACCAGTCAAAGAGCAGACTGGACACTCTCCTTCCCCCAGGCTGTGCCTTGAGATCCTATCCATGATGATCACGAAACAGAAATGGTGACAACCCCGCTGAAACCCAACACCCACTGGAAACATGTTCGACTGCCTATGGATTTAGCTCTCTTATATAAGGACAGCAGGGCTTGTAGCAATGTACTCCATATTCCTGCAATAATCCCACAGTAGTCCCTGGTGGACACCATCATAAACCTTCTCCAAATCCATAAAATACAGGATGGGCAAACTCCCATGACTCCCAGTAACCCTGTGAGGGTAAAGCAGTGGTCTACTGTTCAGCTCAAGGAAGAGTAATGCCAATTCCATCCTAGTAGCAGAAGTCTCTCCTTTCCAGCAACTTGGCATAAGCTTTCCTGGTGAAGCCGAGTAGTATGATACCTCAGTAACTGGAGCATAAACTCCAGTCCCCCTGCCAGTCTACTGGCACCGTCCCTGACTTTCATACAACACTGAAGTGGTGTGTCAGCCATGACAGCCTCACAATGTCCAGAGTCTTCACCATCTCAGGACTAATGTCTAACACACCTGGCACATTGCCACCGATGAGTGTCTCGACTGCCTCAGACACCTCTGCCAAAGATATGCCAGGGATATGGGTATGGTTTCCCAGAGTCTTCATACTCTTTCCGCTGCCCGACAATACCCCTGTCAGTAGCACTTCTACTCTCCTGCTGAACACAGCCTGAACCAAGCCAAGCTTTCCCTTCCTGAGTCATTGGTTTGCCAAAACTTCCTTGAGGCTAATCAAAAATCTTTCTTCATAACTTCACTGAACTCCTCCTACACCACGGTTTTTTGCTGCGGTGATGACCAACCACCTTCTGATCTGACATCAACTCTTAGCAGCATCCTCCTCCAGTGGAGGCTGTGAAGATGGCCCTCTTGGATTCCATGTTCCAAACCTCCCCCGGGATGCATGAAAATTTCATGAGCAGCCTTTACAGACAAAGGCCTCATCCAGATGCTCCCAGATCACCTTCAGTACATGTTTGGGTTTACCAGGACTGACTAGCAGTCTCCTCTACTATCTGATCCAGCTCACTTCTAGGTGTTGACCTTATTGCAGCATTGATCAATTGATTATTGATCTTAAGCCTGAGGTATTCAGGTACCAAGAACACTTTTTAATTGAAATTCTTGAGGCTATTTTATGCCTTTATTTTGGAGAGGACAGCTGAAGTGAATACAGGAAAGAGGGAGAGAGAGTGGGGGGATGGCGAGCAGCAAAGGGCCGTAGGCGGGACTCAAACCCAGCCGCTGCAGAAGACTCAGAGCCTCGGTACTTGGGGCAAATGCTCTACCAACTGATCTACCAGGCCACCTGGTACCAGTTACACTTATGAATCACCCTCTGCTCAAACAGAATGTTGTTGTTTTTTTGTTTTTGTTTTTTATGACCAGTCCATGATATTGCACCCAGTGCTTATCCTTGCAAGTGCCGGGCCCATATGATTGTGGCTCCATGAAGTTCATTCTTGACCAGGCCCCATGGCTCAAACCCCACCCACCAGACACTCACTGCAAAGCAAATGGATGGAGTTGACCATGTCCAACAAAACTGGACTACATCAACTTCACCCAAGAATGTCTCCTGTTATTCTTACCCTACCCAGCCTCATGCCTTGGGTGGAGCCTCACCAAGACCAGAGAGGTGGACCTGGACTAGGTTAAATTCTGCTCTGCAGTAAGCACTACTTGCCCGGGTCTGGTTCTCCGGTTAAAGAATATTATAGTGTAGGTTAAATGCAATGTCTTTATGTTTGAAAAGTTGCTTTAGAGCTAAGGGTTGTGTTGTATTTATTGTTTTTGACACTATTTAAGCAATTTTGCAACAATCAAAGAGTATAATATTTAGCAATTCAAACGCTTTTGTTTGAAAGGATTATCTAACCAGTTGAAGAATGAGCTTCAAGGAAATTTGTTATTTTTCTCTCATCCCTACTTCCAAGGTCAACTCCACCTACCTTGCAAACAGCTGCTGATAAATATTCTCTCTTCACTAAAACATGGTTTGAAGACCTAAATGGATGGGTTCATAAGTGAAACTGCTTGACAAGGTGTTTTTTTTTTTTTACTTATTTGTTGTGTTGTTGTTTTTTGCAGCATTTGAGGAAATTTTCCTCCGCTTTCATTTTCTGAAAAGATTTATGCACACAGCCTTAGAGAGCCGGCTTTCTAATCTGTGATGTCATCAAGATTTACTGCCTGGAGCTGCTGCATGGACAACGAATCAGACCCTTTGTAGATTCATACAATGTTTGTTGGAGCTCTTGCACACAAATAAGCTTCATTTTGCCGTAGAGCTTTGAGTTATGGTACGGGAATTCGCACCATTATCTCCAGAAAATCGTCCTGGGTGTTGTCTCTGTCATGCTTTCCATTTTTGTGTAGTCATTCTCCAAGGTGTTCATCTGTATGGTGTGTCATTAGAGGTGTACGGGGGGAGGGGGGACTTCTCTGGCTGTGGTAGACAATAATGAATGACAGAAAACAAACTCTTCTGGGTAATGTTAATATGGTATTCAGATGCCGAACTGCAAACCATTACCATTTAATTATAGCTCCCAGATGTGATTGTGCGTAGCTGTGTAAATGGTGTAGAAGGATTTTTGTTGGAAAGGAGCATGTGTTCTAAATAAACCTTCCCTGGATAAATAGTTGATGACATGTAAAAATATGATGCTAAATTTGAACAACCAACCAAACAAACTAAAACATTAACAATAAACAAAATGCATGTGTCATTGCCCACATCATATAAATTTGTTTTCCATTTTCAATGTAAATGAGCTACATTTCCAGAAAGCAGAATTAGGAAAGTTATGTAACTTTATTTAACCACTCATTCCATTTGCAGTTACAGATGTTTTGGTTGACTTCATGCCAAATATAATATGCAGATAAACAACATTAAGAAAAGTAGCAAAAAAAATCTTTAATCATATAAGTAAAAAGTTAATATGAACATGAATTTACATTTTTTCCCTTAAAAGTTGCATCAAATTAGAAGACGCAGCTGACAAATCTGTTCATCAATACAGAGACAGCTGCTTACTGAGTCTGCCTCAAGATCCTCATAATCAGGAGAGAGATGAGCCAGAGATGTCTCCTTTTATACCCTCACCTCTTTTCCCTCGCCCAGTCCTCCAGAGACACAAGCTTAATCAGCTGAATGGCCACGCAGTCGAGGCACAGTTCTGGTTCAGTGTATCTCCCACAGAGCTTAACAGGTCAGCTCTGGTTACTTCTTTGCTAACCTTGTCTTTCTCACTAATGTGGACTCAAGAGGGCTGACTTCACATGGGCTGTGGTGCATATCCAGGATGTGGAGAATCAGTGCTTGGCCCTTGTAGGAAGAGATATGACTTCGAGCAAGGCTAGAGGGTCATGGACTCGTATTCACTTCAGTTCTTTCCATTGTTGTCCCCGGCGGAGGTTCACCACTTTGTTAGATTTGCCGCGCTTTTGAATCATTTATCCATGACTTTGCTGGACACTGTAGCCCGTCTCGTTTGACGCCGCTGATCCTTGCGCCGTACTGCTCGATTTAGTCTCTTTTTAAATCTTCACCCTCGATGCCTTGTTGACACAGTATTATTTAAATATAACCTTTTCAGTCTGTTTTCGGTAAACATGGCTGTATACTTACTGCAGGTTAGAAATGGCCTCCAACAGACAACCCAAAGGATCATCACCACTTAAAAGTTTGTCTGTACTCTCAGCTTTGTGCTATTTGATTATGTACACTCCACCTCAGTGGGGATACATGAAAATTATAGTGCTGACAAAACCTCAGCAATACAATGGCTGTGAGGAAAGACTAATGTGGTGAAGGAATGTTTCATTGAGTTAAAATTCAGATATCGTGTAAGAAGCTCACAAATTATGCCTTTGACAGTTTTGAGTATTAGATATTACCACAGAGGTTTTAAACAAAGAAAATGGCATAGAAACAAGACAGAGAGTTTGCAGTCACATTAACAGTGGCCTGGGAACCAGATGAATCTTCAAGCTCATGTTTCAGTAGCTCTGGCAGACACATCTGGTCCCCCTCCCCGTTCGGAGTGATTTCCACCTGCTCTGAATCTCTTCGGGCCAATCACAACTGTTTGCTTAATATTGTTCGGGTTTGATACATTGACCAACAGAGGAGCATCATCGCATTTCAGAAGTCAAACGTTACACATTTCTCAAAGCTCAATGCACCGAGGTTCACGAAACTCAAATAAAACTGTCAAATTTGCCGTGCTGATCAAATATAAATGAAGATTCTGTCGCTGCATTGCCTATTTCTCACCTCAGTTGTTTTCAGAAACACATTTGAGTGTACAGTTTAGCTGTAATTTGAGAAAGTGACAAGGCCACCATTATTTTCTGCTTGAAAATAGACACAATTTTCTTGTGTCAGCGCTGCGTCACACAATTTGTTGTTCTGATTGGTTGTATGTCATGTATCGTTGCTCTGATTGCTTGTAGGTCTGTCCAGTTGGCAGAGGCATTTTGGTTTGCAGCTGTTAATAATGTCCTCGAAAATCAATAATGAACTGAGAGACTCTGATCAATAGTCTGTCACATTTGTGAATTTGTCTGGTGATGCTAGGCTACGTTAGCTGCTGTGCAAGGCTGTGTTAGGCGCAGTGATGGTTTGAAGTAAATGCTAACATACTCACAGTGACAATGCTAATGTGCTGTTCATTAATTGATATAATGTTTATCATGTTCTCCATCTTAGCTTAGCATGTTAGCATGCTAACGTTTGCTAATTAGCACTGAAAACAAAGGACAGCTGAATCTTTCATTGGTTTTAAATGAAAATCTGAACCAAAGTCCATGCAGTCCATCACAAGATGTTGAGATATTTCCCTAGAACAATGGCTCCCCAAATTTTTTTCTGGCATGCCTCCATTCAGAAGCAAAAAAAAGTTCACGCCACCCCCACCCAACAATTATTAACAATAATTGTAGAAACAGCTGATAAAAAGGGATTCAAGCTGAATTTGACTGAAATAAAGGTCACCATGATAGCATCACTCTCATCAACTCATGTTTGTTTATTTTTCCAACATAAATCATATTAATTCAAATTTGTTTCACTCTCTGTTTCTGCCCTGGTCATCTACACCCCCCCTGCAGTGGCTCTGCACCCCTCAGGGGGGCCTGCCCTCAGGTTTGGGAACCACTGTCCTAAAATAAGCCAAAAGATCACCATAGTTACTGGGATTTATTCTCTGTGAACTGTTTTAATTTTCATGCTTACCCGCTAGTGTGGTTAAAAAAAGGTCATTCAAAGTCAGGGCAGCGCTGAGACCAGCTTCAGTTCCTGCTAATAGCTCTCCTGATTCAGCCAAGTGGCAACAAGCGGTCAGGCACTGTCAGACACCGCCACGATGGTGACAGCCAGAGCCACCACACTGTGAGCTTCACAATGGCTGATGTCATAGATGCTCCGTCAACTTATTATTAAACACATACAGCCCACAGATGATTTAAGAGAACTGGATATGGTCAGCAAGTCAGTCAGTCCCAGTAGCCGATCGAGGTCACTACAAGCAAAAAAAATTCCCCATAACCCCAAACAGCATCATCACCAGCCTGGCAAGAGGACAAGAGGACATCACTTTTTAACAAGTTCATATCAGTTTTAAAGGGATAGTACACCCAAAAATGAAGACACCCTTACCCCAATTGAAGGTCAGGCTTAGTTTTTTAGTCCAGAAAACACTGCTGGAGTTTCACTGGAAAACAGCATTGCAGAATTTCCCAAATAATAGAAGTGAATACTGCTGGTCTGGTGTCATCCAAGTCTCTTCAAGCCCCGTCATACCAAGTTGACTTGAAAGACTATATACACCATGTTTATAGTCTAAATCTTCACTGTAGATCCTTAGCTTGAAGCCATGTTGCATGTGCACACCATCTGAACTTGGTGTGTGTGTGGTGTGACGGTGTGTGAAAGGCATGTCAGGGCTTTACGAAACTTCACTGAAGCTGTTTTGGAGATTTTGGAGCACGTTTTCCTGTGAAACTCCAGCAGTGTTTTGTGAACTCAGCATGAGGGTGATTAGATAATGACTAAATTTTCATTTTTGGGTGAACGATCCCTTTAAACCGATTCACATCTAACAAAAAAATGAGCAAATCGTAGTTACTCTCCCATAAGGCCAACTAAAGGGGTTCGGTAGCAGCAGGAATCATGGACACACAAAGGGAATGTGAAACAACATAATTGAGGAGAAAATGAGGCAAACCCTTACCAAATTATATTTTATTTTGTAGCTGGTCGCACAGTAGGACTGATTTGAATCTGACGATAATGCATTACTTTGTTTTGATTTTTATTACAGATGTTATTTTGTTCAAACCTACCAACATGTCAGCTTTGTTTGTGCATTTCTACAGACCAATCTCTGCATTATTTCAGCTACACAAACTTCAACGCTTTGTAGAGGTCTGAGTCGCTCCCATGTAACCAAACCTTAACAAAGCAGGACATACACGGACATACAGGCTTTGATCAATACTGACTGGCAGGCCTTGTTCATTCCTCGTCCCATTACTATTTCTTTTTCTACCTGCTTTCTCCTATCACTCACAGTCCACTCGACTCCCTCGCCATAGCTCAGAGTGGAGATGTGGACTTAGTGCTCGGCAAAGGACAAAGACACCTTGTCACCTAGCGTAATGAAGGACTAATGAGCTGTTCAGACCAGCAGTAGTGTTTGCGGCTTTAGCTCGGCTGTTATTTCCCCACTGCTGGTGGAGAACTATAGCGGGGATGTTGCCGTTAGTGTGACACTGTTGCTGAGTTGAGTGGAAAGGGCACATTACTACTGTCAAGCTTCACTGACCACCTCATCTCTGAAAGCAGCTCTGGATTCAGCAGACTAATACCAGGTTGTTGGTTGGGGGCAACAGTTGTGGCTTGTGCTTATCCTGTATTTGACACAGTGCGCCAGGCGTATCAACATGCTTGGCCTCCATCCATGATAGAATATTTGGAGAACTTTATTTTGTGATACTGGCTTAAATATGATTTGATATATGTATTAAGGTATCAAGGTATTATCAATATACAACAGTCCCTTCATGCAACACACGCATAACAAATATACAGATAACTGAAATGACAATATATTAGCATGAAATTTATAATAAAATAAAACAAAAACAGTATATACAATTATTCACTTATATACATATACATTGATACACCCATGAAATAATTCTGTTGAACATTTTTTAAATTTGCAACTGTGAATGAACAGCACACTGTGCTGATGAAAATTGTCGACTCTCAGTAAAAAGTTCACATGTCTATCAACTTTTGACGCGCGCAAGATTAACATGACTGGCTTCTGTCTGAGAGCTTGCATTTGCATCCTGTTGGCTCAGACATGGTCCACCTTGATGCAGGAAAGTTTGTGATGGAGCACGGGTCTCTGTACCCATGTTCAAATTGCCCGGAGCCCACGACAGAGCTTAGAAGAACAGTCGTACAAGTAACAGATGTCAGTTTCTTGCTGGTAGTCTGAACATACCTGTGGCACAACAGTCTCTGATTTCCAATCGCTTTGCCAGCCTGAGTCCTATGTGTCCATTCCATTTTCTAACTGAGCATTTGCTAGGAGCAGCCTTAAATCCAAGCTGGATTAGCCTGGCTCTTAATCCTGACTCTCCTCCACTCCTCCTGGGGTGGTCCGCGGTGGTGCATCTGACTGACCTGGCTGGGTGGTCAAAAGATGCCGAGTGCATTGTCGATCGTCTCAAGGTCCGCTGCTCTTTAATCCAAACTCTACGCTTCCTTTTCCAGTGCCTATGAGTGTATTTCAGTCATGGGTAATACACGTTTCAGCAATAAAGCTGAGAAAATAACCGATTAAAACAAAAATGTTGTGCAAGTTGATGGTGCATGCAGATGCTGCAGCTGGTAGCTCCGTCACTGCCATGGATTAAACAAACATTAAAGGTTATTTATTATTGTTATTTATTTTCTAACAAATGTTAAATCAATGATTGAAACACATGTTCAGGCGCTTTTTGAGATCCTTGTGTATCGCAGGCAAATAACACTATTGTATACATTTAGTTTCCCAGAATGCCTTCCAGGTGGTTTTGAACATATGGTAAACAAGATGGCACCCAACAATTACAGCATGTGAGCCATTGATTAGCTAGAAGTCCTTTTAAAGCCACCCCGCTTAATAATGATTAATGCGATAATTATTCAGCATATATAGTACAGCAGGGTTGTGTTTTCCTTTACAAACTCGTCAACTCATTTGAATTGCGATGGGTTATTGAAGGTGAAATTTGCCTTTTTATTATGGATATCAAATTTTTTGATGGCTGCACTTGAAAAACCAAGAGATGCATAGCATATCCTTTCCCAGGCGGAGCAGGCACCCACTGCTGTGGAGTCAATTAAAGGAGAAAAAAACACATCAAAGTCTTCCTCCCTTTTCCCTAATTTCAAACAAAGGAGGACCCACTGGCAAGGGCACATAAACAGGTGGTAATCCCTGTCCGCCGGTGCACTCATGTTGGGGTGGGGGTGTTGCATTCTCATCTTCACTCACTTACTCTCACTGACTAATTGCCCAGCCTCATGCAACTCATGCATTGACAGTGATAGGAGTTCCAAGATGATGCCCAAACCAACCCTTGTCACGCCTTGGACCGCAGGGGCTGCATGTGTTGCCATGATAAGGCTCATTGCATTTATTTCAAGCTACTCATTAAGACTGTGTGCCTGAAACTCTCTTTTTCCATTGTGCTCTTAAAAAGATAGAAGCCAGGGGAATGATGCAAAAATATGCCCCATGTGTCAGGGACTCTGTAAATTACAAAAATTAGGAGGCAGAGTCAGACTTTATTTACAGAAAAGTGAGTGTAGAGCTGAATGTGAATTCAGAGGGCTCCTACTGACCTCATCCTGCCATGATTTAATCATGACAGTTATCTTGTAGTGTTTTGATCTAAATGAGCGCTCTAGTAAATCAACTTTGAAATGACTGTCACAATAATTGGCGTACCAGTTAAAAGGCTGTGGAATCAAAGTGTGTACTAAGATGAAGCACGACGCAGTCAGCACAGTCATGACTTTACTTTCTTGCTATGACTTGTATGTTTTTGGTACATTTGTATCACATCAAAGCAATAACCTTGCTTCTCCTTGTCTTTTTTTATAATCTTTCATTTCTTTGTGTCTTCTGTTCTAATTCGTTTGGTTTTGTGGATTCTATGCTTTTGTAAAAATAACCACAATACACTGTGCGCCAAACCAACCGGACACAAGAACAGTTTCTTCCCAAAGGCCAGTTAAATCAGCCATACAGCATCAATAACCCTGTAAAACTAAGACGGATTCTGTTTTTGTAGTTTAAATGCAGCACTTTTTAACATTTGCATATTATTGTGTCCTGTCAGTCAATATAAATATATTTGCACATACTGTAGATAATGAATCCACTCCATTTATATCCATTCAATAACTATTTCCTTTGCACTATTGTTTACAACTTATGAACACTTGCATATTTTTCACATTCATGTCCTGTTTACTCTTCACCTTTATTTGTTTATCTGATAACACTTTATATTAAGGGTACATGAACTATCATGGAATTCATACATGTTTTAATGCATGAAAAAGCATGCAATTAATGCAACAACTAAGGTATTTCAATCATCATCATTTCTGAGTTATTTTAATGATGTTCATGTCATCTGCACAGGCAAGTCTGCAGTTAAAGGGACAGGCCAAAAAAACAAACAAACAAACAAAAAAAAAAACTGACCAGTCACAGCAGAAAGCAGTGCTGTAATCATGATTAACCGGCATTACTTTTTAATGACTTCATCATGTTTGTGGCCCTTCAAATGAAGTCGGAAAAAATAGAAATTCAAATTAGATCATAATTTTGGACTTCATCTCAATTATCAGTTATTTAGTGCCACCATTAATCATGTTATTCATCAGTGGTGAAGATGGACAGGTCATAGCTTTATTTGAAGGGCCACAAACATGATGAAGTAAAAATTAATGCTTAGTTAATCATGATTACAACACTTTAACAGAATGCATGTGCACTGCTTTGACTGATCAGGGTTTTCTTTTTCTTTTTTTTTTGCCTGAAGAAGGACATCAGAAATAATGATGATTAAAATACCTCGCATTAGCTAACGTATTGTTCTTACATTAAGTCATGCATGAGATGCCGTTAATTGGTTCATCCTGATGGTTCATGAGGTTCTACATGATTGAATTCATGCTTTTTCCATGTACCCTTAACCATAAACTGTCATTGTTCTTGTTCTTGCAGTTAAATTAGCAATGTTATGTTAGCAGTGTGTTAGCAATGTTATGTTATCTTAGTTATGTTAGCAAAACAGTCAATTTCTAGTTTGTGTACAGATACTTGGCCAAGAAAGCCAATTCAAATTCTGATTCAGACATGTTTAATGAATGAAGGAGAGGGGCAAACTAGTTGTGATGTGGCTCAGCTCTGTACAGAATAATATGATACAGAGAAACATTCCTCTAAATGTCTGTTTTGCTTAAAAGACCGAACTAGGATTCTCGAGAGAGAGCTAACCTTTCGGTTTTATAAATGTTTCATTTCCCGTCATGGAAACATGATTTGTTAAAGACGCGGGTGATTGCATTTTCTTCCCATGTTGCCCTTATGTATTACGTATTTTTGTTTCCATTACAGAAGTTTGAAGTCCATCCAGACCCGATGGTCAGCGTTGCACACATGGCGTGTGCCGGCGGAGGGGTGTGGATGGCATTCTCTGAGGGTTCCTCCATCCGTCTCTTTCATACTGAAACCCTGGAGCTCCTGCAGGAAATCAACATCTCAACACGCTCAACGCTGCTGAACACCGGTAAACACTCATCACACATCACACTTGGCCGTCACCTCCATATATAGAGGTCAACCTCTGTCCCGCAGTGCAGCTGAAACACATATTTAGTGTAGAAAAAAAAAAATCTGTTTTTCTTGGTGACAATCTACTGTTTTCAAGTTGCACCACAAAATTTCATTTTATTTGTACTGGTTACATTTTTGTCTTCATCATATGAGAGCAATAAAAGGGCATCAATTTAACACTGATGAATGTTCTCCTCCCCTGAATGGTATTCTTGTCTTGCCCAAGTTGCTCCTTGGGTCTTGCACTCCGGGGACTGACCTGAATAAGTATCCATCTCAGGCCTTCTCAAAGCCATAATAGAGCCATGGGGTGAGAGATAGGGATTAATAAAAAAAAGAAATAAAGTCATTGAGGAGCAGTAAAATGGCAGCCTTAAAGATTTTCATTGTAAGGGTTCCCATGGAAACGCTCTTGTCTTTCTTGAAACGTCCACGCTCCTGTGGTATCATGCCCGTCTTACCTCTTTTTCCTCCACATGTACCTTCCCACTTTCCTCCCTTTTGAGTTAATATTTTCTTTTCTTTTTGTCCCACTTTTCTCCCTCTCACACTCTGTTTCATCTCATCCGCTGTGCCTTAAAATCCGCTCACACCCCCACCCCCTCCTCCGTTTCACTTCTCACTGCAGTCCGTTTAGGATGCCACAGACCGCCCATTACTTCCTGTGTGCCTTCTTTCATGATGGATGAAATATTTATCAGACAGCGTGGGTGTTTTCCCCCATTTTTAAGGGAAAAACTATGGTAAACAAATTAGATAGCAATGAAGCATACCTAAAGCTGTCTAATGGTGATAACTACAGTACATGTGACTCGATGCCAGCTTGTCTCAAATATGTTCAGGCTTTGGCACGTGGGCCAATTAGCTCATTCAGCACATACGAAGCTCATTTTGAGCTTCGGGGAGTGGTATAAATGCATCTGGATTTGGAAAACGTTGTCCTTCTCGTTGAGTCACACCAGACTGTGATTGATGTATTTAGAGCAATACTCAAAGCTGTGGTAGCTCTTCATCTCATCAGGAAAAAAGGGGTTTCTCATGTGAGTTGAGTAAAGACAGAAGGAAAGAGAAAGGAATAAAAGTGGAAAAATAAAACCAGGAACTTTTTCCTGTCGCTTTATTTTACAGTACAGTATTTTGTGTTAAATTAGACAAAAAAGTTCTTAATTAGACAGTAAACAGACACAGTTATACCCTAATCAGACATTATACATCAAACAGTACAGCAATAAGATGCAACAAGCCATGCTTGAATCAAATTCGGCAAATATTAGAAATATGTTCTTTATTATACCCTCATTAGACATTATTAGAGGGTAATTAGGGACACATGACAACAGAATTGTACTGTAAACTAAAGTGCATTATTTTCAGCAGTTAGACCCTCATTAGATTTTTTAATTTACAGTACAGTTGTGCTGTAATGTGTCTCAAATTACCATCTAATAAGGGTTTAATGGTGGTAAACAGTACCCTTTAGTTTACAGTACAGTTCAGCTGTAATGTGTCAGTCTAATAAGTAGATCTAATACTGTCTATCAAATTATATATAATGTTCTATATTAAAGTACAGCTTCAGTTTCTTTTGTTTAAGAGGAGACTTTAATAAGAACCGACTCCAAAGGTTATGGTACGGGGGGGGGTTTGGTGACCCCAGAGGTCATTCTAACCCAGCGCCAGTGCTTCCCCTTGAAATATGCAGCAGATATGAGGGAGGGTGGCAGCCTCGAGGCTCGGCCCTGGGGGAAGTTACAGGCTGGAAAGGAAAAAAGTTGCTCGGCTCATGTCTTCAGGGTCCACAAAAGGAAGCGGATCTTTGACTTAAGTTGTGATTTGTTGAGCTCACAAGAGAAAAGAGGATCTCCCCCGACGCTCTACAATCACAGATACGGCACATGAAATACTGGTAGTTTCTCTCCATCAATGGGTCTCCGCTCCCCTAGGTTTCTCCTTGACTTATGCCAGGACATGCAGTAATGATATACCCCCTAATCCTTTCCCCTTAATGTGATTTATACTCAACAGGGAATTCCAGTTGCAGTAAACAACAGAGAAGTTTCTGAGGCAGAGGAAACTGCTGATCTCTTCTCTACTAATGCCTTTAATAGTTCTTTCCTTAGGGTGAAAAAATAATATTCCAAAATAAAGTCCTCAGTGACATATCACAGGGAAACATTTATCTTTGGAGACATCTTCTTTTTAAGGCAAATACCGGCTCCCACGATAAACCCACTTCACACTGCGGAGTGTGTGTGTGTGCATTGCTGCAAAAATTGGAGGTGCAAGATTGCTCGAGGTTAAGCTATACCTCCTTAATCTCAAGTGCCTTTGTCATTATCCCTCTTTATCGCTGTTCTTAAAGACAATGCCTGGGCCCACATCTTCCAACTAACTTCAGATTTCATGGTAGCCCGAGAGTGGGTGTTCATGAGTATCACTCTCGCTTAGGCTCTCTAACCAAAGTACAAATAGACTCTGAGGCGATGTGAGCAGGTGGCAGACAGTTTCGAGATAAAGGCCGTTTTCGCCGGCGCCTGACTCGCTGCTGTGACCCTCCAAGGTCTCCACCTAAAGGCTTCTGCTCTCTGTTTGCTGAATGTCCTCCTCTGCTCTGCCTCCCACAGCAGCAGCAGCAGAAGCTTCTTTACTTTGGATGATTCATCTTCGCACAGTGAAATGAATTAATTAATGACACTCGGGCAAATCATCATAATCTGAGCATGACACAGAACAAACATGTAAATACAGCTACACATGTAAATCAGCATTCTCTTTTAGTTGTGATCACATGAGTGCTGGTGTAATTCAATTATGATTGCCATGGATATTATGGTAAATGGTTCTATAGATAACTAGGCCACAATGGGAGCCAAGAGCTGAGGGACCACAGAAGGAATGCAAAAATAAATCCACAACAAACAATGTTTTTCAGCCCTTTGTTAAGTGGAAACAAAGGATGTGCATGTATAATAAGAGCGCACAATTATTCCCTCCCCGTCACTAATGCAGAGCTACAAAAACAGTTCTGCAAAGGAAAACCTCACAGCAGAAAACGTATGTTGACTCCTGCATCATGTTTTATTACAGGATGTAAAAAGTTACTTGATCTAAAGAAATCCACAGCTCAAACTCACTGCAGGGATTATCAGCACACTCTATAGGGGAAAATAAAATCACCCTGAATTACATCATTTGTCACCACATGAACTTTCTATAGCTCATCAGATCTGATTAGCGATGGACGAGAATAAACAAATGAATGCAACATTGTCTGTTTTTTCATGTTATTTATACAAGCAGGTCAACCTCTTACAGTAACGACGTGAATACAAAATATGATATCAAACTGTGTTATATGATTATGTTAATATGGGAGTTCAAATGCACTGCTGTCTGCTATTATAATAACAAGTCTGTGTTAAAGTTCATTCCATTTACAGACAGCCATATAGTGCCTTGCTTGAAATATCATTTATTTATTTATGGTGTATTTTAGGGGGTCTTAAATAGTTGGCTCAGGGACCATAATGTGACTGTCTGTGAAGGGTTTGTACACGGAGCATGGATCTGTTATTATGAACTGGATTCTGGACGCAAAGATGGTGCCCATTCAGCTCAATGAGAATTGCTTGCTTGGCGTATGTGCCAAAAAAGATCTCTAACTTCCTGGTAAACTTCCAGCATGTGTGACCCACTGAATACAGGCGGTAGTGTTTCTCTAGCTGGTCCCGCACACGAGTTCCTGCTCAGCCGATAGACTTTACATTGTGATGACGTCTGTGATGTCACAGATTTTTAAATCGCTTTTCTCGAGTTGAGGAAAGTCCAGCGAATATAAAACCAACATGGATCAAAGACTCATGAGCTATAATTGGCTTGCAGTTTTAGGTGTCCTCTCAATAGTTGTACAGATGTTGTTTTTTTTTATCATGGTGGCTTATGAAGGAAAATGCTTTTTGGATCGCAGGGGAATTTTTTGGCTGCAATACTGCCAGTCACCACTGAAAAAAATTGGAAGCAAGGCTGAGCGGCAATGCCATATCTAGTTCTATTATGCAGCTATGATAGGGACAGATACCATGTACATAGACAAACTTTATCTGATGCAAGTATCAGTGTTTTTTAAGAAAGCTGATTTTCAACACCCATCCTTTGAAGGGCTTTCATGAAAAAAAGAGACTGGAACTCTGAGGTAAAATGGAAAAGGTAAATTGTAAACTGAATGCAGCAAGATATCATAAAGCTTAAAAAAAACTGAGTACAGAAAGACACAATAAAGCACACATTTAAAGAAAACATTTAAAAACTAGACAGGAGCACAGATTTGATATTGAATTAACCAGGATTTGGTAGCGCTCTATTGAAACTGGTGAAGATTTCAGCAAATTTCAAGGGATCAGGTAGCGACTTTGTTCTTCTGACAGAAAATGCTGTCTGAGCACAAGATGAGTCATAGACTGACAATATGCTACTGAGTTATAGACTCTGTCTGAGATGAAGTTATTTACCTGAACATCAAAACCTTGAATGTTATTGACAGAACAAGTCTTTCTGCTTTTGTCTTTCTGATTCTGACTTTTGTAAATATGTAACCTAAAGGCATGTTGCTCAGGTGTTTTTTTGGGTATCTAAGTATCTAATATCAGAGCTCTCTTTAATAACTACTGTAATAATTATTCATATTCAAACAAAAAGGCTGATTAACATGTTTTTTTCATAAAAAATCATTGTTCTCTGTTTTAAGATGAAACCTTACACTTACAAGTCAGTTTTATTTACATCGTGCCAAATCATTTTAGTTTTATTTGTTTCATGCAATCATAAATAACAGGAAGGAAATATAAAAGTACATGTCGGGGTGTGGTGGCAACCTGCAAAGTTAAAATACAAAAAACAATCCACATAAATAAAAATACAAAGAATACGAAAAAGCCAGAGTAGTTCACAGTATGTGCATCAGTTTCTTCGAAGAATCATATTTTTTCAAATCAGATACTTTTTTTTTTAACTGCAGGGAATATCTAAGTCTCTTTTTGTACATAGACAATGAGACAGAGAAATATGTTAAATCTACATTTTCATTTCACAAGACAGCTCCACAATATTTAATAGAAAACTGACCACGTGATGTTTTATACAATAGAAGATAAAGATTCTTAACCTGTCTAGTTGGGTAATCATGGAATTGTGATTTTTTCACAAAACAATATCTAAAACTATTAGCTGAACCTGTATTCATATATCTTGTTTTAAAGACACGTATATAAAGCAGGTCTAGACTGTACAACTGTACAGGTTGAAGTTGGGTGTGGTTAGTGTTTTCTTAGGGCAGGGCTTCCCAAATTTTTGCATGTGAGTGACCCCCCACAATAGATACACATTAGATCGCAGATTCCCAGTTTGGAGGATTTTGTCTTAAGGATCAGTGAAATGCATTTTCATTTTTAGGGTTAAAGATAAAAAAGGCATCAATGCAACTTTTTCATGTCTGATACCAGCATCGATGCTGCAAACCTGAGTATCTGCCGATACAGAAACCGCTTTTTTCCTCTCTTAAACAACCAAGCTGTTAATAATACCTTTAATGTATTAATGACACACTGTGCTTAACTTTCCCATCATGTATAAAAAACATCATGCTCAAACTGTGAAACAAGCGCTCTACTCCCCTAAAGGAAAAAATACACAGCCCACAACAGTAGACTCAGTAATACTGCTGCTTCGTTTTATTTAAACTTTTTCACACACAGAACTTAAGTTAAAAATAAGTGTCACTTGAGACACTTCTCTCTATGGCATGTCATTCAAAGTTTAATTATGCAATTATGTGATAGTTTAGGCAAATGGATTGTGCAGGATTATACTTATTTTCTGCTCCAATATCCGATCCAGTGATTTGAGCCAGTATTGGACCAATACCAGTACTAAGTATCGTATCAGCTCCTCCCTACAATCAATGATCAAACTAGAATAAGTAGAAATTACAGTCAAATCAAAAAGTCTCTTTCCTTCTATTTCTAACTTCCAAAAGTGCTAAAAGTTAAAGTATTCTATTCCTCCTTTTGCTGGGAACCACCTAGAACCCACTCAAGGACCCCTGCTGGTCTCTAGACCCCAGTTTGAAAACCACTCTCTCAGAACACTAAATTAGAACATGAAGTTGTATGTTGCTCTGCCACAACAGGTGCAACAGAAAATAGCACAAATGTCAGGACGTCCATCAAGCACTGACTGAACACGCCCACGCAGGCCTGAGAAGAGGACTGATCTGAACCAAAATGATTGAAAACTCCAGCGTGGGTGTGCTGAGTACATAGGGCCTTACTTATATGGAAAGGTTATGATGCCTATATTTGACATACCTTTTAAGATGTTTGTCATTTTACGAATAAAAGAGAACTTCCCTGCATATCAGATTCTCTGTGTGTACAGTAGGAGGTGAAAACTCTGAAGTTCAATATTTCAAACCCACTCAGATCTCAGATGTATAATATCAAGTTCACAGAGTCTTGTTTCCTACTTTGTGCCTTTATGAGAGTTTTCCTTTCAACTGGGTCAGTAGCAAGTCGACAAATCCAATTTTTCATAATCTTATGTAACCCAGAGCCCTAGGTGGCTGCGCTGTGCATGTGTTAAGCTTGTCAAATACAGATTGATCACAGGGCTTAAACCTCACCCAAAGCTAACACTGATAACCAACAATGAAAGTATTTTTACTTTTTTCATCATGCTAGGACTGAACAGTTGATTTAATACAGCCGTTTGGAAAAACTTCTGGTAATAATAAAATCAATGGAAGATCATAATTCACTCTCTAAAAGACAGACCATCCAGTCTGTATCATTTTGTCAACAAGGAGTCATCTGTTATTCTTTCAAGAGGTCCCATAATCTGTTGCAGTTTTGAGCTATCTCTGCTTCTGTAACAATCGGCGGCGAGGAAAACTCAATTCGATTTTCTGTCAATGTTTTCTATATTGCAGGTCAGAAGAGCATGCGAGTCACGAGTCTCCTAATTTGCCAGGGGCTGCTGTGGGTGGGCACTGCCCAAGGCTTAATTATCACTCTTCCGGTCCCCAAACTGGAGGGCATCCCCAAAATAACAGGTATGGATCAGAGCGAGGCGGCTGACTGTGATTGAACAGCCTCTCAAGAGGTCAAAAGAAAAGCGAAAGAGGTTTTTTTTTTTTCATGATAGAAAATTACTCTGCACTGCCCATTATTGAGGTCACACTTCACATTTTTCTTGTGGCTCTTGGAGTCAGAGCAGATATTACCAGGCAGGCAACACACAAATAATACTGCATATATATATATTGTTGCAGGGTAATTTAAAAACTGCCTGGCAGCGTTTTGTTAATTATGCCGAGTTCCCACTTGCACCGGCTTTACTTCACGGAACATCTTATTCCATGCTAGTTCATTGAATACTATGTAAATACACAACAAACTGTAGCCACCATTATTACTGGTACAGCGGTAGAATCATAATGAGTGAATGCAGTTCACTGTTTATGATCCAGGGTTGAGTTCAAGTCATTCTCCGCTCACACAATTCAAACTGCAACATGCGTAAGTGATGTAACCGGCAACGAGTTGACCTCAGCTCAGTGGAGAATTTATAGAGAGAAGAAGTCCCTCCCCCGTCTGATGAATGGTGTGAATGGAGAGAGACGGTGAGATTGTGCCGTGAATTACATGCATGATGTTTGTTGGTTCATAAGATAATAATAAGTCGAGGTGCAAAGAGACGTCATTATTTGTATCTGTTTCTGTTCAACCAGCAAAATTATCTGTCTGTGTGTCTGCATTCAGATAAAAGACCACAAGTGGATGTGGTTTATACAAGAGCTGGTTGATGTGGCTTCTGAATAATATATTAATATTTTTAGGCTCACGATATGACATATATATCTTTATATGCACATTTTATCTAAAATAGCAGAACATAAATTCTCAAATAGTGCAAATGATGATCTTATCATAAGGCTGGGCAACAGGATTAAATGAAATATCACAATATATCACAAGTACCGACTATATTGTAGGGATGACTGTTGGTGCTTTCACAAAATGAGATTTTTGATCAATAATCATTAGTAATGTGGATAGAATGACCAAGTTGGTAAATAAATATAATAAAATAATATAACTGCAAGAACAGTCTGGGAAGTTCAGAAAATTATATCATCTTTCTGTAATGCAGCCTTTAAAACCAGGAAAAGACAACACTGAAGCAAAATCACAATATAGCAATATCTAAAATCTAAGCTATCAATAGATTATCAATATGTTGCCCAGCCTGAGTTTATACTTGAAGTCATGTTAAATCTGGCAAATTTCTAATATTCACTGGCAATGCATCTGTCTTTAAAGCATCAAGTTGATTTAACAGACATTTAATTAATTATAAAATATATTTCCATATTCTGATAATTTATTTTTCATCTCTATTATTTTTATTTTTGATCAAAGTTTGATGAACAGAATCCCACCGGCTACCCTTTAACTGGGCGACCTTGAGCAAAAAGAAACTGAAAGCAATATTTTATTCATCAAAAGATTCTGTTTTTTATTGGAAATAGAAACTCTTTCCAACAAAGATATAAAACTATCCTTCAGTTGAAAGAAATCATATTAAATTGCAATGATGATGAATTCATGCTTCTAAATGTGTTAATCTCACTGCACTTCACTGTCTCATTATACATATATATATTAATATTTGAATATATTAGAATAATATTGTAATATTAAAGTTAAATACTTTATAAAAGAATGTATTTCAAAAAATTACATTTTGGAAATAATTTAATTAATAATGAGTAATAATTTAATAATAATCAGTAACTTCAGGTAGAAGAAATATCTGTTTTCATTACATTATTTGTGCCCTCCCAAATAAACTGGGATGCAGGTGCAACAACATTTTAAGACAAGAAAGTTGCAGTTTGTGGGAAGTTTCTCAAAGTTTAGTTTAATTTTGTGCGAAACTGCTCAGTGAACTACGTCTCTTATCTCGCACAGTGTACCTCATCAACACCACCATCGCTGCCCCTTGTAACATTACACTATAAAAGAGCCCTTATGCAGCTTTTCTTGTCTTCTAATTACGTATCTTCACAGTCTTATACTTTAACAGTTTTATGACAAACTGCAAAAATTATCTTTTAAATTGACAAACATCGTATATTTGATTGATGGCACGTTTAAAACGGGATCCAAAAAACATTTGTCTATTGCCATTGACTACCATTCATATCTTTGTCCAAAGTACTTTGGTGGTTCACCAGAAATGGTGGGACTTCGTCTTTCTCTTGTCTCTCTGGATGACATCACTGTGTCTGCCTGCCTCCTACAGGAAAGGGAATGGTTTCTCTGAATGCCCACTGCGGGCCCGTGGACTTCCTGGTCGCCACCACCAGCTCTCTGTCTCCTGAACTGCTGAAGAGGGATTCTTTCGTGGACGGCCTGGACTCTGCCTGCGGTGGCGAGGACCGCAGCGACACGTCCTCTCAGGAGTCCCTGCAACAGTCCAGCTCCTACCAGGGCGAGGGGAAAGGCAAAGGACGCGGCGTTCTGCTGCAGTACAAGCTGCGCTCCACGTCGGGATTGCCTGGGCGGCCATTAACGGCGCTGGGCGACGAGGCGTCGGACTCCTCCCTGGAGTCTCTGGAGCACAGTGTGGAAGATGGATCTATCTATGAGCTCAGCGATGACCCAGAAATGTGGGTACGGGGACGTCCTTGTGAGCGGGACGGAGGACGCAGGGACAGGGTCATCTCTGCAGCGGTTATCTCTGGAGGCAAGGGCTTCCGTAGATTGAAGGAAGGAGCAGCAGCAGGTACTAGGACAAGTGGGGAGGGTTTAGAGAATATTCTCATGGTATGGCAGCTCCCTCTGACAGTGTAATATGGAAAATATATGGTGAGGTGATGTGTATTTATAGATGTCTGGCCAGCTTAGCCTTGAATCACTCGTTCCATAAGGACTTTGAATATATGATGAGAAGGTGTTGCCACTGTTAGAGAGGTTGACATCTTATGATTTAGCCTGTGGAATAAAGAGACTAAGACTGTCTGTTTATTAGAGGTACTGTCATCCCATAGGACGCTTTGAATGTTCAGGACCGTGCGTCATCATCCTCCCAGCAGTGGCCGCCACAGATTAGTTCCGTGTGATCGTTTTGATCTGGCTCCTCTTCCTGCCTTAGTTAAGATTGATATGCCTCGATTTAACCTCATCATCGCGGCGCGCGCTCTGCAACATTTATTTTATGCGACGGACTTCTGTGCGAACACCCATGGACAGCACGCCTTTGAGAGGCGGCCTTTGTTGAATCTGCCATGCTCTGCAGAGTTAGAGATGGACATCTTTTATCTGATCCTGTGGGAGAGATCCCATCTGTTTAGGAGCTGAAAGCCGGGGACTTCCACCGCATCACAAAGCACATTAGCATCACTTTATTAGCTTTGCCGGCCTTCCTGTCATCCCATACAATGTGAATGTACCATATCTATTGTGTCTCAAAATTGAATCTGTGCTCTCTTAAAAAAAAAAAGAAAGAAAGAATTTAATTTTTCTTGTTTTGTTGCAGCTGTTGCAAAAGTGATTTTTGGTTACAAAAAATGAGCTCCTTCCAAGAGCTTCTCATGCCTTTTGTCGAGGAGGTTTATTCCAGACAGACTGGCTGCAAAACTGATTTGGAAAACAAAAATTATGAGAGTCAAAGATGTTATTGCTCCATATTACAGAATCTATATTTGCACTGCAGAAATCCTCAAATTATTACAGATTTATTTGAGGAAACAAAGCTTCTTGGTGCCACATTTTTGGAGTATTATCTTGCCCAAGCACTGTAAATGCCAGATATCTGTTTCATTATTCACTGTCACCTATCTGCTAGATGAAACAAATGTGCACACAGGGTTTTAATAAATAACTTACATTAGCTGTAAACCCCAGTTACACATCAAAAGCAAAACTCTATAAACGAATGATGAAATAAAAGTGCTGCAGCCGTCCAAACTGCTGTCGGCTATGCATCAACAGAGAGAACCTACCTAACAGAGACACCAGTGATTAATTTTCAATCATATACGATATGATTCTGATTAAACATGGTGTTTTACAATAATAGCATAAGTCTGTATTACAATTAACAGGCTCTGATGTAGATTATCTGTCACATTAGCCAGAACACTAAGTCATGTAAACCCTCTCCCCTCAGATCTTGTTTTCCTTCTGTTTTCATGCTAATATTTGGTAAATATTTGGTGTTTAATGCAACATTAATATTTTATGATCTGGATACGAGGATGCATGTAAACAACCAGACATCCCTGTCCGATGGAAACCTCACATGTCATTTCTGATGGTTATAATGTCTTCAAGAGAGTTGAAAGTTTACATGGTTTGTCTTTAAAGGGATAGTTTGGATTATTTGATGTAGAGTTGTACGTTATTGATGTTCGGTTTATTAGCTACATTAGATGGTGGTCAGCACACCGTCAGTTTGGAGAAGCAGAGTGGAGAACCAGCACAGAGGCTCAGCAATGAACTGCTGTGGACAGGGACAGCAACAAAATGTATTATTGCCTCTTAGTAAATCTACTACAAGGAACTTTTTAGGGGCCCCTGTGTTTCCACCATCATAATCACAAAATAAAAATATCTAAATAAAAATCTCCTCTTGCTTCTTTGTAACTGGCTAACATAGATGGAAATTAGCCTATGGCTACAATCTGGCTTGTTTACGTCTCTGCACTTTGTATATGACGTTCATCAACTTGCACTGTCCCTTCAAATAAATAAATTGAAATTGAAATTGGAATACCACTCACTGTTAACTGTGCCTGTGAAAATGTAAATACAGGCTCGTTTCATCCGATTTCGCAGAGAATCCGACCTGGTGACAGGGATTAAGAACAAGTATTTAGAAATCCCTGATCTTATGCCATATAGAGGGATCAGTATTAAATTGAGACTGTTTCATAACCAGTTAAAAACTCCTTGTAGTGGGGTGCCCCTATAGCTCAGTTGGTAGGGTGTGCGCCCCATGTACTGAGGCTGTCAGTCCTCTGCAGTGGCCGCAGGTTCGACTCCCGCCTGCAGCTCATTTGCTGCGTGTCGTTCCCTCTCTCTGCCCCCCTTCCTGTCATGTCTCCGGCTGTCCTATCAGAATAAAGGCAAAAAGCCCAAAAAATAATCTTAAAAAAAAAAAAAAACTCCTTGTAGTGGCTTTAAAAAAGTTCCGCCTAAAAACAAAAAATCAATACCAGTTAAAGTGCCACTTTACCTTGCCGTCAGACAAACCAGCCAGACTCCGTAGGCAAAATCAGTAATTTTACCCGTGAGAACACCAGTCGCTGGTTCTATCGCTGCCCCAGAATGTTAGTTTCTTTGTGTGATAGTGTTACTTCTGTGTTTTTAAAGGTTAGCTCAGAAGTCAGACAGTAACACAAACAAACCAACATATCGAGGCAGCTGTAGACCAACAACTCCAGTGTTCTGCGAGAAATTTTAGTTGGTTCGGAGAGAGCAATATTTGGTTTGTCAAATGGCCGTTTCCTGTAGGAAAGTCTGGCTGACAGTAAAGTAAAGCAGTGAACACATTTGAAATTGAGTAAACTTAAACTGATAACTGCTGAAACTGATTTTTAATCGGTTAAAACACCTTTTGTTGCTGACCCAGTCCGCAGGGGTCCTCTCTGATTCTCTAAACTGGGGTTGCGCTGACCACCATCCACTGTAGGTAACACACCGACTATCGATAAGCACCTCATACAGCCTCAAATAATCAAATAATCTGAACTATCCCTTAAACCTCATAGGCTAATAAAACCACACCGAATGATGTAGAAAATAATTATCATTTGGCTGCACAAGCTGCTTTTTTTCAAAGCTAAAAACATGAGATTTTAGAAATACAGTTTTCATCCAAAATAGAAATACAGTTTTCATCCAAGAACAGCTGTATGTTGAGTTGGAGCTGGCATGAGAAGGACTCAGAGGTACCATGTGTGAGTGTGTGTGTGTGTGTGTGTGTAACATTTGAAAGTTTTTTGCTTCATAACTTCTTAATTAAAAGTTATAGTTGCATTGGCAGGCTCATAAACATGGACTATTGATACTGGCAGCTATCTCGCAAACAAAAATCAAGAAGTACATCCTTAACAATGCACTTTTTTTTTTACTGTGTGTTGACACAGTAGGTGGAGGCCACTGTGAACATAGCTGTGTGGATTCTGAATAAACCGATCGATGAGGTGAGGGTTATGGTATATCATTTTTCCTCCACCTCGATTTCTGCTCAAGCCCTGCCAACCAAATCTGGTCTTATCCCTTAATCACACATGAAGCATAAAAAGATCATGTTTAATATTTCCTCGAGGGCACTTTTAGCTTTATTTTCCCCCCTTTTCTTCTCCTTCTCACAACTGAAATTCAAAAGCATTTTAAACACCCTGCTTTCAGCCACAATCATACAAAAAAAAAATAAGATGATGTAAACCGTCCTTGGATGCTGTCATCTAAATGTAAATCTCAATGTCATGTCAAAAATGTATGCTCTAATTCATTCATGCTGCTGCAGCCACGATGCCACAATGGTCACTATAGAGGTTGCTCGTTCAACCTTAACCAGAGGGTGAGTGTGTGTTCCTGCCTGAGTAGCCTGATGAAATAAACATGATTCCTTTACAAAAGCCGCCGTAGAGGTGGCATCGTTGAACTGTTTTCGCAAAGCTCATCCGCTAACCGCCGAGATTTAATCTCAAAAGCATAGTGACCTTTTGATGGTGATGATATTGACTCATACATTTCATTTGCTTACACTACATGTGTACAGGTATTATCCATGCACTGAATATTAATACTCTTGAATGACCGTACTGTACTACTAATTAGACCTGTTACTGTACTAATTAAACATGTATTCCCTTTTTTTTTTTTTTTTAAAGAGGACTCTGCAACAGTGTTGATGTTCGAAATGAGACTGTGTAAGGCACAATTTACTTTCCTGTGGTGTTCAAGGATAAGTCCTGTTTATTGCAGATTGTTTATTTTTTAGGTTTGGTCTTTTGTATGCTTTTTTTTTATCAGTTATGATAACATGTACGCCACAAATTAAAGGGACAGTTCAGATGTTTTGAAGTGGGGATTTATGAGACGCTTATCCGTAGTCAACGTATCACCTACAGTACATGGTGGTCGGCGTGCCCCCAGTTTGGGGAAGTAGCGAAAGCTAAGTAATGAACTGCTGTGGATAGGGTCGGCAACAAAACATGTTTAAAACAAACAAAAAAAATCTTTTATCAATTTAAGTGTAGAATATTTTCACTGGTTTACCTTTCTGATGGGAAACCACCATCGTATGAGACCAAAATTGCTCTCTCCAAACAAACCAGACTTGACAAAAACAGTAATTTTACCTTGCAGAACACGGGAATTACTGGTCTACCGCTGCCTCAGTGTTTGGCTTCTTTGCGTTTTAAAGGGTTAGTTCACACAATCACACAATTAAGGTGGGGATTTCAGGCTGTCCCAGACAAAAGATGACTGATTTCGTGGCAGCAAAACGGCGGTCCTACACCGCACTGTGAGAGACGTAAAGATTTGGCCGTTAGTGATTATTACCCTACATTTCTGACACCGACAGACTTTCGTTTCAGGTTATCTTTGGTTGCAAGGCTGCGACAGTGTGACTGCTGCTACGACCTGCTACGTTTGTTTATGTTAGCATGCTAAGTATGCTACAAATACTCGATGTTACCTCAAGCTCTCTTTGCAAAACTGGCCAAGTTGCCCTTTTTTCCCCCCTGACCATGACTGGGTCCACATCCTCCTCTTCTTTTTTGGAATTTTTTCCATGCGCATAAATACCACAATTGCAAGGGCTTCATTCTCGCTTGGCTTCACTGTTTACCACTATAACGGCGCAGATGGATGACGCACATTTAATGACATTTTCTTGTATTTTGACTTGTGTCATAGCCTACGATTCAGCTGTGACCATCGTGCAGTCTATGTAAATCAAACTTGATGTAATACTTAAGTTTATTAAATCCATGTCACACAGTGTGGCTGCCAATAAACTTACAAGATTGCTGAAATCTCACAGTCTATAGGAAGCTTAACACAAACTAACCAACCAATCAAGGCAGCTGTCGAAGAGAAACTCACATGTTCTGCAAGGCAAAAGTACTATTTTTGTCAGTGTAGTCTGGTTGCTTTGAAGAGAATGATGTCTGGCTTAAATAACAGCGGTTTCTCTTTCAAAAAGTAGGTCTGAAAGCCTGAAAAATATAAAAATAGCATTGTTTTTTTAATAAAATGTTTTGCTGTTTACTCTGTCCACAGCTTCCTGCACTGGTACTTCTCTCTGCTTCTCCAAACTGCGAGTGTGTCGACTGCTTTCTGCTGTAGATAATTACACTATGGCTTAGTACCTCATATAACCCCACTTCAGTAACTCTCTGAGTTAATAGAGAGCAGAATATTGACATGACAAAAAAAAAGTGTGGTGAGATAAAAAAAAAAAGCAGTCATATGATCATACAGGTTTTAAACAGAACAGTTATTTGTTAGAGAAAAAACATTAAAATTATTTGCCCGATTGTCTGTTGAAAACATCTGCTACAGTTCACAGAACAATTTGCAGTCTCAACTTTGACTTAACTTGCTGCAGTCTTGCACACAGTTTTCTTGTGCAATGAGGCAGTATTACTGACATAATGGGTGCATTCACCTTTAGTTTTACCTCCTCCAGCTGTTAGCTTGTTTACAGCCCGTGTCATCATCTGACTGCTCATATCCTGACCCATCTGACTTTGTTTCCATATATCAGAAAGTACTTTGTTGAGAACAGCACAAAAAGTGCTCTTAAGTTTTGGCCAAACCTAAAAAAAAAAAAAAAGTAATGTAATAAACTGGAATTATCTATTAAACAAAAGTATTACAATGATGCCATAAGAGGCATATGGGAACACAGTGCTCATTTACCTTTGGTACAAAACCTCGATGTTAAATGTCTAAACATTGTCTAACAAGCATATGCTGAATTAAAAACATCTTTAAACATGAGTCTGAGTTTGATATATTTTACTGACTGACTGATTTAGAATTACAATGAAGGCGGTTGATGTTGTCTAAGGTGCAGTCGTGTAGGTTTTTAAAGACGTACTGTACATCTGCAGAGGCATTATGCAAACGAGGTTACACTTTGTGCTACTTCTCTGTGACTCAGCAGCACAAAATCCTGTCTTTGATCTATCATTTGGATTATCTTCTCACTTTGTCGCTGTTTGGTTATTCAAATTGAAGGAGCTTACATCTACATCTGCTGGAAGACAAGACAGCACAAATGTTTTTGGTGAGTAAAAGCAAGAAAAAACTACAATGGAGTGTTAGAAACATGGTTAAAAACAATCAGATTGAGAACTGAAAATGGAATAAAAAAAAAAAGAAAAAGTTGCACGTTTTCCAGAGAAAAGTCAAAATAGAATAAACTTATTCATATGTTATGTTAACAGATTTATTTTTTGCATTTACCAAACAACAGTCTGCAGGCTCCTGTAGCTCAGGCTTGTTGCAGTAGTTGGTGTTCCTGGTGTTACATAGAGTTTGAACATACACAGATTACATTACCTGCTCACAGCCCCACGTCTAATGCTTTAATTCATTCTTTCAACCTTTATTTTAACTCAGAAATACACTGAGGTAGAGACCTCATTTACAAGAGTAAAACAGTAAAAAAAACATAAAAGCACTTAGACACAGAAAAAGCCAAAGAGAAACTTAAATTAAAGTGGGAACAAGAATTAAAAAGCAATAAAAACACAATTAAAAATGTAAAATAAATAAATAAAAGCTTCAATAATGAATAAAAACAGTTAAAATGTAGGACATTAATCAGGTGAAACAGGAACACCTAGAAGTAAAATGTGATACAGTTAAGTTTTAAATTGTCCCTATAGATAAAAATGAGGAAAGCTTTAAATTGCTCTGCATGTTGTTGGATTAGATTAGATTAGATTAGATTAGATTTAGTCAGATGACAGACGCTACAATTATAAACTGAGAGTGTCTGCTCCAGCAGTGGAGTAGCAGGGAGTCAGATTTAAAACGTAACACTGTGAGCTAATCATGAGGTTGCTTCACAACTGGATATGGTTGTACAGACAGAAATCCGCTTAGCAATTATTGAAGCCCCAGTCAGGGGGTGAGCACAGACATAAAGGTGAGCCTTCTGTTGTTCAATATATCAACATGAAGGTGTTAAGTGGTGTTAATTTGTCAAAACTAAAGCTAACTTGGGTAAGCTAGCCTTGACAAGGAGCTAACATTACAGCTGGCGTCTCTTTAACGTTACTGGTTGATTCCACGTCATGTCTGCGAACATGGTTTTGATCCATCCTCCACACGCCTGCAGCCCCCCCACCAGCAGCAATTCAGAAACGTTTCAGCATTTTTGAGTATTTTGCTCAGATTTTGTTGATTTGGTCTCTTTTCTTTCTCTCTTTGTACTCAGCGTAGTTAAATAGTTTCTTTTCTGTCTGTCGGATTCGCTCTACTTTTTCTGTGTCTGACTTCCTGCTTCAATCTGCTCCGTGCTAATTGACGCAGCATCTGTCAAAAATAGACTCGGCACTGCTGTTGGAAACCAAAGCATTGTGTAAAACGGCAGCGATCGGTTCAGCTTCAGCTGAGGCGCGGCCATAACGCACCGCAGCTGTGCCTGGTGAAATTAAGCCATCAACGTTACCTTACGACTGATCTGTGGACATCAGCTACAGTTCTTGGGGTCAGAATGGGGGAATATTTGATAAAGCTGACAACTCAAAACTTGATAATGAACCAACCTTCTAGGCATTTGTTTGTTCAAGGAGAAGATTTAAGGATCTAATGTTAAAGATGAAAGTAAGTGCTCAAATGTTATAGATATTGAGTCACATCGCTCATATCTTTTCTTGTAAAACATCTGGTGCAGTCTGTGAAACCACCTGTCAGCCAGTGTGAACATTTCCTCACTGTGACATCCCTACTGCAGCCGTTAACTTGTAAAAAGACTGGACTGCAGTGTCACATCTCTGTTCTGACTGTTAGCTCTGTGTCGCTGTCTCCTTTGATTTCCTTTACTTAAAGGTACCTTTGCACCACAGTAAGCAACACAGAGGTGAGATTTATGTCTGATCATAAGTTTACTTTAGTTTAGTTTTGCTTTTCCAAGAGGATTTAAGGACGAGAACTGGTGGATTGCTCGGCAAAATATAGGCCCACATGCTGTTACTACGGATGTTCCTCCTGGTGACTAATTTCCCTGTTGATTAAACGCAAATTTAATTTAGACTAGTCAGCTAGTCTAACAGTAAATAAACATTCAGAATGCAGTTAAAATTTAGCATAATTTATCAATTTATGATGTTAAACACTGTCCAAAAAAATACTGTGTATTAAGAGCCATTTGAAGCCGTTAATCACAGTCAACAATCGCCAAATATATTTTAAATGCTGCTGTTATGCGCGTTACTTTGCGCTGTGCAATACAAACCTTACACATTAACATACAAAACATGACAACAACTCACTAAATGCTTCACCTTTTCAGACCGAAGAGGATCACAGTGTCTGCGGCTAAACGACCCCGAGCTGATGTTAGCTGCCGGCCTGCTAAACAGTGTGGCTAACATTAGCAGTGCTAGCAGCAGCAGCAGCAGCTGCTCTGCTTGCAGGTTAAAGTTTGTGCTTAATGTGGTCACATGTTGCTCCAGTTGAGTGGTTATATTTATTCTGACACAGTCTACATTCAATTTTATTTCCATTTTCTGTATTAAAACACTGCCAAACTGCGCCGGTTTTACGAGCTCTCATCTGTCCAACTTTGCTGATAAAAACATCTGGGCTTGCATGTACATTCAGGACGCACTAATGGTGTACAGCGAGAGGGGCTGCTGTCTGATGGGGCCGCAGCCCCGACTAGTGGCAGGTGGCTGCATAACAGTTTAGAGGCAACAAATAAAAAAATATATTGATAAATAGTTTAAACCGACTAGTATTTCTGGTGCCAACTGGTGAGGGCCACAACATTTGATCGTGTCTAATCGCACACAGTCCTACCCGTTACTGTTAACTTCTCCACCTCAGATAAAGAACAGTCGCTTCCCTAACGCTTTCCCATCCAGAGACAGTCTCAAACGGGACGATGTATCTGTCAGACAGTCATGGACATAGCTGTGATTTCATGTAATTGTCCAGCAAATTTAAATTAAACTTGTTGCAAAAAAGAAAATAAAAGAGAAAATACAAATTCAACATGTTTCCCTTGACTGGTTTGGACAAAATAAACTAGTCTATACGTCAGAAGTAGCCAGTAGAGGCTACATTAAGGTTTTTTGGCAGTTGGCAAACAGACTGGTTTGCTTTCCAGGTCACAACCTTTACTTCCAACACTGTGTTACTTAAAGAAGAAGAGAAAGAAGAAAAAGACACAAAACCAGTTCTAGAGAAAAATGGAGCACGGTGTTAAGGATCTTCTTTTTTCCAAAAAACCTTTTTCATGGCGGCCACATTGACATAAAATAGGATATTATCAATAGCTCTACTTCAGGTCACATTCCATTTAGTGTAGCAGAGCCTTTCCAGTCAGCCAGCATGCACAGTAACAGCACCCTGACTCTGTTTAACCTGAACAAAACCTACATGAATATTTTCGTGAACGCCTGTTTTTACTCCACGACTTCATGTCAAAATGTCTGCTGTGGAAAAACATCTGTTGGGTAAGCTGCATTTATTCTTTCATGGAGCAGCTGATCAGTAATGTGAGTTAAATGTTTAAAAAAAAAGGTTCTGCATCTCCCATTAAGCTCATTAACTCATTTGTAAAAAAGGCAAAAACCACCTCAAGTGAGTGTAAAATCTTTTTTGTGTGAAGTTTTTGCAATTTTTGCCGTTTCCATCAACTTCTTCTAATGTGATGCTTCAAAATCCACATTAAATATGTTGATGGAAACGTGGCTATGTTGTCCACCTGAACAGGACCATATCAGCAGAGTGCACGCAGAGCAGTAATGTAATGCACAGCACAGCAGACTATAGGACAGGCACGCTCTGGCTGCCTGTCACATCATTTGCATAAAGTCCATTGAGCTTTAATCACTTTCCGATGTCATGACTGAACTCTCGTCTCAGCTGTCTGGAGAAAACCGGGTCCCTGCCGTACTCCAGCTGCTGCTTCGCACCAGTTATTGACTCATACATCATGGAAGTGGTTTCATTTTCTCTGATAATAAGATCAGGTGCTTATTGGTGAAATCTATAACTTCAAGTCATCAACATCCCTCATTTGACAGAAAAAAAAAAGAGACTGCTTTCATTTGTTTACCACAACGGAGCAGTAAAGTCTAAACTTTATTCTTGCAATGCTGTGACTTTATTCGGATAATATTACAACTTATTTTTCTTAAAATTTTATATCTGTTCTCACAATACACTGATATGGTTTTTCTTTCATCTGTTTTCTTCTCTCGCGTGTCTCCGTTTACGTTGCTGTCTTCATCTCTCCCACCTTTTCTGATAACAGATTCGTTTCACCCGCTCCTGATTAGCCTCCTGTGTATTTAGTCTGTGTGTTTCCCTCCTTCAGTTGCTAGTTAGTCTTCGCCCTTGTGTCAAGTGTTGCAGCCATTTCCCCGGTGTTTCAGACCTGCGTTTTGCTTTTGGACTCTGGATTTGTTACATTGACTTTGTTTTTTGTGTTTTTGTTTTTCTTGTCTGCCCCTTTGGATCCGTTTGCCTTTTGGACTCCTCTCAGGTTTGGACCTGTCCCTGCCTGTCCTAAGCATAAGCCTTTTGTGTATTGACTCTTTTATCATTAAATCATTTGAACTGCAGTTGCTCTGCCTCTTGTCTGCATTTTGGCTCCATCCTCTTGTAGAACAGCTACACAGCTCGACAATTACAACCCTTTTCTCAATAACTTCTCACGTTATTCTTCTAATATTACTTTTCTCTTGAACTTATGACTCTTTTCTTGTAACATTATGATTTTTTTCTCCCCAAAATCTTATAACTTTATTCTCAGTTTTTTTCCATCAATGTGGTCCTGAGACTGAATAATAATTAAAAAAGAACTAATTTTGTGCTCAGCTCTAATACACCACTACTCTGGACCACTGTTTCCCAAACTTTCTTCCAGGGGACCCACTTTTTTAAAAATGACAAATCATCATTTGCACGTCAACAAATTCTGGGAGTTAATTCATGCATAAATGAAAGTTCCTGACTATTTCTGCATCACCTTATATAATCTGGACCAGGGGTGAAAGTAAGATAAGATTCTTGCAGGAACTGTGCAACTCAAAATTTTTTTTAGCTCGCGTGCGAAGCTAAAGATGTTAATAAAGCCTGCTCTTTTCTGACTTTGATTCTTAAATCCTGTGCACATCCTTGAGTGCATAATGTAAGATGTCAGACACATAATGTAATATATGGCAAAACATTTATTTTCAGGTAAAGTGCAGGTAAAGTATTTCTTTAGGGGGAGATAACATCAGAACAATAATAACACAACTTCAACATAATTAAAGTGTTTTTCTCTGTTGTGAGAATAAAAAGCATAATAGCAGTCAACCCCATTGCATCCCAGACAGTGCTGGAGCCTCCAGCTGACCCCCCAGCACTGTCTGGGGTCCTTCCATCACCTAGGCAACCAGCCATCCAATGAAAAGAACACATTGAGTTTTCTCACTTCCACGTGTGTTTGTTTGCGGAAAGTAGTGGTGCTGCTGGCATGACAGAGAGACAGAGTATTTCACGACACATAAAACCTCACAATTTATTACTTGGGGATTTTTGTTTTGTTTATTTTGCAAAAATGACTACCCTGTCGTCTGCAAAAAAAAAACAAAAAAAACAAAACAAAACAAACAGCACGAGTGGACATTGGATTAACGTTACGCTACAGTGAGTGACTGCCTACTACAAGTTGCAACCTATCACGGTGAGCGAGTACCGATAGCCTACAAATTATATTGTTCGTCCAGCGCACTAAAACCTAGTTCAACACATCACAGAAGGCATATTCTGGAGATGATTTTTATGTATTCATCAATTTTACATTTATTTCAGTAAAATTTGCTTGAAAAAAGAAAGGGCTCGCATTGTATGCATGGGTGAAAGTTGCTTTTCCGAGGCGTTCCGGTGCATTCCGGTAGAAGAGGTCTATTTCTTACCAGCACGGCGTTCCGGTGCGTTCCGGCTTACTTTCACCTCTGATCTGGACACATTACTGAAACCATACACATGTTAAAACTTTATAAATGAGAAATTAATTCATTTAGGCTGAGTTAGCAGGTCATCTCATTGCTTTTATTTCCTCTCATCAGGAAAACAATACAGGACATTTTAGTCTCCTTCATAAATGAGACAAAGTAACTGCATTTACAGAAATTACAGCCTCTTGGTTTTTCCTAAAACTAATTTGCAACTGCAAATACATTTTTGTGGGAATTGCAATGATGCAGTCACAAATGTGGTACGATGCAAAGCAGAATTTAACATAATAGTTTCTTGCCCCCCTCCCCCCCTGTTTCCTTTCCTCCAACCCACCCCCACCCCCACCTTCTAAACCCTGGCGTGGTGAAACCAAAGTACTGGAACTGCCAGTGTCAGTTACTTAATTAAATATAACAATTATGGAATACTAAATTATTATCTTAATTATTATTATCACCATCATTATTATTAGTTGCAGCCCTACAAGACGATGTACACGAACAAACACAAACCAAAACACACAAAAAAGGAAGAAAATGGGAAAAAAAAAACCCAACAAACAAAAACAAAAACCCCAGCAAATTAGGAAAATGTTGTTAATTAACGTATCTGGCAACTTGCAAAAATTTCACTGACAACACACTTAAATTGTTTTCAGCCAAAACAGGCAGTCTTGCAAGACACTATCCACTAATAGTGACTACAGCATTATTCAAAAGACAGCAGTGTGTGTGTGTGTGTGTGTGTGTGTGTGTGTGTGTGTGTGTGTGTGTGTGTGTGTTTTTAAGTTAATATTCACCCAGCCCAAGGTGCTTTTATTGCTTAAACCTACTCAAAATGGTGATATTTTCATAACCATGACCAAAGCACTTCTGTCACAAGAGTCCGGACGTGAACCCCAGACTGTGGTGCTAAATTCCTGCACTCTGTACACCCTGCATCCACCCGAACCACCTCCAGTGCATCATAATAACACACATAATCCAGGCAAGAATTACACTGTCACCGCAACCTAATTATGAGGACAATTTCATTATATACAAATGCATATTCTTGGAGAGGGGGTTGTTTGTTCAGCTACAAAAGCAATAAAAGAATGTTGCTTGTGTATGGATTTGGTGGCATCGAGCAGTGAGCTTGCAGACTGCAAAGGCCTCGCTTCGCCCTCCCCTTCTAAAGCATGTAGGAAAATCTACAGTAGCTGTGAAGCCCTCGAAAAACATGAAAGGCCCCATCTAGAGCCGGTGTTCGGCTTTTCTGTTCTGGGCTACAGGACATGCACATGCTGTAGATATAAAGAAACCACACTTATATATTCAATTTCTGTCATATTCTGCCAATCGATCCCCTTCAGTAACCTTAGACACTGGACCTTTAAATTGATTTTTCTCCCCTATTATTGGCAAATTGCCATTTCTATGAGTGCAGTATTCAAGTAAAACTTCTTAGTTAAATGATCACCACTGAGACCTGGTTTTGTCAAATCCTTTATGCCTCCTCACCTTCATCCTAGCTGGAGTGCCAGTGGCTTATGTCGTCGCTGGCACACTACACTTCAGGGAGACAAGCAGGATTGTTACGAGCGAGCTTAAACTGCAGGTGAAAACACACTGGGGATCCCCCAGCATACACCTCCTCCGTCCCCCACCTCACTCTCTCTGCTCGTCTTTATCTCTGTCTCTCTCTCTCCCGCTCTGTGTTTTTTTTTTTTTTTTATCCCTCCCTCTTCCAACATGTGTCAAAGAAATCTGCACGGAATACAAATCCACTATCCATCATAGTAAGAAATGAAGCGGTGTGCCGTTTCTCCTGACCAATCATCAGGTCAATGTGTGCTGTTGCCCTTTGCCCTAAAAGTTACATTAATAGCCTCCTCTTCCTCCTAACTCCACATGGAGCAGTCAGGCCACATAAAGGCCCCCCTTCGGTGCTGACAATGTCAGATAAAGGGGAGCAGGGCGGGTGGAGCGGAGCTGTACATCCACTGAAGTGAGCCTCAGCAGTAGCCAACAGGAAAATATCAGGAAAGGTCAGTGCTAAAAGAAACCATAACTGATGGGCTAAATGAGAGGAGTCAGATGGAGGTTCAGGTGGGTGAAGCAACATTTAGATAATTGCAGCACATGACTTAACTGATCGCAGCCAGCTGAGGCTTTCAGACACACTGTGGCTTCAAACAGATCAAGGCTGCTTATGAAAACGGTTCTATAAATACAAACTAGCAAAGATGTTTCCTTTTTTATTAGGGGAGACCAGGGAGCTTTGTCACTCCAGGTTAGTTGTAACCTGGCAGTTTTGCTAATTAGTAAAGTGCTGCGGGGGCGTCATCAACATGGCACTGTCCCATTTTCCTTTATGAGCTCACACAAGAAAATTAAAGGTGCTTAATGGAACCTAAAAATGGTTCTTGGAGTGAGGCCGTAGAAGAGACATTTTTAGTTCCACAAAGAACATTTTACCAAGAGGTTCTTTAAAGAAGAACTGACAAAAATTATTCTTTTTATTAAAGATCTTTGTGGACATTAAATGATCCTTTAAAAATGTTTCAAAATAAACGTTTCTTTGAACATTTTAAATGAAATTGTTGGGTCGGAGAGAATATTAGTGGACAGAACACCATGACATCACACATTTGTTTGGTTTGGTGGTCCAGCATTATGGGGGTCACCATCTTGTTTTTTTGTAACCAGAGCATGCCATTTTACTCAACATACTCAAAATAAAATGACATGTGTGTTCAGATTTCCAGGCAGAAACTTCCTGTAATGTCCTATATTCCACAAATATAGTACAGCAGTGACTTCACATTGTTATGAATAGTGCAACACATGGATTACACTGACAACACTACTGCATTTATTTATTTATACTGTGGATGTAAATCAGCCTGTATTCTTATTTTAATGTGAGTATCCTCACACACATCTTCAGTATTACTTTGTTTTACACTATTATGTGCACCTGGTGTTGTATATATAGTTGTATATTTTTGTTGTTTACATATTACACCTCTTATTTTCTTATTTTTCTAGTGTTGTATATAGTTTAATGTATGATGCACATAGTTTATTGTTACATATTTTATTTATACACATGTCTGTCTTAATTTCTATATGCTTATTTTCTATATGCTTTTATTCTACTCTATTGATCTCTGGGTAGAAATTGTTAGTTGCTCCTATTCAAGAATAGAATAAAGTATTTCTGATTCTTCTAACAATCTATTCCTCTGGCTTCAACACATAATATCATATTGCAAAACTTGTAGAATCACAATACATGTTAAATCATGATCATACTGACTCCGTATGTTGTACCAGCCCTAATAAATAACAACAATTTTTCCTCTCAGCTGTAGCGCCATATGTCCATCTAGATTGTTTTGGTGTGAGAAAAAACACGCATTTGAAAATCATTACTTAAGAAAATTCACAGACCTTGTTTGCAGTTTAATGAAGGAACTACTTTCTTTCTCGCAGTGCCATTTATATTGGAGAGTAGGCAGAAATCTCTACGGCTCATATCTCCAAAACTCTGCAACTCACACCCAAAGGGTGAAGATGGGTAAATAACACCACAGGTAAGAGAAAAAATATGCAGTTTTGATTTTGGGATGAACTGTTCCTTTATCCCATTCTAGTATTAGGATGCACCCAGGGACCAGCTCCTGCACCTTGGAGGGAGAATCTATTTGATGGTGGATGAAGCTGCAAACCACAAAGAAAAAGTAAAAAAAAAATACAAAGCAAAGTGAAAAACAAAATAAGTAAAATGGCCAAACACACACATAAAATCAGTGTCTGTGAGGGGGGAACAACATAGAGCCCTAAAACCTTAAAATAACTTGTGGATCCACGCTAAAAATCAAGAAACACTCACAGCATCTGCAAGTTATAGACATGCTGTCATGCATACATTACAACTGTGCAAAACATGAAAGCGTTTCTGCAGGGTTCAAAGTTAAATGGCTTTAAGACCTTTTAAATGCCACATACCAACCACCAAATACCTCCAATAAAACGAAGAACATTTAGCACTTTAAAGAACCGCAAAAAGTAAACAAAGAACCATTCCCTAAACATGGCAGTTCTTCAACTGGTGATGGCTCTTTGCAGAACATGAGAGCCTTTTGAAGAATTTTTCTGAGAGCACAGGAGAGGTGGCATGACTCTGTCAGCAACATCGAGGATTTTACAAAAATTGTTAATCAAGATTAGTAAAGTAACAGTTTCTGTAGTTTATTTTGATTTGTTGTATTCATGCTACATTCAAGCTCACATGCTAAGACAGTCAACTAAGTAATGGCTGCTTGTGGTGGGGACAGTTGTAACAGTTGTGTCCCCTCTCCTCTTGTCTCGGAGGTTGTCCTGGCCAACCTCCTGTGCTCACTGTCTCTCCTCTGCTACAGCTGGTATCAACCCTGAATTGTTGTCTTTTGGTTTGTCTTATGAGTTCTGTTAGCCTCAGTTTAATAAATATTCAAGTTTTAAAGTAAAGCTCTTGTGTAGACACTTCTTGTCACATTCCTTGAGCCACTTTGTGACAAATAGCGGCTCATCCAGGATGCAGACCTGTTTGGTGCAGATTAGATCCAGTCTTGGTGTGACAAATGAAGAATTATTCACTGGTTTGTTCGTGGCCACTTTGGCTTGTGACCCTTGTGGTTTGTGAACGCTAAAATAAGTTTAAGTGCTTTTTGAAGTGTAGATTAAAGAACCTGTAGCATTTAGCACTGCGGGTAAGATTTCAGGGAGATCATGCAAGGTTTTTCTGTTGTTTAAACTGGTTATTTTTGTTACCTTTGTGTCGTTTGCTTTTGGTGGATGTTGATACGATAAGAATTTCTGTATTGTGCTCATGAAACGCAGCAACACTTGAGGCAAAAAGCCTGCACCCCAGGGACAGCCATCTACGTTTACCACAACTGTGACAGTGATTGAACCCTTATGTGACAACATGCACATTGAGGAATACAGTCCACACACCCACATAAAGTGATTTTTGGCACTTTAAATTGTTCACTTTTGTTTACTTTAGTTAGGCATATTATCTCTTATTGACTATGTTTACATGCACAAAATATTCCTTTTTTTTTTTACCCTTATTCTGAAAAAGACAATATAGTGTCTAAGCTGCTAACATGACTTATGAAAATCAATATTCCACTAATTACATACATTTTGCATCAAAATATGATTTTCTGAAAGTTCTCCACTGGTGGTAGACTTGGTTGAATTAGTGAAAGAGACAGGCTGTGTTCGCATTGTCCAACACCATCTGACAAGGGTTATCATTGCAGTGCTTGAGCATATTAATATCCACATCTTTCGTGATGTTTAAAAGTAGGTGTATTTGTCCTTCAGACCAGAAATGTGAGCTTTTTTTTTATTAATGCTTGCATCTTTACTACAGCCTTGCAAACTGTTGGCTGTTTGGTTTGTTTACATCACACAGAGCTGACCGTGAACATGTAAACACAAGGCCACGTGTCACAAACTGCAGTAAAAACTCCAATTGAGATTCACATTCTGAATGCTCTTGTACACGTCCAAAGAATGTTTCTAAAACCTGAATAATAACGCAGTATCTGACATGTCTTAATCATAAACTGTTCTATTCAGAATGAGTCCCAATTCAGAATATCTAAATGGAATAGTTGTTTACATGACCTTCATCAAATAATAGTGGAAAATTAGTGTGCATCTAAGCATAGCCAATGTTACAACTCACACCAGCAGTAAGGTAGGTTGTAACAACAGGATGCCTCATATTTGACATTAATTCAAATAATGTGTAATTGTTTAGTGGACGTCCAAGTGAGTTTTATCTGTAGAAGACAAATATGGGTACCATGTATCAAAGTTTGAGAGATGTAGGACAGACAACTGCCCAATTACTGACAGCGTTGGGCAGTAATGCATTTCTCAGTAACTCATTACTGTCATATTATTTCTCAGTAACAAGTGGTGTAAAGGACCACAGCTTTCTAAACTGTAATTATATTACAGTTATTAAACCAAGTAATGCTACTTTACTGTGTCACATGATTTTTATGCAAGGATGGGTTCTGAGTTTGCATAAATCATCCACCCGCCACCCACCAGAACGTATTATTTTCTCCAATTTAGAAAAACCCGCACCCGCACCTCTACCCGTCCCTGTGGGCTATATCACCTTTTAAATGATGTCGAGCAGTGCAGCTTTCCAAGTGATTTCTTTATTGTGTGTTGTATTGATGGATGAGTGTTTTCTTTAATGATTAAAGAAGCTACTTTCAGTTTAGTTTCCGCACATGCAGTAATGTCACTGCAACAAATATGTGGGACATTCACGCAGCAAAACTAAAAACTGTAGATCTAAACTTGACAGAGGACACAATAATTAAATATTCAAAGACGTTATGCTGCTGTCTCGTTTAATGACCTGCCCGCCTGCCCTGCAGATTGACCAGTGTCCACAGTTGTAACTTCATTCCAGGGGTCTTTGTTACCACCCCAGACAACTGAGTTAACAGGCAATGTAACATATATAGTAATATAACAGGGAATAATTTTTGATACCAAGTAATAAGTAAAGAAATATTATATTCTAAAGGTGTAAATAAGTAAAAAGTAACTTCCTGAGTAACCTGCGCAACACTGGTGACTGATGCGCAAGCAAAAAGTGTTACTACCATCCCTGGTCTCCCCTAAATTTAGTGATGTCTTCTCCAGCCATGCAGTGATTCAGTTTGAAATGCTTAACACACACAAAAAAAAAACTGGCATTAAAAAAAAAAAGTATTGTGTGGTATTAATACGCCTCCTCATCCTCAGTGGATGTGTATAATCTAGGCTTTGTTTACTTGTACTCTTTTCAGTGTTGCTGGAAGCTCTCATTTACCCAAAGTTTTTGGCTCATGGATGTTATCCTGGGAGCGCCCAATACGCAAACCAGCATCCAGCAGCACAATAAGGATCACAGCGCTGCGGGAGGCTCCTGAAAGGGTCCGTAAGACTCCAGTGAGACTTGAGAGTGTAATACTGATCTGATAGAGCAGCGCTGAGTCGCTCCTTGTACCTGGGTCAGCACTAGAACACATCCTTGCCTCGGAGCAAAATGACAAAATGAGAGGCCGAAATGCTTTGCAAGCGTTTCACTGTCAAGACTCAAACAGTATATGGCATAAATACGTGTGCTTTTCCTGGTGGGACTTCACAAACCCCCTTTTCTAAACCTTTCTATAGATATTTTCTGCCAATTAACCCTGCTTCAGGAGAGATTTGCCTATCTCAAGCCCCAGCTTTGCGCCTGTGCAGCTCGCGGCGTCACTCTCCCTACGTCTCAGGTATAATTTGCATGCCTCGGTCAAGGCTAAACTGAAGCGGATGAAGCGTTGCGGTTTGAAGGTCTCCCTGCTTTATCTGCCGACTCCTAAAAGCCAGACATATTTGCATTGCTTTTCATTTCCGCAGGCTTGGCAGTGCGAATGATAAAGGAAGAGGAGCACACTGTACAAACCTTGCTCAACAAAGGAGGCAGTCACTAATGATTTGCATACAGAGAATGCAAGGATAAGGCCCACACATGCAGGGCTGCCTCGGATGTTATTATCGGCCTCCCATCGACGCTGGGAGCTGATGCCTGTCAACATTCAGAGCACAGCCCCAAAGAGAGGGGCTGGGTCACACCTTGGTGTCAGATGTGGCTGTCTCCCCTGGCAAAGTCAGCCTCACATGAACCAGAAAAAAAAAAATCAATATTTCAATAGCGGATATTGTTTTCCAGTTCACCAAACTCCTACATCTGAGGACTAAACACTCCCAATGCCCGTTCAGAGCTCAGACCCATCAATCTCACGTTGCTTTATGTCGAGCTGTCTGTTACAATGCTGTCAGTGCTGCTCACAGATATGTTTTATTTACCAGCTCTTAATCATGCAGAAGATTAATGAAAATTTGATCACTGTACATTATTCAACTTGTCCCCCAGGAGAGGGGTCTGCTTAGTGGCATGACACCATGCATGTATTGAATAGTTATTATCTCCCACAATATTTATCCACTTGTTCATCTATTTGTGTAGAGCAAGGCTATTCAAGTGGCGGTCGGTGGGCGAAAACCAGGCCTTTACTGACCTCAGTCTGGCCCTTTGTTCATTTATAAAGAAGAAAAAAATATAAATCAGTAATTTATTCAAATGAGAATTTCTTTTTTCTGAAGAAAATTATTTGCATTTATTAGCGTCACTCAAAGTATAACAGCTCACAACAGAGATAACATCAGTTTACATTTGCAGTTCACATCAGCTGCAAGTGCTAGCTACTCATTTCATGTCAGTAGCAGTATCACATGCCACTGCAAAATGTTCCCTCTTAACACTCGAACAAAAAGTAGATCTTGAAACAGTAACGTACAATATGTTAATTCTGCCACTAGGGGTCTCTCACTGTGGGATCATGGGAGTCATTATCTTAATTTTTTAAACAGTCGCCATAGCTGATGATAATCTGATATGGCTCAGACAAAAATTGTGTTCATGGTCTCAGACAAAAATTGTGTTCATGGACGAGGTAATGGGGGGGGGGTCAGTCTTGCCTGCATTCAAAACTTGAGAGCCCTGATTATTGTGAGTTGTTAGCTCGCTTACCTTAGAGTGTTAGCTAGCTTCTACACAATGGACAACAAAGAGAAAACAAAAAGAGGATGGAAAACACAATCCAAAGTAGATTTAATCCAGACCTAACACAAACAACTCAATCAGCAGATGTGGCAAGAGGTAACTGACAAAATTAGTGTGAGAAATCTGCTGTGAAACAAACCATAGACGACGAAATTTAGAAATATAAAAATATTACTGCGGCAGCAAGAAAGGAGACAACTGCAGAGTTTCAGTAAAACTAGCTAAATCTTAATAAATGCTACAAACTTGCTCGTGCTAACATCAAATATATACTCTTACAAGTTGCTCAGAGAGTCCAGCTGGTTTTTTTATGACCTATAAATGTGTCTTGCTATGACCTCTTCCTCTTCAATCACCAGAAATTCAGCCAAATCTTACTTTCTACAAGTTATTTCACTATTAACAGACTGTTAGAAGCGTCTAGTATCACACGAGGGAATACTTTTATGGGGATTTTATGCAACTCTTTTATTCCTAAGGCATCCATAGATGAAAATGTAAGAGAAACCTGAGTTTTCTTTTCTAATGCAACCAGGCACCGCACCTTCATACATAATGTTTCTTTTCCAATTGTGAAAACTAATGAAGCAGAGAAAATAAAAAGGAGCATCGTTCTACACATTTAAATTCCTTTCCTCAACTTTATAGGTCAGACAGGGAATGTTAATGTCCGGCCTCTTGGCACTTTACTTTTTTTTCATACTTGTCCCTTCTAAAGTTGTAATTGCTGGTATAGAGGTTTGGAAAAAATAAATGTAGTGCTCCGTAACAGTGGCATCTCTTTAGTGCCGTCTTATCCTACGCCTTCCTTTTGCTGCAACATTATCATTTCTTTTTTTTGCAGTCTGTAAAATCATAATAGGTGAAGTGCGGCTGAGGAGTTTTATAGGCAATTTCCTGGAAACACATTTATACAACGTCTTCAAGCCAATCCCCTCTTCTTATTTACTGTTATATGTATAAACATGTCGGTTTTACATGCTCTGCACTTCCCTCCGTCCCGCAATGTTTTATTTTCTAAGACTGTTTGGGGCTTTGAAGGGTGACCTTCAATTCATATATCTATTGCTATAACTCTCTGCTACTATCTCTGTGGGACCCCAGTGGAGAAGATAAAATTTCTTTTTATGTGTAGCAGTGAATCAAGTCACTTTACGCCAACGTTTCTTTGACTATTCAAACAAAATGAGAATATCAGCATTCCGGTCCAGGCTCTCTCCTTTTTGCATCCCTGTTGAATTTGGATGGCGGCCAGAGAGCGTTTCAGAGGTAAATAACGTGTTGAATGTGCCTCTAACCTGGCTGTGTTTCACCAGACGAGCAAAAAATATGTCTTGAATCATTTTCGGCATCAAAAACAACAACACCTCGTCTTTGCTCGCTCTTCCTGTCTGCTTGACGCGCTGATGCAACGCTTGAATCACCTGCATCTGAGGATTCACATGAATGCTGAACAATATTCATTTTGGGCCTGTTGTTTTTAATGATAGTCATGTCTCCAACCAGGTTTCCAGGGTTATGACTCACAGCAGTTTGGTGCGGTTTAGTTTTTCTCTCTTACTCTCGCTCTCACTCCCACCTCTCCACTCCATCTCTCTTTTCCCGCCTCTCTTCCCCTCCTGGGGGAGGAGATGTACAGCACCTTTTAGTGCTGCTGTCCTCACCGTGACAGATGGAGGCTATTAAAACACATTTTCATTGTATTATGGTAAATAACGCAGCCATGTTTTGTATAATTTTACTGTTCCCAAGACAGAGCTAGGATGCAAGAGGAAGTCATATAACCATCTTGTCATAGGTTTACTATGCATGTATATCTATGATTTAGTTATAGAGGGTTTTCACTGAGCTGCACACTGTAAAAATAAACTACTCTGTAAAACATCAAATCATGCCAGAAGATTATTTAATTTATTTTTAATTTATTGGACCTTTTGAGAAAAACAACGAAAAAAAAATCTAGTTGCTGTTGTTGTGATGTTGTCAGCTGTTTGGAAAATGTGGCACATTTCAATTGGTTTGCGTCTTTTAAAAAAAAAAAAAAAAAAAAAATATTCAGAAAGGAATCTTTTTGTTTTGCGTTGTGGTCAGGAAAAACAGCCTGGCATTGTTTTTTAGAAAATCACTTAAAAAGACAATTATTAGCAAGTGCTCACTTACTGATAATTGTTTGCAACATCCAAGTGCTTATAATCAGAGCAGTGTGTTTGTGATTGTGGAGGGAATAATGCAGACTGCATCATGAAATGCAGTAGAATAATGACTGAGTGAGAGATTCACAGATAAATCACCTTACACACCTCCTGTATCATATCTGACACATTTACAACATAATTTTAACATAAAATAAGATACAAAAGTGTTGATCACATTGATGTTGTAGAGGTCTTAGAAACTCATCTATCAAGTATGATACAGATTGCGTTACAGGGCTAACTTTAAAAAGTTAGAATCTGGGCAGCTTTAAAATTTTAAGTTGACTTAATTTAAAAAGACAGATTGAGGTAATTTTGCAAAGATTCAAAGCAAATAAACTTTTCTAGCCAAGCAAACTTGATATTAATTCAGTTGTACATGAGTAAACATTTTCAATAAAGTTCATCCCAAAATCAAAAATACACACTTTTCCTTTGGCCTGAAGTTCATCTAGATTGTTTTGGTGTGAGTTGCTGAGTTTTGGAGATATCGGCCATAGAGATGTTTGCCTTGTCTCGACTAAATGGCAATCACAAAAAAAACAACAAAAAAAAAACAAAAAAAAAAAAACCATTTGAAAAATTCCAAAAATCATCTCCTGGTAACTCAAGATAATCCAGAGACCTTGTTCACTTTGATGTAAGAACTTCTTTCTTTCTGTAGTTACATCTGTCAGAACCACTTTCCTTTCTACTAGAAATAAAGTAGTTCCTACATGAAACTGCTTAGAGTTTTGACTCTCAAACAATGTATGCTGGGAAGTCTGCTAATATTCTGATCATGTTTCTATAAAAACTTAATCTAAAGGAGACATCTGTAATACATTTACTGCAGTAAATCATGAAATGACCATGATATGTCATCAGAAATTAAGGAAACATGCTAAAGTGAAATACATGGTACTTCAGGCCGTAACGCGTTACTGAGCAGTATGTACATTTGTACATTTTGGCTTTTTTCCAGGATAACAAGCTTTGCTTTACACAATAAACAGCTGATCAATTTACAGGGTGGGACGTGTCGGTTGTTATTGTCAAATTATAATCTTCCACTCCTGCAGTGTTCCTGCAGCCTGCCTGAGCTTCCTCGAATCTGGGGTGGAGGGGGCGGGAGGAAACAACTTGCTTATACCATAGATTGTACATTAAATAGATATTAATAAACACATAATTTGTCAATAGACTTCAAGTTAGAATAAGTCATGTTAATGAGTTCTGATGTGTTCTGAAAATAAATGCCACAACTTTTAAGCTTAAAGAAATTAAATAAATAAAATGAGAGAAAAGATTAGTTCATTCGACTAAATTCCTGTATGATTTTTTTTCCACCTCGCAGTGTTTCAGTTGTTTGATTGCATGTGTCAGTCCAGAGTGAAGTATTAAAAAAAAAAAAAAAAACCTCCAACAGCAGCTCATCAAGCCTGATTTCCAATCTTACAAAAAGGGAGGGTGACTGAGTAATGGACCTTTTCCACGCGCTGACAGCCACACACACCGAGCAGTTAAGATCCTTAGTTTTTCTAAAAGTATAGAAAATCAATATCAGCGGTGGCAGGTATGATATTTATTCAAAATGCACTCTCCCTCGCTTGATAAAAAAAAAGAGGTGGTTGGGCTTTGCAGGAAGCTTGGCAGCTTAGAAGCTGTCTGTTTTATAGGGTGGACATTCACAGTAACCAACGATGACAGTTTCTATTTTTATACCTCTCACTCCTCTGAGAGCCATCCTGAAATCCAACACTGTCACAGCAGTTGGTTGGCACAGGCAGAAATTTTGTTTAAAATGATAGGATAAGAAAAATATTTGACTTGGACTCAAATATCCACTCATAATCATCTGTAACCGGCCAAATGTTTATGTTGTAGAGCCTCTAAGTGTAAATAACTAAACATGTTGTCAAATATCAGCAGAAGTGAAGTGGATGAATTATTCAGCCGTAAATCATACACTGCCTGACCAAATAAAAAGTGACACTAATATTTCATTGGACCGCCTTTAGCTTTGATTACAGAACACATTCTCCATGGCATCATCTCGATAAGCTTATGCAATGTCACAACATTTATTTCTGTCCAGAGTTGCATTAATTTTTCACCAAGATCTTGTATTGATGATGGGAGAGTCAGACCGCTGAGTAAAGTCTTCTCCAGCACATCCCAAAGATTCTCAGTGGGGTTCAGGTCTGGACTCTGTGGTGGACAATCCATGTGTGAAAATGATGTCTCATGCTCCCTGAACCACTCTTTAACAATTTGAGGCCAGTGAATCCTGACATTGTCATGTTGGAATATGCCTGTGTCATCAGGGAAGAAACAAAAATCAACTGATGGAAAAATCTGGTCATTCCTCACTGACCTCATTTTTTGGACACATAACGTTGCTGAACTTCGACCTGAGCAACTGAAGAAACCCCAGATCATAACACTGCCCCCATAGGCTTGTACAATAGGCACTAGGCATGATGGGAGCATCACTTCATCTGCCTCTCTTCTTACCCTGATGCCCCCATCACTCTGGAACAGGGTAAATCTGGACTTTTCAGACCACATGACCTTTCTCCATTGATCCAGGGTCCAATCTTTATGCTCCCTAGCAAAGTGAAGCCTTTTTTTCTGATCATTCTCACTGATAAATGGTTTTCTTAAGGCTACACAGCTGTGACACAGCCATGAGTTGTTTAAGTGATCTCTGATCGCGATCATTCAAGATTTTTTTCCGGCCACATTTCTTCCTCAAAGATGACAGTTCTCCACTTCCTTCCAGGTTTTAATAGTGTGTTGGACAGTTCTTAACCCAGTTTTAGTATTTCATCAGTCTCCTCAGTTGTTTTCTTTGCTTGATGCAGGTCAATAATTTGACTCTTCTGAAACAGAGTAACATCTTTTCCACGACCACAGGATATGTCTTCTGACATGGTTGTTTAAGAAATGAGAAGCTCCTCACTGCATCAGTTAGAGTTAAATAACTTGTTGTCAGCTGAAACATATTAATCACTGCAGTAATTATCCAATGGAAGCCTCTCACCTATTTGCTTAGTTAAATCCAGGTGGTGACCTTTTTTTTTTGGCCAGGCAGTGTACATTAAATAGGGATTCAGCCCATTGTGGCTCCAACTCGTTATTTGGACAACTATACTCATTTCTGAACTCTAGGATTTTACATAGTGCTACTTTAACATGCTATTTTCCCACTCAATCAATCTTGCCTTAATTTCTAAAAATGATTATTCACCCTTTTCTTGAGGAGTGGCATCTTTCCGGTCAGTAGACTCAGCGGCAGAGGTGGGATCCACCCACACTCTGCTTCACCTCTGAAGGACTCCTCAGCCATTGTGCTCTGAACTCCTGTTTGTATATTCAGAGCGTGACCTTCTCTTCCAAGTGTTCACAGTCAGTGCTCTGAATTCATGAACAGTAGACTGTACTGTAGCTTGTTGCCAAAGTACAAACCAGTGCTCATTATGCCCTTCATTTGGACACTTTGCATAATGGGATAGGTATGAAAACAGTATTAATGTCAGACCAGCTGTCAGCAAAATACATATAGCCCTTGGTTTTCATTTCTGCTTCAGAGACATTAACACAATAAATGCAAAGCGCAAGCATATCCGAGGAGCATTCTTTGATACCCTTGTTGTGAAACAGATGGGACTGGCTGGTTCGTTCTCATCGCTTGAGGTAGTTGTCACAGTCTACATCAAAATGGGCCATGCAGACAAATAAACCAGTGGTTATTTAAGCGATTATGTTGTCCAGCTGAATGTTCGATTTGCCAGTCTGTGTGATTCTTTTTTTTTTTTTTTTGTCTCATCACTAATACAGGATTACCCCGTTGGCATGTGTAGCAAGTTTAACTAAACAGTTTACTGTGCTGGTGCCTGAGAATTACTATACAGCCACGGGGATCCCAGCGTACATTCAAGAAATTAGGTGGTGAAATAGAATAACCTCAATACCCTGAGGGGTTTTTATTGTGATATCAACAAACCAGGTGGCAGAAGGTAGAAAGTAATCGTACACAGTATAAACGCGGAGACAGAATGTGTAAACACTTCAAATTGGTTGGTGTGTCTAAGGTTTAATGCTCATACGAGATGAAAAGCTCAGCGAGGGGGTGTCAGGGACAGTTAAAGCATTTCAGAAACATTATTTAAGGCTATCCTTGGACAGGAAGCCAATACTGCAGATGGGAATTCCACATGCTGAACAAGCTGCACAGAGAACAATATCTATATTCTGCATCAGTCATTATTAAAGTTAAAACTTGGTCTCCTGTTTTTCCCGTGAGGGCGAGATGAAGATGGATAGCTTAATTATCAGCATGTTAAAAATAAAGATGCACTTGTTTATAAAAGTAACAGCAACATGCACATTTAGCAGAGCAGTAAATTGCCTGCTCAGTTTCTCACTTTTTTTTAAGGGTTACAAATCAATCAAATTTTTAGCCACGCTAGCAGCATCGCTTCAGCTGACAGAAATATCTCTTTTGGATTCTTTGCCGATTCCCTGACTTTTCATCTAGTGCAACTTTTCCTTGAAGCCCCCCATTACTTCTAAGTAAGAAAAGCTAAGGCCTCCACAGCCGGCACACAAACACCAACAGAATAAGGGATTTATTCCAAAACTTTATTGTTAAATTAACAGCAATTATAATTATTTCCATTCTTAGAACATTACCTTGTAAAACCTCTTTTCTAGTATAAACACATTTTTTTTTCTTTTACCAGCCCAAAGAGTTGCAAAAGAACTCCTGCACACTGTCTAACTTGCAATACAACATTTATTTGCAATGTTTCAGTACTAGAGTATAGTTTTAATCAGAAGCCAATGCAGGAAGTGGTTGTTAGTCCGCAACCAACCATATTCCCAACATGCAAAAAAAAAAGACACAAAAATACCAATCAGTTATTAAACACACTACAATATCCAAAAGAGAGTTAGAAAAATAAAACAAACACTCTGTATAATGACAATTGTAAATGTAGCCCCAAAATGCTTGCATTAAAACGGTTAAATAAATCTCAAAAAATATATAAATTAGAAAAAAAGTTTATAAACATATTTCCAAAAATTGCAGTTGCATTGTAAAAGAGCCTATAGGGATATCTTTAAATTGTAAGTCAAGAACAGCTTCAATGAATAAAATGAAAATAAATAGAACCCACATCATAGTTACGACACGGGAAGCAATTCATCAGTGTATACGTATGTTAAATAATAATCAAATTTACCTCTACACCCAATCCAGTCTGTGCACAATGAGTCAAGAAGGTTCCTATAAATAAATCCTACAGACAAATTATAGCAGTGAGAAATGCATGTATTCAACACTTTAACACAACATTTGTGGGTGGAACCTTGAAAAAAAGTTAATATCAATAATATATTTTAAATATAAATCCCTCTATGGTGTTTAACAAGGCTCCAAAAACTTCATACACATGTTCTTTTAAAAAAACCCAACAGAGTCGGCTTATACACACTCATCCTTACCAAAAGAATGATAATAACTCATTATCACAGAGCTCGAGAGGTCACAGAGGTGTGGCCTTTGAGCGAGTACAAAAGCCTCTATCTTTTTAAAAACAGCCCAAGTCAGAGTTTTGACTTATCCAGTGAAATATGTCAACATTTTCTGGATGAATTGGCACAAAATTTGGCGCAGACATTAATGGTTTCCAGACGATTAATCCTAATTACTTTGGTGATCCCGTGACTTCTCCTTTAGTGCCACCGTGAGGCTGACATATTTGATTCGGAGTAAAAAGTCTTGACAACTAATGGATGATGAAATTTAAAACAGATATTAATGGGCCCTCGGGATGATTTCTAATTACTCTGATGATTGCCTGGCTTTTGTCCAAAACTTTTTTTTTAATGAATAATGACTTCTCCATCAGCCATTAGTGTTTAATGCTAATTAGCAAATCTTACCATGCTAAATCTGTCAAACATCTGCATGTAATCATTGTTATCAGGAGCATGTTAGGATTTAGCTCAAGACAAAAGAGGCACTGCACATAAACATGTTTTTTGTGGTGTTAAACCAAATCATATTACTGTTCTGTGGTGAAAAGCATTAGTGCTGATGTTATTATGGATATTTTTTTAAGCCAAATTTATAAAAATTGGCATTTTCGTGGGTTGAAAATGATGCAAATTGCCACCTGTTGTAAATCATCCTGAACTTTTTAAGGCCAATGCTGAAAGTTTACATTACAGGGGTTTATGTTATTTTTTTGCTAATCCTCTACTCAGTATTTTTCAATTTTGGCACTTTTGACCACTGTTGCACTGTTGCACCAGACTGCAGCTCAGCAGGGATATGGCTGTGTAAAAAAACACACACACACACACACACACACACACAATGAAGAAGAGCCTCTTAGCCTGTCTGAGCCGCTAGCATGAGCAAAGTAAGCCACAACACAGGTACAACGCAGAAACTTTTTGAAAAAGGACCACAAATGTGTTTCTAGTGACTGTCTAAGCTCCAGCAGAGTCTCTGTGTCTCCAGTGTTATTCTGCAGACACAGACAGTCTGACAGCAGCTGCCCATGGTTGGTTAGCTTTGACTATTAGCTGTTACTGCTATACTGAGCAGAGTTATCTCCACCTCATCACACGCTACGTAGCCACGAGGCCCGGGGTTGCCAGGTCTGTGTGACAAAACCAGCCCAGTGGCGGATTGAATCCAGCCCCAAACCAGCCCAGTGGTCAAGAAGACTGGCGCTGACAGGCACAGAGCATATGAACATCGTATTTTTGTGTGTTTGTGGGTGTGCATGTGACGTGTGCACGGTCCCCGTGTGTATGTGCTGATCTGGAGTCAGTTGGTTGGGTTTATTTAGAAATAAATCATTCTATTAAATTAATAAATTTCAAATATAGATGTGTATTTATTATTTATGTAATTTGCATGCAAAATAGGTTCACAAAACCAGCGGACAGAAATTTCATGCCATGGCAACATTTAACAAGTTGGCCACTTCCGCAGAAAAAATGCAGACCTGGCAACCTTGATGATGGTGGTTGTCCTATCCATTTTTAAATTATAATTTATTTTTTTTTTAGCATTTTTCAAAACAGCGCAGCGGTGGATTAAGGCTCAGACCTGGGGTGCAGTTACACTTCTTAGTTTTTTTATCATTGAGCTGGCTGGAGGCTGGAGGGGCGTGTTGGTGTCTGTGTTTGATCGTTTGGTTCAGTGTGACCATCTACTCTGCCCACGATGCCCATGTTGATGTTACCGCTTTATGCAAGATTTGATTGGCTATATTGAAATAAGATAAACGAATACTGTGATGGTATTCTGCAGAATTAGGTTTGTACAGGATTGTACGGTGGTGTGGTGGTTACTACTTTCACCTCATGGCAAGAAGGTTGAGGATTTGAATCCTGGTTTGGACATGGCCTTTCTATATTTTTGAATTTACATGTTCTCCTTGTTTTTCCCCCACCATCAAAAAAAATCATAAATGTATGCTAGGTCAGCTCTCCTGTCAGTACCCCTGACCAAGGTGCTGGCTAACAACTGGAGTTGGTCCCCAGACAGTGAAGAGAACCTGCCCACTACCCCCAATAGGCTGGGTTAAATGTAGAGACTGAATCTAACTGTGTAATTGCATTCTATATGTACCATAATGCAAAACTAGGTGTAGCATTATGAAACCAAAAAAAAAAACCAAAAAAAAAAAAAAACACTTTTGCTATTGGTTTTGGATTTTTTTTCTCAAAGGGGAACACAGGAAAAGTGATTCGCAGAGCAGATATGTGCTGCAGCACACAAAGAAAATGCAATTTCATTTCAGTTGAACTTCTGAGGCCCTCCTTTTCACACATGATTTAATAGAACAAACACTTACTGTAGCTTCATGAAATGAGATGCTCCTCCTTCTATCTGGTCAGTTTTTTGCAGATAAGCTTTTAGGTTAAAAAAAAAAAAAAAAAAAAGAGTTTACTGGCTGCCATCTAATACTTGTTTCTTTGCATCAAACATCCATATTTACTCAACTTTAACTGCCTCTAAATAAGTTGCTTAACCAAATCTACCATTTAACCCAGCTGTTACCACCAGGTCGTTCAATTCAGCTGTGTGTCCTCACAGTGGGACCCACAAATTATTAACTTGTGGATAAGGTTACCTCGTGCCCAGGAAAAATAAAATAGGCTATTACCCTGCAGGCGGTTCTGGCTCGAAGACCTCTGATTTACTAGAGGCAATATTTTATGTTAGATATCTTATCGCATGCTCATTGTGCTACAACTGCAGGCTGTAGACCTTTAACATTAATAGCCCCTGAAGTGTGAATTCACCATGAAAGGGAGCCCTTTCCCTCTCTGTGCTTTTGTTCCCTAATTGAAATAAGGAAACTGTATCTCAAACTAAGAAAACGTGGAAATGTCATTGCACTCCGTGTTGTAAATGGAAATTATGCTTGATCATAGCTGCCTGTGACAACAAGGAAATTTGTCAGAGCACATATGAGGTGGAGCGAGGCTACCATGCTTATTACACGTCATTTAAATTGTCATCATTACGTTATTAATATGCTTGACCTTTAATTAGTCCATGCAAAAGAGTGTCAGATATTTTATCTGCTATCAGTCACAGTGGAAGAAAAGGTAATTTGGTTGCTGCTTAATGATTGTAAAGGGTGCACACACTGTGGAAAAAAAAAAATCACAAAACTAGAAGAGTGCACTTAGTAGAGTGCAGATCCCCACCAGGCAACAGATGGTGAAGCACCTACTGCAATGTCAGCACATTACTGCCTCACAGTTGTATGTCTGTGATGTATATAACAGATATAATATAGTGAAGACTTTGAAGGAATTTAATATGGAGCTTATCACTATATTGACTGATAACTTTTTTTTTGGCAAACTAAGCTATCACTGTATATGTGGGATTCCTGTAAATAATTTCTAGTGAGAAACATGCTATCTTCACTTATTTATTTCTACAGAGGACTGATAGAGCGCTGAACATTAGGATGTCACAGTGAAGTTTACCTTTGACCTTTTGAATATAAAATGTCACCACCTCATTTTTATTGATTAATGTATAGTTATGGTCAAAATATATATAGTCAAGTAACTGTGACCGTTGACCTTTGACCACCAAAATCTAATCTAATCATTCTTGAGTCCAAGTGATCATTTGTGCCAAGTTTGAAGAAATTCCCTCAAGATTTTCTTCAGATACTATGTTCACAAGAAAGGGACGACCACAAAACATAATGCCACTGGTGAGGAACCATAAAAAAGAGGTTTTTCAAGGGTTTTCAAGCCTGAATCACAGACGTCCTTCAGCATACAGTCATGAACGCGCACAAAAAACAATTAGGCTGATGCCAGTCCAGTAGTATGCGAGATTAGCTCCGGACATGATGCAGGTTCCTTCATCACGCTGGCACTCATCCACGCGCTCACTCACTATGATCCTTTCACCGCTTTGTGTGTCACTGTTTGAATTTTCTCCATAAACCACTGAAGACTGTTATGTTTTAAAATCGTCACACATCTAAGATGTCACGACATAACAGAGCTACTGTACATGTGTAGAAATGAAAACACTTCAGCTTGACATTCAATTAAACACTTTTGTTGCTGCTTTCAAGAGACCCTTGCGTTTTCAACTGAAACCATTTTTCTCAGTAATAAACTCTCTTTCAATCAAAATATTGATTATGTCACAAGGAAACAAAGTAGATGTACATTTTCAAGGACATTACCCAGCAGCAATCTGACACTTAGTCTACAAATTGACACTGCAGACAGAAAACAAATTAATCTGGATCTTTGACATAACAATTCAGACTAAAATCTATATTCCAAATCTGTATAGCCATCTTAATTACCTGGGGCCCTCACAGCATTTTTAAAAACAATTTAGCTGTATACAAACTTAATTTCTCGGAGACAGTGTTGTCAGGAAGCAGATGTTGCCTTGACGATGTAATTCCTGCCTGGATTATGTTCAGATTATGATTATGGATGGGAATGCCACACAGTGCAGGACTGTGACACTTCATAAGGTTACAGTAAGATTGTCATTTTGCTATTTTATTAATAAAAAAGATCAAATGTCTCTAGTCACTGCTGACTTTTGAATAATACTATAGTCACTACGACCAGAGTGTGTTTTGTGAGATTACCAATTTTGGCAGAAAACAAATAAAATATGTTGTCAATTAACTTTTTACTGATACGTTCAGTATCAACATTTGCCAGGTACATAATGAGACAAGATTTTCTCATTATGTTATTAATTTGGTTGGCATTTCCCTCAACATATTTGCTGTTCCAAATAAGTTGTGTATAAACATAATTTCTAGGAGACAAGAGCAATGACTGCCAGAAGAAAAAACAGGCACTGGATGTGCAAAGAGACACTCAGTTTAATTGCTGTGTGGGGTGAACCATCTTACATGGTTAAATGGTGCACACCACACCATTTGGGAAAATATTAACAAAGATCTCTTGTTCTGGTGCCCATCTGTACAAGACTTTGGAGACTGGACCAAGTGTACAGAAAGTAGAGAGAGAGCCTCGAGAATTTGCACCCAAAATGTTGTCAAAATGTTCATTTATAAATTGCCAACGGAGCCTCACGATTTTCAACTGGGAAGAGGCAGAAAAAAAGGTGCAAAAAAAAAAAAAAAAAAAGCAATTTGCCATGGAATTTGTACTTTCCAAATCATGGCAGATTCATTTGGATTAATAGTGCATTCAAAGCACTTGGATGGTCACATTTCCTGAGTTGGGAAGTAGTCGTTCCAATTTCGGTGAGTTTTTAAGTTGTTTGTGGAAAGAACATGGATGTCTGAGGGTAGGGTGGGATAGGCTGAGACTTGTTAACAGGTTTAATGCTAATAAATAACTTTTCTAAATAATCCAGGCCACTCTGTGTGGAGAGAAACTAACTGTCACAACCTAAAAGTGCAGTGACGATAACATTACTGCAGCACTGCAGTCGTGCGATGCCTCGTTACCGTCTCACCGCAAATTTTATTTTGAGGGGTCAATTTCATGATGAAATTAGCACATGGATCTTTTACACCTAAGGATCACACACACAAGCCATATCAAGCCAATATATTTGGTTGGCCTCTAGAGACAATGTCTACAATTAGCACAAATTACTTACAGGTCCCCAAATAATACTTGTCCACTGCAAATAAAAAAATATGCAATGGTTTTAAAGGCTCTACTAGACCAATATAACCAGCTCGTTCTCTCAGTAATTTATTCCCAGCAGCTCTGTGATACACCCACACAAACTCCAGACTCCTCCTCGCCACCTACGGAGCTGTCTGTAAGACATGTACTCCTGCGCTGCCCACCATGATGTGCATTATTGCAGAGACATTATTGCAGGGCTGTACTTATCTTACACCGTCTGTCACCATAGGTTTGTGCACACCTATCATACGTCCCAGCCCCAGGAATTATGTCCACATCCTACAATCTTCGTAATCTGTCCCTCATTTTGTTGAATGTAACCACATCACGGTAAACTGTCTGCTTGACTACACACGAACCATACGACCACGATCACTCTATATTGGAAGCTATCTCTATATGTACAGTAAAGTGAGTCGGAGGATGCTATATATAGTTCTGTATGTGCCTCACATTTTTCCTGTGACTATGTGTGTTAACGTTGAAGTGTATTTACAGCACATTCCATGCAACTCTGATACCGAATAGCACATCTAATCAGGCTGACACACAAGGGCGTACAGTTAAAGCTGTTCATGACACGTTCACAGTATCCTTGAAAAGCAAATGTATATAATAATAATAATAATGATAAAATACACTGGAACCTTCACAGCAGGTGCTGTAACCTTGTTTTTCAGCTCCAAAGTGCCAGATGATACATTACTTTGTTCTTTGCATTTTCTGAAGCTTCTGAGGTGAAGTCGGTTGCAAGATTTATCTGTTATCTTAATTTCCCTTCATCTCAAGGTTCAGGCTTAGTACACGCTAATAATTCTTCTCTGACCTTGCCTTGCACCATGTTTGTTGATCTTATAACTTTGATTTTAAGTGATTGCTAGTCAGCTCAACACATACTGTACAGTGTTTCTGCTTGTTTGATGTTGGGCAATCTCATGAAAGATATCTGCATACACACAGAACCGATTTCCATGCCTTGTCACATGAACACATTAAATCATCAATTCATGCTCCTGCGCTCATTGATGTCATTATCATTTACCAGAATATCTGTTCAGTAATTAAAAACATGGCAGGAAAATATATTTTTCATGCAAAACATGGGTCACATCTCTGATGCCTAAAATATAAAGACTGGGAACTGAAATGAAGTATAACCTATGCATAGTAAGGAAGTAATTAAGCAGTAAATATATTTTGCAAAAAAATTAAACAAATGCATCTTCAGCTACATTCTAATGAAATGTAGTCGGTCATTTATCAGTACCGTCATGATTATTGTGACCAAAGTTATCACGGTTATCAGATTATGCTCAAAAACCACTGACGCACACTGAAATAATTTCACAAACTTTGTAATGAACCCAACAATTTGAAATTCCATCATGTCCTTTGCAAATGTACGTTGCTGTTGCAGTATTTATTGTGACATTTTCAAAACATGCTAATCAATCATGTTATCCTGACTACACCTCACTCATACCGTTCTGATGCGTATCTAGATGCAAGCATTCTTTCAAAAATATCCTACTGTCTCCCAATTTGGTCCCCCACCACAAAGAAAATGACACTTCATTTAAGTCTTTTCCTCTTTGAATACACGTCATTTTGTTTTTTGTTGACCACCTCCGTTTTGTGATGTGATTTTGACTTTTTTATGTGCTGCAGAGCAGGAACCTGCTTTAAACCAGTTTTACCTGAGTCAGTCCTGTTTAATTGTAACCAGTTTTATCTGTAATGTTACTTTTCATCTTTTTCTGTATAATAATAAATGAAATTAAAGTAGAATTTGAAAAAGTAACACTAACAATCGGGAATTCTATTGTGATTTATTAGCTTTTATTACAGATTAGCATTTCATCCCTGTTGTGGGGTTTGAGGAATGTAAATGGAGGACAGTGGAGACACTGGGATAAAAAGCTCATGACAAACAGTGCCAGTTCAGAACTACTTCCTCATTGTTATTCTCATATTTTAGCAAATATGTAATCACAAACAACATTCAGCCAACGGACTGGAATAAACATTTATTTACGTCATTTGATGATAAACTTTAGATGACAAAGGTAGGAAAATTATGAACTTTTGAGTTTAAACAATTGTCTAAAGTAAATTAAGCAGGTTCTATGTGAGGGAAAATGTACAGTGAGCAGGTCGTTATTGTGAAATAAACCCCAACAGGGTGCAGAACAGATACATTATCTTGCTTATTACATGGCTACTTGCTAACAAAACAAACAAACAAAAAAAACCCTAATAATTTTACCCACAATATTCATTTAAAATTATTTTGTTGCTCCTCCAGGGTCTATGCTCAGAACTGTGTCCATAGCAACAGTCTGTTCTGCATAGCAACGGTCTGTTATACAGGGTCGATACAGATAACAGACCTTAGAATGATGTAATGACAATTTAGAATCAAATATTTAACAAAACTGTTAAAATATTGGATCCACTTTGCCCAATATGACAGAAATCTGCCAGCTTGCAGTTTTTTGTCCCCCCTTTCTGCTTTTTAAAGTTAATTTCTCCATTACATAAATTTCCATGAGGATTTCAATAAAGTCTTGTAATATAGGTGATTCAGGCTGTAACCATTTTCTAGTTATGGTTTTCTTACTTGGAGCCAAGATTATTTTAAATAGATACTTGGGTCTTCCTACAGTCATGTTTTCATGTAATTGGCCTTTGTATAATAAGCTAAACCTAAATGGAATCTTAATATCAAGCTCAGTCTCTATAACCTCATGTATGTCCTGCCAAGAGTAATGAATTACATTTCAGTCCCCGAAATATGATAATGATTAGCCTTCACAAAACCACATTATCTCCAGCACTTTGAGTCCTCTGCATAATGTTTTTTTTTTTTTTTTTCCCCTGAGCTGGTGTAACAAAAAAAGCACAACACATTCTTCCTGCAAAATTGTCTCCACTTGACAGAGGCGGTTGTTTTCTACTGGAAAGCACATGTGGGCTCCCCTGCTTCCTCTGTCACTGCTAAAGTACAGTCTGGTTCCCACTTTTCTTCAACATGTGATGCAGAGATTGTTTCATGGATCAAAAATCCATTGTAGAGTCTAATTTTGGTCAGGCTTTGTGATCCATATGCATATGAGTAAAATACTTCATTATCCTCTCTTTTGTGTGTCTGCCGTATATCTACCTTTGATTACTGGATAAAAATTATGTCTCCTTTGTAGATCTCCACACAAACTCTTATGTTGCAGTCCAACGTTTGAAAATCTTCAGGTTCCCTATTATTCACGAAGATACAGGGGGCAGAGAGCCCCACGTAGGTGAGGAAAAGAACAGGAGGAAGACTGGGTCAACCTCTCTTTTGATTTGGAATCAGCAGGCGCCCCTTCCAGGCACTTTGACTTGCCTTCGTCCTCATCACTGTTGGGCTCCACGGGGTGAAAATTACCCAGGCTTGGTCAGAAAAGTAATTTTCTTCATCAACCACTGGGAAAAGTAGCAGTGGTAGGCCTCAGTGTTCTTTTGGGTTATGACTACACAGGTATAATTGATGGCTTTGAATATTCAGGGCTCTGTAGTCTTATGGTGGTAGACTGGAGCACAAAACATTTTTCTGATTTTGGAAATTTCATACAAAAAATCCACTTTAAGCCTAATGTGAAGTACTTAACATTACCATATGTTATAAGTTCCTTTGAAAAATATTATAGGAACAATATACATAACAAGGAGCTCATGTTTTTGGTGCCATTTGCATGATTACAGAAAACCTTTAGGGCCAGTTTTCATGAAACAATTAAATGATTATGAAAATATTTGCAACTAATTTTCTTTTGCTCGATTAATCAACGAATACATCGACAAGGGCATCACTCCAGGTAGGGTGAGTGCATTTTAATTCTTGAAAATTACCAATATTAAACGCTAACACAACAAACGGCTACAAAATGATCCTGAAAAGATTTTCCACTGACAAATCCTTTACAAGCATCCAGCGAATACTTTATCACATATTTAGTTGCGTGTGTGTGTATTCAGTTGAACTGTGGTGTCAGACTTTTTAAAAATAGTTTCAACCTGAAGTTTATCCATGTAATGTAAGCAGCTGACACTCAATATCCTAATAGCACATTAGACAGCGAGCAGATTCTCAATTTCATGGCAGAACGTAGCTTTTTTTTTTTGGGTCTGCACCTGTTCTGAATCCGTGCAAGCAATCAAAGCACATTCAAACATCCTTTTGAAATATGAGATGGCTCGGAGGACTTGGGAGTTAGTTCCCACAGGCAGACTGAAGCACCTTTGAGCCCTAATGATGTAAACTGGTGGAAAAGAGTACAGTCTGCAGTGGCATCAAGATTTAATTGCTCTTTCAATGAGACTGCATGTAAAGCCGTTTTCTTGCTCCAGGACTTAATGAGAGAGCTACCAACGCGCTGCAGTCAACTCACCTCTTCATGTGTTACGGTGATGATAATTAGACATCACTTGGGTGCGTACTGGTTTGGAGTAGTCCCAAATCAAACCAACAGATCAACATCTGTGCTGCCGATGTTTGTGGTTACACTGGTTGCAGAAATGAGGCATGAAGAGAGGAGAGCCTGTTGTGAAGTAGGCAAAACATCAATTGCTCTCGCTTCCACATCATATGCACACGTATGTTTGCATGCACCTGTGCCCCACTGATGTTCTCTTTTTTTCCCTCTCTGGATCCCCTTCTTTCCTATAGACACACTAACAAACCCATACAGTTTGCACATACTGGCAACGTTTATGCACAATATCAATACGTGGCAGCCACACACACACACCCTAATACTCAAGATTTAGTTATGTAGTCATTTTCTTGTCTTCTTGCATACAGAAAACTAGAAGAGTGCAGGTACCCGCCAGGCAAAAGATGGTGAAGCACCTGCTGCAATGCCACTACAACTGTCAGATGCAACCAGAAGAGATTTGCAAAGTTACGCCAACCTTTACATGACCTCCACATACACCGTCCCAAACTGAAACAAGATTTCAAATTGAAGCACTTACGGCCCCTAGCGGCCGGTTGGGAGGAGTGAGTAGTCAGCTGTCAATGGTCGTAAAAACAGAGCAGGCAAAAATCAGAATTATGGACCGAACTAACTAGAATTATGGAATTTACCACTATATTGACCTGTGAATGTGAAGGAGTTGAATTAAAAAAGGTATTAAGTGTATTTTTTGGCAAAAAAAAAGTTCTCGTTATAATATTATATATTACTATACTGACATGTCGGGCAACAACACTCAAATTAATACCTTAAGTCAGATTTGATCAAATTAATGCAAACTTTCAAATAAACTGTGTTGGAGTGTGACGTACAGCCTCCTCATGTGATTTAGGAAAGAATTTATTTACATTGCATTTATACTAAGCATATTCATTAGGTTTACTTTTTTGGATAAATAAACTTCAATTTTAAATATGTATTTCAGTTACATTTTTCTTAAAATATTGCCTCATGTTTATTAGAGCCAAGAATCTTTTGTGTGTGCAGGTCACATGACCGCCTCACCATCTTTTATAAAACACCTGTTCCTTGTTGTCTTTTATCGGCCAGATGAAGACTCGGTTGAGTTGAAACGCGTTGGCAAATAGCATGAATTAATGAAGGATTTTTAAAATTTATTATCAGAGTGCCTCAGATCATTCCAGGCTGCCATCCATTACTTTGCATTTTTATTGTCAGTAAGGTAGACAGTGTGGTTTTTTGTCCCCCCCCCCCCCATCTAATTTTTGGCCCCATCCCTGAAGAGCACCTGATCTTTTTTCCATCTTTTTTTATTGCCAGTACTTCTTTTGACCCTGTGCGGCAATCCCCATTTTTCTTCATTGTTCGTATTCTCTCTACATGCATGAATCCAGTGAGAAACACGCCCGTCTTCACTGAGACACTATTTACTATTGAGGAGCTGAACATTATGTCACAGTAAGTGGTGACCTTTTGGATATAAAATGCCATCACCTCATCATTTTATCCTTTTTTTTTTTTTTTTTTTTGGTAATTTTGTCATAATTAGCATATGAATTCTTGAGTTATGACCAAAAATTACTTCAGTTAGGTCACCATGACCTTGACCTTTGACCACCAAAATCTAATCAGTTCATTGTTGAATCCAGGAGACACTTGAACCAAGTTTGATGAGATTCACCTCAAGGTGTTTTTGAGACACTCATAAGCAACTGCATGAAAAATGCTGCTCCTTCCAGCCCACAGCAGTGTCGCAAGAAAAATAAAGTTAAAAATTCCCTCAAAACAATACAACCAAAATCATGTAGTTAGCAGCACAGTGAGTTAAACTATAGTTTGAGAAAAGTGTATGTTTTTGGTAGACAAAGACACTGCACAGTCAGTACTAGGAGAGGCTGCCATCTTGTCCTCCTGATGAGGCCGTCACCAATATTAGTTCTAATATTTATTTATAAATTCTGGTCCAAGTCATAGAAACATAATTTGATGAGGGAAAGTGGAAGGTAAAACACTTCATCTGTATTTTGACTTTCAAGCAGTAAATAGAAAGCAAGAGGCAAATTAAATCAATCAGGTAGATGGTTGTCAACATGAAAGAGGACACAAGTTATAATTCTTTACCCTGTAGCATTTGCTCTGGGTTATGACTTGCAAGTTATTAGCTTATGATGGGTTTGAGGCATGAAACAAGAACGATGGATCATAATTATCCACTTTATTCTTTTAAAAAAACCCAACATAAAACAGTTGGCAAGATATGCAAAAAAAACTTATGGTCAAGGATTTGCCATTATTTTTGTGTTTCTGTTTAAAGCAGGGTGGTAAGGTCCACAAATCAACACAGAAAAAAAGAAATGTACCAATTGCCTCTGAAATACTTTCAAGTAATAATCTTTCGCTTTAATATGTGAATGTGTAGACTGGTGTCAAGTTGTACTTGAGAGTGCATGATTTTTATTCAAAGGACATGCTAATTTGAGGACCAGATCATTTCTTAAATCTCTTATTGAATATGAGGAAGGAGGACCTGGAAAAAAAGACTGGGATGATCTCTTATTCAAATAGTTAATATGAGTTTGAATGGAAAACTAACCAAAAACTAGAAGTGGCATTAAAATATTTAATAAAAGACCAGGTCGTCAACTCCTGTGACAACTTTTTAATGAAAAAATGATTAAAAAAAAGTAGAGACGGAGCCATGTGTCAGGGACATGGAGAGAGCTCTATTGTGAAGTTCGCAGATGACACCACCATCATCAGCTGGGTTTCAAACAATGATGAGACTTCATATCAGGAGGAAATACAGTCTTTCAGAGTGGTGCAAGGAGCCAATTGTTGAAGGAGGACACAAACCCTTGTCTACATAAGTGGAGCAAGAGGTTTTAGGTTCCTTGGACATCGCAGAGAGACGGTCATGGACATCACACATCTCCATCCTGGTTTAAAAAAACAAAACAAAAACCAAGGAAACCGCTGGTATAGTCTACAGAGGAGCAACTGACCCTTTGCTTAGCCCCTCCTGTGAACAGCAACTATCCAATCACTGCTTAGTAACCACTCCTAGTTCACCACAGGTCTGTTAAGCTTTGCATTTGTTACGACCTCCAGGTTTGAGCTAGGGGATGAGGGGTGTAACAATAATGAAATGCAACCGAGTGAAAAAGGAAGAAGGGAAAACTGAGACAAAGTGGGAAACAATTGTTCTTTTTATTAACAAATTAAGTTGTCAAATTAAATACAACAAAAGGGCTAATTTAACCCACTAAATTAAACAACAACACATGACAACAAGTGTCCTTGCTAGCCAGAGCGGCTAACAAAGACACAGACAACGAGTTACTTTCCAAGCCGGAGAAGCTTACAAAGCACAAGGCGCCCAACGAGTGTCTTTGCTAACCGTGGAGGCTAGCAAGACACAGAATACACAAGAATGAGTGACTTTGCTAGCTGGGAGAGCTAGCAAAGTACTGTACATGACACACAAAACACTACTAGCAGTCTAGCCTGCCCCTGCAGGACTAGACTGCAGACATGCAGACCTCTGTCTGCTGAATGACCCGCTGACCCGCTGCACGCTCCCTGCCTCTAACAACCAGGCCCTGATTGCAGAGCGACTGCAGCTGCTGCCAATCACAGCAGCTTCAAGGGGGGAGGAGGAGCAGAACCTGGGCACAGTAGAGTACAGAATCACACACACACTGTGGCACATTAACAGCATTTTTCTCCATGGTGAAGCAGTGTGCACAAGGCTCTAAGATGAGCGATACTCTGTGTTTCATGAGCCTGGATGGTGGTGTCTTTTTTGTAGTTTTTCAAAACCTAGAACACAAGCACACCTGTGTGGGTCGGATTAAACTTGTCTTTATCTGCTCAAAGTAAGCTGCAAACGCTTGTACGACTAACTAATGCTAGCTTACTACCTGCAGTAAGGTTACCTCCAGCCAAACTTGTGTTGGATACCACTCCATTTGCCAAACTCATGGCTTATTCTGAGAGGTTAGATTGTTATGTGGGTGGTATGAGGAGGAGGAGGAGAATGTGGGCTGGCACAGAATCAAAGTTGGCCGATGACAATGCATCTGTCTCTGGTCTGCTCTCTTAGTCTAAGCCGGGTTGTTTAACGCTCTTCCTGAGGCAATCAAGGTCCAGCTGTCCAGCTGTTGCAAGACTGCTGAACTTAATCCAATCCCTGCTCTTCCTTTTCTCACATTAATGAGTGTATTTCTGTTGTTTGTTATATGCATTTACGTTACATATTTCACCATCCGACCAATGTTTGCTGGGATGCATAGCATTTACATATTTAAAAGACGGAGACAGTCTTCTCAGCTGACTCAAGGAGTTCAAGCATTAGCATTAGCTTACATTAGCCAGCTACGCTTAAGAAATCTGCTGCTGTGAGTCATCCTTTTAACCGACAAAATCCATGGTCGTCAGCTAGAAATGAGAAGTTGCTTTTGTTTACTTTTCTGTTCAAGCGAAGACCAAGAGTTTCAAAAATGACTCCCACTTACACCTTGGTTATCAGTGTAAACTGCATATGTGCAGTGTGAGAATGGAAAGCGTGACAGGCATAGCAACAGTAACTGAGGGCGGGGCTTAGCAAGGGATCAATTGAAAGCATCCTGACTGGAAACTTCTCAAACTGATATGGGATGTGCACAGTCCAGAACAGAGACTCTACAGCGGGTTATTGAAACAGCAGCCATCTACCAAATATCAGTGATATCGTGGAGAGAAGATGCCTGTGCAGAGCTCAGAGGACACTAAAAGACAAAAATACAGAATATCCGCTGCCGCGCAACCAGCAGCTTCTTCCCTCAGGCTGTTAGACTGCTGAATTCATCCTTAGCACTCCTCCATGCAAAATAGTTTGTTTTATTTTTATCTCTTCAACAAAGCTACTGTATAATCTTAAATTTTATTATTTTTTATGAGTAGTGTTGAAGAAAAGATTCTTTCAGGTCCAAGATCTTGGCTGGTTCTAGAAGAGCTTTATTCACTGCGCAGTGGAGACAGCCTCACGGCACGGTGGCATGGTACTGTCTGCTGGAGTCAGGTTGTTGTTCAAGTTAAATACAGTTTGGCGGGAAATCACAGGAGGATCAGAATGCTAAATTCACTAGAAGGTTCAGGAAACCAGCTTCCTGAACCCAAATGTGACTTAGGTGCTAAACCAGTGGGAATGCATCTGAGAAACCCAAAGTGGAAGTCTGTAATTATAATGGCAATGAGTTCTTGTGATGAGGCTCATACTATAAAGTCACAGACTACAAAGGGAAAAGCAGTTGAGGGTAGGTAAGGTGTGATTTTAGGGGACAACTGGGCTCACCTCACAATACGACAAAGGGTTTGTTTACACTGGTATGTGAATGAATCCAAATACAACCTGACTCTCAGCAGAGACACTCAAAGACAATGAGAACCATACAAAATGAGAATAAAATAAGAAGAAATAAAATATCTTCTTCTACAGTAGCAAGGACAGAACTACAGAATAATCCTCCAATATAACCCTGCTGTATAACAATAAATCGATTTTGGGTCTTATTCTTTTTCTGCAAACAAAAGAACTGGATACTGCATGTGTGCAGCACGCCACAAAGCTTTAACTACATGCTTTTACTGCACTCTCACTCAGCTCAGCTGTCCGTAGCAGGAGCTTTTCAGAATTCAGTGGTCTATGGTTGGCGTCTGTGGTATGCTGAAATAAAGTGCAAGAATGGGAGACAATTGCAAAGTAATTTACTTTACAACAATCAAAACAAGCACAAATGAGTATAATCTGTCAGACAGTAGTGGCTGGGTGGAACTGTGCTGCATGGATGCTGTGAAAGAAAAGCCACAGAGTAGAAGTGTGCAGGTTGAGGAGATCTCCCCCAAAAAACTGGCTGCTGTTGCTGCTCTGGCTTAATATGCACAGGGCACACTGGGCCCAGGTGTGTCCCATGCTGCTGATTAAGCTCCTAATTGGTCTGCAGCCCTGGAGACAAAGCAGAGCAGCAGTGGAGTGAAACAAGAAGAGCACACATCACAACTTCAGCTGATGATATTTTTTCTCTCCTTCCCACTGTCTTGGGATCTTGGCATTTTAGAATGTTTCCACTTCTTTATATGCTATTAAAAAAAAAAAGATTATTAACATACATTTTCATTCCTATTCTCCCTTTCATTTCTTTTCTGAGTTTATGTATCTGTGTGTGTTTTTTGTGGACACAAATACCACACTAATGTTGGGGGGAAATGCACAATTCTAATGTCTCATGCATACACTGATTATGATATTTGTTTACTAAAAAATATACACAACTCTTGTTGTTGCTCTTATTTTTTATTTGGTTAAACAAAGATCTAAAAACCTGTACCCAAAATGTTCATTTCTTCCAACTTTTGTTCACAAATCTGTTAGAAATCTGTGTTTGTGAGCACGTTTCCTTTGCGAAGATAATCCATCCCTCTGACAGGTGTGGCACACGGACACTGATTAAACAGCATGATTACTGCACAGGTGTGCCTTGGACTGGTCACAATAAAAGTCCACTTTAAAATGTGCAGTTTTATCTTGAAAAAAGACATTTATTAAGCGCTGAATTATGGCTATTTCAAATATGTCTTCTGATAACCTTTTTCCCCAGAGTGCAAAGTCATGATCTGCCCTGCTCTTCCCCTGATTATCTGACCCTAATATTTTTACCCAAACCCAAACCAGTCACTCCTGCACACTTAAATGTAATCATCCCAACCAGTGAAGGCAACTAATACTTGACAGTCAGAGAGAGAGAGAGTAGGGTGGGTCAGAACTTTGCCCTCCTGGGAAAAGAATTTGGTATCTGTAGCCCTAATGTTTCCCCTGAAACTTTAAGCCAGGCATGTCCAAACTATTCCATAAAGGCCGTGTGGCTGCAGGTTTTCATTCCTACCAAGCCAGAGCACACCAGGCTGGACTAATCAGGATGGACTCAGCTGATTAGTGAAATCAGGTGTGCTGTTGATCAGTTAGAACAAAAACTTGCAGTCACTCTGCCCTTTATGGAATAGTTTGAAATGCCTGCATTAAGCCCTGAACCCTTAGAGACCTAGCTGAGGTCACTTGGTGGTTCTTGAGTGCGAGATGGTATTAAGAAGAATGTGACAGGACTTTGTGACATATTAAAGTGACACAGATGCATATAAATAACATGTGAAAATGAAATATTAAAAGAAAATTACTTGAAAATAAAAACAGGCATACACACATACAGCAATATAAAGATGTTCAGTTAGAAGATTAAGGGGAAATGTTCATTAATGATTCAAAAGCTTTTTTTGTTGTTGTTTTAACAGTGATTTAAGCAGAGAAATGGTGAGATCTAGTGATTTAGAAAATATCTGTTTGTGAAACAAAAACATTTGGCTATAGAATAAATAAATTAATCAGATATTCAAGACGTCACGATGTGATGAACTGTGGTTCATTCTCTCAGGAAGTAGTCTGCAAAAATGGGAACTTGCAGAAAGTGTGCATAAAGCGCTCAAAAAGTCTGCAAGAGAGCATCCAAGGACATGATGGTGTGACAGTGGGACAACCCAAAGTCTTCACAGACTTATGTGAACTTGTCTCAAAGTCTGTCTGTGAGGGTGGACACTGGGATTGTGCCTATGTGAAATAGCCATAGTCCAGTGGCCAACAAATATCTTTTTTTCAAGATCGAACTGCTCATATTTCTGCTTTCATTGTGACCAGTCCAGGGCACACCTGTGCAATAATCATGCTGTTTAATCAGTATCCTGATACACCACACCTGTCAGGGGGATGGATAATCATGACAAAGGGCAAATGCTCACTAACACACACAAAAAATAAGGGAAATAAACCTTTTGTGTGCATAAAGGTTTTAGATTCTTTATTTAAACTCATTAAAATGGTTTTATTTTTGTTGAGTTTACATTTTAAAGGTCTATGCAAGTGTTTTTTTTCCCAAAGAAAAGCTGACAGGGTTTTTTTTCAGCTTCCACACAAAGACTTACAAAGCATCTTTGTCAACTTTTGCTATACCTGTAAAGCACAGTGATTACACTATTAATAGGATTAAGAAGCTGCAATCTACAATGCTACAAGAGGCAGTACAGTTTCAAGTCCGTACTCAGAAAACAAAGTTTAGTAGGGGTTTAACAGCACATCACTTTGAACAGCTTTTTGAGTGTAAGTGACTGACAGAGGACACTCTGTGTGTTGTTACTGTTTTATGTTGTGTACCTTTGTCTTGCACCCACCTGACTGGCTGCCAGTGGCTCACATTTGAAGCCAGCAGCTGACATAATCTAGCATCACTGTAACTGGTGGCTGGTAGTCCGTGATCCAAAGCCACCGGTGCAATTTTCCTGTCTCCTTGTGATCACATTAATCAGTGAATGAAATTTCATTATGTTTTGATCTGATCACTCCGAGAGGAACCAAATTAGAAACAAAGCATCCCCGATCATTTATCCTTCAGAGCGTCAAGACTTTTCAGCCGAGCTGTTAACACTGAAGTGTTTTCCTGTCTCAGCTCTCTGCAGATTGGTATGAACCCTCTCCATCTGACGATGTACTGTCAAAATACAGTCACTTTACTGATGTGCTTTGTGGATTTACACTCGAGAATTTATCACCTGACTAGCTGGCTCTGCATTATTCATGGGGCAGGGAGGGAGAGACGCCGCAATCTGAATGCAGACAACGTTGTATTCACACTCAGAGCCATATGACAGCACTGTCTTCACAACGCCCTTGTTAAAACTTCGCTTTGGGTAACAGGAGGCAAAGACAACCCGTAGCCTCATTACAGTCCTTGCTGCATTTGTTGAACACTAACAGTGGAGAAAAATGTGAACTGTCATTTTAACGCCCTTTGCAAGAGTTTCTCATTCATTTACAACAAGTCAAGTCAGCAACATGGAACTTCAGCTCAACAGCCTGTGGGTCAATAAAAACATGTTCCATTACAGTAAATATGTAAACAATAATATCAACAGCTGACTCCGTTTTTGTTGAGTCAAAATATTCACAGTCGTTAGTACTATATGGGATACAGTAGGGGAGACCGGGGCTGGTCGTAACATGTTTTGTTAGAGCATCAGTAACTCAGTGATTGCTCATCCTATGTCTCTCAAATTTGGATAGCTTACCCATGTTTGTCTGCACTTTAAGAAATACATGTTCTATCTAGAACCATAATATGCTCTTCAGCTTGTCCACATAGGAGAACAGTTTTTGTTTCCTTTGATAAAGGTTCCATATGGAACCCTTTTAGAGAGTTTTACCTTGAAACCAACATGAATGGTTATACCTAGAACCATCTGCGAAAGGTTTCACCCAGAACCCCCTATGAGAGGCTCTAAAGGAGAACCTGTCTATGCCGTTATGGTTCCACACAGAATCTTCTCTCAGGGTTCTGTCCAGATTCTTTCCAGTTTCTAAGGGTGGAAAATTTTTTTTATCAAGAACCCACCCAGGGAGTTCTACTGAGTTTGTTTACATTCCAAGGGTTTCATCCAAAACCTACCCAGGGGGTTCTACTGAGAACCCTTTCATATTCCAAGTGAAACACAAAGAGTTCAGTTGTTACAACCTACCCAACTACTAGGGTGAGATGTAGCGGGGACAGATGTAACAATTAGGTCATTCGCTGATTTAAGATCCAAAATATCAACTTTATTTAAAAAAAAAATATTGAAGAATAAAATTTAAAAAGACTGTGTGTGGATTGTATTCCTAAATGTGCATGTGTCACATAAGAGTTCAGTCACTGTCACAAACTTCTATTTGGCCTGAGATCGCAAAGTGCTCCGTTCACACAATGCAGAAATTCCCATTATTTTAATGAACCGTTACAACTGTACCCACCCCAAGGAGCCATTACATAGCGAACTGTTTTAGCATGTGGGCTTGGAGGTAGCTTGAATACAACAAATCAAATTAAACTAGAGAAACTGCTACTTTAACTCACTGTATCTAAAACACAGCAGCTCTTTTCTGATTGGTCATGTTGACAGTGTTACAACTGACCCGGTGTGGCACCACTCCCTGGTCTCCCCTATGCCTGTGTATTCAGTGAGTCACAGCTGACAGGATAAAAGGTGGGGTTAAATGCTGTTTAAGCTCCTCCAGACTGGTTTTCATGTCAAAAACAAACAAAAGCGCACATGTTATCAATGTGTACAAACGCCTACAAATAACAATCCTCAAAATGAAAAAGTTCAAAACTGACAATGAGAAAAGGACACAAAGATAAACAAACACCCATAAGCAATACAGCAGACGCAGCAGGCCACAGGAAATTTATTTTGTTTTCATAGAAATACATTTGTAACCTGAGCAGAGGTCTAATCAAGCAGAATAACTGAAAACACCTGCGTGTGTGTGTGTGCAGGGCATTCAAACCAAACAAATCCTCTCCACAGGTGTGGTGACTTGTGTATAGTGAATGATTCTTCTGTTTTTTTGTTTTTTTTTTGTAAGTCAGACACTGCTTGGATGTATCAGGTTGTTTGTTCTTGTAGGGAACTGGTGACTGGCAGAACTGATCACTTAAAGTAAATGGGAGCACCTGAGCCCAGCCACTATAAAAGCTGCCACATCAGACCTCCTTCAGGAGTCTCTTGAGCACATGAAGAGCCTCTCTTGAAAGCGGCCAACACATCCGAACATTTCTCACACACACTGACTCACTTAGACAACAGGGATCACTGATTTCTACATCTTGTGTATTTTGCATTAGACCTTTTTTCACAGCAGCCATACAGTATTGATATGCAATAGCAGGGTAAACACAGTCGTTAGCGATGATACTTATTAAGGTCAAGGTACATTTAGGCAAGCCGGCCCTTACACCCTCTCACTCTGTGACGAGGAGTCTGGAGGCTCACTTAAAGAAGAGGGAGGGTACGAATACGCCAGCAAGCTTTGGACTGCTCTCACGTGTCTCTGAGGGAAACGGGAACGTTCTTCAAGATGCACATTGTAATCAAAAAAATATTAAAATGATAATCTTATAAAGGTGCATGATTAATTAAGTGAATAAAAACTCGCTCCCATGCTTATTTGGGCACATCTCAGGTTTGTTGAACATTTCTTTCGTCATGTCATTCTGTCATGTGTGCAAGAAAAATGTCTATCAAATGTCTGTTTTGCATCCTCCATCCCGGGCACAAAAGAGCTGCTGCACCTGAGCACGTGGTTTGCGAGCCTGCATCGATAAAGGCTCGGTGTTAGAGGGGTTTAGTCCCGCTCGCCCTTGAGGCTAACTGGTTTGGAATAACGCTCAGTGTGGCGACCAGTGGCGGCTGGTCAATAGAGGGCACTAGGGCGCCGCCTCACCTCTCCCCACATCCTAAAACTTCAGTGAAGAAGACTTAATTACTTTAAAATATAAACTGTATATTTCTTTAAATGAGCAACATCAACATTGTTTAGTTAATGAGTAAAATGTATAATCTGCACTAAAATGTGTTAAAAATGTTTTACGATGTCCAAAGTTACGGATAGGTCACGTGTTTCTGGCTTGGGGCGCAATTTTTTCACCCATTTACTCTCGCTATAAGTTGTACATGCGCAGTTCGTTCCTCTCAATACAAGAGATAGGAGCTTGGTGGAGCGCACAGAAGCTGCGCCCTCAGCATTCATTTGAATGGTGCTGGTTTATACATCGTCAACCTCTGGGTGGCAGCAGAGAGCGACTGGCTCGATCTGCATCAATACGGCAGAGTGAGATGTGTTGACAGCTGGAATAGTTTTAGCGCATTAGCTGCTAGAATGGAGTAATAAAATCCGTGAAGTCACTATAAACAACGTGTTTTGAGAAGAGAACATTAGAAGAGAAACTGAGAGTTAAAGAACCTGATCAGCCAACATCATGGAGAGCATCGCGACAGTGTAACTCAGCCTCACGCTGGTACCAGGTGATCTTCATAGAGGTGAGCTGCGCTGGATGAAGTATACATATCATTTACTTCAGTAAAAACACTAATACCACACTGTGAAAATACTCCACTACAAGTAAAAGTCCTGCATTTAAAACTTTACTTGAGTAAAAGTATGTAAACAGTATCAGCTGTTATCAATATGAAAAGTAAAAGTAGCCACTGTGCAGTAAAATGTTCCCGTTTCAGTAACAAGTAAGTGTACCTCTCAGGTAAATGTACTGGAGTGAAAAAGTTAAGTAGAACTATAAAGTAATATAATGTGGATGTAATTTGAAATTGGACTTTGGTAAAGTACTTGAGTAAATGTACTTAGTTACATTCCCCCACTGGAGATGACAGAAGCTGAATGTGTGGTTCTGGTCTTTTTCAAACTTTTAAATAGTTGTTGTTTTGTGCAGAAAAGTGGGCGACACACCTTAAAGTAGAAACTTTATATAAACCTGTCAAAGACAATTAACCACAGAGTCACTGAGAAATGTACACCTCTCAGGGAAAATTTATAGACAATAAGTAAAATTTAAGCCACAAAATGGCAAATTTTAATTAATTAATTTATTCTCAAATCTAGATATTTTCTAATGGGTTTTAGTGTGTTCATTATTCTTCTTCCATTGTCTGAAGGTTTGTGGTATCAGATTTCTTTCATACTTATTGAGGTACTTTTTGCTTACTTTAGTCTTTCAGCATAAATTGTAAAATAAAATACAATTATTATAGGGGATTTGCACAAATAAAAGTACCTTAATTTACCTTAACTAAGCAGGTTCATCAGGTTGTAAAACATGTTCATTTAGTTCTGCAAGTACAAATAAAGGCTCTTTTCGTATATTAAAATACACTGGTGCGATACCGCACGATGTTTGCCTGATTTTCGCTATAGCCCCCCCTGGAGAAAAATTCACCAGCCGCCACTGGTGGCGACCCTCCACACAAACACCAAAGAGTGACAGTGGATAGCAGGGAGTGTGTAAGAATCAGACTGGGATTGGTCCTTAGTGTAGCAGAGCCTTTCCAGCAGCCAACATTCACAATAGCAGCACGCCTCATTCTGTTCGACCTGAATGAAAAAGAGCCTAAATTAGTATTATTGGTAACACCTGCATTTACTATTTTGTGTCAAAATGGCTGCAGTGAAAAGGGATTAATAAATGTTTTCTGAACTAGTTAAGTCCAGTGTATTTTTGTCTCTCTCCCTTTATTTGCCATAATGTGCCTGTCACAACAGAGCCCTCATGTGCCTAAAATGGATCAAAAGCTTGTTTTTATAATAGGAGCTAATTCATCATCTCATCATACAGTTAAAAAAAAAATTATATGAGCAATCTGCAGTCACATATTGATAGTAATAGTGATATAATTATCACATTTATTTTACTTAGATGTAACTTAAAGGCCGTATGTATGAATATTTATGAGACTTCGACTTCTTTCAGAATATCCTGCAGGCATAAATTTTAATAATTAGAAACTTTAGATGTGTATTCTGCTTATACAGCCAACCCTCATCTATAGATCATCTGTTTAAGTGTTGTATCACAACCCATATTTATGTTTATTGTTCAGCAGCAATAAAGTCCGTGTATGGAGGAGGTGGGGGTGCATGTTTGTGTCAAACACACAGTTCACGACATGTGTCCCAGAAGTCAACGTGACTTATTTTAACTAACATACAGGTCTTAGCCTGCCTCCGCCTGCTGCATAATTTTGAAAACTACAGCTGATGGGGTTAGCATGACAGAGCACACTAGCATGAACAAAAAGAACTTTACCTCAACGTGCTTCTTAAAATCACACATGGCGTCCTTTGATGTAGAAACCAGCTCGTCCGATGGCAAACGGAGCTTAAACAACACTGTTATGTTGCAGCCTTCTTGACCCTGTATGTAGGTAAAATGTTCCTCATTCAAACAAAAAACACATTCCTGACAATGTCTTGGTTGTGCATCTCCTCCAGTGTGGTGAGTGGCAGCTGCACTGCCCACACACAAAGTGTTGCACTTTTTAAAAAATCTGTTAATGGGAAATGTGTGCTTCATGAATTTGAGACAAAATAAAACAAAGTAATCCCTTCAGGTAATCTATTTTTTAAGACACCATTACCACCAACTTTAAACTGTGACAGAATACGATTATGTTATGTTTTGTATTTGTTAATACATAACGCAGTTATTTGTATTCTGTTGCTCCTCAACCTTGCTTCATACGTAACCGCAGTGAGTAACATACTTATTTTAAGCCAAAACATGCTGTTTACCAAAACCTTCCATGACCAACATTAACCCGGTGACACTGAAGGTCCAGCACAATGAAAGCCTCATGCCTCTATAGGGCCTTGTGCCTGACACAAACAGACAAGCACATACTTTCCCTCCAACATATTTTATCAGATCAAAACTGATGCTGACATCCTTGAAGTTTCTATTTTTCATCATCAAAGCAGTTAATATGGAGGATGAGAGCCTAAGTAACGAGTTTGAGAAGCAGCACCTTTTTTATATAGCCTTTTTTATGGGAAATATTCTCTAAAAGGTTGAGGTTTGGAAGGAAAAGAGTGAGCTGCTGCTACAATTCAGTAAACTGTCCTCCAACTATACAGAAACAAGACTGGCTTAAGAAAATGATGTCAGTAATGAGTAAATAAGACACTTCACTTCACTCATCTACAGGGGGAGAACTACAATATGCGCGTGTGTCCTTGATTCATGTACATGTATGTGAGCGGGGCCTTGGACATCAAGGTTGCACAGGGCCTTGCAGCACCCCTGTGATGCTCCTGCTCTTCAGTGGTCTATTCTATTATGTAGATACTGTATGAGGATGTGTTGGTGCTTCTGTATGCTCTCTCTCTCTCTGTGTGTGTGCGTGTGTGTGTGTGCTGTAAAATCAGTAAATCTGTTTGTTTATTTGTTTTTTTGTTTTTTTACCGCATTGTTTGAAAAATGCAGCGACTCTCAGCAACTGTATATTAAGCTGACAGCAACAAAAACATAGTTGGTATTACCTATGTGTGCAAGGTTAAAAAAGTAATTCTAACATCATTAGGCAGAATCATTATCTGCGATTATTATAATTTTTAGGGGCCTTTAAGGTACAGTATAATTTAAAATGGATTTGAAATGTTGATTCTTCTGTACAGTATACAGGCTCTCATGATCCTCATCAATGGTGCACAAAGAAACAGATTATAATCATATCATGTACGAATTTAAGCCAACAGACAAGACAAGACATCAAGTTTTATCAGCGGTGACAGTCCGTGTAACGAGCGGACGGCAGAACTTATCTCGTCTGAATAACCGGCTCGTTATACCTTTCCAATCTTCCCAGGAGATTCAAGGCTTTAGGCCTGTGTACATCAATGAAGTATCAGCAGTCTGGAGCGGTCTTGTTAAAATATAATTGGCTATTCTTGTAAGCTCTATTCATACACTCGCTCCTACTGTATCACCGCAGCACCAACTGGCCTCCCAGAGTGCCTGACACACTAACCTTTTCATAGTCGTCTCTAAATGGCAAAAGATCAAAAAATGGAAGGAGTCGCTGAGCAATCTACCCATGGGTCTGATTTATATATTCTTGTACCAAGTGGATGCCTACAACCAATAAATCCATCTTAGGCCATGATATCCAGAACAGCCAAGACCTGGGGTGTAATATGTCTGTCTAAAATAGGCCTGGTTTACTAAGTGCTGTATTTAATTACAAGCAAACTACAACAAACCCATTTAACGGTTACTGAAAATAAAGGTGATGGACCCAGTGGACCAGTTTTGTTTGTAATGAATAACTGTCAAGGACCCACCTTGGGGAAATGTGGACGTTAATGGTTTTCAGCAGTGCAAGTCCTCCATTTATTATAGCAAACAGTTTTTGATGCTTTGCTCCTTTTGTTTGACAGCACTTTGTAAATGTTGTGAGAAGTGCTATTACAGGACTGTCAAGACCATATTTGTGTCCAGGCTAAAAACACCAGCATCAGAGGTATGACTAAGCAAATAAAAGCTATAAAAAGTTGGTGTTTCTCTTGTGTTGTAAATGCAAAAGAGGACCCTTACATAATGATGTTCATCAGGCTGATCTGGGCCTTGTTTCACAGAGCGTCCTTAGAACTGCATGCGTCATACAGTAAGCTGTACTGTAAGGTCTCCCTTTAGCTCACAGGCTGTTTTCCAGAGTCTCCTTCTGAAAGTTATACCTTCAGGAGGACGGTCTGAACCACTCTTACCCTTAGTGAGGTGCTCCATCAATCCTGTCAGGGTTTTAGCAATATTAGGCCAACATTATGCTTTTCAAATGGACAGTTGCAATCACGCACATCTAGTCTACTTGTACAAATTACATAATTTGTTTAAAATTAACTTCCTCAAAATTAATTTAACGTTTCTGCATAACAAATCATGAGAATTTTGTCATCTCACCTGTCTGTTCTTATCATGATGGTAGCCTAATAAAATATAGGACTTGTCCATAATACTAATCCAATTTGTGGGAGAATATACTAATTAACTGAGGATATGGTTTTTCTGTCTGGTTAGACTAGCCTGTACCACACCAGTATAGACTGCAGATATTTGATGAATGATGAATGAGGCTGGCTGGAACCTAATTAAACTGGTGGCACCAGCTATATAGGCGATCAACAGCAAGAAACTCTGCTTGCTTCATTGTAGATTACATTTTGGCTGCATTACAGCATATAATTGCAGTCAACCAAATGAACCAAAGTTCACAAAGCCATTTGGTTCATGTAAACCATGTTATAAGGACCAACATCTGTCCTCTTGATGTCCTCTCAGACAGTGTCATCCTGTCTAAATACCAGCTGCCAGAGGCAGAAATCCTGATCCTGCTTGAAATTGTGTCTCCGCACATTTCAAGAACTACCTGATGCAAATTTGCCTTCAGCCCAGAGGTTTTTTTGGATGTGGTGGGACCCTCATACCCGTGTCCCAACCCATCCATGGACAACCAGGCCTTCATCAGCTAGAAGGGGTATTCTGTGACCAGCACTCAAATGGTAGCGGGCCACAAAAGGTTGTTCGTGGATATCGTTGCGAAATGGCAGCCTGCACTACACGACAGCTACATCTGGGCTCACTCAGCTGTGGGGCAGGATGTTGTCAAAGGAGTGCTCGGCAGGGGTTTTTCCTCTGGGATAGTAGCTACCCCCTCCGGACCTACCTGGTTCCTATAACCCAAGCTGAGCACGAATACAACTCTGCCCACACCTTCACCAGAGACTTGGTTGAACACACCATTGGCTGCTGGAAGCTCCAGTTCCACTGAAACTGTTCCTCGGCTGGTACCGCTGCCTCGTTCGGTTAGTTAGTTAGTGTTATTGTGTGACTTTAGTGTTTTAATGGGTTAGTTCAGATCAGAACCTGAGCCTGTCGGTGGCAAAAACAAGCACTTCAAGCCGATATTCATTCTGCAGGTTTTTTTTAATGATAGTGTGAACAGCACAGATCACATATGGAATCTTATTTCACTTCTGCTTTGGGCCACATTCCTAATCAGATTTTGTTTTTTGTTTTTTTTGCAAAGCGACCTCAGTGTGAACAATCATATCGGAATTGACCCTTCACTAAGCCCCGACCTCCTTAGTTACAGTTACTAAGCCTGCCAAACCTTCTATTCTCACACTGCATCTATGCAGTTTACAGTGATTGTATTGGCAGATTTAACATCGGAAATGGGAGTAATTGTTGAAACACAAGGTCTTTGAATCCTTAGAGATGTAAACAAAAGCAGCTTCTCATTTCTAGCTGTGGAGTTTGTCGGCTAAAATAATGACTCAAGCAGATTTCATAAGCGTAGCTGGCTGATGTAAGCTACTGCTTTGACTCGACTCAGGTGAGAAGTCTCCAGCTGATGTTTGAATGTTTCTGTCTGACAGGTTTTAAAATAAGATCCCTGTGAAAGTGTAAATGTAAAGTTACCTGACAGCTGCACACATAGTATAACATAAATGCTAAAGGGGGCTAAAGTTAGCTTACATCTTAGCAAATACTGGTTGGATGGTAAAATATGTCAGGCATATCTGCATGATAGAAGACAGAAATACACTCATTAACGTGGGAAAAGGAAGTGCAGGGAGTTGATTAGTGCAGCGGACCTTGAGACGGTGATCGCAGAAGAGAGATACATCATCATCGTCGTCGTCGTCAACCCACTTTGATTCTGCATCAGCCCACATCCTCCACCTTAAACACCCACAGAACAAATGTAGATGCAGTGGTATCTAGCAAGTTTGTCTGGAGGTAAAGTTACTGCAGCTCGTAAGCTAGAGTTAGTTAGCCAGACATGCTAACGTTCACAGCTTATGTTAGAGCAGTTGAAGACTGAAGAGTTTAATCCATTCACCACACGTGTGCTCTTGTGCTTCACATTTTTTGAGAGACCACAAAAATGACACCGCCATCCAGACTCATGAAACGCCGAGAATCACTGTCCTCAGAGCCTCCTGCACGCCTCTTCAACATGTAGAGAAATGGAAAGCTTGACAGCACTAGTTACGGTTGCTAACCTATGATTGGACAGCTACTGTTTGGAGGCGGGGGTTAAGCAAAGTGTCAATTCATTTGACTTCTGTGTCACTCATTCATCTTGAAGTGTCTTGCAGGAAGACTCTTGGGGACATGTGCTGACAAGGCGTAGTTAAAAGTAGCCTTTGACATCTGTTTCTCTGAAGCATTCCTGTCATCACATATGGCTCTTATGTATGTGGTCACACGTCCACAACAAAGTAGCAGCAATTACTTCACAAAGACCCATAATTAAAAATTGGTCTCTCTTTCTCCTTATCCTCACCTCGTTACCATCCGCTCTTAAATTTGCTGGCTTATACTGCAAATCAACTTATAGCCTAAATGAAACATAAAATGCTGACTTCAGTGGCCTCCATGTTTACTGTCATACAACACTGTGCTGCGTGGGAAGTCTTTGTTATTGTTCTTATGCACCATCTGGACCATCTGGAATCTGATATTGGCCACATTTAAAAAATATGTGAACAGCCAAAAAAAAAAAAAAAAAGTGCTCATTTCTGATTAATTGCTCAGATCAAAGGCTTGCAATGTGAGCATTGTCTTAGTGAATATACTTTGACAAGTGCATTTGCCCCTGAGGATTACATTGCAGCCATTGCTGCCCATTTCACAGCTGCCCGCTGAACTGGACAAATTCCAAAACTTTTTGTACTTCTTACGCACCAGCAGTGTTTCAGAAGCGTTTCAGCAGCAGAGTGTTTACTTGCCCAGATTTTATTGATCAGGTCCTCCTTCCTTTCTCTTTGTGCTTCTACCATTGATAAACAGGCTACGTGGTTAAACAGTTTATTCTCTGTCTGTCTTTATGATCGCGAGTCTGTACGGGGTCTTTTATTTTGAAAATTAACCAGATTCTCCCTCCCTTTTCTGTCTGACTTCCTGCCTGTTTGATCTGCTGTGTGCTAATTGACGCGGCACCCTTCAAAAATAGACTCGTGTGTATTTGAAGTGGAGCGGAGCGCCGAGGCACTTCTGGGAAGCGTCTGGTGGAAATTGCGGGTTAGTCATTTAGACCTCAAAATATGTAAAACACTGAGCCCAGTTTCAAAAATACCTGAATTAACCTTTAAAGAATGGTTGGAGAATTGCTGAAAAATGTAAATCTACTGAATTATCAAACTGCTATTTCCTACTGTTCCAGCTAATCAGTGCTTATAGATGTTAACTTCTCAGTGCAGAGGCATCGTCAGGGTTCTGCAGATGCTATTCCTTAAATTGTTTGTTGTGTAATACTAATCATCAACATCATTATCATAATAACTAGAAGTAGAGGGGCATGAATTTGAATAATAGTAAAGGCAAAGAAAGAGAAGAGACATGTTCTGTATCTGGTCTATATCGGTTGAAAAAGACAAGCTGACGACTGTTTCAAGAACACCCATAGTTTCAGTCAGGCTAAGAGAAGATCAGCAGATTGTTCTTTTCTATTGTTGGATCATTATGACAGCTGTGGTCCCAGGCTGTTCGTGGCAAGGCTGACTGACAGGCTGAGCGCCGTGGAGCTGACAGGCTTAGCACGTCCATTGGCAGATACAGATGTCACATGCACCACAGGTCCATCTTGCAGCTGGGAATGGAGAACGGGACGGTCATCACCAGAGGGCTGGAGGGGGAGGAGATACAGGACAGCCTCACACACACACGTACACACATACACAAAAAAAGATAGACTACTCAGTGACTTGAAAGGCAGAACGCTCATCCTTTCTGAATCACCAAGTGGATCATAATTCAACAAAATCAAAGTTTTAACTATTTCACTTGCATGCTCATGAGAAGCATGTTTCATATGTTGCATCAGAATCAGGTTTATAGCCAAAGTGGGTTTTCACATACGAGGAATGCTAAATGAGCCCACACCTGTCTGGTTTTAAGTACATGCTCTAACAAGCTGTCATACCAACATGTCTCAGTCCCATTTTATTTTACAGCCATAAGACATAACAAGCTGTTTTTTGTATTAAAGTAGACAAAAGATAGAAATGTGTTCTTTATCAGACAGTAATTACACCCAAATTAGACACTATACACCTAATGTTACATAAAAAAAAATCTATCAAGCCATACTGTGTATCAAATTAGACAAAACTAGAAATATTCTTTATCAGACAGTACTAAACCCTTTATTGGACCCTTTATTACCCTCTTATTAGAGGGTAATTAGGCACACTTTGCAACAGAACTGTACTGTAAATTAAAATATATTATTTCTCACAATTATACCCTTATTAGACCCTGTTAGAGGGTAATAAAGGACACATTACAACAGAACTGTACTGTAAACTATAATCAAATCACATCTGCTACTGCACACACACTTTCCTTAGCCGTTCCCAGATAATTGGCAGAGAAGCAAAGACTGATGCCTACTTCTATAATCAAATCACATCATCTGTATTACAGTCTGTGCAGTCAAGCACAATTTTGGCCTTTACTTTGTTGATCTGGTCCACAAATTGTTTTTAAATGGGGAAGTAGCAGGTATGTTATTTAGTTTACAGTACAGCTCTGTTGTAATATGTTTTCTAATTACCCTCTAATTGAGTCCAATAAGGTTAACAGTGGGAAACGAAAAGTGTTGTTTTACAGTGTCCCCATTTATCTTTTAATAAACTCTAATAAGGCTCTAACAGTGGGAAAAAATACACTTTATTTTGTAGTACCGTTCTGTTGTAGTGTGTCCAAAATTACCCACTAATAAGGTCTATAAGGACCAATAAAGAAGTCATTCCCAAAGACTGGGTCGGGACCCACATGTGGGTCACAGGAGATTTTATTTTGGTCCCTAAATAAATAAGTCTATGGGAGAAATTCTGCAAATTTCAGACATTTAAAATGTCTCTATTGTTTTAACGATGAGTCACTTCCATTTTGTCTTATTTATGAAGTTGGCTAAAATGTCCTCTGTTAATAGGAAATAAAAACAATGAAATGGCCTGTCAACTCAGCCTAAATGAATTTATTTCTCATTTCTTAAGTTTGAAACATGTATATGTTTTCAATAAAGCATTGAGATAATTAAGGTGATGTGGAAATGACAGTAAATGGGTCAGGAACCTTCATTTATGCACAAAAGAATGCAGAATTTATTCATAAGGCTTATTGTTACTTGGGTTGTGATAGTCTGTCATTTTTAAAACGTGGGTGCCCAGAAATAAAGTTTGGGAAACACTGCAATAAAGGGCCTAATATGCAACATTAGGTGCATATTGTCTAATTAGGGTATAACTACTGCCTACTAAAGAACATATTTCTAGTTTTTGTCTAATTTCATACAAAGTATGGCTTGTTACGTCATATTGGTGTACTGTATAATAAAGCGCGACCCAGTCTCAATACTGAAAATGTACAGAGGCCTTGATTAAATCCAAAAATGAGGCACCAATTATCAGGCATGTAATGAAGAAATTGTAAAGGCTGTCTCAGTATAGCTGACTCGTGCGACCTAATTAGATGTGACAAAGTTCAGCATCTCTTGGGGGTAGGATTAAGAACACATTGTGGAATGCGGACCGTTTGGACAAAATCGATTATGACACTAATCCTTGATGAATAATGAATATGGTCATTTACCAAGAGCGCTGCAGGGGGGAAGTCCATTGTGTGATGATAAAATGATGCTTGGAGGTAAGCTGGAATGGACCATTTACTAATACATGGTGGTAATGATAGAGACCCTCTCTATGATGATAATGTGCAATGCCCGGAGGCACCTGCTTAAGACCTTTTCAACCCATGGGTGAAAAGGCCAATCCAGAAAACCCATTTAACTAATAAGGCTGAATCTGTGTGAAATACTCAGTGACACAGGTAAGTTACCCATTCCTCTGGGAGGATATAAACTCACTTCCCTCAAGCTGTGGCGCTTAAATAATTTAACACATAAAAGACTACGTGAGGGATGTGTTGACTGAAAATCAATTGGATGTCCACAGCCTCATATGTCTCTTTCGCAGCGTTGGCACCAGCACTTCTTTAAAAGGTGCAATAGGTTTTCCCTGCAGGGGCTCTGCTCAGAAAGTACTTCAGGAATCCAGTGCATGACAACAGCATACTTTCCACAAAAATTTGAAAACATTTCAGAGACACCGCAGCATCGCTGAGGCTAGATATGCCTTTCTGTTATGCCAATCATTAAAATTTCATCCCTGAGTGTGGAAAACAGAGGTAACAAAGACACTACGGTGTGCCTAACCATGATCCAGCAGCGAATGCTTCCAACAAGAATTCAAATTTCACAAAGTGAGTCTTAAACTTTTGTTTTGTACGGTGTTGGGTAATCCTGTAGGATTGTAATTATGGAATAGGAATTCGTTTGAGAACAATGCTATTTTGGAACTTCACAATCCCTTCAGACGCTACAACAGACTCATTATAATCCCTAAAAGTCATAGAGGCATTGCAGTTGGGACACAAGACTCCAAGCAAAACAGAAAATAAGTAGCCACACATTCATAACTCTGACAGTGATGAGACGGTTTTCTGATGAAGACTGGTTGTCTGTCACAACAAATAGATGAAAGATATTCTCAATATCACACATGTGAACCTTTTCCTCTCTCAAGCCTGTAGTCTTATTACTAATGCTTATTATCATTGTGATTAGTAATGTTATGTAGGTGGTAGACAGGCATTAATAACATAGTTATTACGGCTGTCATTTAACACTTTGTCAGAAAGAAATACACCATACATAATGATGTTTACCTCAATACAATAAGGGCTCTTAACGATGGATCAGGATATGTTTCATCTATCAGCTGCACTTAAACAGTCCAGGTTGAGGGCAGACATGCTGGAGAGGCTGTGGGTCTGGATGAACAAATCATTACCAAGTGTTTTGGAGATGCTTTAAAATTAACAGCTCGTTCTCAGTTCTTCTCGTTCCTCGATAAGACACCACCACAACTTCTTGGCTTTTCTAAAGCATACATGTTTGCAATAATGTTGGTCACCAGCAAAAAAAAAAAGCCACTACTGAACTAGAGGAGTGCACTGAGTAGAGTTCAGTCAACCCAAAAGGAATATTTGGATGTGTCCTCTTTATAATCACCTTTATAATTTTTCTCAGTAACTGTAAATGATAACTATTATATTTATTTTGTAATTTAATTACTGCAGCACTGCTAATATCCTATCAGATACTGGTGTGAAATTTAGAAATTTTTGTCAAATTTGTTTTGTGAGGTCACACTATACCCACCAAAATCTTATCAGTTCATGCTTGAGGAATAAAAAAATATAATTGTGAGTCTCAGAGGTCCTTCAGCATGCAGTCATGAATGTTCACAAAAAACTGCTCCTTGGCCATTCATCCCGGAAATTTCAAGGGAGAACACACTGGCTATAGCAAGTCCGTCAGCGACTCTCTCAGTCCAAATCAGCCCAGCAGTTCACCTCAGCTCACTTCAGTTCTAAAAACCTAAAACACAAAAGAAAGAAAAAATACCATTCTGTCACTGTCCTCTGGCACTGGTGGCTCAAACATGTCTGGACATGTTCAATAAAGCCGCTGGTACCTGTTTCAGGATGTTTTCAGGTTGTGGTGGTGTTTGACAGTGAGACAGCGGAGCGGACACGCCCCCAGTGTTTCAGAGCAGAGGAAACTGCTCAATTTTTTCATGCTTCATGGTGATGAAGGGATGGCTGAAGATCAGGATGTAATGAGGAGTAGACTTTGGATGAGCTCAACCTGGGCTCTGACTATGAGGAACTGGAGGTGAATGGGGTGGAGGAGGGTCACAATGATTCCGTGCTGAAATGACTGAAAGAAAGGAGAACAGATTTTAAAGGTTGTTGGCAACGACATGATAGGCTGATGGAGACGATGGCTAAATCTGGTTGACTAACTGATAAGTGAACACCCATAATCAGCTGATTGAGAATAAACAAGAAAAAGAGTAAGGAGAGAGGGCTGTGAATAAATGAGGCATAAAGACAGTCTTCCTAATTGGACTCACGCAAAGCTTCATTTAGGGATTTTCTTTTAAACTCAAAACGGAATTTGAAAAATTGAAATGGAAAAATTAACATTTGCTTTAGGACTTAAGACAGACAGGTTCGATTAAATGATGGAAAGCAAGGATTGAGTTTAGCAACCCACATGGAAGAGATTTCAGGTGAAAGTCCATCACTTGCAACCTCCCCAGTTCTCTACTTTGTTTGTTCTGTTTCTTTTCAAAAACAAAATTTATAATGTAATCTGCTTTGTGCTTGTTAACTTTTTAAAATCAGCAATATACCTGTCTTGAGTCTTTTCAGAATGTATCATGAATGCGCATGAGTGTGTGCATGTACAAAGCATGGACACCTCCTGTCCTAGTTTCAGGCTCAAAATTTGATCATCCTTCTCCTTTGCTTTGTCGCAAAATACTGCCACCTGAAAAGCATTCAGAGACCAGCTGGTAGGAGGCTGTTCGGGTATTAAACCAAGAATCAGACCTGCTTTATTTCATATGTGTGAAACTGACGTGGAATAATGACACAGAAATACTGTAGGCTCTTCTGTTTGTGTTTGCACCCCCACCCTCCTCCTACACTCAACTCAGAAGATTCATGGATACAGCAGCTTTGGCTAGATCACTCAATTTGTAATAGCGCCAGAGCTGAACTTCTGATTTATGAACAGTCAAGGGTCTACAAGAAGCCATTAACTATAGGGAACATGGAGGAGTGAGATGTATATAAATTAAATTAAAATCCAAGATTATAACTCTCCGTAATTTCCAGGTTCTCTGTCAAGACGGTTTTGCTGCAATGAGAAATATTTCAGGCTTGAAAGAACCTAAACTGCGGTGGGTATATTGCACATGGATATTACTATGTCATTACTTTGCATGAGATTAATAATGTGACCTACATGCGATATAGTCATTGTGTATTGATGGTAACAGCATAAATTAAAACAGATGGTCAGAGACGGGCAATACATCAAAAAGTGAACACTTGCTCATCAAATGTATCAAACTAAAATACAAAATACTGGAATGAAAAAGATTTAATTAATATGCAAGTAATTTGTAATTTAAAATTAATTCTGTACACTGACATTATCACATTTTAGGTATTCATTAGCCTCAGTATGGGTCTCCCCTTAACCCTCTACATTGATAAGATGAGCTCTGCTAATTTTCCACATCATTGACTTAAAGCGACCAATCAGGATATTTTAGAGGTGGGAGGCTGCAAATACAGGGGTGCATGCTGGGTGGTTTCTAAGCACATGTGTCTGAAAATGAATTTATTCATTGTTGCTTTACAGTATCTTTAATCAACATGAGTTGTACTAATCATGTCCTTATGTCACAGTGTATATAAAATATAGTCACACGCAACACAAACTACTAAACATGTTATGACGCTGTAATTAACTGTATAAACACTTTAATAAAGACAAAAGTTACATTTAAGAAAAGCTATCAATCACGATGGTTTGTGAAATTAATCGTTCCTTCACTTTAAATTATTATGCATGAAGTCTTTGTCTTGTTTGCATATAATAATTTTTTTATGGTCATGATTCATCTCATAGTTGGTTGGTTTGGTTTCAGGCTTATAATTCTTTAAGATTTTCTTAAGTGAATGAACGGGAAATTCACTTCTGGTACTAGAGCATCTCAAAAAAGTGGGATGTCACTGTTGAAGTAATTAAATACATATTTAAAATACATTTCGTTGAAATACTGACCATCTCTGCAGACGGCCATGCATGCAACTCCCAGTATGTTAATGTCCTGTATGTGCACTGGTTATATGAATCAGACAAGTGTGTATTTGTGTTTCAGTCAGAGGGAATACAAAGTAGGCTTATGCATGTGTATTTGTGTGCAGTACAGTCTGTGACTGTTTATGAAATACAGCCAGGCTCAACTTGAGTTTGTTGATTTTGATTCAGTTCCATGAGTTTGGACAGAGACATTTCACAGAGCATAATTCTGTTTTGCAAAGACACCAAAACTCAGCGAGGCATACTTTCAGGGCCTTGAAAGTTCCACAACGTCAAAGCGCTGATCCAAGCATTTCCATCTCAACAATGGGTGTAGTAATTTAAATGATTTGACAGGTACATCCTCTCTCTTGACAGAGGCAGGCTATTACAAAGAGTCTGTGATTCACATATGGGCTGAGTAAAGACAGCTTTACCAGGTACAGAAGCACACAATCCTTCCCATTCAGGTTTATTCCCCTGAATCTGCAATTGAAGCCACGATGTAAAATCTGTGCATGTGAAAGGACACACAGGCAGCACAACAGATGCTCAAAGAAAAACGCTGTTTTCTGGTTCAGCCAGCTGCTTAATGAAAATACCATGTTGGCCCAAGGATTCTCATACCATATTGTGGCATAAAATCTGGCATCTCGAATCTATAAACTGGTGGAAAAATATTTTAGTTCCTGCTAACACCAACAGAATCCGCTGTCTCTTTTGTGTTGTATCCGTGACTGCAAAATTGGGAACAGGACAGAGGTGGACTGAAAAACAGAGAAGCCATTTTGTTCCTCTCAACACTGCTGCTGATGTTGGCTGCCGATGGAACCTGGCAGATTTCTGGGGATAAATATTATTTATAAGTTGGGCTTTTGCCCTGCTGAGTTAGCCTTGACTAGACCAAGCTAAACTGTGCTAGAGGAAGCTTAGAGTGGAAGCTGAAAATGTAAACTAGGTAGACTGGTGCATTTCAAAGTGATTAAAAATATGAATTCAAGAAGAACAAAAGACTAAAACAATGAGAAGGAAAAACACCGGCGAGGACCGCTTGACAAGAGATGAAGACAAACTGTCAGAGACAAAGAAACACAAGGACTAAATACACAAACTAATAAACCAGGTGAAACTGGTGGGAAAATAAAGGTAAGATTCTTTCAAAATAAAAATGGAAATAAGTGTGACACCCAAAACCGTGACAAACTGTTGTAATGGAGGATAATTTTTAGGTACACTAAATGTTTGCCCATCTCAAATTCTCATAAGCATCACCTGTACTTTCATATTTATAGCAATTTTACATAAGAAGGAGAAAATGACATGGACATTTTATAGACAATCTTCAACACACAGGTGTGTCTACCCACTGAGAAAAAAAGTCCAACATCCAAAAAGATATCTTTTAGTTGTCTTGTTGTACAGTGAAGAGATGTCCCCTGTGGAGCTGGAAAGGAAGTTTTTATGACGTCTTCTGAACGTCCAATGTTGACATCCACAGGAGGGTTAGACCTAACTTAACACACAAGACTCTTGCATGCTTTATCCAGTATGAACAGTAAATATGTCAATAGTAAATTATACATATTATTTATTTGTTTAATCACAAAACACTAATATCATGTTGATTTCCTGCACCAGTCCTGCATGTCCACAGATGTCCAAAAATCTCTTGGTCAGATGTTCAAATATTGAACGGCATGTCAACGTCCAAGAGGAGTTGCAGTCAGACGTCCGGATATTAAACCTGATTTGCGCGTTGTGTAGACATGCAGATATAGTCCTGGACCAACTAAGACATCATGATCTGCACGTTTAGCAGATGTCTCGTGTTTGCCGGGTAATCTATAACCAAAGCAGGATAAAGCTGTCGGAAAGCTACAAAATGCTCTGAAGAACCCACAGCAGATACAAACGTGAGGAGCCTGTTCGTCTCAGATGCAAGGGAGAACGACTTGACTTTGTACCCATAGGAAGATTTAGGTTGCAGTAAGACGTCTTTACACACATTTTATAAACAACCTAGTCCATAGACAAACATGATAAAAGTACTCAAGTCTCCAATAAGGAGGATTTTAAAACGAGAAAAGTAACAATTCAACAACAAATTGAGAGAAAAAAGCCCTAAAACCAATAGTCACCAGAATAAATAATAAAATGCAGGTTAAAAATAAATAATAAAATGCAGGTTAAAAATAAACAAACAAATAAATAAACATTGCTTCTAGAGCATTTGTGCAATGTTGCTATGACTTGTTAATCTGAGCAATGGCTGCTGAAACAAATCTATTTTTATTCTGCTTTGTTCTACACCTTGGGACTTGTAAACCTCCATCCAGAAGGAAGAAGCTGAAACTATGCAAAGGGTTGGAATCGTCATTTAAATTCAAGCTGGTTATCCGCTGTAACTGTCTGGTGTCCTGGGACGCTGGGTTAAGCAGTGACTCACCAATCAGCCTACTAGACCATTTAACAGTTTGATTCAGAGTTTCTTTTCTTTAAAGATACATTTCCAAACACCGAAGGAAAAAATGAAAATTGATTCAGTTATAGCTTGTTAGAATTAGGTTGCCATGGTTTCGTCAAAGTGAAAATAGTTTTCTGAAACAAAACAAATGTTGGAGCCACTATGCTATGTTCAGAATCGCAAATAAGAGGCCCAGTCCACCAAAGGCGGTTCACATTTGGATGCGTCATCGAGAGAAATCATAATCAAACATGAGGGTGAAAGTTCAAAGACAAGTGAGAAATCTTTTTAATGGGGAGGCATTGATTGTAAGAAGGATGAAGTGGTGGTGGGTGGAGGTAAACTAACAGCCTACTGTGTTGCATATTGGGAGCCAGGATAACACTGTCTCCAACTCATGAACATGCCCACACATAGAATTAATAACACTGGAATTAGACAAACAGGCCATGTGTAGCCCGGCAACCAGACAAATCTGGAAGCTCATGTTTTATTTGTCCTAGCAGATACGTGTGGCCCTCCTCCTGTTTAGACTAGATTTCCACCCATCCTGGATCTGGTCTGGTCAGTTACAGCCATTTATCTAAAATGAGGCAGGCTTGATACAATCAGAGGTGGTAAAAGTACGCACATTCTGTACTCAAGTAGAAGTACAGATACTTGTGTTAAGAAAAAGACTCCAGTAAAAGCAGAAGTACTGATTCAACCTTTTTACTCAAGTAAAAGTGAAAAAGTTGTGGTGTAATCCAAGTGTCCGCGAGCCGCGACATTAAAATTTAACCACAAAAGACGCCATCTACACCATGTTTTTAGCCGAAATGTCAACTGTAGCATGTAGCAGGTAGCATGTAAACATGGCGTCGATCTCACGATATTTTCACACGTGCATCCATTAAGAGATATACGAAGTCTCGCGAGATCGAGATTCACTGCCATTATACCAGATTTGGCTGCAACCCTGTTTTCTGCTGAAACTCCAGGATTGTTTAGTGAACTGAAGACCTTCACCCATCCTCACATCAGCTTAGGGGTGAGTACATATTGAGTGGATGATCATGTAGTGGTGGAATATCCTTTTAATCTCTGGATACAATGACTGTACAGAGATGAGTGACCTTTTTAGTAGTCAAGGATCAAGCCCTGGACAGTCAGGTTCAGAAAAAAAAATGTGATGGTTCCAGAGGTGAATATGTTGTCAGAGTAGGATCGAGAGTAGCAGGCTCTGGAGAAGGATGACAGAACCTCATTGCTCCCTGCATGAATGTTATTAATAGATGCAATAAGTTTGATATTGACAATTTTGACACAACACTTGGTGGAGAGCTACACTCAGCTTGGAGAGAAGCTTTTCAGCAAAAAAAAAAAAGCAAACATATGAAGTGGCATGGATGACTCCAGTGTACACAAGATGTCTAAAGAAACTCTCAGATAACACTACACGTCATTTCCCAGAAGCCTCCTTGTGGTCCCCAAGCTGGTGGTATCCAAGCAGCCAAGTGGTGATGTGCTTAACCATATGAGTGTGTTGAGTATGTTAAGAAACAAGCTGAGTTAGCGGCACACTTGACTCATTATGCTGATATGATTTGGTTTAAAGGATCAGAATAAGAGTCAGCTTTATTGGCCAAGTATGTGTACATAGCTCCCCTCTGTTTGTGCGCTGAAACAACACTGTTTCAGCCAATCAGCAACAAGTGACATTCGTGCTTGTATGCGGGACTGGTGGAGGACAAGGGAAGATGAGGGAAGCGAGTGACTGACTGTGGGTGGTTCACACTAGGGATGTTCCTGGTGACTAATTTCCCTGTCGATTAAACGCAAAATTTAATTTAGACTAGTCGACTAGTCTAACACTAAGAAAACACTCAGAAATCAGTTAAAATTGAGCAGAATTTATTAATTTATAATGTTAAACACTGTATGAAAAAAATACTGTGTGTATTAAGAGCCATTTGAAGCCGTTAATCACAGTCAAGAATCGCCAAATCATACTTTAAATGCCGCTGAAATGCACGCTGCTTTGCACTCTGCAGTACAAACTTTACACATTCACGTACAAAACATGACAACAGCTCACTAAATGCTTCACTGTTTCAGACTGAAGAGGATCACAGTGTCGGTGGGTAAACAACCCAGGGCTGATGTTTGCTCCCAGCCTGCCACACAGTGTGGTTAACGTTAGCAGTTCTAGCAGCAGCAGCAGCAGCAGCTCCGCTTACAGGTTTATATCCATGTCTGTGCTTAATGTGGGCACATGTTTCTCCAGTTGAGTGAATATATATCAGCTTATTCTGTCACAGTCTACTTTCAACAATATTTCCATTCTCTTGATTAAAACACTGCCAAACCGTGCTGGTTTTATGAGCTGTCATCTGTCCGACTTTGTTGATATAAACATCTGGGGTTGCCTAGGCGACCGGGGCGCACACGCTGGGCGAGAGGGGCTGCCATCTGACAGTGCCGCAGCCCCGACTAGTGGCGGGCAGCTGCATAAAATCTTAGAGGCAACAGATAACTGGCATCGTGCATGAATGAAATATTGATAAATAGTTTTAAACGACTAGTATTTCTGGTGCCGACTAGTGAAGGTGGGGATGTTTAATCATATAGTCGACTAATCGCGTGCATCCCTAGTTCACACCAAGGAGTTTGCCTAGTAGCATGTGTTTGTTTATTCACCACAAACAGGCAGCCATAAGCTAATGACCAACATGCTAACAGCTAGTGAGCACCGGACGGCAGGCACCTGTCAGCTTGACAACACTCAGTAGAGAAGCTGGTTCTTTCTGTTTTGTTCTTCCTGTCTCTCTTCTTTACCCCCTCCTCTCTGTTCATCACAAAACTACAGTATATACACTCCTCCAGTCAGCAGTCAACATGAACAGAGAGAATAATTAGCTTTCTGTAAACAGCAGAGCCCAGTCAGCTCATCCGTGGATCACTGCTGCAGTCAGGTTGAGAATCAAGAGTGAAAATAAAGCCTCATTTTAATCCCAAAAATTAAAAAAACAAACTCTGAGCTTTCCTCTCACTCGTACACGTGTCCACGACTCCTCTGTTGGTCGCTGCTGCAGACAGGTTGAGAAGCAGGAGTGAAGGCAAATCCTCATTTTAATCCAAAAACAATGAAACATAAACTCTGACCTCCCTTTCCCGTCATCATCAGGTCTGTCCCCGGCTCTCTCCCCCAAAGCTCCCAGGCTCTCAGCAGCTGTCTGTCGGCTCTGTGCCTCAGTTCCACCTCAGTGCTCTCCACACTTGTATTTCCATAGCAATAAAATACTACTTCCCCTCACTGAGGGCACCAGTAATTTCGGGCTGGATTCCGCCATATTGCTCAGTTTTTACTGTTGTTACCTTGACATGGCACGTTCATGAATTTGAGAGGCGGATCTTCTGAGGGAGGACTGAAGGGAGGGGTGTGTTGGTTTGGCTGTGATGTTCAAACATCAACTGTCTCTCTCCAAAATGACTCATCCCTCCTTTTTAGTGTCTCTCAGTGTACTTACACACAGTTCCAAAAATAATTTACAGGAAGAGAGACTTACAGCTTGCTGATACAGGTAAAAATAAACATAGAGGTAGTTCAACATGATGTATGGTCAACAATAGGGGTGGGTGATATCACAAAATATGGTTTTGATCCAATATCAAGTAATTCAGGGCCAGAATCACCAATACCAATAGCACTGTGTCATTTTTATGAAGTGAATGCATCATCAATAGGCCAAATTAGCCTAAATATGGGAATCCTTACACTAAAAGGTTATTATATTCAATCATTTCATATTTCAACTTTGAGGTTTATTTTTTCCAAATGCATTAAAATAATTAGGCTAATTTAGATAATACGTTTCAGTGAGCTGAATAGATTATTTGAATGTCTGAATTTATATTTAGGGTAACTGGTCTGCTAAAATAACAACAATTGATGACCAATTACAATTTGAAAATGTAAAAGCAACCAATGCTGATGATACAGTCGGACTAAAATATTAATTTAATTTCTATATACCTGAATATTCCTGCTTGAGCCTCTGAAACATCTGCCATTTGCCTCTGTTTCTGTGTCGAGGGTCTAAATGCTGTGACATTTCACTTCTCTTTCTCTTACCTTCTTTACTGCTGCAGCTCCAAGTTCTCTATCTTGTGGTGTTTTTAAAATTTTTTTGAACAAATTTGTAGCAAACAGCCTTCTTACCACACACTTTATAGGTCACAGCGGTGTCATATCTCCAAACGAAGCTCCTTTTCCGTTCACCTATCAATGTTGTTTGCACGCACAGCTCTTCTCTTTGATGAAATACTAACGGCACAATGTAGAGGAGAGAAACTGAAACTGATCCCTTTCTTGGTATCAATCCTGATGCCAGGATCCATCTTGAAGAACAAAGCGTAGCATCGGAAGCATCAATGAGATCAATCCACCCACCCCTTGTTGACAATGACTGTTACTCAGCCTTACAAACCTACACCTCCCACACAGCACAGAGGTCAGCAAGAAGAGTGTTTCAAAGAGCATGACCGTACACGTCAAGGATCTTACTTGTGAGACATACAGTAGCTCCAGGCTAGCTGTATGTATGGCCTCAAATAATCCTGCAGATTTGAAAAGACAGGGTTGAAGATCAAGGTAGAGAAATGCCATTTGCTTCTCTTTTGTCAAGCAGTTGAGGGGACAAGTGTAAACCGAGAGAGCCGCACTGAACCACTGACCTCTGATGGCCATCTCAAAGACTTGAGATGTTTCTTAGGATTTTGTAGATACTGTAGGAAATTTTAAAGACCTTTTTTATAACCGATAGACATCAGAATGCCCGGAATCTTTTGACCGACTGGAGGGGAAAGTGCTTTGCTACGGGAGTATACTGATTCATTTCCTCCTTTATTGCAGATACAAATGACAGCAGCTTAGATTTAAGTGCTGTTCTCTATCAGCTTTAAGGAGACAAGAAACATAGCACACAGTATGCCAGTAGACTGAAGAGTACAGAGAAAAATGACAATTTTTTGCAGTCCTCCTTCTTCTCAAATGGACTGTCAAATTCCAGTGGATACCTGTATCGGCACAATAGACAAAAATCCCTTGTGTCACGTTAACTAGGGGCATTTTTATCATCACTCAGTTGCCCAGCTAGCTGCATTTGATTTTGTAGTATTGCTCTGGGCAAAGAAACACTGGGGCTGACACTGTATCTAAACAGATGTTAGCAGACAGGGGCTCCCCCTGCCAGACGGGAATCACCAGGAGTTTGATGTGTGTATATTCATTTGTAAGCCATCAGGACAGGAAATGCAATAAGAACAAATTAAGTGAGTGAAGGCATCATGTCCTATAAGAAGGGAACAAAGTTTGGTCACGCCATTGTCAATCGTCCCAACTCTGGGCCACTCTCTAAGTTGAGAAATGACAGAGTAATGCACCATATCATACGTGCATGCAGGTCCATGTCAGAGGCTTTTACTTCTGGCATGTTCAATCAATCAATAAAGCACATACAAACCCCTTTGAGATGTGTTTCTGGATTGGGTTGTAATGTATGACAATGTGGAGCAGTGGGTTGTACACATAGACAGCTGAAAAGGGGTCAGAACTTCTGGGTCTGAAAAGTGATCCCAATGCAGAAGTGCCTCAAACCTACAGTCCCTCTAATGGCCAGCAGGGGGGACTCCACTGGCAACAACAGGAGCCCAACTGAATGGAGTCTCATGAAACTGAAGCGAAGACAGGAAAATAGGGAGAGAGTGGGGAAATGACATGCAGCAAAGGGAGTCGAACCCACAGCTGCTGCAGGAGACCCAAAGCGTTGGTGCATGGGGCAAATAGTCTACTAACTGAGCTACAAGGCCACCGAAAATGACCCTACTTCTCAACTGATTTATGAGCTCAGTAAACAGTTTCCTAATGAGTTTATGGTCTCAATTTCAAGTCTTCTTCTATACAGGATGATGTTCATTGTAAATTATGGTCCTATTCAGGGTAAAATAGACAATAAAGCAGGCATATGCTTTTGTGCAGAGATACCGTATGATTGACAAGTCATTCTCAGTGTGCCTATCCAGTGCAACACACAGGCTCACTAAACTCAGATCAAACTGTCAAACCAGACAGTATTAATCCAATATGGATCAAGATTGTATTATTACATGGCCTATTTTTTACTTAAAATGTTTTCAGGAAACATATCTTAGTGACTGTTTAGTTATAATATGAGAAAGACCGCAACCAGGCAGGCCGCTGTTTTTTTTCCTGCTGAATGGACGAGCCAAATCAAGGACTGCCCAAGTCCCAGTACGTCACCCACCAGATCCATGCTCTCGCTGGTGCTATGCATGCTATGGTTGCGAAAAACCAAGATGGCAAGCCCAATAATGCCATACTCAAGACTCCAAAGTGGTAGTTCACAAATCAATCTACTGTCTACGGTTAAACAGTGTTGTTTAGGGCATTTGAATTTCCAGCATGGTGCCTTAAAGTGTTTAAAGTAAATTTCATTGTGTTCAAGTCTGCCTCAGATGGGTGTAAGATCATGTTACATACAGAACTTCTAGGAGTTAGCTCAGACATTTCCAACGTATAACCATCTTGGCTGATGTTGCCAAGGTTCTCACACACTCAGACTGCATCCCATCACTCTCAAGGTGATGGAACAAAAGAAATAATGAGAGAGAGTCTATGGGATGTTCTGTTAGCTCCCATACTGATCAGCCATCTATCTTCACATGATAACACCTCATACTTCCACAAGAAATTGACCATGTTACCTCGTGGTTGGAGTACAGCCACACCTCTCTGTAAAGCAGAGCTGTGGAAGAAAAATAATTGATCGATGGTAACTTAAGAACATCTAACTGAGGCACAAGTTATGGTAAGTATGAACCCAATGTGATGTCACAGGCTGATTCATGTTTTTGAAGCCTTGAGTTTGGCATTATGGGGGTTGCCATCTTGGTCTTTTGCAACCAGAGCATGCACAATATGGACATGAGTGTGGAGCTGGTGGGGGATATATTGCGACTTGGGCATGAAGGACTCACTAAGCATGACTCAGTCGCTAAGCAGCCATGCCCTAAAGAATACCCTGCTTCATCGTCTGTTTTACTCTAAATGGGACCATAATTAATAACATCACACTGTATAGAAGAAGACTTGAAACTAGCGACTGAGACCATAAACTCATTAGAGAAGTGTTCTGCTCTGCCCAATATTTAATAGTCTATGGCAAGACAATACGCTGAGAAATTCATTCAACCTTTATATAATCTTGAAGAATCATTGAAGGAGTGCCCTCATTTACAATAATGTTGAGAGTACAGTTAGAACAGAATAAATGCAAGAACAGAGGAAACTGTTTGGATTTTATTTCCTGATAACATACTGTAATGAGGGACTAAAATATTTGATCTTGCTGTACAATATTTGCTTGTACTAAAGAAATACTTTTTTGTGGTTCTGTTTAGACACTGACAACACTTGGTTAAGACTGAGGAAAGATCATGGTCTTGGTTTAATACAGAAAAAGTCTGCAGTGCGTTGAATCACAAGATGTGTGATTTAACATTTAAATGAAACAACAATATTTTCTTAACCTTTACCAAAGTGCTTTTGTTTCCTTAAAGGTTCTGTAAAGCAACAATAAATGTGTGTTCTTCGTTTGTCGCATCACAGATATTTGTTGCTGACCACCCAACCAAATTTGAAAGTAAAAAAAAATGTCTCAAATGTCTCAAAATGATCTGAAACATGGACGCTCCATCTGGTAGATTTATTAGACATGTGGAGACATGCTTGAGCCACCAGAGCCAGAAGTCTGTGTTACAATTGCAGACCCAGTGTCTAATCTGAAAATATTTAAATAAATTATGATTTGATAGTTTAAAATTTTCAAAAAAATTAGAGATGTTATCTTGGCGATATGAATCTTCAGCAGTTTCTTCTTCCACTGAGGTTACACCAGAACACCCAGACTTAGATCCAGAGCATGTAAAACTTGCAGAATTTACATACCCGAGTGTAGACCAAAGGGAGGAAGGAGTGAGAGACGGACTCTGATCATGATTCAAAGCCGGATCTCTTGATGTGTTTTGGGTTTGAATGCGGAGTCCTGGTGTACTTCATGCTCTGATGGAAGCTTTATGACGAAACGCATCAGCGGATTTGTCAGTTTGTTGTTGTTGTTGTGGATGAAATGACCACAAAACGATGATGACACGAGGTGACCTTTTCATCGCTACTGATGTACAGTCTCAGATGCCGCTGACCGCTGTGGGTGCTGAAATTCCTCAAGAAGCTTGTGAATGAACTGAGTCACTTTAATTGCAGTCCTTGTAATTTCTGTTTCTGTGTCAGTTATCAGCACAAATTCTGAGTCATCGCCCCACAGTGAATCTTTTTTATGAATATGCACAAAAGGGTCTACTGATGCTTGGGACAATTCGCATATTTCATAAGGCAATTATCATTTTGTTATGGAGTTGTGTTACATTTGCATCATCAACAACAAAGGTACTATTATCCTCTTGATGATGCGGTGAAGGAGCGGGCTGTGTGATGAGAGGCACTGTCCCTCTTTACCAGTCTTATTTTGTCAAAGTGCCGGTTTCTCCTTCTGAACAGCCCAATAAGAATGTGCTTCACATAATTACAAGGCACAAATAATTCTCATGGTTTTCATTAATGAGCAGAATACATAATACTGTACATGTTAATACAAAGAGCGAGGGGGATAACAAAGTGGGCTGTTAAAGCGTGAGTGGTGATTATTGATCCTGCTGTGTAAGTTGAGAGATTATAAACACATCGTCATTACCTAAGGCACAAATTAATATTTTCAGATTTACTCGAATGAGAAGTCATGCACAACCCACTTAAGATATTGTCTCATGTCGATTGCAAATCCTCTAATTTAATAGTGTGTGTCTGTGTGGGGCACAGCAGCATGAGCCGTTCATCATTCAGCATTTTTAAAAAATCTGATGGTGCCTTGAAGGTCTAGGGCATCCCATAAGGGAGCCTGTTTTTTTTTTTTTTTTTTTTTTTTTGGTTATAATGGTAATTGATAGATTTGGGGATAAAAAATGATTTTGGGATACAAAACTGTTATGTTGCCAATTCATTACATTTAAGTAGTCTGACTCACAGGAAGTAGGCAGCGGATATAATGGCTGAAATACATGGAGGCAGAGTGGAGCAGGGATTTTTACCTGCTACAGTGACTCCGTCTTTGTACGTGTGGTCGTACACCAGCCGAGGTTTCTGAGAAGATTCATGCACACAAATGATCAGCCTCACTGTCTGCATATATTGAGTTTTGCTGAGTGATAATGCGGTTATGCAGAGTCTGAAAGTGTATGCTATTAACTGTTACTGAATTAACCAGATTGTTTTAACTACAGGATCATGCATACACATTGATTTTATTGATTAACTCTAATGTACAATGTAAAAAACACCCAGAAGTCTTCTCTGCTGAGTGGCATTGCCTCTGGTACAACAAAGTATTTATTTTGATCATTTTTAAACTGATTGTAGATGTTTTTTTACACAGAGTATTTTGATGTGTTTTTGCATACTCATTGTTGTGCCTTGTGTTGTATTTTTGTGTCTGTGTTTTACTTGTTTTAAATGATTTAACTTTAATTAGGTTTGAGATCAGCTGAACTGTCTCTGGATTGTACAATTTGTGTGTTGTAGTTTGTTTCTCAGCTGTACTGTACAACCTACAAGACTAAGCGGCTTTACATGTGGTGTCAGAAATCAGAAAAATTATTTCCCCACTGGGAAAATTCACATGAACACCCACTCAAGTTAGACCAGCAACTAGGAAAGGAAAATTTTGTTACACGAGTTGCCAAGTTGTTATCTGTTGATGTCATATATGCAGAAATATTCAATATGAGAATTAATAAAAAGTTATCAACCAAACATTTACTCTCATCCACCGTACCATTTTTTGGTAACATGTGATTTGTAATATAGCATTAGGTCGGAACTGTGAGCTGATTTCTACATAGAGTGACCTTGACTTTAAAGCACATGAATGCACCAAAGTCGGATTAATGAGTAGAGTAGACAATTAACCTGATTGGGTAATAGTAAACTGAAGGCAGGTACAGCCAAATTGCAGTTGGGGCATGACACAGAGGAACCAATCAGCAACCAGAAAATGGAGCTGCAGGTGAAAGGAGGGTGTTTTAATGATGTGAGGACTCCAGTGGAGAGAGGAGGGAAGCCAGACAAGGGGCCACAGTACCGCCGCTGTGCCGCTGATCATCTGCGTGAAGAAAACCCACTGGACACGGGTTGAGACGAAGCCGAGCCGACACTTGTATCTACGGGTCAGATTCTACAGCTGGTGGGCGGAGGTTAGAGCCTCAGCTCAGACAAGTGAGTAACAAAGTTTCTATGATACAGTGAATGTACTGGTGTTGGCCTAGCTGGAGGTTCCTCGTGGACCTAAGAGCAGCACTCTGGCCAATTTTTTCCTGATGAAGCGGTGCACCTTGTGGCTGTGCTGGGAGGAGCTGCTTGCTATTAGCTTAAAATATCCTCGTTCCATCAGTTTACAGGGTGTCTATTTGTTAACAGTTTTATAGCCTAATTTTAGAATAACGTGTTTAAGTTATTTTATGCTCATCAGCTGTTACAGTAAGTGGACTGGCTTTAAATATTCTGTGAAGGTTCTCAGTCATCCAGGTCATGGTATTCGTAGAAAAGGTTGTTGAGTTCCAGAAGACGTTTCGCCTCTCATTCAAGAGGCTTCTTCAGTTCAGCTATTTTATCTTTGTCTTTTTTTGCTACTCTTCTACAGTCTTTATCCTTGGATTACCACATACTGCTCTCTTTTGTTAAACCTAAATGAAACCCAGTTATTGAGTTAAAGCTTGAGAGTTCTTAGGCCACTTCAAACGTAGGCGGCATTGTCAGGGCGACCTCTGCAGTTATTTTTGCCTACACTCGCACAGTGTGTGCGCAGCTTTCATGCTCAGTTTTTTCAGATTAGTTAGTTATGTTTTTTAATTGATTGAACAGAGTTTGGTAACTGGTTCCATCACTGGGGAACTACAAACTGAAAGAGACTAGTTAGTGACCTTGAGCCATTTTTTGTGGTTGTATCAGGTGCCTTTCATCGGCAGAGCATAGTGAGCGGGAGGGAATGTAGACCTGAATGAGGGAGTTCAGATATGCAGGAGCTGGTTTAGTTGCTGATTTGTAGGTGAGTGTCAGGGTTTTGAATGTGATGCGGGCAGCAGCTCGAAGCCAGTGAAGCGATCTGAACAGTGGGGTGATGTGCTGTTTTGAGCTGGCTGAAAACCAGACGTGCCGCTGCGTTCTGGATCAACTGCAGAGGTTTGACCGTACATGCGTGGAGGCCTGCCAGTAGGGAGTCAGTGCTTGATATTACGAGAGCCTGTACCAGGAGTTGTGGTGCATGCTCAGAGAGGTAAGGTCTAATCTTCCTGATGCTGTACAGGGGAAATCGACACGACCGAGCGATCGAGGCCACGTGGACCTTCGAGGTTGGAGTAGTAATGTCAATGTACCAGCTTCAGCAAACTGTAATGGACGCACTCTGCTGCAGGCATGATGCAGCAGACTGTTGTGCTGCATCCAACTTCCATGTATTTTGGGCATAAGCCTGCCATTGGCTGCCAAGTCAAGATGGAATTGTCCTCCCCTTCCACTATTTGTGTGTTACAACAACTTCTGAGCTGGCAACCTACACCCCCGAAATGGCAAGTTTGGATGAAAGTTTGGATTGTGCAATAAGGCAGGCCTGCTTTCTTCAGTGATATCAGTTTATACTAATACACTATTAAAGCATCTCTGGTTGTAACAAGTCCAGTGAGCTCCTCCAGAGCTTAAGTACAGACAGCATCAATCTCTAGGGCACCAATGATCAAGTTAATTTTTCTTGTTTTATCAGTCAAAATCCTATCACAGAATCGACATACATATTTTAGTTTTATGTGTCACTCTCTCTTTCTGGGATTTAGCTATTGCAGTGCCAGGGCTCGCCTCCCTTCGTGCAAATGGGCGTCCAAGCAAGTTGCCCCATCACTATTTGGGCTTAGTGCGGCTCTAGACAACTGCAATTGATTTAAAGAAATACAAACAAGCTAGGGCAGGTATTACCCCTATACCAGAATGATAATGGGTTCAGCCAGACATTTCTCCAGCAGTGAAAATGAAGTGTGAGGATGGAGGTCTGGCTATGCGAGACGATTACATTGGTTGAACTGCTTTGACCTCTTGAAGATGTAAACTGATCTATAAATGTACCAGCTTAAACAACCTATGAATATTTCAAATATCGTAGCATTTAGAGTCATGGAATGAGGCATATGGTTAAATTATGCATCCTTGAGTGGTGAGCTCATTAGCCCCCAGGAGGTCCCTCTAAATAGACCACAGGCCTCATCTAGGCCTCCATTTAGAGACTATAGAAAGAAAATAGCTTCGAGAACCACTCTAATGGTTCACAACCTGACGAAAGCAACCTGATAATGGCACAATAGTCACATAATGAAATCAAATTAGAAGCCTCTATCTCATATTGTACTGTCCATTTCTAACTGCGGGCTAAGCATCCATCTGTAAGTGATTCATAACAGCTTTTTATGAGTCATCCCCCCAAAGATTGTGTGTAATAAAGACTGCTGAGGAGAATAAAAGTGTTTGATCACGCATCCGTCCGGTGGCATGACAGTCTAATCCAATAACAGCTCCTTAAGGAGGTCATGCTGAAAACTTCAGGCTAGTCACAGGCAACACAGAAAAATTATGGATGGTTATTTCCCTTATTCACCATTACAGTTATGACTACTGTTATAGGGAGAAAGATATGTCATTCCGTAACTGGTTAGAAATTTCATCTCTAGACACACAGCATGACCCGCCTTTGGGGGGCTGCTGACATGAACAATCTGTATGATGTAATAAGCAGCAAGAATCCTCAAGTCTACCCCAATAAATACTCATTGCCATTGTAGGCTATTGTACAACAACAGTCCCTCTGCCTCCTGCAGCTGCTGCCAAGAAAGACTACAAGTTCCTTCCTAACTGAAAGAGACTTGCAGTCAGTGGAGGTGTAGAGTCCCTCTGGGAGCCCTATTACTCGCAACAATGCCACAATCCCTGCGTCTCACTACTCAGAGGGCGGACGCCTGGTGTGATATACACCTTCACATTAGCCCCTGACAAGAAAGGGTTGTTTTTGATGAAGTGCAGTTCTTTGGTGACAGCCTCCTCTCTCATGAAGACTATTTACACAGCCACAAGTGGAGGGCTGTAAATAAATTGCCTTGTGGTGAACCACAAAGTCACCAGGCCTTTTTCCTGCAGAGAAGGCAGAGATCAGGGGAGATGACAATCTTTCTCTTCTCCGTCTTGCAGCAGCTGCAGCCGTGATCAATTACACTCAAAGTCCTGAACAAAAGAAATAGTCGGTTTAGCATATTTATGGCTCAGCTTGTCTCCAGATTACTGTAACAAAACAACCCCATGCTGTCTTGCCAACCCCATGCCAACTCTTTTCCAATAAAAGTTAGTGTGGCTGCTCGGAAAGTTTCTCCTACCTGTCAGATTCAACATGTTGTTTGGAGATATGAAGGGAGATGATCTGTGTGAGGGCTGCTGTGATCATCAAACATCTTTGGATAAGAAGAAGTCGCGCACATCGCCATGAGCGGTGCCAGATGCTCGCCGAATTCTTGTTGTTTTTGTGAAATGTCAGAAAAATCACTGTTTATTTTTTAAAATAGTTAAATATTGGTCTTTTCTTGCGTTTTCAGTAGTCATATAAGCTGTGATAGAGTGATGGTAATGGACAGTTTCAACAAACAATTTCAAGGAATCAAGGTCATTTATCATCATTGCACAATACAGGAATGGATGATGCAGCCCGACCTCACCAGAAAAATGTGCTTGTTGGTCGCAAGTGCAAGCAGCTTATCCTAACAGATTTACTGGTTCATCTGATTGAGGGTTGGGTCAATGAGTCACATAGTCAGGTAGAACTGAAGAGGCCTCTTGGATGAGAGGTGAAACGTCTTCAAGAACCTTAGCCAGTCCAGTCCAGTTACCTACGATAACCTTTAGCTGATTTTCAAACGTCAGTCAAGTCAAATCAAAGTCCAATAACCTGCTGGTTTCGGTAGCTTTTAAGAAGTCCTGAAATTGCTTATAACAATGGTGTGTTTAAACATCTGAAGTTCCATAACAGCTGAGTAGTCTTCATCCCCTCATTAAGACTGTATGACAGAGTAGAAAGCTCCAGAACAAGTGAGGGAGTGTTTCTTGAGTTGAGATTATTTTGTCAACTGCTGTTTCCAAGGCCAAGATGAACAGTCAAGCTGATTAATGTTGATATATAATATGCAGTATCGAGGCCGCTGCTGGCCATTTGGATGCCCTAAGCATTATTGCTTCGTGGTGTATGCAGAGGTGCCTGAGCAACAGAGCAAAAGGAGCAGCTGCACCCCCACTATCAGACAGCGAATGACTGCTTTTGCATTCCCACTTTTTGATCATACAAAATTGCTGTTTTTGAAGATTTGAGCTATGCCACGGCAAAAACTTTTCCACTGCAGATAACAAACAAACAAACAAAAAACAACTGGGGCTGGTAGCGAGTTGAGGTGACAAAATGAAAAGTTTGTATGGAAATACGGTTTCTTTATGAATTATATTGATGCCGAATTGACAAGAGTATTGTTGACAAATGATTCCTTTTATGTGTTTGTAGATATATGTGTTTTAATGAACATGTAAGAAATAGTTAATATTTAATATTTTTAAAGGTGGTTTGGTGTAATATCTCCCCGGAAGAGCACAGGGAAGTTTAGTTGCTAAAATTTCTGTATTTTCTACATTTTGGCATGATTACAGAGACACCAGGTAACTGCTAAGGTTGTCTGATGTTGACTGTTGTTAGTTATTGGTTTGATTAATGATATAATAATGTGTGATTACTGACCGTGGCTGATCAGGCTAATTACCAGCTAATTGTGCTCATTGTCTAACAGCAGTCTACAGTAAATGGTTGCCTTTTGTGTAAGTTTATCTGTCATTCATTGCTGAAAGTGCAGAACACAATAAAAATAGATATTTTTATATAAAACTGAATATAAACTGACCTTTATACTGAAAGAGCAGCTTTATTGGTTATGGTTGAAGGCTCTATATTACAAGAAATGGCATTATCAGGTGTTACTGAAAAAACTCCCACCATTCTAATCTCACATCTGCACTTTTTCCTATAACTAGAAGCCCATGGATCTATGAATGTGGCATATTCAAATACCATTTTAAGAATAGATGACAATAAGACATTTATGCTGCACAAAAAACACTTTTGCCCAAAACTGTATGGACATAGTGCAAAATCGGAATTTTTGTAAAGGGGAGACCCATACAGCCTGCTTTTATTTTAAAGGTTTCAAAACATCTTGCGAAGGTACCGCAGTTGAAAATTAACCAGCTGACTAACACTGGCACATTTACAGAAATGTTGATTAGTGTGTGTATTGTCCTTTATAAATAACATAAATGAAATAAATGAGACAGCGTGAGGTGAGAATTCAAGGGACCCCTTTGAAAATGGCTGGCCAGTTGTTCCCTCAGAAAAATGTACCCTAATTTTGTTAGTGTTATTTAGCCTCCTACCCGACAAGTTAGCATGACGTGGGTGGCACCGATGGACGGATACATACCTTTAAAACTGAGCCAGCTACAGCCTCTGAAAAACTGTAATGTCGGTCCTGGATGCAGTAAGTGTAGGGCTGTGAGAGGCTGTTTTGTTGCGTCCTTATGGGGCAGCACTTGATGCAAGTATATGTACCAGAGGCGCTGTGCAGTATAGGTAAAATTTTTCTTTTCTCTTTTAAAGAAAATAATACTCCAACCAGTATGGTGGGTGGATGTGTAGCACAACCAATGAATTTTCATGCAGCAGATGGGAGATCCCCCTGGAAAAAACTTAACCTTAACTTTCCCTGACCTTTTGTTTTATTTTGCCTAACCCGCATCATACGGTATCCGTAATTTCTATTTATATGCTATATATAACCATACTGTAGCTGCCATATGCAGATATTGCAGAAAGTAGTCATGTAGAAAAGAATTATATTGACATTCTTATTTGGTAATAGAGTTAATATGCTGTATGCTCTGCTTAAACAGCAATGTGGTTGTGCAATACCAGTGTCTCCATGTAGAATTTATGTATGTATGTATGCATAGATGTTGGTAGTGATAACCCTGTTTCTGCTTACAAGCCAAATAGTCTAATATTGCTGTATTCTCCTCAGAGGATATGAAGGCAGGTGATCAACCAGAGATGCAACATGCATCAGTTAAATGTGCTTCAGTGATGATAAAAAGATCTTGATCTGTTTCAGTGATAGGGCTCAACAGGCTCTTGACATATTGTTTTTTTTTTTTAATCACGAGATTTATAATTTTATCTTGAACCTGTCATGTATAAGAAGCCAGGGAGCTAGGAGAAATAATTACAGATTTTTATGGACAACCTGCTAAAAAACCCAAGACAGAATTAATTTCTGTTTATGGCCTCACATCTTTCACAGTCCTAGAAATTTTCAATTTTGCTGGGAATACACCGCAATTAATATTGCATGACAGCAATTTGAATTCACACACTGCCATGACATTCCAATAAAATAAAGCTTCATATTGCTAAAACTGTGAGGGTTAAAAAACAGGTGCTTGAGGCAGTCAGAGTTGACTGCATTACATCTGATCACCGCACTAAGAAAGTCTGTGCCGGTTACACATTTTGAAAGCTCCTGGCTCAGTGAGATAAAATATTCAGTAGGTGCATGATACATTGTACTGAATTGCCTAAGTCAGGTACCATGCTGTTGGAGTTTACTCAAATCTCTGTAGAACTACCTTGTTTGCGCTGTCAGCTGTCATTTTGTACATTTGTGTCTGTGGTTGGGTTTGTTTTTTGATCATGGAATTTGACTTCAGACATCACAGATAAAGGAAACGAAAATTGTGTCACTGATTATTCAGAAGAGTCGTCAGTGCAGTCATGGATGGATTACTGAATGGACACACGGGGCACTGGTCCCCACGGGATCAGGCAGCAGAGATACAACCACAAAGAGACACAACATGACCACAAAAAGACACAAAGTGGTATTAAAGTGACACCAGACATGAACAGAGAGAAACAAAATAACCACAAAAACTAACAAAATGACCACACAGAGATACAAAAAGACTACAAAGAAATGCAAAACGAGATCCCAGAGACACAAGCAACTTCAAAGACACATAAAATGCTACAAAGAAACACACAACAACCACAAAAAGACACAAAGTGACAACAAAGTGGCACAAAACGACAACAGAGAGACACCAAATTACCACAAAGACAAAAAATGACCACACAGAGACACAAAAAGACTACAAAGAACTCCAAAATGATTACAAAGAGACTCAAGTGACTTCAAAGACATGCAAAACTACTACAAAGAGATACAAAACAACCACAAAAAGACACCAAGTGACACAAAACAACAGAGAAATAAAATTACCACAAGACAAACAAACAAACTGCACAGACACAGAAAGACTACAAAGACCTGCAAAACGACACAGAGACACACCCGTCTACCAAAAAATGCAAAAAGAACACAAAGAGACAGATGTTCAGACATACAAAAGTGCAACAAAGAGACACAGAATGATGACAAAAAGACACAAAGGGACAACAGAGTGACAGAAAATGATGACTAAGACAGACAGAAACACAAAAACAAAGAGACACAAGCGACTTCAAAGACACACAAAACCCGAGAAAGTAACACAAAATTTCAACAGAGAGAAATAAAATGAACACAAACAAAGAAAACAAAGTCACAGAGACGCAACATGTCTACAATGAGACACAAAAACTATCACAAAGAGACACAACTTCAGACACACAAACTACTACCAAGAGCGCAAAATGACCACAAAAAGACACTAAGTGACAACAGGGTGACAGAAAACAATCCGTCCATCCATCCACGCTGTAGTTTTGACAACCAGACAGTTGCTGGTGAACAGTTACACAAAAATAAACAAGCTCCAAAACATGTGACTCACGCCCTACGTTTTATTTTCACATTAATATATTATGTCAACAAGGCCGAGCGTGTGTGTGTTTGTGGGTGTGTGTGTGGCGTATGCAGCAGTATCATCATTATCGTCTAGCTCTTAATTAATCAGACAGCGTATTTTCCTGCAAGGCTTTTTGTTTATTTGCTAGTTTGCTGTAGGCCGTCTGTATCAGTACAATGATTTTAATTGACTACACTATCTCTTATATAAATCTTTTAAATAAAATACAACCTGAATGGCGTTCAAATGAGGAGCTGATAAATGCAATGTTAAAATGTTATAAACAACCTCCCCTACTTGCTCCTCTGCTCCCCCCAAAACAGTTGGCGGTTATGAAAATGCCCAAACATAACACCCGACTCGAGTAAAGAAGCCTTTATTTTGGAGGGTTCAGATAAGAGGAGCCAGATAAGTGGAAATGTACTGCGGGCTGGTGGAGCCGAAGATGTGATGAGAACACACTGTGTCTGTTTTTGGAGGTTGTGTTCACCACAGAAAACAGTGGTCCACATTTGCAGCAACTTGACAGAAGTGTTTTTGGAAGTTTCACCCTCAAGCAGCATTTTCATGGCAGGTGGTATTTGTTGATATCAAGAAGAAAATATATATTTCTTAGGGGGAGCGGCAAGGGTATTGAATTTTAGTGTCTGCAGCTTATAAATTGAGTGGAATAATTGCAGGCACCTGACATTAATGGTGATTCACTTTGCCTCTTCACCAGCAGCTGGTTTTTATTTCTCTCTTTCAGGGGCGCAGTGAGTTGTTCCTCCTCTGCGTGTCAGGGCTGACAGGGGCGTTTAGAGTGGTCACCCTGAAAGTACATTCTTAAAGGAAAAACACTCTCCCCTGTCTTGAAAGTGTCCGCCATTTTTTTTTTTTTTTTGCGTCTTACTTAGCAGATGGTGATGCTGTCTTGTGTGAAGCAGATCTTCCAAACAGGAGCTCCACGGTCCTTAATTAAACACAAAGTTACATTCTGGAGGGGAAAACGTAATGTGCAGACAATCACACACTGTTTACTTCAATCAGGCAGGTTCACTTGTGCTACTGTGCACATTGTAATTAAACTCTGCCTGGACTCACTGTAGAGTAGATTAGGACATCTGTTCATTTCTTCTCGTTCAGAAGTTACTCAGGGTGCAGGAAGTTACTAGTGAAATATCCACGTGTCGAGGAACACTGATTAATATAACGTTATCATCAATGCTGCAATATGTTTGACATTATAGGGGGGAAACTGATATTACCATTCACTCCCTCTGAGGTAGCTTTAGCCAAGTACCCACTGCTGCTATGATCTGTATCTACTGAACAACCAGTTGGGATGCAGTATGTGTTGGTGGACAAAAAACATATCAAAGATCATATCAGTAGAGGCTTCAGCGCACAAATTTTAGTTCTTTTTGGTACTTGTACCTTTATGAGTAGATTTTCAAGTACTGTACTTTTACTCTTAAGTCTGCACTACCAGATTTAATCTACTTAGTTACTTTTAAAATCATAGTTGAGTACTGAGTGCAATTTGAATTAATATCCAAACCTTTCTCTGCATTTTTAGTGGCCAGTAAGGTGATCTGATCACAAACGGGCCGATGAAAACAAAGACATACCCTGAAAAACAAAACAAAATACTGTGGTAACACACGTTTAGAGGAAAGATGTTAATTTTTAATCATTAATCGATTCATTGCCGTTAAAAATTTAACCAATTAAAAATGTTTTCATGGATATTTATATGATATTCTGACATTGTTTTGTCTGGTGGAACCATTTGAAAAAAAATTGAAAATGTGTGAAATTGTGATTTGTATCTTACTATAAATAATTATTAAATGATTAATCAGTTGTTTGTTTTCAACAGTTGGTTAAAGAAAACGCACAAAATTTGCATCCCTAGTTTGGAGAGGTGACATCAACGCTTATAACTAATACGAGTAGTTTTTGTGATAAATACCTTCTACTTTCTATCAGTATAAATATAGTATATTTCTAACACCAGTACTTTTACTTGTACCTGAGTAATATTTTAGCAATGTAACAGTACTTGTACTCAGTACAGTTTCAGCTACTCTTTCCACCACTGAATGTACATTTAGATGCTATTTTAGCATACTTAGCATACTACAAAAATGCTTTTAGATAGCTTAAGCTCTGTTTGCAAACTTGGCATCCCACGTTGGCCATGACCGTGTCCAGACCCTCCTCCTCCTCCTCTTCTTTGAATTTTCTCCCATGCACATGCAAGAGCTTGATTTGATTCTTGTTTAGCTTAATTGTTTACCACTATAACAGTGAAGGAACGACATAAAAAAAAAAAAAAAACTGTGTACTTAATAATACATTTATTCCATAGAGTGGTTTTCAGGGTACTCAAAGACTTTACATAAGTTAAAATGATCATAGAGAACAACACACTAAAAATATAGAAAAGGCAGTTCAAGGCATACATTAGTGGCCTTACATCAAGCTCCACCGTTAGAGCACAAGTAGATGTGACTAAATTTGTATTTGTGAGTTCCATTACATAATGCGTTTTAATGTAGTGGTGTGTGTGTTTCGCCTTATTATTTCAGCTCCAATTGATTTGGGAGAGAAATATATAATTTAATATGTTTACTGATCTGCAGACAGATGATCAAGTAAACATATAATGATATGGTGCAACCCACCAACGTGCCACACGGTCAGTGCGCATAAATAAAACAGACTTTGGAGCAAAGAAAAAATAAATATAAAACATGATTCAAAGTGGGAAGTAGGCTTACTTTAATATCTTTTAAGTACAAGGTTTTAATGCTTCAAGCAGTCTTTGCTGTAAAATAATATTTGTATACAAAAGCAGAATGAGATAACATTTTTCCCTCCTTCCTCTCATGATCCCCACATGGCACACCGAGCGCCGCTGAGCTCCACAGGATCTCGGTGATGCCCAGCTCCGTTTAGAAAGAGAATTGATTGCCCAGCAGACAGTGCTGTTATCTGCGTTGACCTGTTATCTAAATTAACTCTAATCTACTCTGGTGCAGCTTTGGTGTTAAACAAGACCTAAGTTACCATGGCAATATGCGCCCAAAGTTACCCTGCTAATCCCAAATCCTGCTTCGTAACACACGGCCCTGGTCCTTGTTTAGCTTCCTACACCGCAGTTAGCTACACTAACTATGGCTAAGTACCCCTGTACAACCCCACTTAAAGTAAGTAAGATGAGGAAACATGCTGTTTTATTTGGCAAAATTTTACAGAAAAGAGCATTTTATCGATATTTATGGCATCATACAGCAAGGTGATTATGGTATGAATGCACCTGTGGGTGTGGGCAGTCATACAATCAAACTCAAATACACAAATTGGGCCATTTTTATTTCTCCTACAGTTCCTCCACTCTGTCTCCTACTGAGCTTTATCCTTTTATCCTTTCTCTCACATCAGCAGCACTAAATAACACACATATATATATGTGTACATAATGATGCAATGTTAGAATATGCAAACAATCTCTTCACATTAAATTGCTAATTATTCAGTGGCAAAGTGTAGTGAGCATTGGGGAAACATCAGACAAGCACAGTGCATCTGCTCAATGTATGCTTTAACAAAAGACGGACCTAATTGAGGAATAATACCGTGATTATTCTATATATCTATTCATAAGCCACCAGATAAACACATAACAGTAATCTAGTGCATTCTGGGTAGAGAATGTGCAGTGGATGATGGGACCACATGGTGAGTTGTCTTCATCTGGCCCAGCAGGGGTGCCACTGGCCGTCCTTCCCATTCTCTGAACCCCTTGTCAGAGCACCACTTATCTGTTCGCCCAGAATAGTGGCTGGCTTCTGTCTAGGTTCATCCTCCTCGTCCCCTCACGCTATTCCGTGGCATTCCTTTGTGAAGATGAGGGCAGGCTAATACCTGTGCTATTTTGCAATGCTCAGGAGCATCTTATCGCATGCAGGCAAAATCCCTGGCCTAGGAAGGGAGCAACTAGGCCAGTCTTGTTGGGAAGGGGCTGCGGCTGTGGTAACCAGTGGCGGGTAGGCTGCCTTATCTCAGTGTGAGCAGCCATGGCACCCCTCCCTATCCGTCTAAACTCTACACAAGCCTCTCAGATTAACAACACACGTCTCCTCCCTGCACGCTGCCCCCCCCTACTACATATGCCCCTTATCCACCTCCCTAGCTCCCCAGCGCCCTTGAACAGACATCATTACAGTGATTATTACTGTTTATCGGGCTGATGTGCACAGAACAAAGCGTTGGCCCGTTCAGGAGTGGCTTTGTTCTGGTTTTTGTGTTTGTCGGTTCATGGCTTTGTCATGGAGGTAACGAGGAGGCCTATCAAGTGTGCGTTAACAGGCCTTCTGGGGAGAACGCTTCCATGGACAATGAGCAGAAAGTGGGTTCATATACAGCACCCTTGATTTAGCACGGCTTACTGTTTTACCTTCATCCCCACAGTGTGAGTCACTGTTGTCCTGAAGCTTCCTGCTCTGTGGTTTATCTTGTACTCCGCTGTGGATTGTTCCAGCATTACACTGTGAATAAAAGTGTTCCAAAAGGGTTCCTCTTGGAGTTCTGGCTATACCCATTTGCTTCTGAAGAACCATTTTTTGAAGAGACGGTTCACCAAGGGTTCTTTGTAAGACTAAGGGGTCCATTTAGAACCTCTTTCATCCATAAGAACCCCTTTTGAAAGAGAGAGTTCTTCAAGGACTGTTGAAATGCTTTTATCAAGGGTTCTTTGTACCATAATATAAAAGGGTTCTCGGTTGAACCCCCTTGGTGGGTTCTAAATAAAACCCTTGGAATATAAAAATGTTCTCTGCAGAACTCCCTGGGTGGGTTCTAGGTAAAACCCTTGGAATATTAAAGGGCTCTTGGTAGAACCCCCTTGGTGGGTTCTTAATAAATCCCTTGAATTATAAGAATGTTCTAAATACAACCCTTGGAATATTAAAAGGTTCTCGGCCTAACTGCCTTGGTGGGTTCTAGATAAAACTGTTGGAATATAAAAAAAATTTCTGCAGAACCTGCAGGGTGGGTTCTAGATGAAACGGGTTCTAGAATGTTAAAGGGTTCTCTGTAGAATCCCCTGGGTGGATTCTCAATAAAACCCTTGGAATATAAAAGGTTTCTTGGTAGAATCCCCTGGGTGGGTTCTTGATAAAACCTTTAGAATGTTAAAGGGTTCTCTGTAGAACCGCCTGGTTGGATTCCAGATTAATTCACTGGAATATAAAAGGGTTTGAGGTAGAACCCCACCCGGGGTAAATTCTTGAAGGGTTTTCTTTCGGAAGGTCTCAATGGGGGTTCTGTGGGGACCTTTTCACAGTGGTTCAAGGTAGAACTCTCTGAAAGGGTTCCAAGTGGAAGCTTTTATAAAAGGTCTTCATCTCGCACAAACAGACTTCTAAAATATTCTGATGTTTTTCTTCTTCGTCTGTTCTATGTTTATATTCATGCTTTTTGTTGCTTTGTGGGTCTGTAAATAATTTTACAGTGACCCTGTGTGTTAAAAGCACCTTATAAATAAATTTGGATGGCCTCGAATTGACTTGATATGCTTACGGCTCCCACAACACTGTACGCACAGTAGAAAAATCCATTTTTCATTTTTGAGAAATCAGATTTGGGTTTTCATTACTCAATTATTCTCCACTGAAAGTTAACCTAAGGGCGGTCTGTCATCAGAATGTGCTCTACTCTCCTGGCATCATAATACACTCACTAACATTGGATTTCCCTTGTCCTAAGTACTAAAATATGCAATTATGTATTTATTGCTGAGGAAGAAAATGTAATGCCAAAGGTTAAGGATTTATATTTTAGGTTGTGTATCCACACACACCCCCCTTCTTAGCAACAAACTTCGTAATCCACAAAAGCCGGGCTCCTTTTTGTTTGCTCTTTCTGGCTCACAGAACACATTTTGAACTAAGACCGGGGCATCTGTTGATTTGGGAAGACAAACAGGCATCTTAATTAAATTCAAAGTGGTTTATTGCGCAGGCATTATTCAAATCGTACCGTCTGAGAAATTAAGTTGGAATGCATTTGAAACGTGAAGTCAAATATACTGGAAGGGGAAGGAAAATCGTTTAATTAAATCCCTATAGTTGTCATTAGCATGCAAGCTTCTGGAGCCCTGGTCACAGATTACATGTGATGTGCTAAAAAGCTGACGAGCACTTTTATTCAGAAGTTATTAACTTTTTAAGCACCCAATTACGTCTGCTGGATTGCAAGCACACAACTTATAATCTTCTAAGGCAACTTTGGCTTAGGATCATTGTCCCTCTGAAGTATGGCCAATTAAGCCCTGTTGGGGCTGACAGAGGAAACATAGAGCGTGTAATGTCAATATGATGCTATTTTTTCCCTCCGAAAGTTAAAGCACAACAGTTCATATGGGAACATATACCTTCCCTCACTTTATACACAATTAACATGCACAGCAAAGTGGAAGGATGTTGTGGCACGATGATTGCGCAATTAGCAAAACTGATTATTCAGCTTTCTTGTCTGCTTCTTGTGAGGCACAGCGCATGAAAGCGAATACCGGCTGAAACTGTGGAGGTGATTTCCACAGACTATCAGAGCTTTGCCATCACGACACAGTGGAAAGAATAAAGGGAAAAAGCCAGATTCGCCTTGAGAAAGGAAAGAGTTTGTTTTTGACTTACCTTGGCAGAACTCTATGTAGGAGTCTCATATCTGTCCCTGTACTTATCTTTCGACTACACTTTATTTACTCACGCCCTTCAGAGCTTTTGTATTTTTCTCTCCTTCACCCAAGCTCTTTATAAAACATAGAACACCCGTTTGTTGTTTATAAGAGGAATGTGCTGACTTACGGCAAAAGACTGATGTTTGAGAGAGTCTGATTTTAGTCTTACTGTACAGAGCTCTCAAAAGGAAAACAAACAGGAAGCAATTCTCAGGAACAAAGGCTACAACAGCATTTTGCTTGGCAACGTTAAAGTTGTAGTTTGCATTATTTTAAATGGAATTATATAAGGTACTTATGGATAGCCGGTACATTACTTACAGTCGATGTGAGTTGGCCCTCCCCCAGTTTGGAGAGGCAGAGAAGAGTACCAGTACGGAAGCGAAGCAATGTCCCAGATGGACAAAAACAAAACATATTTAATCCACTTAAATTGAGCGTACACTTAAACTGATACAGATCTTTATAAAAAAAAATATTTTCACCACTTTACTTAGCAGTTCTACAGCCCTCTCTGACAGGAAAACACTCTTATATAAGTCAAAGATCACTGCCTTCAAACCAACCACACCCCACAGGCAAAACCAGCAATTTTACCTCACATAACACTGGAGTTGCTCGTCTATTGCTGACTGGATGGGTAGTTCACGTTATTGTGTGACCTCAGTGTTTTTAAAAGGATAGTTAGGATTCATCAAAGTCACAATAACACAAAGAAACCAACAGATTGAGGCAGCAACTCCCGTCTTCCACAAGGTTAAATGACTGATTTTGCCCATGAAATTTGTGGGGTTTTTTTCAAGCGAGAGCATCATTTGGCTTATATAATAACAGTTTCACATCAGATAAGGCTGTCTGGGTGGCAGGGTAGCTCAGTTGGTGGAGTGTGTGCCCCATGTGCCGAGGCTGTGGGTCCTCTGCATCTGCATCTGTGGCCCTTTGCTGCATGTCTTTCCCCACTCTCTATCCCTCTTTCCTGTCTTCACTTCAGCTGTCCTATCTAAATAAAGCCATATATTTAAAAAAAAGAAAAGGCTGTCTAAAAAAGTAAAGCTGTGAAAATAGTGTACAGTTAATTATTTCCACCAGGCATAAGCCAGGAGGGGGTCATGTGATCGCTTGCATGTGTGTGTGCTGGGTTGCTGTGACCAACAAACCAGGAGCGTATCCACAGCTAATCTCTCATACTGCTGGACTGATCAGCCTATTATATTTTGTGCACATTCACGACTGCATGCCGAAGGGCCTCTGTGATTCACAATTTTTGAAAAACCTTGAAAAACCCTTTTTAAATTAATGTATATTTTTATGGCCGGAGGCAGTATGTTTTCTGGTCATCCCATTTGTGTGCATGCAAAATCTCAAAAAATGCTTTGAGGGAATTTCTCCAAACTTTGCACAAAGAACTAGTTGGACACAAGGATGAACTGATTAGATTTTGGCGGTTAAAGGTCAGGGTCACTCTGACCTCATTAAGCATGGTTCTGGCCATAACTGAATAATTCATGTGCTAATTATGACGAACTTTCACACAAATCTCTGATAGGATACTTGCAGCGCTGGAGGGTATTTACTTACATGTAACCAGGTACATGTAATTAAATTACAAAAGAAATTAAATGTAATCTGTTACAGGTACTGAAAGAAGTAAATAAATTACAGTTGCGAATGTTACATCCAAATATTCCGTTCAGGTTGCCTGTCGGAGAGCTGCAGTCTCCTGAGTGACCTCTTCTAGTGTGATATTGACTTTTTAGGTGGACTTTTTTAATTTGGCTAAAATACCTTTTGTTGCTGACCCTGTCCACAGCAATTCATTTTTTTTTTACAGCTTACACACTGGTGCTCCTCTCTGCTTCTCCAAACTGTGGGCTTGCCAACCAGGGTCTACTGTGGATAATACACCGACTATCCATAAGTACCTCGTGCGACCACACATAAAATAATCTGAACTATCCCTTTAACAAAGTCAATAAGTATTTAATGTCAGGGATACCATGCTGCAAAGCTCTTGCTGACATAACACCAGTGTACAGTACTACGAGCTCATACATTCTAGGTTATTTTGTTTGCATGAGAAACTGTTCAATGAATCATGTTGACATGCCACAGCATCCAGAGGTCACTCCTGGTATTTGTCAACTCATTGGAATTCCGTGAGCCAGGTAGGAGAGGAAGCTCATGGCGTGAAATTGTCATCGCAGTGACTGCGGAGGACTTGAGGGACGTGGGTCAGTTGTCAACCAAATGACAGGGTAGTCCAATCCTTGACTGCCTCCCAGGGCGTATGTCTCAGTGGCACACACTTCCCTGCCAGGAGACAGTGTAGCACAGCCGTCCTAAGCTGTTGTGGCTTATGTTGGGATCTATCCAGCCGCCTGTTGTGACATCTTTCTCAACTTTTTAACCCGGTCGCACTCTCTTCACCAACGCAAGTCCAAAGCCCTGACACTGATATCACTTTAGGATTGATAAAAGCAGCACTGCAGCTGGCTGGATGCATGAGGCAACACAGCCTGAGCCTGGATACACTTCAGACTGGTCGCAATGTATTACTCTTGTCCACTGAGATAAAAAATTACTGTTTTTATTTTTCATCTTGAAAACAACTCTGTTCATTGTATTCCACTTAAAGGGACAGTATGGACTATTTGAAATGTTACTTTGATTGCCACATGCCGTTTTTTGGGGAAGCAGCAGGAGTCCAGGTGTAGGAAGATAAGCGATACAGAGTCAGCAGCTAAGCATATTTTAGCCAGCTGAAAAGGCCCATCAAAAATAAATGATCAGTCCAAGTGTATGTTATATTTCAAACATTTTCCCCACCTCGCTGTCAGACAGCCTTTTCTGATGGGAGACCGTCCCTTTTTCCATTGAAAAGCCGTCCAAAAACAACTATTGTCACCAGAGAAAAGACATTTATAAATGGTTCAAAAATATTTCTTTTTTTCACCGACTATTTGAAAATGTTGATTAAACATTCACATTCAGACCATATTTCACTGGGATTTGCAACTGTGACATTTTTCATGCCCTAAAATGTGCAAATCATCTTTGGACCAAATGAAAAAAAAACGACAACAACAAAAAAAAAAAAAAAAACACACACAAATTTCTCAGCTGAAATATAGAAACAGAAAATGTCCACACACACACCGGAACTCCAACACTGTTTGCCTGGATCATAGTTCTGTATTTAAGCCACTTATCCACCACATCTGTCTGTCCACTCAAACTTCTTTGCTGCTCTTTATAATACGTGCACACACTGTATCTTTAGAGCTGTTGAAGCTTCTGGTTGGCAGCAGACAACCTGTATAGTTCCCAATTTATGACATTTTACATGTAACGTAAAATGCATTAAGACTATGTCTTGTTGACCACATTTCACCTACCAGTGGAGTATGAGTTTGAAGAAATACCCTCACACTAACAAGTACCTTCACTTTTACACCCTACAACTGAACAAATTATCAAAATGATTTAACAAATTTGTGTTTTGTGACATGTTGATGCAGAACACAGGAGATGCTGGTCTACTGCTGCCTCAATCAGTTGTGTTGTTGTGACTCCAACCAAACTATCCTTTTAAAACACATAAGTCAAACAATAACCCAAACAAACTCACTGAACGAGGCAGTGGTAGATGGGCAACTCTGGTTTCCTGCGAGGTAAAATTGCTGATTTTGCCCATGGAGTCTGACTGGTTTTGAGAGAGAGAGTGATATTGGTCATATTGGTTCATATGACAGTGCTTTCCTGTTGGAAAAGGCTGTGTGATGGCAAGGTAAAGCAGTAAAAATATAAAAATATATAGTATACACTTAGACTGACACTGATTTTTTTTTTAAAGTGGCTAAGATATGTTTTACTACTGACCCTATCCACAGCAGTACATGGCTTTGCTTTCTACACAAGTACGCCTGCAGCTTTTCCAAACCTGTGGCATGGAGACCACCTTCCACTGTAAGTAACACACTGACTACCGCTAAGTACCTCATACAACCCTGCCTAAAATATTCTGAAACATCCCTTCAGAATCCCAGCTGGGGTAATAAGACAAAAAAGAAAGTTAGCTTTAAGGAGTGAAAATTTAACTTGGCTGACCTTTATGCTGTTTTCCTGACTGAACAATTCAAAGCTGCTCCTCCTGGTCTGTGTGAGTGAACATGTTGTGCGATATGAAAGTAGCCATGTCAAATCTATCTGATTTCATTGTAGCTACAGAATAGTGGTCACAACTTTTGTGCAATCCTACTTTCTTCATCCCACTACTCACGGTTTAGGCGTTGATTTGAAATAACACGGAGCTCGCTCGGTTAAAAGATCCTGGGCCAAAAAAGACACTTAAATCCCCGAATAAGCTACAGTAGCAACCAGGCCTGACAGCAAATCTTCGACTTAAAGCTGACGTGAAAGTGAATAGCTCTCACCCAAGCCCCTGGTTTGACAAAACTATATTTGCTTTTAATCTTCTTATTGAGTCCAATGCTGGCCTTTTAAAGACCAATTGAAAAAATGTAAATCACATACAAATGAGGAGTAATTCTGATTTTCTCAGTCCGCTTGTCCCTCAGTGACCATATCCAATTTTCAGAGTTATATTATCAGGCTTGGTGAAGTGGTCAGCCCGCTAAAAGGAGCTAATATCTGCCAGACCAGCTGCTCTGCCAGGGCACATAGAAAGCTTGAATCACACTCTGCTCTGTTACCCCATTTAAATGGACAGACTGGAGCTAATTTTAAATAAAGTCTAATTACGGACATGCTTTTGAAATGAAGAGAAACATAAGCTGGGGCTACCATCTAGCAGCAATTATTCTATGGCATAATGTGTCTTAGAAAATGGAGCGAAACAGACTGCAGAATGCATTAATCTTCCCTTTAACTTTCCATGCACCATAGGAAGTCAAAGTTCATGGGTCATATAATCATTTTTCCCCTTTTGAAACTTTATCTTGCGCGTTGTGTGACTGTGAAACAATGATTTCAAAGTATGTGCATGTCCTCCATCATAAAGCACTGTCAAGGAATAAACCAACCTCCTGCCAAGTACCCCCAAAATTAAATATTGAACCACTGAAATGGGAATAATTCAAATGTATATGATTTATATAATATATTCCGCTCCGTGAATGAGAGTGGAACACGGATGACTGATTAGGCTTTTATCTTCACCAGTTCCCACTGATTATACTCAGTATGGTAGTTAAGAATGTCAGAGGATTGAAAAGAGACCAAGGAGAGAAGCAACAATAGATGAAATGTATAGGATGAATGCCGGCATATATGCAGCAACAGCACAGGAGAGAAAAAAAGGTGTATTTTCGATTATTTTTTGGCATTTGATTGAGAGTTTTCAAAATTCTTGTTTATTTGAATGTCCCGACCTTCCGCCCAGCAGTTGTTCCTTTCAGGCATGTCAGTCCTTCAGCGCGCTGGAGCAGGATGTGGGGGTGGTATTGTTATCCGTTGCTCTCACACAGTAAAATCCTTGCACCTCAAAGGCTTTTTGACTGTTATGGGTGAGAGCAGAAAAGCTGCGCTGCCAAAAGTATTGACCACTGTAAACCAGAAGATATAAGACCGGCCATATGATCCATACTCAGGAAGTGCTGTAATGTACTCACAGTAATGGTGTTATGTCTGTGCTTGAGGTGGTTATTAACTGCCAGATCAATGTCGTAGAGCAGAGGTTCTCATTCTTTTCTCACCCTTACAAGAAAGAAATTAAAGTGTGCTGGGGTGGACACACCTCCGAATTTTCATGTGTTTTGGCCACTGCATGAAGGAGTTCAGCATCACTTCCTGTTTTTACTATGTGGTGCGAAAGAACACTGACGAATTATACATTATGTTCCAGTATATTAAGTGTCGTCCACACCATGAATTTCCTGTAAATCAAATTATGATTGTTGTTCAAGGCTTACTTCCTGTTGCCAGTAGATGGCGCAATGACTATGAAGCCTAGATGTTGTGTAGATGTCCTCAAGGTGGGACCTCTATCAAATGCCTGAAATCTGTGGGGGGGGGGGGGGATTGGACAATGTGTATTTGAGATATAACAAGTTCCTGTTTCTTAGCAGAACATCAAAATTCAACACCACACCACAGACACGTCCGTCAACGAAAAATCAAGCTTTTTTAATAACTTTCATTGTGAGGGTCTACATGGTGCATGCCCATTTTGAAGTTGATTTGATTAATTCTCTGGGAGGACTTCATTAAAATACACTTGTAAAACACAAAATACATCTCAGCATGACATGTGTGCCTACTGATTTTCATGTATCTGGCTGAAATGTGCCATGAAGGCAGCTTTTAAGGGGACAGGGTCAAGCTGTTTTGCTATGCTCATGGGCAAAACCCATATCAGACGTACATTTCAAACATGTTTGGATTTTTTTTTCCGCTCAAAACCAAGTTTTGCTTGGTTTTGAGCACTTTTATTCCCTTGATAGTATGATTCATTTGGTTAAATAATAAAAATTCCTTACATTACAATGGGGTCCTCACAGCAGGTGGTGCCTGGCTGTAAATATACCCCCCCATGTATATTCCTTGGAATAATGTGACGTAGCTTAACAACACAAGAGAAATATATTAAAAAGATATTAGACATGTATTTAATTATTTGCACCATGTCAACACAGAATACCCATAACAAACATTCACGCATATCAAGTGTGTGTCTCACTGTAGTGCATACATAAAATAAAATGCAGATTCTGATACAGTGAAAAAATGAAATTATTATATATATATATATATATATATATATATATATGTATATATATAACATGAAGTATCAAGGTGTAAAGGCAATTTATACAAAACATGGTTGCACGATGAAATGAAAAATAAAATATTCATAAAATAACTAAATAAAGAATAAATTATAGAAAATGTAAAGCAGCCTTAATGACAAATACAAAAAGAACAGTTTATGAAGATGAAAGAAATAGGAAATAAGTCTAATCATAAAATACAGGTAAGTTATAAAGAAGCCTTTTGTAAGAAAGAAACAAAAGAAAAAAAAAATCCTGTATCTAAAACTGGTTTGTCCATTCTGGGCTACTGTTGAAACATAGCAGAGCAACATGGCAGCATTTGCGGAAGACGACCTGCACCCTCTGGAGCACATGTGTCAAACTCCAGGCCCGCGGGCCAAATCTGGCCCGCCATCTCATTTTATGTGGCCCATGAGAAGTTGCAAAAAATATAATTTGCATCATACAAGCCTAAACTGCATTACAGAAGTATGGTGTCCAATAACTACATGTCCGAGAATGAATCCCTTTTACACACATACTGAAGTCATTTAGTAGCTAGATGCATCATTAGGGGTGTACAGTATCTGAAGCATCGGACTTTAATGTGTAAGATACGAGGGCATCAGTTCAGACAGCCTGCATTGGTAAAAAGCTGAACATGAATTGGAAACAGATCGATGCACCACTAGCGTATCGATACATCTCATTAGGATGCGCGTATGTTTCATTTTTGGCATCAAGGAGCTGCCACTGTTAATTTCCTCCGTTTTCTCTCTCCTCCTGTCTCTGTCTGCACCGTTCTTACTGGACGCCTGCTGATGCATTCACACAAAATGCGCAAGTGTAGAACAAGTTTGGAGTTTTTTTTTAGTAAAGATGAGAAACTCTGCTGCAAATCATTTGTGTAAAACGTGTCTAACAGCAGAGTACAGAGACACGAGTCTGACCCACAGAGACGTCATGTCACTGTGAGAACTGTTAAACAGTTTTAAAGTTTGTTCACAGACACAACTTTGTCTGTTTCATTTTTTTAATACATAATTGTTGCACAATTGAATGTACTCTACTCGCCATCATTTTTTTCCAAGATTTTTGCTATTAGAGCTTATTATAATTGTTATAAAAATCAATATTAATCAAATGCAGAGGCAATTATGTGATATAGATACAATTGTATTGTCTTACATTTACAACTGGCCCTTTGAGGGAAAACCTAACGCTGATGTGGCCTAAGATGAAATTGAGTTTGACACCCCTGTTCTGGAGATATAAACGGCTCATTCCAAGGGAGCAAAAACACGATTCTTATTTTTGGGTGATCATACACTAATGAAAACACATTAAGTGCTTGAGGGCTGATCTTTGGTGCCTGACTTTACATTCTGCATCCTTGTCAACAAATGTTCTCATTAATGTCTAAATATATGACGCAGTCTTAATGTTAACATGGCAAATGCAGAAGTGTGAACAGGAAAGGTGTTTCTCTGGCACATATCACTGATCACACGGTACTGTACTGTACACCTGCCATCACTTCTCTATGAATAGGCCTGTTAAATCTGCAGGAAAAGGGCTGCCAGTTATGCCATGCTGCGTATTGAAAGCCCTCATAATGGTTGTCTTTGATTATATGTGATTTTTGGTGCATAACTGGTTGTTCCTCCCTTTGGGGTTTTGAAATGCTTCCCAGTGTGACGACGGCTGAGCCGGAGCTGCATGTATTGACGCAAAAAAATAAACCGTGACCTCTGTCAAAAGGAAAGGTCAGAATCCCAAATGCTCTTTCCCAAAAGGCGTCCTGTCAGCTGCTATCACAAACAGTATTAAGCCAGCTTGGTGGCACTCCTGCGGAAATCCCACCAGCAATTTTCACCATCTAAATGAACTGTCATTCTCTTGTCATAGTTAACTCTAACTGATTCTCAGCCACTAATCTCCTTAGCAGATATCCCAAAAGGACACAGAGATAAAAAAAAAAAAAAAAAAAAAAAAAGAAATCTCGTGGAATGATTTCATAACAAATTCACATTTAGGTCATTTGACAGTCATTGTAGTTCATCTCTGAGGGGTTAAGGCGCACGACAGTAATGTTATTCATCATTCTGCGCTGTGTTTAATGGACATGTTGACATAATCTGCATTAACCGAGGGTTTTAAATGCACGGAGCAGTTAAGTGGTGGACAGTGACGGCCATATTCCTTCCATATTCAACTGTCATTCAACTTTAATGCGCTGGTCTACTCCACTGTGTTGCTTGTTACTAACTTGCTTAACAGTTTAAAATGTCCAATTACACAGTTGGATGACCATTATAACTACATAAGCGAACGACAAGACTGAGCTATTGAAATTGGTTTTGCTGTGTGAAATAATCTGAAATCCAAATAGTATTATGCAAATGATGATAAAAAGACAAAGAAAGCGATGCTGATTTGCCTGTAGCTTTGCCACACATAAGGTCTGCCTTCATTTTGCTAAAATCATAATATAGGGTAGACTGGGGACATTTGCGACCGGGGACTGTTGTAACAAGTCTTATTTCTCCAGTCAGCAACATTGCCAGAGTGATGATACTCATACTGCACATGCTCAGTCTGTCTCACCACCAGGAAGACAGAAGATATATTCAAACTTTTAAGTTTAAGTTTGAATCATAGTTTTATTTACTTCTAAGTGGCATGGTTATCATGAGTCAGCGTCAGTGTGTTTAGTAAGCACATGGTGTTTTGTCATGGCTGTTTAGCTTGGGGCTGTAACTTGAAACTGTCTGCACGCTAAGCAGCGATATCAAAACAGATCACACCACTGTTGCAGTTTTGTACAATAAATACATGTTTAAAGCTGCTACAAAGAGTTTTTAACTCGTTATGAATCAGTCTCAACTTAATACTGATGCCTCTATACGACCTACTTAAGTTAACAAGACCATTCGCAAGACAACTGGCTATTTCTGTATAGCTGTTCTTAATGTCTGCCACTAGTTCAGATTCTCAGTGAAATCAGTTCAAAGGAGCCTCTGTTTACATTTTCCAGTACAGTGAGTTGTTGGTTAGCCAGTTCAAAAGAAGCAGGAGGAGATTTTTATTTAGGTAATTTTATTTTTGACAATTTTTTTGTGATTAGTACAGGGAAGACACTACTGCTTTCATTCACAGTATGAAAAGCTCCTTGTAGTAACTTCAGTAAAAGTTTGTTGTTTAAATTTTGTCTCATGCTGTAATATAGAGAGATTTAACATCTGCACATTGACTCAAAGTAGGGTTATATGTTCTACGCATAAACTAATTCAATAACTGTTATTTAATAAATTTTACTAAATAAATAAACAATACTATAATTTAATTGTAAAGCAATTCAAATTTTATGAATACTGTGCTTTTTGAGACCAAAAACAAATGTTATCATCAACACAGCATCATCTGACTTCTCCTATTCCAAACAAAATTTATGAATAATTTGCTATATGTCATCATTTTTAAAAGGGACACTTCACCCCCAAATTATATTTTTCGTCTTGCCTAGCGCTTTTATCGATACAGATTGTTTCGGTGTGAGTTGCTGAGGTTCGGAGATATTGGCTGTAGAGATGTCTGCTGTCTCACTCAAAACATATATTTAAAAAAATCAACAGCAATGTCTCTTTATAGAAAGTATGACCTGGATACTCAAGATAATCCACAACCCTGGTGGAGAGCAGTTTCATGTAGGAACACTTAGTATTAGCTTACAGATCTAAGTCTAATATTTAAAGATTCGGTTGGTCTGGTCCAAATAGTTTCAGAGAAACCAAGAGACTCACAAAAAGTGTTGCAACCGTCCCCTGTCTTCCCTTTTAATTGTAAAGCATATGAGATAAAATTCCTCTGAGCAAGCTGGACATTTATACTGCAGCTGGAAACAAGAACTTTTCCTTTTTTCGTGTGTGTTTGGCTGTCACAATCATTCAAACTCTTTGTCAAGCTTATTTTCATCGCCAGATCTTGTCAGGAGTCTATTCATCACAGCCTACATCTGTGCCATGTGTGATTGATGCATGTGTTTGATGGCAGCCAACTGCAAAAATACCTACATCAAAAGTGAGGGTGCTCTTCACAGATCGCCTCTACTTTTCGTCTTGTCAATGTTTTGCTTGCACAAGCAGTCTCTCCCTTTCTCACATCCCTGCATCAGTCATATCAGAGCAGCCTCTCTCTGGTGATGGCTCTGTAAATAATATCCTTTCACGCAGGTAAACAACGCTCCACACCCAGCACCAACCATATTATTTCTCCCGTAAACCGATTTTCATTTTGCATTGCCGCCGATGAATGTCTCTTTTCTTCCACGTTCTGTTCGGCCTCTGTTCTATGTTCTCGCAGCATGATCGTCTGCATCCAGGGGGAGACTGAAATACAACAAGCGGAGAACACGAGTGTACAGGAAACACAAGCTGCACACACATTTAAATGAGCGTTTTCCAGAACCTATTTTGCCAATGCAAAATAGTTGCTTAAAAACATAATTCACAGGAGATAAGGTTGCTGCCTCCTGCTGTATTCCAGTATTCCATTTTTGACTCCATTTGAAGCAGTTCATTCAAGGCGACTTCTTTGAAGCTCACTGTGCTTTATTCTGAGGAAGGTGGAAAAAGGTCATCCTGTCCCAGTTCTCCTAACACCTGTAAAGCACAAATAAATATATCGAAAGCCTAAATCTTTTAGTCCATCCTATACAGATATCCGGAGATGGTAACACCTGGTGCAGGTGCTGATAAGAGTCTGTTACAGGTGCAATAAGGATGGTTTTTACCGCTCCACAGCACAAAATGATCTTAAAACATCTCTGGTGGTTTGATTGGGGTGTTGATCAATACCAATGACACAGTGATTGCTCTGCTGGTTTCAAAACTCACCTTTCCATCCTGCGCTTTGTTCAAAACTCGCCCACCGGCTGGTTTCGGAACAAAATAGGACTGCCAGCCCAACTTGCAATAGTGGACATTTCCGTGTCTGTTCTCAGAGTTGTGTCTTCTTTTAGGCTACAAAAGAAGGTACACTATATTCCATTACAGTTACAGATAAAAACCATAATCAGATTCAGTGGTGTGAGTGCATGAATACTGTACTTAAGTACATTTTTTGAGTACTTTGGTTTTTTGGAAACTTATGACTTTCACTTCACTACATTTCAAAGACAAATATTGTACTTTTGACTCCACTACATTTCTAGGAAGGTTGTCATTACGCATTACTTTTAGGCTAAGCATAGCTTTGAAGTCAGCTACTGCTGTTTTTTCTTTTCTAAAATGCAACTGGTTTCCTTCTGTGAGGATCACAGCGTGTGGCCAATCACAGTACCCACTCTTAACTGGTATTTATGTAAAAGCAGAAATACATCATCCAGGCGCGCTCTGTAACAAGAGCAAGCAAGCTCTCCCTCTTTCATTCAAACAAAACTCTTTCTGGGAGAAAGACAAAATTAAATCTGAAGATGTTATTATAATTAAAAAAAGAGAAATAATTCCAGTTAGGCTTTTAATGTTGGGTTGTTTTTATCAGGGTGAAAAATTCTGCATAATTAATGTATATACTGTCCCTGAAGCCAGAAAGAAATCTCCATTATTTAACAGACTTGGAGAACTCCAGTCTGTTACAGTTGGCTTCAGTCTAATTTTACATGGTGATTTTAATACAGTTACGTCAGAAAATGACAACAGCTGTCCTTCTTGTTTTTGATTGCATTTCTATACTGTAGTTTTTATACGTGTTTCTATAGACTTTGTGTAGCATCGTGGTTCTACAAGCAAGTCAGTGTTTCATTAGGTGGTTTCAGAGAGTTACAAGGTTCTATAAATGCATCGTGAAAACAATACAGCAATGTATTGATATTAGAAAATGTACTTTGTCATTTGTACTTTTCAGTACTGTAAAATTTTGACTGAGCAGCTTTCGCTTGTAGTTGAGTAATATTTGACCAGGAGTATTTATACTTTGACTCAAGTTGACTCACTGAGGTTGAGTACTTAGTGATACATTTAGTAACAACGGGGATTATTAGCAGAATTACAAGTTTAATACACATTTTAAAATAAATAACATCATACCATAATGAGCAGTGCGCACCCATTACAAGACTTAATGAGTCTCACAACACCACTCTGGTCTCAAGTGAAACCACAACTAATCTTAACAAGAATATTAAAGCTAAGACCAACCGCTAACATTAGCTACACAGAAATCCCGTTAGCTAACTAACCTGCCAATCCCGCTATTACTGCTGAAGAAAACGTTGTGACTGCAGGTAATGATGTAACTAAACGTTATAATATGTAATATTTAAACAATAAACTGTCTAAAAACATTGTACATATGTTGCATGTACATAAATCTTAACTATTATATAAGAAATTATTTCTACCTACATTCAGATGAAGTAATTTTCCTTATTGTAGGAAATAAAATATATAAGAAAAGGCAAAAGCCAGCTAATATTAACTCATGATAACAAAGAACAATTACAACTCAGTATCCCATATCTTTATTGCCAGGAACTTCCATTTATTTATTCCTATTTTATTTATACCTGCCTTTCAAAATGATCTTTTCTTGCAAATAATAATGCCTGAGAAAAGAAGCAAATGAACTCAAAACCAATGTTTTTGAACTGCTAAATATATAAATATTGCCAAGCAGCGCAGCAGTGTTAAATAATGCATTCTGATCAACCTGAAAACCCCAAATTACATTGATACGTTTCATCGAACTACGTCTTTTGTTACTGTTTTAATGTGAAAGAGACCACTAGTGGCAGAATTAACATATAGTGCGTTTAACAAAGTACATTTAAAAAAAAAAAAGAAAAAGGAATAGCTGGACAAACAGTTAATGAACCTGGCAATGACCTTAGCCTATAAACAGCACTATATATGGTAAGGTAATCAAAAGTAACAGAAAGAAATCAAGTCACATTGCTTCAATATTGTGACACTGTAATGTTTTAACCATTAATTAGTAATTAACTAGCTCACTTACTTTATCTTGAATGTGAAAATGTAGCTTTTGTTTTGGTTGATTACGGTAAGTGTGGCCATGGACCTGTCAATGTTCCTATTCGTTGTAACTGATAGAGGCTGATAATCTTTGACCATTTATTACCCTTATTAATCAAACTTTAATTACAGCATGTCATAATATTCCATGTCTAATGCTTCACATGTGCCTCTTACCAAGGACAAGAGAGACAGCTGGATTTATTTCTGTCATGTTTGTGTCTCTGCAGCTTGTTTTCAGCTGCTGTGACTCCTCTCACCTACCCTCGCATCAAATGACATTGGAGCACAGGCATTTTTTTTTTCCCTGTGTCCTATTAGTGAGTGATACAAGTGTTCCTCAATTAAGGATCTCATTAAAGACATTTGATAAGTCCCCCTCTCCCTTGGGGATATCAAGAAATTTGCTAAATACCAAGCTGACTGTCGCAGTAGCAGAGTCTGACAGATCTAAGGGCTGTTTGTATGTCTGAGGAGTGACAAAATGAGGCAGCACAGACACGACACGCTGTGTACTACGGTAGTGATTAGTCTCCACAGTGCAGGATTTAATAGTGTGGAGAGAGACTTTGCGCGAAGCACGGTCCGCTCACCCTCCTTGACCTTCTCCAACAGAGGCGCTTGACTAAAACAAATGATGAGCATCTGCTTTGGAGTCAGTGGAGGTGGGAGAGAAACACAAACTCTTCAGGCATCCTGGATCAGTGGCATATTTTATCCCAGGGTACAATACTCACCAGACATCTCCGCGCCCGTTCTGATCCAATAGATAGCAAAATAAACTCACCACAAGAATCTGACCTTGGTTGGATGATTCCCTGGTTACTGTGGAAATATTTGAGGGCGCACAAAGTAGGGCAAGGCCAAAACAGAACCGTATTTATCTACCCTGTTTACATTGTTCTATTTATACTGTTTATCAAATCTGTTGTTTTCGCTAAATGAATAAACAAACCTTTAATTAGAAAGCAACACATGTGAATACAGTAGGTTGACCTCCATAATATTTCCTTTCCTATTCCACATAATCCCAGGTGTGCATGTGATTTTTGCAGTTAGTCTCACATTAGGCAATAATGCAGTACAGTACACTTCTAATTAGAACCATATAGGGTTCTCTGGGTTGTCCCCATAGAAAAACCTTTTTTTGGTTCCTGGTAGAACCTTTTATAAAGGGTTTTATAGAGAACCCAAGTAAAGGGTTACGCCTAGAACCATATGTAAAAGATTCTACCCAGAAACCCCTATGAGAGGTTCTACAGAGAACCCTTCTATGATGAAATGCCTTGGTTTCCAACCTGGGGTCCGTGCCACCCTTTAGCGGGGTGCCAAAAATCACAAGGGGTACAAAAGCCTGCAGACAGAACTATTTAAAAATATATATTTTTTGTCCTCACAAAGCTCGAGTTGCACTGCGCTGCCTTTTTTGTTGACATTAAAAAAAGAGCAGTGTTGTGCGTTTTCTTTCTTTTCTTTTCTTTTTTTTTCTTTTTTTTTTTTTTTTGTTGTTCTTTTACCAAAATGAATGAAAACAACTCACCTGGAATCTCAAGTACCTGCCTCCAAGCTGCTGTTTTCTGTTCAAATCATGCTAACCACAGTGGGTATAATCACATAGCTCCAGGTATCCAGCAACAGGCACCATAGACAGCCCACCATGATTGTTATTTACGAGCATCTGTAAACTTTGTTCTCACCAGTCGTTCTCTGAGTGGTTAATAATCTGATTGTACACTGGTTAGAAAAAAAACCAAACACAAATGCCGTCCGGCACTTTTCCACTCCGAGTTGAAGTGTTTTCAGCTTGAGACGTTCAGGTGACTCCTGCAAAAACACAAGGTGCCCTGGGTATATTATTATTATTATGCCTATGGAGAACAACTGGAAAAAGACGCCCCTCACTGCCAAAACTTCCTTCTGTCTAAGTGTGCCAACAAGAACAAGGTTCAACCAAAAACCTTTTATATTCAAAGGGTTTTATCTAGAACTCACCCAGGGGGTTCTACCAAGATCCTTTTTATACTCCAAGGGTTTCTCTTATAACCCCTTGTCTTCTGGGGGTTCTATGTAGAACTTACAGTATATTCTGTATTCCACAGATGAGGCAAAAAAAAAAAAAAAAGAGTTCTATTCAATTTTAACCATCTATGTAACAATTATCCATTTTTTAATTGAGGAAAGATTCAAACAAGTTTTAATGAGTAAAAACATTTAACAACAGAGCCTATCAGTCCTATACACACACGATGCAAGTTACATAGGACCCTGCGCGGTACGCTATAGGGCCCTGCCGCCCCTTCGTGTTAAGGGGGTGTCAGTGTATATAATAACATCCCAAGAATGAATGGGGTGAACAGTAATCAGGTAAACCTCTGTTTCTGCCTCTCCAAGTTTGATATCATTCATTCACAGTAACGTTAAGCTGATGCTCCTCCCTCTGTCCGTCTGTCTGATGTTAGATGTGCTGGGCGGTGTGTCTGTCTGTGTCCTGCTTGCAGCCACAGACTTTGTGTCTGACAAGTGTGAATGAAATTAAGCTATTTTATCACGTCTGATGAGCGCCAACGTGCAGCAGCGTTTATGATCTGTAGCTCAGAAAAGATAACGTGTGAACATGTTTTCCCGCAGCGGCCTCTGTAGAGACCAGTCTGTCTGTCCAGACAATATATGGACATGATGTTACTCCCCTGAGGTGACCAGGAGTGCAAAAAGTATGCAGATCCTTTACGTAAGCAAAAGCACTAATATCATACTGTGAAAATACGTCACTACAATAAAAGTCCTGCATTCACAAAACCTTACTGCAGTAAAAGTACAGAAATATTATCAGATAAATGTACTTAAAGTAAAAGTAGTCATGTTGCAGTAAAATGTTTCCTGTTCGGTGTTATTTTGTCTGATGTTTTTGGATTAATATTATCGCTTTAATGTTACTGCTGTTCACTGCTGTAGAAGTTTAAGGTTGAGCTCATTTTAACTACTTTACAGGCCGCTGTCGGCTAGTATAATCTACAGCAATGCATCATGGTCTATAAAACCATCAAACGTCTGTAGCATCACTGTCCTGTGAGAACCATGTATCTCAGAAAACAGCCTTCTTTCAGCTTTGTAGATAAAAAAAATCAGTATTTGCCTCTGGGATGTAGTGTAGAAGCATAAAATTGGAATAAAATGGAAGTAAAGTGCAAAATAAGTACAGTACTTGATGTAAATGTACTTAGTTACAGTCCACCACTAATTACAACTCTGATCCAATGCCAGATGGAAATTAATGGATTGACAGTGACTGATGGTTTATCAAATATTGAATTTAAAATCAATTCACTGACTAATTACCAGGCAGCAGACCCAAAGCTCAGTGTTATGTTTGACTATTTTCTACACTTGATCTGTTCTAAAATTTGTTATTTATGTTAATGTCAGTATTCACTTATCTTAAGATTCTATATAAAATATTCTATTCAATAATATAACTTTTTGGACCTCATTCTGTTCTACAGTATATAGATCTACTTATTCTTGAACCAACAGATGGAGCAAACTGTTTTGAAGGAGGGAGGACTGTAGTGGAAACACTGGGGTGTGACTGTGTGGTAAATGGTTTACACCAGCGTTTCCCAACCCTGGTCTTCAGGGTCCCTGCCCTGCATGATCAGCTCATCATCAAGCCTCTGCAGAAGCCTGATAACAACCTGATCATTTGAATCAGGTGTGTTGGAGCAGGGAAACATCTAAAACATGCAGGGCAGGGGTCCTCTTAGCAGAATTTTACTTACTGTTTAACAATGATGGGTTTGTGCTCTCAACAATTCTTGAAGAATTCCTACTTCCAAAAAAGGTTCTTTGGATGGAAATGGTTCTTAGTCTTATTGACAAACTCTTTCTTCAAAAACAGGTTCCTCAGAAGCAAATAATTCTGGGTAGAACCTCAGCCCTTCAGGAAGAACCTTTTTGGAATTTATTTCTAAGAGTGTAAGCGCTTTCACGGCAAGAAATTAGAACAATATTCTGCCCTAATGAGACTGAAGGACAGGATATTACAGATTTTGGGACCTGTGAATTACTATGTGGTAGATTCTTAATTTATTCACCAGTGAGAACTGCTGATTATTCAACTGGCACAGACCATACATAGTAAGAATGACTGCAAACATTTCTGAGTGTTAGAATCAGGAATGAGATTTCTTTCCTGTTGGTCAATAGTCATATCATCTTTCCAGAGGAAATGGATTTACTGCCAGTTTAATCACCAAACATCCGCTTATTCTCTGAGAACATTCCACATATATGAAAATTGTCCATCTCATAAAAAGTTAACACTGTTTGAATGTTTCATGTCATGCAGTCAGTGAAGTGAGATGGTTTCACCTCCTTTCCACGTGTCTGTGTAAGTTTAAATCACAATGGAAACATGGGAATAAAGTATTTTAGACCCCTGAGTGCCGTCCTCTAACAGCACTTTCAGCGCAGCCATAAAATGTGGAATTAAGTTCCAGAGAGGATACGGTTAGCCCAAAGCTTTTCCACTTAAAACATCAACCACATTTAGTTTTAACAAGATGAAAAGTCTTAAGCTAATAGCTGCCTCAGTGTTCATTACACTGACTCCAATCCACACCATACTTCATGAAAACATTAGATGGTACAAACAACATACTGATGGTCATTCCTACAGTCCTGCCACTGTTGGGGGGGGGGGGGGGGGGGTATATTAAACAGTTCCTGGATTCATGAATTCAAAGAGAGACTTTTTCTGCACAAATGAAAGTGCCGTCCTAAGATTTGATGATACCAGTAATGCCAGTAGCCTTGCAAAGCTAAATCTTATGATCTCAGTTGAGCCGTGCAGCTGGAAGCTCTGCCAGTCTGTTAAGTATGGGGACATTTTTAGATGACAGCTTTAGGCAGTAAATCTGAAATGACTGTTAATGCTGCTTTCATATCATATCGAACGGGTTCCTAATTTGTAAACTGTGTTCAATGTCCACTCATAATCATAACTGGGAAACAGATTTTAAAAAAAACTTAAAATCAATTCTAAAACTTTCTGGTAACCATTGAAGAAAAGCTAAAACAGACATAAAAGCAAAGCAGCTGTGTTTTGTACTAGTTGAAGGTGTGGGATAGTTTTTTGGTTCAACCCTGAATACAATGAATTTCAATCATTTAACCAAGATGATATAAAAGCATGAATGACCTTCTTGAGATCAGGCCGAGAAAATAAAGTCCAAATTTTTGAGATGCCCTTCAATAAAAAGAAAAAAGAAAACGACTGAATGACTTTTGTAACTTGTTTTTCAAACGAAAGGTCACAGTCAAATAGTTTATTCCAAGTTTCTAGCAGCAGATTTGACAGGGATTTGTAGACAGGGAGCCAAGATGTTTTTGTATAATTCGGATAAATTTCAAAGCTTTGGAACATCAGTGCTTTATCGCTGACAGACGAGATAAGAATTACATCTTCACTTGTCTTTAATGGGATTTAACTTTGCATATCATCTGCACAACAGTGGTTTTGTATTTTGTGCTTTGCTTATGTATGGTATGTTCCACTGACAACAGAATAACAGGGGGGTAAGGATGAAGCCTTGGGGAACACCACAAACAGGCCACTGAAGAGGAGACATAACACACCTCTACTGAAAATGTTGATTGGTTTGATTAATCGAATTTAACCAGACTAGAGCAGTATCCCTGATGCTAACCCACTCTTCAAGGTGATCCAGTAGAAACAAAATGATGAGATGAGATGGTGAAGAGTTGCCCAATATGATCTGTAAGTTAAAGATTGCTTGTTACAATCACAATGTTGCACACAAATTGAAATTTTGGTGAAAGGCAACTAAATAACCTTAAATAACTGGATTCATCCTACAGGTGGGAAAAGTAGAGCATGACTGAATATAAAGAATTCACTGGGAATCTGCCGAATGAATGAGAATGAGGCTGCCCGATCAAGGCCAAACAGCCCGAAATGCTAAATAAATTAATTAATACTCCAGCAGTGAGCAAGACAATGTGAGGGTTTCTAATTTTTATTCAAGTTGAACTTTGACACACCTACCAGATATGCAGATCTACAGGGAGCTTTTCAACATTTTGAGAATATCTCTTGAACACAGTTAGAGCAGGGCTATTGGTACAGTAGCACTGTAGAAAAGGTCAAGCTCTGTGTCATGGTGAATAAAAGACTGTAACCAGAGTGATTGCACTGATAGGGGTAAGTCTCCTATTCTTTAATAAGGCAGGGAACAAAGTTACCTGGATTTAACTCCAGTTCTGCTGTCATTCTGCATTTCTACGTGAAACAGTTGGGGAATATAATTAGAGCATGAAATGGTCTGATCATGTACTGTACATCCGTTTCATAGACAACAATCATATGGATGCTTCAGTGCTCAAGCACCCACTAATGAGGGTGAGGAGCCACGGGGAATGTAGCAAATGTACAGTATGTGTACGTACAAGCTGCGTGAATACCAAAGTATTATGTGAATGTGGCCAATGTTTATGTGGAGGGCGGCTATGGCTCAGGTGGGAGAGCATCTGCAGGGTTGGTGGTTATATCCCCATCTACCGCTGGCCAAATGTCAAAGTCAAAGAGTCCTTGAACGAGAAACTGCATCCTGGTTCCCCAGCCACTGGATGCACAAGTCAGTGCATTCCCAAATTGCTGGATAAATGGGGAGGGTTGCTTCAAGAAGGGTATCCAGCATTAAAAAAAAAAAAAAAAAAAAGCCTATCCCAAATCAAATATGCAGATCCATTCTGGGTTTGGTGGGGTCTGGTCTACAAGCGAACAGGTGATCTGCCGTAGCCACCCCTAACGGGAGCAGCCGGAAGGCAAAGAAGTGGCCAATGTGCATGTTAATACTGTGTGAATGCCAAGTTATTGTATTCATAAGTAGGTGTTTACCTAGCTTTACCTTTTCCATTTATTTTCCCATTAAATTTTGGCAACACTTGAAGTATGTTGAACACCTTTATTCTCAGATCAACACGTATCAGCTTTGATCTATACTTACATATTGGCCTAGAGCAGGGTTTTGGTGGTACTGTTTACCCCTTTTGGATAAAAGTAGGGAGACCCCGTCATAATTCAGTTCAATTCAAATTTATTGTCGTTAACACAATGTGCAGAAATACTGGAGTGACAGACAGTAGCACACAGAGTTTTTGCCATTCTATGTCATTTTATCTTGGCTCTTGTTTCACTTTTCAAATGCAAGTATGGCTCACTTTTTTCAAGTCGGCTAACAAATTAACGCTTCTCAGTCATATACGAGCAAACTGTATTTCTAATAATTAACTGACTTGTTGTGTTGTCTAGAATTGTCAGGTTCTAACTTGGTTTGCAGGATGGCAGCTGCATGATGAGCCACTCCACAGTAAAATAGTCTGGAGTACTTGTGTACGTCTGGGGATGACCGTGCACACGAGCTTGTGCTTGTGTTTAGGGGGTGTATATTAGTGCCTATGATCCATTTAGTAGTAGTTCAGTTGTTATATTTTTATGTGGCTTTGGAAAAGGCATTCTAAATTGTCACTGCAAATATATTTGAATAGTGCTGCAACTAACGTTTAGTTTCATAATTGATTAATATGTTGAGTATTTTTTCAATTAATTGTTTAGTTGCTTACATTCATAAAAGGTCAGAAAATGATGAAAAATGTTGACCACGTTTCTCCAAAGCCCAAATGATGTCCTCAAATGTCTTGTTTCGTCAACAACTCAAAAAATATTCAGTTTACTCTCATAGAGGAGTAAAGATCAGAAAATATTCATATTAGAGAAGCTGAAATCAGAGAATTTGGATGTTTTTAATCAAAAAATGACTCAAAACAATTAATCAGTTACCAAAATAGTTGGCAATTAATGTAAGAGTCAATTTATAATTGCTGAAATGTTGCAGCTCTGTCATTTAAACATTTAAATGACACGGCTCCTTATAGAAATGTCTTTAAAAATTATAACCTCGTGTTGAAGAGAAGAAAGAAAAAGAGAAAAAGACAGACAGAACACCTTAGGCAATTGTCTTTTGTACTTCCTCAACACAAACAGTGCAGTATTTTCCAATAAAGAAGTAGCATTATCATTTTAGAAGAGCTCTTTTTTTTTAACATTATACAGTTTAATAAAAGAAAAGCCAAAAAAATTCATTCAAACAGACAATCACGTTGCGCCAGCCTCCCAGCTCCCACTACGTCCGCCATGATGCATTTGCTTTGCGCTGTTTGAGGAAGTTGAAATGCAAATATGAATCTAATATGCATCGTCACAAAACACCTGCTTCATAATTCACCTTTGGTAATGCATTTTGTGGCTTAGTTCAAGCCTATATTCAAAGGAACTCATGGACAGAGACTTTAAGCAATAGATAATGAGGATTAGACATATGTAATTATAATTGTAATGCCACAGTGAGTGAACATATTCATGAATATCAAAATGCCTCAACAAAGCAGTTATTCTGTCAGAGCAGAGGTACAGAGTAGCTTTTGTTTAATTCTTGTGACCTGTTTTAAACTGCAGGAAAAGAAGTTGACTAGTCTTTCACCACCACAATCTCATCCAATACAGCTGAGAGATTGAACACAGTTTAAAGAGGTTCTACTAGTTTCTTACATCCTGTGATGCCTGTTTTATATACTGTAACACATGTTCAGCAGATTAAATAGAGTCATTCAGAGCCTCAAGGCTAAGCAATCGGCCATTTAGACAAGTAGGTCAAACGCATGTTAACTAAGTCATGCAGAGAACTGCTTAGTGCAAAAAGTCAGCTTGACTTTATTGGTTTAATTAGTCGTTCTTAATGCTATTGACCTGCTCTCTCATGTAGCTCTGCTGCTATTTAACATCAAACAATGTGATAAAAAAGCAACAGGATTGCAGAGACACAGGCAGGTCAATGGATTGCACCAAGGCTGCGTAAGTGGGAGTGTAATTAGTGCTTTGTTGATGATTTTGCCAGCATCAATCTATTGTTTCTACCTACTTACACTTGAAGTTGGTTGAAGGACGGATTCCTTTCGTTATTATATTTGTGAAGCCTTCATGAAATGTAATAACAAATGTTTATAGATCTTTTCCCCCCTACAGGATGGTGACCTCAGAGGACGGAGCAGTTGTTTGATTTCAAATTCGCCAACAGGTGACAAAAGGAGCAGCAATTGTCAAGGAAAATGAAGTTATCCAACGTGAAGTTATCCATAAGTCAAACCTGTATTCAGATTCTCAGCTCACCCAAGATCCTCTCATTTCTGCATACCTCAACTCAACTCTATACCGTTTCTATCTACTGCAGCCCATGCATTTAAATAGGATATTTAATGAACTGCAGCAGCATTTTGGTATATATGGTGGTCACTTGTACAATTCTGGAAAGTCAACCTCACATTTTTTAGCCCCAGGATATCACATTTTAATTTATTTATGCCTGATTCCAAGTGCATATCATGTGTCAGTGAAATACTGTATATATCTCTTACAGTGTAGCAAATATATGTTGAAACCAAAGTTTGCATTCAGAGAGAAAATCTGCTGCATTAGCAGTTTCTGATTCATGCAGTGCATAGTTTAAATACTGTAAATGGGCACTGTGCTGAATTCCATGCCATCTAATTCTATTTGTTGTGCACAGTTTAATTGGTTTAATGACTGGCACGGTCAAATAAAAGTCTTTGGTGAAACACTAAGCCACAAAATTAATGTACAGCAGAATACTTGAATGTTGTTAGTCCCAAATTACCTCGCCTTTCTTGTTGTGTGTTGTATAACTGCCTTGGGGTTTAAGGTCATGCACTTCAGTCGTCTGGTAGAAAAAGCCAGGATACAGTTTGACAGCTGTAGAAAAAAAAATACCTCACAGGCACTGTGGAGCCATGACTGAACAGAGGAAATTACTTTTTACTAATACCCAGCTTGGACAAAGGCAGACAGAACACAGTTTGATTTGGGTACACATCTGGGGTCTCAGGTTGGGTGGATTTGGCATTGTGAACACACAAACCTTTGACATTTACAACAGGCTGATTCTTCACAAATTCATTTTGATCACTTTGAACCAGTCTCGACTCTTATTGTCTTACTATTTACTTGCAACGCGCATTCATTCAGAAAGTATGAAACGTGAATGTATATTTATGAAGGGTGCTATGAATATGTGAATTCCTGAACGACTACTAGATGCTGCAAGACAGGGGATGACTGACACCAGTTGCCTTGCAACAAATGAAATGACTTCATTTGAGCCTTGATGGTAGCTCAGCCAATTTAAGTCTGGGGAAGTTTTTAGATAGACGGCAAATCTGAAATGAATGCTAATGCTGCTTTCATGTCATCTTCAGGGTATCATAAAAACAAGATCCTGATTTTTTAATGGTGTTCAACTTCCAAGTCATAATCATGACTGGTTAGATTAAAAAATAATCTTAAAAAGCACTTCTAAAACTTACTGTAACCAGTGTAAAGAGGATATTGTCTTCTAGTATTTGATAAAAGTCATCTCAGGAAAAGATTAAATCGAAAGCAACTGGACTTGTTTAAAAGTCTTATTGACTTAATTAGACTCAATAAGACTTTTAAACAAGTCCAGTTGCTTTCGATTTAATCTTTTCCTGAGATTACAATGACCTGGACGAATGAGAACATTCACGGATAAAAGTCATGCAACTGCATTTTGTGCTTTTTGAAGGATAGTTTTTTGGCTTAACCCTGAATACAGTGAATTTCAGTAATCTAGCAGAGGTGATATAATAGAATCAATTACCTTCTTAAGATCAGGCCACGCAAGAAAAGGCAACATATTTTGAGATGCTCTTGAATGGAAAAAAAAAAACCCAAAAAACATGACAATGACTTTTGTGACTTGGTTTTCAAATGGAAGGTCACAGTCAAATAGTTTACCTAAGCTTCTATCTGCAGGTTTGAATTTGTAGATGGGGAGCCAAGATGCTTTCATGAAATTTGGATCGACTTTAGAGGAAAAAAATCTCTCTGATTCATCCAAAGTTTTGGAACAGCCAGCACTTTATTTGGTAAAAATCTTCACTTTTAATGGCACATATGCATATCATCCATGTAAAAATGGCAATGAATTTTGTGTTTATGAATGATGGTTGGAGTGGCAGTAGAACAACAGAGGACCAAGGATGGAGCCCCGGATCAAACAGGCCACTTAAAAGGAGGCATCACAGACCACTACTGAAAATGTTCTGTTTGATTAATAGGATATAAACCCTGATGCCAACGAACTTTTCAAGGCGATCCAACAGAATAAAATGACTGTTTCAAATGCTGAGCTGAGATTAAGAAGAATTAAAATCGAACTCTCCACCATCATCTGCTAGTTAAAGAAGAAACATGATTAAAATTTAATCAAAGTTGCTATGATTATTCATAGAAGAAATAAACTCGAAGTAAACAACCTTCTTCAAAACCTTTGTTAAAAAATGGTAATTTAGAAATGAGTCTAAAATTTTACAATCCAGACGATCAAGGCAACACAGACAATGGTCAGTGAGCTGTTCACAGCAGCACAGAAGGACCTATTTCCTTCAAGAAATCTGGCAGGAATAACATCTGAAGGACTTGATGAAGGCTTAAGACAACTGTGTCCTTTTAAGTGCACGTTGAAAAGGCCTCAAAATTATTGAGCGAGGCAGAAGAGTTGCACTGAAGAGAAGGGTCACCAGTGACAGGGCTATTCTGTAGTTTATTGTTGGTGAAGAATTGCTCACAGATGACGGGTGAGGCTTCAGTTTGTTGACTAGGAGGAGCTTTAATTATGGATTTGATGGTTTTGAAAAGAACTCTGGGGTTATGACGGTCTGTTGCAATGATGTTGCAGACATGGCGGGACCTGTATCCATCCATTTTCTTCTACTTTTCCAGGGTTGGGTGCACTGGTAGAAGGCTAAGCAGGGTATTCCAGACATCCCTTTTCCCAGCAACACTTTCTAACTGCTCTTAGCTGATCCTGAGGTGTTCCCAGGCCAGACGAGATATGTCATCCTTACAGGGGGTTCTGGGTCTACCCTGGGGTCTCTTGCCAGTGGGACATGCCCAGAAATCCTCCTGAGGGCATCCAGGAGGCATCCTCATCAGATGCCCGAACCACTTTGGCTGGCTCCTTTGGATGCCAAGGAGCACCGGCTCTACTCCGAACTCCCTCTGGATGTCTCTATCCGGCTGAGCCCACCCCACCGTATGAGGGAAACTCATTTCAGCCGCTTGTATCTCATTCTTTCTGTCGCTACTCAAAGCTCATGACCGTAGGTGAGGGTTGGAACATAGATTGAATGGTAAATTGAAAGCTCTGCCTTCCAACTCAGCAGCCTCTTCACCATGACGACTTAGTACAACGCCCCATTTCTGCTGATGCTGCACCAATCCGCCTGTCGATCTCACACCTCCATTTTCTCGTCAATAAGACCCTGAGTTACTTGAACTCCTTTTATTGGGGCAGCAACTTTCTTCCCACCCAGAGGAAAAAACAGCACAGTAATGACTAACATAATATTTTTTCACTTCCATTCACAGAGCCTCCCCTGAAACTGTTTGGAGCCCCCCTGGGGAGACCTGCCTCAGACATTCACTGTGTGACTAAGTTTCCAGCTGGGAACTCGGTTATTAACACAAGTTCAGACATTTACTTATGTTTGTAGAAAGCATTTGCGCCCCTAATCTATTTGTGAAAAAAAAACTAATCTGTCCATATCCAAACTGGTAAAGTTGGACCATTTACACAGAAAAGTGTCCAGAGCGAACATGCAGCTGAAAATCTGCAAACCACACCGGCGGCGATATGGTATAGGAAAGGAGAAAACAACATTGCATTGAAGCAATGCTAAAGAGTGAGCAATTGAGTTGAATTGCTTCTTCACTAACTGAGTTTCCAGTTGAGCTGAAAAAACTGTTGAGCATGAACAACAGCACTCACAGTGGGATATTTTTTGATGAGAGCAAGTAGTTACCATCAATGTTTGCCAGGTGGGCTCCCAGGAAGCTCTTGACAGCCACATGGAACATGGAAATGGAAATCTTTTCCATCTCTGCAATTCACATGAATGCTGCATGACTTCATGCCCCTTGACTTAAAATCTACAGCATATTTTCTATGTAAAGTTGAGTATGACTTTGGAACTGTGTGGTTAACTTTTTGCCTCAAATTTATGAGGAAACAGATTGCTGTGGATAGTTTGGAAATCAAACAGCGTTTTAAGAGCATCTGCTGTGCTTTTAAATTTTAAACACCGAAAACATTTAACATGAAAAAGGACATGCCAGCAAGTGCTGTATTATTGCAATCAGTTGCAAAAAAAAAATTGGAATATTGATGCTTTAATAAACAGGAACATTTGGTAATCATCAGTCGATATGTTCAAATATATTCAAGAGTTTATCTAATGACACCCTATTTAGGTGTGTTCGCAAGCTCCACCAGGACCCTGCATTGGAACATCCAAATGCAGGGCAACGATTATTAAGGCTATTCATTGTTACACTTGTCATCTCCTGTGAAAAAGGGTCATTTGACTGTTAATTTTACCCATCACCTATTGATGATGCCCCTAATGTAAAAAAAGCAGATGAAGCTTTGGTGAAAGTTCAGTAAGGAGGATTGTTTCTCTCCTCTTTAGGTGAATTTCTGCTGAATTCTAATGTTGTAATTAGGGGCCGGGCAGCCTAAGCTGCCAGGACCCTATTGTAATCCTGCATGTTCTTCTTTCTTTCTTTCTTTCTTTCTTTCTTTCTTTCTTTCTTTCTTTCTTTCTTCTTCTTCTTCCGAGGAACTCCTACTTCCCATGCACGAAAAATGACCAAACTTTGCACAAAGGTCCAGTCCCATGTCAGATTGCCTCAGCTGCAAAAACAGGCCAATAGTCCTGATGGTGGCGCTACAGCAAGCCTCTACAGTTCAAAATTTTGAAAATTCATAACAAATCAACCATATGTGCTACAGATTTACAACTTTCATCAAAATGTAGCCCCAATACTGAAGAAACTTTTGTATATTTAAACCTATTGCAAATTATGAAGTCCATCACTCTGTTTTTTTCAAAAACTGTAAAACTTATTAAACCTATTTCCTCCCACAATTTTTGCTCAATTGACACCAAACTTGCTACAGAGCATCTTCAGACTGTCCTACACAAATGATCCACACAGATTTTTGATTTATCAAAAATTGAGCCTACAGTGCATCAAAATGTTTGACTGTAAACGGTATTGTAAACATATACTTGCAAATTCTTGCTAAATACATTTTCAATGTTCATGAAAAACAAAATTTTGGAGTCATGATAGATGATGTTTGGAAAATATCAGAATTTTATCTCAAAAACTGAATTTTTTACAGCATTTTGAATTTTGCTCTCATGCGAACAATTGGAGTCAATGCAAAAATGTCATTTTTAAACATCAGTTTTTCACTTTTGGAGCCAATAAATCATTGTTAAAAACTAATGACCAACATCTCCATGCTGTCTAGATGCAATTTGTGTATTTTGGGATTTTTTTCTCAATAACTGAATTTTTGACAGCCGTTTGAAATCTGCCTTTACATGCTAACAACTGCTGTCTTGCACACAGGTGACTGGCTTAGTCAATTTGTGAAGCTACAAGTGACATTTCCATTTGCCAATTAGCTCAGTGAGATAGAGGATGGTTCTTGGTGTTGAAGGTTGTGAGTTCAAGCCTCAGCTTGTACAACATTTCCATATGAGAAATCTACCCAAACTTTTCACAAAGGTCCAGTCCCATGCCAGATGTCCTCAACTGGAAACACAAGACAATAGTCCTGATGGTGGCGCTACAGCAAGCCTCTAAATTTCAAAACTTTGAAAATTCATAACAAAACAACCATATGTGCTACAGCTTTGGAAGTTTCACTTTGAAATTTGCTTTTCCATGGCATGGATGGCTGCTGCCTGGCACCCTGATCCTTGGCTCAGTCAATTTGTGAAGCCACACGTGAACTATCACTTGCCAATTAGCTCAGTGAGATAGAAGGTGGATCTCAGTCTCAGAAGTTGTGAGTTCGAGTTTCAGCTAAGGCAGGATGGATATTTCAAATGTGAAAGCCTTATGTTTAGGTATCATGCTATGTGGATTAGAGACTACTAAGGCAGTTTCACGGAGAGACAAATACTCTTTATCAACATGTTTCCCTGTTATCCCCTGTCTCTTTTCCCTGTTTATTTGGCTTAGCTATCAGTCAATATGCAGAGTCTCTTGTGCCAGAAATTGTGAGTTCAAGCCTCAACTGATGTAAAATGCACATTAGAATGCCACCTTTTTTTTTCATCTTCCTACACTCTGCTTGTTGCTCAGAATTGCCTAATTTTGCCTAAAATTTCCCGGCCCCGACCATTGCTGCGCAGCAGCTATAATTAGGGGCCGGGCAGCCTAAGCTGCCAGGACCCTATTGTAATCCTGCATGTTCTTCTTTCTTTCTTTCTTTCTTTCTTTCTTTCTTTTTCTTTCTTTCTTTCTTTCTTTCTTTCTTTCTTCTTCTTCCGAGGAAATCCTACTTCCCATGCATGAAAAATGACCAAACTTTGCACAAAGGTCCAGTCCCATGTCAGATTGCCTCAGCTGCAAAAACAGGCCAATAGTCCTGATGGTGGCGCTACAGCAAGCCTCTAAAGTTCAAAATTTTGAAAATTCATAATAAATCAACCATATGTGCTACAGATTTACAACTTGCACCACAATGTAGCCCCAATACTGAAGAAACTTTTGTACATTTAAACCTATTGCAAATTATGAAGTCCATCACTCTGTTTTTTTCAAAAACTGTAAAACTTATTAAACCTATTTCCTCCCACAATTTTTGCTCAATTGACACCAAACTTGCTACAGAGCATCTTCAGACTGTCCTACACAAATGATCCACACAGATTTTTGATTTATCAAAAATTGAGCCTACAGTGCATCAAAATGTTTGACTGTAAACGGTATTGTAAACATATACTTGCAAATTCTTGCTAAATACATTTTCAATGTTCATGAAAAACAAAATTTTGGAGTCATGATAGATGATGTTTGGAAAATATCAGAATTTTATCTCAAAAACTGAATTTTTTACAGCATTTTGAATTTTGCTCTCATGCGAACAATTGGAGTCAATGCAAAAATGTCATTTTTAAACATCAGTTTTTCACTTTTGGAGCCAATAAATCATTGTTAAAAACTAATGACCAACATCTCCATGCTGTCTAGATGCAATTTGTGTATTTTGGGATTTTTGTCTCAATAACTGAATTTTTGACAGCCGTTTGAAATCTGCCTTTACATGCTAACAACTGCTGTCTTGCACACAGGTGACTGTTCAGACTGCCCTACCCAAAAGATCCACACAGATTTTTGATTTATCAAAAATTGAGCCTACGGTGCATCAAAATGTTTGACTGTAAACGGCATTATAAACATATACATGCAAATTCTTGCTAAATACATTTTCAATGTTCATGAAAAAAATGACAAAATTTTGGAGTCATGGTAGATGATGTTTGGAAAATATCAGAATTTTATCTCAAAAACTGAATTTTTTACAGCATTTTGAATTTCACTCTCATGCAAACAATTGGAGTCAATGCTTAGTCAATTTGTGAAGCCACATGTGAACTATCACTTGCCAATTAGCTCAGTGAGATAAAAGACGGACTTCAGTGTCAGAAGTCGTGAGTTCGAGTTTCAGCTAAGGCAGGATGGACTTTCAAATGTGAAAGCCTTATGTTCAGGTATCATGCTATGTGGATTAGAGACTACTAAGGTTAAAATAATTTGATTCAGGCAGTTTTGGGAAGAGACAAATACTCTTTATCAACACGTTTCCCTGTTATCCCTTGTCTCTTTTCCCTGTTTATTTGGCTTAGCTATCAGTCAATATGCAGAATCTCTTGTGCCAGAAATTGTGAGTTCAAGCCTCAACTGATGTAAAATGCACATTAGAATGCCACCTTTTTTTCATCTTCCTACACTCTGCTTGTTGCTCAGAATTGCCTAATTTTGCCTAAAATTTCCCGGCCCCGACCATTGCTGCGCAGCAGCTATAATTTTCTTTTGCATTCCCTCCCTGTCAAATTTATTTATTTTATTTGACCTTTTTTTTTGTTACAAGGAAATCCCACTGAGATCAAAAATCTCTTTTGCAAGAGAGACCTGCAAGTAGCAGCCATACAAAATCACAACACATTAAATTGCAACATATACATGATGTACAAAAATCTACAATAAAACAAGAACAGCTATTCAAACACAGTGGCCTGTCAAGAAAAATAAGCACTGTCTTCATCACAACATTCTTTATGAGGCCCCTAAAATCATTCAGAGAGGGCGGAGCACCCATGTTTGAAAAAAACGATGCAGAAGTGCCCTATTGGATGTGACTATGGTGGCTAAAGCGTGGTAAAGTGCCCTCCAATGGAGAAAATGTGAAAAAGTTACCTCTAGGGTGCCCTTTCGGTGGAGACAACATGGTAAAGTGCACTCTGTGGTGCCCTTCTAGTGGTGAAAACATGGCAAAGTGCCCTCTATAGTGCCCTTCCAGTAGAGAAAACGTGATCTACAAATCTGCCAAATCCCAGGGGACTTTAAAAAGCAACCACTTGGAGGAACATAGCTGGTCACTCCCAGAGCTAACACAGAGGTGGGTTCAGATGTAGGCAGGAAGTTAACCCAGTATTGCTTTACAGATAAAAGCATCTAGCATCAATTCAAAATTCTAACATCACGTTTGTGATTAAGGATTCTTTCTGCCTTTCTTTAACTTTAATTGCATTTCTGTTGTCCTGTATTTCAGACTTACTGTTGTGCAGCCGGCCAACTCTCCATCACCTCCATGATGTCCAGGGAGATTCAGCTGAGAGTTTCTATCAACCACCTGCCGGCTTTACTCCATCACCACCAGCACCTAGACTCTGGAGGATCCTGTCCTCTCTTCCATCCTGAACGCTTCATATCAATGAAGTCTAATCACCAAAGTCTATCTCTGCTGCTAACCTCGATAAATAGTTATACGTTTCCAGCTGATCTCTGTTTTTTGAAATTTGTTGATATAGCGCAAATAAAGAAACATAATTTATATGCTGGCTGTACAAATCTATGGTAAGCCAATATACCCGCAGTGTGGTGGCAGACATTCTGTAACTTAAATCCTACAGATCCTGGAAAAGGAGCAAGGCACCGCTCATTGTGCACAAATGAGAGCAGAAATCCCGTGCTGCCCAATATGTGGCAGAGTAAAAGAAACCAGAGGGGTTGTGGGTCTATATGCCCTCACACTGGCCTGCTCAATGCTTAATCAGCCACCCAGTGTGACAAACTCAGCTAAAACGGACCCTGTCACACTGGGCTGTCTGAAGTTTTAGCGCACCAGTCGGACACAGTGAGTTAGCTCTTCCCTTCTTCTTTGATTTAAATGAAGAGGCTTTCTGGCTAATGCATGATTTATTAGGGGGATGGATGATACATTTGGGGGGAAAAAAAGATGTACGTTTTGCTATAATGTGACAACATGCCACCATGGCCTGAGGTTAGGCAATCGGATTGAAGAGACAACTGCAGGGCACAGCACAGCTAGGACCAATCCACCTCTTGCACAGAAACACAAAATTGAGTGCAGAGTCCACAGAGCCAGCACAGATCCTCAGCTTGCAAGAGAAACTGGCGCAAAGTGCAAAGGACTCGCCCCCTAGCTCACAAATAAACTATAGACCTTTTTAGAGCCGACACAATAACGTCATGCTGTTAGCTGGTGACACAACAAAGGCAAAACTGGAGGCAAGCATGAAAAAAATGAAAGTCATTTTGCTGTGTTGTCGTTGGATGCCAGAATTGAAGCACTAATGGCTCAAAATTGAAGTTTTATTTTATACCAGCTGCCACAGCCAATCAAAAAAAACACCTGATGTTAAACACAATAAGATGAACGCTGGGAGATGTTTGTGAGCCGCGACAAAGCAAACTTAACCTTAAACAAAATTAACTCATATAATGTCAAGAAAATATATATTCTTACATTTTTGTCTTTATTAAACCAAAAAATACAACCAATCACCTTCTTCATTCAAGTTTCTCTCTTTTACCAAATTAAGACAAGATGTAATTTCTTTGTTAACTGCGTGAAACACGGTTCATTTAAACTCAACAGACAGAAACAAAATAATACTCACCAAAACCATCTTGTCCAGTCTTTCCACTGTTAGTTCTATCACCAACTCCAATTTGGTCAAAATAAATATGTAATTTACTGCGTTACATGTGAAAAAAAGTCTGACTCTACAGGCTGTTTTTCTCTCACTCGTCCTCTGGCTTAGTGTGTGTGTAGTTAGCCATTGAGTTCATTGCAGAGCAGCAGTTGGCATCCACAGACCATTAAATTAGCCGATATATTCGTCCACTCACCCAATTGTTGAAAGAAGGTCCATCCATTGAGTAAGCGTGTACGGGCCAGCTAGTCTGGTCCCATTGGTTGATGTTAACTTTTTCAAATAACATTTGCGAAGCAGCATTACAAAATCAAAACATTAAAATGCAATATATACACATGATTTACAAAAATCCACAATAAAACAAGAACAGCTATTCAAACACAGTAGCCTGTCAAGAAAAACAAGCAATGTCTTCATCACAACATTCTTTATGATGCTCCTAAATTCATTCAGAGAGGACGGCGCACCCATGTTTGAAAAAATGATGCAAAAGTGCCCTATTGGATGCACCTATGGTGGCTAAAGTGCAGTAAAGTGCCCTCTATAATGCCCTTCCAGCAGAGAAAACGTGATAAAGTTCCCTCTAGGGTGGAGACACCATGGTAAAGAGCTTGCTTTTTATTCAGCCACTGTTAAGAAATGAGCCAACAAAACTTGCTTGATAGTTAGCTAACGTGTTTAGGGAATTTTTTTGCTGCCACCTCAGCTCAACCCATAAAAAACTCATAATGTTTACCAACAGTATTATCAGCTGACAAGAAATATCAGGAGGATAGGTCACGGACAAGAGTCTCTGGCACTGTTGACCATTAAATGTCTGGCCAAAAGAGAAATAAGACAAGCCAGGCTAATGCGTATCAGAAATATCCGGCGCTGTTTTCCAAAGACTCAACCCAAGAGCCATCTCAGTCTTACCTGGACTCCAGCCCTTCTTCCTCCTCTTCATCCAACCACTGCAAGACCTCGGTGGTGCAGGCCACTGTTGGGATTACACGGGGCTGGCACAACAAAACAGGGATTAAAGAACCCCATCTCAGTGGATTGGGACCAAATGTCATCCAGCGTGGACCAGTCTGGTGATCATACACAGGAGCAAGGAAATCCTGGATAAATAGAGCTAGCAGAGCATCACTGACAACAGGATGGATGACATGGGAAAGTCAGTTCAAGCACAGGCACTGTGAAGCCATGCAGTTAGGATCGCACAATCATTCTAACAGATTTTGGTAAAAAAAAAAAAAAAAAAAAAAAAAGTGATTTGAGTGAATTCAGAATGAGGTAGAACCAGATCTTATTTCCTGAACAGTGCAAGACGAGGTATTTTTGCTGCCATTTTCTAAGACACTTTTTCTGAGGCACATGTATTTCATTATATTATGAAAATAACACCTTCTTGAAGGATTGTGCAGCCCTGGCAGGGGTAAAGCTCACAGAGTTCTTGCTAGTTCAGCTTATGCCACTAAATTTCTTTCCTTCCTCATGTGGGTGCACATTGTTTTACCTGTGCTAAGGTCTTTTTGTTCAGGCTCCAACACTGGGCTCAAAGGAGCAGTCAGCGCTCTCACTCATTTAATTACGCCCATGTGATGTACTGGCTGAGAGCTACACCTCGCCTGGCTTCCCTAATCTGATGGCAAATAAGGGTGACATCCATCTCACCATGTCAGAAATAGTAATGGCCACACTTTCTCTTCTCTCTTTGGTCTACATTGATGCAAGACAGCCATTCAGCCTCCACTCCCCTCTCATCCTTCCTTCACTCTTATCATTCATCACGGGAAGTCTCAGCAGATGAGATCGTTTAACAGTGGGCGTGAATGGTGATGTGCACTCTCTCCTTCTGTTAAGGAAGAGCCTTTGCGATTTGGAGTTCAGAGCCTGGCTTCAAAGGAATTTGTCATTGGGACGGACATTTTAATTGGACCATTAACTTTTGGAAAGACTCTTCCAGATATCTTGATGAGTCGTTTTTTCTCCCCTATCCAAAACTCAAACTCGGTCCTTTGCACACACCTCTGACAACATCTTCATACGCACCATTTCCACCTATTACTGTCACAGGCTTTTTTTCTCCCAAGTGCATTACACACTGCCCCCGTTTCAGCCCCTGTGGCTCAATAAAAGAGGTAGAAAAAGATTGGTGAGGACTATTGTGAAAAGTGGACAATGCCTACCATTCTCACAGTGTCTGTTCTGACACCATTTTAAGGCCTTGAGATGGTCTGTGCAAATCATACATACCTGTATGTCAGACATTGAGCAGAATACATGTTACAGTAAGAACCTATATATCTGCAAGTGTGCAGTAATGTAAGTCACTTTGCACTTCTATTCTTTTTGCAATCTCAGAATTGTTGTAACAACACACTAAAGGCACAGAGCAGCTAACTGAGCATACAAATGATACATACCATGGTTCCTGGGTATTTTTACCATCCATTATTCAAAATATACCATGATTAAATTTTAAACGCTATGTTGGACAAGTAAGTCTGGCAACCCACTTGCCCTGAAAAAGCATTAAATTATTATAATCCATTAATCGTTAAAGTGTTTTTTTTTAAATAATGCAATTGTTTTCAGCCTCTTTAATATGGAGACTTCCTGCTTATATCCATTTTTCATCAAAATAAATGGAATATCATTGGGTTTTAGACAAAACAAGGTATTTAACAACATCACCTTAGACTTTGGAAAAACTGAGATTACAGCACTATATTAACATGACAATTAACTTTAGTCGTTTGCTAATAAACCAACATGATCACACCACCCAACTCTATTGTGGTGCTTGCAACATTTTCATAGATGGGTATTAATTTAAAGGATAGGTATATAATATTTTTACAGTAATAAATCATAAAATGACCACGATATGCAATCAGAGATTAAGAAAACATGCTAAATTGAAATAATTGGTTTCTCTGACAACAACGCTACAGCCTCATTTGAAATTTCTGTGCCCATCTGTAACTTGTGTTTTTTTTTTTTTCCCCCGTTTCACGTTAATTAGAGTTCAAATTAATGCCGAATGTTTGCCGAATGAGTAAGTGTCTCAGCCATTAGAAATCATTAATACTTTTTTAGAAGGAGTAGTTGTTTGTGATGGTTAGATTGAACAATATATTTGAGTCTGGGGCGGGCGAATTAGGGGAAACAACTTGCTTGAACCATAGACTCTACATTAAATACCTGTTTAAAATACAGTCTGTGGCTCCGGCTCGCTATCTGGACTGCAGTACAAATTTTTGGGCATACCATTGTTACATATTGCTCTTTTAATAACAAGTAAACACTGTTCAACTCTTTGCATGATGTATGATGAACATAATTCTGATCACGCTGAAGCATTTTTATGTCTCACTGCGTTCTGCTGCAATATTATTCACAAATATGTTGATTGCAAATCAGCCCAGGCAAATACAGAAAGAACAAAACTTACGCTCTTGGACTTTAAAACACTACCACACAGCAAGCAATGAAAATAAGGAAGGGGAGTAGAAGGGAGAGTGCCAATTCTCAAAACCGAAATCGAAAATAACTCTCGCCAGACGGATGAGGTGAGAATGAAAATAGAAGCATACAATAGAGGAAAGACTTTTCTTTTCTTTCTTTTGCCTGTGATCAGTAATCACTGAGGCAGACAGGAGAGTAATCTCAGAGAGGGTTCAACAATTCTGCCCATCCTGAGATTACATTATTTTCCCAAATTGCAAGTGAAGCCTCTCAATCCACAAGCCAATGAATCAACAGTGTAGGCAGGGAGGAGAGAGCAGCATGCGGTGCCATCTAAGACAAGGCGTGTGTGAGGCATCGCATTAAGGAAAGAAAACAACTGGGAATACTCTGTGTGGAACATAATGGCAAAGCAGTGCAGCGGCAGTAGCAAATTATTTCGGTGAACCCTACAGAAAAGTTTCTGTGAAATTCTCATCTCTCGGAAATAAATAAATGATGTGAACATGGACAAACACGTACATCTAATTTAAATAGTCATACTGAGTATTGTGAGAAATGATTGATAAACCTAGCTGAAATTGAAAAAAAAATAGGCATTTGGCAAAAGTCAGAACAGCTCACCCAACTATGGCTGCTTTGGCTGCTCACAATGGATCATTACATTGATAAAAATAAGCCCAAAACATTTGAGATCAGCCCAGTTTAACCTTTTAATAAACATGTTTTCCCATGATCCCCCTGATGCAGTGAGTAGAAAGTGAGGGAGGAAACTTGAAATTGACAGGGAATGAAATTAAAGTTACACCAGTATTATCAGGGTAAAGGAAGATGAATTGGGGGATCAAACAACAACTAAACGCTCTGTTGGACCTGATGATGTGAATGACAAGGTTGTCGGGTAAAGTTTCAGTCTGTGTGGTTTAACTCAAAGTTTTTAAGTTAGGATATGACTGGTTATGTTGTTGGGTTTAAAATAGGGCTGTTGCAAATGCCAGGGATGTTTTTGATCCCAATCCACTGGTGTGATTGTACAAAAAGTCTCCTCAATGCATTTCTTCACTGTAGACCTTTCATTCATTCTCTATTATGGAAAAATGGTAGAAACTAAAGGCCTTTAGCGTATGTCAGATGTATCAGGCTCAACTTTCATTCTTGGTAAAGTCCTACATTAGTATTGCCTTCATTGAACCAGGTTAATGTAGTTTATGTTTCTTTACACCAACAGACACCATCTTGGATCCTAGAAATCACACTCACTTTTGAGTCACTGACTTGAAAGACATCATTTACATCATGTTTTTTCATCTAGATCTTACAGTTTAAGTGAATGGTGACCAGTTTTCAAATGTAAATAAAATAAAAATAACAAAATAAAATGACTCCATACTGCGCGTCTGGTGTAATCCAAATCTCCTGAAGCCCCAACATGCCAAGTTGACTTGACGAATGTCATTTTCATAAAGTTTTTAGCCAAAATCATCACTGTAGATTCTTAGCTTGGAGCCATGCTCTCGTGCACGTGCACACCGTCTGAACTGGGTGTGTGTGGTATGACTGCAACTAAACAGCGTATCGGCAATTCACTGGGGTTGTCTGCCTTGTAAAACACTTCTCTAAACTCTGGCCTAAACAAAAAAACAAAAACAAAAAAACAAGCAAACCAAAAAAAAAAAAAAAACAAAAAAACAAAATAAAACTTGATATGTGCATCAATGAAGAATGCAGCTAGTTGTGAGAAATAATGTGAATTGCAGGGCACATTGAACATCACCACTCTGAATGCACCTTGCTTGGCCTGTCTGTTGGTTGCTTTGCCATCAACTGGAAATGGCTGTTGCAGGTATCTGTTGCCTTTGCCTCCCTAAGTGCACAATGGCAAAAAAACTGCTGACTGACAGTGTTGTGTACAGTTGGAATGCCACAAAAACACACAAACCTCTAAACATCATTTGTGCGACTGACTGTACAAATACAGTCAACAGGAAATTGGATCAATCTTTTTACAGACTGCTAAAAGCTAAATAAAGAGAAGCAAATGGATCGCTGCAATTCATAGAAACAACTGAAATCCAGGCACTGAAACATGGATTTGCAGTTGCCAGTTTGTGTCAGGTATGTCGGGCTTTACCCTGTAATGATTAATGTTCCTCATTAAGTAATAATTTAGCATCTTTCATTTATATTCTGTGTAACTGAGTCTTTTATTCTATGCACATTGCACCATGCAATTGCATCCTCACTCCGGACATAACTGCAAACATCAACGCTGCTGGATGCACACATGTCTCCAATAACGTAATACAGTAAAATAACAGGCCTGTCCACACACAACCAGAATATCCTTTGGTATCCCCATCGCTTTAATTTTGCCCACAAATCCAGCCTTGAAGTAACGCTTAGACCAAGCGTCCAGGCTTTTGTCTGCCTTCAGTCTTTGCTTTGAGTGTTTCCACAGTGTTGAAATAAGGTACTGTATATAAATAATATAAATATCCGGAAACATGATTCTGGCCATATGCCATATAAGTTGTAAGGGTCACTGTTGAGTTTACTTACCTTTAATTTAAGCAGATAATAAATTGTTTAACATCTGGTTTTACAGTTTCTCCTACTAAAGGCGGCGGTTTGCAGGATGTTTGGCCTCTCAGTCCCACCGAGGACATGTGTTACGGTGCATCAGCGCATACACACTATACTTTAAATCTGAGTCACATAATAAAAACAATTTTAAACCTAACCAGAGTTTTGAACAGTTTCACCATAAATACAACAAGACTTTCTGTTTGACTGGATGGCTCCTGTTTTGTTTTATTTTATTTCATTTCATTTCATTTTGTGATCAAATGTTTTATTATTCAAAAAATTCTGGAAAAAACATATATAATAAAAACCAACATAACACAAGTTACAACAGTTGATAAAGAAGAAAAAAAACAACAGTGCTAAACAAAAGGAAAAACAAACAAGGGCAGAGAAAGGTGGCGTCTAATTGATGTAACAGCAAATACAATATGACCTTAAAATGATACAAAAACCATATCTGTGCGACACGGTAATCTATTAATTAGAAAGATAACTTCTATTTTAAGGAATCTATTTCAGTTTAGTTCCTTTAGGGATGACAGGCTTAAACCAGCATGTTTGGCTGGCAAATCAATGAGTCTGAACCACCAAGGAAAAGAATCTACAGCACTATTGATTCTGAAAATCTGTGGCACCTTTCACAATCTCTGGAGAGACCCTTAAGCACATCTCACTGTGAGGACTGTTAAAGACATCCGAAGATACTGATATTCATTTTCGTCTGGAACCGGGAGCCTTTTGATAATCACACCCTCGTGGTAATTAACTCAAGTCAGGTTTCATAACAATACATTGTAAAGCAATTAATAATCAAAGGGATTGGACTGACATGAATCATGTTGTAAAGCCAGAGTGGGTAAGTATGTATTTGCATAATTAACATAATTAACGGTTTATGTTCTTCTGTTTTATATGGAAGGAATCTGTCTTTCAAATACACACAGTGGTGATGTGCTCCACTGGCAGCAACACGATCCCTTTGTTTTACGCAGAAATAAAAATACTAAACAAACACTGGGTTCGGTGCATGTAGGACCTTAGGGTATTTTTATAAATAAAGTGCAATTTTAATGTATTTGCCATTCTCTCTGTTCATTATTGGTGTTTGTTAGGAGTATGAAAATGACTCGTCTAATTCAGTAAAAATGGCCTGAGGCAAAATTGGAAGAAAATAATCAGAAAAAAAAGAATACAAAAATAAGCAACATATTACCTAGACTTGATAATACCAATTAACATTTTGCAAAGCTTGTAGTCTCTGGGTAAAGTCACATTTGACATTGTGATGACATACAGTAAGAATAAGACTTTGCAATATATATACATATATATATATATGTGTATATATATGTGTGTTATATATATATATATATATATATATATATATATATATATATATATATATATATATATAATATACATACATATATATATATGTATGGACCTTGTTGGACCAGGCATCGTCCAAGCCGGTATGGCTTTATCTGTTGTATCTGCTCTCATTCGAGGTGTAGGCGTGTAACTGCAAAGGGTCTTGCCTAAGGCTGGGTCTACCACAGCAGACAAGACCCCAGGTGCAGGCTGTGCAAAGATGCCCCTGAGATAATCCAGTACATAACAGCGGGATGTAAGATGCTGGCAGGGAAGGCGTAAATGGAGCATCATAACCAGGTGGCTAGCATCGTACACAGGAACATCTGTAACGAGTATGGGCTGGAGGTCCCAGGATCAAGGTGGAAGACACCTCCAAAGGTGATCCAGAATGACCGAGCCAAGATCCTGTGGGACTTCCAGTTCCAGACAGAAAAACTGGTGATGGCAAAACAACCGGACATAGTGGTGGTAGACAAAGACAGAGACAGTCGCAGTGGTGGATGTAGCGATCTCAAGTGACAGTAACATCAGGAAAAAAGAGCACGAGAAGCTGGAGAAATACCAGGGTCTCAAGGAGGAGTTGGAGAAGATGTGGGGCGTAAAGGCAAAAGTGGTCCCAGTAGTGATTGGGGCACTCGGAGCAGTAACCCCCAAGCTGGGAGAATGGCTCCGGCAGATACCAGGAAGAACATCTGAGATCTCTGTCTAGAAGAGCGCAATCCTGGGAACAGCTAAGATCCTGCACAGAACCCTCAAGCTCCCAGGAGGCGGGGTGAGAAGGGGTTTTATATATATATATATATATATGGCTATATATATATATATATATATCCTACATTGTATATATATATTATTTCATATATTTTTTATATTTTTCTACACAATAGTTAAATGCTTGTGTTTTTCTTTATGCAACTTGGTTAACTGGTTCTTACCTGTATACCTGTTTCTGTATCTCTGTCCTCCTCTGGGCTGGTTCAGGTATAAAATCCCGGTCCACTGGTGGAGCACCTCTCCCGCAGTCAATTAAAGATTTATTTCAACCAAACCAGAGATGGTTATTGTTGGAACCAACTGTTTTTTTTTTAGGTTTTTTTTTTTTTTTTTAATTTCTGCCTAGTTTGAATGAAGCTGACAAAAATTATGTTAAAATTACAGTTTTTCAAGGGTTAACTTGGCAAGAACAATAAAAGTTATATCTGGTTAAACAAAACATGTTTTAAATGTATAATCTGCAACATTTCCCATTAAAAACAATGTATATACAAATCCCTTTCAATCATCACTTATGACCCACTAGAAGTGTGTGGTGGCTGCTGTATCTGCAGAGACTCCGCTCCATTTTGCTCCTCAGGATGTTTCACCAACCCAAAACGTTGGTATTTGACATTCTGATGGGTTTATGAACAGCTCGGACAAATCCTACTGACTCTATCTTTAAGAAAAAGTCTCTCACTGCCACGATCTTTTACACAGTTCTGACAGACACTAACAATAACAGTCTGAGCTTGTCAGTGGCAAAAACAAGCACAAGCAAAAAAGCAAGCCTCACCTGAGGGCTGTACTACAATGCAAGATTAATGGGTTAGTGAGGAATGTTGAGTTGGAGGTTTCAGTGTCACAAAGATGTCTCTCTTAAAACCTGGCTGGATCACCATGGTAACTTAAACTGAACTCATAACCTGGTCGGGAGCAGATTATCTTCAGAGTTTCAGATCAAATCAGTGATGATGTTCTTTGTTTTTATAGGTTCTTATACATTATATATGTAAAGTTGCTAAGCTGTATGTTTGTAAATTCACCAAATGAAGCTGTGTAATGTAATTACAGCAGCATGCACTGTATGCATCGCATTGCCATGGGAACCTCAGCTGGTGATGCAGAAAATCTGTTTTTCTTTTTGCTTCAGGTCATAGCAGATCATCCATACACGAACAGAATGATGAAGCGAATATAGACTAACATTAATTTTATTTTCCACGTATCCTTCATTATGGGACAGTATCAGACTGACAGCAGCCTAACATGTTTAAATCCGCTGCATCAACTTTAAATTTTGTTGTGCAGCTGTCAGTTAGAAACAAACAGCAACATTAAGTGCGCAGAAGTCAATTAGTAATTTTCTGACAGCACTCCCTTTCTTGCAGCAAGTGTTTCTTTTTGCCAAAATATGTTTTGAATATTCTCCATAGCTCTCTATTGTAGTGATTTGTTCATCTAGACTGAAGCAGGCGCATGTGATCGACCCATTTTGTGCAAAAGAAAGAGTCGATGATGTTCCAAACACCACTTTTTATGTGAACGCACACAGACAACAAAGAAAGTTGTTAACCACCGTTGTGATACCTGTTCCCTCTGACTGGGGCTTCAGGTTTTGTCGAGCCGACAAATGCAACAAATGCCTGGCTATGCTGAGCATCACCTCACTATTAATTGTAGCAACAATGAAAATAATAATACTGTTTGAGTAAATTGTGTTTTTTTTATGTGCTGTAGCGTGTTGTGTTTCTTGTGTTGCTCTCCTGTGTGCAGGTTCTGCCCTCAGACTCCTCCAGCTGCAGTGATTGGCAGCGGCTGTTAGCAATCACTAATCAGACCTGCAGTTTCAAAGCATGAAGAGAAGCTGCGAGTCGGGGCCAGTGGGCCATTCAGCAGACATGACTCTGTGTGTCAGCAGGTCAGTCTGCTTGTTCTTAGCATGATGCCAGTGTGAGCCATTGTATGCCTTTTTTTTTTTTCAAAGGATGGTGACTTTGTGTTTGTACTTTTTTATTGATTTTCTTTCTTTTCTTTTGGCTAGCCTCCCTGTTTCCTCCCTTGAAATATTATGATTAAAAGGCTTCTCAAACGTATGATGACACTTTAAATTACTCCGATGGTGTATTAATGGGTATATATCAGCTGATTTGATTCAAATCTTTGTCCTGGGCTAATCATCGGGAAGAAAACCTCCCATAAAGATGCGCTTCCCACCCCTCCGCTGACACGATTAATGTCTCAGACTCATCAAAGCTAAAAATGAACGCAGGTCTTTCCTTGTCCATCATTTATTCTATTCTTTATTTAAATAGGAAGTGCCACTGAGATTGAAAATCTGTCATGAGACCTAGCCCTGGCCAAAGTAGCAGCCAATCACAAGATTAAAATGCAACAAATACAACATGTTATACAAAAATCCACACTAAAACAACAAGAGCTTTTAAAAACATAGTGGCCTCAAGAAAAACCAGCATGTCTCCATTACCACATTTTATAGCAGCTACATAAAATTTGGTTTTAAACTGACAAATGTGATTTGTGGCGCAACCATGGGATAAAAAAAAAAAATTCTGTCACCATTGACCACTTCATATTTTTTCTAAAGTAAGGGGCCATGGGGCACATTGGGATTGATTTGTTGATTAAAAATACTAGTTTATGCGCACATTTCAGGTTCCTGGACCACACTGGGGAGGTAACTTTCTCAGTAAAAAAAAAAAAAAAAAAAAAAAACAATAAAAAAGGAGGACAACAATGTAGAAATACAATCATAGCAGTTCAGAAGTTCATCTTAAGATCTGAATGCATCATTAAATGCAATCTGAAACTTTCTCATTTTTTGCTTTAGTGAGCTGTGTGCAGTGGAGTACAGTAAGCTCTAAAAAGGGCTCTTTTAATATCACCTGTACACATGAAATTTGCATGCCAACATACTGGCTTATGCACACAATTTGCAACACTGGTGCTTCACATCACCATCATCATCACACAGATCATCCCTGATGATGATGTGCTCCAAATATCTTACTTCACTCACTACATCTAGTGCTTGGTCTGCCATAAAGAATGAGGGAGTATTTTACCTTCAGACCCTTCTTGGTTTTTAGCAATCAAGACAACACTTGGGTTAAATTCAATGTCACATTGCACACCATATCTTGAGCAAACTCTGTGCTTTACTGTAAACCAGCACTATAAGGATAAAGGAAGACTAAATCATCAGCTTACATCTGCAATGCCTGGCCAAAAAAAAGTCAACACCTGGATTTAACCTAAGCAAATAGATAAGATCCTTCCATTGGATAATTACTGCAGTGATTAATATGTTTCAGCTGACAACAAGTTATTTAACTCTAACTGATGCAGTGAGGAGCTTCTCATTTCTTAAACAACCATGTCAGAAGACATATCCTGTGGTCGTGAAAAAGATGTTACTCTGTTTCAGAAGAGTCAAATTATTGACCTGCATCAAGCAAAGAAAACAACTAAGGAGATTAATGAAACTACTAAAACTGGGTTAAGAACTGTCCAACACACTATTAAAACCTGGAAGGACAGTGGTGAACTGTCATCTTTGAGGAAGAAATGTATCAGAAAAAAATCTTGAATGATCGTGATCGGAGATCACTTAAACATTTGGTGAAATCAAATCATAAATAAATCAACAGTAGAACTCACGGCTGTGTTTAATAGTTAAAGTAAGAGCATTTCCACACACACAATGTGAAGAGAACTCAAGGGATTGGGACTAAACAGCTGTGTAGCCTTAAGAAAACCACTTATCAGTGAGGATAATCAGAAAAAAAGGCTTCAGTTTGCTAGGGAGCATAAAGATTGGACTCTGTTCCAGAGTGATGGGGGCATCGGGGTAAGAAGAGAGGTGGATGAAGTGATGCACCCATCATGCCTAGTGCCTACTGTACAATCCTGTGGGGGCTGTGTTATGATCTGGCGTTGCTTCGGTTGCTCAGGTCGAGGTTCAGCAACGTTATGTGCCCAAAAAACGAGGTCAGTGAGGAATGACCAGGTTTTTCCATCAATGGATCTTTTTTTTTTCTTCCCTGATGGCACGGGCATATTCCAAGATGACAATGCCAGGATTCATCGGGCTCAGATTGTGAAAGAGTGGTTCAGGGAGCATGACACAGACCTTAACCACAGTCCAGACCTTAACCCCAATGAAAATCTTTGGGCTGTGCTGGAGAAGACTTTACACAGCGATCCAGTTCTCCCATCATCAATACAAGACCTCAGTCCAACCAAATATTAGAGTTTGTGACTTTTTTTAGCCAGGCAGTGTATTTCTCCATCTATACATCCAGTTTTACACTCTTAACTGCTTCGAAAGATCATCCATGTACAGACTGAAGAGAACAGATGACAGTGTTCCACCTCGTCTAACCCCATTGGTCAGTATGAAGGGTGCAGATATATTCTCACCCCATCCTGCACACATGGTTTGCTGCAAATACCAAAAGTACAAGACCCTTATTAAATACAGGGGGACCTCTTGTTCCTCTAGTTTATCAAACAATTTCCAATGATTAATGCAATCAAAAGGTCGGATCCAGGGAACCCAAATATTGCAGTGTACTTTCTAACAACTTCCATCAGTGTATATATGCACAAATCTGTGCTGTGTTCATTTTTAAAACCAAATTGATTGTTAGTCATTATGCATTCCTGAAGCCTATCCAAGAGAATTTGTTCTAATACATTTGAAAGTACACTTGCCAGGGAAATGGGTATATCATTTTCTAAGCTGGATATTACATTTTTAAAACTTTTTTTACAGTATTATAAATACAGATGATAAGATTGCAAAACATAGTCCAAAATTTCAATACAAAGACTATTAACGACATAAATCTGGTCTGACCTGAACTCCTCTGCCTGGTCGTGTCTACAGCAGGTATAGACATCCAAACAAATGGGCATTACTGTGACCTTCATTGTAATTGGAGTTCAGCATCAAGTAAATGGTCTGAAAAGTTGGTGGTGATCCTGTCTTAATGCGCAACTGACCACAATAAGTCACACTGATTGCATTTTAATGCTGTGTGGAAAAAAACAACAACGTTAATGGTCCAGTGTTGGCACATGGTGCTGAACATTGACAGAGACTTATCTCACCCACTGTGGAGACAAGTCAATCAGCGTGAGGGGCTGCTGCCAAGTACTTGTTGTCGCTTTGTGTCGCTGCTGGAAGGGTCACACTCATCATGCTTTCCACTAATACATCCTGTCCCTCACATCCCCTAATGCCTCACACCTTGACCATGTTGACTGATCAGCACCTGTGACTCATCTACTGCATATGTTGCACAAACAGCCGCTGCCTCATAACAATATAATTGCTGGTCTGGACTTTGTGTAGGTTAGAATAATGAGATATGAGCTCTGCGGCCCCGCCGCACAAAATGACTGTAATAGGTCTACAGGAGATTGATCGGGTTGTTGATCAATACCAATGACTCGCTGATTATTTTGGCGGACTCCCGGCTTTCAAAACTAATTTTCCAGGTCATACTCTGTAATGGAGATAATCTACCTATCAAAATTTCAAGAAACTCTCAAGAGAGGCTCATGTATGATTAAATAGGCTGCCTAACATATAATTCATGCTAGGTGTGCCGTCAAATTGAGTATGTAGTGTGTAGGGGTGGGCGATACCACGAATTTCACCAATATCGATAATGATTCTTTATATTATTAAAAGTGGTTAATGTATTTCATGTAGGGGAGAGCAATGTGCCATTATTTATGAGGTGAATGCATTAATAGGCTAAATACTTTCACTTGACAAAAAGATTTATATTTGAGCCATCTTTATATTTCAGCTTGAAGTTCTTTTTTTAAAACAATTTCATGACAATTAAGGAATCAAATTAATTTGGACAATACATTTCAGTGAGCTGAATATTTATTTTAATGTCAGCTGTTATTTAGCAGCGCAGTTAAACATCAATTGATGGGCAGTTACAGTTTGAATATGTAACCTGCAATTTACACCAGGCACGGCTGCGCCACGTTATGGCTGCGCCACAGCAGTTGGAGCGATTCGAGGCCATTCTAGACAATGCTTGTGATTCCGAGTCTGTTTTTGATGGATGCCGCGTCAATAGTAGCACAGAGCAGATCGAATGGGCAGGAAGTCAGACACAGAAAAGACAGGGAGAATCTGGTTAATTTTCAAAATAAAAGACCCTGTGCAGACTTGCGATTATAAAGACAGACAGAAAAGAAACTATTTAACCACATAGCCATGGTAGAAGCATAAAGAGCAAGGAAAGAGGACATAATTAACAAAATCTGAGCAAGTAAACGTAATCGGGCGGGAAAAACGCTCCGCTGCTGAAACGCTTCTGAAACGCTGCTGCTGGGCGCTGCAGCCATGTGGAGGGCGGATCAGAACCGTGGCACAGACGTGCTGCGCCTGGTTTTTAGGTTACATTAATCAATGTTGAAGATCCGATTTGCTTAAAATATTAATTCAAATACTACTAGCTACCTGGATATTCCTGCCTGAGCCTCTCTAGCAAAGACTCAGTCAACTCTTTCTCTGTGTTGGCGGTCTGGATGTGGAGGCATTCCCTCCTCCTCCACCTCCTCCTCCTCCTCCTCTTTTCTGTTACAGCTCCAGCTTCTTTCTTGTGATGTTTTGTTCTGTGTTTGAACAAAGTTATAGCAAACATCCTTCCTACGACACATTTTCATTCACAGCTGTACAATATCTCCAAATGAAGCTCCTCTTTCATTCACCTGTCACTATGTGTCAGATCAAACTGGTCAGGGTGCGCATCGCATCGTGCTGCGCGGGCATGATGGGTGTGTTGTTTGAGTGCACACAGACAGACAGCAGCAGAGGAGCAAAGAGCACGTGTATACACAACTCAACCTTGTTTGCTGCAGATGGATTGATCCATCCACCCCCAGTAATGTGTTCCAACTACATAAACTGTGGACTTTGTGTGCACAAGAAATCCCCGGATGTATACTACATTAGCAAGAAATCCTCAGTATGTGCCATGATGTTACTGCAAATACTCAACCGTCCCACAATTACACCTGCCAATGCTCCTGATTTCCCCTGGAGATTCCCGCTGCCCTCTCCGTTTCCTCCCAGGGTCCCAATTCTCCAGTTTTTTCCCCTATTTTGTAGGCTGCAAGACATGGTAAAAAAAAGTTATTTTGCGATTATTTTGACTGAAATTGCAACATGCAATATAACAAACACGTTTTCTTTCATCTGAAGAGCAAGGCTTTTAGGCCAGCTCACTGTTTTTCTCACACACATTCCCTTTTTCAAAATTTGGTTCTGGCTCAGATTTCAGTATTGCACTTGTCCATATTGTGATTTTGATAATATTACAATTAATTGTGCAGCCCTACTATTTTCACATTTTTTTCCCTTTCGTTGTCACAACTGTTCTGACACTGCACAGCTTTTACAACAATACAGCAGCACATGACACAAAAAGAGCTGCTCATTCCTGTTGTTTCAGTTGTCCTTCACACATTCGTGCTCATTCATTCATGCACAATCTTGTCTAACTCAGTGAGTGAGAGACGGAGAGAGAAATGGAGGGTAATAAGAGAAAAAAAATCTCAAATTCCTGTATAAAAGTTTTAAAGGAAAGGGGCAGCCAAACTAACGTACCTTTAGAAAAATTTCTGCAGGCATCAAAATCGCCAGAATGTAGTAAATAAAATCAATGAAACGGGGGAGACCCTTCTGACCCCCCTCTTTAGTCTCAAAATCCTCCCTATTTTGGAGGTCTTAAGGTTTGCAAGTATGCCCATGATGCATTGTGTCTCCTCAGACTGTTCCAGGGCGGACTGCGAGGCAGACGGCTCGAGCACCATGCTGTAGTTTTCTTTGCGTTTTTAATATCATCACTAACTTCACCTTTTTTAGGGGAGAAATCAACTGTGTAGACTTGGATATTGATCATTTTAATAAAATTAATGGTGAATTCAAAGTGTGTTTATAATATCAAGTGTGACTGATTGTATTGCCCAGTTTATACGGTACGTCTACAGCACAGCTGATTTTATCTGACTCAAAGTCATAACATGCACACACACATAACTTAATGTCAGTGTCTGACACTAGTCCTAATCTTGACTGTGTTGAAAACAGAAAACTACACTGAGTTTCAGGAACAGAGAAGCACTTAGGAGGTGGTTTGGCTTAATCATGAGCTATCCCCAGTCCGGGCCTCGCCAGCTTCGGTCTCAGCTCCTGTGAAGTGTGAGCTTTGTCTTGTCTCCTCTGTTTAGTTTTAGGTTGGTGTTAGATGAATCCCAAAAATAAAAGATAAAAGAGGTGTTTTTTCTAATAAAATCTTTGAGTTAGAAGGCGGTGCAGCTGTAGTGTGTCCTCAGCAGAGCTCTCCAACACACTCCTGACGTCATTTCCACAACACACAGCTTCATCACTCTCATTATCTCTCCATGAAAATCAGTCCAAAGGGTTTTGGGGAAAAAGGAAAAGAAATAAAACAAACTAAAACCCCTCTTATCATTTATAAGAATAGGCAATAACATGGTATTCTTTCTGATGTTTTATGTGTTTGGTCTAATATTCCTGTTTTTAATGATACTTGGAAACAAAACTGTAATTAACATGATCAATGTTATGGTTATAAAATAAACAAATGATCTTTTTTGCAATTATACTAATGACTCTGCATTGTTTTACTGGCTCTGTGCCCTGGATTACAACCAATTCTGTCATTTTTTTTTTTTTTTAACAGTTTGAATATTATTCAAGCAGACAGTCACTTCAGCAGCCTCCTCCTCCTACAGACTGTAGCTGCTATTGTCTGGTCTCTTTTTAATCTTAATATTATTTGACCTTAAGTTTTTTTTATTACTCTTTAAATAAATCATGGACCACAAACATTTTTTCCCTTTTTTATCCAATCTGCCTTGAAATAATACTGGAAAATATGTCACTGAGTGGAGGAGGTGATGTTGATTTATGTTTGTATAAACAATTTTCAATAACTGTAGCTCAGACCAGTGATGCTGTTATAGTCATGTGATGCAGATAAAATGTATTCGTGGAGAATAATTCAGTGTGAACATTTCACAGTCAGCATGCAGTACATACTGATGTAGCAGGCAGTGCGTTAGTATGTTATTCTGAACACAGCCACATATTCTGTGATGTAGTTTTTTCTCTATTGTTGCTGAAACAAGTAAATAAGGGGCAGGGATTACTTAACTCCTTTTTAAAGCTACTGCCCTGACAGAAAAACTTAAATGGGTTTTAGTCTTTGTTCTTTGTGGAACTATGCCCTGCACTGTCGTCCAACAAGTTTTGAATTTGTTCTCCCCAACTTTTCCAGCCCCCCCCCCCCCCCCCCCCCCCCCCAGGTCAAAGTCCAGTACGTGCTTCTCAGCTTGCAGAGGTGAATTTTCCAGAGGCGACATAAGGTCACAGAAAACCTAGGGTTCTAATGGTGGTTGGAAGCTAGCTTTCACTCCTGAGCAGAAAATGACGAAGCTTTCTTTACTGCTACGCCGCATGGGCCGGGCTGCACAAGTCATCAGTCACATAGGTGCAAAGGGGTAAGGGTGGGCACATCCACACCAGGATTGAGAGCTGACTGATGGGTAATTGCAGTAAAGCTCTGCCACTAAGGCGAGCCATCTATTAACGTCAGTCCTTCCAACTGAGCCCCGGGTCTGGGGTCCGGACAGTGTTGCTATGGAGCATTTGATTTCACAGCACATTTGGCAGTTGGATTCACAATACGAACTACATCACTGCTCCTCTTAGATTTGCAATTTAAAAAGTGCACTAAATTATAGCAAGCATATTGTAATTATGGCGAGGGGGAGAGAGAGAGAGAGACAGTAATAGAGAGGCAGACCTTTCTTGTTACACCCAAAAGTGGTCCTGCTCTCAGCAATTTTGAACATCAATAACTCTGTCTGTCCAGTTTTGTGCTAGAACCATGCTGATTGCAGCCAGATGAAAATTGAAGTGATTTTCCATACAGGATTCATTATGTGTGATGACAGAATGCTCAGAAAAGTGAATCTGAAGTTGCATCAGGCTTTACTACATAAATGTCGCCCAGCATTTTCTTTTCATGCTTCTTGTTGCTTATGCATACACCAAACATTTCCATATACCTCCTTCTCTATGGCACCTGCAGCATACAGTATACTAAACATCATTTAGAGCCTTTTGAAACTGCAAATACAGGTGAGCTTTTTCAGAAATTATTAGCGCCACTTTTCAACCAACATAACTCTGCAAAAGTGGCCCTATTTCAGATGAGTGAGCCAACTTAAAGCTCAAACTGGTGCCTCGGCAGACAGGACAGCTGGGGCAGGATCTGAAAAGATAAGATCTGACGTGCACAGTTTGTAGCGAGAGTAGATTTAATTTTGACAGAGAAGTTTGATTTAGTCTTTTAACTAAGATTGCATTTAGTTGTAGTTTGAAGTTGAAGTTGAACTAGTTTTAATTGACTAAATCTCACAAGATTTAAGTCAATAAATCTGCAGTAAATGTTTCTCTAGAATTTCCAAACTCATTATGTACTCCTGGAGGAGCCATCTATTCACTTGTTTTTAACATAAACATTTAGCCCACTAAGTTATATTTCTGCTCCTTTCTCCATGTAAAACATTAAGTATATTGCATTTCTTCAAATGTGTATTCTTTTTGTTACATATTCGCTTCAATTTGAGGACAGCGAAACTTTACAATTACTATCCTTGGTGTCAACCGATGTAATTACAATCTAAGATTAACAACTGTGCATCGTTCACCTCTCTTATCAGTGCAGGACAGCAGTGGTTTCTTTAGGCTTGTATTGAATTTCAAGTTTAGCAAAAACACACCAGCTCAGGTTAGCTAAAATTACACGTGTAGATAAAATAACATCAGCTTGAAGGAAAAAAGAAATAAGGGGATAGTTCACTTAAAAATTTAAAACTCATTATCTACTCACCCTCATGCCGATTGAAGGTCAGGTTTAGTTTTTTAGTCCACAAAACACCTGGAGTTTCACAGTAAAACACTGTTGCAGAATCTCCCAAACAGTTTAAATGAATGATGACCAGTTTTCAAACATGTAAATGGCATCTTTCAAGTCAACATGTTGGGGCTTCAGGAGAATTGGATTACACCAGATGAGCAGTATAGAGACATTTTATTTAATTTTTAAATTTTCTTTATTTTTACGTTTGAAAACTTGTCACCATTAACTGAAACTGTGAGATTCTGCAGCAAGGTTTTCCTGTGAAACTCCAGCAGTTTTTTGTGGACTAAACTAAACCCGAGCTTTGACTGAATTTGCATTTTGGGGTGAACTATCCCTTTAAGTCTGTTTATTTTTGCACAAATTTCCAAGATTACTCATCAGCAAATAACGCTTCAAGATTTGTCAAGTTGTACGTCAACCTTGTTGTTTTTATTTGTTGACAAAAACACCAAATGTCATAGTTTGTATCATCATAAATCTTTTTTTTTTCCATTTTCATCAGGGAAAAATGTTGAGGAAAATTACTAGTCAATAAAATTAAGAGATTTAGTGCCTTTACCAGCGGACCAATCGGTCGTGCATTCTCTCTCCCAACTTGTCAGATATTGACATTTTGTCACCGCCCTTCTTCTACTCATACACATGCACAAAATACCCATTAGCGGCTGACACAGACGCACTGGGCTGGCAAGGGACTTCAATGTTAACCCATCCACTGCTGAATGAGACACAGCAGGTTTTCAAAGTAGTATAAAGAGGGAGAAAGAGGGAGTCCTGGTCTGGAAAAGGTGGGTGTATGGATGGGTCAAACAACGACTTTAATCCAGGAGACTGGGGTTTGTGTCCCAAGTGAAACCAAAACCTCAAAAGTTTTAGGTTACAATGGTAACTATGGTTTAGGTTATCATGTTACATACGTCACATGACTTGCAGCAGTTAACTTTTATCTTGCAGTTATTCGTGGTGTTATCCTAAACCTACCAAAGCAGTTTTGTAAATAGTTTTGAATTGACAAATGACAGACAAGACACTGACATACTACATATATCGCACATACTGTTAGACAATGACACAACAAAGACACAATACAGGTATATAAAATTAAACAGAACATAACAGACCAATGACAGGGGAAGGACAAGAGGGATCAGACCAAATACAGTAAAATACAGTCATGATCTGTTTCACATTAACCATGTGTTAAAAAGGTTTTCTTCTTCTGTCGTCTTTACTGCAGTGACTGAAGGCATACACCAAACGGCACATAATTTGTTGCATTTTTTATAAAAATGTACTTTGTATTGACACTAATTGCTATATTTCAAAGCAATTACTTCTGCTTCATGCCATAAATATAACAACTTTTAAAAAAAAATCTTTGTTCCTTTTTAAGCTCATTGTTTTGCTGCTTTGAATGCAAATCAACAAAAAAAAAAAAAAAAAGAAGAAGAAAAATGTTTTCCCACCAAGAATTATATGACAGAGTCAAAGGTATGAGGCTGTATTTCATTCTTTTCTCCCACAAACTCAATAATAATCTCACACAGACACAATTTTACTCACACCCACTCCACACACTACTACACCGTCATGCATGCACAACCATACTCTCACAGGCAATATTGTCTGGGCCATAAATCATGAATTATGTACAGACACAGCTGTACTTTCTTAGAAGCATTATCATTCCCACTTACAGACAGACACCATCATACTGTGACACATACACCATAATACTCTCTATGGTTTGCAAGATAGAGTAGTGGTGCGTAAGAGAAGGAATTATATTGTTCTTTGTGAGAGAAACTGTAGTGTGTGTGTGAGAAAGAATGATAGTGTAAGTGAGAAACAATGGTTGGACGTGTGAATTAGCATAATGATGTGAGACAATATGATGTATGTAGAAATGTGTGTCTGAGAAAAAAAATGACAGTGCATGTGAAAAGAAAATAGTCGTGTTTGACAGAGTTGGGTAATCTAAGTGAGGGGCAGTGATAATTGTCTCATGATAACGGTTTATGTGAGAATATTATTTCATGTGAGAGCATAATTAAAAGGAAGGTTGGTTTGATCGAACAGGAAGACAGTTTAAATCCTCATTTCGTCATAGGCTTGCCTTGAAAACAAAGCCTGGTACCTGCCCAGAGCACTGCCAGCTAAAGTGGAGATAAATTCATATGACAACTCAAGATCAGTGAGAAGCGAAGATATGTTTAATTCAAAACAATGTTTAATTCAAGAGTACCTCTAACAATCAGAACTGGTCTCCCTCAGTAGAACATGCTACATGGGCAAATTACCCACTGTTTGTCTCTTGCATGAGTTGGCAAGAAAGTTCTGTGTGCTTTGCAAATCAGCAGGAAGACACTGCAGAGGCGCAAACAGCAACTTTAAACTGACTCACTGACCAACACAGGAATGTCGGACGAGGTCCTGACTTACACTGTTACTGAGATCATTCAAATATACTGTAAAGCAACAATAAATGCATGTTCTTCAGAAATGTGTTCTTAACCACCCAGTAAGTATATAAAATGATGTGACAGGATGGTATTTTTTCTTCTGTATCGGGTTGCTGGAAGCGCAGTGAACTGAAGTGACTTGCAGGGCTGATTTGGACTGAGAGAGTCACTGAAGGGCGTTTTCACACGAGGTACGATTGCTTCGTGCCACAGTATGATTGCCCCCCCGCCAGTCAGTGTTCACACTATTGATGTTGCTCCACCTCCGAGCACACTGGCGAATGTACACACTCATGTACACATGTGGCTGTAGTGCACCTAGTTAGTTTGCAGTCTGCTAATAAACACAACATTGAAGAAGTTTGTCCGTGTCGTCAACTAGGCGACGTTTGTTAATGTGTTGACCACAAAACGGTGACTGCCAATCTAAAGATCTGAAAGATCTCAGGTGTCAATACAGTGGGGTCGATCTTTGTAAATGCCTGCTATCGTCATGTTTTGGAGACCCTGTCAATGACGTCCCCCTCGCCTGCCTTTCCTGCAGCTTCCTCTGCCTCAAAAGAGACTGAGGACAATCTACCAGCTTTCATTGCTAAAACTGGGTGGAAGGAATTAGTGAGTAAAAAAGAAAAAATCTTAGGGCAGCCTCTTCAGTGTGGAGGCGGCACTGACTTGTAAGAAAAATGGGGCAAAAGCATCATTTCCAGCATGCCCTTGAAAAAATGTAAGGGGTGTAGGTTTGTCCTACTAGTACAAAGTTGTTGCATAAATGTACGTGCAATGTAACTTTTGTATCATGTAGTGTAGTCGCAACCTACTGAGTGGAAAATCAAGGTGTCATCACCATCACGTTATTTTAAAATGTTGCGTGAAAGTTGCAGGAACGTAGTTGCAACATAACTTTTGTGACATGTGATGCTGTAGCGATCTACGAGAGAAATTCCAGGGTTGTTGTGCAACACGTTATTTTAACCATCAGAAGGCAGCGAGATCTCCATTTGTCTGTTATTGCAAGACTACATTTCAAGAGGCGAAAGGGTTTTTTCCGCACCTTGCAGATCTTTAAAAGCCAATCAAAGGCCAAGTATTTTCTACCAAAATCTTTGTCTGATTCAAATTGGAATAATAATCAATTAAACTAGCACAGGGCCAAGAGATAGGACAATGAAGAAGAGCTAGAAAATCCAAGTAGCCCCCCATAACATACAAATGTGTTGTATGATGTTGTCTGATGTCTGATGTCTGACAATTGTTAATAAATGAGCTCAGACTTGCCGAACATAATTTCAAATCCAGCTCAGTCCCTGCTTTGTTCTCAATGAATCATTTTTTAGAAGAAAACTTTTTGGAAGAAATTGAATCCATTGTTTGTTGTTGTTTTTATTGTGTTGTATGTCAGAAAATCCAGAAGGTAATGAGTGACTAACTGCATGAACTATTTTGAACCGGTTTTTCTTTCAGGTGTTCTGACACAGCACATGCAGGCTGATAGACAACACAAAGCCTCAATAAAATGTGTTCAAATGTTTTGTTCTTTTTTGTATTTGTGCAGAAAAAATGGTATGAAAAAAATTCCCCAGCCCTAGGTTTTACAGAAGTATCATTCGTTCAACAAAAATTCCACTAATTTGTTTTCTGAACACTAGTGTCACAAAACTTTCAAATGCACACTGATTCTGTGGACCACCTGAAACATGAAAAAGTCTTGTTTCGGCAGCCTGCATTTGCAAGGTAGCCTTGTTTGGTTCTATGGGGTGTAACAGATCTTCCAAAGATGTACATTCTGATGCCTAAAAACACCACACAAAAGGAGGAAAGAAACAGTAAATTGCAGAGAAGTGCCTTTCTTTGCTGCTACAAAATGGCACCATTTATGTTGTGAGATGCGGTAGAATTAGGGTTAAAAAAGTGTTGCGTTGATATGGTCGTATAAAGTGCCTCTGCAAACAAATACTGTTCCTTTTATTAGCTTATTCAGTCCTATGAGACCAGTGATGTGACTGTTTGAGCTATTAAACTGAAGCCCACACAGTGATAATTTGCTGCAACCACCGAGCCGTAGCCATCACCTGTGAAACGTAAAATGCACCCGAGATATGCAGACATTTAGAATATATTTACCTTTTTAACCTTCTCACACAGGTCAGTGTCAGCAGTACTTACAAGAGAGGGTTTATTGATGACTTGCCACCCACAAGAGATGCTGGTGTAAAGAATCCCAGTGGAGGACCACCATGAACAAGGCTTACAGCAATGGCCCACCTTGCAATGAAATATAGATCCTCTCTTAAAGCTGGAGAAAACATAGAATTAAGGACAAAAAGCAGAATAAAATGGATGGGACAGAACCTATAACGAAACTAGGGCAGGGATTATGGGTAATCTTAAGAAATCAATACATCGGGACCAAAAAAGAAATCCAACACTTACTAGAACTGTCCGGAGCCAAATTCAATTTGTGGTCCCTTCCTTCAAACATTGGTACCAGTACCAGGAAAAGCAAGGAAAAATAATATTCAATTTTCACTGCTATTCTTATCTCCAAAATGACCGTACCGCAGTCCACCATTTTCCTCATTTCAAAGGCACTTAAAATATTGCCAATATGCAAACTTTGTCCCATTCTGGATGAGGTAAACAACATGACATCCTTGTTTGAAGGTCAGATGATTTAGGTAGATTTAAAAAAAAAAAAAAAAAAAAGCATAATCCTAAAATTGGCATATTATTGCCATTATTATAATTGTTATTACTGTGCAAGGCAGCTTTATTTATATAGCCCATTTCAAACACAAAGGCACTCAAATGCTTTCCATAGACAAAGAAAATCATTAGAATGACATTTGAAAACAATAAGCAATAAAAACTAGAATGAATTCAAAGAACAAGGACGAGCTGTTTTTACAGCTAAGAGCTTAATGGTTGACATGTGACACTAATTTCTTAGTGAATCGCAGGCATACTGTTAAAATTAAGAAATATTAAGCCCATCACCATTGTTGAGGATATAAGGTTCAAACTGGAGCCACAAACCACCAGGAGACAAGCGATGCATTCAGCTGTCATTTATTGTTGTTCAGAAATGATGATGAATGCTGATTAGATGCTTGTCATGATGTTTGCCAGGGTCCTAAACAAAGAGAGAAATAAGTTATAATATTTGCAAAATCAATCACTGAATCATAAATCTAGTCTTTAAACTGTTTCACATTAAAGTGCAATAAACGCTGAATAACAACTGGCTGGACATGTACTGAAATATAATATTTAACAAATTAAATCAATCAAACTTTATCAAACATTGATCAAATTAATCAGACATTGTCCTTAGCTTCAATTCAATTGTGTACACATCATAATGTCAAAAAATGTTACTTACACTGATGGATTCTCAAGAGATACCTGGCAAAGACCACCAGAATGGAGATGTTTGGAGACAAAGACGAGGAATTTTGGTCCTGACCTCTACTTGTAGACTTAGATGTGGGAGGAGCTACCAAAAGTAGGTCAAAATGATCCACCACTTGATGTCTCCTTGACAATGTGAGGTGAGTAAATCTTTTCACTGCTGATAATGTACCATGTTAAAGTAACAGCTAATGGTAAAGTTGTGCGGCTTCAATAAAACTTTATAGTATCCAACACTATAGAAATATAATTAAGACTTTGATATCGGGGGTTGCATCACTTGACTTTCATTAATGCTAGCCTGAAGACGTGCTCCCTGATGCGCCTGATCCGACTCTGAGATCCGCCGCATTTCTTTTATCAACAGCAGCGCTGCAAGTGGCCCCTGTGGGAGAATCTGAAACGTTAAAGTATCAGGGTCCTATGACTTGGCTAGGCCAGCTGCTGATGAAGTGCCACGGCAGCTTGATGCTCCTGATCCCCCCTACATTTCTTCATCACTGGCAGTGTTAGAAGTGGCCCCTGTGGATGGCTGTCATCTATGATCCAGCATCTTTGACATTATTGTGACAAAAGTTGGAGGATTTTAAATGTTGTTTGTAAAGCCAGTGGCTCCATTAAGTTGCTCCCTGTTCACCACGTTTAAGTACCAGCTAATGCTAATGTTAGCTTAGAAGCGTTAGAATTGGTGGCTTCAATAAAAAACATTATTTGCCACTATAGAAATATAATTTCCTACCTTATTCACTCAGTTTCAATTCACTTTGAAGGTCATTCGCTGACTCACTTGGCTAACATTGATCTTTGCAGACAAGTACCTTGCTTGGCTGCTACAAAATAGCTTTATAAAAATATCTTTTACTCACATTAATTGCTAAAGGATGTTGCCTTTTACAATGTGAAAAGCAGTAGAATTAGGACTAAAATGGTGCTGGGTTGATGTTGTCATACAAAGTGTTGCAGGAAACAAATCCTGCTTTTTATTGGCTTATTCAGTCCTGTGAGACCGGTGATGTAATTGGTTGAGCTGTTAAACTGAAGCCCACACAGTGATGACTTGCTGTAACCATTGAGCCGTAGTCGTCAACATGAAACGTAAAAAAGGTTCATGCTAAAATATTTTTACCTTAACCTTCTCATGCAGTGTCAGCATTTTCTTCCAAGAAAAGCTTTATTGAGCTTATTGACTTCTCACCAACTAGACAGAAAGTCAGTGCTGGTGCAAAGAATCCTGGTGAAGGACCACTGTGAATGAGGCTTACTGCAACGGCCCAGCTAGTAATGAAATATACAGTAGATCATCTTAAAAAATCAATACATTAGGACCAAAAAATATAACACTTACCGGAACTGTCCAGAGCCAAATTCAGTTTGCTGCCCCTTTCTTCAAACATTGGTACCAGTACCTCAAAACAAGAAAAAAAAATAATATCCAATTTTCAATGCTCCTCTTATCTCTGAAATGACCGTCCTGCAGTCCCACATTTTTCCTCATTTCAAAGACACTTAAAATAAACTTCACCCCATTCTGGATGAGGTAACACAGCATGACATCCTTGTTGAAGGGAAGGTGATTTGGGTAGACTAAAAAAAAATGAATGGATTATCATATAATTGGCATATGATTATTATTATTATTATTAGACAAGACAAGCCAGCATTAGCACATTTTAAACACAGAGGTAATTCAAAGTTGTTCCCACACCAATGAAAATCATTAGAATGACATTTAAAAATAATTAACTTGAACCAGAATAAAATCAAATGAAAAGAACCAGCTCACCTCTTACTTGACTCTGAAGGCCGTCCGCTGAAATACTTGTGAGTGTGATGTCAGGGTCTAATTCACTGACTAACTTTTAACTTTAAAGCTTCTGTTGAATGTGCCACTGGTGCTCTCTGATGCACCTGATCCAACTCTGAAGATCTGCCACGTTTCTTTCGTCCGTGGCAGCATTACAAGCGGCCCCTGTGGATGGCTGTCCAAAATTTATGACATTGCTGTGACAACAGCTGGAGGATTTGCAATGTACCTGTGAGGCCATTGGCTTCACTGAGTCCACTTTCTTCCTAATCATGATTTAGAAGGTGGGCAGTGTCCGTGAAGTCCCTCTTCTTCATGCTTGAAGATAAATCAATGTGGAACTGATACTTCGGTTTACTTTTAAGTAAGACTGTCACAGAAAACAACTACTTTTAACCCCATATCTTTCATTCTAGTATATATTCACCTGTTCCTTCCATGTGACTATTTGCATTCGCACAGGGCCAGCTCTAGGATTTTGGTAAATCTAAATAAGTTTTATTTTTTTTGGCCCAAAACATCCACTGCAACCACCAAATCACACACACTGCACTGAATCAACGCACACATCATCACCTCTGTTATGGCCTCTGCAACAGCAGTCGAGACAGAGGAAGGAGTAGATGCCTTGACAACGTTGCCTCAGTATCAGTTAGGTCAGCTGAAGAGGTACGTGGTCCAGGTCCAGTGGAGGTTGCTCCAAAATATTTCAGCAATGCCCCTGAAAAGATTGTACATAGGTATGTTATAAATGTTCCAAATGCCTATTTGTTAAACACACAACAAATGCAGCTTTATCCAACTATCCAAACCATGTCCCAATATGACCTACACAAACACAAATTAAAATAGTTATAAATAATTAGCCTGAAACTATTTTGGATATTTAATATACTACGATGCTTGCAATCCTACTCAGGTTAGTTAGCATACAAATAACAAAAAAATCAAGCCTTTTCTAATTAAAAGCATTTCAGCTAAAACTAACAACAAACTTTGCTTTTAATGAGCTACTTGTGTTTGTAATGTTCCAGTTTGACAAGGAGGGGTCAGGGTGATTTGTTAGTCCGTGATCTAAAAACAGTGAACACACTGAAAAGAGATGTGGTTTACACGGCCTGGAGGAAGTTTGAGCTGACATTGTTATCAGAGTTTCAGGGTTTTTGGATGAGCGTTCAGGTATGCCAGAGAAGGTCAAATTATCACACATACTTCTTGTTTGAATTTCCAGTATGGTTTCTTTCGCTGTTTTGTTTTCTTTTATTACAGAGTCCATGATTTTGGTGAGTGTTTTTTCAGCAGTCTGGAGAGAGTTGTTGGACTGTTCTGGTGTAACCAGTAAGTCAAGTTTGCTGTTGATGGAGAGCGAGATACTAACCTCGATTTCTGTTGTTTGGAGATTGCTTGTGTCTGTGGATGATTATTTTTTCTGTTTGTTTGGGTTGGATGATTCTGTCAGCGTGTGGTCAAATCCATTATGCACTGGTTGCAGTGGTGATCGATGAATGCTTCCAAGTCTAAGTCCTCCAGTCTGTGAGAATTGTAATACATTTGTCTACAAGATGATGTGTAGTTTATTATGTTGTTTAGTTGAAAGAAAAGTGTGAATGAAAAGTGAAGGAAAGAGTAGCCTCTTTGCGTGCTGTCTCGCAATACTCCGCCTCTAATGTCAGCGTACTCCAAAGAGTGGGAGAGAGGCAGATGAAAGAATAACAAGCGGCACTACAAGTCAAATCACGGCCAGTTTTTTTCATTCATTCATTCATTCATTCATTCATTCAACCTTTATTTACTTCTCAGGAATATGAAATGAGGGTGGCCATCATGTGCAGTGATGCCGAGATTACATTAGGCAGCAAAGCAGAAATATAATAAAAACAAAGCAGGAAAAAACAGAAATTTAATAAAGTAAAACAGCCAATAAGAATTCAACAACTGATTAAGGTAATTCCTAGTTAAAACATATACGTGTAAGAATGTTAAGGTTTCTAAGCGTGTTTTTAAAATCTCCCAAAGTTATCAGAGACTCAACATTTAAAGTGCATTGCAAGTTATTCCATGAGTGAGCACAGAACCTAAAAGCAGTCTTTCCAAGTTCAGAACTGACGTGAGGAACATGAAGTGTAATCCAGTCCTGAGAGCGGGTTTTTAATAAGCTCCTGTCCTGAAGTGTAACAGAGAGGTAAGGTAAGTTGGTAATTTGTTAAGGAGCGCTTTGTAGATAAATAAATACCAATGTTGGTCTCGTCTCACAGAGAGAGACGGCCAGCAAACGTTTTTTATACGGAGTACAGTGATGGGCGCTGCAGGTTATCACTGGTGATGAACCTGAGAGCAGAGTGGTAAATTGCATCCAGGGGCTTAAGGGTGGTAACAGCAGCATGTCTATAAATTATATCACAATAATCCAGAACAGGGAGAAATACTGAGTATTGGGAAGCAAGATTTGTTCCTGTTGAGAAAGCCAAGTTTCATCCGCAGTTGTTTTAGTGAATTTATCGTCAATCCAGTATCCAGATATTTGTAGCGTGAGACTCCTTCGATAGGTGCACCTGATAAAATGCTGATGTGACATATACTGTGATCGAACATGAGTTTGAGATCAACGAGTGCCTCCTGAAGAATATTAAATGAAAATTGCAGACTGTCAATGGCCAATTGTGTGGAATCAGCCCAACAATATAAAATAGTATCGTCAGCATACAAATGATCAGTACAAGTACTTAGAGCCCGGACGATATCATTAATACAGATTGCGAAAAGGACAGGCCCTAAAATTGAACCTATTTGTCAGTTTTCCTGAGGGCTCAGAGGAAGACATCTGTTAACATTATACTGTAAGAGTATGCCTCTTTGTAGCCACTAATTTATAACATATTCTGTGTGGCTGAAACCTCAGTGATTTTCCTATTTTGCCCATTTGCTGCTGAAAGCCCTGCACAGTTTATCGCAGCAGCTGGCCGTACATTCACATACTTAATTTCTGCTAAATATGCTATTATCCTGTTTCAAATATATTATCCTCTCTTACATACATATACATTTGTCCTTGCTTTTATTTTATCATACGTTTTTACAATATACAATATTATGTGAGAGTATAATGTGTGTGCAAGGATATAGTTCTTAGGCTAAGGATATACTGCTGTGTGTAGGAGAGCATTATGGTGCATATAAGAGGGTATTGTGTGTGTTATGGAAAATAGTAATCTGTGTAGGAGAGTAGTAACATGAAAGAGGCTGTAGTTGTGTGTGTGGAAGAAATGTGTGTGAGACCAAGTATGAATTATCACTCAAGGTGGAAGTGGTCTATTTGCTCCTGTTAACAACGGCTCATAAAAAGCATTTAGAGGGTGTTAAAAAACAAACAAACAAACAAAAAAAACTGCTGCTATAGTATGTCTTCCTATAGTGCCATGCACCTACACTCTTCCACCCACCATCCCACAAAAAGTCTTGCTGACACTCGATTAATGTTCAAACTCTGAAAAAAAGGCGCTTGCACGTAAATCTAAATTATAGTTTGTCAGGCATCTCTCGCTTTGAATGCATTTTCCTCTAAGTAACCATTATGTACATTTTGGTGTTGCGTTAGACTCGTGGCTCAAAATGTTTAAACACTAATGGAGTGAGAGGTGAAATCAGACTGGAGCTGGACTATAGTGAACAGTCAGCATTTGTATTGCTTACAGGGAAACTGTGAGTTGGGGGGGGGGCACATGCTGTAGAAAAATATTAGATATTGTTTATTGAATGAATTTTTTTCTTCATTTTCCTAAGCCATCCTGCTTTACAAACCCAGACATGCACAGGAAAAGTATTGGGGGTTTGTTTTATTTTTTATTATTGAGACATTATTCCCAAGGGACGTACTGGAAAATGAAAAATGCCAGCTTCTAGTTTATGAGATTTTTTCCATTCAAGCGAAATAAATAAATAAAGGAAACAGCATCCTCATGAGTTAAGGGCTGGGACGGGGAATAACGGAGGTCAGGGCCAAACTGCTGCTGCCTGTTAAAAATAATCAACAAAAAGTGTTATTTCTACAATATACTGTTTGTCCTGTCATGCAAAGATAACAGATGAATCAATACAATATTATGTTTAAAAGTGCAATATTTAAGAATTGGCCACATGTTAAATTCATAATCTGAACAAATAGGGGCACCATACTGCCAGCGCTAACTGCTGCTGGCTGTAGCTGCTGTTAGCTAGTTAGCTCACTTAGCCATGCAGCTAGCAGTTCTGTTGACTCTGCCTGAGGTTGCAGCCGAAAGTGCTGGGGGAGTGTTGGTGGAGGAGCTTTGGACCACCAGTAGGAGGAGGTTTTCAGGTCTCAGAGTCGAAGTCCGGGGACGAAAACTAGGGCTGTGACAAAAACCGCATTACCGTCACCATTATTGTCATCCTTGCAAATTTTATGTGAAGGGTCTTATGTTGAGATCAGCACACTGATCTATTAATACACCTAAGAGTCAGCACTGTCACACACAAGTCAGGGACATAGCCCGTTAACAACGTGCTAAAAACAACTATCTTCAAGAAGAAAAATGGATAAATGAATAACTACAGAAGACAATGGAAGTTTTATTTATCAATATGGATTTATTTTGCCACATCCCCAAAAAAGATGCTGCAGTTCAAGGCAGGATTACAAAGCACAGGAGCTGACGTTGTAAAGGTACAGTGCTAGTCTTAGCATTAGCTTAATGTTAGCCTTTCCTGCTCAGCTTACTTCACTTTTCCAGCAGTTGGGAAACAACAGACACGACTTCTCTTGGTCTTGAGAAGCTGCACCGTTTATTAACTGACAGTCGGCAGTAAGTTGTCAACCTGACAGTAAATGTACAGTTCAGGTTACTAAGTTTTGCTCTGACATGAGCAGCACTGGGGTCTGTCACTTGTTCTCATTCCCTTGCATGATGCACACACTTCCACACCACTCTACTCCATAAAGGAGCTATGCTACACTTATGAAAGCGTGCTTCTGGTAAAAAGTAATTACCTTGGTGTTGTTTAGGGATGGGTATTGTTTGAAAAGTTATGATATCAGTATCCTTAAAGTGATACTGATACCAATAGAGTGCTTCATTTGATACCTTTGGTTTTCATGGCATTTTAGCACAATCAAAGAACGTTTGCAGTGATTAGCTGTAATCAAAACCATACAAATAGTGTTCTTTCTAGATATGTGTACAAAAAGGATCAAATGTAGGTATCGTTTGACTGGAGAAGTTCCTATACTGCTTGGTACTGGGTTATTTCAATTGATACCTTTTAAGTGTGTTGTTGCACTGAGAGTTTATGGGAAAAATTTGGGCCGGTGATGGATTTTTTCTTTTTTTTTTGCTTCAACATTGCAAGTGGCCACTGGGGAAAAAAAATGGGAGCAAGTCTGAGCAGCAGTGCACTATCTAGGTTTATATATTATATCTATGTTCAGTAGGTATGTCTGCAACACAATACAGTACATAGACATCTATGACATAATGTCAAAACTGTTACTTTTTCACATTCTGTTGATAATTTTAGTTAATTTTTAAATGTTTTAAGCTAAAATTCCTATATATTGCACCTTAAAAGAGCCAAAAAATGTTTTGGCTTTCCTGTTTAGGCTGCTGTCAGAGTATTTAATTCCAGACTTATGATGACTCAAATGTATTCACTGTAGCTCAGTCCTCTCTGCATACCACTCCTCCGTTTCCCTTCTTTTTCTCTCTGCATTAACAACCTGAAGCTCCTCTTGCTAGTTTTTATTCAACTTTCTGTTCCCGTAGACTATCTGTCTCACTGTGATATTCATATCCACCTCTAGCAGTCTCTGGCAAGTATTTGTTCCTTCTTGACTCCATCCTTGGCGTGTCCTTTGTTGTCCTGTCAAAGACTTTGCACTTAATTGTTCTGATTAAAGCACTTTCTAATTAAATGTACAGAAACTCCATCTTAGAGAGGCATTTTGATTATATAGCAGTGGCCTGTATAATTCAAGGTCCTCAAAAGGAAATGGATTCTCTGACCGGCTCCCCTCAACCTGTTTTATTCAATATATCTCAAGAGAGAAAAGAAAAGAATAAAAAAAAAAAAAACTAATTGAGAAGGAAAGAACAACCATGATGTCCAGCACAGTGATTATTTCTCCCCTGCTGTGTGAGTCTGTCCGTATGCTCCAACGTGCTCTGAAATAAAGTTGGACCTACTGTATGTCCCAGGCTTACTGTGCAGACTTCTTTATACACAAGTTAAACCTTCAAGTTAGAGTGAAAAATAACATGTTTTTCTTGGATGTTTGTGGCTCATTACACTTAAGCCTGGGGACAGTAATCTATGAGATTACAAATAAGTGGGCCCTACTGCTGGAAGGCAGGATCTGTGCATTTTTTGCGTGGGGAGAGGGAATTTGGCAGGCTGCTGTCAAGCCAGTGGATCAAAGTCCTTTTCCCACTGCAGTGGCTCATCACAACAACAGAGAATGAGGGAGAGAGAGGGAGAGAGGCAGGGAGGGAGAGAGAGAGATAAAGGGAGACAGAGATCTTGGAGGAAGACAGCTTACGCCACTCATGGTTGGCTTACTGTGCACACTTGCTTCACATTTTAGATCCAAAGCCCATACTGAGCATAGCTCAATAAAGCACTCAAGTCAGCAGGGGAGACTAGATGTGCTGTCAGTGTCAGTACATCCAAATGGATTGTGACAGGGACACATGAGCGCGTACAGAAGCAATGTCTCCATGCAAAATATGAAAAGGATGTCAACATTTGGAAACATTATGGTTAAAAAAAACTGTACAAAACTTTAAAGATTGATCCCTTCTGAGAAAATAATAGTGGACCATACTGCTGTAAGCATACTGTGGCCTTTGTTTAACAGCCTACTGAAACCATTGGTTGATGTTTGTACGGTATCTCAAAGTATGGTCGCACTTTATTTTACAGTACACAAATAAGACGTAACAAGTTATATGCACAAACTAGAACTAATCTGATTCATAGACAGTAAACAAACACTGCTATGAGCTAATTAGACACTAATAAACCCAACAGTACTTTAATAAGCTATACTTCATATCAAATTAGGCAAAAACTGTAAATAATCTCTTTGTAATTAGGCAATATTTATACCATAATTGACCCTTCCTAAGTCCCGCCCCTTTTTGCTCTCTGCTCCAATAGTTGGACAAACTTGATGTCTTGGTCAGCTTTCTCCTTTTCCTGTAAAAGCAGCACATAGTCACATCTTAAGTTGGCAAAATGCTAGCTAACTAGCTAGCTAATGTTAGTAGAACACTAGCTAACCAGTGGTAGCTAGCTAGTTAGTGTTTTGCTAACTTTAGCTAACTTAAAACGTTAATGTCCCTTTTGCAGGTTCTAAAAGGGTCTTTTAATTACCTTCAGAATTCAGTTTTCTTGTCTACATAGACTCACCTTGCACATAGCATAGTACAGGGAACAGGAACGGAGAAAGTTAACCAAAGTATCAAGCTTGCTCAACTTTTATTATAGCGCGGAGCAAAAAGGTGCAGGTCTTAGGACGGGTCTCTTAGACACCGTACAGCTAATGGCGCACTAATAAGACACAACAAGCCATACATTCTATCAAATTACACTAAAAAAATATTGTTTTCTTTATTAGACAGTATTAAACCATTTACTGGACTCTTATTAGACTTTATTAGAAGGTCATTAGGAACAGATTACAATAAAATTGTACTGTAAACTAAAGTGTATTATTTCCCACTGTTAGACCCTTATGGAAACAAATCACATCATTTGCCTACTATATTACAATAAGTCTGTGCAGTCAACCATAGACAAAATATTCCTTTTCCTCTATAATTTTGGCTAGTTCACATTTCATTTTTAAATGGGGGTGTCGCAGGTATATGATTTCATTTTAGTTTACAGTAGTAATTACCAACTAAGACAGTCTAATGAGGGTCTGATTTGGGAGACAGTACACTTTAGTTTCCAGTACAGTTCTGTTGTGATATGTCCCTAATTACCCTGTAATGAATTCTAATAGGGTCTAATAAATGGTCTGATACTGTCTAAACACCAACATATTAACTAAATATATTATTTCTACTTTTTGTCTAATGTGATAGAAAGTATGGCTTGTTATGTTTTATTAGTTTAACATTATGGTGTATAGTGTCTAATAAGTATATCTATTGTCTGAGATTATTTAAAGTTCAGCTTGGTATGTCTTATTATAGTACTGTTAAATGAAGTGCGACCAAAAATGAAGAATAAGTATTTTGAGGAATTGTAATAGACATCGTCATTAACTACAAAAAAAAAAGTCTTGCTTACTATCATATTTCTCATCTGATGACTCAAACCTTTGCTCAGAGGGAGTACACATGTAACCCATGTACTCTCCATTGCACTGCAGCAGCCTCTGTGCTTCCTCTGGATCCCCCCACCCCCCAACCCCTTGCACCAAGGAGTGCATGTAAGCATAAAATTCAGTGTCTGGCTACAGGCATTTTCCATGCGACTTGATATCTGTGGACATTAGAATAATGCCACAGCCTAGGAAGGAAAACAGATTTATGCAGACAAAATAGAACTTCAATTAAACCAGGCCTTGGGATTACTACCCCTACTATCGAAGTGCCCTTGAGCCAACTACAAACTACTCTCTGATTGGTCCGACGGAGTTACGCTGTGGTCAAACCACAGTCCCTTGCAAACAGCGGCGGGATGCCTGCTGTGTCTGATTATGCAGCCATGACTCCTTAATCGAGAGGAGCAAGACGAGCTGGGCGAAAACAACCAACACAGAAGAGTTGGAAATAATGCAACAGAAAATAATGGCCTCGTTCCATATCGCAGCAGATTATACATGTTTAAAACACTCCTCTCGCCACACACCTATATTTGGACATCCAATCGAGAAGTTAAATAAAATCTGCAGTGCCTGTCACAGCGAGGGAGTTCTCTCTCTCAATCGCTTCTCTGTCTCTCTCAGCATTCATTATTAATCAGAGAATGTTCTTTTTGGTTTCATGATCGCTTTGATAATCAAGGTAGCTGATGGGAGAGCACACATTTAAAATTGATAGTTTGAGCATGGACTACTCAAGGGACAAAAGTGTTAATTAATTAAGCAGTAAGGTGAACAGAAAGTGCTCGGGCTGCGCTCAGAATTCTGGAGCCTCTTGAGAATTTGCCCCAGAAGTATCCGTCATAATGCATTATCAGTATGCAGCACCAAAAAGTGATTTGTGTGTTTTTTGTTTTTTTTTTAGACTTTATTTTCATTGCAATCATGAAACCATGTGATTTTGTTTAGTTAATCAAAATCCCAACAAGCAAGGGCAACAATATCAACCACAGAGAGCCCAGCCTGCCGTGTTGTAAGGTTTACTTTTACAACATATTCCCCTGCAGATTACTGTACACAGTACATGCCCTGAAATGTCATTTGTAATAGAGGCTGACTTTTTTGGGGGGGAATTCCAGGAATCAATGTCACTATCCCTCACAGGACTGGGACAGGACAGGAAAAAAAGTAAATGGGAGCAGGAATCAATGACTATATTTCCGTTTTTATATATAAAACGTGTGGATTGGCAGGAGTGTGTAATGGGACAACTGTTATTCTTCTGGGATTGGGACGGGACAGGAGTATTTTTGTGGAAGTGGAATAGAAAAATCCACTCCTCTATCACCCTCTAATTTATAATGTATTCCATTAGATTTCTCAAGTAACATATTATATATACTTTGGTTTGTTTTTTGGACTATTACAAAATCATTTCGCAGAGCCTATTAAAATTTGTCTGGGTCACTCTAAATGTCCGTTACACTCACATGTAGTTAACCCACGTTGCTGCCATGTTGGACAGGGCAAGACTACATGTAAACAGAGGAGTTACAGCTTATGTGGAAAAAAGCATTATTTTTTCTCAACCAATTTAAATGAGTTGTGTTATATTCGAAGCTTCAAAAGTGATCAAAGGTGATTTATATGGAGTAAGTATGGAAAAAACTACTTTTTTTTTATTACTCCATGTGGATCAGCAACCTTTGAATATAACATAACTCACTAGAATTGGTTGAGAAATAAACATTAAGCTGCTTTATATCCACAAAAAATGCAGCTCCTCTGTTTACATGTATTTGTTCACTTGCCACTCTTGACCTGTCTGATATTGTGGACTGTCCAACAAGCTGAAGCGATCAATAAGGCATCCACATATGAGATGTCTACGGTTCTCACAAGGTCAAGTAGAACACTAAATAGTAAATCAGCCTTCACACCACACATGTCCAAAGAATATAACATGACCACCGCTACTGTTATCCAAACCCTGCCAGCCCATATTGGCTTACAAAGCACTAAACCATAACACTGCACGTGTAACAGGTCATGATGGGTATAAAGACTATTGTTGTGAAATCAGCTTAGCATGAAAGCAAACTTTTAACATCAATTGACACAAATCCAAAATATTCAGCAAAGGAATGATGGAAATGTTCAATTCTTTGGAGGTATTTGATCATAAACATAAAAGTATTGGACAAATTGAAGTTTGGACCAGATGATGACCCTAGATGAAAAATCAGGGGATTTCAATTAATCCAGGTGTAACAGTGCCTGTCTGTTAGACTGTCACAGCAATTCAATCTATATGTCAACCTTATGGTGGCGCTAAAGGAAAAAGTCAGGGCACTGAAGTCATTAGGATTCATCATATGGAACTGAATGTCTGTTCAAAATGTGTATCAGTCTCTCCAGTATATTGAGATATTTCACAGGATGAGAGAAAACTTTGAAGAGGTGGATGCCCTAGATGAAAAGTCAGGGGATCACCAAAGTTATTAGGATTTATCTGCTGGTTATCATAAATGTCTGTACCAAATTTCTTGGCATTTCATCCAGTAGCAGTTGAGATATTTCCGTCTGGGTCTGATTAAGGGTACACCATGCTCTGTGTATGAATTTCACCAAACCAACACCTCCTTTTTATAAGTTATATTTCCATGGCAACGGCGGTGGATTCAGACACTGCAGCTGGTAGCTCGTTCAAACTTTGCTACATTATTTGTTTTAATCTGATATTTTTTTTTCAGGTTTATTGCTGAAACACACGTGACCTATAACAGAAGTACACTCACAGGCATTTGAAAAGGAAGCTCAGAGTTTGAATAAAAGAGCAGTAAACCTTGAAAAGGATCAACAATTCACACGGCATCTTTTTACCGCCCAGCCAAATGTTTTCCACTACCCTTCAGTGTGTCATACTGATGCACAGTGTACCCTTTAGGGGCTGAAAGAAAGGCTGCCAGAAAGCCTGTTTAACATGCGGTTAACACAAAAATTACAATGTTAGATTACGGATAACACCATGTTTGGGGTTACAATTTACTACATTATGTTATGTTTGTCACGGGACGTCACTGAAGTGACCCGTAAGGCTATAGTCACATGATGAATGTGCACTTACAACTCACTAAAGTTATGGTTTCACATGGGACATGTGGTGTCCATCCAACCTCAGGTGCAGACTTTCTCCCTCTTTGCATCAAAAATCTGGTGCATCTCAGACAACCATGCACAGGTTGACGTTGAAGTTGCTTAAAAGCCTGGTGCATCGCTTTCAGCCACGAACAGGTACCGTGAGAACGGTCGAGAGGAGGTGAGCAGGGATAAGAGCCATGCTAACCCAGCTTGGACTTAGCTCCTGGCTAATATCTGGTCAGGGAAATGAAACAGTCAAAATGAGATTCAGACTGGCCAAGTAATAGGAAATCAGAGACTGTTGTGCCCACATTTAGCAGAGGCCTGCTCCATCACAATATCCCAGACCAAGCAATTGCACCCAATGGGCAACACGCAAGACTCAGGACGAGGACAGGAGGACTTTGACATCTGGGAAACATTGTCCATCTGCTTCGACTGTGTTTTAGCATCGTTCATCAGACAGTGTATTTATGTGAAGATGTCAACCATATTTTCATCACTATATTGTCGCTGCTGTTTACATTCAACTAAGGCTGTGTCGCATTACCACAATACATCAAAATTTGGAGCATAGTTTGATCTATAGTGATACAATGTCCCTTCTTTTTCAGTTTCCTTGGGTGTATACGTGTATGTGTATGCAAGTAAACAATTGTATATATCCTGTTATTTTCTTTTATATTTTATCCTAATCTACTCTAATTACCTGGATGTATGTTATGTGTGTGTGTGTGTGTGTGTGTTGTTAATTGGAGGAGACTACAACTCTCTTTTCATTGTGCAACCCTGTGTTGCATAATAGCAACTAAATTACCTTGATACCTTACTATAAAGGACAACATCACAGAGAAAGAAAAGTGTGAAAAGATGTAAACAAAATTAATCCAGGCAGAAGATGGAAGAAAGAATACATTTCATTTTCAAAAAAAAAAAAAAATCCACAAATGAGAGAAAAACTCAGCACCCAGCAAACCAGTGGAGGCCCGCTGCCCCTTTAGGAATACTCAAGAAGTAATATGAGCACAAGTACAGAAACAGAGAACACACTTGAACCAAAACAGACATGAGTTTTGAACAAGCTTGTGCAATCGAGTGGCAAACAAACTGCCTTCGATACCGTGCTACTGTCTACCCTCAACTCCTCTTCCAGCGTACCTGCTGTTCTGGCATCAAGGTGTAAATTACGCTCAGCTAATGGGACATGGCTTCGGATGAAAAATTTCATCGTGGGCGTTTGGCCTAAGAGGCTACAGTTGGAGTCACAACCGACAATGATGATGTAGCAAGGACAGCAGGGGTAAACCGTTAAAAAGCAGTAAGAGGTCACAACACATAAAGCCTACACAGCAGCTGAAAGCCAAGTTGATGTATTTCATGAACAGTGGGAGAGACGCCTGTGGGCACAAACAGATAAAGAAAGCCGTGAGATTGCACCAAACGTGTGATCGATGTAAGAGAAGCCAATTTCATGGGTGCCATGAATGCCTGGCAAAGTATGCTGCATGCAGCCACTTTATGAATAAAAGAAAAAACAAGATATGAACATGGCAAATGGAATATGTGGGAGCTCAGGATTGGAAATAAATTTTACATTTTAGTTGCATAGGGCCATCAGGTGTCTCTAGTGCTATTGTAAATACAGCAGCATCAGAGATAAAGCTTTACACCCCTCCAGGATAAGACTTCCTTCTTAAAGCAGCGGGAGACCGGATGTCCTTGGTCAAGCTGAATGCCAAACAATACGCAAATCCAAGGCCTGCAATCCTGTAAATTCAAGTACAGGGAGGATGGTGTATCCACTACTCCCAATGATTATGGGAAGAATGGCCAGTTCACTGAAAGATAAGATTTAGAAGGAAGAACTGTACGCATAGGAGTAAAACCCATGGATATTGCATACACTGTGCCTTGACATTTTGTTCACACAACTTCTCTTAGTTATGTCGTCAGTGGAGCTCTCATTTGTGCTTACCTGTTTAGGGTGGGCCCCACGTCTCACCACAGTGCTCAGCGCTAGAGAAGGGTCTGGTCCACACATTGATATTCTGCCGTACAGGAAAAAAAACACCCGGCTAAGTTTGTTTGTTTGTTTCTTGGGCTGAGCTGATCCCAGGAGGCGGTGCCTAGTTCCCCAGCAAATAGCGCCGGGGGAACTTTTTGGAGAAGGCAAGCCCTGGCATTAAAATGTCTAAATCCTGAAAGAGAAAAGGTAATAGCTGCTAGCTTGTTTGACATTGGCAAATTAACACCTGGGTCGCTAATGGTACAAAATAAGTGTGTAGGCTTCTCTCTCGGAAGTTGCTGTTGTTTCCCGGCAGCTTTGGAAATGTAGATAGAAGGAAGAAGAAGAAGAAGAAGGCATACTTATTAATCACCAGGGAAATTATGTTCTTCACTCTGTCATTTTTTTGGCACAGGCCCAAAGTACACACACACATGCACAAACAGGACCTATAGACATGCATCGGAGAGATGTCTGAGAGAGGGAGCTGCACACATACATACTCAGGCACCCGGAGTCATTCAGGGTTTGGTTCCTTGCTCAAGGGCACCTTGGCAGTGCCCAGGAAGTGAACTGGCATGGGTCCAGCTAACAGTCTACGCTCTGTAGGTGACCAGTGACCCTCCGGTGCCCAAGCCAAGCCCTTATGGACTGAGCTACTGGCGCCCCAAAGGATAATGTAGATAGCGGATGCCACGATGCTGACTGAGACCAAGCAACCAATGACAGGCTTAAACCTGCAGTGTGCTTCCTGTGAGTCAGACGAATAATTCTTGGACTGTTTGAGTTTGATGACTTTCATGTTTTAAAGGTGTTTTCACATTAGGTATGATTGCCTCCACCCTCTTTCCTCCTTTTTCCTTGCTCTTTGTGTTTCTACCATGGATAAGGAGGCTGTGTGGTTAAATAGATTTTTTCTCTGTCTGTCTTTATGATTGTGAGTCTGCATGGGGTCTTTTATTTTGAAAATTAACCAGATTCTCCCTGCCTTTTTTGTGTCTGACTTCCTGCCCTTTTGATCTGCTCTGTGCTAATTTAAGTGGCATCAAAAATAGACTTGGCGCATATTTGAAGTCGAGCTGAGCGGAGAGCCGCTTCTGGGATGCGCCGAGGCGCTGCTGGCGGAATCACAAGCATTGTGTAGTGCCTACAATCAGCTCCGGCTGACGAGACGCAGCCGTAACACAACACAGCCGCACCTGGTGGAATTTAGCTGTTAGTGTCCCCTGAGATCATCGGGGTACGCTGTGTCTATCCTCTGTCTAAAATCCAAAAAAGTCGCCACCGCTGGTGACGGCAATATTTCTTGCAGTGGTGAAAATGTGGTAAAATTGTACCGATAACAGACAATTCATGTGAAAATGTATCTAAATAATGGAGTACTTGAATTGCAAAACTAACGCATTACTGTACATTGCTCATAACCACAAAAGTAATCTGAATACGCTAATGTTAGCTGCAACACTGACCGTGTCATGTGGACGGAGAATTCTTTTTACTAATTCATAACAAACGTCATTTCCAGTACTTTGGGATTGTTAAACTTCCTCATCCTCTCCAGTGGTTGTCTTGTTTTAACTATTGGCTACACTGCTACACTGCCCCCACGACTTCCACTGGTACTGCTCTGTTTTGTCCGTATCTGTAAGCTTTCAGAAATGTTGCACAAATATGGATGACATAAACACAGCGTATGAACAGAAGGCTCCGTTTTTCTTTAAGGATATTTTCACATTAGGTACGATTGCTTCGTACCGTGCCTGAGTGCAATTTCAATTCCCTCTTCACTCCCCCTGCCAGTCAGCTTTCACATTAATATGTTATGCACTATCTGAATACACCATCATCATCTGCATGTCATTTATGTTGTTCCTATGGTGTAGAAAAGCCTGGAAGATCCCAATAACAGTCCTTATTGTGGAATGGTTAGTTTTCACACTAACTGTACCTGAGTACATGTGAACTGTGCTCCTCACCACCTTTTTAAGTGGACCCTGTACAGTGCACAGTGTTCACACCAATCAGAGGAACTGGACTTTGGCGTCAATTGTATTTGGGTTTATGATACCTGATTTGAAAACCCACCAAGGCTCAGTTATGCTGCCTTTACATTCATTCTCTCTAGTTTACTCTTTTGTAAGGCATAAGTTTTTAAAAATGTGTTGGATAGACGGTTCCTCTGACGTGACTTCCAAGGCTGAAAAAAAAAAAAAAAACTCTCCACAGGAGCACAACTTTGGGTGATTGGGAGTTTTGACTCAAAGGTGATGTTACAGGTGCTCCTTACAAGATTAGAAAGATATAACGAGAAGTTTGAAATATATATAAATATATATATATATATATATATATATATATATATATATATATATATATATATATATATATGTGTGTGTGTGTGTGTGTGTATATATATATATATATATATATATATGTATATATAACCTATCAAATATACACACACAAATGGCAAAAATAGCTAATAAACAGACGATATACTGTACAGTGAAGGTAAGGTATGTGCATTGCTTTCTGAACAATAATATACTGGTACTATACAGACTTGTTATTATAAATATGTACTGTACTATAAGGACAGATATAGAATGGTAATAGAAAAAATTAAGAAAATAGAGGAAAATTGAGGATTATGTACACAATGTGCATTGTGATATGAAAAAATATGCTTATATAATCGTGTAAAAAGAAATGTTGTATGACAGTACAGTTATTGCACTAGTTAAATTATTGCAGAGTAATTATTAAGGTTGTTGTATTACGTGAACTGCATAATAAATATGTAATAATTTACTGGTTAAATAGTCCAAGGGCCGCTCAGAGGGAGGAGTTGTACAGTTTGATGGCCACAGGCAGGAATGATTTCCTGCGGCGCTCAGTGGTACATTTTGGTGGTATGAGTCTCCCACTGAAGGTACTCCTGTGCCTGACCAGCAAAGGGTGGAGTGGGTGTGAGACATTATACAAGATAGTCCGTAGCTTGGACAGCATCCTCCTCTCTGACACCACCATCAGAGAGTCACACTCCATTCCCACAATGTCACCGGCCTTGCGGATCAGTTTGTTGAGTCTGTTGGCGTCCGCCACCCTCAGCCTGCTATCCCAGCATGCAACAGCATAGAGGATAGCACTGGCCACCACAGACTCATTGAAAATCAGAATCGATTGATCAGAATTCAATAAATGAGATACTCTGGAGTTTTACTGTCAGTCAAGACTGGGCTGTGTCTGTCCTCTGTCTCAAATCCAAAAAAGTCACCCCCGGTCTCCGCCGGTGGAGGTGCAGACAGTGGTACTTCTTACAGTGGTGAAAATGCTGGAAAATTGTAATGGCAAGCGACTGCATATTTGAAAATCTAACTAAATAACAGAGTATTTGAATTGCAAAACTAACATGTTGCATTGCTCTTTACAACAAAAAAGTAATCTGAGTACTCTAACGTGCTACTTTGTAACAACCCCTCCAAACTTTTGTGTATTCCTTAACTTATTTTTAAACTTATATTGCTCAGTTTAACACTTGTAAACATCTACTCCTTCTAAAAAGATTTCTTACAACTCATAAACGGATACTAACTCATTCGGTGAACATTCAGGCATCAATTTTAAATTCTAATGAACATGAAATGGGCAAATAAAAACAGTTATTCTGTACCATCATGGAAATTTCAAATTAGAACAAGCTGTAGCATTGTTGTTGTAGAAGTCAATATTTCAGTTTAGCATGTTGCCATGCTGTCTGAAGACATAGCATGGTCATTTTGTGATTTAGCTCAGGATATGTATAAATATTTCTTCTTTACGCATGGTCAAAGACCTTGTGCAACAAGTGTGCAATTTGTTTTGGCAGCTAAGATGCAGGATGCTGACTACACCACAGGGGTTTAAAGGTCTGGGCACTCACTATACTGTATTTTTGTTTACAGGTTACCAATACTGAGGAAAGCAGTGTAGTTGTGAGCTAAATGAAATAGAGGCTGGAGAAGCTCAAACTGAAGCCGAATTCAGAGTCAGAGGCAAAAAAACAACAACTAAAAAGATCTGTTTGTAGTTACAGATAAAAAGATATCAGTTCTTTTTCTTAAAATGTTTTGTGTAAGGGGAAAAAACATGTCAGTGTTACTGCTCCTCAAATTGTTTGTAGTGAACGATAAAAGATAAAATAGTACACCTCGCATGCATGTGTTTTAATAATAAAGGATAACAGGTGCTGCTGCTCTTCTGCATCCTCATCTCAGCGTGTGAGGCAGCATAAAGTTTTCACTTTCTCCTCCCTGAAAGAACAAAAGGGAACTCATAAACCATGAGAAAAAAAAACATAACCCTGAGAAAAGAAAACCAGACTAACTCTGTTCCAGCCGTAGGCGGCCAGGGGGCCTGTATCCACAGTCTGGTCCTTCTGGCAAGTCGAGGGGACAGTTAAAATGACCAGCAACTTAATGAAATACTGTTGCTGCAACATTTTCTTCAAATTTTGACAGGTTTGCTTAAAGTATGATTTCTAGCATGTTAGGAGAAGACAATGGACTCACAACTCCCACAGAAATCTGTCTCATCATTCTGAAGAATCTACTGTATGTAGTTTTAACTGATAAATGACGGATTATGAGGTGCCTGTGTGACTACAGAACAACATGGCCATGAACACAGACATCAGGGGTGCTTATTTGCATAAGTCTCATGCAAATGAGTACCCCTGGACTCCAAGCAGCGAGAAAAAAGAAAATCATTCAGCCTCATTTTGTTTGCGTGAACATTTAAACTGTTTGTACTGCAGTGAGTCTGCCCACTGTGTTTGGCAGTAATGTGCTGCAAGATATTCAGGAAGAAGAGGAAAATTAGTTGATGACCTGCTACAGTAGCCTGTCAGTCTGTCAATATTAATGTTGTGGAGTGTGGGCTAAGTGAAGACGAGTGGAATTAGAAGAGTTTGTGTTGTTCCTAGAGTTACTACACAGGCTCAGAGGGATTATATAAGGTTAGACTGCTGTCAGTAAACAACAAAGTGAATTCAGCTTGAAGCCTACACCTTTGATTAATATTATATTAATTTTAATCTACTCTTCTAGTGTACAGGAAGCGTGGAGTAGAGATCAGGATCGGTGGGTCCCATGAACTTCCTGTGACACTGGACAGTAAGAAATGCATCTGTTATCATCTGGCAGTCATGCATGTATACATATGTAATGAAATGTATATATTGTTTGCCAAGTCAAAAGTAAGTCTCAAGCCTTTGCACTCCCAAGTCAAGTCAGAAGTCAAGGCTGGCATGTCCCACGTCAAGTCCCAAGTCCTAAACTTTGAGTTTCAAGTCCTAAACAAGTCATGATGTGCTCTGGACTTACTGTTCTTCGTGCAGCTTCAAGTGTCAAACAAAGTTGGAAGTTGTTACGTCTCCATCTGCAATTTTTTGACCTGCATGTTTTGTATACTGCAGTTCATTTTGTCATTTTGTTGACAACTCCATAGTTTTTGCTTTGGTATCCTGTTTTCAGCAGCTGAGAATGAATAGCGTTTGTTAGCTGATTCAGGAAATGGAGGGACATAATTGATTTGTGGCACACTTTCCTAACAACATGCTTTCTAATCATTGGGCTTGTGTTAAGGTATCAAGTATTTTAAAGACAAAAGGCTCAAGTCCAATTGAAGTCATGAGTCACTGGTGTTAGGCTGACTTTGCACGGTGAAACTTTCACACAACTTTTGTTGGTTGAAACTTATGGCCATACACAGAGCTAGTCTGGCTCGACTTGGTTTGACTCAGCCCATCAGCCCAGCACAGCAGGGGTTTATATTTCCATTACAACAGGGCTACCTGCTCGAAGGTGTGTCTTTTAACTGAAGACAAGGTTGAAGAGGCTTGAGTCGAGCAGCTGTAAAGTGGTGGATAAACTGTTCATACACGTCTCTCAGATAAACACACTGTTTCCTTCTTCACAATAAACGTTCTGTGTTGTTTCGTTATTTAAACGCTTTTATTGTGAAGCAGCACAAACAGGAAGTATTTTCAATTAGGGGTTTCATTAGCAGTAATGTATCATAACACCGACACAGCTGAAAGCGAATATGAAATGGTAAAATAATGCAAATACCTGAAAGTACAAACAGCAACACAGGAGAGAAACTATATTTGAAATCATAAGGATTCTGTTAGAAGCTACAAAAGTACTGAGAGCTGAACATAAGAGACTTTAAGAAACAGCTTTTTCTATGCTCTCCTGCAGACACATGAGCTGAGTATCACAACACTTGCTTGTTTGAGGCGGAGATAGGAAGGTTGTCACAGGTTGGCCACGTCACCGCAGCCCACCTGGAAGAGGGTTGGGCTCACTTTGGCCCCACTCCAGAGTAGGTCCATCTTGGGCATGGCTCAGCACGCTTGAAGTGATAATGGAAATGCGATTTGGGGCAGTACAGTTTGGCTCGGCATGACCCCCAAAAAAGGCCCATTAGGTGAAACTAAGTTGCAGCACACTTGAACTTTTTCTGAGATTTAGCAGCAACAGTTGCAAAACTCTTAACTTTGTGAAGCTACTTTCATACATCAGTCAATCAAAATGCTGATAACTTGTCGGATGATAACATCACATAATCCACATTCCAAATGTTCCAACTGATGTAACTGATTTCACCTCAAGAACAGCTTCTTATCACCAAATGGAACAAATTATTAAAACAGAAGATGGTCCCTTGGATGCTTCAGAGGGTGATTATCCTCACAGACTTCATGCATAGCTGGTGACGCATTGCAATTAGCAGGTGACTAATGTTACTGCTAACTTAGTCATAGCTTAATACAAAGTTTTTTTTATGAGAATCAGCACTGTCATCAATAAGCATATCAATAAGCATTAATACACTGATAGCTTTCTACTTTTTCTCCGGGACAACCATAAAGAAACAAAGTAGACAGCCAGTGCCAGAAGAAAAAACAATTCAACACGTCCAGACTGATATTATCCAGTGAGTCAGCGATACGAAATAAGATGCAAATGTAGTTAGATTGTGGTTTTTTAATTTTGCCAAGTCTAAAGTAATCGAATTTGTGACTCAAGTCTGACTCAAGTCCAAATCGTGCCACACTGGTCCACAACTCTGGTGTATAATGTGTGGAGGTGTTAAAGGGTCGTCTCTTGAATTTGTTATAGAGCTGCAGGAAGTGAGGATAGAGAGAGTTGGAGCACGACGTGAGGAAAAAAAAAAGTTCTCAGGCCAGACTTGAGCCATAGATCATGGTCGGCACCTTCGCCCCGAGGCCACCGGGGTGCCTTTCTAACAAAGAAATAGTTCCTCGAAAACTGCTGACGGTGTGTTCATAAAGTTGAACCACATCAGTAAAGATGAGGTTCAATGCAGAAGTGCAACATTTGAAAGTGTTGCCTGTGCTGTGTAAAGTTAGCCATGTGTCTGGAGATGAAGCTCTATAAAAGGCATCATGGGAAATAATAAGTTAAGAGTGAGACATGAGTGACAGGATCAGCATGGGGAGGTACTGGCTGCAAGAAAAGTTTGGAGAGGGGACAAAGAATATAATACTCTGGTGTTACTTTTCCACGTATGTATGAAGATTGTACATTATCAGCTGTATTTCTCTAAATTCTATATTGTTGTACAATATTTAACATACTGCTATACATAAACAATTATTTCCTCACACTAAATATAGATTAATGAGCAGTATTTCAACTGTTGACTGTTTATTTTGTCGCAATGGTTGCTTTTCCATGGCCACCAGGGGAGAATGTGGTAATGAGCAGATGGTTAGGTGTGCCCGGGTGATGGCACGACAGTAAGATATGTGTATGTCAACATGTTGCTTCAATAAAATTGGCCTCCAACTGTCGTGATGTCTTGGGCCTTGTGATTAATTGATGTATGACTAACAAAGCCTTCAGCTTGAGGTCTCATGAAAGAGCTCCCCGCAGCTCATGGAGCTGCGCTGTGTTTATTAGAATATTTCTGCTGATCCAGGAGACTCAGACTATGGATTCCAGCTGCAGTAACCAGGGGATGGCCTGCTTCTTTTAATACCAGAGAGGTGGGAGGAGATAGAGAGTAAATGTACAGGAAGATCTAATGTGTACATCAAGGCATTCACAACTACTACATTTTAGTAGTCACTGACTACTCCCAAAAAGTAGTAAACTAGTCATAGAATTTATGTAATATTTTTTTCTCCCAATAACAATGATCAGTTCACATCAAAAAGGTCTGAAATACAACCAGTATTTCAAATTTCAACCTGAGTTAACAAATGTAGATGGTAATAACTTAATTGCCTCTGAGAGTCCATTTGACTGCAGTAACAACCTGGGCCGTGTTTCCCAGTTTCAGTGTACCTTAGCGTTCTACGAAGGTTTCTAAGGCATGCTTTAGCAAAGAAACTTCTTTTCCCACGAGTGTTTTCCCAGACTATCCTATAGCGGGTGCCTTTAAGGAAGAGCTGCTAAGGTACAGTACATTGTAAGCTGTCTTTCACCACAGTGCACAAATCGATTGATCACTTGTAAAGGCTCATAAATGACATTTTAACATAACAAGTGTTGCCTTAATCGTTTTACCTCAGTCTAATATTACAACAAAGGAAGCTATGCCTACTAAAGATCATCTGCTTGATCTATTTAAGGGTACAGATAAGTCTTTAGTTCCAAAAAAGACATAATCTATAGCCTACAAAAAATAAAACAGTATGAATCGGAACATATAAGCCACAGTCTGAGACTTCTTGAAAGGCCAGGATGAATGATATAACTTAATGGGTGAATTATTTTGTTCTCAGACAAACAAAAGGTCGAATACAAGTTTGTTGTCGTCACACAATACACACTAGTAGCAACATATCCACGTTTAGTTGCTGTGTGTGTGTGTGTGTGTGTGTGTGTGTGTGTGTGTGTGTGTGTGTGTGTGTGCGTGCATATGTGGTCTACATCAGCACTGTGCTCCTCTGCTGGCAGTGTTCAGCTCTCAGGGTCAGTCTGGGGTACAGGCAAGTATAGCCTAACCAGACTGTCAGAAAAGCCTATCCTCACTTAGCTCCATTACATAAAGAAAATCCTGACCGTCACGGGACAGCAGAGTCTTTCGTTCTCAAGATACCTTAAATTCTTTTTATTTAACATAGCTAGTTAGTTTACTGCTGCGTCTGAAATTACATACTAGACACTACATACCCAAAATGTGTACGCGAGTTCACATTCCTTTGCTGGCTGGAGACATGTAACCATGGTAACCCATGTGAACAATGAACAAAAATATATTTATGTTTATAATAAATTTATAATTATTATAATCTAGCAGTGTGAGGTCTCACGCCAACTTACATTTAAATTGAAGTGTTATTGATGTTACATAGAGTTGCCCCGGTCACTTTCTCCCTTTGTTAAGTTGTTGTTGTTGTCATCACTAATGCACTGTATTGTGGGATATTTATGCTGGTATGCCTCCCAAGAAACTTTTGAAGGCCATAGTATAAATCTATGGATTTAAATGCATTTTGAGAGTAACAATAATCACCGAGGAAATAATGTCAGTGCCGACACAGAGATAGAAAGTTGACTAGAATCCAATTACTTTTACTGTCGAACAAAGTTTTTCCCCTAAATTACCTGTCAGATATTCTAACACTCATTACTCAAGGTCATCCAAACAGTAAGTCATAATCTGGTTTCATGTGGTGTAAAAGTGAAAGATGTGTATGTCTTGTCTGGACTAAAAATATTTTTAAAGTAAATATATACTAGTACAATATATAATAGAAACATAATGTCATGGGTTGCACACAGACATGATGCATGCCAACCTTTGTTCACATCATGGTATATATATGTATGTATATATATATATATATACAGCTAAGTAGTTTTAGCAATTTGCCACTTTAATTTGATATTGTAAGAAATATATATATTAAAAGATTGAGGAATGCAAAGAAAAAACTACCAATAACATGACCTCAGTGTTTTCAATAGTAGCTGCAGGCCTGGGTGGTTTTGATCGTCATTTTGATGAGGGACTATTCTGTGAAACCTGCATACACTGTATACAAAGCTACACAATAGTGGTCCTGTAAACAAAAAATGTTTGCTGGCCTTTTATACTTAACTGGTCTATGGAAAAGGAAATAGAAATCTTTGATAAAAAACTTTCTGTGAGTTTATGTTTGCCAGTGTACACTTTTGAAACAGTTTTCACATTCTCATGCATTCCATTAAAACATTTCAATTGTCCAAATTGTCAGTATTTATGTTCTAACAGCAGGACTCTGTCAGGAGTAGAAACTATCTGTATTGACCTATGTCCCACATGGACTGAAAAACAAGCATTAAACTTTTAAACTCTCTGAGGAAGCATTAATCTTGCAACACATAGATACATCCTTAGTGACAGACTTGAACTTGAACTTACGAAACTGCACTGATGAACTCCAGATCATGCTTGTCCTTAGTGATGAACTTATGACCTAATGAAACTCCACAGATACTCGAGATGAACCCCAGATCACACTTCCCCCTTTTTTGCAACATTCTAGAAGTGAATGGACTATTGGGCAATAGGCCAGTCAAATTTGGCATTAGACTGGGATATGAAACTCTACAGACAGTCACGTACAGAATATCAAATTTAGGCAAAACACTATAGGCACCTAGCTGTTTTACATTTCAGGGCGCTGTCCTCCAGGATTGGCGGAGACGCGTGTCGGAAGGATGAGACCTGCCCGGTGAACCAACGAAGGGAGAGCTAAGTCTAAACCACGGCCCTCCCCACCACTATAGACCAATTAGATAGTTTGCACATTTCTAAATAAAATACCATGTATTTCTAAAATTCGTCACTCTTTCTTTGTGAGGTGGCTACAGCTAACTGCTAACGCGGACTGTTGGTTTCCGAACAAAGAAAGATCCATGTACATGTATTTCTATTCTGCCAATGTCAATTAAATACTTTGAATCAGAAAGAGATCGTCTCCTGGGTTCCTTGCAACAAAAGAACACGACTCAACAACTCCAAGACTAGATTGTCGCAACATATGCGAGCAAGTGGTAAAAACCACAGCTAAGTTGCTGAAACATTACAATTACTCAGCCAGGAAGCCAAGATGAAATTCAATTTATTTAGACAATAGCCACATACCACTGCTCATCTCATCTGCAAAACACACAGTATCTCAGTACAGCTATTTTTTACAATCAGCCTATTTTTATGGTAATGACTTCCTTATGATATAACAAATCTGTCTATACGGATTTCAGGCTCACAGCATGCTTCTATAGCACGCTGCGCTGATCCTCTGACAGGCTGTGGGTCTTATGGTTGCACTGCAGCTATTGATTTTGTTTCGCTTCGTGGTGGTTCTCAGGCCCTTCCGTGGTAAAGTTGCTCCAAAAGGTCATACCCCCTTCAAGATATATAGTATCCAGACATCTCACCCCCCAGAAAACAAACCATTTCACACTCAACAAGGCTGCAAAGTTTCAGGCTTCCCACCTGAGTATATTCTGCAGAAAATACAGGGATTTTATACTGTTGTTTTCATGCTTATTTGCTTTCATTATGTATTTGCACTCGTGTTTATGGCACTATTGACAGTCCCTGTAGCAACCCTGTCACTCAATTGATTGCTTGGCAGTTATCTACAGTATGTTGCCTGCACTGACTCATCACTCGCTCTCAGACTTTATTTATTTATTTCTGCACAGGTCATAAAGAGTTACATCAAACCGAAATGAGCCGAGCATTTCTGTGGTATTTGCAGGCCTAAATGACAGAGTCTGGGAGTGGGTGCAGAAGGTGGGAAGGAGGATTGATTTGATGCATGTGAGACTCCACAGGAAAATCAATATGCTCACCGCAACCCACGATTGACTTAACAGCACATGCCAACCACCTCTGAGCGAAGCTGAGAGCAAATGTCGGCACAGTTTGTTATAGACCCTGTGTGCCGATATGATCTCGCAGCCCTGCTTTTTAGTTCAGCACATGGCCTGCCCGTAGGACACTCACTCAACTCCTCCCCAGTTGGGACGGAATAATATTATTGAGGTGGGTGGCTATGATATCACACTCCCCTGCTATTTTATTGCTGTCAAGCTCCGACAAGTGTCAAACTAAGCTCTGTCTGTGGGTGTTTGCTGAGTGGCAACTCACCTTCACTGCACGCTGGAAGAATGATCAGACAGAGATGAACAGATAGTTTAGTTTATTCTTTTTGTGTTTGATGTTATTTGTTTCTGTTTAGGGTAACTGCATGTATATTTTTCATTACACTGTGGATGAATTGTTTTTTATCTCAGAAGCAGCATCACAGCTTATACCACACAATAAAGACCATGATATGTATGATTTCTTGACCATATGATTCTGTATGTCCCTATAACTAAATATAGATATATCACACCACAGTTCTAACCTATGTACCTTCTGTGGTTAGTATATTTATCAAAACTTATTGAACAAGTAAATTATATTTGAAACTCAGTTTTTTATACAGCGGGTAAAATAAGTTTTGAACACGTCACCATTTTTCTCAGTAAAAATATTTCTAAAGGTGCTATTGACATGAAATTTTCACCAGATGTTGGTAACAAACCATGCAATCCACACATGCAAAGAAATCAAACTATACATATCCATAAGTTATGTGTAATAATGTGAAATGACACAGGGAAAAAGTATTGAACACATGAAGAAAGGGAGGTGCAAAAAGGCATGGAAAGCCAAGATGCCAGCTGAAATCAATCAGTAATTAGAAAGCAATCCTGCCCCTTGTCAGAATTAATATCAGCTGGTTCAGTCCCAACTGATAGCCTATAAAAAGGTGTCTCATTACCAAGGTGTCACAGAAGAAACATCTCATGATGGGTAAAAGCAAAGAGCTCTCTCAAGACCTCCGCAACCTTATTGTTGCAAAACATACTGATGGCATTGGTTACAGAAGGATTTCTAAACTTCTGAATGTTCCAGTGAGCACTGTTGGGGCCATAATCAGGAAGAGGAAAGAACATCATTTCACCATAAACCGGCCACGACCAGGCGCTCCTTGCAAGATTTCTGACAGAGGAGTGAAAAGAATTATCAGAAGAGTTGTCCAAGAGCCAAGGACCACTTGTGGAGAGCTTCAGAAAGACCTGGAATCAGCAGGTACAATTGTTTCAAAGAAAACAATAAGCAATGCACTCAACCGCTGTGGCCTGTATGCACGCTCAGCACGCAAGACTCCATTGCTGAAGAAAAAGCATGTTGAAGCTTGTTTAAAGTGTGCGGCACAACATTTGGACAAGCCTGTGAAATACTGGGAGAATGTAGTCTGGTCGGATGAGACCAAAATTGAACTCTTTGGATGCCATAATACACACCATGTTTGGAGGACAAATGGCACTGCACATCACCCCAAAAACACCACACCAAAAGTGAAGTTTGGAGGTGGGAACATCATAGTTTGGGGCTGTTTTTCAGCATACGGTACTGGCAAGCTTCATATAATTGAAGGAAGGATGAATGGGAAAATGTACCGAGACATTCTTGATAAAAATCTGCTGCCATCTACCAGGATGATGAAGATGAAACGAGGGTGGACATTTCAGCAAGACAATGATCCCAAACACACAGCCAAGGAAACTCTCAGTTGGTTTCAGAGAAAGAAAATAAAGAAAATAATGCTGCTAGAATGGCCCAGCCAATCACCTGACTTGAATCCAATTGAAAATCTATGGAAAGAACTAAAGATCAGAGTTCATAGAAGAGACCCACGGAACCTTCAAGATTTGAAGACTGCTTGTGTGGAAGAATGCTCCAAAATCACACCGGAGCAATGCATGCGACTAGTTTCTCCATACAGGAGGCGTCTTGAAGCTGTCATTACCAACAAAGGCTTTTGTACAAAGTATTAAATAAATTTCGGTAAGTGTGTTCAATACTTTTTCCCTGTGTCATTTCACATTATTACACATAACTTAACTTATGGATATGTATAGTTTGATTTCTTTGCATGTGTGGATTGCATGGTTTTGTTACCAACATCTGGTGAAAATTTCATGTCAATAGCACCTTTAGAAATATATTTACTGAGAAAAATGGTGACGTGTTCAATACTTATTTTACCCGCTGTATGTCAAGGACTTGCATACTTATTAAAATAGTACCAAACTAAGAAGAAGAAAAGTTTGAGATTTCTGAGCTTAGAAAACATGCAACACTTTGGCAAAACATTTATAATGTAAATAAAAATATGCAAACTTTTTGGTGGAAGAATCTCATCATTTTCTTGAGGAGTTAAAATAAAAATAGAAAAAAGATGAAAATACAGAAAATGCTGACAAACAGGTGGACACCAGATTATAATGAAATAAAATGGTTTGTTTTACCTTTAATTGTGGTGTGATACACATTAAGTTATTTAAGGTAAGACAGTATTATCACTTTCTATCTTGTCATTTTGGTTTTATCTTGTGATGTGTTGTATGAGATGACCACAACTGAAATATGCCTTTGTGCTTTATTGTGTTTAATTTTTTTCGTTTATTTAGGGATGCACCGATACCGATACCAGCATTGGGTACCGGTCCGATCCTGTCCTCATGTACTCGTACTCACAAAAGTACTCTGATACCCTACACCCGATGCCACGTGACGAAAAATAGCCGCTCGACACAAGCAAACATCTAAAGAACCAACACGACACAGAGTTCAAGGCGTTTGCTGATGCTTCTCCTCTTTTCCTGGTCGCGCCGTCATCATCAGCGAGAGACTCGCTGTCCTAAACATCATCGCTGCACAAATGACTGCAGCAACTTTGAAAACTGTCTGTAAAAATTCCTTGTCCATGTAAAACTGAAACAACCTCACAGAGTGCACCTGTAGACAGCCAGCCGCTGTCCAGTAAGTCCCGGTGAAAGTAGTTGAACACCTCGGCTAATTAATCCGAAGACGAAGAAAAAACACACCGCTGCCATCAGTCTGTAACCCTCTTTTTTTTTGGTAATAAGCTGCTACAACTTCTCTTTGTGTACTTAATCTTCACCAAAATGGCCTAACAGCTCAGTACACCACTTCACTCTTTGAGGTTCACAGCAGGGCAAACAAAACTGTTGCACACATGGCACCACCCTCATACCTGTCCCCCCTAAACAATGGCAGGTAGGAACTAATTAGCTCTTAGACAAGACGGACATGAAGAATACACTTAAATACTACACATGTAAATGTGTCATTAAAATAGTTAAAGTGCTGTAAATGATAATTAAATAATCATCATTTGTAACAGTAAACTTAATTCTGCAAGTCCATAATAATGTTGTGAAATTATTATACTGAAATATATCATGTACACAGTAAACTGCACAGCTCAACAAGGAACACAAAATCAATAAAGTGACTTACTACAAATAGCCCAAAAATGTAAGTGGTATTGGTTTATTCATTTGAAAGTCCGGATCTAGAGCCAGTGTTTGGTTTGTCCATTCAAGGGTACTGTAAAAACATGGCGGTGCAACAGCTCATTCTAAGATAACACAAACAAACACAACAGTTCTTATTTTCAGGTGATTATGTGCTAATGAAAACATACTTATGATTATTATATTTCATTTCTGCCATATTCTGCCAATAAATGCCAGTAAATCTTACACACTGGGCCTTTAACTGACAGCACTGTTTATCTGAGCATTCAGCTTCTGTCCTCACTCAAATTAAAATCCTGCTCCTCTTATCAAAACAGTGGCAAAATAATAAGAAAAAGAAAATGTCTGAAATTACTGGGCTCAGAAAACATGCAACACCGTGGTGCACAACATTTATAATGTAAATAAATATATGCAAATCAGATTTTTTCTTTTGCTGAAGAATCTCATTATTTTTTCAAGGAAATAAAAAGAAAAAAAAAATCATCAAATGAAACCAAAGAAAAAGGTGACAGACAGGACAACATTGTGGACTGAGTTAAAATGTTTCTCTTTACAAACTACTTTAGGTTTAGTTGTGGCATGATATCTACAATGTTCCTTTGTGGGGGAGCTCAGTGTTGTTGATCATATTATAAGTTAAATCACACTCTCATTTCAGCATAAATGAACAAGAATCCTGGCATCTTTTACACTGATTTGACAGTTTTGGGCCTCAGTTAAAGCCATCCCAAAAGTACCTGCAAAAGTCTCTTAATGGACGCATGTGTGAAAATATCGCGAGATATACAAAGTCTCGCGATTCATCAATGCCATGTTTACATGCTACCTGGCAGGCTACAGTTGACATTTCAGTTAAAAACATGGTGTAAATGGCATCTTTTGTGGTTAAATTTTAATGTCGCGGCTCACGGACACTTGGATTACACCACACGAGCAGGATGGAGACATTTTGTGTTTGTTTTGTGTTCTTTTTTTTTTACATTTTATCCGTGGTCACCATTCACTGCCAGTGGCTGCAACCCTGTTTTCTGCTGAAACTCCAGGATTGTTTTGTGAACTGAAGATCTTCACCCATCTTCACATCAGCATAGGGGTGAGTACATACTGAGTGGATTATCATTCTGGGGTGGAATATCACTGTTTGTGCAACTTTCTCACCAAATAGGAGGAGGCTCACTCATACTTAATGAAGAAGTTATGTTTTTGTTAAATATTGTATAACACAGAGTGAAAAGCGAAATCTGAAGTGTCGGGAGTAACACATCACAACTGTAATTCTACTACTTTTGGTAGTAACTACACATGTAACTAATGACTTATATTAAATAAATTAAGACTGAAATTAATAACACAACTACAGTAACCTAAAGTTGAATGGACTTGTTACTTAAAACAGTTTATTTTGATAACCAATAATATTTTATAATCAGTGATAATAGACATTATGAAAGATAGAAATTTGGTACTAAAATAATAGTTATATGTGCATAAATAAAAGAATTTAAGCATTTAAAAGTAACACAATCATTATTATTATTATTATTGGTGGTAGTAATGGTGGTATTATAATTGTTGCCAGTATTATCACTGCAACTGCTACCATTACCACTACTTGCTCTTAAAGTGAAAGCTGCATTGTGCTACTGCATGTTCCCTTTCCTCCTCCCCTCCCCGCTCCCTCTCTCTCCCCCTCCCTTCCCCCTCCCTCTCCCTCTTTTGGTTCTGGCGGACGACCCTCACCCATAATAAAAAGGCCTGGATCATCTTTAGGTTTCTGACTTGTTAAAAGGAGAATTTTCCTCACCACAGTCACCACAGCGCTTGCTCTTGGTGGGAACAACTGGGTTAATAAAAGTGCAGTGAGATAACTTTGTTCCGATTTTTTCCCAATAACTACTTCAATATGCAGTATGCAGTAATTGGTTAAGTAATTCAATTACTTTTGAGTCAACTAATTAGTAACTAATTACTGAATTTCTGTACTTACCCTCCACTGCAAATCTACCAAGCATAAACCTATCCAAATCACTTACTTAATGGAGGAAGTGTAAATTAATCCTTATTGCACTGATATTTTTAAGCAGGCAATTACCTGATTTTAGAATTCACTATGTTCACTCTTGTCTAAATACACGTGGACATCGTCGTAGTGGAACAGCCCTGGAAAAGCCCCATATTTTAAATCCCAGTGTTTAGAGCTATGGTTAAAACATAAACACGACTCTATATGCATGATTGACTTTGAATTTCCACATAATGAACTAAAAGGACTCAAGTTAAACAGCCAGACTCCCTAAATTATGACACTAAGATGATTAGTTACTTTCTATATTTCAAAGAGCCTCATTTTGACTCCCAAGTGAACTGCCGGAAGCACCTGTCAATCTTTGCCCTTAACTGACAGCACTGTTTATCCGAGCATTCAGCTTCTGTCGTCACTCAAATTAAAACTCCGGCAGGACAAAGTGGCTTTACACAAAATGTGTGCTATAATTGCTTTTTAGGGATGAAATGAATGCTACACTTTGTAATAAAATGAATCTTCTTAGTTATGGCAGCACTTTGGAAAATATTAATGGACAGCTCAAACCCCCTGGGATGTTTAACTCCAGGCAAGCCATTCAGGGAAAGTCAGAGCAGAGTTAGAGCACATTTAAAGGTAAATCTGGAGGTCATCCTCAGCACTGTAAGGCACTCTGTATGTGAGTTTATACCCCCCCCAAAAAATCTACATAAATGAGGACACTTTAACTTTATCGCTGTCCGCTTTAATTTAAACAGCCATACCTGTTAAAATACAGATGAACAAAGTTGCCGTACATTAAACACACACGTTCCCGTGAGACCTTTGGAAACCTGTGGGAGTTGAGATTTGAAAGGGAATGTGTGAGCATGCCAGTCCAAAAAGATGACTTCTTTGTGCCTATATGTTCAGATTCAAAGGCATTCATGTTTGATATAATAGGATTTCTAATTCAGAGTGGAGCGACACCGGGGTGCCAAAACTCATACGAACAGTAACCTGCAGTGGGTATAATCATTTTTAGAAACCTATGTAAAAAAAGCCCTGTCCTTTCATACTGCACTTTTCAAATGTATGTGAGCTTTCATCTGTTTTCACAGTGCTGCAGTTTGCGGTGCAAAATCTTCCCTCGTATCAGAGAGAGGCTACCTCCACTTCCTCCTCATTACCACAGCATTTGAGCAAATTCTCTGTTCTCCTCTCTTTAAATACATGCATTCATTATCTGTTTCATACTGGCCAAAAACAGCCCATCAACCATTTTGCAGAAAATAGAATCCCCTGAGCCGTAGCTACATTTACTAATTGCTTAAGATTTAAGGCTAATGATGGGGATTTTTGCTCTGGAGCCTTGTCAGATCTATTTTCTTCACTTGCCAGTGGATCATCAGTTTCTCGTGGCGCTTGTTCTTACCGTCACCGTGCACACTGAAACCAGGAGAAATACGACTGTGTGAGACTAAGCCTGCAAAAGTGTTCTCAAAGCTGTTACAAGTCTGTTTTTTTTTTATAACAAATGTGATTCACCTGTGAAACAAAGAAGAAACAAAAGATTATCTCCCTTGGATTTTGTGAATAAGCAATTAGGCATGTTTTGTAGATCAGTGGTTTGCAGCTTTTTGCAGTCATGACCCCCCGTCCTCACACCCCCACCCCGCCGTCTACCCAAACAGTTCAGGGATTATTGTATCACACATGAAAGCTAAATGGAAGACCTTTGATTTGAGTCGCACAAACACACTTAATAAAATCTATTCTAAGGCAAATTATATCACTGGTAGAGGCTAAAATACAGCCTCATTTCCCATCATGCTCGCTGCACAGTTTGTTGAGTTTGCTATTTTATGTCACAAAATACAAATGGTACTTTCTTTAGTGTTTGTCTCTGTTCGGAACATAGTTATTTATGTTGGTCATTGTCATTTTTTGTGCTGTTTTATTCTTTTAATCATCAGTGAGATGGAGATTACACTGGTGATCCGAGCCGGTCTGTGGCGAAAAAAAAGCACTTTTAATGCACAAACTTTTACAGGACGCATTTGCCCTCATATCTACCGTTATAACTGCATCCGCCTCCCTCAATACTGAACCAATTTTAAAACGAGTTGTATCTATCAATCATGCACACACATACACATGAGGAAATAGGGCCCAGGTTGAAAAATACCAAATTTATCCTTAAACATTGACCTCTAATACCACATTAGAGTCAAAACTTAGTCTCTTTGCACAGGACAGGAGAGTCCTGTGCACAACCCATTCATCCACTGCAACCCCTTGTTCCTGGGGAATTTGTCGCTCTTTATAGCTAAACTAAAGCTGGGTTTATATAGTGAAACGTTCATTTTTAGATGGTTGAAACTTTGGCGAAACTTTCCCCTATATATACATATAGGTATATATAAAATATGAAAATACGAGGCCTCTGCAAACAGCGCTGTCAGTTCTGAGTCTATGTCTTGCTATGGTAGTTGGTTACTGGGGAAGTATTGTAGTTGCACAAACTGACAGCTGATGACTGGAATAAATGGACCGACCGCGCTGCTGCAACAGTTACCATAAGATGCTTTACCTCTGCGGAGAGAACTCTGTGAACTCTGTCCAATAACCATAAATTAACCCTGAGAGGGTCTAGTCTGAATGGCTGAATAGCTGCAATGTGCCTTTTCTCACCTGGGTGCAATAGACACTGTATATGTGTATGAACAATTATGTATAAACAGTAAACAAACTCTGTACATGTAAAGCTGCACAAGACAAGATGTTCTCTGCAAAGATTCATCTTTCTCTTCAGTCTGATTGACAAAGAGACACTGCACCAGCGCTGAGCAACCCGTCACTACTGATATGCAAGCCTGCAATTCACAGAAGTCATGTCACCCATGTACATTTAAACAGTCGCTGTGCTCGACTTTAGAACCTCCAACCAATTAATAAGCTGCCTGGTGCAGCAGTGAACCTTTGCCAGAAATATTTTAAAAGGATTTTTGTCTTTTTTCTTGAATAATTAACTGCATTCCTCACTTTTTGCAAAATGGATGGCATAGATTTGCATTTAAGTACATAAAATAAGTGCAGTTAGAACTCTGAATCCTGCAAATTTTCGTGTCATGTAAAGGGCACTGACTTCATGCCTGAAAAGAAGCTGATATCCATAAAAAAAAGGAGGTCCTATCGCTATAGCAACAGGACCGAACGGCCTGTTTGCACAAACTTGTGATTCTAAACTGTGAATTACATCGAGCACTTAAACTCTAGTCTAGACATTTGAATATTAAAGGGAAATATTTACACTCTGCTGTTAAGCGTGCACTGGCCTCTCTGCTCTTTTCTGCTTGTAGCCACAGATCTGCTGCCAGTGAATAAGTGTATCCCTGCCACCCGCCTTCCTTCATGCCAACCAATCTAACCCAGAGTGACCAGCCTGCAGTGTGCATCCACTCAGCAGCAACAGACTGGCAGCAGCCAGAGAGAGTGGGATGATTCCACCCAGATTTGTAGATGGGAACGATACAAGATGAGAAAAAGGAAAGCCTGAATTTCTTCCCTGCTCTGTTGGATGAACAAATTCCCCAGTTCCGTGGGTTTGGGTCACTGATTTGTTGTGTCCACAGTTGCCAGCAAAGGAGCTCCAGAGGGACGCTGGTCCCTCTTGGTTTGTCTGTTGGGGGTGGAAGTGTGCTAGCAGGATTGTAAGAGCCTGGACTGGACTGCTGGGGAACCTGGATTGGTTTCTGAATGATTCAAATATTGTTGGTATTAATTGTGCGTAATTTCCTATTTGTTTTATTTGAGGTTTAACCACTGAACTTAACTTGGCTCTCATTTGATTTGGTTTAACAATAGACCTGTTTACGGCAGCCATATTGATATGAAACAGTAGGGTAAACACAGGATTTACCAATGATACTAATTAACATCTTGTTCCATCTAGTGTAGCAGAGCTTTCCCAGTGAGCCAACATGCACAACAGCAGCAGTCTAAATCTATTTGACTTGAATGAAATAATTTTAAAGCCGATATATGAAATATATTTACTGTATTAAATCATAAAATGACCATCAGTTATAATGGTTAAATTGAGCAATATGTCAATGGAATTTGGCAGGCAGTCACAGAACTCCAACTCCAGAGTGTGTGTTTTTGAAACAGTGTGCTTTTGTTTTCAGGATAGGGGGCTTAGCTTTGCATCGACAGACAACTTACAGTTTAAACTGCAGATCAACTTACAGTACAGTGTGGAACTCATCGTCGCTTGTCATCGTCAAAATATAATGTGGCGCTCGTCTTGCACTCCTGCCAGGGCACCCCTGAGTCTGGGGTAGAAAGGGGAAACACCTCAGAGATTTTTTTAGATCTTTTAAATATAAAGAGCTTTGATTTATTAGCAATGATAGCACACACCCGAATGACCAGCTGAACTAAGAAGGTATGGGCCTCAGTAGTATTTACTCTTAAATGAACACACATATTAATATTTTGTAAAAATTAATTAAACTCTAATTTCTAATGTATCTTTATCTCCCAATTTATACACTGTATCCCGAGATAAATTGCCCATTTAGGGTTAATTAATTGCTTTAACTACTTTCTTTAATGTTTTGCATAAAAAGATTTTAGAACATAAACAAAAAAAAAAAAAAAGAACAATAATTATTTACATATGTTTTTTTCACACTGGAAACAAATCTAATCTTTGACATTAATAAACAAAACATCTTATTCCTGTTTTTATACTACCGTCTTCCCTGTGGCTCCCCTACACCACCAAAATCATGTCAGGTAGCAAAACTCTCTTGCTTGAACTGTAGAAACTGCTGATATGTGCACTGGTGAAATAATCGACAATACACATTTAAGTGTACAAGAAAAAGTAATCAATATTTTACACCATTATATTATTGATTAACTGTAAAGTATAGGCCTCAAAACACAAGTATATCTGTGAGTGATTATATATTAGGCTTAGTCTGGCCAGCAGCAATCACACTGCTCAAGCAATCAGTTCACTCCTCCACAGCTGCTTTCTGTATTTTGGTCTCTGTGGTTCTCGTCATACCTCCAAAGGTCAGTGGTTTCGAGATGTTATGCAGTTATTCAGCACCGCAAATTTTCTATGCAAACTTTACCACTTTTTAATTGCGATCCCTCTGAAATGAAATGATTTTGGTTTGGAATTATGCTGGTATGACTGAGCAAAATGTGCTAAAAAAAAAAATTGAAGGACCAGTGTGAAAGATTTCATTGCATCTAGTGGTGAGCTTGCAGATTGCAAATACTTTGCCTCACCCTCCCCCTCCAAGCATGAAGGAGAAACATCAAAAGGTCCTCTCTGGAGTAGGTGTTTGGTTTGTCCGTTCTGAGATACTGTAGAAACATGGCGGTGCAATATGGCGGCCTCCATGGAAGCAGTGTGAAAGAGGACCCACACCCTCTGCAGATATAAACAGCTCATTCTTAGCTCACGAAAACACAATGATTTTTATTTCAGGTGATTATACACTAATGAAAACATACTCATGATTATTACATTTCATTTCTGCCATATTATGCCAATAAACCTCTGTAAATCTTACGCACTGGACCTTTAAAGCTCCTGTAGACATCTGTGGCTGACTCATGCTGCAAAGACTCTGTCACTGACTTGACTTGAATTTTAAAAAGTAGATGAGATTCACAAGACAAAAAGGTAAAGAAAAAGTCATTTATCACTGAAATTTTCATTCATAGTTTGTAGCGAGTTTCAGTTGCACATGTCCGCATGTACAGTGAGTGCCTGGTGGTGCTGAAGTTTTAAACTTCTGATCTTGATCGTTTCCCTCAGTGCAAATTCTGAAGCAATGTAACACAGCGCCCATCTGTCCTGCATACCTTAATCTTAATTCTAAGAGGTTTATTTGGATAAAAATAGGAAAAGTACATTTTGCTTAGACAATGTGTTCCCTTCACGCCGTCTGTTTCAGGTTAGTTTTCTGTTTGTCTATCCATGATTAGGCTTTGAATGGCTGGATATGCTTTTGATCATAGTGCCAAATGTTTGTCTGTAAGACTGTTTGTTGGAGGGCTTTGTTGTTCGTTAGCTGAGACACAAAGAGAGGAAAGCTGTCAAAGAGCAGAGGAAATATTTTCTTGCCACAACAATTCATAGCCACCAGATAAATAATACAAATAAAATGCTGATTTATGTGTTTTGTTTTTCTTTTCTGTTTGCCGTTAGTGCATTCTGCTTTTCTAACTGGACCTTGCAGATTTAGAGGAGGACTTTGTAGTAAATATAGCTTGTTCTAGGAAAAGTGATCATTGTTTACTGACTGGAGGGTTTATTGGCATTTACTGTACGTATTCAGTGCTGAACAGGCTCTCGGGGTTTGAGAAAATATTGTTCGATAATTTAGTTTAAAAAGCATGAGAAAATGTGCTGTTCCAGTTAACGGTTTAGGCACTTGGCACATTAACAAAAAAGAAGAGAAATTGTGGTTAATGTCAAATGTATCTAGGGTAGGAAGAACTAAAATTCTCATTTTGAAGGTATGCGGGAAATACAGAAATGTTCACGTTCGTGTAGTGTATTCAAATCAGTTTCTTGAGTACATGAATAAAACCTCTTATCAAGACAGTAAAACTCTGACCCGGACCCTAAATGGATGGCTATCACTCTGTGTATTTGTGCTTTTGAGCGTTTAACACCCAAATGAGTGTCATTCCATTGTAGCGCTTAGAGCTCTGAACCAGAAAATGCAACCATATCCCTGGAAAATCAGCCTGGGTTCTGTGCCATCGTGTCCACAAAGCCAGCCCAGTCCTCACTGCAGCCGAGGCTCCGAAACTCTTGTTTATTGGCATATTCAATCCTTTTCCTCCAGACTTTAAGGACAAACGCACACATAATTCTGGACTAACTGGTTGCTGTTTATTGCTGATTTATTGCTGTTACGAGTGAAGTGGAATTATTTATTTTTATACATAGAAGTACTTTGAACCTTGATGGTGTAGTGCATCCAGAAAATACAGCCCAACACTTTGCAGGATGCATTCTTCTTTCAGTGTTAATTATAAGTACTTCTGAAATTAGAAGCACTTACAGCAAACAACACTGTGGCTTGCCATACCCCACTTTCCATTGTTAATTGTCAAGAGTCCTCCATAATCTTTTTTAATCATATTAATCATTGAAAGTTGCATAATAAATTGATTTTCCAAGGTCAGCAATTAGCAGTAATTAAAAATAACTTGACATAGCTTCATGTCCCTCTTCATTCTTAGATTAAATAGTTATGCTCATGCCTGGAACCAAAACATCAAAGGGTAGCTTGAAATTTTAACTTTTATGAAACCTGATAAATGGACAGTGTTAGTTAAAAGTCCAGTGTGTAAGATTTAGAGGGATCATTCGGCAGAACATGGCAGAAATGTAATATAATGAGTGGTGCTGCCGGAGTGCACTGCAATGACACTTTTTTTTCCTCCAAGTGTGGAGACAGAATATTCATACTTAATACTTCATGCATACGTACTTTGTATTTTGTTGTTGTTGTTTAAAGCTTTCTGTAAGAAGATCAAATCATGACTAAAGCAGACAGACAGAATGCAGTTTTTGCAGTGAGAAGCATCTTTTTTTCATTTGTTTTCTATAGGCAGTATGTGTTTTGCACGCTGCTAATGCAGCCCGGGCACCTGGGTCAAGACGTGATGCAGCCGAGGAGAGGATGCATCGGTTGCAGCGGAGAGAGAAAGAAAGAGAGAAAGAGAGCGCTCATGTGGACCGACAGTAATATTCTCAAGATAATGAAACTATTCATGAAGCCAGTCTAACATTTTGATTGTGTGGTCAGTTATAATTGACTCATGTATGTAAACTTGCCACCGCGGTAACCTTGGTGAAATGACCTGAAACGAGCCACAATTTAAATGTGCGTGTGCATCCATATGGTGTCATTGGTGCACTGCACACTAGAAAGAATGCTGAACCTCGCTGTACATTGTGACCGACTGGGGCATGATGGCAACAAATTATGTGATTCAAACTGTGATCCTCCCCTTGTGCTTACATGTGATTATGACTTTGATATTTGGACACTTATATCATCTTATTTTGCTGCAGTCTGAAATGATTATGAGTATTAGTAGAAACTACAATTTTGGTGCACCCCTGTAGCTTAGTTGGTAGAGTCAGCTGCTAGTTCAAGGCTTGTCTGTGCCTCTTTGCTGCATATCATCCGCTCTCTCTACCCACTTTCCTATTTGCTCTTTAGCTGTCCTGTCAAATAAAGGCAAAAGCCCAACAAATAATTTTAAAAGAAACTGTGATTTCCACTGTGGCACAAAAGACTGGAGTGGAGACTTGATGTCAAGGACACAATATGCAGGCAGTTGGGCATTTTATTTCAGGACGCTGATTTTATCTCCAAATGAGCAAGACATTGGTGTGCTCTCATCACACCTGTCAAGAAGGCTATCACCGAATGCATCATGGAATAGGTAAAGGAATCGCTCAGGTATTAACTCAAAAATACGTTAGAAAAACTCGGTAAATTACAAACATATGAATGTTTTTGTTACCTTAGAATGAGCCGTTTATATCTACAGAGTTTCTACAGTAACTGAACAAACCGAACACTGGCTCTAGACACAGCCTTTAGTTGTTGTTTTTTTGCAAGTTTCTTGGCCACTGAATAGGCTCTTCTACATGCTTGAAGATTAGAGCCCACGGAAGGCAAATGAGACAATATGTTTGCAATCTGCAAGCTCACTGCTGAATCCTACACACTGGTCATTTAATTACAATGCTAAATAAATGTTATCACAGTGAATTACAGGTCTTCAATACTTTTAGCAGTGACAGGCAAAGAACCTATTAGAAGCTGAGGGATAACAATCAATATGACAGCTGTATCTAATCTGCAGGATGCCAAATGAAGTGAGTTTGAGACACCATCTGACTGTGCTGATTGTTCTTGTCTCTAACTGCACAATGCAAGACAGTGCACACTGCAATCTTAACATGTAATAACACTGACACAGTTTGATGGTTCCATTAAATAACTCAAATTTGCATCAGATTGCCCAAATAACAATGTAAAAAAATCTGATCGGCCATGTGTGAGAATGTGCAAATAAACCTTGGAATTGGCATCATAATTCTAAATCAGTCAGTTCAAGGTATGCAATGAGATTGGAATGTTCCATTAACTTCCTTCCCCCATTCATGTCTCAACATCAGCTGTGGCTATTACATCAGTCAGGACATTACCAGTAAGGTGAGGTGTGGAGAAAAATAGATTTCATATGTGACAGGTCTTATCTGCCCTTCACTAAACACATTTGCAGGTAGGGAAGGGTACGCTAGATTAGTCAGTGCATCATGTGGAAGATGAGCGACAAGGGCAGGTGCCAATAACCCTATGCTAGATTGGAAATTGAGAATTTCTCTATAAATGCAGTGGAGTCACACCAAGCAGTTAGCTGACACCCCCTGTCCCCTACACCAGGGGCCCTATAGGTGGGTAAATAAAGTGAAATTAATTTTTAAAAAACATAAACACCATAATGTGTGTGTACATGTATTGGTGCGGTAATTTCAAGACACACAATTATTGGTTAACGCTTTATTTAAAGGGGTGTGCATAAGACTGTCATTACACTGTCATAACCATGTCATAGCGTCATTATGAATGTTTATGACTGTTGTCATTCAGTCAATATTGCATTTGTAATGGTAAGTTGAAGATGTTTGAGATGTTACTGTTATGACAATTTGACATTAATAAAGTGAATAATGTCTTTGTTATGTCAACATCACATTAACAAACTTAAAGGACAGTGGCCAGTTTGACATCAGTGAAAACAGTACCGGGGTGGTTTTCTTGCCACATTTGACTCCTGGCACCTTGGGATTAAGTCAGCTAATTAGAGTGGCTAGCTCCATGACTAACCAGATAACTAACTTAACTTTAAAAAGGTAAATTAGCTAACACTATTTGTCCATTAGGTACCTCTGTATGTTAAATCACCTGTGGTACTCTACTCTGTCTCAAACTGGCCTTTCAGTGATGTCTTTGGGTGTTTCTGGACCAGAGGAACTTGTCCATACTTCTAAGAACTGTTGGAGGCCCCACCCCCTTTTTTATTGGTTCACCACCGCAGGGACAATGAACAATTGTAGTTCTTAGAACCTAGTTTTTAGAGACTTTTTAGCTCCTACTTCAGAGTAGGTACTCTCACTGCACAAGATGTTTCACTGTGGACATCATCATATGCCAGTTTGGTAGATGTTGCCCAACCCTAACTCCCATAATACTTTGCCAACCTTAACCTATCAGCCTTCAGCAGGCTGACTAGTGCTGGTGGTGGGTGCACACTGCAATTTCATTTTCTCTCAATAAAACATTGTCTCCTTGAAGCTTTTGACAAATTCCCCAAAACAACCCAACAAGATTTAGCACCAACACTTGATGGTGTTTCTCAGGTGACCATGTGAAGTTTTACTCAAACAACAAGAGCATCTGCTAGTGATGGAGTCAGAACAGTCATGTAATGCCTCCTTGAGTGGGGCCTCGGTGAGGGAAGAACATGAAGATGTCTATTTAATTACTTTATATTCATGTATTAAATATGCAAATGTCAATTAGATTGTAATTTGCATGAGAAGTAAAGAAAAACAAAACAATTTGATTGTAGTAATAATCTGCTTATAGTGATTAATTTGACCTGAGCAAGATTTTGATCCCCATGAGATGTCCACTGTATTCACGACACTCTTATAATGATGTCATGACAGTCAGTGTCAAAACCAATCACATATGACAGTTTAATATAGGGTTGCAAATTGCAAGCAATCCTTAATTGATCATTGGTAACATCAATTAATCACTTAATCGTTATTTAGAAAGAAATTGATTATACCAAGCAATACCAAATGTGTTTATTTCCTCCTTAATCAAAGCTTTCTTTCCAAAGCAACATACTGCATACTCTCTGACAGCATTACTTAACAAATGAAACATATGAAGACATAAAGGCCTACATATTAACACATATACTTTTTTATAAGATAACATGCGGAGTGCACTCATAACAATGATCAGTTATATTTCAGATCTTTATTTGATAGTAGATTGATTAGATTTCACTCGATTGACCAAACTTGTAACAACCAATTAATTGCCATCATCCCTAGTTTAACGTAATGTTAAAACATAAAGCCAAACAGTGTCTTGAAGTTTGATAATGTCAAGTTGTCATAACAAAGACATCTCAAACAATGTCAACTTTGCATTAAAAATTACAGTGATAGTGTGATGACAATCTTATGCACACACCTCAAATAAATTGTTACCCAGCAATTTAGTGCATTCATTTTATTGTAGTATTAGTCAAACATCATATGATTTAAACAAACCTCTTTGCATTTGGCATCCAGAGAAATAATAAGTTCCTCAGTTTGAGTTTTTTTTATTTTGTTTCTCTTCTTGCCATTTCGTTTTGGCTTATACCTGCACATCAGCAGCATGCAGCTCAGCACAGCTCCCACGTGCATTCGCAATATTAAAATTTGCTCACAAAAAAAGAGGCTGGTCCAGATAGCATGCTTGTGCGTGGCTAAAAATAAGTATGTAAATAAATAAATAAGTTCAATGACAAAAACTGTTTTTTTTTATTTCGTGTCCTCAGGTGCTGTTGTTAGATAGGTTTTTCTAAATCTTTTTTCCATGACTACATAGTTTATATATATAGTACATACCTGGTTCATACATTTTGGAAGAGGAAACAACAACAAAGACAAACAATCTGCTCCTAATTCCACACTGTGATTCAATTTTGCAGTTTGCACTTGATCTGACAGTCACTATAAATGATATTTTTTAATCATTTACTTCCTGTGATGTTTTATTCTTATAGCAGTCAGAGGAGCAATATTATTTACATAACCCTGAAAACAAAATTAAATCTACCCTCACTCATTTCATGAAGCTCTTATCAAAAAGACTTGATTTTCATAAACAGAGCAGGGCTTTAAATCTATTCTGAAGGGAACGTATAAAAGATTTTGGAGCAAACATCCAAATTATTTAGATCACTCTGTTTCCTTCAGGATTCCATCATCCTCGCGTGATAATTACCACAGATGCATACAGTGCATGAACATTGATAACGTACATGTGGGCATGTGAAGTCTTGCTTTTTATTACAGTGTGAGGAGGGCTAAAAATAGACAGATTTCATACACGAAGACAATATTCAATAAATGAACATCCATGCACACCACATATGAGAGTTAATTAAATATTACCCACTCATACGGTATGTAATGCTGCAGCCATATTCCTCTGTGGTATATGGAGTTTATAATCTAACAGTAGATGTTGTTTTGACCAAACCTTTCAACAGTTAATCAGGGAGTACACATATGAAATCGTGACTGTTCTTCTTTGTTTCTTTCGACTCAGTAAACCTCAGACTCATAATTTCCTTTTTATCCCATCTCATGACAGCACCAAGTGTTGGTCTTTTGAAATTTTACCATAAAAGTGATCGTTACCTAACCCTAACTAAAGTCTTTATTTGCCTAACCTTAACCATGATGATTTAGAGACCCATCCTTAAAGAGGCACTGCACATTGAAATCAGTTTTATCAGGTATAAACTAAATAATATTATTGCATTGTGAGAAAAAAACCCACATCAGTGCTGGTGTTAATATCAACATTTCTTTACAAATTTACAAAAATGAGGATTTCATTGGTTGAAAATGGCTCACATGGTATATTCTGTTTTAAATCACCTTGAATCATCCTTGACTGTTTGGGACTGCTCTACGTCATTGGAATTTATATATATGTGTGAAAAAATATAAGCCCACTTCTCCCAGTCCCCGCTTTTGAATGGAAGTCTGTCAAACTGCAGCCTATTCTCACTCCCGACTTGTCAAATACTGCCCCTTTGGCGACTCGTACAGATGCACACAGTACCAGTTACCGTCTAAAAGACACACACCAGGCTTTGAAATGACTTCAATGTAAACCCATCCGCGGCATCTGGAAGAGGTGGGGTGGATGGATGGTTCAATCAAACACACCCAGGAGAGCATTACGTGCATCATATGAGTTTCATCACGTGATTTTCGTCTTACGAGCACTTGTGAGTTGTTTCACTGACATCACATGATGTATTTAGAGTAACCCCAAACATGGTCCTAAACCTACCCAAACTGCCCTTTCAGAATAACCAGGTGTTTAAAAGGCTTTCTCACAGAGAGGTGTAATACAGCTGCTAAAGGGTACCTTGCGCATCAGGATGAAACACTGAAAGGTGTGACAAAGCATCGGCGGTTTTTGACTAGCTGGGATGAGAATGGGTTGGATTCTCTCAAGGTCTTATAGTGCTGTGAATGGGTTAAAATTGGAGTGAACAGACGGCCTGGTGCGTCTCATACAGGCACACAAAGGCACCTTGTGCAGCTGCATGAAATACTGAGTGTGAGAAAACATTGGTATTTGACGAGTAGGGATAAGAACAGGTTTTCATATATACATATATGCTGATTGAGATGCATCATTCACAGGAGTTTGCATTTTTCTGTGGAGCAGCAGTAGCTCAGTCCATAAGGACTTGGCTTGGGCACCAGAGGGTGGTTGGTTCAAGTCCAACTCAGACCAAAAGTACAGAGTGTACAGAATAGCTGGAGTTGTGCCAGTTCACCTCATGGGGTTCACCTGTGTTGAAGTACCCTTGAGCAAAGCACTGAACCTCATCTGCTCGGGGTGCCTGTTTCTGGGCTGCATCCACCTCTCCCACAATTACATATGCAAGTGTGTATGTGTAGATAGTAATAGAGTGGAATTATTGCTAATTCTCAACTCAGTATTGGCTCAATATTTTGGACTTGTGCTTTTAACAGCTGTAAAGAGCTAGAGAGTAAAAGTTGTGTACCGAACTGCCGCGCAGACACACACACACACACACCAGAAAGCTTCTCACAGGTAACATACCACACAGAAAGTTTTACAAAGAGCCATGATTCAAACGTGCTTCTACTGACTGTTAAAGCTCCAGTGGACTCTGTGTTTCCAGCGCAGACACAGAGAGTCTGACAGCAGCTGCTTAGGCTGGTTAGCTCTGACTACCAGCTCTTATGGCTGAGCGCCGGCCACCAATCACTTGACTCACATTAATCACACTGTATTTTATTCAGATGTTACTGTATGCTAACTTATACTGCACTTTAGTTGTAGCACAGAGAGTGTCTGCTGTAATGACACTTTTTAATCACTCTTTTCAACTATTAGAGACACAGAAATAACCATGTTGTCCACATTTCATCATAACCTTTTATGCAAAATGTACAAAATAACTAACAGTTGTGATACTTGACCTCATGGACTACAATGATCATAATGACTTTGGTTATGAGACACCGTAATGCATCATTAAGGCCTAGATAAACTCTAATAATGCATTATGCAGGTTGCTGTAATACATCAGAGATATTTAATTAAAGCAATAAGCATCGCAACACAATTTTATGGAGTCATTTTATATCAGGCAGTAAGGGTCTCAGTGCTGTGTTGTGCCTAAAATTTTTGTACATTATTAAACACAACACTGAATTATGTTTATTGTTCAGCCAGAGATGGCTATCACGTTAACTGTTTGGGATGTGTCTGTCAGGGACTGACTGAGCTGAAGAACAGAGCTGGAGCATGACTCCAGTCACTTTTCTCTGTTGCCGCTGCCACCACTAACTAACTACACGCCACAGACACAAGATGATGTGCCGAGCTTGTTGTCTATGCTGAGCACCCATGCTGAGAGCACAAGAGGCACTTGGCATCTTCCTCTAATGCTCTCCTGGACACAAACATTAGACTATCAGTGGGATACACATTACATTGCTTTTATAAATATTAATTCAACATGCAGATGAGTTTGTTCTGTGCTTTATCTGCACTCACATTGCATGTGTGCTTGTTGTGATTCACGAGGGACGAAAACACATCTTAGTGTTATAGTGTGGCGTTTTACTGCACCTGCACAATAATAATGCTTCATTTAAAATACTAAAATATACATTTCTATTTTAAGAATTCATGAGCTGCACCCTATTTTTATCACGCCCATTACTACATTTGACACTAACAGCACTCAGACCCATTGTAGAGGAGAAGTATCTGGAGCTAGACTGACTGGAACGCCTGATACTATTCTCGTCTGTCCCAGCCAATCGACGCATAGCCCAGTTTACCTGCTAGACAATGACTGAGGCCGTGGGTCTGCCATATCAAACATCCCAGAGCCTTCCCGCTTCCTAGCATCTAATTACTGACACAAATCATCCAGAGATAATGCATTCCCATTTGCGATTAGCATGTAATTGACGATAATGCTATATCTGCCATGGGATGCTGAGGCTCTTACAAGATGTCTGCATTTGGCAATAATGATCTGAGTAGACTGTAAACACAAATCAACAGGGACTCATGTGCAGTCAGATTGTGTGTAATGTAACCTTACAGAGGAGCAATGATACTTGAACTCTCCCATATGGTCAAAGTAATAGACATTTTGTAAGTCTTTTTGATGTATGACAGCAACATTTTTTTCTGCATTTTTTATTTTCTTGGGGCAATAATAACAACAATCAATGCTTTTTTTAAAAAATTAACAGACCTCTCATTTTTTTGTGTAGGCTTCTACCATTTACACATACCCCCAAAAAGAGAAACATAGAAAAGGTCACATAAAAAGCTAACTTATTGAAGAAATAAATTAGACTTGCCAATCTTTTTGGTGGTGCAGCAGAAATGCCCGAAAAAAAAAAAAAAAAAAAAAAAAAAAAAAAGAGGAGGCAATCTTTATTCAGCTAATACACTTTTAACTATTTTAGAATTTCAATCACGCTTTTGTACAAACCAAAGCACACAGGCAGCTCTTATAAAGTTTTTAACTAATTTGTTGTAATAGTGATTCAGGCAGTACATTAATTTTAGTGCTTTTAGACCTTAGTGCAGCCTTTGACACTGTTGAACACAATATAATTTTACAAAGGCTGGAAAACTAAGTTTGTTTTAATGGAACAAATGTAAAATGGATGAAGTTATACTTAGAGCACGGGGATTATTTTGTCGCTATTGGAAGCCATTTTCTAAATGCATACCTTTCACCTGTGGTGTTCCTCAAGGGTCAAGTCTCGGCCCCGCTTCTGTTTAGCCTGTAAGTGCTCTTACTTGGCTACATCAACATTGCTCAGCAATATCATTTTACCATTGTCTTTTGTGCTTAATTTGGTTGGTCCAAAAATAGACGTTGGAAATTGGGCCCTGTTTAGAGTGTCTGATATGGTCCAAATGTAGCCCAAAAAGTTGCAAAAGGACTCCTGCACACTGTCTAACTTACAATATGTCATTTATTTGCACTGTTTTGGTACTAGACCTTCATCAGGCAAACCTTCATCAGGTTTGCCTGATGAAGGTCTTGTTTGGTCTAGTTTGCCTGATGAGGGTCTAGTACCAAAACGTCACAAATAAATGATATATTGCAAGTTAGACAGCTGAGTCCTTTTGCAACTTTTTGGTCAACTCGCTTCTCTCCAACACACCTGTCTCATCTAATAGATGTGCAAAGTCTAAATGTAGCCTCAAAAAACATGTTGAAATCTGGTTCATGTTTAGTCTGACCGATGCGCCGATGACATCTAAATTTACTTAACCCACTCATCAAATGACTACAGTCCTACAGAGACTTTATGTGAATGTATTGTGCAAATAAATAACTGGAAAATCTACTTGCCCAAAGTCAGTTTTTACTTTCCCCCGTGCAAACTGTTTTTATTCATTTATCAAATAACAACAAAGAGTTAATTGTCATCTTTAACCTAGAGCTGCAACATCTGTAAAATGTCAGAAACTAATGAAAAATGTCCATCCAAGTTTTTCAAAGGTGGTGATGTCTTTAAACAGCATGACTTTTCAGTTCACCTTCAATCACACATTAAAAAAATGTGGAATCCATTTGGTGTCATTTATAAAGGTAAGCTTTATTTTTTATTTTTTATTTTTTGACAATTCACTGGACAGAATTATGTAACTTGATACAAAAAAAGTCTAATATGAGTCAAATATTTTCTAAAAACACACATTATTAAAAGGTTTGTTTGTCATTTTAGTAAGGTAAAGGTAGGGAAGCTACACTAATGTAATTAACGTTGACATTTGCTAGAAGATAGAAAAAAAAAAAAAAAACTTCTGATCATTCATTGTTTTTAATATGATACATTTAATGTTACAGGGCTCAACAATAGTGGCTTGCCCACTCTGTCCAGGAAAAGTAAACCGCCATGTTGGGCAAGTAAATATGGCAACTCACTTGACCAACCTTGCAAGTGAAAAAAAACAAAAAAATAATTGAAGTATCAAAGTATTAAAGTATTAAAGTACTAAAGTAAAGTATTTTTATAATCAATTAAGTAATTTTTTTTTTTTTTTTAAGTTATTTTTTGGGCATTTTTGCCTTTATTTGACAGTACAGCTGAAGATATGACAGGAAACAGGGCAGAGAAGAGAGGGGGGATGACACGCAGCAAAGCGCCGAACGGGAATCGAACTAGCAGCCGCTGCAGAGGACCAACAGCCTCCACACATGGGTCGGACGCTCCACCCACGAGCCAAACGTCTGTCCCGAATTAAGTAATTTTTAATGCAAAAATGGCAGAAAATGCCATTTTAATCCTACCGAATATGGATATTTTCTTAGTTTATTGTCATATTAAACTGAATATCTTTGGATTTTAGGCATTTAAAGACACAGCAACATCTAGTGGAATTTTTTTTCAGCATAACATACCTAAACCCAGCGGTAGAGACGGCTCAGTTAAGCTGAATTCAGTCCAACACATTTTCCAATAAGATACAATGATCCAAAATGTGCTCTAGCAAACAATTAAGCAGAACGAAAATATATAACACACTTGCTGGGAGCTCCTGTGTAATACACGTTCAACATGCATCGACCTCATTTTAAATATTTGTCCCTCATTATGGCTTTAGCGGCACTGTTATACAGCAGCTGCATCAATATTCATTTCCTTCCTACCCTCAAAGTCAACAGCTCAGAGGTTGTGTCACTTTAAGTTCATATGATGGGAGGGAAAGCATCCTAATTCATGTCTTCAGTGACACCTTCCAATGAAATAATTATTTCTCAGGCTGCAGGAATGCAAAGAAGAACAGAGCTGCAAATTGCAAAGCCTTGTACAGCCAATAACATTTTACGCTAAAGCAAATTGTATTAGCATTTCAAATAGCGAGAGAGAAAAAAGACCCTGGATTCATACAGTATTTTCAAAAAGATGAAGAGTACATGGCCACCTCATGACCGGAGTACAAAGTACCAAACAAACTTCCTCCTGTCATTATTTAGTACTGAAGCCTCAACCCAACCATCTGGATGGATAAATTAAACAAGCTCTCCAATCTGCATCTATTACTGTGTTATCACAGCTTTATACTGTTTTATTTGATTTCCATTCTCCTTTCAGAGCTTCAGAGAAAATGTCAAGCCGGCAGAGTGAGAGCAAGTGGAGGTCAATGCCATGCTCCAGTTATTTAGTTGGCTACATGTGTTTGTTTGCATGATTTAGAAACCTTCACCAACAAAAGACATGCATCAAAACTAATTAAATGTGTTATGTAAAAGAAACAGAGAGCACAAAGAAAACTATCTCTGTAATGTTGCACAAAAAGGTTATTGGATAATGGGATCAGTATAAATTTGTTGAGATTCAGAGAAAAATCAAAGACGCCAGTGGTGTTTAATTTAGAATTCACAAAATGTCTGTGATTGGCACATTTGGTCATGCTCTTTTGAGGTGCTGATTAGCAATCAGAATTTTGTTCCACAATAAATTGGTATTGATCTATTTCCAGGGAAGCAAAAGCATACATAATTGATCTTCTTTCAAAACTTCAAAAAAGAAACACAACTTCCTTCTGTCCATGGCATAGAATCCAGAAGCCTCGTTTCCAATAACTGTGCACGTCTTGGCAAACTGTCTCTTTGTTGTTCTCTTTTCCTCTCAGCTTCTATCCTGGTGCTTTACAAATAATTTCTAATTCTGCACTGAATAATATAAAATGGTCTTAAAGGTTTAGTGATTAAGACTTACAGGGATCTATTGGCAGAATACGGCAAAAATATAACATTAATATAATAATCAAAAGTATGTTTTTATTAGTGTATAATCAAAAATAGGAACCATTATGTTTGTTTGTAATCTTAGAATGAGCTGTTTATACCTACAGAGGGCGTGGGTCCTCTCCATGGAGGCTGCCATGTTGCTCTGTCATGTTTCAACAGTAGCCCAGAATGGACAAACTATTGACATATACAAAAATGGACAACATGACAGCTCCCCAGAAATAAAGCCTTTTCCATCTTGATCGCCCCCTGGTGGCTGGCTGCAGTACAGGTCATAAATACTGCCGCCCCAGTGTTAATAGACATGGTCCAAACTAAAACATCACCATCAAACACATCAAAGAAATTTTTCCCAAAGATGGTTGCTGTCATTTTAGATACTTCTTCACACACTGATGACACTGATGTTTGTTCAAGTATTCGTTTATCTTATCAGTTTGGTCTTAATTCCTCTTTAATGCTATAAAAAGTGTGTTTCATGTCATGATTGACAACTGAGGCCTGCTCGGGACCGACACTGACAAACGCAAGATGGCAGCAATTTTATTTATGTCAACGGAAAAAAACAAACATTGGGTAGGGTTTTGTATTTCCTGCAAGTTTTGTGGCCATCCTACACAAATTAAGGGGAGTGGCTCAAGGTGAACATCTTTGCTATTGGTTGAGACTGACTTCACCCACTCCAAGTTCACCAAAGTTGAAGTCGATGCAAGGAAAGGACGCAAATTTGCAGCAACTCACCTTAATTTGTGTATGTGTGACCAGGCCTTTACTCAGAATCCATACACTGAATAGAAATCATATAATAATATTTTTATTTTACTTTTATTTCTATATTTTTTTTATGTCCAATATTAATCAAATCATATCAAATCAAATCAATACAAACAACACTGCCTTTTGGGCCCACAGGCTTATTTACTGCACACTAATACAGTATGTTGTTAGTTAAAAGAAATTAATCTCTTTATTTAAAACACAAGAACTGAACCTCCAAATCTGAAAGACTAGATACTGAAGAAACAGTGCCACACTTCATTGAGTGTCACTCAATAAACCTAATGAAACCCTGGTGGAAAATAATGACACTTTAACTCTGCAAATTTGTAACATAATGTCTGGGTCGAGGCCAAAGCTTGTCTCTGATTAAATGCAACCATAAGCATATAGACTTAAAACTAAATGAGCACAAAAGCACAGCTGTTGTAGTGTGGTGTCTAAATATATGCAAACATCCAAATGCATACTCATTGGCCAGGAACAATTTGTTACCTTTGAAATCAAACAACATAACTCAGAAACATAACTGCAAGAAAGCTTAATATTTGCAAAATATGTGATGTATTTGTGTCCGATAATTAGTTTTGCTTTCAATGAGTTCATAAGTTACTACACTACCTCAGTAATTCCAAGGACAAGGTGATGTTCATACAGTATACGGTGCAGCAAAAGGCACGCAGGTGAAGGTGATGGGAGGAATTTGTATAATCAAACAGTGACTGCAAGCTTTACACTAAACTTAACTCCACCTTAACCATGCTGTTTTTTGCTACATTAAGTAACTGAGGAAATATTCAGCTGAAAAGAAATTTAGCAATGAACATTTAAAAGATCCTCTACATGTGCAGTTTCTATTTCAATGCAATCCATTTCATGGACTTCAAGTATCTATGGCAGGGAAAACATCCTAAAATACAGCATGTTCAAGTCACTGGGGCTCTCTCTCTTTCAACACTTTCAGCTTTACCATCAGTGTTTTGCAGTTCCTTCCAAAAATAGCATGACTGAATCCACTATCACTGACTTCATAGAGGGTGAAAAGGAATCATTGATAGCTCCTGTGTGTCTGCAAGATGTCCGTTCTCTAATGTACATGACAAAAAAATGGATCCTTAATGTTGGTCCAGTGGTATCCAGACACTAAAACCAATTTTAGACTGGTTGAGAAGGGGACATCTAATATCATTATCTTGTACTCAGCTGTGGCATAATAATTTGTTAATACAAATTTTGGTTATGAAAGGTATTTATTTTCTAGGGAACGTGTCATACTTATCAGTGTTCCTTTGAAGTGTCTGCTGCTCGATATACTCTGTCAAGATGCATGAGTTACAAAACATTTTTAAATCTCCCATCCAAAGATTACTGTCATACTATTTTTGGCTTCACACGACAAATTATACTGAATTTTAGATTTTAAAAAAGCTTGCTAAAGAAATCTGGTCAGTTAACTGGGAGTCCCACCCCTTTTGGAACCTCTGTCGACTTTGTCCTTTCCTGTGTCCTGTACGTTACTTAGATGTGCTATGTGTTAGGTTCAGAGGTGGAAAAAGTACTGAAAAATTGTAATTGAGTAAAAGTATCTTTACTTTGCTTAAATCCTACTCAAAGTAAAAGTAAAAGTACCCATCTAAAAATTTACTCAAGTAAAAGTACAAAAGTACTTCATTTAAAATGTAATTTGAGTAAAAGTTACTTAGTTACTTTCAGTTATTTAATGCAAAAAAAAGGATGAGTCATGAATCAAATCCAGCACAAGTTGTTTTAATCAACTTCGAGGCATATTAAAGTACACATCCACACTTGTAAAAGCTCAGCTGAGCTCAGTAACATGATCCTCTTACTTCCTCACAATACAAGGACAACAAGGACAGTCACAACCTGTACTGTAAAGTGCAAACTATTTTCAGTCATATTGTCCAACCGACAACACTACAATAAGAATAAAGAAAATTAAACCAGAATCAAAGTATTCAAAACACAAAATGCACACAAAATAAAGTGCCTACAGGATCCCACAATTCAAAATAAAATGCCCACAAGATCCCAGTATTCACAATAAAATGCCCGCAGGATCCTGCTATTCACAATAAACCAAAATAAAATGCCCACAGGATCCCACAATTCTGCCCACAATCTACAACTTTAGACTGGAAAAGCTCTTGTTTAATTTCAGCAGCAGCTGATTTTCAAAGTTTTTTGCTGTAAGTCTTGCTCTCTTTGCTGTGAAGAGCAACCCGGCAGAACTAAAAAGCCTCTCACAGGCGGCTGAGGCTGGAAGGCCTGTGTTGAGTTTCAGAGACAGTTTCTTAATGTTTGGGAAGGAGTTCATGCTCTCTGACACACAGGCAAGGTACCCCTCCAATTCCCCAGAACCCTCTGACCTGCGGGACTTCATCGTGGAGAAGTAGTCCTCTTCGTCCGACGAATGCTGCTTGAGCGCGCCTTGCTCCACCTCAGCCTCAGCCATCTGGTCAAGGTGATGCCTCACATACAGTAGTCCTGTTTAATGACAGACAGCGTAGGGAAATTAAGTACTGAGCTATTTGTTCTTAAAGAGTACTATGGACAGCTAAGTCAGATGACATATTGCAGTATGCACTTTGGCACTATTGCACTTTAATACCCCAGCTCCCACTAACAAACACGCCTGCACAGTACAGATGGTTAACTGTAATTTCACCTCATGTTATGCTTTTTTAGTATTTCTATGCATGTGGCAAATAAAACTCCTTGTATTCTGTATTGAAATGTTGTTAATATGTATTTGTTGATAGAAAACAAATGAACAAGACTAAAATAAATTACTGATCGCTGTGATATTGAACAATGGAGTCATACCTGCTTCAATGACTTCAGCTTTGTCAGTCCAGCCCGTCTTAAATTTGGGTAGGAGGATTGCTGCTGAGATAAGCTCTCGGTCCTCCATCATGACTCTGAAGCGCCTCTGGACACCTTGCTGTAGTGCCGAGATGAGTGGGAGGCACATCTTGACCGACGCTTCCTGCCTTCTCAGTTTGGACTGTAATTCAGAGATCACTGGGAGCAGCCACCTAAGGTGTGTGTTGCTCTCTGACTGAAGAATATTCAAGGCCTTTACCACTGGTCTCATCACACAGCAGAACTCATCCAGAAAGGCAATTTCTGCCTGACTCAACCTGCACAAGATAAATAAATGAAAAAACAATAATTAAGTTTTGTTTATTAACCCATTTAGCCCCATTGGCAACAATTGTTGCCAAAGTGTATCACTGTCATTTTCGACTCACAATGAAAAATCTTAAGGGTACTAATGCAACTTTTTCCACTTATATGCTAGTAGACAACTTAGACAAAGGTTTTGATTTTTAAAAAATCATTTCCAAGTGCGTCCTATCGCATGACGTCATCTGCTTCCTGCTCCTTCTGGCTGAGGACATGGCGGATGCAAATCTTCCTGGAAAGAAGCCATTTTCATAAATTTCTTCTGATTTTCCCCCCAAACATATTTATAATTATTTAATCATTCAAGTCTCTAGAGTAACCCTCCCCCCCAAAATTGTACCTAGGATAAATATTTTTTTTGTTCATGGGCTTATTTCTGCAAGTGGCAACAAAAGTTGCCATTGGGCACATAGGGTGTCGCTAACTAAAGGAAAACACTGACTGCAGGATTGCTCCTAATTGACTTGATTAAAATTGTAGAATGATGTACAATGGCTAATTTTAGTCTTTTTAGAATACTCTTCCTAGCTAACACACAAGTACTTACCATAACCAATGCCCATACCTACATTGGGCATCTTGTTGGGTCGAATGAGCTGAAGACCACATTTGTCTTCCACAGCTTCTGCTGCAGTGTGCGAGCCACCTGACTTATTCCACAGAGCTTGGCATTTGCCAAAGGTGGCACGTGAAAGCCTCTTGTAGGTGTCGTTCTTCTTTTCAGCAAGGTCAGCATCTGTCGTGGCAACTAAGTTCAGTAGGTGGCATGCACATCTCTGGTGTTTGGGGAGCTGGTACTCCAGGCCGTTGTCTTGCTCTAGGATGCTGAATGTGTCTTGGAACTCAACATCATCATCCGATTCTGAACCTTCTTGGTCTGTATCTGATCCGGCATCCTCATCCTCCGATTGGCTCTGCTCACCAAAAATAGAGAAGGCCTTCACAAAATTTGAGCCACTATCTGTGGTGGTTCTAACCACTTTCCCTCTTATTCTGTATTGGCAGTGGATATCATCCAGGACACCTGCAAGCACATCAAAGGTGTGTGACCCTTTTAACCTCTTGCATGCCAACATGACAGATCTTCTCTCGAAAGTCTCCCCATCAATCCAATGGCATGTGACACCTATGTAGCTTTTTTGGTGTGCAGACCAACAATCTGTGGTAGTAGCGACATGATTGATGTTACTAAGGTGTGATATCAACTTTGTCTTCATTTCAGCAGCAGCTTCTGCGATTCTGCTCTTAACTGTGGGCCTGGAGAGCATTTTGTATTGAGGATTGAGAGCAGCAGCAAACCCTTTGAATGCTGGCTGTTCCACCAAAGAGAAGGGGTGGTGACCTTCGCAAATAAGCCTGATGAGGAAACCGGTCAACTGTCCCTTGAGACACACGGATGGCACCACCCACCGCAAGTTTGGCCTGGTTGTCTGGGAGCTTGCTCTGCTTACTTTTGCCTCCTTGTTCCTGTGGTGACTTCCGTGAACATGCACTAAAAGCAGCAAGCTTTGATGGATGCTTTCTCTGTGAATACACACAATACAAGAGGGTACAGACTAGTTATGTATTCGTAGGCACACTCATATTTAGAAAAATCGAAATCTGAAAGCAAAACACAAGCTAACTACGTAGCTAATCACTATCGATATTTAGCTGGCTTCATCTGATAGTAAATGTTAGCAAAATGCTAGTTCTAGTTAGCTAGCTAATCTCCACCAATCGTTAACTAGCATTTTACTAAGATTAGCTAACTTAAGTTGTGCCTATATTTATGTAGCTTTTAGCCTCTGGAACAGCTTTTGACCATCTTCAAATTTTGGATTTCTTTGTAACATACAAGCCTAGCGCACATCATATCTAAGTACAGGGAACAGGAGAGCGATTCTGTGGGGATATCAAGCTAGCTCAACTGTTTTAGGAGCACAGGGCAAAAGGGGACAGGCCTAAGGAAAAGTCATGTTGGGGAAACTGTCTTTAATTTGTCCAAAAATCAAAATAACCAACTAATTCAAGTGTCGTTGTGATCTGTGCTCTCAAGAGATTACTGGGAACACCATTTACACTTTCTAGAAAGATGTAACAGGTACACTTTTAATGGTTCCCTTGAAATTTAATGTTTGATTTATATTATTTGTGTTGCAAATCTGTTGAAATTACTGAGTCCAAAATGTGTCCAACAATCTAAATCAACAACTAATTGAAGCTCAAAGTGTGATTTGTGCTCCTAAAGAACTCTTGGGAACCTTTTACACATTCTAGGAGAGTGTAACAGGTATAGCCTGCAGTTAACAAAAAAACCAAAAACTAAATAACAGGTGGTGTTGCAATCTTGCAATTATAATTTTTGTTCTTTCTAAATCTGCTGTCTGAAGTAATTTGTAACAAAAAGAATAATGACGAATCGGTTATAAGTCTCTGGTCTTGAGGTTGCTGTCAGTCAGAGTGAGCAGCAAAGCCAGTTAACAGCAGCAGTGACATGACTGATGGACGCAGTGAGAGTGTGAGCTGTCAGATTATAGAGATCATATCATTGTCTTGTCTACCATTTCTATAACATCTCTCTGCAGGTGTAACTTCAACTGAAATGATGGAGTGATCATTACATGAGCTCATGGTTGCTTGTAGTATACAAAGAGAGCAGCAGGCCACTACTGAGCTTTCATATGTGAGGATGTAATTTTTCAAGGACAGTCTGTTTGTTAAACCATTGAAATGTACATACAATAATAAAAATTGATTCTGGTTGCACTTTACAGTGAACCAATAAGACAAGCAAGTAATAAAAACTAGAAATAATATGTTCTTTATTAGACCATATTCATCCCTAACTGTCTTTCTCTCACCCTCTTTCTTTACCCATTTATTCTCAATCAGCTATCCATGAGCGTTCACTCTCAGCCACAGTCTCCATCAGCCAATCATGTCGTCGTGCCAGTACTTTATATCTGTTCTCCTCTCTGCCGCTTTCAGCCGTCATTTCTGCACGGAATTGTCGCGACCCTCCTCCACCCCGTTCTCCTCCGGTTCTTCTAATCCAGTGCCCAGGTTGAGCTCATTAGACGTCATCACCAGTGTCTAGACTCCATCGGGGGGTTCCTTTACTAATTTCGGCTTCACTACCGCCTTTATACATGACGATGCCACGATGGAGTCTAAACACCACAGACTTTTCACACTAAAGACTTTTCTGCCTACAGTATTACTATAATTGTGTACAGTCACCAATAGACAAAATATTCCTCTACCTCTGTAATTTTGAACTTTACTTCATAGATGTGGTTCATATATTGTTTTTAAATGGTGATGTAGCAGACATGTGATGTCACTTTAGTTTATAGTACAGTTCTGTTGTAAGGTGTCCCTAATTACCTCTCAATAAAGCCTTATAAGGATCTGAAAAAGGGTTTAATACTGTCTAATGAAGAACATATTATTTCTATTTTTGTCTAATTTGATTCAAAGTGTAATCTTATTGGAATACTGTAAAATAAAGTTGATTTTCCAGCATATTTTATTCTCCAGCCACAGTCCTTCATATCACTCTATAGAATCGAAGGCAATTTACTCTCAGTTCATGTTAACTTGAGTGGCTGAGCGAGGCCAAGATTTGACCTTGGGTCCAACTGAGTAACAAGCTGTGCAAGTAGCTGATGACACCCGCAGTCAGAGAGGAGTTAAGTTACTCATTGTTGTGTGTTTAGACTCATTCCTTGCTCTAGGTTAAACCACATTCACTTCTCGCTGTTTCACACCTCTCTCAGATTGCACTTTAATCAGTATTAACACATTTGCCACAGCAGTGACAGTAAAAAAAGGAAGTGAGTAGACTACTATCTATTAAATGGCTCTTCTGCATTTTAAACATTTGCTTACTGAAGTGTTAAAGATAGAAAAGCTGTGGCCTTTATTCACAAAATTAAACACTTCCAGTAGCAGCACGGTGGATAAAGTTTGCAACTTCAATTTAGATTAATTTAGTTTGGTCGGGTTTATCTGAGGAGACAGGTGAGGCACTCACAGATACACCTTGGGCTTGATTGTCAAGAACAACAACACACTAAAAGTCACAAACTTGATGGTCCTAATTTTTGTGTATCAACACATAACACATGAGCTGTAATTATCATGGATGAAAAGCACAGAAAAAAATTAGTGATAGCCCAGGAGACAGCCAATTAAAATCAACAAGTGCTACTTGCTGTATTTATTTATCACTCACAGTGACTATCCACACCTGCGTGCAATTTCAGTCAACCAGCTACTTTCTGTGTCAGGAAGGAAGGCAAAGAGAGCCAAAAATCTCCCCAGTAGAAAAATCCATTTGAGGAGAATACAGAGGAGAGGGAGAATAAGTGGAGAGGAGAGTCATTAAAATCTGCAGTAGCGTTAGCAGAAGGCTGTGCACTGAGACTTGAAGCATCACAAGCATTTTCACACCTGTTTGTTGTATGTAACAAAACAATTATAAGTGTAGCTGATACTTGAACTATTCAGGAATGTTTTTTAACAACTAGGGACCAAGCACTGAATGAGAACCCCATTGTTTCTCTAATTATTATTATTATTATTACTATTAGCCATCTTTCATTATAAAAATGAGTTGAAAAGTTGGTATACACATCAGACTTGGCAAAATTAGATATCTGATACTGGTTTTGAATATAGGTGTGGCGAAATGGCTCAAAATAAAAGCCCTCTCCTTTAACTTTGACCTTAAATATATGAAATTTGGTACACACATGTATCATGTCCAGACTTACAAAATAGCCTCTTGGAGCCATACCCTAAACCCAGCAGGAAGTCAGCCATTTTGAATTTACCATGAATCTTTAAAGACCTTTGTGATGCTGAATTATGAAGTGTTTTTGTTGATCGATGTGTCTGTGACGGGGCGTTGAATTTGCATGTTTCGTCACAAAAGAGGGAGCTGTTGTAGTTTGTAAATGGACAAATATGCCCCAAACATAACAAGTCTTGAGCAAGACATCTACATGCTAATTATAATAGCGCCACCTACTGACAAAAGAAAGGAAGCCTTTGTGTGACAATCATCATTTGATTTAAATGGGATTTTCATGGTGTGGTCGCCACTTAATATACTGGAACTTCTCAGGTTTGATAAGAGTCCAATCCTGAAGGCAACTACATGTGCGGCTGCGGCGCACTTGGTCAGGCGGGAGGTGCGAGGGCCCGTTCAAGCTGCTTGCACCTTTAATTTCTTTTAATCTTTAAATTTTAATAATTCGATTCAGAGGTTAGACCTTTTTTGATGCTCTCTTCACAAGTAACATGCTACATAGTATGTTAAAATAGCATGTAAGATTTTTTTAGCATGTACAAAACCTTTGCATGAAGCTAGTAGGTGTATATTATTATCCTACAATGCAATGCAGTAGTGATGACAAAACAACATCACTAGAAGAGTGCACTCAGTAAAGTGCAGATCCCTGCCAGGCAACAGATGGTGAAGCACCTACTGCAATGTCACCACAACTGCCAGACGTAACCAGCAGAGATCTGCAACATTCAACCAACCATACTGACTGCGATATAGACCTATGACTCTGAAGGGATTTTTGGCTAAACGGAAGTAATCATTATACATGTATGATTCAAGTGAGTAATTTCCAGTGCTGTCTTCACTTAGAGACTATTTTTACAGAGAGGGACAGAGGACTGATAGATGACACTATGATGCCATATTGAAGTTGACCTTTGACCTTTGGTAATAAAATGTCTTCACCTCATCATTTTATCCGAATAGATATTTTAAATTTTTGTCATAATCAGCACATGAAATCTTCGGTGAAAATGTGTGTAGTGAGGTCTCTGTGACCTTTGACCTTTGATCACCAAAATCTACTTAGTTCATCTTTGAATCCAAGTGAACGTTTGTGTCAAGTTTAAAGAATTCCCTCAAGGCATTCTTGGGATATCGCTTGCTCAAGAATGGGATGACCTGAAAACATTATGCCTCTGACCATAAAAACCTAAAGGCATCCAACCCATGAGGAGGGCCTCAGGAAGTGACATGGTGCATGCTGAGCAGTGCATCCAACAAGATACATACCGCTGTTTATTTACACAGAGGTATGTTTAGTACACAGTTTGGGTCTGCATAGCTTCAGATGCACTGCATGTTCATGGCCAAGGTAATGTATTAAACTTTATTCACATTAGATCTAGTCATGTTTGATCTAGTCATATCTGATGTATCCCGTGTTTTCCTGGAAGTTTAAGCAACTAAAGCCTGGCAGGAAACACACTGTTTCTTAATAAATAATGGATTTCTCTGTGTTTGAATATTGTTGAAAACAGAATTCAACAAAATCACATATGTCTGTACATTTTAACACAGAAATCTTAATTATTATAGTTTCAAATCTGCATGTTGTGGGTTTTTATTGCAGTTTTTTTTATATATATGTTGATCAATGTGCATTGTCCCTAAAATAAAATAACTAATGCAATAAATCTTTCAAGTTTTAAGTGGGTTGTATGTGGGCTGGGCTTTGGTTATATGATACTTAGCTGTACATTTTCATTCATAAATTAATTTATGCTTACTGTGGCTGATGTCTTTGACAAGACTATAAAAGGGTTTAATAAAATGTCACGTGTAAACATACAATTTGACAAATGCTTTGCTTGTTAATCACATTGTGCACAGCATCTTTATGTTTTCTAAGGAGCCATGTTCTAATGAATCCTGATGTTTGTGGTCATGAAATATTTGAACGGAGAGTAGCGAGGGCGGATATTTCATGTCACTCTTGGTGGGGACAATAAACATCTCCCAACTGGAGCTGATCAAAATTATTGCTAAGGACATTCAGTAGTCGCTGGATATTGGTATGGACATTCTAAGCCCTTGGACAGTTGTGTTGCACGAGAGATGGCAGCTCAGCCTTTCCTTATTTCATCAGACAACCCCGTCTCCTGGAAATTGCATTTATATATCGTTAATTTGCGACAGCAAATACGTTTTACAGGAAAAATAATCCATGCCTGGATTATGTTCAGCAATGTTTCTTTGAGTAAATGAAACACAACATTTATGTGCTGCACTGAAGTCAGGGTCAGTCGAGGTGGATGGCAAATATACAAACATACAAAGTGCAGGACAGTGACAACAAAATACAGCATTCACATCCAGAATCCTGTCTGTGGTTACGGGTTTAGGCAACAAAAGATCATGATTTCAGTTAAGTGTTCATGTATAAAATTTATGGGGATTTATTGACACAATATGGCAATATTCATAAGTGTATAGTCACCTAAAAACAAGAACCGTGTTTTCCTCACTAATGGTATTGTCATCTCATAGTGGGGCCACTTCAGCATTCAGGTACTGCGAGAAAGCATAATACTTCAGAAAATGTACCTTTTTGTTTCCATTACTAACATATATTTGTCATACTTAACAAAAAATGCAAGTTTCTGTACATTTTAATATACGTGTGTTAGCCATGCATTGGACACAATTTCAGTAAGTCTTCTGTCACTTTGAGCCAGTCGTTAATATGATGAAAATGGCACGCCAAGCATTGTTGGTTTTGTCAAACGCCACGGAGTATGCAGTGAAAACTCCACATATGTTGCTAACTGATCATAAATGTCACTTAATAACATGCTAATCTGCTCTGCCACTGTGTTTGCCAACAGAGAAATACTGTTGAACAAGCTGCTCTTTTCTGCACATAGAATATTGGCAGAAATATAAAAGACGCAATCCTCAGTGTGCACCGTTAGCAGACCAGCTAACACATTTGTTTGTGGGTGATGTCGAGTTTGCACGTGTTTTTACACATGCAAACCTTTCAGGCCCTAAATGTCTTAAGTCATAGCTGACTTCTGTATTAGAGCCAGTGCCTAAACTTAACCATAAAGTGGAATAGTGTTGTAGTCACTATGAATGGATAGTGTATTGCAAGATACCTATTTTGTTGGAAAAAAAATGAAATTTATTGTCTCTGAACATTTTATTTAAATGCTCATAATCAACATTTTTGTGACTTGCCTGGTACATTTATTAGCAACATTCCCTCATTAAATGTAATTTCATCAAAATGTATTTGCTTTTGCAAAGTAACAGGATAAAAACATAATTCCTAGGAGACAGGGCTGCATCAGATCACTGTCGAGAACATACTGAGCGAGTTTTACCTTCACTGACACATTTGTCAAACGTGAGGGACAGGCTGCTGTGGGAGAGCGACGTGTCTCTTGCGCCACTGACTCATTGATTTTCTTTTGCATTTAACTGTTTCATTTCTGGCTCTACTAGGACCTAATTGCTTGGGTGGTAGTTCTTTCTGTTATGTCTTCTTCACTGCCTTCTGTTTTTTAGACTGAACGGAGCCCGTATCAGCTCAGTCACTACACTAGACCTCTGTAATTACTGCCCAGGGCTAGTTTATCCCACTACTCTCCCACTGTACCATCACTTGAGTGATTGGAGCCGCGGGGGGGATCACCAATGTAACAGGTCATTACTCATAAAGGTCTGGACTTGCAATATAGAGTCGAACCTCTTCGCAGTGGAAAAAAGCTCTTGCTTCAATAAAAGAACATGGATTGCTTATCTGAGATAGTGGCAAGCCCATGGATCATTCTGCTGTAGATCACTTCAAGTAGCTTTAACTCGTCTGCAGGTGGAAGGATTTCTTTGTCTGTGACCACAAAAACCCCAGCATGGCTGATAGGAACTAAAAATAATAGTGCATAAATTATATAGCTTATTAAAGGTTGATGAGTGCTGAAAAAGGCTGCCATAAAAGCAGAAATAAATCTGAACACAGCCTGTATTTTTCATTAGAATGAACATAAAGTATTGCATAATCTTACATGTCAGGTTAAATTCATACCATTAATAGGTCTTCCCACCAACATATCAGTTATGTTGGTAATTCGGAGGTTGCTCAAGGTGGCTTATGACCAAATCAAGAGCTAATGAAATGAGGAAATCCATCTGGAAATGGATAGATTACCCTGGATGCTGGCAGAAATTCCATTAACATCTGGCAAAGGCATGTTGCACCCCCCCTGTCTGAGCCAAAGACATTTGGCGTGAAGTCTGAACACTCCATGAGTAAAAATAAGTAACACGCTACATTTATTTATTTATTTATTATTTTTATTTATTTATTTATGTGTTTTTCTGTTTATTTATTTGGTTGTATTTTTGTTTTGTAACCTAGCTGTCTCATTGTGAGCAAAAAGTATGCAGATATTTGCACTAGACAAATTGTTTGTGTGATAAGACAGAGAGGGCACCGGGGTGATGACTTTTGATTTCCTTGTTGTTTTGTTGTTTCAACATGAAGTCAAACAGATCCGGGCAAAGCGTGGTTTAAACCTGGAGCTTTGTTATTCATCAATCGATACGCCAATCAATAGTATTTGTACAGACACAGGTTTCTCTTGGCTTAGCTTCTCTTGACATTAAACACACTCACTGCATTCCCATCTTTTCTTTGAAAGAGCACACTTAGCAAATTGTTTTCATGACATTTTCCGCAGGATGTGTAACCAACATGTCTGAAGGCCAGCACAGTTATTAGACGTCATCTTGGTTCAGGAATCACAAGAGTCATAAACTTAACAAACGTATTAATGTCACATAAATCATTTCTAAAAACTAACATGCCAATAACATTATTAAAAACACAGCAAAAATGAATGTGGGGGCTATAAAATTTTGATGATCCAGACCTCTAAATCTGTGTCCACCCTGTTCATCTCAGTTGAATTGAACTTTGAGAAAATACATTTGCATTAAATCTATCATAATCTGAAGGTTGTTTGCAGTGATTTAATTGGAAATTTCTTCAAATATCAGTTCATGATCTCTTCTTAGGGTGAACTATATTAATTGCTTCAAACATCTTAGAAAATTAATGGCAGATGGTATGAAAAATCTATCAGAGTTTTTAATATTTTTATTTCTCTGCTAGGAATGAGCCTGGAGGGGATCATACGATCGCTTGCGTGCGTATGTCATCAATGGACCTGGAGCTTGTCCACAGCTAATCTTGCATACTACTGGACTGATCAGCCTATTTTGTTTTTTGTGCACATTCATGGCTGTATGCCAAAGGACCTCTGTGAGACACATTTAAAAAAAAAAAAAAAAAAAAAAAAACGAAAAAAAAGGACAAACCTTTATTTTACGCCCCCATGCTGGCGACAGCCGTAGCCAGAAGCATTATTGTTTTCAGGTCATCCCATTCTTGTGAACATGATATCTGACAAACACCTTGAGAGAAATTCTTCAAAGTTGGCACAAATATCCACTTAGACTGAAGGATGAATTGATTAGATTTTGGTGGTCAAAGGTCAAAGATCAAGGTCGTTGTGACCTCATGTCCATTCCACTCTCATGGATACAATATCTCAGGAACTCTTGGAGGGAATTTCTTCAAATTTGGTACCAATGTCCATTTGGATGTAAGGATGAAGTGTGGATTTTAATAAATGGAATAAAATGATTTCAAATTTTATATGGAGTAATAGAAGACAGCAAATTTAAAACTTTAGTACAACAAAAAGAAGAAAGAGGGTTAGGTGTTCCAAATTTGTAGAATTACTTTTATGCTACACAAATCTTGACAATATTGAAGTTAATGACAGGAGAAACAGAAGCCACCATTTATAGGAAAATGCATGGAAAACATATACAGGGCAGAGCCAGTGTATTTTAAACACTGTAAAAAACTGGAAGCATATTTGTGAAATATTACAAATAAACAGTGAATGTGTGCATCTTAGAGAAATGGTGCATAATCCTGACTTTACAATTTCTTTACAAAATCGGAATTACTCACAAAAAGAGCAATAAATTCTTTTGAAATTATAGCTTCAAGACGCAATCCCAAAACATTTTTTTAAGTATATACAGGTGAGAAGTTATCTCCTGTAACACCTAGAAGTGGACAAATTAACAAATGAGTTAGTATGATACCTGATTCTAAATAGAAATAAAGCTAAAGAAAATCTTTCAAATATTTATAAAGTATTGCAGAAGCTTACCACTGTAGATAATAGCGCAAAAGAAAAACGGGAAAAAGAGTTAGAAAGTAATATATCAGCAGAGGACTGGAAAGGCTCCTTAAATGAAAATTTTAACTTCACAATTGAAATTCCGGAGGGAATTTTCTTGGAAAGAGAGCATGAGGCATTTTGTTACACTCTGCGAATATGGTAAATGTTATCCCCTTAGCAGGGTAATTGTTGAAGAGGATGTGGAGAACAAAAACGAAATTATACACATACATTTTTTTTTAAGTGTCCTGTGTTAACACCCTTCTGGGAAGAGGTTGAACCAGAAAATTATTTGGGTATTAATTTGCAGGGGACAATAAACACCACTGACATGCATCTCTTCAACAAACTGTGAGTGACAGCCATGAAGCAGGTGACGAGGACATGGCAACAGCAAAATCCTTCTGAACTAAAACTATGGTAAAACTATGGTTACCAACAATAGAACAAATGCTAAAAAATAAACATATACAATTAGAGATGACATATAAGATAAGATATACCCTAAAGATAGACTTGGTAAAATCTACATTCTAATTTTTTTTCTATTTTTTTTCTTTTATTGTTCTTACATTCTTTGTTGTTTTTAGTATCTTCATTATTATCTCTCTGCTGTGGTTGTCATGTTGAGTATGTGTATATGTCATTTATTTTTTGTTATTTAATTTATCTAATTTATATAAAAAATCTAAAATTTTGCAATGTACATGAAAGAAACAGTTGTCTAGAATGATGAACTTTTAATCATTGCAATACAGTAGAAAAAAAAGGATGAACTGCTTATGTTTTAGTGGTGAAAGGTCGAGGTCACTGGCCTTTACTCTAGATGTCATGTACTAATTATGACTAAATCAATCAAAATGTTGGTGATTACAAAGGTTTTACATCCAAATATTCTTTTGGACTTGGTGGAGATCTGCATTCACTCTTTTAGTTGTTATATTTTCTCTGGTGATTAACCCATAAAAAAATAAAAGGTATTCTATTCTTTTTAATATATCACGGTAATGATTTTCCAGGAGTAATAGAGTTCTCAAATGCAGGTGTTAATATGTTTTGCTTGGTTAAATGTGAGACAAGTGTGATCCTCCCCCACACAAGTCATTCACAATTATCATTCTATACTAATTTAAAAAATCACACACACGGATATGCCTGTATGATCGCATAATTTAATACTACTACAAAACATATTTAAATAACCAGGGCATCTAATGGAAAAAGACAGAGGAGGCATGCAATAACCACATCTAATTATGAGTTGCCCTGTTGAAATATTTGCATTGTCTTGTTTCATAAATTAATTGTATCACCTGTCACATTTTATCAAGATATAAAGTCACACAGTCCATCAGCCATCTAGGTTACACACTCAACCTCCATCTGGATGATGATGCAAATGCTTGCAAGCATAGCAAGTTTAATTCAGTTGCAAGATGCTCATTTTACAAAATGTCATAACCCTTTCAACCATTTTGAGACGTTTCATGAAAGAACACAATGGGCTTCAATTGCAAATAACAATGTGATCTGTGCAAGAAAAGAGTTTTCTGATCATAAAAGAAAGAGATGAGTCCAGAACAGGCAAGAGAATATAATAAAACGCTATTTGGAATTAAGAAAACATCAGTGGTGTTAAGTTTTTGAGTTAAGTTTGCAACTCTTTTTCATTTTCACTCAGGAGTCAAACATGAGCCACTTTGGCAAACATTGATTGTTTTATTCATTTATTTAGTGAGTTATTTATTAAGTGATTTTAGGACTGACTTGGTTGATTCAGGTAGTTAGCAGTGTAGGTGCAAAACAGCACTTATGTCCTAATAATAATAATAATTTTAAAAGCTTGATGCCATTTTCCATCAAGAACATTTGGAAAGCACACTGCTGCGCTGCATAACAGTCCTAATGCTAAAACTTTTAATCTGCATATAGCATCCACAGGAAATGTGTTTTAAATGAAAATAAAGCAACTGAAAACAACTGGGGGGAAAAAAAGGCTGAGACCATCGGGAGCAACAGTGATTTAGTTGTGGTCCCAGTACTGAGCCTTGGGGCACTCCATTTAGGCTGTTTTTTATGTCTGATGAAAAGCTTTGATAAATAAAGAGTCCGAGGAACGAAAAGTTGGCAGGGAGAACTGACCGAGTTGTGACTTTTCCACATATAAATTCAGCAATTTTTTTCTGAAGTAATTTCCCAAAGACACTACCGACAACAGCATTGTGGAAAGCTCCTTGTAGCTTTTTCACATTATTAGGTTTTTGCTCGAAATCACATCACATAATCACTATCAGTAAACATTGGTACCTACTCAGCTCTCACTGTGGGTGATGGACGTGTTGAGTCGTGTTCTTTTGTTGCAAGGAACCCAGGAGACGATCTCTTTCTGATTCAAAGTATTTAATTGACATTGGCAGAATAGAAATACATGTACATGGATCTTTCTTTGTTCGGAAACCAACAGTCCACGTTAGCAGTTAGCTGTAGCCACCTCACGAAGAAAGAGTGACGAATTTTAGAAATACTTGGTATTTTATTTAGAAATGTGCAAACTATCTAATTGGTCTATAGTGGTGGGGAGGGCCGTGGTTTAGACTTAGCTCTCCCTTCGTTGGTTCACCGGGCAGGTCTCATCCTTCCGACACGCGTCTCCGCCAATCCTGGAGGACAGCGCCCTGAAATGTAAAACAGCTAGGTGCCTAGTGTTTTGCCTAAATTTGATATTCTGTACGTGACTGTCTGTAGAGTTTCATATCCCAGTCTAATGCCAAATTTGACTGGCCTATTGCCCAATAGTCCATTTACTTCTAGAATGTTGCAAAAAAGGGGGAAGTGTGATCTGGGGTTCATCTCGAGTATCTGTGGAGTTTCATTAGTTCATAAGTTCATCACTAAGGACAAGCATGATCTGGAGTTCATCACGGATATCAGTGCAGTTTCGTAAGTTCATAAGTCTGTCACTAAGGATGTATCTATGTGTTGCAAGATTAATGCTTCCTCAGAGAGTTTAAAAGTTTAATACTTGTTTTTCAGTCCATGTGGGACATAGGTCAATACAAATAGTTTCTACTCCTGACAGACGCTGTTTTCCCGGGGGAAAGTTCACCGAAGAGTCGGCGAGGACGACTGAATATCACTTACTGTTGTTTGTTGTTGCAACATAGCTGCCAGGGTTAAAGTGTGGGACATTGTTCTTTACTTTACTTTGAAACTCAAGCATTATCCACTGAAGGATCATCTGCTGTTGTCAGACTCAAGAAGCAAACAGAGAGAAATGTTGTGGATCACAGCTGTTATAAAATTGACCTGAAGTTACTTTCTTTCTTTTTAGTGCTACTTGTTGTTTCGTCTTCTGTTTTTTGAAATATATTGTATCAAACATGGTCACAAAAGCTACACATGCCACATATTTGGTATCTAATTAAAAAGGACATTGTGCTATTTAATATAAAAACAACTTGTGGCGAATCTGGCAAAAACGTCCACTTGGACTCAGTTAGATTTTGGTCACTGTGACCTCATGTCATCCAATTCTTGTAAATGCAATATCTCAAGAACGCCTTGATGGAATTGAAAATGATGAAGACGCACTTGGGATGAGCTGATGAGGAATATCCTAATGTTCAGCTCTCTATCGGTCCGCTGTACTCCTCTGTAAAAATAGTCTCTGAGTGAAGACAGCATGTTTCTCACTGGAAATTATTAACTGGAATCAGAAGTCTGGTATGGTAAAAAAAACTTAATACCTTTTATTAAATTCCTTCAAAGTCTTCACTACATGTATGAGTCTGAACAGACATCGATCTGAACAGCAACTTGACTGGCTGGTGGAGGTATAAGATAAGACCGTGAAGTTTTTAAAATGAAAACAAATTACGATTGTCAATTTCTCTGTTTTTGTGATAGAGCTGTTTGTTTGGACTGAGTAGGAAAATGCTCATTTGAGTGAGGATTCTCAGTGAACTGCAGTAACATACTATAGGTGTACTGAGGGGGTTAATGTGCATTTTAGAGTCTTTCTTTCTTTTTCTTTTTTTTTTTTGGTCATAGATTGCGTTATGTAGGCTTGACATACTCCCCTGATTACTCTGTAGCCAGGCAGAAAAAAATACTGATATTGCCACTTTTCTCTGCAGGCAACCAAAGTGAAAACAACCAGAACATACAAAAAAAAAAAAAAAGAAAGAAAATAATGCCATGTTGAGATCATATCCATATGAGTGATAATGGCTCATTTGAAACGCATCCAATTCCGTCACATCCACACACACGCACACACACACAATTGCAGGTCTCTTTTTGCTTTACCCTCTCAAACTGATGAAACACTTTAGCAAAGTGGACCGGCCACTCTCCTTCAGTACAGGAAAACAGACTGTTGAATGTCGCTAATGTTCAAATGTGTCACAGGCAGAAACACTCGCCTGGCTTCCTGTAGCTATTCCATCTGTGTGCAAATTCTGCTCCTCAGAACATACAGTTTTATAGCTGTGCGCCCGTTAGCTCCACACCTTGCAAAAGGAATTATTACAAACTGGGTACCTCAAAATATTAGCAGGGACACCATTAAATGCCTCTATAACCATGGCAACCATTTCCTCGCTGAAGCGTATTTATCCACAAACACACACCCACATTGCTACTGCAGGAATCTCATCATTCATTATCCACCGGCACTGCAACTTGTTCATTCTGAATATTACAAAGAAAAACTAAGCCAGACTACTTTAGCACAGCGTCTATATCAAACACCAGTACTGAGAGGGGAAGCATAGATCAAACTGCTGTTATTAAACTATTACAATACTCATGTCTTCTTACAGTATTGAATAGTTAAATTATTATCATGAACAACTCTGAGAGCTAAAAACCAAGGAGCAAAGTTTAATGAAATGTCACCACGAGACAAAACCTGCAGCTTCTCCATAGATGATGGCACTTTGTGGACTCATATAATACCCGTTTGAGCTTTTATGTAAAAGTAATCTTCAGTTCATTAATTTTAGTTGACATTTAAGAACCAGAAATTGTTCCCATGTCTCTTTTAAACGGCCACGGAAAAAACTGCCATTGTGTCTATAAAGTTCACCGTCAATAGATCACCTTATCATTTTATTTCATGATTGCATCAAGTCTTGGCTCAAGCTTCTTTCTTTATATTAAATGAAACGGCATTGGACTGCCAGAGATTTTTGGAATATCAATGGTAAGCTTTTGGTGATTCAAAAAAGAAAGTGTTTCTGTCTATAAGTTTAATCTGCATACCATGAGTGCACAGTTCGTTATTTTCATGGCCAGACCTTTAGGAAAGCTGAATGCTCTGATGAATAACTGATTTTGAAGGTATTTTGAATGAAAACTTTTATAATATAGTGCATGTCATTATTGAACCCTACACTTTTTTATATAATGAACAAGCTATACACTTTGAATACATCTCTGTTTGAATCTCCCCGAGTGGTTTCTTTCATCAAACTGCACTGCAGGACTTGTGAATTGATGAATCTTTGGAAATAGTTCACTGTCAGTTATGTTTATTTCCCAGCTCACAATAACATTGAGTAAATATGTGGATCTATCAGTCATTGTGGCATGCTGGCCAAAATATATAAACAAACACATACAGGACATGAAGGAATCCACAGGCACACGAAAACAAACCACAAATCCTCACAGATTTCAGTTTTACACAAACTCTGTTGATATACAAGAGATGTGTTTACATCGATCAGTATAACCATAGGATTTTTAAGATGTTAATTATTTGTTTTTATGTTCAGACAGTAGTAGGCTGCCCCCAGCTAAAGATTTTCTGAGTAAACTAGTAGTTGTTAGTTTCGAGCCATTAGCTGAAAGTTGTTGCACGTTTATGATATTAATTTAAAGTTTTAAATACATGAAGCTCAGCGTAAGTTCAATCAGGAAGAACGTTGCTCGTACATTCTCTCTTATTTCACGATCTTCTATCTCTCTCACTCGTCCTGCCTCGCACTTCATCAGCTGATCATCGGTGTTCGTTCCCTATCAGCCAATCACACCGCCGTGGTCAGACTTTAAATTCTGTTCTCTTCTCCTTGTCACCTATCATTTCAGACAAACGTCACGGCCCTCCTCCTCCGGCTCATCATTTCAGTGCAAGACCAGTTCATCACTGTCCTTCATGTCCAGTCTCCAGCATCACCTGCATCTCCAAACACCAGGAAGGTTCCCTGTTCTACACGGCTTCATCACCCCCTTTTAATAGTCCATGTGTTTTCATAATAAAAACTACAACAGGGTCTAATTGCCAAAGACTTTTACATTCCTCATTCTTGGTGCTCACATCAAATAAATGATATTCATTCTCAGAAAAGTCTCTCCTGGCTCAAATATTTTTAGGGCACAAAGCGAGCTGCCTGTTCAATACAACCGGCAAAAAGAGTAATAACTCTGCATGTTTCGGAACAATCAGCAAGGAGACAGATCATTTTGTTAATTTATTTCAACAGACTATAACCTTGTTGTTCAAAACATGGGAATAAATAATTTCCAGTGTCACAAAAACAAATACTTGTGGATTTATCAGCTTGATGGATGATGTATACACTCTGTATTCCTGGTCAGCAACTAGCCTCTGTTGGTTATGGAGGCTGTATTCCAGTCTAATAGGACGGATTACTGAGGTTACCAACTGATAGCAGCTACAGCACAGTTAACAGCAGTGCGCTTGTGACTACAGTGTCACAACATGGAGTTTGAGGTGTCTTCATTTTTCCTTTCCGACTGACGAATAAATGATAACGTGGTCAACTCAAGACTCATCTCTCAGACTAATAGTTTCGTCAACTATAAGCGGGCAGCCCTCGACATTACCGTGTTTTTTAAAAGCTAATTTTCTTGCTTGTAACTGAGCCACGGGTAGTTCTTGCACTATCAAATTCCACCAATAATTTTTAGTTATTAAATTAAAGGTCCAGTGTGTAAGAGTGATGGATTATAAATATATATAACGTAGGTTTTTATTAGTTTATAATCTCCTAAAATGGGGGCAGAACCTCCTCCTTGGAGACCGCCATGTTGGACCAACCAAACACTGGCTCCAGATATGGTCTTTTGGATGTTGCACGAGTTTGACAGCCACTATATGCTTGGAAGGTGAGAGTGAGCCATCTACAAGTTCATCGGTAGATGCCACTAAATCCTACTCACTATTCCTTTAAATATGGTTAAAGTTAGTATTAAGAGGCCCGTGGTTGGGTTTTTAGTCTGCCATGTTTGCAGCTTGGGAAAAAGAAAAGACCCAAAATCATAGTTTTGAAGTGCTGTAATTGTTTTTTTTTTTTTTCTTGGAGTTTGTTTGTACTGTAGGTTTTGGCAGTGCTCCCAATCAGAGGAGGGTAAGATAAAATGAGTATGCCTGTGATTTCTCATGAAATTGCATTTTGAATGGACTTTTTGGAAAAAATCACTATCTTATCCCACTGTTTGTTTTGTGTATGCACAAAAGATACAGTCCCAGAGACATACAAACCCATAATCAGTTCGTATATTTAAAACATAATCGAAAATGCCTCTAAAATATGTGAAATGTGATGTATTCACTTGGTCAGATAAGCAGGAAACAATGAAGAAGGTGTTTGGAGGCGAATACAGACCTGATCCCAATTTGTCAGCAAGAACTAATAAACGTGTCACTCCCACTCTTTGAGATGCGGCTCGGCTCCACTAATGACAGTCGCTACCGATTTAGCCTCAGCTGGCTCTGCAATTAACCGGTTTGATTTTCAGGTGCTCTCTAGCAGCATCAACGCAAAGACTGTGGCTATCTCGACATGTGAGAGTGTAATGAAGGCGTGTCTCCTCAGTCAGCACAAGCAGTAAAAGTGTTTATTATGCGCAAATTATCAGCTAGTTCTGTAGTCATTAACCGCTCTTAATATGCACGTGTCTTGTTTATGATTCTCACTGCAATTAACTCTAATTTAAAGGGTTTGGCGTATGAGTACTAGTGAGTCACTGGAAACAGCAGTGGGGAAGATGATAAAGGTTGCTGAATATGAGGCCGTGTTGTGAGTTATGATGGGTTAAGGAGGCTGTAATAACATTATTTAAAATTTACAAGTCAAACACTTCTAATTATCCATGAGGATGTCCTAAATTTATGAGCAAAACATTATAACACTTGGGACTTGCAGCAGCTCTAACACACAGTGCTTATTCCAGGCTTGTGCTTACAGACTTGAAAACTTAAAGGAGACATTATATATGGATTCAATAAGAGACTGAAAGACTCTGTATTATGCTCATAAAAGTCCATCTCAGGATAACATCCTGTCCTGTTGTAGGTCGAATGCACCGTCTTTTCTAAATACGCAGGGCGGCGCTGTTCAGGCTGGTGAGGCTCAGTTCCATGTAGCTAAGCACTGATGCCACGTTGTCCCACTTTCATGGATGGCCTTAATCTCTGCCCTTAGCTGAGGCAGATTAATCCCGACAGTGCTGACATTATCTCCTGTTCTACACTGTGACACTGGACACAGGAGGAACTCCCAACATCCTCACTTCTCTAAGCTCAAACATCACCTCTGATGCCACCGGATCCCGATCCAGCGCCAAAGACTAACTAAGAGTGTTGGTCACAACTGTACAGCTCTAAGCCGTTCCAATAACGCCATTTTACACAAGTATTTAAATCACAGATTATGAATATGCTGCTAATATGTAGAGTATATTTGATTTAAGATACAATAAACTATTCGTTGTTTGGATTATGCTGGTAGGTGGTTGAGGACTTTTGCATGTCATCATTTCCTTTTAGAGTAATAACGCTGCAATTACTCATATAAACCACATAAATGTGTCAGATGAACGCAATAAATTGAATTTATTGTCGAGGCTGATTTATGCAGAGGTGGAAGAAGTGCTCAGATGTTTTACTTAAGTAAAAGTAGCCATACTACAGTGTAGAAATACAAGCAAAAGTCCTGCATTCAAATAATCACTTAAAGTTTCCATGAAGTGAAAATCAGCATTCAACATTTTATCGCGTTAAATGTCACCTGTACACCAGTATCTGGCCCTACAACGAAAAAAGTTGTTTTGTAGATATTCTTGGGTATTTTTAATTCTATTTCAGACTTTGTCTTTTTCTGAAAAATGACTCATCCTTCACTCAGGGGCTTAACTAACTTTGCCTCCTTGCTTATGACATCGCCAGAACATGGAAGGGAAATATATCCATTCACTGGAGTGGACTGTAGTATTTCTTGGGACTTTATAAGCACAACTTTATAACTTTATTCACCTATTTCAGTGAAACTGGATCATATTTTATCCAGTTTTCCCTCTGATGTCAGTGTGGAGTCTTGGTGATTTATTTGCAGAATTAGCTGAAGGATAGATAGTTTTAGCAGCTTACTTGTTGCTAAAGTAGCTAACCGTACTGATAGCTGTTAGCTGCTACAGTATTAACAGGAAACAGAACTTGGCTCACAGTCTTCTGGTGAACACGGCTGGTCACTGGGACAAACACCTCCTAGACCAATGGGGAATACAGTATCAAGGTTGTTTATGGAGTTCCCTGATAGACAGATAGCTTTAGCTTACTTGTTGTTTAAGTAGGTAACTGTTAGCTTTCTTTTGCAGAAATGGCAGCGGGCTCAGTAGTGAACACAGCTAGTAACTGGGGCAAACACCTCAGAGACAGACAGAGGATATAGTACTGAGGTTGTTTACAGAGTTTCCTGATGGAAAGATAGCTTTACTTGTTAAAAAAAAAAACTTAGCTCAGCAGTAACTGACATTGGCTTGGTTTGCATGACTCAGCCCTGGGATGCCATGAGGCATGTGGGAGCACTCAGTATGGGAAGAGTTAGCAATATGTCCACTCTCCTTCCTACATCCATGGCCTGCTTTAGCTGCATGGCATGGAGGTATAAAGCACAGCACTACTGGCTCCTCTAAACATCAATCAATGATTGCGACAAGTCCCTCCCTGTCTGCCTGTTTTTACAGGGAACATGCGAGCAATAAGCACTCTCTCTTAAGTAAAACCACAAAAGAAGGCTATTAGCATCAAACTGTACTTAAAGTCCTTATTATGCAGAGTGGCCCATTTCAGATTCATATTGGATTATAACTCTTGATGCATGATGTGTAAATCACTTTAATGTTGCAGCTGGCAAAGGTCATTAGTCAGAATCTGCAAAGTAACTAGTGACTAAAGGTATTACATTATCACAGTGGGGTAAAAAGTAAAATATTTCTTTCTGAATGGTGGTGGAGTAGAAATACCAAGCTGCAGAAAATGGAAATACTCATGTAAAGTACAAGTAGTGGGCTACTTAAGTAAATTACTTGAGCAAAAATACTTTCTTCCCTCTACTCAGTACCTTAGCCTGAGTATTGTGAGTGCCTGTCAGACTGGCTGATGAAAAGCATTGGGTGGTAAATATTTACCACCTTGTGCGGCTTCCACTAGTGGTGCTGCTGTGGCTAAAAACAATGGACGTCAGGGCCCTGCTGGTGCACTCTGACAAACATTTTCCATTAATTATCTTTATAATTTATAAGCCAGGAGCTGTTTGATGTACCGTGACAGATTATCATAATAATGATGGAGCACAGTGGATAGCAGCCCACTGGAAAACGTGTTTTATTAGAGGAACGAGGCTTCTTCCTCTTTATGTGGCAGTCACCTCGAAGCAGGCTTCATTTCCCGTCGTTGTAGAACTTGTAGAACTACAGAAACTTCACACTCTCGTGTGCAAATGTTCAGTATAAGCAGTGATACAGCTTTGTGTTCAAGGATCTGACGAGTGCTCAGATGACAAACATGGGGAGATTATTACTCTCTCAATCCTTTTCTCTAAGGAAAACAATTTGAGAAATTGGCTAAAATTAATGGTGTTAAATGAAGCTAAATCATTTCATCACAGATTTAAAACCTTAACACTGATCTCATATTCAGCTACTCATGAAGAAAGCATGCTCTATGTTGAAGAATGTTAATTAGTTGTTCTTAAAAAACCCGGACTCAGTTATTCTTTACATATTCATTTACTTATTTATGTTTTACCAATCAATCAGTCAAAGAGGGAACTACAACTGCATCTCACTTTACAGCCTTGTTGTTAAAAGAGAAAGAGACCCCTAGTGGCAGAACACACATATTGCGCATTTTATGCTAACTGGTGAACTGTTGAGTGAGCGTAGCCAAGCCTATGCAGCAAGGAATTTGCATTTCTGCTAATTGATAAACATGCTAACGCTAGTCTACACGAGGCTGTGCTAATGAAGCATGATTCTAACTGTCTTCATCATCTGTTCAAACGGCCGAGAAGTAAAAGGGACCAGAAATGTGATGGAATGAAGCTTTATGTCTTCTTGCCTTGGTGAACAGCAAAGTGTTAAATTCACTTTTTCTGTCCTTCTTTCTTGATGTGATTGGGATGTATTGTTGTGCCTACTGAGACCCATGATAAATCTATTAAGAGAGTTTTGTTATTGGAATGGTTAAGTTAAAATCCAATATTATTATTGTCCTTTTATAGTGCTCTCATCCAATAACTTTAACTATTTTTTTCACAGTTTCTCTACAAGTCACAATTAATTTCTAGACTGATTATTATTTTGCTCAATGTTGAGACATTTTGTAAAAACACTTTGTAACAGCAGCTTGTTTTTTGAGTTATTGCCTCTCTGCACAGCTCCTTGACATTTTCAATCATGAACATTTACTTACACCCATACAAACTGTTTATTCATTTTACAATATTAACATCACTCATGCTACAAAAATATGAGAAGGATGTTAGTGTTAACATATATGTGGTCTATATACATGACTTTTGTTTGAGAAATTTTGTTGTCTCTGGTTTATTATGTAACTAATGATGAATTTCCCTATAATAACTCAGTAGGTGGTATAGTATAACTTATCACTTTATTTTAGGGGGCACAAACACTAACTAACAATTAATGAGTAATTGTCAGTTGCTGATTCATATGAACTGCTTGTGAAGAAAGTAGACTCTAAGTTGATTCACAGATATCTATAAACAATAATTATCAATGAATAATTAATATAGTGTCCTCCAGTCTGTTCTAGTAACTCGCTATTAGTCCTGATTTGTAATTATTCAGGATCTGTTCACAGTGTGGTGTGCTGTATTGTAAAGTGCAACCAGTGACCAAATGTTATCAAAACGTAAGTGTACAAATAATTTGGAAGTTGATGTCACAGCAGAGGAACGTTAATACATTATATTTTTACAGCTAATAGAGATGCAACTTTGTACAAAAGGGTGTCACATTCATTGCAGATGGACAATGCAAAACACTGAAAGCACAGCGGGCTACAGACACCATTTTAAATTTAACAATTATGATGTGGATAAACACGCATTTTTTAGACCAGGACACCTCTTCTTGACCATTTCCATTTGCATCACTGTTACTCTATCACAGGATTTTGTGGCTAACAGGATCATATTGACTAAAAAGCCTATTTTCATGACAGAGAATGGTCTGCAGCATCTGAATTGACTAGAATTGCTTTCACACCTTCCCACGCTGTAGCATTTGCATTTGCATCATTTTTGGATGAGGCACAAGCAAAGTATTTTTTTTTTTTTCATTACTCTTTTCTTGATTATGCATGCAGTGCCTTGAAGAGCTCACACACTGAATATGATGCTGAAGATATTTCCAAACATTTGTGCACCCATATGAATGCGGGTTTCTTAGTTGTGATAAACAATGTAAAGGTCAGTTTTTGATGCATGGATCATAGCATTTGTCATAGTGTCTGATTCTAGGAAGGAAGCCTTTTAGCAATTATTTCATTTAATGAGTTGAAAAAGAACACATAAAAGGTTAAAAACTTTATTTACTCAAAGCAATTAAAGCTTTATTTTTCTCACAAATCCCCTTGAAGGTGGGGTTATTGGTGTCCAGATCATTTATTTACATTTTAATACAGAAAACCTAAGAAGAGCAGGTGTAGAGGAGCAGAAGTCATTAATTAAAACATGGGGCAACACTTTATTTGAAGGGCCATGCATTATACTGTCATAACCATGTCATGACGCCTGTTATGAACATGAAGGAATCATTATAAATGTTAATGATTGCTGTCGTTAAGTGTCATTTGGTAAATTATGATATTTTTGAGGCAAAGTTAACATTGTTTGACATGTCTTTGTTATGACAACTTGAAGACAAAAATGTTTTAATTATAACAACTTGTTATGACATAATCAGACTTAAAGAAAGTCATATGTTATTATACCGTCATATGTGATTGGTTTTGACACTAGCCATCATGAGAGAATCATAATGACAGAGTACATTAACAAGGTGTTTTATCTTACAGAGTTACCTGATAGACAGACTATGGTTAGCTAGTTTACTTTTTGCTAAAGTAGGCCAACTGCTGTGTGCTGTAATGTGTGGCAGGCGTTAGCTAGTTAGCTTGCTTAGTCATGAGCTAGCTGCCTAATTAGGAGACTGAGTCTAGGGTGCCAGGGGCCAAACCCAGCAAGAAAACCACCTCTGTACTGTATTCCCTGATGTCAAACTGGCCACCATGGGTCTCGGAGACTGTGTTTGCCAACCGTGTTCACTGAGATATCATGAGTGTCATTTGATTTATTATGTCATTTTTAATGTTAAGTTGATATTGTTTGAGATGTCTCTGTTATGAAAACTTGACATTAATCAAGTCTATAATGTCTTTGACATATCTTGTTTCCTTCTCATCTCTGTTGAGAACTGCACATGCGCAGTACAGATTGACTGGCACTTTTGCTCGGGTCCCACCATGCAGCTCCAGCCAGACTTGGATATGTCAGTCAACACATCCAGCAAAAACAGCCTCCAAGACTGATGGCAGCCAGTCGGTAAGGGAATACAGTACCAGGTGGTTCTCCTGCTGGGTTTGGTTCTTAGCACCCCGAGGCTGAGTAAGCTAAATAGGCAGATAGCTCCATGGCCAACTGAGCTAAGTGGCTAATGCCAGCTACAGATAACAACAAGTTTACTAGCAAACGCTGTCTGTTCATAAAGTAACTGTCTAAATCACCTTGGTACTGTACTCTGACATCAAACTGGCCTTATAACATTTCACAACATTTTCATGACAAGTCTTATGGTGGCACTTTAGTTGAAGTCCAGGATATTATTCATGACAAATGTTAGAAAAGCATTTTACAGTGTTATCAAACTTAATGATATCTTTATGACAAGTCCAAAATGTACCACTTCACCACTTCAGGTCAAGGAAAACATTCATGACACAGTTATAATGGTCTCATAACAACCACATTTGACAGTATAATGTGATGTTAAAACATAAAGCTGGACAGTTTCTTTAAATCTGATAATGTCAAGTTGTAATTCAAAGAAATTTAAAATATGTTACTTGGTAAAAATCCTACATGCGAATTACCACATATTTAACATGATTTGGTTTGTGGATAATTTGTGGGTAATTTGTGGGTAATTTCTAAGAAATTTCAAATAGTGTTACCACATTATTCACTGAATGCCAACAGTCTTAAGACATTCATTAAGACTCCTTCATGTTTCATAACAGGTGTTATGACATGGTTATGACAGTGACAGTCATTATTGTTATAATTGTTATGACGATCTCATGCACACGCCTTCCAATAAAATTTTACTAAACATTAGAGCTGTCACAGTTGTTGTCTTTTACTGCTGACAGTTTTTTCCCCTTCATGGATTCATACCAGTCACTTGTTAGTCACAACAATGCCTCTAGACACCCCCATTCAGGTTATTATAAAATAAATGAAACGTCTTTGCCAGAGCTTATTTAGTAGCAAAACACAGTAAAAGAAAACACATGTTACCAAAGATAAAACAGTGTTCTTTTTTCAGTTTGAAAAATATTGGAATCATACAGACACAGAATTCTCCATTATCATCAAAATAGCAAATCTCACTCAATCTCTTTGCAAATAACTTCAATTATGAATCTTGTTTATGAAGGCAGGGTAAGAAGAAGTTGAAACCAATTTAATTGATGCCTGTGTCATCATCATTTTCTTTTTAACTTTAAAATTTCAGAAGATGGACAAAATGTGCATGACAAATTAATGTGTGCGTTAGGCGGCACAGACTCTGAGGAAAGGGCCAATGATTGACCTGTGTCTATAAATTAATAAATAAAGAAAGAAATATCACTCTTGTGTGGTTTGAGTGCATCTGATGTGTGATCCCTCACTGTCATCTATATTATCTCTCTCTTTCTAAAGGCCAGTCAGGGCCAAATATCAAGACAATCTACAGCTTTATTCTAAAATCACAAGAAGGGGGAAGGGCACATATGCTCTTTTGTGATATCTATCTACCCGCCATATGGAGTAGATTTTAAACCATCCTTCACCAGCGGCAGACTCTGGTAATGAAGACACTCATCCCCTGAGGAGCTTCCATCTTTGCTGTCGTGTCTAAGAGCGAATCACAAACACAGCTGAAGGACGCATCCCCATCTCCTCCCAGCCACACGACCGTTGCTGTCACTGGACTGAGAGATAACTGGCTTTACCAAGCCTGTCCTTTATGTGAATGTCAAAGTATCCATGCAGGGGGCATGACACACCAGCATGAGCCACTGTAGTCTGCAACCAACCCTGCCTCCGTGGTAAACTGCCTCAGAGGAGGCAGTGCTCGTGTTTACCTTATACCACATGCAGAGTGTACAGGATAAAACAGAGATGTATTGCTGTCTTACTGCATTCTAGATTTGTCCGTCCATTAAAGGTGCAGTAAGCGGTTCTGGAGAAAGGTGGTTGATCGTTGAGCCTCGTTCCCAGGTCGTAAAATACTTATGTGTTGGGAATTAGACTCAACAATCAACTGTCTTACTGGCTGACAGGCTAGATTTTCTTAATCCTGAAAACGGAGCCGAGAGGAGGAGCCGAAGTCTAGTTTTCTCTCAGACCACTTGAATTACATTGTGCTTAAAGGGATAGTTTGGAGTATTTGAAGTGGAGATATATTAGGTCCTTCTAGATAGTCAGAGTATTACCAACAGTAGATGCCGGTCAGCATGCCCCCAGTTTGGAGAAGCAGAGAGGAGCAACAGCATGAAAGCTAAGCAATGTACTGCTGTAAACAGAGTCAACAATAAAACATATTTTTACCACTTAAAAAAAAAAAAAATCAATATCAGTTTAAGTTTGCGCTATATTTAGAATGTTTTCACCACTTTACTTTGCCATCAGACAGCCTTTTTTGACAGGAAATTGCTGTTACGTTTCGCTCCCTCCAAACCAACCAAACTCCATAGGCAAAATCAGTATTTTTACTTTGCAGGAAAAGGGAATTGCTTCCCTTCTGCTGCCGTGATCTGTTAGTTTGTTTGTGCTATTGAGAGACATTGGTCAATCTGAACTATCATTTTAAAACACCAAAGTCACACAATTACACAAGCAAGCTAACAGATCGAGGCAGCGATACGGCAGCAACTCCCATGTTTTGCATAGTAAAATGACTGATTTTGGCTATGGAGTTTGGTTGGTTTGAAGAGAGCAATATTTGGATTGTATAAGGGCGGCTTCCCATCGGAAAAGCTGTCTGACAGAAAGCTAAAGTGGTGAAAACATTTTAAATATAGCAGAAACCTAAATTGATATTGATTGTTTTCAAGTGGACCTTTTTGAAGTGGCTAAAATACATTTTATTGCTGGTCCTGTAGCTTCTGTATTGGTACTCCTCTCTGGGCACTGAGGGCATGGTGACCACCATTTACTGTAGCTAATAAACGATCAATAATTTCCTAATACAACTTTAATTTAAATAATCTGAACTATCCCTTTAATGGTTGAGTCTCATTCCAAGCTTACTGAATTACTGATGTTTTGGGTTGGGTCCCCCGTCACAGTCCTAGATTTCTAAAGCCTGAAAGCAGAGCCAAGAGGAGGAGCAGTCTAGTTTTCTCTCAGACCATTTGAATTACCTTTATGCTTAAAGGTTATTATGGAACTTTTGCCCAATGACGCCAAAAATAAACTGCCTACCCCAGCGTAAACAACTATTACACAGTTACTTTTATGGCTGTTGATACTTCCTGGATGTTTAAGCACTTCATCGTGTTCCAGAGGGTGCGGTAAGAGACACTCTTTCAGAGTTTCTTCTTATCTTAAACTCAGGTTGTTGATGTTGACTCAGATTGCTCTGTGAGCACCGGCACTGCATGTGTCACTTCATCTAAATTCCTCTGTACAGCCAAGTCAGTCACCAGAGAGGAAGTCAGACTTCAGTGGGTGAAATTAATTGCTTAACCTCTGCGAAATCAGCTGCCAGTAAATTACATGGGGAAACGACTGATCACATACATCATGTTCATATCACCAGAGGTTGGCCTGTCGTACCTAAACAGAGAGCTCAGCGAGACGCGCGACTTTTAGGAAAGAAAATGCGATGTCACTGCAATCAAACGCAGCAGCAAGGCTTTATCATGCAGCTGTGTGTTCAAGTGCAGTGCAGCTGCGGTGCTAATATTAGACCCTGCGTGGAAACGTCCATACATCGACTCTCTGACAAGAGATGCGATGAATTGTTTGCAATTTACTTACCCGCTATAGCTGTGTGGTTGTTTATCCATATTCTGGTATTGTTTCAGTGAAGGGAAGGAATAATAGAGGAAATGACAAATATCACATCCCACTTTCTTTGAATTTCCTATATGAAAGCTATTTCAGCCATATTCACTTGATATTGTAAGAAATGATTCTGCAGCTCGGAACATCACCGCTGACTTAACAGTCCATCTTTTTTTTTTTTTTTTTTTTTAATAGTCCATAAAATAAAACAAAAAATAAATAAACACGTCAGGCCATATAGATACTTGTAACGCTAACATCACACTGTGTGGATGAATGGTGATGTAAAAATGGGAACAGTCACACTTGAATGCAGCTGGTTCACATCATCCTAGTATTGGTTCAGCTTTGGCTCAAGTTCCTATTCTGAGTCATTTTTGTCATTTTTGAGGGGATCCCTGGTTTGAAGCAAGTGAAGCGATGGAGAGTGGAGGGATACGCAAAGATTATAGTAATATTCCACTGAGAGTCGTTCAGAAGAGGGAGAGTATACCCATGGTAAGTGGGGCTGTAAAATCTTCTGACTTCGGCTGACCCCTCTGTCTGGCAATAAATATTTTAAAATATGGACCCTGCAGTTCATTTCTAAAGTATGTATGAATTTACATTCTTTGTGACAGTGTTATAAAACACCAGCGCTAAGTAGCTTCATTTACTTGCATTGTCTAAGCAGTGCATGCACCTGAATGCTGAGTTTGCTGTCAAAAGTAAATTACCTCGCTCTTTATTCAGATTCACATTTTAACCTCTATTCATAATGCAAACACACATACACATTACTGTATAATGTAAACAAAAATACTGTACAAAATATAAAATACATCACTTCTAACAGAGGAGCTTACTGAAGGCAGCAAATCTATGTGGAAACACAAACCCAAGGTAAATGGCATCTTTCATTTTATGAGCCCACCTTGAATTAATCCCATTTAAGGGTTTAGCTACACTGTGCACAGCAGTATTCACTCAAACTAATCCATATCACACCCACGTACTTTTGCACACAGCGGCTTGTGTGCATGCATGCAGATACACACGCATATATGCTGTCACACCCACACAAACACTCGCAGAGAAACACACACTCGCAGGTGCAGTTTCTCTTATGTAACCAAGACTCAAAGGCTCCTCCTATGGACACAAAAAAATAACATTAAAAAACAAAAAGTGGCTACTTTGTTTTTGTAATAAATTATATAGTTTATCTGAAAGGAAATAAATCAATCTCTGGACCATCTCTTGTCACAGTCATTAACACACGCAGTAGATATTATTTGGTGAGACTCTTGTACACTGAGAAATAAAGGTGCTAATTAGAACCATAAAGTGTTCTTTAGCTTATCCCCATGGAAGAACCATTTTGGTCTCCTGGTATAACGTTTTTATAAAGGTTCCACTTGGAAGCCTTTCAGAGAATGTTATGCAGAACCCAACATAAAGGGCTAAAGCTAGAACCATCTGTGGAAAGGTTTCACCCCCTATGGGAGGTTCAAAAGAGAACCATTCTATGGTGCAATGGCTCCACCCAGAACCCCCTCTGGTGGGTTCCAACCAGAATCTTTCCATTTTCTAAGGGTTCTAACAAGAACCCATCTGATGGGGCATAGTGAGATTCGGTTTATTGAGAACCCACAAGAAGTTCTACCAAGATTTCTATTATATTCCAAGGGTTTATCAAGAACCCATCCAGGGGTTTTACCGAGAACCCTTTTGTATTCCAAGGGTTCAATCTAGAAATCACTTGGGGGTTCTACCAAGAACCTTTTTATACTATAGTACAAAGGACCCTTGAAAAAAAGAGTTCTTTGAGGATTTCAACATCTTTGGTGAACTCTTTCTTCCAAAAAGGGTTCTTATTGCAACCCTTATTTTTGCAAAGAACTCTTAAGTAACCCCTTCTTTACAAGAGGGTTCCTTGAAGCAAATTATTCTAGGTAGAACCTTAGACCATCAGGATGAACCATTTTGGAACCCTTATTTCTAAGAGTGTAATAAAAGCCTCCCTGTGGGCCTCACAAAGTCAGTCTCACAGCAGGCTTCTCTTGGACATTACGACATTAAAACCTATCAACAAAGATTCTTTCTGTCCTCTTTCTATTTTCTCCTCATGAATATTCAGGAGTGAAGTCTTAGATGCGTCTTGTGTGAGTGGGAGCACAGGTGGATAAGAATCTGTACATGAAACACAAATGAATGAAAGAGTAGCATGACTGTCTCTGGGGCTCTATACCCACACCTTCAGCATCAACATGGCCTCAGGGCAAAATGAGTGAGAGCTGCAGATTTGAGGAGTGCAAAGGAAGCTAAGAGGCACTCAGTAAATACTCAAGGTTAGGTTTCATCTCATCCCTTAAACATACATTCCCTCTGAATGTGGAATGGGTGCTGATGTGTTACACAAATCCTCCTCTGACCACTATCATAGTAATGCATTGTACCCCAGTAATATATTATTAACTCCCTTAAACCACCATACTGCATGCATACGCATGTTGTAGCACTCCACATACAGTATAAAGGAATATGATGTGTATGAGATCATGAAGTGTCTTCCTTTAGAGCCCTCTACCATATATATACCCATATATAGGGCTGTCACAATGGCACTATTTAAATTTTGATCTATTAACATGCCTAAGGATGAGTGCCTGCAGCCTCTGATTGGTTGACAAAACAGGAGCACAGCCTTTTATTTGTCAATAGACCCAACTAAAGGCATGGTGGAATATGCCAGTGGGCGGCTAACAACATACTAACAACAACAACTATTGTTTTCAAGATGGAAAAATGGATTACTGATCACAGAAGACATTCATTCAGTGTATCATTATGGATTTCTGGATTTTTACCATCTCTCCAAAAAGACACTGCAGTTCAGGGCTGGATTACAAAACTCCTGAAAGGAATCCTAGCAACTAGCTAGCAACGACTGGCAGGAAACACACCATTACCTTGAATAAATTAAAGATTCTTTTGAGATTGAACATTGTTGGAAACATTTAGGATAACGTAAGTACACAACTGAACAAAATCTATAACATGTCCAACGTTTTTAGACAGTTTAATGTGGAAATGTTGCATATTAAAGCTTTATCGTGTGCACATGATATCAATATCATCATTATCATCAATACCGGTATATCACAACACCCCTAAAACAGACCATTGACAAATTAAAGGAAAAGCAACATAAAGTGTCTTAGTAAGGTGTTGAACTGCCATGAGCTGCCAGAAGAGCTTTAATGCTTCAGACCTCTACAGGAGGAAGAAACACTATTCGTCCAAACTATATTCCCTCATGTAGTGCTCCTGATGATAATGGGAGAGAGTGCTAACACACTGGTGCAAAAGGCCATAGTATATGATTTACATAATTTTCATACTATACCAAACAAAGTCACCCCTGGTGCCCTGTAAGGAGGCATCTGCATCTATCTATCTATCTATCTATCTATCTATCTATCTATCTATCTACTATCTACATATATAATTTGAAGGAATTATTATAACTTTATTTGTTTTTCACTGTTCACTGGCTTCTCACTTCAGGCAGTGCGGCAATGCAATGCATGGAAAAACGTGGGTTTTACACAGACGCATCATAACACGCATTCCACAATAGTGGACGATTTGGAGACAAATTATGCTTATTGTCACACACAGTTTTCAGAGTGAGCCTGTGAATGATTTTGAGTACTTGATGACTATTCATTTCTCTGCAATTCCATTACTTTTTCTACCTTCAATTGAATTCTTGTAATGGCACATTGAATGCCATTGAAAAGACACTAAGTGTGCTATGAAATGCCTTTAATGTCGAGATGGATCAGCCAATTAGCCATTGTATCTCACAGCGTGCTATTCAAATTCACTAGAGAGAAATCAAAATGGAGTGTGTCAGAAAACACTATCATTTATTGCTGCAGCCTACCTCACTATTCCGCAAAGCGGTAAATCCACTTATAGTGCATGGATCATCACACATCGTCTACTGTGTGATGAAGGAAGGAAGGCAAAGTGGAGGTTATATGTGAATGTTAGACGTGCATAAAAAGAAACAAAGTGACAAAATGTGATAATTCATCAGGACTGTCAATCCAAAAAGATATGGTGTCAAAATACACACCTTTAGGGGAAATTAAATGCATGTACTTTACAGCAGTATGAGGTAACTTGAAGTTTTTGACTGTCAAGTTTGTGCTTTTTTAACATTCTGGATCATGTGTGTCTTTCAGACTTACTGGTTAATTAAGAATGAAGAACATAGAAACTTTATACATCCAGAACCACAGCCTTACAGAAAATACAGATTCTAAAGACTCTGACCTGCACTGACAATTTCATGAAATTACATCATGAAATTTTATCTTAAAAGTGCACTGAAAAGTACTCAGAGTGGAGTGGGCTGAAACCAAATGAAACCATAACATCAGGAAGTCTCTCTGGAACCCAATATTGGACCAATACTTCATACTGCTTTCCCCATGATGCCTTGACTTCAATTCCTAACTGTCAAAATGCAAGAAGTTTAGTAGATTTGAACAGCTGACCTCAAAATAGACAACTCAAATGGCCTCCAAAGATCTTTCATAATGGACAATTAGCATCGTCTGTGTATCTGCCTGTTTTGTGAATCCTTCTCTGGCCGTCTCCCCTACAGTCATGGAGCTTCAGGACTTGGCATTTGAACATAGGCCCTGGAAGACACTGGCTAATTAGTTCCTGAGGAAGGAGCAATCCATCTTCCTTAGGAAGTGATGTGTCCACTTCTGCAGCTGTGGTCAGTGCACTTTAAATTAGAATGTCTTCAACTCAGGACAAGGAGAGCAAAGTAGAATAAACAATAAATAAGCTACAAAAGAACAGATTTATGTTTTTGTAGGCTCTCTAGGCTGCATTGTGTGCTTTCCGAACAGTGTTGCTGTGATCAAAGTCAAACCAAGTGTGAAACTCTCAAGAAATAGAAATAAACAGACATCAGAGCAAGATTATTGCTTCATAATGTACGGATTGTCTATAAAGAGGCGAACTTTCCTCACAAAAGATGTGGTGGATGAATGAGTTAAGCACAGGACAGTCCTGTGCGAGAGGGGGGTTTGAGTGCTGACTCAGTCGATCTGAAAATTATTATTTTTAATATTCAGTCACAATGTGGTTAGGTTTAGGCAACAAAACTACTATATCTCTATTGGCTATTTACACCCTGAGTGCAAATAGCATTGTTGACTATGAATACCTGGGTCTTTGCCATGCTAGGCTACATACATCAGGGGGTAAATAGGCACATTGGTTATTCCACCCCAGGTGCAAAAACCACGACAAAACTACTTGGTTAGGTTTCTGGAACAACTACTTGGTTATGTTTAGGCAACAAAACTACTTTGTTATGTTGGGGGAACAAAACTGTTTAGCCAGTTTTAGGAAAAGATCATGGTTTGTCTCAACCATAGAGATGTAGATAGCCATATTGGGTTTTTGCACCCCGGGTGCAAATAGCATTACTGGCTATGAACATCTGGGTGCTTGTCTTTGCCATGCTGGGTTATATACACTGGGGTGTAAATAGGCACATTGGTTATTCCACCCCAGGTGCAAAAAACACAACAAAACTACTTGTTTAAGTTTAAGCATCAAAACTACTTGGGTAGGCCTAGGAAAAGATCATGTTTTGTCTCAGCCATGCAGAAGTAAATAGGCATATTGACTTTTTACACCCCAGATGCAAATAGCATTGCTGGCTATTGACACCTCGGTACTTGTCTCTTCCATGCTGGGCTATATACACCCAGGTGTAAATAGCATTGCTTGTTATCAGACTGAAAATAAATAACTAATTTGAAACAAGAAGGTTTTTCCTACAATTAAAAGAAAAAGAAAGATAGTTGATTACTGAGTCTCATTAGATTGTCAAATATCAACGCTTTTGGTTGGCCAGGTGGTCCGATACATACGCTTTGGGTTGGTGAAGCAACTGTAGCTTTCCAGAATCACTAATAGCACCTTTAATTTAAGAAATTAGAGAGTAGCCATTCATATATATTTTATTTTAATGTGTTATATGTTTGTTCTTTAGATTTTTAATTGCCTCATAGTACAAATGACTGATGCTTAATATTGTACAGCTTTTACAGAAACACAATCTTACTTTAACCTTACACTGAAAAAATCATACCTACAATCATAGGGATTAAGAGGAATCAACTGATCTTTTCTAATTAACTTAACATTATCACACAAGTTTTATTTATTTAGGTTAATTAAACTTAAAATTTCAAGTAGAACACTTCAGAACTTTAATTTTTCCTATTCCTTTTTCCCTTCTTTTTAAAGTTTGAGGTTGTCTTTGTGCCAAAGCTGGAACAAAGTAGCTCCAACATGAGCAGCTGCAGCTGCAAGTTCTTTGTGTTTTAAACTGAGAAAAAGTAAAAGTAAAATCAAATTTGTTGGAATGTTTGTCTGTGACTAAAGGGTTGTTGGTTCAACCTTAATGAGAAAACTTATTTTGAATCGTTACAAAATTACCTCAAGTTTCAAATTCAGTCAACTTAAAATTTTCAGGCGGCCTGGACATTGACTATTTTAAGTTAAAACAAAGTTCATGAGACTGAAACAGTTCTTTGACGTGCACTATAACATACAATCAAAAAGACAGAAAAGGACACATGCAGTTGTTGTTGTTTTTTGTCATCTTGACTGCGGGAATATTATTAAAGTGTAGATCTGAAAGCTAATCCTAATAAATATTATTTGGATTCCAGAGTGACTGACACGTCTGGCTTGAGTCATGGCTGGATTTGGTCATAATTGTTTTCATTATATTAAAATAACAATAATATTCTATCAGGGAAACATTGTGTAGGCTGTTCTGCAGTTTTTGTTTATGCATTTATGAGGGTCTGTTTCAAGATACCATTTATCCTCATTAAGCTATTAAACTATAATGATTACATTAATATGGCTACATGTTAAGTGTGTAATATGAGTTTAATTTATTCTCGAAATATCATGTATTCTGCCACAGCATGAGCACAGTATGTATCCATTTAAAATGAATAGAAGCCTCAGGCTTATTATGTATGGCTTAATATGATCCCATTTTGTCAGCACTCCAAAATTAAAAAGATGTATTTCCAGTGTTTTGTTTGGTGCAGCGGAGTGAAAACACATTCCCTTATCTCCTGTTTACAATCAATAAGAAGCTAAAGGCATTCAGACTGTTAGGTTGTGTCATTGCTTCCATACATTTAGCACAGTAGAATAGACTGAAAGGGAACTGCGGTCAGAGATGCCATCCCTGAATGCAGCGTAAGACAAACGGGCCCATCTGCAATGAAGATCGGAGATGGAGGCAAGCAATCAAAGCTGACTAAAGGCATTACCAAGTAATGAGTCAGTGGGTGGGAGATCTTCCCCCATCTAGAGTTATTGGATGAAGCCTGTTTGTGTAACTTCTAATCCTCAAAGTGGGAGTTTATTGAGGAGAAAATAAGTTTACTGTAGAAAAACTATAAGCGTGTATTTCAAGCATGAACTTGAATGGCTTCTAAATGCAGAGAGGGGACGTCAGTTCGCCTTATCCAAATTCCCTTTGTACCAATGCATAAAAGTCAACTCATCCATTAAGCAAATGAAGGGATTTGCTGTGGTGCTTCTTTACCCAAAATTGGGGAAAACAAAATAATGGATACATTTTCTGATATGACATTTGATTATCTTGTTTTAAAGGGAATATGAAAAATATAAATGGCATTTTTTTCAATACATGGGAGCACTAATCTAAATAAAATATGAACGTCAAAATGGTAAAGTAAAAGGCACAAGCCTCTATTTTGTATCCCTAATTTGCATGTGGCTGAAACCAGCAAGAAAACTGTTATATTTGTCATTAAAATACTTGAGTTTTAATGTTGCTCTCTATAACATTCACTGCCTCTAAAGGTCAAACTCGGCCACCAGCATCTTAGACCAAAACATGTCTGCTTTGTTTACTCAGTAAAGTTGGGGAAAAAAGAAAGTGGTATCTGAAGCTTAGATCAAACTGTCAAACTAGAAGATGTGTATTAAGATTATGTTATGAACATTGTCTGTTTTTCCCCTAAAATGTCTTCAGGAACATAGTTTAGTGTGCTATTTAGCTGTAATATGAGAAAAAATTGTGTTTAGGTGGCTTCCATTTTGTGCCGTAAATTAAACTGTGAAACTAGGCTCAGTTGATCAATTTTGCTCAAGCTTATGTCACTATACCATCTATTTCTTGCCTAAAATGTGTAGTGTAGCCTACCGTCTAGTTGTAATAGGAGATACATTGTGACTAAACGGCAGCCATTTTGGCTCTGGTTTCCAACAGTGTAAAAACCGAATAAGTTAGCAGTAGTCAAGAAAATTGGAGCAATCAGTTGCCACAATTTTCTTGAGTTCATAAACTCAAAAGTCTAACGTTATCCAAGCTTAAATACTTGTTAGTGTTACATGTACTCTTTGATTACAGATAAATTTAAATTATTGATTAAGCCATCTTCATTGAAGTTAACTCAACGGAATTTCATTTTCAGTAAACTTTGTATATAAATAAATAAAATACGTTTTAAAATATTTCAATATATCTGTGGTTTAGGAACCTTTGGGGCACCCTTTCATCACTAATTGAAAATTGTGAGTTTAATAAACACAAATGTAGAAAATTCTACGGGCATTCAATATTTTTTACTTTTCTGTAATCAAATTTGAAACTGGACGACTAGATAAGGCTGGATGTTGTGCTCCCATTTGTGTTTTCAGGCTAATAATTATCCCTTACTGTATGAGTCATCTGCAGGCACATTTTTGCCAACAAAAATAAAAACTTATTTTCTGGAGGAGGAACCCCAGATCCCCTTTTTAAAGTTTTTAAATTCTTCCGTTTTTTTAAGGTCTGGGTTGGTATGACACACATGCACTAACATGCACGCACATAAACAGAGAAGCTGAGATAACAACACACACAGAGGGAGTGTGACTTCATTCCCTGCTCAGGACACCATTAGTCCACTGTATCTTTAATAATAATAATAATAAACTTTATTTATGTAGCACCTTTAAAAACCGAGTTTACAAAGTGCTTTGACAGACAAAGCAAAAGAACAGGATACCCCAGAGGCAAAATAACAACAAAGGGCCAACACAATAAGGCCAAACAGGAGCAAGAAAAAAGAATTAAGCCAAAATAAAGCTAAATAAGACTTAAGACACAAAACCAAGACACAAGCAAAACATAGTAAGACAATACAAAACAGTAAAATAGGTAAGAATAGGAAAAAAAGAAAAACATGACAATAAAAAAATCTATATATATAAAAGTAGAGGGAGGAGATTTCAGAAACATTACATGATGTTGTTTAGTCAATATAAATAAATAAATGGAGGAAATAAGACAACATGTCAAAATAAATAAGTACAAATAAAAGATTAATATTAAATAAATCAAAACGACTACAACATCACATAAAAACAAGTCTGTAAAAATGGGTTTTCAGAAATGATTTAACTGATTCTGCATAGCAAACAGATGTTTGCTGACATCTAGTGAGGCTGAATGTTGTGTATTGCACCTTTAAGGGTCAAGAAAACAAGTATAAGTTTGAATCTGGTGGAATGATCCTTTACTGTGCACACCCTGGATTAACTCTAAACTAAATTTCTTAAAACTAATATATATACCTGAAGTTTGCAGCAGAAAATGCATGGCAGAGTTAATTAACATAATGAGGGAATCTTAATTCTGCAATATGTTGTGTATATACAACAACATGTATATACATAAGAGATAGAGAGATAGAGAGAGAGAGAGTGAGAGAAAGAAAGAAGGAGAGAGGGATGGGGGTGGGAGCATAATTACATGCTTTCAGGCATAAGGAAGCAAAGTGGTTACAGTATTGCTTTGCTGGAACTGAATTAAAAATTCTCTCTTTATCCCTCCATCACCAACTTGACACACACACAAAATGATATTTTCTTTTAAGACGCGTAGTGACCCAGATGCTGTGGCAGGCTTGTTGTCTGCAAAATGATTCATATGACACTTGGAATAGAAGGCTGTCAGCCTGTGCGATATGGCTAAAATATTGTGCTAAAGATATTTACCTCCATCTACAAATGAGGTTATATTTTCGCTCATTTGTTGTCGTCTGTCTGTTAGCAAGATATCCCGAAAGTTAATCAGCGGATTTGGATGAAATTTTGGTGGCAGATGGCCGTGGGCCCAAGGTTCAGTTGATCAGATTTTGGTGATGTCTCGGTCTGGGATGACTGCCACTGGACAATTATCATTTTTTAGTCGTAGCTATTTTGCAGTGTTCACATGTCAGTGGGAAATATTCAGCTTGAAGGGACTCTGCATATAGTATGTTCATATTCAAAGGCAAAACAGATGACAAAATCACATCCAGAAGATGGATTATGTCTGGTGCTGCTTTGATGTGCATCACAACTGTCAGGGCTTCAATCAAAATGGTTTAAACATCATCAATTTCTTAATTAATGGAGGGCTGTCTTCTCTCTGATAGACAGACCCATGGCCAAAATGTGCTCGAGCATGAGCTGTTACAGTATGTTTCTCCGAGCGAGTGTTGATTTAAGGGCAATTTCTCTTGTGACACAGTTCCTCATGATAATCTACAGAACTCATTGGGAGCAGTTAGAATTATTTTTCATCAAAGTATGCCTGCCAACTGTCTGCACAGTCTGCACAGAAGGAAGCGAGCCAGTGCTCATTGATGACACATGTGCAGTTGTGACAACGCAGACGTGAACATGAAAAGACATTTTGTGCACCGAAGCAGAATTTTCTTATGCTAATTAGGTTTGGAGCTGTCTGTTCTCAGGTAATTTTGTTACAGGAATTTATCTGTTTAAATGATAAATTTGTAGCATATTTACTGTAATAAATCAGAAATTAACCACAATAAGTCATCAGAGATTAAGGAAACATGCTAAACTGACATACTTGTCTGTGACCACAGTGCTACAGCTGTGATATCTTACTTTGAAATGTCTATTCTGGTCCGTTTCAGGTTAATTAGAGTTCAAATTATTGCCTAATGTTCACTGAATGATGTTCAATGATGTTGTCTGTTTATTAGTTAAGAAATCATTAATAATCTTTAAGAAGGAGTAGATATTTTTAACAGTTAAATTGAGCAATATTTTAATGAAGTCTGGCAGGCATTATGACAGGCAGTCACTGAGCTCCAACTCCAGACTGTATTTTCAGAGCAGTGTGCTTTTATTTCAAGATAACAGGCTTAGCTTTACATCAACAGACAAATGACCTCTATAAACAGCTGATCAATTTATAGTGTAGAATAACGCTGCGCTGCTGTAGCATCTCTGCAGCCTGCCTGACCTACCTCGAGTCTTGGGAACAAGGGTGTAGGCGGGAAACAATGTGTTTCAACCAAAGACTGTGCATTAAATAGGATTTCAGCCTATTTAATCTACAGTCTGTGGCTCCAGCTCGCTATTTGGACATGCTGCTGTTACATTGCTCCTTTTAATATTATTACTTTATTTATTTTTTTTGATAGTGGCCTGGTCTATTTTAAAAAACCGGGGTCATTTTACAGTTTGAGCTCATTAGTCGCTAGATGTAGACAGTGGTGGTGGAGTAAACCACTAAAATAAAGTGGCTAAGGTACCTTTTGGCAGTGGAGCACAGTAACAACCGGGGGCACGCAGAAAGTCATGTATCTAATAATATGCACCACAGCTAGTTAAACTAATGCAGCCTAATACAACAGCCCTGCAATAAATCCTACGTTCTTCAAGGTTATAATGTTTGCTGAAAGAGTTTTAGAGAGGTGTTTCTATTATTTAGCGTTGCCTCACTGATATAAATGGGGTGGACAAAATAATAGACACACCTGTCAATATAATGCAATGCAGCTGGATGGAAGCATCACAAGAGCAGATGTTGCGTTGGAACCGTACCAGCTTCCGTGTTAAGAGTGAGTTACATTAAACAGTGGTCTGAGCCTCATCACCTCCCCCTCCGCGTGTTCTGCACACCTGCTCGGTCTGCTCCGAGGGCTGTCAGACTTGACGTGTCAGGTGTGCTCAAAGAGGCTTTGCCTTGCCTAGGTTTCCGCAACAAATCTATTTGGTTAGGTTTAGAAAAAGATCATGATTTGTCATTCTTTGCTACTGACACCTGTGTAGCATCTGCCATAAATGGTAAAAAATAAGATATTTAATGCATACCTGAAATACATTTATGTCAAAGATATAACAAAGAAACACTCAGCCATGCATGAAATAACACAAACACCAGCATCTCTTTATTAAAGTATTTTACCAATTACCCAACCTGTAAAACGTATAAAAATCTATAAAATGTATAAACTTTTAATCTATTTTAAATACCGCTACTATTGCTGTTTGTCTCTTATAGCTATTTTTCGGGCTCTACTTTTATTTATGTTTTATATTTTTATATTTATATTTTTAGAACTGCATAGAGAGAAACCATCATACCCGAGTATAATGAAAATAAAAATCTTTATGATTTCTGACATAGGCAATGGATATAGGTCATTTTGTGCGTTGGAAAGGTAGTGCTACAAAAATCATTTTTATTCAAAAAGTCAGAAAGGAAAAATGAAAAAAAGGATTTGTCACAATCAAAAACCAATTATTTGAGAAATACAAATAATGTTTTTGCAAACAAATAGACTAGAAAAACTTAGTCAGATCACTGTTGTGCAGCAAAGGGTCAAAGTGTTGTATTATGGGATGTTCATATGCTATTATATAGGTGAGTTTCTGCCTTTTTAAGGTGTGTTAGCTACAGTCAGTCTAAGTCCAAGTAAACCCAGTTAAACCACACATAGTGATGGCTCATGTTGGCCAGATGTTTCACTGCAACAGAGCAAATACATAAAGCAGAAACAACTTTAAAAAGTCTCCTAAAGAAAATGATTAGATCGACAGAGGAAATGGTGTCAATGCCATGTTAAAGTTCCAAAAAGACCACTTTGAAGAAATGACCAGGGCAGCGTGTGAGTCTGTAACAATACAAAGGTGAGAACAGAAACATTTCTCCACAGTTTTAACTTGCTGTCAAAATGGCTTTATGGCAACACATTTGACAGATGTTTCTCTGAGAAACTTCCCCAAATAAGCAGCTTGTTTACATGTGTGAGAGAAGAAGAGAAGATGAGAACACCATGGGCAGTAAGAACAGACACCTCACACAGACCCCCTTTTAATAACTTATCAGAGTGGACTAATCCATCTCTGGGGGGGGGGGGGGGGGGGGGGGGTTACCTTTATACTGTAACACTGTATAAATTCACAAACAAATATTTACAATTTATGAAATCTTGCACATAAACCAATAAGCAATTACTAAACCAAAATGTATGTGACCATTAGGCTGTTAACAGACCCCCCCCCCCCCCCCCCCCCATACTTCCTGAAACATGGTAGAACCAGGAAGATAAGTAGACATGAGATTCCCAGCAAACTCTTTTGCTGTGAGGACCAGGAAGCAGCTGTGAGTAACAAAGGTAATGCAACATACAGATGTTTGAAGTGTATCAGCCGTTTTGAGTGTTCGTCAAGTAATAGACCTGCTTCACAGCAGCCATACTGATGTGATAATAGTATGGTAAACACAGGTGTTACCAGTGATACTAATTAAAGTTCCATTCCACTCAGTGTAGCAGAGCCTTTTCAGTGAGCCAGCGTCCACAATAGCAGCATCCTGACTCTGTCTGGCCTGCATGAAACAGAACATTAAGTAATATCACTGGTAACACCTGTGTTTACTATTTCAAGTCAAAATGGCTGCTGTGAAGCAGGTCTATAGACAACCTGTATACATGCTTGTTGAACTAGCTTGCCCTGGTTTGGTTTGATTTTGTGCCTCTATAGTGATTTCTTACAAGGAAAGGCATTTAACTCAGGTTTAGTTAGCTGAAATTGAGCAAAAGTTACACAGAAATAGGATAACTCTGAGCTGAGCAGTTTATGTTTATGAATCATTCCAACATTTCAGTGATTGCATGATGGAAGAGGTTCCAGCTCATCAATCTCGCACCAAGTTAATTTATTTAAAAGTTTGGTTAATAACTCTGTTAATTTGAAAACAAAGAATTGTATAGAAAAATAAGTGATCTGCCTTTTAATGTTTGTTGATTTTATCTGATATAATTATTAATGTGTGTTAATTAATTGGCCCTTGGCCTCCAGCCATTTTGTGAAAATGACCCCCCCAACCAAAGCAGGCTGAGTATCCCTGCTTTATATGTTTTGTGTTGCATCTACTTCTCGAGCAGTATCATGAGGACTAACTTCAGTCCTGAACACAAAGGCTCTGCTTTGTTTTTCATTTTTAACCCCTAACCCCTTAAAGAAGTATAAATAGCATTAATATTAATGCATTGGTGTTTGAAAAAATAAATAAGAAATTTAACATTTTTCAGTTGAAGGTCAACCGATATTTAGTTTACTGCTTATATAGGGGACTTAAATGTACTTTTTCTTTACTGTACTCGAAAATGTGTATAATTCAGCTGTTGTAAGTGACCCTAGTCACTCTCTCCCTCCCTCTCCCTTTTTTGAATGTGTGTGTGTGGCATTACTGTATTAATGGCCACAAATATTCTGCAGTGCCACTACAGGGTATCACTCTTTTCAGTGAGTCATACGAGGCCAATCGCTTCAGGAAACACTTGTAGCTGACATAGATGTTTTATTTCTCCCTATCTACGTGTGCTGCAAATAAAGCGAAATTGTGCAACTGAAGCACGTCTACAGCTGGTTCCAACCTGGTCAACCCCGCGAGCCTGGTCTTGTCCCATTTTAAGAAGTCACCCGTAATCTCTGGTGATGGTTCAGGCACACTGCAATGTGTTCCCCACTGGCAGACTTCTGAGTCGTCCCCATGCATAATATCCATGCAATTCTGCTTCTGACAGATATGTGTTGTAATCTCTTTGAAAATGAGCATTTGCAACATGTAAGAGCCTCAAAGCTGCGGGTCTGAGAAGTGTAGGGAGAAAATGACATAGAAAAACTGCAATGTAAAAAAAAATCCCTGCCTTGAGCCTGGCCTTTTATCCATGTTTTCATACAGAGTTTGGTATTAATTTCTTTGAAAGCAGTTGCAGTAATACACTTATCATATAAACATTTTGAACTTAAAATGATTTCTAAAGCGGCAGTGGTCATTTAACAAGTCATTACATTACTTTAATACAAACCCCAATTCCAAAAAAGTTGAGATATTGTGTAAAATGGAAATAAAAACAGAAAAGAATGATTTGCAAAAAACTTTTGTCCTATATTCATTGAATACAGTACAGAAACAACGTATTTAATATTCAAACTTTTATTGTTTTTTGTAAAATTCTGAATTTGATGCCTGCAAAAAGTTGGAAGGACATGTTTACCACTGCGATACATCGCTTTTCTTTTAACAACACTCGTTGGGAACTGAGGACACTAATTGTTGAAGCTTTGAAAGTGAAATTCTTTCTCATTCTTGCTTGATATATGACTTCAGGTGCTCAACAGTCTGGGCTCTCTGTTTTTGTATTTTGCGCTTCATAATGCACCATGCATTTTCAATAGGAGACAAGTCTGGACTGCAAGCAGGTCAGTCTAGTACCTCAACTCTTTTATTACGAAGCCACACTGTTGTAACAAATGCACAATGTGTCTTGGCATTGTCTTTCTGAAATAAGCAGGGACATTTCTTAAAAAGACATTGCCATGGCATGACATTGGATGGCAGCATATGTTGCTCCATAAGCTATATGTACCTTTCAGCATCAGTGGAGCTTTCTTTGCTTGTGAATGTCTGAGCCTTTCAAGAATGTCCCTTTCACACCTGCTACCAATGAATCCTCAGCTTCCCCAGTCTTTTGTTGCCCCTGTTCCAACTTTTCCAGAATGTGCTGCAGGCATCAAATTCAGAATGAGTGTATATTTACATAAAAAACAATAAAGTCGATAAGTTTGAACATTAAATATCTGGTCTTTGTACTGCAACTGAATACAAGTTGAAAAGTACCCGCAAATCATTGCATTGTGTTTTTATTTCCGTTTTACACACGTTTTTTTGGAATTTCAAAGTACAGCAATAATGCCTCATTTCAGTTCATATCAGGACACTGAAGCAGGTGTACTACCACAACTGGAAACATGTTAAATCTGCGTTAAATTTTTAATTTTGTAGGGAGACAACCATATATCAACTGTAAATGTACTTACATCTGTTCCTTCTGAGTTTGCAGCTCTCAGTTTGAGAGATAAAATCTGTTTTAATCTCTATATCAACTCACCCTCCCGTTTAGAGAACACAGTTGAAGGCCTTGTAAAGTAAGCTAAACTCGCCTTCTCAATATCTAATCTCTGCCCATGTTTTCAATAGTCTGTGGACATGCACTGAATGCTTGCGAGCAAAATGATCAAATAAAATGACTACAATTTTTGGTAATGGTTAGGAGAGCAATAGTGATTGTAATCTTTCTTCCTCAGTACTTTACAGGGCTCAGCCTGTCCCATTCCGCTAATGGAAGTGGAAAAGCTTTTTCAGATCTGATTGTCTTATTAAATATTCCTCACATGCAACTCTAAACATGAAGGCCATTCGGATTGAGTAATGGAGATAATTAAAATCAATCCTACTGTACCTGAGCAATTAAATTGGTCAAAACTGAAAGGTGGTTAATGGCTGGGGGGCATTTACATTGACGACAAGACAAGTTTATACTCAGATCAAGGTTTCAGATGATAAGAGGCAATTGCATTGCCACACATTTGGACAGTAATTCACCCTGAGTAATAATTTCAGTAATATATACAGACTATTGAAAGAGACAAGCATTGTTAAGCTGTGATTTCAGATGTTGATCTATAGGCGTCCTTAAAGGGATCCCTCCCCCACATAATGACTTAGACACCCTGTGAGAGACTGTACTGCAGATGCACAAGTACATTGCACTGGAATTAAACTGTCAGGGGTCTTACACACCAAGTTGACAGCACAGGCAGTAGAAGAAGAAGTGGACGGTGGTTCTGGGACTGAAAAGTGAAGCCACCGCAGAATTGCCTGAAACCTGCATTTCTACTAACAGCCAGCAGGGGGCAACTCTAGTGGTTGCAAAAAGAAGTCAGATTGGATGGAGTCTTATATGAAAATAACTTTACTTTTCATTTGATTTATAATTTCAGTAAATAGTTTTCTAATGAGTTTATGAACTCAATCACTAGTTTGAAGTCTTTTTCAACACAGCATGATATTCATTATGTAAATTATGGTCCTATTTAGAGTAAAATAAATGATAATGCAAGGTATGCCTTAAGGTGGGGCTAGTCTGTGATTGACAGGTCATCCTCACAAAACTCAGATCAAGCTGTCAAACTAGTCAGAACTGATCAAATATGGATCAATATTATATGACAACATTGCCTAATTCTCACCTTAAAATGTTTTCAGAAACATTTTAGCGCTCTGTTTAGTTGTAATGCAAGAAAGGTTGTGACCAGGCCAGCCGCCATTATTTCGAGTCAAAACCAGGCACCGCCCGCTCCTGGCAACTCCTGGCAACTCCTGTAAGGCCAAACTTGAGACTTCAAAAGGCTGTTCACAGAAAAATGGGTTACATCACGGTGGCTCTGTCCACTAATATACTGTAAATGCCTGTCAGCCGTTGGATGTCATTGGGCAGTGTGCGACTGACCCTTGGATGTAGTTTTTGCGGTGTGTCCAGCACCATCAGCTCTGGTTGGCCCTTATCAGTGAGCTGAATGCAGGCGGTGAGAGAATGCCTCCATCCAAGACTGACATTAATTCAGTTATGTTTCAATAAATGCACTGCATCATCCAAAAGTGACTAAATCAGAAATTCAGAATGCATTACTTTTCATTATCCATGTGCAATGAGTAAAAGAAAATGTCTAACACATGTCTGATAAAGCTTCTTTGCACCTCTTCTGGTATACACAGGAGAATTATTTGTAAGAGTCTTCACTGTGATCACACAGTAGTTTTGTATTGGTAAGAACACAGCGAACTGGAAGCTTCCTCGACGTCTGACATTTTGCAACATAAATTTTCTCACATTAATGTAGCGCATGTAAGATTCTTTGGTGGATGACATAAGAGATTGCACAAACAAGTGTGGCCATTCAGAATGACTGCTAATTCTGCTGGAAGATGCAGGTATTGTCACCAGCAGATAAGGACAGCAAGGGGATGCTTTTCAATCCTTGAAAATCAGCTCATATCAGGGACAGCTATTTCACAGAATAAAGAATGATTTGAGGCTGGCTCATTTCAGTGTACTTTTAATTCCTACGGTTGATTTCTGAGTGACTAAGACAAACAAATCTCATCTCGTCACTGATGCCACTGCAGCATAAAAACTGCAACACACTGCCACATTAGTCAGTCTGGACCTCAGTGTCCATTCAGCCTAAGGTGGACAAGATCTCTTTCTGTTTGCAATCTCACATCCTCAACAAAATGCCGAGGGTTCTCAAAAATATCCTCTTGGCAGCTGTTCTTAATGCACAGAAGTCATTTTCGGCAATAGTTCCCTCAAGAATTCCCTTGTGATTGTACTACTGCTGTTAGCAGGTGTCTGCCTGAGAAACAAACACAAAGGTTGCATCAGTGGTTTGTACACATCTCGCTTTAGCCAATTGATTCATGTCATTTTGGATCCTTGTGTTCCACACAACAAGCTTAGAGCTACATGTGTTGTTAATGACATATAGCTGCCCTCAGGGAGACATTTTTAAGGGTTTGTATAAGCAGGTTCAGACTGTATTTGCTGTTCCTAAGCCAGCATTACTAATGCTGTTAAACGTTTTGTTAGAAAATTATTCTAGTTGTGTTTTCCATTGTATGTCTAATGTGCCAGAGGCAGTATGCCCTGAGGAGAAAGGGGAAAGGAATTCCAGCCATTGTTCACCAGTTGAGGGTGTGCTAATATTTAAACTTCAACTTTCTAATCGTTTTTTTCTTAGATGTATGTACTGTAGGGGTGGAGAAAAAATTGACTCTTAGATGCACGGTGATTCTCTCTTGAAAGATAATGGATTGATGCAGGAAAGCCAATAATCGAAAATTTAAAAGCCAATTCTCAACATTATGATTGCCTGTAATAATTTTGTAAGACCAAGCCATGCGTTCCATATGGCTGAACCAATTAGATGGTGAAACATAACGAGTGTAAACATGTGGACCATGTTTACATTCTAAACTAGGCTACTTTTTGGGGTTTTTGTGATGATTGCTGAGCATGAGGAACTGCAGTATCTGACCAACACTCCCTTGTTTAAAGCCAACAAAAGAGACCCGACAAAAGCCACACTGTGTGCAAGTTGTCTAACTAAACTAATTATGGGTCATTCAAAATATTTTATATTTAAAAGTAGCAAGTAGTCACACAATGAGAAAAAAATAAATGCATAGTCTCTATATAGTGTGTGTATAGAAATAAACATTTTTGATGCATCAAGATACATCTATAATCTTTTTATAATTGTATCGAAGTCCTCTGAATTGGAATCAAATCATGAGGTACCTAAAGATTTCCATCCCTAATGTACTGTAAGAATATATACATTATATATACATGTATCATTAATATTCAGGAGAGATTGATCTAGGTTTTCTGCTGGTCCACATGTCCTATTACAGAGCTGCCTTCTCCTCTCATGCTCCTCTCCTTTGGGGGGTTCCCCAGGGGTCTATTCTGGGTCCCCTCTTATTTACTATAGACGTGCTCCTGAGACAGATGTGGACATAATATTGATTTGCATTGCATTGTCCTCTTAAAGCCTGGTAGCAACAATATATCCTTTATCATGGCTTATATCTCTGATAATAAGAATTGCATAGCCAACATTTCCTGCAGTTGAATGACTCTAATGGTCATAATTACCCCGTCTGGCCCCAGATGAAGCAGCACTAAAAGTCTTTTGTCTAGTCCGGTGCCTTATGTAATAATGTTCAAAAAGAGGCCTGAAACCTCGGTGAACTTTTCTGACTCAGAGTTATCTTTTGATGCTCAGGTGAGTAAAGTGTTGCAGTCCCACTTTGTCCAACTGAAACATTTAACCAAGATCAGGTAATTCCTTTCATCTGCAGATCTAGAAAAGGTCATCCACGCTTTTATCTCCTCCCAGACTTGACCAGTGAAATGCACTTTGCTCTGGTATTAGAACGTGAAACATCCAAAGACATCAACTTACACAAATGCTGCTGCCAGGCTTTAAACACTAAGGGAAGTTACCAAAATGCACCAATCTTTGCTGCTGAGTTTTGCAACTGATTTTAAGATTGATAGCAGGGAAATTATGGTTAGCACATACCAGCCACTTTAACATCAAAACAAAGTAGTGCATGGGAATTCCACAATTCATATTCTTTAATAAATTATAATGTAGGCATGTGTATTTTTAAAGCTGATATGGATTTATTTTTTCCTGACAATTTTTATTTTTTTAGTCAAGGGAGGACAGGGGTTCAAGTTAATGTGACTTCATCAGTCTATGGGTTTCTGAATCATCAGGTTTGACTTCATAAAGCAAACTTTATTTATACAAAATAGGGTTGGTTTAGCTTAAAGTTCACAACTATCAAAAGTAGGGTTATAAATCACAAGTTTCATCACGATCCAATATTATATCGATTCTTTGGACAACAACACAATGTTCATCACACAGTCTGCCACAATACAATTTTGATTTGATTCAGGGCCTGCAATTCATTGGTATCATATGCCCATTTAATACAGTCAGGCACAGAAAAAACACTTCTTTCTTCTCTGCTGTTGACCATAAAAGAAAAAAAAACGACAGATAACTAATTGTAAATAACAAGTACAGTAAAGATTGCTTTAATTTACTCCACCAACACACATTAAATATAACTTACCAACAAGCATATTATTAAAAAAGTATAAAATTCAGCTCAGTAGCTGTCAAGCTCCATAGACAAAACAGTTGTTTTTGGCTAGTCACCATTATTAGCTCAAGCCTAGGGCATTCTACATTGAATAAGTAAGTCTAGTGGCTAGCAGATTCTTTCTCTACTTATTGTTTAACAAATTAAATTAATTATTTTAGTAACACAGTTTTAGTCACTGCCTCTCTTGACAGAAAACCACAGTTGAGTTTCAGTCTGCATCCATGTTTTTTCAGCCTGACATTGATGAAACAGAGCAGTTAATATTGCCGTAATGAGAGCAACAAGTTAGCGGACTGGATGCCCAGACAGGTTCATTGTGTTTTCTGGGTATTTTATCTCATAACAGCATTGTTTGCATATGTATTTCCAAACTGCTGATTTATTCCAGAGACGGGGAGTAAATAGCCACATGGCTGCTTGCCATTATCTGACCCGTGCTAGCGCTGTTTGAATGTTAGACTGTGTGCTTGGACAGAAACGGGGACACAGACATTCCATGGGGATTTCAAAATAATGATATTAAAAATGACGATATGGATCAATGTTTTCACTTAGCATCAGTCCTATTGGATCGTTGATCATTGAATTGATACATCGCTCCGGATCATTAAACCCCTAATCAATACCATCCTCCTTCTTTTCCTGTACTGCTCAGATGGATCATTTTTTACATCCTGCACCAGAGTGTGTTACAACCGTTGTCCAAGGTGCTGATCCCTGGGACTGCAAAGGATGAAGGATCTGTCTGGGCACTCACAATCGTTGATGTGCTGACAGTCAGGATTCCCACTGCCAACAATGATACAATCTCTTACAATCTTAACTGAACTCATGGGATTTGCCTTTTTAAATACTGATTTTGTTTGATGACAACCTGGGAGAAAATTTGGCTGTTTTTTGTCTTCTTTTTTTTTTTGGTGCCATTTCTGCCAGGAGCGGCACAGGGGGCCAAAATAATGCCTAAAAATCCACAGTGTGCGAGCACTGATGGGGAGAGTGGTTCATAAATACACAAAATCTATATATGAAAGGGCCACGGTGAAGCCTTTTCACAATTTAGATATTTTTTTATATGTCCTAGCTTTCCTCGTGATTGAATGGAGTGAAAAAGTCACTGAGTTGCAAAAAGGTGTCAGGTGCTCTTTTTGACTCACCATCTTGACTTGAAAAGAGCACCTGATATTCTTTGTGCAAAAGGGTCTGGACAGGACTGAACCCACGCACTCTGGGTAGCTTTTTTTTTTTTTTTTTTCCTCGTCCAATGAATTTCACTGTACTGCTGACCCTCTGTTAACCTACACATGACTAATAAAACTGAATTGAACTATTCAGGGGGCCAACACAAATTTACCAGCATGACTCAAACCATCAGTGCCGTTCCCAATCATGACATCTGGCTTATCTAGATATCGACACCAGCTGGGTCAATTCTGCATGCCGCATTGTTATTGTGCAATCACAGGCTGCACGACTACTTCTGTTTGATTCTCTCCCACTTGGGGATCAGGTGTGATGGAGGGAAAGCATATAGAGCAACCTATATTTTTTAGACCATGTCACATGTGTAAGGCTGTCCCAAACTATCTGAATAATCATTTGATACATCAGTATTCTCATCTCAAGTCAAATTTTAATTTTTTGGGGGAAAAAGTTACAATTCCCCTGCTTTGTTTTTTCAGCAGATGCGCTTTTTTTGATTGATTAATCGGTTATATAATTAGTTATATAGTCGATGAAACAAAGAAAAAAATTGTAGGCGAACATGACAAAAATGTGTCATATCTTTCATTTAACGCACAGCACCCTGCCTAAGGACATATTTGTATGTGTAGTGTTTTTACTACAGCTGCGGCATATGTGCCTGAATTTTCAGTGCATTACAGTTCCTTAAGGATAATACTGGAAAGTTTATCACTCATTCAAATGGCATAATCAGAGCATCATTATTTTTTGTTCTCCTCTGTTAAATTAGGTTACCAGAATAAATAATTCCTATTGTACATGTGATTCACAATAATAACATTTTAATGTCTGTGCACTGTGAGGCCTTTTTTCCGAGAAGCCTCCCTGGGGTGTGCTGGTAATGCCAGAGGCTGGACAACATTATCAAATACCAAAGTGATCAATTTTATCAAAAATACATCATCAACAGTGATTAACTCATTACAAATGGAGCAAAAAAGGGAAAGAAAAAACACAAAGCAAGAGGCTTGGCCTGATTGGCAAAGCAAATACTTGCAAACTTATTGATTATTTATGCATTTAGAGACTGTAAGGATGCATAAAATAGAACTGAAATGTTCAGCAACGGCTAGACGGTGCATTCTTTCCCGGTTTTTATATTCATTCTATGTCTTTTTTTATGTGAATTACTTTGATATCACTTATAAAATATGTGGTAAGGTCATTGTGGTTTTTCAAGTAGACTCAGAAAACTGAACTTGGTGTTGAGTTCAACAAAATACCTGCAATTTTGTCCTTCAGTGATATGATTGTGCTGGCTGAGCATTAAACACAACACAGAGAAACTGCTGATCATTAAATACTGCCCTGTATTTTGACATATAATTAAAACACTAATTATAATCACCCTTAATTGCCTGATGATTGAAAATATATGTAAATAAACATACCAATATTTATTAGTTATAACCTTTAAAAATCTTGGATTTGTCCTCTTTTCTCTGTATCACACCCTCACAAATTGCATACGTTTTTTTTACAGAGTGTCTATTTCTACCTGAGTAAGGATAAGCACATAGGAGCTATTCAACTATTCACACTGGACCCCCTTGGTTTAGTTATAAAAAGAAACAAATTTGCTGTAAATAAGAAGTAGCAGTGGATAAATAGCTGAAGTACAAAACTGTAGTTTGAAACCTCTCCTGAGACCCTAGAATTTGAGTATAATGAGAAGTTAGAAGTCAGTTTTAACTTAATTTTTAGACTCAGTTGACTTACAGTTTTATTATTATTATTATGTTATATTTTAGTTTTCCGCTCTCAGTCACAGTCTAGTTGTTGTTTAGGCAACAAATGCATACAAATAACCACATTGGCTTTTCCAGCCTGAGTGCAAATAACCACATTGGCTATTTCACCATGGGAGCAAATAACATCTGCCTTTTTAAAAATCTTTCTGCAGATAAAAGACTATTTAAAGATTGACTGTTGGAGAGATAAAATTTGACAAAGTGATATTTGCTGAAAACTTGATAACTGCTGACAGCATACTGTAGTTCTAAATCTTACATTACCTTTAAGTTTCCCACAGAGAAAAGGTAAATAAATGGACTGCATTTATAAAGCACTTTCATCTGACATGCTTTACAGTGTTGCCTTTCATTCCCACAGTCACTCACCGATGGAAGGCGTCGGCCCAACGGGACAATTTGGGGTTCTGTGTCTTGCCCAAAGACACTTCAGCATGTGGACCTGGGAATCAAACCGCCAACCCTGTCATCAGTGGACTACCTGCTCTACCTCCTGAGACACAGCTGCCCAGAGAAGACATGATTCCTACTCCATGATCCTCAAAACACAAAGGAGTGGCTGATCTGGAGAAACAGGAAGAACAACCAGGCTGGTTGTTGCAAGACACAGTGACAAGGTTGGTAATCAATTTTATGAACAGATCATGCAGGCTACAGTCGCATAAGCCCAGGAGGTTACAGTTGCTCACCTTATCGATGCCATAATTGCATTTGAACTTTGACTCTGACCACATTGAACACAGCCCCAAATTGCAAGCTGCAGTGACGTATACTTGGTTGAAAATGTGAGTAAGACAAAAATAAAGAGAAGACAGAGGATTGAAACAGAAAAGGGTGAGATGAAAAGGCCATAATAATAAAAACAAAAAGCTTTACAAGCTGATGCAGCCAAACTCAGCAACTTGTTTATGATAGTAACAAGCTTGCAGTTTGAAAGTGAAGGTACAGAACTACCGCCAGAAGTTGAAGGTGACGATGAGACAGATGCTTGCTTAGGCTACGGTGCCAAGATGCCTAACATGCAAAACAAAACATAATGTATACATTGCCAAAAAGCCACATATATCCTCTATATATAAGAGGTTGTGAAGTATAGTGGGCTGGTTTGAAACTCACAGGTTGAAAATGACTCCCACTCCGGCCCTGCTTATAGGGCTCCATATGGGCACAAGCACAAGACCATGCAGTCACATGGCAAAACCTATTCCTTAGTCTATGTTTAAACGTATTTATTCCATGTCATCAAGTCAAACATAGCCCACAGTTGTGTGTTCTCACCTCCGCATTCGGTGGTCCACTGTTTCACTGGGCTTGCTGACCTTCATTTGAACTCTATTTACATAAAAAACATGCAATTAGACAAGGTGCTGCTAAGCAAGCTAATGTGAATGCCAGCCCACGATCAGAAACAGAACAGTGTCCACCCGGCAGCCATGAGTAAGTCACTGACAAAAATGTATCTCTGATTGTGGAGTGGCCTCAGAAAAAAACAGTTAATGGATTAGTGGGAATGATACAGGCATCACAACAAATAATTCAAAGGGACAAGTACTTAATGATTACTGGAAAGACAAGAAGAATGAGAGGAGACAGAGTAATCCTCACCAAGATGGAGTCAGTTCTATCTGCTTGTCAGGTTTCCTCTTCCTTGCAATTGCTCAGATCCTAAATAAAAAGCTAAAAACAGTTTAAGGCTTATTGATTTGTGCCTTATGGTCCAAAGAGAAAAAGTAAGCACATGAAAAGAGTATGTGGACTCTCACAAGACTGAAGACCCCTCTTTGTTAGGGAGTTAGATGCCATATGGACAGCAACACGTTCAGCTATGTTACCCCAATAAATTGTTGTTGACACTGCCCTCTAGAGATGTGTGATAGTGCATTAGTACTGCAGACCTTAACCAAGGAAGCTTCCTCCTCTCTCCACTGTCGGCCATGAGAGGAGGGAGTGTGGGAGAGGCGCTGGTCCTGCACTTACATGTTCTTAAAGGGATAGGTCAGATTATTTAGTGGGGTTGTATAAGCAACTTATCGATGGTCAGTGCATTACCTACAGTAGATGTCAGTCGCCATGCCCGCAGTCTGTAGAGGCTGAGAGGAGTAACTGCCCAGAAGCTAAGCAATGAACTGGTGTGGACGGGGTCAGCAACAAAACATAGCAAAGAGCAAAGAGGGGCACCAGCATGGAAGCTAAACTAAAAAAGAAAAAACTAAACTTAAAAAAAAATCTACCAGTTTAAGTGTACACTATATTTAGAATATTTTCACCGCTTTACTTTGCTGTAAGACAGCCTTTTCTGACATTATGCTAAATATCACTCTCTCCAATTCAACTCCATGAGTAAAATCAGCAATTATACCTCCCAGATCACAGGAGTTGGTTAGATTGGCTTCACCAAAGTCACACAATAAGACAAACAAACTAACAGATCGAGGCAGTGGAAGACATGTACCTGTCATGTTCTGCGAGGTAAAATTACTGATTTTGCATATGGAGTTTGGTTGGTTTGGAGAGAGCGATATGTGGCTTCTATAATGGCGGCTTCCAGCTAGAAAAGACTTTCTGGTGGCAAAATAGAGTGGTGGAAATTTTCTAAATATACTGTACACTTAAAATGATATTGAGTTTTCGTTAGGTTGACCTTTTTTAAAGGGACAATTCTGCACTTTTTCATGTGGATGTCCAGTCAGTGTTGATGGTAGATGTAGTGCTATATCGACAGATCCTCTGTCAGGTCGACTGCTGCTAAATCTGTTGTTCCTCCTGGATTCAGTGATGTCACTGGATGTAAGGAAAAACTACAAGGCTCTGGGTGGCCAGACAATGCGCTAGATGAGTATTTTTGTCACCTAATGCCATGTTTTGGCTGACAAAAAGCAAAAGCTATAGGCTAGGGTGGCGATAGTTACATGGGTGTGGGCATCAGAAGCTCGTGTACAATGAATCCTGGAACCTGTAGGCACTACCAGCAGGGTAGATTTCAGTTTTCTTGGTCAATATAGCACACATTGAAGAATTTGTTGCTTTTATCGACTACATTTACCAAGAACATGGACATCCACATGAAAAGTGGTGAATTTTCCTTTTAAGTTGCTAAAATATGTCTTGTTCCTGACCCTGTCCACAGCAGTTTATTGCTGAGCTTCCGTGCTGGTACTTCTCTCGACTTCTACAGACTCGGGTGATGCTGATCTTAATCTACTATAGGTAATACACTGACTATTGATAAAATACCTCATAACACCCCACATTAAATAATCCGAACTATCCCTTTATGAGTTTGAATTTTCATATTTCTGACACCTTTTCCTTTTCACACTCTTGTCTTTTGGGGAACAGCTCTTTCGTGTCATTATGCAGCTCGGTGTTGTTGCACTGCATGACAAGGCTCTGATAATGAGCAGAGTGTATGGGCCACCAAGTCGTTACCTGCAAGAAAAGCGCTTTCCTGTGGTCCCTGCATGGGTAAAAGTCATTGCTGCTCAGATCAATACAAGTTTACGGCCTTGATATATTGAGTCGGCTTTGCTGAAAATGGGAAACCAATGGCTTATTCACCCGAATTCATATTTTTGGGCGGAATGGATTTGGCATGCCGGTGACTGTCTTCCTGAATAACTTATTGCCTGGAGTTTGAAAGAGATCCCTCAGGAGCATTTCACAAAAGGCTTATAGTGATGCAAACATCATTTCAGAGCAAAAGAGAGCAGCAAAACAGGGCTAACCTTGCCGAGGTGATGCTGATTAGAATGACATCGCCTCAGGCACCTGTCAAAGTTTGGGGTGTCTTGACAATATTTGTTGCCCCTTCACTCTTCTATTCTTCTTGTGATCTTGGAGATGACCATAACAACAGGAAACAGAAAATTTACCTCCTTATCATTACCAAATCTACATCTATTAATAAAATGTGACTGATGTAAAACTGGTCCGTCTTTGTGACGGCAGCGATATGCTAATTGGAAGCTCCAGAAAATGTCATTGTTATGTTTAAAAATACACGTAGGGCATAATTTTAATGAAAGTGACATTTACAAACAGGCTTTTTGAGTTGAGTGACATTACAGTGTGAAAAAAAAAGTAGCGCCGCTGCCATTACTGTAACAAACAGGTGTGATTCTGCCAAGTAAAAAAATGGTCACTTCATCCCAGGCGAGATCCTCCCTGACACTTGAATCCACACTTGCCTGCCTGCATGATAGATGATCCTTAATGAGACAAATGATTGCAGCCAATTTGAACCAGAAGAGTGACTTTAACCTGCCCGATCAGGTCCATTACAGCCACTGATGAAGCTCAAATAAGTCTTTAGGGGTCTTAATGTTGATCCAACAAGATATATTTAACATGTTTATCTTCTCCAGTTAAAAGTGCTCAGATGTTGAGGAGTAATAGTGGATTATTTTCCACTCACGTTATGTAACAACAAGTCCTGATTAATCTTGATTTAACCTTAATCCTACCAACTGGGGTACCCACTGAACCCAGAGATATAGCTCACACAAATGTTTTATTCTATCCTTCAAATATTTCATGACTCTGTTAATCAATTTGCTCATAATTACCTCAGATAATTGTTTTTTGTTTATGTTTTAATTAGTGCTTTTTACAAATACAAGAGTATTCAGGTCTACCCATATAGTTGTAATAGATGGAACTATTTATTGGCTGAGATCATGTTTGCCATGGGCCATAATTTAAAGTTTTTGAGTATTGTTAATTCATGTTTGTCTACTACTACAAATAAAATTAACTTGGACGTCAACTAAACAATCACAGATTAAGTGAGATGGTGTCAAATACAAATTGTTGCTCAAATTTATGAAAACTCTTATGTAAAGATTAAACAGTTTTGATCAAAGTGAACAATTTACACTGACGAAAACCCCCTTTTTTTCTTCTGAATCTTTAAATTTATGTGCGTGTGTACTGTGTTCTTCAGTGTGCTTGTGTCACATATGTATCTAAAATACAATGGATACCCGGCAAACATTAATCTTAATTTAAAAAAAAATTACTTTCTTACCTAAAAAGTCTTATCTTACAGTCTCAGTCTTATCTTACAGAACTTTATTCTTGGAGTAGTTGGTAGTCCTTGTGTATTAACTCTGCTGGTATGATGAGGGTAATATATATAATGTTGGGTAAAGCAAGAATAAACTGAGTTGAAGCACCTTTTCATGTACAGACTAACAGAGGTGGAAAAAAGTACACACCCTGTTTACTCAAGGAGAAGAACTTGTGTAAAAAAAGACTAGTAAAAGTCGAAGTACTGATTCCACCTCTCTACTCAAGTAAAAGTTGTTGTTCTTGTTTCGTCTTTTATGTAGTTTTCGTATTATTTATTTATTTATTTTGATGTTGTTTTCATCTTGTAATCCTTTTTGGCTTGTTCTGTCCTGTTACATTGTTTTCATATTGTCATGCCTTATACATCATTTGACCTTTTTTGCTGTTTTTGGCTCATTACTCTCGTTTTCATCTTGTTGCGTCTTTTACCTTGTTATGTTTTTTACATCATTTTTGTCTCGTTAGTCGGTTTTCATCATATGTCCTGTTACATCATTTTTGTCTTGTTACATTGTTTTGATCTTGTTACCGTTTTTTGGGCACTTTTGTCTTGTTACACCATTTTTTTGTTACGTTGTTTTCCAACTTAACTTTGTTTTTTATATAATTTTTGTTTTATCAAGGTGTTTTCATCTTGTTACATCCTGATATGTTTCTTATGTCACTTTCGTCTTGTTACACCATTTTTGTCTTATACGTTGTTCTCAACTTTACATCCTGATGCATTTTAATTTTCTTCACGCTACCTCTTTTATGTCGCGTTTGTCTTTACGCCATTTTCGTCTTGCTACGTCTGTCGTGTGCGATATGCACTGATGGATACGCCAAGGAATCAGTCATCTTTTCCATGTGTTATTGTCTCATCCATTTAGGTAGAAATTGGTCTAGAAGTTGGGAAGGCGGCATTCAATGATGCAAGACAAAAATATTCAACAATTCCCCTCAAATGCATTGAACATAAAGCATGTTTTGAAAATATAAGGAGCAGAAAGTATAGATATTTGTGTTAAAATGTAGGGAGTAAAAGCAAAAAGTTGTCAGAAACATAAAGTACAGATACCTGAAAGTGTCTGTGCTTCAGTGCTTCTGCAGACCAGACAGTTTATCTCTTTCATCTGCTGCTCAAAATAAGGTCAGACAAACAAAACATTCATTCAATATTTTCTGATTGTTGAACAATTGATTGTTTGATAAACTGGACATGTTGTGTCCCCAGCTTTAATTATTTGTGTGTTCACATTCTTGTAGTTAATATAGGCTGTATGTACAGGGGAGCAGAAGGATCTTTAAAACCCGTTTTTTACAAGGAGAAAAAAAAAATCCAACAGAAATAAATCGGCTTAATGGACAGAATTAGAGTGGTCTGAATCCAGGGTAGGATTAAGGAAAATTGTGTGAAATAAAAGAGCGAGTGATCAGGAATGACTGTGCGTCTGTCTGGAGGGCGGGAGGAGAGAGGAGAGAGAGGAGGAGGAAGAGGAGGAGGAGGAGGAGGAGAGAAGAGAGAGAGAGAGAGAGAGAGGGAGCACATTTTCATCCAAACCTCCGTTTTCCATCCAGAGCCTCCATCTATCTATCTCTGCTCCGCGGCTCACCGCAGCTCCCCTATTGTTTCAACTGGGAGGCAAAAAATAACACTGAGCTTCTTCTCTAATCGCAGCCAGTGACTCATATTTTATTTTTTTATATCTGGTGCCCGATTTTTCGCCGTTGCTCTGAATGCTGTATTCATTGTCAACTTCTCTCCGATTTCTCCACTTAAGACTTGAGCTGCATCATGAATAGTTTGGGGGCTCCTTTCAATCGCATACCTCTGGAATGGCGGGGATTACACAGCCGAAACCCGGAGAGCATGTAAACGCAAATGGAGTTTGGGATTTATTGCAAAATAAGGGAAAGATGACCGTCTTCTCGTTGTGCTTGCTCTTGTGCGCGGATCTACTGGATTTAGCCGTCGGTAAGTCTGACCCAGTCTTATTATTTTCCACACAGTCGGAACCTCTCCGATGCGTGGGGTCTAACAATAGCCTAAGTGTCAAGTTGAGTGATTCATATGTGACAGTGAGATACTAACTGGCCATTAACAGGACAGCCGGATGGAGGCGATCGGTGCCATTCCTGCCTCATGCCAACTTTCCCCCCTTCTTCCGTGGCAAAGAGAGAAATCAATGAATAATGGTCGGATTCAGTTCAGGCTGCACAATGCGTGCAAAGGAAATGCATATAAAAGAGGGATATAGCAGGAGGCCTGGTTATGTATTAAGTCTTAATTCCTCTGCATTGACTATCACGACCAGCATGCATGACAGCAGCACCTACTTCTTCTGAGCATCACACAAGTGCACCATGCTGAAGCGCACTCCTCGGCGGTGTGGTCATCGTGGCTCTTTTTTTTTTTTAATTTGCACACATCAGATAGCGTCTGAACGGGCTCAACAGATATTAAAGTTGTTGCCTTGGAAATTATAATTAAAGTGCGTCTTTCACTCCCCCCCCCCCCTCTCTCTCTCCATGCAGATGTCTGCTTTCAGTGCGATCTGCTCGGCGCAGCGGTGGCATCAGTGTCGCGTGTTCTCTCCTCATCCTCCGCGTTAGAGGATGAAAACACAACATTGATCATTTCACATGAAAGCGAATTTAGGTTTGACATTATGTACGTATCGGGGCTGGATTGTCGCGCCTTGTTTTTTGGGGAGCCAGTGGTGATGGGACTGAGGATGTTATACTGCATTTTTAGGGGAAGCCAGTGTTATTCAAATATTTGCAACAGATAAGGAGCTGCTGGCTGTAATTGAAGCATGTTTCCTTGTCCTCACATATGGTCCCTGTGGCATTTATTTTTTTTTGCTGAAGCGTTTCGTTTTCTGCATGGTGTCATGCAGAGATGGGCGCAAATGCATCACAAAGTGTCTTGTCACAAAATAGGAAATACTTGCTCATCAAATGTATTGAAGTGCAAATGCAAATACTGGGGTGGAAAATGTATTTAATTAAAATGCAAGTAATCTGAACTTTGAAAATACAAAAATACTTTATTTAAAATAAGCCATTCCCAAACTTAAGAATGCCATGGCCCAGTTTGAAATGTGAAAATCTTCTGAGGCCCACCCAAACCTTGAATCACAACTAATAGTACCAATAGCAAGACAAGAGACGCATTCCAGTGTTAATGTGACAGGTGGTGTAACACCTGTCAAACTAGGTGAGAAAATTTAAGAATAGCACATTATTTCAATCCCAAGGCTTCGTTTTATTAGTTCTGGTTACTTTTAAAAAAATGAACCATAAATATTTAACGGTAATGCCAAACTTACAAAATTGAAACCTAAAAATGTTTTATTTATTTATTTTTGATGATTTCTCATGACCCACCTGCAGTACCTTCATGGCCCACCAGAGAGCCCCGACCCATACTTTGGGAATCACTGCTTTAAAAACTAATATTATCACAATTAATAGATAAATAAATTACCCGGACAGCGATTGGACATGCGCTACAGGACGCAGCAGCAGACCTCTGCTGGCTAACTTCCAGGTTAGCCTCTGCTGACTTGACAGGGGATAAAATGATTTAAAGCTACTACAAGGATCAGTCCTTTTGGAATTTGGACGCCCCTGCTGACAAAAGCAGTACTGTTCCCACCATTATAACCACAAAATCAGTAGCATCACAATAAAATATCCTAAATAAAAATTTCTTCCTGCTTCTTTCTAACTGGCTAACATACTACTCACTGTAACTTTGGTTGTGTAAACGCAAACACAGGCGTGTTTCAAGTCTGACTTCAATGAGATTCTGACCCATGGTCGGCATTAAGAATAGCTATGGAAATAGCTGATCTTCTCGTGGATGGTCTTGTTTGCTTATGAAGGTCATATAGAGGCATAAATATTAAATTGAGACAGCAGTTAAGCAGTCAAAAACTCCTTGTAGTAGCTTTAATCATGCCGCTCTTCCAGACTTTCCAAATGTTATCAGACCAAATTCATCATTTCTGAAAGTGAAGGAGTCATTTCACAGGTACTGCTTTAGCAGCTTCTTTCAAAATGTAAGTCTATGGGAAAAAAGTCTTTTTGGGCCACTGTGGATCACTGACTTGTAATTACACAGTCTGGCCACTATGTCAAATTGGCTTCAAAGCCCAGCGAACCTCTGGACTGGAGGATTACCCTACTTTGAAACGATGAACTCTGTGAATTTCCTACATCATAGATTTGAATTGACCAATCCGAGTATCTTGGAGGTGGAGGACACAAATTCAAGGGTGCATGCTTGGAGGTTTGCAGCTGGTATTCATTCAGTTCTAGACCACAAGTGTATGCTAGTTTTCTCTTTCTCTAAAAATATGTCTTATTTTGGAATAAAACTTGCATATTAATAACGTATTTTAAGCGATTAAGACGAGCTCTTACATTTTTTTCTTCTCAGCAAAATACAAATGACAAAATACTCAAAAGTAATTAAATACATATTTTAAAAACATTTAATTGAAATAGTGCCCATCTCTGGTGTCGTACATCAAGAGCTTTGCTTTACAAGGCTGCATTTGCAATCAGTGAGGAATCCAGACGGAATAAAGGCTCCTCTTTTCATTCTGCTGGAGTTAAGGCTGCACTGGTGCTAACACTGTGGTGTTTGAAGGACTTCAGAGGAGAGTTTACTCCTGGCTACAACATCAGAGCAGCATGCCGTACAAACTAACCTGTTAACCTGCGCTGTGAGCTGAGGATTTTGTTGTTTTGAAGTGTTTCTGACCTTTGCTGACCCACATAGGAAATCATTATGTCAGCTGTGTTTAACATAATGTTGCCTTGGTCAGATGATGCTGTAAGCCCTACTGCACTATGTATTTAGGACTGCCTCAATAATGCAATCATGCTCGTTTGAAGCGTTCACAATAGCTTAGATTGCTTCGGTTTCATAGAGGTACAATTTGACCAATCAGTTGACAGGCCTGATGGTCAGACTGCACCGTCATTATTGTTTTTTCTTGTCACTAATGTTGTAACCAAACAGATTCATGCTGTGGATACACCTAAGAATTTCACCGCTGTCTATTTTTTCCCAAGTGGTATTCTTTATATAAACTGATGTCTGTGTCTGCTGCTGTCTTCTGGATATCACATTCGATTTATAGCAGTATACAATTTCCCTTGTGTGTGTGTGAGTGTGTGTGTGTGTGTGTGTTAACAAGATCAAGGTTTCTCCATTTCAATGTCTGCACCAGTGTCTTAAGATAGATTTTGTTCCCCAAAGAGAGGGCCTGTGGTCAGTGGTTCCACTCTCATCTCTATCTTCAAATGTCATCCATTTTTATTTTCCCCAACAGCTTCTTTCATGTCAGTAAAGAACCTGAGAAATGATACGTACAGTTTCTCATTTTAGAATGAAACTCTTTTATCTAGTCCGTTAACTTGCAGTCCATCCATACACCATTGCTGTCTGCCAGATGTATTCTTCTTTTAGAAACTTCGGCACAGCTCCCTGCTTAATGCAGCTGTGCCTATAAGCTAGCCTCAGCTAGTGGAATTCAGTAGTTTGGGATTTATGTGTGGCTGTTAATGTCAGAGTCACTGCTTGAGGAGCAGGCTACATAGGCGGTATGCTTAGTGTCTCCCCAGGAGTTACATTTTTTTTGCATGCACATTTATATATCTGCTGTATTTGTGTGTGCACAGCAGGGTATGAGTGAATGTCTTTCCCTAGAAAGGCAATTTAAAAGAACAATAAATATAAAATCTTTAGTGTATTATACATATGTATGTTGGTGTTCTGCATGACAAACTGTAAATGTGTAGTCCTGCATCTTCTCTAAAGCACTGGCACAGTTTTATGTCCACGTTCACAACATGTAGCTGTGTCTGCAGCCTTCGATGCTCCTGTTACATCTGACTGCCTTTTGCCACATCAGTGCAGATACAACATGATGAGGAGTGACCTAAAGTCACCGCTTATCCTGTAGGTTAAATATCCACATAGAAAGCCAATCCAATCCAAGAGATTTGAACAATATTGACTCCAGCATTGAGGAGGATTATGTCTGAAATATGGCCGAAAGATATGCAAAGAAAAGTCATATTGCGATTATTCAGACAGACATTGTGACTGTGACATGTTTAGTGGGAATGTTAATTTTTTGCATTTCATTTTTACTTGAATAAATGTTTAATTTATTGTGGTATGTTCATTGTGACACATTTTACTCTTCAAAAAATTGCAGCTACTTGGCCATACAAAAGTTTACAATAACTTACAGGTTGAAAACCCCTGCGTCACAAACAATTTAATGGCAGCAACATGTTGAATGGTTTCTTTTTTGATGATGTTATTTCAAAGTGTACACATGTAATTCAACTAAAATGCATGTTTTATGCAATGTTAGATCAGAGATATAATTTACCTGTTGGGTCACAGACTAAAGAAAATTACAGCTTGGGTTTATCCAAAATTTGCAGTTAGTACAACCAGCAAGATGAAAAGTGGCCAGCAAATCAACTCAGTATATAAAATAAGCACAGCAGAAATGCCAGAGAAGCCTGTGTTAAACTATATATATTTAAACACAACAGTTACAGCTGAAAGCAAACAGAAGTAAATACATTTGCTGATTTTACACATCTCCGCAATTCAAATCAACCGTCAGGTGTCTGCTTAAATGCGACAACTGTTGTACACCTGGGTGACATCACAGTAATTTAGTCTATTGTGATTTTGCTAATTTTTGAACTTTAGAAACATTTAACTTATGAAAACATCAGGAAAACCATTCCCATTGGTTCAAGAAATTGCTTGATATTTTGCTTCAAGTACAAGTAGCAGATCTTCTTGCTGATCATCTCATTTGTTCATGTAGGCCATAATAGAGGCATCGGTATTAAATTGAGACTGTTTCATAAACCGTTTAAAAACTCCTTGTAGTAGCTTTATATCTTGTTTGCTTACAAAAAAAGTCTAACAACAGTAAGTTATAGTTTTGCATGGGCCATGGGTTATGTGCCAGACCACTTCTAAGCCAAGAACATTGACTTCCTTCGGATTTTGCTGGTTGCCTGGCAACCTAAAGGTTACAAGAAGACTTTAGGAAATTAGACTACATTTCCTTGAAGAGAAATAGCCTGGCACATACACCCCCATAAAACTACGACTTGTCACTTTTACACTTGGGTTTCTGTACGGATTAAACAAACAAGATGTAACATGTTAATTAGTGAGCTCTAGAGGTGCTGGTTGGCGGTTTTTGTTGCCTTCGGACAGAGCCAGAGCTGACGAGCTGTTTCCAATCTTTATGCTAAACTAAGCTAACCATCTGCTGGCTGTAGCTGCCTTGTATTTACTTTTACACACCACACACACACACACACACACACACCACACACAAAAAAAAAAAAAACAAATTAGCACATTTCCCAACAGTTTAAACTATTGCTTTAAACAAGGAAAGCCTAGTACCTTTAGTTTGCTGTAGTGTGTCGTTTAAGATAAAAGCTTTACATTTTTTGTTGGCAGTGGCTCAGTGCAGCCTTATTGCAGTGCGTTGGCCTGTTCTTAAGCTACACCAGCAACATCACACATCGACAGCTTTACACTAAGGTGCTATCATCAAATTGAACATGTAGCACTTAGTTTGACAGTGGTTTTGACCTGACTCCGTAATACTAAAGTATACCAGATTCAGCTGGACTAAACAGTCATCACTGCTGTTCTGAGATCACTTGCTGCTGTTGAAGAGATAGTTTATAGTTCACTGTTAAGTTTTGATTTATGACTTCTTGTTGCAAAGAAATTAATATACCCCACCCCCTAGAGTTTAATTGGGCAAATAGTGTTCTTCTGTATTCTGGGTGTTAGTCAGAGGGGATGGGCTGCTTTTCTCTGTAGTCCCATGTGTGATTTGAAGGGATATGTAAGGTGCATGATTGTATATTACAGTGCTGTGTAGGGTAGCTTGATGATTTTGTAGTCTTTACAGACCTCCAAAGAATAAAGAAACCTAATAAGTTGGCACAAGGTGGTATTACTGTCTGTATTACATTGCAATTTAGGGAAGAACAGACTTGCTTCACAGGGCTTCGGAGATTTCTCTAAGAGATTAAGAACCAGATAAGAGTGTTCAGAAGTTGGATTGAAATTATATCAAATTGCAGCTTTTTGATGCTTCTCTGGTGAGAGTGGTTAGCTTGGTTTTTCCACTCATATTCGTCCTCTGGCCCGGACCATTTTTCTTAGATCAGTCTTACCTAGAAATCAAAGTGTCTGTAATACTGTATCTCATTTCCTTTTCGCTTTTTAGAGCAGTCTATGGTTGTCTTGCGTGTAATATTAGATATGTCCTTCGGCATAATTCTCACTGAGGATAATACTTTTCTTGAAAATGGATAATACCCATCCTTGTTTACTCTCACAGCAAGTAACAATTTGCTGTCCAACACAATCAATTATGCGTCTTTCCTCTGATGCTCATATTTATATATTATGTTTTAATGTTTTCCCAAGTACTTTTTTCAGTGAATATAAGAAAATATTTTTCATGAACAGCTCTTCTATGTTGTAGGCTAAATACAAGTGGTGAATGGGAGAACTGGGTAAGAAATCCCCAGTTTCAGAGCAAGTCAGAGGTAATTAGCAAGTAATTTATTTGAAATTTCCCCACATTTCATGGTAATTAGGTGGTAATTAGCTAGAAACATATTTGAAATTTCTGTGAAATAACTCCCAAGTTACTCTAACATTTACCCCAAAAATTTGTACATAATTTCCAGAGATCAGATCAAAAGTGATACCAATTATTTAATACAGTGACCTCATTTATATATAATATTCAGGGCAGCAGGAGCTGAACTGTAACTTAAAACTAGTTTCTGCTGATCATGCCATCTTAACTTCCAACTAGTTTCTGTCTAACTTCTGCTGGCATGATCAAATAAATTGTTAGAGCATAATATCCAGCTATTTTCTGCCTAACCTCTGCTAATCATGCCAGTTTAACTTCCAGTTAGTTTCTGCATAACCTCTGCTGAGCTGCCCACTAAATTGAAGTGAGTTGTCACAGCTCAATTTCCAACTAGTTTCTGTCTAACTTCTACTGATCCTGCCAAATACCAATGCCAAATGTCTTACTCGCTAATTACCACTCTCTTACCATTAAATTCAGGGGTAAATGTTGGGATAATTTCGTGGTGATTTCTAAGAAATTTCAAATAAGTAACCTGGTAATTACTATCTACTTACCATGAAACTGAGGACCCAGGAAAATGAAGTGTTACTGGGAGCTGGTTTAGGTTCAGGTCTGAACAACTGCACATGGGTTCAAAGAGTCATGCATTAAAGAACAATGAGCTCTGATTTCATGTAGATCAGGAAATGGGACAAGCAAAGCTGGAGTGATTTGCACCCAGTAGAATCTGGTAGGAATATTACAGGGATAAGGAGTGAAATAATCAGCGTTCATGGACTCAGGTTCATCGTGTCAAAGGTCAAAGGGATTCTGAGCATTATGGAAACAGACTTAAACAGCACCATCCAACACACTATTGTAGCTGTTGGAGTTATTGCAGCTAAAAATGCAGAAAATGAGTCAGTATAGGGATATATAAATTATATTATAGCTACAGGTGGCTGTGAAATTATAGTGTCAATCAATTAGACATGAAATGCCTGTGAAGTACTTACTGCAGCCTTTGTTTGAGTCTACTATAGGTTAAAAACAGTATTTTCATGTCATGTATTCTCTAAGTTCATGTTTCTTTTGAACCATTCTGTTCCACCTGCTGAATAAAGCATCGAAGAAAATGTGTTGCCTCACATCACAGCACCGTAGGTTTCCTTGTATAGATTGTGGATCATAGCGATGCTGACAGATTTAACCAGGCAGCGGATCTCTGTTAGATCTGATGGTTTCCGGTGCAGTGTGACTGTGGCTGCTACTGATGGCTGGTCTTGACTCACAGGAAGTGAGAAGAGATATTGGCTAGAAAATGGGATGTGGTTATGCCGCTATCTAACAATCAGCAGGCTTTGCATCAGCAGTACTGCAGCTTTCAGGAGTTATATAAAATGATTATATGCAGATTAGAAGCTGTCTTAATTGTTTTGTTGTGTTATTGTTTGTTCGGTTAGCCATTGTGACTGTTTAAATACATGTACGTATATATGCTTTTTATTTTTAGACTAAAGGTCACTGTGAAAGTACAATGCAGCAGTTTGATTTATTTATTGATTTATTGCTCATGACTAATTTCTTGATTATTTTCTGATTAGGGCTGGGCTTGAAAATTTATCACAACAAAAATGTTTCATTTCAGGTGATATCAATAAGTCTTGATCATTTATAGTGACTTTTTTTTTTCTAAAGACCAGAAGAAAAAAGGTTGAATTTAACCGCTTCGTTTTGAATTTAGTGGCCTTTATTTATCAAGACACACAGGTAATAAGAGCCAGACAGATATATCAGCTGGTTAATGTTATCAGCCCTATCACAGCTATATCAGTCTGTGCTGGTATCAGAGTATATGTTGTCCAATATAAAAGAAAAGAAAAGAAAAAAGAACACAACATAATGGATGTTATGGTTAACTATTATGGATATACATACCTATATAGTTTTAACATATTTATAAAGTGCTTCACAACACTGAAAATACAGACTGCAAGAAAATAATAATAAAGAATACAATAACAGAAAATTTGGAATATCAGCTGACATGTTGATATCAGAATCTTTTTACTCCTTAATATCAGTATCAGCCCCAATGATTTGGTATTGGGTGAGCTGTAGCTGGCCTGTACTTTCTAATTAATTTAATTTCCTCACCGTCTGCACTCATTTACTCACTGCACACTATTTCTGTTGTTGTGTCACAAATGTCGATGGTGCAACTGAACAACACACCATCATCAATGTATATGATACTCTGTTCATGCATTTAATGCATTTAAGTGAAAACTATTGGACATTCTGTTGTTTTAATGCCCAGGCCTACTTTTGATTCACCTTGACCAACCTGGACTAAATATGCAGTGCTGTTGTTGAGATAGTCTAAATTAATATCACACTGTCCTCTGCAGCTGATAGGATCTCATTTGTCTTAAAACTCTATTAAGTATTCTATTGATACCTGTGATGCGACAGTGAGTTCAAACAATTTTAAAAAATATGGCAGTTTCTTTCAGGTGATAACTTAATGAAAAAATTAGGAGAGTGCAGCTAACTTAGGCTCAATGACACAGCAACATAAAACTATTTTTAGAGTCTGGTTGACCTTTGACTGGCAGCAATACCGTGCCAAGGTGGCTGGACTGCATCTAATAGCTTCACTGAAGAAGAAGAAAAAGTACAGTAATCACTGTCGATACAATACGTGTGGCTACCAATTGTCTCATTCAGTGATCACCTTCAATTAGAGTCTAATTTTTGTTATGCTCACCTTTCAGTCTGTATCTTTTGTAACTTGAAATCCCATTTAATGAGATGAAAGAGCCATATTAAAACTTGAAACAGGTTGGTGACCCAGAAATGACAGCTTTTGTTGAGGGCTTCAGCCAGCTTTGTGCATGTAGACCACTGCGCTAAAAAATGAAATGGCTTTTACTGAAAAATCAAAACGACCTCAAAAGGTCTTTTTGGTGTCATGCAGTTCCTGTAGGACCTCAGTGAATATCTGCAATTTATTATCTGATTATCTAAAGTAGAGGAGCTCTAACTTAGTTGAGTAAAGGGCATTTTTTGCTATCATGTGAAAGATTTCTGAGTGAAACTTTCGTGAGATATAATTATTAGAGTGATTAAATTAAAGCTTGATTTGATTTGATCGCCCAAAAGTGGGTGCAGTATGATATAATATAATATAAATAGCAATATGGAGATAAAGAGGACTGTTGCCTTCCAGCCTCAGCTCCCTCACCTGCATTGTTTGACTAGAAGCAGGAGAACAAGGGAGACATTAATAAATTGGAGCACAACTACACTCTTTGATAAAGTAAACGATGTATTTGCCAACTGAGATCCATACATACACCAGTGATATTTCCCTGCTATATTAACATTCAGTAAATACAGGGGCATATATAAAAAGTATTAAATATTTTACAGGTAGAAAAAAAGAGATGGATTTTGATACATTTTCAATCTACATATTTGACTTGCAGTATTAGATTCACCATGTTCTTGTCCCCATTCACTCCAGATGGTGTGTAGCACTGGGAATAGTTTCAGTTTGTCTGACGAGGTTTTAAAAATTCTCCATCACTGACGACCCCGCCACACTGCCTGCCTGTACCCGTGCATGACAGCTGCTTTGCTGAATGCTACGGCGTGCACACCTGTGGTGACCACACAGCCAGTGTGGCTGCTGCGGCGCTGCCACTGCCAGCCGTGTCTTTCTACACTGAGTTTGCAGGAGAATTCTGAAGAGAGGGAAATGAGCTGTAACCAGAGAGCAGTGTCATTTTTTTCTCCCTTGTTCAGAGAAAGAGAAAGAGATGGTGGAGCAAAGAGCATTCTATGCAACAAGATAAGATACAACTTTCCCTGAAGGATATTTGTTCCAGATTGTCCCAAAATTACAGTAACATAGGAACAACAACAGTGCATCAAGTTAGTGAAATATAAATGTAAAATCTAAAGTTTATAAGGAGTAACAGTGCCTAATAGAATAACAATAGGGGTAAGATAAGTTAAGTTTGAGGGCCGCTCAGCAAAAATCTAAATTTTACAAAGTGGCACAAACATCTAGTTGAAACATTATCTGACACCTGCGCAAAGCCATTGCGCTGGTGGTGCAGGTGGATTTGCTATCTTACACCAGCACAGTTGCAAGAGAGTAAATTAACTTGCACCTGGTCTGTGCGGCCGTGGGCAGGAGGTCTAAAAATGAGAACAAAACAAAGGCGTGGTCGGGCGCATTCGTTACCTTGTGCTGGGCGCATTGGAGTAAAAACGATTTGTGCTTTCGATCGGCTAAAAACTGGTTGAAGGGTCTCGGCCTAAACTCACTAGTGAATTAATCAAGGTACTTGGGCACAGCTGATAGGTGTATTCCACTGTGTGCTGCTAGTACAATGGACGGGCAGGACAGGATGGGAAACGGATGGGAAACGCCTGCACCCCTGGCACAAATTTGGACACACCTTGAATAAATTAAATCCATTGCGCCTTGTGCTTTCCACTTGCGCTTTAGATCAGCGGAAGATAGGGCCCATGATGTGGATTTTTGTTTAAGTAAATTACACGTTCATAGAAAAACTACGAATAATGCCTGTCGAGCAGAATTAGGCCAATAAACCCTCCTAATTAGGATTTCAAAAAGAGCCATCAACTTCTGCTGTCACTTAAAGACAAGCAACCCTCAAACACTCCATCACAAAGCCCTAAAATATCAAGAGATGAACGAGGAAAAGAGTCTCCACTGTTGACTGATCGTGAGATTCTGTTCCTGAACCCCGACCGCCCCTACAGAGCCTCAGGACAGCCCACAGACAATCTGGCCCGACCAAATTAAAACAAGACAAAAAGAAAAACACATCACCTATTGGAAAGACAACACAAAAACTCAAAATAAAATGAAATGTTATTTGGCCCCGAACCATCAGTACACAATGGCAGAAAATTTGACCACCATGAATGATGAGAAACTCGGTGGACACAGCCTGGCCGTAGAGACTGGTCATCATGGACAGACCTGGCTGCCAAGGGTGGACAGGCTGTGTTCACAGTTCACTCAATACAGAAATACATTTTTTGCTACACTGTGGCAAATACAGAGAAATCAGACTTATTGTTTCCCAAAATGTTTTGCAAATATCAAGAATTTCAAACACAATCAGAAATGGACTCAAACACTTGAGGGACATCCAGTGAAACATCACCAGATTAAATACAAATATTAAACACAGATTCTTTTTTCTGGTTTTCAAATTGACTGTTGACTATGAAATTATTGTCTTGATTGTTAGTACATAGTTACAATGAGTTTCAAAGGTTTGTGATAATAGAAATAGGCACACATTTACTGTTGTTATTGTATCTGTTGTCATAATTAATTATTCAAAACTAATGTGGTTCCTTTATTTAATATTATTATTGTTAATATATGTTTGCTTTGGAAACATGAGCACTGCCTTGTCATCCAATAAAGCACATGAAATTGAAATTGAAACTGAGACGGAGGGAGAGAGAAAGAGAAAAGAGAGAAAGACAAAAAAAATACAACTCTTTTACACAATTTTTACATGTTTGTAACATATTCCACAGATATAAACTGAAGGGGAAGGTGCCATGTGCTGGTATGATGTCGATATTGTCATTTTAACTGTCTATTTTTGCCACAAACCACCTGTGTCACTCGGGAAAGAGTGTAGCCGGGGCGTGAGACTTGAAATGTGGTTTCTAGTACTCAAATTGTCCAAATTACCTCTACAAACAGAGAGAGAATAAAGTCTAAAAACAGCAACATTTGTTTTTCAGAGGAAGCTGTCATGGTTACAGTGTTCAGTGAGAATTTTTAAGCTGAAGATAATAAAGGTAGAGAATACAGAAAACTGTCCACAGCGTGGTCTAATTATGATGACTAACCAGCTCCTTGTTTCCTGTCATTGTTGAATTTTCCAAATAAAATTGTAAAATTCTTCGAGTATCACAACCAAACAAATTTCCATTCATCTCCACTGTTGTGCTGATAGAAGTGCCAGTGGCAGGGATCTCAAAGGTGAAGATACCCTTTAACTTTGTTTTGTTTTTTTTTTGTTTGGTGAAAAGCACATTGTGCTATTTCACAGTGGGGCTGAATAAACTAGTCGTGCTATTATTTAACAAAACTCAAACACCTAATGCGACAAATTTTCCGACAGCAGGCCTGAAATGGTTTTACACTCCTCAACCATGCATTCATTCATTTGCTCTTCACATTCAGGTACGGCTGTTGATCTTGAAAGAAATTCCGGCTTTTAGTTTCTTCAAAGGCATCCATCCCAATAGCGTGACACCCCGAAATGTCTGAGACAGTGATAAGCCACATGTGAGAGAATAACATATTCTGAGCATTAGCATACATGCCAACTATCAGCTTTTCAGGTAAATGTGTGAAACCAAATCATCTCTTTGACATTTTGGATGAGCTAAAGTGTGGTGTTTGCTGTGAACCAGTCATTGAAAAATCCATTAACATATTTTATTAACGGCTAGCGTCCTCAGCTGTGGGGCTTGCATCCGAGATGACTTGTTGCCTGGAAGCCTCGAACCCAAGGGGGAGGGCGACCACAGGCAGTATGTCTCCTACAATGCAAATAATGCAACAGAATCTGTAACCATCATGACAAATCTGTCCTCCCCCCACTGCTGCCGCCACAACAGCCTCGTGCATGGAAAGTGGTGCAAGGAAAATGTCCTGAAAATGTGTTCTTTCCTTTACCCATATGACTGAAATACATTTGCAGTGATGCTACAAATGATCAAATGATAAAGCCTGTGATTAGCAGAGACAACTAAATGCTTGGGGCAAGGAAGTTCAAACAGCACAGTAACTTCCATTTCTACCCCTGAAGTCCTTCGTACGCGTCTGTATGTAGGCTGGCTCGCTGATGTCTTTGGCTTGCGTGGGAGTTTGAAGCAACTCTGATTCCCTCAGCAGTTGCTGGTTTGCAGAGATAGGAAAAAAGAGTAGAGAAGCTTTGCTCTGAAAGGTCTCTCATGACGGGCTACATAGAGAAAGTCTAACATTCCTGTTTGTGATCTACAGTTAGCACAGTGTTGTCAAATAGCTTCTCATGTTCTCTTAATGCTATCTTTAACTTAGTTTTTTATTTTTTCATGGATGCACTCTTAGAAATAAGGGTTCCTGAAGGGCTGAGATTCTACCCAAAAACATTTGCTTCTGAAGAATCCTCTTCATCCAAAGAACCTTTGAGGATTGTTGAAATTGTTGCAGAACTCTTTGGTCAAGGGTTTGTCAAGGGTTCTTTGTCAAATGCAAGGCTCCACTGAGAACCATTTTCATTCAAAGAACCCGTTTCAGAAGAAAAAGTTCCACAAGGATTGAAAATTGAAAGTTGAAATTCTTGAAGAATTCTTTTGTCAAGGGTTCATTGCAAGACGAAAGGTTCCACTAAGGACCCTTTTCATGTGAAGAACCCCTTTTGGAAGAGAGTTATTGTTGAAATTATGGAAGAACTCTTGCAATAAGGGTTATTCAAGTGTTCTTTGTGCCATAATATAAAAAGGTTCTCAGTAGAACCCCCTGGGTGGGTTCTAGATAAAACCTGTGAAATATCAAAGGGTTCTCAGTAGGACCCCCCTTGGAAGATGGAGAAGCTCTGGATAGAACCCTCAGAGAGGGACTGAGTGGAGCTATTACAATATAGAAGGATTCTCCGTAGAACCTCTCATAGGGTTCTGGCTGAAACCTTTCCCAGATGGTTCTAGGCATATCCTTTCATGCTGGATTCTTGGTTGAACTACCTGAAAAGCTTCTAAGTGGAACCCTATGAAAAGGTTTAACCTGGAACCTATGATAGGGACAAGCTGAAGCACCCTTTATGGTTCTAGTTAGCAGTTTTATTTCTAAGAGTGTATGTTTTCAATATCAGAACCTTACTTTCTGAAATTAGGAGCGAGAATAAGCAGGGATCTCTTGACAGCCTTTATCAGCAGTTCTACTGTATTCTCCCCTCACTGTTTCCTACATGCTAATGTGGATTATGCGATTTTGCTTATCGTGTTCCAACATGGCTGCTGAGTAATAACAATTGCTCTGCCACTGTGTCCCAACATTAGCCTTGTTATTAAAGACTTTGAGAAGTGCCTTGTATAATATACATGACACTTATCTCTGCGTTCATGTTTCATCACAGGGGGCTTACGCTTCCAGGAGTAACACTGCTGCTGTGCACAGATGATTTTTCATATACAGACACTGATTCTTTGCAGTGTGCTTTATTTTTTGCAAGCGATGAGTGTTTTTTTCTTTTAGAGAACCTGAGCAAGTGGAATTATTCAACGTCACTGTGACGTTTGAAAAGATAAAGCACTGGCTGTCCTTGTGTTTTTCTGTGTTAGCATACAGTATGTACAGTATGATACACTGAGGTTATGTTATGACGAAACGTGGAGGGGTCAGCATGACTTGCATTAGCAGCAAAATATACCAAATGTGAGATAAGATTAGGGATAGTGGGAAAACAGAATTGTTAAAGGGATAGTTTGGATTGTTTGAAGTAGGGTTTGTGTGAAGTATTTCTTGATTATCAGTGTGTTACCTACAGTAGATGCCAGTTTGGAGAAACAGAAAGGGGCTTCAACACAGAACATAACAATGAACTGTGGACAGGGTCAACAAATAAAGGTATTTTAGGCACTTAATAAAGGTCCTTAATAAAATCAATTATTTTTACCACTTCGGCAGACAGCCTTTTCTTACAGAAAACGAGCCAAAAATTGCTCTGTCCAAACCAACCAAACTCCATAGGCAAAATCAGTCATTTTTACTTTGCAGAACAGAGGAGTTTTGTCTACTGCTGCCTTAATCTGTTTGTTGGTTTGTGCTATTGTGTATCTACGGTGAATACAAATTAACCATTTAAAATACCGAAGTCGCACAATAATGCTCACAAACTAACAGATCGAGGCAGCGGTAGACCAGCACCTCCCATATTGTACACAGTAAAACTACTGATTTTGCCAGTGGAGTTTGTTTGGTGTGGAGAGAGTGATATTTGGCTTGTATAACGGCAGTTTCCCGTTAGCTGAAGGCATGCTGACTGCCATCTACTGTAGCTAATACACTGATAATTGATATTAACCGCAAACAACCTGTACATCAAATTATCTGAAGTATCCCTTTAAGTTAACAAAAACTAAGTGGGGAGAAAACACTGAATGAATTTTAACGAGTAAGCTTCATTTATGCAAAATTACATGGGGAGAGTTAATGCTATTTTTATAACTGTCCAATCCTCAATATTACAACCGATGCGAACATATGTAAAACCTCCATCTTTTCTGTTTCTTTATTCTCTAAGTACTTAAATCTTAGAGGCTAGGAATCCTTTTTTTTGTACTTCGACACTTCGCTATACTCTCACTGTGTAGTAACTGTAAATATCCCAAATCACTGCTTTTCCCTTTTAGTTTGATTCTTCCGTTATTTAGCTATTCAAAGCCATCTCCTAGGCAGTAAATGCAGCATCGCAGAGGTTTCATGAAAAGTCGAGATTAGGCGTGAAAAAAGGAAAGAGATGGGATAGGAGAGGGAAAAAAAGCTCTAATCTGCACATTGACGTCACTCTGGATGGGCTGAAGCTGTGCAGATGGGAGTAAGGGAGGATTGTGTGGGCTATGCATCTTATGACAACAGATTATTTCCTTTTATGCATGCTGACTTCCTCCATATGAGCCACGGAGAGACTTTCTTCCCCTGGGGACAGCGGCATTATGTTTTCTATCGGCAAAAAAAAAAAAAAAATCATGAAGACATCAATCTCCAGTTGCAGGAGCAGGTCTTAGTGAAGTTTCACAGACAGAGTCGGTGTATGATAGGACAAGTCTGTGTGTTCATCCTAAAACATCTGTCATTTATGATAACATTTATCAGCAAACCTTTGATCCACCACAGAACTTGTCTTGCAAGTTCAGGGAATTAATCTCCTTAACACGTGACATGAATTATACAATAATAGAAACTGCAGTTGGATCATATGCGGCATTAGATATGATTATTTTACTTCTCTGTTTTTCATGATGAATGCTAATATTGCACAGTTGCTTCATCTTCTGGGGTGATTACACTTAACTTTTTGCTTCCTGCGCCTCCTTTCTGAATTTTTATATAAAGCTTAGATGATCTAATTTATTCTTGCCCAATAAAACTGTCAGCGTTAATTTGACTCTGGAAGTGAGTTTGGCTTTTGCTTTTTACCTGGTACCACTCTGGCACAATGGAATGAAATATTGTCAGGGACCAGCTGTAATGACTTCTCACTGCTGGTTGCTTGTATTGCTGTTGCTGTCCTCTAGTATGAAAGTATATAATGTGGGGTCATGGTGTGATTTGTCCTCATGTGATTGCCACCTCTTGAGGCATACAAGCATGAAGTTCCAAGCTGTTTACACTTACAAACACTGTGCATGACCTTCATACGGTTGTCTTTGCAAAGTATAGCACTCATTGTTCAAGTAACTTGAGCTATGTTGAGGGACTAGCTCTCCATTATATTTTCCTTAAAGATTCCTGCCTTTCCCTAATATCCCTAACTCCCCCAGTGTACCCTATGTAGGCTCTGTTGTGTGTCTTTGTTTGTGTTGCTGCAAAATCAATTGCTCTTTGGGGGACAAATAAAGTTGAAGTTGAAGCTTGGATTGCTTTGTAATTGAAATGTACAGCAACTGTTTGTCAATTCCTCTGGACATGCCAATTATATTGGTCCAACCCGAATTAAAAGTTCGGGTTGGACCAATATATAAAAATTCCCAAAACAGTTTGATATTAAGCCTAATACTGGACGAGACTGGTAATACAGAATTTTACCATTAGGTGTTGTGTGACATATGAGTCAACTGCTCCTGAGTGGAACATAATGATAGCCCATGAATGAGCGTGGAGTCGCAAGTCAGCAAGCGGCTGTGTCCACTGAAGCGTTTTTTTCTGGTGCCAGTGTTATTTTTGAATTGTTTCCAATGGAAATACCTGGTATTTACGCTCTGCTACAAACACCCGCAGCATGATGAGGCACTGATCACCAAGCATTTGGCATTTTTTCTGGTCAACAAGAGTTGAAAAATGCCCAATCACAGTAGAAGACAGGTGGGACAATAGGCGGCCACAAACTGTGTGCTGCTCGTGAAACAAATGGCGGTACTCCCCCTTTTCCATACAAATGTGCTTCTTGGTTTGGCACAGTTTGCCTTAAAATATCCATTACAACAGGTAGGGCTGGGCGATAAAACGATAACGATATCTATCGCGATAGACACGTGATCAGTATCAATGGAAAATACATTAAATAGAATGTTCGATAATTTCACTGAACTCCGTTAGAAAAAAAGCAGGAAGAAAACCCCGATTCCGAACCGCAAAGCATTCTGGGGGATGTAGGCCAAGGAAGGGCTTTCACCTTCTCGGCCTCTCTCGGCCCAGCTAAGCAAGGTTGGTAGCATTGAACAAACTCACTCACTCCTTGCTGGTAACTTAGCAACAACCTGTTGAGTGACATGCACACTAGCAGTTTCAAGTTTGGTTGTGCCATTGTGCCTCATGACTGCTTTAACAACAAGAACTGCGTGGAGTGAAAGAGAAAATGAGTGCACAGCGCGAGAGGAAATTGTGGATAAAAGAGGAAAGGTCACTTCGCCAGTTTGGCAGTATTTCTGATATTTTAAGTCAGACGAAAATCAGACTGATGTTGTCCGCAAACTATGCAGGTTATTTTACCACCTCAGCCACTCTCATCTGATGGAGTACAGCAGTGTCAAACAGCCACAGCCATCGACATCTGCTGGTACAGGTGAAACACCACACAAGCAGCAACAGACCACCATGGAGAGGTACTCAGCAGCAGTGCCATATGACAAAACTTCAAAATATTACGAAGAAATAACGGAGGCAGTGGCATACATTTAGCGAAGGACATGCTACTGCTTAGCGCAGGTGTACACTAATTTCATATTTACAAAATACTTTGCACATTTTGTTTAAGCATTTATTTAATGTCTATATTTGCACATTAACCAGTATGTTTATTTATTTGACTGTTTTTCATAGTTGTGTTGACCTCTTTTTAAAGGTTAAAGGTTACGTTTAATTTAAAAGTATTTAAATCTCTTAACTGAACACGAGAGCTTAGCTTGAGTGGCAAATGGTGGATAGACACTTAACTTCCTATGAATTCTTCACAAAAAAAAGTCCCCATTATTTTATTTAAAAGCTTTTATTATGAAGCAGCAAATGTTGCAGGAAATGTTTTCATCAGCAGTAATTTAATATGAATTCAAAACAGCTGAGAGTGAACATGAAACAGTAAAATAAAGCAGTTTGTTTTGAAAGTACAAACAGCGATGCATGAGAGAAAATAAACTTCAAACCACAGAGATTCTCAGAGATCGTTTCCTTGTCAACATAAACTCATGAACCCACACAGACCTGTGGGTCCGTCCTCTCTCCCTGTGAGCTTCAGCCTTCCCTTCATCCAGAGGCTACTCTACTAAATACATACTGCCTTTGCTAAATTGCTTTTGAAAGATAAATTAACTGTTACTTCTGCGGATATTCGGTATCATAGCAACCAGAGCATCTCCGCTGAAAAAACGCTGTGCCTCCAAAGAGCTCTGAATGCACTCCCAGCTGAGTGATTTAAGAAGAGTGCCTGGCGTTTTCAGCTGGGAACAAAATGCTTTGGTGGACACGGAGCCTAAATTTACCGCAACACATTCCTGTAAATGCTTCACAATAAAAGACTTGATAGGAAATTAATGGATGGATTCTGTCCACTGAAATGCCACAGGGCTTTTAATTTGAAGCAGATACAGGAAGTGTTGAGGTTGTGTTCACAGCGTAATACATTAACTTTAACAAGGCAAACAGGAGCGGATCAAAACAGCGGCTTTACTCTTACCCTTTCCCTCTGCTATGTTACTGACTGCACTGACAAACTATAGCTCACTAGCTACCTCACTAACACAGCAAACAGTCAAGGACAGGGTTATTCTAGACTTACACTGAAAAGAGAAAATCATAAGGTCATTGTTTATAAACTTTCCAGCAATGTTTTTCACAAGCTAGTTAGCAACTTAGCTCTGCACCACCATCTGCTCAGCTATGATGCGTACTTTGCTGCAAGTGCTGCAGAGACCCCCACATTTCCCATGATGCCTTCTAGTTCTGGAAAACAGAAGCATTGAGTAGTTTGTTAAGTTTGCTGCTTTGTGTTCCAAAATGCAAATGCTACTTTTTCTTTAGTGTTTTTGATGAGTCTATTCAGAACATTGTGGCTTAGGTCGGTAGGTCATTTTTGTGCTAGATTATACTTTATGCCATGGGTGAAGGGGCTGTTTTTTGAGAGGAGCTGTATTTTGCAAAATGGATGTGTGTTGATTAGAAGAATGAGAATTTACTGGTGCTGTGAATCATTTTAAATCTCTTTGTCCCCTCTTAGGATGTAATGTTAGATACAATGCTGGTTCAATTAGTAGCTATGAAAACAAATTGGTTAAAGTTTGTACACTGCATTGGACCGGTAAAACCATAAACTGACACAGCCCTAGTACAAGTACACAATTTGCTGCTCTGTCAAAAAAATTTAAATTTAAATTTACTGTGCATGTTTCCAGGGAACACATACAGAGAAGGTATGCTGCATCACTTTTAAGTTACTTCATGCAGAGGTTTGCAGGCTCTGCCAGAGCTCACAAATTGTATCCCCAAATGCATCAAAATAGCACAAAACTGTGAAGCATTAGCATTACACCTCATCATGTTGCTTTGTAGACCAAAGGCAAGAGAAGACAGTGGCGTCTGAGTATAGGCCGACAGGGTGTTTTTCAAGGGAATAGTGTGTGAAGGAAGTTTTCTTGAACATATCATAGTGAGCAAAATTAGGCTGACTGATGATACGGAGAATGTCCATATCAATTTATGTCATGTGTGGTATGTCACCCTGCTCCAGTCCTGAGATTTATTATTTGTTCAGAGCCTGAGAGGAAGTGCTGCATGAGAGGGCTGCCTTAGCACCTTGGCAATACTGTCTGCCTTCATTTATCACGTCTGGAAAGTGTTTATATTTTTTAATTATTGGATAATAATCCTCAAATGGTTTATTTGACAGATGTCCAAGTCTCTGTAAACACACAGATGTCAGTTGAGCTAACTGAAATAATTCGTTCTTTTAAATCTAATATAAACTATTACCCCAAGTTGTTTTTGTATGGTCCAATAAATAGGAGGTGATTTGTTTATTTGATACTATCACAATACTTTGGTGCCACTTCAATATGTATTGCGATTATTAAGTATTGTAATTCTACAAATATTGAGATTCCATATTTATTGTGCCTTTTTAACAGCATACCCTTCACAGACTGTTTATCATAATTCCAACAGCAATGCACATCACATGTCAGTCAGTCTGTCTCTTATTTCAGCAGCATCACTGCTATACAGCATATCAAAGTAGTAAATAAAATACTTCTTGAAGTAAACTGCGAGATTTAGCTGTCCCTGCCCAGCAAGCTAGTACCATAAGAAGAAGCCAGAAGTCAGAATAGCAGATTGAGTTAGTGATGTGAGGTTAGCATTAGTTATTAGTTTATTTCCACAGAGCAGAAAATACAAGCCTGTTAGTATGAACACACATGTTAAAGCTATTTTAACAAAGTTTCATGTTGTGTTCATTTAGGAGGCCCCAGTGGACAAAAGTAATAGTGTGTCACCCAGAAAAATAATAATAAAAAATCTTGCATCCTTCTTCTTTTTACTGGCTAATGTACGGCTCACTGTAACTTTACCTGAAAAGATATAAACAAATGCTCCTTTCATCTGGTTTGGCAATTCCGACCTGGTAGCAGGCATTAAGAACAACTATACAGAAATAACCAATCTTCTTGTGGACTGTCTTGTTTGCTTATCTAGGTCATATAGAGGCATCAGTATTATGTTGAGACTGTTTCATAACCTGTTAAAAATGCAGATTTATGTAATTGCTTTAATAGGATTTTCATAATATGTGTTAGAGTTGAGCTACCTGAGTTAATTATATAATAAATATGATCATAAATCATAAAAATCACAATACTTAAGAGAAACTTTTTTCTCCCATCATAATTTTTAACAGGTGGGATGGACTTGCAAACTTGCAAATCAACTTTTTTGGTTCTGTGTAGCTATATGGTTTAGAGAGTAGCCTCTTATCGATCCAAAATAAAACTGATAGAAGGGTGGGATTACTTCAGCACCATGGACAGCGCCATGGGTTCATCAGTACACAGCGCAGTTAGGCTCCTGATATTTCAGAGCCATGGTTAGGGCCATAGATTCTAACCTGCACAAACCTCGGTCAGATAAAGGAACAATGAGTCAGGCAGACTAGACTAACATATTCAACTACACAACCCCTCTGCCCCTGCACTCTCTCTGCTCCTTGGGGATGGAGAGGGGTGACGGCAGGTTAACAAGGGGTATGCATTTGCCAAAAACGGGGATGGCATCCCACTTCATCCCATCTCAAATCCCCTGCTGCCAATAACACAACAAGATCTCACACTGCACACTCGCCTTTTTCTTTTTTCATTTCAAGGTCCAATATTCAGAGGGTCTGTCAATATGAATTCTAGCCTTTTACAGCACATTAGATGTCACCTCCATTTTCCTCTGAACAAATCAAGCATTTCAACTTTTATGTGAACGAAGACCTCTCTCTGAACAAAGTCACAGTATGTGAAAAAATAATTTCTACTCAGTCGTGACAGTCCCACACACAAAACTGCCATGCTTAGCTATTAAAATGCCATTAGCTTTACTGCTGTTGCTGATGCCATTATATTTACAATCACTCAGCACAATGTAGGCCATGTGTTAGTAACAGCGTAAACATACCACCAATGGCACTGTTGTTCCCATCGCTTAATAGTAAGCAGTTATGAAGCAGTTTTTACTTTGGTAGTACTTTAAACAGTGCTCGTATGTCATTTGCAAGCTGTTTGTTCCAACATTATTAAGTTTATTGCTCATCCATCTTACTATCTTCAATATTCAAGCTTTATTGACATTGTTGCAAACCCAGACAGTGATCTACCTTGATAGTGGCATATAGGAAACAGTATTTAAAGGTATTTATTATCTTGTATATCAGTTTATGAAAATACTTTGTGCAACAGCAGAGTTAAATGGATAGTTTGGATTATTTATTGTGAGGTTGTATGAAGTACTTATTGATAGTCAGTGTATTACCTACAGTAGATGCTGGCTGGCATTCCACTCCAGTTTGGAAGAAGCAGAGAGGAAAACCAGCACAGAAGCTGAAGCAATGTACTCCTGTGTACAGGATCAGCAACAGAATACATTTAGCCACTCAATATTAGTTTAAGTGTTACCTAATTTCTGATTGGAAATTGCTGTTTTATTAGCCAAATAGCGCTCTTTCTAAACCAACCAAAATCCATGGGTGAAATCAGTGATTTTACCTCGCAGAACACAGTAATTGCTCGTCTACTGCTGCTCAATCAGTTAGTTAGTTTGTTTTATTGTACCAGGTACTTATCTATAGTCAGCATATTACCTATGATACATGGTAATCAATAGGCTCTCCAAACCAACCAGACTCCACTGGCAAAATCAGTAATTTAACCTTGCAGAACAGGGAAGTTGCAGGTCTACCACTTGATCTGGGTTTGTTCGTGTTATTGTGTGACCTCAGTGTTTTAAAAGGCTAGTTCAGATTCTCCAAAGTAACACAATAACACAAACCAACAAACTGATGGAGGCAGCAGTAGACCAGTAACTCTAAATTACTGATTTCACTAACAGAGTTTAGTTTAGTTTGGAGAGTGTGGTATTTGACTTATATAATGGTGGTTTCCTATCGGAAAAGGCTGTCTGATGGCAAAGTAAAGCAGTAAAAATATTCTAAATGTAGCTTGCACTTACACTGATATTGATTTTTTTTTTAAGTTGGACCTTTTTGTAAGTGGGCAAAATACCTTTTGTTGCTCACCCGTCCATGGCAGTACATTGCTGAGCCTCTGTGCTGCTCAAAACTGGGAGCATGCTGACCAGCATCTAATGCATACACTGACTACAGATTAAGTACTTTATACAACCTTACATTAAACAATTCAAATCATCCCTTTAAGGTCAAATCTTGCCTTTTTATAGAAGATTTTGAGGTTATCATTGGAAATAGGTTTTACAGAATATTGCTCTGAAGAAACCTTTCTTAAAAAGTTGTGAAATCCCAGAAATCCCCTTGTACTGATTGTCCTTAGCCAACAGGTGGTCAAGCCCAACAGGCTCCCCTGTGCTGTGTTATTGGACCCTCGCTAAGGTTGAGAGTCTATGTACAGTATCCAGACTGTAATGAAAGTGATGAATATGAGGTGGGAATAGGGAAAAGGAACGCTTGCGCAAAATCTTTGGCTCTGACGCTGCAGAGTAAAGTCAGCCCTCGGCCATGGATCAAGTTTGTGCTGAAACACCCCCACCGGATTGTACTTAATCAAACTTAGAGAGCAGCATGGGGAAGTAATGGTAATAGGGAAAGGGAGTAGGTGGAAAACGGCCTGGAGAGCTGTGCACTTTAACTGTGTAATAAGTAGATTGGCAGACTGGGAAGCTTTCATCATGAACTAAAACTTAACTCTTTGGATTAAGTTGTGGTTGTTGATGACCCCTCAAAAAACAACCTTACTATAAATTGCTCCATATGATCCAGATTGGTACAGATCAAACCGTTTTTTTATGAATGTATGTGCATAATTTTCTTTGAATTAAATACGCACTTACAGTGTATGAAACGAGCAATGTAGACATAGTCATATGAAGTTAAAACCAATTGATTTCCATCTATTGAAAAGTGCCGCTGATGATTGAGGATTCTTTTTGAAGCTCAGATGTGGATTTTTATTCATGCTGGGGAGGATAAGAGCTGTCCAAGCCTTCCTGCCTCAGACTGACACTTTTGCTTCCATAAATATTACACAAAACACAGCAGGAATAAATTCCTCAGTGCAGCTGCATTATATAGGGGATAAACATAGCTACATATTAGACTTAAGGCAGATTCTCAGTATTAAACAATCGTAACTGGGAGTGAATGAAGTGAGTGACATTTCTAATGGATGGTGTTGCCTGCTTGCACAACACCAATTTTTGAGCTACCTTCTGGGGCTGTATTACACAATTCTCCTAACTTGCAGATCCAATCTTGCATGTTTGGTAACTGTGGTAATTAGAGTTAGTAACTGATTTTGGGGGAAAAAAAATGATTTTTTTTGTAATAATTTTTGATGGACAGTTCCTATGTCAGTGTACCTATCATGGCTTAAAGAAGGAACTTCCCCAATTCTTAAATCAACCCCTAACTGTAGGATAACTTTTAAACTTCCCTAATATTTACAGTACACAACTACCACCTGTAGTAATAGCTAACTGACTAGCTAGCTAACAGTGTAGTGTCCATAAATCCACTTAAAAATCAAAGAAAAATATGTTGCATATACCTCCAGGACTTGCCTGAGAATCTTAAGTTTTTAAGTTTTCTTCAATATCAAAGCAATCCAGTGGTGGTTGTCTTTACATGCATGGATAAATTGCCCACAGAAACAGCTAACTGCTAATTTGACTTCTTTTTGCTAAAATATAAACAAACATTGGTATTTTATGTTGGTTTTTGTGCCCTACTACTTTGTGTATTATTACTACCTGGGTGGAGTGTACCTGTCCGACATAACAACTGGCCCCAGTCTGGCCCCCTCAATAAAACAGGTCTAGAGCCGCCACTGGCAAATACTACACTAAGCTTCGTGATTTGAGAGATGCTTTCGATGTCTAACCTGCATTAGCATATAATACACATTCCAGGTTCCATCTTGCAAATACAGCTGAGTGAAGAAATGTACTAGCCACCTCACTCATGGTGAAATAATCCAGCGCAAAGATGACAATGACCACCATTGTTCTGAACACACTACAAACTCATGACAGACACTAACCAGCTAAGTAACATTTACATTTTGGAAAATAAAATAGCAAACATAATGTCTCAGCAATGCATCATGGGAAATGAGGGCCATCTCTCAGCACTATCTGGAGCACATGTGACTGTCACAAGCCACAGTCCTACAGTGTCCCACAATAGTTGGAGGATGCCCTTACATAAGTTACATTTGCATTACACAAACTAAACGAGCTTTCCAGATGGGGAAATCTCTGACTGGATGTTTAAAAATGATTACAACAATGACAACAATAATAATAGAAAAAAGAGCTCTGGTAGCTCTGGTAAATTCAGATATCAGATTGGAACAGATAAAAAGTGGATTGATTTGTCTCTAATAGAAGTCTTTGTAACACTGCCCAAGGTCAGTGTTGCCTTCATATGAATGACTTTATTTCACTATGTATTTGTGTGTAGTCACCTTGTCAAGCCTGCACAATATTTTTGCCGTATCATGCATTAAATGTTGGTTATGCACCTGTTTGGCAAAAGAAACGGCTAAGTTGAATTGAATTGCTTTCCTGTCATTTCAGCAGTTTGATTTACGCACCCACTCAGCTGCTCAGATTCCTCATGTGGCTGCCTCTTCCAAGGGGAGCTGAATGTAAGAGAAAGCTCACATTAGTCCCCGTCACAGCTGACTGAACATTAGGCTACATTCTGCAGGATAGTGAGACCTCCATCATGTCATAGTAACACTCAGGGATAGAAAACGCCAGTTTTCAGGATGCAGTCAGATTGTAGATTCAATAGAGTGTATTATCAGTTTTGTTTGCCATTTTATCTAATCCCCTTTCCCCTACAAAAGCAATGAATATGTATGCCCAGCCTCAATTTTGCTCAATAGCGGCACTAAAAATGAGACGAATTCAGTGCACTTTGACTTCATTGAAATTCAGTGAAATGTCCTTGATATCAGATGTTGGACATCTGATGCCACAACAACAAAACAGATGTTATGTAATTAAAAGTAACCCCGTGTTGCATTCTGATTTCTTTATTTAAAAGCATTCAGGGCAGTGCTGTATGTGTTGGACAGCTGAGCATGAATCACTAACATTCTCTCTGTCAGTTGGTTTGAGGGAAGGAACAAAGGTCAGCGCTTTAGATTCCTAGAATAACATCGTCATCACGGTCGAGATCAAAGTAAAAATGTTGTTTTCAGTTTTAGAATGTGGCAAGATACACAGTTAGAAATAAGGGTTCCAGAGGGGTTCTTCCTGAAGGGCCGAGGTTCTCCCCAAAACCATTTGCTTCTGAAGAATCTTTTTTCAAGAAAGGGTGTGTCAAGGGTTCTTTGTAAGACTAAAGGTTCCATTAAGAACCATTTTCATCCAGAGAACCCTGTTGGGAAGAAAGGGTTCTTCAAGGCTTGTTAATCTTTGAAGTATTCCTTCATGAAGGGTTCTTTGTACTGTAATATAAGTAGGTTCTCTGTAGGAGTCCCTGAGTGTGTTCTAGATAAAACCCTGGGGAGATAAAAAGGTTCTTGGTAGAACACCTCACAAGTGCTCTAGATAGAACCATTTGGATATAAAAAGATTCTCTGTAGAACTACTTGAATGTCTTCCCGATAAAACCCTTGGTATTTAAAAGGGTTCTCAGTAGAACCACCTTGCTGGGTTCCAGATTAAACCCTTGGAATTTTAAAAGTTTCCTGGTAGAACTCCCTGAGTGTGTTCTAGATCAAACCCCTTGGAGATAAAAAGGTTCTTGGTAGAACACCTCAAGAGTGTTCTAGATAGAAGCAGTGGGATATAAAAAGATTCTCTGTAGAACCCCTTGAATGTATTCTAGATAATACCCTTAATATAGAAAAAGGTTCTGAGTAGAACCCCCTGGCTGTGTTCTAGATTATAAACCCTTGGAATTTTAAAAGTTCCTCTGTGGAAATCCCTGAGTGTGTTCTAGATAGAACCCTTGGAATATAAAAAGGTTTACAGTAGACCCCCTGGGTGGCTTTAGATAAAACTAGATATAACCTTTTATGCTGGGTTCTATATAGAACTCTCCCTTCTAAAAACCTTTACCTTTATACCTTTATAACCTTTGTAAAATATTCTACCAGGTATCAAAAAAGCTTCTCCTATGGGTCCAAGAACCCTTTATGGTTCTAGTTAGCACCTTTACTTCTAAGAGTGCAGATTCTATGCGATTGGGAGATAACTTTTTTTTCCTCTGTAGAATTAAAGCATGTTGTGGCACAGACATCTGTCACCCTCCAGAGACACAGTCCACTGATATATGTCTCATCCGTTCTATCCCTGCTCTCCATCCCGTTCAGCCACCACCACTCTGCTGATGGGACCACACTGGCTGCTATCAGCGTTCAGAGGAGTGAGATGAATCGTGTCAGCTGTGGGCTGGACTACTCATAATTCCTAGTCTTTAACCATTCCATCTGAGGCTGCACAGCGCTTAATATTAATTCTATTGTTTAAGCTCCACCCATGAGGGGAAAACATCAGCTGACTAAAGGATTACGCTATACTGATCCAGAAAAAGATCTGGCTGAAACAACACATTTGTCCTTTTATTTATGATCGTGTACTCTTGGGGTGGAAACTTACGTAAAATAACTCTGGATGATGATGATGATGATACGCCCAGTGGAGATTCAAACAGCACCTGCTTCGATTAAATCCAGTGCTATTCCAGCACTGTTTTAAATCTCACTTTAAAAGACAAACCAGAGCTTTATGTTAAAAGCTGCTGTAAACACAGTCTAAATTACCTATTGCAGTAATACAACAAGATACAGGAAAATCTCTCTAAATCATGCAAAGTTAAGGAAGAAAGGAGGCATCCTGCAGCTTTCTCTGCCCTTAAACTCCAAATACATGCTGTAAGAGTATAGTTAAAAGGGACAAGAAAAATACAGCCAAACACACCACACAATGTTCACACACCAACTATCTTTTTAAATATTTTCATTATTACTTTGGGTACAGATGATCATAATATTGAGAGTAGCTATTCTTCATAACGTAGCATTAAAAGGTGACTAGAAATCAAAATATATTTCAATATGAAATGGCAGTAATTAATTTATTTTTTCAGATTGTAGAGGACTTAAAGGGGTAGATCAGATTATTTGATGTGGGGTTGTATGAGGTACTTATGGCTAGTCAGCTTAAGTATAAGCTATATTTAGGATATTTTCACCTCTTTACCTTGCTGTAAGCCAAATATAACTCAGTCTCGCTCAACTAGACTCCTTTTTGCGGTAGACTAAAGCACAGGAGTTGCTCATCTATCGCTGCCTCAATCAATTTGTTTGTTTGTATTTTGTGTGTCTTACTGAAGTCATACAATAACACAAACAAACTGATTTTGCCAACAATCTGGTTGGAGCGGGGAGAGCGATTTTTTGGCTTATATAACGGTAACAGTATATTGCTTAACTTTCTACACTGGAACTGGGACCAGAGGCGGGACTACCATATATGCAGGTAATGCAGTTGCATTAGGGCCTGTGACCGACCAGGACCCATGCACATGAGCCTCCAATAATAAACTATGTTTATACGGGCTCTAATCTTCCATTCCCAGTATCACAATGGGCTGGCAATGCCATTTACCTGCATTCTTTCCCACTAACAGTGTGGAAAATATTTATTGTCAAGACACTTAGTTTATGGTGTCACATACTTGATATCATTCACCAAATAAATACTACAATAAATATTACAATAACACAAACTAAATTTTACATATATGAGCTTTTAGATTATTGACTCATATGTCTATGTCATGTTTCTAAGTGAAGTTCAAATAAGACTTAATGGGTGATTTCATGTTCAAAACTGTACAAAGTGTGCCAGTGTGGAATTCTGGGTTATTGCAGTTATGGACATGCGCAGTACTGTCGCGAGGGAAAATCAACAGAAAGTTATCTAGCGAAATGTCAAGACAGCAAGTAAGTGAGAAACGAGCAATACACAAATACAAAAGTAGGTTTTAGGAGCCAGAATTGAGAAGCAGCAGAAAGAGAAAAATCAGCTTCCAAAATTAGCTCTTTTTCAGAAAGTTTCAGAAAGACAAGTAGCACAGGTTGTTCCCATGGATGTATTAAGTAGTGTGCACCTATGATGTAAGTAGAACTTATTAGGCTAGTTTATTTTAGCCTTGTTATTATGATTATGGATTATGATTATGATTATGATTATTATGACAAACATCATTCATGCAATGTTTGGACAATGCATAAAAAAAATCTTTAATGGGGTCTCTACCTTCACTGGATGAATCAGTATGCTCTCCATTTCTGCCTTGTTGTTTGGCATTCGCATCCTGATGAATGAAGCACAACAGGAAGATTTTTACCAAAACACTCCACTGTGGCCCACAAGCATTACATTTCAAAGAGCAAATGACTCAAGTAGTATGAGAGTACCTGTCATACCCATCTGTCATCTTATGATGTAATTGCTCTGCAGATGGGCTTCTCAGAAGTAATAGTGGTAGCTTTAAATAGTTTTTCTTGATCCATTAACTCCCAGTTTTCCAGTATTTCAGTTTGAGCTAATGGTTGGATAGGTTGGTTAGAACTCTTGGCAAGAAGTCCACTCATGGTGGTTTCTATAATGGCAATAGGCAAAATCAAGGATATTGTTTAACAGAACAAAGAAATCGTACATTTGCAGAAATCCCCAGTAAGATATATGTTCCATCAAAGTATTTCCATCAAGGCAATACCAATTCTTTCATTAGTTATACTTTACTTTAAGAATAATGATTATAACTACTGTACTTTTTGTTAAATGCCTTTAAAACCGTTAATTTATCATTGATTTAACTGCAAATTCCCAGAAGGCTGTGACGATGAGGCTGTAAAAGAATTTAGTTATTGTGATCATTATTTTATTTATTTAAAGGTGTTAATTTAGACAACTTCAGTTAAATATTCTGCATTCAGTGTTAGGGGTGGGAATCCTTGATACTCTGATGATTTGATTGCGATTCTTTGTTGGCCATTTCAGTTCAGAATTGGTACTTGTTTGATTAAATTGAAAAGGGGTCACCATTTTCATTCTTTTGCTCCAGTATACCAGACCGTTTAGGGGTGTCTCTATTCTGCTGAAATACAATATGAAACATAACTGGCAATTAAGATAAATGGTCCACAGTCTTTTAATTTTAAAAACTTAACTGCGTTAATTAATGATTCAATTAATTCCAAGGCGTCTTGCAGTCTGCTGCCTGTATGAGAATAAATGGTATTTTTGTTTTCTTCACCACAGAGTTGGTTTAATGTTAAGTTATTAAATGCTGCAGTGTGTGTTGGTCTGCCAGTCTTGTAACTGCTCTGTTTTGTTTTGTGCTCCAAAATGAGAAATCACAAAGTATTCATAATATACTTCATGTTTGTCTTGCACCAGTTAGACATTAAATCCAAACGTGCTTGCAACCGATGCCTTTTGCGAAGATGAATTCCAAGATAACCCTGCAGACGGTCCGGATGCTGCCCTGCACTCGCAGTTGAGTTCTGCCTTTTTTCATTCAACATCATGTTATTAACTAGCTTTTTTTTTAAAAAAATTGATTTTTGACATTTGTGAATCAATGCAGAATAATTTACGTCTGCCTTGCACTTCATCTAAGATTAGATTTTTTTTTTTCCCTCCACCCATTTCTGTGTATTTCACAGGGATCTCTGTCAATGTCCCAACATGTATCTAGTTAAAGACTCCTTGAATTTTAACATTTAAGGTGACATTTCCATTTCAAACTCAACTCATTTCAACAAAGTCCAATATTACAGCAGAAGGCGTCGCAGTGTACATGCAGAGTAGAGGAGGAATAAGAGGTGAACAGGGACAGGATTACAACATGTGACCAAAGCACGCATTCACAGCCCAGTAAAGAATAAATCCTACAGTAGATTAAAAACCCAAAGGTTGTCAAGGACATAAAGTGATGAGATGAGAAACATAAGTGGATGTAATTATGAAGAGAGCAGCGAAGGCTGTGACTTCATCTTTGGTGTTCCATGTTTTAATGAAACAAAGAGAGCTTTGTGAGTTCCTCCATACATGATGAGACTTAGCTTCACTTTTTTTCAAAAGCAAGGTGTTTTCATGCCAAGGTTAATGAGCAATTGTATAAAACCCACTGCATATGCCTTGGTTTTTTTTTGCTCAGTTGTAGCTTATATATATTAGTATATCAGTGTTTTAATCATTTTACAAAACAAATATTGTGAAATTGTAGAAATAGAAATAGAGATTAAATAGAAATAATTAGAATATGTACTCCTAGTGTGTTTCAGCCTTTTCAGTTGTGTCTGCATATTTGCTTTCTTAAAATTCTCATTCGATTCATTTATTCATCATGTGGAAATGGTAAAAGTAAATAGCTGGAGAACTAATCAAATGAACATTCAACAAATGAAACAAGACTAGATTGTACTGCAGAATGTTCTTCTAATAATATATCATGTGTTAAATGTTGAGGATGCATAGATTTTATGATTCGAGGTCCTTTAAGTGCGCACATCATTAATGGTTGGAAGTCATTAAGATCTCCAAACACTGATTCTCAACAAAATCTGCTCTGTCTGTCTCTTTTTTTTTTTACTGCGCCGAAGCAGCCATTGCTCATTCATTACATATGAACCGCACACATAATAATGACAGCAATTACCACAAATGTTGGGGCTGGATTCATTATGGAAAAGAAGCTTAGGCATAATTGTTTTTCACGTTTTTGTATGCTTCTCAACAAAGGGTTTGGGGAATGAAATGGCCCAGTCACAGAGGAACAGAGCTGAATGGAAGAACATCAGACCAACTATACGCTGCAAAATGTCACATGTTTAAAAAAAAAGAAGAAAAAAGCATTCATTCATATTTTTTTTTGTTTGCATGTTCATATTAGTACATGTGTCAGAGATCCTGTAGGTTTTCCCTAATTATGTTATTGTAGTTTTCATGCAACATTCAATGCAGTTCTTAGTGTTGAGAGAATATAATTTTTTATCTTTAATTCAGTTTAACTTGTGAGGCATCATCTCAGTAGCTAGAAATAATGAGATTGTTCTCCCAAGAAAAAGAACAGACCCAATCATTTGTGAAAATGCTTTAAACAGCATGTTTACATTTAACTAGCTGATAGGCCACGTGAAATATCGCTCTTATAGCTCCATGAGGAATAAAGGTGGAAGCAGTGTGATGTTGTTATAGAGCTTCAAAATCCAAACTTCAATCAGTAAATTCTACCTTCATGAAGGTTGTAATGTTCAGTTCAGTTTGTTGGGGTGTTGATTCAGCTTCATGGACATTTTGGAGAAATTAGTTTGCGGTGCTGGTAAACTCTTCTGCATTATAGGTGTTTCTGTCATTTAGCCTGCTCTCATTGGGGGCGGACGAAATCACAGAAACATCTGCCAGTATAACTCACCCTGCCTCCCAGAAATTATGTTTGTATAATATTTAAGTGTTCACATAATTACATTGTGGTAACAGTGTAATTCCTGCCTGGCCTATTTTCACGGACAACCTTTCTATAATATGTTCAGTAGGCGATTTGAGAGGGGATGAGAGGGATACCATGATGACCAAAACACATCCCTCTCAGTGACCTGCCACTGGAAAAATGCAAACACAAGCTTGTTTCATAGCCAGTTGAAAACTCCTTATGGTAGCTTTAAATACTTAATAAATGAAAAATAATGCATTTAGGCTGAGCTCATTGTTTTTATTTCCACTCATCAGGGAAAAAATATTATATTTTTGCCTATTTCACGAACGAGACAATAAGTGCATTTAGGCAGAATGAACAGGCTCTCATTTTTTCCTCTCCAGTAAACAATATACACTTTTAAAATGCTTAATAAAAAGTTTAGTGCAGATATAAAACTTAAATTTGCAGAATATCATCAATAGTCTTTTATTTGTTTGGCGATCAAATAACATCCCCTGTGACTCACCTGTGGGTCATGACCCAGTCTCGGGGAATGATTGCTTTATCTGACTGAGGTTTGTGCAAGTTAGAATCTATGACCCCGACCATGGCTCTAAATTATTAGTACTGATAAATCCATCTGTGGCACTGTCTGTGTTGCTGATGTAACAATGTAACAGACTGATCTGTAATTATGACTCTTTTTTTTTCTTGTAACTGCCCTTTTTTGAGTTTGGTCTTAAAAAGAGTCCGTTTTGCTAGTTGTGGGTGAGCACAAAATTTTTGCAGCTTTTAATTAATAACATTTCCTTGTTATGTACTATATATGTTATAATATTATATTATATATAATATATATATAATATTATATAGTATAATAAATATATATGCGCTTGTCATCAGGTGCACCTTGCATTTACTGTTCAGCGAAATGCACCTCCTTCCATTTTGCACATGCATTACAGTAAAGGAGGGATTGCACAAATAGTGCATGGACGAGATTTGATAAATGCGGTTGATGCAGTTCATTTGATTTACTAGCACTCACAATTGCAAGGGCCAGTTGAATGTGTGGATTCCTCCAGCTCTCAGAATAAGGTACCTGTATATAGAATGAAAGCTGTAGTGGAGGGGGCTCAGTGATGGCTGTTGTAGGTGCAGTGTATTTGTTTAATGGATGTCCTGCGGCTTGTATGGTAGTGCCGCTTTTTAAAAAGACTCTTACACCACAAATATGCATTATTACCTTCAGATTCTTGAGTGACACCAACTGCATCTGTGGTATCTGCCTCCTCTAAAGGCTGTGGAGTGAGTGTCTACAGACCCAGCTGCTCCTTTCTTTTCCCCATAAGCGACCTTTTTCCTTTGTGCATTTATGTGATTCCATTTCCTTTTTCATTTCCGCAGAGGACTGTGTAGTAACTTCCACTGCATTAATTTTATGCTCAGTAGATGCCCAGATAACTTTGCTCAGGTAAAGTGGAATTGCAGCCTTGTAAAAAAGTTTGGGTAGCTCGTTACTTCATTGATGAGGATTTCTATTTCAGTATTCAGTACACTGGTTTTCTTTTGTTTGTCTTTCTTTTGTTGATTTCTCCACCTTTGGTAGATTCCACTGCTGTATGGCATGTTTGAGCTCTGCCTGAGTTTGCCCTGAAGGCAGTCTTTTTGCTTAATTAGCTGCTGCCTTGGTAAATTAGATGCTAATTTCACCACACACACACACATACACTCACACACACACACACACGAATACCTTGAAGACTATACAGTACTGTAGCATCCACTACATACAGTAATTTTACCCTTTATCTTATATCTACTGCAGCTTTGTCACCAGTGCACACACACTTTATCCATGACTGTGTTTACATGCACATGAGTATCCTGGTTATGATGATGTTTTGGGTCCTGGTCATGTTTTGCATATGTAAATGTCATATCCTGGTTTCAGAAACCTGGATAATAGAGGTGCACAGAGACGTCGTTATGTGTATTTGTATCTCTTCAACCAACAAAATGATCTGTTCCTGTATTTGTATTCAGATAGATGACCAGAAGTGGGCGTGGCTAATGCTGTAAGTCCTGTTAAATCAGGCAGAATTTGTATTTTCTAACCTGATATTCATTGGCAATTAAATTGTTGTGCCTTCTAATCATCAGATTTATTTAATATTAGTATATAATTAATTATAAAATGTCCATATCCTCTTACTGTACTTTTTCATCTATATCTCTCTTTCCTTTAACAGCAATTTCATGTTGCTTACACAGTAAAGTTTTTTACTCCAGCAATTCTGTCACTATTTTTTCTACTGTACATTCTGTAAAGTAAGATGAATCATTCATTTTTAGAAAGTATGTTGCTAAAATGCACACATTCAACACTCAACCAAAGAATGTGGAGTGATTTATAGTAAAAGGAAACTGTATTATAAAAACAAGGGATTTCACATTGTTAGTTATACGTAGGTAGAACTGAAACATGCAAATTAGGGCAATTGATTTAATGTCATCAGCTGCTATTTTGAAAGTTGTGCTATGATTGACTGTATATTTGTCTTGGATGGAAAACATGCCAGTATTTTTGAAAGAATTACTTGATATTGAATCAAATTTGTCATGTTTTGATAGTTTGCATGAAGAGCTGAATTTCTTCTGAATTTTGAAATGCAGAGTTTGTATTTAATGAACAAAATGTGATTTTGAGCAGAAAATTAACTATTTCAAGATGCAACAGCACACAGATGATCAGAAACCAGGCTTCTCGTGGTCCATGTAAACATCATATCCTGAATAAGATTAATACCAGGACAACGCTCAACAAGGATACTTGTAAATGCAGCTTTCAAGAGTCTTGAATACTTTCCTGTGTGCACACGCAGACCTTTCATGAGTGTATTTTAGTAAAAACGATATAAATTGAAAACTCAACGAAAGTGTTCACAAAAAGGTCAGTGAGTTTCTTTATCAAGAGTCACTGTGTCATGATTTATGTGGAGAGATTTTTTTATATTAGAATTTCCAAATGTAATTTTTGGTACTTGTGAGAGCCATAAACCAAATGCCATTAAACTCCACTACAGTGTGGTGATGGCAGAGCAGACATCTGTAAATGTTGGCAGATCAAATGAAAGTGTCGGCCCAGCAAAAAAAAAAAAAAAAAAAAGAAGTGGAAGAGCAGATTTTTATGGGTGAATGTGTGCGAAAGGACCCCAAAAAAAGAGCCACATGTGCCCAGATAACCTTATCTCGATGAATGAAAATTAAATGTAGTGAAATTTGTAGTTTCTCTTGATCCGTCACCTGTTCTGGATTTGGCTGGATGTGCGCGGCTGCACGCGCCGCTGCTTCTTACATTAGTGATCGTGGTTGTCACACAGCCAGACTTTGGGCTAGCCCTGTGGTCATGGCGAGTTATCCTTATCAAGTAAGCAGAAATAATTAGTCCAAAACCCACTGCTCTTTCATCTTAGTCTCTTCTAAAGCTCCTCACACAGTTCACTCAGCATGATGCAAGCTACAAAGTAGTTAATTTATTGTAAGGCCTCCATACTCAACTGGCTGCACTGAAGCAGTCCAGATAAATGGGCCTATTAAGGAGAACACAGTAGAATGTAGTTATTGACTTTTGTTTATTATCATTATATTATTATTATTATTTATTATTATTATTATTATTAAGGTTCTGCAACATGACACACCTGTGCCATGATGCACATGTGCCATTAGTATCATTATCAGTGGCTGCAGGTTCTGCTCTAGCATCAGTTTTGCCCGTGCAGGGCTCTGTAGTCAGGGCAGCAATGATAAAATGGTAGAATGTAGTAATTTTATATTTATTACTGTAATTTGTATTGTGCAGCCTGTACCAACCATTTTCATTGTGTAAAGCAGAGGCATTGGTAACTTGGTCACTTAAATATATAGTAATTATATTTCATATTTTCTTTTATAATGTATTTTGACCGTGCAGTGTGCACTTACTGTTTTTTTGTTTGTTTGTTTGTTTGTTTGTTTTTTATGTAAGGCATCTGCACTGGTAACCCGGTCACTTTGTGAGATAGTTATTGTGTATTTTATATTATATTTTCTACCATGCAGTGTGTACTTATGTTTTTTATTATGTAAGGCACCTGCGACTGGTAACCTGGTCACTTTATAAGATAGTTATTGTGTAATTTCATTATATTTTCTACTGTGAAGTGTGTTCATACTGCTTCTATTATGGTACAGTAGGCTCCTGGATTTACTGTAGTCTGTATTGTACCTTGATTTTTATTTGTGTGTCTACTTGTTAAAGTGTAGGACCACAGATGTAAATTAGCATCTCACTAAATCTGGTGCTACCATGTTTTCATTTCCTGTAAATGATCAATGTCATTGCACATTGTCCTTTTATAAATCAAATAAACTAAACTAAGCTTTCAAAATAAAGTCACAAAAATGACTACTGAACAAAACTACTAGGCCCGGTTTAGATCATCAGTTTGGTTAAAATAAGTATGTTACTTACATAATGTCGCACACATAATGTAAGACATGTAATTAAGTAGGTAAGGTATTATAATCATCATTTGCAACTTTATAGTAGCCATCAAAATAATGTTATAGATGGTTTACAAGCTAATTATTAACCATTAATAGTGTTACAATATCTGGTCCATTGCTATTTTTAAGTTTTTCTTAAAGGTTTACAAATCATTTGTTCATCATTGACAAATACTTAATTATAATATATAAAATGTTACAATATGTGACCAATAAACTGTTTACTATTTTAATTAGAATGTAATTGTGACTGTCTCTTATCAGCTATGACACAATATATAATTTATAAACTAATTATTTTATATTACACAGACTGATGATAAAATAACATAAATTATGGACTTGCTAATTAATTATCATTTCATTGTTTGATAATAGTAAATTACTTTTAACTAAAGTTTAATTTTAATAAAAATAATAATCTGTCTCAGTACCTCTGGGTGTGCGGTGGTGTCTGAATGTGCAGAGAACCTGCCCTGCTGTTCTTTTCTCTTATTATTTTGTTCTGCTCGTGGCAATCAGGACCAACCTAAAACATCGGTATCTGACGTTCACCAACAGCTCAGACAAATACTGATTCTATCTGTAGCCATCATTACAATTTATTAAAGATGCTTATTATGAAGTGTTACCAAGCTACTGTACTGAACATGTACCTGTGCTTTTAATTCCATACTGTAGGAATAAATGCCTTCAGTGCTCTGATGTGCTGACAATACAGTCAGAGACTGTAAAACTGTGATCTCATATAAATTCCATGTTCCAAGGGCTCCACTCCGACAACACTGTGATGTATGAAGTCAGTGGCAGAGAAAAGGGCAGGTGACGAAGCTGAGGACTATTTGATATTCAGAAGGGTAAGCTTCCTCAGACTGTCCTGAGTGAGTAGTAAAGGCCCTTGCAGTTCAGTCACGAAGGCGACAATATTCAGTGAAAACAGTCTCTCCTTGTAGTAATGGCTGAATTATCTCATGATTTACTGGGTGACTAGTTACTTGTTGCAGCACCACTGCAATAACCTCAGAGCGCTGTTAATCCATACAGTATTTTTTCACTAAAAAGTATTTTTTTTCTTCTTGAGGCTTTATTATTTAGTTCGTCAGTGACCTTGGCAGGATCTCTGTGCTGTAGAAAAAGGTGATGTCTCAATGAATACCATCCAAATCACTGCGGTCGGACCATAGAAAAGACTACAATACCAGTTGTGTTATCTGAAAAGCAGGTAGTGTTTCTACTTCTTTGAAACCTGGACACGTTCTCACTGTTGGGTATTCTTTAGAAAATTGCATTAGGCACTAGAACAAGTGTTACTTGGAATGATGTGGTTGGAGTACAGGGAGCACTCTGGTCTCTGGCCAAAGCTCTCCTTGCTTGGCTTTGTAGTCTGTCCTCTCTGCAAAATGCCATCTTAGCCCCCCCCCCCCACTAAACTGCTCCTCCATCACCAGATGTATTTCTGCTTTGAACAGCACCCGGACAAAATCAACCCTCTTGCCAAGTGCTCTGCAGCGAGGAGTCAGCAATAGGTAATCAATAGAGATTTACAGGAGAACTTTTCCCAGCCATCAGTGCGTGACATCTTCACTGTCACCTGACTGTACAAATGGCAAAGTTCAACTGTGGGGCTACAGTAATTTCTCTGGGGTCTCTTGAGTTCAGACGTCTTAACTGGGCTCGACAGTGAGGCTGCGCTCCACCTCCAACTATCCATATCAGCCCAGTTAACAAGGCTGTGCATAAAAGGAACAGGAATTGCTCTGCGTAGTGCAGTAGTGTAAGGTCTTAATGTACTTCACCTAAGGGCCACTATGGACATAATTCATTCTGCTTATTATGTTGTTCTGTGTTTGCTGTCTTATTATAGACTCATAAAGGATTTCATGGTCCAGGTTAGGACTGGGAATCGTTTAAAAAATAACAATACCAGTACCACTACCAGTACCCTTAAAGTGATCTAGATAACAACAGAGCACTTGACTTGATAACTTGTTTTTCTACATCATTTGATACCCATCATGTAAAAGAAGCATTCCTGAAATAATCTTTATTTTTATCAGATGCCACAGGCATGTAAGTATAGTTGGCGGCATCTCAACAAACCACAGATTGCATGGGTTATAGCTGCTGTGGTAGTGATGGGAAATAAAGGCCATATACTTTGGTAGGTTTGGAGGACATAAACACCACCCGTTTTTTTTCAGGGGGGGTCACAACTCAAAGGTATCTGGTACATACACCCAGCCCTGTTGTAGGTTGAGTCATTATTGTGGTAACAAAAATGTATGCATGATAATATCATGGCTGATAAATTATCAGCCGATAATGGGACATTTATATGATTATTTATTATTCCAATAATGAAATGAAACATCAGCTACAATAACATATGATCTGATGTATTATGTCAAAGCATTTTGATTCCGATTCTTCGGCAAAATGCTCTAAAACATCCAAAGTGCGTTTGTGAAGTTTTCTGATGTACTTCACAGGAACTAAACGTTTGAAGAGTCAGAACTGTTCTTTATTTTTGTAGTCATACTGATGTGAGTTAGATTTGGTTCGGTCAGAACTGTGGAATTATATTAAATAATCCATCTTTGCTCACTACATCTGAGCCTTTTTTTTCACCCTCAGGTATGCATAAACTAAGGTTATATGAACTTCTTTTTAAAATACAAAAACATAAAATTATCTGTTATCTTATCTTGATCGGCTGTGAGAAGCAGGTCATTTTAAGTTGTCAATGTCAGCGGAGAAAAAATCCATACTGCATATCCCTAATTATGAATTATATTTAATGAATTATGTTATTACTAGTCTACTACTACTTACTGACTTACCACTACCTGTTGCGTGAAGGATTGTTCAGATGTGTTGCAGGTCTGTGTACTTAGAAAGGCTGTAGATTTAGAACAGTGGTGAGAGTGAAATAAGGCTTTCTACACAGCTGTATGTGGTGAATTGATTAAATGCTTGATTAAACACTAGGCAGAGGAGTCTGGCATCCTAATTCAAAAGCATATGCAAATAATCTTGTTTCGTAGATTATTGCCTTTTATGCACACCCTTTCACACAAATACAGACACATACACACACACACACACACACACACACACACACACACACACACACACCCATGCAGTCTTACTAATGCACAATCATACACACAAACTCTGATCAAACTAAGTATATATACTATAATTTATAAACAGCCCAATGCACACATATGTTGTAGTCTGGCACAGAACTAAGCAATTTTATTTCAGAGCAAAGATATGTATCCATGCATAGCTCTCGCTCTCATACACACACACACACACACACACACATGCAGTTAAGCAAATCAAATAGCATTCATAATATCCACACAGTCTCACACTGAAATTGCTTTACAACAGGCCACAGCATATTTTTGTCGAGGATTACAGTTTTCAGAGTTTCAGCAAGTACACAGCCTCGGGCAGTGTTTCCCAACCTTTTTTCCTGCCATGGCACACTTTCTATGTTCAAAAGATACCGGCACACACCGCTATCCTATTAACCACAAACATGTCACAAAAATATCGCACACACAGGGTCGTGGCCTGCAGATGTAGTGTCACATACTTTGGGTGAGATAAATGTTTGCTTTTGACAAGAAAAAAATGAAAGAATGTATGAATAATAAGATATACTGATATTTCTAATAGTTTTGGGCTGATGGATGATGCCACCATCCATCGTAATGTCTGACAGTCATTGACCACTGAGCCCTCTGCCATTGTAACACCGTGATTTAAAAAACCTGAGACCTGATGAATATGTATTTTAAGGAGTGTCAGCCAGAAAGCGCAATAATGAAGGATGGTTTTTATTATGAGAGCACTTGGGCCTGATTTACTTCAGAAAAAAACACCATGAAGTACTGCCCAATTTGTTAATGTCCAGCATACATATAAAAACTATAAAGGAAAGTATATAAAAATGATATCAACAATAGCATCGTCCATTTTATTTAAGAAGCGTCAGCTGCAGAGCACAAAAATGAAGGATGGCCTATATTATGAGAGCAACTTGTGCCTGATTTCCTAAAGGAAAAAGAGCATAAAGCTATACCCAATGTATAATTAATACATACATAATATACATATAAAAAGTGTAAAATATAAAAAAAAACTATGTAAAAAACAGTGTAAAGTGCTGCTTAATTTGTTAATATCCAACATACATATAAAATAGATTTAAGTTAATTTGACTCCTGTTATTTATTTTCAGGACACTTAAGTGTTGAAGTCTTTTGACTTGAATAATGAGTTGAATGAAAGTACTGTACAGAGTACAATCAGCTACAGTTGCCATAGAGACATGATTAGCATATGAGCAGACTTCCCAGCATGCATTGTTTGAGAGTTAAAACTCTCCTGAGACCCTAATTTTTAAAGTTCGGAGAAAATATATACACTGTGAGATACGTCACGGTTGTTTGTTTTAACAACAATAAAGCCTGTGAACCATGATGAAGGGTTAGTATTGAATTACACTTAAAATGTAATAAATTCACTGGGAGCAGTTTCACATGTTTTTGTGCCACTGCTGGAACAGAGAAGCTCCGACAACAGCAGCTGCAGCTGGAAGTTCTTGTGTGAGATGTAGAACTGAGAAAATGTAAAAGCAAATCAACTTTGCGTGTAACGTTCAGCAGTGTGACTGAAGAGTTGTTGGTTCAACTTAACATCCTGTGCTTACTGAACATGCTTTCTCATGTGCAACTGAATGAAAATCAAGTTTCAAATCAAATATTTGGTGAGAAGAGTTTGTTTTGAATCCAGTAAATCCAGAAATTCAGTATTAAAATTTTAAGGCAACCATGGACACAAATTTTCGACTTATCGAGTTTCCTTTTTAAAAAAATTTGATTTGTAGATTATAATTAAGAAGTTAATTTGAGAAACTTAGCAGCAGCTTTCTTGCTTTCCCAGTTGTGTTAGTATAACATACATGCATATAGCCTTCTGAAATCTTTAAATGGAAACAGCATTTCTCAGCACTGCTTCACAGCATGAGCGTTGCTGAGCAAGTAATATTTTTTAATTTAATTGCGAGATACATCATTCAGTAGATCTTGTCCAGAAATAAAACTGAAACACAACAAAAGCTTTCATAAGATCCACAAGTGATGATTTGTCATGCTGTGTCATCACTTCACATTTGCCAAGTGTGTCTCATTATCCGAGCCTGAATCCATTTTGAAAAATCACTTTGATATGCAGTAAATGGGCACGGATTTAAACGTGCGTGTTTGATTCCCATTCTTTCTATTTTCACAGTCAGTGTTCTGATTGGCTGCTTCTTGTCAGCGCTCTGTGTTCTTTTTTTTTACTTTTCGCTTTAAGCCACCTGCTGTAATGAAAGCAGTTAGAGGCGTACAGCATCACTCTTATGGAGGATCTTTGAAGAATCATTAGCTCTCATTGTGCCGTCTTAAGCGATTGTATGTAAGGACATGGAAATGTGATGAGCTCAGCTCCCCCGGTGCAGCTAAACCAATAGGAAATCCTTTCATTAACTAAATCAATAGGCTCCCCAGGTTCTGTGTGGCCACATATGTTCTAACTCTCACCTTATTTTGCATAGGAGGAGGTAGAAATGTTTCCCCTTTGTGCTTTGTGGTTTAACGTTCTCTTTTCTCATTTTCTGTTGGCATTGTTTGATGAAAGCAGCTTTATCATTCAGATTACATTTTTTGAAGCCTCGTTTCAAGATTGCCACCCACAGTTTACATAGATTTTGATTTATTCTAGCCTCTGGGTGACATATGGGTTTGTGTTTTGCTGTTGTTCAATTTCTTTATTACATTTTTTTTTTTTTTTTTTTTTTTTGGAGCATAAAATTATAGTTTTGATGACATGCAAAACAGTGTATATGCAGAGAGATTTTCTTCACTAATTTCTTGTATTCCCCATAAGGCTGGGGCATATGTTGATCTTATATCAATATCGTGATATGAGACTTAGACTTTAAGTTTTGTTATATTGTTATATTATCCTTGTTTTAAAGGCTGCATTACAGTGAAGTGATGTAATTTTCTGAACTTACCAGACTTTACTAACTGTTCTGTTGTTTTCTTTTACCTAAATATAAACAGATACTATTTGCATCCTGGGTGGGGTAGCCAATGTGGCTATTTAGACCCATGTGTATATTGCCTAGCATGGCAGAGACAAGCACCCAGGTGTCAACAATGCTATTTGCATCCACACAGCCAGTGTGGTTATTTACACCCACATGGCAGGGACAAACCGTGATCTTTCCATAAAACTAATCTAGTCATTTTGTTGCCTGATCTAAACCAAGTGGTTTTGTTGCCTTAATTTAACCAAATTGCGACTAAAAACTGAAGATAGTAATAAAAACTGTAACTAACAGTACCACTGACATAAAATTTCACACTACTGTCAAATTGCAGTCTCCCAGGGCAGGACTCCAACACGCTCTCCTGCAGAAAAGGCTTGTGTTTGTACCGCAGTCTCTTACTGACAGTGAATTTGTGGCTCTTTATTGCTAAAATAAGGGGGGTTGATTCTGAATAGCTGATTAGCTGCCATGTGCCTATTCATACCCCAGCGCAAATAGACACTCTTTTAGAAAAGGCAATCCTTGGAATATTGTCGCAAAATCAAGCATTCTGCTCAAAAACATAGGGATATTTGATTTTATCCACATGTTGCCCTGCATCATATTCTATAAGATTAGCATTTGTTTGCACTATTTGAGAATTTACTGCATGCAGTCTTAGAAAAATGTGTATATTGAGATCATATATTGCAGCATTTTAAGCCATATCGCCCAGCCCTAATCATAACAGACATAAATGGAGGGGTAAAAGGCTCGATGAATGCATGGATTACAGATATATAGTATAGTGGCGTGCTAGCAAAATCTCAAATTTGTGCTTTTTTTGACTTGAAATCTAGTCAAACCACAATAAATACATACACAGTGGAGTTTCATTATTTACAGGTCTATATGAAGACATGGGTATTAGAAAATGTTCATGGCAACAGCGTCCTCCAAAGATGATTTCGAACAGGAAATGTGATAGTCTCCAGGACACCGCGTGCATGTAAACACTGCCAATGTCATAACACATGACTGCAAATATCATTGAAGCTCACATAAAATAACCTGGAGACAATCTGTTCATCAGGCGGGATGATTTGGCACGGAACAAAAATATGTCCTCTGCAGAAGATGATTCAATAAGCATAGAGGTTGAGGATGAATACTTACCTCCTGATTAACCTTTTTTAATACATCTTATTTGATTTATTTAATCTTTGTCCATCTTCCGTGCAGATGTCTTTAAAATTTGATCTGCTGCTATACTTTGGTGGAGAATAAGAGATAATGTGAATAATCTCAGAATATCTTTGGGCCAAGATGGAGATGGATTTCTCTGAAACACAATGTTTAATGACTCATTATTGCGGTCAGCCACTGAAAATAGATGAGATAGACATTTTATCCTGATTAACGCGCCTAATGGGTTTGCCCATAAAACCAAACTGTTCCTTCAGTGATGCATGCTGAGTCTGTCTCTCTCTCGTATTTTCAGGTCGATAATGCATACACTAATCCATCAAGATTGACAGTGATCATTAGAATAATAAGGAGAGCAGATATTTGATATGAACTCTCTTGGTGGCTGTTGCCAGTTGAATAAAATTGTCTGAGACAAGCGGGCAACCTTGACAGCAGAAGCCAATAACTCGGTGAAATTCATCATTCATCCCACAAAAGTTCATCCCCGAGATAAAGTTTTCAATTTGCAAATAAATATAGATGTATTTTTTACTAACTCTGGCGCACAAGCCGACATTGTTTGAGGTTCCTGCCCTCGTGTCTCAGTAGAGGCATAGACACAGCTGAGACTCCATAATGTACTACCAATAAACAATCTATATTTACTAAAGTGTTATCAACCCGGTGCTGAAGGCATAAACATAATTTGTTATGCAGGCAGCGAGGGTAAGGTGTGTGCTCGGCTGTGTGAATGGAGGTTTTCAGGTGTGGATGTTTGTAAGCAAATATTTGTGTGTGTGTGTGGGTCAAAATTATGTGCCAAACAGAGCTAACAAATATTTATATATCTCTAAGCAAGTTGTATTTTTGCATCTTATTAAATATTAGTTTGTTGTGTTTGCAACTCTGCAACTCGTAGAACTGTATCCATCAATAAAATTCAAAATAGGGGAGACTAGGCAGCGTTGCGACACCGGGTTAGTTGTGACACTGCCAGTGTAACCAATCAGAAAAGGACCACAGTGATGTCATCAATATGGTATACTGCCATTTAATTGTTGTGCTCACGGGAGAAGCAGTTTGTCTCTGTGAGCAACATTGTGGATTTTCCGGCCAAAAAACTGTTATTCATATAGGAAAGCTAAATTTTTTTTTATCAAGATTATTTGTGTTGTTTTGTTTACTTTACTCTGCTCTTAGTGTGTTATGAACGTTTATTGACTTGATCGAGATGTGTGGTAAAAATTGGGAGCTAAAATTTGAAATTGTCAAGCATTTCACGAAGTCTATCAATAAAATATAAGAAAAGGGGGAAGGACTTGATAAGTACTTACATCTTCTTGTTCGTTTTGGGCATGAACATCATTTTTACTTTTCAGTTGCAGTCCTTTGGCAAGATGTTTTGTAACCTTTAAAATGATAAAATTGTGTATTTCTGCTTAACGTTGCTGTTATGTTCATGTATTTCTCTTGTTAGTGTTTTATTTTCTTACTCGCATATTTAATCAGATTTTTAAGAAGTTCAAAATAAAATAAAAATATATATATAACCCAATATAACAGATTATCTTGTTTATTTTGATACTTTGCATTCATGCTACCTTCAAGCTCACATACTAAACGAGTTACCTATGCAACAGCTGCCCAAAAATTTCTGCATTATGTGCATAGAACACTTTGCAGACTCAAGGCAAAAAGAAGTGTGGGTCAAGTGTGTACGTTGTCAGTTCTGGGCTCACAAAGCCTGCACCCCAGGGGCACCCACCTACATTTGCCTGAACTGTGACAGTGATTGAGGCTTATGTTTCATATCCACATCATGAATACAGCCTACCCCCACACATAGAGTGTTTTTAAATTGTTCACTTTATTCATAATGGTTTATTCTTTATTCTTTACTACAGTTCTTTCATAAATTAGATGGTGTGAATAATAATTTAGCAAATTACTTTTGATTGTTACATCAATCCCCAGTAGCGGGGTAGATTGTGACAATGGAATTCTTTGTGTTTGACGTCCAGTTGAGTTTAATTTGAAGCAGACAAATTACAGGTACCATGTACAAAAATTTGAGAGCTCTACCATGAAGAACCACCGAGTTACTGACGCTCAGACAAAAAGTGTTACGACCGTCCATGCTCTCCACTATACCTCTATTAATTGTTTAATGATGTGTGTGTCATAAAGAAACAAACGTATTGGCAGAGAGGCTACACTGACTTTTATAGATGGGAACAATAAGTCATTCAGTGCTCATGTTGAAACAGAGCCATCACATCATTTCATGACTAAGTTTCAGCACTACAGATGCACTGGTACGTACTATGACAGAACTAATGGAACTAATGGAACCAACGGCCATCCATCTCTGAAGTACTTGTACTTGGACGAGAAATTAAGCTTATCGTGATGCAGATATATTAAAAGCACAGTAAAATACTTTTCTAATGGGGTGTTGAGAATGAAGAGGTGAAGCACTCACTTTACTCCAGTTACAGGCAGAATAACACCAGAAGTGAGGCATTTCTTCCCTTAACAGAAAAGGATAAAATTCACTAATATGAGCCACTGCACCAGATGAACACTGAAATACACAGACAGCATGCACATATACATCTGGATCACCTTAACTTTCACTTAACACATTCAATTTACCATCATCTTATGATATTTTCCACAGTCATTACACCATTTCTTCCTTTTTCAGTCCCACAATCAACTAAAAATACATATTATTACTGATGTCTAATATTTAGACATGATTATATGTGTAGTTTTTTATACTCCAGAATATATAGTTTATATCAGCAGTCTTCAAACTGAGGTCTGAGGACCAACAGGGGTCCTTGAGTAGGTTGTGGGGTCCCCAGCAAAAGGAGGAATAGAATATTTTAGCTTTAATTACATTTTTGGTGACACTTAATATTAAAGTGCCTGTAATAAGCATTTGTTAACATGTAATAAGGCCCTTTTAAAATAGAAAATAGAAAACAATTTTAAATCAATCAATAAATACGTAAATAAATAAGTTAAAATAAGATAAAATATACATATACATATTTCAGTCAGACAACTCACATTTAAGAATGTTTATTGCAGCAGCAGGAAATAGTTAGAGTTTGGCGACTAGGCTCCGACCTCATCACCCCTCTCAGATTATGTTTACACGGAGATACTGAGGAGCGATGAACAAATTTCTTGGACGCCCTGTCGGAGCCTGCAGGAGGATGCTGCGGTGGTGGTGGGGCTGAGTGAGCAGGCAGAGGGAGAGATGGGAGGTTTTAGCAGCAGACCGCCAGACTGGAAGGGAGCGTTTGGTATGTACTACAGAGAGTGAGGCGTGTCATGTGTGATGTCGGTTGACTGCCTGAACTCAAACAGAGAGAACCATGGAATAAGCAGTTTTAGGGGGGTCGTTGGATTTCAGGAAATGTCTTGATTCTTTTAGGTCCGTCAAAATGTCAAGAAATAAAGTAATTTTCTAGTGTGTTAAAATCGATTTGTAAAGTACAGCCATTTCTTGTTCAAATTAGTTTCTAATATGCTGTAATTAAAATGACCTCCATGGTAGTTCAGATAGCCTAAAGATACATTTCATCACTAATTCACAGAAGTTTTTACATTGCAGGTAAATTAAGTGAATACATGATATAAATGTCAGGACTAGCTGCTGCTGCTGGCTGCTGCTGCTGCCTTTTAGCCAGGCGTTGGGGATATTTTTTAAACAGAGGATGACAAATTATTTGCTATTTTTAAATGTACCATGTCCTTTGATAATTGACTTGATTAACGATTTCTGCCCCAAATGATGAGCTAGATCCTGTGAAATAATGTACCATGGCTGCCCTCAACTCCATTAAATTCACTTGATTTAAGTAATTTAGACAGGAAGAATCGCTTTTTGACAGTGATTTTATGGTTCATTGGATTGAAGAATGTATTTTGATTGCCTTTGGCTAAACAATAGCCAATATTACTGTATATTTTTGCAGTGTAATTCTACTTGTAATATGCGTTATTATCTAAAACTTACAATGCTGTGGCTTTCTTACTGGTTATCTTACATAAGATCTTTTTCTTGAACAGTACAAATGTCCAAATTTTGGTGGAATTGAGGAATATGCATCCGTGACCAGAGGATAATCACAAATGCTCAGTTTCTTGGTGATCAGTTGCATAACAACATCAAATGTAGAACACCAACATATGACTCACAGAGTTTTTCACATAAACATGCTGGTGATTTGCATTTTAACTAAGAAATATTACATAAGTTTAAAAGCATACAAAGACATTTCAGCAAATGAATTTATAGACAGGATGTTTAGCCACAGGACGCTCAAGTGCAATATCAAACCAAAAGCCTATTTAACATCCTCTTTATGTGTTTTTTGTGGGAAGCAGCTGCATCACTTTTACATTTAAAAGCGGAAATGCTAGCAAGTTAGCTTGTTTTTGTTCTTCCTCTTGATCGTCTTCATCATTGCCATCTTTCCCATGCATATACAGTTTATAGAACATGAAAATATTTTGAAAACTTAATTGATTAAATTCTCCTCTCAATATTGCTCCCATAGATCTCCATTATCTGTTGCAAACAAAGAGGAAGCTAAAAGGTTTTCTTGTTGTTTGTCTGCTCAGTGAAGTCTAATGGAAAAAAAAAAAGACATTTATAAGATGGACCTTGACATTTTCTTTCGCTGCGAGGCAGCTTAAGATCTGTAACATCAAAGCTAAAGTTCTCTGAGATCACAGAAGGTCTAGTAGCCTATGAACAGATAGCAGTTTGTAGTTCAGGGAAGTGGTCAACCTTTGCAATAACTTCTAGCCATCACGTGAAGAAAAGAGAGAAAGAAAGCCTTGTGAATTTTTTTTATGTTAATCTTTGGACAGTTCAATGTAATTTCAGTTCAATTCAGTGTTACATTAAAATATAACGTGTTTGACTTCCATGTTTTACCACAACACAGTCTGAGAATAGCAACATATGATGATATTATGACTCATGTATTTCTTTTGATTTATTTAATGAATGTAGGCAAATGATACACATAACATACACACACAGGACCAAATGAAGACATTGACATATAACTTGAAAACAAATAAAAAAGAAATAAAAAAGAAAACAAATAAAATTGAAAGGAGCGCCTCTGTAATCAAATAATTAGATTTTACAGTGCCAGTACATTTAGAAGCTGAGATATATATGACCGGTAGAGCGTATGTGGAGTTTTATAGTCTGTCTCTTCACTAGAACAAATCTTTTCCCATTTCATATTTTGTTGTTCTAGTTTGTGATGGTTTTTAGCAGTTGTTTGTTTTTGTTTTTTTTTTTTTCAAAATTAAATTTGACTTGCAATGCATTTTTATTTTATTTTATTTTATTTTTTTTAAGGAAACTTAGACTAAGATTAGTTCTTGAGCTTTAAATATAAATAACTGTATACTGGGGACAGTCATTATCCATAACCCCCAAAGTTTAAGGGTGTAAATTTAAAGTGGATGTCAGGTGGCCTCAGCCAATTTTGGGTGTTTGTCCAATAACTTGTAACATGTGGACGGTAGAAAAAGAAATTCATCTGGTCTTCCTCCTCAGTGTTAAACATGTGAAGGTGTTTTTTAGCGGCAGTTATTTTGTGGAATTGACAAGTTCTAGGAATCAATGTGTTCTATAAATTGTTCTGGATAATTGTTTCCAAGATATGAAAATACTAAATTTATCTTCCCCAGATGGAACAGACTGTGTACGGGAGAGCATTAAGGCCTCTGGTCTCCAAAATGAACTTATAAATCATTTTAATTATCTTTGTTTTGGATTGCCATTTTGACACATTGTAATAGATGCACAAAGCCGCTGTCTGTATCCACTCTTCATTAGTTTTCTTTTCTACTTAGTCTGGATAGCTGAAAGCAGCTGACTGGATTTAAAATTATTACATATCTTACCATACATACAGCGAAACCGAAGAACGGAAGTCACCAATGCTATCTAGTACATCAACTCAAGTATTAAACAAATTTTTTTGTGTGATTTTTTTTTTTTTTTATCACCTAAGAATGAAATTTCTTTCTTACCCTATGCCTGCAGCGCCTGTCAGTGAGTACAGCAGGCAGGACTTAAGTGTCTCACTGAAGGATATTCTCTCATTTATGGATGCAAACAATGGTCATACTAAGGCCTCACAGAAAATTATCTTACTTATGTCTGTGCATCTGGTGCCTCTAAATGATTTCATTCTTGTTAAAACCTGCAGAAAACCAAGCAGGGTGGATGGGAAAAGTGCACCTCTTACAAGCCATGCTTGTGGCTTGTGCAAATAAAAGACACAGAAAGGTTTTCTGAAACACCCTTGAAAATACAGTCCTGGGAGACATTTGAAGATATCTCATTCTCCAGGTGCATGTTATGTGGAAATACACCCCAAGTCAGCAATTCATATATTCATAGTGTTTTCCATGTTGCCTTAAGTATACATTTTCCATATAGGTTATGAATAATATGGAAATTGCATAAACACTTCTACAGTTGAGAGGCACTTTGTTCTCAACAATTACTATGAAAATATATAACACTGTTGTCTATTGTTTTGATCCCAAATTGTAATCCTTGTTGTTAATTTTGTGGCTAGAAAATGGCCCATGCTCGCACAGGATTTTTGTGAACATGTAAACATGTTACCAGTTGCAGCGTTTTTACAAAAAAAAAAAAAAACATAAGGCAATGTTATGCAGATTGAACAAAGCTTCCGGGGGAACAGTCTCTCCTTCACCACTCGGGTCCACACCAATCACTTGGTCATAAATTCACTGTGTTGAAATGATTAATGTTACAGGCTGAACAGGAGTGGAGCAGTAAACCTAGTTGCGGTGCAGCTTCATCCATGAACGCAAACTTATTTCTCGACCAAGTTTGCACACCCGCTCGGAAACATCCCTGCGATTTATTAACACACACCCGTCTGAAAGTCAGTAACCAAAAAAAAAAAAAAAAAGTCAAGCTCTAAGGAAAAAAAAGAAAAAAAGAAAAGGCCATGCAATCCACTGTGCTCTCACTTTTCCCAGCATGTGTCACACGCTGCTGTTGAGCCTCCTCATTAGGACTTATAAATGGAGTGGCTGTCATGGCTGACACAGGTATGAAGTGCACACGAGGGCAGAATTTGTCCTTGTGTTGGCACCCTGTCTTCACTGTGACTGTCATGGGGTGAGGTTGGAAGGCATGTGAGCGCCATGCTGACCCTCAGGAATTACACCATCTCCACTGAGGCTTGTCAGTTACTGCAGGACATGTTGATATCTGTACAGTGTATGATACTGTAAAAATAAACCCTTTGTTTTATCTTAGTGTGTATTAGAAACACACAGCAAGTTTTCATCATATATGTTTTCTTCAAACTATAAAAAGAAGGTCTCAGGAGAGTTTTAGGTCTCAAACGATGCATGCTGGAAAGTCTGCAAATATGCAGACTTTCCAAAAACATGGTGAATACCTGAGTATATCTTTATAAATTGCATCATAAGAAGGAAGCATACTTTATTAATCCCCTGGGGGAAACTGCATTTTTCACCCTGTTGTAATTGTTATACACTCATACACAAACAAGACCCTTAGATATGTATTGGAAAGATGTCAGAGCGAGGGGACAGCAACCATACATAATAGTCAGGCACCCCGAGCAGTTAGGGGGTTCGGTGCCTTGCTCAAGGGTGCCTCAGCAGTCCACGCTTTGGTCCACGCTGGACTAAAACTGGCAACCCTACAGTTCCTAAGCCAAGTTTTAGGGACTGAGCTACTGCTGTCCCTAAATGTTACATTTTAGTGTATTTTCATCACATTTGCTCCTAGAAGTAGAAGAAGACACTCAGTTGCATAATAATCCAGTGGAAATTTAGGTTTTGTATCAGCAAGGATAAAAATCATATTTTTTTAATTGCATCTCCATTTACTCTGGAATGGTAATGAAAATATACTTACTTACAACAGACTGATATTTGTTGGCTTCTTACCAATCAACAGACACCAGAAGTATGCGTACAGGCCTTATGGTTGAGGAGGTATACCTGATGTATTTTGGGTATGTTATTTTTGTTGTTTTTGCCCTAAATAATGGCTTCGGGCAGGTTAATTTAATGAGTTGAAAAGGCTTCAGGTTAGAAGAACTCGTGTTTACAAGTTCTAAAAATAAATATGAGAAACTTTGGGTTTAATTAACTTAAATAAATAGAAGCTTTATATTTACATTAAATTAATGAGAAAAATTAGGTGACTCCACTAAATTCCTGTATGAGTTTTTTTAAAGTGCGTAAACCAGGCCTGTGGGCTAAAATCTGGCCCTTTACTGACCTCAGTCTGGCCCTCGGATTGTTTATAAATATGAAAAAAGTAATTGGGCTAATTCCACTCTGTTGTGAACATCAAACTAATTGTTCAGTGATGTGAACTGAATGTTTTCAAAAAAGTAACTCATTTGAGAATTTAACTGAAGCATGAGTCTCAAATGCAACGCTGTGAGGAACAGTTTCAACATGTCTAAAAATCAACATTAAACAAATAACGTTCATTGAGAATCAACAATATTTCTGTAAATCGACTGTTTTTATGATGATTTCATGCCAAGGGATGTGATCAGATAATGTAGAAAACATAATGATATTAATAAAACGTTGCAGATTTACCAGTTGGTGCATTTCTGTCCTTCCTTCTTGGCAAGTACATTGATCACACCTACATAGTTAGAAAATTTGATTGATAGGAGTTGTAAAAACGTTATACAAGCCTAATCCGATTTAGATCTCATTGAATGACATCTGACTGAACACAGAGCAACAGCGCAAGCTTTTCGGGGAGGTCTGTCTTTTGTGCACCGACTCACAGATTAATAATGTGTTACAAATGAGCCTCTGGTCGCGCCCATATTTTGGAGTTTCTCACAGAATTATCATGTTTAACATTTGACAGCTATATTAACTGATGAAGAACAGATGAATTGAGACAACCGTGTGGATTTCAGCTCCGCAACATACAAACCCAACTTTGTATTCGAAAAATATCCCAGTTTTCCAGCCACTGTTCTCTGCAGAGGGGACGAATCCTGCTCATATTTCTCTGGGATGCTGATGTGATGGTGCCATGACGATGTTTAAGTAGCAAGACAAAATGAGCTTGACACATTGGTAAAACGTTACATTTAGTGCGACTCTTCCCTAATTGAACGGGCCTGCTGTAAACCAGGCTTGTGCCTATGAAGGATACGGGGCCTGCAAGAGGATACAATGTGATTGATTGGCAGATATTTATGTCTAGTCTCACACCACTAACTCCCAAAGTGTTCCAGCCAATTAGCTTTAGTTAAGAGTGATTTCCTTGGAGACATGGTGAAAAAGCAGTTTTTTGGCAAGTGAGCAGGCATGTCAAATGACTCAAATAATCAATTCCGGTGCCAAATTGACAGTTATTTAGACTATGTTGTTTTATCATAGCTCTCCTGCTGTTTCTCATTACACTTACTTTCACACCTTGAGATGCAACTTGAATCCCAATTATAGGAAGAAGTAATTCTTTGCATGCACTAAGAGTCCATTAGGCTCTGACAGCAATAGTCCGGAGGTATCTGAATCCTCGCTACACGTTCTGTCCCATCTCATGCAGGTTATTATAATATACCCTCTGTATACGTGTTGAAAAAGTCATTTTCAATGAATTCAAAGTGGCCGGTAATGTATTGCATCATTGTTTCTGCCTGACTGCTCTGCAAACATGGGATCAGCAGATGCTATTTCGGATAGTGAGCCTCAATGATCTGTTATCCCCTCATTATATTCATTTGTCCATTTCAATGTTAACTTTGTGTGCACTAGGGCAGGCCTGATGGCATTTTAAATGTACCGAAAAGCAAAATTGAAGCAATTTAACCCGTGTCAGGGTGCATAATTTAAAGCAAAAATCTCTCAAAATGATGCTTCTCTGAACACATTTTGACATTTTGAACAGGAGGCTACACTTGCTGAGTATATTTTTGCTATATTTTGCCAAGATATTTTGGGCATATAAGCTATTCAGCATCAGCATATTCATAATTTAGGTTGGAAAACAAGCCGCCCTCTTGACTGTATGCTTGGGTGTTTTTGCTCCCTTTTTCCTGTAGTAGAATATGCTGCATAACCACAATTTAAGATGGTTATATATAAATTCAATAATCTCCTGTGGAAGTGGCTTACAGTATTAGTAATTTTTCAGCATGCAATTGTTATACACTATGGACTCCTGCTCTAAACAATGATTAGTCTATATGAGTCATGAGCAGCATCAGACAGCTTAATCCATCACTGTGCTCAAGCAACCACTCTCTTCCTCTAGTTTCTGCTGGCCTTGATGAATCTATAACACCTTTTTCCAGGAGCCTCATAACTTACTGCCTTTAATGACCAATTCTCACTTCGCAGGCCTTGTTCTTTATATTTTGATAGCCTTTGGTGTAAAGAATGTACTCTTAACGACAGTGCATTCAACAGCAATAAGTCACTGTTTTGGATATTGTGGAGGCTCTGGCTGTTCCTTCAGAACACAGATTCACAGCTCATGCAAGACAATTACTTTTACCACTCCATCATTGTTCGTGCCAGAATCCCATCCAATCCAACTGTTATGCAATCTGTAAACTTGTATAATAATCTTGTTGTATAATAATCACTGTCATACACTGTTTCTGTCAAACTCTCTCTACAGATAGATGGATGGATAGATAGATTCTTCTTTTGCAGAAACAAGTTGGTTCTAGTCATGCCGTCTTTAGATGTAATCTCTGCTTCTTGTTTCTCTGCTGTGACTTGCAGCTTGTAAAATGTAATGTGTTGCGTTTTAGGGCAGAATGTACAGTGCAACTGTTATGGTTGAGTGGGAGTTTCGCTTATTGGGTAGCACCATTACCTCACAGGAAAAATATTCAGTGCAAATCTCAACACTGGCACTCTCTCCTAGCTGATCCTTTCCACCTACATTATTCAGTTTGCCCCACAGTCCAAAAACATCCAGGTCAGGTTGACTACAGACTCTAAAGGATTCACACCAGCCTTGTTTAGTCCGGTTGAACCGAACACGGGAGTGTTTACCATTTGGGTTAGTGTGAACCAAGCCCCTAGGAAGAGCCCAAGGCTTCGAAAGTAATTTGACATAGTGACCAAACCGTGTAATGACAACGTCATGCGATGTTTTACAGCCAAAAAAGACTTTTTCCCCATAGACTTACATTGTGAAAGGAGCAGCTGTAAAATGGTGGATAAGTTTTTTGTCACAACCCCCATGAAATGATTTATTTCATTATCGGGATTTGATCCATCTGGTCCAAGAACATTTGGAAGTCTAGAAGAGCCACACATTTAAATCATTTTATCCACATTCAAGTTAGCGAGGCTAAACCAGAATTTAGCAGCTCTGCTGAAGGACGTCTATACTGCAACACAGAACCTGGCTTCATGTGCCACTGAGCAGCTCTCATAGGAATGAATGGAGGCCCACCTCCAGTGCTGTACCTAGTTCTCCCTTATACACCCACGGTGTGAAACCAGATAGGAACTCTCGTGTGAACCAAACAGTCGCTCTGTGATCGGCCATGAAGAGTTGGTCTTTGACCGCTGTTAAGTGAACTCAGGAGCGGTTCATTTCTGGTGTGAACACCATTCAAACCAGAAACATGGTATTATAATACGTGTCATTTCATTGGTTAAAAAAACATTTCTTTTCCTTTTTTTGTGAATTAGTCGCATTTGCTACCAAAATGTGGACTGGGGCATGGACTGAATAGTGAGAAATACCTGCATTATTAGATTATTTAAAGGGACAAGACCTCTCACCTGTAGTGTTGTTTATCCATCTAGATTTTTTGGGTGTGTGCTGCAGAGAAAGTAGGAACTACTTTCTTTTCTGCCATAGCATCTACCTTAGTGTCATGTTGGATCTACTCTCTTTCTGTTAGAAAGAAAGTAACTTCCTACATGAAACTGTTCACAACAAGGTATGTGAATTATCTTTGAATTTTTCAACAAAGTGTCGTTTAGTCCCGTTATACTGGATAGAAGGCAAACATCTCTATGGCTGATATCTCCAAAACTTCAACTCACATCCCAAAAAAATCTAAATTGATAAATTGCACTAAAAGCCAGGGACGAAATATATATTTTTGATTTTGGCTGAACTGTCCCTTTAATACCCGCTGTATTATAAGACATCCATATGTGCGATTTTCAAAGGTCTGCTGGTATGCACTCCAGATCAACCCCAAAATGAAGAGAAGCTGACACTGCTCCATGATATGTAATATTCAGGTAGAAACTGGAGGGTTTTTTTTTTTTTTGTTTTTTTTTTTTTGTCTTTTGATCCACTGACTGACCAATAATCCAACAACATTTCCATTGCATGACTGGTGTGAACAATTTCTGGACCATTTGAGTTTTGCCTTTGTGAACGCAAACCAGACCATTTGGAAAATTGGAACAAAGCATCATCTTTGTATTGGTTTAATCCAGGAAGCTGACCTTTAGGTGTGAACTCACCCTGAATTTCCTGGATTGTAGCTATTGTCTGCTGTTGTTTGCCCTGAATTCGACTGGTAAACTATATATTTTGCTCTGTGCTTGGGAAGAAAAGTTCTACCCCTGTACCGTCCCTACACATAACTCGTTTTTAGAGAGCTGATGGGGGTATGGACAGGAAGAGGCGATACTACCATCACACCAGATGAAATGATGTACCACTTGGAAATATTGTTAAAAGAAATTCATAAGGAAGACTGTGCTAGCCTTCATCCTTCTTCAGAGTTTGACACATAACTGAATTATGTAAAACTGGTAATGCCCCCTGCTATGGCTTAGAGCCCCTTTATTATGCCAGCCTAAGAGAAAAACCTATTTCAGATATCAGGTATGGTATTGCAGAGTGACGGGTCTAAATATCACAAGCTGCCAGAGGTCTTTTAGACCTCTAAATATGCCACTCACAGTGTGCTGGATGAACAATATTTCCCACTGCAATACACTACAAAGCTTTGCCAAAACATCCTAGAAACTAAAGGCAGAAGAGATAAGATAACTATTTCATCCCATGGTATATCTAACCTGGTTGTGTAGCATGTGTCAAAAAAATTGGTTGCACTTTATTTTACAGTAAACTAATGAGACATAACAAGCTGTACTTTATATTAAATTTGACAAAAACTAGAAATAATATGTTCTTATTTTCTTTATTAGACACTTATTAGACTTTATTAGAGGATAATTATGGCCACAATACAACAGAACTGTACTGTAAATTAAAGAATTAAAGTGTATTGTTTCACATTGTCACTGATATTCCTCAGATAATCTTCTACAGTATCTCTATAATTTTGGCCTTTACTTGATCTGGTTCACATATTGTTTTTAAATAGGAGGCAGCAGATATGTGATTTCACTTTAGTTTACAGTACAGTTCTGCTGTAACGTGTTGAGTCTCGAGTCTCTTTTTCCTGACTGCGCTGTCCATTTTTCACTACTGCTAGCAAACAATGCAGTTGTGTTGCTAGCTAGCTGTGTTTTGTTAAGGTATACAGAGCAACCAAACACTTTTCCTTCTCTTACTTACTAGGTCCTAGCAGCACTCAAATTTATCATTTAAATTAATTAATTTATTTATTTTAATTGGGTAAGCAAGCATCTCCACATTGATTAAACTCCATTTAAATTCGGTTTCCATGAATAAAGTTGGATTTACCAAATAGTTTTTAATTTGTTCAACAGAGCTCTGCATAATTTTAAGTCTGACTTTAGTCATTTTATGTGTTCCTAATTACCCTCTAAGAAAGTCTAATAAGGGTCTAAAAGTGGGAAACAATACACTTTAGTTTACAGTCATTTCTGTTGTAAAGTTTAGTAAAGTTTACAAGGGTCTAATAAATGCTGTCAAATAAAGAACATACTATTTCTAGTTTTCCTCCAATTTGATTCGTCTTGTTAAAAGCCCACTTAAAGGTTTTCACTCTCCTCTAGGTACCTTTCCATGAAGTTGCTCTTTTCTCTCCATATAAACAACATAGCTATCCATGACAACAGCTTTGTGGATAATTATCTAGATGATGTAATTAGAGCCTCTCAGGGCCCTTTGGTCCTGAAGGACTCACCAGAAGGCTCCCTCCTATGGAGCGCAGAGACAGACACACAGCCCCAGCGTCAGACGGAGGGGTGTGAAGTAGCCTCTTGTATTCATTCATCTTGCCCACAACACTGAGGCTTTTTCCTGCTCATTAGAGCTATACTTACACTCTAATGAGGAAGCAGGAGGGTGTTGGCCATGGGGTGGAGACACACAGCGGTCATTTTATTTTTGTTTGAAGGTGACCACGAGATTTAATGGAGGTGCACCACTTGCATGTGATCCGTCTCCCCTGAGTTGTTAAACTCTCCATCGCTTTGTCTCTTTAAACTTATTGTCTCCTTGTCTCTGGTCTTTGGCTTCCCGTCTCTCTCTGTCTCCCTCCTTCTTCCTGTCATTCACTCACTCGCACTCTCCTCTGCCCCTGCGTCTCCTTCACCAGAGCTGAGGTGCATGTTGGAGCTCTTCCTATCGTGAATAATGCGCATCAACTGCAGAGGTCAAATGGAATGGGTTTTGCGAGATAATGACTGGAGTGATGGTACCTGGGCGCCACCAGATTGTGGAGTGTCTGAGCTTGTCATAAAACGACAGGGGAGGAGGACGCTGGATGCTCACTGTGTCCTTTTATACATTATGAATGTCAGAAACGGCAATGTCAAAACGATCCTGTTCTCATCACACCCCTCTCCACCAGCTCCCTCCACCAACAATCTCTGTCATTTTTGTCTTCATCCAAGCAGAAAAAAACCCTCAGTTCATCCATAGGTCACACGTCCGTGTACAGCATTTACAAACTCAATCTGTGACTGAGCGACAGCCATATCGGACAGCTTTGTGTCATCATCCAACATCACATGCCACTCAAAGCTAATATTTATAGCATCTGTCTTCTTGTCATTGAATGACTTTGATGCCGCTCTCCTGCGCTACAAAGTCGAGGTTCACTCCCTCCTTTGTGTCGGCCCCCTCGGTATCTTCTTGAGATTTACAGCTCCATTGACTGTTTCCCTTTCTCCCCTCCTTCCGCTACATTTAAAACCCAAGGAAACATCACAAGTTAAGGGAATCGGGGGCATCACTCCGCCGTCTTCCTCCACTTTGCTGCTCTAAACACTGAGTTTCAGCTCAAATTGCATCCTATTAAAAGTCAATGAGCCGTTGTCACATTATTACAGGCCCTGGACTTGACAGCTCACAAAATAATCTATTAAAACCCATGAGTCACTGTGATGTGTTTGGAGCTCACGCACAACATTAAAATTGATATTTGGGACACAGGATATCACCTGTCATTGGGAGAGTGGGGCCATCATTGAATAATAATTAGATGAAAAACTCAAATGAATAAGTAAAATGAGAGGAGACTAGAAAATGCGATGCCATTTTTTATTCAGACAGCTGTGTGTGAACTGTGACTTTGCAGACAAGTGGAACAACTTGGGAAAGAAGCAGGTTGAGAACAAAGGCAGTGTATGATAGGACCGCTGTGTTCCCCAGCACCCGGCAGCCATCACCTAGCTTGCTCACTTTTCACAGAGCATCACTTTGTGGAATGACCTGAGACTGTGACAAGTTTTAAGATTTTGAAGGTGCAAAATTTGAAGCTACTGTTTAAATCTAAGTTGAAAATAATAGGGCCTGAGCATTTAATGCTTGCAATGCAAGTTAAAGGCCAACTTGATTGATACGTTTGCAAATTAATAAATTCTTTTTTTTTTCCTTACTGTGCTGCCCATTTTTTAATCCTAATTTCTCCATTATTTCAGCCAGGTTTTTCTCAAAGGAAGACAAATTCGAGTTTCTGGCAAAAAAAAAAATGTAATTGTTTAAAAACATTTTTGCTAGCTAGCAACCTGTGTAGCATTTTGTTAACTTTTAAGCGAGCTAGCAAACAATCATATGTTTTGTTAACTTTTGAGCTGGCTAGCAACAAATGTAGCATTATGTTAACTTTTTAACTAGCTAGCTCAGGACGTTTCACTACCCCAGAATGATGGTACTTGATGTCCTGATGCATTTACATGTTTATGTATTTACATTTAGGCTCAACAATTTCAACAGTTTTTAGCTAGGTAGCAAACAATGTAACCTTTCGTTAAGGTGTACAGAGCAAACAAAAGAGTTTTAATTAATTCATTAATTTTAATTTGGGTAAGCAAGCATCTCCACAGTGATTAAACTCCATACAAGTTTTGTTTCCATAAATAAAGTTGGATTTACCAAATAGTTTTTAATTGTTCAACAGAGCTCTGCATAATTTAAAATCTAGTTTTAGTCATTTTAGCTTTTCTAAACTCTGATTAGAACAAATTTTATATGAACTTAATCCATGTTGGTGCAGCCCAGCCAAAGATTATATTTGTCAGCTCGGCTGGTCTGTGGTGCTTTTTATGAAATGATAATATCCACCTTTCTCTGTACGGTATGCGCACTCGGATGTTTAGAAGACATTTAGTCTAAGTGGAATTTGTCTCTTTCTTCAGACAGAGAAATATATGTTGCCATGTTCTATTTGTGCAAATATGATGTATCTTCAGCATCTAAATTAGAGGAATGAGACGGCTCTATTGCAGCCTGTCTTTGTGGTCTCGGCGAGGTGTTCATTTACATAAAAATCTTTCTTTTTGCGGCTTTGTGGATTGAACCGCTTTAATAATTTATATTGTTGGATCTGCTTGCTGGAATGATGTATGTGGGTTCTTTTCACAGGGAAGGTCAATGTTCAATTCATAGAATGGTGTTTTGAATCTGTTGTAATACATCTGTTCCCTCATCAAGATCTTGACTAGCGTTGCTTTTTTCGCTTTTAAAGCCCCAGTACAATCCTCACCACCTCTGGTGCTGCAGCCTCACAGAAGCGGAGGTTCCCTTGGTGCACATGTTAACACCTGATAGCTCCAGTCCCCCATGACGGTAACCCAGGGCCCTGGTGGGATAGCTGACCTTGTGGACAGGTTCAGGGTTTTGCCAAGGATGCTGCTCATGTTCCTTATTTAGACCGCTTTGCTAAAGTGGGAGGCTGAGACAGATGAGCATCCTGAGTGAACATGCTGCAGGGACCCTGGGTGACAGCAGGGATTTCCATCATTTAGCTTTATGCCTTCACTACTCTGCCTCCTCTACACCCATCCTTCCCACCCCTACTGGCTTGTGATTAAACAATCACACTTACTGTTACCATAAGATTTACAGTGGCAATACAGTAAATATACACATACACAGGCTAAGGGAGTAATGGAATACACGTAATAGAGCTACAGAATTAGAAAAGAATACTTAGAATCAGTCACAGAAAAAAAAATACATACTTAGATTACTGATACATTTAATAAAAATAGGGATTATCATTAGGATTACATTTTAAAATAAATAACAGTGCACTATCATGTGCAGTAAGTCTCACAACACCACCCTGGTCTCAGTTGTCAAATGCTTTCACTGGGTGGAAATTTCACCTTTTGTTGTCTATATATCAAAAAATGGGAACAACATCACATACTGTGCAAGTTATGTCTTCCACCTGTAAAAATGCTGTCCTCATCGAAGGACTCGGCATCAGCGTTAATTTTGACAGAAAATTTTAATTTAGTTTTAGTCATAATATTTTGATTAAAATGTAATTTAGTTTTAGTCATATTTTAGTCATCTGATTTATTTTAGTGTTAGTCGACTAAATGTAATGTGTATTTAGTCGACTCTGTCTACTGAACGAGACATACAGCAAGTGCATGCGAACTGACCTATCCAACTGAGTGCACTTTCTCACCTCCTGACCACACGAAGAGATTAACTCTGATTGGGTCTCCTGCCAACCCGTCCCTCCCTAACATTTTCGTTCCATCTTAATTTGTTGACGAAACCGTCAATACATTTTGCCATTGTTTTTGTTATTGTTAATTAGTTTTTAATTAGTTATTGTCTCATTTTTGTCGGTGAAAACAAGACAGAAATTATTAGTCAACAACACTGACACTGCTCGACATTTAAGTTACATACACATTTACAGGTAAGACCGATAGTTAACATTAGCCAGACAAAATCCAGTTAGCTATACTGCTGCTGCTGAGAAATATTTTGGGGCAGTAGGTGGTGATGCGGGTGACCAGAATGGTGTGTGGGTAAAAACACAAACCCCGGATTAGCATAAGTTTATAGCAGTTTACTTGAAGTTTGAGTGTAAATCGAATACTTAACCCTGCACATATAACACAGACACACAGTTTCATACAGTACATGCAATTAAATATGCATGCGCAGAGAAATTTACTGAGAATGCTCAGTTGTCTTTACTGCAATATGGCAGTAAGACACACGCCATTAAACACTAAGCAGCTGCTCTATGTCTGTGAATTAATATGCATGAAAACATAAAATAATCCCTGTTCTTTTATCCTGTCAGCTTCTGTCCAGTCATATCTACAGTTAGCGTGTTATAAATGAAGTTGTTTGAATAATGAGTTGAAGAAGTTGTGCGGGTTGTTGCACCCTCTGGTGCACAGGGGGATAGTGGCTGTCTGTCACAGCGGTGAGTGACATGCACACATGGCGCTGAAACGCAGCGGTGCCGAGCTGGAAGCTGCCATCCTGACCTTCCTTGCAATTAGCATGGTCGCAAAATTGCTTGTATGCGTTTCAGCTGTTATTTAGAGGGACTTATTGTTGTTGGTTTTTTCTTGGCAGATACGTACATACTGGTATATTGTTTGAAACAAATTCAATTATTTTTGACACACAAGAAAAAGAGAAAAAAAAAAGATAAATAATTGCGAGCACAAACACAAGTCAAATAAAATAGTGGGAGAGTAACCAGAAAAAGTATCCAAGCGTTTAGCAGCCTCTATCTGTGTGACACATGTACCTGTCTTCTGTGGCTGAAATTCCCTCATCGCACTCGCTACACACAATTATTGCCTTCTCGGAGGCGTGAAAGGAGCTGTCAGGAATAATATTGTCTTTTGAAGTTGTTGTAAAGAAAGCTTTTAAGCTATTTTCTATTGACCAGTTTACACCTATACTCACCCAAGTATGGGACAGTTGCAGTTTGAGCTGTCCAGATTGTGATGATTTTCATTTTTATCACGCCATCACACAATTATTGGATCCAAATTCCATCTGCTGAGTCTTGCAGCCTTTTTGTATGTTGTGCCTTTACAACAAGACTATATTTATTTAGTCACTGAATTATTTAATTCTGTATGTATGTATGAGATGTAGACTAGACTTTTTTTTTTAAATCTACAAATATGATTATGAATTAAGCTTATAATACCATTTGCTGCACGGAAGTAGATCCAACTCATGGAGGCCAGAACAGAAAACATTTCACACCTCACAGTTTGACACTTAGTAGGCACCAGTTTGCTCATCTTTTCTGCTTAGTTCCCGAAGGATGCCATGTTTCTTGTTAGCCGGGCATATGGTGTATTGCAAGGCTGAACCTTTTCAGCACTGCCTCTGCATTTTGTAGCTTTGAGAGAGAAGTCCTTGGAGAGATAAAGCAGCTCTTTTGCAATCGACAAAAAAGTCCCTTTAATTCATTAATAAATTAACAGAATCAAAATAATCATTGACTGTACCGGGTTCATTGGCACATACTGATGAACATGTATTGAAGTTAAGATTGACTGGCTTCGTGACACCAGCTGTGTTGTTAGAGTTAACAAAATATTCATTTGATTTGTGCACAAATGAGTCTGAGTCTGTGTTGTGTGTGTGTGTTTGTGTGTGTGTGTGTGGTGTGTGTGTGTGGACATGTATTACTCATCTGTTTACACAGTCACATTGCGGTGACTTGCCTTCCTTATGTGGCCAAAACGTCTCCTTAATTCCCCATAACATAAATTTCAGGGACTTGGTTTATAGTTAGACTAAGGTTAGGTTTAGATTGAGGTTAGGGTTTGGATTATGAAAGTAGTGGTTATGGGTGGGGCTAGGGTAAGTCTCCAGGAAATGAATGTCAGTCAGTTTAATGTCCTCCTTAATGTCCATGACGTGATGGAAACACGACTTTGTGTGCGTGTGTGTGGGTGTGTGTGCGTGCTTTCAGAGAGAGGGAGCAGAGCACACAGATATTGCGACTGTAATGTTACAGCTGTGTCTGACGGTTGCGTGGCTACAGGGCAAGTATGGATTTCAGGATGGCTTTCATATGACTTATTTATCCATCGTCTGTAGTGGTTGACAGAGGACTTTACCTTGGCTTTTCTGAGGATCAGTCGTCTGTGCATTCAGGAAAAAAAAAAGCAATGTAGGCTTAGATGTGAGGTGTAGACATGATCATGTTGTTGACAAATAGCAAATATTATTATTTAATAATCCATGTGATTAATGGGTTTTTAACTCATTCAAATATGCTAAATGTACATGTGATCATTTTAAGTCTGGGCTGCTAGGGCTGTGAGGGTATGTTTTATATATATATTTCATTTTACCATGATAACATAACATATTCCCGTGGGTTGGCTATTTTCTGCAGCTACCCAAATAATTAGGTTTTACTTGACTTTACTGAAGACTACTGTCATTAGAGTAGCATAGTTTTGTTTTGTTTTGTTTTTTGTGTTTTTTTTTTTTTTTTTTTTATAGGGCAGTGCGTAATGTGTGTGCATAGCGCATATGATTGAGATTTGAAGGAGAATAAGCAGCAGACTGAGAGTCCAAGTTGGTGCTGCTAGCAGTACAGAAGCAAAGGTTAGTAGTAGGTTGTCACTGCGGCAGTAAATGTACAGCACAGGTTACTGTGTGTCAGTTAACAAACAATGCAGCTTCTCAAGACCAAGAAAGGTCTTGTCTGTTGTTTACCCAATTGCTAGAAAGTGTCAGAGGTTAGCCCTGAAGTAAGCTGAAAATGAAAGGCTACCAATGACATTACCTTCGTGCCTACAATGTCAGTTCCAGTGAGACTGTATACCTCTAAGAAGCTTTGTAATCCAGCCTTTAACTGGAGTGTGTTTTTTGGGGATTCACAGTTCTCCTAATTTGATCTAACTTTGATTTGATTTTTCAATGTAAACATTTTTGTTTTGGTGCGGATGGCTGTGCCATTGTTGGACTATCAAGACTTGGTTTGTAAAGATCAACAGATCATTGTTTTTATGCCTTGACAACTGTCATTTAAATTTTTAAAAATTCTTCTTTAAAAAGATAATCTATATGGTCTCAAGTGTTATATACAGTAATAGTCAGTAGTACAGTGTGTTGATTCTGATTATTTAAATTGAAAGCTCATTTTGATAGATTTTTAATTTAATATTGAAATTGTGACACCCCTAGTCTTTTTTGAGACTTTTTAAAATAAATCCATAATGATAAATCCAACACAGAATGTCTTCTGTAGTTATTTATCCATTTATTCATGTTGGAAAAAGTTGTTGTTGTTAGCGTGTTGTTAGCAGTACACTGGCAATCCCCTGGGCTGTCGACCAATTAGAGGCTTTATTCCTGACCCGTCGTATGTCACAGTGCTGATTCCAAATGCATTTCTATGGCAGCGGCTGTGCATGTAGATGAAGAAGTTGGTACCTCCTTCAAACTTCACTACTTTTCTCCGTGAATCTCTTATTCTTTCAGCTTTATTGCTAGAATATGCATCACCTATTTGCTTGAAATGAATATTTCAGCCAAGGCTGAGATAAACAACCCTCTGTTTCATATGTTGTGCATAGAATGTACCTCAGGTATTTCAATTTGGTTTTCTTTCACAGTTTTAAGACAGAGTCTATGCGGTTAAAAGACAGTGCTATGTGGAATTCATCCAGCAAGACACCACAATGAAGGACAGAAACAGAGATAGTTTTACTAGTAAAACTGTGATTTACTATATAGATAGTGATTTTCATTTAGCTGCTTTTCACTTAGTGGAGCCTGTTGCCCAGTTCACCAGATGTGCACAGGAAATAAAATGCCAGAGACACATGCACCGTACGTCTTCTTTGATCTCATAAACCTGACAGATGTGATTCATCCATGCCTGTTTACAGCCGTGCATTAATTTCCCCTCCCGTCCCTAACACAGTTTAGCCCAATTAACACAGTAGCTCTTTTACTAACAGTGTGAGGGGGAGATGTGCATGTGTCAGAGCTGCAGTTGGCTGCAGCCAAGTGCCGAACGAGATCCAAAATGGAGGGACTGCTTGTGAATACCAATGCTTCCTACTTCCCCTCACTCAAGACGAGTGATAGGTTGTGCTCTCGCTCTCTCTCTGTCTGTTTCTCTCGCTTTCTTTTCCTCAGGCTGCCATGTTTCTTTCATTCCACTATAGAAATACATCAGCTCAAAGAAGGAGATGAGAAAAAATAACCCATTAAGGCATGCAGGAGTGCACGATTAGAGGAATAATTGAGAGGCATAATGGAGGTAGTGAGATTAGATGAATGTGTAATTTTCTAAAATCTCCCATTCAGTCGTGTGCACTTTCAGAAAAAAACTATAAATGTGATTCTCCACCATTTTCTTCCTGTCATCAGCTATCGCTCTTTCCCTTAAAGATCTTAAACAAGAAAAGATGTCCTTAGGGATCGTTGGGTCATTTCGGTTCATGGCAGTGTTTCCACTGGAGGAGTCACGCCTCTGGGCATGGGAACTTCAAAATGCTTGACATCAGGGCAACAGCAGTGTGCTAATAATCAGGGAGATGAATGTTAGTGGACCTTGCCCAAAAAGCAGCCTGGCTTGTCATTGTAATGACTGGATGAAATCACACTGATCTTCTGTAGCTTTTCTCATTTTATCCAGTGCAGCATAAATCCAAAATATGCCTGCTCTGATCTGTAGATTCTCACATCCATCTCACTGCCAGTGACCCCCCCCCTTTCCTCCCCTCATCCTCACCCTCCAGCTGACTTTGTGCCTCCACATTTCCAGTGAGATCTGAAAATGACTAAAGGGGAATAGCCGCAGGACAGACAACGCAGCTCCTTTGACTGTCCTACCTGCCACCAGCTAGCAGTGGGAGGGGACATATAGGCGGGTAAAATGACAGCAGAATTATACATGTGACACCAGAGCTAATGAAGACTGATTAATGCTAGGTGTAACTGTAGCCATGGGGGAACAGTGTTGAAAGATGATCAAACCAGTGTCTGTCTAATCAGTAAAATTGCCCTTGCTTCAGTCAAAGACGACAGCGGGCAGCCTTGAAGAGGGGCTGACATTGGCCTAAGCCAAAAAAACACCGCTTCAAACAGAAAGTAAAGTCCTACAGTACAGGATTGGTACAATGGAGCAGTTCTGAAGTCATTTCATCACCCTCATGAAGCTCCTTTCGGTTCAGTCACAGCTGTTTCGTGCCATGCCTGTTCTGTCTCTGCTTACCTGATACGACCGTGTTTTTTGGAGCTCATAGAGTAACAAGCCTAAGAGTCAAGTCAAGTCAAGTAGAACTTTATTTGTCCCCAGAGGAGCAGCTCGCTGTGCAGCCCTAAAAACAGTAATAACACACAAAATCAAAAAACACACATGGCCGTGCAGCCATGCTAGAAGCTCTGAGACTGCACTTGAGCACAGAGGTGCTTTGAGCTAAACTGTAACATCAGGACGCCATCATGCTGATGTGCAGCAGGCATATTCTTCACCATGTCATTAGTTTTGCCGGTATTTGGTCGTAAATGAAAATATTTCACACCATAACATTTTTTCATGATGATGGCACTCTTGTTGGAGACATGAATATCTGCACCAAATTTAATTACAATCCATCCAATAGTTGCTGAGATATTTCACTCACTACCACCAATAAGAATCTCATGGTGGCACCAGAAGAAAAGTCAGGGAATTACCAAAATCATTAGGATTTATCCTTTGGGAACCATGAATGTCTCTTTTGTAGGTTACCTATCTTTATAATCCCATAAATGTACAAAGATTTTACTGATTATACAAATTTGTACCAACATTAGACCCAAAGGTTTGTTCTTTTGATTTTTAAAAACTTGCAGTAAATTGAAAGACACAGAAAATGAACATTAATCAATATGTCATATCAGTGCTTACTAGCTAGCTCATAATCCTAAGACCTTTTCCATACACATGTGCTGGCTTGGTTTGACTTGGCATGTCAGCTAGGTAGGGCAAGGATTTGCATCTCTATTGCAACAGGGCTACCATTTGAAGATGTGTCTAAAACTAATACAAGCTTGTCTTGAGTCGAGCGGCTGTTAAACGGTGGATAAATAATTATTTCCCATAAATTTTTCAAAACAAAAGTACCCAGTGTTTGTTATTATAAACTTTTGTTATGAAGCAGTAAAATTAGGTTGTTGGGTTTTCATAGGCAGTCATTTAATACAGTTTCTATCTGTCTGAAAGCGAGCATGCAACATTAAAATAAAGCAGATACCTGGAAGTACAAACAGCAACGCAGGAGAGAAATTAAACTTCAGACCTGAGAGATTCAATTAGAAAGCCGCACACACACAGACACTTTTTTTTAAAACGCCTTTCGCTCTGCTCTCCAATCATGAGTTGCGTCTTGCAACACACGCTTACCTAGAGCTAACTTGTGAGCCAACGCTAGTGTTAAATGACACATCAGTAACTTATAACATATATTTAACATGCATGTCATAACAGTTATCACTCATCTGTGGAGAGCAGCTATCAGACGCCATGTTGAGCTTGACCTCCAGGCAACTGTTTGATGTCATGACTGCAGACTGCACAGATTTAACACTATGTGATCACAATAAATCATACCCTCTTTGCTCATGTGAAATGGAATGAGACATCTGATTGGCAACAGATATTTACCTTTTGAAAAAAAAAGTAAGAAAGTAGTTGTATAAATAGTATAATAGTAGTACTGTATAAATGCAGATTCAACATTTTGTATAAATGTAACAATATCCAAATATGTTTTAATGAAAAATTGTAAATACTTTTAAATATATATTTGTGGATTTATTTATTTAAAACAATAAATATTTCAATGTACATCAGAGATATATTTGCAAACTTATTTAAATATTTTTGTGGAAAAAGAAATTCATAACCATCTGGTTAAAAGGGTTCACCCACTTGTGTCTCAGTGTTTGACCTATTTATCCCCTGCACATGATGACGGAACAAGGGACAATGGGTAGTCCACAGAGACACAAGTGGGTGGGCCCTTTTAACCAGCTGGTTCCATGTATATTATAAAAATTACACAAAATACATGTGCGAATCCTGTGGGCAGTCATTAATATCGAGAGCCATCTGACTCCACAAGATAGTGGCATGTTGTGTGGACAGGACAGTCACCTGACCTCAATCCAGCTGAGCAAATAGTCTCCAAAATAAGCAAGACATGGAGATAGCTGCACTGCGATCCTGGCAGAGTATCACCACAGGATCCCACACTATTCATTTAATATGGATGTAAACAGCCTCAAATTAATGCTGAGATTTAGCACTTTAACCACAAAGTATTTTCATTTCAAGTCGAATGTTCAGGAATACAGAGCCAACACAGCAAAAAAAAAAAAAAAAAAAATGTATGGATTGCATTGTATATGATATTTTTAAGAAGCACTGCTTTAACACAGTTACCCATTTATTCAGCTGGTCATGTAATCTTCCTGACCCTGTTCCTGCGAGGTATTCATGGTGACATTTTTGCTGAATCCATACTATGACCTTAATGTTTGCTGCGGTGCACCTGTACACAGGACAGGGAGTGAAGGTCACCATTTTGGCCAGCAGGACGCTCGATTCCCCAGAACAGAGAGGAGAGGAGCTGCAGCAGCAGCCTCTAATCCTCTTTAATTTGTTTTCAGATGGGGCTTTGGAATACCAGCCTGCTCCCTAAGCAGAGATCACATAAGAACGTGGGTTGGGACAGCTGTCTCCTCTTCTGGTGGTTTTTAATACAGGTCTGCAAACCACCCCACCCCACCCCTCCCTGCAATGAATAATTCTGGTGCTGAGCTGAGTAGTTTATGTGGATTTTAGTCCCCAAAAAAAAAAAGGGGGGGGGGGTGCAATTCCACATAGTACAAAGGCATGGTAGTGCCAGCACAAACTGTGTTGGGGGGGACAAAACAGAAAATGAAAGTGGGTGGGGGTGGAGATGTGTGTTGTTTTTTGTTTTTTTCTTCATCAGCAGTCATGTGGCCTCCTCCTCCTCGGCCCTGTACACAAAACAAAGCTTGTAATTGGGTTTGGGTGTGTCTCCTTTCTCCTTTGTTTGACAGTAAAGGTTGAATCGGAAAAGGGAGAAAACGGATGCTTTGCTTGCCTCGCCCGCATGCCCATGCACCTTCATAGAGGTGAATCGTATCAATGAGTCGAAGAATGTGTTGTCTCCTTTGCGGCACTTCTGATCCAGCAATGTTGGTCAGGGGAAGGCATGATTCTATTGAAGTGATGAAGCACATCTTGAGAGACAGAGGGGGTTTAAAAGCCGCTGAAACAAAGCATGCAGGCAGTAGGTTGGCGATGCAGGCAGGGGGCTGGCAGTCCTTTAATCCTCACCGCAGTGCTGATAAATCGGCATGCGAGTTTCATTTTTATCCCCCTTACCAGTTTGCTTGGCTCTTGAGTGATGAACAAACCCCCACTTGCCTTTGAGGCCTTTTGATGTAATATCCAACCCTGGATTACGCCCTCTGCGCTGGGCCAGCTTGGTGTTGAGGCACTGGGCTAACAGGTGGATGGAGTCAGAGTCCAGTTAGCTTTCAGGCAGACAGACAGAGCAGGCGGATCACCGGGGAGTGGACAGTGGGCTGGTCAGAAAGCTTCAGCAGTGCTATGTATCTACTTTTACTTTACTTTACTTTACTTTACTTTACTGATTGGACTGCAATGGATGAAAACCCATATAACTGGGGCTTTAGTTTAATACATGTGGTTTTATTGGTCATATGAAGGTTAACACAGGTACATTTCATTGTACCACAGGGTCAGTGGTACAATGAAACGTGGTGGATAAGAAGAACAGGTCAGCTCAAAGGTCCTGGGTTCAAATCCCGGATGAGCCACCAATTTGTTATGGCCTGGCTTGGATCTCATTCCAAATAAAGGAAGCACATGTGAGGAATTAATTAACTAAGCGGAAGGATTTTTATTCAACAGTTAGTTTAATAAATGTAATGACAAATTATAATTTTAATGGTGGAGGCTGACCAGATTAACTTAAGGTTTATTCCAAATAAACTACGCAGGAAATCAAAAACTCCAAAGAAACATGACGCGGTGACAGGGAAGAGGGAGCCCACAGACTGCCAGGGTGGGGCATGTTTTCCATCCAGGAGTCAGCACACTGAAAAAGAACACAAACAACACAGAAACAACTCAACAACAGCAAGCCACGGCAGAGGCCCTGGGGCCAGAGAGCAGAAGAAGAATACTAAAGACATGAGAGATGAAATAAGATAAGAAAGAGATTTAAAGAAAAACTGAATTAGATAAATAAAATACAACTCAATACTTTGATAACATAAAATCATATACAACACTATACTAATACTAATGTAATACTAATACTATATAAATATTGAAATGAGGATTTGTACAAGACAAGAGTCCTTTTGCATGTAGACAACAAGTATAAATATGTTGAGATGAGGATTATGAGTAATATTGCAGCTTTTATTTTTTTTGGATCAAGGTCGATTTTTCCAAGATTTTGCTCCCAATCGTGTAAAGGCCCGGCCAATCAAACTGTATGTTGTTGACAACATCACATTCAAAATATTCAACATGGTGGATCCCTTGTTTCACAGAACTTACTTCTCTATGGTGAAGGGAAAAAACATCTTTGTTTAAACTTCAAACTAAGGTGCTAGAATCTTGAGTGACAGTAAACAGCAGTGTTATCAAAATTATCGCTTTTAAAACTTTTTTAATTTCTAAGGCCTGCTTGGTAATTTAAAGGTCTCATCTCAAGAGAGAGAGAAAAAAACAGAATGTTTCTAAAGGTCTCTTGCCATGTTTTAGCCTTGTTATATATCTTTTATTTATAAAATGTAAAATTTTGTTTCAATGTTGTGTCATTTTTCCCCTGTGGTATTGAAAATGCAATGAATATTTACATTTTATCAAAGTTAGAAGTTCCAGTATCGTGACAACATTGCGCAGTAGGTATGTCTAGGTCCTTTTTGCATATACATTAAAAAAGGCATGTATGAAAATAACACTATATAAATCTGTTAAAATTAGGATTGTATGCAAGAGAAAAGTAAAGTAATAAGTGTGTCCAGAGTCTTGCACATTGGATATGTATCATTCCTGGTACAATAGCAGAGAAGAAGCCAGTCGAGGCAGCAGTTTTCTTTCGATTATCACTTTGATCACTCTCTATGACTTGTGAATACAGTGCCTGACTGTGACTCTTCCAAAACTATTACGTGCTTATGTGCCACTCTTTGAACTTCCAGTGACAGGCCTGCACACTGTACAGTGATGAATTTCCTTAGCCCTCACACTTCTCTTCGATTGTCGCAGTCACACCTTGTAAATTACATATTTGACATATCTCAAAAAGTAGAGTAGACTCAAAAAGTAGGTCTTAACAAAAAAAAGTGATGTTTTTTTTTTCTGTGGGTTTTGTCAGTCCCCTTCCCATCTCTCATTTGTACTTTCATTTACAACATTTCCAAACTGATCCTCTTGCCTCTAAGCTGTATGATGATTGTGTAAGCATAGATTGAAGATTATACATTCTGGTTTTGCATTGCATCATGCTCAGCATGCTTTGCCCTTAAAGGAAGTTAGCCAGATGACAGAATCTCTTTTTCTCCATCTTATGTACCATTGTCTGACTTTAAGAGGGAAAAATATTCTTAGCCGTAGGCTAAAAACGACAAGGACACAACAGCAGGGAGACTCCTTTTTGAAGGCCACTAGAGTTAATAGAAATATATAATACAATAGCAGAAATCAGCTGAGCCACTAACACAGCACTGCAGGTTGTGTTTGTCAGGCAAACTCAATACACTCAACTGAAGATATCTTAATTGAGGTCACTTTGCCAATAGTTCCTCCTCTTTTCCCCCCCTTTTTAGAACATCAAGGCAAAGTGGATCTCCTCTTTTTGGCCCCGACACTAAAATTGTTTGAGAAACGGAAAAAAAAACAAAAAAACGTCTGCCTGTGGGAGATTGTTTCTGAGGTGGTTGAGTGGGGCTTCAAAGTGGACAAAACACACGAGCACACCAGTGCAGAGATGTTGTGAATAGTCACTGAAATAACATGAAATGGCCTTCTTGTAACGGCAGCAATTCTGCTATGATAAATTGACTCTGCAGTTTATGTTCCCTGCATGCTGGATGCGTTCCTCAAATCTACCCGTTTGACATTCAGAATGGCCATTTCGCCACACTGCCCTCGTCTCCTCCCTCGTTTCCTGCCATTGCTCATGACCTGTGGTGATGCAGGGGTCCACAGATTGAATGCACAAACAGTGATTGATACCCCAGTGAGTCTGTCTCTGGGTTACCGGGACAACTTGCTTCCCTGGTAACAGCATCATGATTTCTTTGAGGCCGTTATTAATATGGCACCCAGGTCCTGTTTACCTTATTAAAAACAGATTGGAATATCTATTTCCAAGGCTCTGTGACATTTCATTCCTTTGAGCTTGAGATTTGTTTGTTGTATTTATTACTAAGTAATGGAAAAAAAATACAAACAAACTGCTAGGTAGCTTTTAGGAACACCTTCAGATCATTTTGTAGATTGTTTGTACAGGTGCTGATGCGTTCTAGATTAGATTTTTATGATTTTAAATGAACACAAACATCACCCTGTTTTTTTTCTGTATTTCATATTCCAATTGTGATATTAATTCCTGTAAACCAGCACACACACACGTGCAGGGAGGGTGTACACTGTGGGGGGAAAAAAAACAAAAAAAACAAACTTTATTAAAACTTTATTAAATTTTAAGTCAGTGTCTGCCTCAAAACTTAAGTCAACTGAATGTGTGATTTTGTTATGATTCAAAACAACCTTTTCTAGTCAAACAAACTTGATTAAAAGAAGTGTCTCAGGAGAGTTTTAGTTTTGTTTTGTTTTTTTTGGAAAAAAGTTTTTTTGGAAAGTCTGCTAATATACTGATCATGTTTCTTTACTAATTGAATTCTGTACAGTGCATTCATTCAACTCATCATTTCAGATTAGAAGAACTCATGTTTATGATGTCTCGTGTGTTCTGAATTAACTTGAATAAATAAAACTATAATATAATTACATTAAGTTAATGAGAAGCCGTTAGCTGAATCCACTAAATTCCTGTATGATTTTTACAGTGTAGCATTGTTACAGTTTGTATTTTTCGCTTCAGTGTGTTCAGCAACTCAACAATTTATATTTTTTTTAAATTCTAAAACTCAAAGATTCAAATTTATTTAAAGAAGAAAAGTACATTATCTCAACAAAAGCTCAAAACTTAAAAAGCTATTGTATTGCAAGTTGCCTTGAAGTTTTGAAATATATCTTTTTTTTCCCCATTTTTACAGCATCCTACATGTTTGTATGCCTGTGTGTGTTTGTGTGTTTTTGTGTGTGTGTATCGCTAAAATTTACAAAGTGACTCCTGCTCAGGTCCAAATGTGTTTACTCCATGTAAAACGCCCACACTCATTGTACCAGAGGCTTTTACAGAAATGGGAATAAAGAAAGGCGAATAGAATCATAAAATGCTATTTGAAAAATTACTTTTTGGAGGGGTTGAGGAAGCATTTGGGAACACATTTTCTGTTTCTACTCCAGGTGTCCACTTAATTTTTCAGGCAAAATAAACACTTTGGAGCAGAACAGGCAGCTTGCAGTCACTTTCCACTTCAGGTCATGTCTGCAGCTGATTTACTTACTCCAGATATGTTAGATAGAACATTATAAGTACTTTTTTTCTCTTATACCACCTATCTCCAACTTGTGCTCAAGTGTTGCTTTTTATAATCCAAAGGACAGTTTATAAAAACATGTCATTTTCTATTGACTCCTGGCAACAAACACACAATGAACTGCTTCCTGCAAATGCCCTTCCAAATTCAACATAACAGTCTTATGAAAACTCAATAAAATTTCAATAAGGCAACAAAATCCAAATATTCCATGGACAGCAACTGCACCATCAGCTCGAAAGACCCACATTTACCTCATTACCTCCTATATTTACCTGCTGACTCTTCCTTGTTTTTGAAAGCTTGGACAGATCCACGGTCTGGTGTGTCACCCTGCAGGCAGCGCTGTGCCAGAGGGCTCTGCTTGCTCACTGTGCTGTGTGCACCACAGCAGAGCCTCATAAGTTAAAGGTTCAAGACATGCAAGTGTTCTTTAAACAAACAAGTTTTTGTTCACTGCAACTGTTTGGGAGAGAGCTGAGACGAATGCAGCTCTGGTGGACAATTCACTCATTTTTTAGGTGAAAGGAACAGCAGTGGGACAGGCAGACAATGGCTGACACTACAATATTGCCTCATGAGTGCATCATTTGCATTTGCAAAAAAGTGCAACTCTGAGGCCAGAAAGGGGCACAGAAGTTGAGGGGGAAACCTGTTATTAAAAAACTTCTTATCGTGTCCGAACACATTTTCACTGCTTCACCGAGTATCTTTCACATACTTTTGCAGATGCATGACTTTTTGAGTGCAGCTGTTTTGAAAAAAAAGCAGAGATACAGCCCTCCTTGAGCAGAATTTGGTTGATTTTTCCCCTCAAATTATTGAGATTGGCAGGCACAGAACAATGATAACAAATCATTTCCAGCTGCAATAATGAAGCCAGAAGGCAGATGGATCTATATTTAGCCAGCAGGAGCGATGCAGGTTTGCAATATCCTCTGAAAAACTAAAAATGCATTTTATTCTACTGACATATCGTACGGTTAGCTGTATTCTCATAAAACTCACCAGATATGTCATTAGAATGAATCTCTTTAGCTATAGCGAGAGGAAGGTTGCTATTAGAGTACAGAATCACTTCAGCACCATTTACAGCATCATTGGCTTTGTGTGCACTGATCCAAAAGCATTGAAAAAAGACTCAGTCGTCAGGCCCCCTTTAACAAAACAAGTCTATAGGTAACAGTCTATAGCAAGATTAAATGAATTATCATGAATTCTTATATGACTTCATGCATGAAAAGCATTAATTCAGTCGTTCATTACTTCATGAACTGTCAGGAATGTACAGGAATCTCATGCATGACTTCATGCAAGAATAATATGTTGATTAATGCAATAACTAAGGTATTTCAATCATCATGATTTCTTTGTTATTACTGATGTTCATGTTTTCTATATGTTTAGGTAAGTCTGCAGTTAAAGGGACAGGTGAAAAACACCTGACCAGTCACAGCTGTGCACTTTTATTCTGTTGAATTCCAAGCGTGCTAATCATGATCATCATGTTTGTGGCTCTTCTGTATATTTAGTCATTATGTATTTGGAATAGAGTCCAAATTTTATGCATTTTTCTTCACCAATAGTTGAAAACAATTAATTAATGTGTTAATAAATTCATTACTATGATTCAAAATGGATTTTTTTTTTTCGCTTTTTAAATATTAAGAATTGTAGCGACACATAAGTTATGTGAAACATTATTTCATGAAGCACAAACAGAACAGACAGACAGACACTCAAAGCAGCTGCTCTTGTCAGCCTGTCCTTATGTGACAAATACCTCCACTAAACAAAACAATGTCAAATGTGGTGCAGTAACAAAAAACACAGACCAAACCAAACCGCAAGGAAACCTGAGCTCCAGAGAAATGGTGCACAAAGCATACATTACCGGGTTAATGAGGTTTTAATAAACTAAATCTTAACAACTATTAATTGATTATCATAAACTTCCTGATTTGAAAATTACAAATGAAATTTAGAACATAGTTTGGACTCTATTTCAATTATCAGTTATTTATTGAGGGAAAGAAAATGTGTATATATCATGTATGCAACAAATAGTTAATATATGATTTCACAATTAAGCTGTTATTCGTCTTGTCTTAAAGATGGGCAGGTCACCACTTTATCTGAAGGGCCACAAACATGATGATCAATGAAAAAGTCATGTTTAGTTAGTTACAACACTTGGAGTATAACCCAATCAATACTGGATCTTTGGGGCTATTACCAATGTTAGAGAGTGAGAAAGTTACGATATTGATAAATCAGCTGATATTGTTTATTTAAATATAGAAAACTGTGACTGGTCAGGTTTTTTGCCTGAAGAAGACATGAACATCAAAATAACTCTGAAATCATGATGACTGAAATACCTTAGCTGTTGTGTTAATCAACATATTGTTCTTACTTTAAGTCATGCATGTGATACTGTTAATTCTTGCACATTCCTGATTCTTCTTGAAGTACTACATGAAGTACTGCATGTTGATTCACACCTGAAGTCATGTATGAATTCATGATAATTCATGTACCCTTAATATAAACTATATGTTTTCTGTAGTTTGTAAGATCAAGTTAATGTGACCTGATTTTTTTGTTTTCAGTTGTTTTACTTCCTGCCAACAGAGTTTGTCCTTGATTCTGTAGTTGTCAGGGCTCATTGTTCAGAATGTAAAGTTGCTTTTATTTGGCTGTCATGCCAAAAAAAAAAAAAACTTTATTCTCCTCTTTTCACCATTTTCTTTTCATCCACTGTTCTAAAAATCATACCTGTCATCCCATGAGTTTTACGTTTTAGTGCCTCCGCTGGCATCTCACGGCCACAAAGTGAAATTTTCACATATTGTCACGCCATCAAATATGCCTGTTGTAATCCCCGCTCTGGTGATAAAATGCAGTACTCTGCGGACTGCAGAGCATCCTTGCCAAGTGTTTAGCACTGGTGCTGAGAGCAGAGTGCTGCATTGGGCTTTTTTTTTTCTTTTTTTTTTAAAGTTACTCATTTTTCCCTCTGTTTGTCATACACGCTCCAGGAAAGTGAATAAACAAATGCATGGTAAACTCCCCACACTGATTATATCAGACATTACAAATCTCCAGAGGAAACGCACAAGCTAATGGCACATTTATCCCTGTACATACACGTTCCCGGTTGGATAATCTACACCAGTCATTGCTGTGTGTGTCATTTTTCCTGATGCTGTGGCCATGGAAGGTCTGTTACTCCAGTCTCCCTGGGGGGCTCTTGCACTGCACAGCAGTGGTCATCCTCTGTCTTTATCACGACAGCCCTGTATGGCTGCTGTTCATCTCCCAAACGTGTATTTTTAATGTACAGTGTGGAAAATCACACAGGGATTTAGTGTGATCACCTAATCTTTTCTCATTAACTTAAAGGTTAAGTGTATAACATTTAGGAGGGAAATGAAAGATAATATTCTATAATTTTTTCATTACTGTATCATCATCTGAAAATAAAAACCATTGTGCTTTTTTTTTTTTTTTTTACCTTAAAACAACCAGTTTTTATCTACATTTCCACAGTAGCCCAGAATGGACAAACTGGCTCTAGATATGTCCCTCTGTGTTTTTCATGAATTTCCTGGCCACCGTAGTTTCTCCTACACACTTGGCCGGCAAGTTTGTTGAAATCTGCTATTTTAACACTAGACACCACTAAATCCAACAACTAACCTGAAGTCTTTTGACAAAAAGATGAGTTGAATGAAGACACTGTACACTGTGTGTCTCTAATGTATGCCACGGTTTCTTGTTCTCAAAATAATGAAAACACTGTGAACCGTGATGAACACGGTAAAAAAAAATTAAAGTTGACAAAGTTCGTCTCAAGGCAACTGCCTTCACTAGATTTTTCACTTCTGAATCAACACATACTGTGCCAGTTCTGGAACAAAGTGGTTTCCGACAGCTGCAGCAGTGAGTTCTTTGATTAAAATGAAGAAAATGAAAAATAAAATCAAATTTGTTGGTAACGTTTGTTGGTGTGACTGAGTTGTTGGTTTAACTTGGGTACAACTGAATCCATTTCATGTTTGTTTGGCAAGAAACACTTTTTCTAAATTATTACAGAATTACCTTTAACGTGTCTTTTCAAAGTCAGTCAACTTAAAATTTTAAGGCAGCCTGAGACTAACTTTTTTAAGTTCAAGCAAATTGTTTTTTTCAGTGAATTGACTGGGGAAGAAAAAGGCTTGTTAACCTGTGGGTGTTTATTAGTTGTTTTTTTTTTAATTAATGTCAGGTTTTTAACAGGGTTTGTGTTCCTGGGGGTCATGAAAGTCACCCAGCATTTAAATGAATAGCATCAATTCAACTAAGGGAAAATAAGGTAAAGCTTTAATTTGCATTTCTAATTGATGGCAGAGGAACACTAATACGGGGATTGAAAATGAAGAGTGGGATACAGAGGGATCAGAGATTCATTGCGTTCTAGTTGGCCAGCAAACTGGCGTGACATACACACCGCTGCATCTGACTAACTCCACGTGGGCTGGCTGGCTGCATTTCCTCCCTGGCTCCAACTCTTCTCACCAATGACATGGTAATGCCACATGCCTAAGGCCTTTCAGAATGAGGGCCCGCTGATAGGGTTCCTCGTGATTGCTATCCACTATAGCAGTGTGGGCTTGTGGGAGGGCAGTGGATTACAACGGACGTGTGCTGACACTCTTGAAGCTGAAGCATGTCATTAAACAGTAAATCACTCTGATTGAAAAACGCATCAGCTCCCGGCTTTCTGTTTACAAAAGAAGACCTTCTCCACAGGCCAGATTGTGCTCTTAGCCGGAATAAATCAACAACCAGTCATCCAGATTCTCCTTCGGTGTAACGCTTCCTGAGCTCAGCCCGCATGTACGGTTACAAATCACTACCTTGAGATGCGTGTTGACTTTGTTGAACATTCCTCACTGCAGCGTTCAATCAACCGCAGTGACTGTCTACACTGTTACTTTGTTGAAGGTGATGCAGTGATAAGAGCAACACTTTTCACTTCTTAAAACACTTTTAATCTAATTGTAACACCTGAATTCTTTGAGCACTACACATATGAAGGCGTACCAGTTGAATAAGTGAATACAAACTCTCTGGAGAGCTAACATTTTTACAGGAAGTTAAATATTGATCTATTTTGTGCATTGTTGTATCTATACATCTGTGCAGGGTTGAAAGGTTCCTTAAAAATGTATTCCAACATGTAGTGAGTAACCTAATCCAGTTATCACAATATTAAGTATACATGACTTGATTACTTTCGTTTATGTTTTATGTTCATTGTGATGTGACCTTTTTTTTTTTTTTTTTGGTCTCAGTGAGGACACAAACAGCAGTGTTTGGAATCAGCTGCAGCTGTCTGCTCAATTTTTTTGCTAGAGAGACCTGGAAGGACACTGTCAGAGAAGTCAAGTTGACTGCAGATAAATGCCTGGCCAGGTTTTTCCGAAATCCTGCTGTGACTTAAGCCCTTTAATTCTTGATACATTATTCAGGCAATAGAGGGCCGATTTTGTAATTATGTTTATGTGGCTATTGAAAATCATGTCTGACTCAATGACCACACCGAGATTTCTGGCTTGGTTTGTGGTTTTTAACATAACTGATTGTTTAACTGAAGAAAATTCTGGCACATAAATTGTGATTTGTTCAATGATACTACTGAGTATGACCATGGATTATACTCCCCTAGTGATATGGTTATGTAGATTTGTGTGTGTTTTTTTGCATAAATATGGTACATCATTTGCTGTTAATGTGAACTAATGGGGGCATGTAGATAATGAACAGAAGAGGCCCTGGGATTGAGCCTTGGGGAATCCACAGGTCATTTTTGTCCACTCACATTTGTAATTACCTATGGACACAAAATAGTCCCTGTTCTTTGAGTAGGATTCAAACCAGTTTAGAGCCATGCCATAAAATCCCACCCAGTTTTCCTGGTTGTGAATTGTTGTGGTCGACGGTGTTGAATGCACCCCTGAGATCCAATAATACCAAGACTGTAGTTCCATCACTGTCTGTGTTTAAGTGGATGTCACTTAAGGAGCGTCTCAGTGCTGTGGTGTGGTTCTAGTAACAAACTCTTACTAGAAGACACCAAAACAAGTGGTTAGTTCCAAGTGTACAGCAGCTAACATTAGCAGTTGGTCTTACCTTTAAATGTTTATTTAAATTGGATGTTGAGTCCTTGGACGATGACAGCATTTTCCCAGTGAGATGGCATAATGTGTACTGTGAGGTGGTTCCCCTTTTCTATTTAAATATATAGTATTAATATATTTAAATGGTGAAATTTGACACCAGTGAAAGATTATTTTTCAGTAGAGGCCATGATAATGAATTGGCAAACTGTAAGTTTAGCTGTTTTAACTCAAAACCAGCATTGTCGACTCATGATGTGCTGTAATGTGTGCAAATGGTAGTATATTGTTCTTTATTTGAAAATGTATTTTAAACTGTAATCCTTCCCATTTTTAGCAAATGTATTGGTAATTGATTACCTTTTTTTCTGTAACTGTAATAGAATACAGTTGACCTTATTTTGCAACCTATTAAATAAGTCTGTTCCAAGTAATCTGTTCCTCTCCAAGCCCGCATCTGTGCATGTTGTCTCCTGGTAGGAAATAATCGAGTCTAGTTACTATAAAAGAAAATGTCACTTTCTTTACAGTGCTGTTTTGGTAGTTTGGGCCATCATTTTTGGTTACGACACCATGACAGTTGTGAAATCTTGGGGATGCAGCAACACAGGTATACACAGCTTTCCAACAGAGACCAATAAGGCAACACAAGCTGTCAAACAAATCGCTTGTGTGCATCCTCCGAGCACTCCTCTTGTAAAGCTCTGACTACTCTACCACAGATGCCACATGGCCGCATCTCAGCAGTTGTAGCAAAACTGAAAGGAATTAGGGACAAAATAACAAAAATAAGACAAAGGTTGCAAAACAGATGGAGTTTACTTGAAAATAAATGTGTGATTGATTCCAGTATTTGTAAATAAAATGTAAAAGTACAAAGGTTGGCGCACATTCTTTTTGGAAAAAAACAACAACATGACTTTATGAGCCAAAAAAACGGCTAAGTATAAAGTTAAATGAAGGTAGTTGAGTACCATCTGTCATAATTGTTTTTTTTTTACAACAAAACACATGAAAAACATTTGCTTTAATGCTGCACAACAATCAAGTCCCTGACTATTTCTCATATGGTTCAAATTTACAAGAATCTACTGCTACAGTCCTCTGACAAACCTGCTGATATCACTGTTTCTTTTATTCTTCAACTTTCTGACAAGAATTTCAGAGGTGACTTTTTTGCCCCCATTATCTTCATTAACCTTTATTAAAGTTCTACTAAAAATAAAACAATGAGACAGTAAAGGTATTTCTACAATATCTGCCTGGCTCTTCAAGAGCTTTAATAGCTGCTAAGGTCCTCACTTAGAGAATATTTTTTATTGAGAATAATGTGAATATAACATGTTTCATTTACATAATCTATACTCCTGTTTGCCTTAGGCTCTGGACTTCAGCATTTTTCAGAGGGGACCTGCTGACCATTGACTAAATGCAAAGATTACAAATGGAGAGGTTATCGTTGGCAAAACATATGAAGCATTAATATGTCGTCGTTGGGTTTTCCAAAGAGCCTCTCCTCCCATTAACAGCCCAACACTCGCTCACTTGCCTCAGTCTCCTGCCTTCAAATTAGTCACCTGGCTTTAGCAGAGCAGTTAATAGCTGAATGTATTGATCACCACATGCATCCACATTGCTGATTTTCATTTGTCAGAGGGCCAAACAGTTATACTGGGAATATTACATGTGTTTAACTTTAATCCTACTGACTGGAGTACCACTGACTCCAGAGGTATATTTTTTTCACGTGTTATTCCAATTTTTCATGGCTTTGCCAATCAGTTTGTTTGTGATGACTCCATAATACTGCTCCTGTTTAAAAAAAAAAAAAAAATACCAGTGCACTGGCGTCCTGGGGGACCAGGGGACTTCATGTTTGTCATGGATCCTAATTTTAAAGCATCACACCAGTCAGGGGCTATAGAGGCACACCGTAATTCATTCAGACACAGATTTCGGTTTGTACTTTCAGATATCTGCACTATTTTATCGTTTCATATTCGCTTTCAGCTGTGTCGGTGTTATATTAAGTTACTGCTGATGAAACCCCCAAATGAAAACATTTCCTGTTTCTGCTGCTTCATAATAAAAGTGTTTAAATAACGAAACAACAGGAGACTTTTATTGTGAAGAATTTAAGGAAAGAGTGTGTTTATCCCAGAGACTTATATGAACGGTTTATCCACTGCTTTACAGCCGCTTGACTTGAGCGTCCTCAAGCTCGTCTTCAGGTAAAAGACACACCTTCAAGTGGACAGCCCTGTTGTAATTGAAATGCAAACCCCTGCTGTTCTGGGCTGATGTGCCGAGTCAAACCGTTTCGAGCCAGACCAGCTGTGTGTGCTGGCCACAGCAGTCCTTGTATGTTAAAGGCATAATACGCGATATGTGAAAAAAAAAAGGGTGTCAGTATCATCAGAGACTCTGCCCTCTGTCTGTATTTCCTTATTTTGTCATGTTTTGCTTAACTCGGGATGCTTCAGCCTGTTTGACAGTGGCGTGTAGCTCCGAGCGTGCAGGTATTGAGTTTGGAACCCTGTAAAAACTGAGTGACCAGTGGTAGCATTGCATTCTTTTCTCTGCTGAGGCCTCCGAAAGAGTCACGCATAAACACGCACAGGCAGAGCAGACTGAGGATCACTTTGGCTGTATCCACACAAAACGTTGTTGTGCAGAGGCATGGCCATGTTTATTGGTATTTCTCCGATTCACTGCTTTGTTATCACTGTGTTTACAAACAATAATGCAGATTCTAGTTTTAAATATGTTAGGATGAAGGTTAAATTCAGACGTTTACATGAGCGCCGAAATTCTTTGTTTGCTGACACAAACAAACAAACAAACAAAAAAATATTGATGCAGTATGCTTCATTGGTGTCACGGTATCGTGTCTTTAGAGTCGGAGTAAAAATGATTCAATATGAGGTACTACATTTATTCTGTGACCTTGCAATGACTTCTTTTTTTTTTTAAAAATATATAGATATATTTTTGCACACATGCTTTCATTTGTGGAACTGCTCATGTTCAAATGTGTTTTAGACACTGCAAATCAGCTGTGTTTGTTTACACTGCTTAGAGGCACAGATGAGGAAGAGAGCTGAGAAAGTCAGCCATCCATTTTTCTCATATATTTAGTTGCAGTGACATCTAAGCAAAGGTAGGCCATAGCCATAAATCACAGAGCACAATAACAGGCACATTTTGGGCCGGTCCATCATTGGCTGTGTTTTGTTTTCTCATTGCATCTTGGCAAATTGCTGTTATTAATGGGAGAAAGCATAGTTTGCAGCCCTCATTAGATGTTGTTCCAACAGCGCCTCTGATGGATTAAGACAGGCTGGAGGCCTTGTCTGCCTCTACAACCAGCTAATATGAGCCAATTAAATGCCATGCACTCTCTGGCCACTCCACACTTGCTTATGTGCTCTTATACGATATCCAAGCATTCCGCTTCATGGCCAAAAAGATTATAGTTTCAAGACAAGTAGATTTATTTCAAAGATTTTCTGCAGAACTGTGTGCTTACTCCCACATTCCATGATAATAAATGATGTCCCTTTAAAGTAGTTGGTTTCTCTGAGGATGCTGAACATTTTCCTTTGATCAAGTACGTTTTAAATCTTCATCCACATTTTTTTAAATCTCTCCTCTCAGTAATTGGAGCGATTTGTGACACAAGCTCTGCAAGTTGTAGACGTGAGAGTCACAGTTGTGTTAGATTTCAAGGTAACGTCATCCCAGCAGAGAGTCTGATTCATATAGAAGAAGCTTATAGGTGGGAGGCTGTGAGCACTATATAAATATACCTGGGGCTTCCTTCGAATGCAGGGCTTATAACAGGCAGGATCGATACTGTGCAGCGCGCGCATGAAAACAGAATCTAAGTCTCTCTGTCTGCTGAATTTAAGCTCAGCTAAAGTGAAGGTGTTCACTATGCCAGACATAACTTGTTGGAGCTTACTGAATATATCCAGCCTGACACTTAAGTCATATTTCCTTAAAAGGCTCAAAATGTCATCTATTCAAACAATATACACATGAGTCAATGTTATGAATTTGAGCAAATTTTGGGGGCAATTGTTTTTTCTCTTTCAAGGGAAACTGAAAACACTGTGGTGTAATGTATGGATTTCTATTTTTGTTGGGTCAAAGGAAAATCACTTCCCCCTGACTATTAAAATAAAGTAAAAAAGCAGTGAAGTATAGCTTCACAAAACTTGTACTACATAGATTAATTTAAAGTTCCCACAAAACGGCTAGCAGAGTTTTTATTGCTTACATCTTTCTGGTAAAACAAGCAACTAGAGAGGAACTTGCTCCAGACATTGATAGGCATTTACAGTAGCCAATACCCTGTACATTATGTCCATAGATATATGATAAGGAACTAGATAGTGTGTGTGAAGATGGTGCCCATTCAGTCCAATTAAAGTTATTCATCTGGTGCATAACCCAAAAATGTTTTCTAGCTTCCAGGTTTACTTCCTGGTTATACAGCCCACTGAATAAGCGCAGTAGTGTTTATCCCCTTGCCCCTGCCCGTGAGTTACTGCTCGCCTGATATACTGTACATCGTGATGATGTCACAGATTTTAAAATGCTGTTTTCATCTCGAGGAAAGTTTTACAAATTTAAAACCTCCATGGATCAAAAATTCATAATAGAAAGAGTCTTAAAGCGATATTCCACCTTTACATGATAACCCACTCAGTATGTACTCACCCCTATACCGATGTGATGATGGATGAAGATCTTCAGTTCACAAAACAATCCTGGAGTTTCAGCAGAAAACAGGGTTGCTGCTAAATCAGTACAATGGCAGTGAATGGAGCCATGGATAAAATGTTAAAAAAAAGAACACAAAACAAACACAAAATGTCTCCATCCTGCTTGTGTGGTGTAATCCAAGTGTCCGGAGCCACAACATTAAAAATTAACCGCAAAAAACGCCATTTACGCCATTTTTTTTAGCTGAAATGTCAACTGTAGCATGTAGCCGGTAGGATGCAAACATGGCGTTGATCTCGCAAGACTTCGTATATCTCTTAATGGACACACATGTGGAAGTCTCGCGAGATCGACGCCATATTTACATCCTACTGGCTACATGCTACAGTTGACATTTCAGCTAAAAACATGGCGTAAATGGCGTCTTTTGCAGTGCAGTTCGAGGTGTCCTCTCAACAGGTTTAAACACGTCTCTTTTATAATGGTGGCTTATGGGGGGCAAATGCTTTTTGAGCCAGTGGGGAATTTTTCATTGCAATACCACGAGTTCACAGTGAAAAAAGTTGGCGGCAGTGCCCTGTCTCGTGTCTCAGTGTCTGATTATGTTGCTTGCTAACAGTTATGATTAGCTACTTTAGCAACAAGTCAGCTAAAGCTATTTTGTCCATCAGCAAAGCTCAGTAATTAAATCACAGAAAGTTGAAGCTGAGCAGCCAGAAGATGAGAGGGGAAGCCAGAGAATATTTTCTCTGCAATATATGATTGAGTTTCACCTAAATCGGTGAATAAAATCAAGAATAAAGTTGTGCTTTTGCACAGTAAGGCCTGCTCCCAAGAAACACTATTTCAAAGTTGGCCCCTACAAAAAGACTTATTTTTGTCATTGTAGGTCAATTGCTGGTGTATAGGTGACAATACCTATAAAAAAGGCTTAAACATCGAGTTAGTTTTCATAGGGACTTTAAAGCTGCTGGTTTTCTTTATTTTAGTTGGGCTTGTAATGTGGAGCATAATAAAAGCAAGTGTCGTCTTTTCAATTGTGATCAAAATTTAAATATGTTTAAATTGTGGCAGACTGTGATAAAGTGCAGAAGAATTGTGATGTATGTTCTACATTTAATTAAAAGAGCATCTTTGCTGGTTGAAGAAACTAATAACCTGCCACATTTCTTGTGAAAGCCTGCACAGCAGATTAAATGTTGATTTTTCAGTTGCGAGTTGACAAAGGCTGATTGGAGACTTGTGTCCACTCAGAGCTGATACGGCTTCGGGGCAGCTGTCTAAACGATCACAAGTGTTGAATTATCTCTGATGGGTGACGACTCGCATAAACACTTGCACAGTGTTGATTTTTACGCTCAGAGTTGAATTAGCACTGGAGTTTTTTTTTGCTGTGTGGATGTGGCCCATATTAGCCCGCGTTTTAACAGGGGCATCAAGCATAACAAGAGATATTGCTTCGTTGGAACGTTTTCAACACAGAATTGGCAAATAAAATGTGTCTAATTTATGAAGTCATTTGGATGGCATTCGATGGATATTGAATTGCGTGGGAATTATGCCCTCATGTCTTGGTATGTGCAGCCTGCAACTGCTCCAGTTTCTCGTAGGGATTATTTGAAATGTGAACTTCCCTGGCACGAGTGCATAACCCATGTAATTTGCTCTTTTAAAAATTCCTCATCCCTCCCCACACGCTCCACAGCATTTTCCTGTCATTGGCTATGCTATATTTTCCTCTGTGCCACATAGTCAATGAATTGTTCACAATTAATCTCTGCAGCCACACAAGCAGACCACCTCGCTCCTTGTGTTGTATTCTTCATATTGTGTGAATAATGTGCCAGAATGACTTGCAGTCTTTGAAATAAGGGTTCCTAAAGGGTTCTTCCTGAAGGGCTGAGGCTATACCCAGAACCATTTGCTTCAGAAGACCCCTTTTTTGGAGAAAGGTTCCATTAAGAACCCTTTTCATCCAAATAACCCTTTTTGGAAGAAAGAGTTCTTTGAGGTTCAATGTAAACGTTGTTAGACACTGTATCGTAGATTGTAAATGATGACGATGATATTTTTGCCTTATCTGTAGAATTCAGTATGGTTCTTTGTAGAACCCTCAGAAGACAACAGGGCTATAGGTGAAACCCTTTTAAAATGTAGTTTTAGATCCCCCTGGGTGGTTTCTACAAGAATCCTTTTTATATAAAAGGATTCTGGGTACAAGACCCTGGGTGCGTTCTGTATGAAACCCTTGGAATAGAAAAAGTTTCTTGGTAGAACACCCTGGATGGGTTCTAGATGAAAGTTTTAGAATCCAAAAGGGTTCTGAATAGAAGACCCTGTTTGGGTTCTTGATGAAAGCCTTGTAATATAAAAGGGTTCTTGGAAGAACACCCTGAGTTGGTTCTAAAATAAAGCCTTGGAGTATTAAAGGGTTCTAAGTACAACACCCTGGGTGGTTTCTACAGAAAACCCCTGGAATATGAATGGGGTCTTGGTAGAACATCCTAGATTGGTTCTAGATGAAAGCAATGGAATATAAAAGGGTTCCTGGTTGAACCCCTTGGGTGGGTTCTTGTTGCACCCTTGGAAGCTGGAAAGGTTCTAAATACAACCCCCTGAAACCTTAGAAGGGTTCTCTCTACCTCTCAGGCTCTAGGTAGAACCTTGCACAGATGGATCTAGGTGTAACCCTTTATGTTGGGTTGCAAGTAGAACCCTGCAACGGTTCCCGGTGGAACCACAAGCTGAAGAACCCAATGGTTCTAGTTAGAACTTCTATTTCTAAGCATGTATGTTTAATTCTGTTTACAAGTCTAAGGATGTTCCGCATATGCATAGACTGGAAAGCACATCCTGAATTTGGGAGAATTTTTTTTTTTTTTACAACCTCAAACTGAATCTGTCCTTCAAGGCGAGGCACACATTTATCCCCCAGTGAGTGAGTAACACAGTGTTCCACACACTCAGTTGACTTTTTTTTTTTCCCTTGTAATATGCATTTCCAGCACCTCTGTGGAAAACTCACAGAGAGACATTTACAAGGCCAGGCTGCTCCTCTTGTGGGTTTGTAGTAAGTGGTTAGGATTTTCTCTAAGAGCATCAGCTCTGTGTTAATGACATGCAGTCTCCGGAAAGGTTTATCCATTCAATTTGACTCTAAAGAGAAGATCTCTTCAGCCAGCTGATTAAATTAAGATTCTTTAATAAGCATATCTAGGTGCACTGACACGAAAGACAGGCCGATCTGTGTCTACCAATGCAGATAACCCAGACTATCTATTTTAACGATGACTAACGCTGAATTTCTGCACCGTAATGTCTCTCAGTTACGAAGCTGTTTGCTGGTGATTATTCACGTCTTTGCCGCTCGTAATTTGCTGTGCCACACAGATCCACAGCTGTATTTTGTAGTCATGTGAGAAGTCCGCCATGTGCACGTTTTTCATTCACAGTACATCCAGTTTACTGTATTCCTTTGAATTATTCAGTAAAGTCTTATTCTTTTTCGACGCTCTCCCAAATATTATGTAAACCCAGGTAATTCTGAAAATCCGTGTTTATCTGATGCAGCATTTTGTGCGAGAGCAACAAAATGTGTTCTACTGTAAACTGTGTAGACATAGATTCTTAGATAGAAGGTCTTGCAAAGGACAAACAGTCTCTCTATACAGAGTTCTCACTGTAACCTAACAAGGGAAAAACATGCACACTTCAGCATATTGCAGAGATGCAAGTGAATAAGGGTGCTTCACTGTCTGTGGATATAGTCTTTAGGACACTTATGGCCTAACAGGCTAACAATGAGCAACTAAATGAATTAATGGGTGTGTGTAATCATAATATTAAAGGCTAATGGAAGAGAATAGCACCTGAGCTGTTGGATTTTCTTTGATCACACAGACATTTTTCTTACTGTACCTATTAGATACTTCTATGACTGAACATCACTGCATCTATGTGGGAGGAGAAGCTCACCAGGGGGTGTACCACTAACAGTCAGTGGGAATAGAGCAATTCGTTGTAAAGATTTGCATGGATTTACACAAACACCACGTCAAAGGTGAACAACGCTGTCACGTTTTGTGACATTCTGTTTTATTTAAACTTTGACAGTGAACAGATGCTTTTAAAACACTATCAACACATTTTTTTACTTATACGTCTTGTAATTTGACTTTGATACAGACCCCTCAAGCTGTAAAAACTCAAACATGACATATTTTCCATTTTAATTACCTATAAAGTACAAGTAGCTGCTGTGAGAATGAAAGTAATTTAACATAAAACTGTCAGTATGCTTTGTGAACACATAGTGCAGATTGTTGAGGCAGTCAGTTGTTCTTTGAAACATGCCAGGCTTTCTCCAGTTCTGTAGCTGCACTGGGTGATGTGCTTGAAATATAAAATCTTGTTATTATTGATAAGACTGTATTTATATTTGATGGTACTCTGTTTTTAAAGCTTATTTCAAGTGAAATCAATGATGAACAACCAGACTTCAGACTGCTGGCTCTACCTGCTTAAAGCAGATACTAATGAACTAATACTAATAATCTCAGAACTTTTTTTTTTAATTGGATCATGAACACCAGCTACTTTGAAAAATTGAATAATAAAAGTACATGCAACCTGCTGATCTTTCAAAGGTAGCAAATTACAGATAATTAGCTGCTAACCACTAGCTATAACTTAACATTAATTATTGTAGGACCAGAAACACGAGCTACCAGCCAGCTTTAAGTTTTGTTTTTTTTGTTTTTTTGTTTGTTGTTTGTTTTGTTCTTTTTTTGCCTGAACTAAACCTCTAAACCTCTAAACGATAGTCTTAAGACAAGAGCATAAATGTCCCTAAATGATCTGTCCAGCCTCATCCTCACACTCATATTCATGACAGTCATTTTCTCAGAAACTAATCTGATTTAAGGTTCCATATATTCATTCAGCGCATTTCAGCACTTGCAGGACAAAGACATCAGTTCCTTTTTAAAAGAAAAAACAGCAAGAAGGACAGCAAGAGAAATAAAACACTGTATAATATAATAATGACAGGAACTGGTGACTTTTATTTCTTTTTGCAGGATTTGCAATAGAGCCCCTAATCAGCCTGATATTGGCCTTTCACAGCCTGTATATGAGTGTGTACTGGTATCACAAAATGTGTTGTCCAATATACACCTAAATGAAAATCTTTATTTTTAAACAGAACATAATGCAGATTTATTTTATTTTTTATTTTATTTTATTTTTAGCTCTAAAGGCAGCATTTAGCATTTATTGTGTATTTAATCCTTTTTTCCAATTCAGGTTTAATATATACATATATTTTGCTCTATTAGTGTTCTTATTTTTTAAATTTATGATTATTAAAAATACCAGTGAAACTTTACTGTTTGACTTTGCCCTGATATCACTTTGGACAGTAACATTTCTTGTTAAACTTTCAAATATCCTCCTCCATTACATATTATCTTACAAGTGTCAACCAATTTTAAAGAGTCAATACAAAAAATGTGTTTATGTATATATTCCATATTATATATAAAAAAAATATTGGCCGATATATCAGTCTGAGAATTGATTTACTCTCTAATATTGGTATCAGCATCAACTCCCAGACTCCAGTATCCGTCGGGCACTAATTCGCACCATACTTGTTATCATTACAGTGTTCTGTTCGTCATCTGTGACTTGTTATTGTCCCCTTGACTCCCAGATTGATTTATAAATATTTATATTAATAGTTCTGTCAGGGCTGTTGTAATTTTTATTCTAACATTTTTAAACCTGTGTTTTATTTGAGAATACCAGAGAAACAACATTTAGATCCTCTATATATCATGTAAATATGGCAGAATTGACGATAAAGTTGACAATCTCTTTGCACAGTCATCCACGATGTGTGCCTACAATGAATGCCATCAATGACAGTTATATTTTTAAAAATATTTTTTTGGCTTTTAAGCCTTTAATTGACGGGACACATGAACAGGGAGTGGGGGGATAACACGCAGCAAAGGGACACAGGCAGGAATCAAACCCACAGCTGCTTCTGAGAATTACAGCCTCAGTACATGGGGGTACACACTCTGCCAACTGAGCTGGCAGGGTGCCCCAAAATCATATTTTTATTACTAAATATTCTAATATATTTGAAAGAAAACTTTGGTGAAATAAACATTAGCGGACTCAGCAGTCGGGTTGAAGAGACCCTTTGGGTGGCAGCGCTATGAATTTAGCGATCTTCAACAGGGTGCAAAGGGTTACAGAGTTAGAAAGATGCTCATAGATAGTAATGAGGGTTCATGCTGTGAGTGCATTGTGCATATTGTTTTCTTAGATATTGTAATACTTGACCTTTAAATCTTAAAACTCACCTTTCCATTCTCCATCAGCCTCCCACTGGTTTGTTTTATCCTTTATTTCATATTCATTTTGAATAAAAAGTTAATGCCTCATATTTTTTTTTTTTTTTTTGTATTTGCAGTATTTCAAACCAAGGGTTAACCTCTCTTTATCTCTAGTCTTCATTTCTTTCTTCGCCGTGCTCGCCTGTAGAGTTCTGTGAGACACTGATGCCCTGAAAGTGATTTCTGCTCTTTTACCAACACAATTATTGGTCATGAGGTCCCATTTTACCCTGTTTTATATTTTTACTGTGATATCCATCTGTTTTACAAGATACAATCCCCTCATTAAATACCGAACGTGTTGAAACTGCTATTATGTTGGGCAGAGGGTTGCTGTCTGTCAGTGGAAGTCAGCCCACGCACTGTCGTTGCCTCACTCTGCTATGCCAGAGCGGTAGGATATAAAGATGTCCTTTTTTCACCTGCATGTAAACTAGATACAGTATATTTTAAATAGATAGAAGAAATGTATTTTTGGACACTACAACCTTCATGCATTCCCCATCCTGAACGTGTCCTCCATACAGTCTTCATTTAATTGCCCCCTTTGCTGTTTTTGGGTGTATTTATTTTCTCCCAGGTCTTCTCATTATCACCAGGTAATTGCCTTTGTATCTACCCATTTTATTTTGGAGATATAATCTTATGCTGATGCTGTACCATTATCACCTTGTGGATGTATGTGATTGTGGAATAATGGAAATACACCTGCAGGTCTGTGTGAGACATTGTGTAGAGGGTTGTGGAGTGGGCTGATGGTCAGGCATAATATAGCAAGGTCAAGACTCCACCTGGGACTCTACTTTTTCTCTTTGAGAAGTCAAACTTCAAATAAATGCAGACTGAAGAGTTTGCCCTTGCATTTAATTGTTTTTCTCTTGTTGTACCTTTACTTTGTTTTTCTTGTCATCAATGGTGAATGTGCTGCTGTTGCCTGTTAGCATCTGTTATAACAAAAGCCTCAGTAAAATTTGAACGAAAAATATTTTCAATTATTTGACAATAGGGATGCTCCAGGCTGTGTACTGCGTGGCACTAATTAAACAGTTGATTCTCTGATTTCTAATTGTAAGAAAAACATTTTATTGCATATAGATTTTCACTGAGCTGCTCTTGTCAAAAGCAACAGTGGCATTACCCTTTAAAAAACATTTTCATCATAAACCCTGAGACTTCCATTTTGTTGGTTCTGACATTTTATTTATGTTCTTTATATTTGCTGGCTATGAATGAGACATTTTTCATAACAATTGTAAGAATTGTGATGCCACTCAAATGCCTCTGCTTCTTTCAGAGATTTATTGACTCTGCATGTTTATTCAGGACCAAACAACACCTTCAGATAAATAACTGGTGAAAGCTGAGAGAGACTTTGCACAGCAAAACATGCAAGCCAACTTTCATGGCAATAATTTAATGTGTGAAGTAATTGTGTCTTAAAAACAGTCATGCACATTTTACCCTGTTTTTCCTGGCATGATACGGAACATTTTCTTATAAAAAAAAAAAAATAGAGTATAGACTCATATAAAAATAATCCCTTTCAAGCATCACTTATGACCCCCTAGAAGCGTGAGGTGGTGTCAGTATCTGCAGAGATTCTGCCCTCTTCCGGGGTTTCTTTATTCCCTCATTATTCTGCTGTGCTTGGGACACTTTACCAACCCAAAACTCTTGTATTTGACGTCCTGGGAATGAAACTCAGCAATCAACTATCTTTCTGGTGCATTTGCACATGTACAGCTCAGACAAATCCTACTGTTTCTACCTTGAAGTTTTATATTCAAGAATTAAAAAACATTTGGTTGAGAGCAAATTACCGTACAGCCATATGGTTTTTGGAAAAAAACAAACAAAAAACAAACAAACAGAAATCGGTCTTTGTCAGCTCGTTCTCAAAACCTCTACAGCCTTAGATAACAACAACAAAAAACTCTCTCTCACCATATTCTTAGACTTGTCAAAAGTCTTTGACACTGGTGATCACAACATCCTGATTGCAAAATTACAAAAATATGATTTTCATGAAAATGCTCTAAAATGGTAGCCTGATTTTTTTAAAGCTACATCATGGAGTTTATGAAAGGATTTTCAGTGTATTACTGATGCCTCTATGTGGACATATACATAAGCAAACAAGACCATCTGTGAGAAGATCAGCAATTTCTGTATTGTTGTTCTTAATGCTTGTCAGTGGATCGTATTCCCTGTGGAATCACTTGTAATGAGCCTGTGTTTACATTTATTTTTTCAGACAGCAGTTACAGACTTCCAGTGAGTAGTGCGTTAGCCAGTTAAATAGAAGCAGGACAATAATAATTTTGGTTTTGATGTTATATTTTGTGGTTATTATGGTGGAAACACCACCACTTTTGTCCACAGGGGCCTCAAAAATCAACAAAATATGAAAGTTCCTCGCAGTGGCTTTAAAGAACAGAAGATTATGTAGAAAGATTATGTATCTCTAAGTAGGCAAAATTCACATAGAGCTAAGCAACTTTGTGGGGTACCTCAGGGTTCCATCCTCAGACCTCCCTTGTTTTTTATATATGTGAATTATCTTCCTTAATGGAGAAGTTTAGAAGAATAAACTCTCAACATAAATAATATTATTTTTAGTACTTTGGAACAAATAAAAAATATACAAAGAAAAAGCCAAATTATTCCTGACACAAAGTATTGAACTAACTCAGGTTCCTCACATTAAAGCTACTACAAGGGGTTTTTAACTGGTTATTAAACAGGCTCATTTTATTATTGATGTCTCTACATGGCCTACATAAGGAGCAAACAAGACTATCCATGAGAAGATCATTTATTTCTATATAGTTGTTCTTAATGCCGGCCACCAGGTCGGATTCTTCCTTCAGAAGAAACAAGCCTGTGTTTACAGTTACTAAGGCAAAGTTACTGTGAGTCCTACACTAGCCAGTTAAAAAAAAAGGAGGATGAGATTCTTATTTATGGAATTTAGTTTTTGGTGTTATATTTTGTGGTTATTATGGTGGAAACACTACCACTTTTGTTAAAAGGGGCCTCCAAAATCAACAAAATATGAAAGTTCCTTGTATTAGCTTCAGTGGACAGAAAACAGTTGGTATATAAATATGCAAAATGTTTTTTTTTTCGTTTGTTTGTTTTAAATATAGCTAAGCTACTTTGTGGGGTACCTCAAGGTTCTATCCTGGGACCTCTTTTGTTTATGACACGCAAATGTGATTTATGACATTCATTCATATCATAGAAGACTATATTATTCCACCATGATAACATGATAATCCACTCAATATGTACTCACCCCTATGCTGATGTGAGGATGGGTGAAGATCTTCAGTTCACAAAACAATACTGGAGTTTCAGCAGAAAACAGGGTTGCAGCCAAATCCAGTGTAATGGCAGTGAATGGTGACCAAATGTAAATGTAAAAAAAAAAAAAAAAAACACAAAACAAACACAAAATGTCTCCATCCTGCTTGTGTGGTGTAATCCAAGTGTCCGTGAGCCGCAACATTAAAATTTAACCGCAAAAGACGCCATTTACGCCATGTTTTTAGCCGAAATGTCAACTGTAGCAGATAGCATGTAAACATGGCGTCGATCTCGCTATATTTTCACGCGTACATCCATTAAGAGATATACGAAGTCTCGCGATACATCGGCGCTATGTTTACATGCTACCTGGGAGGCTACTGTTGACATTTTGGCTAAAAACATGGTGTAAATGGCGTCTTTTGTGGTTAAATTTCAATGTTGCGGCTCATGGACACTTGGATTACACCACATGAGCAGATGGAGAAATTTTGTGTTTGATTTGTTTTTGTTTTGTTTTTTTACATTTACATTTGGTCTCCATTCACTGCCATTAGCTGCAACCCTGTTTTCTGCTGAAACTCCAGGATTGTTTTGTGAACTGAAGATCTTCGCCCATCCTCACATCGGCATAGGGATGAGTACATATTGAGTGGATTATTATTCTGCGGTGGAATATCACTTTAATATACACATATATAATGTGCAACTATACTAATCAGGATTCCATTTTGTTTCAAGGAAGATTAAATTTGAATTTGAAAAAAACAAAAGATGATATTAATTGCAAAGAAATAACTGCTCACCACCTGTGTTGTGCATGTTCCATACCTTACAGTGGTCTGAGAAGGTTGTTTGTAACTCAAATTTGTTTGTTTGAATATCCAAACCAGATGAAGAAATTGTACAAGGTCGCTGAAAAATGAAAGCTTAAGTGCTATTTACCAAGATACTTAACCCTCATGTGGGAGAGTGCTTGTTGTATAATTGAATAAAGATGAATCATGGCATTTTTTTCCAACAGAGAATGTGGACTGAAGTCAATCTTGAGCTTTTTAAAAATGATTCATGACTGCTTTATTGCTGTTGTCCAACATTTACCGCAGAAAAAAAAGGAAAGAAAGCACAAAATATGTATCTTGTTCAGGCATATTGTTTTGCTGGTTTATGGCTGTAATAAAACTCAGTCCCGTGTCTTTTCTTTGTTTTTCAGGATATTTGACAGTTACCATTGAACCCCTGCCTCCTGTTGTTGTGGGAGAGACTGTTACTCTCAAGTGTAACTTCAAAACTGACGGAAGGCTTCGAGAGATTGTTTGGTACAGGGTGAGTAGACCTGTTCACATTTCCAATGCCATTAAGAGCTAGATGCTCTCCAGACTATCCATTTCTTTCATTTCTAGCTACTCGGCATCTTCAGGGGTCAATGCCAATAGTCATATCACAGGTTTATGGCTGTGTTAGGAGAACAACCATGCGCTGTCAAACTGCAATTGTTAGGAAACAAGCTGTTATTTGGGCCAGCTGTATGGGAGGCATCACTGGCTGTTGCTCGGGAATTTGATTTCTCAATCCGCTGGTCATCACCATCATTTCTTAATAGTTCACAGCTGGCGACTCAACAGTTATTAAAATCCCAGTTGGTGTACTACACAGCCTAAGTGGTGCCAATAATTAGATTGCTGTTGAAGGAGAGAAAAACAACCAAAAAATCTTCTTGTCCTCGATGAAGTTTATTTGGCCTGTAAAACTAACATCTTTTAAAGTTTTAAAGATCAGAAAAGAACAAAATATTACAGTTCACAGAGGATACATTTGTTTCACTTCAAGAGAGGCACTGATAAGCACTTGAATTGGAAAGCAGCAGCAGCTGCTGCTATCACATCCTTGCCTGACCATTTGTTTTTGCACAAAAACTCTCCAATAATTCTTGAGAGCTGTACAGATTTGCTTTGTGAGAGTGGCCGACTCTCCACCAAGTTGTTAGTGAAGTTGCTGAGTGGTGATTGGATTTGTATAATGTGGTACAGACAAATTGCAGAGCCTGAAATGTTATCAACCGAGCCCTTTGGGTATTCCGTAAAATGCATTCTTGTGCTCTGTCTTAAGCCGTTCATTATGCTCGTGATATAATCTAAAAACTGATGGGCTTCCAAAACAAACAAGTGAACAGCACATAGACAGATGCAGTGAAAGAGTAGCTTTGCTGATTGAGAATATACAAGAATGTGCAGTTCTGACTTCCTGTACAATAGATGGTGCTTAGAGGAGCACTCTATCGATTTTACACCTGAAGTACATCATGTGGAGTACTATTCAGCTTGTGAAAACGGTTGTAAATGTTTGTTTATGTGTGTATTTTTGGCTCTGGAGGAAGCTTTCAAAAGTAATAACCCTGATAATGCATCAGACAGAGATATAATAGGATAGCATTGTAATAAATAGTGCACAGAGCTTCTGTGACATCATCCATAGGTTTCTGAAGATGGCGTAGGGGCTCTGGTCCTTGCCATCTTAGCATTGCCTGACTAGGCTAACTCCTGGCTAATCCAAAAACAGACAAAGAAGTGGAACTGAGAGGGGCGAATGAAGTGGCTACCTAGCAGCTAGCCAACTGTGACGGCACCGACCTGTCAGTCAAAGCAGCTACTCCCCCACTTATGAAAATTTAATATGATTTTAAAAGGAATATAAAAATTCATCTCCTGTACAGTTGTCATGAAAGGGAGAATTAGCTATAGAGACCAAAACCGTGCTTTGTACTGTACCAGGATTAGAATTTGGGTTGAACAAATAATCAAAACCAAAAGTGGTGCAGCCAATCAGTGTCAGGGAGCTATGGCATAGTTTTAGGTGTGACAACAGCGAGAAGTGTCCATGGACGTGATTTGTCTCAAGCAAACAATGGCGACTTCTGAAGAGATTAGTGTAGATACTGTGGTAGCATCAGTTATATCAGAACTGGAGAGTATTTCTTCATTGAAGGAAGCACAAAGAATGGCCCTGAAGGCTTTCTTAATGGAGAAAATATTTTCGCCATTCTCCCAACTGGCTTTGGCAAGAGTTTGATTTACCAACTGGCTCTGCCGGTTGATCCGATTGGTTGAAATTAGTCCGTCTAAGACTTGACAGATAACCGGTTCATCCAATCACCTGCCAAGTGTTTTTTGAAAGTGCCTACCCTTTTCCAAACAGTTTCTAAGGATGACTTCCCACATGGTTCTGTGTAACAAGCCATCTGGCATGTCAGGGTAGATACCGATATTAGATTTAAAAAAAATTCTGATACTGATATGTCTTTGTACTGAATATAATAACAAAATATAAAATATATACGTAAACACACATTCTTTGCAATGATACCATAAAAGTGGTTAACACTTATGACAAAGATATGTAATGAGCAGGATATTTTACAGTTTAACAACAAACATTATTGTCCAAATGTCATCAGGGCACTGAAACAGTAAACTTTAACATGGTATTTTTAATAATTATAAAGAACTATAATTAATAAAAACAGAAATAAAGTAAAATATATGTACATATTAAACCTGAATTTAAGAAAAAAGATAGAATTCTGCCTATAAAGCTAACAAATACAATCTGCATTATGCTCTGTTAATGTAAAAAAAAAAGTTTTCAGATAGGCACATACTGGACTGATATCGATATAGACTAATATAGCTGTCATAGGCCAATATTGGGTCGATAATATCGGTCGACTGATATATTGGTCTGACTCTAGAACAGATCCCATTATAATCACTTCAGTGTTTTCCTATGACAATGAGAATAAAAAAATATTGTTCTGTCTAATATTGCAAATCATAACATCAGTCAATTTCGATTTTTCTTTGCACATATACTGAGCAAATGTTTGTAAATTTGCCTTTCTGTAGTTATGCTTGAGCGTCTAATCAACTTGCAGATGACCAATTATCTGTGTCAGGTAAACTGGTTCAGTATGCAATCCTTACTGATGAATTCTTAATTTTACTTGATAATCACTTTAACTATATTTGATGACTGTGGATGTACAGTAACCTGCAACACTATGGTGACATTCACCTTGGTTTCACCCTCCACCCGCCCTGTGCTGGAACACTGTTCATTAATGAGCGAGCAGCGGTTTATTGCTTAGGCAGGAACTCTTTCTTTAGAGTAGCTTCTGCTTTCTCACTTTTATTATTGTGAAATAAAACAGCGTCTCTGGACTCATCTTTGCAAATGCTGACCTTTCAAGGTAGGACAAAAAGAGATTTATGGCACTTTACACATTCACCTTAGCATCATAGATCACTTTCATTGCTGTGACAATTTCATTTAATCAGGCAGGGATTGGAGAGCGTTGTTTTGCTTATATTCTGTCAGATTTCTGTGCTGTCTATTGATAGCTGTAGTTAAAATAAGCGCTCTGAGAATGGAGCAGCCCATATTAAGTGTTCTCACGAGGAAAGCAAAAAGGTTGTAACAGAAATTGGCCCCATCTCTCCGGTGGCCATTGCTCAGCACAACCGTTGATAAATTATAAATCAATTACCCACACTTGGCTGCCAAAGTTTCTTTAATCTCTGCCTTTTATTTGACTAAATACTGTTGACTTCCCATTTTACCTCCTGTTCAAATGGAACTGGGGTTGATACCCACCTGGGGAATCCTCGTATCTAATCGAAGCTCGGCCAATCAGACAGAGGGCTGAATAAACTGAATATTTCAGCGAGTGCTCATTTGCGGTGCTCCATCCTGACGAATTCTGTTTGAGGATTTTTTAATGCATAACACATCCAGACTGCAGTCAGAATTAGCATGTCTTAGGATGTACTTAAGATAAACCTGATTATTTTAGAGAGCCTTTCATGCCACACTAACTCAAATTCTCCACAACATTATATTCAAACCTAGAGAGATAAAAGTAATGGAATTGATATGAGTTACCACATGGTTTCTATTATATTAAAGCATTTTGGATTTCCTTTTATCCCCTTAAATCATGAATGAGTTCATTTTTTCAGGGACTATACAAATATTATCACTACAGAGAGGGTGTGTATAGGGGGAGTCACACCCTTTCTTTTTACTAAGATTTTCACTTGACCTATACATCTAATTTTAAAATGACTTTTTTCCTACTTCATGTCATCACTGAAATAACCTCATACTAAGAACACTGCCGTAGGAAAAGTCATGCATTTATTTGTCTTTGAGTGACTTTATGTCATGATTCATATTTCCAGAAACACTGCACATCATGTCAGTCGGGCACAACAACTCTCAATGTGAGCATTAAAATCAACACCCCTCACCCCTCACGCCCCTGAAATTACTTTCAAAAAAAAAAGTATAGATTTTTTTTGAAGTAAAGTATCACATCTAGCTGTTCGTGCTCAACAAGTAAATATTAGATGAAATATAAAATATAAATATATGTGCTGACCTCTCCTGGTGCTCAATGTCTCTTCCAAGTAGTAGTTGTATTTTGAGTTTGAGCTTTGACAGTTGGGGTTGCTGTAGCTGGTCGTTGTTGAATGTTTAAACCAGAATAGCTAGTACATTGAGTTAGCAATGTGAAGTCAGCAGATAGAGTTTTTTTTTTATGTCATATATGTCATAAAGTCAGAGGACAATGGAGAAGTAAAATGGATCCATTTTGTTAAGATTACCATTAGCATGTCAATGGGAATACCCATTCTGTGCTAGCACTGAGCTAACAGACCAAGAGCTAGTTATTTATATATATTAAATATTAATTCAGGAATCATTCAAAGAACAATTACAATATATTTTTTGCTCCCATCCCTATATCCTACATGACAATGCTTGGAGGCAATTAGACTCCAGAGAAGTAGTTGAACTACTACTACTTTCCATAGTACTCAGGCTCTGGCTATAGGGGATTTTTTTTTTTTTTTTAATGGTCAAATCACTGCAAAAGAAAAGGTAACAGCTGCTAGCTTGTTTACGTTCACACCGTCAGTAACTAAGGTGTTAATTTGCCATTTTCAATGTGTAGGTTGCTAGTTTGGATATTGTTGTTGTTTCCATTAGTGGTGGAGGACTTCGACAACACAGATAGGGGATACAGCGTCCAGTGGTAGCCTTACACCCATTTGGGATACATCTGGGGAGTCAAACTGTTAAAAAAATTTAATAAGAAAATGTAAATACACCGATTTGCAATTGGAGAGGTGGTTGGCTTTTTAAAAAGTACTGTCAACACTAATCACAGATATAGAGCACATGGACAAGGAAAAAAATTCTGAAATATCAAGATGATAAAGAATGTTAAAGGCACTACAAGCTATTCTGGAAAAAGATAGTTGATTCTCTGGCCACGGGGTCTAATAACAATGCTTTGAGTTGGTTGCTCTGACCCAAAGCATCGTTATTTGACTGCTAGGGAATGAGACTCAGTGATCAACCTGGCTATCTTACCAATCTGTGATTGGCCAAAAATCTAGCTGGATGAGCTAGATTTCCCTAAAGGCACGGTCACATGTGGGCAAATGCAGTGGCGTGACCATTGCCTCCTGAAGCAAACACCACACACACATCTTTGCTACTGGTTGAGGCTACAACTTCGCTGGTCAGAGTTCACCAAAGTTGAACTCCAGAATTCGTGCATGTGTGACAATGCCATGAAGCCTGAAAACAGAGCCAAGAGGAGGTACAGAAGCCTAGTTTTCTGTTGAAAGGTTAGTATGGATTTTTTCACCCCACTGACTGCCTACCCTAGCTTTAAGTGGATTTTTTGAGCTGTAACAGAGTTTGGGGGTCTGTAGGACCCCTAACAGAACATTGGGAATAATGCTATCCCATACAGCAACTGGGAAACATAGTTGATGTGATGATTAAATATAATTTTATCTTTTTACTTTAACCTAACAAAACTTGAATCCGCACAATCTACAAGGTCGAAATTTTTTATGTATTGTGGCTCAAGTGGATGATTTTCTGACGTATGGAGAAAAATCGTTAAGCTCAAGCAGTGGAGTATACAAGAGAGAAATAAATGATGACCAAATGTAGCTTCAAACTACAAAAGAGTGTCAACCCCACCTCTTTTTATTCCTCCTACCCATACCATCTGATAATAGTCATATCATATGATCCCCTATTATACATCTCATTTTAGTTCACCCGGGATGAGGAATTAGCAGACAGACAGAGACAGGGAATGAATGCACGAGAGTGAGAGCGGTTCTCGGTAATGGATCTTGTATAGCCCAGCAGCTAATGCTTCAAGAGCAAATAAATGAAAGCCTCTCAAGTGTGTAGGATATTGCACTACAGGCCACATGAATGTTTTTAGTGAGTGGTGAATACCGGCAGGGCATGGATTAAGCACTATGGATATGCAATACCATCAAGCCGTCTATTATGCTTTAATAGCGCACCAAATAGTCGTGATGGATCATATGATAGGGTGGTGCTAATGTGCTGCCTGTTTGGGAGGAGAATGTCAGCGTGGCGGTGCTCAGAGACTGCTCCTCAAAGATGTGCTCACAAGCTCATCTCGTGCTGTGCTCGTTTTAATCTGTGTCATCCTGATGAATATATACATATGGGAGCTCTCCCAGTGGGTGCACAGGTATGCGGTGCTGACGGTGGTGGAGCAAGCGGTGTCTGTTAGCCTGCCTGTTGAGTGCTGCTCTGCTCTGTGGTTAATTTTAATCACTGAATCAACTCTCCTGTTCTCCCTCCTCCCTCACACACCGACAAATAAAAGTGCTAACTAGAAGCATTAAGGGTTCCAAGGCTTGTCCCCACAGGAGAACCCTGTTTGCTTGCTGGAAGAACCTTTTATAAAAGTCCCACCTGGAACCCTTCAGAGGGTTCTACCTAGAATCTAATATTAAGAGTTATACCTGTGAAAGTTTTAACTTGCAAGAGGTTCCACCTTTTCCACCTTCGAAGAATTCTAACAAGAACCCACTGAAGGGATTTTACTGGAAACCTTTTTATATTCCAAGGGTTTTTATCCAGAACCTGACCAGGGGTTCTACTGAGAACCCTTTCATATTCCAAGGATTTTATCTAGAACCTACCCAGGAGGTTGTGCTGAGATCCCTTTTGTATTCCAAGGGTTTTTTTGGAACCCACTCGAGGTGTTCTGCTGAGAACCTTTTCATATGTCAAGACCCTTTCATATTCCAAGGGTTTTATCTAGAGCCCATCCAGGGGGTTCTGCCAAAAACCCTTTTATAATCCAACAGTTTTATCTAGAACCCACACAGGATGTTCAGCCAAGAACTCTTTTGTATTCAAAGGGTTTTTCCCAGAACCCACCCAAGGGGGCTCTACTTAGAACCTATTTATACTCCAAGGGTTTTATCTAGAACTTGACCCTTGAGAAACACTTCTTCAAAAAAAAAAGGGTTCTTAAGAAGCAAATGCTACTGGGTAGAACCTCAGCCCTTCATTAAGAACCCTTGAAGAACCCTTATTTGTGCACTCTGCCCATTACAGAATTTTTCCTTCCTACCTGACAGAACTCTTGTGGGATCCTCTTCTCACCAACGCGAGTGTCTTCCCTAAGACACTTCCCTAATTTACCAGCGGCCTGTCTGCCGGCTGAGCTGCTTCTCTCATCATTCAGCTGCGTCCACCTCTGTCCATTTCATTATTAAGATTCTAACTCACCTGTATTTATAATCCTGCTCTCTGCTGAATTAAACAGCACTCTCACTCCCACTCCATGTGCAGCACATAGCTTTACGAGATAACATGCCACATCAACAGCTAAAGAGAAAAATATTAATTATGTCCCAGAGATTTTTTTTCTTTTTTTTTTTTTACTTGATGTTAACAAATTGCAAAATAATCTGCGTGGGATAGTGTGAGCTTGAGCTCGCCAGAAAGTTCTGGAATGCAATCTCAACATTTGGAAGTTATTTCTTTGTTAGATGTGGTCTTGTCTGGTCGTTTCTTTCTCTAATGAAATAAATGGAGTGACAGAAGGTTAGAGAAGAGTGCTTTTCATTTTGAGATTACTCATTCAAATCCCCAGACAAGCTTAGATGAAGAAATATCTTTTTTTTTTTTTTTTAATTTAGAACAGTGTCGCTGTTACAAAATTGCTGGATGCCACATAAATGTTTCCAGTTCTGTCCGCATTATGAGCTGCTCTCTAAATTATATCCTCATGTCTAATTATCTGCTTATTTACTTAGATTGTATACTTGTTTCATTGCAAAGTAGCATTTCAGCCAGTGGATTATTTTGGTTTTGAAAGAACAATTGACAGCAACGTATCACATGAAGGCTCCATGGGTGCATGTTTTTTTGTTTTTCATTTTTTAATCACGTTTTTAATCAAGTCACAGCACAAATAAAACACTATGGTTTCAAGTATAATTAGCTTGTAAATACCAGTAACATTAGCTCCCTGTCTGCTTTTGAATAGCTCAGTAACCATGTCCTGAAAATCATTGTGATCCGGGGGATATATAGTGGCTGAATACATATTTGATTATATGCTGTGCTAGAAAAAGAAATACTGGTTCAGGGCTATCATTTTATTTCAAAGAATATGTGATGCCGGATTTCTTCCCCTCTCATGTGGGTGTGTTGGTATCTGTGTGCAGCAATAACAAATCAATAGTTTATAATGTCTACAAAGGACAATAACCAAAGACAGTCGTAAATCTCAATCATCAGCTGAATATCATTGAAGGCCTGTCAAATTTTAATGAAGCCATCTGCCTCCACAGATTCTATTCAGAGCACCACAGGTCTAACAGATAGCTTTAAAACCTGTGCTATAACACCTTAAATCATTAGGTAACTGTCTAAATGTGGAGCTACTATTCAATGCTTTTGTGACCTAAATGATTGTGATGCCTGCAAGAATTATCCAGAAGCTCTAGTTTTGGTGCGGCAATAATGAGTGACAGCCAAACAGGTTTAGGTGGTGGCATTGTGTTGCCAGCCCAGTTTTATGCCACAGCATGTAATAGACCTGCAGGCCCACTAGAGCAGTGGTTTGTATAGCACCAAAACATAACAGAGTTATTTTAGGGCACTTTTCATGAACAGGTCTAAGCTGTAATGTTTATGAACCCAATAGAACCCACCAAGAGCAAGCACTGAGGCAACAAAACTTCCTTTTAACAGGTAGAAACCTCAAGCGGTTCCAGAATCTTACACATGCGTATACAGGTGCAGTACCAGCAGGGGGCGACAATGATGGAAGCAAAGGAGGAACGTAACATAAAGAATGTTCAAACAGGAGACCAGAGTCAAAGTTGATTATTTAGCAGTTATTTTAACTCAAACCATCATGTTTTCTTAAACCTAACCAAGCAGTTATTATTAACCAAACTGTGACATCACATGAAATCTTTCTCAGCAAACTTTATTTTGAAAGTCTAACTAAAATGCTGCGTAAGTGTAATTGCTAACTTGCCCACCTGTTGGAAGTCTGTGGCTTAGACCGTTCTTCCCATAAAAAGAATGGCATGGACTATTTTGTCAAACAGTCCAAACAGTAATAATTTAACAGAACCAAAACAGGATGTACTGGAGTGCTGTGAAGTTGAAGAGACCAAGGTTTGTGTCCCATTTCCTGCCAATAATCTGCATTGGTTTCTTCTAACTTACTTCAAATCCATGGCTGTGAAATCACTTTCTTTTTGCTATATAGCGTTTACTCTTTGCATTTTATTTGAGTCTTGAGAATTTTGAGTGTGTAAATATATCCTTTATATCAGCCCATTTTCTTCAGTCTGCGTTCAAATAACATGGCTTTAGACTTTGAAATTGCATACGGTGCATATGCCAAAGTCCAATTTTGCATGCAGGTGATACACCAGTCCTTTCCATTACAAAAAAAAGGTGATGCAGTATAAAGAGCAGGAGAGTCTGTGTACGGAGGAGCTGGGACTGCTGATCAAACAAACACTGGACTTTCAGCCAAACTTTTAAGCCAAACCATGATCTCGTCCTAAACCTAAATCTGTTTCCTAAACCAAACCGAACTGCAACCATTTCACAATTTTAAACACATATTTATTTTTGTTACCACGATGCTGAAGGTCACCTGACTATGGATCTGCTCTCCACAGAAGTTAATGGAATATACTGTGCTGGTGCATCACCTGCACATAAAACTGGACTTTGGTGTATTGACTGCATGCAATTTCAAAGTCTAAAAGAAGCTGAGTTGATTATATAATGCCCTCAAAAATTCCACAAAGGAATGAAATAAACAGTGTCCAGAGTATACTACTTTCTGCAAACCTCCATTGCAGAGCATCACATTTTATTGATGCAAAAATTCGAAGTCCTGTCTGTGATGATGCAAAAATATTGATGATGTACTAATATCCAAAACCTCAGTTTGTTGCTCACAGTAGAGCAATACTGAGTGTCTGTTACAGAGTACTGAAGGAATTAATGAAAGAAAGATTTCAGACATAGCCCATGGCCCATGTTACCATGACATCAATCTTTCCCGAACCTCAATCACATACTTATAGCTGCCAAAACTTCACCGTACAAACAGCAGATTCATAAAGCATCAGACTTACTAATTTTTGTAATACTCATGGGTCATTTTGGAATGCTCTGACCTATTTTTTTTGGTGTACAGAAGGGGATTTCTTGACATGGTTATACAGAGTGGCTCTGTTGAGAGTGCCAATGAGTGTAATTCTCCTTATCTCTGAAAGCTCAAACAAAAATTGGGAGTGTTTGCTCGGGCTGTTGGTGTATTCACCCAAAAATATTTAGCTGTTTCATTTCTTCTGAGTGAGAAAGTCATATCTGCTTGTATTTGTGTAGATGATTTGATCAGAATCGGCTTGATTGGCCAAGTATGTCTACACTTACAAGGAATTTGACTCCTCTTCATCGCTCTTTATGTACTTCCACAGTAATAGATATTCAGCTGTTACTGTGTACAACTTAAACCTTATGTTCCAAAATGATGTACAAACTTACACCCATCATTGTCCTCACATCACGAACAGGCTGCGGTCCTTTTTGGGACTTTGTGGGAGTTCTCATATCCAAATGCTGCATGCACACTTCTTCCCTCTCGACATATTGCCATTATCTTAACAGCACAGAAGTGCAGTACACGTGTACTTAAATGTTTGCCAGCTGTGTTTGGACACAGGCCAGCTGCCTTAGTTGCTTTGAGGAGAACACGATGATTATATTTGGAAATATGAAAATAGCTCTGCTCGTAAAACACTGACCTGACTATAACTGTACAGTCTAACTTGGAGCAAGAAACTTATTCTGGGATGATAGTGAGGAGCTTGGTGCCTACACAAACTCTGCACCGCATCTTATTCTAATACCCCCAACTCTCGCATTGCCTCTGGTAGTGTTTTTCAGATTTACTTGTGGCCCACATTTTGACAAATCCCATTAAAGCTGTTGACAGTGTCAAAGCACAATATAACAGCTATGCAAATGACTTATCTCTTGTCACAGTCTGCCAAGAAGTATAAAAGTGCATTACCTGAGGGCAGTGTGTCACTGGATTTACTGTTGTCTTTTTTGGCCATATGTTACCTCCAAACGCAGTGGCAAAGATGTGTTACCGGACACTCGACTGAAAAGTGTGGAGTGTTCTTCCAGCCAGTAATCCTGTTTCTTGACTGTGGAGAGACACAGGAGGCGTCATATGTTAAATCCAAGTTTAAAATCTTCAAGGCAGGGTTGCCTGGGCAACTGGAGTCTGTGAGTACAGAAGAGAGCTCGCTGAGCGTGTACGCACAGCACACTCCTGTGGGGTTTTTGGGTGTCTAACTTCCTGCTGTTTTAATCCCCAAGTGTAATTGTGTAGGTTCAAAAACTTGTGTAACTTGTGTTCTATTGAAGTGTATAATCCTATATGGATATCTATCTATCTATCTATATATCTATCTATCCATCTATCTATCTGTCTATCTGTCTACCTGTCTATGTCTAGTCTGTCTAAAAAATCTCCTCTCCCATTTGAAAATTGGTAGCGCAGACACGTTTTTAAGAGGAAAAAAAAAAGAGATATTTTCCCTGAGAAACGCCTCTAGTATCTTTATCTTTGGGGAAACATTTCCAGTTTCGGAGCTAAGGCTTCATCATCAAATGTATTTGAGCCATGGTGATTTTGCTAGTTTGCAAAACACTGAGATATCTGAGAGAGTGTAGGCCATCTAAATAACTCAAACTGTCAGTCTATCTGTAAGTCTAAGGGGCCCACAGAGTCACTGCATGGGGTCCGCCAAATCTTTGTTTGATAATTGTTTGGATTTTTTTTTTCTTCAAAAATTAAAATATGTCTGAAAATACAGAATTCAAAGTATTGTTTGCCAGGATAAATCACCTTATTTGTGAAATAAAAACAAAACAAAACCACAAACTCCACACACAACACTGAGAAAACGAATCCTTGTGCAGTCATGTGAGCTAGTTAACCTACTAAATCTTGTGCAGCACCTATCCATAATGGTGACCTAGTTAGATATGTATTATTGAAATTGGCCAGAGATATACAGTACTTGCTAATTATTGCATTGCATTAATTTCTGAGGGCGCGCACAACCATTGCTCCAAATCAGCGCAGGATACTCAAGGCAGCCATGATGTGAAGGGATGCGTAGGGGTGCATGAGTGAATGTGCATGTGCAGAAGGTGAGGCTAACAGCTCACGTTAGCCATGCTACAACTGCTGCTGACCCAGTAGCTATGGGTAAATGCAAACAAGAGAAGACCCCAAAATATTAAATGCAATATATGCAGTAGAGGGCTCCTGCTCCATCTCTTTATTAGCTAAGGGGTCCATGGCCTGAAAAACATTGAAGACCCCTGGTCTATTGAATATAATTTGCCGTGAAATTTATCTTGGATATGCAAAAGGTCTTTTTTAATAAGTATTAGAGAAACTCTGAGGGCATTAGTCACTTTTCTGTCAGTTTTTACACTTACTTATCAGCTTTATGCATAAATAGTTGCATGTATTACCACAGCCTCTTATCAACAAAGAGTAGTACCATGGCCCAGCCATGATTGAATGTAAGGCTGCTGTAAGGTCTGTGCCAAAGGGCTTCCCCAGCCTCAATACATGGAGCTGATCCCAGGGCATCGCTTCCATCATCCCCTGAATCTCCCCACAGGATAGTTCAGCACCTGGGAGAATTAACCTCCTTGTTAAATAATGGTACATTCTGCCTTTTTGCCCAGATGCTATATGTAGCCAACCTTCAGGCTGCTGTGACAGACAATAATATCCTCCCTTTAAAGGTCTGTCAACTGTGAACAAAACTTTTTTTCCAGCTAGAGAACATTTAGTGTGACAACTGTTTAGTTTCCCTTTTGTCCGTTATTAGGGCTTATGCCCAGTGAGTTATTTAGTTAGTGTGCCCTACTTGGCAGTAGAGTTTGTTGCTGTCCTCGATAGACTCCTTGTTTGACTCTAGCATCATTAAAAGGACTGATTGAGCATCCCGCTGCCTTCATCTTGCCTCTGCACTTGGGTTCAACCCCTGATCACGAGTCCTTCAGAAGGAATAACTTTGCACTGATGTGCCCTTTGAAAACAGTAGGCCCTAAACTCTTCAAATTGTCTGACAAAATGAGAAAAAGGAATTGGGAAATTAGTCTTTGATTGAAATAGACGTAAGCATAAACATGTGTAGGCGGGATATATTCAGCAGGATATTTAATCTGGGCAGCTGGTATAGATCAAGATGTTTGTTATTTTCTTACAAAATGTGACATTTTGTACATTTTGATGAAAGAACAAAATGTGTTTCAAGTCGGCCCACTAGAGCCATATGCAGTGCATATCAACAGACCAAGTAATTACTTCCCTGATGTTGTCATTGTCTTCTTCAGTTTTGTGTCCTCAACCATTTTATTGAGAGCGGTTCTCACAAATGGGCTCTTTCACATGTTAATAGTACTAGAATTTCAAGTGCTGCATTAAAATGATAAAGCAAGGGCTTACTGCGTTCTATATGTAAAACACATTAAGGGGTTAAAATAGATTGAAATTCTTATTCTACTACCCCAACTGTCATTGCTTTGATGCTTCATTGTTCTCCTCCTGCCTCCAGCTTCATGCATCCCTGAACACGTGCATTAAATTTTTTACTGCCTGTATGGTGTAAAAAGACCATCATATATAACAAATTATTTTGTTATATATGATATTTGTTTTGTTTGTAGTTCTACTGCAGTCTACTACAGAGTTTACAAGTTTTCAAAAAACAATGGGCTCAATAATGAGAGAAGAGATGATAAGTCGCTCCAGTGTCACAAAATTTCTCTTACAATATGGGTTGTGAAAAAAAATCAAGATTACAGGAAAAATAAATCTAACACACCCTTCTAAACACTGTGTGTGTTTAGGAAGTATACTTAAAAAAGTTGAGGAAACTCATCATTTCACAGCAACTGTCTTCACTAACTTCAGTTTTTGAGTTTCATATCAAACTCAAACTCTTAAGTAAAAAAATTATTTTTTTCTCTTTAACTATAATCTTTTGTTGTTTCTTTTCTTCTTAAAGAAAATAAACAAAATATATTTCAAAAGTTCTTGAGTAAATTTATTATCACTGAATAATTCTTGAAATAAAGAATTTGGGTTTCTATCTCAGCAAAAGATTATGTTTTAGTTTATTTCAACACATAAGTTTGAGTTTGACTTAAAACTCAAACATGTTATGAAGCCAATTAGCTTGAAATTATGAGTTTCTCAGCTTTTTATTTTTTACAGTATAAAGATGCGCACCTGCACAGTCATTATCCCAGAACAACCCATGGAAGTCACATAGCTTATTTGATCTGCTGTATGTGTTGCTAGAATTAAACCGAACATCATGAAACACCACAAATTCTTTTATCTGTCATTTTACTTGGGAGATTTCTGCAAGAAAAGTCTGCCTGTCAAACACCTACAGCATTTGATATCAGGCAGTCAGCTGCAGGTGTGGTGCTATTTGTTTAAGTACCAGAGCACACCCCTGATGGGCACACGCATCTACATGCACGCTCAAATTGTGGCTCATTTTTGGGTCATGTAATCACAGTTCCTACAGTGGCAAGTGTATATACATTAATCAACTAACTAACCTAACTGACCACACAGTAAATTGTTAGACTAACTCTCATCATTGAATATGATGCAGCAGTCACCGTCCACGTAAGCACTCTCACTCTATCTGCTGTGACTGTGAGTCTGCATCACACTGTTCTCATCAATTAAATGTCAATAAGACAGCTCTGACCATTACGATTGTTTTTATTGGGTCTCTTATCTCTCCTCTAAAGCACAGTGCAACCAGGGCACATTTGTAGCATGCTAAATGCTTACTGCTGAGAGAAAACAACTGGAAAAAGACACCTCTCACTGCAAAAACTGTGCTCTGTCTGATCGGGGCCATATATTTTAGAGATGATTGCATATTCAAGCGCTTAAAAATAAATAGATTATGCTAATTGTGATTATTCTATTTTCTCACTTAGAGAAAAAAGTGGCTGAGCGTCATTCCAATGCACTCCAGCAGTAATAAACAGTTTCGGAAAGGCAGCAGGGCTCCTTCCAGCATGGATTGTTTTTTATGTTAGTGTAACATTATCAGATGTGTTTTCTTGTTGGAAATACAGTCATTGCTGGTTGTTGTATGTGGGCCTTGGCAGGGGCAGATTTAGTCATTGTAAGGCCTAAGGCATGGGGCCCTTGAAATCCCTTGTTATTCCCTTTTTTCAATCCTTGAGTAAATAATGAGTCATAAAAATAAACATTTATTTATAGTCACACAGCCTCTTGAAAGAAGCTGTTCTGAAATCTGATGGTACAGCAGTGGATACTTCTGTATCTCTTGCCAGATGGCAGCAGGGTGAACAGGCTGTGACTGAGCTGGGTATTGTCTCTTTAGAATCTCCCTCCTCCTTTCAGACCCACTTTTGCTTAACTTTTCAACAGTATATACCACGGTAAACAGTTTGTTTAGTTAGCAACTGTCTTCCTCAATCATTTTTGCAGATGCACGTTAAGATCGAAGAATAGTCCAATGCAGAGGGGAGGCTCTGAGACACAAATTAAGCATTCTGATGCCATTTTAACATATGGATTTTTAGGAAGACATATTAATGAATGAAAAGTTTAAAAAAGAACTTTCTTAACCATCAGTTTATGAGGCGTTTTATGGGGCCCGTAGCTTGGGGCTCAGGGCAATTGCCGACCTTTACCTGATGGTAAGTCCCCCTTTGGGTTTTAGCAGTGAACTGTCTTTTCTGAGTCTTTTAGTGGTACAGATTACTGCACTGTACCGACCTACTTTCACTCCTGATTAAGACCCTGTCTCCACGGGGACAGCTAACTGACTTATCTGAAAGAACATTAGAAATCACTTTTATTCATTTCAATTTGAAGATGATGTGCACACCCTCTTTTGTTGGTAAAAAAAAATGTGGTCTGCCCCTTTAAAGAGTGGCACAAACCTCTGTCATCTTTATTAGCCTGCTGCTCCATACTGAATGTGGTGCCCCAAGGGGAATGGGAGATAAGGTGATATGGATCACTGCACCGCAACCTTCCCCTCTGAGGATGCCACTAGGGCAAATAAGCAGCCTGTTATACATGGAATGATAATTACACACTTCATGTCAGCAAACTACAAGATGAGTCCCCTTTTATCCACAAATGCTAATAGCAACAAAGGGACTGATCATTGCCGTGCCCGTCTGAGAGCTTGTGCAGCTAATGGCAGTGACGGTGATGACAATGGGACATTTTGTTTCCGTGCTGCTAATAGTGAATAATGCCCCCTCATTGTTAGCAACTCCCTGAGATCCCCAGGTATCTATCAGAAGCATACTCTGGATCTAATTAATTAGGTAATTCAACAAATGATCATACAGAAAAAAAAAACCCTCTCTACAAAATCATTTTGCTTTTCCCCACTGACTCATTTTCCCTCCATGACAATAGGATTAAATACATTGTAATAGTTACATCACACTTTCTCATCTTTATGGTTAATGTGAGCATCAGGGTATACTATATCATACACGCATCATAAAAGTGCTGCATGGAACATTTATTTTTCAATCTCTTTGTTTATTGTTTTTATCCAGAGATTTGTTAGATAACAGTATTAAAAGTAACAGCAGTGCTTATATTGGAAGAGATACTGTAAAATAATTTCACATCATTTTAGGAGGAAGGATGATAGTTGATGATATAGATCTCAAAATGTTTGCTTCATTATATTTCATTAACAATGGCCATCTGGGAGAGGATTTTAATTTTAAAGCCAAAGTCACTGCTTCTGCTTCTCTCTTCTTCTTTAGTCTTATTGAAGCTCTTCTAATTTTCAACATGTCCTGAAAATTCATAATCTCCCGACCAGAATCATACCAGATTTTTGAAATCCATTCTCACCATCACAGAAGGATCAAACAAGAAAGTGATTACTTAGCGATTAGGAGTGGATAAGAGCCTCTTTGTGACATTTGCATTAGAGGAGGAAGTCATTTCCATGCCAGAAGAGTCTTAGCAGCGGCCCCTACTCCGCCTCGCACACACACTGCGAGGTCCTCCAGGGGCACGAAAGAAGCTAAACAATTACTTATTTAGCAATTTATATATTTATTTACTTGTTTACTTCCTTGTTTGTTTATTTGGATAGACTGTGATCAAATGTACTACTTCCAAACAGGGGAAAAGACACCCACATACAAACAAATGACATAATGTGAAATCTTGACTGCTTTGTGAATCAATTTATTCATTTATTTGTGCTGCAAAGTTGGAAACTCAAGTTGTTTATATAGGATAAGTATAGAAAAATATTTAACATATTTCTTATTTTCAGCAAATCCCATCAAAAGACCAAAACCAACAATGAACTTATATTCACAAGTGTCGCCTGTGTCGCCAAAGCCTGACATAGCTTGTTCCTCTTTTCCATCAGGCCCCATTTTTGTCCAAAAACTATTAAAAACACATCAGCAAGCTACATGGTTGCACTGGGCGACATGTTTCTTCATTACCATGAACATGGGCACTGTAGTGTTTTTTGATTTGATCCCACATACGCCGTCCAGCTGCTGTAAATACTCACAGAGCACCAAATGTGTGTTAACCCACAGCTGAAAATAGTCCCCAACAAATGCACTATATATTCCTTTTTGACAAAAACCTACAGTGCCCTGTTGTTTAAGGAAATTATTTAGTATCTTTTTAATGTGAGAGTTTATTTGTGACCCATTTTATATTTGAATGATGCTTAAAAACCAACACAGTGTAATACCTCATTTAACTGCCAGCCTAACTGACAGTTTTAAACATATTCAGGCTGCAGGAAGGAAACATCACATCAAAATACATCAGTGTAACCCTCCATGAGCTGCATGGTATATTTACTTGAAATTATTTAGTTGTATGAATTAGTAATTCGGAGTCGTCTAATCAAGAGCGCATCTAAAGTAAATTATTAAACACTCTATAGAGGGATTCTTTGTCACTTAAAGGAGCAAAGGGGTTTTCAGAAATTAGTGCTGCCATCCAACTAGTGAGTTGGAGCCATGGACGGTATATTAAATAGGTTGAATCCCTATTTAGTCAACAGTTTATGGTTGAAGCAAGTATTTCCTCCCTGCCCATACTTGATGCTCAGGCAGGATGCCTGCAGGCTGCAGAGACACTGAACACAAGCGCAAAATTAGCACAACTTTATAGTTTGACAATGACAAGTGACGATGAGTCCTGTACTGCAAATTGAGCTGTCTGTCAGTTGTATGTGTCTGTTAATGTAAAGTTAAGCCTGTCATCCTCAAACAAAACCCCAGCTCTGAAAATTCAGAAAGTACACCTAACCCTAGCCGAGTAAAAATGCCTAATAATCTTGGTATAATAGTGTGTCTTGGCCAAAGATATCAAGACAGACTATTATACCAATACCCTTTCAAGATATCACACATAATTACTCAGAAGACTGCTGATTTTTCAGATTTGGATGGGCTGAAAGAGTAGTGTGGCAATTGTGCGTCCAAAAAAAAAGACTATTACGGTCCAAAAAGCAAGTTGGAGCCATAGACGGTATATTAAACAGGTTTAATACCTATTAAATATATGATCTATGGTTGAAGCGAGTTGAAGCAAACCCCTTCCTCCCCAGAACCGAGGAACATTGTAATTTGCCACAATGATGAAGAGACCTACATTGTACGTTGATCAGCTGTTAACTGTCAATTGTCTGTCGATGTAAAACCAAGCCCGCTATCCTAAAAAGAAAAGCTGCTATGAAAATACAAACTCCATTTACATATTACACATTCAGCAAACATTCAGCATTAATTTTACATCTAATAAATGTAAAATGGGCAAACAAAAACAGATGTTATGTAATGGAATGGAAATTTCAAAGAAGAATATAATGCTGTAGAGTTGTTGTCAGAGAAGTCAGTATTTCAACTTAGCCTATTTCTTAACGTCTGATGCACATCATGGTCGTTTTATAATTTAGTAGAGTGAATATATTAGCCACATATTTCTCCTTTCAACTTTGCACTACATAAGCTTTCGTTAGTACAAAATACAATACCTATTCCACTTAACAAATTTTATTTAAGGCAATTGGGTTTTCATGCTTTATTAGATAAGGTTAACTGATAAGAATTTACAGGGTGGTGGAATATACAGTGTTTGGTGAGCATAGTAGGCTAACATCAGTGCACCCCCCCCCCAGTTTTTTATCAGTGATAATACATAGCTATAGGACGCTAAATATTGTAGAAACATGAGGTGAATGCGCCTCACCACTGCAATATGTAAAATGCTAATGTCAGTTTGGGTGTCACACAGAGAGCTCCAAATTAATAAAACTGATGAAATAAAAAAAAAAAACATTTAATTTAGTTTCTCATTAAAAACTTGTCAAACAAATAGCGTACTGCTGCCAGGTAGAGTCACTGGATTTAGTGAAGTGACCCCAAAGTTAAGAAACTCTGATAAATTAGGAAAACTTCAGCTGTGATGGGGAACATAAGTTGCGAACATTATTAGGAAAGAGGCAATTATACGTCAGCTTTTCCTTGCTGGCTACTGCAGTCGCTTCATATGGCTCTGACATATCTTGTGCCTTTGAAAATAACATAATGACATGTGACAACCATTTCAAATTTTGCACATGTATAACTAAACATATGTAATGTGTGCTGGCTTGTTCCTTCAGTGTGATGGCATTCAAACAGAACATTAATAGTGTCTGATGTAACAGCCGTGTGGGTGCAGAAACCACTGAACAACACTTTAGATTATATAGAAATAGGTCATTACAGCAATACTTGTCCATGTGAGCAGTTTCTTATCTGTGCAAGCTTCACAGAAACTGCAACAACATAACAGAAACGGGAGACCAGAACACAACCAAATTATCCACTGATTGACGCTATCTAAATTAGTCCATGCTCTGCCAACAAGGGGAAGTTGTCAGAAAATATTGATTGCTATCTGCAAATTAAGACATCATCACTTGAAACAACAGCTATCATCCACCAATCCATCTCTCCATGCCTTTCTGAGTGTTCTTTTTTCCTATTCAGGGTGATTAGGTGGCTATCCCAGCATGCACTGAGTAAATGACACAGAAACATCATGCATATGTCACCGCTATTACAGAGATAATAGAGGCACCAGTTATCAGCACTCAATAAAAAAACAGGAGTTAATAAGTACTTACTATGACTTACACTTTGGGGGCACATGAACTACACCTTTAACTGGATAAAGACACTTTTCAAGGGAGAAATCTGTAATATATTTACTGTAATTCATCATAAAATGACAATGATATGCCATCAGAGATTAAGGAAACAACACCAGCTGAAATACTCACTTCTCTGACAACAGTACCCACGGTGCCACGGTGTCCTCCTTTTGCCTGTTTCACGTTTGTTAGAGTTATTATTATTATTAAATAGGTTGAATCCCTGGTCAATATAATTTATGATCTATGGTGCAGCAAGTTGAAGCAAGCCCCCTCCTCTCCAGACTTGAGGAAGCTCAGGCCTGCTGCAGGAACATTGTAATCCGACAATAATAAGCGACGAGGAGTCTTGCATTGTAAGTTGATCAGCTGTCTATAACTGTTTATGAGTCCAACTCGCTATTTGGACTGCAGTATTAATTTTTGGAAGTGCAACTGCCACACATCACTCCTTTAAGCAATCAAAACTGAAAAATCAGCAATCTTCAGTGCAATTATGTGATATCTTGCAAGTAAAACATCTTTGGCCAAGACAGACTATTAAACCAAGACTATTAAGCATTTTTATGCTATATTTTTATACTACTATCCCTGTTTTATTACCATGACAGAGCATCTCAACTATGAAGTGCTGTAGGCTTATTTTCTTTACTGTGTACCCTCAAAATAATCAGGTCAGTTTCTAGATGATTGTTTTTCTGTTGATCCCTTCAAACAAGGCGTTGACCCCATTGTAAAATAGCCGGAGCCAAACTGCCCCTCTCCAAAAATCAGGCTGTCTGAAAACCTGATTCTCTTTCGCAATCCATAATAAATTGTTTACAACGTGCGCCACTACTCTGCAACCTTGCAGCAATATGAGTAATATAATGATATACTTATACTGAAATCCAGGTATTGTTCTCCTCCTTGGGAGGCCATTCAGTTACACTGGGCTGTCGACTCAGACAATGGAACTGAAATCATAAATATCCTCAGAGTAATCCAACCTAAACTAAATTGCAATGTTCCCAATTTATTAATAGTAATAAAGTGAAATTTGCTGATGCCACATATCATGTTCTACCCTGTCTACTATATCATATTGTAGTGTAGTTGTTTTCCCAATTACACTGCAGTGAGAAATGGAATCACCACCTGGATTATGTCTTTTTTTCAGGTAAATGAATCCAATGCGTTGTATTAAGTTTAGTGAAAAGCAGCAGTGGGCTAGCAAGCTAGAGAGTGAATGAGGAGCGGGAGCGTGTGTTAGTGAGAACAAAGCAATGAATCAAGAAATTGATGTTATTTCTGATTGTTTCACAGTGGATAGTGTTTGTGTTTCAGCCCCCCCTAGGTCAAACTGACTTAGACCTGCAGCTCTTTACAGAAAGCAGAGAAGAGAGACGGAGACAGTGATGTAAATGTTGGTTGCTACGTTTTTAGAGAGTTCCAACACTGTGCACTGCTACTTGCTGGAGGCTATAGACCTCTGCCCAAAGGCTGACACCCTGAAACAGCACAGACATAGCAAAATGAGAAAATACAGGCACCGGGCAAGGTGTCAAGTTGGTCATAAGGGTCTATAGATGGATTTTAAGGAAAATCCTGAATAGTGTACATTTAGATGTTAATCTAGAGAACATGTTACCTCTTGTACTTCAAGTCACTAAGACGTTTTTTTTTGCATCAAACCCAGATCATGATCTTTCTCTAACCTTAACCTTAAGTGCACCAAATGTGTAAACATAACCAGAAAAACATTTAATCATACTGTGGTTGGTACAAGTGGAGATTGTACAACAAGATCAGATATTTTGGAAGAAAAATGAAATCTGATCTCAGTGAATATTTTCCTGATAAGTTCACTCTCAACATTTTGCAACCTGCCTGATTTCATTAATCACCAACAGTTCCTCATCATGTCGGTGAAAAACTTAACCCGGCTGACATTACAATTCCTAGCAAACATATTTGCTGTTGCTTGTGATAATTGTCTGCACTGTGGGGTCCCATATTTTACACTGAATCACAAATTATAATAATATGTGAACACAGGTGGCAAACAAAGCTGTGAATGCATCACTGCCAAGATTTACCGTACATATATTTTTTTCTCAATCGCTTTGGCTCCATTTTTTCAACAGTTCTCTAAACTATAAGTGCAGTTGTCACAACTGTTTCACGGGAAATCACAACTCTATTGCGTGTCTGCAAAAGGTAATAACTCACCCAAAGCATTTCATTCAAAACCTAGTTATGTGTCAGTAAAGCCCAGTGCCACCAAAATAAAAATATGTTTAGCCGTTGTGTAAGCTGCACTACTCAATATGTTTAGATGTGTTTTATCATCACAGTCAACCTTAGAAATATTTCTTATAAATAAATCTTTGTTTTGTTCTACCTTTTTGACACTGACTGCTTATTTTACTATACAAGAATGTCAGTTTTGTTCAGCTGAGTGCTATTGCATTTCACACTGAGCTTTTTAGATTCAGATTTCAACAGCTGGTAATTTCACAGAGAAAAGTCAAAATTGTACAATACTATAGTGATCAGAAAAAAATGATATGCACATTTGTATACATACAGTAAATTTATTTGTGTGTGTTACATGTGCTGTAAACAGAAAATTTACATTTGATTTTTCATGTAAAGTCATATACAGTGAACAGAAAATTCGCCACAACATGACATCCAATGTGATTCCCAATTGCTGACATATAATTTGCTAGAATTAACAAAATGCTAGCTAACTTGCTACTAATTTACATCAATTGTTAGCTAATTAGTTACCTAGTGTTTTTCTAACATAAGCTAACTTGAAGATGTGCACTGGATACAAAGCTTTGTCAACTGTTATTGGAGCACAGAGCAAAATGGAATGGTGCTCAGGGAGGATCAATTATAAACAACTGTACTTCTTTTACAGCCATGTGAAAACGTGCAATTTGCTTGAATGTATGAGAAATTCAAATATGCTGTGAACAACAAACTTTTTGCTTAGAGATTTAAATTTACTGTTTTGAAGAAAATAATTCTCATTCAAAATTTGACCCAAAGCAAATGAGGGAGACCTGTGACGAAACGCAACATGCAACATTTGCTTTTTGTTTCTTTCTTAAGTTTAAGGGCTCTTACATAAAACAGCAACTGACAGTTCATCTTAAACATGGCCATGCTAGTGAGTTTTACACTTTGAAGTTGCAGCAATGAGCAACTTCCACTTCTTTCCTTTGAGATGTGACCTTTGCTTAAAGGCTGTATTCAGCGCTTCTGTTCACTCCTCCATCCTTCATTTTTCTTCGGCTTCTTATTCAGTTTCATGAAGACGCTTGCTTGAGGCTATTTCCTTGAGTAAGCTTCAAGAGAAAAACACGGGATTTCATCCAAGTATTATAAGGTTAGTCAGTGCAACAGTCATAATTTAAATTTAAGATCGGAAGTTAATGTCTATAGATTAAAGTACATATCCTTAAATATAAGTTATTCCTTTGATATGTTGACTTGGCATTTATACTTTGGAGCAATGCTTAAATAAAGTGTAACAGCTAGTGAGACATAAAACAATTTACATGCTTTATTTTATAAGCACAGTTTGTTTCCATCTTTGAGTTTTATTCTTTTCTTTCTTTAGATTTCAGTCGGCCGTTTTTGTGAAAAGTATTAAATTCACCTTTGGTCATTGCTGGCATTATTTGGAGTGAGTTTGTTGTTATACTGACCCTTCTGTTGGGTTTAACGTTAATGGAAAGTCCAAGGTAAATTTCCCAATCTGTGGGGGGTCAATCCTCCGCCGACATTCTTCCAGGGAAATTTTTCATTGCAAACTGAGGTAGATGCCCTTTGCACTGAGAAATACTTTGGTTGTTTTGAAAATACTATATATCGTTTCGAGCAAACTGTCATTCACTGTGTGGGAGATAACGTGGTATAGAATAAAGCTTTTCATCTTCCCTACTGAGGGCCCATGCAGGTTATATTTCACTGGATATAACACATGATAGAGGAGACATGGTTGAGAATTTGCAGTTTTGCTAGTGCATTTCATGAAAAAGTGGATAAAACAACTTTTTTTTTTTTTTAACAAACTTTTATTCAGAAGGAACATGGTGTACAGGACATGATGGTCAGACTTGAATTGTTTCTTTTTTTATGTCTTTTATGGTGGAGAAAGAAAGACAGTGAAAGAAAGACTGTACTTAGGGATGTGCACTATTGCTGCCATCACAGCCACAAACATCATCCACCATTGTCCCGTTTTCTTGTTCGGAAGACTACTGAAAGTGCAGAGAGATGCTATAAAAGGATACTGCTGCTTCAGTGTAACAATTCACTAGAAGAGGCTTTTCAGCATGGACATTTGCACCCTGCCAGGACAAGTGAACAGCCACGAGAGCTACTTGAGCCTTTCGACGATTTTCAAAGGGACTTCAAAACAGCCTTGAACACAAGTCTTTGTTCTGTGGAAATAAAACACTAAAATCTAACCAAGGTACGGCTTATTGTAAACAACATTTAATACTGATAAACGTGCATACAGGGTGGTTTGTGTTTCTAACAATGTGACCATGTGTTCATAAACCCTCATCTTGTTTATCAGATCTGCGGCCATACTGTACACAATGTTGTTGCTAAGCAGCCAGCGCTGAGATGCCGATACAGTTATTCTTTCAGACATTGAAATCGTTTTCCCTTTTGGGTCATGAAGTTTAACCCTCGGCCTTAACATACAAGGACTACTGAAGAATATCACTATAGAAAGCAATTATCTTAGCACAATGTTAACCTTCTTTCTTTCTTTCTTCTCAAAATATTATCAGTTATTTAATTAATCTTCTGCAAAAAAAAAAAGCTTATTATTATTTTAGGAAGTTACAATTAGTTTGTGTATTGTGTGAAACAAAAATAGACGGAGTACATGATGAAATCTGTGTCTGCCCCTTCCCCCTGATTGTGTGTGATGATTTCAATTAGGACCCATGGCTAACATGAACTCAATCAATAAATAATTGCATCTATTAAAGATCGAGTGTGTAAGATTTATGGAGATTTATTGGCAGAATATGGAGCAAGGAATGGAAAATAGTGGACTCCATCTTGCACTGATCTAAAGCGCAAGGCGCAATAGATTTAATTTATTCAGGGTGTGTCCAAATTCACCTTTTCCATCTTGCAACAGGTGCACAGGGGTATCCTGTCCTGTCCCACCCCTTGCGCCAGCAGCGCACAGCTAGATACACCTATCAGCTGTGCCCGAGTACCTTGATTAATTCACGTTCAAGTCTCGGCCGAACATGCAATAAACCGATCAGAAAGTCGGTTCTCATCACCTTTAAGAAGCAGGTGCACCAGGACTCAAGGGGTGGCAGCATGATAGAGGATTTACCAGGAGGAAACAAAGAGAAACATTTTTTTAAGTGAGGAGACAGATCTCCTGGTTTGTGAAATTAAAGCATGAGAGCGCGCAAAATATGGAGACAGCAGTACGCCTCCAAAATAGCTTCATGTGTAAATAGTTTATTACACACGAACGCCTACAAAGAGTAATACAATGCATGATCAGTAAATGTCATGCAGATATGTAACTGGTTCTGTTTTACACAAAACACCTTGAAATTATGTAGTATTTTATGATTCATTATTATCATCATTATTATGCTGCTCCGCCGGCTGAGGAGTCGGGAGAGCAGTCTTGCAGACGTGGCAAAAATGGCCACTGCACCGGTGTAAGATAGAAAATCCACCTGCACCACCGGCACAACGGCTTTGCACCGGGTTTAAGACGGGGCCCAGTGTGCTTAAGTAGGTTTTCATTAGTGGATAATCGCCCGAAAATAAGAATCACTGGCTCTCATTCAAGAAACCATTTACAAACAAATTTTCTCTTATTTTTGTTCGGATTTTGTTAGTACACATTTATTTCATGGGTTCGCCAATGTTTTTTTATTTTCACTTTTCTCTTAGGTGAGAGATTGTTTTTCTTTTAGCCTTTATTGACAGGAAAGTTTTAGATAGACAGTGTGGGAGGAGAAGACTCGCAGCAAAGGGCCGCAGACGGGAATCGAACCCATGACCGCTGATGAGGACTGATCACCTCTGTACATGGGCCACACGCTCTACCAGCTCAGCCACCAGAGTGCCTGATACAAGAAAATTTGGTGGTGGTCAAGAGTACTTTTAACAAGATAAGAGAAAAACATCTTGTTGTCACAGTCCACCAATTGTTTGTCCAATACATGGAAACACAAGTTAAAGGACTATTTCAATATTTATATTATTATTTATAATACTTGGAATTACTATTTATATACAATAATTTGTTATTATAATTAAAATATCTAAAGCTATAGTTATCAAAAAATATATTCAGTGTTTTAAAGGCGTCTTATTTTACAAGTCTTCCCACAGCTTTTTCCTTCTTCGTGAATTTGTTGCTTTTTATCTGATTTATATGATTTTATGTTCAGTAGTTAAGGGGTTTTATACTGTTGTTTGCACAAAACAATTAATTTGAAGATGTCTATGGAGCACACAAACTGACGTAATGTAATAAAAAGTTATCAGACAAGTCAGAAATGAAAACTAAAGTTTGTTTAATATTTCAAATAAAGTGTAAAAGCAGCTGGTGAAAACTGGTAAAAATTAACAAAAAGCTTTATCACCCGTCATGTAATAAAAAATAAAGAAATTATTCAACTAAATTTAATTAATTCTAAATCTTATTTAGCCCCTTCATTTTCCCATTTCATTCAGAACACCTTGATAAGAGCAAATTTGAGTGGTTGAGAACATTTGGTGCGTCTGGCATCTGCGCTGACTTTTTAAAATTTTTTTCTCTTAACAGAAAATTACAGAGACATTTTAAGAGAATGTTGTTGCATGAGGCACTTGTGTTTTGTCACCTTAAAATGAGCACTTTATAACTACAGAGGATGTTGGTGTGTATCTGGGTCTGCGTCTGCAGAGACCCTGTCCTCTGCCTGTATTTCCCTATTTTTTTTCTTATTGTTTTGCTGTGCTCAGGACGTTTCACCAGCCCAGAATGTTATTTGACTTCCTGACATTTACAAACAGCTCGGACAAATCCTACTGACTCTAAGTGCTAGATGTCATTATATGCTATAGCCTCTAAAAAAAACCATATAGCCATTTGCAGCAGTGGGACTCGAGTGGCCGAGTGGTTATGGCTAGTAACATAAATAGTAGCAGCTGAGCAAAACATCCAAGAAAAGAAAGTTAAGAAAGAAAATAGACTTTTTTTTTAGTACAGCAGCCATTTTAACAAGAAATTGCAGAGTAAAAGCAGGTGTTACCAGTGATACTAATCTAGGTTCTGTTTGAGTCGGGGTGCTGCTGCTGGGAATGCTCTGCTACACTAAATGGAACAGCTCCTTAATTAGTGTCATTGGTAACACCTGTGTGTACCTCACTATTTCATATCACTATGGCTGCCGTGAAAAAAGGTCTATTTATGGAGACACAGGAAAGTGAATACAGTACTAGAGATAAGCCAGTATGTCTTGTCTTATACTTCATTTTAATCATATAACCGTAAAGCCGAATGTCTGCTTTCCATTATTATTATTTTTTTCCTAGACTTCCTCTTTCAGAGTTATAATTAAAATCAATAATAATCAAATGCAGAGTCAACTGTGTGCAGTGATATTAAGAGTAGTAGATACATTTACAATCAGCCCTTTGAGTGCAGCCATAATGCTGATGTGTCCGGGGATGAAACTGAGTTTGACGCCCCTGGAATAAAGTATCTGTGAGATATGATAAAAAGTATACCTCTGGGATCTGCAGGTATCCCGGTCCATAGCATTAAGGTTGTGTTTCTGTAGGTGGTGCTCTTTTTTTTTGTCTGTTCAGCCATGATGGCTTTCCCATGCTATGCCATCTCCCCCACTCTCCTGTTTATTTGAAAAAAGTAGGTGTTAATGCCACTGGAAACATTTCATTAATCCTACCTAATGCTCATGTACAGAAAAGCAAATGTTTTTTTTTCCCACAGTCTCTGTTTAGGTTGCATTGTATCAATCAACAATAGAACCATTTAGTTAGATGAAAATGTTGCTTTTAAAAAGATTGTGAAATTGGGGAAACACTTACCTCACAACAATGTGCTGTGCCAAATATCAGCTATATTTGTGCTTCAAATTGCGGCAGATAGTTGATGGCTGCAGAGTATAAACTCTAATGTGTTTGTAAAATTGCAATGGTTTCATTAATACGCATTTCATTCTCAGTGTCTAATGCAAATGCCTCTGTGCAGTACTCCCTGAATGAAAAAAGACACTTAGAGTGAATAATGCCACTCTGTACATGGCAATGCGTAAATGATGGGTCTGAATGACCCGCTCACCAATCAGAGCCATAATGTGGACCAGGTTCACTCATAACCAGGCCAGCTCTGCAGCCAAGGAAAAACAATTAGAGAAAAGCCTCTCTTCCCCAGTGGGTTTAATGCGAGTGAAGAGAGATAGGTTTTGTAATAGATTTTTGTCTGTGTAAAATGAGATGCTGACCTCTAGGTCCAAGACATTCAAAGACATCAGAGGAGCGGGACAGCACACTCCCAGTGGGGCTAAAGGATATTCATCCAGGACATCATTCTCGCGCTCGGTGTGAGTCATACTACGAGTCATGACAGCTACTCCTCATGGTAGTTATCGCTGGAGAGCCTCTGAGGGTGTTGAAAGTCGAGATTGCATCAATGCAATCAAGTTCTTTTTTAAATGCCATGAGACGCCGGCAATTGACACTGGCTTTTCCAGCCCGTGTGTAGCAGTGAGTTGGTGTTGTTAATCATGTCATCTTGATGGATTAATGAAAAGGCGGTTTTTAAAGATTGTGGGTCTTGTTTAGCAAAGCCAAATAGCTTTAGTTTTTCTTATCTCTTGTTTTAATTTTTGTGTCTTTGTTAATTGAATAAATTGGAAATCTTATCTATCATTTGTTGCGACATGCTGGCAAAAATATGTAAACAAACACTTGAAGGACATAAAAATCAGACACACGAAACCAAACCGCAAATTCAAAGAATTCAGTTTTATCTGAAGGAGTGAGGGATCATGGGAGTTATTTTCTTTATTGTTGAACAACCACCATAGCGTGCGGAAGGAATGAGTCCTAAAACCTAAAAATGAATTACAGTTGTAGCATATTAGCACCTCTGGTTTCCTCGTCTTGAAGTTGGTGGTGTTTTTTTTTCTTCTTTTTTTTTGGTGGTGGTGGTGGTGGAAATTTGTCATGAGTTAGGCAGAAATCATGTTCGTGGATAAGGACATGTATTAAGTTTTATTCACACTTACATTTAGTCACATTTGCTTTCCTCACACTCTGACATATCCAGTGTATACCCGTGTTTTCCCAGAAGTTATAGCAACTAGAGGATAGAAGTAAACACACTGTTACCTTGAATAAATGACAGATTTGTCTTGGTTTGACCATTGTTGGAAACATTTGCAAATGAAATAAAATGAAAATTAAAATAACCAACTCAACATATACATAGATATATAATATACATGTACTGTAGCAGTTTTAGATATTTTAATGCAGAAATGTTGCATATTATACCTTTAAAGCTGCAGGTAGGTTATTTACTTTTGTTGGGCAAAAATTACATCATAACCTTCAGCATAAATCGCAGATACTCTACAAATTAATTTGTGCTGTAGACTGATTTTTTTTCCTGATTTTTATCTATACATTTTCAAATTTACACATGTGCCACCATGTGTTATTTGGCTATTTCGATAAAAAAAACAACAACTGTACAATGAACACTTACTCAGACTGAATTCCTTAAGTATTTTGTCAAAGTTCTTGTAGCTCATTAGGAAATGAAGGTGTGTTTGAAGTAATGACTTCTGTCGCCTGCAACCTCTATTTCTTCCTCCTTTGAATGCAATCAGAAATATTTTGTGTTTAATATTTTAAATTAGCCTGAACTGCTTTGTGTTAAACTTGTGAGAAAAAGCCTGCCAAAATGTGAAAGACTTTGCTTTCATATCATCTTTAGCACCGTGCCTGTCAGTGATATTGTTCATTTTAATTTTCCGTCCTCACTTTAACTGCGATCTCTTTGTTCCCTTTAGGCAGTCTTTGACATGGTGTATCTAATGAAACCATTATAATGCCCCCAACTGTGTCAGAACTCCATCATTTTATACCTCTCCATCATAACAAAATCTCACTTTTCATGGATAGTCAGAGTGCTGGTTATTTGAGTTAGAGTTTGGTTTGGCTCATGACAAACTGAGATAAGTGAAAATGTTGTTTGGTACCAAAGCTTGTGTGAAATGACTCACAACACACATTCACTACATTGTTTCAGTGGCACATGATTATTCCTTGAACTGAGGATTTCACTATAGTTTTATTTCCTTGCTTGACAGTGATAATAGTTGTTTTTTTTTAATTAATTGAATGATTAATTCAATCTGACTATTGATTTTGTATTACTAAAGAGCACTAGAGCATGTTACAGAATTACCTGCTAGCTCGCTAGCTAGTATTGTTCATGACAAACCGACAGCTACAACCTTGGTTAAGAAGACGTACTTTTGTTTACTGTATTGGGACGAGACACTTCACGTCTGATGAGTTGGACATTTGGACACTTGCAAAGAGAATATGATAATTTTATACATTTAATGATAGTGATACACAGCAGAATAAGCACTGTGGATACGTTTTGATTTTGACCATTTAATATGTTAGCTAGCGAGTTAATGGTGAAGTTGATGGATGTCTTCAGGGAAAACAGTAGATACATTAACTCAGATTAAAATACATTTATAGTAAAAAAGAAATATATGACTGTAATGCTAAAACACTTTGTGTTTAGAGGGCATGGAGAGGTTAAACTCACCTGCAAGAAAATATGGATGCTTTTAGTCTTATAGACCTTTTTCACAGCAGCCATTTTAGCGTGAAATACAGGGTAAACACAGGTGTAAGCAATAATACTAATTAAGGTTCTGTTACATTGAGGTCAAACAGAGTTGTGTATGCTGGCTGCTTGAAAGGCTCTGCTTCACTTAACTGAAAGGAAACTTCATCGCTAACACTGTGTTTACCCTGTTATTTTATATCAGTATGGCTACAGTGAAAAAAGGTCTATTTAGAGCAAAGCGTTGTGGTGCACTCCTTTTCCCCCACCTGTTTCACAGATGAACTTGCTTTTCTGACAACAACGCTATAGACATGGTGTCCTCCTTTGAAATTTCTACTCCAGCCTGTAACTTGTGTTATTGTTTACCCGTTTCACATTAATTAGAGTTCAAATTAATGCAGAATGTTTGCAGAATGACTAAGTGTCTGCTAATGAGTCGTAAGAAATCATCAATGGTAATTTTATGAGTTTATGCTGATTAAATTGAGCAATATGTTAATGGAGTCTGGCAGGCAGTCACTGAACTCAAACTACGGAGTGTGTATTTTTGGAACAGCGGGCTTTTGTTTTCAAGATAACGGGCTTAGCTTTACAATGACAGACAACTGACTCTTATAGACAGCTGATCAACTTACAACGGAGGACTCGCCGTCACTTGTAATTGTCAAATTGCAATGTCGAGCTTGCCTTGCGCTCCAGCAGCATTCCTGCAACCTGCCTGAGCTTCCTCAAGTCTGGGGAGGAGGCGACTGCGTTAAACAACTCACTCCAACCACAGATTGTGTATTAACTATGAATTCAACCTTTTTAATATACTATCTACGGGTCCAGCTCACTATTTAGGCTGCAGTACTCATTTCTGTTTGAGCAGTTGTTACATATTGCTCCTTTAAATCATAAAAAGAAAGAAAACAATTTAGATCATATGTAGAAAATGGATGACCAGATTTTTTTCTCACTTTCCTTCAGGGCTTCCATACTGACAGGATTGTCTGCAATTATTTGACCTTGTTGCTCACAATCAGTATAAGTACTGAAATACTGTTTTTATGCTATTAACATGGACCACTTAGAGAATAAATGATTTACCCTCTTACATACTACACATGTACGGATTTCCACTGACATTAATAGTATGTTAAACTAGTTGACCATTGACATTCTTAATCAGACAGTATGTAAGTATTGACGTACTATTTTTACACTATTAACATGGATTGCTCGAAGAATAACTGCTTACGTCCTACACATTTACAAACCATCAACATTAATGTTTTAAAGTGCAGCTCGTTTACTGAAGCCTCCCACACGCGCATTATCATTTTGATTCCGAGTTTTAATCCAGTATTTATCCTCAAACCCAAAGGTTATCTTGTCATGCTGTTTTTTATTCAGTGTTTTTATTCTGAATATCTGATTTACTGTAAATTATTATTGCACTGTTGGGGTCCAGGTAAACAAAGGCACTGCACTAAGAGCACAGTCGTGTCACCTGTGTCCGGTGTGTACGTGTCCTGCAGAGCATGTTAACTTTTTAGTGGATGTCACAAACTCAGTGGTGATCCTGGCAATGATTGCGCCCCCCACCCAGCGACAGCACAACACCTCTCTAACTGCAGGAATTAAAGATCATTCACATTATACTAAATGCCTATCACCCCTAACCCTACCTCCCATCTAATTTATCTTGATCAAAGCTTTCATCCTCGTGGGCAGACGTGATATTAGCATAAAATCCAAAAGACCTTTCCTGCAACAGAGAGGAGACTAGGAGAGCACTAATGTTATCTGCGAATGTTTACACTCAATCTTAATGCAAATTTAAACATGTAGAAGGAATTGATCTATGAGATCATTACATTCATCAGTGATTATTAACATAAATCTTTGCTACAAAAATCCTTGAAGAGCACAGCTATTATGTCAGCTCAAAATAATGTGACCTTAAAGTGGCTAAATAGATAGTTTTATAATAACAATGCATCAAATGACAATGTGAAAAGCATGTGATGATGTGAAAGGGGTCACTCATGGCGATGAACCTACAGAGAATTATCACCGAATGTGCAGCTCCCCTCAGCTTTAGGGAGCTTTATAGAGAGTTTCAGCTCATTGTTTAGCTGCCCGGCTGCAACTTTACTGTTTTGGTCCACTCTCAATGATCTCATACTAAGCTCTAAAAAGCACTTTAACACCAGATATTTCCCTCAAGAGTTGGTACAGACCAAACAGAGCTAAACAAGAGTAAATATCACAAGGTGGCCAGAAACACGATTCCAAATGAATGATGATGTTGCTCCACCACTTCTGGATGTCAACAGAAGGAACTTTTTACAAACAAATTTGCCATATCAACTTAAAAGGTGATGATATGTCAGTATTGTAATCACAATTTGTTTCTGCTGCCCCCAGATGGCCAAAAATGTATATGACTGCAGGTTTAAAGGACTGTTAAATTCCAGTAAATCTTGGATCTGAACCTTTACAGTAAAACTATATGCGAGTTAGCGAACATGTTTGTTTTTCTGCAGTCCGAATGAAGTTACCTACGTTCGTCACCGAAGCTTGAATGACTTATGAGGAGCCAATAATCTTGTATATTGCCCATTAATAGAGCCATTTCTCATCTTATGTCATGAAGAGTGAATGTATGTCACTGCCAAGCATTGACCCACTTTGCATCCTGTAAGACTTTGCTCTGCAAGCAGAGAAAATTTCACATGAAATCTTCCCTAATAGTGTTAAAACAGGGGCGTGATTATAGACACTGCGGGCAGTGCGGTTGCACTGGAGCCCGTGGGGTGAGGGGGCTGGAGAGAGAGTGGGCCCTCCAATAACCTGCACTTGTGAGTGATTCACATTGCCAGGTTGCCAGTGTTCACAGAGGAACTCACATTAAAGGATAAGTGGTGCCATTTTCTATATGTGCCCTGGAAAAGAAGCCACCATCTGTGTCATAGTGTCTTTTCTCCATTCTCTCCAAAACCTTAAATAATCTATAAAAAAAATTCAATTAAATTAATAATTTTCTTATTTTAGTTTGTATTTTTACCATATACTGATACAGAATGATGATTGTAAGTTAATATGTGGTATGTTGATGTTGTCTAGTGTCAAGTCACTTGATCATGTGACAACTTTGACCGTCAGAGCGCTGTCCATGCTTCTGATAGCTCTGTCCTTGACATCTCTACTTTGTCAATACAATGGGTAACTAATTTGACTGTTAATGCTGTAAATCTCAACACATTATTGGTAAAAAAATATATATACTCCTAATGATGTGTTTGTGTGTGCATGTGCCTCATAAGTAATGAGTAGTGTTCGTCATCGCTGGTGTTAAACAATGTTCTCTTTCTTTTTTCTGATCAGCAAGCCTGTCTCTTGTCTTCATATTATTTAAGTCGTTCTGCAAGGACTCATGTAAATGCGGGGGTGGAATTTTTGTTGACTTGACGAGTCAATCTCTCCTGGGTAATCAGTTGTTTACATACAGTATCTACTGGAGCTGACTTGTGCAATGATTGATGTCCACTTCAATGCATATTTCTATAACTCAGGTGGCTTTATCTGCATTAAAAGAACCACATGGGATATGACAGTTGCTACTGGATGTTCTTGTGGCTGCTGCACATTCCTTTAGAACCCTTTAATATTGCACATTTTTACACTGCATCTTAGCGCAACACACAGCTATTATATAGTGCATTAAGGCTCCGCTCTGAAGTAGTAATGTGAACATGACATGTCAGCATGGTGGAGTCTTTATACTGTATAATACATGGTGGTAATACAGTGTGTCTGCTGCATTTTAGTGTTTTATCAGCTAAGGCACACTCCAGTAACTTTGAACCTGGCTGGATCATCCCCCCTTTTACACACACTTTGTGCTTGAATACCCTCTGATTTACAAATTGAACACTTTGTTTAATCCCTCTTTATCCTGATATGATCCAACCATTTAGAATCAAAAGCCAGCTGAGATATCTCTGTAATTTAGGTTTTCATGCTCTCCCTCTCCCCTGCTGATGCAGCACATGTGTGCTGGACACTGATCAATAGGCCGCAGAGGCAAAGTGTTACGTTAGTAGTCCCATTAAGCAAACTGAAGTATTGACAAGGCCGCTCGCATATTCTACCTCTAAAGGCTACGTTATATGGATCGTAACATTTGGTAAAGGGATGGGTGCTTAGTGGATAGATAGATAGAGAGATGGGCTGATAAATATATAAAGCTGAATACTGTTTTTATGTCTTTTTATATCTCTCAGCAAAGTTTATGGTGGGATCAAGGAGACCTGGCTAGACAGTCTAATTAGGTGTTAATACAAAAGAAAAGAGGAAGACTTGACACTGAATAATACGGCAACCTGCGCCAACCTGTAAGAGGGAGAAACGAGATCAAAGCATGGCACATCATCAAGCAGCAGACAGCAGTCTGAAGGGAATTTCATGGTCCTTGTGTATTAAACATGTCTGCAGATGTAGAACATTTAAGTAATACATCATATTTTACAGCAGTCTAAATGTATAGATGTGTTTGTTCTGCTAGTGCACATACCTGAACTTTTTAAGTCTTTGTTTGTTTAAGGTATGAAAACTATGCAAAGGATAAAGATGACAATTCCTGCTGTTAGTGATAAGTACGGTTCATACCCCATAGAGTGAAACTACTTTGAGGTGTCCTCGTTAAATAAAAGCTTGTTTCAAGGCCTTGATTTTGGATTCACAAAACTGTGGGAAGTTTTTCTTTTCTTTTCTTTCCCCCGCAGCACCAGTGTAGTAACAAAAAAGAAGCACAGCCTCTCAGATTATGGCTCCTTTAGATGAAAGTGGCACAGGCTGGTTTCTCATGTTGGAGACTACATATTTAGATTTCCGTCTTATAGTTTGATTTTCCAGGTTAATACCCCTGTCAAAAGTAATTTAAGCCCAGATCACAAACCATGGTGTGTTAAAATCAGCTGCACTCTAAAAATACACTATTTGATGTTCCAAGCTGCCTAAAATTTTGTAATGATTCAAAACAAATAAACTTCTCTAGTCAAATAAACTTAATCAATTCAGTTGTACTTGAGCAAAACGTTCAATAAGTTGAAGATATTAAGTTGAAACAACAACTCCCACTGACAAACATTACAAAACAAACTTAATTTCCTTTTTCCTCCCTTTTATATTGTCTCAGTTTGAATAGTCAGTTCTTCATTTCACACAAAGAACTTCCAGCTGCAGCTGCTTCTGTTGGAGCTACTTTGTTCCAGCATCGGCACAAAGACAGCATGTGAAACTGCTAGCAGTGCATTTATTAAATTTTAAGTGATAGGATAAAATTCAATACTTTAATCATGGTATTATTGTGAAAACAAACAACCATGACTTATCTTTCATCATATATATTTTCTTCAAACTATAAAAAGAAGGGTCTTGGAATAGGAATAATCTAAAAACAATGCATGCTGGGAAGTCTGCTAAAATGCTGATCATGTTTCTTTAGAAACTTAATTTAATGAGTTGATTAAACTCTGTACAGTACATTCATTCAACTTAATAATTCTAGTCGAAAGACTAAATACTAGAATTTGTTTTTTGAAAAATAAAGTGTGTATATTTACATTAACTTAATATGAAAAGGTTAGCTGATTCCAGTAGATTCCTGTATGATATTTTTGCAGTGTGTTAGAGCAGAGTAAAGTTCAGATTTCATGCAGCACCACACACTTGGACCTCTCGAGTCTCCTGGCGTGGTAGACATTTATTTTTTTGTTTGCTAATTCACTGCATCAATCAGCTGTAAAATACAGTTGCGTTAAATGCCAGTACATCCTCTGAGCTGTGTTTTCTTTTAAAAGAGTAAGAAGCGTCAGAACATTGCCAACTGATGCATTCCATAATGTTAATGAACTTGTCTTACTAGTCTGGAGGATGTGCATGGAAGAAGTGGCCCGCTTTGACTGTCTACCCCCCCCCCCCCAAAAAAAAAACATGCTGTTCTTTGCCAAACACTTGAAAGTTAAGCATATTTGTGTGACAACAGCCAAGGTAAAGAAATAAGATATTATTACAACAAGTGCTTTCATTAATTGCAACCGGGATAATGAGTTCTCCATGCAACCACAAGCTCCTGCTTTCTTTTTTATTATCTTTGTTTTGGGCACGGTGCCATTGTCACAGTTTATCTGTAAAAGCAGCCAACCAAAGGCTTTCATATCTTATTTTCCTTTAAATTTCTGAGGTATCGGCTTTGAAATATGCTAAAAGTCCAAGAGCTCCCTTTCATCTAGGGTCTTTCTCATAATTATTGAGAAAGCTGTGATACTGGGCTGCATTCGGAGGCCTGCATCTCAGCTGGGATTTTTTATGGTCTGGGTAAACCCTTTTCCTCACCGAGCTAATGACTGAGGCATTCTGAGCCAGGCAGCATCATGCAAAATTAAATCCTCCATTTCCTTTTTTTTCCCCCCCCAAAAAAGCGCTGTCTGCCAAACATGTTTAGATTATTTGCATTTTGTTTTAGCACAGCCCTAATTTGTTAACAAAAAAGCTTACTGAAGCTCACCCTTGTTGACCAAGTCACAGCAGAGTGAGCACAGCCAGAAGTGCAAAGAGCACAGAAATCATAGCCAGAGAATGCCTGGCAGTGATACAGTTTTACTGATCACAGTCTCCATGTGAGAAATCTATGGATGTTTTGTTTCTAGTCCTTAAAAAATTCATGCAAGTTTATTCTTTGTCTTGTCGTGCAGACTTTTGAAAGCCAAACTTTTCAGCATTTTAATGGAAAACAAGATCGTCTGATAAGCCTGATCGGCTGCCTGATTTGCTTTGGATCTTTTTTACCTCACTGAAATAATTGCTGATGGCACCATGAAGCGTACGTTAGGTTTATGAAAGACGCCTGCCTGGCATCTGCGAGAATGCTGTCGCAGGAGTATTCTCAATTAAAAGCTACATGTTCTAATCTTGTTTGACGCAACCCTGACGTAGCTGTCCTGACATGTACACTCGAGCGGTAAATCACTCACAGATAGACTTCCATAGATGGTCGACTGCGGGGACCAGGCACCAGATTACTTTCAGTGCTACAAGGCAACATACACAAATGTATATCAAGGCTATAGAAAAGCTTCACTGCAGGTACAACAAAGCAGCAAATGTAGGAGAGACCGGGAATGGTAGTCACACTTTTTGTTTGAGCATCAGTAACTCAGTGGCTGTTTGCGATAGATCTTTCACACTTTGATGCACGGTACCCTTATTTTTCTACAACGAATAAAACTCACTTGGATGTCTATTAAAGAATCACAGAAAATGTGAGTAAATGACAAATACAAAGCATGCTGTTACAACCTACCCCACTACTGGAGTGAGTTATAACACTAGCTGGGGATAGATGTAACAATGAATAGATTTAAGAGCCACACTATCCAATATCCAAAAAGTGAAGAATAAAGAATAAACATCTCTGAATAAAGTGACAAATTTAAAGCTACTATCGAGGATTTTTTTTTTCTGTTGTTGATTTTGGAGACTCCTGTGAACAAAAGCAGTAGTAATTCCAAATGATAACATCAAAAATAAATTTATCTGAATAAAAATGTCCTCCTGCATCTTTTTTAACTGGCTAACATGCTACTCATCATCAGTATTAAACTGAGACTGTTTCATAATCAGTTAAAAACTTTCTGCTAGTAGCTTTAAAGCGACAAAAAAACAACACTTAAGTGTGTGTGTGGACTGTATTCCTGCATGTAAATGGGCCACATTAGTGTTCAATGACTTCTTTTTGCCTTGACTTTGCAAAGTGTTCCACTCTCATCATTTTAATAAACTGTTACGACTATCCCTACTGCAACCAGGCATTACAATGCTAATTGTCTTAGCATGTTGGTTTGAAGTTAGCAGGAATGCAAAGCATCAAATTAAATTAAAGAAACTGCTACTTTAGGATTCATAAATCAAACCATTATGTGTACAAAACAATGAACACTAGGCAAAAAGAGACATGCCATGTCTCATGTAAGCTGAGAAAGGAACTGGGTACCATATTGATAACATCATCGCAGTTTTTTTCTGATTGGTCAAACTGTCACTGTTACAACTAACCTTGTGTTACAGTACTCCCCAGTTCCCCTACTGTGCCATCTTTCTTGTGCTTTAAGTAGACAAACTGCAATTTTGGATGTTTTTACTTTTACAAAATAATCAGTTAATGGCCATTCACAGTATGATTTGTCAGAAAATTTGCACATCTAAAGTGCACATCACGCCTTTACTCAAGTCAACCAAATAAATGCATCATGTTGATTTAAAATTACCTCGTGACAACTTGATTCACATGCAGTGGAGTGTCTTGCCAGCGTCGATCAGGTATTTAAAATGTCTTGTTGTTTACTGGTTCAATTACACCGTTCAAATGGGCACATAAAAGGCAAGGATACATAAAAACCATTTAGGAATTTATGGCATTAGATAAATCTGTCACAGGGCTTCTTTATGCATCTTTTGAAAGCTGTTAAGATATCTCTGAGGCAAGCCTTTTTCCTCCCAGTATCAGAAACATGCACTGGATGTACAGCTCAAACGAACTCCCTGATAAATTGAGTTGAGAACAGTGACAGAGAGATAAACTGAATTGTAAAGCAGCTGTGATGCATTGATAGAGTGCTCTGACGCCAGCAGTCCTTTGCAAACATCTCCACCGGGACACTTTTTAAAAGATAAAAACATCTGATTGGATCCATCAATGTGGCTTAAACGCAGACTCAACTCCCCCGTTCTCCCTACCCCGCCCTCTGCAAGTCTCTTCAGCAGCCTGGCATTTGACTGAAACATTTCTGTGCTTGGAAAATGTGTTGACATGTCAGTTTCATCCCTGCAGTCCATAATATGCACATGTAGAATAGTGTGCTAAGTGAAATGAGCTACCCTGCTCAGTGAAACTAGGTAACTGTGTGGGCACTTTCACACGCTGATATCCCGCAGCGCTTTCTTTGTTTCAGATTTGCTCATCAAACCTAAATACTTGTGTGGTTGGCAAAAAACACGGGGCCTTTATTACACAAACCCACACTATAGGGGAAGATTTATTTTCTTTGCTTTCATGGCAAAACATTTCTCCCTCTGCTGACAAAGGTCAGAAATCTGTAATGCTACAAAAAGGCATGCCATTGAAAGTCTTTTCTTCCCTTTCTGCTTTTTTTGACTTCAGCTATACGGGCTGCCGGCAAAAGTCATTATTTTCTCATCAAGTTCACTGTGTGAAAGAATGTTACATGTCAAAAGAGCCATTGTAATTCAAGGTGTTTCCTTTCTTACACTTGGCTAATTCACAAGTCGAAGTCTTGTTCTTGCGGATATCTTGGCATGCAGCACATGGTTCAAGGTATCACAAGAGCAGAGACCTTTGGTAGCTTTTCATTACATGTTTCTGCACCACTCAACTATCACAGGGAACTAAAGTGCTTTTAGCCACTCATTTAAAGCGACACTAAGTACCTCCATCACACAATTAACATTGACCTCCACAACAGAAACATACATCAGTTGCACTTGCAGGACCGCAGCTCCTAACCCTGATACGTTAAGAGAAAAATGCTTCTTAGTTTTGTTTCCCCCCAGTGCCTTGTATAGGTTTTTGCAGCAGCAGTCTGTGATTTCACTGTACACTAAAATATTTTCCCAAGGCCTCTCTCAGTAAGGAAACAATAGCTTTTTTTTCTCACATGCATTTGACAGCTCTTGCTTGCAGCAGACTTGAAGCGATGTGCACAACACAAGGAAACAAACTAATGAGAGGAGATTTGTGAAAGGAGGGTGGGGGGGAGGGAAAGAAAGAGGAGATGGATTCTTTTTCTGCCACTGCGCCCGGCTCCCTCTTTGTCGTGTTTGTTCGTGTTATTATTGTCTGCTGCTTCATTAGCCAGTGTTGCTTCATCACACAGCCTTGAAATCCCCTCAGCCCTCACCAGATGACCAAAACCTCCTTTAAACATGCTTTCTATTGCTTCGGTCCCCAGATGATAACAAGGTCTCATTGGCACCGGCACTCTTTTCCCTCTTGCGTGGCAAGGCTGTGGTTTCTTCTTTCATTGCTACAAGCAAGTAAACATGTATGCTTTGACATGCTCACATTGTTTTTCCCAAGCTTCTATTCTCTAATTGGAAACCATTGTCTTTGGTGACTCTAAAGGCCGGTTCCCTTTCAGATGAACTGCGCTAATGAATGCACCTCCTTGGACTGCAGATTTCAGTAGACACAGGAGTGGGCAGCGAGTACAAAAGCTTGAAGGGTGTGAGCTTGTGAGGGGTACTCTACCTTACAAAGTGCTTTGTGCAGCGCTGCCGAGCTGAGATGTATCGGGTGCTCATCATTAGGGCCAGCTGATGGCTCATTGCGAGGAGAATGTGCCCAGGAGGAAAAGGACAGAGATCAAATGGGCAGCTCGTCTCCCAAGTCTTGTCTGATTAGTCGTTCTGTCCGGACGCCTCACACTGAGGGGCACACTGGGTCTGGCTTCCATGTCCACCTCAGCACCGAGAATGATGCAAGCCAATGACATACACTTCTGCCACCCAGGGGCATCATTTCCCATGCTCTTATCGTTCCATGAGTAGCCCACATCACGAGCCAGGTCATCTCGCTAGCTGATCGTGGCAAGAGGTGTGTGTGTGTGTGTGTGTGGCCACCTGGCCCAAAACGAAGCCAGAAATAAGGTGGACCCATTTCAGTCTGAGCATGTCACAGATGTTGGTATGAAATAAAACCAGGCTGCTTTGAGAATCTATCCAGATAAGGAATGACTTCATAGTATGGGAACCTTTCTGTATCATCAAAATCAAGTTATTGCATTTGGTTTAGACTGTGATGAAAATCATCAGTCAGAACTGTTGTCATCCCTACTCATCACGTTTTGTCACACCCCTTTGGTGTCTCATACAGCCACGCAAGGCGCCACTAAGCTTTTGTATGAGGTGCATCATGCTGTCCATTCACTCAATAGTAACCCATTCATGGTGCTATAACACGCTGTGACCATCCAACAAGACTTGGGTGGTATCTATTTTTTCATACCTTCATACCTACCTGACATTTTACTGGGGTCTGTGGTATTTCTGTAAAACTTGTGTAAAACAGCTCAACTTGACTCCATAGACGGAGCTGTTCGTCATAACGACAATGTTCCAAAGCTGGGAAACAACCCACACAGGAGCTCTGCCGACAAACTCAAACCTAAACTGTACATTTAAAGCATTGTCACAGTACAAATGATGCCAAACAGACAATTTCGCTGCTTCACCATCACTCTCTGCCATCATAAATTGTAATTCGTTTGCCAGTCGCTCTCTCGCATGCTCACTAAAGGTACACATGCACCACACTAAGCTACACGGACCCTCGGTGCTTTGACTTGTCAGTAGTCTAGTAATCTTGCTGACTTACCTTTATCACCGGTATAAAACCCAACATACTTCCAGGGCAGAGGCATTTTCTTCCTTTTTGCTAGTAAGTTATGTAACTTTATCTCCCAGATGTCATGTTTATCAGCTCAGCTGTACTGCAGTGCAGAGACTGACCTCTGCTGGAGCAAGCTGCGCACTACAACACATCATCTCCCTATCAGTTCAAGAGAAAGAAGAGCATCTGCATTTATGATGGTACTGAAAATCATACCAGCTGGATTTCTTAATATCCTGGTATACCGTAATACTTTTATATCACCCAAGCCTACATGCAACTCATCGCAATCTCATCCTGGCTTTTCAACCACCAACATTGCTTTGTAATGTCTCTCGGCATCTCACACTGATGTACAATGTACCTGTTAGCAGCTGTTTAGAATAAGACAATGTTTAGGGTTAAAATATATACATTAAGTTACGTATGTCACGTGACGTCACTGAAGTGACTCACAAGACAAAAGTCACGTGATGCACACAACATTATTTACCTTACAACTTCAAATAACATTTTGTTTTCACATTGGACACAAACCCCTATCACCTGCGTGAAAGTCCTGTGTTTGTTTGATCCATCCATCCGTCCCATCTCCTCCAGACACAGACTTCTGCCTCTTTATTCTACGCTGAAAGCCTGGTGTGTCTCTCACAGCCGCTAACATGTACGTGTGCACATCTGTATGAGTTGCAGAGGTGTGGTGAAAACATGTTGGCTTTTGACACGTTGGGAATGAAAGCAAGTTGGTCAGAAAGATCATTGTAATGTTCAGTCTTTTATGAGTGTGTACTTAAACTGGTAGAGAGAATCTTCTGTGGTCCATTCCACGTTCTGTACCCACAGTGTGAGCTGTAACTGTCAGGCAGATAGTACAGAGCTCAGTGGTGTAAACTGGATCGGTTTAAGAACTCCTTTGTGCTGGTATCAGTTGGGATTTTAAACCGTAGCCTAAAGTAAGCAGAGGTTATACAGGCTGTGCTGCTGCACAGACCCACAGACCGATTTAATCCTAGGGCGTGTATTTTTGTATTTATGAGCCATTTGTATTGTATTTATTTATGTATTTGTGTGTACTCTCTTGCTGCTGTGGGCCAAAACACATGTTCACAGGTCTAGCTTTGAGTCCAAGTCAATTGGGGACAATAAAGTATAGATAATAAAGTATATTGATGATCGTGGAATATTAAACATCAATAGATTTTTCCATATAGTGTATAACAATGTTTCTGACCCGCTTTATGACATAATGCTTTAGAAGGTTTTTGCACACAATAATTTGATTTGTCAGTTATTTAATTTACTGGATTAACCAAATTTAGAAATACCTGTGGTGATGAAGAAACAAAGGAGAATTTTATTTTACTTTTTTTTAACTGAGGTGAAACTGCTTCAGGATCCTTTATATCAGTGGGAACCACTGTGGCTCTCGGGACCACAGAGGAGTCACAAGACAGATCCCATGGGTTGTGAGATGACTAACAGATTGGTGAAAAGGTAACACTGCACACTTAACTCCATGCCACAAAAGTTTAACCCATTAATGTCCACAGTGGGATTTTATAATTGCCTTTACCACACTTAAAATTCGAACTAAGCAAAGCACAAATCCATTGATTTTTCTTTTTTTCAAATTGTTCAAAGTTTGCGCACTAGCAAGCCATATTTCCACTCTTGTTTTGGGGGAAAATTATAAGATGAGAAACATCTATGTGATTAAAGACTTAATTTAGTATGATCATATCAAATGCTTCACAGCATCGGATTCAAAACAACTTCAGATTCAATAATTGGTGCCGTGAGTCACCGTAAATCTGATATTTAGTGTGTCAAATTAATGTTAACTTATTTTTCTGAGTTTTTTTTTTGCAAAAATCAACTTTGTGTTCTCATTAAGCTATTATAAATCAAAGTCCAAACTTGTCTTAACTGTTTCCACAGCAAATTTTGTGTTGTTACCGCTTATAAAAAAAATACTGTGAGGCATTTTTTTTAACATACTAAATAAAATTGTGAGTGATTAAGGCTTAATCCTGACAACATTTTGATCCCAACTGGATCTTTGTCAGGTCAGAGTGTTTGAACTATGGAAACCACACCTGTATTTATAAATCATGCACCTTAATAGGCTGATGAGCTCTGTGATGGCAGATGTGCTTAACCATTCAAACTGTACAGGGTGATAATTATTCAAAAAACATTAACGATTCAATAAATTACATAGAAAAAAGTACAAAGAGCAAAAGCCATGCTTCAAAATATACAACATATCTGAAACTCATTATCACATAAATGAAATCTAAAAATATACTATGAGATAAGAAGAAATAGGAAAGACAAAATCTGAAAATTGTGTATCTACGCTCCTCTGAAGGTTAAATTACAACAAAAATTAGGAAAGACACACTTGTTGTATCAATAAAACCAACAATTTGACAAATATGTCTGTCAGGGACTAAAACACATTTATATAATCATCATGATACTGCCACTATTTTAGAAGAAATGTTTTGTCTCATACTCTTGATTTAGACGACTGGGTGTGACAGCCTGGAGAGTGAAAATGTAAAAACTTTCTCTTTGGAGTAAGAAGATATTTAAATCACCTTGCCTTTTTATTTGACACTGTTTCTGGTATCCTTGCACTGGCGTGATATGCGAACAGTTGCTCTCCCTCTACACACAATATTATACATATTTTTCCAGATTCTAAATTTTGCTTGTTCCTTGTGAATTATTCAAATATTTTTTACCTCTTCAGGCCTCAAAACATATTTGAATAAAACAGGGAAAGAATTCAATCTTTAGTTCAGGCAGTCATAACCAAGTGATGATGGATGACAAGGAGACATTGCTTGATTTTAAGGCATCAGAAGCCATTAAAGTTACGTGGTTTAGTGGTCTTGAGAAAGACGCTGAATCTCTGACTATCATCCTGGTAAACTGTCCACGCTAGCACCAAGCCAGATGAGATTTGTTTTCTTTTAATGGGGTCAGATATCTCACCCCTCGGAGCAACTCAAAGTCAGGTCACTGCCTCCTGTTTGACACCACAGCAGGGAAATGCAGAACGAATGTGCTGCTTCGGAGGACGAACTGTTATCGAATCGGAGACCCTTTTATGTCAACAGAGCTGGTGTCAACATTCCCACAGGGGAATAATTTTATATTCTAATTATTACTGCTAATAATATTTTGATATGAGCAACAACTCTTAATTTAAATGGCTTGAGGGAGATTTATCCCAGGCTCAAGTGTGTGTGTTAGTGCGTGCGTGTGTGTTTGGGGGGGTTACATGTTGACGTAGCACAGATACATTTATAGCACTTCAACAAATAATTGGCCTCTGCTGTGAGTGCACGATGTCCCTGCTAATAGACATATTATATGTAATTTCCTGCACTACTCTCCCATTTGACCTTTTGTTTATGTTGAGGTAATATTAAGATTGGATTTCTTTTCCTCCAATCAGCGTGCTGTTGTTTTGCATAGCAGGATGTTTACCGATCCCTAATGACATCCTTGCACTAACTAAAATGCAGCTGTATTATATGAAACGCAGGGTCGCTATGACGTTTCATTTCAAAATAACTCTCTCACAGTGAAATAACATAAACTAATGGATTTTGATAATGCTACTAAAAGGGAAAATAACCACCTTTCCCCTGTTACTAATAATTTCATTATTTGGATTTGGTTTGGTGTGAAATCTCTGGGATTTTTTTGTGCTCTGACAGCCCTCCGCTCACTGCCAGTGTTGCTAATTAGCACCTGATTAGAGAATCATCAGGGCAGCATTTGTGAAGTGGAAGGCTTGTATCTCCAAGACAGACCTTGTGGATTTAGGGATGAATGGGGTAAGCAGAACCAGTGAGTAAAATGAGCAGACCCCTGTATTGAGCTGATCATAAACAAAAGTAACCATGATGAAATTAAGGACATATAGTTCACATTACTCAATCCATCTTTGCCTCGAGCAGAGGAGATGAGAGAGATGAGTAAGCAAACCAGAGCAAAAAGAAAAAGATTTTTCAAGGGCACAAAAAGGGCTAGAGCACAGCTGATCAATTTACCGCTTTAATAGTGCAAACAGACTAACATTTCAACACTATTGTGTCTTCATCAGAGTTTATTCAGAGTTCTACTGAATAAAGATTTTTTGTCCTGTCAAGTGAACTAATCTTATGACTAAAGTTGTATTTAAAATAGAGAAGCTTTGTAAGCTTCGGACATTATTACATATTAATTTAAGTCAGCAATAAAACAAGGTAATAAACTCAGCATAACTATGAATATGAGTCACTGAGTGAAATAGTTTGGTCAAAGTGGAGGTTGTGGGGTAAAATACTGAGACCATTGGCCCTATTCAGACAATCTATAGCGCATGGTGTGTAAAGTACATGGTGCAGATGCATTTACAGCATATCCGACTCCACTTTTGCTATTTAAATGGTGCATAATCTGGGGGCAAAGTAAGGTGCAAAGGGGTTATATTTAGTCTCTAAATCAATCATAGGTGTGTTTTGGGCATAACATGAATTAAACCAGACCAATCTCTCTTGCCCTTTAAACGCCAGGTGTGCCTGCATCTGGCACCTTGCTATTTAAAGCAAGCAGGAGAAGTGAGGATGCTGAAATGACCCACTTGTAGTGATGTTGTTATTGTGGTTAATGTGTGGGTCAAGCAGGGCAGGTCATAAAAATTAACAACATGATTAATAGTGGGTGGTTGCCTGTGGCTGAATAGGGATGAAGCGTCTCCGAATTAAGAGAGATGCTGTGCACATTTACACATGAGGCACAGCAGCATAACTTGTTCTGCATGCACAGAAACATTTCAAATCACTAAAAGCAGCCTCCCTAATCATCAAAGTAAATTGTTAAAGAAAACGCTCATACACCAACACATAATGAAAAAATCACCCGGAAAGCTTGTGTCACTCAACATCATTAGTAAGTTTTGGTTTAGTAATTAGAGAGGCTGCTTTCTGTCATTTTAAATGTTTACATGTTTCAGCAGAGATACTAAAAACTGCAGTTATAGTCTTGACAGGACAGAGTAAACTCTCCAGAGATAATCTGCCTCAAGATAGTGATGTGCCAGCAATGCACCTGACCACACCTGGTTTTAAGACAAATGCGCCCATTGGTGCAAAGATGGACGCAAGTACATTTGCTACTCACACAACGTGGGCGTTGGGCACGAAAATGACAACTGCATCAGTCAGGAACTAGCAGTAGCACATGTGCTAGCCTTGTGCTGCTTCTTCTCTGGGCAGATGAACCTCAAGATGGCAAGGCAGTACAAAAGACAGACAATGGGTTCCTCTCCTCAAGTGTCAGAGGAGAGGTCCTTTCAGTGTGTAGAGGACCACAAGACAGACAGAATGACACTGAAGAGGTACATCAACAACACAAGGAAAAGAGAAGTTCCCAGAACAGGTTGGACTCATCAGATTTTTGATAATAACGTGGATTTGAACCTGCCAGCCACATCAAGAAACATGCAGACCAGTTTCACAGACTAACTCCCTTAAAATGCAGCTAACTTGCATTAGAGTTTGCAAGCATGTATGACATTTCTATTCCAGACAACTGGACGTGCATCCATGATCATTTTACCCCTACCTTGGAGCAAGATGTGTGCATAGGACTTTCCAACATCTGTGGTATACATAGTAACTATTATTTGAAACAAATACACTTTTATTTTGAAATAAAATCATCAAATGTAAAAAAAAAAGTAGCTCATCCCCTAACTAGAAATAAAAGAATGTTTCAGTTTAATTCAAGATTTTTTTTTTTTTTTTTTTGAAATTTCATAAATCAGCACGAGTCACTGGAGGCAATACAACAGATGTTTGGAAAGACGTTTTGTACTCACAATGAAACAATATCAATAGTGTTTTGATTCTTAATCAGTGTTGTGGCATCATGGCCCCTGAGTGTCATGTTTAAGTTAGGATGTGAATTTAGAGTGTGAGTACAATAAAGGTATCACGCTACCATCAAAAATCCTGTCTGTACTGTAGACACATCAAGACAAAAAGATAAAGCCGTGGAACATGAGATTACTCGTGTCGAGTAAATGAGAAAAATAGAAGGATTTAATATTAAATTAGAATTTTTTGTTCCTCCGTACTTAGCTCAGTTGAATGAGGAGACAAAGTCACCCTGGAAACAAGCATTAGGAGTAAATAATATGAGCCACTGTCTGCTTCCTCAATTTAACTCAAGCATGTCTTATTAAAAATGGAAAAAGGGCCCATGCCACATTAAGGATTAGAAATTTGTATTTAAGCATGAAATGAGCCCTATGCTGTACGCTGTACAGACAGATGAATGTTCGACCCAACCCGAATACATATTTTGTGGATTTGCATGAAGCACGGGGAAATTTGGCTAAACAATGATCATTAATCCCTCATAAGACATCTTAACGCTTCATCACCTTGATAAATATATCAGGACACGTATGAAAGAACATTCAACAAAATTTCTAAAATGCTTTTAACCACACGGAAAGCAGTTACCTCTGTGAAATGCAATGTCTTTGTAGGTGAAATCAATCATTCACTGGGATCTTTCAGTAACCTTTTAAATTTGTCTTGCACAGTAACACCTATGTGAATTCCTGCTCTCAACCAATTTCTGTCAGAGGACTGTTTAAGTGATACATTTTCTCACAGTACGAAGACAGAAAATGCTTTATCTTAATAAACTCACACATAAAATTTACGAAGAAAACAAAAACCTTTTGTCTATTTTAGCATTCTGCCAAATTCAGCATTCTGTTGTGTGCTCACGACCTGCTTTATGATTTATGCCTTGAATAACACTCCCCATATATCCATCAACCAGCAGATGCAGATGGTGGCTCCAGTAATCTGGAGGATAAGGAATAAAAAAAAGGGGAAGGGGGGGAGAGAACTGTGAAGCTGCAAACATATGCAGTCTCGTTATGTCCACAGTGGCCCTGATGTCTTCTAAGACCATCTGTTTTCCAACTTGTGTGCCCTTGTGAGCCAAAACCCATCTGTGATATAAAGAAGGAAATGGCAAAAATGTTGTCCAACATAGATTCGGCGGACTAAACTGCATCATTAGTTCGATAATAGAGGAAAAACAAAATATTTCTCTCTATTTCTCTAGAATTTCCTTTAACAAGCTGGTAAACAGCAGTCTTTGAAGAGAACCTAAAAGGGACAAGGACTGCAAATTAACTACGGCTAGAGGTTCTACATATTGCATATTGCATTTTTTAAAAGTTAAATGTAACAATTCCTACATTTATCATCGCTGTCAAACAAATTATTAAAATGATAAAAGAAAAAGTAGGTTCTCAGATCTAAAGTAGCAATACTAGAGTGTAGAAACACTCTGTTAAATCTTGCATTCAAACTTTCAAGTACAAAAATATAACTATTCATAGGTATTCATTACGCAGAGTGTCCCATTTAAGAAACGTGTATTATTGGATTATAATCATGGATTTAAGGAATAGTTCAGTATATTTGATGTGAGTTTTTTTGAGATCCTAAATGTTAGAGAAGCAAGCTTGGGACCAGAAGGTTGCTAGTTCAATCACCCGACCGGCAAGATAAATCTGGACGGGTAAATAGTGAAAGCAAGCCCTTGCCCCTCCCTCATTACCACCACCGAGGTGCCCTTGAGGTCCTTTAACTCCAAACGCTCCAGTGGAGCTGGCAGATAAAACTGTGGTTGTACTGGGCAGCTTCCAGGTGTGAATGTGTGAATGTAATCAGGGCGTTCCTGCAAAAGAGAGCCTCACTCTCAGTGAATCTACCCTGAACAAATAAAGGTTAAAAAACAAATAAAAATAAATAAATACCCACAGTTATTACCCCACAGTAAATGGGCAGGCAGAGAGGAATACCAGCACAGAAGCAAAACTGTATTGCTTTGAAAGGGGCAAGCAGCATAAAGTACAGTATTTAAGCAACTTAAAAAATTGAAGATCAGTTTAAATTTACACTATATTTATAGTATTTTCACCACTTTACAAGACAGGACAGGCTTTGCTGACAGGAGACTGCCGTTATATAAGCCCAATATCACTCTCTCAAACCAAACCAAACTCCATGGACAAAATGTGTAATTTTACGTTACAGAAGACAGGAGTTGCTGGTTTAGCACTGCCTTATTTATTTTTTTAGTTTGCTTATGTTACTGTGTAACTTGGGTGTTTTAAAAGGATAGTCTGGATTCACCAAAGTCACGCAGTAACAAACAAACTAGACACTCCCATGTTCTGTGAGGTAAAACTACTGATTTCCCACATGGAGTTTGTTTGGTTTGGAGAGAGGATATTTGACTTATATAACGGTGGTTTCCCATCAGGAAAGACGGTGACAATCTTCTTAACTTTGTGTACACTTAATAAACTCAATATTGATTTTTTAAGGTGGACCTTTCTGGTGGTTAAAATACATTTTGCTGCTGACCTTGTCCTCTGCAGTACTGTTGCTTAGCTTCCGTACTGGTACTCCTCCGCTTATTTACACTTGAGTTGTGTTGCCTGGTATCTACTGTAGCTAATACACTGACTACAGTATGAATAAGTACCTTATACAACCCCACATCAAATAATCCAAACTATCCCTTTAATGTCCGTGTCACTTTAATGTTGCAGCTGGTAAATGTGGGGCTAATTTTGATTACTTTGAATTTTGATTATTCTGCTGGGTAACTTATTATACAATAATATCATCATGTTTAATTTGTTGATAATGTTCTGAATTGATCCCAATCTGCAAAGCAGCTAATAAGTACATTCATCAAATGTAGGAGAGTAAAAACCCCAATATATCCCTCTGAAATGCACTGAAGTAGTATGAAGTAACATAAAATGAAAATATCAAAAGTAAATTTAATCAAGTACAAGTATGTGATTAAATTTACTTAATTACTTCCCAGCACTGGTAACCGGTCAGCCTTGTGGTGGCATGTTTATTGTTTTGAGATTTTAACAGATCTCTCACATCATAAGTAGCACAGCAGCGTTCTTGTAACCAGCGTGTTGACCGATAACACATTGACAAGTGCACAAATTGCCTCAGGGATCTGTGGCAAACAAAGTTACCCCCACACACACACCATCGCCACATATTAGCTGCACACTACTGCTAGAGTTACTGATGACCGCTGACAACTTCCACTCAGCAATTACCATCACCCCCACATTTAACATCCATAACTCACATATGCAGCCACTTAGTTACATGCTGCCACACAGCTTGCGCTTCATGCCTATAAGTTATACGGACTTTGACACAGCACATTATCAGCGTTGAGTGCAGTCATCCTCATTTGTTCGAATTTTGTAATTTGCATATCAAGCAGCATGCACGTACAGTAATAGGGACAAAGTAGCTCAGGGTGAAGTCGGGCTGCAGTAGCCTGGAGGTCAGATGGGCAAAACAGTGATTCAGACAGCGAAAACAGCAGCTCAGACAGTGGAGGAAAGCGTTAGAAATATAATGAATGAAGCAGAACACATTTAAAATAGACTGTTAGGTTGTCGGTGTCAAAACAGATGAAAGTCAATATATAGTTTATTAATAATTCATTAATTCATCACAAGTTTAGAAATGTATCCAAGGACTTTTAAGGATAGTTCAGATCATTTAGAAACTGGGTTGTATGAGGTATTTACTGAGAGTCTGTATTAGCTACGGTACGCCAGTCAGCATGCCCCCAGTTAGGAGAAGCAGAGAGGGACACCAGCATGGAAGTTAAGCGATGAACTGCTGTGGACAGGGTCAGCAGCAAAACGTATTTAAGCCACTCGAAAAAAGGTTCGCCTAAAAAAAATCACTATCAGTTCAAGCTTGCTATAAGCCAAATATCGCTCTCTCCAAACCAACCAAAATCCAGAGGCGAAATCACTAATTTTACCTTTCAGGATGCAGGAGTTGCTGGTTCAACGCTGCCCCGATCTGTTAGTTTCTTTGTGTTATTCTGTGACTTCACTGAATTCAATTCTTTTAAAACACTGAATTCACACAATAACACAAACAAACTAACAGATCAAGGCAGAGGTAGACTCGCAGTTTCTGTCTTCTGCAAAGTAAAAGTGCTTATTCTGCCTATGGAATTTGGTTAGTTTGGAGAGGGTGATATTTGGCATCAGGAAAGATTATCTGATGGCAAGGTGAAGCAGTGAAAATACTGTATATCATACATTTACACTGATATATACAATTTTTAAGTGGCTAAAATAAGTTTTGTTGCTGATCCTGTCCACAGTAGTATATTCCTTAGCTTCCGTGCTGGTGCCTCTATCTGCTTCTCCAAACACTGGATGGGCCGACTGGCATCTACTCTAAAATAATACACTGAGTACCTCATACAACCCCACATCAAATAATCTGGACTCTCCCTTTAATAATTTGTTTACAAATTTAGAAATGTATACCAGGACATAATGAACTCTTTGTATTCTATAGCAGTTTGTCTTGTCAGTGCAACTTCGAGTTTCTCCTCACTTCTCCTTCTGTGTCCTACAGTAGTTGTTGAGCCTGCCAGCTGTCTAATAAAGACATTGTCAAAGGAAGGCGTGAACGAGGAGTCACTTAATGCACATTGATCAAACAGATTAAGGACAAGTGCCCACAATGATGTTCTTCCCTCAGAGCTGCATCTCATTACCTGCCTGTCCTTGATGGAACTCTCTGATACGCAGTCGAAGTCAGTGCATTGCATAATTTGTCACTAATTGCTGAAGTTATGCAATCCTCCATTGTATTTCTGCCCTTAAAGCTTTGCAATGATTGGATGCTTTATTCAGTTTCAGGTTGAATGCCTGCTTTTCTGCAATATGACTGAGTGAGTGTGTACTATTTTCCTATTCGGTTTGTGCTGTTTTGGAGAAAATTCTGTACTCATAGAATTATGTTTAAAAAAAAAAAAAAAAGCTTAATCTTAATTTACCAGACGAGGCCATTTCCTGTGCAGGCATAGCCCATAAACCGGGCCATCTTTGGCACCCGTGGTACTTCTGAAATTGTTAGAGCTGCCCAGAACAACCACAGTTTTCTATTGTTGGCTAATCAGCTTCACTGAGCAATTTGGTTTGAAGTGCTTTGCTTAAGGGCACCCCAGTGGTAATTGTTGAGGTAGATGAGTGATTCCTTGCCCTGTTTTTCCACGCCACTCTTGGAAAATGAAGAGAAGCCATGCCAGTCACGCATGCATTTTTCTAAACTCTAGCACCACTTATATTTCATTCAAGAGAAAGAAAGAAAGAAAGAATGAGCCTATACTCCATCTTTTTTCCTTAAAGTAGCTTATATGAAGCTTAGGTCATACTGCCCCAATATATATAGTAACTATATAATAACCAATATACTGTAGATCAGCAGTCTCCAACAAGTCTGACCCGCTTTGATCTCATCACCTCCTCACTGTCAGCCCACAGACAGCCTGTCGCCCTCAGAATGACAGCCATAATAACCATCTCTGGATGGCCTTGTCTCAGATGGCTTTAGATAACACGCTTGCATAACGCTTAACTGCCTGAATTTATACCCTGGCTGTGCCTGACCCTCACCCTGCTACCTCCAGGGTGCAGCTGAATGCAGCTGGTCTGTTCCTGTTGGTGGCACAGTTTTCATGAGCCCAGCTCTAATCCTTGTATGTAATCTGGCAGTTCCAGCAGCAGCCAATCACAACCTGTTTGTACTCTGTAATATTGGAATGAAAATGCCTGACAGCAGAGCCGGGCCATGTGATGCCAGGAACGTGCCAGATAAAATCTCTACTGATGATGCTGTCCTTCTTTAGCCTGCGTGTGTATCTTTCATACTGAAAAAACTCCTGATCGGTAAACATTACTGAGCCTAACTAACAGATTAGTTTTATCATCACACAATTTTTTTTCTAACAAAAATGAAATTGTCCCCCCAATCAAGTCCATCACAAATTATGCATATGAAAATATATGTAATATATATAAATAATATAGATAGATATTTGATAATAGAAGCTGTCTCCATTTTAGAGATAATTCAGCCAGAGTAAATGACGTGTGCAGACTGTGCCTGAAGATTGAAGTGAATCAGAAAAAAGTCTGAGTGATGGTGTGACTAAAGTTTTTACTGTGAGAAAATATGGCCGTACAGAACTACTTTTTGAATGGAGTTTGGTTTAACAGTCTGTCGGCTCGAAAGACAGCTGGCAAAAGAAGTATTTTAATGTTAATAATTCTCATAAATTGAGCTGACCTACCTTTACAACAAGTAACAAAAACGATAATAGCATTGCCATGAACCCTCTTGGCAATTCTTTCTAATACTGTAAATGTCATAAAATCACTCTGAATGTGCTAAAACCTATTGAATTCTTATTACAATAGTTGAAGCAAATGGACAAATTCATCTCCCATTTTATGAGGTTGATCCTCCTTCCTTTCTGAACCACATACATAAAATTCCTGCTGTGGGGTAAAAACAAGTGCTGTAGTGCCGGGCCAGTCAGTCTGTGGCAAACACCTCTCAGGTTAGTCAGTGATGTTACTGCATGAATGCCATGTGAGCCTTTAGATCGAAGGGAATCAGAAAATAGTCTCAGTGATGGTGTTTCTTACAGTGAAAAATATGGCCCAACCATGAAACACCTGCTTTTTGAAAAGTGTTTTAACAAGAAGTAACAAAAAAATGATAATAGTTTGGCCATGAGCCATCTTTGCAAGTCTATCTCTCTAATAGATATCAAAAAATCACTCTGAATGAGCAAAAAAAACCTAGATGTCACATGTTTTGAACCAATTTTCCTGTGAAGATATTGCTAAACTTTACTGCAAATTCAGCATCTGTTTGTGAGCATCGAAGGTACTGTACATGTTTGCATTATTATCAGTTCATTACCATTACCAGAGAACTCTTAGCATCATCACTTAACCTAAAATTGTCAAACTAACAGATAAGTTTTAACATCATACAAAACTGTGAGTGTAACAATATAGGGTGCAGACACTGGGGGATGGAGTCCACCCCCATTTTATGGAAAACATATCCCCCAAATATTTTTTTTAATTAAGTAATTGAAAATATATATTCAACAGAAGCTGATTCCACTTCTGAAATAATTCACGCATAACACAACACTTCATTAAGGTTTTGTTTATGCCCCCCCTATTTATCAGGCTCGTTGGTATGAACCACATATGTCACTTTCCTGTCGATGGGTGAAAACAAGCGCTGCAGTGATGGGACAGTCATTACACATAGCAAATCTACAGCAAATAGCTCATCACAGGCTAGGTAATGATGTTACTAATGCTACTAACAATTCACACATAAACACAACATTTTTTTTGAAGGTTTTGTTTATATCCCCTCTACATATCCATCTCAGTGATATGAGTCACATATATCACTTTCCTGTCAAGGGGTGAAAACAAGCGCTGTAGTGCTGGGCCAGTCAGTACATGTAGTGCACGTCTGTGGCTGGTAGATCGAAGCATAATCTAACTAAAGTTTTTACTGTGGAAAAAATATGCCCCAACCATAAATAACCTTTTGAATGGAGATTGTCTGTCCATTGAAAAGAACGCCGGAGCAGAGGGTATTTTAACATGAATAATTCACATACATTGAGCTGACCTACCTTTTAATAATGAACCTTTTAAACACTATAAAGTAAAGTCTTTCTTACGATTCTTGGCTTGTAGTAAAAGGTCACGTAATAAGCAGAAACTGCATCAATTTACTGTACTCCCCCAGCTCATGCAAATAAATCCAGGGCTGAATTTCACGATTCTCCTCCCCTAAGTTGCAATAAGATCTGCACCCTTGATAAGAACATATTTTGGGGAGACTTTCTTGAGGACCTTATAGTGGTCACAGATTTCAGTTATATTTTACAAGAAGTAAAGATGATCATAGCACCGATTGCAATAAACCATCTTGGCAAGTCTGTCTTCACTCTGAATGTGCTAAAACCTGTTGAAATCTTGTCACAAGTTTTGAAGCAACTTCTTGTGAAGGCATTTCTAAACTCAATTTTCCTGCAAATTCAGCATCTGTTTAAATTAGCATGACGATGCGTAATTAGCGAGTCTGAGCATCAAAGGCACTGTACATGTTTGCATCATCATCAGTTAGCTAACAGCCTGAATTAGCTGCTGTTCCCCACTGAGCGCAGTGACAGACAGAGGGAGGAGAGGAGCCTGTCATTTGAAGCATGAAATCCCTTTAACCAAGTCCTCTGTCACTCAGCTGCCAGTAGGGGGGCACAGCATGCAGAGGAGTAAACGCACAGGTTAAGAGGCAGGGCCACCGATGCTGCTGGATCTGCTTACTGAATGAGGATCAAGCACACAGCACATCCTCAGACGTAGCCATCACCTATGGACCTCCTCAGTCAGCAGGCACGCCATATCAACACCTCAGCGTTCCCCCTAGTTACACTTGGCAGCTCTAAGTGTTGCAGACTAATAAAGTTAATACATGATGCACTTTTATCCTGCCGCATCGCATTTTGTTTGGTTTATTACACTTTTTTAGGTACCACACTTTTGCAACACTTTCTCCTGTATTGTCCCCAGTATATAATGCTTTGTGCTCCATAAAAGCAATGACAGCGAATTTAATCTCTCACCTCACTGGGGCATGGTGCGTTATTGTTGTACCTTAGCACTCCCTTACCTCACATACTGCATATCTCCCAGTGTGCAGTGCAGTTGTCTGCCTGTTTGTTACAGTAGCTCAAAGGCTCAGAGGAGGCTTGTTGTTCCTCTGTATTTAATGGGATGGAAAGACCCTCTGCTTTACCACCTAATGTCAATAATCTTTTTGTGTATACTCTGAATATTTATGTTTTCTTTGCTCATGTTTTATAATCAATGTATATTTATTAAGATATTTAGCACATTTTATTGTTTACAGGATAAGCCCCTTGAAATGCCCTGATAATTCATAGACTAGTCTGTGCTGTAGATGAAAGAAAGAAAGTAGAATAAAAAAATATTACAAATGATTAGCATACATATACAGTTTATGTATATATATAGACACTTAAAATGGACTGGAAAGGCCCTGCCTGTGCTTTACTACCTATTGTTGATAATCTTTTTGTGTATTCTGCATTTCTGTTTTCTTTGCCTATGTTTTATTATACCCTCTGTGTATATTTATCAAGATTATGAACACATTTTATTCTTTACAGGATAAGCTCCTTGAGATGCATACTTGGATTTTCAATAAGGTTCTAACAAGACCTTACAATTCACAAGCTATTCTGTGTTGTAGAAGAAAATAGAAGAAATAACATAACAAATGCAAGGGCACAGATCTCAGCCCTGGACTTTTCCACTTCGAGCATTATCATTGTTTTGATTGCTTATTACCCGACCTTTTACTACGAGCAGAGAGAAATAGAAAACAAGTCGATTGTAGTACCACTTTCTGCGTTACATTATTTTGTTCACAAGGTACATTATTAGAAGGTAGGTCAGGTCAATTTGTGTGAATAATTAATGTTAAAATATCTCTTTGCCTGGCAGTCTTTTTAGCGGACAGTTAAACCAAATCCCATTCAAAAAGCATCTGTTTTATAGTAAAAACTTCAGCTACACAGCATCACTAAAACTCTTTTCTGATTCACTTCTATTGACAGGAACAATCAGCGCACATGTCATTTACTCAGTTATATTATTAAGTAACCTGTGATGAAGTGTTTGCCACAGATGTGCAATGTTTTGAGCGGCCTGGTTATGACAGGAAAGTTACATACGTGGTTCATATCACTGAGCAGGCTATATGGGGGGGGGGGGGGACTTAAGCCAAACCTTAGAAAAGTGTTGTGTGTATGTGAGAAGTGCTTCAAAAGTGGAGTCTTCTTCTTTTAAATATATATTCTAAACTTTATCATTTATTTAGAAATCATTTATTTGTTTGGACAGCTCCATGTTTTTCCAGATGTTGAGGGTGACTTGTCCCCTCCGCGGCCCCTGGATTTTTACGCAAGTGCTACTGATAAATTTTTTTTTTAAATGGTAATGCTAAAAGGTGAAAGATAAAGATATAACACATAAGTTAAGAACAAAAAAAACACAAGAAGTAAAAGGAAGTTGATTTCAAATTTTGTATTAATTTTGTTCTTGCGTTCAGCAATTATACCAATTTTATAAGTAAGACAATGTCATCCACTGCTTGTTCCCTGTTTCAGAAAGACACTTATAATAAGATAATAATATTAGGCAAATTAGCATGGATATGAAAGAAAGTGCCAAGCTAGTTCATGACAATGCTCTGATCATCTCTTTTGTTGCTGCTTGTCTAAGTCTTTAAATGAGGGACTGAATGGGGATAAATCTCATTAAGACATTATGTGAGAGCCATGCTGCTGTCCATCTTATGGAAGTATTAGACGTGTAGATTCTCATCACAAAGAAATGCTGGTAAAATATGAATGAATGTGTCTTTAAAATCATTATCATCTACTTATAAGACCATGTGAAGAACACAGTGTTATTACTCAGCCTTATCTTAGCATAACATTAAACTCCATGAGGTCCTCATCTTTGTACGTGGAGATTAGAATATCGTGCCATGCATTTCATATTTCATCTCTCCTCCTAACCGCCTTGAAAAAATACTATAAAAAGACTTGCTGTAGTGATTCTCTGACTGCTGCCTGAAATTACAAAGCAGGATTCAGGTTGAATCTCTCACAGTTGGCCTGCAGTGTGTTAGCTGAATTTCCTCCAGTGGCTGCTGATGCAGCTGCAGCCTATAAATAGGCCCACCCCAGACAGGCAGAGGGAGGAGGGCTTTGGTTAACCCCTGAGACCCAGTCCTAATCTGACCCCAATAATAGGCAGCATCATTAGAGAGTCAGCTCAGCTGGCTGGCCAGAGAGGATCCAGGACCCCCTCCGTCTGGAGAGATCTTGGCTTTGTCACATCTCAGGAGAGGCGCATGCGCCTGTTTTTTGAGCACCTTAAAACTCACCCCATTGTCAGCTACCTGTCGTGGACTTCTCTTTCACACTGCTGGCTATACCCTCAGCCAATATCCACTATCTGCCACAATGCAGACGAGGGAGGGGTAGCTGACTCTACCACCCATGCCTGTCTTTTTATATCTCCAGATGGCCGAGTGCTGGAAAGGTTTGGTGCCTCTGTGCCTCATATGCATTGCATGGCCTGGATTCAACAAAGCAGTTGTAGCAAAGCTTTGCTTCCCCAACGGTGCTTTTCTGCAATCAAAGAGTATTCATCTCCCTCTTGCCCTCCCTCTTGTACAGCCGTTTTGGCACAGTTTGGCTCTTTTTTTCCCCTCCCACTCTCTCCCTCTTCACTGTTCTATTCCTTCCATAGTCAGTCATTTATACCACAAACAGGTCCCCATGAGGGGATAGGGAGACATCCACTGATGTGCAGATTCTTTCAGATTTATTACTCAGGGGGTTATGGGTCAGTCTTAATTAAGAGGTGAAATCATTAAGGAGGGATAGATAAAGAGAGGGTGCCACAGAGATGACCTGTCTGAGGCAGAAATATCCTCTCTGGTCCTTATGGCTTCCAGACAACCAGAAATCTGACACCTGCATTATCCACCAGGTTTTTCAGGGGGAGGACGGAAGCAATTGTAATGCTTGTTGGATTAGATGGACTGTGAAAGAGGAGACAGCTAGGAAATGTCTCCAGCTCTCCTCAGTACTTCAAGGCCAACCGAGCACTTTTGCATCGGTTTATGAAGCCTTGCAACCCTAAAGTCAACTGTAATGTGTTCAGAGAGAGGGGAAGTGAGCTTTCTTGCAGGAGAGAAGTTGGAGCCAGTAGACAATATATTAAATAGGTGAAATCCTATTTAATGTACAATCTATAGTTGAAGTGAGTTGTTTCCCCTTCCACCTCCTCTCCCAGACTTGGAGAAGCTTGGGCTGGCTGCAGGACCACTGCAGGAGTGCAAGGCATGTGCAACAGCGTAAATTCACAATAACAAGCAACTATGAATCCTACACTGTAAGTTGATCAGCTGTTTATAACTGTCAGTTGTCTGTAAATGTGAAGTTCAGCCTGTTATCTTGAAATCAAAAGCTCACTGCTCTGAAAATACAACCTCTGGACCTTGAGTTAGGTGACTGCCTGCCAGACTCTGTTGAACTGTTGTAAACATCCACTCCTTTGACAAGATTATTGATTTCTTATGACTCATAAACAGAAACGTATTCATTCAGCGAACATTCTGCAATTATTTGAACTCTAATTAACATGAAACAGGCATAAAATAACAGTTATTGCTGCCCGGAACAGAAATTTCAAAGGAGGACACAGCGACTGCCACACTGTCAGAGAAGGGACCATTTCAACTTAACATGTTTCCTTGATCTCTGATGACATATCATAGTCATTTTATAATTTAGTCCAGTGAATATATATTACAGATTTCTCCTGCGCTTGCTCATCTATCCAAATAAGCACAGTCATGTCTTGTTTCGCTTATGCCATAATAGCTTTCACTGTCACTTGGTTAGATGGAAAATAAATGACTTTGAAATACTGATAATGTGAATGTCACAAGCAGTCTTAGGCATGCCTTTTCATCCGATCTGAACTAATGATTAAACTAATGAAATCCTAAAAAAAAAAAAAAAGGAAAGAAAAGAAAAACTACAAATATATGATCCCTTTTGAAGAGATAATCCACAAACTCTTGCATCTTTGTCAATTCTTTTTCATTGCTGTGGTGTTTTTCCACAGCACTTCCAGGAGATCACTTGGCAATTAGACACTCTGATGTCTTTTTCTCCTCAAATGTGGTAATGATGTTTGAGCTTCTGTCTGCGGGAACGCTTTGTCTTTTTCAGCTCTGCTAGCTGTGGTTATTGCTGCTCACGCTAACTGGTTCTATTTCCGCCATTGGAGAAGGTTTCAAAAGCTTTCCTGGAAATTACCTACAGTTGCTTGCACAAGGTCTGTCAGCGTTTGTATTTTTCTGAAGGTGTCTGCTGCAATGGTAGAGCTCACACAAACACACACAGTAGGTCAGTCCTATGTAAGGTGTGTGTCATCATAGATCTGACCACCACCCACGTGAGAACTTTGAACAGCTACCTCCAGGACATCAGGTTAGTGCCAACTCAGAGATATAGCTCCAACAAAAGGCTGCAGTTTTAGTGCAAATCTCAGAGGAACCGATGCTGGCACTTTTATAAAGGTCCACTGGAAAATTGCCTGTGTGCTTTAATGCTTAAGTATGTAACTGCCTGGCTATAAAAAGGCAGTTTTTTTGTCTTTTTTATATTGTTAGCTTCCTCACAGCTGGCTAATTCAGCAAATCACCTTAATGTCATTTTTGTATGTAACTAAAGACTAAATTATGCAGAATTTACTTGTGCTTCTAAATGTATTTGCGAGCATGATGAGGTGATCACTGTTGATGAGGTGTGTTAAAGTCAAGATGAAATGAATTTTTAACTCATTTAGATCACATCCCCAGTCATATTTAGTACTTAGGCTATTTTGCAATAAATGCCAATGGCATGTTTTCTTCCTGTAAAACAAAATATCACGCATGCTTATATAAGCCAATCAATCTTCAACTTTTAGTGGTGCAGATCAAAGGCTAAAATGTACTAGTTAGCTTGCCAGCAACAGTATGGTCTGTTAGTGTGTTCGCCACCTCAAACCTTGTTCTCTTTCACTGAAATACCATGGTTACCTGGCCGCTGGGCCTCACTGAGTAACGTTAATGTAATGAAACACAACTTTATAACCTAAAATGCTTTTTGGTTTTCCCTTTAATATTCTTTGATATTCTTAGCTGCTGTTAGCAGGCAACTGAACCGGGCTCAGCTTGCAGCCTCCGAGACTGACAGGGAATACAGTATCAATGTCATTTACAGAGTTTCCTGATGGGAAAGCAGCTTTACTTGTTGCTAAAGTAACTAACTAACCTCTGTAGCACTCTGCTTTCTGTGTTGTGTGGACTTGAACAAAGACTAAATATTTCTTGCAGCTGCTAACAAGCTAAAATGTTGTCAAACTGAAATTGATGAAAGTGCCGTGTCTAAAGTCACACAGTCAGTTGTTCACAGTCACTCCTGCCAGAGGGCTGAACACATCAGTGGCTCCTTTAGGTCAGCTGGAAGGTTACTGTTGATTTGCACAATGTTTATAAGTCAACACATAGCAGCTATAGACGCTTACATCTCCATGATGCATAACCTAAAACTAAATTTGACTCAAACAGTCATCCTATCAAAAGCCTTTACTTTCTTCAAAACAAAGACGCAAAGAAATAACGAGCATCAATGAAAATAAAAAAAAAGTTTTTGCTTGTTGCTTGACTTAAGTTGTTTACACTTGATGGTGGCAAAATATTCTGAGACTGACAGCGACGGAAGCAGGTACTTTTTTGAAGACTGAGGAAAATCCTTTAGTAAAATTGAGATACATTTGATTAAGTCTCACAGGTGCTTGCCCGAGCACTTTTCCTGTGTGAAATTGAGAAAGATAGAAGCAAATAACTGGAAATTAACCACTCTAATTTCATTGACATTTTGTTGCATAATTTGTCATTATAAATGCTTGCCTCTTACTGAATAGTCTGTGTTGTACATCACCTTGTATCTCTGTGACATCTCATTATTAATCTAGTAAAAATGTGCTGGCTCTCAGCTTTCCATATAGGTCTCATACATCAAAGAAGTTGAAGGTGGTATTCTTTTTAAGCTCTGTTGAACCGTTTTCACATATGGTGTTGCACAGCCATGTCAGACAGAAATGTCTTTTGACTCCCTATGGTGATGTTTCTAAAAGGTCCATTACTGTAACTACAGTGGTGACACAAGTCTGGGCGGCTGGAAAGCACAATTTTCAAACATTGCTTTGCTTTTAGAGGCTGACCTTTTCCTGTTGCCTCTCCCTGCTCTGTAGCTCAAGACAAAGCCAAATCATTGCTCGGTGTTTACACACCTGATCTGATATTAAACATGAGCAGATGGCCACAGCACTCACAGGTTCTTGACAAGGGTGCCAAAACTTTTCTTAGTTGCAAAAGTCTAAAATCACATGGTCAAGTAAGTGGAGGAATGCTTTAAGTAAGGCTGTGATGGTATGGATTTTTTTTGGACTGCTGTGGAAAAGTGACATATTCCCCTGGAATGGCAGTTTACCTCAACTGCCTGAATAATTGTGCTTTATTGGAGTTTATTGAAGCACACTGTTATAAGTGTAGCATAACTCCTTTAAGGAATAGAGCATTTAGTAATATGTGTGCAGCATACAAGTGAGGGAGAGAGAGCAGCAGACTGAGAGTGATGGTGCTGCTAGCGGAGCAGACACTTAAACTTAGCATCAAGTTGTCAATCTGGCAGTAAATGTACAGTACAGGTTACAGTGTGTCAGTTAATAAACGCTGTAACTTCGTGAGACCAAGAAAAGTCTTGTCTGTTATTTTCCAGCTGCTTGAAAAGTGAATTTCATTATCCCAGAAGTAAGCTGAGCAGGAGAACGTTAAGCTAATGCTAACGCTTACTTTAGCATTGTACCTTTACATTGTCTTCACCGTTGTAATTGTGTCCTTTCAGAGGCTTTGTAGTCTGACTCACTGGATGCACACTGCTGGTTTAAGTCCTGCCATTGGTCACTTGCTTCAAGTGGCATCACAGCATCCATTATCTACCTTTTGAAAGTCCCTGGTAAACAACCTCCTAGTTGGAACCTACATGCTGAAAATGACAAACTAGCACCTGGGACGCTAATAATATAAATAGAAACAAGCTAAAAGCTGTTACCTTTCCTTTTGATGTAGTGATGTAGTCAATTTAATACCAGAGCTCTGACAAACAAGTTCCCCCTCAACATTATTTTGCAGCTTTGTAATTCAGCCTTGAACAGCAGTGTCTTTTTTGGAAATAATGAAAAGTTGATGTTGTTGTTAGCCATTCACTGACGATGTTAAGTGTTGACCAATCAGAGGCTGTGTTCCTGACTTGTCGTGTGTGTAGCTCTGATCCCAAATGCATAATATGAGATTGACCCTTTAACGTAAAATCTGTGGTGATGATGGTAATGAGCTAACTACCCATAGTAGGCCAAAGTCCTGCATGGGTCCAGTTTTGCAGACCTGCATTTGCCTGCACCCGCAAAGCTGAGTACAAGAACCAACCTGTCATCCATAATGACCTTCAAGTCAAATATGTACCCGCTTGAAACCATTAATAAAGGCTGCGCGACCCAACCTGCACCTGTGATTGTACGCACATACAGTTACTCACTTGTGTTCTCAACTGGCGCAGCACCTGTGCTACTGCAGGTGTTGATGTGCTTCCAAAGTGACGACGAGCCTAAAGAGCTTTTTTTGGTACTTATTACTGAAAACTTTATCATCACACCAAATTTTTCCCAAACGTCTGACTTGGCCTGGGCCGATGATGTAATGTCCATAATTTTATATTCTCCGCTGACTATTTTTGCTCTTATGTCATCCATTTTAGCAAGCAGCTAGCTTACATTACTGTCAGATCAGATAGTGACATCCCATTGTTTGGCAGGATGTGGGGTCAAAGGTTGTGCTTCACAATGAAAACTTGCCTGCTCATTAGGCTTGATATTACTGTATTTTATCAGGTTTAAATGTCAAAAATACTGTGCAATAATTTTGAGTTATGATTTTTCCAAGGAAAAAAAAGCATATTGTATTGGTATGTCATATGTTTTATTATTGTCCTCATCTTCTGGCCACCTGCAGTTCATTCACATTTGCTATGCCCGTACCCGTGGAGGTTACTTGATGGGTACCTGTGGGTGCCTAAGCCAGTGCAGGACTCTATGCTTGGCATCACATGATGTTGGTGTTGCAGTAATGCAGTTATCATCACAGCGCTTGCTTTACAAAAGTCTTGCAGGCAAGCATCTTGACCTTTAATATTCAGAAATCTGTAAAAAATATCCGTAAGCCTCCCTGTTATTGGTTACAGGTGACAAAGGTAATTTATTTCCCCGCTCCTGCTTTTGGTTGTTTCAGCACTGTCAACTCCCTGTGCAGCACCACTTAGCAAAGTAAGCCTGAGGCGTGTGCTTTCTCCAGAGGCAAGAGGTTATATGAGTTACCCCACATGCACAGGGAACAATAGTTTGCTCACATAAATACAATTTAGCTTTGTCTTTTCATGAGGCGATGTGGACATTATACATTATACAGGCTAATCATGAAATGCTTTGACGTTGTTTACCTCACTGAAGGGATTGGATTGGATCAGAACGATAGCATCTTCTCTGGCAAACGGAAGAAGGATCCCTGGCCCACCAACAATTTCCTTCTTCAAAGCAGCATTAGTGGCTCCATTAAAATCCTGTCACCCTTTTTCCTTTATGGCTGTCTGTGGCTTCTGAGGAGAGGAGAAATCACAGTCATTCAAATGCTAAGTGACTTTAACACTCCTGTGAATATTACAAAGGGAAGAACTACTCCATCATCTACCATGCACAGAAAAAAAAAAAGATGAGACCAGTGTTTTGAATATCCTATCCCCCTACCTCTGCAGTATCTCGTCACAAGCCATTACCTCTGCAGAAAGCAGACTGCTTGACACATACAGAACACCGTACTGTGTCAGTCTTCATTAAGACTTAACCATGTGCACGAACACATCCTGGCAGCTGCCTAAGAGACTGTCTGGCTGATGCTATCATGTCAGCAGGTTTTGAATCCCTTGCTTTTAGACACTATGAGGAATGGGCTTATCGTGGCTGCAAATGAATCAATGAGGTAATTGCAGGGAGGAGTGCTATCTACACTCCAGGCCGTGGGACACAACAGTTTATGCGCAGGAAGAGGAGCTCTGGGGGGCAAAAAGGTAGGCCCCGTCCCATCCATCATTAGAGAAATCATCTTATTAATGTTCTCTCTTTTTGCTTCACAGGTCACAGATGGAGGAACCATCAAGCAGAAAATCTTCACCTACGATGCTATGTTTAATACCAATTACTCTCACATGGAGGACTACCGCAGGCGTGAAGACCTTGTATACCAATCAACCGTCCGGTGAGTCTCAAAATCAATTAACTTTAATTTAAAACAAGACTACTTACTTGTGTAACTCTGCTGGCACCATGTTACCTACTCTGATTTTACTGCATTTGTTTTGCATCACTAGTGAATTTTAAACTTACCGTTTAATTAAACAACTTCTTGATACTGTGATAGTAAATGCACTGAGGTGAACTGCTGCTCAGTGCTGCACAACTTCATTCTCAGCCATCTGCTGTTGGTCAGACCAGGCCAGGCAGGAGTGACCGGGCGAAGGGGTCAGTGCATTATTACATGAGGACAGGAGGCACTGGTGAACTAATCAGCAACTCTGCTCAGGATAAAGAGTTCGGTGTTAAAGTCTTAGCCAACATCTGGCCAGGCTGGTCCTTATTCCAGCACCAGTGGTGTTTATATGCCAGGTAGTGCCACCCCTCTCAGCAGGCTTGAGGGGTAACAGAATATATATAATAGAGTGATGTAAGTAAGATACAAAAAAAGGTAACTGCTTTCCGTTAACGTTACAGAAAAAAAGACAAAAACAGATTACAGATAAATTTGTAAAAATGGGGATTACAAACAGGGTAACAATTTTAAAAATCCATTTTAAAGCAAAGAACAATACCATACGCAATGTGCGCACATTACAACATTTCACTAGTCTCATAGCACCACTCCGGTCTCAAGTGAAACCAGAGCAACTTTAGTCAACAAATACTTTCACTGGGTGGAAATTTCTCCATTATTTTGTCTATAAATCAGAAAAGGGGAACAAAATCACAATATCATGCAAGTTCTGCCTTCCAGCTGTGAAAATGCTCTCATCATCCAAGGACTCGACATCTAATTTAAATAAACATTTACAGGTAGCTACACAGAAATCCAGTTAGCTAGCTAACCTGTCACCACTGTTACTGAAAAATATGCTGGGACTGTAGGTGGTGATGCTGGTGATGTGATGGTGTGTGGGTGAAAGCAAAAATCCCTGGAATAGGTTATGCAGTTTACTTGAAGTTTGAGTGTTCAAAGCAAATTTAAATGTGTAATGTAACTGCTATTAATCTGACCATGCCCACAATTCATTTATCTTCTCTGCTCTCAGTGGTCCTTACAAGTTCTTGTATTTTTTGCCCTGATGAGCCTCATAGTAGCACCAACTATTACTGTATATTCCTTGACATTAAACGGTGCTGTGAACGCACTAAGAACACTGACCTCCAGTGAAGATAAAGCAACTGGTCCACTTTTCTCCTTTTTCCACTGGCAACTCCTGTTTAACATAAGCCTAGTGCCTGGCCCAGCCAGGCTGGTCTTGTCACCCCTGTTTACAGTTTCACCATATTGGGCACTGAGGTAATCCAAAAGTAATGGAAAGAAATCAAGTTACATTACTCTAAGGGGGGAATCTGTATATGTCTAATAAATTATAAGATGACCATGATTTGTCATCAGAGATCAAGGAAACATGATAAGTTTAAATACTTGCTTCTCTGGTATCAACACTGCAGCCATGGTGTGAGTTAAAATTAATACTGAATGTTCGCTTAATGAGTAAGTTCTGTTTATGAGTCATAAAAAATCAGAATAGTCTTGTAGAAGGTGTAGCTGTTAATAACAATTAAACTGAGCAATATGTTAATTAAGTCTGGCAGGTAGTGAGACAGGCAGCCACTGAACTCAAAGTCCAGAGTGTTTATTTTCAGAGCAGTGGGCTTTTGTTTTCAGGATAATGGGTTTAACTTTACATTGACAGACAACTGACAGTTCTAAACATCTGATTAACTTCCAGTGGAGGACTCGTTGTCACTTGATATTGTCAATTTATGACGTGCATGTTTTCCGCTCCTGCAGTGTTCCTGCAGCCTGCTCAAGCTTCCCTGAGTCTGGGGAGGGGAAACAACTCACTTCAACCATAGATCATATATTAAATAGGATTTCATCCTATTAAATAGGATGAAATCCTATTTAATATACTGTCTGTGGCTCCAACTTGCTATTTGGGCTGCTGGACTCACTTTTGCACACACATTTGCTACATATTGCTCCTTTAATACTGTGATACATGGATTAGGTCACTGCCTACACTTTTAACAGGTAATATTGGAATACATTTTTAGAGTCAACCTCCCATCCCTGCTCCTCAGGCATATTAACATGGAAGTGAGCATGTCGAGGCTTGCTTCACCTATTTCTCAAGCCTCCATGATCCAGTGCATACACAGCCCCAGAGTATATGCATTAACAGGTTTTACCCAGAAAAAGCGAGAGATGGAGAAAGAGGGAGTAGTAGGACGAGGAGTCATCTGGCTCCGGTTGGCTTGATTACACGTTTAAGGCGTCGTGGGGACTGTCTTCTTTTACCCCAGGCCTCAACAATACGGCTGGCAGCTGTCTGCCCATCTCCTCATTTCTTGCTCCCTCTGCTCTGGCTCTCATCCTGCTGCAGATATCCCTTTCTGAATGTTCAACAACACAAAGGACGTGCCGGCCATACATCACACCTCTGACTTCATTTACAGCTGACACGCTTCGCTCCTTGCATCCTATTGTAATGATCCTACTTTCATCTTATCTTTGTCCAGTTGCTTTTCTTTGATTCCGCTCATGTATATTCCCACCTCTTTGTGCTTTTTCTCCCCTTTTCTCTCCTTCCCTCTTTTTGTTCTCATGTGTGATGTGGCTGCCCAGCTGAGGATGATTTATCTGGACAATCCTACTATCCCTTTGGGAGAGTAGGCATCATCACAATGGAATGGCGCACACACTTACATGCACACAGACATGGAAACATGCATGTAGGCACAAACTGAAAACATAACCACACGCACACAGACACACAGGGAGATGAAGAGAGAAAAAGTCAAATACACCACAGCGAAAGGGGAGGGGAAGATTTCCAATGAAATAGTGGGATGCTACCTGCACTGACCTGTATCCGGATCTGTATCAGAATGCTTAGCCTGTATTAGTCAACCAGAGAGAAACGTGGACTCACCGTCACACCATTCTTCCAGTCAAGAAAGAATTCCCTCTGACTGGTCACAGTCCCACTTTCATGGTGTAACACAGAAGCTCAACACGACTAAGAAATGCAAAAAGCTGAATTTTTTACTCGCTATAATCTCCCCATTTCCACCTGAGAATGGTAAATCTTCTGTACAAAGCCGTAGCAGTCTGACAAATCCACTTGTACGACCAAAAATGAACACCTCAATATGCTGTATCTTTTATAAACTCAGAGCATTTTGTAGAAAACTATATTTTTAGCTTTTCCCTTTTTCAGGATAGTTTTTCTCACAGAAATATAAGGTTACTTTGCCATAATGGTGTTGCAATAAAAGAGGTGATTTTTCTTCCCTGGCATGCTAGCTTTCAATTATTCAACAGTTTTATAAGTGACATAGATATTGACTTCATAGATTGCTTAGTCTTTCTGCTTTGACAGCTATTAGTCGTACTCTTTAGATGGAACAGCAGTAACTTCCTCTGTATTCAAGTGTCATCGCATAGATAAGATCTTGTTAGACAAATGACAGATCACCACGCCTCTGATGACACTTGAAGTTTGAAGGACCTCCACTATTCAAGCTCAAATCATGAGACACAAAAAAAACCCCTTAAATTTGCCATAAAATGAATGGCACATCAAAGCCCTAAGTTTTACCATTGGTAGAAGCATGTTTTAATCTTATAGTTGAGAGCAATTTATTTCTCTTGCTTACACACACACACACCCACACACACACACACACACACACACACACACACACACACACACACACACACACACAATCGGCCATTGATTCATATTCAAAATGACACATGGTTACATTTTCCTGAAAAGCAATATTTTGAGGTTGTGACAATCACAGCTATTCTCTCTTAAAGCAATAGGAGAGGTATGTGTGATGTTTTAGCACCACAGAGCCTCTTTTGGGAGGGTGGATGGTTGGGCATACAGTAAAAATTGTCTGATGTTGACACAGGAGACAGCGGTTCCCATCCTGTCTCCTGCCAACAGTCAACATTGGATTCTTTTAACCATGTCCACATCTTTTTTTTTTATTTTTCGTTGTTAAACAAGAGGTGGAAGATCAGAAAATCCTCATGAATCACTTGGGTTTTTGGGGCAGAATGAAAAACCACCTATCATATTGTAGGTACAAGGACGTGTTAATTATACAATTAGAACTAATCTGAGACCCTGCTCCACCCGCCAATAGCCTGCTGTCCCTGCTGCAGCTGCTGATACCAAGAGTCTTCCTGATAAAATGACACCATTTGCACATAAAACACAATGTTCTATGGATAATGATGTTCATACCCCCCTACGCCAGTGATTTTCAAAGTGGAGGCCACCAAGAGGGCCTCAGCACAAAGCTAAAAAAAAATGATTTGATAAAAAAAACATAAATATAATTTAAAGCTGCTACAGGGAGTTTTGAACTGGCTATGAAACAGTTGCAATATATTACTGATGTCTATATACGACTTACATAAGCAAACAAGACCATCTACAAGAAGACGGGCTATTTCTGTATCGTTATTTTGAATACCTGCCACCAGGTCCGATTCTCTGTGAAATCAGATAAAATGAGCCCATGTTTACATTTTACCAAGCAAAGTTACAGTGACTAGTACGTTATTTTATTTTTTGACTTTATATTTTGTGGTTATTACTAACTGTGTGTACCACTTTGTCCAAAGGTGGGCTCCAAAATCAACAAAATATGAAATTTCCTTGTAGTAGCTTTAAAATAATATATAACATATCAAAATCTTATTTGGCATGATTGCCTGCCAGTCAAAACATCATTCATCAGAAGCATCAGTTTTGACCTGGACCGGTCCGCACCTGCCGCAAAGCTGCTCTGTTCCTGAAATGAAGCTAGCTCGTGGTAACTAACAAAAAGGGACATGTTTTTGGTCTGACGAGCCGACCAGCTGCCCATCTGACAATCACTCAGCTGCAGAAAATCTGAAGAACTCCTCATCAAGCAAAACTTGCCAGTACGATGCGGCATACATAAAGTGTGCTGCATCATCTGCATATGGATTCACTGCCACATGTAAGAATGCCTAGAAGTGACCTGTGTGGGTCGTGTGGAATGACACGCACATCATTGTTTGCTGTAATATTGTCAATGGGTTTTTAAAGACATGTTACAAATTGGAGGGCCTGCCGATAAGCTAATGCTATTTGGGGGGCCTTGGAATGGAAAAGTGTGGGAACTCCTGCCTCATACAATGCTGACTCAACACTTAATGAAGCATTGATCCACTTGTAGGATTATACAACTTATAGATGAAGAATTTGTTAGCTAATCTTTTGAATTATGAAACGCAGTTATGTTAGCTTATTCTTTACTTAAAATAGAAGTCTTTTCAAAAAAGAACATGTCATGCCTACTTTCTTCTGATAGTATAAATTGAGAATATGTCTGCCAAAAGGTTGCAGCTGGTTGTATGAAAAGTTGTGTTGATATTGTCATCCCAAGCACTGATGCTTTGGCAAACAAAAAAGGTGCAGGTAAAGATAAGGGCAAACAGCAAAGTACTGATTTGGTAGTACATGGGAGTGGTTAAGCCTGAGGGTAAAATGACGCAAGTAGTTTGAGATTGTTACGAACATTGGGAATGACAAGTTACTTAACAGTGGAAGGGACATGTCCTGAATGTCCACATAAAAATGTACGACTTTGGAGGTACCGTCAAACAGAAAGAGTAAATTGAAATTCCTTGTCTCCTTCAAATTGCCTTGTGACGAGTCTATATTACTGAGGGAGTCTGACTGGTTGAAGGTGATCAAAAAATAATTTCTTCAGTTTTAATATTTCATCATGGCAGCGCTGCTGGTGGACCAGTCTTTTATATCATCCCTCACACTAAATCTGATGGACAAGCCTTGCAGTTGTACTGGAAATTTCAGGCGGTAACACAACTCGGTGAGGTGTTTTCGTAAAAGATAAATATTTCCTGTGGGAAGTCATGTTAAGAATGTCTATTTCAATTTGATTTTGATTACAGTTGCAAATTAAAAATGTATACTCTGATATCTTTCCTCTCAATCTCACACTGAAGGTGAATCGGTCCACTGAGGCGCCCTACATGAAAAAGAGAAAAATTACCTCTGGGTGTATTTTGATTATGTTAAGCAAAAGGATGACAAAATATGGTTACAAATTGTTTTCAGTGAAAATTTAATTATGCCGAGTCATTTTTTTTAAAGATATTTCGGGGCCGTCTTCCCAGTTTTAATTTTTAGGTGTAAAAGAAAAGTATCTGAGCATGTATTGTATTATATTCTTTGGTGCTGTGAGGACGGTTAATAACTAAGACATAACAAATTTAATGTACGTTGAAAGGGGCTTTAAAGCCACTGTAATCAGCAGAAAGTCTTTTTTTGTGAGGTTCTTCTTTCAGTAATACCTCCACGCTTTCTACCTTTTTATCACTGAGCTCTCCTCTCTGTATTTGTCTGGCTTTGAATCCATGAATGCGGTTCTTAGGATAGCAAACAACAGAACTAAAGCTTTGTGGATAAGAACAGAGAGATGAGCTACATCAGCAGTTACTATAATGTAACCAGCCCGCACAAAGCCAATCACACTTCCCTTGGCACTCCGAGAATCACAGCATGATCCTCGTCATTTTGTTTCTTGCTCATTCCTTAAGGAAACACGGGTGATTACACTCCTCTCTTTGCATCCCGTCCCCTAGGCAATTCGTCTCTGCTTCCCGTTGAGTGTAGGCCTACGCTGCCTTACGGTCGCCAGTCCTGACCCATCCAACCATAATGCTTCAGGCCAGAAAGAGTATCTGACAATGTGCTAGTTAATTTGATGCAGAGATTGACTGGATGAGCTATCAGACGCCGCTCTGTCAAGACTGCTCTTTTTCACTCTCCATCTAGGCAGTTGCATTTGCTTGCATTTGTAGGCAGGAGGAGTTCTGCAGGAAGGCTTACATAACAGGAAAGAGCTTTCAGATGCAACTCCTGGGGGACAATCGATCTCTCTTTGCGGTGTGCTGTTTTTGCTGCTCCTCCATGGGGGCCCATTGCTATCGATCTCCACCGTGTATGTGCTTTTTTTTTTTTGGTGTACAGGGGAGATTCTGTAGTGTGTTTAATGTGGTTTGCGGGAAATTGCTTGTTTATTCTTTTAATTATTCACTTGGCACTTGGTGGTGTATTTACCATATCTATGTTGCAGTGATGCTATTTTTTGTTTTCAAAGGCAAAGCCCTTATAAAATGTTTTTTTCTTTTGTAATTTGTCTCAGCACCTACCTTGCTTTGTGTCACTGCTAATCAGCTTTTTATAACTCACTGATTAATGAGTTCTGTATATTCAAAACAAAGCAAAGGACAAAAGGATTCATAAATTGTCTCAAAAGAAACGATGAGACATGGAGCAATTAGAGAAGAGGGAGGTGTGAGGAAAAAACTATTAACAGGAGGGAGTTGTGGACCTAGAAAGAAAGGTTAGTGTCTGAGAAAATGTGAACTGTAAGCAGGAAACATGTTCTGCTCAAAGGCTCTGTGTGTAAATCCAGAGCTAGTGTTCTTTACTCTTATCTCCCTATTTAATACTATTATGATACTTAGGTGCCGATTTGATATACATTGTGATTCTCAAGTATTGTGATTCGATAATACAATTTTTTGGTTGTTTTTTCACACTGGACCACGGGAAAAAGTTGAATAATACACTTCCATAACCTTAAAGAGTCAGGGCGGGGTGGGGGCTGGAGCCTATCCCAGCTGACATCGGGCAAGAGGCGGGGTATACCCTGGACAAGTTGCAAGTTCATCTCAGGGCTGACACACAGAGACAAATAACCACTCACACTCACACCTATGGGCAATTTAGAGTCACCGAATAACCTTGCTGCATGTCTTTGGACTGAAAGAGGAAGCCGGAGTACCCGGAGAGAACCCACACAGAGGGGTCCTGCTCCAGCCACTCCCCAGTCTGCCAGCTGGCTGGGGGATTTGAACTCACACTTCCTGCTGTAAGGTGACAGCGCTAACCACTGCACCACTGTGCCGTACCGTACCAGATCAGTCAGATTTATTTTAGCAGCATCATTGCTATACTGCATGCAAATTGTGAGTATTTGCATTCTTGTAAGAAACAAGTATTGATAAGAGACACACCACACAGTCTTGCAGTGACTGTCACATTGTTGGCACCTAGGAGCTGGTCAAATGGGGACTGCAACCCTTGACTTTTGGATCCCCAGAGAGGGTGACTTATAGACTGTGCCACTGGGTCGATATGGCTGATAACACACCTTCTTACAAGTTGAGGCAACCACATCAGATGTGCAAAACTGGGGCATTTTTATCTGTTCAAACTTAAAACGTGTACAAAAGTCAAAATGTTGGCAACAAAATTTAAAAAAAAATCACACATCATTCTGCTGGTTTCAGGTATTTTGTAAATGTTGGTGGTGTTTGATCAAACACTGAGTAAAAAAGAACATTTTGACCTGCAGTCAAATTATTACAGCAAGATATTAAATATCACTGCAGACTCACATTTGAATGAAGACTTGTGGAGATATGAATAATTGATTTTGCATATTTGGAAAAATATAGAGTGATGGACTTCTGAATTGACTACAGGCTGCAGTGAGGAGAAATTTTGTCACAACTGAGCAGATGTACTGAAGAAATTTCAGCTCTGTAGGTTTGTTCAGGAAAGTTTTTTAACATTTGGATTTTAAAATTTGTAGATATTTTGATTTGTTGCGATACTTCATGCTCCCTTTTTAATCAGTAGTTACCAAAATTCATGCATCGACTGAGTCAAGACCCAAGATCGTGCAAAACGATTTTTGTATGAATTTATGCAGCTAATTACGATATTTAGACATATATTATTTACAATATTTAATTAGATACACACTTCTTATTTTTATGACACCACCTAGAGGTGAAATATAATGTGCTTGGTGAACACTCCTGAATATGGGTCTTGATTTATTTATTTATTTTGAAAATAAGCTAATTAAAAAAAAAAAGATTGTCTCATAAAATCCAAATGGATTCATAAAAATTCATTTAGTAACTTTAGATCAGTAAAGGCTGTAGAGTAGTGGAGAGGAGTTTGTAAAACTTTGAGGAAAAAGTTGACAAATTGACATTTTTAAAGCAGGAGACCAACTGAGAAAAGATGCAGATGAATTGAATGATTCAAATGGAGAGAGAATTTTGAGTCTACGTCAAGCCGTTTTCCAGATAACTGCAGTCACTATTTGGGAAGAGTTTATGCAAGCCTGTAACATAATGGCCCAAGCTGACCAATAGCATTAGATCTGCAAACCAATCATGAGAGATTTTTGAAAAATCAGTGGTTTTATCTGTGAGATAAGTCACAGGCCAGGTTTCACTGCTTTTCATATGCTAATTAGAGTCATTCACACCTGAGCTTCATGCACACAATGTTATATACATATAAAATAGATCCAGGAATAAAAATATTGTGAATATGGTAGCAATTCTAAAAAAAAAAATAATAATCATTTTAATTTATTGCAAAATAGTTTGTTTATGTGCTCTAAAATTGCTATTTACTAAGGTCACATGCTAAAAACAGTGTGGCACGACCGATGCTAGTCCTGATTATAGGGGTAATCATTGCAATTGCAGTTTTTTTTCTTTCTTTGAGTTATTCCAGATGAATGGTGATTTCACTCCAATTAAGGTTTCAAACATTAGCTGACCCATTAAAAGTGAATGGGAGACAGCTGTAAAAAAAAAAAAAAAAAAAGAAAGAAAGAAAGAAAAAGAAAAAAAAAGAAGCTTGAGTAATCTCAGAGTCACATGTTCCATTTTTGTGAACAGATTCTCAATGGACTAGCACCTCTGAAATGCATGACATCAAAGATTAGAGGGGGTGTTGAAAAATTAATTCCACTAGTCTTAATATTTAACAGAAGTCTCAATGTTAGGACTACAACCTTTCCTCTTTTTCTTCGCCTAATTCTGATGGATGTGTCTCGCTGTCAAACTGGTAAAAGACTTCAGAGGCAGGCAGCCACTCAGAAATGCTGTGGTTCGGGGTTTCTTTGTGGCCTCCTCACCCTTCTTCCGGCAATACTTCCATGGCTTGAATTATCTTATCTCTGGGCTCTTTTCTCTGCACTTGTCTTGGTCGGAATCCATGAATGCAGTAGTCAGGACTGTGGGTAACAGAACTACGGCTTTGTTTGTAAAAACAAAGCAATGGGCTACATCAGCGTTTACTATAATGTAGCCAGCCAAGACAAAGCCAATTACCTCCCCCACCCACCACCACAGAGAGATTCACAGTGCTATTCTCATCATTTTGCAGTGTGGTGAATAAAAGACTTGCTTGTTTTATTCTTATCCCTCGAGGAAGTGCTGGTGGAGACAACCTCACTTTATATATCTCGAGGTGCTCACTCTTTTTCATATATACTTACCTTTTTCAAACATTTGGGCAAGACTGGTTAAAGCTATCATATGTAACATCTTTGCATTAAAATTAAAAAAAAATGCTGGACACGTGTTATATATTTTGTTGAGTTGTGTACCTGCATTATCCCAGATGTTTCCAATTATGTTCAAACCCAGAGAAATATGTAATTTATGTGTATGCAGTGCATTTCCTCCTAGCTATTACTGGTCGCTGTAATTTCCAGGAAAACACAGGCTATGTCAGAGAGTGAGATAGGAAGTCAGCGAACATGACTTAATGTAACATGAATAAAATTTTAACTCATCCATGAACAAGATTTCTACCCAAGTCATGTTAGATAGATTTTTATCCACTCTCATTATCCCACTAAAGATGCACTGATCCACTTTTATCAGTTCCCATCAAATTCTGATATTTTAATTTGGTATATCTGGCAATACCAATACTATGATGATTCCAGCTTTTTCTTTATCATTATAATTATTCTTATTATTATTAACATTACATGAGACTGAAACTGAATTTTAGTTCAGTGGTGAAAAGCTGTGTGTCAGTTGATGTACACCCAGTCAGAGTTTTCTTATCTGGAAAGTTTGTTTAGTTTGTGTAATGTAACTTACGTAATGGCGCCCTTCGACCATTGTGGGATGCAGTAAAATTGTTGCTCAGTGACATTTGAATGTGCAGCTTATTTGCATGATTTCCCATGATTCGTTGCTGAGAGTTTAAGTTTGCTATTTTATGTGCCAAATTGCAAATACTTACTTTTTGTTTGTTTGGAATGTATTTGTCACGACTCATGTGTTTGTTCAGTTCTTAGTGATTTATGTTAGTAATTGTTATTTTTGTGCTGATTTATTAGTACACCATGAGTGAGGTGTCTTGTATATTTCTTCACTCTAGCTGTGTATACATGTTCCAATGTGTTTTTGCTTACGCAATACATTAATGCAGAGTACATGTGAAAAATGTTACTCATCTCTCATTTCACACTGTTAAAAAAGTAGAAAACACTTGGTGTTGTGGAAATTAGATGAGAACATGAATTAGAGACATGAGTCCAGCACTCAGTGAATAATTCATGGGCCTGATGACTGATGCTGAATCGGATCTGTCCCATCTCTAGATCCCACGCTACTTCACAACATCATGAAACTATGTCTTTGGTTATTGTTTTACCATGTGAGAGAGCCCCAGCAAAATAATTTACATAATGTGCATTTAATTCAGCAAAACTTTTTTCCCCATCTGTCCTCGTCAGTCAGGACAGCTATGGACAAATAATGGTGCAACTCCTACTCATGTGTCATTAGTTTTTGTTAAATAATTTAAGATTTTTTAAAAAATGTAGAAAACAAAGAAAACACAGAAGCACATGTAGATATAAACAGGGGCGTTTGTAGGAGGGGGTACTGGCCATCTCTGAAATCTGACTGGCTATCCCAAGTGCCAAACCAATATCCTTAAGTATGATTGGCTCTCTGTCTGGCCAGAGGCAAGACCTTAGTTTTATCCAACTATTTCTCTTTTGTATGTATGTAAGTGTATATACTTTTAAGTTTTTACGAGGTTAATTCAATTTATGGACCATTTTACAACACAGGGTTGTATACTGAGATGTTGTACTTGTAGTTTCCTTTATGCTACTCCCCTAAACAAAAACACATGTAGAAAAACTGTATGCATGCATGCATGCATGCACATACTTTGTGCCATCCCTGTGGGCCCCAATTGGGCCCCCACTCAAAAAGAATTTGGACACAGCCCTGGATATGAAGCAAAATCTTTGTCTCATCATCATCTTTTTTAATTTAAAGTCTCGTTTAACTGATTCTTAATGTACACTTCTTCTCCAGTGCAAACACTCATTGATGATTAAATAATCCATGGATCCAGAGATACAACAAACCAAAGTACGTTAGAAGTGGAAAATAAATGTATGGATTTAGACTTCTCACAGGCAATTCTAGGAATAGGAATAAGCTAAATTTACTCCAGTGTTTTTTCTGTAAACTTTTCAGTTGAGGTTAAAGTTTCTTGCTCAAGGGTAGTTCAAAGACAGTTGTTGAGAGTGAGGAGAGAAAATATATATATGGTGAAAAGATGTTTGCTGGTGCACAGATTTGACTGCTTTCCAAAAGAGTGATCTCCTCTCCTTCACCCATACACACGCACACACACGCACACACACGCACACAGCTGAACTCATTAAAGCCCGGCTGCTGTGAGCGACCTGCTGCTGTTCCAACAGAGGTCCCCATTTGAAACACCCGGGCGGCAAGGACAATTGTTCCTGTTTTGTGGGAATAAATCACAGGGGCTAAATGTGACTGGTGGTGTCTCACTTTGATTATCACTGTTGACATATTAGCCAAGTACAGAATACAGATTGTGCTTCCCTAACTCTTTCAAAAACTGTCGTCTGCGATCACTGACTGAATAATTGTTGATTATTGCCGCTCTGCGACATTGTAGGCCAAAAGGGAAAAAAAAAGATATTTAAAGGCGCAGTAAGCGATTCTGGAGAAAGATGACTGAATGTTGAGTCATATTCCCAGGTCAGCCTGAGCCACAAAGCCAAAGTGTCAGTATTTGACAACTTGGGAATGACACTCGACAATTAACTTTTTCCAGAATCCCATACTTTACCATTTAATTATCTAAAAAATCTTATAAATTCAAAAATAATTTACTAAACTTATGTTAAATTGAAACAGTAAGTAGTGTGTCCTGTATTAAAGGTTATACTTTAGATCTGCTTACTGTAACTAAGTTGAAATGATATCTTTTATAGATTTTAATGCATTTGAAAGTGTTTGTTTTACAAATTGAGTCAGAGGTGGATGATACGGCACTATAATAATATCATGATAGTCAGGGTGTTTCTGCAGTAATAATTCACGATATAACAGAATACTGAAAGATATTTTTCTCACAATAGCTGTTGAGCTCCCTCAGTCATTTTTGTTCCTTGCACTCAACCAGTTGCTTCTGTATTGCCCCTTTTTGCTGTTACAGTCTTCTTGCATCTTCTTTATTGTACATCTAATTTGTTGTAACCAAACCACCTCCATATTATTGAAGTTGCTTCCCTATTTGGAACTAACTCCTCCACTGTGGAGCTTATAGCAACATTAATTTCACTTTCAGCCACACTTGTTTTTGCTCTTTTCATGACATCCTTGTGTCAACACTGACATTATCATGATTTAATTTTTTATTTAATAACCGAAAAATTATACCATATTATTGTGAACAATACAATATGGAACACTACTGAATTACATGAGTTTCCAGTTTATGTAAATCAGTTTATTTTGCTACATTGGTTATGAGAACTTAGGTAGTTGTTGTACACTCATCTTTCAATGTTTATTTGTTTGTTTTTTACATTGATTGCTCTGACAAGACCCATTTTTAGTTGGTCTGGTGATTAGGACGAAGAACATCCTTTATGAAATTGTTTCTCTTTTTAACTAAAACTAAAAATATGGCACACCGAGCGGCTCACAGTTAACTCTAGCAGACAACATGTGCCCTCTGGGAGAATTACCAATTGCAGGCACATTGTTAAAAATAAATAAATGAGTAAGTAGCGCCGACAAGAAACAGTATTAATAATGCACTCAGCTGGAGTTTTAAAGACATTTTGTTTAGATTTTGTTTACACCCTGAAATACATTCGCACTGGAAATATGACAAAAGGAAGAATTCATTCACACTTTATTTTCTAGTCGTCAGTATAAGCTTGCAGACCATAATAATGTAAATTTACGGTACAGTGATACCATATGTGTTAGACTTTACATGCATGATAATAATTCTGGTGAACATTCAACCAGCTGATGTGTCCTCTCTGTATTTATTTAGTCTGAGTCGTAGAGTTGAAGCAGCTCAGAAATATCTGATGCCTCAGCTGGTAAACAAGCAGGTTTGTATTTAAAGAGGTTTTAGGCCTGAATTCAGTCTGCATCAGTACAAGAGAACAATAAATTACAAGCTTTTGTTTTTGATTCTTTGTTCTGTCACAGTTGTGGTAATTAATGTTTTAGTAATTGTAATCTTGCATGAATGTTACTTGCGTAGACTTCAGATTAAAGGCTTTAGATCATCTAAAAATGTTTAATAAACAAACTTTTTACTGCATCCTCCAAAAAAATAGATTGTAGCTGATTAAATGCTTTGTTGAATAAAACGTTACTGATGAACAAACGATGCCTTCATCAGTAATAACTGATACTGTTTGGTCATCTTATTGACCAGTGGAAGTTTGACACGTACAACACTGCAACTCATTATTAAATTATCATCATCATTAAATAATATGTGCTGATAATAACAATAATTAGGATATAATTGATAAATCATTGATAATAATGAGCTTCATTAATTCCACATGAGATCATAATTAATTCATCATCATTGTTTACTAGGAGCTCATGAAAAATATCAATAATTTAAGAGTAAGCAGGGCTGAACGATTTTGAAAATGTATCTAATTGCAATTATTTTGATATTGCAATATGATTTGCAAATAGAGGAAATGATCATTTTTACAGAATTGTTCTCGTTTTCATTGAAAAACATGGTGTGATTTTTGTGGGGATTTGTACCCAAACAAAAATCTTTCTGTAAGTCTCTGCAGAATGCTAATATTTTATTTAAAATGGTATTTTGACACATTTCACTCTTAACAAATGTTACACCTCCTGTGATTTGAAAAGTTGGCCATATTGTGATTTAGATAATTTTTTTAATTAATTGTTCTGCCCTTCTTTAGACAGAATCAAAGCAGTAAACTACGCTTTTTGCAAATATTGGTTATATACAGACAGCCTAAATTCAATTTTCAGTGTGCAGTACAACACTGAAATACAGTCTAAAGTTAGTAAAAATGCATATAAACTTGCTAACTTGTAATGGTATGAACTTTTTTCTTTAAATTATGGAACCATAATGGGATAATTCTTCGTATACTCTTGATGTCTGTATATTGATGTATGAATATAGAACGTCCACAAGTGCTTTGCAGACACAATCATCTGTTCCAAATGAACAATCGCAACAATAAAGTTATTTTCACTGTGAATTTTGAAATGTCTCACTCTCAGCATGTAAGATATTTCATAACTGTAAGTCATTAAAATAACTCAAGTAATAATTTATTACTTATTTAATTAAGGTGGAAGTAGAGGAGTCATGGTCCAGTGAAACCAGATGTTACTACACAAGTATCACAATAAACACATCATTTACCAATTTTATGTTGTCATCCATCCATCTATTGAGCATTAGGAGTTAAATGTCTGATTTTTATTTGGTTCCTATTCACAGCTCTTTGTGCTGTGGTCAAGAGATCTGTTTTTATTTCAGTGAGCACTAATATTGATATGGTCACTTCACTTCCTCCTCAGACGTTCTCTTTCTGCATCACTGTGTCCATTTTGCTAAAATGCAAAGCTCAGTATCGACTCATTAAGTGACTTTTTTATTTTACAGGCTCCCAGAGGTACGGATCTCAGACAACGGGCCTTATGAATGCCATGTGGGCATCTATGACCGGGCAACGAGGGAGAAGGTTGTCCTGGCTTCAGGGAATGTTTTTCTTACTGTTATGTGTGAGTACCATCATCACTTTATCTATATTTTAAAGACAAGGAAACCATCCTTTCAATGGTTCTTGCTCACAATATTCAGTGTTTTTCTGGTTAAAACAGGATGCTGGGGTCGGACACAGGGTGAATGGAGAGAAACTGTTCAAAGTCAGTGGCTTGGACAGAGTGTCTTGATCGCTCAAAATATGTGAAGTTTCAAGTTTTATGTGAGGTGCTGGAGGGGCCATGCTTCAAAACTCCTGCCTTCCAGCAAACGACAAGGAATTTTGGTAGAAAATTTCTGTGTTGAATAATGCAAAACAAGTCATGGTTTCACAACCATTTCTCAAGTATTTAGCTGATTTTTATAGGCCCATATGGAATGAGCAAAAGTATGAAATGACAATATGAAAACAATGTGACAATATGAAGGTTTTGCTCTTAGTGATGAACCTACAGAGAATTAGCACTTGAATCTGCTGCTCCTCTCGACTCTACAGAGCTTTATAATAGTGATGTGTGGACCACAGTTACAACCATGGGCACTGCGGTGGAAAATAGACTCCATCTTCCCAGTGAGAAGCTGTGTGCGCAGTTACACACGAGGCACAGCAGTGCAACTTCATTAATTATTTAAATCTGTTTCCTCTGGAGAGTTTGCTCTGTCCTATCAAGTTTATAACTACAGTTTTTTTTTCAGTTTTGTTGTTAAATGGCATGTGGAAACAAAACTGAAAGCCTCTCTAATCATCAAAGTAAATCGTTAAAGAAAAACACTCAGACATCAATACACCTCACACACACAAAAATCACCTGGAAAGCTTGTGCTGCTCAAAATAATTTAAAAGGTTATATAGCCTACAGGAACCAGGATCAGGTTTCTACATCAGAGAAAATAATGTGTTTGGGTAGGTGGCAGGTGGATGATTTATGAGTACATCCAGACTCAGATGAACTCAGAGCCCATCAGCACATAGCTAGTTTAGGTTTTTGCTCATTGTTTAGCTGTCTAGCCACAACTTTGCTGTTTTGGTTCATTCTCACCACTCTCATAGTGTTATTTTTGGCCCCAGCAGTGGCTGTTTTCAGCGAAGAAACTCTTAGAAACTCACTGCACTACCTGCTCGGCACCAAATAGGAGACAGATGTAGTTTAAGACTAGCTGGTGAACATAATGGAGCATTTGTCAGCTTAAGATCAACATATTTTCTTCAGGAGTAAGGGATCAAAGACAGAAACACGAGTACAAATGAATGATCGTGTTGCTCCTGCTGCTGCTGGATGTGTAATAAGCGATGTTGATATATCAACATTGCCCAAGTGGCCTAAAACATCAGTTATTGCAGGTTTGACAAATGTGGATAGGTTAGATCTCCACAACCATCTTTTCGATTCGAGTTTGTCAGTGTGTCTCATCATCTATGATCTGTTTTGTCATCTCTCCCATTTGCGGTACTGAAGTAGGAACAACTCGAGCACACTTGTGTTGGCATAAAAAGTAACGTTTGATTATTTTGATTGTTTTAATACCGGTGATCAGTTGTCTCACACCAGCCTGGTATGAATTTGAGAACAGTCATCAGCCCTTTCTGCCGCATGTCGAGGTTTTGTGTGAAAACATTTTAAAAATGACACTTCACTCGGATGGATGTTAGCTCAGAGAAGAAAACAATACACACTACAGGCAACAAGTGGATAAATCATCATCGCCTAATGAATACAAAAGATACAGAGGCGGATTTAGTCATTTTGGGGCCTTAGGCAAACACAGACATGGATTCCTCCGCATCCCTTATTCTCCCTCCTTTTCAATCTTTGAATGAATAATAAGCCATAAAAATAAACTTTTATTCATGGTGGAGTGTGGAGGATGAATTGACACTTGTAGCTTCAGGAAAGAAGCTGCTCTGCAGTCTGGTGGTCCAGCAGTGGATACTTCTGTATCTCTTGCCAGATGGCAGCAGGGTGAACAGGCTGTGGCTGATGGAGGTCTTGTCTTTCATTTTACTCCCACTTTCTCCTTTTTCAGACACTGCTGGGTTGGCTTCGCCTCATTTTTCAACAGTCTATACAGCAGACAGAACCATTTCTTTACATGAGTTGGCTGCTGTCATTGTGAATAATTTCTGCAGTAACAGTAATATCACTAAATTGTCCAAGTTAGCAGGAAGGCCCTGAGACACTCATGAATTAAGTATTCTGATGCCATTTTATCATATAGATTTTTCAGAAAGACATAAATATTTAGCAAAAAGAAAAAAAAACTTTTTTAAACTCTAAGTTTATTATATTATCCTATTATTAACTCCGCAGTGGTTACTTTTTCTTCCTGCAGTCTTGATTGTCTGTATTGCACCAAGAATTAATTAACACATTTTCTTGTAGCCATGTGGACAAATAGACCTTGAGCTACAGAACAATTGATTAAATTTGATCTCAGAATAACTAGAAAGTTATTGCTTCCTTCAACTATGAACCTAACAGAAATAGGCTTGATTTCAAAACCTAAGGGTGCGTTAGCTGGAGCAAGTATTCGATCCAACTAAAAATCCCAACATATCCTCCAAATCATACGCCCAGATAGGTCGTACGTGGATATACGACCCAGTAGAGCGTTTCTGGTCATGTTTCTGGTCGTTTTCTGTTGGAGAACAGGCTGCATTAAGAAAAGCAAAAGTCAATAGAACAGTGGTGTGGTGCATCAGGGAGGGCACCTGCCCCTGGAACAAGAGACCCGAGTATGAACCCCGGCAAGGCCGAACCCGATGGTGCTTCTATTTTTGGGGGTTAGGTTAGGGTTAGGGTAAACGTACGTATAGGTCGTATAAAGCTGCTTTCAAAAACAACCTCTCTGGTCGTTTTCTGTTGGAGGACAGGCTCAAAAATCCAAGTTCATGGGAAGTATGTCTTTCCACTGTGACAGCCAGTGTTGAGAAGTGTTCAGTATACATTTTTAGACAAAACACTGGCTTATCTATGCATATCTGTGTATCAACTGTATGGATTTACCACTGATGAATTTTTGCATCCTTCGATTCACTTCCAACCTAATTGTCTCTGCCGTACAGCTGCTATTATCGCGGTTACCATGATTCTCTTTCAGTCACTGGAGGAGGATGTGTGCCTGTAGCCTATTGCTCAGCCTGTGCTGTAATTATTGTATTTAAGTCCCCCTAACGACAGCTGTTTCGCTCGCCTCTGATGTATCAATTTCAGCGGCAAAGACATGCTGTTCTCCATGTGGTCCTATGGCTAATTAGCAATGGTGAAATTTTTCAGTGGAACACCAGAGAGAGAGACACCGTGTGACAATATTACTCCATTATCACATTTTGTGCCTCTGAGAACTGCCTCTGGTATTCATGTTCCTTTTTTTTCCTTTTAACTTTCTCTTTAAGTAAGCCCTTGACCCTCTGTTCTGTTCCTTTTGATGACCAATCCCCTGCCTCTGTTTAAGCGGTCCCCCACGCTGACGTCAGTGGAAGACTTTATCAATGGGAGGGGGGATTTATTCAGTTAACCGTTTCTTGTTTCAGCGCTGGGTGGGAAGACGTGAATGATGTAGTCGCAGGATAGTCGGAGCACCCTAACTCAGCTGGGTCTTAAATCACCACTCCACAAGAGAGGAAGAAGAATGGCCTCTGGCATTGTGGCTAATTGCCGTCTAAACTGAAACAGAATTATTCATAACCTATTAGTGTGTCAAGTTCAGTGGGAAGTAAAGAAAAAAGTAGAGGGGAGAAAGAAAGAAAATGAGAGGAAAAAAAGTTAATTAATAGGAAGCGGTACACGGAGAGTATTTTAATTTTTTAAAGGGCTTCATAAATAAGAATTATCATTTTAATGAATCCCCTGCCAAGAAATTCAATCATCTAGTTTTAAAAGGCTAAACCCTGAACTCTGGGTACCTCAGCTACTGTCCTTCACTCTCTGCAAAGTTTGAAAAGTCTTAGCTTTTCTTCTTGTACTGCAGGAACATATGTTGACTTTATTTAGCCCAAAGGCACGAAGCATCTCTTACAACTGTCATATACCGTTTTTACACAAAAATTAGCACACTTTATAACAGCGTGTTTTTTTTAAATGCAGCTAAATCCACTAAGATAAGCGATTGACCCTCTTCCTATTGCCAGTAGAAGTTTGCTTTTCTGTTTCGTTTTTTTGTGCACTGGAAAACCAAGATTCAACTCCTGTACAGCAGAGAGAAAAATGTTTTTAGAAGTCTCTGTCTGCTCAAATTAAATGCTTATTCTGCATAAACTATTAAAAAAACAATAAACAACCTATATAAAACTATTCAGTTATTTTTTTTTTTATTTTCTGATATTTTTTATCATATACAGATATGGAATCATAAATGGGGTCTGCAATATTTTAAAATTTTAATATGGCCGATATATACGTGCAATTCTGGCTGTACTGTTTTCCTCTGACTGGTCTTCTGGTTCAGTGTATCGTGCTGCTGAATGAGAGTACGCTGCTGAGCAGTGGCTCCCATTCTGCAGACATTAACTTAGAAAAATAAAATGACAAAAATTGCCTCAAAATAACAACTGGTGATGGATTCAGCCAATCACAGATGTATTTGTCCAATCGCCCTACCCTAAATAATGATTGTGAGGTAATATGTATGTCGATGTTGTTGAGTGTCAAGTCTGTATTCGGTCATGTGATGAGGAGCTACGATATGGTAGCTCGTCTAGGTTCAAAATTTATAAAAACTGACAAGCTGTTTGTTAAATTTGAAGGCCTCAGGGCCAAAACGTCACCTGGATAAAAGTTGATGTTCAGTGATCAGAACTTCAGCACCACCTCACCCCAACATGCAGCAGTTACCATTAGCATATTAATGTGTATATGCTGTCCATGACTTGTAACTGGCATGTACTAGGACCAAGTCAGCATATGTATGAAAAAGAAACAAAAGAGCAGGTGTCATGTTTACATCACTGCCAATTGGACTTGATAAATACATGTGACTACTGCAGAGTCATTTAGCCTGAGAGTGAATGCTGACTGTACCCCTTCCCAAGACAAAAGCAGATGTTAGTGGGTGTTGGTGGGATTTTTGTCCAGTGTACAGGAGACTATAGCAGGGGTGCCCACATTTTTTTCCTTGGTGGAAAAAATGAAATTTAATGGGGGGCCACAGGGCAACACCTATTGGAATGTGTAGTTTAATATTGAAAGTGGTACTGCGATCCCAGGTTCCCTCAATTGACTGACTTCCTGTGCAAAGTGTTACTCAGATTATGAAAAGTAATTTATTACGGATCCTCCATATAATTGGGCTTTTGAGTTTATTAGACAAGTGAAGATAGACAGCAAAGGTGAGAGATAGAGAAGAGATGACATACAGCAAAGAGCCACAGGTTGGAATCAAACCCAGGCTGCTGCTACAGCCTTGGCTAATACATGGGGCGCCCCTTTAATAGCATTTTTACCTCACAAATATTCATTCATTCATTTTCTGTAACCGCTTATCCGTGAGGGTCGCGGGTGGCTGGAGCCTATCCCAGCTGACATTGGGCGAGAGGCTGGGTACACCCTGGACAAGCCGCCAGTTCATCGCAGGGCCGACACATAGAGACAAACAACCACTCACTCTCACATTCACACCTACGGGCAATTTAGAGTCACCAATTAACCTATCATGCTGCATGTCTTTGGACTGTGGGAGGAAGCCGGAGTACCCGGAGAGAACCCACGTGGACACGAGGAGAACATGCAAACTCCACACAGAAAGGCCCTGCTGGCTCGGGGATTCGAACCCAGGACCTTCTTGCTGTGTGGCGGCAGCGCTAACCACTGCGCCATGTGCCGCCCACCTCACAAATATAAAACATTGATTCATAACATAACTTTTAAAAATCAGTTTTATTTATTCTTTTTTTTTCTTAGCTAGAAACATCTGGCGGCCAAATCAAACCTTATGGCGGGCCAGCTTTGGTCCATTGGCCCCACTTTGGGCAGCCCTGGGCTGTAATTGTATTATGATGACCAATTTAGCTCAAGCTATATCAAGCAATGAATGCAATGAATTATTAGAAATTCCTGATTTCTGGAGTTCACAGCAAAGCTTGATGTTCTGTACTCTTAACATTGACAGGGAGTATTCTGTTTTGTTTGTTTTAGATCTTTTTAATGTACACCGTATATCATATCCCCTGGACAATTGCACTGGCAAGCTTTTATCTTGATAATGAGGAACATGCAGTAGCAACATGTACATAACTAGGGCACTTTATTATGTACTGTGTTAGCTAAATTTTAGCCCTTAACCTGAATGAGCTGCTGTGGTGCTCTGTGCCTGTAAATGTAATTATTGAGGCATTATTACTGTGTGATAATTTATGATAAGGCACTCTGTCATTATCAAAGTTCAAATTCAACATTTGAACTGAAAGGTTATGAATGAGACGCTCACCGTGAGAAAATGCTGAAATAAGCTGATGGACAGAAACCTTATTAGGCTATTGAATTTACTGTCAAATCATTTTTGGTCTCAGTCTGCAGAGGATACGTTCAACAAGATGTAAATACACACAGTGGGGAGAGAACTGACGGTGTAGCAGAATTTTGCCTGTTGACCTTCTTCCTCTCTGTTATAGTTTAATTGAAGAGGGCTCGGCTGAATGACATCAAAGAACAAAACATTCAGTTCTTTGATGTTAAGACCAGACATATTAATACGATTATCATATTTCCAAAAAAAAAAATGCAAAAGAAATCATTAAAATTGTGGGCAGGACTGCATTAGGAAAGACTTAGTACATCATATTCACAGCAACCGTTATCCACTGCTGTTGGCTATGGGTCTGCCAACAAAGTAGGAATTACAAGGCTGGAATAATTCACTAAACAAGATGTTCTTTCACTTAAGTTAAACTTGAAAAAATGTTTTAATAAACTGCAAAGCATGTTTGTTAAATCCATTACCCTTAGGGCAGCGTTACAAAGAGAAAACACACGTGCAACATCTTGTTCAAGTTCATACAAATTCATTTTCACATGCAAGATTTCAATCCAAATTAGTCTGCTTAGAGCAACACTCGTGTATGGTGCAGGCAAAAGTTACTGGCTTCAACTGGGTAGCTAAGTAGCAATGATTTTTTCAACAGCCTTTCTTGAAAAATGCTTAACAATAATATCTAAATATTTTTAAAGTATCCATAAGGGATTAATTGTGGTCCCACCTGTGATGGATTGGCCATCTCAAACCAATTCCAGAGGGGCCGCTCCTTAATAATAATTTTGTTTGAGATTTGAGATTGCCCTACTTTGACCTTAATAAACACACGGTCCCGTGATCCCTCCTCAATGTAGCTAAGGGAACGGTCAAGTTAGGGCGGAAACTTGAAATTGAGTAGGTATAAAATGTTACGTCACCATCTTAGACTAAAAGAAAAGCAGTCAGGGCCACAAGTAATCAAAAAAGAGAGAGAAAACAGAAAGCTCAGTTGACTGAGGGTTAAAAATGTGCAATAATAATTTAGTAGCGATGGAGAAAAAGCTCCTGATGAATCTGGAGTCTGATGTTGTGATTGACAAGGTTGTGACTAAGTGACATTTGTTATTGAGAGCATCCACAGTGGGCAGGCAGCTATTTCAAAGGTTGTATTTTTTACTGTAATATCTTGTATTATTGTCTGCGTGTTTTGGTGGATCTTTTTGTATTATGATATATTTGTGCTGAATGTGCCTTTAGTGAATCATGTCATACATCGGCATACATTGTCTGTATTGTATTGATCTCATAAGCATAAAAATTTGGATGCACCCCCATCAATGTTGGGGTTTGAAAATAGGGCTGGTCTGCTGCAAATGCCAGGGCTGTTTTTTGATCCAAGTCTGTCATGGTACTGCGGTATTTTGATTTAACTGCACGTTTCTGACATTCCTTGATAGTCCTTCAAATTTAACTAAGGTTCTGCTGAAATCAAAGCAATGTTAATGTCAGTGTGAGTCATTGTGACTTTGTGAGTCAATGTCAAGTGTTCGAGTTCACTCAAGCAAATTAAGAAAACAATTAAGGGGTGGATTTTTTAAATGAAAATTACTGGGCACTTTCAAGATCTGTATTTTTACCTTTGATAAGTCATATTTTGTCGACATTTAAGCGTGTGGTAGTTGTGTGGATACGTGTTTAGCCAGCTGACATTTTTGAGCACAAAATATGTGTTGCTTTAAAAAGTATAATAGATTCTGTCTTTGGTGATTTCAGCACTTAGGGGATGGACTTCTGACCCATCACATAAAATAGATATTTCATTCTGCAAACAGTGACATATCCATCCCTGTAAAGCTAAGGTCATAATTTCAGACTTTGCTGGGTGAAAGAAATCAATACCTCTTTTCCCAATGGTAGAGACAGGGTCATTATTTGTTATTACCCAAAGTGATTCCTATGCGACATTCCAAAGATTACAAGGAGAGGTTATTTGTCCTCTCAGAGCAGAGTCTGACCTTGGGAAGCGAGCTCCTGGTTGATCTGTGCGCATAGTGTCCGAGACACCTAAGGTTGTTGTGTTGTTGTCTGTATCAGATGACCGTTGGGTTGCGACTCCTCGGCTGGATGAAGAACATCTTAATGGCCCTTGTGCTTAAACATCATGTCACGTAATTCCAGAAATCCTTCCTTCTAACCTTTCGTAAAGCGTGAGGATGTAATTTAAAGGATACCCTTCATGAGGCGGCAGGGCTGGTATTTATAACCCCCAGAAACAGAGATGAGTGCTAAGGTGTAGAGGGACTAATTACCTTCTCATCCCATAAAACTGGGATTCGCTTCAATAATGGATGCCCAACTTTAATTAAGCGCTGTGTATATTTAGGTGCTCGTTTATAAATGGGTGGGATTAATGGCATACAAGCCAAGCCCAAAGACAGCAACGCCTGCAGACACAGCAGTTCGGTGAACTAGTAGAAAGAGTTTAGGGACTATGTGCGACAGCATGCATGCGTGCATGCTCGTGTGTGGAGAGGCTTGTTGGGGCGTTGGAGTTTGATGGATTGCTCAGAAGTGGCCGTTCCCTCTGTGTCCTGTTACTTGTTTGTGAAGTGAGAGGAAAATCATGGCCAGAATCAACACGTACACTCTGAAGAGCTGAGTTCCTCCTTTTTTTGGCATTTCATTCTGATCAGATGCTTTAAACAAGGACATCTGGATAAGTGAGGACACTTCTGGTCCAAGTCTGAGCAATTTTCATGAATTTTGTGCCCTAGTTTTATTGTTTGCTTAAAGCAGATATCTTTAATATATTTACTGTAATAAATCACAAAATAACTCTGATATGTCATCAGAGATTGAGGAAACATGTTAAGCTGAAATCCTCATTTCTGTAACTTGTGTCACAGTTTTCCCATTTCACGTTAATTAAAGTTCAAATTAATGCTGAATGTTGCTGAATGACTTAGTGCCTATTCATAAGTCTAAAAAAAATCATTAATATGCAGTAAGTCAGGCAGCCACTTAACTTAAGTCCAGAGTGTGTATTTTCACAGCAGTGGGCTTTTGTTTTCAGGATAACAGGCTTACCTTTACATTGACAGATGATTGATAGTTTTAAACAGCTGATCAACTTACAGTGGAGGACTCATCGCCCCTCGTCAATTTACAATGTTGCGTGTGTCCTCTGCCCCTGTGGTGCAGCCTGCAGAACTTTCCCTGAGTCTTGGGAGGGGAGGCGAAAGGAATCGGCTCACTTCAATCATAGACTGTATATTAGATAGGATTTCAACCTATTTAATACACAGTTTACGGCTCCAACTCACTATTTGCTCTGCTGTACTTATTTTTATACTACTAGTTCTACATATTACTCCTTAATGCAAACCATAAAATGCATCAAATTCTGACCGTTTGTAGACGTGTGTGTGAGTAACCATAAATGTTCGGCTGACATCTCCCATTTTTAAGTCACATTCCCCATAAACCTGTTCACAAAGCAACAGCATCCTGCTTAGTTTAGAGGTGCTGCTACTTTGTTGTCAGATGTGTAGAAGTCACAGCAGATGTCTGCCCACTCTGAAGCCTGGTTCTGCTTGAGGTTTCTATCTGCTAAAGGAAGATTTTCTCTGCACTGTTGTCTTAGTACTTGCTCTTGGTGAGAACTGTTTGTCTTTAAGTCATGAAGAGTATGGCCTAAACCTGCTCGATATAAAAAGTGAGATAACTTCTGTTATGATTTGACGCTATATTAATAAAACAGACTTTACTTAAAAAAAAATGATGACGTGGTAGGAAAAAAACTGACCTGATGCTTTTCATGTAAAAGTCGTTTAGGGTTTGGCATCGCTTGTTTGTTTTTTTCTGATGCAAGTGCCTAAAACAATACCTAAAAAGTGCCTGAACTGATACTTAAGAAGAAAGTTTTTAAAGATATATTGCATGTCCCAATGTTGGAAATAAAGCCACAGTTTAGACCATTCATCTTTGGGCACTGTAGATGTGTTTGAGGTAGTTCTCAGGGTTCGGACGATACATTACATTGCAGTAGTATTGCAAGTACTGCAATTCGATATCATGATTCATTGCGTTTTTTGGTCCGCTTTTTCACGACTTGACTGTGGGAAAAAGTTGTGCCAGAAGGCAAGATTTGACAGCTCAGGCATTTAGATGGCACCAACATGAGGCAATAAAATCTGTTTCTATTCGGTACAGTAGATACCAGTCATATAGGAACCGGGTACTAAACCCTACTTACATGACTAGCACAGCTGCCTCGTTCTCACCTCTCAGAAAGGATGCCCATTTTGTCAGACTCATCAGTTGTATTCTGAAGTGTTTGCCATGTCGTCTTTTAGCACGTCTCGGGTCACCGTAGGGGATTGTTCAAGAGTCCTTGATATGATTCTCCATTACTCTCTCATTTATCTTCTGTCACCTTCCTGCTCATCACACTTAATGTCCCACAGTGTGCCATCAGCATCACAACCTGTGCAGCTGATTGCGTGCAAAAATATTTAATGCGGAAGGCAACAACGTTCTGTTTCATTTTGTGACATTATACTGTCCTCATGGAATAAGTCCTATCTTCTATTATATCTTGTTCATATAGTTCATATGGAAATGAACCGGCCTTTCTCTTAAAGAAATTGCGTGACCCTTTCCCTCTCCTTCCCACAGCCACCATTCAGTTTTGCTGACTGGGAGCGGCTTACAGCACCAATAAAACATGCTGGCTTGGAGCCCATTGAAGGAAAAAAGAATGAAATGAATTCAAAGAGCAGATGAATTATTAAATGTCTGTCTTTGAGCTAAACCCTGGGGTGATAACTGAGGCAAAAATAAACAACCCATGGGCTTCCTCAAGGATTTCTCTACCCAACATTGAACCAGTAGTCTCAGACTGTGCATCATTTAGTCTATGCTAAAGAATTTCTGTCTGATTTTTTGTCTTCTTTCCAGGCTGTCAGAGTTTTGTCAAAAACATGTCTGGTTTCCCTTTACTTGATTTTACTCCCAAACCCCAAAGTGTGGGATCTTTCATTAAGTCAGAAGCAGAATTTTAAATCCTTCATCGGACAAACACTGAAATCTAATGCTGCCATCTTGCTACAATTAGCTTCAACTGGGTTATGGCATAAACTTGCAATCATATTTGCAGGCATACTGTATCTCATTTGAGGCTGCATTAAAAACAAGCCATTTTACCCTCTAGCTCATTCAGTGCCTCATTCAGTTGACATTCACCAGGCACTCATCAGCGGGGCAGCCGATGCACGCCAAGGCTGTAGCCTCGTGAGTAAGCCTGTTTTCATACCCGGCGATTTCACACAGCAAACAAAAAACAAGCATCTGATGGTTACATCATATCGTCTGCTCATATTCTGTCTGCTAAAAGGCTCCAGGAGGCACTGTTTTGGCCTGAGATGCTGTTTATCAGTTACCACCTGGATTCACTGTATGCACCCTTACAAAAAAGTACCATAGTTATTCACTAGTAAATTATTATACATGATAGTATAACCTAAAGTAGCCTCCACTGTATAGTCTTACCAGACGTTGATGCACAGCTGCTGGTCACAGACTGGCAGAACTTCCTAGAGGATGAGAGCAGACCACAGAACTGACACCATTTTTGAGACAGACTTGTGGCAGCATAACTTCAACTGCAACTTTCTCATTGGAACTGTCGTCTGAAAACCAAGAAGGAGCCCGCCATCATGTCACCAACTGGTTTGTGGACTACCATTTTGAATGCTCGAGTTTGGCATTACGGGTCTTGCCATCTTGTTATTTTGCAACCAGAACATGCTGCGACTTGGGCTATGCTTTGTTTTGGCTCGTCCATTCAGCAAGAAATAATGGCGGCCTGCCTGGTCAGAAAGTGTCTTGTATTACAACTAAACAGCACACCAAAATATGTTTCCGGAAAATAGTCAATGTATCAAGAATATTGATCTGTTGCCATGTTTGACAGTTTGATCTTAGTTTACAAAGTGACCACCTAGTTACAATCTCTACACACATTTTAGGAAAGAAATATGCAATGTAATAACATAATCTTGATCCATATTTTATCAGCTCTATCTAGTTTGGCAGTTCATGAGCTTCATGAGACTGGTGCGTAGGATGGACTCACTGAGAATGACTTGTGAATCACACGGTAGCCGAGCTCCAAAGATTATGTCATGGGATCATAATTTACAAAAAAATGAACATTATGCTGTATTGAATAAGACTTGAAAGTAGTGATTGAGACCACAAATCATTAGGAAACTGCTGACTGTTGTCATAATTCAAGTGAGAAGTAGGGTCAGTTTGCCAATCTATTAGTTTTAGAACACATAATTTCTTATTTTTTAAAATCAGTGGAAATGCCCCCTGTTAGCCATTAGAAAGAATGCAGGTTTATGGCGCTTGTGTATTGGCTTCATAAGTTCTGTCCACTATTTACTCTACTGCCTATGCTGGAAACACAGAGTACATGCAGTCATCAATAAAGATATATTTTTTTTAAATCTATTTTTAAGGCAGCAAATTACCAAAGTGTTCTGTATGTTAGCTGCTAAAATTACAGAATATGTATCTAATAACCTATTTTGCAATTAAAATGCAGCTTTATTTGTTACATTCCTTTAAAATCTCTGATGTTACTATGAATTTTTTACTTCTACTGTGGTGAAAAGTGTTTTTCGTGTACTTTTAAAAATTAATTTATTTTACTTGTACAGAAGTATTTTTTTATCTCAAGTGTTGCACTTGAGATAAAACATTAAGATTAGCATCACCCTAACACCATTTGGCCAGCATACTAAGTTACCAAACTCTAACACACTTACAGTGTTGCCAGACCATTAGATGCACGCTGGGTCTGGCTGAAATGCTCATGTTGGATCCTCCAGCAGTGACTCCCGCAGTTACTTAGGAACATCTACCTTCAGAGTGCTGTGTACGCCCCCTTCGCTGTCTTTGATAATCCCTGTTGTGACTGCTGAGCGCTCATTCAGCTCAAAGGTGTTTAAAAAGTTAGAGGAGTGCAGTGCTACAGAAGCTGAGTGGATTGGTTATATTATGCACTCAGATTGAATGAGCAGAGAAGATGAACTTACTGATGGATGTAACCCTCTCCAGATGAAGACATCAACAACCACTGTGTTGCCTAGCAATGTAGCATCGTGTGAGTGCCGGGGGTATGACTTCAGCTATTTTTAGGGACTCGAGACCAGTTAATCAGGGACGACTGGTGTAACTGGAGACAAAAGCCATGTCCTGAGATGGGTCAGTGGTCAGGGGTAGAATAAGGGTAGGTATACCGCCCTACAAAGCCAAAATGCAGCAAATGCATATTTACTTAAGACCAAAATCTTTTATGCCATAAAAAATGTATAAAAAGAAAATAACATGTTAAACGCACAGTTAAAACACACGCAGCTAAAGCAATATGTCACATTTGTGATAAATCAATATGTTCAAAAAGATATTAAATAAAGGAACTACATCCAATCCATCTGTTGCAGTTAACACAGTCAGCTCAAACCTTTTTTTTTCTTAAGTTACTGCTCTCTGAAGTCTATAAGCAGTATTGGTTATGGGTAGGGTTAGGGTAATTCTTTAGGAAAAGTATGTAAATAAATGTAAATCTATGTAATATCTCCCAGAAACAACATAAGTAAGTCTTTGTGTGTGTGCTTGCACTCTACGTGGTGTATGAAACTGTGCAGATCTCTTTTGGCTTTACTGTCGTCTTTGTGGGCTGTAGCTGCTGTCGAGTTTATATTGTTTATGAAACTGTGTGTTGTCTGCCCTGGCGGTGCTTTACTCTGCTGTTAAAGTGGCAGGTAATTAATTTATCTCCATAGCTCTTTTTATTTATTGTTGTTCATTTTTGTTTAATTGTCTGGTTTTGTCCTCTTTTCTGGTTAATTCTAGCAAGGCTACACTGGTAAAGGCAGTTGTTTAGACTATTTAAGCCTGTTAATGTCTGTCTATGGAAAAGGTATTTATTGTTGGTTTGGACATCAGGGCTCTGTGGAGAAGTTCACACCTGAGGATGGTGTAATGTTGTTCCACTAGTCTGTATATACGCTGACATGTTTGGACACTTCATTCTGTAGTATAAAGGTGCTCTTGGATTTAAAAGTTTTATCATCATTCACCCTCTGTGGACGACTCGTTAACTTTTAACAAAGGAGATGGATCTGGTTTATTTCCTTCATTTGTGACTTGCAAACTGAATCATGAACGACTCTTGTGATTTTTTATATCCAAGACGAAACTGACAGAAAGTGGAACAGAGAGAAAAAGGCAAAATTACAACTCTATCTGCTATTTCAGCACCATGGACAGCACCATGGATTTATCAATGCACAGCACAGTTAGACTACTGATATTTCAGAGCAATGTCAAGGCCCTACTTACAGAAACCTCAGTCAGACGAAAGATCGATAAGTCAGGCAGACTAGACTAACATATTCAACCGAACAACTCCTCTCCTCCTGCACTTTTACTTCTCTGTGGGGATGGAGAGGTGGGGGGTGGCAGGTTAACAAGGAGGATGCATTTTGGTCAATTTACTAACAAGGAGGATGGCATCCTCCCTCAATCCACTTACTGTAGACCCTATGTAAGGCGGTAACATTTACTCAGAGTACATTTTTAACTGACCTACTTTTTATTTTTATCTAAACTTTCTGCCTTCTTCACGGCTGCAAGTGGAGTGATTTTTGAAACTGGTAAACAGGTTTTAAAAACTGCCATTTTCTGTCACCGTGTTTATTTCTGTGAATCAAACTCGGCATGAGTTAACTTCAGTGTTAAAAGCAATGTGTTACCGTTGCTTTAAGCAAAGGAGGCGGTAGAAAAAGAGATGTGTCAGTCATGTGGGCAGGCTTGGGGAGTAATGGATGTCATGTAATGGGATTATGTAAGCTGATGCAAAAAAGGTAACTGTATTCCATTACAGTTACAGATAAAAAAAGAGACATAATCAGATTACAGATACATTTAGTAAAAATGGGGATTATTAGTAGGATTACAATTTTAAAATAAAGAGTGATATACTACCATGCACAGTGCACACACAGCTGTCAGTTCATTACCATGACCTCTAGTGAAAAAATGCTTCACAAACTAATTAATCTAACAACAAAAATAAAACACTTGGCACTGCAATGATTAATCTATTATTAATTGACTATTAAATTAATCTGTATCTATTTTGACAATCAATTACTCATTTTGAGTCATTTAAGAAGTTGATTCCATCTTCTTAAATATGAATATCATCTGGTTTCCTCACTCCTCTCTGAGAGTAAAATGAATATCTTTGATTTGTGGAATAAACAAGACATTTGAGGACGTCATCTTGGACTTTGATCAACATTTTTCACCATTTTCCGATATTTCATAGACCAAACAACTTATAAATTAACTGAGAAACTAATTGGCCAATTAATCAATGATGAAAAAAATCATTAGTTGCGGCCCTAAAACACTATGTTAAGCTTAACAGTTTCACCGTATTTTATATTGAGATAATCTGAAAGATACATTTTTAAAGAAACCCTCCCAACCCTGCATGTGGGCACATTGACATCTAACACAATACAGATCAAAACTAAGCCAAATGCAAATACTGCAGGAAAACGGCAAAGTGGTGCAGCTCCTTTGGGAGTGTACAGTGCAGTGTGTGTGTGTTGTGTCATGATGAGATGATGTGTCTGTGCGGACCACTGGAGGGGAGTCAGTGAATGTTCAGTATGAGTTACAGTGGGTCAGAAAATAAATTTTACAGTTTCCAGGTTTTGTTTACCAGCAGCTGAGCAGTGACGGAGGTTGTTAGCTCTGGAGCTGCAACCTCAGCTGTGGAGCTGTGCAGCGGTCTCCCCTGTGCTCCCTGACCACAGTCTGCAGGATGTTTTTGTTTCAGACGGAGCTTGTACAAACGTGTAAAATAATGTCACCACATTGTTAAAATACTGTCAACATCCGTCGGATGTGAAGCAAATAAAATTGTCATTAAAATCTAATTACCTGTACTACAGTCAAGAGATGTCAAACAGAGCACAGTTTACATTGATTTTATTGTTTAAGCAAATACAAATTCCTTGTGTTATTAATGCTTTGTGTTTTGCTGGTGACAGAGCCCTGAAGACCTGAAGCTGGAAAAGTCATGTTGATGAAAATCATAATATTTAAAATAGGTTTATTAAGATTATGTTAGCGCTTGAAGGATATCTTTGTTTTCACTCCACAGAGAATGAAGAAATACTTGTAAAACCAGCCAGTGAAATATTAACACAGCTTAGCTGGGATAAGCTTTATTGTTACATACTTTAACAGGAATTCTGACATAGCCAATGATTTACATGACTGGTTATTGAGGCATAATGTCAGAATTCAACCAATTAACTCACAAATTCAGTAGTCATGCTTGCAAACATGTTTGATCACAGAATGATTACGCTCTCTTCTTCACATACTCTGTGTACTTTTGGTAAGGCCCGTGGATTTTGGATCTACTTATTCAGCTATTACATATGTGTTGAAAGTTCAGCTGTACACATACTTTGACCCATGCAGTGTATGCTCAACTTCAGTCTGGAAAATAATGTTTTACTGTAGGTCATGGATCTCAAGTAATAAGCCGTAAAACAGAGTAATTAGTATGGATGGGCATTGAGAGCCAATTGTTACCGGCTCCTGATTGGTCGGTAACAAATTATTGATAAGCTCTTTGGACAAATACTGCTGCTATTGGTGTTTATGCAATAATGATTTGCTCGTAGAGAGCTTAGTTGAGAGAGACAGAGTCTGTGTGTTACAGCTGTGAACACAGCAGTGAAGTGGAGTGTGTGTACAGTTCAGGCTTTTTGTCGGCAAATAAATGCCACAGCTCCTCAAGACCCAAGCCAAGTTCCTGAGTTTTGCATGCTGCTGAAGAGGGTTAGCTCCAAAGTTAGTGACAACTTCGACCCAGGCTCAGTTAAGGTGGACTGACCTTTAATTTTAGCAACACGGTGCTCTTTTGAGTTTTCCTCAGCTGTGAACGTAGCAGTGCAGTGTGTGTACAGTTTAGGCTGTTTGTCGGTGAGTAAATGCTCCTAAAGACCCAAGGGGGTTAGCCCCAAAGTTAGCGACAACTTTGGTACAGGCTCACTTAAGGTGGACTGACCTTTGTGGTGGACGAGGCAGGCTATTCTCATTTTGGTGACAAGCTGCTCCTCCTTTAAGATGACCACAGCCCTCAACCTAAATTACCAGTTACCCCAGTTCAGTCTTTTTACATCTTTGCATGCTTTTATTTTTTTGCATCAAATTACAGAAAGTAGTATCAAAGTGTCAGGATCAATGAGAAGTATTAATATTGTTATAATCCCAACGATTACCATAGTAATCAGCCATGACAAATTGTCGAAGTTACATTGTGTATGATCTTGGCCGTTTCATTGAAACATGACAAACTGGACAAAGTTGAACGTTATGGTAGCTCAAACATGCAAATTGTCAATTGCTGTCTTGCATGCTTGCTACAAGTGATTCAGTTATTGCTGAGTTTTATTCCGAACTAATGTTTTGGATTGATGACTCGAGCCACTAACCCAAAGCCTCAGTAAAAATTTTATCATGACCAGTACTAAGGTAAATTCCTAGTACGTGAATCTGGCAATATCATCTATTTCCATCATAATACCATTGCATGTTTTTGTAGGAGTAGGCTATTTCTGTATATGAACTTGCATTTGTATGCATGAAACCAAATATGTGCAGTAAAGACTTGCAGAGTAGCAGAAAAATCCCCACAGATTCCACTTGGCTCCAAAAACTCTCACCACAGTATCAACGAAGGCTCTGTTGAAGAGCTAGACACACACATATACGTATATATGAAGAGATGAAATGCATTACTGCCAGCTTGGGTGTGACCATACATAAAGCTAGCATAACGGGTCAGTTGCACACACTTATCATTTTGTGTTAATGAAGACTGATAATGTCCTTTTTAGTTTTTATTTTCTCATGTAAACCATAATACTGGGCTTTTATTTTGGTAACAGCCAAGTCAAGCTCAATCCTAAGTATATTATGCATTTTTCCTCTCCTTACTACACCCACTTAATGGGATGAGACTCTGCAGGCACATTAAAAGTTTGGCTTCTCATTTTACATGTAGGCATGTCCTGAGCAGACCCTGCTGCTTCCACCACCATATGGCAGTATTGTTAAAGAGCACAAATTAGGCCTGTGCTCAGTGCTGGAGGCTGCTGAAATTCGCAAATACCATTTTGCTCTGTGTGACATCGAGAGACGTTTATTATACCCTGTAAAACACAGCATCTCCTGCCTGTCAGGCATTAATCATTTAGGAATGCTCCTCCCCAAATACATAATCCCAGTCATGGCGGAGCAGCGACAGTGGAGGACACATGCAAAGATCAGTCTGCGCTGTGCACGATTTCTCTTCTGGACTTCTGTCTTTTATGCAGAGTTAATTTTGACAAGAATTTTAAATTTAGTTGGAGGCTTTGAGTCACGATTAAGTCAGTGAAACTCTTTTTTAATTTTAGTCATAATTTTAGTCCGTTTCATGATACTTGTAATGGATTTTGTTGAAGGATATTTCTCCTAAAATTTCAATGAGAAATGAGGATACCTTGAACGATGTGTTCAGGTTTTTCTGCAGGCTGAGAATGTGTTACTGACATGTTCTTTTAGATCATCTAAGAATGAATGCAGGACTCATTACTCATGCATCATTTTTGGTTATCAGACTGACAATACTTATCACCTGACAAAGGAAACTTTTTTATATATTACTGAGGACCTCTGCTAATATTGGCATCATGTTTCACTCAGTAGAGTTCCGATTTATTAAATCAGAAGCTATAAAAATGTGTGAACTGCGTCGAACATTATCTTTAAATTAATACAGAATTTTGTTCGATGTTTGCTGAATAAGTGAGTGTGTGTTCATTAGAAATCATAAATTATCTTTTGGAAGGAACAGATGTTTGCTCTAAGCTTAGGTTGTTTAAATTTAACAATATGTTAACAGAGCAAGGAATTGTGTCCTGATCTACACTAACATTAAATTTAGCCATAAACATTAGATAACATGTTATCTAATCAATCAACTTACATAACTGATATTTGCCCTGGCAGACAGATACTGAGGGATGCTGTGTTTTCAGATATCTTTTCAAATTGGCTGCGTTTTTCATTGGTAGAGATACACTCTGACTTTCTTTCAGCTTGAATATAAGTGAGAAGTGTCCACAGGTCGTCTCTCCTCTGTCTTTCCTCATACTTTTCCTTTCTTTTCTTCTCACCTGACAGGGGGCTGCTGAAGATTAGGCACTCATCATTTGAGAGGCCAGCAGCTTTTGTTTTTGTGTTCAGCTTTTTAAGCTAGCTAGATTTATTACCTTGAGATGGCTGATTACTGTGATCTAACTTAGTTTGTCCGCTTGAACAGAGCCAACTATTTCATCTCATCTTTTCTCGTCAAGGAGTGATGAATAGAGACTTCATCGCAATTTTTGTTATCAATACTTTCAGTGCTGGCAACAGCCATGGCCGGAGGCAATATGTTTTCCATTTGTCCGCCCATCCATGCCTCCTATTCTTGTGAAGCCAAGATCTCACTAACGCCCTGATGGAATTTCTTCAAATTTGGTACAAATGTCCACTTGGACTCAAAGATGAACTGACTAGATTTTGGTGGTCAAAAGTCACTGAAGCCAAATGTCAGTGTTTAACACAAAAGTCAGCATGGTTCCTAAATCTAGTTTTATGTACATTTACTCACAATTTAGTCCTGAAATAAAATGACGTCAACGAATACTTAGCATCAAAATTTCCTTTGCCTGATGGGAAATGAAATATCAGTTTAAGTCAATGAGTCACATCAAAAAGTGGTCAAGTCAAGGTTGTTTTATCCATAAACACAAAGTTGTAGAATTGTCAGTCAAATGGAGACACTGTTTTTAAAAAGAAGAAACTTTCAGCAAATCAGCATTTTTTTTTCAAAGCTCCACACTTAAACACAGAAGTATACATCTTCAAATAAATCCAAGAGTCTTTAAACCGTCACTTTTGAATAACCTTGTGATGTCTTTGACAATGCGGCCCTTTCTTGTTTTCTTGGGTAGCGCTCCTCCTTCATCCCGAGACGTGCATGTCTGATATTGAACACAGTGCCTCCCCTGATGTCTCCTTGTGGTTCTCTGTATGCTGTGAAGTGCAGGCTTCATTCCTTGTGGCGCAGTCTCCCCCTCGTTCCCTTCGCTCCCCCTCACTAAGGATGTCTTCATCACTTGCTGCGCTCTGCTCCCCACCAAGGTCCCTCCTTTTGAGCGTGGTTGACTGAGGAGGCGACAGAGGAGAAACAGCTTCGCCTCCCCAGAGACGTACGGCTGATTGTACCAAAGGATGAGAAAACCTCTTTGTCTCTCTACCTTTTACCTCAATATCACCTTGCTTGATAAGTCTCCTTTCCTACGAAGTGATCCCTCTAAAAATAGTTTCTGGCTTCACAAGGTTTTTGAGCAAGTTTGGCAAAACTTATCAGACAGTGTTATCTTTTTCTGTGTAAATGAATCGATTAATTCACTTAAGGAGGTTATGTGGTGTTTTTTAAATTTAATTCATTTCTCAAGAGACTAACCCAAGGGCATCTGTAACTTGAAAAAGGTCAACTAAAAAGAGCCAGACAGGATGAAAACAGCCTGAATGGCTCCCTAGTTTGTAATATCTTTCCAACCCTGTGGAGTAGGTTTATGATTTGATTTATTTTTAGCTTGGCCCAATGTGATTTTTCTTTTTTTCTTTTTTTTTTTTTTTTGTAACTACAGGCAAACACACAGATGTGAGATCACCTGTCTGTCATTTATAGCCTATTTGCTTTCCTCTCATAACCTGTATTTTGTGATGAATTTTCTTTAGGTGTTTGTGCCCACAGTCTCTCCCCTGTGTGCTGTCTATCAAAATATTTCATTATGTCAACTCCCTTAAAACTGCTTTGATGCATAGTTCACCAGAAGGGATTTTTTTTTTTAGGCGTTCACAAAAACATATCGACAAGAAAAGATAATGATGACATTTTCTTCTCACGCAGGCTGCATTTATACTATCTGGAAGATAAATTAAATACAAAACGTGGTCAAAAGCCTTGAAAGACAATATGTTTGTTGAGGAGTGTGGCTATGACTGTGGCTGTTTTTTACAGATTGTCTTGTGTGTTAGTTTTTGTAAAAATGAAAGGTCCTTTGAATGTAGGTCCTTTGAAAGACTTTGGTCACGATTTATTTTACAGCAGACTAAAAAGATGAGAGATGCAATAGTTTATATCAAATTAAAAAGCACAAAAATTAGAAATAATATGTTTTTTATTAGACAGTATCAGACCCTCTTCAGACACCAACAGTACACTAATAAGATGTAACAAGCCATACTTTGTATTAAACAAGTGCATTATTTCTCACTGTTAGACCCTTATTCGACTTTATTTGAGGGTAATTAGGGACACATTACAACAGAATTGTACTGTAAACTAAAGTGAAATCACATATCATCTATGGGTGACTACACAGACTTATTTTTATACTTCAGGCCAGTGTTTCTCAAGCTTTTTATGCCGTGTAACACCTCAGAAAATATTGAGCTCTCCAAGTACCACCTTACTGTTTTGCACCGTTTGGTGCGATGTTTAACGCGATTGCTCAGTTTATTCTCCTCCTGATCTGTGCTTCACTTCATAACAGTTGCCATGTAGAGGCACTATTGTAGTGTTCTGAAGCATTCATATCTGTCATTCATTCAGTGTTTTCATTTTACCTCATGTTACCATCACAGTTTATGTCGTGACTCCCAGTAATCATGGATGACATATGCACACACTAAGTGCATGATTATTACCAGAAAAATCAAAAATGCAGGAAAGAAAACTTATTTTAAATTACATGTCAGTGATCTCATGTTCTCATTTGAAAATCTTTAGTATTTTGATAGTATTATATGTTTTTAATTAATTGTATATTTAATTATGTAATATGATTTAATTATATTATATATTTCTGACATTTTTCCAAGCACAATTAGTGGGAATCTAGGCTGTAGGCAGATAATGTGATTTGATCAAAGAAGTTGTCATCGATCTCAGCTACTCTGCCAACTGTGTGGGACCAGCCAAAGAAGGTGTGTCTCAAGTAGCAGATATGTGATTTCACTTTAGTTTACAGTACAGTTCTGTTTTAATGTGTCCCTAATTACCCTCTAATAAAGTCTAATAAGGGTCTAATACATGGTCTAGTACTACCCTAGTAAAGAACATATTATTTCTAGTTTTTGTCAAGTTTAATACAAAGTACAACTTGTTCTTGGTCTTATTATTGTACTGTGTAATAAAGTGCGGCCAAGATTTTATGATGGTTGTGTCATTATGTGAACACTCATGCACTTTTTAATATTAATAAACATGTCACTTTTTATTTCCATGTTGAGTATAAGTACTTCAAATTCAGTTTAGGTTTGTAGATGTCATTTGGTATAGTTGATCTCCCCAGTGTCACACTGGGAGGGTAGAAAGTGGCAGATATTTCTAAAAGTGGTGCTTAGTACCTTTCACTGTGGTCTTAGCTCTTTGAGATTTGACACTCATCTTTGCTGCTGCACAAAAGACTGCGAGACAGGCGATAAATTTATGGGGAAAGAAGAAATACAGGTTTAGGAGGCCCTGAAAGCAGCCTGTGGGCATGGATCGAATGGATTTCTTCTCAGTGTGCCCATTTTTTAAACTTGAATAGGAATCAGAGGAGGGAAAGCTGAAGGGGAAATTGAAATGGGAAATTCATATTATATTGGGACCCTCGCTCTGTCCTGTCGAAAGCCATCAAATTAGGGGTAGATAGGGTATAGCCTGCATTAATTTTGTAAATGTCTGATCTGGAATACTCGTTTTGGGATTGAGAGATTATTAAAAGACTAATTCAATATTAACTTCAATCATGGTTTGCAGTGTTTTCATGGGGCCTCCCTGAAAACGTGGTATTTTGCCTGAGGGCGGTGTCCTACCTCCTGTTTCACACAGAGTTGTGCTGTTAGCTTTGCACTCAGTTGTCTCTTCGCTCTCTGGAAAATCCAGCTACAGTAAACTGTGACCTGAAAAGTTGTTTATTGACCTAATGTTTGCCTTAACCTCAAAATTAAACCCACAGGAGACCTACGCCTAATTGTAACTTCAAACAAAAATGCTTGCACTGTTGGCATGGTTGCAATCACAACTAGACCCTGCAGATTTTGAAATTAATTTTACTTGACTGTTGGTAAATTATGAAAATGACCAACAAAGCTTCATATTGAATAAATAGTGCTAAAATATATTGACAAGATGGACTAAACACCAAAAATATATTCTGATTCTGTTCTATTCTGATATCAGTGTATCTTGGTCAAACAGTCTTACAAGGTTCACAAACATTAAATAAGTTTATTCTATATCGTATGTACATATTTTTCAGCATTGTTTTAAACATAAAATTAGCCTATATTTTGCCACTCAGTGCAACTATTTTCACGTATTTGGAGCACGGGCCGGGCAGTCACGGAGCTCGTCCATGGGCTCTCCGAAGCGTGCACGGCTACGTTCTGCAAAATCACGGCCATCCAGGTGACATATACAGTTCTTAGGGAGTTCCATTCTCATTATCGAGAAAACAAGCAACCATGACTTATCTTAAAGTGTATTAGAGACAAACAGCAATATATGTTTTCTTCAAAAAAGAAGGGTCTCACGAGAGTTTTGTCTCTGGAACAATGCATGCTGCTTATGTTTCTTTGGAAACTTCATTTAATGACTTGATTGAACTCTGCACAAGTTTAATTAACTTGAACAAATAAAACTTGTGTATTTACTTTAAGTTAATGAGATTTTTTTTTTTACAGTGCATAACCTAATAGGCACATGGGCAAGTGTGTCCCAAACAGTCATTGTTTCATTCCTGAGAGAAAAGTATGTTGTTGGCTTGATTTAACAAATTAATTTACTAATAACTAATTTAACAATAGCATTCTAAAAATAATTTAATTGAGGCTGAAGAACTTACATATTCAGGTATTTTCAAAAGGCAGAAAACAAACTCATGCTGATAAATATAGAAATGAAAGTGGAAGCTTGTGAAATGTGACGGCTTTAGAAGAGCCAAATGCCAGCTTGATGTTTCTGCTTTTAAGAATTAACCACTAATTGGCACATTCTAGTTAACTCCACTTCCTTTCTCTCCATCTTTTTCTACTTCTTGTTATGTTAGTAGCAGTAATTGTACCACTGGGAGCTCCTTCACAAACATTTTGGCTTCTTCAGGGAGAAACCATACACCAGAGGATTTTATATAGGGATGGATAACATATTCTTGTGTGTCATGTATTTGTAAGTCCATTGATTGAAATTCCACGATGAAATCCCAAGACAGAATGAATGAAATATGTTCATGCTGCTTTGTTTTACTCTGCTACTTTAATGTTGACACCAGAACTGGCCTACACCACACACAGACTGTGTGTATGTGAACCTGAGTTTGTTATTTGATGTGGGAAATATAGTGTGTTCAAGTACAGGTGTCTACATCACAGGAGCAGCTTCCTTATGGCTGATACACTGTAGCAGCTTTGCTGGGGAGGGAACGGACTGTTTATGGAAATGTAGTCGCACAATCCATCTCTTTTCCCATATTTACTACCCTACTGCAGTGTGTGCTTCAACGGCTCCGATTCAGTGGAGAAATGTACTTGAATTGAGTGCTGTCTCAACCTCGCTAGGCCTCACAGTCACTGTCACAGCACACCAGGGAGCAATGTAACAGGAGGCAAATCAATAGTCAATTAAAAAATGTATATTCTGTAATATTTCTCATACAAACAAGAGTGAGCAAGAGGACACAGCAGTCGCAGCCTCGGTGCTGGAGAGGCTAGAAACAAGATCAAAAAAAGTCACCTGCCAAAGTGGCCGGTGAAATTTACGCAGCGCATGCCAATTTTTCAGCCCATATTTGGCAGGTTGGTGAATGTTAATTTCAAGTCCTGGTGGCATGACATGTGGCACTGGCATGGGCTGTAGCAGGCAGGTGTTGCCTGTGAGGGAGCATAAAGATCTAAAATCTTGTTCCAAAATTAGATCCAACTACTGAAAAAAGGAGTACCAGTGCTTAAAAATGATTGATTGCACAAAAGAGAGGCGGGAATGTGATACAGTGCTGATTATTCTTTGAAGCAGTACAATTCTGCAATAAACTAAAAGGGATGGTTTGGCTTATTTGATGTGCGGTTGTATGAGGCGCTTATCGATAATCAGTGTATTACCTGCAGTAGATGAAGGTCGGCACAACCCCAGTAAGGAGAAGCAGAAAGGAGTACCGGCACAGAAGCCAAACAATGAACTGCTGTGGATCAGGTCAGTAACAAAAGGTTTTTTTAGCCACCTAAAAAAAAAAAAAAAAAAAAAACAGTATCAGTTTAAGTGAACACTATATTTAGAATATTTTCACCACTTTACTTTATCATCATACAGCCTTTTCTGGTGGGAAGCCACCTTTATATAAGCCAAACATCACTCTCTCCAAACCATCAAAACTCCAGAGGTGAATTCAGTCCTTTTACCTCACAGAACATATTAGTTGCTGGTCATCCACTGCCTCGAAATGTTAGTTTGTTTATGTTATTGTGTGACTTCAGTGAATTCAAACTATTCTTTTAAAACACAAAAGTCACATAATAACACAAATTATCTAACCAATCAAGGTAGTGGTAGACCAGAAATTCCTGTGTTCTGCAAAGTAAAATGACTGATTTCTCCTATGGTGTTTGGTTGGTTTGGAGAGAGTGATATCTGACCTTTTTTTAAGTGGGTAAAATAACCCTTTCCAATGTAATACATTGCTTTTGCCTCTGTTCTAGCACTCCTTCCTGGTTGTCCAAACTGGGGACATGCCTACCAGCATTCATTTTCCCTTCTAAGGGACGCTGGGTAGCAGTAATTGACAAGACTAAAAAGGAAAAACCTTGAAAAACCTTTGTCGATGTGAAATCAGATCTGTCCAAAAATCCAGAAGGACACTATTACAAATTTAGATCTATAACTAGAGAACGATTCACTATGAGACACTGTATCTGAGGACTCTATCACTCTCGCTTGGCAGCATTATGAGTGATATACTCAGAGGCAAGTCCATGCATAGATTAAAAGACAAAAGAAGCAGGATCTTAAAAAATCTATGCTAAGACTAATTAGAGTTACAGCAAGTGAAAAGACTTTGGAACAAGAGTGATGTGAGCTCTTTTCTCTTTTGCAGTTAAACCCTTGGCAGCAGCATTTTCGAGAGCTGTAGTGATTTATAGACATTTTAGAGAAACCTTAGAGCAATTCCTCACAAATAGTCAAGCCAACTTGTAAAAGCAGGACGGACATAGCCAGTGCAACTTAAATGTTAAATCCAAACCAAATGCTGAGACCCAGAGGTGAAATCTGTGCAGATAAAGCTGTCAGCTATGGACGCTGCTTCTCTTTTTTTCTCTATTGGTGCAATTATCTTCATCCTCATCTTATTTTTCTAAGTGAGTTTGATTCAATAAGTTGAGAAACATTAAGACATTAATGTCAAATATGTATCTTTAGGTAGTAAAAGGGGCCATAAACATCATGAACAGCAGCTATTTAGAGTTGGATGTCATCAGCATAGAATAAAGCTTGATAAGCAGGTGGTGACCCCTCATCAAATCACAGTCTATATTTGTTTTGATTTCAGGTAGCTTAATAATTGTCTACTATGATATTGATACTGTTAGTTATATTTAATATTATAAATGAGCTGTTTAAAAGAGATGCACTGTACAAATCCTCCCAGTGTCCTGAATTTCTGGTGTTACATGAGAGGTGAGCTGAAAAGGCAGCGAGTCTCTGTACCGAAATAACAAGATACTGTAGGCTGTGTGTCAATGCAGTCTACAACATTCATCTTTGTTTATAGGTGGAAACATGATGTACTTTGTTGAGGGTATCAGACAGAACAGGGTACTGCTGGTAGAAACATCATATGAAGACTTGGGTCTGATCAGCTCAATGCAAATGAGACAGCCGTTCTCTGGAATATTTGATGAGGCTTCCATGCTGCCCTGCAGAGTTTCTTGACTTAATTCAACCTGTTCACTGCACCGTCCATATACTGTTTGACTTTTTTTTTTAACATGCAAACTATTTTTCAAAGCATACCATAGTTTTGTTGTTTATCGTGTTTGTTTTTCAAGCTGCCAGTCTCTAGTTCCAGATTTTTTCTGTACCCTATGAAAATAAACGTGCAGAAACTTCTATCACATTGATGGATACCAGTTAGCTTTAATTTTGCCGTCGTACATGTAGATAGCACATGATAGTATCATACATTTTATAAACCATAAAATAGACCAAGTATTCAGTAAATATCTGTAAGTTGAATTTAAATGAACTGAAACAAAATGTTGCCTGAAGGAAATCAGTCTAAAAACATAAGGTATTATTTGGAAAATCGTCACCACTCAAGCACGCAATACTTTGAATAAATGGTATTTAACATTTTTGGAGACACACACATAGTTACAACAGATACCTCCAGCAAGCTTTAAAGCATTTATTAAAGAGTCAGTATGAATCAAAAGCAGCTTTTACACCTTTATACAAAGAGGCACACAACTGTGGCAGGCAGGCAGTCCAATATGTTTGACCTGATAACTAAATCTGCATTTCAATAAATGCTTTTTGTCCACAGATCCATATTCACTGAATATCAGTTGAATGCTTTGAACTTGATAAACTTAATTGACATTCAGACATCGCTGCTTGTGTTTTTCACTGTATGCATAAGAAATACAGCAACAACAACACTGCCGCTGGTTAATCATGAAAGTGTATAGCCCTGATCAGACAGAACGCAAGTCTTCTTCCAGTTATTTTCTAAAGGCATTTAGCATTTTGTGTGCCACTAATGCAACCTGGGCACCTTGTGTTTTAGATAAGGGACAAAGAGAGCCAATAAAAACATTAATTTCATATCAAATTTGTATTTAATTTATAAGAAAAGTTTGATGCAGACTTGCAGTTGCAGCACAGAGAGAGAGTGAGAGAGAGAGAGAGTGTCACGTAGACTGACTGCCTTGTAATATTCTCAGCATAGTGAAACCATTCATAAAATCAGTCAAACATTTGATCATGTGGTCAATTATAGTTAACTAATGTATTAACTGACCTGAAATGAGCCACAATTTAAGTGTGGGCATGCATGCAGGCGCACATCATAGGTGCACTTTGGTACTTAAACAAATATAGACAAATATCAGAACACCTCTGCTTTTTATAGCTATTTAAAACATATATCCAGTAGCTGTTTTATATGGCTGGAACACTGTGATATTAACAGACATATTGGCAGTAAAAGAAAAGTCTAACATAACCTCTCTCCACAGGACGAACGTTGCTTGTTTCTGGCCTGAAGTTTAACTTCCACTGATAGAGCCAGGCTCTTTCTCTAAATGATGCAATCTTTAAATTAGTCAGGATGCTGGGAGCTTGCTCGCTAGGAGCTATGTGTTAATAAACTGGAGTCTGTATTGTCTTAAGGGGGCTGTGCTGGATATTCTGAACATTGTTGCCATCATGGACTTACAGATGTGGGCTGTTTTTGGCTGAGGAATTAGTAGAGATTTAAGATCTTGAGGTAGCCTCAATCTCTGTTCTGATCTTGGATAATTCAATCTGTTACAGAGTAAATTGTTGAAGTGGCCATGGGCCAAAAGCAGATTTGAGTTGGAAACTGATATAAAATCTTGTGATGTGGGCTGCTGTGTGGTGGAGAAGCTGTCTTTCAAACCAAACAGACAAACCAGCCAGCAAATTTTTCACTGAGGCAGCCGGACTGACAGAAACGACACAAAATCAGTTGAGGCAATTTCCTGAATAATGCATGCTCGAGGATTCTCTCATAATCGCATTATGCGAGCAGTGGTGAATCGCTGAAAACTTAATGTATACCATGCTTTACATTTCCTGGAGTTGGGTGACACACACTGTACTGTATTGATAATCATTTTCCCTAAACATGGAAAGCAGATATCCTCTTGAAATGCGTATCCAACATTTTATGAGGTGCCAGAGCGAGAGCTTGCTACAGAGCTGAGGCTCCACCTAAATCAAATTATGCCATAATGGAAAGTAGGTGCAGAGATATCTGCAACCTCATGTGTGCCAAAGTCAATATGTTTGTCAGATTGCCCCTGAACAGAGTAACAGTGCTCCATAAATGATTCCTTGTTCCATATAATGAAGACTCTTTCAGCTGGCTCTTGCTGCTGGCTGTGACTTTGCCCGGGAGCATATTCTCACTTGTTCTTTCCTATTGTGACTGAATGACTGTGGAATAGAAACAGGCTCCCAACCTGACTTACAATTATAGCCAGGCTGTTTCTTTCAGGACACAACAGGTTGGCTCTGCCCCGTGTTTCTGCTCTGCTGATATGAAGGCAAACAGTCAGATTTGTTAACTCAATTAAAATGATTGTGCGGGGGTCGGTCAAGAAACATCTCTACTTACTCCTATTTCAGTGAAGAGGAAGCTTCGGTTTTAAATCAATACACTTGCACAGCTCATTGTGTGTTCAAATTTAGAAAGCCATTGAGTATGTATGATGTCTCTTCCATAGTGCATGTGGTGCAGCCTGCCTTAGCCAAACAAAAGTCTCCATGGCTGCCATGAATGGGAAGAGCTGTGACGTAAACAGGCAAATATCTACATTTGCCTTAAAAGTCCAAGGGAATCTAAAATGATATGAATGTACCCAGCATTCAGTGGTGTATGGACAGAGAAGTATGGCCAGACAGTGAGTTTCCTGGCATATAGAGTCTATGGCTTATTTTGCTACCAGCAAAGTAAAAAAAAGTCTGAATACAAGTTGACACCTGCTCCAATATTAAAGTTGGTTTTGTCAGCAAAAAAGACTCAAGCATAAACTTCAGTCATATAGTTGGAAGGTAATCACAATGGAAGCACTGAGCAATTCCAAAGACATTTTGAGGTGTGATTCAACCTAAAAATGTATTACATCTAACACAAAATGGCAGCTGTGTGTACCATTTCTGCCTCCAGGATACCAATTGTTTTACCAAACTGCACTAATAATTCTGCTTCTCTTCTCGAGAGACTTCAGTCTGTAGAAAGTTATTGTGCAATTGAACAATAGATCGTTTTGTGTTAGTGTTCCTACTAGCGGTGTACTGAAGCTGAAAATGGCTGTACACGTAAATATTTTTTGATGACGTTTTTCTCGAGTTAATTATCCCGGGACAACAAAGCTCTCAAAGTTTTCTCATGATATCGGGTTAATTTTTTCATTATCTCAAGACAAGAAAGCTTTTTTTTCTTGTGATAACAGGTTAATTTTTACGTTATCTTGAGAGAAGAAAGCTCACTTTCTTGTGATAAAGTTTTTTTTTCCATTATCTCAAGAAAGTTTTCTAGTGATAACGGGTTAATTTTTCTGTTATCTCATGATAAGAAAGCTAATTTTTTTTATAACAACAGTTTATTTTCATTTCTTATTAATAACAGATTCATTTTTTTGTTATCTCAAAGTATCAAACCTAGTTTTGTTGTGATAATGGGCTCATGTTTTAAATTATCTATTAATTAGATAGCAAAGCTCTTTTTCTTGAGATAACGGGTTAATTCATCATTTTATCTCAAGAAAACAAATGGTCGTTTTCTGAAGATAATTTATGAGAAAATGATCTCTAAAGGGCACAATGTTCTGACCTGTGAGGCTGCAGCTCGGCTCGGCATGAGAGAATGAACTTTGGCTTAACTTGGGATACCAAGTTAATATAATAAGTTTAATATAATTAAACCGTTATCACGAGCAGACAGGCTTTGTACATCAAAAAAATATCTACACGTACGGCCGTTCTTGGCTTCCGTAATGCACCAACAGTCAATACTAGATTATTGTGTATTTACTGAATATTGCTGATTATTTGGTGAAACAACTTCCGCATGGTCAATCCATGACTGACAGCTCATTGGAAGCACCTGCTGTGACATCACTGACTGGGTTGAGACCACAGGTGCATCATGCTTGAATGTTTGAACCTAAAAAGAGCAGTATAGCAGTAGTTTTCTGCCTTATGTGACTATTTTCACGGTGAGACCCATGAATCACTGCCATCTTTTTGACAACTTTGTCCTTGGTTTCCTTATGCTTTTTGAAGAGCCACATTATTAATGCCCAGGCTGAAGTTATACATATGACATCGACATGATAATGCTGTAAGCCTGAAAGAAATAAGAGCTCACACAGCACTAATCTCAACCATTTGGGGGCTCCAGTGAATCAGTCTCATTGCAACAAGAGATTTGCTACTGGAGTAAACAGTTCATGAATCCATCATTGTTTTAACTGCAGTGTGCTTTATATAGAAGTGTCTGTCAACCCACATTTGAGTTGAAATGTGAAATGCCAAATTACTTAGCAGTCAATAACAGCTGATCATGCATATTACACTGCAGCAGCCACTGGCAATAGTTTGATGGGTCGGCCTGTCAATCATTGTAAATGTGCTCTTCTAAAGATGTTTAATTTGCCAGTTTCAATTATCATAATAGTGTAATTTTGTTTTCTTTTAAGAAGAGATACGGATGCTTGTGCATTCGTCGAGTGAATTTAGAAAATGTGCCTCCTCAGCACTGTGTTGAATTGCAAATAAATCATCCTAATATTAACAGAACACTCAGTTTTTCACTGACATAAACATTATAAAAATGTGATTGGTTTGCATATGCACATCTGTCAAGAAAATGGTGAAGGGGAGCTTGAGTTTTCCCAGTGAGAAATTGCAGGACCAGTTGTGGGAGGCAAACCCCTTTTTGCATTGATTAGCTCACGTCACTGCTGACTCCTTAAGCTTCAGTTCGGTATGAACAAAAATCCCACAATCCCATCTAGATGACCAGGAATCCGAGCATTTACTAAATCCCGCAATTTCTCTGGTTTTTTACATGTAAAACAGCTCATTTAAAAGCTCCAGCTGGAAATATGGATTAGTTTGTCAGTCACAGGCATGTTTCCTCATCTCAGCTTGATTAAAGAATCATAGACCATAGACTATTCGAATTTCTGACACACTAGAAAGTGCTGCTACTTGCTCTTTTTTTTCCACTGTAGTTTTGAGACAGCAAAATATTGAGACCTGTGCAGTGTGGAGGCACTCGCTGAATGAAATGTATCATTTTACCTGATTTTACCTCCACTGAAATTCACCAGTATTCTGTTTGTGATGCTGGTCGTCACCTATTGGTGACCTTGTCCAGATTCAGAGAAAATCTTTTGTAGAAAAATTGAAAGTAGTACTCACTTAGATAAAAAATGTTTGTGAAGGATTGGTTTATTTTTGAGTTTTTCATCTTAAACATTATGCGAATCCTTGTTAATCTGAAACTAGGGATGTCAGTTTCAGTTTATTTTGCTTTTGATTACCGCAGTGAATCTGTTTTCAGTGATTCCACCTGATAAAATAAAGGTCAATTAAGAAATTAGAAATTAACTATATGATAATCATTTCATTACTTAATATGCATAAAGGAACCAAATGAATGAAATGAACTGTCAAATTACTGGTGCTCACACTACTAGTGTTAAGGGTCAGGACTTTTTAAGACCTGCACCCACCCACCGCACGCAACAGCACCAATAGTAGCACAATTATCAGATCATGCTGCACCTTATCCCAAAGGGCTGATCCATGCATCTGGAACATAGAAGCGTCAGAGTGAGCCTTTTCATCTCCTCCCACCACAGAAGTGGCAAGATCCGCATTAAATAAACTGAACAAATTGTACCAAATGTTGTTTCTTCATTGTTAAATAGAAGCAAACAAGTAACCCTTCATCTAAGACATTTGCTCTGAAACTATTTTGCCTTTGTCCAAAGCTGTAATTGTGATAAAAATACTGAATAAAAACAGCCATAAATAAAGAAAAAATAATAATGACAAAATGAAGAAACGAGATATTTGCTGAGTGTAATCTGCAGATCATTGGAGTGGAAAATCTTATTACACCTTGAATTTATGCCATAAATGGTTCAAACAAGTTCAGAACCTGGAATAAGAGATTTCAAGTGTGTTGGTCACTGAATGGCAGGACTGTTTGGATGAAAACGACAGGTTTGGGGGCTCACAATCTATCTGCTCTTCACATATCCCATGGTGTGATGGATGGCCATTGTGTGATTTTGCAGTATGAAGGCGGGAGTAAAAAGCTTTTAACCAACAAAGGGTTGAGGTTTTTTTTTTTGTTGTTTTTTTTTTTTGTCCAGACTAAAAATGAAGTAAACACGGTGCCTTAGTGGGGACCTACTCAGCCTTTATTTTGGAGTGTTTATGATGGTACTTTGTATTCTTTAAACCAATGAAGGGAAAACTGAAGCAGCTATCCAGCTGTTTTAGTCAACAGTGAGCGCACATTTCAACATCTTCTCTGAATTTGTCTGAGAAGGAAGAAGTGTAATCTGAGCCTGAAAATCAAATAAATTCCAAGGGGGTACTTATCATTAGGCAAAGGTCTGCAATTGCCGTAGGCCCCAAGCTATCAAGGGCCCCATAAAACAGCTTATAAACTTACGGTTAAGATTTTTTTTTTCTTTCTTTTTATGGGTTTAAGAATGCATATGCTAAAATGGTATGAAAATGCTTGATTCATGAATGTCTCAAGGCCTTACTGGACATCTGCAGAAATTATTCAGGAAGACGGCAGCCAACTTATGTAAACAAACATCTTACTGTGCATGGTTGTGCATAGATTGTTGGAAAATGAAGCTAAGCAGCAGTGTTGAAAAAAGGAAGTGGGAGGATACCAAACGACAATACCTGCCACAGGCCGTCCACCCTGCTGCCATCTGGCAAGAGGTGTAGAAGTATCCGCTGCTGTAGCACCAAACTACAGAACAGTTTCTTTCCTGTGGCTGTGAGATTGTCCAATTTATCCTCTGCATTGTCCGCACTCCACCAGAAATAAAAGTTCAGCTTTAGGACTTTTTATTCATGAATTTCATGGTTCTGAAATAAACTATAAGAAGTTTCCCAACCTTTAATCTTCTGTTGAGGTGATTTACTTGTCTTCTTTAAAATACTTTGTATTTCAAAAGTTTTTGAGTAAATTCATTCAATTGAAAGTGAATAATGGTAAACAATGTAATATTTTCAGCTGCAACTATTTAATAACCAAGCACCAACCTGATGACAAATCAGGTTCACAGCTCACTCTAAATAATTTTTAGAATTCAGAATTGTAGGGGTGTCTAAAACTCAAATATTCAAGGTTATTTAAAGGAGAAAAGTAGATTATCTCAACAAAAGATTATAGGTCAGCAAAACTTATTTTATAGCTCATGTCAAAACTTAGTTTGAATTTTACTTAAAACTTGAAAATATGAGTTTTCACAGCTTTTTTTTTTTTTTTTTAATCAGGGTAGACCTCAAAATGTCTAAATTCACCCCTGATAATTGTTGTACAGTTTTACAACGTTCATACCCAGTTATACATACCCACGTCCACACGTCAACATACTGACACATAATTACATAAACACAAACACATGCAAATATATGTATTCAGTAAATGCATGCACACATTCACATGAATACAAACACATGTTAGCAAAACAAACTCCAGGCTGAATCAGAGCAATTTCCCGGCTGAATCAGAGCAATCCGGTCATCCTAATTACGGCGTGCTGTACGGGAAACTGAAGTCCTCGAGGAAAGTTGTAATCAAAACCTCAGGCAGTGGGTTGCTGCAATGAAGTGGCTCTCTACGTGTGCAGCTAATATGAAGGCATGAAATTGCAAATTCATGACCCTTGAATGCAGCGTACAGCAGGATGAGGTCACTCATAGTCTGTTTCTGTCTCTGTGCCTTCTCATATTGAGAGGAACGTTGCAGAGGCGCGTCCCTGCCTGGGAATATTGGGACCTGGATCATTATACAAAGAATGTGAAGCGGCAGCTGTAGTGCAGCATGGCACAATTGCTTAACCTGCCTTTAACAAGGGCCAAAGCACATAAATCAAACACTAGACCATGACTTTATAGTTCATCCCATTTTTGTCCTTATTTTACTTTGGATTTACTACATAGCCGAATAGAATATTACATAGAATTGCGCTGTTATTGTGGAAAGACCATGCAGGCACAAACAGGCCATGTGTAGACTCTTAACAAGGCTTTTATTTTGTCATTGTCACTCTCGTAAGTGCTTCACACATTTTCTCGGCCTGATCTTTCAGCGTTACAATTGCGGTCAACCCAGTGACTGTCATCACCCTTGGAATGTGAATGAAATTTCTAACTAGTTTAGCAATTAAAGGCATCCTTGAAACAAAACCCAGCATGTCTTGAAGCAAAAGCTTCAGATTTAATTGAGAACGTTTGCCAATCTGCTGAGTGTGAAGTAGCTCAAGTAGAAAATGGGATTTTTGGCTGCAGTTATGTGATGGAATTAGCTGCCATGGGATGTTATGACAAATTCTCTGAACTGCCACGTTCAAAGATTCAATTGTCAGAATGGAAAAATGAGAAATACGGGCTGGGAACAATTCATCTGTATCGTGAAAGATGCGAAAAAATATCTACTTTAGTGTTAAAATATATTCAGTACTGGGTATTTGGATAACTTTTTACAGTACTTTGAATTAATAATTTTAAAAAAAGTTAAGAAGTGGTTTTCTTTAGGACACAGAGGGAGGCCAGGATCAATCACTAGTCATCACTTCTGGTCTGAAAAGAGCGGCTGCACCATGAGAGTTCCATTTATTTTTGAAAATGAAAGATGTTTTCAACCTCTATGCAAATCTCATATTTTGCATGGCCAAAATCAGAACCAATGCATTCATGAATATTTGAGAATTGGAGATGTACGTATATGTCACCACGAAGTAATCAAATGTCATTTCCATGCTAATGGTGGATTTACATTTGTATCACATGTAGAAAATGCTCATGCTCATGAGGTTTATTCGTTCATACATTTATTTGCACAAGAATTTATTTGTTTGTGCATTTATTCATTCAATCATTTTTTCAATTAAATCCATTTTATATATATTTCTTAAAGGGGCAGTTCACCAAAAAATCAAAAATACATATTTTTGCTCTAGCCTGTAGCGCTATTTATCCATCTAGAAAGTTTTGGAGTGAGTTGCAGAATGTTGGAAATATGAGCTGTAGAGATGTCTGCCTTCTCCTGAATATAATCAAACTAGATGGGATTCACCTTGTGGTGCTCAGTGCCCCCCAAAAAATGCATTTGAAAAGCTCAACACCAGTGTTTTTTTTGTTTGTTTGTTTGTTTGTTTGTTTGTTGTTTTTTCCAGAAATCATGATCTAGTTATTCAAGATAATCCCCAGACCTTGTTGTGAGCAGTTTCATGTAGGAACTACTTTCTTTCTACAGGCAAATCTACTGTGACAAGTTTCTCTCTTATCCAAACTTCTTTCTTTCTCATAGAGAGAAAGTAGTTCCTTCATGAATCTCCTTGCAACAAAGTCTTTGCATTATCCTGAGTAATGGACTCATGATTTCTGGAAAGCGACGCTGCTGTTGGTCTTTGGCAGTTGAGCACCAGAGGCCAAGTGCCATTTGGTCCCGTTGCAAAGAAGGCAGACATCTCTTTGGCTGATATCTCCAAAACTCTATAAATCACACCAAAACAATCTAGACTGATTAATAGCACTGCAGGTAAGAGGAAAAATATGTATTTTTGATTCTGCGTTGAACTGTCCCTTTTATAGAATGTCAGGTGTGAAATGAATGCAAACTTTTGTTTTCTTTTTCAAGGGAAAGAAAACAAGATTTCAACCAGTTATGCAAAGTGATTAATTCATATCTTGGACTGTTTGATCATTGAAATCATTTTCATCAAACCTTTCCTGAGTATAATACACTGTAAATAGGGTGTATTTATCTTGAGCTTCCGATTTCAATCGTTGTAGTGCTTCATGTAATCGCCTCTGATACCGACAAACAAACAAAAAGATAAGATAAACAAAACAGTTGTATGACAAGACAAAGCAGAGGAAAGTGCTTGGATCAACAGGCGAGGCTTAGTCCTTTGAGAAATTAAATCAACTTTGGTTTGTGGATTTTATCTTTTTCCGAGGAGGAATGTGAATGTCAGTTATAATATTTGCTGGGCCCAGTAAATATTGATAGATGCACCGCAGTAATGAAGAAGAAAGAAGAAAATACAGGTGCACCAACAATGCCTCTTTCAATGGACATAATAGAATAAAAGAAATCCAAACACTAGGGTGTGGTCATAATATTACAGTCCAAAAAAAAAATCTCCACCCTTTTTGATTCCTAATATCGTATTTGCTTGAAACAATTTGGAAAAATAAGAGTGGCAGTTAGGAGTGGAATTGCAGTGTTTGAAAAACAGTCTAACATTGAAAGTGCTTCCTTGTGTGTGGATCTGCTCTGTCCAAACACTTTTAAGCACTGACATTCATTTCTGATTATTTGAGGCAATTAAAGCCCCCAAGAACTTGATTTTATTCATTAAATTCTGTATAACATCAAAGATCAAATCAAACAATCAAAATTTAATTTCATAAAAAAAAAAACATCCTCAGGTGTTATTCATTAAGAGTTTAACACTCAGAAACTCAGCTAATCTGCTTCATTGGCGCTGCGTTGGTGTGTTTGATCAGATTTCAGTGTCAGTGATCTGGAAACATGAGCAAACAACATCACTCATAGTTAGATGCTAATGAGAAAATATGTTTTTAGGGCTTTTAAGACTTGGAACCCTATTTTTTGTGACAGCGCAGCTACCAGTGAACGCAGGCTCCAACTGTTCAGTTTTTTCCTGACCACTGAAGTATCTTTGCCCAGTTGTGTGGTATTTTAGTGCCAGACACCGAACGCACGGTGCGCAGGTGGGGGGAGAGGTGCAAACAGGAAGGAGGTTCATTCAACTGAACAGCTGAGGAGACGTTGTTAGTATTTTGGGAAACTTTGGTTTAAAACAGGGTTGCATTACATTCTTTTTAGCAATATTTAGCCCCATGCAACACTGAAAAATAACCCAAGAGCCTACCCAAGATGATTTTGTGTCTAAACCCCCAGTACGCAACCTGGTTGAAACTGTTGCTGTCATGCTTCTCTGTGATCGGCTCAGTGTTTTCATAGTAAAGACACGAGTGAGGGACTGGTGGAGAAAGTATTTATTCATCACTGCACTTTGTGCTGCTGCATATACATGGACCAGATTGGCAAGGGACTTTGGAGACACCTACCCAGTCTTTGCACTTGTTGTGGAGCTTGGACAGTTAAAATAGGGCCGTTACAGTATAAAGCCTTCAAGACATAACTCTGGTAGCCACAATGTTTTTTTATTAGCTACTAATTTTTTTTTGTTGCATTTTTATGAAGAATTGTAAACCCCTAGTGTCGCATAGCCAGACCCTAACATCACAGAGCTGTGTGGAGAAAGGTCTGGCTGCACAAAACACTCTGCCTGATTTGCATTTCTTTAAACCAATCACAGTTGTCTAAGGCAGCACTAAGCCCAGGATGAAGCTGCAAAATAGTGACTAAAAATGGTTAATTAACTGCAAAAGAAAAGGCAACGACTGCTAGCTTGTTTGTTACCTTTTTTCCTGCCATTTTTCAGCATGTATGTTGGTACTGTAGCTCTGAGGTTGCAGTTATTTCAGGTACAGACGGACACATTGAATGCTGCCTGAAACAGGCGGCCAATTGCAGCTTATACCCTCAGTCTATGTCCACTGTTCATACCTAATTCTTACAAGGAATAATTCTGTAATTAGCTGTAGTTTGAATGTCAATCATAAAAAATCCCTTCCCACTATGTGTGCATCAAGTCACATGATTTCATTATTTCAGCTTTACAATACCTTTTCTTTTACATGTGTCACAATAGAGTAGAACCTGTCAGTCTTATTATTATCAGAGAGCTACCTCATGACTACTCCAGGCATCATCATCATGTTCTATAGTACTCACTCAATTTAGCATATGTTGCAATTGTCCAGGAAATGTCCAGCTCCATTAAGAGCTTTAATGTGCTGCGCACTTTAATAACACTGTTGAAACATGCCATCAGCTATAAGTTCCCATCCTTTTCAGAGTGGATTACTCACCAGAAAGAACCCATCAATCAAATGCAACACAAGGGACATTATTCACACTTGATAAACCTTTTTAGCCCTTTAATGTGTGAAGTTACACACTTCAAACATTTCCATTCTTCCCATGTCCCTAAGGAATGGACTGACACTGTGGAGAACACACTGCATTTGGTAGCTACTTTGCATTTTTCTTTCTTCATCAAATTTCTTTCAAAGAGGAACTCGCTGTTATTGAACTAATGACCCAGGTTTAAAGCCTTTTATACTGAGATGTCTTTGCTTGCGGTCAGCACTGAGAATCTGGTGAATAAAATACTTCAGACATTAACAGACAGAACAGGTCTGAACCAAGTTCAAGATACAGTTTAAGTTTTAATTTTAGTTACTGACAGTTCAGTTACATTTAACAGAGACATTTTGATATGAATTTCTATAATGTCATTGCAACCAATCACTGTTTGTATGTGGCTTAATTTGAGGATGTAAATAATTTGTGTCAGGGGTTTTGCCGTTTCTGATGCAAGAACCTGCAAGAAAAACATCCGAGATTGCCCATCAAGTGACTGAACTACTTAGATGGATATCATGTCCAACTCCTCATTGTTAATGTTGTTCTTTTAACTGTCTTAAAAAAAACAGAATGCAGAATGAACATATTTTAAAAAGAAGCACTTATCCACTGGTGGACTCAGTGGCTCCAAGACAAAATGATAAAGTGCTCTCTACAGAAAACGTGATGAAGCTCCCCTTCCAGTGGATAAAATGTGATAAAGTGCTTTTAGGATGCCCTGACAAAACATGGTGAAGAGTCCTCTATAGGTGGTCTTCCAATAGAGAAAGGTTGATTAAGTGCCCTTTAGGTGCCCTTACAGTGGAGAAAATATGATGACATGCCCTCTAGAGTGCCCTTCAAATGTAGAAAATGTTATAAAGTGCCCTCTGGGGTGCCCTTACAGTGGAGAAAACATGGTAAAGTGTCCTTTAGGATGCCCCACAAGTGGAGAAAACATCTTTTAATCCAAACCAGGGACTGAAACTGTTTCACCATGAATGCATCATAACTTTTGGCGTGCTGGTGATCTGCTGTGTACCTTTTTCTTTTTTGTTTTTTATGTTTTTTTGGCCAGTGACAGCCTGACTCTGGCACTCTGGCAATGATAAATATTCTAAATATTAAAATATTATATGACATGAGTTTGTGATCGTATAATAAGGCTTCTGGGCAATTTCTCTGTGAATGGTAAATTTTGGCATCATTTATGACCAAAAAAGTAGGGAAGAAGTTCTCATGAGCAGATGGTGCATATTTGAGTTTGTCAAGTAAGGGTTGGCTGATAAAGCAAGGGAAAATAATACAGGACAGAAGTGAGAAAGTCACAATAACCGAGACAACTGAAGTCTGATTTACATCCTTTCCCAAATGTTTCACAAACATAGTTTAAAATGAACACTCTGACTCGCTTTTATTCTTGAAACGAAATATTTGGCAGCTTCTGTGTGCTGTGAGATACACTGAGAACATAGTTAGCAACAACTGCCAAATTACTTTTTTTGAGATCTGTTTTATGAAATTACTGTGTAGCAGCATTTAAATGCACATAATTAAAAAAAGGTACACTGTCTCAAACACATGCGTGTGTGCATAAATACAAAAGACTGCTGCCTGCTACCAGCTCGGGAAAGAGATGCCACAACAACACGTGTGGTCAGGAAATCTTGAATTGAATTGACCTTGAATTTATCAGACAAACACTTAAATCATCTCTCAGGATGTAAACAATGAAATACACACGAACTTCCAGTAAGTGCATGTGTGCTTCAAAATGCTAAATGTTTGACAGTACGAGACAGATCACCTGCCATTCAAAGTAATGAGGATGCCCAAAGAGATTTTTACTCTTTAAATTCTCACTGCAGAGTCTCCTCACATTCACCTTGAAAAGCAGCCTACACTTCAGACAAAATTAAGGAGAGCCGGCTTTCACCGCAGTACACAGATTATTGTACATAGATCAACTGACCTGATCAGATATTATATTAACATAACACCCACATGTAATAAATCCTCTGAGGTGGACAGATATCATACTCTACTACTGTGAGCACTGTTTTGCAGTGGTGGAATGTAACCAAGTACATACTTGCATACAAAAATACAGTTATCTAAACAAAAATCTAAACAAAAGTTAGTTAAAAAGTTTAACTTTTTACTACTCACTGTAACTTTGCTTGGGAAAATGTAAACACAGAATCCGATCTAGTGGCAGACATAAAGAACATTTAAATAAAAATGCTGATCTTTTTGCTGATTGTCCTATTTGCTTATGTAGCTCATATAGAGGCATCAGTATTAAATTAAGGCTGTTTCATAACTGCCTGTTTTACGTTTAAATAACATTTTGAATTCAAGACGTTTATTTGTAATAGAACCTTTTTAGACCATGGTATTTCTACTTTATTTAAAGCGACATTATGTAAGATTTGGCTCTTTTTTTGCAGTTTAGTGCCCCCAGTTTCAATGCAATTCACCTGAACACTGCTGACATAAATATTGATAGCTGTAGCCTACACGCGCATGTGTTCCAATTACATTATTTACAATAAAAAGCCAGCGAGTCTACAACTTTGCTAACACAGCCAAGCATCAACTAAGTGCAACAACACAAACCAGCTAATTTTCCCATACTAGTCAAACAGCATGAAGGCCAGATATGCATTGGATCTTGTCTGCCGCTTACGCCAGGACATTCCTCTGCCTGGGCCGTGACCTTTGCTCCAGTCACTGCTCTTTTTAATGTTGTAACAATCAACCTCCCACAGTCTCTTCTGAAGCCACCAAGGCGTCAGCAAGGGGCCACATTAATGCCATAACTTGGTAACACCCCCGTTCTAACACAGTAGGCTTCAGTACAGTTTAATACTAGTTTACTTCACTGTTCATCAGAAAACTCAGTACTGTAAATCACAGAGTTGCAGCTGGAGGTCATCAGAGGGAAAACAAGAAAACATTTTTCCATAAAATGTGATCCAGTTTCGCCTAAATCGCCGATAGCTGGTATGTGACTTAGTGTTAGTGTTATACACTTATCATGACCCAGCTACCTAAGTTAGTGTGAGTGCAGAGTGGGAATGACAACATTCACTTTACTATACGTCAGTGTAGTATTAGAATGATGCTATTTCAAGGTAGTATAGTTACATAATGTTGCTTTAAGTAAAGGATCTAGTACGTATTTCATCCACTGCTGTTTTGTACTTTTTTTTAACACAGAAACCTCTGTATTTAAAAAAGTGCTATTTTCTTCACTTACAGATACTCATTCTTACATGTGTATTCATCATTCAGTTCTATCTTTCAGACAGTATAGGTTTTTTTTTTTTTTTTTTTAAATCTGTGATAAGAAGTAGGTGAAAGAAAGACATGAGATAGAGTCTAAAATAGATATATCATGCCAATTCCTGATGGCTCTCAGATGTGTTTAATAGCTGAGAAAATTATTGCTTTTGTGCTGTGTGCCTTGAGTGATGGCAATTTTAGTATTTGTTACTGACATTCTGAATAGCAAGAGGATCCTCACAAATGGTTAAGGGGTATGCTTGCTTAAAATGCAGCTGTCTTATTCAATCAAACGCATTTTCACCAAAGCAGCAGGCAGCTCTCTGAATTGTGCAATCAAAGTACAGGAGGCTTTAAAATGATCTCATAAGATTATAATATTTCATCAGCGTACCATATTTCACACCGTGATGGACAAAATAGATACTATTCATCCATTTCGCTATCTGATAACTGATGATAACTTCCATTTTTTCTTAGAATAAACATAAACCGGTGTACAGAGCAGATTAAACATGTCAAGGTAATAAAAGCTATTCTGTTGTATTTTTTGCACATTTTAAAAACAGAAACCCTTGACGCATGGTCACCCATTTGTCATGGTCATAACTGCCCCATCTGCAACCCTTGCATGTCAGCTTGAAATATGAATTCTCCTCCCCGTCCCTGAATGCTGCGTATACTATATCGACATTTGCGGAGCCTGTGGCTGTCTGGCTGCAGGCATTTAATGTAGATTTTCTAAAAGACTTCTTTTGGGATTGTTCATATGGTCCGGGGCCAGAATTGAATGATGGATACTTCACGACTTCAAGTGACTCTCTTTGGCCTCGTATAACTTTACAGCCTCATTTTACCCCCTTGGTCTGTAAATTAGATGTCATAAAAAAGAAAAAAAAAAAAAAAAAAACATAACATGCAGGCCTCACAGACGCAAGAAATGTATCTGTGACGCCCAAGGCGCTGGAGACCTTAAAGGTGCATCCGTGTCAATGCCTTGTGAACTACCACGTGCCAAAGAGGGGTAGGGGAGAGGCTGGAGAGGGCCGGAGGTAAAGGGGCCAAATTGTAACAGATTGCCAACCCTAAACCCCTGCCCTTAAGCAAAAAAATGGATTTTAGGGATGAGGGTGCCAGTCACAGCATAATTGATGCTGGGCTGGGTACAGGGTAAGTCCCATCTGCCACTGTCTGTTATTTGGGTGACAAAAAAAAAAAGCTTTCCCTTTTGTCCTGTCTCAACCAAGCCTTCAAACTGTGCTGGCAAAATCCTCTCCTCTGTCCCCCTTGTCCTCATTATAAGCACAAAGCTGTAAGTCCAAGCCTGGTTTACCCTCAGAGAGCGGCAGCCTGGGGAAAGCCATATACAGCCATGACATATCGTATTTCCTATCATATGGGAACAGAGCGGCAGAAAAAAAGCACAATTGTGCTTAAGCTCCCAAATCATTCTCTTTAGATTGTGAAAGATTCCTTTTGTGTGTGATTCTCCTCCTATTTTTCAATGAAAGCTATATAAACCTGTGAGATGTTTTTATGTGGATGGCTCTAAATAGTGCTGTGTATTAGGTGTATGTGGGCGGTGCATATCTCTGTGGTAGACCACAATATTATAGCCACTTGAGTGGAGCATACATCATGTTGCCTCTCGGTAACATACCCATACATGGTACATCCTCAATTGATCCTTCGCTAAGCCCCGCCCTCCTTAGTTACTGTTGCTAAGCCTGCAAAACTTTCCATTCTCGCACTGCATTTATGCAGTTTGCAGTGATTAACCGTGGCAGATTTAACATCAAAACTGGGAGTAATTGTTGAAACACGAGATCTTTGGATCCTTAGATACATAAACAAAGCAGCCTCTCATTTCTAGCTGATGGTGGTGGATTTTGTCAGCTAAAGTAATAACTCACAAGCAGATTTTATAACTCTGGCTGGCTGATGTAAGCTAATGCTAACTCCTTAAGCCAGCTGAGAAGTCTGTCTCCAGCTGACAGTTTAATTTTTCCATCTGACACGTTTTAAAACAAGTGAAAGTGTTTATGTGAAGTTATCGCACAGCTGTGTACATGATATAACATTAATGCTAAAGCTAAAGCTAAGCTAGCTTACATCTCAGCAAACAATGGTCAGATGGTGAAATATGGCAGGTATATTTACATGATAGATGACAGAAATACACTCATTAACATGGGGAAAGGAAGCACAGTCACTCGATTTGTGCAGCAGACTTGGAGACGAGCTGGACCTCGATCGTTGAAGATAAGGGATAAGAGCTAAGCTAACTGGGCTTAGACCTGAGACAACGAGCCAGAGAGAGATGCATCATCGTTGACCCCTCTGATTCTGCATCAGCCCACATCCTCTTCCACAAACCCCCACAAAACAAATGCAGATGCAGTGGTATGTAACAAGTCTGGCTGGAGGTAGCATCAAAGTTACTGCAGCTAGTAAGCTAGCGTTAGTTAGCTGGACATGCTAACGTTTGCAGCTTATGTTAGAGAGCAGATGAAAACAGTTTAATCCATCCCCCACACATGTGCTCTTGGGTTCCACGTTTTTGAGAGACTACAAAAAAGACATCACCATCCAGACTCATAAAATGAAGAATATGACTTTTCTCAGAGCCTCCTGCACACCTTCAACATGTAGAGAAATGGAAAGCTTGACAGCTCTAGTTATGGTTGCTAAGCTATGACTGGACAGTTGCTGTCTGGGGGTGGGGCTTAGCAAAGGGTCAGTTATGGTGCAATAATTTTAAAAAGAGGCAGAACCCTCAGGAAAACTAATAGCAGTGTTTTAATTTGTCACATGACTCTCTGGAGATCACATTGAATCCCTTTTTGGGGCCTTCTACACATGAATAAGCTCCAACATCTCTCACCATAAAAATGGTCTGAAAGAATTTATTTATTTATTTATTTATTTATTTATTTTTTGTCATTTTAAAATCTGGAAAACTTCTTTTACATTAACAGATAAGAAAGGCTTCATTTTTAATTATTGAATGTACTTTATTTGATAATTAAGTTATAAAACACTACCATAACCCCATGCCATTATGGAATCCCACCATGACATTTTTGGTATTGTGCATTTAGGTTTATTACTGTTCAACCAATATGAGATAGGGTGTAAAATGCACTGATAACTATTGTTTTGTGTTTTAACATACTGTATGTCAGGGAAGACACAGACCAGTAAACAGAAAACAAGCACTTAACTGAAACACAAGTCATTAGACTCTGAAATGCGACTCTTTATCTTGTTTTGAGGATGGTTATAAAAGTTTGTTTTGATAGACTGTTAACTGTGAAGTTAGTTGAAATATAACTGACACACTCTGACACATTCATTCCGTTAAGCTACGTGTGTCACACTCGAGGCACATGGGCCGAAGATGGCCCGACACCTCATTTTGTGTGGCCCGTTTACAAAGAAAATAATTTGGACAATACAGTTCTATGCTACGTTATGGAAGTGTAGTGTTCATATGTCCCAGGATGCGTCCTGATTTTGTTGTCCGCGCACTGAGGGCGTCTAGCCACATATCAGTATAGGCTAGATAACGTCTCAATATCATATAAGCTGCCAGCTACTTACCTAGGTTGTAGTGGCAAGTGGTTGTACTAGTAATGTTGCACAAACTGAAACAACCTTTCTTGTTATTTTGACATTATTACTGACACTACTTTGTATATTTCATTTTTTTTTACTTCTGCTTCTGCTTTTACATCTAGCTATTAATTATTAATTTATTACAAAAAAAAAACAATAATTAATGACTACAAAGGCAATTATGTAATACGATAACAGGTAGATACAAATATAATCTTACATTTACAACCAGCCCTTTGAGGGTAACCATAATGCTGACGTGGTCTGGAATGAAATTGAGTTTGACACTCCTGCTTTAGGCTGTTTGACGGTGGTACAATGTCGCCTGAAGGTAACGTCCAGAAAAACAAACTTATCAAAAGAGTTCATTTTTAATCTTTTTCTATTTCAAATGACATAAATTTTAAACTGGTGAGACAATTGAATATTTTCTATTAGCATTGCAGTCAATTTTATTCATATTTTAAACAATAACTTTCTTTTTCTTACTTTATCGTTATGGGACGGTGTTGCTTAACACACCCCAAAGTTTACCCTAAAAATGTTTGATTTAATTTTTTAAAAATTCTTCTTCTATTTTATGACAAAAAAATGCATTTTTTTAATCAACTGGCATCATAATGCGCACCATAGAGGGTTAGAAGCTTAAAGCTGTGAGTCCAAGCCTGGTTTACCCTCAGAGAGCGGCAGCCTGGGGAAAGCCACATACAGCCATGACGTATCGTAGTTCCTATCATATGAGAACAGAGCGGCAGAAAAAAGCACAATTGTGCTTAAGCTCTCAAATCATTCTCTTTAGATTGTGAAAGCTCTTTTGTGTGTGTGTAATTCTCATCCTATTTTTCAATGAAAGCTATATAAACCTGTGAGATGTTTTTATGTGGACAGCTCTGAATAGTGCTGTATATTAGGTATATGTGGGTGGTGCATTTCTCTCAGTGGTAGACCACAATATTATGGCCACTTGAGAGGAGGCCACTTGCTAGACAGCTGCTATTGCTCAGTAATGCATCAATGAAACCATATGTTTCGGCAGACAAGAACGCTCAGACGCATTTCTCGCTCTCCTAAACCACACAGACAGAACCGAACGCGCAGGCATGTAGTATATGTGCTCGCCGCATTTTCAACAACATCGGTATGATTAATGGGCTTCGGAACTGGGGAACTTGTTCAATGTGACACGAGCTTTTGTCTCTGTGTTTCATCCCCTTCCTCTTCCTGACAGCCACCAGAGTCTCCCTCTCCTCGCTACCAGCCACTGCTGGCTGCTTGGCTGGGGCGGGAGGATGCGATATGAGCTGACAGCACAGTAATAACCCATGCAAATTAACAGGGTGGGGTGTAAATGCAAATGCTAAAAGCACAATAGATTGTGTGTGAAAGTGATTAAAAAGCATTTCAGTGTCTTTTATCTCATGGTGCTGCTCATGCTGGGGAATAAAGGCTTTCAAAAGCAGCAGACTTAGGTACTGGGAAGTCGTGCCAGCACTCATTTCAACATGTCTTTTTTTCCCTCTTGAGAGGACTTAACTTTGATTGTTTTTCAGGCTGCCTTCTATCTCCCCCACTGCCACAATCATAGCCCATCCAACTGTGTGACTTCTCAAAATAAGGGACATAAGCACTTTGGCAGTGTTTTATGTTTCACTCTACTTAACTCAGCCTGGAATGCATGTACGTTTCTCCCCTTCACCAGGAATAACTCCTGCTTCTCATGCATGTGTATTTACACAGATATGAATTTACATATTCCTCTCTGTCAGGAAGCAGTCTTCGCCTTGGAGAAATAAATCTGCAGTGGGGCATATGTTGAGAGCATTGCCAAGAGCTGGCAGTGTAGATATTGTGTTGATTTTTTGGATGCCAGAATCATATCCTCAAGCCTACAAGTTAAGTTGAGATCATAGGACTGGCTCAGGACTGGACCAATTAACTTCCACTTCAGACTCCACTGGGATGGATATTAGGTGAAAGAGTCAATTAAATCGACATTTGGAATTTCCAGTTGCTTAATTTGCAGTAATGTGGCATGGGCATTTCTGTTTCCACTCCTTGTGTTTAACCTCTTACTTATGCCTTTGTGTTTAAGACTAATTACAAATCGCTTTAAGAGTAGCTGAGTAATGTGCAGTGTCCTTTTGAGAGTCGTTTGATCATACTTTGTACACTTAACTGAGCAGTACATTAAATGTACATGAATTTGGCACTGATGGAGAGCCAGATACTGTAGTAGGGGTGCATGATAATGTTGGCACTTCATCTGTATCGGCCTTGTTTGCCGATTTGACAGGCTCTTAAGTTGATGATTAAATTAGGCGCGGGTGACACGAGCATGTTTGTAGCGTGGAGGCTTTTTAAAGTGTCTGAAACAAATGGCAAAGTGTTTGGTTTTTTTCCACTGACATGCTCAGATTGCTAATCTATGTCTGAAAACATTTTCGAAAGGATCCCTACAGAGATAAACCTTTTTTTTAAAGAGTAAGAAGAAGCTTTGTTTAACCAGAAATGGCTCTTGCCAAATTCACCAGACTCCCTTTAAAAAACTGTGATTTTTAACGCTGTCATTGTCATCTTCGTTCAAGCTTGACAGCAACAAAGTATAACTCGCTTAAAACGTCTTGGCTCATCTTCCCACTGTTCCAAAAATCACAAACTCTGTTTTGGTAGAAATAAATGCTTAATTCACCGCTTGAGATGTGGAAAAAAATATCCATAGAGGAGCGAGAAGGAGGTTAGACATGAGAGAAGCCCTGTGGAGAAGCAGCGTGTACAATCAGAATATTTTCATACCTACCTCGGTGAATTAAGGGTTTATTTTGACCAAACCAGAGTTGGTGATCAAGAAGTGAAAGACGAGTAAAGATGTTTTTGGTGAGTTTTATTTTGTTTCTATTAAGTTTGAATGAACATGCTGATAGTGGTGTTAAAATTACAGTTTTGCAAAGGGAGTTTGGTTAATTTGGCTGTTTCTGGCTAAACAAAATGTATGTTACAAATGTCTATCTCTGTATAATCTATCTCTCCATAATGTTCAACAATCTGAGCCTGTCAGTGCCAAGAACAAGCACTTTTAGTGGACTTACTCTGGTGGAGCAAGGTTACCCGGAGGGAATATATTGTAGCTGCAGCCCTCTCCCTTAAAAATGGAACAATTTCAAAAATTGTTGTCAAATTGTTAGTCACTTACACAGAAAAAAAACAACAAGGGAAAATAGGGTTCAGGTTCAAAAATACCAAAGTTTCCCTTTAAGAGCTGTCATCCCGATTATTACGACAGATTTTGGAGGAACAAAAGGAAACAGGCAACAGCGAAAAAACTGTCAGCAGTAGTTTTTTTTTTTTTTCGTTTGCCCAGTGAGTGTTTATTTTGAAAAGAATGCCAGTGGGCCATTTGAGACATTGTCAGCAGGCATACAAATATGTTAACTCCACCGTAGGAAAGATTTGATGTTGTTTGTAATTCGGTGGCCAAGACGGTTTGGAAAATATCGACATATTGGATATCAGCAAAAATCCAATATTGTGCCTCCCTGCCATATAGTCAACTGAATCAGTTGTCCAAAAACACAGAAGGAAAAGGACAACAGGACCTCACATGTTAGTGGCAGACACATAGGGTGAAACAAGATGAAGTGGCTGGGCGGGATAGTGAGACTGTTCTTCAGCTGGAGTAAACAGGTTCAAGCATCTGTGTCAGCAAGCATTATCATCCGCTCTACACAAGTTTCTCTGAACAGGTAATGGTATCTTTGGCAGCTGAAGGGACTCTGTGTTGTAGCTGGCACTGACCTGTGACCTCTCTGTGGAGGGAAATTCAGAAAGAAAACTCTCTCTTAAGTATTAATAAATAATATTCTGCTACTTGTGGCATTGTGGAGACAGACTAGATCACCTTAACACATGGTGTTTACCTGCTTCTCCTCTCCATCCATCTGTATTCTCTGTCTGCCTTTTGTAACAGATCTGCATATCAGAGACACAGCATGATTTTGTCACTCTGGCACTAAGAGGAGGGAAATATTTTTTAGATCTTCCTTGGGGTCCACTTGTGCCTCTTTCCGTCTGCGCTATTATTTCAGATTTCAACTATAAAGAACCTCTCCAAATTCAGACACGAAATTGTTTTGCATATTGATGACACTGTGTCACCTCAAGGCCCCGTTTCAATGCAGTTTGAAACACGACCGTGTATCCAGAACACATGGGGATGAGTTTGGCTGCTACCTGCTTCAGTGTCAAATCTGCTCGGGCCTTTTTTTTTTTATTGTGGAAATAAATAATAAATAAATTACCATCCTAACAAATGCTGCAGGAAATTAGTGTTTGAAAGCTTTATTAAAAGCAAATCTCTGCAGTGGAGCATTCAGAACCAATGTTCTTTTGTGACTCAATGGCATGTATCCACATAGGGTAGTGGGTGACTCAAGCACAAGTCGTGCATAAAAGCTAATATGCAGTAAACAAAGGGAAAAAAAAGCAGCAGTAGCTGGCGATTGTGAGCTGTCTGAAATTGAAAACCTTGGCTAAATGATTGCACTAATGTTCCTTTTGTGATTGCTGTTTAAATTGAGTTTTAGTTTAATTTTGGGACAAAGATTAGCTGCTGCTTAGGTATGCCAGCTTTCATCTGTGGGTATCAGGTCATTTGAAACTAAACCTACAATGTCATTTATAAGCGTGCTGCAATGCTTTAAAACTGTATTTTGTTATTCCATCCATTTTCTGCACCCACTTATCCTGTTTAGGTAGGGTCAGAGCCCATCCCTGCATGCAATGGATGAGAGGCAGGGTATTGGAGAGAAGGGCATCTTGTCACACTTTATGCTTTCACTTCGATTTCTCAGTCCAAGTACATAACAGTCGCACATTTTCCATATTAAATTAAGTAATCAATTCTTGTGTATTTCACCCATTGTTTGGCCAACCATTTATAAGAATTTAATTACTACTTTGAATACTGTGATGCAATAGTCTGTATCAACACACAGGTTGTTTACATGTTGCATAGCAACCACCAATGTCAGCAGCTAGCTAGCTAAGTCACCTTCTTCCAGGACGTGGCTGGATGATGCATATTGTCGTATTTTCATCCCATGTGCCATGAAAGCACTGAGACAACTTGCCCCAGAGTTACATGTTTGATATTGCTCACTATACCACAAGCTAGCTTTAGTTAAGGACTTTGATTTAGGCATCAAAATACACATTTTCTCTGTATTCTGTGCAAAATTGTATAATCGAACATAAATTACTTATCAAAGTTTTATTACGTAAATCATGCAGATAGTTTATTTTTTTACTTTTATGGTAGAAAATTATGAAAATTGTTCTCATTTCAGATTATAGTTATGCATGTTAAGAGCAAAATGACTTCCGAACACATGAACTTCAGATTTTTTAAAGATGTTGGAGTTAAAACTGGTGTGACAACTTATGACAAGATGCCCTTCTCTCCCCTACACCTTGCACAGATCACCAGTCTATCAGAAGACAAAAACAAAACAACAACACATGCATACCTTCAGGCAATTTACAGTTTCCAAATGATACACGTTGGAACAAAGTGGAAACTGTCAGAAGTTCTGCTCTTGTTGTGAACATGGTTCTCTCGCTGACAGAGAAACTATTTGTCAAGAAAGGAATCCTCCAGTGATTCTGACGAGATTACACTCGGAAGTGAAATCCCTTGCACTTTTAGCTTTAGCATTTAGTGTGGTGAAACCATTCAAAATTCACACTGATTACTTTGGGACCCTTGGGCTCACAATAAAAAAAGTACAGCTTCATCAAATACTTATCACTGAATTACTGTCAGTGAAAGTAAGCCAAGGATGACCTTGGTGCTTTTTCTTTGCCATCCTCCACACACACACACACACACACACGCACACACACACACACACAACCTTCCCTCCACTATAAATAAACCCCCAGAGATGTGAACTCGAGGCCAGGGTGCTTAGTACAAGGGGATGTTGGGAGTGTTTCTTGTGAGTCCAGCTGTCTCCAGAGCTCTAAATCCCTTAATTATGAGGCCAAGGAAAGCAGTCTCTTGGGAGCATTAAACATGCTCCTGTTCTGCACATTCACCAATCCATTTGCAGGTTGTTTTTTTTTTTTTTTTTTGTTTTTTTTTAAAGATAGCAGAGTAATGGTGCTTGAGGATATAGAACAAGAAGGAGGTGGTACATGAGAGATAGAGGGAGAGATCATTATTGATGTAACTGGCACAGCAGTACATCCAGGGACAAAAGGAAGTAAATGCTGCTTTTAATGCAGCGGTGTGCAAATGCGCTCTGAACAATGGGAAAAGAAGGAATGGCTCATGGGACTGCAGGCATCACATCTGTACACATTTGCAGTGTCCTGCTTTTAAGTTTCAGGGTCTGTTTTCAAATGATACAATACCTACATCTGTTTTTCTCTTTCAGACCAAACAGTGTTATTGTCGGGTGAAAACTTTAATGGCCAAGTTTCAGAATGTTTTAGCTTAACAATGGCTTTATTGCAATAACCTTTAAAAAGTTCCATGAGTCCCTGTGAGGTTGGAAAAGTGTTTCACCCTAAAGAGGAGGATGTAATCTTTAATGTAAAGTGGCACATGGGAGAAGTTAACATTCAGGGACACAAGTTAACAAGTTAAAGAGTAGACGGAGCTTTCAGATCTGAAAAGTGAAGCCAATGCAGAGGTGCCTTAAACCTACATTCTTTCTAATGGCCAGCAGTGGGCAACTCCACTCTACAGTCTCCTAATGAGTTTAAGGTCTCAATCGCTAATTTCAAGTCTCCTTCAATAAAATGACTGTCTGGTCCCATTTAGAATAAGAGTCAAATAATGCTTGAGGGCGGGGAAACTTGTGATTGACAAGTCATTCAAATATGGATCAATATTCTGTTACCACATTACTATAATGTTTTCAGAAATATATTTTAGTGTACTGTTTAGTTCTAATGCGAGAAACTTTGTGGCCAGGCGGGCCGCCATGATTTCCTTCTGAACGGACAAGCCAAAACCAAGCACCCCAATGCAAATTCTGGTTGCAAAAAAGAAGAAGAAAATGAAAGCGCCCCCCCCCAATAATGCCAAATCTGAGGTTCCAAAACGGTAGTCCACAAACCGATGGCTGATGTCACGGTTGGTTCAGACTTGGGTAACAAGTGGGTAATGCTTTATTTTGACCCAAACCATCTTTTCCTTGAGCTAAACAATTTTGTTGCCTAAACATAATCAAACCCTAAAGATAATAAGTCTGTTAAGTCTTTAAAAAGGGAAAACTCTGGCACTTTTCGTGTGGATGTTCAGTCAATGTTGATAGTAAATATAATTAACTGAAGCAATAAATTCTTCAGTGCATGCTATATTGACCAAAATAAACTGAGTTTTTCTGCTCATGGAGTTGTGCAGCAGGCCTACAAATACCAGGATGCATTGTGGGCAAGATCGTGACTCCCATGCCCATGTTGCTGTGTAATCACCACCCATTAGCTATTGCTTTTCTGGCCAAAACATAGCACGAGGTGATTAAAAATATTCATCTAGCACGCCACTTGGTTTCCCAGAAGAACAAGATTAGGAATTCAAGCTGAAATAGCCTGTAGTTCTTCCTTAATACTACGATATCACTGTGATATCACTGGATGCAGGAAGAACAACAGATTCTGCAGCAGGTAGCAGAACGCGTCTTTCTTGGTCTATATAGCGCACAGTGAGGAATTCTTTGCTTCAATTGACTACATTTACCATCAACACTGACTGGACAGCCATGTTAATGTGACAGGTGCCAAATGTTCCCTTTAATCCATTCATACACCTCAACCTGTTCTTGATATGGACTCTGTTGCTCTTGCAATGTCACCTGCCAGGAAGGGCTTTTTGGTTGAAAGTCCTGAAGTCTAACTTCTCCCATGTGCTGTACAGTGAAAACATGAAAATCCACAAAATTGGACTTATTCAGATTCAGATATAAAAGCTTTTTTTTTCCCTTTCCTGCAAGCCCCAAACCAAAAATATACATTGCCCAACAGATTTCGATTAATTCTGAGGAAAAAAAAAGAAAAGCTTGTGTGGCAATCAGAATGCCAGGCACACAGAGCAGAAATACTTTTCTGTACACTGTGTAGCTGTGCAGTTTTCATTATGTAAAGGAAAGGGAGAGATGGTGCGGAGAGGATTTGGAATTTTTATATCTGCACTTGAATCTTTTGAGTCTTTAAAGAAACCTCCAGAAGAATGTCAAAGATATTGACATTTTTTATTTTTTCTTAAAGTTTCTTTGCTTTTGATATTCTTTTCCCGCAAGACTTCTACACATTGTTTAGCAAAACTTGTGGCTTTTTTTTTTTTTTTTTGCATTTCGATTTCTCTCTCCCTGTTTTGTGTGAGCACTATATCAGCATCAACATCCTAGACAGTAACCTTTGCACAGAGAGGCAGATTCCCCCATTTAACACACCCAACAGACAGATTAAGAGCAAGAACTGCAGCACCGAAAACAAGGGCAAAAAAATTTGCTCAACCTTTAGCAAGTGGGTGAAGATATAGCTGCAATTAAATGAGGTATGAAAGGCTTAGAGTCCATCATCATAGACAACCATCTTAATCTTATATGGAGCTGTTCTGTTTGTAAATAGTGTGCTGTGCATGGAAGGTCTTGGTTTTAATCGTGTCAAATATTTCACCGAGGCTTATTGCTGTCTTTGGCTTTGACTCCCATTAGGCGAACCTCCACCCACAGGGCAGAAAACAATAAGAGCACCGTGATCAATGTTCAGCTCTCCTGAACTAACTTGACTGGGAGGTTGTGTTTAGTGATTCCATTCAAACTAAACAAAGCGTCTCCTTACAAGTGATCTGGAGAAGTACTTGTCAGGGGATTATCAATACTTATCAGTCGAGTGGAAACTTGCAATTTGACAGTAATTATTTTTAATCTAATAAAATTGGATTTCATGAGATTAGCTTTGTCTAAATTAAATGTGTGTGGTTTGGTGTGTTAAAACTCCCTGCAGATTGCTGTGAAACTCCCTTGATCTCTTTGTATTTACAGCTGCTAATATTGTGAAAACGAATCATAATTTTTAACTGCGCAGTACAGCAGCACTCGAAGCACATTGCAGGCAAAAAAAAAAAAAAATTGACGATGGAGTGAGGAATACATTTACTGGACTCGAGCAAGCTTTTACAAAGTAGAGTATAATGCTGTTTTATGGAATGGAGCAATCAATATTATAAATCCATAAAGTTGGATTGTTTTTTATTGTCTGGTTATATGCTCTGCATATTGGAGCAACTTCACTGTACTAGAGGCACCACTTCACCACTCAACACCGCTTCTGTGTCGAGTACCTGAGCATGATTGGTCAGGAACAGACACCTCTGACAGCTTATCATAAGCCAGGTTGAGACAGGCTTGTCAGTAAGCTAATGGAGTGTTCTAAGGTTAATTTACTACCATATGAGTCCCATCAATAAGCAATTAAGAGGTGTGGAAACACAGAGGCACCCCGGCCTAGCAGCTAGATCCGCATCAACCCCCACCCCCACCTTAAATCAATTAATGTTTGTTGCATGTCTGTTTAAACCGCTTGATGGATTTACACATAATGCGACGTATGAAAAAGGCACTGCTCCCTGCATGACCTTTCTTCCTGCCTTATCTGCCTCTAAGGAGAAATGTAAAATATGTACTGCAATAAATCATAAAATGACCATGATATGTCATCAGAGATTAAGGAAACATGTTAAGCTGAAATACTGGCTTCTCCAGCAACAACGGTACAGTCAGTATGTTCGCCTTTGCAATTTCTACTCTCATGCAGAACTCCTTTGTGCAACAGCGGGACCTGTTTCTTCTCATTTTCAACCATTTTCCGTACGTCAGGATACAGAGCACTGAGAGAGGCAGAGCAGATTTTGATCTGTGTGACCACAAGATTAGCATATATCTAAGGTCAAGCTGCAAAAATAAGCATTTTTTTTTAATCTGGTTGCCACAAAAAGCTGAATCCAGTACAGGTCAGACCACCAGGCCTCTGGAAGACCTGCAAACGAAAGGTCGCAGTGTGCACTTTATTTGAAAATGGTGAATGAGAAAAGTATGCAGTGGGAACATGTTTGTGAAGTGTGTAAAGTGAAGCGTGTGTCTCAGAGATCAAGAACTTGAGTGATTTCCACCGTCAAGATTTACCCACCGAGCAGAGTTTTGAATTAAATAAAGTACGACTTTATCATTAAAAATGTTTGTTAAAATGACAAATAATGTAAACTGTTTTATTTATTTATAATATTCATCAAATGGGAAAGAATTAAATAGAAATGCAGAGCAAATGAAAATTTCTCGCTGCAAAATTGATGCCTTGCAATGCACCCGTGTATGTTCAGTGTCCCTGCAACCTACAGGCAACCTGATTGGGTTTCGAGTCTGGGGAAGAGGGGCGGGAAACAACCACAGACATATTTATGTACTGGACAGAAGAAGTTCAATGAGATTTGTCCACCCATTGAATATGCGCAGCAGTGTTTTTCCTGCTGGCCCCACCGAAAAGTTCCCGCTCGGTCAATAGACTTTACATTGCGAAGTGTTATAGATTTTTAAATCTCTTTCCTCAGCTCCAGAAAAGTTTTACAAAGTGATCCTGTTTGCAGTTTGAGGCCACAAAACTTCTACAAACACAGCAGCCTCCATAAAACAGTGCCCGCACCCTCTGTAGAAATAAACAGCTCATAATGAAAACTCAGTGATTCTTATTTTGATGTGAAAACATACTTGTGAATTTTAGATTTCATTTCTGCCATATCCTTGCAATAAATCCCTGCAAATCAACACAACACTCTGGACCATTAAAGTGCAGCTTATCTATTCAGAGTTGATAACTTCTAAAGAGGTTCTTCGCAGTCCGTGACAGATTTTTCAAACACTTCTCAGTCTGTTTCAAGTTTGGGCCTATTGAAATACTCTTAAAACACTGCTGAATGTAGAAGAAAGAATGGTCCAGTCTCATAAAAAGAGCACATTAAGGTTGGGTGATATGATAAAAATTTGTTAGCTTTCTTAGTCAAAGAGACTCATCAGAAAAGACTTTTCACTGAAACGCGACATAAATAAAATAAAGCTCACCAAAAGCTTGGTTAGTCTTTCCACCGTTCCAAGAACAATTCACAGTTAGATGTGAAAATATTCTGGCTCTACACACTCTCTCCTGCCTCTCTCTGCCATCGCTGGCTTTTTTTTTTTTTTGTACTGCTGGCTTAGCTTGCATGAGTCAATCACAGAGCAGCGGCTCACACTCATTCTTCGGGGAGCAGATCACTGAATTAGCAAAGTTAAAATGACAAAAATCCCCAAGAAAAAAGCATCAGGCGATAGCCAATATGTTTGTTCCGTCGGCCAACCCTTGAAGACATGTTGATATTCAGACAACACATCCTCATCCCTGCATGACAGAACAGGTTGATTGCCAAGACTCCCAAAACGACATATGTGACTGGTGGACAGTATCAGCAGCAACAGGCATACTGGACCTTAACTCAGCTAAGAAAGTCAGCCCTCTAACACAAAGTCGTTGCAGTAACATATCCCACAATCACAACGTTGCAGCAACATGCTGTGGTACTTTTTAGGGATGATTAACATTTTACGATGGTTGCAGTTTGGTTAGGCTTTGGCACAAAAACTAATTGGTCAGGTTAAGGTAAAGATCATGGGGACTTTTCCCAGGGTGAAAGTGTGTTTGTTTGAGCCATTCAGCCACCCCGCTTCCTCCATATGCATATTTTCACACTCCTCACACCACTACTGTCATAATTACTACGGCCACTACACACCCGTTTTTTCTTGTGAGGACAAGCTGTAGAAAGAATACATGAAAAATTGTAGCAAAAGATATAATGTAAAAGTGCCTTTGCTACAGTCCTTATCAAAACTCAAGTGGTCCTTGTGCAGCAGGCCATCATCTCCGGCAGCGTTGTCAGTTAAAAACCTGCTTGTTGATATTTCCCCGAACCAGCTACAAGATGCTCTATGAAGCATTCACATTCATATTTAAGCCACCGTACACAGACTAGAGTACTGCATGTTGAACAGCTGATTTTCTGGGGGATGTGGGAGATTTCCATTCATTACCTCCTTCTCCTCCCAGTGCTCCTCTATAATGCTGTGAAGTCTTGCTCACATGTTTTCCCTTTACACCGCCATGACATACTTGCCGGAAATCCCTGGAGATATTCAGACGGAGGGGTAGCGATATGATATGTATGAGATTTTCTACCTTATCAGCCTCATCCGACTCACATGAGCCCTGGGGAGTTTTGAACATATTGTCCCAACCATTCAGTTACCATTTTAAGTGGATATTCTCTCGGCAGGTCCTCGCTTTCTTTTGAAAATAGATACAGTGGATAGATAAAGCGGGGCTGCAGATTTGTTTTAGTCAGGTTTATTTTAAACATCTGGGCACAACAGCATTGCTCTTTCTCCGCTCTCACTGCTTGCTCTTTCTCTGCTGTCAGTATTACCAGTGCTGCCTCCTCCTACATGTATAACCCCAAGATGACACTTCATCCCAAAATAACTCCTGCAACGCACTGAGCAAGTGAAAGCGGATGTTTGCAAACAGTTTAAGAATATCTGAGGTTGCATTTTGTCTCTTTCAAATGTTTTTTTTTTGGCTATTGTTTCTCAAAGCTTTTCCTCTGTCCTCCACAGCGCCTCCAAACAACATATCAGTGGTGGCAGAGAACACTCCGGCCCCATTCAGTCGATACCAAGCCCAGAATTTCACTCTTGTCTGCACCGCGAAGGGAGGGAAACCAGCCCCATCGGTGAGTTGCTGTTGAAGATGCACCATGCTGCTCATCCACTGGGGACCTGCCTTTACAGCACACAGATCCCTGTTGTTTACAGAGGAAAAGAAACTGCATTGCATGTTGCTGCTGGGTTTTTGGTTTTTTTTTTTTTTTTTGTTTTTTTTTTGTTTGATTGTTTGGGGTTTTTTTTTTTTAACGATATCAGCACCAGTAGAAAAGGCTCTTTAAACAGAATTTCAAAATTCCATGACAACAGCACAATCCTTGATCTCATGGCATCCCACAGACATCCAGTACTATTTGCTAGAAAATGCTGGTGGATACAAGCTTGGCACAGACCAAGGCACACATAAATATGCAGACTGTGTATTTCTGGTAGTTTAAAGCCTCTGGAACTCAAGTCTACAATAGTCGTCTAACCATGCAATTTAAGGTCTCATGCACATAATATTAAGCATCTATAAAGTATTAGTTTTGATCCAAATATTGTGATTTAAAGCTACTACAAAAGTTTTTAACTAGTTATTAAACAGTCTCAATTTATTACTGATGCCTGTATATGACCTATGTAAGTTAATGAAACCATCCACTAGAAGATCGCCTATTTCTGTATAGTTGTTCTTAATGCCTGCCGCAGTTAAAAAGAAATTTTATTTTGATGTTATATTTTGTGATTATTATGGTGAAAAAACACTACCGCTTTTGGCTACTGGGGCCTCCAAAACTAACACAATATCAAGGTTCCTCGTAGTAGCTTTAAGTTTTTCTTCACTTTCCTGATATTGGTTTTGAATTAGGCGTGCTTGCCCTTGGAAATTTATTATGAAAATTACGCATTTAATTACATGAACCGATCATCAAAAAGAAACGTGTCAGTTGTCCCACTCAAACAGGTGCTCCCACTGGTTTTATCAGCCTTTTTGAGTGTGAGCCAGCTCAACAAGGGGGAGCTGAAACAGTTATATCACTCCAGACTCCTCTGACAAAACAGTAATTTTACCTTAAAGAAATCACCAGTATATCACCATATTTTCAAACTCTTTACTTTGACGTCAGACCAAGGGCGGATATTTCATGGCACAGTTGGTGGGGACGCTCTTGTCACAATGTTTTTAGAGTGACAGAGACACAGATTGGCCCCACAAGCATTGTCAAAGCCATCAGTCTCTGGCACACGGTGCGAGAGGAGACAGAGAGATGCTGTACCTCTGCCAGGGAAGTGCTGACTAAGATTACAGCATGGGAATAAAAAAACAAAATAACAGATTTGTGTATATTTCTCACTTTCCCTGATGGCCTGAATAACTCACTAACTTTGTTACTAGCCTCTTAATTCATATATTAAATATTTTGGCAGTAAAAAGAGACCCTTCACTGTAGATACTGGGAACACGCAATCTTTCAAAACTTAAAAACTTATTGTTTTGCATCTATAATTAGCACAGGTGCTTTGTCACAATTCTGAATCTCATTAACTAATGTTGACTAGACACTGACAGATAACACAAATATATTTTTATGTCTTGATCAAAATGATTGCTATTGCAATTCGGTAATCCCTGGATATTAGTAGGCACATGTCCCCACCTAATTCTACACATTTTCATCAGACAGCCCTTACTGACAGGGAACTGAAGCTGCCGTATACGCTCTCATCACAGCCACCAAGTCTCCTTTGAGAAAACAGTTATTTTGCTCTGCAGGACAAAGGAGTTGCTGGTTCACAGCTGCTTTGATCCACAGCAAGCAACAGTTTGGATCTGGACTAATGTGTTGAAACACTGAATTCACATAATAACACAAACTAACCAACCAACTGAGGCAGCGGTAGACCACCAGCAACCCCCATTCTTACTCAGGTGGTGAAAATGTTCTAAATATAGTGTACCAGCATAACCTAAACTGATATTGATTTGTTTTTTTCAGTTCTTTTTTTAGGTGATTGCTTGTACTCCTGTGGGAGATGTTAATCAAACGTGATCTGCCATGCCTACACCGTCTGGAAAAATGCTCTAAACAGCAAAATGGGCCGTTTTTTTGAACTAGAGTTTCTAACAGTTATGAATGTTTACTTTCACTCAGACCTTCTGCATTGGATCCTTAATGAGAATATAAACTTTGATATCATATATGCATTTTTGCTATTTAAAGCCGTCTTTCCAGAGGCTTTAAAGAAGCTGCCACCGGTACTGCTGCTGTTGCATTCATTATAGATTGGCATGTGATTGATTACCAGCACCAATTTAGTCATACGATGTAGTCATTAAAAAAGGTAGATCAGATTTAGGAAACAGACACATTAGTGTTATTGATGGTCACACTCAGAGTAATTAATCTAATGACAGTGACATGATAGTAATGATTGCACACACAATTATCACTGTACACCCTCATACATGCACATGTAGGCAATCAGGCACATAAAAACATTCGCACATTTCAGAGTGACACCTACACACAACTTATTTTTTCTCAACTTTTTGAAGTGCACGACAAGGTCTTGCAAATAGCTGAAGCATATGCTTCCACGTTTGGGGCATATGAGCTTACGGACGCTGTTTGAGAGCGGTCGCTCGCTGTTTGTTCCCACCGGGTCATTAATCATCATCCATGGGTGTATGGTAATGGACTCCAGACCCTGAACACACCTATCTCCTGCAATTATGAGCCCAGTGAGAGGTGAATACAAGGTGAATATGATTTCCGTCTCTCGGGTACTTCCTGGTTCATGGTGTGATGAGTGAGGTTCTCCCCCTGTTGTGATTTCACAGGGAGCCTTAAGCCATTAAAGCTCAGCACTGCTGGATCCTTTTCCCAACACTTAAAAAGAGGAAGAAGGAAAAAAAGGAAAAGAGATCTGAGAGGTTTGAGCTGGTCAGTAAGCCAGGACTGCTTCTGTGTCAGTGGCCAAGTCACATTGCTGATAATTAGCTGTGACCTCAGCAAGCAAACGATCCAAATAACTGAGCTGAGATGAAAACAAAAATTGAAAGACTGTTTGGCTGCTCCATCCACCATTGTATTTGCAGACTGCAGAAAAAAATGTGTCGTATAATATAAGATATATTGAAAGGTTTTGATATTGCCTTGCAAATGCAAAGAAGCTTTGTGCTGCAAAGACAGTTCACGGTCATTTCAATGCAGCACTTTTATCACGCAGGAAATTCAAGCAGCAATGCAATCTAAACAACCTCTTTCATATACTGAATCATCCTTTCACGGAATAAAACAGTGTTAAATCCTGTATAAACCTATAAAGATTTATTCCATTTCTTTAAAAAAAAATTCCCTAAGTATCAACACGTATCAAGGCCATTTACAGTAACAGATTACATGTAATATTAGGTAATCTTGATACAAAAAAGTAACCATATTCCATTACAGTTATAGGTATAAAAATGCAGATATAAATAAAGATACATTTAGAAAAAATGGGGATTATTAATGTGACTACAATTTTAAATAAAGAACAATAAACTACCATATGCAGTGCGCACACAGTTGCCAATTCACTATCTTTAAATCAATCAATCGTGCACACAAGTGTCAAGGGTTGGCCCTTGGGTCAAGGGTCAGTGAGACATCATGGCAGCATACTTGGAGGCAGGTTGGGCTTGCTTTGGCCTCACTCCATACTAGGTCTATCTCAGTCCTCATCCCCTAGTACTGCTACTGCTCTTTTTGCCTGTCAGTTCAAAACTCGGTCTGCCCATCAAGCACGATGGCTTGATCCAGTATGCTGTGGAGCAGGTAGTATCTGTAAGATGTGGCCCAGCAGTCTCTGCTTCCGATTATTGCCCGCCTGAGTCCATTTTGCCTGTCATTAGGGGTGACATTAGGCAGGATCAGCTTTAGGTCCCGGCTGGGTTAGCATGGCTCTTATCCCTGCTCTCCTCCTGTCCTCCTGGGGTGGTCCGCTGCGCTGCATCCAGGTGATGTGACTGCATGCATCGAAAGATGCTGTGTGAATTGTTGATCATTTCAAGGTCTGCTGCTCTTTAATCCAAACTTATCCAGTGCTTACAAGTGTATTTCTGTCATAGATGGAAAACGTTTAGCAAAAAAATAACTGATTAAAAGATAAAAGTAGCAATGTTTGGAGGAGCTACCAGCCACAGCATGTCCATGCACCACCACTGAAATGAAAGAACATACACAAATAACTTATAGGAGGATGTGTGAGCTTTAGAATGACATGAATAATTGGTCTGATCAAGTATCACAAAAAGCAAATTGTTTGCAGGACAAAGCATAGCAAAAAAAAAGGTAAATTTAGTGGTGTACTAGAGATTGATATGGTGAAGGAAATGGGGTGATGAGAAAATAAAAGTTGACGAATCTTTGCCAAGGCCAGAGATGTTGCAAATTTTATAAAATTAACAGCTTACATAAGCTTTGCAGTATAAAAGAGGGTTATGAAGTAGGCCTTTCTTGAGATAAAGCAATATAACCAATAATACTGAAAAAGAAAGTTTAGCTGTTGACCTTTTTTCGAGGCTGTTACACAACATTGTTGACACACAGCTGCAGACTCAGTAAAAACGGCAGGAATGGACAAAAAGCGTTGAATTAATTAGAAATAGTTAACTGTGTCGATTGTGCCTGTATCAGACGCATGAGAAACTGACGAACCTTTGTCACGATTCATTTTTCAGTTCACTGTTGAGATCCAGCAGCCTCCAGACAAAACCATTTTAAATCAAAATACATTTGGAGCTCCTGGACAGTAATCTTAGGGGGAAACACAGAATCCAATATCATCCTAAAATGAAAAGGCATACTCAGATTGACTCATTTTGTTTCCAAAGTGGTTCTTTGAACCAATTCTGTTTTATCAGAGAAACAGAAGCAACACTGGTAGACTTTAAAAGTCCTGCACACCCACACAAGTGTTCTCAGTTATTCTGTTTGAAGTTGGGAGGAGCTACAGTATGCTGAAAGTTTGCTCAAGTCACCAAACTTCATATATTGATATACTTCATATATATTCATGAAGGCATAAGTTGCTCTACCTTGGCAGATGAAACTAAACTAACAGGAGCGTCAGATGTTAGTCAAGCACTGTTGGTACACACCTACACAGTCCTGAGAAGAGCTTTAATCAGCCAATATAAGTGAAAACACCTGTGTTTAAGCACCACAAGCATGAAGGGCCTTTAATGTTCCCGGTGCTCGCATAGCATCAAAATTATTTGCTAAAATCATATTTTTGAGTCACTGTGTGAGCCAGAAAACTATTGGAGGAAATTTACGCCTATATCTTGCACCTTGTGCCTGGGTGGTATTTAATTTCAGCGTTGGTTATTAGCCTTATTCTATAAGCAAACAGACACGGTGCTTACACTGGAATGATGCAAGCTATGAAGTCAAGTCTGTGCTATCCTGGGGAAGTGAAAAAGAGAAGACTTTTAACTTGGAAAGTTACTTCGCCTCTGTGGGGAGTTGATCATGGTCTGTCAAAGTTTCCTTGTACTGTTGGACTTAATCAAAACCCAGCAAACAAACTCTGACAGGTTTCATGGATAGATTTTAGAAGCACAGTCGCACTAAGCTCCCCAGTCCTGCAAACTTCTCTTTAATCTCCTCTGAGATCTCATACTGTGGTCCTTAGTCTGTAGAAGGAAATATTAATTTGTAAAATAGTTGGAAAATAAAGTTTAGTCCTTTGAGAAGTAGAACTTACTTTCAAATTTGTTTTTGGTATATTCTTCATAGTTGGTTGTCTGAAGTGGTACTGTTATATCATATCAGGTTAGTTCTGTAGCGATCTGTATGTTGTGGCATGCTGGGCATTTTTGTGGCTAAGATCATGCCCCAAATTTTTATTTTGTTTTTTTTAATTAACTTCCTGTCCTTCCCGTCCACTGTTATATTTCTGGTTGTGTCACTTTAAAACGGGGGAAGACTTGCCTGCTTCACCTTAAGTAGTGGTTGGGCGATACTTTTCAACCAGAAGATTGACTGGATTAGCAGGAAGTTAAGCAAAAACGGGTGGCAAACCATGACTATTAGAGCTGGAACTTAAGTTCAGCCACAACTCTGCCAGACACGCCACATTTTGCTGGAATAAGCAGCAGACAACCAGGTACCTTGTGACGACAACAGGTGTCTGTATTGTATCACATGTCAAACCCAGTAGGGGGCAGCAAACACCAAACAATGATAGCAGAATAAGCAACGTTTCTTGTTTTCTGTACTTAAACTTGCATTGAACAGTAGATAACTGCAATTTACTCTCTTACTATCCATCTGGATAAGTTTGTGTGTGATAATAAGAGCTGTACTAGCCTATATGAATCATTTGGTTTTTTTTATCATTCTTATTTCTCTGTTTCAGGACCACACACATTGCTACATGTAGCGTACATCCCCAGTTTATATCCCCATAATATTTCTGTCTGCCATCAAAGCTCTGTCTACTGTGCATGATTGGAAGTAGCTTCACTGAAGAAGATTCATGCGTTTGAAAATTCTTTTCTGACAGACACAGGGACAAATGCAGTTTCAGTCTTTACAGTCCTTTGCAGATCCTCTGCTACATTGCTAGAGCCTGCCTTGAAAACGGCACCACTATCAAACTAGCCACCAAGCTACAAGCAATATAATGCTGGCCTTCAGGAAGGCTTTAGGGGGATGATTTTTGTCCCACCCACTGTCCGTAAATCGAAATGTGATTGGTTAATTCACCTGTCACTTTCTAAACAAACACACTGTGTCTTTCTGTCCTAGCAATGAGTGAGCCAGCTCTAACCTTTCTCCACCTAGAGACAACAACAAAAAAATCTGATTGGATAACTCTATTTTACTGTTTTCAGAACAGTAACCCTTTAATTTCTGAAGCAATCTTGATAGAAAATTGGGTTAAAATAGAAAAACAGAAGAGAATAGCCAAATAATTAAATGAAAGAAATCAAATATAATATATTTAAATATAACATTTGAAATATGACATGTTTGGCCTTCTCTGAAGGCTGGAAGGCCTGGAGGTCCCCCACTGGGTTAAACATAAGACAGTCAGGATGGCAGCAAAGAGTGCTGATGCTCTAAGAATATAATTAGATAATAATAAGAACAATAACAGTAATAAGTAATAATTAGAATGAGAATTCTATAATCTAAGAATGTCTTTCTGTTGTATTTGTGAGTGCACAAGCACTATGTACACTTCAGTTTATTCTCATTTGTGTTGCCGTGTTTTTATGTTTACGAAGTTATTAGTGTTAGAAAATGAGGCAGCTAAATAACACTAGCTTCAATAGCTAATCTTGGTATGTCAAGCACAAGAGATGCAGAGTGATAGTCTCGCATAAGCATAAACAGGGCTTTTATGTATATAACAGTAACGTTAGTGACCTGACTGTACAATGGTATTGTCCCCATGTAATATTTGATATGTAACAGTTTGGATCTGTGTCTCTGGGCTGAGTTATTTCAGCAGAAGAAAACCAGGCACTCACAGCCACTATGGTGATAGGGTTTCCACAATGCTCATTGTTTATTAACATAAGCTAAACAACCTTATCAACCTCTGTTTGACCACTGTTTTATCATACATGAAAAAATAATGCTATGTGACAGAACAATAACAGCCTCTGAGCTTGCAACTCCCATGCTAAAAAATGCAGTGTAAACAAGCTAGGATTTGTACCTTTTCTTTTGTGGAAATTGAGCAATTTTAATTCAAGGGGTCGCCTACCCATGTGCAAATGTTTTACCAAAACAAGGTGCCCACCATCACTATTTTGCATATTTTGTGCCACCCAGAAAAGTGCGATTGGTTTAAAGAAATACAAACAGGTCAGAGGGTTCTTTCCCCATCGCAGAGTGATCAGAACCTGGACGGACAATTTCATCATCGTGTGTGCATAACGTAGCGATTAAATGTTGCCAAATATTTCATCAATCAATAGTCATTATAAAATAATCTAAGCTAAACTTATATCTACAGTCAAAGTTAATAGTGGGGTGAACAATGGACAATTGCATGACAAAAATAATACACTGTTATAGTGTTATTCTTAATTATTATATTGTCTACATAGTCGTACAGTTGTCTTGATCCCCATTCAGTTTTAAGAATGAGCACAAATATCACATTTAAACTGTGACCATTTGTTCCATTTATGCAGTTGTCCACGGTCATGCTGCATAACAAAACCTCATTATTAGGTTTGTAAGTATTTGCTTGAATGTTGCTGCTGTGGCCCAGTTGTGTGGCTGCAACTTCAAACGGCTCCCTTTGCTTTTTGATGAAACTCATTTAGTCTTTGTCGGTACGGCTGCCCCGGGGCTTGTTGCAAAATGAGCTGTTGTCAGCTCTATTTTCAATGTCATATCATTGCAAGGCTGGTCTCAGTAGTGGCTCACAACTTACAAAGAAACTGGCCCGATTTATTGAGCCACCATTTAGCAGCTGCTAAATATGATCGTTCTGTTCTCTCTGTTTTAAATCATCTTTGTTTCTAGTTCTACCAAAGTGTATTAGTTTTTATGAGACTGAGATGAATGAATTCTTTAATACACTGAATAAACGGTTGTCCTCCTTGTGACCATGTACATGTGTACATGGATTTAAGATAAAGCAAATTCAATATATAAATTATATTTTCAGCCCTACAGCGTGTAATTATGTTTTTATATTTTATGGAAAATCATACATAATTTTTAAACCTGTAATAATTTTTTAGCCTCTAGGCGGCAACATAAAAGTTGTAAACACAGCATTGACATATTACTTTTTAAAGGTCCGGTATTTAAGATTTATAGGCAGGATATGGCAGAAATGGAATATAATATTCTTATTGAATGTGTGAATGTGAGTGTGAATGTTTGTCTGCATGTGTCAGCCCTGAGGTGAACTGGTGACTTGTCCAGGGTGTCAGCTATGATAGGCTCCAGCCCCCTGCAACACTTCCAGGATAAGCGGCTTTTGAATGAATGAATAAATTTATGAATGTTTTTTCAGAGCGTAATTAGTATTAGTGTATAAAAATAGGATCACTGATCATAAAGAGTGTTATAAAGTTAATGAAATTGATTAATGTAGGATAAATTACAGTGATTTCTAATTTTATGACTTATGATCTGCAAGATGTTTTAGCTTCATTTTTGGGAAGCTGTCACGTTGTCCATCTTTATATGTCAGTGGAGTGGAGAGAGTGACTCAAAACGGTAAATTTGTGACCAGACAGCTAAACAATGAGCTGAAACCTGCTATGCAGCTTTGAAACAAAAAAAAGGAAAAAGAAAGGAAAAACCTTGATGTGAGAAAATGTCTGTCACACCTGCTGTAAGGAAACGCATTCAAACAACCTCTGGTGACAAGCACCGCTTCAGATATGACTGCTGTTAATAGAAAGTAAAGAGAAAAATGGGCAGGAAGGACAAGAGCTGCTGATTATGCTGCAGATCAGCCAGAATCCCTTCAAGTAATTAAAACAAAACAACCAGCAAAGCTACACAGTGTTTGTGCTGCAAATGTTTTTATTGTAAGATTTTCACATAATTGATGTTGAGGTTGTTTTTTTTTTACCTTGTGTATTTTAATATTTCAAAATAAGCTCTGATAAAAAAGGAAGATTTTTTACAATAATGAGCAACATCAAAATGTGTGTTTGAGAGTGAGTGGAAGAAGGTGAAAGAGGGAGAAAAATCTTCTCGTTGGGACGTCAAAACCACTGTACGCTCACTTACCATCCCTACCTGATCATTACGGACAGAACAAATGAGTCTGGAGACCTTTCATTCTATATTTGGAGCACTAAGCAACTAAACATGCTGTATAGTCATATTTTCACACTGCTGTGATCAAACTGTAGGCACAAGTATTGCAGATCACACAACCTTGACTATATTTCTTTATAAAGGAGAACCTTGTGTGATTTAAACGTCATTTCATGCAACATTTTCTTTTAACCTAAACAGAAAAAAAAGCTTTGTGTTTGTTTTCATACATTTGCCTTGGTCCTAAACAAAGGCAAAGATATTCCCTGTTGCTATGCAACATCCTGTCGCGTCTTTCCAGCATCCAGCGTAACGTCTGACACTTCATCCAGGCTCAGTGTAGTCATTCGAAAGTGTTGAAGTTCATCCAGCACTGCTACTGTTGCATGTCTAGTTACACTAATATTAAAAGCAGTTTCAGAAAGGCTCCTTCTCCTGGCTCATTATGTTCTTTTTATGGGTTCTTCAAATGTCACATTCAAATTGAATAAAATATTAACATGCAAATGTGCACAGCCAATAATGTTAAATGGTTAGAGTTTTTTTTTTTTTTTCTTTCCTAACAAAGTAACAGGTGAAAATATTTTAAATTTGTTTGGCATTTAATTAAAGCTTTAAAGCAGTAGGCTGGTTACAAACTTTTGAATCACTACACATATTTTTAATTTAGTCAAGAGGTCCACTGTTACTCTCATTTGCAGCTGTTTCTCTCCACATTAGTGTAGGGTCATCATCTTCCTACACAGCTACCTAGCTTAAATCATTACATGTGCACTAGTATCTTGGTTTTGCGCCTTGTCTTAGTTTTGATCCTATTCAGGATCTGATGTTTACATAGAACATGAGAAACCTGGTGAGAAACCTGATGCAGGACATACTGTAAGGCACCTCCTTGGGTGAAATACCAAGGATTTAGAGAGTCCCCATCTGTTTGTGGTTCTCAAACACTCTGTTCTGTTCCAACAAAGGGTGTTCAGAAACCAGGATAAGGTGTTTACGTGCCCCAGTATCCTGGTTTCTATCAGAGTCCTCCAGGTAAAACACATCCTCATACCTACACGACAAAATAGGTCAACTGCCAATTACCCAAAAGTGACATATATTACAAGTGGAGAGAAACGGCAGCAACGGGCTTACCTGACCTTAACTAGGTAAATGTCACCCATGTGATGGAAGTGACAAGACGGAAATCATGTCCATGATGAAAATTAAGTAACTTAGAACTTTAAATAACTCTAGATTTACTTTTAGTTTCACACAGGGTCCAAAGCCTGGTGTAAAGGGTGAAAATCATGTCTGTTTGTTATCCAGGTTTCTGAAACTAGGATATGATTTTCCAAAAACCTGTTCACAACCAGGATACTCGTGCACATTTAAACACACTCTTTGATTGATGTATGTTAACTGGCAACAGACATCACAGCTTCCATTTCTACTCAAGAATGACTCTTGCTGGATGAATGTAGCAGAAAGCATCAACAAAGCGTCACTGTTGCTTTGCTTACTTTATGTCTGATGTGGACAAGTCTGCTCTCCGCACTGATTTGAGGTATTAGGGATGTACGATTTTGAGAGACATGTATTTTTCAAGGCCCTGACATGACTCCAATCATATAGAAAGAGAAAGCTGTAGTATAATGCACTGCATTCTTTAAACATTGAAACTAATATTAATTTAGAGAAAGTGACAAGTTATTTTTAAACCTGTAATCATTTTTTGCCACTTGGAGGCAGCATAAGTTGTGAACACAACTTGTTTACTTACACATCCAGCAGTTACGGAGCAACATTATCATTCTCTTGCAGTCATGGCTCTGGCCACCTGATCAACGTAGGTCCAACATTCTCTCTCTTTTAGCTCTGTTTTTGGTCTCTACCAACTCGTAAGGAAAACACTTGGTTCTTTAATTGCTAAATGCTTCACCATGGTCACCAAACGAGGTAGAATTCACTCATGGCCCGGGTCCCCTTTTGTAAGGTGACAACACTACGCTCATGAGAGGCTCAAACTGATCCACTGTTGTGCTCATTGGCAGCCGTTTCTCTCCAGCCAGCTACCTAGCTTTTTATATTTCTTAAATTGGTGTGAAAAATATTAACTGCTCCTGTACCACAGCTTCTATATCAACTAAAGAATGACACTGGAAGGACTAATGTGGCATAAAGCATCAACAAAGTGCTGTTGTTCTATGCTTACTTTATGTCTAATGTAGACAAGGCTGCCATGCACAATGATTTGAGGTGTTGTGATGTATGATTTTGAGAAACATGCATTTTCCATGGCTTTGGCATGACTACAATCATATAGGAAGCTGCGGTATAATGCACTGCATTCTGTAAATATGTTATCTATCCTCTGCAGATGTCTTATGTTTTATCTTGGCATCCTTGCATCATATTTGTTCATACCAGCCCAGCAGAGTGGCTTATTTTCTACCCTACAGTTTACTATAATATGCACTGCATTCACCGTATTTACACATGATCATGGTCCGTGTAGTTCACTTGTGTCTTGAAGTTCATATACTTTCAAAAGCTGTTATTTCCCACCACTTTTAGGAGACACCCAACATGCCAAATTCCCTCAGTGCAGCTTGGAGGAGGCTGAATATAATGGACTGCATGTGTTAAAATCGTCTGGTATTATGTTTCAAGATCTGTCGGCATCTGATGTCACTGAGGCAAGCTGGTGACATATCAATAATAGCTTCCCAGTGCCACTCATTAGAGCATCCTCAGAGCACAAGCAAGCACTGATTGAAAAGAAGAAAGATAATGACAGTTAATAATAAGAAGGATAGCTGATTAAGTCATGGCCAGGATCCTTCTCTCTGCCTCTCTCCTCTTTCTCTCCCCTTTTCTCTTGCCTCTGCTCTCTCATTGAATCATTCTGTCACCATGAAAATTACCGCCTTGTCCTTTTGACACCGCCATGATTAATTGCAGAAACATAAAGGTGTATATGGACCAATGCATGATTGTTATGTTTTCAAAAAGGCTTCAGATTTGAGATGTTGGGGAGGTGGGGGCAGCTTGGCAGCGAGCAGAGTGCAGGTGCTTTCATCCCCGTCTATTCACAGGAAAAATGCAAAACCCTTCTCACGCCATCCCAGCTTAATTTTACCACCGCTGTAGTCCATTGTGTATGGGCTACTGCTTAGAATTACATCTCTTTTTTTTTCTGTGCTAATTCATTTCAGAATGAAGTAAGTGGTTTGTGTCTGGTTTCATTGTCTGCACATATTGGACTATGAAGTGTTTGGGGATTTATAACAGAGGCGTGATTGATAATCACTTTATTCCATGCAGTAACACTGTCTGTAAGAGAACAATACAACTGCAATGCCAAAAACACTCAAAAATCCCCTTTTACATGAGAGCAAGCGCTACTTTACAAGTCCTACAGCAGCAAGATGTAGTACCTAACCAGCCAATGAGTTGATTAAGACAACATAGCCACTTTGGACATTCTAATGCGTGCTGGCTAAATGAAGGATGCACATTTTATAATAACCTCAGAGTTTAGTTTAGTAGCTATTCTTCCTGGGGTTCACAAAAGCTTTACTTTGTGATAATGCACCAACAATTTATATCGTAACACATTAAATAAACAGGACAAAGACTAGAACACACACACGAAAAGACAAGCTCCTGACATTACAAAGTCCAAATCACCAGTTAATTCATTTAGAAATAGTATCCATCACTTATTTGACTAGAAGTATGCTATATTTGTTCCCACATGACCTACATAGGAATGAAACATTTAGAATTCTAACATTTAAAAAAAACTCTGCCTATTGACTAGAAGTTAAACAACCAAAATAATGTTTCTACATCTGTTCAAGGTCAAAAGACGCTGTTTTATTTTTAAGGTAAACTGTAAGATTGATTAAGTTTGTTCTTGCTTTTGGTAATGTAACATTTCCTCCTTTTTAACAGAGACATGTCTGACGGATACAAGTAAGAAAAAGAGTAGTCTGTTTTTAACATATAACCAAACTAGACAATGATGCATTGCAACATTTGTTCTGTGTCCGCAATGGAGCACAATGTGCACCGCTCTATTTTGAACCATTTGTATTGTCTTTGTCTTAACCTTCATAACACTAGACAGTATTGCAGGCCAATAGTCAAGATGGGATAGTTTTAAAGCTTGGATTTCCTGTCTTATTGAGTTTCATGTGAAAAACTTCTTTTAAATGATGTCCATGCTAATTGACTATCTAAGATACTGCCTAGAGGCTTGGTCTCAAACACTGATCAATATATACATCTTTTATACAAAGCCTTGGATCCGGTTTCCTACTAGAGTGTTTTGAAACAAATACAATGCTATTTGTCTTGACCATTTTATTATTCCTCATCCATTTCACAACCAAAAGACTCTTTTACTTAACAAGTGGCAGGTCATTTGTGAAAATTATGTACAGCAATGGCTCAAGACAACTTTCTTGGGCACTCCACACCATGGTGGAGGAGTTAGTTCTAAAAAGAGAAGCGACTTCAGTAGTGTGGAAGGGGTTTGGTTACAATAAATTAGATGCAGAACAAACCACGGTAATATATAAGAAGTCCAAAAGGATTTTAAAAGCAAAAGTGGGCAATACAGCAAACTAACTAACAACAAACCTCAAGCAGAAGCAGCAGGTTGGGTACGAGGAGAGCCAAAAAAAGATGTTATTTTAAGGCTATATCATCCAATCCTATTTGCCATTAAAGAAGACAGATTGTGGCTTATTACTTAAATTAATTAAAATCTTAAACCACAATAATGCAGACTGAGCCAGCTCCATGTTTTACCAATCAATCGTGATCAATAATATCAAATGAAACTGCAAATTCAAGTAGGACAGCACCAGTCACTTTCTTCTCTTCAGTTTCTCTCAGCCAAACATCTGTCATTTAATTCAAAGCAGTCGCTGTTGAACGTCCTCTGTTTGCATGTTGAAAATCAGTCGTTAAATTATTAATAAAAAAAAAATAGTATTTAATTTTGTTCACACAATATCCTTTTGAGGATTTCACTTAAAACAAGTAACAGCCTTATAGGTTGATTATTAGGTGGTGAGAACTTTACCATTTTGGGGTAGTGTTATTATTTTACCAGTTTTCCATCCTTGTAGATATAAACTTTCATTGAAACTTAAATGAGCAACCACAGTAAGTAGGTTCCTATCAAGACTGCAATCACCTGTTGGTTTATGTCTGCAAGTTCTTGGCATGTTTTACCTCATATACGCACAAAGTCAAATTTAAAAATTATAATTTTATTTATTTTATTAACAAAAAAGATATTTTGTTATCTATTTTCTGGCATGTTATTCAGGACATGGACATGTTTGGAAATTTCAAGATTCAAATGTTGTCTTTCAAGCCATCTTAAAAGACAAGATATGGTTTGTTGTGCAACAATGTACTGCTTAATAACCATTTAATTTTATTGTGCGCCATAAAAAATAATTTTCTTTTCATCGATGCACAATGCGTGCTGGATAATCACATGAAATACGACTCTTCTAAAGCAGTACCCAACAAAAGTTCCCATGTCACTTTGTGAAATGTAACCATTTATTGGAGACATGTATCACAGTGAGAGACAACCCCAGTGTTATTTTGGCAGCTTTATAATCACTTGTGGAAAATTAATCAGTGTTTGCTCTCGCATTTGAACGGACGTGAAAGAAGTGATGCGTTTTCTGTTATCTCAGCCTGTCAGACAAGTAAATGTGGGAAATGAGATTTTAGCAAATTAGTAGGTAGCTTGAATGAATACAGCCCAAGTTTATAGCGATGGCAGATGTCTCCTTAATTGTGCTCAGATTTTAAGATGGATTGTGGATTGATTTATATTAATATTTGCAGAGATACAGGGCTCCGGTGGCTCAGTTTGTTTGGGCACATGGCATGTAGTCTGGCAAGGGACCTTTATCACGTCTCTCCCTCCCCTTTTATTTGGCTGCTGTTAGCTGTCCAGTACATTCAGAAACACCATCGAACTGTTGCGAGAGACAATTAAACACTTTTGCAGGATGTCAAGTCTTGGCCCTGCAGAACTGCAGACTACTCAGACAAAGCATTTTACTCCCAAGTCAAGATTTGTTAGCCGTTAATTGAATGGTGTCATGAAAGTTGATATTTTAGAGCTTGATATGTTCAGCAGTAAAGAAAAAGTGCTCACATTAAAGGAACAGTTTGGATAGGTTGTATGAGTGAATTAGCCACAGTAGACACCACATGGCATGCTCCCAGTTTGGAGAAGCAAAAAAGGGCACCAGCATGGAGGCTAAGCAATGTACTGCTGTGTGTGGGGTCAGCAACAAAAGGTATTTTAGCCACATTAAAAAACGTCCACCAAAAAAAATCAGTATCAGTTTAAGTGTGCACTATATGTAGAATATTTTCATAACTTTACTTTGCCATCAAACACCCTTTTCTGAAGGGAAACTACCATTAGATAAGCAAAGTATCTCTCTCTCCAAACCAACCAAACCCCACAGGCACAATCGGTAAAGTTACCTCGTATGGGATTTGCTGGTCGGCAGCTGCCTTGATCTATTGGTTTGTTTGTATTATTATGTGACCTTGATAGATAGTTCAGATTCAAAAATACAAAAATAGGTCCACACACCAGAAACTGCTCCTGTTAGAAATTTTTATAATATCACCACACGTGACGTTTCGGGGACCAGCCCTTCATCAGACATGAACAAGACTGTATATACTCTATATATACAGCCTGACAGATCATGTGATCACACATCATGGATATACACAAACAGAATACAACACACTACAGGAACAATACAAAATTAAGAAAATACACAGTTGCAAATACATTTACAAATACAAGTACAATTGGATCAAGCTCAATAATATGCTGAAAAAAGGCCTGCAGTGCCAAGAGTATCACCTCGAATATCACATGACTGAAACATCAGGTATAAACCGTCATAATGACTTTCAAATTCAAGGTGCAACTATAGTGGAAGATATTTATAATTTAAAAAAAAAATTAAAATAGAGGCACCTATAATACTACAAAAAGTAGTGACACTCAATGAAAAATACCACAGCAACGTACCAAACAAATTTTAAATAGAACAGCAAGTAAACATCCCTCCCACAGCAATGGAAAAATACATAATATATTATAAAAGAGAACCATATGCTGGGGGAACAATGTCCACACAAAAGCAGTCATATATCCATAAGATTAAGGCACAAGCATCAACTGTAAGTGCGATACATGATTCACAAAAAGGCCTCGAATCAAAATCTTCGAGTCTGTAGCTCAGATTCAAACCATCTCTTTAACGTGAGCACTTCTTCTTTACTGTTGAACATATCAAGCTCTAAAATGTCAACTTCTCAGACACCGTTCAGTTAACGCCTAACAAATCTTGACTGGAGTAAAATGCTTTGTCTAAGTAGACCGCAGTTCTGCAAGGCCAAGACTTGACATCTTGCAAAAGACTTTGGTGAATCTGTCCATTTAAGACAGCAAAATCACACAGTAAGACAAACAAACTAAGAGACTGAGGCAGCTGCAGATCAGCAACTCCTGTGTTCTGCAAGTGATTTTGCTTATGGAGTTTGGTTAGTTTGGAGAGAGAGCAATATTTGGCTTATATAATGGTAGTTTCCTGTCAGAAGAGGCTGTCTGATGGTGGTGAAAATATTCTAATTATTATGTACACTTGAACTGATTTTTGTAGCTAGGCCTTTTTTTAGTGGCTCCGAACAAACTAACCTGAATTATCCCTTTAATTGAAGTGCGTCTCACAAGTTGGCATTTCAGAGCCTGGTATCCAACAGTGAAGTAAAAGTGCTCAACTCATTTATAACATTAGTCACGTCAGAAGCCAACAAATTCTGCCGTTTGGCATTTAATTTAACATGATTCACTTGTGGTCACAGCCACTGCAAAAATATGCAGTGTATATGGGGAAAAGTCTCACAATTGATGATGGCATGCATTTAACACTGAAAAAATTCCTTGACAAAGAGGATGAGCGGTCACAGATAATCAGTGCTGACTTGACAGGATATTCACTAAACAACATTACAAACTACAGTCTAAAATGTCTGAACTCCTCTAACATTTCTGTATATGTCTATTTATATCAGTGTCTGTGCAGTATTTCCATATCCATATGTGATCTGCTTCCTTGTAATGAAAGGGGAAATGAAAAAGGAGCAGAACTGCAGGATAATGACACAGAAATAACACTTCACTCTCTCCCGCAGCTACATATCTGTTATCCCATTCATTCATGTCTTTGATGAAACATTGATTGATTCCTTTTCTTATACTTCAAGCAGACAGGTGGCGTTGAAAGATATTTAGTCACGGTGGGATCTTATGAATAGGTAAACTGACGCTTGAAATTTTGCTGGAGGTAACACCTCTATAAAGGTATTATTTCTGACTCATTCAGCGTACGCAGCACATGACGCTGTGCACTATGTTAAGTCATGTAGATGTTTAATCAATATTTCCTTTATGCCTATAAATTAACGTGTCTGTTAATGTTTAGAGAAACAAATCAGTTATCTCGGCTTACACAATTAATTCTCTATTATACCGATCCATAGCCAACACAGGTGTTTTTGTGTACCCACACCATTTTGTCCAACAAAAGCTACAGAACAGGTGCATGGATCGTTCTAATCCACGCTGCTCCCCCTCCACCTGCTGTGATAATTAATGAGGTGTTTTAATACACAGTGAAAAAGCTCCTGCTCCTCGCAAGTTGTAGAGTAGCCGTAGGAGTCAGTAGCAGACGCAATGGGGTCATTGTGGATCTGAGGTTGATGTTTCTACTTCCCATTGTGCTTTTGGATTCTAAGCTCTTGCTCTACAGAGCATATTAGGTGAATGCAGATAAAGGGTGATGGGTATTAACTGCTCCCACATGGTAAAATTCAACAAAAGAAAATGGGTTAATCTGTGCAGCTCCAGTTGTAAATAGACTCATATGCTATGCTGGGCCATAATCAATACTTATACTTAAAGGAATAGTTATTGTGTTATTAAATGGATATTTGAAGTAGGGTTATATTAGATGCTTATCCATAGTTAGTGTAGATGGCGATCAGTAAACCCCCAGTTTGTAGAAGCAGCAGGAGTGGTTGTGTAGGAATTAAGCAATGTCCTGCTGTGGACAAAATCAACTGCAAAACATATTGTAGCCACTTTAGTTCACCTAAAAAAATCAATATGGGTAAGCTAAATTTGGAATATTGTGACCGCTTTATTTTGCTCCGAAGTAAAGATTTGTTAGGCATTAATTGAAAGGTGTCTTAGAAGTTGGCAGACTTTGAAACGGCCTGCCAGAGGAGAATCAGTGACATCTTTTAAATCACTTCTTAAAAACATTTTTATAGACTTCATTTTATGTGATGCCATCATCTCTTTCTAATATATTTAATTTTATTCTTTTATTTATATTTCATTCTTATTAATATTGACATGTGATGTTGTCTTATTTCATTCCTCTTATTTATTTATATTGACTAGACAACATCATGTTATGTCTCTATAATCTCCTCCCTCTATTTTCATTTATTCTTATTGTTGTTTTTCTTGTTTTACTATTCTTATTTCTTTTACTGTTTTGTGATTTTTTTCTTGCTCCTATTTGGCCTTCTGTTGTTATTTTGCCTCCTTGGTATCCTGCTCTTTTGCTTTGTCTGTCAAAGCACTTTGTAAACTCAGTTTTTAGACGTGCTATAGAAATAAAGTTATTATTAAAATAAAGTTAATATTATTATGAAAAGATAGCTTAATGATGTAGTAGGATCACCATAAAAACAGTTGTGTAGCTGGAATCGCACTTCTGGATATTGGATATTGTTGTGCATTAGGAATAATATAGAAAATGTACCTACAAGGTGCAGTTGTGTATAAACATATGTGCAGGTTCAGAAGGTGCATTTGAAAGTAAACATAAAACATGTTTTAAAGGATCACTTCGCATTCACCAAAGTCAGACGATGACACAAACAAAGTAACAAGGTGTTCTTGCAAGGTAAAATTACTGTTTTTCTCTAAAGAGCCTGGATGTTTTGGTGAGAGTGATAATGGGCTTGTGTAACAGCAGTTTCCCACTGGAAATCTCTCAGTTGCTTAATGACTAATTGGCCTTGTCAGGGCCAGCTTAGGCCTTTGTGGGGTCCTCAACGGAATTTGATTATAATTATTATTTATTACTATTTTATTAATGATTTAGTAGTATTAGTTTTAGCAGTGGTATTAGCTTGTCAATCTGTTAACACAATATTGTGTTTTGTAAGATCACCATTGACAATAATCTATCACAACAACAACAAAAAAAGAAACATTTCAAACTCTCTTTGGGGACCTCTGGTGGCCTGAGGGACCCTAAGCAATGTAGTTTGCTGATGCCTGGGGCCGGTTCTGGGTCTTGTTTTATCACTGAGGTATAAAGGGGAAAAAAAATCATTTTTGTGTCTCAGGTCTTTCTGGGATTGGAAAAACTTGAATTTAAGTTCAAGTAGTCCTTGACAAAGAAGTACAAACACAGCACACTAGCAGGACACCATAACAAAGTACAGCCATCATTACCCCAAGGTATAAAAAGTGCAACACTCACTGATCAATGCAGTAACCTTCAAATAGTGTGTTTAACTCGCCTCAGTAAGTCAAGAGTGTGAACCACAATTTCTGTGGCACAAAGCCTGGTGCGAACTATGATGGTAAACTAAAAAGGGTATTTCAGCAGTAGTTATACACATTCAGTTTTATGCTTTATCAGCCTAGTTTTGTGGATTATAACAACTTGAAATTACATCCTGTACCTTTAACCTGCTATTATTATTCTCTCCATATTGTATGTGTGACATCATCACATATTTTCCAGATTTCTCCCCCCAACAGTTAAGCTGCCATTTTCTCTTGGTGACTCATCTAATGCAACACAAAATTATACTTTGTCATCAAATAATATATTATGTTTTATATAAAATGGTTCATCTGAATTGGGTAAATTGTTCTTTAAGTTTTCGGAAACTCACTGGATAAAACCAGCTTTTGAGCTCAAGTGTATTATTTTACCAGTGTGCAGGTTTCCAGAGAAGGGAAAGCATTCAAGAATACCTGACACAACCTGAACTGTAGCTAATCCACTGTAGGTGTCTAATAATGTATCTTTGCACCTGTTTGTGCAGTGAATCCAAGCTACACTCACCCTATGGAGGAATTTACTGTTTTAATTTTTTTAAAATAATATCCACTATTTGTGTGTGCACTAATTAAAAAGTAACTGGACTTCTAGACATGGCCATTTGTCATCTTTTAACAACAGATTGCACTGATGTGATTTCAGAATTTCTCCAACAAGGACAATTTATTATCAGACGTGATCGACTGGATGGAAAAAAGAAAACAGCCACTTCAAGCACCCAAATCTGCTTTTGCTCTAATGAAACATCTAATTAAATTTAATGAAAATCTATTGGAATAAATAATAAGGACTGCTGTGCATCAACTTCTACAGTCACATCCAAAAATGAACAAACTTGGGAGAAAAAGAAAATGTCTCCAAGTTTAAAAGAAAAGTTTGTTTGAACCCCATCTCTGTACTGGAAGTGTAGTGCAGGTAGATGGGGCCATAGAGCAATTCAAGGCAGGGAGAAGCAGCAGGTTGATTTGAAGGACAAATAGGCAAAGTTATCTCTTTCTTTATCCATGAAACTGACAACTATCAGTACCGCTGAGTGCCTTTGAGCAAGGTCACCCAGCCCCATGTGGATGCATACCAGCCTGCTCTGATGGCAGACATTAGAAACTTTTTAGAGTTGGCTATAAATACTTTGCTACAACCGAGCAGCACGACACAGCTTGTAATATAATGATGTTGCATCTGTCTTTGCAAACATAACCTCATCAACGAGGGGGCCCTCACAGACAGCCCCCATTTATCAGTGTTTTAAAATAAAGCTGCTAAAATAAAGTTTAAACTGAACACTTTAAAAATAACATACAGGCATTTAGTGGAATCAACTTGAGCTGAAGGCTTTTGACTTGAAATAATGAGTTGAATGAATGTACTGTACAGAGTTCAATCAACTCATTAAGCTGAATCACCAGCATGTTAGCAGACTTCCCAGCATGCATTTAGTTTGAGAGTTAAAACTCTTCAAGGACCCTTCTTTTTTAAGAAAACATTTATGAAGAAAACTGAGTCACAGTTTCTTGTTTTCAATATAACAAACACCCTGTGAACACTGATGAAGGTTAGTATTTAATTTGGTCCCTACCCTCTTACTCTTAAACTTTAATAAGTTCGCTGGGAGAAGGTTCAAATATTGTCTTTGTGAAGACGCTGGAACAAAGCAGTTCCAACAGAAGCTTCTTTGTGTGAAATGAAGAACTGAGAAAATGTAAAAGAAAATCAGATTTGTTTGGAGTGTATGTTAATGTGATTGATGAGTTGCTGGTTCAAATTAGAGCTACTAAAAGGAGTTTTTAACTGGTTATGAAACATTTGGATTCTCCTTGAAATCAGATGAAATCAGCCTGTTTACATTTTACAAGGAAAAGTTACTACAGTAAGTAGTATGATGCTATTGTCAAAAAGAAGCAGGAGATTTTTATGTAGATAATTTGTGGATATTACGGTGGAAACACTACTGCTTTTGTCCCCAGGGGCCTCTGAAATCAACAAAATAAGAAAGTTCCTCATCGTAGCTTTAATATCTTAAGCTTATTGAACATGTTTTATCAAGTACAACTGAATAAATACCAAGTTTATTTGACTAGACAAGTGTATGTTTTGAATCATTGCAAAATTACCTCAACTTGTATATGGAAAAGAAGGTTGTGTTTCAACAATGAGATTCTCAGTGGAATGACTTGAAGTGGGCTACCTTTTTAATGGAAAACCTTTTTTTTTTTTTTTGCAGTAAATGAAACTCAGAAGACTCCAAATAATCTTCCGGCTTTGTCTATTTAAAATACATTTACATAAATACATTCTGAGTGTTATTTCATTGTGCAGTTTATTAAAAAGAATAGCAGCGTCCTTCAACACAGAATAATAAACTCGGTAGTTGTATAGTTGCCCCATTGATCTGAATTAAACTTGACTACATTGTTGAAGTGTTAAGGACTTCAGAGAAAAAGCAATACATCGTAGTGCTGCATTGTGGCCCAGGAATTATAGATTTTATCCCTTTTGTGACAGTGAAAATATCATTTGGTGTTATTCCTCGGTAGCTTGGCCTCATCCTTACTTGTTGACACTCATTATTGCTGTTTACTCACTCAAGGCGTAAGCCCTTGAGGCGGCACCATGTCAAAGCATGCTTCAACCATCTCATCATAAAACCCTCTAACAATACAGTGAACTGCACTGTTTAAAATAATGACTCTTTGCTCTTTAGCAAATTGAATTCAAATGACCAAATGTCCCCAAAATGCTGCAGATTAAATTATCTTGAAAAAAAAAAAAAGAATAGACAGCAGCATTTCTGTTTCCAAAATAGCAACACCACAGGCAGTGACTACAGAGTGCAACCTTATTTCAATGCTAATATCTGGAGGTTATAGGCTGAAATGGGAGAATAAATTCCCTGTCAGGATACTGGGCACACAGAGATGTTAATAGACTGATGAAAGGGTGAGAGAACTCCTGTAATATCCTGGGAAAACCGTCTCGGTGGCAGCGCATGCTACTACAAGACTGACACAGCAGATGATTTTTAAAGCTGCACTGATCAAAATTTTTGTTTTATCATGGAAAATAAATGTGTAATGTGAAAGTTGTTGCTCCTATAGTACCAAAACTCAGAGAATATTATCACTTAACCCTCCACTTCCCCGCATCTATACAGCAGTGGCAGAAGTACACACATTCTAAAAGTAAAAGTATGGATACTTGAGGAAAAATGAATCCTTTTGCGTAAGTTTAAGCACTAATTCAACATCTTTAGTGAAAGAGAAAAAGCACGGGCTCTGAAATGCATTCAAAATACAAGGGCAAAAAGAAGCCGTCTGAAGGACATTTCTACCGATTGTTTCTGTGCAAAACTAACTGAACCTCACCTATTCATCTCCTTCTCTTGTCTGCTTATCTTGTTGTGCCTTTTACATTGTGTGAATGTGCGATATCTTATGATACAGCAAAGAATAATCTTTTCTATGTGTTATTGTCACATTCTTTTCAGTTGAAAATGGTCTTGATGTTGGGAAGGCCTCGGATGCATTAACAGTAAAATAACGAGCCTCAATAGAAAGATATTTGTGCTAAAATGTAGGGAATAGAAATAAAAAGTTGTTAGAAAAATACCCAAGTAAAGTATAGATACCTGAAAACTCTACTTAAACACAGTAACAAAGTATTTGTACTCTGTTACATCCCACCTCTGCATCTCTACGGAGCATTTTAGTGCCTTTGAGTTTGTTGTTTTGGTTTTTACGGTCCACAGTGTTCGTGTTTCGGTCCACTCTCACCGCTTCAATCAACTCCATTTCCAGCCGCAGCGGGCAACTGTTTTCTGTTGAAAAAGTTCTATTACAGCCACTGTGTGCTACCTGCCCAGCACCTAAACAGAGTTAAAAGAAGAGTGAATATTGCATTCGCCAGGTGGCCAGAAACAGGGCTTAAAATTAATGTCTGCTGGTTGCGTAAAGAGGAACCTGTTTGTTGACAAGTTCAGCTTTATGAGACATTATTATGACAATGTTGTGCAGGTTGTTTGTTTTCTGCTCAAGTTTGGTAGAGAACAGGCACTTTTTTTTTTTTTTTATCAAAGGTACATGAATTATAATGAATTCACACATGACTTCATGAATGAAAAGACATTAATTCATTCATGTAGCACTTCATGAACTATTAGGAACAATTAATTAATGCAATGACTAATCACAGTTAATAATTATGTTCAAGTCTTTCTCATAGGTAAGTTAAAGGGAAAGGGCAAAAAAAAAAAACAAAAAAAAAAAACTGACCAGTCACAGCTGTGCACTTGTATTCTGTTGCATTCTCAGTGTTGTAATCATGATTAATTAAACATAACTTCTTCATGACTTCATCATGTTTGTGGTCCTTCAAGTAAAGTGGTGGCCCGTCTGCCTTTAACACTGATGAATAATGTCAGATTAATGATGGCATAATTGAGAAATCACATGTATTAACCATTTGCTGCTTATGCATATATTATAAATATTAATTTTCTTTTCCTGACTTAGTTAATTGATAATTGTAATGTAATTTCCAAATACATAATGCCTAAATATATAGAACACATGAGCACAGCTGTAACTGGTCCGTTTTTTGCCCTTTTGCCCTGCAGACTTGCCTGTGAAGAGGACATGGGCATCATTAATAACAGACTCTGACCAATGTGGAATTTTGGAGACCGATACCGATTTTAGAAGAGAAAAATCCACAGATTACTGATATGGTGGCCGATATAGTGAGATTTTTGAGCTGAAATGAAAGTAAACCTTTTGTATGTGGAGTGTGCACAGATTTTGCACTTAAACAAATAACCAATAAATATTAAATAATATTTAAGTTAAATATTGCTAGCATTTAGATAAAAGATTTTTTAAATGAACAAATAGCTAAATAAACAATTGCTGATTATTTTAATATTGTTAACCAATAGGGGCAAGCCCTTAAAACAAGAAGTATAGCTTGTTGTCATATACACCTACCAGAGAGCTCCTCTTTTTACAATAAATGTTCTCCATTGTGCCAAATCTAAATCACCCCAAGCATTGTTCTACATTATATTTTCTCCAGCACATATCGGAAATCATATATCAATGCCGATATATCTGTAACAGGCCCAAATCAGGCCCATGTCGACCAACCAATATATCAGTTTGGCATTCATTAATAACTCAGAAATCATGATGATTAAAATACCTTAATATTGCATGAATCGACATATTGTTCTTGCATTAAGTCATGCATGAGATAATTCTTGTATATGCCTGTTAGTTCATGAAGAACAGTGAAGTCATGCATAAATTCATGATAATTCATGTAGCCTCACTATAACGTGTTACCACAACAAAAGTGCAGTAAAATATGTCCTTCAGGCTCTTTTTTTTCCTCCCCCTGCTTCTCACTGTGTGTCAATACTCTTTGTTCTGTCTTAGGTGTACTTCAAGCGCGATGGTGAGCTGATAGAGGTGATCTCATACACTCAAGCCTCCACTAACGAGCAGGGAGGCAGCTCAGCGGGGGTGAGAGGGGCCAGGCCGCTCATCAGCCGGGACCTCGACGACACCAAACTGCAGCGCTCCCTCTCCCTCCTGGACCCTGAAGGGCGGTCAGCACGTCTGTACACGGAGAGCCCGCAGCGCGTCCACACTCAGGGCCAGCAGGCCCACGAGCCAAGCCCCGCAACAGAGGTCATCCCAGAGACTGTGGTGAGCCGGGAATTCCCCCGCTGGGTGCACAGCACAGACCCTCTCTACTACTTCAGCCACACTCACCTCCCCCAGAGCGACGGCTCTGTGGTGGTGCAGGCCCGACTCACCTGGACCCTCAACCCTCAGCTGGACAACGATGCCCTGTTCAGCTGCGAAGTCAAGCACCCGGCGCTGTCCATGCCCATGCAAACAGAGGTCACTCTAGGTGAGCAGAATTCAGACTAACTCATTGTTTCTGCATGCTATTCTCATTCCTCCACCATAGTTTTCTCATCTGTCCTCTATTCCTCCTCCCACGCCATCCAAAACACTCCACCTACACACACGCACACACACCCTTTTCTCATTTCTTCTCCCTTTTAATCTCCTGCTGTCTCCTTGTATCCCCTTGCCGCACTTGGAAACCGACTGGGCCCCCTTATGTCTCCTTTGCAAATGTACTCAGAACAACACTGATTTTCATTTGATGCCGCTTAATTGTGTTACAGCTGAGCAGATTGCGAGTTTAGCGGCGAATGCAAAACTCCGAGTGACTGACAGGGCAATTCATCGAGCTGTCTGTTGCTAGATTGAGTTAACTCAGTACCGTTATTGAAAAAGTCAACCTGAATTAGAGGAGTCAAATGAGAATTTAGACACACTGACCAATGTTATATCATTGGAAAGACAATTTCAGAGATGCTGGCCTCCTTCGAACTTCAATGAGTACTACCTCCCTTAAGCGCCACAGTCTCACGCTTTAGTGTTTTAAACAGACGGGTAGCCTGTAAAATTTATTCGTTTGTTCATCTGCAGACTATCAAAGCAGAAGACGTAGTGATGCAGATACTCACTTCTGAAAACAGGAGTCATACTTTAAGGGAAAAGTTTGCATTAAGTTTTAATCACTTGTGATCCAACACACACACACACACACACAAAGACACACACTCTCTCTTTTTTTTTTCATCTAAAAACAAAGATGGCTTCCAGCGCATCCAATTAACACTTCAAAGGCGATACGTTGGCATGGTCCTCCTGGAAACAAGCCACGCAATCCTGACATGATAAACAGAGACATTATCTTCCATGAGATGCTAGCAATGGTTGAAGGCAGAAGGAGACTCGGAATGAGGAGATTGTGGCTCGAACATGTTTGCTCTCTGCATTGTGTCTCGCTGTCAGTATTTTATCTCGCATCACCACCTTTCATCTCATTAAAGTTATCCCTCTTATTATGCTGGTGAGCCGCCACGGTCACTCCGAGTCAACGTATAGAAACTGTCATTATTATCTCAAAGTGGAAAGGCATTAATAGATTTAAGAAATGACAAGTAGGGGTTTAAAGTCTCCCAGAAACATAGAACACTACAGCTTTTTCCTGCCTTATTTGTGGTCGATTGTTATCGAGGGAGATCCGTGAAGATTTACATACATTATCCAAAACACCATCAGTGCAGTTTATTGATATTGAAGTCAATACTACACAGTGACGCTCACTTACTATTGTCCCAAGCTTGATGTTTTAAACATTTCAGAGGTGCACTGGACATCATACACTCTTAGAAATAAGGGTTCTACCCGGAACCATTTGCTTCTTAAGAACCCTTTTTTGATTAAACTATTTGTCACTTGTTCTTTGATGCGTTCTTCTTTCTTGAGTGTTCCATTAAGAACCCTTTCTGGAGGAAAGACAAGGACTGTTTAAATCCTTGAAGAACTCTTTTGCTAAGGTTTCTTTGTATCCTAATATAAAAGGGTTCTCGGTAGAACCCTTGGAACCCTTGGAATTCTCTTGGAATCTCTGCAGCGGCCATGAGATGAATATATAGGGAATATATAAAGGTAAACCCTCTCGGTGGGTTCTAATCAAGACTCTTGGAATATAAAATGGCTCTCCGTAGCACCTCCTGGGTTGGTTCTAAATAAAACCTTTGGAATGTGAAAGGGTTCTCAGTAGAACCCCCTGGTTGGTTTCTAGGTAAAACCCTTGACATGTAAAGGGGTTCTCAGTAGAAGCCACTGGGTGGGCTTTAGATGAGACCCTTGGAATAGAAAAAAGTTCTCAGAAGAACCCCCTTGGTAGGTTCTAAATAAAACCCTTTGAATATAAAAGGGCTCTTGGTAAAACCTCCTGGGTGGGTTCTGAATAAAACCCTTGGATGTAAAAAGGTTTGCTGTAGAACTCTTTGGATGTGTTCTTGTTAGCACCCTTAGAGGGTGAAAAGGTTTTGAATAGAACCCCCAGAGACCGTTGTTGGTTGAACCATTGTACCACATAAGGGTTCTTCTTTAGAACCTCTCATAGACCTCCAGTGACACCCCCTTTCTGGATGGACCCTCTCACAAATGGTTCTAGATATCACTATTTATGTTAGGCTCTAGATAGAACTCTTTGTAGAGATTCCAAGTGGAGCCTTTATAAAAGATTCTACCAAGAACCAAAAAGGGTTCTTCTATGGGGACAAGCCAATGGATGTTAACAGATGTTTGCCTGAAAAAAAAGAAGTTTTATATTTTGGGTTAATTTCAGCTCTACACTTTTTGTGTGCCAAGTGGATTTTCCTGCCAGTATCCAGTATACATATCTGGGTAAATAGGGTGAATCTACAGGGTCTCAATTAGTGAGGAAGGGACACTCCTTTCTGTTGTACCTTTTGAATCAGTTTTTACTTCAGAATGAAAATAGGAGTTTACTTTTTAGATTAAAAAAAAAAAAAATCTTGTGCAGAAAAGCTTAATGGACCCGGCTGGTATTATTCTATATGTGTTTTTTCTGTCAACAAATTCCATGAAAAGATCAAAACCCTACCTTGACTCTGACACTCAGCCCCAAGCGTTATGATTTAAACTGAACACATAAATCTTTAAAAAATAAAAAACCCCTCACACATGTATAGTTTCATTTTTAAGAAAACGTGATAAATTTTTAAATACAGCTGCAGTTTTGGCAAACAAAGCTCCAACAAGACAAATAGTTCATTTGCAGGTCACTATTTTCAGCTGCGTATTAATAGACATTTGGTGCATGAGTGAGTATTCATATGTGGGACTGATTCAAAATAAACTAGAGTAGAAGGGCACTCAGAGAGCACAGACCTCTGCCAAGGCAGTCCACTCTTCTATGATATGTAAATCTGCATATCTGTGGTTGGGTTTATTGCAGATAATTCATATTTGGATGAGGTTAAGAGTGTAATTAGTTGTTGGATATGCATGCATTTACATTCACATAGCCACACCTTAGTTTAAGAACAAAGCATTCTAACAATTGTGGCAATATTACAATTGTACCAGTTCTCCCATGAAACCACTGTCCAAGTGAACCCGTGAATGTGGGTTGTGATATTGAATTTACGTATTGCCACAGCTGACCCTTCCTAAATCCCATCACTTTTGCTCTCTGCTCCAATAGCAGTTGAACAATCTTGGTAGAACCTCAGTCAGCTTTCCTGTTTCTTGTACTTAAATATGCTTTGTGCTGGGCTCATTTATGTTGAAAAGAAAACCACATTTTGAAGATGGTTAAAAGTTTTTGCTGGGGATCTGTAAAAGCAACATGGTCACATCAAAGTTAGCTAAGGTCAGAAAAACATTAGCTAGCTAATGATTTGCATAGATATAGTTTTGCTAACATTATCTCTCAGATTTAACTAGCTATTTAACGATTGATCTAGATTAGCTAGTGATTAGCTAGCCTTTTGCTAACATTAGCTATCAGATGTAAGTAAGTAACTAGCTCATGTTTTGTTAATGTTAGCTAACTTAAGATGGGACTATATAGCTTTTACAAGTCCCCCAGCAATGTTTTTTTAACCATCTTCAAAATGTGGTTTTCTTTTCAACATAGACAAGCCTAACATAAGATATCTAGGAACAATAAACAGGAAAGGAGGAAGGCTGTCAATTGGCTGTTTTGTCACTTTTGAACTTAACTACCATCTACTGGATTTTAAGAATTATGGTATTTATTAGGTTTTTTATAAGGTCAAATTCCCTAGCTTGAAATGTTAACAAAAAATAAATAATTAAAATAAAATAAAAAATAATATGTGTATCCGCCTAAATATATAGAGCCGCTCCAAAATGCAAGGGGTTCTTCCTTGGCCCGTGCTACACACTTTCACCAAGTGTCATGAAAATTGGGCGAGTAGTTTTTTTTGTTATCCTGCTGACAAACAGGCAAACAAATGGCATCAAAAATATAATCTCCTTAGGTGAGGGAATAAAGGCCCATTTCACTCAGTGCAACAGTGTGGCTTGTTGACTACAGTTTTTAATAATTATACAGTACTTGTTAGTGGGATAATTTTTTTTTTTTTTTTTTTTTAGTCTTTTCATAGGGTTTGTTGATAAGAAAAATATTTAATATTGCCAGCCTTATCCTTTAAACCATTTAATCATGTCTAAGAAGAGGAGAGGATCTGGTGTCTAAAAAAGCCCTTTGGCCCCTATTTAAAAACCAATTGTCACAATTGCTATTGTCATTTTTTTGAAATGGGAATATCTCATAGCAGAAAATCGTCTTTTAAAATGTAATAACTGTCACCGTCACATCCCAAGTGGATAGAAATATAGTACATCACATGCGAGAAGGAGACGGCGGCACCCGTTGAAGGTATAATGGCACGAGCTGTCTTCTCCAGACAAAGTATCGCAGAAGAGATTCTTTCTCACATGTTGATGATAAAACAGATGACACACCCTGAGGGGAATGGGCCCCTGTGAAATTCTTGCTAAATGTCAAAGGCGCTAATATTTTGACAAGCTTTCTCTCTGTGCTATGTTTGAAGTTATTAATTTATCACTACCTTTGTTCTTTTAAGGAGATGGTAGAAGCATCACCAGACATTCTGGGTTTTTTTTGTTTTTTTCTCTACCACCTAAAGAAAAGAGAGCAGAAAATGTGCGTTTGTTGATTCTAATTGGAGCACACTTGAAATTCAAAGCATTCACAGACCTGCTAGGGGCTTGATCCATCTTGAAATGGAATAGTCTAACAAAAGTAATAAGATTGTGATTCAGGTCAGAGGTTATTACAGTAGAAATTTGATTTGGCTCATATCTTAGACAAAATAGAACACAGATTTTTAAAGTATTGAGCTTTTATTTTTAATCTCTAATTGAATGTGAAACAGCTTAGCTAAGGATCCCCATCACTGACATACCCTATCCGTTTATATTATGCAGCTATAACTGGATAATTGCACTCAGGATCTGTCTGACTGTATACACACACTCTCTCTCTCTCAGTTCTCTCAGGTGTGTTTGGTCAGGAAATGAAAAGGAGGTCCTTGCAGTGCCCATAAGTAATAAATCTTTCAGAGATTTAATATTTCCACATGAGACGGAGCGACAGTCTGACAATCGACCAATGTTGCATTACACTTTATGAATATTCATGAATGGCTCCGTGTTTGCCATGCTAATGGACACTGTAGCTGGCGCTGGCCTTGGGAGTCCAAAAAAAAATCGCTACACCTCTATGAGATCGTGATGCTGGCTTATTCTATTCTCCTGGCGTGTGTGGCAGACAATTCATATTTGGATGTGAGTGTGAGTATAATTAGTTGCAGGATATGTGTATGTTTGCGTTTCCAGAGCCACACCTTTGTTAGAGAAGAAAAACATTGATACAGTTCTAGTGATATAACAATACCTGTTCTCCCATGATACCACTGTCCCTTAGTGCTTCATAACAGCTACTTTCAGTCAAAATTTGAGCAACTACAGGGCGCCTGGGTAGGTCAGTTGGTAGAGTTTGCGCCCCATGTATGGAGGATGTGAGTCCTCTGCAGCGGCCGTGGGTTTGACTCCCGCCTGCGGCCCCTTGCCGCGTGTCATTCCCCCACTCTCTCTCCCTATTTCCTATCATATCTTCAGCTGCCCTATCAAAGTCATCCCCTAAAAAAATACATCTTGAGCAACTACATGTGTGGACTGCCTCAGAGGATTACTTGTACCTCTGAATGTGGATTTGTGATAACAAGTTATCATGTTGCTACAATGGACCCTTCCTCAGTCCCACCCCATTTCACTCTGCACTCCAACAGTTGAGCAAACTTGGCACCCAGCAAAACTTGGCCAACTTTCCCCTTCCCTGTTTCCTGTATCATATGTCATGTTCTTGACTCATCTGTGTTGAAAAGAATGCCAGATTTTAAAGATGGTTAAACGATGTAGCTGGGGTACCCGTAAAAGCAACGTATATATGCTGAATCACAGTTTCTGTTAGCTCAAGTTAGCAAAGCGCTGGCTAACTAGCTACTAACTAACTAACTAGGGGGGTTCAACATAAGTGAGCCTAGCACATAGCATATCTGATGAGGGGGCTGTTCATGGACTCTTCTCAAAAACATGTTAACAGTAAAAGAGAAAGTTTACCGAGTTTCCAAGAGGGGTGGGACTTATGAAGGGTCAGTTGGCTATGTTTTGTGACTATTGAACTTTATGCATTAAAATGTCTAAAATCACTAGACATATGTTATATATTTTGTTGAGGCACGTATGAGACAGAGCAATAGTCTGACAGTCCACCAGTGTTGCATTACACTTCATGAATATTCATGGTTGGCTCTGTGTTCGCCATGCAAATGGACATTGAAGCTGACTTGGAAGTCAAAAAAAAAAAAAAAAAAAAAAAAAAAGGCGCCACACCTCTATGAGATCATGATGCTGGTTTACTCTAGTCTCCTGGATCATATTCATGACCATAGTGCATCTTAATAATTAAAAGAAGTTCTTTCTTTTGGATTTAGATGAGCTGAGGTGTTTATTATTCAACATCATCAGACAAGTGGTGGAAATCTCATTTCATACAGCAGTGAGGAGAGATCCAGGCTTCCTCACATCTCCCAATCATTGCTTTGCCAGACCGTGATAATCAAAGAGCAGATGCTCACTTTCAGGCAGGCGTCTGTGATCTGTGTGTGTGCAGGTGTGTATTTTGGGGGATTGTATGCCTATACTATGTGTATGGTTATTTGTATGTAAATGTCTGTGTTTCTGTCTGTTTGCCCTTGCAAATCTTGATGTGATGTGTGTACCTAGTATGTTGTTTGTATCTGTGGTCATCTGCAGCTCAGATCCACATTCATCAGCCTGTCTTATCTTCCTGCTTTGGGTCACCTAGTCTCTCCGTGAAAGACATTACACAGTGCCGGATCCACGGCGATAGCACAATCCAGCAGTCAGTCAGGCTTTTTAAATTCGCTTGCATGCCTCTCCAGCTTCTCTTTTTCAAAGAAACCAGTCACCCAGCTAATGCGACAGGTTCCCTTCGACTGCTTAAGTCTGTTGTGCAGCTGGGTAGACCTGTTGGTGTCTTGGCTTGGTATTAAAGCACACCTGATGCAGGGTAGCGCAGTTGTTTTTCTGCAGGGCATGTTTATTCTCTGACCCCTCCTGAAGTGATAACAGTTCCTTCCTGCAGACGGAAAGAAGTTGGGTCTTAGGTGAGGGTCTCATGGGACCCGTGGCTCATTTCCCTTGCGAGGCCCTCACCCTCAGAGAGAGGCTGTGTTATGTCCATCACACTGCATGCTCCCCTAATCAAAGGTGGTGACGTAGGACGCCAACTGTCACTGTTGGAGCAAATCCCAGAAATCAGCCATCATCTTCCCCGGCCATATGCCTTGCAAGCTCTATGTGACGCCATGACACCAGTATTTAAAAATACCCTTCCGCCAGTGTGTGGGCGGTGGAAAGATAGTGCTTCACGCTGACATGCCAAAAGTAGCCTGTGAAATGCAATCCGTCTTCAGCATGAGACGGAGCACTTAGCCATGTCAAACTGTTCGCGTGATTCTTTGGTTTGGTTGCCAACAAAAATATAAATGCAACACTTTTATTTTCGCTCCCGTTGTTCATGAGTTGAAGTAAAACATCTAAGTACGGCCATAACCGGGATTTTAAAAATATTGAGGTCATGAGTTGTAGCTTCCCCTGGAGAAAATTGTTAGGACAACATTTAATCTATAATACACTCAGGAAAAGATTAAATCGAAAGCAACTGGACTTGTTTAAAAGTCTTGTTGAAGACGTTTCGCTTCTCATCCAAGAAGCTTCATCAGTTCATGCCTGTCAGACTAGTCAGAGCTAGTTCATGCCTGTCAGACTAGTCAGAGCTAGTCTGGCTAGCTCTGACTAGTCTGACAGGCATGAACTGATGTCTTGGTTTGGTGCCAAAAAAATATAAAGCAAGACTTTTATTTCAGCTCCCGTTGTTTGATTGAGTAAACATCTTTCCTAAGATTAAAATGGATCCTGAGTTGTACTTCTGTAGAAAATTGTTGGACAAATTAATAAATACAATAATTATTTACTGAATAATGTCAGTGCCAACACATAAATGAAAATTGTACTGTTCTGTCAGTTTGTTTTTTTAACTTTTAGGTGTGGGGTAGCCATACAAAGACTTTGGTGGTTTCTGCACCCAGAAAAAAATGTTGTGTTCAATACAAGAGAAGAAAGAGGTGCTGGAAAATTTTTGACTTGGAAAGTTAAAATTTCATTCAACCTTATTTCTTTGTAAAAAAAAAAAAAAAAAAAAAAAAAAAAAAAGTTGACTTATATGTTCCACAGATTCAAGGAAGTTGCATAAAATTGTTGAAAAGATACATTCTCTCAAATTTTGTTCACAAATTTGTTCAAATCCTTGTCCTTGTGAGCACTTCACTTTGCCAAGATAATCCATCCACCTGACAGGTGTGGCATGTAGACAGAGTTGCTGAGTAAACAGTATGATTATTACACAGGTGTGTCTTGGACTGGACAGAATAAGAGACGTCTCTAAAATGTGCATTTTGAACGTGAAAAAAAGACATGTATTGAAGGCATTGAACCATGTCTATTTCACACAGGGCTACAGATACCACTTTTTTTTTTCCTCAGAGGGCAAAGTCATGACCCGCCCTACTCTACCTCTGATTGGTTAGTACTTGTTGCTTCTGTTGGCTGGGTTGGTCAGGTTGAGACATGAGCCATCATTGGTTGGGGTTTGGGTAAGAGTATAATGGTAAGCCAATCAGAAGCAGAGTAGGGTGGATCATGACTTTGCCCTCCTGGGGAAAAAAAATGGTATCTGTAGCCCTGTGTGAAAATAGCCATAGCTCAGTGCCTAATAAAAGTCTGCATATTTTCAGTGTGTATTTTTATGGTGACCGCTCAAGACACACCTGTGCAATAAACATGCTGTTAAATCAGCATCTCTATATGCCACACCTGTCAGGTGGATGGATTATCTTGGCAAAGGAGAAGTGCTCACTAATATTTTTGCTGAGTATACATGGATGTTTTCCTTTAATCTAAAAAAAAGTTACTGAGTACAAGATTTCTTCTTCAACCAGTTTGGTCTGCTTTGCACTGATTCTCAGGAAAAATAGATCAGTTTATGCAGAATAACACTTTGTCTAATGGTACTAGAATACGCTCTTTCACCCCTTTGTATTACTTGGATTCTCTCCAACTATTTTGTACAAGTCCAATCCTTTTCTTTCTGTTTTATAGAAGGATCCCAAGATGTGACATACAGTAAGATACATGGGCAATGCCACAGCGCTCAATCCTCTTTACACATATGATAGTGCAAGTTCTAAACCATTAGTCTGCTGCAGGCTTGTAGTCAATGACTGCCTAAGAAAAGGCCGTGCTTCATTAGCCACAGTGGACAGTTTGTTGCCAGATTAATAGCTAAATACTGAGGTCATTTGTCTGTTTATTTATTTATCCTTTGGTTTAACTCATCAATGAAAACAAGCACCCGGTGTGATTTATATTGAGAGTTCAAACCAAATTAATTGAAGAACTCCTGGGGTGGACTTGTACAGGCGTTATTGATAGGATGCCCTTAGTTTGAGTTTCATTGCATGTGCTGCTCAGTCGATTTGTCTAACATATGGAACCGCACAGCGTGTGAAGCACTTATCTTAAGGGGAATTGTTAATCATCTCAAATCATGCAGAACCTGGTTATACGGGCCTAATGCAGTATACTGTGCAGTTTAGCCGTGATGAAATGACTTACCTTTTTATAAAATTATGCAAATCACTCATTTTATCTCAACACCACCATACACAGGACAATCACCGGCCCCTCACAAGCTCAGAATATTACAATCTGCCCACTCCCTCTCCTGCTTGCGCCCTATTGTTTTAGAGGGTCCAAATGAAAGCCATCTGGGGGCCGCTGTCCACACCAAGACAAGGGAATTAGCTCTCTGAGTGTCCCTTATCTCACTGCCTCCACACTCCACTCGGTGCACTCCCATTCTCCTCTAGTAATGAGTATCTACCCAATTTAGTTCCTTTCCTCTCCAAGGGGGAATAAATCCAGCACAGTCCTTCGGATGAAAGAACCTGCAGGTCCCTCGCCTCTCGCCCCGTGACCTTAATTGACAGGAAATTGTATTTGTCTCCTTCCCTGTGTGACAAAACAGGTATCCAACAGGATTTGCTCTCCGTGCTCAGTACAATGACCTTTGTCTCTCTGTCTCTTTTTTCTCTTTTCAGCTGCTCCAAAGGGTCCTAAACTCTTGATGTCCCCCACCAGGGCAAAGGTAGGGGACACGGTGCGCATCACTGTGCAAGGATTCCAGGTAGGATCGCCCGGGGTAAGTGCATGGGGTGCTGAGCAAAAAAAAAAGTCTTCAAAAGAAGACAAGTGCACGTGTGCAGTTCTGCATGTTTAATTTTCCTCTGGAGTTACCACCACAGGAGCTTTCCCAGGAACTAGAAACCTTTAGAGGAACTCAGTGCATTTCCACGTTTCCAAGTTCTGGGCATTGCCACAGTTCTGTTCACGATTCTTAAACCCTTGGTGCTATCTATTGAACCAGTTCCACCAGTTTTGAGTGGGACCATTGTGATCAGGATGCTCATCAACAGAGGGTGTTGCACAATGCACAACAACTTGTAGAATATGAAATGCCCACTTTCATTCCCAAGGAAAACCTACTATTTTTTTGGTTCTTAACCAATTAATATTTGGCAGAAATGCTTGGAATGGTTCAAAATTTGGTGGATGAACCGTAACTGGGCTGGTTCCATGTTGGTAGAAAATCAGAGACCAGTCTAAATTAAGTCCATGCTCAGGGGATAGTATTTCCAAAACTACATGAACTATGGGAGCAGGACTTGCAGTGCTGAACATTTCTGATTGGTCAAGAATGACAGCCGTCAATTTTTCATGCATAGTCTTTGGGGTCATTAGACCATGGTGGAAATGCAGACAACAATTAGCTGAAGGAACCTTGAAGTTTCTTAAAAAGTAGTTCCTGGGACTAAAAGTTCTGGGTACTTTGGGTGGTAACACGGCTTCTGTTGGACATTGACATCTTTTCCTCAGTCTTTTCAAAAAATGCATTCCAAATATTCATTTTGTCAAAATTCTGATTCACATTTACACATGTATTTCAGTATGCAGGCTGTAAAACATAACAAATTTCTATTCCGTGGCTGTTTCGCACTTGTAATCAGCTGTAGGCAGTGCAGCTGTAACATAAATTAATCTAGAGATCAAATTGAATGACTGAAATCTATCTGATGTCCATGTCTGTCAGTCTTAGCCAAGCATGCTGGGCTAGTTTTCGCTGCTTTCAGACTTCCTGCTCCATAATCCCAAAGAAGGGGCTAAAGGTAACAGCAAAGAGATTGTCTTTGTGTCACTTTCATCCCCTGACAAAAAAGAACATGTCCCTAGTGTGAATGGCCTGTGGATGGTCCTGATCTCTTTGACAGGAATGACACATTGAAGCCAGGCAGCTGGTGCCAGTCAGGTGAAGAGGATGGGGCTAATCCTGATATAGGGCCTGTTAATGGCCCACAGCACAAATCACCTTTGTTACTTCTCGGTCTCTGCTTCAGGAATCTCCAGGAATCATGAGCCAGATTTGATTTTATTTCACTCCTCTGCGACATTTCCATGCAAAATCAATGTCTCGTATTGCTTTTGGTTTAGTGCACCAAGCTATTGACTGCACAGATTGCACATGTTTTTGTCTGCCCAATGACCTCGGGAATCTTTTAAAGTTTTTCTTTGAACAGCGTTAAAATCGGTTATTATAAACAGGCTCGACTGTGGCATACAGCCAGTTGGGCCCTTCGGCGGCGCGGGCATCGGCGCATGCAGACTGATCAGAAAGCAAATTTGCCTTATCCTTCACTGGACCTAGGCTTTAGGGTTTCACAAGTAGATAAGATTGTGTGTCAAGACTGATAATTTTGCCTCCCGCCTTTCTGATAAAATAAGATGCCAGTTCCCCCACAGGTTTATTGTTTTAGGAATTTATTATGGATGATCATCCTAGAGTGTGGTCTTTGGTTCATTTTTCATTGCTTTATGTATGAGATTAAATGGGACATCGATGGTTTCAGCAGCACAGTGCACAGACCTTTTTAATTTAGAGTCTACAGGCTCTTGGGGTTGTGTGACAGGAACGACTCACTTAAACCCTTTTAGTGTTTTCATGTCCGTTTTTTTTTTTTTTATCTTAATGTGACCTTTCCCAACAGCCTGTTTCAGTCTACTAACTCATTTAACCTTTGTCATGACTTAAACACAAACCTTTGAGAACTCTTTTATTAACATTTATTTTGAAAGGTTAGACAATTCACACCAGTTTTGTCACAACAACTGGCCCTTCACTAAGCCCCTCCTTCAAACATAACTGTCCAATCATTGATTAGCAACTGTAACTAGGCACCAAAAGCCTGTTAAGCTTGCCATTTTTTCTCCAGATGAGCGATATTTGGTGTCTCATGACTTTGGATGGTGACATCTTTTTTGTAGTCTCTCAGAAATGCTGCTCTAACATAAGCTACAAATGTTAGCATGATCGGCTAACTAGCTTACTACCTGCAGTAACATTAACTCTAGCTAAACGTGTTAAATAACGCTGTGCGTGATAAACTCATAGTTTATTCCCATGCATTTTATTAGGATTTGTCATGTAGGAGGTTAAGGATGAGGATGTGGGCTGGTGCATAAACAAAAGGGACTATTGACAACGCATTTCTCTGGCTGGCTCTCTTAGTTCTAAGCTGGTTTATCTTAGTTGTAGTAGCTTCCCTTTCCCACGTTAATGACTGTATATCTGTTGTCTATTGCATGCTGCTAAAATGACAGCTGGAGGCAGAGTTCTCAGTGTAACCAAGGAGTTTAAGCATTAGCATTAGCTCACATTAGCCAGCTACACTCCTGAAATCTGCTAGTGAGAATCATCATTCTAGCCAAAGATAATCCACAGTCAACAGCTAGAAATAAGAAGCTGCTTTGGTTTATTTATCTGTTGAATCAAAGACCCAAAGTTTCAAAACTTACTGGCAATTTCTGTTTTAAATCTCCCCCTATTATCGCTGTAAACTGCGTATGTGCATTGTAAACTGTTTCGCCATATTAAACAATTTCAGTAGGTCACCTCAAGCTGTTAAGGGCACTTAGGCACCAAGCATTTTTTAGAGCAGCTTATCTGAACTCTCAAGTGTTTGTTTTCGGCATGTGAGAATGAAATGATTTGACCTTGGGTGCATGCCAACAAAATGCACCAACATTGCTCGCTCCGGGGGAGGATTCCAAAATGTGCCCTTTTTGAGTCAACGGAGAGGGATGTTGACATCTGATAGGAAGCAGTCGCTGCTCGAGGAACCACAAAAGAAGGGCAAACTACAATCTGGTCTGATTTTCATATTCAACTGTTTCTTCACGCTCTCTTAACTGAATGAACAGTGTTTAGGTAAAGTTACACAAGCTGATTTGTTTTCATTCACCTCTCTTGTGTGATTTTGTCAAATAAACTGCCTCATTAATGACCTCTGAAATCAAGCAGTATTTGAGCAAGGTGAACCACAATAAAGCAACCTGAGAACTTTTTCAATATTAATAATTATTTCACATGGAGGACCTTGATTTTACATCTACTTCATTCAAGATGAGATCATATCATTGATATCCTAAATTATCACTGAGATCTAATCTCTTGAATTAATCATTTCTTTTTGGAATAGATACATATCCTCTTGCCATGTCATATGTCAAGTACCTTTGATGTCCCAATGAGGTGCACTTTTCTATGACATAAGGTGAGAGTGCTGGACACCACTTTCAACAGTGAAAGCCTGCTCTGCTGAAGTGTATCTCAGGGGCTTTTATTCCAAGAATATATCAAATGGATGGAGGAGAAGCTATATTGTATGTCTGTATAGTGCGTGTTTGTGTGTATCAGTGACGGTAAATAAAGATGGATGATGTGTCTCGTCTATCTCCCACTGTACAAAACTGAAGCCAAAATATCCCAGATAAGAGCACTGCCATCTTCATCTGGAGATGTCACATTTGGAGCCCCAGTCTGTGCTGCAGTGGCCAGTGTTGGAGCCGCGGTATCGAGTTCCCGCAGGGTGACTCAATCACGAGCAGAGCCCAGCTGTCAATCATGGCATAAAACCACGCCATGATTGATTCTGCCAAATAACTAATTAAAATCAAACTGGTCAGGAAAACGAACACTTGAACAAACATCAGCATGATAACAGGCAGGATTTACGACTTGTCCTGCAGCCTTCCACCAGGGGGCGACCAAGATGCTTTGGCTTCACTTTTGGGGAGCTGTGATCCTATCTACGTGTTGTTGGCATGCTGGTTTGTGTGGCGTCTGAGCTCTTTCCGCATTACACATTCGCCAACAGGGGACATTTTGAAGGTTGCTGTAACTGTTTGTAATGTTTTAAATCATGCCAAAATAATGTCTCGAACCTTCTGGTGAAATTATTTCAACTTTAGCCAAGAGGTGTGTGAGTGTTTAAGTTAATACTTACATTTTATTTATCATTTATTTATTTTACCTTTATTTAACCATATAAGTCAATGGAGAACCAACTCCCATTTACAATCATGACTTAGCCAATTGGCAGTGACAGGAAGACAAGTTGATACAAGTCAATAAAACATAGATACATCTAGAAGAAGAAAATAATCTAATCTAAAATGTAAAACATCTCCATATAAACAACAACAGTGTTCCTGATAAGCAAATTCAGAAGCAGGTACAGTGATCAGAGATATCATTTAAAATGAGTTATTAAACATGGGTTTGGAGTTTTAGCTTCTTTTGCAGCTCCTTCCTGTCACAGCAAACATGACTGAGAAACAGCCAAAGGAGATGCAGACTTTTGGGATAACCTTGTTAATGAAAATGTTAGAGATATTGAGTTGTGAGCAGAGATGTGAGGGGGTTTTGCCAATGATAGTTTTATAAATGAACTGATACCACTGGATCAATGGCTGGGTATGGAGTGATGCCCCCGCAGGCTGGAGCACAGATCTGACTCACTAACATACACCATTTTTTTCATGAACCTCCATAATGTAAACGACTTGCAGCTCCAGGCAGGCTTTCAGACTATATGAAGGATTTTTAACAGGCTACATATTGAAGGAACCAGGCCTCTTAAATGTGATTTTCAATATATTTTTTATTAAAAAATATATGAAGCTCAATTTTAGTGGATGTCCACTAAAAGTTTTAAGCTTCACACTGTTTTAAATGAAGGGCTACCCAGAAGGCAGAGGAATAAAATGTCTGAAATAAAGAAAGAAAAAAGAGAAAAAATCAGGGTAAACTTAATACAATGTTAGCAGTAAAATAATTTCTTTTCATTTAAATTATTCACATTTAAAGGTCCAGAGTATAAGATTTGCAGGCATTGAATTTAATAGAAATGGAATATAATCTTCACAAGTATGTTTTCATTAGTGTATAATAACCTGTATACCTGCCGTATATCTACAGAGGGAGCAGATCCTCTTCCATGGAAGCCACCATGTCTCTACAGGATCTCAGAAGTTACAACCCAAACAGTGGCTCTACATATAGGTTCTCCCACAAGCTTAGAATAGTGCAATCTACAAGACCGCCACTAGATGCCACTAAATCCTACACACTTTAACATCAGACTACTGCTAGACCTTTAAAACTGTTCAGTCACAAAAAAATCAGTTTTAAAATCCATAATCATTCATGAAGGCAATTTGTTTGTTGATGCACTTAGATAACATGCCACAATAATAACACTCCAGCATGGATAAATACAAAAAAAATAAGCTAACTGAATTCTTATGAGACAATAATAACCCAAATACATTAATCCATTTTTGCTATCATTTCAGTTGTGTATTAAAAATGTTTCAAGAACACAGCAACCACGACTGAACTCAAAAGCTGAAGCTTGAATACAGCATTACTCACTACTGAAAAACTGCCGCCTGTTTTTATAATTTTATTAAAGTGGTACCAGCAGTGGTGGCTTTGTTTCTATTTGAATGAAGGGATGTAGTGTTCAAACACAGTGGCAGCCTAGTCAGTAAATCAACTGCTAATATATTAGGATATGATTGGGATAGTGAAATTTAGGTAATTAATTTGTCTTGTGTCTATTTAAATTATATGAAAATAAAATATTGAATATTATGTTTAATGATAAAGTTAATATTCACACAGTAAAAAAGGGTCCATCCACCTACTGTCCAATATGACAGGAGACCACTGTTAGCTGTCAGATAGTGACAGATGCCCCGTCTCGGATAGGCTGGACTGATATTCATAGTCCAGCACAGATGCATGAGGACAGAAAAAGACACAAGCTGAGTGAATTATTCTACTGAGAGAAAAAAATTAACTTATTTGTGATATCGCCATGACCTTCGCATCATAAAACAATTAAGATTTTCACAGCAGTTATTGTGAAGATCATAATTTTAATCAGCACTGTTTAATCTAAATCAACTGTAATCGTTTTTATTAAATTAGTTTTATTTTTGATGCTTGTTTTTGCTGACATAGTTAACATATCAGCTACCAGAGATTAACCAGCCTTTATGTGGGTCAGCATCTGCTTTACTCCATAAATACAGACTAGGGCATTTATACTGGTTGTAGTTGTGTTTGTCTTTGTTTGCTTGTGTGATTTTTTTTTTCATGTGACCTGAAACTTGAAACCTAACATGTTAAATGAATGGATACTACTTTTGTTTTGAACAGATGCAGGTAAATGAGATATATTAGTGATATATAGTATATGTATTTGTATATTAGTGGTATAAGTATTCGCCAAATTGAAAATTTCTAAACTCTTATTTACAAAAATGTTTTTTAAGGTTTTATTGTTGGCAGTAGAGAAGGTCCCTATGTGTAATGAGAGGAGTTCTCCTCTAGTGACAGGCTCCCTCTTAGAGAGTATGGAGCAATATTCACACTGCAGTATGGATGGCTTGGTTGTGAATGGTCCATTTTAGAGAAAGAATAATTCAGGATCTTATACCTCACCAGACTGTTGTCATGAATGAATTTAAAATGAATCCTGTAACGATGCTCAAACAACCATGACGAACTCTACTCCAAGCGTGATTCAAAACACACCCTGAGACTGTGGAAAGGTTTTTCTTCAGCACTTTCAACCCGGACCCCATGTATGTATGTTTTCAACTTATTATTAGGGACACCAATTTTTTGAAAATGGTCTGTTATTGAGGGAGAGTGCTGCAGTCCTTGGCTTCTTGATCCACTGCTTTAGATATGAAAATATTCTCCCTCCTGTTCCTCTCTGAACATGTTTACATCTAACTCTGTGAACTAAAAGTTCATTTCGACCAAACAAGAGCTGTTGGAACAGTTGAAAGATGAGCCCAGACATTTTCATGAATTTTGAATTTTGTTTAGTGTCTGCTGAATTTGAATGAAGATAACAATGACGATGATAAAAAATTACTGTTCCTGCGAGTAGAGTCAGGTTAGTTTGGCGAGAGCAATAAAACAGCTGTTTCTGATTAAACAAAATATACCTTACTCTTAAAAAAAGGTTTCTGTCTGTAGTGAGCAATGTAGTCAGAGACTTAAAATACCAGTCTGAACGTGTCTGTGGCAAAAACAAGCACTTTTAGTGGACATGTGCACAGTTACCTGTAAGGATCACAGTGTGGCTTAGTTTTGCCACTGGTGGTTGCAGTGCTCCCTCTCTCTCTCAATACTGGTCCAATTAAAAAAATATTGTCCCCATTAGTCAGGTAAACACAAAAACATGGGAGAATAGGCTCCAGTTTGAAAAATACCAAAGTTACCCTTTTATGTAAATTCAAAGGTTAAAGTGGCTGTGATTACTTTGAGAATATTTTTGTCACGGGGAGTTTGGTGTTCACCACAGACGGTTCCATTGCAGGCTGGGACGATCAGCCAGGGTTGCACGCCCCCTCTTGGCAATTTTTAAATGAAAATTTTGAAAGCAGTTTTGCACCCCCATTGTGGAAAAAAAAAAGACTTTTTCCTTTTTTTCCCCACAATGATTAGAAATAGTGCTCCACACTTGATCAGTGTAGAATGATAGTCCTCTGTTGGCAGTGTAAGCATGTTGTGTGTGTGTGTGGTGCAGTGCATGTGTCAGGGAGGGGGTTATGGTGTGAGAAGGAAGACGAAGAAGCACAACCTTTATACCTCAGAGGTGGAATCGTACAAGAGATTCACCCTCTTACTGTGTCCTCTTATTATCTGTGAACATGTCAACCCACTGATATGAATGAAATCGTGCTTTGTGGAGGGTGATATTTTTAAATTGTAAATGGGGGGGGTTTGTATTCTCTGGAGGGCTCAAAAATGTGAAGAGAAAAAAAAGTGTTGTAAAGTGAAGTGTTGATTATTAATGCATGTTGTTAACTTGCCATTGCATTAGGGGAAAATTGGAGCTTGTATTATTCATGTATCCTTTGCTCTTAATCTCTTGGCTGAGACTCACAGACTTTCTCTGCACCACCCCCTTTCCGCTCTTCCCCTCTATCTCTTTTTTTCCTCTCCTTTCTTTTCCCTTTTTTTTTTCCTTCTCTCCATCCCGCGTGGGTGCCGGGTGTTGATAGAACGAGGTGTTCCCTGAGCCCCTGTTCACCTGGACGCGAGTGGGCGGCCGCCTGTTGGACGGCAGCACCGAGCGAGAGGGGAAGGAACTGATTCTGGAGAGAGTGCCAGCCGAGCTCAACGGCTCCATGTATCGCTGCACGGCCCAGAATCCTCTGGGCTCCACAGATACGCACACTCGCCTCATAGTCTTTGGTATGTACGCTCGGCTCAGCGACGAGCCTTGGCCCCGTTCTGCAGTGGCTACTACACTCACAGCTGAACTGAAATCACATTTAAGTTAGATTAATTATTTAGAAGACGATGAATATGAAACATTTTTTTGTTACTGTACAACTCGGCTCCACCAGAATTATCTGGAACACTTATACAATTACACAGTTAAATGTCACAGAAAATTACATAATTCTACAAAATTCATTTCATGTATCTACAGTATCTTTGAAAAATACTTTGGAGATTTATGTGGCCGCTTTTAGGTATGAATCATTAATGCGCCTAAGTGTGTGATTAATAAGAGATTGTATCCTTAATTGGCTCAACAACACATTCTTTTTAAGGCTGCACTTAGTGAGAATAACTAGTCTCAAGCAAGGGATTTAGTGACTATTCCGTCAATGGCACGTCTTGTAACACTCACACTTAAACCCCAACAGCCAACAGTGGCATCAAAGGCCTGCGATGAAATCAAAGGACCTTTGTTGTTGACAGTGTTAGAGAAGGACTTTGTTCAATGGCCAGACCAACGAAACGTGTTCATCAGAACCTGGAAGTTGTTCATTTACTGGTGTTGATGTGGGAGCTGGATTGCTTACAGGCTGTATTATGTCTGTGTGTCGTGCTCCTCTGGATCTGTTTACTCTGGACACTCTTGGAAGAGCTGGGATCTGCCACTCCGAGCTCCTTCAGAAGGCTTTATCAATGAAAGAGAATTTTAATCAAATAAGTTCTGCTTACAGCTAAATGAGTGCTGGAATTATTCGCTCCCCCCTTCAGACGTGCACTTTACGTAAATGTGATGGCAGTTTGACATGTTGATTTCATATTTGAATAAGCCCCCTTTTTCCCATAAAAGTCACAATGGCAATTACACGTGATTTGAAAGACTTCACATTTACGCAAAGGCTGCAAGACACACACATTGCTAAATATGCAGACATTATCGTCTAAATTAGGCAGCAGATTTCTTTATTCTATCTAATCAATTATGATAATGAAGTATATTAGGGGTTCTCTGCGAGCGAAAAGTGGTGTTGAGCCTTTCTCGCACTCACAATGGTCATTAATTAAAGGGATAGTTCAAATTATTTGAAGTGGGGTTTTTATGAGGTACTCATCCATAGTCAGTGTATTACCTACAGCCGGCACGCCCCCAGTTTGGAGAAGCAGAGAGGAGTACCAGCACAGAAGCTAAGCTGTGGACAAGGATTTAACTGATTTTAAAAAAGAGGCCCTGCTAAAAATAGTCAGTGTCTGTTAAAGTGTAGCTATATTTAAGCCCAGTCTCCTAGAAATTATATTAATACACAACTAACGTGCAACAGTAAATACATTGTCGTATAATGCATAATGTTGTGACATGTTGTTAATTAAGGTACCTCGCAAGTTGCAAAAGTGTCATAACAATGTCATCAACATAAACCACCATCTTAGATGTTCCTGCAGCCGAGCAGCACCTGATCCTTGAGACTGGCTGTGCAGAGGGAGTTCTGTTCACATGTCATAACAATGTGCTTAATTTGTTTTCCACCGACACAGGCAAGGCACTATCCTCTCATAGCAACTGCAGCATTATTCAAAAGACAGCAGTGTATGTGACAGATTTTTTATTACTACTTAACTGAAATGACCTTTGATTAAATGATCTTTCCCTAACCTTAACTGTAATAAAGTCCAGTATTGGTTAGGTGGACCTCTTCTGTTCTCTGTGTCAGCACGTTCATGGACTCATCGGAGCAAGCAGGAGCGAGCGCTCACCTTGAGTCACAACTGCAAGAGCATTTAAGTTAGACGGACAAAGTGTTTTTGTTGCCAAAACCTACACCAAATTACAATCTTTCATTACTTTAACCGAAGCACCTTTGTTGCAGGAGTCTGGATGTGAACTCTGGTTCTTGGTGTAGAAGTCCTACACATTATACGCCCACCATTCACCCCAACCACCTCCTTATGAATCCAGCACATTATATAAAAGTTTTGTATAAAGAAACATTTTGTAATATGCAAATGTACTTTCTCTGAGACAGGGTTACATATTTAGAATATTTTCACTGTCTTACTTTTCTGTCAGACAACTTTTTCTGACAGGAAAACCACCATTATCTAAGCCAAATATCAGTCTCTCCAAACCAACCAAACTCCTTGTGAAACACTAGAGTTGCTGTTGCCACGATCAGTTAGTTTGTTGTGTGACTTTCATGAATCTAAGCTAAACTTTTAAAACACTAAAGACACACAATGAGAGAAATTAACCTATTGAGCCAATGGTAGACCAGCAGCTCCTGTGTTCTGCAAGGTAAAATTATTGATTTCATCATGGAGTTTGGTTGGTTTGGAGAGGATGTTTTGGCCTACATAATACTTCAACTTCTTGATTTTTTTTAGGTAGCTAAAATACATTTTGCTGCTGACCAGTCCATAGCAGTATATTGCTTACCTTTCTATGCTGGGACTGTTTCTTCTCCAAACTCGGGGCTTGTTAACCAGCATCTACTGTAGGTAATACAGCGACTATCAGTGAATAACTCATGCAACATCACTTCAGTTCATCCAAACTATCCCTCTGAAGCTTAAACTACATCACTGATGTAGATGTGTGCTACCAATTCTTCTTACATAGTGGATGCAAACTATCGTGCAGACATCGCAGCTCTATCCACCACGACTCTGTCACGGTTGAATAGAGCCATTATGAAACATTTACGTGACACAGACCTATGTTTGAAAGCCCAAAAGACTTAACTATAGTGTGGACCGATAAAGACAGCAATGTTATAGTGTGAGCGGTTTTGACACTTGTACTCTACAGAATTCAAGTCACGTAAGAGAAATATTTTTTAAAAATGCAGAAATATATGTGGCACGCCCACACATGCACTTCAGCCCTGAAGTGCCCTATTAATGTAAATCAGGTCGGCACCATTTTCGTACTCCATCGAGTTTGAAACAAAGAATATTGTATCCATCATCTTTTTTTAAAACCTCTGCCTGAGACACTCCTATGAACAGGGTTTAAAGTATGTCACAAATGTACAAATTACTGGGCGGGCCTAATAAGAACCCACTTTAAGGGGAAAGTGCCACTTTAGGGAGGCGTTACCTTGGGAGGCGTTTTGCTAGGAAGAGCACTAATGTCTATTTAACACCCTGATGCACCCTCAGGTGTCATCGGCTACGTGCCTAGTATGGCCCATCTGTCTGCCTGCTCCTTGTAGATTGCTTCCACTCACGCTTAGGGGAAGTAAATGGTGATTAAGTGACCTTGGCACCGTCCCCCGTGGCCTTGAGATGAGACACTTCTCTCGCTGCCGGGGGTTGAGAGAGAGAGAGAACTATTTGGGGGCTCTGCTCGCTTGGCAAAGTGTTCAATATACATCATCAGGAATAATAGAGTATAATGACGGCTTGGTATAGAGACTCTCCACTGACGACGAGCAGTGCTCACGTCTTGATGATGTACATCTTTAGCCACCCTCAGTGATAATACCCTCTGAGATTACTGTGAAGTGAGTCAGCACTGAGGAGCTGGGCAGTGACACACATACACACACACGCAGGCAGGCTCCAAAAGTGCACACACATGCAGAAACACACAGATATGTGTATGCTTATGCAAATTTGCAGGGGCAGGCAAACACGAGCGTGCATATGCAGAGTGCACACACTAATTTCCCTGAGCCTCTCAGAGGAGCTGCTATGTTAATGTGGTTGCAGAGAGACCAGGAAAGTTTCACACTGTGCTGTATGTGTAGCTTCCACCTGCTCATATGTGAAGTCAGAAAATAGCTCACAAAGTGGAATTCAGGGGTGTTGCTAATACTCTGCAAGGCCTCCTGCTTCTTCCTTTGCAATTACTTTATCCCTCCGAGAACTTTGAAAACACATTGTCAGACTGTATTGTGCAGGGTAGACCTTTGCACTACTTATTAAAGGTGGAGTCAATTTCTCCAAACCCTTTTCCCAGACTGTCTAGTCACAGCTGTAGCTGTCTGGTCTCACGACTGCTGCTAAAAGTGTCCTGGTTGTTCTGGTGCACTGCTCTGTGTTCCCAGTTCCATTAACAGGCCCAGTCTTTCTCACCGGGGATGTGCCATTTAGCATGTGCTTCAGGAACTTTGGAGTTCAGCTTCATTAGAAAGCCACAACCTCTGTCAGAGATGACTATTTTTTTCTTTCTCTATTTCTCGTTGTCATGCTCTTTTTCCTCTTATTAAAGGGATAGTTCAGAATATTTGACGTGGGGTTGCACTGTATGAGGTACGATAATTAACATATTACCTACAGTAGATAGCATTTGGCATGCCCACAGTTTGGAAAAAAAAGGCCTCCTAATATAATCAATACCAGTTTAAGTGTACACTATATTTAGAATATTTTTACTGCTTTACTTTGCCACCAGATAGCCCTTTCTGACAGAAAAACACTCTTACATAAACCAAATATTGCTCTCTCCAATGGATGAAATCAGTCATTTAACTTACAGAACACAGGAGTTGCTTGTGTATCGCTACCTTGATTGTTTGTGTTATTGTGTGACTGCAGCGAATCAGATCTATCAATGACAGATTGGCAGCTCCCGCCTTCTGCCAGGTAAAATGTCTGATTTTGCCTATGGGGTTTGGTTGGTTTTGAGAGAGCAATATTTGGGTTATATAACTGTGTCTTCCCATCTGAAAAGGCTGTCTGAAAGCGGTGAAAATATTCTAAATATAGCACACACTTAAACTGATATTGATTTTTTTAGGTGGACTTTTTTGTAAAGTGGCTAAAATACCTTTTGTTTCAGACCCCGTCCACACCAGCGAAACTCTAGAAGTGAAGCTAGTAATTTTACCTCACAGAACACTGGAGTTGCTGGCCTACCACTGCCTTGATCTGTTAGTTTATTTGGGTTATTGAGAGGCTTAAGGGAAACAAAACTATCCTTTTAAGACTCACACAATAACACAAATACAGATCAAGGTGATGGCAGACCAGCAACTCCCATGTTCTGCAAGGTAAAATTACTGATGCACTTATCGGGTTTGGTTTGTTTGGAAAGAGCAATATTTGCTTATATAACGGGAGTTTCCTTTCAGAAAAGGCTGTCTGATAGCAAGGTACCATAGCGAAAATATTCTAAATATAGCTTACACTTGAACTTGATTTTTTTGCTGAGCCTTTATGCTAATATTCCGTTCTGCTTCTCCAAACTGGGGACTCACCGACCGCCATCTACTGTAGCTAATACACTAACTATTGTTGAGTGCCTCCTATAACCCCACATTAAATAATCTGAACTATCCCTTTAACTCCCTGCTTTATTCAGTGTGTCACTCAGTCTCTCAGCAACAGCTACATTTTTTGATCATCTCACAGTTGATCTTTTTTTCTTTGTTTCCAACAGAAAATCCAAGCATGATGAAAAATACACAGAATCAGAACAGTAAGTATTTCCGCCACAGAAAATTACTATCTTTGAGTGTGTTTTCATTACAATGCAGCTCATGATTCCTGCTGTATCGCTTGATCATCATATTTTTGTAATTTGAGAACAAAATGTGACACTGCTGTCTGTTCATTCGTAAAATGTGTGCAGAATACTGGCACTGATCAGAGAAACAAATTCTTTGGGAGACTGCGGTTCCAGCATCCAGAGTATTGACAGGTGGATGTTTCTCATTCTGTCCTGAATGCTTTTCCCCACACAGACTGCGGGAGAGTGATTCAGTCAGGATTAATCTTTGCCTGATGTTCAGTAGCAGCAAGCAACAAGCCTCTTCCAATGACTAACCGAGCCTGTCACTTTTGGTTGAGTGTGAGATTATTGGTGTTTCATATGTGCGGTGGTGGCTCATTTGCGGCTTCTGAGATTATCATATGTAAAGATGAGGAATTGTCAGGAGAAGCCGCAGGGCTGTGACAACAACCTTTCCATCTCTCCCTTTTTTCTGCCACTCCCTCTCTCTTTCTGCTTCAATCTCTCTGTCTGTCACTCCTCTCCTCCTCTCTGACTTTTCATACTCACTTTCTGTCTCCCAACGCCAAGCTGCACCAAGCTCTCTTCCTTCCATTTCTGCTTGCTCTTTTCCCTTTTCACCACCTTATTTTATTCTGTCTCTCTCCCTTCCATCATATTTATATTTTCTACTTTTCCTCTTCAGCCTAGCTCACAATTTTGATGCAGATTTGCAGGAACCCAGGCCTTATGGTCAGTGCAGATTATGCCGAAGTGTAAAAAAAAAAGATCCAATTCTGGCTAAACAGCCTGAGTTTGGAGTCTTGTCACATGGGCTTCTTAAGTAAGAAGTGATCCAGCTCACTAAGACTGAATCAAAGTGTCACCCTATAGAAATAGCAATCCGAGTTTAGGAACAAGGGTAAGAAAAACTTAATGAATTCTACAAGGTGATTCGCTAACAGATCATGTAGATTAGTTTATATCAGGAGTGTCAAACTTATGGCTTGTGGGTCAGAACCAGCCCACGAGAGAGTCTTATCTGACCCGCTGGAGGACTTTGTCTTGTGTAAAAAAAAAAAATTGCTGCGTAGTCATTAATTCCAGACCAGAATGCAGCTGCTTTACATTGAACAGTGTGCAAAATATCCAGTACAAAATAATGTGTATGAGACCTGTGGATCTGTTAATACATCTGTGAATCTGTGCTGCACACACACGTCCAGTCAGAAACACAACTGCTGATTTGTCGACAAGTCAGGAGCACAGCCTCCAATTGGTCAAAAGATTCAACCCAAGGCATCATGGGATTGCCAGTGGACTGATAACCACATGCTAACAACAACAACAACGGTTTTCAACATGGAAAAACGAATCAATAATCACAGAAGACATTCAGTGTCGGGTTTATGATTATGGATTTCTTTAACTGCGTCTCCAAAAAAAGACACTGTAGTTCATGAAGCCACGGTTAACCACTGTCTCAGGGGAATACGTTGCTTTTTCACCGCGGTTAGAAAAAATCTGTGCTGTCGCAAATCGTTTGAATCATAAAGCATTAAAATACTATATTGTTTGTTCAGTTCAAAAATACAGAAATCATAGCTCAGGCTGTTTATTAGTTAGTTTTGTAAATGGATGTTTCATTACTGTATGTATTGGGCTGCACGTGACCCATGAACTAAAATGAGTTTGACACCCTGTTTCAAGACTCCTGGCTTAATTTCCTTAAAGCCTTAAAAGTATAATGTGGCAGCATGTATGTAAGTATGCAGTAGTGATTAGTGAAATAATCCTCAATGTTTTTCTGTAAAATAGAGTAAAGTGCACTAAATGTAAATTGTAACCTCTGTACTATGAAACAAGAATCAATAGAACACCCGTGAGTTGTTTTTTTTTTTTTTTTCTTTTACAATGAGCTGCTGCTGATGAAGTGGAAAATGTATTTGCGGTTGTTTACTGTAATTGCATAGTGTATAATCCTGTGTGCATGTGTGTGACACCCATGTTTGTCCCAGGGTACAGTGGGAACAGATTCCCAAGCAGATGGCAAGCAGAGCTGCCTTTAAACTGCCCTAGTCACATGATATTTGAACAGTCTTGTAGTCTGACATGGCCTTCACTCTTTTTCCTCCCTTTTCCTGTTTCCTGCTTTAAAAAACTTCTCATTATTTGCCTCTCGTCCTCTCCCACACCCAATTTCTCTGTCTCTCTTCCTCTTGCTCTTTGTTTCCCCCCCTTCTCTCTCCCCCCTCCCGTTCCCAGCTCTGCTAGTCGTATCATAGGGATGCAAATCTGAATATGCAAATTCTATGGTAAGCGCAGGAGCAGGTGTGTCACAGCAAGGACAGAATCAGGTCAGCATGGACGCGCAGACATGCCTTGCATGCAAGTCAAATTGGTGTACAACATGGCCCCAAGAGGTCACCGCACACGTGCCCGATCGCTTAATGGCTGAATACCCAACTCCTCGCCTGGTGCGAGCGGAGAGGACCACCCTTGTCAGTCAGTCAGGGCCACAGCAGACAAGAAAACTATGCTTCCCATGAGGGCTTATATTCATTCATCTTTGTCAGGATTGCAGTCTCCCAGACAACTTGTCAGGCGGCACTGTATGGCAATGAGCAGAATTTAAGAGATGAGTGAAATTGAGGACAAAAATGTGACATGTTCTCTGCTGCACAGCACTGTGCCTGTCAGCCTAGGCTGCTGGAAGTGTCAAAAGTTTGGGGTTGTCACCTTATTGTGGGCAATGAATCATGGTGGCAGAGACACGGTTGTGCAATCATAAAGCAAAATTCATTATTACGACTAACAAAGTCTCAACCGATGGACTTTGCATTCCAGACACTGCACCGGGATTGCAATTTTGGATGGTCCAAAATAATTTTGGCAGGGCCTTTTAATTACATAAGTTAATACTGTTTTGGCAGTTTCCTACTGGTAGTCTTGCTTAAACAGAAATGAAACATGTCTGGTCGATTATGACACTTTTTAAATAATTCTCTAAAACATTTTCAATACCAAGATAGCTTATTTTTTACCCCCAACAGTTGTTATTAATTACAAGTGGCACATGTGAAGATATTGCTCAAATCATGAGAAAATGAAACATAGTCTCATAATCTATCATGTTTATTTTTTGCTGTGGCCTTAATTCATCATAGCTTCATTTTAACAAAACCATCTTAGTTACTCTTTCCACTGTTCCAACAGTGCCAGCTCTGGTTTGGTCGAAATAAATCCTTAATTCACAAAGTTATAATTTTGACTCCATACAGTTTTTCTTCCCTATGCTGCAAAAATCTGGAGACCAGAGCAAGTCAAATTAAAATGGCCTGTTGTGACTGGTTCAGAATTCACACATGATAGTAGCTTAATAATTATTGTGTTTTACTTTATTTTTTTAGAAAGGAAAACTTTTTTTAGTCTTTTATTGCATAAATGAAAAATAAATTTTAAAGGAGAAACATGTGAGATTCTAGTACCCAAATAGTGAATTGGAGCCATAAACAGTATATTAAATAGGCTGAATCCATATTTAAATTATGATCTCTGATTGAAGATCGTATATCGCATATCAGCACCTGAGCAGTCTGAGCTCAGGCAGGTTGCATGGACACTGGATACGAGCAGTGTATGAGCCCAAATTATGTTTTGAAGTCCTCCACCGTAAGTTGATCAGCTGTTTATAACTGTCACTGGTCTCTCGATGTAAAGTTCAGCCTGTTATCCTGAAAACAAAAGCCCACTGCTCTGAAAATACACACTCTAAAGTTGGAGTTCAGTGACCACCTGCCAGACCCCATTAACATAATGCTTAATTTTATCCTGATAAACATCTGCTCCTTCTAAAAGATTATTAACAATTTTGTGTGACTCATAAACAGACTCATTGGCAAACATTTGGCATTAATTTGAACTCTAATTAATGTGAAACGGGCAACTCTAACAGTTGTAATGGAAGTTTCTGTCTGGATTGTTGTTGTCGGAGAAGCCAGCGTTTCAACTGAGCCATGTCAAGTCCATAATCTCTAATGACATATCATGGTAATTTTATTTATTTATTTATTAAGATTATTTTTTGGGCGTATTTGCCTTTATTTGATAGGGACAGCTGAAGATATGGCAGGAAAGGGGCTGGAGAGAGAGAGGATGACACACAGCAAATGGGTGGCAGGTGGGAGTTGAACTGATCAAGTAATGTGCAATTTCTATTTTTTTTTAGCAGACAGGATACATCTGTCAGTTTCCACAGTACCATGCAAAATTCCTCTTTTAGAAGAGAGGTCAGGTCAGAGACTGGAACCAGACTGATACTATAAACAAATGTGTCAAAGCCACAGTCAAAAATAAAACTCAACAGTGGCTTTTTCAACAGCTCTGTTTCCAGAACTGAATTTCCCATTCATTCACCCCGCTGACATTTCAGAAAATCCTTATATAAAGTTTTAAACCTGAAACCAAGTCAACCAACTGCAGGATGAGTTGTGACCTTAAAACATTTGATCTGGGGCAAAGAAAAAGTTTGGAAAACAGATAAAAAGGCAAAGACACAAAACTGAGCACAAAGTTATTTTAAAAGTGAAGGAACTACTCATCCCATAAACCACTGTGAATGATACCACTCCTTCTTAAGTTTAAATTATTATAGTTTATACTGTTAATAACCGTGTTGTAGTTTGTGTTGTGTGTGTATATAAATAATATTCACTGCAGCACAACAACATTAGTATGACCAGTTAGCTACCTAACTAGGCAGCCTGCTAGTGGAACTTCCTGCCCGCAGGTGTAATAAACATTTCCATGGAAATAACAAGCTCCACCAATTACAGATGTCGCTGTTACACTTTAGGATTGTGGGTAGTGTAGTACTTCTCTATGACATTGTGAATAAAACATGTTTTTCTTAAAAAAAAAAGGTTAATATCATACAGACTTGTGATTTGAACAGATGCATAAACCATCGTTTGACATCTCACAGCTTGGGTAGGTCTAATTTGGATGGCTGTGGCATTATAACTAATAATAATCTATTTAATAATAATTTAAATCCTATATTCAGAATACGAATGGGATTTTCACTTCTGGAACCTCACTGTTGAGCCCTGTATCAAATGGTATTTTGTAAAGGCACCAAACTTGACTTAAACGTTCTCTGGAGTCTCAGCAGCCATGTAGTCACATGTAAATAAAAAAAGTTTTATGTTTCGGCTGGCATTTTAGGTCCAGCACAACTGAGGTAGAGTCATCCTTTATTAAAGAGCACGTTGCCACAGAAATCAGTCCCAGTTCAAATTCAGGTTGGCAGAAATTCACTGAGGTCTGAGCCAAAAACTGAAGGCAAACAGATGGCTGGGCGACTTGCATCTATGATTGTAGACTGGAAGGGGACCTCAGATGATGATCTTATGGTTGGATGAGCTCATTACAGAATGAGATACTTATTGAGAAGATCCAGTTTTTATTGTCTAATGTTGTATGACTCGCGTAAACAGACCGGAATAGGCTGTATACAAAATGTCAGATCACATAGTTCTGTGGAGATTTACATTCATTCGGGAGCCGTCATGAAACCTTGACAGTTTAATTTAAACAATCCTGACAAAAACATAAGTTCAAATTGTTTCTGATCCAATTCACAATAATCAGATTTGCAAGGATTACTTTAAAAATGTATTCCAATACAGTTGCTAATTACCTGTTAAAATGTCAGTAACATAATCCAAGTGTCACAATATTAAAGTAATGTAACTTTTTTACTTTCCTTTACTTTTGGATTACCTGAATATAAAACATGGTGAAATTTTTTAGCCTAATAAAGTGTTTTAAACGGCTGCAACTAATAATTATTTTCATCACTGATTACTTGGTCAACTGCTTTCTCAATTAATTGATTGCTTGGTCCAGAAAATATTTACATTTAAGAAGCACGAATCAGAGAATTTTGACATTTTTTTTATTTAAAAAATGACTCAAAACAATTAATTGTTTAATTAATCCTGTTACAGTCTTGTCACTTGTCACATCTGTGTGCTCCAAGTCTTTCCTTTAATGATAATTTTCATTATCAATTGATCTGTCGACCATTTTCTGCATTAATCAATTAGTTTTTTTTGCCCATAAGATATCACAAAAATGGTGAAAAGTGTCAAGTGCCAAAGACCAAGATGACGTCCTCAAATGTCTTGTTTTGTCCACAACTTAAAAATATTCACTTTACTGTCAGAGAGGAATAAAGAAACTAGAAAATATTCATATTTAAGAAACCGGAATCAGAAAATTTTGACTTTTTTTTATTAAAAAATGACAATGACAGATTAATTTAATAGTCAGTTAATAACTGATTAATAATTGCAGCTCAAAGTGTTTTATGTTTGTCATTAGGTTTATTAGCTGTTCCTTCCTTTATTTATTTATTGATTGATTGATTGATTGATTTAAAGACAAAAAATAGTGAAATTTCCACCCAGTGAAGCATTTTTTCACTACAGGCCATAATAATGAATTCAGCACCTGTGTGTGCACTGTGCATGGCAGTACATCATTCTTTATTTTAAAACTGTAATCCTGTTTTTACTGGATGTATCCGTAGTCTGATTACATCTTTTTTTTTTTTTTATCTGTAACTGTAATGGAAACAGTTACCTTTTTTGTATCCAGATTACATAATCCATGTGATCCATCACTCCTCAAGCGTGACAATAATAAAATCAATATTTCCCAGCACATCCCAGACAATATTTTACCATCTAGACTCACTGGGCTGAATTACGTGACAGATGTAACCACTAACAGATCAAATGTTGAAGCTAATGAGTCCAGCCACACCCTGATGTGGTCACTGGTCACGCACATTGTGACTGTAGAACAAACTGTTAGTTATGTCACCAAAGCCACACCCACAGTCAGTCACACAACTTTCCTCCCACAGCAGCTCAACTTCCACATTCGTCTCTGTAAAGTGTCTCTGCTGAGCTCTCCTCTATAATCTAGTATCCCCGCTGTGGACCTTAAAACAAGTCCAAAATATATTAAAAAAAGATAATGTTAGCGCTCCACTCCTCCTGGCTCTTTTTATCTGAGGACTGGGAAGAGAAAGTTTGTGTTTGTGTCCATGAGTCTGCACTAAAGGCCATGTGGGGATATATTTCAGTATTGGTGTGGTGGTATCCTGTATATAGATGATGACATCCTCCAAGATCCATAATCTCTCATATATGTCAACAATATATTTATATTTTTGTCATCTTAATACTTGAATACTATAATTCTACTGAAGATGTTGATCTTCCCAAGGTTCCTTCTATTTTTTGTTTAAAAAAAAAAAACAAACCCTTTTAATGGGGAGTTTTCGAGGATCTAATGATAAAGAGTGTCATGTGCTGTGCAGATCGTAAAGCCCCGGGGCAATTTGTGATATCGGACTATATAAATAAATCAACTTGGATTACATATCATTATTTAGCACTTCAAAGAACAAGAGCGGTTTTCAATAATGAATGTACAGGAACAAAGAAAGGTTGTTCTGGTATCATTATTGTTAGCATGACTGCCGCAGATCCAGCCCAGGAAACAAATGTGACTTAAATTAAATTTGCCATACAGTAAGAATATCATAATAATAATGAATGCATTTAGGTTAAATGCACTTATTGTATCATAAGACACACAGTGAATGGTGTGAAATACATGAAATACATACAAGTTGAGGTCTGTCACATTGAAAGCTAGATTGTTTTTTTTGTTTGTTTGTTGGGTTGTTCTTTAAGTAGACCAATAAAGCAATGATCTCAGATAAAATTATTTTAATGAAACAGTTTTAAACATCATAATTACTACATCACAAAAATGAAACTGAATGTCCAATGTGTGAGATTTACAGGGATTTATTGGAATAATATAGCAGAAATATTTATCAGTACATTTTAATTAGTGTATAATCACCTGGAAATAAGAATTGTTGTTTTTGTTACATTAGAATGAGCTGTTTATATCTACAGAGGCTGTGGGTCCTCTTCCACAAAGTCCACCACATTGAACCGTCATGTTTCTACGGAACTAGACTCTGGCTCTAGATGCAGGCCTTACACATCTTACCTAACTTCGCAATCTGCAAGCTCACCATTAGATGCGTCTAAATCCCACACACTGGTCCTTTAAATGCACTCGGAGTACTGTGGGTCACTTCTGGAAAAGCATCTGCTCAGTGAAGGTTGCGGATTACTTGAAATGATTGATTTTTTTAGTGGACCAATACAGCAATGACCTTGGATAAAATTATTGTAAGAAACAATATTATCCTCATTATTGAGTCGTCAAAAAATAGAATTAAATCATGTATCAAAACATCTTTTCTTATTGTAAAAGATATTTGGCCATGCACTAGTTTTACCAAAATACTAAGCAGTTTTTCCCGGAGTAACCAAATGTACTGCATCTTACTTTGTCCAAGAACAGGGTAACTTTGCTCTATAGTCCCTTTTGTACTGGATAAAAAACCCCACTAACATCTGATTTTTGTCTTCAGTGAGAAAGAGATACTATGGACACTATAAAGGCTTGTCACCTGTGTCAGTAACCTCTGCAACTCTTTAGTTTGAAAGAAAGACTGAAGTAAAAGATTTTTTTTAGGAAAGTAACCACCGTACTGCCACTGGCCTACATGCCACTTCCTGCTGTTTACTAATCATGTTTTATGGCACATTTGTGATGATCAGAAGAACAAAAAAAGACTGAAAAGCAAACTTGTCTCTTGGCAATGGGAAAGGAGTCAATCACCTACGTGTAGCGGGTTTACCAACTGCATATTTTGCTGTAAAAACTATGAATTATATTCATTTAATTTGAAAAGGATTCTGAGTCATAATAATTGGGATTTATGGGTTGCTGACTGATGAATAAGACGCCTGAAGAAAATGTGTTTCATGTCTGATCGATTGTTTCTTTGGCGTTTGTAGATGGAGCCTCCCGCATGGACATGCTCGGACTGACGTGGATGGCACTTGTCCTCACAGTGACAGTGGAACTGACGTGAAACCCTTCATCCAAGACACTCTTCACTCACACACATAATACACACACACACATACACACACATACTTGCCCTTCTTCTTACACGACATCCACACACACTTTCCACAAAATCCCGCCAGCCTTCTCCAGTCATCAAGAGGCCCTCCATGCGTCAGTTGATCAGGAAACAGTACCACCGCAGGATGGCGCGCCACTGTTTTTGTAACAAAATAATAACCAAGATAATGATATCAAAAGAACAACGTGATGATGAACATGACAATAACCACCTCCTATATAGCCCTGCCCAGTTACACCTTTTTTTGTTTCTTGTCCCACGTCTGCCTGTTGATCAATAAAATCAGTTGATTTGAAACGGAAAAGAAAAAAGCATTTGGATTTTATTTTGATGAGTCAAAATGTCATTGGTGTTGACTGAAAAATGTGAAAAGTGGAACTTGGCTTAGGCTGTGCCACCATACCAACCACACCCGTCTGTTACATGCCCTGGGATGCACCTGATTAGCGACAAGCTGATAAACCACGGGGAACAAACACAGATGCTCCAAGAGAACATTCTTTTTTTATTAATATACACGTATTCCTTTTTTCTGATGGCTCGGAATGTACCAGAGGATTTAAATGCATTGAGAAACTAGAAAAAAAATCTCCTTTTTGAGTGTATTTTGTGTACATCAGTGTAAATATTGAAAATAATTAAAGAGGTTATATGGGTTACGGTGAGGGAATGGTTGCTGAGATAGTTGGAGTTTACACTTTCTCCACCTTTGTTTGTACTTCATCCAACACTGTTTTCAGAGATAATTCTTGGCTGAAAGGACAGACACATTAACAGCCTTTCTGTTTCTCATTTGGGCTTTTTATATCTATATGGCAGGTCTCCAAGGACAGAGTTTAAAAAAATGATCTAACATATGTCTGCTGTTTTGGGGTTGTGGTGCATGTGACGTTTGAAGATTCTTTCTCCTTTTGGTGTGTTGCAATTGACAGCACTGCAACTCATTGTCACTGGCCTGTAATCAAGTTATTTACTTGTGACATACTATCTTAAGTGACCTACATTGTGTACAATACGTAACTCTTACCCAGACATTTACAGTACTAGTAGGATCATTTTAGCCGCCATTCCAGGCAGGTGCTCACCTGAGGCAGCGTGTGTAAAACAGGGTTGTTGCATTTGTTTCATTTCACCTGTATTAAAATGGAGAGATGATAAAACTTACAAGCCTTGACTTTACTTGTAACACTGTGTTTCACATGTTCAGGAGTATATGTGCATCCTCTTTGATGCTGGGTACAAGTAATGTGGCACGCTCATGTGTATCTAGATTATTGCCTGAATTAATACGATCTAATTTTATGATAATTTCACAATATAAAGGAAATCTGAAAGACAGTCTGCTTTATGTCCAGGTCCACAGAGTCGCACTTTGTGTTACAGCGCAGTAATAAGATGGAACAAGCCGTATTTTGTCTCAAATTAAAGACTAAAAATGGAAATAATATCTTCTTTTAGACAGCATTAGTACTCAGCATTGAGTACCCTCTAATTAAGTCTAATACAGGGTCTAATAGTGCCAAATAAAGAACATGTCATTTTTAGTGTATTTGGAAAAGGTGGTTGTGCTTCAACAGTGGGATTCTCAGTGGAGTGCTAAACCCAAAATCCAGTGAGCACGCTCCAAAAAATTGAAATGTCGCCTATCTCAAGTCTTCAAATAAAGGAGGACAAAATACTCACATTTCACGTATTTATTTGGCTGAACTCACAATAAACAAACACTTGCAAACAGTCAGAGCATTTGCAGCAGTATGCAGGTTCAATTTGGGGGCAAGAGAAAGCACACAGCTGGGGGTCACTTTTCTTTTCCCATGCTTCTAGACACAAGGACCAACCACAGATTACATACGAAATGAAGTTTCAGAAAACACTGTTCCTGGCCATTATTCGCTGTTAAATGAAAACATAGAGACACATGCTTAAATGATAATCCTAACTCAAAAAGCACTTTAAGCTGAAGTCATCATTCAGTGTCACAGTGTTGAGTGACACCAAATGGACCTGATGATGACTTCAGCTACGCTCTGATGAAGGCTCTGTGCAGAAACGAGTAACCATACAAATTAACAAGTGAAATGTGAGTGTTTTGTCCTTGTTGACTCGACGATGTGCTACCTTTTCAATTTTTTGGAATATAATTTTTAGGTTTTTTTTTCTAATTTGTTACAATGTAGCACTTGTTATGTCCTCTATTAGTGTATCGACAGGTGTGTGGGTGCCTAATTTGGGTATAGCTCTGTTTCTTTACTGATAATTTTACTAATAAAAAACATATTATTTCTAGTTTTTATCTAAAGTACAGCTCCTTATGTCTTCTTAGTGTACTGTAAAATAAAGTGCAACCAGAAACAGAGTCATTTTATAAACGCAGCACCAAAGCTCCCAAAAAGACTTTCTTTTCAGATATTTCTGATTGTACTGACCCCAACAGGACTTGAAGGAGACTCTGACATTGCTGTTAACCATTTCCAGGTTGTATTCTCTTGCACGGTGAAGAGTAGCTTAATGCAGAGTAATCCTACATTTTTGGGACTTCACAAGAATTGCAATTTAAGCTATTCTAAGGACACAACATGTATTAAGGGATTAGGGTTTTAAACCAGATGTGAGGTAAGGGGAGACATTTTTAAAGCTTAGTTGAATAGAAAGGATAGACCTACCGTTTGGGATATCGGCTCACCTTGCCAAAGTACAATCCATATTCCTGGATCCCGGAGATGAGAGCTGCATAGCACAAACATTATTAACAGACAGTCGTATGCGCTTTGAATTAATTTTTTTCTAGTGAGGGAGGCAAAGGGCATGAATCCTTGTCCACCCACTGTATAGCATTATAACTCAGCTATCATTTTAATTTTGATTCAAGAGGCACTTCAGTGCTTTTTTCACTCATTTCACATTCAAGAGAGAAAAACAGGTCCGTCGCCATTTCTGAATGCATTAGAGAATGTGCAAATTGTCTTTATGCAATAGTCATGCCAACCGAAGGAGTACATCAGAAGTTTGCATGTGTGTGTGTAAACTTAATATACTCTGTAAAAGTACTCTGCATGCACTTCATAAAAATAGTGAAAACTATCCAGAAAAAAGCATTTCTTATTTTAGCCATGGTTGCATTTAATTGTTCTCTTCAGTGGTATTTGTCCTTAATTACTGGGACACTGATGTGAAAGCAAAAGTAAGCTTTTATGTGCACTTCTGTTGGCTCATTTTAAGTCAGTGTTGTTTACAGGGTTCTTACGTGTTTACATTCGAAATTCCAGACTTTTCCAGGCTCTAATTTCTCAGACAGACGTAGTTTTCTTTTCCCATTTGGAATCTTCAGCCAACACAGCTTCATATTTGAGAATGTCAACGCGGTGCTGCCTATTTTTGTACTATTCTTTCCCTTTAATATATTGAATAAATAATATTATATTATCGTTCCCACCACATTAGACTCTTTTATAAAATGAGTCACAAATGAGAAAAGTTAAATTATTTAATTTTCATAGCATCTGTGCAACCTTGATTACTCACTTTGTCCATGGAAACGATGATAAATGCAGCCATAAAGGTGGTGTCTTTACGCAGAAAAGATAGTCTGTTTACTTTTATGTTAATTACATCTCTGTATAACTCATATAGGTTCAGACAAGCCTATTTGGTTATTTGTGATGTTATGCAATTCAAAGATATTCTTGCTTTTTTTTTTCTTTTTTATTGTAATCAAACTAATTTGGTAGCAGACGTCTGGATTTGGTGCAGTTATAAGACAGTTGGGGCAGAGCTGTTTTACAGGCGGTGGTGTGCAGGTGTAGTGGCAGCTCTGTGCAGCAGTGTGCTTTCAGTCGCATGCCATACTTCTTGCCCTGTTTTCAACAACATCAAGCTCATTCTTGCCAGTCTTTTCTCACACAGTTGAAAAAATTTGGGCTGCCTGCTGTCTGCACCAAACACCATGAAAAACATTCTGCTTGAATGATCAGTGTATTTTTAGAACTTCTGGATTTTATATTTTAGAAAACAGAACAGGGGTAATCGTCTGGAAACACGATATTTATTTATTTATTTTTTTTCCATATTTATCCAGACCTGGAAATTACTTAAATCAAATTTCATACTTTTCAAAACTGTTTAGGAGCCCTGTCTTTAGGTTTATTTTTTACAAAGGCTGGATGACACTTGTGGATAAAGTTTTGGCCACGTCAGCTCTATCAGTTTTTCTTTTATTTCCTTACTAACTACATCCCTCTTCTGACTACCACGCTTCACTAAACTGCAGAGCTTTTACAGGAAAAAGCAGCAAGCACCTGTTAAAAAATGTCTTTTGTGTCTTCTGTTCATGTTCAGTCGCATGGTGCAGCACACCTATCACGGAAGGGACAAGAAGAGGTGAAAGTGCTTCCATATGACACATGCACATGGCTGACAATCATGTTTTTTTTTGGGTTTTTTTCTCAGCAGTATTCTGAGTAGTTCACCTGAGCTGAGTGCAATGGTGAGAATAAGAAGCTGCCTCTTTGGCCCCTCTGTGAATTATTCAGCACTCAACCATGCTTGCAGAATCTGGTTTCCTTTATGCTGTCTGCAGGCTCGGCTATCGGATGACCAAACAGAGCCTGTGTCAGTTAGGACACCTGACACACCCTCTATATGTGAAGCTCCTTTAAAATGCTCCACAGAGCGCGATTAAAATAAATACAGTCCTGTTGTTGACCGCAGCCTTGCTCAAGTGTGTTATCAGGAACACAAACGACAGCCTGACAGCGGCGACTGACTGCTCCCATGTGACAGAGATGTATGTTCATCTCGGTATAGTGGATGGAAATGAATGACACTGTCAGGTTTCTCTGTAGACCCTCTTTCCATCTGGCATTCTTCAGACAGTTATCTGTATTATTTACAGTTCTGTGTGTTTATAATACCAAGTGACTGCCTGCCATTTTGTTGTTCGACAGCAATCTTCGGCTTCTCCTTCGAGGGAGTAATTTAAGCATCTGTGCTGGCGCAGAAAAGGACCTTTGATCTGTGGCATGGCTGTGCAAACAGATGTATCCTGGTTATTAAGTATTTGATAAATGTCACCTATCATCACTCCCCACCCCTTATTCAAACCATATTTTCCTCCTGCAGTTCCAGCCGTGTGTTTGAGCAAGTTAAGGAGTGTGATCTATCATAATATTTTTACGGACATTTTCAGAAATTGGCATAACAAAGCATGACCTGAACCCCTCCTGCTCACGTAAACACCGGCTAAAAGATGCAACAAAAACAACAAAGTTAGGATTAGAGTGTATTCACAAAGTTATTGACCAGAGTTCTTAAATGACATTTGGATTGTCATGGGAAAAGCTTGGGTGAGTCAGCAAATTGCATAAGCAAATATTGATCTATGGGGTATTTACATATCTTGTGTATGCTTGTTGAATGTGCATCTGACTTGTCACAGGTGGTGCATGACCAGCGCCCCGCCTCTACAGAGCCAGGGATGCAAATAGCACTTCGACAGGTATCAGTTTACACTTGATCCTAGGGACAAGAGGCGCAGTCATCAGATCACAGCAGCTCTTTTACAATGAAAACCAGCCAGCATGCTCCCGTCAGCTGAGACACACTGACAACAACATTCAATAGGATCAGTCAACCAGTCGTCGCCGCCATCACAGCCCCAGCTATGCCCATCGCAGAGCTTTTGGGAGTCCAGTTCGACATGCAGCTGCTGTTGAAACTGAGTCTCTCCGTGGCTGCAGTGCTGCTGGTTTCTTGGGCCTACAGGTTCTACAGCTCCAGGGATGGCGACAAAATTCAGGTCTGTGCCAAAGACAGCAATGAGAAGCCAGAAAATGCAACCTGCAAAAACTGCAAGACGACATTACGGTGTCAAAACTCACCAAAACATGTCGCCGATGATGAGGGCAAACAACGCAGACCCTCGCAAACAGACTCAGCCACTGATGACCTGACATCTGACAGGACCAAGGAAACACCAGCTGAAAAGAATGAGGATGCATCTAATATGTCATTTAGTGACCAAGATGTAAGTCTGAGAGAAGAAATACTCACAAGCCAGGAGCAGGCAAAGGTTGCCACCAGTAATATTTCATTTGGATCTGCTTTGAACCTTCCTCATCCAACAGAGAGTGGGATGGCCAGTACAACGGGGCGCCGCTCCCCTTGCTTTTTGCAGAAGCTGGAGGGCAGTGTGGGTGTGGGCAGGGAGTTAAGGCAGGACTTGGAACGCCAGGGGGCCTACTCCAGTTTCCTCTCCAAGGCAGAGATCAAAGTGGAGGATGCTAACGTGGTGCTGGAAGGAACAGGAGACCAGATTGTGCGCGGAAAGATATATGATTATTATGTTGAGTCGTCTTCTCACTCTATTACGGACTCGAATGCAGTGCTGGGTCAGCTTGAGAGGAACTCTGAGTCACAGCCAGTGGAGTTTGGAAGAAGCCTCACAGAATCTCCTACTTCTGTGAGCCCCATCATTATGCGTGATCTGGTTTTACCACAAAGCCCCGTTGAGGATCCCGCCTCACTGGGGAACCTCAAGCTGAGGCACCCTGCGAGGCCTGTACTCCTACGCAAAGAGAGCTATCTGTCTGCAGCTGAGCAGTCTGAGCTTCCCATCCCCTTTCTAACATCAAGAGCCTCAACGCCAGTGACTCACTCCCTGGCCTCAACCAGTGATGAGTCCGTCTCTGTTCACCCTGTGATCTTCAGCTCAACAGACAGCAAAGATCTTAATGTGAAGGAGGGGGCAGATCTAGAGACTGTAGCAGGGGCTCCATTTATACTCCTTCCAGCAAAAACTCTTGACAGCACAGATTTGGAAAGCTTAAAGAGTAAACTTGATCTGGGAAACTGTCTGGAGACACTGTACCTGGCCAAGAAACATGGCCAGACCTCCGTGCAGCAAGCAGCCTTGGGAGTCATGTCAGACAACTACCTCCAGGTGCTCAGGGACCCAAACCTTTACGGGCGGCTAATGGCTGGTGAGCGGGAACAAATCCAGAAGCAGAGAATGAGAGGGAGAAGGTTCGTCATGGTGGCAGACATGGACCCTCAAGACTGGGCGAGGAACAGCACAGGAGGGCAGACAGCAGAGACAGAGCAGAGGAGGACATCCAGTGCAGTGTACTATTATGATGACTACAAAGACGCCTGGCATTCACTCTGCCTGATCCCACAGGAGGTCATCTCTAAAGCCTGTGCCATGTGCACAATGGATAACTACTTATTTGTGGCAGTGGGCTGCCAAGGCACAGACAGAGAAATGACACCCTCAAAGCGAGTGTTTTGCTACAATCCTTTGACATCCATTTGGAAGGAGATCAGTCCTATGAATGAAGCCAGGCCCCGCTGCAAACTGGCAGCTCTGGAGGGCTACATCTACGCCATCGGAGGGGAGTGCCTCTCCTCAGTGGAGCGCTATGACCCGCGATTGGACAGATGGACGTTTGTGGCTCCACTGCCTAATGATACATTTGCTGTGGCACATCACGTCACAGTGTGCAATGGAGAGCTCTTTGTTTCTGGGGGAACTCTTAGATACATGCTCCTGCGCTACAGCCCCAAAACCAACACCTGGAGGCCAGGTTTGTTAGTCGGCAGCAAAGACAGAACTGCAGATATGGTGCTGTGGGGAGATTTCTGTATCGGTTTGATGTAAACCCACTGCTGGGGGTCAGCGTGTACCGCTACCATACGGTGGCTCGACTGTGGTACGAGTGCAGCTCCATACGGCTACCGCACTGCCCTGCCTTCGAGTGTGTCACGATGGATGACACAATCTACTGTGTCAGCCGCCAGTTCACCATGAGGTTTGAAGCTGATGAGATCTCTCCTGCTTTCAAAGATGAGAATTTGAGTGTCCTCTCTGCAGCGAAGGGCATACTTTTCCCCTTTGTCCTTTCACTCCCTGATAAGACGCCTCGGCAGACCAGCGTGTAACGAGGACTCAGTTTTCCAGCGATGATAAGATTAGGTGGTGATGGAGTGTCCCTACAAGAGCATGCTTTACGTCAAGTTTCTTGTTGACTGAGTGGGTTTTGCTTCCAGGTTTATGCTCAACCTCAAATGTTATTGCAAAATTGTACCACTGTCATGTAATTTCTTTGAGGTGTCACTATGATCACCTTTCTTTATTTTGCTGGATTGGGTATTGCACAAAGAAATGTGTGTTTCTTATGTCTTGCTCCCTGGCAGTTGATGTAAAGTATTGGACCCTTAATGGTAGTCAAACTACTGTTTGCTTAGATTTACGCAGGATGTGCTGCCATGTAAATTGTTTGCTTCTTTGATTTGCCACTCCTTTCTGCCATTAAGTTAGTTTTATATCATTCCAGATGCTTAACCTCCTTAGCTGTAAAGATAATTCATAAATAAGTCTCGGAGTAAATGAGTTCATTCAACTCTAACACATTACAGAGATTGAGTAATATAGTGATAATGTATCACTGCTCCAGTGTGTAGGGCAGAAATATAACTTACACAGTGGCCTGGATACAATGCAATTATCTACACTTGCTCTTTAAATGTGACAGGATGTAAATGGGCTTATCATACAATATAAATAGGTGAGCTCCTAAAAGCATTTGTCACCACTTTTGAAACTCTTCCAACACTGAACTTTGCAGTTATTTTTATGATTTTAGTCGCTCTCCTTTGATGGCCATTTGTTTTCATCTTGACTGAGCAGATTCTTTGTTCACTGTACCAACTAAATCTCTTTGTTTTCTCATCTGTTGTTTCATAAACATCAAAGTAATGTGAATTTGTCATTCATTGCATATTAATCCACATTTAATGGTATTAAGCCAAATGTCTATTCTAGAATAATTGTGTGACTGATAATAACTGATGATAGAATAACACAGGGACAATCTAAACACATGTGCTTTATTTTTTTAAGTGTTCAGCAGTTACATTAACAATGAAAATATGCATAGAATGATATTAAATCCCTCATTGTTTGCTCATTTACAATCAAGTCTTTCACTGTACACACTGTAATGCTGAGGACCTCAAAGACACACTGACAGGTTTCAGACGGTGACGTGCTGCTATAGCACCATCATGTGGCTCACAAGGCAAACACAACAGCGCTCCGGGTAAAAAGGCATGTTGGGCAAGCTCCGGACTTCCCACCACAACACACACAGAGGCGGCGTCATGTGACAGGCAGGCATCAGCAGCACAGTAGAGTGACTAACTAGCTAACAGTGTGTGAAACAGAGGGCTTCAGCTGCACTGAAAGGCAAGCGGGGGGGGGGGAGGCAGCCGCAGATGGTTGACCATCAAACATAAGCATCTTTGATTCTTCCTAATTAAACACTTTGATTCCCTGTAACTAAACACCTAATGGAATGGGAGTTAGACATGTCCCTTCAGATGTTGCCTTGAATGACTCATGGCTTCTGATTTGCCTCAATACCCAGGTTAGCTCTCGCAGCAACACGTTTTTTTCCTCTCCCTTTTCTTTTTTCAACAGAGTATCTAGGGTAATATGAACAGCCTATTCTGAGTTTCACATATTAACTGTACAGAGAGGAAGAATTTGCATATAATTATCCTCTGGAAGGGCGGACATAATTTATAGCACCCTCCTTTCTCCTCCTTGCACACAGGCACACACATATTCATGTATATAAACACAAAAGCAACTCAGCACACAACAGAGAGTAAACCTACAGTAGTTCTCGCAGCTACATAATGAGAATCATGTTTAATTTTTTAAATTCCTTTTGATTTCCCAAATGGACTGCTGTGTTAAAATTTTTTCACGCAGCAGACTAACAAAAAAGAGGGACCACAAAGCAGCACCGCTTTGATCAGAGCTTCTAAATTAACAAGCAGCATGTGAGGCAATTTAAGTGTTGTCTCTAAGCCTGTTGTGGTTGTGGACGCAGACTGAAACAAGGATCTGGGATTTGTAGTAGCGGGCGCCTGTCTCAGATCCAGGTCCTTGTTGCTGTGATTGGCTGCATGAAGGTGGCTGGAGAGCGTGCGTGAGGCCCTGGCACAGCGGCTCTGGCAGAGCGTACTGAGCGGGTGCCTCTGGTATGCTGACCTGTACACAGTCAGTGACGGGAGGTGTGACTGCTGCTTTTCCAAACGGTGCTTTGTGGACTGCAGTGGGCCAAAGTTGGTTGGAAGGGCTGTAAAGGAACACTAGAGAAAGTTAACTGCCATGTTACTGCAGCCATTAATTACACTGGTGACTGATTTGGAACAATAAAAGGCATCTGGGGCCACCCAGATTTAATTGTTCATGAGCACAACTGCTGATGTGTTTTGTCCATACAAAATTAAATGCGCTGAAGTATGTTTGCTGTGCACTCAGTGCTGGTGCCGGCATGGTTTAAAGGGATAGCTTTTATTATTTGAAGTGGGGTGGAATGTTACAGATAGTCAGTGTATTACCTGCAGTAGATGGTGGTCGGCATGTTTGGAGAAGTAGAGAGGGGCACCAGCACGGAAGCTAAGCAATGTACTGCTGTGGAGAAGGTCAGTAACAAAAGGTATTTTGGCCACTTAAAAAATCTCACCCTAAAAAAATCATTATCAGTTTAGTTGTACACTGTATTTAGAATACATTCACTGATTTACTTTGCTGTCAGACATCCTTTTCTGATAAGAAACCACTGTTATAGAAGTCAAGTGTCGCTCTCTCCAAACCAACCAAACTAAGTGAAATCAGTAATTTTACCTCACAGAACACATGAGTTGCTGGACAACCGCTGCCTTGTTCTGTTAGTTAGTTAGAGTTATTGTGTGACTTTGGTGTTTTAAAAGGATAGTTCAGATTCACTGAAGTCACACAATAACATAAACAAGCTAACAGATTGAGGCATCAACAGACCAGCAACTGCAGTGTTCTGCAAGGTAAAATTACTGATTTCGCCCAAGGAGTTTTGTTGGTTTGGAGAAGGGCTGTATATTTTGTGCATTTTCCTTCATTGATAGTTGAAAATGCTAACAATTCATTGATCATTAATAGTTAATAAGGTACAAAATGCACCTTTTTCTCTTTTTTTCTCATTATCATTTTTTTCTTGATTTTTTTCTTATTTCAAGTTTGAGTTTGAGAAAACAGTGTCAAATGAGGCACAATTACTGACATTTCTAGACTGTAGATTGATACATATTTAATTCTGAGAGACTGACTGATTAATGATCTATCATAGTGTAAGGCAGGGTTTTTGAATGTTTTACCTAAAACCTTACTTGTTTCTTAATCAAACCATCGAAGGGCTGTGGGTATCCACATCCACTTTAATGTCCGAAAGAACGTAGTGGCATCTCACATCTTACATATCACTCTGCCAGTCTTAATCATAACTCACGTTACCTGCATGTAAGGTGCGCCATATTATATAGTTCCAGATTAAACTTTAACGGCAGAATAGAATATGTATAAATGTAGTTACAATTAATTAAATTACGTAGACTCAAAATAATGAACAGTGAAAAATAAGACAATCTGCTGAATATGTCCTCACAAAGATAAATCTCATCTTACACTAGTTTGGAGAGAGCTATATTTGGCTTCTATAACAGAAAAGACTGTCTGACAGCCAAGTAAAGTGTTGAAAATATTCTAGTTTACACTTAAATCAATATAGATTTTTTTAAGTGGCTCTTTATTAAGTGGCTAATACCTAATACCTTTTTTCCGGGCTCCATCCACAGCAGTTCATTGCTTAGCCTTCGTGTTGGCATTCCTTTCTTACTTCCACAGTCAGGAGGGCATGCCGACCAGCATCTACTGCAGGTAAATACACTGATAAGTACCTCATACAACCCTTCGTTTTAATAATCCAGACTATCCCTTTAATATATCATTTCTCATGTATAATGTGTACCTTCAGGCAGTGGTAGCATGGCATTTTAAACTGTGGTCTTACCAGAAATTGGCCGGTCAGACTGCTCAAGCTGCCATGTCAAGCTGTCTGGATGCCAGGGTCGCAGAGTGGGCAGTGCATTGGTGTGCTTACGCCCGTAGCTCTCTTCATAATGCGTGACCGAGTAATGAGAGGATGGTGGGCCATGGTGGGCAAATAGCAGCTTGGATGGAAGCCCCTGGAAGACAATACACAGCAGTCTCGGCATAGTTTGTATGCATTGGCCTCCGCTGGATTTAGATATAGAGTTCATGACCTGTTCTTTTATAATAATCTTCAAAAGGCTCACTATGTGACAGCAGCAAATTGCTCTAACTAGCCTTTAAGTGCCCAGTAGGACTGATGATTTTACACATTTTTCATGAGTGCTGAGTCTGACCAGAAACTTGCTTTCATAAAGAGTTTTATCACAAGCCTTTATCTTGGCCGTCAATATTATGCAGAAGTGGCCACAATCTGTAGAAGAAAGCCCTGACTTGCAGGGCTGTGACAGGCATTCAATTGGTGTTAATGCCATGAATGAGCAGTTAAAGGCTGACCTCAGCTCTCAGCAGGGCAGATCTTCTCTCAAAGACGTCTGGCTTGAAGTCCCAGTGGGGCCGGTAGTCTACACGATTGGTGCTGTTGGCTGTCTTTGGCTCCCGGGTGAACTATGTCGGACAGAATAAACAGACATCGCAAAGAGGAGTGAGGTGGGGGGATATCGTGGGGACTTGAGCAATGAGCCCAGCACAAGGATCAGCAAAGCTCACACTTCACTATCGATCCGCACTGTTGTACAGTATTTCTTAAGTCATTTCTCCTCTCAGATCCTGAACCAGCAGCCCGTGGCCGAACCTCACGTCAATGCAATTAGTCTCCGGCTCGAGCCTCTCCCACCAGGAGGCTGTGCTGATGTAGCTGAACTGAGGCTGCCTAATCACTTTGCTATAGATTTGACTACCAGCTGAGGTGCTACAAACCCCTTGGCAGACTGCCACTGGTATGGCATTATGTTTTGGATCTGCAGTATGAAGAGGCATAGAGAGTCTGTGTTCTCTCATTCAATTTAAAGGTGTGATAATACAATATTTACCCTCACTAGATGTCAGCAAACAACTATTTGCTATATAAAGATATGGTGTTATATGAGTCTCTCTGTTTTCCCCACATCTGTTTTCAACATGGTGGCCTGGTGAGTAACCTTCTCATATTATAACTAAACAGCACATTAAAATATGTTTCTGATCTGAGTTAAGGGAGTCTCCATTTGAAACCAGAGCCAAAATGGCGGCCACCTGGTCGCAGTATATTTCATATTACAGCTAGACAGTGATCTGAGTTTTGGGAGTCTCCCTTGGAAACCAGAACCAAAATGGTGGCCACATGATCACATATATTTGTATTATAGCTAAACAGTACACTAAAATAGTTTCTGATCTGAATTTTAGGAATCTCAGTTGGAAACCAGAGCCAAAATGGCAGCTACCATGTCACAGTATAGCTCATATTATAGCTTTACAGTATGCTAAAATATGTTTGAAATTGAATTTCTAATGAAATAAGAAATGTAGTAAAATAATTTTAATCCATATTGGAACATCACTGCCTATTTCAGTTTCATCTAAAATATGTTTCTGAAAACATTTTAGGCAAGAATTAGGTGATGCAGAACGAATCTTGAGCCATATTTGATCAGCACTCCTAGTTTGACAGTCAGTCTGAGTTTCGAGTCTGTGTTGGAAACCAGAGCCAAAATGGTGGCCACCCTGATCACAATATGTCTTGTATTTCGGCTCAACAGTACACCAAAATATGTTTCTGAAAACGTTTTAGGCCGAAATAGGTAATGTAGTAATATTATCTTGATTCATACTTTATCAACACTGCCTGGTGTGACAGTTAAATCAGAGTTTTGTGAGCTGTGTGTGTTCAGATGACACTTTCCCCCCCAACTTTATTGAGTACACAAAGCATGCCTCTGATGCTGGTGGTCTACTGCAACCTGTTTAAGAAGTAAATGTCACACAGAGCACCTTTTAGTGTATGCATAATTCAGAACATCTTATTTTGTTACAAAGAGAAACAGGCAATAAGCAAACAAAATGCCTACCTGTAGTCTGTCTTCCACCCAGTTGCCTAACAGCACTTTGTTTGCATACCTCTGCTCAATTCTCCAGCCGGTTTGGGCCCATTTATCCTCCGTCCCTGGTTGGTTCATGCTTCACCTAGTGTCAAACGCACCTAAATCTGAAGCCCTGTTAGAACATGGTTAGCCAGTCAAACAGATAGCATGTAGGTGGTTTCACCTGCTCCATAATGGCATAGGCAGTGGAGGGGAAATAGAAGAGCTCTGTTGCCATGGATACAGCAAACACTGAAAAGAGAGGCAAGCAGAGTATCCTGGAAGCAAATGGGAGATGTCTTACATCTGTGTTAAAAAGAAATACATTCCTTGAGGCTAAGGCATGACATTTACCTTTTAGCAGTATACTCTATATTGTTAAAATGGTGCCTGAAATTGTTTTTCAGACTTTGTGTCCTCTGGCTACTTTTCATTTTTGGAATAAAACAGGCTTTGTTATAGATTTATGTGGTGGTTTGCCCTCTGTGAACACTATACTATTAATGAAGAAAGAAACTCGACCCTGGAGGCCAGTTTTATTTATTAAAATGAAAAACAGGATGTAAAGTAGAATAAAGTACATTGCATGATCCTACTTATAATCTTTACAGTGTTTTCATACAGTCAACAATACTATCCACAGAGGGGAAGGTGAGCCAGCCCTGGATTAAGAAGTTAATCACGCCATGAAAACCTTCTGTCACATGTTGCAGGTGTCACATGTTCCTTCTCCAAGTCCAGCACCCGTTTCCTGTAAAGAATCCCATCACCCCTCAGGACATCATACTCACGGGTGAGGATTAAGGTGGACGGGGTTTTCTGAATGACAGAATTGTCTGTCAGTAAAGGTGAGTCCTCAGGTTCTAAACCATCTTTGATTGTGTGATACACCTCCCCGTCATATTCTGGGGTTGTGTGCTCACAGATGGGTGCGAACAGTAGAATAAAATATATTTCTGATCATAGTTTCAGGAGTCTCAGTTGAAAACCAGAGCCGATGACATTTACCTTATAGCAGTATACTCTATATTGTTAAAACGGTGCCTGAAATTGTTTTCAGACATCGTGTCCTCCGGCTACTTTTCATTTTTAGAATAAAACAGGTTTTGTTATAGATTTATGTGGGGGTTTTGCTCTCTGCGAGCACTATACTCTCAATGAAGAAGAAAGTTCGGCCACTGGAGGCCAGTTTTTGTTTATCAAAATGAAAAACAAGATGTAAAATAGAATAAAGTACAATGCATGATCCTATTTATGATCTTTACAGCGTTTTCATATAGTCACCAACACTATCCACAAGCTGCACTGCAGAGGGGAAGTTGAGCCAGCCCTGGTTAAAGAAGTTAATCATGCCATGAAAACCTTCTGTCACATGGTGCCAGGTGACTTCCTTTTTCAAGTCCAGCAGGCGTTTCCTGTAAAGAATCCCATCATCCCTCAGGACATCATACTCACAGGTGAGGATGAAAGTGGGCGGGGTTTTCTGAATGACAGCGTCGTCCGCTAGTAAAGGTGAGACCTCGGGTTCTAAACCGTCTTTGATGGTGTGATACACCTCCCCGTCATATTCTGGGGTTGGGTGCTCACAGATGCCCCGTGCGAGGCACTCGGGAGGAAGGTTGGAAGGGGAGAGCCACTCCTCGTAGCGTGGCCTGAGCTCAGTGGGGACGTGGTTGCCGTCCAACACGTCTTGGCAAATGGACATGTCCCCATTGAGATACTGTAGGAAGTAGAACGCCATCCGGCCACGAAACAATATGGGCACAGCATGATTTTGCTGGTATGAGGGCAGGTTGAAATCTGCCATCTGCAGGGCTGGGTAGATGAGGACCTGGGCGCAGGGGGACGGCAGATGTCCGTCCTCTCTCCTTGCCAGCCTTTGGCACAGTGCTGCTGCCAGGTTAGCCCCAGTGCTGTCTCCTCCGACTGCCACTCTGCGAGGGTCCACACTGAACTCTGCCTCAGCCACAGACAGGAAGTGACACGTCGCAGACTCACAATCGTCCAGCTGGGCAGGGTACCTGTGCTCAGGGGCTAATCGGTACCTAAGGGGGGGACGGAGGGACAATATGTTTAATTCTGGCTCTTTGGTAGACTAAATAAGTTTTGGATAACGTGCAACATGTGGAAAAAGTTTAAGTACCCAACAGAAACCACAGTGGTGTCCGATTCCTTGGCAATGTGCCGACAGACTTCATCAACAGAATCTGTTCAGGATTAGCAGGACATCACAGTTAGCAAAACATATGTTGTGATCTCTTCTAAGAAGCAACCAGGCACTGCAGATAGAACGTGACAGGTTTTGTTTCTCTCTCTAGCTACACTATCTCTACTTTTATTCAGATAGTATATTATTCAAAAAATAACAATTAGATTCAATAAACATTAACTTAGAAACAGAGATGGAAAGTACTATACTTAAGTGCAAGTTTTTAGTTTATTTAAGTATTTCTATATTTTGCAACATTCTTCCACTACACTGTATTTTACTTGCTGCTGGAGTAGGTAAAGGTCCAGTGTGTAAGATTTGGGGGGATCTATTGGCAGAATACAGCAGAAATAGAATATAATATTCATTACTATATTTTCATTGGTGTATAATCACCTGAAAATAAGAATTTTTTGTTACTTTAGAATGATACCTTTATATCTACAGTAGCCCAGAACAGACAAACCAAACACTGGCTCATCAGTCACCACTCAATGCCACTAGATATTCCAGGACTTCTCAGAGTTCAAATGTGGACCAAACAGCAGGTCAAACCGGACCCAGCCCATACATCCTGTTATGAATGCAATACTTTATGAAGTGCAACATTTTCTATTTTGAAATCAATTTTCTATTGATCAATAAATCATTAGTGACACTGAGTATGCAGTGTAGCTGAAGATCATTCACAGCAATCCTGTCTACATTTTAATCTGGTTCTAATGTGGCTCATTTTCCTATCGTTGACATTGTCATGGTGACATTAACTGCTGGAGAGTGTTTTGTGTTGCTGCTGCTGAGTTCATACATTAACTTTAACCTCTAACATTAATCACTAGGTTCTGGTGTGTTTTGACTTTCTTGTCTGTCTTGAACTTAAATGTAGCTTATGCTGCTTAAAATATACAGGAGCTTATTAAATGTTATTTTTTATTCGCCAGTCGTTCCAGACCTCTGACCTTGAATGAAAATCAGATGCGGGCCTTAAAATAATTAGTTTGAGCGCCCTTATCCTGCTGACTGGTCCTTTAATTATTTACTGGTTACTTTGAAGATGCTTTAAAAATATGAGGATCTTAAAGGACCAGTGTGTAGCATTTAGTGGCATCTAGCAGTGAGGATATAGATCGCAACCACCGAAATACTGCTTGCCTTGCCCCCGCCTCCAAGCGTGCAGGAGAAACTATGGTGGCGGTGAAACTCCCGGCAACCATCAAAGTCTGAATGTAGACTTTGTGTTTGGTTTGTCCATTCTGGGCTCCTGTAGAAACGGTTCAACATGGTGGACCCTGTGGAAAGGGACCTGTGCCCTCTGTAGATATAAAGGCTTCATTCTAAGGTAGCAAAAACACAACAATTCTTATTTTCAGGCGACTAATATGACTACACTGATGAAAACATACTTATGAATATAAACTTCCAATCCTGAAATATTTGGCCAATAAATCCCCCTAAACACACTTATGCAGTGGACCTTTAACAAATGTGACTGATTGTTAAAGATCAAACTGCCTTGGGGCAGCCTAGTAGCTCAGCTGGTAGAGCGAGTGCCCCATGTACCAAGGCTGTTGAACCCACAACCGGGTTCAACTCCCATCTGCAGCCCTCTGCTGCATGTCATCCCTACATTCTCTCCCTCTGTCCTGTCTTCACTTCACAGCTGTCCTCCCAAATTAAATCTAAAAACTGCCCAACAGTATATGCATTAATCAAACTTTAGCACCATCTGGACATGATTAAAATACAATATATATTCATATGGAAAAAAAAACTGCAAATGTTTTGTGGAGACTGCACAGTCAACCCACCTTTTTTTCTACAGTGTGATAATACAGCAGTATTTTTAAGGCTCAGTCTTTGAGCCAAATGTAAAATAGAGCATAGACCTGTCCACTGCCAAAATTCAAAGACAGCAGAGGAACTTGCAATTAACTACAAATTGATTAATAGGTCCTTTAATACACCACCTAACAGTAGACAAAAAATGAATAAACAAAGTCACCAGTGTTTATGATGATATTAAAGTTTGTTTGCATCACTTAAGTCAAAATCATTTATGTATTTGAATATATCTCTTATTTATATAGTAAAACAATTACTTATTTTAGTTTTAAATGCCCTTTTACTTGTAATTGAGTTTTGTTTTTTTTTACAATATTGTATTTCTACAACTGTAAAGCCACTAAAGAATTTTTATATTTTGACATTTTCAAATATAAAATTGTCTAAAGAAAAATCTCTAACTCTCCAACATAACTTTGCCTGAGAAAATGTTAACATAGGCTCTTCCAGTCTACATGCATGTCCTCTGGTCTTATGTTGGTCATATAGAGGCATCGTTATTAAAATAAGACTGCTTCACATTTAAGTAAATCATATGAACTTTTATTTACCTATACTTCCCAGAACCCATCCTCCTCCATGGAAATACACAAGTCCCCTTCTCAAGCCGTCACACACTGTGGTGGGTTCGTAGACTCGAACTGGCACCTCAGAAAACCTCAGGTCCTTCACTCGCAGTCCCGCCGGAACTGGATTTATGCGAGTCAGAAAGCAGGCCACAAACCATCGGATGAAGCTGACCTGATGACAAATACCCAGACGATGTAGGATCCGGCCCTTGTAGGAGAGGAATCACAGACTTACACCAAAGTAGGAGACAATGGTAAAAACAAAATAACAAAAATGGTCTTGATGGGCAAAGTCAAAGTGAAAGTTATTCTCTCCGAGAAACCATATTTACTATGACAACATCAAAGAAGGGGAACACATGACCTTGCCTTTTCTGCACCTTTGTCAGACTTGATTTCTTATCTAAAATTTCTCTGATCTAAGCTTTATCAGTTGCTGGAGGACAAAGAAAGGACAGCCATCTTTGACAAGGGCCTGAAAGAGTAGAGTATATTTTTTTTATCTTGCACAAGCAGTGGCCTTTACATTAAGTTAATTTAATAATAAAAAAAAGTTAATTATAACAGATGCAACAACATGCAGGAAACATAAAATAATAAGCACAAACAAGTCCATAGATGCTACTCACCACAATTGCTATGCCAACAAACAAGCCATGAACCATGTGCAGCTTTCCACTATTTGCAACCCCACGAGGAATGTCTGAATTCATCAGCTCCGAGTACACAAGTCCAATTACCAGAAGGAGGAAGGCTGCAACAAGAGCAGCGAAGCCAATTATTAAAATTGCCGTGCCGATGTCCATGGTGTTGCTGGTCTGCTCTGCTAAAGGTAAGTCATTAGGAGTAAATGTTTTATCTACCTAGGTTTCAGCCTCTCACCACCCCTCCCACTTCCACGTCCAATGTTTTCTGACCTTGGTTTCATTTTAATGACATGTTTGGCTGCCTGTTGCCCAGGAAAAAAATTAATTATATTCTTCAACATATTTAATGGCTGTGTAGTCAAAGTAATTACATGTTTGCTAAAGAAACCAAGTTGCTCTACGATGGAATATTGCACAAAATATTGTTTATTTTAATACAGCAGTTTTTTAATTACTCATATATTTGCAGAGTACCCACAGAGAGGGGAAGTATTTCAGTTAAATGAATTTAAAATATGTATTTAAAGCTGCTACAAGGAGTTTTTAACGGGTTAGGAAACCGTCTCACATTAATTCTGATGCCTCTATGTGACCTACATAAGCAAACAAGACACTTAATGGCTGCCATCGGGTCAGATTCTCCTTGAAATCAGATGAAACGAGCCTGCGTTTGCATTTTCACAGGCAGTTTCACAGTGTGTCATATGTTAGCCAGTTAAAATGAAGCACAAGGTGATTTTCATTCACATAACTATATTTTTGATGTTCTTATGGGGGAAACACTACTGCTTTTGTCAAAGGGGTCTCCAAAGTCAACAAAATATTTTCAAGTCTCTTGTAGTAGCTTTAATTAATTTTGAGTATTTTGTCATTTGTATTTTGCTGTGAAAAAAGATGCAATTTGTAACAAAATACTTTAAGTATGTACTTTAAGAAGCATTTGTGCATTTGTAATCAACATCACTTACTAATTGTAATTTAAAGCTACAAAGAACTTACAAAGAACTGTCATTTTTGTTGATTTTGGAGGCCCCTGTGGACAAATGTTGTGGTATTGCCACAGTTATAGCCAAAAAATATAACAGAAAAATCTCCTCCTGCTTCCTTTAACTGGCCAACCTACCACTCTGTAACTTTAACTTGGAAAATGTAAACAGACTCATTTCATCTGATGTCAAGGAGAATCAAATCCAATGACAGCATTAAGAATACTCTATAGAAACATCCAGTCTTCTCACTGATGGTCTCATTTGCTTCTGTAGGTCATCTAGAGGCATCAGCAATACACTGAGACTGTTTCATAACCAGTTACAAATTCCACATAGTAGCTTTAAGTGACTTAGAACTTTAAATAAGTCAGCGCTGACATACACAAATAGGACACAAACTCTGGTCTTCATGTCCTGTATTTGACCCGTCCCTCCCTATGCAGACTTTATCGCTCCTCATACTTATCTGGTCATAATTAGCTCGGCCACTAGAGGTGAATTCACACCCTCCCACCTCCTGGATATCCTGATTGGCCACTTTAAATCTATGATATGGGAAATTAGCAGAGCTCATCTTTTCAATGGGGGCTTAAGGTCGGACCCATATTGAAGCTACTATAAATGATGATGATATCAGTTTGTATGGATAGATAGATAGATAGATAGATAGATAGATAGATAGATAGATAGATAGATAGATAGATACATAGATAGATACATAGATAGATCATAGATAGATGGATAGACAGCTTTATTAATCCCTATATAGGGAAACTAAATTGTCATAGCAGCCCAAGTCCTTACAATAAATACAAAGACAAAATACACAAGAAATACACAAAAAATACACAGAATAACACCAGGTACGCCCTGTGACAATGTAAATAAATAAGGTGTAGGCAGGCACAAGGCACTAAAGATCAATGGATTTTGGACACAGTCCAAAATAATCTGGCGTGCAAAGAGCAGAGTGATACTAACACTAATAATAATAATAATGAGAAGAAGAAGAATATTATAGTTACATATAATAAAATATAGTGTAGAAGAATATAGTTTAAATATATAATAGCAGCAGTAATAATAGTAAATAGCAATAGTAATAATAATATTAATAATATGCATAGCATAATATATATAGGATATAAAATAATAATGTCATATATGGATAATATAACGTCACAATATATATATATTTATATAACACATCTTTGTCTTTTTAATTAAATACATTTCCATACCAGTATTTTGTATTTTATGTGAATGCATTTGATGAGCAAGTATTTGTAGTTTGTAACGAGAGACTTTTTGATGTATTTGTGGTCACCTCTGAGAATCTCTGCTTTCCGGTCCCAATATTCTCACAGATATCTGACGGCAGTTATGTTTTTCTCCCTGCTCTCTTTCATGCCCCTGATATTGAGGAAAGTTTCTGCTGCTTACAGCTGCACTCGGCACAGACTGGCATTTGCATTGTCTGGTGTCTGAGGGAAGAAAATGTTCTGAGATCCTCCCCAGTGGAGGCTGACTGAAAAACACCCTTATCTGAACTTTCACTGCTGATCTGTAGATGGCAGTGATAGCATGGGTATAAATAAACAGTGCCCGCTGAAATCTACACTATTTACATTTTTGCATTCTGTGTGCAGCCTGAACCCATTTGCCACTCATTGTAATGTATATATTCAGACTTTTTTTTCTGTTTTTGCAAACCCAGTAACTCAAATTCAATTTCACTTCAGCCCTGAATACTTTAGTGCAAGTTTCCAGTGCTACTTGACTTTGGATTCACATTTTGTAAATCTCAGAAATTTCCAAAATGAAGACAGCATCTGGAGTCGTGTTGTCTTGGAGTTTTCAGCAGCCCCCGAGAGCCTCTCTTGCCTTCCCTAAGTAGCTGAGCCCAGCACAAAGCAGCCATTGTGCGGCTGCTCTTTAAACCCATCCCAGTTGCTGAAAAAGCCCTGCATTCAGCGATACCCAGCAAAAATCACAGTGCCAGGGCCAAAAATCACAGACTGGAATCTTGTCTGAGGCCCATGAATTCATAGGATTTGTTTAGGAGGTATTCATGCAGTTTTCTGTTTGTCACCCTGCCGAGCCTCTGAGACTGGGCTGACCTATTTCCCAAATTGCACTGTCACACACAGAAAGATATAGTCTGCTTCAAAAAATACTGCCACCACAACAAATTGGGTTCAAACAACTGATGTGTTTTTGCACATAGGAGATGACTACAAATGTAGGACAGACCATGTACCATTAAACTGAAAAACACATCTTCTCTCAGAAGGATATAAACCCCCTCATGCTTTTAAAACTGAAAACAATATTTGCTGTAGTTTACTATGAGAGCTTTTGAGAAAAGAGATCACCCCGACTTGACTTTACATGTATTATGAGGCAGGTTTGTCAGCATCAGAGTACTGTGGCTTGAGAAAGCAGAGATCAGTAACTGGCTCAAGGGCACATCAGCATCAGCAGATGTACTTGTTATGAAATTTGAACCCAGATCGCTCAAAATAAAGGTAATGACCTCAGTTATTCCTCAGTTCTTGCATGTTTTGAATGTGATTTTGTACGTTCCATCTATCTTGCAGTAGTGGAACATAACCAAGTATATTTACATACATTCATATATAAATTCATGCAGCTGTATACTTCTGCTCCCCTACATCTCAGAGGCAAATATATTCAGTGAAAACCATGTATCTCTGCTTCTTCATGGGTTAAAAAATCTTTCTACTTAAGCTAAACAAACCATTTAAAAATCCTCTTGAATTAGCTGGCTGTGTCTCTGAGCTCATGGAAAGTTGACCTTTTAGAGGTTTGTTGTTCTCACAGGATAGTGGTGCCACACACATTTGATGATCCTATAGAATATGAGGGCATAGCTGTAGAAGAGGTGTCTCTGTACAATAAAACTCCTCCAATTGGCTTCCACTCCATGAAACACAGGTATAAAAAGTGAGGAAAAATATAAATAAAGATATCGGGAGAGATAAAGACAAAAAGAGCAGAAATAAAGTAACTGTGGAATTACAATTACACAGTTTAAAAAACACAATATACTACAGAAAGGTACAATACAGAAAGGTAGTATTAATCTACCAAACAGTATATAAGCTAATTAAAATTAGCACAACCTTAAACAACTAAATGCAGAATACAGATTAATGCAGTAATATTTATCCAGAAAATCATATACAGTAAAACACTGACCAGGACCATTTTTTCTGTACTTACTTTACTTTAAACAATTCTACAATATGCAAGTCCTGCTGCTAAGAGTCTCTCTCACATTAAAACAATAGCAAAACATGAAGCTTGATGACATCTGAGGTAGTGTGGGATCATGGGAGTTCTTTTTTTCACTGTTAAACAACCATCATTTCTGATGGAATCACAAAACAATGTTCATGAACAAAGTAATGCATTACGTTTTATTCACATTACTTTTGGTCCCGTGCGCCGACTTCAGTCCTCACTCTCTAAAGAATCTTACTTATCCTTGTTTTCACAGAAGTTATAGCAACTAGCGGCTAGCAAGGAAATGCATCATTACCTTGAATAAACTCTGGATTTCTCTGAGTTTGACCATTGTTAGAAACATTTGGAATAATGTAAGTATAAGATATTCAGTGTTTTTTAATATGGAAGTGTTGCATATTGTAGCTTTAATCCATAATCATCGCTGCCTTTTCAGTCACTACTTAACACAGACTGTTACTATGTTTATACTGCCTATATTGTTTATACTTATATTGTATAATGTAACTGTTTATTCTTATTTAACTTGTACTTTTATTAGTTTTTTTATACAAGTAAAGGATCTGAATTCGTCTTGCAACGCTGCTTAATGTTTTGGTTCCAATTGTCAGGTTTCTCAGTTGTGTGTTTGTTTAGTGATTAGCTGTTTGTTTGTTTGTTTGATTATTTGTTTCACTTAATTAATAGGGGGGCTGGAGTGAGGATTAACTCACCAGGACCAAATATACCCCCATCCGACACGCTTACATAAGAATAGTTTGGTTGTTGATTTTGCATCAATGAAACCTGTGATTGCAACATCATTGTTATTCTGCACGTTATGCAACGAGGTTAAGTTCGAGGCAATTAAATTATAATGAGGTTAAACTTCCCCAAACAAGAATTGGCTTCCACCTGGAGCACAGCGTGGGGCGACCACTGGGGGGCCTCGGACCACAGATTGAGAACCGCCGCTGTAGGCACATGAAAGGGGGTGGGGAAGAGGCGAGTACGCAACCACTCAGGGGCAGACGGGCACTGGAGCAAAATATTCATCCCCACTTAACATGTCAATCAGGATTAATGCCCTCGCAAGCCTCTCCTTTAGGTTCCTGCAGGTCCTTTCACTGGTGGAAGCACCGCGGCCAGGGCAGAGGGCTCATATATAAGGCAGGACAGGACAGGACAGCAACACAACACCAAAGCCCAGCGGTTTCAGTAGCGCACGCCGCGGACTGGAGCGTCGCCTGGACTTGTGTTTCACGTCTCTGCGTCTCTAGCAGCGGCTGACAGGCGTAATGACTGATCACTCACACATTTCCACAGCGTGATGCGTGTCGACTAACATGTCAGAGCTCCCTGAAGTCACACAGCTCCGCTTTTTACATCTTTCCTCGCCAGTGGATTACTCATGCAGCAGTTTCTGAGGCTGCACATGAGATTGTTTGCATGCGGCTGAAGTTGCGGCAGCTCACACACAAGTCGCATTTCGGAGGATAATTCAGTCGTTGCGCGTAAACTTGCAGCGTAAACATCAGACTTGTCGGCCGCCCGTCGGAGCATTTCCCCGAGATGGAGCTCAAGAGCGCCTGTCGTATGTTTCTTTTCCCGGTTCAAATGCTCTACTACATAGTCCGAGCAAGTTTGTTTTCGCTGTTGCCAAGCAGAAGGAAGGATCTGACCAAGGAGGTGGTGTTGATCACCGGTGGGGGACGAGGCATCGGCCGACACCTGGCCAAAGAGTTCGCCAAGCAGGGGGCCAGAAAGGTAAGTTCATTGAACTGCAGGCAACTTGTTGCACCCACACAGCTCCTACCTAAGAAATGCATCGGGCTAACCATTGAAGTTACATTGCAAGTAGAATCTGACTGATAAATCTGTTGGCCAATATCAATAGCACTATGTATTGGCAAGAATCACAATATGATACATACATGATACATTGGTTACCATTCAGTATATTGCAATATATACACGATATACTATGTTGTTATTTTTTTAGGGTTGCATAGGAAGTGTTGGGGCCAATAAATTATCAGCTAATATTGGCTTACTCAGCTATATTGGTCTATATTGGTGTTGGCGTGTAGTAGTTGTCAAATATTAGGGTGTAAATGAAATGTTTCATCTGGATGTGATATCAGTTCTTTGGACAACAATACGATACAATATTCGCTGATATCACAAGCAATATTGGTCTATATTGGCATCGCTGATTATTAGCTGATAAATATCGGCTCATAGGGGTGTAAATCAAAGGTTTCATCATGTTATGATATATTGATTCTCTGGACAACAATAAGATATTTGCTGATATCACAAAGTCTGCCACGATTTCTTTTCCATTCAGGAGCCTATGATCAATATCAGGTGATATATGTTCATTAAACATATTCAGTTATATTTATGTCAACTATGATTCTGCAATTTTATGACTGAACTCTTCCAGAAAATAGTGACATAGACATGCCATGGGAACTTTAAAATAAAGGCTTACTGAAAGACGATGATATAGACTGATATTTTGACTTTGCATCGATCATATTTGTTAAATATTTAATCAATATATCGATCCAGATCAACGTATCCTTGCACACCTTTCGGGTATCTGATTTGACAGATCGTCAGAGCATTTAGTTTGAATTCTCGGGCAAGTTTTTGATGTACTTTACAAGAAAAACTAAATGAACATGTGAAGAGTCAGAACTATTTGTTTTTGTTGTAACAGTGACGTCAGTTAGATCTGGCTCGGTCAGAGCTGCGGAATATTAAATCATCCATCTCTGACCACTACATTTAACTCTTTCTTACCCTCGGGTGTGCAGAAACTACAGGTTATAGGAACATCTTAATAAAATACAAAAATGTGAAATGATCAGTTTTCTTATTGGGATCGATCATGAGAAGCAGATAGTCATGATATCATCTGGAAAAAAAATCCATTGTGTATCTCTACGACTGATATATTGGTCGCGCAATATTATCAGTGAAGCTGTGTGTCTGTGTATCATGTTTTTATGCAATCTGAACAGTGAAGATAGATAACAACACTGATATCTAGAGGTCAGGTTTAAACACAAACAACACAACACACTGAACCACTGCCACAAATCATAATATCTTGATACAGATAACATTATATCATAAAACATTATATTGCCAAATTTGTGTATTGCTAAGTTGTTAGACCCCTAATTATCAGTCCGATACAGCTAAATATGTTAGTATTTGTTTCTTGTTAGCTTTATAAGCAGCTTTCTGTGTATATCTGAAGCTTTTTCTTCAGTCAACTTTAATATATACATGTATTTTGCCCTATTTGTTTTGCACAAAAATGTATGTTCATGAATATTAACTGCATATTATATTCTGTATAAAGAATATCGGCCAATATATGAGACCAGAATTTTTTTTACCCCCTAATATAAGTATTAGCATCAGCCCCAAATATCCAGCATCTGTCGGCCGTAGTTGACAGCAGTTTTGTTTTGGCCAGGGTGTTTGTGTCAGAACCAGGAGTAGTAGTTGTTAGGCAGCCTGAATTTCCATCTACTCCCACAACACACACACACACACACACACACCCACCCCTCCCCTCCTCCTCCTCCTCCTCCCGGTAGCCTGGTCACTCCTGTCCACCCTGCCCCAAGTGTATTGTTGTTCCACTGTTCTATGAACGCAGGGATCATAACCTCTAAGTAGCCTAGCAGGGCCAGTGAGACTGGAGACATTGGCCTCAATTTTGGTTCATGTATTGCACAACAGCTCAGGTCAAGCAGAGGGCAGCTCTGTGCAGCCTTTATGGCTGATTGATGTGATTAAGCACAGTATTGGCCTGACACTGGTTCTGCTGAGGTCTGGGGTGATTCTGGTATGACTGACACGTCCAGAAAGTGTATTATCCAAAGATTTAGGCCGTGATAAAGGCAGTGACTGTGTGCCTGTATGTAGCCTATGTGTGTCAGTGTGAGTGTGTGTGTGTGTTTGGGGGTGGGGTGGGTGGTGGGTGGGGGGGTGTATATGTGCACAAAGCCTCAATGAAATAGCTTCAAAGGCATTCGCATAATAACAGTCCTGCTATTACCCTATTATAGTTTCTTGCCATTTTTGAGCAGCCTTTGCACTGTTGTAAAATCTGCCAACATATCACACAGCACAACAAAAGGCTCCATAATGCTGTTAATAAAAGCCAGATTAGGTTTTGTTTTCAGAGAACACGAGAAGCCTTTTATGGAGTGTATGCAAAATGAAATGAATCCAACAAACACAGTTGGGGAGGAATGGATTACATTATCTTGGATTAGTCTAATGCAAAGGTGGCAATTCTAACCTGTTACAGTAAGAAATGAGATTTAAAGTCATTTTCACTATGAGACTTAAGTTATGACTCATCATTATTTTTTCCAGCTGGATCTTAAAGTGGATTTCTCATACTGTTATCAGTGTTTTGATCGCTCTCTAGAACTGAGCCTGATCGATATTGGATTTTTGGGGCTGATACTGATCGAGGACATTAATGAGTAAAAACATTCTGACATCTATATCGGTTGATATTCTAAAATCCAAAATGACATCAGGTAACTGACACCGTAAACTTTCAGTGGTATTTTTAATAATCATAAATAACTAAAAAGATCCCATGTACATAAGATTCTGCCAAAACAACAATTAATTTATGTACTATATTTATTTAAAAAATGAAAACAATCTGCATTATAATCTAGCTGTGTTAACATTGGGCCAGTATCAGCCGGCTAAGATATCGCTCTATTCTCGAATCAAACCCACAGTGTAACATCCTGTCCTGTACATTTTAAAGTTAAAGGGTAGGACCCAACCAATACTGGATTTTTGTGGCAGAGTAAGACATGTAAAGGAGGTGGGATGTTTTGCGGTTTACCAAAAAACTTAATTGTCCAAAATGACATCAGTTCACTGAAACAGTAAACTTTCACTGGTAGTTTTAATAATGATAAATAACTAGAATTTAACTCTTTCCCAGCCAGAATATTTTTTTATTACTTTATACATATTAAGTTTCCAGGTAGGTCCAGCATTTTTGATCACATTCACTACTTTCAGGACCCCCAGTATATTTGGTTCTATGAATATGTAAACAGTGAATATATCAAAAGAAAACACAGAACTTCATTTTTTATTTACCAAAAAAAAAAAATATATATATATATATATATATATTTTAGCCTCTTTCATTTTTTTTTTAGCAGCACTTAAGTAATGACCATTTGCATCAAAATCACAACAGCAAAAAAACTGATTTCATGTTTACATTTTTGTTTTTTTCTCACTTCCATCTGCACCATCAATCATATAACAGTGAAAACACGGATTGCCACAATATCTCGTTAATGGCGGGAAAGTGTTGGGTCATAAATGAGGGAAAATCTTGTCACTGGTTGGGGTTATTGCTCTGTCAAAAAAAAAATGTTTTCATATCGCAACTTAACTAAAAATATCGATAACCTCCTTGACAAACAATACTGCTATAGCTATTAAATAAACGCTAGACAAAAGCTTTTAAAAGTGTGGGCTCACTTTATTCATTTTAATGAAAATGCATCTAAGTGCAATAACTCATAAAACAATTTAGTAATAAAAACTGTTAAATCTTTTGCATTTTTTCACATCATCATTTTTTGCACAAAAGTATGGCATATTGCATCAATAAGAGTAGCAATAAGTATTAGTATTGATATCAATAACATCCTAATGACACCCATCCCTAATTATCACTGGAAATCAGTCTACAAGTAGCTCATCCAGTCCTGCCAATCTCAGAGAGTCACCCCGCCCATCACAACCATGCACCCTCCCATCTCCCCCCACCCTCACCATCCCTCACCCCCTCTAACAAGGAGCCGTCACTCGGGCCTGAAATGCTCCACTGGCTACACACACAGTTCCTCATCACTGCAGGTCAGGCTCTGTTCCCATCATCATTTCCAGCTACACTTTGTCTACCAATCCAGTGGGTGAACATTACACAGCTGAGTGGCTGATGAGCCGCTGGTGTCCCTTTAGCAGTAATGTGTTAATACAGAGCAGCTCTATTTTTGATCATCTCAGATGGGAGTCATCATTACACGGGGAAGAGAAAGGTGGTAATTTCCCTGGTAGAAAGCAGTGAGCAGCCCAGCTGAAAGCTGCAGGTTGTAATTACTCGTACATGTGTGACACAGGCTCATCTCAGACGCTCTCTTAAGGCGCAATTTTAGGAGCTTGAAAACATTGCTAAAAGCTCAATGAAACACTAACTGCCTCCCTCTGTCTTTCAATGCCATCTCCTTGGGGAACGAGCAAGAAGAAACCAGTGGGTTTTAAAAGCTTTACTTTGCAGCTGCACAACAAAGGATGTCACCATGCTTTTCAACACCCCATTGTTGGGTATTATCAAGGTGTGAAGGCTTTGAAAACAACACCTGTGGTAATGTGTATGACAATTGCTCCATGCCTAAAGAGATGCTAAAAGGAAATAGGACGGTAATTATGAATAGGGTTAACCTCTACGAACTTGCGCTCACCCCAGTTTGAGCCCCTTTGTGATTGGCAGCCGGAATTTCCTTTTCCCCTCTCCTCGGCTTTGGTGTTTTCACGGTGTGAGGAAGACTAACTACAGCGCTGATGAAAGAATCCGGCGAGATGGAGAGCCGGGGACTCAGGAGGGGAGCCAGGTCTTCTTGTGTGCAGTTTGAGGGGGGTGCGGGGGGAGGGGTGGGAGGTGTTGCAGAATGAAGCTCTGAAACAATAAACCAGACCGAAGTATTTTCAAAAACGGCATCCAAGTTCACAACACCGCGAGAGGTCTTTCAGAACAATCCCAGTAAATAGTTGACAACTTACAACATCAAAGCTCCTTTCAGAGTGTTTTTCAGTACCATGACAACAACTCTAGACAAAAGCGTTTGCAGAAAACATTGATTTTTATGTGCTTGTTAACATTACATTAAAGAGATCGCTGCGAGGAAGATGAACCAAACCGAGCCAATGCACTGACAACAGGTTTATGTGGGTGTGTGTGTGTTGTGCTGGAGGCGGGAAGCACACCGCTCCCAGCTGGGTATTGCCCTGCAACTGACCTTGCTGTCTCCGCAGTAATTAGACAGCGGCAGGCGACTGCCTCCTGAACTCCTGCTGCCCCCTCTGTGTGCCGCCTCTCTGCTGGCCCATACAATGGGTGTGAACAGGAGGGTTCATACCCACCCATACATTCAGGCCTGAGAGATAGAGTATCACTGTAATTCAGCTGGAGCTACTGGGGATACAGAGACGTACACCACAGCCAGTATTGAGTGGCATTTGCACTCTCTCAGGAGTCAAGCTTTGCAACATTGATTTGTTGGTCAGAGAGCTTTTACATACAGGCTGTGTCCACCTTAAAGGAAAAGAAGTAGGGTTGTGTCAGGTACTTATCCATAGTCAGTTGCTATGTTTACATGGACAATATTTCGTCATTCTGACAGAAATCATTCTGACTCAAATGTTTACGTGGACGCTAAATAAAGTGAACAGATGAAACGTGTGTTTACATGCCCCAAAGAATTAATCCAAATAGAATTTTTTTGACAGGAAGCATCTAATGTGCTGGAGATATAACAAAAAGAAATGGTTCTGCCTGGTAATTTTCCTCCTTTATGAGAAAAAACCTAAAATTACAAGAGAAAAAAGTCTGCGAAATTTACAGGGAAAAACCCAAAATTTATGAGCGGGGGAAAAAACTCAGAAGTTTGCAAGAAAAATCACAAGTTTCTAAGAAAAATCACAAATTTACACAAAAAACTCACAGATTTACATGAAAAAAACTCAACAGTTTACAAGAAAAAACCCCACAAATGTACAAGAAAATATTACAAATTTACAGGAAAAAACACAACTTTATAAGGAAAAAACTCACAAAGTCAGAAAACATCATAAATTTGAAATGAATATCACGAATTTATGAAAAAAAAAAATCTAATTTACAGGAAAAATCACAAATTTACGAAAGAAAAAAAAAAAACAGCATATTCTTATATTCTGTCCCTCCTGCAAACATGGTCATGGCACATCACCTACCCCTACCAGAGGCAGACAATAGCAAAAAGAATATATTTATTCCAGCCACAGATTGTGGAAAAAAACACTGAAAATGACTGATTTTGCCAATGGAGTCAGGTTGGCTTATAGAACAATGGTTTTCTGTCAGAAAAGGCAGTCTGAAGCTAAGGTTAAGCGGTGAATACATTACAAATATATACTTTCTACTTAAATGGATATTGACTTTTTTAGCTGGACATTTTGTGTCTACAGTACGTTTGCTGCTGACCCTGTCCACAGCAGTACATTGCTTAGCTTCCATGCTAGTATTCCTGTCTGCTGCTCCAAATTCTGGGTGTGTCGACTGCCATCTAGTGCGGATAATACACTGACTATCAATAAGTACCTCATACAAGCCTACTTCAAATAATCCAAACTATCCCTTTAAGTCTTCTTAGGCATGCCCAGTTGGAACAATCACTGGTTTATCACTGATAGTGAAGGGGTCTTGTGCAAGGTCAATTAAAAACTGTTTTCCTACTGTTTCTATCTAGATAGCAATTTGGGCGACGCTTGTTTGTTCTGAGGGTCCTGCGTGTTGTGACGGGTGATAAACCTAATGAATTAAATAACATTCTAACAGGAGAGCACAGTTTGAGTGCTGACTTTTAATGAGAGCTGTCAGCTTTGTTTGTAAGGCTCAAATCCTATTAAAAGCTTTCAGTTATTTATCAAGACCTGTCTGCCTTCACTGATTACTCAAATGGGCTTGCAAATGAAGCAAACAAAAAAAAAAAAACCCAATCAAAAGCAACTCAAACAAGGGCCGTTCACAGAGGGAGCCAAACCCTTATTGCTTGAGATGTGATAAAGAAATAAAGAACACATTCCAGACTGTAATCTTTGATGTCCCTGGAGCTTTACACTGTCAGTGTTTCTGCACTTGATTTGCTTCTGATGCTATTACTATCAGACAGTTATTGACACATGAGTGCTGCATTAAAGCAACAGCAACACAGTAATTTGGTGATTTTTAAGTGTTTTGACTGTGCAAATTAACACACTGTCATTGCCATTATGTGATGTTTGGCTCTAGTTAAATGCAGAGTAAATTTTAAAGGATTGGCACCATCTGAAAGTGTCCTGTTACTGCAAGCTGACAGGTTCAATACGTGCAAAAGACGACGTGTGATCGTGTATAGTAATGGAAGCCTTGCAAGTGGCAAGAGACACGCTCTCTTTTGTGTGTGTGTGTGTATGCGTCCACACATGCAGTCTTTTCTGTCCCTCACATACACAAGATCACTTTCCAGTAGACTTTTTGCTCAAATATTAACCTTGGTCACGGGCGACCAGCCAAATCCCACACTGGCGTCCTCAGCACTTCACACACGCACTGTTTTCAGACTCCCTGACCAGAAATGACGGGGCTCATCTGCCCAACAGGCCGTGTAATCTCTTTGAGAATTTGTGTTTGAGAGATGAGGAGAGCTCACCCCCTGATTTCATTACCTTTCCCTGACCCCAAAGACTGACAGATCTAATTGCCCAATCACTAGTCCCCCACCTCCATCCAACCCCATGTTCCCTGCTCAAATGACCAGCCTTCATTTAGTCTCCGGGTGGATGAAGAGACAGTTCATTCACACAGCAACCCCCGAGCCTTTAATCTTGCTCGAAAACTATTTGTTGGAGTGAAAATGGCCTCTCTGTTCTCTGAATGAAAAGAACATTGCTGCCCAAAGATCTCCACAGCTACACCAGGTCTCACTGCCAGAAAAATTGCGCAAAACATACGTAATGTTTTGTTGATGACGGACTGTAAAAACAAGCCTTTTTGTTCCATTTATAAGCAACAGTTCACTTGATTTGCTTCTGATCTCCCATCCAGAATGCTGCTCTACTTTCTTCTAACCTCTAACAATGTTGTGTTTTCTGCTAGGTGATCTTGTGGGGCCGAACAGAGAAGTGCCTCAAAGAAACAGCAGAAGAGATCTCCCTCTCAGGAACAGAGTGCCATTACTTCCTGTGTGATGTGGCCAATCGGGAGGAGGTTTACAAGCAAGCCAAGGTGGTTAGAGAAAAGGTACACAAGCTTCATATTTACAGATATTTCTACTTTCTACACAGTCAAACACCCCATAAAGCATCTCTGTGTGATGCCTCTCTGTCTCCTATGTATGTATATTGGCTCTGAGCTGCTCTCGCTCCCATCTGGTGTATAGATTACACTTCTTCTGAAATATCTGAATAAGAGCAGGGAATATTGCTGACAGCTGTGGTGCAGCTCAACTGTATCATCTCATGACGGCAGACAGAAAACACACAGGATCTTTGATTGTTCTTTCTTCTGACTGTTTTGCTTTTTAATCTCAGGTCGGAGATGTTACGATATTAGTGAACAATGCAGCCGTAGTCCACGGCAAAAGTCTGATGGACAGCGATGACGACGCCCTTCTGAAATCCCAACACATCAACACCATGGGACAGTTCTGGGTAAGACTTGCAGAAATTAAAGCATGCATGCAGGAGTGGGGGAATTCCTCCCAGCAGATTATCCTTATCGTTTTCATATTTTGATTATAGCGTGGCAGTATTTACAGTGGGCACCCCCGGACTTGTCAATCATGACTGCTATTATGGCAGGTTAAGTAGGGTATTTCCAAATCGCCTCTCAGCCCCTGAAACATCAGAGGGGTTTTGAAACTCATGGCATTTTTATTTTGAATGGAGATCAAAAGACTTTGTCATATGCAGACAGAAATGCAATTATCAACTAAATGGAAATTGAAATTTAATCTGTGGTTGCACTGCGGGCCTGTTTCTCTTGTCTGTTCTTCTTTTTACTCTGCTGAATATATTTCACCTTCTATTTCCACGCTTCCTTCCACCTTGTCTTCATGCTCCCCCCTTTTTTCTTCCCTCACCCCAGACTACAAAGGCCTTCCTGCCTCGGATGCTGGAGCTGCAGCACGGCCATGTAGTGTGCATAAACTCCATCCTGTCGCAGTCTCCCATCCCCGGGGCCATAGACTACTGCACCTCCAAGGCCTCGTCGCTGGCCTTCATGGAGAGTCTGACGCTGGGGCTGCTGGACTGTCCTGGCGTTGGCTGCACCACCGTGCTTCCCTTCCACACCAATACAGAGATGTTCCAGGGCATGAGAGTCAGGTATTTAAAGATGCTATGCATAAATGTTGGTTTTTATGTTTTGTCATTTTTAGCAGTGTGGCTCTAGGAATGGTAATCCCAGTCCTTAAGTCAGTCAGTCTACCACTTAATACCTAAAATATCTCAATTATTGGATGGATTTTGGATGAATCGCAGTCTGGGAACCAGACAAATCTGTAAGCCCTTGTTTAATTTGCGCTAGCAAAAACCTGTCCTGGATCTGGTCGGGTCAGTCACAACCGTTTATCTAATATGTGGTGGGTTTTATGTGATGACTGTACAGAGGAGTGTGACATTATTGTCTGTCGAGGCATTTTCGTAAACAATCAAGATGAATGACGCTGTGGATGTGGAACTGACTCTGTTTAGTCCACTATCACGTCAGTACTAAGCGAACTGCATGTTTTATTTTCTAAAAGAAGAACAACCAACTGCAATTATTTATAATAAAGATAGGTAAGATTAATATACCAGCCGCCCTACATCACAGGTTTTCGTTGCTCTGATTGGTTGGTGGTCTGTTCAGTTGCATCCAGAGCATTTTGATAGGTGCCCGTTGATAAGGCCCCTTGGAAATCAAAAATGACCTGAGAGGATCCCCTGACATTTCCTCTAGCACCACTGTGAGCTTGACTTTTGTAGTTCAGAGTAAAATAACTCAACAACTATCAGATAGATTACTGTGAACTTTGCAACAGGGATATTCAAGGACCCTTGAGGATAAATTCTAACAATGTTAGTAATCCTCTGACTTTTCATCTGGCACCACCAGCAGGTCAGAGTTTTCACTTTGCAGTCAAATAGCTTGTCATCTGCTTGATGGATTGGCACACAACATTTTTGGCTCCCAGACAACGTATCCTCAGGGCTTTGGTGATCTGCTGACTTTTCCTCTGCAACAAGCTACTCCCTAGCTGACCTTAATAAAAGGCAGACAGACTGCTTAAAACCTCTCAAGTGTGAGTTTATGACTTTGCGCAGCCGTCCCGCTCTTAGCAGATACTCACACTTTTGTTTTGACGAAGAATGTTCTGGTTCAACTCACTCTTAAATAACAGTTTAACCCACGGGTTTAAAATGGTAGCACATCAATGACCTAAAAAAATTTATTTGCTTAGTCTCTGATTCCTTAGGCAATTAATTGGTTTCCAGTCCACCAGCCCCCTAGTGGCTGTCATGAAACCTTTTTTGATGACACCAAAACTTAAAGCTTTAAACCTCTAATACTGCTGAATTGTAGGGCTGCAGCCAACAGTTATTTTTTATTATCAATTTATCTGCTGATTATTTTCACGATTAATTAATCAATTTCAATCATCACAGTCGCCCAGAGCTCAAAGTGACATCTTTAAATTGCTTCTTTTTTCCAACCAACAGCAAATCCTCACATTTAAGAATGTGATACTAGTAAATGTTTGACATTTTTGCTTGAAAAAATGACTGAAACGTTCAAAAATTGTTGCCATCTACTTTTCTTTTGATCTACATATCTATTAATCCACTAATCATTGCAGCTCTACTGAACTGTGCTAGGTGCTTTGCATCTATGACACAGATTATAGTATATGACTCGACCAAACCTTTCACATTGTTGTGCAATAGCTTCTGGAAACAGTTTGGCAGCTAAAACCAACAGTTTATCTAAAATGTGTTGATATGCTGCCATAAAAAGCAAGTCAGCTCAGCTAAAGCAGACTTAGTTTGCACTGTCATTTCAAAGTACTTGTTATGAGCAAAGGTTACACCTAAAAAAATGCAGTCTTCTTTTTATCAGAATGATCATTATCTCAAAAAATCTTTTCTTTTGCAGGTTTCCGCAGCTCTTTCCACCTCTAAAACCTGAGGTAGTTGCTCAGAGGACTGTGGATGCAGTCAGAGCTGACAAGGCCTTCCTCTACCTGCCTTGGACTATGCATGCCCTTGTCATTCTAAAAAGGTAAAAGAAAATCTCATTTGACAATTTTTTGGTTTTGATCACCATAAATGTTTCATGCTTAACGTTCTGTCTTTGGCCTTTCTGCATTTTTCAGCTTCATGCCACAAGTTGCACTTGAAGAAATCCACAAGTTTTCTGGGAGTTATACCTGCATGAACACGTTCAAAGGGAGGACATGAACCTGGACTGCACACAGTGTGCGAGCAACCTCTTTGCAGCAGCTTTGAGGTGTCATGAAGGGAATATGGACCTTAAGACATGTGGAAGTGGAGGAGGCCCCATGATAGTGCGAGGACAAACACTTAGCGGACATTCAAAGGAGGTTCTTCTGCAGGTAGAATTAATCGATAAACTGCAGGATACACCCCGGTCCCATTTGTATGTGAGCGTGTATGTGTGTGTGTGCGTGTATAGTATGGAGAACTGAATGCCATTCTCACTTTGAACAGAAGCCATGCATAGGTCTGTACCAGTAGTTATTCTGGGAGTTTTTTGTGACACTTGTTTTAGTCTGTTTTTTACACTTCTTTTTTTTTATTCTCCTTTTAATGTGTCTTTGAATCAAAACAAGATAATAAAATGGAGTTTTAGAGATGTGCCGTGTTTTCTTTGTGCATGATGAAAATAGAAAAAGCGTGCACTTGGGAGGTACACATTGTTTTGTGTCTGGGTTTTGACTCCCATGGCAGTATGATAACACCTTTGATTTATTCCAAGCATGAGATCAGTGACTGTGACAGACGATGTTGTCAAAACATAAAACACACGCTTGGGGGGGGGGGGGATGTGTATAATTGTTTGTTCTCTGCTGTCAGAAAATGGTGCAGGGGGATGGTGTAATTCTCCATAAATATAATGAACTCAAAACAAGTCGGCCAGGACCTCCTCATCGCACGTGCAGAGTGGTTTAAACCACATGGAAAGAACACTGACAGGCAGAGAGATTGTTGTATTTATGGAGCAGCCATCACAAGGCCTGAATTACTAAAGTTAAAAGTAAACTTCTGAAAAGTAAACTATTTTATTGCCTGTTATGGAGACGACAATATATCAAATTTGGTTTTGTTAGCTTGGCTCATTCTCATATAATCTTACCAATGTCTGCGACTGCTACACGTTTGCGGTAGTAGATCATACGAATGTGATTTGCATTAGCGAAACCCCAGAGGCTAATATTTCAGAAAAAAATGGGACAATATGGAGCCTCTTTTGCTTTATTGCATATCAATCTGAGCATGTTCCCAGGCTTTACAGCAAAACAGGGCGAGGGAGCTGTGGAAATCTGCAATGGATGGGATTTATCAATGCTAGAGTGTCACAATTACCTTGTGATGGAGGATGTTGTTTAAGAGCTAGAGAAAGTATGTCTGAAAATCGGGAAGAGCCAAGCTTGATTGCTGAATTACCATAGATTGATCAAAAAACTTGGAAGTTGCAACTGATATTGAGCCACTCTGTCCCTGTGGGAAATTTGGAAGGAGCCCAACGCTGATGAGCACCTTCATTTCGTCTTATGTGAAGTGAATGAAATATTGTAACTGTAAACAACAACCTGGTATATAAAGGAACAGTTTTACGTCTTGGAAATGCGCTGAATTGCTTTCTTGCCCAAAATGAGGGGAAAATATCAATACCACTCATTGTCAATATAATGCTACAGCCAGCAGCCCCTTAGCTTATCTTAGCTTAGCATAGTTTAGCTGAGCCTAAAGGCTTGAAAGCAGGGGAAAGCAGTGAGCTTCTTACCTGTAGAGGTGCTGAGAGTGGCGTTGATATTTTTATCTAACTCCTGCCCAAAATGTTGAACTGCTCTTTAACTGACATAGCACCTTTCACACTTAAAACTATGTTACATTTCTGCATTAAAATGTGTAAAAATGACAGATAATGTTACATGGTTTGTTGAGTTGTATAATTACATTATGTTAAATGTTTCCAACAATGTTAAAACAGAAATCCATCATTTATTCAAGGTAACAGTGCATTTCTGACTAGCCCTTGCTAGCGTGTTGCTAGTTAACTTATGGGAATACACGGGATATGTCTGATTGATCAGTGAGTGAGGAAAGAGGTCGGCAAATGTGACTTAACTTAATGTGAATAAAACTTTGGTGTTACCTCCAACATGATTTCTGCGTGGACTGAGTCACGTCAGATAGAAAGACTTGAAAGCAGGGGAAAACAGCTCGCCTGGCTGTGTCAGAATGTAAAAAATAAATCTTCCTACCTTTAGAGAAGCTGAGAGTGGTATTGATCTCATCTAACTCTGCAAGATAGGTCGAAATATGCGTACTCTCATTTAATATTAGGCAAGAAAGAAAAACTATTCCTTTTAGAGAAATAACACCTTGAACACTTTACTGTGACCATGGCAGAGATGTCGGAGGTGCTGTGATCTTTCCACTCTGTTCATATTTTGGTGTAGTTGTAATGTTTTATGTTAGATATGGTGAGATTGTTTTTACTGACAATACATAAAGAAATCAATTTTCAAAAGATATTCAGTTTTCATAACATCTACTTCTGACCTAAGAGTATTTTTTACGACCATACATTTTCTTTGTTCCACAGAACTTCTGTGGCTCACACAATGGAGTCACTGCAACAATTTAGACTTTTTCAAGGTTGTTGCATTGATCAGTGAGTGTTACACAGGTCAGTACCTTTCATACCTTGGGGTAATGGTGCTTGTACTTTATTTTTGTGCCCTGCTAGTGTAGTGTTTTTGTGCTTCTTTCTCAAGGACTTCTTCAACTTAGATGTAATAGTGTACAATCCAGGACAGATCTGAGACACCATAGCAATTTTTCTTCCTACCTCAGTTACACAACAAGACTGATTAGTCATTAGGCAACTGAAAGACTGGGGTGTATACCACCTAGTTTTCTTCAAATGTCTATAGTTACCAGACGAGGCCATCCCAATAAAAGGCTGTTGCCCTTGCTGTTAAATGTGACACCTGTAATTTTGAGAATAGTGAGCTGTGCAGTGCATGGCCAAGGCCGTTTTGACAAATAAAAATGAGAACCAAACCTCAATGGGAGGCGAAATGAAAAGTTCAGGTTATACAGCCCCACAAAAAAACAGGATGCCATTAGGGATCATGAATCGCAATAAAATAAGTAATCTGGTTAAGGACTGTGCTCTTTTTCCCATCACAGATGGTAGACAGTGAATCGAAACTCGTTAATGTTTAATGAGATGACGGTAAAATCTGACCACATTGAGGTTTATCACAATGAAAGAAGGGGCTGCGGTAAAAATGAAAATACCACAATCACTACCCCTCTTTTAACCTCATGTGGAGCCTATGTTGGACTTCTTTTTACAAGAAACCAAACCTCTTTATGATGTCTAGACTGTCCATTTTTGAAATCCAGTAATTTAATTTCAAGGAGAATGTTTTTTCCAAATGAAACGCTGTCAATGTATCATTCAGAATCACTACACAGGGGCAGATTTAGTCATTTTGTGTCCTAAGGCAAACACAGCCCACCCATATCCCTCATTCTCCCACTTTTTTCAATCCTTGAATAAAAAAATAAGCCATAAAAAATAAACTTTTATTTATGATGGAGTACAGAGATTAATTAAACAGTCTCACAGCCTGGATGAAGAAGCTGCTCTGTAGTCTGGTGGTAGAGCAGTGGATACTTCTGTATCTCTTGCCAGGCCACACTAGGGTGAACAGGCTGTGGCTGGGGTGGCTACCGTCTTTTAGTATCCTCACACTTCTTCCTTTCTAGCTTCACTTCATTTTTCAACAGGCTGTAGACCACGCCGAGCCATTTGTTCACACACTGGCCACTGTATTCCTGAATCATTTCTGCAGAACCCCAGTAAGATCATAGAAGGACTCGCATGAATAAGCTAATACCATTTTAGCTCATGGATTTTTAAAAAGACATAATAAATGAGCAAAAAGTGAAAAAAAAACTTGACCATGAGTTTATGAGCCATTTTATGGGGCCCTTGGTATGTTGGGGCCTAAGGCAATTGCTGACCTTTGCCTAATATCAAGTCCCCCCTGCTGCCACAGACTATAATGCTACTTTGTAATACTAAATTTAAGTCTCACCACTCTGTTACACACAGCATTTGCTTTCACACATTAAATAGACATTTTGATTAATGTGTTTACTTGTCATAAGAGCACACAAAGCACCTCCTCATCTTACGACCTAAAACAGGACCTCATGCTTCCATTCCTTCTGTTTGCTTACCAAGATGCTCTGATTGTTCCTCCTGAGACTGTAACCAACATATTTAGATCAGAGCAAAGAGCAATGTTCAGTGAAAATGCAACGGAGCACAAATTTGTGCTTATCCATGTTCCATGCTGTTTCCTTTCTTGCTGTGAGGTTAATCATGAAGCCAGTGCTCTTTAACGTGGAAGGGAATGTGTGCAGCATGACAATAAGTACAGATTCTCTGCTAAATATTGAAGATTATGGGCAGCCAGCATTAAAAGACATGAGTAAAATGTGACTGTCAGCTTGAAAGGCAAGTGAACTCTGTGGTTTTTGGGTTCTGTAACACAAACACACACACAAAGAACTTTAACCCTACTGCCTTGAGAGTAATACTTCAACCCTGAGTAATAAACACATGAAGGGATATGGAGATCACAGATCCAGACACACAGAGAGACACCCCGTGTCTGAGCACAAGTCAAAGCAAGCACACACAACCAAAAGCGAACCCTTGAGAGTAGCTGTAAAATCTGGGATAGTGCCTGCCCTTTGGCTGCCAGACAAGCCTCATAAACATTCATTTGAATCCCAGCGAACCATAAATGCCCTCCTGTGCACTCACGATAGGGCCGCACATTGTGATCAGTAGGTGACCCACACTGGGTGGGGAGGGCTGACGCCGGGCTCAGCCGAGAGTGAACCCGAGCCTCCTTCAAGGGCCTGTTTCTCATTCTCTGAGTGGGCTGTTGCGAAAGCAGAGGGAGAAGAAGCATGTTGGGATGGAACTAGGTCGAGGAGGCATGTAGTTCACGTATGCTGGAAGAGGAGGGCTAAAATGGTTGGAAATCTCACGGGGCAGGTTCAGAGCAAGGTTAGCCAAATACTGAATAAATCAAAGGGGGCTTGGAAAGCTTTTTCCCTGCTGAAGGCGCTCAGCTTCAGGATGACTGACCAGGCGCAGGTGGAACCAGTGGACTTACGGTTTGGTCACATGGGGAGAAATTGGAGAGTTTAGCCGTCTCAGCTGTGACCACATTCCCAGGTGTCTCTGCTGGACATTTCACTTTTATTTAGGATTTTACTGTGGTCTTAAAGGGACAGTTCACCCCCAAATCAAAAAGACATATTTTTCCTCTTACCTGTAGTGCTATTTATCTATCTAGATAGTTTTAATGTGAGTTGCACAGTTTTGGAGATATTGGCCATAGAGATGTCTGCCTTCTCTCAAATGCAATAGAATGATGGCACTCAGCTTTGGTGCTCAAATTGCCAAAGAAATACATTTGAAAAACTCAGCAGCAATGACTCTTTCCAGAAATCATGACCCCGTTGCTCAAGATAATCCACAGACCTTGTTGCGAGCAGATTCATGGAGGAACTATTTTTCTTCCTACTGAACTATTCCCACCAAAAGTATCATCACGCTGAAGGAACTGTGCATCTAGTCAAGGACAAGAGGCTCATGCCAGTGGCTAAAGCTGGGTACTGAATTTCGATACTTATGGCTTGATTCCACCAGACACAGCTGTATCACTTCACAGCTGCGCCACGTCTGCTGGAGCTGATCGCTACAATTCAACACAATGCTTGTGATTTTTTTTCTATTTTTGACGGATGCCGCATCAAGCTGCACAGAGATTGAGTGGGCAGGACGTCAGGCAAAGAAAAAAGCATAGAACATCTGGTCAATTTTCAAAATAAAAGACCCCTGCAGACTTGCAATCATATAAACAGACAGAGAATTAGCTATTTAACTATGTAGCCTGCTTATCCATGGTAGAAACACAAAAAGCAAGGAAAGAGGACCAAATCAACCAAATCTGAGCAAGTAAACACAATCAGGCAAAATGAACCACTTCTGAAATGCTGCTGGTGGGACATGCAGTGGTGTGGAGGATTAATTAAAGCGATAGGTTATTGACCAAATCCTAGCAAGTGTTGAAAAATGCCTTGTCATTTGCTACCAAATTTTGATACTATATAAGGAGTAAATCATCAATCGTCAGCATCAGTGAGCAAATAAGCAGGCAACATGCTTGTACTAAGATCTAATAATGGCGATTTGCTCATAGAGGCACACAGGAAAAATAATACATTAACATTATGCACAGTGATGGGGATCATTGCTTGTTTGTTTGTTTTACCTCAAGCTACTTTTCTGCACCAATGATCTGCACAGATAACTTGATGAACTAACTGCCACTTAAAAAGCTAGCCAGCCAGTGCACCAAAAGCAATTTAGGTGGATAAACATCAGGTAGGAGGATAAAATATGTATTTTTGATTTGGGGGTGAACTCTCCCTTTAAAACATGTAATTGGAAGTCTCCAAGCATTTTCCCTCTTTTTTTTCTGAGGTTAATTTGAAAAGATCGTGCAGTAAATGGAATCATCATCTTTAATGCTGACCACAAGTATTTATGCAAGTTCATCTTAAATGTTTATTAGTCATCATTACCCTTCACTGCACCTTTGTTATTGACCGCCCCAGAAGTTCCCTCTTGTATACTTTGAAATAGAGCAACAAGCCTGAGTGTACTTTTCCTATATGCTGTCCAAGCATTTGTAATCCCAACACGGGGGCTTGGAAAGCCGGCCTCCAATGATCCATTAAATATATTATAGGCGCCTGGATCTGGAGTCCATTTGGCTTGTTGTGCAGTGATGCTGAACGCATGTAAAAGCTCAGCCAGTGCAGGATTCTGTCGTTATTCACATCACATACACTTAGAGATCCTGTTGACTCCCAGTTTCCTGGCAGATGGTTCACTGTGACTTTGAAGCTTAATATGCTCTGCTGCCGATGATAAATGTGTTTCCAAAACACTCCATATCCATTTTCACTTCACATTTATTTGATATCTGCAAAATATCAAGAATATGTCAACTATATTGTCCTTTAAAAATGCCATAATTTCTGTCATTTTTTTTGGAGCTGCATTTTGTCACATTTGCACTAAAGCTCCTAATAAAGACCCCCTGCTTCGCACTAACACACACAGAAACTGGCAGGCTTAGGGAATAACGGATTACATGTAACAGGATTATGAAATTACGATACAAAAAAGGTAACTGTATTCCATTACAGTTAGATGTAATCAGATTACAGATTGTAACAGATAGGGATTATTAGTAGGATTATGATTTTAAAAACATTAAATAAACTGCACAATCCTACCATGCCCAGAGTGCACACATTAAAAGACTTCACAAGCCTCACAACCCCATTCTGGTCTCTAGTGAAAACATAGCTAATCGTACAGTTGCCAGTTCATTATCATGGCCTCTTGTGAAAACGATCCTTTTCTGAGGCGGAAATTTCACCATTATTTTGTCTTTAAATCAGAAATTAGAGAAAATGAATAACATCCCAGTACAGAGACAGTTAAGGCTTCAGCTGTGAAAATCGTCATCACACAAACCAACCACTAATGCCAGCTACACGTTTGCTACACAGACCAACTGCTAACGTTTGTTACACACACCAACCACTAACTCTAGCTACACAGAACAACCGCTAACGCTAGCTATACAGAAAAACCACTAACGTTAGCTACACAGAAATCTAGTTAGCTACCCTTAACACAACAACTACTACTACTACAACTGACAAATATTTTGGGACTGTAGGTGGTACTGCTAATAGCTGGGATGGTGTTTGGGTAAAAACACAATTCTCAGACTGGAATAATTTTATGGCAGTTAAGTTTGTAGAGACGTGAATAGAATACTTAACAATGTACATATAAATGTGCATAATAATTGCTATTAATCATAACATGTTTTTCCACATAACAAATAGCTGGACAAACAAAAAAACCTAACAGCAAACATAAAACATTAATTTAAGCTAAACAATTTCACCGTATTTGGTATTGAGGTAATCCAGAAGTAACAGCAAGTAATCAAGTTACATTATTTTAATATTGTGATACTTGGATTAGGGTACTGACTAAGTTTTTTAATCAGGTAACTGTAATACAATACAAGTATCTCTCCCAACTCCTGGAAACTGGGTATGTGAGCCATAGACTGTTACCTGTAATAAACCCCATAAGTCTGTGTGCTTTGTCGACCAGCAGACACTGCCTGAAGCAACGAGCTGAGTGAGCCTGAAGCCAGGGGCAATGAGAAGGTACTGGAGTGGAGTTCAGCGAGGTGTTATTTGTTACAACGCCTTATCCGCTTTCTCTGAACAACGCTGTTAGCCCCCTCGCCAGTTTGCTGCTGGGTTCATCCATCACAGGGTGGGTAGTATGATAAAAAGGCCCAGGCCTAACCCACAGCAAGGGGCCAGTCGTGACGCCTCAGTTGACCTGTCAAACTGTAAGAGTTATTATACACTGTGGTGTTAAAGGTCAAAGGGAGCAGCAAGCTCAGAGGGTGTCAGTTCTCAAAAACTCACACACACACCTACACACACACACACACACACACAGTAGATAAATGTAGGGAATTAGCTGCAATCCATTAATAAATGAGTAAACTGTGTAATGCATTACACTCAGACAGAGAAATGTGTTAAAGGGATAGTTCAAAGTATTTTATGTAAGGTTGTATGGGGTACTTATCGATAGTCAGTCGTTGGCATGGTACACCCCCAGTTAGCAGAAGCAGAAGCAATGAACTACCATGGACAGGGTCTGCAGCAAAAGGTATTTCAGCCACTTAAAAAAGGCAACCCCTACAAAATCAATATTAGTTTAAGTATATGCTATATTTAGAATATTTTCACCACTTTACTTTGCCGTAAAATAGCCTTTTCTGGTGGGAAACTGCAATTATATAAACCAAATATTGCTCTTCAAACCAATAAAATTCTGGTGAATCCAAATGAACTTTTTAAAACACCAAAGTCACACAAACAAACTAACTGATCCAGGCAGTGGTAGACCAGCAACACCCGTGTTGTGTGATATTTGGCTTATAGGATGGCGGTTTCCTGTCAGAAAAGTCTGTCTGACAGCAAACTAAATTGGTGAAAATGTTGTAAATATAGTGTACACTTAAAGTGATATTGTTTTTTTTTTAGGTGGACCCTTTTTTAAGTGACTAAAATGCGCTTCTCCAAATTGGGGGCATGTCGACCAGCATCTACTGTAGAACTAATACACAGACTATCCAATACCTCATAGAGTCCCATTTAAAATAATCTGAACTATCCCTTTAAGTATCATGTGAAGGCCGTCCGAGTGTCTCTGATTGCAAGAACTATTTGACACTTTTGTCATACAGGTAGTTATGAGCAGCAAATAAAACAAAGAAACATGGCAGAGATGATCTTGAAGCAAATAACTTCCTCACATTGTTTAATGCTGCCATGAAATATTCAGTCACCTCAGCCACTATTTAAAGAATGCAGCCTTTACAGGTAGATGCATAATACATATGCATTAGGTAGATGAGGCTTTAGTTCTACAACACAAGGTCAAACAATCGGTAGTTGGGGCATAACTCTCCATAAATTCTATTCATCACTGGCTCCTAGCCATATCTACACAGTCCTTCCTCCACAGTGTGCCGAGGAGCACAGAATATCTATATGGAGATCTTTGTGGGGAAGAGGGTTTGAAGCTACACAGAAAACTCTGTCTCTGTTATCGCCTGGTGTTCATTAAGGTTTGTTTCTGGAACATCATATCATGTCAACAGATATGATTAGGAACAAAGCCAGATCAGACTGACGAGGAGCGTGGCACTACTGGAGAAGTGGCTCATATGTTTAAAGGGATAGTTCAAATTATTTGAAGTGGGGTTGCATGAGGTACTTATCGCTGGGTGCAACACAAAGCTCAAGACTTTTTTTTCCATGTTGTAATACACTAGGAATGATTTTTAAATGCCAGACACTCCTGGGAAACTACTGTTATACAAACCATATGACTTTCAATATGATTTTCTCCAAACCAACTAAACTCCATAGGCGAAATCAGTAATTTTACCTCACAGAACACAGAAAATTGTTGGTCTATTGCTGCGTTGATGTGTTAGTTTGTCTGTGTTATTGTGTGACTTCTTTGTTTTAAAAGCATAGCTCAGATTCACCGAAGTCACACACTAACACAAACAAACTAACATATCATGGCATCGGTAGATTAGCAACTCCCATGTTCTGCAAGGTAAAGTTACAAATTTTGCCTATAGAGTTTGGTTAGTTTGGAGAGAGTGACATTTGGCTTATACTGTAGGTAATACACTGACTCATTTTAAATAATCCAAACTTTCCCTTTAACACATCCCTCTGAGTCTAATGTATTACACAGTTTACTCATTCCTTATAACAGCTATTTCCCTTCAGAAAAGGCTTTCTGACCGCAAGGTCAAGCAGTAAAAATACTCCAAATACAGCCTACATTTAAATTGATATTGACTTTTTTTTAGATGGACCTTTTTTTAAGTGGCTAAATTACCTTTTGTTGCTGACTCTGTCCACAGCAGCTCATTGCTAAGCTTCCTTCACTGGTGCTCCTGCTGCTTCTCAAAACTGATAAGTACATATACATCCCCACTTTAAATAATCCAAAATATCCCTTTAATGCAAAAGTGTGTTTAAAAAATTATTGGTCTGCAGGTTGTGATTTTGTAATGAAAAATGCCATAGATACATATTTTCTTTCATGGTGCCTGCCACAGAATTCAAAAGCAGAGAAGTCACAGTTGTGATCTTCCCCAAATCCCATATGACATAAAAAATCCCTCCAGGTCATGCACCTACATTGTGAAGCCAAGAGAGAGTTCTGTTTCACATGTGGTTTCCAGTGTTCTGCTTTTGAACACTGACAGTTAACAGGGAGAAAGTGGGAGGTAAGCGCTGAGGGACAAACAAAGCAAAGTAAAGCCTGCTTTTCACTGCGAGCAGAAAGGCAAACACTCAGAGGGGAAGGGTGTGGGAGGGTGAAACACAGTTCACGTTGCGCGGATGGGCTCAGGATATTTATAAAGCCCACTAGGCATCACGTCAGGAGATCTCGGCTGAAAAATGTTGTTCCCAGATGGACCGCCTCAGCCAGATTTATTTATTACAGAGCAGCTTCCTCACAGATTACGCAACAGTGTCGCAGCACGAGCGAACTCTGTGGCTCGGTGTCTGCTGCCAGCAGCCTGCCTTGCTCAAGGTGAATCAGATGTGGGTCAAATGGAGGGCACTGTCCTCTCAGTGCCCTCACATGAAATCCAGAGCAGATATCAAAATGTTATACAACCTTTTTAGATGCCGTTGCTCTCATCATGACAAAGGGAGACATGAGATGTGCAGGTCATAGACTTATTAAACCACAACCGCACTGATAAGACTGACAGGAATAAAAATAGATGAAATACCAAGGATATTTCCTTGGCTTATGTAAAATAGCTGACACTTTTTAAGAGTTCTCTTGGCACAGAAGCTCCAGATCTATCACAGGGCTTTATTACACAAAAAAATCCTCCCAAGCCCACAGCCTGCATGCGAGTCACATGACCAGAGTTGGCGGCCTCTGTGAACTACACCTGAACTTAGCTAAATGGAAACAGACCAAACACATAGTTTGCGTCAGGATGAAAGCATCCCTCTGGAGAGCTGTTACTGAGGGTTTTGAGGAGAGGATGGGGTTATCAAGCAGCGCAGGAGAGCTGAAAAGCACTTTTCTAAACGATTGAGTCAGCATGGGGCTTAGTTATATGTCTGAGCAAAAAATCACACTCAAAACCCTCCACATCTCAGGAGTACAGTTCTCCCTTCATTCTTGCTTTATTAAAGTTGAACGTGCACCTTTGCCAGAGGTCCCAGACATATGGGTCCCTCATTATACTGTTTTCGTAGATGTTTTTCCGAGCATACGGCTTTCATATCTGCATCTCAGGATGATATCAATCAGAGGTGAGAGGAATACAAAAAACAATGGCATCTGCAGGCGACTGAAAATCAAATCAGTGTGTTCATCAGAGGTGGCAAATGTACACACATTCTTTACTCAAGTAGAAATACAGATTCTTTAAAAAAAAGACTTCGGTAAAAGTAGAAGTAGTTATTCAGCCTTTTTATTCAAGTGAAAAAGTACAGGCTACCTGCGGTTTCTTTGCAAAGTTAACTGAACGTCAACTTTTCTCTGCAGTCAAGTCTCTCTCCCTTGTCTGTTTCGTCTTGTTACATCTTTTACGTTGTTTTTGTCTTGTTACGGCTTTTACATAATTTTCATCTTGTTACATTTTCATCTTGTTACATCTTAAGTAATTTTCATGTTGTTACGTCTCGTTACATCTTTTTACGTCTTGTTACATCTTTTATGTTTCATCTTATGTCTGTTTTTTGTCTTTTCACCTCTTGTTACATTGTTTTCATCATATCATGTCTTATTATGTCATTTTTGTCTTCTTACGTCTTGTGTTTTTTTCCGTCTCACTGCTTTTTGTATGTCATTTGCATTTTGTTACATGTTTTTTTGGCATTTTGTCTCGTTTTGTCTTGTTTTGTCTTATGCGTTTTTGTCTTGTTACGTTGTTAACGTTTCGTCTAATGTTGTTTTTGTCTTGCTACATCTTTTACATTATTGTCATGTTGTTGCATCTTGTTACTTTGTTTTTGTCTTGTTTCATCTTTTACGTTTTCATCTTGTTACATTTTTACATTTCGTCTTGTTACATTGTTTTCATCTTGTTACATCTTTTACAACGTTTTTGTCGTGTTACAACTTTATGTTTCGTCTTATGCCATTTTTGTCTTGTTACGCCTTTTACAGCGTTTTCATCACATTATGTCTTTTTCATCATTTTCACCTTGTTACCTTTTGTTACATCGTTTTCATCTTCTTATTCTTTTTGTCTTGTTACATCTTATTATGTTGTTTTTGTCTTGTTACGTCTTGTTATGTCAATTTCATCTTGTTACATCTGTTACATTTTGTCTTGTTATGTTGTTTTCATCTTGTTACATCTGTCATGTGTGATATGCACTGATGGATGCACCATAGAATCAAGTTTTCTGTGTTATTGTCACATCCATTTAGGTTGCAATCAGTCCTGATGTTGAGAAGGTGGCCCTCATTGATGCAAAATACAAATAATAATTCTCCTAAAATGCATTAAAACTTGAATAACAAGCCTGTTTTGAACATGTAAGGAGTATAAAGTACAGATAGCTGTATTAAATGTTAAATGTAGGGTTAGGATTAGGTTTAGTAAATGTTAAAAGTTGTCAGAATCATAAATACTCAAGTAAAGTACAGATACCTGAAAACGCTACTTCAATACAGAAACAAAGTATGTGTACTTAGTTACTTCCCACCCCTAGTAATCACATTACTGCATGAGTTCTCAGAGTGTTTTTCTCTCAAAACCGACTGCTAAAAACAGAAACTGTGAAAAAATATTTGAATACTCTTTAGTCCGAGCCATCTTCAACAAAAACATCCACACAAAGTTCAGGTAGAAGCCAGCATGCAGGGTGTGGGAGGCAAAAACACAGCAGCCGTCCTCCCACGCATGACATGCTACTGAACCTTAAAGATGGCTGCGTGTGTTTATATTGCACTTGTATGTTTTCCAAGTGCTGCGAAGCCAAAGAAAGAGAGAAAGAGAAATGAGCGATGGAGAGATGGAGAGGGGAATAGCTAGTTTGTGTTTGTACCCTTCACACAGAAGCCAAGAAGAGTAATTGCCTGCTCAACACCTCAGAGGTGAAAGGTTGGCGGGGAATGTGGGGGGTGGTCGTGCAGCCTGCTGTAATTAGCCCTGCAAAAGGACAAATGAGTCTCCCACCGGATCGCTGCGAGCATGTCAGATTTGGACCGCCAAAGACCTTACAAGATAATATCGTGGCCTCTCAGAGGTCCTGATTACACGATAACCTGCTCCTGAAACGAGGATGGAAATAGTTTAAGAAAAGAAGTGCCACACACGGCTTTGACTGTTGTATCTGGTGCAGAGCGCATGTTTTGCATAAGAAGTTATCAAACTCACACTGGGGTTTCTGCAGGTTTCAACAAGTTAACTTTAAAGGAGAAATCTGTAATATATTTACTGTAATAAATCATGAAATGACCATAATATTTCATCAGAGATAAAGTAAACATGCTAAATTAAACTTGCTTCTCTGACAACATCAGTGTCCTTTGAAATTTTCATTCTGGCTCGTAAGTTAAGCTATTGTTTGCGTTTGTTTCATGGCAACTGGGGTTAGAATGATGCTGAATGTTCGCCAAATGAGTAAGTCTTTGTTTATTAGTCATAAAAAGTCATTAATAATCTTTGAAAAGAAGTAGATGTTTATAACAGTGAAACTGAGCACTATGTTAATGGATTTGTTCACATATGGCTGATGTTTACCAACCACATTTAAAATCCAGACCACCTTTTAATGTTGGGCAGCAGACTTTGCATTAGCATTTATAGGTTACATGTTGGTTTGTTTTTTAGCTGTGACAGTGTGATAAAAAGTTTTTCTAAACACATATTCAACATGAGACTGAAGTGAACGCAACTTCGTAACAGTAACATTAACTTCATAATCCAGTCAATATTCAAGACTTGTCAAAATGTTATTTAAGACATTTTAATGCCTAAAATTCAGACTTTGAAAGACTTTTTAAGGACCAGCAGAAATCCTGTCACACAGACTAGGAGCTGTGGCAAAGCAGTTTAAATAGGTTTTGATGCTTCACTCTAAAAAGTAATTCAAGGGACTTAGTACCACCACTTAATCAAATGTATGGTTGCAAGATAAACTTTCTAATTTATGAATTAAATAAACCTATTAAGTTGCAAACATTTTGATGAGTGTTGACATAATATTGTCGGTAATTACTGAAAACTGAAAATTATGTGTATTATGTTAATAATAAAACTATTGCAAGGAACTTGCAATAGACACTTGCAAGGAATGTAGTTTGGAAGTGTCTCAGAAGCTGTTCATTCAACCTGATGGACTGGATCATGGATTTGTGGGTCAACTTAAGTTTGTGTTGTTATTGTTGTTGTTTTGTTTTGTTTTTATATATGGTGTGTTGAAGTACACAACTGCACTTCAAAATTTAAAAAAAAGTTAATTGTCTAACACTTCTGACAGTTATTGAATGAATTAATTTTTTAAAAGCTTTTCATGTTTCCTGTACTTGCATATGTTGTGTGCTAAGTTTCGTCTATGTAGAAAAGAAAACCAGATTTTGAAGACAGCAAAAAGAAGCTGCCTGGGGACCTGTAAAAGTGACATATATTCACATCTTAATGTAGCTAGTTAGCTAGCATTTTGCTATAGTTACCGAACTTATGACGTGACCCTATTTATTTTTACAGGAAAGGAGGAGAGTTATGAAGTTGTCCGTGGTACCAAGTTATGCCGTAACCATCCAATGTGGATTGATGACTGACACGATATCATGGGGAAGTACTGCGCTACCCACAATCCTAAAGTGTAACTTTTCTCTTATCCAAAACATTTGTTTTTAAAATGTTTCTTAACTCATTCCATAGAGACTAATCTAGATGGGGCATCTGGGGTAATTTGGTTGAAAGAAAGAATTATACATAGAGTAATGTGCAACACAGCTGCCCTCATGAGACACGATTGGGTTTGTTGCATTGAAAAGCATTTCAGCGAAATGATGAAAACTTCATAACAACCTGTTTTCAATTGTCACAAAGCCTCGAATAAAAGAGCTGCAATTTTGCACAATTTCTCAATTAGACAGCTCTACCGTGCACAGCTGAAACATACATCTCCTGTTTGATTTGACCGGGTTTCATATAACAGAATGATCAGAATACCCGCCCCCTTTCCTGCCACTGCTCTGCTGCCGGGCTTGGATGAGCCAGACTGGACTGAGATTGAACTGAGCCGAGGAATTCCAACATCTGGCTTGTATCTACAGCTTACGGTCATTTGGATGCAGTTGATGGTTTCCAGTAGATCCACAAAGACTGGATTGTTCTGGGTTTTTGGGCCTTGTCTGCCTTGGACTCGGAGGGCGTGGTGCTCTGGCGCCTGACTGCCACAGCTGGGCCTGTCTGTCAAATCCTCATGTGACACACAAGACTGAGTTATCCCCAGCGTGAGAATTGGGAGAGAGATTGGGGTGGTCACCGCATGACTGGAGGGGCTTCGATGAAATGTGAGAACGAACTGTATGTTAGGCCTAAATCACCACTTTCATTATAAGAAAAAAAAGAGAGAGGCTTTGACGGGAAATTCCACTTTTCACAGCTTTTTACTACATTAGCCGAGGCATATGAAATCATTATGCAGAACTCTTTCAGGGACCAGGAGATGACAAACACTTGCCTCAGTCAGCTAAACCACACTCTGGTGCCTCTCCTCCCCCACCAAGGTCCCACACTACACTGCAAGTTTGACAATTGGGTTCAACACCAGGTCAAGCTCTGGGTTTGACAATGGGCCAACCAGTCTTCAATGGGAGTAAAGCAGACAGCTTTCCCACAAAGAGCTCAGTCACACAGAGGGGATTCTGGCTTAGTGGCCTCTCCTATTTAAACCACACTGACTGGAATTAAAGAAAATCTTTCTCAGTGTGTTGCAACCTTACTGGTGCTGTTGCTGGTGTTTTTGCTGGCTATGGACACTATCAGTTATCAGTTAATTACATGTAAGTATTTACATAGTTACTCCAAAAATATTGCTAGTAGCAGAGGTGGCAAAAGTACAAACATTCTTTACTCAAGCAGAAACAGCGGATAAAAAGTCTGCTCAAATAAAAGTGAAAAAGTACAGGCTCTAAAAAGAACAAAATTAAAAATAGTTCTCTGGAGGACATTTGTACTGGCTGTTTCTGTACAAAGCGAACTAAACCTCACATTTTCTCCACTGTCGAGACTCCTCTCTTCTCTGTTTCGTCTTGTTATATTCTTTATGTTGTTTTTGTCTGTCGTGCATAATATGTGCTGATGGATACACCATGGAATTGTCTTTTGTGTGTGTTATTGTCCCATCAATTTAGGATGAAATCAGTCTTGATGTTGCAAAGGTTGCACAAAATGATGCAAAATAAAAATAATCAGTAATTCCCCGAAAATGCAATGAAACTAAAGTAGATAAGCCATGTTTTTAGCCTAGCAGTTATTGATAACTTGTGGCTCTACCGTCCCAGTTAAGAGGAGTGAGGAGTCAGCAGTCGTGTAGGTTATATGTAGTTTTTTTTTAATGTTTCCAGAAATTGTGAATCAGCTGCAACCACATGAGATCGTGTACAAAAAAATCTGAAAGGTCCGGTATAATTTGAGGTATGTGATCACACACATACGACCATTCATGATCTCCTCCATGCTTAGCCTAGCCATGATAATAGCATCATAAAGCTCCATCTGAACCAGTTCACCCCAAAATCAGAAAATATATTTTTCCTCTGGCCTGTTGTGCTATTTATCATGTAGATTTAGTTGGTTTTGCAGAGTTTTGGAGATATCAGCTGGAAACATGTCTGCCTTCTCTCCAATATAATGGAACTTGACTGGCTTGCTGTGCTCAAAGCCAAAAAAATATATTTTAAAAAGTCAACAGCAATGTTGCTTTCCAGGCATCATGCGCAGTTTCATGTAGGAACTACTTTCTTTCTACAGGAGAGTCTTCTTTCTTTCTACTAGAAAGAAAATAGTTATTCCATGAAAGTGCTCACAACAAGGTGTGTGGATTATCTTGAATAAGTTGGTCGTAATTTCTGGAAGGAGACACTGATTTTGAATTTTTCAAATGTACCACCACAAGCAGAGTGCCATTTAGTCCCATTATATTCGACGGCAGACATCTCTATGGCCGACATCTCCAAAACTCAGCAACTTACACTAAAACTATCTAGATGGATAATAGCACTACATGCCAAAGCAAAAAGTGTTTTTGATTTTGGGGTGAACTGCCTACAGTACCTGTCTGTATAATGATCCGATAATGTAACACTGACTAGTTACACAGTTACTCAAATATTGCTAGTAGGTGAGCTTTGTTTATGCCCAGTAGTTATTGATGACTTGTAGCCCTACTGGCCAGTTAAGAGGAGTGAGGAGTCAGTAGTTAGTACAGGTTATATATAGATTTTGAATAGGTTTTTTAAAACAAACTTGTATCTCGAAATCAATACATCATAATTTAACACTGAGAGGGATCATTCTGCACAGTGAGTACTTTTACTTTTGATTCTGGAGTACATTTTGTTGCTGGAATTACAGAAAATCTTTCACACTGTGTTACAATTTTACTGATGTTGTTACTGGTGTTTTTACTGGTGCTGTTACTGGTGCTGTTGCTGGTGTTGTTACTGTGTTACTGGTGTTGCAACTGGTGTTGTTACTGGCATTGTTGCTGTTGTTGTTGCTGGTATTGTTACTAGTGCTGTTGCTGGTGTTACTACCTGTGTTGTTACAAGTGCTGTTACTGCTATTGTTACTGGTGTTGTTACTGGTTCTGTTGCTGATGTTGTAACTAGTGTTGTTACTGGTGTTATTGCTGGTCTTGTTACTGGTCTTTTTACTGGTCTTGTTGCAGCTTATTGCTGCTGGCATTGTTACTGGTGCTGCTACTGGTGTTGCTGCTGGTGCTGTTACTGTTGTTACTGGTATTGTCACTGGTGCTGTTGCTAGTATATGCTGGTATTATTACTGGTGTTGTTGCTGTTATTGTTGCTGGTGTTGTTACCGTTGTTGTTACTGGTACTGTTGCTGGTGTTGTTACTGGTACTGATGCCGGTATTGTTACTGGTGCTGTTGCTGGTAATGGTGCTGTTATTATTGCTGGTGTTGTTACTGTGGTTGTTGCTGGTGTTGTTACTGGTACTGTTGCTGGTGTTGTTGCTGGTACTGTTGCCGGTATTGTTACTGGTACTGTTGCTGGTATTGTTGCTGGTACTGTTGCCAGTATTGTTACTGGTGCTGTTGCTGGTATTGTTGCTGTTATTGTTGCTGGTGTTGTTACTGTGGTTGTTGCTGGTGTTGTTACTGTTGTTGTTGCTGGTGTTGTTACTGGTATTGTTACTGGTGCTGTTGCTGGTATTGTTGCTGTTATTGTTGCTGGTGTGGTTGCTGGTATTGTTACTCATGCTGTTGTTGTATTGTTGCTAGTATTGCTGTTGCTGGTGGTGTCACTGGTGTTGTTGCTGTTATCGTTGCTGGTGTTGCTGCTAGTGTTGTTGCTGGCTGTGGACACTATCAGTTACCATCTCACTGATTTAGTTTGCACCAAGAGACGAACGAGCCTGTTCACTTTTCCTTCTGCGTGTTTATTTTGTCTTCTATGGACAAACTTTGCTTACGCTGATATGAAAACAGTATGTCACCATGCATGTAGAGACAGCATGTGAGACTCTTATGTTTGCTCATCTGTGCAAATTCCCATTTAGACTTGCAGACTGAAGACTGATTATATTTTAAACATCCTGTATGTTTCGCAAGTGCATCTGTGTTTGTTTGTTGTTGCGTTTGATCTGGTCGCTGCGCAAGAGTGTGTAATGATACATGTGAGTTTTGCTGTGTTGCTGTGTATATGCTGGTGTACGGCTGGCGAGCGCTGACTGAGGGACATGGATCTTGCACACTGAGTGTGTGAACTCTGGCTGAACCCCTGGGTGTACTGTTTCAGGCACGCTCTGACAACCTCGCCCCAATGACCCGGCTCGCGACTGCACAGTTCACAGGGAGGTCCTCTACTCACGCACAGCCACCCCCTCCTCCCACTCCCACCACCTCTCCCCCACCATCCCCTCTCTGTTCCCCCTGCACCCTCCTTCACCTCTCTACTCTTACCCTCCCTCTCCTCTCAACTTTTCTCAGTCTCTCCCTTCATGCTGTGCTTTTTCACAACCCCTCCTGCTTTCCCTTCGCTCTCTATTTCTATCACACTGTTGTCAACAAGACAGAAACTGTCTGCTGGCATCTCGGAGAGACGGGTCCTGCAGACCTGCCAATGGAGACAAACTGTCTTTAAATACCAGACTCTAACATCCTTATCAGGCTGCTGGAATGAGTTCCTTTTGTGGATAACAAAATGTTCTTTAACACTGAAGTGCCAGTTTTTAGGACAACAGGATTCATTTAGATGTAATCTAGAGAATTTAAAAGAACTAAAGCATTGCCAATTACAAAAAAAAACTCACGGCAATTTTCTTTTATTAATATACATCTTTGTCGACATACTTGTGTACATTTAAGGCTTGACTATCCTTTATTTTTTGCCATTGTTTGTTTTGTTTTGTTGTCCTTGTTCTTAGTTGTATGTCTATTGAGAGCAGTGAAAAGCTGGAGTTAAATTCCTTGCATGTGTACATATACCAGGCCAATAAAGCAGATTCTGATGATAAAATTAAATGGTTGACACTAGTACATTTTTAAAGTAGGATTTGTCAGTTGCTAACAAAAAGACAGCTGATTGTTGAGTCTCATTCCCAGGTTGTCAGATACTGATGTTTTGGGTTGGTAAAGGATCCCGGGCACCACAAATAATGAGAACATAAGAAGATATGGAGGGCCATGCATTGTTTTAGGGGGGGAAATCCTGCATTTTGCCTTTAAATTACATTTACTCCAGTACTGTGCTGCACAACTTTTAGGTACTTGTACTTCAACTTTACACTATTTTATACTTCTTCTCCACCACATTTCAGTGGGAAATAATGTACCTTTTACTCCATTACATTTATTCAACAGCTGTATTAGTAGAAGGGCACTCAGAGAGCACAGATCTCTGCCAAGGCCAAATGCCCTTGATGGAAGTAAAAAATAATTTGTGTATCCGCCCCGTGATTTGGATCTACTCCAAAATTTAATGAGTTTTTCCTTGGACCATGCTACACCTTTCCACCATGTTTTCATGAAAATCGGGCCAGTAGTTTTACAGTATTCTTCCCAACAAAACAGACAAGCAAACCAACCAACAAGTGCTTCTACTTTCGAATGTTAAAGTGCATTTTGTTATGAGATCATGGTCGTGTGTGTGCGTGACCAACAGGGCTGAACCTCGTCTGCAGCTAAGTTTGCATACTACTGGACCCATCAGCCTAATATTTTCTGTGCAGATTCATGACTGAACACTGAAGGACCTCTTGTCGTTGCAGTGATTCATAAATTTTAAAAAAGAAAAAAGAAAAACTTATGTAAAGCCAATATATAACCTATACCGACTGTTGACTCCTCCCTCCATTTAACCAGCCAGAGTGGGCTGCAAGTCATCAACAACTGTTGGTAATTACAAAGAAGTTACATCTGAATATTCTTTCCAGGTTGCTTTGCGGAGATCAGCACTCTACTGAGTGACTTCTTCTAGTTACTAATACTTTTGCATGTTTTGAATGCAAAACTTTTACTTGTTGTGGGGTATATCCAATTATATCTGGATGTCAGTGGCTTTCACCCCATTGAGACATAGTGTGATATTCCATATATATTATGGAATGTGTTTACAGTCAAGGGTTTTTACCACTATGTTAACTTGTTATTCCAGCCTTCTTTTTCCCCTTCTCTCTCCCCTCTGTTGTTTTTATGTCACCATATATCTTTTTTTTTCTTTTTTTTGCTTTGACTCCTTCTTCAAGGACTGATCTTCAAGTCATTATATTTTTAAATCCAGTCCCCTCATGCTGTGGATCACACACACTGCAGTTGCAGCAAATACTTTTCCACTCTTGAGTGGAGCAGATGGCCAGACATAATGTAATGCAATATTCAGAATATTTCAGAACTGGTATGAAGAGCTCCCTGAGCTACCTCAGTTACCAAAAAAAGAAAAATACAGGCATGATGCATTGTTACTCAGGAGAGGATTGATCACAATAAATAAGAGGATGTTTTCATTAAATCTCATCAACACAAATGTGAAACAAATACTTCATTACTCATTGGGAGTGAGTCGCAGAGGTTGTTGTTCGTTTCCAAGCAAAGAACAGAAGTTGTGATGTTGACTTGATCTGCTCTGGATAACATTACAGCGGTTTTTCCTCTGTCAATGAGTCATGGGCAATTTCAACATAGCCCTCAGTGATTTTGGTCATGTAGCCCAGGAAATATGATGATTCAGTGTGTATTTCAGTATTGTGCTCACGCTGACCTATGACTTACTCTTCCAGGCTTGCAGTCTAAAATGGCAGTTTAGCACACTGAGAAGAGGAATGAGAAGTGGAGCTCTGTCATTAAAAATAGCTTCAAAATAAAATGTCAGCGCAGAGAGTGAAAACAGACTAACTGTTTCTGTCAGGCTGATTTGTTCGTCCTTGCGGCCACCTGATGTGATAAGCAATAAACAAACACTTCATAAATCTACAAAGTATTCCGTCTCTATCAATGCGTGTCTTGTGCCGTGTCATAGGTCTTCAAACCTCTCATTGCTGATCACCCCACCAGTCATCTCATTAACTCCCTGCCAACCTCTCCCTAACCCCTGGTACAGGCTTTACTCTTGACATTATGGGAGGCTCCACTTATCCACTCAAAGGACCCATGCTGTGCTGCCTGTGCAAACTGCCTGATTAGTTGGCCACCCCTGACTTGCTGTTTGGTCTGTGAGTGTCGGATGATAGATTGTCTCTCATTTGTCTTTTTCAAAAGCCTTTATAAGCCTCCGCTCCATCTGCACGGTTAGCACATCCACCTGGTACTCGTGTTATTTGAAGTTCACTCATGAAGTCGAGAGGGGCTGAACAAGCAATAGAGGGTTTTTCATGGTAAATTTATGGAACTCGAAAAATAAACCGCTTTCTGTTTCTCTTATGTTACTTGATTTCACTTTCACTGACAGAGTACTTTATTTTACAGTACACTACTAGGACAAAAACAAGAAATAATATGTTCTTTTTTTTCTTTTTTCTTTTTTTTTTTTGATGTATTAGTACCTTTATTACACCCTTATTAGACTTCCTTAGAAGGTAATTGGGACACATTAGAAAAAAGCTGTAAACTAAAGTATATTATTTTCCATTGTTGGAGCCTTAATAGACTTTATGAGAGGGTAACACATTACAACAGAACTGCACTGTAAACTAAAGTGAATCATTTCCTATTGTTAGACATTTATTGGACTTTCTTCGAGGGTAATTAGGGACACATTACAACAGATTTGTACTGTAAACTTACGTGTGTTATTTCTGTGCAGTCACCAAAATATTATGGCTCTATAATATTGGCCTTTACTTGGTAGATCTGGCTCAGGTATTGTTTTTAAATGGGTAAGAAGCAACTATGTGATTTCACTTTAGTTTACAGTGCAGTTCTGTTGTAATGTGTTCCAGGTTACCTTCTAATGAAGTCTAATAATGATTTAATCCTGTCTCTAGTTCGATACAAAGTTTGGCTTGTTACGTCTTATTAGTTTGCTGTAAAATAAAGAGTGATCAAATAATCTGCTTTCAATTTCTTTTATGTTACTTGATTTCACTTTCACTGACAGAATATTTTCTTCGAGTGGCCTCACAGGCTCGTTTTTCACATTGCAGAGCTGTTTCTGCGTCCAGTGAGAATAGTAACATGAGCCTTTACAAAGACACACAGGGATGAGAGCTTTAAAAACAAACCTTCATCTGACTGTCAGGAAAATATTTATTGGTGAAGGTGGCTCTCCTCACCCTCCCACCCCCGGAATGACCTCCGTTTACCCAGGGCATGCCCTCGTTCCCCACACACCCCACAGAACTCCTGCTGGAAATGGGTTTGTGTTACAGGGCCCCTGGGGGGCTCGCAGCAGGGGCTGGAGGCCGTCAAGAGCAGGCCCCTTCAGCCATGGACAGCTCCTCCGCTCTCGCAGAGTCAGCGAGGGAAAGACCTGAACTTGGAATGACCCCACCAAGCAAAGTCCCCGATGGGTTCATCCACAGGCCAAAGCTCCGGTTCCCCTCACCCCTAAATTTTCCTGCTCTTCTCTTTTTTTTGGACCTGTTTTTCCAACTAGACCAATACATTTTCCAGAGAAGTATCACCCCCCCTCCCACCCCACCCCCCTCTCCACCCCTCAGCCCCCCACCAACCCTTCCTGCTTCCCGTCCTCCCTTCCTCCCCCTTCAACACCATCAACCCCCCGACACCCCCATCTCATACAGAGTCACCTAGTTAACTCTTCTTACTCCTCTCATGAAGAGGAAAGGCCTTTCATGTTTATGGCCCCTTCAGATGCTTCCTCCTCTTTACACCTGCCATGCGAACGTGTTGGGAGTGTGGAAAGTTTATTGTGCCCTTATCATGTATGTAGGTGTTTGTGCTTCTGTGAGCTACAAGAAAGAAAGTCTGTCACTTTGAGGATACTTTTTTAGGTTTTTTTTACTGATGTTGCTTTTTTATTCCACAACACTTATTTAACAGTTACTAGTTTCTTCTTCTGAGAAGTGACAAACAAAACATAACATCATCTGGAACTCAAGATTAAGTATGGTGCATGGTTATAAATTAAACAAAAGAAGACGATTTCTGAAGAAATTGTTGGTTTGAATGCTGGCTGTTGAAAAGCTGAAGCCAAACTGAACTGCTGGCTTGAGGAATTTTATATGTCGAAGCAGTTGGAGGTTCATATGAATGGGATTTAAAAGTTGAATAAACCTCATGGAACATTATTAGGTTTGAATGGAGTTTCTGGCTTAAGTATGAATGAGTAGAAAAAAGCTGAATTAGTATGAATAGCTGAAAAAGGACAGATGTTAAATATAGTGCAAGAGTCTAATAACAATGAATGGGATTGAAGTTAAAGAAATCTCATAAAATATGAAAGATGTGAAAGATCATAAGGTTTGAATTACGTTTCTGGCTTTAAAAATGCTACTGATATGTTAATGCATCAGTAATAATGATCCATTCATTTAAATTTAAATGATATAACACTCCATAAATTACCATTCTTCAAAATGAGAAGTACTTTTTTAGAATTTAATTATGTCATTTTCTATTATGATGAAGAGTTTGAAAAAAAAAAAAAAACATTTGCCAGTTTTGTACATCCAGTCACCACAAAGCAACATTAGTTTGGGTCATGCTTCTATCCAGCAGATGATTCTGATGAAGTCCTACATTCGCTCTTCGTTAAGTGCTATTATGGTTTCCACCATTGCTGACGGAAAATATGAGCCTCTTTAGCTGCTAAAGGCTCCACTATGTTCACCAGCTTGTAGTGTGCAGTAGGTTTTTATCAGAGCTTAAAATAACTGCCTTCTGCTGCTGATGGAAACAACGTGAGAACAGAGTTTGTGGGCAAGAAAACCATAACAATGAGCTAAAACACACAGGGCCTATCTAACACTGATCTAAACTGCAGGTTAAAAACACGACGTGCAGTAGATTTAATTTATTCAAGCTGTGTCCAAATCCACCTTTGCGGTCTTGTGCCAGGGACGCAGGAATACCCAGGTACCCTGATTAATTCACAAGCAAGTTTAGGCCAAACATACAATAAACCGATCAGAAAGTCGGTTCTCATCACCTTTAAGAAGCAGGTGCACCAGGAGCTCAAGAGGTGGCAGCATGACAGCGGGTTTACCAGGAGGAAACAAAGAGAAACAATTTTTAAAGCAAGGAGACAGATCTCCTGGTTTGAGAAGTTAAAGCGTGAGAGAGCGCAATATATGGAGACAGCAGGACATCTCCAAAACAGTTCATGTGTAAATAGTTTATTTTACATTAACGCCTGCAAAAACTAATACAATACCTGAACCATAAATGTCATGCAGATATGTAACTGGCTATGTTTTACACTACAGCACCTTGAAATTATATTTTATAACACATTATTATCATCATCATTATTATGCAGCTTCGCTGGCTGAAGCTCCTGAAGAATGAGCCGGTGGGCAGGAGCGTGGAACAGGAGAGACTCACCACGAAGCTCCACCTCAACCCGGCTGAACAACCACCTGACCCGGACTGAGGTCAGCTTCAACCCGTGCGCAAAATTACACACAGGTTATCCACCCAGCATCAGGAAACACACAAATACTTAATTGTTTAATCCTTGTTTTTCTGGATCCAAATAAACACACAGACACAAACTCAGCTCCAGCCGTCATGTGACTGATCTGTTAAAGACGATCTGACGGCTGTGATCCCATCTCGTGCACACTTTGCAGATTTATTGAGACTTATTGGGCTTTATAATTATAATAATAATTCCTTATTCCTTATTAGTAAGAATAATTTTCCACACATGCACGCTGTTTAACATTAATGAAAGATGCTTTTTTGATTGTGAAGACGTGCACGCGCCTCAGCCAAACGCGAGAAACAACACCCAATATTTGCACTTAATTGCTGATCGAAAATATGTTCAAAGGACACTTTACTAATCACGCTCCTGTGTGGGGAAAAGACCTCGCATAAATGAAGGTGTTTTATGATTGTGGAGACGTGTATGTGTGCCTTGGCCAAACACGCCAGGTGCAGGCAGACCAACTGTGCCACAGACTTTGCACTTCAACCACTTTTTAGCCGGTCTAAGGCGCAAGTGGTTTTTACTCCAATGCTCCAAGCACAAGATAGCAAATGCGCCTGGCCACGCCTTCATTTTGCCTTCATTTTTAGACCTCCCGCCCATGCCTGCACAGACCAGGCACGAGTTCATTTTCTATCTCGCAGACATGGCAAAAATGAAAATTGTACTGGTGTAAGATAGCAAATCTGCCTGCACCAACCAACACAACGGCTTAAGACAGGGCCCACAGTAACACTTTCTGTGATGACCACATCAAGAGTACATTCTGGAGGAAATCATAGTGTATTATAAGGCATTCATAATACCTTATGACTGCACTCACACACATTATACTTTCTGATGCACTGTCATCAGTCATAAAACACTAGATGTAACATATAAGTTTAAACGTCCTCTTGATTAGTTACAAGTAAACTGACGGGGCTTATAAAACATCATGACTACCTATAACTACTCACTTATACACACCTCAACAATCAACTGAATAATAATCACTTATGATGCAACATGAAACATGCATTACTCTTGACTTAGCACCAACAGTTAAACATTAAGATGAAGCATGCATTATACTGATATGGCCATAATTTTTACTTTGTTATACTTAAAGATCCATTGTGCGTGAGGATGTCAGTTACAACCAACTGAATACCACTCACCTCACCCTCCCCTTCCAAGCATGTAGGAGTAACTACAGTGGCTGCTAAACTTGTGCAAAACCGAAGGCCGTATAGATTGGCAGCCAGTGATTGGTTTGTCTGTTCTGGGCCACTGTAGAAACATGGCAGTACAACATGGCGGCCTTCATGGAAGAGGACCTGCTCCAACCTCCAGTGGCTCTGGAGCAACATGCGGCTCTTTTGCCTCTCTCCAGTGGCTTTGACAAAAAATATATGGAAATAAATAATGTTTGATTTTTTTTTTTCACATTTATAAATTTAATTTATCATTGTTGTATGGCTAAAGTTATTTTCTTATTCTTTAATTATAAAAATGTGCAGCACATACACCGAATAAAAAAAATAGTTCGGCAATTAAAATGTCTGTGGCTCGGCATCTTTTCCTCTAAATTTTGCTGGCGGTTAGTCTTGAGTCTCCGGATGCCAAAATAAAAATAAACATCTCAGAGGAAAATGATAATTTAATACTTGGTGCTCCAGACAGATTTTTTTTTTTTTTCAACAAAAATGGCTCTTTTTGTGGTAAAGGTCGCTGACCCCTGTTCTAAGGAGACATAGACACAACAATTCTTATTTTCAGGTTATTATACACTAATGAAAACATATTAATGAATATTATATTGTATTTCTCCTTTATTTTGCCAGTAGATCCCCTTAAATCTTACACTCTGGCCCTTTAACACATACAGTGATAAGTCATAGTATTGCATAGACTGTTATAGCACACTATGAGTCCTTACTACTGTTGATTGTTATAGTTAAGCCTAAAGGTAAGTATAGTCATAATGCACTATAAGCCCTATCAGTCAACCTCTAACAAGAGCATTCATAAGACACTTATCATTTATTATAAGTCACATCTATAATGCTTTATTACTGTTGATTTTGTGCATCCCAAAGCATTATGTGTGTTTGTCATTGACAGTGAGCTCTAACTTATCTCATTGACGTTTAATCCGTCGATAACATAAAAATATTGATCAGAGCAGCTTTAAACAAATATTTGAACACGACTTGCAATGTAGTATTTTTACACTTATCTGACTCTTACTCTAATCTAAATACATAGTATCTGTGTGGTGCACAGTATCTGTGTCTGACAACATGACAACTGTAAAATTATATAACAGTCATATACAGATTACCAGCGTTACATCATCAGCAGATTGTTGCAGTAACCATTTTACAGAATACACAATAGATAAGACGAACTATGACTTTATCTTTTCTACTGGACGAGATTTTTGTCATATCAAATGTACCCCGTCACTGCTTGTACTTTACTACTGCTGCTGTGAATCTACAGCTGTTTCTGTCTGCCACAGAATCCACTTCCAGTTTCTTCAGACAAGGAATCTGCTTTTCAATCAGTGAAGTTTACAACACCCAGGAGATAAAATATATGATGTGCTGCTCCTCTATTTTACCATTTGTAGGAGCTCCGCGATGCACTGCAGCTCAATGAGTCACCCGGTTTGAGTCAGTGTCACCGAGATGAATTCATTTGCAGTTACTGTATGTGGGAACTGAAGTCCTTTTGCTTCTGACTCTGAACTCTTCAGTGCTGCTCAGGCACTAAAAGCGGGGGGACTTTTCCACTCAGCCTGAGCCTCTGTGAGCTCTGAGCTCTGAGCTCAGAGCAGAGCGGCTGGCAGAGAACCAGACATCAGCGCTGGTACTATAAAGGCTTAAGGACAGACGGGGCTCCAGAGGCATTGGCAAGCTTTCCCCCATGAATTTTGCATAATAAAGTCCATAACACTCAATATCCTCACCTTAGTTGTCCACCATTTATGATACCGGTGAGGGGGCCCGATGGATTTATAGGTATTAAAATGTCCCCCCGAAAATTGGATTTCTATTAAACGCTATGGTAAGGAATTTTAACAAGGAAAGCTAATTTGTTGGCAGGGTCTTTGCTTTTTTCCCCACTTCAAAATGTGGGAGAGCGTGAGCGTGAAACCTGAAAGTGTGTTTGTTCCTTGGATTCGGTGTTTTGTGAGATTAATTTTAATGCAAATAAGCCTATGTTTAACAGTCAGGATCAGATCACAGAGGAGTAAACAAAAGCATCTGAATGAGCACAGCACCACGTTGCACACTGAGCACACCACCGTGGTTGCACACCCTCTGCTGCTTCTGCTGAATCACTAAATGATGCCTCTGCGCCCCCATGTGGTGCAATCGTATTGTTACACACGTTTGTCGGAGACGCTGCCACCAGGAGGTTCTAATGATTTCATGATAGCTGTTCTTTTTGATGATTTAATGTTTTTATAGTATTGTTTTGTGGAGCCTGTCGGCAATATCCACATTAAGTTTGCTCGACTCCCTGCAGCGTCTGATCATCATTCACCCTGAAGATCTATCATTCATCATACCTCGGTTTCAAACAGTCCATTTGTGACTTATTCAAAGACAGAAACCACAGAACTAAAAGACATGTGTCTGTGATTGAGCTGTCACTGAGATGTAAAATATAGCACCGCTCCATTAACAATAGCTGGGAGACAGTTTTTATGGACTCGCAGCATATTTGAGCTTTTATATCGAAATGAATTTTACTCCACAATTGTTCGCACCAGTGAACAGGAAAATGTATCCTCATAGGCTGTCTTAAAAAATCCTTTTACTGTAGTTGCATGCTCTCCCAGATACTTTTATAATCTTCTTTCCAATTTATTCTTTATGGAGGAGCTCAGTCTTATCCCTCCGGCTTCTTACTTAAAGAACAGGTTTGTTCATAATGATGAATATTTACAGAACTGCTCACACGAGGATATAATTTACTTGTTTATATATACTTAAACAAAATTCTTTAAATGCATAATCATTTGTTTTTGTCAATATAGTTGGCAAAAAGTAATCTTAAAGCACAGATTGCATTGTTTAAACTATTTAAACTGCGCTGTTTGCACTATCACTGTATACCTGACTCATCTAAGGGCCTTTATAATTATATACAGTAGATAGAGGACACTGCCTATTTATCCTGTTTATTTATCATGTTTATTCTTCTCGTTTTATCCTTTCATTCTTGTTTTTATCCCTTTAGTCTTATTTTTATCCTTCTTATCCTTTATTCTATTATTGTCACCAAAAATAATTTTATTGTGTAACTACAATGACAAATAAAGTGTCTTATGTCAAAAAGAAACTCTAGTCTGTGTTACAGACCCCGTAAAAACTGATGAAAATATTTATTAATTGTTTTTTATTATTTAAATATTTGTGTGCTCAAAACGCGTTTGGGGAATATACATTTACCATACTATGGTTTCATAAAACTGCTAATCGATGATGATAGCATTATTCAAATTGACATCTTACTTAAAATAAATGTTTAAAAAAACTGCACAAATTATGCATAAATTAAATCAAATGACATGATTGAATGTAATTATGTACCAGATACAAATAAAGTGTAAAGATACTTTTGTAACCCAAATAAATAAATAAATAAATAAAAAAATAGATAAACTTTGAGAGTAACCTTTCCAAACCTGCTTCCCACAAGGTTGTCCCGGCATACGGACGGGTAAATCACAGATCTAAAGTGAGTTGATGGAAAAGGATAATACTTTAATCTCAGCTGGATCTCAGCAAAGTTAAAGGGCACATTGAAGAAAGAAAAGGATTACATTTTTTTCTGACAGCTGACTCCACCACTTTGTAGATGTTCTGATGGTAGAAACAGACAAGAGGAGGAAGAAAAAAACTGCTCAGACCAGAGTAGATATGTAGATACGTGTTTGTGATGATTTCGGTTTATGTCGTACAGCACGTTACAGCTTCAGCTTATATTTGCATTTTGTACGTTTTCCCCAAAGAGCAAGACCAAAATAAACATAATATTGAAGTGGGAAAGAATTAGCTTTAAGAGCGGAGAGAAAATATTTTTCCCACATGTTATTTAAGATAATGAAAACACAGTCCTTTGAGTGTCTATCCAATCAGCCCAAAACAATCTGAGGTGATCTCAGTATTTGTGGTTCCATTAAAGGCCCTATAAATAAATAAATAAATAAATAAATAAAGAATCTAAAACATCTTTGTTGGTTCCCCAAATAAACGAGAAATCAGGACATCACTACCCTATTTCCACATTTTATTTTTAGGCTTTTGTTTTGGTAAATGCCGCCATGGAATAAGTCGACTTTATTTAGCACAAGGCCCTGAATGTGAGTTACCACAGTTTCCACAAACTAATTAAGTCCGTGTAATCATGTCCTGACCTTTTATGGGCAATAATCGCTGACCTCTGCTGGTGACCTGCAAGACTTGCAACAGCTTTTACAACATCCTGTCTTACACAATTCTCCAGTCTCCAGAGAACACTCCCCTTTGACTTCATCAGTTTGAACTACAGTGACCTCCCTACTTATATAAACAGGGGAACAACGTTTCCTCAGGTAAACAGAGCAAAGGTCCAACAAAAACAAAATAGTGTAATGATGACATTACTGTGAGACTCGCCTCTGTCTTTTATTCTTTTTATTTCTCACGTTTTGGCTTAAGAAGGAGCCTTTGTGATTTAATTTTCCTTGTGATAACCTTTTCCATTAAAAGCAAGACACAAAATGTATAATAAACAACATATTTAAAAAGTATGAGGAGGACAAGTTATTCAAGGTACCATGTCCTGAGTTAACAACAAAAATACAGGGTGTATTGGGAGATCTTTAATATTTCATTTTATTTAATTTTATTGTTTATATAACAGGGATAATGGACTGTTATTAACTGTCACAGAGTTAGCAGCAGTCCTTGGGCAGGCAAATTCACAAAGTTATCATTCTGACAGCAGTGCAGAGAACAAAACATTACATCATACACAAAAATTAAATCAAATACTCTCTGTTTAGTATTTTATGATTAATGATGACACAATCGGTTATGTTCCAGCAGTCAAAAATGCAGATATACATGCAGATGTTCTTTGTGCACGTGATCTACCTGAGCCCTCTGGAAATAAGGTTTGATTTCCAGTTTTGCCTTCTTTTTAATTTTGAATGACAAGTGTATCACTTTGCCTCATTTAATAGTTCTAACGGGCAAAAATAACCTTTAAATTCGTCTTGTTCTGATATGCAGTTTAATATAAAACAAAAAAAGGTGCTTATTTTGTGGGTCAGATGCAATGACACTGGGCTCTCACTAGATGGCAATCCTTGACTGACTCACTCCATTAATCATTGTGGAACAATATTAATTAAGAACACTTTTTGATTACTAAACAATTAATCACCCAGGTCATTAATTGATATTAGAGCGGCAATGATGAGCTGTTCAAATGCTACTGTAAGGTAATACATGTCTAAATTTCTCCTGGCTGTATTGTTGACACATTGATACCAGCCTCATTTCAAATAATGTAACATTATGTACAATTTCAGAATAAAAGTCCCTCAGACAAAAGTCATACATCCTAGTGATGTAAGTTACTGTCTTTACTAGTAGAGTGTACTAAATTATTTGTATAATTACTTATCATGTTTGTATCCACACCCTTTCTTACAGCCAATCAGTATTTTTTATTGAGTTTATTAATATGTGCATAGTTTATAACCACTTCTGTGCTTTTGACATCAGTGGTAATATACTATAATAACCTATTTCAATGATGTTATGCTGCAAAAACACAACAAAACTCAAGTATAACTCATCCCATCTGAAATAACCTTGAATCAGGTGTTTATGATGGTTTTCTGCAATAATGCTGAGAAACAAAAATATAAGTTCATTAGAGCTTCCTTGTTTGGTTGTAAGCGATATTGTAACGTTATATGAGTGGCAGTGTGATTCATTATGTATTGTGTACTGTAGTATGATATTTGCAGGCCCTGTTTACCTATTAATGTAAAACATCGGCCATGAAAATTTGATTTACCAATGACATATTCATGACACAGTCACAAAGGAGACGCAGGAACAATCATTACGATTTAAACATCGGTGATGCAGACTTTCTCTTATGAAACATGCTGTGTATTTATGGCACATAAATGTGTAATGATGCCGCTACAGGTGATGCATAATTCAGGTATGTAATCATTTCCCTGTTATGAACGTGCTTTGGTAATCTGTCACAGAACATGAGTGGCTGTTTTTCTGTAGCTTATGGAGCAGGTCCAGTTCGGTTTTTGCAGGGATGATGAGTGAGTTTAACCTTTAATCGTTGTTATCTGTTATTAGAGGTATAATAAACAAGCCGACCTGCAACCTTTCAGCAAGGTAATTTTCCAATCAGAAGTTTTATTACTCCTCCGTCAGTGTAGAGGATTTCCCATAGTCGACACATCATTTTATCTTGTTTAGGATGACTCACCTTTAAGCGAAGTTTTCATCACAGTCAGTTGAGCTATGGGCAGTTTGTGCTATTATTAATGTGTCTGGCGTAAAACTAAAACACGCAGACGTTGAAAAGGCCGAAGCAGTTGTGACTTCTATTAGTTTTAATCGTTTATACAATTGTACTCATTTAGATTTATATGAAAACAAACCGCAGTCATAAAAACTTCCTTTGCTCTGCTGGTTGTGAATGTAGTTTTATAGTTTGTCGGATCATAATTATGATGTGTTTTGACAACCACTTCAGTTGAGTCAGTGGCTGGCCTCAGCGTCGCGCACAGTGCAGCACACAGGCTTTAACTTTAACAACTTTTGACAAAGAGTCCTCCCTCTTGATCTAGGCGCACAGAAGTCATTGCTCCCAAAAAAATCTCTCGCCAGAGCTCTCAGACACAACATTCATTGTAGCACCATTTCGCTGAGATTCATTGTGTGATTTGTTTTCTTAGTCAAGGTCGAGAATATGCATCTCATCAGCTAAGTGAATCTGAGAGTAACCCAGCTATTACGTAGCATCACACACTGGCAGGATTCTCTGTTGCAGCATGCATATCGGTTTCTCTGCAAGATGAAATCATCAGAGTAGCCTCTCAGGTGACGGTTGCTTTTTAACAGTCAATGCTTCAATGCTTCATTATTTAAATCCCCTTTTAATGTGCGGAGAGCATTTACATGAGAGGATCTTAAAGCTCCCCTCCAGGCCTGTATTAGGACATACACTATATATTACCACAAAAAAAATCCTTAAAAAAGACGTCTACTCCCTCTACCTCATTAAATATTCCAGAATATATGAATATGCATTCATTCATTCATTGTCCATAACAGCTGATCCTTAAAGGGTCATGGCGGGGCTGGAGTCTATCCCAGCTGACACTGGGGGAGAGGCAGGGGACACCCTGGACGAGTTGCCAGTTCATTGCAGGGCTGACGCATAAGAGACAGACAACCATTCACACATATGGACAATTTAGAAAGACCAATTAACCTATTTAATGCATGTCTTTGGACTGTGGGAGGAAGCCGGAGTACCCAGAGAGAACCCACGCAAACTGGAGGAGAACGTGCAAACTACACACAGAAAGGCCCTGCCCCAGCCACAAACTCTAATTGCCCCCCAGCCGGCTGGAGGATTTGAACTCAGATCCTTCCTGCTGTGAGGCAGCAGTGCTAACCACTGCACCACCACATGCACATATTGTTTATTTCTTAAGTTTGGCTCCAACTTCTCTGTGAAGTCCTTTGTGCACAGAGTACACAATAAAAGTACCAACTACAACCATAAAGGGTTCTTCGTCTTGTCCAAATAGGAGAATCCTTTTAGGTTCCTGGTAGTAACTTTTATATAGGTTCCACATAGAACCCTATTCATAGAGTTTTACCTTGATCCCAACATAAAGCGTTATACATAGAACCATCTGTGAAAGATTTCACCCAGAACCCTTCTGAGAGGTTCTGTTGTGTAATGTTTCCACACAGAATCCTGTTTGGGGGTTCTGTCCAGAATCTTCTTCACTTTCTAGGGTGCTAACAAGAACTCACCCAGGAGGTTCTACTCTTTTTATAATCTGAGGATTTTATCTAGAACCCACTCATGGGGTTTTTATGAAGAACCTTTTTATATTCCAAGGCTTTTATCTGAAACTGACCCAGGGGTTTCTACCAAGAACCCTTTTACATTCCAAGTGTTTGGATGAAAATGAGTCTTAATGGAACCCTTAGTCTTACAAAGAACCATTGATTAACCCTTCAGAACAGGGTTCTACAGCAGTAAATGGTGGAAGCCTTCAAGAGGAACCCTTTTGGAACCCGTATTTCTAAGAGAGTACGTCCACTGGCGGCTTCACGATTCTACGTCACACGTGTCTAAGCTGCAAATTGGACAAGCATTGATTCCAAACTATTTGTGATGTCACAAATCAAGCTTGTCAGGTTGTCCCCGTAAAATCTGATTTTCAGTGAGCACAGAGAAACTTTCCACTTTCAGCAGATCAGATGTGAAATCAGCCCTCTAGTGTCACATACATCATTCTACACAGTGAAGCTCAAATATTCAACTATAAGCATAAGAAGAAAAAATATTTTTGAGTGGAGGGGGACTTTAACAGAGCGTCTTCCCACAGCAGCCACTGCATTATGACACTGTCACTTCTTTTCTTTCTGAAAGTTGGTCAGTGCCTGACTGTCTTTGTATTCTAATAACAACCCCATGTGCTCACAGTGAATACAGCATTCAGATTTATTCTCTAATTAGCAGAGACGAGTCGGGATTAAAGGCAAGAAAGGCCGAGGGCCGGAGCCACGCTGCACACTTATGCATGCACACCACACAACACATGAATAAATGATGGAATAAGCATGTACTACATCATCATGAGAGTGGTGGATAATGACATGTTGGGGGAAGATGGTTACAGAGTCTTTGGGGCAGCATGGCAGTGCTTAGGGAGTTGGAAATAACTGGATCATATGAAGATACAGCTTATGTGTGATTTACATGCATTCCATTTTAAGTAGACAGTATTTAAATTTACAACATAACATCTTTCCACACTTACCATTAAAAAACAATTGGATCGGTTACAGAGAATAATCATCCCTCTGCTTTCAAAGTCTTTGACAGGGAAGCGCTTGAAATATTTTATGATTACAACAGCAGAAATGGTGCACAACGTCAATTCAACTCTCATTACCAGTCATAAACAGAAGCCTTTGTGCGTAGTGACAACCTGTCTGCTCCTGGAGGACATCATGTCCTCTCCGGTTTAGGATAACTGGCAGTGATCGCTGAGTCTCATATTAACTGGTCACAATTAGCTGAACAATCGCCCCGAGCTGACATCATTCCTTGAATAAAAGTGTCAAAAGCGAAAAGGCCGTGAACCTGGGAGTTAACATTTGACACAGCATCTTTCCTTTATTTTGGGCAAATGAGTCAGCATGAGTCACAAAGGTTTTGCTATGTTTGGCTTTTGTTTGCAGCCCAATTCCCAGGACTCCCATATATTTTTTAACAAGTCTCATTCTGAAGGCTTTGAATTCAGCAGCGGCTGTAGTGCAGGATTTCAAATAAAACCATGACATTTCACAAACCAAAGACTCTTTAACCTTGAGTTAAATTTTCTTCAGGTCGCACTTTTTTTCAAATGTCAAATGTCAAATGTCAAATTAGACAAGACTAGACTTGATAAGTTATTTATTAGACAATACTAGAACCTTTATTACACTTTATTAGAGGGTAATTATGGACACATTACAACAGAACTGTACTGCAAACTGAAGTGTATTGATTCCCACTGTTAGAAGGTGTGTCTCAAGTAGCAGATATGTGATTTCACTTTAGTTTACAGTACAATTCTATTATAATGTGTCCCTGTTGCCTTTTAATATAGCCTAATAAGGGCCTAATAAAGGGTCTGGCTAATAAAGAACATATTATTCCTGGTTTTTTGTGGTTTTGTCATTTAAAACAAAGTACAGGTTGTTACACCTTATTAGTTACTGTAAAATAAAGTCAGACCAATTTCAGCTACAGTTCACTTGCTTCCATACGCCAATGATCAGATGTTTTGTTATTTTTGTCAGCCCCCCTCCTGTGAGAGCTGCACGGCCTCCCCTGCGGTGCTCCTGGCTTCCTCCCTGCTTGGATAATCCAAACAGATGTGGACTTCCCTCAGTGCCCCCCGTCAGTCCTGTGCCCCCTCTCTCACATCGACTAATCTCAACCATGCCTGTGATAGCAGAGAGTACCATCTGCTCTGCTCCAGCCCTCTTTGAGATGGGCAGACCTCCGCATCTGGACCCCTGCCTGCCCCTCCTCCTATTCCTCCTTTTTATCCCCTCTGTATGTGGTCTCTATCACTGACACGACGCAGAGTGCAGCGAGGATTTAACAGCCCATCCAGCTTTATAGTCTTAATATATCAGTGTCGCAATCAGGCATGTGGTGGAGGTTAAACTAATCTAAAATTAAGCCTTTTGCTTCTTTTTATATGTGAGACACTTCATTAAATCCTAATGATCATAAATCTAAACATTAAGGGTCAGACTGATGAAAGTTATGTAATATTCTCGGAAAAATATCAATTAATGTTTATTTTTAGAAATCATTTCTTTTCATGGAGTTGGGAGTGTGTCAACAGATTTTTCCCCAGAGGTTAGTTAAGATCAACTAATTAAATGTTTCAAAAACATTTAATAGCAAATACTGTAATTCCTATATAAATGATGCAACTGAAAAGAGCTTATTATGTCTTTACATGATAATTATGAGTTTTTAAAGACTTTTAATCACTTTTTTTACTTGACGGTTCATTTATCACCTTGAAATCAGCAGTTAATGAAGTAGCCTTGACTCAAGGTTACTCTATAATGAAGTCTTTTGCTACTTTTTATATGTGAGACACCTCAGTAAATCCTGATGATCATAAATCTAAAAACGAAGGGTCCGACTGATGAAAGTTATTCTCAGAAAAGTACATAAATTATTTTACTTTTTAAAATAGCTTATTTTTTATGTAGTCTGGAGTGTGTCAACAGATTTTTTTTAGTAGTTTATTAATAATCAACTCATTAAATGACCTGTTTCAAAACAATTCACGAAGTGATTAGTAAAATTCATATTTAAATGATGCAATTGATTATGTCCTTATATGATAATTATGACTTTTAAGTTATTCAGATTTTTTTTTAAAGGCTTTAACTCACAATTTCTTGAACTTGACAGTCTATTCATCACCTGAGAAAAAGCAGTTAACAAAATAGCCTTGACTCAGGTCCATTTGCTGGATATTTCAACAGCTTTTGACTATATTGCGCAGTCATCATCAGCAGATTACTCCCAAATCAAAAATACATATTTTTCCTTTAACTTTTTCCCTTTTTTTGCTTTAATCTAAGACAGACCACAAGTAAATCAGTCCCGTCAGTAGGAATGAGTACAAGGCAAACTGTGCGGTTTGCCAGAGTTTTTTCTGTCGCCTGTGGTGGACTGTCCGACTGTCCAAGGGCAAGGGCAGAGGCCCAGAGAGCAGTTATTTTGACAGACCAAACATTTTGCCCTAATGTCTCTGATCTGATGTTTGAATCCTTAATATCTCTGATGCAACTGTGCTTTGCTCTTACTCGCTCTGTATTTCCTCATATTCATGTTCAGAGTAGCAGAAGACTTTGAAATTAATGCATAAAAAATTCACCAGAATGCGGGGAATAAAATGTCTGACACTCAAAACCTCGTGGGGGAGGACCCCAAGATCCCGCTTTCACTTTTTGTGTCCCCAGGCTTTTGATTGGCCAGCCATTATCGCTGTGCTGTGAGGAAGAGAGGAAGCTCATCATCATTGCATCAATTGATTCATTGACAAGAGAGGCTCTTGTGATTGTAATTAACTATTGAAAAGTAAGTGCATCATTTTCCATACATCTCAGCTCAACGCCTGTTTAATTTACCCTGCTGGATGAATGTACAGCCAGCCAGTCAACCCAGCTGGGACATCGACTGTTGCACTCAAGTGATTTATATGTCTGAGGTATAAACAGCCAATTGATTGCAGACTGTTTTGACACTGTCAGAAATATATTGCCAGATGTTGTTGAGCCAGTTATTGATTAAACCATTCATCTGCATCATCACGTCCATTTTTATCACCATCACCACACACGCTACAGAAACATTTAGACATCCTAATGGAAGTCCTTGAGTTTATCGCCTTCTCCATCCGCCACCCACCTGCCCCCTCCACGTACTCGTATTAATTGTTCCAGTCAGGAGGGCGTAGCGAAGGAAAACAAACAAGGTCGACCTTTTCCAGGTGACAACATCTAACTGTTTTTTCACTCCATCTTTTTTACCTTCATTGTGCATGAGCTCTCAGGCTTGCAGGAAAACTTTGAAGGATGAAAGAGGGCTTTATTTTTTATCCATCAGCAGCAGTTCATCCCACGGGAAGTGATTTATCGCGGTGGACAGACCTGTCATCAAGAGTATGGAAAACGCTATAGAGTGTATGTTTGAACACTGTCACAGCTGAGACTTTGCCTTGACATTTATGATGTTGTGTAGGGGAAGTAAACAGTGAGGATGTTCCACTGAGTGAAGCACAGAGCAGAACAAATGTGGCCTGTCTCCAATCTTCTTTTGTTCCATTTACTTTCCAGCACTTTGTTGCCGCCTAAACCCAATCCATCTTTAAACTCTAAGTAGGCCATATGGAAGCCTATATTTATTTATAGAATACCACTAAATTAAGGTGTTCTCTCTTTGATTTATATTTAGTTTCTCACTATTTTTTTTTTTACTCTTTTTCTCTCCAGCTGCTGTCCCAGTCACACTTTGATGTATTCAACCGTGCATGTTTCATCAGGTGCTGACACAGGACATGAAAGAGCAGAAGAGATGTTACGCTTTGTCTCAAAGTTTGTGCGTCAAGCCAAGTAAAATATTACTATTTACATTTGATAACACACACTAAACCTCTACATGCTAAAGTATATTGTTTTATTTTCTTTTTATATTGATTTCAGTATTCAATACTTTTCCAAAAATATCAGCATCATTTTAAAGTAGGGATGCACCGATTTTGTCGATACTGGTCCGATACTATCCTCACGTGCTCATACTCGTACTCACAAAACTACTCCGATACTCCACACACCCGATACCACGTCACGAAAACACACACGAGCGAACATCCAAAGAACCAACATGACGTAGAGTTCAGTGCGCTTACTTACTTGATGACGTCGTCATCGTCAGCGAGAGAGTCGCTGTCCTCAACGTCATCCACTAAAGACCGCAGAGACTTTGGAAACTGTCCGTAAAAATCCATGTAAGTCCACGTGCACCTGTAGACCGCAGCCAGCCTGTCCAATAAGTCCCGGCGGGGGTCAAGTAGAAAAAAAACAAAAAAAAACACCGCAGCCACCAGTCTGTAACCATCTTTTCTTCATAGTAAGAACTTCTCTTTGTGTACTTAGTCTTCAGTGAAACTCCCTGACAGCACAGTACACCCAACTTCACTCTTTGGGGTTCACAGCAGGGTGAACAAAACTGTTGCACACGGCACCACACTCATACCTGTCCCCCATAAACAATGGCAGGTAGGAACTAATTGGACGCGAAGAAGACACTTAGATACTAGAGGCTGACATTTGTTCAACTTTACTATTAATCACGTGATTGGGACGGTACGGGAGTAAAAAGTTAACGGGAGCAGACGGGAGCGGGAATCAACCAATAGGACACGCACACCGAAAAACATATGACAGGCCCACCGCAATTTTTGTAGTTTTCTTTCCGTAAGCCTGCACGGCAACGCAAGTCAAAAGAACTACACGGCCCAGAAGCCAACAGTGCTTCTGGCCGCTGCTTGCCTGCTTCCCGCTGAAAATTAAAGAACAGCGATGGAAGGAGCAAGCAGCAGCAGCGCACAAGGCGAAAAAAATGAACTACAACGTAGGGGTGGGCGGTATAAACGGTATAACGGTAGAAACGATATGAATTTGGCCAACGGTAGAGATTTTGACTATACCGGCCTACCGCGATATAAAGAAGTAATCAGGTTAGCAGGAAGAAATTGTAATGTTTGACTCTCTCTCTCCTCTTCATCTCCTTGGTGTGTGTCTGTGTGCAGTTTGTTGTCTGCTGTGGTCTACAACAACCACACTGATGTAAATGATCCTGCTGCATTAATACAAAAACACAAATATCCCGCATCGTTTGATCATTATATTGACTGAGCTGAATAAAGGTGAGGATTTTTCTCATCAGAGGACAATATTTTATTAAAGAAATAAACTATTATTAACAATAATAATACTAAATAAATAAATAAATACATATTAATAGTAACATTTTCCTAAAATACTGTTTTTAATTTTGTGTTACGTTGTTTGGAGAAAGATCCGTTACACAGCTTCAAAATTACTTAATTTTTTTTTACTATGTTTTGAAGTGTTTATTCTGCTGCAATGTATCTGCTATGTGAGTATGTTCAGAAACAGTCATTTTGACATATATATACAGAAGAAAAGACTATATCACAATATATATCGTTACCGCACATGCTTCAAATTATACCGCAATATAAATTTTAGGCCATATTGCCCAGCCCTACTACAACGTAAAGTAAGAAATAACAACATTTCTGTTAAGCTAATTGAACTACTGGGAAAGTCGCAAATATTAGCTAACTTCGTTAGAGTTGTGTGTGATGACGTTAAAACGACGTATGCGGCTTGTAAAACCTGCTTGGTTTTAATCAAATACACCAGTGAGTCTGGGACGAGTGGACTCAAGAGGCACACTTGCAGGGCAGATTCCGGGAAAAATCAGCTCAGCATATCTTCATTTGTCAAACGGAAATTACCTAGAGACTAGAAGGAAAAAAAATGGGAGCGGTACAGGAGTGGGAGTCATTCTGAATGGGAGCGGGATGGGAGTGGGAGTCACTTTACCGGGAGTGGGATGGGACAGGAATTTTTTTTCCCCTCTGGCCCGGGATTGGGACGGGACACAAATTTTCTCTGTGGGAGTGGGACGGGACAGGAATGAAAATCCACTCCCGTGTCACCCTCTATTAGATACCACACATGTAGCTAAATGTGTAATTAAAATACGAGTTAAAGTGCTGTAAATGATAATGAAATAATTATCATATAACACCATCTGTAACAGTAAACTTAATTCTGTAAGTCCATAATTTTTTTTTTTTTTTTTTTAATTTATTTATTTAAAGAGGACAGTGCACATTCATCATACATTTCTGTAAATGTGCCGGTGTTAGCCAAAGGCTAGTTTCCAACCGTAGTCCGCCGGCATGGTGTTAAAAGCCATTAAGACATACAAGGGTCATAATACATTAAGAAACGAAAACAAAAAAACAAAAAAAAAAAAAAAAAACAAAACAAAAAAAAAAAACAACAAAAAACAGGGTCATAGGAGAGATAAAATTTGAAGTAAGAATACACCATATCAATATGACACTAAAAGAGAGACAATCAATACAATACTACCGAGACAGTTATAGATGGACAGTTATACACGACAAAACCATTATGTGCGGTGCAATTAAATACAATTGGCAAGATGAACTGTCAGGGATGAGTTATTAAGATGAAAGTGCAGCAATGCAAAGACCAGAGCAGGGTTTCTTGTTGGAGTTGTGCTAAGATGGATTGAGAGACACAACGAAACCAAAGACATAAAGTGCTACAGTGCTCATGGAGAGTGCTGCAGTGCTCTGCTCATAGAAATTGTTGGAGTTAGTGTTAGCTGTCAGATAATCACGTTGTGAAATTATCATACTGAAATATGTGCACAGTAAAACCTGCACAGCTTAATAAGGAACAAAAAACCAGTAAAGTAACAACCCAAAAATGTCATGTGTACAGTAACTATGATTACACTTGTAGCAGGAAACAGTAACAATGATTTGTTACATTTAGAAAGTGAGCATCTAATGAAAATAAAATATGTTTTTAAAGTTATTATAAGAACTTTAATGGCATTATTAAGTAGGCTACTCGTATTGGTACTCAGTATCGGCAAGTACCCAAATGTAAGTACTTGTACTTGTACTCGGTCTGAAAAAAAGTGGTATCGGTGCATCTCTAATTCTATATTTAGAATATTTTCAAAGATTTACCTTGCCATCAGATAGCCGTTTCCAGTGGGAAACCGACGTCATACAAGCTAAATATTGCTCTTTCCAGTCCAACCAAACTCCATAGGCAAAATCAATAACTGAACACAGGAGGTGGTGGTCTATTCCTGCCTCGATCAATTAGTTTGTTTCTGTTATTGTGTGACTTCAGTGTTTTCAAAAGAACAGTTCGGCTTCACCAAAGTCATACAATCACACAAGCAAACTGAATGATCAAGGCAGCAGTAGGCCAGAAATTCCCATGTTCTATAATGTAAAACAACTGATTTTGCCTCTGGAGTTTGGTGGGTTTGGAGAGAATGATATTTGGCTTTCATAACTGTTAGGAAAGGCTAACTGGTAGCAAAGTTTTGCTGCTGATCCTGATCTCGAGCGGTACCTTCCGTGCTGTTACTCCCCTGTGCTTCTCCAAAGTGGGAGCTTGCTGACTGGCATCTACTGTAGTTGATACAATAACTATCCATATAACCCCACATCAAATAATGCAAACTATCCCTTTAAAATATTACACACAGTAATATAACTCTAATTGCGAGCCTATATTACTATAAATGGAGCATCTAATTTCAATGCCTCAGTTTTCGACACAGGATAATTATTGTAACAAGAACATGACAAATAGTAGGCAAAGATGCATCCAGCTGTTGTTAATGAATTATTGAATTTTGTTGTTTCCTCCTCTATTTCCTGATACCATAATTTAACTGCAGGTCATAAGTGTATCTCCTTTCACTGTCCTTCAGCGGCGCTTCAATACAAATGTAGTATTTTGCTCAGGATTTGATGAATGCGGTATTTATTGACCTCATTAGACCTCGAGTGAGTCAGGATGAGCGATTTGCTTAGATCCGTCTCTTCCTGCCACTTGGTGCTACAGTACCAGCCTCCTCTTCCCTCATTCATCTTTAATGTGTTTGCCGTGCTGGATTAATTTCTCCAGTTGAACACACATCAATCACAGGGTGATCCGACTCCCCACTGGGTGATTACAGTAAACGCTTCTCTTTTTCTTTTTTTCTTTCTTTTTTTTTTTTTTTTTTTGAATTCAGGCACTTATGTGCTGAGCTATAGTAGTATAAAACTTTTGTTATGCTTTAAATATAGCCCAGTGCTGGATTAACTTCTCAAGATTGACAAATATCAGTCACAGGGTGAAATGATCCCTAAATAAACACAAGCACTGATACTTTTATGTTATTGTTTATTAAATGTGTGTGCAGGGAATAGGCTGCAATATAAACTACAGCACCTAATCATGTTTTACACTGCTCAACTGACATGAATTTCCATATTGATCGTGATGTCTGACATGATTCTCCAGTGACTGTGGGGACAGTAACTGGATATTAAAGCTTTTTATTCAACAGTAATACAACAAATCCTTGTAAATAACACATTAGATGAGGATACAGATCCTGTGGACTTTTGTTAACTCAAACGTGGCCTGCACAAAACTGTGCTGTTGATGAACGAGGGAGATTAAAATGTTTATTTCAAGATCCGTCTTCAGATGTATGTTTTTCTTCTCCGTATATTAGGAATACTATTTGAGGGTAAGTGACTCCGCCAGCCTGCCAGCCTGTGTTTTGGTGCAGTGGGTGAGCAGTTTGCCAGAAGCATGCATTGATGCTCATAGCTGCCCACGGCTGCGGTGTCCCCGATTCACCTCTCACCCTCTCTGCTTTGAATGATATTTCATCGCTGCTGCCAAAAATTGTGACCAGGCAGTGGCAAACGCACATTTTCACTCCTCTGTGGATTATCTCAGGTACACGGATAAAGATGAAACAACACTGGCACATTCTGAGGATGTATTCACACAGAGCGTATTTGGAGTTTTGTCAAATTTAGAGATATTAATTGATTTTTGTTCGTGTGGGCTGGTGAAAATAATGAATTCAGGTGACAAAACAATCATATTTAAATGGTAAAATATAGCAATGTGTAGCCACAATGTCTTTTTGCTCATACTACTACTGTGGAATAACAAATTCAGATATTTCCATGTTCTACACATCCCAGTAGTGGCTTTAATGGAGCTGCATGCTAAAGAGGCACTCGACCGATATTATGCATGAAGTTCAGTTTATTTGTCAAGAGGAAACTCAACCTGTGAAAACAGTTGTATAATGTACAGAATAGTACTATTTTCTCACAATTGGAGAATTAAGTCTAATTGTTGAGAAGATGTTGAGAGTTGGACTTCTAGTAATGAGAAGGAAGATTTTATGTATTTATTTGTTGCCTTTTTTGTGCAATAAAGTCAATAAGTTATATATCATGAGAATACACATATATAGACTCTCATAATGGTATTTCATCTTTATTTTCAACATTTCAACTATATGCTCAGAATGCAGTTTAAACAAATCCTCATGGTTTCATCTTTTCTTCATGCCTGACCCCAATACTCTTCCATATAATAATGGGCCTCGTGCAGCAACATTCTCTTCAAATGTCTCATATTTTCTCCCAATCTTCTGTTATAATAAGAGAAAAATAGAGAGGTGAACTCCAGATGCACCAAACGTTCTTAACCACCCAGAGCTGCACTTCCCCAGGCGTGCTGAATGTTGGATCCCACTTGATCAGAAACTGGAGAGGTGCAGCCAGTTGTTTACAGTTATTAGCATAGGTAACACCCCCTAAACACTATATAAGGGCATGTGTTTAATATTTAATTATTCTTTAAACTTTTGTTCACTTGCATTGGACAAACAATTTGTTGACTGTGACAACAAGGTTTTTTATCTCTTATTATGACTAAGCGTGTTCTCAACCACTTGCAAACTTTACTACTAGAGTAAAAATAAGAAAACACTGGTGAATCCCAGAAATCAGTGGGTACTGACAAAATAAGAACAAATCATAGATACAAATAAAAATAAGGGAAAATTTGTTCATAAATGGTTACTTGCATGATTTTCAATGTAGAGCAGGGGTGTCAAACTTTGCGGGGTTGCCATCAATGTAAGATGATATAAATGTCTCTGCTTGTTATCATATTACATAATTGTCTCTGCAAGTGGTAAGAATTGGTTTTAGTAATAACTTAGTAATTAATAATTGATTCTGAAAGTAGAAGTTTAGGAAAAACAATGACAAGCAGACATTCAAGTGTACAACTCTAACAGTTTATTAAAAAGAAAAAAAAAATATTCAAAGCAGTATGACAAAGAAGACATACTGGCTTCTCCCCATTAAGCACAAACATGTATTTGCTTTCCTATCCTTCGTCATATTACCTTTCCTCTGCACTAATCTTCAATGTGTGGATAACAAAATCAAGATGCACGTAGTTTTCTGTGATGCAGCATTGAATCCTTTTGCACAAATTACATTCTTCGCCAGCTCTCGCAGGCCGCATAAAATGAGGCACAGGCCGGATTTGGCCCCCGGGCCTTGAGTTTGACACGTGCTCCAGAGGGTGATGAGTAAAGTTTGATAATATACTCCCAATGACGTCATCGGGGATTAAAGTCAGGATTTCTCATCCTCCGTTGCTTCAATTTTGACAATTCTTTTTTTTTTTTTTTTTTTAATCTTCCTCTTGTGAGTCCCCAGACTAGTGCAGCACTAAATCTCCAGAGTGCTTCTTTAATATCAGCCAACCAGAAATAATGTTAATGGTATTGGATTGCAAGCTAAGAATGAATCATAGTAAGTCAGTATTTTATGACAAAATGAAAGAAAAAAGTTCAGACACATCAATGCTCTTTTTATCTTATTATGTACTATTTATTTATACTTGTTTATTTATTTTTGGTATTTCACTTTATTCCACAACAATATGTGAATGAAAAGCAATGTACAGAAGGTTTATGGGATTACCCAAAATAATAGATAAGCTATGTGCATTCAAATTCTGTTAGGCACTTTTATATGAACTGTAATCTCCAAAGGGAACAAAGAAAAAAAAATAAAAAAACACTGTCACAAAAAATCTAAATAAAAAAAAAAATCCCAATAAAGAAGCAAAAGCAACCTTTCAGAAAAGGAGGTACATATGTGAGAGCAGATGTTAGAATTTTAAAAAGTGACGAAGAAAGGGAAGACGGGTAAGAGGTACTATAAGTGAAGACAGTTCAGTCATCTCCATTTGTCAATGTCAGACCAACGTCTGCACAACTCAGTGACCAGTCTGCCTGAAGCATCAGGTGTGTCTCCCTTTGAACTTTGCAACTCGACCCCTCTGCCGCCCACTCCTCCACAGACCCTGATCCCACTGTAAACCAGCAGCAGCCATTACTCATTCAAAGCTTCCTCTCTCAGGGTTGGCTTACTCTCCTCTCCGTCCTGCTCGCTTCCTGTCTTTGTAGGTCAGAAACAGACGGTAACCAGAGACGGTCGGTAGGTAAATAAATAAATGAAGGCTACTTTTCCGAAGCGGAATTCACCTATTTTATTGATCAAATTATTTGTTACCTGATGATCATTGTTCACTGTCCGACATAATAAAATACAATTAAATTAATTCAATTATTTAATTAAATTCATTCCAATTTATTTTAGCAAAAATTAAGTGACTCAGTTTGTAGTATTTAATATTGTGCTACATGTCATTTTGTATGACCAGGTAACTTTTTTGTGGACTTCAATAAAAAAAATCTTCAAATGATTATTGACCATACTTTGCTGTAGTTATATAATTAGTTATACAGTACTAATGACGTATTTTAGCTAGGATACAGCTACAATAAATCAATAAAACTTTTGACAAAACAGTCACAATGTTGAGTCACATAAGTTCAACAGAAGCTGATGACCCTCCCCTGTTTAATAGCGTTAGATCGACTACACTAATGATTTTCAAACAGGGGTCCAGGGACCCCCAGGGGGCCGTGGCACTGTGCCAGAGGGTCTGAGAAAAGCTTTCAGAATCATTCATTTAAATTATGATGATATAAAAAAATATTTATTTACTTATTTTTTTACAAACAAATTAAACAAATTAAAAATAATCAGAATCCACATTTTTATTTTACGGCTACTTCATGGAGTCTGTAACCGGTTATGAAGCAGCCTCAAATTAATACTGATGTCTCTATTTGACCTACATAATCAAATCAGCATGGAGATCAGTTATATCTCCATGAAATTAGATGAAATGAACCTTTGAAATGAGTGTTTACATTTTCCCAGGCAAATTCACTGTGAGTAGTATATTAGCCAGTTTAAAGGGAAGAAACAGGGGATTTTTATTTAAATGATTCTATTTTTTATGTTATATTTTGTAGTTATGGTGGAGGAAACACTACTGCTTTGTCCATCGGGGCCTCCAAAATAAATAAAATATTAAAGTTCCTTGCAGCAGTTTTAAGTAGAGTGAGACATCTCTAATGATGTGTGCATTCTGTGCTGACACAGTGCAAATATTTTTAACATAATATCTTTCTAATATACTCATTTTATGTTCTTTCATATGAGTAAAAGTAAAAAATATTATGGTATGTTTTCTATCTTGTAATGGGTCCTAGGCTGAGAGAAAATTGTGACCTCTCACATAGTCTGCAGTACACTCCGAAGCTGATGTGGATGTTATGATGGATATTCTAATCTGACCTATCACAATGCCATTTACAGACAGATCAAAGGGGAGAGGATGGACATTAAAGTCACTGATTGGTTCAGAGGGCGCTCCAGTGCTGTGGACATTTTTTTTTCTTGCTAAATGCCAGGTCCAGTTAGCTGATGCATGGAAAGAGAGGCGAGGCAGCCACACTGAGGGCCATGCTTCCCAGCATCCCTCCCTCTCCCTGTTCCCGCCTCGGCGTCCAAGAGCTCCCGGCCTCCGGCTGTGTAGCCATGACAACCAAATGAGGTAAATGGTTGCAGGAGAATCCTCATCACGACCACCACCCTCACAGGCCTCTTTTCAGCGGTGCACTAGCGTGGCATGTGCAAGTCTTTCTGCATGATATTTCCTGTCCGATGTTCCTGTTTGGAATCATAAATATCTCCATAAGTGATTCTTTGCTTTGTTCTCTGGCGTGTGCCATGACTCTGCTTTCTTTCTAGCCAACGTAACACAGCCCGAGGGTGAAGTTTGGTTTTCATCCTGTGATTCTTTGACATCAGGAAAGCACGCTATCATGTTAGATCACGACAGGACGTGACAAAGGAACAAGCTAAGAAAAATACTGAGAAATTAATTATTAGCATAAGAGATGAAAAAAAGAAATACAAACCTCTGTCAAGCATAGAAATAGCTCCTCTGTGCAGCGCCTCACATGAGCTGAAGAACTTGACACTGCAACAAAAAAAGACACTGGAGGAAGCCAGGAGAAAAGTATTCATGTGCTGGGATAAAATTGGATGTCAATTCGTTTTTATCTGATTTATTACACATTGTCCAAATACACACGGCTCTGAATGAAAGGGATTGTGCATGAACAGGCTGGATAGTTGTTACGTAAGTGGATGGTATTTGATTTTTTTTCTCCCAAGTCTCTAATTTCTCTAACACCCTTTCCAAAAATAGTGCATCCATTTGCATACCTGCAGTGTGATAACAGTGCTGTGTGAAATAACACACTGGGCCGTGTTTACAGATGAGCCTCGCTCATTTGCTGCCGTGACAAGACGAAGTCTGTCAACGCCTGGAAATGAGGGGAAGAGATGAACAATTCTTTATTGTCATTATGAACATTTACCAGCCCTGTGCAGGTCGGTCTGTACCACAGGCACGCCTATGCACTCTTAGAAATACGGGTTCCAGAGGGGTTCTTCCTAAAGGGCTGAGGTTCTACCCAGAACCATTTGCTCCTGAAGAACCCTTTGTTTGAAGAAAGGGTTTGTCAAAGGTTTTTTGTAAGACTAAAGGTTTCATTCACTTCACATCCAAAGAACTCTTTTTGGAAGAAATAGTTCTTCAAGGATTGTTGAATTCCTTCAGACTCTTTTGTCAAGGGGTCTTTGTATAAAAGGTTTTAGGTAGAACCTCCTCAGTGTGTTCTAGATCAAATCTTTGAAAGATAAGAACGTTTTGATTGAACCCCCTGAATGTGTTCTAGATAAAATCTTTGGAATATTAAATGTTTTTCATTAGAACACCTTGAGTGTGTTCTAGATATAACCACTGTACTAACCAAAAGGTTCTCGATAGAACCCTGTGGGTGTGATCTATATAAAATCCTTGGAATATGAAAAGGTTCTTGGTGGAAATTCCACAGAGGGTTCTGGGTGGAACCATTATATCATAGAGGGGTTTTCTATGGAATCTCTTCTAGGGGGTTCTGGGTGAAACATTTCATAGATGGTTCTAGATAAAACCGTTTTATGTTGGGTTCTAGGTAGAAGTCTCTGTGGAACCGTTAAAAATGTTCTACCAGGAACCAGAAAGGGTTCTCCAATGGGGACAAGCCAAAGAACCCTTTATGGTTCTAGTTAGCACCTTCATTCTAAAGAGTACATGATCCATGTTGTCCTGCTTGTTTATCTGTATTCACACACTGATGTACAAATTCTGAACAAATACAGACCAGAGGACAGAAAAAAAGTATTTATTTTATTTTTTTTAACCAAACATCAATATACAGCTACACGTACGGTCTGTTTGACAGTGTCTGTTTGACATTTGGAAATGCATTCAGCTGCAGCAACGTCACACTCTTCTCTGTCACTTAATTTTAGATTTGAGCCATTCTGACATTTATCTGACAAAACATAACATGGATTTTGGTATTTTAAGCAATGTCAAGACAAACTGTGCGAAAGCAGCCACCAGTGTCTCTGCTTTCCAGGGTGCGCAATGCCAGAAAATTACTTTGGGGACTGACAGAGTAAATAAATGCTTCATTCTGAAAGGTTGAATAGAAAAATAGACATGAATCTGAACTTTATACTGTAGGTAACTTAACAGTGCATGCTCTAATGTGCTGATATTTGTTACTTAATAAAATGAGTAAGAGAAAGGAAATTGTCATGCTAACATATGCTTCAAGCTAACAGCTAAGCTAACATAATAATTTGTTAATATACAGTAACTACACAGTAGTTGGAAATGATAATGATATGTATAAAAACTCTCCCTTTGATTCCTTGACTAAGGTCTGCACCTTCAGAAAGCAGTTTCTCATCTCTTCTCAACCTAATATGTCCACGTCCAAGCATTCAAATGTTTATTTTTTGTTTTCTGAACATGAGAACCTGCTCCTCTCATGCCAACAATTGGAAACTTGTCTTCTGGACAAAATCAAAATGTTTTTATACTTTTGGTTGGGAGTTGAGCTCCTAAATGTGCCCTCACATACTGTTACTCTCTCCTAACCTGCAGTAAATGTGGGCACCCTCACTGTGGCTATGGAATAAGTGCTGTTCACTGAAAGTGACCAAACTGTCATAATAAACAAGAATGGCAGACTTCAAATATGAAATTCAGTGGCATTCCCCTTTAGGACTGTGGGCTACTAACTGATCCCTACTAAGCCCACCCCTTTTTGCTCTGTGCTCCAATAACAGTTGAGCAAACTTGGCACATTGCTCTCTCCTTTTCCTGTAAAAGCAGCATATAGAGTAAAATCTTGTTTGCAAAATGCTAGCTAACTAGCTAGACAATCACCACTGTAGATTAGCTAGCCAGTTAGTTAGCAATTTGCTAACATTAGCTAATTTAAGATGTGAATATATGTCGCTTTTACAGGTCCTCCAGCAACATATTTTAACCATCTTCAAAATTTGGTTTTCTTTTCAACATAGTTGAGTCTAGCACATAGCATATCTAAGTTCAGAGAACAGCTTGCTTAACTGTCATTGGAGCACAGGGGGCGGGCACTTAAGCCCCTCCCACCTTAGTTACTGTTGCTATGCCTGTCAAGCTTTCCATTCTTGCACTCCGTGTGTGTTTACAGTGATAATGGTGGCAGATTTACCAGTGAAATTCACATCACTTGGTCTTTGATTCCACAGAGAAGTACACAAACGTAGGCGTCTCATTTCTACCTGACAACCATGGATTTTGTCGGTTAACACGATAAGTCTTGCAATCAGATGTCATAAGTTTATATCTGGCTAAATTAATGTAAGCTAAGGCTAATGCTTAAATTCCTTGAGTCAGCTGAGACGCCTTTTTCCAGCCGACTTTTTAATGTTTCCATTTGACATGTTTTAAAATGAGCTGCATACATGATACATGATGTAAAGACTGAGGCTAAAGCAACATCTCCCAGGCAGATTTCGGCTAAGCTTCACTGTAGCCTTCACTTTTACAAGAGGAAATGATTTGAGGATATGAGGAATAAGCCATGAGTTTTGCAAATGCAGTGGTACCTAACACAAGTTTGGCTTGAGGTAGGCTATTGTTAGCTAGTTAGCCAGACATGCTAATATAAGCAGCTTATGTTAGAGCAGAAAAAAGGCTAAGTTTAATCCATTCCACATACATTTGCTCTTGTATTTCAGGCATTTGAAAGACTGCAAAAAAGATGCCTCCTTCCAAACAATTAAGAAACAGAGTCACTCTTCTTAGAGCCCCATGAACACCATGTCAACACGTAGACAAATGTAAAGCTTGACAGGCCTGTAAACGTGCCTACAGTTACTAATATGTGACTGGACAGCTGTTGTTCAGGGCGCAGGGTTAGAGAAAGGTCCACTGGCTGTTATGCTTGAATATAAATTTCTAATTTTGTCTTCAAAGTGACCCACATGATTCAAATTGAGGTAAATACACAACATCCATACAGTAGGCCTACAAATCTTACACTGCTCATAAGCATGTGGCCTTTTCAACACAACAGGTGACAATACACAGTGATGAAAACATACTATCTGGTAATACATACAGTCTGGTACTAGAACCACATTGTTTTCCTGTGAGATCTTTGTGCTTTTATTGTAAAGTTGATACTAATGAAAACAAACAAACAAACAAAAAAAAAAAATAAGGCCACATATACTTCATCATCTCTGCAAAATATACTTCACAATGCTGCACTTCTGGGGACATGACTTGTTCTAAAGGGACACAGGCATTTGGAATTCCTTTTTATCTTTTGTCAACCACACAGAAACGACGACTGTATTTGCTCATGGCTCTTTTTTCTATCCTCTGCTTGTTTGCATTAAGAGGCTTGACATTCTTTCTGCTTCATATCTCAATTTCGCTGAATTATTCATGCCTTACAAGAATGTGAGAAGCAATGCAACATAACTTAGCTTTGGGGAAAAAAATACATATAGTCCAGCATTGAGCATTCCAAATCCTAATGGAGGAGGATTTATAATATACACGATGCAAATAACAAACAGACACCCATAATATTGAGGGCACTGTTTTATTGAATTTAAATTGCACTGTACTGTTGCTCTTGTGAATGCAGATGCTGTTAATACAGTAAGAGTTTTGATATGAGACTTTTCCAGGATATCAAATCAGCAGCTTTACTTCAAGATATTGGAAGATCTTAAATAAAAGGAGAATAAGCTGACTGAGGGCCTGTTCACACCTGGTATTAACATGTGTCCCAGGCTGATTCAATCATAAGTGGACAGCTGAAAGCACAGGTGTGAATGTACCCAGGATGCATTTGAGATCCAATCACTCAGGGCGCATTCGGTTCCACCACCTACTCAACTGACATCCTTTAAGTACATCATTTGGGTCACTGTAGAGCAAATTACTATGTTTGGGCTCTCTCACCTGCAACGGATATTTGTGAACACATTGGTAACCCCAGAAAATGCTATTTTAAGAGTTGCTAAATGAGTTGAAACTTTATAAACTTTGTAAAATGATGCCTATGACAAAATCTTAATTATTTGGGCCTCCTTATAAAATTGGATGTTATACATTAAGTTATTTTTTTCTTTGTGTAAAAAACATTGTGACCCACTGTTGAGCCACCGATTAAAAACAACAACACATTCTGCAAACGTGCTTATTTGCATACAGAGTGGTGAGGTTAAACTGCTACAGCAAATTCTTAATCATTTGTGCCTTCTTGTAAATTTGGCAATAATTGGAATACATTAATATTTTTTTTTTTTCTTGTTAAAAAAACATTACATTGCTGTTAAGAGCAGATAAAAGAGATGCTCTGTGGTGTGCTGGGATGAATACTTTTACTTTCTCTAACTCTGCCAATAATATGATGTGAAAATATCAGATTTCCACACAGTCAGAGAAAGTAGAAATTTGTGTCCTCCTGATCACAGTTCAGGTATAAAATCCCAGCGCATCACAGAGTGTTTTTGTGCGGGCAGAACATGACGCTCTGTGGTGCGCTGGGATGCACACTTAAACTCTCTCTGACTCTGTCATTAATGCCTTTCTTTGTCATCTGTGATGTGAAAACATCCGATGTCCACACAGTTAGAACAAGTGTAAGTGTGTGACCTGATCATAGCTGAAGTATGAAATCCCAGCGCACCACAGAGCATCTCTGCTGGGCTGCTGACAGCACAGGTAAAGGCTCATTGTGGGCTGATAGGGGAGTTCAGTGTAACGCTGAACTAAAAAGGAGGAACAAATAGTCTAATCCTCATATTGAAGGGCCAGATGGACAGTAACGGACATTTAACTGACTTAACAGTCCTAGTATTTATTTGCATATAGAGCAGGGAAGTGAGATATGACAAGTGGTCACTCGAGACGCATCTAGAGACACATTGTAATCCCAGGTGGGAAATCACATACTTAGTGATGTCCGCTTGTGATAGGCTCACTCTGGACGAACATTAATACCAGGTCTGAACAGGCTCTGAGAGTCCATAATATATCCATTCTGGAATTCATAAACAAAACAAAAGTTATCTATTTATACCTCAAGAGACAAACATCCTGCCCACCATCCTCATACAATAAATAACTATTCTTTCTGAAGTTAAGAGGTTAAAGACTGCCAAAGTAAGACAGCTGGTTCAGTCAGAGACAGACTAGGAGAAAATGTTAATCTTTGGAGACCATAACTGTTTGACTGAGTACAATATGAGTGTATACAGAGTGCGATTTGGCTATAGTGCTGCTTTCTGTTAAGGAGCTATCCCTATCTCACTAAATAACACATCATCCACAACAAAGTCCCTATATGCAATCTCTCCATCACCTAAGCCTAATCTTTGGCAGATGAAGACAAAACCAGTCTACATACTGTAGTGTTAATTAGGGGCTTGCCAAAATTAGGTTCACCATATAAAGTGCGTTATTTGACACAATAGTTCTACATAGACTCTATTTTAATACTTTGTTTGCCATAGTTTTCAAGATTATACTGATATTTTAGATATCTTTCTATATCTTTCTACACAGTTCACAGTTATCAATCTACATCCTTTTAATTTATATGTTTGCTTGACTGTACATTGTTCTGTTTTGTACATAACTCTGTGGTTATATAATGAATATACTGCTGAAAGAATGTGTAGACCCGCCTACGGCACATCAGCTACCTTCAGTATCATTGCGCCATTGTCCAAATCCTTCTTCTTGTTTGTCTGACACCTCTGCCATTGTCTAATTTTACATGCAGAAGGAACAACAGTGTTTACCCTCTCTGGTGCTTGTCAACCACTTTTGAATGTTAGTGAGTGAGCTGTCCAAAAAAGACATTTTAAATGGCAGGATATGCCAGCATATCATGATATAGGCAGTTAAATACTGAGGTTACTGGTCGGTATGACATCCTTTTTTTTAATGGGATCAAGCATTCTGCCCTACACAGATAAAGCCCCAATGAAAACCATCCAAAAAAACTGCACTAACTTTACAGGATTTCAGACTCCATTGTTGCATGTCCAATGTGACTACACATAACGAGAAGTTATCAGCTTGTCTAAGACTAATGTGACAGAAACACCTCTCTTTTTTTAAAATATTTTTCTCTCTCATTATAAAGGTGTTAACCTCGCTTTATTTGTGTAGGTCTATAACATCGAGCCAAGAGCCAGTAGCCATAAAATCTGACTATAGGCTCTCACAGCCAAAAATACGATCTCTATAATATCATTTTGCGAGTGGAGCAGGGCACTCACTAATTTTTATTTGGGACTTTGGCTCATTCCTTGGGAATGTCCTTCTTTACCATATTTCAGAAGTCCATGTGCAAAGAAAACAACTGCACCTGCACCAGGGCAAGATCCTACCGTCAAACAGTCCTTGGATATTCACCAGGGAGGAAGCAGCATGGAACTTGTCACATGTAGCACACACTGTCTGCGCTGTGGTGTCCTCTCATTGTTTGAAGTACCAGGGTCACGCGGGCCCTTAAAAGTAAATCCGTCTCACTCCTCACTCTCCTCCTCATCTCCCTTGGTGCCTTTACTCCAGCGCTGGAAGCAATGAACAGTTGAAGCCAGGAAGAAGCTTGTCATGATGGCCACCACAGACACTGAGATGCCAGAGAAAATGATGATGAGCAGGTCTGTTAGAGTCAGGGTGGCCTGGCACTCGCGGAAGCTGTCCTTCGAGAGCTGGGTCAGGGATACACGTCTGCCGTCCATTGGGAGGGAGCACTCCATGCCTTCCACCCCTGCAATGAACCAGGAAATAAGATTAGACAGATTTACAAGACTACTGAACCAGAGTTGAAGTGAATAATATTTTAGATTTATGGACTTTTAGACAAATGTATTTAGAGGCAGCCACTCTCAAAGTACATCATACTGAAGAGCAAGTAGACAGTACTGCTCTGTCTCAATACTGAGCAATATACATACCATACAAAAGAAAGAAGTAATTAATTATTTAATTGAATCCTCAAAGATTTAAAGGAGCAGTTGTAGGATTTAGTGGCAGCAAGTGGTTAGCCTGCAAATTGTAAACACCTCATCTCAAGTGTGTAGGAGAGCATAAGGTGGCTGTGAAACTAGAAAAAACACAAAAGACCCTCTCTAGAGCCAATGTTTGGTTTGTCCATTCTGAGCTACTGTAGAAACATGGTGGGTTGACATGGCAACCACCCTTGAAGAGTAACCGTACCCTCTGTAGTTATAAACAGCTCATTCTAAGGTAACAAAAACACAATTCTGATTTTCACTAAGGAGGTAAGTAAAGTTTATTTCGTATAGCAGCTTTTACAGAGCAGGGTCAAAAAGTGCTTCACAAAAGTGAAATTGTTAAAAAATGAACAAATATTGCAGTAAAAAGAAACAAGCAATAAAACATAAGCAGCAAACAGACCTTTCAAATACACAAAAATACAAACACTAGACAGATCAAGGTGTGACAAGGGCTCATTTAATACATTAGTTTTCAGCAGAATGTATGTCTATAGGAAGAGCAGCAACCCTTTTGTTTGATATAGGGATGGAGCAGTTCAGAGATATACTCAGGTGCCTGACCATGCAGGGCTCTATATGTTAAATTAATTAAAAAAAACAAAACAAACAAACAAAAAAGATTGACAGCCTTACAGCAACATTCTGGATCAGTTGGTCCAAGAACAACTTGCTGAGGCAAGTGGAAAGGGAGTTGGAAACATCAATGATTTAATATGTTGATCAAAATATACATAGCCTGATCAAATATAACTTCTAAAATTAGACTGAACAGCCAAAGAAAGAGACCCAATACCCTGGAAGCCTTGGACGACAATCTTTTTTGTGTTTAGCTGTAAAAAGTTTTTAATTATCCAGTCCTTAATGGTTATAAATTGTGCAAAACAGTCAAAATTAAAGAAGACATACAGCTGGATATCATCAGCATAAAAGTGAGATGAAATACCTTTAAATTTGCTAATTATTTGACCATCTGGAAAGCATATACTGTACAAAGCAAATAATATAGGACCTAGGATAGACCCTTGAGGCACACCACCTGAAAGAGCAGCAGTTTCAGACATGTATGGAAAAAGCAACGCAGAGAATATCCTCTGTAAGAGAATGGAGGTGATTATCATGTGATTATGCACTAATGAAACATACTTTTGAATATCACATCCATTTCTGCCATATTCTGCCAATAAATCCCCATAAATCTTGCTTCAAGGTCTTAAGTTATCAGAGTAAGAAGCCATTATCACATATGAAATATAACTCCAGACAATGCCCAGAGAATCAGGTCCAGATATTGTCTGTAGTTGTCCTTTCACACATGTAGCATGCAGCAGGAGACATGTCAGACATGTTCTCACATGTTTGAAATACTCTGTTTGGTTTAGGCATGGAGGGGCACCTGGATAGAGTGTGCAGGCACCAGGAGGAGGAAGACTCATCTGCAATGATGACTTCACTTTTACTGATATCAATTCTATGTATATTGTATTGTGGATGTATCCACAATATAAACGAAAGAGTGGAACACAATGAACTGGCAAGCAGAACAAACCAGCTATACTCGGTGCAACGTCATCAACATCAGCAACACAACCACTTACTCACTAGGAATTCTCCAGATAATGACTTGCTGTATTCACACATGGGCTCACGCCGACCTTGACTACAGAGCTGGCAGGGTAAACTCTGAAGCATGCATTTGTGTTCTCACATGCAGCTCCTCCTACATAAGTTCTGGGTTGCAGTACGTGTGTGCATACTTTCCTGCTTGTATGCAAGTATTTTAATTCAGAGAGTGTTGTGTTGTAAAAGCACTGAATTCAACAGAGAAATGCAGCTTCTTTCTGCTGATTTAATAACTGTAAGGTCAATCAGAAGTCTTCATTTATGAGTTGAAGTTTCACTGTTTATACAGTACACCCACCCACAGCATGACTGCAGGTTCACTGTGGGAACAAGTCGAAATACTAAGAAACTGTGAAGCACAGTGATACTATTATCTACTGGTAACTAAATATATACTCTCTACTGTACAGAACATTTGAAACTATTCATTTGTACTGTTAGAAAGGCTTTATTTGTCCTTGCTGCTCTGAATGATAGCCCATCTCTGTGCCTATGACAACCAGACCAATTCCTCTGCATCTTTTATACATTGGTTTGGAGAATGAAGCAAACATCCATTTAAATCATTTTAATTTCAGCTGCCAGCTACACAAGGCAAGCCTCAAAGAATATACTTCCTCACTTCCTCATTAAAAATGACTCCTGGTTACATCTCAAAAATTTACTGATGCATCTGGAAAGGGCACCGTCTGAGACAGGGGCACCTTGACCAAACTCATCTCAAGATGGAAGCATGATAAATCAGCGAGTGCTGCTCCCCGTGTCTCTGTCACTTTCACACAGTTTATTGTTCAGACATCATTTAAATGGAAAAGGACAGCGACTGTGGCTCTCAAGGGTACAAGTCTTCCAGTGAGTCCTCTTTTCCAAGTCCTGATTACAAATGAGAACAACAGTGGATCGGTGGGGTTAGTTTTAGCATGAATATGTTAAGGACCGGCCACTGAAACCACAGTAGAGGATGCTCACTCTCACATGCTTAAAGACTCATTCATTCAACTTGTTTTACTGACAACTTCATTAACCTTTGAGTTCAATTTGATACAAGTGCTAATTAGACACTTCTGTTCCAGGACAACGGATGATACATATCTCACAATCGACACACTCGTCCTAACACTGCACACCATAATCTATACAGCCAGTATCTGCCTCCATATTGGCAATGCACTGTAGGAAAAACTAGACATATTGATGTGAATGTTAGCTTATAGGTGGGTAGAGATGAAGCCTTGCAATGTGGGTGGCTGCCTTCTACTGATACTGCACATGCAAATGCACACACTTGGCAGTACATCAATTCTGGGTCTTTGCTCAACAGTCAGCACAATTTGCAGCCTGTTTTGTTACAATGCAAATGCATTAGCTTCTCCTGTGATTGGCTACAATTATATTCATTCATCAACCTACCTACATTGGTAATTAATTTGACATTTAATGACATGACATTTAAATGTGTCATTAGTTATTATAGCAAAGTGAATGATATAGATTGAAGTACAAAACTCGATTTAATAGATTTTAATAAAAAAACGAAATACTGGGCTTGTATTAGTCGGCTGATGTGTAAAACCTTGTATAAGTAATAGCAAAGATAACAGCTTGAAACAGCTTCTAAAGTGTTAAGTGACAATGGAAAAAGAAATAATGGAAATTAGTGATGGCATGGAATTGGTTTCCATGCTCCTCCGATTGACTCTCTACAGTATTAATTAGTTTGTAACTGAACTCTTTAAGAGCTTGATAAAACTTAGTGACGCTAATCCTTTACAAGATACAGATTCTCACATTTCTTTTAACATTCAATTAGTCGAGGACACAAGATACACACACACACATTCACATCAAAATGTGAGACTTACAGGCATACAAGTGATGTTTTTTTTATTATAAATTTAATGCACGTTTTTGTTGTTTTTGTCATGAATTTGTACCATAGTTAGAATTTCTGAAAGGATTCTGCCTGTATTGACTTACTGAATGACTGACTGACTTAGCCCTATTTGCATGGGACTAGTATTACCAGATGACCTCTGTGATTTAGACATTACTTCCCCGTGCATGTGTTTCATGCGGCATATTCACGTGGCATGAGCAAAGTCAGTATTTTAATCAAATTTGCTGGCTTTATCTCTCAGATATGATGTCATGGCCCTGCATAACATCCTCTTTCTGAACAATAAGAGCAATGAGCCTCCTAAATTTGCATCAAAATTTTCATTTCAATTTTTTTTGATTTATGATTGCTGTAACAGCCTCAAACCAAATCAAAAGACTAATATTATCACATGATCTCTGTGTTTGGTGAAATATGGTAGGTAATTTTCATGTGGCATTTGTACTTTAATATTTACGGACATTGTAGATTGACACAGGAATAAGATTACAAACAATCTCCACAATTATTACAAGTTATTAGAGGTTCCCAAGTAATACTAGTCCTGAACAAATATGGCTTTATGTCTGTGATGAAGGTCTGCGTGAGCAAAGGCTTTGACAATAAACTGAGTATTTACAGTGGATAGATGGCGCTAGTCACTCGGGGCAGTTGTACACATTTCCCTTAAACTAAACAATCTGCGCTCAATTCCTAAGTCCCACAAACAATGTTTTCCATGAGTTAAAGGAAAAAATTCTGCACTTTTCCACTATTATTTCCAAATGTAAAAATTTTAATTAAAAGCAAAGAAGTTTCCTTCAATATCTGGGCACTGTAGCTTTGAGCAAACATTACTGAACAGCGGTAAATTGTGCATTTGTTGGGGCTTTCAGCTGCGAATACACATTTAGTGCCCTACTAGTTTTTACAGCACCAGGATAGTGTACGTGTGCTTCAGTCCAAATAAACTACAGTACTTATGTTAATCATAAAGCAGAGACATGTACCCCAGTGCAATGATGTGGCTCATTCATTCGTTTTTAATCAATCTCTGGATATTGATGGCACAGAGAAATAAAATATATCAGATCTGGGCTATGCATTTTGGCTTGAGATGAAAAATTCTTTTATAGTTTTGTTCTTTTCAACAGATTTGTTCACAATTAGAAAAATATAGTATATTACCAGCTATGCTCTCATCGTAATTCCCACATGAAAATGTCATCAAGTCCTGGTTTGATCATCTGTTTGGGACTATAATCCACGCCTCATTAATGTATGTATCTTGTTTTATCCTAATTTGTGTTCTGGCTGGCATTGCTCCTATCACAACACACACACAGGCCGTAACCAGGCTTGCAGGAACCGTATCACAAGTGTATGCTGGACAAGCTCCACAAAAAACTCAAGTAGCCTTGGATCGGGATCAGATGAAGTGAGTCAGAAGCAAACCCAGCATCGAGAATGAGGCTCCAAACTGATTAGGAGCCAATACCAACAATCCTGGTGGAGCCAGAGAAGAGCACACTGGTTTCTGCCATGATTCATTCTCAGGCATGTCTACCGTATGTTGTGGGAATCAGAGCTCAAAACAAACTCATAGTCTAGTGCATGTGAGGAAACTGCTCAGTCTGACTAACATACAAGTCTGCTGAAGAGACTATATTAACCTGCTGGCCTCTGGTACAACAAACTAATGCACAATACTTTTAGAGCTGGTTAATGTCAGCTGGGAAAGTTACAAGCTGAAAATGTTTTGTTTCAAATCTAATGTTCCAAGAATTGTGTTGCATAACTAACCATATGGCTCACACTTTAAAAGCATCGGTTCAGTTTCCAAATTACAGTTTCACTAAGCAGGGCTTTTATGGAAAAGAAGTTTTTTGTTTTTTACTGTAACATTTCCAACGTCTCTCGCAGCATTTTGTGAATGGCAGAGGTTGGACCTTGGACTTTATAATCATGCGATGTGTGAATATTTCTTTTCATTATAATACAGTGTTGTGAAATTAGTAATGATTTATCTGGAGTGGAGTGAATGGAGTGGATGCCACATTAAATAACCTCAGAAATGTTCTTTTAATTTTGCACATAATAAATCCCTTCCAGTAAATGGCCGACTGTTAAATGATGAATCGCCCACAGCAGAGAAACGAGCAGAGTTTTCAGGAAGAGGCACAAACAGAATGCACTGACCTTGTTGTGATTAATTGTTCACCAGCATTTTAAAGGGACAGTTCACCTCAAAATCCGAAATACATATTCTTCCCCATACGTGAATCCATATAGATAGTTTTGGTGTAAGTTGCTGAGTTTTGAAGATAAAGATGGCTTCTCTTGTAGGAACTATGTTCTTTCTCCAGTAGAATCTACCAGAACTATTTTATTTCTACTGGAAAGAAAGAAAGTAGTTCCTAAATGAAACTGTTCACAACAAGTTTTGTGATTATCTTGAGCAGATTCATGTAGGAACTACTTTTTTTTTTGTTAGAAAGAAAGTAGTTCCAGTTGATTCTACTATAGAAAGAAATCACAGAAACTTGAGTAACTGGGTCATGGAAACAGACACTGGTGTTGAATTTTCCAAATGTATTTTTTTTTTAGCACTTTGAGTGCCATTTATTCCCATTATATTGGAGAGAAGGCAAACAGTTCTATAGTTGATATCTCTAAAACTTGGCAACAAACTATCTAGATGGATGAATAACATTACAGGTAAGAGGTAAGAAAACTATGTGCTTTTAATTTTAGAGGTGAACTGTCCCTTTAAGTTAAAAAAGAAAACCCACAAAATTCACCTTTAGTGTCATTGCCACAAGAAAAGTTTGAGTACTGAATCTGAAAATTCAATATGTTGGTGCGCCTGCCCTGTCTGTTTGTGCTGGAGATAAATGGTTCATATTTATATTCATGGTGCAGTTATTGCTTGACAAAGTAACCCATCACCTCAGAGACTTGGCCTTTGCCTTTGAGACAGTTTTGTCTGGTCTTGCCTGTCCTAGATGCTTGATTAATGAGATCTCAGACTGAAATGATCCTGATGAACACATGGCCCCTGCAGGAGTTACAGGATTATTACATTTATTTTGATAAAAGCAGGGTGAACAGGAACAATGCTGGACATACACCTAATGCAGTTTTCATATTAGTCTAAATGTATGAGGACACCGTACAATACCAAAACCCAAACTTTGGATGCCTGCAATGTACCGGGTATGTATCTCCACATATTTTCATATATTTGTCATTTATTTTAATGCAAATGCACATTGTATCTGCCCTACAACAGAACACACAGGATTTGCGAGGAGAGATAGTAGTTTTCCACTGGAGCTACACTGTTGCAATTAAGAACTAAAATTACACAATAGGGCACACAGACTTATTACACTGTCTGACAAAAGGGGATAATTACTGAACAGCTGTGGTATCTGGCCAAAAGAGGAATCTTCTGGAACAAACACCATAATTACAGTTTCTCAGCTTATACTGTGACAAAAGGTGCATCTTATACGGAGCGAGGATGTCCAGAGTCAGCGAACGTAACCTCAGATTAACGATATAGCAAACGGAAACCTGATTCTGGTATAGATAATTTGTTGACTGTGAGCTGCTTTAAGTCAGAAAAAAAAACAAACCTACTACTCCTACAGCTGAAAAACTCCCAACAGCTCCACAGAAAGCCTGTGTCAACATGACGTTTTTGACACTTATCCACTTAGTAAAGAAAACAGAATGTCAACAAACCGGTGGCAAAATGACTGCAGTGAAATCCATTATTGTAAAATCAATTGAGCTGTTTAAAAGGAGCTATTTATTCTAGGTTTGCTGGTTCCACTTGTTACAGTAAATTACAGCAAATATGTCACACAATAAAAATAGCACATGTAGGCGCACTTCTCATTTAGCCTACCTTATGTAGGCTGCTACAAGGCTACCAATGAATGTAACTGTTCCAAAATCCAAATAAAGAGAGGCTTTGTCAATTTTCCCATCCTGCCACTGTTACTGAAATGTTACAGCATGTCATCCTCTGCTGATGCTAGTTAGCTAGTGACTAACATTTACTTTTTTTCATAGGCCATTTACTGTTCCTCCATCCCACAGCTGTGTTCTACAATACACACTGGACATCTAAATTGAACTTGGTAAGGTAACACAAAAAATGTAACACAATAAAAGTAAGTTGCTAACATTAGCACACAAACTAGTTTTTGGTAGGCCATCAAGTTTTGGAATTTTGTCACCTCCTCTTTTATTCAGTAGGCTTATCTGTCAGTTCAGTTCAGCGTTTTTGTATTATGTGTAATGGATGTTGGATTTTGTTTTTACTAACAAAAACAATGTCAACACAATTGCAGTGAAATCTATTATTGTACAGGCTATTTAGCTGATTAAAAATTAACTGTCTTCTGTTTGCTGGATTCACTTGTTAACAAACTACAGCAAACACGCTGCACAATAAAAATAGCAAATGTATGCACACCTTCCATTTAGCCTTCTTGTGTCAGCTGCTACAAGGCTAGTCATGAGGGTAACTGCCACTGCATCACAAAATAATGTGTGAATCATCCAAAATCTGAATAAGTGGAGGTTTTGTCATTTCCCCATGTGTGAATGTAGTATTACAGCACTGAACAGCAAAAACGCCACTAATTACTAAAACAGGTCATGAAATAGTAATGAATAGTAATGAAATGTAATCTATAGATTCATATACATGGACAGGAGGGTGAAGGATGGGGTGATAACAGGGCTTTCACCCAGGAGACTTTCCTGTGTGAGGCTAGTCATTGTTGATTGTCTTAAGGAAGTACTTAAAAGGACCTCAACCAAGGGTGACTGCGTGATCCCTTCAAGGTCCACAAACATTAGCCTTTTCCATTACAGCAACAAAAAATGGAACTCCTTTCAATCCCAAAGCAGAATCAGGAATGTAACCATTACTTTTATTTTTATGAACCATTAATAAGTGATCAAACAATTGTTCTGTGGATACTACATGCATCCTGTGACTGCGTACATAGTAAACAGTATTTAATTTTATGTCTGTTGTATATAATGTTTGTGCTATTTGTATTTTGTTTCATGCTCGTCCAGTCTTCCTCCGCCAAAGCAGATAAATGAGCCAATATTGAATTACCAGGTATATTTAATATAAGTGTTGTCTGTAAATTAGAAGAAAAAAAATATTAATAGACAGCTGTTGATTTAAGCTAGGCTGCAATTTAGTTAGAGAGCTCCAGCAGCCTCCCACTCAAGCTAACATTAGGTCTCCCTCAATTCTTAATATCATCAGCATCGTTTAGCTCTTTACTACACTGACAGTGAGTATTCATGTATCTGATGTGCCTTAAATTGTTTCTACGTCTTCTTCATCATAAATTCACTGATTGATACTTATTGTCATATGAAATGAATTAACACTGCAGCCAAAATAAAGATTTACCGATCTCTGGTGGCTCATACATTCTTATTGCTCTCTTTTAGGGACCCCTTTCCTTTCCAGGAAAGATGAGGAACAAGAGATTTTGATGAATCTGTGTTTATTTATAACAGCTTTTCTGCATTTTCCCATCTCTCCCGTATATCTTGTTTCTTCTCTTATAAACACTGGACCTCCATATCTAACTTGGTCTGAGGTAGCTGACACGTAGGATTCAGTAACAAAAAAATGTAAGATGACTGACAAACAGTTACTAACATTATAGCATAAATATACATTTCCTCAAAGAAACTCTAGTTTCTGGTACCAACAGTTTTGAAATTTTGTCGAGGCAGCCAGCTCTTTTATTCAGAAAACTTAACCGCCAGCTGTTTACACTCAGTGTTTGTATTAGCCGATGTATAACAGATGCCAGATTGCCAGGTATTCACACCATCTGTTGTTCAACACACAGCTTATGCATGAGAGTTTTAAAGCCAGGAATGAAACAAATAATATTATGACATCCAAGTCAAGTCAAGTCAAGTCAATTTTATTTATATAGCGCCCATTCACAACAAACTTGTCTCAAGACACTTTACATATAGAGCAGGTCTAGACCACACTCAATAATTAATTTTATTGGCATCCAACAATTGAAACAATTCCCCCATGAGCAAGCACTATGGCAACAGAGGTGAGGAAAAACTTCCTTTTAACAGGCAGAAACCTCGGACAGATCTATGACTCATGGTAGGCGGTGATCTGACGGCACCGGTCGGGTTGAGAGAGAAAGAGGAGAAGGGGAAGAAAGATCATTCAGGCTTCAACTTTTAGTGGCACAGAGCTAAGATTCATTATTTAGCAAGCTAGCAACCACATGATACGTCAGGTTATGACACAGCCACCTCGAACGTCCAAATCAAATTCCTCCCAACATTGTTACACCTGCCTATCCTGTCTCACACTGACACTCACATTAATCATTGATGTACTATCGTACCTAGAAAGGTGCTGCCATTAGGGAAGGGGATTTTATTTGATTTTGAACATTATAAACTTAAGTAATTAACTAGTTTAACTGGCGTTACACTCTAAAAATTCCCACCATTCAGTAACTGCACATTTGTCGAAAACCAGGGTTCAATTTGACAGAAGGTTGTTAAAGGATGTTTTTTTTACAGTATAGACTTTGCCTCTGTATTGTGTATAAAGTACTAATATAGTTAATTTAAAATGAATTCCTAACTTCTTCTATAGTTGTATACTGCAATAATAATGTATGGCTGTCACAAAATCCCAAGGCACATCACCTGGACATGCCTCAAGGTGCACCACTGGGAACCACTGGTCTATAGTATAAGAGAGTGTGAGAGAGACACTAACTTTGTTTGGTGCGTATAGGCCTATTGGTAACTATATCAGTGTAATTCTGTTTACCAATGATGTGCATGGAACTACAGTTGCAGACTGGAGTCTGTGATTTGATGTTGAAGGAATAAATGAATGGGTCAAATTCAGGTTGAACACGTGCCTGTGGGTCTCCTGTTGTCTCTTCATCCCTATAATGAAAGCTGTGAATTTCAAGACCCCAGCCCATTTACTGTGGCAGACAAAATCATGACACAAAAACAGCCATTAACAAAAAAACATCAACACAACAACTTAGTAAAGAAAAATCTATAAAAGGATTTTACAACGCTGTGCTCAGCAAGTATCTCGGTGGATGACATGACTAATCGAGAGACCATTTTTAATAAAAGCTACACCTACATTGGGTCAATATCAGCTTCGGAAATGGGTAACCTGATACAGCACAATTTCTGGAGTTCATAAATGATACCAAAAACCACTATGATCTCGAAAGTGTGGCTGGAGCAGGCTACCTGACACTAATGTAACAGAAATCATGCCATTATATTATCAGGTACGTCGGGCCACACAGCTATGTTACATTCTTGGCACGGTGGGTTGATGGATTACATTTAGGATTACAGCCAGGCAAGGGGATAGGCTATCTGCTGTCACGGCTGTGATTGATCTACCTAGCTGTGACAGACTGATATTGGAGGCTGGTTTTCTCCTCCCTCCCTCAACACCACACTGTCTGTCCAGATTGATCTCTGCACCACTAGCAAAGGAATAATCACCACAATCTTACATCTGCAGGCTCCTGCAGGAGTTGGCATCCCTGCCAAAGTCCTCACTTGCTCCCAAACCACTAGTGTCTAGACAGTCCGCCTAAATAATCCAGTTGTGATAATGACTCACAAAACTGTCCCCTCCCTACTTTATTAAATGAGATGGATGTGCCACTCAAGTCCAATACTCAGTGGATGTAAAAAGAACCAGGCGGACATTTACAGAGAGATTGGAGAATTATTCAATTGACATCAGAGGGAGAGTCTGAAGGAAATCTGAAGAAAAATGATGAGAGATTCATACAAGAAGAAGGCAAAGAGTGGGAGTAGGAGAGGAACAGAGTGGAGAATGTGTGTGTGTTATGACTGCACAAAATGACAAGCATTCATGTGACAGTGGGGCGAGGGTGAATCATTCAGGAGGGGATTCCTTCTGCGTGGAGACTAACTGACATCACTGTGCCATGGGTATATTCAAAATGTCATCACAAAAGCACAAATTTACACATAGAAATTCGCTCACTCCCAAATACAAGCAACTACAGTTAAAATCACTGAAAACCTAAATCTACAATAGCCTTTTAACTCTGTAAATTACTCAATTAATTCCACAAGGCCTGGTTCTACAAGGGTGCAAAAGCATGCACTGCACCCTCAGTTTAACATGCCGCAACCTCAGTTAGAATTTGAATAACAAATGCCAAGCACTAGGCGGTAGGTGCAACCGACCGTACGTACCTTCTATTTTGGTTTATGTATGTGCAGCAGTGCAAAATGCAAAAGGATTGGGTGAAGGTGAATATAGATCAGCAGGTGTGGTGATTAATAAACACTCTCAGCCAGTCGCGTCACTGGTCTCATAGCTCTGAAACAGCTGTGCCAATCAATCACAGTTAAATGTGATTACAACAGCTCAGCAAAGGGAAAACTTTACCTCATGAGATGCTGGGATGGTTCAGAGCATCACGACATGAACACACATCCCCACAAATCTGCACCCAAAGACAGATGCAATGTGATTTTCCATCAAGTATTATAATAACGATAGAAATCAGATATAAGAGCGAATTCGGCAGATGAATGCCAATCACTCACACATTTTCTGGCCATGTATAAAAATACAACCATTTTGGGATGGGGTTATGCAGATTCTCTGGGATATTTTATGTTACAAGATTGCTAACAGTCCTCAGATTGTTTTCCTGGGATTGATACCAGATGACATAATTCATAAGAGGGACATCTATCTCTTCAAAATCTTGACACTAAAAAGGTCATCACAAGGAGAAATGTGACCCTCCAACTTCAGAGCAGTGGCTGGACATTGTAGAGGAAATATACTGCATGGAAAGACTGACCCACTATCTACAGACTAAAGCAGGAAAATGGACTGCAGATGAGACTAAAGGTGGGTTGTGTTCTCAGCTGATATAATAAGAAAAAATCATTACATAAGGTTGTAAAGAGAGAGTAGTGCCCCTCTCTATATTCATTATTTTATTTCTTTTTTAAATTGTTTTTAATGTGTATTCTGTTCAGTGAAAAACATAAAAACAAAAAACAAATGAAAGAGAGAGAAAGAGAAATTGATTTGTTAATGATCACATTGAATGAATGTTATTTTAGTAATAATTGGTCACACTTTTATAATTCATGTTAAATGTTAGTGTTCGGCCTGCGATATGTTTCAAGGATAAAAAATGAGCTACTTTCAATAAAAAGTTTGAAAGTGGTTCTGATGAGCCCTGGTAATCAGAGACATCCTTCACAAAAGGCAGAACAGTTTGTTGTGTGCAAAAAATGTCTGTATGGTTATACTGTAGCAGCCTGGTGTTGTTTTCAGGTGATTTAATGAATGCAAACACAGTGAACGGTTGGGTGTAACTGCACTGTGGTGCAGCACTTAGAGGCTGATAAGGAACAACATGTTCACAACTTTTCCAGTCGTGTTCCAGCATAATTTGTTCATCAAGCAACAACACTCGGACTCTTAAAACCTACTCTATTTTTCATCACTGTTGCTGGCCCACACTACACCCCTACTAATTTGCACCTGTAGTCATTTTATTCTGGAGCCTGGCCAGAATTCCACAAACCAATGATAAAAAAAAAAAAAAAAAAAAAAATCAACATCAGTTGTTCAACAAAATGGATGGAACAAAACCTCTCTGCTCCTGCTATCTGTCTGTTTGAATGTGAGCCAACTCAACAGGGAACTGAAGCTGTCATATCGCTCCAGACTCCTTTGAGAAACAGTAATTTTAACTTGCAGAACACAGGAGTTTCTGAACTAACGTGCTAAAACACCAAAGTCACACAATAACACAAACAATCTCACCGATTTCCCATGTTCTGCAAGGTAAAATTACTGTTTTCCTCAAAGGAGTCTTGGTAGTGTCAATCAAAAGTGATCTGCCTACACAGTTTTGAAAAATGGTCCAAACAGCAAAATGCACTGTTTTTGAACAAGGTTTTCTAATAGTTATGAACATTTGTTTTCGCTCAGATAGCAGATGTTTAATGAGACACTCAACTGTAAATCAAAATGCATCTTTTACTGTTTCCAGCCAAATGTCCAGAGGCTTTAAAATGTCAAAGTGAAAAGCAGTTTATCTCTAGCCACAATTCACTACAAATCTAAACAGCTGAATATGCAGGTCTTCGCAATTTCTGCTTCACACTCGACCACACACAAGTAGAAAGGAAAGTATCCATCATTCACGAGGCTGCACAGTGCCAGTGAAATAAAGCTTTTGGCTTTTCACCTTTTATTTCTGACACTGGCAGATTATCCCTTTCTGCTCCTGTATGTGCAGCAGCTGATTCCATCACACTGTGTAATTCTGTCCACCTTTTCACACTCTGCTCTCTCTTGCCAGCACTCTCTCTTTCGCTCACATCCCAACTTTAAATAAACATTAAATTAGGCCAGGATAAAAGAAGCTACAGCCTGTGTTAATGGAAGAGATATTTCCTCATCACATGTCCAGGTAGTAAAGATAGCAAGTAATGTCATGTGAGGCTGAGGCTTCATATGTGTTCTATGCAGTGTTGGTCAATGGCATCATATTTTCAGACCTGCTTGTGCTAACAGGCCTCTAGGGAGCAACTCGATAGGCTGCAAAGGAAAATTCAGACTTTGACCCTGTCACATGAACTGCTACTTTGTAGTGAAACTGTTCAGGTCATTACTAGTGTTGATAGCGATGCCACGACGGGCTTCAGCCTCAGTCTCTCATGGGAGTTGGCCTACCCTGCCCTGTAGGCAGCTCTGGCTCCAATTACCCTGGCCAATGTGCCGTAGAACTGTGTCACTCTGAATTATACATGGCCTTTGTTCATCCTTAACCCAAGAGCACTGGAGACAGCAGTGGATCATGTTTACACTCATCCCACCATTAAAACATTTATGAACTTGATTGGTGGCTAATAAACTTAGCAAAAAACAAAAGCATTGTCCAAGTTGTGTGAATATTTAACTGTACGCTGCACGTAAGGAGACAAAACACAGCCACGCAGAAAGAGATGTCTATCCTAACCCCCTCGCTCCACCCCCAGAATTTTAAGCATCTTCCACCCACTCATCATGCTGACCTGCAGTAATCAAAGTTATGCAAACAGAAAAGTGTGCTGCTTTGTGAACTTGAAATCACAGGGGAAATCAAGATGTGAAAAATGGAATGGGAATTGGGTTTACAGCATGGGCTCAGCAGCTGCTACATTATGCAGGCCATCACAGAGGGAACCAGAGATATCTCAGGATGACTTCCAAAAAAGCAGAGCAGGTTTTGTCATGTTTTATTTACATTTTTTTTTTAAATTTAGTTTGAGATTCTGTTCAATTATTCTGCTAGGGTTGTATTCAACAGTTCTGGGAAAGTCGTGACTGATAAATACTGATACGTGTTGACGTTCAATCGATAAACCAATAGCCTAATTAATGCTACTGAGGAATCTACTGGCACACCTAGGCTGCAGTTGAATGGTCTTTTTTGCTTTGGTCCCTAACTGAGTGGAATGACCCAGAAGTATCTCTGTGACAGCCATGGTATGAGCTGGTTGAGTCCTTTGAATCAGGGGTTTTAAAGTGTGGCCTGCGGTCCAATGGCAAGTCTCAGAAACATGAAATGTTCCTGAACGTGACATTAAAAGCATGTACATGTTCATTGTTTAATCAGTTCATTTTAATACTTTCACTTTCGATAGCCTACATTTAATACCAACACTCTCCCCAACTCATTGTCTACCAACGCTGCTATGTCACACCCTTAGTGTCCCATACTGATGCACAAGAAATCCTTTAGTGGCTGTATGAAATGCTGTCAGAGGGCCTATTGAACAAGTGATACACATTGTGAAACGGTCGCACTGTGGATATGTTTAGGCACCAATGTTTTGAATTTAAAAAGTACATTACATTACGGAAGTCACATGACATCAGCGAAGCTAGTCGCAAGATGAAATTCATGTGATGCACATAAAATTATGTTCCTTAAAACTATTCATAATGTTTTGGCTTCACATAGGACCCCTGGGAATGAAACAAGGCTATTCATACAACACTCAAACTGCATCCCCATAACAAGCATCTGTCAGCTTAGGAATGACAACTTGTAGAAAGGTACAGGTTGCATGGCAACTAGTGGCACCTCACAAGTGTTGCAGGAATTACGTCATCAACGCTAGTGCTGCACAACCTGGCAGTTTTAATGTGGAAGTGGAAATTTTCTGTGGACGAGTCGCCACAGAAAAATACTGTATGGCTGAGGAGAAAAAGAGGTTTTATAAAAAAATGTATCAACGTTTACTTTGGAGGACAGATGAAGTGATATATCCACAAACAGGTGAATTACTGCTCAAGGAGTTTAATGTTAAAAACAATTATGAAACCAGTCACAACTCCAACAAGTTCATGGGTTTCCTGTGCAGCCCTCAACCACATACTGGCTCCCTAAGTCATCACAACTGAGAACCCCTGCTCTAAATGCTGGGGAAAGATGCTTCGATGCTTCCTTTCTTGTCTGTTGGCATTGGGTACATTGGACCATCCTTTACAAAAGGAGAGAAGATAATGCCATCCCATAATTCCTCAGGGCAGCACCATTTAAAGTGATGCACCATTTGGCTATACATGAAAACAAATGATCAACATCCAGTCCATCTTCGCAACATTATCGCATAATTACGTAGCCTTGAGTACATGCAGTCGTATTCTCTTTGCACCACAGTTGGCTTTTTCTAAGTCCTTATGAAATCTCCTTCACATCTGCTCTTGATCTCATGACATTTTCCATCAAGGTCAAAGTGTTTAGGAAAAGACATGGGGCATAATTTTATTGACTACTGACATGCTTTATTTTTATCTGGTTAGCTGATTCCCAACATCTGTACTATTTTAAAAGTAAAACCAAAAGCTTTAAAGGGTGAACATACCTCGTTTATACTGCGTCCCAAATACATTTAACACAAACTAAAGTAAGTAAGTAAATCTTTATAACAAACCTTTCCTGCTGACAACATGAGGAAATTAATGTGTCATTCTGCACTAACAGGAAACGATAAAAGATCGAGTGATATCAATCAAATGGTGCCTCGGGACTACTGAAATTTAAGAACACAATTTGATACTCAAGGATTTGATACTTCGACTTAGTACTTCTGTTTTCTAAATTGTTTCTGGAGCTCCTCGCCACATTTTTTCCATACTTTTCAACATTCTGTCAACAGCAGTGTAAATAAAACCCCACACTCAAAAATCAAGCAGATTGCTCTGACAACCTCGAGTGTACTGAATTTTGTCATTATGCCAGTTTGAACAAACTGCAGACAGAAAGAGTATTATATTTAGCGTATAGTGTAGGACAAGGGTACAAGGATCATTTTTAGTAGCTTTAACCTTTATGAGTTTTTAATATCAGTTCAGTTCAATATCAGCTGAGTATCAGTCCTTGGTTTTAAAAAGAGGCCTCACTCACGATAAAATTTTTTGGCTCTGTGACTGATTTGTTGTATGATGAAACACACATAAGGATGCAACACCCACACTGACTGAAAAAGCACAGTGATGTACAATTTGAAGAGTAATTTCTGTCTCTGTAATTGATTTTGTCGATGATGAATGAGATATTAAGTTGAAACACCCACACCAATGACAGTTGTTCGAGCTGATACATATTGAAAAGCTTATCAAGTCAACCTCATTAACTAATGAGTGTCCATCTGTTATTGTGCAGCCACTTCCAACACGGCGTTCCAGGGAATAGGTCATCACATTTTTCCGTGATCGAGAGCTCAGTCATTATGTTAATTAGGTTTGGCAGTATCATGCCTGAATGTGTGAACTGGCCATGTTTGTAAATCCAACTCACTATAATCCTCCCCGCTACTCTGTGTTTGTTCAACAGTAGTCAACAGTAGTGCACAATACTACACAGTACACTACTACACTGCAGTACTCAGGTCACTCAGTTCACAGCAGTGGAACAAGGACAGAGGGTGTCGTACACTGTAGAGATTGTAAACCATGCTGAGGCAAATTGTGATTTGTGATACTGGGCTATATAAATTAAATTTGACTTGACTTGAATATCTACAGGAAATCAAAATCAAAACTGGTAGTTCATGTGAGTCTTAGATTTTGATAATCTAGTCTGAAAGTGAACAGGTTATTCCACCAAATCAGTGCCATTTGCATGTTGTAACTTTTCAAAATTAAACTTCACTCTTTGCAGAGAGCGATGCACTAATGACCAACAAAAACCTGCTCTAAAGTCAATGGTGCAGTATTTTCCTGTTATTTAAAGGACACATTATTCAGATTGTAAGATGCACACACAGTACAAGGGTGGGTTCTCAACGCACATAAAACTCTGTTTCTAGGAAACTGCAGATAATACACAGGTCATAAAAATTAACATTCTGATTTATAGAGATATAGAGATTGCCGGTGGCTGAAACAGGATGAACAGAATGTGTACATAAGAGAGACACTGCACCATTTACGCATGGCAGCTGTAATTTGTTTAAATCCAGTCATCAGGATCTGATAGTTAAGGTTCTGTGTTCTTCTACACATCCAAAAAGGTCTTACACATAGTCAGTATTATGTATAAATCCTTACTTCCATCAGACCTTTCTAAAAAATACTTATATAATACTTATAGCAACACTCAGCGCCTTCAAGTGGTTTACCAAAACTATCTTTAAATAAACATAATAATATCTAAGAGATAATTTAGTTAAGAGGAATGAATGTTGAGATTAACAGTCATACTTGCTATACGATCAAAAATGTAGAAATTAGAGTAAGATAATCACTTTTGGTCTTCCCACGGTCATCTGGTGCTGCCTCTTGGCCTCTTGTTGATCATGTTACTTGTGTAAAGGGTCATGGTAAGAGGACTGAGTGAAATCCTGGGGACACGACTAAAATGGGTATTTTAACCAACATATTATGAATTTCTGACAAGAGCATCTATTTAAATGTCTAAATGTCTGGAAATAAAATGATAACACAGAAATAAGATTTCAGAAGGATTCTAACCATTATATTTCTTGGTGAAGTGAGGTGCTAAAGAGTGGGAACTAAAATCCTATATTTTCAGTGCTCTAGGTGGAATTTTTAAGGTTTTACATGATGAGGACAAAGTGCAGGACTCTTTGCTTGATAATTTAATGTATTAAACAGATATTTTTCATGCATATTTATGCATAATCCTGGAAAGGGGAGTGATGAGAAGCCGGGGGTCCTTGAAAAGGCACTAATTCCGTGGAATGACCCACTTCTGTTGGTGGTGGCAGATTGTCCTTTTAGAAGTGATTAACATGTTACAGATGCAAACAGATGCAATAAACACACACACATGCATTATATTCCATTGTCAATAGTGTTTGCTAGTTGTGTTGCACTTTGGACTGTCGTACAGTAAGGAAAATGAAATATTTCTTATCCAAATTATACACAGAGGAAGACAAAAACTTGTTTTAGAGGATATTATTAGTTCAGTGAAGCATCTTTTTGTCCTCTCTGACCTGTTACAGAGCTAATTTGCATTGCCTTAGAAGAGAAGACTGAAGAGAAGATGAATAATGAATTATTTTCCTTTTGCTAAAATGTTATTTGTCATCCAATCCTTGCATTATTAGCATTACAAAGTACATTCCAGACACCTTTTATTAACCAAAGATAATGATAAAATGAGACAAAATGTAGATCACTTTAGACAGAAATAAGCATGTACTGTATGTCTGTATGTTCTGTCTAAGCTGGTAGACTTATCTCTAGGGTCATAAAGCAAACACTCATTGATGGGGATGTAAGAGCTTCATATGAGGTGAGATAGGCATTACTAACTCAATTTGAGTGTGTGTATACACTGGGGCCAGTTGGCAGCTATGCCGGCAGCTTGGCTGGGCTATTGGCTTCTTCTTTGTTGTTGATGTCTGCCTGGCCAGCACTACTAATGCTATTCATTATGGCTTGCAGTTGACAACACTTAGAACCTGTGATTAATGCATTTGCAGCCTCATACTAGGGGGAATTAGGTATTCTTGCCAGTTTCTCAACTTTTGCTTCCCCGCAGGTCCAAACTTGTCTGTTTTGGGGGCAAATGCAAAAAGAAAAGAGAGGGAAGTAGTATCAATAGCACAGTACACCATGGCCTAAATGTATATAAGGAGTTTGCTTTTGTGTCTTGTCAGCAGTTTGCAGCAGCCAGGCAGTTTTTTAGGGGAGCTGAGTAAAAGCTTTTGCCAGCCAGATCACAAATGGGATTTGAGCAAGGTTTTCAATTTAATTGGTAATAGAAAAATTAGCTTTTTTTTTGTTCCTAAATCTTTTGCGTAATTTCAATATGACACATCATTATACTCATATGCAGAGGCTAGGGCTAGGCAATATGACTTGTAGTTAGTATCTCAACTGACCATCCCAAAATTTTGAACTAGGAGATACAGGAGATCAACAGTCCCTTATACATGCAGACTCCTAAACGACAGTGGACTTTAGATACAAGATCAGCTTACTTGAAGGTTTTAGTCTATTTTAAATGACATTGGTTGTAAATTCATTTAGTACTGATGTAACAGTAAAATAATTCAATGCTTTTAATAGAGACTGTCTTTATGAACCTGTGATAATACTGAATGGTCAATAATCTCAATATTTTTAGGCTATTCTGCAGTATATCTCGTGATAATGAACTGAAATAATATGCTATAAGTTCTAAAATAGTGCAAACATATGATGATTTTATAGGATATAATACACTGCTTTATATTAAATGACCCGACCGTATATTAAGGAGGGCTGAATGTGCTGGACAATAATAATAATAATAAAAATAAAGTGGATAGGGAAGACTATGGTGCTTTCAAAAATTATTATCATTTTTATTATCATTATTACCATTAGGGGAAAAATAAAAGTAATGAATTCTTTTGTCTGCGCTATATTAACTTGGAAAAAAGACTTCTGCTGTGAAATCTCATATTCTTCCTGTACCCAGTGATGTCATAGTAATGTCACTGGAGGTAAGGAAGAACTACAGGCTATTTGAGCATGAATTTCTAGTGTCTACCTCTCAGTAGCCAGGGGGCGTGGTAGATGAGTACTGTCATCACCTAATGTTATACTCTGAACAATAACGTAATAGCTATAGGCCAGGGTGGTAATAAACCCCAACTTCTTTTTAGTGATTTAATACAACATGGGCGTGGGAGTCACTAGCTCGCCTGCAATGCATCCTGGTACATGTATGCACTGCTGCACAGCTCTGTAAGCAGGGCAACTCAGTTTTATTGGTCAATATAGCAGGCATTGAGGAAATAAGTGAAAAGTGCCAAATTTTCCCTTTAAGACAGTGAGATTTTTCTTACATAATCATCAGTAATGTGGATATAATGACTACATGGATAAAGGCAAATATATAGAACAGTTAGAACAGTCTGGTATCATATCACAATCCAACGATATCAAACATCTAAGACTATATCTATATTGTCCAGCACTAGCAGAGGCTTTGATGTCTAACCAGTTTCATTTGGTTTCACTGGTTGCCAGCTGTATCTGATGCCTTTAGTCCTTTCTCGCATCTCAAAAAAAAAGAAAAATAATATCTTTAGTCAGAAGATTTGGGCCACTGCCACACTGCTATTTATCCTCTGGACAAAAAAATGTTCTTTGTGTATACAGGTCAACGTTTCACACCCCAAACAACCTTGGAACAGTGACAGAAATAAATGTTCCCACTCCTTATCTGACTCCACACCTTTATATATAACACTCTGTACCTGCACATGTACTGTATTCAAAAACTGAACATTGTTTTTAAAATACATCTTGTACATCGATTAGCATAGGTCACAACACTGTGAGCAACATTCGTATTACATTCTCAGATTAAGCCAAAATCGTAAACTGCACCAAATCTACAATCTGATCTAAATATGACAACAGCACGAGTTACTAGTCATGTGTGGCTGAACTGGCAGATCTGTTTATTTTTGCCTCCTCGGCTCCCACGTGCTGGCTTGCACTTGGGAGATAACATGCTGTCTGTGTCCTTTGTGAGGACATTAGTAGTAATATACATATGGCTGACCTTCAGTGCAAACATTTATGGTTCCCTCTAGACAAAACATAATTATGATGATTTGTCTGGGAAAAAATGGTTTCTGACAGGTGTTCTAGATATTCCTTACAGTCTGTACTTAAAAACGAATTATATTTACAGATTTGAACAACTGTGATGGTTTGTGTTTTATACAGGACATATTTTGCAACTTAGAACCTAGAATCCAATAGCTTTGAGATCAATTAGGTCCTTGCAAGCAGATTTTACCCACAAAGGGACATGGTAACCTCCTTTGTCTTGTGTTGTTCCTCAGATATGCATGCACACGTTCAGATTGCCTTGCACGCTCAAATACACCAAAACTTCAGCCCCTGTTATCTAACTCAATCCTCCAGGCTGAATCAAAATGGTAGACAGACAGACTCTATAGTGGGGGCCTAAAAATTCACATGGATACAGACATGAACACAGGAATCGGAGAAGAGGTTTGATTTTCATCAGTGTGGGAAATAAAATCATTGATAATATTGCTGAATTACAGTGTCCACCGAATGGCAAGTATTATATAAATAAGTATTATATAAATATAAGCCGCAAATTGATCGATTTTGCTACCACGCAGGATAGAGGTCACTACAGGATAGAGTTTATATGCTTGGTGAAATGTGGAACCAGAGAAACTGCAAGCTAAAATTCTTATTTTAAGTTGCTGAGCTGGAGTTGGAGTTGGAGTTGGTGTCTTATTTTGAATTTTACAATTAATTAAATTCAGAAATGAAGCCTTGTAGTCTTCACGTTCCAACGAGAGCTATTGTCTCATATTACATCCTCAGTCTCACACATTATAGGCGATGGAGTGGAGGAAGAAAGAGATAAATTTAGAGCCAGGCAGAGGGAGGGGGGGTTCCCTCTCCTACAGGGAAAACATAAATAGACCGGAGCAGTGTTATGGCAATGGATTAGCCACAATTCTGTTGTATGTTGTGCTCAGATACACTTTATTTGGGTCAAACACATGGAAAGCAAAGGCTTCTCTTAGTGTTGTAGTACTCGAGATTGGTCTTGGTTTTGAACCTGGTCTCAAGACCACTTTTTGAAGGACTTGATCTCGGTCTTGGTCATGGACTTCACCACATTTTTACTCAGACTTGTCTTGGTTTCAGACAAAGAGGACTCTGGATTTTATTTCAATATCACAACTGCAAGGATTTCACTAAATTGCCTGTGCATTGTCTAATTAATTTGTGAACATCATTTCTGTGATTGGATGTAAAACATCCTGCTTCAAATGCATCCAATAACTTGACTCAAATTTAAAATGTTTGTCACTGCTAATGACTGTCACCCTTCCCTGCCCCCTTTCACACACACTCCAACAAAATAAATGTAGGAGACAGAAGAAGAAACTGTGGCTATCTGGGAGCAGATGCCAAACAAATCTTCTGTAATAAAATCTGGCAAAGTAAACCACAAAGATTTCATCTGAAAAACAGCATTCAAAAGAAGTTCTGCCACTAGTTATAATATATTTTTGTTTGTGATGAACAATGACAAGTCAGGCCATATACTATGTAGCTAATAGTTTCGTTGCGTCAACGTTAGTGAACATGTATTTGTAATGTTAGCGCTACATGCCAGGATAACTGGAGATGACTGACTCATTCTCGCACTGCCTTGGTCTTGGTCTTGACTTGGTCTCAACCCCTCAAAGTCTTAGTCTTGAGTTAATCTCGCCCTGTCTTGACTTTGTCTTGATAAACTCTGCTCTTGGTCATGACTCGGTCTGGGTTTAGGTGGTCTTGACTAAAACACTGGCTTCTGTTCTGTTTTTGCTACTCACCATTTGGAAGCTTGTGACTGTTCTCCATCAGCCATGTGAACAGGTTGGCAAAGTTGCAGTTGCACACCCAGGGGTTGCCCTCTAGCCTCACCACCCGCAGGGACGGCAACTGACTGAGCGCCCCCACCTTTAAGGTGGACAGTGCATTACGCTCCAGTTCTAGTTCTCTCAGAGAGGTGAGGCCCAGGAAAGCCTCCTCGTTTACCATGCTCAGATACGGGTTGTTGCCCAACCGTAATTTGATCAGGCTTCGAGACTCCCCAAATGTCCCCTTGGGGATTTCAGTCAGATTGTTGCTGCCCAGGTCCAGGAAGACCAGCCTGGAAGAAGTGCTAAGAGTCCCCGGTTCTATGTGCGAGAGGGAATTGTTCCGGAGGTCCAGGTAGACCAAGTCACTGTACAGAACCAGGAAGTCCGAGGGGATGCGGGGTATCCAGTTGTCAGCCAGCAAAAGCCTGCGCACATCCAGGGGGATTTCATCAGGTAGACGGGTGAGCCCACGGCCACTGCAGTCCACAGTGTGAGGATCTGGGCACAGGCAGGTCGCTGGGCAGTTCTCCCCCCGGGTCCATAAGACAGAGGACAGCAAGATGAGGATAAGTTGGAGCCCGCAGACACATGGCAACATGGTCAAGGGGGTGAAATGAGTTATGGGGGAAAGAGGCTTGGGGTAAGGGCGAATAGGAGAGGGCGGATGGGGGTAGAGAACACGAGGGTGAGGGTCAGAGGGCAGGAGATCAGGACAAGGGAGGGAAAGGGGAAAGTGAGAGGGGTGTGGACGTGGATCAATCCTTGTGAAGGAACATCCTGCCGCTGTAGAGATGAAAATCTGCAAGGGCTCAGGAGGTGTGAAGAGGCAGAGCAGCAGCGAAAACTGTTTTCCAGGAGATCATGTAGCAAGCTGCTTGCATAGAAAAGCAGACAGCCTGCTTTGAAGGAGCAACGAGAGGGAGATAGTAAGCAGTAGGGAGCGGGAGCACAAGAAAGACGGAGCTTAACAGAGAGGGGAGGGTAGCTTAAGAGAGGTAAATAGACACGAGCGAGCTGGGAGTGATGAGAAGCCGGGGGCACAGACAAGGGAGAGGGGGGTTGAGGAGGGGGCTCTGTCCGCCGCGCTACCCCACAGTTGATCTGGTGGCGCTGACAGACAAAGGCAATAAGGTCTCTGACACAAAAGGATATATGAAGCTGTGATTCAAGCATGACAAGCAAAGAGTAACATCATTGCATCCCTCCATTAGTCCCAGGTCTCTGTGTAGAAAAGCCTGACGGTGTGAAACGAGAGAGACAGAAGCTCACGGACCATCGCTCAAGTGTGTGGTAAGGTTGCCCCCCCTTATTATTCTCTCTCTATCTCTCAGTGCCCTGCAACATGCTGTGAAAACACAGCACGGCTCAGTGTAGCGCTGTCCAGCACCGGATCACGGCTGCGTTGCTGTGCAGAGAGAATCCAAATGTCCAGACAGCAGCCTCATGCATGTAGATCGCAGCGCTGAGCTGCTCACAGCCATGCCAATCCAATGTCTGCCTCTGAATCTACCACCGTTCATCTCATGCCCTCTCCCCTCTCCTTATTTCCAGGGAGGCGTGCCTGAACCACGCTGTCAACATGTGATGTCACTTCCTATAGTGAGAAGAAATGACGATCTGTTGTATCTGGAAAAATCTGAGATAAAGACATTTATGATGCTGTTACTTTATTTTAAAGCATATTCAGCTGTATGTCCCTTAAGAAAATATTAGCAACTATTTTTTATGAGATTTTACATGGTCCTTTCCTTCCATATTTTCATATTTAGGCTTTTCATCTGCACCTTTGTAATCCTACACAATAACAAGCTGTTGCTTTGACAGTAAGCCTCACTGGTTTGACTATGTTAGAGAATATCTTGTTACAGGTAGAGTATGCAGGATTTGTCAGCTGCTGTTTGTAAACCAACTCTGTCTCCGACAAATTCCTTTGGTAAACCACTAAATTACAAGCACTTTCATAATTATGTTATGGTGACAAACATAATTCCTGCCAGAAGTATTCATAGAAAATTCTTTGAAACAATACATTCATGTGGTTGAGGTGGATGGTGGGCATATTAAGTGCAAGATTTTAACACCACAGTCCTGTGGTTTTGCATCTTCTGCAACAAAATTGCTTTGGTTACGGTGAGGGAATATTGTAATTTTGGGTAGGTTTAGGTAATAAGAGCACTTTGGGTAGGGTGAGAGAAAGATAGTGATTTTGGATTGGCTTAGGCAACAAAAGCACTTTGTCCATCTGATTTATATTCTTTTGCAGCTGTGACTTGGAGTGAGCGCTCACTCTGTCAGTTGCTTGTGCCGGTGCATGCATGAATGCAATGACACAGACAAGAGAGAAGTCCCCAAAACCATTCTTTGACTTTATTACAGTTAGGGTGAAGGAAATATCATTTCAGTTAAATATTGTCTTTTGAATAATGCTATAGTCAATGGATAGTGTATTGCAATCCCATTTTGGTGGAAAACAAATTTAATACATTGTCAGTGACATTTTTTGTGACTTGTCAGATGCATATTTAAAAACATTCTCTCATTTTGACAAGAGAGACAAATGTACATTTTCCTCAAAAACATATTAGCTGTTGCACATTATAGTTGTATACAAACATAATTTCTTGGAGACAGGGCTGTTGTAAACGCACCACAAAGAAAAATTCTGAGTAGGTAAAGCATCCCAAGCACAGCAAAATAATAAGAAAATAAGAAAATACAGGCAGAGGGTAGGGTCTTGGCACATACAGACACCATCACACACTTCTAGTGGGTCCTAAGTGACAATTTAGAAGGATTATTTTTAGTCTATACATTGTTTTTTAGGAAAAAAAAAATAGGAAACACCCATTCAGGAAATAAATGGAAAACTGTGACCTTTTACAGTTATAGAACTTGTTCAACGGCGGTCATACTGATATGTAATTGTAGGGTAACCACAGGTGTTAGGATACTATCTAAGGTCTCATTCCATTTAGTGTAGCAGAGCCTTTCCAGTGTGCCAACATGCACAACAGGAGCACCCTGACTCTATTTAAACTGAATGGAACAGAACAACAATCAGTATCATTGATAAAACCAGTTCATTCTACTATTTCATGTTAATATAAAAAACGATCTCTTCCAGGAAGCACACTTGAGTTTTATTGTACTGGTAAAAATGCTGGCAGCAGAGCACCTATCTGCTTGAAAACTAATCTTTGTATTAATTGATTAGCTGCTTCATTTGTGTATTTCTGACCTCAGAATGAATAGTACAACAGAAATGCCAGTCAGTCTCAAACCATAATGGAGAGAAGCGATTAATTCAGAATGTGTGCTGAATTTCCCAAATGTGATTTGCTTCAACAGGTAAATGCAATTAGACCAAGGTTGTTGCAGGGGGACGGGAATTAGACCTGTGAAGACGAGGGTAGCGTGAAATTTGTAAGGAAGCAGTGTTGTCATGGATGGTAATTGTGTATTTCCCAGAAGATAGCATATTCACAATGCATATTTCATACATTAATGAGTTTATACACACACACACACTTGGATAAAATTGACCATACACACACCTGTACCTCATAACAACCAGGCAGTTGGCAATAACATCGAACTCACTACATCACAAGTAATCTAATAATACCCCTCTTCGCTTGAGGCGTCCACACTGAAGTCAGATGAGTCTGCAGCTTCACCAGTGATGTTGACTCTGTGCCACAGGGAACAGAGCAGCTCTTTCATCAGAGGAAGAGATTTTGATCACAGTCAGCATATATTAGCTAAAAAACACTAAAAGCTGTGGTGTCTTCAATTGTCTCCTGCAAAACACATCCCAGCTTTACATCTCACTATGATAATTCAATTAAATGATGCTACGGTTTAACATATGACAATTTGATATTTGCTGTCTCATGGACAGTTTTGATGTTTTTCTAAAAATAAAATATGCTTTTCATGCAGTTTTTTTTTTTTTTTTTTTTTTACAGAGAAAAGAAGTGATGCAACTGATCTCTGGAGAACTCTTTCTGATGTGCCACTGTGAAAAAGAGCCTCTCACAGAACGGGGCAGAATTCATAATTGTTGCAGCCCACTTGAATTTCTGCCTTTCCCCACATCACAGCTGCTGCAATAGAGATTCATCTCTGATCAACTGTCTTTTTTGGTGATTGGCAAAGATATTAGTATATTTGCAGTAAATCTGATGCAAGTTAATAGCATAATTTTGTTGTTGTTGTTTGGTAGCACTTTATTTAGCATTTATAAGTCGCACATAAACATTTACTAAATGGCTTATAACACTATGGTGTTTTAAAACACTGTCTATCAATTTATCAAAAATGCCTTTATTGGACAAGCTATTGTTATTGTTGACATATACCATTCATTATTGAATTCATATACTGTGTTGACTTTCGAGACCCCAGTGGACAAAAGTGGTAGTGTTTCTACTGTCATAACCACAAAATATAACATCAAAAATAAAAATTATCTAAAGGAAAATCTCCTCCTGCTTCTTTTTAACTGGTTTAACTGGCTGTTTGAGCTGATTTAAAGGAGACTCCAACCCAGTGGCAAACATTGAGAATAACTATGAAAACAACAAATCCTCTACTGATGGTCTTGTTTGTTTTTGTAGGTTAAATGGAGGCATCAGTAAAGACTGTATCTTAACCAGTTAAAAATCCTTCTAGTACACTTAAAGCTATAATATGTGACACTAACATTAAAATGTCTATAAACAATAGACATATGTAATTTATTTCATTGAGTTGTCTACTTCATTATCCTAAATGTTTCCAAAGATATTCAAACACAGAGAAATCTATAATTTAGTCACTGCTGTAGATGTTCAAGGTTGAGCTCATTGAGCTCATTTGACCTACTTTATGTATTGTTGAGTAGTTTAATCTTCAACAATGTGTCATATTCTATGATATCATCTTTTGTTTGCACTATTTGAAAATGTACATGTTATTATAGCGGACAAAGTATATTGAGATTTACATTGCATATTGGGGAATGCTTAAAAATATATTATAAAAGATAAATTATAAACAATATTATTGATAAACACATCACCCAGCTCTACATGACCTTTGCACTGGTCTTAACTGTGTTCTCCCTGTCCGTCTGTACCTGGTCTAATGACCGTTATATCTCCCAATTACCCCCTCTGATGTGTTTGCCTGAACTTGCAGCTTTCTTGTTACGCACTGCTGCCTCGCAGACCCACTAAAGGCTGTTTTATCCCACCTGTTCTGCCTCCTGAGTCGGCTTTTGGGTACCAGATCTGTGAATCAGTGCTACAACGCTGTAGGATGAAATGTCCATCCTACATCCTACTGCAACGGAGGCATGCTAAGGTGTGAGCAAAACTGTTTTAAACTACATAACAATATATAGATTATTGTTTTCCTATGAATGAAATAATGGACATGAATGTGGGCAACAGTATGTGCAGCTGTGAGGTTTGTTCAGGTCCTGCTGCCATTGTAGACCTTGCAAAGTGACTAATGCCTGAACTAATATTAGTCATCCAGTCGTAGTAGAGGTTTTTTTTTTTCATTGTTATATTTTTACCTCGCAGCTGCAAGGACATGACTACAGGAAGAGCTTTTCTTGGAAAAAGGTGCATATTAAACAAGACAACACATTTCCTCTGCCCTGCCTCTGTCGGGTGATTACTTGCTAAGCAGCTCAGATGAAATGGACTTAGAGATACTTAAAATGGAGATGGTTCACATTGAAATGCAACTAGAGCACTGCCACTGGCGGATATAATGGCCACTCTGTTGTTGAGGGTAGTCATGCAGATGTCCAATCCCCAAATGTGATCCCGAAAGTCTCTTGACAGCAATTTGTCAGTGTAAAAAGCCCTGAAAATGTGTTTGTCTGGGGGTAGTGGACCTTTTAGTCTGCTGGCTAGTTTGTCATCCAGACATATTAGGGTTGCATTCACAATCACTTAAGTTTAGCTGTAATAAATTCCACTTCTACAAGTTCTCATTATTTAGGCATTGCTTGTTTAATTGACACTGGTCCTGTATTTTTGATTAATTAAAATACACAACTGAAAATGTAAATGTACCAGTGTGAAATACAGGATTGTTCAGCTTTTGTTTATTCTTAAGTGTGACTCATTTTAAAGCAAAAATACAAACAAAATTATTCTTAATGCATCATTCTTTAATTATTTCTAATGACATATAGTCACATCATTATTTTACATTTATTTACACACTGACAGGTCTCTGTCATGTCCTTCCATCATGGCACCAGGCATTGTATTTTTGCCAGTTGAAAAGATTCTCAGCTTTTCTTTATTCTTTCTCTTTATTTTGTTCTTCCCAGAACATAATAATTTTTTCCTCAAATATGAAACTTCTCAGTTACTGCTTTTACTAGCTGTGAGTGTGAGGAAAAATCTTGTGCCTGTTTGTGCCTGTGCTTGTTTACCATCCCACCATATGTTGTTATTCACTGCAGCTTTTAATACTGTAAATGATAGTTAACACAGCCAGTTTCATTCACCTACAAACTATTTTAATGCTGCAGAGGGTGGGAAATTAACTTAAAAATGAAAAAAAAAACCTTTAATATGTAAACATCTACTGTACAAGCCACTAACAGAAAAATATTCAACTTCACCAGCCTCTGAATAGTAAATCATAATTTTGTGTCTACCAGCCATTTTCATATTTTACCAGCATTTGGCTGATGGCTGGTGCAAATTTCCCACCATGACGCTGCAGCAATAATTAGTTAACCAGATATTTTATACTCAAAGTCCAATCTAACCAGACCTTAGGCCTACTTCTAAACTCATCGAATTTGCCAAAACATTCACTAACCTGTCCAGGTGATGCCAGTGAAAGTGGTGTCCAGTTTTTGACGCCATCACCTAATCTGATTTACAGTGAAGGAGCATTAAAGAGTAAGGAAAACCCTTGTTAATGCAGGGTGGAAATGTATGCGGAGCACACTGGGACTGACATGTGATAAGATCTGCTGGGATCAGGCTCACGTTGTGATCAGATCTCAGCCAGGTGTAAATACAATCCGTACAGGATGACCACATTCTTAACAAAAAAATCCACCCAGCAAGTTGAAAGTAAACAAGCATAGAAAAAAGCTGCAGTAGCGAGCAACCAAAAAGTCTATTGCAAAAAGTGATCCAGAAATGACATAAAATATTTGCCTCTAATAGGCTATTAATTTGAACATAACTGTATTTAAATATTTATTTTATTTAAACAAAATTACTTTCAGTACTACTATTAGTGCCTCACATAGCTATTTTTCCTTTACTTTAATTGGAACTACGTTATTATAAATTGGCTGTTTATTAGTGTTTTGCAAAACAACCCATGTGAGCATGTTCTGATCTGCTATCCCAAAAACTAAGGTTGTTAATGTTGAGGCAACTGTTTTCACAGAACCACAAAAATATGCATGTTTAATGTCAGGGGAAGTTGGTCATGGTTAAAAGGAACCAACATGAGGCCTAAATGTTAGAAGAAGTGATGGAAACCCTGGTCTCTAGAACCAAAATCATATTCTGTACCCAACCATTCACTCTAACCTACTATTTCTCTCAGCTCTATAAAAAAAATGTCAAATTAAGTTTACCATTTTGACTAAACATAGTTCATTAACTGCCTAAGGAAACAAAATAAGAGGACCATGTGATGTAGCCGCAGTTTGAGTTCAGTATTTGGTAGCTGATCATAAGTATATTTACTTAAAGGAGCTATATGTAGCAAATAATCATACAAAGATGAGTGCAGCAGTCCAAAGAGCGAGTTGGAGCCATATACAGTGTATTAAATAGGTTAAAATTCTATTTAATATGCGATCTATGTTTGAGCAGCAGGAGCTCTGCAGGAGCTCCACAGGAGCTCTGCAGGATGCACTCACAAACTGACATCCTGAAAACAAAAGCCCACTGCTCCCATACTACACATACTGGAGTTTGAGTTAAGTAGCTGCCAGTCTCACTGCTTGCCAGACTAAATTCGTATATTGCTCCATTTAACCGTTATAAATATCTCCAGCTTCTATAAGATAATTAATTCTTTCTTACGACTCATAAACAGACACTTACTCATTCTGCAGACATTCAGCATTAATTTGGACTCTAATTTATGAGAAACAACAAACAAAAACAGTGATTCCAGCCCAGAATACAAATTTCAAAAGGAGACACAGTGCCTGCAGCCTTGTTGTCAGTATATTAGATTTCATCTTTAAAAAAAAGTTTAAACCAGCTTTGATTGTTGCTGATATATTTTCACATGTTTATGTTTTTTTTTGTTTTTGGCCTGTCCCCAAATTACTTTGACTTTGCTTGGCATTTTGTATCTTTCTGAAAATGCCAATCCATTGTGCTTCCATGCACAACTGATCATGGTGGGTGTTAAAACTATACACGCCTCATTAATGTTGATTTCCACTGGCTCTTACTTGGAACACAGCTGACAATAAAGCAACAGCAATGTCATTCAGCTGCAGTAAACTTTATGAATCTGTTTCAATTATTATGGCTCAAATTAACAGGAGTTTTGTGGATATGGCCGGCTGTGTTGTGGTACCACATGCATGCAAAGCATTTGTATTCTCATTATTTTTATGCGTATAGGCCTCACTCTGACTATGGCTCTGAATGTTTGTTTGTTTATATTAAACCAGTGGGATTATCCACTTGACTAAAACAGCCACAGTTTAATCCATATAATATCAATTAATGAGCTAAAAAAATGAATTTCATGGATTAATAATGTAAAAAAAAAAAGATTATCCTAAATATATTCATTGTTAATTAGTAATGTACTTTTAAAATGAGCAAAAATAATTATCTGACTGTATCAATTACAATGCTGTACGTGGTGTACAGATATTTCCCACATAATTATTAGCCCAGTTTTCAAGTGGTAGTTACCTGGTTTGTTTCAAAGCTTAAAAGTGTTTTATGTTTGAATTTTCTAAAATATCTATAGAGAAAATAAAAGTGAAAAGCAATGTTCTTTTACTATTTTTACCAGTGACAATATTTTATAAATACTATGTGGCTCAGAGGTGGGACAACTGCAAATTCCCTGTTTTCATACAGTTTGTTCTCCTTGAAAGCCTGGGGAAAAGTATTTGATATCGAGTGTCCACAAGAGGAACGGGGAGAGTATTGCTTTCTCAACAGCTGCTTGCACAAATTGATTTTCTGGTCTTCGCAGCAATGACACGTAACTGCAGTGTTATAAGAAGTGTAAATGTAACATGAGGGGGGGAACAAGTTGGTGCTTGAGGGTTTAGTGACCTTGTCAGTCGAGATGCAGCAACAACCCAGGTTTACCTTACTGACGTGTCCTCAGGTTGTCATCTGGGTCAAAGTACAATCAGGGGAGCAAGACTCTGCTGCATGATTTATTACTTTAACTTGCAAACCATGGTGTACACTGGAATCAGATTAAAAAAAAGTAATAATTTAATTTAATTCTCAAACATGAAATTTAAAAGTAGAATTATTTTCTTTGCCACCAAGAAGCTTAGAGTACGAGGGCGTTACTTTGTGTTGAAAAGTAGTGTGAGCAGAGCTCAGATGAAAAAACATTTTTTAACCAGTCAGATATGGTGATCAATATGAGGTTAGCAGATCATTACAGCGGGTTGGAAAAAAACTGCATAACGGTGGAACAAAAGGAGATAGCATAGCCTACTGCAAAGTTGTCATACAAAAATACTCAGTATGAAAGACAACATAATGCCAACAGCACAACTAAAAGTCACCCATCACTTCCACAGCTGCAACGCCATGTCAATCAATCTCTAAAAAAATGCAAAAACATACAGAAAGCAGCACTGCATGTCAGTCAGCCCAACGATAAAAATATCTAATATCACTGCCCTAAAATATGACAAAACAGAAACAACTGAAGAAATAATGTTAAAAACGTTAGCTTAAGATAAGTTAACCTTGCCTTTAGGTGTTAAGTTATACTGTCTTGTTGTTTCGATGCTGCATACTTAAAGAGTTCACAAGACTTCATGAGTCAAGTTCAACCACTCATGACTTATTGTCTGTTTTTTTATTGTGCAGATGAACAATTCTCAAAGTGTTCACTCATTTGTGTTCTCACTTTTCATTGTGCAAGCTATTTTTCAGGACATTTTTAACAAATTTGACAAAACTGGCCATTTAAGTAGTGGGGATATGTCCCCAGCATCCCATGTGTGAATGACATTTGTTTTTAGACAAGAATGTGACAAATGATAAAACGCAGCAAAGAAAAGGTTTGCTGATTTAGTGCTTTACTATCTTTATTATGTTTGCTGCTGATGGATGCTTAAAAGGCATCCAGGCATCAGTAAAAAACAGACTTTGATTTAAAATAATGTAAATTTATCTTTAAGGGTTTTGGTTGCCTAGTGGACAAAGATGTATACAATATAATCACAATGCCCCCATATTTATTCCAGTAAGGACCTTTGTAAAAGTCATACCCCATCTCTTTCTTCCCACATTTTCTGCCTGTAGTCAGGGTGTTAATTATTAATCATTAATACATTAATCGCTGTTAGGAACTTAATCAAAAATGTATTAAAAATGTATTAATCGATGATTAACTCATGGTCTTGAAATAGCAGTAATTGGGCCTCATTTGACATAGTTTTATCTGGCGGAGGCACTTGTTGAATATAGAAACTTAAACTTAGAATGAGAAAAAAAGAAAGAAATGAAAAGGAGTAAAAAAGAGAAAAAAAATGCATTTTGTATCTTAACAATTATTAATGATTCATTGATTCATTGTTAGCATTTTCAGTATCTGAAAATGCACAAAATTTGCAACCCTGGTCTCTCAATACAGAAAACTATCCAGTAAAGGCAAAAAATCCTCAGAAAATAATCTCTAAAAGAGCAAACACTTGTTGGCTTAGATGTATTGATACAGGATAACTGTTGTTTCAAAGGCAATTCCATATACACAACATACAGCTGGTTCTATAGAGTCTACTTAATATATTCTTTGGCTAAAGCTGTACCAAAACCTTTACGAACAGATTTACAAGTGAGATGCACAACCTCACACTTCCATGGCTTAGTGTATAAGATAAGTTGTACCCTTGGACATACAGTACTGTACACAGATGTGCCATTTGACTTAAGGAATGATGACCACAGTTCAATCCATGCAGCTAAAATTAACCAACTGTCCAACTGCAGCTACATATGGAGGCAAATTAATCCCACACCAGATACAGATTAGATTAGAAAGGGGATATTCCTGTGAGAGGTTGTAAATGAGAGAAATAGCACCATGGTTGCGAGAGGAAACACATGGGAGGATTAGTTTAGGTTTACAAGGCGGAGTTCAGAACACTCACAGTCACAGGACTTTTGATGAGTGAAAGGTTTATTTTAATTGCACAATAAATATGGGTGAATAGACTTGACTTCATCAGTACTGAATATACAGTATTTCTCTTCTGATTACACATCCTCATAGTAGATTGTTACAGGCAAATATATACTCAGGTTAAGAGTTTCACTTTTCCTCCACTTCCACTCAGTGGTTAATAATTTAATTTCTGCCCCCTACCCACCTATAGTCTCAGCTCACAGTAAGAAAGGAAGAAGTGTAAGCAGAGAAGGACATGCTAACAAAATGAAACGAGGAGAAAAAACAACCCTGCAGGTTATTTTTTGTGTGTCACAACCATTATAAGTCAACAGTGGTGCTCCCAGCGCGCCAAGTAAATGTGGGCCCTCAGTAGGAGGGCCTTCCCCATGGATTAGCCAGTGTGAGAGCAGAGCAGCTAAGCACTCTCCTGCTGCAATTAAAGAACAGCCCATCAATAAATGATGAATGTCAAACACAGCGTGATGTTTGGCCTGTTAAGCAGACTGGTATCCTATGTAGATTCATGGTCACAGCGGGGCAGGAAACAAGGGGTGGCATGGCGGAAACACAGAGAGAGGAGACAAGAGGATGTTAAGAGGACCCCGCTGCAAATGTCACTTCGTCCTTTTCAACACTTCTCGATATGTGGCAGTGGACATTCAAGATGCGGCGGCAGCTGTCATTTCTTAAGCCATCCGCTGACATTTGGGATTTTGGGCTGCCTGCCCTGCCCCAACACAGGAAGTGAGATGGAGGACAGGGGTGTTCTCTATCAGCCAAGGGCACAGTGGAAGAGACGGCTCAGGACAATGGCTGTGGACACATCATTACAGTCCCGCCAGACGGTATTAACCTAACTGGCAACAATTTATTTGAAGGGGTGTGCATAAGACTGACATTACACTGTCACAACCTTGTCATGATGCCTGTCATGATCATGGTGGAATCTTTATGAATGTTTATGTCATCAAGTGTCATTCACTCAATATAATTTTTAATGCAAAGTTGAAGATGTTTGTCTCTGTTGACAACTTGACTTTAATCAAGTCAACAATGTCTTTGTTATGACAACTTGACATTGACCAGAACAAAAATGTCTTTGCCAAGACAACTTGACACCGATCAAGCCAACAATGTCTATTATGACAACTTGGCATCAACTAAGACAACATCTCTCCCAGTTCGACTCTGGCTGGACTGGGAGATCTCAGTGAACAAGGGAATTATTCATGACACTGTTATAAATGCATTTATTACAGTGTAATAAAACGTAATGACATCTTTATGACAAGTCCAAAATGTATCACTTTAGTTGAGATCAAGGAAAATATTCATTTTGTTTGTTTTTGTTTGTCTGTTTACACATACAGAAAACTTAAAAACACATTATATATGTAATAATTACAAAGGAACGTGAAAGAGAATTGCCTCAAAACCCTGCAAGGACTTGCAAAGAGTAATTCTCCAGAAATACATTACAGGTAAAAATTACAGTAATAAACTATACGCAATTTACACATATCTATCAATAAAATTATAGCGTTAACACTGAAACATAGTTTGGCTTAGTACTTGACAACTTGCATTCATAAACCATCTTTTAAACAAGTATACTGATTCACACATATCAAGAATACTAATTCGTAATACATGCATAATACATCTCAAACTATGTCAACTTTTCATTTAAAAATCACACAATTGACCTAATGACACTCAATGACAACAGTCATACACATGACACTTTTCATGACACAATTATGACAGTGTCATGAGAATCTTATCCACACCTCTTCAATAAAAGTGTTACCCTGTAACTTAACACAGTGTTTTCCACTTTAATGTATGACTCTCGCAATGTTCTCATGAACTTAAAGGTTAGAGGAAAAGGTCAGAACACCTGAGAACAATTTGACAAAGTAACACCTATATTTCATGTCCTCAGATGGCATGTGGCACCACGTCATCCACATAACTGTGTTTTAGCTCTGTTTACAATCATGCTATCTGCCAGCATCAACAATACTGGTATCACTATTGCATGACTAACCAGCCTTCTCGCGGCTGTGGGAAGGGTTCCTTCTTTTGCCAATTTTACCAGCTGGAGGTGAGTGAGAGTGAGTCAGAGTTATTATTGTTTTAGAAGCTCTCGGAGTGCAGTCAAAGCCCACAATGGTCCGCACTCACTGGGTAGTGTTACTTCCTGCACAGTCCAACAATAAAAACATGCTGTCCACTTAGATTACACAGTCGCTGTGCAAAACACTGCTGACATGCAGTCTTTAATATCAGCTTTTCAAGGTTACATGAGCCTCCAGCCACATGGAGAGGATGTGTGGGGGTATCCAAGTTCATCATGGGTACATTTACCATGACCTGACTTCCTTGGCAAATAAAACCCCCTTCAAAACTAAAGAATAATCCAAAATAAAATGCGAACAAGCTAAAATATTAAAGCAACCCTTAAACAGATAGTTCTGATTTTTTTGAAGAGGGGTATGAGGTACTTAGAATATTAAGAATATTTTCATATTTTACCTTGCTGTAAGACAGCCTTTTCCCACAGGAAACCACCATTATATAAGCCAAACATCACTCTTCTTAAAGCAAACAGAGAGCAATGTAATTCAATGTAACACAATAACACAAACGAACTAACAAACTGGGGCAGTGATAGACCAGTAATTCACATAATCTGTGAAGTAAAATCACAGATTTTGCCAATGAAGTCTGATTGCTTTGGAGAGAGAGATATTCACCTTATATAAAGGCGGTTTCCCATCAGAAAAGACTGGACAACAACTAACAGCAAGGTAAAGCTGTGGAAATATTCCAAATACAGCATATACTTAAACATTTTTTTCTCCTAACTGGGCGGACACTAACTGCCATATTCAGACTTCACCTCAGACTTTTTCTTTCTTATTATCCCAGGAGGGAAACATGACTTGCAAGATGGATAAAAAACAACACATGTACAAACAACCAGAAAAGAAAAAAAAAAAAATGTCTCCTGAACATATAATATACAGACTACATTAAAAACACACAACACTCAGTAAAATGGCAAATTACATGTGCAAATTTAGCAGGGTTATTACTCTTGACCCGGGGTACTCTAAAGCAGATTCTGTCATATCTCCAGGAGACCTGTAATAAATTTATTAAAGAACCAAAATGCATGACGTTTTGTTTTGTAACAAAGACACGTGTTTCAGTCATTCCATTAAAGAAAATTAAGAGTTACAGGAATCACTGGAAACTCAAAAGTGCCATGATACACAAGCTCTTTACAAGTGTATGTAAACTTACGCTAACATTATTTTTTGGTTGAGTTCAAATCCATATGTAAAAATTATTTACAACAGGAGTTTTAATCATATTTACATTGTTGCATTATTGAATTATTATCACATTATTATTACAACCCCAAATCCAAAAAAGTCGGGATACTGGGTGAAACATAAAAACAGAATGAAATTATCTGCAAATCCTTTTCAACCTATATTCAATTGAATACAGTACAAAGACAAGATAATAAATGTTAAAACTTCATAATTTTTGTAAATATAACACTAATTTTGAATTTTGATGCCTGCAACATTCCTAAAAAAGTTCAGACAAGTACATGTTCAAAACTGTGATGCGTCACCTGTTCTTCTCTTTGGGAACTGAGGAAGTTCTGAAAGTGAAATTCTTTCTCATTCTTGCTTGATAAACGACTTCAGGTGCTCAGCAGTTCAGAGCCTATGTTGTCATATTTTGTTCTTCATAATGCACCACACACTTTCAAGTCTGGACTGCGGACAGGTCAGTCTAGTACCTGAACTCTTTTACTACGAAGCCACGCTGTTGTAACACATGCAGAATGTGTCTTGGCATCGTCTTGCTGAAATAAGAAGGGGTGTCCCTGAAAAGGATGTCATCTGGATGGCAGCATATGTTGCTCCAAATCTGCATGTACCTTTCAGCATCGATGGTAAATGTCTTTGTACTGTACTCAGTTGAATACAAGTTGTAAATGATTTACATTCTGTTTTTAGTTATGTTTTACACAGCGTTCAACCATTTTAGGTATTGGGGTTGTAGAACTACTTGAAAAAGCACCAGATGCAAATGTGAAAGTATATAACTTCATTTACATTTTTTTTTTTACTGTGGACATTTCACATTACTTTAGTGAAGGTAAAACTCCCTCATTAAAGCTGTTGGTTTTTAATGCTGTGATTAGAAGGATAAAAAGATGGTTGTGCATAAAACTAAGTGGGCATTAAGAAGGTGGATGCGTTTTCCACTCTAGTTGCCGAAACATTTAATGAGAACATGCACAGCTCACCATCTGGTTCATCTTGTCTCTTTCCACTTTGAAGTTAAAACATCATCAGGGGTGTCTGCAGCAAATGACCGTCGGATAAACTTTGACATTATTGCTTTCTGATGTCTCTGTATATTTTAAACTTAAGAGTGACATGATCTCATTCCCCTTCAGGAAAGAATTAGGCTTCAGTTCATATGGTGCCACCATACAGTATATGAGTGACATCCATCAGAGCCACATGTCAAGTGATTCCCCAGATAGACGCAATTATCTGTAGAAAGATGGTGAAGCAGCAGACACCCTAATGACCCACAGTAAAGCTCTGTTTCTGATGTTCATAATCTATGCTCAAGTACATAGCTATTAGTCAAAGTAAGTTTAGAACTTGCAAGCTAAAATGTTGGTCCTTCAAGAAAAAAGAAGTCCTTTGAGCAGTCACTGACAAACAGCTGCAGCTGAGGGGCCACAGGTACATAAACAGTGTTCCCTTCACTTGACATCATGTCTGATGTCATTCTGTTTGTCCCAAAGTCCAAAGCACACAACATCAACATCCACTGTGTGAACTGTGAAGAAAATTTAAAGAGCCAGCCAGCTGTACGCTTCTGAGCCATTAAAAACATCAAAAAATAGAACTGACCTTCATACATAAAACACAGCAATGTGGCAAAGTAAACTACTGTGGCAATGAAATATTTATTTTACAGTGTTTTATGGCCACTAGAATAAAACAAATCGATATTTCATAGTATGCTAGATCCTAAAAAGCTTGTACATGTCAATTTTTTTAGTGATGGAGAAAGGTCTGGCCATTCTGCTATAGGAGAAAAAATGCTCTAGCATATTTGTGTTGTTTTTTAAACCAATCACAATCATCTTGGGTGGTACAAAGCTGGGGATGCAGCGAGAGTGCCCAGGCAAAATAGTGTCAGGAAGGACTTGTTTTGGTGGAACACTGTGCAGAGGTGAGCCCTGGCATTAAAGTGGCTAAATCCACACAAAAGAAGAGGTAAAGACTGCTAGCTTGTTCACCTTTGTACAGTTAGTGACCAGGTTCAAGCACGTTCATGTGTGTGTGCAAGGGTCTGCCAGGTCCATGTGACATGAACTTTGTCATGAAAGGGTGTAGTCTGTGTCCTATGTGGATATCTGTGTACCCCAAATTTGTTGTGAACGCGTGGACTTGTCCACAAACTTGTCAACGCAGCTACTACAGACATTGATCTACTGTGCATGTGTGACGCACCTCCTCCTAACAGACTCCAGAAAGTAGGTGTCCGTGGTGTCTGCAGCTGTCCGTGTACAGCTCCAGAGCCTTTAGGGTTACGGTAAGCTGCCATTTTCAGAGTGTAACAGGGTTGGGCAGTGCGTTAAAATTTTCTAGCCGGCTATCATCAGCCCATCCATTGGCAACTGGCGATATAGTCACACCCACCTCCCAGCATCCCCTCCTGTCCTCTCGAGGGAGATGTGTGCAAACAGTGAATTCACTACATTAGGTACGTTCACTATGCCCAATAAACACAATAAAATCTTAAAGTGTCAAGAAATTAAATATTCTCACATCTTTTTTCCTTTTTAAACAGAGAAATACAACCATACATACACTGTGACCCAGAGTGTTTCAGGGCAGGAGAAACCCACGCAGCAAACGTTAGCCACAGTGGTGACAGTGATGTCACACACGTAATATGAAGTGATAAAAAAAATCTGAACAAAAACGTGAAGTCGATGCTCTGCTTAAAAATTCTCTTTCACAAAAAACGCTGTTTTCTCAGTTTTTTGGTCATTCAGGCACTTATAAAAGAGAGAATGAAGCTAAAACAGAATGTTTTTTGTGCGTCTGAAACGATCAGATCTGTTCTTTCTTTCGATAAATTCCATGTTAACATATTCATGGAGCTGAATATTCTGTGGCCGTTGAAAAATCATGTGAATTTTGTGAAAAATGCTGGCGTTGGCTGGCAATGTTTTTTTCTTTTCTTTTTTTTTTGGATTAAATTTTTGGCTACACTGAGCTAAGATTAATCAGTTCATTAGCTACCAACAGCATATCAGATTATGACACGCCCACTTTTCAATGTTCAAATCAAAGTCCTCCCAACATTATGTCCCACCTACATATCCTCTTTCACATGGAAATATGTCACAATACGTAACCTAGATACTCTTTTATCTGTACTTTTATTTATTACAATTCTTTAAACCTTAGCTTTGTCAGTGGTTTATGACGAAGGAGATGCATTCAACACATGGGTAAGCCTGAATGATGTTCACAAAAATACCCTCCTCAGGGCATCTTTAAATTCCCCACATTGGCCATAAATTATTTAATTTTCTGTTATCACAGCAATACCAAATGTATGCTCATTTTGCTAGAGACCCCACAGAGCCCTCTAATGACCTCTGTGGGTCCCCAGCCCACACCTTGAGAACCAGCTGTTTTCAGCGTGCGCCTGTGGGTCTCTTCACAGCAATGTTATGAAATGCCGCTGTGAGATTTAAGCTGTCACTGGCTATTGTTGCCTCGGCCACTGTGTCCCTGTCAGCTGTCAGTGGTGTCTGTGCGTCAGGGGGACACAGAACCATGACTGAAGCCTCACAAACTGAATCAAAGCTCTGTGCAGTGGATTGAAAGACAACTGTAAACACCCTCGAGCAACAGCACTAGGGGATGATGCGCATACATGTGCAGGCATACACAAAACAAACACACAGACGCCCAGTCTGCTGTCAGTTAGCAGTGAAGTGTGGTGATTTTGGGACACCACAGAGGAGTTTCAGAGTTCTCATGTAAAGTCTTCATCTCAAAATATGACACCCTATCCATGTCTGTACACGGCTGCATTAATTTCTCTTTCTGTAGAATTGAAGCATTATAAATCTTTGGTGTGAAATGTCATATCATGAGAAATGACCAAATTATAAATTGCAAGCTGTTTTCATTATAGAATCTGTGGAAAGTTAATTGAACCCAACCCTGACTGCGCACTGATGCCTTATTACTCCCCATCAATCCATCAAAAGGTCTCGATCCCTCATTCTCAGCCAGCTGGCCATTTCAGAGCATAGCTAGCATGCAGAAATCAAGACAGTGTGAAGAGAAAGTGTGTAAACCTAGTAGCTACATCCTTCCGCCCCGAGGATGAGCTCTGATTAACCATGGCCTCATAAGTGTGTCATCTCCCAGCATGAGAAAAAGAAGGTGAGAAAAAGAGGAAACAAGGCAGAAGGAAAGAGAGACAGAGAGTAAAAAGAAGAAGAGTAAATGTAAAAATAACAGATACAATCCTAAATATGGCTGTAGTTCCATTAAATGGAGAATAAACCCACAGAAAAACAAATCTGTGGCAACTTCCCTCGCTTTTTCCACTCACTTGTTTGCCACTTGACGAGGAGTGTGCCCTGTCAACCCAGGACTCTCCCCTGACTTGTCAACCGCCAACACACACCTCCCCAGCCTTGCCAACTGCCAGGGCAAATGAGATGGTCGGTTGATCTCGCGGAGGGTTTGTATTACCCTCATGCAACCGAGAAGCTCCACTGCTCTCTCTCAGCCGAGCTATTGAGGGAAGTGTTTATGTGGCGATCAGGGTTCAACGATGCCCACAGATGCCTGAATTTGTGTAATTCTCTCGCCACCAGATTTAGCTGCCATCTGCACGGTGTCAGCAGCTCTGTCTGCCATGTCATTGTTAACAGTGGGCAGCCCAGCAAGTTCGTCCCCTAGGGTAGAATTTGGAAAATGGGCTACAATTATAATTGATTTACATACACATACTGACTTGCACTTACAGATTAGGTTATTAGATCTATTCTATAAATAGTAAAATATGCCAGTTTAATTCCAAACAAAAAATGTAATCAAGGCTAAACCATGCTAGTATCTCTTGAGGCTGTGATTATAGACACAGCCCGTACTTTAAGCTAAATACTAACTCTCTCATGCAAATATGCTTGCAGAGACTATGTGAACACGTTGATGTTTAATGGATATAATGTTCACCATCTTATTTTAGGTAGCATGCTAAATTTGCTAAGTAGCACTAAGCCACATGTCAAACTAAAGGCCCATGAGCCCCATACAGCCCAGCCCCTCATTTTATCTGACCTGCAACTGGTTGCAAAGAATATCATTTGCAATATGTCGTATGACAAAAGTACAGTGTCCGCAACCAACATGTCCCAGAATGCATGCATGTACCTATTTTGTTTTCTGTGTGCTCGATAAAAAAAAATCATATAGTCGTTTCCAGCTGTGGCACTCCAGCCAAGTGGTTAGCTAGTGATGTTAAGAGCATCCTAGTATTTAATTTTTAAGTTATTATTACTTAAGCACTTATATCATGCTTTTTATATTTCAATCATCTCTTATGACCACTAGAGTGTGCAGTGGTGGCTGAATCTGCAGATAAAACATTGTTCAAAAGGTTCATGTTAAATCAGTAGTAAAATCCTGCTAAATGGGACAACAATGCCATCTGCAGTTCTTAATTGGTACCTGCATTGAGTAGTAGTAGCAAAGGATTATGGGTGATCCTCAATATATTAGTTGTCTCACATTAAGTTTGCCATGTTTTTATTAAGTCAACTGTCCGTGTTTATGTATTTCATTGCCAGTAAAAATATCTCTCCAGTATCGCTAGCTAAAAGTAACATGATGCTGTATGTCCAGACAAAGCGTGCACTGTTTGTCCGCAAGAGAGGACGATTTGAAGTTACATCATTGCGGTTATAAAATACAAAATACTAAAAATAAAAGATAACAGTCCAACTTAGGAAGTCTGTGTATTTTTATGCTTATATTTTTTTGTTTGTCGTAATTTTTTCTTTCTTAAATTTAAGAGAGACAATTTTGTTTTGTTGATTTTATTTACATTAATTTAAAATCCACTATACAATCACTGCCAAAATGTACTGTAGAGAGATTTGTATTCATTTTGTAAACATGTAAAATGTGAAAATGTAAACAAATAGTAATCCTAAAAGAAACTGATGATTTGCACGTAGACAGACCATGTGCTGTTTGTCAAATGCAGATAGAATAAACCTATGCTGTTACCAAAACGTGACCAGCTCTGAGAACCCACCCTCTGCTTCTATTTCATTTTTTCTCACTGTTTTGCAGTACCCGGGATGTTTCACCAACTCAAAACGTTGGTATTTAACATCTTAATACATTTATGAACAGCTCAGAAAAATCCTACTGACCCTACCTTTAATTTTTTAAACAAATTGTATGATCACTGTATACTTAAATGTCTGCTTGCCATTATTTTTCCCAGATGTCTGGTTTCAGAGTTAGTTATTAATTATTAAATTATCACTAAAATCAATAATATTCAAATGCAGGGGCAATTATCTAATGTGATAACAAAGTACATTTAGTCTAACATTTACAAGTGACTCTGAGGTCAGCCATAATGCTGGTGTGGAAATGGATGAAATGGAGATCAACTCCCCACTGGCTAAACACAAGTGCAGCTGAGACTGGTGGGAATGTCATTGCAGGTATTTGTTCATAAACCAACATAAAACATATTTAAATTTTGCCCTGATGATGGCACTAGAGGAAAGTAATGGATCAACAAAGTTCTTACATTTCACCCTGAACATAAATGTCTGTGGATCAAATTTTATAGCAATCCACCTAACAGTTGTCAAGATATTTTACTCTGAACCACAGATGTCAGCCGAAAAGAAATCTGGGAAAAATTTGTGCCAATCCAGCCAGGATTTGATATTTCACAAAAGCAGACATCAAACTTCACAAATCATTTGTACAAAGCAGATGTACTGGAGGAGAGTGATTCATCAAAGGGCAACACAGGCAGGAGCTGCCGGGGGGGGGGGGGGGGGGGTTCACATTTGGTATAATATTTTCAATGGGTTTTTAAAGACATCTTACAAAAGGGCAGTCCTGGCCATAATATAATATTAGGGGCACCTTAGCATGGGAAAGTTTGAGAACCCCTGCTTGAGTAAATATGAAAAAAATAAATAAATACTGCATGGGTTTTATTGTAAGTTAACATATTGTACCATTCAAATGCTGTTTGAACTTAGTGGCAGAGATATTAACAGCGGCATTCAGCATGAATCTTCTTCACTGAAAATTACATTTGGTACAATGAGATCAAAACCCGTGTTTGGTAACCCTCCACCACACACACACACTCTCCTCAGACTCATCTAATCTTTATTTATCTTTATTTATCTTTATTTATTTATTTATCGCTGGTGCAATCCCTTTAATTTTGGTGCACTGAGATGAGTGACCAGGCTGCAGTGTCACCCTATCATCAGTCATTCATTGTCTCTGTCTCTGTAGAGACACACACACACAGACACACAAACACACATAGACAATAGATTTGCAGAGGAACAGAAACCAAGGACAGCCTCTTACACCCAGCAGCCCTCGGGCTGTGTGGAACGGTGCTAGTGGAAAGGGCAATGTGACTGGCTTTCCGAGCGAAGTCTCTGCCTTTGCCCTCGGTCTGGCTTCTGTGAGCATGTTAGAGACAAAAAAAGAAATATAAGTGCTGCTCATGACGGCAGACAATACTACAGGAGGCACAGATGGACCCATGAGGCTGAGATTAAGAGAACATCTGTTTCTCATGTAACTCTCTGACTAGAAACAACAAGACAGCAGCACTTTATAGCAAAGCTCAGGCCTTCCGACATGATGTAGACAGTGTTGTACATTTTTAGAGGAATACAAGCATTAGCAAAGTGAACACACATATAATATATAACAAAATATAGATTTTTCTCATTAATTTAACTGCTATAAAAGAAATGCATTAAAGTCTTGAATTAAGTATTTCATTTTGGTCAGATGTCAGTCATTGTCAGCTGTTAGTCACATATCCATTCATAGCCTACTTACTGTAGGTGTAAATCCAGCCATTATGACAGACAGCAGTCAGATTAAATCAATCTAGCTAACTAAACTTGCAAGTAACAGATAGCATCTCTCACAATACTTTTTTGAGAGCAATTTATAATAAAGTTTTATGTAACATGGGCTGCCCAAACGTGACTCCCTAATGGATAAACGGAGTAAAAATGCCAAATCTACTTGAATGAAAATATATAATCAAACAGCAGCTTCCATGTCAGTCATGAATACTTCATTTTTTTCCATTCATTCAATGAATATGAAATGTTTGGGGGGAAATTGGCCCACTGGTTTTTACATGCAAACAGGCTTGTGAAATCCAAAGGACAATAAGTCTGCTGTCATGCTACTGTATTTTTAATGATAATAAAATTATTTATTATTATTGTCTTGTCAGCCAGGGTTTCTGCAGAGTCTAATAGTTTAATATCCAGTACTCTTAATTTTAGGTCTTAAAATCTCCTAAAATGTCTTAAAAATACTTTGACAGGTCTTAAAGGGACAGTTCACCCCCAAATTTTCCTCTTACCTGTAATGCTACCTGTAGTTACTCACTACGTACACTACGTTGTTGTTCCATGTAAGGACTACTTTCTTTCAATAGTAGAATCTACAAGAACTACTTTGTTTCTGCAGTAGAATCTACCGGAATTACTCTCTTTCAACTAGAAAAAAAAATTGTTCCTAAATGAAACTGCTGTGTAAAATACTTGATTGATCATACTAGCTAATAACTACCTTGAACCAATAACCACTAATGCAAAGTGAGCATGTATTTTTTGCCAGTACAAACAAGAAATAGGTCTTTAATTGCATTCATAGTGGTCTTAAAAAAGTATTAAATTCAACTTAATGAAACCTGCCCTGGTCAGCGGTTCTTATACTGCAGCAAAAAGTCTAATGGAGGAGGTAAGTGGGCATGCTTACAAAGTGTCTGACCTGAATCTTCATCCTATCCAGTCACATCCTACAAACAGCTCACATACGTTTCTTTAAAACATTAAAAAAAAAAATGCTGCTTTATGTATGGTGCAATATATAAATAGCTGAAAGCGCTAAATCTGTCCAGGTCTGACATGCATTTCGAAAATGGTGCGCTGGATAAATCATTTAAAAGCACAGCATATATCTCTATTACAAATAAGAGAGCAGTAACCTTTTACATCGATGCACAGGCGTTTTAGCACAAGGTTCATCTGTTTTACTCGGACTGCTGGGAAAGTGGGTCTAAAATCCTCCACGGATTGGCCACAAAACACTGCAGAGAGCCCATTGTGAAGATGTCACACATTTATGGTGCGCTCAGTGACGGCAGAAATCCCCGGGGTTCAGACACATGCAAAAATAGATCTGCTTTGATTGACAGGCTGAAATACAACCAGGGATTTTCATTGAGAGCTGTGATTCACATATTTAAGTAAGACATCACCCTGTGAATGTCTGTGAACACTACGCTATATGCATATACGCTACAGTATGTAAAGCTTTTAAAGGGGAAATCTGTAATATATTTAGATTACTCACGACTCTGACACCAATGCTACAGCTCCAGTGTTCATTCTGGGCTGGAATAACAGTTTTTGTTTGCCCATTTCATTTTAAAAGAGAAATATGTAGCAATTGTGCATGCAAAAATGAGTCCTGCAGTCCAAATAGTGAGTTGGAGCCATATACTGCATAATAAATAGGCTGAAATCCTACACATATATACAATCTATGGTTGAAGCGAGTTGTTGTCCCCCATCCCCTCCTCCCCAGACACAGGGAAGCTCTGCAGGCTGCAGGAGCACCACAGGAGCACCACAGAAGCACAACAGGAGTGCAGGACGCACGCAACATCATAGTTTGACAGTAACAATTAATACAGAGTACTCCACTGTAGGCTGATCAGCTGTTTATAGAATTGTAAGGCATTGTTTGTCAATGTAAAGCTAAGCCTATCATCCTGAAAACAAAAGCCCACTGCTCTGGACTTTGAGCTAAGTGGCTTCTGCCTGCCAGACTCTTAACATATCGCTCAATTAATCATTAAAAACATCTACTCCATCTAAAAGATTATCAATGATCTCTTACAAGTCATAAACAGACATTTACTTATTCACTCATTCGTTTCTCTGACATCAACACTGCCCTTTGAAATTTCTACTCTGGGCTGGAATAACTGTTCTTGTTTGCCTGTTCCATGTTAATTACAGTTAACATTAATGCAGAATGTTCACCAAATGAGTAAGTGTCTGTTTATGAGTCGTGAGAAATCATTTCAAGTCTTTTAGAAGTAGATGTTTACCACAGTTAAACTGAGCAATATGTTGATGTAGTCTGGAGAGCAGACAGCCACTGCACTCCACCTCCAGAGTGTGTATTTTCGGAGCAGTGGGCCCTTGTTTCTTCGGGATGACAGACTTAGCTTCACATTGGCAGGCACTTGACAGGTAGTTGAAAAACTTGCAGTGGAGGACTTGTCATCTCTTGTTATTGTCAAATTACAGTATTGCACTTGTCTTGCACTCCTGAGCTCCTGCCTGAGCTTTCTCAAATCTGAGGAGGAGGAGGCAGGGGGAGACAACTCACTTCAACCATAGATTGTGCATTGAATAGGTTTCAACCTATTTAATATACAGTCTATGGCTCCAACTGCAGCATGGATTTTGGACACCCAGTTGTTACATATTGCTCCTTTAAAGCCGTATAACATGTAGCTTTCAGTTTATGAGAACACGTAAACATGCCAAACGAGCAGTAATCTGCTGATGCAGGGACGTGGAAGTCACATGAAGCCTAATGACCTTGTCAGCTGCCAGCTGAGGGATGGTGTGATTGACAGGCCTTTCTCTCTGACAGCTGCCTCCCATGCAGACCCCAGCAGCTGAAGCTAAAAGAATGGCTCTCCTGGATCGGAACAAGACATGTCCAAGTGTATTTCATCATCGTGGAGGGAGTTCTAAGGATGCGAGGACAGTCCACAAGTTGTCAGCATGGACAAGTAACCAGGAAACCACCATGCTTTTGTGTTGTTATGACAGGGCTAAGACAAATCACAGCTATTACATCAGCCAGAGGTCAGCTCCTCCTAGTCATATCTGCTACATCTGAGGCCGGGGTGTTAGTTATGTTTTAACCCAGCCATACATCATCAGCTATGTTTTGATTCCTCTCCTTTCAGCTCGGAGCAGGCAAGTCCTTTAGAGTTTCCGTTTCCGTCCAGGGCCTGTGAGTAGAAATAATTCACCAAGACGACGGCGGTGTTTTCGTACATCAATCACGCAGATTTCTCAAGCAGCACTTAGGCATCCTCAAACATCTTGGCATGAGGCTGTTTTGTCATGTCTACAGCTGCACACACCACACATCGTCGCTAATGTGTCCCTGGCACGAGCTTGGGGGTCAAGAGGTCCAGCTGAGAGATGGCTTGAAATGATGACATCATTAGCTCAGTGCCATCGGGCAGCGTGATGGCAGTCAGAGGGCGTGCAGGGTGGCACCGCAGGGTGGAAGGACAAAAATAACACGAGTGTAAATTTCTGCCTCGTCCTCTCAGGCTAACAGAAGCATGCTACGTTCTCATCTAGCACTTTGCCGTTACGTCGCGTCTGGCAGACCGCACTCAGCCTAATCTCACCAAAATAAATTTGGGGTGTTGAAATCCAAGGTTAACAGTGTTTGTGTTGGCAGCATCATGAAATATGTGCTTCTGTTTCAAGTCTGTCCAAAGGAGGATGAAATTAGACAGGGCACTCAGACAGAATGCGTAATTTCATTCAAAGGCACATTAACTTTGAGTCAGCTAATGAAAGAGATGGAAGCACAGAGACAATTTCAATTGGTGCAAGTGAGTTGAAGCAGGCGGAGATAGTTGCCAAGGAGATAAGTCCTGCGAGCATGAGGTGTGACTTCTGCGTCACAGATTTTTTTTGTCCATTTAGTATTCCTCCCTCCTCTCCTCTGTATATCGCAGCCCTTCGTTCCTGCTACGTCAGACATCATGTTTCAGCACCCAGCAACCCCACCAACGCCCCCCGCCATCACCGAGGAGACGTAGGTGGGGGCCTCCTCCTCGCCTGTGTTCCTTATTCCAAGATCACAGTCAAAGTCATGGCTCCACATGTGATGAGTGGTGGAAAATATTTCTGACTGTCACCAAAGAAATCTTCCTCTTGTTCACAGCTAGTCAGCAAGTGAGAGGATGTTCTGTCAGCACATGCCACTCTGAGCACACACACACACACACACACGCGCACGCACACACACACACACCCACTGGAGGAGAGTGATGACATTTGAGCTTTGCGTGGCGTGTCACCAGTTCACTAAATCAGCAGTGGAAGCCATATTTTGAGGTGATGGATGGATTTGGGGTGACATTTAGAGATTCGACTTCAATTAGTGGATGTGTCGTGCATGCATGCATATGCACTTTGTTGAGTTGTGGACACGGACACACACGGACACGGACCCACACACACACACACACACACATACATGCATGCATAAATGTATATATCCATGTCCTCCCCTGCTGTCCTGCTGTGCTGTGAAGTTAAACAAGAAAGTTTTCCAAGAAACTGAACTGAAAGTTTGATGATAATTGTATATTACCTGTTAATCAATAAATACACTCTAGAAAAAAGTAACACAACCCGAAAATATGATATTTATATCTAATATCCCTGACATTTGATCTTTTAGGTTTTGACAAAAATGTTTTTCCCTTGATCAAATCTGTCATGGTCACTTTATATTTAGCATTGCTTCTAAATTTTTAAAAAATAATTTTCATGATCAAAATACATTGGAATTTAGGCTGTTATTTTATTTCTGGCAAACTGTATGTGTAAACAAGTTTGCTGCAAGCAGCTAAAGTTTATAGGAATGCATCTGTAAGATCTTTTGGACCAGGATGTGTAAAGCATTAAAAATGTGTAAAGCAGACACAAACATGCATTGAATGTAAAGGGTTAAAACATACAGATTTTAACAATGGCATTAAAATATGTTTAAATTTCAGTGGGACTACGGTACAGTTCAGTTAAATGTGTTAAAAAGTAGGCACCCCTATAGATTTTTAATTTTGTCCCAATTTTGTCCTCTACTTGTTACCATGTGCAATTTTCAAACAGGTCAGTAGATGGTGCATAGAACTTGGGAGGAACCTAAAGCTCCTTAGAGGCGAGCGCTGCAGAATAAATCCTGCAGTCGAGCTGAATGCAAGCTAAAGTTTTCTGCCTATTGATTCTACATACAGCTGCAGGGATTATGAACACATCCCGCCCCCACATCCACCAGGCCAGGGGGGCAACACAGAGATGTCGATACTGAAATGATTAATCGTAGAATAATTCAGAAGTGACAGATCCACATTATAGGGCTGTCACTTTTTAAAAAAATCAAGTCCGAACGAATTTAAAATGACCCGTAATCCGTTCGAATAAATTCGAACCCCCCCTCTCCAAAAAAAAAAACCTGGCCTGCTGCGGCTGAGTGTGCTGAATAATATGCAGTCAAACGAGGCTGTACACTTGGCGCTGCTCCACCCGTCTGTGGTGCCTCTGCCTCTGCTGCCTCCGTTAGGTGGTAAACTAGCAGGTGAGCCCAGCGCGGCTGCTGCCACGTCAATTAGCACACAGGAGATCGAACAGGCAGGAAGTCAAACACAGAAAAGGAAGGGAGAATCCGGTTAATTTTCAAAATAAAAGACCCCGCACAAACTCACGATAATAAAGACAGACAGAAAATAAACTATTTTACTACGTAGCCTGCTTATCCATGGTAGAAGCACAAAGAGCAAGGAAGGAGGACCTAATCAACAAAATCTGAGCAAGTAAACATGATCAGGACAACACTCCGCTGCTGAAACGCTTCTGAAACACTGCTGGTGGGAATTGCAGTTGCACGCATGACGGAACAAAACCGCGGCGCAACTTCGGCCGGTGTAAATCCCGGGTAAGACAGCTGCTTTTTACAAAGTCGACAGACAGTCTTATCTTTGTCTGTGACTTTGCCATCCACGGTGTAGAACCCAAAATACTTCCACACGCTGCTTCTCAGATGTTTTGGTGTCGTGATTGTCCGCTCAGGACGGCTTTGCTCGCTATTGTCCTCCATTTTCGCTACACATTAACATTAGCTTCGTTTAGTGATAGGTCAATAGGGCATGCAATAGGTCAACATGATAGTGAATTCTTAGAGCGCCCTCTGTTGGATTACAAGGCAAACTACATCAAATTGTCTGCTGCAGAGACTGCAGCAGACATTTCGAACAGGTAATTACAGCTCGAACATGAACTTTTCACCTCATGTCCGAACGAATGTTTGAAGCTTGAATAAAAAGTGACAGCCCTACCACATTATAGTTTTCTGTTTTTCTCTGCTCATTAGCTGAGTAACCACTGATACTTTCTATGTGTGTAACGACATTTAGCTCTGAACAAGTTTAATTCGATTGTGTATCTGTTCCTACAAGGTTGACACATCACTATGTTACAATTTCATAAATCTGCACAATATAACTCAAATACGCTCAAGATTAAAAGAAATGTTGGTGTATGAACATTTACACATACTTACCTGATGTCTCGTTACAGATTTATGTCACTCCATGCAAGTGGTTGTCAAACTTTTTTCTGGCATGCCCCATTTGAGAAACCAAAAAAGGTTCATGCTCCACACCCCACAACTATTATTTATATTTTCTAATCAATCATTAACAGTGACAGGGGAAGAAACTAATAAAAAATATTATCCAACTTGAATTTTAGTGGAATAAAGGTCAGCCCAACAGCATCAGCAAACGCTTGTTTGTTTATTTTACCTACATAAATCATCTTAGTTTCACTCTATATTTTCTCCTGGTCATCTAAGCTGCAGTGGCTCTATGCCCCATCAGTGGGGACCACCCCACTGCCTTAAGCCCAGTTTTCAGACCCGAGACTTACGACAAGACAAAACATTTTAGAACACTGCAGGGTAAACTGGCCCGTCTCAGCTCGACTCAGCTCGGCTAACGGCATCGCCTGTGACTTAGCTTGTCAAGTCTCCAGCCAGTGGTGGCCAGGGTTTAAGAACATAAGGCATGTCACCTGTTTCCAAACCCACCAACCATAATCACCTCATACCGAAATAAGCTGGTCAAGTCAGTTACAACTTTCAAGTTGTTGAAATCACACCACCTCCTCTAAACTACTCTGGGTAGAGATGGGAGAAACTGACATAAGAAGGGAGATATTTAGTCTCAAGTTAAAAGTATAAGCTGTGCACTGAAGCACCCATGGGGGGCCAAGTCTTAACTCGTGTTTTTTTATGTTTTCGCTGTTTCACTTTAGCAAGTAACTCACTATCTCTATGCACATTCATATTTTAATATGCTACAATTTATGCCCAGCTACAAAAATGTTAGAAAAGCCAGCAGTCAGAGTGGAAGTACATAGAATCAATGCTATGGGAACAATACACTGTATCACCTAGTCACACTGGTGTAAACTGGCAGGTTTTCAGACGATTACAGACTGACATATTGCAAGTAGTTGCAAGTTTCAACTCATCTTGTTTCTAATCTCAGGTGTACAAGCCCAGATCAGAACAATGGTCAATCAGTTCCACACAGAAAGATTTGAAGATTTTAAGTTTTGTATAAAAAAAAATCACTGAATCTGGGTAGTTGGAATCTAGTGAGAAAAAGTCAAACTGGTGCCACCTTGAATGTTTGTATGCAAACTGCAAATGAGGCAGATTTTCAAACACAAGCAGGTTTGCAATGCTGCATTTTTCCATTGAAACATCATGACCACCCATAGAACATGTGCTGATTGCGAATGCACAGACATGCACCACGACAGAAAATGTCATGACACGCGTTACAAGGACAGGGCAGGAAAGAAAGGACACAGGACATGAAGGGATGCAGCAGAGAGCCTCATTAGGAGACAAGTCAGTGAACTACACAGGCTGAGACACTGCACACGACAGGACACGAAATGTCTCACCCCTACTGCTCCCTCCTCTAAAAGTCCCCATGATCTGAACTCCAATGAAGAAAAAACTCAGTTCAGAGAGACAAATGTCCCCATCAATTCTCCTCCAATCTAATGGATGTCTCCGAGGGAGCCACAGCAAGGAGTTTCGCAATCACTCATGCCTCCCTTCCTTATCATTCACAACACCTTCCTGCCTGGCAAATGTCAGCATGTCATAGCCTAACCACAGCCTGCAGTGCACGTGTGTGTTATGTGTGTTGTGTGTGAGTGGGTGTGTAAGGGGGCATTAAGGCATCTGAGTGTGAGATGGATTGAAGTGGTGATGAGGAGGCAGCAGGATAGTGAGGGTAGAGAGGACAGCTCCCGTGAAACGTCCCCCTCTGCCCGTATTAGTCAAAGCAATTCAATCTATCATCCGCCTCCCCCCTCCTCACCCCCTCCGCTCAGCTGTCATTCTGCCTTGAAGAGTGTGATGGATGGACTCCACTCGCTGTTTATTTCAACTCCATGAAAGAAGCAGTCCTGGTAGAAACGCCTTGGACAAATATCTGAATTTTGTGTTTTAACTTTTATGGAGTCCCGGGCGGGCGGAGCTTAGCTCAGCAACATTTCAGAAACCCACATTTAAAAAGCCAATTCTACTGGTTTTCATATAAAGTAGACAGAAATAAACATGACTGTGTGTGTTTAAATGAGATCATTACCACATTGTATGAACTGGAACTCAAGAATTGTTTGCAAATATGCCAGCTTAAGACTTGGATTTGGAAGTAAATTTAGCAAAACAGATTTAAGGCTTCACTGAGTTGTTGTAAAAGAGGATGTATGTGCTGCTATGAAGCCTAAGTTGTATAAATAAAGGTCAAAATATACAATAAATAGTTTTATATTAAAAACTGACTACACTTACATTTGAAAAGGGTCGTTCACAGTTGCAAATCAACAGAAATTCATCAGCCGACTCAGCTTGTCTGAGCTTTATAGCTTGCTGTTTTTACTCAGCTGTTATACCTGACTCTCATAGTGTCATTTATGGTCTCAACAGGCATCACTTTTGAGGAAAAACAGGCTCTAAATACCTACTGTGTGCTACCTTCCCTGCAACAAAACAGAAGGCAGGCAAATTTAGTGACTAGATGGTGAACATGGTGGAGCATTTGGCCTTGGGCTGGGCAATATATTGATACTATATCATATCGTGAAATGAAATAAGATATTGTGATAGATTTTGGTTATCACTATATCATGATATGTAATAAGCGTTGTCTTTTCCTGTTTCTTTAAAGGCTGTATTATTGAAATGATGTAATTTTGTGAACTTAGCAACTGTTCTTGCTGTTCAGTTATTTGTCTTTACCATCTTGGTCATTATATCCTCATGATTATCAAAGATCTCATTGTGTTAATTAGGGATGTTCATGATTAATCATTAATTGATAAATCACTGTTAAAAATTATAAAAAATTATATAGTGGTTAAATTATCAGATTAATAACATATTAACCAATGATTGATCAATAGCCTAGAAATGGCAGTAATTGTGCCTAATTTTACATTGTTTTGTCTGGTCAAGGCATTTGTTGAATAATGAGAAAAAATATGTCTTATGTACCTTATAAATAATTAATCATTAATTGATATTGAGCATTTTCAACTTCGAGTTAAGGAAAATTTGGTCAAGTATTTGGTCAAAAATATCATGACATGTGATTTTGCAATAACACAGCAAACTTTCTTTATCACCTTCACCACTTCCACCCTTTGGAGAACGCAACATGTTGTCAGTCACGACCTACATGATCAGTGATAATTGATATTGACCAATGTCAAACTTCACTACTGGGATAGGTTTTTAGATATATCGCCCAGGCTTAATTTGGCCACTATGAGCCCAACAGTTGGTGCAAAACTTACATTAATCAGTCAATCAGTCACTCCAGATTGACACTGATATTGTTCCATATCTTGTGGACGTGTAAACAGTAGTGGTGGAATGAGTACAGAAAGTCTGTACTGAAGTACAAGTACTGCTACATTACTGAAATATTACTCAACTACTTGTAAAACAACAGGTACAATACTTAAGTAAACTTACAAAATATTCTTCTCAAAAACTTCTCAAAGTATTAGTTACTTTTTAACCATTGATGTTTAATGTATTATCAATAGTAGGCATTCAATGAAAGGTAAAACAAAAGTAAAAATAATAATAATTTTAAAAAAAACTTAATTACAGTAATGGGAGTAGGCTAATTGTAATTCATTAATTTCAGTCCTGGTAAACAGCCAACTGTATGCTAACAAGTTTCCCATATTGACTTAAAATGTGATAATATGTCAGTGCTTGTTTCCACTGGAACAAAGGTAGCCAAAATATCTGCAATTAAAGGTTTAATAGAATAAATAAATAACCAGTACTGATTTACTAACTTTCAGGTCAACAGGTTAAAATGGGGCTATATTTTGTTCAAAATGGGTTTAATGAATATAGCTTCATCAGAAAGTAATGTCATATCAAATAATCATACAAACGAACAAAAACATTTCAAAACATTTCATTTTAGTGACAGACTTCTTCATATAAACATCTCTGGGTTAATTTCAGCTACTGACATCCGTTTCTTATTTGTAACAAATTTAAATAACATTCAATCAAACATGAGACTGAATTAGAATTTTTTATTTTATTATTTCAATGATATTTGTAATACAGTGTAGGCAACCTTAGAACAGATGAGCTATAGTTTCTTAATTCGTCTTGCAGAAAGGCCAGCCACTCTCAAAGCACCTCCACTAACATCATAAAGAAGTTATACATTTATATAAAATAAAACAGCAACCTTCAGGAGGAAAGTGTGCACACTATTTCACAAAGGTCACACTTTTAATGAATATGACTGCTGTTTGGGCCGTCATCTACTAGATCCACCGATCACAAGACAAGATGCATCAGGATCCAGTTGGCTTATTGATTTCCAGGGCAAACCCTTAAATTATTGCACTGGGAAGTCATGAATTTAAATAAAAATGGTAGAGACTGTCCTTGTGAAAAAAATCAAAATATTCTGTAAATATCTGCAGAAAGTGATACATCAGTACATCTGTTCCTTTCATCACTTTAACTTTATGGTTGTAGTACAACTTACAGTTATGGTTATGGTTATGTAGTATAAATCTAGCATCATGTGTACATATCATACACAAACATGCCGTATGTCAGTCTTTGTTTGCCAACTCTTGGTTTCCTTGTATGCATCACACACACTGTGAATGCACCAATCTGACTGAGACTCAAGTTTGACATCACCTGCACTTACAAAAAAACAGGCAAGGCCTCCAGATAGACAGTAAATAAAATCCTGCACATCATAACATGATGACACTCATCTGCAGTCAATCATGAGCAGATGGGACAGTGTGACTGCCATGTTAATAATGTCCTCCAATCAATCATGTGAGGAAATGTAGTGATAACGGCCCGTGTAATGTCACCTGGGAGGAGATTAAAAGTGAGCTATGACCTTTCCTGGATTACACACGGACCCAGTAATCTGTTGAGACTGGCGGACACACCTCGCTGCATCTTAAAATATTCTTCTGCTGTCTCTGCCTGACCAGCGAGAGGAAAACACCTCTGCTGCTGACATTTATCAGCCCGCTTTGACTGATGTCCCATATGCCTCCTGCTTCCCCTTGAAGCCCAATTTCAGTTTCATTTTGTTTGTTGACAAATTTCATCAGCTCAGACAAGACAACAGTGGATAAGCTGTGAAGTTCACTGTTTTAAACCATTCAGGTAGAAATGTTTGCACTCTCTTTGCTCGCTCCCACAAAATAGAGGAAAATTGCAACTTGTCTAGACAGGCGGGGACCTTGGAGGGGAATTTGTCCTCCGGAGCGAGAAGCTGGTTGACCAGTTGTCAAACACTGCCCCCGTGTGGTGAAATCTGTTGACTGAGCAGCACAATACCCTGCAGTTTACCCTTTTGGTTTCCTCTTATAGTAAGTAGCTTTAAATCATCCTATTTTTGTCCAAAATATTCAAACCAAAGACTGAGGCTTTCTATGGCTGCACTGTTCTATCAGGTAGAAGTATTCTGGCAGTTTTAGGCTTAATTTTGTACATATTTTTGCTATTATTTAAAATAAAGTTCTGTGGGTTTGAACTATATTTGACTGCACAGCACGATTACTAACTCACCGGCAGACTGTGGTTTGTTAGTTTCAAGAAAACATTTGATGTCTACCTGTCATTTGATATGTGTGGAAGCCCATTACTGCAAAAGTAAAATCAAGATCCTGTAAGTCTGAATAATGAGAAAACTCAATATCTCCAAATAATGAGTCAGTATGTTGTAATAATGAGAACCTTTCTCAAAATAACTTACTTATTTCAATATAATGACTTAGTATAATAATGAGAAAAATAATAGGAAACTTTCAGATACCCCATTATTTTGAGATACGTACGTATTATTATCATTGTTTTGTGATACTAAGTCACTATTTGTGCAATATTATGTTTTTGAGAAACTGACTCATTATTTTGAGAAAGTCTCTCATTATTTGAGATAGTAAATCATCATTTTGATACCAAGTCATTATTTTGAGATACTAAGTAATTATTCTGAGTTTACTATATTACTAAAGATATTAAAGCTGCTTTTCTGTGTGGATTTTGGATGTTGCATGCTTCCTGTGTTCTACCCCGTGCGTGGGTTCCCTCACACCATCCCATGCCCCACCATCAAAACATGCAAGGTCAGTTCTCCCGTCAGCAGCCCTGACCAAGGTGCTGGCTTAGAACTGGAGTTGGTCACCAAGTGCTGCATGGTGGCTGCCCACTGCTCCTACAGTAATACTAGGATGAGTTAAATGCAGAGACTGGATCTGCCTGTGTACTTGCACTTGGTATAGTGGTATATGTCACATGAAAGTTGACCTTAACCTTTATTTTGCAATACAATCATTCATCATCATTCTGAGAAATAAAGTTATTATTCTGAGATACAAAGTCATTGTTTTAAGATATTACACATTAATTTGAGACATTTTGAGAAAATTTCTCATTTTGCCATACTAAGTCATTTTGTGACAAATCCCTCTCATTATTTTGAGATGCTAAGTATTTATTTTGAAAAAGTTTATTATTGCGCTTTATTTTGAAAGAGCTTAATTTATTTATTATTAGTAGTAAGATTTTTCTTTTTCATTATTTCAAGATATTAAGTCATTATTTTGATAAAGTTTCTCATTACAGTGACTTACAGGATCTTTCTTTCTTTCTTTCTTTCTTTCTTTCTTTCTTTCTTTCTTTCTTTCTTTCTTTCTTTCTTCACCTTGGCAGAAATGGGCTACAATAGCATCTAAGCATGAAACTAAGACAGACACTTGATATATGTTTACTGGGTCAATAATCATCTCAAAGCAGGCGTTTTCACTGATCATGACCTGCAGTGCTTCATGCTTTAAGCTGATAAATTCAGCCAACAAATAGCACAGAAACAACCATTTCTGGCCTGATACAAATGGTGTGTTTGGGCGTAGATAACTTATAGCGTTGGCAGAGGTTCGGCCTCACCAACTGCTTTCTATATTTTTATTGAAATCGAGCCACATCGACAGCCGCAAGAATGACCTGGTCTTCCTCATGGTTTCGGCGAGGAACAGGAACAATGTTCAAAGGTTGTTAAAAGAGGCCCGAAGGACAGATGAAGCTTTGTTTTCCATGAATCTGGCGAGTGTCCAGTGAACAAAGTCGATTTCCAACTCTTAAAATGGTTGTCTATTTTTTCCAGGAAGGCAGCAGAGAGAACAAGTGAAGAGAAAAGCCTCGAGGCACTTGTGTAAATTATTCTCCCTGCTGCATTTGGGGGGGGGGATCCCCAGAATGCCTGACTGGAAGATGGCTGCCAACAAAGTGAAATTGGGTTCCAGTTTATATAAATCAAGGGAGGAAATGTCCCCCTTTGTTAATCCTCCTCTCATGCAGCTGTACAAAATACTTGCTTCCACCATGCAACGTACTCCAAAATTCACTGGAACATGTGGTCAAGTGTGGATTGACTCTTGACTAAAAAACTGTATTACTGAGTAAAGCATTTGCTGGTGGATATTCAAAGGACCTCATTGCTCCTAGTTTAGTCCTACTAGCAGTGGTGGAAAAAGTATTAAGTTAAAAGTACTAAAGCATTCACAGCAATATATAAATACATATATAATTATCAAAAATAAAATAAAAGTACTCATTATGCCAGATGACCACATTCATGGTGCTGTATTTATCATATAAACCTATAATTGGATAATTACTAATTCATTAATATGTAAGCAGCATTTTAATGAGTGAATGGAAAGCTAGCTTTAATATCTTAAATATACTGCTGAGTAGTTTTATCTCAGCTACATGATATTTTATAATAAATGTAGTGGAGTAAAAAGTACAATGTCTTCTTCGCTAATGTAATGCAGTAGAAGTATAAAGTATCATAAGTACTCCATGAAGTATTTTAAAATTGCACTAACGCCCCTGGGCTGCAGAGCGTTCAGTAAGTTAAGTAGTGGGTCAATGCAGACTATGGCTGCAACTAAGGATTATCTTCATTGTTGATTAATCAGTCCATTATTTTCTTGATTAATTGATTAATAGTTGTTTGTTTTAAAATGTCAGAAAATGGTAAAAAATATCAATCAGTTTTTCCCAAAGTGCAAGATGACGTCCTCAAATGTCTTATTTTATTCATATCCCAAAGATATTCAGTTTACTGAAACCAAAAAATATTTGCATTTAAGAAGCTAAAATTAGAGAGCTTAAAAGATTTACAAACCAACTGATCGATTATATTTGGCAATTAATTTAATAATCGATTAATAATTGAGTAATCATTGCAACTCTAACGTACACAACCACTATGTAAACATGTATAGGTCTACTCATGCTTCAATCAATGTCCACCGTTTCAAGACCACAACTGCAAGTAAAATCAGCACCACAAACAAGCAAACAATTACAAAACTGAGGCAACTCACCACTGACAAATTAGTAATCCACTGATTGATAATATACTGACAAAAATCGTCCTGTTTCTTTGGCAAAGGTCCAGATGATCAAACCCAGTAACATATTTAGTCCAAAAGACATTACTTTCATAGATCAATACTTATGAACTGCCATTCTCATACTCTCCCATTCATATCCGTCAAAGTAAACAACTACTACGTAAGCATCATGCAGCATACCATTAGAAAGCTGAAATTCTTCCCATTGTTGCCAACAAGTTCAAGATACGATCACAACAGCCAGTACAGTCAGCACCACAAACAAGCAAGCAAGTAAACAATTACAAAACTGAGGCAACTCACCATTGAAGCCTCCAAGTAATTCACTGATCGATCATATTCTGACAAAAATGATCCTCTTTCATTGACAATGATCCAGTTGATCCATTTCACTTACAAATTTAGACCAAAACACCATTTCCATCGATAAATATCCACAAACTGCTTGAATAAGCCATATTTTGGTCATGAGATGGCTGCTGCAGTTCACCTCACTTGAACTAATAGGAACTATCATGTCCTGTCTGAAGCCCACAATAGCCAATAAGGTTGAAAGGAAAAGCTTGCTTCTTTTATGCCATGTAAAGACAGTTGCTAGAACTTAGATTTCTGAATTAAAAGTTTTTGAAATCTTTACTTTCATAATGCTGCCAAATAAAAAGGTTCTAAGAAAAAAGGCTTAAAATTGTGTTATAATTTCTATCTCACTTCTTTTGAGTGTAGGGGCCACATGTCTCAAACTCTGTCCTCTTTCCCAAAGGCAAGTTGAAATCCAGTGAGACTCCCTTTTTATATGTAAATGTTATCACCAGGGGGCTCAGTGAACAACCAGATAGCAAAGTGTGACTGAATTCTTACCAGCTCAATGCTTCTGATATTGTGACTTCAGAAAGTAACCTTATTTTATTTATATATTTATATTTATAACAGGAACCCATTTGAAAAGTTTCCACCACTTTTCTCTTTAATTTTTTGTTTTATCTTTACTTATTCATTTTCAGAGCAGCCCAAATAATTTCTACACATTTTTCTTAGCTGGAAACTCTCCCAACACCTCTGTCTCACTCGCTGGATTCATCAGGTAAGGTAAATTCTCAAGTGAGAGAAAAAAAAAAAAAACAGATGCTCAGTCCAGGGCTCTTTGAAAGGGTTTCAGAAAACTATGCAATTGAATACTTCCTCTTCTCTTAGTTTGTTCCTGTCAATTATATTACCTTCCTTGCCTCCATTTGTTCATGCTTTTGCCATTAAAAATACGAGTAATTCAAGTACGACATATTTAAGGTATGCAGGATATTGTATCCATGTACAGCACTTACAAAATTGGCCCTTCCTAAGTCCCGCCTCTTTATGCTCTGTTTTCCATTTGAGAAAGTCTGTTGCCCTGTGGAATCTTGGTCAACGTCACATCTTAAGTAAGCTAATGTTAGCAAAACACAAGCTAACTATTTAGCAAATTATTGATGCTGTTTAACAAGCTATTTTATTCACATTTTGCTAACATTACCTATCAGATGTAGCTACCAAAATGCTGGCTAACTAGCTAGCTAATATGCATCAATCCTTACTTGGCCAGTTAGCAACCATTTTGTTAACATTTGCTAACTTCACATGTGACTATATGTCATTTTTACTGGTCTCTCAGCAACTTTTAATCATCTCCATTTAGTTTTCTTTTGAACATAGACAAGCCCAGCACATAGCATATCTAAGTAGAGGAAACAGGACAGGAGAAAGTTGAGGGTCCACTGCTCAACAGTTACTGGAGCATGGAGCAAAGAGGGGCCCTTTTGTTACCTTTTGTTGTTTTTAAATTCTTCTTTCTTTACTAAAAACCCAATGAAAACAATCATGTGAACATCGTGGCTTCTGACCATTTTTGTTCACTTGATGGTGTGTGTGGTGTAATTTTTCTCAGAAGTTGTTTTCATTTTATATCCTTGATGGTGATACGTGTAATCCCTGCTTCTGGTCAGACTGAAAATGAATTGAATGTATTTCCTAGGCCCACCAGCAGATTTTGCAAGTTGATAAGCAATACTAGCTCTTTTAAAAACAACTTATGGATCCTCCTGAGTGGACAGAGTCACGAGCGGATCGAAATCTCATATTTTACAACGACACTGACTGCGCTTCACACTTGGAATAACACAATAAATCCAGTTTCATTGTCCCTGCCCTTGTCAAGTTCAGGGTTATAATAAACAATAATAACAATAATAACTAGCTTAGTATTAATATTAAAGTGAATACCAGTATGAAACTGCAATAAAGTAATTTTGTGCCAGAAAATGCATAGAAAAAGTCTATGTCTATATTATGACAATAAAATTTTATTTAGGAAAATGTCCTTCCCTTCTAGTTCTTTTTATTGGCATCCAGCATAGTTGTCTATCACTGCAATGTCCCCCGTTTATTTTTTTATTTTACAAATCGCACACTGTATAAAATGTGTTAAAACTGGGTCAGACATTTTGTTTAGCTCCCCCATAAATTCACAGCACATTTTCCTACATTTGCATTTTGCTGCAGCAGTATACTTCTTGTTTTTATGCATGAAATAAACTTCAGGTTATTAAATTTTATTTGAGATTTATTTTTGCTGCTTCATCCTCTAACCCCAACCTTAAAGACTCCACCAGTGAGGATTTGTGTATTGTCAACAAGGAGAAGGACTAGCCTTCATCTAGCTGTCTGTCACATGTTCACAGACTGACAGGTGACCTTCATAGTATGGATTGCCTCTTTCACTACACCGTGGATTGGAAAATATTTGTTATTAGCTACAGCACATTTTCTTACTGCTAAATATCTCTAGTTGCATCTCTTATGAAACCGATTGCTAAAATGAAATCCCAAATCACAAAATGAATCATACTTTTTGTCTGTAAAAACCCATTAACTGAAACCTGTGCCAGAGCAATTCTGTTGATTACATTTCATCTTTTCCCTAACCATTCCTCCCATCAACCGCCGAGGCTCGGGAGTCTGCACTTCTTCATTCCAGCAGCTGATTTCACTTGCACACGTTCAGCCACAGAGGGACGTGTAATCACTGAAACCTGCTGTTGCAGTGATTGGATGGAATGAAAACCTGTTGACTCTTGGGTCTCCGTGACAAATGGTGATGAACAACTGCAGTACCCTCACATTTAGAGGACAGAAAAACCACCTCTGCATTTCCTCATCTTAATGTTCCCTATATATAGTATATAGAGCTTAAAAGTGTGATTAATGAATATGAAGAAATATCGTTTGACTTGGAGTTGGATGAGCAAATCTGTAAACCTTGCAATAATACTGAAACTGAAACACATCCATATTCTTGATATATGTTCTGAAGCTATTTGCTTAAAGGAGAAATCAGTCAAATATTTACAGTCATAAATCAGAAAATTTCCACAATATGTCATCAGAGATGAAAAAAACATTAATTTAAGTTGAAATACTCACTTCTCTGACAACAACATTCTAGGTGCAGTTTCCTCCTTTGAAAGTTCTAACTCTTAGTTTGCCTGTTTCACATTAATTAGAGTTCAAATTAATGGTGAATGTTTTCCGTATGAGTAAGTGTCTGTTTATGAACCGTAAGAAATCATTAATAATCTTGCAGAAGGAGTAGATGTTTTTAACGGTTTAAACTGAGTCTGGCAGACTGGGGGCAGGCAGCCACTTAACTCAAAGTCCAGAGTACGTATTTTCAGAGCAGTGGGCTTTTGTTTTCAGGATAACAGACTTAGTTTTACATCAGCGATTGACATTTATAAACAACTGATCAACTTACAGTGTAGGACTTGTGGTGGCTTGTAACTGTAAATTACGTTGTTGTACAGTGTTCCTGCAGCCTGCCTGACCTTCCTCAAGTCTGTGGAGGAGAGGGCGAGGGGAAACAACTCGCTTCAACATTTGACTGTATATTAAATAGGAGTTAAACCAATGTAATATACAGTCTACGGGTCCAACTCACTATTTCGATGGTGACTGTATTCATTTTTGCATGTGCTATTGCTACATATTACTCCTTTAACATTGCCATTGAGTTTCTCCATATTGTAGTTTTGACTGGATGATAATCTGTCTTTCAAAATATGCATTTAAAATCCTGTGAAAAAGTTGAGACCAAGGATAGGTTTTTATTCTCCAAATAAGGCTTGTTTTAAGATGTTAACCAGGAAAAAAAAATGAGCAGGTTACCTTTTCAAGGGGACTATGATGATGATGTCTATACAGGACCGGCCGAAGGCATAGGCCATATGAGCAGCTGCCTATGGGGCGCCAACTTCTGGTGGGTGCTGATCGCCCACACAGGAAAATTAAAAAATAAATTAATAAATATTTGCTGCTGGGCACCTTTCCTCATTTTCTGCCTTGAGGTAACAAATGAACAAATAATTTAGAAATAAATAAGTACTCTTTGTACTCTCACTATTTTTCAGCTGCCCTGGCCTGCACATACTGTGCACACCGCAGGATGATGAGTATCACAGACAGCCAAAGTTTGGATTGCTAGACTGACTGACTGAGGCACATTTATTTCATAATGAAATTTCATAATGAAAAGGTCCAAACCTCCAGCGGGAGATTGTTAAACTGTATCATAGCATCACACGCTGCTAGGCAATAACTGCAGTAACATGAGCATTCACAGGAACGTGCATTGCTAAGACCAGGTGTAGTTAAGACTCGGCTTAAGTCTGCAACTGACATGAAGTCCAGTCTAAAGACTGGTCTTAGCTAAGACTGACTGAGCTGTTAGGACCAGGTGTAGTAAAGACCAGTTGGTGCAACCCACTCCAAGTGCACAAGGAAGAAAACTGAAAAGAGGAGGAGGAAAAGAAAGCCCAAAAGATGTATGTTTTCTTGTAAACATTAAATTACTGTTTTCAGTGTAGAAGTTGCATTTGTAGTAGTTTGCTACCTAAGTAGCAATAGAAATGATGCTACAATGGCTGCTCTCCCTGACCAATATCAGAGGCATTTCATGTCTTACACCTACCCTCGAGGCATGTGCACCAACACCTGATCTCGCCTGGGGCACAAAAATGGCTGAGGTCGGCCCTGTGTCTGTATGCCTGCTGTCGCTTATGCACCGCCTTGTAACCAACTCTGGCTCCTGTAATTTTCATTGTACACTTTATAATTTATAACCTGGTTGTCTCTAACTCTACATAGACAACTTCATTTGTATATGTTTTTATAAAAGGCCATGCTGGGGCAGCTCACCTCATTTATATGTGACATCCAGCAGTCCTCAGCTTCATTCCAGTAGTTGGCTTCATTACCAGGTTCCAAGGATTTCCACTGAGCATCTGCAGAGAGCACACTACACTCAACAAAATATAAACACAACACTTTTGATTTTGCTGCCATTTTTCATAAGATGAGGTAAAAGATCTAAGACTTCTTCTGTGCACACAAAAGGTCTATTTCTCTCAAATTCTGGTCACAAGAGCACTTCTCCTTTGCCATCATAATCCATCCACTTGACAGGTGTGGCATATAGAGAGGCTGATTAAATAGCATGATTATTGCATGGTGTGCCTCGGACTGGTCGCAATCAAAGGACACCTTATAAATTACATTTATTAGACACTGAACAATGGCTATTTCACATATGGCTATATATACATATATATACACACACACACTAGGGTTGTGCCGATTGGCGATCCGATCGTATATTGGCGATTGAAGGGATGAACAACGATCGTTTTTTTTCCCTTGGCGATATTACCAGAGGTTGTGGCAAATGCGCAGTTAAGAGAGGGAGAGACAGACAGGCAGAGAGAGAGAGAGACAGACAGAGACAGACAGACAGATAGGCAGAGAGACAGAGAGAGAGGGAGACAGAGGGAGAGGAGAGAGAGCGTGTGTGTGTGCCTGCCTGCATATGACGCGGAGCTTACTGTGGCTATAATTAATTGATTAACAATAACAAAGCACCATGAATTCAGACACTTCTGACCCTTAATGCACTAGATTCATACTTTTCCAAATTACTTCTGGGTTAAATACTGTCAGATGGCAGCATACGGACGATTTACCTCCAACAGTTGGCAGTAGTGAAATGCGTCTGTCACAGAAAAAAAATAAATAAATAAATATATAATTCTAACTTGTGATCACTGACTTTATTAAGCCGACTGTATCTAACTAACACCACGACACGCACCGTGCCAGAGACGCAGCACCAGCGTCTGACCGCAAACAAAATAAGGGATCTGTGTCAGCTTAATATCATGACTTTAAAAGCACTGAATTACTTACCTTAACGAATTTCGTTAGAATAAAATATGAAGAATTGTAAAATATCATTTCTATGAGGCTGTTCAGTCAGACATCGGCAGATCACAAGTAATTAACTTATATCATCCTGGCAGTCTAGCGAAGATCAAGCTATTGCGTTCAGTCAATATTGTGTTCATTATAATGTTGATAGTGCTTAAATAACATTTTCTGCCTAAAAAAATTAATACCTTGATAATACAGTACTCTGAGCCTTAAGGTGGAGCAGACATTCAGTACATGATGTGTTGCGAAATGTACACACATTAATGTGGCGGCTGCAGAGTCGCCACATAATCAATATCTTCATATCTGAATTACGCATCATATTCTTATCTAAAGGTTTATGATAGATATTGTAAATCTTACAGCATAAAGCTTTATGTGCAAACTATTTAAAAAAAAAGGGGTCTTGGAGAGTTTTAACTCTCAAACAATCATGCTGGGAAATGTGCTAATATGCTGGGTAGTTTCTTAGAAATTCATTTAATGAGTTGACTGAACTCTGTACAGTACATTCATTCATACTCATTTCAAGTCAAAAATTCAAGTTAGATTAATACATGATTATAAGTCTTCTGAAGAAATACTAGAAAATTTAAGTTTAACTGACTTGAATAAGCAAAATTGTAATTTATGTTATGTTAAGGAGAAAAGATAAGTTGATTCCACTAAATCCTGTATGATTTTTGCATCAATATTGTCCTTATCTAAACCAAGGCTCTTATGATAGAGTGTGCTGTATGCTGTACAGGCGATAAAGCTTTTTGTGATTTGGGGCTTCATAAATAAATTTGACTGTACTTGTATTTGTACTTGTAAGAGCAAAGCACAAGAACATAATGTAATACTATAGCTTTACCACAAGATGGCGATCAAGGTCCATTCTTTTAGAAGCTTCCAAGACTTCCTCAGACATTTTTAGTTTCACAAACTGAATTATATTATAGTTTTTCATATAATACTTCAAATAATACACAGATCAAACAAATCAGAACACATATAACTGTCAGAATGTGGCACACAGTAGCAGTGAGGTTTACAGTGCCATATAGATCAGTCAGACGCCTCTCACTGTGTCTCGCCTCCATTGCTTTGCGGCCTCCTGCTGCTGCTGGAGGCAGAGATGGAGCTCAGCCTGAAACCCAGTGAGCGTGTCACTGCGAGAGGGGAAAGATATCCCCTTTGGTTCTGCCCGACACGATGTGGCATCTGTGGGTTGTGTAACTCAAGTGGAAGGGAATTAGAAGGGAAAAAAAGGTTCAGGGACTCTAAAAGCAGTCACAGAGAGGTCACATGTCTCTCTGTATCGCCGTGAAAATGTTCAATCTGCACTTTGATGTTCGTGCTCTGCAGCCAGATCAGTTTGAGGATATATTGTCTAGAAAATGTACATGTGGAGCACAAATGTCACCACAGGTTTTACACACAGGTTATTTGTGCGCCTTTATATGACAAAGAGTGCCTTTTTATACATGAGCATCCAGGGCTGTTAGTGCTACTTTAAAAATGTATTCTTATACAATTACAAAAAATTTTTTTAAAATTTAGTCAGTAACCTAATCCAAGTATCACACTATTAAAGTAATGTAACGTGATTATTTTCTGTTCTTTTTGGATTGGGCCTAGTTCAGCACCACATACAGTGAAATTAAATTTAGCCTAGACCATTCCAGTCCCCAGCATCGCCACTTACAACCCCAACATGTTATTTACTGACAGCAGTTGACTGCTTGTAATAATAGCACAGTCCTACACGGATCCAGTTGTGCAACCCCTGCACCCGCAAAGCTGAGAACCAGAACTGAGCTGTATCTGTCTGGAACCGTTAATATATAGCTAATACTTTCTGAAACTTTCCGCAAAGCCGGTTGACAACGTTATTCTCACAGTCCCAGCGCACCAGAATCCTCCCAAACTTGCGACTTGGCCTTCGAGGAAGTATTTTCCACGATTTCGGCTTCTCTACTGACCATTTTTGCCTTGATGTCATCCATTCTAGCAAACAGCCGACATCGGAGTCAGATTAAACGTTGATGTCCCGGTGTTCGGCAGGATGTGGGGTCAAAGGTCGTGTCGTAGACTTTCACAATAAAAGCCTCGCGGCTGCTTAGGCTCGGCGAATATAAATTTCCAAAGTTTGAATTTTCATTTTCATTTCTGATTTCTCAATGAGGAAAAAAAAAAACATGTTATTGTATTGTATGTGTTATAATATTGTTTTCACCTGATGCCCATCCACAACTAATTAATTGTTCCCTGTGACCACATGTAATATTTTTAAAAATGTTTTTTTTTTTACCCGTTACACAAAGTTTTTTAGGACAGGGCTCTAAGTAGTGGTGTTGGTAGTAGTTTTAGTACTGACATGTTAGCAAGCTTACTGGATTTCTGTAGCTAACATTAGCTATAAATGTTTCTTTAAATCACATATTGAGTTGCTGAGATTATGATTTTCTCAGCTGAAGGCTTAATTTACACTATACTATGTTGTCCCTCTTTTCTGATTTAATGACAAAACATGAGAGATCTTTCCACCCAGTGAAAGTATTTTAATAATAACTGATAATGAATTGGCAGCTCTTTACTGTAACTGCAGTGGAATACCTTTTTTTGAATCCTAATTACATAGCCCCATCACATGTCATCCTGTAAATTAAAAGCTATTAACATTTGCAATTCATTCTGCATATGAGCACTTTAAGGAATCAGGACACGTTTTTCCTGGAAGTTTTTGGCAACTTCTCATCATTAACACCAATAACAAAGCTGTTGTCTGTCCTTGAGTAATGGCTCCTGTGTAAAAGTTGCTTCGAGCTCCCTGCCAAGCCAGAACAGTGTGGATCAAACATGTTTTTTATTTACAGCCAAGGTCCCTGCGAGGTCCACATTAACCTCTCAGTCTTATTTACTGTACCTGCTGGCCCGTATTAAGCAGAAGCCTGAGTCCAGTTAGAGTTGGATGTAATTCTCCCGTACCCTGAGCCCAGATGTCCAGATTTCTTGGACGCATTAATTCATCAATCCAGGCAAAGGGTCCTTTAGCAGTCTGTGCCGCATTAGCCACTGTCTCGTAACTCTCTTAAAATCTGGCTCCTGGGGTCGAACTTTTGAGCTTCTTGCCAATTAAGGGCAGTTGTGTGGTAAGCAGATCCATTCCTCCCGTGCCCGGAGGAATCACTATGTCTTATTTCATTCTAATTCCACTTTCCATCATGTTTTGGCGGCGGGACATGATGGGAATGGCTTGTGACAGTTCTGACCTATTTGGAGGTCTTTCTACACAACATGAGCCGGTGAACTCTTCCTCACTCGCTCGCAGTGGCCTTCTTGTCCTCGGCGGCCGCGTACAGTTTTTCATCTCTCGGCCGCCATTATGGAGAATTTTTAGTGACCTCCTGCACCCTCGACCCCGTATCTGGTGAATGATGACATTTGCTGGAACAGTGTCACAGAGCAGCAACTACCGGCCAGAACAGCTGTCAAAACATGTACTATTGTCTTGTTGTTTACTACTAATTACACTGAAAAAAGAGATTTATTGTACCAACTTTTAAATATTACTTAAATTGGTAACAGACAGTGAACAGAGTTGTTTCAGATCAAGTTAATAAGTTCGATGAAAACAGTGCTCTAAGTCAGATGTTCTCAATAATGTCACTGCTTTTAAATCAACAGATGCTCATTAAAGGAGAAATATGTAGTAATTGCTCATGCAAACATGAGCACAGCAGTCCAGACAGTGAGTTGGAGACATAAACAGTGTTTTAAATAGGTTGAAATCCTATATAATATACGATCTATGGTTCAGGCGAGTTGTTTACCCCCTTGCCCCCTCCTCTTCAGGCTGCAGGAGCACCGCAGGAGCACTGCAGGAGTGCTGCAGGAGCACAGGACGCTGGAAACATCATAAACTGACAATAACAAGCGACAACAAATCCTCCACTGTGAGCTGATCAGCTGTTTATAACTGTCAGTTATCAGTCAATGTAAAGTTCAGCCTGTTATCCTGAAATCAAAAGCACACTGCTCTGAAAATTCAAACTCAGGAGTTCAGTGACTGCCTGTCTCACTGCCTGCCAGACTCCATTAACATACTGCTCAATTTAACATTCTTCTAAAAGATTATTATGATTTTTTACAACCCATAAACAAACAAGCACTCATTTGGCAAAAATTTGGCATTAATTTGATCTCTAATTAATGTGACACGGGAAAACAAAAACAGTTATTCTGGCCTGGAATTAAACATTTCAAAAACTTTCTGAGTCATCAAGAGAAAATGGCGGCTCAACTGCAGAGAGAAAAATCTAGAAAAGATGTTGACTTCATGATGTCAGAAATAAAACACTAAAAGAAACCTAACTGACAAACCTTTACTGAAATAAGAAAAGCAGGTTAAGAGAGCAGGGTTGTAAAATCAAGTTTTTATGATGAACAAAAATATTACATTAACTGTTATTAAAATATACTTTTTACATGTAATGTTTATAAGTTTATAATTTATACATTTGCAATAGTTTAATTCAGTAGTTTTCAAGTATTCATCAGGGTTGGATTGTAACAGATTATTATGCAATCAGATTACAAACAATATGTAACTATAATCAGATGAGATTATGTTTGAAACAATGTGTATTTAGATAATAGTTACATTGTCAAGAAGTACTTGATTATAGGGATTGTAACTACTGTATATATCGAATATTGTGATACTTAAAAAAAAAAAAAAAGGTCTAAATACCACACCGGACTGTGACAATATCTACCATGATATTACATGGTTAATCATTTTTATAATTTTTATTTTACAAAAGGATTGCTTCTGTATACTGTATTGTTTTTGTTTTTTAAATACAAATATTCATTGGCAAAAACATTTTTTGCACATGCTTAGGTCATGGCTGGATAGTTTTATTTTATTTTATTTTATTTTATTAAAGAAGGAGAGCAGAAGCACTTTAATTTAAAGGAAAACAAATTTTATATGAATAAAAATTCTGTACACATATATTATTTCACAGATTTATTATTTGATAAAGAACAATTTATTAAGTCATCATTTTTCTTTGTCTTTTAATATTGTGGTAATTATTGTATCATGGACTTTTTTATAATCGTACCTTGTGTTTTTGGCATTGCCACATCCCTACTTGATTACATATTTGATTATGTCTTTAACTCATGAAAAGCACTTCTCAGATATGTTTTTTTTTTTTTTAAGACAGGTCGTTGGGAGAAAAAGGAGCCCCCTGCAAAATGCATTTTATTTGCAATTAAAATTAGATTTTTAAAGTGACAAAATCATATTAGTGGTAATTAGATTTTTGTGGCTGCATCCATTTTGTAGTAGTTGGTGCAATATTTCAATGTTTGATCCAAATGTGATCCAAAATATTAATGCTTCAAATATCCATAATAGGGCCTTATGGACAAGTTTTTGGGTTGCTGGAAATATACAAATTGAGTTGGTGTTTTTTCTCCTCCAACATAACTTTTCTTTTCCTTTTTAAAGCTGTTTTTAATTTATAAGAAAGAACATCCAATAAACCATTCGATCACTTCTGGAAAACGGCTGCAGACCATCTGGACTAAAATCCATCTATTATCAACTTATTAACATTTCCAACTGCTGACTTGATGGTTTATGAGAAAGTGAGTCTCATAACTCTTCATTGTTATTGAATTGCTCATTTCGGGTTTGTTTGCTCCAGATGTTCTGCAGCCGTTTTGTCAGCAGTGGTAAAACGGATGGAAAATGAGTAACTGTTTCACCACCAATTACTGTGATTTCACTTCAAACGGTATTTTGATGATGTTGCTAAAACATTTCTATTTCAAAACAGTCATCTCAAACCCAGTGGTGACATTTTTTAGCTTTAAAGGATTACGTGATTATTTTTGAGTGATGAGTGGGAATTTTTAAGAGTCTTGGGCTTGGGAAACAGTTTCAGAAATCCAGTTCAATAAATCTGAAAATACAAAAGTCATTCTGAGAATTAAGGGCTGTCGGCTATACGCACACCGTAAAATGGAAATGATGCTAAACTTTTAAATGATAAGAAGTAAAAATCCCCGGTTACTTTTAAAAGTATTTTCTAGATACAGAAAGTAGTAAAGACACCGTACAAAGGAAACAAGAGCAGCACTTTAATTCAACCATAAATAAAAAAGGTCACTGTTCATCATGAGTGTATAACCCAGTTACATCTCTGCATCACAGAACACACATGAATACATGTGAGTCATTTTTTTTTTTTTTTTTACCAAATGAGCATCAAGACAAGCTGCACTAATTCTCTTAGCCATCATTACTAATGGAAAAAAATCTGTCCTTTGATCCAGTCCTATAAAAACTGTTTTAACGGTCTGTTTTATTGTTAAATTAATTACAAGAAACAAACAAAAACTGGCAGGTGGTTGAATCTAATTGCTGACATGTGACATACACAGTAATGGAAGAAGTACTCTGTTCTTTTACTTACGTGTAAGTAACAGTGTCAGTAGCACAAGGTAGAAATACTCTATTTCAAGTTGTATATTCAATTTTTTTTTTCTCATAAGTAAAAGTACAAAAGTATTCATTATGCAGAATGTCCCGTTTCAGAATAATGTATCTCACTGGCCACTTTACTGGGTTCATCTGTAAAAGATAATATAATCTAATACAATAGCTTTTATTTTCTTCTTCTTTTTTTGTCATAAAGGGGTTAATTCAATTATATATTTAAGCACTGAGGTCATAGTTGGTGGTGGTGTTGTTGTTCTGAGTTACATTTTTATTCAGAGGTGTTCCTGGTGATATTCTGTTGCCTTCATGGATGAAAAATAGAAACCCCTCTCAGTATGTTGTAGTACTATGATGCTACCTTTAAAGGGATAATTCAACCCAAAATCAAAAATACACATTTTTTTTCCCAGCGTCTGTTTCCAAAAATCATGACTCGGTTACCAGAACTACTTTCTTTTTTTACTAGAAAGAAAATAGTTCCAACATGAAACTGTTCACAACAAGGTGTGTGGATTATCTTGAGTAGCTGGGTCATGATTATTGGAAAGAGACACTGGTGCTGAATTTTTCAAATGTGTTTGTTTGTTTGTTTGTTTATTCATGGGTGCTTTGAGCACCACAAAATGAGTGCCATTTAGTCCCATTATATCCAAGAGAAGGCTGACATCTCTCCGGCCAAAAACCAAAACTCTGCACTTCACACACACACACACACACACACACAACTATTACCTCGATATTTGAATTTTTCTGACTCACAAAATATGAATGCATAACTAAATAAATGAATAACTAACTAACTGAATAAATAAATAAATAAAACTAAACGTTATAAACTTCATAAGAGTAAGAATCATGGCAGAGCTGTTGTATTGAATTGCATTAAACTGTACAGGTGTACCTAATAAAGTGGTCATTGAGTGAATATTATATTATTCGATGCATTAATATTTTTTTTATGTATTACTAAGTAAATCGGTCTTGTATTTTAATGTTAATTGTGTTTCATACGTTATATTACTTATTTTTGTGATCTTCTTTTTTAACTGTAATACCTCAATCCTGTCTCTTTATTCTTTTAAAATATATGTGAATTTTAACACAACAAATTACAATTTTGTTGTTCTTGACAATAGAGTTCTTGAATCATCGATCTTAAGTACAAGTACCTCAAAATTGTACTTAAATACAGTACTTGAGTAAATGTCCTGTCCCCCGTCCATAAACCAGCCGGGTGCCTCACTCCTAAATCATCTTATTTTATCTAATTTGTTTATTCTCACCGGGCTCGAAGCAATGAATTATGGGCCACATCAGGGGGAGATGGCACCTCCACAAATACCTGTTATAATAATATTAATTTGCTGGTTAGTTTATGAATTTCCCCCCTTGGGTGCAATAAAGTTTTGTTTTGTTTGTTTTAATCCATGATATTATGTTGTAGTGTTACATTATATTATTGTGGATTTTATTTTATTGTTGCTTTATTGATCTGAATCTGCACAGTCGGCCCTAAAGTGATGAAATAAATGTTGTGGGATAAAATGCAGAATATTTACTTCTGAATTGTTGCAGAGTAGAAGTGACTGTGCACTATTTCTACATGAGCCACATGTCAGTCAACACCCCCAACACACCACCACTCCATATCTGACACACTGCACCTTATTTTACTGCTGGATGCTTTTGCACCTCGTTACCTCTCTTGTTTGTATTTCACTTGTATTTTATTGTTAATTATTTTATGTGCTTTATATTATTTATTTTTGTACTTTTGTTTACTTTTTATGGCTAATATCTTATTTCATTCCAGCCTATTTATTTTCTGTAAACATGTGAATTTTTGATACAATGCACCAGTTGAAGATGACATACTTGCACTTTTGTTGCACTTGCAAAATGACAAGAAACTTCTCCAATCTTGAATCTAAAGTACAAGTACCTCAAAACTGTACTTAACTTTAGTACTTGACCAAATTTATTTTCCACCACTGGCCAGCAACCAGCAACAAATACTGAATCGCCTACACTTAACAGATGAACAGTCTGATTATAGCTTGTTTGCCACTGATTTCCTTCTGTATTTGTTTAGTCTGTTCAGGCTCAGAGCAGAGCAGAATGAGACAGGGCCGTAGCAATGAATTATGGGCTGTGTGAAGAGGAGATGGCACCTCTACAAATCCCTCTTAACCCCACATGATCGCCTCACAAACCATAACAAAGCGTCTCTGTCTACCTGCTTACAGCTCAAACACACCTTCATCAGTGGCGTTCCTGATTAAAATGATGGCTCTGAAAATTCACTTCCTGTAAACGCTGCTCCTGTTTGACATTTCGTCAGTCACACAACACTCTGTAATCTCCCTCACACACTCTTTTCCTCCCCTGGTTGCACGTTATGACCCTCAGAGCTCAGATGTCGAGCCTCTCCTGGTTCGTTCCCATGCTCAGGCCGTGCTGGGCCCCCGACTCGTCAAGGTGTAGGAAGGTGGGGGGGGGGGACTTACGGGTGGTCGAGACTGGGAGTAGAAAGGTTTTTTTGGTGTACCAGTGGGGTTCCTCCACCCCACCCCACCCACCCCTCCACTGCACTCCTGAACCCCTCCTCTCCTGCTCACGGGGGTAAACCTTTTAACACACGCGCCATTCTCCACTGGGTCAGGCCGAGGTCTCCAGCCTTTCACACGTCGGCCGCTAATGAGGTTTCAAAATCTCAGAACAAGGTGAAGGAGTCTGACCTCCGCTCAGAAACTGAGCTGCAGAGAGACGGCAGCACTGTTGGTCAAATCACTTCTGACATAAAACCACAGAACAATGTGCAGTAGTCTGGCTCAGGGATACACTGAGAGAAGTGATGCTCGCTCAAACGCTCAGTTTGACCTAAAAAATAATCAACGCTGCTTCTTGGTAAGTCCAATATGATGCGTGCTCTATGCAATGTGGCGTTTGTGGATTGAGATAAAATTTTGTGTATGCAATTCATTCAATTATTTACTCCAGATAATTGTAAGCTGCAGCCTGCTATTAGCGTCGGTGTACCAGTGTGGGAGAGCTGTGCAGCATCTCTCAGTGTTTTTCAAATGTTCTAACTGAGCTACAGGAATTTGGCTTGTTTTTGGAGTAATTTTTGGACATCTGAGTCGAATGTGAGCTGGAAACAAATACCCTGCTTGTAAAAGTTGCAGCACTAAAAGTTTTAATTCTTGTCTTTTTTTGATTTTTAAGCCAAAACCTCTTAAAACATAAACAGGATATTTTTAAATGATAGGAATCTTGACTATTCTGGTCTAAAAAGGCAGAAAGCAGAAGAGTTGACTGAAAAAGGAGGGGAGTAAAAGTTTAGAGCCTGGCTGTCAAACTCTGTAACAGATTGAAAACTTGTAATGTCTTCATTTTATGCATTTTAAGACTGATTATTTTACCCGAAAAATCAATACCACACAACCTGCATAATACCTAAAAATGCAGCTTTTTTTGTCATTTCTAATTTAAGTAGTTTATTTAAGAAAATTAAAGGTCGTAGATCATGAGGTTAAATGTATCTCGGTTTAATTATTTAATACATTTAAATATGTAATATAAAGGTAGTTTTAACCAGACTAAATTTTATAGATTCCACTGGAGTCAAAAGCTGAGATGGAAGACCAGCTCCTGTACTGAGAGATGAAAACCAGTTTGCTTTAGTAGGAGTTTATCTGTTGGTTTGATTTAGTCTCTGCCTCATTTAGTTCTCCTGAATTGCTAATTGTTTTTACTAGTAAGTTGGCTCATTAAAATTCACATTTACAGATAAAAACTAGGGAAAACCAACATGCTGGGCTGATTTAGTTTTGGGTTTTTACAAAGGATAGCCATGGTTATCTGACCTGGTAGCTTTAACCTGATACAGCCGTGTGGTTTCTCTGTATAAGAGCGCAAAAAAGTGCCACAGAGAACAAGAAGGAATGAAAATTATATTGTACTTATGTGGTGTTTTAGGCTGCTTTACACTGAGGGGGCTTTATACCCTGTTTTAGACTGTCAAGTGTCTAGATTTGTTTTTGATGCTTTTGTTTTTTACTTGCTCTTCATTGACCAACTCTAATGTGCTGCATTATGCTGTTTATGAAATGGAAAACTTAATAAATTACAAAAGGATTCCACTGATCATCAACCAGAGTGAAGTTAATCTTTTAGCGTTCAATGATGTTTAGTCGTTGCTGCCAACTTAAAAGGCTGTTTTCACAGAAATAACACATTTCTAAGGCATAATCAGAAAAAGGCAGATTCTGTAATATTAACACAATTTTGACAAAATATGCAGTTGCTGCATTTCATCTTTTACTGCTAATACAATTACATGCACTTATTATTATTTACTTATTTTTTTACCACAGGCTATAATAAAAATGTTATTCCAGTCATCAGTAACATTACAATCTTAAAATCATTTAAAATGAAATCATAAAATATGTTAACTAATTCAAATTAAGCTATTTACAGCATTTATTTATAGTTGCATTTCTCGTTAATAAAATGTCAGTTAACAGAATAAACTTTAATCATTGATTATTTGTTTTATGCTAAACATTAGCAGTGGCTACATTTTGCTCCTGTTTGTGATACCACAGATTACACACATCACAAGTGTAAAATATACAGCGCAAATCATCAAAAACCAAAACAAAAAAAAAAAAAAACTGAACAAATAATGAACAAACGACTCATCACTGTTTTATAACAGATCTTATTTTTTATTGAGGAGAGTCAAGTTGGGCTTTCCATTTTTAGAAAATAAACCAATGACAATATTACAAATAATGAAATTGTTACATCATTCACAGGGTTACAGTCAATATACATTTATACAGAAATACAGGATCTCCCACATCATCAGTCACAGTGGTCTGAACCGGCACTGGTCTAGAATGTGGGCTTTAAAGGACCGGGGAACACGTGAAGATCCCCCGTCTGTACGAGCCAACAGCCAGAGTGGTAGTGGGAGGGAGGGGAGGGTTCAGGGGCGGGGAGGGGGGTTAACAGAGGGGGAATACAGGGTCATATCGGGGAACACAGGTGGCGGGGTGCCGTAGTGGTATGAAAGTTTGTCCAACAGAGGGAAAGACGCAGCAGCAGCCAGCGTTTGTCCATCAGCAGCCACTGGAGCTCTGCCTGCTGCAACATTCACAGACTATCTGCACCTGAAAACGTCAATCCAACAAGCTACATTAATAATCTGACCACCACAGCAGTAGAGGGCGCTCTGGCGCTTCGTGTTGCATCCATTAAAAACAGGAGCCATTTTCTGTCTTCCACAACAGGAGGCAGACCTCTCACTCTGTCCAGACTGTGGCTGGGCGGCGTTCAAACGCAGCCCAGTGGGTACAGCCTGGCACGGCTCGTGTTTATGCACACTATCATGTAACAGTAACACTGAGACTTAACGGTTTTCCTCCGTCCTTCAAAAAATTGGCACACGGTGAGGGCAGGACTGAGTGATTTTTTTTTTCTTCTTTACTTTGCTTCACAGATGTAAGAGGAGAAAAGTACAGTATGTTTTACTGGAAAGCTGCAGTCGACAAACGTTGTGTGTGTGTGTGAACCACGTTGCGTCTGCTTCGATTTCCAGAGGAAAACTGTAAAAAGTTTTTTTAACTAGAGAAGCCGGAGTCTGCAAGTGTAGATGGCATATTTTTGGCTGCTGTAAAACCTCCCAAGAATCTGAAAAGTTAAATAATGTGTTTCTGGGAAGTGAACAGTAATAAACAGCTGCTTTGAAGGGGAAATAAGCAAGTGAAATAAACATGAAGGACACAAATACCTTTCTGTATATACAAATCTTGACAAAACTTGAACAAACAGTGAATTTAAATTTCCCATGATCCGACTGCACTCCTGTACTGTGAAAACCATTTTAGAGCTGCAACAATTAGTCGATTAATCTATTTGTTGTCGACTGTTAAATTTAACCTTAACTATATTGATAATGGAACAGCTGTTTTGAGTCATTTTGGAAGAAAAAATGTGCAAATTCTCTGATTGAAAACAAGACATTTGTGGACGTCACTTATCGAGAGTTTTCACCATTTTCTGACATTTTACAGACCTGAGAACTAACTAATTAATCAAGAAAATTATCCGCAGATTGATCAATAATGAAAATAATTGCTAGTTGCAGCCCTAAACCACTTACGGTAATGTACAATAATTTCACCTAAATGAAATATTCATTCTGATGTCAGAGAGCTGATAAAAGAATAATCACCATATAAAATTTCTTTAAGAGGCATGCCCTCCATAAAATCCGTACCAGATGAATTAGTAACTTGCTTTCTATACATTTTTCAATCGTCTAGAATTAGGGTATCAGGGCTTTTTTCACAGCTTTGGGCCGGAGTAAAGAAAGCAGCCACTGTGCTGTTGAAAAGAAATCGGAATCACTTGAAACACTTGACATAAGTGCGTCAATCTTTTCTCCTACTATCATTGCTCAGCTCGAGCTGCAACAATACGTCTCTTTTGTGCCAACAAAATCATAAGATACATAAATACTTCATGCAGTGCTTTCAAACACTCCACATCCGATCAAAAAGGCTTTCTTAAACTCCTTCAGATGAAATGGAAAAACAACAACACACTAACCCCCACAGAAGGAGCTTGACAAAAAAAAAGTATTCTCTTAGTGGCAAGAAAACACTGACAGCAACACAAAGTCAACTTCAGCAATAAGGATTTCCGCCCACCTTGTTTAAACGGATAGTTGGATTATTTGAAGCGAGGTTGCATGAGGTAGTGAGTCAACAACAAAATATATTTTAGCCACTTAAAAAAGGCCCATCTAAAAAAGTCAACATCACTTTAAGTGTATGCTGTGCTTGGAGTATTTTCAGTGCTTTACCTCACCATCAGACAGCCTTTTACAATGAGAAACTGCTGCTTGCTACTGCCTTTCTCGCTCTATCAGGCTCCGTTAGTAAAATCAGTCATTTTACCTTGCAGAACACAAGGGTTGCTGGTCTACCACTGCCTCGATCTGTAAGTTTGTTTGTGTCATTGTGTGACTTCAGTGTTTTAAAAGGTTACTGCAGATTCTCTGATGTCATACAAATACACAAACAAACTAAGCCCTCGAGGCAGCATCGGACCAGCAACTCCTGTGTTCTGTGAGGTAAAATGACTGATTTCTACCCTACGGAGTCTGGTTGAGTGCACGAGACAGTGATATCTGGCTTATATAACAGTGGTTTCCCGTCAGAAAAGGCTGTCTGATGCCAAGGTGAAGGGGTTAAAATATTTTAAATATAGCATATAGTTAAACTGATATTGATTTTTTTTTAGGTTTCTGCTCGTTAAAATGAAGTTTTTCCTTGTCACAGTCACCTCAGTGCTTGCTCTTGGTGGGAACAATTGGGTTTATAAAGAGTACAGTCCAACCTGCTCTATTTGAAAAGTGCCCTGAGATAATTTGTAATGATTTGGCGATATATAAATAAAACTGAATTGAATTTTAAGGGCTAAAATATGTCCTTAGTGATACACTGCTTAGCTTCCTACATTGGTGCTTCTCCAAACTGCATGTGACCTGCATCTACTGCAGCTAATACACTGACTATCTATAAGTACGTCATAGAGCCCCACTTCAAATAATCCAAACTTTCCCTTCAAGGTAGTTCCTTCAAGCAAAGTTCAAGGATAATTGCTTGATTAATAACTCAAAGTCTTGGCAGCGTCCGTGGACAAGCATCTGAATGAGCTTTAATGGGGCCGGAGCAGAAACTCACCAGCCTTGTGTATACTTTAGATTAATTTCTTGAACAACGTTAAGTGTTTTTCCTGACGACGGAATATTTGCCGCACCATGAGAAGAGCCTTGCAGCGTAAAACTGATGAGCTGTTAAGTACTGAGAAATGGAAAAGGAAGACGGTTCTAAAGCTCAGTTAAAAAAGCAAACTGCATGTTGGCATCGGTGGCATTTAGGTCACAGCATCACTTCTCAGTCGCCTCTCAGCTCTGACTAACAGCTCATGATTCTCCTCCTCCAGTTTCATACGTTATAAAAGCTTCCAGGGGAAATATTCGTTCTGATGTGTTGCACTGCAGATGAAAATAACCGAGGAGAGGATTACGGAGCAGAAAGAGAATAAAAATCCCTCCTCCTCCGCTTTCGGCCTTGAATTCTCTGGACAGCCAGGGATAATGAAAGGTAAGACGACAGGGGGTGCAGTGAGTGAGGTTTCTCACTCCCTTTAACTGAGGGCTTTGGTGCTAAAGCTGTCTGTAGTGACACCACAAAACTCAGGTCAAGTTTGAGGATTTGGTACGAGCGAACATGGCAGCATTGTCCAGTCTGGAGGAATCTTTTTTTTTTTCCCACATGCAGCATCAGGACAAGACAAGACACAACTGTCCCACTGATGAACGTCAGTTCGCCTGCTGCTGTTAGTGCTTTTAAACTTGCCGAGACGAAGGCAGACAACTGCTGGAAGCCGACTGTGGAGATCAGTGGGAGCGGCAGACAGGTGGCTGACAGGCATGTGTGTGATCAAGGGAAGGGAGAGGGAATCAGCGCCTGGACAGAGCGGCTGTGATCGGGGCGCGGCCTACCCCGCTGTGAACGGACACATCTTACCGATGGCTCGCAGCTGGACGTCCATGTCTGGCTGTCAGGTTCTCGGAGCGGAGCCCAGTAGGAACTCTGCGCTGCTGATATCATTTACTGGCTGTGTACATAAACCCACGCCTCTCCAGGGAATCACTGCATCGCTATGAGCTCCATCTTTCCCCCAGCAACCCTTAACGCCAGGTTACAGATGACAACACAAACAGTGATTGACAGCTCTGTACTCATGAGACAGTATTGTTCACAGGAAACCGTACAATAAATGCATATACTGTCCATAAAATGAAACCAAAAACCTGCTGTTTATCTACATGGTCGTGTGCGCCGACATGATTCATGTTTCAAAATAAATTTCTAAGCATCGATGGAAGATCCAGAGTGTTTGTTGGAGTCAAACAGTCGACTCAGTGCAGAAAAGAAAAACTAAAAGTGATAATAATAACAAGTCAATAATATCCATACAGAAATTGCAAAAATATAACACGTTGCATTTTTGTTTTTCATTCAACAAACGCCTGATTGTAAAGTGTATCCATGACTGTCTGTGTGTAAAATAACCATGTGTGGTATCAAAACTGTAACACTTTAAACATAAAAATGTTTTTTTTTTTCAAAAGGAAAATTGGAAGAAGAAACACTGAATATAATGCAGCCACATTATAATCTGTAAAGTGTGTCAAATCCAAGCTCTTACCAAACAGACTTCTAGTAATTGCAGCAAATCAAAGCACTGTGAAATTAACCACTCACTCAGCATGCTATCAAACATGAGGCCCAACGGGAGCCACTGCTTCTTTGTGCATGTGGTACGCACGTGCAACATGTGCACAGACGGCATTGGAGATGAACAACTTGAAGGAGGGTATGTGGACTCTGATGGAAACAGTAGAACCTGTTTCCTTTTGTGTTAAAGGGATTGTTTGGAATATTTGAAGTGGGGTTGTGCAAGGTTCTTGTCAATAATTAGTGTATTGCCTGAAGGACATAGCGTTCAGCATGCCCACAGTTTAGAGAAGCAGAGAGTTGCACCAGGACGGAAGCTAAGCAATGTACTGATGTGGACAGGGTCAGCAACAAATGTGTGTTAACTACTTAAAAAAAGGCTTCAAATAGCCTATTGTATAAACCAAATATCACTCTACAAACCAACTAAACTCCACAGGTGAAATCAGTCATTTTATCTTGCATCGATCGATCGTTTGTTTATTGTGTGACTTTGGTGAATCCAAACTATCATTTTAAAACACCAAAGTAACACAACAACACAAACACACACGAACAGCTCGAGGCAGTGGTAGACCAGCAACCCCTGTGTTCTGTTTGTCAGTAAAATGACTGATTTTTCCTATGGAGTTTGGTTGGTTTGGAGAGAGCAATATTTGGCTTAAATAATGAAGGTCTCTCATCAGAAAAGGCTGTTTGATGTCAAAGTTAAGCAGTGAAAACATCCTAAACATACCCTACACTTAAACTGGTAGCTAAATACATTTTGTTGCTGACCCTGTCCACAGCTGTTCATTACTAAGCGTCTGTGCTGGTGCCCCTCTTCTACACTGAATACTGATAAGTCCCTCATACAACCCCATATCAAATAATCCAAACTATCCCTTTAATCTATGCATGAAGTTGGTCTGCTGTTTTTTTTTCTATTTTTTCACATAATAAGGAAAGAAACTGATGGCGACAACTTAAATCCTCCCTGCGATCAGTTCTTCTGCTCCTGAACCGATCGATTATATCTGTTTCTGAGTCTTCGCGTTGTGGCAGGTCAAGTGCATCTGATATGTACAGTACAGGATCATGATTGGGGTGCAAAAAGGGAAGAGTTCTATTTGGCAAGCTGTGAGTATTTCACCGTGAAAAAAACAAAACAAAAACAAACTCGTCATTTTGTCTATAGTGAGAGGAAGCATGGTGAGACGGAATCTTCATCACAAAATTTCACACAATATAGAAAATTACTTGCAATGAGAAAAAAAATGTTTTCTTTTTCTTGAGTGTTGATTTCACCATGTGTGAATTGTCAGTCTGAATGAATGTGTTTTTGACATCAGTCTATGCCAAAAGTTGTCCATTTCATGGTTGTTGTTTTTTTTTAATTTAGTTTCTCTCGTGGGGAAACAGTTGGGAGTGCCATCAGGCCCCTCGGTCTCCTCCGGGTTTGTTTGCCTTTCAGAAGGCCACAGAGAACTCTGTATTTCCTCATGATGTCCAAAATTAAAAATGGCAAAGACAATATCCACACCTTGTTGAGGATGGCCTCGTCTCCTCAGCTCTTCCTTGTTTTCTTTTTTTTTTCTTTTTTTTGTTGCCCTTTTAAAGGGTAGCTTTCCTACTCAGTTCGTCTAGTGTACAACCTTATATCATCTATAAATTTAGATAAACTCCTTGCCTTTTCTCAGTTTTTCTTTTTTTTTTCTTTAAAAAATTCTTTACAAAATTATCAGAACAAACAAACCAAAAAAATAAAATGTTCAACATCAAATGAAAATTGGTGGAAGATTGAAAAATGTGTTGCTGGTCACTTCTAACCTCCCGTGTTTCTAGCTCCAAAGGTGGGTCGGCTGCGGGTCCCTCTGACGTCTCGTCATCACGTGGACCTTTTTTTGTTTCCACGACCCTCCACAGCTGATCCCAAGGATGGAGGGAGAGTCGGGGTGAGGGGATAAGAGGAGGAGAGAGGGAAGTGGAGAGGGGAACGGGGGATGAATGGTAGTCCGGTGGGAAGACCAGACACACTGTAACGCGAAAAAAACATCCACTCCATCCTCCACAGCCAGAGCCCTGCATCCCAACCGCCGTTATTTTTCCCCCCCTCTGCTCCGCTCGGGAGGGTCAAACCTCCACCGACTGGATCTGGTTCATCTGTGCCCGCATCATCTGGACGCTGTTCAGGATCTTCTTTTGATGGCCTGCTAACGTCACTCCAACCCTCAGGATGTCCCTGTGACAAGAGAAAACAGATGTCAGGCTGACATTACCACAGACTATAAACAGTTCTGCTGCAGAATCTTTCTATTTATCTCTCTCTCTATTTATCTGTCTGTCAATCTGTCTGGCTATCAACTTAATAGAAATAAAAATGCAACATTTCTGGTTTTGCTCCCATTTTTCATGAGTTGAAGTAAAAGATGTCGGACTTCTTCTATGCACACAAAGGTTTAGTTCTCTCAGATTTGTTAAAATCAGCGTTAGTGAGCTCTTCTCCTTTGCCAAGATAATCCTTCCACCTGACAGGTGTAGCGTAGAGAGATGCTAATTAAACAGCAGGATTATTGCACAGGTGTGTCTTGGACCAGCTGCAGTAAAAAACCACTTTAAATTGTGCTGTTTTATCTTGAAAAAAAATCTATTAGGCACTGAACTTTGGATATTTCACATAAAGCCACAGATACCATTTTTTCCATGAAAGCAAAGTCATGACTCGCTGTACTCGGCACTGTAAAAACAAAGAAGTTCATCAAACATAAAATTTCAAGGCAACTTGAAATAGATTTTTGAGTTTTTTGAATTCTTAAGTTTTGCAAAAAGTTTTATCAACTAATAACGTTTTATTTTGATAATTTACTGTACTTGAATTTTTAAGTTTTAGAAACACCAAAAATTTTATATCAACATTTTTTTGAGTGAACTCATTGACATAAAAGTGAATAATGGTTAATCATTTATTATATTCAATTGCAACCATTTTATTTTCAATTACCCAAATAATAACAAATCAGATTCACAGCTGAAATGACAAATTCCAACATTTTTGGGGTTTAAAATTCAATTATCCCAACAAAAGATTTTAGGTTAGCAAAACTTTGTTCTGTTTGTTTTAAAAACGTAAGAGTGTGCGTTTGATTCAACTTTTTTTTTACAGTGTCCCTCTGAGCTGAGGGTAAGCCAATCAGAGGCAGAGTAGGACGAGTCATGACTTTGACCTCATGGGAAAAAAATGGTATTTGGAGTCCTATGTTAAATAGCCATAGTTCAGTGTCTGATAAATGTCTTCTTAAAGTTAAAACTGCACGTTTCAGAGTTTCCTTTTATTGTGACAGTCCAATGTATACCTGTGCAATAATTATGCTGCTTAATCAGCGGCTCTATATGCCACACCTGTCAGGTGGTAGCTCTTGGCAAAGTAGAGGTGCTCACTGATATGGATTTTTTTGTGAATTTGAGAGAAATAAAGCTTTTTAGTGCGTCTATCTATCAATCAAAAAATATCAAAAACATAATATATGGCAGCATGACAACGAGACTGGCAGAACAGAACAGCTGAAAAAAACCCAGTGATGACTGAAAACTGAGATGACAGTAAAGTAACAGGCATGAAACATTGTCATTTAGCAGAGAGACAGCTGCGTGTTCATCCATCTTTGAGGCCAGAAAGCTTATATAATCACAGAAAAATGTTTGACTGCCAGCTTAGTGTATTTTTCTGTCACTGTCTAACTGATGTGGTAAACCCCACCCATCACAAAAACCACCAAAACAGAACACTGAGATCACAGATTTACAACAACTCATTGACTTGAGTCTATTGTAGACACATCAGTCATCGCAGAGGTAATATGTTCTATAAAAATGTCACAATAAACAACAAGTCCCACTTTGTATCATCAGCTCTAAACAAGATAATTTATTTGAACTGTTACTCATCCACAAGACAATGAGTCTCAACAGTAGTCACGCTTATTGGATTACACATTACCATCTGTTTTGTTCAAAGAATTGAAGCTCGACGTCTCTGTGGGTTAATCTCTGGCTCGTGATGCTGTTTTCCTTAAAGAAAACAGTTTCTCTACAGGAGGCATTCTTAACATGATTATATCTGGTGTGTTAGGATGATTCCTCTCTCCTAGTATTTTGGCTCACCAACCACAAGTTATGACGTTTCCTCTGAGGTCAAACTGAGGCCTGCTCAACACATGGCAGAGAATAAAGGGCACTGTTATGGCTTCCAGCTATTGTGCCCACTGTTCAGCCAGTATTACGATCTGATAATTACATGCAGCACAGCTAGTGTGTTTTATAACGCGCCAGAGGCAGAGAGTCTGGTGCTCGTTCAGGTTTTAGGGATATACGAGACTCGGCAAACTCGCTACATGAGATCGTTTTCCCTCTGCTTATCAGGCCCAGAGCGGCAGGAATCATCAGCACTTACTCCATGGTCATCTGGGACACCACATCAAATGTGGAAAAGTCAGCGTTGGCGAAATTGTCTTTGTACTGGCCCATCTTGATGGCGTCCAGCCACTCGTCCACAGTGCTGAAGCTGGAGAAGTCTGGGATGCTACGGTCCAGGAGGGGGAGATGAACACTGAGGGGGACACAAGCAGGAGCCATTATGAGTAATGATAATACAGAGTGGCAGCTCTAACATCATAGTCGGCCCAGACCACCTGCGAATGATTCAAACATGAATTATTACATTACATTTTCAAAAGACTAGACAGAACTTAAGAGAATCCCACTGGCCTTATCCATGAACCAATATTTTCCAAACTGATTCCTCATAAAGTGTATTTTCCAAATGAAGTGATAGGCTTCAGGGAGCCAATATATCCACTCAGTGTCTGTGGAAAATCTGGCCCTTGGTACTGCACTCCACCACAAATGAAAGTACAGACAGGGATAATGGAAATCAGTAAACCCTGGCTCTCAAAGGAAACTAACACCCAGAGCAGAAATGCTTCAAAATGTTTTGTTTTGAAAATTGCACAACTGCTTCAATCCAGGTTTCGCCCAAAGCGTTCGTGGGAAGGATTTGATCTATCAAACCAAAAGGCTTTAATTTACATAACCGCCCGGCGCCAGAAGAAACAAGAGACACTGTGTTCGGAAAAAAGTGATCCATGCCACGGATGGCACTGTAGCAGGAGTATGAATTTCCTGTTAGGAAGAGGAAAGTCTTTACATTAAGAGACAATCAGATGCATAATATTGCTCTAGATGTTATCCACATCAACATGAAGCATGCTAAAACCAGACGCCTGTCTTGTGGGATGCCTTCAGAGACAAGATAAAACACACATGCAGATACCGCACACAGAGGGAATACATTTAACGCTAGTCTACACCATATGTTACAACTATGGCACACAATGCAAACACAAGTCAATCACATAATACAAACTGAATTTAAATCAACAGCCGTCCTGACACTCACCCTGAAGATAACGGGGTCATGGCCTTCAGCGTGTTGGGATTGCGGATCATCTTGTCGAGGTTGTTGACGATCTGACTGAACTTGGGCCGGTTGTTGCGGTCCTTCTGCCAGCAGTCCAACATGAGCTGGTGCAGCGCGCTGGGACAGTCCATGGGTGGGGGCAGCCTGTAGTCCTGCTCTATGGCATTGATGACCTGCAGGGGGAGACACAGATCTCTAAGGGTTGCTACAAGGCTCTACAAAGAAGGAGATCGATTGATGGAGAGGAGAGAGTGTACGATCCAGTGGTGGACGAAGTACTAGGATACTTTACTTAGTTTACTAGTAAAAGTAGCAATACAACAGTGTATAAATACTGCATTTCAAGAAGAATTCATGCATTCAAAATCCTAGTTATTGTAAGTAGTAAAAGTAAAAGCATTTGCAACAAAATATACTGAAAGTATCAAAAGTAAATATACTTTTTATCCTGAAATACGGCCCTTGTGACTGATATCTTATCATATTTTGCATTAGTAGACTGTTAATAGTGATGTATCAATGCGTCAGTAATGTTTTACTTTTCTAGCTGGTTGAAGTGGGGCTACATTTTAATACTTTACATTAGAGTTGTCACAATACCGGAATTTTAAACTTTGATAAATGACTGGTGTTTGAAAATCAGACTCTTTTGATAACATGTGGCAAAAAGAAAAAAGTCCTTGGCACACAAATTAGATACAGGTACAGAAAAAGTGACTGAACACTGTGTGGTTTGTGATGCTGCATGACAATAAAGAATGAACTGAACTGAGGTCTTACTGTAAATGAGCACTCAGATCTTTTTTTATAGCTTTCTTACTTTCGATACCAAAATGAACGGATATCGTATCGTTTAAAACTTGTGGTATCACAAAAAGTATTTAAGTATCAATCAGTGCCAAAGGGCCACAAGATAAACTGATAAGGGTTGTTCCGCGTTCATTTATTTGGACTTTTTGCTAAGCTTTGCTTTTTTGTGAAATACTGAACATTTTCATTGTATTCAAATGAAACTATGTGAGAAGTTGAAGTAGAGGGTCTCTGTATCTTATTCAAGGACTCATTTAATCCTTTACTATATAATGTTTTTATAAGCGTATCATATTTTTTATGTGAAATCTTAACCTGAAAAGTCTTCAGTAACAAGAGTTGCAACTACTGAATATTTCTTTATTGATAAATCTGCCAGTTATTTTCACAGTTGTCTGATTGATTTAATCTATGAAATGTCAAAAAATTGTGAAAAATGATCATCTCAACTTCCCAGAGCAACAAGTGACATCTTTTAATTGGGGTTTTTGTCCAACCAACAGTCAACAACCCAAACACACTTTGTTTAATGTAATAAATAACAAAGAAACCAGAGAGCTTGAGAACCACTCATTTAATCTTTTTAATTTTAAATCTTAACCTGAATTAACTAATAACTATAGCCGTCAGATAGATATACTGGAGGAGTCCCGTGCCCTCTGTAGATATAAACGGCTCATTCTAAGGTAACAAAACCACAATAATTATTCTTTTCAGGTTATTGTACAGTAATAAAAACATATTTCTGAATATTATATTACATTCCTGCCATATTTTGCCAATAAATCCATATCTTAGAAACTGGACCTTTAAGCAACATTCATAACAGTCGTGTCTAATATGAAGGAAAAATTGGCGCTGTTGCTGCTGTACTGATGAATAAGAGCATCTGTGCCTCTCACCATGTGGTGAAAACAACTGCTGTAGTCATTACTGTGTGTTACTGCCTATGAATCAAAACTGCTAAATTATAGTTATTACTTAAACATACATACATATAAATGTATAAACACATATATTTGGCACAAATCACCACATTAGTGTGAAGAGCTGTTAAACAGCAGTTAGGTCATTAGGAACATAAAACTTATTCCACCAGCTTCATTTCTGCCAGCAGTGACCTCATCTCTGGCCTTTACAAACTATTTAATGCTCTGTCTCTCTGTAAAGCCACATTAAAGCTGCGTCTGACTTGGCTGGTGATGTTGTTGGTCGGGGGGCACGCAGAGGTGGCGCACGGTTAACGGAGTGAGACAACCTGGAGGACACTTGTGACGAGGACGCACAATCCCCTGCTCATTATCAGAGCCATTAAAGGAGCTCCATTCAAACCCAGATTAATCTCATTCATGAGACCTCCAAACGAGCACCCCGATGGAGCAGAAACACTATCTGGAGCTGCTAATAAGATAACCGTTGAGGTCCTCAGTCCCTCTTAGCACATTAGTGTTCTCACTTTCAATTTGAAACTATTTTCATTATCTCTCTCCCCATAATTTGCTCTCTCCTCTGCTACCCAGAGGGAGATAGGAAATGGAGGCTCCAGTCAAGAGCAGAAATTGTCCACTGAGCACTGCCGTGCATTTCAAATGATCTGATTATGTCTCTGTGGTGAGTGTGGGGGAATTTTCAAATAAAACCCATGAGTGAGAGCTGCTGTTTAGCTAAAGGAAAGTAGATACAATGACAAAATGTATCTCTGAGGAGTCTGAGGCTGTAATGAAACTCAGGAAGCAAAAAATGTATGTGTAGTGAGTGAGTAGTGAGGCGTTGTTGAAAAAAAGTGTTTAAGGGCGAAATTTCACTTTAGACTCAACAGGGAGGTTAAATACATACATCTTGATTGGTCATGTCCCAGTAAGGCCTCTCTCCGTAGGACATGACTTCCCACATGACGATCCCGTAGCTCCACACATCACTAGCGGAGGTGAACTTCCTGTACTGGATAGCTTCGGGCGCAGTCCATCGGATAGGAATCTTCCCTCCCTGCGAACACAAAGGGCAACAACCTCAGCGAGGGAAGCAAGACTGAAACCCGACCGTCACAGTGTCCTGGCTCTGGAGAGAGACACCGTTCACGGCAACAATGCTGACGGTAATCCAAACTGGGAGGTGGATATAACAAAACCCCTGGGAGTGAAGTGTGGTACATGAAATACTGGAGGAGGAGGAAGAGAAGAACAGGTGAAGGGGTGATGTTTGTCTCGATAGGGAGAGCAGTGTGGGAGTGCACTGTGGTTAAATAAAACCAACTGACAGGGCCGGATGAAAGGGGTTCTCAATCACTGCAGTTCAGATAGTGTCAAACAAGTTCTCAATGAAAAAATAAACTGTTCGACCCTGGTTTAGCCGTGAAGGGAAGGCTTGAATTTTTCTTACCAGAGCACTAGTGTAGGTGGGGTCTGATGTATCATCCTCCAGGAAGCGTGAGAGACCAAAGTCCGACACTTTGCACACAAGGTTGCTGTTGACCAGGATGTTTCGGGCAGCGAGGTCGCGGTGCACGTAGTTCATGTCGGCCAGGTATTTCATGCCTGAGGCGATACCACGCAGCATACCAACGAGCTGGATCACAGTGAACTGCCCATCGTTTTGCTGTAAAACATAAAGATTGTGTTGTGATACCTTCTGTGATACTACCTGTGTTCTGTGAGCTGGATCACGTGAATTGCCCATCGTTGGTAGTAAATATTACAGTATTTGTTTGTGATACTTCTTGCAGGGAGTGGGTCATAAAGAGCAGAAATTCTGCTAGAAATTCTGTGTTGCCTGACAGTATTTTTAGGAGTAAAATTCAAGCACTTTTCAAGCACCTTCAAGGTACCTAAACCAGATATTTCCAGACTCTACAAGCCTTTATTCATCATATCTAAATTGTCACTGGCAATAGCAAATTCCTTTATACCCACAGTAACTAATCTATATTGTTATTACTTAAATGCATTTACATGCAAACTGCCATGGGTAACAAATACACCCTGGCTCATAAACAGTCTGTCATATCCTTTGATAATGGAGTGTGCTGCAAATGACACAAAAGGAGCCGAATCACTTAACAGGTGTGTTGTATCATGTTGCACCATCAACATGAAACAAAACATATAAACAGCATGAAGTGAGAAAATGAGTGCAGAACGTGAGGAAACTGTTTCTTTGAGTAAAATTATTTATTTATTAGTGTTTTTTTATGTGTCAACATTATGTGTGGCTTCATAAATAAAGTGGTTTAATTCTACATAAGGTGGTTAAATTCAAAATAAAGTGGTTAAATTTAAAATGAAGTGGTTGAATTTCAAATAAAGTGGTTAAATTCACAGTAAGATTGTTAAATTAAAAATGAAATGGGTAAACTCAAAATAGAGTGGTTCAATTCAACATTTTTTTTCTCCATGTCATTGTAAAAATGTGTCATTAAATGGAATCTGGCACTGGGTCATTAAACATTCTCAATCATTATCAATAACATGAAATGAAACCTTTATCATGATAAAATCAGCTATATCCTATTTGCCCTATAGCCCTGTTTGATCATGATTATTTAATGCTTACTAATTTCCTGAGTAAGGGATCATCTAGCTAGAAATGACAAATATGGTGACAGGATAGTCTCATTTCAAATATTAAAAGATTTTTGGTTTACATAAGTGATTATGTAGGTGAAACACCAGGTTAAAAATCAAGCACTTTTCAGGGAACATATTCAAATTCAAGCATATTCCTAATCTTAGAAACATAACACTTAAATTTAAGTATCTTCCAGACTTTCAAGCCTTTTACAAACCCTGTAATTTCAGCCAAAGATACATAAAAGAGAGTTCATGGAGCTGAAGGGCTGAAAGCAATACAGATGGAGCCAATTTGCAAACAAAAGAAATAAAAAGAAGCCATCAGAATTTTAAAGATGCCATATTTACATTTAAAAGTCTGTGCACGGGTAATAATTCTTTTAGAACTCATCAGTCATGCAACCCATGTTAACAAAATGTTCCATTAATAATACAAATTGATTTCCACTTAACCTCTTTTAGTCAAATTATACTAATTTAATTGTGACATGTCTACTTGTAACCCAACCCATATGTGACTAGTGTAGAAAAGTTACTTTGTAGTATTAGTTTCTGTGAAGAGGCCTTGCAGGTCCCTCACAGAGACGTTTGGGTTGGCTCAGGGCTTCATGGGCAGGGCTAAGCTGGGTCTGGCTGGCTGTCTACAGCTGTTCCCCTCCATGGTTTGCTGAGGGCTTTACCCCATGCATGGGGAGCGTCTGGAGCAGTGGTGCAGCTGTGCCTCCAACTGCGCACACCTGCACTCTCCCCACCACCCACCACGATGCCCGGAGAACAGAAGATTCCAGAGAAGGGAGCATGGCAGCTCGGGGACGGGTGTGGACAGACGGAAAGGCCACGAGAGGGGGAATTGGAAGGGCAAGGCAAGCAGGGCCCCCGAGCAGAGCCATATTAACAGCCTGCATGACCGCTCCACTAGCCTATTTCTCTCTTTCAAACACTTTGCTGCTCATTAGCCGAGCGGATGCTTCTCCTCACGTCAAGCTGCTCTTCCTCGTGTACCACAGCAATTAAGCAGAATGCATTATTCATGAAACCTTTCTCACAAATACACACTGCCACCTAATCTGTGTGCTGTGTTTGCATATACTTTAATTGGAAAGATTCCTCCAAAGTCTTTGGGGTCAGGTTAGGTGGGAGAACTAACTAGGAATTTGCAGAACTGTGTGAATAAAGGTCCAGTATTATTTAGTTACAGAAAAATATTGTTTTATAGCAAACATGGACTTTCATTCTATTTATTTTCTCGGCTCCAAGTTGGTTCCACATACACTCTTAGAAATAAAGGCGCTAACTACAACCATGCAGGGTTCTTCAGCTTGTCCCAATAGGAGAAGCCTTTTTGGTTCCTGGTAGAACCTTTTCTATAGGTTTCCACCCCCCTTCATAAAGGGTTCAATAGAACCATCTGTGAAAGGTCCAACCTAGAATCCCCTATGAGAGGTTCTACAGAGAACCCTTCTATGGTATAATGGTTCCCACCAAGAACCCTTTTCTGGGTTTCTATCCAGAGTCCTTCCACCTTTAAAGGGTGCCAACAAGATCTTACTCAGGGAGTTCTACTGAGAACATTTTTATATTCCAAGGGTTTTATCTGGAATGCACTCAGGGGCTTCAACAGAGAACTCTTTTATATTCCAAGGATTTTATTTAGATCCCACCCAAGGGGTTCTACCAAGAATGCTTTTATATTATGCTACAAAGTAACTCTGACAAAAGAGCTCTTCAAGGATTTCAATAATCCTTGAAAATATCTTTCTTCCAAAAGGGTGTCTCTGGGCAAGAACCCACACAGGGGGTTCTACCAAAACCCCTTTTATATTTCAAGGGTTTCATCTAGAACCCACCCAGGGGACTCTACCGAGAACCCTTTTATCTTCCAAGGGTTTCATCTAGAATAAAGCTTTGTCTTTATTGTCCACCATGGTGGAAATTTGTTTTCAGCTCATCAAACACAAGAAACAACTCTAGAACCACAAAGAGGGTTTTACTGAGAACCCTTTTATATTCCAACAGTTTCATCTGAAAACAACCCAAGGGGGCTCTAAAAATATCCTTTATTATAAGGGTTTCTCCTGAAACCATCTTGTATTCTGAGGATTCTATGAAGAACCATATTATAATTTACAGATGAGCCAAAAACACACGTAAATTGAATTGATTAAGGAGATTCCAGATACATCTATATATAAAGATAACATTTGAATATTTTAGGGTAAGGATCTTTTAACACCCATGTCTTCAACAGTCCTTGAAGAACTCTTTCTTCTAAACAGGGTCCTTTGGGTGAAAAAGGCTCTTAAAAGAACCCTTAGTCTTATACAGAAGCCTTGACGAACTCTTTCTTCAAAAAAAGAAATTCTTCAGGAGCAAATGGTTCTACCCGAGCCCTTAAGGAGGAACCATTTTGGAACTCTTATCTCTAAGAGTGTACCAGTCTATCTCTGATCGATCTATCCTCCTAATTCTTGTTCTCTCTCTACCCTGCAGGTTTTGCTGCAGGAGGCAGCAGGGGAGACAGCATAGACTGCAGTGACCATTGTAAACAACAACCCACCAATCACCAGAGAAGACACAGACCATGTTCACAGACTTTGACACCGTCAGCGATTGTTGTCATAAACTGTCACCGTGAGGTGCCGCAGAGGTTCCCTGTTGTTTTGAATACAATGTGCTGTCAAATATGTTTAGCAAACATCTACATATACACAAACACCCTTCACCGCAAGATCAAATTCCAAAAAAGAGCTGATGCTTTGTGTCTCAGAGGTCGCAGGCAGAATGCAAATAAAGACTCTGAACCCAGCCTGAACAGTGTGCTGACAGGAGCTTGCATGTCTTCTTCTTGAGGAGGGTTTTGATGTTGCCTTGCAGCAGAGGGCTTAAACTGCTTGTCAGGTTGGGTATTAAACTGGTAGAAATCATTCAAAGAGGAAGAGGCTGTTTGCAGGCAATTTAAAAATGCTGTTCCAATTCTTCAATGACAGTAATTTACATGAAATTAAATGTCTTATTAATTTAATACGTAATATAATGTGTGTATTACACATCTTTATTCACAAAACAACAAGTTTCTATTGTACAATGCATCGTACCTAAAGGGATAGTTCAGAATTATTTGAAGTTGGACTGAATGAGGTATTTATAGATATCAGATAGTCAGTGTATTACTGTACCTACAGTAGATGGCAGTCGACACGCCCTCCAGTTTGTAGAAACAGAGAGGGGCAGCAACACCAGCAAAGTATTAAAACATATTTTAGCCACTTACAAAAATTAATATCAGTTTAACTGTACACTATATTTAGAATATTTTCACTGCCCTTTAACTTGCTGTCACAAAGCCTTTTCCACTGGAAACCACTGCTATAAGCCAAATATTGCTCTCTCTAAACCAACCAGGTTCTATTGGCAAAATCAGTATTTCTAACTCACAAAACACAGGAGTTGTTTCTCTACCGCTGCCTCGACCTGTTAGTTTAAATGAGTTATTGTGTTTTAAAAGGTTAACTGGGATTCACCAAAGTCACAAAACAGGTTGAGGCAGCGGTAGATCAGCAAATGCGAGGTAAAATGACTGATTTCACCAGTGGACTTTGGTTGGTTTGGAAAGAGCAACATTTGGCTAATATAAAAGCAGTTTCCTGTCACAAAAGGTTAACTGAGGCTAAGGTTAAATGCTGAAAATATTATAAGCATAGATATAGTTTTTTTTAGCTGGCTGAAATACATTTTGTTGCTGATCCTGTCCATAGCAGTACATCGTTAAGCTTCCTACACTGACACTCCCACTGCTTCTCCTAAACGGGGTGGGCCAACTGCCATCTACTGTAGGCAATACACTGATAAGTACCTCACACAACTCAAATAATTCGAACTATCCCTTTAAGTTGATCTATAACATGGCATTCTCACAGTACTTACACTGGCTCTGTGTCACATTAGATAGTGAATTCCCATTACATCATTAGAACTAAAAATAAACCTTTTTTGGCAATGATGATACATATCCAATTTTCATAAATCAGAGGCTCTTTTCTCCTCATTCCAAAAATGCAAAGAGAGCAATTAGGGTGGATGAAAGCATAAAAAAAAGGCATATTAGGAAAAAAATTGTTTTTATTTCCCTAACATCCCAAGACAGATGGTGAAGGGCTCTGTGACATCTCATCTCACAGCCAGCTTCATTTTTAAACATCTGACATCTCATTTTAAGTCTTGCAAAGTATTTGAATTATTTATGCGGGTCGTAAATGGGGGAGCATGGCCGGTTCTCTGTAATATCCTCCTCTGGTTAGATTATGAAAATTAAAAACCCCATGAACTTGTGAGTGCTGCATATTTCTTGTCAGGGAGTTGGGGAAAAATAAGTGTCTGTTTCCCATATGGATATATACAGTACTGCATAATCATGAACTAATTGCGCAGTGAAAGCAAAGCAGAAACAAGGGAAATGTCAAAGAGAAGGAAAAGTCCTGCAAGCAAGACCCTGTTATTTTTTTATTTTGTGATTCATTGTTAAGATTGACATTAAAAATATAAAATACATAAATAATACTAGGGTAAAACAGGTATTCTCTGAGTGTTAATAGTGAAGCATGATTGCATAAAGCTGAGAACACCTCTAAAGAACTTGTGATTGACACTATTAACTACACAGGAGAGATTGTGTGAATAATAATGTTTACTTGAAGTAGGATTACTGGGCATGAGTGTAGGAACCATGTCAAATTATTGGGCAAATATGTGTGAACGCCGAAGAGTGTGTGTGTTGAATGTGCAACAAGGATTTGAGTCCTTGTTTATCAGGTGTCTGAGTAACTAAAATTAAGTACTACGAGGGATGAATGATTAATCTTAATATATCAAAATTCCAAGAGTGTAATTTTCAAATAGCAAGAGCTGCACTTTCAAGAATAATTTCCGTTGAATTAACAGTGTCTTAACAATCTGTAGGAGGTGACTTTAAGCTGACACTGTTAGTCTCACCTGCTATCATGGCAACTAGCTGTCAGGGATAAATTTACTCAGCTGTAGCTGATTAACATTAATTCTTTGAGTTGCTAAAACAACAAAAAGAAATCTTGGCTGTTGTCTGGTTTATGCTCTTTCCATGGCGGGGGTGATTGCCTCTCGTCAATTACTGACAGGTAGCAAGCAGCTATGCTGGCGGTTGTCGAGTGTAACAAACACTGACGGATGGAGTTGTCACAAAATCCCATTATTCTTTTAAGATCATCACATCACTTTTGGTAAGCTTATCACAATAAAAGCTCTGAATTGAGACCTCGGGGATTCAAAGCAGTGAAGCGGCTCAACCTGCTGTCAGTCTGTGTAGCTAACTTTAATGTTAGCTTAAACAGCTACAATGCAGAGTAGTCAATGCCAGCGATAGTTAGTCTAATATCAAAACACTGTAGTGATTGATGGGATTTACCAGGAGTTTGTCATTATTACCACACAGCCAACTATGCATTTTTTTTCAGTAAAAACAAATCCACTTTTGAATATCATGATTATATTTCATTATTATGACGTACCAGTAATGTTATATCTTAAATGGGGCTAAATTGTTCTGTTTTCTTACAAAACACTAGGCAGGTTTAATTAAAGGTTGAGCCACCTCTCAGCGACGCACTCTTATTCAGCAGTACGTAACCACTGAGCCAGAGGATGAGTGGGGAAAACAGTCTATAGATGCAGAATATTTTCTCATTTAACTTGGTGAATTAAGGATTTATTTCCATTAAACCAGAGCTGGTGATTATTGGAATGAAGGAAGGCTAATCAAGATGGTAATGCTGAGTTTTATATTGTTTTTTCTGTCAAGTCAGAATGAAGCGTGTTCTATCAAAAGTTAACAGGGGAATTAAGGGCATCTTACTTCAGCAAAAGAGAGAAACTTTTTCTGTTTAATTAATAAGAAAAATAGTTATTTTGTTTATTTATTGGATGTAGTGATTGTACAAAGCATACGTGATGTAAAGAAGTCTGTGCTTGGCATTATCATCCCTTTTTTGATAGTATTTAGACCACAAATCCAGGCCTGTAATTTAATTTGTGGAATATATTCACAAATAAAATCTTAATCACAATATTGTTAGGGAAAAAAAGATAAAATATACACAAATCTGGTGCTTACCCTGAGGAAGGAGTCCAGGGATCCGTTCTCCATGAACTCAGTGATGATCATGACAGGACTGCTCTTGGTGACGACGCCCTCCAGATGAATGACGTTAGGATGGTCGAACTGGCCCATGATGCTGGCCTCGCTGAGGAAGTCCCGCCTTTGCTTCTCTGTGTAGCCTGACTTCAGAGTTTTTATGGCCACAAACATCTCCCTTTTACCCGGGAGCTTTAGGTTACCGCTGCACACTTCACCGAACTCTCCTGCAAAGAGGTTACATGGAAAAAAAAAGCAATGGTTCTATTAAGCTCACAGCGATATGGGCAAGCAAAAGTAAGCAGATTTTGTGCATTCACTTGTACTTAGAAATCAACTAAAAACCAAGGTGTTTTGCAGTGTTGTATTCCATCCACGTCTCAGTCAGATTTTTCCATTACCTGCACCAATGACCTGTTCAATCTTCACACAGGATATATCAATCTCCTTGGCAAACTCCCGCACAGCCTCATTGGGGTCCTCATATGTGAACGGATCAATATAAATCTTCATTCCTGGAGTCACTTGGAAAAAAGGAAAGAGCCACTATAATATTTGATTCTGGTGGTCATGCTTACACTCCTGCGGGCGTGACAGTCAAACGCATTCAGGCACATTAACAATCATTTCACTTTGCATGCACACACTCCTGTGAAAGTAAGTGAGTTTGTGTATGACATTCAGGCGATGAAGGTCAAAAGATGGAGGAGGTGGTGTAGTTAGAAATGGTGGCTATGACGACCAATGCTTCATGGCTACTACTTTGTACAGCAATTCAGCCAGCAATGACATGGTGCCTCCAGTCTTCTTACGTGTGATAAGGAACATTAATATATATATATCATCTCCTGTGAGTCATAGTGCCATTAACACTCAGGAGAGAAACCTGGGTCCTATATCAGGATCGCTCAGCTCCACTCCAAGAAATAAATTGGCTCTCCTAAGCCCTGATGCCAGGTAAATTGGCTTAAGGTGGCCTTTAAGTGTTCAGGGACTTAAGTGTCCCGAGTTTTAAATCCGATTATTCGGCTCTCACCTCCACATCAGGCCTGAGGCTATTTGAATGGATACTGAACTCATGCCTGGGCTGTTGCAGAGCAAGAAGAGCAAGCATGCCGCCTTGAAACCTGGCACACTACGCTGAAGAAACGTGCTTGCAGAGATGAACAGATGGAGAGGATCTGACCAGGCAAAACCCCCCATTACTAAAACCCTACAATCTCTTCCCAAGCTGAAGCTCTGTTCGACAGACCACCCGCGTATGATGGCAAAGACCACCAAAAACAGGGGCAGAAGCCTGGGCTGTGACTGGTGTGAGGACAGGATGCAGCAAGACACGTGGCTCCTGCTGTTAATAGCTGTAAGATACCTGAGTCCCATATACCCGTTTTGCACCCAAGTTATTGCGTAATTTTGTTTTGTTTTGTTTTTTTAACATGGATCAACTTAAAAATAGCCGATTGACCCTTTTTCCATTTCCAATATACATGTTTGCCTTTCTGCACACTGGAAAGCCAAAAGAAATAGGTTTTATCTAAAATCTCTGTGGTTTGACTTTTAGTTTCTTGCCTGAATCGCTGTTTGTAGATTCAAGTATCCACTTTATTTTACTGTCATCTCAGTGTACTTTTCAAAGCACTGAGATGACTATGGTGAGAAAAACTTCCTTTTAATGGGTCTGGAACCTCAAGCAAGCAGGCTCTTACACATCTTCAAGTGGGTCCAAATTTGGCTGTGCTGGGCTAACGCACTGAGTTAAACGGAGGCAAGCCAAGCAGCACATGTGTATGAAAAGGAGGTAACACGCCTTTACTGTCTCTGCCAAAAAGGGGCAAAATTAACTCTTCCACTTGGGTGCCATGTTTCCATCACTGCTGATCAGAGCTGGGGCTGACAAATACACATGATTACTGCAGAGCCATTTGTCCAGGGAGTGAATGATGACTGTACCCTTTCCCATTAAGACAAAAGCCAGATGTTAGTGGGTGTTAGTGGGTTTTTTGACCAGTGTAAAAGGGGCTTTACTGGCACACTTTCACTACTGGACTCCTTTGCACAGCGTGATCGGATTATATGGAGAAAGCTATTACCTTTAGAGAGGAATTAACATAAAAAGGTGAAACAGGGTGGTAATTACACAATCACATAAACAAATTAAGCTGAGGTCATAAACTTAAAATGGAAGAACATGTTTTTCCAATCATGCAGGAGAAAGATGGATTAGCTTTAATATCTTAGACAGAGCCCTGGTGAAATTACTTCTCAGCTCTTTCTCACAGATTTATTTCTGCATTATTGTCATTTAAGCTCTGTGGTACTGTACTGTATTAAAAAGAAAAATCATTGAGAAATTCCATTCATTCACCACGTCTTTGGAATTTTTAACAATGACAAATGACTCATGAGGCATTAGCATGCTAATGGCGTTAACATGAGTGAAGACTGACCTATTTCCACTACAATGGATTTAGTTAACTATGAAATGTGATGATGCACAGAACACACACTTGAACACTGGTTTTAACGTGTTTAAATCCAGCCTCCGAGTGAGCAGAGTCAAACAACAGGCAGGATTACTCGTAAGTGGGGGGACGGGCGAATGAAGTGGTGCTGTGCTGGGCCGTAGCCAAGGACACCAGCATGCAAGGTGGTAGCCATGGAGACAGGTGTGTGAGGCAGCGAAGGGCTGAATGATAGCCATGGAGATGACTGTGTGAGATGGTAGTCATGGAGACAGGTGTGCGTGGTGCTGAAGGAGGTACCAGCGGTAAAGGCAGGCAGAGTGGATTGGTGGTTTACTCACTGTGGCCGCTGGTGTAGTGCTGCAGTTTGTCTGTGTATTCTGAATCAGCCCTGTCAAAGCCACGCCTCCTGGGGGAAAGACAAAGAACTCTAGCTCTGGTTCAAAGAGAGGGAGCAGGGAGGGGCAGAAACACAGATCAAACACCCCCAGGTGTACCTACACTAAAGATACAACAACTAAGATCACATGGAGAGACAGGCCTTTGTAGACAGAGAAGCAGTTGTTTTTTGGGGCTGTTCTGGTAAACATAACAGACATGCAGTCAAACCACACAAACCTATCTTATTTTGCTTTACACTGCACTCTAGTTGGGCAGCTAAATCCTAGGTAAGTAAACATGGTGAGCATGTAAATATCAACAATTTTTATTCAGATAGGCATATGATATAGGGTTGCGGATGCATTGTGGGATAGTTTGGCAGCTTTACAACAGATTCCATCATCAGTGCTGGGTGTGCCAAGCCACATGAAAAACAGCTTCTTTGTCAATGTGTTCATAACATTTTTTGCTGCTGACTCAGTTTTTAGTGCCACAGCAGTCCCTGGCCTCATGTGACTTCACATTAAAAAATAAATCCCAAAGAGTTCCACACAGTCACTTGCACAGATTTTAAATTTAAGAAAAAAAAAGAGAGCAATAACATCGGATCAGGAATCCATATTAGCCAGTATCCAGGGTTGAGGTTTCTGAATCTTTATTGGGAGGAGAAAAATTAGATTGGTGCATCCCTATAGTCATTGTTTCTTATTGTTTGTTGTGTGAGCTCCATGTAATTCAAAATGAGGTTCTTGTTTTGCTGCCAACAAGGACATAAGTGACGTACTTTTTACTAAAATGCCTTCCATTTTATTTCTTTAGAAAGGGAACATTTTTGGTAGCTGAATTTACTCGTCCAGCTTGGGAGAGAAGGCAGACTATTCTGTTCAGGACCAACCTGTAAAATAGACTGTAATCTTGCAAAGAGAGGAAATTGTTTTAACACAGCAACTGTATTTTGTGTCTTGTAAACCAGAAGGGTTGGGAACTTTGTGTGCATGACAAACCTCTAAAATCAAAGAAATCATCAGTCATGCAAAATTATTTGAAACAAATTAAAACGTAAACAATCATTAAAAATATGCAGCATATGTATGAAATATATTATCAAACTTAGAAACAATACAAAAATGAATAACTGATACATTACTATATCAGTGATAAATCAGAAACAAATTTGTATGACTTTGGCAATATGAGGCAAGCAAATGTAATATCTCTTGTATGGAACAATCCAATTTTCATGCATAAAAGTTTGCAATATTTACTTTTTTCAAAGAAATTTTACACTCCATCCTGTTTATTAAACACTAGCTTCACCATACTAGGTTTTTTTTTTTTTTTACTTCATTACCATTGTGTGCTGGAGCTGCTGTTAGTTAAGTTTTAACTGGCAAGCAGCTTGACAAAGACATATTAAATATCTTTTTAAGTAATGTGATTGTGCCTTCACAGTGCATTAGAAGCTTTTTATTTCTTTGACTGTCCGACAGCTCTCAAAACCATCATACACGGTTTCATTTTGGTCTGGCAGTGGTCCCAAACCATCCCACAATGCAGCAGACAACCCTACGTCATTAGGCCATCATAAGCCATGTTGGCGATATACTGCTGTATGCAAAATAGTCCTACTACAATCCAAGAAAAAAAACATTTTAGGGTAAATCTACTGGCAGAATACATATTCAGAAATGCATTTTGTACATTCTTTTGTGAACAGGAGCTAAGCTACAGTTTTAATATGAGTGGCCCCAGTGGGGATCCTAACCTTGGCAGAGTTACAAACATTGATACCCACTGAACAGAAGCACCGACAGAACTTTAATGTTAGAAATGTTGACTTTCTATACTATTTCTGCTGCTGAAAGACTGGAATTTATTAAAAATTAATATATTTGAACCCAGATGGTTTTATCTGTCACATCTATAGTATTAATCAGAATCAGAATAAGCTTTATTGGCCAAGTATGTGCACACAAGGAGGGTGACTGGCTATTCATTGCTCTTACACACAGTACACATTCAAACTGTTTCTGTAAATTATGAATTTGAATACAATAGTCCATATGTTAAAGCTACATGGGAAGAGAAAGCAAACATAATTCTCACAGAGAAAGAGTGGTTAAACACATGTAAAATACAATCCACCACCTTCAGTTCCGGCCAATGGAGAGAGTTTTCTTGGAAGAATATTATCAGGTTTTTTATTACTCCAAGGAGGAAATATTTACAGAATGGTAAACCAGAATCTGGGCACAGCTATAAACGATGTAACAATCCAATGGCGGATCCCTTTCACATATTTTGGAATTGTCTAGCAATCCAATCCTATTGGATATACGGCAACATAAATAAAACAATACCAGGTTTTGAGCTGGATTTTACTTTAGACACTATATGATTAGGTAATATTACAAGAGGTTTTAACACTCAGGATAAGTATCTTCCCCAAATATTACTTGAAGGTAGAAAAAAACTGAGAAATGGCTCCATCAGGAACCGCCAACAAAGGTATTACAGACAGGCATTGTAAAGGAAAGTATGATATTGAGACTTTTCTCTACCTTTTCTCTAACACTTTGTATCAGTAAGTATTGGTCAAAATGATTATTACGCATGAATATGGATATCACATAGAAACAACAGAATTACTTCAGAATTACGAGTCATTTTAATTTCCTTTGTGGACTAGATGGACTTGAGGTGATCATTACTTGATTTCCTGTTGAAGTTATCTTTGTATGCCTCTCTTTCCTCCTGGGAGCGTTGGGAAAGTAACTCTTAACACAAAGCTAATTACTGATTACACACAAGTTGTGTTATATTGGTCCTGCTGACCTGTCTGTTCATTTATTTATCTTTGTTCCACTAAATAAAAGTGTGAACATAAAGTACTAAAAAAAAGAATATGATAGTGGTTTTCCTGAATAAAAGCTAAAGAACTATTAAGAAGAAGAGTTTGCTTTTCCAGCTTGTTCCTATAATTTATTGGCAATTTTTTTTAAATAAAGTACTGGAACAGGACTGACTCACCGATTACAGACAATGATGATGACAACCACAGCGATGAGGAAGACCAGGCCAGCAGCTGCCGAGCCAATGATGAGAGGTAGCTTCTCCTGAATACTGGTGTTGTATTCCTCTATAAAAAGAAGAAACACACACATTAACAGAGTGCCATACACACTCATGCAGAGTCACAAGCTGAAACATATGGGAAAGCATCTGAGCCACTGCATATGGAGGGAGCGATGGGTGACAGACAGACATACGGCTGGGTGAACCAATGAGCATCTTGGCATCTTGACGGGCTGACATGGACCATTTTCCAAAGCACACTGAATGTGTTCAGATGCCGCGGATATGGACAAATCATCTGGCAGAAAGCGTGTGAAGTGAGCAGAGAGAGCATGTTTGGGTGAGACCCAGACCGATCAGGCAGCCAAGAGCAGGAATCCAGCTACTGAATGGGCACACACAGGCAGAGCCAGACCCTTCTCTTGAGCACTGCAAATGACACGACTTCCCAATTTTAGCCAGACACACGAGTTGGTGAGTTCCCTGCAGTGCTCTGTGCTTCTGGACAGCATTAATATTTTATTCTATAGGGTAGAAACCATACCGGTAAGACTTTACTGTAATCCGCCCAATTTAGCATTTATAAGGCATTTATGGACATTTATTTAATAGATAATAATACACTTTACAGCATTCTGAAGCCTGTTATTTCTGTATAATAGACCGTTGCTATGGATGCACAATGAGCTAAAGTTGTTGAGAAATACATTAAAAAAATACTTATATCAGCTTATCAGGAATTCAAACAAATCTAATTAAAATCATACTCTCAAATCAGAATCATTATTAACATACATGTGTGACATGTATTGCAATAAACAATAATAAACAGAAAATTCTGGTATGCTACTCACCTTGTATCTTTATATACAAAGTGCAAGTTGTAGTTAAGTTGTAGTTCCCTTTTTGCTACTAATAAAAACAATAAGTTATATACAAAAATTATATACAGCAGATTAGATTAGAAAAATTAGATATAGTGCTTATAAATGCTAAATGTGTGAAGATTAAGTGTCATCCATATCTTTAAATAACGAGGGGAAGATCAGTTGCACTACTGGGCCTTGATGGTACTCTGCTGAGAACTGCTGGTTTATTATATGCCTTTGTTTATTTTTATTGTTTATAACCCTAAAATAAAGCATTGTGAAGTGCTACTGGCAAAGTATTTAAAAAGAAATAACAATGTTCAAGTGTTTATTTTAAATACTGATTTAGTTTCTTTTTTTAAAAATTATATTGCAACTACTGTAGTTTAACTTTTTTTACTGTCTGAGAGTGACTCGTTTTCACTTTCTGCTACATTCTGTAAGAGCTGTACTCATTACAAAAGTACAGTGTTTACTTTAAATTATGGTAATGAGTGTCCTCTCACAGAAGGAAAGACAACTTTTTGGTTGCATGGGGATGTAAAATCAAGGTGAAAAACACTTTGAGCTGATCTACTTTTCTTTAAAAAAAACACAAAAACAACTGTTTTTCCCAGTAAAAACTGAAAACAACGAGTCTTGTATATCCTCAGTTTGCTCAATATTTACAGTTGTGAGTCAGTCTTGATATATCTTTAGTGCTGGGATCTGTGCGTGTGGCAGCATCAAGGATGTTTGTATGAGAGTTCAAGCTAATGATGGCCCTGGGCACTGCAGGCTGAAGGAAATGAGATGTTCAGAGGGGAAAACCCAGGCCTTGGCTCTAACATTAACCTCCATGACTGATGTTTACTGAATTTTCCTTCTTCTCCCAGTCGTGTCATAGTATAAAGATAAGACTTCAACCTACTCCTTGAAATAAAGGCTTATGGTGGAAAATGGCAAAAAGCTATCTTTGAAATTTGTGCACCACATAAAGGAAAGAAATCTTGAATGCTGAAATATGAATGATAAAATAATTATACGAGTGTGACGTGTGGGATGTTTCCTAAAATCTGAAAAAGACATGATGAGAATAAGAATATCATTTCAGGCCACGCTAATCTGCCTTTGGAGTATTTGAGCTGTTTACTTCACAACATGATTCCCTTTCATTGCCGCAGCTGTCTGTATCCATACTATACTACATGGTGTGTTGACGGGCCACGCATGAGAGGTGATAACAGCCCTGCGTGCTTTGGTGAACGTTGGCTGAATTCTCACCCTCAGTCATGGTCTGGAAGTACAGTTTGCCACTGTAGCGTCCAAACCCAGCCACGGTGCGGGCCCGGACCTGGAACACGTAGATGCTTCCTGGCTTGAGGCCACGGATGACCACCGTGTTGGTCTGGCTCCTGATGGTGGTGGAGTTATATTCTGATTGGTCCTAGGAGAAGAAAAATAACATGTTAAAATCGTGCATATTAGTAATTATAGTCCAATTGAAAAAGGCTAACAATTATGAGACGCCACGTGAATAAATTACATATTAGGTTATAAACATTGTGTGGATCATTTGAAGTGAGGTTGCCAGCCTTTTCCGACAGGAAACCTATTATATAAGCCAAATATCGCTGTCTGAAAAGAAACCAGACTCCATTCGCGATATCAGTCATTCAGACCTGCTGGTTTGTTTGTGATTTTGTGTGACTTTAGTGAATCTGAACTAACCTTGAAAAAAACAAAATGAAGTCACTCAATAATGCAAACAAACCAACAGGTGGAGACAGTGGTAGACCAGAAACTCCCATATTCTGCAAGGTAAAATCAGTGATTGCACCAATGGAGTTTTGTGATTTGAAGAGGGCAATAATTGGCTTATATACCAGCAGAGAAAATCTGTCTGATGGCATGGTAAAGAGGTGAAAAAAATTGTGGATTTTTTTAGGTGGACCTTTTTTAGTTGACTAAAATATGTTTTGTTGCTGACCCTGTCCACAGCAGTACATTGCTTATCTTCCATACTGATACTCCTCTCTGCTTCTCCAAACTGGGGGTGTGACAACTGATATCTACTATTGATAATACACTGATTATTGTTAAGTACTTCATACAACTCAACTAACCCAAACTATCCCTTTAGGATCTAAGACTCAAGAGGAACAAATGATTTCATAGTATCAGTACGTGCAGTGCTGAATTTTAGTCCTTTTAACTGGGATATGATTTTTCTTCAGCTATTTTATTAAGAATATTATTGATGAAATAATTGAAGCTTGATCAGCAGTTACTTATATGTGAATAATATTGTAAATATCTTCCTACTCAGCACAAAATACACCAAACAGTATGTACAGACAAAATCTTATTTTCTTTAAGATCCTGCACTGATACTCATCTTTATAGCCACAGCAGCCACAATAGAACTAATCTGAATTATTTGTTACCACAAAAAAATCATGTTTGATAAAGCGGCAGAACTGAAAGAGGCAGCTGCAGTTAAGAAGGTAGATTTGGTGGCAGTTTCGGGTCAGGCGGCTTTTCTGAGCCGTGCCGTCTGATGATCAGAGCTTTCTCTGCCATACTTCTCCTCTCCAGAATGCTGACAGGTCTGAGAGCGGAGACTGAGACTCTTTTAGCTGCTCCCTTCAACCCACTGCTCAGCGCGCACTTCTGAGCCACAGCAGGGGCCGGGACAATTGTTTTGACAGCTCTCTCCAGCAGTGTCAGAGAAGGGAATTATACTCAAAAGTGGAACGGCTCAGCATGTAGATGAAAGCTCCACAAATGCTGTGTATATGTGCGTGTGCACATGTGTGCGACTGGATGCATTCTAGTGATCACTGTGCTTGAATCAATGCACATTTGTGACTGCGAGTGTTCTTGTGAGAAAGTATGCTGATTCGGTGGAGCTTGCCCCTTGAATACTATTTTTACAGCAGGCAGTGCACCATTGTTTTAACCACAAGTCTCTGCGCATCAATCCCCAGTGGCCCTTCTGCAGGGCTGAGCGCGGTTTCTTTTCCCAGTGACTGACCGTGATTATAATTGAAAGAGAATGAACAGAAGTTCTAAGCAATGTTCAGAAGCTCCGTCTACATGCCTCCTAGGACGCGCTGTTATGCAAACGAGCGTGAGCAGATATTCTGAATTTAAATGTACAACTAAACAAAAGAGTCAGCTTTTAACATTAGTGCTTAATTTATTTAGTTGGCTGGAGAGAAAAGGAAATGAAACTTATGTTTATATGACTCAGTGGAATGAAGAATGTACTCTTAGAAATAAGAGTTCCAAAAGGATTCTTCCTGAAGGGCTGAGGTTCTACCCAGAACCATTTACTTCTGAAGAACCCTTTTTTGAAGAAGAGGTTGTTGAGGGTTCTTTGTAAGACTAAGGGTTCCATCAGGAGCCCTTTTCACCCAAAGAACCCTTATTGGGAGAAATAGCTCTTCAAGAATTGTTGAAATTCTTGAAGAGCTCTTTCGTCCAGGGTTCTTTGTGCCATTATATAAATGAGTTCTTGGTAGAAACTCAGGGGTGTGTTCTAGATAAAATTCTTGGAATATAAAAAGGTTCTCTGTATAACCTCCTAATTATGTTCTAGATAAAACCCCCAGAATACTAAAAGGTTTGTGGTAGAAACCTCTGACTGGGTTCTGGATAAACTCAACTCAGCTTTATTTATATAACACCTTTCACACACACACACACACGCAGCCCAAAGTGCTTCACATAGCAAAATTAAAACAACAGACAGGAAACAAATAAAAACAAGCAAAGAATAAAAAGAATAGGAACAAATAAAGTAGAAATGCAGGACCAAAATTACAACAATACAACAATAAAATGAAAGTCAGAAGAATTAAGTAAAAGGAACACAGAAATAGAATAATATAAAAACCAATGATTGAAGCTTAAAAGACCAAGGTTATAACATTACTCCCAATTAACAATTAAAAGCCTGACTAAAAAGGGAAGAGGGATAAAACCCTTGGAATATAAAAAGGTTTTCAAACTCACTGGGTGTGTACTAGATAGAACTCTTGGAATATAAAAAGATTCTCAGTAGAAACCTCTGAGTGAGTTCTATATGAAAACCATAGAATATAAAAGTTTTTGGAAGAATCACCCTGGGCAGGTTCTAGATAAAACCCTATAAAAGGGTTCTCAGTAAAACCCCTCGAATGTGTTCTAGGTAAAACCCTTAGAATATAAAAGGGTCCTCCGAAGAACCACCTGAGTGAGTTCTATGTGAAAAACTGTGGAATATGAAAGGTTTTTTGGTAGAACCTCCTGGGTGGGTTCTGGATAAAACCCTTGGAATATAAACGGATGTCATAAGGGGTTCTGGGTGAAACCTTTCATAGATGGTTCTAGGTATAACCTTTTATGCTGGTTTCAAGGTAGACCCTCTGAAAGGGTCCCAGTTGGAACCTTTATAAAAGGTTCTGCCAGGAACCAAAAAGGGTTTTCCTATAGGTGCAAGCCAAAGAACACTTAATAGTTGTAGTTAGCATCTTTATTTCTAAGAGTGATACCTTTTCATAATACTGCAGCTCGTAGTCCAGGATGACTCCTTCGGCTGATCAGGTTGGGACCAGGAGAGGGTGATGCTGTCCACAGTGCGGCTGACCTGGTGCATTATGGATACTGTAGACGGAGCTGTGAGGAGACAAAGACAGTGTGTTAAGGATGAGGCAAATCAATCACTGCTGATTTCACAGTCATGCACAGAGAATTTTACAGCATCTTTAATCTCACAGCCAAACACCAGGTTCTGTAAAGGTGTTATACGTAATGCCATAAAATCTATGTAATGTACTGCAGTCTGCTTTTAGAGAGTCCCACGGCTAGACACGCATCTCAGGGTGGCAAGTCACAACACTGGCTAAACCACATAAGCAGCCTCATGGGACTTCCCAGAATCAACTGTGATCTTTATGTGATTAATTTATACTTGTCATACTGCTGATAACAGACCACGTTCTCCAAATAAATCACAAGACCACCACGTATTACATCAAGTAAGCCCATTTTTTCAGCCACATAAATGAAACAAACAAACATAAATCACAGAATCACAATTGTGCTACACAACATCCTTCTTGTGCAGCAGTTTTTAATTTTATTGAGTTGTAGTTGTTTATGCATATTTCCTTGTTGATGACAGTTTTAAGGACCATAGCAGTGGTTTTCCATGCTACAAATTACATGTGTTTTAAATTACTGTAAACAATTTTTTTCAAATTTCATTTTTTAGGTTTTTTTTCTACCTTCCAGGCACACACAGTTGTTCCCTGTGCCTTTCAGAAGGCTATGAAAATCAACATTCACAAAGTTTTGGTCTTGCTTTATGTGGGTAGACCAGCACACAAATGATCAGTACCCTTATTTGATAAATGGACAGACAGACAAGTTACAGGGAACTTTTTATAACACAGTTATTTGTTTGCCTTCTGGATTGGCCTTTCTGACAAGAGTGTTCACCAGTAAGATACTTTTCTGGCAGCTGATTATTACAATTTGAAGTTTGCAACATCCCAAACTGTACATGGGAGAAGGGAAACCTCAGGACCAGAAGTCCTTTCTGGCAGATTTTTTTTAAATTTTAACTCAAACCATTATTTTTTTCCCTAAACCTGCCCAAGAAGGGCCTGCTGGCAGCCTTGAAGGCAAACTTGTTCCAAGCAGCTCCCAAACTACACCACCAACTCTTGCCAGCAACTGCAGTACCACTCGCTGATAAAGCAACATCATAAAAACCAAGGTGAGACACTATGGACAGTGATGATTACCTTACTAATAAAGTTTTAAGTCTCTGCAAGTAGCTATTTGAAGCATACGGAGATGAACAGAAACTAATAGCTCTCACAAAGAAGGCTGATCAAAAATCAAATGATATGCATTGGAAAACCGTCAGCAGCTATGAATATCAGACTGTTGCTGTGGGTGCATATCTGATAAATAGACTCTGGGCAGCAGCAATAAAATGACTAAAAAAAAAAACATTATTTAATCAATATTTTAGTCTAATGATTGATTTTTAGAAAGTAGCCTGTCAGGATTTATTCTACTGTATATTATCTCTTTCATATTTAAAACCATTTAAAACCTTTAAAAGAGGCCTGCAAATTACCTAAAGGTATAATAGCCAATGGTCATAGTAGGACAGTTTGAATGAACTTTTAAAATAGTTTCATAGTAAGTTTACTGTAGATACTGTCTCACAAAGCCATTCATTTGCTTGTTTTGGAGATTTTTTGAGAAAAATCTGACAAAAGTATTGAGTTTCTTTATATTAGTCATGCATTTTCTTAAAACATTTAAACACTTTAAAATGTTTTTAAATATTGTTTCTGATTTTATTTTATTTTATTTTTATTTTTGTATTGGGAGTAAAATCATTTCACCCCGCTGCTTTCTTTTATTCTCATATTTTCAAGCAAACACAATGTTAACACTCAGGAGTAGACTAAATGACTTGTTACATCATGGGTGGCCTACTATAGTCTTGCATAGCCAAGAGACCTAAAACTATGTACATTCTCTTTAGCACAACGATGAGGTCAGGGGGGCGTGATCACCTCAAGTCCTCCAACAACCATTAAGATTAGTTCAGGGTGCCGTGGGTCAGTGTAAAGCTAAGAGAGGCTGAAGATAAAAAGCTCTGTCTGGGGAGCCTGGCAAAGGCCTGCAGGCCTCTGTGTCTGAGCCTCTCTGTATGTGTGAAAGGGTTAGGGTGGGTTGGGGGAGTCAGGGAGGGAGGGGTGCTGGGCAAGATTTATGGACACCGAGCCCCACGCTCATCCCCTACAGGCCCGTGCTGCACACACACGCAGCCCTTAGCCAGCAGCACAGTGGCTCCCCTGAGTCCCAGCAATAAAGAGAGAAGTCTCTCCACCGGCACGCGTTCTCTATGGAAAATCCACCAACTGGGAAACTACAACTGACACGCCTCTATAATCTAAGACTCTACCGCTGCATGTGTGTGGTTTTTAAATCTCCCGTATATCATATTTATTTTGTTGCTGTTCATGTAAAGAAATGCTTACAGCAGCATCAAGCAGACATGTCTTTGTAACTACTGTCCTGAATCATGGGAGAAATTATAGTGTGTACACTGTAAAAAAAATCCTACAAGAATTTAGTGGAATCAACTAATCTTTTTTTAATTAACTTAAATATATAAGTTCTATTTATTAAACTTAATTAAACTTAAAGATTTCTAGTATCTAATTTCAGAACACGTCAGAACTAATAAACATGAATTCTTCTAACTCGAAGTCTTTTGACTTGAAACAAGCTGAATGAATGATGTGAGCAGAGTAGGGCTGCAACTAATAATTATTTTCTTCATTAATTAATCAGTAGGTTATTTTTAACGATTAATCCTTTCATCAATAAAATGTCAAAAAAAAAAAAGTGAAAAATGCTAATCACAATTTCCTGGAACCCCAGAGATATCTTCAGATAGCTTCTTTTGTCAAACCAACAGTCCAAAACCCAAAGACTCTTCATTTATTATCATAGCAAATCCTTACATTTAAGAAGTTGGTACCGGAAAATCTTTGACATTTTTGGTTGAAAAATGACTTAAATGATTAATCAGTTATCAAAATAGTTGGCAAATAATTTTCTTTTGCTCGAAGAATCTATTAACTGAACAATCACTGCAGCTCTAGTACAGAGTAAAAAACAATCATGACACATTGCTGTGTGTCTCTAAGACACTTTAAGATGAGTCATGGTTGTTTGTTTTCACAAGAATAAAAACACTGTGAACCATGATGAAGGTTAGTATCGAATTTAATCCCAGCCCCCCTATACTTAAAATTAAGAAATACAATGGGAGCAGTTTCACATATTGTCTTTGTGTCAATGCTGGAACAAGCTTAAGTTCTTTGAGTGAAATGAAGAACTCTCTCTTCAAACTGAGTAAAATGTGAAAGGAAATCACATTCGTTTGAAATGTTTGTCAATGTAACAAAAAAGTTGTTGGTTTAACTTAATATCTTAAGCTTACTGAAATGTTTTCTCACATACAACTGAATTAATATTTCGTTTATTTCCTAGAAACATTTATTTGTTTTGAATCAATACAATATTACCCTAAGTTGTCTGACAACTTGACACTAACTTTTTTAAGTTAAAACAAATAGTTTATTTTTACAGTGTAAGTGACCACAGTAAGTCAGATCCGATGATAAAAAGTCACTTTTATAACCTCACGTATTCTCATCAGCTAATCAACCCTGCCATCCTCACCCTCTGACCCGGACAAAAGCATCCATCTGAGGCTACAAATTATGATGTCTCGTATAAACTGTGATGGTCAAGGGACTGAGTATGTCCTCATGTGCTGCTGCCAGCAGATAATAAATAGATGTTCTGTATTTCATCTCAGCAAAGCACTTACACAGTGATGGCCTGTGACTCTGCGGTGTACATGCATCATGCCCCTTTCCAGGAGCCGGAGGTACAATAATGTATACAGTATCCAGTCAGGACACCAGTCTCAGGAATCTCCTCCATCTCACTGTAGTTTGTTTGCAGTCACAAGACGACAGCCTAATAAGGCAAACAGTTACTCTAAGGGGAACTCACGAGTATCCCATTACGGATGTACATATATTCAAGACTGCCACATGGCCTTTTCCTGCATAGCATTTCCATTAAACACACGGAGCAGCCATGCCTAGTAACCTGATACAGGACCAGAGAAACAAAGGCAGCTCATGTATTCATGTACAAAGGATGGACACATGCCAACATGAAAAGCTGTTGGAGGAGAACACTGCGGTTTTCTTCTGCTAAAGGACAACTTCCAGACAGCGGGGTGGCCGTCGCCATGTCTGAGCTCAAGAAACCGATAAGGGCTGGCGGAACAGAAAACAAACGGAGATTAAATTAAAGGAAGACATGACTTTTTAAAAAACATAAAGTGTTGAAACATTGGGCTTGTAGGGAAAATAGCGATCCAGCTGTGTTGTGTATTTCAAGTCAAATTCAGTACACGCATTTCAAGCTAAGCTGACATTCCACCAATTGACTGTGGAATGTAGTGGTATGCCAAGTCGACGTTTCATTGCACTAAGGCCTACAGCAATGATTCACATATGAAAACCATTTTCGTACATCTAATTTATGTACTCCAAATCTACAAGTCTCCATTGTACTCCAAATCTTTAAGTGTACCTAAATTTTTTTCCCTCCAACTTAATCTATAATTTAAAGGGTTGAGTAAATACTTGGTTTTCATTGTGTCAACATCAGTCACTGAGTTATGCCACTAAATACATGTTTTAGTTGTTTCAAGCCGTTCCCTTTGTTGTTACAATAATTATTTTTAAATCATGTGGATTGCACCCCATTAAAGACAATTAGAAATTAAAAACAAAGATGTAAAAAAGTTTCCCAGTCATTTATGTACTGGAAACCAGCTCATCATAAACTATGTCAACTCAGATCAATTTTTTTTTTCAAAGTGGGTGAGCTCCACTTTCACTGGACGCTTTATTTATTATAGGTTTTCTCAATGAATGCTCTATTCATGTTCGTAGAACTAATGAAGCGGTTATAATGACAAAGACAGGGATTGTACGTTTATATAATTAAATTAGATGGCTGAATTGGAAAGATAAATGGTCTTGATGAATATGTCTCGAACAGGAGTTTCCCATAAACCACAGAGGAGTGGGAGAGCAGACACAGGAGTCACAGACATACGAGGAGCTAAACATAGCAAATGAAATATATTAAAGGTATAAGAGAGATGACTGGTTGCTCTGTATACCCAACCATAGATAAAAAATGTATTTGAAAAGGTCTGGGTCTGGGTATTCATCCTCCATCTTTGATTTGTGTCTCTTTTTTTCTGTTATTTCATATTTGTGTTTCATCAGTTTCACCTGTTATGTTTATCTGGATCATGTGATTGCCTCCTATTGGCTGGTGCTACTATCTAGTTGTGGCTACACCTCTGTTTGTTTGTTCAAAGCCCTGATGAAAACCTGGAGTGGTCAAAACATGTTGGCATTTTAAATGATTTAGCCACTATAAGAAAGACTTTTTAATGTTTCCTTTGCTTCCAGTGCCTGGATTGTCCTTCTGATTATCATATTAACAGAATAGTTCAGATTATTTGAAATGAGGTTGTGAAATACTTATCCATAGTCAGTGTACCTACAATAGATGGCTGCTGGACATGTTCAGCAATAAAACATAGTTTAGCCACTCAAAAAAGCCCCATGTAAAAGAAACAACATCAGTTTAAGTGCCGTATTTACAATATTTTCACCACTTAACCACAACATCAGAGAGCCTTTTCCCACAGGAAACTGAAGTTATATCGCTGCCACCAAAGCCACCAGACTACTTTGGCAAAAACAGTTATTTTAGCTTGCAGAAGATGGGAGTTGCTCGTCTACCGCCGCCTTGTTTGTTTGTGTTATTGTGTGATTTATGTCTTTTAAAGGATTAGTTCAGATTTACTGAAGTCACACAATTACACAAATAAACCAACCAATCGAGGCAGTGACCAGCAATTCTCATCTTCTGTGAGCTAAAATTACTGTTTTTGCCAATGGAGTCTGGTTGCTTTGGAGAGAGCAACATCTGTCTTAAATAACAGCAGTTTCGTGTCAGAAAAAGCAGTCTGACAGCAAAGTCAAGTGCTGCAAATATTCGAAATACAGAGTACACTTACATTCCTTCTTTTTTTTATGACTTATTGATTGTTTGAGGTAGGCCTAAATGCATTTTGTTGCTGACCTTGTCCAGCTTCTTACACCAGTAGCTGCTGCTGCTTCTCTAAATTGGGGGTGTTGCAACTGCCATCTACTGTCGGTAATACTTTGACTATGGATGAGTACCTCACACAACCACACTTCAAACAATCTAAACTGTCCATTTAATCTTAAAAAAACATTTCTTTTGTTCAAACCAAAGCTTGAAATGCAAAACTAATGATAAATAAATTTCCCAGTGAAATTGTATTTATAACGCCAGGTATAATATAATACTATTTTTTTTATCTCAAATACTATATTCAAGTCTGCAAATACCTCAAAGATGATCAGAGTGACAGCATAGAGTGAATGTGCTGGGGCCTCGGCCCATTTAAAACTTTCAAGGTTGTATATCACATTGCTTAATTGTTCGAGGATGGGAGGCCCCAGCTGTTGTCAAAGACTTGGGTTTCAGGCCCCACATCATTACTCAGCCTGGGATCTGATATGAAAGACGCTGCTTTGGAGTCTATTCTAGCATGACGCTCTGGCTTTGGCCCAACAACACAGAATACAAAGGCTCTGTTTTGCTCAACATCTCTGAGAGATGTTTTCGTGTTATGTTTGAACACCTAGTGACTCCACTAATCAATTAAAGATGGAGTTTACAGGGATGTTTCCACTCATTTAAATCCAAGCCGATTTAATGGGGCATGCTTCTGCTAACACACACAGCAGCGAGGCTTTCATCCGTCCCGTTAATTTATGTCTCTGCTAGCTTTTATTGTACTGCGCTCTTTTGGTGGGCTTTTCCTCTCTTTGACCATTGGCATGTTCAGGAAAGCTGGGTTAAGCCTCATTACTTAGAACCGCTATGAAAATGATGGGCATCTTCATTAAGCAAGACTGGTGAAGTGAGACCACTGTGGATGGATAGCAGCAGAGGGAGCTCAGTCACGGGTGCGCATGTCCCATACACCCCCGACCTGTATAGACTTTCAGGAGTAGAGGGGTCTTCGGGGCTTTTCCATTGGCACTTTTGTCTGCGCCAAATCAATCCATGCCACGCTGATGTGCATTTTAATTTTTTCATGCTTATAATACACAGAGCTGTGCTGAGTTGCACTCAAGATGGACCATCTCTGGTGTGTGTCCAATGTACGCTCGGCTCACCCTCAAGCGGGATGCGGTGACGTCTTGTCCACCAGAGCCAGCCTGTGACGACTCTGTTTCGAAGATGTTTCTATGTGTTCAAGCGATATTCCACCCCAGAATGAGTCCACTCAATATGTACTCACCCCTATGTCAATGTGAGGATGGCAGGAAGGAAGGATCGCGAGATGTATCGTGAGACTTTGTATCTTAATGGATGCATGTGTGACAATATTGCGAGATATACAAAGTCTCGCGATACATCGACACCATGTTTACATGCTACCTGGGAGGCTACAGTTGACATTTCAGCTAAAAACGTGGTGTAAATGGCGTCTTTTGTGGTTAAATTTTAATGTCGCGGCTCACAGACACTTGGATTACACCACACAAGCAGGATGGAGACATTTTGTGTTTGTTTTGTGTTCTTTTTTTTTACATTTTATCCGTGGTCACCATTCACTGCCATTAGCTGCAACCCTGTTTTCTGCTGAAACTCCAGAATTGTTTTGTGAACTGAAGATCTTCACCCATCCTCACATCGGCATAGGGGTGAGTACATACTGAGTGGACTATCATTCTGGGTGGAATATCGCTTTCAGCTCTCAGTATTTTGTAGCTTCTAACTAAATCTCTGTGGTTTGAATTTTAGTTACTCTCTTGCTGTTTTACTTTTCAGCTATTTCCTGATTTTTGCTGCTTCATAATTAAAACATTTTAAATAACAAAGTAATTGGGGACTTTTATCATAAAGAATTTATAGAAGAGTTTATTCACAGCATTTCATTTACAGCCGCTCAACTTGAGGTAAACTCATCTTCAGTTACAGACACACTTTCAAGCGAGTAGCCCTGTGGTAATGGAGATGCAAATCTCTGCCCTGCTGGGCTGACGTGCCGAGTCAAACTGAGTCATGCCAAGACAGCACATGTCCCTCTCAGTCCTCTCCCTCTCTTTCTCCCTGTGCCCCTTAAAAATAAGTTTTTCCTTGCCTCTGTCACCTTAGCACTTTCTCTTGGTTGCAATTGTTGGGTCTCTATAAATAATAAGATAAAGAGTATGGTCTAGACTTGCTCTGTGTGAAAAGTGCCCTGAGATAAATTCTGTTTTGATTTGCCATTATCTGACTTAAATTGACTTGACTTGACTTAAACTGTTACATCGAGTCATGCTTGGAGAAACAGGGGTGGAAAAATCACAGCCGTCAAAATAGTGGCTTTTATTTCCTGCAGCTGACTTATTTTATTGACAGCAAGAAATGACGCCACCATGATTTGATGCTTTCTGCTTTGGTTCTGTTTCAACCTTTGCACACAAGCACAGAAAAAAGGAAAAAGGCCTCCAACATTTGCTAGCACATGAATCATATGCTTCCGAGAAAGTATATGTTTGAGGCCTTTTATCGGCATCTTTCTAACATCCTAATGTGTCTAGTCTACAACCATGTGGCTCTGATATGATTAGACGGTTTGGTGCAGAGAGCAACGCTATGATTTGGGGAAAATGGGGGAGGTAGCGAGAACAGGTCAGGGCTCGTAAATCTCTTTTCCTTTTCATTGTAAAAATCAGTTTCCCCACAGCGCACTCTCTCCCAAGGGGCCCAAACCACCTGGTCCTCTACAAGGCAGCCTACCAAACAGGCTGCCACTGCTCCACTCTCTCCGAATGCCGTCCATTTATGAGCGACGCATCGAGCCGTCTTAAAGGGAGAGGCCCATATTTGCATGTACTTTTAGCGTGCTGGCAGCTTGCCCTGTTTCCCCAGCTGCAAAGGATTGTGGGTTTTACATCTATAAAGATTTTCCAGTGCAGTAAAGCTACAAAAGTGAGATTTCAGTTCATCAAGCTTTAAACCATCTGCACTGGAAAAGATTGGGGACTATAATACACTCATATAGACACCATAAGCTAATTCTAAAATAGGCTCTTCAGGAGCTTGAGGAGTTTTCAGATACTTGCAGAGGTTAGGGTTTAAATCTAAGCTGAGCCGGCAAATCTTGAGACGGTGGAGATACATCCCAAATAAGTATGCATGGAGACGAAGCTGCAGAGGGAGTGAGAGACAGTTCTTTTGCAGCAACTGAGCTAAAAGTCATACAATCACAAAAAAAGTATGGATCTTTAGAAATCCTATATATTGCTGAATACAGTTCTCATTATCTCAGCCACTTTGAGCTTAAAAGAACTTTGAATAGTTCTTGTAGTTCTTTACTGCCATTGTTAACCATTAATGATATATAGTAAGTACTTCCATAAAGAAACTAATGATCCTTCAGTTTAAGTGATGTTCAACATGTTGAACATCCTCATATTTGGTGGATAGTCTTCGAGCAGCTAGTTATTCTAAGTTATTAAAAGCTTGACTTTATTAAGGCTGGGAAATATATAAATATTACATTGATATCATGATATGAGATTAGATATCATCTTAGATTTCGGATATTATTATATCGGCATAAGTGTTATCTTTTTGAAAGGTTGCATTACAGTGGTGCAATTTTCTTTGCTTACCCAGACTGTTCTAGCCTTCTTTATTTGTCTTTACCCACTTAGTCATTCTATCCACATACAGTCATTCCTACAATATTGTTGCAATATTGGTAAATATCGATAGAGATATTTGGTCAATAGCATCTTTATATTTGATTTTGCTGATATCGTTCAGCTTTAGACACAACTAGGCTGAAAACACCAAGGGCAACAATTAAAATAATGCAATATTAAGTTAGTTGTAAAGTCGACACTAGAAGCTTAAAAACTGCTAGCCAGTTTGTAACTGAATCAGATACTAAAGTTGTTGCATCACAGTTACTTTGGGCACAACATAATTAGTCAGAACTAAGGCAAGCGGCCAATTAGTGATCAAAGATAAGAGTTCCATCATCAAGTGCATTTTTGGCTGGCATGAGCTTCTTGGCATTGCAGCTTTTCGTAGGGAGCTAGATCGATATTAAATTATCATATCAATAAATTATGTCTCTAATGGATTATTGTATTGCAAAATTGCATGCTATTAATGAAATAATGATCCTGTGTGAGGAAAAAAAAACACGTTTTATCATTAGCGAGAACAATTCTGTGAGACTTTCTGATTAACAGCCAAGGGGCATGTGACACTATTAAGTTGTTTGACAGAGTTTTAACTTACCTCTGTGGGACAATTGTTTTTTTTTAGTAATGCATAAATCACAACTGAGTAATCATTTCTGTTATAACTCCTGGTGCCACAGGCTGCAGGACTTTTTCATTCCATTCCAGAGAAAGTCTGATATGCATTTTTATCCCTTGTCCCATGTCCCACATATTGAGAGAACATGTCCCACATTTTGATCAGCCCTAATTTACGAAAATCAAACCACTGTAGGACAGATTTTTTTTCTAAAATCTGGCTTTTACCAGTGGCTATGAAGAAGGCTGTCACCACAGGGCTGTTTGATGTCAATCAAACTGTGCACACATGGGCCAAGTGCAGGTAATCTGCCAACATTTTTTAACCTACATCCACTAAGGAAAATTGCCCACAAAGTCACAAGCTATAAATATTGAGGTGGAATATGATGGAAATTCAGCTACAACAAAGACTGGCAAACAACTTATCTTTTGTTGATTTTGCGCTACTAAATCAACTTTTAGGCTACCTCTCAGCATTAGTAATGTGTCCCACATTGTCTCACACAAACATACTCTTTGTCCCACATTTGGTTTGCTGGGATCTGGTCAACCTAGGAATGTTGTTTTTTTATAAATATTATTAGAATGTTGTCGATAAACCAAACCAAAAACAGTTGTGATTATCTAACTCGGTGCCACGCAACAACGGTTCTTGAAAAGGTTCTTTTAATACAACAAACTTTACTTATTCTCAAAAAGCCATCTTAAATTATTAGAAAGACCTAAACCTGGCCAAAAGAGCCATTTCTACAATACAAAGATCTACTGTGGTCCATTAGTCTCTCGGGGTGGATTTGGGCTGAACAGACACAATGTTTGAGCTGTCCGCCACAGGGATGTGGAATGGGGGTTTTGATTCACACAGCTTTGGGGGAAACTGGACTCTGTTTAATCAGCATGCTGCTTGTCTGCATTTAAACAACTTCCAAACTGGCATCTGCGAGGAGAAAAACTCCACAAACCACAGAATGCATGTCAATATTCTACACTGTTGGAAAGGCGAGCGTGGGCTACAGCCTTCTTTTTTTCTGATTTGGTTGGTGGCACGCAAAAATATTTTTGTTTTATCGAGTTAATAGCTCTGTTGGGGGAGCAAAAAAAACTGAATGCTGACATGAGCAGAACAGAGCTTAATAGCTGCTACGTGGATCGACATCATTCAGTCCACGTTAACACGACAATAGCCACTGCAACAAAATAAACAAGAAAATGTGCTACTACATCAAAGGTGTGTTCTGGATTCAAATACTGAGAAGCAAATTTGTGAAAGTAAATCTGAAATCTTCCAATATAAACAGTTAGAGAGGGTTGTTCCAAAACAGAGACCTCCTGAGAAATGTGAAACTACATGCTCATTATTTGACTATTACAGTAAGCAATGTCCTTGATTCATCGTCATTTACAGTTACCAAAAAAATCATATCCAGGAGGCAGTCGGTCACACTACATGCATCTCCAAAGCAACATTTTTCCAACATAAACAAGACATGGAAATTGCACATCTGCTCCAGCTCAATTTCAATGCACTGCAATGACTTTTGGCTTAACGTTCAAGTCATGCTTATCTACACAGTATGAGGCTTCTCCATGGCACACAATAGCAAGGATTATAAAAGATCATCTCCGCTTATAAAGTTCCTGACCCCAATTTACACATAAAACCTTCGAGAGGATGATGGTGGATGCAGATTGCATGATCAGCGTGATCTGTGTGAGTGAAATCGAGGCTACATTAAGAAATAAGAGGCATTAGTGACATTTGAGTACAGGAACACGGGGAAGCAGCTCACCATGTTTAAACTCCAGACTGTTACAAGACAGCCGCTCAGACAATGACAACTCTGTTTTGCATCCACCTTAAGGGACCAGTGTGTAAGATTTATGGGGATCTATTGTCAGAATATATCACAAATGGAATATAATATTCATAAGTATGTTTCACTGGTGTATAATCACCTGAAACTAAGAGGCATTGTGTTTTTGTTACTTCAGAATGAACCATTTATGTTGTACCACCATGTTTCCACAGAATGGATGAATGAAACACTGACTCTAGATACGGCCTTTTCCATTTGTCATGAGTTTACCTACATACTTGGAAGGGGAGGGTGAGGCAAGGTGTTTGCGATCTTCAAGCTCATTGCCAGATGCCACTAAATCAGCATTTCCCAAAACCCTAGGGTCAGGACCCGAATGGGTCACAGATCTACTTTTTTGGGTCACCAATTGGCACAAGTAAAATGCATGATGTGTTTCCTTATATAGTAACAAGCAGGGCTGGGGCTGTGACAGTACAGATTTTTTCTTACTGTGGTGAAAACCTAAATATATCCGTGAGATGGCGGCTTGGGTCTTTTGACCAATCTACAGGTGTATTAATAGATCATGCACTGATCTAAAATTCACTTGTAAGACTGACCCTTCAAAATAAATTTGCGATGATAAAGGTAATGAGATCAACCCTGCAATAGGCACCACCTGACTGCGATACAGCATTAATGCAGTTATCGTCCAACCCCAACCCACGAGACAGAAAGCAGCTCTCCGCAATGTCAACACATTAATGACATTCAATACAGGGGACAAGAATTTTCAAACGCAACACCAAAATACTGGCATCAAGAAATGTAACAGCCACCTCACTGATGGTTAAAACTATAAACCAGCAAAAAACGACAATTAGGTTGCCGAGATAAACCACAATGTTCCAAACAGAACACAGTGCAAACACTAACAAAAAGCAACGTTTGCACTTTGGAACATAAAACGGCGAAACTACTACTACTACTACTACTCAGTCCAGTACAAGGCATGATGGGAAATGTAAGCTGTCACTGCAATATTTTCATATGACAACTCGTTTTCATCCACACCTGTTTGCCCAGATAAAATTTTTGCTGTCAATACAGCTCAACAGTTCCTTCATCCTTTTCAAATTAGCCCTCTAAAGTTTCAGTGGACAGCGCAAATCTGAATTATTGCTATGATGCGCTTTTATAATGAAATAAATACATTTCACATTCATTTGAATCCTACACACTAGTCCTTTACAAGAAACACTTAATATGTATGTGTCACCACATGAACTTGAACTTGACAGTGAGTTTGGCAGAGAAAGGGAGAGAAAGAAAAAGAGAGACGGGGGAGTGCCATTGTGTTTATCACAGATCCATTTTCTTAATTGGTGAAGTTAACTCCATAAAGTTCATATAAAAAATAATAAATTCAAAAACACAGTGCTGGTTGGGTCACGGCCCCTTTTTGCTTCATCCCCTTTATTTATTATCTTTTTTTAATTATCATCGTCATAATGCTCTTGTGTGTAAAAAGTAAATAAATGACTGCATTAAAGTATGGTCAATTATTCAAGCATTTCAGTATACAGCTAATGCACTCAACAATAATTAATTGTATATTCACATTATGTTCCCTTTTACAGCCCACTGGACCAAAAGATCGTGGCCTTTTAACCTAGATTTATATGCATGCAATGTGCATACTCTATTCTCTCCTCCCTGCACAGGCTTAAAACTGCAGATCACATCCTGAAAGAGGAGACTCATATAATGTAACCAGATAAAAAAAAAAAGCCACATGGCTACTAAATGATTTATGAGCATGATCAATTAGTTAACTAATTTCGACAATCCGTGTGCTAATTCTCTTCTGGGGAGTCATAATCAGATTCATATTGCATGCACAGGTTATTTAAAGTCATCTGATGAACCCCACTGTCCCACTACCCTGCAGGCTGGTTGATTACCACACACATTTATCGCTAAGTTAATCTCACTCTCTCTGCCGTGGTGGTGCTTGTCTGAATCTGTCTTTGTAAACAGGTTGCTCCATATCAACAGTAGCATGAATGCGGTGCATGTGTGGCTTGCTGGTGACTACCAGAGCAGCCTTGTCTCAAGGCTCTGTCAGTACTGAGCTCCAGGTGCACGCTGAGGCCTCCTGTCTGTCTGCCTGGCTGACCTACACTGGCACCCACCATATGTGCCCTTCTTAACACCTTCTGTCACTGTCACACTGCACGCCATGTACACTGGTGGTCCCTGTCTGACTCTCTGTCTCTCAGCCTCTTTATCTTTCAGCCTGCATCTCTCTATTCCTCTCATTAGACCTGAATTTTGCAGATAATACTGCAGCTTGAGTTGGCTGTTACTGTTGGTTTATTTAACGTGCCTGTATATTTTCTTACATAGGCAAATTGTATCTTTTCTAGGGCTGCCCATTTACATTACTGATTAATCTGTTGATCATTTTCTCGATTAATTAATTCATTTTCCGTCCATAAAATGTCAGAAATTAGCAAAAAATGTTGATGACTCTTTCCAAAAGCCCAAGATGACATCCTCAAATGTCTTGTTTCCTCCACAATGGCAGTATTCAGTTAAAAAAACAGAAAATATTTAGGCCTATATTTTAGAAGCAGAAATCAGAGTGTGGAGATGTTTTCTTAAAATAAAGACTCACTCAAAAATTAACTGATTATCAAAGAAGTTGGTGATTAATTAATCATTGCGCCTCTAACAGTTTTAAATGGATTTCTTGAGCTATGATTTACCAGAACTGCACTGATATAAATGTTAGCAACATTTTTATGAAAAAAAAAAAAAAAAAAAAAGACAGATATACTGTTAAATAAACTAAGTAAAGATTGAAATGAAAGATAAATTGAGTGGAAATTGAAATATTTATATGCTCTGCTCTGATTATAATCATGGTGTTGCAATTAGCAAGTGAGCACTTGCTAATAATTGTCTTTTTAATTGATTTTCACGAAAACAGTTTCTTTGCTATCATAACCGTATGTTATATTGACCAGTTCAGATGATTTTGACCAGGCTGTTTGTGCCTATCACAAGCAAATAAAAAGTTCCTATTATTATCATGTATATAACAAATGAAAGAAATGTGCCAAACTTTCCAAAAATAATGAACAATTTGTATTTGTTTCTGAAATATACAAAAATTATTGAGATCAAGGAATTTTCATAATTGTCTGGTGTATCAAATACGATACACAGAAAAAACACATATGATCACTAAAGAAAGTGTTGGATTTTGTCAAAAGGTCCAATAAACACTTCAGTTTCACAACATTTGAATCTTCTGGCAATTTGATGTGTATGGCTTTACATGGTTAATAAAGTACAGAAAAACTGTTTTTGTGCATTAAGTAACTCTATTCTATTATACAGATTCTCTATTCTTTCATTCTTTATTCTGTTATATAGGTTAAAATGACTCTGCATGAGATAAAGGCAGATAATTAACTAGAGAGCCATGTCATTGGCATGAATGTGCCATTGGACCACAGTGAATCTGCACTTCTTGAACTGGTGACACTGTCCTAAAGTCAACAGTGTAGTAGCCACACTTGGCTGGCTGGCGTATTGACACATTCTGGCAGTCCCACCTGGCTCTGCACCAGTGCTTTTCACACCACGGCCCAGTGGAGCAGCAAAGTCCCTCGCAGCCTGGTTACAGTGGACCTGGGCAATTTGGACAATAATTAAGTCATAAATCTTCCCTAGACCATATGAAAAGGCTGCACCCGATTACACCCCCCACACTCTCTGAATAATGTGGTTCACTTCTACAATCAGCCAGTTCACCTGATAAGAAACCAATTCAGTGCCTCTGCTTCTCGATAGCATTAGCAGCAGACGCCACAGCTCACCTTGAGTTAATGAAATGCCTAAACAAATATGTCCTCTGGAATCTAATATACCAAACCACTAAAGGATGCAATATGGCACACACGATGGGTATATGGAGATCTAATTTATCTGTTGTGCAATGCTGAATTCTCTCGCAGAATACTGATAGTTTGGATTCAGGTAGGAGATAATCTCTTCTATGCACTGAAACTGATGATGCAGCAGCTCTACTGTGAGCAAGCAAATAACTGGCACTCACATTATTAGCTAGCAATTATCTGTTTGTGTAACAGTCATATTTGTACACAGTATTAGTTATTTTGTAATCCACAGAATAACTAAAATAGACTTAAATACACTCTGCTGGTTTCACACACACATAAGTGACACATAGTGATGACTACAACTTTCACTGGAGCCTCCTTAATCAGAACCATATCATCTAAATATTGTTGAGAGCTTAACACAGGCTTGGACTTGCTGACCTGAGGCAAGCTGCTCCAGCTGTTTATTAATTAAAATTTAGCCTAATTTGAACCTAAGAGCTAAATGGAATTTTACGCATGACTAAATTAAAACGGATTGCAGCACACAAACTAGTTCCTATGTAGAGATTAGCTGCTACTGAATAATTACACTTTGTAACTGTTAGGTATAACTGTTAAACAGCTAACTGAACCAACTGACAAAATAATGTTACCTTGCTTAGATAAAGTATGATCCCTTTAGAGTGAAGATTAAAATAGGTAATGTGGAGACAGTGGACATATCTGACCTGAAAATTGTTGAATGCTATGTTAAATTAAACATTGTGCCAATAACATTTGACAAAATGGGTAAATACTGTCATTTGAGTTGGCTTAACCAATTGTTTTCCTCATTACATTTACAAACGATATACTATATAATATATACTATACTATATATAACTTTTTGGATGTTATGCATGCTTGTAATGTTACAGCTTGTAATGTTACTTCCTGTTTACATACTTCGTTGCCTTTGAACAGACAGGGCTTTTTTTTCTAGCAATCAATTCACACATCACTGGAATCCTTATAGCTGTGATAGTTCTCATGTTTAATGGTGAAATCTTATTTAAAATCACCTGTCTGAAACTGGCTACACTTACTCAGAACTTAGGAAAGACTTTGCGTTCAAACTTAGTAATGGTTTTATGAATACCTGGCACAACCCAATCTTGATATCAAACACTGGCTGGCATGTGTGTGCGATATGTGGACGCATAAAAATAAATAATTTGTGTGTGTTCTTGTGCATGTTTGTAGCTGGTCTATCCAGCCATGTGTCCACAAAATGGCAGGATGTAGGACTGAGAGGTCTATTAGTGCAAAATCACATACTGCCTCTCTCAGCTGTCAAAAACTTTTGATCATACTTCATGGTGGTTTCAACAACAATTTTCACTTTATACGATAATGAATGTATGCCAGCTGGGACTGACAGATTATGGGAAAGGAGCAGAGAAAAACAGGAGGATAAAGTAAAAATTGGTTTGAAATGATGTGGTAGTTTCAAAGTGCAAAAGTGGGCTTTGAGACTGTAAGTGTCTTCTTCAAGCAAAGTGAGCTGCACTCTGTCCATTTTAATGAATGGATTTAAACCTGTGACCTTTATATTACAAGACAATAGTCTCACTAACCAGTTACTTAGCACTGGACACCTTTCCATTACTTTCTAAGCTGCAGGATGCAGGAGACAGCTAAACAAAGAGCAAAAGTCAACTTGACAGTGTCCTCACTTAGGGCTTAAAGCTTCACACCTGTTTTGCTCTTTCTGACTGAGCAGATGATCTGCACCAACAAAAAACAAAAAAAGGAAATCAAAATATTATGGGGGCTCCGTTTAACATTTTCTAATAAAACTACAAAACTTAAACAAGCCTGAGTTCTGACTTTTAAGTTAACAGATTACCTGAAACACACAGAAAACAGCTAATGTTTGGAAACAGGTCATGAGGAAACAATTTAAATGCAGCCAAGTACAAAATTAAATCCATTAACATTCCTGTCGTTTAATCTGTTAATGTCTAAACTCTTGACCTCAAAACAAGGTAAACCTGAGGGGGGAGATCATTTCATTTATTAATTACTCACGATTCAATATAGTGTGATACTGTTGCTATTTCTTAAAACTTAAATTAAAGAAAACTGAGAAATCCTTATTAAATTCTTCTCATATCTGGAGGTTTTTTTGAAATGCTTTATACCAGGTCAAGCATAAGACAGAATTTGACTCATTTAGTATTCTGTGTCCATGATACATCTAATGTCTAATACCATATATTTAAGTATGTGGAGTATTCAGCTAGAATATTACCAAATCTATGGCATATATCATCATCTTCGTCACTAAAGCATGTGTGTGGCATTCAGAATATATCATCACTCCTATCACAAAATAAATAGAAGATAAAAATATCTTAACACTTTCTGACTGTGTCAAAGTGGTCCCAATCTGGAGATGAGATATGCTCCAGATTTGATATTTTACAGTGCCGTGATTGGACAGTATCCAGCATGGATTTCATTATATGAGTCATAGTTTAAAATATCCAGGAAAAACCATCTCTGGATTCTGTTGTGTTTTGCATGGTAGTATAAAGAATACACCACCATAAGCATAAAATCTGACTTTTTCTGTTTTTATGCAATCAGAACAGTCAAAATAAATAACAACACTACTATCATCTGGGAGTTTAAACACAACACAAAATGAACCACTGCCATGAATGTTTCACAAAACATATAATTATGATACTCAAATGTGACGATATCTTCTTACACCACTACTCAACTCAAGAACAATTTCAGGCAAATGTTTCTCAAAATTTAACAAGTGCATTAAGATAGATGCTTGAGATAAATTGGAGCAATAATACATTTAAATCTGACCCCTCCCCCCTGTGGTGTTACCATAGGTGTGGGACTGGTCTTGTGTCACCACTCTCTCACCTGTCAGACCCAGTCAAATCATTGTAGCACCTTGACACGCTGGTTTTCACCCTCAGTCCCTGACACAAAGCATCAGATTTGCGACTCCGTCTCCCTCCCTCCGCTCATTCAATGCCACGCAAAGAGTAACATTTTATAGACACAGTGAAGCCAAAATAGATGGCTTACTTGTGACTCATTATTATAAAAAGGCTTGGAGGCGCTTCAAGGCTTCTGCGTATTCTACACAATACAAGTTTGGGGGAATTAGTCATATGCTTATAAAACGGGCTCAAATGCCATTCAGCACGGCATCTCCCTTTGTGTGGCATTACAGTGTGTAATCAAGCGCCGCACTTTCCAGGGCAATCACGTCCTTTATCGCAGAGGAACTGTCGCCAACCACCTACAGAGTGGGAGGATAAGCCCTGTGGGTAATAGAGTGTGGTGGGTGCTTGATTGGGTATGGTGAGTGAGAAGTTTTTGCTCACATCTCACCCCCCCCCCTCTGCCCCCACCATTCACACCAACAAGTCATAGCTGAGGACAGCACAAGAAATGAGACACACTTTCACGCCACTTACTCTCTATTTACTCATTTATTTCTTGCTTTCATGGAACTCTAAAGCCTCTGGCCCAATGCTAGCTTACTAAGAGATTGACCAACATACATATATTAGAAACACACAATTTCTTTTCTCTTCATCTAACGCTCTCATTTTCAGTGTAAGAACAGAACTGCCTGAGGTAATTAGGGGTGACATGATGTTTATGTAACCTCCAAGCCTCACAAACCAGATGCAATTATGGGCTCCTGGTCCCGGTGACCCCAGCCCTGTAGCGTAGCACCGCAAAGCTGCAATCCCGTGTCCCAGGGGTGAGCCTGGTTTTGCAGGGTGATGGGGGAAGGTGGGAGAGTGGAGTGGGGGCAAGCAAGAGTTGAGTTCTTTTCACAGCTCCCTCTGACGGGAGCTCTCGCTGCCTAATCCAAAGTGACGGGCACTTCAGTGGAGAGGGCGCAGAGCCCCCCAATTTCCGCCAGGACCCCACGGCAGGGGAAGCAGAGAAGCCAAGGGCTGGGGTGGCAGACTTATTGTGGCCCAGTGAGAAAGAGTGGGGCAGGGGCCTCATTACAACGCTTAACTGCACTCACAGGCCCTCATTAACCCACCACACCAGTGACTCAAATCAAAACAGACAATAAAAAGGGTCGCTGTTTGAATAAAGACCCCCGATTTAGTGTGACTTGGAGTTTCAGCATTGTAACAGAGCACTTTATGGAGCTTCTACACAAACAGATTTCTGTAAACACTGAAGTTTGCCACGATGGGGTCAATTTACATGCGGAAATCTCCTCTAAAATGTGCTCATCCAGCATGTATACCCTTCCTACTTCACTGCTTCCACGCAGGCATCTGGACATCTGGGAATTCCACAGGAAAGTAATGAGAGAGCGAGAGTGTAGTTAAACAAAACCCAATATGTCCGCTGTAATAAAAAGCACAGTAACACAGTGCTTTAGGTAGCTCAGTCATAGAAGGCTGCCCTGAGTGCAGATGGATGGATGATGAGAGATGACAGGCACTTACGTATGCTGGTAATGGGATGCAAAGCCAGCCCAAAGATAAAGCCTGGCCTGTATCCCCCCGCTCATCAGTGCTTGGGGGAGAGAAGCTTGGCACACCAAATGATGCGTTTCATAAAGACAATTAAAGAGCAAATCAATGCTGCTGCCTCTGTGAAATAATTACAGATGCGGCCAAGTTCAACCGCAAACCACACAGTGGAAAGCATGCAAAGCTCCAATAATCGCAGAAGAGAGATTGAAGGAGATTTGGAGGTATACTTCCAGAAGATCCTACAGATTAAAATGTTACCCCAGTCACCAACCTGCTTTTCATTATGCCTCAGAGCATACTGGAATGTGTTTTAGTTTACAAGGTAGCTCATACATAGCTTGTACATAGCTGTATGCTATGCTTACTACACTGTAAAAAGTCATACAGGAATCTAATGGAATCAATGAATCTTTTCTCATTAACTTAGCGAAAATATACAAGTTTTATTTATTCAAATTAAACTAGTATTTATTTTCAGAACACTTCAGAAACTATAAATATGATTTCTTCTAAATTGAAGTAATTTAACTTGAAATGATTAAGCTGAATGAATGTACTCTCTCTCCCAAGACCCTTGTGTTTTACATTTTAAAGGAAAAATATAAGATGAAAACCTGCTGAAAAGAAAAACTGACTGCTAAAACTGAGAGAATGAAAAAGGAAATAAAATTTGTTTGTAATGTTTGTCAGTGTGCCCGAAGAGTTGTTGGTTCAACGTAGTATCTTAAGCTTGCTTACCATGTTTTCTCAAGTACAACCGCTTTAATATCAAGTTTGTTTGACAAGAAAAGTTTATATTTTTTAGAATCTATACAAAATTACCTCAACCTGTCTTTTCAAATTCAGTGCATTATCCTGCACTGTCTATTTCTTTTTGTGTCCACTGTAGCAAATTATTACAAACAAGAAAAAACGAAAGCTGCCTGTACTGTAGTCTGTTAAGTTTGCCATGTATCTTAAAATCTGGCAAAGCTTTGACATTTTTGGCTCTTTCATCTGTCTTTTAACATAACGTGCACACTGCAGCCTTTCCCCTCAGGGCTGAATTCCTCCAAAAACACACACAACATTAATGGTTTTTTTTTCACTTGTCCCATACTTGCCCAAAGTCAATTTTTACTATCCCTGTACAAACTGTTTTATTTATTTGCAGTTATCTAATAACAACACAGTATCTAGGGGAAATAGTAACTCGCATTTTTTTGAAACATGACACACTTTAGTAAACAGTTTTATGATAACCTGACTTTTTAGCATTTATGTTTTGTACAAGCACCGGCAAGGCCCCAGAGGAGAGGTCGTCATCAGTGCTCTTAGCTGCCATGCAAAAGTGAGATGCTGTCAGCTCTTGTTACAACACCAACACTTTTTTAAAAAAAACTTGACGAGCTTTTGAAAAATGAGGCCATTTTTTCAGCCTCGGTCTCAAACTTGTGGCTTCCTGCGCAGTACATAGTTGGAACTTTGCCCACATCCTCAGACCAGGCTAAACTGCTCGGTTGTGCTTCAGGCCATAAATGTTGCCTCTACCTGCTGCTGTTTTGTCGCAAGCACCTGGTACTGCGCGTGTGCGACTCTCAAAATGAGAGAGATGAGAATGAAGTGTTACTTCCATCATCAGCTCTGGAAAAATCAATGTGTTTATCCTTTTTTACCACTTGCCCTGTCAGGCAAGTGAGTTGCTAGATTTACTAGCCCGAGGTGGCATTTTACTTGTCACGGGCAAGCAGGCAATCCTTATTGTTGAGCCCTAAGACATAAACCCACACACAGAACAAAGTCAGCAGAGAGGCTGTGGTGGAGACAGTGCAGAGAACCAAGTAAAGATAACTTGGAAACTAGAATGCAATATTTTTATCTGCTCTGTGCGTAGTCTCTCATCCACCACCACACTACATTTTACACAAGCACAGTGCTCTAGCTCAGCTGAGCCATTTCTCCATTTAAAAACAAAGCAGCATGGGCTTTCACATTTTCCAGAAGATTAGCTCGCGCAGGCTGATAATGACGAATCCTGGGACACTTTTTATGACCAAGCAAAATTAGGTCCCTACCAGTCAGCACGGTACAAGTCAAAATCATACCATAGGGCCAATTCATATTGGTGTTTACTGTCCATCCCAAATACATATACTGTGTTTTTTATTTTTTTTACTGTAATGCAACACTACAATCAAGTGGGTGGATGAAAATATGACTGTAATCACTGAGCAGTAGATGAAGTGGCGAGACAGCAGCTAGCCCGCTCTCAGCTCCACAGTCTGAAAAACATGATGATGAGGTCACAGTGTAAAGACCAGCAGGCCATCACATTCTGTCTGTCACATCATCAGCAGCACTCTCCTCCCCATTTCAGAGCTCTTAATCTGCATACATCACCATGCAGGAAAGGGAGGAAACTTACTTAGTGGAGGTCTATGTACTGTGCATTATGTGCTTGTAGAGGAATGAGTGCGATGAAGAGGTACTGTACAGGGCATAAGAGACAAAGGAGCGGCACAGGAATAGACATAGAAAAAAGAAAGAGATGGAGAGAGGAGAGGAGAGGAGAGGAGAGGGAGGAGAGGAGAGGAGAGGAGAAGAGAAGAGAAGAGAAGAGAAGAGAAGAGAAGAGAAGAGAAGAGAAGAGAAGAGAAGAGAAGAGAAGAGAAGAGAAGAGAAGAGAAGAGAAGAGAAGAGAAGCGAAGAGAAGAGGAAACCACATGGGGAATATAAAGTGTAGAAAAAGACAGATGGGCCCACTTACCAGCCTGGTTAGTGGTAATGTTGACTGAGGCGTACTGAGGGGAGTAGGGGCTCTGATCTGACACCCCGTTGACAGCCTGCACCTCAAACGTGTACTGTGTGTGGGCTAACAGGTCACTAATGTAGACCCGGGGTTCTGTCAGGCCCAGCTGACGGGGCAAAAACTGAACATTGTCCCCGCAGCGGGTGCAGCCTCCACGGCCTCCGCCGCAGCTCTTGCAGATGATGTTGAAGACGACGTCCTCGCGCCCCCCTGAATCCCGAGGAGGCATCCACTCCAGCATCACGGAGGTTTCATTCACACTGGAGATAACAGTCTGTGGAGCTGAGGGGACGGCTGCAAAAGAGAGATTCTGGAATTAACACTTAAGTGACAGAACCAGTACACAGACATTTTGGGCAGTAAGCTGATCAAATTGTAGAGTCAGTTGGACCAAATTGCGAATGTATACTTCAGCATTCAAATGCACTATATTGAAAAAAACAACAAAAACTCTAAATACAAAGTAAAAGGAAGAAAGTGGAAATGTTGTGACAAAACTGTTGTTTAGAGTTTGGAAACAAAAAGTAAAAAACTGTAAAATGTCTAATTGATGACAACTAAAACAGCTCACATAGTTTAGTTTAGTTCAATTCAGTTTTGATTAGTTTAATGGACTGTTGTCCACTGGTCTGTGGACTACCATCCTGAAGCCTCGAGCCATCGGCGCATTGTTTGTTTGGAGCCAGAAATGACCATATTTGGCTAAGCAGGTGGAGCTGGAAGGGATAAACATTGCTATGCTCTATCCTGACTGGACATGACTGATAACCCAAGGACACATTGTGTCAATCACAAGCTGGTCACGCCCTAAAGCATTTCCTTATTTATTCTATTTTACTCTAAATGAGACCATAATTTCCAAAATGAACATCATGCTGTTTTGAAGAAGACTTGAAAATAACAAGTGAGATCATAAACTTATCAGAAAACTGCTTACTAAAGTCATAAAGCAAGCGAGAGGTAAGGCCACCTTACAATCTCCATACAATCAAACTTCTTTTTGCAGCCTGTGGAGTCTCCCCCTGCTGACCATTAAAAAGAATGCAGATTTAAGGCACTTCCCCATTAGCTTCTATACTGTCTATGCTTTCCACCAAATTATACTGAAAATGTTTTCCTTAGTTTTCAAACCAGCATTATTTATTTGATCTCTTTCATAAACAATACATTGATCTAATATAGGCCTTTACATTGATATGGTGATCGTGTAAGCAAACAGTTGCCTCCATTTGCATTTAGCATTTATTAGCATTCATTTGGAATTGTGTTTCTGGCTGCCTGGAGAATGGAAGTCTGATATTCACATTTTAGCTCAGTTTTTGGACTCAGCAAACTCCTAGGGGAAATGTATCACTGCGACTAACTGCTAAATGCTCCACTATGTTCACCAGCTGGTTGCCAACTGTGTCTGTTTGCCATTTGGTGCTGGGCAGGTTCTGTACACTGGGCTTAGTATCTTCACTTTTTTTCTGCCTGCTGCTGGAAGCAAGGTTGATGAGATTGAATCAAAACAAGTTATGGGCCGTAAAACCAAAACAATGAGCAGAGAGATGCTAAAACATTTGGGGATACCTGTGGGCTCATCACTAGAAGCAACCCCTTTCACATGGTCACAGTCATGTGATCTATTGTTGATAAGATGTCCTGCTTAATGAACAAAAAGGACCAAAAACAGTGTTGAGAGTTAAGAGCTAAGAATGGACTGAAAATTGGATTATGTAAATTTCATCATTGGGATTAGGGATATTCCGAGTGACTAATTTCCCTGTCAATTAAAAGGAAATTTAAATTTAGACTAGTCGACTAGTCTAAAAGTAAGAAAGCATTCAGGGGTGGCAAAGAATGTAATTTTGGTTTGCAGGCCTGTGCTGAATGTGGTGGTTATAGGTCAGTGTGTTCTGACACAGCCTACAGACAACCTTATTTTTATTTTCTATATCAAAATACTGTGAAACCATGCTGGTTTTACGAGATGTCATCTTTACTGGTTTACATCCAAGTATTAGCACCCACCTGATGGGGCTGCAACTACAGCTAGTGCAGTATGGATGTCCAAAATCTTAGATACAACAGTTAGGCAGCATTGTACATAAATAAGGTATTAATTATTAGTTTAACTGACTGGTATTTCTGGCACCAACTAGCAAGGGTTTAATCAACTACATGACTAATCACGCACATCCCTAATTGGTGATATCGTCATATCTCATCACATCATGTCTCTCATGAGCCTTGACTTAAAGGATGCTGTACTTTTGCATCAACTACATTCCACAGCATTGTTCTAATTTTATGATGGAAGCTGTGTTGTGTAGTTTATGGCATAGAGGGCATAATTACCAACTCCACAACTTAAATAACCCGTACACAGGCGAAGAGAAAATCCACAAACTCACTCAGACACTATAGTCTCTTTGAGGTCTGGGTCTGTGTTCCAAGCTGGCAGTGTCTCTTCCCTCAGGACGCCCATTTACATTCTCTCATTTTCCACGCTGGTGTCCACTTTGTCAAGTGTTTTCTTAACATCTATTCTTGACAGTTTTCTCATGGAGCATCGTATAGAGTTACTGCAGCGGGGAGAAACCTACTGTTTCTCCTGTTGGGACATTCTTAGCAGCTACGCATTACGGGGTGGAAACTTTCCACATGGTGCTACATGTTGAGTGACAGGCCAAACAAACAAACATTGAGAACTGTTTATCTTTTACAGCCATGTGCACCTAATTATGGAACGACGTACCCTACAGGACTAATGAGATAAACCATTCCACTCCGCCCACAACATCCTAAATCTGAATCGATCACTTCTTATTTAACCTCCTTTTAATTGGCAGCAATTAACAGATCTCCGGCTCTGGAATGGAGCCCATTGGAGTGCCCTTCTTGGTGTCTCTCATACATGGAAACATAACTCCTCCTTGGCATCTCCTTCCTGGGGAGGAGGACTAATATCCCCCCCATTAGCTGGCGGGCCGCTCTGATGGGCCCATTCCCTTGCTTTAATCAGGCCGGGCCCTGCTGCGCTTAATACGGGTGACGTGACGCTGCTGCTTTCTCATTCACAACAGCTGCTCGACTCCCAGAGCCAGGCTTATGCAAATCTCCTTTGTTGGAGACCATCAAATCTTTTCCCTCCTCACTCCCTTTCAACAGGCAGAGAGGGAGAGTGAGGAAAAAAACACTACCAAAACGTTGAAAGGGGCTTTTTTTTTCTCACTCACCCCCGTTTTGTTTTAGTTAGACCACACTCTATGCACCAATTCTCTGTCCTTCTCACATACACACAACCTCATCTCCGTCTCCCTCTTCTTCTTCATTCCTTTCTGCGAGTCTTTCCCTCACGCTTCACCCCTCCCTAGCTCACTTTAGCTTTGGTCTATCCTTCCGTCTCTCTCTCATTCTCAACCTCTGTGTCAGCCTCAAATTCAAATTCAAATTCAAACAGCTTCATTGGCATGACAAGAGAGAGTCTCGCCCGGGCTCATTCTCCGAGCCTGCCCCTTCACAAAGCTACGCGCCCTGGCCCAGTAACCTCTGGTCTGGCTTGGAGTACAGACTGTGTGATGTTGAGGAGGGGCGGCCGAGCCTTGTGTGTTGGGTCAGATCTGTGGACAGCCACACTATGGGCATGTCAGCGCCGCGTTCGTGTGAGGGACAGCTCTGACAGGGTTTCTGTGTTTGGAGCTACACAGACGACCACTGTCCTTTGATCCTGGGGCTCTTCTGCTTGCGGGTGTGAAATGTATATGTGTCAGAAAGTTCATATTTGGAATCAAAGGCTTTGTGGGTGCATATTCATGTACTATGTGTGCTATGTGTGTTTGAGTGGAGTGCAAGTTAAAGTTCACATATAACAAGCTCAGGACTATACATACTTGTGCACGGCATCTGGAGAGGATCTGAATCGGTGCGATAGTATCCGTTGCGGCAAACGCAGTTGATGGCGCCTTCGCTGGTGGTACGGCTGTTGATGGGACACTGCATGCAGGCTTCATCTCCTTGAGTTGGCTTGAAAAAGCCCGACGGACAGGCTGAAAGACAGAGGAGGATACGTATAAGAATTTAGAATAAAAAAGTTACAAGCACTTTTTTCCTAAATGCACAACACTAAAAAAAAAAATCATACAGGAATTTAGTGGAATCAACTCATCTTTTCTCAGTCTGCAAACTTCACTCTCAAAAGAGCCATTTTTGGTCAGAAAAACAAACAAAAATATCAGTCTGGAGCTGCAACTATTAAATTCTCTAAACAAGTGGTTCCTAAAGTGTGGGCCGCAGACCACTGGTGGGCCGTAAACTTGACGAGAGAAGTGTTTGAAAAAAAATGTTTTTGAATCATTACAAAATTACCTCCACTTGTCTTTAGGGCAGCCCAGGCATAAACGTTTTTTTAGGGTAAAACAAATGATTTATTTTAAAATGAAAGAATTCATTCTGTTGTATCAAAAACTTTCATCGTATGACAACGACAGGACAAGTGAGCCTATAAAATAACATTGAGATATAGTGCTTCAACTACTATTTTTTGATTTATCGCTTAATGGTTTAGTCCATAAAATGTCAGAAAATAGTGCAAAGAAAATGTCTCAATCACATTTTGTCAGAGCCCAAGATGATGTCTCTAATTTGTGAACAACAACCAAAAACTCAAAGAAAAATAAAATACGATAAAAGATAAAACAGAGAAATTTTCAGTTTAACTTTCTGCCAATCAACTAATAAATTAGTAACTTATATCTACTCTTATCAGCACTTAATGTGTGTTAACCATACAATACGCAGCAGGTAGTAAATGTAGTAACCTGTATATATCATAGAGCTGCAACAATTAGTCATTTAATAGACAAGTCGATCAAAAGAAAATTAGTGGTGAACTACTTTTGATAACAGATAAATCAATTCATTTTTCAAGCAAAAATGTCAATGTTCTACCTTCTTAATTGTGAGGATTTTATGCTTTTCTTTGTCATTTCTGACAGTCTTTGGGTTTTAGACTTTGGGTTGGACAAAAGAAGCAATCTGAAGACATCACTTTGGGCTCTGAGAAATAATGTGTGATGAAGTGATGAGCATTATTTTTTTTTTAACATTTTATAGACTAAACAATTAATCGTGAAAATTACCAGCAGATTGATCAATAAAGAAAATACTCTGTAGTTGCAGCCCCATTATATCTACATTCATCATCCATCTGAAAAATCAAAAAAAAAAAGGGAAGTTTGAAATTCTTTCCATTATTTCACATTTCTTCCATATTTCAAGCACTTTAGTTTGAGCTACATTTAGCGGTTATTTGGTTACATCTAGCATTACAACAGAAGCCATCAAGTGACCAAAATGCAAAAAACACAGACCACGAGTCCAACATGTAAATATACATCAGTGCGACCGACATATAAATACACATCAGTGAAGCCTTGCATGTGAGGCAACCCTCTGTAGACATGGCAACATGGCAACATGTTGTAAGTTTGCTTTGAATTATTCACCATGCTCTAGTTGCCTGAGAAATCTCTGAAGTGCCCTGCTTTCTGTTAAGAGCCCTTTAAGGTCCTCTCTGTGGAAACCTGGGAGGAAAGTTACATTCATGATAGGGACGAAGATGAACTCACACACTGCCATTAAATTCTGCGTTTGTGTATCTCCTTGCGTGTGGGTGAATCACAGGCTGTATATGGGGTGAATCTGTTTGTACGTTGCCATAAGCGTCCATCACTGCAGTGATAAACAAACTAACTTAGCTGTCTGTGAAATCCCCTTATCCTCTACTGACTCACATTCCGCCTAAACCTTCGCTGCTAAAAAAATAACCTTTTTTCCAGTGTTTGCACCTGCAGCCTGTCGAGAGCTTTTTTTATATCTCAGGCCAAAGCAGCTACGGTTTTGCTTCAGGTAATCCAGCTCCCACCTGCCCCGCTGATAAAGGAGAAAATACAGAGGTGTTGAGACAGAGGTGTTGGAAGTACAGTAACATGAAAAATTCACACACGGGACGCACTGCATATCTGAAGTTAAAACCCTCAGGTCCGTCAGGGCTGTTGTTTTTCTTTAGTAACAGTGTAAAAAGCGTAATAATTTATTGAGTCTGATGAAAGGAAACAAAATAAAGCAGCTTTTCCACATATTTATGGTTCCTTTCCTAATAAATTTATATATTTTTTTTTATTTAAACACAGTCGGTCATAAGAATTTTTTTTTTTTTTAATCCACAGTCAAAGCGGATTTTGACATGTGCATTTATTTTTTGTGAATCTAATATTTAAAATAGGGCTGGGCAGCATATTCATATTAAATTGATGTCATGTCATGAGACAAGATATCGTCTTAGATTTTTTATGTACTTTTATTCTGATATAAATATATATCTAAGTGTTGTTTTTTCCTGGTTTTAAAGGCTGGTTTTAAAGAATAACAGTTAAGTTACTAGAGTGTTTTAGCCACATTGTTATAATATCCACATTTGCTGATAATTATTTATCAAAAAATTTATTGTGTCCATATTTTGTGAAAGCACCAATGTCCATATCACCCAGTCCTTACTACTTTATGCTGTTGGGTAGTTTAATTGACAGCAATGCATCATATTCTAGAAGATCGTCATATGTTTGCACTAGAGAAAACATGTATATAGAGATATATATCATACAAAAACCTTAACTTACAACATTTTGAATGGATTTTTCCCCATTTTTTCTTAAACTTACGGTAACATGACTGCAGTTCTCGACATTGCAAAGTAATAAAAATACAGCCACTATTTCATTCTGGGAGCTGTACTGGCAATTACAGCTCAACTGTAGCATCTGGAATATGGAAACATCTGCAGCTGCAACTTCCATTTAAAGGAGTTCAAATCACAAGGCAGAATTAGTCCGTGTCCAATCCCAATGTTTATATTAGACACACACATCACTGTACTCACAGAGGCCAGGGATTAATGCTTTTTTTCCTTCCTTGTAACTCAACGTACATTACTCAACGCCATCACCTTCTACATCTCACCATTACAGTGATTGAAAAAATTGTGACGGATGCAGACACTTTTACACGAACCAATGGACAGATATATTTGCCACCCCATTTACACCTGGTATTAAAATGTGATCTGTATCTGGATGTATTAACCAGATAAGGAAAAATGGATGTTAATGCAAGGTGAAACGCTACGTGATTGGAATCTGCCAGCCCACATCTGGTGGTCTGGTTTGCACATTGTTCAGATCTTAGGTAGATAAACATAATCTGTACAATAATCTGAATAATGTGTCCAAATACAGGTCCAGTTTTAATACCAGGTGTAAATGGGGTCTAAGATGTGCTGTAACCATATTACCGATTACTTTCATGATTAAGCAATGTATCATTTAGTCTATAAAATGTCAAAAACTCGTGAAAAAATGAAAAATCAACAGTCCAAAACCTAAAGACTCTTCATTTACTATCATGACAAAGAAAAAACAACAAATCCCTAAATTTAAGAAGCTGGAACCAGCAAATGTGTGACATTTCTGCTTGAAAAATGACTGAAAATCAATTAATCGACCAATTGTTGCAGCTTAAGCTGTAATCGTGTATTAAAATGAAATTTCAAAATAAATAGTTAATATCCATAACTATAACTGTGTACAACCATGTAATTTTTGTTGATTTTATTGATACTTTTTGTAGGTGTGTCATCTATTCAAGGAGAGGATTGAAAACAACTAATATAATTTTTTAAAAGAAAAGCTGCTTTTATTAAATGTACATTATGTCAAGCATCTGTGACTTCACTTATCTTTGTTATATTATCACAAATGCCAGTGGCAGAAAGACTTAGCCTATTCCAAGTACTAATACAAGTGAAGTAATCTTAAAGATCTCCTCACTGAGTATTAACTTTGACATGTTTTTCTTCGGCCATGATTGATGGGGGAAAAGGTTTCGGGTACGGAGCGAAACATGAGGCCTGGACATTCACACTGCCAGTCAACGGGCTCTGTGAATGAGGCCCAGGCAACAGCTATGTGGGGAACTGGGATCGAACCTCAGCGGCAGCAGTGAGGTCTATGGGAGTGCGGCGTTCAGAGGAGCAACACCAAAGGGAACAGCATAAAGAGGTAGTGAAGGGGGGAAGGAGAGAGGAGAAGTGTAAAGATGGGAACAAAGAGGGACGAGAGGGGAGAGGTGGGGAATGGCTGTGTGTTTGGGACTTTTTTCAGCGAAGGAATTCGGCGTGTTACTGTGCACACAGTGAATGTATGTGCTGCAACAGTATGCAGACTGTGCAAAACAATTGGAACAATGACTTTAAAATCTACATGGGGAGGAAAATGAAAGAATACAATTGATTAGCACTAATAAAGCCCAGTGATGCCTTGCTGCCACAGTGGTTGGTATTTAAATGCTCTGTGCTAGCTGTTGGATGGCTAATGAATAGGTAATGCAATTTTCCCACCAAACATCGTCTACTGTATGTCTGTTCCATTGTAGGGCCGGGCGATATGGCTTATAAATAATATCTCCATATTTTTAGGCTAAGCTACGATATAGAATATAATCTCCATATACACATTTTAACAAAAATAACATGAATTCTCACATGGTGAGGATGATATAGAAAATGATGCATTGCTGTAGATTAAACTACCCTAATATAAAATAGGGTTGGGTGATGTGGACAAAATCAAATATCACCATAACTGCCTCTGTAAATAAACTATTGTAACAATATTCAATGGATGACTATTGGTGCTTTCACAAAACATTAACACAATGAGATTTTTGATAAATAAAGTAATGTGGATATAATGACTTAGTGGCTAAAGACAAATAATTAAATAGCTAGAACAGTCTGGTAAAAATAAAATATTACATCACCACAGTAATACAGCCTTTAAAACCTGGAAAAGTCAACACAAAAGCCACATCACGATATAACGATATCTAAGATGATATTAATGTAATATCAATATATTGCCCAGCCCTATTCCACTGAGTGTAAAAAATATTAAAGGAATAAAAAAATGTATGAACTAAACAGAAAAGAATACACCTAAAGAAAGAATACATAAAGTATTCTTTCTGTTTAGGTGAAAATGTTCGACAACTTTATCTGTACGTTGTGGAAAAAAGTACCATATAATATATAGTCAAATCACACCAATATCTTTCCATTGTTATACTATTACTTTGATTTTTTTATCTATTTCATAGTTTTCAGGGTTCAACGTTTATGTTTTTTTTTTTCACTTGCCCAGTCAGGCTAGTGGGTCAGATATCTACTTGCCTGAGGTCAATTTTCACTTGGCCCTCTACAAATTGTTTTTATTATGGTGATCATTAAATAAAAACAAAGACTAAAGTTAATGTGAAATGTAGGGCTGGAATGTCTATAAAATATCAGTAAACAATTTAAAAAATGCCCATCCCAGTATTTCCAAGGTGATGTCTTTAAGTGTCTCATTGTAAAACGAAATGCAAGATATTTTCTTTAATATGACTTTAAACTAAGAAAACTTAATCTCCTTACTTAAATACTAATTACTGTAACAATTTATTGATTATCAAAATAAAACAGTTTAATTCTTTTTTACCACTTCCCAATCAGGCAGGTGAGTTTTCAGATTTACTTGATTGACGTGGCATTTTACTTGGCTTGCCCCTGGCAAGCGGGCAATCCTTATTTCCACTTTGTCAATTTTTGTCTTTAACCTGATTTGAAATTTTTATATATTTCACTTTACACGTACATAAGTTAAAGTTTGAAAAAGCAAAATAAAAAATACTGGATACATGCCTTTTAAAAAATAGACAAAGATGTTAATTTTCCCTTTTAACCAAAACTGACATATATTGAACAATATCCTTCCCAGAACATTCAGATTGGTGGTTTGTTTTTTCCAACATGCACCACATACTGGAAGTTGGGCTCACAGTGTCAACATAATCCAAATTGTGCCAAGTACAAAATTCATTACAGCAAAGTAAACAGTGTTGACATTCAAGTATTCAAGTATTTACCACTAACAGTCATGAATTTGTGGCATTACCCTCTGTGACACAGCGTTCTCATACGCTACCTCAGAAATCCATGAAAAATGTATTTGTTAAAACCATCCAGTTCAAGAGGACACAGTATTATATGTCTTGGCATGCCCCCTTGTCCTGCCACGGTCATTATTTTGGGGAAATATTTGGGGAATTTCCACTTTATACGCGGATGACAGATTTTAAGAGTTGCAAAGTTGTCTGGTGTCAGATGTAGAGAGGCAGCGACGTGGAGAGCAGTGATTAAAAAACAGATCAGAGCTTTAATTCCCTACCTCCCTGCCTGCCCAGATTGCTGCTGTTGAGCTGTTTGATCACCATCCTGGCAGTCTTGCTCAACATGCGAGAGCTAAAGGCTGTTTTTTTGGATGTTTTCTCGTCTAACTTCAGATATCCTTCTGGCAAGTTGAGTTAATTACTGCAAGAATATTCATTGACAACAGCTCCTCTGTTGTTCCTGCTTCCTATACTTAAAAAAAACCACACACACCGCTATTAATATCATTAATTTCATCAAGCAAATACGCTGCGTGTTTGCTGTCAGATCTCTGGGGACTGCGAGCGTGGATTCTGGAACTGGGACAAACAATGAAACGTGGCAATAAGTCAAAAACAAAGGCCACGCTGAAAAGATTTAAGAGAATTTATAAACACTTCAGACTCAATTTAGTGGTAGCCGTGTCAAAAGGTCCAGATCACCTTAAATTGGTTCCAGAGACACTGCAGGCATAAATCTTAAAACAAGTGAAAACTTCTGCCAATGCGTTGACATAGTTTTGTTTCCAATATTGTTTGATCATTTAAAAAACAAGTATTATGTTACTTTAATCCAAAACTGAGTCTTAAAACTCAATCTGAATAATACTCCCCCACACACACACTCACACACACATTCCAAACCCCCAGCTGCTTGCTTCTGTCTATGTTTATGACTTTTAATAACATATAGTGACATAAAGGCTTTAATTAGGGGTTTTTCGCCAGACTCACTGAATAAAAATAGTACTCCAAGAACTGTGAGAGGTAAGTCTCTGTGCCAGACTGCTAGTCAGTTTTTACAGCAGGTAATTTGCTGGTTGTTTCAAAGGTTTCCTGAATATTACAGCCGGAGAGATTTACAGCACATTGAAGACGAGACCTGCAGCTAAAACCATCTGAATCCTACAAAGTACTGTGTGTGCGTCTGTGTGGGACTATTTATGAAACAAAGAGAGAGAGAAAAGACACAAGCAGAAAGAAAGACAGAAAGAGGCAGGAGTGTTGTTTTTGCTGTGTGGATGACCAGCTACTGAAAACACTCTTGAGATGAAGCTGTACATAAAATTCATATCATGAGTATAGTGACAAAAATTGTTGCGGTTATCAGTTATCGTCATATTGTTCAGATGTGCTGCAAATGTTCAAGAAGTACGGATTTACACACTAAGTTTTATTATATATATATGTCAGTGAAAAATGGCATCACGTCCTTTGTAATGTCAGGGTTTGCAGTGACCCAAAACAAACCCACGTTGCTGCTGTGCAGGAGTCTGAGAGACTGTTGCTAACTCTGATGGATGTTTTTTTTTACAGCGAGTTTTTCAAAATGTGGTAATCAAACATGGTGTTAATGATAATTCAAATTTGAGACGGTAATGCTAATAATCAGGATTTTTATCATGGTTTGATTGTTGGGCTGCAACTAAAGATTATTTTAATGGTTGATGAATCTGATGATTCCACAACCCGAGGATATTTAGTTTACTGTCATAGAGGTCTACAGAAACCAGAAAATATTCACATATAACAGGTTGGAATCTTTTTTTTTTCTCAAAAAAACGAACAAAAAACTCAAATTATCAAAATGGTATGCAATTAATTTAATAGTTGACAACTGATCATTGCAACTTATAATTTATTGTGATCATTTCATCTCTAAAACACCCTGTGATTCTGGCTCATCTGACCAAATCAGCAGTCACGCATACACATACACACACACAGCACATAGGGAGAGACCAAACAAAGACTGGGCATTTGACATTTCCATCATGGCTGCCTGGGCAGTGCTGTACGATCACAACCAGACAATCAGCTGGCTGATACCAGGTAATCCTGCCTGAGGCCACACCTATTGACGAAAAAAGAAAAAAAAAAAAAAGAAAAAAAAAACAAAAAAACACAACCCCAACACCCATCCAGTCTCTTTCACCCTCCATCCCTCATCTACACCACCCGACAGAGAGACTCTTTGTCCGGCAGTCTGGGGCATCACAGCAACAACAGCACACCCCTCCAGCCCCCTCTCCCCTGTTGCCCCCCCAATCCACCCTTTTCAGGATCGAATCCACCCTCCCCCAAAAACTGCTTTATTTAATGAACACACCATTAAAGAAGAGACAAGGGAGACAAAGACAGACAAGGTGTGTGTATGTCTGTGTGTGTGGCGTGTGTGTGTGTGTGTGTGTGTGTGTGTGTGTGTGTGTGTGTGTGTGTGTGTGTGTGTGTGTGTGTGCGTATGTGTGTGTGCGTATGTGAGTGTGTGTGGTGTGCAGGGTGTGAAAGAGAAAAGGCTGGAGGGGTAAAAAAAAAATAAGAGGTGCTAGGTTTTGTGAGCACAGCAGGAAAAAGTGCTGAAAGCAGTGAAAATGGCTAGCGTCAGAGGGATTGTGTGTGTGTGCGGATGCCGGGTATTTCCCCATATTCCATTGTGACCAAAGAGGCCGCTACAGTGAGCTATGTACAAGTTTGGCCCTCTATTTGCTTTGGTGCTGCCTGTAAAAACTATTTATGTGAATCACTGAGGCTATCGTAAAGAGATTGTTTCTTTTTACAAGACGGACCACTGTTCCTCAGAGGAGAAAATTACATTAAGACAACCTGTTAGCTTCTGCAGCAGCTTTCTCATTACCTCTTCCATCCTGCGACCACAACTACAGACCATCAGGCTTTGAACCGCTCACATCTAAGCAGAGCGTAACCTTGTGAAACGATAGTCATGGCCACAGATTAACCAGAGGAGAGCAGCCACGAGTTGTGTGTCTGTGTTCCTGGGAGCGAAAGGACAAGCCAGCCTGTCCCCGCCTCTGCCTCAGCACTTCCACGGGGAACACTAGCTAGCACTGTTTGCAACACAGGGTCTCCGCAATTCAATTAGGAACGTGGTCCTCCTTGCCGTCTAATTCAATCAGGCTTGTGTGAAAGCTATTAGACAACTGGCATTCGCTTCACCCCACACACACACTGGCACACAAATGAGATATTCATTTCTCCCTCTAGGTTTACCATGTCTGGTGCAATTAACAGGTCTGGGGCTCTGCGTGGCTCCTCACACTGTAAGCCAGGCCGGTGCCAGCGCGTGAGGGTGACCACTGGTGACCTACAAGGTGTAAATCAGGCTACTCTCAAACTCAAGGAGAGCACAGGGTCATTTAAATGGGTTATTTTCTCAGAAACTCCTGTCTGATGTTCAACATTTATAACTATGACACTTTTAGCTTTGAGCCACCAGGGAAGCAACCCTGTGTGACCGAATCACAAAAAATTAATGGAAAAAAGGACACAGGCACTTTCTTGGGCTTACTCAAGTTATTTTAAAGGGACAGTTTGGATTTTTTTGAAGTGAGATTGTAGGAAGTACTCATCCATAGTCATTGTTTTATCTATAGTAGATGGATGTCTGGCTGGTTGGCAAGCCACCAGTTTGGAGAAGTAGCAGGAATTTTTTTTAGGTGGGCTCTTTTTAAGTGTCTGTTCTATCTATAATATTTTTACCACCTTATCTTGCTGTCAGACAGCTTGTTCCAACTGAAAACCGCTGTTATACAAGCAAAATATTGCTCTCAAAAGCCAACAGGACTCCTTTAGCAAAAACATGTCATTTTATCTCACAGAACACGGGAGTTGCTGTTCTATCACTTCCATGATCAGTTTGTTTGTTAGTGTTATTGTTTGACTTTGGTAAACCTGAACTAACCTTTTAAGACACTGAAGCCACACAATAACACAAAAAACTAAGTGATTGAGGCAGCAGCAGAGCGGCAACTCATGAGTTCTGCAAAGTAAAATTACTGAGAGTGATATTTGACTTACATAACAACAGTTTCCCATTGGAAAAGACTTTCTGACAGCAAGGTAAGCAATGAAAATATTCTAAAAATACTATACACTTAAAGTGATTCGAAATACTTTGCTGCTGACCCTGTCCACAGCAGTACATTGCTTAGCTTCCTACACCCATACTCCCGCTGCTCCTCCAAACTGGGTTCATCATCTACTGTGCGTAATTCACTGACTATGAACAAGTACCTCATACAACCCCACTTCAAAAATCTGAACTATTGCTTTAACTTTGAACAACCAGGCAACAACCCTGTATTACCAAATCAGTGAAAATAACTGGGAAAAAGGGACAGAGGCACTTTCATGGGCTTACCCAAGTTATTTTAATGATTAGGTGCCACTTTAAACTCTATTAACTTTAGTAGTAAATCCCACCCGTCAAGCTTTGGAAAAATGCCTCAATCAACTCTGAGCGACTCAAAGACTCAGCTAGAAGTCAGCTTTTTCACTTCGACACCTCAAACGCTTGTTCCAGACATCTTTTACGCAAGCATTCATGCAAACCTGTGTTTCATGGTGTGAATGTGTGTTCTAGGGAGGACAGGGTAATGATTGGGAAGTGACTTTTCCCTCTGTGTCCCTCAGCATTTTGCTCTAAGCTGCATCTCCTCTGCAGTTGTCACAGAGCTCACATCCCCAATCCCCCCACCCAGCAGGCTCCTCTGAGACAGATTAGGAGCCAAAGTGAGCAGCAGATTAGCTGGAAATGTGGGACACCTGGGAAATGAGCTCCGAGGGCGCGGGCTCCTCGGGAGGGCTCAGACTCAAAGCACACACACAAACAAGACATGTACTGTGCACACCCCCCGGAAACTTAAAAAAAAAAAAAACACACACACAGAACATTGTACCACATATGACACGTCATACACACCCAGAGCTCATTTAATTCCATCTTCTTCCGATACATATACACCAACACATAAATAAGCAGAGACCATAAAGAAGAAAGCTGCTAATAAACCCCATCTGGCCACTGCCCAGAGGACAATTTCAGCTGGGGTTTAACCTCATATATGTGGCACATATACAAGGCTCACCATCACAAGGCTTGGTATTTACAAGGACAAAAAGAAGTGTGGAGTACTGTTCAGAATGTCAGTGGCAGCTAAAAATACTCTGTAAGGGAAATATTAGTCATGTAACAACTGGTGTAAATTAATTTCCCACTAACTGACCTTATTTCTCATTATCTCTTTAACTTGGGCCATAAATAACACCAGCAAGCCACATGGCATAGATATAGTGTGAAATCTTGCATGATTTGTTGGTCATAAAAACATAAAACTTAGACTCATAAATATTACAATTCATTGTCTAGCTCTAAATAGAAACATAATGGAGGAGGAACTGCAGCCCACTGCAATGTATTGCACATACATACACTTGGGCATGGAAGTAAGGCTGCAACCAACATTAATCTGACTATTATTTTTTGCCTTATCTATTAATCTTTGTTATTGAATAATTTCAGATATTACAGAACAATGGCCATTAAAGCACAACAAAGTGTCAATTATACCATACCACTGTGTATGAATTAGTGGCATCCTGCAGTGAGCTTGTAGATTGTCAACTCCTTGTCTCACTCTTGACTTCCAAGCATTTAAGAGAACCTACAGTGGCAGCAAAACTCAGGCATAAACATGAAATGCTGGACCATTAGAAACATGGTAGACTCAGTGGAAGAGGACACACACCCTCTGTAGATATAAACAGCTCATTCTAAGGTAACAAAAACATGAAAACTCTCATTTTCAGGTGATTATACAATAATAAATCATACTTATGAATATTATATTCCATTCCTGACATATTCCACCAAAGGTGTGCTAAAGTCAGAGGTGGCAAAAATACACGTTCTTTACTCAAGATACTTGTGTTAAAAAAGTAGAAGTATTTGTGTTAAAAAAAAAGTAAAAGTACTGATTCAACTTCTAAATTTTTCTAAAGTAAAAGTGAAAAAGTACAGGCTCTGAAATGTACTTGAAGTATAAAAGTCAGAAGTAGCCCTCTGAGGGGTTTTTCTACTAGCTGTTTCTGTGCAAAGTTATCTGAGCTTCACCTTTTCTTTGTGGTCGAGTCTCTGTCTCTTGTCCATTTTGCTTTTGTTTTGTTTTTTTTAAGTTATTTTGTCTCGTTACGTCTATCATCATTGATATGCATTGATGCACACACCAAGGGATAGCTTTTTCTATGTATTACTGTCCCATCCAATTAGGTTAAAATTGGTGTCAGTGTTGGGAAGATGGCGCGCAATGATGCAAAATATAAATACATGATAATTTCCCTCAAATGCTAACAAGCCTGTTTTGAAGATATAGAGTAGAAAGTACAGATATCTGTTAAAATGCTGGGCATACAAGTAAAAAATTAAATACTCAGATACCTGAAAACTACTTAAATACAACAATGAAGTATTTGTCCTTCGTTACTTCCCACATTTGATTATAGTACTCAGAAGTACACATACACACAGTGCACCACCCCACTTCCAGAACACTCTGTCTGTCTGGAGATAGTGCGTCATTCCCATGTGGCAAACGTTAGTTTCTTGATTCAAACAACGCTGGCAGAGTGGCCCTCTGTTCAAGACCACAACGCTCTCATGATGATCATCAGGTCATAAATACCAAAGGAAAAAAAATCAGTGAAAACTATCTTAACCACAGTATTTCCATACTGTCTGATAACTACCATCTGTCAATAGAGGAGGAAACAGAGATGAAAGGGGAGTATCGCTGGAGCCATGCATGCAGCACAGTAATAACGTCTGGAATTTTCACTGCGCTCCCTTTTTTTTTCTTCTTTTCCCACTTTTTTTTTCAGCACGGGGGAAAAAAGGAGGCACAAATGTGGAATGGTGAAATTACAGGCATGTGAGCCAACACATATACTCACAGGGTAGGAATATGAACAAGGCTAGAGGGTGGGCGGTTGTGGGGAATAAAGCGGAAAGGGTCATTTCATGCAGGCAGATCACTTGACAGCTTGCTCTCCAGAGGATGTAGGGGTCCAATCAGGTTGCTGGTGGACCCCTTCGGTACACTGGGCTGCAGATGGCTGGGGTGTGGCAGGAGGCAGGCCCCTTTGTCGGCATTAATCTCCATTTAAGATAGCCTGTCAACCTTCAGGATCCACATCACATTGGAACTGGCTACATTGTATTCCATTATTTGTCATGACAGATCATTACCAGGGCTGGGAAAATGTCACTTAATGCAGATAATGGTATATGATATGAAATTATGGCATGTCCCTGCGTAAATTGGCCACCAAACAAGCCTCTGTGCTCAGGAGGGGTAATTAATTCAGTCAAATTCTGTAGCTTCTTGCATAACGGTGGGTATTAGCAGATGCATGCATGGTGTTCAGTGGGTACAAAATAGCCTAATTCAAATTAATTCAGCTCAATAATTTTGTATAAGGATTAAGAATTAATTGCTTTGTGGACCTAATTTAGGATGGCTTGGTTAAACCATATCACATCACATGTTGTGTTTTAAAACTCTGTTTACAGAAAAACAGCCTCAGTTTCTGTTTAACCTCTCACCACCCACCACCACAGATGTCCTCTATCTTTGTAAGAGCTCATACTGTTGCATAAAGTTCTTCTCCAGAAAATGAAGGCAGTCTGGCATTACATAAAGGGATAGGTCGGATTATTTGAAGCGGGGCTGTATGACGTGCTTATCAATAGTCATTGTATTGGCTACAGTAGATGGCGGTCAGCACACCCTGAGTTGGGAGAAGCAGACAGGGGCACTGCAGAAAAACATATTTTAGCCACCTAAAAAAAGGTCCACCTAAAAAAAAAAAAAAATCTGGATCATTTTAAGTGTATGCTTTATTTAGAATATTTTCATCACTTTTCTGATAGGAACCATCATTATGTAATACCTCTCTCAAAACTAACCAGTCTCCATTGGTGAAATCAGTAATTTTACTTTGCAGAACACAGGAGTTGTTGGTCTACCACTGCCTCGGCCTTTTAGTTTGCTTCTACTTTTGCCTGACTTTTGTGAATCTGAACTAATCTTTCAAAACACCAAATTCACACAATAATACAAACAAACTAACAGATTGAGCCAGTGAAAGACCAGCAAAGCTGGTGTTTTGCAAGGTTAAATTACTGATTTTGCCAATGATGTTTGGTTGGTTTGGAGAGAGAGATATTTGGCTTGTATAACAGATGTTTCCCCCTGTAAAAGGCTATCAAACAGCACGGTAAAGCGGTGAAAATGTTCTAACTATAGCGTACACTTAAAGTTTTTATTAGGTGGACCTTTTTTAATTGCCTAAAAAACCTTGTGTTGCTGACCCTGTCCACAGCGGCTCATTGTTTAGTTTGCATGCTGGTTCTCCTCTCTGCTTCTCCAAACTGTGGGCGTGTACTACAGGTAATACACTGACTATCAGTAAGTGCCTCAGGCTGAAACAAGACACACTAAACTTTCACTGCCATGTGACACCAAGCGTCAGCTATTGTGCTTGGTGGCTACAGTGTTCCTCTTAGTGGGAAGGGTAAAAAAAAACTACACCTGTCTTTTCATGTAGAGCAGAGCCTGAAGGGGCGTGACACTGTTTCGAATTTGAAACAGGTAGGAAATGAAGAGAGTTAGGAGCGATCAGATGTCAAGTGTGTTAAGCTGTCATTGTTGAGCCAAACAAAAGAATGTGCACCCACCCTCTGCCTCATGGGAACAGATCACCTGGTGCACCACAAGATGCACTGAATAGCTCAGCATCCCTGGAAACTACCCACCAATGACAAGATTGTGCAGTATGTGCAATGATGAGTTCTTACCTCAAAAAAAATCCTATTTTCCCCCCTGTCACATACATTCCACACCACACATGCTCCACACCACATCTCTCTAAGCCTATGATTCATAAGTTATTTTTAAGGTGTTTGCGTGGAGGACTGTGTTTACAGTGCGCTCTCTTTTAGACACACAGATCGATGTGTCTGAACTCTTTATGAGTTTTGACTGGGGCTGTCAGTGCTTCGGCCTCCCAAACCCCCAAATGCACCCTTTTCTCAAGGACAGCTAGTTGCTAGGGCAACAGGAGCCATTGCCATGTAAGGGAGCCTCCCCGCTCCGTTCCGCAGGCTGCACCCGGACCTTACAGCCCTGATCACAGCCTCAGACTGCTGATGACAGTGGGACAGGGTGAAGGAAGCAGGGTGAGCAGTGGAGATGGAGGATAAGGAATGGAAAAGGTAGAGCGGGACGAATGAAGGATAAATAACCTCAGTGAACTACTGGAGTCATACGGTGGATAGGTCTAGAATTCACGTAATTGTCTTGGCAGCGATAAGAAGCAATACAGGAAGAATTACGCTGGCCAGTCCGTGAAATAAACAACACGTTAAAGTTGCCTCACTGTTTTGGAGCTTGCTGGAATTCATAAAATATCATCTGCTTCATGCTGATTTCAATCTTGTTGCTATTTATCGTCTCGGATTGATGTTTCTCTATTTTTGCTCTTTGCTGCTGTAATACTAGAAATTTCCCCACTGTGGGACTAATAAAGGAATATCTTATCTTATCTCTTATCTTATCTTCCCTATCTGGTTCAAAAGCCAGCGTTTCTGCCCGATACAACAGCCCTAGTAGGTGGCATCCTGGCCACAGGTGAGAGACAAGCAGGGAGAGGGGTGGTGGTGGAAGCAGTGGTAGTCATGGTTGTTTGTACCTGGAGGCAGATGTAGGAAAAAGCTGGCAGAGGCAATCACTAGTTTGCATGTGTGTGTCTTTCTGTGTGTTGTCTAGTCACTGGGGAAAAGGGGTATTTTAGCCACAAAAAGGTGCAATAAAATCATTATCAGTTTATGTGTACATTTAAAATATTTTCATTGCTTTACTTTGCCATCAGATAGGCTTTTCCTATGGGAAACTACTATTATATAAGCCAGATATCCATATCTCCAAACCAACCAAACTCAATGGGCAAAATCAGTCATTTTACCTCTCTTGTTTTGTTTGTTTGTTTTGTTTGTTTTTGTGTTGTTGTGTAACTTCAGTAAATCCAAAGTGACCCTTAAAAATACCAAAGTCACACAATAACACAAACAAACTAACAGATCAAGGCAGTGATAGCCGAGCAACTCACATGTTCTTTGAGGTAAAATTACTGATTTTGTCCATGAGTTTGATTGGTTTGGAAAAAGTGATATTTGGCTTATTTAACAGCAGTTTCCCATGGGAAAGGGCTGCCTGACGGCATTCTAAAGCAGTGGAAATATTCTAAATATACCGTACACTTAAACTGGTATTGACAACCGCCCTAATAGCTGGCATCCTGGCCACAGGTGAGAGGCAAGCAGGGAGTGGGGCAGTGGCAGTGGCGGCGGCAGCGGCGGTGGGGTGGTTCTTTGTGCCTGGAGGCAGATGTAGGAAATAGCTGACAGAGGCAATCACTAGTCTGTATGTGTGTGTCTTTCTGTGTGTCTGTGTTTGTAAAGGACAGCACAGGGAGCAAAAGAGAGCAAGACAGAAAGAGAGGAGAGCAGGGGGAGGAGGGGGGGGACTGTACCAGAATCCAAACAAAGGCAGCAAGCGGCAGCTCCGAGCTCGGTGACAGAGGCTCCCTAAGGTGCAGTCTAGCTGATGGACAGGTGGCATAAAGGGGCTGCGTGTTGTCCAGTCAGTGGGGACAAGGGGGGTGTCACAGGAAAGGGAGGGGGGTAGAAGGGGGAGGAAGGAAGGGAGAAGAGGGGGGGTGGCATTGCAAGGAGCAGCTGGTGCTGAATCCTGTCACTGTCCCTGTGTAACCCTCCAGTGCACACATACAAACACACACAACACACATACGCACCTCAAACAAAGCACAAAAGATAAACAGGACCCTCAGCCGGACTGTGAGTATCATGTTCATGGGCAGGATTTTATATCTCCAGCCATCTCTCCCTGGAGTGTATTTATTAAAGATTATATCAACTCTTCTGACCACAAGCATTTAATGAGGCAGCAGGGAGTCTGAGTGAATCCTATTATCCATCTGATCTGCTAGAGAAAAAAAACAACAGCTGTAATACGCCTATTTCACACGCATGCATGCATCCAAGAAACGCACACACATACTTGGAAGAATGCACACACACTTAAGAATCACAAGTATGAACTAAAGAGGGAACCTGTCTCTCACAACTAATTTTATTGTGTCATGTTGTCTCAATAGCCATTAAAGGGATAGTTCAGATTATTTAATGTGGGGTTGCATGAAGTACTTACTGATAGTCAGTTACCTACAGTAGATGACAGTTAACAGGTCCCCAATGTAGAGAAGCAGAGAGAGGAACCAGCATGAAAGTAAAGCAATGTATTGCTGTTGACAAAAAGTCTTTTAGCTGCTTATAAAAGGTCCATCTAAAAAAATCAGTATCAGTTTAAATGTACACCATATTTACAGTATTTTCAGAGCTTTACTTTGCCGTCAGACAGCCTCTTCTGATGGGAAACCACCATTATATAAGACAGATATGGCTCTCTCCAAACCAACCAAACTCCACGTGTGAAATCAGTAATTGTACCTGAGAGAAGACAGGAGTTGCTGGTCTATCACTGCCTCGATCTGTTAGTTTGTTTGTCTTATTGTGTGACTTCAGTGTTTTAAAAGTGTAGTTTGGATTCACCAAAGTTACACAATAACACAAACTAACTACCATATCGAGGCAGCAGTAGACCTGCAACTCCTGTGTTCTGCGAGGTAAAATGACTGATTTCATTCATGGAGTTGTGTTGGTTTGGACAGTGATATTTGGCACTTATACTGATATTGATTTTGTTTTTATGTGGACCATAAGCCTCTCTGCTTCTCCAAACTGGGGACTTGCTGACATCTACTGTATGTAGGTTATACACTATCCATAAGTACTTCGTTCAACCCCACATTAAATAACTATCCCTTTAAGTAAGAATACAAAATTTAACATCTTCTGACAGCAAACTTAAGCTTTTTGTGAAAAAAACAACATCTAAATAGCAACTTCATTAATTATCCCACAACTCTTTGAGGACTTGCAAGGTGCTCCGGATAAAACTAGGTGAAAGTGTGTAACTCAGGCTGTGGTAAATTCTCTGATCACGTGACCTAAATCAGGCTTGCTTGTCAAATGGATAATCAGCTCATTCAGGCCATAACATGCCACGGAAGACTTTAAACCACCAAAACAGTGTTTCACCTGTTATCAGGAATCAAAGATGCAACCTGGGGGAATAAAATGACACATTTGCAGACACACAAATACACACACACAAACACACAAAACCTCTCCCCTGCACCATTACACCTGCGCCTGAAAGGGCTGGTATTGTTGGGAGGAGATTCATTTGAAGGCTTTAATGGCTGCTATTTAGAGGTGGAATACATTAAATAGCCCAATCATGGCTGCAGAGTGAGGTGGTGGCCCTGGCAAATTTATACTGAGTGAATGGATCAACTAATTAGCCTTTAAATATGTCATTGATTCATCTAAAACAAGGCATCCCTGAGCTATTCATCCGCCTGCTCTGCGTCTTCTCCTCCACTATGACTACATCCTTAACCCTGATAAAGGAGGGGCTTGGCTGGCTGGTCTCCCTTCCATTTGTCCTAATCAATGGAGGCTGTTCAGCCCAGACCCAGGGGGTCAGTGAAATTAAGTACCCAGCTCACACAGAGAGGGATCGGGCCAATGCTGGGGCACGGGGGGAGATAGGCGAACCCTCTGTTACCTTGGCAACTCCACTGCTGCAGAGTTTTGCCCAATATATTCCTTCATTCCAACTATCCTCCCCTTGTTAGGATGGTTTGCGCCAAAATGGCTGCTCTCTAAGAATATTGCTTTGCGTGCAGTACAGTAATTTGTCACCATGGAAACTCCTTGCAAACAAATTCCAAGTATTGATTTAGACATACACAGGACTGGCATGAGTAATGAATTATTCTCTACTGCTGAAGACAGCCATGAAAAACTTTCAAATGCTGTATAGAATTGCAATGGCTTTGTATAGAATTGGCAATGGCTGTGCATATATATGCAGCATCCAATAGCTCCCTCAACCTTCCCACTTTCCTCCTTAAATCTGTTATTTTTTTCAGGTTTATTGCTGAAACATGCATCATCTATGAAAGAATACACTGGTAGGCATTGGAAAAGGAAGCGTAAAGTTCGGATTAAAGATCAGCGGACCCTGAAATGATCAACACGCAGCTGGATCAGCTTGATACAAGAGCCATGCCACAGCTGGGACTTGAGGGTGCTCCTGGCTAATGTCCAGTAAGGAAAATGAAATGGACAAAATGGGACTTGGGCTGGACAAGCAACGGAAACCAAAGAGTGCTATGCTCACACAAAGAGACCTTTTGGATCAAGCTGTTGCACCTGAGGGATGGATTACACTTCGAGCTGACAGGCCGCAACACTTAAGACTCCTACAGGATGAGAGGAGGAGGACTCTGTGTTTACATCAATGATACCTGTTGCTCAGACAGTCACAGTTGATGGACAATATTTCACAGATGTTGAACTTTTAATATGAAGATATGAACCATATTATCATCACCATCTTGTTGCTGCTGTTTACATTTAAAAAATGCATCACAGAATTATTTCCTGGGTGTGTATACATACTGTACATATATGCAAGTATATGTATTTATTTTGTTTTATATTTTCATCTTAATCCATTCTGAATGTAATTCATTATCTTGTATTTTGGGAGTATTATATGAAGAAACCACAACTCTTAATTTTGCTGGATAACCCTGTCTTAATGATAATAAAACCTTAAATCCTTGAATCAAATAAATGTATTTTCAGCTTCTACCTTGTGTTGTATTTCACAGAATAACCAAGATATTCTCTGGAGAGGCAGAAGGGTGACCATTTTTACCATGGAGTGTTATTACCAAGCATGAACCCATTGTGACATCACCTGTTGGTTTGTGGGTTACTGTTTTCAATGCCTTGAAATAATGGTGGCCCGCCCAGCCACAAATGCTCACATTCATTCATTCATTTTCTGTAACCGCTTATTCTGGAAGGGTCGCGGGGGGGGGGGCTGGAGCCTATCCCAGCTGGGATAGAGGCAGGTACAAGTCGCCAGTTCATCGCAGGGCTGACACATAGAGACAGACAACCAGTCACATTCACATTCACACCTACGGGCAATTTAGAGTTACCAATTAACCTATCACACTGCATGTCTTTGGACTGTGGGAGGAAGCCGGAGAACCTGGAGAGAACCCACACAGACACAGGGAGAACATGCAAACTCGGCACAGAAAGGCGGAACTCAGGACCTTCTTGCTGTGAGGCAGCAGTGCTAACCACTGCACCACCGTGCCGCCCCACAAATGTTCACATATTACAGCAAAACAATACACAAAAATATGTTTCTGAAAACATTTTTATATTTATTTTGTAATATTTTACAGTTTGTTCTGAATTTCAGGAGGCTCAGTTGGAAACCAGACAGAAAATCATGGCTGTCTGCGGTGTAACATAAACTTGGTTCATATTTGATCAGCTCTGCCTAGTTTGACAGTTTGATTTGAGTTTTCTGAGCCTCTTTTGCGCTGAACGGACTCACTGGGAATGACTTGTCAATCACAACTTAGCTACAAATGGAATCATAATTTAAAAAAAACCATGCTATATTGAAGAAGACTCGAAACGAGTGATTGAAACGATGAACTCATTAGGAAACTTTTTACTGAGTTAATAAATCAAATGTGAAATAGGGTCATTTTGCCATGAAATTACAAACAACTTTCTGAAGCCAGTGGAGTTGTCTCCCATTGGTCAACTGAAAGAATGTAGGTTTAAGGCACTCCACACTGGCTTCACTTTTCAGACCCAGAAGTTCTGCTATTTTGCTATTTCTTTTACAGCCCATGGTTAATACTTCTCTAAAGATCTGTAAAATAAATCATATTTACAATGGATTAAGTGTAGAGGTGATTAAGAGTGCCTCTCCACTGCAAAAAGGCAGCTACAGGTGAAAATCCCTTGGAATCATCATGTCTTTTGGTTATGTAACATGTAATTGCCTTTTAAATTTTGGATCTGATGGATCTTTATTTAGTATTAATTCAAGTATCTGTTCTGGCTTTTTGTTTGCATTGGATTTCTTATCATTAGTTTCTCTGAGGGCCACTTTCTGCTTGTTCCCTCATGCTTCCCTCGTGTTGGCAATCTGGACTTCAACAACTGGGATTTGAGGGAGGGAGGAAGTAATGGTTTCTTTTTCTGTATATTTTAGATTTTCTTTTTCCTGCCAGGCCTACAAAAAGATTAACTTCAGCCTTAATGCGATGTTGTAAAGTTATTCTACCATTTAAGCCTAAATGAATAACATCATGTAGAGAACTGACTTGACAGTTTTAATTGTTTGTTTTGTCACGCCCCTGCTATTAGCTTAGTGGTTTTAACCATAGTAGATTTGAGGTTGTTGTTTCATTCACAGACTTGTTCTGAAACTGCTCTTCATCTAAGTTGTTGGCTCACATCCTGATTGATGGGGTTTTAGATGCATACTTAATATGTGGTGGAGAGTCTCTGGTGAGGCCTACATGTCAATCATTCTCAGCAAGACCGGATTAGTCGTATGACTAAAATTCAGTCATACATGTCACACACATACGCACATAACCTTAATGCAAACCCACCTAGCCTGAAGGCATAGCTCTCCCCTTGGCACAGCTCGGCACATTCCAGTTCTGCATATCTGACATATCCATACAGGCCGCTACATATCATCTTTGATGTTAATACTGTGGTGCTGAAAAGGTCATTGTAAAAATATGAAGGTTCATTAGATGCCTCTACCTTCTGGGGATAGCTACTGTATTTACTCATAAGATGACAGTCATGTGAGTCATCAAAACTAAATCTGTTTGTGCCCTCTGTAGACATGCAATTTACAAAAGAGGAAGGCAGATAGGAAGTATTCAATGCACATAAACATTCAGCTGTACTGTAAACACGCAGATCAGCGTCAAAATCTGTTTTTTTGGCTACGATGGTCGCCAAATGTCAGTGAAGGTATTACGGAAGTTGAGGCAGCTTGGAATGAGTGAGGGTCTGCAAAAGGGAGACTGGCAGATTAGTCTTGGGTTCCTGGAGGCAGCAGGATTATCCCAGGGAGGCTAGTGGGGGTCATGTCAGTTGCACTCAGACTAAAATCCCCATCCGTAGCAGACCTGGATGGAATGCCTTCAGCAAAAAAAATCTTAACATGTGTTTTAACCTGACTGTAATTCCAGATAGGTGTGCTTTTCAAGAGAAAAAGCCAGACAGAACTAAAGTACATTTGTGTAACATATGTGTCTTAATGGTTCGGGTTTCCTAAACCCTGATCATCTCCTGCTCTAAACAAATGGGGTAAAATTCCATGCAAAAACTATTTCAGCAGGAGTTAGTCTTGCTTCGCTGCATGGATGTTTGATGAGGAAATGGGAAGGGCATCCATCCAAGACTTTCCATTTGTGGACCTCTGCCAACTCCCTTAACCAGAGACATAAGCAATTGATTAAAGAATAAGGGGAGTCCTACTTGAAGTCCTGTGTGGCGATTTTTATGGGCCTTTCTCGTCAGACTGCATCAACAGCCTTTGATAAGTGTATCAGACTTTAAATGTCTGATACATTGGCATGATAAGAATCTGCCCCACCCCTCCTTCATATTTACTGTCAATATGGTGTGTGTATATTGGATTAAGATCAGCATGTTCAATTAATTGTGCCAGTGTCAATAGACCAAGTATTTCATTTGAGGCAATAAAAAAAGACTAGAGTAGACAGAGAGGTTTTTCAGGATCTACATTTTCGGTGCTTTACTGGTCTTGGTAGAAACCTATCAACAGTATGTTCTGCATGGCACCACCAGGGGCCTCCTAAGAGGTCAAATACCTTCTTATCAGCACACTAACAGGTTCTGGCTTGACAAGCTCAATTAGCCAGCGCTTAGTGTAGTGTATGAGGAGACCACGCTCTCAGCACGAGGCCCATATCAACAGAACCAGGGAGATGACAGACAAGCCGGGCCCACAAAGGCTTGATTGTGGTGGTGCCTGGAAGGTCGGTGAATGGGTAAAGAGGAAGGAAGGACTTAGGTTCTCCGGGGTTTTGTGATGTGGCCGATAAGAATCTCCCAGCTGAATGACAATGCCACTGTAGAAAGTCTTCTGGATAAATTACCTCCATTGAGGTCAAAGCCTTAAATGAGCATAATGGGAAAGAGTGCCGATAAATTAGTTTTAAATGAAAGATTGTTCTAGTGAAATTGAGGATATGCTGTATCTAATACATTTCTTCCTTTTGCGTACTCCAGCAATAACTGACAAGGCCAGACAGCTTGCAGCACGCCTTTGACGTGGCAGCTGTACTATTTGGAAGGGCAAAAAGATAAACAGTGAGGTGTTTAGGCATGTCACCCAACTGTTTTGATAAAACACTGACAGTATTTCTGGATCTCAGCTCCCCTGAATAGCACAACAGCAATCTTATTGATGCCCATCCCTCTTGCAACACTATACTGACAGATAACGAAGCACGTTAGAGCAATGATTTCAATCATAGCCAGTCACTCCGTGATGGGAAGCCTGCCTGCTGGCATGGTGTAGACACAGATGGAATTTAAGCCATCTTTTGCCAAGCTTTCATTGGCCCTTTTCCCCATTGCCACACTTTAATAGCAGTGAGGTACAACACTGTGAATGATCCGAACTTAATCATGCTGCTTGCAGGAACAGTTAATTCTTGTAATCTCAGAACTCTGCACCGTGTTGAGATAAAACGTCTCTTAACGGCCTTGAGAGCATACACAAGCTTTAATACACACTCGTACAGGGTCCCTGCATGGAAGATACATGAGTACTCATGTTGCCAAAAGGGCCATCATGGATGCATGATGGTTTCTTGGCCTGTGCAACAGACCCAAGATATGTTGTGTCTACCTCTGCTCAGAACATGTGGCTATGTCTTCTTTCCCCTGCAGCCTGGAGACAAAGACTGCACACAAAAAAAACGACTTAACGACAAGCAATCTGTTGAAATAGGTCATTATGGTGGAGGCATGCTGTGAATGCACCGCGTCCCCAAATCAATACGTGAATTGCTATATTTAGTAAGAAGGTCGCAAGGAGGAGTTATCAAGGCTGTACAAGGAATGAGACACATCAACGAATCAGCTCTGTGCTTGACTGGGGCCTGCTTATTTTAGATGCAGATGGCTCCAAAATGTCTTCTCTGTGGAGAGTTGAGATATCCCTCATGGTGGCTGAAAATGTCACATTCTGCTCAGTGTCAATGTCATAACATTACCCTTCAAGGCGCTACAGTGAGACAATGAAATCTGAAATATCCGTTGCGAGGGCCATTGTTATTCTAATTGATTTAACGGTATGGTTAAAAGGATTGACACAGTGGAGAATAAGTTTTTGTGTCACATCTTGAAAAAGTCACTAAACCATTCATCACTTCAGAAATTTTGGTAACCTCAATACCAGAGCAGTACACATGAATAAGTTTAAAAAACTAGAAATGTAACTGTAGATTTACTTTTTCCCCTTGATTCTCAGATTTTTCCCAGTTAAGAGCAGAAATGGGACTAAGACATTGTTTTGAAAGTCACAAGTCAAGTTCCAAGTCAATTCCCAGGTCAAGACTGACAAGTATGAGTGATGTTACAAGTCCTAAACTTGAGTTTCGAGCCCTAAAGAAATCATAATGTAACAGTGTGTTCCTAGCCTTGTTGATTTACAAAGTTACTTAGTAACATTAGTTCTTCATGGTTCTCTTTTGCAACTTTTCTGGATGCTGTTGGACCGGTTCAAACAATGTGAATTTGGAGAAATAAGTGTCGCCTTGCTGTTAACAAATAGTGTTAATGTTAGTTTATTCAGGAAAGGAATTGATTGGTGGCAAGCTTTTAAATAACATTTTTTAATCTTTGGACTTGGGGGAAGGCATCAAGTGTTTTCAAGTCAAAAGGCTCAAGTCCAAGTGAAATCACGAGTCAATGGTGTTACAGTCCAAGTAGCGATACAAGCTTATTTTGATTTTGTCAAGCAGAGTCTAAAGTCATTAAATTTGTCACTTGAGTCTGACTTGAGTCCACACCTCTGGTTTGCTTTATCTCTTAAGTCATATCCTACCACTGTTTCCAAAAATCTATTAACAACAGCTGTCAGAGACATACTGTACTTGTACACTGACAAATAAAATCCATAATTTTAAGTGACACGTGCCATTGACAGCCCTAAACTGAGCCAATTGATGTCATACTGTAAGGGGAGAGGAACGTATTCCTTTGCCAAGCACATAACATCATGTAGTGTGATTGAGAGAGACATAGTGTAGGTCTACACTGTACCTCTTCCTCTAAGACTCTTTCTCTTCTTTCTGTCTCACCAGTTCTGTCTTGTTTTAACTATCTATGTCCCTGTGAGCTGACAAGGTCTGTCTTTTTGTTTCAGCCAAAAATCCTCAGCATCGTCGTGACTTTGCACGGTGGAAAAAAGCAAAGACAAGGGGAGAGCAGAATCAAAACAACCTCATTAATAACTGTGACTAATGTATTCCAGACAGTTCTTTAAGCCTGTTACTTCACAGAGACGAGATGCCCGTGCTGGGGGGGTGGGGGTGGCGTTGGTCCTGGTGTGTGTCGAGACGGTGCCATACTGAGTCGGTTGGCGGGGTGGAATGAAAACACCCCGCACGTGAAAATGCACTGATCTCTCTCCCCCACCTAAACCGCCAAAATTACCCTGTAGAGACCACACAGCCTTGAGATGACCACAATAAACCAGAACACTGGTCCCAGCACGAAGTGAGCATTTCCCAGGCATCAATATGCCGCAAGGCCAATCCAGGCTTTGTAGCAAACACTGGCGGGGGGTTAATGTCCTGTGTGCGGAGGAGTTTTGTACGTGATTTTTCTGTTTAGCCTGTTGACTGTGCCTCACTGTTTCATTGAACTTGGTCTCTGTTTGAGTCATATACGTTTCATCTATAGCGTTTTGCTGTGCAGTATGTTTTCAGTACATAGGAAATCAAATCCTGACCTAAAGTACCTCATATTTCTCTTATTTTCACATCAATACTTAAAACCCATTACTTAGAGGTGATGGATCTTCTACAACCCATATAATCAGTTCTGCCTTGCAGGAACTTTAGTTTGAGATACTGGATTTGAATATAGAACCATGAAAAGTTCTGTATTCAATGGGTAGCACTACCAACAATATATTTATTTATTCTTTAGGTACAAGAAGCGTATCAGTCTTCTCCTGGAAATCTATTTTTGCTAGTGACCACTCTGCAAAGCTTTTACAACGCACTGAGTAAATTTTATAGTGTCTAGAATTACCCCAAACTTGTGGTGTCTACAATTACATGGAATTGAAAGAACATACTTCAGCCTAATAAAAAAGAAATTACACAGTAATTACTGTCTAATTTTCAAACATGATGGGGACATAAAAACATTTTGATATTCCAGCACTGTACTTTAACTCATGCTGTGAGGTGCATAGGAAGCGATTGTTATTTTTCCACATAAGGCAAAACAGAGCAGCTTCTCATTAGCTTGTTGTTTACAGTCTCACCTCCTCCTTCTCCATATAAATTCAGTATAAACAGAGAATCCCTACAGGCTTTACAGTATAAACTGTGGGAAAATAGCACTAATCACAAGGCAAAGACCTAGAGATGGATGAGAAGAACAGGGGGGGAGAGTAAGAACATGGTGAGATTATTCTCACCCATACACCACTGGTACATACAATAATGTAGTGGTAGGAATATTCTAACGGACTAGATAAGGATTAGCCTGGCGGATTGTGCTACGCCTTTCATCTTCTAAAGCGTTGAACTGTATCCTTTAGATGAACCCGGTTCTTTACAAGAGTCGTAAGAATGAGAAAAAGCGTGTCGAACCATACCTTTCAGCTGAAAGCTTGGGAATTCCGCAGGAGAGTGGAACAGCTCATTATATTGAGTAATTTATTTGCTTAGCCACTGCCCAAGGGGAGGTAAAAAGTTTTAACATCCAGAAAATTCTGTAAGTAGTCCATTTACAAAGCAGAGCTGTCCCCTGCAGCAACAGAACACCATCCCCCTCAACCAGGCTTCAACAATTAAACCAGGCCACTGGAGCCAAGATTGTTTTCCTGCCCAGCATCAAGTATGCTCATCCTGCACAATTATAGTCTTAATTGAGTAGTGTAATAAACAAGCAAAAGTAGGGAGTGAGCTTATTATACTGCAAACAATATGACAGTGACTACGTTTACATGCAGTCAATATTCGGGTTAAGGTCAATATTCCGGTTTCTGAAACATTCGGAATAACCCGTTTACATGCGTGAGCAAACAGGGTTATTCCTGTATACATGGTAATTGTAATCATTTGGGATATCCCGATCAAAACAGCGACGCATGGACAACGCCTTGACGCACGGAGACGGGACGACGACTCCGCAGCCGCCACATTAATGCGTACTGATGCATTTCATGCAGCACATCAGATTTTGTTACACATTAACAACATGTACTGAATGTCTGCTCCACCTTAAGGCTCAGAGTAGTGTATTATCAAGGTATTAATTATTTAGGCAGAAAATGTCATTTCAGCACTATCAACATTATAATGAACACAATATTGACTGAACACGCCGCACGTAGCTTGATCTTCACTAGACTGCCAGGATGATATAAGTTAATTAATTGTGATCTGTCGCTGTCTGACTGAACAGCCTCATAGAAATGATATTTTACAATTCTTCATATTTTATTCTAACGAAATTCGTTACAGCAAGTAATTCAGTGCTTTTAAAGTCATGATATTAAGCTGACACGGATTACTTATTTTGTTTGCGGTCAGATGCTGGTGCTGCTGGAATGGTGCGTGTCGTGGTGTTAGATACAGTCGGCTTAATAAAGTCAGTGATCACAAGTTAGAATTATATATTTATTTAAAAAAAAACAACCTTTTATTCACCGAGGTTTGGATTGGGTTCTTCGGGAGACAGACGCATTTCACTGCTGCCAACTGTTGGAGGTAAATCTGTCCGTATGCTGCCATCTCTGACAGTATTTAACCCAGAAGTCATGAATTTTCGTTTAAGTTTTAGTTGACAAAATTAACACTGCTTCTTCCTGTATTCCTGTACTCAAAAGACCAAGATCCCTTGCGAATAGAACATGCGCAGAACACAAATTAATGTTCCTTTCGATGGGGATATCCGTATAGGCGTATACATGACCAAATATTCGGGTTAGAAAAGGAGTAACCCAGGGGTCATATTTGGGTTTTTAAAAACCGGAATATGAGCATTTTCCGGTTTTTCAAAAGGGTTATTGGTGTTTACATGGCCGTGCGCAACCGGGTTATTGCTAATATTCTGGTTGTGAACGGGTTATTTGACTGCATGTAAACGTAGTCAGTGTGTGATGGGAAACGGAAAAAAAAAATGCTTCTTGGAAAAATCATATGGATTATGGAGCAATAAGGCATTTTGTCAACTAAAGACATGCACACTGACTTTTCAGTATTTATTCTATAACTGCACGATCTTATACAATAAGGTTTCAACTGTTACTAGCAGCATGGCTCTAGGTGATAGCAATGTCAGTCAGTCGGACTGTTGGTTGCTCCCCCGTTTTGGTCCGAACTGAAATATCTCCACAATTACAGGATGCTATCCCATCCTACAGACTTTGGCGATTCACTCATTGCTACACCAGCAAGTCAAAGTTATCCTGTAATAGCCACACTATGGATCTTAATGATCCCCTGAATTTTTTCTCTAGTGCCACCGTGAGGTTGGCATGTGGTTTTGCGTGAAATGATTCAACAACTGTTGGACGTACTGCCCCAAAGTTTGGTCCACACATTCATGCCACCCTCAAGATAAATTGTATCACTTTGATGATCCCCTGACTTCTCATCGAGTGCTGTCATCAGGTCAAGTTTTCAGGTCAAATTTGTCATCAAATACAGCAGCTTGGTCGGTGGCTCTATATGCTTCAAAGCATGACACAGTAGGTACCCCTCAAGCATCCTTTTTGCATGTGCAGGGCAAATTAGCAATAATAGATATGCAAGAATGAGTAGGTTTAGACACATAAATTATTTGGTGAGGTTAAGGTACAAAAACTACTTGGTTGGTTGCACAAGTTAACATATGTTATGTAACTTACATAAGATAAAAAGAAGTTGTTCAAGTTTGATGATTGGTTTTACACAAGACACAACCCTCAGTCTCCTGGATTAAAGTCCTGTGTTTGTTTGACCCATCCATTCAGCCCACCTGCTCCATATGTGGACTTTCTCGCTCTTTATACTACATCACCTGACTTTAATGGCACAGCAAATCATACACTAACACTAGAGAGGCCCCTCCAGAAAAGATGCTTGAGGGATTTCTACATGTAATAGTTTGATGCAGGGTTGAAAATGAATGTTTTGTCCACTGACCAAATAGTTAATGAATGTCCAAATAAATTTTACTAGCTACTCATTATATTACTACTGTTGTTTTGGCTGATGAGTGAAGCTAATCTACCAGCCGCTTGCATAATTTACCTGCATTTGGCTGTTGGCTGGTGTTAATTTTGGTCCCTGGTTTGAAGCCTAGGGGCACTGACTAAGCTGCTTTATTTGACATGTTGGGAGTGAGAACAGGCTGGCCTAAGAACACCCTAACAGAGCAGCTATCATGGCTGTAGACTTAGTCTTTTTAGATAGTGGATAGTTCTTACACCTTTTGACCTGATAAAGATCTGACTGATTGGTAATTAACTTTGTTTCATCAAATTGATTTGTGGTTTGATGTCAGTGTTCAGGTGTTACTCTTTCATCAATATCTGCTGGGCCTTGACACTTGATACAGTGAATAACATAAGCAATATATCTATTGAAAAAATATTCACCTGGATTCTGTCAGAAGTTAGAAAACACAGGTGGTAAACTGGCAAAGAAAACAAGTACAATCCTGCAGCAGAGGCTCTCGACAGGGGAGAGCTTAACTTTACATTGTTGGGGCTTTAGAGGCATGTGTTCAATTTCAAACTCAAACACCACTCGGAAACCTCCCGGGGAGGATGATGACAGAAACCTTTGCTATGCCAGTCCAACTTTTGAGTTGACATTAGCCAGTGGCTTTATAAACATTTCGGAATTAAATCCCAAAGTAAAATAAATCTCAGTATAAACTGCTTGATTTGGTTGTTGATTTTGCTCAAACACTGCAGAGGCCCCGCTGGGTAGATAAAGCTTGTGTGGACATGATCACCTCACAGGGATTCACTGAGGTTAACGTAGATGTTGCCCTTGAATCCAAGGATACTTTCTGTTTGTTGGTTTTTCTTATTTGGTTTCAGGCACTGGAATTAGCTGATAATTGAACTCAGGCTTTTTGTTTTCCTTTGAGAACAGCAGGGTATTCCTTCTGAATCTAAATCACTTTGATTGCCAAGTAATCAAATGAATGGGAATTTATCTTAATGACGCTGCAAGAGAGATATATCGACAACTCAGAGATTTACAGTGCATGCTGACTCATGGTGCAAAGAAAACTGGACAATGCAGAGTCCAGCAGAAGTAAGAGTAAATGTACTGCAACAAAGACTGAATTTGCATCCTTTAACTTTGTATCAACTCCATATTTTAAGTGCTGGGTGTCACTGTATACATGATGGCAAAAAAGACTATCTTACAGAATATATTCTTATTTTCAAAAACTGAGGAAAACAGCCTCATTTTTAGGTTGACAACCACACTTTTTTTAAAATTATATAATGTGTTTTGAAAGGAACTTTATCAGGAAATCTTCTCAGTGACAGTGCAAAGTAACTAATCCCTCTGTTGAAGTCAAAACATCAGAATCACAACTGGTGTTAGGAAGTTTATAGCATTAATATTCTCTCCCTGTGATGTCTCCCTTTTTGGCTGCTCAAAGGAGATGATCTCTTGTGGTTATTAGTGCGGTATGTTGATGTGCGGTGAGGCGTATAACACTGATAAGAGAATGAGAGGAAGAAGAAAACCAAGCTCTTCATGTGTCCTTGTTAATATTTCTTTCCCCCTGTTGCCTTTCCATTCTGATCTATCTCTACCCTGCCATCTCTCAGCCTCACCCATGAAGCCAATTAATCTTTAATCACCTGAAGTTTAACAGGGGACAGATCTTTGTTGGTGGGTGATGTTACTTATTTTAGAATCCATTATACTTCTGACTTCCCCCATATGGCATGAGATGCCTATTCTCTGTTTGACTGTACTAATGTTAAGTCAAAGTGAGGCTATTGCAGACTGCAGTTATATAGTTATATAAGTTGCCGTCATGAACATTCTTCTCAAAGGAGCCAACTGTCAAATAATTCAAATGAACTGAACGGCAACACAATGAATAGCTGATGAATTATATAACTTGCAGATGTCTTTGTAACTTATACTCAGCCTTACGGGGCACAAATTCAGGTGAGGTACATGCCTCCACAGTGTGGGGAGTATCTTGTGCTGCAATATAGAGATTCACAATATTGGATTTTTGTTGATACCCAATGTTGCTGATGCCAATACCAATATATTTGCATATTTTTTCTACCTAATTGCAGAGAACATCAAGTCTCTCCTCTAGTGGAATTAACATATTATTATGTCTTCTCTTATTGTGAATAGGCAGCAGGCAGATGTAGACATAAAATATAATACTTTTCAAAATGTACACACTCACAGTGTCACTACTGCTGACAGGTTTGTGCTCCACAAATTGATCTTAATGATCAAGATGATGGCTGATGGGCAATTAAATTTGTAGTGTTGCAGGAATGAGAATTTGCGCCTCCTCACATGGCTGACACTGAGCAATCATTGCAAACAGAAACTTTGCTATCTGTTTCAGACTCTTCAATACTATGATGCTGTATGCAGGGGGGATGAGTAACAAGAAACACGCAACTAAAAAAGTTGTTTTTTATGTTCACTTCTACAAGTTAGTAACTGCTTAGAAGAAAAATTAGCAGCACCTGTCTTTTGGCCGCGAGGTGATGGTGACAGAGCAAAACACAGAACAAGAGGCAGCCTCCAGCGACAATTCCTAATGAAAAGTAATTTTTCATGAAAAGTGGCAGAAAATGCTGTTTTTCCTGCTTTTCTTTGTTTATTATTTATTATTATTTTTGACAAAGTGAGACATTTAAAGACCTCAAAAAAAAACAAAAAACTGGAATGGATATTTTTCACTAGTATTGTTATTTGATAACTGATAATGAATAAAACTATTTGAACAGAAGCAAGTAAAAATTAACAGTGGGCAAGTAGATTTCTGACCCGCTTAGAACCCTGTTTAGTAAATGCAGTACACCCTAAAAAAATATTAAAATGGAAAGTAACTTGTGCTTTGAGGAATTTATTAATTGGGTATTTTTTTACTTTTACTTGAGCAGGTTTCTCAAATGGTTATTGTCACTTTTACTCGAGTCATTTTTTATGTAAGTAATTGTACTTTTACTTACTCGAGTATAGGTTTTCAGTACTCTACTCACTGCTGGTTATGTGAGATTGAATGACCATCCGGTGTGAAGCAGAATATAGACTCAAGCCTTTCAGCTTCTTAGTGAATGACCAGGGGGTTAACTGTGTGTGAACAACTGTGCTCATCTCTTGGATACTACAACTGCAGAATACACGTGGCACATCCCATGAATGTCAGGAATGGATAAGCTTTTCTACGCTCTCACTTTTAGAACAGCTCTAATGTAGGTCAACGGCACACAACACAAGACACCACAATTTTCTCTCAATGTTGACCGAGTTCTAATACATCATTGGAAAACAAGGTCACCGATACTCGAGAGGGATTCCTGCCTTTTAACAGTGAGCCCGATTGTTTCTCGTCTTTTATCCAGACAGATGCTTGATCCATCAGTCTCCCTTACCCGGGAGAGCGACTTGAATCCTCTAACAGGACACGAGTCGAGGACATCTGAGAGTCGGCACATGGGGATGTTTTGACAAAGCCCTGGCCTTGTCCCTGATGAGAAAAGAGAGGCACATGCGGAAGAATCTCTGTATGCTGCACAGTTCTCATTTCCTTAGTGTCAGGACGGCCTAGCCAAAGTGAATTTATCATGAACAAAACCAGAAGGTCTCAGGGTTGTCACCCAGTTTCGCTCTCACGGAGAAACACCAGAGAACTGTCTGTGGTCATCAGACTGTCTCATATCTCAGGACTCAGGGTGAGACAGGGGTAGGTGTTACAAGCAAGAACCAGACCTGCAGGAAGCCTCTACAGTCGACGAGATGACCAATAATGCAGAAATAAAAGAGGCGTTGGGATTATAAGAGGTCATACTGTCTGAATTTGAGATTCAATAGATGGTGTGGGATAATGAGGAGTGTGACGGAGGGGCATATGGAGCAAAGCCCGACATGTGCAAAAACATGTGGAAAACGTTTACAGGCTTAACAGGCCATGATCTTTGAGTTCAGGGAGATTCGCAGGGATCGCAGGTCACGTTATCACATCCGCATATGATGGATGTGCTGTGAAAATAAGGATGATAAAGTGCGTGTGGGTACACAAGGTTGGTGTGTGTGCACATGATTGCATACTGTTTGATAGTGCATATGTGTTCAAAGGCTTGGGGAGAAACAGAATACATGTAGCAGAGTTAAGTAATTAGGGTAAAAAAATGATAATTGCATTCAATTATAGTTATAGAAAACGAGACGTGGATGGGAAAATTACAGCAAAAATAAGGATTAGCAGGATTATGTATTTTAAAATAAAAAACACTACACTACCATGCATAGCGTGCACACTAGTAGAGCATGGATGGGCTCTTTATCTGAATCCGCATGTGCGCATAAATCATCCACCCACTGCCTATCTGAATGTAGCTTTTTTTCCAATTAAGAGACCGGCACCTCTATCGATCTCAGTAGGCTATATTACCTTTTAAATCATATCGATTAGTGCAAGCTTTCCAAGTGATTTCTTTATTGTGTGTAAGAGGCTGCTTCCAGTAACGTCACTGTATCAAAAAAAGCAGCTAAAGTAAAAATTGTCATTACAAACTTGAAAGGACAAACAAAACTCTCCAGAAGAAACAGAATGAAATGATAAACAAAGTCGTGTGGCTGTGCAGCTGTGCCTCAAGCGTAAATGTGCACACAGTGTCTCTATCTCTCTTACTAGGGAGACACGTTATTTATCAAAGTCAACTGATCCACTATTAATCAGAATGTTAATTTATATGACCCAGCCTGCCCATTTCACAGATTAACTGCATTGCCTGCACTTGTAACTGTTGCCCTGTATCACAGCGCACACATTACAACACTTCCCAAGTCTCACAACACCACTATGGTGTCTAGTGAAACAATAGCTAATCTTACAGTTGCCATGTCATGTTTACGAGTGAAAAAAATCTTTCACTGGGTTGAAACTTCGCCATTATGGTGTCTTTAAATCAGAAAAAAGGAACCACATTACAGGTGTGCAAATTATGCCTTCCAGCTGTGAAAATGCTGTCATCATCCAAGACTTGAGATTTTTTAGACCGACTGCTGATGTTAGCTACAAGACGTCCAATTGGATAGCTAACCTGTGAACTTCTGCTACTACTGACAAATATTTTAGAACTGTAGATGTCAATACTGGTGACCAAGATGGTGTGTGGTAAAGTTTATAAGTGTAATAAGTTTATGGTGTTTTAGTTTAGGATTGAGTGTGAAGTGTGAATAGCATACTTTAAAAAGTACATTTAAATACGCATAATAATTGATATTATTCTAAATATGCATTTGCGCATAACTAAGGAAGGAATAGTTGAACAAACAATTAATAAACCTAACAATGGCCATAAAACAATCTCACCATATTTGGTACAGAGGTAACCCAAAAGTAATTGAACATAATCAAGCTATATTATTTTAATATTGTAATGCATGGATTAGGTCACTGACTACATTTCAATGGGTAAGTAATAATTGTATCAGAATACATTTTTAAAATAACCCTCCCAACCTTGTGTGTTCATGAACTATAATGTGATGTGTGCACTCACTATACTGTACTATGTAATATACATATATTAGAAGGGCTGTATGTGTGTTTAATTTAGACTTTTCCTCCTCTCATTAGAGGCACCCCTCGCTTTTATTTGTTTGTTTGTTTTCATCTTCTTTTCGGCTGTATGGATGTGCACAGTGTGCAGAACAACAGAGAAAAAGAGGACTAGCAGACAGAGAAAAAAATAGCACCTGGCCATACTGAAATCCCCTCACAGTGGGGAAGAGGGAATAAAGGCTCCTGAATGTTCCCTGGGGGCCTCTGCGGACAGAATGACATGTCTTAGAGCTCGCCTGTTTGCCACCTGCTGTTACAACATCCTACAGTGTGTACAGACCAAAGAGCTTACTTCTGTCAAGTACACATCACAGACCCGTTATTGGGTCTAAATGAAAAGATCAGTAATGGAAATTAAGTGATATTGCCTATGATGCAGAAATTAAGTCATGTTGTCTATGAAGCTATTTAACAGACGAATGCTGCATTGCTGAACATCTGTTCAGACCCTAATTTGTATTCCTTATGCTTAACTAAAAGGCTCCTAACAGCAGCCGGAGCAGCCATCAATCTTAGAGAATGAGCGTGGCTTTTACTTTAACATAATATTGTGTGAATGCCTATTGTGTAGGCAGACTGTTGACATTTTGGTCTCCCTCTCTCTTTTTCTTATTTTCTCCCACTCTCTCTTTTCCTCTCTGTTACTGCAGCCCAATGCAAACCTTCCTTCATCTCTGTTTGCACAATGCACAATGCAGCAAAAGCCTTGAGGGGGTGTGTTTGTTTTGTTTTGCTTTGTGTCTTGTTCCAGCGCAGAGGACAGTCATCCAGTCATCAGCGTGGCTGTTCCCCACGTGCGCTGTTAGTCAATTAGAGCTGCCATTAAAGACAGAGGCACCCAGGGAAATAAAGGCAGCGGTGTGGATTTGTCTGTGCTGCGCTGATTTCCACCCTTAAACCCTCTCCAGACGAAAAGACTGCAATAATTGGGATTCTGACAGTGGGTTAGGGGGACTCATTTCCTGCCTTCGCCTCCTCCCCTCCTCTTTTCCATGCAATCATGTCTATCCAATCATGTCTGCCCGGCACCTACCTTTGCACTCGATCCCCCTAACTCTCTTTATCTGCAACCACATTTGGCTGAAGAATTACTGAAGCCTTCACTCCTTAATCTAATTGCTCTGGGTGCAACTGCAGGAACCTCACCTCCCAGCAGCTACTACCCACCACTGATGCAGACCTCACTGAGAGACTGACATTAAAAAAGGCGCTAGTGTTGTTCCAAATTCTCCACACTGTGACCTAAAAATGCTTATCATTCATGTGACTAACTGACTCGCTGTGGGGGCTGTCGTGCATGTTCAGTAGAATTTGCCATGTCTGTTATACAGTACATCTGAATCTTGGAATACTGTCACTGCCCCTGAGAGTGGATGTATGGACTGAATCACTGTGACACTGCTCCAACAACACTCACTTCCAGATAGACAACTGGAAGTTGATTCAAATTGTAGAGATATATGTATTTTTGTCTTTAAATTGTTTGTTTGTTGTTTGTTTATTCATGTAATGTTTGTTGTCACATGCAATGCTGTGTGTTGCTCTCTTTTAACTTATGATACCCTTTTTAGGTCCTACCCCCTTTCCTACTTTTGTTTTTTTCCAGGCTGCCATTGTTAATAATAATGTGTTCTTAATGACATGCCTGGTTAATAAAAGTTTAAAGAAATTATTTTTTTTAGTTTTTCATACTAGCTATATGTGTGTAGCATCTGAGTCCAAGACAATTTTTGCTACAGAGATAATAAAGTATGTGATCATGTCATATCGTATCGTATCATGTTGTATCGTATCGTATCCTATTGCATCGTATCATAACGTATAAAACTGGCAAACTTGTTTATTTCTGTAGTTATTTTCAGCCGTAACTGTATTGCTTAAAAGTACATATAGTTGAACACAGGGTTCTGACATATTTGTCATTCCTGCTGTGCTCATTTTATGTAGTCAATTGTGTTGCTTTCTTGGTGTTTTTGATAAACCACCCAACAGTGCAGTGGCATCTGTGAAAACAATACACATACACATTATTTATTTACGCTTCAGGTCTTTTTTTTTTTTTTTTTAGCAAAATGCATGTAAATGCTGATGCCCAGTAAAGAGGCACTTAACAAATTTATTTATCTACATTTTTCAACCCAGGTGGAGTATGCTGCTCTCTCTGGACAGAGACAGAGTCAACCCTGGTGTAATTCCACAGATTATAATCTGTTAAAAATAGTCAACAATTGCCAAAAAGACTGGTTAAAGATGGGAGCTTATTTGCCGGTCCTCATGATTCCTTATCAATCATCTTGTCTTCTCCCCTCTCTCAAACTTTATCAGAGTCCATAGGATTATGAGGTGGAAATACTGTTTAGTATGAGACCACCATTTTAAGGTCAGAATAATTAAGGGCCTAGCCTAGCAATGGCCCACATTTCCCATCATGCCTTGGCCTCTAGCTGAGCTTATAGTTTGTTAAATTTGCTGTTTTATATTCCAATATTCAAATGTTACTTTGTGGTAGTTTTTGTAATATGTCTGTTCGGGACATGCTGTTTTATGTTGGTAATTGCCATTTTGAGCTGGTTTATAGTTTTAACCATTATTGAGGTGGCTGTTACATTTCTTAATTCCATGCAAATATTTACTTGTTGAGCTGAGACGCTATTCTCTCGCCTGCTCTCATTGAATTGATTGAATTAGATTGGTTATTGGAGATTGTGAGGAAACACAGTCGACAATATGGAAACTGTAACGATCACCCAACCCTAAATCTAACATTAGGGAAAGTGTTATTATTAATGCGATATGAAAACATAACACGCAGTTTAGATGAATGAGATGTATGCACTTTGAAATAACATAATAAAAAAATAAATCATTCCACATGTTGCTGCCACTGAATTGTATATACATGATGCAGGGGCCTACTAAACATTGCAAACAAACATTGTGATTGGTTCTATAAACCTGATTGTTTTTGCCATCATTTTCACACCATTATTTTCACTGCACATAAGTGGAAGAGTGCGCAGAAAATGAAAATGCTGCAGTTTTTCATCTGCTGTCACGCTGTGACAGTAAAACTGGGCCACACAAACTACACAGCTTGTTTTACAGTGCTTTTTCTTTTTCTCCCCAAATACAGTCATTAAGAAAAACACAACCCAAAGATGAATCAAGCTGTTAGTATCGCTGTGACAGATTGTCTCCATCTAAATCTTCGCTGCTTTATAACACGAGCCACACTCCCACAGTCAAGACCCTTGAACTCACAATAGCATGGGGTTAGATGATCAGATTACAGTGAAAAAACACACATGGGAATTGTTAAGGCAGTTTGCAATTCCACCCATGAACATGGCTCTTATTGTGCCCCACTGAAGAGAATGCTTTTCATTCTGGAATGAACAGCAAGGGCAAACAGGACCTCATGTGTCTCTGTGGTACACTATCTCCTCAAGGCTCTGGGGCGAAGAAGGATCTCTCTTTTCAGGGCTGTCTCTGCTGAAAAGCCCTGGTGTGGTTCCTTCACTCCCAGCACTTCTTAGAGAGGAAACTTAATCTCACTTGTAAGACAATCGCAGAGAAAAAGGCCTCAGCAATTTGATGTAAGCACCCCCTTCTACTGTCAATATTTTGACAGATTTCATGACAGCATAATTATTTGCCGGGATCCCTGCCAAGGATTTAATTGTTACATGCGTAATTACACGTTTAGTTGCGGAGATGTTGGAACAAAGCATTGGTTGCGTTATTAATATAACAGTGCAAATAGTCGCTTTCATCTTGGCTGCTTTATGCTGTCTCTGTGGCTCCATAATCCAGCTATGAAAGAGGATATCTTACAAACCCTCTGAGGGCACCTCTCACAAATCAATTCATTACCCCATAATATCGGCAGGCATGGGCGCATCTTTCATAGATCAATTCATTATCCCACTCCTGGCAGTTGAAAGGCAGTGACTGACCACAGTTTGAAGCACTGATATCAGCTTTCAGACTTTAGGAAGATGACTTGAGAGCAGACCAACTGGTGGCAGCCTTCCATCAAAAAGAGCTTCTGAACAATGGGCGAACCACAGAATAATATCCTTTTTAACAGTAATGGTTTTATTTTCTCCCTTGGTAAAACACACACATCCCCGTTGTTTGCACTGAGGCTCATAACTATTGTATGGAGCCATAAAAATCCATCTTCATGCTTGCCGTTTTGCTGCATTCCACAGCTGCACTCTCAGATAATGCATTCTTTTCATAAAGCTTTAATATTCAGTCACCCAAGTGACAAAGGGGAAAGTCGAAATCTGTCTGTGAACATATATGTGCTTCTGTCAGGGTCACTACGGTTTGTCTATGAACCCTGTAGGGCTGGGTATCGGGTATTTGAAGTGTTTCAACAGAGAAACCCGACTTCAGCTGAACAATGTAAGCACACAATTTTGAGACTAATCTTTGTCCATTTTCACTGTAACTGACCAAGAGCAGCAACACTACATGAGCTTGATCAACCAGGCTAACCAGGCTAAGCTGACTAGCATGCTACACCTGATCTACAACAACTGGTGCACTGCTAAAAGGTCTGTGGTAAAATTTGCACTCTGGAATTTCTGTTCCGTGTGTGTGAGTAGTTGATATAAATATACACTTTTGACAGTTTGGGTCACAGTGTGTGCTGACCAAGAAAGTTGCATGTCATTGTGAACATCCTGTACCAAACGGTTCGGGATGAATATACATACCATTCCACCTGTAGCAGATAACTAGCCGGCTCTGATAAAAACAATGATCGCTGTCTCTGGGTTAAAAAATTAACATGGTGTTTTTCTTGCATGGCTCTACAACATGTAGAGTCAAACACCAGCATTATTTGATCTTGATACAAGCAATAGGGATGAACCCCAATCTGAATACGAAAAGCACAAATAACATGAATAATAGAAACAGATATTTCTTCTACCCGAAGTTGTCTGCTATTATTCAGGAAAAAAGTTTACAAAATGTAACAAGGTAATGCTAAGGGTACTACTTTTGACTTTTATCTAAGTACATTTTTATACATGTACTTAATTTTAAATATAATACTGTTAGAAATATCATAATATTAATATAAATCTAAAAAAAAAAAAACATTATTAAAAAACATATGTTAGCCATTGCATAACACTGCCAATCAGAAAATATAACATTTGTCTGATTTAACATGACATCCCGTATAAACCACATCCACTTCATTAAGCAGAGGGATAGTAGCAGCAGCAGGGCTACAGGGGCAACTACCAGAGAGGACTGTGTTGTACAATACAGATGCACTAAGTTTGGTCAAACAATCATCTCAGTCAGAGCATCTTTAACAGTTTGCCTACTGAGAGTGCACTAATCATCTAATCTTTAAACATAAGCTTACGACATGGCTTGAAGCAAACCAGGCTAATCTTACTATCTCATCCTTGGGACTGCCTTTACATACTTTCATTGTTTTTATATCTGTACCTTTGTGATATATTTATGTAGTGTAGTGTATTGTACTCTATTGTGTTGTACTGTTTTGCATTACTTGTTGAAGTACTGCACAGACTATATCAGGCATTCATTTGTCATAACTTGCCCAGGGACTACAAAATAAAAATTAGCTTCTTAGCTTCCGGCACATTTACACTGAATTGTAAACTGCAATGCTGATCAATGTTCACCGTCCCAGGTAAGTAAATAAGTAAATAAATAAATACATAATAAACTAAATAAGTTCTTGTCTTCTACCTGAATATAGATACAGAGATAGATGATTCTGTTGGTTGAACAGATACAGATACAGATAACGACATCTCTGTGCTCCCCTAACAACCATTCTGCATGCTTAATAGCTCACTGACACTGATGACATTTACTCCTTAGATATCAAAATTTGATACTGAATGACAAGGCATTTTTTCGAAAGGATCGAAGCAATTTGATGGGTGCCATAAAATTATTGAAGTTCAGTACCCAGCCCTAAAGCCCTGCAGTGCTCGAATCTATAACATTCACTGCTGCAGGGGAGGAGATGAAGAGAACATGCAGTCAGTGTAGCTTTTCTTCCAGTGGATCTAGGGTAAAAAAGACGATGGTCAGAAATAAAAGGTGAAACTATTTATTTTTTCAGTCAAAAAGTCTCATGCCCAGCGGAGTGAGGATATTTGAATCAACATGCTTTCCCTGTTGAACTGACAGCATTTAACTGTATAATCCCGTTTAGCACAAAAAACTACCATGACTGAGGAGGACACCCCTGAGATGTTCCAATCCACCACATGCAGTGAATTACATGTAGGTCAAAAAACAAGCAGATTTGTGTAATTATGTGAGGATGTGGATTCAGAGTAGCTTTCTACAGGGGAGTAGCTGCTTTGAATCTTCACTTGCCTCTTATTGGGCTGTATTCCTCGAGGAGGAGCTGGTGCCTGTCCTCATTAGTAGTCATTGAACGGGGCCTGGCAGTGTTTGTGAGGCAGCAGCACCCATCACGTTTCCCCTCCCAGCACACAGACACTGGGGGATGTGTTGTAATTACAGGCGCGCATAAGAGAGGCAGCAACACACCGATCTGAAACGCAGGTGGGTGGTTTGTTGTGCTGGGCTGCAGCAGCACGGCTCCAGTCTGCAGGCTACACGCTGTCGTGCTGTTTCCAGTGATCAAGATCTCTAAGCACGTTGACCAAATACCACCTGCCAGAGTGGGGATGGGGCATGGCACAGGTAAATGTTGGGTACATTGATGTTTTGAAAAGCCAAATCGATTTGCCTGTGAGGGATTCCAATTGATGGGAAAATGCAGGCAATTTTGGAAAATATCCTCTTTGTCCTCATGGCTGGAAGGAGGCATTCTACCAACAAAACGTCAGCACACAAATTGTACAGATTGGAAATTGTTGTTCACATTTTCTTTGAATTTCTGTTTAGCATGTGTTCTGTTAAATGGGAGGGACTGAAACATTTTTTTACTCTGAGAGAAAAAAAACATTTGAAGATGGAAGAAAGACTTTAAACATAACCTTCTAAAAAATTACACTCTGTAGGTGCATTTAAATGTATAATATGTAACATTTTGTATTAGAATGTCTATAAACAACTAGAGAAGAAAATGCTGATACACTCTATCTATCTCTCTATCTATCTATCTATCTATCTCGTGCCTTTAATGCACTTCTTTACATCTAGATACAAAGATTATAATCTTGTAATATCTATGTAACAGACTGGAGGTTTAATTGTAGATGTGCTACAAGGTCCACAGGAAGAAAAGTAATAAATAAATTGTCTCCTGACAAGCTGTTGTGATTTGTGACCAAACACCTGTGATGAGCCACTCCCATCCTTTTATGGCAGCTCAAAAGAAAGAACTAAACTGAACATGTTCGGCAGTCACAGCTTCAAAAGGCAGCAATATATTTTCACATCAAACCCGAAGCAGAATTACTGTGAATTGCTATATTCAGCAGTGTATTTATGTTTGAAAATAAACAGCGAGAGGTGATCATTATTTTCACGGAAATATGGCAGTTTCAGTTGAATAATCTATCCACAGAATGTATACCTTCCATAATGTGTTTAAAACATGAATATATATCATTAGCTTAAACCATCAATTGAATGGGAATTAACAGATCCCTGGAACAGCTAACGGTGAGTGCACTACCAGACATAAAAACTGGATGGATTGGATCCTTCAGTGTTTCATTAGGCTTAGCAGATTAATGAAAACAATATAAGAGCTAAACATACCTCGACAAACAGTCCCATTCTCCACAGCCTCATTCCCAGCCTTGCACATGCAGCGTCCGATGGGCACCATCCACTCTCCATCTCCGTTGCAGTACAGCTTAATGGGCACATCCACCTCCTCTGCATTAGGGATGCAAACACCTCTCGCAGCCACCAGGGAGGTGCTCTCTGCTCCTGAGAGCGTCTCCTGGAACAATGCCCCATTAGTGATGATACGAGGACACTTCCGGTAAAAGACTCGGACAGCAATGAGTGACATACAGCCACCGTAGTCCTGGAATGCCAGGTAGAAGCCATTTCGTGACACAGGGCCGAAGCTCCGGACCTCAGTGTTGATCTTCATCACTCTGCCCCCAAGGTCCACCTGGGAGAAGCTCTCGTCTGCTGCAATGGTGTCAACTTTGATCCAGGGGTTCTCCATCCAGGCTGGCGAGGTTCTGGTGGCTGTGTCAGCATCAGATTCATAGTAATAAAGGTTAAACGTCTCTTTACAGGAGCCTGGCACGTTGGGAATGCTACTGCAGTCCCTCACAGAGAACTTCATCTCCACGTGGATCCGCTGAGCACCACGGCGCCGGATGTACTTTGTCCGTACCCAGTTGTTCTGATTGTTGTCGAAAACATTGCAGACCTGGTACGTCCGGATGGTGTTCATGTTTTCATCATAACCGCTCACCTCCTCCCACTGTTGGCCAAGGACAGACATAAACATATTAACATCTGAACAAACAATTGCCAACTGAGGCACATAGTTAACCTGATTCATCCAATTAAATGCAATTCAACTGTAAACCATTAAATGGTCTGCATGTTGCCTATTAATATAAACTGCCTGAAAGCCCCGCTGATACCTATTTTGCAGCAATAACAAGAATGTTTTCATGCAGACTTTTTAATACTTTGATTACTGGGAGTAATCAGCTGAAGGCAATATTTTGATTGAATTGATTACACGGTGCAAAGAAACAAAATATCTCTAATAATCCAGTTTGCGTGGATGCATTAGGTGAGTCTAAAGGAACAAATGAAAACCAGCCTTTCCAGCATGCTCTCCATTTCATGAGGTAATGCTGGTATGCCAACAAAGCTATCTACAGGTTACTTATTCTGACCCTTACTCCATTTTTTTGGTCACGTAAATAAAGTAGTTTTACATGACATTAATAGTCTGAAGATTCACTTATTTTAGTGAGAAAGAACACATAAGGGTTCACTGTTTGGGGCTTAAGTGTGAAATGATTTTTAGAAATGCAAGAGACACATTTTTAATCTATGACAACAGCTGGTCTGTGATGACTGAAAGAGTTTCAATTTTAGGACATTTGTAGGACTGGTATACGAATTGGGTGTCATCTATTACCTGGCACATTGTACCATAGCTAACTATAAACATAAGTCCAACAAAGGGAAGACTGCATTATGAAATTGTCACTTGGTAAGTCTGTAGTTCGATTAAAGAGTCAGTTTGCCTTTTTTTTTTTTCATTTGAGTATAATTAGACTTAACCTTGTCCCAAAGTTCTGAAGTTCTAGGGCGTGTCAGCGCCACCTCACATTTTTTTTAATTTAAACACCTAACAATTAAAATGACATGGGCCTATATTCCATGACACATAAACATAATAACTTCATTTTTTCAAGTTTCTTTACTGTCCAAGAATTGCCCCAGGCGCCATATCTTTGTGTCCCAGGTGGTATTTTTATTGTCCCCGGGACAACGCAAATTCCTTAATTTCAAGCGCTGTTTACTGTAAGAAACATTATTATGATTATTACAGGATTAAAAAACATAAACCCTGCTTTATACATGCAGAAAGCTTTGATGTTTAGTGTTTCCTTTTCTCTCACTGAGGAAACTGTTCTCATCCTGTAATGCTTTAAGAGAAACTAGAGACGCGACATTAAGTCAGTTGAACAGAGCAGAGGGGTTGTGGTTTATGCGATAGTGTGTCCCACTTTTTTATTGTGTCTTAATAGGACACATTCATAGCACATACTGTAATGGATTATTGACATTGCAGTGAAAGCTGCTTTCACTGCAGTGAAGCACAGGAGGAAACATGACATGAATTTTCCACAATCAAAATCACACTAAACTGACATAATCATATTACACAGGTAATCACATAAAGAATAATCAAGGAGCAAATTTCACTCCAGGTTTTCTGGGTATTCTGTTCTACTTCAAAGTCCACGTATTGCACACCAATTTGAGCACTCGCTCCGACTGTACAGACTCCAGATGCAACCTCTGTGGTTTTCCTGCCCCTTGGCCATGGATCAAACCGGCTTTAAACACCATGCGCTCAAACCACCGAGCAGGTCGTGACCTTGACCTCAGCATCTCAGCCAAGGAAAAAAAACCTGTTCTCAACCCCCAAGAGCCACTTTGCATCAGCTGCAACCCTCTACCGCTTCAACCGCTTTACCTCCCCCCTTCACTCTTCACTTCACAGCTGATATAATTTCTCAAATTAGTGCCCACTTACTGAGGATTTTGACAGATTTTGACGGGTTGGGAGAAGAAAGTCACCCCTCTTGTTGCAAACCGGCGTTCTATCAAACACTTTCGAACTAATTAGAACGGCTTTAGTCCTTAATTCCCATGTCCTAATTAATCACTGCTAGTGTGATGCTGGCTTGACCCAAACCCAAACCATCACACAAGCCAACCTAAACAGAACAGACTGATGTCCAGCCAAGAATAATAACATTAATGAGGATAATGAGAATGCAGCTTAACAAAAAACTAGAATAAGAACTTCTTTATCTGAATTGTACTTATCAAAACTGGGTCTCTATGTCCGCTTCCAAAAACAGTGAAAAAAGTAAGTTTTTGTATTAAAAGGATAGTTCATATTATTTAATGTGAGATACTTATCGATCTGTACAGTAGATGCTGGTTGCCATGCCCCCAGTTTGGAGAAGGAGAGAGGGGGTACCGGTACAGAAGCTAAGCAACATACTGCTGTTGGACAGGGTCAGCAACAAGTGTGTAAATTTAAATTTGATCACCAAGAATATCAGACAACATGTGGGTGCAAGTTAAAAATCTGGTGTTCCATCACACCAAACTGGTGCAGTGTGGTCAGCTTAGTGTTAAAATCAGATAAATAAAGCAGTTTTTACATGATTGTAGAATCTACAGGTTCTTGGGGGTATGTTTTAAGGACAAATCTGTCTTTTGGCCCGTACTAGCAGACATCATCATCGCAGGTCATGAGCAGCCATTGACCTTCCCACTTGTTGAGGAGCAGTGGGGAGGCTGTGGGCCAATTAAACAAGAGCGGACAGTCCGCTTCTACGAACTGCAGAGCATTGGACAATTGCAGTTTGATAAAATGAATGTGGAGACAGGTGGGGGTTGCTGCTAATGAGGGATGCAGACAGGGGAAACTGCAGGGGAAAGTGTTGGCAGTGATGTGGGGGGAAGGGTTGAGCCTGGCTAAAAAAGACCCCAAACAAAATGTGTTTTGATGGAGGGCCCCTTTTTGTCCTGTCATGGCCTCTTTGCCCCGCTTTCATCACAGCCAGTGGAGGGAAGCAAATGGGGCATAATAAGAGCCTAACGATCAAGCACAGAGTGTGAAATTAGAAGAAACGTCTTCATTTTCACAGCTCTTTCCCCTGGCTCTTTACACAGAGTGGTGTAAAAGGGTGGTCATGTGTTTTAAGTACAGAAGGTGGAGGTAACCCTGGTGGTGGATGTCAAGATGGATTAGTTAGAGGGGATGAGCTGCCCTCAGATGATGACAGAAACAAAAACTCCAGCTTATTCTGCCGAGATCCTGTTACATTTGGCAAAATGTTGTTTTTCTTGTTCTCGGAGTACGGAAATCAACAGCCATAGGGCTGAGTGCATTGACTCATACATAACTATAACATAAAATAAATAGATGTTTAATATCAGAATGATCAAAGGCATTTTCTTAATAACCAAAGGCATACCAAATATTATCAAGAGCTAATTTGCATTCATGAAATATTTTGGTTATTCTTCAAAGTTATTAGACATAAGCCTGTAAGACTTCAAGGTAAAAAATAATAAGCAAAGGGTTTTTTCAGGGTACACCGGATGTGCTTCCATCCTCTGAGAAACACCACACACAAACATACTCACACAGTATGGTAATAATTAAATGGTGTGAAACTGAACGCACGACTGGCTCTAAACAAAAAGATGCTGTTTTACCTTTTAATTGCTCTCGTTGGGGTTCTGAGTCTGATAATTCTGGGTTGAATACTGTTGGAAAATAAACTTCACTGTTTGGTTTAACCTGCTGTGTGTTGTCTATTCCAAGCAGACTAAAACAAACACTGGATATGTACCTGTCTCAAGTATACAACTGTCACCAGATCCTTTCTGTTATATGAGAAAAGAATTACCATTTCAACATGAATGATACAAAAGAGTCAGCTGTCACTGCTGCCATTTATGGCCTAGGTGATTATTCTTATTTAATAACAAAACTGATCCTTCCCAAGTCCCGCCCCTTTTTGCTCTGTGCTCCGAGCAAGCTTGGTAACCAGTGGAACTTTGGTCAAATGTCTGCGTTCTGTACTTAGATATGGCATGTGCTAGGCTTGTCTTTGTTGAAAAAAAATTGAAGATGGTTAAAAGATGATACTGGGCAACCTGTAAAAGCCACATAGTTCTTAAGTCAGCTAATGTTGTGTCTGTCTTACAAGAGTACCCTTGTGCTGTTGAGGCAATGCATGAAAGATTCTGATCAAGCAGTCATGTGCAACCACCCTTGTACTATACCCAAAACAAATTTCTGCACCTTTATCACCCTGCTAATCAAACAGATTTTCAGCTTTCAGCTGATATTTAAACTGCTGTTGGACCATCTCTGCTTTGTTAATAAAACTACTCTCCACCACCAGCTGTGGGTCCACTAACTGGAGTGTGTGTAATTTATATTATGCAGGAGCAGCAGTACTGAGAAAACAAATACCCTGCACAGAAAGCCTGTCTGAAGTGAATATAGATTGTGGTGGTTAGGCTGTGGCAGGCCTAGTAGAAACTACTATATCTCAGCTGCTCCTCCTTTCCTCTGGTGTTATACGAGGTGCAACAGTTCAGTGACGCTCACTGAGAATGAGCTTCAGAATCAATATCTGCTCTGCCACTCCAGGAGAGAGACAGAAAAGTTCAGCTGACCTGCAATCCATACGTCTCCATGACAGTGGGACTCTGCTTTATCTGTAAAGCCAAGCGGAACGCACTGTCAAGGCTGAATTATAGAGTAGAGTTACTGCTACAACTGAGACCATTCACCAAGGACAGCTTTGTGCTTCATTCAACAGGACGATGAAATAAGCCTATAGTTGTCCTTGGACCTCTGGTAGCAACTAATTACCAAACTCCTCTGTAAGCACACATTATGTGGGAGCTGCTGTACACTTTCCTCTTTTACATTTACATTTTGTCCATCTAACGACATTTTAATCTAAATTGGTTTACTGTAAGCAAGCACAGAGGGGTTCCGTGTTCAAGAAAACATAAGTCCTGCATTTGTATACAGACCTTAATTGCAGTTATGGCCTTAGATGATTGACAGACAACAGCCACGTTGGCTGAAAAGATAAACTCTTCCGACAGTTAATCCTAAATAAAAAACAACGTACAACTCAAGCAAATCCCCATTTAAAACAGAGTAAGAAAACTTGGCTTTATGTTGAAGGATATCCACTTTCAAGGACAGTCAGGCTAGCATCAGCAGCCAAAAGTGCACAAACAGACACACAGATTTTGAAATGTCACCCATTATATTGCTCTGCTGGGACTACTATGCTCTTAGAGAGCACTCATACTGCAAGCAACACAATCAAGTTGTCAGAATTCTCAATTTCCTGAAATTCCTATACATCTGCACAACCAGGAAAACTTAGCCAATGTGCAGACGGTCAACAAGTTTGCTGGCTGCAAAAAAGCTGACCATAACTACATTCTTCATAGCCACTGGTCGTCAACACCCTGAGGCATTTTTGATAAATAGATCTGTCTGGCAAACAGAAGTGGAAGACTTGTTGACAGTCATTACAGTCATTCAAAGCTGTTTGAATGAAATGTTATTTGGAAGACTAAAGGAAGAGTCACCCCAAATCAAATGACTACATCCATTACTGCAGCCATCATAATTTAAAGGGATTATTTGAAGTGAGGTTGTATGAGGTCCTTATCCATAGTCAGTGCCTTACCTACAGTAGGTGATGGTCACCATGCCCCTAGTTTGGGGAAGCACCAGGAGCACTGATGTAGGAAGCTGAGCAACATACTGCTGTGGACAGGGTCAGCAACAAAATGTATTTTAGCCACTTAAAAAAGGTCCACATAAAAAAAATCAATATCAGTTTAAGTGTAAGCTAGATTTAGAATATTTACTCTGCTTTACATTGCCACCAGACAGCCTTTTCTGGTCAGAAACCACAGTCTTCTAAGCCAAATATCACTCTCTTCAAAGCCACCATACTCCGTTGGCAAAAACAGTAATTTTATCTTGCAGAACACAGGAGTTGTTGGTCTACCGCTCCCTCAGTCTTCTTGTTTGTGTTATTGTGTGACTTTGAAGAGTCCAAGCAAACACAAAAATGCAATAATGCAAAAAACATATATCTGATCGAGGTAGTGGTAGACCAGCAACTCCAGTGTTCTGCAAAGTAAAATTACTGTTCTTCCCAAAGCAATCTGGTTGAGTAAGAGAGGGTGATACTTGCTTCCTATTGCTTCCTCTATACTGGGGTGTGCTGACCACCATCTACTGTAGGTAATACACTGACTAACCATAAGTAACCTCATACAACCCCACTTCAAATAATCCCAACTATCCCTTTACAAGGTTGTATTATAGCGTTTATATTCTGTTACTATCTTTGTATAAATCAAAGGTAGGTTATTTTATGACAGACAATGACAAAGCAGCATTAAACACAACATGTATAAATCCAGAGGTCTTACAGTTAATGCTATAGACAACTACAGTAAGAAACAGCCTGTTCTATGAGCCACAATTGATCAGACTGGAGTAGCACATCAGTTAAGTGTGAATGCACTGTCAGAACACTCACAGATTTAACAGTTTCATTGTTTTGACATGACATGAAGTGTGTATTTATCACGTCTTGTCATTACAGTGTTTGAATTAACCTGAACTAGCTTCACGATCCGGAGCCACATTACACATCAGCGCTCTATCACTGACAGAAGTAAATAAATTATTCACAGAAAAGCAGGGAGAGAGACCCGGTGGAAAACTCTCGAGGCACAGTCGCCCCATTTGCAGTTGTGGGAAATCTGTCAGAGCAAGAGTGCCTTCCCTAGAGGGACAGCGGACAAATGACACCCACTCTCTGCATTCAATTACTACGAGAGAGGCCATGGGAGCCAAATCCTGCAGGAGACCAGGCTTCATAGAAAGGAGAGACTCACACACACACATACACAGACTTAAGTAGAACTGTCTGCTGCAGTCAGCTCCAATTACCACTGTCCACTACTAATGCACAACATGTGAAACTACAAGAACAATTCCATCTTTTACCCCATTCCACAACTTTACATGTGGATTATGTTTGCATGTTTCTTTGCATAATTCCTTAAATATAATTTCACAGACTTAAATTGTGAATCACATAAATTAGTGGTCACTTTCAGACCCAATGAATCCAATACAATGAAATATGTTCAACAAATTACTCGTAAAGAAAAGCAAGGCTACGTGAAAAAAAAAGGTATGTCGGTCTGCCACATATGCCCACAATTATATGTAAACAACCTCAATCTTATTTCAAAAGAATTCTAATACAATATGCAGTATCTTTGATCAATCACAAGGAAATGATTTGTTTCACTGCACATTGTCTTCCTGCAAAAACTCTCCTGTGTGGTGGTGTGTCCCCACGTGACACTAGATATATCCTGCTACAGAGCACATTATGACACATCCATAATGATAGCCTAACCCACACACACACCACCTCATTATGTTCTCCGCCTATGCAGGAGACCTCAGCTTTCCTTCCACAGTGGCTCTGTGTGCTCCCTGTGGCCATAAGTCTATCTCTAAATGGCTGCTGTTGTCAGTACTTCAGCGTGGGACAGAGCGGGTCAGGAGGTCTGACCTGATGTTCACACGTCTCTCAGCTCCACTTGAGAGGAAAACATTGACCACTTAACCCCGCTTGGCTGGCTGGCTATACATTAGCTCTATGTCACATAGCAGATTCTCAGTGGGTCGAGATCTGTGAGTAACTTTACACAGACGAATGTTAAAGGAGCTGTATTAAGTTTCTTTGCAAACATCTGCATAAGAAGAAATGTTCATACCAGTTGTAGTTTTTTCATCTTAAAGTAACAGTTGCCCCACAAATAAAAACAAAACAAAACATGTTTTTCCTCTGGCCTGCAGGGCTATTTATCCAATCATACATTGTCAATCATACAGTAGCCCTGTCCTAAAGCTATGTCATCTATATTCCGCTAAATGGGACCATGATTTACTAAGTTAACATCATGCTGTATTGAGGAAGACCTGAAACTAGCGATTGAGACCAGAAACTCTTGAGTAAACTGTTTACTGAGGTCATAAATCAAGTAGTACATACAATAGGACTTCTTCTTGAAACCAGTGGAGTTGCCCCCAGCTTTTTTAAGAAAGTAGTTCTTACATGAAACTGCTTACAACAAGGTCTGGGGATTATCTTGAGTAACTGGGTCAAGATTTCTGCAGAGAGACATTGCGTCTGAGTTTTTCAAATGTATTGTTTGGCACTTTGAGCACCACAAGTTGAGTGCTCAAACCAAAACAACCTAGATGGATAAACAGCACTAGTAAGAGGAAGTAAGAGGAGGAAAAATTCGTATTTTGATTTTGCTGTGAACTGTCCATTTAAAGTACCTATTTAAAATGTATTCTGCTTTGCCAGATATCTATATGGCTTAATGTTATACTGATTTTTTGTGCTCTATGTATGTGTGCACTTGGGGTTAAATCTCCACAAAGTTGCTCAGAGACACACATCTACATGCATGTACCAGTTTCCCTGTGTGGGTGGAGTGAGGCATGTGATTCGTGTGTTTTATTGCCAGAATCTCACAATTTTAGTCAGAGGGTAGTAAACTTCCTAAACAGCCGCAGGATAAATTCTGTTTTGGTAAACTTTACACTGATTGTGTTTTCGGCATTGCTATCAAGATGATGAAGATGTCTTTCTCATCTGGCTCCGGGACAGCATAAGTCTGGCTGTCATTTAACATAATTAAAAGGAAGAGCTGCCTGCCTATACTAAGAGAAGGTTATAAAACTTGATTTACAGAAGCTGAACTGTTATATTGTTTTACACAGACCACTTCCAAAAACCTTCCTGTAGGAAGTTGGTTTTACAGCTGTTTCTTAACATAATAATTTGATAAGCGATATTCAAATATGCTGTAAAATAAAAGAGTGGAATAACACCAACTGCCATAACATTTCTGACTTAATATCACGCTGTTACTTGTTTGCGTTTCCATTGTGTCGCAAAGTATCACATGTCAAGTTAGGATATATTTCATGAAGCTATAGAGAGTAGTGAAAGCCAACTGCTGGTGCGGCGCTCTGCTGGATGTTACTGATCCACCAGCTAAGCCTGTGAAGCCACGCATATATGTGTGTAAGACAATAGCTTCTGTAAAGCACCTCTTGCTGTTATACTGAGAGGGAGAGCGAGCTCTGTTTCCACACCTGTTGCCCTGGGCCATAAGGGACCAGCTATCTCCATCGCTCTCACTCTGCGCTTTCCAATGGACTGCGCTTTTGACAAGCTCAGCCGTATCCTCTTAAAACGTCAGTGCCCACGCTGATAAGGCCAACTTATACCTGACTAAATCCAGCGGCTTAGGGACTTGTTCGCATTTCATTGCACTCCAACAGAGGGATATATTGTAAATACACAGAGGTTTTCACAAAGGAAATTAGTCCTAACATTTTACCCAAAAGTGTGGGTCAACCTCACACAAATTGCAGCATGAACAAACTCAACAGATTTTGTGTTTTCAGTGTTTTCTGAATGGGTGTTTGAAAAAGTCGTAAAGGGATAGTTCACCCAAAAATGACAAGGAGTTTCACAGAAAACAGTGTTGCACAATCACCCAAGCAATTTAAATGAATGGTGACCAGAAAACCAAAAAAAAAACCAACTGAAAAAGAGAAAGATAAAATGCCTCCATACTGCTTGTCTGGCATAATCCAAGTCTCCTAAAGCCCAGACATGCCTTCACTTGCACGCACACCCCACACACCCCACACACCCAGTTCAAGATGGTGATCATGTGAATGTGCCTCTAGGCAAAACATGGCCTAATGAATGTAAATGTCTTTCAAATCAACTTGGCATGTTGGGGCTTTAAGAAACACCAGAGATGCAGTATGGAGGCATTCTATCTGGAGGGTTTTTTTTTTTTGGTTTTTTTTTGTTCTTGCTCCAATCACCATGAGGGAGTGTAGATAATGACTGATTTTTCATTTTTGGGTGAACTATCCCTTTAAAGAATCGTATGAGGGAAAAGTTTTGAAAATCCCCTAAATATGATTCTTAGTCCATGTCATGACATAACTTGTACTCCATCCATATAAATGCTGACATTGATTAACATAGGCTATATTGAAAACGAAATTATTTAAATATCACTTAAAATAGCAACTTTACTTCAAGATTTGTGACTGCCAAATTGGTACTAATCAACATAAATGTTAGCAATGATGAACATAAACTTTAGCTTATAAGAAAAAGAATACATAAGGTCACGGGTCTTAAATGTTTTTCGGGTCAAAGACCTCTTAGCTAATAGAGGGATGATGCAGGGACCCCCTACAACATATAATGCATTGAATATTTTCAAGTTTTCTCTTGTTTGTGCTTACCCACAGCTGCTCAGTCAGAAGCAGTTGTAGTATGGCTAGTGTTAGGTGTGCTAGCCTCATCCCATGTACTTTCACGGGTGGTTTCTGAGGTCTAAGTCAGAGTCTCTTGCTTGTGAAGTTACAAAGAAAACCTGTGGCTCAGTAGAATGTCTGTTGGCTACACTTGGGATACTGATACAGCTAATTGACCAATATGTTTCAATAATACATAACTAACTAGTTCAAAATTATCGATAGGTGCAGTAGAGTGATTTAGTAGCTTTTGTCAGTGTTGTGTAAATTAAATGTTTTGGGTTTTCTTTACAAGTAATATTTATCTTTGCTAATAATGTGTTGTATTCATGTTGACACACATTTTCCAACATATTTTAATTTTTGGAGAGAAAAAAAAGTCACAATAATTTGGCAGGCCCCCAGCAGTAACTCTGAGGATGCCCTAGGGGGCCACAGACCCCCTGTTGAATACCCATGCACTAGGTCATTTGGACCCACTTATGCATCTAAAGGTTAAGAATTTCCATTTGCACATGGGCTGAAATGTATCGAACTCTGTGTCTCATGTAAAGCACAGTTTCTGGCTGATTGCGGACAGCACTGAATCCATTGTGTGGACATCACACAGAAGACATGCATAAATCAGATTTTTAACGTGGAATTTCAGTAGGCCTGTTTTTCAATACTTATTCCCACTTGGATTTCTTCAAGCTTTTGATATGTTATAAAAACACATTTTTGAGACTAGAGCAGTTGAAAGAGTTTCTGTTGTAATTTGTGTGGGATCATGTCGTATAATGCCTCTACTAAATAGGGGCACACATTCAAAAGTCTTGGTACGTAAGAATGAAGATATTTGATTTGGAAGAGAAAAGTACCACAGAATCAGGCGGTACACCACATGTTACTGGAACAAAGATGATTCTTAGGAAGCTTAGAGGTCTTTAGTTTGATGTTTGGACCTTAATTTCACCTCACTTTGGCCAGAGTGGGCATTCTTACTGCACATAGTTTTCAACAGTGACCTTCGGATTCAACTTTTCAGTCTGAAGTTTCTACTTAAAATTAAATCTGATTATGAAATGTGGGCTGAGTGAATGTTTCGCTGATTCTAACATTCTGCAGAGATGAAAGGAAGACGTGATGTAAACTGTCTTTGGAGTCAGTATGTGTGCGTAAGCTCCCTCTGTGCAGATTGGATCCAGAGCTGGCGAGAGAAAAGGAAACCAGGCGTCTTTTTGCTTTGGTATTGATTGTAGGAATTAGCAGCAAGGAGGAGACAACGTGCCCTCAGGTTGGAAGAGATGAAGTTGTCCTAAATTATTGCTGAACAACTTTGAAGTTGTATCATGGAACTGTTGAAGGCCAGCTCTCTATCCTGTCCTGTCTTTGCTTCTTTTTTAGTGCAAAAAGACACAGCATGATAGAGTATAATTCAAACCATCTTTAATACAAACCACAGGAGCATAAATAATTGAATAAAATCGGCAGTGGTTTTTTGAAATGCACCAGCAAATAAGTCTACAACATTTTTTCTCTCTTTTGGACTCATTCTAAGAAGTCTAAATCTTGTGGTGGGGAAAGAAGTGGAGGAGACTGAGACTCTGGTTTTGGCTGGCTTTAAGTGGGCCTGGCTTGCATGTGGCTAGGAGGAACCAATGCCCTGGCAAACTATGTGGAAATACTGTGCATCAAACACCAACAGGGCCCAGTTAACACATAGCTTCTAGCCTGCTTCTAGCCTGGCAAATGAACACACGCATTTAGATTTAAGTTAACGATTGTTCATTCTTACTGTGTTTGTCATGAACCAGAAAGTTCAAATCAGGGTAAAATGTACAAAAACCTGAAAACCTTTAAGGAAGAATAACCAAAAAGAAAGTAGGGGTAGTAGAACGTCTAATGTAGTAAATATGTATGCCTCTTTCAGGAACTATGGTAAACTAAAAGAGTGAAGATCTCCACCAGGCAAGAGATGGTGTAGCACCTACTGCAATGCCCTCACAACTGCCAGATTCAACCAGCTTTTGCAAAACCAGATTTGTGAAATTCTGGATACAGCTTTCTGTGCAGTATAATGTGAAGTTTCTTATCTACATGTATGAAAGTTTTTGATACAGTGCTTTTGTGTAGTATAGTTTCAGTTTTCTTTAATACTTTGATGGTATTGTAACTTGAACTTTTCAATTCAAATGTTGTTATTTATGCAGAATATTTTGTTATTTATTTAGAACATTACAAGCAACCAGGCATTTCACAAGGCTGACATTTTAAATAGATTACACTTGGTGCTGCCTATTCATAGATCAGAGCCTGTATGTTCCAGTGTAAGTTGTGGCAATTCAGTAGTGTTGCTAACAATTCATCGATCCGGGAATGCATCACGATGGGTCATGTGACGATTTGGCATCGATTAATTAGCCTCGATGCTTTGCCGCGTTCACTTTTTTAAATTTTTTTTTATTTTAGCAATTCATTTTTCATTCATTTATTGATTTATGCATCTCCATCTATCCATCCATCCATCCATCCATCCTCATTAATTCACTCACCAAGTTCAGTCTTGTACACAATGCGCAGTATCTTAAGTCTGACAGCCATGCAGGATCAAAGCCAGACTGACGGTGGTGACCCGTCTGCAGCTTCTTACTACGTGTCTCGGTGGGAGGGCTGGAACAGGTGTGTTTAGTACTGGTTGTGGCGACGTTAACCGGGGCAGGGGATTGGCAAGCGCTGTGGTCGGGGCTGGGAGAGATGCTCTCATTTAGGCTAGCACCCACCATAGAGTTAGCTGTGCTCCCCGCCTCGCCACGTAGTTTCGTTTAAAAAATGCAGAGATTTTTGCCTGGGGGGCGAACGTTTGGGGAACCTCCGGTCGTCCATTAATAATTTGTTTGTTTGTTGTTGATTTTTTTTTTTTTTTTTCCCGTAATGTCGGCAACACTCTCTCTCCTCCGCTTTCTGAGTGTGGGTGGGTGTGTCTGTACCGGTGTGAGTGCACGTGTGTATGTTGTGAGAGAGGAGCGAGGGGGGAGCCCCTCCCGTCACAGAGAAGAGAAGAAATGCATTTTAATGAATGTAATGAAACGATAGCGACACATTAGACTCTGAAATTGCGCAAATTAGAGTTAGCTTTTTTTATTTGATAAAAAGAACACCTATTATAGGCCCTTTTGATTAAAATAAAAATTACATTTTTATTAATTACATTTTTTTTTTTTTTTAAATCTATGACTTGAATTTCTGTTGGGGGGGTGGGGTGCCCTCCCAAATAAACTATAGGGGAAACACTGGAGACTGTCTTAGATGGAAAAAAGCATTAAAAATCGCCATAATCGAAAAATCATGGCAGCAATAATCGAATCGAATCGACAAACATTATAATCGCTATAATCGAAGAATCGAGGCTCCCATAATCGAAATCGAAATCGAATCGAATCGTGAAATACCCTCGATGGGGCAACACTACAATTCAGAAGGTTATTGTTTTGGCATAGAGCTGATTAGATTGTCCCAAGTAAGTGAATTTAATTACAAGTAACCACTCATGTTCAAGTTTGAAGGGTTATAGCAAACCAAGCTTCATGAAAATTAAGCGAGTTACAGTCAATTCTGCATCTCTAATTTGTTCACAAGCAAACAAAAATGTGGATTTATTCATCTCATATTGTGCCTAACATGAGTGAATCATTACATATCAGGCATGGAATTAATCGGCGGATGCTCCGGTTTAAGATTAATCTAAACTTTTCATGTCAGTTTTTGAACCACGACGAAGGCCAAAATGTGGTTTGAAACACACTAGGTAAGCCTTGTTTTTAGTCTTGTTAACTTGCAGCCTCTATAGCCCTTTAAAAAGGAGTGAGGAGTCAGCAGTCGGTATGAAAAAGAGCACTCAATAAAATGTTTTTTAAAGTTTTTCAAAAAGTGATAGTATCTATTTGCAAAAAGTTTTCTTCTTCAAGTATCTCTCAATGTAGAGATTCTAGGCCACATCACATTGTTAAATTCAAATAATTTCTATTTAACTTTGCAGTTGGATTTTTGTGGGAAATACTGAGCTCACTGTGGGGAACAGACTGGGCTCGTTCATTACTTGATCCTTGACCTTATTGTGAGAAACCAAAACACAGACACAAATAAACTTATTATGGGGACTAAGCAAATTTACACATTATCTGCACTTTAACATCTAATAAAAGAGACTGTCACCATACACCTCCTCAATGAAATGCCCTAAAATTACTTGCAATTATGTTATTACTTAAATAATAATCTAATTAAGAAGCAGAACATAACAAAAGTAGAGCATGTCACTTACGCTATTGTCACTCGACCCTGACACGGGGTAGACCGTCCAGCCGAGCTCCGCTGTAGCTGTTGTGGAGTCCATAAGTGTCTCTGTGGAAAGACGTACGGAGAGACAGTGGTCAGATTATCTTCCGACAACATGAAAAGGCTGCTGCGGGTGAATGGTATCCACTTGAGTCATACAAACATTTTTAGAGGAAGAATATGCCTCTACTCTATGAAATGTCATAAAATAGTTTAAAGTCAGATGAAAATTCCCAGAGCCTGAGGTGACATCTTCACATTTTGAAGGAGCAACAAAACAAACAAACTAATCTATTTTAATCATTTCTTTGCAACCATTTTGAGGAGTAGAATATAAGCATATTTTTGAAAATCTTTTAGGAAGCTGGAACCAGCAAATGTGTGACATTTTTGCTTAGAAAATGACTGAAATAATCAATGCATTATCAAAGTATTTGCCAACTAATTTCTTTCAACCAACTAATCAATTAATCAACTAATTTTTGCAGCTCTTCTTTAAGTACAGGTAAGCTATATATGTTTTGAAACAATTAGTTGATGAATAAAATGGTCAGTTAGCAGAAAATCAACAATTTTGACAGCTGACTAATCTTTATTAGTAATTTATTTTGTTATTTATTAAGCAATTCTGATTCAAGCTTCTCTAATGAGAGGCTTTGCAGCTTTTTCATCATTTATATAATTTTAAAACTAACATTAATGAGTTTTGTACTGCTGGACAGATGAAGTTGGGAGTTTTAAGATGTCACCTTGAGTTCTGGAAAGTCTCATTAGACAGTTTTCACTATTTTCTGACATTTTAAAACATAAACTAGAAGGGTACACAAAGAACTCAATCCTCTGCCAGGGCAAAATGCCCTATCTCGCAATGTTAACAAAAGGAAAAAAATAATTTGTCTATCCGCTCCGTGATTCATATGCACTCCAAAAGTTAATGGGTTCTTCCTTGGCCCATGCTACATCCTTCAATCCTTCATCAAGTGTTATGAAAATCAGTGCGACGGTCATACAAACAAACAGCACAAAAACATAACCTCTTTGGTTTAAAGCAAAATAGTAAAAGCAATCAGGGATGAAAAAATAATCATTAGCTGCAGTCCTACATTGGCCTAAAGATCCACATTGATGCAATTCACGTTTTAATGTAGGCTACAGATTTCTAGTTTGATTGCTACTAGTTTCATAAGAGGTCATTCACATCCTGGTCAGCAGAACTGACCCATCATTCATATGACCTGTAGGGAAAACAACAGGCTGGAAAAGCAAATCTCCACGGTGCAGAGGAGGGGCCACCCTATACGCCATGGATTAGCTGGTGGAAAGAAACACCTCTGGTAATTGGGGTCAAAGAAAATGTGCCTCCTGTCTGTCATGAGGTCCTCTGTGGCACACATTCCACCAGTCTGACCCAACTGTCTGTCATACGCTTACTGAACCATCGACACTGTCACCTTCTTCTTAACCTCTGTGCCCGTGCCCCCATGACCTCCTTTCCACTCCTGACTTCATCTCAATACTTTGCTTCTCTCTGTAGGTAAGAGAGGACAGGTCTAATGAATTTCTCCTGCTGATTAGGCAGGCCGTGTCAGTCTTGTACTCCAGTGCTGAGCTGCAGCAGATGGAGAGAGCACTCATCAGGTTTGAGGCGTCAGCTGCAACTCCAAAATGCCACAGAGGGATTTAGAGACCCCCCTCGACAAACACGGCTACTAAGCTTAGCATAAGTCACAGCTAGTGACTGAAATACAGGTCTGAAGAACAATTGTGTGCTGCTCTGTCTCTTCATTAATACTGTGATGTGAACTGTTTGAATTGGTAACAGATATTAAAGAGCCCCTGGAATCAGATAAGGTGTAAAAGTTCTTTCTTTGAGAAATGTATGAGGTAATGAATGAAGGAAATCAAAGACAGGGGATCTGCAGTTACATCTCACAGGATTTTACTTAACGCTCACTGCGTACGGAGCTCTGCACAAGCTTGCAGGATATTTTAGAGACTTCCAGTTGTTTCATAACCCTGGATTTCCTCAGATTTATATTCCAGCAAAAGCCACAGCTTTTAATTAACAGGCTCCACACGCAACGGTTTATTTCAGGGCCTTCTGCTGACTTTCCATGTCTCACCAGCACTCACAAGGCATAATACTAGATTTCACCTCCTTTTCACTTATCACAAAGCCCAAATCGTATAATTAGGCAGATGAGACTGCAATTGAGCAGCTATTGATAACCTTGTGTGTGACTCTGAGCCGAGCAGCCTACATGGGTGTTAGGCAGTGAAATGGTAATTATGCCCCATAATGATAACGATAATTAGTGGAGGAGTAAAGTGAGAATAATGAACCCCCTCTGTGGTGGTTTAAGGAGTGTTGTGGGGGAACAGGGAGCGAATTTCCCCAGGAATGTTAACACAGGCTGAATGACACCCCACCTTCTCAGCCATCTTTCACTTTCTCTTTATCTGTCTGTAACCCCACATTCCCCCTGTTTCCATCTGCTTTCTCTTCCTTTCCACCATTTTCTTCAGGGATAGAAAGGAATATTTTTTAAGCACACTTTTGTAAACAGAAATTTAAGTAAAAACAATACGTACAGTGCAATTTAACACAGCCTTCCTTAACTGTGAAACTTGTTTTGTCCACTTTCCTCTTGAATTGAGATGTTCCCTGAAGGCATCCTTTCCAATGAAAAACAAGTTAGACTTCTTGGCTAGTTGAGGACACTGGTGGTGCACGCACACACACAGTACATTACGTCCTCAGATGTGTTATACTCTTGCAACTTAAACTCCTGTTTCCATCGATTTTTTCATTGTTCCCCTTTTGTGTTTCTGGTTTTTCTGTAAGGATTGCATTAGTAGTTTGAGTAGAGTTCGGTATCAGTAGCCAGCTAGCAATGAATACTGTTCGCTGTTTTGGTACAACGCTGAACTGAAAGGCCTAAAGGAATTGGGATGTTTGTGGAACCGTAAAGTTGTGTTGGCTGTCGGAGTATGAGGACAAAAATTGTTTACAGTTTAGGTTAATTTGGCTTTCCATTGCCTGACATCTATTAAGTGGTGACTAACTGGCTAGTTTTCAAGAAAAAATCCCAAATTGAGAGAAACACAAAATGTGTCTGTTCTAGTAAGCTTCTCATAGAGAGGCTGAACTGCTGTGCATCTATGGTGTCCTCAGCTGCCCATGTCCGTTTTGGAGTATATTCAGCCCTTGATGTAGAAGCAGATGGGAGCACACTGGCCTGCATCTACCAGTCATCATTGATGAAGTAAATACTGACAAGCATCACACTTTCTCACCCTAGTTGGCTGCAATGTAACCTTTGGCTATAAGCCATCCTCAGACATGGCTGCTGGGAGATTGTTCTTAATGTGATACAACATAGTGCTATGACTAGTAAACTGAACAGCAGCATCACCCAATTTACATTTGACTCTGTAGTCTTTCTGGAGGAAATGAGCTTCATTTTTTATCTTGGACTGCTAGCTAGCAAAGGTGGTCACGGATGTATAACTGATTAAGAGTTGAATGTTGACTTCTCTAGTGAACATTAAGTAACTTTTTGGGGCCATGGTTCCTCTGCTCCTTTCTCTCAATAACCATCCCTTCACTGTTTCTCCTGTTTTAGTCACTCTCACCTCGTTCTCTTCCTTCTCTTACACAGACAGTCTTGCCATCCTTCCCCTCTCTTTCATCCTCTGTCTCTCTCTCTGCTATCAGCAGCCTGCATGCTGGACAACTAGTACCTCGGCCTGAAAGACTGATCACTTTTCTTCCTCCTGCTGTCTACACTTCAGTCCCGGCAGCCACGCCAATTCATTACCTCCCATGGAGCAGAGAGGCACATAGCTCACCACTGTCAGCCCCTTCCTCGCTCACAGTCTGAACCCCCAGCTGGGGCCGAGCATGGCTGCTCAGCAAGACACGTCGGCTATTAATCAGGACGAGGACAGGGCACAGAGGTTCTCGCCTGAATCCAACCACAAGCATCACTTAATTTTGTTTTTCTTGCGGGCACTTGTTTATGATGTGAGCATTTGAATTTTACCATTAATGGGACTGTCAGTGATGTCACCTGCGAAATTAGTTTGAGTGTACAAACACGCTGCCCCACTGGCAGCATCTACTGTGTTAATAGGTTGGTCACAATCAGCCCCACACACTGTGCACACAGTACAAAAGACAATACACTCTAAGCCGATATAGAGTACTAGATGTAATCAATCTGTATTGTCTACTGATTGCTCTTTAAGGAAGATCCTGTGAGGTTAAAACCAGGTGGCATTTTTAACCATCATATCAGACTAAATCAAGTAAGTTTGTAGTGACTTTTCTGCTTGGTCTGCCTAAGAGTGCCCAGAACATTTTCTTTTCTGTGACAATTTTTGCAAAATGTGAAACTGAAAAGCACTTGGCCTGTGAATTCTGTTTGTATTTTGGACAACTTACAAAAAGTCTTTTGCATTTTCTGACTATGAGGCTTGATAACTTTTTATGAAAGCATAATTTGGTGCTTTTACTTGTTATTTTCAGAGTTTAGTAAAGAAAAAGAAGATTTATTTGCAAAGTCAAAAATTGGTGAAAATCACAAGCTATTTGCTTGTAATCTGACTTGGAATGCCCATGTGAATTCTGTATGCATCCAACAGTGACTCTGTTTATTGCGCAGATTCTATGTGTTTGGACTTGGACAGAAGGGAATGATGTTATTTTAATGATTATGTTACATTACAGAATCTCTGCTTGGTTTGGTAACATATCAGTTAAGATAAAATCACAAATAAACAGACTGGTCCACACAGCAATGAAAGTGATGGGCATGAGGGAGCAACCCTCTGTCCAAATCCTCTTTGAGAGGATGATAAACAGGCTGAGAAAATAACCACTGACCCCCTCCTCCCATGTCCTGTAATCAGAATACACTCCGCTAACATCAGGTACACACTACAGGGTTCCAATTAAATACAGGAAAAGATACATGAATAGGTATAAAAACTCTTTCATCCTTCTATCATTGAATCACATAAACTCAGGACAAAAGTAGGCTGTGAAATGAGGAGGTGTTTTGCATGTATTTGAATGCATTTATGTCTGCAATTGTCTGTGCACTTTATATCTGTTACTGCACAATAATTGTATGTATATTTTTCAGAGGTGGGACCAAGTAATTGTTTTGCAGGTCATAAGTAAGTCTCAAGTATTTACAAGTCCCAAGTCAAATATTAAATTCTAAACTGCAAGTTTCAAGTCATAATCTGCTCTTCACCAAATGCAGTCATGCAGGCATCTACTCTCATTTGGTGCTTGCTGGGTGTTAGTTTGTTAATTTTGGATCCTGTTGAGTCAATAAATGAAGGGAAATTAATTGATTCATGGCACATTTTATAAATAATGTATTTTTTAATCTTTGGACTTGGGTAGAGGTATGAAGTATGTTCATGTCAAAAGGCTCAAGTCAAAGTAAAGTCACAAGTTATTTGTGTTAAAGTCAAAGCTGAGTTGCAGGTCATTTTTCTAAAGTCATTCTAAAGTCATCAAATTTGACAAAATCATGTGACTTGAGTCCACACCTCTGATATTTTTACATGGCAGCCTTTATGTCGATGGCAAATTTCCCTAGTGATAAACAAAGCACTCTAGACTCTTGAATCTTATTTAGAGTTGTGTGATCAGCAATTTATTAGCATTTTCTCCCTATGTTTCTCTTAACTTTCTATGCTATGGTGATTAGTGTGTTTTTGTAACCTATTTCCTCATTCCAACAAAATCTGGTATTTTGTATCCCATTAAAAACTGAAAACGATGATTCATGCATTTTCACATGCTTAATATAAAGTGTAATATCTGGTGCTGTGTAACCATGTTTGTACTACAATCGATTTGCACAACATCAGAGTGTATTGTTCAGAAGGACACATCCAGTGCTCTAAGATCTGATGACAAATAGCAGCCTCTCAATTTCCCACTTACAGCGGTGAGTGTCTTTGCATTATTTGTGTGGCAATGGAGAGTGATGCATAAAAGTGTTTTAACCGTTTGAGCTCATGGGAATATGGCATCTGCACTAGCGGTCGAAAGCAGCAGCAATATTTCACTGTCTAAGAAAATGATTTTAAATATGAAACATTAATGTCCAAACCTTAATATGTTTTTTTTTTTTTAATTAGAGAGAATATTAACAATATTACCGTAAATAATTAAAGCGTGCATGTCTTTTTGTCTTTTTTTAAACTTGATACCCTCGACTGTGGAGGGGCTATGAATATGCAATGAGACCTAGGAGACTAAGAAAAGCCTACTAGGCTGAGAGTGCTTCCTCCAACACTTCCTGAGACTAAGGAGAGAGTTTAGTGCTGATCTGAGAGAGAGCTCTCCAGTGAGAGGCTGTCTGAAGTGACAGGCGGGGGGAGAGGAGTGGAGGAGGAGGGGGAGTGAGGGGGACTGTGGTACAACAACAACACTCTTCTTCTCTAAGAGGGGTCAATGCTGCATCTCGGCTTTCTAAAGAAAGCAACAGCATTTTCAATGAGGGATACAGAGAGGAGCTGTTCACAGAAAAGACATTTCAGCTCAAACAACTGCAGCGAGTAAGAAAATAAAGCATTTTACACAAGCAGATACAAAGACTGCAGACTGAAAGTTATCTACAAGCCATTGTGCTGCTGAATTAATAAATGAAAGCAACACCGGATATTGGGAGAGGATCTATACTTAACATCAACATGCTGTGTATGCTGCCTTTAAAACATATTCTTCCTTTAACCTTCCCTGCACGAAGCACTGAGCAAGACAGATACTATACTGCTCGGCTGATATATCGGCCGATACTGGCCTATTACAGCCATACCAGGCTATATCAGTATCAGCATGTATGTTGTCAAATATGCACTGAAATGAAAACTTAATTTGTGATGCTGATTGTTTATTTTAATTTTTTTTAATAGGCAGCATATATATGTGTATATATGCTGCCTTTTTGGTTTGTTCGTTTGTTTTTAATTTATAGTTATTTACCATTATCATTATTGAAAAAAGCAGTGAAAGTTTACTGGCAAAATACATGTAATATTATACCTGAATTAAGAAAAACAATCAAATATACCTAAAATGCTGCCTATAAACATAACAAATAAAAACAATCTGCATTATGTTCTCTTAAAAGAAAGATTTTCATATAGGTGTGTTTCAGAAACATACATGCTAAACATGTTAAACTGTAAAATATCCTGCCTCCATTACATATCTTTGTCATGAGTGTTTGACAATCACATTTAAGGGATTACTGCAATATTGGCTGAATCTATCGATTTTTTACTCCTTATATCATTATTGGCATCAGCCCAAAACATCCAGTATTGGTTGGGCTCTATTTGCTTGTGCTTATATTATTTATTTTTCCTGCCAGCCTGTTTCTCAGATGGCTTATAATGGTGACTGACCGTTCATGCTTTACGTCCAAAGGGTATGGAAAGCAGGTTTTGACAGATGGATGGCCAATTAGTTGGAACAAATAGACAGATTTCAGCAGCCTGAGTGATGGATGGAAAAATTCTCTACTTCTATGACTAATCCCTCAACTACACCTCTCAACTCGTACACCTTTTCCCCCGGCAGGGAACACAAGAAGTGCAGCTTTCCAAACAAATAGACATTTTTTGTCTCTTTATCTCAAGTACATACATGCTGGTACATGTTCATATAACAATATTATTAAACGGCTGACTTGACATATCTCTCTGACTCTCTTTTCTCCCAGCATGAGGAATCCACTTCGACAAATTGGTTTGCAACTTATTGCATCAGTATTGAGGAAAAACCCTGCATATAAATTACTTTGACAGGGCAGCGCAAACCGGAATCAAAGAGAATATACCAATTTTCTAACAAACTAGCCTATATTTAGGGCCTACAGTTTAATGAGGGTATTTTGAAAAAGCAATTGACCTCCAAAACAGCACAAAGCAGCTCAGAGGCATAACTGCTTTTTATCTTTCTCACTAGCAGAACTGTAGCCTCCTGCTCTCTATGGAACAAATCCCTCAACATTCAATTTAACGTCGACATAAACCACATATGGTGCTTGCCATGGCTGTGATAATGTCAGCTAAAAGGGCCACCCCCCCCACCCCCTCAACAACCACCCAAAAAAAAAAAAAAAAAAAAAAAAAACATTCTCTCCCTAAAAACCATGCTGGGTAAAGTTCAGTTTAACTGATGATGAAGGGCGCATGTGCATTCACTTGCATTTCACCAAACACCTGAAACTGTAGTATTTGATGGCAAATGTGGGGAGATTGTGGTATGCAGTGCAGTTGCAGAGTAACATGAGCAAGCTGTTCATTGAGCTAAAAACAGAACCCTATATAGTGGACCCGGCACGGAAATCTGCCCAGATTAAGGGGCAAGGCAATGATATACCCCTGAGGGAGCCAGTGCAAGTGCAGAGACATGATTCATAGCTTTAATGATGGACAGGGCTACTGTATGGCCTGTTGGAAAGAATAACAGTCTGTTTCATTTAGAGGGAAGAAGTGGATGGAGCCTCTGGTCCAGAGAAATGCAGCTCAACTTATCTGTCAGCGCAAGCTGGGCCCATTAAGGTACAGTAGAGCTCCCACCACTGTCACATAACAGCATATCCCTGTGTGTTAAATGAATTCTTAATCCCACTTTTACAATGAAACAGGGGCTTTGTGGACCATGTGGCACTGGCCCAAGCCCCAGAAGCATGGCTTTTTTTTCTCCATGAGTCAAAGGCAGGCTGGCATGCGGCCCTGGGTATCTGGGCCCAGGGTGCTACCCGGTGTGTCATTGGTGAGACATCGCTCTGTCAGGGAGATTTATATGGTGTGGAGGTTATTGTTGAGTCCTGAAAAGGCAGGTTCGGAGTTGGGATGATGATGATGTAGGTGTTTCGGCGAGCGATGAGGTAGGGCTGAAAGTTCAGCCCCACCTCATCAAGGCTGCAGACTGGTGTGTTTTCCAAGGCAAGAAGAGGGAAGATGAGGGAGGAAGCTGGGTAGTTGATTTTGGCAGAGGACGGCACAGTGTGAAATATGGTACCACACACACAAACACTAAAAGTAGAGCTCTCTCAGAGCGCTAACTGTTGACAGAATGATACAGCATGGCATTCCCAGGGGCCTCGAGCAGGATGTACGACAGTAATCCCTACACAGGCGAGTTGTGTTATCAGTCAGTGCAACTTAACTTGTCAGCAAGGCCAAGGGGCAACAGCCCAAAACAAATGTAAGAGAAGCAAAAACTAAGACTTGATGAATGACTGAAAAACTGTCAAGTCCTTGAATTGGCTATAAATGCCTTTAACTCAGTATCTCAGCTATTTATTTTATTTTTCTGATGATGGAAGGCAGTGAGATCTCAACTGACGTCCAAAATGTTCAATCACCAAATAATGAGTGGTTGATACATACTTCCACCAAACATTGTGTTTGTTTTGAACTGTCCAATTGCATAACCAATTGGAGTTGAAAGGATATTATTATTAACAGGTAAATTTTGCACCTCCTATTAAAGTGCAAGTAAAATAATGCTTTATAACCCAAATTCACACAGTGGCCAAAATTTCAGACAATATTTTTTCTGGATATTATTCAGGTGTAAAATTTCGTCATGATACAGCATTATAGGAGTTCTTTGGACAATAATAAGATGTTTGCTGATGCCATAAAGTCTGCCAATTTCAATTCAATGAAAATCAGGAGCCTGCAATCGATATCCAACAGTTTCATAGGCCCATTTGACTCAGTTAGTTACAGAAGAAGCTGCCACCCCTTTCTTTTCTGCTTTTGTCCATTTTAAAAAAAACACAAAGTTAATAATTTTAACTGGTTAAATGCAGCAAAGTTTACTTTACATTGACTCTTGACACATAAGACATGACTTAACACCATAGACATTTAACAAAAATATAAAATTCGGCTCAATAATAACTGTTAAGGTTCACAGGCAAAACAATTATTTTTTGCTAGTCACCATTATTAGCTTAAGCCTATGGCATTTTACATTGCATAAATTAGCCTAGTGACTTATGGAGTTTTCCTCTATTCATAGCTTAAAAAAATCCATATGTTATTTATAATATTTTCACTACATCTTAAGACAGAGCATCACAGTTGAATTTCAGCCATGCACATTTTTTCAGCCTTTACCCAAAATTTATAAAACAGAGCAGCTAATATTGCCGCAGTGATGGCAACAAGTGGACTGCCGAGTGGGATACCAGATTCCTCAAGTATTCCATCTCATATTTAGTCTGCTGAACGGTCTTTTCTCCGAAATCAAAAGTATTTCTACACTGTTGTCTCTGCCTGTTGCTACCACTGTTTTTAATGTTTAGAAAGGAGGAGGAGGTATGCTTGGACAAAAACTGTGACAGAGCAGTGCCATGGGAATTTTAAAATAAACGCGTAGACACCCTAAGATCATGATATGGATCAATATTTTCACCTTGCATCAATGATATCGGACTGTAGATCTATAAACCGATACATCAGTCCAGATCAAAGGATTTTTGCATCCCCAGTTATTATGTTTGAAAAGGTGGGAGTTGTATTACAGTATAGCAAAGGACTAGACATTCATGTACTAATGGTGTCTTATAATGAATCCTGTAAATATAGAGATATACCTACAGACATCACCCTTTTGTGATCAGAGGGCTCTACTAAAATAATAGCTAGAAAAAAGCACAATTATTTTTCTACAATCCACTATTTCATGGATGCTTTGATGGAGTTATTTTTCAGTAACTGTCACTGTCTTGTCTCACCCACGATTACAACACCCCATTGTCATGCCAATCATGTGAAAATATAGCTTTTCTTTCCATACATTAAATGTGTTTTTGCTATTAGTGGCACCTGTAGGTGTATCATTAGTGTAGTTTCACCATTAAAATGTAGTTAGTTCTGAGTGACACCATATTTCATGGCAGAGAGACATCAATGTAAGCAATAAATTTGCGAGTGGGAATAGTCACCTGGCCAATCATGAGCTGTGTGAAAGAAACCTGGCCAATAACACAGACTAGAGGATTTATAAGTATGCTTTCCATATTTCCCAAATCCCTGACAACCCACCGAGAACTGTTTAACAGATCAGTACATTTTAAATTCTGCAGTGGAAAATTCTGTAAAAGTGGGTCCCACATTTTTATAAGCAGCAGCTGAAGAGAACATGCGTATGATTCAAAAAAAGAGGCCGCACAAGTGACATTCATCTATCCACGCAATCATTTTAAGTGCCGTATGAGCACCGTGATGTTCATCTCTGAGTGCGGTGGAAATACCTGCAGCAAAGTTAGGCAGGGACGAACAAATCACTTTTCATCAAAGTGACAGCTTTTCAGATACCACTACTAATTGACTTGATGGAAATAATCATCGCAGACCTCCCACGCCTTGCCTACAAGCCATTAGTTAAAAGTGGATGATTAAAAAATGTACACAGCTCATGCCAGAACATGTAGGAATCCTTTATTTCACGGATGTGTGGTCCCCAGCTTCACATGAGGAATTCCATACTCTCTCTCTCTGTCTGTCTTTCTCATTTTCTTTGTCTCTTTCTCACTCTCCCTGGTCCTTGATTAGTTTGTGCACACAGATACAGGCCCTGTAGGAGCAGTACATCTATGATACGCTTGTATTAGCCCAAAAGACAAGATGTTCCCCCCAGCTCCAAATATACTCAACTGGAACTGTGGGAGCAAAGGGACCCATTTCCCCTCCTAATTTGTCCTACATGAGATGATGTCTGTGGTAGTCAAGGGAGCAGCTATCTCCATGCCAACAGTTTTGATTGGCAGCTCCTGCAACTTGTGGGTTACTTAAGGAGGTGGGTGACACCAACTGAAAAATGTGAAGGGGATGTAAAACAAGAAAAATCACTTTGGAGATGAATAAAGTGGAGACTGATAGGTACTGGCCTGCTGTTTTTCAGTATCCCAAGAGTTCAACTTTGATTTGAAAAGATAGTGGATGTATAGCTATCTGTGTGCACGCATTAGTGTCTATGACAGATAGGTACCTCTTTTTATTGTGACAGCCTGTCCTTGTTTGGCTGATAAAAAGGATTCATCCTCTATGTGATATCTAGTCAAACTGCATCCTCCTACATCATGTGCGCCAAGTCAAGTCATTAAAGTCTGACAAACAAATCTAGTTTATGACCTATTCTACATCCTTTTAAAGAGCCTTTCATCCTCTGAGAAATCCTTTAAAACCAGCTGTAAATTCCTGCGCAGAGGCCCTGGGTTCTTGTCATTTGAAGTTTGGTGATAAGGCTGAACTGCTGACCTGCAGCTCCCTGGCAGAACTGCGTTTTGGTCGGACAGTAAAAAACATCAATGAACAATATGTCCATTCAGTCATAAAGTGAAGCCACATTTGTTCACTAACGGCAACAAGGCAGATAATTGTAAATGTATAGGACAAGGTTGTGTGTAGCTTATTCTTTGGCCATCTTGACATATACATTTATTGTGAGTCAGAGTCCTCAAACTAAGAAAGGAATGTAATCCTATCAATGATATTTGCTAATGTGGTTTTGCTGTTTTCCAAGAAAAATCATAAATATTATAACTGGACTTATTCCTGACCACAATATCCCAAATATACAGGGATTTTTGCCTTACCAAGGGTCTGGAAAACAGTGAATTGTGAATGTAGAACATGCAGTATGAATAGTAACAACCAGACATTAATGAAGCCCGCTAAGCTCAAATCAGTGAAGCAATATACTGCAAAACTTGGACTCAAAATGGAGAAACATTCAGATGAAAAGAAACTAAACAATATTCTACAGAGCCCTGCAATGCCCCACAGCTGTCTGCTTGACCAAGAATATTCACGAAATGGAAATGTGCAAGATAGCTGTTTCCACTTCCCTTATTATGTTAATTACAGGGGGAATATTCTCTTTCCATGACTAATTCACTATCTCTAAAGTGTAATACATCAAATAACAGATAGCCTTTACAAAATAATAAATACCAAAAATAATATAAATAGATATGTTACATTATGAATAATATAATTTTTTGTTAACACAAAGATTTCTTTATAGTTTACCCACAATGTCATCTGTGATATCTAACTTTATACCATGGTCTGGGTGAATACACGACTCTAATTAGATGTAAGGAGTCAATTAATTCCTTATAATGGACACCTATGAAGTAGTTCCACTGAAAATGTCTATTCACCGTTCTAAATTAATGCACTGGAAAGAGTTACCATAGCAACACGGATGAAGTCAGAGCCTTCGTTCCAATATACTGCAACACCAGTGCCTCATCCTCTGATCACCAAAGAATAGCGACTTTGACACACAAACTGGAAGATGCACACTGCCCCTCTGAACTCTAGCCAGACCAATCTTCACACTTCCTTTTTAGCACTGTCTAGGGACGTCAGTACACACAACGTATCATTTGTTAGTGAAAATCTAGATACTGATTTGAGGACAGTGATATGGCTGGATAGCCAGTAAGTTGTAAAAAATACAGTTAAAATATATTTACTGTTTGTCAACTGTACGTAATGTTATTGACTTTGAATCTTGCTAGCATAACATTAGCTTTCTGGCTCATAGCTGAGGCAAGGGCTTATATTTGCTGAGTGGGCTAGAAATATCTCCATTCGCCAAGCCATACCAACGGTTAGTCCTATTTATTGTAGTGGTGAAAAATGTGTACACTGTAATAGAACCTTAAGGGGTGGTAATTGTTCCAGGCATTAGTCAAACCTCAGGCATTAGATTTTGATTGCAAAACACATGAAAATACAAATTAATTAATCTTTTTTTTTCCTTGGCTGGTGACCACATTGTCCATTAATTCCAAGCAGCCATCAATGAAGGCCCAGCTGTATTTATTTAAATTTAAGTTTCTCTATTTGAGTCACATGTAAACATTTAGTTGTATTTAACCCCTTTTGAATTTCAGTTGCTTTATTTGAGTCATATCAAGGCTGTTCAAAGATTTGCCAACATCCCGCTGCATGGTGAAGACTACATCATGTGCTTGACAAATTAGCTTTTGCATGCCATCATATAGCAAACAAATCTGTCTCAAAAACAGATAAACTCGTGTGCCATGCTTTCTGTTTTTTTTCCCTCAGATCGAGTTTCTGGGTCAAGTACTAGGGGAGAGAGTAAAAAGATCTTTTGACTTCCTTGTGTTTAATGAATGATAAATGTGACTCATCTGGAGCTGTAAATGTTTCACGAAATCTAAATAAATGAGTAGCTGTTTTTCTTTTTTGCTGCAAAACTGTGTGTATTTGTCTCAGGCTAAGTTATGATTACAAGCAATCAAGGATGCAAACAAGGAACCCTAACTGTACTTGTGCATTTTGTTTCCAAATAATCAGCTTTTGGAAATCAAGTAGAATCTACAGCACACAGTCAGAAGACAGAGTAAAACTTTTAATTAGCTTCAGTGATACATGAGCTTTCTTGTGCCTTTCTTTTGATTGCTTATGCACTGTATGCTATTCAACAAAGACTAGTCGCTTGTTGATCTTGCTTTACATACACAGGCCTACATTTCCGTAACCACACTCATGCTATGACACATCTCTATTCATACACACATCTGTGTATTGATGCACCATTATGAAGTGCATTTATTGTGTGACTCTGTGTATATGTGGCACTGCCTGGAACTAAACTGATTTTGGTTGTACTTTCAGAGGTATTGATAAACTGTAACAACTGCCATAGTCACAATAGTTCTTTCTCAAGAATGAAAATACGAAATACAATATGGGTATTTCATTTTGTTTTGGTCCTGAGAATAAATGGCTGAATAATTTAATACAATGTATAATATGTTGTGGGAATAGCAGTTGTGGTCTGACCAGTTCTGTCAGCACCACAGCCAGAGAACAATTTAAAACAGGTTTTTAGTGACTGTAGTATCTGTTTGGTGTGATCCATGGCAGTTTTAAGACTGTGAAAAATTAGAACTAGTGTAGTTTTTCACCCAGTTTTTCAAAACTCTGCACTGGCACTGTCTACGCTCCAAAGTAACATCATCTTGACCAAAGTTTAGAAAATGCTGCATATTAAGGGAAACGAGACAGATACTAAGGCTGAGCAATTGGAAGAATATATTGCTGTTGGCTGAGTCTACTGCTGCAGGGTTTTTTGGGTGATTTCTTTTTTTTTTTTTTTTGGTCATTTTATTTTCATTATTTAATGGTCTGCTTCCAAGGTATGAGTGAGGGGAAAACAGTCTGTACAGACAAAATATTTTCACATCTACCTCAGTAAATTAGGGACTTATTTGACTAAACCAGAGTTGGTGATTGTCTGAACAGTGGAAAGACTGACCGAGACACTTCTGGTGAGTTTCAACCCTACTTGGTTTCTTTAGAGTTGTAATAACGTGTGTCTTATGATGCGTTAATAAGGGATTTAAGCTTGTCTTCATCTGGCAAAGGAGAAAAACTTGCTTTCAGAAGGGGTGCGGCTGTATTTTTCTGTTTAATAAGGAAAATAAGAATAAGAATAAGAATATTTCCTATCTTGACAGTTTGTGATTTTATTTATTGGATGTAGTGAACTTCCCAGACTGTTCTAGCTGTTCTGTTATTTACCTTAACACAACAATAAGTCATTATATCCACCCTACTGATGATTGTTTATCAAAAATCTTGAGTCATCTCTACAATTTTGTTGCAGTATTGACATACAGTCAATATCGTGTTATTTGGTCAAAAAATCGTCGTGTTATTGTTCATATCGTCCAGCCATATTGGGTAGTTTAATCTACAGCAATTCATCATATTATAAGCTCATCATATGCACTATTCAAGAATTTACATTATCTTATTTTAGAGAAAATGTATATATTGAGATATATAACTATATCTATAACTAATATCATGGCATAGATTAAAGATTTTCAAACCATATCGCCCAGCCCTACTGGTATCGGTATTAGAACAACCCTTAGTGTTCAAGCACACCTGCAGTGTGAACTGGCAGCAACTGTATTAATCTACTGCTGGCTTTCATCATAACTGTTATATCATATGAGTCATGAAAAATGCCTTTGGCTTGGAGTACATTCTGTTCAATTAAACTGGCAACACATTTGACCTGTAATGTCTACACAAAAAGACACCTTGGAATCAACAAATAAATCATATGAACACTGAGTTAAGAAACTGACAACCCTGAATAATAACTCATTCAACCATACTCACCTATGAGCCACTTTTTCTCTCTCCTAATGACTAGTTTTCTGTTCCCAGGTACACATTCCCTGTCTATGTGGCATGCAGAGGAATTCGAATGGTGTTATTGATGTGCGAGAGAATCACAGGGTCAAACTAGGGGAGTTGATCTTTTGCCAGTCGATGCTGCCTGTCTGCCAAGAAAGTTATCAGATCAGAGATGTCTCCCTGTCTGGGCAGATATCGCAACCCCCAACCCTCCTCTCCCCACCATACACACACACAACACACACATACACATACACACACAAACACACCAGCCCTTCCACCTCCCAGACCTACTGCTAGTTAATCAATGGCGTGATGTACTTAGCCAACATATTTTCTCACTTCTCCATCTCTTGATGATGGGGGCAGAATAATACTTAAGACAAGAGGCCTTAAATTATGTATGCACATTAAAAAGCTGGGAGGTAGGAGAGGAAAAAAGAGGATGCTGTATGCGGTTGAGCAACTTGCAATAAAATACTGCTGTTACGGATGATATGGTATTATCATCTGAAAGAGGGAGGCTAGATGTTAGGGTGTAATAATGTGTATTAATGGGTATCTTTATGTGTGTTTTACAATGCCTGCAGTCATGTAGGAATGGTAAAAGAGGAGTAATGATTTATTCTCACTTAGCAGTACAGCATAGACACCGTGTCTGGCCTCCTCTTTTCCTAATTTATCTCTCCTTCTGTTCTCGCCCCCACCTGTCTTCTCTGTTCTGTCTCTCCACTTTCATCCTTCCTCTTTCCTTCTCTGTTCCCCACTTCCTCTTGTGGCTGCATGATTTTGTAAAAAAAGTTATATTGCAATTATTTTGACTGAAATGACAATTTTGATATGCGATACGATTAGTGGAAATGATTAGTTTTGCATCACAATGTTATTGAAAGAAAAATCTTAAAATCATGATGATGTGATATTTATTAAAGCGATATTCCACCCCAGAATGATAGCCCACTCAATATGTACTCACCCCTATGCCGATGTGAGGATGGGTGAAGATCTTCAGTTCACAAAACAATCCTGGAGTTTCAGCAGAAAACAGGGTTGCAGCTAATTGCAGTGAATGGAGACCATTGATAAAATGTAAAAAAAAGAACACAAAACAAACTGCGAGACTTCATATATCTCTTAATGGATGCACATGTGAAAATATCGCGAGATATACGACGTCTCGCGATATATCAACGCCATGTTTACATGCTACCTGGGAGGCTACAGTTGACATTTCAGCTAAAAACATGGTGTAAATGGCGTCTTTTGTGGTTAAATTTTAATGTCGCGTCACAAGGACACTTGGATTACACCACACGAGCAGGATGGAGACATTTTGTGCTTGTTTTGTGTTCTTTTTTTTTTTTACATTTTATCCGTGGTCCCCATTCACTGCAATTGGCTGCAACCCTGTTTTCTGCTGAAACTCCAGGATTGTTTTGTGAACTGAAGATCTTCACCCATCTTCACATCGGCATAGGGGTGAGTACATATTGAGTGGACTATCATTCTGGGGTGGAATATTGCTTTAAGGTTGGTACCAAACAAACATATTTTCTTTCATCTGGAGGACAAGATTTTTAGGCCAGGTCATCTATGCAGCACTACAGTACCTCCTTATAATGCTGTTTTCTCTTACATTTTTCCTTTTTTTAAAAACTGTGATTTGGTTCTGGTTCTGTGATTCAGATATTGTGATTTTATTACGACTGTAATTAATTGTGCAGCCCTACCCCCTCTCATCTCCATCATCCCCTCTCCCCTCTGGTTTCCTACATATTGTTTAGGGCTGTAGCAGTAACCACAATTTTAAAGTACTGATCATTTTGAACTACTGATAAGCCAACTGGCAAGAACTGCAATGTTCCTTCTTGTTTTACACTTCAATGCTTGTTAAATGACTGCATCAATTTAAATATTCAACAAGCAATACAAAGGCCAGTAACGGTCTGAGCTCAGAGATACTGGCTGTCTGTGACCCGACTCCACAATCTTAGAGTTTTGCCATGTTTACACTGTTTTACTGTTTATTTTGCAGGTTAATTGGTTAAACTCAGTGTAACAATATTAAGCAGCTAATGTGGCTACTACCACAAGTTGGGCCAATGTTGGACTAATGTAATATTGACAGACATGAGAAACTGTGTGCACGTTAACAATATGTTCACACTATGGCGACAAAGCATCAGGCTACAAGTCATTTTTAATTAAAGTCAGTCTCATGAAGCCAGAAACTGGTGTCCAACGCTTGTTTGACATGAGGCACTATGAATCAAAGTTGAGCTGGCCTCAACTTTTTTCAGTGCTCCAATGATGCAGTGATGTGCCAATTAATAAAATGTTCTTGTTTCGCCACTTCTGTTTCTTCTCTCCCCACGATTCCTGTGCCATGTGAACAATGATAGAAAAACCTATTGTGGCAGTTTGACAATCACTGACTCTACACACAAATTCTCGCTGACGTCAAAGAGGACTTACCAACACTTCACTGACGAATCTGCGACAATGTAGCTGGCCACATTTGGCCATTTTGTAGCACGTCCTGTAGTGAGCACACAGTAAGCCTCATTTAAAGCCAGCTAAATAAGAAATTGTAGGTCAGAAGCCAGTAACTGTCTTTTCATATTGCTTTCTGTGAAAGTTTATACTGCTGTGTGATCCTTTGTCACCAGACTGTGTATGCGTGTGTGTGAAGCAAACAATATAGCTACATGTAAAAAAGAAATGGTCAAACAGGAAATCAATGCTTTGTAAGTATGACTAGCACCCAGCAGCTGCACCAAATTACTTCTTTATCATAATTCAGTAATTTGCTAAATTAAACAAAATAATGGTGCTAATTCCACGCACCATATTATTGAGCCAATCTAAACAACCACAGGAATTCCATCACCGTGACATCCCTATTATTGTTTCCATCCCTGACATTGCTTTATCACATTGACAAGACTCCCCATTTTCAGCTCTCGTCCCCTGTGCTCCCTGACCCGAGGAGAAGGCGAGTGTACCTCCTAACAGCCGTGACTGTTTAATGATCACCACCACTGTCCGTCCCCACCCTGCCTCTTCTCATGGGGATCACACATTTCACCCGAGGAACTAGAAGGATCATGCGGGAGGCAAGGCACATTGGTGGATTCCAGGCCCGTGAGCTAGCTCCTCTCTCTCTGGCTTTGGAAGAGTTATGGAGGGGGTCATGACCCCCTGAAGGTCTATAAAGCAGAGAATGGGAGGCAGTGGAAGGCAGTACCTCAGCCACATGCCTGCCTGCCTCCCTGCTGCACTGCTGGGACCATTACTGCATCCAATCACACAGACACACAGCGACAACAGGCCTCGGAATAACCCAAATATCACTTACAGTACAGGCACCCCTAAAGCCCCGGCAATCAACATCCTCTTAATCACAGACTGCACAGCACAATGGAAATCGTGTTGGCCAACCATTAAGGCACCTTAAGGACCCTCTGTTAGTCAAACTAACATAAACTGGGAGATATTGGATACCAGTGGAGCACAAACAGAGAGCTAATGGTTTCATGGTGGTCAGCTGTGAAGAAACTGAATGAGAGTGGGGAGAGAAAAGAGGAAATTGAGTGAAAAGATGTAGGAGACTCAAGTAAAGAAGGACAGCACTGCCTTACAGACTCTGTTTATATGAGGAAAAAAAAACACAAGACTCATTTCCATGACCTGTGTCCGTCCTCACAACGTTACTGTGTACTCTTCACCTCAAATCGGGGCCAGCCAGAGCAAATTAAATTCTTTTAAGTGTATTTCTTAGAATTTAAAGTCCTCAGGGACAAAATGAGGTCATCTACTGTTCCATAAAAGTGACAAGAATTTGAATTACTGAGCACACAACAAGAACACAATGATACATTTTATGAATAGTTTTAAATTATCATAATTAACTTGAGTCCTTGTTTAACAAAATAATAACACCTTTACAAGCGGACTCATCAATATTTTATAGCTAGGGCAGCAAAACTATATTCTGTGTCTTTGAGAGTTTGTCGGGGGGTCAGAGGCAGCGGTCAAAAACGTTTTGAGCCAAATCTACCAATCAAACAACTAAAGAATGACTTTATCTTGCATAATTCATTTAACACTCTAAGGCAAATCAAGGGTGTGGTGAATCTCTCAGAATTGTCCATTTATGCTTCTTCATGTCAACCAATAAATTTAACATTTTTTGACACATATTTTGACCTTAACAAATATTGTAACACCTGCCATTTAATAGAAGAAAGCAATTTTCTTGCAATATTGCAATTTCAATAAAATACAAATTAATCATGCAGCCCTGTGAGAAGAGGCTTAGTCGACCAAGTTTTCATTTATCCATTGGTTGCAGAAAAATCTAATCCCTGATGGTCTCTTTGTGATATAGGGTTGTATCAGACTGTGGTACTGTACTGTATGTATTGTGCTTTGATCTGCCAGATTTTAGATTTCTGGTTTTTGTCTTGGGCCTTCCTTGACCTCACTTGGTCTTGGATTCATGGACTCTGACTATTTCTGAGCCCCAATCCTTTTGTGTACATTTGAGTCACTGCACATATTTTGTCCTACTTTGCCATGTCTACTTTTTGTTACTTCTGTTGTGAAAAAACAATTTCAGAAATAAAATGAGGATGTATTGTTAAGAGGCCTTTTGTCTAAATGTAAGGTCAAAATGGAAAAAAAAATAGTACTAGAAGGGGAGGGCTGTGGAAGTGAAGAAGAATAAGAAGAACTGAGAAATTCTCTGCTCACTTTGTTTGGCCTTTTAATTACACAACAAATGTCAGAGGAAACTAAAGATTATTGGCTGTACAATATGCATTTCCCCTATTAGGATGCCATCCTCGGCAGTAACAGGCACAACAAGTTGCCTTATGTGGCAGTATGTCAGGAACAGGAAGGTGTAGACGAGTCTTAGCCTTTCACCCTTAGACCCAGATAAATGTTTGCATTACAACCTGCAAAGTAAACAAACAGTGTCTGGCTCAAGTTAAGTCCAGAGATGCTTTGTGGTTCTCTGTGGAATGCAAAGTCCTTCTTTGCTCTAAAGGCAGCAGGCCCTCCATGTGTTTGTTTTGTAGCCATTACAGCCACTTAGCCTGACAGAGTACTTTGTTTCCCTTATCTCCTGAACAGCTAAAACGCATAAGTGTTTTCTGCGTCTGTTCGACCTTGGGTTTAACTCCTATCACGCTGTTTACTCATGACAGAGATCAAAGACAGATTGCTTTTGAGAGAGCAGTCGTAAAAAGGGACGGCAAACTTCTGTCTGCGGCTGACTTTATGGTTTCATTCCAACGGGGAAAAGACAAAAGGCATATTTCAGCACCAAGGACCACTTCTGACAGGTGAGCACAGGAGGAAGACATCCAAACAGAGCTAGTGGAGAGTAATAGCAGCAGATAGTGCTGCCCAGGAGAGGGAGAAGGGAGGGGAATATTTGTCTGTGTGAGTGATTTGCCTGGTGTGGCTCAAAGTCAGGCCTCAGAAAGCAAAAGACTTGTCAACATACCAGAGCAGCCGCTTGTTGCCATGGTAACTGGTCAGCAGGGCACTGAGGTGTGATGGGCAGCATGTCATTAACAGTAAGGGATGACTCCATTCCCCCTAGTCAAGATAGCATTGTCTTGTAGGAGCAAGGAGGGAATCATAAAGGGAGCTGGTTATCAGAAAGGAGATAAACCTGTTGAACTACACGATCACAGACAGGGCTGTCTCACCATCCAGGCATTCAAGGCTCTGCAACACCACAGAAATGTTAAAATTTCTAAACATTGGAAACTAGGGCAGCAACTAACAATTATTTCAATTATCGATTAATCTGCTGATTATTTCCATGCTTAATTCATTAATCATTTAGTCTGTAAAACATCAAAAAATGAGAACAAAAGTTAGCACAATTTCTCAGAGCCCAAAGTGACGTCTTCAGATTTATTCGTTTGTCCAACCAGCAGTCCAAAACCCAAAGACTCTTCATTTACTGTCATAGACAGACAAAAAATGCAATGAATCCTTAAATCTAAGAAGGTGAAACCAGCAAACTTTTGACATTTTTGCTTGAAAAAAAATGAAATGATTAACTGACTATCAAAATACTTGCACTGCAGTCAACAGCAACAATATCTAAGATTGTTCCTTCTGGTTTAGTTCTGGCTGTAGCTAAAATCAAATCTCATACTGCAGTCCAAAACAAAAAAAAATCACAACAATGGGTCTGTTCTTTTCTAAGAGTTTATTAAATCTCATGGTGAGTAAGGGTGTGTTTTTCTCTTGGTCATAGCAAAACATTTTATCTGATCATCTCTTCAGCCAATAAAGATGTTCCATCACAGCTTCACTTAAAACAATCTCATTCCTAAGTTATTACACATCAGGCCTCAGATGAGAGGGGATTTCTGCAAAGCCATGACACTGATAGTTAAAAGGGAATGTGCGGAAAATCAGACAGTGTCATGCAAGTAAAACAGTTTTATGTAGAAAAAAGTGGAAGAGTGTCTCTAAGGCTACATTTAGACTGCAGGCAAAAGTGGCCCAAATCAGATTTTTTGCCCATACACCACTTTCATATGTGGTGTATGGGCTTTCAGATCTGATTTCTGCAATGCAACCTCAGTCTGAACAGTCATATCGGAATTTATACTACTTTCACATCACATGTCCTCATCATCACCTGCTCACAAATTCACTGACTTCCACTGCATGAACTTAAAATTGACATTGTAAAAGTTTAATTCACTGGCCTCCATGTTTACTTCTGTATGACATATCTGTGATGAAAAAAAACAACAAAAAAGTCAGATCTGAGTAATTAATTTGAATTGATCACTAGGTTTGCATGTTCACATTGCCTGAGTTCCTTGAAATTACAGTTCTTTGGAGGGTGTCAAAGTCTGAACACTGTGAATAATATGTGTTTACTGTATGCTCTCATATGTGTGGGCATGATGGTGTGTTACTCAGCTTCAAGGGTATTATGAACAGCTATTTAAGCTATGTATGTATGAGTCTGTTCATTAGAAACCACATAATGACAGGAGCATGTATTGATTGTGCATATCTTCAAGCTTCATTGAGGATGCTGAAATATTTTGGTTCAAACTCAACTTTAGGCTTTCATTTTATGTTTGATATTTTGGGTCTGCGAACACTTTGTGGATCTTGAATTGAGTCTTAATTGCCATTTGTGTGTTTGTGTGTGAAAGACCAGGAGATGGGTTGTGCGTGTGTGTGTATACATCCATGTCTTTTCAGTTTGAAAACCCTTTCAATGGGATCTTACAAAGCCTCTTGATAGAAAGGCATCAACAGGTGGCAAAGAGGAACACTGGAGACAGGCACAAAAGTGAAACATTAACGCTGCCAGGAGAGACTTGAAAACCGACAGAACAAGAGCAGACGTGGGAAGTAAGCGAGAGGAACAAAATGATGGATAGATAGATAAACAGATAGATGGATAGACAGAGTGAAGGACTGAGCCAGCTGAAGCACAGAGGGACTGATTCACAGGCGTGGTGAACGCTTGGCATGCTAATCAAGCCTGTATGTGGTTGCAGGCAGGGTGAGAAGCGGGTGTACGAGGTGGCTTCACAGGCAGTCATTTGCCAGCATTCAGCTCCCATCAATATCAGGACCGATTAATGAGGGGGCCAGAGGGGAGAGCAGGGAGAGGGCAGAGAGGACCGGGGGGGCAATGGCCAGGTGTCGGAGGAGGCACAGAATGGGAATAAAGAGGGCGCGAGCAGTGATCCGCGAGGAATTCCAGCCGAGCGGCAACAAGAGTGTTGGGGGGGGGGGGGGGGGGGGGGGGGCTGCTAGTCCTGCACTGCAAAAAATGACCATTAAAAAGCTGCACTTGGTTCTACTTTCTTTTTTAACATCAGCCCAAATGATAAAATGAAGCTGTTAGACAAAAAAGCACATCAAGCTTTAACTGAGACAGGTTCTATTGTCTTAACAAGTTAAACTTAATACTTTTAAAGACCTTTTAAACCATTATGAATGTAATTTAAGATCTACTTCACATCCATACTGACAAAAAGTACAAATATAGTATCCAATAGTGGCTATTGGTTCAATGTTGGTTTCATTTTGTAGTTGTTACAGAGTGATCAATACAACTTTCTTTAAAAAAACATTTTAAAAGAATGTTAACTTCATAATTCAATCAATTTTTAAAACCTGTCAAAATAGTATCTGAGACATTTTGAGACATTTTAAGGCCTAAAATTCAGATTATTGGATGTTCGACTTTTTATGACCTGTTAAGGACCTGCAGAAAACTTGAGACAAACTGTATTTCCTGAATAAAATATTTGTGTAATGTTTGTACAAAAATACTATGAACTTTCTTCTAAACAGTGGTGAGTAAGAACTTGTTTGATAAAAGGGATCACAGACCGGCTGAATTTGTAAAAGTAACATACTGTGACATCATGTTACATGACATCTGGCTATTGGAGGTCAGATCAAATTGTGAAATTGCCAGGTGCAGCGTAAACAAGTCAATCAATCAATAACTTTCACATCTTTCTGGACCAAAATGCTAAAATAAAAACTCAGTGTGTTTAAAAAATGTATTCATTCAGTTTTCATTGTGTCTGATGTATTTTTGTCAGCAATTTTGTCAAATCAGCAAAACACTTCACTTTTAAAAGAAAATGTCATGTAATTTGAACAAACCTTCCCAAAAACAAAATTGATTGACAAAAATGATTAAAGCTTGGGTAGTGAAGAGGTACTTTTTCATTAATTCTAGAAAAAATAAAGACTCAGGAGTCTAAACTGGATTATGTGTTTTTTGCAGTGTGGAAGACAGAGAGACATGAGGAGGATAAAAGAACGGGAAGTAAGGCTTGATGTGCGTGCGTGTGTGAGTGTCTGTGTGAGGCCCTTTAATGTTTCGGGACAGAGGTTTAAAGGCTAAAATCATGTTTCGACCTTGAATGGTGCTCCTCCCCTGGAGGAAAAGGTCCCAGTATGGATGACAAAGGGTCGTGTTCCTTTAGGCATCTGCGAGCCCAGGATTGTGTTTTATTGTCGGTCGTGCCTGTTGTGCATGTGGGTGGCCGACTGGCTGTGCATGTATACATGTGCACTTAAGAGTTATGGGTGGACTGGGCACAAGTGTGTATACATATAAAGTTGTCACGATACCAACATTTTAAACCTTAATTCAAAACTTGCATAGAAAAACAATATTAGATGTCTTATGATACCAAGGCAAAACAAAAAAAATCGTAGGCAGGACAAATCAGATTCATATTTTATTTTGTTGTTAACAACTTGCACAAAGTGCTGGTACAGAAAGAGTCACTGATATTGCTACAAGCCAAATTCCAGGCAGGGCAATAAAGACTGAACTGAACTCTTGAATGAGCACTTCAATCACTTTTCATAGCTTCAATACTATAATCAACAGATGCTGTATCGTTTTAAACACATGGTACTGAAAAAGTACTTAAGTAGGGCTGCAAATAACAATTATTTCCATTGTCAATTAATTTGTCGATTATTTTCTGATGAATCGATCAGTTGTTATATATAGGTGTATGCATGAGTGACTGTGTATGCGAGTTGAGAGCATGTGTCTGTGTAATGAGTTGAGTTGATGTGTGTGTGCCTGCTTGTATGTGTGTTGGCACAACAGACAGGCATTAGCGCATAGGGGTTTAGCATGTGTGTGAGAGAGAACTGTGGGCCCAGGGGAGCAGGGATTTCGGGGGGGACCGCCAGAGGGGGGAACAGCTCCAGAGTCCCCCTCCATTTGTGCAATGACTCGCCAGGTCATGTGACCACTGGTTCTCACAGGGGCACTGGGCAGTCGGAAACAAGAGGGCAGCGTGTTAGGGCCGCATGCCTGTTTCATTGTTTGTGTGGGGTGCCTCACTGCTGAATGCAGACGAATCAATCCTGAAACATCAGCATCAACCACCAAGCACAAACTGGACTGGCCGAGGCAGGACAGAGGCAGCACTGTGCCGGACTTGTCTCCGGGAACGCATTCAACAGCAGCAGCGGAGAGTATTTCCTCCTCATTTATCTGTCTCTGTGCCTCTTCTGTCTCTGGCTCTTCATTTGTCTGTTTCTGTTGTCTGTTTCTCGTGGCAGGAGGAGAAAGGAAAGTATGTCTCCTTCTTTCTCTCTTTGTATCACTGAACATTTCTCCATTTGCTCAGAGCAGGTTGTAAATCCAACAACAACTAAAGGTACTACATGTAAAAAAAAAAAAAAATGAATGAATGCCGAATGGGGGTGAAGGAATACTGAGTGTTAATGTGATATCCTCAGATTACATCTCTGGTCTGACGCCCAGCGGTTGCATTCTTTCCATGACAAAGTGCAAGAAAGCAAGAGAGTAGTATATCAAGACATACAGTATTACCCAGGGTAGCATAAAAACCTGCTGATATGTGTTATTAAAGGTAAATGTTAACCAAGCCGACTGACTGTGAAAACACACTGATTTAAAAGCCACCAGCAAGGATAGCAATGGATGGGAAACACTCACGTATATTTGAAGGGTAACTTTAGTATTTTTCAAACTGGACCCTACGTTCCCATGCTTTTGTGACTAGTGGGGACAGCAGTTTTTGAAATTGGTCCAGTATTGAGTGAGAGTGCTGCAGCCGGCAGAAGTGAATCTAAGCTACAGTGTAATTCCTCTAAGCAATTGCACACCGTCAAAGTACGTCCACTAAAGCTGCTTGATTTTGACATGGACAGGCTGAGATTGTTATTGTGAGTGTCTGATAACATTATGTAAAGGAATGCTACAGAGATAGACCTTTTTTAAAGAGTAAGATACATTTTAATGAACAAGAACCAGTTCTTTTATAGCTCTTGCCAAACTAGCCAGACTCCCTTTACAAAACAGTAATTATAACATCACTATCATGATGATATTAAAATCAGTGTTTTGTAAAGGGAGTCTGTTTAGATTGGTGAGATTGGCAATGAAACTGCTGTTTCTGGCAAACAAAAAGTGTCTCTGTAAAAAAGGTCTCTGTCCTCTCCATATTGTTGTCAGACACTATGAAAAGGACAATCTGAGCCTGTCAGTGGCAAAATAAGCACTTTTAGTGGACTTACCTTAATGTAGCACGGTTGCCTGGATATATTAGGTTGTAGCTCAGTTCATTCATCGGTACAGCGGTCGCCCTTGATCTTAGACCAATTTCAAAATTAGACACAAAAACCTGAGAAAATAGGGTCCAGATAAAAAGAAAATGCGGAAGTTACCCCTTGAAGCCTCAGAGTTTGCTAGTTCATTGGAATCAGTGTATCAGTATCTTTCCTCTATAGGGCAATGAGGTGATAGTTTTTAAGGATTAATGTGACTCATTTACTCTCAAAGCCACAAGCCATCAGGGATCAAAACAAAAGTTTCTAACAAAATTGGCTTACAGCATGAAGCATGTATTCTGTGGCTTTTACTACATTTCAGAAGCCAAAGAATAATTTGAAACCCTTTGCTCTCAGAGACACACTCAACCAGCCAAACCACCAACAGAAAAGTCTTTCATATTTCCAATCACCGCAAGCTAAAGATATCACAGATCAGTCGAGATAGCCATATAAGTCCCCAACACTGGCTCCTGATTTCTCCGGAGAGTCGCCGGGTTGTGTTGGTGGTTATCGCAAGGTCAGCTACAACCATCAACTACTTCAAACAAAATAAATACAAGGATTGTGGTACAACTCCTTTGGAAATAAATGCCACCACAGCTGTGCGAAAACCACAAGACACAAAGGTCGCCTTGATTTCCAGACAGCTCCACGATTCCCAAGGGTGGGGACTGGGCCTGGTGAGGACAGTGTTGGCTGCTGGAGGGAGGGACTGACTGCACGACTCTGACAAGTCGTCTGTGGCAACCGGGTGCCTCTCTCTCCCCGGTGACCTGAGAGTGTTCCGGCCCTCACTGAATAACCAGCCCCATCCGCCACATTCAGACGAGGGCTAAAAGGTTAATTGAACCTCTGTGCTGCGCCTTCCTCTGTGTAATTTACTGTGATTAATGCATGGAGGTTACTGTCAGACTCATTTACTAATTGTCCAAAGCGGTACGTAATTAACCACATCTGCAAAAATGTGTCTGGAACTGTACAGGCTCGACAGAACACTAGGACTGTGTCCAGACACCTATACGACACTCAAATACAACTAGGGGTGTCACAATTCTTCAAATCCATGATTTGATTTGATATGCAGTTTTAAGGTCATGTTTTGGGTTTTTTGACAGCTATGCCATTGTTAGACTATCAAGTCTTGATTTGTAAACATCAATGGATCATTGGTTTTATGCCCTGACAACTGTCATTTACAGGATTCATTAAAAATATATATTGTATATCTATATGGTATCAACTGGAATATAATGGTATGATATAATGTGGTATAATGGTCCGCTATTCTGTGTCATCTTTAAAGTGTTGTTTTTCGTTCAGACAAATGCCAGACGCTGCAAGTAGGTGGTGGTGGGGAGAAAAAGTGCCAGTGGAATCACAGATTTTGCCTTTGATTTTGATTACTGAAACTGAAAGCTCATTTCAATTGATATTGAAATTGTGACACCCCTACTTATTACTATGGTTGGGTATCACAATTTGGTCCAATAGATACTAGTCATATAGTGCCATATTGGCACTGGGTTTCGGTACCCAACCCTATTTGTTACACCATCAGCCTGACTGAAGGACTTCATGCACTATTATTGTTGATGAGCTCTTCTATAAAAATCAGCCTCAGTGAAATCTGCTGTGGCTTATTTAATTCCTTCACGCAGCTTTGTTTGCTTTGTTTGATTTTTTGAGGACAAAGGTTCTCCTCCACCAACAAGAACCAATGTTGCTCACTGTGAAATACTTCAGAGAATTAACACTTTATCACTCCGCAGCCCCCTCGCAAAAAGTTTCCACCTGCAACTACTGACTGGTCTGACATGTAAAACTTTACATCAAGAGAAGAGCTGAAGACAAAGAGATCACAGTAATATGTTCCTGACTAACAAAGTGATATCCAGGGTAAACTTTTCAAGTTCTCTTTTTTTTTCTCCTGTCAGCCTTAGCCCGTCTGGCTCTGTTCCCTGTGTCAATTATTCCAGGAGATCCTTTTTGCCAGACTGTCAGACAGCTCTTGTATGCAAAGCATGCAGCTCTCTGAAGTGAGAGTGCCATGTAGGTAGCTAAAGCTCTGCCTGTGTTATCTTTGTTTTGCACTACAGTCACTTAGTCAAATGCTTGAAAAGTTACAGGGAACAATTTTTTGTATTGCTTTCCTTGAGATAGCTGCAAATAAATACCAGAAATTACAAATATAATGTCATAGTCTATAAGCCTCGGCTCTTGAGGCGCTTAAAATTTAATGGAGCCTTCTTTTTTTGATGATATGGATGGCCAAATTCCCCCGACGACATGCTGCCACAGCTTATCTCTGGAAGAGAGTGTGTGTGCGCATTAATTTTCCTGTGTATTCTCCCGCTGGGGTGTGTGCCTGCATACGTTGAGCACATTCTGCCAGCCCAATACTGTGACCTTGTGTCCCTGTGTGAGAGTGTGTGTGTGTGACTGTGTGTACTCAGCGCTCAGGGTGCCTGGCCTATTCTCTTGCTCTTTCTTGATAATGGGTGTATATACATTTTAATCTTGGATTACTTGGCCGACTCAGAGGAGGGCTTTCTGTCAGCCTGGTGCATGCAGACAACCATTACAATACCCTGAAGCTGAGTAAGAAAACCGTTACTGTATTCTTTCCCACATTTTTGTGCAGCTAACTTAAGGCGTCTTCAAGTACAAAGCCATCAAAACGGAACCGAGACAAATCTGGGGATGTAACAGATATATTTTATCCTTTCTGGGCACAGAAGGATATAGAAAATAACAATTTACTGAAGGACAATGCTGCCTCTCATTCCCTCAAAGACTGTCCAAATTTTTGATGAGTACACAAACTGACAATGATTACATTTGCATCAATTAAAAACCACTTTCACCCTTAAGCTTTAATAAGATTTCCAATGTCATGTTTAAACAACAGCCTCCATATTTTCTAAGGGCATCGTTTAGAACTAATTACAGCAAAGTCAAACTTGCCTGCCATTAATTGTTATTTATGAGGCTGAATTAATTTTCAGAAAGTTGTGGGCTACTTTGAAATGTACGCTGACCTTGGCAATAGGACACAACACAGTAATGCATTCACACCTTTGGCAGATTTTATGCAAACGAACAGCAAACTGAATATTTGATCAGGTTTTTCCTGGCCAAGGTTACATGGTTGGAGGATTTTTCTGACTCTTTGATTCTGTATGCTTTGTGGGTGTTCCTATAATATGACTTACCACTACTGAATTTATGCTATTATGCAGGAAAATGTATAGGATTTGAAATATTCAGTCATAGGCTATTTTCAGTGTTCTTGGTTGTCACTGACATCCAGCCTGATGAGTGCAACTGTGGTCATCTCCTGAGGGAGTGCAGAGGGGAATGAGGGATGTGGGTTGTAATTAATTTACTGCCAGATTACACTGGATAATGCCCGTATCATTACAAAATTAGGTTGACAGTGATCTTGGTGTAGATAGTGTGGTGCATGTGTCAATACACACAGGAAGGAGCATTTGTGTGTTTGCATGTTTGTGGAGCCTGTTATGGCCCTTGAGACATTCCTAAGTGAGAAATGGTGTTTAATTATACACAAGCAGATGTACACACGGGCAAATAGCCTGCATAACTCACTGAAACAAAACAGCTTGAGCATGATGCTGAGACCCACTGTTTGTCTTGAGAGGATATGAGTCTTGGGTTTAAAATTGGAAATCTAAAAACAAGAAGCTCCGCTCCACCAGCTTCAAAATAAAGCTAATTGAAGAGTATTTCTCTAAGTTATGATCAGAATTAGACTTTGTCGTTGTCCATCATTTTGTAAGACATAGTCAGAAGAATTCTGCCATAATCTATTATTACCTGTCTTTTTCATTTTCATTTTTAAAGCTTGTTTATAGACATTTAACATACAGAACAAACTCATAGATCATGAATTTAGAACGGCATGGAGAGAAAAGATGAACCAAGAAACCAATCTGGCAGTCACTTTTCATGTCAACCCCACACAAAGGAGATCTTTTTTTGTTTTTTCTGCAGTGACTGCGGACAGCACTGAAATGCGATGGCCATTGTGCCTTAAAATGAACAAGTCTTTGGGATTTCCAAATCCTGCAAGCACTCGCTTCACCAGGAGGAAATCCTGCAACATGCATCTGACCTATAGCGATCACAGATGCACTCCAAAACCTCCAGTGAGTAGTCTTTAAATGTACTATCAGCGCCCAGATAGCAAGACATGCTGCGTACATGTTGAGGTCAGTGCACATGCTCAGAAGAGGATATTTTTTTTGATAGATTTAGTTACCTCCACGATGTACTCTGTTTGCCAGTGTTGTGTGTGAATTACTTAACGTTACAGTAGATGTCAAAATGTAGGTCGGCCTTCAGATTTTAACGTCAAAATTCAGTCAGTGATGGAAAACAGTTATTACAACACCTGGTTATGAGATTAGGTTAAGATTTACAGTGCCAAAACATTATAATTTTTAGATAAATTAGAAAGGAATTTTGCTCAAATATTTAGTGTTTGTATTCTTTTATGGAGAATGGAATTTGATTAATGAACATGACAGAAGACCTACTTTTGTTACATCTGAGTTTTACTTGAAAGAAAAAAATGAAATGTCAAAAATCTGTCAAATAATTATATTGTGTAACTGGCTAAATATATCAGAGACATTATGGAGTCTTTCTAAAATATGCTGAATAAACCACGTAAGGAAATCCTCTCATGCATGAAAGGATTATGCATTGAAGACCTTCCAGGCAACATCTTCCTTTAAAACTTTTTTCATTTACATTTTAGGTTTGAAGCTTTGACATTGACCAGCATAACCATGTTGTTCCTACGTGAAAATAAAACACCACTGAACCATTTATCTTCCCTAAATTCTGATTCTATTTGTGTTAACTTCTGAAAGTTTGCAGTTAAGTAGAGAGAGTAACCATACTCTATTATGATGGCAGTTATAACTGGTCCTTTCTTCAAGTTCAACGAAGCATAAACATGCTCTGAAGGATTCATCCTTCTTGAAAATCTGCACATTGCTTGGTTTGAAACATCACAGCCTGTCCCTGCTGCTCTGACATGGACAAAAAGTTTTCAAGAGGAGCCTTCGGAAAAACTTGAAAGCATCCCTGCATTCTGTCCTTTCTCGCACTCTTTTCCTGTCTTTTGATTTGCACTTGCACAAAGGCAGTCAAAATGCAAAAATGCTTGACCATTCCACAGGCGTTCTCCCTCTGCATAAACTTCTCGGTTGCCCCTTTGTCCGATTAATACCTTCATGTCTTTCAGCCTCGCCTCCCCCGCAGCCCCAACCCCACATCGCCATCCCAGACAAGCCTTAGTCCTCATTATACACAGCTTCCACTCTAGTTCCCAAGATTAGGCAAATGAGCTCCCAAGCACAGTCTATAGACAGAAACCCGGACCCCACTCCCTTTTCAAAATCAATCCTGACATTCCCCAAAAACTACGAAGCACTCAATAAATACTAATTTACTTTACTAAACTTGTTAAATTTTAGTCTGATTTGATTTAATTTATGCTAAATTTCTATTAAAATATTGTTGTTTTTTTTCACAAATTCACCATGATGGATTGCGAATGAGCATTCCTATCAATAACAATAGGACATTCTTGAGCAGTGGGGCAAATCCCTTCACTGAGCACAAAATGAAGGCTCTTGAAGAAACCACATCGCATGCAACGCAAACATAATTCAGCATCAATTGAATCACTTCCTGTCATTTCAAAAGCAGCGTGCAGTAATTCATTATTGCTCACTTATTCTTCAATGAACTCCAGCACTTACTGTAGGAAAACAGCAGTATTTTACAGCAAGACGATTACAGGGAGAGACAGAAAAGGTTTTTCACTGTTGACCTATTCGCAGCTTCATGCTATCTCAGGCACTTGGATCTAATATTTGTGGCACTTCAAGGACTATATACTATTTTCCTGAAGTGTTTGTGTTAACATGTAAGGACAGATTCAAATATGTTCTTTTTTATACTGTCAGCATATATTTTCTAATTTAAGATATAAATAGCACACTGTAAACTAGTTCAAACTTGATGAGAAAAGACTGTTTTGAATGACAGCAGCAGTCAAAAGCAAAACACTATATGATACGAGTACATTCATACGGGTGTAGCTTGTAAGCATTCCCTTCCCTATTTACTTCCTGAGCACAATAAACACATTTGCTGGGAAAGTCCAATTTCCCTTATCAGATAATGAAATCTCATATTCGGGAGTCCCATATCCCCGCTACGTGCATTTTCCATCTAACAACTGCACAGCAGAGTTACAGGAGGACACAGTATAGTATTGAGCCTCAGACTGATGTGAAGCTGATTATAGCTTCCCACCTCCTGCAGCTTTCTGGGTCATTCAACAGCCTTCACTCCTTCCACCTTTCATCCCCACCGCTGAGAGGGGGTTAAAAGTCAGAACCCAAACCGATGTATGTCACTATAAGAGTGACATACATCATAAATCATCCAATTTGATTTTGATTCATTAGGGTTCATATTTCATTCAATATCCATCATCATTTTAAAATCTATTCAATATTTATTTTATTTGTGCGAGTGTGTTTGTTTTTTACAGATTGCCATTTGTCTCAGGGTTGTACTGTATACTCAGGTTTTTCAATGACTGCTGCCAATGGCACTATCTAGAGAGCAGGGCAGCTGATGAAAGAAGGGCCTGATCAATACTAGATTTTGGGGGCCAATGCCATTACCAATGTTATGGAGTCATAAAAAGATATTCTTTATACAGATATCCTCAAAAGTGGTTAACACTTGTGACAACGATATGTAAGCTAACGGAAGCAGAATATTTTTTAGTTAAACAATAAACTATTTTTCAGAATGATATCACGGTACTAAAACAGTAGACTCTTCCCTGTATTTTCAATAATTACACATAGCTATAAATAAAAATAAAAAAAGCCAAACCCAGCAAAATATATGTATATATTAAACCTGAATTAAGAAAGACAAACACATAACAAACAAAAACAATCAGCATAATGTTCTGTAAAAAAAAACAAGGTTTCAAATGGGTGCATTTTGGATGTGATATCCAAAATGCACCCATTTGAAACCTTGTTTTTTTTTTTCATGTGATATAGACCGATCCACCTGTGATAGGCTAATATTGGACCGTCAAAAGGATGAGAAAAATTTAGCCAAACTTTTACAGCTATCGTACAGGGCTCCAAACTAACTTTCTCACCACCTTCCCAAAACAAGTAGGGGGAGCAGTAACATCATTCCACAGCAGATGTGTCTGCAGACGTTTTTTTTATTTATGGGCCTTGTGAGTGCAGGCACTGCACAACGCCGATTATCTCAAAATGCTGATTACCAGCCAACAGATTAATTAGTCTATCACAAAACAAAATGGCATACTCCCTCTTAAAGACCTTAGTGTGTTAGCATGCAGAACCCTGCAATAACAGGCAACACAATATCCTGTCAAACGCCCTCTGATAGATAATCAAATCACAAATACATTCAAATGCTGGCCTTCATTTACGATTCAGCGGTATGAATACATTTTTCCATAACAGGTAATATGTACACTTGAATGCATGTACTGTATTTGTGGCACATCATCCATCTTTTTCCATGTATCATCATATTTTAATAGAGAAAGTTTAATGTTATTAACTTACACAACATTTGGGATTTTTGAATCCATTCAGTATCTAGAAAAAATCTCTGTCCTTGTGAGAATTTTTCGGCCACCCATATGCAAAAGGTTTTAAGGAAAGAATACCATATATCACTCATTGACATAAATGAACTCCACAATGTCAAAGTCAGCAGCAACTACCTAAAAAAAGCAGTCCTGAAGTTGATAAAACAACTCCATTTTCTTGGCATTAACCTTGATGTACATTCCTTCCCCCTCTCCTACACATGAGAAGGACCAGAGAGAAAATTGTTGTTAACCTAGACAGTGCTCACTCCTTGACACTTGCTCCCAATTTATTCTGCTTGTGTGAGCTAATCTGTGAAAAAAAGGGGGGGAAACTCACTGTCTAATGGCTTCATGAACATTTCTTGTCTAGAATTCAAGATGCATGCATAACAGAGGGAGGGAACAGAGGCTTGGGATAGTAAAGATGGGATGTGTGTAAGCTGTCCAATAAATCCCGAGCTGTAGCTGCATTTGTTTGGTTTGTATTTGTCTGGTTTCATCCTTGCAGACTAAGACATGACATACAGTTGGCAGGTAAAACTTTGCTTAAATCCGCTTGACTACTGCTTAATGCAAGAAGATGCTGCAGCCTTTTCAAACTTGGAGAGAAGTGTGAATCCTAAGCAGGCAGCCAAGATAATAACAATTCATCATACATAGCTATTGGTCCGATCTAAGCTGGAAGACAGCCAAAACAGCACTTTCAAGAGAGAAAAGACACCTTTGCCTTTTAAAGGAGCCATAAATCCCATTGATTGGAGTTAAATGCTTTCATTCTGTAGATACTGGCTATTACACCAAGCAGCGTGTAAAAGGGGGGAGAGATCATTCCGAAACAGCAAGGTACTCTACTAATGTTCATTTTAGATGAAGTCAATATTAGACTAAATGTGTAGAGCAGTACAGCAGATCAGAGGTTTTTGAAACCTCTGGAAACATGACTGTGCATATTTTCAATGAGGCGTAAGTATCTTGGGGAAACTGATAGTAAAAATGCGGCCCAATACATGTCATCACCTTTGTTCTCTCAGGTCATACTTGTGGTATGGTTAGTTCAATCTACTCCCTGCCTATTTCACATATAGGAGAAACCCTGATCCGAACCCTGCATAGTACACTCTGCACCATCTTCACAGTGAGAGAAAGCACAATTTATACGTGTTGGCATGTGGCAACATCAGCACCAGTCTTCTCTCTACTGCTGCTACCCTCTCTGTGTTTCCAAATGAGGAAAAGAAGAACAAAGAAAGAGACAGAGCATGTTGCAACCACGGTTCTTTCACTGGAGGGAAAGAGTATTTCTTGGCTGGACCACTGAGGCTATTTTTAGCATCTGCTTATTGCAGCAGGGCTGCACCACAGCTTTAACCTGAAGGATGGATTTTTGTGAAACCTTGACACCAAAGGACTCATGAAAGCTTGATTGCAATGACATTACTGATAGAAAAAAATGCACTGACAGCCATTAAACTAACAGTGATATGTGGTATGTGAAATTCAACAGGACAGATTGAAGCTAATCACTAACTTGCCACTAGTATTAAACTTTCAGCTAATTAAAATCACTTTCATTATTAAGTGCAGAAAATGTGCAGTACCCAGTTGCATAAACCAAGTTAAGTTACAAACTCAAATTTGTCCCTTCGGCAAAATATTTCCCTAAGCTAAGGGGTTTCACTTCAGTTGCATAAAGTGACATAAAGCCTCTCAGGCTGACTTCTTGCCTAAGTGTTTAGACTAAAGCTTTCACGTCAGGTACTGTCATGATACAGCACATGTGCACCTCAGTTACCATGGTTATGCTTCACCTACATCATTATTCTTTACTTTGTTCTGTCAGTGTTAGCTAGATCTTCCGAAATAGACAACACAGACAATACAAAAAGAGCAAGAGAGCACAATCGCACAGAAGATGACCATGTTTTTCTCCTTGAAGAATATGTAAAGTGCAGGCATGTAATCCAAAGCAAATTTAACCCAGTTATAATAAATATGCACAAGCAGAAAATGTGGCAAAAGTAACATTAACTGACAAAATCAATTTGAGAAATCTTGCTGTGAAACAAACTGTAGATGAAATAATGAAGAAATATGAAAACATCACTGTGACAGCAAGAAAGGAAAGGAGAAAGCCAAAAATCAACAACTGGTGAGGTTCAATAAAACAATATAGCAAACGTTAATATATGAGACACAGTTATGTTAATCTTTGGTTAGCTACCTACAAAGTTGCTATTGCTAACTTCAAGTCTATACTCTCTAACAAGTTACTAGCATCGCTCATAGTGTCCAGTGGCTTTTCCCTGTCCCAAAAAAATGTGTCTTTATATGTCCTCCTTCTCTTCAGTCACCATGAATTCAGCCATTGTCTGATGTCCCACAAATTATTTCACTTTTAAGGGACTGTTTTGGGTCTCTTAAAAGGACCTTAGGGGAATACTTAAGTAGCTAAGGGCAAACACTTAGAGATCAAATGGTTTTTCTTTACAACATCCTACGGAAATTCTTATGGTGATTTTATGCAACTCATTTTGTCCTAAGGCATCCTCAGATGAAAGGGAAACCTTAGCCTAAGTGGTTTTGTGCAACCGGGCACAGGAATTTATATTACGATGCAGATGCCAAGACATACTGTCAACTCCACTGGCCTGCGGGAGGGGTAGACAGAGGGCCACAGTATAGGCAGTGCTAGTCACTGCTGTATCTGCAAACATTGTTTGAAGAGGCCAAGCCAGAAGCACTTCTGCCTGACACTGAACCACACTTCTTCCAGTGCACTACCTTACCTAAAGAGTAAGAACCAGATATGAACAAATACACAATATACCAGTAATACAAAAAATTCAAATGTTCCTAATGTATTTTTCTGTTCTCCAGTGTGTAGGTGGCCGTAGCCTTTTCTCACATGTCTGGCCTGCGTATCAAGTATGCCATTAAGCCAAATCAGCAGCATAATGTTCTGAATAATGCTTATTTATTTACTGGTTTGCCTGTACATTTGTTCAACAATCAGACTTGAGTGGGGTCAAGGCCCCTGCTTTCGACCAGCCTCTTTTAGTATCTGTGTTTATTTCACAATAAAGACACAAAATGTAATCAAGGACCTCGAATTTATCAGTCACTGAAACCAAGTTGAATGAGCAATTATTCTATAAAAGCCTGATTGCCTTCAATTGTTAAATGGATAACAGCAATCCACATTCATTCCACATCAATCACTAAAGCTAAAGAGAAGGCGTGGTTTAGCATAGTTGTGATAATTAATCATGTTTTCATTGTTGGCGGCAGTCTCAACATAAACGGCATCATAGATATTTATTATTTTTAGCATAATGTGACTTTAATTGCTATTCAATACCTGTATGAAATTGTCTTATTTGATAGACAGTGAGATCCTTGCATTTACTGGTTATGTCATACAAACAGTTTAAAATTATGAATGTAACAAATAATCCTTTATCTGATCTGATCTTATCAGATCTGATCTGTCAATTTATGGAAAACAGGGTAGTTCACAATGCTACAGAGTTGGCTGGTAAGACAACAAGAGAGGCTGTCGCCTATTTTCTTATTTGGATAGCAGAATTACTGTTTAGCCGGCTGAATGACTTGTTGATTAGCTGTCTAGGACAACAACAGTCTCTTGAGTGCAGCCTCTACAGATAGTCCCTCCCATCCCTGAGCCGTAAGGACATCAGCACAACAAAGCCACCATCTCTGCTTTCACTGGGAAAAAATATTGGATCCATCGATGGATACTGTGGCTTACAGACCAAATCTCTGCAGTAATCTGTAGATTTCTTTCAGAGATTCATAAACGTGTCTAAGTGTGCATATCTGTTCCAAGAAGCCATGATGTGAGGCAGTGATTAAGCAGAGCCGGCCAAATCACCCACCGATATGCTTGTAGTTGACATGAAAGCAGCTCTGCAGTGGAAAACAAGGGCAGAGTTCCTTATGTTAACCCAAGCAGACATGTCACTTACTGCATTAAAAAAAGGAACAAAGGGGAAAGCTAGAACATGCTGAGGAGAAATTATAGGGCTATATCTTCCCTTGTGGTTTCTGTGCTATTGCCGAGGGATATTACAACCCTTTGAATGCTAATCGACTCCTTTTGTCTATCTATCTATCTATCTATCTATCTATCTGTAGAGCAGCAAAAAGTTAAAGGACCACTGTGTAAGATTTATTGGCAGAATATGTCAGTATGATCTGTGAGTGTGTTTTCATTACTGTATTTTCATGTGAAAATAATTAAGGCTACCCACTTATAGTCAACTAAAATGTTGTTGCATCAATGAGAACAGTCTTAGTCAAACACCTCAAACTCCATTTGGGAGCTGCGCCTTAGCTGTTTCTACTGTAGCTAGTTAGCTTTGTTAGCAGTCTGAGATCAATGGAGTATGGAATATATAGTTAAACAATATGTAATTAAATTGATACTATAAATGTGCAACAACTCGTCTACTAATAGCTTGAACGAATGATTACTAGTCGACTAGAGAAATTCTTAAGTCAGGAACAGCCCTAAAAATAACAGTAACTGTGTTTTCATTACCTCTAGGAGGATGCAGATACAAACATTAGGCCTCTGCAAAGGGCCGTGGTCCTCCGTCACGGATGCCACCAATGTTGCACCGCCATGTTTCTACAGTGACCAGAAAGGACAAACCAAACACTGGCTCTACATACAACCTTATGTTCTCTACATTCTTGGAAGGAGAGTGAGCTCACTGCTACACTCCACTGTATCCTACACACGGGTTCTTTAAAACACTGAAACAACTTTTGCACATGTAGTCCTGCAGATCAGATAGTCAACACATAACATGTAGCTGTACACTTATTTCACTAATGCAAATAAAATGCAGTAGTATCACCACTACTCATGGCTGCTTATGTGTCACAGATATCCTCCAATGGAGGTGCTGAATATTTAAACTTGCTCAGCTGTGTAATACATGTAGATTATCTGCTTACCTCTCAAAACTAATTGCAGGGAGGAGGAGATGATGTGCTGATCATGACAAAGTGTGATGAACCTACATGTAAAATGCACACCCACATCTGCTTCTGGTGTCCAAAAATGACCCAGCCCAGCCCAGCTGAGCCTATCTCCTGATTCTGGCTGCCATTAGGAAAGAAAGGAAGCACATGCATAACGACAGAAAATTACAAGCTGACTTTTGCATTTTTAATGAGGAGATTAGGTATGATTTTCCTCCCTGCAGCTCTCAAACCAAACTTCATCATGCGACTGTATAATGTATTGCTCAGACTCCATCCTGCCAAGCATGGCTTCAATAATCAGCACATTAAATACTGCTGCTGACAAGGAAAAGGCAGTTGGTTGCAGTCAATTCTGGATCTTGCTGTCCAACAAAAATATGTGATTATTGTTTGCAGTAAGTCCCTCAGCAGTCCCAGACCTGAGTCTACTGCGTACGCAATCTGTTTGAGTCCACTGGCCGGGGAGCTAAAAGGAACTAATGACTCATGCTCGACTGATGGACCTGCTCTGTGTGTATGTGAAGGGTGTGTGTTTCAAGGAGGATGGGGGAGTGCTTTAAGATTTAACCCCTCACTGTCATGTAGTCCTGACCAAGATGGAGGGCTACAGGGAGCGTGTCATGGCAGGTTAATTCACTCAGGGAACAAGCGTGTTTACCAGCCCTGTTATCTACATACTGAAGCATATGCTGCTCGCACGAGCGAAAGATCCTCTGTGCAGATGGTCTTCGTTGAAAATCACATCCGACTCCTACTCAGCCGTGTAAACTCCTGTTGGCATTGGCTGACGGGCTGTAAAGCCGCACATAAGTAGGGGACAGAAATGAGCAATAGTATCACTCCTATTTGCATTGACTGAATTAATACATTCAGAGGATCACAAATTAAATATTCATCTAATCTACTAATCTAACTGACCATGTTTTCTAATGTGGGTTTAGCAATTTAGAAAAAAATCTCAGCAATGAAAAATTATTTATTTTTTGACATATGCAAATAATCAAACAACCTTTCATCGCAATGAACAGCATGTTAATTAGGGATGTAACAATAACAAAAACTCAAGGTACAATAATACCACAATAAAAAAAATCTATAGCAATAAAAACATGAAAAATGTCCTTTATTAAATAATAAATCTGACATGTACAACATTTTTTATTCATATAAAATTAGTTGTTGGCTTTTTTACTTTTAACTCTAAGTGCTTCAGCTTTCCCTTTTTAATGTAATTAAAGTATAAGAGCTGCAATGATTAGTCAATTAATCGATTAGTTTTCTTTAGTACTCTTTTACAGTAAACTGAATATCTTTGGGTTGTGGACAAAAACAAGACATTTAAGGACATCATTTTGGGCTCTGAGGAGCAATGCAGCCATCAGTAGCAGTGCTTTTATGCAAAAAACAATATAATAAAAACAATAATTAAGCATGTACGATCATGGTAGATATTGTCACAGTCTGGTATTGAGACATACTGAACAATAATATATATATTATATATATTATTATATATATATATATATATACATATACATACATACATATATATATATATACATATACACATACATATATATATATAAATATATATATTAATGTATGTATTGTGTATGTGTGTATATATATATATATATATATATATAAAATATATATATATATTTATTTATTTATTTATTTATTTTTTACATTTAATTGGAGGGTTTCTGAAATACTGACTTATTGCCCATTCTATATTCTAGCCTCCCAGTTGAGAAGGGAACATCTTGTCCACTTCAAGACAAATAATCAACCTTGACTCTGATTGGCCTGTAATTTGTTAAACTGATTTAAAATACAGCGTAGGAGGGAGGAATAAACATGGTGACAACAGGAACTTCAGCTGAATCAGTCAATCAGTATAAAGGAGAGAAAGTGAGGGGAATGGAGGATGGGAAACAACTACATGGTGGGGGTGCTATTTTCTTTTTGAATGGTGATCACAACATGTGAGCCCTGCTGTATGCTGAATACCATGAATGGCAAGAAGCCACATCCTTTATTGCTGCTCCTCCTGCGTGATCACAGCTTGGCTGACAACAGAAAAGTATGTCAAAGAAAACACAAAATAATCTTGGCTGTAATACAATGAGTTTGACTGTTTGCTATGGGCGCTTTTTATTTCAACAGATAAATACAAAGCAAGTTTTGCATGAACAAAGACAAATCCTCTGCTGTGATGCTCTCAGAATTTAAGATAATTATTGAAACTGAAGCAAGCACAAAAAGAAAAGCTGATAATTCAAATGGGGATCATTTACTGTAATGTACATTAACTGTAATTTAGCTCTTGCTGTTGAGATTATATGAATGAACTCTCGCTGACTATTCATCTACTTCGCAAGAGGCTTTTTGGCTGAATCAAACCGCTGCCATAAGAAGTCTGCCAAAGGCCCGGCTCTCATTTGAAACTGATTATAGAGCGAAAGAACGAAGGGGAAAAAGCCTGTTATCTTTCAGTGAGAGCTCAAATCCACTGCAGCACCGTCTGAGAGCTGGACGCTGAGGTTAAAACACCGTCTAGCCAAAGTGTTGAGAGTTTTAATTGCAACTGGGTGATTAGAGTTCAATGCAAAACTTGATTAATGCCATCTACACTCCTTTAGTGTTTAATCATCATTTGCTTTTCCCACCAACTGTGCATGGCGTCTGCAAAAAGACTTGTGACATTTTAGACAAGTGCTTCAAGGGCAATTATGACTATGAATTTCTATGAATTTCACAATTTATATGTAAGTTTTTTATCTACAAGTATGTCTACGTGCTCCAAAAAGGCACTTGATTGTGTTTCTAGCACATAGCTTGTCCGTCTCGACAGAGGTGAATGTTGGTCATGTAACTAGAGCTGCTATGTTTAATGAATTAGTTGCCAGCTACTAAGTTATATTCAATTATTCTGAAAATAAATTGATGGGTTTGACTTATTTTTTAGGGAAAAAGGGTCAAATTTTGATTTTACTCCTCTATGACAGTAAACTGAATATCTTTGAGTTGTGAACATAAGACATTTGCGGAGGGCTCTCACACTTTATGGATCAAACAACTTATCGATTAAATGAGAAAATGACAGACAGATTAATCATCTTCTTCTGTAAATTAACTGTATTATTCTGTCTTTTATCACAACCATTCTGACTTAAATCCACCCTAAAGAAAATGTTTGCCAGGTATCTTTCTTTTTCAAGTCCACTTGTTAGAGTTAGCCATGATTTGCACACAGCCAATTCCCCAACGGACCTCCATGACGGCGCCGGCCACGGTTGCTGGGAAATATGTGATGCAGCTGCAAAGCTTCGATATAATGGATGCCTGTTCACTAAATCCAACCACACTTTGCTTCTGACACAACCTTGCACCTTCTCTTCAGTTCATCCCAGAGGAGCAATATACTGTGTCAATGATGGTGAACACCTCCCCAGCCATCCACCCACCCACCCAGCCGTTTCTACAGCTCTTCAACCTCTGCCACTCACTCCTACACTCAAAACAAGTCAGCGGTAGCCACATTACTAGAAAAACTGGTTGGGTTAAATGAACAAGGGGTGCTTTCTCTCCGATTTCCGTTGACATGCCCTTGAGCAAGACATGGATGCCCAACTGCTCAACCGCCATCTGTACAAGTTCCTGGTAAAACAGCTTGAGCTGAAATGTTCAAGAGTGTGCATGGTGCCTAAAGCCTTCCATCAAGCGTGTTTTTAGCTGGAACTCATAGTCGAGCAGGGATCTGGGCTGTGGCTGCAGTGGGAGGAACAGAGGTAGAGCTGGGGAGGAAGGTTGGGACTAAGCCGGGACTAAAGCCAGGCAGAGAGGAATGGAGCTTGGGCTCTCTTAAGGGAGGGATGTGGTTAAGACAGGGCTGAGGCTGGGAAAACAGCAAAAGATATTCTTAAGTTATTCATCCATGTATTTAGCACTTTTTAGTGAAAACACATGAAAACATGTCCCAATGTGTCAGAGGTAATTACTTTTTTTCATACTTTCCAATGCAGTTTCACTTGTTTTGGGAATTCCATTTAAAAATACAAGAAGAAAAAAGATCAGTTCTTTTTCTTTTGTCAGGATAATACCACTAGATTTCAGAAACTATAAACAAGGCTTCACTGGAAGCTAATTTAATTACTTCATGGCTGATATTAAGTTTTAAGATAAAATGGGTAGTTAAATTAGACATTTTAGCCTGGAGACTTGGTTGGCTGAATAGAGATGAAAAGCAACAAAGAAGTTTGAGCAGCAGAGGAAAACAAAACAAAGACAGACTGCTGCAGCCTAGACAGAGACCTCCATAAATACTCCACATCTGCTGCAAGATAGGCGACTATGACATTATGAATCAAGCAATGTTTACATCTTTAAAAGTCCCCTGTCTTGGCCTATAGCTTGTCTTTGAATAAGAGCTGCTTTATCAGATTCAGTTCAGTGATGAAGAGCTTCTCCACGTGCTATGTCGGGTAGAGTGATGGTTTCAGACAGCCCATTAACCACCTCAATTAGACCTGCTGGTTCTCACCTCCTCCTCACTCCCTGTGAAACGGACTTAACTCTTCCTCCGTGCAGCTGTACACGGCGTCTGACACACGCTCTAGTGAGAAAAAAAGCCCAACACCATTCACCACACACATCTGGTACTGCCTGCCTGATGCCTCAGAAAAAAAAAGAAAAGAAAAAAAAAAAAAAAAACAGCACATATGTTTCTTTATGGCCACAGGCACAATCATGTCTCTCCTGACAACACAGCAAAAAGGCCCTTAAATCATTTGGCACCGGTGAAGTCCTAATCCAGAGACAGAGTGACAGGTAATGTATTTCTACGAAGTGGTGCTTTCTATCGGGGCTCTCAGGTTGTTAATGTTTCACATTAGCATGGGGATGACAGGTGGCGGATGGTCAGAGAAAGAAAAGTGAGGGGAGCTGTTTTTACAGAAGAGGCCTGGAGCAGGACAAAGGAGGCAAAGATGGCAGCAAATACGGTGTTTTGAAATGGTGCATGTGTAGCTCTAAGAGTGAGCTGTTCCCTCCAGCTACCCAACATTGGTGTAAGCGACAACGAGTGAGTGTTTAGCACACTTCCTTTGTCAGCTGAAGGATTAGGTGCTGTGAACTGGTATACTGCCGCCTTTCAACAATTGAAAAGGAAAAACCTAGTGAACTATGGTTTCCTTTTTTCCTGTTGTTAGAGCTTAAGTAATCACTTTTTGAAAGATATTATCTGATTGCCATCATGTTTAAAGAAGTAATTCTGGTATTTTTAAACATGGACCTTTTTTTTTTTTTTACATATTTTGGGGCCTACATGACCAAAAAGTTTTGGAAATGGTCCAGTAGTTTGCCACAGCCAGCAGCCGTGACTCAGGCTGCGATGGCCGCAAAAGTAATCCTTGAAGACAAATGCGTCAAAGTAAGTCCACTAAAACTTTTTTTTTTTTCCACTGACAGGCTTGGACAAAAATAGCAATTTTACCTCCAAAGCACAGGAGTTGTTGGTCCACTGCTGCCTCCACCAGGTTATTTGTGTTATTGGGTGACTTTAGTATTTTAACACCTAAGTGTTTTGTGAGTTAAAATGGTTAAGGGTCATGGGGATACAGACAGAGCCAACTGTCTGTACTCTGTGTTCATGTTGTATAACTGACATTAGAGTGGTAAAACAGAGGGAGATATCTACATAGATAAAATAGAGGCAGTCTCAAAACACATGGTCTAGTATCACTTTGCATATGTCAAGTCAGTGTGGGTGTTCTATGGTTCGATGGCTATTCCATGGTGAAAACATTTGAATCCATTTAGTATGCATCAGTTCTCAAATATCCTGACTGCTTACTCATTGTTACTCTGAGTGTCATTTTAAGCTAAAATCTATGTTTTAAAACTAACAAATCATTATATCCATCTGTATGGTGGTTGGAGTGCAGTGAAACATTAAAAACAGCACATTTAGTGGGGTTGGAGAAGCTCCTCATACCCTTTTGAAAACTGTTTATTGGGCTTGTTAGGTTGCACCTGTCTTGTTGACAATTCCAATGCCATCTAATTTCATCACTTCAGTAAATACTATTTTTGTATTCATATTGCACGGTCCCTCATTGACATTTTCAACTTCACAAATGTGCCACTAGATGCTTTGTCATCTTTGCTGTGGTTTGAATGTGCAGAAAGTTATCGATTTCAGCTTCTGAAACCTAGGAAAAATAAATGTAAAATGGTTTGCTGCTAACATTCGAAGCAGATCCAACCTGTGCTGTGACAATGCACAAAGAACAATCACAGCCTAGTTCTGAGCATACAGCTCATTGTCTCCTGGAATTATATTAACAGCAATTTCAATCTTCTTTCCAGCAAGACAGTTATGAAGCTGCCAGTTGTCATAATATCTATTCAACAAAAGGAAACTTAAGGTTCCTCAAAATACCTCAGGTATGTACAAGAATTAAATATGTGTGTGATTTTTTTTAAGCAATGCAAGAGGAGAGAGAAAATCACAGCCACAAAAGTAAACAGCAAAAGGAACATTCACTTCTCCTTTTGTTAGAGTATGTTTGACTGTCAGTTTGTGCCAAGTGTTGTGATAAGACATACAGGGGTAAAAGTATGACGACAAAATATCAGCTGAAAGGCCATCTTTGCCCTGACCTTGTGTTCACACCTCCTCATGGCTAATCCAGCTTCAGTCCTCTGGTTTCCATGTTAATGCCATAACTCCAAAAAAGCCTGACGGCCCAAACCTGCAGGTGCTGAGTTTGAAATAGTGTCTACGACAGAAGTGTTGATACATTTGTGTGTCTGAGACAGAATAGGAGAGACAGAAAATGAGCATGCTTGTATCTGTGAAATACAGATTAGTATGTGTTCATGCCAAAAATCTGTCTGTAAGGAGGAAAACCACTAAACACCGTTATGGGTCTCAATTTCTATTTCTAAAAAAATAGGACATATTACTGTAGGCACTAAGATCAAAGGAGAATCATTTTGCGTAATGTGCTGTTTTACTGTTCTCATGGTGGGAAGAAAAGTTAAATCACATAGTAAAATGACCCAAAGCCTTTCAGTTTTGCACACTGAGCCAAAATGAAGCTAGGTCAAAACAACAATTGCCTTTTTCTTTGTCGTTAAAACGGCTGAATTCAGTGTGCCCAAGGGACATCTGGAGCAAAGATTTAAATCATCTCTCTCCTTGTGTTCGAGTAGGGACATGCATGCGCTTGCTCTCATGAGTGGGTCATGTGGTAACATCTGTGTGTATTTGGTAGTGTGAAAGGCTGTGTGTGTCAGCAGAGTGTGAGAACTGAGGTCCAGCTCTACCTATTCCATCACTCAGTACCATGGCAGGCCCAGAGAGCAGTGCAACCCACGGATACACACCCCTGCCAGAGCGATACACACAGATGAGGACAGACAGCTAATCCCAAACATGCTTTTTCAATCACTCCAACAGGCAGGCTCCCTGACAGCCGCCCCATCGGCTTGTACAGGCGCTACATGCATGTAGTGTGCCTGCCTGACCACTACAAAGTGTCAAACCATTTCTAAAAGAAAGCACATTGAAAAGTGCTCTGAAGAGGTGTAATCAGGCTGGGGCGGCACTGCAGCGAGCACAGCATGAGAGTAACTGTACCCGCTTTTGGGGTTCCTTTCCTGCTGAGGCCACCCATGCCACAAATGTATTTGTTCCCTTATGTTACCATAAGGCACTTTGGATAAAAGCACCCATAAAATGTCATATGTTTGGTTTATGCTTTAATTTACAATTGTTGTGTTTTTGCACATAATGTCTTACAGGTTTTGCTCAGTCATATACTATTATGTTGTATAAACCGACAATAGAGATTAGAAAAACAGAAAGAGATTTCCATAAAGATAAATCAAGGAATAGAAGCAGTTTCAAAACACATGGTGTAGTGCTTGTGTGCGTCTGTCAAGTCAGTATGGGTGTCCTAGTGGTTAGAGGGTTATTCCACGGTTTCATTCCACACAGATAGATTGAAAAATACGAGTTCCAAAACATTAGTTTCAGGGCTGCCTGGAACTATTATTTTCACTATCGATTAACCTGCTGATTATTTTTCCAATTAATCGATTAATAATTTAGTCTATGACAGGTCAAAAACTGTGAAAAACAGTGACCTGGTAACTCAGGTGGTAGCTTGCTCGCCCCATGTACTGATACTGAGTTCACTGCAGTGACCGTGGGTTCAACTCCTTTGCTGCGTGTCATCCCTTCATTCTCTCTCCCCATTTCCTGTCCTAACTTCAGCAGTCCTGAATGAATGAAGGCATAAAAGTTCCCCCCACCCATTTTTTTTAATTGTGAAAAACACAATTTCCCAGAGCCCAAAGTGACATCTTCAATGACTCTCCTTTTACCATCATAAATGACAAAGAAAAGCAGCAAATCCTTACATTTATTAGTCAATAAATAGAGTGACAAAACTAATGAATTACTAATTCGTTAGCTAGCTAAGCCGTTTTTTAAGCAAAAATGGCAAACATTGCCTGGTTTCAGGTTTCCAAGTATGAGGATTTGCTGCCTTTCTCTGCCTTATATTATAGTAAACTGAATACCTTTGGGTTTTGGACTGTTGGTTGGCTGAAACAAGCAATTTACAATTGTCACCTAGGGATTTGGGATTTTTTTCTATTTTATGACATTATTGTATTACAGAATCAAATCCATCAATTAACCATGAAAATAATGGCAGATTAATTTCAGTATGACAAGTGTTATGTTTTGCACAGTGTTGCACAGTCAAATAGCTATTACTTCCATACAGATAAGCTGAAGAATAGAAGCAGTTCCTGAACACATGGTTTAGTTTCTACTTGCATCTTTTGAGTCAGTGCAAGTGTCTTCGTGGTTGGAGGGCTATTTCGTGGTTTCAGAGTACAGGGCTCAGAACTAACTTTTTCAGCGCCTTCCCAAAACTCTCAAGGGGGAGCACTTACATTGTTTCACAGCAGCCACACTGACAAGGCTGCTTGCATTTTGTTTATCAGCCTTGTGAGCTAAGGCACTGGCCAATTAATTGGTCTGTGAAATCTCAGAACTTACTGACCGATTAATCAGTCTGTCACTAATTTTAACAGATATCTTAGTTATTTTTTAAGTTCTTAAAAAAGCCCTTTATCTGCTCTCCATTTTTAAGGATTCGGTATGTGTCGGAAATGAGACTTCCACCAGTACCAAACTTATGGCTGTTGGCCTGGTTTTATCTGAGAGTGCCCAAAACCTGAGTGCTGCCAAGTTTTATCTGCTGCTACAGTGTATCTTATCTGGTAATAAACTACAGTTAAACAAAGACCAATTATAGTAGTAGTTCAGTTTTTTTTAACTCTCTCAGCTGCCCTCTCTGCCACTATCATAAGGCTAACAACAGGTCAAATACATGATGGATTGCTTGTATGTATAGTAGGTGCATGAAATACAAGACAATCTGTGGTGCCTCTATTGACGTCCATGCCTGCTTGTATTATCTGCAGATGAAAAACCTATTTGGACTGCATGAATAATAATATTCTACATGTTTAACCCTATCATATAACATTCATTTCATTTAATGGTCTCAGCTGGATCTCTGTATTGATTTCACAGGCACAGCAGGTCTCTTGAGATTCTCTATGGATTTTCCAGCTGCCCTCCCAAATGATCCATTGTGATTTTCTTACCCAAAAGGCCCTGCCAGGGGAAGGCACGGAAAACAGTCATCATTTCACCATCTCCCTATATACCTGGCTCCTGTTTTGTAAGCCACGTTACCTCATGGCTGTATTGTGATTCCAGACATTGTTTTACTGACCCCAGAGGACGTGTATCGGTCTTTCTTTGGCAGCTCTAGACTGGTGGGCATGTGTTTTAGAGATAGTGTTTCCTGCTGGAAATCTTTAACAGGTTTGAAATTAGAATAAAATAACAATGAATTGTTAGTCAGAACAAGAGGGGGACAAGATGTTATTCCATTAACAGGAGCTCTTACAAGTGTGAGTGTGGCAGATGCTGCTGATTGCTCCCCACACTAGATCCACTTTCAGACAAGTGATTATGTAAATTCAGGTAAGCTTTTCTACCCAAATGGTGCATTTATCACCGGCTTTGCTGAATATGAAACAACTACAATGAAGTGTCAATTGATAGGGCTCCATAAACACAATCACAAGGGTATAATCTTTGCTGAGTCTAGGTTATTGATTTTGGAGCCGTAAGCCGAGGTAGACTCATTGCGGGAGAGTGGTATGAGGTCAGAGAAAAAACAAAAACACGAAGTCCTGCTTTTCATCAATCCACATTATTCCTCTGTTTGGAGTAAAATAAAATAAATCCTCACAGTAAAACCACAGTAAGGTCAGTGGCCACCTGCCACTACCAGGGTGATCTGAAATCTACTGTATGCTTACTATGGCTGTAACTCCTGATCCCTGTCAGTCACTCTGGGGAGAGACAAATCCTCTCTAATAATTTCACATACATGTTTTATCTTTGTCAATTAACTCAATTAAGCAAGTGTGACAATCTAACCAGTCCAAGAATGGAGAGAAACACATAGAGCTGCAATAATTAATCGGTTAATTGATTAATAATCGATTATTAAATTAAATTAAATTAATCTGCAACTATTCTGATAATCAATTATCCTATTTGAGAGGGGTTTTTTTTGTTTTTTTTTTAGAAAATAAGTCAAGTTTTCTCTTTTCTCATTTCAGCTTCTTAAATGTCAACATTTTTTGGTTTCTTTACTCCTCTCTGACAATAAACTGAATATCTTTGAGCTGTGAGTCAAAATAATACATTTATGGATGTCAGCTTAGGTTTGGGGTAACACTGACTGACAAATTTCACAATTTTCTGACATTTTAAAACAAACAACTATTATCGATTAATCGAGAAAATAATCGACCGATTAATGGACTGTGAAATAATCATTAGTTGAAGTCCTAGGAAAACAAAAAACAGAGACCTTCTGTCGGCTAACTTGAAACTGCTTTTGCTGGCTAATTAACTGACATTTTTGAGATTAAGTTTTGTTAACTACTTTTAGTTTAATCTACACTGTAAACTATCAATTTACAGTACATTGTTAGATTTAGGCAAGTCATACTACATACATAGATTTCAGGGCAATTACCATGCAACAGTTCAGTGTGAAAGCTGAATAAATACTAAATGTGTCACAAATAAAACTGCAGTAAATGTTACAGTCACGTTAATTTATTTTGTTATTGAACTTAAAGTCCTTAAAAGATATTACAAACTAAAAGTTAAAGAAAAACTTCGACATGACTCCTCCTTCCTCACGCTCTGAGATATCCAGTGGTTCCCTGTAAGTTAATTACAATAGGAGCTGCACTGTGACTTTGAATAAAAATACATATTTGTCTGCATTTAAACATGGTTGAAAATATTTCAGAGTACACAATTCAACAAAAAAAATATAACATATGTTTTGTCATTTTTAGACAGTAGAAATGTTACAAATCATATGTTTCAATGTTTATTATTGGTCCTAAAACATCCATTATAATGTCTTAATTAATTAAGTTTTAATGAATATTCTAATATGCTATCTAAAATAGTCTTTTAGTAACTAAAATTGAATTTACAATAACTTTAATTTAAGATAAGCATCTATTAAAAAGTGGAAAATAGAGTCTGCCCACTTGTTCATGTCCATCACTTAAACGAATCATCAGTCAAAAAACTTTTTGCGCTTATGACAATGTAAATACAGCTGTGTAGATCAGGTAGGGCTGGGAGATATGGCTTATAAATATTATCTTCATATTTTTTAAACTATTCTGCAATATACAATACATCGTCACACATTTTCTCTAAAACAACATACCATAAATTCTCAAATAGTGTCAACAGATGATAATGTTATAGAATATGATGCATTGATGTAGATTAAACTACCCAGCAGATAGGGCTGTGCAATACAGACCAAAATCAAATATCACAATATTTTTGACCAAACACCTTAAAATCAATACTGGCGACATTATGTTAGGGATGACTATTGGTGCTTTCATAAAATATTAACAAAATTAGATTCACAGTCTGGTGAGTTCATAGAATTACATCACTTTACTGTAATGTAGCTTTTGAAAGCAGGAAAAGACAACACTTATGGCATTTCATGATAACCAAGATCTAAGATGGTATCTAGTCTCATATCACAATAGCAATATAATATTGATGTATTGCCAGCCTAAGATCAGCTAACATGGTCTTTTTTCAAAATATTGCTCAGGTCAGGGTGTATGTTAAATGTCAAAGTGTACATGCAGTGTATGACACATGGATAGAATCCCATTAAGAACACACCACTCTCTATGGTGAAGAAGATAACTATAGTGTCTTACGCAGTTCCCAATAGATTTCTCCCCCAAAGTTGAAATGAAAATTACACCCTAGCTGTTGACAATTAGCCACCATAGCCTAGCAGTCCATGCATGGTAATTGGACTACAGGCGATTAAGCACTAAGAAGTGTGTTTACCCTGCGGTTGTGATGACCCCTGTCTTTGAGATTCCTCACCTCTTAAACCTCCATCCTGCACTTTTAGATGGAAAGCGGCTTTCTGTATTAGAGTTACTACAGCTTCATTAGAATGAACCAAGGTTGAAATCTCACAGCAATGATTGTTTTCTGCAATGCGCCCACCCATGTTAAATTTATTCATTTATTTCACTGAGGTATATCAAGTGCTTGGGTCTGCTATTGTATGGTTTACAAGGTTCTGCATCTGACTGAATGTGATTTCTAAATTAATCTATGAAAACACAGGATGAGCTCCAGCTCTCTAAAACCAGACGAGTCACAGCCAAAGGCCAAATCAGTTAATTGCCTTGTGTTAATTCCCAATTCTCTAAGCTAATGCAATTACTTGTGAATAGAAACCACCAACTATCACACTTTAGGACACAAAAAGTCATTCTCTCCCTTTCTGTCCCTCCTTCTGCGTTTTAAATGTCATACCCTGTTTAATCTATTGAATCTATTCATAAAGCATCTTAAAAGGAAGAAAAAAGTGTACCTTTCAGCTTCAGTTATCATGCCTGACATAGATGTAACATCCTTGTTTCTCCCCAAAAATTAAAATTTTATTTCAGTGCACATTCAGGTCATTAAATATGAAAGGAAGAAGGGGATTTTTAAAAAGTAATTTCTTTGATGATGATGAAGTATCACAAAGCATATAAAAGCCAACATAAGGCTTATGGTAAACTCGTATGTACATAAGCATAAGAAGATAATCCGGATAGGGAAGCTTGATCTATCTCTGTTATGGCTGCTGGACCTGCCTGTGTCAACAACACAAGACAGCAGTCATCAGTCATAGAGGAGCAGAGCCTGCCTGCCCAGGACACTAATCAGATGAAACACGTCTGCTTACTGGTAGCACCTCAGCTGGGGAGTTCTCTCTGTCCGAGTGAGACAGATAGACGTGTTAGGGTCTGACAGTGGGAGACTGGGCTTTTTTGTCTGATGTGTCTGCACGTTGGCTTGGCTGAGATACAGCTAGCCAGCCAAGAGCCAGAGGGGAAAAGAGGAGAGACAACAAATGTGTTAGTCGCTCTTTGTAGTGAGGGAAGATGATGCACACCGCGCTGAGCACATAACTACCGGCAAAAACAGAAAACGGTCAGTGCTGGCTGGTGCAGGCTGAGAAGCTAGTTTCCACTGACGAGGGAGGGAGGGGGAGGGGGGTCCTGCTGTTGATATGGGCCATGGTGGACAGACGGTGTGGGCCGGAGAGAAAGAATGGAAGAGGGGGAGACAGAGATGGACAAAAAACAAAAGGCAGATGTCACGTGGGTGCAGAGTCGCTGATAGATGTGATGTGCAGCACGGCGCGCAGGCAGTGGTTCAGGTAGAAAAGGCTTCCCTTTGTGATGCAGATGACAACGCAATCAGCCCCGCTTTGTCTCGGCCGATGGGCTCTGCTCCCGGGGACATTGAGAGCCAGACACTAATCCGGTGGGTTTGTGTTCTACGGGCGCACTCATAAAGGCAGTGTCACAGTACCTGGGGTGTGTGTGGATGGGGGTCTCTGAAACGAGGTCTGACCTCTCTCAGGGTACACTCTCCCTCCTCCTCCTCCTTCTGTCTCTCTTTCTCCCTGCGTCCTCACTCGGTAGCTGCCTTTGCTGGGCTGAATATTATACACGCCATATTGTTAACATGTACGGCTCAACATCAGACCTAGACAAATGTATTGGTCGGCCAATACCAGCCAAATATTGGAGTTTTATAGACAGTTCCAGTGTTGGCCAATGTGATTTTTTTTTTTTTTTTTTTTTAACAAATTATATTGCAGACTTTTTGTTTGTTTGTTTTATAGGCAGCATTTTATGTATAGTTTTATAGTTTTAAGTCAGTTTAAAAATATTTGTTCTGTTTGTCATTTTTTATTTATAGTTGTTTATCTATCATAATTATTAAAAATACCAGTGAAAGTTTACTGTTTCAGTGACCTGATATTATTTTGGACAATAAAGTTTATTGTTAAAGCTACTGTAAGTAACTTTCATATTTTGTTGATTTTAGAGACCCCTGGACAACCACAAAATATAACATCAAAAATAAAATTATGTTAATGAAAATCTCCTACTGCCTCTGGCTAACGTACAACGCACTGTAACTTCGGCAGGGAAAATAAACAAGAGCTGGTTTCATCTGATCTCAAGGAGAATTTGACCCTGTGGCAAGCATTAAGAAAAGCTATATAGAAATAGCCAGTCCTCTCTATGATGGTCTTGTGTTCTTATGTAGGTCATTTAGAGGCATGCGTACTAAAATGAGACTGTTTAGGAGCCAGTTAAACTTCCTTGTGGTAGCTTTAAACTGTAAAATATCCTGCCATAAATATCTTTGCCACAAATGATTTATGAGCACATTTGAGGAATCATTGCAATATCGGCAAATATATCAAGAGCAGGATTTTTCTATTCCCTAATATTGTTAGCAGCATCAAAAAGAACCATAATTCCAGTATCGGTTGGGCTCTACTCAACATTCAGATTAAATATCTGCCAGGAGCATTGGATCACGATCAGTTCACCCTCACTTTCTCAGAAAACCCAGTTATCAGACTTACGGACAATTTTACTGCCCGCATGGATAAAAAGAGGAAATGTACACTGACAAAGACATAAAACACACTGATTCCACATAATGGCTGAGACTTCTGTCAAATTAAGGAGACTGCACAAAGAATTTAGACTGCAAATTAGGCCTGTAGATGTTGCGGGGCCATTTTGATTATGAGTGCTTACACGTTTCCTGTTATGAATAATGTCTGGAAATACGTTTCACTGTCCCCTAATGATTTCTATTCCCAACGGGTTGGGATGAATCAGGCTCTTCCTAATAAATATGACTTACCAAGAGACTGCACATTGCCAATTAACATGTGCTAATTAAGATAGCAGGATATAAGAACATCCTTGATCTAGATTCCTGTGTGAACTATCAGAGAGAGGTTACATGGAGGTAAAGCAAGTTTCTTCCGTAAGTATCTATTTATTATCCAAACTACTCTCTTCTAGACAGCAAGAAAACACCATATGTGAACTTCATTCCACAGGGCTGAAGCAGGCCATCGGTCACAAACTCCCCGAATTAATTTATAACATCTGTCTGCAACCTTGATGAACATAATAGATCCTTTCTGTAATAATGTGAAAAAGAAAAGAACAACCTGCTCTTCAAAGTTCGATCTTATCTTTGGCCAGTCTTATCCTGTTAGGATTACGAGTGCTATATTTTGCTCTATAACACTGTTATTATAGCCTTAGTCATACTCTTTCACTTTCTGACCGCGCTGTTTTCCCAACTACATACTGAAACAATTATAGCCCTCCAATCAAACGGCACACCTATCCTTAAAGCACTGCAAGAAAAACAAATCTCAAGACCCCTAATTCACCTGATCCTCACTAAATAATACATTTCTTCATAATACATCTTTTCACCATTCATAGCACACAGTACCTCCAGTGTTATATAAGTAGAAATTGATATACTATTTTGAACAGAGATTGAGTTGTGCATAAAAATCCTTGTTAAAAAAGTTCAATATGCACACACTTTGATCACTGATTCTGCAAACATATGAGATATATATATGAGATATATATATATGTATATATATATGAATATATGTATACATATATAGGCCTTTTTGAATTGTTTCTAAAGAAAAAACAAATGCCAAGTGTGTGGACTAGTATTAAGAGAAATTTGTTGTAGCTTACTTCCACATGGACATAAACATAAGTGCCGAAAATAAGTTCAGACAATCAAAAAAAGTATCTGAAAGGCAACTTGAGATTTTGTTTGAGACTTGCAATTAACTTAAATGCCACCTATTAGACCCTTTAAGATGAATACATCAAATGCTGGGAGTTATGTGCAACTATCATTTCACCCACGCATGCTTTTGTTTAATAGGACCAACCCTAATATCAAATGAAAGCCGGTTAAAACATCTTTTAATCTTTATGTGTTTAAGATTTGATGAGATCATAAATTAATATATCTTGCCAGCCTCCCTTCATCAAGTCAAACATGTAGACACATGTGATAGAATTGCTCATTGCAGTGAACCCAAATTACATTTCTGTGCTTCTGCAAATACACTATAGATTACAGCTCTCAAGTCTCTTAATTCTTTACCAATATGAATCACATTAGCAACATTGCAAATAATACATGTGGAAATTTCATATGGAGATTATGAAATTCTTTAATAATTGTGTAATTTTCAATAAAAAAAATATTTTCTTCTACATTTTTAATTTTGAAAATCCTGTGATTTCAGCTACCCAAGGATACTTTGTTTTGGGACAAATAAATTAAGCAAATGTTTTTGTATCTTAGTACAGTGTGATTTGTCTTGTTTCCAGGACCAGTGCATTTATCTATCATGTAGCCTATTTCCAAATGTTATTGAAAAAAAAACCTTTGTAATTAACATATTATTACACAAAAAAAAATCTACAATGCTTCTAAACAAAATAATTAATATCAATTTAAGGGTAGGTACAATCCGAATTCAAAAACATTTTTTTCCTTTTACCCATAGTGCTGTTTATCAACTTAAGTTTGCTTTGATGTGAATTGCCATGTTTTGGAGATAGCTGTAGAGTGTCTAAAATACATTTAAAAAGCTAAACAGCAATGTCTATTGCCAGAAATCAAGACCCTGTTACTCAAGATAATCCACAGCTCTTGTGAGCAGTTTCAATTTCCTTCAACTGAAACTACTTTCTTTTGACCCAGCAACTCGCACTAAAACTATCAAGATGGATTTTGGTTTAGCAGTCCCTTTAAGAGAGAGAGTGCTTTACATCAATCCTTTTTTAAGGCTAAAACACACCCCAGGAGTCTAAAGCACCTCATATTTACTTTTAAATAAACTCGCTGTTTTCAGTCTGTTACTCAGTCATGCACTGGCAGTGTTATGTTGCATATTGAAAGACTTGAAACACCTGTTGACTCTGAAAATATTTTCATTTTCTGATAGCATCAAGTGACAGCCATATCTGGCCGGCTTGTCTCGGCAAACTAAACAGACCAAAGAGACAGAAGATTAAACACCTGTTCTGTTTTTAAGAAGCTATAAATACCAAAAGTATGAAAACTAGTGATACAGGGCATGTGAAAAAAAATTTAAAAAATACCACAAGCAGCCTCTATACGCCCAAATGGTAATATTAAGTGTTAGGCCACTAGGTACAGTCTGTAGATGTTATGCAGTGGATACGGCTGCATTTTGGCTTGGCTTCTGAAGTTGTCATTCAGTTGATTATACTGTGTTTTTCAAGTGTATGATAGTACTTCCCAGTGTGATAGTTAACTTCAGAACTTCAGTAAACTGATCCTTAGACGCTTCCACTCTTAACTCCAGTCTGTAGTGCACTCACAGACATGAGCGTAAGCAAACTTGACTGAACAGTTACAGGCAGGAGAGAACGAAGAGTTGGCTCATGACAGTTAACCGCAGCAGTCTGATTCAAACAGCTGAAAGCATGGAAACAGCGTCAAACAGCCCATCATGTCTTGAACTGAGTCCTTAGTTAAATTGGTTGAACAAGCTGGAGCCAGGAGCAACATACGCAACTATTTTGCTAACAGCGCCAGCTGGGACAGAAACCTACAACAGTGACATGTCGTGTGTGAAGGTTTAAACAAATCCAACTTAAGGGAATGATCCCTCTTTATTTTTTTCCTGTTTCACTTTTAGATAATAAACTTTAACAAGTATTAAACAAGTAAAAACTACAATGTTACTGTACTTGAGTAGCATTTTCAAGTATCTGTACTTGAGTACTTATTTTTCTGACAACTTTTTACTTTTACTCCCTACAGTTTAATACAAATTTTTGCAATTTCTACTCCTTCCATTTTCCATACAGAATCATTATTTTAGCTTTAATGTATTTGAGAGGAATTATTGATTATTTTTATTTTGCATGTGTGCCACCTTCCTAACATCTAGATCAATTTCAACCTTAAAGGATGGGACAATAAACTATATGTGTATCCATCAGTGCACATCACACACGACAGAAATTAACAAGATGAAAACTATGTACTTGACGTAACAAGACGAAACCGACATAGAGAGTGACTTGGCTGCCGAGGAAAGGTGAGGTTCAGTTAGCTTTGTACAGAAACAGCTACTAGGCATGTCCTTCAGAGGGCCACTTTTTACTTTTATACATGAGTACATTTCAGACACTGTATTTTTCACTTTTACGTGAGTAAAGAAGTTGAACAAGTACTTCTGCTTTTACCAGATACAAACGTACCTGTACTTCTACTTCAGAAAAGTAGAAAAAGGCGTGTACTTTTGCCACCTAAGTATGTATTACAGTATATTTGAACCTCTAGTAATTTGACGAAGATCTAGGTCTACAGTGGCCATAGTAAGGCAAAGCAGCTCAGTACCAGTAACCTTATGCAATGAAAAATGTTCTTAAGCAAAGCAGTGACACTCCTGCCTTAATCTCACCCTAAAGGTAGCCATAGATGTCTCTGAAATGTGACACCTCCCTTCAAGTGAAACAACTGGTACCAGCACTAATTGAAATTTTGCATGCAAAGTGACAATGCCTGGGCCCTCGGCAGCATGGATTAAGGCTTGAATAGAGACAGATTCTTTGTGAAAGCCTACTGTGGCGGTTGGCGTGCAGGCCAGCTCCCTGCATCTGCTCATTGGGTGGACTGAGAAAACACCGGATTGTATACGGTCGCTCATTTTACCTTTATCTAATCCCATTTCAGAGCCCGCCTCCGTCTGTCTTTTGTTACTCTTCCACAAAACATAATGCTTCCATGTTACACTCACACGTCCATTCCTTACAAAACAATTCCGGTCAAAAACAGCCACTGAATTAACATATGAAAGCATTTTTACCAAACTTGGCAGGATTTTCTAAACATTAACAATTATACTGTGCCATGAACTGTCAGACTTCCTTATATTGTGTGGGAAAATGGTACTGAAAGGGTTACGCAATATACAAATATATGTAATTTACTAAACTAAATCAAAACAATAAACTGAAAATTTTGAAACATCAACGCGGCCACTGTTTGCCAACTTTCAACTGACTGGGCTCCAGTGCTTAACAGAGCGCTGAAGGAATGCAGTGCATATTGAAATGCAATCAAATCTGCTAGACATTTTTTAAGACTCCATGCTGTGATCTCATTCTACCCCACTTCACCATCCTCTGTTGTGGTTTCTGTCCCATTATGTCTCCTTCAAAGGAAAAGGACAGAAAATGTCCTATCAAAGTGATCTATCATCCTGCTGACCCCAACAACAACTTGCATACAAGTCTGGAGGAGGTTGTTATTGCATCACAGCAAAACCAATCCTCCCAGAAAGCGTTTGCTGTGTTTGCACAGTACAAACTGTAATACCGCAACAGAAGGGAGGGGGAGAAATCGAAAAAAAGCCAAATGATCCGTCTAGTAAATTTCATCTCCCCCGAACAATACAGGCTACTACAGTTTTATGGCCGGGGATGAATCTGAGAATTTCCACTCAACAGAATTAGATGAGCGGCCATTGTTAGTGTGGCTGTCAACTGAGCGCTGATGACAATGAATGGGTAAACTAATGAAGGGATAAATCCACAGTGTGTTTTCATAGACATGTTTGACATAGCTAAGCTAATTTCCTTGGCAGTACTACCTCCATTAATTTTCGAAAAGAGCCTGTCTGTTCCTGTTAACTAAACCAACAAGACGTGGCATCAATGGCAGCCTACATTAACACTAATCAACAATTTATTTAGAGTTGTTTCACATTCCACAGGGTAAATTAAATGCCTTTGAAAAATGGTCGAATGCCACTGATGAATGTACGCCATTTATAGTTGTCCAACATGGCAATATTACTAAGGCAAGGGAACACAGTCTACAAGTCTGAATAGAGATAAGATGCGGAGGAAAAAGTCAAATTAGTGCTTCAAGGCCAAGTTACAGTCTTTCAAACTTTTCATGGTGGGCAGTGTTGACACTATTCGCAAAATGGATACTTGGGACACAGCTAGGATTTTCTTAAGTTTGTCCCCGGTTTTAATCCTCTAATCCTCTCTAGTATGACCCCGACCTGATTCATTGATCAAATATAATAAGTAAATCAGATATACTTCTAGAAATGTATGACTTGTGTAAATGCTTTTTTTGCTAAATGTTTCCAACAGAACATATATAGCTTCTACGATAAATGAACAACACAAAGTGATGGTGTATTTAGCAAGTAACGTTCATCACTGAAAAACAAAAAAGCAAAAAAACAACTAGGCCTAGGCCTATGCGAAGATGTCACTCTGCATTAAACAAAAATAACAATGGAGGAAATGTAGTGTCCCAGCACTAAACGTGTCAAAACGATCCACTAGAGGGTTCTTTTCTGTTGCATGCTGGGATTTTTTTTTTTTTTTCGGATTAGAGCTGCAGTGACCTCTTTTTCAACCCTTTATTTCTCATACGTAAGCCATCCTTGCAACTTCATTGGACAGTCGACTAGGGTGATTCACAGGGTAAAATGGAGGGGGGCTGTATTGGGTTGGCGACGGGACTAGCTGGTTTCCAAATCAAAAAGTGAAACGCCATAGGCCCAAAAGATACTGCAACACACGCTGTATATCCAGTGTAACACTAAATATCATCTCAATTGAACAAGACGTGTACTTCAAGTCACTGCAATAAGTATTTGAGGAGCTGTGCCGATTGGTATTTGAGGCACTGTATGCTCTCAGCTTACACATACGCCTCACAGTAGATTTTACATGTAGACAAAGTAACCCTGGCCATATTTGCATTTTAGAGAGAAAGAGAAAACAAGGGGAAGTGGAACACTGTGTGGTGTGAATCTGTTGTTATTTTTGGCGATTTTCACATCCTCTGGCTCCATTGCTCTTGGACAGAGCAGCAAGGATAAAATCAAAAAATAAATAACCATTATGATAGCAATCAAGCATGATATCAGTTATTCAAAGAAAACAAAATATATTTATTATTATGAGTATATACATGGGATGATGATATACAGTTACCTATTATGAGATTCATAGTCTGTACTTTTTATTAAAAATATTATATGTAAAACTAGTACTGTATATTAATATTCAATATATCATTTAAAACACTAGGATATGGGACATGACAGTATAATTCATGCAGTTTTAATACTGACGTACAATTTTCAAAATTTTTGTAATGCTGGCGAAATGTTCTAAGATAAGAAAATAAATCTGACGATATATTTAATATATTTAAATAATATATTAAAAATACAGTAAAAATACAGTTTATGAATGTATGCAATGTATGCTGTACATTGTTCCCTGTATACCTGCGATCTGGTGTTAATGCTGAGGCTGGACTGTATGCGTAATTTCCTAAAATAATATGGCTGTCCCGGAACGATGTGTAGTGATGAATTCTAAAATAAAATTAAAAAGCTATGAGACAAATTTCAAAATTATGACACAAATGTTAAAGCTGCCAAAGTTAAATGTAATAGAAGTCCTAAGATTGCTTTTTTAGGTCTTGGATATGTGACTACATTGAAACCATAAACAGGAGCAGTCAGCAGAAGTCTGCATAAATGCGCCTGACGTTCATCAAAGTCTTTGCCAGTCCTACATGGGACCTGACAGGTCCTTCAACCTTTGCTATACACTGGTAGGATGTTATTACACATGTACAAATGATCTATACCCTAAACAAGCGGCAAAATACTATTTTCCCTGTTTTTCTTTTTGTTGTTGTTTTATCCTGCGGTTACATTTGGTGGGGTTTGAACATACTTTCTCAGCTCCACCTGCAATTATGAGGTTTAGTTAAACTGACCAGAGGAAGAAGACATGTTTGTTTTCTGACAGCATCATAAAAATAGCTTGAATAAAATGTATGGCTGGGCTGACACTTTTTCCATTCTTCAGTGTGACCTGTCACAGAGCAAACTGCTACGTAGACAAATAACCTGTAAATCATAATTTAAAGTTGCATGCTGAAAGCTCATAGATTAAAGAGAATAATGAAAATAGCTTTCATCACCTCCAAATATTTTTTATTATAAGGTCAAAGGGCAAAGACCTGAAAGTAGCTACCACAGTCTTTCCGTATAGATTTGAGTACTGTAAGGGTAAACCACTATAGTTACTGCTGTAAACACATATTAGATTAGATTCAACCTGTTTCATTGTGTGCTGAGCCACGCTGTCTGCTGCCTGTTACTGCTCAGCCACGCTTTGCTCACAAATGACTGCAGAGCGGGCGGACAGCCCCGTTTTTAAGTTCATTTAAAGACATTTCAACATGTTCTATTTGCGCATTTTATCTCGGACACGCTGAAAAAGGTGTTGAATGTTTTTTTTTTTAAATCACCAGCTGAGACACTGAGCTCGACACCGGTGACACACCTCCACGGACACGCAGGATTGAGGCGACCTACCTGAGCTGAGACTGAACGTTTTCTAACCTGGCGTAGCTTGCTGCGCTACATAAAGGCATGCTAATTTTATTCCCTAATTAACAGCGTTAAACGGCGTTAACAGCGTACCTGCGGAGATGCTGAGGCATGTTTTTTTTTTTGGGGGGGGGGGGGTCCCTCCATCATCCCTTGCCTGCTGCTACGAGCTGACTTACATTTAAGCACCGTGAACGCCCAGATATAACACATTAACAAACATGAAGGGAGCTAAAAAAAGTGGCTCATTTTCCGTCAGCTTTCTCATGATTTAAATCAGCTAACGTCCGTGCACGCGCTTTGTCTCAAACTCAAAGTCGGCACGAGGATGCGGCTTCAACCGTCAACGAAAACATTAGCTTACCTTCAACAGCTATTACGGCCGGTATGGTCCATAATATCCATAGAATATCCATTATTGGTCACTTATAATGTCCAGCATTCAAATAAAATACGTCCCGAAAGCCATTGACAGCGAAGGCAGAGAGGGGACAGGCGGTCCTTCACCTCCAACAGAGCGATCCCAGATAGCAGCGAAAAGCAACTCAAATCTGAACCAAGTTTGGGCGAAACCAAACAAACGACAGACGGAGGGGGGCACCGAGCAACACACAAACACAGCCATGTCATTTTAGCAAAACGTTAATCCCGTCAGTGTACTGTTAAACAAAAACATTAACTTTATGTCTATAATTAATGAGAGAAGGTTCATCATATTTGAATTATCGATGCAGCCGTTCGTCAAGAGGAGGACCCGTCATCCCCTTCAAAGCCACTTCAATTCACCCCGCTGTCAATCATCGAGAGGAGGACAGTCCACACACTGCCTTACCTAGCGATAATTAAGTGTTTTGGGACCATGTGGGGCATTTATAAAAGATGGAGCAACTTATTCTGACTGTCACTGCGCTGCGAAATGGAAATACTGGTTATTCTTTTATCAGGACAAAGCGCAAACGTGTCTGCGGGGTTCACGATGAGGCTCCTACGGGCTGTTAAGAGGACTTCTGGCGCTGTAACAGGTGACGAGCACGAGAGAACAATTAAAGTAAGTTCACCGTTTTCTTTTCCATTTGTACCTCCAGTATTTACACTTTGATTTGGTTCCACTCTGTAGTTCTCTACTAAGCCTTCCACCAGGCCGTTTGGTGTGAAAACTTTTCTGGGGAATTTTCTGCATAGCTGAAAAAAAATGACACTGTGCAAATATCGATATTTTTATTTCGATTACAGACCCTAATAAAATACTATTATTGGTAGTTTTCTGTGTGAAGTTTATTTGTTAACCACTTGGATGCTTAGAGTTTTAAATTCTTGACTAATTGGTGCTTTAATTTATACTTTATGTATATGGTCTACATTTTTAGTCTATAGTATAGATTATCTAAATTAGGGCTTAATTTGTATAGTTTAGCATGCAGCAAACAATTACATAGACTACACTGTACGTGTATTTGCATATAATAAGGATTGACACTACTTAAAAATTGACTGTGGATGTAAATCTGAATAAAAACATTTATTTTTCTGTCAGGTGTGTATTTAAACAGAAGCTATGGCACAAATTTTAAAATTATGATATATTTTAAATTAAAATTTAATGTTTTGTTTATTTTTATAACTGTTAAATGTAAATTACTACATTTTTTCCCCCTTTTTCCCGAATTTCATAATGAGTCATGTTTTAGAGCTTCAACAAAGTGTCAGAAAATAATGTGACAAACTATGGAAAATAGTCATAGTTATAACACCTTATTCCTGCTGTAAAATGTATTTTTATTTATTTATTTTTACTTAAAATGGGCCATGTACAGTTTAAAAGAGAAATGTCACCAATACTTATTCAAATAAATATGATACAATAGTGCAGTCTGGTTTGAAAAGTTTGAAAAACATGAAAAGGATTTGCAATTTATTCAGAATCTAAGAATAGTCTGCATAAGAGCTGAGTCACTTCAAAACAGTCATTGAGTGATTCAAAAGAATTGTTAGATCTACTTAATGAAATGCAGTTCCTTAAGCAGTCCACTGAAGATTTATATCTGAGGGGAATGTCTATTCATAACTGAAAAATCAATAGAAATCTAACTCTGAATGGGTATTTAATAAGTATTGGCTGCATTGATTCCTCTGTGTGCAGTAAACAATGCTGACATTTGCATATGTAAGACTGCTACATGATGAATTTCATATTAATTTGATGAGTCAAGCAGGAGGTGCTTTAGAAATATAGTTAGTTATTTGATTTATTCAACTTCTTCAGACCAGCTAACCATCATTCATGCATCACAAGGAAGGCATCACGTGACTGAGCAGACCTGGTCGTCAATTATGCAGACCTGAGCAGCAGTTATTTTCCAATAACAGAGCCAAATAACCAAAGCCACAGAGTGAAATGTAACTTCCTCCAGAAATGCAAAACTTTCCTTCCTGTGCATGCATCATCATAAAATCATAATCAGCTGATGTGATGTTGGCGCAAAGTACTTTGTCATAATTAATCTTGGAAATTTATTAAAATTGAGCTGTGTTTGCGCTATTTAATTTGGCACAATGGAGTCTGGCAGCAACATTAATGGCAATAATTTCCCAGCAATCAATAAAAATGCTACACATTAAATAAATACGTATATTAATAATCAAAACGCATCCAACTTTTATGAGTTTTCTGCTGTTTTAATAGGATTACTCTTTTCCAAGTAGTTGTCAGTGGTGGTTGGCACTAAAAAAAACGACATCTGAATTTATGGTGCATCTCGCAAACCGTAGCCATATTTTTGAAATTTCCTAAGAGTAGTGTGAAACCGATTTCCTGCCCCAGAAGCTGGCAATAAAATTCCAGTGTCATACAGAGTTATGATGGGTAAAGAATAAAACACAGACTGGTTTTTATATGACAGGCACAGGGGCAGATGCCATAGAGATACACTGAAGCAGCTGCAGAAATTAAAGATACGCCAAAAAAAAAAAAAAATCACTGCTTTGTTTAAGATACATAGATACCCAGAGAGAAAGCATGATTTAAAAAAATCCAATGTACACAAAACTGTCAAATTGCTTTTTTTCACAAAGAGAGTGACGGACATCAGGGGGCAGAGGAAAAAAGCTGGATTTTAGATGTGTTCATGAGGATTTACAGTGAGAAAGAGGCAAACATCATGCACCGAGAGAGATGCCTGATGGATATTAAATATGGGGTCACTAAAGCTGGATGAGAAACAAGCATTTAGAATAAATTATTTGTCATCAAACATGCCTTTCTTATTACGTGCCTTGCCGACGTAGCTCCATAAGCAGCAGGACTCTCATGGGTTAAATGAGCCAGGCTGATTTATTTGCCTCCACTGAGTTTGACTGTATTGATTCCAGGTCACTTGACTGGCTGACTTCAGATCATGTTCAGGTGACTACAACACAGATGGAACAAAACGGCGAGGCACTGAGAAAGCAGCTTTCCCTTCACTATAATGAGTTCCATACCAGCTCAATATTGACTGGAGCCAGAAGAGAAGTGAAAGATGTTGAAGAAATGATATTAATACTCCTCTAATATTGCCCACAGAGATCTTTTCTGCCACGCTATGTTAGAATGGCTGCACAGTAATAAAGTAATGTGTAATGCAAAGCAGAGATGTCTGAATGTGGCATAAATCCTCTCATGTTCCTCTGTGACTCTTTAATCCCACAAAAGCAAAACATACAGTACAGTACTGTACCTATAACACAGCAGAATCAAAACAGCACTGTTTTACAGTAAAATCAACCACAGCAGTCTGCAGTAAACACAAAACATATTTCTCATAATACATGCAACAAATTACCTGTTAAATTACCTCCTAATAATGCACATAAGGTGCACGAGGAGAAATTGATTTTAGCTCAGACAAGCTTGGAAAATTGCGGCGAGCAGTTTGCCATTGAATGCATGATGTGAGGGCATTATTTTGACCAACTGCATGCTGGGAAGTAAAGATACAGCAGCAGTAATGCTGAGCGGCATGTTTGTTTGAAATTATTTACTATGTTTGCATCTTTAAAAACAGTATCATAATTTTTAATTGAATGTTTTTGTGTGTGCTTTTAGGAAATAAAAAATAAACAGAATAATGATTACATGACGTGATTCGTTGATATTAAATGTCATATAAAGCGATAGTTTTGTAATTATTAAAACATGATTTCTCTGGTGTTTGTAAATGAACCACTGCATGTGCAGTATTAATTCATTAACATTACAGTCATTAATTTATCTGTGTATTATACCATATGCTGTTATTCATATTATAAATCTACCATGAATTTATCACAAAATACTTAAATGTTATTATGATATAATGAGACGCATTAACCTACTATACTTTTTGCTAAAAGTGAATATAATAACGTTTTAGATGGTATTAATAATGATAGTAATTTTAATAAGCATAATTTCATGTTGTTCATCAAAACAGTCATTCAGAATGCAGTTGTATTCACAGCAGTTTGTTTGACTATGATAATATTATTATTGCCTTTAAGTTCTAAATAATAGCATAGAATAAATAATCATCATTGCCTCTTGTTTCTTTTTGTTTTATAAATGTCGCAAACTTGCCGCAGAAGAAATATTCTCATTATTGTGTGCAACATTTAAATTAATCTGAATTAAGCTGAGAATTAATCTGAAAGCCAATACTGAATACATAAAATTGAATGTTAACTATGTATTTATATTTAATTACGTCTGTATGAATATGTATATGGGTATGAAGCTGTGCAGATGAAGACGCAACATACAGGGATTTACAATTTGATGCTTATTGTGTAACATAGTCAAAGCAAATCTTTAGTGGAATACTTTAAAAGAGGGTATTTAAATGCAGCCCAACATATTTTGTAAAACATCAGAAATAATATAATAAAATGAATGGTATACTCTTCTATCAGCCGGACAGAAAAGAAATAAAGTATTTAAATGTTTTGGTCAGTGTGAGAAGAGGAGCAGTGGTGGATTTTCTCTCCAAAGCCGTGTGAAGTGCCGTTGCATCAACACTGCCACCCAGAGTTTAAAAGCTGAACATTTCAAGTTGTCTCATTATTGAACACGCTGGAAATCCTCTACAGGGATCATTCAGAGTATTCAGAGTAGTTCAGGGTCATCTGTTTTAATTAGCACTCTATTGCAAGTTCAGCTTTTGTTAATAAATGCCAGGAAATATTATGTTTGATGTCTTGTAAATTGAAAAACTATTATTTATTCACTAAAATTAGATTTAGAAATTAGCTAAAATAGTTGAATGCCTCTGAAGCAATGACAGGGAATTAATTTATTTTATTTTATATTCAATTTATATATTTTAAAAATATTTTTAATATGACCATAATTAAACTTAATAACCTCTGGAATAAAATAAATTCTTATTTTGAGTCAAGTGTTAGGGAGTTGATTAGACGGCTAATGTTATTAAACTTATAATTTTACAAAAAGAATGGAAAAAATGCACTGTTTGTTGGTGTTGAAACATTTTATACTCATTTAAATGAACATGACTGATTTATCTTGACTTCTGACAATTATTTCCCTAAATGGATTTCGACCTAAAATTAAAACAAAACATGTGACCACAGCCAATCACAGAAGCCTCTTATCTTAAGTTAAACACGTGCTATTGAATGAAAATGAAGCAGACGAGGGTGAGAATGAGTTCCTGCAGTTCATAAGCTATTCTTATCCTCTGGAATATTTAGCTTGAACTTAAGCCCATTCAGAACGGCCACTCCGGGTTGGAATCGATTTCACCTTGAGCCTCAGAGGGCTTACGGTGAAGTATTGCACCCAGTCGGCATCAGCAGCTGGATAAAGAGCGAGGAAATAAAACGGCCTGCTCTCCATAAAAGTTGGTGTGTGATCCCTGACCCTGTGCTGAGAAAGAGCCACGGACTCCTCTAATCTAAAGAGACCTTTTGCATTGGATTAACCTTAGCTGAGACCACGTTCTCACAAACAGGCAGCGTAGAGTCATCTGGATTAAACTCTGACGAGCAGGGGAACAAAACCTAACTGGGATAAACTGTGTTTTTTGTTTTTTTTTTTTTGTTGTCCCAGCAGACAAGGCAAAGTTTGTTATCTTCTTTTCCCGTTAATTGTATAAAAAACACACAGGAATTTAGTGGAACCAGTTAATCTTTTCTCATCAACTTTATTTGTTCAAGTTAAATAAACTCGACATTTGTTTTCAGAACACTTCAGAACTCATGAACATGAGTTCTTCTTACTTGAAGTCTCTTACTTGAAATAATGAGTTGAATGAATGTACTCTACAGAGCTCAGTCAACTCATTAAATTAGGTTTATAAAGAAACATGATCAGCATGTTAGCAGACTTCCCAGCATGCATTGTTTAAGAGGTAAAACTCCCTTGAGACCCTTCTTTTGTATAGTTTAAAGAAAACAAATAATGAAAACTCGCTGTGTCTTGATTTTTCACTCGTTTTCACAAAAATGAAAACACTGTGATGCCCGTATTGAATTAGTCAATTCAAAGTTAATAAATTATAATAAATGTTAAATGTTTTAAATGATTGCCAGCGTGGCTGAAGAGTTATTGATTCAATTTATACTTAAGCTTATTGAACATGTTTTCTCATGTACAACTGAATTAATATCAGTTACATTTGACCAGAAATGTTTATTTGTTTTTAATCATTAGAAAATTACCTCAACTTGTCTTTTCAAGTTGAGTCAAATTAAAATTTTAAGGCAGCCCAGAGATTAAAAATAATATAATAAATGTTAATGTATAAATGTTCATCAGTGTGACTTGAGAGTTGCTGGTTCAACTTAATATCTTAATCTTATTTGATTAAATACAAGTGAATTAATATCAAGTTTATCTGACTAGAAAAGTCAGATAAAAAAGTCAATTATTTGTTTTAAATCATTACAAAATTACCTTAACTTGTCTTCTCTAATTCAGTCACCTTAAAATTTTAAGGCAGCCCAGACACTAACTTTTTTAAGTTAAAACAAATAGTTTATTTTTACAGTGTTGCTAAATTACATGGCACTGCTACTTTTAAAGTGTACTAAGTATATTATGTTAGATGTTAATCAGTATTCTTCAGTGTGCTGAAGAGTTGTTGGTTCAACTTAATATCTTAAGCTTGTTGAACATGTTTCTGAATTAATATGAAGTTTATTTCGCCCGAGAAGTCTGTTTGTTTTGAGTCAGTTTTAAGACTGCGCGGGCACTAACTTTTTAGGGTTAAATCAAAGTTTATTTTTACAGTGTTGCTCATTAAATGAGATTGTCACAGAGGACACAAAGAGAAGAGAAGACTATTTATTCAATGAAGCATGAAACACTTAATAACTTATCCTAAATATTATATATGTTAGTCAGTGTGACTGAAGAGTCGTTTTTTTAACGTAATATCTTAAGCTTATTAAACATATTTTTAATGTATAACTGAATTACTATCATGTTTATTTGACCTCAACTTGCTCATCGAATTCAGTCAACTTAAATTTTTAAGGTAGCTCGGACACTAACTTTTTCAAGTTAAATTTTTTTACAGTGTTGTTAAATTAAATGGCACTGCCATAAAGACAGTCTCATAAGTTATAATAAATGATAGATGTTATTAATGTTTGCCAGTGTAAGTTAAGAGTTGTTGGTTTAACTCCATATCTTAAGCTTATTAAACATAAGCTTGAGTTTATATGTTTTGAATCATTACAGAATTACCTCAACTTGTCTTTTCAGAATCAGTCAACTTAAAATTTTAAGGCAGCCCTGACACTAACTTTTTATAGCTAAAACAAACAGTTTATTTTTACAGTGTTGCTAAATTAAATGGTGCTGCCAGTGAGGACACAAAGACATTCTCAGCTGTTTTGAAGAGACAATATTTATTCAATGAAGCTGAAAACAAAGATGGGCTCGCTGCTTATCTTTCATGAATAGTCTACTGCACCCCGCTGCACTCCAACCACCCACCATAACCTTCCCAGCGTATTGGTTTACCCCTGCCAAAAATTTAATTCAATCCCACTAAGTTGCTCCAGCTTTAATTAAATAGACCAAAAGCCCTGGCAGGATTTAATTTACTTTCTTGTTAAGTGAACTTTGCAGACAGTGTAGAACTTTCACTCGTATACTGCTGGGACCTGAAAGTCTTTTAGTTTCACTTCTTCAGAATTTAAATCAATTTTCAAGCACTAACTGGTGTTTCTCTAACAAATGAGGTGAGGTGAAGACTCAAATCAGTGTCTTCCTTGCTTTATGGCGGGCCAGCAGCGTTCATGATAGTTAAAAAGAAATGTGTTTGAATGGTGCGCGCCTGTCGGGGGGCAGACAACACTTTTTATCATCATAATAAATCTAAGCACTATTGCCATAAAACAGAGGCCCAGTAAAAAAGTGATTCGGCTGACAGTCATGAAGAAATGAATGCCTTGATAAAATGGCAGTCATCAATCATGGCTTTGGTTCTGGATGCTAACATCCGCACTAAGCTCTCTACTAATTGATATGAAACGCTGACATAAATCAGCCGCTGCTGTGTGTTGATGCTGCGTGCTGTTGTCGCTGTGGTTTGCGTCTCAGAACCACAGATAAATTTTCCCAAAGCGCACAGTGAGCAGTTGTCTACAAGTGTTCAAGTCATTCTCCTCTGATGTGGAGACTTTTCTTGTTATAACGGAGGCAGACTCGGTTATGAAATGTTAAAATTCATGTATGGGTTCACTTATCTTCACTACTAGGAACTTGCATTTCTTTTGGGACGGTTCAGAAAAAGCTGGTTGTAGATAAGTATCGCGTTTATTTGAAGTGATCCTCAGCAGTTTTTTGGGTTTTTTTTAATCTCTAGAAGAAGTTTTAGACTCATGCTGATTCAGACTGCCAGATAAACTGCTTTCTCTCAGGGACTAAATGTGATCTATTTAATTGGACACATGAAAAAATACTACTACGACCCAGTGGCATGGGGATATTTGGAGAGTTTCTTCGAATGAAAAGTCTCATTTAGAGTTAAAGCTTCATGAATGAATAGCAGCATCATAAATCCTCCTGTTGTTCCTGTGCAGTGTATATCCTGAGTGGATGCATTGCGATTCTCTCCTGAAAGATTATGTCTTGATGCAGAAAAGTCAATAATCAGAAATTTTAAAGCCAATCCTTGACATTATGATCCCCTGTAACAGTTTCATAAGACCGCGCGGTATGTTTGTTATGGCTGAAACAGTTGGATGGTGAAATGTAATGGGTGTAAAACATGCATCACAGCATCATTTTTACCAATCCAAACCTAAAATATTTGGGAAACACAACAAACACGAGATATTTTACGTTTCTATTCAAAAAATACTAGTATACTATTAATAAAAGATAATGGAAGTAAATTCATCTGTTTATTTATGGATCATTACAAATACACAATGTTTTAAAAGTAGCAAGTGGTCACACAATAAGAAAAAATAGATCATGTACAGAAACAAAAACTTTTGATGCATTGATAATCATTGATAATAATTTAACCACATAGAAACCCTTGAATCGATTTGTGAGGTGCCTACAGATTCCCAACACTAAAATAGTTTAGAGTTTGAAGTGTTTTTGTTATTATTGTGTTAAGACACTGTAAATTCATCTAAGCCAGATCCAGAGTGATGTGTATACATTTCCTAAGGAAAAAAGTATGTTGTACAATAAAACAAAAACAAACAAACAAACAAAAAAAAAAAAACAACTCAAACATCTTTCACAATTAAATTTTCAGATCTTCATTATCTACAACAAAACATTCATAAATCACTGGCAAAAAACATTCACAATACTAGAAAATCCGAACAAATACTAATTAAATAACCAATTTTGTGTTATTTTCCAGGCTTTGGAGAAAAGGTCAGAAAAATTAAACAGATAAAAATTAAACAACTCTTCATTTTTTTTGCCAGTGCTAGTGGTGTTGAGCCATTTCATGGAAGAAGCACTGTCTTAAAAAATAAATAAACTTAAATCATCAGTGACCAAATGAACCAGCTCTCAGCTGATGACTAGAAATATTTAGCTTCTATATCAATGATGCAACATATGATTTATGATGAAATTTGTGTTTATATGCTATGATGTCTTTCACTTTGAATTGAATAAGATGTTTTTAAACTGTTTTTCATCAAACTTTGTGAATGGAGTTAACATTAGAGCAGTGTGGTATACATTATGTGGTATGGAAATATGTTGTCTTCATTGGGCAAAGCGACAGTCACCTTACTTTATTTTTATTTATTACTCGACTTCATCAAATACTCAGACTCTAAGGTCTGTTATTTCTGTAGGACAGACTGTTGCTATGGATACAGCTTTGATCATAGACTCCTGAGGAACAATAAAAACCTTTTTAAATCAATAAAAATCATTTTAAAATGAATATTTTCTGTCAAATTATTATTTTTTTGTAAGCAGCCCTATAATAAGCAGGATAGTATACAGTAAATGATTCATCACTGCAAAATGTATCTCTACAAGGGTGGTGCAGGACCCTGATGTGAAGATCACTTTCAATTACCCCTGACTTATTATTCTTACGAAGCCTCTTCTTTTTTCTCTCTTTTTTTGGTGTAATGTTCAGACCTGTCATGTATGAGCTTGTGTTGAGCGCTGGTATAATCCGATTAAAGATTTTGTTGCTAAAATATTTATAAATAAATGATCTCATATTTTATAAACACATCTCATCTCATAAGAATGACATCGCTTACTGTAGCGGTTCAAAAATACGCTTTGGACAGTGTAAAGAGCCACATTTTTCCCTACAAATTAAATTCACATGAATAGATTTTTGAATACTGAGTCCATCATGCCTCAAATCTTCCTTCACTCAAACCAGAATATAGAATGTGCTGCTCTTCCTCGTCTCTTTCCTCTCCTCTCTCCATGCAGACCGTCGGCCATCATCACAGAGCAACAGATGGAGGTGCACGACAGGATATTACCGCTAAGAGGATTCCTCTTTCTTTGCCTGTCACTCTGGACTTTTTTTTTGAGGGGACAGACTCTTTCATCGTGACCCAGCTCCACTGGCTTACTGGAACTGGTGTGGAGTTGTTGGTTAAGCCCTCTGAAACCCACCCGCCACTACCCATGTTGACCTGCTTGGCAAACAGAAATCCCTGATCACGTCCGCTGTGAATAACATTAAAATGAGTAACCAGGTGGGATTAGAAAGTCCTGGAATTGTCGTGAGTCTCTGAACTCTGACCTTTCTCTCACAACTCAGAGGTATGTGCCAGCTCTCTGTGTGTGTGTGAATGGCCCAGTGTCAAGCTTGCTGACCTGTGTAGTACTACAGTAACACTCTTACAGGAGGCAGTGTGTGCTTCCCATCAGCAGGTAACTGTGAGGAGGTCATCTGTGGGGTTTAAATGGTGATAAATCCTCCAAAGACAAATGGACTTATTACAGTTAATTCTGTTTAATAAGTGAAAATATAATCTTTATTCTGTGAGCATTGTTTGAGATATTCTGATACCATTTTTTCCCTCCTTTCATTCTGAAAAAAAAAATCTAAATCTGATACCAGAGCGTTAAAAAAATACATTATATAAGGGATATTATAATGTTATTTAATGTATAATAATGTTAATTTAATTTTTAATGTCATTATTGTGAAATAAACTCGACAGGGTGGTGCAGGATTTATTTTGCAATAATGTCCCGCCCACTGTACATTATAAGACTTTTGTCAATAATGAGCCACAAACATTTTTAAAAGGTTTAAAGGTGCTATTGATAACATTGCCTGCCCTCTTTCTTTACACTTCATTCGTTGCCAGGTTGCTGTAGTCGTCACCCAGGAACCAAACACCACGCATCTTACACAGAGATAAACAAAACATTCATCTTGGACCCAGCAAAATTGTTTTAAAAAATTATTCAGAATTAGCTTTTAGACTCTGAAGGAGCACTACAATCATTTTTAAATTAATATTTTGTGTCAAATTGTTGATTTTTTTGAGCACGTAATAAGAGGGATAATGTACACTGAGCGGGTCATTATGGTGAAATAAACCGCAGGGTGATGCAGGATCCGACAGGGCTGCATGACAACTTTTAACAAGATTTATTAAGTGTTATAAGTGGTGGGCATAATGTATTATAAATTCAGTATTCATAATGCATTATGCTTCCTTGCAAAAATAAGACATTATTCCATTTCAGAAACTTAGAATTTCTAATCTGCTATGATACATTAGAGCCTTTCTCTATATGTATTTATAATATGTAAAGTAATGGTTGTTATAATGTGCTGTGTAGCCTCAGGACTGAGATTTTTCTTTCACAGCACTGTTATCATTATCGCACAGAGGTATAAACAGTTATGAATGCAGAGCTTATAATACATTATATCCACCACTTTAAACACTTCATCAACCTTGTTATAAGTTCTCCTGCATGATTACAAACATTATGAATATGCCGATTATGCATTATAGAAATTACCTTAATAGAAAATGTTACCAAAGTATGTGAGAACTTCAGGTACATGTGACTAATTTTGAGTTTCACTGTGTTACATACCAACAGGTCACTTTATTTAAACTGTGTCACTTCTGAACAGTTTACACAGTTTGTGTTTTTCTAACTTTTTCTAAAGATGTTGATGTTGTAGGTAAATGTTCGGCTGTAACAAACATCTGTATCCAAAGATACGTCCTGGAGGCTTTTTTATCGGACCACTGTCTTCAGGCCTCGGAAATACTAGGTTGCACAGAAAGAAAAAAAAAAAAGGTTCAGGGCGGCTACTTGATTCCTTCCGTAAACTTTATTGTGCCAACGCGTTTCAGGGAACTGTCTCCGTCCTCAGAGCCCACAAAGCACGCTGACATGCCGACCCTTCTTGTATGTCTATCTCCATGCGCTGTCTGAAAGAGGAGCTGTTTTTCTCTCTTCACTCTCACAGGTGAAACCTTTTTATATGACTGAGGCTTCCTGACCACAGCACACAGAAAGGTTGTGACTTTAATTCACTCATGTTTTGTGCACAACGATACAGTTCTATGAAATGCTTTGGCATGACATAACAAAAACCTTTTTTTTTTTTTCCCCTATGCTATCTTTAAATACTTTAACAGCATTTTGGTGATGATGGTCTGTGAAGCTTTGTGAAGTACAGACAGCTCCCCATATGTTTTCTGCAGCACAGGTTCTAGGAAATGGGTTTTTATCTTTTTTTAATGTTATCGCTTTTAAATGGGCAGTGTTTTACTGTCATGCATATTTTATGGGGAGATATCCATCACAGCGTTTGGTTACAAGGATCAGCCGTGGCTAGTTTTGAGTTGCTGTGTTCACATTACAAATCAAACACTTTGTTCAGAGTAGTTCAGCAGCTCAGATCATCACAGGAGTTCAGACTCTCGGATTACTTTACTTGAGTATTTCCATTTTACACTACTTTATACTAACTTTTGCTTCATTTCAGGGGGAAATATTATACTTTTTTAGGGGGAGGGGGGCTTCTGTTTGTTTCCTTTGCACAGTTACAGTCATAAACATGTTGAAAGACTCCACAAGGTCATTAAATGTCTTTAGGAGGCAGTCTGTGAGTTTCTGCATCCCCTCGATGTCCGTACATTGTTTCAATAGGTAGCAATGAATAATACTGTTTGTCCATGGGCCCAGAGAAAACAAATAAATAGACTGTGAGGAAATATTGTACTCTCTACTCCACTTGACAGCTTTAGTCACTAGTTACTTTTAATGGATAATAAAACAAGCTTTTAAAATACAACACATTGTTAAAGGATATAGCAGTGTTTTTCAACCTTTTGGCTTCTGATGTCTTACAAAAAGCAATGTAATCAGTACACCCAAAACCAAATACGCTATTTGGAAAAGCACAAATAATGTGATGGAAACAGATATTTCCTCTGTCTGAAGTTGCTTGTTATTATTATTCTGAAAAGGTCAGCGCCAAGATTACTTTGGTCACATCTACCTCAATCAATGACTGATTTAAGGCACCAGATTTAACATTTTTAAGACATATAAAATATAAGTGTAGAGTTTCTATTTCTGATGCAAAACAGATTATATTGATTTATAAATCTTTTGTTTAATTTCAGAGAATACACCCCAGTTAAAGGAGGGGCGGTTGTGGCCTTCGTTAGGTTCAAAAACTTAGTTTAGCTGAAAGTGCAGAATGAGGAGGTGGAAATATTCGATCATATGCCAATATTAAATCATTTTGTTGGCTGAACAGATGTAGATGCAGACACAAATAATGATGTCTCTTTGCACCTCTAGCAGTTGGGTCACATTTCAGATGTCTCTATGTCTTTTTTTTTATTTATTTATTTTAAATTAATTCCACCATATAGTGATTTTTCTTTCTGAATTCCTCACATGGTTTCATTTTCATGATCTATCTCACAAAAGCTTAAACAGTATGAGTCCAAAAACTGTGTCAGAAGATTTTTTTTTCTTTCCTCTCCCATGAATCATCACACAATCCTTCATCTGGTGTCCCTCTGTATTAAACTGCATATGAAGAACAGTAGTCAGTAGATTAGTACCTTTACTTTAGTAATTTAATTACATTTTGCCACTAATACTCTTGTAATTTTACTTAAGTGGGATTTTTTATGCAGGACCTTTACTTGTAATTGAGTATTTTTACATTGCTGTATTAGTAGGGGAGCTAGGGGACCATTGTACCATTTTTTCATTTTTCTTGTCCACTTTGGACATTTGTAACACATTAAAAGTCATATTAACAGTAATCAAATTAGTACTGTAGTATCTAATAATGATACACAAGGGTTTTTTGTATATGGTTCAAATTATTTTATATGTCAGGCCTTGTATGCATATGGAGCAAAAATGTGTTTCTGCAGCTCTGCAGCTGTTCCAGTGATAACTAGATTTAAATTATTTAAATTAGTAATTAAGTTAAAAGTAATTAAGAGAAATATGTTCAAAAGTATGTCACATAAGATGCTTACATTTGGCCATGTGACCTGATCTTGCACACATGATTAACTCTTATATGCGAGCTAGTAACACTGCTATTAATATAGTTTGTTCATGTTCATTTTTAACCAATATTCAAAAGATCAAATTGATGCATGTTTACATTCAATGTCATGTAATCATCAGACAGCAGAAGAAAAGTTTTGCACATCCAGAAAAGTATATCTCATACTCCAAAAAAACTCCCGCTGCTGTTCCACAGGACAGGAGAGAATCTAATAAAGCATGTACACAGTGTCATCACTCTAATTTGTGTCTGTATAGTGTTACAACTGCCCCCTGTAACGATTCCCCTACTTTCACTTAAGCAAAGCATGTGAATACTTATTCCACCGCTGCTCATACTGCGTGTCCTCACATCAGTGTATCACAGAGTCATGTTGTGTTAGTGATTTTATGGCCTTTTAAGGTATTAGCTACTGTACAGGTATTTCACACGTGCACAGTTCAATAAAGATCTAATAAAAATCCTGCGGTCGTTTAATGACTTCATGGGCTCTAAATGTAGATGCTTTCACTGCTGGAAAGCGTAAAAAACGGTTAATTTAACTTGGTTGCTGCTCAGAGGGATATTACCGCTTTATTGTATTTCCTTTGTATTTAACCTCAACCCTGAGAGGAAGCAGGGAGAGGACTCGGGAATCTCCAGAGGGATCCAATTATATTTTCCTTGTGTTCGCTGCAATATAATGACTTTGCAACAGGATCTCTTTCTGCTGTCTTAGTGTTTTTTCAGACTTGATCTCAGCAGACTTAAGAAAAGGAATTTATTTTTCTTAGAGGCCCTTTATCTGACCTCTGTATTTCTTATCCTGAAACCAAGTCACAATTTTAACCTATAATGACCATTATAACCGCCTACGAAGTGCTCTCTCCTTCAGTCTGTGGTAGCAGCTCAATGCTTGCGGTAAATCGCCCCATTTAACTAAAAGCCATTATATACTGTAGCATAAAAACAAGAGGTTGTTGTCCTTTAAAGTGTGTATGGAACGACTTAAAATTCAGAGGTGAGTCACAGATCATGTTGAATTCAGCTTTGAAGTTTCAGCATGAACAGACGTGGTAACTTTCCAAGCTCCCATAGCTTGTGGCTAGAATCTTTCTGTGCAGGCTAGCACAAATTTGTCACCACCGACCAGAAATTTGTCTGCAGGCTTAAAAGATCCTTAGATGACGTTCAGCAGAGTTGACTCCCCAAAACAAGAAAAGAATGTCATTTTATAAATCGGATTATAGAGTATGGAAAATAGCATGAAAAAACAAATGTAACATACAAGTTAAATATTTGTTGGACTGCCAGAAGTTTAACATTTGCCTGATTTAATAAGCAAGTATTCACTCTTAGGAATAAGGGTTCCAAAAGGGTTCTCCCTGAAGGGCTGAGGTTCTATTCTTTGTAAGACTAAGGGTTCCATTAAGAACCCTTTTCATCCAAAGAACCACTTTTAGAAGAAAGAGTTCTTCAAGGATTGTTGAAATCCTTGAAGGGTTCTTTGTACCATAATATTGAAGGGTTCTTGATAGATGAAACCCTTGGAATATAAAAAAGGTTCTCAGTTTAACTCTTTGGGTGGATTCTAAAGGAAACCCTTGGAATACAAGAGCGTTCTTCTTCCTTGTTGGCATCCTTACAAGGTAGACAGATCCCAGATAAAACCCTTGGAATATAAAAGGAATCTCAGCAAAAGCCACTGGCTTCGTTCTAGATTAAACCCTAGGTTTATAAAAAGTTCTCAGTAGAATCCCCTGATTTAGTTCAAGGTAAAATATAGAGTATAATAAGGTTCTCAGTAGAACCCCTTGGGTGGATTCTCAATGGAACCCTGTGAATATAAAAAGGTTGTCAGTAGAACCCTCTGGTTGGGTTTTAAATTAAACTCTTAATAAGGTTCTGGATAGAACCCCCTGTTGGATTCTACATGAAACTCTTGGAATATAATAAGGTACTTGGTAGAACCCCCTTGGTGGGTTCTATAAGAAACCCCTGGAATATAAAAGGATTGTTGGTAGAAACCCCAAGGTCGGTTCTTGTTAGCAAAGTTATCAGGTGGAAAGATTAAGGATCAAACCCCCAAAATTTCTGGGTGCAACCAGTGTACGATAGAATGGTTCTCCTTTAGAACCTCTCATGGGGGTTCTGGTTCTAGATATAACCCTGTATGTTGGGTTCTAGGTAGAACTCTCTAAAACGGTGGAACCTTTATAAAAGGTTCTACCAGGAGCCAAAAAGGGTTTTCCTTTGGGGACAAGCTGAAGAACCCTTCATAGTTCTAGTTAGCGCTTTTATTTCTCAGAGTGTACAAGATGTCTTGCGGCTGAACATCCTGGTTTGATCAAGAGTACAAAGACTGATGCAATGTGTGTTGTGTGTGTGTGTGTATTGTGTGTGGGTGTTTTTTATGTACAGACATGTATGTATCAGCATGCCTGCAATGTCCAAATGCCACTGCTCGTAAATGTCGTGATTGCATGCGTGCATGCATATGTGTGTGTGTGTGTGTGTGTGTGTGTGTGTGTGTGTGTGTGTGTGGAGAGGAAACAGAGTGGTGAAATAGAGCAGAAGAATACGGGCCTGACATAAAGAAATCCTGGATAATTCTGCCTTAAGATGTGTGAGGGCTGCAAAGAGCGAGAGAGGAGCATCCAGAGGTCGTTCCCATGGCAACCTTTGCCCAGGGAGATCACTGACCCTCCCGCCCTGCAGTACAAGCGGAGCACAGATTGTAGGTCACATATGGCACCAGCGATCCAATCAGGCCTAATCTGGCTTGACTTGTGGGTCATAAATTATACTGGAAAGCTGGTTTACACTGAAGCTTATCTCATCTCTCAACCTCAGCAGACTCAACTGTACGTCTAATGGACGTGTTTATGGCAAGTTGATGAACTGACCCATTAACTATGTATGTCAACAATGTATGTTTTGTCTATCAGCAAAGGGCAAAAATAGCTCAGGAGCGTATGATACCCTGCTCAGTATAAAGCCGCCATCATTAACATTTATAGGTTAGATATTAGATAGAAGGTTAGATGTCTATATAGATGAAGATTATGAAATTACAAACACTACTCACTCCATTTATTTTAATTCTTTAATTCAAAATGTTTTAGTGCTCCCAACCAATTATTACATCCATTAAACAATGTGTAATTATATTAAAACTTTTTTTTTCACTATTTAAAATTTAAAATGTAAAATACTTAAACATCATGCAAAATAAATAATTAAATGAAGCTGGGTTATATTGCAGTATCAACAGCTGTGTGTCCTTTATGTGCATGATTGCCCTTTGAAATCTTAGAGTTTCTTATGATCCGTGATTTAATCGTGCAAAGCCAGGGAATTTTCTTTTCAGTCATAACCTAAAGTTCATTCTGTTAGTCTTTAAAGGAAATAAGAAATAAAAAAGTTGTCCTGATAAAATAAATATATAAAGAAATCACTTCAGATTACAAATAATTTTACAGTATTTTTATACTATTTTCACTATTTTAGAACCCAGATTTTTTTTATATTATATTATATTATATTATATTATATTATATATATTATTTTTAATCCTCGTATATTTGTTGACATTGACTTCGCTTTACTTTGCAGACTCATGCTTGTGTCAAAATTATAGTAACAATTGCAAAATCAACATTTTTTGTTCTTTCTTTCTTTTTTATTCTGTTTTCTAACTTTATTTAAACCCAATATATAGAAAAGTGAAGGTGAAGGTTGCTATAAAACATTGTTAAGATAGGAAATACATATATGATGAATGTGTTATTTTTGACTCTGCAATAACAACAAATATATTTCTTTCGTTTGCCAGCGTTGCCCTAAACAGTGATGTTACTTGACGTTACTTTTGTTTGGGGTCAGTTAGACCACCAGAGAGGTCTGACTGTCTGACACATTCTGGATTTTGGGGAGCGATCCTGTGTAAAAGGTTTTGTCAAAGTTTCATCAAGAATCACTGATAACTAAAAGTCCATTTTATTTAACTATTCCGTTTTGTAGGTATGAAGATGTGTTGATTCACATTCATGATCAAAATTCAAGATCCAAGACTGACTTTATTGTCCACAGAGGGGAAAATTTCTCTTGTTATTTTCACCAATGCTGCAGCCAAAAAGACAAAACTGCACACAAGGTTCTCAGAACACCTTGGCAGACAGAAAAGGCATAGATACAACAATAATAATAAACAAACAAAAGAAATCCCTTTTTCCTAAAGATCCTTTAAATATAAAAACAAGGACCGCAGTGTCTATCCCTTAACTACCACTTTATTTTTAAATCTATTTGATTTGCCAGGAGGGACCTCCTAGCAGCTGGAAGCAGCTGGAGTGCAGAACATAAGATGAGTCAGTAACTATTCTTATTGTCTTCTCTTAGTGTAGCCTGTTCATAATTAGACTGCAAGGACGTACGACATATGCGTTAGGGAGGAGTTCAGTTTTTTGTAGAAGGCGTCTAGACATGTCTTAGGTAAAAATATTTGTTATAAGTTGATAAAATCATTTTTAGTATGTTTTCTTTCTTTTTTTCTAGCTGTTACATAGAGCCCAGGGTCTTTAGGACCCAGTTCAGTGAATGAATGAATGATTTTATTTGATGATAAAACATATATAACACTGCATTGCAGTCATTACACACATTAATAATCACTGAGCATGAAAACACAATAAAGCCTTAAGGTTTATGTCCATTGTGGTCATATAAAACTTAACACACCAGAAAATAAAGTATATTTTTCAGAATGTACCTTTAGTCAGATGAAAAGGGGAAATTTCAGTGCTGATGTTCTTATGTTGTCTGCACTCAGATGTTATAAATCCAACTTTACGCCACAGAGTCGTCAGTGTGAGAAACTCTGGGGGAAGCACTCTATCCAGGATGTGGAGATTCAGAAGCCGGCGGCCATGCAGCAGAAACACAGATATGATTTGAATGATTTATACGCCGTGTTTCTGGAGTATTGGGATAGTGCGGATAGCCAACCTCGGAGGGGCCTTATAGTTTTATGTGCCTTTTGTAAAGGGTTTCCAGATACACACACACACATACAGCGATGTGGGAGCGTAATAAAAAGCTCCCACTTTCTGAGGTTCAGAGAGCTGTTAAATCCTATTTTAGGTCAAGTATGCTTCATGGTCTGGATCATCTAAATTCTTAACACTCAGTTATGCATTAATAAAACCTCGGTTTGTATATGGGAAAACATTAATTTTCTGCAGGCATGGCAGCGAGAAAGTATTTTTTTCACTTACTGTACGTGTAATTCTAACAAACTCCTGATTCAGCTTGGTGTGCTGGACTATATAGACTGCTGCATGCTGATAAAAACACTGAATCTAATCTGGATGTAATAAACACAATGCTGGAGGAAATGGAAAAGCTTCTCAGTGGAATATAAATATTTCATGTGTGTGAATTTAAAGTAACACAGTATTACTTGTGGAAGACAGGAATGACTTCGGTGTCCAGCATTTGCATGCATATTTCCTTTTCCAATCCGAGACACTAAAATATGTTTTTCCTGGTGTTTGTCAGGTGGTGAAGCTAAACAAAGCAGCTCTGTGCGTGTACTGGTTCTGTCTCAATCTGATAGAAAACAGCTCCTGATCTCTGACTGTCTCTCCCTGCTCCATCACTGCCCCATGGTTGGCGATTTCATGAGTGAGCTGGTAATAATCACGGGTGACTGGATTCTCACCTTTTAGCTGAGATCCATAAGTGAAGGCACAGGCAGCTACGTGCACTTGTGAGGCCTTCGGTGGCCATATGGGAATGCTTGAGGTCTGAAGTCAGAGGAATCTTTACATCTGCTTCTCGTTGCTTTATCTGCTTCTGATGTGCTTCCAAGTCATTGAAATAACAGGTTACATTAGGGAGAGAAATGCTGTAATTATTTAAAAATGTAAATGTGACTTATTATTGCAGCATTAAATGAGTTTGCACATTGTTTTGATGATGTTTGTTGGATCCTAGAAACACATTGGAAGAGAATAAGCAGTTAAATGGTCAGAATGTAGACGCAAACATAATTTTACGCATCTTGAAATATTCAAGGAAAGTACTTGCAGGTGTTAATAAAATTATTCAATGTCTGCTAGCTGGGCTGAAACATTACTTCACATGCTTATTTGTTTTCTTTCCTGAAGGCAAAGTCTCTCCACGTTTCAGATATTTTGAAAGTAATTCAACATATTAAGTGATTTTTTTGTATGAGTGCAGCTCCAGTGGGAATCGAACCTGTAACTGTGTGCAGTGTTAGACTGGAGTAGACTCGAATCTAAGACAAGTTCTGATCAGCAAAACTTGGTTTAGATTTTGGAAATCAAGATTTAAAATTAAGCAGACCGCAATTATATAATATAATAAACCAAAAATTAAATAGTTTAATCAATATAGAGATGCTTGTGTACCCAAATAAAATAAATAAATAAATAATTAAATAAATAAATATTATAATAAAGTAGAGGGGAGCTAGTAAAAGGGGTGGGGGGTAACTTTCTGCTGCTCTGTACTGTTACTTTACAAATGTTACATTCTTTGCTAGCTGGGTAAAAAGTTAACAAAAGGTTACATTGTTTGCTAAAAGGTTGAAACGTTACATTGTTTGCTAACTAGCTAAAAAAGTTAACAAAAAGTTGCACTGTTTTCTAGCTAAACAAAATACCACATTGTTTGGTAGCAAGCTAAAAATCTAGTTAGCCTAATTAGCCTACTAAAGATGGCCCAGCAGAGAGGATCTAATTTCTCCTACTTTGAGAAAAAACTTGTTGACCAAATTAATGGAGCAACAAGACCAAGTAATAGAAGATTAAAAAAAACACAGACAACGCAGACTGTTTCAATGGATCAACTGGGGTTGAAGAAAGAAGAGACATAACATAAAACTCAACTGGGTTCAGTCTGTCCGCTAACTTTCTTCGAGGAACTTGATTATTTCGCTCAGTCCATCTCAAAAGGCAGCAGTTATAAAAGTTAAACCACTTTAAGTGTAAACTTAAAATTAATACTGGATCACTGTTTAAATTAGAGTTTAAACTTAAGATTAAATTTAATTCTGTTGCACCAAAACTTTAGAGTAAAAGCTATTTAATATTGATTTTTCAAAATTTTAAGTTGGTTTAAAAGTTTGGTGCAACATAATTTAAAGTTAAACCATGCTTTAATTGGGTTTAAAAATGAATCCTCATTGGTTCAACCCAGCTGCACAGCACTGCATGAGCAAAACTACACACTGCAGTAACCTACGTCTCCTCCTACTCAGACTGCCCGTCTTCCTTTCAGTTGAAGCCCCTCAGCTCTCCAGTCCTGACGTCTGCATACCGTACACCACCCAGTCTGAGAACACACACACACAAACTGCCTCACTTCTTCGAGGTCTTCCAATCTTCATTTTTGCTTCTGGCATTTTCTTTAAGTTGATAAATTTAAACTAATTTGAATATATGTGAATAAAAGGGAACATCAGTCTGTTTGGATAATCTGGCACACACACTCCAAATGGCTGTGTGATTTCCTAAAAAAGAACAACAGAAGCATTTTAGCATTTTTTAGAGAGCTGACGGTCGTCCAAAATTATTCACAAAACATGTCCAAGCAAAGTGTGATCCTTATAAAAAAAAAAAAAATTCCAGCCATTTTCATGATCATATTGTGTTTGAGAAAACAAAGATTTTAGAATTTTATTACCATCCAACACTGTTTGGAAATGAGCTCTTTAAATATATTATATAATATTCATGAACACAGTTAATTATTTTAAAAAACATTTAGTTTAGTTAGTTTAGATTTAGTGAAGTATTTGTGTTTGTATCAAATTATAAGCTGCTATAGTTGTTTATGTGGTGTTTTGACTATTTGTTCAATTTGTATTTGTAATATGTACAATTTTAATACAATTACATTTCTGGCTTTTTATAAATGTCATACCTAACTGTAATTCTAACTTTTGCTGGCATACATCCTGCTGTTCTGATCAGACCATGTAAATTATTAGTTTAGTTTCAATATGAATTCTATCTTAAATTTGATTTTTTAATAAATTTTAAAAAACAGTAGCCATCATGTCCAGTCATAACACCTCAGTCTAGACAGTTTTCTAACTCTCCTGCTGTCCTTCTGAACTCTGCAGCTGACTGTATCTTTAAAATGTCCTCAAGGTTCACTGAGTTTGATGGAACTTTCTGGTACAGTCAAGTGCACACAGCGTGAGTGATCAGGCCTTTTCTTGTTACTGAATCATGCAATGTTCAACCTCTCAGACTGCTTGTTTTAGGAAAGCAGCCCTCCCCGTCTGGACGGAAAGGAAGACGAGAGGTACGGCGGGAAGGAGGAGGAAAAAGGTGACAAGAGCAGAAATCTAACGCTAATGCAATCTGAAATGGCCTGTAATGCCCCGTTTCTAAATTGGAAAAATTGACCTTCCTCCGAGAGGTGACACAAGCCTACACTCGGAGACGTTTCAGGGGCTAAGTGGAGGTTTCGGAGCAGGCTGCAGCAGACCCTGGAGGCCAAGCAAATATTTCATGAGTAATTTAATATCTGGAACATGAGAGCGCGCTGCACTCAGGATGCTGGCCCGGATATAGACAGTGATCTGGGAAGAAGGAGGGGGAGAGAGGCGAAAGGGCAGACCAATGAGTAGTTAATGCTGTACATCAACTTTCCTCCGAGGGTGCTCGAGGGATAAAGCATTACCACCACCTTCAAAATCTCTGTTCTTCCACTGGTCACACATCTGCAACCCCCCTACTGAAAGGGACATCAGCATCTATGATTTATTCAAGTTAAAATACGACTGAACCGTCTTAAAGTGGGTCTTAAAATGATCAGCAGCTCTTACTGTAAGCTACAAGAAAGCAGCATTAGAATTGTGTGAATATAAGTCTTTTGTTTGCTGTCACACCAACAAAGAAAAGCACCAAAGACCCTGAATACATGCTAATAAAGCTGCCCACTCAGAAGGAAAAAATCAAAGGATTTTCTTCTTGTGCCCATGAACTAATCATGCTTTGCCTTCCGCCCATGGACGGATTAGTGTTTGTGCTGGGTGAACAGCTTTCATTACAATGAACGGGCGCCAGATTTTATGAACTGGATCCAGTATCCAGTTCATAAAATACCAGACATCCATGCCTCTACCACACAGCAGTGCTAGCTAGCTAGCTGCTCATCAGAACAGAGTTAGATGACACGTGTGAGGGATTTTTTGTGGATTTTTACAGATGCTGAACACTAACAGGAACAAAATCATGTCTTAAAGGGACAGATCACCCAAAAAATGAAAATGCAAACTGGTCACCATTCACTGAGCTTGTTTAGGAGATTCTGCAATGCTGTTTTCCTGTGAAACTCCAGCAGTGTTTTGTGGACTAAAAAACTAAAACCAGCCTTCAGGATGCGTAGATAATGACTGAATTTACATTTTGAGGTGAACTATCCCTGTAAAGTAGGGTCTGGAGGAAGATTTCCAGAGCAAAACTAAAAGAGAGAGACTGACAGAGAGAGACATTTGGATTTGTTGTAGCAGGGAAAAGCACAGGTGTAGCTAATAACACTAATGATGTATAGATCCTTGAGCATGTAAGGAGGCGCTCATGTTTCTAACACATACTGGCTCTTTTTAAATCTGATTTTGTTTATAACATGCTACCTGTTGAAAATGAGCATTTAGCCCTGTTTGTTCTGTTACTTAATTACTCTTTGTCTAGTAAACTGTGTGTAGCTTTAGCACTGGTGGAACAGGACTCACTAAAAACTCAGTATGTCACCCGGGGGTGCTGCCTAACGTCCACACAGACTTTGCCTGATGCACGCTCTTGTTGGTTCTCATTGGATTATCTCGTCACCTCAACTGTAACCTAAAAAGTTGCTTATTAAACTAATCTCAACCTTAACCACATGATTAAACTTGCAGAAGTCCTCACGCCTGTTTGCAAATATAAACAGAGACAAGTTTTTTGTGATATTTTTTTTTTTCATAGATGCGCAGCTGCAAACATGACTAGACTTCCCTGCAGATCGTCAAATGACATTTACCTGACTATTGATAAATTCCCTAATTGTCCATCTTAAAGCGATATTCCAGCTTTACATGATAACCCACTCAATATGTACTCACCCCTATGCCGATGTGAGGATGGGTGAAGATCTTCAGTTCACAAAACAATCCTGGAGTTTCAGCAGAAAACAGGGTAGCAGCCTCATCCTGTTATGGTTTGGACATTTTCGTGGTAATTTCCTGTTTTATTTTGTAGTATTGGTTTCCCTTGTGTGTCCTTGTTGCTTTTACTTCCTGTCTTTGTCCTTTTCCCGCCCTTGTTGATTACTGATTTGGTTCACCTGTTGTTGTCCACCCACCTGTGTTTGATTACTTCCCTGTCTATTTAGTCCCTGTGTTTCTCTTTGTCTTTGTCAGTTCGTCGCGTTGAGTTGGTGCTTCAGTTTCTTGTGTGTTCTCTAGTGTGTTCTCCAGTGTTTTTGGTTTTCTCCCTTTCTGGATGGTTTTTGTTTCACCAGTGTATGTTGGATGTGTTTTTCCCCTTTTTGGACTTGGACTTCTGCCTGGCTCTGTTTTCTTTTGGATCCCTTCGTTCATGTAAGCCGGTGTTTTTTGTTACCTTTGTTTGTTACATTAAATTATCATTTGAACTTGCACAAGTGCTCCCGTCTGCATTTCTGGGTCCACCACCTCCAGAGTTAGTCGTTGTCTTGGCATCAAACGTAACAGTACGAACTGACCCAAGATCATGGACCCAGCAGACCTTGCACTTACCAAAACCATGGACCCCGCAGACCTTGCACTGGCCTCAGAGGAGCTGAAAAGGGCCTGCTTTGAATTTGAGCAATTGAACTCAGCCATCAAAGGTTGCACAGATTTTAAGCGGAGAATTTTTGTGTATACTTTGATGGAAAAGACTCTTTTATCAAGGCCCAAGATTTTGTTTCTCCCTCCAATTACTCGGGTCCTTACAGTGATTGCGGACTCTAAGCGAGAATTACAGGCTGACTTGGATTCTACCAATTTTGAGCTCAGCAAGGACTCGCTAAGTCACCAGCCTCCTGCTAAGCCAGCTCCTCTGCCAGCCAGTTCATTGCCTGAACCTGCCCTGGACTCATTATCTGAGAAGCCCCCCAGACGCAAGCGTAGCTCTCACCGACGCCATGCTTCTCAGCTGCCCAGCGCCCTCGAACCCCAGCTGCCCAGCGCCCTCGAACCCCAGCTGCCCAGCGTCCCCGAACCCCAGCTGCCCAGCGTCCCCGAACCCCAGCTGCCCAGCGCCCTCGAACCCCAGCTGCCCAGCGCCCTCGAACCCCAGCTGCCCAGCGCCCTCGAACCTCAGCTGCCCAGCGCCCTCGAACCTCAGCTGCCCAGCGCCCTCGAACCTCTGCTGCCCAGCGCCACGGAGGTTCTGCTGCCCAGCGCCACAGAGGTTCTGCTGCCCAGCGCCTCCGCATCTCCAGTCCCGGTGGGACCGCCGCCACCATCTCCTCTTCCGGTGGGGCCGTCGCCACCATCTCCAGTCCCGGTGGGACCGCCGCCACCACCTCCTCTTCCGGTGGGGCCGTCGCCACCATCTCCAGTCCCGGTGGGACCGCCGCCACCATCCCCTCTTCCGGTTGGGGCCGTCGCCATCATCTCCAGTCCCGGTGGGACCGCCGCCACCACCTCCTCTTCCGGTGGGGCCGTCGCCATCATCTCCAGTCCCGGTGGGACCGCCGCCACCACCTCCTCCTCCGGTGGGGCCGTCGCCACCATCTCCAGTCCCGGTGGGACATCCCCTCTTCCGGTGGGGCCGTCGCCATCATCTCCAGTCCCGGTGGGACCGCCGCCACCACCTCCTCTTCCGGTGGGGCCGTCGCCATCATCACACGCCCCGGTGGGGTCACCGCAGCCAACTCCCCTTCCGGCTGGGTCACCGCCACCATCTCCAGTCCCGGTGGGACCGCCGCCACCACCTCCTCTTCCGGTGGGGCCGTCGCCATCATCTCCAGCCCCGGTGGGGTCACCGCAGCCATCTCCCCTTCCGGCTGGGTCACCGCCACCATCTCCAGTCCCGGTGGGACCGTCGCCACCATCTCCTCTTCCGGTGGGGCCGTCGCCATCATCTCCAGCCCCGGTGGGGTCGCCGCAGCCATATCCTGTTCCGGCTGGGTCACCGCCACCACCTCCTGTCCCGATGGGACCGTCGCCACCATCTTCTCTTCCGGTGGGGCCGTCGCCATCATCGCCAGCCCCGGTGGGGTCGCCGCAGCCATATCCTGTTCCGGCTGGGTCACCGTCACCATCTCCTGTCCCGGTTGGGCCGCAGCTATCATCTCCTCCGGCTGGGCCGCAGCCATGTCCTGTTCAGATGGGGCCGCCGCAGCTATCTTCTGTTCCAGCTGGGCTGTCGCCATCGTCTCCTGTTCTGGCTGGGTCATCGCCATCGTCTCCTGTCCTGGTTGGGCCGCAGCCTCCTCCTGTTCTGGCTGGGCCGCAGCCTCCTCCTGCTCCGGTGGGACAGTCGCCGCCACCTCCTGCTCCGGTGGGACAGTCGCCGCCACCTCCTGTTCCGGTGGGACTGTCGCCGCCTCCTCCTGCTCCGGTGGGACTGTCGCCGCCTCCTCCTGCTCCGGTGGGACTGTCGCCGCCTCCTCCTGCTCCGGTGGGACTGTCGCCACCATCGCCTGCTCCGGCTGGACCGTCGGCGCCTGCTCCTGTTCTGACTGGGTCGCAGCCTCCTCCTGTTCTGGCTGGGCCGCAGCCTCCTCCTGCTCCGGTGGGACTGTCGCCGCCTCCTCCTGCTCCGGTGGGACTGTCGCCACCACCTCCTGCTCCGGTGGGACTGTCGCCACCATCTCCTGCTCCGGCTGGACCGTCGGTGCCTGCTCCTGTTCTGACTGGGTCGCAGCCTCCTCCTGTTCTGGTGGGATCATCAGTGACTCTTCCTGCTCCGGCTGGGCCGTCTACGTCGCCGCCGCAGCCCCTTCCTGTTTCTGCTCCGGCTGGGCCGTCTACGTCGCCACCGCAGCCTCTTCCTGTTCTGGCTGGGCCATCTACATCGCCGCAGCCACTCCTAGTCCTGACTGGGCCACAGTCACCTTCAGAGGGGACCTGCCTTCGTCTTCGTCAGCGCCGCCGGCCTTCAGAGGGGTCCAGCCTTCATCTTCGCCAGCGCCGCCGGCCTCCCGACGGGTCCCACCTTCGCCTGTGGCTTCCTGCTCGTCCTCCCGACGGGTCTCGCCTTCGCCTGTGGCCTCCTGCTCGTCCTCCCGGCGGGTCTCGCCTTCGCCTTCGCCTGTGGCCTCCTGCCTGGCCTCCTGAGGGGTCCCGCCTTCGCCTGTGGCTTCCTGCTCGTCCTCCCGACGGGTCTCGCCTTCGCCTGTGGCCTCCTGCTCGGCCCCCTGAGGGGTCTCGCCTTCGCCTTCGTCTTCGCCTGTGGCCTCCTGTTCGGCCCCCGGAGGGGTCTCTTCTTCGCCGCCAGCCTCCTGCTCGTCCTCCTGAGGGGTCTTGTCTTCGCTTTCGCCGCCGGCCTCCTGCTCGTCCCCCTGAGGGGTCTCGCCTTCGTTGTCGACCTCCTGATCGGCTCTGCTCCCCTGGGTGGACTTCAGGCCATCCGCCTGAAGTCTCCGGCTCCGCCTCTGCCCTGCCTCCAGGCCGCCCGCCTGAGGTCTCCGGCTCCGCCTCTGCCCTGCCTCCAGGCCGCCCGCCTGAGGTCTCCGGCTCCGCCTCTGCCCTGCCTCCAGGCCGCCCGCCTGAGGTCTCCGGCTACGCCCCTGCCCTGCCTCCAGGCCGCCCGCCTGAGGTCTCCGGCTCCGCCCCTGCCCTGCCTCCAGGCCGCCCGCCTGAGGTCTCCGACTCTGCCTCTGCCCTGTCTTCAGGCTCTCTGCCTGAGGTTTCAACCTGGCCCCTGCCCGTCCACGGGTGAACAGACTTTTGGACTCTGCCTTCCCTTGTTGCCAGGCTGTATGCCTGAGATTTGTGACTCTTTTTGTTTTGCCCTCCTCCAGACCCCCTCCGCCCACCCAGCTCCTCTTGGACTCTTTGTTTTGGACTAGTTTTGAAGGGACGTCTGGGATCCGTCCCTTAAAGGGGGGGTACTGTTATGGTTTGGACATTTTCGTGGTAATTTCCTGTTTTATTTTGTAGTATTGGTTTCCCTTGTGTGTCCTTGTTGCTTTTACTTCCTGTCTTTGTCCTTTTCCCGCCCTTGTTGATTACTGATTTGGTTCACCTGTTGTTGTCCACCCACCTGTGTTTGATTACTTCCCTGTCTATTTAGTCCCTGTGTTTCTCTTTGTCTTTGTCAGTTCGTCGCGTTGAGTTGGTGCTTCAGTTTCTTGTGTGTTCTCTAGTGTGTTCTCCAGTGTTTTTGGTTTTCTCCCTTTCTGGATGGTTTTTGTTTCACCAGTGTATGTTGGATGTGTTTTTCCCCTTTTTGGACTTGGACTTCTGCCTGGCTCTGTTTTCTTTTGGATCCCTTCGTTCATGTAAGCCGGTGTTTTTTGTTACCTTTGTTTGTTACATTAAATTATCATTTGAACTTGCACAAGTGCTCCCGTCTGCATTTCTGGGTCCACCACCTCCAGAGTTAGTCGTTGTCTTGGCATCAAACGTAACACATCCAGTACAATGGCAGTGAATGAGGCCACGGATAAAACGTTAAAAAAAAGAACACAAAACAAACACAAAATGTCTCCATCCTGCTTGTGTGGTGTAATCCAAGTGTCCGCGAGCCGCGACATTAAAAATTAACCGCAAGAGATGCCATTTTTGCATCCTACCGGCTACATGCTACAGTTGACATTTCGGCTAAAAACATGGCGTAAATGGCGTCTTTTGCGGTTAATTTTTAATGTCGCGGCTCGCGGACACTTGGATTACACCACACAAGCAGGATGGAGACATTTTGTGTTTGTTTTGTGTTCTTTTTTTTAACGTTTTATCCGTGGTCTCCATTCACTGCCATTGTACTGGATGAGGCTGCTACCCTGTTTTCTGCTGAAACTCCAGGATTGTTTTGTGAACTGAAGATCTTCACCCATCATCACATCGGCATAGGGGTGAGTACATACTGAGTGGATTATCATGTAAAGCTGGAATATCGCTTTAAATTTATACTGCAAATATGCACAAAATAATCAAAATATCGAAATATTTTAGCACTAACTACATTATGTCCAACGTTTCCATCTACAGAGGTGTGAGGCCGAATGTGCAAAATATATGAAACATGAACAGTATATTCTGTAAACCTTAATATTTGACACAGATTAAGAAAACTGATGTCAGATATTGAATGCATGTACTCAGAGCAGTGGATGAGATAGTAATGGAGTGTTCACTGCCTGTCCTGCAAAACCTTTTTAGGGAACATCAGCATAAACTTGTCCTGGATCACTGTTGGAACCTTTTAGTCATTTGGGCATTTATGAAAATGAATTACATGAAGAGTGTTGAAAATACAGACTGAGCAGATGGAAGACAAATGTCTCAGCAATCCGAGGAGGAAAAAAAAGTGTGTCAGGCAAGTGTAAAATGAGAAAAACTTAATCTTTACTCCAACAGAGAAGGACTGACTTACATTAAAGTAAATATAAACCACATAAAATCATAAATGCTGCAACAGTTCTCCCTCTTCACCCAACTGAACTGCTTCTCAGCAACAACACAATGAGTGCTGCAACTGATGGCTGGGAGTTGTAAGAATGAGCCTTTACAGCAGCAGGTGTTAGATATGGAGGTAGGAGCTAAAGTAGTCTGAGAGTAGAACGAGCTGGAGAAGAGAAATTGCTCAGATAAAATGAAAATTAGGCTTATTTTTCCCTCATGGGTACTCTGCTCCAAAAAGTAGATAAAATAATCATTTGCTGCGTAATCTTTCCACACTTAAGGCACGCTCACGTCTCATTACTTTGTAAATGCCTGTTTAGGGTCAGCTGAGTACTTAAAGCTTCACTAGGCAACACTTTTATGTAAACAGCATCTCAGGATTAGATATTTTGCCCTTCTTGTTATGGATGTCAGAATGAAGTTCTGATTGATTTCAGCTCTTCAGCCTCAAACATACAGATTTAACAGCATTAAACAAGGTTTTTGTATCCTGATCTTTCATTTGACATTTAAAGGTGTGGCCTCTTACAATAGTTAGTTGTTATCAAATACAAACACAAAAGGCCTTGTTCAGTTTGACGTTGGTTATTTGCATATAAAACACAAACAATATTACGTTAACATGAGATAACATGAACAATGTGAGAGCAGCTCTGGTGGATCTGCTGTCTTTTCAAAACAGAGCAGTGTTATCGGCCAGTAATGTGTTGTACTGCTTCAGCCCAAAAGTTAAGGTGGTTCACTCTACACGGCAATTACAGTCAAACGGGATAAAATCCTGCATCATCTGTTACTACTGGCACACACACAAACATACAAACTAATGTATTATTGAGTGTAAGAGAACTCCCAGGATGCAGCGAGGGAACATGTCGATGCCATGTTGAGAACAGAGGTATGTATGACCAAACAGGAGGGTTATTCAGCTGTGTGTAACACATTATGAACATGATATACTGACGTTATACTGTAAAATCTTGGGACGAAGCCATTTTGAGCTAAATTTTTCAGATTCTCTGAAATGCATACGTGACAGCTGTTATGTATAAAATGAATGCACTTTTCTGTTTCACAAATAATACAATACCAATGTCTAATAGGCTGAATGCAACTGACTGTGAACAGACAACAGTTGTCTAATCATATTCGAGATAATCAGCAGTATTTAGGCAGGACAGGTTTGTCAAGCTTTGGTTTTCTGCTGTGGACGTTGGAACTTTTTTGGGAGTGCTGTAAATATGGGCAAAATTCCTCGCAGGGCTGGAACTCTGACTTGCAGCCAGCGGCACAACAGCTAAATTCACCTACATGTCAATAAGATTGACAGCACGGATACACTCAAATAAAGCCAACAGCAAATTAACAAAGTTCTCTGCTTTCAACCACCAGATAAGACAAAAGTTTAAAGGGACGGTTCACCCCAAAATAAACTGAAATGAATACTGGAATACTGGAGTTTCACAGGAAAACAGCATTGAAGAATCTCACACACCGTCGCACCACACACACCCAGTTCAGAACGTGACTCCAAGCTGAAGATTTAGGCAAAAAATATGGTGTAAATGACATCTTTCAAGTCAACTTGGTATGTTGGGGCTTTAGGAGACTCGAATTAAACCTGACCTTCAGTTGGCATGAGGGTGAGTAGATAATGGCTGAATTTTTGGGTGAACTATCCCTTTAAGCCACCTCTAATATTAAGAGAAACAAAGCTTAAAAGGTTGCTTTGACAGAAAAGTTACTTTTTACTATAACTAAAAAGTAATCATATTATGTTAATTATTACTTGGTATCAAAAGTAATCAGTTACATTACTGGATATTCTATATTATAACTTATACCTGTGGCGGCCTTGTAGCGCTCCAGAGTTGAAGTGCTGATCCAGTGAACTGTTAACACCCAGGAAGCTTTTGTTGTAGCTGTCCAGATGTCGGCCGTGGTGGAAACATAGTCGACCGTTCTGAGTGTGGCCTTGAAATTAGATTCAGTCACCACAGATTATTTCTCGAGGAGCCAAACAAGCTCAGAATAATGACGATACCTCCACCTGTGGACAGTATGCCTGTCTCCCTCATCCTTCATTTAGCTTTTTGGCCAACAGCTGACGTAACCTGCCCTGACCTGCCACATGTACATTTCAATCAGGACAGACAAGTGAATGACATAAGGATAAGGTTTATTATAATGGATGATGTGTGATAATAAAGTCTTGACAGAAAGTCTTTGGCACTTGGACTCTATAGAGAGATTTACTTCAGGGTGTCGGCCCTGAGCAGCGGCAGAGATAAATCCCCCCAAAATAAAGGGTGCAAGTCCCCCTTTAAGAGAACAAACACAGTCTGATATTTACCCCCAGGGAACACTTACTACCGACTCAGAGAGAAACGACCGCTATTAATCAAACAAAAGTTGTAGCAAAATATATCAGAAGGGACGGTGAGCAGCAGATAGCCAAGAACCCAGAACACCACCACCAACAACAGTTTTTAGGCCTAAAATGTGAAGAGAAACTGAGCAACCCAGAAATACGAGCACTTAAACATATAAATACTTGAGACACAGATAGCGGTGGCGAGGGAGAAACAGCCATGATTTCCCTCAAGACCACTGATGGCAACTTTGAAGATACGCCGACTCTTAGTGGAGACAGTTCTGCTACCTGTTAGCGCTATTGTTGTGTGGATTAGGCCTGGAAGTGCTGTGACCATGACTAGCTTGCACGTTTAGGCCTGCATGACTCGGTTCTATATTGCTGAGTAATATATTACTAACACTGCTTTAATCTAGATCAAACTGTCAAAAATACACAAAACTTTATATCCATGGTGAAAGCAAAGACGTCTTAAAATGTGTTAACTGCCTCGAGATATTTTCGCTTTTTCTCTCTGAGCTTTTCTGTCACCAACTTTTCATTTGTTCTGTACTTTATCTGTGTCGTTTGTGTTTTTGATTCAAGTTCTGCTTTGTGTGTCTTGATTTCATTTGATTATTTCCAGCTCGACCTCTGACTTGGACAGATAAGCAGGTGAAAGTCCCACTTCCTGCACCTGCCTTACATGCTCAAAGTAGCCTATTGACAATTCTGGAGCCGTGTAACCCTGAGTCAGATGGGCTGTTCCAGCATCAAGTGGTGCAGTAAAGGCAGCTGCTGCTTCTAAGGTCTGTTTTCTTCACATGTCAAAGGAGTGATGGAGTGATAAGAGCAGTTTGGAGGGTCTTTCTTAGCCGTTACAAAACCAAATCACAAGAGCAAAGGTGTAAGGAATGGATTAAACTGAGCTTATCCACTCTAACATAAACTGCAAAGTTAGCATACCTCGTTAATGTTTGTAGTTTTAAAATTGTGTTATTTTCAGTGGTAAGGGGAGCATCAGTTAGCTAGCTGTGTATTTTCTGAGGTTATAGGTTACATTTTTACCTGTTGGCTGTTCAGGACTGGAACATCCACTCAGTGGAAGCCATGATGCTGTACATCAGAGTTCAGAGCAAGGATTGACTCCTTCCTGCTCTTCATCTGGTTTGGGCAGCCACACAACTCCAGCCAAAGTTGCATGATAGTGTCATGTTTGAGAATACAAACATTCAAGCACAGAATGTACCAACTGTGTTAACTGTCCGACTGTGTTTTCTATAGCAAGTGTTGAAACCTGCTCAGGGTATGTAAGAGCAAATAACATTTTGATCATATTTTATTTACATTGCAGTTGTAGAATGCTATGAATGCTAGCACTAACCCTCTCTACACTGTAAGACATGAAGAGTGCTGCTCCATATCATGAGCTGGAGAGGATGCTGACTTATTGCCTGGAACTTCTTTCTTTAGCCTCAGGCATTAAGAATTTAGCATTTATCATGTAGTATGTTCCAGTAGCCTATTTAAGAGCCTTTTACAAGCATTATCTTGGGGTGGGGCTGAGTGTGCAGTCTATTGTGCAAAACAGCATTTGTATTATGGTTTTACCTTTGTTACCATAGATCACATTCAAGGCCATTTTTTATGCAATTGCTTAAAAGACTATTTTCATGTACAAACTTGATTCCACATAAATAAAAACAGAATACTTTTAGCCGGTATTCCATGTAATACAGTACAAAGACAAGATATTTAAACAGATTTTGGTTTATTGTCTTTTGAAAATATACAATCATTTTGAATATGATGTCTGCAACAAGTTCCAAAAAAGCTGGGACAGAGGCAGGTTTACCACTGTGATACATCACCTTTTCTTTTAACAGCACTTGTTTCAGAAACTGAGGACACTGAATGTTAAAGTTTTGAAAGCAAAATTTTTTTCTCAGTCTTGCTTGATATACAACTTCAGGGGCCCAACAGTCAGGGGTCACTATTGGGCCCCTGTTGTATTTTGTGCTTCATAATGCACCACACATTTTCAATGGGAGACAGGTCTGGACTGAAGGCAGGCCAGTCTACCTGAACTCTTTTACTATGAACCCATGCTATTGTAACACAGGCAGAATGTGTCTTGGGATTTTCTCGCTGAAATAAGCTGGGACGTCCCTGAAAATACGTTGCCTGGATGGCAGCATATGTTGCTCCAAAACCTGTATAACTACTGGCATTTATAGGGCCTTCACAGATGTGACTGTTAGCCATGAAGCCGTGGTGACAGCCCCAGAGCCTTGGTCCTTCTGTGGTACTTGGTATGTGTCGTGCAGATCCTTCACTGGGTGGAGTTGAGGCGCCATTATGTAACTGGCCAGTGTTCCCACAGGCTACTTAACCCTACCTGCCCAGTCATCAGTGCTGCACTGTTCCTATGTCGCTCCTTACGATCACCATGCCATACTGCCCTTTTCTGGTTTCACGCTGACAACATGCACCTCACATTATCCAACACAGCCATGCACCCTCACACACCACTGAACGCTCCTTTGTTCCAGCCTAGGAGCCGATCATATCGGCATGATTTCCAAAAAATTTGAAATGTGGATCTGACAGACCTCAGCACACTTTTCCACTTTGCCTCAGTCCTTATTTGAGAAGTCTGCAACAAATATTGCATATATTGCTTAAGCTTTGCATGGCAGGGTCTTAACTTGCATTTGCAGATGTGATGACAAGAGTTGTCTTAAGTGTTCTTTGCTCATGTCATCACATCTTTTTCAGTTCTGTTGGATAATCTTTGTTGAAAACTGAAATTTTCAGTCTTTTTTGTCCATACTTTAACAAAATAACATAATCCAGCAATCATGTAATTTAAAAATTCATTCATTACCTTTTTTTTTAATATTAGTGGCGAAATGAAAAAACATTGACATGCTGATAAGTTAGAGTTAAAATGTTAACATGCACACAGACTCTTCTGAGCAGCTCCTTTGTCACAGTAATATTCTGAGATTACAGCTCTCCTGTCTCCACTAAGTGGCTCCACAGTCGGTGTCTTTCCATGAATGATGTCTTTTTCTTCCTCAGGAGGATGCTGTGAAGCTGCTGACATTAAAATCGATCGCTGTCAACACGTTGCCGGTCCTGATAGCACGAGGGACTTTGACAACTGTGGCTGTGTGAAGACCTGCAGACAAGGACGCGCAGCTCTGCCGTGCTGGAGGAGACGGGAGGTGGGGAGAGCGAAAGAGAATTTGCAGGTCTCCGTGCACTTACCTGTCACTTCTCAGTCTCAGGTGTTTCCTGATGTGACTACATGGACACATTTTAATCACTTCTCTCACAGACTGTGAAATATGAACCATAAACCAAACTAACAGCAGTATATAACACACAGGTTGTTTCTGTGTAGCTGAACCAGAATAATGGCCATTTACATTTTAAACCTGCTGTTGAAATAGAAGCTTTAAAATTGCAAACTGATTAAACTGTGTTAGAGAATTGCAAGAGATTAATCTTAGAGTTAGGTCTATAATTTAAGATATCAGGTTGGAATTTCGTTGTGGCTTTGTGTATGTGTTATAAGATAATCTCTTATGCTTTTATGTTTGATATCAGAACCAGAAATACGTTGATTGATTGATTCCTGGGGGAAAATTGTGTTACTTTACTGTCCCCATTCAAGAACAGAAATATATGCAGTATACAGGCATAGAGAAATCACAAAAAATAGAAAATACTGCAAAAATATGTGCATTATACAACAATGTATAACATTATATAGAGAAATAAGAGTGGAAAAATAAGACATGAGTAAAAATATGTATGCTACAATATATACAGCAGTGTGCATAAACAAATCTAAACAATAAGGATAGATATTGGATTAATATGTATAGTAGTGTCTTGTGATCGCATGAGAGATATTTGGGATGACAAGGAAATAAAAGGTAATAGTTATTATGTGATAGGGGAACTGGTTGAGATGAAGCTTTCAACAGATACACTCTAAGCTGGAGAGTTTCAGTGGCTTATTTTCAAAAAAGAATAAAAATGCAAATAAAAAATGTAAATATCAGGCCATGTTTTAATTCACAAATATATACATGATATCAAAGTTATATTTGTCTTTATGATGAATTCAAATCAAATCAAATGTTTTATAGAATACAAATAACACTATAGTGAAATTCTTAGGTGCCTAGCTGTAGAATAGACAAATAAAATAAAGATAAATATTACAATAATATTACAATAACATATATTTAAAAAAGCAAATAGATATGTTGTAAAATACAATAAAATAGTCATGTTTAAAATTGAATAAAAATGAAAGGTGGACCATTGAACAATATTTTCAGTACGAATCACCAATTTTGAGTTCATTAAAAAAAAACAAAAAACTGTGAATCAATATAATCAGTGCATAATATGCAATTTAATGTGATATTAGAGCCCCCTGACTGTAGAATGCCCTTCATGACGAGATCAGACGTGCTGAACTGGTGCCCCCTTTTAAATCACCCCACAAAACACATTAAAGCTGCTTTTATTGTTGTTGTTGTTTATTTTATTAGTGTTGTTGTTGTTGTTATTATTATTATTATTATTATTATTATTATTATTATTATTCATTCATTAATTCAAGCTTTATCTTAACTTGGAAATATATTGAGGTAGAGACCTCATTTACAATGTAGCTGAGTAAAACAATAAAAACTAGAACTGCAAGCAGTTATGAACGGGGGCCAAGCCTCCCGCGCGACTCGGCCCCCGTGCGTCGCGGAGCCCACGTAACGCAAACGGCTCTATTTTGTTACCAGGAGGCACACCGCCAAGATCTGCTATCGAATGTGGGGTCGAATAAGGCTGCCCTCTCTCTCCGTTCCTCTTACTGCAATGGGAAGAGCACTGCAAGTGTCAAAAGCAGAATATGTTTGTTGTAAGAAGTCACGCCCACTTTGACCAAACATCACTAAACTTTACGGCCAGGCTCGGGTGGGACTCTAGATCGCGCTTGCCAAATTTCGTGCGAATCCGAGCAACTTTTTTGTCGCTTAATGTTTCTCTGTTTATAGTGCCCCCTGTTGCCCAATTTGCACCAAATTTGCCACAGAGCCTCTGGTTGACCTCGGAAACAAGTGATTCAAGTTTGATGTTGATAGTTTTTATTTTGACAAAAATATGCAACGGTATGTGTTTTTTAGCTAGCAGAAAAAAATGTTTATTTATAAGTACGGCGTTTTTTGGAGTAGCAAAAGTCTTTTGATAACTTTTGATCAGGCAAGTGTGAAGATTGTGTGTGCAAAGTTTTGTGCAGATGGAGCATACATCCTAGGAGGAGTTCGAAAAAGAAGGTTTTTGACGTGTAGCGACTTACAAAGAGAAATATGCTGTGGGAGTGGGCGTGGCCTATGTCAAAAGATGCGGCTCTATTCAGGGAACACGTGGATATAAAGTTTATGAAGATGTGATTTAAAATGTGGAAGTTACAGGCTAAAACGCGTTTGCGTCCGTTACAGCGCCACCTAGTGGAGTAGAAGCACAATTTTTGGTATGGGTGGTCTGTATCCTATTCTATATATACCCTGTAAATTTCACAGCCCTCAGCATAATACCTGAGCTGAAATAAATGTTTGTTGTTTATCTCGTAATAAGCCACGCCCACTTTGACCAGTCATGATTACCTTCACGTTATGGCCTCAGGAGTGACCCAGCAACATAGTCACCAAATTTTGTACAAATCGGTGTTCCCGTGTAAGAGATGTAACGTTGCCATATTTGCAGCGCCCCCTAGTGGCCAACATCAACCAAATTTGGCTCATACCCCCACAGTCACATGTCAATCAAAGATCTCAGACTTGGTGTCGTTAGCATTTATTTTGACCGAGCTATGCAACTGTTCGCGTTTTTATAGCTAGCTAGAAAATTTTATTTGTTAATAATTTGCGCATATTTTGATGGAACAAAATTCTTTTGATAACTTTAGGTCAGGTCCATGGGCAGACTTTACGTGCCAAATTTCACACTGATCGGACAAAACCCCATGGAGGAGTTCGGAAAAGTAAGTTGTCCAGTTTTCGCGATGTAGCAAAAAAAAATTTTAGGCGGAAATGGGCGTGGCCTAGCCCAGGTGATTCAGGGCAATTCAGGGAATCTGTGTATATGACGCTTTTGAATGTGCGACAAACGGTTTGGGAGTTATAGGCCAAAAGGCGTTGCCCGTGGTTATAGCGCCACCTGCTGGCAGACATATGTCATTTTTTGCACCTGAGGACCCTGCAGGGGTCTGGACCAATCCTCCAAATTGCACCGCCCTCCCATGCACGGTTTAGGCTGCAGCAGCACTTTTACCAACGGAAAAATAAAAATAGAGAAAAATAATAAAAATCTGAACAAAAACAATAGGGTTCCCAGCACCGCTGGTCCTGGGAACCGCGTATGCTTGCATACGCGGTCCCCAGGCCCCGCGGGCTTGGCCCCCTAATAAAAGCACTTAGACACAAAAACACCGAAGAGAAACTAACACAAAAACCACAATGAAAATTTAAAAATAAATAAAAACTGTTTAAATGTAGGGCACATTAATCAGCTAAAACAGGAACACCCAGAAGTAAAATGTGATACAGTTAAAGATTTAAATTGCCCCTATGGATAAAAATGAGGAAAGCTTTAAATTGTTCTGCATGTTGTTCCATGTTGCAGGTGCACAATATGAAAAACTGGATTTTCCAAGTTCAGTAAAAACAGCCAACACCTGATGTGTGAACCAAACACCTGACTGATTCTGGTAAGAGCCCACATTAAGATAAAGCAACGCATTGATGGAAGAAGGACAAAGACCAATGAGAGCGTTATAAATAAATAAAACCCAGTGTCCTTCATGTCTTATTATTATTATTATTATTATAATCAGTATGAAAGTGATGTGCGTATGTTTTTTTTGGTTTTTTTTGGTTTGCGTGACATAAGCTTCCAAAATTAGCTACACAAACTGGCAGAATACAAAAGTTCAACACAACCTTCAGGCACATATTTCAGACTAAAGACCAGTTAACTGGGGACAGCTTGTCCTGTGAGGGACAAAAAGCCGTGTCCTCAATCGGGAAAAGGCTGATCTTGGGGTCACCGTAACCTTAACCTGACACTAACCTCAACGTCAGTGTCAGGTTCAGGTTAGGGTCGGGGTAAGTCTCGAAAAAAAATGTAAGTCTATGTCCCCTGAAGTGACCTAGTGTGTGTGTGTGTGTGTGTGTGTGTGTTCGTGTGTTCGTTGTGTGTGTGTGCGTTTGGCTGTGAGATGTGTTGACAGCCAGCTCTGGATGGTGGAGTACTTGTGCCAGCTTCGAGCCTCACCATAAGCCATGGCTGGCTGGATGAGGAGTGTCACACAGGGGTCATGAAGAGTTTGGTCCTCTGAACTCTGCGATGTTTGCTGAAGCATGGAAGCATCGATGCTCCACCCCTCGAGGCGCTGCTGCCCGCTAAATCTGTGTCAAACTACATGAGCCCGATAAATCTCCTCTGCAGTGAGAAATAATGAGAGACATCCGCTGTTCGCCTCTGTTGGTGGAGGCTGATCAATGCACCACCCATAGTTATTGAGCTGTGTAAATGACAATCGACAGAATCTAGTAAGTGTGAAACTGCAGGAGGGCACGGTGAGGGGACGGGCACAGAGATGTACATTGAGTGACCTTTAAGCTCCATTGAGTCCGATATGTATAGCAATACACTGAAAGTACTTGAGTACTTGCTTTTAAAAATACTTAAGTATTCAAAAGTACAAATTACCAAGTACATTTGTTTAATATCAATACATTGCTGTATTGTTTTCACGATGCATTTACAGAACCTTGTAGCTCTCTGAAACCACCTAATGAAACACTGACTTGCTTGTAGAAAGTCTATAGAAGCACATATAAAAACTTCAGCGTGGAAATGCAATCAAAAACAAAAAGGACAGCTACTGTCATTTTCTGACGTAACTGCATTAAAATTACTGCATAAAATTAGATTGAATCCGACTGTAAGGAGTTCTCCAAGTCTGTTAAATGATGGAGATTTCTTTCTGTCTTCAGGGACAGTACATACATTAATTATGTGGTGTTTTTCACCCCGATAAAAACAATCCAACATTAAAAGCCAACTACTAATACTCAAGTAAAGTACAGATACCTAAAAAATGTACTTAAGTACAGTACTCAAGTAAATTACTTTACTTTGTTACTGTCCACCACTGCATTTATGTTTTACTGTATGAGCATGAATTCAAATACTTCACACCTCTGACTGACACACTTCTGACATAAGCTTCTAAACCTAGATTTTACATTTTTGCCAAACAAAATGGCCGAATACACCGAAACAAGTGAGTTCAACCTCTGTGCGTTTTTGATGTTACTCTCACCAGTGATTCAGTGATTTTTCCAATGGCTCTCGGGCTCTTGGCTCAAAGGGAAACAAGTTGTGGGAGCCAATCTTTTTATCGTTTCATTAAATTTCACTAACCTGATGTGCCAGATGTTTTGTTATACAGAAACCATCTGAGAAGTCGTCTCTGGGAACTGTTTTGAGAAGTTCAGGTAAGGGCGGTGGCTCCATTGGTGGAGCGTGTGGCCCATGTGCAGGGGATGGGTCCTCGGAGGCGTGCGGCCCTTTGCTGTGTGTCCTCCCCCGACTCTTTCCCCCATTTCCAGTCTATCTACAAGCTGTCCTATCAAATATCAGATATTAATAATGATCATCTAAAATTGATCAATAGATACAGTTTAAATCAATGGTCAGTGACAGGATAAGAAAGCAGAAAAAAAACATTTTTACTGCAACAAATTTTGTTTTCTTTTCCTCTGGACTCTGCTTTTTAAGCACACAAATGCAAATGCCAAATGAGAGGTACATGGCAAGTAAACTTCAGTTTAGGGCTCACAAGCCAAATCGGTTGATGAAAAACTGGTTAACATTACGTTCAAATTTTAAAGAAAGAAGCAAGAAATGATGGGTTATAACACACAAGGTCACAGGCTGTTTTTGAGCTACCTGAACAGTGTGAAATGACAGCTGTTATAGGAGGCTGAGATATTTTTCTCAGCAGCTGATGGACTAAACCTGTTACTACTGGACAGAACTACATGTGGTGAGAAAAAGATATTCAGTGATACACCTTTTCTGCTCGAAATGTAAACATTTATAATAAGCCATTGGTAAGCTGTTGAGATTTGTTGTGTAATTTGTTTTGTTTTTTTGCCACCTAGTGGTCAAAAATATATTAATGCATCTTTAACCAAATGTTCCTAAAATTTCTTTTTGTCCCAGTTAATATTAAGACCAAAAAAAGACTCCATGTTTCATGTTCCAGGCACTCTTGAAGTATAAACAGAATGGTTTTACGGAGCGTCTGATAATATAAAAGCCATTATTAGCATGAACATCATGTAATGCATGTCAAAAACCAGTGAATGAGTGACTAAAGAGGCATGAAGCATGAAGAAGAATTGGCAACAGATGGAATTTTCCTTCCAATGCAGTGAAATGCACATCAACCCTGCAATTAGTTAGTTGTACTTGTATACCACACACACACTCACACACACTCACACACACAAACACACACTCCCACACTCTCACGCATTCCCGATCTGTTTATGGTTTGCAAGTGACACTGAGGGCCATTCGCTGACCTACATAGACCTCGTGTTTGAGCAGCTCTTAGTGGGAACGCTGCGTCCAGATGCCCTTCTCTCTGCTCTGGAGTGAAAATAGGTCAGAGGTCGGGGGCAGGGGGGGGAAACCAATCAAACAGGAGGATCCACACAATCATCAACGGGCTCCGCGGAGGAGAACAAAAAGCCCGGCTGCGTGTTTATGCCGTGTTTGCAGTTGGCTCGGCTTGTCTGTGGCCACACATCAGACACCACAGGCGTGAACCTTCAGTTACACACACGAGAGGTGTGCGGCGTGTGTGTGTGTGTGTGTGCTGGGTGGGAGAGCAGTGTGAGCAGTGTGCCTCAGTCACAGATGCTATAAGCTGTAGAAATGTTCATTAGTGAGTAATTTCAGGGTCTGACATTAAGTGGTTTCTAAAGGGCTTAAGATGACTCAGTGTTACACATCAGCTGTACTATTATTGGTGAGATGAAGCTTTATTATATGACTGTGCAGCTCTGGTCAGGGCCACAATGAGTCAAGAACAAGTCAATGCAGAGAACAAGTTGAGCAAAGGCTATCTGAGATCACACTTCATTAACAATATAATGCACTGAATTTATCCTCCACCATTTATTTGTTAAAGTGTAAATTAGGTTCTCTATCTCGTGCCCTCTAACAGTAGTGTCCTGACATGAACATTGCCATAGATACAAAAAAGATCTTTGTACTAAAGCCGGCGAGTGATGACACAAAATAATGATGATTACTATGGAATAAACTATTGATTGCAGTAAATACGTGACTGAAGGACTCATCCTGGACACAAATGACCTCTTTGTACCTGTTTCACATTAATACACTAAAAAATAAATAAATATAATAGATTTCAAGACTTGAAACCTGAGTTTTGAAATAATAATTTCATTTTACGACTCTAATCTTTGGTTTGTCATTATTTGGGTGCTTGAAAAGTAAAGGGTTGTGACTGAAAATGTTTAATCATTAATACTACCCAGTTCACTTCAATGACTTCATTCAACATTTTTGAAATACACATTTTTTGGGGGGGGGTTTCTGAAAACTCAAAGATTCAAGTTAATCGAAAGAAGAAAAGTAAATTATCTCAACAAAACATAAACTTTTTTTTTCAAACCTGAGGAGTCTGAATTGGGCTCAAAAGTTGCCTTCAAATTTTGCGTTTTCTCAACTTTTTTCGTTTTTACGGTGCACTATTGCTGCACTAATGCTGTGTCCCAATCAAAGTCAGAAGTTTGGGCTCGTCAGTATCATTAAAACTAGGTAGATCTCTTGCCTTCTCAATGCTCTAGTTAGGCGTCTTATTCCTCATCGGACTGGAAACAACAGAATCTCCCCACCTTCATTCAATGGATGAGAGACCTGATGAGCTTGATACACAAGGAGGAATGACATACAAAAGTTTGTTCAAACTTGGGAACCTTTCTGGTCTGATTTCATTTCTTTGAGACCTTTGTGACCTCATATCAGTTTGCATACTATTTATATTGTATCTTAAAAATATGTCAGCCTTGAGATAACCCTTATAGCATTTATTTATTGAATTTAATTTTCTTTTTTTTTTCACCTATGCCTTCTTTTACAGTAATATTTACTTTTGCATCCCATTGGATGTATTTATTTCACTCTCATATTCACTGTATTTACTGCTGATTTTATTATTTATATTTTAAGTGCTTTGTGCCTCTCTCTTATATTTATATTGACTCTGTGGGTTGCTCTTTTTCCCTTTATTTTTTATGCTTTATAGATTTTTTTTTTCTCTCATTTCCTCCCATATGTTGTCTGTCTGACCCTTTTTTTTTTCTTTTCTTCTCTTTACTCTAAAGTTTATAGGAGCCAGAGGTTGAGGAAGGAGCTCAGAGGTGGGTGGATAAGAGGGGGAAGTAAATTCAGATGTTCATTACATGTATTGTATTTTAGCTCTTGTCATAAAAATCAATAGATCAAGAGATCTGTCAAAAAGAAAGTGGAAAGAAAGAGGTTGGAATTTCCCACTTGAAATTTCCAACTTCCGACTTCTAAGCGTGCAAAAAGCCAGACGTAAACAATAAACATGCCTGACCGTGAAAAACTGATGAGTTTCTTTGGCAAGTGTGCGCACAGTTGAACTCTCAGCAGTGCAAGCCTCCATGCATATACAAACAAAGCAGGGGAGAAAAAAGACGGCACGAGGTTACAGATGCCCTTATGCATTTTATTTTATGGTACATTACTAAATGATAGCATATTTTAATGTAATTAAATACAGGCAAATAAACTTAACATTGCCTGCACATGTAAAATGTGCACCTCCATTGTTGTGTGGCATCAGACAGCTGCTTCTTCATGAAGTCGGGGTAGATTGATTTGCTCCAAGAAATCCAGCTTTGAGTGATGTTCCACTTACTTTTTTTTTTAAAACATTAAGTTTACTCAAAGATGTCAGGGTGCATACTGTGCACTTGACTTTTGACCGTGCTGTTTGTGGACATTGTTTTGCCTAACAAAGCATTTCACAAAGAAAACTGAGGAGTGACTCACACATGCAAAACAGTTAAACAAATCACAGAGGGCAGTAGGACAGCATCAGTGAGACTTTAAAAACTAAAGATAGGTTCTAAATCCTTTCCAAATCATTTGTTGCCTCTTTGGATTTTATTGGCAGCATCATTTCAAAATCACAGTTTGAATTTCCAACCTTCTTCTCGAAAAATATAATGAAAAGCTGCACAAAGTCAGAGTTCCTACTTGTAAACTCGTTCCATCTACTCCAACTTCATGAAGAAGCAGACATCACACAATAAAGGCAGCTCCCATGGAAACACACACTGAAAAGAGTAAATCATCAAAATGTATAGCATATATTTAATTAAAAATACACATTATGTAGTATAATATATATATCATATAGTCTAACCTGTTCTGCATGTAACATTATGTCAAAATATATGTTGTTATGGAATGGATATTTAGATAAATTAAAATGTGTAATGGCGTCTGTTACTTCTTGCACATCTTTTTTTTTTCTCCTGTTCTGTTTATATAAGCAGGGAGGCTGCACTGCCGAGAGTTCAGTTGTGTGAACACTGGCCAAAATTACAACATCGGTTTGTCACAGTCACGTTGGGCGTCTTGCACATGGAACGCTTGGAGGTCGAAGGAGTTGGAATTTTCAACTGGGAAATTCCGACCTCCGACTTCGACCGGACACAGCATAGCTCTGTGTCCCAGTTCACACTCGAAAATGGACAAAATTAAGTTCACTCAAAGATGTCAGTGTGGATGCTGTACACTTGACTGTGCTGTTTATGGACGCTTTTGTCAGACAAAGTGTCTCACATAGAAAATTGAGGACCGACTCACAAATGCAAAAAAAAAAAAAAAAAATTAAACAAATTGCAGAAGGCAGTAAGACAGCTTCAGGGAGATTTTAAAAACTAAAGATGGGTATTAAATCTTTTCCAATTAATTTGTTGTCTCTTGGGGTTTTATTGTCAGTATCATTTCAAAATCACAGTTAAAATGAAAGCTACTGGTACATGAATCTTTCCTTTCCCAGAACAGATATTATTGAGTCTATGGGGGGTTTTTTAACCGTAAAACTAGTACAAACATCTTTAGTACATGCTGTAAACAGTATTATTAGAGTATATACACTTGTAGATGTGAACTAGGACACAATATTATGCTGCGTTCCAGACAACTTGAGAATAATTTCCAGCCTTCTACACGAAAATTACAATGAAACACCCATCAAAATCAAGAGTTCCTGCTTGTAAACTTGAGGCAACCCAGACTTCATTAAGAAGCAGCTGTCTGTATGTCACACAATAAAGGCAGCACCCATGGAAGCGCACACAGAAAACAGTGAACCATCAACTGAAAGGCCTGAATTTGATTAAAATAAAACAACAATCACATGATATAACCTGTTCTGGATGTAACATTATGTCAAAGTGTGTGCGTTATTATGGAAAGCAACATTTAGATAAATTTCCAAGTACAAAAGTGTCGTAAAATAAAATGTACTGTATAATGGTGTCTGTTACTTCTTGCATGGTTTTTTCTTTCTGTTTTGTTAATATGTGCAAGAAGGTTGCACTGTTGAGAGTTCATGTGTGTGTGCACACTTGCCAAAGGAACATCGGTTTGTCACAGTCACATTTGGAGCCGTGCACCTGGAACGCTTGGAGGTCGGAAGTTGGCAATTTCAGCTGGGAAATTCCAACCTCCAACTTCGACTGGAACGCAGCACAACTGTGTCCCAGTTCACACATGAAAATTGACAGAATTGAGTTCACTCAAAGATGTCAGTATGCATGCTGTACAATTGACTTTTGACTGGACGCGACAAAGCAATTTGCATAGAAAATTGAGGAAACAAATTGCAGAATGCAGTAGGACAGCTTCAGAGCTTAAAAACTTACTAAATGTGTGTTTAACTGGCAGTATTGTAAACTGAATTCTACTGGAAACATAGATTAGAACAAAATGGAAAAGTATATTGATTTCTTGTATCGTAACTAGTAAACCAGTACAAACATCTCCAGTTCACCGAGACCAAATCAAACCGTGATCCTAACAGGCAACGAGCGGTTTATTGTTCTCCTGAAGATAACTTGAGAGCTTAATGTGTTTCTCACAGATGAGGAGAGATGCTGATCGATCTGCAGGAGCTCTTTTTCTAATCATCCAACTGTTCGTGCAGAAGTGTTTCTTTATTGCTGAGGGAACAAAATAAATACTTTTCCAATTAAATTTTCATATGAACTAGAAACTTTCAACAAAGCAGACATACAGCCCTGCATGAAGCTTCAAAGAAAGATTTGTGATCAACACTTTGTGTTTTTTTTAATTCAGCAGCTATGATAAGCATGAAAAATACTCATTGTGTTGTAATACTGTTGGGTTTAATCTTATCATACAACTGTGAATAGAGCTTTTTTTATGGCAGTCATATTGATATGAAACAGCAGGTTAACACAGGTTTAATTAATGAAATAAATTAAGGTCCCATCCTGTTTAGTGTACCAGAGCCATGGGCATAATTTACTGAAGGGAACGGTGGTTATGTTTTTGGATGAATCAGAAACAGTTGTGTGCTCAGTCTGAGGAGAAAACTGGGAGCTAGAACATATGCTGCAGGTGCTTTGCCTGCTGTGATCATAACATTATGGCACCGGTATAAAATCTGGCACCCGGTCTGACTGCTTTCTATACTTCTCCACCTGGCTTCAACCTTTTGGTTTGGTTTGATGTTTGGTTTGTTTGAAGTTTTTAATAATAATCAGTGTTATTCCAGAATTCCACTGTTCTTGCCAGTAACCAGATATGTAACTAATTACTTTTTCAATTAAATAATGCCATTACACAATTACTGAAATTTAAATGGGCTCTTAATTTGTTACTTTTGTCTTCCCTGAATGCAGTGGACAACTGCAGAGGATAGCAGAAGTAGCCAACAAATGCAGCTTGTTTCCTGGATTTTCTGGTTTATGATCCAAGGTTACTCGACCATGGCGCGGTGATGGCAGCACAGTTCAGGCAACGTAAGCTTGCTTTTCGTCATCGTAATGTTTCTAATATAAACTGGCATCACACAACTCATATAAACTACTGTAGCCACCCTTGGTTAATGTGCACATCTGCTGGATGGAGGGATGTTAGGGAATAGACACAAAATGAATGACTAAAGGACTCAACCTCCTTTTTGCAGAAGGAACATAAAGGAGAAATATCTGGTCTGAGTTCACTCAGCCATTCACCCATTTTGAATACTCAGCCATGTTTCTTCAGCAAACATTTCTCATGCATACCAATATATAAACCTATATATTTTGTATTGAACTTTACATTTAAATCTAAAGTATAGAAATGTCCATAATAGTGTCTGTAAAATTTCCAAAAAGCAAGAAGACATCCTTTCTTTTATGGACACCATGAACGAGCTTCTCAGATTATTTGTATTTAATTATACTATACTGTTTAATTTTGTAAATTGATTCTCTAAAAACATTTATTGGGCTATTGCATTAAAAAAAAAAAAAAAAACTCGCATTGCATTGCAAGAATGGAGAATGGATTGGGCAACTGGCTAATAAGCTAATAACAACAAACTACATGGTTTGGTTCCAAGATGGTGGCCTGCTCGCACATGTACAGCAACGGATCATGTAGTGACAGAGCATCCTGTGGATGTTCATCTACTAAATCCTAATATGCAATCCACAGGCAATCAAAGTGTAGCTTATAAGTAGGAACGCTAGTCATTGCTGCCCCCGGTGGTCGGGAGTAAAATAATAATGATATTATTATTGTTATTATTTAAAAGGCATTCAAAGACACTTTACGTGGCAGAAAGAAAAAAAGACAAGAATAGAAACTGTAAAGGGACATCACCAAAAAAATTTAAGTTCTCAATGATAATGGGTACAATGATATATATTTGACAGTTGTCAATAAAACAAATAGCTACAATAAAATAAAATAATATATCTAGACTAAAATAGTACAATATAAATTTAGATATGTGTGCCTTAATAAGACAATTGAAGCAGACATGTAAAAGTAATGCAAAAGTCACTTCATAATTACTTTTATATGCAGGAATTAGAGAAGTAATCTGTTCAACAGAAGTGATACAGGGCTTTCTATTCAAAGTACTCCATGATGATTCACCCATTCACACACACACGCCAGCAATTTGGAGCTCAGTTTCTTGCCTAAGGACACTTTTGACATGGAGACTTGTGGAGCAGGAGATCGAACCAAAAACCTTCTGATTAGTGGACGACCTGCTCTGCCTCCTGAACCACAGCTGCCGCACATGAAGCAAGGGATACCAAAAGTGGTAAGAGCGAGATAGCAGAGGTTTTTTTTTTTCAAGTTGACCGCCAGAGAGACAAATATCCACAAAGCTGCATTTTGGTCTAATGAGGCTACTGCTGTCAGGGAAAATTGGTTATCTCTGGCTCCTCCGCAGTGGATTTCTCTCTGTCTGACTGCTGATCGTTTGTCCAAAAATGTTGTTTAGAAATGCCTTTGAAATTGTTTTCTTTTTTTTTTTAAGTTTTCAAAGGCTTTAGGGGATTTTCCCCGGCTTAATAACAGCCCTGAAACTCACTGTAATTGTTTTATCATCCTATCTGACCTTCACTGTGCTGAGCAGATACTTTACATAGTTTGTTAGGTTCCAAAAAACGTTACGGATTTGTGTGATACTGTAATTGAGTGTCACATGTCAGAGAGAATTTTTCTGGAATGTTCTCTCATGTTAACTGTCCTCGCCATCTCGCCCATGTGTCGTTGTCACGTGAGCGTCCTGGCAATTGGTACCGGTTAATTTTCCACTTTTCCCTCTCTAATGCTCTTGGCTTGACATGCTGGCAGGCAGCACAACAGTTTTGTTTGCCATCCACAGAACATCCCAAACCGAGACGCTGCTGCACCCCGGCTTTCCCCCGGGGACCCGACTTGATTGCAATTTTGTATCAGGGATGGAAAGACTTGTGGGTTTTGTGTTGGTGGCAACTGTTGGCAAGACTGCGGAGACTTGGCACACAAATATCAAATTAAAAAAAAAAAAAAAAAAGAGGGTGGGGAGGCCAAGATGCAACACAAGCCACCAGAGCTATTTACTTTAATAGTGTTTTCCTCCTTTTCCTGCTGGAAAACACATCACAGTATACAATGAGATTACAAACATGTTTATAATGCAGTCTCATGACAATTCAAAGTTTTCTCTCACACAATATACTTTTATTTCCTCTTGTGTTTGACAAAAACACAGTGATGTAAGCCCGTCCAAGATATTGAGTCACTCAAAAACTCTTCACGCGTGAACCGTGCTTCATCTGAGAGCAGCATTTGAGAAGGAGCAGACCAGCATCAGGGACCAGAGAGTTTAAAAACCTGAGCGGTGCACTGATGCCATCTAGTGGCAAAGACATGTCACCACATGTCAAGATTTTCTTGGTATTTGGTCAGTGCCTGCTAAGGACTTTTTCCACAGCAGGCCTGTCATAGCAGGTGTTACTAATAACATGAACTCGACAGTATGATTGCTGGCAGATATACTGATAGACAATAGTACAGGAAACACAGGTGTTAACTATGATATTAATTAAGGTCCATTTAGAGTCTTTCCAGTGAGCCAACATGCACCACAGCAGCACTGTGACTCTGTTTTACCTGAAAGGAGCAGAACCGTAATTAGTATAATCAATAACACCTGTGTTTACACTAGTATGGTGGCTGCTGTGAAAAGGTCTCAACTGAAACAGCAAAATGAAGCTATATTTGTTTCATTATATACACATGTATTCTGTGAAAATGTCCTCATTCTTCACTTATTATTCTGTTTTCTAACAATACAGTGAAAAGCAGAGAGAGAGTTTCAGGATCTTAAGGCTGCTGCTGCCCTGTTATGTCATATGTTTCACCAATATGGCACTGGACTGCTTTTTAACGTCAGCTCTTGTTACATTCAACAACACACATGTCTGTCAAAGCGTGTCAGTCATCTGTGGCTCATCCAGTTTGACACTATGATCTGATGATGACCTTGGCCTCACTGACATGATGAAGATAAATGTACAAAACAATCTGCACTAAGTGAGCTCTGAGAAAGTCACAGTAAGAGCATAACTGACTAGTTTATTTATACATTTTTTTAATATATGACATAAAATCCAGGAACATGGGCGGCGCGATGGCGCAGTGGTTAGCGCTGCCGCCGCAGAGCCAGAAGGTCCTGGGTTCGAATCCCCGAACCGGCAGGGCCTTTCTGTGCAGAGTTTGCATGTTCTCCTCGTGTCCGCGTGGGTTCTCTCCGGGTACTCCAGCTTTCTCCCACAGTCCAAAGACATGCAGCAGGTTAATTGGTGACTCTAAATTGCCCGTTGGTGTGAATGTGAGAGTGAGTGGTTGTTTGTCTCTGTGTGTCAGCCCTGCGATGAACTGGCGACTTGTCCAGGGTGTACCCCGCCTCTCGCCCAAAGTCAGCTGGGATAGGCTCCAGCTCCCCGCGACCCTCACGGATAAGCGGTTACAGAAAATGGATGGATGGATGGATCCCCTTTGTATTTATTTATTTATTTATTTGGGCTGACATGTAGGGTGAGAGCACTGCCCTCTGTAGGTAGGGTTAGAGAGAGGACTGGTGCGGGCAATCAGTGCCTCTTTGCCTGAATCCTGGTTGATGTGTGGTAGGACTGCTTGGTGTGTGCAGGTAAGGGAGATCTGGGGAGAAACACTGCTTGTATGTATTGTATTGATTTGAAATCTAATGAGGTTTCTCATATATTTAATTGTAGTGAAGCTGTGTACTGATTGATCCTGACTGATGTATGCTCTGTAGCCTCATGTTGAAGAGGAAGGCCATAGATAACTGCTTTTGTTTGTTTGACTGTGGGCCTATCACTAATAATATAATACTTCAATCCTTTAGGAAATTCAGCCCTTGTCTCCCCTGTTGTCTGAGCCAGAGTAGTCAGCCTGCTGATCTTCCCAAAGTGAGCAAGGTAACCTGCTGTGGTAATGTAAGAGTGTTAATCCCTCCAAAGTATTTTTGCCAGTTGATAGAAATGATTTTGACCATGTTTTCTGTTGTTGCAGACCAGGTGCCAGACTGCTGCTTTGCCTGAACCAGCCCATCTATGTCGTCTGGCCTAATTTGTCTATTATGTTGAATTGGACTCAACCTTAGTTTTAGTGTGAATTGTCCATGGTTTGTATATTGCTACTGTGACGACTAGATTCAGTAATGTCCTTTTCACCATTGTGAGCTGAACCACCTGAAATGGACTCTTCTGTTTTTTTGTTTTTTTTTTTTTGTTTTTTTTTTAAATAGGCAGCGGGACGAGCAGCAGGGAGCACGTGTAGGATCCTCACCCTCGCATGCAGTGTGGTCGGCCTAACAGTGGTGGTCACTTGAGTGTCTTGTAGATTTGCCTCTCCTTGCAGTGTAAGTTGTAGTGTAAATGGCAGTATTAGTGATCACAGTGGGCTCACGTGGTGGTAATTACTTGGGTCTGCGATTAAAATCTCCCCTGTAAGTACCCTGCCTACTTACTTGTTGACATCAAATACTGGTGTTCAGTTTTATACTGGAGTTTGCATTTTTTAGATGTTAATTGTTTTAGCTATTGGTATTGTTAAATAAAAGTTGATTGCCTCAAACTTACACTTGTTTCTTTTTCTCAGGTCTCCAGCAACAAAAAACTTATTTTTAAATAAATATTCTAATTGTGAACTAAATGCACATATCTTGCGCTCCTTGAACCTATAAAGTTGTATTGTGTATTAAGTTGGGGCCTATAATGACCATAGGTTTATATAGACATCGCAGTGGTCTTAAATACTGTGTTTGGTCACACAAACACAATGGCACCACCCGTTTCTGTATGAATATGCGTTTTGCTAAGTTTTGTTGTGGCTGAATGCACCTGTTGTGTATGCAAGCATACTGCTCTGCAACACCTTTTTAATACTCATTGCTGCTGATTGGATAACACCTGCGACATACCCACCAACAAGAGAAAACGTATCTCAATGCCTGTTGCACGGTCTTAAGCACTGTTTTGAGGAAACATGTTTTTCAATCTGAAACCCTAGCAAACAGGTGCACAGCATTTTCAGACTGATTGTGCTCCTGTTGTTTATACCTGAAAATCAGACATGCCAAGCTGTTTAGAACAGATATTAGTTTGCTAATTAGTTACAGTGGTTGACAATGTGACTTTCTGCTTCAAGCCCAGCAAAATGGCATGTTTGGTGTTTCATTTGGTGGGAGGAGCTCAGCGAACTGAAAAAAGACTGCTGAGAAAGAGGCACAAGGTTTTGCATTGTGTATGTTCAAATTGCTTCCTGCAGCTTTAAAATTTAGTATTGATTTTGTCATTATCATGAACGTAAATGCGTTAAATGTATTCTTATTGTTCATTAAGACACAAACTGGCTCATAAGTAAATAAATAAATGTGAATACTTATAGCCTATAACTTGTTAATTTTGCGAACATCTGCAGGGTTAAACACTTTTTTTGGGGTCAGAAATCTACTTGCCCAGAGTCTATTTTTATTTGCCCCTATAACTGTTTATTTATTAGTGGTTATCAAATAACAAAAGTTAAATGTCAGGGCATGTCCATCCATAAATGTCCATAAATGTCCATCACAGTTTCACGTGGTGTCTTGTTTTGTCAGTCAAAAACAAAAAACAATCAAGAGAAAAGAAGGAAATCTCTGTATTTGAAGGGCTGAAAACAGCATTTTTCCTTGAAAATGACTATTGAATTGACAGTCAGTTCTTTTTTTTTACCACTTATGATGTTATTACCAGTGTTTTATCGTTTCTTTTTTTCCAAAATGGTGAACTATTTCTTTAGATAACATTTAGAATACACAGAATACAGAATACCTTTTAAAGTAAGTTTAAAAAGAACTTCTAAAGACAGAGGGCCTAATTTGAGAAAATTTAAGGTGACATTGAATAGATTTTCTGGACACACGCTGCTGTACATTTTCTGATGGGCTTTCCAGTCTCGTAGGGTTCCTAACTGAGACTGAAAGTGCAGAAACACACAATCTACATCCAGCTAGCGAGCAATAAAAGTGGTGGATAAAGTGAATTACATTTTTTTCAACTTCAGTTCAAGGTGAGAATGAAAATCTAAATTCACTCACTAAAACCTCTGATGGCATTAATCTGTCCATTGAGCTCATACAGACGAGACCCTGATAGCCGAGCACAGAAAGCAGTTTTTGCAAAGCATGAGCAGTTTCAAATAGATTAAAGTTCACCGGCTCTGACATTTGCTTTGAAGTTCAAAGTTACCTCAGGGAACAGGGTCATTAAATCTTTCTCACCGCAGTCATCTTTTCACACCTTTTAGGACGGGAAATTAAAATAAATCCAGAGATATCAGACCGCACACTGTCGTCTGCATTTCTGTTTTACATAAAGAGTATTTTGTGTTATTGAAGCTGGTCCACACGGCAGGGGGTAACATTTGATTACAACTTGACATTTCAATCTCTGATCTAGGGATGCCATACAGAAAAAGTTGTAGTATGCAGATTGTCCACTAGAGACCAGTATAAACTGTTCAAAACAGGCCTTAAAGTCGTTAATCCTGTCATCTTGTGCTCTCTTCCATAGCCTTTATTTTTCAGTCCTCACTCAGTGTGTGTGAACAGAATGGATATAGCATACCTACAACAGGTTGAAGACAAGTTTCTGGCCTCTAAAGCTTTAAATTGTGAAAACAGTATAAAACACAACAAATTTGGTGATGCTAAAAATACAGAAAATAAGATGCTGTAGGTAGGTTAAACAATAGTTTAACCAAAGTTGGTGGGAAAATATATTGGTACAGTAAAGTATAGACTAACTGCCAAATCACTAGTCCACATTCAAAAGTCCACAAGACTTAAAAAGATAACTACATAATAGCAGCCCAAGAGTCGGCTAAATAATCAGTTAATTAGAATGTAGTATTATCGACACATTAACCACATTAGAGATAGCTAATGGTTAGCTTCACTGGCAGACAGACAAACTAATTAACAAACACAAAACAGCTTCTACAAATTGAGCACTGACAGATCATGTTCATAACAATGGAATTATAAAAGGTGGATAAGAGGTGCTTGTCAATGTTGACTTAGTCACAGATCACAGACAAAATGATGTAAGAATATCAGTTATGCAGAATTCCCAAACTGCAAAGAAGAGACTTTAAAGAGACGGGGGTTTTGACAGCAGAAAAGCATGTAAGTAAGTTTGTTTATGGAGCATTTGAATTGTTTGTTGTTTGTGTTGTTGGTTACTAGCTAGCTAACAATGCGTCAGTGTAGCTATGAATGCTGATGTTATCCTGCTATCCCAATTGACATTCCAACAATCTGTCCCTGACTCCGGACTCGTCCCTAACGAGGAAAGTCTGGGTCCCAGGGAGACACCAAGTTATTCTTTTGAGTCTCAAGCTGAAAAAGTTTGGGAAAACCTTACCAGTAGTGGTTGCTACTAGCAACAGAATGATCAATGAAAAACAACTGCTGTGACAGAACAATGATGGTGTTTTCAAAACAAAGTATTAGACTGTTAAGACAGACGCAACGCAAATTTTTGCCAAACTTCATTCACGTAGTGTTTGTTAATTTCCCCCAAACAGCCAATTTATCAACTGTACAGATGTTAGCTATGGCTGGCTAGGAAGATGAGCACCGACTCTGTGTGGCAGTGTGCCTGTGTTAGTGTGTGTTTATATGACAGCTCAGCCTCTGACTAATCACACAGCTCGCTAAACTCCATTTCTGTTATTTCCCTCTCAATCTCTTCTTCTTCTTTTTCATCTTTTTGAACACACACTAGCTTGCTTAGCAGTCAAATGATTGCAGAAGAGCTCTCAAAGCTGCACAGGCAACACAAAATTGCCAAAAAGGAATTGCCTACAGGTAATGGTCCAGCAAGTTAATCTGAGGGTGGATAAAAGTTGTCATTTTGTCTGGTCTGTCTGGATGTTACAAGTAAAGCTATAGAACTGTGCCTGTGGTGGTTGCCACTAGCAACAGAAAGTTCCACTTAAACTAAATGCTATGACATAAAATTAATGGTGTGTTCAGACCACCACTGAATAAACACTGTTAAAACAGAAAGCAATTTTTGCCACACATCATTGACTTGAATTTGTGCAGTGCTTGCTGACTTTCCCCAAACAGCCAATGGACCAACTGTGTGGATGATAGCTAGTTAGAAACACCAACCTTTTGTGTAGTAGTGTGCCTGGATTTGTGTTTGTATGGCAACTCAGCTTCTGACTGACCTCACAATTCACTAGAAACTTCAGTTATCTCCGTTATTTTCCCTCCAATCTCCCTTCGTTTTGAACGCACCTGAACTAGCTAATAGCTATATGGTTAGCAGTCAAACAATGACACATGAAATATTACAAACAGCTAACAGGTAATTTTGAGGGTGGTTTTTTTTTTTTTATTTTCCCAGATCTTACAATACTGTGGATGTAAGGATGTCACCTGAGCTGCTAGAAAACTGTACCAGTTGCGGTTGCTACTAGCAACAGACTAAAACCAACTGCTGTGACAATGACGGTGTCCTCAGACCAAACTCTGTAGGCTACTGTTTAAAATCACCTTTAAAACACAAAGCAAATCAGTTTTGTGTGGTACCTGTTGACTTTCCACAGTCAATGAACCACTGTACGGGTGTTAGCTGTGGCTAGCTAGAAACACCGACCCTTTTTGTGTAGTACTGTGCTTGTCTTTGTGTTTGTGTGGCAACTCACATTCTCTGACTAATCTCACAACTCACCAAAAACTCCTGTTATCTTCTCCAATCTCTCTTCTTTCTGAACACAACTTAACTATCTAACGGCTAGCTTGGTTAGCAGTCAAACAATTACAGAAAAGCTAATAATAACAAAACAGCCGACACAAAATTGGCTTAAAAAATTACCTACAGGTCATGGTCAAACAAAGTGATTTTGAGGGTGGATAAAAGTTGTCAGTTTGTCTAGTCACAGATCTGATAAAACAGTGGATGTAAAATTAGCGGTTAAGTGCTATAGAACTGTACCAGTGGTGGCTGCTACTAGCAACAGGATGTTAAACTCAAACCAGCTGCCATCTAGAACAAACCAATCTGCTATAAACATTTGCACCGGCCCTTTTTGTGTGGTCCGTGTGTTTGTATGGCATCTCAGCCTCTGACTGATCTCACAACCCACCAAAAACTCCAGTTATTACCCCCAATCTCTCTTAACACCTTAACTAGCTAACAGCTAGCTTATAGCAGTCAAATGATTAGAAAAGCCAATAAACCTTCACAGCCAACACAAATTTGCCAAAAGGAATTACCCGCAGGCAATGGCCCAACAAGGTAATTTTGAGGGTGGATAAAAAAGTGAATTTTTTGTCTGTGAATGTAACAAAATCAGTTGAACTTCTGGGCTATAGAGCGATGCCAATAGTTGTTGCTACTAGCAACAGAATGTTCAACTAAAACCAACTGCTGTGACAGAACAATAGTGGTGTGTTCAATAGAAAGATTGGACTGGTCAAAGAAAAAGCAAAATAAATTTGTGCCACACAAGATTCATGTAAATTTGTTCAATGCCTGTTGGTCTTTCCCCAGACCAGCCAATGGACAAACTGTATATATCAGACCTGGGCAAAACTTTTTTCACTCAATTCTGTACATCCCTGTACATCCGCATTGTTTATGTTGTTCTTCCTCTACTTTCGCTTCTACTATAGTTTCAACCGGTATGCAGTATGCATGATAACTACAAAACATCAAGTTTTAGACATGGCCAACATGAGCCCACAATTCAAAACATGGAAATTCAGAAAGAGTGACCAACAGTAGAAGTGACCAATACAGAATTTCTGACAATTCCATTATTAGATTTTGGCCATTATTAGGACCTTATATCGTTTGTGTCTGGCCCACGGCAGCCCGATCAATTTCTCATGTGGCCCCCCCATGAAAAATAATTCCCCACCCCTGGCATAGATGCTAGTTGTGGTTAGCTATAGGCATTTTCATTGATTATTTGTGTGGTCTGACTGTGTGTGTTTGTATGGCAACTTGTATGGCAAAACTCATCAAAAAACTCCAGTTAACTTCAAATTCTCTTCTTTTTGAACACACCTTTTCTAGCTAATGGCTAGCTTGATTAGCAAAGCTAATTTCACACATACAGCTGACACAAAATTGGCCAAAGAAATTACCTACAGGTAATGGTCCAAAAAGGTTATTTTGCGGGTGGAAAAAAAGGTTGTCAATATTTGTCTGGTCGCAGATGTGACAAAGAAGGTGAACTGTGCTAGTGGTGGTTGCTGCCAGCAACAAAATATTTAACTACACAACTGCCAGATGCGGAACAATAGACCTTTTACACGACAGACGTATTGATATGAAACAGAGCGGTAAACACAGGCATTACCAACGATGCTAATAAAAGCCCCTTTCTATTTAGAGCAAAGCCTTTACAGTGGACCAGCATGCACAACAGCAGCACCCTGTCTCTGACCATAACCTTGTTCACAAAATTACCATACAACTATACAATTTATTTAACAGTAACTGCCAGAAAATAATTATTTCAATGAATATAATAAAAAAAATAAAAATTCAAATGAAAAACCACCTTTAGTTATTCAAAAAAAAAAAAAAATCATGTCTTTCATGCCTCAGGCAGTGCCAAAAATCATCCGAGTGGTATCTTTCTCTCTCTTTCTCTCTGATATCTCAATGATTCTTCTGAATGATTAAGTGTTTAATCAAAAATGCATGAAAATAAGGACGCAGCGTGCTCTAAAAGGTTTTCAAAGGGACTATTTGATTCTTCTGTATTTGAGTTTATTGTTTGTTATGAGTAAAGCTTAAAAAGTTTAGAAAACAGAGATATAAAAATTAGCTTTTTAAAACTTACAGGATTATTGTAAGGCAGACATTATTAAGAGTTTGCATGAATATAACAGAAACCTGATTTGTCACATTTCTTATATACCACTACAAAGGTCAAATAAAGTACAGTATAAAGCATGTTATTAATGCACGTGACCACTGTCTCTGATTGTTGATGCTAAACAAAGGATTTGATTTTCCATTTCCAATATAACGTTAGTCTGTTAATGCTAAAGTCTGAGGATTACAGATGTCGGCTACAGTAATGATAGAGTGGACGGTAATCATACATTATATATAGAATTTAATGAATATAGGATTAATTAAATGGAGTGGAGATCAGAGGTGGACGTGATGTTTTCACAAATGCACTTTGTAAACAAGACAGAAAAGGCATAATGTGGATTTTAGACGTGAATTTACATGTTTTGTCACACTATTATTAATTGACAATGAAATGTATGAACTTTTATGGCTGCAGTGAATAAATATAAACAGGATGGTGCCTTTTAGAATCATATTTAACCAGTTTATAAGGACTTGAATTAATACATGAAGTAGTTAGTACTAAATACTAGTAGGCAGCAAGAAAAAGTAAAAGGACCCAAAGGCAGACAACAAGACAGACAGAACAGTTCAGTGATTTTTATATAATGATTTCAATTCAGGTTCAGTTAGCAACACTGATGATCTGGCCACTGAGGGGGGAAAGGTCCTGGTACTGACGGGGTGATTGGAGAATAAGACACAGGTGAGCAGGTGAGAGTGAGGTGCCTGGGAGAGGTGGGAAAGTCAGAGGGTATCTGGTGGATGGACGAAGAATGACAATGACTCCAGAGCTTTGTAGAAATGCACATGCTGCATTCAGCTTGACTTTTGCCACAGCTGTGAGGATGAAATGCCAAGTGATCGGTCACTGACTGAACAGCTCATGGAGGTGATATTTTACAATTCTTCACATTATAACCAAATGAAATTCATTATGTTAAGTTTCTTGGTGTTTTCAAAGTGATTCTATTGAGCTGAGACAGATTCCATTTTCTGTTTGCGTTCAGAGGCTGCTGCTGCAACTCCAGCAGAAGGGCTGGCACCGTGCGCACCATCATGTTGGAAACAGTCGGCTAAGAAATTCAATGTTCACTCAAATTAAAAAGCAAAAATCTAAAAAAAAATGTCTGAGTCTCTTGATGTGAGATTTTGGACAGATTCTTCAGGAGGTTTTGGCCGTCTTTCTGCGGTGATGGGCACATTTTGCCCCTGCCAACTACTGGAGGTAAATCCATCACATGCCCCATCTCTGCCAGTATTTCACTCAAGTGTTTTTCATAAAGTATGAATCTAGAGTTCTTGAAGCTTTGGGCTTTAACTTGGAATTTTGTCTCATATTCTAAATGTCACAGCAAACCTCAGTCCAGCGCATTTCATCTCTCATTAGACTGCACCGCACACTTTGCATCCTCATTGTTTAATCCGTTGAAGTATTTCCACACAGAACTGATGACAGACACTGTGTTGTGTGTCTAATTTAGATGGCAGAGCCACAAGTTTCTGCACTAACTGCATTAACAGTCAGAAGAGTTTGAATTCATGGTGCTTTGTGCTTGTTAACTAATTAAAGTGCTTGGTGCGCTCGGCTGGTAACAAACAAGGTGCACGCTATGCTTCATCATGTAAATTAAATATAAAGAATATAGAATATGCTATGACTTTACTCGTGGTCCCTGAAATTTAGTAGACTATGGCAATTTGACAACTGCTTTTACAGGATTGGTGGATCATTGCACCTCCATCTTGAACTTTCTGGGGGCAATAAACCAAATGCCCCCTGTAAATGGGACCTATGGGTAAGACTGTTGCTGCTGGTAATCTCCACCAGTAATATGTCGTTTTTAGAGTAAGTGGCAATTGACCTGTACTGTCATGTAGGTATGAGGATGTTTTTTTTTTCTAAAATGTGCTCCTTTATCTTGAAAAAAATACATTAGGCACTGAACTATGGCTATTTCACATAGGGAAACAGATACCAGCCTGCTTTTATTCCCAACGCAAGATGCAGATCATTGAGGCAGGGAACTGGTGCAAAAGGAATTTATTAACACAATACTTAATGGGAATGAAAAGTCTTTTTGCCAGGGGAGACTGGTTGATAAGCTGAACTGTGAGCTGGAGAACTGAGCAGAGCAAGGCAGAGGAGTGAGCAGAGTGAGTGCACAGTTCCAAGGCGCAGATCCAGAGTGGGTTGCAGGTTGGACCGGATTGCGGCAGAGGCAAGAGTCTGGACGTATAGCTGCAGGCACAACAGATGAGAATTAGCCATACATCTTAGACACAATGGAAGAGAATGAAAGAAGATTGAACTAGACTGACTGAAAGGCTGAGTCTACGGTCTGGCAGCGTTGAGGCCTGGTATATATAGCAGCCTTGATTGGGAATGATTAGCAGCTTGGCGCCCAACACCTGCACACCTGATTCCACTCCTGTAATTAAGTACACACATATACACACACAAAGAGAGAGAGAGAGGAGAGAGAGAGAGAGAGAGAGAGAGAGAGAGAGAGAGAGAGAGAGAGGCTCCTGCCAGAATGGAGAAGAGGGCACGACAGTTTAACAGAATTATTCGCTTTAAAAAAGACTTTCTGGCCGCGTCAGATAGATTAAATTGTGCTTCAGTATCAGATGCCAAGGGGCGGTGACAAAAACATCGGTGCTTGATGAGCTGGGATCAGAACGTGTTTAGAGACCACATTTTTTTTTCCCAGGAGGGCAAAGTGATGACCTGCCCTATTCTGCCTCTGATTGGCTTACCTTGATATTCTTATCCTAACCCTAACAAATCACTCTTCATGCCTAAACCTCACCAACACAACCGATGAAGGCAATGAGTGCTGGTGATTTAGACAGGGAGTAGGCCAGGTCATGACTTCACCCTCCTGGGGGGAAAAAAAAAAGATCTGTAGCCCAGAGTGAAACAGCCATAGTTCAGATAGTTTCAAGATAAAACTGTTCTTTTTAGAGCGTCCTTTTATTGTGACCAGTCCAAGACACACCTGTGTATCTTTACAAAGGAGAAGTGCTCACTAACAAAGATTTGTGAACAAAATATTAGAGAGGTGAACCTTTTTAGTGCATAGAAGCAAGCTTAGGTCTTTTACTTCATGAAAAAATGGGAGCAACAACAAAAACATCACATTTTTATTTTGTACAACCTATTTGATTTCATTAAAATATAGTCCACCATAAAGCCTGAAGTCCCTTGTCTTTGTTCAAACCCTCTGCCGTGATCAATCCCTGTGTATTAACATTATCTATCTCCTCTCCAGATAAGGTATTAGTGTGACAAGAGGATTGCGTAACACTCATGTTATAGTGAACATTTAATACAGCAGACTCTCTCATATCACCAGCGATCTTGTGCATAATCAAAGCGCCAGTGAGCTCAGCAGCTTGCAATAAGCCTGCAACCCAAGTGCCATGTGAATTAAAGTGAGCTGCCTACATATTTATTCCCTCGCCATATAAGCGTCCAGAAGCATTTCATTATTTTTTAAGATGAACAAATACAAATTGTCATGCTCTTTCCACGAAAAGGCTAACTGTAGAGCAGCATTATAGTCATCCACTTTTCGCATTACTGTTGTCAGGGACGACAACCCAGTCTGAGCTTCTTATCTGTGTTCATCAGTGCATCTGACCCACAAGTAGATGTTTTCCATGTTCCTATTCAACACAAAATGAGAACATTGCGGATAAATGGGTCAGACGTCTTCTTTGAATCCAAAACAGAGCCAAACAGAGTCAGGGGAAAGAGGTCTAATTTAGATTCAGCTTCTGCCAATTTTCTTTTGTGTTTGTTCTAAGAAATGGCTCCAAAATGGTACAAAGAAATGTGTTTGTTTTTTTTATGTATGCAGTTTAAATTAAACAGAGCAATATACCGCTCTTACAATGGGCTTGAAGGAAAAAATGTCATATATTTACTGTATTAAATGAGAAAATGTCATCAGAGATTAAAGAATCGTGCTAAGTTGAAACACTGGCTTCTCTAACAGTGAGCCGTTATGTTCTCCTTAAGTGATGTAACAGCACAAAAAACTCAGTTCAAAAACTAAGCCGTAATATTTTTATTGTGATATTAAAAAACAAAAACAAAAAATGAATGACTTGAAAAAAATGTCTTATGTTAAATAACAACTACAATGTGTACAATATTTTTTGTTTGTGTAAAATTCCTGTTTCATTTTAACAAAAAAAAAGGATAAATAAAAAGGGCACCAGCTGTACATGACGGTGAACCAGTGCGATGAAAACCATCATCCATTTATGGTAAAACATTCCAATTTTTTGGTTCTCCACTGAAAGCACACCCGATATCCTCAAACTGTGGTGCGCGAGCTGCCTCTAGAGGTACACGGACGAATGTCAGAAATATTTTTGAAAAACTAAATTAGTTACTTTACAAAACATAATAATATCAAAATACAACAAGATTTTAAATGAAAATACATAAAATGTGAGGTCGCTGAAATACAATTTAAAATAAGTTCTGTCTGTCCTTTATTACTGTTTTAATATCAGCCTGTTTACGCGCTACGAGCCAAACTGTGTTGGCGAGATAGTAAGTGGAGGTGAAATGAAAACAGATGGGTGCAAAAACACTGCAATCATGGCTCCAAATGTAAACAATTATGAAGAGAAATGCAGACCAGGAGGAGAATATCTGGAGCAGCGCTGCTGAAAATAAAGTGGACAGTGAATTGAGCACATGTGGAGATAATTATTTAAGATGAACCAGTAAAGTGCCACAGCGGCTGTTAGCACCAAGCAGCGTAAAACAGAGAGATGGTATTTGGAAAGCTCAATATTTACTAAAGTGGTACACGGTGTAAAAAGTTTGAGAAACACTGCCCAGAGGGAACTTGATCACAATTTCTGCATTAAAGAGCTTCCTAGAGGGTACTTAAACATGCTTTACCCATAACAGGGGCTTACAAGTCGTCGTTTCTTTCAATCATGGGGTGCTTTTCTGCTTTAAGTGCTTCTGCTTTCCTTCTTTACAATAAAGTAAAAGTAGCCAGCCTTGACCTGAGCATGTGCAAAAAATAATAATATTGCAAAACAAGCAGCAGCAATCCTTATATAAAATGAAATAAAAGTTATTAAATATATCTTTAATAGTATTTTTACTCCTTTTTGAAGTAAAAGATGTAGTGGTCATGAAATTGAAATTTCAGTGTGGAGTTTTTGTTTTGCCCTGTGTAATTCTGCCCACTCTTTATTCACTTTACCTAAATTATTTTAAATGTTCACCAAATGATTTTTTATCCGTTTAACCCACATGACCTTTAAGTCTGGAGAGGAGGTGGTGGGGAAAGAAGACTCTTTAATTTGGACTGCAGTGCCAGTGCTTGCAGTCAGTGTTACATATTTCACCTTTAATCAGTCCCTGCAGGAAGTTGTGAGTCCACAACAATCCCAAAAACAGCCTGCAAAATCCTGGAGGGACGGTTTAATGAACCAGGTCTAGTATGAACTAGTACTGAACCACAACATGCTTTTATTTGTTTTTATTTTTGGTATCGGGGTATGTTTACTCATCCTTTTTTTAAAATTTCCTATTCTATTAGAGGGAGTACTCAATATAAAACCAACAACATCCGACCCATAACCTCATTAATGGACTGTGTAATCTTCCTCTGTCACTAAAAACTATTTTCAGCTCAGCAAGTAGCACCATTTGGCTTTTTGTGTTGTTGAATGAACTTGTCCTCCTAAAACCACATGGCGTGCGAGTGGAAAAAAAAAAAAGAAAGAAAGAAAATAACCACCACAAACACACATGCCACACACACACACTGACAGGGCACCCATTTTTGTGCCATGGCAGATGTGGCCATTGGCTGTGATGGTTAATCCAGAATGCTGGGTTTGATACAAGCAGGATTTAGTCATAACCATGATACTAACATCTGTCAGGATCCCGCTTCGAGCTCCCGAACCCAGAGGGAACAAAAGCGGAATATTTTTGCCTTAACTGTCTTTGATAAAGAGGAAGGAAAAACGGTTAATAGATCCAGAACCTGAGGTAAGTGTTCAAGGAATTAATCAATGAATGTGGGATGTTTCATGGCCTAGAAAAAAGGTGCTTGATTCATTACAGCTTATGTAACATGTTTTTCCCACAGCCTTGATTCTGGACACTTAATGCACGCTGTGACGCATCACTTCATTTACAAACAGAAGGTCCGTTTGTGTCTTTAAAAGCTGAATCAGTTAGAAAAAAATCAATAATTATGACTGTAGTCTGTCGTTGCTTATTGTTATAAATGCATTTAACTGGATACAAAAGAGAAGCAAAGATATTTAGTGCAAGAAATTGAAGTGATTAGTGTTAAATTTAATTTTACATGCTTTCAAACTGATGATTATACTAAAATGAAAAGAAATAAGTTACTTTCTGCCCTTATTATCACATTTTATTGTTAACAAGGCATCTTTTAGAGATTAGTTTACTTTTTAGTTTGATTTTTTTTGACTGACAGGAGGTTAATGGGGGTTACAGACTAATGAGATGACTTGTTTTAATGTTCATATCTTATCATTTGACACATGCTTTATTACAGTCTCATCATGTCTACATCTGATTACATGATAGCAAACTGTACTGAGTATCTGCCTTCATGATTAGCAGCACTGGGGCTAATGAACACACAAATCAGCTGAGATTTTAACCGCATAATTAAAATCAGAAAACTAAGGAGTGAATGTTGTGACGCACTGTGCACAAGGATTAGATAGAAACCTGCACTGTACATGATGTTGCTCAAAATTGTCAGTTGGTATTTGAATTTGTCTGTTTTACAGTAACAGATATTTATTATAAAATAATACCTGCATTGCTTGTGCCATGCAAATGCTGTAAAACTGTAATGCACGTACTGCCTCAATATTACACATTGTCCTGTGAATGACTTAAATATAACAAGAGTGGGAACGCCAGCAGACATTATGATTCTAGATTGATTAAATGAAATTTTTATGATGTTTGACTTGAATTTGGGTCACTGCAGCAGACAGCACAGAAATCAGATTAAGAACAGAGCAAAGCAAACGATAAACATAAAGTGAAGGGAAATGAATGACTGTCATAATTATAAAATAATAAAGAACTCACGATGAACAGTGATGAGATGTTGAGACGTGTTTTTAAATGCATAACAATAGGTGACAAAAAATTGACCAAAAAGGTGCAGACTGAAGCTTTATATGCAACACGTTCACTTCTGGCTTTACAAAATAAAAAAATAAATAAAAAAGACAGACAAAACAGAAACAACAACAGAAGTTCCAAAAACAAAACAGAGACAGAATCAAGGTTACAGACATTTCATACACAATAATGTTCATACGTCATGCTTATTGTGGTTTACCACTTTATTTTTTATATTTTTTTAAATTTACAAAGTGTACCACGCATTGTTAATTCCTCATCCCACAACTGTTCCACAAGTTTACCCCTTTGACACATACACATCTTTTTAAATGTTTGTTCTTAGTCTTTGATTTTTAAACAGGCCCATTCCCCTGAGCTCACTTTGGCTGTCTCTAATTTCAGTGCAGGCAATTAGAATAATCACTGTGATATATTAATGTAAATAGAAAGGCAGTTCAGTGATTCCTTTAACTAATATTATTGATGTAATAATTAAGAAATACCTTTTTAGATGTAACACACTCGTGGTGTGCACTCTTAACATACTGTTGTCTATTAATTGATGAATTTGTTCAATCTCTCAGTCTTTGATGGATCCATCATTGCAAACATTTTATGAACAGAAACAGTTTAAAATAATCGTAGGCCTAAATTAAATTGTAGTTTAGTTTGCAGGATCTTTCCAAGTCAAACTAACCTGCAGCTGCCTGGATAACTTGTTTACTTTAGCAACATCAGCAACGTAGCACTAGAGATGGTGTTATCAGTCATTTTTATCCAAACTGAAACACCTAAAAAAAAAATATCTGATGAGATTAGGTTCAGACAATCACGTCTCCCTCAGGGTGAATTATAATAATTTTAAAGGCATAATCTGCAACATTTTCCTAAAAAAATAAATATAGAATAGTATAGAATCATAAATATAATCCCTTTTAATAATCACTCTATGATCCACAAGAAGGGCGTGGTGGTGGCTGTATCTGCAGTGACCCTGCCCAAAACATCCGTATTTGACGTCCTTGGGAATGACACAGCGATTATCTTTCTGGTGCATTTACAGACAGCTCAGACAAATCCTACTGATTCTACCTTTAAAGCTACAAGCGGTAACTTCTGTTAAAATCACTATAACCTGATAGCATGAGACAGATAACATGAGAAAACAGCTTCCTCTGGGTCCTCCCAGTGCTGGGTGCCACTTCCAACACACCTGAATAGAAACAACCAATCAGAGCTGGCCTCCAGCTCAAAATGTCAGGTCAGGTGGGTTGGACTAACTGTTGAGTGTCTTCCCAAGGCTGTCAAATACTGGCCAATTATGTGTCACATGTACTGTTGTCAGTATAATGTGACAGTTTCTGCAAACATGACAAAAAATTATTTTTATAGAAATTACCAACTGTAGCTTTTATTATCCTGTTACTTTTCATCTAGTCATCATTTGGTCAAACTTTTGATTTTATCCAGTGCTGATTTATGTATGTGCCTCATTTGTCTCATCAGTCTCATCAGTCTCAGCTGTGCATGAAGGCGACTTGTGTTAATTAGCAGATGTAGCAGTGCTGACATGTTAAACTAAGATGATGAACATGACATGGTACCTTTAATCCAGCTGTGGGTTGCCAGTTTGTGGGATGAAATTATATGTAATGTGTGAATTTTGTGTGTAGATTGTGTTTCATAATTCATAATAAAGTATGAAGGCCTTGCAAATAACAGGATACAGTGAAATGGGAGGGTGGTGGGAGGTTGCCTTGAAAAATGTGAGAAACCCACTTAACGAACACAAGTTTTTTAATATCGTGACAGATGTGTTTTTAAAAGGCCGTTTCAGGAATGTTTTTAAATGTCTTTTCATCAGGTGAGATTGTCATTAAGCTGTAGGAGCTACAGACACATTTTGAAGATTTTTTTTTTTTCTCTAAAATTCTTCCTGCACAGCAGGTGCACTCTCCGTCATCTGGTTTAAAACAGATCAAATGACAACAATCTGTCATTCATGACAGACTAATCAGTGCAACAGACAAGTGAAACACTCAATACTCTGAAATATTTTACAAAAACAAACAGGACGTTTTTAATAACAAATAGCAGGAATCAGAGCCTGCATCTGAATATTTAGATTAATATGTCGTTCCTATTATCTAATACAATAAAGGTAAATTTTCAGGACAAACAGGACAGGATTCAGGATTCAGGATTGTAATTTAGGACTGTCCTGGATTTTTCAGGATGTCTGGTCAGATGAATTGAAGTTGTATGCAGTGTGTGGATTATATGTGTAGATTGATTTTCATAGATGATCTGGCGACTTATGAATCCTTGTATGACAAAACTGGAGTGCTGGCAGGTGTGTTTTAGCATTATCATTGCAAGCAGATTAGCATGCTGTTGTTAGCATTTAGCTCACAGCACTGCTATGCTTATGTACAGCCTCACAGAGCTGCTAGCATGGCTGCAGACTAGTCTTGTTTTCATTCATTCTTCTCAATCCAAATTAGCCTTTTAGCCAACTCAAAACAGCTCTGGGGTCCATGCAGGCAGCGAAACAAACAATTTGTGGGACTAATAACCTTCATTTTTCTGGGGAATTCACATTAACTTGTTTAATGTCCCAGAACCGTGCTACCTATGATACGCATGGTATATGACAGACTTCATCTGAAAATATCATTTCTATAGCTGCAGGACCAGCAACAAGCTAATGACAGAGCTGAGATGAAGCAGCCCGGTCAGCACTTCAGGAGCTGCTCTGTAAGCAGCGGCTAATTTTGGCTCATTAGCTCCAGCACAGTGAGTAAGTACCAAAATGCCAGGTCAGGTCTTAGCTTGTAGCTAAATATTTGACAGAATTTTAATTGGTTTGGAGGCCTAGAACTGTTAGGCTACACATAACCTTATTTTCTCTCTCTTTTTTTCAGTAGGATTAAAGGTAAATATGCATTATTCACTGTGCTAGTCACAGTTTGACTGTTTGACCTTACCTTACAGTATCAACCTTCAATGTATGAACACTTTGAATATGATGTTCATTCAAGAAAAACAGCCTTCAGCAACTACACACTCTGCAAGGTCTGTGATGCAGCCGTTTCTCTCAACGATGTTCATCAACAAATGCCTGAATTTCATGAATAATGGTAATGTCGCCCCTGAATACGGGAAATAACCACATTATCTTAATTTTAGTCACGTCCACATGATTGGCTGCCTTTTGTGTTTTTGAACAAAAGGCAGAAAATCATTGACTGTCACCGCCGGTCTGAAGAATATTAAAAATGTCAATATCAAATTTAAAAAATCTAATCAGGCTTGATTTGCAAGTTCACCATTGTCTGCCTCACTCACTGTAGTTATTACTACTTGATGTCTGAATAAAGGTTCTGCTGAGGATTCACTAAACTCATTTTAAATATGCTTAAGGGAACTTAGAAGAACATCCTGTTTCCTTGGTTTGAAGAAAAGATACTCCAGGTTAGAATCCACTTCATTTTGAGTTTAATTAATGAGGCAGCTTCATGTGAGCTCCCTGTGTTCAATTTAAAAGAAAAAGCAATAAAGAACATTGTGGCAAATGACAAAATGACCCTGAAACTCCCCCACACTTGGACACTCATATTGTATGTGCTCTGCAGTCATATTTTCCATCTAAATAGCTGTTGACTGAACCTGATTTCTCATGGTCAGTGACCTTCAGCCGGCATGTTCGAGCAAACAAACTGTTGAGCACATCACTTCTGATGGCTGATATTTTTCAGGCAAAAAGGTGATGTTTTAGTCACTTGAAGACGAGGCTCGGGACGAATCACAGACTGTGTAACAGGCATGAATGGAAGTAGACAGATAAAGAGAGAGACTGAACAAAAACATCCCATCGTAAACCATTGAAGCCTGAAAATCAGGGCGCGTCCAAACTTTTTAGACTGGAGTGGCACAAGTGGGGCACTGACTCATGCAGGGGTGGCATGAAGTATGTGTTTGCATGTGTGTGCATGCGTATGTACATGCACACACATCAGAATAGCATTAACTTTATCGCCTTTAATTACTTACATTAAAGTATCTACATTACGGGGGTGGGGGGGGGGGCAATCAGATTTCAGGGATGACCAGTCACCCAACAGCTTATCCTCGTTTCACAGTAACATACTGTGAGCTGGTTTTGCTAGCGAGCACTTGAGCTCCCATTTACCTTCACAGAGCGATGTGCTGAAAAGCACAAACACATGCTCACATTTATGTGATGTAATGATAGTTAGTAACACTTTATAGCAGCTACAGTGTAATTTTGTTCTTTGAATCACATACCAATAAAAATAACACATACTGATTCACAGTGGTAGAAGATTAGCAATTACACATTTCAGAGGAAAGGAGGCTTAAATTGGATACCTACAGTGTAAAGTGCTGAGAAACAACAGAAGTTTAAAAAAATTATGTACTGTGTAATTATAGATTAAAAAAGGGAGAACAAACACATAATATTACAGCCAGGCTGGGGGAGTAATGGATACAACATTTGTCAAGATTAAGGTTATATTCAGTAAAAATGGGAATTATTTGCAGGATTACAATTTTAAAATAGATTTTAAAATAAAGAACGATACAATACCAAGTGCAGAGAGTCCACATTACAACACTTCATCTAATTCAACACCTAGTCTGACTCACCGGATACCACTATCTATGTTTCCAAAGTCCACAGGAAACAAAAACAATCTCCTAGTTGCAACATAGATGCAGGGATGGAAGTTACTAATTACAAATACTCAGATTACTGTAATTAAATAGCTAACAGCTAACAAAAGCTACACAGACAGATGCTAATGTTAGCTACACAGAACAACTGCTAGCTTTAGCTACAAAGATAAACCAATAGGTACACAGACCAGCTGCTAACGTTAGCCACACAGAACAACTAATAGCTACAACAACCGGCATCGTGAGAGGTAATCCAAAAGTAATGGAAAGTAATATCAAATTACTTTGATGTTGTTTTACTTAAATTAGAAAACTGTATCAGAATATATTTTTAAAGCAACCCTCCCAGACCTGATTACAGCCCATCCAGGCTGAGAGGCCCTAAGATTTTCTTCTGGGGGCCTCCTTTCTTTGCCTGTTTATTTATAGTTTAACTATGTATTAAACCATATTAAAAACCATTATTGCTATTATGAGGACAATGTGACAGCCTCAATGCGGCAAGCATTATGAAGATGCAGCACACTTAATCGTTAAACGTGGACACTGTTGATATGAAAGAGAGACACAGAGAGGGACACTCAGAAAGAGAACAGGACAGAGATTGAGAGAGAAAAACACTATTAATGGCTGTAGTAAGCACCCTAAAAACAGAGCGAGACACTGTGTTAAATTGTGGATGTAATAACCACACTTAAAATGATGCAGGAGCACTATCTAAAGAGTACAGAGTAACCACAATAAGCTCCTTTATTCTCTGAAGCAAAAGTTCCAGACTCCCTTGAAAAATATCAAGAGCTTTGTTAGTTGTTAAGTCAGGGAAACTTTATGAACTTTGTGAAACACTGCTTTAAATTCTTGATCAATTGTCCCCTCTTGTGAATTTGGCAAAGTAACAATGTTACAACTAATTTACAAAACTGTCAAATTTTACTAAAACAGAAACTGTAATTTGATGCTTTGTCGACACTCAGCAGGGAGAATGTAAGTTTTGTAAGTTGTTAAGTTGGGGAAACTTATCAAACTTTGTGAAATGCTTGTCTACTTCAAACTCTTAATTATTTGAACATTCTTGTGAATTCAGGAAACACTTAAATCCCAACTTCTGCTCTCTGTCTTTGTTTTCTTCAATTTTGTTTTGGCTCCACTGACAATACAGGCCATTCCAGTGCCGGGAGACAAATACTGCGCCCTAAATTGGTTTCTTTTAAAGAAATAAACTCTCTTTTCCCTTAAAATTGTAGAAAGATGGTTACTGAGGCAACTTTTTTTTTTGTAATCAGATAGTGATAGTGACATTTTATACATGCTCGCCTCAGCTGCAACTCTGAAGCCCTTGGACTCTGTATCACTCTGATTTATTAAGATTTATTACTGGAAATAATTACAACACCCATCGCTGTGACCTGTATGGGTGTCTCTGTCTCTCTCTCTGTGAGGAATGAAACACAGTGAGTTTTATTCATTTATATAGCTCTTATTGGTCTTTTACCTCCTTACACCACTTCAGTTCTTTCTTTTAATGTTGGCTCTTATCAAACTCGGTCAGGTGATTGGATTACGCTGCAGGTGTCGTCTAATTTTACTGAATTTGGAAAATGTGCATCGCAGAACAATTTAAAGCTTTTCTCATTTTTATCCGTCGGGCAATTTAAATCTTTAACTGGTTCACATTTTACTTCCAGATGCTCCTCTTTCAAGCAGATTAATACACCTTAAATTTTTAACTAATTTTTATTTATTATTAAAGTTTTTATTTATTCTTAAAGTTTTATTGTGGCTTGTTGCCACTTTTATGAAAGTTTCAGAGGTTTTATTTTATTGTTTTACTCAGCTACTTTTGTAAATAAGGTCTCTACCTCCATGTATTTCCCAGTTGAAATAAGGGTTGAATAAATAAAAGAATGAAGATCTCTGTCACGCCTGTTGACACTGTGGATCTAGTGTACAGTGATTAGTATGAATTCAAAGCACAGCCATCGTTCAGGGTGGAGAAATTGCACATTCTCACTGCCTTTGGTAGCATAAAATTGTAGTCATTGCAGGAACAATCCTTCCTAAGGTTGGCGCTCCATTACGGTTATGAATTTACTACTTTATGATGTTTGTGAGTCCCCTCAGAGCGGTCCAAGCTGCTCACACAAAATGTGTCACCAAAATAATCTTCAATATCTGTGGACACTGTACAGACAGCACCATCATAGAATTCAACATTTCCATAATACTAAACCTTCCGATTCGAGTCATTGGCTTTATTGGCATGGCCGCATAAAATACAACGTTTCCAAAGCATATCAATACAAACGTTCATGTTGTAAACAAAAAAACAAAAAGGTGATTGGAATGAGAAGGCGCAGGTACAAGTGAGAGTGGTGTGGTCTTTGCTGACATACATAAAAAATGTGCTCTCAGTTGTGAGGATTTATCGATTGTATAGCCTAAGTTAATGCAGGTACTGTATAATGTAGGGAGGATAACAGCCAATGAGATGAGAGTCATTATTTTTGGTCTGGCACTGGGTATGCAGGCCAGAATCGCTGAGCAATTCACCTCTGCTAACAGTCTTGTTCCTGACCTCTGTTTTAAACTACGCTATGAACCAAAGCGAAGGCACATTTTGTACAGTAGCTCTGACTCTCTTGTTTTTGTTTTTCTTGTGACAGCCGGTGCAGCGAAACCATGGGCAAGGCGGGGAGTAAAGTCCTCAGAGAGGCCGCGGTGGACGGTGTCCAAGCACAGGTAGAAGCAACCACCTCACACACACACATACAAGCCGTGCAAAGACACTCACGTGCAAACATACGCACACACACACACACACACACACACAATACACAAACAAAACAACACACAAACAAGTGTGTGGGGTTATCAGACTAAAAACACATGAAATTGCAGTGATCATTAGTGCTCTGGTGGTTACAAGTGTGTGTATGCGTGTGGTGTGTGTGTCCTCACCCTGGTGAAATGGGCCAGCTGTTTTGCACTCCATCTATCGCAGGTTATGCAACCAGGATGATCCACAGCTCGCTTTCACACTTCATTTTCCCCCATCACATCATCAGACCTATAATCATCAAAATACATTACTGAGCTCTGGACCAGCCGTTAATATCTTGTGATTAAGCTGAGTGAGGCGACGATAGTCACTGGATGTTCCCAGCAAGCGAAATAAACTCTACTAATTACCACGATTTTGACAGTATATTCTATTTATGTGAGCTACCCACTGGTATCAACATGTACCAGGTTAAATATTATTTAAAATTATGATATTCATAGATAGTGAATTTTCTGGGAATTCAACTGAAAAACCATTTATAGATAACCAGATTTCCACCTCCTCTGTTGTTTGCAGCATCCCAGCATCCTGAAAGATTATATTTTTTTGATCTTATGTGGATAAGAAAAAAACAAAACAAAAAACACCCAAACAAAAATCCTGTAAAATCCAATTTTGCCTTGAAGCTTTCCTGCTAAGAGTATGTTTTGCTTATTGTTCCATCACTTTAAGTTGGGGTAGGGAGTTTATTTGTTATCTGCTCCTCCTCCTCTTGGCTCTGTTTTCAGTCTTTAGAAAATCCAGCCTGTGACGGTGAGACTTTGAGAAATCACATTACCACAGTTTGGTAAGACAGCTGATGTAAGTATCTATTTCATGACCTCGGGGTGAGACTCAACAATCAACTATCTTACACCAGAATCGCTCACTGCACCTTTAAAGCCTCTCCAGCTTCTCTGTGCTCACCTCAAATCTTTAACATGTGCAGGATTTTGTGACATCTGGAGCTGTATTCAAAAAGCTTCCCAGTATAAAGACAAGTTTTCTAAGAATTTCCCCTTATAGTAAAGAATTATCCTGACAAAGAAAATGTTATTCACAAAGCGTCTTAACCTTTAAAAGAGCTCCTGAGGTGAAAAACTGCAGGAAGAAGGACTTTTAAGAGAGATAATATCTAACCACTCAATAACAGTGAGTTAATTTAACACCACAGGTCTCGTTAGAGATGCACTTACATCTTGTATCTGTCACAACCTTCATCAGCAGAGTGATCACACAACCAATTACAGCGCTTTCACATTCTAATATTGTGACACACTTCACTTCATTTCTACTGGATGTTCACACCCTGCAGGCTCACAAAAAGGTTAATATAAAATATATTAAGTAAAGGTGTAAGAATGTGTCATACCTAGCAAACAGGGTCAACCTCACCCCCACAAGGTAAAAGTTTCTATCCCTTCCTTGCTCAGAGTTGCTCCAAGATTTTTCCTAAATCACTTCTGAGCTTGGACTCCTTGCCAGAATTTTTTTTAGGTCAAGTTTGGAGCTTTCTGATAATATTTTCAGAACATTTGTAAACATGTCCTCTGGTTTAGAAGCCAGTCGTGGTCCAATATTCATCTCACACGTGCGATGTGGAAACTTGAAGCCTTCAGCAGTCATGCACTGACACCGGACATTAACTTAACATTTATTAGTTAAAGAATTTTTAACTATATTCTTACTTTTTGTGACCTTATCGTCATATCAAAATTTGCTTTATTGGCCAAGAATGTGTGCACAATAATACGACCATTCAAAGGTGCTGTCGGTGAACTTGCACATAGTTCTGAGAAGAAATTTCAGGACGATATACAGCTGAGGACAGCATGAACAACAAAGCTGAAAAAAAAACAACAAAACAACAGGTAAACATGAGCATTTCACTGTAAAAGTTTGCACACAAGTATGCTGAGGTGAAAAAGATAGATCAGCCGTTCCCAAACGTAAGAATGCCACGACCCAGTTTGAAATCTGGAAATTTTCTGATGTCCACTCAGACCTTTAATTACAACTCTGATCAAAACACGACATTAATCACACCAATGATGTATATATATCTAATATTAATGTGACAAGTCACCAATTACAGTGTAACACCTGTTAAACTAAGTTTAATTTGCACCCCATGGCTTTGTTTTATTAGTGCATGTACACAAGTTATATAAAATTCACAACTTGCAAGTGTGTTCGATATTTTAGTGCTACAAGCTTATTGACACTGTGACTGATTTAACTGTTAATCAGAGTGACAGCGTGTGAAAGAAACTAATTTTGTGTCTGATTGTTTTGGTGTACAGTGCTCTGTCATGCCTACCAGAGAAGCAACACTGGATCTCACTCACGAATCATTATTCTAAACAGACTATTTTTATATATCTTAAAATATGTTTTAAAGTTTAAAGGCATTATATGTAACATTTTTCCTAAAAAAAATAAATATAATACCTTTCAATCAACATTTATGACCCAGAAGAGTGTGGTGGTGTCTGTATCTGCAGAGATCCTGCTCTCTGTCTGTGTTTCTCATTATTTTGTTGTGCTCGTGACACTTTAACATCAGCATTTGGTATCCCGGGAATGAGACTCAACAATAAATCAATCTTTCTTGTGCATTTACGAACAGCTCGGACAAATCCTACCGACTCTAACTTTAAAGTGTTGCCTGAAATGGCCAACCAGAGATATTATAAAGGATAAATCTCTCTCATCTCATGATATATCATCATATCATCCAAACCCTCCCACCCACTATCAGATAAGGAGATAAGACGAGCAGACTTATAAACTATAGGCACTGCCCTTGAATATCAAAGTCAGATGAGCTGAAACCTTTGGTAATACCAACACAGTTTATAGAGTATCTTACATGATGACAGTGTACTGTAATGTAAGAAAAATGTATTTTTGACTGTACATAACAGCATTGTGTGCACACTGTGTTGGTCTATAAATGTGGCAGGGGTGTACAATTCTCTAAAAAAAAAGATACTGAACATTGTGAAAAGTATTGTTAATTTGCAATCTTAGCACACAAATAATAATAATTAGACTTCTGTCTTTTTTTATATATGAAAGAGGGGAGAGAGAGTCTCACAGGACTCACAGTTTCAATACATGGAGCGAGCGCTCTACCAAATGAGCTACCAGGCAACCAGACTTCTTTTACAAACAAATATTGGTGGAACCCTGTTGCAAAGGCCCTGCCAAAACATTTGATTTGAAAATAGTTTGTGAAGGCAGGGGATAACTTCACCTTCTTCCTAATTAGTGCTGTGTGATGATGACAAGCATTACTACACAGGAGCAAAAATGTCTGGAAAATTAAAAGAATTTCTGGTCCACAACAAGTTGTCAAATCATAAAAAAGTAAAGTACTATATTGTTGTTCAGCTCGAAAATTACATAAATGTTTTGTGCATCTGTAGACCCACTGTGATTTGTGTATTGTAATAAACATAATGACAGTAGACTGACTGAATGGGGAAAAACTGATTAAGACATCTCAGGCTGTTTATCATCTATTCAATAAGGGGATGGTTCATTAAAGCCACTACAAGGAACTTTCATACTGTGCTGACTTTGGAGGCCCCTGAGGACAAAAACTGCAGTGTTTCCACTGTAATAACCACAAAATATGTCAAAAATAAAATAATCTTAACAAAAATCTCCTCCTTTTCCCTTTTACTGGCTGAGGTACTATTTGCTGTAGCTTTGCCTGTAAAAAATGCAAACGCAGGCTCGTTTCATCCGATTTCAAGGAGACTCGGACCCCCCCAACTATAGAGAAATATCCAGTCTTCTCGTTGATTGTGTTGTTTGCTTATGTAGGTCATATAGAGGATGTTGTAATGAAATGACACTGTTTCATAAACAGTAAAAAACTCCTTGTAGTGGCTTTAATTATGAACATTTTCCGAGTGTACAGAAAAAAGAATATGAAAAAATGTTATTTATAGGTTATTATGAAATAGTTTTACTGGTCCACTGTGGTTTATGAATTAAATGAGGTTGACATCCGTGTTTTATGGTAATCAAATAATATTTTCAGGTGATTTGCAATAAGAGCTCCAAAGACTACAAACACTCATGATTTTTCACTTTAACAGTACAAGACCTCATTTGTTATCTTGTGTTCTGAGTGAACAAACAAGTCACTTGTGTTTACTGTTTACCAGGGAGCCAGACGAATGTTGTTGCTGTGATTTCGTTTCCAAGTTTGAAATGCTACAAAGCTGGCAGTGGTCAGAGTGGAGAAGCTGTTGATGGCGCCGCATCTTATTCTAGGTCATCATTATCTCAATTCCTCCTCAGCATCCCAAATCATGTGTCATTCCCTCACATAGCTGATCCCATTCCTCTGCACCCAAAGTGATTGTACTGTTCAGCTCGCGCTCCGGCTAAAAGGCGCACCCTATCACCCTATCTCGTCTTGTGTCGGCTGAGTGGGTGCCATCTTTGTCAGCTCGGTGGTGGGCTCCACAAGGCGAAGCTGGACTGAAGTGAATTGATTCACGGGGATTAGGGATTAAGACTTCCCCAACCGCTTTGGTGGAGTAAATCTGGGGATTATGATGTCAACAGCCTGTGGCTACGGCAGTGGAGGAAATTGAATTGTGAGGGACGGGAGCGCCGATGGGCCAGGATTACAGCACAGTCAGTGAGAAATCAGAGATGGAAGTCCGTGTCTGTGCCTTTCTCCTGCTCAGGAAAAACCTCCATGGAGCACCAATCACTGCCTTTGGGGGCGCAGGAATCACTTACAAAGTTGATGTAACTCTGAGTAAATGTTTGGGATGTTGATTGAGTGATAAGAAGATTTCTGTGTCACCGGTAATCCAGTCCGTCGTACTCGGGCCGGCCTGTGAAGCATCAGGTGGTGAGTACAGTTGAGTGCAACAGGGATCACTTGCTTACAGGGATTTCTTCTTCTTCTGTTACAACTAAACTCAGCAGACAACATGGAGGAGAAGATCCGGTCAGACCCTGCAGATAAGCCAAACTTTGAGAAGTGTGTAGCCTAACATTTCTTCACACTCATTGCTGACCTACTGTGTGTTGTTGTGTGTTTGTATTACAGCCAACTCCTGCTGTGGCTGCTCCTCCTGCTGTGACTGTCAAATTCAAAGGACTGACTAAAGCCGGCAAGATGAAGGTGAAATGGACCCAGCTGGGTTTGGTGTTTTTTCTCGTTTTATCGCTGGTGATGACAGGGTGCTTCTTCTGGCAATATCAGCTGCCAAAACTTCTGCCAGGTGAGTCACATGTGAGGTGTGTTTTTCTTCAGACAAAAGGCACTGAAAAACTGTTACTTACAGATGATTAATTTTTTGAAGCTGAGCAACCTTTATGTTAGTCAATTTTATCTACTTATATTTAAGGAGAAAAATATATTTACTATTCTAAATCATGAAATGACCATATGTCATCAGAGATTAAGGAAACATATTAAGCGCTACAGCCAGTCTGTTCTTTGAAATTTATATTCCAGTCTGGAACGTTTGTTTTGTCTGTGGCTCCGACTTGCTATTTGGACTGCAGTACTCATTTTTGAACACTGGGGTCTTACATATTTCTCCTTTAATGTTGGAGTTTTTTCAATTGGTTTATTGTAAGGGTGGATATTCTATAACACAGTTGGTGGGGACGTGTCCCCAAGAACATATTAAAAGCTACCTCCTGCTTGAGGTGCACAGTGCGAGGGGAGACAGAGAGATGCTGTGCTGCTGTCAGAGGAGTGCTGACTAAGATCACAGTATGCGTGGGAATAAATTGCAAGCTGATAGATCTGTTTGTATTTCTTACTTTCCCCGATGGCCTGATAACTGGGCTAGATTTGTCACTAGTTGTTTAATTTGTATATTAAACATTTTACAAGCAAAAAGAGACCTGTGGCTTGTGAAAAAAGAGGAAAAAACTGGAGTGTTAGTGTGTGTTGAGTTTGAGTCTTGGTCAGACAATGTGCTCTTTGGTGGGTATGAAAATGTCAAAAATGAGCCAGCTTACCCAACAAGTGGTGGAGTGGTCTGTCTGGCCGGTCCAAGGCAGTTTTGTACAGAGAGGAAAGGATAGAAAAGAAAAAAAGACACTGATGCGTTTTAGCCCCGTGTGTAGGGCTGCACACAGGTGCGCTATCGTAAAATAGGAGTGGTTGCTTACTTATGTGTCATCACGTCACCTGTGGGGTCACTGACATAAGACTGACTTAATTATTTTTAAGAAAAGTGTGAAAAAAAGGAAGAGACCTGTGGCTATAAGTGGGCAGTAGACCAAACCAACATGAGGTGCAATAAGGGGGGGTACGCAGTCTTTCAAAACTTTCAAAACTTAAAATTTTGTTTTATCGTTTTGTGGCTAAAATTAGCAGAGGTTCTTGTCACAGTACTGAGTCTCCCTAACTGACACAGACACTGACAGACAACAGTGGTTATATTTAAAAACATTTTAATCAAAATTATTGCCAGTGGCAGCTCAGTAATCCCTGGATATTGGTGAGGACGTGTCCCTACAGTCCCTCCCTGACTCTACACCCTTGGGCTTTTGAGGTACTGGGAAACATTTTTTTTTCAAACTCTATCAAACCACATATTTATTCATGTTAACTTAAATATAAAATTGCACATAACAGTGAACTGTGGCCCATTTGACTGTCTAAAGACTCGACCTTTAAAAGTAATCTAAAAAGGAAGTGGGTGCCTAATACCATTTTGACAACAACAGGATTGTGCAATATTTAATGTGTGTCTGCCTGTTTTTGCCTTCACACTTCCTCCATGCCTCAAAAGTGTAATAATGATAATGTTTCCATCCCACTTGGATCGTTGTCAGGTCAGAATTAAATTTTGTGGCATGGAGTTAATGTGCAGGCTTGACCTTTTTTCTTTTGTGCTCTTTCTCCCTACACCTGCATGTGTGGTATATTACTCTCCCTCTGTCTGTCTGTGACTGACAGAGTGCCCCTACCCCACTGATAGTGTGTGATACTTCAAATTAGGACCCACTGCAAACATGAACTAAATCAATTTATATTTGCATCTATTAAAACTGCAGCACTGGGTGCTTTTCACCGGTGTCCCAAAATACACCTCTGGGGTCTGCAGGTACCACACATGGTAGGATTATGGCTAAGAAGTTGTGAGTTGACTTAGACTTGAGATTTGCTTAAGAGAGTGCCTCTGAAATATCTAAAAATCAGCTCTGCCAAACACACTCAAAGAACAAGTCACTTAACAGCAAGTAAGGTGAGGATACAGTTTATCATTTATTATTTTAGTTTCAAAAAATCTCAGTGTCTTTAGGACTGTGAACCCAGGACATCCACTTGCTGCAGTTTCTTCCTTGTTTATGACATTCATGAATCATAGCTGGTAACTTGCAGCAATGCTGCTTCTTATCTGATCTGACACAGCAACACACAACCTCAGTCCCTACTGCAACTTTGATAATCAACAGATTATTTTCTCATAATTAAGAGATACACATCTCATAATTAAGAGATAAAAACAACCTCTTAATTGTGCGATCTTTATCTTGTAATTATGGAAGTTAGCCCACAGTTGTTGTGCTTGCTGGGGTCTGTTAACTGGCAGCATCATTCATAACAACATCAAGATCTGAGATGGCAGTGTCAGTTAAACCAGGGCAAACAACTGCAACTTGACAGCAAGTTGATCATTTTCAGGTTCTCAGACGGTACATGTATTTTTTTTAAAATCAGACAATACAGACAGCATTTGAGACTGACATATGAAACAACAGAAAAGTGAAATGGTTTTAATTGTGTCCCTTAAATCAAAGAAAATGAGTGTAAATGTCAAAGACAGCAGGCAGAATGACATCCCTGCAACTGTGGTGCTTTGGATTCATTAAGTTTGCTTTAAATATGTTAACACTGGTAACTTCTGTATTTTTCAACCTGGATTCTATTTTCCAATGTTTTTGTGCATATGCAACTAATGGGGACAACAATTCAGCCAGTTTCCCTTCAGCCAGCTCTGCAGCTGTGCTGCAAAGTGAGCCAGAGTCCTGCACGGGTCCAGTTTTGCCGTCTGCACCCACTCACTAAACACTCACTTGTGTTTCAAACTGGTGACATTATTCCTCACTCTTTGAGCGCACCAAAATCCTCTGAAACATGCAACTTTGCCTTTGACGTTGTATTGTCCACAATTTGGTGTCCTCCACTTCCTGTTTTTGTCTTTATGTCATCAGTTTTAGCCAGTAGCTGGCTTTTATCGCTGTCAGATCAAACAGTGACGACCCATTGTTTGACAGGATGTGAGGTCTAAGGTTGTGTCGTAGGCTTTCACAATAAAATCCTGGCAGTTGATTAGGTTTGTAATTACTGTATAATCGAATATAAATTTCAGAAATACTGCACAATCATTTTCATTTCTGATTTCTCCAAGGAAAAAACATATTGTACGACTGCCCGCCCACAATTAGTTAATTTTTATTCGTGCCTGCACCCAAAATTATATAAATATTTTTTACCCGTTACACAATGTTTTTACAGGTACAGGACATATTCCCTCTGGCAACTTGCTGTCAGAGTCCACTAATAGTGCTTGTTGTTGCCACTGACAAACTTATTGTTCTTCTAAGTGTCTGAAAAATTATGGAAAGGATCCCTACAGACAGAGACGTTTTTAAGGGTAAGATCCTTTTTGTATGACCAGAAACTGTTGTTTGCTGTATCGCTTTGTTCAAGGCGACCAGACTCTCTTGACAAAAAAGAATTTTTTTTTTCTCTACGTCTGTCTTGATTGGTTGGTTTGTTTGTGATCAAGGCAATGGTAGACCAGACAGGTAAACTTACTGGTTTTGTCAAAGGAATCTGGTTGCTTTGAACAGAGCGATTTAGCAACCGGGGATCCCTCCCAAATTATTGAATTATTAATTATTGAACAACTGAGCGGATGTACTTGGACGGAAAAGTTGCAGTTCAGTTTCACTTGTGTGCCCTTGCTCAGTACTGGACTACTTTCAAAGCTGTTGTCCCCATCAGTCACTTTGACACATAAACATATGGAAAAAGGGTCTGCGTTGAAAAATATGTTTATCCTTTAGTTATAGCACCTCATCGGGCTCCTTAGTGTCAAACAGAGCACTCAGCCATGATGCTTTATTCTCCAAAACACAGTCCAGGTTTATGATCTCTGCATGATTCTATATGAGTTAAAGTAACATCAGGTGACATTATTATTGTGACGAGGCACAGCTCCACAGGCTCTGATTCATATTTTCCGATGTTCACTGATACGTCTTTTTATATTCTAAAAATCTAATTTTTCATGTATAGCAGGTATTTAGAATGAAAAGGCAAACGGTGGCCTGAAGCTACAATGAAACACACTGAAATATCCTCATTCATCCAGAGTTCACAGTGGGACCAGGCTGCATCTCTTTTGATCAGCCGCTTGTATATCATACGTCCTGTCAAATTGTATGCCGTAAGATCAACGGGGTTCATCGGGAAGCAGAGGGAATTAATGAATCCTCAAGCCTGCCAATTATACCACATTATATGGGCTTTTGTGCTGCCCAATACATTATTCTAAAAAATGCAGAGAAGGAATTACAATAGGCTGTCCCCGTGTGCTTCTTCCTTCTATCCTCCTTTCTCTTTTCTCATCTCCAACCCATCGGTCAGATGAAGGAATGGGTCGCAATGCCAAATCGGAGATGATGTGTCCTCGTTTCCCCGAGCCTCTGCCACTGGAGCACCCTATCCCCAGTCTGAAAGAGGCCCTGGAAAAGGTGAGGGGAGCCGTCCATCGTGCACAGACTTGTTAAGTATGAGGTCGAATCACTCAAGTCTGAGGAAATTTACAAGCTGACCACAGTAATCCTTCACACCAAATGCTGCCAGAGTGGACAGAAGGAGATTAAAGATATAGCAGATGAAAAACTGAGTGTCTGTCCGAGTAAAAAGGTTGTGTTTCTGCAGCAGTGCTCCAAACACATGCAAGGGAAATATACTGACACCCATGAGAAAATGGGAATAAGTGTAATAGGGAAACAATGGCATGTAGTGAAGGAATAGAAGAACATAAACATAATTTTAATCATTAAAGTTGAACAGAAGTTTGCTACATTTCAGTTTGTCTGCATGGAAAAAAAGGTTTCTTTCATCTCACTTCAAGCCAAACTGAAAATGAAAATCAGGCTTACAAACTGATTTTCATTCCAGTGAAAGGTTATCTTTTGGCAAGTGCTGCCTTTTGAGCAACTTAAAAATAAATTGAATCTTTCTTCAATTAATTTTGAAGAATAATTTTATTTTACCTTCACAAGCAAATGAAATGCTTTGTCCTAATGGAAATAATTTATAGAACTGTGCCCGTTAAACTAATACCTTTGGCAAACTGCTGGGACATCAAAGTAATTGTCTGGTATGTCATATTGCAGTTAATAAGAAACCTTTGCAAGCTCACAGAACAAAATAGAAAAATATTTCAGCTGTCAGGACAAATAGCACAAATTATTATACACTAGATAGACCAAAATGCAAGAGTCAAAACACTGAGTTGTGAATATTAAAGGGTATTTATTGCAGAGTTAAGGGGAATGTAGGTGGAAGGAGCAGAGAGGCAGCTGTCTGAGGCAGAGGGTGGTGTTGTATGGCTTGATTACGGGAGATGGAGATGGCTGAGGAAGGGTGGGTTCAGTGCAGACAGGCAAACAGACAGATTGGTTTGGTCCTGGAGCATAATGAAAAAACACAATTAACCAGAGGAGACACACAAGAAAAAATAAACCATTATGAAAACTACAAACTCAAAAACATGAGACAGACCAGAGGTGATAGGGCAACTGCTGACAACTGAACAAACCGGCACAGAATGAAACCAGAGTTGAAATACTGCAGGCCTGATGAAATGATTGAAAGCAGGTGAGCAGACCGGGAGTGATGATGAGCTGATAGGACACAGGTGATCAGGGAAGCAGAGCCTGGGAGTGAGGAGGGAAGCCACGCCCACAACACTAACGCTCACAAAAAACAGACAGGGGAAAACAGGAGACAAGGGGGGAGAGGGAAAAAGGTAGGAGGGAATGCAATATATTGGATCCAAATCACCTTTAAAATCCAACAAAGAAGAAGAGGAAGAATGAGAAAAAGAAGTAGTCAGTGTATTACAGTAGGTGCCGGTAGGCGTGCCCCCAGTTTGGAGAAGCAGAGAGGAGTACCAGCACAGGAGCTAAGCATGTACTACTGTGGACAGGGTCAGCTGCTTACAAAATGCTGTCTAAAAAAATTATATCTGTTTAAGGGCATGCCATGCCATGCATTTAGAATATTTTCTTTTTTTTTTCTCTAAATATTTTTTGGGCTTTTTATACCTTTCATTTTTTTTATTTTATTACAGCTGAAGACATGACAGGAAATGGGGAGAGAGTGGGGGAAATGGCATGCAGCAAAGGGCCACAGGCAAGATTCAAACCCAAGGCCGCTGCAGTGGACTCAGTCTTCATGGGGCACACGCACCCTACCAACTGAGCTACCCAGGCACCCCATATTTAGAATATTCTCATTTCCTTGCCATCAGTCTTTTCTGATGGGAAACTGATGTTAAATTAGCCAAATACCATCCTTTCCAAAGCCTTAAATAAGAATAAAAATAAAAAGTAACTTATAAATATATAAAACAAACAAATTTGTATTTAAATTTGTATAAATTTATATTTCTATAATTTTGCCAAATTAGTCTGGTGGCTTTGGAAAGAGCGATATATCATGTATGTATGTATATATATATACACATATATACACATATATATATATATGTATATAACTGTGGTTTCCCATTGGAAAAGGCTGTTTGACGGCAAGGTAAAGTGATGAAAATATTCTAAAATTAGTGTACACTTGAACTGATATAGATTTTTTTAAGCGGCTATGCTGCTTCTCCAAACTGAGGGCATGCTATAGGTGATACACTATGAATAAACAAAGAAGAGACTTTTTAGGGGACAGTGTTTTGACAGCAGAAAAGTGAATCAGTCATGTGGTTTATTGTGTTCTTTATCACCACATTTCTCTTTTGGGTCTAGAGCTATAAAGTATTACACACTTTTATCTCTTTGGGCATCAGAAAAGTTATTTAAATGAACTCATCTGAGAAGTTTGACATGACTTCAAATGGAACTGCTTATCAGAAAAACTCCACACTGCTTTTTGTAAGGAGTCACCAGCCAGAGAGTTTGGGAACCACTGCTTTAATATTTGACAATGCATTTAGTGTATAAACATATGAAATGTCTTATTAAATGTAGTGTAGACATTATTTACCAATTTTTCCCCATCCATGGAAATGCTCAAGGAAAGGAAAGTAGTTGCTGTCATGTATGAAAATGTGCACAAGTTTTATTTGATAACTTTTATCATTTTTAACTTTACCTGAAACCTTACTGTCAAGGAGAAATGTACATTTGAAAAATATTAATCATCAAGCAGCTACAGTAGTTACAGTAACTGAGACGAAGCTGCTTTTCTTCAGAGGGAAGAAAAGTGAACAATTTAAGTGAACATAATGGCAGAGCTATTTATGTCAAGTGCCAGATTCATATGTTTTGTCAAGAGGAGGGAAGAATGGTTTGTGCCACAAGTTCAGCATGTGCATTTGTGATAAATACATCGCTGGAAAATTACATGAGAGAGCTCCAACTTCACTTATCCCACTTTATAGAGTCTAACAATGAGTTAAGATTTCTATTCTTTTTAACATCTAACATTTTCACTTGAGTTTTTCTTAGTTAGTCTCGGTGTCTCAAAGTCCAGAGTACACTCCCCACATCCTGTTGTGTCTCCTCCAGGTGGTGTGTTTTTGCTTCGGCAGACCATCAACCCCATCAGCCTCCCGTCTCTGTCGGCCATTGTTATCTTAAATGACACCGTTTTGTGGACCGGCAACTTTGGAAAAAGGAACGGCAGTGACCCTCACTCAGGACCCCCAAACGAATACACAATTTACAGGTGAGTGCTGTTCTGGAATCCACAGAACCAATGAAGCAAAAACAGAAATCTCTGTTTTTATTTATGTTCCTATTTCTTTACACTCCAAAGAATATCAGTCAAACGGTTTGGGTAGCTTTGATAAGATATCTCAGTGTTTTTTTTTTTTATGTGTGCTCTCAGGGAAATATCGATCAAACTGGTGCTGATTTATTCATTTTAAGAAAGGTGCTAATCTGTTTTGGCAAATCAACACCTCAAATGTCACAGATGTCCCTGCTAATAACTAAACTAAGAATAATATTAAGTTTAATTTCCTGTGAACCTTCAAAAGATAAGCAGTTATTGATAATGAATGGATGGTTAAACTTTATTTATGAAGCAATTCAAAACATAGTTCTGAAGTAATTTATATGGGAACAATTTTGCACTTTAAAAGTTATCATAAGACCACTAAAATATAGAAAATCAAATAGAATAAAATACATATACATTACATATCTCTATTCTCCTGTAGTGCCACATTGCATAGTTCTATCCACTTAACTTCCTGGGTATTATTAGGAAATGACAGAGCTGTAAATTAAAGTGGTACTATCTTATTTCCCAACATGAGGTTTTAAATGTTCTCCACACCGCAAAGATTAAATTTTGTTGTGGAAATATCCTTCAAAATGATTAGGGCCTGAGCACCGAACGGACCAATAACAAATCCAGTAACAGACCTTATTGGATTTGCTTGGATTCTTCTGCTTTTTCTTTTTCTTTTTCTCCCTCTTCAGTCGCATTTTTGAGGGGCCAAACGTGCTCGATGGTGCATGAAACTTGGCACACGCATTAGTTGTGGTGAAAAATTTCATATGATGGAGCTTTTGGTGGTGAGCATGGCCAAATGGCTTGGCCACACCCTCTAAAAGCACATTTCACTGATGAAAATTGGTACACACATGTATCATGCCCAGACACACAAAAAAGTCTCTTGGACCCAGTGCCTAAACCCAACAGGAAGTCGGCCATTTTGAATTTTGTGGTCAATTTTGGCAGTTTCCATGTGTTGTATTCTAAAGAACTCCTCCTACAGAATTCATCATAGTGACTTCAAAATCACTGTGTACCATCAAGACTACTTTGAAATCAAACGTTTAGATTAAGCGCTCGTTGAAGGATGTGGCGTTGAGTTTTGATGTCTTGCCATGAAAGACAAAATTGGTATAACTTTGTTGCTAAAAACTTCACTTGTTTGATAAGAGTTTATTTTATTTTTTGCTTAATTTAAATACACTGAGTCTAAAAACACTGGATTAAGTTCAGTAAATGAATGTAAACTCCTCTAAGGGTCACTAAAACCCCAAATTTCCACACAACCTTTGTGTGCTACAGCCCTGATGATCATCAATCAAACGCTCTTCTTCTGTGGATTTTCTGCCAGTAAAGTTTCTTCAGGCATTCACCTTTGTGTGCTTATCATTGCTCTTTCTCATCAACCAGTTTGTTTTTTATCGATTCTTTGTCGGCAGTCTGCAACATAAGACACGTTGCTTCCTGTGCTGCAGAGGAAGCAATGTGTTTTCATTATGGGATGAGCAGTATTACATCATCCTAATTCACTGTAATGGATACATAAGCACGGGATATAAATCTTAGTCAACCAGTTCACATCTGTGCAGTAGCTACAGACTCACACTGATGTGTTATTGATGTTGCAGCATGATGGGGATCATGTTGAGAGAATACTCTGAGAGCTCCTAACTTGGCCTAAAAAAAAAAAATCTAGCATGAAGTCCTGCAGCATCTTAGGAGGGATTTCGTGAACTTATCAGAGCAGCTCTGACAAGGAAGGGACAAAAAAATGTTTGTCTTCGTGAGGAGGTGTGGGTTGATCCAAAAAAGAGAGAATGGACGGTGAAATGGATAGAATTTAATCCCTATTAAGAAATGGTGTAATTGTTAATACTATTTTATGTAATCTCTGCTGAATAAATTGTAAGCCTTTAAAGCCAGCCTAGAACATGTTTAAAAACACTGGCCTAGTTGCACAGTAGCCTGTTCACATCCTAGTTGTTACATTCATTTGCTTCTGTTTATTTACCACGGAGGTAATTTTAGTACCCCAGAGCACCTGTTCTATATTTCACTATCGTGCCCAGGAACCATGCGTGAAGTGTATTGAATCAGGGGGCTCACTGAACCCCCGAGTGGAATATTGATTCCTGTCTAATTATGTGGTTTGGTAGCCTGTAGTGATGCCCCACAACCCACAGGTTGTGCAGCAACTTACTTGAAAATACAACGGTCTGAGTAAATAATCAGTCTCCCACTTTCTCTCTCTCAAACACACACACACACATGCTGCTGCAGCAGCGGTGCGCACAGCAACCAGCGCATCCAGTGCACTCTCAGCTCAGCTGGTTGGTGCTCAGAGTACATCTAAACAGGTTAAATCCTGGAACTGCGGACATGTTTTTCTACACAGTGCAGCCAGACACCAGGCTTAAAAAAAACACAGCACAGACTTACACATGAAGGCAACTGTTCTGTTAAAATTCACTGGTTAGATGTGAAGGATGAATCATTCGTGTGTGCATGTGTGTGAGAGAGAAAAATGAAGGGTTGCGCCTGCAGGCTCATCTGTGGATAGATGCTAATACCTGGAATCTGTATTTGGTTTATTTCTGCGGTTTGTGTGAGTTCAGATTCTTTGGTAATTCTTGCAATATTTCATCATTTATCAGGCATAATGGTCAGGATATGAAAATGCACCTGCTGGTATTTTTCATGTAAACAAAACCTCTATTATACACAATACATTTCCCCTAGATTTTTAAAATCATTCTATTTTAAAATCATCCCTAGCGTATTAGAATACTGGAAAAAGTCCTGAGCCCTGTGTTGTAGGTACTTCAAGTTGTCATCAAAAACCAGAGCTGGATGTATTCATCATATTGTTCAGATATGTGATTTTTTTTTATGCTGCTAAACCGCAGAACCTACTCAGCTCTCACTGCCACAGACAGAAGATGTAGAGTCGGTAGGGACAAATGACCGAGATGCACCTTTTCCACACGTAAATTCAGTGATTTTCCCATATAATTTGCCAATAACATGACTTACTGCCACATTACTGTTGTTTGGTCTTTTAATGTAAAGGCCCAGCGTGGCCCTGTTAAGTATTAGTTGTTGACATTCTCTGAATGTTGACCTAGAAAGCAAACAGAGAGAAATGTTGTGGATCATATTTGTTATAAAACTGACCTGAAGTTACTTTCTCTTGCTTTAGGCAGACTGAGATTTTTTCCTGTTTGCAGCAGCTTTAATGTTACTTGTTGATTTGTTGATTGTGAAAATGATGTAATTGTTAGTGTGATCACTCTGCTGGTGAAGGTTGTGACAGATCCAAGTCATCACTGCTATACTGTTGGATTTAGCCAAATATGTTAATCTGGGAGATTTGTCTGCCTTGTCTGGCTTTATTTTCTTTTGTTTAGTTTGTTATTAGCACTGTGTGAACGTATCTCTAATGAAACTGAGCACAAACATTATCCCTGCATGATCTGATCTGTTGTGTTTCTGTAGAATCAACTCTTAAGCATCTTAAAAATCCTGCTCCAAACAGTTTTTCATCTCAGGAGCTCTATTAAGGGTTAAGATGTTTTATGAATAAATATTATCTTTACCAGGATCTATTCTTAACTTTAAGGGGAAATTCTTAGAAAACACCACAATCCTACAAATTTTCTTAGAATTTTGTCAGGAGCAATTCTGTGTTCGAGGAAGCTTAGTGAAGACAGTCCCAGATGTCTGATGATTAATCTAAAAGTAGCAGCTCAGCGCAGGTCTCCAGCGAGGAGACAGGAAAGCCTCATAATAACCAGTTGGAACTGGCAGTAAAAGTTAATTATTGTAAATTGTTTTGATAAAATTAAATTGGAGTAAATTAAATAATTAATACTATAATAAACAAGCCACAATGGATTTTAGAGGATCTATATTTCTGTCTAAAACAAAGACAAAAGCAGGTCGCGAAAGAGACATTCTGAGAGCAGAAGACGAGATGGTTGATGACTTGAAAGATTAAACTGATGAAACATTAATTGCTAAAATGTTACAACAAGTGTAATTATACATGTCTGAGTACTGGGGTGAATTATCTACCTGCTACAAAGTTTTTCATTTAGGGATTTGAACCTGTGACCTTATGATTAAAGGACATGTCTTCAGACCATCAGGACAACACAGGTCTCCTTCACATCAGCTGACACAAAACATGAACTTAGTTCTTCATACAAGTATTAAAGTGTTGCGTTGAAATCAATGAGAGTGAATTATTTAATGATCTCTAACAATTAAACATGATAAAATATTGTGCTGGTGATCAGTGCATCGTAGTGATTTTGTGAAATGGTGAGTTATATTGGTCTCTTATAGCCTGAGGAGAAGAGAGAGAGTTTCACATGGAATCTACCAAAACAGGCTGAGGGCTAAATGAACCAGGTGCAGATACTTTCCTGACGCCCTCTCTGACCCCGCCCACCGGCTGCTGAGCCAAGAAGAAGATCACAAGCAGAAAACCAGAGAGAGGGATGTCACAAAAAAGGATTTTGATAACTAACTAAGTCATAAAAGTTTTTTAAAAGCAGAAGACTAATGGGGCAGATATGCAGATAAATTAAATGATTAAAATGGCAGTAGACTAAGCTGTTTGCAAGATAGCAGATAGTCTGTTTCTGATAAACTTGAGAAAAAGTTGCAAAAGTTGACATTGTTAAAGCAGAAGACTAATTGAGAGAAGACGCAGACGAATCGATAGATTGAAATGGTGAAAGAATTTCGAGTCTACCTTAAGCCGTTTTCAACATAATTGCAAAAATGTCAACTTGTTTATTATGTGGTGGCAAATGAGGGTCGATGCAGAGATGAGACAGAGGCAGGAACTTAGTGCAAAAGAGGAGCAGTTTTTTTTAACAAATAGAAAGCTAGAGCAATGATGCACAACCTCATTTTATAAAGTCTCATCTTGAATATGCATGTATGTGTGTTTGTGTGTCCTTGATTGAACCCAGATGTTTCCTCGATTGGTCATTTCTGAGAACCCCGTCCCCAGATCCTCCATTATTTTTGTGTAAGAATATATTGTGTCACAGCACTGTTGAAGTCAATAACCTCTTAAAGCGATAGTTCACCCAAAAATGAAAATTCACTCAATATGTACTCACCCCTGTGCTGATGTGAGGATGGGTAAAGATCTCCAGTTCACAAAACACTCCCGGAGTTTCAGCGGAAGACAGTGTTGCAGCCAAATCCGGTACAATTGAAGTGAATGGTGGCCGCCTGAAGCAGGTACACAAGCTCTCGCCCAAGCAGGGTGACACGCAATACTTTCACACCTGGCGTGGGCACGTGGCTCCGGTCTGAGAGGCTACAGCTGACATTTTGGCTAAAAACAAGGTGTAAACGGTGTCTTTTTGGGTCAGATTTTAATGTTGCGGCTCACGGACCCTTGGATTACACCACACGAGCAGGATGGAGACGTTTTGTGTTTGTTTTATGTTCTTTTTTTACATTTTAAAATTGGTCACCATTCACTTCAACTGTACTGGATTTGGCTGCAACACTGTCTTCCTCTGAAACTCCGGGACTGTTTTGTGAACTAGAAATAATATATTTTATTTGACAGTAAACGATCACAACTTCACCCTGTAGACTGACCCCATCGGGCTATGGAAACAATTGCATATTTATTAATTATACATATACAGAACTTATTGATAGATAGATTGATAGATAGATAATCTCATTAGATGGTAATTTGTGACCTATTAAAACAGAACTGTGCTGTTAACTGAGGTGTGTTATTTCCCACTGTTCGGCCCTTACAAAACCTCATTAGGGGATAATTAGGGTCTAATAAAATATATTATTTCAAATTTTTTGTCTAATTTGATACAAAGTACGACTACGACCTGTTAACCATCTTAGTTTAGCATGTCGGCATGCTAACATTTGCTAATTAGAGCTAAACAAAGTATAGCTGAGACTGATGAGAATGCAATTAGACAGATATTTGGTCATAAACCAAAGTATTGCTGTTGGACAAATTAAAAATTAGATGGAGAGACTGAGCGAGATGGCTGGGATCATTAAAGTGTAATTCATCCTGAAAGGGACATGAGTGTTTATTAAAATTCATGGCGATCTAATAATTGTTGAGATTTGGTACAAAGTTTAGATCTACTTTCTGTTAAAAATGTGAAGTTTCCAGGCTCTTCCAGAGCCTCAGACGACCTCACAACCACGTTCACACGCTGAGTAGCACTGTGGGTGTAAAATAGGTGGCATCCTCTTTAAAAAATAGCATTGATTAGTAATTACAGTGATTAGTGGCCAATCACACAAAAGCACACATAAAATCAAATACAAATTATCTAAATGTCATCATTAAAATGTTCTATATGTCAAACACATAATGTTTAGTGCATGGCCTCAATCAAAGTGCAGACAAACAAAACTTACATTACAAGCATCCCCAGCACATTAAACTCTTTGAAGATGTGACATTTAAAGTAGGTATATAAAGATTTATTGAGTTCTCTCAGTCGCACCATAAGTGCACTGAGTCATTCGCAGCTGCTCCTGAAAAGGCTAATGCCCCATTCAAGTAATTTTACCACCATTTTTGCCGTAGCTGGCAATTTTGTTCGGTGGAGGTGACGGCACTGCACACTGTGAGGATGAAAGTACAAAAGTGAGTTGTGTGAATTGAGGATATTTTGGCTTACAACCATGTTTGTGGAGATGGATTTGATTGGTAGACATTTCTTTTACACAGTGTCTGCTGTAAAACTACCTTTTACCTTTACACCTACACTTAAAAAGAGAGTCTTTTTCCTTAAGTCCTTGTACTGGGGATCTGGATTTGGATCACATAATTTTGTAGCTTTGCAGGTTGATTCAGACTTGAGTATTTGAACTGTCAGCTTTAGAACTAGAAGTAGTCGTAGACGTGTACATAAATTGTGCCAAATCACAAACTTCAATTCAAAGAAATCTCACCTGTTTCCTCACCTCAGTCTCTGGTTGGTTTAAATGTATTTGAGTCGCAGAGATAACTTTTTTACTGAGATATATGAACACATAGGTGGGGCGAGAGGAGGGGGGATTTACCTGAGGAGATTTAAAGTAGGATAAACACTAAATGATCGTCTTCACTGTGTGCGTATTGATTTTTGCCAAGTGATAATTGAGGTGGTTATGCAGAGTTAGGAAGCATAGGATATAATAACTGATACTTTTTGCACAGTGCTATGTAGTTTTTAACCTGTTGGAAGACTTCATGGCCACACATAAAACAAATAGACCAGCTGCACAGAGATGAGCAGGAAGGTGCCTACACGACTTCAGTGATCAGTGTAGCAGCCTCAGTTGATTATAATGTACGCGAGCTGTTGCGGGTGTGCTGTGACAGACCTGTCGTAGCTCGTCTGTAGTCTCTAGTTTTCTTTAACTTGCGATTTAACTTGTACTCTCCAGTTCTCACTTCATCCCAATTAGGCCTATTTAAGGTAAGTTTAACCGGTACAAGCACCTTAAGTATTGACTTTTTAGCAAAACATCTTGTTTGTATCACACCCATTCTTGAGAAATGGGACAAATTATATCCTACCAAAAACACTTTAATTCCAGTTTTTGGGTGAAAATTGACTCTTTAATGATTTGTATATGTATGAAGTATATGTCGTTTATGAAATGTTTTGGTTTGCTTTAATTTTTTTAAAATTTCTAATCTTTCTCTGTGTGGTAAAAGCCCTCAAAATGTTAAAACATGACTTAGGTATAAAACCATCTTTATGAAAATGTTGGCTCTTTAAAGTTGTGTCCCAGATTTCCGTCAGCTCTGTCAGATTTGTACAAAAAACATGATTTAATCAGATATAAAAACTTTTAGCTATACCCTGAGGGCCCGCTGTCTCACTTCCGGTTTAAAAAAGGCGGGAGTACTGCTCCATCACTGGTGAGCTTTCTATTTTTAAATTCATTAAATAATATTGGTATCAGATGTGTCTCAACCATCACACATCAATTCTGTACCAACTTTGCAGTGTAATGTAAAAATATAATACTTTGTCAACTCTGTAAGATGTCAACTCTGTCAGAGTTTCTCTCTGATTTTCCATCTGACAGAGCTGACGTCTACATTTGATAAAAAATTTAATCACTTGGAGGTTTAATCGCAGGTTTAATCGCCAAGCATTTGATCCTTTAAAATAAATTTTCCAGCATAACTGAGGAACAAATATCAAAACCCCTAAAAAATTGGTTTTGTCCCAATTCTCAGGTACAAAAACTCAAAATCCACAGATCAGTGTATAGCATTTTTGAAACTACGTTCATTTTCTTTTCTGAAGTTTTATCATCATACTTAGGTTGCCAAGCAAACAAGCCAAGGCGGCAGGAAGCACTGTTGCCAACTTGGAAACTTTCTTGCTAGATTTAGTGACTTTTCAGACCCTGTTGTCAAATTCTTTTCCAAAAAGCAACTAGCGGCAAATTTAGCTACTTATTCCGACCATCAGGGAAAAGGCAATAAATATATTTAGTCTACAGCTCTTCTGCCAACAGCACCGGGGTCTCTCTCCCTCTCCTATTTCGCTGTGCACGGTCAAGTGAGCAGACAGCTTCTCTCTCACACTTCCTGTCTGGATTAGCACGTTCCTATATCTGTAAATATGTAAAAAGTCGGTTTGATCTTCTCCCTCCTTCTGAAGGGACGTGGAAAAGGTGATCTCTCCCTCGCTGCAATCCACATAACCACTACAGTCAAATGCAAATGAATGTGCAATAACTATTTTTGGAGCTCATGCTAGCTACTTTAATTGGAAGAGTGTTGGCAACACTGGCAGGAAGTCACTGATCCAAGAAATAGTCTGTCATATATCCTCCATAAAACCACAGCTTTTATATTTTACACCTCTGTTTTTGTTTGCATTAAAAAAACCATATACAATGTGATAGTTAGCAAGCTTTAGAGGTTGTTACCTTTGGACAGGCTAGCTGTTTTGCCCCATGTTCAGTCTTTATGCTAAGCTAGGCTAATCAGCTGCTGGTTATATTTAACATACAGACATGAGGGTTGTATCAGTCTTATCATCTAATTCTCACGATAAAGCGAATAAGCAAATTTCCCAAAACATCAAACTATTCCTTTAAGGGCCCATGAATACTGAATATACTGTATAATGCTACAAAACTCTGAAAAATAATAGTTTTGTATAAATCAAGTCACAAATTACAATTTTGCATGGTGCTACTTGATCAAATATTGTGACTATACTGACAATACATTAATTTTAATGTGGTTATGGCTGACATACAGTATATAGTTGTTTTTTACTTGTGTTCAACGAAACAAGTCCACTTCTTTTAAAGTTTAATCCAAGCAAAAGGAAAAAGATGTGAAACGTGGGGAATTCATTCATTCACAATGGATAGAAAGTTAAAAGAAAAGAAAAGTCGACACACAAGAGTAACAGTTTGCAGTAAACAAAAACTGTGTGTCAATATAAATACGCTCATGAAATATATTTTCTGTCAGATTAAAAAAAAAAAAAAATCACATTGCTCCGTTATCTGTCTTTCAGAATTGCCAGCCTATCCAAAATCTTCCCGACGCTGATGCTGTACAGGCTGTGGGAGGACGGGAAGATCGGCTCCCTAGATGACCCTCTGGAGAAATACGTGGAGAACTTCACCATCAAAAACCCTCTGGGGAAGACTCGAGACTCGGAGCTGAAATACGTGACAGATGGCCTGATATTTCTGGACAGCGGGGAGGTTCAGATCCGCTCCTCCACAGTCACCCTGCGCAGGATGGCCAGCCAGCTCTCAGGTACATACAGAAGGTTATACAGACTAACTTTACATTTAACTGTGAACCAGCTGCTCAAGGCTTCGAGATTTAATCAGATACAGTTTGTCCCTTAGGGCTTAAATCTACAGTACAGTTAGTTTTGTGTGAAAATGCTTTTCTATCAGCCAAATTCAAAAAGCGAGGGCTGCATTTGAAAGAGCGTTTTCCTGTTTTATAATTCGGGTGCTGGATATGGACACATCTGCACCCTCCAGAGCTGACCTTTAGAAATATGAGAGCGGAATAAAAAACAAACACTTACAATACAGAAAGGAAGAAGGAGAAAAGGATTCTGGTATATAAGTTTTGACTGATTAGTATGGTTGTTAATGGAACAATTCACCCCAAAGTCAGAAATACATATATTTTTCCCCTGGGCTGTAGTGCTATTTATCCATCTAGATTTTTTTTTGGCACAAGTTGCAGAGATATTGTTGTGAACAGTTTCATGGAGGAACTACTTTCTTTCTAGAAGAAAAGAAAGCAGTTCTGACTGATTCTTAAGTAGTTCCTGTTGATTCCACTGCAGAGAGAAATAGTTCCGACATGGTCTGTGGATTATCTTGAATAACTGGGTCATGATTTTTGTAAAGAAACACTTGTTTCAAATTTTTCAAATCTATTTGTGTGTGTGTTTTGAGCACCACAAGCTGAGTTCCATTCTATTATGACAATCCCATTATATTGGAAAGACGGCAGATATCTCTACTGCTGACATCTACAAAACTATGCAACTCACCCCAAAAAAATTTAGATGGATGAAGAGCACTGGATGGCCAGAAGAAAAATATGCATTTTTTATTTTGGGGTTAACTGTCTCTTCAAAGGTAAAGCTGTTGATTATTCATTTTTAATAGGTCCCCATTAGCTGCACCAAGGAAACTAAAAAAGAGGGTCATAAACTAGTGTTCTAATGCTCCACATGGTGGCAGATTGAAGAGGAAGAAATCCCTCTGAAAAATTAAAGAACACGTTTCAGGGAAAAGCACGCTGGCTGATTTTTTCCAAATATGTGCAATTGTTTTTTTTGCTGTTGGTCTCCAAACAGTATCCAAAGGTCAGTGCGACCACGACACACACTCACATCACACACGCGTAGGGCGCCAAGTGCCTGAAGGGGCAACAAAACAGCCTCTCACAGCTCTACCTTCTCCATTAAAGGGGGCCTATTATGCTCATTTCAAGCTCTATATTTTTGTTCTGAGACTCCATTAGAGCAGTTTTACATCATTCACAGTTCAAAAACAAAAACATCCTGATTTATCTTGTAGTGGCACTTCATGCAGCCCCTACAGAACCCCCTCCCTAAAAGCCTGCTTTCTTCTGGCTGGCCAACTTCCGCAAGCCTGCCGAGGGGCAGCACCCAGTGCTCCTGAGCACCGCTTGTGTACTTTGTCAGCGTGCTGAAGCTGTAGCAGATGAACAATGAAGAAATCCATGATGAGCTGACATCAGCTGGTCACAAAAATAGAAAAAAAAAAGTTGGACACCTCGTATTCAGAGCAGTCTGAAACCTGAGCTTTTTGTTCAAAGATATTTCATTTCCAATACGTTTAACTTATTTGGCCTTGTTTATATGAGGCTGCAGTGGGCACAGTTTTAAAGGTGGATTGAGGATACGGATATCATGAAAAACTTGAAGACCAAAGGAATGTTTTTGTGTCAAACATGTCAACCATGCTAACCTATTGGGAAGGGGGTTGAATGACACTTCTATAAGGAGGCTAAACTTTGGTGAAGTAAAAACTGGCAAGGCCAATTTGGGGTCTTACCTCAATATATCTGAATGAAAATGTGTTCTGTGGGTACCCAGGAGTCTCCTTTACAGGCAAACTTGACCCCGCTGTATAAAATGACCTGTTGTGACCTGTAGGATGATCACAGCCACACGAAACTCCACAATCACAAACTAGAGACCTGGGGCATTCGGAGGATGGATGACTTTCCTACGTCTACTGACAATAAGGGGGATTCTGAGCAATTTCCTGAACAGAAGTGTTCACCACCCAATCTCAGAACAATGCAGTTCTTACAGAGTAGTGTTCCTCAAGGTCTTGCTGTATTAATGTAATATTTTGTAGAGATTTTTGACCATTTTTATAAATTCTCCAGTGGTCAGAAATAGTTAAATTTGGCACTAAATCTGTGTAATAAATGGTATCAACCAACTGATGAGACATGGTAGAGAGAATGAGAATGAGAATGACCATTATACCACCACAAAGCAACTACAGAAAGGCAACCAAATGGTCAGCAGCGTCTCTGCCAAAGATGATTACAGGCACATTTTACAGGCCTCATGACAAGTCAAATTAAAATGCTCATCAAGGCAAATTAAAAAGAGGAAATTGCAAATGAAGTGAAAAACTGAGTTAAGAATTAATAAATATTGTTAACAAACTTACTCCCTCTCTCTTACCTTTATTTCGATCTGCAGGCTGCTTTACAGTGACTGACAGGGCTAATGACTGAATATCACATATTCAAATGAAACATTTACAAACCTCCTCTGATTATTGATTGTGCACTGGAAGCTTAGCTATACACCAACAGGCATACTGCATATAGTATATTTATTCTTTAATTTTTTAGAGGCACTTCTTTATCAATGGTCATACAACTTTGATATGTTGCGGTTTTTGTGCGCTTCTCCCACAGGCATTGATAGAACTGGCACCAAGCAGAGCACACAATGTTGGTTTATGATGTAATGACCCTTCAATCTTTCTTAGTTTCCTTGGGGTCCACATAAAAGTACAACATCAGCATACATCATACATGAACACTTGACAGCAACACCACAGCCCAGATTCCCCTCACACCTTCCCTGCACCGTCCAGATCACGCCGTACAAGTTCACAAGATCAACAAGAGTCAACATCCAGCGTCTATTCACACTATATCAATAAATTTAAAACAATATATTCAAACAATATACTGCCCAGACTGCCAAACTCAAAGAAAATATATCAGCAGCAATGATTATGATATGATGACACCAGGACAGCGATTAAATTAAGAGACATACAGTCATTTGACAGACTACAGGTGGTGGGGCATTTGCAGCAAAAATATGATTGCAATATATTCTTACTTAAGATTTCTGGAAATGAAAAATGTAAGTTTTTTCTTTTTATTTGTTTGTTTTAGACCCTGCCAGCCAGCTAGTCTTAGACCTGAAACAATTAGTCAATTAACTCTGGAGGTGTCTGTCAAGCAGTAGTTTGAACCTTTAAACTTCCAAACTCTATTATCTCATGATAAATACTAGACTAAGAGATTAATGCATTTATTCTGTTAGCTTATCGTTTTAAAATAAATACCAAATGTACATTTTATAAAAACAATAATTTTTATAAATTTATCAAAATACATTTAATAAGATTAATCTAGAATTACTCAGAGAAAGAAGCAGCTGAATGTATTTTATATGATTATAATCATGTTATTTTAAAATTATAACAAAGATCCATCTTGAACCATCACAGAAAAATAACCTGTCAAAGTTTTAGAGCTTCAGGAAATTCTGTAAATCATAGAGAGTTGGGACAGAGCAGCTGAGGGACATTAGAGGGAAAGCAAGACATTTTTTCTCCATTAGAGATGAACCATTTTCACTAAAATCAGTGATATAATAGTTGGTGTGTTTGTGCTGTAAAGCACCACCAAAGGCACATAGCGCGAGAACAGGCATTCAGGGTGCAGAGTGGGAATGAAAGAGGCAACATTCACCTTATTACAAGTCAGTGCAGCATCAAAATGATTTTAAGGTATAATAGTTTCATAATGGGGCTTTAATACATGAGTCAATCAACAAACCTTAGTCATTATTTTGATATTTGTTTTTAGAAATTTGTTAAATGCATTGCATGCAACATTTTCCTAAAAAACAATGTACAGACTCATATAAACATAAACCCTCTCAATCATCATCACTTGTGACCACTAGAAGTGTGTGGTGGTGTCTGTGTCTGCAGAGACGCTGCCCTCTGCCTGTATTTCATTATTTCGCTGTGCTCTGGACGCTCCAGACCAACCCAACACATTTGGTATTTGATGTGACAGACAAAAAAGAAAAAGATGTTTGGCTTTAGGATATGGGCTTTTTTCTACTATTTCCTGGCAATTTATATACCAAACAACTGCTAAATTGAAAGAATAAACTGTGTTTTTGTCATTAAAGACCAATGAGGTACTGCAAATGACAAAAAGGATAAAAAATAGTCTTCTAGTTTGTATTTAGAGATGGGGTCAGGATATGTGTAGCAGTGAAATTAAATATTTAGCATCTGAGCTGCTCAGATGCTGGAACAGTTACATCTATATATTGACGTAGCTAAAGAGTTCACAGGCAACTTTTCAATGTTTAATACTTCACTCTGTGAGATGAATTAACATAAAAGATGAGAGGCGCACCTGAAGCAAGAAAAATCATAAATCTTTAAATACCCGATTCTGTCTCAGTTTATCATCGAGGCATCACGGCTGAACAGAGACGTCTGAATGTGTCACATACCTACAGTATAAAGTGAAACAAAGTAGGAAATGTCTTGTGCATGCAAATACAATCCATCTGTTGCTGTTTTTATTTACTAATTTTATTCTTTTATTCTGATTCTGTTTTATTCTGGGCTGATCCAGGCCTGCCCAGGAGACTCCGGGCCACAAATCTGCTTTGGAAAGGAAAAAACACAATCGGCAATCAATCTGCTGCAAGATGATGTCCTCGTCGCAGACCCCGGCACCAAGTGAGATTTGTTATGCTGTGCTGATTTTAGGATTCAATGTGTACATTTTTATATTGTGCAAAGTGGAATAGTTACATAAAACTGGATGCATGTCTGAATTCAGTTTTCATCCGTTAACTGGGCAAGATTTATCACAATTATTTTAGTGTTTTTCGCTGAGCCTGAAGGAAAAAACACAATGTTGCTCTGTTAAAAATATCACACTAATTTTTACTGCAATGTCTTTTCTTTACATCAGTGTAATTTTGACAAAACCTGCCAGGATCTGAGGCATTTCAGGGCTGAATTCTGGTGCTGGCATTATGTCACAGATGCATTACATCACTAATTCATCATTAATTTTCATTTTACCTGAGGAGAGTTTTTATAATTAAATGTCAAGGCTGATTGGTGCAAGTCACACTATCTGGCTGTCATATGGCTCTGACTGGCAAAATATTTAACCTTTAAGTGGAGAAAAATGTTTAAATGAAATTTTAATCTCTCAGAGACCAAAGCTTTTTATTAATTCTGCAGGGGAGCTGTAGCCTGATATCAGACTGAACTGCCAACTCAACTCCACATTCAGAGAAACAGGCAACTCAGTGGAGTGGGTGGATTCGAAGGTCTTGACCGAGGCTCCGGGAGCTGCCTTTTGGCACTGAGCCCTGGTGTTTAAAATTTATGGGCTTTTAGACTTAATAAATCGTGAGGGAGAGTTACCCGTCAAATTCTCTCTGGTTATTTATTTTATTCATTTATTTCATTTTCTATTTTTTTATTATGTACCATATTAAACATTAATGTTATCATTTGATATGTACTTGTGTTCATTTAAGTCACCTGACAACCACAAGACAACAGTAAATTAATGCAACAAGCCAAGAAATAGTCCGGCACGTAAACCCAACGTAAAAAAAAACAAAAAACACACAGTTTGTCCAGATTAACTTGTACAGATTATATAAACAACATACAGGATTTGTTAATTAGTGAGCTCTAGAGGCTCTGGCAGGCAGATTTATTTACCTATGGGGCAGAGCCAGGCTGTTTCCCCCTGTTTTCAGTCTTCATGCTAAGCTAAGCTAAGCGCCTTCTCGCTGTGGTTTCATATATGCAATTTTTGAGCTGACGTCATGATTACATCATGGTGTCAGCTGGAGGCAAACACAGAGTAGTAAGTTGCATAATTGAGCTAAAATATCATCTTGCTGTGTTGTTGGGTTCCAGAATCAAAGTAGTAATGGCTCAAAATTGAAATCTGCATACCAGCTGCCACTGGCAGACCAACAAAAAAGGAAACAATGACAATGATGATCAGACATAAGATGATAGCTGAGAGAGCAGTGACAAAAAAACCAACAAAATGAGCTCACAAAATGTCAAGAAAGGAGATATTTTTGCACCTATTTTCATTATTAAACATAAAAATACAACCAATCACCTTCTAAACTCTCTATTTCCCAAACTAAGACAAGCTTTAATTGCCTAATTTGCTCTGTAAAAAATGACAGAAAGAAGCAAAATAAAACTCACCAAAACTGTCTTGGTCAGTCTCTCCACTGTTCCAACAATCACCGGTTTGGTCGAAATAAATCATCCTTAATTCACTGTGTGCTATTTTCCTTCCACTCATCCTCCCGTTCTGCGGCCAACAGCAGCATCCTGAGCCCTGGAGCAGTGCAGAGCGGCGCCTGTCACTCTGCAGATCATTAAATTAGCAAAATAAAATAACAAAAATTAAAAAAAAAACCAAAAAAAAAAAAAAACCTGACAACCACTCAGCCCTATGCCAATTGTAGAAAGCTCATCCACTAATTGAGTGAGTGCGCACTGGTCGGCCAGTCTGCTCCCACTGGTTAATGTGAACTTTTCCAGTAACACTTCCTGTCCTGGAGAGTGAGTCATTGTACAGTACATATTCAGATGAGCTCATATTTTCTTCAGCCATTGTTAAGAAACAAACCAACAAAACTTGCTGGCTAGTTTTAGCTCATGTGTTTAGGGACTTTTTTCTGCCTCCATCTAAGCTCTGCCCACAAAAAAACTAATGTAAGGAAAATTCATCCAAATAGAAATAGAGGAGTGGTATCAACCCTCTCAGTTAAAGTCTTTTTTTGGAGGGAGCAGCAGACTCAGTTTTAAAGCAAGAGTGGAGATACTTTGGCTGGATGTTTGGCTATTTTTATCAATTTTTAAGTGGTAAAAATGGTTAGATTGTGCATCAAATCTGTAGAATAAATGGTATCCACCCAAAAACTGCTGCAACAACTTATAAGACATGATAGAACATGGGAATGGCCATCATACACTTCAGTCATAATATTCTAAATCCCAATACACTGAGAAACTAAGAAAAACTTAAGACACAGTCCTGAGCTGCATCTCAGATTAATCTTAAGGTCACCATCTTTCAGGTGGTGTATACAACTTCTGTGCGTTATATACTATTCACCTGCTGTCTCCCCCGAAAGACCCCTGGTGTAGGTAGGGAGAAATGAAGTGGAAAATGTTAAACCTCACCTAGTTAAACCTCACCTAGTACCAAGTTTCAACAAGGAATATCATTTCTTTATCTTATTTTTTACACAAACAACTAGATGTTTGAGACACTCATCGTCTCTTTAACTTGCTTCCTTCTAGATGTCATTACAGCAACCTCGCCTTCTCGCTGCTGGCTCACGTTCTGGCTGAGCGAGTGGCTGCCGTCGACTACCAGCGGTGGATCACGGACAACATCCTGGACCGGCTGGGGATGGAGGACACCGGCTTCGACATCACCCCGGGGCTCCAGGGCCAGATGGCTGTTGGGGTGTACTCCAATGGGAAACCGGCTCCGCTGTACGACCTGGGCTGGTACCGCCCTTCTGGTCAGATGTTCTCCACGGCCGCAGATTTGGCCAAACTCGCCATGATGTTGTTGGGCGCATACCACCGCAAGCTGCTGGAGCCGGACTCGCTGAAGATCATGCTGACCCCGCTCTTCAGGTGCGATAAGGACTACTTCGCCAACCGTACTGGGACGCCGTGGGAGGTGAATGAGCAGCTGGGCTACGAGGTGGTGCGTAAAGATGGCGATTTGGATGGCTACTCCGCCACCTTCTCTCTGGTGCCCCGACTGAAGCTTGGTCTGGTGGTGCTAATGGCCGGCAGCCGCTCTCAGAACCAGGATGTGGTCACCAAGTCGTACAGCTACATCATCCCAGCTATAGAAAAAGCCTTCAGAGAAGCCAAGAGGGTCCTCTCTGCTCCGCCAAACCCAGAACCTTACATCGGCTTCTACACCTACAGCAACATCACCTTCTATGAGATCAAAGCCGGGATGGACGGCGTTCTCATCATGCAACAGTTTGGGCCTCAGATTGAGGAGCTGATCCCAGAAAAGTACAGGACAATAAAGCTCAACTTCCTGGTCGACCGGGTGTTCAGAGTGGTTTTTGAAAAAGAGTACCCTTGTGTTTTGCGAGTTGGCACAGCCTCAGTGTCCCTGGAAGCCCAAGATGGCCAATTATTTAACTTCTACACGTTTGACAAGCGGGGTTTGTCCCCTGGTTTTGATGCACCGGGACTGAACACGTATAATGTGGTCAGAATAGCCCGCAGGCCGTCCTTCTCGAGCTGAACTGCAGCAGACTAATGCATGTCCTTGGGGTAAATAGAAAGAAGACTGTGAATATTGAAAGACCAAATGGAAAAGTTGGGGTCATTGTGGCGGTCAAAGATAGGATTGTGCTCTTGATTTGCAGAGAGGACAGAGAGGGACGGCAATATGTACAACGTGTTGCACAGAAAATTAATTTCTCTGCTGAACGATGTGTGTGTCTGTCCTCATCTCACCGCTCCTTCATTATGCCTCCTGAGTGAACATCCACATTATGGTGATACGGTGCTTGTGTTTTTCCTGCTTGCATTTTAAACCAGTATTACATTGTCTTGGTCTCGTCTGTCCTTGAGTTTCCATGAGAGAGAAAAGCAGAACACTGGCTCACAACAAGCTCCTGTTGTGATCATTTACATGAATATTTACATACCTTTGTTTATTTTCAATTCTTGGACCATGACTGTAATTCCACGAACTCATCGGCTGATTCATCCTCCATCGGTGAAGGGAAAAATTGATTTAATTTTTTTTTTATGTAACTATGAACTATGCTTGGGGGAGGTAAAATCAGGGCATTTTCAAGGAAACCTGAATATGCATCAGTTTTGCTCAAAGGTATAGTTTGGATTTTTCTCAGTGGGGTTGTATGAGATTTGTCACCTGTACCTATACAGTACATGGCAGTTGGCAGGGCAAAATCAATATCACTTCAAGTCACTATATTTAGAATATTTTCACTGCTTTACTTTGGCATCAGACTGCTTTTTCTGATGGAAAAACACTGCCAAACAAAGCCAAATATTCCTCTCTCTCTCTGTCAACCAAACACTGAAGGCAAAATCAGTAATTTTACCTCGCAGAATATGCTAGTTGCTTGTCTATCACTGCTTCGGTCTGTTAGTTTGTGTGACTTGCTCAGTCTAAACCAACCTTTAAATACACTGAAGTCACGAAATGACTCAAAGAAACAAGCAGATCGTGGCAGCAGTAGACTAGCAAGTTCTGAGAACTACACGGTAAAATGCTGATTTCATCAATGGAGTTTGGTTGAAAGCAAGAGAGCGATATTTGGCTTGAATGACAGCTGTTTGTCGTCAGAAAAGGCACGGAAAAGTAGTTAAAATATTCTAAATATAGATTCACTTTGCTCTGACCCTGTCCACAGCAGTACATTGCTTAGCTTCCTGATTCAGTGCTACTCTCTGCGTCTCCAAACTGGGGGTGTGCCGACCGCCGTCTACTGTAGGTACTACACTGACCATGGATAAGTACCTCAAACAACACCACTTCAAATACTCTGACCTATCCTTTTAAACATGGAAGTAGAAATGCTGTTTTTACGCTAACAGTCCTGCAATTACATGTGACTAAGACGCAAAATATTTTGGCTCTCCAATAAGAGGCGATTAAGGGCAGAGAGGCTTTTGGTTGCCTGTGCGACTCTTTGCTGTTTAATCCCTAAAAATGGACTCCCGACCTCTAACACCAATATGAATAAAACACTGCCCAGATTGCTGGAAAAAAAAAGAGTGTACAAAAATAACTCTCATCAGGCGACGGCTGATGTTTTCTACCTTTCATATGAGATTGTCTGTCTGATGGCGTGATGGAAATGGAATAGATATTGAAAATGTTGCTTACTGTTGAAGCATCAGGTGCAACGGGTGATATCGAGAGAATGTGAATGCAATGCTGCCTAAAAAATAAATCTATTGTATCCAATTTATTCGGCTATGGATGATTGAAACTGGCATTCAACTCTGTAATGCATTGTTGTCATAGCCTGCAGATTGAAGCTTTTTCAGAAGAATGGTGGGAGGAATAATCATTAGGGTCAGGCAGTTCGTGTGAGCCAATTCTGAAACAAAACTGTACCAACATGCAGATTATACCATGTGTTCATTCTCTGCTATTGTTGAGGGTTTGTTCTTTTGGGTTTTGGCTTATGCAGCCATCAGAAATGCAGTGCAATCATGATGATGAATAAAACTACAGTATTATCCTACATTCATATTACAGTCATGTTCTAACAAGATCAAACGAAAACCAGGCATTATCATCAGAAAATAATAGCTACGTGTAGACAGCTTCAACATTTATTTGTGTAGCTTTTAAATTAGGCATTGCACAATAGCCATAATCAGTTTTCAGCTTTGCAACCACAGTGAACAAGAGCTTACTGTACCAATCAATCAAATCATGTACATGATTGCTGGCCGTGCAAGAAGAGACAGAACGAGATTAGGTAAAGCTCACAGTAAAGCATTACATTCTTTCTTTACAAGTTCCACTGAAACACAGAAAAATACTTGACCTGTTTTTTTGTTTTTTGTTTTTTTTTTTGTTGCTGCCCGGCAATAGATTCTGTACATTTTCGAAATAAGATACAAACAAAGAATAATCAAGTACAACACAGTATAATCGAGATCAGAGTTGATTGTCCTACTTTCCCTCTGGGTTCACCCTCTAAGGCATACAGCAGTTACAGAATAAGACAGCAGGTGGGATATGCAGGCACTGTTGAACAATATTATCCATAGAAACAAACAAACAAAACAATTAAAAGATCACGGAGAAGCTTTTTAATGACATGTAATACGTTTAAAGGAACAATTTGACCATTTGGACAGGTTAATCAAACACGATATGATACTTAGGGTGCTTTCACACCTACCTCGTTTGATCCACATGTTCCAGTTTGATCTGAATGAACTATTACAAGTGGGAAACCTCCCCTGGTCCACAGTCAGAATGAAAGAGGTGGTCTCGGTCTGGATCAAATTGAACCATAGTTAAGTTTGTTTCTAATGTGAAAACATTTTTTCTTCTTCTGTGGTTCGGTCTTTCAGATGAATTACAGGAAGTTCTGGCGGGTTTGTGAGAACCAGAAAAAGGAAAAACAACACAACAAAACAAAATGAGCTGCAGCGGCACGTGGGGAGAGGAGGAGACCAAATATTTAAGTGACCTTTGGTCTATCAGCTTTATAAAAATTCTGTCTATTTTCAATTATTTCCTCAGTCTGGCTTTATATGGTGAAACTTTCACAAAATATTTGGTGTGCACTTGAAACTTGTGAAACTAGTGTCAGGGAACAGCCAATCAAAATGCTGACAATGTGTCACGTGATGATATCAAACTCTGATGTGGTATCATTCCAACTGATTCTAACTGATTCTAACTTTCTAGTAAACAACTTATCACCAAAATGAACAAATTAATAAAACTAGATGGTCTTTTGGATGCCTCAGATGGAAATTATCATCATAGACTTCATACCAAGTTAGTAAAGCTGTCAACAAACAAACGTGCAGGCAAAGTTTGTTTACCTTTCAGTCAGCAGGTGACTAACATTACTACTAGCTCAGTTATAGCTTTGCGTTGCTGTAAAGTTTGCTGTAAACACAATCATATGTCAAGCTACAATTTCATACTGGCATCAGTACTACAAAACAATGTAGACAGCCAGTGCCAGAACAAAAAGCATACAACATGTCCAAATTGATATTATCCAGAAAGAAAATTATATGAAATAAGATACAAAGATGCAAATGTAGTTAAAATAACCCTAATAGTTCACATAATCTTGCGAGATACGATAAAACAGATGAAAAATTACCAATCTGACCGGCTAATCTTAGTGAAAAAAGCGACTTTGATTATTTGAATTTCTTTGTGTAACTGTAAAGTTGCATGGCAATTTGCAACCTGCAGCTACTTGTAATTATGTGAAAACTTCACTGTGTAAAGCCGACCTAAGAGGATGAAAGAGCGAGGAACTGAACTGAACTGACGCTGCAATTCATTGTACACTGAATTATGACTTGAATGACCATTTCACTGCACTTTTCTGTGTCTGAGGTTGTTTATTTCTCTGTTCTAAGTCAGAAAGATCCGCAACATAATCACACCTGGCGACTTAACATTATGGTGGCGCACACAGTGAACAGCAAGCAGAGTTACCCTTTCATCAGTTGTTACTATTTGTAGTGTTTGTGTTGTGAAACGTGCTGTAAATGATTTGTACTCCTCCACTCTCTTTTAAAGTGTGCTAATCTGTCAAATCAGCCGCTGTAGATGCTTGTTAAGTTCAGAGACTTCCTGTAAAAACATCAGTTTGCTGCAGGCGTCAACATTTTCCGAGCAGATGCACTGGGAGTAGGGGAACTATCGATTCAAGGGCCAACGATCTAACATGATCGATCCAAAGTGAAAACATCAATCTGTATTGTTATCTTTAAGATTTTTAGCTCAGTTGAATATCTTTGTGGAAAAGACTTTGTTGCTGCAGGGTCTGAGTTGCGCTGCCAATGTGGGCTCAGGTGAATAGTGTGTTGCTGCTGGCTAAAAGAGAGTCTGTGACAAAAAATGAGCATAGAGTTTTTTACGCAGTTATATCACTGTGTGGTAGCACTATTAGCTCCTAGTCTGTCATTCATAAAGAAAGTTAAGAGTTACAGGTATAAATTATAACTTCCGGTGTGGCTGTGCTGTGTTGGTGGGGCTGAGTGAAAGTTAATCTGAGCCACAACAACAAACTCTGTCATTAAAATGTCACAGCAGGGATCATGTGAGTCACAAAAAAAGCCTAATTAATTTTATTGTTCGCCTTGTCTGAAGGGAGGCAGCGAGAGCGTGAGGGATGATCTTCTGTTTCACATGAACAGCCCTGCTGCTCTGCGGGAAACCGTCTGTCTCACACTCTCGTCCCTCCTCTCCTGACTTTTGCCATTCAGATCTGTTACTGGCTGCTCATATTTGTGACCGTGAAGACAGCTGTTACGCTCAGCTATCCCAGTCATCATGTAACTGATTGTTTAAAACTGGCAGATAATATCACCTCATATCGATTGCAGGCTTCAGAATCAAATCAAATAGAAATTGTATTGTGCGAAACTGTGTGATATCAGCAAATATGTATCAGATGTATCAGCTGCTGACTCGGATTGCAGTATGACAACACGCAAATGTCAGACGCACACACTTCTACAAACCAATCACTGCCAGTACAGGTAGATTCATTCATCAGGCTGGCACATATGGGTACTTCACCATTGGGGGATGGAAAACTTAAGACCCTATAGACATCAGTGCAGTTTTACGTGCTTTTGAATTACAATTTTGACAAGTTTGTACGGATTCATGTCAAGTTAACGAACCTTTGTTTTATAGACATGTCTAATAATTATTTTGTGATCTAGCCTGAACCTGAATCTGAATTCTCCCCTGGCCTGTAGTGTTACTTATCCATCTAGATTCTTTCGGTGTGAGGCACAGAGTTTTGGAGATATCGGCTGTTGAGATGTCTGCATTCTCTCCAGTATGACGGGACTAGATGGTTGTGGTGCTCAAAGCAACAAAAAAATAGATTTGAGAAAATCAAAACTGAAAATTATGAACCGGTTACTCAGGATAATCTTCTAGTGAGCAATTTCATGTAGGTGCTACTTATTTTCTATTAGAAAAGAAAGTAGTTCCGATAGATTCTGCTGCAGAAGGAAAGTAGTTCCTAACCTGGTCATGATTTTGGTGTTGATTTTTTGGTGTTTGAGCACCGCAAGTTGAGTGCCATTGAGAGAAGGCAAACATCTCTATGACTGTATTCAAACTCAACTCTACCAAAAAAATTGATAGATAAATATACGCTTTTCATTTGGAGGTTAACAGTACCTTTCATAAATTAAGTTTTATCAGTCAGCTGTCATGCTCCAACAGTGACCAGTGACTTTCTGAAGGCTCATGCGTTCTCACCACTCTCCATTTGGGATCCTTTCCTTTCCAGGAGGGAGAGGGAACCAGAGACTGTGATGGATTTGTATGTTTATTTGTTTTACAATCTTCTACACAGCAGCTTTTTGGCATTTTCTTATCTCTCTCATTATATGAAACTGTGACCTTTCCCCAGAAGGGATGCAGATGGCATGTTGCTGGTCTGATAAATAGGTGATAACGACAAGATGTGCATGCCATGTAGAGTCGTTTTGTGTGCTTGCGTAATTGCAACGTGAAAACAAAACAGGATCAAATGTGACAAAAACATGGACCTTGGTTCAGACTTCCAGGTGTGAAAGCACCCTGAGTGAGATTTAAAAAGGCAGCTCAATCTAAAATCGAAAAAATACATATTTCACCTCCAACCTGCAGTGCCATGTATCCAGCTAGACCGTAGAGACGTCTGCCTTCTCTCAAATATAATGTGCATAAATGGTATTTGGCTTGTGGTGCTCAAAGCACACACAAAAAGAAAAAGAATTTAAAAACTCAACAGTCACGTCTCTTTCTGGAAATCATGACCCAGTAACTCGAGATAATCCACAAACCTTGTTATGAACAGTTTCCTGTAGGAACTACTTTTTACTGTAGAAAAAAAAAAACAACACGAAACTACTCACAACAAGGTCTGTAGATTATCTTGAGTAAACAGGTCGTGATTTCTGGAAAGAGACCTCGTATTGAAAATTTCAAGTGTATTTTTTTACACTTATATTTAAGATAAGCAGAAATCTTTATAGCCGATGTCTTCAAAACTATGTATTTTTTTATTTGGGGGTGAACTGTCCCTTTAAATGTGCTGGTATGTGGCTTTTATGAGATTTCAGCCAGGCTAGTTTTTTTCCTCCTCTGTCCAGTCTTTATGATAAGCTAAGCTAACCATCTCTTGGTGGTCATTTCATATTTAACAGCTATGAGAATCAATCTTGTCATCGTCAGTTTCAAGACAGCATGCAAGTTTATTTCCAAAAATGTCAAACTATTCCTTTAAATCAGTTTCTGCTGGTAAGCTTATTCAAATGAAATCTCAGTTAGAACACAGAGGTCTTGCAGGTCGTCTCTTTACATGCACATGTGAGGATGGCAGTGTCCATGCTCAGCGTCATGTTCGGCGACAGCAGAGGGATGAAAGCGTTGGCGTCCTTACCCCCAGCCTGAGCTCTGGAGCTCGACACAGAGGGGTCCAATAAAATCTTGGGGAACGGCGGCGAGTCTCTGACAGAGCTGTTGTCCTCCGCCTGGGAGCACACGAGTTCTCGGAAACACTCCCTGAAGCGTGTGGAGAGCAGGCTGTAGATGACCGGGTTGACTGCTGAGCTGAGGTAGAAGAAGACGCCCGACAGGATGTGGACATACTGATAAATGTTGTGCATCAAATCGGTCCACTGGCTGATGGAACTCCACAGGAGCCGCTCGATGTGGAAGGGCGCCCAGCAGACTCCAAACACAGCGACCACGATCGCTAGAGGACGAGGCCAGAGAGAAGAGAGAGGCTGTTTTATTAAGTGAGTTGTGCTGAAGGTTACAGTCCACCTCCAGTCGTGTTGTAATCAATATAAAATGCTCTGCAAATACCTTGTTAACATGACTTACATATAGCTCTCTCCCTCACCTTCATTTATTCAAGGAATCATGAATATGCAAATAGTCCCCACCTTCTGCACACAGCCCACACCCTCACCCCTACACCTCTAGCAGCCGTACCTGGCTTCTCCTGTGTGGGCTGGGCATCGTCGCTAATGATATGTAAAACGCCACCTCCTCAATTAACAGGATTGGTTCCTTAGGTTTATGACATCATAATAGCCTGCCTGACTGAATCTGTTTTTTTAGACGTCCCTTGCTCACTGCAGTTTCAAAGCAAGAAATGCTCAGACATTGTGTTTACTTCTTATTTTGCCCCTGATAGGTCTTGTAACACATGAAAAGCTCCACATGGCAAGATAAAGAACGTGATTTTCACTGGAGGGTCTCTTTCTTTGTTGTTTCTTGTTTTCGTGTGTTTTTGATGGAAATGGCAAAGGACATGTGGGGATCCAGAGCCCTGATTTACTACAACATCCCGTTCTTGTTAGTTTTTCCCCACAGTTTTAAAAGAAGAACTAAAAAGAACTTGGTCCGGGGACCAACAGGGGTCTTTGAGTGGTTCGTCAGGGGTCCCCAGCTCCAGCAAAAGGAGGAGTTTTTTTTTGAAAGTTGGAACAACAGAGGAAAAGACAGGGTCGCCCGTTTTGAAAAGCTCCTCAGAGAGGATTCTTCGAGACAAAATCGCTTCAAACTTGATGTCCGTGGCCCGATGTGCATCTATTGTGGAGGTCCTTGACATGAAAAAGTTTGGAATCCCTTGAAGGGTTTTTCATCAGCAACTATTTTGATAATCAATTAATCATTTTAGTCATTTTTAAAGCAAAATCCAAAACATTTTCTGCTTCCAGTTGGTCCAATATGAGGATTTGATGCCGTGCTTTCTCGTATGGTGCCATCCCATTGTTCTGAAATCCAAATAGTGTCCCACTGGACCAAAAGCCCATTTGTCTGACAGCCTGTTATCCCAAAATAAACACCAGAAGGCCCATTGCTCCTAACTTAACTGACATAACATACTTCTTTTAACCCACATGATCTTTTCCTAAACCTAACCTAGTAGTTTTGTTACCAAACCTATCCAGACTGTTTTCAGTGTCAAACATATGTTTATTATAGTTACCATGATGATAAGGACTATGATAATGAAGGTCACCTGGCTATTGTTACTATGGCAAAGAACGTCATTTGACATTTGCGCATTAAGATACACTAAGATATTAATGGGAAAAAAACACTCCGAGGAGACTTAAGGTGTGTATTTTTGGAACCACAGGCCCTTGGAGCAGTGAACCTTTTGAAGTTTGGCTGTCAGACAAATGGTTTTTCGGTCCAGTGGGACAATTTTCAGACTATCATGGTTTTGGAATAATGGGCTGTCAAAACAATGGGCAGTCACATGTCATATATGAAAGTAAAATGATTATCTTTGTGTGTGTGTGACCCAAATAAAACAAGCAATTTGAGCACATCCTCTTGGGCTGTGGGGTAGTGGCAACATTCGTCATTACTTTGTGACAAAATTGCTTATCACTAAATCTGGAAAAATAGGAAAACTAGGATATTATTAAATAATTAAAATAATCATTAGATGCAGCCCTTTTTCACTGCATTCAACTCACTCTCAGCCTGATTGCTTAATAGAGACATCTTTGAAGTAACTGACTGAAGAGCATAATTGCATAATTGTAATTGCCACAGCGGCCACTCTCACTTTAACAGCCACAATTCAAAAATGATAAGCAGACAGTTTTTGCCCCCAGAAGTAATTTAAGAGCCTGTTTTAGATATAATGTAGAAGATTGTGGGCTGGACATTTACTTAAACTTGATAAAAGCTGGAGTAAAATGTCTTTTTTGGCCTAAAAGACAAAACTGAAACACAAAGTGGCCTGGTAAACACGGTATACAAAGTCTTAAAAACATATGTATCTGATGTTAATTTCCCTCATGATGAGCAGCAGAGGTCACTCAACATCACTCGTCCTAATAACCCATGAAAGATGCTCTGTGGTCGCTGTCAGTGAAGGAGGTGCAGCAGACGCAGGCTGTTTGGCTGTTTACGGTGGTGAACATATGGCATCAAGCTAAGTGACGCGGCTTTGTTGAAAGCTCGGTGGGACTCCAAACCGTGACAGATATTTATAAATGTGAGAGTTGCAAACATTTTTAGTTTCTCTCTTTTCCAGACAACAGTTGCTGTTGCGAGATTCGGTTGTTTACCCCATATCGGACAGTTGTTTCAGTTTTTCTCTTTAAGTACGGTTTAATAGTTGAAAAAACATCCAATTCCACACTGACAGAATCACATTTGTATTCTGTATCATCTTGTTCCAGCTGGTGTAGCCACGGTATGATGTTTACACTCTGAGAAATACTCAATTTGATGCAATATCTGCATAATTAAATCACATGGAAATATTCCAAATGATTTGTGCATCACTTCATTCACATTTCTGTAAAAATTCTGTCTGACTCGGGGGCTATTTTTGGAAACTTTGTCATCTCCACTAGAACATCAATACAATCGTGTGGGTTTGAAGAAACTCTGGCTGCACAGCATGAGTTTGTACCAACTGACGCACAACTCACAGGTAAGTGACATTTAAGGGGAGAAAATTGACGGAAAATGGAGACAAAATGCTGCATGCTGGTAACAGCTTCAGCACTAATATACAGTTCTGTTCTGCAAAACATACCAAAATAAAGCACCCAATCTAAGACCCTTTTCACAGCAGCCATTTTGACATGAACTAGTCGGGTAAACACAGGTGTTAGCAGTGATGGTAATTAAGGTTCATTCAGGTCAAACAGAATCAGGGTGCTTCTGTTGTGCATTCTGGCTCACTGGAAAGGCTCTGCTACACTAAATGAAACAAAAAAATGAGTACAGCAATCCAAAGAGCAAGTTGGAGCCATAGACAGTATATAAATAGGTTGAAATCCTAATTCAATAAACCATCTATGGTTGAAGCGAGTTGTTTCCCCCCTCCTCCTCAAGACTTTGAGGAAGCTCAGGCAGGCTGCAAGAACACTGCAGGAGCACAAGACGATGTTGTAATTCGACAATAACAAATAATGACAAGTTGTACGCTGTAAGTTGATCAGCTGTTTATTACTCTCAGCTATCCATCAATGTAAAGTTAAGCCTGTTATCCTGAAAACAACTGCTCCGGAAATGAGCACTCTGAAGTTATATTTCAGTGACAGCCTGCCAGACTCCATTAACACATTGCTCAATTTAAACCCTATAAACATCTGCTCCGTCTAAAATGTTGATAATGACTTCTTGCAACTCATAAACAGACACTTAGTTATTCTGAAAAACATTCAGCATTAATTTGAACTCTAATAAACACGAAATGGGAAAACAATAGCGCAAGTTACAGGATAGAACAAAAATTTCAAAGATGCTGGCAGAAGCGTTGTTGTCAGAGTAGCAGGAATTTCAGTTTAGCATGTTTCCTTAGTCTCTAGTCACATATCGTGGTAATTTTATGATTTATTACAGTAAATAGATTACAGATTTCTCCTTTAATGAACGACATAACAGGTCGAGACAAGACTTAGAATCTACGGTCATGAGGCTGTAATGCAAAAATGCCGATGATAAGCAGGTTTACCATATTAGTTTAGCCTGTTAGCATGCTAACACTTACTGATTAGCACTAACCCAAAGAGAAGCTGAGCGTTTTGCAGGGATTTTTCATTATACAGCAAATATTTGAAAGCAATTTTAATTATAAATATTGTAATTAAAATTTAGATCTCATGAATGCTCTAGAGAAATGTTAAGGGATGACCAAAGTTGTAACAGTTCATCCTAACAGGGAGATGAATGTCTGAAACAAATTTAACGACAACTCATCCAATATATGACCAAATATTTATCCTTAGTTCGAAATTAGTGGTATTTAACACTCAAAATTAGCAGCATCAAGACTGGGTGTGTTTTGAATAGGACTGTTTGTTGGCAAGAATCTGGCGATATGACACGTATCACGATACAGAGGTTCAATATATTGCAATGCTGTAAGCAAGGTGATAAAATGGCATTTCTTTTAATCTAATGGACCAGTTGCACAGCAGACATTTTGACATGTCATACTAGAAAACTCACAGGTGTACTATGAGTGTTGTATTCCAACTCTGTTGTGCATGCTGATTCACTGTCACTGTTAGTGGGACTCTTATGGAAACTGATTCATAATGACTGTTATTAAGTCCACCTGTGTTTTCCTGTTCTGACAAGTCGAAATGTCTTCTGTGCAACCGGTCCATTCTCAGAAAACTGTCATATTAAGAATCATACAATACAGTATCACAAAACATAATATCTTAATTGGGTATCGATATTTTGTTACACTCCTTATTTTGACTGGCACCATAAAATAAAAGGTGTCACATCACAGCCTGATTTTTATATTGTTAAATTCTGACGATGGCTTTAAAAATACCTGACATTTCCTGTGAAAATACCAGCGATGCTTCAACTTTGCCACATAATACTAAGTTTTTGTGGAATTTCATCACGAAACTAATTCAGATGAATCCGGTGTTCAGGGACTTTAAAATGACTCCTGCTGCAGGAATTCAGCTTATTTTATTACGTGTGGTGAAAGAATTTTTAATGATCAATGTTTCCAGCCCATCAGCCCATTCTTCAAATACCAACGTTTTTTTTTCATGCCACCAGTAACCTTGGGCATCTGTATGAAACACACCTGGCTTTCAGGTAACTTCAGTGTAAACCAATCTGCGTCAGGTGACACAGTATAAAGAGGGAGAATGTCCTTGTGTGGACGTTCATCCAGGAGGCTGAGCTTCATGTCCTGGGTTGAAACCAAATGCAACGCCATCTACAGCTTTAAGTTACATAATGTTACATGCTTCATGTGCCTTGTGTCACATGACTTACATGACATAATGTACTTATTTTAACCCACTTCTGATCCTTATAGTAACTGACCCTTCATTAAGCCCCTCCTGCAAACAGCAACTGTCCAATCATAACTTAGCAACTGTAACTAGGCACCACAGGTCAGTCAAGCTTGCATTTTTCTTCATGTTGAACCGTGTGCATGGGGCTCTAACAAGAGCAGTAGTCAAGTCTCATGAGATTTGACGGTGTTGTCTTTTTTGTAGTCTTTCAATAGCGTAAAAACAAAAGCACACGTGGGGGGAATGATTAAACTTTGCTCTGATGTAAGCTGCAAATGTTACCAGCTAACAAACGTTAGCTTACTACCTGTGCAGGAACGTTACCTTCAGACGAACTTGTGTTAGATAGCACTGCGTTTATTAAATGTATGGCTTATTCCCAGGGGTTAAACTGTGATTTGTTACGTGAGGAGTTTGAGAAGGAGGATGCGGGCTGGTGCAGAGTCAAAGTGGGTTTACAACGCTCGCATCTCTCTCTGGCTCGCTCTCTTACATCTAAGTTGGATTAGCTCATGTCATGTCTGACAGAAAGTCTCACATTTTTGGCCATCAGTCTGTGCCACCATTGTCACTGTAAACCGCATATGTGCAGTGCGAGAATGTAAAGCTTGACAGGTGTAGCAACAGTAACTAAGGAGGGCGGGGCTCCATGGAGGGTGAATTATGATAGGAGCAAAGGAGGAAGTCAGGTGATATATAAGCTTGTGTGAAACCAAAGGTCACATTAGAAAATAAGAAATAATTTATTGTCTTTTGGAAGGAGTTGATGTTTATATCCGTTCAACTGAGCAAAATGTTAGTAGAGTCTGGCAGGCAGGCACTGAACTCACACTCCAGAGTGCGAGTTCACACCTTTTCCCAAATTTTTTTTTCCCTTTTCATTATCACAAGCTGTCTCTGGCACTGTACAGCACTTTAAAGCAATACAGCTGCATGTGACGTGGAAGAAAGCTGTTGCAGAAAGAGAACAGAGGGGTCTAAGAGAAGGAAATTCTCAAGCAAATTTGAGACATCCTGGGAAAAAGAATTCCCTTTTGTTACGGAAAGAGTCAAAGGAAAGCGGCACAGAGCAGCCTAATTAACATACCCTTAGAAATACATCTGCAGGCATCAAGTACAGAAAATTAAGTCTATGAAAGTTTTTCTGGGGGACGACCCCCGGATTCCCTACTTTTAGTTTTGAAATCCTCCCAACCGTTGACTGTGTATTAAATAGTCTATGACTCCAACTCGCTATTTGGACAGCAGTACTCATTTTTGGATGTGCAAATGTTTTGGTGCCTAAACCTAATTAAAATGTGACTGTTTCACAACAATAACTATGTGTTAAAAGGGCCTTCTGGCAGAAACGTTGCATACAGACTAAAGGGTACCTTGTGCATCTGCATGAGACACTGACAGGTGTGAAAAAGAAGTATTTGATGATGGGATGATGTCTCAAACTTGAATGAAACTCTTCATACAGAATAGACTGATAAGACAGAACAAATCAGATGAATTATCACAGAGCTATGCCAATGCTGTAAGAGAAATCTCATCAAGCCACAAAGCTTAGAAGATGTGCTACAAAAACCCTCCCTCCAGAATACAAATGATCCAAACAGAGAACTTCGATCCCTCCTGATCTGTGTTTTCCTTGCGTTCTGTCTTTGGGAACATGTCTTGGCATTGATGATGCAGATTAGAGCGGATCTGCTTTCATGGTAATGCATGTTTTCTGAAGAGATGCAGAGATAAAGAAGAAAACTCACAGAGCATCTTGTTGACCTGCCTCCTGCGCCCGTTCACCGTGATCCTCCTCCTGCCACAGTTGCTTCCCAGACTCCCGCTGTGCTGCTGCCGTTCTCTGCCCAGATGAAGCCCCATCACCAGGTAGAGCACGCTGATCACGATCATGGGCACGAAATAGAAGCACACGGTGGTGATCTGCATGACCATGTTATAGATCCACAGGGGCTTCAGCACAGTGCATATGGCCGACTCCTCCATCCTCTCTGGAAGGTAGAAGATGCCGTGGAGTGAGGTGTTGGGGATGGCAGCAGATCATCGACACCAGCCACACGATGCTGATGACCCGTTTGGCGTGCTGATTGGTCGCCAGGTACCGCGTTTTGAGCGGGTGCAGCACGGCTATGTACCTCTCCACGCTCAGAGCTGTGACGTTGAGGATGGAGGCGAAGCAGACTGTCTCAAAGAGGAAGGTCTTGAAGTAGCAGCCGCCCTCGCCGAACGGGAAGGGGTAATTCTGCCACAGGTCGTAGATCTCCAGGGGCATCCCGAACAGAAGCACCAGGAGGTCCGACACAGCCAGGCTCACCAGGTAGAGGTTGGTGGGGTTTCGCATCTTCTTGTGCCTCGCTATCACCGCACATGTGAGCACGTTTCCAGATAAGCCGGTGAAAAGATGAGAAGGTAAACGGTGGTCACGGGGAGGAAGAATGGAGATCGTTGTGGACCCAAGATTTCAAAGAGGTTGACGTCAGTGAATTGGTCGTTAGTGTAATTCCCAGTGGTGTTCAGTGGCATGCTGGTATTGTGGAACAGTTTAGACACATTTGAAGGGGAGCCCTGCAAAGAGAGCTCCATTTCAGAGAGAAAAACTAGAGATGCCAACACATCCTGTGCTGATTTCTGTGTTTCATCAACCCCGGTGGCCAGCTATGAAAAGAAAATAGAGAGATGAAACAAAAAGTGCTCCATGGTGATTCATTTTGGGGTCAAACTCCAGGTCAACATTTCTCCTCCATGTTTCATCAACCATTCTTTTAAATTTAAACTCGGTGATTCATGTATTCACAGAAATAATACTTTAAAACCAGCGTCGGGAGAACTGTAATAACACAACTATTGGTTAATAACCGAACATGTAACTAATTACTTTTCTCATTTTAATAACACAGTTACAGTTACAAAAGATGCAGCAGACAAACGCAGCCTATTCAGCAACTTATGACCTTGTTATGACCTTGAGCTTGTTTTTTATTGTTATATAATACAAATTGTTCACTGTATAATTATTTATTAACTATTGTTGCACCGTTTGATTAACATATCCAGATTACTGTGGGTCTTCTTCTACTAAATTTTACTGTCTGAACCACAGGCAATAAAAGTGCAGCTAAGAGATAGACACTAGTCATTACTGCCCCTGGTGGTCAGGAGTATTAAAACTTCTATTAATGATAATAGGTACAACAACAAATAAAACATTGAGAGTCATCACTAAAACAATGTAGCTAGACTGAAATAATACAACTAAACTTAAATAATATAGTTATGTGTGCATTAGAAAGAAAATAAAACAATCATTTAATAAATAATAAAATTTATAATGCCATAATTGGTTAAAAAAATCAATTACCTTTTCAGAGAAGTAACTAGTAAATGTAACTAATTACTAAATTACAGTAACTTGCCCAACTGTTTCTCAAATGTGCATACTAGTGCCCCGAGAGGTACTTTGGAGAACTGCAGGGGGTTTTTGAGATTTTTTAAAAAATATTAAAAAGCAGTCGTGCATAATTACTAAAATTATTATACGATAATAAGTTCAATAAAAATGTAATATTCCTTTTCAATGCATTTTTTGTTTTTGTTTTGCCAAAAACTGTCAACAGCTATAAAGCCTCACATAATGAGAAAGCAACAACCATGTTCAGTGTGAGCAGGCAGCCAGCATTGATATTGACTGACAGATTAAAATCAAGAAATTTGAAGAAGTGAAAAAAAAAAGCAGAAACAGAGCCAACAAAATACCATCAGTGATGGGATTTACCTCACTGAGCTGACACTGATGGAGCAGTGCTGTATTGTACCTACTTAAATAGTTGTTTTTTTTTCTACCAAAAATGTTTTTTTTTTGCTGGTCAGAGGGTATTTCAAAATATTCCAAAGGGACATATCATGGAAAAAAGTTTGAGAATCACTGCTTTAAAAGATTTAAATATTTTCCACTGATTAAATTGAATTTTCATTATTTTTATTTTTTCATTATTTTATCCAGGCATCAATCAAAAACATATGACATTCACAGTAATATATAAGAAAGAAAATCAACAAATTTTCATATTTTTGACGTTGAAATATGAGAAAGTTTTGGCCTTTTTCCTTGAAAAATCACTGAAACAATTAATTTATCAAAACAGTCGCCCATTAATCTTCTGTCCATCTACTAATTGATTAATTGACTGATTGTTTCAGTGCATATGACCAGTTACTGAAGATGACAAACAGGTGCTATGTGGCATCCTAAAGTCCAACACAACAACTGCTTAAAGCCCAACGGATGCTGGATTTTTGGAGCCACTGCCAATACCGATATTAGGGAGCACAAAAAAAGCCGATAATGATGTATTGGCCGATATTCTGATACAACATTAGGCCACTTTCACTGGTATTTTCAATTATTAAAATAACTATGAATAATAAAACATAAATAGAACAAAATATACATATAGATTCTTAACCCTGAATTAAGAAATATACATAAATGACAAAACTAAAGCTTTAAAAATTAATTTGACCAACCTGCATTATGTTCTGTAATAAATTAAGTTTTCATGTTAGTGCATATCAGGCTGTGATCAGGCTCTGGCTCTGATCTGGCTCTACAGCTGCTTTATTTTTGAGGGGGATAAGCACCAGCAGGTGATACAGGAGCCACACATGTTTCAATAAACATATTAACCTGATAATGTCAGAATAATCAGGTGCAGAAATGTATTACTCATTAAAATACACTTTGAATGTGTTTATTTAGGGGATGGGTCAATGAATGCATTTGACAGACTGATTTAATTACACTTTTGTTTAAAAAAAAAACTTAAGTTATGCTTATTATGACACTTCAGCTTTTCTATTTCGAGTAAATAGAAACTGAAGAAGCAGTTTTGCTAACCTCTCAGCACATGAGGAGACTCCAGATAAACTGCTGCAATAAAGAAATTGCACCTGATTTTCTCTAAATTGCATTCATTTAACTTTTTTTTTTTTTTTTTTTTTTTGCTTCAGACCTCATATGACAAAAGACATTTTCTATTGAAGAATCAATTTAGTGGATGAAAAGAAACAAATTAGTCCCGCAGTGAAATGGCAGAATCCCCCGGTGGGTTAAAGAATATTGCTTTTGCTGCCAGACTAATATGCTTCAAATTATTCTCATCAACTGGCTGAATGTTGAGGGTAATTGGCATTACACGCGCTGCACTAATAAATGCTAATGACTTCTTCAGGAAGGTTAATTATGTCGCCACATGGCTCATGCATCAGCCTGCAAATCCAAGGTTATATTATGTGACTAATACGGTATGAGCTGCATTGTTGGAATTAACCTTAAAGACAGTTCAACGTGATGCTCCTCTAATATTTCTGTCGGGAATTACAACCTGACAGTGATCTAACCGTGACATTTAACTGCCTTTTAATTGGTTTCTTTAAAAGAAAATGTGAGCAAAATGTTTAAAATTAGAGTTTAAGATTGATTAATGTTTTGGTAAATTGTTAAAAAGCAATCATTATGTAAATAAGACGATAAAATGCTGGATATTGCACTATAAGGAGCCTATAACTTTAATTGAAATGATTTACAATAGAAATAAAGCTCACCTTGACGCTGCTGGTGCGCACTCCGCTCCTTGTTACGCGCTCTCTGTGTGCTCATGGTTGAAATGTGGAGACAAGCAGCGCAAATGAGGCGAACGAACAAAAATAGCAAATGCAAAAGTTGTTGGAGGCGCCTCTGGTCACTCCAGGGGGAAGCAAAGGAGACAGACAGACAGACTGGAGGACGGAAGAGTCCACAGAGGAAGGACCGAGCTGCAGCCACGTCCCCCTTCACACACAGATTAAACTGCTGAGATGTAAAGAAGGGGGGAGAGAGAGAGAGAGAGAGAGAGAGAGAGAGAGAGAGAGAGAGAGAGAGAGAGAGAGAGAGGAGGAGAGGGGGAGACAGAGATCATACATCCTTTATCTAGCCTATATGGTCTGGAAAAAAATACATAAAAATATTACAATTTATATGTGTAAAATTGCAGCTAATTAAAATATAATTGGATTACTGTAACACTACTTTTTTAAAAGATAAAATGCTTTTGTGTACAAAACATTAAACATGAAACATTAGGGACTGTACAAAAATGGGATTATAATGGGGGAAGTGTATTTTTAATTCTGCATTTTTTTTAGTTCATTCTACTCATGATATTCATTTGATGCATATAATACGGCTGCAACTAGCAATTATTTTCATAATTGATAATTGTTATTGATGTTATTGATATGATTAGCATTTTCTCCATTAATCAATGAGGTTTTTGGTCAATAAAATGTAAGAAAATGGTGAAAAATGTTGATCACTGTTTCCAAATATCTTGTTTTGTCCACAGCCCAAAAGATATTCAGTTTACTGTCATAGAGGAGAAAAAAAACCAACAAGATTTTATTGATTTTGGAGCCCCCTGTGGACAAAAGCAGTGGTCCTCCCACCATAGTGTCAAAAATTTAATTAGCTAAATAAAAATCTCCTTAACTGGCTGAAGTACTGCTCAGTGTAATTATCAGAAAACTGTTAACACTGGCTTCTTTCAGCAGATTAAAAAGAGAATCCGGCCCAGTGACAGGCATTAAGAACAACTACACAGAAACAGCCCGTCTTCTTGCGGATGATCTCGTTAACTTATGTTGGTCATATAGAGACATCAGTTATAAATTGAGACTGTTTTATAACCAGTTAAAAACTCCTTGTAGTAGCTTTAAAAAATAACTTCAAACGATTAATCAATTATCAAAACAATTTACTGATTAATCAACTAATCATTGCAGTTCAATCTTTATTCAAAAATAAAGAGTGGTTTGATTTCCCTCTTTTGACATGTATTTATTAGTTCCTGGTACTGGGGGGAGGGTTTTGCCATTTTAAATGAGAGCTGCTGTGAGTGACAAAGTTACACCACTGGTCAGTCGAGTGTTGGAGTTTCCCTGTTGGCTGTTGCACTTTCAAAATAAAATGGCGACAAGCAGCAACATCTGGGGCTGAAAAATGAAGCCATTTCCTGTATCTGTGCAAATAATTTAATCTAAAATAAAAAGCTGTCTAGTATTGGACACTGTATATGGTTCGGCCATGTATATTATGATTTGACCAGGTCTTGTTTTTAAGTGAGGGGATAGAGGTTCAGCTTTATTACCAGTTAAGACTGGTTGGATTGGTTGGTAAGATTGGAAATGGTTGCAGTGTGGTTAGGTTTAAGCAATAAAACTACCTGGTTAGGTTTAGGAAAAGATCATAGTTTGGGTACATAAACAAAAACATTACATTGTGACTTATGTAACTTCAGTAACATAAATTTTAAAATAAGTCTTTGTCAACTTTTGGTTTCACGCAGGAGAGAAACCCCAGCCTTCTGGGTTTAAGTGCTTTAATCCACCCAACCTCCTCCATATGTGGCTACCTCACCTGACTACCTCCTTTGTTCCCTACATGATTACTACAACCACTAGAGGTCGCTGCTTAACAATCAGAGTAAATATGAGTTGTAATTTCTCCTAAGCAAGCTTGGTCTGAGAGGTGTAGAGCTATTAATTTAAGTGCTCGAGCACATCTATGACACGTGCATGCATGCACAAGCACTGGCTTTTACAAACTGCGTGCACTACAGAGGCTTCCAATGGAGAAGGATCAATCTCCGTGCTAGCAAAGAAATGTGAACCTGATCCTTTAAACGTGCACAGGCCAGCTGACTACATCAATCTACAGCTTCTGTGGCCCCTGAGGTTTTGGGACCTCAGGACTGTTCTCTGCTTTGCTCATCTCATAATCCAGCCACATAAGGACAAAGATTTTGAAGAATATATCGAAAGAGTTTTATTAGGTGCCCTCCAGATGTGCAGAGTGACACCTTGACTGAATAATTAAAACCAAGAAGCCCAAATATAGAACAACCAGAATATTTTATGAAGGGCTGCTGGAAAAGAACTTCAAAATACTAAGAAATACTTCAGTGGAGACTTCAGGTTTGTATCTGCTGGTAAAAGTATTAGAATTATAGTAGCAAGCAGATGTTTAAAAGCTTGACAAGAAGAAATTACTGTTGGTAACATCAAGTTTCACAAGACTTTTCCCACAGTTGGATTTGAAAATTAAAGTGTGTTACCACAATTTCATACTACAGCAGCCTAAACCGTTTAATGGAGGCTGCAAAACATTGTGTGGCTTTTAGCATCTGGTTTACAAAGTCATTACAGAAGAAGACAAGAAGTCTTATCTGTAATGTAGCGACAATTAAAAACCAAACAAACCATAATTAAAGCCGGTACTCGTTATGTTTTCTAATTAATCAATTTTTAATAAACCCATCTGTCTGGTGGAGTTTTGTGACTGCAGACGTCCTCCTTGTATGATGAGACATGTCGATCAGGTTGTCAGGCATGATGTCGCTGAACGCCTGTTTAAACAGAGCTGTCACACAGGAAGTGACAAATTTTGCACCATGTCTGTGGACATCAGCAGGATCACACAGATTTCCATAAACAGCAGAACGATCATCAGTGCTTCTATGTGAGCTGACTAGCTGAGATGTAGCTCAACTTGAGGCGCCACCTTGCAGCAGATGCTGGATCATCTACTGAATAATGCAAAAAGTTTACAACAGCACACACAACCAAAAATGTGACAAAAACTAGGTGTTAGACAAAAGTGCATGCCAAAAAGAAAAAACAGTTTGCACACTACCTAATGCATTTATTAGAATACTATGATGTGTCTCCACAAAGCACCCTACGTCATTTCAGCATTGTCTTTTGGGCTGAATCTGGTTGGTCCATATTGAAAATTGGGCTGTGCTTAGTCACTCCGATTTGGACCAAATTTAGCCCAAAATTAGATACTGAAAATTGGGCTGTGTTTGTCTGGGCTGATTATCTTGTCAACAACATGAAAAAGACGATCTTTTCACTTTTCACTTTCAACTAAAACTGGACATAAATGGACATGCTTAAATAGTTGTCTTCAACAACAACAACACTTTTCACTTTCAACCAAAATTAAACGTTTTTTAGAGTGACTGGCAAAACCGTTTTTTTTTTTTTCCAGCGTCTTTTCAACCAAATTTTGCTGGACGGGTGTCCTTTTGGGCGCAAGCCCTCTTTCAAACATGAAACACGCACCTGTCAAAACGGGTCACTTGACAGGTCATGTGAGTACCAAATGAATTGGTACTATGTATGTTGTTTATGTATATTATGTGTATGTTGTCAAGGCTATCATGGTGCATTGTTCTATTGTCTCAGTCCTGTCGTTTGTACTTTTACCGTTATTGCTTTTATGTTTAACATCAACCTGCCAATGGGACTGGGGATGGAAATTAGCCATTTGGCTATAATCCCACATATTTACATGTAAATGTTCATCAATATGTACTGTTCCCATTTTTAAAAATAAATAAATCTGAAAATCTGAAATCTGAAAATCTGAAATTGTAAGTACTATAAATATAATGAACCCTTTATGTATAATTCATATGTACAATATATTCTAAACCACTTAAATATACCATAACTGCACTCTCAGGTAAAACACATCATCATTTTATGATATATTAAGTAAGAAAAACAGCTGTTAAAAACATGTTAGAAAAGCATACAATGCATAGAAAATCATATAAAATAAGCTTTTGATACAGTAGATATTCTGTGATTATGACTAATCCCAGCTGATTTTGAACACCCAAAATAATTAACTCACACTTAGTTAAAAGCAGCAAGTTTAATCCCAAATCAATGGTTGTAGCTCAGATGTCATAATCTTAGTACCTATTTTTTGTCACTGTGAGAGACTCAGCATTTCAGAGTGAAATATGTGTTCATTGTTCACAGTGTTGAACTTGTGGCACAAAAACTAATTTAAAATCTGCATGCTTGAGTGAAATGAATAATTTAAGTTGTCACATATTCCATTGAAGTGAGTGGAGGAAGTGAGAATCTCTGCCTTTACTTTAAGCTCCACAGCTTATGATAGAAAACTTAAATATTTACACTTTCCCATTTTCAGGGTGATGTTGTGCAGCACTTGTGAATATGTGCATTTTTTTTAAAACAAAAAACAAAGTTGTATTTGTATATTATCAAAACCAAATCAAATGTCCAGGAGTTGTGGAGAAGAGTAGATTTTATTTTGTTCCTTTGGGAAATTCAAACCACAGAGTGATGAAGTACACCTGCAGCACTACTCTGCACTAATCAGCAGGCTGCTGTTTATTTTCAACCAACCACAGAGAAGTTTGATTGTGTCTGCTTTATAGAAAACTTTTTTTTGGAAAACAGATTCAAATTAAAGTTTAAAGCGATATTCCACCGCAGAATGATAATTCACTCAGTGTGTACTCACCCCTATGCCGATGTGAGGATGGGTGAAGATCTTCAGTTCACAAAACAATCCTGGAGTTTCAGCAGAAAACAGGGTTGCAGCTAATGGCAGTGAATGGAGACCACGGATAAAATGTAAAAAAAAAAAAACACAAAACAAACAGAATGTCTCCATCCTGCTCGTGTGGTGTAATCCAAGTGTTCATTCTCAGCAAAAACAAACTGTGAAATTTCCCTGTCATCTTCACCTTTTGTCCCGTTCCTAAATATTTTTCTTTTTTTTTTAAATACTGTTTTACAGTAGTTGACCTGTATGTTGTTGCCCAGACGAGCTCAGAGTTCATGACGCACCTTGTGCACCATAACATGATACATGGTTTTAAACTGAAAGGTGTTATGGAGTTATAGGAGTGCCATATGCTTTTTTTATAGGCTCCATAAGGTGTAAGGATTTATTATGGAAAATACACCACCAACAAAAACACATGATAAAATAATGAGGTGTGTTAATCAGCGTTCTCAGCGTGTCAGCAGACTTCTGAGTGACGAGTGAACTGGCAACACGACCGACGCCAGCCAAACAAGAGTGTGGTGCCAGAATGATGGAGCGAGGACCGCTGGGTCTTCAAACACCGCCAGGACTCTGGCCAGGTGCTCCCAGTTATATTGATTAACCCCACCTACCAGGACCTGCGAGGAAAGAGACAGACGAGACACAAACAAAAACACACTGCAAAAAAACAAAAAAAAAAAAAAAACAAACAAAAAACATATGGTGTCAGTGAAGAACCCCCACAACCTATAATTATATATCTCAGTCTGTCTGGCTGCAATTCATTGAAACTGATCCCTTAATTGATACACTGTTGTATCTTTTGTCCTCTCTTTTAGACGCCAATTAAATGCACTAAATTAGACAGTTTTATTCTCAGTCTGGAATAAAATATGACCTTAAAAACCTAAAATCTGCTCTGTCAACATTTTGGTGTCTAAAGTGGTGTAAATAGTCTTAAGTGCTGCGTTTCTCTGTGTATAATTATTCAGGCTGCATCGTTATCCTGCTAAGAGCGAATGACCTACTTACTTCAAATCCATTCTCTCCTCAAAGACGATTACTTTTTTAAGTGATACGCAGGAAGTTGTGATTCTTATTAGTATTCACTGCTGGTGTGGCTCTCCCCATTGTGTGATGAATATATTACAGCTTTCTTATCCACTGACTGTTTTCTCAAAGTGCACACCAGACGAATGTTAGTCTAAACATCCGCCTGCTGTTTTTATTTTTTAGTTTAGTCATTGTAATAAACCCCCCACTAAGACATTTAGGTGTATTGGTTACCTACTTAATGCAGAGGAAACATCTTGTAATGCTGAATTACTGCCATTTGTTGTTTAATTCTTAAAATCCCAGCTTAAAACAAACTGGAAGGAGCACCAAAGTATGTTTATGGTATTTAACAGATATTCTTCTCCAGATCGACTTCCAATCCTGCTCAGAATTCATGATGAAGTCAACACCATCACATCAAACGATGATTGGCGTTTGGTTAGCGATCAGATCACCCCAGTTATGAGCTGCAGCAGCTCAACTTGTGTGCTGAATTATCAAGTTTCAAATCCTTCTCTAGAAGAGACTTTTATTTAATTAGTACACAAGAGTCTGGAGATCAATATGTTCTTTATCATGAAAAATGAAAGAGAAAGGGATAAATGAAAGTTTGAGTAGAAAAGGGACTCCGCACGCTGCAACAAACAGAATTTAGGGAGAGAACAGGCAACAGAAGTCTCAGGAAAGATACTGACTCTTTATTCAGGTGCATTGGATGAGGAAGAGGGGAGCTGAGCAGGTGTCTGTCGGGGTGGTCTGACCACCTGCGTCGTGAGACCAGCAGAACAGGCTGGATACCGTCCAAAGCAAGACCCAGGAGCACGACTGTAGCTTTGTTTTGGAATATGGGAATCTTCACAGCTACGTATCTGATAAAGGCCCTAAAGGTGTAAGATTTATGGAGATTTATTGGCAATAAAATGGCAGAATATCGTATTCAGGAGAATGTTTTCATCAGTGTATAATCACCTGAAAATAACAGCTGTGTTTTTCTTACCAAAGAATGAGGCGTTTATATTTACAGATGGTACAGGTCCTCTTCCATGGAAGCCACCATGTTTCTACAGTAGCCCAGAATGGACAAACCAAGCAATGCCTGTTCGCATTTTGTGTTTTGCAGGCACCGTAGATTCCCCCTACTCGCTTGGAAGGGGAGGGTGAGGCAAGTGTGTAAGGTTGGCCAAGTGGTTGAAGCCCCAAAATTTAAACAGATTCCAGTATTATGTCCAGGTGTTTAGCAGTGGAAATGAACAAATCCTGTGCAGCAATACGAACACTGCATGTCTGGCAGGGGGGAAAATACTTGCAAGAAAATAAAAACAATACTAAATGCAAAAACTGTGGCAACACAAAGAAAAATTCAGCTCTCTTTCAATAACTGGGCCCTCTGCTGGCTGTTTTATCTCTGCTTCAAGGTAAGATCACACTGAACTCCCAGGAACTCCGAGAGGGACCCATCTGCAGTCAAGATGGTGGACAAGGGCCCCGCAATATATCCAATCCATGCCGGAAGTCACAACCGGAAGTTGGTCTTCCCTAACCCTAACCCTAACCCTAACCTGATCTACTAATGTATGTCATTGTTCTGTAATGTTACATGTTAAATAAAGTTTAAAAAGTTTAAAGTTTTTTAAAAAATACACGAAGGAAGACCAACTTCCGGTTGTGACTTCCGGCATGGATTGGATATATGGCGGCGCCCTTGTCCGCCATCTTGACTTCAGGAAGGTACTCTTGGGAACTCCAGCCTCCTCCCTTTTATCAACTGGATCCTACTAAGAGAAACTGATCAGTGTTTGATAATCAGTTATTCCCCTGGAGATTAACAGCAGGTCCACAAATTATTCAAACATTTATATTTGAAAAACACAAATAATTATTTAAAAGCCCTCAGTTCTGCTTTTGCAGTTTAAAGAGATTAAATTATTTATTGATTGAGTTTCATGTTTGCCATTGGTCCTAATTTAAAGTGTCACACACTATCAAGGGGGCAGGGGCACAGTGGTTTTGAAGGAGACGCACACAGATGCGGCAGACACAGATTTCCTTGTGTACTCTGTCTGTTTTCATAACACAAAATACACATTAATTGTAACTCTCTTAAAATAGAGTTCTTTTTCTTCATATATTAGATGTAGCCGAGTTGTTTACATTATACTGATATCAACCTGGCATGTTTATGGTTTTTAATCTTAAAAAATATTTAACTTTCATTCATAATAGACCTTCACAGTGTGCATGAACATGACAGCTCTGACAGAGGCAGCTGGAATTTTTCTTAAAACAGTAGTGTTAGCTCGCCAGTGCGTTAACATAATAATTTGTTTTTGTATGATTTTCACTGGCAATAATCAAACTTTCATGCTCTCTTGGGGACCCTATAGTGGCCACCGGGGCTCCAAACCTCAGACCGGCTCTCTTTTGAGAAGAAATTTTGCTTGGATGTTTATGACTTTGGGAGTAATGGATTACATGTAACAGGATTACATAATCTGGATACAAAAAAAGGTCATTGTATTCCATTGTTTTGAGTCTTTCAGTCAGTGAATCAATCACTAAACTGTGCACAACAAAGGAAGGAACAGCTGGACAAACTATTAAATCTAACAATGAATCTAAAACTCTGAGCTGTAACCATTAATCTATTATTAATGACGGTAAAATCAATCTGCAACTATTTTGATAATCAATCTTGAGTCATTCTTTAAGAGCAAAAAGTCCAAATCCTTTGATTTCAGCTCCTTAAATGTGAATATTTCAGGTTTCATACTGATCTCTGCCAGTAAACTGAACGTCTTGGTTGAGGACAAAAGAAAACACTTGAGGACGTCATCTTTGACTTTGAGAAACACTGAAAAACATTTTTCACCAAACAACTAACTGATTAATGGCCAACAGATGAATCGTTTACAGGAAAGACTTGAAAAATAGGTCCAAATATATGTGGAGCACACAGACGTACCTGTTTTTCAACTGACAAGATTGTGACCGGATGAATGAATTGATTGATCATTTTTAGTCATTTCACTTAAATGTGAATATTTTTTGGTATCTTAAAGTGATATTCCACCCTAACATGATAATCCACTCAATATGTACTCACCCCTATGCTGATGTGAGGATGGGTGAAGATCTTCATCACAAAAAAAAATCACCTGGAGTTTCAGCAGTAAACAGGGTTGCAGCTAATGGCATGAATGGAGACCAAATAAAAAAAAACAAAAAACACAAACAACACAACATGTCTCCATCCTGCTCGTGTGGTGTAATCCAAGTGTCCATGACCTATGTTTACATGCTACCTGGGAGGCTACAGTTGACATTTCGGCTAACAACATGGTGTAAAAATGGCTTCTTTTGCGGTTAAATTTTAATGTCGCAGCTCGCAACACTTGGATTACACCACACGAGCAGAATGGAGACATTTTGTGTGTGTTTTGTGTTTTTTTTTTTTTCATCCCACAGTCCAAAGACATACAGGTTAATAGATTAATTGGTGACTCAAAATTGCCCATAGGTTTGAATGTGAATGTGAATGGTTGTTTGTCTCTATGTCTCAGCCCGGTGATGAACTGGCAGCTTATCCAGGATGTACCCCGCCTCTTGCCCAATGTCAGCTGGGATAGGCTCCAGCCCCCCCGCGACCCTTCAAGCATAAGCAGTTACAATTTGACCTTTTGTGTATAAAATGTCATCACCTCATCAGTTTTGATTTGTTAGAAATGTGCGTGAAGCGTTGTCATAATTAGCAGATGAATTCTTCAGGTGCAGACAAAAATGTGTTTTGTGAGGTCACAGTGACCTTTGACCTTTGGCTACCATATTCTAATCAGTTCATCATTGAGTCCAAGCAGAGCCGGCCCTACCCAATGTGGTGCCCTAGGCGAGATTTTATATGGCGCCCCCCTCCATCGGCGATTTACATACAAAAGAAATCGAATAGCATTGTTTTTACCATTGTCTTTAATTTATAAGATAACATGTCACCCAATTTACATGCTTAACAAATTACAAATAAATACAAAAAAATCTGAAATACAATATAAATACCCTTACCACAAAATAAAAATCCTGTAAATAAGTGAATAAATAATAATAATAGTAATAAATCATAAATACAACAATCAACATCAAATCACATCAAACCACACAGTTTGCACACAATAACTCTATACATAAACTACATTTACACTATGCAATAACTATATACAAAAACTAAATAAAATAACTATATCAAATACAAAATACCTATTATACAACCCATATGCAAAACTATGTACAAAAAAGGCATTTTACAGACCTCTAGTGGTGCTTTTTATTACTGCATCCACTAGAGTGATAAGCTATGACACTACCTACTCAACCTCACCTCTCCTGCTGCAGCTGTACTTTCCTAGATTTTCTCCCAGCAAAGTCATCTATGACATCATCATATGACAACTCACTGGAGACCACATGATTTATGCTCATCATTGAAAGTCCACAGAGACGAGTTTGCATCATGGTAGACCTCAGGTAAGTTTTAATGAGTTTAAGCTTAGAAAAGCTTCTTTCAGCAGCAGACACTGTGCAAAGAGTTGCAAGTTGCAAAGATTCTTAGAGCAACCCACATATTGGGATAATTTCTGTCAGTTTCCTCTCATGCAGGAAAGTCAACAGATCCATGTTGGTCATATTTTTTGATGGCAGAGGTGGAAAATTTTACTTTTCCATTGCAAGTTCAGTGCCATCAGTGTCTGCCTGGCTGTCATGGGTCAGAGCAGTGCTCAAGGTTTGACAATGTTTTAGAACCTCTTCTTTTTTTTATGTTAGGGAAGTTGAAGTTTGAACTTGAAGGTTCTGAAATCTCTCATCAATAGAGGAGAGGGCTAGTATCCACAAGCACACTGAAAAATGTAGTTTCCATTTTTTCAAAGTGCATCCTCAATAGGCTCATCTTGAGACTCATAGCCAAAGTGCCTTTTTGTAGTTCTCAGACGCTCTTGTTTTAGCTCAGCCTCTGTATTCATTTCATTACACATTGCCTTTGCAGTTGTCTGTACGTCAGAAAAGCCAGTGTTTCTTTAGGACATGAGGGCATCTCTGGCTTTCTTCAGCAAGTCAACTGCCACATCTAGCTGCATGGAGGGTGACTGCATGCATTTACTCACATGCTGGATCTTGCTGAGAACTTCACACCAAATAGCTGTACAAATGCAAAAGCGGTAAGATCCAAACTCCTCAGCCAAAGACTGGGCCTCAACTCTCACCACAGGGTCTGCAGTTGTTTCCCTAACCTCAAGAAGAGCCTCTCTGACTTGCCTAGCCTGATATCTTACCGCCTCAATACTTCTTATCTTACTTTCCCATCTGGTCTCTGCCCATGATTTCAGACTTATCTCGACATGTTTCAGGAGGATATCCCACCTATAGGTGGAGGCCAAAAGAGCTTGAATAACTTTGTTAAATACCCAAAGTAGCCAAAGGCATCTGGGGAGCTTTTCGCAGCATCAGCTACTACCAGATATAAGGTGTGGGCACCACATGGGACAAAAAAAGCTCTCGTGTTTACCTGAAGCAACCTTGCCTGACACCTTGGGGCCTCTGCAGTCCTCAAAGGGGATGTTAAGCTCCTCTAGCCTTTTTAGGATGAGGGATGACAAACCTTCCCCTGTTGACTCCTCTGCAACAGAGAAAGCCTAAGAAATGCTCTTTAACTTGAGGTATGTGTCCTAGTGTCACTATCCTGACTATGACAGAGAGCTGTTCCTTTTGACTCAGATCAGGTGTGCAATCTAAAATGATGGAGAAATATTTGGATGTCTTGATCTCTTTCACAATGGCTTCTAGTATTTTTGAACTGATGGAGTCTATCAGTTCATTTTGTATATTTTTTGCCCAGATAATGGAAGTGACTGCCAGCTCCACTTTCCACCCTACTGACATGCTGCTTCATCACCGGATCAAATTTGGCCATGAGCGCCACCTCTTTTAGGAAATTGCCATTGTCTGGTTTGTTTAATGTGTCTGTGGACCCCCCTTAAAGCCAGGTTTCTCTCAGCTAAGGACTGAATTATTGCCACCAATCGATGTAAAACCTCACGCCACCTTTTTCTCTCAGCCTCAAGTGCCATCTCCTGTCTATCTACTGTCAGCCCTTTTGCTAAACGGACCTCCATGTCTTTCCATGTTGCCATGTTAGCATTGTGCTCCTGGCTATCCTCATGGACCTTGAGCAAGTGGTTTGCATTTTTCCAGTCCTTTAGTCCTTCCCTATTCAATTGTAATCTCTTTTTGAAAACATTTTGCAGCAGAAGCAGTTCAAGCTATCATCCTTTTTAGAGTACATGAGCCAGCTTCTCCTGATTTTTTCCTCATTGACTAAGAATCTGGTAAAATATTCATGTTGACACCTTCGTCCGTCCTTTTGTTTTGTAAATGTGAAGCTGTTTTGAACTTGAAATGGACCTCTGTGAACTAACTCTCTTCGTACTTGATCAGTTAGAGAAGATGGCCAGTCAGCAGGGTCCAGTGGTGCAGCCTTTGTTCCTGATGCTGGATCCCTGGGCTCTTCTGAGGTGGAGGGGACAGAAGGAGTGCTTGAGGCTGCTGAAGTTGTGATATCTGTTGATGGCCCAACATTTGCAGAGGCTGGACTTAAATATCTCAAAAGTACGTCTGAAGAGAGAAGAGTAGTGTTACAGCTATTATATAAAAATGATGATTCCTAGAAAAAAATGAAAAACCTGATAGATACATGTTGTCTACTATGCATGTATAATATACAATGTATTTTTTTCTGATATACATATTAGATTAGATACAACTTTATTGTTCATTACAGTGAAATGTTGATTAGCAGATGCAAAGAAGCAGTAAACTGCAGTTTAATATGGTGGAATGCTAAGTTATGCAGTATTAATAATAATAATTATGTGTACTTTAACACTGATGTAAAGTTTAAAACAATTAACATGCTTTAGACAATTTGAACTGGGACTTATTTGGTATTACATTTGTAGTAATATTAATTGGGCATTGCTATACATTTGAATCTATGTTAGCTTTTCCATTTTAAGAGTTAATAGTAATAACTAGTTTTAATATAATTATATTGAAGGTGAATTTTCCCCCGATTTTGTGGCGCCCCTGGAGGCCATGGTGCCCTTAGCATTTGCCTATATTGCCTAATGGGCCAGCCGGCTCTGAGTCCAAGACATTTGTACCAAGTTTGGAGAAATTCCCTCAAAACGTTCTTGAGATATTGTGTTCACGAGAGGGGGAAGGACGGAGGGATGTTTGGAGGATTGATGGACAGGACAGCCCGAAAACACAATGCCTCAGGCCGTGGCTGTCGCCAGTGTGGAGGCATAAAAATTATCCACTACAGGGCAATGACTTGATTCATCATCTTGGAGGAGACCGACTATAACTGAGTCACACGTAAATTTCAAGATGAATTGGTTCTCAAAGTGGTTCTGACAGTCATCTGTATACAGAATAGAAAGGAACGGTGAGAGGAAAAGAGCACCTCTGACATGCACTCGTTCACTGTCAGTCAAGGACCTAACCAGTCAAACTAGAGTGGTGTGGTTGAATGTTTTATGACCTTTAAAGTTAATATGATGCAGTTGTTAGCAACAGTTGTCTATTCACACGTCAAGCAGCTACAGAGCAATGTTATCATTCATTTAGTAGATTTAGCTGTGGCCACCAGGTGAATATAAATCTAATATACACTCTCATTTTAGCTCCATTTTAACTCCTGAGGGAAATATCAGACTCTTTAGCTGCTAATTGCTCCACTGTGTTCACCAGCTCCTCACTAAATTTGTCAGTTTGTCATTTGGTGGTGAGCAGATTGTGTACAGCAGACTTTTAGAGCTTTTATGATGACAGAAAAAAACTGCCTGCCATAGCTGAAAATGATGCTGATGATGCTGTGTGAGCAGTGTGTGTGAACCACAACGCAGAACTGGATGTTTGGTGTAAATCTCAGTAAAGCTGAGAGGGACCTGCAAGAGTTTGATGATTATTATCTGTAAGATCAGCACTGTTATCCACCGATTTCATACACAAGTAGTCATATGCATGGGTGCCTAGTTGTAGTTAAAAGTGGGGTCAGAAGATCAGAAACCAACCATCCTGGTATCAAACAAGAAGAGAGACTATAACATCTGTTTGTATAAAAACTGGAATAGAGCAAGTACAACTGACAAGAACAAAACAGCTTTAAGCTCTGAACTGTAAATAAGCAATTACAGCTTCAATAACTATTCAATGCAACCTTGAAAAAAACACAATTTGAATGTTGAAAACATGACGAGACAGGAGACAGAGGAAGTCATTTAAACCCATTGTTGACACTGAACCAGTGTTATTGTTGCGTTTGCCAGAATAGTTGTGTTCTGAAAGCAAACAGCAACACAAAAGAAAAAACAAAAAAAAGCCCATCCCTCTCTGTTCAATACAGCATTTACTTTCATTCATATACCAAAGGAATCAGCTATTTAATTTAACATGATGGAAATATGAAGTTTTCCTTACAGACTATCCAGGCGTCAGGGTCAGTTGTCACTGGGTCAGTTCCGACTCATGTGCAGAACCACAGCGAGTTCTTCCACATGTTCAAACAGTTATAGGCCTCGACACCTGAGGTCGCCAACAGAGGGCATAATAAGTTCAGGTTGTGACACTGAGAGTGCACACCTCCAGAATGAAGAGAAAGTTAAAAGTGTGTGTGTGTGTGTGTTTGTGCATGACTTGACTGCTGTGTGTCATTTATAACCAGATTTATTTTAATGCAGCATTTTATGGTTAGGCAGTTGTAGTATCCAACAGTGTAATTAATCTTAATACAGAGCTCTGTATCCAACACTCTGGCAACATATTCCCATTTACAAAACAATGCACTTCATTACCAAAAGTTTATGGACACCACACACTGCTTTGGTCTGGGGCTGTTTTTCATGGTTTGGACTGGGCCTCTTAGTGCAAATTAAATATGCTCTTAGAGCTGCACCAATTAATATTTTTACATTAGAAGTGGAAAAAAAAGGATTAAATGTAGAAGGAGACGTTGTTCATATCACCTGCAGCTCCTCTCAACTCTACAGAGCATCTTTCATCTCATTTTTGTTTTTGTTTTTGTTTTTTGTTTTTTTGGCTGCATCTATTGTTTCTCTGAACCACTTAAGATGAAACCACGCCCAGTTCAGGATGACGAAAGCCTTGTCAGCTGCATTCAATGCCTGTCTCAAGCTGTAATGAGTAATGAGAAATGTTAATGCTGAAGACAGTTTGAGCCAGGCTCAGAACGCAGAACACGCAGGCTTTTGCCATATAAGTGGGTACGGTTTCATCTAAAGTGGGTTGGCCCACACTTTACTGTTTTAGTTCACTTTCACCACTTTCAACAGCAGCAACTGTTCTCAGGAGAGAAAAGCTCAGAGAAAATCACTACATGCTGCCTATTATCAAACAGCAGCCAGACAGAGTCAAGTTTGAGATCGTAGTGAAGCTTTTAGCAGCTGAAGAACCAGATATTTCCCCCAGGAGCTGATGGAGGGCAAAACAGACAATAAAGAGAGAATTAAATTCATTAAATGGACACAAACATGGCTCCAAATGAATGCTAATGGTGCTGTTGGATATGTAAATAGGCAACTGTTTGCTAATGTGGTTATTATACTACTGTGGCTAAAAAAACAACAACAATTTTTGCAACATTAATGCTGATTTTTTAGATCAGTGGTTTCAAACTTTTTTGTGCCCAAGGCACACCAAAGGGCAAGAAATCTCAAGGTACGGCTGTATTGATATCCATGCAAAATAGCTTCTGAAACCAACCTAATCAACGAAGGCAGAGTGCTGGTGGGGGAAAACTATAAGACATCAATCAATCAGGGCCTTTGATGTGTCAGACTAATAATTACCACCATCTGCCACGCAAATGCAACAACTGGGATTTGCTTTGACATGAAGGTTTTTAAAGGATTTTTAGGGGGTTTTAGAATTTGCCTCTGTGCTGAAAAATGAGTGCAATTAAAGTAATGATATAGTAAATTCAAATTTCATTCATACGTTTTTATGTAGTTGTGTATAACAATGTATGATTGTTACAAAATCCCGCAAAATCCCAAGAGTTGGCTCATTTGGGACCCACTATTTTTGATAACAGTGTAGTTCAAACTTTGTGGCAACAGTTTACAAACTGTGCTTCCTGTTCCAACATGACGATGTCGCAGTGCACAGTGCATAAAAAATGACTTTCCTAATTTGCTGTGAAAGAAGTTGTTTGGCCTGCACAGAGCGCTGACTTCAAAGCCATCCAACACTTTTGGGATGACATGAAACATCAACAGAGTGCGAGGCAGGCCTTATCGCCCCTCACCAGTGGCCCGGCCTCGCTAATGCTCTGATGGCTGACTGGGGGCAAATCCCTGCAGCCAAGTCCCAAAGTGTTCCAAAAACTTATAGCAGCAAATGAATGCCAATGGTGTGAGAATAAAATATTTGCATACACTGCTATGTTCAGGTATCCTCATACTTTTTGGCCGTGCAGCGTACACAGTTTGTCCTGGGGTTGATGCTGCTGAGCATCAACAAATGTAACGGCAACATCTAAGGAGCTAATGCAGGAAATGTGGCCTACTTTTACTGCAGCCAGATAATATAATTGGCATCATAAAATGTTGTATGTTTTGCATAAGACATCTAGCTTGTGTGTTTCACCTACAGTAGACTGTCATTATTGAGGCTAAAGAGGCCTCCAACCTTGCAACCTTTCCTTTATGAAAGGCTTCTTTTAATATGCTTATTAACAGTGTTGTTAATATGCTTATTTGTTTCACAATTTCTTTTCTCTAAATAATCAATTTCACAATTATTTAACCCGAAAAGCATCCCAGCTCCGGCCACCACAATCACGAATTACATCATCCCAATTTAAGATCTCTTACAGAGGATCCAAGTTATGGAATTCACTTCCTCCCCACTTTGTTAAACTTTCTTATGAATTGTTTAAAAAATCTGTGAAAAATTTCTTGCTGTATCAATAATACCCACCTGATCTGTGTGTGTGGTTGAGTGTGTGTATGTGTGTGTGTGTGTGTGTGTGCACACGCTCGTGTGTGAGAGTCCGAGTGATTTTATACCTTTATGCATATGACAATATTCAATTTAATGTTTATCTAGGGAAGTCCTTTTGTCAAGCCCCTTGAGGGTTTTTAGGACCTCCTTGCATGTTTCCCTTTGTTTTTTTTTTCCTTTTTAAAAAGAAGTTCTTATATCAGTGATTGTTAATTTTTATGGTATTTGTAATGTTGACTTTTTAACATGTGCTAAATAAACAAATCAAATCACAAATTTATCAAATTTATGGTCCACAATAAATATTTTTCAGCAAACTGAAGAAACATGCCCTTCTCCTTGGTGTGTGCTTGGTTAACAAGTAGTACAACATGTGACAAAAGCTGCATTTAAAAGGACCAGGAACCTTTTGAAGACCTCAGTGCTTTTACACCACAGGGACCAGGTTCTAAATTAAGCATTTTAACCACTAAAAATACCTCTAATCATAGGGTAGTACTTACCATAAGTACACCTGTGAAAATGAGGGGTTTGCAGCGCTGAACATGGCTGATTGATTGAATGCTTGCAGCATTTTATTTTAGCCACCATATTTAAAAACCTGTTGCTGCAAACCAGTTTGTTTTTTTGTTAATTTTTTTCAACACATCAGCTACAGTTACTGATACAGAAGAAAGCATGCAACAGATGGACCGATTGCAAAGTCCAGTTCTTATTGAGTATTTATGCTGAGCTTTTTTTTTTTTTTTTAAACCAATTTGCTTAAACTTCACAGGTTTTTAGACCAACGATGTAAACACAGAAAACAAGGGGCGGTAGGAACCCTGTTGTTTCTTGACAAGAGAGCCAATAAAAAAACCTGGAATGGTCAAAGTTGTCATATTGATATTTAACTGATGAGAAAAGTGTTGAGCAGAGTTGCAGACAGAGAGACGGACAAAGACAGAGAGACAGAGAGAGGACTCCTGTGGACTGACTGCCACATAATATTTTCAACATGATTAAACTATGATTAAACTTTTCATTTAAATTCATGAAGTCAGTCTAACATTTGATCGTGTGCTTATAGTTGTTTAATATATGTAAACTTATGACCATAAGAAGAGTGGTTAAATGACCTGAAACAACAATTTAAGTGTGTGTGTTCATGCATATGTGTGTCATAGTTGCACTCTGGTACTTAAACAAAAAGCGCTGCACCCCTGCATTGGGTGCAAACATTTCTAAAGGACAGTTCACACCAAATTCAAAAAAACATATTTTTCCTTTTGCATTTAGTGCTTTTTATCCATCTAGATTTTTTTGTTTTGAGTTGTTGTGTTGAGTTTTGGAGATATCAGCCATTGAATTGTCTGCCTTCTCTCCAATATAATGGAACTAGATGGAACTTGGCTTGAGGTGCTTAAAGCACCAAAAAATATATATATAATGGAAAAAATCAAAATCTGCGTCTCTTTCCAAAACCCATGACCCGGTTACTCAAAAGAATCCACAGATCTTGTTGTGAGCAGTTTCATGTAGGAACTACTTTATTTCTACAGTACATTCTGCCAGAACTACTTTAGAATCTCCGGTGACTACTTTCTTTTCCACTAGAAAGAAAAGAAAGAAAGTAATTGAAACTGCTCATAACAAAAGTCTGTGGACTGGGTCATGATTTCTGGGAAGAGACACTGTTTTGTTTTTTTTGTTTTTTTGTACTTTAAGCACCTCAAGCTAAGTTCCATCTAGTCCCATTATATTGGAGAGGAGGCAGACATTTCTACAGGCGATATCTCCAAAACTCTGCAACTCACACCAAAAAAAATTCTAGATGGATAAATGACACTATAGGCCAGCGGTGGAATATGTATTTTTGGGTTGAACTGCCCCTTTATATTTACAGTTTAGTTCAAAAAGTGTTATAAATATAAGAGACCTCAATAAAAAGTGTGCACTGAGGAGACAGCAGGCCTGTTCGCCTCATATAATGTATCTTTCACAGGTAGTTCCTCTTATCTGTATCATATGAACACGGTTGGCCTTTCACTGCACGGCTGTTTTCACAGGAGTCCTTGGAAAAGGGTCTGAAATGTTGCACCAGAGACATAAATCAAAGGGGCTGTGCTGTTTGCTTTGAGGTGATGATTTACAGAAAAACAATCAGGATTGTCTGCTTGAAAATAAAAATGGGCGCAGATCTGGGATGAGACACGTTTTGTTCCCTCAATAAAACACAGCTGACGATTGTTTCATATGAGAGCGGGGCTTCGGTTTATGCAGAGTGGTGCAGCCGCAGCCGTCAGGTCACATAATACCTCAGCCTTGACATCAAAGGCTTAAACAGCTTTAGTGTCATTTCGTTTTTTTAAAGGCCAGCAATCCTCAAATAAACTTTTGTGGTCGCCGGTAACCAGGGCAACGCAGGACACACTGATCACCGACAGAGCTACTGATTTTTATGGGTCAGCACAATAACCGCATAAAACATTAAATTTCATGTCATCCACTTAACCTAGATTTGAAATGTCTGTTTGGACTGATTTAAGCTACTGCACAGAATTCAGCGAGAAATACATGAACATGAGGTGAGATGAGGTTAGTGGTGATTAGCTGGAGAGATGATACACAGCAGCAAACTTGTAAAAAATAATTAATAAACACAGGCTCCCTTCATGCAGTACGCTAATTTAAACCACAGCTTGTGGATCACTAATAAATACAAACTTACAAGTGACAAAACAATAAATTATCATCGCTGTGTGTTTGTTAATGGCTTTATTCATTCATATATTAATCACAGACGGCAGATCTCAACACTCCAGCCTTGATTTTGATTTATTTGTTATGTTTTAACACAGTTAATTACAGTTTTTGTTGTTGTTGTGTTATAAAAGGGGAAAATGATTACAGCTAAATTAAACTATCTCATTAGAGACAAATGAGACTTTATTCGCATGCCTGAAAACAGCTTGAAACTATTAATGATTACTCTTCAAAGGCTTTTAAACTCACTTCACTTTGAATGTCTTTTTTTTATCTTTTTAGTTTAGTCTGGAAATGTGTTTTTATGCCTTTATGTTCATCTGCTCCAAATTTATGAAATGATGATGAAAACCTCTACCTCCTTTTTGATCTCCTTTTTGTTCTTCTTATTATTATTCTCCTTTTCTCCTTCTTTTTCTTTTTCTTCTTCTTCTTCTCCTCCATCTCTTCATTCCCTAAAATAAAAAATCTGTACCTGAAACACCCATAGCACAAGACTTATGGGTAAAATTCATGTCTCTCATTTAAGCATAAGCCAGCCATGCTAGCAGCTCTGTGAGGCTGTACATAGGCAGGAGACGCTGAACTGACTTGATGGATGTGCCTATACCCAGCATGCTTTGCGGGAAGACCCATGACTGGCTAGCTGCAGGTGCTAGCTTGCTGTTGCGCCAGTTGGTGGAGCGCTACTCTGACTCTGATTGGCTGGTTGCATTCTTTGTCCTGGGTCGTTTGGGCTGTGTAGGTTATGGGGAGGTTTTATGCATGAAGAGTGTGATTGGGCAGGACATCACCATCTATAGAGCCAAAAATAGCACAGATCAGAAGAATCGGTTTAGTTTTCTGCAACTTTTTTTTGGACACATTCCTTTGGCAGACACTTCGGGAGACAATGGGAGCATTTGGGGTTTCAGCATTGTGCTCATGGACACTTCGATGGACATCAGGAGCTCAGGGAGCCAACCCTGCGTTTTTATACCCAACCCTCTTATAATGAGCTGCAGCCACTCCTCTTGAGAGGTAAGGTCTAAAATCTGATTATTTCACAGTCACATTCCTCCCCTCATTTCAGATCCGTTCTGATCCGTTTATCAAGCGACAGTTCGCCTGCGCTTTCAGGACTGTTACATAAACGTTCTTTTTTTAACCAAGCTGATATTCACACTGCCAAATTAATTACCCTCTTGGCCTGAACAAATTGTAACAGTGACTACAGTATGTTATCGTATTGTTATTGCTCAGTATAATTTTTTTCATGTTTTACAACTTGTTTGAGTCGCTCAAATTAATCAGCTGTGGACCCGACAGATTGACTTTTGTACCAACTGATAATCAGAAGCAATAAATTCTTGAAAATAATCAGGATTTAACTGAAATGCCATATGAGACTACAAAACTTTTCTCGCCATCTTCTCCTGCTCCTGCACCGTGTGAGTGTTTTATTGCCTCTGGCTGCTTCACACCACAGCCAAACTACTAGTGAGTAGTAAAACTATTAAGTTATTAATTATTTTTTCTTTAAAAAAAGAATAAAACTGTAGAAATGACTTGATCTTACCCATGGCCACAAGAGTGCTGATTATCATATTATGTCATATTAACCCCAAATCATGCCACATGTAGGTCATCACAGCAAGTACATAAACAAACAAAAACATGTGCACGTGCAGTGCAGTTGAGCTGGATGCTTTTAATCAATACAGCTAGATAATAAGTTACTTCACTCCCTCAGATAAACACAGTAATGATTGTTTTGTACAAGGCATACACTGGCACAACTATTTTTAAATTCCCGGAACAGATAAGATAACATCAGTGCCCACTTATTAAAATACAAGCGGATATGCTAATTGTCAGATCTGTCACTTCCGTGTTTCTGTGGAAATCATATCCTCTAATACGGCCCAGAGACAAGATCAAGGAAATCACAAAAACTATGAAAACCAAACTTTCTTGTACTCATTTACTCAGGTGTTAATCAGCTTTGTGAATAAAGTAGAATCACAGGTGACAAAAAGTAATCTGATTGTGGATATTTGCTGTATTTTTGAGATTTTAAGATCAAAAACGGGCTAGTTGCACAGCAGACACAGGCGTAGGGGAGGTCACTCTATTATGCATGTTGGTTCACCGTCACTGTCGCTGGAACTGAGCCGTCATGGATAGATAGGTAGGTAGGTAGGTAGATAGATAGATAGAAAATATCTAATATCAAAAATATCTACTGTGCAACCAGGATTTTGTCCATAGTTCCCAACTTTCTTAGCTCATAACATCTTAAAATGAAGCAATTTTTTACGTGCAATCTACTGTTCTAGCTACGTGTGTACCTTTTTTTTTTTTTCTTGTTTTATTAGAATACTTTCACAGGCTCAAGACTAAAAAGTTAGCCAAGAGCCCTGTTGTGACCCATGAGATTTATCTTGCAAACATGTTGCAGGTGTCCAAACCCAGATGAGAATCCACAGGACTGGATCAGTCATCCCACATTAAATTCAAACTACAACCCCAATTCTAAAGTTGGGACGTTGTGTAAAGCATCGGTTAAAACAGAATGCAATGATTTGAAAATACTTGGGGGTATGGGGTGAGGTTCACCACTTTATGAAAAACTGCGTGGGCAAATAGTCCAACAGTTTAAGAACGTTTCTCAGCACAAAACTGCAGGACATCAGGGATTTCACTATCTACATTCTCTGCAGGTAAGGGGCAAAGCCGAAAATGAATATTGAGTGCCAGTTCGTCTCTGCATCTACAAATGCACATTAAGACTTTATGATGCAAAGCAAAAGTCATATATCAACAACCGACAGAAACTGCTGCAGACTTCTCTGGGGCCTGAACTCGTCTGAGATGGACTGATGCAAAGTGGAAAAGTGTTCTGTGGTCTGACATTTCAAATTGTTTTCAGAAATCATGGACGCTGAGACCTCCAGGCTAAAGCGTAACTTCAAAAAGTCAGCATCTATGATGGTATGGGAGTGTGTTAGTGCCAGTGGCATCATGGGTAACTGTCACATCTGTGAAGGCCCCATTAATACTGAAAGGTCTTTTTCAGAGACGTCCCTGCTTATTTCAGCAAGACAATGTCAAGACATATTCTGCATGTGTTATAAGAGTGTGGCTTTTTGGAATGTGTTGAAGCACCAAATTCAGAATATTAACAGTATACTTTACATGACATGACAACTTTTTTGGAACTGGGTTGTATTTTCTATTACAGACGGCGGACAGTTTTCATTGTAACTTTTATTATAAGTTGTTAAATTATTATGTTATCATTATCAGACAAGTAGGGCGGCATTGATATTAACTATTATGACTGTCATAAATCATAAAAATAAACCACATTATGACAGAAATACTTTCAAGAATAAAGTACAATAAGGAGACCTCAGTCTCAAGCTGCTTTACTCTTTTAATTCACATGTGTTTCTCAGTTTCTGGGGAGGTGTAAGTTGACGGTGAAGGGATGGGAACAGTAGCAGTAGATACAACACTAGCCAATATGACAGCCAGGCTGCAGGTAAATAAACAAGGCTGATTTATTGGGTAGGATTAACTCAGCCGAGCGTAAATCTGACACTCCTGATAAATCTCCACAAGTTTGGTCTCCAGGAACAGCAGGAGCCATCTGTGTCAATTTACAACTTTGTAGTAAAGCCACCACTGTTGGCCCCCGTCCAATAAACTGTGTAAACTAAAGCACTCCGACCGTGAGACTTGTGATTAACAATGAGATTCTCCATAGCACAATCAAGGTTTTCTGCTGTGGCCAGACTTTATTAAAGTATTGTGGGTAAGGACGACAGTTTGGGAGCAAAACCATAAAACATTTGATCACAACAATAGTGTTTTGGTACTTTTCATATGATATATCCTTTTATAAAGAAATTCCATGAATACTAAAGTTTAAGACTGTATATTCACATTTTCAAGGGATAGTTCTGATTATTTAAAGTGGGGTTGTGAGATGTGAGGTCAGTAAACATAGCCAAGTATTGATCTGTCTCTATCAATCAGACTCCATTGGCAAAATCAGTAATTTTACCTCACAGAACATGAGAGTTGCTGGTCTACTGCTGCCTCGATCTGTTAGTTTGTTTGTGTAATTGTGTGACTTCAGTGAATCCAAACCAACCTTTTAAAACACCGAAAGTCACACACATAACACAAACTAACTAACTGATCGAGGCAGTGGTAGACCAGCAACTCCTGAGTTGAAAATTACTGAGTTTGACAATGGAGTTTGGTTTGTTTGGAGAGAGTGATTTTTGGGTCACATAGTGGCGATTTTCCATTGGAAAAGGCTGTCTGAGGGCAAGGTAAAGTGGTGAAAATATTCTAAATATAGATACATACAAATGGAAATTGATTTTTTTAAGTGGCCTTTTTTTTGAGTGGTAAAGTTGTGTGCCGATCATCAATCCCACTTCAAAAGAATCCAAACTATCCCTTTAAGTTTTGTGTTGTGGTATGTGATATTCCTTGCACTGTAGCCTATCTGTAAATGTACTTGGCCAATAAAGTGATAACAGTTATAAACAGAGGGAAACATCTCATTCATTTCCAACAAGATAGCAAGGCAGTAAACTATAAGATGGATATATCCTAGAGATTCACTAACATTTAACCTTCGATTAAAGTTTTACTCATCCACACAAAGATCACTGATGATGGGATCTTATCTTGTTATATAGGCACAATAACCTTTTATCTGTATTTACTTGACATTTCTGTTTCTATTTCTATAATCAAGTCAAAAGATGAAATGTACTTCATTGTACAGTACAAGGAATATCACAAAAAGCTATAAAAATGGACTGTGGTGTCCCCCAAGGTTCAATTTTAGGTCCGACCCTTTTTAATCTTTACATGCTTCCACTAGGAAATGTCATCAGGAGGCACGCCATCAGTTTCCATAGTTACGCTGATGACACACAGCTGTACATCGCTGTGTCTCCAGATGACTCAGGACCAACTGATGCCCTTTTAAACAGTATTTTAGACATCAAGTCCTGGATGGCAGAAAACTCTCTTCAACTCAACCAGGACAAAACTGAGGTCTTAATTATTGGTCCTGAGGCTCAGACAGAGAAACTTAACACAAAACTGCAAGAACTGTCACTAAAACCCTGTCAGCAAATGAAAAACCTTGGAGTTATCTTTGATTCGAATCTTAGTTTTGAACCACATATTAGAAGTATAACAAAAACTGGATTTTATCATCTTAAGAACATCGCCAGAGTGCTACCGTTTCTCTCCCAAGCCAACACAGAGACACTGATGCATGCTTTTATTACCTGCAGAATTGATTACTGTAATCCCCTACTTTCTGGTCTTCCTAAGAAAAACATTGCTCAGTTACAGTTATTACAAAACTCAGCTGCACATGTGCTGCGAGGACCAGAAAGAGAGCACACATTACACCAGTTTTAAAGTCTCTGCATTGGCTTCCTGTGTGCTTCAGAATCGATTTTAAGATCCTTTTATTGGTTTATAAAGCTCTTAATGCTCTTAGTCCTACTTATTTATCAGATTTGCTTTTTTCCTATGAACCCTCTAGAACCCTCAGGTCTTCAGGTAGCGGCCTTTTAATCATCCCCAAAGTTAGAACAAAAACCCACAGTGAGGCTTCATTTCATAGCTATGGTCCACGTCTGTGGAACAGGCTGCCTGAAGACCTGAGGGCCGCAGAGAGTGTTGATGTTTTTAAAAGCAAACTCAAAACCTACCTTTTTAGCCTGGCTTTTAATTGAACTTTATCTCTTTATTTATTTTTTATTTATTATCATTGTATATTTATCTATTCATTTACTTTTATTAATCTGTTTTTTCTAGCTGACATATTCTTCTATATTGTTACTTATTTCTTTTATCTTATTTTAACTTATTTATTTACGTATTTATTGATTGATTTAAAATTGTTTTCTATTTTGAGTTTTTATCCTGCCTCTGGTGTTTCCTCACTTATGATAACGTTTCCTCAGTTTCCTCAGTTTCCTCAGTTTCCTCAGTTCCCACCTCCCTCAGCTTGCAAAGTCTTTGCTTATGTGTGTGTGTGTGTGTTTGTGTGTTTTATTGTTTTTATTGTGTGAAGCACTTTGTGTTGCACTCGTTTGTACGAAAAGTGCTATATAAATAAAGTCCGATTGATTGATTGATTGGTTTTTTCAAGTGGTTTGGCCTTTCAGTGTGTACTTGCTGTTTGAGTAAAGTTCATTATCTTTTTATTGACTGTGCTGCTATGACATAACATGTATGACAGAGATGATTTGTCCAGTTTATAGCCTTAGAAAGTTAAGTGTCTGTTTGACAAACGTAAAGGCTCAGATAAGAAGAGGTTACATGCGGCAAAATTGTGACACCCAGTTAAGTCAAGGATCATATAAATAATCAGAGATTATATTTTGTGATCTCCTAAATGTCAATTTTCCTCACATTTTGGAATATATTCTTTGTTCGCTTTCTTCCCAAGAGTTAGATGAGAAAGTAAACACCACTCATGATGCGCCAGCACCTGGACTGGAAACAGAGGGGAAACAGCTTGTGCAACTAAACTGACACCTCTCCGGGTCAATAATTGCTCTCTTTTTATCTGTACAGAACGCAAAGTGTGAAAAGTATGACAAGATGTTGTATTTACACTTTACAGTATTTATTCTAAGCAAAACTAACTAACTGCTGGCCGTAGCTTCATATTCACCACACAGACACACGAGTGGTATTAGTCTTCTTATTTAACCCTCATCATGAAAGTGAATAGGCCTAAGCATATTTCCCAAAATGTCAAAGTATCTCATGATTTAACCAGCTGTAACTGCACACAATAATCACTGTATAATAACTGGAGTTAATCACATGTCCACAGCAATTGAGATTAACGGACTATTAAAAGTCCAGATAGACCTTTTGTATTGTGCTATACATCACCAGTTCAAGTATCTGACCCAGCAATGATAAAAAAAACTTGTTTTATAAGTATTTTCATGCACTTAATTTATTTATTTATTTGGGCCTCTATGCCTTTATTTCTTCAGGACAGCTGAAGACACGACATAGGAGGAGAGTGGTGGAATGACATGCAGCAAAGGGCCACAGGCAGGAGTCAAACTGCAGAGGAGTCACAGCGTCTGAATGTGGAGCGAACGCTCGCCACCATTCTCATGTATTTTTAATGGTGTGTAAGAGTTTGTCTTCTCCTGGAAAACAATTTAAAGTTGTTGATGACCCATTCTGCACTTGAGGCATGCACTAAATTCACGTCCAATGAAAGGCTGTCTTACATATGACACACAGGAGCATGGGAGGAGAATACATCTGTACACCGGAGCAGAATGGAGTGTTTCTGGGGAACGGGCTTTACTGTACAAAAGCACAACGTTACAACTTTATTCACTGATTTGGGTGAAAGTGGATAATAGTTTATGAGGGAAATATCTTCTGGCTTACCCTCTGTGATTTAATTACAGCTTTTTCTGATAGACAGATAGCTTTAGTTTACTTCTTGCTAAAGTAGCTAACCATAAGTGTTAGCTGCTATTAGCAGGCCACAGCACAGAGGCTCAGCAGCCTCCCGGTGAACAAGGATGTTCAACGAGACAAACGCAGCCTCCGAGACAGACAGGGAATAAGGCATTGAGGTCATTTATACAGTTTCCTGATAGAAAGATAGCTTTACTTGTTGCTAAAGTAAGTTAGCTAATCAGTAACTGCCATCAGCTCAGATGGCAGTGATTCAGCCCCAAGGTGCTGGAAGTCAAACCCAGCAAAAAAAACAAACAAACAAAAAAAAAACCCAGCTTATTTCCTGTCATCAAACTGGCCTCTGTTGGTCTGAGGCTGTGATGGTCCCGGTCCAGCCGTGTTTGTTTGGAGCTCTCAGTCCAGGAAGACAGTATGACCCCTCTCCCTCCCAGCGTTACATCCATGGACGCTTTAGAAAGATCTCAAGCACGGCGCTATTGGCTACCATACGCGCCAATCAACAAGTCCCACCATAACTGCCTGTTTTCCAGGAAACATGTAAGCAACAAGCACTTCACTAGCCATTTCACAGGAACTTTAACATGTATATATGTGAGTTAGCAGCTATAATCACAATGTGTTTCACGGCACTTCCAAATAGAGAAGACACACTGAGGAAACTGAAACTAATAACAATGTTTACGGTCCTGCAATTTCTATCTTATCAGTTTTCAAATGATCTACTTAATCACTCAGAGCAGATAATTGTTGCACAGACATCTTCGGCCTTCATGCCTGACAGCGGCAGTGTCTGAAAAACAGTAATAAACTTCCAGGAGAGCAGAGTTTGTTACTACCTTAAAGGAAGCATGCAACAAAAATAATGAGGCAATCAAGCCTTCTCAAGAACAGAGGTTAATTATATTTCATAGTAAAGTCTGTGTTTTAGTCACTCCTGTTTTGATAACTATCTGTCTACTTTTATCCTGCTGGGAATAAATGTGCTTATTTCTGCCTTAGTCAAGGATGTATGACTCAGTGTTTTTGAAATTATATTTTGACTTCCTGGAGAGGAGCAGCATGGATCCAATGGTGGGGGAGATATTAAAAGTGAGCAGCTGCATTTGATATCAAGTTTGGACACTGATTAGTTTGATTTCATTCTTACAAAGAAAGTCTGCATATTTATCATATGTGATGTCTTTTCGCATATGATAAAAATTCAAATATATGGCTTTGACACACGTTGTTTGCAGAGATTTCACGTCGTAAAAAGTAATGATTTCAGTCGTATCTCTCTGTGAAATATATTGTCAGTGAACATCTATTTAGGTGACATGTTGTCAAAGTTATCTGCAGCATGAGATAAATAATCCAAGCAGTTTTCCAGGAACAGTAGATAATAACTTTCTGAACAGATTAACCACTTTTTTACTGACAGAAGCCCCTTAATAGTTTTAAGACTATTGCAACTTTATATACTCGCATTTGTTCAGTCTGAGTACAAATAGACCCTTTTACAGTTTGTAAACAATTAGCAAGCTGTACACAGTTTGGCAGTGGAAGCATGGTGGGCCACAACAGCTTGTCAACGGGTGCTGCGAGCATGAGCAGTTTTAATTGTGTCCAACAAGTTAGCTTGCAGCCATAGACTCCGCTAATTGCTCTCAAATGGCTGTGATCTTTTAGGCATCCTGTACAGCTTGAGTCGACCAGTGGAATATCGATTCTGCCAATCATACATGCAACAACCAGATATTTTGGTGATTTTGGTGCTGGTAAAATGTTTAATCCAATGTTTGCAGCTTGATAACTGGTCTGGATGATTGGGAGAGACTGCTACTTCCATTGCTGAAATGCAATGGCTGTAAAAAAGGTCTATAAAATAACAAAACTTTCAAATAGTGTGCAGTGCATACACCAAAGTCTAATTTTGCATGCTGGTGATGGTTGCAGTGTTGTTTGGTTAGGCATCAAAACTACTTAATTAGGATTAAGAAAAAGTCATTTGTACAAACAATATGTGATATGGGTTACTTTGCGCTGCATTTCATTCTGTTGCATTAGTTTGCGTTGCATTGAGTTGCATTGCACTATGCTGTGTTGCATTACGCTGCGTTACATTAAACATTGCATGAAGTTGTGTTGCATTAAGTTGCATTGCATTAAGTCATGTTCCATTACGCTGCATTGCATTACTGTTTTTTGCATTATGCGGTTACATTACGCCGAGTTACATTAGGCTGCGTTGCATTAAGAAGTTGCATTAAGATGCATTTCATTAAGTTGCGTTGCATTAAGTCATGTTCCATTAGGCTGCATTTGCATTAGTCTGCGTTGCATTAGGCTGTGTTACATTACGCTGCGTTGCATTAAAGGCATTGAATTAAGTTGCACTGAATTAAAGCGATATTCCACCCCAGAATGATAGTCCACTCAATATGTACTCACCCCTATGCCAATGTGAGGATGGGTGAAGATCTTCAGTTCATAAAACAATCCTGGAGTTTCAGCAGAAAACAGGGTTGCAGCTAACGGTAGTGAATGGTGACCATGGATAAAATGTAAAAAAAAGAACACAAAACAAAGACAAAATGTCTCCATCCTGCTCATGTGGTGTAATCCAAGTGTCCGTGAGCCGCGACATTAAAATTTAACCACAAAAGACACCATTTACACCATGTTTTTAGCTGAAATGTCAACTGTAGCCTCCCAGGTAGCATGTAAACATGGCGTTGATATATCGCGAGACTTCGTATATCTCTTAATGGATGCACGTGTGAAAATATCGCGAGATATCATTCTGGGGTGGAATATCGCTTTAAGTTGAGTTGCATTAAGTCGAGTTCCATAACTTTGCATTGCATTGCTCTGCATTGCATTACACTGCGTTGCATTCCGTTGTGTTGAATTACTCAGCATTGTGTTGCATTATGCTGCATTGAATTACGCTGCATTGCATTACGTTGTGTTGCATTACATTGCATTGCATTCCACTGCATGACATTACTTTATGTTACGTGCATGTTATGTCATATATACTGTATATCTTCCATTATGGGTCTTACATTAACCAGGTGGACAGGAACCCTATTTAAAATTATTTCCACTCTGCAAGTAGACAACACTCTTATCATATTAACTTTAAAAGATGCTAATATGTTTGTATTCACAGCTTGTTTCGCTGCCCCCCCCCCCCCCAAAAAAAAAAAAAAAAAAAAATTAATGCAGGTTTAAGGAATTTAAGTTTTCTACTCCAAAGGTCATAGGTTCATGTTCAGACATGTTCAGGGTTGATGAAGTGCCCCTAGTGAAAAACGCTGCTTGCTGACCCACTTGACTGTAAGATGTCTGTGTTGAGAGGAGGTCAGATAAATACTCTGGAGTTATTCTATTCACACTCAGGCTGATGATTTACTTCCCTCTGGCCTAAGTGGACCTCATTAGTCTTACCTGTCTGACTAACTGGCCTTTCCCATGACTTGGAGACTATTTTTCACTTCTTGGCTCAACAAGGGATCCTTCTGACAATGGCAAATTTTGACAAATGTACACAAACGTTGACTTGAAATCAATAACTCGGCTGAAACATGAAGTCAGTTAGCTTTAATTTTGTGATCATCAGTACGTAACAGCTTCTAGGAGCAGCGCAAACTGTTGTTGACATGAACAGATGTTACTGAGCGCTGTGAAATGTCAAACTCAGCCAAATCTATCATCCATATCCAAGCAAACATTTCTTCACATCACATCAGAGTGTGAAAATGCTGAGTTCTGAATATCTGAGTGCATCACCACATGCTGATTTATTTTTTTCTCTCTGCTGTACATCACACTGCGCCACCCACACATTTCCGCTCCACCCTGCTTTCATGGCAGCCTGTTGGCCTTATTTCAAAACACCTGATTGCCTCACCCGTCTGAGGTGAAGGTTATTGATTAACAATGCAATCATCATATCCAACTCCCGCCGGTCTGCGTAGACTGTATGATAAATACAGTGCAACTAATGATGACTAACAAAGACTTTAATGACTAAGGTTGGCATTATTTCTCTCTATCTCTCCCTCTTATCCTGTGCCGGGTCACCGGGGGCTCGAGCCGATCCCATTTTACACTGAACGGGACGTGTGGCTCCACCAGACAATCACTCACACACCCAAAATGCACGTCTGTAGGTGGACACCCACGCAGGCCAGCTTGAATCAAACCAGCAGGTGGGCCCCAGAAAAAAAGAGGGTCCTTTGTAACCAAGTTTTATTTTGTAAAAGACACTATGAACAAATAAACACTTACTGGCCTCTTCATGACACTTGTATAATCTCATGCAAACTAATGCAAAAGCTCTGTTGTAGTTCAGTTCAGAGAGGTATTCATTTTTTATATTAACTTTTTTCCTATTTTTGAATTTTGAGTTTGAGTTTTTAATTTGCTCCGGCAGACATGTCTGGCCACTCTCCCGTTCATACAGATTTCCACCAGTCCTGGTCCAACAATCACAACTTTTTATTTAACATGTGGCAAGTTTGATACGATGACTAACAGAGGAGCGTTGCCAGTCCAGATTTGAAAAGTCACACGCCACATGTTTCAAGTACAACGCACCAGGCTTAAGAAACTGATCAAATATGAATCAAGATTCTGTTACTTAGTGCCTATTTCTTCCTTCAAATGTCTTCAGACTTTAATGGCTAACATCTGAGTGTACTGCTGTAATTTGAGAAAGTAAGTCAATTGGATTTTTTTCCTGCTTGAAAATGGACCAAGCACCACTCCAACCTGCATGTGTCGCTCAGCACTACATTACATTGCTGGGATTGGTTGCAGGACTATTCAGTCGCATTCAGAGGCATTTTGTTCTGTAACTCTTGAAAATCTAAGATGAACTGAGAGATCACAGATTAATTTATATTTGCTCCCCACAGGCTCATTGTTGCCTTTAGGCCCCTATCATTTCAGCTTTCTATCGTTATTTTGTGGTGCATACATTATAACAAAACAAATACGCAGTTAATTAAATTACCATGAATTCATGACCAAACAATGGGCCTCGTGCAAGAGCATTTTCTTAATCTTATCTTAAATTTCTCTCGCTTTTTTTCATGTGAAGGGCTTGTACAAACATGCCACGTCAAATTCAGCACTCACAAAAGAAGAACTTTATGAGTTCTGAGTTTTAAGTCTTGTTTTCAGAGATTCATAAAGGAAAATCTGCCATTTTAACAGCCTCAGCAGTAGAATTAACGGATCTGACAAAGCAAAGAACGGGATAAATGAGTGCTGTTAAAGTCATGCTACCTGGGGGTCAGACTGTCACTGAAATGAAGGAGAAATGTCTTGATATAAAAATGGCTTAAAAAAAAAAAAGTCTCACCACAGCAAGATGATAAATGACTGCAACAGGAGGGGAGTCGAAGGGGAAGTTTCCATCATGGACACACGGGACCGATAGTATGTTCCCTAGACAGCAACTTCATAAGCCTGCATGTGAAGATATACGGCCAATATACCTGACAACAGGTAATAATACATCATTAAATTAATGATGATAGGCTTTATCAGTAGATGTAGAATTATACTATGATTTGAAATGTAATCAAACAGGATAATGTCGACGTCAATATGAATTTTTATTTATTTTTCAAACTCAAAATGTCTTCAAACAAAATAAATATATAATGTGACAAGTTCTTGAAAATTACTTCCACACACCACTTGCACAGCACCACTGGAAACTGTTAAAAAGCGGATAAACTAACACCATCTTTATCCTTTATTGGCTGAAATCGCCTCACAAATCACAACTTCAGACATTATTACTTTAATAACAGACACAAATAATTAGACTTTTCTGTTTCAGTTCACCACTTCTTATTGACAGAAATTAAAGCTTAATGATAACAACGCAGCTGAGATGCAAGGTGTCACCCCGTGTCTGGTCAGTAGACAGGTCCTTCATGCTCTGCGTAAAGAATCATGTTTAATGAGCTCATTAAAAACAGATAAGTCGCGGGCCTGACACACCCTAACACTGCTGTGTATGTGGATGCACACACAGTGCCAGGGTGTCACTTATAAGCAAAATGAATTGATTTTTTTCGCTGCCTCCCGCTGTCCTTGAGAGCATGGCGAGTAGACAGTCAGGCCATTACTGGAAGGTCACAGGGTTGATTCCTGCAGTAGCTGATATGTCTGTGCTGAAGTGTTTACTAAAATCTCCACAGAAGTACATCTGTAGATATTCATGTTATCTGCAGCAACTGACAGATCTACAAAGTCCTTCCTTAATCTTGTGATTCAACCAACAGCCACATCCTGAACGCTTCTGTTGTTCTACACACTCAGCGTCTCGTTAGTCTAAAAGCCTTTTAGGAAGTATACACATATCTCACATTTGTTACAAATAATTAATTCAGATCTTGTCAGGCTCAAGGGCTAAATAAATCAACTGAGCATTTTTATTATTTATTTATTTATTTATTTATTTATTTATTTATTTATTTATTTATTTTTGCAGCAGAAGCAGAAGCAGCACTCATCTCATGCACCAGTATTCAGTAAATACCATCTGATTATTCCACAGCACACGCTTAATGAGAGCTCTGTAGGCAGCCCACATGGGATAAAATAATATTTGCATATAGATTTAATGGTTTGTTAGCCTAGTTAGATCCAGCTGGGTATGTTTTCTCCCATAAGACTGGCAGCTGGTATGAAATTTAGCATGAAATTTTTTTCTGTAATATTTAATAAGTAATAAACTGTGTAAAAACAGTACATTTATGTATAAAAACACAGGACTTTCTTCTAAATATTATATGATATAGAGGCCGTATTACATAAACTTACTTTCTTAAGTCTTAAGTTAAGAGTCTAAGATAGGATTTTCCTAACTTTAGTAATCCTATCTTATCCTACTTCATCCTATCTTATTTCAGGTCAGAAAATTTTAAATTCTCAATCCACCATCGCTTATCAACTTTTACTTCCTGGGGTCCACATGTAACGTACAAAACATTACATGAATGAACATTATGGCATTAATTTACATTAAGATTACATCAATATGATCAATACATTAAGCCAGTCAACACCATATATATATGTGTATACAAGTAAAAATACCAGTAAAAAATACCATTAAAATCAATAAATAAGTGATTAAAATTCTTAAACAGAAAGAGAACTTTGCAACTCATATGAAGCAAAACATAACGTTTAAAACCAGCACAGTTATACCTCTTATTCAGTTGTTCATCTGCATACCAACAAACACCTCTGCATATTCTTTTTAAAGTTTAACTAATTTTAATTAGGCAAATATTAAAAGATAAATAACAGTTTTCCTCAATGAATTAGTCCTTGGGCTGGGCACCAACCATTATCAGCAAATCTTAAGTTGTGGTTATTTGTGTTCTATTTGGTCAAATAGAAATGTTTGCATCTTTGAGTTAATAATACAGCTGAACACTGTAGTCACGCTTGAGGAAATTCTCTGCTCAGTGATGAGCCATGAGAGGTTGGAGTGCAACTTTTCTGTGCTTGTTCTAATAGAACAGCACACAAGTCTGTCAGCCTTGTTTTGTGCAACTTGTAATTTTTCAAGGTTCGTTTTGGATGCAGACGACCAAACTGTTGAACAATAGTCCAGGTGGCACAAAATTAATGATTTAGAAACTTGATACTGGATCAAGTTTCTAAATCTTTAATTTTGTGCCACCTGTGTGATTGAACACTTTCTAGTGACTGTAATGCCTCGCTCTATTTGAACTACAACTGTGTTAATGTGTTCAGTCAGTAATAGATTACTGCCAAGGACTAGGCTGAGCTATTTAGATTTGTCTATCTGCTGAATGCATTCACCAGATATGGAGCTCCAGTTTAGATTTAGAAACCAATTTATGTCACGATTCAACTACATTAGTTATAGTTTTGGAATGCATTTAAGGCTAATTTATTTGTTTTAGTCCAATCATATACTAAATTCAACTCACTGGATGAAACTTGATTTAATTCATGGCATGTAGTTTGTAACAGAGTAGAATCATCAGCGTATATTGTTATATTTACATTTTTCCCAACAGAGGGCAAGTCATTAACAGAAATTGAAAATAGGAGGGGTCCCAAACAACTTCCTTGAGGTACACCACATACTAAACTACTACTATTTGATAGACTACCACTGTAAAATACCCTCTGTGTTCTAGCGGAAAGATAACTCTTCATCAGTGTAGCCACTAAGGGACTAAAACCACAACATTTAACACTACTGTTAGCCACCTTTAGCGAACACTGTTGTTAGTTACTGTTCACACACACTGTCGTACTGTCAGCAAACACTACTGTTAGCTACTGTTAGCAAATACTACTGTTAGCTGCTGTTCGTGAACACCACTGTAAGGTAGTCTTAGCTAGTTAGTAAGTTAGCTACTACAGGTAAAAAGTGAAAGTTAGGACAGCTTAACAGTTATCCTAAAGTAGTGTTAGTAGTAAGAGAGTTTATTTAATATTTTGGAAGTTAGGATGTTTGTGTAATACAAATTTATTGTTTTAAGTTAGAATAGGAACATTGAATTAGGAATCATTCATCTACAATGGCTTTTATTTCCTAAGGCAGGTGCTGACCCTAATTACAGAGGGTACCAAATAATTAAGATAGGAACTGCAAGTTGGAAAGTTTCTGTAATATGGCCCCAGGACTTTCAGTCTTTTCAGCATATAAAACAAAGTTCAGTCATTTGCATATGTGTGAGTAATAGGACTTTTTAACAATGGGTTGGTGTGGCTTCATCGTCATCAGTGGAACCAATGGTAACTGTTTAACAGACACAGAGATGTGATCAATTCTGCAGGACAGAGAGGCAGAGTGAGCCACAGATCCATAAAAAATAATCAGACAGGTGATGAGGTCAAAGTAGGATTTATGAATTCTCCTTTTACGACCCTGTAAAACCCTATCACTACTCATTAACCCGTGAGAAAAACTTTGCTCCCACCTCTGATCACATGACCACCGAGCTGCGGGGGAGAACTGTTTAAAAGGAGGCCTGTGGACGGAGGGAGAGCACACACCGAGCTGAGCACCTGCTGAGCACAACAAAACACAGCAACAGACAAATACGCTGCAAGACAAAACTACTCTCAACTGTCACCATGAAGGCCGCAATCGCTACCATCGCCGTCCTCGTCCTGGCTCTCGGGTGGACCTCTGAGGCCGTGCAGGTTGAGGTGAGTGCATCACTTAACATTTCTGTGATGTTTTCATGATGAGACTGCCCGGTCTTGGCAAATTTCTATTCATTAGAAGAAGCAGTAACCCTATTTATCAGTCGGTCATGTAGGTTTAAGTGCAGAAATGACTCAGCTGCTGTACTCAGCTGCATTTTTTACTCTCAAGGATTCCAAATGAAGCTAAAACAGTGAAAACCTCTGCCACATACTTTTGTAATGTCACATTATTTGAACTAATGCTATGTTAGCAAACATTCTTTAAAGTTCTTTAGTTCTAACATCTGCCTTTTCTTCCAGGAGAATGGATTGTCTTTCTCACTGGAGGGCGTCAAGAGGCTTCAGGAGCTGACAAAGAGCAGCGCTCTGATGGGACAACAAAGCCCCCGACTCAGGGCGAGCACCGTGTCCCTCTGTGCCGACCCCATGCTCCCACAGGAGTTCCTGCCCCTCTGCAGGCAGAGAGGAGCATCTGCATCCCTCTCCAGACTAGGTGAGACAAATATATATTGAGCAACAACCAGTCTTTGTTGTCATGAATATTGATTGAGGTGCAGGTGATTCAACAGTTGTACCTGATGTCTTTCTCTTTCCTGTGTTTGTTTCAGCCCTGGTTCCCATGGATGTCTGTGAGATCTGCGCCTTTGCAGCCTGCACTGGTTGCTAAACAAAAGCAGCGAGCCAGAAACATCTTGCCAAGCTTAAGACTTGTGATTTTTTTCCGCCCCCTCAAAGCTATTTCAGAGGATTTCTAAAATACTTTCCCTGCAATGATGAGAAGACTTTGACTCTGGTCCATTGGGTATTTTACCCAAATGTTTAAGTCACTATTAGACTGAAAAGGCCCCAAAAAGAAAAAAAGACAGATAAAATGAGCTATGTGTATTTTTTGCAAACTGTTACTTTTAAGCATATTTGCCATTATATTTTTTTCTGCTGACAGTTCTTTATCATACATTTTAGTTTTTAAATATACATTGTTACATTTCTGTCTTTCTGAGCTTTATATGCATATTTAAAAGAGAAGTTCTTTTTTAATTTTTCTTTTCTATTAACATTGTTTTGAATAAAAAGCCTTCATTGATAAAACTTGTGTGCATTGTGCTTTTCCTGCAAATTCAAAACACTGTATTACTGTTATTTTTACTGTATATTGTATATTACTATTTGCAGATTATTCCCAGTTGTGGCAAAAGCTGTGGTTTCAAAAATATACATTAAGTTGCCTTAAATGATTTTTGGCCAATTGGGGGCAGAAAACATTAGAAAGCTGACAAGCACAGGCTACTGTTAATATAACCTCTTAAATACTTGCCTATTCAAATATCAGCAGGCACAGAGCAACACTGGGATTAATTTGTAGTCATGTCTGACTTTTAGCTTAGTTTTGGTCTCCTCCTCCTGAGAAACCTATCAGGGTGTTTAGCTTCTAGATGCTCAACTTTCTTCATGAGCTAGTTACCAACATTAGCCCTTTTTACACAGAGATCCTGTAATACTGCTGTAAAGAAGACCCTTCATCACGTCGGCTTTACTTTTTTTTTACATTGAACAAACATACCTGAGGCAAAAGAGTCATGACAACAGCTTCAGTTTCTAATCATGCAGTGACATCGCTCTGTAAACAATAACAATGGTCTTTACTGTTCTTAATACTGTATATGGCAGCTGGTTTCATCCTCTCCTCAGAAGATATAAGGACAGGCCTGGTCCTACGAGGGTGCAAAAGCAGGCATTGCACCCTCAGTTTAATATTTTGCACCCTCAGTTGAAATATGAATAATAAATGCCAAATGCAAGGCGGCAGGTCACACATCCGAGGTGTCTGCAACAAATGGAAAGCTTTACCTCAGGAAATGTCATCATGACAAGAACACATCATCATAAATCTGGTAGAAATTATGATTATATCAGACTGACTATTTTAGAAATAATTCTAATGGATCTCACCTTGTACATGATCATGATAGTTTAGTACCTGATGTTTGACTTCGCAAGTCAGTGAGTTTCAAGGATAAAACAGGAGCTACTTTTGCTGAAAAGAAAGTTGGAGAGGCTATGATGAGCCCTGGTAACCAGGTATCTTCTTCAAAAAAGCAGAATATGGAGTTTTGACTGACCAGTCTGATGCGTGTAGAAGTCTGTGTGGTTACACTGCAGCAGCCTGGTGTTTCACATGTGGACGTGTCAGAGTTGGTTAACCGAAAACAAGAATATGGAGCCAAAATGCAGAGGGAGGTAGCTGTTCAAAAATGTTTATTAAACACAAAAGTAAAAACAAAAAGGGGCTTATGAAGACGTCAAGCCAGGAAAAAGTCTAAAAGGTACAAATATAAAAGTCACAAAACAGGTAACAATGCACAAAACAACATCACAGTAGAAAAAACACCATGCAAAAATCCAAATGGAAAAACAAGGACATGCTAGGATGCTTGACGTACACACGACAAACTGGTAACAGAACAGACACAAAACTAAAGACTCTGGGAGGCTGATCAGGGGCAGGTGGAAACAATCATGAACAGGTTAAAACAATCAGAGCTCAAAATGGCAGGAAAACTGGCAAAGATGGGAAGTAAGGACAACAAAGACACACAAGGGAAGACTTTACCAAAAATACAACAGGAAGTGACTACACAAAAATCCTAGGCCTGTGACAGAACAGTTGTACGTAATGACACTGCACTCTAGTGAGGCACTTCACAGAGGTGCATTTATCAACAGGTCATTGGTGCCGGTCTGACTCAAAGCGAACTTTTGCTGAAAGGGAGCGACACACTCTGTTCACTTAAGAATTTTCCAGTTGTCTTCCAGCATAGTCTGTTCTTCAGGGACCACGCTTGGACCTGTAACACCTGCACAGTTTTTCATGGCTATTGTCATCCCACGCTGTGGACAATAGTGCATCCCCAGTGATTTTGCTCTGGAACCGAGCCTGGGTATGGAGCCTCAGGACATCGTTTTCTCCCCAATTTGCAGACTTTTTTGGTCACTGTTCTTCTATTTTCAGTGAGCTGCTGGTTTCCCCGGTGGTGGATCACACACTAAACAAGTCATCAAAACGTCTCACCCTCATTTCGTCCATTTGGCTACTTGGTTACTACCTCTGCTGCCAGGTAAAGGTGGAACAACAGACTGACGGCACAACGTTCCCACCTTGAACAGGCTGTATAAAAGGGGTTTTTGCCTTCCTGTGGTTTTTTGCTGGGCAGGTCACCTACAGGGCTTTGTAAGAGCTTGTTTGCCAGAAATGGCTGCCTACAGGAGTTGATGAGAGCAGTAAACATCCACACATAAAACCAAAACAATGAGCTAAAAGCTACAATGAGATGCACATACAATTTGGTGATAATTCTCAGTGTTATGAGCCTCATTGCTCTTTGCCACAGAGTTTTATTTGATAGTGGGCTTTCCACTATTTGTTTATTTTTTAGTTTATTTTGTGTTTTTGCAGTGAAACTACAGCTTTCAGACATTTCTAATAATAATAATAACTATTTATACAGCACCTTTAAAAACAGTGTACAAAGTTCTTTGACAGACAAAGCAAGAAGCGGATATCCAGAAAAAGTATTGTCAATACAGGTATTAAAAAGCTCGCAAACAGTAAATACTGTATTCTGTGTAACTCTGCTGTGTTATATTGCATCACTGATCATTTCACTGTCTTTACGCTTGACTCACCCAAGAAAGTTGGAGTTACTTCGTGCCGTTGCCCTCGAACCTTCTGTCATTATTATGCTCCTTCGCCTACGTTTCAGCTTGCTGTATATACTGTATAAGCACGGTTCGTGTTGTGAATAATTTATTTTATGCATCTTACCTGACTCAGCTAAAGTACCTCATTATACAGATATACTGTCAGTCGGGGGCACCAGTGCACTCTACACATACTCGCTCCGACAACCGCAATTTACACACAGGCTTGATGCCTGAAGGCAGATAATTAATGTAATGATGAGTATCTGAAGTGATAAGACCATACGGTCTGTGTGTACAGTACATGCTGTACACTACAGTATGGATGACATACTGGACATTTTAGGTAAAATATTATATGGAACTGAATAGAAACTTGATAAAAAAAGGACTTTACTTGACCTCAAGCTTTATATTCTGACGGTTGGAGAAGTAGTGAAACATTTAGATGCGTAGGGTGATAAAAATTCAATGTAAATTAATTAATTAAATAAGAAGACAAAATGCCTGAAAATATAGACTGTGAAGCAGCGACCCTGAGCTGTGAGCTGTGCAAAGAGGGTTGTTGAAGCTGAATTATGAGGATTTCATATATCATCCACATGCTTCTGCCTCCACTCCGATGTACCCGTACTCCATTCATCACTCTGCACTTGGCTTCATTACAGGTGATAATTACAACACTCACCACACACCAGTTGATACGATGAGGCTGGTTGGTCTCCCCTGCCCGAGCAACATAATAACAGCTGCGTATTTATCTGAAAAGCCCTTGTTGGTCAATTATCATCCTTGCAGCTTTGGCCCATATTTACCCAGAGACTGATTGATGCTTCAGGAGCCCAGAACCAGAACTGATCTCAGGAGAACTGCCTTTGCTGTTAGTGCAGCGCTTTCATTGAATAATTTACAGTATCACCTAAAAACACTTACACCTCTTCTGATTGCTTTCACTGAACCTTTAGTTCGGTCACTTTTGTGTATCATTAGCTGACTCAGTCTGCCACTTTCTTCTTTCAAACTGTCAGACTAAAAATAAGGCACACTGAGCAGGGCCTTCAAGTTTTCTTAAGTTTGGTTTACATTAATTGAATTTGTAAAGGAATTGACTTTTTGGCCCTGTTCAGATGTTGGTACAGTATTAACATGTGTACACGATTATCCAATCACAAGTGTACTGCTCTGAGTACACGAGTTCACACCTGGCATTACAATGCAACTCCAGATGCGTCCTCATCGACCACTTGTGATCAGATCTCATTTCCCCGGTCTATATGCAAATAAACACTAGTGCTTTTTTGTCAGTTTCATTATTTTCCATTTGGCTATTCATTTGTTCCATTCTTCTTTTTTTTAGTTTAGCACCACATTTATCTCCTCTATCAACCCACAATGAGCCTCATGTTTTACCTGCACTCTCAGCAGCCCGACAGGAGAGAAGCTCCATGGTGTGCTGGGATTTTATACCTTAACGATGCACACTTTTACCGTTTCTGACTGTATGCACAAATCTGATGTTTTCACCTCACAGATGATGAACAAAGCAAAATTAACGACAGAGTCAGAGAGAAAGTAAAAGCGTGCGTCCCGGTGCACCGCAGAGCCTCTCTTTTGTTCGCTCTTCGCAGTAACACAATGTGTTGTTGCAAGGAAAGAAACAATTTAATGTACTGCATTTAATGCTGAATTTACAAGAAGACACAAATGATTAGGCATTCATTCAGTAGCCGTTTCACTTCCTCGCTCTGTATGCAAATATCCTCCTTTAATTAGTGGGTAGCACATAACTATATACAGCCTACTTAATGCCGAATTTACAATAAGACCAAAATAATTAAGAATTTGCATTAGACCATATTTCATAATGTTTATGAAGTTTCTCCTCACTCAACAACTCTCAAAATAGCATGATTTTAAATGGACCCTTGGGTTACTTGTGTCTTCACAAGCCCAAACACGCAATTTGCATCCCAATGACACAGATGATAGACTTGCAGGGAGTCACTTAAGCAGGCGGTCTTTCAATGTGGCACAGACCACCTCTGAATGTGGTCTGAGCGATCGGATCTTAAATATGTCCTGAGTGCAGTCCTGTTGTGATCGGATCGCTCAGGACACGTTACCGTCAGGTGTGAGCAGGGCCTCTGATATACTATGTCACCTGATTGATGTTTTTCCTATTTGACTTATTGTTACATGTTGTAACATTGGATCCTTTTATTCAACTATTTGCTATCTATATCCATATTATATTTGTGTATTTTACACATGACAACTGAAGTAGCATGGGATTATGGGAGTTGTTTTCTTCATTGTTAAAAAAAAAACACCATAGCTGATGTAAATCTGACACGACTCAGGCAGAAATCATGCTCACGGACAGGGTAATGTATAAAACTATAACTACTCTCCCAGGTCGGAGACAAACTCCGCCCACTACATCTTTTTGAAAAGTTATAAAATGTTGGCAAAGGGACTGAGGAGGGGGTTGGGGAGGGGCTGCACAGGGCAACTACTGTTGGGGGCGTTGCCACGCTGATCACTGCTCAGGGTAGCAGTAACAGCAAGTAGTCTGAGCTAACTGACCATGGCTGCTGTCAGACTCTCTGTGTCCACAAAGAAACGCTGGAGACACAGAGGAGCACGTGAAACACAGAGAGTTGCTGATGCTTTGACAGTCACTAGATGCACATTTGTGGTCCTTGAAAAAAAAAGTTTCTGTAAAGTATCTGTGTCGTAGCTAGCAGAGGTGATGCTCAAAACTCAGAGAGGCTGGGAGGCTCTCCAGTGTGTGTGTGTGTCTGCGGGGGAGTGTCAGTACGGAGCCAGACTGGTGGAGCTTCTGCAGCCGTCAAAAGCCACAAAATTGAAACATACTAAGTATAAGGATAGCAAAAAATTGTGGGAATTCCTGTGAATGATCAGTCTAGAGCAGCAGACTGGGGGAGCTGGGCCGCCCCACTCTGATTAGAGGGTGTTAACTTTATGGGTTTTTTAATAAAAATCTTATCAAATCCCAAATGGTTGACTCAGTCTCAGCACTGGCTTTGCGAGGCTCGGGATGATTTACAACCCTGATTCCAAAAGAGCTGAGAAGTTGTGTCAAACGTAAATAAAAACAGAAAGCACTGACTTGCAAATATTTTTTGACATATCCAATTAAGATATTTAATGTTTTCCTGAATATTCACTCCTTCTGGATTTGAAGCCTGCAAAACGTTGTTTTTGGAAATCATGGACGTCGTGACCAGCCTAAAGAGAAGGACCACCCAGACTGCTACCAGCGCTAACTTCAAATGCCAGCATGTGTTACTGTTGTTTTGCTTCTGTAGTTTTGCCTCCCTTTGCCTTGGATTTTTAAATTGTTTTACATTATGGTGTTGCTACCTTGGTGGTACTTACCTTGGTAATGGGGATCCAGCATCATGGCTAACTGTCATATCTGCAAAGGCCCCATTGCTGTTGAAAGGTACATAGAGGTGTTGGGGCAACAAATCCTGCCATCCAGACGGCGTCTTTTTCAGAGACGTCCCTGCTCATTTTAGCAAGACGATGCCAAGACACATTCTGCACGTGTTCCAACAGCTTGGCTTCATAGTAAAAGAGTTCAGGTACTAAACTGACCTTCCTGCAGTCCAGACCTGCCTCCTATTGAAAATGTGTGGTGCATTATGAAGCACAAAATACGACAACAAAGACCTCCGAACTGTTGAGCACCTGAAGTCGTATATCAAACAAAAATGAGAGAGAATTTCACCTCCGAAACTGAGTGTATATTTACAAGAAAACAATAAAGTTTATCACAGTTTAAACGTTAAATATCTTGTCTTTGTACTGTATTCACCTGAATCATTGCATTATGTTTTTATTTCCATTTTACACAACATCCCAACTTTTTCGGAATTGGGGTTGTAAAACAGTAGGTGGTGTTTTGAAGCATTTTCAACTCATGAATTGCCAACATCTGCATTGATGTGTTTCATCAGCAATATAATTTACTTTACAGCTCAAGAAACTGTTTAAGTGTGCAGTACCTCTGTAAGTTTTCTTCACACTATGTTCAGTCAAGTTTACCAACTCCCTTCCTCATTCTGTGACGTATCCAACATATCCCGTGTTTTCCCTGAGATCATAGCAACTAGTAGGAACCATAAATAAATTACAGATTTCTCTTGGTTTGACCATTCAAAACATCTGGGATGATGTAAGTACAGCAACAAAATGTAAATGTGTGTAAATGTAAATGTGTAATGAAATAAATAAGGTGGGTCTTACATTTTTAGACATTTTAATCCATAAATGTTACATATTACAGCTTTAACTTTTCCTTGATGTTTCTTCATCGTCTTTCCCTATATTTTATTTTTTGGGAATTTAACTAATTTAATTGTTCTTTCATTCTGCTCTTGGTTCCAGGGAAGGTATTGGGGAGGGATAAATGGTTGGTACAATGTGGAGTAATGTCTGTAGAGTTCAGTTCAGTTCTTCAAAAAATATAAATCTAATATCTATATTATCCTGCCTTTTCACCTGTGTGTAAGAAACTTTTGGTTACTGAATGTCGTCAGTGTTCAGAATTCTTCCACAACTTGTGAATTATTTAAAACTCCCACTGATGATGATGATGATCAAATTCTCTCTGATTCAGTTGTTACCTTGAGATTTACCACATAACAGGATTACTCACCCTCCGTCCTGTTTGCTGCATACTTTAGAAGTTCTTATATCATCTGTCTTATGTATTTTGTATCTTTCCTATTCACAGCTTTTGAGTTGTGCATGTACATCTCCAAGCATCAGGGAGGATCAAATAATATTCCAAACACACCCCATGAAAACAAAGATATAACTCCTTTCTGAGGATCTCCTGCTGTCTTGTCTTTCATCCTGTTTTACCAGAAAATATCTCTTTTCCACACAGGTCTGTGGGGTATATACCATATTGAAGAGTGCTGAAGCTTATTTCTGCTTGTAGGGGGATTATTTCACTCTTTTGTCTGCCAGAAGCCACACTGGACCTTTCCATTAATGACTGAGAATTCGATTTATGTCCTGCACATCCTTTAATTGTCTACTTTGGGACCTGTACTGATCCAAATAGTGCTCTCGTTCTCATTTTTCAATATTTCACCAGCTTTTTTAAGTTCAAATTGCACGTTATGTTGCTCATTGTCTAGCAGACATGGAACAGTCTCTACTATATCAACCTGATTTTTTCCTGACAAAATCAGTTTCTATGTGAACTTAAAGGAATTCTTCTCACTCTCACCTGCCGTACATGTAGGAGAACCTACACAGAAACAAGGCAGTGCAGCATGGCTGCGTCCATGGAACAGGATGTGCGCCCTGTGTAGATATAAACAGCTCATTCTGAGGTAACAAAAACACAAAGATCCTTATTTTAAGATAATTATACACAAATGAAAACATACATATGAATATTATGTTCCAATTTTGACCTATTCTGATAACAAATCCCCACAAATGTGGGCCTTTAAGGCTTCACTGACATTATGTGTTTAAATGTCCTCCCAGTCTTGTGAGTTCAGAGTTATATAATGCATAGTCAATGAAAACTGAAGTAAATCAATGAAAATCTCCAGTCTTTATAGATGTTCCTAACAATACTTGTCTATTTACTTTAAGGTTTTTCATTAACAGCTAGTGTGTCTGTGTGTGTCAGTCTGTCAGTCTGTCTGTCTGACTGAAGCTATCTTTGAGGACACATTTCAGACTAAAGACCAGTTAATTGGGGGACAATTTGTGTAATTTTGGGATAAAACCTGCGTCCCCAACTGGGAATGGGCAGATTTTTGGGTCAGGAGTTTAAGTGTACGTTTAACCCCAGGTCTGAGCCTAACTCCACCTGTTGCATCATTTTGAAAAATGCTTTTTTTTAAAAAAAAGGCAACTGAGGACGGGGTGCACATGCCAAACACTGTTGGGGGCGTGGCCTCATGGCTCATGACAACTGGTAGACAGAATCAACGCTGACAAAGCTAACCAGCCACAAGCAGCCAGACTATCAGACTGTCTGTGACCGTGCTGGAAACACAATCAGTCCACTGGAATGTCAAGATTTAGACCTGAATCAACTAACAACACAACTAAAAGCCCAGATATATTGATTTTTAGCTGAAAAAAGTGGTTTGCTGGTTCCCAAACTGGGGGGCTGGCTCCCCTGGAGAGAGTGCAGAACCATTTCAGTTGGGGGCCTGGATGACCAGGGGAAAAAATATAAAGTGAAAAAAATTGAATATGATTTTGTGGGTAAATAAACAAACAAGAGTCTTCTGATGTTATCATGCTGACATTTATTTCACTCAAACTCAGCTTGAACCTTTTTCTATCAGTTGCCTCCCCAGTTATTGTGAAGGACTGATGATATTTTTTCAGCTTCTGAAGGAGGGCATGCCAAGAAAAGTTTGGGAACCACTGCTTTAAGGTAAGGGTTAGGGTGAGGCGAGTAGTCATATGGTTAGGGTCAGGATAAAGTTTTGGGGAATAGTGACAACATGTAATTAAACTAGTAGTTTAACTACATGTTTCATACTATTAGTCATAAAAGTAATTAAAAATTATACTATTTTTTGTGTTGTACTGAAATTACAAACAAATTAGGACCATAAGGCATGATTTTTTTCATTTTACCATGGCTTCTCTGTTGACTAATGGACATTGTACACAAAACCAAAGCATTTCCCCTGAATAGTGGGATAGTTTTTTTTGTTTTTTTTGTTTAATGTATGACCAGTGAACAAGTAAACACTTTTTGCAGCAAACTCAATTTTCTTCTTTTTTTTTTTTTTTTTTTTTGCATTTTGCATTTTGCATTTTTTCCAACACCACCCTCATTCTGAAACAGTCAATTTCATCCCTTGTCTCCTTGTCTGTCTCAAAGTTATATAAAAGAAATTTTTAAAAAGTTGAAGCCTGGATTTCCTCTTTTCCATAATTCACCGGAATAAAACCTGCCAAAATATGTCAATTTTATGACTTTGATGTGTGTGATGAAACAATGCCTCTGAGTTCACACAGTCAGGATAATCCACTGTTCGTGGAGGAGCTTCAGACTGTGACTCACAATGTCGTCATAGATTTGACCCTTATCTGCCGTCCAACACTGGGAAAGCGCTGCTCCTTGTCAATCACCAAAGTTGACTTAACGCCTCTACAAGGAACTTTAATGTTGTGTTGACTTTGGAGGCCCCTCTGAACAAAAGAATTGATGATTTAATTATTATTTAATGTCAAAAATAGGATTATTTCAAGAAAAATATCCCCCTGCCTCTTTTTAACTGTCTACTCACTATAACTTGCCTGGAAAAATCTTTGCTTTAAACTGTTTCATCTGATTCCAAGGAGAATCCGATCCAGCAGGGATTAAGAATAACGATATAGAAACATTTGCTTATGTGGGTCATATAGCGGAATCAGTATTAAACTGAAGAGACTGATACTTTTTAATTAAAAAACTCCTTGTAGTATGTTTGAGAAACATATTATTTCATTGAATTCTGTGTATTTTGAATTAAGGGAGAAGGTGTCTTTATAATTAAAGTGGGGGTCCGGGGACCTCCGGGGGGACCATGAGAAGTTTTTAGATTCATTCATTTAAATGATCATGATATTAAATTTGTCAAAAGTATCTAAGTGTCCATACTTTTTCAACACCGCTTTTTTGAAAACAATACAATACTAACATTTGACAGCATCTGCTAATTTAGTCTTTATTGTCCTGCCTGAAATTTTGTTTGCAACACAGCAAAAACATTCAGTGTTCAGTGACTTTTTCTGTATCAGCACTTATGTGCAGGTTGTTAATAATTTAAAAAATCCTAGTTTGTGTTCCTAGAAGTTTTTTTTTTCTTTTCGCTGTGGTATCATTTTTTAAAACACTGAATATTAAAATTCTAGTACTGCATTTTTCCAAAAGATCATCATAGTTCAACAAACACTATTTCAATTTTTAATGAAACAGATTATGTTCTACAGCTCTGACCTAAATGTTTCAGTTTTTCAAATTTTTTCAAACAAACTTTGCGTCAAGGTGCGTTTTTCTGACTGCGTCACCAAACCCAAAAAAAAAGTTGCCATTTGCACCTGGAAAGCGTCATCATCTGCAAACCTCACAGCGACTGACCTATATGGATAAGCTCTGTACGTATATGGCCGCCTCCTTATCAGACAGCTCTGTGACGAATATCTGTGGGAGAGAGACGGGGGTGAGGATTTATTAGGCAGTGCTGAGGCGTTGGAATAAAACCCAAAGTCAGTAATGAAATATTGTGCTGACGGAGGAAACAACAGAGATGGAGGTTATAAACAAATTTATTGGTTATAAACTCAAAAAGAGGATCCAGCGCACTTAAAGTCAGCCAGCCTTTGGTTATCTTTGACCGCTCAGGTCAGCGCCCCACCCCCTTTACCTTTACTCCCACACCCTGCCAGTTGTCTTTGTTAATAAATCACTCACTTATCTGCCCAGACTCCTTATAAGAGGCCGAGCAGATACGCAGAGACCACAGAAGAAACCCTCCTCTGAAACAAACTGAGAAGCGTTTTGCATCATCTGAAAATGAGAGTGCTCAGTGTTGTCCTTGTTTTGGTGCTGTGTGTGTGCAGTGGAGCTGCAGGCGTGCAGGTTAAGGTGAGTATCACTTGTTCTTGAAAACACTGTTGACCCTTTTTTATCTTATCATCCAGGCTATTTGGTTGCTTTCTCTCTTTTAACTTTATTTTCTAAAATGCATCTTAGAAATAGTTGTTTTTTTGGGAAAATCCAGATGTTGTCAGGACTGTTTAAGGCTGATTTGAGGACCTGTTACACATCGTCTAACGAGACAACTGTTCAGTCCAGTCAGGTTCTCTCACTAAAGTGGCTATCCACACCTCTCTTGCAATTCAAATCTGAGATTACACTGAGTTCATTTCAGCCCTCGCACCTCTTATCTTTCCCATTACAACACCTATACAGCACAATCTCCCTCTCAATTTAAAGCACCTGCTATTATGATTTTAATTGTGTCTTTTTGTGCTTCAGACGTCTTCTTGTTCTTTCTCCTGCAGGTTGGAGACAGCAGCTTCCCCTTGGAGGCGGTGAAGGCGCTGAAGGAGCTGATGGATTTAGACGACAACGTTAGCCCTCACCTCGCTGAGACGAACATTGTGACCGTTTGCGCCGACCCTCTCCTGCCGCAGGTCTTCCAGCCAGTGTGTCAAGGGAAAGGAGCCGGCATTGTTTTCTCCAGACTAGGTAAGACTGAGCGAAGAAGGTACAAATACCAAATGTGGAAATAAAATAATAGATGTGAAATATAGGACATTTGATTTGTTCCGGCACAAACAAATTATGGCTTTATATTACGTGTTGCTCTAGATTCTTTACAGTCATTGTACTGCTGCAAGACAACAAAATTAAATACAAAGTAAACACAAAGTCTCCCTCTAATGTTCTGATATTTTTGTAAATGTGACAGACAACACTATTCGTCTCTAAACAGCACATCACAAAGGGGTATTAAGAAGTTGCGCTACAGTGACAGTTTGGGTATCTGCTTAATCACAAAAAAGCAAAAACTACTGCAGGACTGAAGCAAGATCCAAAACAAAAAGAACAGTGTCTTTACAGAAGAATATGGGATGTATATGTTCTTTAAACAATCAACACAAAAGGATATGGCTGACAATATTTCATAATTCTGCTATTGTCAACAGATCTCATTAAAAGACGAACCTCAACAACAAGAACTCTTAATATTTTCCCACTGTAGCAGTGAGACCTGAGGCCATTTGTTCCTAATGAAGACATTACTCTTTACAAACAGTTTAGGGCTAAATAATTTGTTGAGGCAGCTTGGCACTGAAGGTTTTAGGAAATGTTACTCAAACAGGAGTAAATAGTGCAACTGGGTGCTATTTTCAGCTGTGGATTCCTGAGGAGTGGAGTACTGATTTCAAATCAGTACTACATCCATGTTCATTATAATAAAGGAATATTTCACAAGGACATTGATGTGTTTTTAATAGTTTTTGGACAACAGTGGAGCTTTATAGCACAGAGGGATAAGCTATTTTAGCCTTTGGCTGTCAGTTAATTGCTGGTTTGAGTCTTTTACACAAGCATTGTCTACAAGAGGCTACATCATAAAGTGCAGTAGCTGGTTAGCTTAGCTTAGCACTTATACTGGAATCGGAAGGAAACTCTCCATTGCGTTATCTTTTTCCCCAAGGTTGTTCTGCCTTGTCCTGCCCCACTGTGCTGTGATTGGCTAATAGCACTGTGCTGTGATTGGCTTGTTCTCATTGCCTGGACAGCGTGTTGTTGTGATTGCCAGAAAGCCCATCTATTTAACCATAAACCATGATCTTTTCCTAAACCTAACCAAGCAGTTTTGTGCTCAAACCTACCCAAACTGTTACTGAAAACTGAAAATATGTTTTTTAAAGAGTAAATAAGTAAGGAATAAGTCAACCAAGTCTAAAAAAGAGCTCTGTTTGACTGGTTTATCCACCACAATCTCCTTGCTAAATTTCTCGAAACTGGCAGTATCTAGCCCATAACAACACAGCAGGGTGGACTAGGCAGAACAGTCTTTGGGGGGAAATAACGCCTCTCCAATGATAATAAAATTCACCTACCATATCTCTTAAGCCCACAGTACACCAATTAAACATTCTCCAACAAACAATGATGTTTGTTCGGTGCGCCATAACCGTCTGTCTTTGTTTTAACTTGTTTGGAGATGCGGTTAGTTTTAAAAACACATAAAACTGCCAACATTATTTGTTGGAGAATGTTTGATTAGTGTGCCATGGGCATAAAGCTTACTAATCAATGAGTTGTATCTGTTCAAGAGTCCCTACAGACATAAAAGCCGGGTGAATTTTCTCATCTAACTCTCAGCAAGAAAGCAAGTAAACATGCTTCCCTAAATGTCAAACTATTTGTTGAATACACAACCTGCTGACCCACCTGCCACCTACTGAACTACCTGCTCAGTAAGCATCAGTGTCAACATTTAACTTTTGTCAAATTCATAAAGGAAACAGCCTCGCAAACAGGTTCTTAGAAATGCTGCTTAATGAACAGTCTTATCAGGCATTCGCTCTCTTTCAGACTTGAGATTAAAGACAGATGCGAGATCACTCAGGAGGTCACTGTTTACACATTGCGTTATGCACATCCTGCAACTGCTGCACCATAAAGTGGCTCTAGAATAATAATACCAGACAAGAGGCCTGTGGAAAGCTGTGCAAACATAGTCTCTGCGGACCATTAAAGCTTATTAGACGCAGATGGCACCCTTGTTGCCATATTGAGACATATTCGGATATGCATCGTCTTATCAGTATTAGCAGTATTTCATACAACTGAAACGCTGGCCCCCGGGTGGTACAAAAACATCTTTTAGGTCAGATGAATATTTATATTTCTTTTTCCCCTTGCACCTTACAGTGTATATCATCACGCCTTCGGATCCTTGTGAAATATGTGCCAACCCCGCCTGCTATGGGTGTCTGAAATGAGGCTGCCATCTGCTAGACGAGCAAACACATCGAACGAGAGCCTCCGAGGGCGTCATCTTCCATAGTTCCTCCACATCTATATGTATCAAGCATCCATGGACGTCAACAAAACACCGACCTGTCACCCAGCAACCAAGCCCTCACGGGTCTCCAGGCTCAGCGATCAATGTAGTGGATTTTAATAGATAAAACCAGCCATGCAACATTTTTAGAAGTTTTGGTAGATGCTGTTAGTACGTAGTCCCTTGTCAGTAAAATGTCAAAAAGTTCTGCCATAGTTGAATATTATTGCTTTCATGTTGAACTTTTAATTTATTGAATTGAGTGCAGCTTCTTGATAATAATAAAAACATCTATTCTTTGCATCTTTGAGAGCAGTTTTTACTTGTAGTTTCAAGAATACAGTAATCCTCACACAAACACATGCACACAAACAATGCTGTTTCAAAGCCACTGAAAGGGAAAATAACCAAGTTCAGTCTCATGAAAACCAGTAACAGTAACACCAAAGTGGGTGTGAATGGAAAGTGTCACTGATTCTACCAATTAAATCAAAGATTGTCTATTTAACAGATGACTCACTCAGTTAAAAAGAAAAAAAAAGATTCACTTACTGGTCTGCAAAATCCAACTCTGTGCATTCTGCTGCAGTGGTTTCTGACATGCATCTTTATTTTTTCCATCCAGAATCTCTTATTACAAAAGTAGGTACCTATTTATTATAAGACGATCCTCTTAAATGATTCATAGACAATTTGAAATTAAATTATTAATTAGGTTGTAAACACTTTACATATCCTTAATAAGTCATCACAACACATTAAATAAAAAGGGCAACAACGATATGCTGCTTGCCAAATAGTGAGCTCACATAAGCTACCTGACTGTCTTTTCCACTAGCAGCATTTATACCTGTCAACTTCATCAGATATCTGTGAAAATACTAACTAGCATTTAACCACCATCAGTATATCTTACTTTTAAAATAATTAAAAGTTTCATTTGGCATACCAAACTAACCTGTCACATCACCACATTCTTTACTTTTCATTCATTACAACAATGTCTAGGAAGTCGGGAAATACCTGTGCAGTTCGTCTGCTCCAACAGTTGTGTCAAATTTCAACTTTGGACAAAAACGGAATGATACAAAAAAACCTTTACTTCATGAAGAATGCTGCTGTTTGAGATCGTACACTCAAACTTACATGGATCCACTGAGTGTGCAGAGGACCATCATGTGTCATAGTGGATCAAAGTATTAACAGAAAGGGATTTTGTTCCTGAATACCTGATGAATAATATGAATTCATATTTAATTTATATATATATATATGTATTACACAGTACTTCATCACTTAAATGTGGTGGAGGTGGTCCATGTTTCCTTTTCTCCATTATCCATTTTTGGCTGTTTCATACCAACGTCTAACTACTGAGTAAAATTTTAAGAAAAATTCTAAAAGGTACCTGCTGTTTGACATTGACAATCCAGTTATCCGTGCTGTCACAGCCCCAAATCTGCAAGATTGCTGGATTCATCTGTGCTAAGGCTTTGGCGATATTGTTTATCTTGACATTTTCAGCGTGCACACTTTTAAACTTTCTGGAAATGTTCATAAATACATCAGGGCATCAAATACCGACAATCTGGGTTGGTGAAAGGTCCCAGGCACAGACAAAAAGAGCTGCAAGCAGCGTTGAATAGGCCCTCACACCCCCATGCCACTTGGGGCCTGTGGCGCCCGACTGGTCCTCGAGATGCTGAATTTTCACATGCATTAGACACTGTAGGAAGGAATTCGATGTCACTTCCTACTGCCACTAGGCAGCGCATGACTCTGTCTCCTGATTGTTGTGTAGATGTGTTCAGGGTGCAACTATTATCAAACATGTCAAGTTTGATGCACACCAGATCATTTACCCAAAAGTTATAACAATTTTGTGTTTCATGGCGAGACATCAAAATTCCACACCACGCCACAGCCACACCATTCATCGCTGACCAAATCTTTTACTAACTTTTGGTCACAAAGTAGTCTAGATGGCACACACTTGTTTTGAAGTCAATCCGATTATTTCTGTAGGAGGAGTTCGTTAAAATGTGACACATGGAAAACGCCAAAATTGACCATGAAATTCAAAATGGCCGACTTCCTGTTGGGTTTAGGCTATAGGTTCCCCTAGACTTTTTTGTGCGGCATGATCTATGTGTGTACCGATTTTCGTGCATATTGGTGAAACGTGCCGGTAATGGCTGTGTTTGTTTGATCATATGACCATATAACATGTAAATTTTCACCAAGACTGACATGTGTGCCAGATTTGGTGAGTTTTTGAGTATGTTTAAGCCCCCAAAAATGCAAATCATTGTTTGGGTAACTTGAGCAGAAACAGTCACACCAGAGGTGCTCGGGCCCTAAAAAATACAGAAATACAGGCATAGGGCAGGATCTCTGCAGATACAGACACCACCAGGCACTTCTAGTGGGTCATAAGTGATGATTGAAAGGGATGATGTGTATATGAGTTTCAGAAATTGTTGCAAATGACTACTGTTATAAATGGTGATTAGTAAATGTTGATGATGATGATTACAACCTAATTAACAGCCTATTTGTAAATCATTTATAAATGATTTGTAAGAGTAGTGTTATTGTAAAGAGGTATTCAAAATTAAAATTTATTTACTTGATGTTAACATGACTTTTATTTTGTTGGAATGGCCACGATAAGCTCTGATCTGTGTTGCCAGTGACAATGGATTTTTTTCACTACTCTATCACATGGCTCTGATCGGAAATCATTCACATTTATTGGCAGCGAAATAGAGCAGCTAATTCATGTAACATCAATCAGCAATGTGTGGCTAATGACATCAGGCATCATCAATATGCATGACATCAGTGACCTGCTTTGCTCCCCCTGTGCTTCACGGCCATCAGGTGTCACACGTGGTCGTCAGTCATTAAGGGAAATCCTATTTACAATCAGTTAAAGCTGCTCTACGGCCCGCATCGTGTTTATTTGGAACTATCGCTCTTTAAACCCCACAATAAAGTGAGTTTAACGGATCAGTTAATGGACCAGTCTAATGAAAGATCTTTATTTCAGTGTACTTCCCTCCATTATGTGTATTTAAAGCTGCAAGGAACTTTCATATTGTGGTGATCTTTGGAGGCTCCTGTGGACAAAATCAGTGGTGTTTCCACCATAATAACCACAAAATATAACATCAGAAACAAAATTATCTAAAGAAAAACCTCCTCCTGCATTTTTTAAACTGGCTAACGTGACTGTAACTTTCCCTGCCGAAATGTAAAGACAGGCTTGTTTCATCTGCTTTTAAGGAGAATCCATCCTGGTGGCAGGCATGAAGAATAACCACAAACAGCTGATCTTCTGTCAGATGGTCTTGTTTACTTATGTAGATCATATACAAGCATCAGCATCAAGCATCTGGTGTCAAATAATTAACAGTAAAGCTGACACTATTTTTTTCTGGGGTATGCACTCATACAGATAATTCTGAAATGAAAGGTAATTCACATATAAGAAGTCTCAAAAAATGTTATAAGCTACTGTATATTTTGTTTCATTTGTTGCATTTTTGTGCTAAAGTAGCCTATATCCATGATTACAAAGTAAGATTCTTGAATGTTTTTTTTTTTTTTTACTTTTATTTCAAATGTTTTGCTTAAACAAGGAAGTGAGGCATGAAATAAACAACACACAACTCTCGCTGAAAAAGAACAAAATAGTTTGAAGTAATTCTATTAAAGTAGATTTTTTTTTTTCGAAACAGAAACAGAAACGGGGAAACAGCCCGGACAGTTTCGTCTCAACGGGATTTAAACGAAGACGGAAGTAAGACGGAGTGAGACCTCTCGCCTCGGTTGGATCCTCTGCTTCCTCCTTGCAGCTTCTTCTGGGCAGCGCGCGACGACCTCTGGCGGTTTTCTATCGAACGTTCCGCAGGTCCGACCGTTAATTCAACACACAACTAATCCGACGTGATACATGTTTCCGCTTTCACAGCGTTGAACTTGCCACAAAAGACAGATGAATCAAGTTTAAAAAGAAATACGGTGTTAATATGTTGTTTCTGCCTTCACCTGTATCTTGTCTATTTGGGCAACTTTACTGACTTTACTTTACTGACTCAGCTGTAGTGTCACGTGGCTCGTTGGTCTAGGGGTATGATTCTCGCTTAGGGTGCGAGAGGTCCCGGGTTCAAATCCCGGACGAGCCCTCCTTATGCATTACAGGATGTATAAGTTTTTCAGAAATAGAAATAGAAATGTTCTTTTCAAGTGTGCCTGGGCACAAAGGTGGGCGAAGGTAGGTGAGTAACTTGCAATTTACTTATATGCAGCGCTACTCCTATTACTTTGATTATTACTGTGATTAAGTCTTTTTTTGGTACTTGTACTTTTATGAGTACCTTTTCAAGTCTGTATTTAGACTCATACTCAAGTATGCATTACACTGTGTTATCTACTTAGTTACTTTTAAAACCACAATGAAGTCCTGAGTAGTCCTACAATATGAATTAATATCCAGACCTTTAATCTGCACATTTGTAGTCAATAAGGGTATCGGATTCTAGGTAGAGAAATGAAAACCATGACATAAAGACAAAAACAAACAAACAAACAAACAAACAAAAGAACGCTGCAGCAGGCACAGATTTGGAGAGGCGACTGTGACCACCACTGAGCAGAACAGTGCAGGAGGTGGGAGTTGTTGCTATTTATAATGCATTTTGAGAACTTTCTTACTTTACACTTTTACTTGAGTATTTTTTCAACACCAGTAATTTTACTTGTAGCTGAGTAATTTTTCAGTACCTGTACAGATTTTCAGTGTCTTCCTACCACTGTAATTAACCCCATACAGGTTTCCCCATTTCTTTCCCATCATGTAGCATTATAGTTTGCTAAAATCATGCTGTATGGCAGTATCAGAATGTATATTTTGTATCTGTTTGTTCCAACTCCATATTGAAGCCAGAGTAAAATATTCAAATCTAAGACCCAAGATATAGATTTTTTATCGGATGAAAATATTGTAGGTATCTTGCACATAATTTAACACACATTTCCCCAAAATATAGCCAACAAATTTGTTTATCTTTAGAAAAGTTGTCCTTATTATCCCACTGAGGAAATAAATGTCTGCAGTTTTTTTTTTCAGTGTTTTTTAGATTTAAAGCATGAGTTTTTGCTGGCTCATTATTAACCCTTTAACCCCCCTATTTTTATTTTAACACAACCAATAATTATATTTATTAATTATAATAAACTTAAATTGTATTAAACTTAATTGTTATGTCACCATTCATATAAATAATTACAAAATACTTAACATTCCGAGAAACAGCTGTAAATTAAAGACACAGATGAGCAGACAAATGAAACAACAGAAACTGAAAGAAATCCGAAAAGATGCATTAAATAGGCAATAAGGTACATAAATACAATCAATTAACAACATCACTTGCTTGGTTTCACTCGATTCCCAGATGTCTATGAGATCACGATTAGGTTATATGATCCCATAGATACCCAACAACTAAGCCAAAATAACCTAATATTGCCATTTGACTACACCAAAGATATAAAAAAGGTCTGTAAAAAGGCAATAAATAAGTTTTTTTGACTATGGTAATGTGGGAAAAACAGTAGAATTCATCAATACTGTATCTATCAACTATCTCTTAACCAACTCACACACATTTTGGCTGTTCTATGTGATCTCATTTTAATTATCACTTTCATTTCGCTAAGTTTGGAGCTGTATTGACCAGCACTATATAAAGTTTTTAAAATTATCCCCTCTGTTACCAGGTTCCAACACTAAAATCTCTCTTAAACACTCAAGCAATAACAATGCAATAATTCCTAATATATATAATAATGTAACATTGTGAGAGGCTTTGTCTTTACCTCTGATGTCTTGAAACATTTTACTAGTAGGTTAATACCTCTGTAACTCTGTCCAGTGTTTTCACTCCTCTCAATACCCACCAGAGGGCACAATTTACTAAACAATTTTACTACACTCTGCAGATTTAATAGCATGTTGGTGATATATGTTAAGTTCTGCATTCAGAAAAAACAGTTATGTAGTCACATTTTTATTCTTTTTTTTTTTTTAACCTCAAAAGGGGAGACAATTTCTTTATTTTTTGAACATGTTGCCATGAGAATAAAAGTGTGGTTAGAAAAAGCACACTGGTTGACAGAGTCACCTGAATAACATCACACTGTATGGCATGGTACAGTTCACCATATGCAATAAAGAGTAACCTAAATAATATTCCATGTCAACATTTGGTTTCTTATGCCTGCGCCTTGTCCTGACCATATCCTGGCTGCTTACCAAAACACATATTCTAAAAACTTCAGCAGCAACTTGAAAAGCACAAAATATGCATCAGAGTACAGCTTGTAACTGTATGCTTGTAAAGTTAATAATAACCTCTGTTCCAATAAACCATGATTCCTGCAGAGGAGGATTTTGTTTTTTTCATTTTCATAGCGTGTTTTATATGGGTAAAGGAAACCTTCCCTCTATCCCTCATTTGGCCATACTGCTTATCCTGTTCAGGATCGAGCTGCTGGAGATTATCCCAGTACGCACTCAGAGCATGTTGACAGTCTATGCCAGGGCCAAAAAATAGAAGCAGATAAACACAATCACAGTCACGCCTAAGATTTTGAGTTTCCATCTCATCTATCGTTCATGTTTTGGACCGTGAGAGAACAAAGTTCACCAAAAAAAAAAAAAAGCCCCAGCCAGACAGTTTGGTTCAGACCCACAGACTTCATAAGGCAATAAGGGAAACCAAGTGAAAAACATATGTTTTGACTTTGAAGTCTTTTGGGTTTTCACAGCCTTGAACCCCCACGCCCCTCAACCCCTTTATTGCCTTTGAAGGACTTACATCAATTGAAAGAGTTATGAGATATATCGTTTTTTTTGTGTGTGTGTGTGTGTGCCTGTCCTAGGCTTTAGTCATAAACTGATGTAACTCATTTCCTCTGAATCCAGCATTACAAAACTGAAAGTCAGTCTTGATTTCAACATGTTGCTTTAGGTCACATCAGATAAGTTAAACTCCTACACATCCTCTAGCCTTTTCACTAAAAGCAATTCTCCAGAAATTTCAGCAGGTCACTTGGAGTACCAATTCATCATATTCATGCAACGCCCATATTTCTCTGACATGACGTTCAGGGTGGGAAGCTCAGATGTCATATAGCCGTGTTCCAGGCAGCAAGTCATAAGCACAAGTAATCTGATGAATCGTTATTCTTTCACTGCTTTCCAATTGATGAGCAACTGAAAAAAACATGAGGCTGTATTTCAAGGTAAAACAACATATTTGCACTGTAAGAAGAAGTTGAGAAAACTCATAATTTCAAGGCAACTGCCTTCACTAGAGTTTTGAGTTTTGTATCAAACTCAAACTCAACCCGTTTTGAAATACACTAGACTAAAAAAAGGTTTAGTCTTTTGTTGAGATGATTTACTTTTCTTCTTTGGATACACTTTATTCTTTGAGTTTTAGAAACCCCCAAAAATTGTATTTAAAGATTTTTTCACAGTAAGCTGTTAACCTGATTTGTCATGATATAGGTGCTTAAAAATCAAAGGGTTTCATCTGAAAATGTTATTTACCATTATTCACATCAATGAGTTTACTCAACAATTTTTAAAATACATTTTTTGGGGGGTTTCATCTTATCTTAACATGAAAAGTAGGCCAAATTATTCCGGCAAAACATTAATAGTTGGTAAAACTTTTTCAGAAAGAAGAAGTGTGAGTTGGGCTCAAAACTCAAAAATCTATTGAAGTAAGTTACCCCGAAATATTGAGTTTTGTCAGCTTTTTTGTTTTTACCGTGATAAACCATTAGCTATCATAGATTGTGTTAGCATTCAACTACTTCTTAGCAAACTTTACCCTTTGATAGTGTTAAACGATAAGATAAGTAAGGTGTAAATTAATTCTGAAATATCAGCGCAGACCTTGGGCACATTTATCTTCTATTTATCTTGTCTTGTCTCTACACCGACCTCAGAAATGCTCTGGTTTAGTCGGTAACGCGTTATCTTCTCAATTAATCCATTAATTGTTTTAGGACTTTGGTGATTCGTTGACATAATCAACATCATCTATTACGAAAATATGTCAATTTTGCATAATGTGTGTTGATGCATCGCTGTGAACTGCTATGCCTGGTCAGAGCACGGATTCACAACAAGCGGCAGAGAACAAGCCTCGCCACAATCATCTCAAGTGTGGTCGTGTTTTAGACAGAGACACAACAGTTTGGCTCTCTTAAGCTCCACAAACTGGACATGACTTATCACAGCAGGACAAACTGCTCCTCATGAGTGTTGGAAATGAAGCACTGAGCGACCTGTCCTCTTCCTGCAGCTGCAGCAGCATTGTCCTGTTTACTTTCTGTCAGTACCCAAACACGATATATGAGGACTATCAACACCTGGAACATGTTTCTGTTAGAAGAGTCACTTTAATTAGACTTTCTAGAAGTTTCGTCATCACTCCTGTGTTAAAAGTGATGTCTGCTACTGTTAACTTTAAATCATGCGTTATCTAAGTGTTATTTTGCCGTTTTGTACTTTCTGTTCACTTTATCAGCAATGTATGAGACTGAAAAGGCTGTTTAAGACTGTCCACAAAAGTATTTTCTTTGGCACACACTGATGCAAAAATACACCGCCAGTGATCATCTTACCTGCATATGACTCCAGTGGTGATTATGCATGTCATAACCAGTTAACTTTCATCATAGCTCCTTTTGAATTTAAGGTCCAGTATTTTTCTGATCAGGCATCTGACATGAAGTCTATTAAATAAGGTGGAAATTAGACAAATTTTAAAATATGCCATTATTATCCTTATTCTAGTGTGCTTTACGTGTCTGTTTTTCAGGATTATGATTGAATAAAATATTGAAATATTAATGAGACAAGATTTTGATATGCATTTTAGGTAAATTAATTGTTATATAATTGAATAATAACAAAATTAATCGTTAGATGAATTGATAAATTAATCAATAGATTAATCGATTAATCGAAAAAATAATTGATAGGTGCAGCCCTAAATTGTTTGGTCCATAAAATGTCAGCATTTCCCAAAGCCCAGAGTGACACATTGAAATGTCTTTCTCTGTCTGACCAACAGTCTAAAACCCAGAGCTATCCAGTTTACTAGAATGTAAGGAAAAGTAAAGGTTCGCGTTTAAGAAGACTGAACCATCAATCATGTTTGGCATTTTTTCCTGGAAAAATACTTAAAGGGTTAATCAGTCATCAAAATAGTTGCCAATTATTTTTCTGTCTATCAATTAAGTCACTAATCATTTGAGCTTTACTGGAAACCTTTGATTTTGCTGTCTGAAATGACAACAGTGGCTAGCAAATTTTATCGGCATGCTAGCTAGTAAATTATGCTAGCCCAATGAATTAGCAAGAAAAAACAAAAAAAAAAAAAAACTGTCTCCAGGCCACTTTTTAATGAAACTGGCTGACTCGTTTTAAAACAAAAATCCTGTAAAAGGGGTCCTAAATATGCTCTTGTAGGCTACATGATATTGTGCTAAAAGACTGAGACCAGTTGTTTAGTCATGTACCCAACCCTAATGTAGAAGAAATGTAAGATCAGATTGCCTGTCTCACTTTTGCTTTTGTTTTGCTCTTTGTAGATTCCCATGCTCACTGCCTCATTATCTCATATCTGTCTTATAGTATTTGTTGTAACTTGTTCACCAAAATAGTCTTGAAGAAATGCACCAGATGAGAGAACACGGTGACATTAAAAAAAAAAAAAATCATTCATCAATCATTTATCAGCAGGTGAACAAATTCTGTTGTCTGGCTGGCTGTGTGAGTTTATAACTTGCCAGTCCTGACTTGAATGCCACCTGAAGCTTTCACAGGCTGACTGACTCAGGCAGCGAACCTTCAAGTGTTCCCTCTGCTTCTAAATGTCAGTTTGTAAATCACTTTCGAGAATCAAAGTGCTTCTTAAAACTGTCAAAGCCACTGATATTTTGGGATATTTTGAATGATTGTTCTTGCTATCATATCTTTATCTCAGAGAGAGTTCAGGGTTTTTGGTGAACTCAGGCACAGTGTGGGATAAGGTTTCCTACAGGGAGTTTTAAGTCCCACCTTTGGTGTTCTAAAGAAAAACTAAAGCAATAAAACTTGGATTGAAATCTGATGCTGTCCTACATCAGGGCTCCAGACTGCGACTAAATGGTCGCATTTTGCAACTAAAATTTGAGACAGTGCGAGTAAATTTTTCATCTATTCGCGCATATGCGACCAGTAAATTTGCCAATTTTTTTTTTTTTAATTATTATTGAATATTTTTTTGTTGCTGACAAACTTCTGCTCCACACTTCAGCCCAGTAGTTGACAGTAATGCGCAAATGAGCTGGTTTGCCAACTGACATTAACTCCAAAAGAAGAAGAAAGGAGGGGAACACCAAAGAAGAAGAAGGCGGGCTGATGTGTATGAGAGTGGGGGGGCGAATGACCACTGTGATTGGCTTATGTGTGAAAAGAGGCAGGTCTTGGGGTTATCGCGCGAATCCACAGGTTTCATATAACTCTTGTAAACAATAAACAATGGCGAAGAGGACTATCAGCTCTTACTTTCTCTCCAGTAAACCTAGTGTTCCAGAGGAGACAAATGCTGATAATGAGTCCGACTCAGATTGCGAGGAAACGGTCATGGCGAAAAAAAGAAATTCTGTCTTCGCGATGAGTGGCTGCGCGAGTTCACCTGGCTGAGGTATTTCAAGGAGACGAATTCAATGAACTGCAAATTCTGCTGTCGATACCCACAACATGCGGGGAACACGAAATTCGATGATAATACTGGCACCACACAATTAAAACACGACACTTTGAGCAAACACAGTACCAGTCTGAAACATAAAATGTGCCGTGACCTATGTAATGAAAGTGCAACTCCACTCCCAGTTGCATTTAGAAGACAAGAGGCTGCTAACCAGTGCGCCGAGGAGGCCGAATTGATATTAAAGTTTAACACGGCCTATTTCATTGCCAAGGAAGAACTGCCTTTTACAAAATTTAAAGGCCAAATTGATCTGCAAAGCAAGAACGGTGTAAAACTGAACACAACCTACTAAATTAATGAGAACATGATTTATTGTTCAAGTATTTATCAGTAATACAGTGAAAATGAGAGGAAATGTGAATATTTACTTTGCAAGTCGATTTCGGTGTGCGCCCCTAAATTTTCTGCTTGCGCTCCTAAAATTTTAAGTTAGAGGCCACTGTGCTCCTAGTAAAAAAAGTTAGTCTGGAGCCCTGTACATTGTTTCATAATTTTCCGTTACTGCACTTTCAGGAGGATCAGGAGTGAAATATCCCCAATGAATTGATAGGTAGGTGTTTTTAATATTTTGTCAGTTAGCTGACCATTACACTCCGCAGATGTGAAATTATTGATCTGAGCTTAACTGTTAAACTTTCAGCCTCCAGTGTGACATTATTAGGGCTGGGGTTTAATAATCTGCTGGTTTTATTCTCTGGAAACAGTGAAAAATGTTCGTCCATTCCAGCGAAAAACTTCCAAAACCAAAGATATTCGGTTTTATATCATTTAAGACCCATAAAAAGCAGCCAGTGTTCCCATTTGAGAAGCTGGAACAGTAACATTTTTGGTATTTTTGCTTGAAAAATGACTTACACAGTTAATCAATATAAATATAACTAATTGCTTAATCAATTGCTAATCATTGCTGCTCTAGATGTTAATTAGCAATAAATCTATACCAAATCAGTGGTCAGTGGTTATATTAGAATATATCACGTCACCAAAAAACAACTAAATCCTGCTGTTTTTAAATAAAGATCATGACTGGAATGCATGTTAGCTAGCCTATGTCGTACCTAGAGTTTGTTTTAACTTGTTGGCCAGATAGTTTCGAGGGAGTTCAGCAGACAAGAAAATACTGTGAAGTTATAAAATCTTGATTTATCAGTAGCTGAATGTGCTTGTGCTTCATCTTAAATTTAATTAATACATCATTATGACACTGTTTAGGTGTCCCGTCCAGCACTTGGAGTCCTGCGTAGTGTGTGATGTAATGGGCGTTGTGAACAAGTCCTTTTAATGTATTCAGTTGTTGCTTTCTGTCATTTAACTCCCATTCAATAGTAAAATGTTATATAATTTCACTCTAAAGCCATATTCAATTTCAGATATACTAGTAAGTGATAAATCAGACATTGATCAGACCTACATTTAACAATGACATTTCAAACCTCAATACATAGTAGGGCTGAAAAATTTAATCAAAGGTTTTTCAAAATCGCAAAACGGTCTAGTGTAATTTTCAAATTGCAGGAGGTGCAATATGTGTTAGAGGCAAAATGTGTCAAAATACAATTAAAAAAATCTGCAGAAATGTCCTGGCCTACATCATATTCTACAGACTTAAAAAAATGTCTTTGTTTGGCACAGATGCCCAGTAAAATCACACCATAATCATTTTAATATGCTTTTCACCGAAAATGAGAATAATAGTGAAAAATAATCATTCCCGCTATTATCACAGATCACATTACAATTGCAATATCAGTCAAAATCATTCTGCTAATACAAAAACCCCTTTTCCTTACACGTGTGCTGGTTTGGTGTTTGACTCTATCTGACTCAGCCAAGCACGACAGGGATTTGCTTTGCATTACAACAGGTACACCAGCTTGAAGGTCGAGGCTGAGTCAAGTGGCTGCAAAACAGTGGATTTAACAGCTTTTATTATGAAACAGCAAAATCAAATGAGTACAAACAGCGATACAGGAGAGAGCCTAAAACCCTCTAAAGAACTAACATCTGAACACACAGTCACAGACTCTTTTAGAAATGTCTTTTTCTCTGCTCCTGCACGGACATGAGTTGAGTCTTGCAACACTTGTTTGTTTGAGGGGATAAAATGGTGAGATGCAGTTGATTGCATATCCAGAACACTTTGGCCCCACTCCAGAGAAAGTTCATCACGGGCGCGACTTGGCACATCTCAGCATGTCAAATGTGGTAACAGAAATGCAAATCAGCCTGGCACAGTTTGACTCGGCGAGGCCAAAAGTGACAATGGAAACACTCTTATTGTAAATCAGTGCCATCTCCATCTAAAAAGGTTCATTCAAAGGAAAGTTTTGTTACAGAACCAATGCATAGTCTGAAGGAAGATATTTGTCTCCTGTGCTGGAAATGTTAACTGACAAGGTTGTTTACTGCAAGAACCACAGCAAATCCTCAAAATGACATTTGTTTTTGAGGATGGGTCCACCAGCAACTAAGGTGTAACAAAACACAATACAGAGCGATCTAAAGTCTAATGGGACTCTGAAAAATAAGGAATAAAAGTGAGAGTTTAAACTTTTAAACTTTCAACTTTTGTTTTGTTTAGCCAGCAGAGACATCCTGTCACGGGTTTCACAACCATTACTCGAGAAAGGGAAACTCGAGCATTTGCGTACACTGGAAGCTGTACCATCTGCATTCTCTGATGACACAAAGTTTTTCTCTTTTCCTGCAGAGTTCTCAATAAGAGGAGTATTTTCCCAGCACACTATGTGGCTGGGAAGAGACCTAAGATGACTTAAGAACACACACACACACACATCTGGAAAAGTGAGACAGAGAGCTCTTATACGTTTAACCTGGGGCCAAGAATCAGTTTGAGACAGAAATTGAAATAAGAGGTCTTATTTTTGACAGTGTTTCCATCTTTCCCTTTATATTTTCTTTCTTTCTGCCTGACTTTCCTTTATTAACCAGGTTAGCAGTTGATGGGTCAGTCGTCCCACTCCTTTGGTCCAGACTGAAATACCCCATCAACTATTTGATGTATTGCCATGAAATTTTGTAAAAACATTCTTGGTTCCCATGATAATGAAGCCGATGGACTTTGGTGATCCTATGACTTTTCATTTAGCACCACCATGAGGTTGACTTTTTTGGTTTCTAGTGAAATGTCTCAGTACCTATGTGATGGACTGTAACAAAATCTGATTCAGACATTCATGATGCCCAGAGGGCGACTTTTCATCTTGCCCCATGATCAGTCAAAATTTGAATCTGTACATTACTTTGGTTTATGAGCAAACACCTGCAAAACTAATGGCATTCTCATCAGCCTCCCTCAGCTGTCCTTTGAGTTTACTAATTAGCAAATGTTGGCATGCCAACACAGCGATATTTAGACCTGTTAAATGTCATAATGTTTACATTGCCAATATGAGCATCTTAGCATGCTGATGATAGCATTTAGCTAAAAGGATTACTGTGTCTAGATTTGACCTCACAAAGCCACTAGCATTCCTGTAGACTGTAAATTTGGACTAGATTTATTTTTCTATGGAAAGTGGGGTGGTTTTAACATTACCTGCGACAGCCAGAGATTTTAATTTCGTCCAGAGTGGCTATGTGGCTAATTTTTCACGCCCACCCCAGTTATATAGTAGCCTGATTACAGCTGCGTACACATACTTTGTTCCTGCTAACTGGCTTGTTGTTATGTAATTTCAAGCAAGAACGGTGTAAAACTGAACGCAACCTACTAAATTAATGAGAACATGATTTATTGTTCAAGTATTTATCAGTAATACAGTGAAAATGAGAGGAAATGTGAATATTTACTTTGCAAGTCGATTTCGGTGTGCGCCCCTAAATTTTCTGCTTGCGTTCCTAAAATTTTAAGTTAGGGGCCACTGTGCTCCTAGTAAAAAAAGTTAGTCTGGAGCCCTGTACATTGTTTCATAATTTTCCGTTACTGCACTTTCAGGAGGATCAGGAGTGAAATATCCCCAATGAATTGATAGGTAGGTGTTTTTAATATTTTGTCAGTTAGCTGACCATTACACTCCGCAGATGTGAAATTATTGATCTGAGCTTAACTGTTAAACTTTCAGCCTCCAGTGTGACATTATTAGGGCTGGGGTTTAATAATCTGCTGGTTTTATTCTCTGGAAACAGTGAAAAATGTTCGTTCATTCCAGCGAAAAACTTTCCAAAACCCAAAGATATTCGGTTTTATATCATTTAAGACCCATAAAAAGCAGCCAGTGTTCCCATTTGAGAAGCTGGAACAGTAACATTTTTGGTATTTGTACACATACTTTGTTCCTGCTAACTGGCTTGTTGTTATGTAATTTCAACCCCAGCCAGAGTGGTGTCCTTGAAATTTAAAGCAGAAAACAGCTGATTGTCCTTCTGCTTTTTTAGCAGCAAAAATTGGTTCTTATGAAGAAATTTCTTCTTAAAACCCACTTACACAGTTTCCATGAAGACTCTGGCATTCACTGATGTTTTCTTATGTAGGGTTTGTTCTTAGGTAAGAACAGAATCTACAAACACTTATGCACATTTGAGTGCTGACATATTGTGCAAATATTTATATATAATTGCATTTTCTTCAATTCCACAGTTGTAGAATATTATAGGATTTAAATTACAAAATATTTTTAGAATCTATATATATTAGAATCTATACTATATTCATTTATGATAATCGAATAGTTTTAATAGTTAATTTAAATATTTTACAAAGCATTATATTCTTTAAAATAATTAATTTGACTTTACAGTGTGATTATTTATAGTTAACAATCTCAAGAAAGAAACACATCACAAATCAAACAGATTTCAGTGCACATCTTAATTTTTTTGTATTAGTTTTTTGTAAGTGTCCCAGAGATCTTAGCCACTATTGAGATTATCTGTGTAAGTGTCTGTGGTTGTCTGGACACTATCTGATATCAGATGTCGGGCGGTTAAATGGGACCTGATAAATGATAAAAACAGAAACATTGCAGTGATTTTTTTGATGTTTTAAATTATACAATGGTTGGTCTATACAATAAAAGCTAACTAAGCACTTACGTTTTTAAACACATGTTGAAGAATTGAACACTCCGCTAAAATAATCACCTACTCTTAGGTTTTACACACTGGTGTCTAAATGTACTAACATGTTTTACGGCTTTTAGATAAAATGTCATGTCAAATTGTGTTAATTCTGAAAAAGCAGCGTACTTTCTGATTCTGAGATGGCCGAGGAGATAAAACCACTGATAGCACTTTGTCCATTCTGGGCTACTGTTAAAACATGGCAGTGCAACATTTCAGCCTCTACTGAAGAGGTCCTGTGCCCTCTGTAGATTTAAACAGTTCATTCTAAGGTAAGGAAAACACAACAATTCTTATTTTCATTATACACCAATTCTGCCAGTAGATTCCCCTAAATCTTACACACTGGACCTTTGAAATTTGAGTTATGGGTCTAAGATGTAATGATAAACCCATCCAAATGCCTTGCCAAATAATTTTCCATTGCAGATACTTAATAACATAGGTGCTAGAACCAGAATGGTTATTGTCTTTGAAAAAAAAAAAAAATAAGAATAGAAATAATTTAAAGAAATCACTGATTTCTAAGCGTTCTCTCTTCTTCTTTCTATATATTTACTTTTATTCTATCTCACTGTCTTTGGTTCTGTTTCCCTCCCCCCTGTTTTCCCCTGTAATCAATGCTTAATCCCATTTTATAGCCAGATGGACAGATAGGAGGTCTTGGCTTCAGCAGCATGGGATTACCTTCTGGTTACCTTCTGATTATAAACATGCTTTGTAATGGCCTTTTACTTTCTGTTGCGCTCACATGCTTAGCCGAGTTAGATGAGATATTGACAAAGAAACAATAGTTTTTAGGAAAGATTAGAACTCTGCAAAACCATAATCTTGCTGTGTCCACAAAAATTAAATCATCACAGGCCAGACTGTTAAATACATACAAATTACTGCCAGAGCTTATAGAGCTTACTCTGAAGAAAACTGTATATTTGCTTTCATTGATGGGACCAGTCTGTTGAAGGAAATAATGTATATAGAATGATTAACCCTCCAGGTTTGTTTAGGAATGAGTGGATGCCAACAGTCATTCATTACCACACATCAAAGAGTTCTCTGTTTCAGCAGTATTTCAAGCAGCCATTCATATGCTGCCATCTTGAATAAGCAAATGGGAGCTATGTGCTCTAACGAAGAGGAACTGGACTTTCTGTTAATTGCTATGTAACGAGGCAAAGGCCCCAAATATTGTGTTTTAATTGGGGGCATTATCAACAGTAGCAGCCTGTGGGAGAGGGAATTTGGGTTCAGCAATCAGGTTAACTGGATATTAACTGTACTTGGCAAGTAATTCTCTTCAGCGATCATCAGATGAATACGGCAGTTTTAGGACATCAGCCAAAGTACGAAGCCGAAGCTGAAGCCGGCTGTGCTGCAACAAATCTAAAAGCTAGCAATCAGGATTGTGACATGTCTGATTACTCATGAGGAAAACAGAGGTGTTGAGGGAGAACTGGATGATTGGTTTTCTAGGGGTTACAGTCTCTTGGGAATTGCTGTGTTTTATCAGTTCATGGAGCAGATCAATGTCGAGTCATGATAAAAAACATTATTAGAGTACAACTCGCATGAAACCGCCTCGCCGCTTCAGCTCTCTGCTTAAGGCCAGATCCGGTGGTCCCATCTGACAAACGCCCAGAAAATGTCATGTGCCAGATTAGAAAGATGTTGTCCTGTTTTAGTTCATCCTCTCTAGAAACCCCCAAAGGATTGTTACGATAAAGCTGGATGAGACCAAAAGGTCACTTCATCTATACCGGATAAAACCAGTAATCCAATGTTCATTCGATTGTTTTTAAGTCGTACAAGAGCTGAAGAAGAAACATAAGTGTTGTTTTGCCAGTAGGCACTGACTTAACTTTCGCCTGTCCTGTCATGCAGAATAGGTGCAGTGGCAAAACACGTTACTCCGCCTATGCAGTAGAGAAAGTATTGTACATTTTTAGTTGATTGATTTCCTTTTATTTTCTTGTCATGCACAAGAAGTGCCCAACCCTCATGGGTTTGTAAGACACCACATATAGTTACAGTGTTCAAAGAGTCTGTTTTATAGCTCAGACTAAAACAGAATACTCTGCCTTCTCTCCCAAGCTTGACAAATAAAATCTGCGACAAAAAGGTTCCCTCTCTAAAGCACAACTCAAGTTTCTCGTACTCATCCAGCAAAAAGAAGTCAATATAAATAGAGGACATTTTAGTAAAGACTGCATCCCTGAAGTCCTCATACGTAGGACAGCAAAACAAGAAATGAACCTCATTCTCAATATCACCAAGGCCACACAACAAACAGAGTCTATCCTCTGGAGTGGCATTAAACCTGCTGGTCTCTAAGGCCAATGGTAATTTTCCTGAATGTAACTGTGCGCATAATGATCTTTGCCTTTTGTTTTAGTTGCTTCACATAAGGGTTTTTTTTAGTTTTGTACTTTCATTCTAATAGTTTATAAAAGGTTGAAGCAGACCCAAGATTGTAGTTCACCCACCTTGATTCCCTTAATTATTGATTGATATAGTTAATCTGAACAAATACAAGCTAACTCTCTGGCTCATTTCAAAGAAGTGGATGATCAGAGTATACTTGAGTTTACCCCCCACTTCACCCCTGGGCCTAATCCATGCATGACATTAATACATAAAACACACATTTGTAATAAACATGCCTTCATTCAATAGAATTATGCTCTTAAATCTCTTAAATCAGAGGTCTCAGCAGCATCCTCAAGGCACGCACACAAACATGTACAAAATAAGCACACATAGGCTCTCCAGCCAGCAGCGTGTATGATTATTAAACAAAATGTGTGGAAACTGTTGATATGAGACAGAGAGAGAAAGAGACTGTCTATTGTGTTATTCGGCAAACCAACTTGGTGTACTATAAGTTCTTATTTACGGAAGTTCTTATGACATTGGTTAGTGTTTGAGGAGGAGGACGTTCTCTTGTCAAATTCTTAATCAGTTGTCCCTTTTTTGTGAATTCAGCAAGGTAATACACTGACTTACTCCTTTGTTTGTGTAAACAGAAAGTTTGTCCCGGCATGCTGCTGTAATGACATTTAGGCTCCTCTGTGTGTTTTACCGGCCAAGATAAGCAGCAGATATTTGTGAAATTGAGCACACTGTTTCAACCGATTTAACCTTTTACACAATTTTCTGAAAGAAGTTAATGTTTGATGGCGTCAAATTGAGGCACATTGATCTTTTGTTGCCCAGGGAGAAAGTTTTAAGACTTTAGTTAGGGTAAAGTTTATCAATTTTGTGGAACATTGTTTATGACAAATCATTAATTATTTGTCTTTTTTTTCTTCATTTTTCTCTGAGCAGCGACAGAGGAATATCATGTTTGCATTTTGGAGCCACTGTTATGTCTGACTTTTATTTATTTTATTTTTTTTTTACCATCATATCACATTGTAGCAGCACAATAATTGATTTAACAGCCACAGCAGCTGCCGATCATATCCATCCACTGATAGGATCTATCCTTGGCAGAAGCACGGGAGAGAACTGAAACAGGATAGAACTGTAAACCTGACTGACTTGACTGTGTTTGCATTGAAAGGTACTTATTGTCAGTTACAGTGTGCATGAGTGTGACACCAACTCTGTCAGAGAAAGCAGGAATGAATTAAACCGTCATATTAGCTAGCCAGCCTGTTGACATTATATTGTTTTTGTATGAGTACCACTGACATTATATAGGCCTAATATTAGCTCTCTGTCATTTGTAGTGCTCTTAGATGCCCCATCGTGGCCACTGAGGCCCTAAGCAGGCGCTTAGTTCACTTATGCATTGGGCCAGCTCTGGATTTATATGTTTGTTTTTTCATTAGACAGCTTTTTTTTGGTATTTTGCCTTGTGTAAGGGGGCAATGTTAATATCGCCAGTCTTGCCTAAACATCATTTTTTGATCATTTTACAACACATGGTTGGATAACAAGATGCTAGTTGTAGTTCCCTATATGCTGCCCACAAAAACAAAACTACATATACAAAAATTATACAGTAAATGGGTGCATGAATAATAAGTCATACAAATAAAACAACTGTGCATGGTAGAATGCTGAGGAGGACAGAAAGCTGATACTTTTGTACTGCTTGCCAGACAGCAGCGGGGTTAACAGACTTTACATTCTTTGTGGAAGACATCCTTCCTGCATCTGTGATAGTAAATGTTCCCAGATCCTCAGATACAGGACTTAATATACTAACAAGGGTCATTATCTGTCCTGCATGGTTAATCTACTGCAGGGACTTCTACCTGGCTTGAAAAGCACATTAAAGTATAACTTGGTGTCCCTTTGCTTACTAGGTTTTTCAGAGTAGGGTGGGCAATCTCACTACGTTCCCTCTGTTAATCAACTTACGCTTGCAGCTGTGGAGGGAGAGTCAAGATGGGAGGGCAAACGGAGAGGGCAGAGGGAATGTGTGGAAGCCAGGAGACTACAAAAGAGATAAGCTCTTCCTCGTTTCAAGGCTGTGCTGTCAGGAAATGGAGAGAGAAAGCTGACAGAGAGATGTCGCATGCAAAGCAAACACTTCAGTTTGTAAAAAATGGTGCAGTGGTTTTGGAAATAAATCATGACCTAAAATCAACTGTTCGATATTGTCATAGTAATCTAGTTTTTTATAATCACTCTATTCTAACAACCAAAGACTAAAAGTTTTCTTTTTTATTGTTTGTCATCAATTAAAAGGTACTGCACAGTTGTGTGTTGTTGTTTTTGAGCTGTAAATTAAATTAGGGCTGCAACTAACACTATGACACTATAACACTAACAACTAACATTATGTTCATAGTTGATTAATCTGTTGATTATTTTCTCGATTAATCGATTAGTTGTTTGGACTTTAAAATGTTGGAAAATGATGAAACATGTCAATCAGAGTTTCTCAAAGGCCAAGGTGATGTCCACAAATGTCTTCTTTTTTCCACAACCAAAATATATAGTTTACTTTCTTAGAGGACAAAAGAAACTAGAAATTACTCATATTTAATAAGCTGAAATCAGAGAATTTTGACTTTTTTCTTACCAAATTACTCAAATCAATTAATCCATTATCAAAATAGTTTGCAATTAATGTAATAATTGATGAATAATTGAGCAAATGCAGGTCTAAACTACATGATATAACTGTACTGTGATGAAACACGTTAATGTTGGTGTAAGCGTGGGTATTTATTACCAAATTTTATAAAATCAGAATATCTGTTTTAAATCAGCCCTGAACCTTCTAAGGCCAGTGCTGACATAGAGGAGACCAGCTGGGACTAATTTACGTCATTCGTTTATACACTAAAAGAATATTAGCACCCTCTGATCAGAGGTGGATGATCCACTTCACTGAGCAACTGATGCCTCACACATCCCACCCCCGCACACCTCCTCATTGCCTCTTCCCAACCCCCCTCTGTCCACTTGTTAGCATTTTTCAAAATTATGCAGTGGATGGAGTTAGGCTCAGACATGGGGGTGAAGTTACATTTTAACCACTTTATAACCCTACTGAAGACAGAAGTTTTGTCAGTTCCTATCTGACAAACAAGTGTCCCTGAGAAAACATTATTGTGGCATGGTGATTTACTCTTTAGTCATGCCTCTGTTTGGTAATCTGTACAGAAGTAGATTTTAAACAGATTCAAGTAAATTTTAACCACTTTCAAGGGCACAACATTGGTTTGTAAAGTAGGGGGGGACACTATAAAGCACATGCTTTGACTGACTATCATGCTTACTTTAATCTTTCTGAGAGAAAAGTGGTGATAATAGACCAGAACAAGCTGTCTTACTCTGCATGTTTTACCCACAACCCTATTGAAAATCACATGCTGTGGCATCTAATTAGGGATATAATAAGCTATACTTTTACGAATAGGACTGATAGATCTGTGGCACATTATGTATGGTACTATCAGCAGATAAAGTATCATTTGCAAATTCAATCAAAACATATAGGGCTGCACCTAACGATTATTTTTCAAACAATTAATCTATCAATTATTTTTTCGATTAATCAGTTAATTTATCACTTCATCTAATGATTATTTTTTTCATTATTCAATTGTATAACAATTAATTTACTTAAAATGAATATCAAAAACCTGTCTCATTAATATTTCACTGTTTTATTCAATAATAACCCTTTAAAAAAAGACACATAAAGCACATTATCACTGGCAGTGTATTTTTGCATCAGTGTGGGCCAAAGAAACTACTTTTCATCTTTTTTATTGCCAACTGAAATGCATTACAGACAGTCTTTAACGTTAGTTTAAGAAATAGCCATTTCTGTCGCATGTGTGGCTGGCAAAGAGAACAGAAAGTACAAAACGGCAGAGTAAGAGAAAGTATAATTAAAGTGACTTCTGCTGACAGAAACATGTTCCAGGTGTTGATAATCCTCATATATCGTGCTTGGCTACTGACAGAAAGTAAACAGGACGATGCTGTGGCTGCAGCCACAGGAAGAGGAGCTCGGTGCGCCACTTCCAGCACTTGTGTGGAGCACTTTGTTCTGCTGTGATAAGCCATGTCCAGTTTGTTGAACTGAAGAGAGCCAAACTGTTGTGTCTCTGTCTAAAATACTTCCACACTTTAAATGATCACAGCGAGGTTTGTTCTTTGCAGCTTGTTATCTGGGTGAATCCATGCTCTGACCGGGCGCAGCAGTTCATAACGATGCCCGGACGCATGATATGCAAATCGACATATTTTCATAATTGATGACGTTGATTGTGTTGATGAATCACCCCAGGCCTAAAAACATAAGAAATATATCAAAATATGAAATAAGTCACACACTGTAATGGTCTTGGTCACTGTAAATGAATGTGTTAGCTTTCCAGTGTCAAGTGCTCTTGTTTGTGTGCAGTAATGTTATGATTATACCCCACTACCACTCAAAAGAGATGCCTTTTTAAAACTTAAAAATGAAGGAAACGTATTGTCTTAAATTTAATGGCTTAGGAACATAGAGGAACACAATTCTTCTTACCTTCATGTATCCACACTTAACTTTTTAAGAAGGTAAAATACACGAATAATCAATAGACAGACAGACAGATCAATTCATCAAAATTTTATTGTAAAGAGCACTTATTTCTTCTCCTCCTCAATCTCTGCCTTCAAACACGTTAAATCCAAAACAATCCTTCAGTGCTGTCCTTTCCCCTCTCCTTACTTAAAACAGCTAAACTAGCTTGTTCTACTCATTTACAAGGATAAACTCCTTGCAAATATTTTCCTTGTTCGCTTCATCCAGTCTCTCTTTGTGAATGTAATAGACTACTAAACTATTCAGGTGACTTTGAAACAAAAACTTTGGAAACTCTACCACTTCAGTCACACTCTAGTAACTGTCTGCGACTTACTATGCTGGTGTTCAGCTGGACGAAGTTTGCCATGCAATTAATAGCACAAACATAAGCACATCAGTACCGCAGGGTAGTAGACAAATCAAGTGGGCCCAATATTACGAAGTCAAACACCAGAGAACTACTATGGCATTTTGCTGGAAGTGTGGGGGACAAAAACAGGATTTTGAAATTTGATGGTATGCCAATCTGGACATTTGATGGAGATATTTATGCCTTGTCTCAATTGAGTTTGGAAAAATACATAAGATGTGCCACAGAATATAAAAACAGACAATTAAGGAAACAAGAGGCACTGTCAAGCTCTGTTTTCTTTGCAGTGCTGCACTTTCATCAGCTTTGACTTGTGTGGTCTATCAGAATAACAACCTGACATGTTTGGCTTAGTAGGAGTTTCTCTTTATTCTTTGCTGTTGGTCTTATTCATCTCTGGGCTGCATGAGGCTGGTGCCTATTCGTGCAACCCACTGCGGCCAGATTATCAGTTTATAACAGTTTAAAACACCAGAGTTACACCATAACACAAACAAACTACAGTGATATAACAGCTGTTTCTGGTTAAACAAAAATGTCTTTGACAAAACAAAAAGGTTTGTCTCTGTAGGGATCCTTTCCATAATGTCAGAATAACAAGAAAAATAACAATCTGAGCCTGTCAGTTGCTAAAACAAGCACTTTTCATTGATGTATTTGAAGTGCACAATTGCACTCAAGGATTACGTTGTAGCCATTGCAGACCGTTTTGCAGCTGGGGCAATATACTTGACCAATTCCAAAACTTTTTGTATTTATTAGTGATTTAGACTACAACATATGTAAAAATTGGTTTGAAATAGTGGGATTACCCTCAAAGGTATCAGGATGAAGTAAACCGTTAACAACATTTCTCAAATTCCCACTTAACTTGTGCAACAGTTCAGACAACTGAGCGGTATATTTAAAAAAATATACTTAGTTAGAAATAATTCATTGGGGACAACGTCATGTTTTCCAGAAGTTAGGGGGACTTGTACGGTCCCGAAAGTCCTGTGATCTGCTTCCAAGCACATTAAACACAACTCATCCAAAGTTGGTGGTTTCCCCACCACCAACCTCTCAGACCTCAACAGCAAAGCCATTACATGCAGAGCACACATCATAGCACATGACCCCAGGCACCTCTGCAACCCATTCTTCACACTGCTTCTATCATAGATACAGATCCCTGGCCTGGAAACGGGCACGCTATGTTGCCTCTGCTATTGCCATCAGAGTAACTGACTCATGTGTACAGGTCTGGATGTATCTGATGTCTTTCAGGTAGGAATGCTATGGTGTATTATGTATTTATGTACCTATGCACATATGTGAGGCTCTGTACAGACTGTGGCAACAATTTCCTAATGCTATTGTTTATGGCTTAATCAACATGCAACGCAGTGAAGAACCGTATTTCCACACTTGCCATGTTGCATCAAAGTTGGGAGAATTGGGGAAATGAATTGCAGAGATACCAGTTTCTACATCATCATCAGTAACAGCCTCAGTAGACCTGAATGCAATGCTGTAGTTTCACATTCAGGGTCATTAAACACATAGTAGTGGATATACTATATAATCATGCGCTGTTTAACAATCAGCTGCCCAATCACCATGCCATCTTGAGTCGTCCAATGATATGAATTCTCACAAGAAATCCTTCTCATCTCCACCATCCCCTCCCATAAGACAAATTAGCAGAAGCAGATGAGGCAAGCTGAAGAAAATTCTGTTATTTTTCAATCTGGATCTTATTTTCACTCTCCACTTCCATTGTACTGATTCAGATAATATGGACAGATTAATATGTGGGGCAATCATCGCAAGCCTCCAGAGCTTTTCAAATAAACTTCAGTTTTATATAATCATTTCAAACACCGAAAGTAAACCCTGAAGAGAATACCAAAAAGTAGACTAAACACGTAAGAGACCAAACTGAATTAACTGTTCTCACTAACTGCAGAGGAATGCTCTTTCTGGACAGCAGGCCAGCCAACCAGATGAGCTGCCTAAGGCCATGTGGAGACCAACTGAATCCTGCATCCTGCCTTCTCAGTCATTTGAGTCATTTGGAGCCAGTACATCTGTACAGCAAGAGTGCCAAGGTGGAGGGCTCAGTTGGCCAATCATCACGCTCTGTCACAGGAGTGTTCAGGCCCCAAATGCAGTACACCAAACAGGAAATGTTTCGTAATGACCTTAATTATAATGGGACTAAACAGGAACTAGGCAGACAAAGATGCACAGTCTGTCTTCGGGCTCAGAGCCCACACAAAGTCTCTGGGGTTCAGGCTTGAAGAATGGGTTGAGCTGAACTGAAGGAGCAGACAGATGAGCTGACAAGGGATGAGCAACAGAGAAGTGGGGACCAGGCGGAGAAGTTGGGACCAGGTGAGCAGACAGACCAGGCAAGCAGACTGACGAGGGATGAGTAACAGGGAAGTGGGGACCAGGCGGAGAAGTTGGGACCAGGTGAGCAGACAGACCGGGCGAGCAGACTGACGAGGAATGAGTAAGAGGGAAGTGGGGACCAGGTGAGCAGACAGACCAGGCGAGCAGACTGACCAGGCAGACGAGCTGACAAGGGAACAGGGAATCTCCCTCTGCAACGTCACAGGATGGAAACACCTAACAGCCACGGGGACAAGCAGACAAAAACCAGGAACGAAGAGGCAGATCTCAGGGTGAGGGACAGAAGGCTGTGGTTGTTTTCCAGGGAACAGACGAGGCAGGTGAGTCATAAGCAAGCAGGGTAGGTGACGGGGAAACAGTCCGGAAAACAGTACTTGAGAGTCTAACATGGAGTCCTGAAGAAACAGTCTGGCAAGGAGTGAGTGTGCTGGAGAGGTTGATATAGTGGACTGATTGGGGATGAGCTGCAGCTGGGCTTGCAGGTGAGTGGAGTTGGGCTGATTAGGTGGGAGTGGCTGGCAGGTAGAGTGGAGCAGAGGCAGGGAGGGTGGAAAATTACCAAGAAAGAGGAACAGGAGGGAAACAGGGAGAATGGAACTGTGACACGCTCCTGGTAGACTGCTTGCCTACCACGTACTTACTTACTACTAATACTATACGAAATACTGTAGTGTTTACCTTGCCATTGTTGCAATCTAAGATAATATAGTTGCTTCCGTGATAACTTTTCATAGTTGCAAAAACTCTGAGGATTACAAACAATTGTGCAGGGTTTTGGTGAATGATATGCCTTTAAATGCATCAAAGGTAGGAAATGCGATTCTGGAGAAAGATTGTTTATATTTGAACTCAACAGCCAAACAAATCCTCTGTCAGTGCTCCTTCAGAAGATTTACCATTCCTTTCGCTCCCCCTCCCCTTCCCCTTGTCCTGTGCACAGGCACGAACACGACCTGTCACTGATTGGTTGGAATAATGTTGCTCGGTCAGAGCCACTTTTTGTTTCCCATTTACAGAGCCAGGTCAGTGTACACACAGAACAGGGAGCTAGAGGACCGTGAGGAGATATTCACCACATCTGATAAAAAGTGTATTGGATTAGAATAGAGCACCCAATCTTTAATGTTAGACTACTCAAAATGGATGTCCTGGATCATATTTCATTCAATCACAGGTACCTTAAAGGGAGAATTTGGCGAGAACTTGTCCAATCAAGTGCCAAGTTTCTCTTGAATTGCCCCCTACCAACACAGAGCCCTGTGCTGTCAAGGGCTGATTTCAGTCTGAATCCCTGCTAATTATGTGTGCATGATTTCAGCTTGTAAGTGTCCAAATTGCAAGAATAAAATGACCAGAGTCACACCATGCAGTTTTCATTGACAGCCTCTACGTAAGTTGTGGCTAATTGGTCTACAAATTAACCCAAATACCAGCACGTGTCAAGGAACTCGGGTAGGCTTGTTAAACTCTGGTCTGGTGGTACTGTATATGTGGTGAATACTTGAAAGAAAAAACTATGCACACCCAGTCAAATCAAAAACCTACACAATTCTACCTGAAATCTACAGCTGTTCTCATGGGTCAGAGAAAATGTAAAAGCAGAGGACATCCCAGAGTTGCAAACTGTTCTCAAACAGTAATCTGTGATGCCATCGATTGACTCTCTCTGAAGGTGCTCCATTGACAGTGAATGGCAGACTGACTTTGCGCACCCTGTGACAGTACGATAAGAGACAGCAGAGCAGACAAATAGGTCTTACCTTATCACTGGCTAACAGTTGGTGAATCCAGTGGGTGAAATGAGTGTAGTTTACACACAGACAACACGAAGGGGGAATCTCAGAAGTCACTTCTTGTTTCACTAAATGCCAAAAGAAGAGTGACTATCCAGCAACCTAAACACTCATTTATGTCTCCAATATTTAATGATTTGATTCATTATTTTGAAAGGGTTCAGTTTTTGTGTTTGTTGATTTTGTGATGAGGCATTGATAATAGGGATGCGCCGATTGTCTGGCCAGAGACCAGAACTGGCCGGTTTTCAGCATGACCAGCCCTGACCATGACCGGCCGGTCAGTGTCATATATCTGATTCTGTGCCGATCATATTCACACACGCTCTGCACAATGGCCACATTATGCCCGCAGCAGACAAACTGACCATAATGTCACACCCACAACAGTGCTGATCACAGCCAGAAACACTCAGACACGTGTTTACATGAAGTGAGTGTTACAGGTAGAATCCAAAATACAGGATTCAAGAAGACAGACAGTCTATAAGGAGATGAAGCAGCAGAGCAGCTGACTGTGTCGCCAGACAGAGGTAAACTTTCTAGTTCTTCACACTTATGCTAGCCTGCAGCAGACTGCTGTTCACAGGCTGACAGTTAAATCTCACCTCCTGTTCTGGCTGAAGAATAAACAACTTGTGTTGATGCATCTCTTCAAACATTTTTTCATCCAGACATGTTAAACTTTTCCTTCTGTTCTTCTCAATGCAGACTTTTAGTACAGCAAACTGTTGCACTGTGTCTTTCTCTGGTGTGTTTACATCTGCTTCCACGTGAGATCATGTGAAATTACATCCAGCAAGATCCTGCAAGACTGCATTCCCTCTAGTACATAATCTTAATATAATAATATAACAAGGGCTGGCTGTGACCTATAGGACTTTTGGAGAAAATGTATTTAATAAATGTATTTAATAAATATTTTACAGTCAGTGTTTTACTGTGAACATCCAAATTATTTTTACAAGAAAAGTTGCAAAAACATTTGTGAAATGCTGTCAATTATAGTTCTTAGAAAGACTGAAAATCAGAATCTGCCAAAATCAGAATTGGCAGGTCAGACCCTTAAAAAATCGGAAATCAGAATCGGACAAGAAATTTTGGTTTCATATGTTTCTAATTAGTATGCAAATTTGTTAGGCACATATCACCCTGATTTTATTGCAGATCTTTCCTTCCATTAAATTGACAACTATGGCTAGTCTCACTTTGAATCTTGTTCATTTCCAAATCTTCAGTCCCTGCACATTTTGGGGGACATTTTTGGCCATAATCTTCTCATTTCTGACAGTGAGGCTGTACGGAGGACTGGAGAAACCAAATGGAAATATTCAATTCATTCATTCAGAGAACTTTATTTATCCGTTAGGAACTTCATTTGTGCAGAGCATCAGTGCGTGTACAGTTCACATACCCAGCAACACAACACAATATACCACATGCATTCAACAAATACCAACAATCAACCATCAATTAACAGTCAAAATTAGAGAGAAGAAAGCTTGCCAGCACAATAAATATATGATGAAAAAGGTAATGATAAAAACAATTGTTAAAAATGTAGATAATAAATAAATAAAAGCAATCCATGGTCAAGTTAAAAGAGTGGTGTAAACAACCATATACATCATAAATCAGGCATTCATGAGCCATGTACATATATATACATACAAATTGCATGTACACATACATACACATATACACACATGGGTCAGGCGTTCATGAGCCGAATGGATGTGGGTACAAAGCTTGACATGGCTCTCTTAGTCCTGAATGCAAGTGATCTGTATCTCTGGCCTGAAGGTAGCAGACTGTAGTGGCTGTGCAGTGTGTGAGTGATATCTGAGGCTATGTGTGTACCTTTTAGTTTAACCCTTCTGTTGTAAATGTTGATGAGTGATTCCTGCTCCAGTCCGATTATTTTACTGCTCATTGTTATGATTTTGTTCAGTGGGTTGCGATGGATGTTAGATAGTGAACCAAACCAGGCTGATATGTTGAAGGTGAGTACAGATTCAAAGAAGCATTTGTAAAAAGCTGTCAGGACTGAAATGTGAAATATGTGCAGAAGTCAGGGCCCAGACCTGATTCTTTCTGCCCTCATTAGCAGCAGAGGGATTAGACCTCATGCTGGCTGCCCTGAGAGGGTGATGGGAGCTGGGGGGTGTAGAGAAAGGCGATTAGGACTTGTTCACCTCTTCCCGGTAGGAAATGATAAGAGACTAAGGCATTATGAACAGCTCCAGAAATGTGCAGCAAGAATGACAGAAGTACTCAGAATAACAGCCAAAGAATTAGCAAGAAAAATCCTTACAAATGCAAAACATCTGATCCAAATTCATCAAAATTAGGTATGAAGTTTATTTCCCATGATTTAGTAATAATAAATTTTCTTCTTAACATTTATAACTAAGTATTTTGCATAGTAAATCAGGTAGTAGATCATTGTGGGTTTTATTAAATGCACTCAGCTGAACTAGATTACCCAAAGGAGGAGGGTCATTGACTCCATTTTTGCCCAGAGAAGGATCTCTGCTTTGAAAAGGGGAGAATTAGCATCTTCTTGCAGCCTCACTGCTCCTTTTATACAGCAGCCCGGAGCTGTCAGCCTTGCCTTGCTTTCTTAGTTTGATCTGTCTGAGGCTCTGAATCCCAACACGCTCCTTTTTTTCACCCAATTATTTAACCATACCACAGCGAATCAAAGGGCTGCAGATCATGACACAGATTGGAGAGAGGGTCCTTGATATGGAGACCGAGAGATTGATTGATATAAAACATCATCACTCAAAGTAAAATTGGCAAAATCAAAGGGAGGGAGAGAGATAAGAGAGCAGAGGGGGTGAAATGGAAAGCATCGAGCTGTCACAGCACGCTACTCCGAGAGGTTGAGGTGATGTGTTTGATGAGCGACTTGATGTCAGTGGTGTCAGGGCGAGTGACGCTTTGATGACACAGTCAGAACTTTTCAGGGTCAATCAAGATCTGTATCTACAGCAGAACAGCCACAGTTTTTTTTTCCATTACATCCAGGCTCACAGTGAAAGCTTTAAGTGAGGCTTTGATGAACAACTGACAAGGAAGAACTTCTTCAGAGAGCATTACATAGACTACATAGAATTTAATATGCAAGTTACTTTTGCATCTTGATAAAAAGGGAAGTTAGCAAGGACAGAGATTGTCAAGTCAATTTTATTTATAGCCCAGAATCACAAATCACAATTTGCCTCAAGGGGCTCTATAATCTGCAGAGCATACGACACCCCCTGTTCTTAGATCCTTGATTCGGATAAGGAAGAACTCTCCAAAAATCATATATTGGAGATCATATTGTAGTATCTGAAAATGTTAAGACTACTTTCATGTGCATAAAAAAACTGCTAAATGTAAATGAATCGAAAGACTTAAAGAAAAACATTACAATAGTTTTCCCCATTTTCTATCTTAAAGCGATATTCCACTCCTTGATGATCATCCACTCAATATGTACTCACCCCTATGCCGATGTGAAGATGGGTGAAGATCTTCAGTTCACAAAACAATACTGGAGTTTCAGCAGAAAACAGGGTTGCAGCCAATGGCAGTGATTGGAGACCAAATGTAAATGTAAATGTAAAAAAAAAAAAAAACACAAAACAAACAAAATGTCCCATGCTGCTCGTGTGGTGTAATCCAAGTATCCGTGAGCCGCGACATTAAAATTTAACCACAAAAAAACGCCATTTACACCATATTTTTAGCTGAAATGTCAACTGTAGCATGTAGCAGGTAGCATGTAAACACAGCGTCGATGTATCGCAAGACTTGGTATATCTCGCGAGATGGATCACGAGAATTTGTATATCTCTTAATGGATGCACGTGTGAAAATATCGCGAGATATACGAAGTCTCGCGATACATCGATGCCATGTTTACATGGTCAGCCCTTTATACTGGGGCAGTGACACGCAGAAGTTGTGTGCTTACTACTGAGAAGAAAGTTTTCCATAAGGCATGACCTTGAAAAAATGTAAGGGGCATAGTTTTGTTAGAGGCTGTGCTCTCTGCTGTTCCAGCAACTACCTTGTGCTTAGGAATCCCAAGACGATCGGTAGGCAGCGAAATGTTTGAATATCCGTTATCGCGAGATTACGATGAATTAGACAACTCCAGCAGGTTTTGCAACCATTGTCTTCCTTCAAAAGGGAATCATGGGAAACCAATGACTACCCAGCCTGAATTGTCATTTCTCTTACTTCATTCATTCTATCTGACAGTGGCTGATTTCTTGTTAGGATGGAGCGTTGGTTTGTTTTGTTTTGGCCTAACCAATCAGTCACGAGTGATGCGTCTGTCCTCTCAATGTAATTTTCAGTTGACACAAGCAAAATAAACACCTCTGCAGTATTGCACAACCATAGTAAACATGTTATTTCAGTTGTGTGGGCATGTACACAGTGTGTTTGACTGACAGTTCCCATGGGACAAATTTCAGTTTAACTGTCCATACATATGTTGTCATTTTGACATTGCGTAATTCCCACCTCTAACCTCAACAGACATTTAACCAGCCAACAGTTACTGAAAGCACTTGTGGGCCTCCAAGAATTATTGCTCTAAGTATACTTTGTACAGTTGGATCAAACTCATCCATGCTGATGGTATTTTTTGTTGTGTTTGTTGTGGCTAGGGAGCCAGCCCATTGTGCAGGACTTTCATCTTTGTTAATCTAAGTCTACTAAGTCCTGATTGGTCGATTGTTTCTCTAATCCAGCCATCATTTTGTACGACACCAGACCTTATGAATTGCTGAACGAATCAAGATGTGGGCGGTGATTGAAATGTCTAATCACACTAATGACCACTTGGAATGGTAAAATAAAAGTCCACTCTAACTTTGAAAACAGCAGCATGGTTTGCAAAATGTTGACTTGCGATGTAAAGCAGACGCAGATTGTGGTAAAAGGACCAAAATATGCAACCACTGGTATAGTAATTTGGAGAGGTCAACTTGCAAATGCTACAAACTACTGTACACTAATTGTGGACATCGTGTACATAATGGCTGGATAAAAGGCAAGATCTCATATGGGGAGACAGAGAAAATTACAGTGTTTCTGGTATGGAGCCTTACACATGGCTTTGTGTTATGAACTCACCCAACATCATGCCCAAGAAAATTGCACGTCTGGTGAGGTCACCTCAAGCATTTCTGGCGACCTGACTCGCTTCCAGCTTGATCTTAACTACTTGCCTTGTCACTGATAGATTGAATAGTAAAGCTTTGGGAAGACAAATACTTTAAAGAACCATACAAACATGACATCACCAAGGTCTTCCACTGGTTTTTATCACCGATTTCATCATTTTAGAAAATACAAGGTTTATTATTCTTGAAATACAAGAAGCACTGAGTCATGTTTGAAAGCAAAGAGAAGTTGTGGGTTGAAAGCACGCCTAATTATTCATGCATACAATCTGATATACACTGTCATCTCTAAATATAGAATACAAAAGATAAAACAGGATTACAAGATGACTTTTAGCTGCCAAGAGGAAAAGAAGAAAAATCCTAATCAGCAAAACAAGATTACACAAAAGCATGACGTGGCCCTCGAGGCCCTCAGTAGACTCCAAGAAGCCATTATCTGTGCTGATGTTGAGAATGCACTGGTAGTGACAGCATGAGGTCTTCATCTCATTTAAGCTGAACCTCCCCTTTTCATGCCTCAGCCAACATGAGTCCTCCTCTGTTTTCCCAGTGACCACAAGATGCCAAGGAATGAGTGGCTCCAGTCCATTCACATTCCACACACGCCACAATAGAGCAGATGGAAAAGTACAACATACAACATATGTGACATCCAGGGCAGATGTGTGACAAATCATCAAACCATGAAACTGATATATTTGACCTTGGGCTTAGTGTCTGTGCAGCATTTACACTGGTATGAATGGAAATTGTGCTTTGTTCAGCTTTAGGTCTTTAACTGGTCTGATGTCAAAAATTCTTTTTTTTTTCTTTCTATGTACAATTCTGTCTGTTACTTTTTTCTCTGTAAAAGATGTCAAATGTCATTAATTTGACTGTGGAAAAGAGTAAAGGGTAACTTTGGCCTTTTTCAACCTGAACCCTATTTTCCCATGTTTTCATGTCCATGTTACGAATGGGGACAAGTTTTTTGGTCCAGTATTAAGGGAGAGCTGTGCAATAGGCTGCAATGTAATTCCTAAGGACAAGTGTGCACTGTCAATGTAGGTCCACTAAAAGTGGTTGTTTTGGCAACTGACTGGTTCAGATTGTCCATTTAAAGTGTCTGAATGAAATTATGGAAACAGTCCACACTGAAAAAGACCTTTTAGTTAAAGAGTAAAAATCCTTTTTACAAAAAACAGAAATTACATCGCTCTCATCAAAGTCACCAGACTTTATTATCGTAAAACACTTCATTCAGACTAGACAGAACCAAAATAAAAACTCACCAAAACTGTTCCAACAATCACCAGCTCTGGTTGTTTGGTTAAAATAAACCCTTAATTCACAGCAGCAGGAGAGAAGTATGACATCAGAGAAGCAGAGGGGAAAAACAGCGAGTGGAGCCAGAATATTTTCACATGTAACCCAGTGAATTAAGAGTTGGTTTAGTTGATTATTGTTGAAATAATAGAGGGGCCAAGTCTTTCCCTTACCAGTAGGCCACTACAGATGAATGGTGTCCTGGTAGGAGATCATTTTTTCATCACATATATGATGTTTGTCAATTTAAAAGCTATGTTTTTACAAGTTAGTAAGAAAGTCACTCTGATGTAAAACTTTAAAGGTTAAAACTGTGAAAATACTTAACTATGAAGACTACAGAATCAGAAGTCTGAAAAATTACGTCATGATTCTCTCCAAAAGCTAGCGTTAGTCACTGCAGCTGTGATGTTTGTGTGTTTTCATACCAGGATGTAGCCACACAGTCATCGAGTCTGCTCGTTCTTTCACTATGTGCCTAATAAAAGGACCAGGATTCACTGGATAAAACAATTCAGGTAAGATAACGTTACAAGGGACAGCGATATGGGTGTTGGTGGCGTATGATGTGTCAGTTGAGAGATGTATTTAACACAAAACTGAACTACGACACAAATTGCATCTTTCTGATTTCAAAATTATCTTTAAATTGACATACGTCAAATGTGTAATTCATGACACAACTCAAACGTGATCAAAGAATTATTTGTCCCTTGCCATTGACTACAGTTCATATTTTTTCAGATGTAAGGTCCCATGGGGCACACCAGAAGGGGAGGGACTTCACCTCTCTCTGGAAAGATGAACCGAGAATTTTTTGGTGAGTTTTATTTTGTTTTTGTCTTGATTGAATGAAGTGTGTTTTATGATGATAAAATCTGTGTATTTGAGAAATCAAAATAAAATCTGATATAAAGGAAAGGAAGTTCAATTCAAGTTCATTAATTTTGAAAAAAAAAAAAAAAAAAAAAAAAAGAACTGACGAAAGATCCGAAAACAAACACTTCCTTTATTGGTTAAGAGGTTTTACAACTTCTGTTATTGGACACAACAATGATTCGTGGGCTTTCTCAGTTCTTTTGCAAGTATGCACCAAGTTCATGACAAGAAATATATATCTTTTACTCTTTTGTCAATTATACATTCAGTTGCCTCTGGTTTCAGCATTAAATTTGTCCATCGAAAATCCCCCTGAACAAATCATAATTACATGAGAGACCTCTTGCAAGCTTATGAGGTAGATTCTGTTAACTGCACATTTAAGATATGAAACATGTTCATAACATTTGTAAATCCAATCTATCTATTCAAACCTAAAGGGTTTACATTTAACAAATAGGCTCAACAGGTCCTAAAAACCTTAATAAAAACTATTCAATAGACGAATCACAGCTGAGATCTCTGATTCTGTGGTGATCTCTCCAACACCACTTTTTTTCAGTGCATCGGGGGTGTTTTATTATTTCGTAATGTTTTGCATATTTGCCCGAAAGAACTAAAACTGATACTTCATACTTGTATGAATTAATTATCATAACACAAAAGTGCCCTAACAGTGGACCATGTAAAATTAGAACATTTATAAAATCAACAAAAACAAATTGAACTCTTAAAATTTTTGACTGATTAAAACAGAGGCTTTAACAGGACCATCAGGGGAAGGTCAGCACAGAAGTCGGGTGACTGTGAGAAGGAAGGTGATGCTCGAGAGGACGGGGTGCAGACCAGCAGTCGAGCTGCGTGACAAACAGTGTTCCCTGTTCTGGCCGATACAGCCTGCGTATGCCATTACATGGGGGATGTAGTTCTGCTCATGAACCCCATGTAGCAGGTGAGCCAGGGGACCCTTAGCAAACACAGCCACATCTTCTCCTCCGTGAGTCTCCATGCTCAGAGGTACAGCTGACTGGGCCTGGTAGTTGTTTTCCTCTGAAAGGCAATGACAAGAAAGGATGATGAAGGGTTGTTTTTGCCCTCTAGTAGCACTATGGAGCTGTTTTGTTTTTTTTTATAGGTGGTCTTCATTTTGTTTATCTCATGCACAAGGACGCACATGCACGCTTGTGATGTGATACACAGTCCTGCCAATGGTTTCACATGATTCCACTGACCTCCAGGTGGCAGTAGCACAATAAACAAGCAGCAATATGTCAACAAAGTCAGGGAAGATAAATGCTAGCAAGTAAACAACAATTCTGGATTTAAAATTCAGCTTTTCAAGTGTTTTGAGGAAAGAAATGCATTCAATATTGTTTGAACGCAAGGATACACACTGCATTTCAGTGATTAATCCTTACTGTAAACAAACTTACATAATAGCATTTCGTCATACACTATAATTTTTTTAGTCCTAGTGGTCCCACTAAGAAAATCATTTAAATGCTTCAATAAAACTATATTATTGTCTTGTATACTTGTATAACTAAGGTAGTATTCAGACACAGTCAGGTGTCAGGGTTGTGCATTGGTGTTTATTTGTGTTTAGAACATAACCACTGTCAGTCAATCAGAAAATAACATTTTATTCCTCTGTCTCACCGGCTTTCTTACTACCAGCATTCTCTCTCCTCATTCAGTTTCTACCTTGCATGACCACAGCTGTGAACAAGCATTCTCTCTCTCTCAAGTAATGGACACAAACCAAAGGAAGCTTCTTACTTCGCTATTTTGCAGCATAAACTGCAAGCCAGACCCACACATTGAAGCTGGGTGCGTTAAATGAACCGAGGCAGGGCACAACTGGGAGAGCATCATCGTTTGGTTCATAAACTCCACCTGATCGTGTCCAGTTTCACTGATATTTCAGGCTGACAGCAGAATAATCTGGTTGCCGGCTTACATGATTGGCTGCTGCAGCATGACATTGTGTTGCATTTTCCTTTTAACTGTAAAATTTGTCTTCTTAGTAAAATTAGATATTTTACTTACCGTAATTAACAGTAGAGACGTTCTCCCTCACACCGTTAACAACTTTGTAACCCGGCCCATTTCCATATAAAATGGAGGTGAACGGCTTCTGGTCAATATCACTTAACATTGGGGCTAGACCTGTGGATGGAGACAGAGCAGTAAGCCCCATTATCACACCAGTGCCACACTTTAAATTGTTACTAAATGGTACAACAAAGATACATGTAGTACTAGATGTGTATCATTATCATTACATACCAAATATTGTGTTTCCTCTGGCTGTATAGCCTCCAAAGTTGAACACGTGAGAATGGTCGGCAGTGACTATAGTCAGCGTATCGTGGATGCTGGTCATGAGATCTGCCCGGCCAATGGCTCGGTCCATTTCCACAGCTTCATGTAGGGCCTGCTTGGCCTTGCCCTCGTGGTGTCCGTGGTCAATACGTCCTCCTGACAGAGGCACAAATATTTCCAGTTAGGTGTTAGAATTTTAAAGGCACAGTTCTTCTCTTAAAAAAAAGAACAAGTTCCTGGAGGCCTTGCTTGATATAAAGTTATGCAGACAAACATTTACAAAAAAAACTATGGTGCTCCATCTTCTGGTGGAATAATACAACAAATTTATTTGTCAACCACAGCCAAACCAACAGACAAACGTGTATCGACTCTTAGGTCCTCACCAGGGTCTGGGTAAGGCTCAGCTCCTGTGCCCCTGTGTTTATTGCATCTGCATTTGTTCTGTGGGAGTTTGAGGAGGAGGCTGTGGGCCGATGCAAAATCAAAGTGGGCCGATGACAACTGATCTCACTCTGGCTCGCTGTCTCAATTCTAAGACAGGTTAGCTTAGCTCTTATCCCAGAGGCATTCACCTCCAGCTGGGGCAAAGTCCACTGCACTTCCTTTTCCCACGTTAACGAGTGTATTTCTGTCATCTATCATGTAGATATACCTGCGGTATTTCACCATCCGACCAATGTTTGCTGAGATATAAGCTAGCTTTAGCCTCTGTTTTTTTGCATTAATGTTATATCATGTACGCAGCTGCTAGTTAACTTTACATGTACACTTTCACGGGGTTCTTGTTTCATGTCAGCTGGAGGCTTCTCAGCTGACTCAAGGAGTTAGCATTAGCTTACATCAGCCAGCAACACTTCTGAAATCTGCTTGTGACATACTATTTTAGCCAACAAAATCCAAGAACATCAGCTAGAAATGAGAAGCTGCTTTCGTAATGCCACCAAGGAATCAAAGACCTCGTGTTTCAACGATTACTTCCAATTTTGATGTTAAATCTGCCACCCGTTATCACCATGAACTGCATAAGTTTAGCAGGCATAACAGCAGGAACTAAGGAGGGCAGTGCTTAGTGTGTCTATCTTATGTTACATGCCAAATATGCACCAAAAATTGTTTATGCATAGGTTTTTCAAGCAAAATCTCTCTTTTTCTCCGTTAAAATCCAGGACAGTTATATAAATATCCAATCAACTGTGTTTTACATTGACGAGCTCCCGCCCATCATATAAAACGGCACTTGACTGTTAACTGGTGGTTAACTTGGTAGCAGAGCAATATCATAGTGTTTGTATTTCTATGGGCAAAAACTAGTTTATGTTTCCAAATGTGGCTGAGGTCTCATTCATTCGTTTAATCTTCAGTGAGGGAGGTCCTACTGTCCAACAGCTCCATGTCTCTTTTTCAAGGATTTGATTTGCTATTCTGTTTCATTCGCGAATATGTGACGTTACTGAAAAAAAGATGCCTTTTCACTGTAACTTTTATGCTTTAAATGAACTAGTTTGTATGAGAATTCCTCAACCATGTTTGAAGCTGACCAGACTCATAGGCAAGGTGAAGAAAATTATTAAACTGCGAATAACAGGACATAGTTTCAGACAGTTTTTTCTCAAAGGCATTAATGGTGTTAAACTCGTTTGTACACACAAAAAGTGCTGTGGTATTTGTGTGAGAAATTAAAAAAAAAGACAGCTTGAGAGAGAAGTTCAAAGACTTTTTACTTTATCTACAAACCTGGACGATCCAAACCTGTCACTTGTCAGATTGTTGTAACCGACAATCTAAGAATTGTCAGAAGCAGCCCCTGCAATTCCACCATCAAAAAGCTGTGCGGTGGTGGTGGTGGTGGGGTTCTCACCACCTTCTTTCAGACAGTGCTCAAGGATCTGTCGAGGACTCTTGTTTGAAACATACTGACCCCTTTCATTCTCACTCAGTCTGGCTGAACAATCACGTCAATCTTGCAGGTGTTTGTCCTCAACAGCCACTGACCGCAACCATCATTCTGTCAATAGATCCGACCAAGGACGCATATAGTTATCAACACCAACCTTCCTGTCTCGACTATATCTAACGTCGTGCTGACATTGGCCATTCAGACTTCACAGTGCTCGATGATAAGACCAGAACAATATAGAATTTTGTTGGAATGGCTCATGTTTTTTTTTCCTCTCCTACATACTGTAGAGTGAACAGAATGGACAACAACAGATATAAAAAATCATTTATAACACAAACTATGCTGTTTATCATTGTTGTCCACTTCTCTCCTACCTCTGAGTCCTTGACTGTTTTGTACTTACTGTTTGGCTATTAATGTTTTTCATACCAGTACATCACTGAATGCTATAGCTTACTCTTTGTACTTTATTAACTGCCACAAAATACTGTATGTTTACCTTGAAGGGATAATTCAGTGAAGTGACTTTGGCAGTGAAGTAAAAGCTTAGACAATAGTTGCTTTTGAACTAACTGTGAAAGCTGATGTTTGATGAATCGTTAGATGTTTTCCAGTGGTATGTTATTGGTTTTCAGACATGGAATTTGTTATTTTGTTCTTATTTACACTGACCAGATACAAAGTAAGCCAAACGAAAGAGTAACTTTTTATGAGGACAAAGCAAAACAAGCAAAACTTGCAGAGAATTTAGGGATGGTGCATGTTTTGATGGGGTGGATGTTCATAAAGTTGTCTACTTTGTAACCATCTCAAGTAAGTAAATGTTTCATGTTCAGTATTTTGGGTACATTAAGATTCAGTTTGAAGAGGGAACATGGTGGATCTATCACGGATACAAATTCAAGCCTGTGAACGGCTCTGATCTGTTTTCTCCAGCTCAAAACTTGAGCCTTGTAAAAGTAATTTAAAGGTTTTGAAGGCTGTTTTGCAGGAATAATTTAGTGAAAAATTAATCAATGGCAGACAAATTCTGTTTTCAAGGGGTTCATGATGTCTCTTCAAAACCTTTACTGTCGTTTTTACTTGTCGTTGTTTTTCATGCTGCACAATATTATTAGCAAACTGCAAACTGGTTCATGTTTTCCTCTTTGTCGTCAGTCAGCAGATGTCATTGATCAAATTACTTTGTTTTTATGGAACTGTCAATGTCAACAACATAAATGCAGTCACTGGATAAGCTACTGCATAAAGACTGGAGGCGGGGAGAAAAAGTGAAAACACTCACTAACTCTCAAATGAACATGTTGCATCTTGTTTTGCAAACGTGTGGGCAAACAAAAACTTAAAGACAACAATTTGTGGTTTAAGGTTAACTTAAGACTAGCTATTTCTTGGCAAACAACAACCTGGTGCAGTGACTATGTGCAGCTTCACAGTACCACTGCGCCTCTTCAGAGGCACAGACACTTAAACCGATTTTACACCAAAATTAGGCAGCATATGCAGGTTTTTTTTAGGTGCATGTAAACCTGCTAAAAAGAGCCGATTAATTATTTTCCCATTGCCAGTAGTCTTGTTTGCTTTTCTGTTTCTTCTGATGTGTGCTGGCAAATTGAGATTCAACTCAGGTGTGTGCAGGAGAGGAATGTTTTTGAAGGTATCTGTGAGTTCAGCTCTCAGTGTTTGTGTACCTTCCGACTGAATCTCTGTGGTATTAAGCTTAATTTTTCTCGTGTCGCTGTTTGCTCTTTCAGGTTTTCGGAAAGGGGTGAAAATAGTGTGTGCATCACTATGATCAGAACTGAGACGATAAATGCCTGTGAGTACTGTAGAGTCATTTGACCCAGGAGTGAATGCTAATTGTAACCTTTCCCATTGAAGATAAAAGCCTGACGTTAGCAAATTTAGTGGGTTTTTTGTCCAGTGTAAAAGGGGCTTTACAGTAGCCCATTTATCCATTTTAATGGATCCCCACATACAAATGTTCCACCAAAACAAGTTACCCCCAACATGATTTTTCAAGGGTACCATCACTGCATCCTGGGTTAGCGCCACCCAAAGGTTTTAAGAAATACAGACATGATTTTTTCCCCTCCAGAATAATTGGTTTAGCCAGAACTATGCAAGACTAAGATCTGTGTGCAGGTTATTAATTAAAAAAATAATTTGCATGCTTGAGGTTTTCTTTTCTCTTTTTTTTCATGATATTAAGATAGGTATAGAGCATCATTTTATTGTTATACCAAAGTTTAAAATTATAGTATCATTTAAACCCTAGTCTAGTCTCTCTCTATACATCAATTTGACTCCGTTACTACCTCTGGGGGTGGCTCGAAGGCAGAATAATAGCGCAGCATTCCTGCCTTGAGCAGGCTGTGTAAAAGGAGCTAATGATCTGAAAGTTCAATGCTAAAGTACTCTTTTCACTCGCAACCATGAGATCCTTTCATCTCACTTTCAGAAAAACAGCAAAGCAGTGTCTTTCCCAAAAATGTTTAACTATGTATTTTATGATAACAACATTAATACTGCAACTGTATGAGGGAAAAATCCAAATACCACACACAATAATTTTATCTCCCAACATTCAATGCCAACTGGCCTTGACTGTAACAGATTTCGTGAAGCACATCAGCGGTGACACTCAGATCACAGTGACTACAATCAGCCCAACAATCACAGTGTATATCGCCGCCTTAAGGGACATTCACTTCTGAAATCTGCGATGTCTCCGACAAAAACTAAGCCTTAACTAACTCAGTAGACCAGTCTGACAGGTCTTTGTGAAAAACCTTAAAACAAAAGACGACAGTCCAATTTCACCATGAAGCTGCAAACTCACCTTCAACAAGCAGATAAAATCCACTGGGGTTCTTCCTCAGGATCTTGATGGCCACGTCCACCATCTCTGTCAGCGAAGGATCGGTCTCAGTGTTCCTCTCCAAGTCATATGTCAGGTCCGCAGGTTCAAATAGACCTGGAGTGACAGAAGGCACAGTTCAAGGAGAAATAGGATATTATACACGGAAAATAAGCCTAAAGCAAATCCATATACACATATGGCTCTTCATTTACACTTCAATGAGTTTCATAATGACACTGAGACTGGAAACTCACCCAGTAAGTAATCCACGTTGTTAGGGTTTAGTGATAAGAGCTGCTTCTTGTTCCATACATAATGGCCTTTCTGTACAGTTTTAAAAAAAAGACACAAACGTACAGCACAGTGTGTAACACTGCAGTTACTTTGAACTCCTAAATATGTAAATGTAATTGGGAAGATAAAAGAGGGAGAAGAGAAACAAGAAGAGCAAAGAGAGGACTTACTTTATCCTTCACTCTGTCAGTCCACTCCTGCACCAGGTTTCTTCCGTCTTTTCGTGTGCCGCTGTGCTTTGCAATGCCTGGGTACTCCACGTCTGATGTGTTTTTAGGGAACATATACTTCCTCCCTCCACCCATAATCACCTGCAAACCAGCAGAACAGAATAAAACACATTGTAACTGTTTCAGAACAAAATTATCATGTGCCCTGTGTAGGGAGAAAGAAACAGTTGAGTCCTGCTACCCCTGTCAAGTGCACATATGCAGTCTACAATGATAATGTGGGCAGATTTACCATTTAAAGTTCAAAATCGATTGTCAAAACCTGATGTCTACATTACCTACATTACAACTGCAGCAGGTAGAAGGTTTGGGTGCAACATGTTCATGGATGTATTAGGGAGATCTAAATACAGCATTGGAAATGTTAGTGGTGCATAAAGCCAGAAAAGCACAACTTCTGGGTATAAAATTGCGCAGCTCTTCCACATAAGGCGGGTGCTCTTCCTGAGGGCTTACTTATGTTAGTAGCAGCTAATGAAAACAAGAGCAGCTAGCCCCAAGCAGGTCACTATGCGGTGTCCCTGTAGCTCAGTTGGTAGTGCATGCACCCCTGTATTTAGGCTATCAGTCCTCAGCAGTGGCCGCCGGTTCAACTCATGCCTGTGGCCCATTTGCTGCGTGTCATCCCCTCTTACTATCCCTTTCTTGTCATCAGCTGTCACTGTCAAATAAAGGCAAACATGCCCCAAAAATAATTTAAAAAACTGTAGCTGTAGCAACTGAACCTAGCATTAGCTTAATTAACTAATTCCGAGATTGGTTAAAAATGGGGTCTGAAATTTTAATGTTTCAAGCTGACTTGTTTTAACACAAGAGCCCTTTAAAGGGCTCTTATATATACACTTGATGGCTACGTATATGTTATGCTAAAAGACTGAAGCAAAAGCTGAATGCCACAGGCAAAGAATCTTCCTCCCCAGTTGACATATTTCACTTTCGAACAGTGGCCAGTTTCATGCTGGCAAATGCATGCTTGGGTAACAAGTTTAGTTAAGTTTTGAGTTGTGTGCAAAAGTTGAGTGCAAACTTCCCTAAATCCAAGAGAGCAGAACAAAGCTTCACTGGACTGACAAATCAGTGACTAGACGCTTTGGTCCATAGAGACTGAGGACAATCTCCTGGCTTTTGCTGCTTAAAAAATGTGGAAACACTTAGAGTTAAAAAAACAAACAAACAAAACAACTCCAACAACACCTAATCAACCCAAAATCTTCACGGCAGCGCTCCATAATGGGGAGAAACATGTTCTCACTACTTATGAGAATCGGGGCAGAGCCTTGTTTCTGGTAAAGCATGTCCTTGAAAAAATGTAAGGGTGGGGTTGTTAAGAGCTGTATTCTCTTTCATTCAAGCAACTACCTTGTATTTTTTCTATAAGGTTTAACTTCTAAAAACAGTGTAGTATGACCTGCTCCTTGACTCACAATTAACACCAGGTGTTTCTACTATTGTGGGTAGTAAGCTGGATAGCTGGACAGGTTAAAGTTCAGAGCTTACACTAGAGCATGCTAAGCTATAATTGGGAAAAAGCTGTTTGTGGCAGGGGTTAAGCAAACAGTCCATTAATAGACAACACAGATCATCCCGATCAGCTTGTTAATGTAAAAACTGATTACACTGTTTGATTAGTTGATATTCAGTTGACAAAATGCAGATGTTCAACAAAGTCTCTGTTGCCCAGCTGTGCATCGTCAGTGCAACCCAGATTACCCAGCAAATCATGTGAAACTGAGGGCTTTCTAGTGACACATCACTTGGTAATAAGTTGTGCATCAGAATTAATACTTTTGACTCACATCAATGTTGGGAATGTTTTCAAAAAGTTGTCTGGCGATGTCCTTGCAGCCGGCCTGCAGGGCTTCAGCCGGCATCTCATTGTCGGAGTACCAGTCTCTGTCCACGCAGTGGGCGTAAGCAGCACTGGGAGTCGCGTGGTTGACTCGTGTCGTTGTCACTATTCCCACTGACTTGCCTGCAGTGGACAAACACACATACACAGCTGTCTGAGAACATTTCCAACCAGTATGGACAGCAACCGATAACTATTTTAATGTACATATGGGCATTGTATTGTAAGTCTGAACCTATGCTTGAATCACATGAAAGCAATAAACATCTTAGAAAATTCAACTCGATTGTATCAATGCCCATTCCCACACAAAAAGTTATATTGTACATTGTAATTTTGTTGCGTAGCCAAAGTCCCACAAGAAAATGTTCATATAGAATAACAGTTTTGCCAGTTATGTCCACCAATGACCAATGGATGGACTAGTATTTATCAGCATAAAAATAGTTTTCTGCTACACAGTCTTCTGGATGTAAAAGCGTTAAAGGAAATACCATCAGAGAACGGCCCTGTAAAATGACCTGATGAAAAACACTTCTCTATTTCTATTTGCTTTTGTTCAGGAGGTCAGCTGCCGCCTGCCACGCTCCCTGAGGAATGATTGGATTTCTTATTATCTGTGACCCCTGAACCCACACACACGCTCTCTCTCTCTCACACACCCTGACCCCCACTCACCCCTAACTTATCCCCAACACCGCCCCCTGATAATCCTGAAAAGGTACACAATCCTTTCACATCCCTTTCTTCTTCTTTGTGGTGCCTTTTACTAGTTTGTATTTAAAGTGCTGTTCAAGCAGACTGCATAACCCTGTGATGTATCTTTGCTTTGTAGGGTAGAAGCATATTATTAATTTCCCCTCCAGATATCTTTTTAAGTATGCACAAATACTCCACTATGATTAATACTTCGTTTTATGTAGTTTTCCCACATAAAAAGTTCTAAAACTCTGAAAAGGAGCTACTTTTTCTCCCTCACTGAGACATTCTGGATCTGACCACCACTGCTTTTCCTGGGGTTGACCAATGAAAGAGAATTGCGATGTCAAGATAGCTAGCATTAGCACTAGAAGAAACATTTGGAAGAGTTTCCCAGACATGTTTAAGCCTTGGTCAGACCCAGACTCAGTTGAAGAGTCTGCAGTGCACTAAAATCGGCGACAAGTAGTTAAGAAAGCAAAGCATCTTTTATTTGTTTATGTTGCTTGTTATTGTACTTGCAGTGGTTGACACAGCTAATGCCAATGGCAAATTTGTCACCTACCAAATCTAGCCTGCCTGGGGAATATTTGAATTCAGATTTTAAGGAAGTTCACAAGACATCTACCCCATCTGTAAAGAAAAGTGAAAACACCTCTCTAGTGACAGTCTTTGCACAGGTACACATCAGTATTGTCAACGTCAGACATTTTAGATGACATAAACATGGAAAATTTAGAAAATCATTCATGGTGGTCATCCTGCAGGCTTTTTGATCAAAACTGTTTGTTTGAGCTGTAGCTCTATGTTGTGTTCTAGCTCTATGGAGCACTGAACTGTTTATTGCAGTCGAAGCCACTCATAAACAGTCCTGGATATCTACAAACAATAATACAAAGCACTTGAAATTTAAATAAAAGACACAGAAACGTCAGGAATCAGGAAGAAATCATCCATAGCTGTCCAGACTCATATAATGGCCAAAAACTTTGTCCCGGATTTGAAGAAATTTCCTCCAGGCGTTCCTGAGATAAGATGTTCACGGGAACAGGAAGGACATGAGGTTGCAGTAACTCTGACCTTTGAATCAAAACAGACTTTTGTTCTGGATTTGAAGAAATGTCCACCAGGTGTTCCTGAGATAAGATGTTCACGAAACGGGAAAGATGTGAGGTCACAGTGACCTTGACCTTTCACTTCTGACCACCAAAATCTATCGTTCATCATTGAGCCCAAGTGGACATTTGTGCCAAGTTTTAACTGAGTCAGTCAATGTGTTCTTGAGATATCGTGTTCACAAGAGTGGGATGAACAGACGCACACGTGTGCAGACTTAACAACATGATTCCTCCCGGCTACACTTGTTACAGAGGCATACAAAAACAACCAAAAACCTGACGAAAGTTCACAGCAACTGTGGCCACATAAGAGACTTTTTTAAAATGAGCAGTTAAAAGTTAGTCCCCTGCTGTTTTAATTGAGAATACATAAAAAAAAATAGCTCTTTGGGTCAAGTTAATGTCAATTATAAACTGCTCTAAGGAGAACTTTGGTTCAAAGGACCAACAGCTGAAAAAGGGAATGAGCAGAGTGGAAAAACAGAGCATCGCTTTCAAGAACACTTCAAAGTCATTGCTTTGAGCGATCAAGTCGCCACGGTGAGTATTCCCACTTCCCATTAACACAGCAGTAACTACAACCTCAATTAGGTTTCCTCGGACGTGAAACGCATGATAATTGATGGCAGACATCTGAAAATTTACAATTCTGCATCCCTGTAGACACAAAAAAAGCATCTGTGACAGAGGCCCGTGTTATGTTACGTTTCTTTAATGTCACTCTACCTGCATCTTTAGCCCATTTGAGGATGGAGGTGACCTCGTTGCCCTCTGTGGTGTTACACTGGGACCGGACAGCAGCTGCACTCACTCCCACCGTGCCCTCGTTGGCCTTGACCCCGCAGAGGTAAGCTGTGGCTGTGCCAGCACTGTCTGGCACCTGTGCATTAGTGTTGTACGTCTGCAGAGTTACAAGCCATAGACATGTGGTCAGAATCAAAATACTGCTTATAGTCATCCTGACATGTTTGCAACAGGTTGTTTGTGTGATGTAATTTGTTTAGACATGACAGTAAATGGACTGGTGATATTTCAGTATGTCTAGTTTTGCTGAGATTGAAGGTGGAGCTGGTGTTATTCTTGTCTTCTGCAAATCATATGGAAAGACCACAACCAACAATACTTTGTGGCTCTCAGCCCCGGGCTCCTTGGTTCCTTCGAAGATGCAAATCCTTAAAAACAGTTTTATCTTTTAAAAATGCCTCAATAGTTTCTTGAAACAGCTGAGATTTGTAGTTTTAAGCAAAGGTTAGGAGGAAATACTACCTTTGTTAAGGACTACTTCCAGGCACGGATTAAAAGTAGAATATTTAAGTTCTGTTGCTAGGGGTCTCTCACATTACAACAATAACAAAAGTATTTTGATGACATCTGAAGCAGCGTGGGATCATGGGACTTGGGTCTTCATTGTCAAACGACCACCATTACTGATGAAAATCTATCTGACATGACTCGGGCAGAAATCATGTTCATGGACGAGGTAATGTATTTAAGTTTTTAATCCGATGTTTAGTCATGTTCACTTCGACTTCCTCTCACTCTGTCGAGTTCGACGTACCCCGTGTTTTCACAAAAGTTATAGCAACTAGCCGCTAGTACGAAACGCACAATTGCTTTAAATAAATTACGTATTTCTGTGGGCTTGAACATGTTGGAAATGTTTGGGATAATGTAAGTACACGGCTCAATAAAATAAATCTCATCTGTCTAGTGTTTTTAGGCACTTTAATGCAGAAATGTTACATATTATAGCTTTAATACACATTTATGTTTATTTTGTCAGACATAACAAGCGTTTTATAGACATCACCTCGGGCTCTGGGAATTTGTGAGTGCATTTCTGCAATTTTTTTTGCCTTTTTTTTTTTTTTTTGGACTAAACATCAGTTAAGCAAGAAAATAATCACCAGATAAATCGGTGAGGAAGATAATCTTAACTATTTATAATTGCAGAAGAAAAATATAACTGATATCACTTCTGTAATTTACAACAGTTTGTGTAATGTGTGAAGTTATTTTTCAGTTAAATCCTTTTATCCATGAGCAGCAGGAATTTGTGCACGGCATCTGCAGTCTCCAGCCTTTGCTCACACAGTGGGTAACCTTTAATTACCGCTGATTGGGCTTATTCAGATCTTTTGACAGGCTTTTTTTTATTATCTGTTCCACACAGGTTCCAAGTATATACTGATGATTGCTTGTATTGTGTTTGACCTTTTTACTTTAAAGTTTCCCTCCAGACACTTATGACTAATATTTTCTTCAACATGGTTTTCCTTTCTCACATAATAAGTTTTTAATTTTTGTTTACATTTGTTTCACATTGAGAAAGTCTAAATCTGTCCATCACTGTTTACACTAGACTGACTGTGAAAGGCATGTAATTAAATGCTTAACAATTTTGGAAAAATATTTAATTGCAATTATTTTGGCTGATATTGCAATCGGAATATGATTTGCGATATCAGAGGAAATGATAAATTTTCATTGGGGATCTGTTCCAAATGAAAATCCTTTCTTAAAGGTAGAATAAGTAAGATTTGTCAGTTGCAGTTCCCAGGACTTTAAATACCGATGTTTTTGGTTGGTAAAGAGCACAGCAAAAATAATGAAAAAATACGTATGGGTGGATTGACAGGGACTATTTTTTAGTCTATGCATTTTTTGGGGGGTAATCCTGCAAAGTATTTAAGTCTCTGCAGCACAACAATATTTAATTTAAAATGGAATTTTGGCAAACATTTTGCCTTTAACACCGCCTGTGATTTTAAAATTGCAGTAGGCCATACTTTGATTCTTATAAAAATTCTGTTAGTTGTTCAGTTCTAGCGTCAGAGGAAACATGATAGAGATTCAGCCAAACATGTTTGAGCCTCCATCAAACCCACACTCAGATGAGGAGTCTGTTGTGCACCGAAATCAACAACTTGTGTGCATAGCTTGTTAGCGTGTTATCTTGTAACTGGCAGTGGCTGACACAGCTAATGCTAACTCCCACTCTCTGTACTGTCAAGTCCACTCTGCGCTGGAGGTCTCAGGTTTGGATTTTGGGTTTCTTTGCCTACTTAAAAAAATATTAGTTTTAGAGACATCTCACCCTTCTGGAGAGGAATGCGAAAACACGTCTCTGATGACAAACTTTGCACAGATACAAGTCAGTGGAGTCAGGGGCACATTTTAGGGGTATAAAGAAAAAGACATTCTTGAGTGAAGGGGATCCTCAAACAGATCTTCAAACCCTGCTTTCTCTGAATAATCCAAATAGTTTTTGTTAATGACAGGATTATTCCAGGAAGTTCTCAGTTTATGTAAGTGGAGAGATTGCTTTTTCCACAGTACTCACAGAGGAAACATTATTCTCCACTTGTAAATGTAACCTGACATGACTAATAAATATATATGCAGTTAACAGGTCATTTCATGCTCATTGATGACAAATAGAATATACCAGGCTTTGGCTAGACAGACAGCACTTGTTAATAGGATCAGTTAATTGTGGGTTTTGGTCTTTTCATTGGTTTTATTGGCAGTAATAAAAAATATAGAATAGACTGGATGGCTTTTAATCATATGTGTAACATAATACGCAGCATGTATAGCGTGACACAACGAGTGACCTTGTTTACGGTCACAGGCATTGTGGGGAAGCCATTAATGGCCACAGCGAGATCAATACGTTGTGTATGTGTGTATGTGTCCACATTTTATGATTCAATAATATCCGAGTCAGACCTTGGCCAGAGACACAAAAGGGAACTTGTCCATCTCCAGCTGCGTCTCCTCTCCACTCTGTCCGTTCAGCTGACCTTTCAGTATTCGAGCAGCCGTCACCGTGGGAACGCCCATGCCTACACAGGCGCGAAAAGCAGATGGACGGTTAGGATTGCACTTTTTTTCCCCTCATGGTGAACAAGAGGAGAAAAAAAACACTTTTCATTTACTGCTGTGCACAGATCGTTTTGTTTCATCACTTCAGAACAAGATGACTGCTGTTAGGCAAAACATTTTCTTAGATACAAATCATTTCAAAAACAGACACTTAAAAGCATAGTTTGGATCACTTGAAGTGGGGTTGAATGAGGTACTTATCCATTTGGAGAAGCAGAAAGGACAATAAAACCCCCGCTGACACTGATACCCCTCACCGCCCCACCATCTCGCCTCACCTCTTCATTAACACTGTGAACCTGCACATTTCTTGTCAAATATTTTGCACTCCTATATAAAACTGTACAGCTCATTCACCTACTTAAATAAAAGTCACACTTGTAGATAATGTTTCTGCTGATTTTATAGTTTGTTTTTTTGTATGTTATTGGCTGTTTTCTCTGTTTCTATTCATGCCGTTTAACTGACAGTACTTGCCTTAATCTTTATGAATATTTCTAGCAGTATTTTCTTGTCATGTACCAACATACCACAGCCAATTCCTTGAATGTGAAAACTTACTGGGCAATAAGACTGATTCAGATTGTGATGCTGAGTACCAGCATGGCAATGTACTGCTGTGGACAGGGGCAGCAGCACCACCTAAAATATCAACATCAGTTTAAGTGTCAGCTACAGTTAGAATATTTGCATCACTTTGTCTTGCTGTCAGACAGTCTTTTCAAATGGAAACCGCTGTTATTTAAGCCAAATATCATTCTCTCTCTCGCTCAACCAGCCTCCTTTTGCAAAAACAGTAATGTTACCTCGGGAGGTGCTGGTCTACTGCTGTCTCCATTTGTTATTTTGTGTTACTATGTGACTTTGATGAATCTGTGCTAACCTTTTAAATCACTAACATCACACAATAACACCAACAAACCTACCGATAGAGGCATTGATAGACCAGCAACTCCAGTGTTCTTGTCAGTGTCATGGCTCCACAGCAGCACATGACATAGCTCCCTACACCAGTATTCCTGCTGCTTCCCCAAACTGGGGGCATGCTGATCACCATCTACTGTACATAATACACTGACTTTGGATAAGTAGCTCATACAGCCCCTCTTCAAATAATCCTAACAATCCCTTTAAAGAAAAAGAAGGTCAAAAACAGAGGTAAACTAGAGGGGCACAGACCTCCGCCAAGGCCAAATGCCCAATCTTGCAGTGTTAACCAAAGTGAAAAATAATCTGTGTATCCACCCCGTGATTCAGATCCGCTCCAAAATTATCCAAAGTTATTCTTTGGCTCATGCTACACCTTTCCACCACGTTCATGAAAATCGGGCCGGTAGTTTTCCATAATCCCTTCTGATCAAAACAGACAAACAGCACTGAAAAAATAACCTCCAAGAAAGGACCTTGTGTAGCTGACCTGTAACTTGTAGGATGATGGCATCTTGTTTTGGATGCCTAGGTCTATTTTGATGCCTTAAGGTAATGTGGAAGACTGCCCAGCATGAATAAAGCCTGCACAAAACCCAAGGCTCACGGCGGAAACAGTTTATTGTGCAGCTGAGTCATGTTACTTCAACAGAGTCCTGTAGTTTCGCTGGTGTACGATAAAATGTATGTCTGGAAAACATTCTACAGATAGACAATCACTCATTGATGAGTAATCTTACAACTTTAAGTTGGAAAATGCTGCCTGTTATTCTCTAACTACTGTATGCTAACATGACCATGCATGCAGCAGTGTGCAAGAATGTCACGTTGTGCCTATAGTCCAAACAGAGACAGCAGAGGCCCAATGGAGGATAAAGGTTATTATGCGACCAGTGAGTGTCCCGGCACAAACAGAAGCCCAGTGATCTGGCAGCAGCACAGTTGTTTTGTTTGATACCATTCATTCACCTCGCACGTTCGAAAACATTTGAAAAATCTCATTCACTTTCTGCTGGATTACTGGATTCTCTGTAGCATCGTTTCAGCTTGAGTAAAACCTCTCGGCTGGACATAATTAATCTCATCCATGAAAAATAACAAAAGGGAAAAGTGGATCTTTAGTGATGAGCTTACTGCAGCGAGGTTACCTTCAACCTTTAAGTGGATTTACACAGTGTTTGGACAGACTTCATCTTTTTTTTTTTTTTTTTTGGCCACCAATCAAGATGTAAACATAACAATGTCATGGTTTACCATCTCCAAGGAAGAGGATGAGGTTCTTTGCTTTGTTTTTATTGAGATTTTGCAGCGTCAGTGCGTTCTTCAGGGTCCGCTGAGCCCAAGCATTCCAAAACTTGGGATCCTTTTCTTGTTCTGGGTGTGAGAAAAAACAAGTTAGCTCAGGATAATTAAAGGGGCAGTCCACCCCAAAATCAAAAATACATATTTTCCACTGGCCTGTAGTTCTACTTATCCATCTAGATAGTTTGGTGCGAGTTTTGGAGACTTCAGCCATAGTCTGCCTTCTCTCAAATGTAATGGGACTAAATAGCATTCGGCTTCAAAGCACCAAAAAGGTACATTTGAAAAATTAAAAACCAGTGTTTCTTTCCAGAAATCATGACCTAGTTACTCAAGATAATCCACAGACCTTCTTGTGAGCAGTTTCATGTAGGAACTACTTTCGTTCTAGTAGAAAAGAAAGTAGTTCTGGTAGATTCTACTGCAGAAAGAAAGTAGTTCCTACATGAAATTGCTCACAATAAGGTGTGTGGATAATTTTGAGTAACCAGGTGATGATTTTTGGAAAGAGACACTGTCGAGCACACCACAAGCTGAGTTTCAAGGCTGACATCTCTACGGCCAGGGAAAAAATATGTATTTTTGATTTGGGGGTGAACTGTCCCTTTAAAAGAATTAAAAGTCAGAAAATGACTAACACCTGTGATAATTTCCTACAGCCTGTGCAAGTGTTTCATGTGTCTTACATTTATGCGACCAACAGTCTGAAAAGAGACGAAAAAAAAAAAAGAAAAAATCCTCACATTTGAAAGCTGAAACCAGAGAAGAAATCGTAAAATCGTTACTTTTCTGTGAATCAACTAATTGATTACCTGACTAATCACTGCAGCTCTGTCACCAGTCTCACCAGTCTCCTACAGAGCCGCAGCGTGATCATTTCTAAAGAAAATGTCTTCAGGGTTTTGACAAATATTTCATTGGTATATTGTTGGCAGCTCTGACCAAAAGATGGATGCGGCATGCTGGACCGGCCATAAATAACTGGATAGATGTGACAATGGAGATTTAAAAGATGGAAAATTTTATTTTCTGTTCAAACTTAAAGATGGACATCATCATCTTTTTTTTTATTGATTTACTTTTTCCTGATTGTGTTTAAGTGTCCACATATCTGTAACAGTAACATGTATGCAGCTGAGTGAATCCAAACTGCTACAAGCATTTTTATTTATTTTAACTCTCCCTCGCTGGGTGTATATAGTTATGTTATGTCTCATTTTCATCCCTTGAAAATGAAAACGATAGACTTTCAATCTAGAGAAAATAAGGCTGAGAGACTATATTTTAGGTACAAAATACTTTTTTATTTTCCCTTTTTATTCTTGGCTTTGAAATTACAGCAGATATTTTTTCCTCAGTGCTTGCACATCCATTTGTGTTACCTGTGGATGTAATAACAAAGCATTTGAAAAAAAAAGTGAAAAAGAAACAAAAGAAAATGTATTCAAACAATGAATTCCTGTTAATTTCCTGGCACCACTAAATTAAATACAGCTGCAAAACATACCCAGTTTTTGAAACACAGGAAATCCTTCCCTAAAGAATGCTTATAGTCTGATGTCAGAGTGAATCTGCTCATTACAGAGGAACTGTGGGTGGATTGACTGTCTGAACCCAGCTTAAAACAATCTCCTACAAAACATCCTGTGTGTCCTGAACGTCTCCTGTGACATTACAGGAAACTGGACAGTTGTTTGTTTGTTTGTTTTTTTCTGATTTTTGTTTGTTGGCGACTGACTAACAACACAGTTACTTACCAGGGAATTGTGGCTTCCCCAAACTCCCCACGATGAGACAGGAGCAAATGATGAGCAGGGCTGTCACCTTCATGTTGTCGTCTGTCGTGTGCGGCTGACGCGTTACTCTAGACAGCCATAACATGCAACTCTGAGAAGCCGAGGAAGCCTGTCTGCAGTCGCGTCACAGCTAGCGGGACAAAAAGAACACACACCAGTAATTACTTCTGTGTCATCTCATCACACATTGACTCAGACATACTGGTTTAATATCTATTTACTCTGTGATGACTTGACTACGCACACTTCTTGCAGGCAAACAACACACTTCATGCAGCACGTGCTGTAGGCTACCGCTGCACGTATCCACTCTGTAAGTGGTCGATATAGTCACAGGCTTGTCCTCCAATACTCCACTGGACTATTGGTTCTTTACTTTGTGGGACCTTAAAGGAATAGTTTGGATTTTCTGAAGTGGTATGAGGTATCCATCCATAGTCAGCGTATTACCTACAGTAGATGTGGAAAGGGCCAGCAGTAAAACATATCATCAAAAAAAAATTAATATCAGTTTCAAGGAGTAACGTGTAATGCTGAAGGCAACTCCAAACAAACAGGGGACAGCATATCACCAGAGTAACCACTAATTCCTCCTTAGTATACTCTTTGCAGCAACTGTCTTTAGCTGTAGCTAGCCTACTAGCTGCTGTTAGCTGTGCAGCTAGAGGCCCTCCTGTGACTCCAGTCTGGCTGGCCCTGCAGCTCGGAGTGCTGGCCGAGTATTTAAGCTTGCAACAGAATCGGACTCAGCAGTCTCTCAGTGAACATAGTTGGACCGGCACCAAACACAGCCTACTGAGACTGTCGGTGTGAGACTGAGGTATGTTCTTTGATCAGTTAACAAGCTCATGTTTGTTCAGTAAAAGAGAGGAACTTGAATTCAGACGCCATCTGGTTTATGATGGGCGATAAATGTAAGAATATTTACTTATTTTGCTCATTTACTGGACTATAAAATCTAAGACAGCTTGTAAACGTAGCAACCTGGCCTCTCACATTCATCTCCCAGCTGAAACTAAAGACCCTTTTCCATACACACGTGAGCTGGTTTGGCATGACTTGGTTTGACTTAGTTTGACTTGGCCTGTCAGCCCAGCGCAGCAGAGGTTTGCATTTCTATTACAACAGGACCACCTGCTTGATGGTGTGTCTTTAACTGAACACAATCTTGACGAAGCTCGAGTCAAGCGGCTGTAAAGCGGTGGATAAACGGTTCACATACGTCTTTGGGATAAACACGCTGTTCCCTTAAATTCTTCACAATAAAAGCCCCCTGTATTTTTTGTTATTTAAACACTTTTATTATGAAGCTGCACAATCTGTTGTCTCATTTGGGGTTTCACCACCAGTAACTTAACAGGAATCATGAAATTGGGGAAACGCACATTTTTTAGAGGGGAAGAAGTCGTCACAGGTCGGCTGCGGTTGGCAAGATGTCACAGCAGCCTGCTTGGAGGTGGTGGGGCTCGCTTTGGCCCCACTCCAGATTAAGTTCACTTTGGGTTTGAAGAGATAAAAGTAATGGAAATGCAAATCAGCGTGGCACGGTTTGACTCTGCCTTAAGTGCCAGTGCAATCAGACTATCGCCTCTTGAGGCACAAAGTAGTATTTCCAGACAGCACAGGCCTGGACTAGCTGGTTAGCATGCTAACTTCAGTAGCTATTTCTGCAATACCATACATGGATATTTTTGACATAACATCACAACTGTTACTTCTTCACATTTTGTTGATAATGTTAGTTTTTTGAATGATTTAAATTTAAATTCTGGCCATATCATACACATATGCTATATTTAGAATATTTTCATAGCTTCACCTTGCCATCAGACAGCCTTTTCCAAGGGGAAACTGCCATTATACCACTCAAATATTGCTCTTTCCAAAGCCACCAGACTTCTTTGACAAAAAGTAATTTTCCCTCAGAGAACACAGGAGTTTCTGGTCAATGATCAATGGTCAATTATTGTGTGACTTTAGTTTTTTAAAGGGTTAGTTCAGGGTCACCAAAGTCGCACACACGATAGCACAAACAAAGTAACCAATCGAGGCAGCGGTAGACCAACAACTCCCGTGTTCTGCACGGAAAAATTACTATTTTTGTCAAAGAAGTCTGGTGGCTTTGGATAGAGCAGCATTTGGCTAATATAACATCAGTTTCTCATTGGAAAATATGTGTGATGGCAGGATAAAGCATTGAAAAGACTTGATTAGCTTTCTACACTGATAATGCTTCTCCAAACTTGGGGTATGCCGACTGCCATCTACCATAGGTAATACACCAATTATGGATAAACACCTCAGACGACCCCACTTCAAATAATCCGAACTATCTCTTTTAAGAGATCAAGAGTGTCCCTTCTATCACATAGCTTTTCCAACTGAAGAAACAGGAAAAATAAGGCTGTGTGGGGAGGCAAAAAGCACAAGGATAATGCACTTGATGAAATGTATTCCTCTTGTGTTGTTGAACCTGATGTCAGTGGTAAAAAAAAGAACATCTTTCAGCCCACCATCAGACTGTGCAGCAGAAACAAAAGGGGATCTTAGTAAAGTTAAGCTGGAGGCCTCGCTGTGAATGTAAGTAGTCACAATAGGGGCCCTTATGGGTCCTGGCCAGTCAGGCTTTCATCTATAATTATCCACACCCTCCTCCTTTCTTCTCTGCGCTTATAGTCCAAGGTCATTTTAATGGGATTGAGCTCCATAGCACTGAGAGGTTTAAGGGCCATAATAAAGCCGATTAACACCAAATGATTGACTGGACACACGTCCACACATTAGGAAAAAAAAAACTCTCAAGATACCAATACTTACATCGCTAAAATCTTTCACCTGTGCAATTGTGATAGGAGGATATTTTTTTTGTTGTTGTTGAGTGTGAACAGGGTTGCATGCAAACATCTTAAATACTGCACCCTCCAAAGTAATGTATTATACAGTTAAATCTAGGAATGTAACAATGCCAAGAACTCAAGTTACGATAATACTCAAGCCAATCTATTCTGAATTTCAGGGGCTGATGATTTTAGGGTGTGAAAAAAAGCCTGTATCGATATGTATCAATATATCGTTTTTGCAATGATCCATCAAATGTGCTTATCAAACACTTGTGACAAATTGTAATGAAGGCAGGATATTTTACAGTTTAACGATAAACCAAAATTATATCAGTACACTGAAACAGTAAACTATATTTAATAATTATAAATAATTATGAATAAAAGCATAAATACAAATAGATAAATATAAATCATAATATATATTAGCCCTGAATTAAGAAAAATGTTGCCTTTAAAACTAAAAAATAAGCACAATCTGCATTTTCTTTGATCAAAGAAAAAGTTTGCACATATCGGACAATATATATACTGATCCCATTTTAGATCAAGCTGTGCTGTGATAGGCCAATATTCGTCTATTAATATCAGTCGACCGATATATCTGTCTGGCTCTACATAATATCAGGATAAAAAGTCAAATGAAAAAGTAAATAAATATGACAATTATTAAATAAGAAATCTGATGTGTACAGCATTTTTGTATGTATAAAACTTGTTTTCTTTTTAATTTAAAGTGTGTCTGCTTTCCTTGTTTAATAAAATCAAATAAAAGAAACCAGTCATGACCTCAGCATGTGCCAAAAAAAAGGGCATGACTTGGGTTTTTGGCACTGAATACTTGAATCATACAGTGTATGAACAACTGCAAAACAAAAACAATGCAGCAGTCAGTAGCAATCCTATTATAGAACAAAATAAAAATGACAAAATAAAATAATTAACCAGTATTATTGCATGTCTTTGTTAAATAATTGATTCTGATTGGCCAATTACAGCGTTCTAAGGTCTGTTAGGTGTCTGTTATTTCTGAATAACCGACCGTTGCTATGGACGCAGTTCTGATCAGTGACTCTGGTGGAGCAATACAATAACTTTCACCTCAATAAAATAGTTTTAAAATGAACATTTTGTGCCAAATTATTGATTTTTTTAAAAGTAAGTAGCTGTGTAATAGGTGGGATAATGTAAACAGGTCATCATTGCAAAAAAAAACCTCTTCAGGGTGATTCAAGACCTGAACATGGTATTTACTTTGCAATAATGACCTGCTCACTGTGCATTATCACTTATATATCATTGTAGATATCATCACAGTCCAGTACAGTATGGTATTAAGATATTTTTTTTATGTGGTATTCAATATATTATTACATCCTACTTAAACTGATATCTGTTTTGTAAAATAGTTTTTTCCAACAAGCCCTGGCCTGTTGTAACCTATTATACACGCACCATAACTTTGAACATCATGTTTTCTTACTGACTCTGGTGAAATTACAGAAAATCATCGAATCAGCAAATAAGCAAGCTTGTTTAGACTGGAAACCACCATCATGCTTAATAATAAAATAAAAGCAAGTCTAAACCAACCCAAGCATATAAACGAAACGACCAGGCAGAAATCAATGGATAACATAAGAAGGTATTAATTAATCCAAGATGACATTGCAGAAAACAGTTGGTTTTACCATTCTGCAGATGCAGCAGGTAGTCAGCACCCCTTAAAAGCGGCCAGGCCCGCCCAGGGGCAACGAACCAGCCAGTCTGCAGGTAAAGTAGCAGAGCAGTACCACCACGGCCACCAGCAGGATGCCAGTTAGGGCAGTGGTCAGTATCACGTGATATCCCCCCTCATTCATGGTGTCACCAAACATTCGGCTGCTCCAACGTGTCCCAGCTGGTGTCAAATGGGGTGAAATTTCCCAGCAGTAAATAACTTCACCCCCTCTGAGCTCTTAGCTCCGCTGCTGCTGAAGCCCGAAGCAAGCCACTTAAATGTGTCACTCCAGCAGGTAGCAGCTCCAAAGCAAGGATTAGGCTTTTAATTACGCTCAGAAGTACGGGGCGGTTAGATAGAGGATGCAAAACATTCTAATCAAACCGTCACATGTATTGTGCCATGCCTGCCTGGTTTTCAGACAGACAAGATTGTGTTATCTTCTCTGTCTCGGTTCACTCTGTCTGCCAAGGACACTAAGCACAGTTGCCAGTTTTTAAATAGGCAACTTGGTTTGCTTCTCACACCAGGCTGCCTCGTCCAACCTCTTGTATGCACACAGAATCACTAACGTTTAAGCTGAATTTCACATTAAAGGGGACGTATTTTACCCCTACTGACACAAATGCAAGATAATCAAACTTGTTTTTTAATCACAGTTTCAAGAACTTAATGGATGGAGTCAGTCTAAAGTTTGTGATGATGTTAATGTGATGTGATTTGTTAATGTCTAAAATAAGTGTATTTTCACATCCTTGTGTGCACAACAGTCCTGTCTACTCTACCTTTATTTGCTTTGCTTTAATTGTTTGTTCATAGCTGTCATGTCTATTCTATTCTTGTGTAACTTACATAGGGATGTAACAATATATCAAATACCACGATGTTGCCATAAAAAATTGTCAATACTAGGGATATAACCATACCAAAAATTCAACGTATGATATTACCGTGATTAAAAGTCCATAATATGATATTCACCACAATATTAAAAAACAAAGAAAACTGACAATTTGAAAAGATTTCCCTTATTAAATAATTAATCCGGTATGATTAACCACGCAATGTCACAATATTTAATGTCACAGTCTGGTATGGTATTGAGATTTTTTTTTTATTGAGATATTGCATACTGGACTGTGATGACATCTACCATGAAATTTAAGGGTGTAAGAAAATACTGATACACTCGAGTATCACGATATTATGTTTTGTGAAACTGCACCGATTCTCAAAAACACCATATTGTGATACTGTGATTCGCGTAGCAGTATATAAAGAGGCGCGGCAGTGTTAAACCCCAGTGTTGTTATCTATTAGAGATGAAACAGTATGAAAATTTCATATCATGATTATACTGACCAACATAATCATAGTTTTGTTGAAATGTGCTGAAAATGTATTGATACGCACACTGACATCACTCACGGCCTTTATAGTGAAAACCTCTCAACGGCCTTGAATGCATCATGACCTTTGGTACAAAACACATCCACGTTGCTGCTGCATTTGTTAGACTGTTGCTAACTCAACTTGTTGCTTGATGCTGAACAGTAGTTACCATGGGTTTGTCAAACCACAGTAATCAAACACGGTTATCACGATAATTAAAATTTTAAACGGTAATTAATTGCCTGGAATTTTATCGCGGTTCATCGTAAAACTGATCATTGTTTAATCCCTATTATCTATCCTGACTGTTCTAATAAGAGAGCTGAAGCTGTGGACCGTCATGAAACTTTACTTCAAGTCAAGAACGTCGCTGTCGTGAAACCTTTAAGTATCAGACTGTTAAAATATGTAATTAGAAAGATTACACACTCAACTGTCACATTAAGTGATGTCATGACTTTCTCTCTCCAAAAGCTAACGGCTGATAAAAGCCGATAAAAGGACCAAACGTCACTTATAAAGCATTTTGTGTGAGCACAAAACTTAACTAAACTACGATAAACCTACGACAAATTGCGACTTTCTTGACTTGTAAAAATGAGATTTTAAATTGACAAACATCGTGTGTAATCTGAGGCACAATTCAAAGGGAATCAAAAAATAATTTGTGTGTCTCCACAGACTGTTTTTTTCCAAAGTTAGGTCCTATGGGGGACACCAGAAGAGGAGGGCTTCCCTCTCTATTGCATAAAACAGTAAACTTTTTAAACAATGTTTTTATGCATGTGGTGGTGTGTTCTTTACACAATGTCAGTTTCCTGAAAATGTGATGTAAAACTTTGCAATACATCACCTTGCTTACAAAATCACAATATATCACAATATATTGAATTGTAACCCCTGTATTGCGTATCGTGATACAATACGTATCACGATACGAGTTACGATTCATTTTTGCCAACTACGCAGTCCTGATATTACATTGTTGAGGTTTTTATTTTATTTCATTTAATGTTATAAAAAGGCCTGCTGGTGACTGCTGCATTGTTTTTTGTTTTGCAATTGTACATAGATAATTCAAGCATTCATTTCCAAAGACAATTCACGCCAATTATTTGCACACACTCAGTCATGGCTGACTGCTTTATTAAAAAGGGAAAGCAGAAGCACTTCAAGTTAAAAGGATAACTGAATTTTAAATGAACAAAAAATGCTGTACACCATCAGATTTATTATTTATAAAGATCATGATTTTTCTCTGTTTTTTCCTATTTATTATTTATTTATGGTTTTTATTTGATAGGAACAGATACAGTATACAGATACAACCGTAAAACAAATGCTAATTTGCATCACCTGTTCCCAGAAGTGCTTTTACAGAAATAACCCAATAAATATTGTGTCGTGGACTTTTTAATCACAGTATTATTGTACCTTGAGTTTCTGGTTTTGTTACATCCCTGGTTTTCATTGCTCTCTATCACTGAGAGCCATGAAAATCTAATTCTGAAAACTCCAACATACTGTATGTGCAAAAAGACCATGCTCCACCAAATAAGATATAAATGGTGTCAAAATAAGATTTTGCTGCAGCCTCCTGATCGTTTAAGGGGAGAAGAAACAGGAGAAGGTGCAGGGAAACCCAGGAACCCACTTCTACAATCTCCAGCTTTCAGGTTTTTTTATCAAAAATTACAACATAAAATCACATATGACTTGGTGATTAAATGAATTAAAAGTGTTTTACTGAAGCCAAGTGAAGCCAATCAATGAGCAGCGCTTGATCCAAGTGAAAAACGGGATGTTAACGGAGCTGTTCGCGGTGCAACAGTTGAACAAAAACTCCACCTTTTTAAAAAAAAAACCTCCTGATCAAGTGTCTCATTTGACATTGATTCAGTAAAAGGATAAACTCGCAGCAACATTCAGAAAAGATGCTGAGAGGAGAGATGTAAAGAGTGGCTTTAACACAAGCTGTCACCGGGATCGAGCCGACAGACAGCGTGTTTCTACAAAAAACCAACATGTTTTCTGTGTAAAAACAAGCCCGGAAAAAACAAAACAAAAAGTAAAGTTGTATCGTTGTTTTACTCACTGCAAGTGTCGATTTCACAGCGGGACAGAAATCTACATCCAAACGTGCGCGCAGTTCATTCAGTCCTTCACCTTGAAATGTGTGTCCTTGTCGCAGCTTTCAGTCCTTTTTATAAGGCCACACTTGTTCGGCTCTGGCTCTGGGGGTCTGAGAATAGCGGTCTGTATCCCACGAGGGGGGGAGAAAAAAAAAAAAAATCCCTCAGAAGCAACGATGCCATGCTGCTGCTGCTGCTGCTGCTGCTGCTGCGGGAGAACATGGACCGAGAGCTCCGCCTGTCTGACGACCCGGGCATCGCTTCAAGGACAGAGCAACGTAATTGCAAAAGTATTTGCAATGCAAGTATTAATTAATTTATTTATTTGTAAAAGTACAGAGGTATTTTATTTTCAGACCTCATGCATGAATGACTCCGTCAATGATAGGGGAGACCAGGGTAAATTGTAACATTTTTTTTTTTTTCATTTTCCTTCATTACCCACAGACTATTTAATGTACACTTGTCATTTTTTATATAAGAAACATACATATGTGCACTAATTAATAATGCAATTCATATATTTTCACTAGGGCTACACAATTAATTGCAATATTATCGAAATCGCAATATGGCCAAGTGCAATATCCAAATCACAGCGCCAGAACCAAATAATTTTTTTTTTTATATATATATAATTTTTTTTGGGCCTTTTGTCTTTATTTGGATAGGATAGCTGAAGATATGACAGGAAGCGGGACAGAGAGGGCGGGGATGACATGCAGAGGAGGACTGACAGCCTCAGTACATGGGGCACACGCCCCACCAACTGAGCTATAGGGCACCCCACCAAATAATTTTTTTGAAAAAGGAAAAATGTGTCAGAAAACAGCTTTATAATGAAGTACTGTGGTGCTGCAGAGATGCCCTGGCCCCAAAAATCTTGTTCTCCAGATGTAAGAAAGCACGTTTGTTTGGCACAGATCCCCAAAAATATCACCTTATCACGATTTTAATAGTTTTTTTGTTTGTTTGTTTGTTTTGTTTTTTTTTTAAGATGAGATGAGATAAAGACTTTATTAATCCTGAGGTGAATTCTTGTGCCAGATTGCTTCAAAATTATAGTAACATAATAACAACAATAGAGCATCAAATAAGTTAAATATAAACATAAATTATGAAGTGTACAAAGAGTAAATGCAAAGAAACAGTGACTAAAAGAGTAATGATAGAAATAGACAAGAACAAAATTAGCTAAATAGAAAAAGTATTCACAATTACATTGAAAGTAATATTGGCAGTGGTATTGAGAGGTAGTAAAAAAGTTATATTGCACCAGATAATATCACAATTTTGAGTGTAATTACACACGATACTAATGACAGACAGTGATTGTGAAAGTAATATTACACAGTGTAATAAAACATGACATTAAACAATAGAAAAAATGATATAATAAAAAGTACTATTGCACATGATGATGAAAAGTACTATACATGATATTAAAACATGACATAATAGAGGCCTGATATTTCACATGACAATGAGCACATTTTTTCTTTTGTTTTTCAGTAAAAATTAAAATTGTAATGCAGAAAGGATCATTCCCACTATAATGGCATTGCATATCGCAATTGCGTTTTCAGTCAAAATAATCGCAATATGACTTTTTACCATATCATGCAGCACTAATTATCACTAATAAGGACAAGACAATAATATTGGTGGGGGCAGTTGTTACAGTGGTTGAGGGTAATACTGAAAAAATAAATCATATTAACCACTGTATCTCAAATAAAAGCACACCTGAACGTGGTCACATTACTGCTGTAGTAACTAATAATGTTATGCAAGATTTTTTTGTATAAGATAGAAATTTCTTTGAATGTCTGGCATCATTTGCATTAAAAGCAAAGGTATGTATGCTCTGAGCTGTTTGTAAATGCGTTAGGAGGTCAGAGAGGTAAGGGTCTCTGCAGACACAGACACCACCACTCATATGTGATAACTGAAAGGGATTATGTTTATGAGTCTTTTTGTATTTTTTGTCTATTTTTAGGAAAATGCTGCAGATAAAACTTTAAGATCTTCATTTTCTAATACAAAATTATGTCAGCATGGACAAACAAGGTGCCTGCATTAGGCTGTGTGACATCGCAGCCACGATAACATCTTGTGTTAGCTAGCAACACTTACATTAGTGTAGTTTGTACATGCTAATTTTTGTCCAACAACCTAGCAATCAAATTAGTTTCAGTTCAAATTGACAGTCAACTAAACTTTACACATACTGGTCATCCAAAAAGTAACTGTCATACCTCTAAATCAGTTTGTTGCTGAAAACTTCTGCCAGGGTGAAATGATCCTCCTCCTTAAAGACACCACATCGACCACTTCGGCATGTTGCTGCATTATGTCAACGCCGCCGCCATATTGGACAGTGTGAGTCTGACCTGCAGACAAATATATATATAAACGGGGCATCTGCAGTTTCCTGGATAAAAACACTTTAACATTTACCTCTCTCAGCTGATTTCACTGGGTTGTGTTACAGTATATTCAGGGGTTGATCATTGACATATGATCCAAAGGCCAAAGCTGCGTCCACATACTGTATATGTCCGTGCTTTTCCACAAGCAGACAGAGTCCTACTGAGCATGTGCAGATTAACTGTCATCACTCGAGCTTGTCACTGATTGGAGGAATTAAATGTGTTACAACTGCCCTGTTACAATTGTCCCTAGTCTGCCCTATGTCACTGTACAGTATATTGTAATCGTTTATTATCACTGATGCTTAACATGTATAGAGATCTTAACGTTGTAGTTGGCTGAGGTGGAGTTAATTTTAACTATAACAGTGTCATATTTGATTTATTTGATGTTTTTTGGTGGGACATAGTTCCTCCTGTCTATACTGTTCTCCTCTTGTTCATATTGCTGTTTATATTGCTCAATTACTTATTTATTGTTTTTTAATGATGCTTCTGTCTTTTTTTTTTTTTTCGCTATCCACCTGGCTGCGGTGACACTGCAGTTTTCCCCCATTTTGAGACTAATAATCTTATCTTATTTTAAAAAACAAATAATGAGGCAATAAATCTCAACGACGACCACAAGAACACCTCTCAAAACGCATCCAAATGTATATACTGATCATATATTTGGAATGAAAAATCTTAATCTGTGAAGAAACTGAAAATTTAAGTGGCCAAGAATATCTAATGAAATAAAAAGTACAATATTTCCCTCTAAAATGTGCTAGAGATGAAGTGTAAAAACCATGAAATGGAGCCAATTTACTCAAGTACAAGTGGCTAATTTGTTTTAAAAATTTAAAACAAAATATTGCCACAAATTTTCTATCTGGGTACAGGTTTTGTTTATTAACTCCTCAAAGATTAGGTCAGTTAACAGGCAGGCTTTCATCCATGGACTGAGTGTGAAATAGATTTGATTCTACATTTTCAGTACAGGCTGCTTGCTGTTTACTGTGGCCTCCTTTGGATGTCACTGTAAGGCCTGTTCTGTTCCTGCAGCTCACAGCTGTAAACTGAGAGCAGCTGAACATGCTTGTAGCTAAACAATCAAAACATGGGATAAAACAACACAACACAATGTTTTTTCTTTCTTTTTTCTTTTCTCCTACATATTCCCAGCCTGACAATTTGCTCAGTTAGCACAGAATTCAGCAACCAACCACCAAACCAAAAAGACCTCAAGCCCTCAGGATAACATGTGTATTAGGATCTGATGTGGGAAATTAAGAGCAAACATGATTGATTTTTGTGTGTGTCTCTATATGTTCGATTGCTTTTAGACCAAACTCATCCTATGTTCTCTCTGGGTATTTAATGGTGTTTCTGCCTGGAAAATCAATATTTAGAGCAGAAGCAGTGAGACCAACAGAGATTTCATTAAGATGGCAATTAAGCTTCTGATTTTTTTTTCTCTACTCTATAGTATATATTAGGCTAATGCTTCTGCTACTGGGAGGTTTGATTTATTTTAAGGTTATAATGCCGTTAAATGCTGATAGCAATGTGTATTTAGGGCTTTAGTGTTATAAGAGAACGGGCCCATAAACCACTTCATAGAGGATCAAAGATTGCTGTTAGCTAGCTAGGTGGTTAGGCAGCGGTTCGCGGTTGGTAGACTGGGTGTAAAATTTGAATTTATGATGTTAGTAACCGTTGGCAACCGCCATATGAATATAGCTTGATATGTTAATGGTTATCATTGCTGCACAATTTGAATTTATAACATGAGCAACCATTGAGGTCTTAAAGAAAAAAGTAGATAATGTTAACAGTAAAACAGTAAAAAATGAAATAAAACTGACACACTGGGACAGGCAGCAAAGGTAGCAGGTGAGTTGATTTATTAATTAATTAATTTATTAATATTTGATTTATTCATTGTTCTCTCAGAGTGAGCTGTTAGCTAACTTACCTGTGGTACTGGTGGACTATAATTATCTTAACAAGGTACATTTAACACTAGTCAAGTGCTGAATTTAAGTACCAATTTAAGATACATCTCAGACCAAGTTTTTTTTTTATTGTTTCTTCTTCTTTCACTTTGGAGGTTATAATTCATACAAACAAGTCATAATAGAATTTGAACGTACATAGCTCATCTATTCATTTCGTACATTGCTTTCATTCACACACTGTTGTGAAATAAAGTGACACATCAAGAATAAGTAAATAAGTACAAATAAATAGTACATATATCTGTGTACTCAGGACAAGACCGACGATAAGAACATTGATGCATTAATGCACTTAATCAAACCACTTAAAAAATAACAAGAGCTCTTGTTATTGCAATAGCAATAGTTGCCATTGCAACAAAAAAAAAACCCTTCCATACTGCTCGTCTGGCGAAACCCAAGTTCCTAAAGCCCCTGCATGCCGTTTACTCGCACGTACACACCGTCACACCACACAAAACCAATTCAGACGGTGTGCAAGCCCACATAAGCGTGGGTCAGAGTTAAGGATCTACAGTGAAGATTTAGGCTACAAACATGGTGTAAATGGCATCTTTCAAGTCAGCTGGGCTTTAGGTGAGTTGGATAACACCAGATGAGCAGTATGGATGCATTTTATGTTGTTTTTGGTTGTTTTTTTACGTTAGAAAACTGGTCACCATTCAGAGATTCTGCAACACTATCTTCCTGTGAAACTAAAAAACCAAACCTGACCTTCAGTCAGCATGAGGGTGAGTAAATAATGACTGAATTTTCAGTTTTGTGTGAACTATCCCTTTAAGTAAGGTTTTGCAGGACTTTTACTTGTCATGAAGTATTTTCAATGTGTGGTATTAGCCTAGATTTTACTTCACTGGAGGATCTGAATACTTTCTCCACTGCTGCCTTTAAAGTCATACAGAGGTTAGCTGTAGCCTGTATTTCCATCAGGTGGGAATTTTTAATCCAAATGGACCCCAAAATGTGCTTGTGAGAAGGTAGGACATTGTGTCAAGTGAGGTGAAAAAGAAAATGGACTGTCATAAATGAGTTGTACAAAAAAAGTTAAGGTTATCAGTTCTTCCAGTAAAAATGTGCTCAAAAACAAGACTGCTCATTTCAACATAAGATATAACAGCTACTTTGCTGTCCCTGAGGAGAAATTTGGCCTTGGTAATGTGTTAGTCACAGCTGCAAGCAACATGAAACCAGAAGTGGAAGAATTCATATCATTTACTTAAATAAAAGTAGAACTGCCACAATGGAAAGATACTGTTACAGGTAAAAGTCCTGCATTCAAAAACTCAAAAGTAAAAGTACTCATAATGCAGAAATATGTCCCATTTTGTTATTTTACTGGATTTTTTCTAAATCTGTACCAACTAAAGTTCAAGATCAATTAAATGTAGTGAAGTAAAAAGTCCAGCATTAACCATGAATAATTTATGAGATCCTCATTTTATATTTTATTTCTGTTTTTTGTCATTTTTTAAAATCTCATTTTAAGTATAAGTTTAATTTTCCTTACTCAAAAAAGGGCTCCACCAGACAAAACAATGTCAGATGAGCTGCAGTCACTGATTAAATAACCATTAATACATTTTGGTTAAACTATCAATAGCAATTAATCGATTAATCATTAATCATTAACATTCTCACTCCAAATGTGTGCTGCTGCAGCATTTTGTTTTGTTGGAAGTGGAAGTGGAAAGACCATTGATAAATGTCAATAACAATGATAAACTCTGTCTTCCTTTCAGTACCTGTGGCAAAATAAAAGAAAAAAAAAAAACAAAAAAAAACGCTAATACAACACTGAGATGATGTTTGTGTGGGGGACTGCTGTCATTGGTAGGACTCACAGGAAGCTCCGGTGATTGGACAAAAGTGCAAGGTTGTGCAAAATTTACAAGAACTGGTTGAATTGCGTTAACTGCTGCAATCACAATATCGCAATTTCCTGGAGGAAATAACTGATAACTGAAGTAATTACATGCCTGTTATTTCCGTGTAGCAGACTGTTGCTCTGAAGAACAGACTGTTGCTATGGACACCGTTCTGATCATAGACTCTGGAGGAACAATAAAAATCATTGTTAAATCACTAACATTATTTAAAAATTTATATTTTGTGTCAAATTATTGATTATTTTTAATACATGACCATTTAAAAAAAGCGGGATAATGTACAGTGAGCAGGTCACTATTGCTAAATAAAGCCATGAATTTTGAAATCAATTTCAATCAATATTTGTGTCACATAAATTTGTGCCTTTATTTACCAATTTGTTTGTTTGTTTGTTTGTTTTGGTATGAAACAGGATAATGTACAGTGAGCAGGTCATTATTGTGAATTATTACATGGCTAAAGTCTGTTATTTCTGAATAGCCGACTATTGTGATGAAGAACTGGCCGTTGCTATGGATACAATTCTGATTATAGACTCTTGGGGAACAATCCAATCATTGTTAAATTACTAAAATCATTTTAAAATTAATATTTTGTGTCAAATTATGGTTTGTTTGTTTGTTTTAATGTACAGCGAGCACATTATTACTGTGAAATAAACCCCTTCAGGATGATTCAGGATTCAAGTCCTGTATAATGCCGTCAGTCAGGATTTATTTCACAGTAACGACCTGCTCACTGTACATTTTCCCCCTTATTACATGGCTTTGTGAAATACTCGATTCTGATTGGTCAGTTACAACATTCTAAGGTCTGTTATTTCTGCATAGTAGACCGTTGCTAGGAAGAACATACCGTTGCTATGGACACAGTTCTGATCATAGACTCTAGATGAACAATAAAATCGTTATTAAATCATTTAAAAAATCATTTGAAAATTAATATTTTGTGCCAAATATTTGATTTTTTTTTTTAAAATACATAACCATGTAGCAGGTCACTGAATAAATGTGACTTTTTCCTGTTCTTTTGTTTTTTTTTGTAAGGAAGCGTATAAACAGGGAACTTTAAATTTGGTTCACAGCAGTTTGTTGACATTAGTCTAACATCGCCTCTGCAGAGTGTTTTTTTTTTTTTTTTTTTTTTTTTCTAATAAACGTTCACGGTTTAACGTTTATGCGCTTGCGAGCTGATTTCCGGGGTAGCGGCGCAGCGGAGAAAGTTTCAGAGGGACGTGAAGTGAACTATCTTGACGGTGAAGCGCAGCCTCTTTGGTCGGTTCAGCTGAGCCTCACTCACTGTCAGACAGCACACCGGAGTCACGGCGGACCATCTGACAGACAGCAGGGTGAGTAAACATGTCCTCTGACCGTCAACGTTAAAGTTAAACCCTCAAACGTTGTAATTAGGTTAATTCATCTTTTAATGGAGTGACACAGCGTCACATGTGTTAAATACCACGCTGGAACTGATCTTATCCCAACTGTGTTTCTGTTGTTGACATCAAAGTAAATGTCCTCCAAGGAAAAAAAAAATCCCAGTAAAACTTAAGTGATTCTGCGATTATAATTTTTTTTACAGTATGTGTGTCTGTGTGTGTACTTGCATAGAGTTCATTGACCTTATTGAAGCTGCATTGTGTTTAAATCTCCTTTAAATCGGTCTAATATCCATTAGGGATATTAGGTTTTGCTGCTACACTTTTAATTAGTCTCTTTTTTTTTTCAGTCGTTTAGATTTTACTATAGTTTTTGACAAAAAACAACAGTACAGCAACAATGTTGACAGGCACTATGGCATCCATAAACCACATAACAAACATTATATATTATAAAATATGGACTATGTCTGCTCCATAATTTGTTTTTATCCCAACATGACTGGTAGAGTATACAAGTCTTTTTTATTTATTTATTTATTTTTTTTTTGGTGTGAGTTGCAGAGTTTTTGAAATATTGGTCGCAGTGATGTCTGGCTTCTCTGCAATATAATGGGAGTAAATGGAACTCAGCTTGTGTTGCTCAATGCACCAAAAATATAATTTTCATGCCGGAGCTGCCCTCTGTCTGGATTAGACTCTGCTCCAACTATTACATGAAACTGCTCACAGCAAGGTGTGAGGATTATCTTGAGTAACCGGGTCATTATTTTTGGAAAGAGACAGTGGTTTTGAATTTTTTCAAATGTAGATTTTTGGTGTCATTTAGGCCCCAGTATATTGGAGAGAAGGCAGACATCTGTACGACTGATATCTCCAAAACTCTGCAACTTGCACCAAAAAAAAGATTTAGATGGATAAATATAGGGCAGGGGGGGGAATATGTGCTTTTGATTTAGGAGGGGAATGTCCCTTTAAAAGTCAGCATCTCCATCTCATATGCTTCTTTGATGACTTCTATCCAACCATCTGCTGTCACTTTACGTTGTGTTTAAAAAGTGTTAGCGCTCTTTCACACTACATCTCACGTTTTTAATTTCACAGACTTCCTCTGTGCCTCAAAACGGACTTTGACATACTTACAGTTTCCCCGTCTGAGTTTCATATGTGCTCAGACAACTTCCAGTGAGTCATATCATCATTATCAAATTTTACGCATCTTCCACCTAGATTTCAATAATTTTCTGTGGCCTGTACAACACTTTAGCATTTAGGCTGAATAAATCCGCCAGCTGCAACCAAACCCCATATTTGTGTGTAGCCACAATACAGTTACATGCTTGTTTTGCTTGATTTAATCGTTTCAGCGGCATCAAATTAATATTTACCTTCGCTGTCTAAATGTTAGGTTTGGTTTGTTGCGAGCTCATTTATCTTATGGGGACTTGGAAGGGAGACTGTAAGCAACTGTGTAAAAAAAGATCATCAATCAAAAATAACTTTTAAGGAAACACTAACTCTGAACAGGAAAAACTAACTTAGGGGATCAATGGCCAATGCAGAATTTACTCTGCTGGTTCCTTTGTTTTCCTGAAGTGAGCTCTCAAGCTTGCCAGCACAAGCCCACGCAAAACACACAATGGGGGACAATCTTGTTAATCATTTGAAAGGGTAAAGAAAATGATGGTGGCAAGCGAGCAACTCTATTTATACAGCAAAACAGATGTTAGAAAGTGGCTCAAATTAAAGCAATAAAGGTAGAAAACAGCTTTTGGATGTCGACAAAGATGGTTTAAATTACATATTTTATTGCCGAAATGTGGATTGCATCACTTTAAAGTCAGCTTGGCAAGACATGAAGTCTGTGATAAACAGGCAGACATTTCATGCCTTCTTACTCTTTGTTATGGCTTTTCCTCTTAATTGAGGACTAGTTCTATTTTATTATGTGTTCTTCCAGCCAAAAAGTAGCTAAAATGCCAAAATCTAGTGCTACAAATTCAAACTAATAAGTATGTTGACTGACTATTTTAGAGGGCTTGCTTCAGTGAACTTTTTCGGATCAGTAATTGTAGTACAAGCTAAAGCCAGAGGGAGTGATTGATTGGTTTAATAACATTACACAGCTCTGGATGAGTTGCACTCGTGGAGCTCAGTTTACTCTGCAGTTATTCATTACCTAGGTGTGATCGTGAATGTGCTGTAGGGCGCCATAACAACAGCAGGAACAGATAATCTCTTGTTATCTGTCTGTGCCTTGGCTGAAAATCTCATTGTAAGCAAGCTTCCATGTGCCACTCCTTTAATCCTGACCTTCCTAGGAGTGCTGCAAAAATCACATAATTTACAGTTATTTTGAAATATAAACATGTAGAGAAAATATAACGGCATCATGACATGTTTTATTGGACTTTGCATGCCTGGTGGGGCCGATCGAACATAAAACTTCGGCTGCTTGCAGCAGATATATTGCATGACGGTGACATAAGACCTGTCTGGGTGATATTTGATCATTGCACACACGTCAGAGTACCTGAAACGTGCACAGAAGAATGACTTAGGGCCCTCTGGCAGCCAGGAATTTGAAGAATTTCAGAGCTGCAGCCTGCATGTGAGGGGAAATGCAAGCTCTTTATTTCATTTGCATGACTAAAAATAAACCAAAAGTGTTACGAATCCGGTAAACGTTCCTCGGCCTTAGTTTAGCAATCCTACTCTGGAACAGGGGAAAAGCCGATTGCCTGGGAAAGTAGCTTTTTTTGTTAACACTTCATTATCAGGGTGTTTTCTCCAAAGGAAACATCTCTGCACTGTGGAAAGAAAGACATTTCCAAAGCTTGTCCTGACGTCAGAGGTCAGGAGCTAAAGCCTGAGACAACTTTGTCTTATCTGTGGCCTTCAGGCAGAAACACAAGGCACTGAACACAGAAGATAAAGTGTCTGCTAGCGGCTGTATTTATTAATGGCTTCATGTTGAGTCATCATCCCGGTTTGTTTGTTTGCTGCGTTTGATATGTGAACATACAGTCAACTTAAATACACAAGCACATACTGTACATGGCACAGAGTCAAGACCTCACATACTAAGACAAGGGGGACAGTACGTGCCGTAAACAACCGCACACACAGAGTTAGTACGGGTGCTGGAAATCCATGAAAATATTTGAATTTCAGCGTAGTGTTTTTAAGGTTTGAAAAGTGCTTGGATTTGGGATAAAGTGTTTGAAGCTGCTTTAGGTTGTAAATGCATTACTGTCATAGTAAGTAACTTTATAGTTCCCTTTTTAGATGAAGAAATTAAATAAGCTGCAGGCTATTTGCCTAAAATGCATGAAATGAAGACTGCTCGAGGCGCACTAGTTTCTCTGCACATGAGGCCATGCTTATACCGCTTATATCCCAAAAATTAGGGCGTATATGCATTTTTTTAAAGTGGTAAACCTGCTAAAAATTGGAGATTGACTCTTTTCCCATTGCCAGTAGGAACTTCTGATGTGTTGCTTAAATCATGTTTGTGCAGCAGAGCAGAGAGAAAGACAGAGCTTCTGAAAGTCTGTGTTCAGCTCTCAGCACTTTTATAGCTTCTGACCGAAACTTGTGTGGTTTAAAGTTTAGTTTCTCTCCTGCTGTATTTTACTTTTTCATGTTCACTTTAGTGTCAAATTACTGCTGATGAAAACCCAACATTTCCTGATTTTTCTTGTTCATAATAAAACCTTTTAGATAACAAAACAAGACAGGAGTAGTGAAGAATTTATAGGAAAAAAATGTGTATCCACTGTTCAGACACTCAACTAAAGATGAGTGTGTCAACAGTTAAATACACAACTTCAAGCGGGTATAAACCCCACTGTGATGCACTGATGCACCGAGTCAAACCAAGCACATGTATGAAAAATGACTAAAATAGTCAAAATAATTTATCGAGAACTTTCCCTCAACTGAAAATGTGTGAAAATTAGCGTTTCCGTCCAGGTTTTATCATACCTGAGACTACTGCAGAGTCATTTGACCCAGGACTGAATGCTGATTGTACCCTTTACCACTGAAGACAAAAGCCAGACGTTAGTGGTTTTTTTCAGTGTAAAAGGGACTTAAGTGTGATCTGTCAGTCTTTTTTCATCTGTGCCCTCTCTGATGGAACAGTTACTGGGAGGCTAACTGACAAAAACAGCCTGGGAGGTGTCATTTCAATGAACGTTAGCTTAAAAACAAAAAAGAAAAAAAAGACAAAAGATTTATTGAAGTTTAAGTTGTTTTCCCAGCGATTGTTTGAGTGGTGTTTCACTGGCTCAGCCAGATTATACAGTCTGTAAAACAGGTGGCACATTTTGAAACATGAAACTTAGTGTTTTCCTTAATTTGTTACCCTTCTGTAAAATGAATCACTATCATTACAGCACAATAATATGTGATTTAATGTGACAAAAAAAGTGAAATAATCACTTTGAGTGTATATCTGTATAATTTACTATTCCGCAGTTGTGAAGTGCTGGAAAAGCTTAAAAATGCACTTGAACAGCACTTGAATTTGACTTTAGAAAAGATGCAGAAACCCTGCAGTTGCAATGTGTGCAATCAGTTTACCTTCTTGCTAGATAATGAATCAGATGAAACTGTTTGCACTGTACTTGCTTAATCTTGTAATAAGAAGTGTGGTCATGTTTACATTTGGCATTGTGGTATCTCTGGAATGTTTTCCCAGCCTCAGTGTTCTCCTTTGGGATTCACAGAAAGGGTTAACTGATTGCTTTACCCCCCGAAAAAGGAAGTTCTGTTTTGCTGTGGTTGCCGTCTGTGCGTAATCTCTCTGAAACAGAGATGTTACAAGCACGCTAGTGGCCAATGCTGAAAAGCAGAAGTTGGATTTCATTAGAGACATGACTCCAATCACAGAGGTCAACTATCTTATCACACAGAATATGAGGCTTAGATTGTCACTTAGCTTGTTTTTGGTGTGTAGTCTTTAATTACTGCTCCTCTGTGGTCTGAAACCACATCTAGACCTCACATCTGACTGGCTTACCATGGTGGTTGACTGAGCCGCCTCTCTTCAGATGCAAAATGTGTTTACTGCCAACTTACGTCAAACATGCCTGTAAATCACCTGTAGTCTCCTTCCTTCCACTAATGTCGTGCCAGCTTCATTTTTTCTTTTATTTTCTTCTATAAATGCTCGTCCTGTTCTAATTTTTTAACTGTCCAACACTAGTCACTGTCACACGAACGCAGCACCCAATCCCAAACACAAACATGCTCCAGTTATTCTTGGAGGAATGCCCCCCCCCCCTCCGCTACAAATAATCGTCTGGTTTGCAGGATCAGTGACGAATTACTGACGCATGTTTGTGGTTTTACGGCCTCAGTCGAGGGCCGTGGCCTTCGCGTCACTTCCAAGAATCGTGGGATTCTGACCCCTTGTACCATCGGCTCCTCTTTGAGAGGACATCTTCACACTCCGAGGGACACAATGGGAGATTTGCTGCAAAGTGTCCAGAACTGACCTTGACCACAGCCTATTATTACGAGCATCATTCTGCGTTTTCAAATGGCTCCCAGTTGCCACTTAGCGTGACTTTCAGAAAGTTTATAAAGCATCAACAGGAAGCCTTCAATAGGTTACACTTTCTACAGATGTTACTCGACACAGCTCCAACCATTGCAACAAGTTGTGGCATGCTGATGACTTCAGATTTGAAATATTTATATGCATTTCCAAGTTTCAGGATTATGTGAATCAAGATATAGACAGAAATCTTGACTCACTGCATCAGGCACACAACTTTACAGGCATATTTCCTAAAAAAATCTACCCATATTCAGTGTATTACCAACAGTAGATGGCCCCAGTTTGAGGCTTGGAGAAGTAGCAGGAGTACTGTTTTAGGAAACTAAGCAATATACTGCTGTGGATGGAGTCAGCAAGAAAACATATTTTAGTGTATGCTATATTTAGAATATTTTTGCCTCTTTACCTTTCAGTCAGACAGCCTTTTCTGACAGAAGCCCCCATTATATAAGCCAAATGTCACTCTCTCCCAAGCCACCAAACTCCTTTGCCAAAAACAGTAATTTTACCTCACAGTACACAGGGGTTAGAGATCTACTGCTGCCTTGATTTGGTTAGTTAATTTGTGTTATATGTGACTTTCGTGTTTGAAACGGTTAGTTGGGATTCACCTCAGTCACACAATAACACAAGCAAATTGACAGATCGAGGCAGTGGAAGACGAGCACCTCCTGCGTTCTGTGAGGTAAAATTACTGATTTTGCATATGGAGTTTGGTCTGTCTGAAGAGAGCAATGTTTGGCTTATATAACAGCTGTTTCCCATCAGAAAAGGATGTCCAATGGCAAGGTAAAGTTGTGAAAACATTCTAAATATAGCGTACACTTAAATTGATAGTGATTTTTTTAAATTCTTTTAGATGGGCCTTTTTTTCAATAGACTAAAGTACCTTTTGTTGCAAACTCTATCCACAGCAGTTCATTGCTTCACTTCCATACTGGTGCCCCTCTCTGGTGTAGTGTGCTGACCAGCATCTATTTAGCAAATAAACTTACTATCTATAATGACCTCATACGACCCCACAACAAATAATCTGAACTATGCCTTTAAAGGCATCAGTAAGAAGTCCTCAGTAGGTGAAAGCCTCTAAAGATGTTGTTAAACACAGCTTTCACTCTCCAACAATTGCAGCAAGTTATGGCATGCTGATGACCTTAGAAATATAATATTGTTTATGCAATTCCTAGTTTCAGGATTATAGAGGCGGAGATCTCGACTCATTGCATTAGACGCAAACCTTCATAGGCCTAAGAAATGGCTGATATTAGTCAAGGAATGTGAGTAACAGGAAAGGGAAGGCTGCGTTTGTGCCACCAAGCAGGGAGTCTCAAGAGGGGTCAATCTGTGTGGCAACATGTGCAAGCACATCTGCACAGAGCCCGGTGCCAGGAAAGCATTCAAAAACAGTGAATGTACGCTGAGGAATGTGTGTGTGCGACAACAACACGGCCTGTGCCAGTGGATACCGCTATTTGTTACTGTGCATCGTGATCAGAATCAGACCACATGCTTAACCTCTTAAACTCCCCCATCTCTCCCTACTATACGCTCATTTTTAGGGGAAGAGGACAGATGATCTTTTATGGAGAAGCAGGTGTGTCAGATAGAAGTGGTGTAGACCAACATTATCTGAAAGCTGGGAACCTAAAGATTCATTTGAGATGCAGCTCAGCACTGTGTTTCAATGTTTTAGTCATAAATCTGTAATAAACATTTTCTTTAGGCGTCTGTTCACATTTTGAAATTCTGGAGTGTGGAGGTATATGATGGCCCATGCTCAGTTATGGCTCATAAGTTTGCAGCAGTTTTTGGGTTGGTACCATTTATTACACAGCATTTTTAGCCCCTCAGGATTTGGTAAAAAGGGTTAAAAGTCCTCCAAAATACTACATTAAAACACCAAGACCTTGACTAACACCACATAATCACTTCTGATCTTATCGTCACTACACTCAGAAAGCCATCCTTCCTGTGGACAACCTCAAGGTCACTGGTGGTTGTTTCATACAGGGAAGTCAAATTTCAAAAAAACTATCTCATTTAGAGATGACCAGATTGATCAGCCGCTGATCATTAGCAGCTGATATTCAGTAAGAATGTGTGATTAGGATCAGTGCTCTCTAGCTGCTGATTGCGAAAGCTGAATGATGTTGCAAAAATCGTGAGCCACTACTCAGATGAGTCAGTGTCATCGTCACATGCTAACTAACCTCCACCTGAACAAGGCTTTCATCATGAATCATTTGCAGGAACGTGTTGTAGAAAACTCACTGACTTGCAACTCCACTCTTACTCATGGACTTTTCAAATCAAATCAAATCAAATCAACTGGATCAACTTTCAGCGACGGTGCTGCTGCGAATTAGTGTCGAGGGGGAACTTGTTTTGGTGGAACATTTGTGTGTCTGCGTCTGGCATTAAAATGACTACAACATTGCAAAAGAAAACTAACAGCTGTTAGCTTGTTTATGTTCATACCAGTAGTGTCCAGACACTTACCTGCTGTTTCCAGCGTTTAGGTTGCAACTAGGAGGTTGTTCTCGTTTCCTGGGGACTTTGAAAACATAAATAGCAGACACCTCGATGCTGCTCAAAGCAAGTGACCAATAGTAGGACTTATACCAGCAGTGTGCATCTGGTGAGTCAGAGCACTTTGGTACAGTCCTCAATAAATATCACGTCTTCATGATTTTAATAGTTTTTTTCCAGTGAACATGAAAATTTTAATGCAAAACTGATCATTTCCACTAATCGTATTGCGTATCGCAATTGCAATTTCAGTCAAAATAATTGCTAATATACATTGAATTGTTATTTAAGCCCCTTCTAGACATGGTTGGCACCAATGAATGCCAAAGGTCTTCTGGTTTCATACAATACCAGTATCTTCACTCTAGCAGTCTTTAAAATGAGCCTCTGACAGCGTAATGTTGTCCGGGGATGTGGACACCCTTGCAGACTTGCAGAGTTGAAGAGGTTGACTCGGATGTTTTTTTGCATCTAATACTTCTGTGAGGTAAAATTCCGTTTGAGTAATTCAGCAAGAATCCCTTGTTTGGTTGAATGGAACAGCTGTAATCCCATCATGAACTGAAGGTCTAATATTGATGGAGACCAAATGCTGTGTTTGTGTGTGTGTGTTTGTATGTATGTGTGGAGAGATAAAGTCAAACATCAATATCCCCATTAGGCTCTTTTTGCTTTCAGCTATAGGTCATTTGAAGCCATTTATGTAATTGAAAGTGCACTAAAAACAATTGATGGCCTCTTACCTCTCCCCAATCCTCCCTCCCTGTCTGTCTCACCACTTTGTCCTTCATCTTTAGTCCCAACAGTCCTTTTATAAGCCGATAATGCAACTTGTTTGGCTTTAACAGAGTTTAAAAACACACCAGCGCAGGAATTGTTTGGACATTTGTATGATTTTGTTTCTTGTTGTTTGAGAGTTAAGATTATGCTAACAACAGCCCCCTCCTTCTGGTGTTACTGCAGTTGATTTGCAGCATCTTGCCTGATAGAAAACAAGATTTAACAGGAATCTGTGCTCTCGGTTTTGCCTGGAATCCTCTGGAATGTTTGTGGTGGGAACAGGGTTTTTTTTCTCTGTGGCATGTTTACGTGAAACAAGTGGGAAATAAAATAAAGCATGGATCTGCGACTAGATGTCCTCCTGGTTATGTTTACAAGACAGTCTTATCTGGCTTCATCAAGTAAACATTTATCTCCAGTCACTGGTTTGGCTTGTGCTGAGTGGATATTAACATGGAAAGATGCAAGCCAGAGCATGATCGGAAACGTTCAGAGATTGCAGCATTCATCTGCACTTTTAGTCTGACATCTCACCTGAAGTATGTTCATTGTAGGCTATTTCAGCTGGCAAAAATATAGGAATCGCGATCTTGCAATTGCGTTGAGCAATCAAGTGTGGCGTGATCTGTGTCTGTGTCAGGCTGACAGACAGCTGAAGATAATCATTACCTTCTTCACAGTCCTGGCACTGTAAGGTAAGCAAAACAGATGTAAACATGATTCTGGAGTGCGTCATGTTTCAGCCATGGGGCCTTTGTTTACTGGTTTTCAATTAACATTTTATTTGTTTGACCATATAAATTACAGGTGTGTTATTTACCATATTATAGATTATAAAAAAGAAACTTTTTATTCATCAGCTGATCATACAGTCACAATATAGGTCTATTTACCTGCATTTATAAACATAACTGATGTACTAAACTTTCCTTTCATCTCTAGTGATAAACTGACTGATCAGTCAGCCGATTAAATGGGCCGATTATCTGGCATTTTGAGATGATTCCATCGGCTGATGCTGGTACTCAAGAGGCAGATTTAAAAAAAATGTCTGCAGACACTTCTGCAGGCAGTCTTTTCAGCGTGGCTGCTGTTGAACGATGTTGGCGCTTCCCTTGTGAACTTTAGGGAAGTGGTGAGAAGATTTTGAGCCCCATATAACTCAGGCACCCTGCATTAACTCAGTCTAAAACAACGTGTTACTGGCTAGATTGTAATGTGCATGAAAAAGGACATGCATAACATCACTTTTCTTTGTTTTGATATTGTCATTATTTATTGGTCATCAGCCGCACTGCTCTCTAAATATTGACACTGAGCATAGACAAACTCGTTCTTGTCAGACAATATTTATCCCTTTCAGTCCCACGCCAAAACTGATTGCACATTTTTAGAATAACCATGAAAATAAAGAAATATTTTCTGTTGCAATCAAGATTTATGATGGATTATGTACACTTGTATATGCGTAAGATCATAAGAGCTATTGGTGATAGATCATTGTGCTTGTAAGGACTGAGCTATTGATAAATTGATAAATCAATCAGTTCATGGGCAAAGAATGATGGCATCTGGCTGGGACTGATAGGGTTAAATTTTGTTGTGAGGGCAACACTTTACCTGGATGACAGATTGTATGTTTTAATTATCTGTGGCGTATGCTACATATCAGAGTCGGCTTTATTGGCCAAGTGTGCGTACACTACAAGGGATTTGACTCCAGCTTTCCAATGCTCAGAATGTACTTACACAGGAATAAGACATAAAAGCTAAGAATAAGGACAATAAAGCTGAACAAATAAAGATAGAGTAGACAGGACTGCTCATAAGTATGTGACAAAAATAGCTGTGTATATAAATATATTTATAAATGTATCTAAAAAGCACCAACAGCCAAAAACATAAGTCAAAACTCTATATACAGTACAGGTCAAGTGTTTTATAAGTTGTAAACAATACAAATAGGCAAAGCGAATAGATATCCAGTGGATACTCGGAGTGGATGATTACAGTAAGTACAGTGTATACATATATACATGTATAAATGCAGTTTATACAGTGTGCAGGATTTATATTAAACGTGACAGTGCATGATGATATGTACATGCTAAAAAAAAAACAGGACAGTGCATTTAAATTAAGAATATCATCTTGTAAGTAGATGTTTTGGTGTTACAGTGTTATAATGATACCTGATTGAACTGTGCATCAGAGCGACGGCTGGTGGGAGGAAACTGTTAGTGTGTGCAGTTGACTTGCTGTACAGGATTCTGTAGTGCCTACAGTGTTGGAACAGGTTGTGTCCACGGTGTGAGGGATCTGCAACAAACCTTTATTTGTGTCAATCCCATTTAAGTAATTTTTTAATAGTTTCCACATGAAAGATTAGGTTGGCTTTGCATTTTTGCAGTATGGGTTGAAAAGCTGAAAAGAATGATATTTTGAATTGCATATTTGCAATAAGACGTTCTACTCTGTTTACATTTGTGGCATTATGCTCTCAGATCAGAATTTTTTATCCTTAAACTAGGGCTGCACGATTTGGTAAAAAAGTCCTGTTTGCAATTATTTTGACTGAAATTGCAATTGGGATATGCAATATGATTAGAGGAAATGATCAGTTTTGCAATAAAATCATGATGATGTGATATTTATTGAGGTCTGTACCAAACAAACATGTTTTCTTTCATCTGGAGAACATCTGTCTTCTCACTCATTTTTCTTTTTCGAAAAACTGCAATTTGGTTTGATTTGGATATTGCACTTGGCCATATTGCGATTTTATTGTGATTGCGATTAATTGTGCAACCCTATCGTTAACATACAACTTTGAAACTTTTAGATATTTAAAAATATGCTTTACAAACAAAAATAGGAATGTTTACTGAACCAGCTATACAGATTACTTGCTGGGATTTTTCTTCATAAATGGATTTATTCCTGTAAAGATGTCACATTTAGTAGAGCTCGCTAACTGCAACAATCTGTCAATTTATCGTTTGGAAGAAAATTTGTTGTCAAATATTTCGATAGTCGATTAATCATTCATTTTTTTTAAGCAACAATGTCAAACATTTGGTGGTTCCAGCTTTTTAAATGTGACATTCGGCTGATTTTCACTGTCATTTATGACAGTAAATGAAGAGTCTTTGGGTTTTGGACTTTTGGTGGGGCAAAAGAGTCACCTTGAAGACGTCACTGGGAAATTGTCAGGAATTTTCACAATTTCTTGACATTTTATAGACTAAACAATTGATTGATTAGTCCTAAAAATTGATTGATAGATCAATCGATGATGAAAAATTTCTTGCAGCCCCTCTAACTGTGTGTTGTGTGTGTGTGTGGTGTGTGTGTGTGGTGTACAGTTTTTAGCAGGTTGGTGGTAACGTGTGAAGGTGACGCACATTTTGTTTGATTTCTTTTTAAGCCTATAGATTTTTTAATACAAGTTTAAATACCTTAATGAGGAGTAAGTACTAAAATACAGTGTTTTTTGGTTTTGGGTCTGTGGGTGAGGGGTTAAACTGGAGAGGAACTGACTGTCATGGCTATCAGGTAACCGTTACCATGGGCAGCCACTACAAGCATGTAGTGGGAGGAGGATATTTTTTTGACCGGGCCCCTCCCCCGGGTGCACCATGTCCTATAGAAAAGACACTGGGTGTGAACTACAACTGTTAGGTTCCCTCCCTGAACCTAAGTGAAACCACATTTGGGGAATGCACTCCTACACATTCACAGACACGCACACACACACACACACACACACAATCGCACAATCACTACCACACACCCAGCCTCAGTCATGTAAGTCGCTCAAGTCAGTGCTCCTTCCTGTTTTTCACTCGTTCCGTCTTCTCTCTGCCGTGTTTGCATAGACTGGACTGAAGGAGGAAGTCCAGAAAAAAAGTTTGCCCAGGAAGAGCACAAAACCTGTAAGGAAGAGAGGAGCCAGGAGAGCTCACAAGGACTTTCAGGAGGAGGTTTTTGTTAGTGTGCTGACGCTTGCCCCCGGGGTACACACCATGGGGGCTGTGAGAGGTGTTGTTAGGGTTGAAGGGAGCAGAAAAGTGCCTTTAAGAGGAGACGACTGACACACTCTTTGATAGTCAACTCGGCTCCAACGAGACAAACCAGATATCACCTGATGGATTTTAGAGGGAAACCCTACCCCGAAGCCTCACAGACCGCTGAGGAATAGACGTCACACACACAAACACTCTCTCTCACACACACACGTGAGTGGGACAGGAGAGAGGGGCTTGGAAGGAACATGGAAGCACTGAGAGAGTCTTTTCTGCATTTAACTTTTCAGATGTCAACGTATAAGAGAGCCACGCTGGACGAGGAGGACCTGGTGGATTCTACCGGTGACGACATCTACCCATCATCACCTATGCAGGTAAACCTGCAACACCCTGCGCAAAAAATAAACTAATGTGTTACTGCCAGTACACAGGACAAATGTAGAGGCCTGTGAGGGTTTTACACCATATGGAAAATAACTCCATGTAAAAGTCTTACCTTTTCTGCAAAATGTAAACTAAAAAAGTGGCTTTGATTGCAGATGAACATCCACTAATTTTGTGTTATTGTAGCTGTTGTTTTGAAAAGTTTTAACTGGGACATGAAGTCATAAATCCAGCTCAACTTTCTGTTGAAACCCTGTATGTCCACACCTTATGGCATGTGATTTGTTGACTAACGCTCATGATATAATGTCAAGTCTCTCGTCTCTTGTTGAGACACAACATGTTTCTTTGGAGACCAGAATTTCAAAACTGCTCCATAATACATTACAGAGAACAACCTGCTAAACAGATGCTTCATGCTGCACTGCGAGGGTTGAAATATTAGACGAAGCTTAAAGAGACAGTTCATCCCAAAATCAGAAATATGTATTTTACCTCTGGCCTGTGGTGCTGTTTATCCATCTAGATTGTTTTGATGTGAGTTGGTGAGTTTTGGAGATATCAGCTGTAGAGATGTCTACCTTCTCTTGAATATAAGGGAACTAGACACACACACAAACTCAGCAGCAGTGTCTCTTTCCAGATATCATGACCTGGTTACTCAAGATAATCCACAGAACCTAATGTGAGCAGATTCAGTAAACTACTTTATTTACATGAAACTGCTCACAACAAGGTCTGTGGATTATCCTGAGTAAGTTACTGTTGAGTTTTTAAAATGTATTTTTTGGCTCTTTGACCACCACAAGCCCAGTGCCATCTAGTTCCATTTTACTTGAGCGAAGGCAAACAGTTCGACATTAGTGAACCATCCTTTGTATTAATCAACCATTGTGTGGTTCAGTTTATGGACCCTAAAATTACCTTCATGCCATGACTCATTTTTAACAGGATCAGAAAAACCCTTACTTCAGCAGATCTGTGTGTAATTTATAGATGCACAATTCACTATTTAAAAACATTTTTAGAACAAAACCATGGCTCTTTCTGAACCGAGTCCAACATGTGTAACTTTTTAAGTGAGGATTTTTCTTCCTGTAAGACCTTAATAAGGTTTAAGCTTTATTTATACAGAAATTCCCACCGGTATCAAGATCTCTTTTACAGGAGACCGGACAACTGTATCATAAAAAACAGTCATCACACATGCAAACACTGATTAAATCCTTTAAATATTAAACACTGATTTGTGTCAGACAATTTGGCCTGATGTTAAACAGCACAATACAGTAGACCTGCACTCCATCCTTTTTTTGATACCATACCTGTTATTTGTGGCTTTAAAAGTAGCACCGCAAAACGGTTTACCCTAGAGATGCAAACATTAGTAGACTAACCGATCGAAAACAAACTGTTTTTGATAATTGCTCAATCTTTTCAGTTATTTTTCAAGCAAAAATGTCAAATTTGCTGGATCCAGCTTCGGTCTTTCTCATTTTGTAGACGCTAATGAAAATTATCATTAGTTGCAGCCCTAGTTTGGCACTTCATAAAATCAGTCATCCCTCAGATACTTTATTTGACCAGAAGTGTACCTGAAGAGCTCAAACAGAAAGCTTGATTCAAGCCATAATAATCATTTTATTGTGGTTTTCGGGGTAATAAAATGCATTTTTGAGAGACTGCAATAAACTGCAGCTGGAAAGTGCACTGGCTTGGCAGCAGGATTCTTCTCTCAATTACACTCCGTTTAGGTCCAAACCAACCTAACACACTGAGCCCATGGGATTAAGGAGCCACTGTGGCTTTGGCATTTGATTCGGCCACATTAAGTTTGACTGTTGAACTCTCATCTGAGCTAATAGCAGTAAATCGGATCCTTATATATACACTTCAGGGGTAATTGACTTCCACAGGATGTATGTGAGGTCCAAGATCTGGCATTTATTTACAGCGGCGATACTCAAAGACTGGCCAGAGCGCTTAACGTGCCCCGTGAAAGATTTGTTAGTGACCCTTGGAATCATTCCTGTCTGAAGTAAATTCCCTGTTGGCAGCCTCGGCTAAAGCAACATTCAGTAGAAAAAAAGTCTAAGAGTAGTTTGTGTATGTGCAAGATCAACTGCATCAATGTTTAATCACTGACCACAAAGAATGGACTTTCCTCCAACATATAAATTCTGTCATGCTGTTTTTCTGTTGTCCTCAGCTGACTCTTTTCATTGACGTCCTCGTCATTTACAGGTGAACCACAAAAAGCAGCAGATATGGCTCAACAGGATTATTGTGTCTTTTCCCGATCTGGGGCAAAAGGAAAATATCCTTTATGAGTGTGTGTTAACCTAGAAGTGAGGGAACAATAGAAGAATGAGCAACCTTTTCTGCGTCAGGAGGGCCGAAAGCGTCATAATAGAAAAGCCATTGTGCTTTGAAACCAAACCTGTCATCAAATCCCTGAGAAGCAGTTTGACTGTAGACCATGTTTTCCACACTGGATCAGTTCCACAAATAACATTATTAAGAGTGTGTGTTAATGTGTTATAAAGCTGATTTAAAAGTTATTTTGTAGTTTTTAACCAAGCTAAACCTTTTCAAGACTCATTTAATCTAAATTTTTAGTTCTAGTTGAGCAAAACCAGGTTGAAAATGGTAAATTCAAGTTTGTTAATGTAAAAAATAAATTTGAGTGCTGTCAGGATCCCATAAGTATAAAAGAGGAAAAAAAAAAACATTTAGAAAACTTTTGAGTGCTCTGCATTGTTTAACAAAACATTACATTGTTTGTGAGCCAGCCAAAAAGTTCATAAAATGTTACATTGCTTGCTAGCAAACAAAACAGGTTATAAGATGTCACATTGTTTTCACTAAAAAGTTAATAAAGTGTTACATTGTTTGCTAGCTAGCTAAAAAGTAATGTTAGCCTCCTCATGATGGCTTAGCAGAGAAACTTCAATATCTTGTCCTTTGAAAAATCTATGTCGGCCAAATTAATGGAGCAATAAAGCCAAATAATAGAAGATTAAAAATGGACAACAGCACAGTAAAGAAAAATAGACTGCCTGACAGCAACTGGCAGACTTTTAACGGATCAACCAACAGGAGTGAAAGAAAGAAGAGACGCGTCATAAAACTAAAATGCTTTTGTCCCTTGACCAACTTTGAGTACTTGAGTAACTCAATAGTAACTTTCTCAGGATAATCCGCAGACCTTGTTGTGAGCAGTTTTTTTTTGCTCAATCCATCTCAAAAAGGCAGTCAATTTAAACTGGAGTTTAAGGTTTTGGTGCAACACAGTTAAATATAATCTTGGTTTATAGTAAAAACTAAACTCAAGAGGTTTAAATTTAATCCTTCTTGACTTTAAGCCAGTTTTAAATTTTGGTGCAACATGATTTAAAGTTAAACCATTTAATTGGTTTAAAAGTGAATCCTTGTTGGTGCAACTCAGTCTAAACGTTTTATTGTGTATCTGTGTGTGTGTGTGTGTGTGTGTGTGTGTGCGCAGGTGACTCTTCTGCACGGCCGAGGTCCCACATGTTGGCCAGACAGGACACAGAGAGAGAGGAGGCTGCTGTTTTTACTGTGTGTGGTGTCTGTGGGCCTGTTTATATCTCTCATCACAACCGGGGTCTTCTACAAACAGAGTGAGTTCAGACTTTTATTTAAGCTCGGTGGTGACATACACTGAAAAGAAACACCTGCGGTCTCTGTGAAGGTGCCAGTCACCAGGGGATTTCTGATGAAAACTCAGTTTGCTTTATCCTCTTAATATAAAATTTTTTATATATATTATATATATATATATATAATATATATATATATAAATATATATATATATTGTGTATATATATGTTATAAAATAGTTCAAACCAAGGAGAGGAATAGTTCAACATTTAAGGAAACACCTATTATGCCTTTTTGCTTTATTTACGAAAGTTAGAGAAGAAGATTGATACTACTCTCACGTCTATCCATTACAGTAAATATTAAGCTAGCCAGCGGCTCATTAGCTTAGCTTAGCTTGTAATGAATACTGGAAACAAAAATCCACCCATCAGATCCTCTAGAGATCCCAGAATAACACATTATACCTCATTTGTTTAATCCGTGCAAAAAAACAAATTGTAAAAATGACAATTTGTTTTACAGGGGCTTATGTGTCTGAATATCTTTTGGTGAAAAAATAGGCTGATGAGGTATTTTTTTGTTACCGGATTTTGTTACCTTTGGACAGAGCCAGGCTAGCTGTTTTCTCCCCTCTTTGAGTCCACGGCTCACCAGTCAAAGAAAATCCAAACAAAACAGTTGAGCACACTTAACAGATCAGACAGTTGACTTAAAAAATGACCTGAATGACGTCTTCAAACATGCAAGAAATATCAAAATACCAAAAGAAAACCTGGAACAAGCGGTGGTTGTTAGAAGACAGCACGAGTGAACTTTTCATCTTTGTCATGAGTTGGAAAATGAAGACAGATCGGTTTTGTAATCTTGTAATTATTCATATTATATATTCAAGATATAAGATAAATAACCTCAGTCAACACAACAGTGAACAACAAATACACAACTGTACCAGTGTGTTTACAGCTAATACTGGTATGCACAAGCTGCGTTGCTATGGATACTAAAATGCATATCGGGAAACAGTTGAGTAAACTTGGTATCTCAGTCAACTTTTTCCTTTTCCTTTAAAACAGACATAGGTCCTTTATTCCAAAGCACATACTTTTTCTTCTTACTTTTAGTGTGTGTTGCAGCTGCCCTTACAAAGTATGTACTGTTGCATGCAGTAGGCATACAATTGGGACGTACTATATCCTCACAAAGGATTGTGGGTCAGACTGGCCAGACAAGCGTGCTGGCTTGCATACTGCAAAATGCGACCAGATGCAGGACATCCTGGTATTTTTGACACACAGCATTTGACGTACTATGTATGTGGACATACTAAATCTTTTTTCTGGTATACTAAATAGTATGGTAGTATGGGTATTGGAACACACAGATGGTTACATCTTAAGTTAGCTAATGTTTGCAAAACTTTTGCTTACATAAGCTAGCCCTAGCTAGCTAATCTACGTGAAACGTCAGCTACCTCGTTAACTACTGTTTTGCTTATATTAGCTAGCTTAAGACGTGAATATATGCCACTTTTACAGGAAAGGAGAAAGTTGACTGAGGTACCAAATGTTCTCAACTGTTATTGGAGAGCAGAGGGGAAAGGGGCGGGGCTTATTAAGGGTCAATGGTTTTCCGGTCTTTGAGGGGCCTGTTTACAGAAACATTTCCTAACTGCTTATCCTATCTTAACTGAGAAAAAATCCTGATTTCCTATTAAGGAAACAATTCCTAAACTTATGGCTGTGTCCTATCCTATCTCAGACCTATCTTATCTTAACTTAAAAAATCTTAAGAAGAACTGTGAACTTAATTCTTCAATAGGAGAAGAACAGATGGGCATTCAATTTTAGCCTTGAGTTTGAGGTATTAATCATGTTGATGTAGGAGAGGAAACCCCTTTCGAGGGTTTTTTTGTGGAGATACTCTAGCTATTTAATCACTGAAGCACGTGGGACAGCCCCCTATTTGAACGGAAGTAGCACATCAATCACATTCAAAATGAATCACTACAGCAGTTGATATATACCCATTAATACATGGTTCAGGAAATTTAAAGCTTTGTCTCACAGTTTGAGAAGCCTTTCAGTCATAATGCTTGTTCTTCACTTAAGACATTTTTCAGTTAGGATGATTCTGTAATATCTAATTTCCTATCCTGAAATAAGACATTATTTCTTCCTAAATGCCATCAGGAAACATGTTTCTGTAATACCAGAAATGTCATCTAAATGTCGTCCTAAAGTGAGATTAGACAGGATTTCAGATTCAGGAAGTTTCTGTAATGAGGCCTCAGTTTTTGTTTGTTTTTTTAGTTAATATCAATCCCATCATGAAATCTAATTGTGTATGAGAAGGAAGTAATAAAGTGTCCAGGTTAAAAAAAGATCTGTAAACGCCCAGTCAGCCTTCTTACTGAATGTCACTGAATGTGCACGTATCTCTTTATCTGTCCATCCATCTGAATAACTACAGGGCTGTGCTCGTTAATGCAGTATATGTGGTTTATTATTTTTAAACCGAAGCCCCACCTTCAGCTAAGCTGCCTAAAAACAACTCCAAATCTCTCCCTTGAGCTTGTTCATTATGGAAAGAGGGCTTGTGGATTTGCCATCACATCCAGGCAGCGGCGTCTGATCTGCGTTGGTTTCCTCAGATTTACCATGGGAAACTTAATGCCACTTCCTTCCATTCAGAACCGCATGTCACATCACACGTTGAAATAATAAAAGGAACAAGGATGAATTCTCCAGGGGGCCCTAACCTCATCACTGCTCGTAACTTCGGCTCCGTCCGTCTCTGTCTGATACCTTATATGGAGGATAGGTGGTGAAAGTCTTTACTGTAAGTCGAGCATTAGAGGTGACTCGACCCCTGAAACTGTTCTCGCGCTTACACTTCTCTAAACACTTGGTTTGGCTTTCGAAAGCTCTTCCTGTTAAACAGCTTTTGTGTTTAGACTTTAAAAAGTAACAGAGAGCAGCCAAAAGCCTCTGTGCCGGCCCTCTAATCACTTCTGCTTAACAATGTTCTCGAGAACACAACACACAAAATACCCATTCTCTGGAAGTCGCATTCAGCAAGAAGCACGTAGCACCGACCAGGGAGCATCGATATGTGTCTACAGGCCAGTACAATACCCTTTAAAAGGAAAAGGAAAGGGACTGTTCAGCCTAAAATCAAAAATACGTATTTCCGCCCTTACTTGTAGTGCTTTTTATCCCTCTAGATTGTTTTGGTGTGATTTGCTGAGTTTTGGAGATCTAGAGCTGTTAACAATTAGTCAATTAATTGATAAGTTGATCAAAAAGAAAATTAGTTGGCAACTATTTTGATAATTGATGAATCGTTGCAGTAAGTTTTTCAAGCAAAAATGTCAAACATTTGCTGGTTCCAGCTTCTTAAAAGTCAGAATTTGCTGCTTTTCTTTGTCATTTCTGTTGGTAAATGAAGAGTTTTTTGGGTTTTGGACTGTTGACTTAACAAAAGAAACAATGTAAAGACGTCGTTTTGGGTTCTGGGGAAATGTGATGAGCATTTTTCACAATTTTTTGGCATTTTGTAGACTAAATGATTAATCGTGAAAAGGATCCGCGGAGAAATCCAGGGGTCTCATGATTTTCAAAGAAATTCTTTTGATTTTAACATTTTTTTAGCGCCAATATCTATGCCATTGTTAGATTATCGAGTCTAACAATGGCATAGCTGGCAGTGATCAACAGATCTTTGGTTTTATGCTCTGACTGTCTTTTGCATACATTTTACCTCCAAATTCCCGTTGCCAACTTGCCAGAGTCACAGAAAAGTGTTAAGAGTCTGTCAAAGAACTAGATACACGTTATCAAATCCTGCAGTCTACTAACAGTGTCAACTTTGAAGTGTCACTGTTTTTTTCTTCAGACACGCGCAGGATGCACGCAAGTATGTGGAGACAGAGAAAAGAAAAAAAAAAACTGGGAGAATCGCTGACCCAGCTTTTCATTTCAATTACTGAAATCATTGCAGGCCTAGAGATAGCAGCTGCAGAGATGTCTGCCTTCTTTTGAACATAATGGAACTAGAAGGCACACATGCCAAAAAATGCATTTAACAAACTCAACAACAGTGTCTCTTTCCAGAAATCCTGACCGGGTTACTGAAGATAAAATGACTGTATCACTGAGCAGACGGACGTGCGCATGGATGAGAGGCTTGAGTTCTTGCCAGCCTGTGTTATAAACAATAATGTTGTCCTCCTTGGCTGAGCTGTAACTTCTTGTCCTTCAGTGGATACACGCCGTCCCTTTAAAATATCTAGATGACGTCATCCATGATCCTTAATCTTCATCAGTCAATTACATAGTCAGTTGGCAATAGTTAAGTTTTGCCTCCTACCAAGACAAAATCATCACCCATCTTGTTTCAGTTAATTATTTATAAAGGATTTATACAAGGAGAATATTCCCTGCAGGTTGTGTATCTTGGCTGTCACCTCTTATGAAATAATAGTTTCCAGATGGTCTGCAGACCCACACGTATATTTGGATGTCCTACCTTGAAATATTTCCGATTATCCTTACTGATCCGCAAAAATGACAGTGTTTCCTGCACTAGAGGGCTGATACAGCAGGGTGTCTGAAAGCGAATCATCTATAAATGAAAAAATGTTCTTTACAAAAATCTCTTCTCCTGCAGCTCACCCGGCTTGTGCCTAACGGAGCCATGCATCACCGTGGCCAGCGCAGTCATGGGAGCCCTGGACCGGTCCGTAGACCCCTGCCATGACTTCTACAACTTTGCCTGTGGGGGGTGGGTGAAGAACAACCCCCTCCCCGAGGGCAAATCCCGCTGGGGGCCTTTCAGTAACCTCTGGGAGCACAACATGCTTGTAATGAAGCATTTATTAGGTAAGTGCCCTTATGTGAGAGTCCAGTTCATTGTCCTCGGCTGCCTTTACCCCAGACAAAAGTGTAATGTGTCTTTTTACGGCTCATTTTCCAGAGCTGTGTGAACGAGATTGCTTTTCATTCACGTTATTTATCTTATATCTTTCCTGGACAGAAAACACAACGATGAAAGGTCTGAGTAAGGCTGAAAAAAAGGCCCAGCGATATTATCAAGCCTGCATGAATGAGGCCAAGATAGAGGAATTAGGAGCTAAGCCGCTACAGGAGCTCATCACCCAGGTACGCTTCGTTCATAAAATGTGTCAATATCAAACATATTCATCATTTCAAGTCTGTCTTCATTTCTATTAAAAGGACCAGTTTCCTTGCGTACAGCTGTCTCTAAATGCATCTGCCTCTTTCAGATAGGAGGATGGGCCCTGACCGAACCCTGGGACAAAGACAACTTCCAGCAAGTTTTGCGCACGGTGTCAGCCAACTATCGCACCTCGCCTTTCTTCACCGTGTTTGTCAGCACCGACTCCAAAAACTCCAACAGTAACATCATCCAGGTGAGACGACCAGAGATTTTACAATATGTATTTATCTAAATTCGTATATTTACTACTTTGGAAGTGCCATAAATTAAGAACATTTTGGAAAGATGTATCTGAGGTACTTTTTTACACTCAAGCCTGGAATTTCATAATTTTAGGGGCAAGGCCGCTTGGCTCTTTGTGTTTTTTGAGGACACAAAGATCAAATACCAAGGCAGCAAATCAAATAAAACAATGATTTTAAGTCCAAGGAAATAAGGAATTTAATTTCAGGGTTAGGAATGATTTCATGGTGCCCTGGTAGGTCAGTTGGTTGTACTGTGGCTGTGAGTCCAGCCTGCAGCCCTTTGCTGCTTACGATCCCCGTTCCTGTCCTCACTTCAGCTGTCCTATCAAAGGCATAAAGGCATAAATGCCCTCCGAAAATACCTTAAAAAAGAATGATTTTATTTTATATAATATTTTTAGATATTATCTCAAAATAATGACTTATTATCAACTCATTATTTTGTGAAAGTTTCTCATTATAATAACTAACATGATCTTTTTTTCATCACATTGAGTCAGACAGCACAATGAAAACACAGACACTTCATAGAGGAGACAAGCGTAATGCACATGAAGCTGTTTGTAACTCTCTCAGTCTGCAGTGTAAACCACAGAACTATAGAGTAACATTAGAAAATTTATATCATGTCGACCCTTTCTTGTGCTCGTTCACATGTGCACTTCTCTGTCTTGCTCTCTCTCTTTGAATCCATGTCATCACACTTGAAAAGCCTGATGGTTTTCCAGCAGTCAAACCAGGCTCAAAATCTGACCACTGGTTATTTGTGCAACGTTTGACTTAACGTTGCCCAACAGAATTTCAACAAAAGACACCAGTGTCTAAAAACTGTGCAGACAGAAAAGAGGCAGAGGAGTAAACAGTGAAATGAGCTGGTGCAGTGCAGGCAGGGGCATCAAGGTCACTGTGGCCACAGAACAGATAATTTTTTGAGGGCCATAAGGCAGAATTGAGGGGCCACGGCAGCTGTGGCCATAGTGGCCACCATGAAATTTTTGGCCTGTTTCCACCAAAATCTCACAAAAGATTCAAAGGTGGCACCACTTCATCGAACACCAGAGGGCACTGATGGAAGAGCTAAAAATATCTTAGAAATATTGCAACAGCAGCAATTAATGCATCACAATAAGTGATTCCCACATGCAACATGTGAAAAGGGGGAAAATTAATATGAATTGTTTAAGTTGCTGAAACTGAAACAAAAATAAGTCTTCTTCACTGAAACTTGGATTACATCCCACTAAACTTACATTCATTTTTAAATCTTCACATCAGATTCCCTCCAACAAAAGCAGCTTTTAACAGACTTCCCTCAGGGGACAGAGGTTATCTCTGGGAACAAGACACTCATTATAACAGTGCTCTTGATTTCACACCGCAAGTTTGACTTGAGAGTCCTTTCCTTTGTAAGATGTCATGAGTCCATAACAAATGGCACTGATAGCATCTCTGACGAGCTTCTGCTTTTAGCCTGCATGCTGGCATCACAGGACTGAAAACAAAAGGTTGTTTGTGAGCATTGAAACGGAGGGCGAACTGCAAGTCATAGGATGTTTGTCTTGTCTCTAGGTGGATCAGAGCAGCCTGGGACTACCTTCACGGGATTACTACCTCAACAAAACAGCAAATGAAAAGGTACCGTGGGTGAATGATTTATAGCATTTCATTAGTTTCACATGGCTGAAACATGTGCTGTACAATTTTGAGAAGTAAAAGTTGAAGATATTAAAGCTCAAATCAGGTCTTCAAATCGACATCTGGAGGTTTTTTTTTTTGATAAAAACAAAGCTTGGAATTCAGTTAAGAAAAATATCCAAAGGCTCATTGTAGATTCTTGGAAATTAAGTTAAGAAATATTACAAGCTCCAGGGGAAATACTCTGCATAGTAGCTTGTATTTGCATAGTTTAGGATTACTCTCATAATTGAATTTGATCACACATACACACACCCCTGGTCTCTCCAACCACCGCCACCCCCACCTCACGGCCCTGCCTTCTTGGCCTTTGCAGTATCTGACAGCATACCTCAACTTCCTGGTGGAGTTAGGGGTTCTCCTGGGCGGCTCCAAGGAGACGTCCCGGACGCTGATGCAGGAGATCGTGGACTTCGAAACCACTCTGGCCAACATCACCGTCCCTCAGGAGGAGAGGAGAGACGAGGAGCTCATCTATCATAAGATGGAGGCCAAGGATCTGACAGTAAGTGTCACCTGGTTTCATCTGCCAAATGCTGTGATGTGCCAAAGGAAGTGATACTTTATATTATGTGAAAATGTAAATATAAATCTTCAGGATGTGGGACTTTTCAGTCATTCTTTGACAACAAAAGCTTTTCAATTTTCAATTACTGATCAAAGTTATTAAGAATGGAAAAAAATATTATTTCAAGACGATAGCACAAGCAAAAAGAAAAAAGAAACAAGAAAAGGAGAGAGATTTTGACTTTAAAACATTCTTCTTTTCAGCAAAATTCTGAATTATAGATGTTTATCTCGGCACAAAATATTCCATTGTGCAATCTTCATTGCAATTGTGCAGTCATTTCTGTCGTTACCCAAAAATCCCCCAAAAATGAAAATTCAGTCATTATCTCTTCACCCTCATGCTGAGTGATGGTTGTGTTTATTTTGTTATTCCGTAAAACACTGCTGGAGTTTCACAGGAAAACAGTGTTGCAGAACCCCCCAAACAATCTACAGTAAGTGAATGGTGACCAATTTTCAAACGTAAAAAACAAAACTGGGAAAAAAGAAAACATAAAATGCCTGCATACTTCTTGTTTGACATAATCCAAGTCTCCTTAAGTCCCGACATGCCATTTGTACACCATCACACCACACACACCCAGTTCAGACGGTGTGCATGTGCACATGAACGTTGCTCAATGAAGGCTCTACAGTGAAGATTCAGGCTAAAAACATGGCATAAATACCATTTTTTCAGTCAACTTGGCATGTTGGGGCTTTAGGAGACTTGGATTATACTAGTCGAGCAGTATGGAGGCATTTTATGTTTCTTATTCTGTTGTTTTATTACATTTGAAAACTGGTCACCATTCACTTCCATTATTTGGGAGATTGTGCAGTTCTGTTTTTCTGTGAAACTCCAGCAGTAATGATGAAGGTGAGAACTTTTAAGAGGTCATTGGGTGGCTTTTTTACATTGCATTGCTGGGACACTATGATGATCTGGCTGTATCGCTGTGGTTGCTAAATTATTTTGGTTTTAAGTATGTATGTTCACCATGGGCCTTTGGATACCTTACCGTCTATTAATGATAACCAGGTCCAAATCCACCCAAAGTCACACAAAGATGGGCGAAAATCTTTATTACCTGTTATTGGCCCTTTTTGCTAACATTTTCTCATACATTCAGCAGAATCAATCTACAATCAATCTACACCCAGACCAGTGTCCAAGTCATATTTAATCCAATGCACCAATATCTGTAGTTGGACTGCCCAAAAGTAGTTTTTAAGATTCTGCAGGCCAAGACCACCTTTGTGTTTTCATAAGAGGAGTGTTTTGAGCCGAACTCTGGATCTTTTCTTCTGCCGGATATATTCTGTGTTATCTGTGTCTTTCCAGACTCTGGTTCCTGCAGTGGACTGGATGCCATACCTCAAAGAAGTGTTTGCTCCCGTGCCGCTGAACGAGTCAGAGCCGGTGGTTGTTTATGCCAAAGAATACCTCCAGAAAGTTTCAGACCTCATAACTAAAACAAATAAAAGGTACATTTAATAGTTTTTCCATTTTATGTCAAATACAGGTATTTTACTGTGTGTTCACCCTGATTTATAATGAGGTAGTGAAATAGATTAAATAGAAATGCGGAGATTTATGCACTATACACATGCATAAATCCTCCAAATGAAAGGCACAATGATCAGCATCCAGGCAGCATTGAAGAGGGCAACAAAATATTGAATCTGATATCTCCTTTTCAGCCTCCTCAACAATTACATGATAATGAAGGTGGTGAGGAAGATGGTGTCTATTTTGGACCAAAGGTTTCAGGATGCAGAGCAGCGCTTCCTTGAGGTCATGTACGGAACCAAGAAGGTGAGCGATGAGCTTTTTTTTTTACAGTCACTATAATCCAGCATGACACAGAAAGATGTAAACACTAAGATTGGATTAAGCAGATAAAAACAGGAGCGTACAGTGCACATTTACCTGCTGGCAGATTGTCTTCCAAATAGTTTATTTTTAACGTGTTTGTTAACTGAGTACAAGTGTCTAAGCATGTCATGTCTTACGGCTTTTTGCATTAAACATTTAAATGTTTATATGAAGTGTTAAAAGGAATAAGGAAACTAGTACAACTCAGTAAAAGTTTTAAAGTGCTATCAGTCCAAGTGTGTGTGGGCTTTTTAGAAGGCCAGTGCATACTGAGAGAGGAAACGTACCAAAGCCAAACAGCTGGGTTTAAAAAGCTTTTCACTTGACCTCTTGTTCTTTTGTGTGAGACAGTTGGCAGAGGGTTCATTTATACTGAATGCAGATAAATGGAAATTGGCATCAGGCAGAATTTTCCCTTCACTTTGGCAAGAATCAATGAGAACTGTAAGTCAGTGCATAATGTTGGCTTTTAACCCAATTTCTTTAACTACATGTAAAGGACAAACCTGGTTTCCTTGACTGGGGTTAGAGGTTTAAAGGAGAAATCTGTTCAACAGAGCTTCATTTCTGCTGGAGAAACCTGATTTGAGTGCAAGACAAAGACCCAGCACAGGTGACGACATGACTCGGGCAGCAGAATGAGGGGAAAGCATTATGTGTAGCCAAATGTCCCTGTGTCTGCAAAATAATTACTTTGCAGCTAAAACTGAAATAAAAGTTGGCTTCCACAACTGAAAAGTAGGCTTCTTGTAACATGAAGGAAAACCAGTGATTTTACTCTCTAGATCCTGTCTTCTACACGTGCGTAAAAATGCTTTGACCAAAAAATTTAAATAAGAAAATGCTCTTTAAACCGGAACATAACATGTATCACAGTCTTGATTCAAAAATATTATATTTGGGACAGCCTTCCTCTCAGTTTGGGAACCCCAATTTCAAGCTGCTGAACTGCTGAAATCCCCTGGCCCAGATGAGTATATAGTAAAATTTTATAAAGCACACTTTAATTTAAAGTTTACTCTAAATCCTTTAGTTATGGCTTCACATTCAACTTTATCCGAAGCTACCAGCTGTCTCTTAATAAAAAAAACATGAATATCCTCTTGAATGACTCAATTGCTGACCATATCTCTGTTAAATGTGGATCAAAATGTCATAGCTGCAATTTAAGCTTCATGTTTACCACAGGCCCTACCAAACTTTTGTCATGGTCGGAGGAACTTGTACAACACCAGAAAGCTGCTCAATATAACCAGCTCCCCGAGCCCTGAAACTCCTGAGATAATACTATCATTAGATGCTGAAAAAGTGTTTGCAAGGCTGAGTGGAAATACCTTTTACGTCCTACAAGAATTTGGCTTCATATCTGCTTGGACGACATTGCTCTACGAATTCTCCTGTTGCTTGTTTTTCACTAATGGCGTGAGGTCCCACCGATTTGTTCTCCACCAGGAGAACCCCCTCTCACCGCTTCTATTTGCTGTGGTCATCAAACCGTAGCCATTTAGATTAAGGGGGATCTGAGGGACATGCTTTTACAATTTACAGTTTCACGTAGCAGATGCTTTTATCCAAAGCGACGTACATGCTTTTGCATTACATTACATTTGCATCACACTGATGTTTGAAATAGGTGCAAAGCATCACCTGCTAACCTTGCTGACATGTTTTGGTCCTGTCTAAGCTTAACTGCGTCAAATATTTTGCGTGAACCTTAGCCCTGAACCTCTCACGCCTCTATGAAGCACCCAGTGTCCCATCGGTAAAACATTGTGTTCTGGCCTTTACAACTCTATTAGCTATACGCCTCGTTTTATTTAAGTGGATGCACGCACACTCTTCCCTCCTCACACAATAGTTGGCTCAAGAAGAACCTAAATCACATTAAACAATGATTAGATTTTCACGTACAGGCCCACTTATAGACTCCAGTAAATCCTTTGACAATACCTGGAAGTCCTATATTGAGTATCTGAATTAAGACTACCCACCTCTCCCATCCCTATCCTCTCCTTTTTTTAGTCTGATGAATGCACTCATTTCCCTCTCATTTAATATCTGTTTTTCTATAGCAAGTGGGAGGACTTAGAAAGAGGGCGGGTGGGCTGGTAGGTGAAGGTTGGGTAGGAGTCGATACAGTTAAAGGTTGATCCCTGTTCTTATTTATACATTTTGTCTGTGAAATTATTAGTTTGTTAGTCCTGAGATGAGGGAATCTCTCGGTTTCAGAAAGAGAGTTAACTATCTGAAGTTATCGCTTCTATGTGATGCATTTTTTTTGTTGAGTCACCTGCAGCTCAGAATAAAACCTTTTTTTTAAACCTGTATTTATTCAGGGAAAGTCCTCTGAGAGGAAGTCTCTCTTTTGCAGGAACACCCTGATCACATCCACACAATTTTAAACCTGGAAGCTGCCCAGTACAACCACAGTCTAATCTAATGGCCACTGAGCAGCTCCACTGGTGCATTTGGGCTTTAGGGCCTTCCTCAAGGGCACCTCAGTGGTGGTGCGGCCTTTCACTTTCCCCACCCAGATTTATTCTGCCAGACAGGGGGGATTGGACGGGCGAATTTATGTTCACAAGCTTTCTTCTCTAACCTTTAAGCCACCACTATTTCTCTTTGTTTTTTCCACCGCAATGTTCATTGCACATTATGTGTAATTAAGGAACCACTCACACAAAGATATTTGTTCTTAAGTGGTCTGTACAAGTGATTTAGGAGAACTTGTTGCATTCAACAGTTTTCTCGTATTTTGGATTTTTTTTCAGATACAAACACAATTTACGAGTGCTCCAAACCTGTTGTAGAGTCATGTGAAGTTAGTCAGCTGTTATCCAAACCAAGGTTTTTTCATTAATGAGTGTATATTTCCTCAGTTTGAAGACAATTTGAGTTTGAAAAATAAATTACACCTCATAATTACGTTGACACGTTTGACTGCATTTCAGATTGTAAATTTACAGATGAAACCATCATCATTGATTTAATGATGAATCAGTACACACTGTCAGGTGATTGGTTGTATATCTTCACATTCAGGTTTATGAAGTTGCTGTCCAGGGAACATCCTCACACATTCTATCGTCTTTCTCCGTGGTGGAAACTTCCCCTTGACCCCCTCCTGCTGCAGTCATTGATTACTCTTGTCTGAGACGAGTTTTTTTTTTTTCTTTGAAGCCATTTTCACATCAAGACGCTTCTGACTCATATTTCCTGTTGTGTTTGCTTTAGCAGGCCCCTTAATTCCACTGCTGACACTGTTAAAATGACACGACACAAATGAAAGCAGAACTTCGAACTCTGAAATCATTAAGTTCCTCTTTTTTAGTCTTTGATGCCATTTTTATGAATGAACGCTTCCTGACATTTGGGGCAGGAAGCGCAGCGTACTCAAATATGCACAGTTGGATCATTGACACAGTTATCTGAATTTACAAGCCCTTCATACCAAAAAAAGTAAGAAAAATTTAAGATAAGAATACAGAAATGTTCTTGCGTAAGACCCTTTGTTTCTGGACCAAGATGTTGTTTTTGATTTTTTTAAATGCAGCTTGGTAAGCAGAAATTTCATAGATGGATATCTTAAATCCACAGTACACTACTACACTAAGTATGTGTGAGCAAAAATGTCTTTTTCTAAATGATGTGAACTGAGCCTTTAATTAAGTACAAATTGCTGAGGCAGCAAGTTGTACTTCCTTCTCAGTGAGTAACAGTGAAGGCGCCGGAGACCCAAAGACCTCATCTGAGTAAGATCCTGTTCCCTCGGCCTTGTTTTCTACTGGGGTCAGGCTGTAATAACAAACCCAAAACTTTCTACGTGTGCCCCTTTGTGTATCAGTTTTATGCGAGAGGGCAGCTGCGTCTCTTTTTCCATCTGTGAACTATGTGCACAGATTTACAACTTGGTCAGAACACTCCTCATTTCCTCACTCCGACCTTGTTTCCTCTTTATCTGCGTGTGCATGCAGCTCCATTTGTCCTTGTCCTTCCTTTCACCTGATAATAACTTTGTCACATCGGGGTTTTCGTATTGACCGGCAGTCAGTGAATTTGCTGTTCTAGTGTGATTTTGAATTTAAACTTAAGATGTAAAATCATTGTTCTCAGAGAGATGGAGTAGGTATACATTTGTATTGTGTTTAAATCTTGTTAGATTTGTAAGTGTACTGTAAGTAAAAGAGTGCACAAATTGCAAAATTTCCGGCATAATTCTACAAATTGTGGCCACAAAAACATTTTTGATCATAAAAAATTGACTCGAATTAGCTAATTTGCTCTGATTGGAGAACTTTTTTTGTTTTTTTGCATTTGCAAGTTTTTATGGGTGAACACTGATTTCTTTTTTAACAGATTCAGACAACAGCAAAGCACGTGACCACACATAATAAATCAAAGGCTATTCTAGTGTTATTGGGTAAATGACACCGGAAGTAACATTAAAAGAATAGTTTGGCACAGCATGTTGAAACTGCCACTCGCGCTAACTCATTTACATTTTGTTGGTGTTATGCTGGGCAGCCTGCTTGCATTCCATCAGTTTTGACTATAAATAGGCTGAGAATCTGCATTGGGGGGGGGGGGGGGGGGGGGGGGGGGGGGGTCCCGTTGTTGCCATTTTGTCTACAAAAACATCACTCAGTCCTTCAGAGAGGTCTACGTCTCAGCCCACAGAGAGATAACGACGCAGCTTTGTCACGAAAACACTGAGCTCAGAGGTCACAAGAAAATCACAACTATTTTTCCTCATTTTTTGTTTGTGTTGATGTTCTTTGTGAGATGAATTTTTGATGCACAATGGCTCCTATGGATTTCTCAGTGGTCTACTTAATTGGAATTAGGTCTTTAAAAAAAAATCGTGTATTTCCCAAAAGCCTGTGATGAAACAAATCCAACTATGTGACCTGGTTTTGTATCGATTCCTTAATGGCAAATTAAAAGAAATCACCTCTGGCAGGAACACAACCAATAGAGAGTGTAGGTCCCCACTTCCTACGTTGGGAGAAATCCATTCATCCATTCTTTATACATGCGTATCCTGATCAGAGTTGTGGGGGGTTGGCACCTATCCCAGCATGCATTGGCAACTATCCCAGCATGCTTTGGCAACTATCCTAGCATGCATTGGTATGCAGTGGGTGAGAGGCAGGAACAGATCGGCCAAAACTCTCAGGGCTTCAGTAGTGGAATGTAATTAAGTACATTTACTGCAGTACTGTACAAATTTGAGGTACTTGCACTTCACTTGAGTCTTCTCTTTTTATGCTACGTAGTTCTACTCCACTAGATTCCAGAGGGAAATATTGTACTTTTTACGTTACTACAGTTGTTTGACAGCTTTAGGTACTAGTTACTTTACAAGATTTTTACATACAAAACACTTAATAGAAGTTTATGAAATATGATGCTTTGCTATAAATTTAACAATTGTTACTAACAATATGCACAAGTACAGCTAAAATGATTAGTTGAAATTAACTGGCAACTAATTTGATAATCATCAAAAGTCACTTTTCCTGGAAAAACAGTTCTCAAATGTGAGGATTTGCTACTTTTCCTCATAGTTATTTTAATAATTATGAAGTTTTAGACAAAACAAACGTGACATTTTACAAACCAAACAATCACACAAATTGATTACTCAAGACATAATAAGGAGATTAATTTATAATTAGTTGCCAATTAGCTCTGCTTCAAGCAACTACAACTCTAAAATGCATCTTCAACATTATTGCATGAGTAATAATAATCTAATGTTATAATACAGGGGACATTTTTCTGCATTAGGTACTTATACTTTTAATACTTTAAGTACATTTTCCTGGTTATACTTGCATACTTTTACTTAAGTAACAATTTCATTGCAGGGATTTTACTTCTAGCTGAGTATTTTTACAGTGTGGTATAAGCACTTGTACTGAAGTAAATGAGCAGATTACTTCCTCCAACACTGCAGGGCTTCGCAGGAGAAATAGCAGTCTGTTAATAGATTGTTATTGATGTCTTGGTAGAAACACTCAGTGTTTTGCTTTCTCAGTTTCACTATCACTACAGTTGTCTCTACACCTACACATGTAGCCCACAGCTGAATGATACAAGTCCGCCTCCACTAGTCATGTTCATTCAGGGAAACGTAGGAAGTGAATAACTGAATCAGACGAAACAGGTTGAACGACGATAATGCTGTTATCAGCAGTGCAAGAGCGTGTGAAGATGCTTTTTTCCTTAACATGTCCTGATGTGTTCATGTGACGTTGCAGAGCTGCACCCCACGCTGGAAGCTGTGCGTCAGCGACACAGACAGCGCCCTGGGCTTCGCTCTCGGAGCCATGTTTGTCAAAGCCACCTTTGCTGAGGACAGCAAAGCCATTGTAAGAGCTTCAAAGTCCTTCCCTCACAATAAGCTGCTCCCACTGTGAGATGATGTGTTTCTGACTTCCTTCTGTCTCTGACTCTGTGCGTCAGGCTGAAGACATGGTCGGAGAAATTAAATGGGCCTTTGAGGACAGCCTGAAGTACGTGAGCTGGATGGACTCAGAGACAAAAAAAGCAGCAAAAGAAAAGGTTGGATAAAGATGATGTGTATTTCTTCCTCAGGACGCTTTCCTACTGCTACTTGAGGGCGATATTAATGGGATAGTTTTTTTTTTTTTTTTAGGTGCGGTTGTATAAAGTACTTATTGATAGTGAGCGTATTAAGCACAGCAGATGTCGGCTGGGACACCTCCAGTTTGGAGAAGCAGCATGAGTGCTTGTGTCGGAACCTAAGCAATGTACTGGTGTTGACTGGGTCAGCATTAATAACACTTAAAAAAAGGTCCACCCAAAAACATCAATATCAGTTTAAGTGTTTGTTATATTTAGAATATTTTCACAGCTTTACCTCGCTGTCATACAGACTTTTCCAATGGGAAAAAAGCCAAAAGTCGCTCTCTCCAAACCAACCAGACTCCATTGGCAAAGTCAGTAATTTTACCTCATAGATCACAGGAGTTGCTGGTCTGCCAGTGCCTTGATCATTTAGTTTATTTGTGTTGTTGTGTGACTTCAGCGTTTTAACAGGTTAGAAACTAACAGATCAAGGCAGCAGTAGACAAGCAACTCCTGTGCTCTGCGATGTGAAATTAACGGCTGTGTGCTGTCATAAAAAGCCAACTGACTACAAGATAAAACTGTGAAAATATTCTAAATGTGCTGTACACTTGAACTTATATTGATGGTTTTTTGGAGGGACATTTTTTAATGGCTGAAATACGTTTTTCTGCTGACCCTGTCCACAGCAGTACATTACTTAGCTTCCTACACCAGTACTCCTGCTTCACTCCAGCCATCTGCTGTAGGTAATACACTTACCCGTTTTACACAGAAATCCCACAATATTGCCACAACAAGGGCTCCCCCTTAAAGCCATCTTTGTGTATTTACACTGAACCAAGCAATGCTGGCACAAAGCTGCCCAAGCGTGTCCTTTTACATGGCGTGCCAGCATCATGGAATCAAAAGAGGCGTGATTTAACACAGCAGCACACCGGTCAACAAGTCAATATGCTCATCTGCTCTTTTCTAATCACACACAAAGCTGATAACCTCAAGCTTTTTATGTGTTCAGGGTTAAATAGACCGTTGTTTTTTCAGCAACAGTTTAGTTAAAAAGATCGGGTCTGGATTTCTCTCCCGTCTGTCTGTGTGTGTCTGCTTATGTCCACGCAGCTCCGTGTCAGCGCCGTAAAAAGTGTCCGCTCATCTCCCTCCCTCTCCCTCCTATTATGTGGAAAAGCCTTACCCTTTAACACCGACGTCAGCTTGGCTCTGTTACGGCTCTGTTACTACCTCCCTGTGCCTTTTACACAGATGGCGAGGAGAAATAAAGGCGCAACATTTCCACCTCGAGCAGGCTGTGTAAAAGGGGTTAAAGACTATGGAAAAGTACCTCATGCTTTTCAAACTATCCCTTTAACATCTGAAATAAGTTCTGTTGAACAGTTTCATGTGCTGAAGTGGCTGAGAAACGCAGCACTGCCACCTGGTGTGAAACTACATCTTTTACAGTTCTTATCTTTTCTGTTATTTGTCACAGGCAGATGCAATATACAACATGGTCGGATATCCAGAGTTCATCATGAACGCCACAAAGCTGGACAAAGTGTTCAATGATGTAGGTAAATGTGGAAATGTGTTAAATGTCCTGACCGTTCTGTCACTCTTATTTTATTGATGACATCTCATTTTGTCCCAATAAAACACTGAACTCATTTTTATATCATCTCTGATTCCTTTCCTGTTCAGTTTGAGGTGGTGTCTGAACTTTACTTCCAAAACGTCATGCAGTACTACAACTTCTCAGCCAGAGTGACTGCGGACCAGCTGAGGAAAACTCCCAACAGAAACCAGTGAGTTGCCCCCTCTCTTCATCCCTGCCACCCCAGCCTGCCAGAGACGAAGCTGCACGCTCCGACGGGGACACATTCCCATTGCACTGACTCAGCACAATGCGGCTGCCATCCACAAATGTTCCCAGGCAACCGACTTCTCTACGCTGAACTGATCCTTGTCTCTAATTAGGCTTAGGGGAGGAGGAGGAGGAGGAGGAGGAAGGGGATGGTGTAGATCAGGGTTCCCATCATGCCTTCCAATCTGATCTGCAGTCCGCCCGGCACAGCAGAGCAGGGCAGAATTGATGATCTGATTTTGTCGTGACCTTGATGTCAGCCTCACGTGGTCACTCTGTGTTCGCCTTGTGTTTGCAGGTGGAGTATGACCCCTCCGACCGTGAATGCATATTACAACCCGACCAAGAATGAGATGGTGCTGCCAGCAGGAATTCTTCAGGCTCCGTTCTATAGTCATTCGTGGCCCAAGTAGGTCCTCTACATTTCACTTAATCATGTTGGGTGGATTCTATTACAGTTGTAGATTAGGATAGAGAACAAGTTTATTGTCCTCCATAGTGGGAAATGGTCTTTAGTTAAAAAAAACATTAAAGCATCATAAAATAAAGATGCATTAAAACACACTTAACCTATCCTAAGTCCTGCGCTTCTCACTTACCTGCTTGAACCTTGGTTAACTTTCTCCTTTACTGTTTCATGTACTTAAATATGCTATATGCTGGGTTCATCAATGTTGAAAAGAAAAACAGACTTTGAAGATGGTTAAAAGATATGGCTGGGGAACATATAAAATCTAGATAACTAGCTAGATAATATACATCAATTGTTAGCTAGCTAGTTACATCTGATAGCTAATGTTAACAAAACATAGTTTTCTTTTCAACACAGACGAGCCGAGCACTCACCATATCAAAGTACAGGAAACAGACCGAGGTTTCGTCAGGGCTGCGTTCAACCCCAGCAAAACATGGCAAAATGTATGTTCAAACAGAAACTGTGCTGTATTTAACACCCTGCTGCACTGCAACACCTTTTTAATGCGGTAGTGTTTACATACGACGTTGCTGCTGCCTGGGTAACACCTGTGGCACGCACACCAAACAAGAGTAAATGTATCTGAAAGCCTGTTGCACACTGTTTTGACGAAACGTGCTGGTTTACAGATGGAACGTGCCCCATGGAGTTTGCTCAACTGTTGTTGGAGCACGGAGCAAAAAGGGGCAGGACTTGGGAAGGGTCAATTGAAGCATAAAACATTACAATACAACTACAAAATACAACTAATAAACATTTCTCACAGAAAATCCTCCTTTTATTGGCTGCAAATCTAGTCTGATAATCAGATTGAACAGAGTGCTGCAGGAATGAGTCCCTAAAATCCAGAAACGAGTTAGCATTTTTGCACCTCCGGTTCCCTTGTCTCACAGTCAGTGGGATTTTTGAATGGGTTTTTGGTTAGATGCCCGAAATAGTGTAAGGTCTGTGGTTAACACAACCTTAAGAGATTTTCATGTTTTGTTTTACAGCACAAAATATATCATTGAATACCCCACTTTGAATTTTGAGGTTTACATGCTTTAAAAGGCAGCCTAGAAGTGGCTAAAAACAGAGGTTTTTGGGGACATTAAACGTCATCACACAGAACACTGAGTCGCTTAGTCGGGGGGTGAGTGGACTCATGGTGTACTTAGCCTTTTAATTCTGGGGATTGCATTCTTGCTTCAGAAATCATCAAGGTCGTGTTTGTTTGGAAAGATTATCTTGCTAAACAAAATGTGAAAGTATCATAAATTTTTGTTTGCTTTAGATCTCATTTTGTTCAATAATCCATATTTATATTTGAGCCTTCATATTATTATTGCGGCTCAGAAAAACCAATGGTAATATGAAAGCTAGGTGCATGTTTGCATAATGTTCTCCCTCTCTTTAAATTGCCTAGTTTGTGATCTAACCTGAAAGATCTGCTCTGTTTGCTTACCATTGTACTGCTGCTTTGTGTTGTGTTTGTACTCCGTAAAACAACAGACGGTCAACAGATAGAATAAATAAAAACAGAATTTGAATCTGAATCTGGAACCAAAGCGAACGCTAACTTCTAGGATGACCTACAAAAATACATCATCCTTGCAGCGCTCTATTTTCATTTTGTTTCATTTCATGCATTCCTTTCATTTGAATATTCTGTTTGATTTGGTTGAATTTGAATTTCTGGACAGATGTGGGCAGCTCTCAGCTCAGAGTGACAACAATGCTTCATGAGGTCGTGAAACATAATGAGCTTTAGAGGTGCTGTTAGGTGGATTTTGTTGTTATTTCCCAGAGTTTCCAGATTCTGTGCAAAGCTTAAATGGCTTCTGACAGCTTCATATTGAGCCGACAGATATGAAAGCGATATTGATCTTATCATCTTACTCTCGGCATGAGAGCGAATGAATGTTCCTCCCGAAATGTCGACTGTTGCTTTCATCCACTTGTGAGTCATAAACGCAAATGTATAAAGTGTTGTTATCAGGGGTTGCAGAAGTGTCCTGCATGTACATTTCAAAATGTATGATTTTTTAAATGTTTTGCAGAGCTCTTAACTTTGGTGGAATTGGAGTAGTCATGGGACACGAGCTGACTCACGCTTTTGATGACCAAGGTTGGTAAAAGGTTTTCTATTTACATTTCAGAGCATAAAAATGAGCCATCCTGATACTGAAACATTTAATGAAAAATACTCAAAGCACAACTTGGCAGAGAATATGGTAATACTTCACACTTTGATTCAAAGGGAGGGAATACGACAAGGATGGAAACCTGCGTCCCTGGTGGAAGAACTCCTCTGTGGAGGCCTTTAAGAAGCAGACTCAGTGCATGGTGGAGCAGTACGGAAACTACAGCATCAACAAGGAGCCTCTGAATGGAAGACACACGCTGGGAGAGAACATCGCTGACAACGGTGGACTCAAGGCCGCCTACAAGGTCTGATGTCAGATAGGAAGCATATTAATATTTTCTGTATGAGGCTATAACACAAGAGGAAACAGCTCCCTATCACTGATGTTAAGATTAAACACTGGTGCAAGAGGGCGTTTAGATTATGATGGAAAGTTCTGTGTTTCCCTACACCAACACTGTCAGGTTGCATTTTTACAAGGTCAGAAAACTCATGCAGATCTGACATTAATCCCCTGCATTACTTTATTTGTCGAGGCTGCTGTGGGTCACATCCATCAGTCTGTATTGGAAACAGCAGGTTGGTCTGGTTTACAGTGAAGCCTGGAAATGCAACAGGTGGTTGCGAGCGGCCTTGTCAGCCTCTGGTTTCTTCTTCCATGCGCACATTCTTTCCATGTAATGAAAGGTCAGGAGCTACGAAGTAGATGAGCAAGTCATATGGAAGTAAAAGCAGCCTGCATTACTCGGTGCATGTTAACCAGAGGCAATACCTGAAGTGTATCTTCTGTTTCCCTTGGTCTGTATCACTATACACTTTATATTTGCGAATGCATGTGTGTAATACGATCATTTATCTTTGCTTTGAAAGGCTTATGTGAACTGGATCAAAAAGAATGGCGAGGAGGCCACGCTGCCTGCACTGGGAATGACGAACCATCAGCTGTTTTTTGTAGGATTTGCTCAGGTTTGTGTTACTCATATAACCCTTGTTCTCTCCTTTTACTTGATTATACTGTCTACAAGGCAAGGCAATTTTATTTAAATGGCACAATTCATACACATGGGCAACTCAAAGTGCTTTACAGTTTAAAAGAAACAACATCAACAACAAAGAACATTATGAAAGAATATATTCCTTCAGAAAGAGTAGGTTACATTTTAATGAATCAGCAGTAAAAATGTGTAAAATGCTCCATTAAAGCAGATGGGCATTATCTGGGCAACATTTATTTACTTTATTTGTGTTTGTTTATGAGTCGTAATAAACCATTGAGTATCATTTTGGAAGGAGTAGATGTTTTACTGTGAGCTTGGCTGGGTTAAATATAACGATATGTTAATGGAGCAGAGCAACACGCTCTGAATCCACACAGCACTTGAGCTACAGTAACATTAGCTTAATGTTATCGAATCAGTCAACCTGTGTAACTGATATTTATCTTGGATAGACACATCCGTGGGATGGTGTGTGTTTAGCTGTTCTTTACGTGCATCTTTAATCCACTAGACGCGCGTCTTAATTAGGAAAGATACTATTTTCTTTTCACCTGACAGGTGGTGAAAACACACGCTGGTGAAGATGAGGCCCTTGTCAACTTGTCAGAAGTATTAGTGCTTTGAGATGGTGAATGACTGAAGATCTAATTCGGTCGTCCGCTCGAACAGATCCAACTATTTTATCTCATCTTAATTCATCAGAGCGTATTGAACAGAGATTTTGTTGTCAATACTTTTTTCATTGACCTCGTCGTCACAGTTTAGTCATGAAATAACAGGATGTCAGCGAATACTTATTTCGTTGACAATTTATTTTTTCTTCTGTAAGATAAGAAAAAAAGTAACTAAGTAAAATAAGTCAAATTAAAAAATAACAGAAAAAAGGTAACAAAGGAGCACCGTTGCATAATAAACAGTACATTAAACCAGTATCCTGCATATCTTACATACTTTGCACATTAATTACTTTGTGTGAGTAATGGTATCAGAATAAACACAAGGAGGCAAAGTGGGTAGTACTATCAACAGGAAAGAGCAAAAAGCAGGGTGGGGAAAAGAGATGTGGGAGACTACTAATTTAAGGTGTGTGCATTAAATATGTTTGCATAATAGTCTAGAAAGGGGTGCTAAGTTGTTTTTTTTTTATCTTTTCAAAGAGCCCTGAACTGTACATCTGATTTTTTGTCTAGTTTAAGAAATGATGCGAGTGAGACAGAGGGGTGGGAGATTTCCATCTAAAAAGAATAAGCCTGCGGGCGAGTGATGTTGAGAATGTTATTAGGTCCGACTGATGCCTGAATTACTGAATTACCACTGCTTCAGTAGATTAATGTGAAAACAGCCTTTTAGTGTCAGACTCTTTACATACTGTACATCATTCTGCACAGTGAAGCTCTGACTCAGTAAAGTCTTTTTTGACTGGTGGCAAGCAAATATCAGAATTAAACAAGCCCCAAACCAAAATGTATCCTAGGCAGGAAATTTGAAACAAATTAAACAAAACAATTCCATGAGCTGTAAATTGAGGCCAGCCTCTGAAATATCTTTATAATTTTTTAAAGAAAATCAGCAATTAATTTTGAAGAACCATGCAGTAAATTAACTCCTCATCTTGTGTATGTTTAAATATTATTTTTCCTGCAGGTATGGTGCGCTGTCAGGACACCAGAAAGCTCACACGAGGGTGTAATCACAGATCCTCACAGTCCATCAAGATTCAGAGTCATCGGCACCATCTCCAATTCACACGAGTTCTCAAAGCACTTTGGTTGCAAAGCGGACGCTCCCATGAACCCCAAACACAAGTGCGAGCTGTGGTGATGCCGCGTTGCTCAGCGCGGTGAAACGGACGCTGGGGAGTTGAGACACAAAGTCTCTCAGAATAGGGAACGCAAGAACCACTGACGCTCCTACTGCCTTTTCACTTAATGCTTATCAGACTCCTCGTCAGGACAAAATGGAGCCGCTCTTCACGGAGGACTGCATCTTCAGCGCTGCCCCACAAGGACTGCTGGTGTAGCACACGGCTTTCACCAACTTCTGAAGTCAAATGTAGCTATAAATGTGCTTTTCGAACACTGGAAACCCAACAGATGGTTGATGGGGGAACCACTCACACAAATTTTGTAACCTGCTCGTTTGTCACATAAAGTGATAAATAAGCAAAGGGACTTCTTTTTCTTTATAACTCTTCACTGTGCTTCGATCTGCTTCAGTTTAATTAAATTGTATTTTATTTATGGTCACAAATGTTTATATGTCAGTGAACCAGGGATCTGCAAGAGTTTTAACCTGGTGGAAGGTGAAAAATTGGGTATATAGACAGTTTTAAAGACGTTTATTAAGAATCTGTGTACAGCAGCAGTTTGTATTTGAACCAAGAGACATTTTGTGAACAGTGTCAAACTGTTAAATCTTGCCTCACATTGCATTACATTGCTGGCATTTCTTTTCTGTAACGGATGACCGATACAAGTCAGAAACAGAATGAAGGAAGAAATTCACAGCAATAAATTAAAACATCAACTATTTTTTCTTTTAGAACTTGGTCATGTAGGCTAAGCCATGATGTGCCATACCTGTTTTTATTATGAATGAGAGTTTGTCACAAATTATTTTGTATAGTAAAACCAATCTTAAAACATTTTAGACTCATGTCTACAGTTTGTCCACAGTTACACAAACATACACACATCATCATCATCATGACGTATAAATATGTGTGATTAGATTTATACTGTAAAGTTCCTACCTACCGGACATCTTTGTGGAAGCCCATTTCAGCCAGTAAAAGAAAAAAAAAAAACCCCTGGTAAGTCATAATTATGGGATAAAAAGTCGAAATTATGAGCTCAGAATGACTATTTCTCTCATAATTTCATCTTTTTTGTCTCATAGTCAAGACCTCTGAACTCATAATTTTATCTCATATCTTCACCATCATCATTTTGACCTTTTAATGTCATAAGCATGACCTTTTACTCATATTTAAAACTCTCTAAATCATAATTTTGGCTTTTTATGTCAGAATAATGACTTAAACTCATCAAGACCTCTTAATTCATAGAGACTTTCTATCCCATAATTATTACTTTCTATCTCATAATTATGATTAACTCATAATTAAGAATTTTTGACTCATAATTTTGACTTTCAAACCCATAATTGAGAATTCTTGACTCATAATCTTGACTTTTTATCTCATAATTATGATTTTTGACTTAATTTTGACTTTTCATGTCAGAATTATGACTTTTTAACTCATCAAAGTTTCTTGACTCATAATTTTAACTTTTTACTTTCTATCTCATTATTATGACTTCTTCGCTCATAATTTTATTTTAATTTTAATTTATCTCTTAAGCATGACTTTTTATCTCATATCGGCTTTTAATGTCATAATTACGATCTACTGTGGGGTTATTTTCTCCTTTTACTGGTGGAAACGAGCTTACATGACTTAACCAATCAATAAATCTAATGGGAAAGGTGTCTCGTTGACTTGCACATGCGAAGCAGCCACATCAACGGTAGATGGCGCTGATAACACACAAGTTCACGTTACAGTCCCGCTGCTGGTGCAGAGTACAGGCCATGAACTATACTGTGTAAATATCTGAATATGTACTGGATGTGAGGGCTTTCTGACCATGAAAAAACACAAATGACTAAAAAACAATTGTGCAACTTGATGAAATCTTATTTTTTTATTGTTTTGCTTCTTATTTAATATAACCATTATCAATTGTGTGTTTTAAGTTCTGAATTTAGGGCTGTGAAACCACACCATTAAAAAAACAAAACAAAAAAAACAACACAAAAAAAAAAAAAAACAAGACGTAGGTATTTCAGTCATATCAGTGTTTGAGAGCATGGAAACCTGAGCCATGCCCTGTATCAGTGTTTGATAGTAGGTTAGTTGATTAGCCGAGCGACTCCGTAACTGGCCGAGAATTGCCGAATCATCTGTCCTGCCCGGACTGCTGGAAGCGGCCGCAACGCCATGTTGGCGAAGTCTCTCATCTCTGTGAGAAAAAAAAAAATGATAGAAAACACGCTTGTCGAGAAGAAACGGTAGATCGCCGAGGGAGGCTGAAGATCGCGGCGATTATTTATTTTTTTTTTTTGAAAGAAACGCGAACCGAGCCGGATCCGCAGAGGCTCCGGGCGGGCGAGGGAGGCTAAACCTCCCACCGTCCCCATGAACAGCACCGCTGATCCGAACAGCGACTTTCCATGAAAAAAAAAAAACGTTTGTGTCGCTATTCGAGCTTCGTTATCCCGGTTCGTTAAAGGGATTTGGGGCCCTGCTTCGAGAATCTGCTCCGCTTTGCTCGACGCATGCGAGCTAGGCGTTGTTTTTGCATCGGTATTTATTATCAAGGTGTTGTTTTTAATTTGTTGATTTTTTTTTTTGCGATGAGTTTGCCACCGAAAGTGGTCCCCAAACCCGCCGCTGTCGCAGTTAGCGGACCTGGAAGTGGCCCCTCTCCGTCGAGCCAGCTGCGGGCTACCCTGACCTCCGTGTCTCTGCCGCCGGGAGCCCCGACAGCTCCTCAGCCCGGCGCTGTGCCACCACCTCAGTATCCTTTGACCCGGCCGGTGACTTTCATGCATTTCAACTCTCCGTGACAAGCAGTAACACACGCTGTTGTTTAATCAGTGATTGATAATATGTGCTGGATGCGGGGATGATGGTTTGGTTTGGAGGGAGCTGGGAGGGGAGGGGGGACAATTAGCTAGCTGAGCATGCTAACATTAGCTTATCAAGCCGGGTGTCAAAGCTAACGAAAATGTCAGTTTGATTTCTGGGAGTTGACGCTACTACACTGATTCCAGCTGCGTTTATGATTAAATATGGCTGTCAGCCGATTGTATTGGCATTATGTGTTAATTGTAAATTAGTTGACATCATTTGGCTCCATTGCTGCCAAGCTATCAGGCTTTCCACACCGGTTACCGGCTTTGTTCAGTTATCGCTGTTGGCTAGCAAAGGTGCGTTAGCCTCCGTGGCTAACTGGCTGCTGTGGCTAGCAAGCGCACAAGTCAGCGCGTGCAACGTCGCAGAGCAGTAAAGCTTCACCCATTTCAGGGGTGACGACCTGTGGCTTAATAATCAGGCTAACGTTAGCATGTACAAGGCCCTGCGCGGTGTGTGTGTGTGTGTGTGTGAGAATTGCACCTCCTGTTTCATTTCGCATGACATTAGCTCTGCTTTTGAAGGGGTGTTGCTGTGCACCTTGACAGGCCTGTCAGTGCCTGGGCCGGTGAGCTCTCAGGATGACAGCTTGTAGACCAGGGATACTCTGCTTGCTTTGCCTGGGGGGGCCACATTTGCAAAATGACAGCAGGCCAAGCAGCCTTAAACACTAAGAGTGACACTTTTATTAGATTAAATCAATAAAGATTAAAAGGCCCTAACTCATCTTGCTTTGATATTCTTAACCTATATATTATATTAAACTTATTAACTAAATTGACTTTGTGCGAGGATTGACAGCTAAATCAGATATATTACAATATTTAATAACTGTCTGCAACTGCATTTTACTTAGACATTCTTGGGTAAGGCTGAGTTATATGTTGCTAAATATCAATACGTGTGTGAGACTAGGTATGGTAGACTTTGGATATCATTATGGCATAAATGTTGTCTTTTCCTGGTTTTTAAGGCTGCATTACAGTAAAGTGATGTATTTTTTTAACTTCAGACTGTTCTAGCCGTTCTTTTATTTACCTTTATCCACTTAATCGTTATATCCACATTACTGATGATTATTTAGCAAAAAACTAATTGTTTTAATAATTTGTAAAAGCACCGATGTCCATCTTGCCCTGCCTTAACTACTTTATATACTGTTGGACAGTTTAATCGACAGCAGTGCATCATACTCTAAAAGATCATCACATGTTTGAGCTTTCTGAGAATTTATGGCACGTTATTGAAAGAAAATTTGTATATGCAGATATATATCATACATTGTTGAACAGCCAAAAAATGTCGAGATATTATTTACAAGTCCTATTGCTCAGCCGTGGCCCATAATTCATTTTTCTATCCATTAACCTGGTGTATGGATCGACAAGTAAATCAGATATTTAAACACATTTAGTAACTGCAACTGCATTTTAGTTGCAGATGCTTTGCTAACATTTGGAAAAGTTTATACATGAAACATAACTGGAACCTCACTCATCATGCAGTCATTAAAATGCTGAAATGATTCATAAACATAAAATGCTCCTACCAGGGACAGAATGAAACTCTGTGAAATATGCACTTATGGACCAGGAATGATCTTAATTTCTCTGTAGATTTTGCTCCTCTTCAGTCATTGGTGGTTGGTGATTTTGCACTTACTGTCTAATTTATCCCATCATACAAAACTGGAATATCTGTCCCTTTTCCTCAGAAGACTGTGACAATTTATATTCATTGTGAATTAAAATATGGTCTGAGGGCCACTTGGTACTCTGTTGGGGCAAGCTGAGTATCCTGCTGTAGAAATTAGCAGAAAGAAAATCGCTAGCTAGTGTCATGGTCTTGACAGTTGATGACATACGAACAGTTTATTAAGCCAAAATCAGCTGATGAAAATGTTGAAACTGCTTCACAGATATTATACTATGATAATTATTTGAGTTATCCAGAAATCTGTTCTTAATATTTAATAAATATTAAGAAACAGATTATTATATTATTATGATAAATATTATTTATCATGGAGTGTGTAGTACTTCCAGCTTTCATTATCATGGGTTTGCACTGTCATTGCCCTCAAAATATACCTTACCTTTGAGTTTACTCAGAGATCGACCCAGTATCACTCTACCCTACTTTTGGTGGAGTGAAGTCACAGTGGTTATGTCACCTCCTGTTTTATTTACAGCATGGTGGCAGTAGTGTGAGAGAGAGGATTAAGTTGACGTCTCCTGCCTGCCAGTGGCAGAGAGATGTGTCTTTTGTGATCTGACAGCCTGTGTTGTGGCTTAGCTTTGGGGTGTGATGTCTCAACCTGATTTCCTGCCACCCACGATCACAGTCGCCCTGTGTTTCTGACATCTGTAAGGGGGCGAGTAAGTAGCTGGTTATGGCAGGTGGCAGTATGAAACCCTTTTATTGTTTACAGTGAGTGTGTTGTATTGTTTTTGAGTTGTCTGCGAGTTCGAAGAGTAAATCAATCTCAACACAGACGATAATGATCTCTTTATCTGCTGTCCTCTTTTGACTCTCCAGCCTTTTGAAATGGCTGTTAAATTTGCTTAACCTACTTTCAGCTGTATGATAGTAAGTGCCGAGCAGTTCAGTTGAGTACAGAACTGCTCCCCCTATGTTTACTCAATGAATGCTTTGTTTAAAGGGACAGTTCACCCCCAAACGAAATGCATATTTTTCCTTGGCCTGTAGTGCTGTTTATCCATCTAGATTATTTGGTGTGAGTCAGCCTACTGAATTTTGGAGATATTGGCCGTAAAGATGTGAGAGATGTCTTCTCTTGAATTTTCTACCATAGAAAGAAATTAGTAACTTTCTATATGAAACTGTTCACAATAAGGTCTGTGGTAGATTAGTTAGTTGATGAATGAATTAGTTGTCAACTATTAAATGAACTGCTAACTATCTATCTTCTCAAATGTGAATATTTTCTAGTTTCTTTAGTCCTCTATGACATTAAACTTAATATCTTTGGATTGTGGACAAAACAGGACATTTGAGAAAACACATCTTTCACCATTTTCTGGGACTTTATTGATGATGATATTGTTGCTTCGTCTCAGCACCACATGTTGATAATTTCATTGTGTTTAAAAAGAATATCATAAACACGACATGGAGATGTAGTGCAATGAACAGCAGCAATACCCTATTTTATTTTCTCACACATACTATGTCAAAATAGGAACTTGGCCAACAAATCTATGGCAACTCTACCTCACACTACCAAACACAGAGGGCTCTTAAATCACGGTGGTAGTGGGCTCAGTGGTCAATGACTGTCAGCCACTGTGATGGCAGTGGCATCATCCATCGGGTCAATGTTGGACCTAAAAAAAGAATCAAGATGATGGAAAAAATTAGTTTTGAAAATGTATTTTGAGTGCCATTTAGTTCCATTATATCCAAGAGGAAACAATGACACTAAACTATTTAAATGGATAAATAGCACCACAGACCAGAGGGAAAATATGCATTTTGGATTTTGGGGTGAACTGTCCCTTTAAGAGACAGCCTTTATTTGGCTTTTTGGGCTGTTGTGGAGGCTCTTAGCTTGGCGTTGACATTGATCAAAGTGATTAGTCTTATTTTGTGATGATGATGGAATATCTGACCCCTCTGAACGAAGTTGTGGCTGTTGATCCACTGATATAGGAGTTAGCCATATAGCACAATAGCTGGTTACTTCATAGACAAATTCTTGTTGCTATAGATTTAGAGATTAAGAGATTAGTGCGGCTGGTTAACTACAGCCGGAAAGAATGTATTTAGAGGTTGGCTATAATATCATGAACACTTGTTTGGACTGCAACAATTAGTTTCATTATTGATTAATCTGTTGATCATTTTCTCAATTATTCCATTAGTTTTTGGTTCAGAAAATGGTGAAAAATGTTGGTCACAGTTTCCAAAAGCCCAACGTGACGTCCTCAAATGTCTTGCATGTCCACAACCCAAAGGTCGTCAGTTCACAGGCAAAGAGGAGTAAAGAAACCAGAAAATGAAAAATTTGAGAAGCTCAAATCAGAGACAAAAAAAGACTCAAAACGATTAATTGATTATCAGAATAGCTGACAATAAATTAAAAAGTTGGCAACTAATTGATTAATCGACTAATTGTTGCAGCTCTACACTTGTTCATTTAAATTGTAATATTATGTCCCCACCGAGAATATTAGTTACAATATTAGGCTTACCCATCAATGTACTTTTAATTCACTTAGCCATGCAGTAGTGCCTGCTTTTATGAAGTTTTTAATAGTGTTGGTTGGTTGACAGTGTGTTGAAGAGGCGTTGTTTCCGGTCATATTGGTGTGTATTTATAGTTTGTGTCGCTGTTGAATTAAATTGGATTGTATTAAAAGCTCAATTGTTGAATGTCTTAGACAATTTTTAAGTTTTTTTCTCTGCATTACATAACCATCTGTGCAGTAGGTGGGAGTTAAGAGAAAGTATAAATTGTTCCGACGTCCAATGAGTGAATTTGCTGACTTAGTCACTCTGTTTGAGTAATTTCCGAGATCCCCCGATGGTCTCTGGGCCCTGTGTTAGACAGCACTGCTGCACCAGACTGCACTACTGTTGATTTTCATATCTATATGAAAACAGACCCTCTGAGTGTCGCCACTTGTCTGACCTCTCACTCTCTCTGGACCTCTGAGGTCAGGACTGTGGGAGTGTGTTACGCTCCGTCTGGCCTGGGCTCCTGGTGTATGGGAATTCCCACTTGGAGGATGTTGGCATGTGTGTTTGTGGAGTCTTGAGATGCACAGGGGTCTAGAGAAGCAGGGTGGGGTTGCGTGTATAGTGTGTATGTGTGTGTGTGCCGTGCTGCAGGAGGCGGGTGGGGGGGCAGATTGTTTCTGTTCCTGGTTGCCAGAGAAACGGCCAGCGCATGCGTCTGCTGCTGCACTTGTCAGACAATGGCTACGCTGCTTAGCATTCAGAGCGAGAGGCCAAGGTGGCGCTTCCCACCATCTGCCAACAAAGGCCCAGGTCACCCAGCCTGCCTCAGCCCTCCCTCATTTCCTTCCATCCCCCCACAGCTCACCTCACCCTACTGCTGCTGGCCCAGCTGAGAAAACTCAGGGCTTCTCCCCGTTTTTCCCCCTGCTCATCTCCCCGGGCAACCCCTCCAACCCCTCAGCTTTCATGGTACAGTACTTTTATCTCTCTTTGAAGAAGCTGGCTGCCTTTTTCTCCCTCACAACTTTGAATTCTTTGTCCACATGTTTTGTTTTTCTGTTTGGGGAAAAAAGATGACAGCCTTTGTCAATAAAGAGCAGTGATGTTTAAAGGGATAGTTCAAATGTTTTCAAGTGGGGTTGTATGAGGGACTTATTGATGTTATTGTGTGACTTCGGTGAATCTAAGCTTTCCTATTACAACATCGAAATCATGCAAGTACACAAACTAACAGTTTGTGGCGATGGTAAACCAGCAACTACTGAGTTCTGCACGGCAAAATTATTGATTTCACCCATGGAGCTTGGTTGGTTTGGAGAGAGAAACATTTGGTTTATATAATGGTGGTTTCCCATCAGAATAGGCTGCCTGACAGCAAGATAAAGCGGTGAAAATATTCTAAATATGGCGTGCACTTAAAGCTACTACAAGGAACTTTCATACTCTGTTGCTTTGGAGGTCCCTGTGGACAAAAGCGATAGTGTTTCCGCCACCAAAATCACAAAATATAACGCCCTGCTTGTTTTGGCTACTGGCTAATGTACTACTCACTGTAAGTTTGCCAGTAAATACAGGCTGTTTTCATCTATTCTCTTTTCTGTCTCTTCATTTAAAGGAGAATTCAACCTGGTGGCAGCCATTAAGAATAACTACATAGAGATAGCCGATCTTCTTGCTGATAGTCTCGTTCGCTTATGTAGGTCATATAGAGGCATCAGTGTTAAACTGTGAAAGTTTCATAACTAGTTAAAACTCCTCGTAGAATGTTTAAACTAACAGTTATTAGTTTAAGTGGCAAAAATACATTTTGTTCCTGACCCCGTCCACACATCTACTGTAGGTAATACACTGACTAATGATAAGTGCCTCATATAACCCCACATTAAATAATCCAAACTATTCCTTTAAGGTAACCTGTGAGCCATGCAGTCACAACGAGTGTTGGTTATGACATACAGCTACGTAACGTGTGTACCCAGCTGGTAGGTCATACAGCACAGTAGTCCTGTATTTCAGGACAGGTGTGTGCAGCCTGCATGAGGAGATATTCTCATGAGCATACTCACTGTGGGATGTTATAAATAAACTGCTGAGTTGTTATGAGCCAGCATGCAGGACTGTTCTTTCCAGATAGGGAGTGGCCTGTAGAAGAAGACATTCTGCTCACTGTCAGGGCTCACCCTGTGATTTTATCTGAAGTCACATTTGCACATCATTAATCAATCTTCAGTGAACACCTATATTTAATAATCTAGACAAAAATTGTGCAAATATAGTCAGAAATTGTTGAAAAACTGACATCTTCTGGTTCCAGTGACATTGCTTTAAACTGTTCTTACAATTCTCAGTATTTACAATGAACTCTTGTGTTTGGAGATCCATCCCACCCACACTGTAATGCTGTAAAGTCGATGGTGGAGTTGTTGAGAATGTTCACGTCCACTTGTCAGCAAGTGGTGCTGCAACCTTTGCCGATACTGTGTTAATGTTGGTGTCAGAGCAGGAATTTATGCTCTGCCTTGTAAATGTACAAATGCGGTATATCATGTACTGCAAAAATACACTGCAGCCAAACTGGTGCTTCATTTGTGTGCCGTTGAAAATGGTTTAGCAACCATTTCTGCCAGTTGTCTCCGTTCCCTCGTTCTTGTTGGTTATTTATTTCATTCCTCTGTTGTCACACATTTCAGTCTGAAAAAAATAAACATATCATGGTGAAGCTTGCCTTTGAGTAATTGGGTACTGTTTGTTGGCACCGTTGGCTTCTATTGGCAAGTGTTCTTTGTCAGCTGGGTCAGTTTTCATTGTTCAGGCTAGTTGTACTGCTGGCTAAGTTCAGTGCTGCTGCTGTTTTTAAACATAAACCAGTAACCTCGTGATGATGTATTCCTGGCTGCTGTTTCTCACTACTGGCCTGTGTTTCTGCTTCCGCTGCAGGGTCTTCCAGCACATTCTTCATTCCTTGGTCAGTGTAATTTTGTGTAATTTATCACCTGCGTCTGACTCACACACAATTCAACAACAACACAAGTCATTATGCATTCCATCAGACTAATTCATGTTTTCTCAAGTAGTTGTGACTAAAGTTTCAGAGGAGATAGCTGTCACTGCAAAAGGAGGACAAGGTTATCTCTATCGTGGTTACTGACTAGTATTTTCATATATTTTAACAAATCTTGGCAGTATTTTAGACTGCAGACTGTGCAGCATTTTAGCTGCTTATGGCGTTTTCCCCTCCAACAAACATACAGCATAGACATATAGTTAAAAGTTCTCATGTCTCTCTTAGAGTTGAGAAGTCATGAAAAATACATTTTTAACCCTTTTAAATCACATCCTCGGTCATATTGTGCACCTATCTAACAATGTATGCCAAAAAATCAGAACCTGGCACGTCCGGTTATGACACGCCCTCTTTCTAGCGTTCAAGTCAAATTGCAATATTATGTCCCACCTGCATGCTTTCACTTGGAAATATGTCATGATACTAATCTATACTGTATACTCTTGAAATGCAGTTTCACCTGGACTTTAAAACAGTGCAATGTTTTGGTGTTTAGACCAGCTTTCGAATAAACAGGAGAAGCCCTCTCTGTGCAGGCTGTATGTAATTGTCTCAGGCTGTAGAAATATTTGTCCTCTCGTGCCGTCATCATTTCATCATGATCAAAGTACTTTAAGTAAATGAAACCCAAAGTGCATGAATTTGATTTATGCTTTAAGTAATAAAATAACATGTAGAAGTGATATTGGTTTTAAATCAGTACAACTTTTTATAGAGACGGGGTGCAATTAAGTCCCGCCCACCCCAGAGGGGAAAACTATTAATCACTTTCTGTTGACTTCAATGGAAAAGTGAAGTCAATGGAACGCACCTTGCGTGTAGGTGCTCCCTTGTAACGTCCGTGTTATAGCCAACAACAGAAAAATGCTTTAGAGTCCAGTCACATACGTGAATCTGGGTGGGTGTCCATTGACTGCTGAGGCGAACGTCTTTGCTATTAGTTGAGGCTCTGCCCCCTCAAAGTTCACCGAAGTTGCACTTGGCACGAAGACAGGATGCAAATTTGCGGCCACTCCCCTTAATTTGCATATGCGTGACAGGGCCTGACCGGCAGTCAAACTCATGCGAGCAATGCGGCGCTTCGCTTTTGGTGTTAACATACTGGCTGCTGTGTGGGATGCACCACCAACAGGTTAAAGAACCCAGAACAAAGTGTTTATAAGCTGCTGAACCGAAAAAAAAAAAGAACCTTCAAGAAGACAAAAGAGGATACAGACATTTAAGACATGAGACATCAGCGGGATGAATGTGAAAACTGTGGGATCCTGACTGCTTAAGTGGGTGTTACAGTTGCTAATTTGGGCAGACAGACTTATGGTTGAAGCTGACTAAGCTATGAAAGGCCTGGTTCTGATGTTCGTTAGGCAAAATGATGGTTTTATTGGGTGATTTGATTGAATAGTCGTAAATATCAATGTATTTCACTGTTCAGTTCCATCATGTCTCCAAGAAAAGCATGGTAAGGAGAAGGGACACTGAAAGAGACTTGACAATATTGAGTCTGTCAGTGCTGCCTAACTTTTCCTCTCTGTTTGTGTACAAGATGCTAAAATAATTCTTTGACATTCTGAAATCTGATATTTTAAACTAGCTACAGGCATTTTGTTAGCATTTCAGCACTTGGTTGCATATTGTGATGCTGATTGTTTTTGCCTCTGGTGGGCGTGGTTTTCACAGTATGAAGCCTCACACTCTTTTTCTGTCCCTAAAGGGGTGATTAGTATTTTGGTATTTAAATGTTTTTTGCAGCTGTCTCCCTTTAAGTGCAGACTGACTGCCCTTTTCCTTAATTTTAAAACCAAACACAATCTGTGGTGTAGAAATCAACAACCATTGTTACTTAAGGTTTGTCTTGTTAGAGTGAATCCACCAACCTACCACCTATCGTTCATGCTGTAGTGAAAGAGCAGTCTCAGCAACAGCAGGCAGGCAGCGAGAGCTTTGTGAGCTCTGCTTTTATCCAACTGTGTGTGTGTGTGTGTGTGTGTGTGTGTGTGTGTGTGTGTGTGTGTGTGTGTGTGTGTGTGTGTGTGTGTGTGTGTGTGTGTGTGTGTGCTGTGTGTGTGTCTGTGTGTGTGTTGTGTGTGTGTGTGTGTGTTGTGTGTGGTGTGTGAGAGAGAGAGAGAGTGGCCAGTGGGCCAGCAGGGAGAAGGAGGGTTTGTGTCTGCACCATCTGGGCCGTCTCCACTCACTTCCTGTGCCTCCACTCTGAACCCACTGAGATTTCCAGGTAGCCCGTGTCGCTCAAAGGAGACATGGTGTTTGAAATCTATGCCATATTTATGTCACACAAGACTTTTTGTTGTATCAAAGAAATTGCCCATGTGATAGTGCAGATATTCCTACTTGACTTAGGTGATACTTGTCTACAAGGCAGCTAATGCAGCAAAGCTCACCTCTCACTCTCTGACCCTCTCTTGCTTCTTTTTCTTGGTTATTTCATGTGAATCATTCATTTGAGCTCGCAAACTACACAGCTGTGATTCATTAATTTATTCAGATTACAGTTTATTGAGCTCTATCATCGTCCTGATCACACCCCTGCAATTTGAAAGGCCGCATTTCCTCCTGCCTTCCCCTTCCTCTGCTGCTAACACACTCAGCACATTAATGGCTTTACAGTAAGCTAATGATGAAGCCAAGGCCACAGCCGCTTTTCCCTCCTAAGTGAGGCTTACAGGTCACTGTAGGGGCAAGAGTCAAGGAGGAGTGGCTGTAACTACTTTATGATCTCCTCACAGTGTAAGGGTCAGCAGGGGCTTGTTGTAGGCTGTGGTGGCAGACTTGTTTAAACCCAGATTTGGTCGTGTCATAAATAAAACATTTCGGGGGTTCCAAACGTTTACAGCTGGAGACTCAAAACAGAAATTTGGTGAGAGAGTTGCGTTAAGTTTCTCACCACTTCGTAATGAACTTGCGGCTGTCCCCTGAAATGCTGAAGGGATTTCAATTTGAAATGGAGGCTTTGTACAAGAAAATTGTATTGATAGCCCACATTTCCCATCATGCCCAGTGCTGGATTGAGTAGTTTAAGAAGTTTGCTATTATATGTGGCAAAATGCAAATGTTCTGTGTGTTCAGAACATGGTGGTTTATGTTGGTAGTCTAATTGTCATTTTTCTGATGGTTTATAATTTCAACCATTAGTAAAGTGGCCATTGACATTTTTGAGGCTAGCAGTATGTTGCGACCATTTTTTAGATTTCTTGTGAGAGCCTGACAGATACTGCATTTTTGGGGCCGATGCCAATACTGATATTAGGGAAGGAGTTAACAAAAATTATATTGGCAACTATTCTGCAAAATGACAGCAAGGCACTGAAACAGAAAGCTTCCACTGGTATTTTTGATAATTGTAAATAACTAATAAATAAAAGATAACAAAACAAAGCAAAACATGACTAAAAACAATCTGCAGTATGTTCTGTAAAAAGTAATATCGGACAACATATACATCAATATCAATATAGAGTGGTAAAGCTGTGCTAGACAGTATTGGCTGACTGATATTGTGTTGAAAGTTTCTAAACTTTTCAAAGGACCATGACTAATGGAAGGATATGACAAATTACACAAATTACAGAGGAAATTAGAAATGATTGCCTACCTCTAGGCCTGGGTATTGTTCAGAAACTTTCAATTCCGGTACCAGTAGCAATACTGGTTTTTGAACATTACTTTTTTTGATACCAATTTCATAAATCCATTTTAACAAAACAGTGTGGTTGAACTTAAGTTGTCTATTTCAACTCTTACTGGATAGTATTGAAGCAATTTGGTCAAACATAAAAGTTTCAAAGTTCAGTACCCAGACCCACCTACTTCTAATACAAGCCTGCTTCAAATGAAGCCTGAATGAAGTCTGTTACCTTCTGCAGGAGGTAAATAAAGGCCCGGGTCACTATTTGAGGACATATGCATTTTACTCTAGCAATTAGTGACCCAATAAAAATGTGTCCATGACCCATTTTGGGTCACAACCTTAAGATGGGAAACACTGAACAACATGGCAACCTAGCCTTGTTTAGGAGGTCGAAACTCTGTTAGAAATGCAAGATACTTTTTAAAATGTAGACATGAACGTGGACATCTGTTAGTTCCATAAGAAATCTGTAGTTACCACCTTCAAATGTCCTTTGAGCTTGAATAGCTGGCATCCTTGACGTTTAGTTCATTTTAATTCTCCCTCATCTACACACTGCATTTCCTCTCAGTCTCAGCGAGAGTCCAATGTGAATCACTCACCATTGGTGTAATTCTGTCCAGTTGGATGTTGCACGTAATATTTCAGCCACACTGACGCTCTTATTCCCTGAAGCAGTGTCCCTGTTGTAAGTCTTTAAGTTGACATTGTGCTTACCCTCTCTCCTCAAGCAGAAAATTAATGGAGATCAAACTAATGACTAATGTCTAATTAGTGCGGTCAGCCACTTTCATGGTTGTTCTGATAGGATACATGCAGTAGGGCTTGACTGAAGAGCGTCTGCATCCATCTGGTTACCTGACCACCCATGTGGAGGTCTTGACATAGATGATGTTTTACCTTCAGGACATTTTGTAGTCCCAGCGTGATCACATGAATATGACTGTGCAGAAACATTCATGCTGGTATCAGAGCTTTGGAATATTTGTACCACCAGCAGTCAGTCTTTACAGCGGAAACGGACAACTTTTTAACTCTCTTCCCAATGGTTTCAGAGTGGTTTTATTGTTTGTACCACTGTTGCTAAGACAACATTTGTACACAACACCGGATTGCTTTCCATTTCCTCAAAGTCTGGCTCTGTGGAGGAATGATTAACACCACTTTGGGAATAAGAGAGAACAAAGAAAAGTGTTCACCGAAGAGATAAATTGAAAATTGTTGAAATGATGTGCATTGCATAGTAATAACATAGTGTGAATAACGCTTGCCTTAAGGTTGGGACAATACGCTTATTTTCTGCTTCGATACCATCATGATACTTGAGTGCAGATTCAATATCTATTCCGATGTTTACGTATTGTGATTTGATATTACAATTAATTGCAATTTTTATTTGCTTTTTTAACACTAATAGATTGAGTTAGCATTATGAGGGCAGCAACAATTAGATTACATGTTTAACATAAAACGTGTTCAGACTTTCAGGCATATATTTTCTCTGCTTTGTGTTAAGTAAAATAGATGAGTTTGTTGCAATTCCAAAGCCAAGTGCCCTTAGCACGTCAATGGGAATTCTTATTATATGCTTGCATTGAGCTAATGGACTAAGTCCTTGTTATTTATACATTAAAAATGATTCAGGAATCATCAAAAACAAAAGAATCACTATACTTAAGAGAATCATTTTTTGTTTCTCAAACCCCTAGTTAGCTCATTGCTTCTGTTGGCTGGTGTTGGGATGGAGGGGGGAGTAAAAAAAAAAAACATTTGTGAGAAAAAGCAATCATTTTCCCAGGAAAAATTGTGCCTGTTGTGAGTCAGATGAAAGCGAGGTTTATAGAGAACCAATCGAAACATGGATTGTGTCATTATTCTTCGGTCATTACACTGCAGTTTACTTCACAATAAGTTGTTAATGCAAAAAAGTTGTCTATTTCCACTTTAAATTGCATTAATAAGTACAGAAACTTAAATTAAGTGTGTGTGCATCATATTGCAAGCATTAATGGACACCAGCTCATACACAAATCCCTGTGTATCCCCAAGTGTAGCCAAAAAATTTAAAATGCTTTTAATATCAAAGAGACGTTTTAACAGATTGTCTGAAACAAACACCTTTTTAGGCCCAGAAATAGAATGACTTTGCTAGTTGTCCAGAGGGAAAACAAAGCAGGATTAAACCCGTTTCTTGTGTGTTGCTTAAATTTCAATTCATGGTTGAACAGATTTTATGTTCAGTATTTTCAGTCTTTTGAGTTTCCCCCAAAACATATGAAAAATTATTCCAGCTAAATGTGCAGCACCAGTGTTCAAACAGTATTCCTACTGGTTTGTGGCTCGACATCATTCTGCCATGACTACAGGTGTTTTCCTTCTAAGATAACACAAATCTGCATACTGGCTTTGAGCCACTTAGATAATCAAAATTTTAATAATCTCTTGTTTTTACAAATTCGGCTGCAGTTGTAAGAAGATCAGCTCTGCCAAAATCCCTGAAAGATTTACATATTTCGTCTTACCTGATCTTTTTTTTTTTTGCATTTGCTTTTCCTGCTCTTGCCAAAGTTGACTACAACCTCTGACCTCCGGGTGGATTTGCTGCTGTTACTCCAGCAGGTTGAACCCTGGTCTCACCTGTGTACTTCTTGGTGCCTTTCCTCCCCGACACAGTTGCTCCTGCCAGCCAGCGGTCATGTATAGCAGCCAGATCAGGTTGCAGGTTGCTCCCATTCGTGCGTCGTTCTGTCTGTCACCACCCAGACCTGGGTCAAGAAGTGTTTCCAAGTGATTATTACAAATAGTTTTCTCACTTACTTCCTGATTTGGGGCTTTGGATATCATGAAAGGCGAATAACTGAAAAATACATGCAACTTTCAGTGAATTTTTCTCACTCTTTATAGTACTTTTGATACATCAAAACAAAAGATTAAAATTATAAATACTGCATTGCCCGTAGCACAGTTTAATTGTGCTCCTCCTCACCTAGACTATCATGTCAGTGTGAAGAGACTGAGCCTCTAATTACTCCTAATTTCTATGTGTGTACACTGTGTGTGGGAGTCGGCGTGTTGTTTTTTCCAAATTTCCCAACAATGAAACAGATAATGCTTCCTGCTGAGCTTTTGCTTTTTGAATCCCCCCCCCTCCCCTTTTTTTTAAAAATGATTCTTTTCTCTCCTTATCTCTCTCTCTCGTGTTGTCGGTTGTGAGTAGCAGTGCTGGCAGGTGGCCAAGAGAGATGACGGCCCCTGCAGGCAAGAGCAGAGGGTTTAAGGGGCCAGTTTACTCCATTGGAGCTGCTTATTGGATGGTCGGATGGCTTTGGGGCCATTTCAAGAACTATTTTTTTAAACTGACGATCTGACATTCACACCAGCTTCATGCCATGATTGGTCGTCTGTGTGGCGATGAACTTTTCTCTCACCTCTCCTTTTTTTCACCTGTTACATAAGTATTTGTGGCACCTTTCATGTGAACAACCCTCTGAATGTCTTCCAGGAGAGACTGTCTGAAAAAATGAGCTGATATCCTCATTTTCAAACAATATCATGCCCCCTCCTCTTTGTATCACGACTGGCTTTTCACCCCGCCTCAGAGTGTGTCTATTCACAACAGCTCTAAACATTTTTGATTTTCAACGTGGTCAGACAACACGTCGTGCGAAATCCTTCTTTTCTAGCATAACCCTTCCCTGAGGGGGGAAAAGGAGGCGTGATTTGGGTGAAAGGAAGAAAGCCAGACGTTCGGTTTCCCATAAACCATGTGACCAGCAGCGTGTGAGTCTGTCTGTCACAGACAACTGCCTGAGCAGGTTACTAACCACAGGGCTTCTTCCCTCTTTTATGTGGCTGCTACACATTCCCTCTTTTGTCTCTCCTCTACCATCTGAGTGTTGTCTCCCCAGTGAATCTCATTATTACATGTTCCACAGGCCTTAAAGAAAGTTATCTTCTGTTCTGGTTTCTGTTCAAACAAAGCCAAGCATTAATAAAGCCTGGAGTGCTCGAGGTTTTTGTGAGTGTTGTGACAAGAGGGTTTTGCTTGACCTCTTATTCTACCTTGTCCATAATAAGAAGAGTTAATACCTAAGAATTAATATTGAGTGAAGTTTGCACCTTTGTAGTTCCTTTGCAGTTGTTTAATCTTAGCCTCTGTCTGTCCTCTTGCCTGAAGTGGTCCAGAAATCCATGTCAGATTTTCCCTTTAACACTTGCAAAAATGGTGAAGGTACATAGTGTACTCTGAGAGATGGGGCATTTTGGGCGGGGTGGAGTGGTTGGGGGATCCTTGAAATCAAACTGTGCGAGCCATCGGGGTTTGAGGAAAGCCCTGTAGATCTGAATCAACTAAATGTACTGCATCAAAACAGTATGGGAGGAAGTGATTTCAGCAGGGATGTCAGTTTGCTAAAACAGGAAACAACAGGAAACACGTACTAAATCAAGTCTCTTCATGTGGTTCTGTCAGCAATATTTAGATTAACCATGCTCTTACATGAATACTCAAAATACAACAGGAGTTTTACCTGTTTTGCTGTCCAACTCCTGTCAGCATGAAACTTTTTGTCTTTCTGCAGTTTTCTTGAGCATTTTCCTTAACGCACCTCTTTCCAGAATCCCACGGGTTCAGCCATCACTGGACGACCGACTCTTCTCCACACAGCCTGGAGTCGCTGCAGTCTACAGCGTGAGTCACTTCGCACAGCCCCTCCCTCCCCCCCATCTCATACATATACACCTGTATGCTGCAGTGCAAACACAGAAAATCACACCTCTGAAACAGACACACACACACACACACACAACACACACACACACACACACACACACACAACACACAAGAATCAGATCTAAAATGCGGACTGCACATAGTTACATACACTTTGAACATGCCTGTGCCAAATACATTTGGTCAATCATTGCCAGATTATTAGGTACACCTGACTGAACCTAATGTAGTCTTACGCAACACCACCTACTTGAAGGTTACGATGACCAGTTTGTGTTGAAACTGGTTTAGAGAGGTGTTGATTCGGCTTTATGATAATTTTGTGGGCTGTTATTTATTTTGGTGGTGTGTTTTCTCTCAATATTTTTTTTATGCATTTATTGGATAGGACAGTCTTAAGAAGGACAGGAAAGGAGGGGAAAGAGAGTGAGGGCAAGACAGTTAGGAAAGGGCAGTTGAACCCTGGGCTGCTGCCTTTTTCATTTTTTTGAGTTAACTATCTCTTTAAGAGCCATCACCCAGATCGCTAGAATTAATTTATGAAGGCAAGTGAAAGTGTACATTTTGAAAAGCATTACATTTCATGTCTGCATTTGCCAGTAGACCATCACTATAACCTCAGGTATAATGTTATTTCTTCTTCAAGAGAGACTTGTTGTTCTCTGTCATTAGGTGGAATAAATGATATGCATATATTTGTACTGGCATTGGCTATCAGCCAGAATCACTTGGTAAATGTCTGATATTGGCAAAAATCCATTATCGTGTATTCCTGTTTTTAATTTTCAGTCCCCCCCCCCCAGGAAAAAAAGGCAATGGACTGAACCAATCACAGAGAGCCGATATATTTGCTTAACACCTAATAATAACACCTAGTAATGTAAAACCTGCTCTCGGACCATTATTCGCAGGCTAATGTTGCCTTCATGCATTCAGGAGAAACACGCCAGTTTTCTCCTAAGAACAGTATATCCTCCAAGTGTACCTAATAAACTGGCAACTGAATGTATGTTTATTTCGCAAATGCCACAGTGGTTTGCTACGATGCCTATAAAAATACCCACTTCTCCTTACATTTTGTAATTCCATGTTTTTAACATTGTGTCGCAGTGTATATAATTAGGATTTTTTGACACTGAGCAACAAAGACACTATATTTGGAATGTGTAAACAAATCTCTGCAGGAGGTTGAATAGCTTTTACAGGCACAGTAAACATGCATTTGTGGCTTTTTTATAACCTAAAGGGAAAGACGACATGCTTGTTAGACATATTGCTGTGATCTGACCGCAGGAGGACTGCTGTGGAAACGTGTCACCTCAGGGGACCTCTGCCATTCACTGTCTCCTCCAGGAGTTAATTAACATTTCCTGTATCACATCTTTGTCATAATAATATTCACATAATCCTCTGCGCTTTTTTATGTTAACCTCCTTGGAGCATCAGCATGTGAGTTAGGGGCTTCAGGTAGGCAAATAGATTTGTTCTAAGAAAAAAAATCCCAAGTTTATTTTCATCTTCTGTCCCTGGCTGAACTTTGGGTTCATTTATTGTCTCGTCCTCAGTGACTAGCCACACCTACTGTATCTCCCTAAAGACAAAAACAGACCCAGAATGGCATCCTCCTCCCTTCCTCTAAGGATCTTGGCCTGACATGACCGGCTCTCTTTGAAAGTGGACATTATGCCGTTCAGCGATCCACATTGAGCACTGCCTTTCGAACCATTCTGCGTTTCTCATTTGATAAGCCAAATGTGCATTTACCTGCAGGGCACTGATTTGTTAGAGACGCTTTGTAGTCCTTGTAAGACACTGATAGTGACGATCCTACCATTAAAAGCACAGATATCTCTGTGTTTATTTTTGCACATCTTGTAAATGAGTGTTTACTACAGAAATTAGAATATAAGAACATTGATTTCCTTTTTAACGTCACATTTTATGGATTTTTCCTCACACAAAGCGAACTGTGCTGACAAAATAAATACAATTACGGCAATCACAGAGACTTCCTAAACGTTTTAATGCCAACATTGTAGTGGTCATTTGTGGGAAAATATTGGCTTGTGTGTGTTTGTTATCCACTTGGTGCCTTTATTTTGCCTTTTACAAGCATAGCAGCATACTTTAGAATTGCCACTTTGATTATTTGACACCGCAAAGGAGATGTTTACAGTGATGATAACATTTCTGAAATGTGGAGGTAGAGTTGGTAGCTGCAAATTGCACAAGTATAGTCACCGTATGTTTGAAGATTTATCCACTGGAACACAACAGTACAGAAAATGCTGCTGGTTTTTATGAGATTTTCTAGCTCTGTAAGTTCTTTTTAAGCGGTTATGGCTGCAACAATGATGACACTGGTGGAAATAAACCAGGCCCATGGCGTAAAAAAAAACAGTTGTTCTGTGCAGTGGATGTAGGGCTTTGTACACTCTTTTCCTCTTCGCCTCATGTACAGCTCCTATACAGCCGCTCGCTTCCCCTCCCCCATCACATCACTCTGTATGTCCTCAGAATCAGTCACTCGCCTGAAGCAGAGCAGGCTCCTCCCCTGGCAACAGCAGTTAGATTAGTTGCTTTATCCCAGGTCATCTGAGGGAAGTGGGCCACACAGAGAAGATGGAGAGATGCAAAGGGGATTGGTACTATAGAAGCCGTACCGAATATTCCCTAGTAGATTTAAATATAATACAGTTTGGAGATGTTCGTTTTTAAATGTTGGTTTTGCTTTTTCAGCTCTAACAGCCAGGTTGTGTAAAGGAAAAAAAAAAAAGAGGCCCCGGAGAGAAAGCCCAGCTCTTCCAGTCTGTCTCAATGTCTGCCTCCTGCTCTCCTCCTGCAGTATCCTGTCTCAGTCCCTGGTGTGTCAGGCCTGCTGCAGCAACAAGCAGCACTTGCAGTGGTGCCAGCCTGCAGCTGCAGCAGCCAAGGCCCATCCTGCCACACCACGGGCTGAAAGCTGAGTCAAATCTCATCTATTCCTGATACCGCTCACTCGGCTGGTGCCTACCCTGAACCCTTTGTCGACCCGTATCGACGAGGCTTGTTTAGCATGACTCAGTGGTGTCTATTGTACCAGGTGCACTCTATCTGTCACAGATGAGTGGGATTGTAATATGATTACTTGACCCAGTTTTGCCATATGAGGCCCAGACATCCTTGCACAGCATAGTTGGGCACAGCAGACGGCAGAAGAGGCCAGCCTTAGCCAACCCCAGCAGGCTTCACACCCATGCACAGTACAAGTCTTCACCTCTGCTCACATACAGGGGCTAATCCTCGAGCTTGAGCGCTTAATTTACATTCCTCAGCGGGAGGGAGGACTAATGACCTGTGGAATCCTGCCACTGCTGATCCTACATCAGTGTCTGTGTGCATCAGTCTGACATAATATCTCATTTTGTGTAGAGTTGTTCCAATACAATAAAAGTATTGGAAAATTACTCCAGTACTGCCTAACATGTTGGTATCAATATCGGCGGTATGCGAGTCTTTGCACCAATCCTAATCTATGTAATTTATTAACCCTGAAACAGGGCTGTGCTACGTCCCAGCAGCGTTCTGGATGCCATTTTCCCCCTCAGGATGGTGAAGTCATGTTCTATGGCTGGGCTGCCCCAAGTTGGCCGACCACAAGATTCAGTTCTGCCCGCCAGATGTTTCAAGCAAAACAAAAACTGATTTAACTGATAGTAATAGTTGTGTAATACTGTGTAACGTGATACAGTGAAACTATGATCTTTTCTTAGGCTTTCTGGGCTGGGAAAATATCACGACCATTGCAACCCTTACAGAGAATGTATTGAGAATAATTGATTAATCGTTTTAAGTCAGTCTTCAAGCTGCTACCAAAAATGTTCTAGTTCCAGCTTCTCAAGTATGCATACTGCAGCTTTTATTTGCTAGTAATTGTTGTCTTTTTTCATTGAACGTTGTTATAATCCAAAGAAAACGGCATGTTATATTCAAATAAAACCAATCACGACAGACACAACTGAGTGAGCAATATCAAAAATGAGGAAGATTATGGGACAAAGATAAGTAATAAGATATGTAAAAAAAAAAAAAAAGGTTAGATCAAGAGAGAAAAAGATGGAGCAAGCAAATCAAAACAAAAAAAGAAATTAGTGGTCAATGGCAAATCAAGCGGTATGATGGGTTATAAAAATAATTCTTAGTTTAAATCAGGGCTGAACAAAGAGGATTCTGCGGGTCAAAGCTGTGCTACCACAAGATTCAGTTGGCCCACCAGATGTTTTTAAGTGGTAAAGGAAAAAAAAAAAAATAGAAATCTCCGTTTCTGTGGTTTTATTATTATTGTGAGGTAAAAATGCCCTTTGAATATCTAGGAACCCTAATTATTTTATTTTTTTTATTTATTATTTTTCAAAATTTGAGCAGAGAGCAGACAGAGTGACAAGTCAGTCAATTAAGGGAACCTGGGATCCTAGTATCATTTTGCATCGTAACAAAGTTTGCTTTTGGCCTGTGGTCCACCGTGGAGTTTCAGCTTTGGGCCTCCAAGGGAAAAAGTTTGTGCAGGCTTCATTCTCTAATTTTCTGTATGCATTTGTTCATGTTTTAAAAAGGGTTCAACCCAAACCAAGCCATATAACAATAATAAATCATATCACAGTCATACAGGGTTATAGGAATAAAAAGCTTTAAAAAAAAAAAAAGATTTATATATATTTTTTACCACACTGATAGTGTTGGCATTGGTATTAGAATCAGTCATACAGGAAGGAAAAAATGGTGCCAGAACATCTTTTCTTTTGTGTATCTGTCTAACGTTACTGTTTCATGTGACATAGGTACCCAGGCATGCTGGCGCTTCTTACACTGCTCACGACATCACAAAGGGACACCCTAGCTTGGCGGGCACCCCGCCCGGTCATGGCCACTCGCCGGCGCTCTCTCAGGTATCAGTACCCACAGCTTCCCCATATCGCTACCCTAAGGGCTGGGAGGCAGGCGGAGGGGTGAGTTTGTCACTGTGACCGCCGTCATCCTCTCTGCGTATTCATGTCCCATCTGTCCAAATGTCTGCTTGCTCTTTATCACTTGTGTTAGGGCTGGGCGACAATTCACGCTAGAATTTATAGTAAATTCTCAATATCATCACATCATGACAAAGATAGTCTTGTTTACATGTCTAAATAAATGATATCAAGTAATTTTTTTCTTTATCAAAATTAGTCACATTGTAAAATTTGACAGTATTTTTTTTTTTCAAATGTATCTGGTTTTTCTTCTAGTTCGATAAATGTAAACTTTTCGACAGAATTTGAATACTTAACTGTATCTACTTTGAGATAATGCTAAAATATAATTAATATAATTAATTCTGCCCATATCGCCTGCCCCTAACTTGTCTTTTCTTACATCAGCTTCTTACATGTTTTGTTTTCCTGTTTGTTCATTTTTTTCCCCACTTTTTTCATACAGCAGTAAGCCACATGTGCATGATGTATGTTTTGTTTTAATGAAATTCACATGATTGTATGATTATGAACTGGGTCAGATTCTAATAGAACAACCTCTGTGCCCTGGTGCCTATAGACAAACATGAATCTGCTGTATCTATATAAGGTACCTGTTTAATCCCGATAAGGGTCACGAGGAGACAAGCCCAGCAGGCATGTGGGAAAATGGAGATAACCAGTATATCCTGATTAGGTTGCCAGTGTTATCGCAGGGCTGATGCAGACTGTATATGGACAGTCGCATTAAGACACGTGACCTGTATGCCTTGAAAGAGAAAAGGAGGAAACCCACATGAACAATGGGTTTGAACCCAGAATCGTCTTGCTGTCAAGTTGTGGTACTAACCAACAGGTTCCATATTGCAGCCAGATTTTTTGAGCCTTCAGCTTGAAAGAGGTCCTCTGCGAAGCTTCAGCATCATCAGTTTAATATTTTAAAAGCTTTGCCAGTCATGTTTAGACTGAGACACTTGAGGTAAAAGCTCTGAAAAAAGTCAAAGTGGGAAGTAATTAATCAGGATTGGGAATTTGTTAAAAGGGGTGTGGGTGTAAAATCCTGTATACTTACCAGGGTTAAGGGCAGAAGCACAATGATTAGGTTTGATTTAAGCAAGATTTAATTATTTAATTAGATTTCTACCATATATTTAACCCTTACCTAACCCCAATCATCTCAAATCCCAACAGGGACTTTCTTCTACATCTGGAGCAACAATGTGATCTGGGGCTGCAACTAACAACTATTTTCACTTATTCTGTCAGTCCTTTTTTTGATCAACTGATTAGCTGTTTGGTCCATAGAATTGTGAACATTTTTTGATCGGTGTCTCTCAAAGCATAAGGTGACATCCTTAATTGACTTGTTTAGTCCACAACCCAAATATATTCGGTTTACTGTCAGAGATGTCACATTTAAGACAAATGTCAAAATAGTTGGCAATTAATTTAATATTCAGTTAATAATCATTAATCATTGCAGCTCTTGTGAGATCCATATCTTATGAAAATCTACTTGCTTGAAATCAAATTTAACTTGAGATTTTTTTTATCAGTAGCTACAAAAACTTAATTAAGTCATGTTAATTGTTAATTGTCATGGTTAGACTAGGATTACAACGTCTATAAAATATCAGTCTAATATACAAATTTATAAAAAAAAGGTGGGAGAGGCTGAAAAGAACATTTTTCTGTCAATTTGCTTGAAAAATTACTTTATCGATTAATCCGTTATGAAAATAGTGCCATAGTTGAATGCTTCCCCAATCAGGCAGGTAATTTGCCAGATTTACAAGCTTGATTTGACATTGCACACACTTCATACGGCAATGAAAAAAAAAAAAAATCAAGAACCAAAACATGTAAGGGATAACGTACAGTTAGGAGGGTCATTATTGCAAAATAAACTCTTGAATCACCCTGTCGGGGTTTATTTCGCATTAATGACCTGTCTATTGTACGTTATCCCGCTTATTACATGGCTGCCTACTCAAAAAAATCAATAATCAGTAATCACAAAATATGAATTTAAAATGGTTTTATTCATTTAACACTGATTTTGTTGCTCCTCCAGAGTGTATGATCAGCACTGCGTCCCGAGCAACGGTCTGTTATTCATAGAACGGTCTGCTATTCAGAAATAACAGACCTTAGGATGCCACAATTGACCAATCAGAATTAAGTATTTAAGAAAGGTGTAATAAAACAGAAAAAAATCAGGACCTGGCATTATGGGAAGAAAGATTCACTCACATGCTACCCTTCTTTAGCAGCATTAACATAAATAAAAAGAGTCAAACAGGCAAATCTGTGTAAAAGGTTAATGTTTAAATGATAAAGACAGTTTCACTGTCAGACAATGACGCTGCTGCTGTGATGCTGGCATCTCTGGCTGACTCGCCGCTCTCGCTCACAAAGAAGTTGAGTCCATGACTCAGCCTCTCTGGAAGTATTTGCCTGTGCTTCCAAGGAATCTAGTTGTACCTCTTTACCGTTATAGCCTAATGGCCCACTGCCTCACCCTAAAGCAGCTCTAGTCTCTCTCCAGCCTGCTATAGATAGTCTTGTCAGCCAGCTCAAACTTAAATTATCACAACCGCAGCAGCAGCAGCTTGAAAAAGCAGCGGCAGATCTGCTTAAACCCACCTCTCCCTGAGCTCCACTGCACACTAGATGAAGAATAAAAGAACACAGGATTTTCAGTCCTTGAGGGTACCAATTATCTTTGCACAGTGCATAAACCCCAATCGAAAACATTTTCTCCCAGCAACATCCAAAGTAAGTTAATGTTGTGATGTCTGGTGTGCTGTTAAGCTTTCAGTTGGTCTGTGAAATGATTGCTGCACAGTTTCTGGTTTGTATGTAATGAACCATTTTCCTTCTCTGTGTCTTTTCCTTTTCGTTTGTTGACAGTCTCCATACAACCCTGGACAAAATGCTGGTTCTGCCCCTTTAGTGTATTCTCCCCAGACACAGCCAATGAATGCACAGCCACAAAGTCGCCCGGTGAGTGTCCCTCTGGTCTGAGATTTACAGCACGCCTGCCTCCAAGTACCCAAACAGTCTGCGTTTTACTGTGAAAGTTTCATGGAGTCAGTGATGGAGGGATCTGGTGTTTAGGAGCCACACAGAGCGACAGAAATGTTGAACAATCTCATCATGGTATCAAGGTGTTTTAACATAGGTTGTATGTTTTTTAGGATGAGGTCTCCTTCATCGTCTCCTGAAGGCTTCTTATAGGCTTGTTGTGGTTGGTGGTACTGCTATCACTGGTGGCATATGGGAGCTTTGTTACAATCCCATGTAGGGTTTAGGACTGCAGCATAAAAGTTAAAAGTTCCCTGTGTTGTTGCAAGGCAGGAATTATACCACAGCCAAACAACCAGTGCCGTGGATTCCCCGGACGTGGCTGTAATGCCCTTTCTACTCATTTGGCCAGTTTGGCATACCCTGTTTTGAACTGCCCGTTGTGCTCTTAAAACTGGATTTCCACAGATCCTAAAAAAGTCTTAAATCTTCAGTCTAAAATTAAAAAAAAAAAAAAACAAATTTTAGCCCTGAATGTCTCAAAATTTCTACATATGATTTTGACAGTTCTTAAAAAGTGACTGAAATGTGACATTACTTTTATAAAGTTGCATTAACTTCCATCTTACTTTTAACATGTTTTTTATGGGAAATATTTGTATTGCTTACGCTGTAAAACAAAACTATAGAAAGAAACTAAAGTGGAACCAATAAGCACTAATGCTACTTTGCAGCCTGGTCAGAATTAATTGGCGCTCTGTTAGTTCTAGTGTGTTGCAATGTGTTGTGTAGGCTAATGTGGCATCTCGAAGAAAATAGCTACATCTAAATAATAAGTTAAAAATTGTTTCTGTTAACTTTCCTGTTACCTTCATGTTCCATCACTATAATCTTCAAGTGTGGAAAAGACAGGATGCCTTAGATTATGTAATTTGGATGGGCGGATATCATGAAGAGATTAATTCATATGAACAGTGATGAATAATTTAATTTATTATTTAATTAATTTTTGCCAGAATGGGTGTGAAATATGTGCTAATTTGCATTCACAATGGTCTTAAAAAGTCTTAATTAACTTAAACCTGCAGAAACCCTGTTAAAGAAAGTTGCGGTTTTCCTCGTTTAAAATGCCCAGGACACACTGACGACATGAGCAGCGTGCATGCGTGACAGAATCTCTTTCTTTTCATTTTCGCACCTACACAGCCTGTGTAAGCAGCACGTCTCAGAAGCGGCTGCAGAGATGCTTCATCTAGAGATTTAGCGCCTCACCTATTTTTCCACATGATGCATACAATTATAAGCAAAAATAGAAGATGAAAATGATCTGTTGTTAGTCATAGCGACAACATATCAGCAACATGACACCTTTCATTACAGTTTAATCACAGTCTAGAATATGTCACAGACATGAAAAATTCAGGTGAAGAGCAGAATTTGACATCTGTTTTTATTTATTTATTTACTTTTTTGCTGTTTCTAGAGTTATGTGTTTTTGTGGACACACAAGGAATTGTTATTATGTCGTACCTCCTAAGGGGAGTTTGGTGTAATATTTTCCCCTTAGTGTTTTGTTACCACCAGGGTTCAAAATGAACTTTTTTGTCAGCTGGCCAAATGGTCAGTGAATGTTCAAATTTGTGAGTGAAATCAAACACTACCTAACTGCTTAAATATGATAAGTGTGTGTGACAGTGACTGTGGTTAGTTAGTGGTTTGATTAATGGTTTACAGTCTAAAGATGTTGCTTATTGACAGTGGCTATTATCAGCTAATACAGTTTTGTCTTTGTACAATGTAATGATCACTTATTGTTATTGCACCATTGATTTGCTACCCACCAAAGTGGCCTTGCCCTAAAAATGATTGAATTCAGGGCCTATTGTTGTTATGTAACTTAGTTTGAAATATTTGTTTGTATGAATTTTGGTGTAAATTCAAGCTGCTATATCTAATAGCGTGTGCTCGGTGTAGCCTAAGGAAAGCCATTTTAAGATAAACTAACACCTTTTGTGAAAAATCTCCCACCACGACAAGCCTAGAAAAATAAATTCCTAATATTACATTTACTTTGCCAGCATTTTCTGCACACATGCTCCTAGTAAGCATTATTTATTAATCTTGCCTGGCTCCTGCCCTACCCCCCATCAGTAGAGCAAGGCTAACCAGACCTTGGTCAGTGTGTACGAGTGTTGCCACATGAGAAAACTATTCTAATTCCACTACAGTATGCTTCACACACATAATATCCACACTGTCCTGATGCAGTTAACCCAGCGTATCTTGAACTTAAATCAAGTTGTTATTTGCAAGTACACACTTTGACCTGGATCTGAGAGCTGCATCATGTGCCATGTGTCTTTAAGGCTTTGTTGCTCTGTGGTTTTGTCCTGTATTTTTCAAGCATCTGCCTTCATCGCTCATCTTATCTCTGTGTCTCTCTTATGCTCTTTCTTCTCCCCCTCGCTTTTGCCATCACTGCTTCAAATCTCCTTGCTGGACCTCTCCTCCCTCCCCCACCAGTTTGCTACGGGCCCTCGACCAACCCACCATCAGGTAATTTACCCCCGCTGAACGCCCCTCCTGCTCTCTCTCTCGCATCATCATCATCAAAGCAGTTTGCTGGTACCTGCTGGCAAAAAGGCTGTTTGCGGGGCGTCTGCTGTTCCTTAAAAAAGTCTCAGATTCAAAAGCCTTCAAGTATCTTGGATGCAGTTAAAGAGGTTTTAATTATCGTGGGATTTTTCTGAGCGTGCTGCTATTTAGTCAAGATATCCAGCCAGGTGTACAGAGCTGCTTCCTGATGGGCGCGTTCTTGAACTATTCATGTTTATTTTTATGGGGAGATTGATCTGATCCTTCCTAGATTTGAATTGGTATGTAATAGATATTTAATAGTCTTTATCAGGTTTAGGTGCAATGAAGCTTGTAGGTGTCCTCGACTTGAACTCTGAGCAGAACAAGAAACTGTATTTGCACAGGATATATGCTAATGAAGGTGATTGTCCCAGCCTTCCTTGCAGTTTTATGTATTTCACTATTTCAGTGATTTATAATGACTTTTATAATGATATAATCTTGATTCCCATTACATTTAACCAAAGAGGAAACAACTAGTGTATATTAATAAACCAAAACATACAACAGACAAACAACAGAATATGTTTATTAAGATGTGACGTCTGCACAAAATACTTGCCAATATGTTTTAGAACTGGCACTGTGACCTTATTGTGTTTTGCTTATTGAAAAAGAAGAGTGAAAGTAAAAAGGAGGATCTACATTCAAAAGATGTAATAAGTAACTTGCCAGGCCATTATGGCTTTGGCCCTGGCCGCTCAAACCGGATTTCAAAGCGTCTTTTGTGTCACTGACAACGCAGCACGACAACGTTGAATCCAGAGTGACAGGAGTTAGGGCTGTGAATCTACAGGTACCTATGATTCAATTATATTCTGACTCAGAGGGCTATGATGCAATTATTGATTCAACAACTTTTTTTTATTTCTATTCTTTCTACGCTATTTTTTGTCATTGTGACTACTTACTACTTACTTATTACTTACCACAAAACATAGTTTTGTTCTGACAGCATGATTGTTTGGAGAATGAGATGTTGGATCTCCATTTCTCGTGCTTGCCCCTTCGAAAGCTGCATGATCAGCGTACATAGTTACCGATAACCATTGTCGTTACCACAGCAACCCCTGTTGATAGATTGATGATTTTTGGACACACAAATCTGATCACTTGCAAATAACAGTGCAGACAGTTGAGAGGGGACAGACAAAAAAAAAAGTAAAGAGCCAATTTCCTATGTCTGACCTGTAAAGTTAGGAATTTAAATATACAAAAATTATGCACTATTCTCTTTTTTTCTCCACTTCACCAATTTTCACAATTGGAAAAGAAACTTTATGTCTGAACATACAGGAAAAAAACATCCTATTTTAGAATTAGCTTGTTGTTTTATTGAAGAAAATGTTTCATTGAACACCTTTTTCAGTTTTGTTCAGTCTGATTTCTGCTGAATTCCCTCTGCTTAAACAGCCTGAGTTAAAACCTTTTAAGAAAATGAATATCTCTAACCATAAACAATGAATGGGCTAATTAGCTTACTAATATCAGAATATTACTTAGAATGTTAGCAGGACATTTTTTTCATACTTATAAATGATCTAAGGGCCAGCTTTGGCCCACAGGCTGCCAGTTGCATAGGCCCGTTGTATGATGTAAGTTATGTGGGGTCTCCCAAGTCACTGACACCACCTTGTCTTTTAAGGATAACTGCTTTGACTTGGAAAGTAGACATTAGTATTGTTGACCTTAGTGCAGTAGAAACATTACACACAATCAAACTGGTGTTCAAATATATTTTGTTGTTGTATTGAGGATTACTTAATGCCAAAAAACAGAAACAGGGACATAGTTATTTCCATGCTGGTGTACCTCAGTCTGACAGACTTTTTGTAATGACAACACCCTCATGAGACCATGGTCTCATTTGTTTCCAGTAATTACACCAAGGTACCACTAATTAAATTGCCTGTTTTATTGTTTATTGGGCGGAAACTTCGTGGTCTAGATTTCTTGACAACCTCATACAAGCCAAATAATTCCACAGGGACACAAATGGCTCTAAGAATCAGTCTTAAGATGCTGATAATTTCGCCATGAATGCGTTAACATGTGCATGAGTATCCTGGTTTTGAATCTTTTCTTGTTTTTGATTCTATTTGGGATATGGCATTTACATAGAACATGAAAACCTGGTTATGTATATCCCTGTACACGTGATCATAACATTATCCAGGTTTCTGATCGTCTGTCTGCAGGGGTGACTCGGTTTCTCATCATCCATCTCTGTGAGATGGATCAGAAACCTGGATAAGGTGTTTAAATGTCACCGTATCCTGGTTTCTATCAGAGTACTCAATAAATCCAGGTTTCTCAAAACTGGTCCAAGGTCTTATCCAGGTGTCTGAAACAGGGTAAGTTGCAAAACCTAACTGAAATACTTGAAAAACCTCATCATAACCAGGATACTACAACCTGCAGACAGACAATTAGACACCTGGATACTGTTATGATTCTGTACACAGGGATATAAATAACCAGGTTGTTTCATGTTTTATGTAAACGCCATATCCTGAATAGAATCAAAAACAGGATAAGGCTCAAAACCAGGGTACTAATGCACAAGTAAATGCACTCTTAAATGTATATAATCAAGGGGCAATCATTGACTTTCAGGATCAAACAAGACAAAGTGATAAGTGATAATAGCCAGTCATCAGGCTGTAATCAAGGAAAGAGTCGGGAACAAGTGTGTGTGGACCTGCAACAGTGTGTGTTTCTGGCTGACACTTGTGCAGATTACACTCTGGGTCTTGTTAGTCAGTTGACACCAGTGTCATTTGATTATGAAGAGCATGTTAATGTGTTCATTTCTGGTCTGGCAGTGCAGTATTTATGATGTTGTTTGTGTAATACCTTGTGGATGCTCACAGTCTCATGTCTGTGGTCTGACATTGAGTCCATGTGACTTCCTGTTATGTTTATGTTTGTTGATTCATGCTGTAATGATTTTGTGCAGCTGCCCACTTTTTAGATTGATGTGTTATTCACACCTCAGGTCCCCTGAGATGCCCCTTCTGCAACTAACATCCTCACCTTCTGGTGGCTTCTGTGTGGACAAATTTTTAACAGACTATTAATAGTACGGTGTCAAAGTGTGCTGGGTGTGTTTGCCGACATTACACACACACACACAAGTGCATGCTCTGGCTGTCACAAACTGGCGCTGGGATCTCTTGTGCCACCACGGAAGTGGAGTCGGAAAGCAGATGAAGCCGAACAGTGGCCTTTTATACCAATGGAGAAAACAGCCATTGTCCCCCCTGAAACACACTCAATGCACAGTAAAGGGTACATAGAGATCAGAAAATTAATTCATTTGGCCAAAAAACATAAGTCTGTCCTCAAACAAGGATCATCATTATTTTGTTTTGTTTTTTTCACTCCACTTATTAGTGTAACTGACTTCTTTGGATCTCAAACACAGCTTTTGTTTGCATGTGAACCAAAAGGTCAAACCCCAGTGGAAATTACATTTGCCACTAGATTGTTTCATGTAATCAAGTTTGATGAGGCAGAGTACAACAGCACAAAACATTGTTTTTAAGAAGTAAATCTTGAAATGCGTCAAATGTAACGGCAGCAACATCGTAGCAGAAGCATAAAAGCAAGCACATAAACCTAAAATAAGTATAAAGTGAACAACTGTTGTTGAGCCGTTCAGAGTGTAAATAAATATTAATCTGAGTTTTATCCTTGAGACCGTCCTCTCGGATGCTTCTGATTAGGCCTGTGTATTGTAAAGAATCAGGGGTTACGAGTCAGTATATTGTAATTCTATACACAAGGTTATATATTGCTGTTTTTTTCATAGTATAAAGAACATACCACCATATACGTAACAGTTGGGCAATTAGAACAGTGAAGATGGATAACAGCACTCATATCTTGGGGTTTTAAACACAACACAAAATGAACCACTGCCACTAATCTATGCATTTATCACGTGATACAGTGTGTTGAGACTCAATACAGGGTTACAAAACAATATTTCAATACTGTAGTGTACTAGACTTTTCAAGACTTATTATTAGGTCTTAGACTTATTAGAGGTCGGCCAATTAATTAATCATGGCTACTACTACAATAGCTACTCAGCCTCCACCAGTCATACGAGGATTTCTTATGGTTAGTTTAATGTTCAGTGCCAGATTTCTTATTATTACTTTGAGTTTGATGTTTAGTGATCCAGATTTATTTCAACACTTATCCAGTTTCTAATAAAGTCAAAGATTGTTCATTTTCTGCCAATAAATCTGATAGCGCTTTTTCTTTTAACGTTCTATCATCATAGCCTTTTAAAAATTCCACTATCGGATGAAATGTCACACAGTCGTACAACCTTAATATAATGTGGTGCATTTTACCAGCTTTTCCATCTTATCATGCATCATACAGAGCATTGTGATAATGTTGATTGTTTCAAATAGGTAGAACAGAGTTATACTGTGTGTTCAACGTTTTACTTTGTTTATACTGCTCCATTATGCTAAAGAAGGTTCAAATAGGATGAAATGGTTCAAGTCAGGGTGAAGATTAAGCAGCAGCCTGAGTTCAGTGTGTGTTACCAAATTACCTCTCTGCTATTCAGTAAAAACACCAGGCCACATCACTCAAGGAAACAAAAGGTTTTCACTAAAAGCAGTGATTTATTCCATCAATATGAGCTACCAGGGCAGTGAAGTGACACTTTATCAGCTCCAGAAGATAGAAGGGTGTCTGTAACCCGCCCTCAACATCATCTCTGTGGCGAAGGCTGTATTCAGACCAAATAAGGCATTATGGGGGAAACGCCAGCCCTCTCATTCATATAAATTGGAGTGGGTTGTGTGTAGGCTGCGGCACTCTGTGATGGCCAATCATGTAAGCTGGCGATCAGATTGCTCTACAGTTGGCCTGAAATATTGCTGAAAATGTGCACTGTCCAGGTGGAGTTCATGGACTAAATGATGATACTCTCCCAGTCATGTCCTCAGCTGGTTTGTTTGTGTACCCAGCTTCGACGTCTGCGTGTGGCTTGCAGATTATGCTGCAAAATAGCAACACCAAGAAGCTTCCTTTGGGTTGTGTTCAGTGGTAGTGAGAAAGCCGTCGAAGCAGATAAATAAAACATTATTGTCCGATTGTTTAAGAGTGGTTATGTACTAACCAGAGGTTGGGTGAACTGAAAATTTTCCTTAATTGACTGAATATTTTTAACAAAGGTGGAAAAATCTGAAGGCCATCCGTCATTTTGACAGATTAAAACACCGAGGGCGAGCAACCATAATGAGTGGTTGTTTTGGTTGCAGTGAGGGAGAGATAATCTTAAGCCATATAAAAGATAGAGAATTTTTAGCCAAATATTCACAACTAACTCACAAGGAGCACTACATATTTCAAGTAAAAAAGTTATTTTTTAAAAATCCATGAGGGTGAGAAAGAGTAAAACTCAAACCTTCCTACCCCACACATCACACCCAACTGCCTGTGCACAGTGCAAGAGCAGAGTTACTCTGAGCAGCATGCATGGGAATGAATTACAGTATAATATATTAGAATACATCACTCACCCTTTCCCTGATGGTTTGAATAAGTTGCTAAATTTGAATGTTTTTTTTTAGAAATAAAGTCACTACGAGGGTCTGAAAAGTCATTAAATCTAGCGAGGAAGTCAGCAACACTGATTTTATTTGATAAATAAGGTGAAAAAAGAGGGATTCATACAGTGCAGGATGAAATTTTAGCAAATGGCTAAAACTACATTTATCAGCCACAGCAGCGTTGTGTGTTGTCAGCAGACCTCCACTGCTGACATGAATTGTCTCCGTTCATCTTTTGTCTCCATGCCCTTACACATGCGTAATCTGTATGTTTGTTCTGTATATTAAATGTTATTGTGATCAAGTCGATTTTGAAAATGAAATGCTGTCAAATAGGCTGTATCTCATTATCATTAAAAAAATGAAAAATCGGTAAAAAGGTAGGTAAAAATAAATTATGACTGAATTTTTCCAACCCTGTCCATCAAGTCTAACCCAACCTCTGGTTCAAACCACAAATAAATACGCCCACACCACTGCACAGCCCTGCGCTAATCACCCCTATGTCTGATTTTGTCTGAATACCGCCTGAGTCATTGTCGGAGGTGACAGCCAGGTCCCACTGGGACTGGAAAACGCCAAATTGGCAAAGCAAGAGGTAGACTGGCACAAAGGCTCAGGCTGCACAAATTGAGAAAGGAAATACCCCTTGAAGTGAAGTGTGTGCGTGTTTGGGTGAGAGAGGCTCGTGTGCTTGTGGATTTGTGTGTATCTCTGCATGCAGTGGTGGAAGAAGTATTCAGATCTTTTACTTAAGTAAAAATGTAAAAATACTGTGTTATACGTAAATGCATTCAAGATTTTACTCAAAATGACAGAAGTATTGGCATCAAAATATACTTAAAGGACAAAAAGTAAGGGTACCCATTATTCAGTATGACTCATTTCAGAGTAATGTTCATCATATAATTTAATTATAACTATATTTATTGTACTTTAATGTTACAGCTCATAAAGGTAGAGCTTATTTTCTGCTGTTGGGGAGCTTGTGAATTTCACCATGGGACCAATTAAGTCTTGTATGTATCCATAATAATATATCATAATTTATTTGTTTATCATTCATCTCAATCTGCAAACGAGGAACTAAAATTATCAAGTAAATGCAGTGGAGTGAAGACGACTTCAGAATTTCCAATTTAGGCTGCTTTAAACTTCTACTCCACTATAATTCCAAGGGAAATATTGTACAAGTACCTCGCAATTGTGCTAACGTTACTTCCCACCACTGCATACCATGTTATGTCAGGGTGGCATATGACCATGAGTCAGATTCTGATACGACATTTTGACTGTGACTTTTAAGCTTTTTCCACTGCTCAGTGATAAACCATCCCCCACATTCTGAGGTTCTTTCCTGTTGTATGATTTATTTTAGCCGAGGAAAGGTGCTGTGTCAGGTAGATGGAAATAATTGGGTAGTTTCCTGTTCCTTGATGTGTGTGGGTGAATGATTGCCTGCTTGTTTTTTATTGAGGCTTCAGTCTCACCAGTTCAGTCTCCCATTGGCTTTTCTCTCTTTCCTGCTTTCAATACTCAAGGGAGGATTCAGGCCCATCCAGGTAACCTTTTACCTCTGTGTCAAAACTCTTTGCAGACCTGCATGGCATGATGAGGATCACCCTGAAATGATCCCGTCCCTTCCTAACTTTAAACCCTTCACACCCCCCCTCATCTTCACTACAGTGTATGCTCAGTAGAGAGGTCTTTTATCATCATTTTATCCCTATGTCTTGCCTTTTTGTCTTGTAGAGGATCATTACTGGACTTTTCAGTTTATAATTTTGTCATTTTTGCACCATTCATTACTCATCTTTAAGTAGCTTACACAATTTAATGAACAGCATGCGGAATGAAAGAAATGTACTGTATATTCCCTGTATAAAATAAGTGCTTCTTTTAATTCATTTTATGTCCATGTGTTAAGAAAGTGTCTGTTATCTGTTGGAAATATACAGTGTTTAAAGAGATAGTTCAGATTATTTGAAATGGGCTTGGATGAGGTACTTATCTATAGTCAGTGTATTACCTACTGTAGACGGTGGTTGTCATGAATCAGTTTGGAAAAGCAGAGAGTGCCAGCACAGAAGCTAAGCAATGTACTGCTGTTGACAGGGTCAGAAATAAAAGGTATTTTAGCCACTTAAAAAAAAAAGAACTTTTTCACAAAAAAAAAAAACTGTGGAAAAAAATACATCTAAAACTGAACTCAGAGAATTGAATTTGAATTTCAGAGAAACCAATTCACCGATTATCAAAATAGTTGGTGTTTGCCATCAGACCGCCTTTTCCAACAGGAACATGCCGTTTTATAAGCCAAATATTGCTCTCTTCAAACCAATCAAACTCCATGGGCGAAATCAGTAATTTTACCTCATGGAACACAGGAGTTGCTGGTTTACTGCTGCCTCGATCGGTTAGTTTGTTTTTTTGTTATTGCGTGACTGGGAAAATCCGAACTGTCCTTTAAGTGCACAATAACACAAACTAACCAATTGAGAGCAGGGTAGACCGGTAACTCCAGTATTTTGCATTGTGAAATGACTGATTTTGCCTATAGACTTTGGTTGGTTTGGAATAGGGCTAGGTATTGTTAAAAATATATATATAATACCCTTAAAGTGATGGTGATACCAATGGAGTACTTCATTCAATACTTTTTTTTGAAGGCTCTTCTTTAGGGGCCTTTGAAGTGATTGGCTGCAAGCAAAACAATATATATTTTTTTCTAGATCTGGGCACAGAAAGGGTTGGTTGAAGGTATCGTTTGACTAGAGAAGTTTTGTTCTCCTTGGTTCTGATTAATTTCAATCGATACCTTAAGGTATTCAGTATCGATATCCAGCTCTAATTTGGAGAGGGATGTTTGGCTTTGATAACTGCAGTTTCCAGGCAAAAAGGGCTGTCTGACAGCAAAGTAAAGAGGTAAAAATATTCTAAATATAGCGTACGCTTAACAACTGATATTGATTTTCTTTAGGCGGACCTTTCTGAAGTTGCTAAAATGCGTTTAGCTGCTGTCCCTGTCAACGGCAGCACATTGTTCAGCTTCCATGAGATACTGTCTCTTCTTCTTCAACCTGGCAGTGTGCCAACCAGTATCTACTGCAGTGGGTAATACACTCGGTATCAAAAAATACCTCACAACCAAAATCAAATAATCCAAACAATCTCTGTAATATTTTTTGCCTATTGGAAGTATGTTTGGTTTTTTTGGAGAGCAGACTTATTGTTTCAGTGCTTGTTTTAAGTTACAGAGCACTTTTTTTTTTCGACAGTGTTTAAAAATTGTTTTGTCTGTTGACTTGTGTTTCTTGCTTTGCCAGCGATTTAACTGCGACTGTGTCTTCATGTAGCTGGTAATGAACAGTTTCCTGGTTGTTTCCCAGATTTCCACAGGCCTATTTACAATAAAGCCACTGAACCTGATTTATTATGTTAAAAGGTGATTTCCCTCCTGGGTATTTTTAGACGGTTTTACAGCATTGTTTATTCTGCTCTCCTTCGTTGGAGCACACTGTGACTGTGGTTGGGTATTCCCAGCTTGAGCCCTCGTTGTTTGGAAGTCGGTCACAGCTGTTGGTAGTGGTCTTTCTTCAAACACAAAGCCCGTCCAATATTAAACTTTTAACTGATGGTGACATGTGCTGTATAGAAGTCATTATAGCCGCAGCCGCTAAGAGTATATTTTCTAAGTTTTGTGTGCTCTGTGATGCACAAGAAAAGGCCATATTGTTGCCTGATGAAGAGAGCCATGCCGTGTGTCTGCACATTCAGTACAACGACAAGATTGGCCAAGCTGCTCAGGCACAAAAAGAGGTATTTGAAGCCCTTCAGCAGTCCAACTGTTTTTATTTTTTACAGCTGTGGAGTCTGGTGCAGCTTATTCACAGTGCAGACAGACTGGCCAAAATGAGACAAATAAAGAGCTTAAAAATAGGAAAATATAAATCACAAGAAGTAATGAAATTTACACTTTGGCTAATCCCTTTAAAGTTTTTTGTAGGAAACAGTAATCGAGTGCCTCTGCTTGCTTTTTGAAAAGTACTCCAAAGATGTTTCATATCCAACTGTAAGAAAAAAGTATTAACAGTCATCTCACAGGGGTTCTCCACCTATTTATAAATAGCTAAATATCAAATTATCAGTCACCAAAATTTAAAAGATGCTTAAAAACCCAGTGACCCCCAGACAATAACACTACCTTGACCCACTAGTGTGTGTATAGGTGATAGATATCCCTGTAACAAACCTTAAATTTTACTTGATCTTCCTTCCCTCCACATCTGTTTGTCTTTGTAGCAAGTAGTACCAGCGTTCATCAGTTAATCAGTCTAGGGCTACAACTAACGATTATATCCATTATCGAATAATGTGCTAATTATTTCATGTTCTCAAAGTCAAAGGTGATATATTTAAAAGTTTTTTTTGTCAGTTCAAAACCCAAAGATATTCACTTTCATATGATACAAAATCTGAATCACAACCATTTTGACAAATGTACAATGTACAAAGTTCACAGGAATTTGACTTGGTAATACAGTGCAGTGGAACAAAGAAAAAGATTAAAAAGCAGGAAATCTCTCTACTTGAGAGGTTGAAAACAGCATTTTCTGCCATTCTTGCATGAAAAATTACTTAAAACATTAATCGATTGTCAAAATTGTTGGCTATTATTTGTCTCTACCGCTATAAATCAGGCATAAATTTAAACTAGAGGGCCCAGTGTTATATTCATAAAAGGAAAACGGCTTGAATTAGAGATTTATCACCATCAGACTAAGTCAGAAAAGTTTTGAAAATGCTTTTAACCATTACGTTTTCAAGGTTAGTAATATGCTTCAATTTGAGTATACTTCTTTCAAAATGCTTGATTTTCAACATAATCTGGTGTTTCATCTCCACAATCCCTTACATAAACCAGAAATCTTTGTTTATTTGAAATGAACCGATCCTTCTGTCACATGGTTCAACGTTAATGTTTTCTTCACTTGTCCGTTTGGCAAGTGGGTCAGAAATCTACTTGATCAAAGTCAGTTTTTACTTGCTCCTGTACAAATTGTTTTATTCATTAGTGGTTATCAAATAACAAAAAATATTATTTTTAATAGTCATGTTTAATATAGGGGGGCAGTGTCAGTGAGAAAATGTGAGAAAATAGTGAAAAATGTGCATCCCAGTTTGTCAAAGTCCAAGGTGATGTCTTTAAATCTCTCATTTTGTCTCAAAGCCAAAGATTTTCAGTTCAATATGCTAATAAACAAAGAAAATCTGGAAATGTCCATAGTTAAGTGGCTGAAAACAGCATTGTCTGCCATATTTGCGCAACTTCAATGATTAATAAAATAGTTTAAATAGTTTAACTGTTTTATGACTTGCCCAGTTAGGCAAGTGAGTTTTACTAGCCCAACATAGCTCACTAAGTCCTCTGTTGATCCCTTGCTCTCGAAATTAGCGCGCATTCAATAATCATGATCAAAAGTTAATATGAACTTTTAAAGTGCTTGACTTTTACTCTTAAAAAGCTGTATAATGAACACTGCTCAATACAAGAAAAACTAAATGAAAGTGTAGAGAAATCTTTTAACTAAGTCTTTTAATGCATGTACACCCTGGTAAGTTGCCAATGTGTTTAGAAAAATTACAGCCAAGATACCACAGAGGTCCCTCAACAACACAAAAGTTCTGCTGCCAGGCTCCATTCAGTCAGCGAAACATTTCTAAACCCAGTTCTAAATGATCCGCCACTTCAGTCATTTGTAAATTTGTCTGCCTTCCTCCCACCTCCTCACAAGAGGAACCTTGTGAAAATGTCTGAAGATCGTGAATGTCTGGAAGAATTTAGATGGTTCAGTCAGTAGTGCACTGAATATGGCTTGCTATCGTGCTTTTAAAGCTTGTGTTTGGTTGATTTGATGATTGTAGGAGGAAATATTTAGGACCAAACTGTCCAAACAGTGAGTGATGCTCTCTAATTTGTACATGTCATTCATCTGATTCATAATATTGCTCATCATCGGTTACAATTTGAAATCCAATCATTAGAGATGTTTAGTCAAGCAATTCACAGAGGAGATTATGAGTTGATTAGAGGCATTTGACACAAGTTTAAAACTGTGCATGTCTTCCTGTAAATCATTCTGGTCCCCTTCATCCCTCAGACTGGTTTTAATGGTCTGCAGCACTGGTGAGAGACTTTTTTGAAGCTGCTGATAAAAACCAGAGCTCTCTCACTGTGTAAATGTGTAAGCCGAATGGTGAAAACATCTGAAAAACCACATTTTGTTTGTATTTTAGATAAAGCGTGGCTGAAATGAGACCGCTGCCTCTGGGATGCTGTGGTACTTAATGTCTTTTGTTTTTTTTTTTCTGTCACTTTCAGTTTTTCCAGAGGACTCAGATGCAGACTGCGAGGCCCAGCATCCCGACAAACACACCCTCCATACGGCCGGGCTCACAGACTCCCACAGCGGCCGTCTACCCCACTAACCAACCAATCATGATGACCATGGCACCCATGCCTTTCCCCTCACCACAGGCTGCACAGTACTACATCCCACAGGTGACACACACACACACACAGGACGGTGTTTTAAAATTATGTTTGAAGATTTGTGCGTATGAGTTTTCTTAAAGCATTTTTATTTTAATTTATTATATGAACAGGGCAATAAATCAATATTTTATCATACTTTGATAAGAGATTAACTATCATAATTTTGGATATCGTTATATCATGATATGATATTTCTTTTCTTTTCTTTTTTCTTTTTTTTTTTGTCAGTTTTTTTCTCATTTTAAGTTTAAGTTCCCTTATTCAACAAATGGCTCTGCCAAATAAAACATGATTATTGATTAAATATCCATGAATACATTTTTAACTGGTTAAGTTCTTAACAACAATTAATCGATTATATGAAGCTGCAGCCAGTTGCTGGTTAGCTTACTGTAGCATAAAGACTGGAAACAAGAGGGAAACAGCCAGACAAGTTACTGTACTTGGCCAAGAAATAGTCCAGAATATAACAGCCCATAAAACCACAAAGTGCCATGTTTACACCTCAACAATATAATGTGTTGGTTAGTGAGATTTAGAGTTGCTGGTCGGAAGAACTTACCTTCGGACCGAGCCAGGCTGGCTGTTCCAGTTTTCCTCCATACTTGCCAACCCTCACAGTTTTTCCAGGAGACTCCCGATTTTCATTGCCTTCCCCTGTTTCCTCCTGGGATCTCAATTCTTCTCTATTTCTCCTGATTTGTGACAAATTTTCACATCCTTTTTTTCTTTTTATTATCACAACCTGTTTCTGACACTGTACAGCGTGCACATGCCCTGCGACTCTAAAAGTCACCATACAGCTACACCAAACAAGACTCTCTGCAAAGAAAAATTCCTTTTTCTTAAAGGAAGTTTTAAAGGAAAGGGGCATGCATTTTGTAAAATCTGTTGTGTCAATTTTCTTTTAAGGGCAGGGCAACAAGTAAATGAATGAAAGAAAACTGATGAATACTAGTTCATGCCAGAGATTTATGGAAGTTGACGTAAGAGGGGCAACTTATTCTGTCTTCTTTCCTGAGAAGTAAAACTAAAATCAAAAGTATTTAAAATGAAAATGCTGATGCAGTGTACTTATTATTCTGTCATTTTCATTCTTTAAAAGTCACCAAAATGCAGAAAATAAAGTCTCCTTAGCTCAATTTTTGTGGTTTTGAATCCTTCCTATTTTTGAGGTCTCAAGGTTGGCAAGTATGTTCTTCCCATTTCCAGCCTTTGTGCTGAGCTAAGCTCACTGTCTGGCTGTAACATCCCATCTAACTCTCTTTTAATTTAGTGGAGGCACTTTTTGGTTCTGTAGTTATTATGTCTGCTCATTGAATATTAGATATATAAAGCCATTTTCTATCATTACAAACACAGATTCTAAACAATAGCATTAACCTTTGTCTTAGGTGGAAATTGGGCAAAAATATTTTACTGTAACATTTGCTACTGGAGAGCACCTGCCATTTACTGCACAGGGTCCGCCCTATAAACTGAAAAGTATGTACACCAATGGTCAGTCAAGTATTGGAGTTTCCCTATTGGTTGTTGCTCTTTCAAAATGAAATGTTGAAATGCTACTTGGATTAACTCCAGATTCTGTGAATATAAGCGCAGTCCTCTAAGGCTATCGCTTAGATCATCCTTTACTTGAACTTGTGCATGACTGAAGACTTTTAGTCTACACCCATGTCCTACATCAACCCCACCTCAGTCTCATTTTGTGTTGAAGTTTACCGGACAGTCAGCTCCTGAAAACAACTTTTTCTTCAGCTAGTTCAGGGTCAGCAACCTGCAGCTGTGGAGCCTCATGTAGCTCTTTTGCCCCTTTCTAGTGGTTCCCTGAGGCTTTGACAAAAAAAATATATAGAAATGAATAACAGTTTATTTTGAAGATTTTAATTTTTATCTATCATCTCTTTAGGCCTTAAGCGATCCTTACACTCTCCAACTGTAAAAATGTGCAGCACATATGCCGAATAATAAAAAAACCTTTTTGTCAGCTAATATGTGTGTCATAGCTTTCGTCTATGGCTTGGCACCTTTTCCTCTAAATTTTGTTAGTGGCTATTCTTGAGTCTCCCTTGAGTAGCTATGGATGCCAAATCTGAAAAAAAAAAAAAAGTCTCAAAGAAAAATAGAGAATTTAATAGTTGCGGCTCCAAACAGATTTTGGCTCTTTTGAGTGTTGAGCTAGTTAAAGGAACTGGTAGGGCTCACAGCCTCAAGGGCTGTGCTTATACTCAGAGATTCTGGAGATGTGGTACATAACTAACATTTTATTTCATATGTACTTTGCCCCCTAACGATATTTCTAATGGGATAAAGGCAAATCGGGGTGTGGCCCCAATACGTCTGCCCAGTACCCACAAACACAACCACAAGAAAATCACAAGAAATCAGTACCCATACCTCACCAGTGTGTCACAGCACAAATGTACATCACAATACCTTGTATATACACACAATACAAAGATGGCAGGGAGACGGTACAATAGCTGATATTCACTGTGAGGGAATGAAAATGTAAAAGAACAGAAAATCTGCTGTGAAAAACTGAGACAATGATTTTGCAGTCTTAAGAGTCCAACATAATGTGGAGTAGAAGAAAAAACAGCTATCCATGCGCCGTGAGGCATGAGGAAGAGCACACAGTTGAAGCACCACAAATAAAAATCACTGTGACAAAACACTCAACAGTGAGTCTGAGTCATCCCATTGATAGAAACAAAGGAAAGAGGAGGGGGAGTCATAGATAATTAGAATAGTTATAATTAGAATAAGTTCTCTTTTAAAACGAACATCTTAAGATAAATGTGGAAACATTTCTTGACTCATACATGGCTTAAACACGTCTTGTAATATGGTACTTAAGTACACAAGAACAAATATTACTGGAATTTCTACAAAAGATTGGGGATTTAATATCCAAACATTGACATCATGGTCACCACTGACTGTCCATGTAACAGTCTGGCTGAAATAAAGCACACTGACACAGTCAAGACATATACGAGGATTCAGTCTAGTCTTGTTTTGTTTTTGTGTTGAATGACTACAGAGAAAAACTCTGTGGTTGCAGCTGGTACTGGTTAGATTCGACTGATTAGTTGAAATGCAGTTCACTCGCTGGTCGAGGCAGAATTTAATAGATCCAAATTCTCACAGAGGGACTGTTAAGACCTCTTAAATAAATGTTCAAATGTTCCCCAAAAAAACAATAACACCACTGATTGCAAAAATGTGCACTTTTAATTATTATATGATATGTTAAATCTGTCTCTCTCTCTCTCATGCCTGTTTACTTGCAGTATCGCCACAGTACGCCCTACGTGGGACCTCCTCAGCAGTATTCTGTACAGCCTCCAGGGTCTGGCACCTTCTATCCTGGTCCAGGGCCAGGGGAGTACCCTGCCCCATATCGTGAGTCATTAATCCAACAGACACGCACATCAAGTGCTATTCCCACACCCAGACCACGTTTTAAAATCAGAGTAGCACAAATCCACACAACCTGTGAGCCTCGTGTGTCCTCAGAGCTGGTAGCGAATCTGCGTTTTGCTAACATCTGTTTCCTTTTCTTTTGTTTGTCTTTTCTTTCAAACTCCCTCAGATCCCCTCAGGTACCACCCACCTGTCTCACCCTCTGTACCTGCTCCCGTTCCCACAGCCGGCCCGCCCTACTACCCAGGCCAGACTGTGTATCCCCCCTCACCCCCCATCATAGTGCCTACACCACAGCAACCTCCACCAGCCAAGCGTGAGAAGAAAACAGTGAGTATCTTAGTAGTTTCATGGAAGTTTGAAAAATAACAGTTGAGATAAAGTTATCTTTGTTGACAAAACAATCTCACCTCAACATTTATTCAGTATCTGCCCTGGATCTTTTGATCATATCACATTATTTTCATCAGTGGTGACTGAGAACTTTAAAAAATTTTTTTCCATATTTGGCTTTAAAGTCAAACTGCAGGTGACAAAACCGTCTCAGCTCAAAGTAAATTTAGTAGCTGTTTTTTTGGAGCTTGTGCTCATATCTCATTATTTTCATCAGATGTCACAGAAATGTTGATGTTCAAATTCACTTTTTTTCTGAGCACTTAAATAGCTTCTCATCCATATTGGCTTTAAAGTTGAACAACTTTCAAAGTTGACAAAACAGTCTCACCTCAAGTTCATTTAAGTAGCAGTTCTTGAGCTTTTGATCCTATACATTTTAATCTCCTTATCAGCAGATGGGGTTTGCCCAGTTATTCCAGTTGTTCTTTGTGTTGAAACGGAGTTGATTTTCTCTCATTTAAAGTATCTTTAATGTTTTGCACAAATGTGGAATTATTTTACAAATTGAATGGAAAGGTAACAGTTGAAATTAATTTTTAAATTCTCCTGCATGAGAGTGCAATGACGGTAATCTCGCTGCACTTTTTCAAATATTCTTGTCACAAACCTCCAAAAGACACCCTAACCCCCATCATTAATAGGCTTCAGATATTTTTCAGTCTTGCACAAAGATATATTTTCCAGCACTAATAAAAAAAACTGACAAGTCATTTCATGAATTTGACATCTCACTGTGACTTCACGTATGTACAATTTCTTACAAGGTTTCATCATTTTTTAAAAAGTCTGTCCCGAGCTTGTGAGTAAATGGACTGACACTTCAGCATACGACTTCAAATCTGCAGATAAAGTCAAGAAAAGTAACATTTCAAAAGAAATACATGAAACATTTGTTTTTGCCTAAAAAATGTACAAACCCTGTGAGTATATCTGCAGGTGTTCTGCTTTGTGTTCTATAGCGTGCTACAGGGATGATGTATTTTTGTAGGCCAGTCCAGAAGTTGGCATCGCTATGGTTCCCTTCACAAAAATCCAATGAGATTTTTCCACTGGATATTTGATTAGTGCAATAATTGTTAAAGCATAAATGTATTTGCCAGGACATTAGTTGACAGGTGTTCAGCATTAGGGGTGGGCGATAATGATATTCTTGACAATATGACAGAATACAGAAAAATATTTTTTGTTTAGAATTCGTACAAGCTGTTGAGCTCTCAGCGAGCTTTTGTTGATCCCGCCTTTTGCTGTTACAGTCTCGTCAGTCCTGCGTTTCTTACATCTTACTGTGGTTTATTGTACATCTAATATTTCATAACCAAACCACTACGTCACACTATCGACGTCACTCCCCTTTTTGGAACAAACTCCCCCACCAATATGACTTTTTCTTTTATCATGAAAAAAATTAGGAAGATGTATTTTGATCAATACGATATGACACACCCATGATGATGATGGATGATGTTTAATGTCTCCTTCAACATCTATAATCTCATTTAGCCATTTAGTTAGAAACCCCCTTTTTAAGGCACGTTGAAGCTTAAAAATTCATGAGTGGGGTATGTACTGACGCATTTTATGTCATAGAACGAAACATGAAAATCTCTTAAGCCTGTATTAACCACAGACCTTATTTCAGTCATCTAACTGAAAACCCATTGACTTCGAGATGAGAAAAAAAAAAAAAGCTAACTCATTTCCTGGTTAAGGACTCATTCCTGCAGCACTCTGTGAGAAACACACAATGGAAAAATTACACTCTGCTGTCTCTATGATCTCTGGTGAACACTTGATGATATTTAAGTGTTGTTGACCTGTTTTGTTTCCCTTAGCGCAAATTCAAGGTGGCATTACGTTCCAAATTAATTTGACATGTTCTCTATACTGAGTGTGTTTATTTAATAATATTCATGAGAGGCGAGGCGCTTGTTCTCAGTGGGAACACGATTCAAATGTTGTGTACACTGACACTGCACTAGTATAGCACTTAAAAATTCATGTGCTGCCTTAAACCAGTTACATGACATTACTGGGAGTCTAATTACTGTCTGAAAATTTTGTTAGCCCTCCGCTGACACTTCATTTGCAGCCAGATGCAGGTTCAAGTTTCATCTTGCTCGTGTTAACCAGGGTTGGGCAGTAATGGATTACATGTAATTGGGAATTATTTGATCAGATTACAAAAAATAAGTAGATATAATCAGCCTGGATTAGGCTTGAAAAAGTGTAATTAGCTTATAGTTACATTTTCAAGGATAACTTGATTTCATATTTGATTACATCTTCAGTATATGGCAATTTTATTTTCTTCATGACAAATACTCATCTGACATACAGGGTTTATTTGACTCCACAAAAAAGAACCACATGCAAATAATGCATTTTATTTGCATTGAAACAGTTTTGAGATGTTTACAAAGAAAAAACCTTTTTTGCAACTCGGCTGCGACCAGTTTTTTTTTTTTTTTTTTTTGTGGATTTGAGCAATGTTTCCAATACATAATGTTACTGATTACAAAAATCGCTATGTAATTTGTATTCAATAATTGAATACAATTCAAAGTAATCTGACCAACCCTGGTGATAACAGACCAGCATTTTTGGAGGGAATATGATGCTCACTTTAAGACACACCTCTATCACACAAGAGATGTTTTATTCCTAATTTAGAACCGCCTGCTGCTGCCTTTTGGTCTATAATGCTCCTTATTGAAAACCACGGATAAAATATCTTTATTTTCTTCAAGGGGCAATTTGTTGCGCAGCCAGCTGTAACCACATAACCATCAAACAAACAAGAAACAGTGAATAGAATATAAATATGTTTGAGGCAGGGTTGCTCTAAGACTTGGGCGCTTTAGTGAGGTCTGTTTTTTGTGCCATTGTCCTCCCAGATCCGTATCCGTGACCCCAATCAGGGTGGCAGGGATATCACAGAGGAGATCATGGCAGGGGGTTCAGGGAGCAGGAATTCAACGCCTCCTGTCGGTCGCCCCTCCTCTACCCCTACACCCCCACAGGTATGGCTCTCTTGACACCCTCACCTCGCCGCTCACCTACAGTAGATACAGTTGAGGCAGTGTAGCATTAAGAGCAGCTGATTAGACTGCAGCTTTAGTACCCGAGGAGAGGAGAGACGTCTCATGTTGCCGGGTAGCTCTGTGCTCTAATCCTTTCTGCTCTCCACCATGTGTCTGTCTGACAGGACGCGGCCTCGGTGTCTTTGGTAATTTACTCGGCCATCTTGCTGTCTCATTAGAAATTCATGGTGGATCTCTGTTCAGAACATGCCTGTTGCTTATTGCTCAGGACTTTCATTTAAGAAAAATAATTACATCATCTAAAAAGCACTTTCATGAGTAGTTTTATAAATGTGGCTGAGCGATTCATGTTCTACAGCTTTTGGTCAGAAAAACTATTAGATTCTCTATTTTCTTTGGAGACTTTTCTTTTGGGATTGGGCATCCATAATTTCCCGGTGGCTAGTCTACAGAAAGACACTGAGGCAATACATAGGATATGATGCACATTTTAGTTTACTGTTTGTTTGTTTTTTTATTCAGTTCAGGCTACAGATTTTTACAAATGGAGGATATAAGAATAACTCTAGACCTCCAGCAATTATAGCTGAAAAACAAAGTTTTATTGCAGGTGCAGGTTGCTGACCCCTAATTTAGATCAAAGGGCCTTTAGAATAATAATGAAAAAGAGTCATTTCGTTAATATAGCCTACAACATATGTTTAGTCATATATGACTTGTTGAGCGTAATAAAGTTTCATCACGATAAAATATTACATCAGTTCTTTGGATGATATGGTATTTTCTGATATCACAAATTCTGCCATCGTACAGTTTCGATTCAGTTCAGTGCAAGGACCTGTAATCTTTATGAGATGATATCATATGACCATTTAAAACAGTCGGTCACAGAAGAAGCTGCTGCTCGCGTCTTTTATGTTTGGCTTTAAAAGAAGAAACAACAGGTAATTGTAAATATTTGTCACTGGTTAAATGCATTAAAATCCAACAAGAAAATTCATCAAAAGTATAAAATTAGGCCCAATAATAACTGACAAGGTTCATAGACAAAACAATTGTTTTTGCCAGTCACCATTATTGACTAAAATTTATGGCATTTTACATTGCATACATTAGCCGAGCAGCAAACAGACTTTTCCTCTACTCATAACAAAACAAATTGCATGTATTATTTATACTTTCTCTTACTCAACACTGATTTAAGCCATGGTTGAATTTCAGCCTGCATGCATGTTTTTTTCAGCCTATAATTTATGAGACAGAGCAGCTAATATTGCCGTAGCGAGAGCAACAAGTTACCATAATTGATGTCTGGCCAGGTTGTGAGGTGTTTCCTGAGTCTTTTTATCTCATAACGGCATTATTTGCATATATTTCCACACCGCTGATTTATTCCAGAGATGGGGAGTAAATATCCTCATGGCTGCTTGCCATTATCTGCCTGGTCCTAGCACTGTTTGAATGTTTAGGACGGAGGTGCGCTTGGACAGAAATGGTGACACCGTCCTGCCATGGGGATTTCAAAATAAAGGTGTATCTTATCATAAAGATGATGTTATGGATCAATGTTTCACTTTGAATCAGTGATATTGGATTGTTGAGCATTGAATCGATGCATCAGTCCAGATCAGTGGATTGTTGCAGCCCCAGTTAAAAGTACTTTACATGTAATATCCCATAACAGGTAATCTGTTATAGCTGTTTAATCTACACCTGCTTCCTTCCTATCACTGTTTCCTATTCACTCACTATCTTTTACAGTAGATTACATATGTACTGTGTGTTTTCTCGAGCTCCTTCTACAGAATCCACTCAGATCCTCTTGTTTATCCATTCTGTTCTTAAAAAAATGAATTTGTATTTTGTTGTAAATGCATCGCCTCAATAATGGATAGAATGGAAAGCAACAGGCCTCTGGGTCCTGATGTTGAAAGCTGAAAACAATTATCCTAATGCTATTGGCACATTTAAATAAATCAAATGTAGAACACCCAAATGAGATAGCTTTCCTGGATTCTGGAGAAGGACATTGTGACTTCTTCCTCCCTGTGTCCTTCTGTGGATGTTAACAGTGTCTTTCCTCTCTTTCTCTGTCTCTTTGTGCCCCTTTTGATTTTATTTCTTTCTGTCTCTGCCCCTTTTCCTTTGTCTTTTCCTCTGCATTGTTCTGAGCCGTCCCCTCCTCCTGCCATTCCTCCTGCATTGATCTTCATCCTCTGTCTTGTCCTCCATTGCTATCCTCTAAATCTACCCATACCCCATTGGATTCCTTATTTCTGCTTAATCCTGCACTTGGGCTTGTTTGTTTATTTTTATTTACTTGTTTATGTGCGTGCTTTGCCTACATCTCTGTGCCTATCTTTCTGGTTTTCTGTGTTGCTAGTTTTTATGGCCGCACCCTCATTATCCTCACATTTTCTACCTCAAATCGCAGCAGCTGAGCAGCAGCCAGACTCCAGAGCAACAGCAGCAGCAGCAGCAGCAGCAGCAGCAGCAGCAGCAGCAGCAGCAGCAGCAGCAGCAGCAGCAGTCGCAGCCTCCTCAGCCGCAGCAGGCCCATCCTGGAGGATACACGCTGGAGCCACCGCAGCCACCACAGCCGCAACAGCCACAGCAGCCACTGACAACCGGGGCCTCAGACACCAAACCAGGGCCAGGTCTGCACCAACATCTCATCTCTTTCCTTAAAATACACCCTGAACCACTAACAAATAGGGGTCCCATGCAACCAAAGCAGTTTAAACCATATTTTTATGTTCAAGTTGTGAAAATACAACATTAGATCCCCAAAAAGTACACTAGATATTGGTCTGTGTTTTCCCTGCTGTGTCATTGCCTCCTGTGTCAGGCAATGTCCCCCTCGTGTGGAGCAGCAACACCAGTAACAGTGATTTCCAAAGCACTTTGTGTATCACTTTTCTTTTCCACAGAACAGGCTGAACACTGAATGCTTTCACTTTCATTTCACTTACATATCAGAATGTTGTGTCAGCAGCTGCTTTTCCAGTAATTAGTTGGAACATTTTGGCCAGCATTGCTTAACAAATGTTTTGTAACCGGTTCTACCTTTGTTAAGACATTGATTAGTTAATCAGATTTTGACTGCAGTTTAAAATACTACATGCAAGTGTTTGTCTGTCTGGTTTGTTGAACCTCGGGCTGTCACAATTGTGAACTTCAAGTATATATTATAACTTTAAAGTGACCTGTTTTTGTTTTCTACTTTTGAATCTAAAATTATTGTATTGTCTTACCTATCGACAAATGTTTATTAGTCAACGAGCAGAGTAGGTTTGCAACCATCGACAGTAGAATAAGTGGACGGACCTTCCGGGTCTGAAAAGTGAAGCCAATGGGGAAGTGCCTTAAACCTGGTTTCTCTCTAATGGCCTAATTAATTTATGATCTCAGTTACTAGTTTTAAGTCTTCTTCTATTACAGCATGATGTTTCTTTTGTAAATTATGATCCCATTTAGAGGGAAATAGATGACTAAGCCAGGTCTGCTTTTGGGTGTGGCTACCTTGTAATTGAGTCATTCAAAGTCTATTCAATGCAACACACAAGCCTCACAAAACTCAGTCAAACTAGGCAGTGTTGATCAAACGTGGATCAATATACTGTTACCATATTGCCTATTTCTTGCTTTAAATGTTTTCATAAACGTATATTAGTTTACTGTTAAGCTATAAAATGAGACATGATCAAGGAGCCATCATTGTGTTTCTGGTTGAACAGATCAAATTCTCAAACTAGGCAGTGTTGATCAAATATGTATCATTATTCTGTTACTGTGCTGACTATTGCTTGCCGTAATTGTTTTCAGACACATATTTTAGTGCACTGTTTAGTTTTAATGATAGAAACTTTGTGACCAGGCAGGCCGCCATTATTTCCTGCTGAATGGATTAGCCAAAGTGTTAGTGGCTCTGTCCACTAACAGTTATTTTCATTGCTTATTAATCTGACAGTTACTTTCTCTATTAATTTTTTAGTCTGTAAAATGTCAAAAAATTATTTAAAAAATGCTCTTTTCACATTTCTTCTTACGTCCAACCAACAGTTCAAAACCCAAAGACTCTTCATTTACTGTCAAAAATGTGAAAGAAAAGCAGTAAATCATTACATTTCTCAATCAAATGATCAATTAATCGGCTAATTGTTGGAGCTGTGCTACAGATTCATGTGTCCATCCATGCTTCTTTGCACACTTGATATTAAATACAGTATATGATACAAATATTACCTCAAATTATTAAATTGTGTGTTTTTCTGATCTTTCTCCCTGCAGATGACACGCCAAAACTGGAGCCAGTTGTCCAGAAGTCTTCCTCGCCTGGGCTCGTGCAGCCTGAAGCCCCCGTGGAGAGACTTGAGACCAGCGCTCCTGTGACTGAGCCCCCTTCTGCTGTCGAACCAGAGCTTCCCTTCCCTGCATCGATGACCGCCCCCGCCACACTCCCACTTTCAGTGGCCAACAAAAGTGAACGTCCCTCGGCTAGGGAGTCCACTGCTTCAGCCTCTTCTCCCTCCCCTTCGGTCGGGGAGCACAAACCCTCTCTGGCGCCACCTCAGACTCCCAACACAGACAAGCCTCTTTCAGACGCCCCACGAACTCTGGCTGCCTCGCCAGCTCCGGCTCCCAAGGCTTTGAACGGCCTCACAGACTCCGGGATCGAGCTCGATGCCCCGACTCATGAGCCTTCTCTTCTACCCCCAGCTGCACTCCAGCCCCAGGCCTCGGCTCCGGCTTACAGAGAGGCCTCCTCGTCTGAAACTTTGCCCTCTGACGTGAGGCCAGAGGTGCCCATTGCTGCTGCGCTCGCCCCCATGGCACCTGTGGCTGTGGTGCCAGTCACCCTGACCTCAAGCCCCGCCCCAGCTTTGCCAGTTATGCTCCCCCCGGGCCTTCCGCCTCTGGTGCAGGCCACGACAGAGGCCGACGAGCTGAGCAAGCCCTTAGACACTAAAGACCTTGTCCCCAGAGTCGGGACAGAGGCGCATGGAGGCATTACTGACAGCAAAACAGAGTCCCAGCAACAAGCGCTCACCAGGAAGAGTCCCACTACAGGTACTACATCTGTTCCATTTCAACAACTGTAAAATTTATTGTAGCCTCAATAATTTGTTTTCAGTAATGAAAGTGTTTTAACCTGAAACAAAGGAGTAATGACTCTTTGCACTGAGTTTTATTTTTGGTGACACTCCAGCCTGAAATGAGAGGCTATTTTATGAGTACACCACTTTTTTCATGGTATTAAGCCTTAATAGCAAAATGAAGTGGCTCTATCGTGCACTGGGGTGTTATGAACGCCCATAATAGCACACATTGCGGATAATCTCTCATCAAGCATTATGCTGATACAGTTAATTCCCCAAGAAGGCATCGATCAGATGGAGTAAACTCCGCAGGGTCATTCTTTCAATTATGAGTCACATTTAAAAATATATGTGTTGCCCTGTAAGCTTATTTCCACATTTTTGATATTTTTATTAGCCAAGAAAAAAACTGTAGGTAGTTGGGTAGCTCAGAGTCTGCAGAGCAGCACCTGACAGACCCACAGATGGAACTAAAACGTCTCAGCAGTGTCTGTGTGGAGGACTATTGACCTGCTGTCTCACACATACCTGTCACTATGATTAAAATAACTTTATTAAGGAAGTTTTCCTTCTCCATACAGTGTCAGATTCAGCACATTTTGGCTTATGTGTGTTTGATCTCCACAGAATGAGAGAGCGCTATCACGTATATGTTTTATCGGTTTGTCTCATCAAATTCAGAAAAGTGTCACTCCTTTGTGCACTTTAAAACAAGTACAGAATTTGAAGACCAGCCATATGTCAATGAAGATATCCTGAAAAAGTTCTAAAAAACCATGATTCATTGTTGTCTCTTCCCATGTATCCCTCTTTTTCTGGCCCATCAAACAGCATTTGCAAATAATGTTAAAAATTTGTTTTAGTTAGAGATGGATGAGTTTGCCAGTATCGGTTGCTAGGTTGCCATTGACAACCATTTTGGAAAACTGGCACCAATTATTGGCTGTAGATTGTCATCAGTGGCAGCCACTTTTTACCGTACAAAAACTGTGGACAACAAACAGTAAAACGCGCACTCCAAATAAGTGTTTTTTTAAATTGTTCACTTAGTGATATATGAATATTACTTTTACAGTTGGAACTGGAACCAGACAACTCTGCATGTCTGTTGGTGTGTTTATTCACATGTACGCAGTCGTCTGTCTCAGAAAATTGTAAAGTGAAGCTGGTGTTATTTGAGGGACCCACAATCTAATACTTAAATGCTGAAGGGCCAATAGATCTGTGGTGGGAATCAGCGCAAACATCCAGAAAACCAAACTCTGAAAGGGAGAGAATAGATGAACAAGCAACCAGTGACTTACTGGATTCATTTTTGAGGGATCTGAAAAGAACATGAAAACAGCTGCGCTACTGATATTTTGTACATCAGGACTTAAGGGTGAACACGTTATCTACCGAAACCAAATTTTTGTTCAGTTGCTCTTTTATGTCACAATTTCATTACTAAGCTGACTCATAACTGCATAGTATCTAATAATCTGACTAAAAATGGCAATCATATTGTCAGTTTTGGCAACCAAAAGCTGATTCTTTGTTTCCAGTCTGGCATACACTTTTAAAAGTTAGTGTCAAGCCCTTACTGTGTAGATGTCATAGTGGAATCTATTCAAGTGACTTAAAAGCATTTGATGTAATTTTTTTGGCTTACATTATATCCACAACCATAACCAGCGGCTACACATTGTGTGTTTAAACATAAGTATTTGCCAGTTCTGTTTTACATAGATTTAAATAAGGACTAACAGGTTTTCTTATACAAACAAAACAGTGTTATTCTTAACGTCATTGCGTTTTAAACCCACATTTCACTTTTAAATCCACTGTGGTTTGCTGTGGCTGATCATATCTTCCTGCATTTGTATTTCCCTGCAGTGAATCAGACTGCTTCTGCTATACCAAAGACCTGGAGGAAACCAAATGAAGGGATCTCTGCTGGAGACTCACCTCAAAAGGAGGACGAGGTAAGAAAAGAGGCCCCAGAAGAAAAGACTGAACCAGCTGTAACAAGTAGTCAGAGCCCTATACCTATCATTGAATTTAAATGTCCCATCCTAAAGTTTAGATTATTTCACCTTCAAATGCCGTATGTGTGTGTATAGTCTCTTGGAAGGATTTCTTCTTTTGACAAATAACCTGTGAAGTTTACCTACTTTTCAATAATTTTTTTAGATTGTGTCATCTTTTTTGAGTGGTTGGTGCCCCATTTTGGGAGTAGGCTTTTTAAAATGCCTACAGAGTATGAAAGGATCGGGACACAGAGGGTGAGAGGGAGAGAAAGAGGAAAAGGCACAATGTGGGCAATAGTTCAAGTGGAAACTGTTTCCACATGTGTGGTGGTGGGGATGGGTGGGTGGGGGTAGCAGACATAAATGACTTTGGGGTGTTGTTATCGTCCGAGAACGACAGCGAGGAGTTATCCATCATCTTCATTGCTCAGCCGGCCCTCTGTATGTAAAATCAGCTCTGTCCCGCTCTCATTTCCTCTCCTTTATTGTTTTGTTTCGGGGCTTGTTGCTGTGGGAGAATTTTCACACCACCAAATACCGGTGGTTCAGACTTATATAAATGGCTTCTGTTAGGCTAGATTGAACAAACACAATGAGTGAAGAAAAAATGTTTATTTCACACAGAAGCTCATATTTCACACAAAACCTTTTAACATATTATCATATTTTAGAACGTAAAAGTTATTTTCAATTAAACTTCTGAATTCAGACTCAGCGTGTCTAGTCTTTTTTTTTCCCCCTGAGTCTGTTTATTGTTTTTTTTAAGGACAGGTAATGTGCACATTGATAGTTATTTTACTGTTAACAAACGTTCAGATAATGTTTATATATACTTTATAAACCCTTAAATAATCATTAATAAAGTGTTGTAAACATCAGTTGCAACTTTAGAACAGCCGTCCAGGTAACGTTTATAGAAAACACTTTCTCACTTCCAACTATTTACATTTTTATGTTATAGATATTAATCAGAAAATAGACAAAAAAACAAACAGAAAACAAATGACAAAACAAAAACTGGCATTGGCAACAACAGTGATGCCAAAATATGTGAATGTGACACAGGTCTATGAGGTACACGAGTCAGTTCGCCCCTGCTGGGTAGTCGACCATTTGTCAAGAAGCATTTTCCAGATTTTCAGGAAGACATTTTCCTTATTGGCAAGTTTATGTTAATATAAATCATATTTCCAAGCTCCCTCAGCCATCAGTGGAATGTAGGGTCCAAGATTTCCACTGTTGTAGAATGAGATGTTTTGTTAGCAGTGTGCAGAGTGAGATGGCAGATGAGTTCACAGGTAGCCCAAATATGGTGAGAAAAGGGTCTGGTTTTGTTTCACTGTAAGGCTTTGATATATGGTCAAATATGAGAGAACAGAAGGAATGAATCTTGGAGCACAGCCACAGCTGATGGGAGAGCGTACCTGTATCCTGTTCGCACATAAAACATTAATAAATCAATCAAGGAAACAAGGTCATATATACACAGATAGATAGATAGATAGATAGATATATACAGATAATTCAATTCAGAGTAGAATAAAATATAAAACAAGATAATAAAATAAAGCAATATTTACAGTGATTTACGTATATACTACTACACATATAGACACAGGAAATAATTCTGTTGTGCATTTTTTGAATTTGCATCAAGTTGAATGTAAACAGCAGCAACAAGATGGTGATGATAATATGGTCAACATCTCTAAATAAAAATTTAATCTGGGAAGCAGTGTCCATCAACTTTGACCGTCTTGCGTGTTGTGTCCTGTCAGCTCGTCCTGTGGAACAGCTTGATCCACGATGATGGGGGTCTCTGATTTGTCCGTTTAATTTTCCTGATTGAACATTATCGAGGAGCAGCATTAAGTCTCCGCTGTAGCATGACGCTGGGGTGGTCTGCAGTGTTGCATCCAGCTGAGTGTATTTCTGTCGTAGGTGATGCGTGTTTCAGCAGTAAAGCCAAAAAAATAACAATTTAAAAGAGAAAAGTAGCAAAGTCTGTTGGAGCTACCAGCCGTTGCAGCTACATGCACCATCGCTGACATAGAATGAAAAGTCTCACAATTTTAATTTATATTGAAGAAAACTATACAGGGACACTGGCTTAACCCCGTTTTTTTTAAGTTTTGCCACCCTGACATAGTTGTTTCACTTGGAAACCAGATCCTTTGCCATAATCTAGTTAAAATCACAAACATCTTGTTCCACGAGTCAGAAGACTTGAAGCTGAGATTAATTTTTGAGGAAAATGAAAGCGTCTTCAGGGCTGTACGTTAACTTTTTCAGCACCTAGCACTGGTGCTACAGAGGCTGACAGTTATGTAGCACAGGGCCAGAGAGTTGTAGCACACACTAAAAAATAACCATAACCTCTACAGAACACAATTAATGCAGTTCATCACTTATGCCCTTTCCGAATCCAGCCCATCTGCACTCACCCTAGGCCAGGGGTCTGCAGCCTTTACAATCAAAAGAGCCACTTTTGGCCAAAACAAGAAAAAAAATCCGTCTGGAGCCGCAACAACTAAATTCTCTCTTTTCCCTGAACACTTTTCTTTTTTCTTGATTTGACTTCTATAGCGAGCTTATGGAGATTCTCCCAAGCAAAAGCACCAAGCCGTAGACATGGCCTATGACACACATTTTAGTTGATAAAATATTATTATATTTTTTAATCTGGTCTATAAGCTACATATTTTTCAGTTGGCAAAAGTAAGAATCACTTTACACTGTAAAAAATAATACTTGAGACAACTCAAAATTTCAAGGTAGCATGATACAGCAATAGATTTTTGAGTTTTGAGGCTGACTTAAACTTTTTTAACTTTTGAAATAAACTTTAAAAAGTTTTGAGGACCTATAATCTTTAGTCAAGATGATTTACTTTTGTTCTCTAGATAATCTGAGTTTTAGAAGTTAAAAACATGGTTTTTAAAAACTGATGTCATTTTTTTTGGTGCCTGAAAATTAAATGGTTTTAACTGAAAATATAAAAATTTAATTTCAACATCATTCACTTTCACTTCAATGCATTCATTCAATCATTTTTAAATGCACTTTTTTAGAGTTTCTAAAATTCAAAGATATAAGTTTATCTGAAGAAGTATAATAATCTCAACAAAAGATTAGTATTTGGTAAAACTTTCAAAACTCAAAAGTCTACTGCAGTGTATTAACTTAAAATTTTGACTTTTCTCAACTTTTATGTTTTTACAGTGATTCATTTTTGACCGCGCTATATTTATGTTTTCCCCTTAGCTACGTTAGGGATACCGGTATCCGGAGCGTCTGTCGGTGTGTCTTCAGTCATGTCAGTAACGTTAACGTTGTCCGTTTCTTCATTTTCATTTCTTTCATTTATTTTCTGTCGTTTGGCTGAGTTTTTTTCCGACCGTCTGAAAATATCGCTTCATTTTGACGTTAGCTTGCTGTGTTGTTTTGTTTACCTCAGCCAGACAGCATCTGGAAGATGTGACTGTAGAATTGTGGGAATTGTAGTTCAATGTACAAGACGTAACACTATTGGGGTTTTACACAGAAGGATTTTTTTTAATCAAACAAGATCTTCGACAAAACATATGATGTTATGTCAGCAAGTAACCCTATGGGGTTGGCTCGCAAATCTGCCTATCGCACACATGCTAGCAAGCAAATTAATTCTTAGCACAGACATTTTTTCTCATAGCACGTGCGACATATATGTTGCACCATACAGCCCTGGTCTTGCTGAGATTGAAAATCATTTGCAGAGATGTCTTGACCAAGATGCCACATAGAGCACATGACATAGAACATTAATTACAGAACTTAAAAAATAGAAAAAATATGACACGAACAGTCCTGTTTACTGCACATAATTTGTGTTGCATGTACAGATAATATTTCACACATTTGTGAAATGACACTAGTGATGGCGGAGAAAAAAATCACACCAGATTAAGCTTCTCCACTCTGTGCTGCCAATGGTACAGCGTACTACGACAAGGCTGTTGTGCTCCTGTGTTTCCCCTTTTCTGTCTTTTGTTTGTACCGGACCCTTCTGTCCTCTCTGCATTTCATCATCTCTCATTCATCCCTGAGTCCCCTGTCTTCACTCTGTTTATATTCATTCATGACTTATTTTCTGCTCCCACAGTTTTACCCTTTCATTATGTGTCCACCCTGCCTCCAGATGGCCTCTTCACAGCTCTGCAACTGATAATTATAGACATTATGATTGGAGAAATTGTGATGCTACTAGTTTTTAAATGTTTGGAACTGTCAAATCATCTTTTTTGTCCTTTAAATTCCCCCACAAGACACTCAGAGACAGCTACATGACAGCAAGCATTTATTATCTTGCTAACTGATGATAAAGCAGTGCATGATGCTTACAGACAAATATTGAATATTTCCTCCACACAGGACGAGCCCAGGCCAGTGGATCAGCCTGTTGGAGACCAGACCCCGCAGCCGGCTCCTCTGAGGAGCAGCCCGGTGCCCCTACCGCCAGTCTTCACCTCCACCCCTGCTCCAGCTCCCGCCAGCAGTCCCGAGGCAGACGGAAAGCCCGCCGCCCCGGAGGAGAACGGCGAGGCTGAGATGGAGCCCATGAGGAACGGGGCGGGACACACTTCAGAGACGGAGAGCAGCGACAGTGGAGCCACCCCTGGAGACAAGGAGAACTCCACAGGGGCCACACAAGACATGGAAGGTTAGATAGGGCCCAGTTCTTTGGACTGATGTTTGAAGCTATTATAGGCAAAACTTTTACATAAAAATGCAGCAGTTTTGTTTAATTTATTTTATTTATTTGACAGGGATGCGGCATTGCAGGCATTGGTACATTTAAATAAAAATTGCAATGGATGCAGTGCATATAGCACTGCTAGCTGTAGGTAATTTGCAGTTCTTGTTCCTGTTGCTTTGAAGGAATAAAACATAAAAACAATGATTGAACAATGAAGATTCGAAAACAAACAAACACTATAAATATTTATTGAAACAGTAGTGATCGAAAACAGTAGACAAGTAGAAGTATTAGTAAAATAGCGCTGCAATGATTTCTGTGTGTTGAAATTCAAGTTTTCTTGCCTTTAAGAGCTCTCAGTTTGTTTTCACTTACTTTACCTTTTGCTCTAATTATCTTTGTTTTTTATATATTTGTACTTTTTCTCTTTCCCTTCCCTCCCACACCGTGCCTGCCGATCCAGACCTGGCCGAGTCCAGTGGGAAGCGTCAGTATGACAGGGACTTCCTGTTAGGCTTCCAGTTCATGCCCGCCTGCATACAGAAGCCTGAGGGGCTCCCACCCATCAGTGATGTGGTGCTGGACAAGGTGAGGATGCCAGTTCCTGCAGATAGATAGCTCTGCATAAATACTCCAGGGCACAAATGTCCTTAAACCTCTCAGTGCCAAATGAAGTTGAATTACTGGCTGAACATTATCTGTTACAGTCCATTTCCAGAACAGATAACCAACTGCCTCAGGCAGCCCTTCTCTAAATGTAGCTTATAAAGTGGGAAGTAGCTGTTAAGTTTTCTTTGTCTATTAAGGGCACAATGTAGGTCTGGACTTTCTGTTAGTATGGAGCTAAAATAATGAGTCGGTTGAGAGAAAATTAACCTTCAACAATTTTCATAATCAATTAATCTTTTAAAAGTATAGTTGGATTATTTTAAGTATGGTTATATGAGGTACTTATCTATAGTCAGTGTACTATCTAGGTGGTCAGCACTTTCCCAGCTTGGAGAACAGAGAGGAGTACCAGTGTTTTTATTTTAATTTTTGGCAAAATCAGTCATTTTACCTCACATAACATGGGAGTTCCTGGTCTACCACTGCCTCAATCTGTTAGTTTGTTGCCTTAATGTGTGACCACAGTGTTTTCAAGGGTTAATTCAGATTCACACAAGTTACACAACATCTCAAACAAACTAGCTGATTGTGGCAGCTGTAGACAAGAAACTCCTGTCTTTTTTGAGGTAAAATTAGGAATTTTGCCAAAGAAGTCTGGTTGCTTTGAAGAGAGCGATATTTGGCTGATATAACAGTGGTTTCCCACCAGAAAGGCCTGTCTGATGGCAAATTAAAGCAGTGAAAATATTTTACATCTAGCCTAGACTGACTGTGGATAAGTACCTCATACAACCCCACTTCAAAAACATCTGAACTAAACAAAATATATTGTAAGTAAATATAATCATTATCATCCAATAATAATATAACGCTGAAACATTTAACCAACACCTTAATGTTGTTGTTAATTGAAGAGAATCTAATTTTAACTGTTTTGGGACAGTTTAATCTTAAGGCTGCAACTAACGATTATTTTCATAGTCGATTAATTGGTTGAGTATTAATAGTTGTTCGGTCCATAAAATGTCAATCAGTGTTTCTCAAAGTGCAGGATGATGTCATCAAATTTTTCTGTTTTGCCCACAACCCAAAGATATTCAGTTTACTGTCGTAAAGGAGTAAAGAAACCCTGAAAGTATTCACATTTAAGAAGCTAGCATCATAGAATTCTGACTTTTCTTCTAAAAAAAAATTCTTACACCAGTTAATCAGTTATCACAATAGCTGGCGATTAATTTAATAATCAATTAATAATAGATTAATCACTGCAGCTGTATTTAATCTATAACAATACATCATATTTTATAATATATCTATAACTAATTATAGATTTTGCTTGTAAAATCTTAATGTAAAAAGTAGTTATAGCTGTAAAATAAATGTAATGGAGTCATGAATTTTATTGGAGTAGACTTATTAAGAAGCATAAAATAGAAATACTGTACTCAAGTACCTCCTAAATTATACTTAGTGGCTTAGCTGAGTAAACTTCCACCACTTACTTTCCATCACTGCATTTACTCAGGTAAAAGTACGTATCCCACAAATCAGAAATTCTTTGCTACAAGTAAACATCTTGCAATGAAAAATTTAGCTCAAAGTAAAAATGTATGGGCGACATAATGTACTTTGAGTATCATAAATAAAAGTAAAAAAAAGTCTATACTATTCCTTGAAGTCAATTATGAAACAAAGGTGTCAAACATTCTGTGGTTTCAGCTTTTCCAGTGTAAAGATTTTATACTTTTTTTCCCTTCATATCCTTATTAATTCAGTGTCAGTGGATTTTAGGCTGTTAGTTAGACAAAACGAGCAATTTGGAAATCTCACCTCAGGCTCTGGCAAATTGTGATGGGATTATTCATAATTATATGAGGTTTTAGAGACTGTAATTAAGCTATTAAATGATAGATTATATGAATCAATAATGAAAACAGTCATTAGTTGAAGGTTTTTGAGTCAACCTGTTCATGAGGCAGGTTTCTTTATTATTAACCCAAAGCAACAGGCTGTATTTCAGACATTGCCTGGTAGATTACGTGCTCTGGATCAAAGATAAACCACGGAGAGTCTGGTTCATTCCTCTGATCCACACATACGTTTGGGTGGAGCATATGGCCCGCTAAAAATGCTGTTTTGATTAAAATCACATTGCTATTATGTCACACTTGGCAGTGTTGAGAGTACATGCCCCTCCCCCCACCCTCTCCAAAAAGAACAAGCAGACCGGCGAACAGTTGATGCACAATCCCATAGTCTCATTTTCTCTGAGGGAGAAAGTGAAATCTCTCTGGAGAAGAGTGGAGAGGAAGTCAAGGACAGCTGAAAGACAAAGAGCTGGATTTGTTCTTCTCTCCTCCCCCACAACTATCTCGCTCTCTCCTGCGTTCCTTTCTTCCGTCCTTCCCCTCCACATCTGGTTCTGACTTCTCTCACTGAGGCCCGCTCGACCCGCTGAACATAATTTATCACCAGAACAGTGAAAATACATAAAGAAAAAGCTGGTAATGTTGTACGACTGTCGTTTACACCAGGTCACCTTTAAGGGACCACTGGGTTAGAAATGCGCATCACACACACACTCACACACACCCAGCAGGATGACTCCTTGCACCCTATTGCCACTATTATTAGGGGATCACTGCTCCCCCTGCTGTTCAGCTCCTCTTGAGTGTGTTTTGTGCATGTGTGTGCTGATGTATTGTGTATGTTACGTGTCGCGCAGATGAACCAAAACAAGCTGCCCTCGCGGGTGGTGGATTCCAGGGCGATATCCAGAGGACCTGACTTCACACCTGCCTTCGCTGACTTTGGCAGGCAGATGACCGGAGGACGAGGAGCTGCGGTGAGTCACACATGCACAATCAAGCTGCCGTAATCATTCATAAAGCTCACAACCAACACACACACACACACACACACACACACAGTGAATTCTCCCTTTCTGTTTCCTCTCAGCACGCACTTCGTCCTCACGTTTAATGGATAACTTGCTGCTTTCAAGTGAGAGGAAATAAAAAATCGATATGACACATCTGTCAAACTTTTCCATTATAGTCGGAGGATAACAGGATATAATTTTAGGCACTTGGTTCCAGTTGGTTTCAGCCAACATCTATAAATGTCAGTTGCTGATTCAACACAGAAAATGTCCCAATATACCACTCCAAAACACTGTTTTACTGTTGTCAGAGTCAAGATTTGTTTGATTGTAATAGTTTGAAGCTTCCGAAGCTTCATTCATAATGTTGAAATTCAAATCTTTCATTCAAATATTTGAATGCTGTGCAGTTTTTTCATGTCTGTTCGTTCTGTGTAACCCCAGTATTTCAGCACAGTTCCAGATGAAGATTAGGCTACATTAATATTTATTAGAATTACACTGTTTGTAGAATACTTTCTGTAAGTTCCCAGTGGTGCCTGCACAGGATTAGTTTGTGTGATCCAAACATCTCTGTTGGTAAGTCCAAAACTCAGAATCTATTGAAAAAAGATGGATATAATCATTTCCAAAAAGCACAACATGTTTTTATCAAACAAAACATTCTGCTTTAATCCATATTTGTTGGCATGAAGCCTTTCAAAAACAACATTTTCACTGCAGGGAAAAAACTGTTTTCTCTCCTGCCTGCCGCACACAAAGGGAGGCGTGCACCTGTATGAACAGGACGGCCTAGCAGCAATCTAACAGCACTATAATTATATTATATTCAATAAAGTTGATTTAATGAAAAAATGTGAATCACTGTTCAGTTTTGGATTTTGTTTGAGGATTTTTCTAAAGGGTGATGATAAAATATGATGGCAGACTTTTGAAGCTTCATTCTAAAACCTCAATAGATGCTTCAATTGTGGAAAAAAAAAGTAATTCTGTACCGCCTCTGATTAGAGTGAACCTACTGAGTGCTACAACACATTAGAATCTCTTCTTCTAGAGTGAAACAAAGTTAAATGAACGTGATCTATGTCGGGGAAATAAACAAACAAGAGATTGTTGATGCTACAGTGCTAACATTTATTTTACTAAAATTCATCTTGGATCTTTATCGGCTGCTTCACCAATTATTGTTGGGTGGGGGACATGAACTTCTTTTGGCGTCTGAAGGGGGACATGCCAGAAAAAGTTTGAAAACCACTGTTCTAGATAGTGCAGGGTCAGAGATATGGCTTTGCTCAAGTAGAGAGGATTTCATATTTCTCAAGGTAATGATCAGAGTCAGTGTTTCTTTAAAAAGCACTGCAATGAGTAGGCTATTTGTTTGGTTTTCATATCATCCTTACGATCTTTTGAACTAGTTTGGCAGTCATGTCACAACAGTAGGCCCATGATGCCGCATACACTGTTCAGAGACTAATGGAGGAACGATCATTGAAAAGTCTGAAGGATAGGTGTATGAGATATTCTTTATGGCTTTGAAAGCTGTGCTCGGACTTGCAAACAATTACTAGACAGTGGTGTCTGACTGAGGAAAGGGTGAGAAGATAAAGCATTTTTCTGTGAGGATTCACGTTTAGAAACGATAACCTTTGCTGTTCTTGACTTTCTGAAACAGGCGGCAGTATTTCCCATAATTGTCATTCATTTGGCTTGTTGGCTACAACTTGCAAAGCTATGTTTTTAGCATCTTATACCACTAAAGCACCTCTGATATATCCACTTGTGTTTTGTTCGTGCACGTATATTATCTTTGTTTTGGCTGTATAACAGTAGCTTAGTTATCCAGTCACATTTAATCATACCACCTAGACGTCAGCAGCTGCTTTACTCTTCCTTTTTGAAATCCTTTCAGAAAATGATGGACAAGTCATGGCAAAGGCCATTAAACTCAAACTACCCCAGTCCCTGACTTGTAAATAAAGCTATGTACAAGCAAAACAAACAACAGACATTCAAGACAGTAAAGACTGTATTCAAAATGTGATGGTGTACACTGCACCACTTTTTTTCTCCTAACCCACAAACACATTTCAGGCACAGAAATTTTCCTTGCTTTAAGCCCTGTTAAATGAAAATGTAGTCGGCTACTTGCAGTGAACAGTAATATTAAAATGGTGTATTGTGTCTTTCTTTGCGTTCACAGCTTATGAACATCGGGACACGGCGGCCTCCACCAAGGAAGATCATCATGAACGTGTCAGTGAATGATGATGTTCAGCTGAAAAAATCTGAGAACGCCTGGAAACCCGGCATGAAGAGGGAGGGCCCCACAGAGGATCCTGAAATCCAAAAAACACAGGTAGAGACATATAAAACCAAAATGAGAGTTGGGTTATTATTACTCAGTAAATGATTTAACCTACCTCAGAGTGCACTTAAACTAATAACCAGTTATAAAATGCATATTTGTCAAAACTACTAATAATAGCCCTATAACAGAGTTACTTTTAATCATGTATCCAAGATCGATCTCCAGAGAAAATGATGAAGTGATGGCCGCAGTGATTAACTGACTTTTTATGACTGGTTCCCCTCAGGAGCTCTTCAGGAAGGTACGCAGCATCCTGAACAAGCTGACGCCTCAGAAGTTCAACCAGCTGATGAAGCAGGTGACGGACCTGACCATCGACACAGAAGAGAGGCTCAAAGGGGTCATCGACCTGGTCTTTGAGAAGGCCATCGACGAGCCCAGCTTCTCTGTCGCCTATGGAAACATGTGCCGCTGCCTCGCCACGGTAAGCACATCATCATGTCGGATGAATGTTTGTGTTTGTAAGGTTAATGGGAAAAATTCAACTGTTTTAGAAGATCGTATTTGGAGAAGTGGTCCATTTACCAGAAAAACACATAACGACATAACATTTTCTGAATTCCACAAACTGAAGGTTTGGGATGTCTCAGTATTGTAACTTTAGTAGTCAATACCAGTATCAGTGAAATTACACAATTCTTTAAACTTTATTCAACAAGATACACTCATTTATTAAAAACATTTGAACATTAAGAACAAAAACCAGCAACAATGGTATGTAGCCTTCATGTAATAAATAAAGAATAAATATTAAACATTATGAAATATAGTTGATTATACAGCAATGCTGTCTCAAACAAAAATAATAAGATGTATTTCTGGCTAAGGATAGCAAGTTAACACTTTGGAAACATTGTTAATGTAACGTTAACATGAACTGAAACTCACTAAACTGAACTGGACAGAAAACCTATTCAATTTGTATCTCTGTGTGCAGTCCACACCTTTCTAAATGTTTAAACTGCAAACAGATCGAAGGGTTTAGCTGAAGCTCTGCCTCGATGCAGACTAAAGCTCTGCAGTACAACACAGTTCACAACAATGTGATGATACTGTGTGAACATTTTAATTTTTTGATAACCTGCAAATCATAAGATGTGTACACTCAGTATCTTCAGTAGTAGGAGACGAAAAGATGGCTGCTGCTGCTGCTACACAATTTGCAATTGAATTTAATGGTAGTGAAACATGAAACAAGTAATGTCTTGATAATGCTTTTAAATGGGTTACTGTGCATTAAAAATGCATTTCTGTAATGAGGAACTCTGTTAACAGCAATGCGGGAAAAGATTTAAGACAAAACAAGAGCTCTCAGTTGGTAACCCTAATCATACATGTAGCCTGCATACATATGTGGAGCTTTAAGTTGAAAATGATTCACACATGGACATGGTTTTATAAATCGAAAAAAGGTGTGCTTCTGTGCAGGAGATAATTCAGTTGCATGTTGCTGAAAACTGTTTGTCATTAGTCTTTGTGTTGTTGAATGTCTCCTGTTTCTTTACTGCATCTTCTATGTCCACTGTTCATGTACAGCTCAAAGTGCCCAGCACAGACAAACCCAACTCCACAGTGAACTTTCGCAAGCTGCTGCTAAACCGCTGCCAGAAGGAGTTTGAGAAAGACAAGGTGGACGATGTGGTGTTCGAGAGGAAGCAGAAAGAGCTGGACTCTGCTGCATCGGTATGTGGTCTATGAATTACTCAAGTGTGACACCAGATTTTACACTGTACCAAAGAATTTTTAGCACGGAGGAGAGAGAATGAAACTCCTCTGGCTCAACTCTGGCAAAGAGGTTTTGTGAATAACCTCCAAGTATTTGTCTCTTGTATCCTTGATTCCCCTCAGACGACAGAGCGTGAGCGTCTTCAGGAAGAGCTGGAGGAGGCCAAGGACAAGGCCCGGCGGCGTTCCATTGGCAACATCAAGTTCATCGGCGAGCTCTTCAAGCTCAAGATGTTGACGGAGGCCATCATGCATGACTGTGTCGTCAAGCTGCTGAAGAACCACGACGAGGAGTCTCTGGAGTGCCTCTGCAGGCTGCTCACCACCATTGGCAAGGACCTCGATTTCGAGAAGGCCAAGGTGAGGCGGAGAAGAAAGTTGATTCATTAAATGAGCCAGAGTAGTTCACACATTCTAGGTTTGTGCTTTAATGGATAGTTTTGACGCTTTGGAAATGCACTTATTTGAGTATATGTATTGAGTTAGATAAGAAACTTGACACCACTCATGTCTGTGCAGTTAATATGAAGCTGCAGCCAGCAGATGGTAGTTTAGCTTAGCTTAGCTTAGCATACAGACTGGAAACAGGAGGAAACAGCTACCCGGGCTCTGTCATATGTTACAAAATCCACTTACCAGCACCTCAAATATCACAAAATTATTTCTCATTTGTTTTAATCTGTACAAAAAGTGCAGGAATAACGCGTTGTGGTTTTTAATGGATGAGGTGATGTCCGGAACTATTTCATGGTTGGGAGCAGTAACTTCCTGGAGTCTAATCATAACCATCACCATAAGATTGTAAGTCGGACAGTGGAGACTTCAGGAAGTTGGTTGTTTTAAACAAATAAGATTTAAAGGATAAGTTCGTTTTTTTGACACCTGGACCTTATTGTTAGGATTAAATATGCTCGTAGACTCACCCAGACAATTTTGGTGGAGCTCGGAGCCGTTTTCAAGCAATTTAGATCCAGCCGACGGCGTTTTTTCTCATGCCATAGTAGCGGACGGGGCCAGAAATCGAAGCCCCTAAATTAGACATTATCTGCTGCGAAAACTCGCTCATTTCACCTACATGTTATAAATGAATGGCCAGTGTTATCACCATGTCAGCTCAACTTCGTTGTTATGGTCATCCGGGACTTTACAAGGATGGGTAACTTTTGGTGACGTCATAGACGTGCGCCGCAGGAACGCAGCTGAGAAGAGACGCTGTTGTTGCTAGGCTACACGGCAACACGGCTATTTTTGTGCAGCATGGCGGAATATTTATCCGATGTAGAAGTGTCTGACGACGACTTTGAGTATAATGGATGCCCGTATCGTTTTGAGCCAGAATACACCGACGAGGAGCTATTTGAAAGGAGGATGCAGAGGGAAAGAGCTGAACAGCTGGCCAGAGAACAAGCAATCACTGCACGTCCACGAATGGGGGCTAACTGGTGGTGTTGTTGTGGACATTGCATGAGTTTCGCAGCAGATAATGTCTAATTTAGGGGCTTCGATTTCTGGCCCCGTCCGCTACTGTGGCATGAGAAAAAAACACCGTCGGCTGGATCTAAATTGCTCGAAAACGGCTCCGAGCTCCACCAAAATTGTCTGGGTGAGTCTACGAGCGTATTTAATCCTAACAATAAGGTCCAGGTGTCAAAAAACCGAACTTATCCTTTAAACATGTTCCAGGTCAAATGACTCTGCAGTAGACACAGATATTTATTGTCTCCAGCTTTGATCAGCAGTAATGTAAACACAACACTTGGGTGGACACACTGTTTTCACCCCTTTTTGGCGGAGGCAATGAAGGCTTGTCGCCTCTTTTGCTCTTTTATCATCCACACATCCACTGCTTGACTCAGTTTGCAGCTCAGCACAGCAGAGCTTGCAGCCGCATGAAGGTGTGTGTTTAATGATGAAGCGGTCTCTCCCTCTGTTATTTTGTTATCTGAAAGCTTTTATTATGAAGCAACATAATAAAGAAATGTTGCGTATTCATGAGCAGTAACTTAACACGACTCCTCTGCAGCTGAGAGCGAACATGAGACACACATCTCACAGTACAGTGTCACAAAAGAGAAACTAAACTTCAAACCACAGAGATTCATTCAAATGCAAAAGTACTGAGAGAAGAACACACTTCACTCTGCTCTCTGCACACACATGAGCTGAGTGTCAGCACACATGAGAAAAAAAAGCCAGAAAGGCAAACAATGGGAAAAAGCGCCAGTGGCCTATTTTTAGAGGGTTTTCACACTTTTAAAACACTGCATATACGCAGTAATTCTGGCATAAAAACATTATTAGTGAGCTTTATAGGTGCTGGCAGGTGGATTTCATGATCAGCGACAGAGGGTCACTCATTACAAGATCTTTCACCAGGAAGAATAAAAGTGCTATTTGAAGAAGTGATATCTGATTATTAAACTGAAGCATCAGTCTGCAGCATGTTACTGTTATACTGTAGCTGCTGGAGGTGGAGCAAGTTCGAACTACTTTATAACTAGTTTTTGCTCATTTTCTATATTTGGGCTTTTCTGACTGCTAGTCCAGTGTTTTTCCATCTCTCCTTGACTCCTTTCCTCTCAGACCCTGCCTCTGCTCTCATTGGCTGTAGCTCATTGCACGGCTCCCGGATACAACTAGACATTAAACCTCTATCTTTCTGATGTCTGCAAGGCGTCCCTGAGCTCTTCATCATGCGCCTTTGAACAGTTCACACATAACAGTTGAGCACCGTTTTAAAGTGCCGATCAAATGCCGATTTGCCTCTGATCTGGGAGCTTTTGTCTGCAAGTGGAAGGGGGATACAATCCTGCAGTGTGATTTATGCACAAAGGGTCAAAAACAGCATGTTGTCACAGACTGCAGACGAAAAGCTTTAAATATATTCACTATACTAAAATGAGGTTTGTGATTTGGATGTAAAACACTTTGTAACTTTGTTTTTTAAAAGTGCTTTATAAATACAGTTTGTTATAATTATGAAATAATGAGTAATTGTGGATGTGGCTGTCACTTGCAGTTCTGTTGCGTCATGCATACTGCACACAAACTCTGTGCTCTTGGTGTGATGAGCTACATGAAGTCTTGTTAAGTCTTGTACCGTTTGGCGATTGGATCTTATATCGATGATTGAAGGGATGATTGACGAATGATAGCGATCTTACCATCAGAGCTAAGATGTTATAAAAATAACCTCTAGAATCTGCACTCTGCTGTGCATTTCGTGATGTTTCTGGTGGTGTGGCTCGCCAGCCTGCTGAGCCCCGTTAATTAGCACGAGTGAATTTTAAATTCTTAATTACAAACCCGTTTCCGTCTCTTTTCCTTGGATCTGACACCCTGAATCTCTGTTCTCCGCACGCCTGTGATCACCAAAAGTTGCTCTGTGCTGATGTTGATATGATATAGATTGTGATATTACAGATAAGATAATAATGTTAAGAGGAACATCATATTGTGATATTGTAACGCTAAGCTCAGAGTTTCACTTTAAACTTTCATTTTGATCATGACAGCTGTCTGCAGCAGTTCCTGCATGCTTGCATCTCAGCTATGTCTGTGTCCCATAGACAACCGCACCTTGCAGCATTTATTTACACCTCAAGTCTATTTTTTTTTACAATATGCACCAGTGCTTGAAATTAAGGATGTCCCTTTGTCCCAGGGACAATAAAAGTAGCTCAGGGGATGATACAATGTGTGGGACAACTCTGGGACAGCAGAGAACTGTATATTTATTACAAATGAAAATATTGCATTTATGCATGATAAAATATATACCATTTTAATTGTTAGATGTTCAAATTAGAAAAAGCTTTGTGCTATGTCACACGCACGCTTTCACACTATCATGGTGTTTAAAATTAAATGAAGTGTTGACAAGGAGATATGTTCAAAGTGTGAGTATGTTCATTTCCATTGCCATTGGAAACAGGCTGGCATTTGCACAGCAGTTTGCAGTGATCAAAAAGTTTGAAAAAAACAAACAGTAACTCACCTAAGAATAATGACAACAAAACTATATTTATTATGTAGGATGAACAAAAGAACTTCAATTTGGGACAGTGTTTGGATCAGTTGAAAGTAGAATTTGGGACTGTTGCGGGAAAGTTGATTTCGAGCCCTGATATGCACATAAACATGAGGTTGATGCCCACTAAAATGGCACTGAACAAAAAGCTCTCTGGCACCGGAGTCAGACCCTGAACAGGCCTGATGTTTTGTCTCTTGCTGCAGTGAAAACTTGTTTTACTTGCTTATGAAGTCATGAGGTGAACAGTTTGCCAGCAGCCCTTTGACGTCAGTACAGTGTGTCAGTATGTCTCTGCTCACATGCTACCAAGATAACAAGATAAATTCCTCTGCATCAGCTGGTTTCTTCTTGGAAAACGAGGTGATTGTGGAGGTGATTCTGATCTACAGCAGTTCAGTTTTTTAGGGACATGAAAGAGAAGAGTTCTGGTGGGGCTCGATCCCTCACCAGCTGGGCTTCATTCAGCTCCAGAGGCAGAGGAGAAACTGTTCATATGGGTTATGAAGAAGCAGGAATCTCCCCACAGTGTCCCCACAGTGGACGTCCTGTTTTGTTCTGTCTGACTGTCTCTCCTGCAGACATCAGTGACTCCCAGCTGGACACAGTGAGAGTCCTCAGACGCTTGGAGAGACAGAACCGACCCAAAGGCCTTTCTGCTCTGTCTCTGCCGCACTGTGGATGTTTGATTTGCTCCTCTTTTACTAGTCACTCTGCAGAAGGAAAGCCCTCTAACTAGCAAGGAAACTGCTCTGAACTCTGCATAACAACTTATTTCTGCTTTGTTTTCTGTTTGCTCCTTAAGGACATTTACACTGTTTACCTACACAGAAGCATCAGGTCTTAAATCATCCATTTTGTCCTTTGGATGAGTTTCATTGTGTCTAATGTGGTGATTTTCTGAACATGATCGTTTCAATGTCGGGCCATTTCACTGAATTGGATCTGTTCTCTGTGGGCTATTACAGTTTTTGTTCTCCTGTCTCCCAAAATGTTCCAATTTAATCTTGGGCAGTCAGGATGGCTCCTGCTCCGAGTAATAAACTGAAATCAAGTGGAAATCCCTGAAACCTGGTGTCCAGCACAGTGAATAGAGAAATAGAGAGTTTAACCTTCACGTCTCAAATTAACCTTCCCTCTTCCTCTCTCTCTGTCCTCAGCCTCGGATGGATCAGTATTTCAATCAGATGGAAAAAATCGTCAAGGAGAGGAAGACGTCATCTCGGATACGGTTCATGTTGCAGGACGTTATAGACCTGAGATTGGTGAGTGTGCGGCTGTGATATTTGTTTTATCTGCACAGAAAATCTAAAGTCCCGACCCGTGTTCAGGTGAGCTCTGGTTCACAATTAATTTTCCCACAGAGGTTTTATTTCATTGATCATTCTGACCTTCTGGAAAATGATAGTGGATATTCAGGTCATATTCTGCTAAACGGACCCACTACTACTGCTCTCTTTATTGAATTTAAATACAGTTTGAGGAAGACTAATGGGCGAAAAACCTGTGAGAAAAAGCACTGTAGAACAGAGGAAAACCTAAACATATAAGTGCTTGACAACTGAGGTGCTGATCACCTCTTCCTGATGAAAACACACGATAATTGTGTTCATTGAGCGACCGTATAGAACATTAAATAAAGTAGTAGCTAAAGCATTTATTAAAAAGTTTGATAGCACATAGCTCTGCATAAAAAATACAACTGAAGTCTAACAGTTTCCTATAATATTAATAAATTGTATGTAACAATATGTCGAATATCACAATTAAAGGTTTTGATACTGAACTGTGACAGTATTCATCATGATATTACATTGCTAATTCTTTTATTTTATTATCTTCATTTTACTGCTGCGTTGTTTTTCTGTTGCATTTGTACTTAGATAATACAAACATTCATTACCAAAGACAATTCATGCCAATTTTTTGCACATGCTTTTTTTTTTTACGTGGACTTCTTATCATGGCATTACCTTTGTGATCGATACTGATACCGTATTAATAATCATTAATACACATACTGATGGTATGTGTATTAATGATTTAAAATGGTGAATGAACAAAGTAGAATAGAAACCACTTACAGTAGTGGCTGTCCTCTGAGACTGATTATGTTTCTTGGTACAAGAATCAACAATTCAGTGCACCTAAAATATTTTAAGATGCCATTAATTCTACCACATACGATCGTGTTGATCTCTGTTTTGAAACACTACAAGTTATTGTGGCAATGCGTGTGTTGTGATGCTACACAAAATGTGTTCGCATGTTACTGACACAGTTCTGTTAAACCACTAACAAAGTGTTTTTTGTAGTGGTTGTAAAACAGGAATCATCAGGTATTGTGGAAGATTAATTTGTGTATACTGTATGTAGGTGTAAAGTCAGATTAGAGCTGGGCAATATGACCAAAAAACAAACAAAAAAACATTTTTTTTCCCCAACTGTTCTCTATTTTAACTCTTTTTGCAAAAAGACTACAACATGATTGACCCCTTGCAGGGATGTCACTATGGTGCATATGTAATAAATACAGATTATCCAATACTAGGGATAAAACAAGAATCAGTTTCATGACAAATCACTGTAAAATTCATGACGATTAGTACTTTGAACAGCTCAGGGGAAATACTGTCCAGCATCACCCAGACGCAGGAGCAGCAACATTTTGTTTTGCTTCAGTGAAAACACTGACATGAGGACATGATATGATATTATGACCATTTTCTTTATATTTTAACAATACCATGATAATACTGACAGCCGTGATATTTTGATCACCATAATTGTGATATGAAAATTTTCAATTTTCGGTTTCATCTATGTCCCAAACAGCTTTGGACTGCCAGTACTGCTAAACAGCTGTCTGTGCTTCTTGACACCAGCCTCAGCTTGTGAGCTGGCTTTTCTATCAGCCTGTGGTTTTGGACGAACCAAAAAATTCAGAATCCACACACTGATCAGTCCTCTCCCACCGCTTCACCTCTTGAATGTCTAATCAATCTCTCATCAACAAACACAAAGAGCTCAGAGGAGTTTATAGAATCATTTAACACTGCTTCCCTCTAGTAGATGTGATTGCTAGATTCTCTCAGAGCTCGCCACCCTGCGTCATTAGAGTCTCATAATCTGCAGCTGGTGACATTCATGTCACAGTTTTCACAACATCTGTGATTCAAGACAGCAAACGTGTCCAGCTACAGTATCATCTGTGCTACTTTTTGACAGAAAAAAAAAAAAAACCTTTGTAGTTAAAGTTGTAATAAGTCTGGGTTTTTTTTTGGTTGTAACCTAGTTATAAATTGTGCAAAATTAGAAATTAGACTTAATTGAATTATCTTGACTTATTGCCCAGCCTTATGTCAGATACATTAAAATGTTCTGGCTTACATGTTATTGAAAAGTGATGAAACCACTGAAGACACCTTGCATTTATGTCAACATGTACAATGTTTCCACTAATTTCAACCATATGCAGACTGCCACTAATACATTTTCACCACTCTTGCACCTAAAAACAGTTACACACATACATTGATACATGCATACTCACATCCACACAATCTGTTTTTATTTTATCCTCAGTCTGTTGCAGAAATTAACCTCAATTTAAAAGGCTAACCCCGGACAGGGGATGAATTTTAGCTTGAGCTGGACATCCTATATACATGCAATCCTCATCTGATACACTGTTTCTCCTTATGTAACAACATTTATCTGTATTGTCGTGGTTAAATAAATTAACAATAAATAAACAGTTGGGGGCACATGAACATTTCCTGGGCTCACAACAACAACAGAAACAAACACGAGGACTTAGAGGAAGAGAAACAAACAAGGAACAAATGACTTTGGATGTCAGGTGTCGTGTCAGACTTTTCTAATAGAGACATCTGCATTGATTAAAGAGTGATTCTCTCCTGTAGTAACTCATACCCAACACAAGCTATTTGAATCAATGTCAGTCTCGTACAAGACGCTGGAAACAACAAATTCAAACCCTGCTGTGCTGCGCTCTGTCAAATTTGAAATTAAAATGAGCAGAGCTACTTAGGCAGTGCAAGGATCCACTTTGTTTAAAAAACAAAACGTCCATATTCAGCAGCGTGGAGCAGCACAAATATTAACAGATGAAGGGTTACAATGCAAGTTAAAACGGATAGCCTTGTTAACACATCCGTCTGATACGCTATGAGTATTAATTCACCAGTCTTTGATTTTAGGACATTCCTCAGTGCTTGACAACTTCTTATATCTGAAGCTGATTTATCTACTATGATAAACTCTGAAGATCTTTAAGAAAATGATCTGTGCTGGGATTTGAAACGGCTCAGATCAAGGAAAAGAAATCCATTTGAGTTCACTGAAACTGACATGACAGCTTCATTCAATTCTGAGGCCTTTTCTTCTCGTTATTCTTTCAGCACAACTGGGTGTCCAGGAGGGCCGACCAGGGCCCGAAAACAATCGAGCAGATCCACAAGGAGGCGAAGATTGAAGAGCAGGAGGAGCAGAGAAAAGTGCACCAGCAGCTGCTCTCCAAGGACAGCAAGAGACGAACAGGTCGGGCCCGCAGTCTAAATCCTCTTTAAGGCTTAGAGTCACATCGGCGGCAGTGGCGGCGCAGCTACAGTGACTCAGGAAGCCTGCAAGCATACAGGCAGACTTCCTGTCCCTATAGCCTGCAGAGACGCTATTGTGCCCGACAGCAGACAGGAAGCCCCCGACTCCCTCCCATCTGTTAGCTGACCGATAATATTTCATCAGGAAATGCATAAACCATCAAAAACGTCACTCAGTCAGCCAATTTCACAGTCGTTTGACTTCAGTGAATGAAAATATCTTCTGATTTCCACTGAGCTCATTTAAAAAAACTGTTTTTGGCCTGCCTGTGTGTCTAGATTCAAGAGATCAGAGAGATCAGCGCGTGCAGAGAGAAGAGACCTGGAACACTGTGCCCATGACCAAGAACAGCAGGACCATCGACCCCACCAAGATCCCAAAGATCTCAAAGGTGAGAGACCTGCTGCGTCTGCACACCCAGAACTTTCCCCTTTTCAACCGAGGCTGCTTTCACACCCGTAGGTCAGTTCAGTTGATCCAGACCAACGGAAACACACGATCCAGTCTTGTTCAGGTCTGGTCGGTGCTGAAACTGACTTCTGAGCCAAACAAGTGCTAAAATACATTCAGTGGGACACAGCACATCCTCTCTTTTAACTGCTTTTTACTTTGATATACCAGGAAAAACCTCCACACTCACACGCCAACGTGTTACCATGGTTACCAAATAACTTGCATATATCTCTAACACAGATCACTTCCTTGATAGTTCACAATCAGCAGATAGATTTAATAGTGGTTAAGTTTTTGAATTTATGCTGCAGAGACACAGTGGGAACATGTTTAAAGACTGTGGTACAGTCTGGCAACTGGCAACATAACCAGAGACAAGTGAACATAATAGGCTAAAGACATACAAACCAAAGTTACATCGATAACTTACCGTAGATCATTGGTGTAGCTTTGGATGGAAACAAAGTCAAACTCTGAAACTGAAACCATAGGCCTCAACTTTCACGTTTTCCGCAGTTCCATAAAACTGATTGAGAGCCTGGTTTAGCTCCAGTTTGGTGATCGTTTTAAAATCAGTAGGCAGATCTTTCTCGGCACACAAGATCTGAAAAAGCGAACAGACCACCATAAACCAAAATAAACACCAACCACCAGCCAAATTCTGGTAAAATGTGCAAGTGATTGGTGGATTTGCTTCACTCACCAACCTCAAAAACAGCGATAATCTGTTGAGTTGCTGGCAGGCAAAAAAGTTAATTTTGCACCCTGCGCACCCCGTTTTCTGTTTAAACAGCCCCGACTTTGTTTCTTGACTTTTCCAACATGTCTCCTCTTTTTTTTGCCTCATCTATCCTGTCCATCTCTTTCAGCCACTCATCCATAGTTATGACCAATAAAAGGACACTGAATAAATATATTCATCTACATTTTGGCAATTTAAACAGGTTTCCTAAAATGGAAACTAAAGTAAAAAACAAGGATATGGTATTGTTTTTTATAGCTCTCACTCACAAATTGCTTTTGTAGAAAGTAGCCTATAACTATGTAATGTAGATTAAAATATGAAAATACTTTGTCATCAGTTCAGTGTAAAGTTATGAATGACTCAAGTGTCACTCTTATGCATCAGTGTTGATTAGGGCTGCAGCTAACGGTTATTTTCATTGTCAGTTATTTTCTCAATTGATCGATTAGTTATTTGGTTTATAAAAATGTCAGAAAATGGTGATAAATGTAATCACTGTTTCAAAAGCCTAATATGGCGTCTTCAATGTCTTGTTTTGCCCACAACCCAAAGATATTCAGTTTAGTGTCATAAAAGAGTAAATAAAACCAGAAAATATTCACATTTAAGAAGCTTGAATCAGAGAATTTGGACTTTTTTTCTAAAAATTACTCAGACCAATTAATAGAAAGTAGTTGGTGATTAATTTAATTATGGATTAATTGATTAATAGTTGCAGCTCTAGTGTTGATGAAAAATAAAGTTTGGCTGCTACTTTGCTGCTCAACGCTTTGAAATGCCTTTGAAATGCTTCAGTGTCACACGAGCACGAGGCTGACGTGACAGTTGCAGTCTAGACGCGGGGTCACAAGAGTGTGGTTAAATAATGCATCAGATTCACATAGAGCTGCAATGATTAATCAAATAATCGATTATTAATTGCTTATCAAATTCATTGCCGACTATTTTGATAATCGATTTGAGTAAAAAGTCAAAATTATCTGATTCCAGCTGCTGAAAGGTTAATATTTCACAGATATTTGTCACAGAGGAGCAAAGAAACCACAAAATATTTGGTTTCTTTACTCGTCTATGACGGTAAACTGAATACCTGTGGGTTGTGAGTAAAACGAGATTAATCGACTATGAAAATAATTGTCAGTTGCAGCCCCAGATTCACAGAGGATGAATTCAATGTTGTGGTGATATCAAGAATAACCACTGACTGGAAACTGATCAAGGATCCATATTTGACCGAAGATGGCCTGAAAGATTTGTCTCAGTATTTTGTAATTTTTTGAGCCTGTGGTGAATCTGCAGGCTGCTTCGCACACTAAGTCTTGGTTCGATGTTTTTAGCTCTGTATTATAATTTAGTTGAATGTGTGAGGTTGTTCTTCATGTCCTGACAAGTTTGTCTCCCGTTCATGAAGTGTTTTTTTTTCCCCCTCGTCAGTCACAAACTCTTTCACCAGCGGTTTCTGTTCTCTCGGTAGAAAATATCTGTCCACAGAAACCTGATTAGTGTTTACACCTCAGTAAGAGGAATCCTGTGGCTCATCATGTGTACACTCACATCCACTGTCTCTGCCCTCATCTGATCCACAGTATTGTGGTTCATGTTCAGTAACAAAGTCCCCCTGCTGGACTCATGAGGTACTGCACTGTAGAAAAAAATATCAACTTATTTTTTGCAGAGCTCCCCTTGCTGGAGGAATTCTGCCATGTTCTCAGGAGGACACTCATTTTTCTAATCCTTTCTGACAATTCATGTAATCTACTACATGTTACACACTGTGTTTTGTGTGTTGCTTTTCCTTGGTTTAATATCTTAAATTAAAGATTTTAACTGATGTGCCTTTGAGACCCTGAACACAAATAAACTGGTGTAAAATATGGGAACATGGACTGCAGAAGGATTCAAAAAGAAAGCATGGCTATTACTAAGTAGCATATAAGCTATGTCAGGGATTCTGTTGTCTGACAGTTTTTAGGGACATGCACATTAGTAACTATGCTGATTTATGTGTATTATTTCTCTCTCTAGCAGCTCAGAATGTTAAAGTAACACTCAGATACCTGTAGGTTTAAGTGTGGGTCATTTACTTGTCAATTGTTTGCCTGCTGCTGTCAGTTTCCTGTGTGTGCTCGCAGCTTGTTCTTACATCATTCTCTCTCTGCAGCCTCAGATGGATGAGAAGATCCAGTTGGGCCCTCGAGCTCAAGTCACGTGGGTGAAGGGCAGCAGTGGAGGAGCCAAGGCCAGTGACTCAGGTAAGAATACACACATTAACTGACCCAGCGTGACCACAGTGGGTCGAAACACTGCACGAGTGAAAAAAAAAATTGCTCATCAGCCAAGAATCTTTCATCTTGTTTCTCAGATTCATCGAAAGCAAAACATCAAAAGTGACTCAGAGGTGGAGGACTTTTCTTTCAAACTTGTTTTTTTATCCTTCAATTCTTTGGCTCAGATTTCACTGGATGACTGTTTGACATTACACATCAAGTTTTGAGTTGAAATAGTCATGATGTTTCCAACTAGATTAGAGAGCAAAGGATGAAATCACTTAACTATGACACACTACATCATCTGCTTTGTGACCTGGTGTTGAAAATCAGGTGTGACGGTCAGATTGTAGCTGCGGCTCGCATAAACGGCCACTCTCAAAGGCGGGGAAGCAAACATGCCAAAGGAAGGGGCAAGACTCATTGTCTGTATAAATGTGGATAACAGCGCACGCTTTCTGACATCTTTTCTCAGAGGCTTTCATAGTGTTGCACTTGTTTGTAAAGAATGAAAAAAGTAGGGCTGTACCTGAGTCAGATACTATCAAGCGACGCTTTATTAAACTGCCAGGATTTTGAAAAGGGTTTGATGGGATGTTCAGAGTGACAGCAACATTCACGTAATATAGTAAGCCAGCTAAGTTAGTCCTCCGAGCTATTGTGTGCTCAGTATGCTAACGACAGATTGAAATGTGCAACAATTTGTGCCAACACCAGACATCAAACAAAAGCCAGACACTGTATTGTATTTAGTTGCTGTGAGCTGCACTTCTAATCAGAAGGCAGAACATAACTTTTACCTCAGAGTCTTACCAGGCAAGGCTGCTCCTCCTCCGGGCAGCTGCTTCCTAGGGCCGGGATGATACACTTATCTCCCGATTCAATACTATCATAACACTAGGGTGCCAATTTGATGTGTATTATAATTTTTTAAGTACTGTGATTTGATATAATGATTTATTGCAATTTTTGTTTGCTTTTTTAACACTAGACGCTGGGAAAAGTTGAATCGTACACTTTGAGAGACTGCACATCATGGCTTATATTTCCAAAAACAAAGCACATCACATGCGCCTCAGCAGCATCAGTGCTAGACTACATTCATTATGCGAGACATGCGACAAGAAAATGGATCAGTTTGTGATCGTGATGCTAATTTCCAGTAGCGCTTTGGATCCATTATGTGTTAGCATCAAGCCAACGGACCAAGCGCTATTAATTTACATTAATAAAAATCAACAGAGGAATCCAGAAATCAATTCAGGAATTCATAAAAAAACGTCGCCTGATTTTACACTGCACACTGATTGACCTAAAAAGAAGGGTCTCGACTGGTGATTTGAATCTCTGACTTTGAGAAGGCAGCCCTAGGGGAAAGAAAAAGAGACCACGAAGGAGCTTAATTTTTGACCCTGTACAACAACCAATCACTGTGTGAAGTAGATGTGATTGTTTTATTGACAGATTCTGAAAGTTACAGAAATTATCTGACACAGACAACCCCAAATTCTGATGTAGGAAAATACCTACCTAAATGCATACTGACACCTTAAAGGCAGAATTAGCAGGATTTGTCAGTTGTTGTCTGTTAACGTTCCAGAAAGATAGTTGATTATTAAGTTTCATTCCACGGACGTAAAGTAGAGACATTTTGAGTTGATAAAGCGTCCTGAACACAGCGCAATAATGAGAAAATAAGGGTGGAGGGCTTGGTCTCCTTGGACACAAGCGCCACCACACACTTCTAGTGGGTCGTGGTGGTGATATGTATTAGAGATGGAATTTATTTGTACTGAGCATCAGCATTGAATTTTGTATCCTCATCCCCTCGTAACATTAGTCTGTTATGAACTGTATACACAATGACTCTTGTGAATTATTTCAACTTAATGCTAATAATTCATGATCATTTTCCTTCTTTTTCTGGTCATTTTTTTGTCATTCATATGTCTTATAACTTTTCTCTTCATTACAGAACTGTCACGGACAGCTGGCCTCAATCGTTACTCTGCGCTGCAGTCTACGCCCTCACCTCAGCCCTCCACCACGCCTCCACAGAACCCAGACTTTGACTCCAGGAGAACTCTGGGAAGGTAAAGGACCACACCAGCTCCTGTTCAATTATTGCATCTTTGTGCCTCTGATAGTTAAATCTCTCAGTTACAGTAACATCCCGATCAACTTGTTTGTTTTTGCTCCCAGCAGTCGTAGCAGTACTGGGAGGGAACGCAGCGAGAAGCCACTGATCTCCGCCCCTCCGTCGTCACGGCCCGGACCGTTCATCAGGGGAGGCAGTTCAAAGGAGCTGCTGGAGAGTCAAACCCCTGACGAGCCCAGAAGAGACCGCGAGCGAGAGGGAGCCGAGCCCCGGAGACCGAGTGTCACCGAGGACAAAACAGAGCCAGAGCGCAGCAGAGTCAGGGAGCCTGGTGAGACACATGCTGCTGCACAACACTGGACACACATGAAAATAATATTTAAATATAAACTGTCTCCAGTGACACCACGCTGATATTTGGTGTCTATGATTTTAAGCCATAAAGAAGGTTTATTTGGCATCAAATATGGCATCTTATTTATTAGAATAAGAATAGAAGACAACGCATGAATCTTAAGAGAGAGACTCAGAGAGAAACTGTTTTCACTGTTGCTTTTTCGTCGACAGTGAAACCTGAGCCAGCGGTCCAGACCCCGAGCAGACCTGCTCTGTCTGACGAGGAGGTCGAGAGGAAGTCCAAGTCCATCATCGACGAGTTCCTGCACATAAATGACTACAAGGTACTGAGATTCACAAGAAAATCAACCTTAGACGGCTGTTTAGGTGCAAATGTTTTATGCACATCAACGAACAGGAGCTTTAAAGGATGATTATAATAGATCAGTGATTGCTTCTTCTCCTGCTGATTAATTTATGATTCAGATTATTCATTTGTCTTCACGTAATTTATGATTTAAATGCCTAAATTTCTTTGGTGATGCCCTTTCTTCACTGGGTTGATAAATCAGAACAATAGCGTTAATCTTCTTACTGTGCGTGTAACAATAATTTGGTCACATTTCTGTGTTTTCTGCAGGAGGCTGTTCAGTGTGTGGACGAGCTCGACTTGGGCCCTCAGCTGAACATCTTCGTGCGTGTCGGGGTGGAGTCGACTCTGGAGCGCAGTCAGATAACACGGGACCACATGGGCCAGCTCCTCTACCAGCTGTTGCAGCAGGGACTCCTGCCCAAACCCCAGTTCAACAAAGGGTCAGTTCACCTCATTAATGCACTCCGCCTCATCAAGCAGCTAATTGTTAACTTTTTAGAAAGTCATAGTTTTTTATGCTCGCCTGCATTTTGTTAATGTAATGGCTGTGTTTCCATAAAGTGTGAATACTGATTGAAACACATTTGCTCGTTGATTTTGTGTTGACAGTAACTAGAATAAAACAGTCATAGTTTGTTGTCTTGGGGGTCCATATTCAATAAAACACATCAGGTAATCAATGTTTGCACTTTACACAATAAACAATAAAATTAAAACATTAACATTGCAACCATACATACATAAAACATTTAAATAATTAGAACAATAAAAAAACAGAACAACAATGTCAGTTCATCTTAACATCCATATTGCAGAAAACTCAAAGGAAGCCTGTTTAACTTATTTATTTTTCAGGCTTTTCTTTAAGAACCTCTTGAGCTGCTTCTTAAAACCTTTTGTTGTGGATTCTTGAGACACAAAGCACTGCAGACTTTTCCAGTGAGACATGTACAGCCAAGTATTAGGGCCACTGTAGTTATAAAAAAAAGAAAAGGAAAAAAATACAGAGCTGGAGGAGGCGGGTTTAAGATTAAAGATGTACATTTATGAGAAGAAAACTCGGATATTCTCTGAGATTTAAATTTACAAGAAAACGTAATATTTTGAGATTGTAAAGTCATAAATTTGCAAGAAGAAACTTAGAAATTCTCTGAGATTAAAGTTACAAATTAAAAAATAATTATAATGGTGCTTTTTTGAACCACGTCACTTCACTTTACAAGGTTGGATCAGCCTCATCACACCACAGATACATCTGTTCACCTCATCCAAATCAGTATATTGTTTTGCATATAGCATAGCAGAGAGTATTTTGAGTTTTTTGCTCACAAATTTCTGAGCTTTTTCTAGTAAATTAGGACTTAATTCTGGAAATTGAGTGTTTTCTCAGAATATTACCTCCTCCCCCTGGCTCCATATTTTTTTTCTGACTTAGAATGGCCCCAAGCCACCATCATGGATTTGACTCTATACACTTTTTTTCTGTAGCATTGCGTGGTAGTGAATGTGACCCTCTTCACCTGCTTAGTTTTGTCATTTATCTAACTGTGTATTTCCAGAAAATAATATTTTTGAATACAAGCAGTATGGTTGTTTCAAAACTACGTGATACTTGAATGAATATGGGTGTTTTGTCGGTGCTCAGTGTTTTCTACATGTTTATATTGATATGTGTGAGTGTAGCAGTCACCTTCTTGATCACAGGAACAATAATATAATCATTTTAAACTGAATCCTCACCACCTCTGTCTTGTCGTTTTCTCAGGTTTGCAGACACGCTGGAGCAGGCGGACGACATGGCCATCGACATTCCCCACATCTGGCTGTACCTGGCCGAGCTGCTCAGCCCTGTGCTGAGGGATGGGGGCTTCTCTATGAGAGAGCTCTTTAGGTACTGAGACGGCTACACCCGAGTCATTCATCTGAAACTCTAGGAGACCGTATACTAGAAATAAAATCAAATTTGGTGTGTTTTTGCTCATGGCAGATAGCCATCTTGTGGTGGAACTAGCTGGACTATTCACTCTGCTTTGTTTACCACCACAGTACTGAATTTTGATCAGTATTTTACTTGATTGTTGCTTTTGAGCCACATTTTTTGAGTTAATGTTCCTACTTCCTGTACTCATTTCCAAGATTAATTTCAGGCTAAACTTTGAGACATTTTTACAAGTGAACAGGCAGGAAATTGTCTGAAGTATCTCAGTCAAGCTGTGATTTACAAACTTCCTTGTCTGACCAGATCTCAAGCAGCACACGAGTTATTTAACTTTGCTTTTCTTCTGTATGTAGGAACAGTTGGGCAGACATTAAGTTTGTCAGAACTATAGATACTTAAATACTTGTTCGATACAATGCATTTAAAATGATACAATAGTTAATTATAGTATTGAAAGTACCAACTGTGAAAAAAAATTGTGATTTAAGTGCTCATGCAGGGTGCCAGTTCAGTTCAGTCTTTATTGTCCTGCCTGAAATTTGGCTTGTGGCAAAAGTGTCCAGTTAGTTTTAATGTACCCACACTGTGTGCAGCTTGTTAATAAAATAAAAGGAGAAAAATAAATATTCTATTTTATATGCCTTGGACTTTAATTTCTTTTTGCTGATGGTATGGAAAGAAGTATTGAGTATTGTTTTCTTTATACTACTGTTGTATCGACATTTAAAATTGTGGAAACTCTTGCAGATGTACATTTATTCTCTGTTGTCTTTGTGTTTTTCACAGTGAATTAAGGAAACCTTTGCTTCCTGTGGGAAGAGCCGGGATCTTAATTTCTGAAATATTGCACTTACTATGCAAACAAATGGTGAGAAACACGTTAATCTCTAACTGTTTGAATTTCTTTTGCATACATTTATTTAGAAGAAAAGGGAAAAAAAATAAGATATTTCAGAGAGGAGAGGTGTGACGCTGCCTTGTCTCGTCTCCACAGAGCCATAGGACTGTGGGTTCTTTGTGGAGGGAATCTGGCCTCAACTGGACCGACTTCTTGCCAGAGGGAGAGGACGTCCAGGCTTTCATCTCACAACAGGTTGGAAGAAATATCAATAAACCCTTCCTCTTCTATCTTTTTTCGTTTCATCATCTCTCCTTTATTTGCCACTCCCTCATCATGTCGATGCCCTCTCGTCTTGATCCAAACAGAAACTCCAGTTCGTTCTGTCGGACAGCTCCAGCCCTGAGGCGACCCTGTCTAAAAGGATCTTGTCTCCTGAGGAGCTGAGCCAGCAGCTGGAGAGACTTCTCCTGGAGGACATGGCCAGTGACGAGCAGATCTTTGACTGGGTAGAGGTATGAGAAGTGACACATGTATGTACACATTTCACAGAGGAAAACCGTCACCCTAACCCTGCTAGCTGACTGCCTAAAATCAGAGTGGCAGTCTGTTATTTATGGCGCATGGTTACAGCCTGTTAAGAGCAGAAATATTAAGTGTGATAAAGGAACAGGTAGGCTACTGAATTAGAGCAGATGTTTGACAAAGGGTGGGCAATATGACCTAAAATTTATATTGTTTATAAACGAAACAAATACAGCAGCCACAGCCCCACAGCATGCCAATGCCAAGTACAACAGGCACAGTTGCAGCATAATAAAGGGAAACGTAGTGCTCCCAACTTCGAAATCTGTATTGATCCTTGAGCTTCAGTTCTGAAGCAGAGCTTGTTTTGTACTGTCTCTCATTAAGAAAGCAGTCCAAAGTAAAATGCTAAACGTAGCGCACACATAAGAGTTTTCCAGCTGTTGTCATCAAATATACTGTTAATCCACTGGGTCTTCACGTCCTCGGATGGTGGGAGGAACATTAAATGAAGACAATTGTGTCGTTCTTGCAGCTAACAACAGAGAAATTGGTGTGCTTTTGCTCATAACATTAACCCTCCACATCTTCCTGTTAAATAGTCTTAGTTGTACTGGATTCTGTGTTGGCATGGAAAGTCGTAGCTACTGAATGTTACTCCAGGTCTGAGTATGTGTGTAGTCCTCTACCTGCTCATTATCACAGCTACAGTAAAGCACATTAGTTTTAATATGGTAAAATCTTCATTATGGTAATGAAAATGTTGCAAAATCCATGTTGAAGCAGCAACATGACACTGATGACAGCGAAGAAACAGGTATACTACCCACCCCTAGTTTGACAGAGAAGTCTACGAAGGTGCGCACAGACAGAAAGTGCTTGCTTCTTTGTCTGCAGCCCAGCGATGTCTGTGCTCTGTATTTTAATGGGCAGCAGCAGGGTGCAGTGGCAGAGTGTTTGGGACGATGAGAGCATCCAAAAATACTACATGGTGCAAAGGGAAAGCATGTTGTAAACAGTTGTCCTGTTGTTCACCGGGTTGCTCTGAGGAGAGGGCAGCTCTCTTCACTGCTCCACAATTCAAGCAGAATTCTCCCACAAAGCCCCACTCCTGCTCTCATGTACCCTGAACACAAACATGCTGCTTCTTTCAGCACCTGTCAGCATGTTTTTTTTTTTTGTTTTTCCATTGAAGATGTTCCCAGTTCTTGTGTTGAACCAGGTGAAATTGACAAATCCTATGTTTCGTGCACCATTTCGCAGGCAAACCTGGATGAATCTCAGATGAGCTCCTCTCCCTTCCTGAGGGCTTTGATGACAGCTGTGTGTAAGGCAGCAGTGAAAGGTAAGCACTCCATCACCTGGAGGACAGATTCCTCTATTCTGCTAAAAATCACACCGCTGATTGCAAATTTTGCTCTCTGCCAAACTGTGAGCGGAGCGGCTCGGCGTGCACTCACTCTGCCTCCTGCCTCACCAAACAGATGATAACACCAACTGTCGAGTGGACACGGCCATCATCCAGAGGAGATTGCCTGTATTACTCAAGTACCTTAACTCAGACACTGAGCGACAGCTGCAAGCACTTTATGCACTTCAGGCGCTGATCGTCGCCCTCGATCAGCCTCCAAGTAAGTGCTGCATCATCGTTTACTCCTCCCATCTCCTCCCATTTACTCCTACTAGTTAAAGTATGAGATGCATTTTTCTTCACATCCTCTTTTTTAATTAGAGATTAGATTAAATTGTGCATAATGATAGACCAAATAATAATGACAGTTATCTTACGTCTATCTTTTGAGATAATCTGCTGATGCCTGCACTCACAAGGCCAATAAACAAAAAACGTCTGCAGACTAGGGCTACACAATTAATCAAAATTTTAGCAAAATCGCAATATGGCTTTGTGCAATTTTCAAAACGCAGGGGGTGCAATATGTGAAATGTGTGTCAAAAAACTTTTAATTAATGAATGTTGTGAAGCAGAGATGACCTGTCCTACACATCAGATTCTACAGACTTTTAAAAAAAATCTTCGTTTAGTAGATTCCTGCAAAAAAAAAATCACACGTAGTCATTTTAACATGTTTTTCTATCAAAATAAGAATAATGATGTAAAAATTATCATCATCTCTGTTATTGCAAATCATATCGCAATTGCAACATCAGTCAAAATAATCGCAATTAGATATATTTTCAAAATAGTTCAGTCCTACTGCAGACACATCTGCAGGCAGCCTGGTCAGTGTGGCTGCTGTGGAACAATATTAGTGCTCCACCTTGTGGGTTCTGTGGAAAAAGTTTTGAGCCCTCTGCTATAACTCTTGTGAACCTGGCTGTAATTGTTTGTGTAAATGTCTTCAGTCACTATCGTCTTTTCTAAATATGAACGCATTTTATATGACAGTAAATCTAATCCAAAACTGTTACTGGTTAGTGTTGAATATATATTATGTTATAATGTGAGGAATAATGTAGTTAAATTGTGTTAATTCTGACATACTGTACCCTGCTCACCCTTAAATATCAGTCGCGTTCTTAAATCTTGCACTATAACCCAATGCATTCTTCTGTTTAGCTAATTAATAAAAGTTCCATATAAAACATGTTATTGGCTAAAATAACTCAGTTTAATAGATTTTAATGTGCATGGAATAATGGAATTATACATGATTTGGCTGCTCCGCTCTCTAAATATCTGCATCAGCCATTAAAAAAACTGTATCGGTTGACCACTAGTTGTGTTTAAACCAGTGTTCTCAGGGATATTGTTATGATCAATGTAATCTCACCGTGAAGGGTTCTTTAAGGCAGTGGTTCTCAAAGAGGGGACCCTGTTACTCTTCCAGGGGGTCCTCATAGGTACACAAATAATATTTATATTTTTAAATCTAAAGTAGTTGTGTTGTTCTTTCACAAGTAGAAGTGTAGAAATAGGCTGTCAATTTTTTCCAAAGGATATAAATAAGGGGATCCCTGGTATATATTTTATCTTGTAAAGGGTCCTTGGCTGAGAAAAAATTGAGAACCTCTGCATTTAGGAGCTGAGCTGAAGCTATCAATCATGTCACATGATCTCATCAGCAGATGGAGTTTGTCCAATTGTCACTAAATTGAAGAGTAAATGTACATTTTGTCCAGTGTGTAAAGTTTACAGGGATCTATTGGCAGAATATGGCAGAAATTGAATATAATGTTCATAAGAATGTTTAATCGCCTGAAAATAAGAATTGTTGTGTTTTTGTTACATTAGAATGAGCTGTTTATATCTCTTCCATGGGGGCCGGCACATGGAACCACCATGTTTCTACAGTAGCCCAGAATGTTTCACAGCCACTGTAGTTTCTCCCACACCAGAGGTTTTTTTTAGTGGGAGCTGAGCCTCTGGAAGGGGGACTCCAGACAGTGTCAGGGGCCACTCAGTGAATGGAAATGAAAAAAAAATCCTCAATTATCAAAATATGATTGAATAGAATAGCCTGAAGAGTGTGTGTGATTTGGTTAAAGATATACTTCTCACAGATGCAGTATTGGGGAATTTTACTGTTTTTCCCACTTTCCCCACAGAGTCAGAAATTAATAAATTCCTTTGGACAGACCACTTTATGTAAAACATCAATATTAGGCTATCTTCTATCAATTGTTGAGTGTCCTTGGGATCAAATAACATGATCATGATCTGACAGACGTCCAGGAAAAACCCTTTGAAATCCCCCGTTCAAAGGGCAGAGTGAGATAAGGCATCAAACTGGGGGGCATTTATATGGGTTAATGTGAACCAGTTAACTTTATTTCTGTTGCAACAAACATTGGGAACTTTGGTGAGCTAATTGTGCAACATTCGATACAACCAAATTATATTTTATTAAAATACATAAAGCACCATAAATACAAACTAGCTGCAACAACAGCTTAATGTGCAAAAGACCTACAATTTAGAAGTCAAATAACTTAAAGGTATTAAAATATGCAAAATACCATAAAGATTTACAGAGGAAACCAAAAACTAAAACCTACACATAAGACACTTCAAGTGTCAGAGGTTTACCTTTTATAAGAGTCGAATAGCCTCAGGAAATGTTCTTCTTTTGAACCTCCCAGATTTAAAAAAGATGTTCACACCTCCTCCAGAGGGCGTTTTCACAAAGAGGGGAGCTGCTGGGAGAATCCATGCAGCTTTTGAATTAATACTTTCAGGACAGAAAGTAGAGTGAGATTTATTCGTCAGTCACAGAACACCTTGTAGAATTTGTAGGTACAAGATAAAAGATTTTCACTGGAAAATCTGATTTCTGGTGGATGTTTTTCACAATTATTTTTAACTGTATAATTTGAGCTTCATGTCACTTTGTGAGTCCTTGTCTGAGTCAAAAAGATGACCTGATGTGTCTTTGCTCTCGCAGACCTTCTCCGGATGTTCTTTGACTGTCTGTATGACGAGGACGTCATCTCGGAGGACGCTTTCTACATGTGGGAGTCGAGCAAAGACCCCGCCGAGCAGCATGGTAAGGGTGTGGCCCTCAAGTCCGTCACGGCCTTCTTCACCTGGCTGCGGGAGGCGGAGGAGGAGTCGGAAGACAATTGACGAGGGAGGACACCCCGGGGGACACGACGTAGTAGAACTGCATCCTTACAGCAGAACAAACATTCAAAATGGGTGTATGGGCAGGACGACATGTTTACGGCTGGAATTTTTTTCTGCGGTACGGTTCTGAAACATGCCGCCATTTTGAGTTTGGATTCCAACGGCGGAAGCACTAAATACCTGTATTATACATAGAAAATATTTTTGTTTTAAATTTTAACTTACTTTTCTTTTGTTACTTTTTAAGAAGAGACTTAAAAGATACATAGGTTCTGGACTCTTTAATTTATTATTTTTTTAAGGACTGCAAATATGAAAGTTATTTAACATTTGCAGATGCTCACAAATGAGAACATGACGACAGAAATAACAATATAATTAATTATAATAACAAAATAATAATTGTGAAATAAATAGCCTCCCTGGATTCCACACTGTTTGGTTTAAAACAGGGTAAAACAAAAATTATTTTGGGATGAAGGGGGAGCAGAGATAAAAAGGAGTGGATGCACAGAAGCTATTAACGTTGTCCGTGTATGACGTTTGAGTTCAAAGGTTATGTCCTAATAACCAGGAAGTGTTTCCCTCAGCCTTGGCTTGCTCTACGTTGATATGTACATACGCCTCGTGTGAGAGGTAGAGGTATGCATTCAAGAAGCGATGCAAGTCAGTCCACAGAACTGTCAAAACAAACGCAGACGAACAAAACCGGATACATTCAAATGAAATGAGCAAAAATGCAACTTTAAAAAGCAAATGGCCAGGGTCGCTGAACATGAAATGCTTGTAATACTTCAGACCTACAGAGCAGATTAAAGCTTGTAAATACATTAAAGACAAAAAAGGTATTTAAGAAATGCTGATTCTCATGATTTGTTCTTTTGATCGTTGGGTGTTTTATTTGGAGATCATTTTACTTTTGGGTGATTTTGTGGGTGCGTGTGTGTGCGTTTGTGTGTGTTAACCTGAGGCAGTGTTTCAGTTTTTCTGTTTTGGATCACATAATAGCGTCATCAGAAGAACAGCTGTATGATTTGACCAGGAGGAGCAGCTGGAGTCACTGGGAGCAACTGAAGAATCAACAGTGTCTGCTTGAATTAACTCACCATCACTGCCTTGGCTTTGAAATTGTTGCTTTAGTTCATTTCTTGCTTGTATTTGACAACACTTGATATATTTCTGTTTATAGATCCAGTTGTTTCAATTAGGGCTGCAATTAATGATTGCTCTCATTATCAATTAATCTGTTTCTCTATCAGTTGCCTTTTGTCCACAAACCCAAAGATAAATTCAGTTAACTGTCAAAGAACAAAAGAAACCAGAAAATATTCAGATTTGAAAAGTTGGATTTGGACATTTTTTCTTAAAAAAATTACTCAAAATGTCAGGCGAATTATCAAAATAGTAGGTGATTAATTTAATGGTTGACAACTAATTTATTAATTGAAAATATTAATTGATCATTGCAGCTCAATGATCAATCATCATGTGTTCACATGCTATCAGGTCACCAAATGTGGCTTGTGTAATTGGACCTTTGTTGTGTTTACTTGACTTTACAGCCGTTCACTTGTTTTTGGATCGCCCAAAAAAAGCATTTTAGGCACCCATTGTGAGCATGGAGCTGATGGCAGTAATTGATTCGTCAACTTAAATTGAGAGGATTTTACTGCCTGTCATTGTATCTTTGGGTTTTGGACTTCTGACAAAAAAAAAGTATTTGAAGAAGTCCTGTTGGATGTTAAGAAACTGTGACATGTGATTTTGTCCCATTTTATAGACCAAACTATTAATCCACACATTTTGACAAATAATCGACTGATTAATTGAACATGTTATTTACAGCCGTTATGGGACTATTAGTGAAAAAGTCTTAAACGACATATAACAAAACATCAGAAGTGTGATGCTTCTACAAAGTATAAGATTTACATCTGAGCACTGTTACAGGGTTTCTGCAGGTCTTTTAAAAGTCTAAAATCCAATAATTGGAATTTTATAACTTAAAATGCTGATTGTGACAGGTCTCAAAATTATAATATGGAGTTAATGTTACATTTATGAAGTTGCATTAACTTCTTTCTCACTTTTAAGTGTGTTTTTGGAAAATTTTGTATTGATCAGCTGGCTATAACAACTACAAAACAAAACTAACATTGAACCAACCATTAATGCAAAATGTGCACGTACTTTTTTGCCAGTATGAATGTGAAATGGGCCTAAAATTGCATTACTCTTAAATAGTCTAAAATTTAACTCGTTGAAACCTGCAGAAACGGTGTCCTGTCATCCAGCATTGACCCACAAACATGGGTATGTTGTGTAAGATGTGAGTAGGTGCAGCTGTCAGTTCTGTGTATTTTCATCGGGGGTTTATTTTATCACTCTTTCCAGAAAAAATGAAATATGTTGCAAATGTTTTCTGTCTATATTTTACAATGAATGTGTACCTGCTGCTGTAATTAATCATAAAAGCAGCGTTCCTCGTCGTTAAAACATTATTAGGTTTAAACAACTACAACTCCCATGAGTCTTAGCCGCACACAACCTATGACGACATCTGAAGGTTTTCACGGTAAAAAAAAAACTGGTTTATCTTGGTTAAAATGACGATGTGCTCAGTTTTTATTGATGTGTACGGTAGAAAACGTAGAGTTTTGTTCGATAGTTTGAATGATACAAAAAATAAATAAATAAATAAATAAAAAGGTTTCAACGGTCGGCGTCGACGCCATGACAGTGGGAATCCTCCGACGTGCGTCGTGACGCCGCGACGTGACCAACGGTCCTAATGGGCGGGGCTCGTAAACAGAGAAATCTAAATAAAGGATCGTGCAGAAATTTACTCCAAAGTAACTCACTTTTTTCGGGACGAGTCGAAGGTAAGTTTGATTCGCGTCGCGTGTCGCCGTTTGCTGAACGTGCAGTTGCACGCGCGGCGACGCTGGAGGGAAACGCAGGCCGGTGGTTTTTTTTTTTTTACTCCGTGCAAGTGAAATGAATTTTATCTGCCTTGTGCGACGCCATCACTGTGTGTGTGTATAAGCCAACTGACAAAATGGCGAAATTGCCGAAAAATTCTGGCTGCTCATCTTGTTGCTTGTGTGAAAACGGTCGAAATGTGTCGGCCGGTGCAGGCAGGTGAGCTGAAGAGCGGCGCGCCGTCTCGAAGGTGCTCCGCTTTTTGGCAAAATCTAACTCATATTTTCATGTGTTTGAAGATAATGGGGCCTCAATGAATGAAGTGGGTTTGGCAGTCTGGCCGTTTTCTAACCACGCACGTACGATGCGCAGAGCGGAGCCTCGAACCGGCGCCGCGCAGCTAATAATGCGCTTTTCTGCTGTTCACATGTGTGTTTATGTCTCCCGTGCAGGTAACGTTTAATCTCGTGTGATGCCGATTCGTCGAGCAGCAGGGACTCCGACCCAGGAGAAAGGCCCCTCCGCCGCAGCAGCAGAGAAAGGTTAGGCCGGGGTTGTCCATCACAACCACAGACCCCTGAACGCACCATCATGTCTTCACACTGAATCCCTCTCAGGGCTGCAAGATATGGACAACAAAAATAAAACACCTCAGTGTCAACATTACAGCAGTATTGCTGAGATGACTAGTAGTTACTTTCATAAAATATTAACACATACTTGCCAACCTTGTGACTCAGAATTAGAGAGGCTTGCAAAACCAAAGTAGGGGTTCCCCCCCCTTAGAAAGAATGAGTTTCACAGACTTTGTTTCTTGCATTGTGGTGACTTAAAATAAACAAATAATATACTTTGAATACTATGATAATAACTACACATGTTTTTGCAAACAGATGACCTAAAACTGAGCTGGAAAATACAGGAACACAGCATTTAGCCTCACCCAGTCCAGTTTCAAAATTGATTACTTACGCGGAAATGTGTTTTTCTAAAAAATATGGTTGTTCAGCTACTCTTAGAAGAAAGTGTCCATTTCCTTTAAAACTTTACGTAAGAAATGGAATCCTTTCCAGGTTGTCTGAGGTTTGTTCTTTCTCTTAGTGCTTCACAAAATTGGGAAAGTTTGTCAGTATGTATTGACACAATGGGATTTTTGATTAATGATCATTAACAAGATGATGCTAATGATTAAGTGGGTAGAGGCAAATAATAGAACAGTCCAACAGTCATAAAATTACATCACTTCACTGAAATGCAGCCCTTATAAGACCAGGAAAAGACAACACACATATCACAATATAAGGATATTCAAAATTTAAGGTGAGATCTGTTTTTAGATGACGATAACAATATTATATCTATTGCCCAGCCGTAGTTCAACTGTGGTCTCAGGACCCTGTTGCTGTGACACATCAACGTCCCCACCATATTGGACAGGGCAAGACTGGCTTGTAAACAAATACAAGTACTGAAGTGTTTACATTTCTCAGCCAATTTCAGTGAGTCATGTTCTATTCAAGAGTTCAGGTCTACATGAAGTAAGATTTTCTTTTCTTCCAACTTTATTTGCATACAACACTTAAACATAAAAACAACAAATCAAAGTCAGCTGAGAAATGTAAATGTCATAGTGCTTTTTATCTAGGAAAAAAGCAGCTTTTCCATTGAAGTGTATTTGTAAACAGACCGGTCTTGCCCTGTCCAGTATGGTGGCTATGCTGACATACAATCCAAAGGCCAGTGTGGCGTCTGATGTGTGTCTGGGGCCCACAGAGCTAGTGGAGATGGATGTGTGCATGCATCCATGCATTTATGATAACTTTTCATCACAAGTAGTAAGTTCAGAGTATTACATTAAACCCTTTACACGGTTAACCCAAAGATATATCAAAAATCTCAGCTGTCATCAAAACATTAATATTAAATAATATTTCTAAGTCGAAGTCTCACAGACACTACAGGCCTGTACAGGCTTTACTACAGCAGATATGGCCAATCAGCAGCAGTCACAAGCCCAAACAGTGCACCTCTGTATGGAAATGAGATCCAATATAAAGAAAGTCACATGCTGGAAGCATACAGTAGCCTCAGCCTTTAAGCTTTAAGCATGAAGATGAGAAGATCCCTTAAATCCCAGTAGTTAAGGTGCTTATCATGTACCCACAAAATCCCTGGTTTGATTCCAGCTGGAAACTTCTTTTCCAGTTTCCATGTGTCACGTGGAAGAGTCAGTCGGTTAAGGTTTTCCCCAAAACACTAGAAGCAAAACAGTATTAAACATGTCATGTATAAGGAGTACATGTAAGACAGCAGTTCCCAATAGAATAACAATTTAAGTAACATAAGTAGAAAAAAAGTAAGCTGTGTTTTGAGTTTGGGCTGCAACTGATTAGTTTAATTACTGATTAATCAGTCAGTTATTGTCTCGATTAATTGCATTAAGGGCTGAAACTAACCATTATTTTCATAGTCAATCAATTGGTCAATTATTTTCTCGATAATAGTTGCTTGCCTATAAAGTGTTGATCAATGTTTTTCAAAGCCCAGGATGATATTCTCAAATGTCTTGTTTTGCCCCCAACCCCAAAAATATTCAGTTTACTGTCAGAGAGGAGAAAGGAAGCCAGGAAATATTCTTATTTAAGGGGCTTAAATAAGAGAATTGTGACTTTTTTCATATAAAATTACTCAAACCAATTAATCGATTTTCAAAATAGTTGGTTAAATTGACAATCAGTTAATCGTTGCAGCCCTAATCAGATAGTTGTCAGGGTTGTGGACAAAACATGACATTTGAGGACGTCATATTAGACTATGGGAAACATTTTCCACCAGTCTCTGGACCAAAGGTATTCAGTCATAGAGGACGAAAGGAAAATATTCACATTTGAAAAGCTGAAACCAGAGAGTTTTGATTTTTGTTTTCTTTGACTTACTCAGTTATTAAAAATCAGTTATTCAAATAGTTGGCGATTGATAATCAATTAAACTTTGCAGCTCTAATATGATTGAACTTGATATTCCCAGGGTTATCAGACATATTTTTTTTTTGCTCATTTCAATGGCTTTCTCCTCTCAGACCCTGAGGCCTCCTCAGAGGAGTCGCCCTCTGCTGATGAGGAACAGGCCGCATCTTCAGCCGCAGCAGGTGAGACGGAGGGAGAGGCCACGGGCGAGACGGAGCCCACAGAGAACGGAGAGAACACCGAAGGAGCCGCGGGGGAGAAGGAAGGAGAAGGAGCGGATAAGAAAGAGTGAGTTTTAACCAGAGAGCGAGCTAGTCTGCAACTCTGAACAGTGCGATATTTCACTTTGATAGCACTTTTATCTGTTTATATAATCCTTACCTCTGCTGGATAACGGCAGGCTGCTCCACTCGTGGCTGCAGTGTTGCATTTGCAAAAGATGTGAGCTGTCACGGCCATATTCATTAGACAGGTACCAGACAGATGTCAAAGTCCCTTTGTCCGCAGTCTTGGAGGAGTCAGGAGGAGAGGACGTTGACGTCATGAAAGTTAACCAGCTCAGTCCATGTCTGAAAACTCAAAGAAAGAGCATTGTTAGCTAGATGTAGATACGTTCAGAATAATGCTGTGAAAATATGTTTTGCCCACTCATTCAAAAATAAAATAACGGCAGATATGTTTGAATTTTAGGAGTAAGCCCTACAATTTAGCTGTAGGTGATCAGATGGTTTGGACACTCCACAAGTCTCCTGGACACGGAAAAGTAATTACTTTTGTTTGGACCACTTGTCTAAAATATGTATGGGTACCCAGATATCCTAAGGAAACTAAACTGTAGGTGTAAGGAACATTTAATCTGGCTTTCCATGTTAATAAACTCTTAATTTTTGTAATTTCTCCTCCTTTCTTTCTCCCAGACCTTGACAAAGCAAACATTGAACTTTCTGCACATAGTACACCAGCATAGCAACGCAGTCAGGGTCAAATTACCATGGTGATCATTAAGACAGATGTTCTCAAACTTCATTTTGTCTTTCCCGTCGGTGACAAATGGACAAAGTGACAAATGCAAGGACTGCGCGGCTGGACAGTGTGCAACACACTGCTATGTTCTCCTACTAAGGTGAGGATGTGATAAAGATAAGGGTGGTAACAATCACAGTGAAATATCGCTTCTAAAGAAACGCAACACTTCACTGAACTTGTGTCTCGCTCCTTTTCGGTGACAGGTTGAAGGATGGATACAAGTACGAGAAATCCAAAACCAAGAAGGTGAAAAGGACGATTCCTGCGTGGGCTAGTGTCACTGCCAGCAAAAAGCTTCCTGTTACCAACTTTGCAGGCACTCAACACAAAGTGGATAATATTCTCATTGAAGCTATTACGGTGTGTACAAACGTTGTAAATCCAACTGTAAACACAGTCAGTCACGTGTGCTTGTTTGTTCCTTATGTTTTAAGATCACCTGAGTGATCTCTTGTCCACTTTCTTTGCAGTCTTCTAATGACAGATTTGGGGTTTCATACCAGTCTGTCATGAAATATATTGTGAAAAAATATCCAGGGATGGAGCTTGACAAGAAGAAGTTTCTCATCAAGAAGGCAATGAAGAAACATTTGGAGAAGGGCACCATCAAACAGGTAAGAATGCTGAAGGTCTCTTTAACTTTCATGTTTCTCTCATGCAAGGACACAAACAAATATGCTCTTCACATGCTGCGGTTCTCAGTTTTTTCTCAGGCAAGGGCCCCTTGCAAAAAACTGAAGTAGCCTATTTTTAACACCAATAATTAGTTAGGCAACGTGTGTGACGTGATGTGCGACTACGTGCACATCAAGAGAGTGTTTCGTTCTTAGTGCATACATAAAATAAAATGTGGATTCTGATTATTTTAGGTAATGCAAAGTAAAAAAAAAAATCTAAATGTATAGACCTATAATGGCATATAATAATATATAAATAGTAGAAAATAGGCCTAATGCAAAACATGAAAGTCATAATAATAGGACATATAAAATTGCTTGTGGACAGGAAATGGTTTAGTTAGTGTAAATAAGTGATTGCTAAAAGTCAAATATGAAATAATGTAGGCTATAATGAAGCCTTTTGAAGAAAAAAAAACAAGTATCACAGTGTGAATGAATGAATCTCAAAACTCTTTATGGACCCCTCGGGGTCTCCAGACCCCTGTTTGAGAACCACTGCTCTTAAGATATCAAGATTACAACTCATTACAAGCTGCGCCAGTGATATGAAACGGTATACACTTCATGTTTTTGAAATGGGCATGGTCAGAAGTGTTGTTGATGGATGAAAGCAGATACAGAACACGAGTTATAGTATAAGTCTAATGTCTAATGCCTTATTTTGCCACTTGATTTTATCTGCTACCTTAATATTGCTACATGGCAGATATGTGTTGCCGTATCTCACAAGTGTGCTTCTGAGACAGGCCTCGAAACAAAGTTAAATACCGCCTCAGTGTCGGTCTGGAAAATGTCAGAATGTTCAGAAGTTATGTGGCTTGTGAAAAATGGGTCCAGTATTTACTTAAGTGACTATTGGATGAAATAATCGGTTATAATCTGTGCTCACACTCACTTCACATATTGGCGTGAACAGACTCAGCACATGCCACTGGTCTCGTAAAGGGGCGGGGCAGAGGTGGCAGAGAGACAGGAAATTACTCTAAAGTGCACCACGTCCCCTCTTAACCGTCTCTTATATAAACTCCAAACTTGCAAGCTTTCTTTCATGGAACCTGAATTAAAATGCATACATGTGATTTATGAATGTCAGATGTAAATCACTTAACCAGACATGCTAACGCTTATGCATGCAGCTTATGTTAGATTAGACAAGTGCAAACAAACTTTTTATATGTTGACTATCAGTCCTACTACATGCGCTTCAACCTTCAGAGAAATTCCAAAGTCGACACGACAGCTGCATCCAGTTACCGTTGCTAAGCTATGATTGGACAATCACTGTTCGGGGGGTGTTGTGTTGGAACCCAGAAGATGTGCCAGGTCTTTTTAATCTTATTTTTTTCTCTGTCTCTCACACAGTTAAAGGGTAAAGGCCTTTCGGGAACCTTTGCTATTGGCAAGAAGCCGCCAAACTCATCTAAGGTATGTTACAGCAGAGGGAGGAGTTGATATGATGTTACAATAGTTGTGTATTTCTTGGCAGCGAGCAGCAGCTTAATGGAGTCTGAGCAGGTTGCCTGGCAGTAGCGATGTGATTTTATGTATGTGTTCTTATATAGGGTAAACAAATGAGATACAGTGCGCTAATTAGTAAGCTTTAGAGGTTCTGGGAACTGTTGTACAGAGCCATGCTAAATGTTCTGCACTGTTCTCAATCTCTGTGCTAAGCTAAGTCAGATATCCGAGTGGTATTGATCCTTTTAGCATTTAGCTCTTGGCAAGAAAGCACATAAGCGCATTTCCCAAAAAGTGGAACAGTTTCTTTTAGTCAGGAGTTAAGTTATAATCCTGTCCATCATAGTTTTGGACTGCAGTGATTCTTCAGTGATTTCTGACTTGATATATGGGACAAAGGCTGTAATCAGCAGCCGAACACCTACAGTAGGAGATCACAGTACAATATTTCATAGATCTAATCTTTGTTAATGACGTTAGTGTCAACAGTTTCCTTCTCCCATTTTTCCCTATGAGACTGGGACATGTTTGGTTGTAATCGTCATGTCTGTAAATGGATGGTGTTTTAGAAAGCTCCAGAGAAGACAGAGTCTCTGGGAGACGCTCTTCCTCTCATCATCACTCGTCTCTGTGAGCCCAAAGAGGCCTCCTACAACCTGATCAAGAAATACCTGGAGCAGCACTTCCCCAGCCTCAACATCGAGAACAGGTACAGACCATTATGTTCACTTTTTTCTTGGTGATTCGTCTATTTTAAATTTTTAACAAGTGTCATAAGTTTCCAGCAAAAAGTCAGTTTAATCAGCCGATTATTGTCTCAATTAGTTGATTAATAGTTGTTGGACTATAAAGTGTTAGAAAATGGTGAGACATGTTGATCACTGTTTCCCAAAGCCTAAAATAACGTCCTCAAATGTCTTGGTTTGCTCACAACCCAAAGATATTCAGTTAACTGTGATAGAGTAGTAAAGAAACCAGAAAATATTCACATTTAAGAAGCTGAAATCAGATATTTTGACTTTGTGTCACTCAAACTGACTATCAAAATAGTTGGCTGACTCTGGTTCGTCCTCAGGCCAGATGTCCTGAAGACAGCCCTGGTGAAGGCAGTGGAGAGAGGACAGCTGGAGCAAATCACTGGGAAAGGAGCCAGAGGGACGTTCCAGGTAAATCTCTTCTTAACACTGTTTTTATTATTAATTTTTTGTTCCTAAAAGAGTCACATCTGCAATTTAAAATGATGGATAGCACATAAATTGTCCTGTTCTGGTGAAGAGAAACTGTGACGTGAAGGCGCTTTGCTCATTCTCCTCTCACGCTGCATTTTCATCAGGATCTGCTTTGTTTCCATTGTTGTATTATACTCTTTCAGTAGACTCAAACACTGCCTGATAATAATATTGCCTGGTAATATTCCCTATAAAACATTAAATCCAGGGGGAAATAAAATTGTTTGTCAACTGCAGTAACTGTCATATTGGCAATATTTAAAAAAAAACAAAAAAAAAACTAATATCCTAAACATGTTTCTGTCTGTCACAGCTGAAGCGAACTGGTAACCAGGTCCTGCTGAAGGGCGGCGCCTTGGAGGACGCCATCACAGCTGCCATCACAGCCATGAACGAACCTAAAACCTGCAGCACCACCACTCTACGCAGATACCTAGTAGATGCCAACAAAGACAGAAAGGAGTACCAGTTAGGTAAGACGCCTTGTCTCTCTTGTTTACATGTGTGAGCAGGACTGCTGCTGACCGCTGACTGCTTTCTGAGGTCATTACTTAATTGAGCCTGATTTAAAGAGACAAAGTAAAGTGTTTTCAAATGATTGGTTTGTTATATGTACTCAAAATTATCACTCAGAGTTTGCAGTTTTTTGTTTTTGGACATGAAATCAAGCTGATCAGACTTGTTATTCTCTGCAGAGATTTAAACAAACTTTTACACCAAGGTCACTCAGAATGGATGGAGTGCGCTTTCTTTTCATTTTGTAACATGAAATTGAACTGCATGATGAGCTTTTAATAACGAGGCTTGTTCATCCAAAAGTGGTGACACTAAAGGTGAAATTTTTTTTTTTCCTTCTTCTTCTTTAGTGGCCAGTTTGAGGAGGACCCTGACAAAGTGTAAAGTTCTCGGCTGGATGGAGCAGATCACCGGTCACGGCTTCACGGGCACCTACCAGCTCTCGTTCCCTTTCTACCCCAGGTCCATCAACTCATTTGGAAAGGGTTCCATTATTTAACCCTGTAATAGCCTTTAATAGTAGTGTAAATTTTTCAGGTTCACAAAAAAAAAATGGCGAGAGACAGCAGAGGGATTATCATAGAGGGTGTCACGGCTGATTTACCCGTCCTTATATGCCTTCTCAGATCTTGTTTTTATTTCTCTCTCTAGTCCTACCATCCTGTACCCAGACAAGTTCAAAAAGCTTGAGAAGAAAGATGCTCCGCCTTCCACCAAGCGGAGGCGGACAGCTGACTCTTCTGATGAGGAAGAGGAAGAGTCAGAAGAAGAGGAAGAGTCTGAGGACGAGGCTCCCTCTCGTAGGAGGTGGGTGTACTCGGAGCAGAAGATTAACAGAGGATTGAACTCTAGTTTCTCCATCGTTTATAATGTATTTCTATCTGCTTTGATGAAAAGAGTATCGCTTAAGACTGTCTTTGAACTACAAATCTATTTGGACGGACAACATTTTCATATCTTTCTCAGGTCAAAACATTTAAAAATGGCTGCCGCTAACAATTACTTTCATTGTCGATTAATCTGTCCATTATTTTCTCAATTAATCGACCAGTTGTTTGGTCTATAAAATGTCAGAATATGATGAAAAATGTTAATCAGTGTTTCCCAAAGCTCAAGATGCCGTCCTCCTCACCTCTATTTTCCACAACCCAAAGATATTCAGTTTAGACTCATAAAAGAGTAAAGAAACCAGAAAATATTCACATTTAAGAAGCTGGAATCAGAGAATATTGACCTTTTTTTTTTTTCTTTAAAAATTACTCAAACCAATGATCAGAATAATCAGTGATTCATTCATAATCGTAGCTCTCAAAAATGGCCATGGCATGTATGTATGTACACCAGATGTGGTAAATAATCCAACCTGCACAGGATGATTTAACAATTAAAGTAGTAGGCTACACTGAAAAATCAACTTAAAGTACATTAATCCCAAAGAATAGGAGTAAAGAGACAAGAATATATCAAAAACATTAAAAAGGTTTTAAATTGCACTGGAGGAAACTTAAAATATTGTACATGATTGGAAGCACAAACATTTCATAAAACCTGAAATTCTCCACACATATTTGTGTTTTATGGTCGAGGCTGTGGAAGATGCTTGTACCATTAATAAATTAAAATTTATCATGACTATTGTATTGCACCAAACTGTAGACCCTTGGTTCAGACATCTTGGTGTCCAAATCTGAGGGTAAAGCCGTAAAAACAATCCCTTTTGAGAAGAAGAGTATTAATATCCACAAACGTTTCTAAATATTTTGACCTGACAAAAATCCAACTGGGATCAAATACCCTTTTACATCTGTTATTAAATGTCGATCTGTAACCAGACACGTTATCCAGATAAGGAAAAACGTGTGTTTGAATCTTTAGGCAGGTATAAACACAATCTGTACAACATGCTGCCATCCGTACTCCACATAAGATTGGTTTAGCTGACATAAAATATAGGTTGTTAAACTTTAGAGAACAAGCAAGCAAGTAGGTTCAAAGAGACGAACCTATAATTACCAATTAAACTTCTATTCTGGGCTATCAGAGTACCAAAATATGCGTTATTCACCAGAACTGCATGAAAAAGGAAAGAAATATGGGCTTTTTTTCTTTTGCATTCATCTACTGTTAACAAGACATGTAATTTAATGAGTCACAGTGGTACTGCAACAGGCTGGGACAAATTGACAACATTTTTACAAAAAGACATGAGCAACTTGATGTATTAAATTTGCCTAATTTACAAAAGGGGACAAATAATTGGGCAAAGAAGTTCCTCCCCTTCCAGCGAACCACCACAGGACCATACCTTAGGTAGAAATTATGAACTATAGTCAATGGCAAAGAAGCAAACACACAAAGTACACATTTGTCAATTTAAAAGATGATCGAGAAAGTTGCCGTTGGTTATAAAAACTGTTTTAAGTATTAGTTTATAAAGACGTGTAATTGGAAAGACTACACTCCCAGAAGTCATGTGAGGGATGTCATGACTTTCTCCCTCCAAAAGCTAATGTAGCCTCTGAAGCTACGATGCCTGTGTGTTTTCGTAACGGGATTTAGTCACACAAGCAACAGATCTTGCTCATTCTTTCTCTTCTGGCTGATAAAAGGACCAGAAGTTGCTGATTAAAAACCATCAGGTAAGATAACGCGACAAGAGGCAGCCATGTTGGCACTGATGACGTATGTTGTGCAAGACGAGAGATATAGTTCACAGCAAACTAGGACAAGCTGCATCTTTCTCAACTTGTTGAATTATCTTTTGAAACGTCAGACGTGTACCTGATGGCTCACTTCAAATAGGACCAAAAAATTAATCATCTTTCACTGTTGACTACTGCTCATTTTCTTTTCCGAGGTAAGGTCCCATGGGGCACACCAGAAGAGGGGCGACTATTAAAAATATGCTGTAGACTGTGTTTCATAAAGTTTCCCCCTACTCGCAAAACTCTGATCTTTTAAGTGAGTCTGGGGCTGATTTGCTACTACCTCAAATTACTCACGTGCAGGTTTTGGGAGGACAGAGATCTGATGTCAACAAGGATAACAAGAACACAAAAAAAAACTACCAGGTGTAAACGCAAAGGCAAGATCAGATGGTTGTTGAAAATGTCTGTGTAAATAAATATGTGGTTTCAAGACAGTCTTTTCATTGATGCTTTTATTTAATAGCCTTGCAACCATATTTTGAGTTGTGTATAATTTACGCTTCTACTTAATAACAGCTGTCTGTTCACTTTATTTTTAGGAAATCTCAAAAGAGGCCTCCACCCAAAGCTCGCCGGCCTCCACCAGCCAAGAAATCCCGGAGCGCTAGTCAGTCAAAAGGCAGAGGCAGGGGGCCCCCGCAAAGAAGTCTCCGGCAAAGAAAGCAGCGTCTTCGGCCATCATAGCGGCGAGGAAACAGGCAGTCTCTAAGAAGAAATCCACACCGCCATCTAAAGCCACACCCGTCAAGCGAGGAACTCCCGGAAGAAAGCCCAAAACACCCACTGTTAAAAAGCTGGCCAAAAGGGGGACCAAGCGGCCGTGTACAGAGAGTCGTCCCCTGATGAGGAAGAGGAGGAGGAGGAGGAGGAGGAGGGGAGGTGGAGGAAGAGGTCGTGACAAAGCAGACGTCGAGGTCCAAGAGATCCAAGGCTGAAGATTCGTACGACGACGAGCCTGCAGTCAAAAAGCCGACCAAAGGCGGGTCGAGGCGGTCGGAGCCTGAAGAGTCCACTGAAGAGCCAGCGGCCAAAAGGGGGGCGAAGAGCAAGCAGACTGGTCGGAAGTCCAAGAGAGGAAAAAACTGAGCGCCCTACATGGACTGGGCAGCTCTGAGTACGCAGCAGCCTGCCACTTTGTTTCAGTGCTCTCTTATCTCTTTTTATCATTTTCTCCCTTTTTAACGGGGCAGTAGGTTTTTTTTTTTTGTTTTTTTTTTTTATTTCTATTGTAGAATAAGAACGTTATCCTACCAGTTAAGTTTACTGTACATTTGAGAGTTTCTGAATCTCCTTTTTAATCACCATGTGTAGAAAAGCTCAGTTAGTGTTGCCGTTAAATCAGATGTGTGACCAGCTGCCAGATTGGGAAAGCATAGCGACATCCGACATACTGTAACTAGAGCCATGTAGTGACTTCCGTTTTTTATATCTGTTCCCCATCCAGTCTGTAGGTGTTGGAAGCACACGTTCATAATATGAAACGAAATGAAATATCAGTGTTTTGGAGGGTTGAAAATGTCCATTCTAATTTAAAATATGGGTTTAAACATTTAAACAGTTACTATTGCTGTTCATGTTTTATAAAACAGATTTTAAGGTTGTTTTTGGACATGCAGTAGTGCATCAGAATCTGAATTTCTATTCATATGTGTCCTCATAAAATTAATATTATTAACAATGATTGATATTTGTTCATTTTAAACATAAAATTGCCCCTACAGAAGATTAGGCCTGCAGGTGAGGATAAAACACCATGTTAGTATTCATTTCAAAACAAAGTCACAGGGGTAAAAAAAAGTGTCTTTTTGATATGTGTGTGTAATAAAAGCATATACATACATTGATTTTATCGCTTCACAGCTGTAATTCAGTACCAAACTGTAAGAAATGTGTGTTGTGAATAAGAAAAAGGAGGATACTAGCTCATACATACCCTGCATGCATGTATTCCTTGTGTTGTTAAGCTTTTTTTTTTCCAAGTCATTAATAAAATGGCTATATTTGTAAACTCTTGCTGTTTCTTTAATTATTTAATTTAGTGCGTGGGGAGAAAACTAAAAATGTGTTTATACAACAGCACATTTTTCCTGATTCTAGAACATAAAGGAGCATCTTAGATGTTGATTAGTCATAAATGATAAGTGTAAAGGTTTCTCCGCTCTGCACAAAGCTACACATGTATTGTGTCATGATGTTACAGGTCTGTGCTTCATAACTGGAGGTTTCTGGGAAAAGCAGTTGTTCCTGAAGGAATTTCAACATGACCAACTGAAAATTCTTAATGGTTAACCTGAGTTAACTCCTTGAATGTTGTCTGTCTCATTTCTTGAGCAAGTTATACGTTTTGAATACCTTTTTTTTTTTTTACCCTGGAGTAGACATTTACCACTTGTTAAATTAATTGATTGCATTTCTTTTGTATCAGAATTGTTGAAACTAAACAGTGTTGTCTGGGTGTTGGAGAGAGGTCGTGGTGGAAAGAGAAAACACACTGAAGTACTGTACTTGCATATTATGCTACTTTTTACTTCTGTACTACATCTTAACAGGAAATATTGTACTTTTTAGTCCCTTTAATTTATCTGACTGCTATAATTAGTTACTTTTCAAATTGAGATTTTACATAGAATAGGATACATTGTATGGAAATTAGGATTACATTAATTTAACAGGTTAAACCAGTAGTTGCGAACTGCTGTGGCTTTTGGTACCTCACAAAAAAAAGTTGTCTGGTTGGGAAAAACAACTAAGATTATAAAAAAGTTCAAAAAGTAAATTACAGTTTTGTTTGTAACTTAACCTTTTGGAGGGGGCCTCAGAAAACCCAACAACACTGGACTAATTTTCCCGACCTGTATCTAAAGCTTTCTTCAAACTGCCCTAACTGCACTTAGCCCATGGTTAAAAGCATTCCAGTCTTGTCACACTACTTACTCTTAGCTGTGGGCTAAAAGTTAACCCTGGTACATCTTTGTTTCTTTTCAGACACATCTTGTTAACCCAGGGTTAACCTAAGCTCAGGGCCCAAGGCTCAAACCATTCTGGAATTTTAACACTCCATATCCTTAACCTGGGCTAAGAGTTAGCCCTGGGATAACTTAGCTCCTTTTCCTGAACCCTTAGCTCCTCCTGAACCTTAACCTGAACCCAGGATTATACAATGCACACTGCATTTCTGCTAGCCCTGGGTTAACTGTCTGTCGGAATAGCAACTAATCTGAATGTTCTAGAAGGTTCCGTGATTACTCTTAAACAGCCTTTAGCCCCGTTTTATGATGGCACGTTTTAGCCCCGGTTTAGACGATTTTCAGAGGATAATCTCACAAGCTTGGGGCTAACCCTGCTCCAGAACAGGGTCAGCAAGCCCTAGGCTAAAGGTGAGGTTAGCAACTTTGGAATGTTCCAGTGTGAAACCTGTCTGAAGTTGGCATTATGTGCTCCGTGAGTGTGCCTGAGTGTGGACAGACATGTAAATTTCGTCATCAGGTGTCCACGTAGGCTCTGTGTGGACATCGATGTACCCTTCAACTGTTGTAACTCGTCCGGCAACTTTTCCATGCAGCCACTACAGACACCAACCTACTGCGCATGCGTGGAGCACGTCCTCCAAGTGAGCACCTTAAAGTAGTATAAGCAAAACTATTCAGGGCTATCCATGTACGCGCCCGTTTGGGACTATAACAGAGCCCTAAGCTTGGGGCTAATAGGTTCTAAGAATGCTTTTAGCCCTGGAATAGGTGTGGCGTGACAAGCCTTTTAGAACCTTCTTAGCCCCAAACAGAGAGAGCTGTTTGCCCTAGAAAGCTTCTACACTGGCACAATCCTGGCACGCTCCGAAGTGGGCTAACCCAACTTTAGCTTAGAGCTTGCTGGCCCTACTCTAGAGAAGGTTGGCCATGAGTTCATGAGGTTATCCTGTGAAAATCCACTAAACACGAGGCTAAAAGGTGCCAGTGTGAATGAAACGGGGCTACAGGCTGTTACGCAGCCCTAAGCCCCATTTCACGCTGTCACCTTTTAGCCCCGTGTTAAGTTGATTTTCATGGGACAACCCCACAAACTCAGTCAGGGATAGCAAGCCCTAGGCTAAAGTTGGGGTTAGTGTACTTTGGTATGTGCCGGTGTGAAACCTTTGTGAAGCTGCTACTACACTACACTTCTTCTAGCCCTGGGTTTTATGTTATGTTGGAACAGCCTAAAATGTTTCCTGACTACTTTGTGACAGCCTGTAAGCCCCGTTTCACACTGGCGCCTTTTAGCCCCGTGTTAAGTCGATTTTCGCAGGATAACCCCCGCAAACACAGGGCCGGCCTTCTCCAGAGCAGGACCAGCAAACTCTACGCTAAAGCCCCACTTTGGAGTGTGCCAGGAAGCTTTCTGGGGCCAACAGCTCCTTTACAGAGTGGTCAGGAAACTTTCTTGAATGTTCACTTTAACTGCTGTTCCAGCTGACACTTAACCCAGAGGTAGAAGAAGTGCAGCATGAATGGTGTAGCCCAGGGTTAACTACTGCTCAGTGTAAAAAGAATAAATGTAGATTAAGTAGTTTCACCGTGACCAGCTCCAAAAAGTCACAGAGTCCTTTTACTTTTTTTTTTCATTTGGAAACCAGTTGATACTTTGAAGTACTTGCTGATACTATTCGTGTACTTTTCACCACCACTGGGCGCGTGACGTCATCGGGACGAGTTGCGCAATGACCTGCAGGAATGTGCGGAGCTGGAAGAGGAAAAAAAAAAAAAAAACGTGCGTGGATAGAGAGAGAGAGAGAGAGAGAGAGAGAGAGAGAGAGCAGGGGGAGGGTGAAGTGATTCAACGCTTTATCTTCCGCTAACGTTCATATTTTCAGGAGAAGAGGCGTTCATATACTCCTTATCCTCTTCCTCCTCCTCCTCCTCCTCTCCTCCAGCTCCGCCTCGGGCAGCAGCAGCAGCAGCAGCAGCACACACCTGGACCACCGAGCGGCGGCAGCAGGTAAAGGTGAGGAAGACGTCGGTGTCAGTGAGGGCGCGTGAAGAAGACACAGACTGGGCGGAGGAGGTGGCGGCTGTGGTTGGAGGCTCTCCCCCCGACTCTGAAAGGTGAGTTTCTGTGATTTTCTAAACTTTGAGCTCAGGTTGAGACGCTCCGGTGTCCTGTTGGCCTACACACACACACACACACACACACACACGGACGGAAACGGTTCAAACGTTTTGTCCACCAAAGTTTTGACAGTTCGGATGTCGTCCGCTGCTCGGGACAGGAACAGACGGGATCCGAGGAAAACTTTCCCCTGTGGATCAACTTTGACTGTGACGCTTTTACGGCGCAAGAAATGCGTTTAAAGCGGCACCGACCTGTGAAACACGAACACAGGCGCAGATTCTTCCTGAGGCCTGAGTCACAATCAGAGTTACTGCTCCTAAATCACGCTCATGTGGACGTGCAGTCCACAACACCGTGCCAAACTCATTTGCTTTACCTCCTGCAGCTCTCCCACTGTGATTGTGTGAGGATTTCATGATTGTGTGCATGTTTTTTTTTACAGCTTTTTAAAATCAGTTTTGCTCACAGTTTTAGTTTCTTTTTGCTTTTGTGGGTAATATTTTCTTTCTGTCTGGTTTTCCAGAGACAAACAGGCAGCATGGGTGAGGCACCAGCCAGAGTGGATGGTACAGTGATTCGAACAGCAGAGGTAACTCTGGGACAATGTCGTTTTTATATATTTGTGTCTTTTTGTGTTTTTCCACAACTTTGTTCATTGGATTTTCAGAGTAACCACATTTACAGAATAATTGCACTCTCAGCTTATTTGGCAGGAGTATAAAAATAACACCAAAAACAAAAACACAACCATAAAAGATGTAAAACAGATCTAACAAGAAACAAAAATATTTTGATTGAGGCTGCAACTAACAATTACTTTCATTATCGATTACTCGGTATATTATTTTCATGATTAACTGATTATTCATTTAGTCTCTAAAATGTCAGGAAAAAACTGAGGAAAATGCTCATCACAATTTCCCAGAGCCCAGAGTGACGTCTTAAGATTGCTTAAACTCTCCATTACTCTCATGTGTAAAGATTATCAAAATAGTTGCAGGGCTCAATAAGGATTGCCAGTTTGCCCGGGGCAAGTGAAATGTCATGTTGGGCAAGTTAATGTAGCAACTCACTTGCCCCACCGGGAAAGTGAGGGGAAAAAAAAAAAAAGAATTAAACTTTCTAACAATTAATCGATAATCAAAATAGTTAAAGTGTTTTTTCATGCAAAAAAATGTCAGACTGACTGACAAAACAAAACATTTAAAACCTCACCTTGGACTCTGAAAAACTGGGATGGACATTTTCACTATTTCTGACATTGATAATAGACACTGAAGCTCCAGATTAAACATAACAATCAGCTTCATTCTTTATTTGATAACCACTAATAAATAAGCCAGTTTGTTCAGGGACAAGTAAAAATTTATTCTGGGCAAGCAGATTTCTGACCCACTTGCCCAACCAGCCAAGTGGGGAAAAAAAAACATTAACATTGAGGCCTGAGTTGGAAACAAACTTTCTTTTGATAGACTAATCGATTAATCAACAAATCATTGCAGCTCTAGTAACTATACATCACTTTATAACAGCAGGGAAATGTAGTCGCTTAAGATGAGAAAAGGAGGTGGTCACATTACAGGGAATTTGTTTATAGACTGTTGAAGTTGGTGTCTAATTTTCTACAGCTTTATGCAATTTAAATCAGCTTTAATCCAAAGAGGATGAGGAGGAGGCAAAGAAGATTCCCACTGATGCAAAATTAAACGTCTCACCAACAAGGCGACAAAGTCATCCTCACAGTCGGTTGTAATGTGGACGAGGAAACCCCAAATAACGCAGTAAAAATGGTCTGGTTTGATCTGTGTGACGTTTATTTCTGAGGGTGTGTTGAAGATGTGTTTTCAGAAAACTACTTCCCCAAAGTCAATTTTTACTTGCCCCTGTACAAACATTTCTTTTTTCTTGTTTTAGCAGTTATCAAAAAACAAACTAAAGTAACTGTCATGTTTAATCTAGGGCTGCAACGTCTAAAAAATGTCAGAAAATAGTGAAAAATGTCCACGCCAGTTTTTCAAAACGTTGCTTTGTTAATCAAAAACCCAAAGATATTCAGTTCAATATGATAATACAAGAAGAAAAGTGGAGAATCTCCATAGTTGAGAGGCTGAAAAGAGCATTTTCTGCCATTTTGCATGAAAAGTTACTTTAACAATTAATCAGTTATCTTAATAGATTAATCCTATTTTACTGGACAAGTGAGTTACCAGATTTACTTGCCCGACTTGGCATTTTACTTGCCCCAAGAGAAGCTGTCACCCCCTTAGTGTTGAACTAGGGTTCATCTCTTTGTAAATGTTAGTCCAATGATCCCTATGAATGAGTTTACATCGAAGGAGTCTGTAACGAGCACAAACAGCAGAGGTGTGTGCACCCTTTTGTTGATCTAATGTTGTTTAGTGAAGTGGTTTGTAAAGAGCGAATCTGTTTATGAATTCTTGTTGAGGTACCTTTCAGAGCAAGTGGGGTAAAAAAAATTGTCTGTTTCTCTAGGAAGGGTGGGGGCTTTCTTGTGTGTGTGTGTGTGTGTGTTTTCCCTAAACTAAATGTTTTTTTTAACTGGAAAGTATGTAGGCTCATTTCCTGTGGATGACCGCTGTTTGGATGACCAGATAGAGCAACTGCACTGTCAGCTCAAGTCCCTTAAAGTAAGTCCTGAGGTTGGTCAAAATCATCAGTATCCTAAAAAGCAGCCACTCGTTCCTGTTTTAAATGGAGAATATTTTACCTAATGATCTGCTGTTTCTCTTAAATCAGACATGCAAAAGAAGGAGGCCTGTGTCCATAAAGTTCTCCATCAAAGGAGTGAAAATGTACAATGAGGATGAAACGGTTAGTATGGAGGTTTATCAGGAGTGAAAACATTCTTGTCATAGATTGATCAGAGTGTGAAGTTCAAGACGAACTCTCAGTCACATTGGGATCAGCCGGTTCTCGTGTCTCTCGTCTGCAGACGCTCCTGATGGCTCACGCTCTGCGGAGAGTCTCCCTGTCCACCGCCCGGCCCGTCGACGCCCAGTTCGCCTTCGTCTCCCACAACCCAGGCAGCACTGACGCCCAGCTGTACTGCCATGTGTTTCAGGCTAGACACGCCAGAGCGGTGAGAAATGGCCGGCGCTGCTGTTTTCTTTTTTACAACAAAGGAAAATATGTCAACTATTTGAGTTTTTATGGTTCTATAAAAAGTGATGCATCAAAAGGAAAATGCATCATGTATTTTAAGGGTTAATTCTGAATAAAATTTCCACCTAGTTGAACTTTAATGTGCAGGCATTTGACGCAGCCACTGAAACTTGTACAAGTGATTTAGAAGATAGTGACACAGAACCGCAACAACACAACTGAGGTGGTCAATAACTGGTAAAACCATATATCTAAATAATAATAGAGAAAAGGTACAGTCAAACATGAGAGTGAGGAAGATGTCAATGGAGGCACACACAGTCCTGAGAAGACGTAACACCAGTCTGCGTGGACTATGGGTGTGTAGGGACTTTAATGTCGCTATCACAGTAACCTACAATTAACACAAAACAGAAACCCTCATAAGACCGCACACTTTTGACATGCTGGTAAATATACTTACAGATGTCCCAGTAATTACAGGCAGAGAATGAAGCCCTCTCTAGGTTCTTACCCAGAACATAACCAAACCAACCAAACCTCTGATCTAACCCCGACCATCTCTAGTCTTAAATTAACCATTTTAACTTCATAAACTTGCGCAAATAATACAGCGTTTGCCCATAACTCTGACAACATCCAGTCATTTGGAGGCTTTTGGAGTTTGTAGTAAGACTTGATCCAAAATACGGAGAAAAGGTTGATATTAGCTCTTCGCTGTTTCTGTTGGGTGTCACTAGGGCGTAGCCTGGGAACCAGACCAGTGAGCTTATGTTTTATTGCTCTGGCAGATGCATCTGGTCCCCCTCCCGTTCAGACATATTTAGAGAGGAGCGCTGCTGAAGCATTTTCATAAACAATCAAGATGGCTGCCACTGATGTGGAACATGCTGTTGAATCTACTATCATCTCAGTATTAAACGATCCGGATGGTATATTTTCTCTAAAAGAAGATCAAACAACTGTACTTAAAGCTGTTGTTAAGAAAGGTGTTTGCTGTACAAACTCCACACACAGAAAGGTCCTGCCGGAGTGTGGAGTTTGCATGTTCTCCTCGTGTTCGCGTGGGTTCTCTGCGGGTACTCCGGCTTCCTCCCACAGTCCAAAGACATGCAGCATAATAGGTTAATTGGTAACTCTAAATTACCCGTAGGTGTGAATGTGAGAGTGAATGGTTGTCTGTCTCCATGTGTCAGCCCTGTGAGGAACTGGCCCAATGTCAGCTGGGATAGGCGCCAGCCCCCCCGCGACCCTCACGGATAAGCGGTTACAGAAGATGAATGAGTGAATGTTTGCTGTACATCCAGCAGGATCTGGTTAAAAAAAAATTACCATCTGGTCCTCTTGGTTGCCAAAAAGTACAGTGAAAATCCAGTTGGTTGCACTCACGGAAGAGCAAATCAGGGAAGCACTGCATGACGTGTTTCGTTGCTCTGATTGGTTGTAGGACTATTCACTGGCACCCAGAAGAATTTTGGTCTCCGCCCATTGATAACACCCCTCGGAAATAAAAATTTAACTTGGAGGATGTCTGGCTAACTTTGACTGTGTTAACTGTATTTATTTCAATTATACTTAACTTTATACTGTTTATCAAACAATAGAACCTTTTGCTGCCATTCGGGTCTAACTGTTTTTTGGTTTTCTGTGTCCTCTTTCTGTCCTGCAGGCGCAGTTCTTGAACCTGCTGCTCTGTCGCTGTTTCCAGCTGTCCTACTTAGAGAAACACCCAGAGGAGGCCCAGGAAGACTCTGTTGGCTCGTTGCCTCGTCGCAACCCCTCCCTGCTCAACCACGGCTTCCCTCTCAGCGTCAGTGCCCTGGTGTCCTTCAGAAGAGCCCCTTTCCGAGGGCTGTTGCCAGGGACAAAGGTTTGGACTTGACTGTCTTCTGCTCACTCTTGAAGCATCATATTATTACTTCAAACCCAGTGTTTCCATTCTAGTTTGCAGCCTACCCTGATGCATCTTCTAAGTCATTATGAGGACGACAAACTGAACTTCCAGACTAATCTATCTGAGAATACACACTCAAACATTTTCTTTTTCCCCCAATCAACAGAATAAGAGTCAAAAGTCTTCTGATGACCAGCACAGTAGCCAAGATGAAGTCTTCCCCACCTCCTCCCCCTCCCTGGTGCGCAAGAAAGCCATCCGCACTAAAGCAATTCGCTCCGGGGCTTACCGCTCCTTCACCTTCACACCACTCAAACAGCGAACTGTTCAGGAGCGACTGACTTCGTCTCAAGGTGGGCCGAGTGTTCACAGAGCGCTTTCAAGAGTCAGAGAGTTTATTAGGTAAAGCAAACCCCTCAGTGTTACAGTAGGTGATGGGCAGTCACTCACTGTCTGTTGTGGTGTCAGATTGTAGTTTTCACTTGATAAGGTGATGGATAATGATCTTTTCTCACGTGGGCCACGCTGTTTGATAAGAAGTTATTCAGTGTTTTCACAGTTTCACTGAGCTTCTCTCACTGATGTTCATTTGACTGTTAGCTCTAACACACTGAAACACGAGCTTTACGTTTATGGATTATTTTATCACTACTACACATCTTCACTGAGTTGGATTACATTTGGATTTTTGCCTCCTTTTCTTCTCAACTACCAGTACTATTCCAAACATGACAGTATTCTGAATTTGATACAGGTCAGCATATTCCATTTGGAAATTTCTAATTAGGCCTTATTCCGAATGTAGCATTGTCTGTTTAAGACATGTGGTATATGCCAATATTATTCATGTTTTAGGAGCATTTTTCAGACATGTATATGGAGCATTCAGAATATGCGTCTAAATTAAATTAAATTAAAGCTGAGTATGAATATGGTCTTTTTTGGAATGAGAGCAAAAACACCTCTATATTTTGTGCATGTAAACAATGATTAATTCTGTTTGTATATTTGAAGCAGAAAAGGACAAAGACAAGACACCGGCGAAGAGATCCCGCGCTCCAAGCTTGGCCGAAACAGAAGAAGCACTGGCTCAAGCAGTGTGGTGCTGGGCAGGTATTGCAACGTGAGTGTGCATTTAACTAAGCTTGCTGACAGCAGACGCCTTCTCTGTCCCTTACTTAGCATCATGTCTTCGTGTTGTCGGTCTCATTATCTGTCTGCCCCATTCTCATGAACATGATATGTCAAGAATGCCTTCAGAGAATCTCCCCGTCCGCTTAGACTCAAGGATGAACCTGGAATTTGGTGGTGAAAGGTCACTGTGCCCTCACAAAACACTCAGCTTTGCTGTGGTGTCATAATGTTCTACACAAACGCTTTTCTGGCTTTTATTCAACACCATAACTCAGGAACAGATGGGGCGATATTTCACATGTGTCAGATACTTAAAGATGTGTGTGAAGCATCCATATTTTAGACTTTGTAGTTTCTGTGCAGCAACATCTAATCTACATTTGAAGGATTGTAGTTCACCACGAGCTCAGCAGTTTTGCTGATATTGAGCTCCAGGTGATGAAGCTTTCTATCAGTTCTCTGTACTCCTCTGTAAAAATAGTCTCTAAGTGAGGACTGGAAATTATTCACTGGAATAATACACGTCAATACAACGATAACTTCCATACATAGACTAAAATTCCTTTAAAGTCTTCACTATGAGGAAGCCTGGTAGCTCAACTGGTTGAGCGTACATATGAGTCTGTACAGACATGGATGTAAAATGCACCTTGACTGGCTGGCAGAGACATACATCTGCAAGGTAGTAATTCTGTTTCTTGAGTATATCAGTGTTTTTCTAATGGAGTATTTTCTGTATTTCAGTGACAGCAGTTACTCCCTGCTTGCAGACGATATTCTGGGATCGTACCTCCTGTGTCCACATCCCAAAAAACCCAAATGTGGCTCTCTCATCATTCGCTTCCCCGCTGGCCTGGTCACCCACCTCATAGAAAACACTCGTAAAGGGAAATTCGTGCTGGAGGTAATTGTTTTATAGAGGCAGGATGAATCTTATACATAATTATTAGCAATGAACAAGCTGTCCAGACTGATATGTTTGCTTGGATTTGCAGTGAAAACAGAATGTAGAATGAACAACTTAGGAAATCATTCATTTCTCATAAATCTATGTTTGACTTATTGATCTTCTCCACTAGAACATTGATATCATATTGTTTTTAAAGCTCATAAAAGGTTTACTTTTACCTATTAGAACGCAGACAATTAGTCGATTAATTGATTAGTTGATGGGAAGAAAATTAATTGCCAACAATTCTGATAATTGATTAGGCTGCTTGTTGAAGTCATTTTTCAAGAAAAGGAATTTGCTGCTTTTCTTTGTCATTTATGTTTGTAAATGAAGAGTGTTTGGGTTTTGGACTACTGGTTGGATAAAAGAAGTAATTTAAAGATATCACTTGAGGTTTGGGGAAATTGTGATGAGCATTTTCCCCAGTTTTTTGACATTTTATAGGCTAAACAAATAATCATTTTCATTGTTAATTAATCTGTCAATTATTTTCATGATTAATTGATTGTTAGTTGCAGCCCTAGTACCTATATCTGATGTTTCACACTAATATTAATTTCACATCTGAGCTTTCATAAATTTCCTCTTTGGTAGATTCAAAGTGTGAATCCACACAGTTACAGATGTATTTTGTATTTGCTGGTTCTAAAGCGCTGCTGACAATTAATCAAGCTTATCAAGTAAAACATCAAAATCTAAGAAGCAGTTGTTTTTTTTCAGGGATGCATAAACACATTAAATTGAAGAACCTAATTTCCCTGTAGTGGATACACATTTCTCTGCAACTCAGTGTTTAAGTGTATTCCCTAAATTTTCAATTTTCACACCAAATATTGCAGCAGTTTGGACTTATTAGGTGTGTCAACTCCCCTTGATATTTTTGCTTTAACATTAATTCTTCCCTGTTTCTTTTGTTTGTCTTCATGGCAGAAATGCAAGACTGAATTCGGTTCCATAGCAGAGCTGATTGAACACTACACAGAGTCTCAGGGCGAGCTGCCGTGTCTGCTGAGCTGTGCCCGGGTAAACCACTGTTATGAGTGGGAGGAAAACACCAGCAAACCACAGGCTGTGAAGCCACACAAGAGCCTGATCAAAACCAAAATTAAAAGTACCCTCAGAAAGGCCTGGGTTTAAGCCCTGGACACTGGAACTTGTGGACTGCCAACCTCAGTGGATCCAAAATAAGTGACACTTTTTTTTTTACCCCCCTCTTTTGCACATATATCATCTCTTACTTTAAAATCACATGTGGTGTTGTGGGGAGGTCTCACAAACTGTATAACAAAACACACCTTTTAACAACGTTGGCACTTCAGGTGTATATATTATACAGGCCATTTCATCAAAGGGTACTTATTCGTCAAAGATGTAATATTTTGTACTTGCTGCTTTTATGTTTTTCAATTTAATTTTTAAAGAGTATTTTTATGTGTGCCTATGAGGCATCAGTCAAGTTTATTGTTGTTTTTAAGACGTGAAACTTAACAGCCTGAAACTGCGGGGTGGAATTGATCATGCAGATTGTTGCACCTGATGGAAAAGCCATAACTGTTCTTTTTTCATGTTTTGTTAAAGCTATTGCACAATTATATTTGAGCAAATTTTATTGTTTCATTCCAACTTAATCTTGGTTAGATATTACTTTTTGTGTGTTGGGACATTAGACCTGGAGGATATGTGAGCACTTATATTATACATGATAGTCTGCTCTTGCATAAGACACCAAATATTTCATATATCCTGCCACTTCAGAGTGTGCTTATATCATGGCTACTAAGAAGGGTTGGTCGTGTTTTTAAGTTTTGTGTAGTCGGATAAACTTTGTTTGTTTTACAGGTAATTTCTTTTGTCTGCTGTTTAACGTATACCTTGCACAGTGATTTTAACCGTGGTATGACATTAGGTCTGCCCTAAGATTTTGGCCATTCTAAGATTGCGATATTGTTTTCCTGTCCAAGAGGCTGCATTACAATTTTGTAGCTAATTTGAGCACTTTGTACAGTCTTTTCCACATTCGCCCAGCATTTCATATTGTTCACCCCTGTTTGAGATTAAATGACAGGTGTTCTGTTTTCAACCCACACCCTGCAAAAGTTTTGTTTTCCTTCATTTGTGACTCTGCATGGCACAACATCTTCTGCAGCTTTGGCACTGAGAAAGATGCTACTTTTCTGCTGCAAATTATAAGGCAACAGATAGTGTTCAGTTTCTTAAGTGTCATAGGAGATTTCTACACCGATATACACTCAGCTGCCAGTTTTACTGGGCCCACCTTGCTAAAACTAAACAGTCTGGCAATATAGCCTGCCTCCACAATGGTCATAATGTTCAGTTTTGTTGAAACTGTTTCTCAGAGATCATTTTGGGGGATGTAGCTTTGCTGTTGAACTGAATTCCATTATGTATAATTCTGGTATTTAGCCTACCCTCATTTATATAAATGGGGTGAACATAATAAAAGAACACCAGTAGAAAGTCAGTATAATACAATATGCTACAGCCCAACACCACCACAAACTACAGCCTCCAAAATCACCAATAACCTAGAGTTTAATCAACATCTCTCTAAAACTGTTTGAACAAAGTTATAACCTTCATTAAAACTGCACTAAAAAATCATATGTGACATTGGTTCGTGTCTGCAGCAAATTAACTTGTTACATCTGGAAAACCAGAATTGTAGCTCAGGGCAGCTCTGCAGCACAATAATACTTAATTATGTTGTTTGTTTTTTTTACCACACATATTGAACTTTGCAATATTTCCATATTTAGATTAACCATGCAGCCCTAGAAGGTAGGATTTATTGCAGGACTGCTGTATTAGACTATTAATTTTTTGAATAATCTAAATCTTAAAGAATTAAATGTTTTCGAAATGTATAGTGTGATTTAATTTACTGTATTATGAGTTCCCTCCCTGATCTGTTATCTAACATTTAGCTAATCCTCCGTGAAGGCAGTTTATTTAGGCCAATGCCACTTTTGCTACTCAGCAGTTTAGCTTAGATTAGCTTAGCATTAAATGTTTAAGTTTTTAATGGCGCTATTTTATACAATTTATTATACGAATACGAATACGAAATACTTTATTGATCCCCAAGGGGAAATTCATTAAATTCTTTATTATTTAAATTTATTTTTATTATCTTATTATTTATTATTATTATTATTATTATTATTATTATTATTATCATTATTATATTATATTTATTATTTATTATCTTATTATCTTTATTTTTATTATTCTTTATTATCTAAATTCTTACATTTAAATTTATTAAATTCTGGCAAGCTAACTTAACAAGAAGGAAAAAGTGACCAACCAACTGTAATGTTTATTTAGTTAGACAAGATTTGGGTAATAAAAGAATGACTGAAGTTTATCTAGAAATGGAAGGAGGACGTCAGCCAATGTTAGGTTGAGACACCGCATGATAAAGAGGCTAGTTTTCTGACATGCTAAAAGGGGGAAAAAACACAACTAGAAACAAAATAGGATTATGCAGTGATTTTTAAAGATATAAAATATCTTTTTTTTTATATCTGCTAACTTTGACCTCACTCCCTCCTCACCAAAATGGCCGCCGGTCTTGGACAGTTTCGCCTCTCAACGATTGTTTATGGTTGCTAAGCAACTTCAGACAGTGGCGGATTTAAGAAATTTGGGGCCCAAGGCAAAGGCAGGCATGGGGCCCTCTGAAATGAGAAGACAACACACAAAACAAGAGATCAATTATACAGATACAGACATTTTAACAGAATACACATGCACTATTTTTTACCAGTAGGTTCTCTGATAGAATACTTAGGATGGATCACACATAGAATTGATTTCACTATATAAGTTGTAATTTCATGACTGTATATGTGACAGAGATGATTTACCTTTATACAGCTCAAATTTGGCCAGCAGCAGCAAGCCAGTAGAGGCTGTTCTCTATGTTGTGGTGCTGAAATGAGAAGACAACACACAAAACAACAGGTCAATTACACAGATACAGACATTTTAACAGAATAAACATGCATTATTTTACCTTTTGTCCCTCTCTTCCTGTCCCTTTTTCACGTTGTCTCTCTCCCTTTTTACTTGTCCCTTTTACTTGTTGTCTTCCTCTCCCTTTTTTCTTTCTTCTTCTTTTTCTCTTCCTGTCTTTTTCTCAGTCTTTGTATTTCTCTCCCTTTTGTCCTTGTCTTTTTTCTTCTTCTTCTGTCCCTTTTACTCATATTCCTCTCCTTTTTTTCTTTTTCTCTTCCTGTCTTTTTCTTGTAGTTTTTGTATTTCTCTCCCTTTTGTCCTTGTCTTTTTTCTTCTTCTGTCCCTTTTACTCACATTCCTCTCCTTTTTTCTTTTTTTTTTGTAGTTTTTGTATTTCTCTCCCTTTTGTCCTTGTCTTTTTTCTTCTTCTGTCCCTTTTACTCATATTCCTCTCCTTTTTTTCTTTTTCTCTTCCTGTCTTTTTCTCAGTCTTTGTATTTCTCTCCCTTTTGTCCTTGTCTTTTTTCTTCTTCTTCTGTCCCTTTTACTCATATTCCTCTCCTTTTTTTCTTTTTCTCTTCCTGTCTTTTTCTTGTAGTTTTTGTATTTCTCTCCCTTTTGTCCTTGTCTTTTTTCTTCTTCTGTCCCTTTTACTCATATTCCTCTCCTTTTTTTCTTTTTTCTTCCTGTCTTTTTCTTGTAGTTTTTGTATTTCTCTCCCTTTTGTCCTTGTCTTTTTTCTTCTTCTGTCCCTTTTACTCATATTCCTCTCCTTTTTTCTTTTTTCTCTTCCTGTCTTTTTCTTGTAGTTTTTGTATTTCTCTCCCTTTTGTCCTTGTCTTTTTTCTTCTTCTTCTGTCCCTTTTACTCATATTCCTCTCCTTTTTTCTTTTTCTCTTCCTGTCTTTTTCTTGTAGTTTTTGTATTTCTCTCCCTTTTGTCCTTGTCTTTTTTCTTCTTCTGTCCCTTTTACTCATATTCCTCTCCTTTTTTCTTTTTCTCTTCCTGTCTTTTTCTTGTAGTTTTTGTATTTCTCTCCCTTTTGTCCTTGTCTTTTTTCTTCTTCTGTCCCTTTTACTCACATTCCTCTCCTTTTTTCTTTTTCTCTTCCTGTCTTTTTCTTGTAGTTTTTGTATTTCTCCCTTTTGTCCTTGTCTTTTTTCTTCTTCTGTCCCTTTTACTCATATTCCTCTCCTTTTTTTCTTTTTCTCTTCCTGTCTTTTTCTTGTAGTTTTTGTATTTCTCTCCCTTTTGTCCTTGTCTTTTTTCTTCTTCTGTCCCTTTTACTCATATTCCTCTCCTTTTTTCTTTTTCTCTTCCTGTCTTTTTCTTGTAGTTTTTGTATTTCTCTCCCTTTTGTCCTTGTCTTTTTTCTTCTTCTTCTGTCCCTTTTACTCATATTCCTCTCCTTTTTTCTTTTTCTCTTCCTGTCTTTTTCTTGTAGTTTTTGTATTTCTCTCCCTTTTGTCCTTGCCTTTTTTCTTCTTCTGTCCCTTTTACTCATATTCCTCTCCTTTTTTCTTTTTCTCTTCCTGTCCCTTTTACACATCTTCCTGTCCCTTTTTCTTGTTGTCTTCCTCTCCATGTTTTCTTTTGTCCCTTTTTCTCGTAGTCTCTGTATTTTCTCCCTTTTGTCCCTAAAATCTTATTTTGCGAGCCTTGGCCTCAGCAAATCTTGCAATGAGGAGATCCATATCCACTGACTTCCTGACTTCTTGCTCGATGGAGAGAACAGCGAGTGCAGACAGCCTCTCCTGTGACATTGTTGACCTCAGATATGTTTTAATTAGCTTCAGCTTCGAGAAACTTCTCTCACCTGAAGCTACTGTCACAGGGAGAGTGAGCAGAAGTCTGAGAGCTATACTCATATTTGGATATAGGTCTAGGATATTCTCCTTATAGATATAATCAAGCATCTCAGATGGTGATGAGATATGTGTGGGGAAGGATCTAACTGCACCCTTTACCTCAAGTTTCAGGTCCTCTGCATCAATATCATCCATTCTCTGCTCCAGTCTGTGGCAGCATTCATCCAGCTTCCCTTCCTTCTCAGTGCTTCTCATGACGTCAGTGGAGTAGAGAAATCCATACAGCTCATAGAAGGTTTCCATGTGTGAAAATCTCTCCTTTAATGTAATAAGAGCTGTATCAATGAGAGGCAAGAAAAACTCTCTTTTGTAGGTCTCTTCTGCAGTTGACTGAGCTTGCCCTCTTCCTTCATACTCAAACTGTTGGGTTGTTCTTCTCTGACGCACCTCTGGCCAGCTCATCTCCACCTCAAGCCTCTCTGCTATTTCCCTGGCCTCTGTTTTGGCAGTGTTGAACCCATCATCCCGAAATTCCTGAAGGAATTCTGTCACTGCCCTGATTTCTTTCCTGACTGCTTCAATTGAAACTTTCTGGCTCTGCAGGGTCTTGCTGGCTTTATTTATCTGGAACAACACATTGTACCACACAACGGTACTTACCACAAAAGGCCACCTCTGCATCTCCTGGCAGATGCTTCCAGCTGTTGAAACAACTTCTGCATCCCTTTTCTCCATGGCATATTCCTTTAGAGCAGTCAATGCCTCAACAATTTCAGGAAGCTGGTAGCGAACAGCTTTTATAGCTTCAACCCTGGACTCCCACCTGGTTGTTGACAATGCCTTCAGTGTGAAGTTCTTGACGTGCTCTGTGAGAATGGACCAGCGGTGAACTGAGGAGCTGAACAGAGTGTAGAGTCGCTGTAGCAGACCAAAGAAGCTGATGGATGTCACAGATGACTTGGCAGCATCCCCAACAACAAGGTTCAAAGTGTGACTTCCACAAGGAACACACAAAGCCTTGCTGTTCAGTTCTAACACTCTCTTTTGGACCCCCTGCTTTTTACCCTGCATGTTACTGCCGTTGTCGTAAGACTGGCCACGACAGTTGGAGAGGTCCAAACCCAGTGTTTCTAGGTGCCCTAAAAATGACTCACATAAGCCTCTTCCTGTTGTGTCAAGTGCCTGAAGAAAACCAACAAAGTGCTCATGAATGGAGATACCTTTTGAGGTTTCACAATTCACAATCCGTAGCACCACTGAAAGCTGCTCATTGTGACTGAGGTCTGGAGTGCAGTCCATGATAACAGCATAATATTTAGCTTTCTTTACTTTCTCCACAACTGCATCGATTGTGCACTTTGCTACAAGGGAGATGAGTTCATTTTGAATGTGTTTGCTTAAGTAATTATCACTTAGCTCTTTGGCCTGACTTCTCCTCAGATGTTCTCTCATAATGGGGTCAAACTGAGCCATGAGTTGAACTTGCCCAAGGAAATTTCCATTTCCAGTCTCAAACAGCCTGTCAGAGTGGCCACGAAATGCTAGATTGCGCTCTGCCAGATGGTTAACAATCGCAATTAATCTCGTCAGAACCTCTTTCCAGCGATTTACTTCAAGAGAAAGAAGATTTTGGTTCACCTGATCTATAGCCGTGTGTGTCTGGAGTTTCTGTGATAGGTTGCGCCAAGCATCCATATTTGCAATGTGCTCAGCTGACTTTTCATGCTGTCTCAGGTGGGCTGAAAGATTTTTCCAATCGTTAAACCCATCCTCACTCAGCTGATTGCTCCTTCCTCTGTTCCCAAAAAGGCGGCAGCAAAAACAAATAACACAGTCCTTCTTTTCACTGTAGACAAGCCATGATCTGCTTATCTGTTCTCCATTTTTCATTTGCATGTAGTAATTGCTGCTAGTAAATCTGCGTCCATCTTCATTTCTTGGGAAGATCCTGTCCTTCACCTGAAGTGGTCCTCTCTGCACTATTGAGCAGCGTGCACTATCAGACAGCTGTTTTGGCCAGAGTGCTGGGTCATCTTCAAGAAGTACACTCTCACAATCTGGTGGAACAACATCATCCTCAAAGCCTGGCTGGATAATTTCAGAACACTCACTGTCACAGCCCATCCCTGTCTCATTCTGAAAACAAACATACACAAAACACAGTATAAGGCTCTTACCCAGTGGTGAAATGTAAGTATATTTACTCAATTGCTAACGTAGAAATTTGAGGATTTCATGCAACTTCAATTTTGTCTGCTCCGCTGTATCTCAGAGGCAAATACTGCACTTTCTACTCCACTACTGTACATTATTTACATTGCTGGTTACATATTTCAAACCCTTCCTGCTCAGTGGAAACCATGTACCCCCAAAATGATGATTTAATGCTAATATTTGTGATAAACTGAAAGAGTCTTCCTTTGAGGGGTGACTTCTTAAGACAAAACTCTTTAAAAAATCGTCTTGGGCCAGCTGGAAAATGCATCATGACAAGGCTGAAAACAGGCTGCATGTCACAGGAAAGACTAGTGATGCTACAAATATCTGACAACTGCTTAAACTGCCCAACAGTAAATGAATTAATTTAAAATTAGCTCAACCTTAAACATCTACAGCAGTAAATGATAACACACATTAAAGCAATATTAATACAAAGCTATAACACTGACAGGGATCATTTTAATGCTGAGTGAGTAGTTGTTAATAACTTCCTTAAGTTACATAGTTTCTATTGTTTTGAATGCATAACTTAACACATTAAGGATTAAAAACACCTGCCAAAATTACCTGTAAAACCTATGGGTGATTTTAGAAAGACCCCCCAAAGCCTGAAGTTTTCCTGGAAATTCAACACGAAAAAAAAAAGCCTAAATAATTGATTTCTCATCCTCTGTAGCAAATAGAAACAAAATTCAAAGCTTACTTCAAATGACTCATAACCTTTCCCGTCTTCAATGGGATAAAGAAATACTTATCAATATAGGGGGGAAAAATCACCCTTTCGACAGTTTTGATACTCACTCGTTGTTCATCTCCACATGACGGACCCTCCCCAACAGGTGTCGACGTCTTCGGTTGTGGGTTGCTGCTGCTGCTGCTAGCCGCTGCCGCAGTGAAGAAGGTAGTCACTTTAGGACATTTTGAGAGCAGCTTTCTGCTTTCCTCCTTCTTTCTCCTCTTTTCAGCACCGCTGGGGTAGCTTCTTTTCATCTTCTTCTCTTCTCGTCTCGTCTCGTCTCGTCTCGTCTCGTCTCTTCTCTTCTCTTCTCTTCTCTTCTCTTCTCTTCTCTTCTCTTCTCTTCTCTTCTCGCCTCGCCTCGCCTCGCCTCTTCGCGCCGTTTGTTTTCATATGTTTTGCTGCTGTCTTCCTGGGTCCTTTCTGCACATGCGCAGTAAAATGGACTGATCCAATGTAGTGGAGACTGAAGGGGGGGGCCCCAGACACACATAATACAATAAGCATTCTGCTGGCATTTTAGCGAAAGGATTTTGATCAAAAACATAATTAATGTGGACAAATAAGTAATAACTGTATTAACCATAAGTGTATGAGGAGTTTTATGGGGCCCTCATGAACTTGGGGCCCTAGGCAACCGCCTAGTTTTGCCTAATGGTAAGTCCGCCCCTGACTTCAGAACGCCGGGGGGAAGAGCCGCAGAATGTCAGGGGACCTGTGACGACACCTGACGAGGAGAAACACCAGCGTGTCACATCGACTCAACTTGATCTTGTTTGATCTTTATATTATTATTATTATTATAAAGTATTTTCTCACCTGGTGCTTCATATCCTCTGGTCAGCGTTTCTCTGTGGACTTTTTTCCAGGATGTCAGCTGATTCAAGGTTAGCAGCTCAGCTGACCTGCTTTTATAAGGCGGAATAGAACATTTCCACCTGCTGTTGTGTGTTATGTATTGTAAGCCTGGTGCTGTGGGAGTGAGTGTTGAGTGATGGGGTCTGAGTCGGTGAAGGTGGTGGTCAGGTGCAGGCCTCTGAATGACCGGGAGAAGACCCTCTGCTCTAAGATGGTGCTGTCCATGGAGCTGCACCGCTGCCAGTGCTTCATAGAGAAGCCCGGAGCAGCGGACGAGCCTCCCAAACAGTTCACCTTCGATGGGACCTACTTCATTGATCAAACCACTGAGCAGATGTACAATGAGATAGCCTACCCTCTGGTCGAGGTAAGCTCCTGAAACCACTTTTGTTTTTGTTTTCAGTGCAACAGTATGGAGATCCAGGCTTTACAAAAGTAGCACACTGGTCACTGGACACCCCCAGTCCAACAACAAGTTGCCTATATCTTATTGCTAATGACTGCAGACCTCATTATTTAATTAACAGTCTGCTGTCAGTCTGTTACAAAGGTGAGCAGGGTGTTGATCCTTAAAGAAGCATCATGCAAAAGGTCACTTATGCCACATTTTATTTTATTTTTTTTTACAGGGTGTCACTGAGGGATACAATGGCACAATTTTTGCCTATGGACAAACAGGAAGTGGGAAGTCTTTCACCATGCAGGGAGTGTCCGAGCCTGCAGCGCAGAGGGGCGTTATCCCACGGTCCTTTGAACACATCTTTGAGAGTATTCAGGTAGGCTGGGTAACTTCTGTTAACAGTGCAACAGATCCATTTAATGCATTCATAGATTTCTTTTTTTATAATTAGGTTGCATCAAGGTCCATAAACAATCAAAACATTCTTAGGGGACTTAAAATCAAAACTGTATCTCCCTAAGACTTCTGTAAAAGTCAGCTGTAACAGAAGGTATTAATACTGAATTAAAATAAATAATGCACAGCAAGAGAGGTTGAATAAGGTAAATAAAAATACAGATATAAAAAAATGAAAATTAAATACAAAATAGAAAACCAAACTTACTAAATAGAACCAGGGTGTTAGGGTGTGCCTTTGTGAAACTGAAATCACTTTACAAGAAGACAAGAGGAAAAGAAGAAAATGAATAAATAAAACAAAAGACAGAAATGTATCCAATCCAACTTTCCAATCTTTACAAAAACTGTTGCAGTCTGATAGAAAAAGTGATTATTTATGTCCTATATATGTTATAAATAATTTTTAATCCAGTCATCAGGTGTAGATTTTTCTGGTTTCCTAGGAATGGTTTTCTTGCCAGCTGCCTTGCTGCTTGCCTTGGAGAGCTCACGCTGTCTCCAGCAGTTAGAAGATTTAGTATAATGACTCTTTTGAACTGAAGAACCAACAAAACTCTCTCCATGAAGCTGAACTAGAAGTTTTCTGTTGCAGCTCAAATAAATTCTCCCATTCCTCGTCTGTTATTCTAAGAATTCCTTCCCTCTCCCATTTTGTCTCGCAGTGACTTGCATTTTATTTGTTTTAGATGTTTTTTCTCACTATGAAGACTTTTAATAGAATATTTTCCAGAAACTTTTGATAATTTACCTTCATTAATTGCTCAATATAGTGCCAAACTTTAAGAAATCTGTGAAAACCGTTATTCCTCAAGGCATGCCTCAGCTTTTGAAAACTCATCATGGACCCATGATGAATTCAAAGATGTCACGCCAAAAAGCGCTTGAAATCTGAGTGTAGCCATACAGTAACTAAGCAATATGCATACTTGCTTCAGTCTTGTGGTTTTAGTCTGTGTCCAGGCTTGTTGAGCTTTGTGTGCTCAGAGAGAATAATTTTATGGCTGTGTTTTTGTGTGCAAGCTAGTGTGCAGAAAATACCAAATTCCTGGTGAGGGCCTCCTACTTGGAGATTTACAATGAAGAGATCAGAGACCTTTTGGGGAGTGACACCAAACAGAGACTGGAGGTAAGATGTTTCAATAAACAAGTCAGGCTACACTGTGTAACGTTAGAAGGCGGAAAGATTGTTGTTCTTTTCTAAGTTCAATCATTGTGAAACCTGTTTGTCAGACTGTTCTCTGTCTTGTGCACAATGCTGCACAAGTTGCCATGGTGACTACATGGTTGCTTGATGGTCAAGGTGTTTGAACAAGGTGACACTGTGTGTTGTTTTTGTGTGTGTGTGTGTGTGTGGTTGATGAATGTTTAGCTCAAAGAAACATCCGGAGCGAGGGGTGTATGTGCGGGACCTCTCCATGCACACCGTGCACAGTGTGGGGGAGTGCGAGAGGATCATAGAGCAGGGCTGGAGGAACCGGGCAGTGGGCTACACACTGATGAACAAAGACTCCTCCCGCTCGCACTCCATCTTCACCATCCATTTGGAGATCTGCAGCACAGGTGAACACATAAACACACACACACAACACGTTGAAACATATGTATAATGTGTTTAATGTGCGATAAAGGCATCGTTATCTGTATAAACCTGTGTTTGTAGGAGCAGGTGATCATAGCTCCAATCTTAAGAACAGTTCCACCATCAAGCTCTTATTCTTTCTGTGTTTTAGAAATGTTGATGTAAAAAGATTAGTCAGCTATACACTGGGTAAGAAAACAACACTGCTAAACAATATAATGGTCAAGTCAGGTGTTTTTACTTATAGAGCACATTCAAAAATGACAAATGTTGACCAACAGAGAGATGGCCACTTTAATCAGATAGGGCGATTGGACTCTTTTTAGTGACTCAAGTGTTTTATGAATCACTCGATGATGAGAGTCAGGTTGTTTTCAAGTCACCTGAGTCACTGACCGTGCCATGGAACTTGTGGGTGAGTGAGTGATTCATGCAGCCTGAGTCAGACTGCGGAGGTTTCCATCAGCAGAGTTGTTCAGGCTGGTGGCAAATAACTTTTGACTTTTGAAGCCATGACACAGATTTCATAAAGCCCATCGTATCTGTTTCCAGCTGAGCCGCCCCACTGTAACTGTTGTTTAAAAAACATCATGACCTAAAAATAAAATTCCCTGATGCATAGGCCCGATGGGGGTCAGCTTAGGCCCCGTCCACTGGGCTTGCAATTCAGCGGAGGAAACCCTGCTTCAGCTCTGGGCTGGCAGAGCAAGTACTGAGCTGAAACAAAGTGGTTTTCTTACAGGTCCAGGTTAAATTTATGGGGCCTTTTTGGCAGAATATGGCACAAACGTTATATAATATTCATAAGTAAGTTTTCATCTGTGTATAATCACCTGAAAATAAAAAGCATTGAGTTTTCGTGACCATAGAATGAGCTGTTTATATCCACAGAGAGTGCTAGTCCTCTTCCATGGAGGCTGCCATTTTGAACCGCCTTGTTTCTACAGTAGCCCAGAATGACCAAACTGGCTCCACATCAGTCAATCAGACTTTATTTATATAGCACTTTATATAACACTCATACAAACAGAGTGCAACACAAAGTGCTTCACACAATAAAAACAAGACTTTGGAAACTGAAGAAACTGAAGAAACTGAGGAAACTGAGGAAACGTGATCATAAGTGAGGAAACACCAGAGGCAGGATAAAAACTCAAAATAGAAAACAATTTTAAATCAATCAATAAATACGTAAATAAATAAGTTAAAATAAGATAAAATAAATAACAATATAGAAGAATATGCCAACTAGAAAAACAGATTAATAAAAGTAAATGAATAGATAAATATACAATAATAATAAATAAAAAATAAATAAAGAGATAAAGTTCAGTTAAAAGCCAGGCTAAAAAGGTAGGTTTTGAGTTTGCTTTTAAAAACATCAACACTCTCTGTGGCCCTCAGGTCTTCAGGCAGCCTGTTCCACAGACGTGGACCACAGCTATGAAATGAAGCCTCACCGTGGGTTTTTGTTCTAACTTTGGGGATGATTAAAAGGCCGCTACCTGAAGACCTGAGGGTTCTAGAGGGTTCACAGGATAAAAGCAAATCTGATAAATAAGTAGGTCTAAGAGCATTAAGAGCTTTATAAACCAATAAAAGGATCTTAAAATCAATTCTGAACCACACAGGAAGCGAATGCAGGTTTTTCACTTGCTGACAGGGTTTTAGTGACAGTTCTTGCAGTTTTGTGTTACGTTTCTCTCTCTGAGCCTCAGGACCAATAATTAAGTTTTGTCCTGGTTGAGTTAAAGAAGGTTTTCTGCCATCCAGGACTTGATGTCTAAAATACAGTTTAAAAGGGCATCAGTTGGCCCTGAGTCATCCAGAGACATGGCAACGTACAGCTGTGTATCACCAGCATAACTATGGAAACTGAAGGGGAGCATGGGAACCACTGAGCTAGGAGCAGGTACGAAGAGTGAGCCAGCGAACGATTTCGTGGAGATGAGGACTTGTCACTCTAGAGTCAGTAAAAAGAGTCTCACTGCAGACATAGCTGATCACACGGTTTTAATTATTCAGTACTTCTCTGCCGATTGTCTATTGTACAGTTTTATCCATTGTAATTAATGAACAACTATCAAAAAGCTAAAGAAGAGATGGTAATAGTCCCAGAATGCAAGCTGGGGTAGCTGTTTTCTTTAACAGGTTTAGCATTTCATTGCTTTTGTCACCCCACATTCTCAGATGCAGCTGGACAGGACCATCTACGAGCAGGTAAACTCAACCTCGTCGACCTGGCAGGAAGCGAGCGTCAGTCTAAAACTGGGGCCACAGGTGAGCGACTCCGTGAGGCCACGAAGATCAACCTCTCCCTCTCGGCTCTGGGGAACGTCATCTCTGCGCTGGTAGACGGACGCTCCAAATACATCCCCTACAGAGACTCCAAGCTGACCAGACTGCTGCAGGACTCTCTGGGAGGAAACACGCGCACCTTGATGATCGCCTGTCTCTCCCCCGCAGACAACAACTACGAGGAGACCCTGAGCACGCTGCGCTACGCCAACCGCGCCAAGAGCATCCAGAACAGACCTCGTATCAACGAGGACCCTAAAGATGCTCTGCTGCGGGAGTATCAGGAGGAGATCAAGAAGCTGCGGGCCCTCATCTCAGGCCAGCTGGGCTCTGCTAACCTGGCATGTAAGTGCTAGTTGTAGTTAACATTAGAAGTGCCAGAATTCCTTAACTCCTAGAACTGCTGTAAGCGATCACTTTTACTATTTAAACTTCAAATTCTATGATCTTTCATGGTAATTACCCACTTAAGAGATTAATGCATTTATTCTGTTAGAATATCTTTTGAAAAAAAAAGACACCAAAATATAAATTTCCTCAAGTTCAATTATGTATTTATCAATATGCATGCATTACTTAATGTAAACCATAATGGTTACATATATTCACAATAGTATTTTCCTGTAGGATAATAACCATTAGTGATCTATTCAAATTTTATATTGATCTAGAATTAATCAGAAAGAGATTTATAACAGGGCTGCACAATTAATAGAAAAATTGCAATATGACCAATGCAATATCCAAATTGCAGGACCTGCAATTTTTTGATAAAGGAAAAAGATGTGTGCAAAAACAGCATTATAATGAAGTACTGTGGTGCTGCAGAGATGCTCCGGCCTACAAATCTTGTTTTCCAGATGTAATGAAACGTGTGTTTGGTACAGACCCCAACAAATATCACATTATCATACTGCAATCACATTATCTTTCCAAATAATCACAATATTTACTACATCATGCAGCCTTAATTTATAAAACTTTATTTATACAGCAACTTTAGAAGTAGAGTTTACAAAGTGCTTTCACAGACAAAGCAAAAGAAGGATAACCAGGAAGCAATATAACAACAGTTAGACAAACAGCAAGGCCAAACAAAAGCAAGACAAAGTTAAGCTCAAACTGAGGTAAAATAAAATCCGTCACAGAAAACGATCCTATCCTATGAGAAAAGGCTTGAGAAGAGCTGATCTTAAACATAAAAGCATATAGAAGCATACAACATATTGTAATATGTATAATAATAGAATATAACATTTTCAGGATCTTCTCTGAACCTGTTCTTGGTGTTTGCAGCTGCAGTGGCCGCTTCTACTGCAATTTGTTGTCTTTGACATTTTTGTGTGCTTTTTTTTAAATTGAGCAAAAAATAAAACAAAGCAAATAGTTGGAAGCACTGTTATTTGTGGTTAGTAAGGGTACTTCATGTCAAAATATGAGAGCTCTAACACAAAAATTCAGCAAGTTGAAGGTATAGAGACAAAATAAGTGTTTACAACGTCCCCAGTCTCAAAACACTAGAATTTTGATGTAGTGTTTTCAAGGTTTGAAGGGTGTTTGGATTTTGGATAAAGTGCTTGAAACTGCTTGAAACTGTAATTGAATGGCCAAGTTTACTTACAAGCAGGTGACACATTTTCAAACATGAAACCTTGTTGTGTTTTCTTTAAATCTGTCACCGTTCTGTAGAATGCTATGATGAAACATAACTTTGGTCGTTTATAAAAAAGCACAATAACTGATTTAATGTGATGATGAAGTGAAATAATCATTTTAAGTACATGTATATAAATATTTAATTGTGTGCTTGAATTTGTCTTTGAAAAAGGTGTAGGAATCCTGAAATTAGTCTAATTATTTCTATTTTAATATATGCAGATTAATGGAATTTGATACCGGTTGTGAAGTTTCTTTGACAAACATATGATAGTTGCTAAGCAACCAAGATGCATCTTCAGCCATGCAAAAATTTAATTGTATAACTGCATCGATTTCTTGGCTGGAACAAGAAAGAATTATCTAATTTTCTTTGTCTTCTCTATAATTTATGTTAAAATACAGACATTTTAGGAAAAGTCAGGTATTAGCAAAGTTGTATTTTTGAATTCAGCAAAGTTATTGGGCATATAAATCTGAAAACAGTCAAAATGACTGTTAATGGTTTTTATTACCAGTTATGCTAAAGAGAAACAACTTCTGCTTTTTGTTGTTTTGTTTATCGTGCAGCTCTGATGGCCGGTCAGTCGTTTGAAGCGTCCCCTGCTGCTCCTTCAAGGCCACAGTCCAGCACCACTGAAGCAGAGAAGGAGAAGATTAAAGAGGTAACTTGAGACCGTTCCCACACCAATATATCACTTCACATCTTTGCATGCATTGTGTAGGAACCAGGTGATTTATGGGTCCGTATTCTGCTCTGTCTGCAGGAGTACGAGGAGAGGCTGGCTAAGTTGCAGGCTGATTACAACGCAGAGCAGGAATCCAAAGCCAAGCTGCAGGAGGACATCGCTGCCCTGCGTTCCTCCTATGAATCCAAGCTGTCTAATCTGGAGAAGGCCCGAGCCAGCAGGGGGAGCTCTGTCCCAAAGAATGGCAAAGGAAAATCATCTGCACACAACAAAGAACCATGTAAGTAGAATATAAATTGATTCTGGTGCTCATCATCCTGTCAGAAAACACAAATGGATCAACACTGCTGACAACAGTCTGAACACATTTTATTGTTCATCTTGTCATTTTGTAAACTGACACTGCTTTGGGTTGTCTTGCTTCCCAGCATCAGTGAAGACACAGGTGGCTGAGGAAGAGATCTGCCGCAACACTGATCCCACGTGCCACAGTACAACTTCAGACGCTTCCCTGACTGAGGTACTGTCCACTCTCACTGCACACCATAAACCACTAATCATTCAGAACATGCTACCATCGCTGTCATGAGGGATTATTAGAACATATTGGGTGTTATTTCCTCATGTAGGCGAGCCAGCCTGCTGTAGCTTCTGCAGCAGCCGTTGTCCAAAAAGATCCAGTCAGAGACGAGCCTGTAGCTCAACTGACATCACCCCTGCAAGCTGGGCCTCTGGACCAGCAACATGTCCTAGAAAGGTTTGTGGGGCACGTTTTACACACATAACCAACAAACAGCATAAAGCTTAAACTCCATGATGAAGGTCTTCCTTCATCATGTCTTGCCACCAGTGTGTTCGAGATGTGGAGCATAGTGATCTGACACATACTCTTGTTTCAAATATGTTTTATTGAGCCAAAGAAATTATACGTACAGTATACTGTTGTATCAGTGCTCATTTTAATAATATGAAAGGAGTATAAAATTATATCACTGTGCATTCTTAGATATAAAGCAGAGGATGTAAAGGAATAAGGATTGAAACAGCATAAAAGAAACAAATTGAAAAAGGAAAGGAGACATTTTCATAAAATAGAAAAATAATCACATTAAATAAAAACTGACAAAGATAAATATACGTGTATATACTAAATAAATAAAGGAAAAAAAGATGAATCTGCATCTAGGAGTAAGAACATGACTCAGATAATAGTTAAAGAGCTGTAGTTTCCTACCTTTAGTCTTCTTCATTTTTCTAAACCTCTCCTGTTTCCCTGTTCCCTGCCCATCTCTCACTTAATTATTCATTATATAAAATGAAACGGTGTGTAAACAAAGGTTTACGACTTCTAAGTTTAAGGTGTGAAATAAGACTTGCCAAATTGTGTTTTACTGAAGGAGTCTGCTTTGTAGGACGTATCTTATCCTTGGTTAAATCTCAGCCACATATTAGAGTGGACATAATGATCGAACAACAATACCTCTGATGGCTGTTTCATGCTTACAGTAGAGCAGAATTAGCTTAATGCAGATTGTTTATGTTATGTGCTTTTGTGAAAAATCTCCAGCTGATGCATGGCTTGAGATTTTTTTAGGGGCTGGGCAACTCTCTGCCGGCCCCTCTTGTATTTGCCAGTGTTTTTCTTCTTCCTCCTACAAGGAAATCTGTCTTCCCGTATATAAAAATAAACAAAATTTAGCACATAGGGCCAGACTTCCTCAGCTGGCAATGTGGGTTAATAGTCCTGATGGTGGTGCTACAGCAACCCTCTAAAGTTTTAAAAACATTGAAAATTTATTCAGGCTCACTTTGCATCTCTCACCAAAATATATGCCAAGTGAGCACAAATGTTCAAATTCTTCGAGCTGGCAGATTTGAAGTCCATCACACTTTTTTCTCAGAGATTGTAAAACTAATTATCTCCCTGCTTAACTGACCCCAAACTTCCTTCAGTGTCTCCAGACTGTCCTCCACAAACCATCCAGCCAGATTTACTCTAAACAGCTGCTGCAAATTCTCGCTAAATAAATCTCCAACATCCGTGAAAATAAATGGCAGCATTTTGATTTCATGTACATGGTAGATGACCTGTTGTAAATTTCAGAATTATACCTCAATAACAGAATTTTTTGTCAATCTTTTGAATTCTGTCCTCACTGCAATAAATGGAAATAGAGATAGAAGTTGTTCATGATGTTGTTTAGATGCGTGGGTCTAAAAAAGGTCTCCGAATTTTGTCTCGATAACTGAATTTTTGACACCACTGAAATCTGCCTTTACACTCAAGCCTGCTTCTCACTCTGCCAGGAGCTCAACAAGATCATGACTTGCCCTTAGTGTGCAGGGTTGTGGGTTTGAGCCCTGGATGATGCAGAATAAATGTGCTACTCTGGCATTGTGCTGTGTGGACTAAAGACACATGCTTTCAAAGATGTTTTTGATTTAAAAAGTTTTGAATAATCATGGTCTGGACAGTTCTGCTGACGGACTCATGTATTTCTCGTTTGTCTTCCTCCTTCTTCCCCCTCAAAATGCCCAACCTCAACTCACTGCTGTGCAGCAGCTATAATTTAAATATTGATATCACTCCCTGCCTCAAAAACCCAAAACCAGTCAGGCTATAGCTCACACCATGCAATTGATTATCTGATTATGATTTGAAGCATGTTGCTGCGTACATATGATTCATGAATAATATATAGAAAGTATTACTGTATATTTATTTTTAAAATATCAAATTCATACTGTATAGTAATGCTCCTTGTATATGATGAATAACGCAAGTGTGCTGATGAAAAAATATTTGTGTATTAACGCATTATTGATGGAATTGTAATCATTTAATTGTAATTGTCTAATCAGCACAGCTTTCCTGTTCATCTTGCCTCCTCAGGCTGCAGCAGCTGGAGCAGGAGGTGGTCGGAGGAGAGCAGGTCAGGAACAAAGAGCTGCAGCAGAGACACCGGCAGAGGAAGAACCTCGCTGACCAGAGGAAGGTGCATCTTATCCGCGCCCTGTCAGAGAGCAGCGAGGAGAGTGAAAACGTGCTGCTCAACGTCTACAACTCCATCCAGGAGGAGGTCCACGCCAAGAGCCAGATGCTGGTCAAGGTCCAGGGCAAGGTGGGTCAACAGTGTCTGTGGGGCATACTGTAGGTTTGGAGCAATGTTCAAAAGTGGATCTGGCCAGTGACAAGAGTAAAGTGTGATTTTGCTGATGTAATTGTTCCATGGTAAAATATTTTCACTTCTCTGAACATAAAGCTGGGGGATACAGCCTGAAAAATGTATCACAGTAAAATGTTGCATTAAGTTTAACAGCTTTATTTTGAATTTAACTGCCAGTTTATTTATCAAGGCACACAGATAATAAACTTAATAGACTAACTGAAAACATGCTGTCTTTCATTTTTGTTGGATAGTTTCCCGTGTTGCTACTCCTCATGGCTCAAATGATGATAATTGAAAGTATACTCAGTTCAGCCAAATCCCCAAAATTCTCAGCTATGCATATTTGGTCCTGCTGTTATTAGGCGTAAAAGCATTTTTTCTTCATCATTTTTTAACCCACTGAAATAGGAAACTCTTGTGTCCCCTGGATCTGCAACGATTACTCGATTAATCAATTAATTAATTAATTAATTCTTTACTCCTCTCTGACAGCAAACTGAATATCTACAAAACAAGAGATTTGATGACCAACTTAGGCTTTGGGAAACACTGATCGACATTTTTCACATTTTCTGACATTTTATAGACCAAAACTAATCCATTAATCAAGAAAATAACAAATTAATCATCGGTGATAAAATAATCATTAGTTGCTTTAGTCTCCTGCTGGATTGACTAGTTTGGGAAGTAAAATTGTTGTTGTACATCACAGCCACAATATGATGCATACGCAGCTGAGTACAGGGTGTGCTGTACAAAATATCACGTGACCAGGTTAGCATTAAATGATGTTGGCTAATGTGTAATCAAAACTGCAGAGCGTCTTTAGACTTTCAGTGCTGAATTCTTTGCTCTGCCATTCAACCGTAAAACCACGTCCACCTCTCGTGACAGCTGAAAGCAGCCAAACTGGAGATCCGTGACCTGCAGGCGGAGTTCGAGGTGGAGAGGAACGACTACCTGGCAACCATCCGGCGGCTGGAGAGGGAGGGTCAGCTGCTGCACGGTCTGCTGGAGCGCATGGTGCCCCTGGTGCGCCGGGACTGCAACTACAGCAACCTGGACCGCCTGAAGAAAGAAGCTGTGTGGGACGAGGACAGCGCCGCCTGGAGGCTGCCGGACGTGATGGTGCAGAAAACAACGCTGCCTTCAGGTACAGCGTGAAGAGGAGACGGAAAAAATACACTTACAGACAGAGCTGATCAGCTTTTAGTATTGGTGTCGCTTGTGACACTGTGTGTTTTGCAGATTCTGTCCCTTAAATATGATCCCTCTCTCTTTCTCTTTGCAGCGGTGGCTCCAAAACCTTCAGCTCGCAGAGGTTCAGCTGCTGATGCTGGAGACCCAGTGATGGTGCGTTTATGTTCCATGCATCTTCCTTTCCACACACACACTGAAACACAGAGACTTACCTCTGTATGTTTTCAGCAGGTGGAGGAGGACAGATACAAGGAGATGCTGGACCGCAGCGACAGCGAGAACATCGCCAGCAGCTACTTCAGGTCAAAGAGAGCGAGCCAACTGCTGGGACGTGAGACGACCAGGGGACACGGTAAGACCAGGTCCCGCAGGCTTCTCCACTGACTCAACAGCACAGGACAATAAAGACAACAAATAATTAAATATAAACAGTTTAGTTAGGTATTAGCTATTGTAGAAAATAACATCTCTTCATGCTCACTGTGGAAAATTGGTGGTGGAATGTAACTAAGTACATTTACTCAAGTACTGTACTTGAGTCTTTTTTGTGCCACTTTACATTTATACTCTATATAAATAGAGTATAAATCTCAGGGGGAACTCTTGTACTTTTTATTTCACTACATTTATCTATCAGCGATACTTTACAAGTTAAGATTTGCACACAAAATATGTGAAAAGTTGATGAAATATTATGTTTTGTTTTAAATTAAACCACCCAGCGGTTTATACAAGTCAAACTGAAACAATTAATGAAATGACAGAAAGTTTCTTTAGTAAGTTTTCATGCAAAACATTTCATAGTTCCAGCGTTACAAATGTAAAGATTTGTTGCTTTTCCTTTTATACTGTTTTAATAATTTTAATGTGTTTGTAATAATTTTGAGGTTTGGATGACAGAGTGATGGTGTCACTTTGGGCCCTGCGTAGTTTTTAGTTTTAAGAATTTTGCAAACCAAACTATTGATTCTTAATTTATGGAGAAAATAATCAGCAGATTAATCCATAATGAAAATAATCATACTTGCAGGCCTGTACAAAATAGTTCAAAATGAGCTCAACCTCACGCAGCTTTAACAGTAAAATCCTGCCTTAGTCTTGGGACATTTTAATGCACTGGGTTACTTTTACTTTTAATACTTCAGTACTTTAAGTACATCTTGAATGCAATTACTTCTACTGAAGTAAAAGATCTGAATACTTCCTCCACCGCTGTCGTCATTCTGCGTCTCTCATCTTTAATTTAGATCCTTAAGTTCTTTCCGGGTGAGCAATTAATCATAAAACAATTTAAAGAATGATACAAAAGTAATCATGTTTCGATTGTAGAAGTTTACAAAACTTAAAATTTTACCTTGTGTTTAAAAAGACACTGAACACAACAAAATAATAATCTCACATGATTCAGTGTCAGTGACAGTTGTTATTAAATGTCTTTAGCTCAGCATCCATATTCACATTTTATCCAAAAGACACTCTTTCAATTCTCAAAATAAAAATCTGAAAGTTTCAAATGTGGCTACTTTTTGCAGCAGTCACAGAGCCAGATCTATTTACATTTAGGGTTTTTTTCCCTCTTGCGCTGGTTTTTACCCATCTGATGGAGCTCTTCTCCTGCAGCCATCCACTCTCCTCCCCTGGTTAACGGGGCAGTTCACCTCACTATGAGCGGTTCGACCATGAGCCCTCCCGTCAGCTCACGCCCCTTCCGCCTGGAGTCGTTGGATGTCCCGCTGTCCATTGGTAAGGTGAAGCGCAAAAAGAGCAAATCTCACATCCACAGTGAGGGGATTTGAAAAGTCTGCAACGTCTCATCATCAACTGTGTTTGACTTAAAAGATTTTATACACTGTGACTGAATTTTTGATAACCACTCCTAACCAGACATGTATACATTTGGCACTTTTTGTTGATATTAAGAATCAGGTTGTGTCACTTTTGAATGCTCATTTTGAACAAAATGCTACCTACAGTATGATACTACCCTTGAGATCTTGCACTGTACCTACAAACCTATAATTTGGGCACTGAGAGACTAAAAGTTCAGCTACTATAATAGTTATCTTCTTATGTATTTTACTGTTTCTGATTGTAAACCAGAATTTTAACCTGCTCCTTAATTTACTTTAAAAAAAGTTCAGTAGATCAAATAAAATAATTTATCCACCGTATGGGTAATTTCATTTACTTTACAAAAAAAAAAAAAAAAACACTTTTAACCTTGTTTAGAGTGTGATGAACAGTCATGAGAAATAAGATCTCAGTCACCATCATGTCAAACTAGTCTGTAGTGTCACAGAAAATTAATGACTCAGCAGTGGGTCAGGGGGGCTGTTGTCAGGGCAACAGTGTTGACAGTGAGTAGACGGTTATCTCATGTTACATGTGACCTCTGGGGTCAGTGGTGTGGGTGTTGGTGTGACTTTACTTAATAATAAAGATGGAAAACCCCTTAATTTCTGCTTGAAAATTGGCGGTTCATTAAAATTTTAGTTTGGTGCCGATATCAAAAGGTTGCATAGATTTGTTTTAATAATCAAGAATATAAATATTCCTACCGGTGACTCTGTATCTTATAGAGGAGTATTGGGGCATAAGGGAAAAATGAGAGATTTTTTTTTAATTATTGTGCATTATGAGAATAAATTCCAAATATTGAGAATAAAAATGAACTTTCAATATCTAGAGCCAGGCATAAAAAATAAATAAATTGGAGGAGGAATATTTTTATTTTTTGCATTTTGAGAATAAAGTTGAAATGTTGAGAATTACGTTGAAATACCATTTCAACTTCCAACAACAACCTAATTCTTGACATTTTGACTTTATTTTTGATATTTTGAGTTCATTTTTTATATTTCACCTTTATTCTTGCGTTTTCACGTGTATTCTCGACAGTGCCAATTTATTCTCAATATTTCTACTTTATTTTCGACATTTTGAGTTTATTCTTGCCTTCTCAACTTTATTTTCGATATTTTTTACTTTATTCTTAATATTTTTGCCTTAATTCTAGCCTTTTTTGCCTTTATTCTCGTCATTTCAACTTTATTTTCTACATCTCGACTTTATTCTATATTGACATTTTGACTTATTGTGATAATTTCAACTTCATTTGCATCATTTTGACTTTATTCTTGACATTTAAACTTTATTTTCAACAATTTTGAGTTTATTCTCGACATTTTTACTTTATTTTTTAAATGCAACCTTAAAATCCTTCCTTTTTTTCTCCTCTTGCCTGGCCCTAATACTCCACAGTGCTGTAACTTTAAGTATAGGAGTTACAACAGATGCACAAAAATGCAGTCTGATTATTTTTTGCAGCACAGCAACATTTCAAATGCTTTATAGTTTCTGTTGTACCTGTACTGATAAACTCAATCCTTTCTGCAGCTCACTTTTCTGTCCATGTATCACATTTCTGACTTTGGCTATGGCCTGATTTCTTCACTCATTGTTTAATATTCCTTGACCGGCAGAGAGCCGTGTCAGTTTCAAAATTTGACACCCTTTCTTTGCCTGTGTGCAGACATACTAGACACAGATACTGGCCCATTAGGCGAACCCGTTGCCTTCCTGAGAGATAACACGACAGAAGGAAACTGTAATCGTCTCTTACAATAATCAAGCACACACTTATTCAACGGCTTCAAGACTGTTGCGTAACAAATGCTTTGCTATTCAAATAAGTCAGTGGCAGGAATTAGAAATCTTGCATGCAAAGGATATCAAGACAACAGAAAGGAAAACAACGGTCTGCTGAGTTCACACGGAGGTGGGGCTCAAGATAATCGGATAATGGAAGAACAGCTGAGCAGGCTTTCTCGTTGCTCGAGTGGCGTGTAAGATGAGTAGTATGACTGATAGTCTATTCTATGAGTGGAGTGTTGGAAGGAGCAGTGATGTAAAGCCACTGTGCAGGTTTACAGGAAAGAAGGTTTGACTGAATGACTTCACTTCTTTGAGCCACACTAACCCCACTAACAGGCCACTTAGAGTCTGAAAAGGCAAACCATTAAGAGCTCAAATGAATCCCATTTAAAATCACAAGTCAGATAGTCCACATGAAGTGGCAACTGTTTCATAAACTGAGCTGCATAGTTCAAAATGTTGGCTCAATTTATTACGTCCACAGAAACAGATGGACTGATCTAAGGTGTAATTCTGTGTTTAATGGGATTGACGGATTATTAGAAGTGCAGTTGTATGAGGTACTTATCCGTGGTCAGTGTAATACCCACAATAGATAGTGATGTACTGCTGTAGACAGTGATAGCAGCAAAATGTGTTTTAGCCACTTAAAAATGGGCCACCAAAAGAAAAAAAAAAAAAAAATCAATATCTATTCAGGTGTACTCTATATTTAGGATGTTTTCACTGCTTTAACTTTGCACCAGATAGCCTTTTCCAAGAGGAAACCGCTATTAAATAAGTCAATTATCATCCTCTCCAAACCAACCAAACTCCATACACAAAATCAGTCATTTTACCTCACAGAACACGGAGTTTCTGGTGTACCACTGCCTCAATCAGTTAGTTTGTGTTGTGTGACTTCAGTGAATCTAAACTAATCCTTTGAAATGCCTTAGTCACACAATCACGCAAACAAACTAACAGTGGTAGACCAGCAACTCTCAGGTTCTGTGAAGTTAAATCACTGTTTTTGCCAAGAAGAGTCTGGTTGCTTTGGAAAGAGCAACATTTGTCTTATTTAACAGCAGTTTCTTGTTGAGCTGTCTGACAGCAAAGTGAAGAAGTGAAAATATTCTAAATACACTGTATACTTAAACTCATTAATTTCTCTAAGTGACTGTCAATAAGTATCTCATACAACTGCACTTCAAAAAAACCTTAACTATCCCTTTAAACTTGTGAGGATCAGGATAACAAAACACAATATACGTCTAAAATGCAGACTTCTTTATTTTCACTGATTTTTATGGAAATGGTGTAGGTAAAAATAATCAAATTATCATTGTTTTTCATTCTGTATGAACATTTCCAATATTTGGACAATGAAGGCAGTTACATGAACATTTGTCACACATTTTTTTAAAATCACATAAATCATATGTACCTACTGTATAAAATAATAGTAGAAACAAATCAGTGAACTATCAATATATCAGATCTCAGTAATAATGTACTGCTGGTAGCTACTAAAGATGATAAAACACTGAAAAATCACCCGAAACACTTTCAAATTTTAGTTTTACAATAATTATGAGCTGCACAAACTGATGGTTCCAAGGACTGTACTCAACAATCCACTTACAGGCACATCTGTGAATTATGAAACAATTAGTAATGTAAAAAAAAAAATGTTGATTTGAGCTGATGTTTCCTTTAAGTAGGAGTACAGTGGTGCAGCATGTTATGTACATTATAACCAGGAAAGAACAACATTAATGGAAAGCCACAATATGGCTTATTTATGTATGTTACCACCATTCTTAAATGTGATTTTTGTGCAGAATAGGTTTTATTACTGAGAACCAATCAAGTCTAGCCACAAATGCACATGTGCATATTAACGTATGCAAAATGTATTTTAAACATTCAGCAGTCCAATGCTGGATCTGATTTGCAGAAGTAATATATGAGTGTAGGCTGGTACTTTAAAAATATACTTACTTTTTTTAATATACACTGTTGAGCTATTTGGACGGAACTAGTATTGCATGGGGACCTTGAGTAATTTGGAATAACTGCAGTGGTTGTCTGTGATATTAATCCTGTGTGGATCCGTAAACCGTAAAGTAAAAATTCCAATGCAAATTACCTACCATATTTTGCCAAATACAGAGGTCCTGTGATAAAATTAGTCCTGTGCAAATCAGCAGGGCTTTAACATTATCAATCGATGTGTTTGATTATCAGTTTGTTCTTTCGACCATAAAATGTCAGAAAATGGTGAAAAATGTTTAGTTTACTGTCAGAGAGGACTTAAGAATCAAGAAAATATTCACATTTGAGAAGCTGAAACCAAAAGTATTTGGACTTTTTTTCTTAAAAAATGACTCAAAACGATTATCGATTATCAAAATAGCTGCCAATTAATTAATAGTCGATTAATAATCGATTAATCATGCAGTTCAACAAATCGGTATGTTGGTGATTTATGGTTGATTATTTAAAACATAAACTCATCATATTCAAGCACAGCCACAAAACATCTGTTACTTGATCTAAACAAGATGCAAATGTGCCAAAAGTGGGTAAAACTCAAAAGTGTATTATTAATATGGCTGCTGAAGAACAAACACTCTTCTGAAACGTCAATGTTAGCAAATTCAAGTAAAATACAGACTTTGCTTATCCAGTGCTAATAGACAGGAGTAATTTCTAAATCACGAGGTCCCGTGGTAATACTAGTCCCATGCAAAAAGGGCTTTAGGCTGATTTGGTGTCCTGTTGTGCCTGATCAAGTCATATCAAATCTATTTGTTATAGTACAGAATAAGAGATTCTCATTAGATGGTGTTACATTAACATACCATTTTAAATGTGTAAGGGGCATTTTCAGATACTCTTGAAACCTACAGAAGAACAATAGTTGAAAAAAAAAAAAAACTGCCCTCAAGTAAGTGAGTAACTGCAACCTACATTCAAAGTGTTAGTATTGCTCTTTACAGTCTTCCTCTTCTTCATCCTCTTCTGCTTTCGTTTGCCAAAGTGCCAAGTGCCAAGTTCCAGCTTAATGCCCTAACTCTCTTTAAGCTGATGGTACTCTTGAACTCTTTCTGAGCACTGCATTTACGCAGGCAGACTCCTGCTGTTCATCTGTTTTAGACTTTGAGCAGCCCGAGCTTTCTGAGTGCTTCTTTGCGATCGGCTCCCATCCCGGGCACCACCATCACAGTGTATCCGACTGAGTTTGAGGGTTTGTGCTGTGCAGCCTGAGCTGCAGGGGTGGTTGTCGCTGGCTTGGTGGCTGCGATGTGTCGCGGTTCGGGACAGTTTCCACCTTTTTTGTGGCTGTCCAGGGTAGCAGAGCGCTCCAGACCAGCTGCCTTCAACCCATTGGACTGAGCGGGGTGCGATACCGGCTGTTGGTCACGTCTGGAGTAGTGACTGAAACTGGCACTGCTCTGCAGAGGCCTGTTCTTTGGCTCTGAGGGCACTTGAGAATAACAAAATGATGGGCTTCTTGATGGATTAACATTCAATGGACCTTTTGTAAATCTGTTTGGTGTTGGGTCCAAAGAGGAGTGAGGTTTAGGGGGAGGCAGCGGGGCAAGTGTCTCATTTTCTGGCTGCTGGTCTTTCAGGAGGCCCAGTTTCTGCAGAGCTTCCAGTCTCACGACCTGGGGATCTGTAGCATGCTTTACACCGTACGAAGAGTCTGGCTTTACAGATGCTTCAGTTTGTATTTTCGCAGATATGTTGGCAGGAATCTTTTTGGGTTTGGGGGCCACAGCTGGAGGACCCGTCTTAGGCGTAGACGCCTCTGTGTTGGGTCTATCAGATCTTGGTAAATTTCCGAGGTTTGAGTCTTCCTCTGTCACAGGAAGGCGCTGGTCCAAGTCTATAGTATGATCAATTTTGGGACATAGAGGCGTCTTCTTTGTGGAGGCGCTCCTTCGCAGGTGAACAAGTGCCTCATAGGACAGAGGACCTCTGGGTAAAGGAGCTTCAGCTGTCTTAACGGAGTGGTCCTTGGGTTTGGTGGGAGGAGGTATCACAACGTTAACCTCTAAAGGTACTTGGGGAGGTTTCTGGCTGTGTTTGTGACCAGGTTCTTTGCTTGAAGGAGTGAGCAGAGGCTGGGGGCTGGGTACAGAACGTGCAGAGCTGCTTGCCACAACAAGAGGTGTAGGAACCAGGTATTGCTGCATGGGTTTGGTGTCAACATTTTCCTTTATGGACTCCTTTGAGGCCTGTTTTGGTGAACCTGAAAGACAAACAAGCACATGTTCGTAAACAGAGATCCAATGCATCTCCCTTCAGAGTATTTCATTGACTACTGTTAAGCTAATTCTGCACCTGTGCCCAGAGATTAACTCACTGTTGAGTTTGCTTTTGCTCATGGAGGCTGACAGGTCAGCCAGTTTGGTAGCAAGGTTGCCAGCGCCGGGCATTTGGTCAGGCTCATCATTGGACAGTCCACTATCCTCCTCAGTGTCCAAAGACTCAATAGTTTCCTCCAAAAACATGAGACAGGCCTTCTCTTCAGCAGACAGGTGCTCCAGACTGTCATCACTCTGTAATACATAAACAAGACTTTCATTTTGACAAAAATAAACAATGAGGTGTCCCAAGTGACATAAACTTGACAGAACGATTGATATCACCTCTTATAAGGCTTTAAATCCTTCACTTCTACAGACTCTTTACTTCTCTAGGCACAGAACTGAAACCAGATGCATCACTTAGCTTTGTAACAGTAGTAGAACTGAACATGAACTTTGAGTTCAAGAGGGTAAAGTCAGTAACTTACAAAGCCAGAATTGGCGCTGACAACACTGTCGCAGCTGCCAGCACTGTCCATGCTGGTCATCGTCTCCAATCCAACGCCACCTGGCCAGGTATCACTCTTGGGCATCTTAGTGCCCTACTTGTCCAAGGTTAGTGGTGCAGATTGTTGTTTCACTCTGTGAAAAGGGAATACATGTTGAGTTAGACTTACAGTTTAAATTGTTCCTCTACAAGCCTGGCAGTTTACTGACATCAGACAGAATTGTCCACTTTTTAGACTCCATTTCTATCAATAGTCTGACGTTGCCTCCATTCTAACTGATGTTAATGGGGGAGGGGGATTTAAATTCCCCTAATCAATCACTACAGACCAACATCTCCAACTGAATTTAACATCATTTTAAGTTGACACTGATGCATAGCCATGCCAACATACGGGTCTTGCTGGGGTTTTCAAGAGTACAGTAAAAGTAAACACAAACTACAATGTCGGGCAATATTGAGAAGACAACACGACTATGTCAAATAAATTTATCTTGTCTAATGGTCACCATTGTTGTTATTACTCCTACTTGGTTTGTGCACACAGTTTGACAGCGCCGTTAGTCCTGCCCGTGGTGCTCATTGCTTTTTCAACCGAGAAACTGAATCTGCTCTCTCAACTTAGTTGACTGATTTTTGTTTGGCATCGTGACATGACACAGCAAAGATCTAAACCAAGGTAAACTGAGCAGGGCAATAATATTCTTTAAAAAAAAAAAACAACAGACAAAGCATTCAAAAGTAGGTTCCATGTAATGGACCATATTATTTTTCCATATTCTAGCCACAGTGATTATATCTCATGTCTCCGTGGACCATTTTTCACAGGTTTTTAGATGGTCTGTCCTCCAGAACACATAGATTGACTCTATTAATATATTACAGTATACCAGGGTATGTAGTAACCTCGAAGGAGTGACTTTCAAAATCATCAAAAATACAGACGCACACGTACATTTTAGGTTTAGGTTTGAGTTTGTCAGTGAATAAAGGCTGCACAACTGCTGGAATAGCATTGCAATGATGATCAGCTCCACCTGCATGGAGCTGGTACTGTCTGCCGTGGAAAACAAAGCAGATGTAGCCTTCAAAAAGAAAGTCTAGTCGGTATGACGGTATGAAAAAATAGATACAACCAAGCCTACTGTGGCGTCCCTATAGGACCACATTCGGAATTTACTTTAAAATCCTTTTCTATTGCATTACCTTGCAATACTTTGAATCATCTCCCTTGCAACATTTTGCTCTATCCTTACAATAGGTTTTGTGTTACCTCGTGCTAACCTTATGCAGCAATTTCTAATCAGAATAAAAGTGTATCCAGTTTAAAAGTAATTGAGGGTGCATGAGCAGCATGTAGGCAGAAAATACACTGGTGCCCTTTTATGACAGTTTTTTTTATAGACTTTTCCATAATTTAGAATACGGCTCAGGTTGCAGGAAAAATAAAGTTTTTAGAGTAAATTGTACAAATGGTAGATTGGAGTTCAATGAGAGATAGAAAGTATAATCAATAGTAAGTGCACCAGACTATACCAATACCAACTGGTTCTTTAAAGAATTAAGAACACAGAGGCCAACCCTCGATACTGTTAGTCTGTATGAAAGTTTGCAAACAAACAAAAGAAAAGTGCCACATACTCATCATGACAGATGTTTAGTGCAAAAATTCATGATAAACAGATGCCCAGCAAAAAAAAGGCAACATGTGAATTCTCTCTGGTTATTGATCAACAAAACACTGATCACATCTGACAAACTGCTGCAATAAAGCAGAACAAAACATTCAGTATTTTTCTTACTTGATTGTCTGCATTAACCTAAATTAAAGAACTTTGACCACATCTGATTTATTGCCATATTACAACAGTCTTTAAGCTGTAATGGAATTTAGACTTTGGGTCTATAATTAATAAATATATGACGGTACAATGTGCACAGACACTTATTAACAATACATGGCTTGGAGTCAAACATTTGTTTCCAACAGATGTACGCAGATCCGGAGAGGATGGAAAATGAGATGTTGTGTAATCAGCACCATAGGGAACTGGACAGCTCCAGATCAGGCTCATCCGTGTTTACTATTAGCTCAGGATTAAATATAAACATGTCACACATGTAAACGTAACCCTGAGTTATTTCAACCCTGGATTAAAATTAGTCCTGGGTTACTTTAATGTCATTAGCCCGCACTGTCTTTAAACATGGCCTAGATTGTGGCTGGGGTTGTGTAAGGTTGGATATTTTGATAAGGAATTATAACATATTGCACAAGAATCTGTGTCTTCATAAACACATTTATAATGCAGCAGCATGACTAAGACTAAGAGTGCACTATGGCAGACTGCAAACATAATCATGCCATTAAAGAAAAACTAATGGGTCCAATGGCTGGCACAGAATTATTGTATGCATTGTTTGAGCTGTAGGGGAAAGTATCACAAGAGAAATAGAGAAATTTAAGTGTTCAAAGACAACTCAAAAACTATAACACATTTAAAAATCCTAAACAAACCCTTTACAGCCTCTGTAGAATTAACTAGCCCAGTGGTTTTCAAACTGGTGTCCAGGGACCAACAGGGGCCCTTCAGTGGGTTGTAGGGGGTCCCAAGCAAAAGAAGGAATATTTTTAACTTTTCTCACATTTTTTGGAAATTGGAACAACAAGGGAATTGATTCTAATTTATAGTGGTCCTAGTTTGATCATCGACTGACTCTGAAGATAGTCTAAAGCTAAAAAAAAAAAAAAGAAAGCCTAAAAATAATGCTCAAAGGGAACTCCGTAAGACAAAACCCTCTCAAATTGTGGGTCTGTAGTGTAATGTGCATCTGCTGTGGGGGTCCTTGACATGAAAAATTTTGGGACCCCCTGAACTAGCCTATCTAAACAGCCTCTTGACAGGTAATCCATAGCTTTTGTAAATTATTGTTTTTGATGCATTGAATTATTTGTGGTCAAGCCCCTACATCCAGCACTTAAAAATCAATTTCTGCAGAACTGTGGCCATTTTAATGCAAAAACAATAGGAAATTTACACTTGTTTTCACAACATCTATATTTTCTTAGTGTTCTTCTAGATCTGATTTTATGATCACATACCTTGTGTTTAGGGATATTAATAATTAATAGATTAATCACTGTTAGACATTGTTTTGTTTGGTGGCACCATTTGTTGGGTAAGAACAGGCAGATAAGAGCAGGTGTTTTAACCGATAGCGTCATTGTTTTATTATTCTGTTCATTTGAATTGTTTGTGTTCCATGAGTTAATGTTTCACATAACTAATTTGCCGCTAGAATTGATTATATAAAACTTAAATTCCAAAACAGACGTGCATTTTGTATCTTGTTAATTATTAATGATTAATTGATTACTGATGTTTTCAACTATCTGTTGAGGAAAATGCACAAGAATTGCAACCCTACACGTGAAGGCACAAGTCTTTTCAACAGTTGACTGGGGTTGTAAATCACAAGTTTCATCACAATACAATATCATATCGATTCTTTTGATAACTGATATCACAAAGTCTGCCGCCATAAAATTTCAATTTGATTTCAATCAGGGATATGTGATCAATATCATACGATATCATATCTCCATTTAGCACATTCAGTTACATTTGTTACATTTATCAAAAGCAAATAAATTATGATTTGAGACTTTAATGACTGAACTTTTCCAGATATGTGTGACACAGACATGCCATGGGAATTTCAAAATAAAAGCATATCTTAAAGATGACAATATACAGTAGATTGATATTTTGCCTTTGCATCGATTATATTGGATTGATGAACATTGAATCGATGCATCCACCCAGATCGGTGTATCGTTACACCCCTACAGTTGACTTTTTTTAATCTCTAAACAGTCCATGCTCACGACTACATTGTTGTGCAACTGTAACTTTTGAGAAAACAATGAATTCAAGGTGACTAAATGTGAACTGTGATGGATTTAAGCAAGTCTTAAGCTTGCTGCATGTGTTCTGATAGACATGTAGGGTCTGTGGGTTTGCCACAGCAGATCATGTGCTTGATCCGCATATTTGATTTGGCATACATTTTTTTTCCTGTCTTTTTTTCTTCCTGACACAACCATGGCTTGTACATCCCCAGTGGCTGGGAAGCAAACCGCGGTACACTGTCCTGCCCAAAGACACTTAGACATGTGGCGTCTGCAGCCCGTTGACAACCCACTCCACCAGCTGAGCAACACCCCCCTCATCTGATGTGTTAGAAATTTAGAAATCTAGAAAATAGCCTAGTATGATAAGCTATTTTCTGAACTTCTCTGTCTCACCTGCAGACCCTAGATCCTACATAACCCTGTGGTGTGTTTTACATGACCACCAGCTTCCTGATGACTTGACAGCCTTGTTCTTGGAGAATGACAGAGTATCATAGCTCAGTGTGTTTCTGACAGATAGTGAACTAGTCCTCTTACTGCATGTGACTCAGATTACAGCAGCACACATGCCACTCCTAATCTTCCTCAACCGGATCAGTTTCCCAGGGAGTGGAGGGCAACAGCAATGATCTCCTGGAAGCTATACGATATCCAGTCGGACCACGTTGTTTTACTCTAACAGTCTAGGATATTATTAATTTGGGTGTATTAGTTTTAGGTGGTGAAAAACAAAGCCAATGTAAATATCATGATTAATGATGCTAATATGTAGGCACTATTCTGGCAATGTGGACACTTTGGATAAAGGCCTCTTCCTAATGATGCACTGAATGTGAACTATCATTAGAAATTGAAGGAGCAAAGGTTTAACAGCAAATTAAGCGTGAGATTTCTGCCAGAACAAACACATTTTACAAAATAAATACAACTAGAATTGTATGAATAGAGCTGGAAGTTTGGTATAAAGGCACCTCTGTCTGATCCTGGTGAAAAGAAACTCACTTTTGGATAAGTTTCAACACCTGAGAGGGACAGACGACTAGATACGCTGAGACAGGCACAAAAGCACTCCTGTTCACTGTTCACAGCTTTGCTGCCACGTCTTTCTGTCCCTGTAAAATTTTAGAGCCCCTATCACCAGGCCAGTATGTAAATGTCCCCATTTGTCCTGCTGCATGCAGGCCAGGATATGAATCTGTGAAACAGTGGAAACTCTGAGATAACATTTATTGTGTTCTAACCCAACACAATCAGGGTTGATCACATGCAAATAACAATAGCAGCTGCTGCGGGCTGCAGCCTGGACGCAGTTTGAAAAAAGTACTTTGCAGCATATCAATGGAGTATTTTAAACTTTAAAGTCACTTTATTATATTATTATATAGTTCCTGTGCTGTTAAGTGTTCTGTGTGACTTGTTTTTTCCCTGTCCTAACAAAGCTTAGACTAATAAGACTGTAGTTAGTCATTAACCCCTGTAGACCATTTCCAGTGAAATGACTCCTTAACCACAGACTCAAATGCATCATAATGTTATCTCCATATAGAATACACCTATCAACACCAAGGCAACTGAAACAAAAAACAGGATGAACTCACAAAACCATCTTACGCAAAGGCTGCGGCAATAAATCTAACCGCCTTCCTCGGAATCTGTCGTCAGTATCACAGTCGCACTTCTGTTTTGATTGTGGCTATAAAAGAGCAACTGGCCACGGTTTATTGTCCTTAATGCTTTGTTCGTTGTGCATTATGTAACTGGGTTAAACCATCATTCACAGTTCATTTTTTCCAAGTTTATTTAATGCTCGCTACCTGGCCTTCAACCCTTCCTCAGGGTTCAAGTATGGCTACATTAAGCTATATAATATTGAAAAGATTACCTGCTCCAAATACAGTCTCTACCAAAAAATATAAAACTACCATCCATTGATCAAAAGATGCTGGATATGCATAAGACTCTTACTTCAGTCCCAAAAGACCAATAAACTGCTCTGCAAATAATACAAAAGCTGACTTAACACAGTAAACATGGCATATGAAGGTTTATACGTGTTTATAAATTACTATGTATACAATGATTGGAGATCATATGGCAACAAAGTGTTAAATAAGATTAATTAGGCAATAAAAAAAAGCCCCCTTAGGAATGTCCATGTAGTAGGAATATAATTTGAGAATACTTTTTTGAAAAAGTTGTTACAAACTGTGCTTTTTTTTTGCTTAATTTAGAGTGTACTTTCAAAATGTTCACTTAAAATAGGAGTTCAACTTCAATTTCCCAAAAACAAATTTGTTACACTTAAAAGTGTTTTGTTTTTTTTCAGTGTATTTACAAGAGGTGTACACTATTGTAAGGGTATTGTAAATTGTACATTGTGCATTTAGAGAGTGTGCTAAATTGAAAAACTTAAAATGGTTTACTTTTGTAGACCTTTGTAATACACTATTAGTATGCTTATTAAAGTGCATAATGTTAATTTCACTTAATTATTAGTATATTTAAGCATGCTTACAAAAAGTGCGCTTTAATTTAAGTTTATTTAATGATGTGCTGTAAAAAGTGGCACAAACAAGGTAAACTTTAATATAATTAATCAAGCATCTATTCGATTGGACCCACCATAAGTTAAAGTTTTTAGGTTAAAACGTCATAAATCGAGCACGTACCTGTTTGGATGTCCGCAGGATCAGTCAGTTATCCATCTCCTGCTCCTCCTGTGCAGGTGAAGACAGTGAGCGACTGAGCGGCTCTGTGACACCTGCATGAAGGACTTTGTGCCCGCAGCTTTTAGCCAATCAGAGAGCAGCATTCTCCTTAAGACGCACGAGCCCTCGTCGTCATGGTACCTACAGCTGCGATTAATCTGCTAATCTGTACAAACTGTCTCCGCTGCTGACTGTCGATGTATGTGTGGTCAGGCTCGTTAGTCTACATATTATTTTATTATTTCTGTATAGCTGTGTATAACAGACCCTTGTTATGAAGAACAGACCGTTGCTATGGACACAGATCATAGACTCTGGAGGAGCAACAAAATCATTGTTAAATCACTAAAATCATTTTAAAATTAATATTTTAGGTCAAATTATTTTTTGTACAGAACCATATAACATGCAGGATAATGTACATTGAGCAGGTCACTATTGCAAAATGAAGCCATAAAATCATTTTTAAAAATATATATTTTCATGTGTGCCAATTTTTCTGTTTATTTCACAATAGTGATCTGCTCACTGTACATTATACTTTATGTTGTGTTGCTGTCCCATGAGTGCCATGTATATCTAAAAAGTAAAATTTTCATAAAGCTCAAAAAAAAGTGCCCAGCTTTGTGATAATGCATTTCAACCCAGTTTAACAGAAAAAAAAAAAATTCAAAAATAATCAAATTTGGAGATGCATGGGTTTCACTGGACATGGCAGATATAAAAAAATGTAAACTGAAAAGTAAAAAGACTAAGCTGTCAGACAAAGTTAATGGGTAAAAAGTCAAGTATTTGCTTCTGAGATGTAGTGGAGAAGAAATAGGTTAATAAAGTTGCATTTAAGTGTACAAGTACCTCAGATTTGTACTTCAGATGTACTTGGTTACATTCCCCCACTGGTATTCTCTGTTAACGGTTACAAATGCAGTTCAGTTACCTTACCTGTCATATTGTTTTTCTCATTTTGCTTGATAACTTACACAAACGTCCCAATTCCCAATGGTCAGTGATGGAGGAGGTATTCAGCTCCTTCACTCAAGTAAAAAGCACTAATACCACACTACAAAAAAAAATGTTGTTATATGCAAAAGTAAACATGCAATCACGAAAATGTATTCAGGTATCAAAAGTAAAAAAGAAAATGGCTGCTACAAATGTTTATAGTATATCTAATGATAAAATGTAGGAAAATGGTGAGAAATGCTGCAACAATTAGTGACAACAGTCCAAACCTCAAAATTAGTTAATTAGTATCTATGATATCATCTGTGTTACTAACATGTATCAATATGGCTGCTGTGAAACAGGTCCGTTAATCAGTTATCAAAAAGACAGTGGGGAATGAAAGCCATGTTTTCTTCAGAAATCACTTCAATTAACTGTATCAAAACAGTTTCTGATTAATTTTCTGTTTATCAACTAAACAATGAATTGACCACCAATAATCATTTATAGACCCAATGTTAATATCAAGAGTCTGATTGATCTGTCAGCACATACAGTAGATAAAAGCACAGGTCTGATTGATCACAATGATGGCTCAATTCCACTGGGTTGTTATATAACCGATGGCCTTGACACCCGGATGGAATACAGCTGTTATTAAAGTTATTAATTACACCTGTGCAACTCCTATCTTTCCCGTGACCTGAAGTAGCAGAGGCAGCTGCTTCAGTCGGTCAGTGAACAAATCTTAGATCCTATTAAGAACGGGTAGATGTTCCTTAAAAAAAACATGCAGGTAGAGTAATCCCACTACGCTGGCACACAATCAGTGTTGTTTAGCCAACTAGGGTTTATTTCCAATAGGAGTTATACTGTAGATAGATGGGTGATGTGGGCACAGTTACTATTAGAATAATGATTATAAAGTAGGGGAGACCGGGGGCAACTGCAACACAGACTACTTGGAATACATTAGTCATCTTTTGATAAAACAGTTAACATATTTTCACTAATAAGGACAAGACTGTAATATAAAATTTAATGCAAGAAGTGTGAGTGTTACAGCTGACCCTTCTTAAACCCCGCCCCCTTTTGCTCTGTGCTCCAATGACAGTTGAGCAACTTTAGTACCTAAATCAACTTTCTCCTTTCCTGTTTCCTGTACTTGGATATGCTGTGTGTTATGCTCGTCTACGTTTAAAAGATTCAAGTTTTCAAGATGGTTAAAAGTCATTGCTGGGCTACCTGTAAAAGCAACATGTATTCACATCTTAAGTTGGCTAATGTTAGCAAAATGCTAGCTAATCTACATCATTCATTAGTTGACTAGTTAGTTTGCATTCTGCTAACATTACCAAGCTTTTTACCTAGCGCTTCGCTAAGATTAGCTAACTTATGAGTCGATCCTACATCACTTTTATAGGAAAAGGACTGAGGTACCAATTTATTGAAATATGTTCATTTATCTGACAAAAAGCACGCCAACACAAACAAGGTACTTATATTGGGCCATGTGGTTCAATCTTGCAGCCATGATAAAATCTCATATGCTAGCTAGCAACACATGTTTTAGCGTAGTTTGTTCATGTTCATTTTCAATCAGTAGTCTTAAGATCAAACAGATGTACGTTTAAATTCAGAGGAAAATACTGTACATCCAAAAAGTAACTTTCATACCCCAAAATCTGTTCAACTTCTGCTGAAATGAGCGATCCTGCTCCTTTTCCACTCTAGCATGTTTCTGATTAATTGAATGTGTTACAGTTGCCCCTGGTCTCCCCTAAACTGAACAGAGTTGAAACAGTCACTATAAACATGAACCATAAAAAATGTCCAAGCCAATCAAAGAGTTAACTGGAAAAAAGTGAATCATGGATACAAAACAACTCATACACAACGTCGGCTATAACTTTTTAATTGTGACACAACACTGAAAAAATCAAGTAAATCCAGTTATTCTGTAGTGCTTTGTGTGCAACATTCATTGTTATTGTCCTTGAAGAGTCATGAGAACTTGGTAAATACAAAATACAACAAAGCCAGTTCATAGTTTCACTTTTATGCAAGCCTATTAATCCATAATCACAGTTAAAAATAAACTACCTAAAGTAACAGCTGAGGAAAAACAAATAATTGTTAATTCACATTCAAACAAAGAAATAATCTGACATTTTCGCTTTGCCCTTTGTTTATTCCCGACCCCATCTCTTTGTTTGAACTAATAAAAAAATCTGAAAAAAAAAAAAAGGAAAAAAAAAAAAAAAAGCCCCAATCAAATCCTCCACTCCATTTTTGGCAACAACTCGGCACCAATATTTCCATCACAGTCATGTGAAGAAGAAATATCGGTTCTGCACAACACGAGGCCACAATAAACTGGGCTTCAAAGAAAACTAACCCATGAATATCTTCATCATGGCCTCCCCCAAATTAACATTTCTGAGCTGTGGTTTAACATAAGTGCATGCTTCATCCTTATAGGCAGTGAGTAGCAAAGAGATGATGCCTGACTTAAGCTTAAAATGTGAGAACATGCTCCAATTGTGCGAAACATACAGTGGAACAGAATTCATTTTTGGACGACATGCATTAAATATTAAACAAAAGTGGACCTCGACTCATAGTTTTCAAACACCCTGACCAGAGTTACTTTTAGGCTGCAAATGTGAGCTGAAAAATTAAAAGTCGCAAACGTAAACGGTTAATACTGATTAGCAAAGCAGACTGTACCTGAACAGTTAATGCATTAAGTGATCTCACACAGCATGTCTTACACTCGTTTCAGATTTCTAATCGATAACAACCTTCTCACCATGATTTGTGTTCTGAAATACAATGCTCCAACACCTCTCATCACGCCAAGTGTTTTTCAAAATATGCAGCGATATAAAACAAAACAATATGCATTATTTAAAAAAGATTAGTTCTTACAGCATGATGACATTTGAAAAATTACACACTAGAATTAAAAATTACACTCCTGAAAAACTGTCGTACCCATGAAGAAAAAAAAAAAAGAGCTACAAGTTTGTAAAATGTTTTGTTTTCAGCACCATTAATATGTTTGTCTACTTTAAAATAACCTCACTAATAAACCATTTTGCAACATCAAAAAAAGGAGAAAAATAAGAAGGGAAAAAGTCTCACGTAGGTAATTAGGCTAATTTTGGATCACAATTTTGCAACATGATGATGTATTTCAAAATGCACAACCTCAATCTCAAACCCCTATCTCAATGGCCACTGTTCAGTAAATTCAAAGAGATGTCACAGATAGCACGTTTGTATAAAGATGAATCCAGCGTAGCATTAACACAGCCCCACTGTGCTCAACAAATTCAGACATCTAAAGTTCACCAAATCATCCGTTTGTAGAATTGGAAGAGTTTCTGACACATCTGTCAACAAGGGAAATTAAAAAAAACACATGCTACATAACCAACATGATGAATAACAGTCAAACTTTGTGTGCTGCGCTTAAGACAACAGTGAATAGGATCACATCATAGTGCAAATAATCCTTAGTGGTTGTTTTAAACTCGTTCTTGAGCCAGATATCAGTCTTTGTCACCTAACTTTATTCAGTCACAGGTAAGTGTTGGCAATTTTGTGCATTTTCTAACTGACAACACATCAGCAACTATTTAGTGAGTTATCAATACAACCCAGCCATCGAGTACAGATTAAAACAAATCCTAAGAATTGTTTGCATGTTACTTGACCCATTTAAAGAGATAATTCAGATTATTTGATGTGGGTTTGTTTGAGGTAGTTGTCGATAGTGTATTACCTAGAGTAGATGGCTGTTGGCACTAGGGCTGAAAAATTGATTGGAATTTTATAGAAATTGCAATATAGCCTACTGCAACCTTCAAATTGCAGAGGTGCAGATCCTCACAAAAAAATCATGCATCGTTTAATGTTATGTTCATTGAAAATGAGAAATTATGATTCCCACTAATCACAAATCACACTGCAATATCAGTAAACATAGTGATGTAATTTGTTTGTTTACAGATATTTTGTGAAGATCTTTCAGCCCTAGTCAGCACAGAAGCTGAGCAGGGTCAGCAGCAAAATGTGTTTTGGCCGCTTAAAAAAAGGTGCAAAATTAAAACAGAAAAAGCCAGTTTAAGTGTACGCTTTACCTTGCTGTCAGACAGCCTTTTCCTACAGGAAATCACCATTTTATAAGCCAAATAATGCTTTCTCCAAACCAACCAAACTCCATGAGCGAAATTTAATTTTACCCTGCAGAACATGGGCGCTGCTGGTCTACCACTGCCTCGATCTGTTAGTTTGAGGCAGTGGTGACATGGAGTTTGGTTGGTTTAGAGAAAGCAATATTAGGATATATAATGTCAGTTTCCTGTTGGAAGGCTGTCTAACAGCAAGGTAAAGCTATGAAGATATCCTAAATATACCATAGACTTAAACGGATACACTTGAGATTGATTTTTTTTTTTAAATTGACTTTTTTTTAAGTGGCTAAAATATTCTTTGCTGCTTCCATACTGGCTGACCACCATCAGCTGTAACTAATACATTGCCCATCAATACCTCCTACAACCCCATGTCAAGTGATCCAAACTATCCCTTTGAACACATCTGAAACCATCTCTAACAGACTATAATGATGGTTTAATGACATCGGACCTCTGCAGTAGCGTTTCTGACTTTGAGAACTGACAGCAGTTAAGAAGTAATACTGAACCGGTTAGAGGCTGAACACAGTGTCTGCAGATTCTCCATAGATGTCGCTGGACAATGTGAGGTAGAGGATCACACAAGCAGATTGACAGATAGACCAACAGTTGCCAGACGTGGGGCACAGGGTCGGTGGTGGTTGTATTTGTGAGAGGGAGAAAAGACAAAACAAACGCTCACACTTCGCCAAAATTGGTGTGGCCTGTCTCCTTGGCATGCTCACGAGCTTCCTTTTGTCCCACCAGGCCCGTCTGGCACACCATGCAGCGCAATGCAAAGCGGTTAACGTCCGTGAACTGCCGCTTGCGGCGAGCCTCGTCTGCCAGCTCAAGAGCCTGGGCCAGGATTACGTCGTCCGTGGTGGAGAAGATAGTCTGGGGCGGGGCGTCGGAGCCTGGCGTTTCTTTCTGCAGTGGGTCGTAGTGGATGCCATCGTAGATGAGCAGCACGCGTTTGTGGTAGCCAGCGTCCTCGCCAAAGCGATCCACTCGGACTGTCTGAGTGTCCACCACACAGATCTCACACTGGTAAAACTTGGACAGGATGGACACCTCAATGGCTCCTCCCCAGGTGTCGTCGCGTCTTATCCAAGTGCAATACTCCTCGTTGGTCTTTCCCAGCACTGCCTCCGAGTACGCTGCGGGGTCACTCGACACGATCTGGGCAATGAGGCCTCGCATCTCCGGGGCACAGGCAGGGTCATACACACCACCTTCCACCACATAATACACACTGGTGAAGAGGCAGGAGTTATCAGCTGGGACCACTCGGCGTGCCAGCACGGGCGAGGCTTCCAGGCGCGGTACTTTAGTCACAGTGGAATGATCCTGAGGCTTTGGCTTGTTCTTTTCCTCTTCAACAATGAGTGTGTCTCCTGTGGGGAATGAAACACACAGTTGTGCCTGGTAAGACTTTGGTAAAAGGAGTTAGAGAGGGAAAAAAAATCTACTGTTTATATCTACACAGCTGTTAACTGCATGATTTGCTTATATGAGTGGTGTGAACTGAATTTCATCTGGGTTCTTCATAAGAATGAAACGATTACCAGTTTTACATAAACCATGGTAAAATTCCTGATGATAATTATTACAATTTCAAATTTTACTTATCAGTAAAACTATGTTTGATTACTGCACTTTGAAAAACTCACAGTAAAGTTAGCAAACAGCCTTCCAGACTCAGGCGCAGCAGCAACATGGGTTTGTTTTGCAATGAAAACAGACATCACAAAGGACAGGATGCCATTTAAAATAATTTAGAGGTTTTCAATATGAAACTTGGTTAAAATGATTTAAGTGTATATATCAGTGTATTTTTCAGGGCTGTCAAATTATCATACGATATTGGTCTATCCAGCTATATCGGTCTATATCAGTATCGGCATATATTAGCCAATAAATATCTGCTAAGCTAATATCTGACTTGACAGATTATGTCAAAACATTTAATTTGTTGTAATAATGATGTCAGTTAGATTTGGTTCAGTCAGAGCTGGTAAACATTAAATCATCTATCTTTGCTCAATATCTGAGCCTTTCTTACCCTCAGGCTGTACATAAACTACAGGTTATATTAACTTCTTTTTAAATACAAAGTGTGAATTATTGGTTATCTCATCAGTATCAGCCATGAGAACCAGGTAATTAACAGTTATATGTATATATAAGTTTCATACCATTTCTTCCTTTATAGAGTTTAAGAATTAAATTAAAGAAATTCCACAGCAACTTTTCATTACAGAAATGGTGTCACTGTTGTTCTAGGTAATTCACAGAATATTGTCCATAGTTTTTTATTATATTTCTTCTAAAACTTACTTAAATGTTGAAGGGTAACCCAGGTAGTTTCTATTTAGTTTTTTTGTTTGTTTGTTGTTTTTTTGTCGTAATTTCTGTAACACAATGGGGTTTTTTTCGGTTTAAGTGGAGGCAGATAGTCGCAGCCTTATGTTCGACAGGGAACAAAGTGGATTAAGTAAGTAAGTTTTTGGTCTCAGTGACTAATGGGGGACAACAATTTTTTTTAAACTGGTTGCAGCCAACAGAAGCGACTTTAAGCTACAATGAAATCCTTATGGGCAGCTGCACACCGTCAGAGTACACACACTAAAAATGTCTGTTTTTGCCACTGACAGACTCAGGTTGCAATTCTTAGTGTCTGACAACATTATGAAAAGGATCCCTACAGTGATTAACCTTTTTTTAAGAGTAAGATATGCTCATTTAACCAGAAACAGCTGTTTCACTGCTCTCACCAAACTCAACAAAGCAAAGTCCCTTTGCAAAATTGTAATTTTAAACTTGTCATCTTCATTCAAACTCAACAGAAACAATATAAAACATATTTCCCCAACAATCACCAAATTTAGTTTGGTCAAGATAAGCCCTTAATTCATGCTTTAGATGTTAAAATATTGGGAGTGGAGCGAGGGGGAGGGTAGAGACATCAAGGAAGGAAGCAGCAGGGAGAAACGGAGTGTACAGCCAGAATATTTTCAGTCCCTTGGTGGTTAAAGGGTTTATTTCAAACAAACAACCAGTACTTTCTTGGATGTACTTTGACGGTCTGCTGTTGCCTGGAGGAAGTATGCTGTAGCTCAGTTTTCGCTTCTCCCAGCTGCAGCACTCTCCCACAATACTGGACTAATTTCTAAAATTGTTGTGCAAATTAGTAACTTAGATTAAAAACATGGGAAAATAGGGTCCAGGTTGAAAAATATCAGGGTTACCCTTTAATCCAGTCATTATACTTAATGTTATGACATAAGTAGGACAAAAACCGCTGGAACAATTAACATATTAAAATATTTATATAAACTATAAATGGTGTGAATTTGGGTCATGTTATCTGTGTGTTTTGGATGTTTGACAACACACCTGATTTGATGGGGTAGTCCTTGAGGTGAGCATCTCCATTTCGAAGATCAAGGCTGGAGGGTGGATAACCAACCATAATCTTCTGCACATCACAGGGGATACCTGTCAGCTCCTCCACCTTAGTCTTCAGCTCCTGCACACAGGACTGGTGAGTCAGGCCCTGCATTATGTGGCTCCCATTTTTGGTCTTACAGCGAAGCCGCAACATCCTGCCTACAACAAGAGGTGACAACATATCAGTAACACGGCAGGTATTTGGTGCTTTGCTCATCCACAAAGGCTTCTGTTCTAAAGAGATTGTATTGGACAACCCTGTTACTAAGGAATAATAAATAAATCTGAGATTTTTTTTGTTGATGACTATGAAAGCCCTAAATGGAACATATCAAATCAGATTCATATCCTGTTATAATCTTGTTTCTGCTCAACAGTAAATATGCACCACTCTTAGGTCCTTCATTAAATAGTTTGAAATATATTTTGAAAATGTAATCTTCTGCAGTGCAAATCTGAAGCTATTTAGTGTTTGTTTTGTTGTTGTTGTTTATTTTGGTGACGCACACAGTCTTAGGTACAGCAAAACAGACTTTTGTCATTCTAATTATGAGGCATTAAAAAATAATAAAAAGGCCTGTCAAGGAATTAAAGTCAACTTTGTCATATATAACACTATACAGAGTACAGCATACACTTAGGTTCAGTCTCTGCATTTAACCCATCCTAAGTATTAGAAGCAGCTGGCAGCCGCTGTGCAGCTCCCAAGGACCAACTCAAGTTCAAAGTGCCTTGGTCAGGGGTACTGACAAGAGAAATGACCGAGCATACATGTTTTGTGATGGTGGGGGAACCGGAGGAAACAAGGAGAACTTGCACACTCCACAAAGAAGGGCTCTGCCCCAGCTGGGAATTGAACCATCTTGCTCTGAGGTGACCGTGATAACCACCAATCCAATGTGCCTCTTTAAAAGGATACTCCACCCCAGACTCATAATCCACTCAATATGTACTCACCCCTATGCCGATGTGAGGATGGGTGAAGATCTTTAGTTCACAAAACAATCCTGGAGTTTCAGCAGAAAACAGGGTTGCAGCCAAATCCAGTACAATGGCAGTGAATGGAGATCAAATGTAAATGTAAAAAAAAAAAGACACAAAACAAACCCAAAATGTCTCCATCCTGCTCGTGTGATGTAATCCAAGTGTCGTGAGCTCGACATTAAAATTTAACCACAAAAGATGCAATTTACACCATGTTTTTAGCCGAAATGTCAACTGTAGCCTCCCAGGTAGCATGTAAACATGGCGTCGATCTTGCAAGACTTCGTATATCTCTTAATGGACGCACGTGTGAAAATATCACAAGATCGACGCCATGTTTACATCCTACCTGCTACAGTTGACATTTCGGCTAAAAACATGACGTAAATGGCGTCTTTTGTGGTTGAATTTTAATGTCGTGGCTCGCAGACACTTGGGTTACACCACACGAGCAGGATGGAGACATTTTGGGTTTGTTTTGTGTTCTTTTTTTTTTTTACATTTACATTTGATCTCCATTCACTGCCATTGGCTGCAACCCTGTTTTCTGCTGAAACTCCAGGATTGTTTTGTGAACTGAAGATCTTCACCCATCCTCACATGTGTGGAATATCACTTTAAAGAGTCACTTTATTTACATTTTATTGCAAAATTAAAACAAAACAAACTAGTGTTGTTATTTTATTTCATAAAATGCTACTGACTGCTGCATTGTTTTTGTTTTGCAGTTGTATATAATTAAAGCATTCATTGCCAAACACGACTCATGACATTTTTTTGCACATGCTCAGGTCATGTCTAAGGGTTTAAATCACAAGTTTCATCACCATGTATTATATTGATTCTTTGGACAATGATACGATTTGCTGATATCACAAAGTTTGCAACAATACGATTTGATTTGATCCAATTCAGGAGCCTGTGATCAATATCAGATTATATCATAAAGACATATCTTAAAGCTAATGATAAAGATCAATATTTTCATGAGTTGTTACACAATTGAATTATATTTTATTAAATATGAAGAAGCATTTTAACTTAAGAGGAAAAACAACTTTTAAGTGAACAAAAAATGCTGCATACATCAGATTTATTTAGAGCTGCAACAGTTAAAATTAGATTAGAAGCTGAAATCAGACAATATTCACTTTTTTTCTTACCAAATAACTCAAAATGATTAATTGATTATCAAAAAGTTGTCAATTAAGCTAATAATCGGTTAATAATCAATTAATCGATCACTGAATTAATCAAACCAATTAATCAGTTTGGGAAAAAAAAAAATCAGCTTCTTAAATGTAAATACTTTCTGGTTTCTTTACTCCTCTCTGACAGTAAACCGACTATCTTTGAGTTGTGGACCAAACAAGACATTTGAGGACATCATCGTGGGCTTTGGGAACCAGTGATCAAAATTTTTTGCCATTTTCTGACATTTTACAGACCAAACCACTATTAATAAATTAATTGAGAAAATAATCAACTGATTAATCAACAATGAAAATAATTTATATGAAAATAAATAATCAGTTGTTTTAATCATCATCACATCTTATCCAAATGCAGTCATCGTTTTCACCATTCAAGACAGCTGTGGCTATCAGCATGTCCCATTGCTAAAAAGATGTTGGCTGTCAGTGGAACCACTCTTTAGTAGAGGTATTAACGACGGAGCAGGAATTGCTAGGATGAACAGGATCATAGTATTACTGTAACATGAGTTCCCGGTATTGTTAAATCCCTACTGAGGAGTGGACTCATTTATTTAGGGCTCCTACCTTAACCAAAAAATAGTTGGCAACCAGGCAAGAAAGCAGTTCTAACTGGTGGTTACCTTATTTTTCTGGGTCAAGGTATTGAAACACACATTGTAAAATGGATTAACACATTTCCAGTTAACTGGCAGGAGTTGTATGTTTTGGAGGAGGAAAAAAGTAAGCAGAGTTTGTAGAAATGTCTAATGGATGATTAAGTTATGACGTTAGCTGTGAACTTAGCTGCTTATTTGCTAATTGTATTTGATAGCCAACATTATACAGCAAGACCCTAGACTAGGCTTAGGCGGTACCTAATTTTTCATACCTTCCTGAAGTTTCACAGGGGTATATGGAATAGGATGGTTTTTATGTGAAAAAACAAATAGTTAAAAACTGGTGACAGAAGTCATTGTAGCATACAAGACATTGAGTAGCTTAAAATACTTTGCGTCTAATATGCAGTTAGCCTTCTTTGACAAATCTTGGAGGGCTTAAATACTTAGAATAAATGAACACACAGGAAATAAGCGCCCTTTTTCTATAGATTCTTGCAAAAGGACCAAATGACATTTCACATCATTTGACAGCATTTTAATAAGTCCATATCATATTTAATAAATAAACAAGGAGACCTAGGCTATAGAGCAGAAATGACGGGCAAATTATTTATTTTCTACCTATTGTTCCCTATTGTAATAAATGAATTTCCTTTAATATTTTATATTTTCCATCAACGACAACAACAAAAAAAACTGTTGCAACTTATAACTTTACTCAAAATAACCATATTAATTGCAGTATTATCAAAATTGCAATATGGCCAAGTGCGATATCCAAATCGCAGTACCAGGTCCAAAATAGCAATTTTTTGAAAAAGGAAAAATGTGTGAGAAAAGAGCATTATTACAAAGTACTGTAGTGCTGCAGAGATGACCTGGCCTAAAAATCTTGTTCTTCAAATGGAAGAAAACATGGTTGTTTGAAAGGCTGCAACTAACGATTATTTTCAGAGTCGACTAATCAATCAGTTATTTTCTCAATCAATTTATTAACAGTTGTTTGATCAATACAATGGTCAGAATATTGTGAAAAATGCCAATTAGTGTTTTCCAAAAGCCTGTGATGACGCCTTCAGATTTTTTGCTCACGACCTAAAGATATTCATTCACTGTCATATCGGATCATCACGATTCTAACATGATAAGATTTGCAAAATGCAAAAGTGATCATTCCCATGGATCTGATGATAATTTCAGTCAAAACAACCACATTATTACTTTCAATGTTTTTTAAATAACCTGGTACACCGTGATACCTCGATACAACGATACTGATCGTTATGTTGTAGTGCTGCTGTCTAAATGGAGCCTGACAATGAAAGTGCTGATGATCAGCAGCACAGTGGAGTAAAACACATGACAGCGACTTTGCTTTGTTTTGTTTTCTTTGTTCTGTCACTTTACGTTGAGGACTTCACTCAACAACAGAGATAAACAGATAGCAGGCTAAGCTAAAAAAAAAAAACAAGCAAAACACAGCAATGATGTGGAGAACACCTGCACAAGTCGACAAACAGTCAGCTGGCATTTAGCCTAAAGATGTCTAAAGACACACATTTCCCTCTCCGGACTCACAGATGGACGTTAACAGGAGCTAACGTGAACAGGAGCTAACGTTAACAGGAGCTAACGTTAACAGGAGCTAACGTTAACAGGAGCTAACGTTAACAGGAGCTAACGTTAGCTGTATCACGTATCGAAGCATCGGCTAGCTTTAGCATGCTAACCTGCACACTGACTCGGCGTTAGCGGGACAGTTTTTTTTTTCCGGAGCGTTTCCTCTCGGGTTAAACTTTTGTTCAGTTCCGTTGCCTGTCGGCCGACATATCGATACGCGACAGGAAATATTAAATGACGCGACAGCGAGTTAAATTATTTTTGTTTTCTTACCTGCTGTTGACTGCAGCCCTGCCTCAAACAATAAACATCCAGTGAGAAGACCGATGTGTAGAACGTCGGTTACGTCTGTGTGACGTCACGACGCTCTCTGGCACTGCCTGTACCGTAAGTTCGCTAATAGCTGTGAAACAAAAGCCGAAGTGAAATGCTCTGCCCAAGAAGTCAAAATCTAATTTAAAATCCATTGACATTTTATGCTAATGGTTAAATATCCCACCTTTGGAACAGAGCCTCAACAGTGTGTCAGGAAGTTTAATGAGGATTGTATTTTTTTTTAAACATCTCTAAGTTGTTTGTTGTATGTTTTTAATGGTCTTTAACAAATACCATTTCCCATCAGCCCCAGGTTCTCATTTTTTAATTTCTTACAAGTAGAGCCTGACCAATACTAGAAAAAAAAAAATCTGATATTGATCAATATATTGGAAAATATTGAAATGATCCCTCAAATATGGTTATCACACACTTGTGATAAAGACATGTAATTAAGAAAAGGATGAAAAAGGATGAAATATACCCTACATGAAATGCTGCCTTTAAAACTAAAAGAAATAAAAAGACTTCCAATTGGAGCACACACATACGCAGATACGAATATAGACCAATATCGATGCAACAGGCCAATATCAGGACAATTATATTGGCTGACCAACATATAAGTCTAATTACAAGAAGTAAAAAATACATACAAGCCGCTGTTTTTACATTTTAAACTTTTGCATCAGTTAATTAATGTTACCTTAGTAACGGATGAGTATCTCTTTGAAAAGGTTGTTCATCAAACTGTTTTGTTTTCATTTAGTCATCAAGTTAATCATCCATTAGATGTTAATCATCTAGATGTGTTAATCCATTTTACAATGTGTGTTTCCATACCTTGACCCAAATAAAGAAGACATGGCCCACATGAATTGAAAATATTTACACCATGTCAACACAGAATGCCTGTAACATACATACACACACTCATAGTGCATGCATAAAATCACAGAAAATGCAGATTCTGATTATTTAAAAAAAATATACAATTAAAAATACAATCATGTGAATATAAAATGTAACTAATAGAAAATGTAAAATAGCTCTAATCAGAAATACAAAAAGAGCAATAATAAGCTTAGCATGGGACATGAATTTAAAAGAGAATTGTTTGTGTAAATCATCAATGATTGCTTTAAGTCTTATCATAAGCAAACTGCAGGCTATAATCAATCAATCAATCAATCAAATTTTATTTATATAGCGCCAATTCACAACAAAGTTGTCTCAAGACACTTTACATATAGAGTAGGTCTAGACCACACTCAATAATTTTGTTTACATCCGACAATTGAAACAATTCCCCCATAAGCAAGCACTTTGGCGACAGCGGCGAGGAAAAACTTCCTTTTAACAGGCAGAAACCTCGGACAGATCCATGACTCATGGTGGGTGGTGATCTGACGGCACCGGTCGGGTTGAGAGGGAAAGAGGAGAAAGGGAAGAAAGAGGGGAGGTGGGAGGGGTGGAAGAGAGAGAGAAAAGAACAGAGGCAGAGAAGAACAGTAGTAACAGAACATCAATAGTAAAACTACAGTATGTGTACGGAAAAGTAGTACATATAAATATGTAAGCTGTATGTAAATAATAATACTAATACTAGATGTTACAATAATGATAATAAAATAATAATAATAATAATAATAATAGTAGCAAAAACAATGTGATGAATGTTTGATTGATTAGGTGAGTTATAATAATCCACAGTAGAAGATGCAGCAGTGATCAGCGATCCATGTGCGGCCACAGTCCATGGGAATCTGCAGGATGACAAAGCAGAAAGACTCCGGGGAAGGAATCAAGTCAGTAACAGGCATTAATGGAACATAAAACATCTGGGGAGAGAGATGAAGAAAGATAAGATAAGATAATGAAGCCTATTGTAATATATATAATATATATATATATATTGTATCATAATGTGAATGTACAAATCTGAAAACTTATAAAAAAGTTTAGATGAGGACTGTAGTTTTTGTTTTTCACATCTCTAATGTTTGTGCTTTAGCAGCCTTTAACAAAAACACAGTTTCCCATAATTCCCAGATGTTTTCTTTCTTTCTTTTCTTTCTTTCTTTCTTTTTCTTTCTTGCAGTAGTGGTTGCCAGTTTCTATTATGTGGACATAAAACCAAGAAACACATTTAATTTTATTCTATGAAGTTGTTACCGTCCTTAGAGGTTATCTTAGACATGATATTAAGACTTCTTTTCAAGAATATATCTGTAACAGAGGGCTTCTTTTCCCAAATTATCAGTTTTATGAACATGTTAATATCCAATTCTTTAAAAACAAATTACATTTTTTTCTCTGCCTACAGCTGACTGAGCAACTTTGTATTATCTTAACAGTTGTGGTTAATGTAAGAGAGGCCACCCCTCCCTAACTTTTGATTTGATCTCTTCCAATAACTGAAGTCAAATAATTATCAAGCAAAACACATTATCTATGTTTTGTTGAGTTCTTTAATAATTTTGAGACAATTTTACATTAAACAAGGAACAGTTCAATGAATGTCACGCATAACAAAATAACTCTGTAACAGATTTTGAATCACTCCGTGTGCTGCAGAGATCCACGTGTCTCCTTCATTTCTATGGAAAAAAGATCAGGTCCTTCAAAATTCACTCATCGTCTGCTAAAAAGGCACAATAGGCTGCTTTGAGCAGGCCAGTAACTTATCAGTCAACAGTCAAACATTACATAGTCATAGAATGAAACTCGCACCACTGTCTATTATTAAATACAATCAAAGGATTTTGTGTGTATAAATGGCTGATTTAAGGGAGAATTTAAGGAGAAAAGATACATTTACATGCAGCAATTAAAACAAATATTTGGCCATTATGACAACATGAACACAAAAGTCATGAAATCAAACATACTACAACATGTTATGTTTTCGCTGCACAATATCTCTTTGTAGAATACACAGGCAAGAGGAACAGATGAACATTTAGGATTATTTAATGTTTGTTGAGACAGATAACACCAGTTTAATACTGTAATACAGCAGGTATGTGAATGGCAGCTTGTGAAAGAAGAGTAACTTTCTTTATCTACTGCTGGTTTACAGTTTATGTCCAGCAATGTGGTGTATTTTTCTAACAAGACATAAAATAAACAATGCTTCTGTAACATAAGAAAGAATTTCCTTCAGAACATACATTCATATTATATACGTTCTCTAAGATTTAAACCAAATCAACAACAGAACAGATGATGGCTTATTTGATAAGAATCACACCTGCAGGTTAGAGCTGCAACAGTGACTCAATTAATCGATTAGTTGTCAGCTATTAACTATTTTGTTAAACAATTAAATATTTTGAATCATTTTTAAAGAAAAAATGTCCAAATTCTCTGATTTCACCTTCTCAAATGTGATTTTTTTTTTCTGAAATAAAGTCACTAAATCTGTTGGGATTCTGAGAAAAATAAGGGGTTTTGTGCACAGTACATGTTTCTTAAAGAAGGGATCTGTAATATATTCACTGTAATAAATCATAAAATTACTGTGATATGTCATTAGAGATCAAGGAAACGTGATATGTTGAAATACTTTCTCCTCTGACAACAACGCTGCAGCCACAGTGTCCCTGTTTGAAATTTCTACTTCCGCCGTTTCATGTTAATTAGAGGTCAAATTAATGCAGAATGTTGGCTGTTTATGAGTTATAAGAAATCATTAATAATCTTGTAAAAGGAGTAGATGTTTTGTAATGATTAAATTAAGCAATATTTTAATGGAGCCTGGCAGGCAGTCACTGAACTCAAAGTCCAGAGTCTGTGTTTTCAGAGCAGTGGGCTTTTGTTTTCAGGATAACAGGCTTAACTTTACACTGACAGATATAAACAGCCGGTCAACTTACAGTGGAGGACTTGCCTCACTTGTTATTGTCAAATTTATAAAGTTGCACTCGTCTTGTGCTCCTGCAGTGTTCCTGCAGCTTGCCTGAGCTTCATTGAGTCTGGGGAGGACAGGGCAGGTGGACACAACTCACCTAAACCATAAATAGGATTTAAAACTATTTAATACACAGCCTGTGGCTCACACTCACTATTTGGGCTGCTGTAGTCATTTTTGCACGCTCATTGCTACATATGACCCCTTTAACTTTATATTATACTTTAATTAATCCATATTTAACATACTGTAGTACTATATGGGCAGGTACTTATTTGTTTCCAACTTATTTGTACAAAATATTGCTGCTGCAGAGACAGTTTATTAGATAAGCAACTTTTTCCAAAGCTTTCAATTGCAGTTGTTGACTATTTTTGACTTCAACATTCTTCAAATCTGTACATTTGTCTTTAAAGTTAGATTTAATACGCTGATTTACCTTGTAGTTTTAGATATAATTTTATTAACAAGTCACAATTCTATGATTATGCAACTAAGCAGGCTAAGAATCTTCATCTTCTATTATAGAAAACATCCTGCAGTCAGTTTCTATCAGATATCACAGAGTTATCATGTAATATGAGCATTTAATGGATTCTTCTGTCTCATTGTCTGTGACAGAGACACTAAATGCCCTGCTGTTAAAAACATTTGGAATAATACTACCAGCTCTTAGCTTCTAACTATGTAGATTGTACTTTAACTATAATTCTACATATTTTATGTGTGCAATTCTCAATACTAATATTAAAAACATATTTTTGATTTTATATTGTTTGTATTTTAACATGCCCTGCAATGAATTGGGGACTTGTCCAGGGTGTACCCCGCCTCTCGCCCAGTGTCAGCTGGGATAGGCTCCAGCCCCCCATGACCCTCAGGATAAGTGGTTACAGATGATGGATGGATGTATTTTAACTTTTGTATGTCTTTTGGTTGTGGTGTTCATATAAGCCTTTACATGGCCACGTTCAGCCCCGACAAAACATAACAAAACGTTTATTTAAACCAAAATGGTGGTGCACTGACCACCCTGTTGTGTACACAAGCACTCTGCATTGCAACCCCTTTTTAATTCGGTGGTGTTTATATGCATGTTGCTCCTGATTGGGTAAAACCTCTGACACACCCACCAAACAAGAGAAAATGTACCTGAAAGGAAACACGTCATTCAATCTGGAAACCGCAGCAAAACGGTGCTCATCATTTTCACATTGACTGTGCCCCACGTTTCTATCTGCACCCTCACATGTACATTTCCTTTACTGTGTTTTGTTTGTTTGTTTTTTCTCTGGTTTATTTACTCCTTTATGACAGCAAACTAAATTTCTTTGGGTTGTGGACAAAACAAAACATTTGAGGACGTCATCTTGGGCTTTGGGAAACACAGAGGAATTACCATTTTCTGATATTTTATGAACCAAACAACTAATCGATTAGTTCGAGACAATGATTGACAGATTAATCACTAATGAAAATAATCATGAGTTGCAGCCCTGCTGCAGGTTGTCTGCATGGTAGATGATGAGTTTACATTATAAAAATACTTTTACAGCATCTGCTTTAATGATAACATGTTCTGTTTGCTATAGTGAAAATTGATTTTCATCATAATAATGCATAACTTGTTCTCATCACATTCAGCATACAGGGGAGCTAATTCTATCAGTATGTTTAGAATATATAAGTTCAGTAAGGCATTGTAGTATTTACAGTGAGGATTAGTTGCCAGTTCTGTTGTTTTGGTTGACTGATGATTTTGGCGCACATGCAGACGTATTTATGATACTAATGATGAGGCTTTTAGTTTGAAGCCTCAGCATGCAGAGTAAAGTTAAACAGAGCGTTTGTGATAGGACCAAAAACATGAAAACGCACCAACTGAGATTTAACTTCATCCTAAATTTTAATCTGACCATCATTTCCAAGAATGTGGTTTTGTGCCATGAAGAACCAGACGCTTTCATCTTCACTCAGAAGCGGACACAGCCACTAGTTTCTTCGGGGCTGTCATAGTCGATTCCTTCGCACAGGGACTCCTTCAAGAAAAAAGAAAAATGTCACTGACTTTCACAAATTAATGGCTCACAGCAGCAAATCCTATTCGAGGACACTAATAGCTTCCCAGGGGCCCGGGACTCCTCTTTGAAAAAATTGGGTCATCATGTGAAGTGTGGTACTGTGGTACAACAGCCACATTACTGGAGACTCTCCTGTAGCACATTCTCAAGAAGTAATTAATTATTAATCACATTCTGACCCTGTGTATGATTGGCTGTAATTTATAATCTAGAACACTTATTTTATGCAATAACAAGGAAATCAATACTCAAATACCCTTACACTGGGTTGCACAAATGAAGATTAATTTAATCCAAGATTAGTTCTGATCAGAGTTTAGCAAAACTGGGTTTAAAATGAGTAAATCCGAATTTAAAATTAGGCAGAGCTCTGTTGGACAGCTTAAAAGTAATCTCAGTTTACTACATCCAAGTTTACAGATGTAAACAAAAATTACATTTATCAATCAATATAGAGATACTTGCTCACCCAAGTAATAAAAATAATAAATGGATGAATAAAAGAGGGGGAAATCATCAACTTTCCTCTGCCTGTGTTCTTTTAAAAAACATTATTACATTATTACACTGTTTGCTAGCTAGCTAAAAAACAAAAACAAAAAAAAGAAACAAAGAAACAAAGTTATATTATTTGCCAGCTACTTAAAAAGTTCATGAAACATTAAGTTGTTTGCTAGGTAGCAAAAACAGCTAGCTAGCTATAATCAAAATTTAAAACTTTTAAAAAAAATGTTATATTGTTGTTTTAAAAAAATAAGTGTTTTTTTGAGAGCTAAATGAAGTAAATTAAGTATGATTGTAGTGGCTAAAAATGAAAATCATTATATTGTTTGCCAAAAGCAAAACAAGTTATTTTTACTAGTAGCTAAAAAACAACAAACAAACAAAAGTGTGTTTGCTTGCTAGGTGAAAACTTAACAAAAGTTTACATTTTTCACTAGCTAGCTAAAAAGTTAACCTAGTTAGCCTTTTCATGATGCTTCAGCAGAGAATTATTTGAGCTCAATCCATCTCAAAAACGCAACAATTTTAAAATTTAAACCTCCTGAACTTAAATATAAAGTTAATACTGGATCACATTTTAAATTGGAGTTTAAAGTTTTGGTGTAGCAGAATTAAATTTAATTTCGAGGAAAGTTAAATCATTATTTAATCAGGTTTTGAAAAAAGAATCCTTTTTGGTGCAACCCAGCACCAGGTTTCTCAGATTTATTATATGTACAATATAACAGCAACATTATTTCCTTTGAAATCTGAGTTCTGTCATCAAATGGTTTTATTGAGGTCAATTACATTATTACCGCCATTTATTAAACGACCAAATAATCAGTGTCTGATAGTGTTCTTGATAAGACCGCAGAGATGAAACAAAACCAACGACAGCTTTCGTTCTAATTAAAGTGCAAAGGTGATGGAAGGTTAAAGGAACCCAAAGACTGAAAACCATAAAAATACACCACCGTGACAACATATGGACATGGGTTACAATGACATGAGCTGAATTATGGGAAAGAAAATGAAGGGCTGGTTACATGTACCGAGTCTCCAGAATACTCACAGACAACCGCTTCCTGTCCGAGGCTGTAGATTAGAGGAGAATGGAGACAGAGAGAGAGAGAGAGAGAGACAGATAGAAATGTGGAGAAGGGCTGAAGCACTCACAAGGCAGGCCAACAAATACACAACAACACGTACAAATATGAATATGCATTTTAAATGTCAACATTTTTTTTCTAAGTTTGAAATCTGTCTTTTATGTATTATGTTAATTTTGCGCTGAAATTTTCCAATATGGATTGAGTTTTTAAAAATTCAGTAATCCCTGTAGATTTATGAAAGTTATATATTAGGGGTCGACAATTACTGGTTCCAATATTCAATATTTTTCTAATTATTAATCAGAATCTTTTTAAAATCATCCTTTTGCTTAAATTTAATTTTAAAATGCAGTACTTCAGTTCTGATGCAGCTGCCTCTCTGTCTGTCATCTCCACTCCCAGTCTCGCTCAATGTCCCGCCCACTGACTATCTGATTGGTTACGCATCATGAGTACTAGCCAATCAACGTGGAAGGTTACTGTGCCACACATGGGCAAAGAGGAGCACAGGAAATAAAGATTGAAATTTCACAAATTGAAGTGTAACTAGTTTTATTATTTATTTTTTACTTTATATAGTTTATAAAACTTTGGTTTATTCATTTATTTAAAATTTCAGTTAACTTTATAAAAATGCTACTAGAAGCTCTCTGCACTTTTTTGAAAATCCAGTGTTTCCAAGTTTTTTGCAACATTTAATTAAACATAAAGGCATTTAAACAACATATTGTGTTGGGGTGTGATATTCTCATTCTGACACTAAAACTTGATAACAAAGACAAAGATTAATTCAATATAAGATTATTGCTAAGAAGAGTCGAGCAAAACTAGGTTTAAAATGAGTCAAAAGACTTTAACCAATAAGGAGACGCTTGCTTATCCAAATGAAAATAAACAAATAAATTAAAAAAATATGCTAGTACTGTCTGGACCTAGTAAGTATAGATAAGATGGCAGAAATGTTAACTTTTGGCGGTTCTGTATTCCTCAACAATATTTTAAATTATTTGCTAGCTAGCTAAAAAGTTAACAAAAATTTTTGTTTGCTAGCTACTTAAAAGTTAACCAGAGTTACATTGTATTCTAGCTACCTAAAGTTACAAACCTCACAGTTTGCTACTAAAAGTAAAAATTGCCATGTTTGCTAGCTAGCTAGCTAAAAGGTTAACAAAATCTTGCATTGTTTGCTGGCTAGCTAAAAAGTTAGCCTAGATAGCCTACTCATGATGACTAGTTTTAAAGTTTGGTGCAACATAATTTAATTTTAAGCCATGATTAAATTGGTTGGTGCAACCCAGCCTATGATTTAACTGCAAATTTCTAACAAAATATTGGTTATTGGTCGCCTTGATTACTAATAATTGGTTCTGGCATTGGCTCTGAAAAACCCATATTGGTCGACCTCTATTATATATAACTAATAATGTGTTCATTATCACTTTTAACAAAATATAATGAAAGATGTCTTTGATGTTTGTGTGTCTTTTGTATCTCGTAAACGTTCACCGATGAGGAGTTTTCCTCAGCAAAAAGTAGGCATGCTGTTCTGCATATTCAAGCCGGAGACAGCCCAGTGGTGAAGCAGAGGTCATGCAAGACAAACATCTGACTTTGGGAACAGACGTTAAATGAAGAGAGCAAACCATTCAAGACCCAAAACATGCCCTGAGAGAGAAAGATAGACAGAGAGATGGATTCCATGTACGTCATTTTCAACACAAACACTAAATCATCGAGAGGATCCACAACTGAGGCGAGGGAATGCCAAACACAGGGTTAAAACTGTGGTGGGAGGTGACTGATTACAGTTGACGGTGACTGATTTAGAGGGGAAGCCTGTAACTCTGGCACTAACTTGGCTTTGCCGTCCCTCTGGCATCAGAGCTGATGGGGTGGGGGCGAGCGGTAGCCAGGGCTGGTTGCCTGCGCTGTAGAGCCTGGGACGCTTGACCTGGTCGTGACTGGACAAGGGGGTGTAACTATTCCGCCGGTGTATGAGAGCAGAGTCCCTCGGGATTTTACCCTGGTAGGAGATGAAATACCGCAAGAGTTAAGGGGAAAGAGGGTCAGGGAACATACAACACGCCGGCCGGGGGGGGAGGGACACCTGACCAGACACAGCCAAGCAAACTAGCCGTCCTCTCCACATGGATCCACAGCAACAGGTCAGTCAACTAAAGCCGATTTTAGTGACAGAAACTGTTTCAACCATGTCACTCCACCACACAACACAAAACATTAAAGTACGTTAACAATAGATCCCTGATTTCGCAGGAGGGACACACAAACGGCTGCTTTAATCAAAACAGAAAACCTTGTAGAAGGGAAAAAGATTTCAAAATGGGACTAAAGGCTCACCTACGACAGCCTGTCATAGGCCGTGTTTACACCTGTTATTAACAAGCGTCTTGGCGATCTGATCACAAGTGGACAGCTTTGAGTATGTGAGTTCACACCTGGCATTACAATGCATTTCCAGATGTCCAGATCTCACTTTTCCCGCTTTATATGTAAATAAATACTCCGGCCATTTTGTCAGTTGAATGTCCATTATAGTCCATATGGCCGTTTAACTATAAGTTTCAACTATCTGTCTCTTTTTTTCACTTTAACACCACATTAAGCTCTTCTATCAGGCCACAGTCAGCCTCAGGTTTTACCTGCGCCATCAGCAGGCTGGCAGAGACGCTCTGTGGTGCGCTGGGGCTTCATAACTAAACTCTGAGCAGGACAACACAGCTTTAACTTTTTCTGACTGTGTGGAAATCTGATGTTTCTGCATCACTAATGATGAAGAAAGACATTAATGTCAGAGAAAATAAAAGTGTGCATCCCAGCGCACCACGGGGCATCTCTCCTGTCTGCTCTTCACAGTTACACGTTTTTTTTTACAAGGTAAAAAACAACTAAAAGGGATAGTTCACCCCAAAATGAAAATTCAGTCATAATCTACTCATCCTCATGCTGATTGAAGGTCGGGTTTAGTTTTTTTGTCCACAAAACACTGCTGGATTTTTTCTTAGGTAAACAGCGTTGCAGAATCTCCCAAACAATGGAAGTGAATGGTGACCAGTTTTCAAACATGAAGAAAAAAACGTAAAATGCCTCCATACTGCTTGTCTGGTGTAATCCAAGTATCCTAAAGCCCCAACATGCTGCGTTGACTTGAAAGACTCATTTACACCCTGTTACACCGTTTTAGCTTAAATCTTACTGTAGATCCTTAGCTTGGAGCCACTTAAACGTGCACATGAACACCATCTGAACTGGGTGTGTGTCATGTGACAGTGTGCAAATGGCATGTTGGGACTTTAGGAGACTTGGGTTACACCAGAGGCACTTTATGTTTATTTTTCGTTTGAAAACTGGTCACCATTCAGGTACATTGTTTGGGAGATTCTGTTTTCCAGTGAAACTCCAGCTGTGTTTTATGAACTAAAAAACTAAACCTGACCTTCAATCGGCATGAGGGTGAATAGATAATTACTAAATTTTCATTTTTGGGTGAAACTGTCCCTTTAAATGTGTCTACCTGCCAACATTTAGCAGCAGTTTGAGTCAGTGTTTCAACGTTTACACTAAATTTATGAAAGAAACATTTTTATTGACGGTTAACATGTCAAATTTTACAAAAACAGTAAAGCCAAACCAACACAGGTTATTTCTTTGTCACACATGGAGAAAGTCACCAGACTTCTGTTAAAAAAAAAAAGCACAATTTTGTGAGTTGCTGAGTTGGGAGAAACTTTATAAACTTTTGTGAAACACTGTGTACAAAAAAAATCACAATTATCTGGCCCTTCTGTAAATTCAGCAAATGTTATATTTAGTTATTTCTTTCGTTTTGTAAAAACATTATGTCCTGTTTGTCCCAGCAAACTGGCTGCTACTGTTTTGCAGCTGGTTAAAAACAACACATCTGGTCTTTGCAAATGGAAACAGTAACAGCTATGTGTTTATGTGCATATAGAGCAGGAAAGTCCCTCAAGACGAGTGGGGAGAAGTGTTGTAACGCCAGGTGTGAACTGACGTACTTAGAGTGTCCACTTGTGATCGGCACACCCAGGACGCACGTTAACAACAGGTGTAAACTATAAATTGAGTACATATAATCTTAATATCAGGATGCAACCACAGCAACGGTATGATTAGATCAGCCAAGCAAGGCAGCATGTTCAGCCATTTCCTCCATCGAGGTAAAATAACAACTTAACAACTTAACAATTAACAACTGACTTAACTTTCATTAGCTCATAGCTCAAGCCAGACTGATTAATTAGGGATTAAAGGGACAAAACAAAACAGAGAGGGGAGTCAGGGAAGCAAAGCCTCACAGACAGGGGATGAAGTGTGATTGCATTCGACTAGCAGACACAGCAAACAAGACAAAGAGCCTGTTAGACTTTGGATTAGATGTTGAGATTTGCTGATTTGTTTAGAATTATTACGGTATAAGTAAACAATAAACACATATTTTGCTGATATGATCACATTTGAGGCTTTAATGCAACAATGCTGCTGATGCACATTAATGCAACAATCAGATTTTTCAGCTGGATTCGGAAAGACTTACAAGAGGCCGGTCCCGGTGTGTGTTTACTGCCTCCACATTCAGATAAAACATTTCCACTTTACAACCTAGAGGATAAAAGATAGTATACATTTAAATAAAATATTCATATTATGATATAAAATTCAGCCTCATGGCTGAGAGAGAGTGTGTTGTCTTAAAGGGATAGTTCAAATGATTTCAGGCAGGGTTGTATGAGGTGTTTATCATAGTCAGTGATCACTACAGTAGATGCAGGTCAGCTAAGAAATTAACTGCTGTGGACGTAAAGTGCACCTAAAAAATCACTATCATTTTAAGTGTACGGTATATTTAGAATCTTTTCACCAGTTTACTTTGTTATCAGACAACCTTTTCTGATGTAAACTGCATATATACTGTACAAGCTAATATCAGTCTCTCCAAACCAGCCAAACTCCATACACAAAATCAGTAATTTTACTCTGCAGAACACTGGAGTTGCTGGTCTACCACTGCCTCGATCAGTTAAGTTTATTAGTGTTATTGTCTGACTTCTGTGTTTTAAAAGTGACTAAAGTCACACAATCACAAAAACAAACTAACAGATTCAGGCAGCAGTAGATCAGCAACTCTGGCATTCTTTATGGTAAAATGACTGATTTCTCCTATAGAGTTTGGTTGGTTTAGTGAGAGGGATATTTGGATTATATAATGGTGGTTTTTCATCAGAAAAAGCTGTCTGACAGCAAGGTAAAGTAGTGAAAATATTCTAAATGCAGTGCACACTTAAACTGATCTTGATTTGTTTTAGGTGGACCTTTTATAAGTGGCTGAAATACCTATTGTTACTGACCCTGTCCACAGCAGTGCATTCCTTAGCTTCTGTGCTGGTGCCCCTCTCTGCTCCTCCTAACTGAGGATGCTTCGACCAGCATCTACTGTAAGTAACACACTGACGATGTCTAAATACCTCATACAACTCCACTTCAAATAATCAAACTATCCCTTTATGTAAAGACCTACCATATGCAACAGGGGTTAGCTTGAGTACTGTGTGGAGCGGACATTTCATGTATGGTAGATCTTCTGCGGGACAAAGAACAAAGTTAACAATGTCTCATCATTTTCTGCTGTGATCTAGAATGTGTCTCTGTGTGTTTGCGCTCTTGTTTTTATAATCTGACCTGCGCTCTTGTCCAGGAAGTAAGCGAGCAGACAGCGCATCACAGCCTGGTGGCAGATGACCAACACGTTGCCCTGTCTCTCTAACTCCATGATAACCGGCTCCAAACGCTGAACAAGGTCTTGGTAGGACTGAAAGAAAAGACGAGACTGTTTAAACCTCACTGCAGAGGACTACGTTTGAAGGGACAGCTCACCCCAAAATCAGTTCCCTCTGGTCTGTAGTAATCTTGAGTAACCGGGTCATGATTTTATGGAGAGAGACACTGTTTTTGAACTTTTCAGTTTTTTTTTTTTTTTTTTTTTTTGGTGCTTTGAGCAGTACAACCCAGGTGCCATTTAGTCCAGTTACATTAGAGAGAAGGCAGACATCTCTACAGCTGATTTCTCCAAAACTCTGCAAATCACAACAAAAAAATCTAGATGGATAATCAGCACTACAGGCCGGGGGGGAATGTTTTATATATGTTCTAAATATGTTTGATTTGGGGGTGAACTGCCCCTTTAAGCAGGTTTAAAGTCATCTATAGACCTCTAATAGTAGCAGGTAAGAACTGTGAACTGCCTCACTGAACCACCGACTTTCACAGCAGACATCTTGACTTTGTCGCAACAGGAAAAGCACAGGTGTTACTAATGACATTATCTGTGGCTCCGTTCTTTATTAGTGTCCCAGTCAGCCAGCATGCACAATATCAGGACCCTGAAACCAAAGCAGCTTAATAATATTCAGCTGTCATTGACTGGATTATTTATATTAATACAATAATTAAAGTCCTAAAGATCTTTATTTATAGAGCACATTTCTAAACCCAAGTTACAAAGTACTGCACACAAGGCAAAAACGTCACAATAAGAAGATCATAAAAACGATTTCCAAGCAAATAAAACCAGCAAAAAGACCATCAGTAAAAATCAAAGCAAGTAAAACAACAACACAGCACAGGGTGCTTCTGTCCCGTGTACTGAGGCTATCAGTCCTCTGCAGCAGCCATACATTCGACTCCCTCCTGTTGTCCTTTACAGCGTGTCATCCCCTCTCTCTACTCCCTTTCCTGTCTTCACCACAGCTGTCTACATCAAAATAAAAGCATGAAAAGCCCCATAAATATACACATTAAAAAAAGCAAAGGGCAGTCAGTGAACATTAAGTAAACTCGAGGAGGAAAAAAGATAAAAGTATGTCTTGAGAAGAGATTTAAAAGAAGGTTCTCAGGCAGCTCTTCCCATTGTTTCAGGGCTCTAACTGTGAATGTTCTGTCACCTCTAGTTTTCAGCCACTTCTTGGGAACAGATAGAGGACCCAAGGATCTCATATGCGACTACGAAGTCTGATATATAGTATGGAGAGAGGCTATGAAGAGCCCCAGTGCAAGGATGATAAAAGAGGCATAATGTGGTCACTTGTCTTGGTTCAACCTGGCAGCTGTAGTTCTGTCGCCAATTAACGTTTTTTTTGGTTGAAGTCAGCGAAAAGCCTGTTGAAATAGTCGAGATTAGAGGAGATCAATGCGTGTAAATGGTCTCTGTGTCTTTGAAAACAAAAATATTTGGGATTTATTAGACATGTTTATAAGACGGTAAAAAACAAGGCTGCACGGTTGTTTGTTGTGTGCAGCTCAAACTTAAAATTACTCTCAAAACAGATACCCAGATTCTTTGTGACAGGCTTCATATGTGCTCCAACAAGGGAACCAGCAGCTGGCAGGATTTGTTTTGTTCTGTTCTGGGAGCCAATTACAACAACCTCTGTTTTGCTAGAGTTAAGCTGCAGAAAATTTTGTGACAACCATTTTTTGACTTCACACAAGCAGTCATGCAGTGAACTCAGGCTGCCAGGATCAGTGGCTTCAACAGGCAGGTAGATCTGCATGTCATCAGCATCGCAATGAAATGAAACGCCATGTTTACGGCTAATGTTTCCAGGAGAAGCACATACAGCAAAAAATAACAGTTAACAGAGCTTTTCCTGCTGTCACATGTCAAAACATCCTCTGTGAAAAAAGGCCTGCTCAGATGAACTCTGTTTACTGAAACAAAAGCAGCGGTGCTAAAGTTGTGGGATGGAAGCAGAGCGTGAGGTCACCTCTCCTCCTGGATAGCGGTAGTGGTATTTGTCCTGGTCCCTCAAAGCAAACTCCTCTGGGAATGTGTTCTGGATCATCTCGTAAGTCATCTCCTCACACACACCCTGGACAAGGACAGCAGAGTAGTTTGTCTTAATGCCAAATGCACAAATGAATGGAAGCCTATTTACTGCGCATAATAACAAAACAGTTGAATTTTAACTTTGCTGCCAGGAAAACATGACTGCAGGCTTTAAATATAGTCAACATGGAGACTATAAAAACAAAAACAACAGCGGAATCTGCACAAACATCCAGTACACTGTCTATATCAAGGCCAGCAGCCTTTACTTTCGAAAGAGACAGTTTTGGCTAAAAGAATTTTAAAATTCTGTCTTAAACCACAGTAAAATTTAGAGGAAACTGAGCCATCGACCTGGGCTATGATGCAGCTTTTTACTTGACAAAACAAAAACATTCTTTTTCGGTGTATAGACTACACATTTTTACAATTTGAGAACGCAAGATTTCCTTTAGACCTACAACGATGGTAAATAAGAAGTGAAATGTTGAAAAGTAACCATTAATCATTTCCATATAATAAAAGAGTTACTTTAGTTACCTTGTCTTTGCCACTGGAAAAGGGCAAAAGAGCCGCATACATGTGAGTACAAGAGTACCAGGTATGAACAAATCAAATGATGTTCTGATGAACGCCCTGTGAGGTTGAAAACAATCTGCGTCTTAAAGGGTAACTTCAGTATTTTTCAACCTCTCGCCAAACTAAAAACACTAAAAACGGTAATTTTATCATCGTCATGTCCAAACTTCTCAGTTTTATCAGTTATTATCATTGTTATTGATCTAGAACAATTTGATATTTATTAAAAACATTTTGTTTTTTTATTTAGAACATTTGGTTATTTATTAAAAACATTACATACAACCAGGCTGCTTTACAACAATATAATAGATATGGAAATTACATTTTTGGAGAAACAAAAAAGCATAAATTCTGATCAGTTTACACTTGTGTCAGAGCCTGCATGTCCCAGTGGAGGTTGTGGTTCTTCAGAAAGTTAATGTTTTGGCATTAAGCTGATCTGATCGCCAAAATAGACCGAACATCAAGTTTTTTGTTTTGTTGTATTTAAGTTGTACCTTCCTCCGACGTCACCTGTCACATATTCAGGTTTGCAGAGACTTTTTTAAAAATATTTTTCAGAAAGATTATTGTCCCAATTAGTCACATAAACACAAAAACAAGGGAAAATACAGTTCAGGTTGAAAAATACTGAAGTTACCCTGTAACAAATACGCATGGCTAAATGTAGGCTTTTAACATAACTTTTCTCCTTTCACAGCCTGATTGCTTGACACATTTTTTTCTTTTCTGTTACCAGTATCTTTGTAAACTTTGGATTCTTCAGGCTTTTGTTTCTTTTCTTTTTACCTGCTGATCTAAAGTGTCTCAGAAAAACAGATTTTCCTGTCCATCTGAACCAGAACCTCATGAATCTGTAATAACTCTTTTAAAAAAAATATGTGAAAGGTGAGATGACAGGGTACTGACAGCATCAATCTCGTTGAGTATCTTCCACTGTTCATAAGGAACCCCGAGCTCCTCCGCTGTCTGGATTGTTCTTCTCAGCTGGCTCGTCCACACCTTCAAATCTGACAGCTTGTGCTCCTCGATGAAGTCCCGCAGGGCGTGGGCGAACTGACAGAGAAAGAGAGAATTTTTATGGTCTTTCTGCTTCATTAGAGGCATGTTCAGTGGACAGAAACAAGAAAAGGTGAAATCGGAGAGGATTAAATGTGATAAAGGTCATGATTCAGGTGTTCATAATATTGCAGGTAAGTGCACCTTTTATCCCACTGAGCCATCTCAGTAATTGGGTTTTCAGAAGATACTGGCCCTGCGCTTCATAAAATGAGGATTATGTAAGAGAACCCGAGCGATCGCACCTGTTTCCCTCGAGGAGAAAGTTCTGAGTCTCCTCCGATGCGTCCCTCCACGTTGTGGTTGCTCTCTCCGTGCCGACACAGGTAGATGGAGTGCGAGTGAACGTGGATGTTCATGAGGTAGTAGACGATCTTGCTCTGGATGTAGTCCTGCACCCGGTTCACCAGGAAACGCCGGCCCACGTTCATCACCTTGATGAAAGAGAGGTCCCTGCAGGTGCAAATGAAGCGCGTAGGTGAGTCAAATGGTTACTTACTGTCACCATCTAGTGTTAATTTTATGAACTGCAGCTGCAATTCCACACAGTTAGTATGCAAAAAGCCAGTGTGTAGTTAAGAAAAACATTCCAAAGTAAGCTTTAAGGGAATAATCTGATATTTGAAGTTTTTGCGCCTTATGTCTTTCATTCTAACCCTTTTGGGAGGGGGTGCAGGGTTTTAGGGGAAGATTGGGGGTCAACACTACATGCCATGTAGAAATGGTTCACATCATCTGAAAGCTGGGAACCTTAACATTAATTTAAGATGCAGATCAGCACTGTATCAGGTTATTCTAATCATAAATATGTAACAAACACTGTGTTTTTCTTTAGGTGCCGATTCAAATTTAGGACTTTGAAAATTATGATGAAAGTAAAGAATTGTCATTCCCATGCTCCAGTATGTCTCAAAAGTTGTCGCAGCGGTGTTTGGGTTGAAAACCATTTTTTTTACAGGGTTTCTGCATGTTTCAGCAAGTTAAATTTAAGACTTTTTTAAACCATTATATATGCAATTTAAGATTTCCTTCATGTTCATACTGGTGAAAAAAGCTCAAAGGGGTCAGCGAATGTCTGAATCAGTGAACATTGTTTGCTTTTATATAACTGATGTTTAGCTACTAAGTGTAAAATCCACTAGCTGCTCCAATAAATTCTGACCGGGCTACACATGAGTGGTTATTGGTTCCACGTTGGTTTGGTTTTGTAGTTGTTGCAGCCTGATCAGGAAAAAAAATCTTGCCACATATTTAAAAGCGAGACTGAACATACTTATTCATAAAAGTATCATTAACTTCATATATTCAATCCATTTTTAAGACCTGTCAAAATCATATTTTAAGACATTTTAAGGTCTAAAATTTAGATTATTGGATTTTAGACTTTTGCAAAGTCCCACTAGCCCGAAAAAACATCCCAAAAAATCTTTTATCCCTTCTGCAATCACCACCCTGAACAGTTTTAAAATATAGACACAGCACTTGGACTGGATCTAGACGATCGATCAATCTATCCATCCATCTATCCATCTATCTAGCTACAGTCCCTGCAGACAACCTGTATTACACTTAACTATTTTTGACAACTCAAGAATTTATAAAAATAGTTAGAAATCCCTCAAAAATATCACAATAAGACACGAGGACCTTGATGAACACCATAGAAAAAATCATGCTGTGATTTGGTATCAAAAACATTTGACATTTTGGAGATTTCTGTAAGAACTGCATTTTTCAGCTCTTCTGTTCTGGGGATCGCTCAGAGGCCTCATTATTGTCAATATAGCTCAGAAAGTCATCCATCCTCTGAATGTCCCAAGTGTGTCTAGTTTGTGGTTGTGAAGTTTCATGAGGTTGTGTTTCTCCTAGACGTCACAATAGGTCATTTTATACAGAGAGGTCAAGTTTCACTACTGTTTAGACGGCTGCTATGGGGACTAACATCATCACACACGAAGACAATTGGGTCTCAGCTTTCCAGCCAAACAAAATTTATGCAACTCAAACACTGTTTAGGGACCCAAGTATGCAGAAATATTACAATAGAAACACATTTAAACTGCATGCAAAAAACTTTTCTTTTGGATTTCTTGACGTGAGAATGGACCTCTTTGAATATCGCCATGCCAGTTTTTTACTCACTACAATTTAGCCTAACATTTGAGCATTATTTAGCCAACTTGGACCAATGTATTCTGTAGGTCTTCTAGTTTCATATGATACAATTATCTTCACTGGAGCTTTAAAATTGAGTATGCTACAGCCACTGAAAGAGTGAAATGTCAGCCAGAGATGGCGTTAAAGAGGTTAAACGCAGCAGGATCTGATGAGTTCTTACTTGTCGTAATCATCAGGATCTAACGGTTGGTACGTGACCTTGTAGCACTCGATTCGTTTGAGGAAGTCGTCCATGACTCTCTCTCTGTGTCTCTCAGGATAGTCGGGACTGGACACTTTCACCTCCTGTCACAGGTATTTAACACATTCAGATAATGAGAGCAGGCGCTGTAGTCCTTATATAACACTGTAGACAGTGAGAATATTAATAGATTACAGGTTTGACCCAGACGACAAGTCACAGTCAAACCGTAAAGTTTCAAAGGTGACATAAGATCGTACCAGGATATTAGCAGCGATGACCTCTGGGTCGTCACACACGGACTCCACAAAGAACACCTGTCGGAAAAGAGAGCAGCTCACACGGTCAACATGTGCAGAAACTTCCAGAAACTGTCGACTGAATCTACACCACAGCTCAGTTTCTTCAGACATTAAAGGTACCCTGTGGAGTTTGTTTGTTTTTGTTTTTGAATTATGTTCACATTCACAGATTTTTCTACCAAAATGAATTGTGTGTATTCTTGACACCTAATGTTTGCAAAGCTGATTTTTTGTTTTATATTTTGAGACCTGAGTTGTTTATGTCCATGTTTTCTAGCCGGTAGTCCGCACTCTGCATTTCTCTGAGTGTGGCTACATTTCTTATGTTTTTGCCTGCGGCTGCCCAAATGAAGTGAGTCCCACCAAAGTGATGATTGTCACAAAATCACTTTCATTGCAATTGCTTTAGGAATCACTGTGACGTAGGCTACTGTCATTTATCGGACGTAGACACAAACTGCAGCAAAATGCGACACTGCACCGCTGCAAATTATATCAGGCTGCACCTGCTGGCTGTACTACGAGATTAATGAGTTTAGCGAGGTATGTTGAGCCTAAAGTCAGAGTTTTCAGTATCACGAAGGTGTCTCTCTTTTAACCTGTCAAGATCACCATGGTAACTTGTGCTGAGCTCATGCTCAGGAGCAGGTTCGATTAAATCGTCTGTAAAAGCGTCACTCTTTCACTGATTCTTTTCCTGATGATGTTCTTAATGACTTATATAGACTCTAAACTGAGATAAGATTTTATATATGCAAAGTTGCTCAGCTGTACGTTCATAAATTCATGGAATAAAACTGTATTACAGCAGCACAGGACTGTGCATCACGTTGTCACGGGAACCTCAGTTTGGTGATGCAGTTATTTGTTTCCTGTTTGCTTCAGGTCATATTACCACTTTAACTTTTACACAGCAGATCATCCACGTACTAAAATAATAATGAAGCAGCTGCAGACACTTTGTTTTTAAGCTTGATGCTGATTTGCTGCCAAGTCTGCTTTTCACTGCTCATAATGCAGCTCAGAGCACAGATAAAGTCCATCCTACTCATCACAGAAAATATTCAGCAGCGTTCATTTTACTTTGATTTGGCCAAAAACTTAATTTCTGTCTCTGTTATAATGGGACAGTGTGAAACTGACGGCATTATGTTTAAATCTGCTCTATAAAGCTTAATTCCTTACTGTGAAATTGTCACGTTAGAAATAAACAGCAGCATTAAGAGCCCATTAAGTCGATAAGTAATTTTGTGCCAGAATTCCTGGAAGTGTTATTTGTTACTGTAATGTGTATATTTTTTCCACATTCTCCATAACTTTCCATTATAACAACCTGTTCTTCTTGACTGAAGTAGGTGGCTCGCATGCGTCGAAAGAGTCAAATGACGAACCAAACGCCCCTTTTTATGTGACCACGCACAGAGCCTGAAGAAGAAAGCCTGAGTTAACAAATAAAGTTGATAACCACCGTTGTGATACCCGTTATCTCTGATCAGGGTTTTAGGTTTTGTCGAGCCAGCTCTTGCAAACAAAGCCTGGCTGTGTTGAGCTTCCTTTGTTGTACAGCCCCAGATAGACTTTAAAAAAAACAAACAAGCAGGTCTCAGAGGAGTGGCATGAAAGTGGCAGCAGGACTGTGTATTATGTTGCATCCACAATCACAAGGAGGAAATATGATGTAAACATAGCGCTACTAGTGGTCAAAACCTCCACAGGGTGCCTTTAAAAGTATTTCTGAACTAAATCGATCAAAACTTAACTGATATCTAAGATTATTTTGCTGTTTGTGCTTCTGTCAGATGACTTGATGTCTTAAAAGCAGCTGACTCTAAATAATCTTGGTAGGTGAAGGTCCAATTTAAATTCCTACAGCGTTTAATTTACTACAGCAAAAATTACCCAGTCTCTCTTTAAGTCCAAGAAACCGCTCTATGCACGTTGCGTATGTTTAAATATTAAAGTCCAATTTCCACCAAAGCCCAAGAAGGAAAATTGCAAAATATAACCAAGACGGCCTCATCAATATGACTAAATTTAGCCAGTCTTACCTTGAATGCATTCTCCTTCACGAATGCTAGAATGAGGTCTCGTCGTTCTCTTGTTGTGTTCGTTGCATCAAACACCTGATAAAAGGAAAAAAAGGAGTATAAATTAAGAAAATATTTCTCCTGCATTGTGCTGGTAATCAATAGTAAAATGTTTGTGGGACAGTTTAGGATTAAAGCTGTCCTTGTGCAGTTCTCTTCTGGATATTTTAAATCTTTTGGAGATGAGCCAACATCGAGACAGAATGCGGACAGATTGAGAGGCAGAGCGAGGACTCACCGCGATCTGACCTCCCTCCCTCGTCAGGTACGCCTTCACATCCTGCAGAGCTACCAGAGCACACTGCCTGAGGGACACACAGAAAACATGGAAACAGTCCTCTGTACAGTAAGAGCCTCAGTATGCTGCCATTCACCAAAATCCACTATCGCTGAAGTTTACATTGAATGTGTGGTTGTATGATTCTTATATGACATGAAAAATATCAGAAATCTAGAAGTATTACTCGTATTATATTATGGGTATCATGTAGACATTAAATCTCAGTGTTTTTCTAGTATTTAGTTATTTTATGCTGGGTTTTTTTTTTTAAGTTTTGGCCATCAAATAAACTGGGACACTACACAAAGATTAGTGTCGTATTTGCAGCATTTTTGCACAAGCAGTATCCATGGTATCTGGGTTAAAGGAAGTAGAGTAAAATAAATTTCCAGCTCCCCCTAGTGGTGTCTAACCATGGAGGAAGTTTAGTCTGAACTTGTCGGGGTTGGTGAGAGGTCCACCTCTCCTCGCCAATGGAAAGTGGAAAACTCAGCAGCAATATATTGATCCACAAACAAGGTCTTAGTTACACACTTGATCATTTGTAGTTAAAGGAACAGTTTGAAACTTTGGACATGCGCTTTATTCGCCTTCTTGCCACAAGGAAGCTCAAAGTATGGGTTCTGCTTTTTTTTTTGTTTGTTTGTTTTTTTTTTGTTTTTTTAGCCATTTTCAGAAAAATCCAGCGATTGCATCACTGGTTTTATTCCAAGGCTACCGGCTGGTATCACTATAGCTGTATACCTCCTCGTACTCATTGAGTTACATAGGGTCCCCGTTGCATTGTGTTAAGTTCTAAACTTTCTTAATTAACTAACTTTTTAAATTTGAGAAATACTCGATTACAATGCAGTTAACTACTACTTCTGATAACAACTAAATATGAGGCAGCAGCTCATTACGAGGGAAGGAGATGAAGCAGGGGGAGCACAGAGGGCACCGAGGGTTGGCCTGGCCCTATAAACTCTTAGAAATAAGGCTTTCAAAAAGATTCTTCCTGAAGGACTGAGGAGAACCATTTGCTTCTCAAGAACCCTCTTAAAGAAAGGATCTGTTAAAGGTTCTTTGTAAGATTAAGAGTTCCATTAAGAACCCTTTTGGATGAAAAAGCTCTTCAAGGATTGTTGAAATCAAGAAGAACTCTTTCATCACGGCATCTTTTTACCATAAAGCGTTCTCAGTAGAACCTCCTGTGTGGTTTCTCAGGGGGTGCCCCCGTGTGGGTTCTACATAAAACCCTTGGAATATAAAAAGGGTTCTCAGTAGAGCCCGACAGTGGGTTTTTGTTAGCACCCTTACAAGATGTAAACATTCTAGATAGAACCTGCAAAAGAGGGTTCTGAGTGGAAAACATTGTACCGAAGGGTTCTCCTTTGTGTTGGGTTCTTGGTAGGGCTGCGCAATATGGTTAAAAAAAAAGTCATATTGTGATTATTTTGATTGAAATTGCGATTGTGATATGTGATACAATTAGTGGCAGTGATAATTTTTGCAATTTTATTTTAATTTCTCTTAAAATCGTGATGATGTGACACTCGTTGAGATCTGTACTGAAAAAACATGTTTTCTTTCATCTGGAGAACAACATTTGTAGGCCAGGTCATCTCTGCAGCACTATAGTACCTCATTATTATGCTGTTTTCTCACACATTTGTTCCTTTTTCAAAAAATTGTGAGTTGGTCCTGGTTCTTTGATTTGGATAGTAAGTAAGTAAGTAAAATTTTATTTATATAGCACCCTTCCCAGTACGAGTACACAGAGTGCTTTACAGTACCAGCAGTAAAAACAAGGCAAATGTACATGGATATTGCACTTGGCCATATTGCCATTTTAATAATATTGCAATTGATTGTGAAGGCCTGATTCTAGGTAGATATGCCAGAAAGGGTTCCACGTGGAACCTTTATAAAAGGTTTTCTCGGCTCTGTAGGATAAATATGAAGCCAGGAGACAGTTAGCTTAGCTTAGCATGAAGACTAGAAACAGAGTGACTGAGTCTGAACTTTAGACGTGCTGATAGGTGGCTTTTGTCACTTTTTGACTGAGCTGGGCTACCTGTTTTGTCTCTAGTCAGCGAGTGAGCTTATTTCCCAAAATTTCAAACTGCTGACATGCTGTCTTGTTCAGTAAATCAGAATCATGTTTATTGCCAAATACGTTTACATACAGTACGAGAACTTTGCCTTGGTGTTAAAATGCATAACTATAAACATAATAAAAAGAAAAATATAAAGAAAGACTGAAAAATAAGTACTATGAGTTCAGATCCATAAATAGAAAACTGTAAAATATGTAATAATATGCAATTTAAATTAAAGATCTGTACAGTTTTGAGCTGGAAAGTGCAAAATATTCACCAGGGAACGTGCAAAAGTTCACAGTATGCAGTTATGTGCAACATATAAGATATATGAGCAAGACAGTAATAAAAAAGATAACTCCCTGAAATACTCCCAGAAAGCAAAAAGGTGCATTTCTCAAAAATGTCAGACTATATATTCCTTTAACCCCTGCCCAGCTGACATCTCCCACAGCAAGAAGAGAAAATCTAGAATTATTTACAGCTGCAGTTTGACCCAGGTTGGATCCTCACGCAGCACCCTGGAGGGCTTCTGTCAGCTTCAGAGTGACAGCGGCAGCAGCTTGTTTAATATCTAGGTCACAATTCAGCGCCGGGATTCTGTCAACAGCCTGTCACATTTCCATGATGGCCATGAACCGCAAAACCCATTTCAGTTACTGCTGCTGGATAAGAGCAGGAGGGAAGGAGACGGTTCTAGTAGTCTTAAGTCGTCTTTTTTGGTGAGTGATTTGGTGGTGGTACTTTGTCTGTGCATGCACATTAAGTCTTGGTCAGGGCTGGTTTAAGGTGGTATGAACACTCAGCTGACCCCGTCTGTTTATCGACCGCTGGCCTCAAAAACAGCTTAGTCACTGATGCAGCAGTGGAGGCTGCAGAATACCAAACAGACCGTGTTGGGTTGAGGAAATGTTACACTCAGAGAGAAGAGATGCTTCAGCCTCCCTTAATGGTAGATAGATAATCATGTGAACACCCTCTTAACTGACTGAGCGAGACCAAATTATGAGCACATTTGTAATAGAAGAACTTACTTCCTGATTTTCATGGCCTCCTCATTGTCGTGGCGGAAGAAATCATAGGATTTATAAGCTCGGACGGCCTCTCTGCGGTAAACGCCCAAGTTAAACACTGAAAAATGAACAAATGACATTAACGCTCGTATGCATCATATGTGGGTCACACTACATACACCATTAATCCATGTAAATGGGAGAACTTTAGCTGAAAATCTTGTTTTTTATTACACTTAACATTAAAAAGCAAACAGTTTCTAAGGAAACAAACATGCTGGAGGAAATGAGGCCGTACAGATTTTGTGGAATTGTCCTAAAAACAGCAATTTTGAGACAAAGTGCATTCAGTGTTGAATGAGGTATGAGGATTAATATAATCTCCAAGAAGTGCTTTATTTAATACCTGGGCAATTTAACTAAAGGGGTGCAGAAGGCAGATGAATATTTAGTCAAAATTCTAGACACAAGAAACAAGAGACTGGATTACAAGTGACCCAATTATAGACATTAGGGTTAGATATCGTACAGGAAAATTTCTGATGGAAAAAATGGCTGATTCTTTAAGAGTGAAAGAAGATATATTGACAGAAAATGGGACAACAATTGCTCAGGTTTAGAGATAAAGACATGGAACTGTACAATTTTATTGTATAAAAGTCTTACTGAGCAAATAATAGAGTAAACTTTATTATTGTAAACTGTAACCCCGACCTTTCTTTATGTCTGTGTTTCACTGTCATGTTTTCGTTTAACTTGTGAAGTATAAAGATAATAAAAAAAGTGATTAAAAAAAACACTCTGCCCTTGTTAAATTTTTGTCAGCAATTACAACTACTTCAAATGAACTGATGCTAAATTAAGCCTCCTGTTCTGAGACACTGTCACATTCAGTACATAGATTTAAATGTACAGGTCATGTTGGGTGAGGAGGCGGGAGCTGCTGCACACAACAAAAGAAAGAACATTTAGAAAGTCATCGGAAAGTATTTGAAAGTCAAAAAGTCTATGGTTTCACCTGTAATCAACATCTTAGTGATTTCATAACCCTCTTCCATCTGCAGGTTAAAGCCAGTGTAACGAATGACTTGCTCATCCCTTTATTTGTGACTAACAACAAACTCTCCTCCAGTTATTTATCCTGTTTTAACATCCTTTAGATTAAATCATGTTTAAAATATTGATTTAAAACTGCTAAATACAGTACTACAGTATATACTGCACTTTAGAGTTGAATGGTCAGGTGGAATTCATTGTGATTTCATATTGTTCAAGAGAATACTGAAGACCGGTTAAAACAATTTCTTAAAATATTAAAGGATGCCGTAACTGAATGGTGTGTGTGTGTAAACTAAGAAAACGATGTAAGAAATAAAGTGTAAACCCTGGGTGAAAGAAGAACCTCGCCTTGCAGGGAAGGTGAAAAGTTTGCCATGATTTCTTGAGGAATTGTGATTTATATTTAGGCCTCGATGATGTAGCTGAAAAAACACAATAGTGAGGTTTCATATCGGTCGATATCAATAAGTATTGATCATATAGGTTGTGATTAAAGGGTGGTGTAAAGGGTGGAAGTGGTGAAGGTGATACAATGAGTGTGCTGTATTATTTCTGGGTCATATGCACAAAATCAATATTGCAGGTATGACTGTTGGCGCTCTCACAAAACATTAGGGTTGCAAGTTTTGTGCATTTTCTTTAACAGGTAGTTGAAAACGGTAACAATCAATTAATCCATAATAATCAATAAGATACATAACACGTTTTTTTTCTCTTTTTTTTTCTTAATATCATCATTTTAAGTACAAGTTTCCTTATTCAACAAATGTCTTGGCCAGAAAAAACAATGTCAAATTAGGCACAATTACTGACACTTCTAGACCATTGATTAATTATCAATTAATACATTTTAATTGGTTAAATTTTTAACAGTGATTAATGATTAATCATTAACATCCCCAATTAACACAATGAGATTTTGATAATCATCAGTAATGTGGGTATAATGACTGAGTAGGTAAAGTCTAACAGAACAGAACAGAACAGTCTGGTAACTTCAGAAAATAACTTCACCTTACTGTAAGACAGTTACAATATCTAGTTTCATTTAACAATATTTAAGTGTGTGTTTGTCATTTACTACCTTTGGTCGGGACTCCGATCCAGTTGAGGTAACGTGTGAGTTTCTTCGACATGTAGGTCTTCCCTCGTGCAGGCAGGCCGATCATTACGATCATTGTCGGAGAATTAGTCATATAGGAAGCCCACGCTGCACAGGAGACAGATGTACATTATTAGAAACCTGCGTAGTTACATGGAAATAATGTCTGACCCTCTGATGTTTGGTAGGTAGCTGTTTATTTATCCTGGTGGGGAACTTTCACAGCAGCAGAGATACAAAGTGATAAAAATAAAAGTAAATAAGTAAAGAAAAACATAAACTTGGCAATAGCAAGAATAAATAAACTAACAGCTACTAATGTGAGACCAGGGTACACAATGAAGTGTAAACTGAAGTACAGAAAGTGCACAAAGTAACAAACAATAGACAATATGCATAAATATAACAGAAACTACAAAACTGTACAAAAATATAAATAAAAGCAGTACAAACAAAGGTGATGTGTATAGTTATTATTAAAACATTAAAAATAAGTGTAAACAGTGACAATATGTGTGGTTTTGAGTGAGATCTATTAAAAAAAACAGTATTTATATGTATGCAAGTAAGTATATATACTATATACTAGTAGACTGATATAGTTTCTGGTCTTCGTGGGAAAAAAAAAAATTTGCTCAATTACAATTATTGCAAAACTCAGCTGAACGTGTGTTGACATGGACCGGAAAGAGAGCACACATCACACCAGTTTCACCAACTCTCTGCGCTGGCTTCCTGTGTGCTTCAGACTTGATTTTAAGATCCTTTTATTGGTTTATAAAGCTCTTAATGGTCTTAGTCCTGCCTATTTATCAGATTTGCTTTTATCCCATGAACCCTTCTGGTAGTGGCCTTTTAATTATCCCCAGAGTTAAAACAAAAACCCACGGAGAGGTCCTCATGTGTGGAACAGGCTGCCTGAAGACCTGCGGGCCACAGAGAGTGTTGATGTTTTTAAAAGCAAACTGAACATCTACCTTTTTAGTCTGGCTTTTAAATTGAACTTTATCTGTTTATTTACTGTGTATTTATCATTGTTGGGTATTTATCTATTTGTTTATTTTTATTTATCTATTTTCCCAGCTGGCATATCCCTTTATTTTATCCACTGATTATAATTAACCTATTTATCTATTTATTTATTGATTGATTTTAAATTATTATCTATGTTGATTTTTTTTTCCTGCCTCTGGTGTTTCCTCACTTATGATAACATTTCCTCAGCTGCCATTTTTAATGAGTGTTAGTCTTATTTCAGTCTTTGCCATCACAAAGTCTTTGTTTTATGTGTGTGTGTTGTTTTTACTGTGTTAAACACTTTATTTTATCATTCTGTTTGTATGAAAAGCACTATATAAATAAAGTTTGATTGACTGATACAGGAGGTGGTACGATAGTAACCTGAGCACCAACTGTGTTAATCGCCAGGGTGATAAAAGATAAAAAATGTTACGTAACAAGCAGAGAAATTAAAGCACAGAGATGTAAATTTACTGTGTTTTGGAAAGTTAGGCTGTATTTCAACATAACTGAGAAAAATACTGCATCTAAAAGTGCATGTCGTTGCCATCCTCGCAGGATTAACACAGACTAATAACTAGGTCATGAGTGTGTACTGGACAAAAATAATTGTCTCTTCAGACATAAATATCATCTGTGTGGACTGGGATCAAAGGTAGGACCTGAAGAAATTAGAAGAAGACACGTCCTGGGAGAGAAAGGCAATTTCCTTAAGAACAGTAGAAACCACAGAAGGGTTTTCTTTTTTTTTTTTTTTTGTCTGAAGAGATTCAAGTTTTACTTTCTGTCTTTTGCAGCTCGCAGCCTATAAACGAAAAGACTGGCAGAGAGGTGACTGTGATCTAATCCAACAATTGAACAATAAGAGGTGAAAGAGGTGTGGTGAGTTCCAGGTGCACCTGTAAACAATTAAGGCAGTCATGCAGAATAACTTGCTCAGATTTAATTGCGGGGAAACTTGGACTTTACTTACAGCACTTCTTCTCATTCATTCTCACGTCTGTTTTCTTTGCCTCTGCTGAGTTTGCAGAGCCATTGTCCATCTGAATGCTTGACATGTTGAAAGCTGCTCCTCACTCTGTTTTTCCTCAGATGGGCATGATTATCCAAGCTGCTCTGAAACAGAGGAGTCAAGCAGGAAGAGAACAGAACAATGCACATAAACTTATGGCTTTTTTCTACAAAAAAATATGTAACGATTATGGCTTCATGTAACCCTGGTAACATCCCAGGATGCACCCAGAGGAGCAGAGGATAGAGATAAAAGGCGCTGCCACATCATCTGCTGGCTGCACACGCTGTATTTACAGAGCCGCATAAAGCAGGCAGTGATTTCTCTCTAACCGGGGTGACTGAGTTCATGCGACGCTGAATCACACATGAAAATTTAAACATAATCCACACGGGACGCGGCTCAAACAGCATCACACTCATTGATTTTTTTTTTTTTTTTAAATGATCAGATCGATATTCAAATGATGAGTCCTACCGGTCAGAAACACCTCAGCGGTTGCCGTTATGACACCGTCGGTACAGAGATGTCACGATCTGCCGGACCGAGAGTCTGCTCGGCCTGTCCTTGGTGCTGAGGTGCCTCCTCGGCCGGCTGGTGTCCTTCCAAGCTGGAGGTGTGCCTCTACGTCATTTTTTTTTTTCCTACCGTAACGTTGATAATAGAGCGTACGTCAACGACGCACAGCCGTCCTGCGTCACTGATTCAAAAGCGCAGAAACATTTAAGGCTCTGCAGAGGAGGAGATGAACAGAGACAGACAAGGCTACAATAAAAGACATTACACTCTTATTACCATGTCGTGTCTTTATGAATGTTGTACCAACAAATATCAATTTAATCTAAGATTAGAGCTCATCAGAGTTTAGCTAAACTTGGTTTAAAATGAAAAAAAAAAAAAATCTGATTTAAAATTGAATAGAGCTCAATCAGAAACAGATACCAGTTCAGTAGCTAATGTTAAAAATATATATGTAGCCTATATAAATAAATTTAAGTCCTGTTGGGACCCAGAGCACCATATATTAGAATTTGTTTTATTGATGGTCAGGGAAACCGTTAACTCTTTCACATATTACTTAACAAAACTGTTTGCTAGCTAAAAAAACAAAAAAAAAACAAAAAAAACATTATATTGTTTACCAGGTAAAAGGTTTACAAAACATGTTCGCTAGCTAGCTAAAAAAACAAACAAACAAACAAACACAAACAACAAAAAACCAAAAAGTGATATAGTTTTGTTCATACCCAAATAAAATAAAATAAAATAAATAAATGAATACATTTAAAAATTTAAATAAATTTAAATGCTGTTGGGAGTGAGTATAAAATGTTACATTGTCTGCTAGCTGGTTAAAAAGTTAATAAAAATTTGGCTACAATGTTTGCTAGCTGGCTTTAAACAAACAAAACAAACAAAACGGATATTGTTTATTAGCTAGCTAAAGTTGGTTAGCCTATTTAGCCTGCGCATGAAGGCTCAGCAGAAAATTATTTTGCTTAATTTCAAAAGGGCAGCCATTTTAAAAGTTAAACCCCCAAAAGTGTAAGTTTAAAGTTAATACTGTATCAGTTTTAAGTTTACACATAATTAAATTTAATCTTGTAAAAACTAAACTGAGATTTAAAGAGAGGTTTGAATTTAATCCTTCTTCATTTTGAGATACTTTAAAAGTTTAATGCAACATATATTCAAGTTAAATCTTATTGAAACAGGTTTAAAAATGAATTCTTGTTGGTGCAAACTATCCTGTGTCATTTGGTCAATTATGTCATTTTTAATGCCAAGTTGACACAGTTTGAGATGTCTTTGTTATAAATACTGGACATTAAACAAGACAAATATGTCTTTAATATTACCTTACACTGTCATATGTGGTTGGTTTTGACACTGGCCGTCATGAGACCATTATAAGCTGTGGAGCCAGCTGCCTAATTAGCTAAAATTATTAGACTCAACCCCAGGGTGCCAAACCACTTTGGTACTGTATTCCCTGTAGCACTTTAATCACGTCTGAAGAGTTGAGCCTGTTGAGGCCCTATGGCGACAAAATTCTGCCCAAAACCGACCCGAACCTGACCCTTATTGGCATTTTTCAGCCCGAACCCGATTACAGCCCACCAAGCTTCCCTCTATGCACCAAACAGTGGGAGTTTTCAGTGACAGGGACAATACATGCAAGGGGCTGGTAATGGCAACGACTAAATTGGGGAGAAAAATGAAAATAAACAAACAAATAAATAAAAATATAGTACAGCCTGAACCCGACGTGAGAAATAAGACCCGACCCGACCCCGTCGTGCCCGGCACAGATCTCAAGCTCTCAATTCCCTGTCATCAAACCACAGATAACAGCAGACAGCAGTTAGCCACCAGGTAAGGAACTGTACTCTGTTGTCAAACTGACCTTATAACATTTAATGACATCTTTATGACAAGTCCAAATGGTACCACTTTCCTTGACATCCAGGAAACTCATGACACGTTACAAAAACATTTGACAGTGTAATGAATCTTACTCACTTCTTCATGACAAATCCAAAATGCATCACTTTACTTGAGGCCAAGGAAAATATTCATGACACAACTATAAAGGTCAATGTCATGACATGCATGTCTTATACACACACCTTTGAATTAAGTGTTACCAAGCATTAATTCTCTTTTATCAAACATTTTTTTTAAGCAGAACTATACTCATTTTGCATAGTTTTTATTCAACGATGGTCCTCAATACAAAAGGCAGATAGTGGTCAAAGAGTCATGACTTACAGGTACCATTACAAGTTTAAAGGGACAGTTCACCCCAAAGTCAAAAATACGTGCAGCCCCTTACCTGTAGTGCTCGTAGTGCATCTAGATTGTTTTGGCGCGAGTTTCTGAGTTTCTGAGTTTTGAAGATATTGATGTCTGCCTTCTCTCATATAATAGACCTCAGTGACACTCAAAGAAATACATTTGAAAAACTCAACAGTATCCACAGACCTTGTTGTGAGCAGTTTCATGTAGGAACTACTTTATTTCTATCAAAGTAGCTAAAATCTGGTAGTTGTCTTGCTGTCTTGCTTGCTTGTTGTCTTGTTGGACAAGCTAGCAAAACCATAACATAAAAAGCTGTTTATTAACCTAATCTCAGCCCTGAAGATTAATTTTTACAACATACCTCATGCCTAACTGTAACTTCAAACAGAGATGATTTATTAGTTTTTTGTAATTATTAATTTACATTGATACACTCAGATTTCTACTCCTTGTATACTGGCACGCAGCAACCATGACTAGACTTCCCTGCAGATTTTCAAATGACTTTTACCTGATAAATTCAATTAATAAATTCTCAAACTGACCTTCATGACTGGAAATAAGTGCAAGTAAAAACAGCTTAAATAGCCTACATAGACATTTAGATGGACTAAATCACGTCTGTATTCTGTATTTCTGTCGAAGGCTTGATATCTCCAAAACTCGGCAAATCACACTAAGGCTGCACAACTTGGTAAAAAAAAAAGTCGTATTGACATTCTTTTGACTGAAATTGCGATATGTGTAACGTTTAGTGGAAATGATCATTTTTACATTACAATTTTCATGTTCACTGAAAAAAAAAAGAAATATTAAAATCGTGATGACGTGATATTAACGAGGTCTGTGCCAAACAATCGTGTTTTCTCAGATCATCTCCGCAGCACTACAGTACCCCATTACAATGCTGTTTTCTCACACATTTTTCCTTTTTCAAAAAAATTGAGGTTCGTTCGGTTCTGCGATTTGGATACTGCACTTGACCATTTGGATTTTACTGCAGCTGCGATTAATTGTGCAGCAAAACTCACACCAAAGTGATCTAGATGGATAAAAATCACTTTAGGTAAGTGAAAAAAAAAATGTATTTTTGATTTTGGGGCGAACTGTCCCTTTAAGCACTAAAACAGAACCCCAAAATAAATAAAGCCCACTTACAATCACAATGTTTCCTCCTTAAATAGTACAAAAGATTTAAAGTTGAGTCCTCTGACGACTCCTTTAATACAGTTGGTCGCCCTTTTGATTAGATTGAGTTTGATTTACTGGCTTTATACAGCACACAGCTTCTTTTACAGTTAATCGTACTAAAGCACTGATGAGAAACATCAGCGAATGACACTAAATAAACTATCTACATCATCATCTGCATTTAACTCATTTACATTTTCACATTGTGTCCAAAACATCTGTACACAGACACATGAGGAAATTTAGATGCCGCAGATGCCTGAAATGAGCTCGGACCTCAAACCCACGGCTATTTTTAACCACATACTGAGGAACATTCACAGGTCAGAGGTCAGGCACTGGGTTAGTGGTGCGGCTGATGGAAACTGCGTGTTGCCACATCAGCTGAGGTGCCAGAAATGGTGCGCGAGCGATTGTCGGAGCATCTCAGGCTTGCGGATGATGAAACTCAAGAGACACGAGTTTCAGTTGGAAGGCACAGACAATGACCAAACTGTCAGTAGGTTTGCACTTTTTTTTTTCTGTGGATGAGAGGTCGTCTGCAGCAGACGAGAAGGCGGAGTCTCTGGTCTCCAGTGTCCGACTGTTAGTGGTTCTCTGTTTTCACATTAAGGCTTGATTTTCCACAGCTGGAAATTAAACAGGAGAGACTTTCATTAGAGAGAAAAAAAACAAAAAGAACGATTACGTCATTTCACAGATAACTTACAGAACAAACACACCATCACAGGCGATTCCTCGTTAAAGGACCAGTTCAACATTTTGGGAAGTCATTCACTCTCTTACAGAGTGCTTTGATTGATGCCAATAGTGTCGTGATGTACCAGTGCTGACGATAAATGAAAAATTAAAGCTATAGTAGGCAACATTGATTTGGAATAATGAGAAATAATTTCATAAAAACCTTTCAGCATTTTGTAAATCAGTGTTCTGAGAGAGAACTAGACTTCTACACCTCCTCTATGGCTCTGTATTTCGCATTTAGAGAATCTGTGCCAGGACGATAGACTTAAACCAATCACAGGTCCTTTTCAGACCTGACGGGCTGTTCCACTAGTGCAGCTGCACATGCACGTTCCTTCCGTGACACCCTGAATCAATGACGGAAACTACTGCAGGAAAAGTCGCTATAAAACGGCATTATAGTAAAAGAGAAAAGAGGCTAATGAGCAACATGCTCAACCCAGGAGTTTGTCAGCTCACTCAGTTACTTCTGAGTTCACCTTCAGTTGTGTTCATTCACGTGTATTGTGGAGCTTTGCCGAGAGGAGCGGGCGGAGCTGAGACACAGAGCCGACAAACAGCTGCTCAGAGCCGGGAGCTCTGCAGGGGAGGGTCGGTGGCAGACTGGTGCTTCTGGAGGAAAAAAACACCGGCGTCGCTGTGATGCCGGCTGCTTTACTGGCAGGAGAGGAGCTCAGAGTGTATGTTTCAAAGATTTATTTTCACTCCTGCTTCAACCTTCTGCGGCAACAAGAAGAAATCATGGAGCCGCGGACAGGTCAGACTCAGAGATAAACTGGATTTATTTTATTCCTGCCTCTCAGCCCTCTGCAGCAGCGATTCACAAAACAATTACGAACGTGTTGACCGGCCAGATGAGAGGTCAGAGTTTGTTTTTTAAACTTTTGGGATAAAAAGTGGATTCATCTTCATTTTGCTTGCAAACCTGTGTGCAGCAGCACCATGGAGGAGCAAACTGCGCTGTTTACAGAGTAAGTAAATGACACATAATTACTGACACCGTGCTTTTGTACTGACATTTTTGGCCGCTCAAGCCAAACCGTGTTGCCGCCGAGTTGCATTTCCATGACCGCTTATATCGCGGTGAGCCGCACCCGACATGAACCGCGAGCCTGACTGGCCTCCAAGCACGCTGCGGTCACGTCACGCCAACCGCTGCCAAACTGTGTCGAGCCTCTTTTTCTCCTCCTCAAACAAGCGGGTGTTGTGATAGTGAGCTCATGTGTGCAGGAGAGCAGAGAGAAAGGCATTTTTAAAAGTCTCTTTATGTTCAGCTGTCAGTACTTCTGTAGCTTCATACTGAATCTTTATGTTTTTAAATGTAGTTTCTCTCCTCTGTCAGTGTTTTTTACTGTCAGGTTTGTGTTTTATCACACACAGTTGATTCGGTCCGGTTGTGCTCGCTCATGATTGCCTCCATAAACTGTTCCTTGCGCTCGTGAAGCATGTGCTGCTCGTCTAGTGGGAGGGGCTCAGGACACAGAAAACAAAAACTCAGACAAGACTCAAAAATCAACTGTTTTTAGGCTTTGTACCTACTGCAGCTTTAACTATTGATGTTATCTTAAATGCAAAATATGCAAGTTCTGCTACCGGGGGTCTCTGTCACATTCAAACAATAACAAAAGATGTAGTTTGATGATGTCATGAAGTAGTGTGGCATCATGGGAGTTGTTATCTTCACTTTAAAACAACCATCACAACTGATGAAAATCGGTCTGAGTCAAACGGAATCATGTTCATGGACGAGGTAATATTAAAGTTTCATTCACATTCACCAACTTTCACCCTCACACTCTGATGTATCTGATGCATCCCGTGTTTTACCAGAAGTTATAGCAACAGCTATAACTTCTGGTATGTTAAATTACAAACGTCTCGGCATTTGAACATTACACAACAAACACAACTTTAACGAAATATATCATATGTCTAGTGTTTTTAAACATTTTAGTGCCAAATATATATAACTATATATATATATAATAGTTATATATATATATAACTTGAGTGTAATGCTTTTGTCACGAGAAGAGACAAAATATACAGTTAAATTAAAGATGAATCTGACTTATGGCTTTTTTTCCCCCTCAGATTTTATATTTTGGCTGAGATAACTGTGTAGTGAAAATTTTATCAGTCAGTGATGTGGAGCTACAGTCAGTCTTTTGTTTAATCCAAACACAAAGAGAAAAGTAAAAACGATCATTTGTGGTTAATTGGAGGTACCGGTATTTAGGAGCTATTTATGCTAAGCTAGGCTAACAGTGTCCAGGCTCCAGCTACATACTGTACTTAATGCATAAACAAGAGAGTGTGTGAGTGTAATGCAAAGTTGATCACTGAATCTGACTTTTGACAAGAAGGCAAATGAGCGATTTTCTCAAAAAGTTTGAGCATTACTTATAATATTTCCTGCTTTTATTAAGGGCACTTTGACATTTGTCAGTGTACAGTCTCTGTAATTGGAGGCACAGCCTGTAACCACTTCAGAGCACTTTTTAGATCATCTTGTTCATCAGTCACATTCTGAATTTTTTTGCATTACACCAACTTATCTGCCAGATGGCCACGACAAAAGCAAGAATCTTTCTGAGGTATTTCTAAAATATCCTTTTAGGCAACTAACAACTCGAAGAACTACAGTGTAAAATCCAACTTTAATGGAAAATCTTATTATTTGTATTTAAAAGCCGCTCCATCCTTTTAATATAGAAGGTGGAGACTTCTTTAAAAGAGAGAGACTTAAAAAGAGCTGCAGAAGATATTATACAACTCTTTTCACTGGCTAGATAGTGCTCTATGTGACGAGTGGAGTCCTCTGCTTCTATTTTGTTCTGTCTTTTTGCACCATTATCAAGGAAGCCAAGGAGCAGTAATTTTCACATTTAGCAGAAATACTCACTCTGATGTTGAAACCGAGCAGGTCGCTGACCACAGCAGACACGGCGGACAGGATGACCACTCTGGTGATGTTGTAGATCAGAGGGTTCACAGTCAGACCCAGCAGTCTGAACGGAGTATCCAACTCCTGGGGAGGTCACAGGGAATTGTGAGGGGAATTATATACATCACAATCACTCAAACTATCATGTTTGAGCATCTTTATTATTGATATTATTCATTCGTTTGGACGTCTGCAGCTTATCTTGCACACTACTGGAACCATCAGCCTAATATTTTCCTTTAAGTCCAAATTTTCACAAGGATGATAGTCCAGTCAAGTGATTTTCCAACCAAGGATTACATAAGAAATACATACAATAAATTAGTAAGTAAGTAAAGTAAATAAGAGGGAAAAAGGACAATGAAAAAAATAAAAGAAAATGGGAAGAAGGAAAAAGAAAACAATAAAGAAACATTAAAGACAGAAAGAAGGAGAAAGAAGCCTCTGTTTAATACTGGTATTCTAATGGTCCTTATTTTATGGTATGAACTCCATTTGTAAACTCTAAAAAGGGGGACCAAGTCTTTCTAAACCTTTAAAAGGAACCTTCAAGAGTATATCAAGTTTAAAAAAAATGCACGGTATCTCTAAACCATCTCTTGAAGTTAGGAGTTGCTTGTTCCTTCCAAGAGAGAAGAATGACATGGAGGTAAATGTTGTAACTACATGAGCTTTGCCTTTAAGGGAGCAAGTTTCAGGGGTAAATCCAAATAAAGGTCATACAGAAGTGGGAGTGTTATCTTTTCAAAACACCTCAGTATAGGTGTTAAAGACACTGGTCCAAAATGTGTTAAGCTTGCAGCAGGACCAAAGCATGTGTATATAATCTGCTGGTTGATTCTTACAGCGAGGACATGAAGGGTCTACATTAGTTAAGACATTTTCACCTGTCTTGCATTAGTCAAATGTGCTATAAAAAAACAATTTTGAGTTGTAGCTGTGCCTTGCACATCCAGTGCTGTCTCCCATTGATCATCTGTCATTTCCTCTCCAGTATCGTTCTCTCAAAGTCTCTTTAACACCTCGCCGTGAGTGAGATGATGAGATGCTGAGATGAGATCACTAACACTGTTGTCGAGAATGAAAATCAAACCTTTGCAGTATGGAGACAAATAAAGAATGTGATCAACAGAGTTGTTTGTTAGAAAGTCTGGAAAGGAAGCAAGACTTCTTTGGACAAAATGTTTCATTTGATATACTGTAGATATCCAAGACATCTACAGATCTCTAAAACAGCCTAATATTTTCTGTGCACATTCATGTTTGTTTAAAGACCTCCTGTGGCTGAGGTGCTACACAATTTTTGAAAAACCTATTTTATTGACTGCTTTGTTTTACACCAACTGCTGACTCATTAGCATCCTTAACCGGCCGGGAGGCGCCACAAGTAAGAACTCTCAATTCTTTTGCTGCTATTTTCAACTTGAAATTGACATTTTACATCACTAGTGTTTTGGCAGTATGGGTTGGAATGAGCGTGGTTGTGTTCACTTTTTTTTTTTTTTTTTTAAATTTTAGCAATTCAATTATTCATTCATTTATTTATTTATGCATCCATCCATCCATCCATCCTCATTAATTCACTCACCAAGTTCAGTCTTGTACAGCCATGCGCAGTATCTGCTGGATCAAAGCCAGACTGACGGTGGTGACCCATCTGCAGGTTCTTACTACGTGTCTCGGTGGGAGGGCTGGAACAGGTGTGTTTAGTACTAGTTGTGGCGACGTTAACCGGGGCAGGGGATTGGCAAGCGCTGTGGTCGGGGCTGGGAGAGATGCTCTCATTTAGGCTAGCACCCACCATAGAGTTAGCTGTGCTCCCCGCCTCGCCACGTATGGTTCGTTTAAAAAATGCAGAGATTTTTGCCTGGGGGGGCGAACGTTTGGGGAACCTCCGGTCGTCCATTAATAATTTGTTTGTTTGTTGCTGATTTTTTTTTTTTTTACCGTAATGTCGGCAACACTCTCTCTCCTCCGCTCTCTGAGTGTGGGTGGGTGTGTCTGTACCGGTGTGAGTGCACATGTGTATGTTGTGAGAGAGGAGCGAGGGGGAGCCCCTCCCGTCACAGAGAAGAGAAGAAATGCATTTTAATGAATGTAATGAAACGATAGCAACGCATTACTCTGAAATTGCGCAAATTAGAGTTAGCTTTTTTATTTGATAAAAGAATGCCTGTTATAGGCCCTTTTGATTAAAATAAAAATTAAATGATGGAATTTTTTTTTAAATCTATGACTTGAATTTCTGGGTGGGGATCCTGTTGGCAGGGCGGGGCGTCTGTTGGGAGGGCGGGGCGCCCTCCCAAATAAACTATAGGGGAAACACTGTATATTGTCACTTTTGAGCAGTGTTTAGATTTGTAAGAGCTATATGATATTTTTAGCTTTTGTTTATTTTCTTAAAAATGCTTTAAACATTAAAGGAAAGTTCTGATTCAGGCTGTTTTTTTCTTTAGAGAAAAACTATTCAGCTGCCAAATACCTCTTACCTGAGGAGGGGAAGTTTGTTAACTTAAATGTGTTTGATGAATGCTGTGTGCAGCTGTAGTTTACAATCAGCATATCACTGAATGGTCATTATTAAAAGTTTGCTTCAAATACAGGTATGTACAATATTTTACACTTTCAAAATAATCACAAGTTAAAAGCTTTGGCTCTACTGGTAGAATAATATACTCCAAAGCAAAATAAATGCAATGATTCAAAAGCCACTCAGCAGAAGACTATCAGGACCAGGTATAAGGGGAAAAAAGGGAGAGGAGGAGGATATTGTTTTTTTAATTTTACATTTCATAAATAAAGTCAACATGATGAGAAGAAAGTTGAACTTTCTGTTAGAGTCCCAAGAGACATAATGAAAAAATAGGAATCAGGAGGAGGATTATTTTTTAGGAGTTTGAAAATAAAGTCAAAATGTTGACAATAAAGCTGAAATACCATTTCGAGAATAAAATCAAAATGGTATTTCAACTTTATTCTCAAAATGCAAAATAAAAAAAGTTCTTCCTCCACTCATTTTTTCCTCCTGTCTGACCCTAATACTCGTCCGAACCACTCTGTATGATAAATGAACAGGAATCTGTAAAACAAAGAAGCTAAATTTTACTTACCTTCATCAGTTTTGTGGCCAGTTTCAAAACATTGTTTACTATATTGAGTTCTTCTTTCTTATTGGGCTTTTTCTCCATCTTCAGATACAAGTTGATCTGCAACCAAGAGCAGTTTTACATGCTGTAAATCATACAATAAAGACACAGTAACTTATTTAAATATGCATTAAATGACACTAACTATGAGTCAGCTCACATCTTGTGCTGAACTCACCGAGAAATAACCTGCAGCTGTGTGTGTTTTGCAGACTCGGGCTCTTACCTGCTCAGTGAGCAGCACTGAGGAGTTGCTGTATTTGCAGTTGGTCTCTGAGCCCAGCGTGGCGAGCCGCAGCAGAAAGAGGATGAGGGAGGAGGCCCACACCACCAGCTCCCAGTTTGTCAGAGACTCTAGGAATGTCTTGTGGCTGTGCAGAAGCTGAGGGAGGGCAGAAAACAACTGTGTTAAATTCTCTTTGTAGTTGTGAAAACGAGGATTTCACTGTAATTTTTTTTTTTTAATCTGAGCTTTAAGGCTCATCTTCACTCAGGTAATATGATCAGATGGGCACATGTTTTGTTACTGCCTCAGTGTTATTTCATCTCTATGCTAGATTCACACTATTTGACCAGTGTTATTAAATTCGTGCTCTCTATGCAGATCTGATCTGTTCCAGCGGATATGACTGACCTGGGCACAGATGATGAATGAAATGGAAAGCGCTAACAGGAAGATGGTGGAGACGATGACGTCAACGGAGCGCTGCGGCCCTCGTCTCTGCAATGAACAAGCAAGTCAGCGGCGCACCGCTACAAACAAAAACAAGTCCAGGCCAACCCTCCGGTGGTGAAACAATGAATATTAATAATAAAAGAGCAGGAGAGTGTTGAAGCAGCAGAATACAAACCCTGAGAAAAGAGCGCAGCGACAGCCACATCTTTATGTTCTGGACTTTCTTCAGCCTGAAGTGAGGGATCTCAGATTTCTTGGCCTTGCGGGCTGAAGTGAGGTGGCTGAAGTACTTCGCAAATAAGAGTCTCTGTTGGAGGGAAACACGGATGTACACAGTCAGAGATTCAAAGAGCCTGACAGAATTTAACAGTCCTGCAAAAGTGTTTCAGTGTTATCTGTAGATGTCACCTCTGAACTGCCACCAGGGGGAAGACCAGCTAACATGACTGTTCCTGTGTCATTTTATTGGATTGAACTTTAACTTTGATGTCATTACATATTCTAATTGGACTTGTTTTAGTATCATTATTCTAGTATTCTTAAAAGCACTTTCATATATTTGGTGTTTTTATCTGTTTTAAATGTTCTTTTATTGTCATTCTATCTGCCTTATATGAGATCATCTCGTGTTTAAACCTTTTTTGTTTATATACAGTATGTAGTTATCTTCTTTACACAAATTAACCTGCTTTTTATGAGATTATTTCTTTTCAAACCAATTTTACGTATTATCAAGGTAATGCACACAACCTTGCATGTTCCTTAACAACAGAGCTGACTACATTTCTTAAGAGGGAATAAAAAGTAAAATTGAAGAAGATACTACAAGCAAAAAAAAAAAAACTAATAAGGAAAAAAGATAGTGAGTTACTGGTGACCATCTCTGCACAGAAAAGCCCTTTTTCATTTGCAGTTGTGCTTTTGTTTCTTCCATTATGTGCACCTCTCTCTTAGTCTATTGTTCCACTGTAGGGGATCAAATTTTCAACCAAGAAATAGTTATAATTTTCCTTGCAATTAACAATAATACTCTTAGGATATACAGTATCCCTCTTGATATACATCCCTACATATAATACAGCACAGAGGTTTTCAAAGTGAGAGGCGAGCCTCCCCAGGGCAGCTCCAAACAGTGTCAGGGGAGGCTTAATCAATCAAAGTGAAAAAAAAGTATCAGTTATCAAAAGGAGATCAGATAGAATAAAAATGTGAATAAATGTGTGTGATCTGATTAAAAAAGGTAGTTCAAAGGTGCAGGAGTTTTGGGGAATTCTCTTGTTTTTACCACTTTCCCAGAGTCAGAAACTAATAAAATGGCTAAATTGTTGAGTGTCTGTGGGATAAAATAACGTGATCATAATCTCATAGACATCCAGGAACTTAGCAAAACTAAGCAAATTAACTAAGGGAGCTGGCTTTTTCCGAGCTTTGTCTGAGGGCCAGGCCCACAGTCTCATCTGAGACTGTCATCTCACTTTTAATATTCCTACAACATTTCTGCAGTTTTGAACATTAGTTTATCTCTTTTATTCAGATTTTACTTATTCATATATGAACTTATTTATTTTGCACTTGCACTTCCATCTGTTTATCTACAGGCTCAGTGCTGCTTGATTACATGCTCTCATGCTCTTAATTTTTGTATTTCATCCAGGGTGGGTTTACAAGAGCTTGTGATTTTTAATTTCTGTTCTATAAAACCTTTAATCTGGAAAACACTGTGTGCTTGAGCCTTAAAAGTACTATGTAAATGAAATTATTATTATACCATCTGGATTAATTTAAGTAAATCTTAAATAACGCCTCTTTACAATCACTTGTTTTTTAATGTTTTTAAACCCCACACTTTTTGCAGTGTTTCACTGCTTTTAACTGTCTCTACATGTCTCAGCAGGAATGCCATACTGTATATTATTATTTTCAGAATTGAAAATTTATTTGAGGTTTTATTTATCTTTATTTTGAGAGGACAGCTGAACATCCGACATGAGAAGGTGGAGAGAGAGGGGGAGTGACATACATCAAGTGGCTGCAGGCTAGAACGCTGCAGACGGCTCTTAGCCTCAGTAAATGTTGCTCTACCAGCGGAGCTACCAGGACACCATATCGTATCATTAACAATATTATCATAATAATTCTTTTCATGATTAATAAAATTCATATTGTGATATATTGTGATAATGGTAATATTCTGACTTGTTGACAGAATGATGTCACACCGTTACACACAGCAACAACAAACACGGCTGAAAGTGAAAATAACATAGCGACAGGCTCTACGGTTCAGGAGTTAGTTCCAAAAAGGGAAGCGCCTTCGGTAGTGTGGAAGTGGTTTGGTTACAAAAGATGGACAGTAATACTGAAGAAGTGCAAGAAGTCTGTAACAACAAAATGTAGCAATACATCAAACTAATTTCATCACCTCAAGCAGAAGCAACCGGCTGAGTCTGAGGAGAACCAAAAATCCTAAGAGGAAAGCTCAGCAGCTACTGTGAGTTCTAAACCAAAAATATTCTTTAGTATTTTGTCATATTGTCAATAATACTGTTACTGCAAAATACCCTGAATGATTGTGATATAATTTTAGGCCCATATCGCCCACCCTAGCCCCCAGAATAAGTTGTTTGAGTTTTTTGTCAGTATGTCTACAGATTTTAAAGACAGGATAATGTCTGTACATGAATAGAAAAGAGTAGGGCGTCTCTATTCTGGGGATATTGGAACCGTATTGACGGCACATTCTCAGCCTTAGTAATGTAAATGAACATATTTATAGCACAAACCGAGAAAAGATCATATTAACAGACTTTGTCACTCCTATTTTTTTTTTTTTTTTTTTTTTTTTTTTTTTTTTTACTTGTTTTTGGGGTAATACTTGTTTTGGAACAGTTCCCATAATGCTTTGGGGGATGCCAGTAGGAAGTATGACATTGCCATGGAGTTAGTGGGTTAGCTTCAGGCTATACCTGGAGCTGTTTTACAGCCTATATTTCTTTACATTTTGCTAATTTGGAGTAAAAAGTATTTCAAAATAGCCACCAGCAGTTCCTGTTTGCACCGTTAACAGCAAGTACAGAAAAACATCACAGGTTTAATTCTGAAACTAAAGAAAACTTCCAAATGTGGTGATTATGAGGCAAGAGCTCATCGTTTTTTCTTTATGACAGTTTATCTTACCTGATAATCTCAAAAGGTGTAAATCAACAAGAATCTAACAATATGTATAATTGTTGTGTGGTCCAATTTGACTGAGATGATAGAATGTGATTTTTGACACAAATTATATCAATCAGGTTCAGAGAGTTTCAGTACAAACTGTTATATAGTTTCTAATGACATGAAAGTAAAAACTCATGTTATTAAAACTGGAAATAAAGAGCAAGAGAATGCTTCAAACAACACAACCTTAAAGTCACCGCTCACCTGTTTGTACGTTCTCTCGGCCACACACATCATGAAGAAGAACAGTCCTATGAGGCAGACTCTTTGCACTGTCGTGATGAAGAAGAAGGCGTAGGCCTGGGCATCAGGTGGCCCCACCGCCATCTCTGCCAGCTCCGTCAGGGACCGGGAGCCGAGGCTCGCCACGTCCAGGTGCTGAGCCAAGCGGAAGCCAAAGGGAAGCAGCGCCAGGGTGGCCGTCATCAGCCCACCGAGCACAAGGTAACCCATCCCCTGCTCCACCTGCTTCACCTGAGAACGAGAAACACGAGAGTGAGACAGGAGAGCTCGTTATGCTGCGACTTCTTATGCTAATAAAAGCAACTCAGACATCATCATTGTGTTAAATGAACACAACCTGTGTTTGATTTTGCAAATGTCTATAAGACATCATGTTGTCTGACAGCTAAATATTCAACAGAGTGAGAATATCTCATCTTGGTAACCATGTAAAATTTTAATTCTTATGTTTACCTGCCACTGCATTTCATTACTGACGATGGCTCTGCTTATAATTACAATATTTACTGTCACATTTAAAAGCAGCACTGGCAGGTTTATGACTCCTGTATTATGCTGCACAAGTTTAACTCTGAGCAAGCTTTATGAGGGCTGTAACTAACAATTCTTTTCATTATTATTAATCTGCAGATTTAATTCATGAACTGTTTAGTCTATAAATTGTCAAAAGTTGTGAAAACTGCTCATCTCAATCACCCTGAGCCCAAAGTGACATCTTCAAATTGTGTCTTTTGTCCAACCAACAGTCAAACCCTGCAACCCTTTGCAAACCCAAAGACTCTCCATTTAACTGGATGAAGGAAGAGGTTAAATGTGCTTTTCACAGGGTGCAGTAACTCACTTGCTGGGCTGTCTGGTGCTCTCATGTAGTGACGGCCGATATGATCAAAATCTATCAATGTAAATATGCTACTCTAAATCACAGTTAACAGCATCACAATATAGTAACTGCTCTGTAAATACAATTAAGAAAATTTAAAACCGTACCAAACTACACTGTACTTCACCACAACTGATTATTTTTTTCTTTTATTTTGAAATTCCAAACAAACAACAGCAACTGTCTCACATGAAACAATGCTTAAGTTAAAAACAAAAGGATCAAACAGTAAAGTAACACTCTCATGCTCTCACGTCACACGAGAACACAGTAAGAAAGCAGCTTGCAGCCCCGATTTGCTACACAAACTGCCCCAAATATACAGCAGAGAGATTAATGAACATCTGCCAGGGTGGAAATGGTTTTGCCAAATCTCTAACAGTGGATCCATTTCTACCATCACGTGGTTTATACTGTCATATCGCCCAATTCTACTCTCGAGGGTAGGGCAATCTCGTAACAGTAGAAAAACTTGAAAGATAATCCAGAGTATACTAGAGCACAGGGACTACGTAACAAACAAAGCAAACAAACAAAGCAGACAACCAAGAATCAAACAAACAAAATCAGTCAGATGAAAACCCATCTGGCGTCAAAATGTCACTGAATAAAATCTGTTGCTCCTCAGTAACTTTTCTGGTAACCTTTCGTTGTAACTATCATAAATGACAAAGAAAGGCAGCAAATCCTAACATTTAAGAAGCTGAAACCAGCAAATGTTTGATATTTTTGCTTGAAAAATGACTGAAAAGATGAATCAATTATCAAAGCAGTTGGCAACTAATTTTTCTTGATCGTTGAAGCTTAGATCTTTACCCAGAGAATGGATTCCAATATAAAGAAAATAACGTGTACCCGTGTGAGGATGATTCCACTGATCTCCAACACTGACATGTCTGCCTTCTTACACTCGCCCTGCTCCCATATTATGGCGCTGACACGGTCCCTGGATGGGTGACACGCCTGCAGCCAAGACAGCTGGTTCTAAAAGGAAACACAATAAATACCATTCAGTTTATTGGTGGTTTCTGATGTGCAGAAAATGCAGTGTGGAGTTCTGCAATGGGCTTAAAACGACAGTTCAGGTTTTGTAGATGGTTGGCAGCACACTCCCAGTTTGGGGAAACAGGATACTGATGTAAGAAGCTAAGCAATGTACTGCTGTGGACATGGTGAGCAGAAAAACAAATTTTAGCCACCTGGAAAAAAAAAATCAGTATCAGTTCAAATGTACACCATATTTAGACTATTTTCATTGCTTACCTTCTGTCAGACAGCCTTTTTCAGACGGGAATCCGCCATTATACAAGCCTCTTTCTCTCACTCAACCAGACTCCAGTGGCAAAATCAGTCATTTTTTTCCTCAAAGATGTCAGTTGCTGGTCTATTGCTGAGTTATTGTGCGACTTTGGTATCTTAAAGATTCACCTAAGTCACATAATAACAGTCCTGTGCTCTGTGAGGTAAAACTGTTTCTTCCAAGGGAGTCTTGTTGCTTTGAAGAAAGTGATATCTGGCTTGCATAACAGCAGTTTCCCATCAAATAAGGTCTTCTGTAGGCAAAGAAAGGTGGAGAAAATACTCTAAATATAGCAGAAAATTAAAGTTATTTTTTAAAGAGGCTAAAATATATTTTGCTGCTGAGCCTGTCCACAGCAGTACATTGATTAGCTAATCCTGCTACCCCAAAACTGGGGTGTACCAATGGTCCAGTGTAGGTAATATACTGACTATGGATGAGGACCTCATACAAGACCTCTACAAAAAATCTGAACTATCCCTTTAAGCTAAATTCAGATTATAGGAGATGGTTATGGACATATCATAGCTACCATTAGTCTACAAGTCCACCATGGGATTTTGACTGCTAGGGATTGTTAAGAGTTGTAAAACATTTAACATTAGTCACAACACCAGCTCTATCCCCTTTGGGAGCGTTTGACATCCATGAATAAAATGTACCAACATGCTGACTCAGGAAATTCTTCAGACAAGATAAGACAAGACCAGACGCAGAAGATTTTTTTTTTCTGCACTCTTACTCCAGTGATTCCCTGCTGCAGGTTCTCATCATCACTGCTCAGAGTGGTGTTTTGTGGGAGCGACATGCCGGCGTTGTACCTCCCATTCGCCTCACTGTCACTGCTCCCCGTGGAGCCGGAGTCAGGCCCCTGAAGAAGCTCTCCTCCCACATTGTGTCGTCGGTGTCGGAGGCGGGACGAGAGCCGACATTCGGCCTGAGGCGCTCCACCTCTCGAGGTTTCACCTTGATGGAAGCACCACTCCCTTCCTGTTTTCAGAATATAAAGATGTGTTTCAATCAAATGACTGATGCAAAGTAATATTTTAATCTCTAATTCATCTGAATGCTTGCTGTTAATTTAAAAAATGCACGTGTAACTTTTAATGTTTCAGTACCACACAGTGTAATAAAGGTTTACCTGAGGTCTTAACAAAGGTTTGGGGTTAGACTTTAGATTTCTCTTCCTGACAGAAGACACTGGTACAGATGTTGGCCAGGTCGTAGGAGGGTGTCTTTCTTGATGAGGCACTGGACGAATCGCTTCCACTGGTTGTACCCCCCTCCTCTTCCTCACTGGAGAACTCGTCAGATGCCCCAAAACCCGACTTTCTTTTGTTCTGCGAGCGAATATCATGACACACATTCACGTTAAAAATGTGCTCAAAAAACACACATGAAGCTGACAAACACTAAATGCCAAAGACTTTACTAGTATGTTGTAATATAAGCAACCTTCATAAATGACATTTGTATTTAAGCCTACTCGTGTTTGATGGCCTTTTCAAATTACTCATTTTTAATGGAAGAGTTTAGGTAAATGAAATTCGATGCTATAACTTAAAAAGTCTTTTCCAAGAGGTGGCTCACACTTTTAGGTTTCCCAGTAATGAAAACAAATTTAAACAGTTATGAAATTTATACAAATATACGTAACACAGAGTTCTAGCAGAGTTAGACTTAGTTATACTTGAATGCCCTTACATGAATACAATGTACTTATTTGAATGTACTGTACATGCACCAAGAAGCTGCTGAATGTACATTTTGTTCAGACCTGTTAGGGTGGAATAAATCCCTTAAGGCAAGAGCAGCTCTGAATAGTTTTCTGTGCTGCTGCAAGTCAACAATATAACCTTCTGATAATCTAATAAATTCCAATAGAGCAACCTAGAGTAAATACAACATTAACAAAGGTTCTAATATTGTATTTATTACAAGCTCCAGTCACGGTCGACAAGAGTCAGCGATTGCATTTAAGATACAGTGCTCAAATGCATAAAACACACTTAGGTTAAGGTTGCTCTGATAGTTTCATCCTCAGGAAAAACTGCCTTGCATAAAATCACCAAAAAGATTTCCTCAGGAACTTGTCAGAGAAAATCCTTTAATCTCTAAGTGTTTGCCCTTAACTATAATATATATATATATAATATATATATATTGTCCTTATGCATCGCTTAAAGGTCCTGAATAACAATTTTCCTCTGAAAATGTTAAGGGATCCATCTGAGTCTCTTATCAGTGGAACATAAACTGTATGTTTTTACATTTATATGTCTAAATCAGGAGTTTGCAAACTACTACTACTTTCAAAACGAAAAAGAAAAGAAAAGCCTTTCTGGAGCTGCAACTCTTAATTTCTCTGATTCCCCTCTGAGACTTTTCTTTTTTGGATTGGGTATCTAAATAGCTAGCTTCAGGAATCTAAAGTCTAGCCACCGGCAAAATTTAGCCAAAAAGGTGCAGAGCTGTAGATCTATGATATGATGTGTTTTTACAATAGAAGAATTTAAGGCCTACAACAATGCCAAATGAAAATTAAGTCAGACATAATGTACAGTGAGCAGGTCGTTATTGCAAAATTAACCCTGACAGAGTGATGCAGGACCCTGACGTGAGGTCTTGAGACACGGTGAAGGGGTTTAAATCTCAATGATGTCCTGCTCACTGTACATTATCCCACTTATTACATGGTTATTCACCAAAAATCAATGTGACACAAAACATTACTTTTAAAATGATTTTCTGAATATAAAAATCATTTTATTACTGCTCTTGACTCTCTGATCAGAACTGTGACCATAGCAACAGTTATATATTATATAGAAATACCTTGTGTGTGCTGTATGTAAGAAAAAGCTATAACTGTTGATCATTTCCAAATAATTCTTTGTCAAAGCCACAAAGGAGCCACTGGAAAGGAGCAAAAGAGCCACATGTGGCTCTGGAACTGGAGGTTGCAGACCCCTGGTCTATATAATAGACATAAAGACGATGATAATAGTCTTTCGGTTGTGGCCTTCCTCCTGCGATGCCCAGTATTAACAGCTGTTATTGTTATGATCAACACTGTAATGTTTATGTTTGCTCAAGCAACTTTGTAGCTAGCTAGCCAAAATGTTAAACTAATTCTGTCTCATATATTCTGTACTGTATGTCATATTATCATAACGCTTTATTGAAACTCACCAGACTCTGTCACTGTAATATTTGAATATTTTGTATCAATTTTGTAATTTATTTCTTGCCACATCTTCTGTTTGTGTGTATTTGTTGTGTCCGGGTTAAATTTACTTTGGTTTGTGTGTTTGTTCTTTCCATATTCTTCAAGAACAACATTCTCATCTTCTGTCCAGTTTGTCTTTGTCTTTGTCTTCTCTTTGTTGAACATTTTAAAAGGAGCTAGCTAACACAGACAAGGACGATGTTGTGAATGAAGTGTAACCATGGTAACTGAAATACACGTGTGCTGTATTATGACAGTAACAACTGCGAAAGCCTTCATCTAAACACTTTGGCAAGGTGACATCCTAAGAGGCTTTATGTAATGTTCCCAAGTGAACCCCTCAGCTTAGGGAAATGTTTTGCATAAGTGACAAACGTTAGTCTGAAACTTTGGTAATTTAAGCAACCAGATGTTCATCTGTATTTACTGTCATTTGTCTGCTGAATTAAGATTAATTCTGGTTAGAATCAAACTGCCTTTCTGCAGATACTGAGACAGCAAACAAACAAAAAAGATATTACAGATCAGATAACAACTTTTCCAATGCAGCCAACCTGTATTTACTGACTGTTGTTTTTTAATTCCGAAAAAGGCCTTTCACTCCTGACATGTTAGCTCCTTCTTTGCTTTGTACCACAGCCGTGATATTGACTAAAGTGAGATGAGTGACTGTACCCTCCTCTCTTCGTTCCTGTATAATCGTTGGCTTTCTTCAAACTGCCAGGACCCCTGCTGCTCTGTGTCCCCGCTGTCATTCTTTTCTTCTGATTTTTTCAGCCCTCTGCCCTTCCTCGGCCTGGAGGAGACAGAATAAAAATAACAGTCAAAGACAAGAGATTGTAGATAAAGCAGGCATTACAAAACGAGCAGAAACACGGGAGTGAGAGAATTATTAAGGTTATCAGAGAAGCTTTAGTGGGTGGAATAACTGTAGGTTGATTAAAGGTCTTTGGGTTTATTTGCGTGTGTAATGTGGGAGCTGATGCATGTGCCAGGAGGTGAGAGTGTGCTGGTAAAGGCAAATGAGTGTGCGGTGCCTAACAATGAGAGAACCACCTCCTTCTGCGTGCGGGGCTGGTGGTGCAGCTGGCAGCTGGACTGCCCGAGGGCCACCGGCTGGACTCGGTCGACACAATCTGGCAGTGCACGGTACCCAGCAGCAGCATCAGACACATGGGCCCAAACACCTCATTGGCACTCGCCCCAGGGACCTCCAAGTACAACACCACTGCTGCCACTGAGGGGAGTAAAACATTTGGCAACAGCAAACAAAACAGTCTCTTAGGGGGGCCATTATAACAGAATTCATGCTTACTAATGAGTTCTCTCTGTGTTGCACAGGTGTGATGAGTTACATGTTTATAGTTGCACATAATTAAATGTAAACTGAGACAAATAGAGACACTGAATTCAGCACATATCAAAAACCATGTTCTGTTTATTCGCTTTCATGACTTTTATTGAGTGTGTCATTTTGTTTTCATGGCTTAGCAAAATCAAAAATCCTTTCAGCAGCCATCTGAGGGAGTTTTACTGCAGCAGCAGTTATGTTTTAATTGAAGAACGACACACACTCATAATACAGCACTTGCAATAAAAAGCTTTTGAGCAGGAGCCACAGAGAACAAAGTGTGCAGAATCTCTTTCTACTTTAAGGTGGCTTTAAAACCACAACTTGATATACGTGTCTTGTTCATGGGGCCGGACTGAAAGTCATTTTTGAATGCTTTGAAAAGTTTCAAATGTCTGACATCATATTTCATGATGACATCATAAAAGAAAGTCCTTGAATAAATCCTCAGTTTGAATGAAGTCATTCATCAGATTTAGGGCTGCACAATATGGTTAAATAAAAACATACTGCCATAACTTTGACAGATATTAAATTATAATTCACGATTAGTGGGAATGATCATTTTTGCACGAAAATTTTCATTTTCACTGAAAAAAGTAAAAATCATGATGATGTGACATTTGTTGGGATCTGGACCAAACAAACATGTTTTCTTAGATCTGGAGAATAAGATTTGTACATCAGCGCATCTCTGCTGCAGTACATTACTTTATTATAATACTGTTTTGTCACATATTTGAACCTTTAACAAAATATTGCAGCTTCTGCAGTTTGGATATTGCACTTTACCATATTACAAATTTGATTATATTTCGACTAAGTGAGCAGGCATAATTGGACAATTTTTTTTAATACATAAACTTAAAATAAATTTTGACTTTTGGACAATGACGATGCTCTGCACTTATTGGAAATGTTTGGATCACATGAGTCAGAAACGGTCCTACATGGCCACCACCAGATCTAATTCTACAAATAGTTTAATACTAATATTATCAGTGTAGCCAAGACTTTATCTGTAAATAAGGGTTTAAACATAATGAATACATGTCATCGTTATGAACTGAGTTTTCAAAGCTTCAGACTATTTGTACAGCCCAACCTGTTTGTTAACTTATTATAGCTTAGCTCCACATATTGTCCTTCTCTGTGGATGTTAAAGCACATGAATGGTTGCTAATGGTATTACAGAAGAGGCTGATGAACGGATCATTATGTTTCCAAACCTCTGATATCTTCAGTAAAGGACAGGAATGAGCAGAACTGAAATCTTTGTGAATTTAAAAGTGCGTTATGTAACAACTGCACATCCAAAAATGAGTGCTGAAGATTTCTCCTTTAAATAATATCAAGATGACACAGCATGAGTCAGTTCACAATGTGCTGTCTGTTAGCTGTACCCTGGTTCTTGTCATTATGCAAACGTTATGGAAACTCACAGCGACAGTATGAACAGAACTTAGATTAGGAATGGTGAGCTGACCTTGCATGAAGTACAGCACGAGGATACATGAGGAGATGGACTTGGAGGTGACTTGGATCCACCAATGGAAGAAGAACGGGAACAGCAGCACTCTGACCAGACCCTTCCGAGTCAGAGCCGTCCAGGGACTCTCTGGTTTGGCTTTGCTGAACGTTGATCCTGAGGGAAGGAACGACACAGTCTCTTACACAGCTACATAAGCGGTGAAACAAGCAGAACATAGGCAGAATTACATAGGTTGAGGTGGAATTTGCTGATGTGAGAGGCAGAAAATGTATTTTTTTAGTGTGTAACTGTGTGTTTACAAATGTGGAGAGAAGAGAGCTCCTCTTCATTGACCCTCACCTCTCACTAAGTCGACATCGATGAGGTCTGGTTTGATGTGACCCGTCTTCTTTGGTTTGCTGTCCAAACCCTGGATGAACAGCATGAGGTATTTTTCAATTGAGTGGTAATGCACAACATAAATACACAACCATTTATTTCTTTACAGAGATTTGGGGTGTCTTACATTTAGATCCGCCTGCTCCAGAGATTTCTCCCAGACTTGTTGATCATAGGCTCCGATCTGTAGAAACAGCAGAACTTTTATAATCCTTTTCCTTATAATTAGGCACTAAGGGGGATATTTAGCAAGTATTTGCAAACCTTGCTCAAACTGAGGTTGTCCATATTTATTATCTATCACAGTGTCTTAATAAATGTAAATAAATTGAGACATAAAGGTGTAAGATCTAGAGCTTGAGATCTGTGCCCGAAACCCAACCAGACCTGATGGTTTCAGGTTGGGTCAGGCTTTATTTTCTCAAATATTTCACAGGCTCACATCGGGTTCAGGCTGTACCATATTTATTTATTTATTTTTATTTTTCTCCCAAATTTAGTCGCTGCCAATTCCAATTCTCTGCACGTATTGCCCCTGTCACTGAAAACTCACACTGTTTGGTGCATAGAGGGAAGCTTGTTAAAAAAAGATGTTGGGCTGTTATCGGGTTTGGGCTGAAATATGCTAATGAAGGTCAGGTTCGGGTCGGTTTCAGACAGAATTTCATTGACATTTGGCCTTGATGGGCTCCACTTTTCAGGCACGATTTAAGCGCTAGTAAAAACTACTTCAAATGAACTAGATAATAAATATTAATTTATTTAACAATGAATATGAACCAGTGACATTTTCATTGAAATAGATCTCCATAAACTCTTGTAAATTCATTTAAAAAGGTAAAAGATGGGGCCTGGTAGTATAATAGGTTATCATCAGAAAACACTTTCTTTTGTGCTCCTCTGCTTTTCAGACTTGACAACACATGACTCAAGACAGCCTAGCCTTTTTTAGCCCTTTATGCAAATCAAATTAAATGCTGCTGGGCTCATTAGGAAGAATTGAAATTAAGTGAACCACAATTTTCCAAGCACTGACAGTCTTGAGCTCTGACAGACTTAATAAATACACACCCCTACATGTTTTCATGTATGGTAACCTGTTGAACAGGTCATACCTTATTTGTTTTTACCAACTTTATTTGGTTTGTATACAGTCATACTAAACCAGTAAAGGTAAAATAATCAATGAGCTGTGTCCCTGTCACATAAACTGATTAAATAAATGAATACATTTTCAATCTTTCTTGTATTGTTTGAAAATGCCCCTTGGCATCACCTGCTACCAGGTAACCTGTTCAAATTGGTGTTTTTTTTTTGTGACAAACAGCAACTTTAATGAAATACTATAGTGCTGCAGAGATGCCCTTCCCTTGTTCTCCAAATGTAAGAAAACATGTTTTGGTACAGACCACAACAAATGTCACATCATCATAGCTTTTTTTTTTTTTTTTCAGTGAAAACAATCATTTTTGTTGTAGAGATAATTTCAACTAATTGTGAGTCATATTGCAATCACAAATCACTGTCAAAATAACTGTGACTTTTTTTTTTCACCATATAGTGCAGCCCTAACATTTATGAGGTAAAACATTAAATATATTGTCTCTCTATTGTTACCAGCTGAGTATAAGTCGAGGAGGATTTGCAATTATTTATTTATTATTATATATTATTATCCCAATTTATCTGGAGCGATCATCAAATCACAGTTCTGGCATGCTTTTAAAACAGGACCAACCTTCTCTTGATACCAGGCTATTCTGGCCATTGTGATGAGATGCTGGAAGCAGTGACGTCAGAGTCAGGTCATTTCAGAGAGAAGACTGGACGAATCCACATCTGTTCCCTAAACAAACAAACAAACAAACAAAAGCATTTGAACCTGACATTAAAACAATACAGTGACGAACAACAAAAGAACTAAATACACAGTTAACTATAAACACACGGACTAACAACAGAGCGAGTTTAATGTCACTTACGCAGGATTAGTTAAGTTATGAAGCCACTAAATGAGCTTGTTGACGTTAAACTAAACCGTCACCACAGAATGCTAAGCTAACGACTGACGCGCGTTAGCAAGAGACTAATAACTTTACCTGAAATAAAACCGTGCGGGTCGATCCGGCGCAGACTGGAAAATACCTTCAGCGATCATCACAAACAGGTCGTTAAATACTTTGTCATCAGTTTTAGGGGCGTTGCAGCGTCTTGTTGTCAGGCTGAACTACAGCTAACTACAGCTAACTACAGTTAGCTCCAGTTTAGCTCCGCGCTGCGCGTCAACTGACAGCTTTTGACGCGAGTGTTGACTTGCAAATGTTACATATTTAAATTGATTCCTCATCACGCATATGTCTCGTAAAGGGCACGTTTATTTCAGGTATTATAAACTTATCTAACTTCTCTCTTGTTTAACATTTGGCTCAGTGTTCCGCTTCCCTTTTCCGGGGTTTGTTATGCTCGGCTGAGAGACTTTAGTGCCCTAAGTACTGTTTCTCAGGCGCGCCTGCGCTCGTTCTGGCAGCAGAATGCAGCTCACTTGGTAAGATTGACAGACAATAAATCGCTACCATCGCCATGAGTCTTAAATCAACAATTTGTACTTTATATGTTCACATTACCATTTGAATAATGAATCTGCTCGCGTTCTAGAGCCCGTAGTGTGCTGCCTGAGAGGCAAAGATGAGGACAAAAAAAGCCCCGGCACCAATTTTCCTGAAGTTATTCCTGATATTTGAGCCAATCAGAGCGCAGCAAGAGAGAGAGACTGTTTAGGTGTTAAGATAAAGATCAGGGCTGTATGCAAATAAGCATAATTTTAATAATTATTAATTATTCTTCCAAATACTTTCTCAATGAACTATTAAATCTGTAAAGTTTTCCTAAAGCACAAGGTGAAATCTTCACATTCAGCACCGTTTTATAATTTAGATTTTAGAAATACTGCCCTCTATAATATTTTTTGATTGACTAAAAGTATTGAGTTTTCCGCATTTTCAATATAAATCTATTTTAAAATATATCTGTGGCTAGCATCCTGCATTATTGCCTGGATGCTGTTTCAAAGCCTTTCCCGCAATGCAAGGAATAATATTCAGACAGATAGAAGAAGAATTACTTTAGCCTGCCAATCCCTTCTGGGGAAAGTTTTTCAGCTTCATTCTTATATAGGCTAGCATATTTACAAACAGCCCGAAATACACACACAGGACCCACAGACACGTTGACATGCCACACAGTCAGGTGCTCCTTGATACTTTTTTCAATACCTCGTGTTTAAAACAGTACCACATGGCAGGTCTGGACACCTCCACCCATGCTTGAGAGTTGGGACAAATCATGTCTTAGAAAAAAAAAAAAACTTAAAAGCTCTATTAATACCAACACTCTAATGGTGAAAATTTATTCTTTAAGGATTTATAGATACAAAATATATGTAATTTCTGAAATGTTTTGGTCTTTGGTCAATTAACACCCTTGTCCCAGACAAGAATTCACAACCTCAAACAATTTAAAAATGTGTTAAAAGCCTTCAAAGTTTTCTATTTTTTTGAGAAATTCATTAAATAATATTGCTATCAGATGTGTCTCAACCATAACATGAAATTCCATAGCCCTTCTAAATCAAAGCTAAATAAGAATTATGGTTTAAAACGTGTATTTTGATTAGCCATAAGGTTTAACAGCCAAGAGTTTGACCTTTTTATATATTGTATCATTGAGGAGTAAAAATCAAAACCCACTAAAAACACAGTTTTGTCCCATTTCTAAAGAATGAGTGATATATAGAATGACTACACACCACATGGCAGGTCTGGACACCTTTATATTTATGATTCTGATGACACTACAGATAAGAGAAAACCCGGTAACACCACACTCCAGTGCAACTTTATAAAGGGTCCATTGTTGAGCTAAATGACAGTTATCTGTGCATCAGTGTTCAAAATGATAAACTCTGAGAGTACAACAACTCTTCTGTGTCGCAGGTCAGACGACAGCCTGTCAAGATACAGACGGGCTCATTTGTCACTCGAATCCTGATTGTCTGCTGAAGGTTGGTCTTGCTCGGCTGCACACACGATCTTCGCCTTGACCTTCTTGTTGGAGGAAATGATGAAGTAGGGGCTGAGAGAGGCGTAGCAGGAGGAGAAGAACACCCGCATATCAGCCACCACCGGCGACACCTTCGCCACTGTTCAGCATGTAGATCCAGATCACGTTATCAATTCCGAAGAAGACCACGTACAGAACCACCAGCGTGACGACCGTTTTGGCCGCCCTGGTCTCCGCCCCGCCGCCCTGAGATCGTCGGATCGTCCTCACCTGGCGGCTGTGACGGTGGAGAAGCAGCAGGATGTAGCCGCTCGAGCCCACCATCAGAGCCACAAAGGCGAAATCCCTCCCGGAGACGGCCACGCCGTTGATCACATAGGACAAGTTGTCTCTGAAGTCCACGTGGCAGAAGCCAAGGTTGAGAGTGAAAGCGGGGACGGTGCCATTTCGTGGAGCCATGGAGAAGAAAGGTGCAGCGATGCATATGGCCATGTTGAGGAACCATAGTGCTGCGAAGGTGGGGAGCACCAGGGAGGGAAGAGCAGGCTTCAACCTAGACAAATGGGGCCCGGCAGGGGCGATGGTCACCGCCTGGAACACGCTGAGCATACAGGTGATGCAGACCGACAGCGCCCGGCCGATTCGGTAGGCGTAGATCACCACCTTACAGCCAGCATCGTTCAGCAGGTCCCTCAGCCCGAACACGGTCATAGTCTGAGGGACGCAGCGGGTCAGAAGCAGCATCAGGTTGGCGAAGGCCAGGTGGCACAGGATCATGTCCACGGGAAGGAGCTTAGGTTCGGTGAAAATGATGTGGGCGTACGCCAGCAGCACCACGGTGTTCCCCAAGATGCCCATACCTGTCTGCAAGAGGAAGGAGACCCCTTTGATGGTCACACAAAGATCCATGACACCAAGGCCTGCAGCCAGAGAATCAAATCTGTTATGAAAACACTGCACACAAGACACATCCTCCAAGTCTGGTTATATGAAGTCTAATAGAAACTGAATAATAACTAGATAGTCTGAAAGTAATCATGTCATCTCATGGAGGAATAAAAATCCAAGCTTGTTCCCCCTAATATGAGATTTGATGTTTTTTGTTTGTGGCTGACAGAGGTGGGAAGAAATTTAGTACATAAACTCTGTTACTGAACTTCAGTAGAGTTTTCAGGTATCCTGACTTTACTTGAGTATGTATTTATTTTTCTGACAACTTTTTACTTTTGTTCCCTACAGATTATTTCTTGGCGCATCAGTGCATATCACATGCGATTAGTCTTGCAAAGTCAGACCTCTGTCCACAGTGTTCAGTGCTGGAAAAAGGTCTCCATAAAAGCACATTCTGCTACAGGGGAAAGACGCCCTGCCTTGTTTGCATTTCTTTAAACCAGTGTCAGTGCTGCAATTTTCAGTGTGTTGGTTGCAGCTTGAGCTCACCTGCAGTGTACATGCAGTGAGTCAGACTATGTAGACAGACACAACAAGACAAAGAAGACATAACAAAACAAAGAAAAAGTGGTAGCAGGAAGTAAAAAGGTAATAGGACATAAAAGACAAAAAGGCATAAGACATAAAAGATGTAACAAGATATAAAAGATGAAAAAGATGTTACAAACTGACATGAAATAGGTAACAAGATGTAAAAGACATAACAAGACATGAAAAACATAAAATGTAAAAGTAACAAAACGAAAAAGACGTAACAAGTTCACGTAAAAGAGGTAACAAGACAAAAAAGAGCTACCAAGACAAAAAGAAGCACTAAGACGTAAATTTAAAAAAAAAATGAAAAAGACATAACAAGCTCATGTAAACAAGGTAACAAGACAAAAGAAATACATAAGATTAAAAAAAGACACGAGACGACACGAGAAATAAAAAAGAAAAAGACGTAACAAGCTCACGTAAAAGAGGTCGAAAGGGACAATAAGACATAACGAGACATAAAAGGTGTAACAAGATGCAATAAGATGTAACTAGCTGAGGCAAAAAAAAGTAAAAGTAAAAAGGTAAAAAGACAAAATGGACAGAGAGGGAGACTCAACAAGCATTTGTACTTCAAACTACTACAAGGAACTTTCATGTTGTGTTGATTTTGGAGGCCCCCATGAGCAAAAGCAGTAGTGTCTCTACCACAATAACACAAAATATAATGTCAAAAATAAAATTATCTTAAATAAAAATACCCTCCTGTGAAACTTCACTGGTGAACATGTAAACACAGGTTTGCTTCATCTGATTTCACAGAGAATCTGACCAAAAGGCATAAAAAACTATATGGAAATAGCTGATCTTCACGCTGAAGATCTTGTTTGCCACATAGATCATTGAAACTGTTTCATCACCAGTTAAAAACTCCTTGCAGTAGTTTTAAATAATATCATCACAACCATAAACAATATATAATAGATAGTATAATACAAGTCATGACAGGAAATGTCTTGGATGTCTTTCAGTGAAAATGATGCTCACCTGAAGTTGAAGATAAAAGTAGAGTCTGATGTGCATTTACTGTTTAATAGCCTGTGTAATTACGATTTATAGTCTTCGATGCCCCCCGAGATCATTGGCCAACATTACAGTGTTCAGCCCACAGTTTAGCAAATTAAAACTAAATCTGACTCAGATGGTCTCAGAGGGAAAACACTGCAGAGGGAATACAGTGCACTACCACTGAGGGATACACACGTTTTTAAATCCTGTTTTAAAAATATCAGTGCCAAATTGGTGTTGAAAAGTTTCATTCTCGGTTCACACGCTGTGAGGAAATCTCCCTGAAGTGTGGAGAACAAAATCACAGTCCTGTTTGAGAAATTGTTCAGGTTTTTAGTAATAGAGGTTGGAGTGGGTTGACAGATCAAGTGGGTATGTCTCTCTGTCCTGTCTGTCTGTCCTCTGTCTGTGCGTATGGATGTATGTAAGTATGTAATTGTCATATCTCAAGAGCTGCTCAAGTGATCGTCTTCACACTTGCCAAGTGTATTGCTGAGGACCAAAGGGAGTGCAGTTTCTAATTTGGTGAAATTTAACCAGATGGTGGTGCCACAACAACAAACTTTACGTTTTGGCATGTAACTTTTGAACCGTAAGTCCAGGAAATAGAATTTTTCTGTGTAAGCAACACCAATCTGCATCTAGATGCCATTTTGAATTTTTTCCTCTACTCCTTCTACGAATTTTGAGTAATCATCAATAAATTTGGGATAGAACATCTTTGGACCAAGCTGGAAAAAAATACTTCTTGATATTACCAGATAGTTTGCTTAAATGCTGTGAGTCTTATACTACAAAAAAGTCTTATCTCCTGAACGCTTTGTGCTTTTGCAACCATGTTTTGTGGAGATGTGCAGATATGATGTCTGGGTGATCTTGACAAATTTGGTGCCATTTGACTAATAGGTGGCAGGTATATACTGTATGTGTGTATGACTGTCCTTTGTGTATCTCGAAAACCGTTCATCCCATCAATGTCACACTTTGTTGAGGACCCAAGGGAGTGCAGTATTGAGAGTGAAGTTGATCAGATGAGTGGTTCTCGACAACTCTGCAAGCGTCACTTCTGGGAGCCAAGTAACTTGCCCAAATGGCCTTGTGCTTTGGGAATGGGAACGACCCCCTACGACACTGCAAGCAGCAATACCCAGCCAACAGAAGAAAGTAAATATGTCCGTCCTGAACATCCATGGCCCAAACAGGCACTGCGGTAGTTTAGTACTAAAAAGACTTTGTCCAAGGTTTCGGTGAGTTTAGACAGTTTGTGCTCCATGACTTCACTGATGTTTTGAGTTACTTCTTGCACCAGCTCAGACATGTCTATAGCGCTTACTTCCATAGTGTTTGTGTCAGCCGGTGGTGAGGGCGCCATTGTGGGTCGTGGCGTGTGGTCTGTGATCTTCGACTGAGTTGTTTGCTTCTGTTTAGCAGATTTTTCTCTCTGAGGCTGTCTGCCAGATTTTGTTGCCACGTTATAAAGTCGTCGGTGTAACTTAAGGCAGGAAAAAAGCACTTTTATATTGATATTAGCAGGGCAGGAGCGGGAGCTCTGCACAGACACAGCCTTCAGCAAGCCATCGTAATGTGACCCCCCCACTAAAAAGACTTTGAAAGATACCCACTTGATTTGTCTAACTTAAAGGTCCTAAATACAAAATTCAGTCTCATTATATGTCAGCAAACAACTACTTGCAATGTAAAGATATAGTGGGATTCTATTACAATGTTTTGTTTAAGATCTGCACAGGTTTTAGGGGGAAAAAGTACTTGGTTATGGTTTGGGAAAGATCATAGTTTGGGTCAAAAGTTATCCACCGTTTTTCTGTCTTGATCTTTTATGGATCTGGGTTCCCTTCTAGACACAAGAGCCAAAATGGCGGCCACCTGGTTCTCGTTTTACAACTAAATAGTCACTAAAATGTGTTTCTGAAAACATTTTGAGCGAGAAATAGGCAATGTTCTAACATATTCTTGATCCATATTTGAATAGCAGTGTCTAATTTGACAGTTTGATCTGAGTTGTGTGAGGAGTATATGTTCATGTGACATTATTTTTCCCCCCAACTTTATTGAGTAAACATTGCATGCATTTGTTTTGGTCTGAGATGCTGGTGCTCTAATGCGCCCTCTAGGTCAAAATGTTGTATAGTTTCAGATAAATTTAGGAACATATTTTTGCCCAGAAGGAGGACTGTGGATTCTGTCCCCAATCATGAATCGATGCAAAATTTGTTTCGATGTACATGTGGAAAACATCTTGAAAAATGTGAATCTATCCTTTAAATTTTAATGTGATATCCTAATTACCTTCACAATAAATAAAGAAAGCTGTGCGCAGCTGGAAATTTGAATAAATGTTCAGGTTTAGAATCAGATACAGAAGCACAAGCGTCATATCAAACTTAAAACAAATGAGGCATGAGTCTGCAAATCCCCCTCTTTTTTCTAACATGAATGAAGGTGCTCCAGGCTGTACAGCAACACAGCACTTCAGATTCACTTCAGGCTTTAATGTTGGGAGAGTGCTCATCATCATGAAAAGTAACCGAGCCGCCTTGGGTCATATATGAATAACATATGTGAATTATAAACTTGTGCGGTATCTTTAAACCCTACATGTCAGCTGTCAGTTTCTATAGACGGAAAGTCTGTGAGTCAGTCCTCTGAAATACATTAATGCCTTTTCCCCGTGGAGTTCAAAAACAGAGTTAAACAACCCCCGCGGAGACAACAGTGTGCAGTTATTGTTGATGCAGAAGCAGCCTGATGATGCCTTGAATGAGCCATCAAGAGGCTTTTACATGCACAGCTGGTGCTTCAGCTCGCAGTCTTTCCCTCCTTCATGTCCTGGGAGCATGTTAAAAGACACAGAGGAGCAAGACAATTAGCCGTATAACAATGCATGTTTGTACTAATTGGGGGCACAGGGACAATCAGCCAATATTCATTAATGTTCTTAACTCTCAGCACTGACATATGCTGCAACACAAGTTTGTAATTCCAGCAGTATCCATATAAACTACATTAAAAGCTCTCTATAGCCTATTGCTCAGTTCTGTATCACTGTTTTCTCTGCTGCAGAATCCAGACCGTGAGCTGAAACAGTGTTGTGTGAGAAGTTCGTTTCCTCCTGGGAGTGGGTTTGGAATAAAGCATCATCAGATGTGTTATTTCCCTGTGTGTCTTTTGCATGTTTACATGTTCAGAGAGCTAATTAAAATGGCAAGTTCAAGCATGTCTTTCTCAGGGGACTGTATCATGTACAGCACGCCGCACTGCAACTCTAAAAAATCCACGACATGGGATTTTACTCTTTTTATTGTTGTTGTTTATGGCTGATGTAAATTGTTTTTTATTCGCCCTTACACTATTTCAATCTTGACTTTACATGAACTAATATTTTTTATTCATTTTATTTAACTTTTATTGAATCAGGTAAAAAAAAACAATTGAGAAAAAAAATATCTTTTTCAGTGGTGACTTGGCCAAAAAGGCAGCAAAGTTACACGCTGAGTGCATGTCAAAACAAGACAAAACATTACAAATAATACAGAATAAAAGACTTATGCCCATGCATCACAGAAGAGATCAAATGCACACAAAGGATGTATGCCAAAGTGAATTATATATGATATCAGGAGCATTTTGTAATAAAAAATGAGTTAACTTTTGTTTAAAACTGGTTTGAGAGATGAGGGAGGGTAGATTGAGTCGACCTGCAGGTCGTTGCAGGACCAGGGACCGTAATAAGATAGACTCTTTTCTTCTAACTCAGTCTGCACAAGTGACACATTTAATCCTGTTGTTGGATCTAAGATTGGGGTATTTTTGCACAAATACAAACTAGACCATATGTACATTGGTAATCTGCTTAGAATGGCTGTACAACTATAACAAATATATAAATATTATAATACAGATCATGTTAAAGATGAACACATAAATGCATAAATAATTATATGTCTAATATATTATTATATCCAATAATATATATTTTTCTGGGAAAAATTCATTCTTTTACTGAAGTAAATGATCTGATCTACATCAAAGACTATATGCACAATGTCTTGGGATCAATTATTATTATTATTTAATTATTCATTAAGGGGTGCCTTTATGGCCTAATAATTTTGCATGTATCATAAAATACTTTTTATGTGTACAGATATCACTGTTTAAGATATTCTGCCAAATAAAAACAATCATGTTTAGTATTTCTTTGCTGATTACTGCCTCTCTTGCATCATTATCATCTTAAAGGACCCAAGTGTAGGGCAGACGTTTAGCTCAGTTGGTAGAGCGCTCGACCCATGTATGGAGGCTGTTAGTCCTCTGCAGGGGCCGCTGGTTCGACTCCCGCCAGCGGCCCTTTGCTGTGTGTCATCCCCTCTCTCTCTGCCCCGTTTCCTGTCTACTCTCTGACTGTCCTATCAAATAAAGGCTATATATATAAGGCTATAAAATAACTTAAAAAAAAAAAAAGGACCCGAGTGTAGGATTTAGCGGCATCTAGTGGTGAGCTTGCAGACTGTTCACCTTCATCTTCCAAGCTTGTAGGAGAACCTATGGTGGCCGTGAAACACAAACAAAACGCAAAAGGCTCTTTCTGGAGCCTGTGTTTGCTACGTCTGTTGTGAGGGACTTTAGAAACACGGCGGAGCAACACGGTGTCCTCTGTAGAAGACGACCTGCTCCCTCTGTAGATATAAAACGCTCATTCTAAGGTAATAAAAACACAACAATTCTTATTTGTAGGTGATTGTACACTAATATAAACATACTTATGAATATTACATACCACTTCTATCAATTTCCATAAATCTTACATACTGTACCTTTAAATCAGGTCACGTCTCAAGTGTCTAAGTTAGTTGTTTTCGTACAACTCAAGTTATTTGAGAGATAGTCACTTTTTAACCTTTGCGCCTTTAAGTATGCTGGTGAGGGCAACAGCTTTGGGAATATTGAGTGCACCCCTCACTGTGCCAGTTAATCTGTCCCACAGCAAAACTGTGGTTTAAGAGGCTTTTGGCTTAGCAGTCTCCTGTCTGATATTGATGGGCCCCTTAGACTCTTGATTTGCAGCACTGAAGTGGAGGGGAGCAAAATTGACCTCCCATGACCTTAAATCTTCCTTGACTCAATATGGACACTACGAACACTGTCCATCTTCTCTAATATCTGTCAATAATACTGAGCTGAAAACACAGACTGGGCTTAAAAATGTGTTTTCATTCCACTGTGTGAGTTCCTTCACCTGTCACATCAAATGGAGGCCATTCATCAGTTTAGCTACCTGTCTGCAGTTTTCTCTCTGTTTACTCTCTGTTTTATTGTTTTATAGTGTTTTATGCACCTTCAAGTCTGTTTGCGATCTGTTTCACCTGACTGCGAGACAAATTTCCCTCGAGGACAATAAAGATAAACGTCAAGATTCTCACTTGTTTTGTTCTGAGGTAAGCTAGTAGGGTTGAGGATCAGCTGGATTTTAATGACTCCAATTCTGCTTATCAGTATCAGTTCTCAACGATTATCATTCTGATTCTTTAGTGTCCTTCTGCATTTTTCACAGCAGAGTTGTGTGAAACATTAATTACCACAGATAAACGTTACCAGCAGAAACACTGAGCTAAGCTAACATTATCTACATAATCCTCGTGATAGTCATCTCTTTTCTGGTTTATTTAATATTTTGGGGTTTACCGAGGCTACTTTACCTGACAAGAGTATCTTTTTTTTGCTCTTTTTGCTGTTCCCGTAATAGTCAAGCAACTTAGCAACGGCCAGGTTGATATCGGTGTCTGCCTACATGGTTTAATTTGAAACTAGCCTGAGTGAAATTTGTGTAGGAACTGAAAAGCAGAATCAAAATAAAAATTTCTCAATGATTCCTTTGGAATTGCAATTTTGAAACTGAATCTTAATTGGAATTGGTTCTCAATGCTCAACCCTACTAATATTTGGCAATCTGTACAATAATTTTAGTGGAATAAAAAGTACAATATTTCTCGTTGAAATGTAGCAGAGTAGAAGTTTAACCTTAATCAGGTCAAGCACAAGTACTTACAAGATTTACTCAGAGTTTTACATAAAGTAAACTGCTTAGTTACGTTCCCCAACTGAATTAAATCTTTCATATTGTGTTGATTTTTGTCCATAACTCAAGAATTCATTCACTAATTATGACAAAATTTCACATAAATGTTTAACAGGATACTCGCAATGCTGTTACATGTAATTAAAAATGGAAAATAAATGTAAAAGTAATCCATTACAGTTACTGACCAAAAATAGGAAATTAAATGACAGATACTCATCTAAATGTTGGTGATTACAAAGGGGTCACATCTAAATATTCTTTTCCACAGGCTTTGTTGTGGGCAGTTTCATGTAGTAACTACTTTCTTTCTAGTAGAAAAGAAAGTAATTTTGTTAGATTCTACTGCAGAAAGAAAGTAGTTCTTATATGACACTGCTCTCAACAGGTTCTTTGGATTATCTTGAGATACCACTGGGTCATAATTTTTGGTAAGAGAATGATAGTTTTTGGTGCTTTGAACACTGCAGGACTGGTGCCACTTACTCCCAATATACAGAGAGAAGGCAGACATCTCTACAGCTGATATCTCCAAAATTCTGCAACTCACACCAAAAAAATCTAGATGGATAAATAGCACTACAGGCCAGGGGAAAAATCTGTGTTTTTGATTTTGGGATGAACTGTTTCCTTTAATAAACCAACTCAACACTAACAATGCATGAAAACGCTGCAATACTGTGCTCTAAATATAAAAGTAATAAGCTATTTAATCTCATTAATGGTTGTATTGTTGTATTTTCTCTTTTAATGTCGGTGGAGAACGCGTGTCATGATGTACTTGGGTTTAATATTCATTACCAGGTTCCTGCTGCTGCTGTGGGACAGTTAAATCATGCAGCCCACCCACACTGATTTGCCCTTACAACATCCTCACAGTTTAGGTTTAATTCCACTTTAAGAACTTTTATTGCTCGGGATGAATTACACAACCATAAATTGGGTACTGTGTCACACTCTACAAATGAAACCGCGGGTGATCCATCATCCGACTGAGTGGAACGTCCTCTGGCTCTTTACTTTGTTTCAGCTTCCTCCACTGGAGGACACTGTGGTGTTGGCGTTTGACTAACCAATGCAAGAAAGAAAGCTCTCTTTAATAGGTGGTGCTTTTAAAATTGATTGCAGAAATGAAAAATACAAAAGTAATGTGAAGGTTCTTATAAGGAAATCTAAATATAGAAGCAGTAATTAGAAAAGGTGTTCAAATAGTCTTCTCTCAGTAAAACAATGACACAGAGGAATTACTTTAATCTTTTTTGAGTATAAACATGAGGCCTAATAGATATTATCTCCTCATTAGCACCGTTTTCTCTGTCCACTGGTTTGATCTTTGTGCCCTGTAAATTAATCCAAACACAGCTTTTTTTCTCCCTCTGTTATCCTGTCAGTGTGAAATCCAGAGAGGGGACAGAAGCAGTCATCTGAATTGATCTCAAGTAATTGGAGGCTGAGGGAAGAGAAGTCAATGGACCATGATAAACAGATCCAACAACAGCTACCTGTTTGCAAGTATAAGAACACAAATGACACGAGGACTTCAGGAGAGAGGGATCAGGGACAGGGTCCAGGTCAGACCTCGTTAGCTTCAGCTGCTCTCAGGTAAAAGTCTGCAGTGATTTTTTCTTATGTTGTTTCAATGTTGGGTATACTCAGTGGTGGAATAATGAATCACAGCTGCTCAGATTACTGTGTTTTGTTAGGGAGGGGCACTTTCACGAGTACTTTTTCTGTAATGATCTCAGCCGGGTGCAAACCTGGAGGGGATCATGCGATCGGTTGCGATTGTGCACGTGACTGACCGTGATCGTCAGATGCAAACTACACTGTAAAAACGAAAGAGTTGAGCAAAATTTCAAGGCAACTTACTTCAATAGATTCTTGAGTTTTGAGCTCGACTCAAATTCTGAAGATCTGAGAGAGTTTTACCAACAAATAATATTTCACTGGGATAATTTACTTTTCTTCCTTTGATAAACCTGAATTTATTAGAAATACTGTTGAGTAAACTAAGTGGGATGAAGGTGAATAATAGTTAATAATTTAATATTTTCATTAGCAACCAGGTCAAATCAGGTTCACAGCTCACAAAATGTTTTGAAATGCAAATTATTATATATGATTTATTATTATATTATATTTATTATTTATATACATTTCTGTTATGTATGTTTCAAACTGTAATTTTCATACTGTGTAATTTTATAAGTGTGGGCTTTTGCCCCAATTTTGCTTGCTCTCTTTTATTTGCCTTTTTCTCTCTTGTCCTTTCTCTCTTACAAAACTAATTCTAATACAAAAGTATACTTGCTCTGTCATGTGCCTGTGTAAATGGCAATAAATCTCTTGAATCTTGAATTTCTGGTGGTTTCTAAAACTCAAAGATTCAAGTTTATCAAAAGAAGAAAAGTAAGTTGTCTCAAAAGATTATTGTTTGGCAAAACTTTGTTTATCTATTAAAAAAAAAGAATTTGAGTTTGATTCAAAACTCAAAACTCTAATGAAGGCAGTTGACTTGAAATTATAAGATTATAAGATTATAAGATTTTGTGATTTATTTATTTTGTGATTTTTTTAGAAACCTATTTTTATTATTGTTCTGTTTTACACACCCATTGACAGCTGCCTTCTGGTTTTTCTTAAACTGATCAACAACCGCTTCAGCTTAAAATTTTCTGTCAGCTGAGGACAACATATGTGTGGGTCATGTTAATGATTGATTTTTGTTGTGCTTTTCACTTTGAAATCAACACTTTATTACTGGCTCGGTCATTTCAAAACATTCAATACTGTAAGCAAACTGTTCAATTTGTTTAGAGGCTTAATATAAGAATTAGTTTTGTTGTTTATTTTATTTTGGGAAACTCTGAGTAACAATATTTAAATTGAGAAATTTGGACTTATCGTCCTGTTGATTGTTTTTCTTCTTAAGTTTATACTTCAGCGTAACACAAACTCAAGACACTTGGCTACATTACATGTGTGTTGTTCACAACATGTAAAATATGGTTACTCTGAATAAATCCATCTCTGTGTAAAAAGGGGAAAAAGTCCATTGCTTTGTCATGGCTCTCATGAGAGTAGTTGATCAGCTGTTTATAACTGTCATTTTTCTGTAAATGTAAAGCTAAACTTGTTATCCAACCAACACTCTGGAGTTTGAGTTCAGTGACTGTCTGCCAGACTCAATTAACAAACTGCTCAATTTAGCCGATATAAACATCTACTCCATCTGCAAGATTATTAGATTAGATTTCTTATGATTCATAAACAGACACTAATTAATTTGGCAAACATTCAGCATTAATTTGAACTCTAATTAACATGAAATGGGTAAATAATAACAGGCACTCCAGCGGGAAGAGAAATTCAAAGGAGAATTCTGTGGATGTAGTGTTGTTGTCAAAGAAGTGAGTATTTCAGCTTCATGTGTCCTTAATCTCTGATGACATATCATGCTCATTTAAAGATAAATTACAGTAAATACATTACAGATTTCTCCTTTAACCTTTACATTTCCTTAACTGGAGAAAAATTTGCCGTTGTAACATGTAACAAACGAGGAGGGGAACATTTAAGAATCCTTCCGAGAACTTTATGGGAATGTCACCAGTTTTACACAAGGCAAACTTTCGATCATAACTTTGAGGGAACATTAGGGGGAAAATTAAGACTCCTGGAACGTTCAGCCGACCTTCAAAGAATGTTCTAATAAAAACTTGCTGTTTTAGCAACTAGGAAAAGTTATCTTCCCAAAACATTCAATGAACCTTGACAGACCTTTCTGGAAACGTTGTTTTCACGCAGGAAAAACTTGACATTTTAACTCCTCTGGAAAGTTACGGAGAAACACTGAAGTAACTATCCTGGAACATTCAACTGATCGTTCAAGTTAGAACTTTTTTAACTGTTTTAACATGCAGGAAATGTTACACAGGAACACTCAGTCAACATTTTCAGAATCAAACATTCCCAGAACATTTTGGGAACCAAATGCTTCTAGCTGAGAAAGACATTAGAAACAATATGTGGTTTATTTAATCGATGAAGTTGCCTTTTGTTCTGTTTTATTCCTGCAGGAATGGCGTCAGACCAGTTTGTCCGTGGGATGCTCTATCTGTCCCTCACTGTCGTGGGAGTCCCGGGTAACGCTGCCGTCATCCTGGCGTTCCTCCATCCTGCTCAGCCAGGAGAACCGGCTGCTCCCAGCCGACGCCATCGTCCTGCACCTGGCCTGCGCCAACCTGCTGGTGGTGGCTATCCGCTGTCTGCTGGAGACCGTCGCCTCCTTCCAACTAGTCAACATCTTCGGAGACCTCGGCTGTAAGGCCGTGATCTTCATCTACAGAATGTCACGAGCCCTCTCCATCTGGCTCACCTTCGTCCTGAGCGCCTACCAGTGTCCTGAGCATCGCCCCTCCCGGATCACGCTGGGCCTCCATCCGCACCGTGATGGCCCAATATTTGGGCCTCGTGTTCCTCCTCCTCTGGCTCATCAACACCTGCATGAGCTCGGCTGCCATCCTCTTCTCCTTCGGCACCCAGCAAAACTCCAGCCTCATCAACCACGGCATCAATGTGGAATTCTGCTACGTTCAGTTCCCCTCAAAGCTGTCCAAACAGGCGAACGGGGCTGCTCAGGTGGGCAGAGACGTGGTGCCCATGGCCCTCATGACTCTGGCCAGTTTGATCATCCTTGTCTTCCTTTACAAGCACAGCCGGCAGGTGAAGGGGCTCCGCAGTGGTAGCGGCGGCGGCGGGAAGCGGTGGAGCCGAGCAACGAGCCGCCAAAGCCGTGGTCGCGCTCGTGACCCTGTATGTGGTCCTGTACGGGGTAGACAATGGGCTCTGGGTGTACACGCTCACTGTGAGGAAGACCATGGGTTCCTCGCTCATCTCTGACCTGCGTATATTTTTCTCCTCGCTCTACGCAGCCCTCAGCCCCGTGGTCATCATCGCATCCAACAGGAAGGTGAATGGCAGGCTGAGGTTGCGCGGTGCACGAGAAGCCTGTTCAGGAGAAAGACACGAGTATGTCCACCATGTGAGGCCTGCTGGAAAGGCTGATTACTCACAGGACAGCGGAGGAGGCCAGCATGATGTGGGCTGAATTTTTCTGAAGTCTGGGTCGTGCGGGGGTCAGTCTGTCTTTGTGAATATCAGATAATAATGTTTGTGATAGGAAGTGCAGGGGAGACTCTTCTTTCTCTGTCAGGGTGGTTGTGAATTTATGAAAAATATTGAGCGGTGAGAACCAGAGGGGCGTGAGTGGCATTTGACCAACTTTATTAAACCGTCTTAAAGATGCAGATGACAATGTCTTTAATGGACAAAATTCAGTCACTGCCTGTCTCACTGCCGGCCAGACTTCACTAACATATCATTCAGTTGAACTGTTCCAAACATCCACTCCCTCTAAAAGATTATTAATGATTTCTTATGACTCATAAACAGACACTCATTCGGTGAACATTCAGCATTAATTTGAACTCTAATTATCATGAAACAGGCAAACATCAACACAAGTTATGGTCAGAGAAGCGAGTATTTCAATTTAGTATGTTTCCTTAATCTCTGATGACTTATCACGGTAATTTAATGATTTCTAACAGTAAATATAAGCTTCCTTTAAGAGGATCTAAGCTCCCTCTGACTCTCCTGCAGTTCACACCCTGGTAATTTCAGTCTTTAATTCAATCTTTAAAATTAAAATGTTTTAAACACGTGGATGACAATATACTTAAAGGACAATATTTATTGGAAAAAACATTTGTCATCTTTTTAAATTATTATTATTACATTTGATCTCATATGCAGTGATAAAAAAAATTCATGGTCTTCACCAAAACTCAAACTCTTAAACTAAAAAAGTTTCCTAATCTATAAACCTTCGTTGAGATAATTCACTTTTCCTCTTGAAAACTTGGATCTTTGAGGTTTATAAACAAACAAACACAAAAAATTCAAAAATTGTGGAGTAAATTCATCAAAGTAAAAGTAATAATTCAGTGTGAACAATTTTTCAACTATATTTTGGCTGGAGGTGGCATACTGTATCCTGACATATAAAACTTGTATTTCTGACATCTGTGAACTGTTTTAATAGTCTGTCCATCGCGGCATTAGGGGAAACTATTAACATCACCAACATCAACATGCATGTGAATGACACTAGTTTTTTCAATTTAGCGTCACAACTTTAACAACGTTAATAGCGTTTGTTTTCATCCAAAGGAGGGCGCGGTCGTCTTGACAACAGGAAGTGACATATGACTGCTTTAATTCATGGCCTGGGTCCCCAAAAGAATCAAAGTTCACTTACATCCCTTTGACCCCAAATTTTTGATTTTGATTAATAACTCTGTATTGATTTATAATTCACATGTGCTGTTTTTTTAAATAGAAAGAGCTTCATTTGATATATACATAAATATCACCCATTTTTAAGAACTGGGACAAATCATGTTCAGCCAAAAATTATTACTACTAACACTGTAATTCCAGTTTTTGGTGAAAATAAATCCTTTAATATATTAGATAGATTAGATAGACATTAAAAATATGTAATTTATGAAAAATCTACTAGTTTGCTTTATTTATTATTATTTATTTATTTATTTTTGTTGTTAAACTCTCCTGTACCAAAAAACACCTTTGTCCTAAACAAGAATTCACAACTTCAAACAATAAAAAAATATGTTAAGCCTTCAAAATCTAAAACTAACAATACCTACTGATGACATATGTATAAAAATGTGCTATAATAATCATCCTTGGTTTAAAATATGTTTTTTTATGAAAATGTTGGCCCTTTAAATTTGTGTCCCAGATTTACAGGAACTCTGTCAGATCTTTTACAAAAACATGATTTTATCAGGCATAAAAAAGGTTTAGCTAGACCCCTGTTTCACATCCTCATTTAAAAAGGCGGGAATACTGCTCAAGTGCTGGTAAGCTTTCTATTTTTCAATAAAATGTGTATTTTGATTAGCATTAAGAGAACCCGTAGCAACTTTAAACAATAAAATGGGCTCTCACTACGATTATGGTGTGAAATGAAAGATTCCTTTTGTCAGAGCTGACATCACGCTGTCGGAGGTGACATAACACTCAGTTGTCGTTAATAATCGAACAATGTATTTGAAATTAGGACTTCTTTATTTAGTAAATAAATACATAAATAAATCAAAATAAGTTAATGCTCCACTTGGGCCACTCAGTCAAAACAGTCTGGACACGTCCCTGTACGTGACGTCAACTTCATCAGTTGGCTATCAGCTCAGTCATACAGTTTTTTTTCTGTTATATTCAACAAATGTATGTTCATGAGGATTTATAAAATGAGTTTACGTCAATGAAAACATGTCATGGTACAACTAATGTGTGTTCTTTATGTAAATTATATTATATGTGTTCATCACAAAGGGCAACATTATAATGATATTTATTTCTTTAATAAAAATATAGCAAACTTTTTGATTATACAGCTAATTTAATGATATTCTATTTAACACAAAAAAAAATGCATTTAATAAAAATCGCTGGGAGGTTGGTCTGTTACAAGGTTTAATAGTCAAGACTTGATCTTTGTAAAATATCTTCTCCCAGGATGTTTGAAGAGTAAATCAAAATTCCTCAAAATAAGCTTTTGTACCAACTCTCAAGAAAGACCTAATTTTCATCTAAAATTTCACTTTCGCCCCTCTGGTTCTGGCCCCACTTTGATATACTTTTTCTAACACTTAATAAAATATCTTTTTATGAGACAGATATATTTTGGATTTTTTAGCACCTGTAACTCTGGATGAGACAGTGTACCTGTGGACGACCTTTTGTCTTACTGTCTGTAATTAAGGAAGAAAACTGTCATAACAACACAGTTACTCAATACAGGTCTGTATGAATCCCTGCTGATCTGGCACTATGTTTGTTTATTCGCTACGTTCTCTCCATCTTAATTGGATGGAAGAATTATAGCCGGGTGACTCAGTAGCTGTCAAATGACTTCCAGCTGCCCATTTAACTATAATTAAGGCTTTGAATGGAATCTGGGAAATGTCCCGTGCTAATGAGGCAGGTTAATTGTCCCACAGAGAATTGGTTAAAAACCTGATGGGAAAACTATATTCTTTAGAGAGAAAAAAAAAAAAAAAAGATGAAAAAGAAGTTCATTACTCAATACAATGCTGATAATGTATGTGTGAGCTCTGTGGCTGCAGTTATAAGAGGAGAGGAGACTTTAGGGACACAAAGCTATGTCTTGGCACAAGCCCTGAAGAGTTTGCTGTGGATGTGGCAATGTGGGAATTTAGGAGTCATTATGTAATTGCCATGTCTTGGTAGAAGCAAGGGCAGAAAAGACAGGGTGAGGACATAACAACCTCTGTGAGTGACAGTCCAAAAGACATAAAGTGGGGCTGCCAGCACTCTGTGATCCTGCAATAACTCTAAAGTGCAATCAGTGCTGCGCTATTCAACTGCTGTCGCAATGCAGGTGAGGAGGAGGAGGAGGAGGAGGAAGAAGAAGAAGAAGAAGTCCTCTTTCTGTGCTTATGCAGAACTGTTGCATTCAACGCCAGGGTGACATCAAACGCCTCACAATAAGATTTTGTCAAAGAGCAACATTCACTTTTATTGTAAAAGTTGCAACCATTAAAACTCTTCGTAATGTGTTTTTTTTTTTTTTTTTTGGGAAAAGCTCTCTCCAGATGACAAATTCCATGTGTCTTACTCTTCAAACCACTGAAATCTGATTGGCACTTTACACAGACTCCGGTGGAATGAAGGATAGAATACATGGATGGTTTCATTAGAGCAGCGAGCGTGCTGGCGCCTCCGGTGAGGAATGAAAAAGTTGACACGGCTGATTCCCTTCAACGCTCTCAGTGATGTCATTCTTTCTTTTTCTGTCAGGGAAAGAAGTGGCAGATTGGTTAAAAGGAACAAAAAACATGAAGAACAGGTTCCAATCCGTGTGAATGTTCATGTCTCTTTCTGCGTGAGAGTCTGTGTGTGAAGGGTGTGCCAGGCAGGCCTCTCCCTGCACAAGACAGGACCTGTTGTCACTGTTTTCCATCCTTCTGGAGTCTTTTGAGCCCTGCAGTGAATGCAGGCTGCTGTTAAACATGTAGAGACCAAACCCACACAAATGAAACCCTCTATTACTGCCTCGCTCAGCAAATCACCAATCAGCTCTCACTCTGAAAAAAGAGAATTGTTGGACAAAATTTAAGCTTAAATAAAGTTAACAAGTTAGATTATAAAAAGATGTGTTAGATTAACACAAGTTGCTTAAAACCGATTTGAAAAATATAATTAATTTGTGTGTTGGCGCTCCAATTCTTACCTCTGCAGCTAGAACAGAGCTTGCAATAGCTGATACATGAACATTGTTGTCATCTGAGTTGCAACTCACCTGCTTGACAAGGCAAGGTGTGCAAAATGCACAAGCTTTCAGAAAAAATAACACAAGAAAGTACCAGTACCTGACACTTACCAAAGAAATAAAGCTACAAATGCTACGTGTTGTGTCTTTTCTCTGTAGTTAGGCAAGATATAAGCTACAAGACAAACCTGCACAAAAGACACATTAAAAAAAAAAAGCTGTCAACTTGTCCAGATTGAAGTCGAAGGATCGCAGTAAATCCTGCCCGCCGATGAGCCCCTGCTGCGCCTGATGTCAGTCTGTTTACCTGCACCAGGTACAGGCTTTTTTGTCCCCCGTGTCCACCAATGGCGATGCAGCAACAGGGTTAAACCTCGCCCCCTTTTCTTGCCTTGAAGCCAGTCCACACCCTTATCTATCTGGTCCTTTTTTACTCAGGAACCGAATGTTAAGCCCAAACCCTCTCCTCCCCCGCAGAAAAACCTTTCGAATGACACAAACATCAAGTCTGAATCACTGCAATCACTGTGTGAAACATGCAGAAATTTGTCCTGATTGACAACTGATACGGTCATACGTGCAAAAAAGCACAATCAGTCAAAACAAGATCAATTCTGAATAATTTCATGATGATACAGAAAGCATCATTAACCTGTTTACATCTAAATCATCAACTAAACCCATTAATCTTTAAAGTTATTCTAGTTATTAATCCCATAAAAAACTCCTCTGATGTTTTTTCCAGTTAAGATGAGTTCTGGCTGACTACAGCAAACTGGAAACTTTGGGCTTATTATTGTGGTAAAAATGTAATAAACACATCCTGCGGTACTTTCAAAACCTAAATTTTATGGAAATGACAGACGTAATAAGCCCTTTTTATGTTTGCTGATACGGTCTGTGCTTTTCCTTCAAAGGGACGTTTCTTTAGGCGTGTTGTTTAGAGGATTTATTCCCTGTTTGAGTGAAGCCACTGATGGAGAATGGCATAGAAAAACTGTACTTTTAAGTAAATCATCTCATTTAATATATTTTTTTAAAGCACAGGACCGATTGTAAAAAAAAAAACAGCACATCGTTGAAGTGCCAGAAGTGGGTTTTAATTCAATGCAATGCACATTTTTCCTTCCTCTGGACACGAATAAAAGAAAATATTTAAATTATGAGAAAGCAACATGCTCCAAACTCTACCCCAGAATACCTGCCGAGAGGGCACACGAGTTTAACATGATTTTTATTTTATTTTTTGCATTCTTAAGTCATGGAGTTGCATGTGTGTGACCCATTTCCATGCATACACCCAGTTTAACTGATTCCCTCAGACAGGGAACAAACACAGTCGTGTCTCAGCTTGCCTGGAATGCCGCACTGCACGTCAGCAAGGAGCAGCTCTGTGTTCAAGATGGTGAGAAGGAGTCTTACAGAGTTAAGGTGAAAGTTTGACCTGTTCTGTCTCCATGAATATAACAGGAGCCGAGTCAAGTCGAGTTTTATTTATACAACCCAATATCACAAATTCCAATTAGCCTCAGGGGGCTTTACAAACTGTATAGAGTACGGCACACTCTGTTCTTTAGATGCTTGATCGGATAAGGAAAAACTCCCCAAAATACTCTTCTAACAGAAGTACAGAACAGAACAACACATTATTACAAATTCTGATGGCAAATTTTCTGATAAATTAAATGATCAAGTTCAAACAAAACTCTATGATTTATACTGAATAACACTTATTTTGCAGAAAAGGCTGAGATGCCGGTTTAATATCCACGCAAATCTGCAGGATCTGCAGGTTTCATGGCTGACTTTTATAGTTCTGACAGTCTGGTTTTACTGCACGAGGAAAAGTTTGACATTTTGGGAAATACAGCTCACATTTCCAAAGAGTTAGATGTGAAGATCAACACCACAGACTGTACTATGTAGCCACAGAGCCAGCTGGGAAAAGAGCTAGCCTTGCTCTGTCCAACAGATCTCTAAAGCTCAAAAATTAAAACTGGTTTGTTTGATCTGTACAAAAACTGAAGCGTCAAAGTGACATGTTGGGATTTTAAGCTGGGCCTGCAATGTACGATCTGAGCCTGTTTCTGGCACGATTTTTGAGCCACGAGACTCGTTTTAGAATTGGACTGAATTTTACAACAGCCGTGGGACGTTGAGATGAATTTCTGATATGTCTAAAATTTTGGTCAACTGTTCAGCTCTCACACAGTTGAAACAGAGCCACCAGACGATTCCCCAACGTCAGTCCCATAGGCACTAAGTGTCATGTTAATTACTTTTTAACTTACCTCCAATTCTCTCTGCAACATGGACAAGTGATACTGTCCATGTCTTTCTAGCTATTAGCCTGTGGGCAGTGGCTACTGATAAAAACCTCAAGAGTAGCTCGTCTTCATAAGGTCCTGCTTCAGCCGTCTGATCTTGTCCTGCAGCAGTGAGTATGCCGTCAAATTGTCCACACACAGCTATGAAGATTAGAAGCTGTTGCAAAGGCCCGCTAGCTAGCTAGCACGCAGGTTAAAAACAAACTCAGCTAAGCTGGGTTTTGCTTAGATCAGTACCAGATGGCAAAAGAGTAAAAGCAAAGGTGCCAGTCCACAAAACAAGAACAAAGTTGGTAAGTCCCAAGTAGAAGTCAAAAGCAGAAGCGTGTTTGTTAGCGTTAAGGCTAGCAAACAAACTTCTACCTGCCTCTGAACTTTAATTCTTTATTGACAATTGTCAATAGCCAGAATGATCAACAGGGGCTGGTGGGCTGTTTTATTTTATATTTTACACTTGACAATCTGACTGTACAGTTTGAGCACATAAATTGTGATCTTTGGCTCTACATATCAGACGATTTACTTGCACAGTAAGAGTTGGAATTAAAAGAACAATATGCAGCAGTTGCACATGAAAAAATGAGTACCGCAGTCCAAATAGCAAATTGGAGCCATAGACTATATATTAAGTAGGTTGAAATCATATTTATAAACGATTTCATGGTTGAGGCAAGTTGTTTTATCCCGCCCCCTCCTTCCCAGACTCGGGCAAGTTCGGGGAGGCTGCAGCAACACTGCAGGAGTGCAAGACAAGAGCAACATTATAATTTGACAATAATAAGCAACGACAAGTCCTCCACTGTTTGATCAGCTGTTAATAACTGTCAGTTGTCTGTCAATGTAAAACCAAGCCTGTTATCCTGAAAACAAAAGCCCACTGCTCTGAAAGTACACACTCTGGAGCTGGAGTTCAGTGGCTGCCTGTCTCATTGTCTGCCAGACTCCACTGCTCAAACTGCTCAATTTAACAGTTTCAAAATCTACTCCTCTGCAAGATCATTAATGACTTCTTATGACTCAGAAACAGACACTTACTCATTTGGCAGAAGATTTGGGATTAATTTGAACATTTCTAAAATCAGACATTGTATGCTCAGCTTTACAGGTAATTAGTTTGGAACCAGGATTGTTAGCTGAGGTTGCTAGCTGTTTCACCTGGTTTCCAGTTAAGCTAAGCTAAGTGGCTGCTGGCTGTAAGACATAAAAGTAGTATTGATCTTCTTATTTAACTCCTTTTCACCAAATGTTGAACTATTCCTTTAAATGTAATTACAGTCAGTGTAGTTTATGGAGAGATTACAAGACAAAGCCTCTTGTGATTCAGTAACAGGTCAAAACGCACTCAAAGAGAAAAAATATTAAAAGCAGGTGAAGAAAAGGGCTAAATTTCCTAAATTTCCCAATAAGCACGAACAGTGAAACTACAACTCTACCATTACAGTATCTGTATAATCTATGACAAGGAGGCTGTGTAGCAGATTACGCCCTTTTTGACTGTGTCAGTGAGGACACAGACCACACTGAAGGAGGGTTGGGGGGGTGGGGTTTAAGCCTCCTGAGGCCTCGGGGCAGCAGCTTGCTGCAACTCCACCACTCTCAGGTAAGATATGCACCGCTGTGCCGAGACTTGAAAGACATTCAAGATGCACAGCTCCCTATCCGGCAGTGTATCACAGTGTACGGAAAAGAAAAAAAAAAAAAGAGGAAGGAGTGGAAAAGAAAAGGTTGGGTTGTTGAGTTGGGAGAAAAAAAACTCCATAAACAGGCATGGAAATGTTGTCATACGAACTTCTGAGAAACACCTGAATATTAATCATCTTTCTCCAAGAAGTTGGGAGTCACAGATTGAATTGGCTGAGCTGAAAGCTGAAACCTGCCCTGACGTGAACCAAGTATCAGTATGTGCTACGTCAGTATTCTCTAAATATGTGGCTTATAATTTATTACTCTGGGGTGAATTAGCTTTTGTTTTATCTTTATTCGGGTTGTCTCGCTGAGATCAAGATCTCTTTGTAAAGAGAAAGAAACATTTCAAGAGAGAAATAAATGTATATCAGGGAGGAACGGCTCCATTGACATGTCAGTTTGCAGAGATTTATCCTTTGATGAGCCAATCCAGTGCCCCTCGGGGACGCTGATTCACTCTGAATAGCTGTGTGAATGCATAAACCCAGGGCCCAGATTTTAATCTCTTTAAATGATTGCAGTTAAAAGGCAGCTAACACATCGGGGGCTCAAAATGGGGGTTTGAAAGTTGAATTAAACTCCAGGAATAATAGTGAGGCTGAATATCTGCAACTCCCGGCTCAGTTTATTTCTTTATTTTGAATAAAATGCCTGAAAAGTGAACCAAATGCAAAACCCAGCGGTGCCGCTATTTCACTAAAAAATTCCAGTGAGAACCGTGAATATCATGAAACACTGACATCAAGCGAGATCTCTACAAAGAGTACAGTAGTTACTCAAAAATAGCTCAGATAGAGGATATTTACATCTTGTATATCAAAAATGTTGCCTAAGGTTGATTTTGAATTATACTGTATGTAGAAACCCCAATTCCAAAAAAGTTGCTGCGTAAAATGTAAATCAAACCAGAATGCAATGATTTTCGACTTGTATGCAATAAAATACAGTGCATTAACAAGATATTTCATGCTCAAACTGATAGACTTGGGACAGGAGAAACAAAAGGCTGGAAAAGTTGTGGACGGATAGAGAAAAACACCTGGCTGGAAGATTCGACAGGTAAACAAGATTAACTGATAGGTGACAGTATCATGACTGGGTGAAAGGGACATCTTCAAAAGACTCAAGTCAGTCACAAGCATGGATGGGGTGAGGTTCACCACTTTGTGAAAAACTGTGTTGGCAAATAGTCCAACAATTTAAGAACAACATTTCTCAACACAGAACTGCACAATATCATTAAAAGATTCAGAGAATCCAGACGAATCCCTGCGTGTAAAACCAACATTGAATGCCTGTGACCTTTGACCCTTCAGGCAGCATTGCATTAAAAGCCAACATGATTGTGTGCAGGATGTTACTACGTGGCCTCAGGAGCACTTTGGAAAACTGTCGTGGTTAAACACAGTTTGTCGCTGCATCTACAAATGCAAGTTAAGACTCTACCATGCAAAGAGAAAAAACACACATCAACAACAACCAGAGACGCTGCTGACTTCTCTGAGCCTGAGCTCATCTGTGATGGACTGACACAAAGTGTTCAAGTGTGATGTGACCTGATGAGTCCACATTTCAGACTGATTTTGGAAATCAAGGACACCGTGTCCTCTGGGTTAAAGAGGAAAAGGACCATCCAGATTGTTCCCAGCGCTTACTCAAAAGCGTCTGTGATGGTATCGGGGTGAGTTAGTGCCAATGGCATCGTGGGTAACTGTCACGTGTGTGAAGGTCCCATTAGTGCTAGTTTTGGAGCAACATATGCTGCCATCCAGACAACGTCTTTCTCAGAGATGTTCCTGCTTATTTCTGCAAGACAATGACAAAACCCATTCTGCATGTGTTACAACAGTGTGGCTTCATAATAAAAGAGTTCAGGTACTAGACTGACCTGCCTGCAGTCCAGACAGATTTTCAGTTTCCAATTGAAAATATGTGGTCCATTATGAAGCACAAAAGACAACAACAGAGACCCTGGACTGTTCAGCACCTACAGTTGTATATCAAGTAAAAATGAGAAAGAATTTCACCTTTAGAACTTCAACAATTAGTGTCCTCAGTTCCCAAACCTTTACTGAGTGTTGTTAAAAGAAAAGGTGAAGTGTAACAACGGTAAACATGCTCCTGTCTCAATTTTTTTGGAACTTGTTGCAGGCATCAAATTCAGAATGAGTGTGTATTTACAAAAAACAACAAAGTGAATCAGTTTGAACATTAAATATCTTGTCTTTGCACCGTATTGAACTGAATATTAGTCAAAAATTATTTGCATTGTGTTTTTATTTAACTTTTACACAGCATCCCAACTTTTCTGGAATTGAGATTTGTATATATATATGATTTTTGTATTGTGCATTTTATATTTGTGGAATCTATTAACTCTCAGTTGAGTGCTGTAGGCTATATGTTTTCTGCAGATGCAGAGAGGAGACTGAATATCTTGGCTCTTTTGGCTCTTTGGGGGAAAGTAGCTACAACACAAACTGTACCTGTGAAATAACTTTAAAAAAGTACAACTAAGAGTTTGGTATTTGCTGGCTTCCCAAGAGTTACATGAGAACATTGATACTACTGTCACGACTACACTGTGAGCTGGAGCTAGCAGCTAGCTCATTAATTAGCACGTTATGTCTGGTTTGTGGTATCCATACAAAAACTGATGTGTTTGTTTCTGTGTGGCATGCTCGTATGTCTGCACTGGTCTCCTCCCACAGTGCAAAGACATACAGGTTAAATTGGTGACTCTAAATTGCCCCCGTAGGTGTGAATGTGAGCGTGAGCGGTTGTTTGTCTCTACATGTCAGCCCTGTGATCTGCTGGTGACCTGTCCAGGGTGTAACCCGCCTCTCACCAAGTGTCAACCCTACAAAGGATAAGGGGATTTGTAGATAATGGATGGAAAAAACTGAATTTGTAATTTTATGGGAGCTCTTGTCAAACGAGTTCCCTCACAGACTTTCTTACACTTAAGTTTTTCTATAGATTAAACAAACCAACTACAACATGTTAATCACAGAGATTTTGAGATACTGGTAGGCAGTGTTGGGGGTAATAAGCTACAAAGTAATGAGTTAGAGTAGTCAGATTACATTTTTGTTTTGCAATTCAAGTACTCTATAATTTGGTTATGATTACAAATAAGGAATCTGTTACTATTATCACTGTATTGCATTTCCACTACTAAAACAACTGCACCTCTCACTAGAGGAAACTCTGAAAATTAATTATTTTTTTGTATGTAAGACAGAACACAGTCGCAGCCTATGGTTTCGGCGGAAATTACAAAGTATCTCACGCCAGGTCTCAAGTTGGATGTATTGAATAAATGCCCCAAGATCAAAACTTTCCTTGAGTCAATACTCCAACACCATTCAGACACCACCCTTGACTAGTCCACCTGTGGAGAGGCCTTTTAGCCTTGACGGCCTCTTTAGATGAATCGACAACATGAAACCTGTTTTGAAAAACTCCTCCTGCGTTATAGAAGAGTAAACTACAGAGAACATTGGTTGGGTGAGTCTATGTGATTTGAAAAACCTGTGCACTTTTATAGCCTGTATGAGGCATGTGTTTTTAGTAAATGTTTGAAACATGATGTGCTGTAGGCGATAATTGGTGCTGTCCAGGACAATATAGCCAACACAGGCAAGGAATCACAAAAAGGTTTCAATTTTTGGCAATGCAAAAGTGCTATAATTAGTAACTTTTCTCAGTAGGTAACGCTGCAACGTAACAAATTACTTTTTAATGGCAGCAATCTTGTAACGTAACAAGTACTTTTAAAAGTAATGTCCCCCAACACTGGTAGGTAGATTATGTTACCTTTGGAAAGAGCCAAGCCAGATGTTTCCACGGTTCCCAGTCTTTATGCTAAGCTAAGCTATGCTAACTGGCTTCTGGCTGTGGGCTCATTTCTACCATACATAAATGGGAGTGAATGTATTTATCTGCTCATCTAACTCTCAGCAAGAAAGCCAATTAGCAAAATGGGTAACACTTTATTTGAAGGAGTGTGCATAAGATGTCATTACACTGTCATAACCATGGCAGGACACCTATCGTGGACATGAAGGGGTCTTTGTGGATGTTTACAAGTGTTGGTGTTAAGTGTCATTCAGTAAGTTATGTAACTTTAATGCAAAGTTGACATTGTTTTAGATGTTTTTGTTATGACAACTTGACATTAACCAAGACAAAAATGTCTTTGTCATGATAACCTTGACATTATCAAACTTAAAAAACCTGTTTAGTTCTATGTTAACATTACATTACGCTGTCACATGTGGTTGGTTTCGACACTGACACACCTCAAGTCAAAGCGGTACATTTTGGACTTGTCATTATTCGAGTCATCACATTGTGAAAGGCTTTTATGACGATATCATAAATAATTTCTGGGACTTCAACCATAGGCGCTGTTTGAACTTTAAGGTTCACAAAAAAAAAAAAAAAAAGAAAAAATCTAGAAGAAATGTAATTTGAAGTTTTGTTTATATGAAAGTCAGCAGGAACAGTTTCATATCTATTTGGCATGATGAGAGATGGAATATTGTGAGAATTACCAGAGAATCTGAACTCACACAAACTGCAAAATTTAACAGCAAACCAAATACAGATCCCAGCTATTAATGTTCCTCCACAGATGAGCCTGCGGGCTCATTGATTGAAGGTAAACAAGTAACCCTTCATTTCTTTCTGTCACACACACACACGCACACAAATGATTCATCCTTCACATCTTACCTGTGGATTTTAACAGAACTGTAGCCTTGATGTGTAGGTCTATACTGTTCTTTTTAGCCAAGTGTTTGGCTACACTGTATAGAAGAAGAAAGGAGTCCACAGTTCCAGCTCTGAGCACCAATTACCTGAGCTAAGAGCGCACTGGATGCGCTATTTGTTGTGCACGCTGCTGGAGCAGCATGTGTGTGTGTTTGAGAGGAAGGGAAGGAAGTGGCAAATATTAGGGGCGAGAAGGTGGGAGATGGACTACGGCACGCAATGTTTTTGCAAGTAACTAATAATTTACTCAGAGCGCTGCTTTGTCACTTGCCCTGCCCGCACAAACCCGTTGTATTTTCTCCTAAGTTGACCCACAACCTTCGGATCCGTCGACCAATGCACCACTACAGGCTACTCTACCACATAATTAGACCAGAATCAAGTTCCACTTAAGGGTTCAGTGAGCCCCCTGAAGCAATGCAAACTAAAGTTGGTGATGGAAGTCAGGAGGGAGTGAACTATTTTGCTTTCTTTACATCTCTGTTGAAAGCTGCACATGTACAGTACCGATTGGCACTTTCCTGTGTCATGCTAGCGTTATCAGCATGTGAATATGACCAAACTAGAGAACCATCCAGACCAGGACAGAACACAGCCTCTTAAAGTGACAGTTACAAGTTTGACAACAGGGAATACAGTACCGAGGTGGTTTTCTTGCTGGGTTTGGTTCCTGGCACTGGCTGAGTTAGCTAATTAGGTGCCTAGTTCCTTGGCTAACTGAGCTAACTAGCTAAGCCATCTACAGATAAGAGCAGGCAGTGCTTAGCCAACTTTAGTATCAAGTAAAGTAGCTAACTGCTGTCTGTCCATCAGCTAAAACATGACAAGAAAACGTTCCACTTTACTTGAGGTCAAGGAAAATATTCATGAGACATTTATAACGGCCTCATGACGGCAAGTGTCAAACCCAACCACATGTGACAGTTTAATGTAATGTTAACACATAAAGCTAATTTATGTGTTTATGTGCTAATTTCTTTAAATTTGATTGTCAAGATGTCATAACACAAGACATTTTTGTCTTGGTTGATGTCATATTGACATAACACACACTTATTTTTCTAGGTTAATGTCAAGTTATCACAACAAAGACATCTCACACAATGTTAACTTTGCATTTAAAACACACACAACAGTCATAAACATTCAGAGATGCCTTCATGTTCATGAGAAGTATCATGACGTGGTTATGACAGTGTAATGACACCCCATCAAATAAATTGTTACCCATTTTGCTTATTGGCTCACTTACTTACTTACTTTACTTTTAAAGTTACTTGTTCCATTACAAGATTACTGACATTACGACATTACTTCTTCATGTTCATGACAGGAATCATGACATGGTTATGACAGCGTAATGACAGTCTTATGCACGCACCTTCAAATAAAATGTTACTGCAATATATACCTTTAAAGCTAAATATCTAAATGTCTTTTCCAAAATGCTGCATAACCTCTCACTGATTTTAACTTGGTCATAAATCAACCAGCAGACCTTTAATCAAAAAGTAACACAACTTTCTTTATGTCAAATGCACACTGTAGCTGTAACTAGGATCCTGCCCTTTATCTCTCCCATCATCCCCCCTAAATGCCACAAAGGTGGAATTTTCCACGAGCCACTTCCCTGTGTTCGCTGTGGAATGCAGACAAGATGGAGCAAGTCTGCAGAGGACGGTATCTCAGCAGCAGTATGTTGAGGTGCTTAGCTTGTGCACAACATGTCCTCTTTAACCCTCCCTTCAGGGGGTTTGTTAAGCTATTACTCAGACTGTAGCTCTGTCCTGTAGTGTTGGTGGAAGAAGCCACTGTTGCTGTTGTTAATGAGGATCCTGCAGAGTGCCAGTTTAGGACCAGTTTGCATCCAGTATATGATTCTTACAGTATAAATGTTGTCAGGCTTGGGGAGTAATGGATCACACGTAAAAGGATTATGTAACTAGAATACAAGAAAGGTAACTGTATTCCATCCAAGTTACATTTAAAAAGATGTGATCAGATTACAGATACATCTAATTAAAAATGGGGATTATTAACAGGATTACAATTTCAAAATACATTTTAAAATAAATTTTAAAAAAACAATACACTACCATGTGCAGTGTGCACACATTACAACACTTCAGAGTCTCACTATACCACTAGATTATCTTAGAATTACTTCATTATTGTGGCCTCTAGTAAAAAAAAAATGCTTCACTGAGTGGAACTTCATCAGTTATTTTGTCTTTAAATCAGAAAATAGGAACAACATCACTGTACAGTGACAGTCCAGCCTTCAGCTGAGAAAATACTATCATCATCCCAGAACTCAACATCTAATTTAAAGAAACATTTAAAGGTAAGACAAGCTGCTAACATTAGCTATGCAGACCAACCGCTAATGCTACACAGACCAACTGCTAATGTTAGCTACACAGACCAACCGCTAATGTTAGCTTCAAAAATAGACAAGTAATAGAATTAGACAGGGCCTTGCTGCTCAGTCTTGCCACCAATTTTTCTCAGTGGCCATTCGTGGTATTGCAGCAAAAAAAAAATCCCCACTGGCCCAAAAATAATTTCCCCCACAAGCCACCATTATAAAAGAAATGTCTGTAAAACTGTTGATTTCCAATGATGGATTTTTGATCAGTTTTAATATTATATTATATATGTCATTAAAGCTTTCCTCAAGCCAAAACAAAGCTACTTAAAACTCTGTGACATCATCACAATGTAAAGTCTATAGGCCGAGTGGGAACTTGCAGGTGGGGCCAAGGGGGGAAACCCTCTTGCTCACATTTAGCTGGCCATATAACCAGGAAGTAAACCCGGAAACTAGAAAAACTTCTTTGGCTTATATGCCAGCTGAGAAACCCTCATTGGATTCAATGGGCACCATCTTTGCTTGAGTTTTTGCCTTTACTTATCTCCTTTTTTATAATACATCTATGGCTGCACAGACCAACCACTAATGTTAGCTGCAAAGAATAACTGCTAATATTAGCTGCATAGATCAAACACTAATGTTATCTACACAGACCAACAACTAACATTAGCTACATAGAACAACTGCTTGTGTTAGCTAAACAGACCAAACGCTAATGGTAACTCCCCAGACCAACAGCTAATGTTAGCTACACAGAAATCTAGTTAGCTAGCTAACCTGTCAATAATACTACTACTAATACAAGTACAACTGAGAAATATTTTGGGACTGTAGGTGGTGATGCTGGTGACCAGAATGGTGTGTGGTAAAAACAGAAGCCCCAGACTGGGATAAATTTATAGCAGTCAACTTGAAGTTTGAGTGTTAAGTTTGAGTAACATAACATTTCTTAACAAAGTACATCGAAATGTTATTTTTTGGTCACTTTGGTCTCAGAAAAAAATATGTAATCTCAGAGTCACTTCATTATCATCTAGTTTTTTGTTGTTGTTTTTAAAAAAAAAAGCTTTCTTGGGTGAAACTATATTGATTATTTTTACAGACCAACTGCTAACGTTAGCAACACAGACCAACTGCCAAAGTTAGCTACGCAGAACAATCGCTCATGTTATCTACACAGACCAACAGCTGACATAAGCTACACAGACCAACTGCTAGCATTAACCACACAGACTAACTGCTAACGTTAGCTACACAGACTAACTGCTAACGTTAGCTACACAGACTAACTGCTAACATTAGCTACACAGACTAACTGCTAACATTAGCTACACAGACTAACAGCTAAAGTCAGCTAGCTGGTGTGTGGGTGAAAACAGAAGCCACAGACTGGAATAAGTTTACAGCAGTTAACTTAAAGTTTGAGTGTGAAGCGTGAAGAGTATAATTACTTAATAAAGTTCATTTAAATATACAAATAACAAAGGAAGTGATATATTTCTGAGGCAATCCAAAAGTAACTTAATAGATTTTTAAAGTAATCCTCCCAACCCTGACTGTTGTTATCATTAATTTTGCTTTGAAATAAGTAATTTCAAGGCATCTCTCAATATGTTTGTCCACCTACAGTAAGTGACTCTCACAAAAAGCCCCTAAAAAAGTGGGATGCTTTAACACAACTCTAAATTCAGAGCTGTTGGAGACATTTACGACTGCTCTATTAAACAGTCGTAGATTGCTATCTGTGCCTCAGAGCAACAGACCTTGTAAAGTTATACAACGTGGGCATGTGCTGACATAACAGCCGCACATATTTCATCTCGCCACCACCACCCTTCACACAGGTGGAGGAGGAACGGAGAGAAATGACGAGAACGTCGTGCCTCTTTGGCGCCAAACTTACTGCACTTTACAGAGCACTTTAATGTATCACACGGTCCTGCAGAATTAATGGGATGTATATAAGATGACAAATCGCCCGGGGCGGGGAGGGCGGGGGGGTTGTTGGCATGTGATGATGAGGAGCGTTACTCCAACATACTATGAAAAATTGAATCTCCTTGTGCTTTTTCAGAATAAGTGGTGTCACTCCACCCACTTAAAGCTGAATAATAGATCTGATGGATCTGCTGTGTATCAGACTGCCGCTGTCAGAGTAATTACAAAAGACACGAGTGGAGCTCTCACACAGCCATATCAGACTTTACACACAGTCAAGTGTATCACAGTATCACACTGAGCTGGAGACTGAGACGATTCTGTTCTCTACGGTCTGCTGAGGTCGAGCACCTCACAAATTAAAGACACATTCGCTGGTTTTGTTGCCTCATTGTGCTCCTAAACCCCCCAAAATGTCCAACTAGCTCACTTCAGACTTTTAGGGTGACTTTTGAACTTTTGAACAGTTGTGGAGAAAGTATTCAAATCCTTAACTCCTCTGTTAACTACAAATAAAAGTTCTGTAAAATGCACTAAAGTAAAAGTGTGTAAATCAGGGGCGTGTCAAGACTTTTTTGATCGGGGTGGCCCAAGTGGGGCACTGACTTATGCAGGGGTGGCACGATGTAGGTGCTATTATAAATTAATAATAGCATTAATTTCCACTAATATCTACTGCCTGACCAGGGACAAGAACTGCAAATTAGCTAGAAGTCATATGAACATTGCATTGGTTGCATTTGTTCAAACTTAAATTTAACAAGTGCCCATATGTATTGTCCCTGTCAAATAAATAAATTAATTAATGAAAAATAAATAAATAATAAATAAATTTCTAAATACTGACATTACAGTATCCTACACTGTCTTGCATTCCTCTGTTTATTTTTTTATTAAAAAGATAAACAGTCCTTCTTATCACAACACAACAGCAACATACATATAGTCTATAATATAAAGCTTCCATGCTATATTCTTAAGTCCAGAAAGTACTTGTACATCCATTCTACTTTTTCCCTCAGGCTGGGAGACTCCATTATGAAAAATAGTTTCATTTTTGTGATTTATAATTTATTCACCCATTTGCTGTATATAGTTCTTTTTGTTAGTACTAAACTACAACAACATCTCATTATCCATCTCCGTGTTTTAAAATGATCCATAAAATAATAACAAAATGCATATAAAAGGAAACAATGCACATTTAAAAATATTCGCCAAACAACTGGTTGAAACTGAGGCCTGCTTCTCACCGGGCAGATAGCCAATCAGACTTTCAGATAATGGGATGGCCAATCAGATTTCAGAGGTTGCCATTGCCCCCTTCTAGAAATACAGCTGATAAAAGAATAATCAGGAAAATGTACTAAAAGTATTAAAAGTACTCAATGCAGTAAAATGTCTCCTGTGACTCTTATATCAATAGATATAAGATCTGAAAATAGTGAGAAATGTCATCACAATTACTCAGAGCCCAAAGTGACGCCTTCATAATGTTTGTCAGTCGAAACCTCAAAATAATTAAAAATACATTAAAATGTTTACAACAATTAAAAGGAAAACCAGCAAATATTCACATTTGTGAAGCTGGAACCATGAAATATTTTTGCATGAAAAGTGACATTTATACAAACATTATCAAAAAAAGCTGCCATTTAATTTAATGTTAATCTACAAATTGATTAGTCCACTCATCGTTTTGGCTGTAGTTTCATTTATGACAAAATATCATATTTCACAAGCTCATCGTATGTTTTCTGTGCACACATTTTAATTTTAAAGTAACTAAAGCTGTCAGATAATTGCAGTGGAATAAAAAGTACAACATTTCCCTCTGAAATGTAATGGAGTGAGAGTAGCATTAGAGGAAAAGCCTCAAGTACAAGTACCTCAGTTTTTTACTTGAGTACAGTAAATGTACTTTGTTACATTCCACCACAGCTCTGAAGACATAATATGTGAGCTGGGAGGATATTTTGGGAGTTTCACTTGCTGTTGGGTGCTGTAACAAAATCAGTCGGTGCACCTTTAAGTGTTTGGAAATGGGGCAGGAGAGGGTGCCACCTGTTGGTTCTTTGTGGTGCTACAATACAGGGGCAGCTTCAATACAGCTGGTGAGGCGGTGACAAGACAGATAACTGAAAAGGTTTAGTTTGTCACAATATGACGACACCTGACTAAGTGACATATTTTATGGATATTTCATTTTTCATTCAATGCATAACAACAACAGTACTGAAAAAATAATTTGTTGGATTTACTTAATACAGTTATGTCAACAATTTCAGCCAAACTGAGTTGAGTTAGAAATAATTTAATAATATTATTAATATGACAATAACTACCTTATGTGCAACCAAGAAGACTGTATGAAGTAATTTCAACATTATCTGGTCAACTTAGACTTAATCAATAGGTCAGTCTCCAGCTAACTAAACTGACAAACATAAATTCAACATAATATTGTTTCTTTTGCCTAAAATGAATGTGTTTATTAATACCAACATAAAGATATTTCATTACACTGACTTAAGTCACTTATGTAAATATAACTAACCTGCTGGATCTGTCACTCAACTTTATTTAACCACATGTTGTTCCAACTTCACTGACCTCAATAAATGTGGCGACCACAGGATTTTGTTTTGCTTAACTGGTTTTCATTGTTATAATTACAGTGATTTTAAGTAGACTTACTAAACCTGATTATGCCAACAATTTCCACACAGTGGTAGTTAAAGTTAAATAAATTCAAATCACACACTTTGGTTCTGTGGAAAAATCTAATTTATTACCAGTGAAACACAATATCCATCGATAAACAACCTGCAGCTGCCTGCAACTGAGAAACTGTAATTAACACAAATATTGAACGTGATAACTACAGGAAGTTTTTAGATTTGGATGCATTTTGAGCAGGGTAATATCCTTTGAATGTTGCATCAGAGATGAGTTTTCCTGATATTTTTAGTAAGTCGTGATACAATTCTCTATCTGTATTATACATGCTTTATTTTTTAACAATTGCACATACTTAAAAGTCTTATTTTTTGACAAATTCAGTGTTTTCTCCTCCCTGACACTTGGCAATTGTTCCATTAGCTCTCTGTTTGTTTTAACTGTGTACTTTTCTAATGCAGGATGATGCTGTTTAGCAGAGAGTGAAGCCTCTGTGAATAAAGCCTGTGTTCAGGTCTTCACTCCATCTTTATCCTGTGAGATTATCCCTTAAATATTAATCTAAACTTTAAAAATAATTAAAAGTTTTTCTAACACCCCTTTAAACCAAGAAGGCCCTGGTTGGGAACCCGTGCATGAGACAAAACTTAACTTCACACATGCTAAACAAAAACTTTAAGACTTTAAAACTTTCCATAACTTTAACTTCCTTGTGAAATAACTGAACCGTTCTAACTTTATCAATTACGTTACTCACTTTAGTTACAAAACATCACTCCCCAGATCTTCGTCGGGAATAATTCATATAGACAAAAAGCACTGGTGGCATATTTATATAATAGCCTGCAGGATAAAACCCTCTTTGACCTTATTTTGAATGAACGCCTGAGAGGTGCTGCTGGCATTAACTAATTACTGTTGTTTATACATATTGAATATATATATGGTAATATATGATACTGGTGCTGTTTGTTTATATGAACTTCACCTAATGAAGATCCATGTGAGATACAAGAACTTTGTAGTAATTGAAACAACAGGTTTTAGTAAATGTGACAGGACTAAATTACAATAAATTATATTGAATTATTAGTGCTTAGAATACTACTCCTAGTCAGTAGAATTTCTCAGGACGTCAAATACCAATGTTTTGGGCTTATGAAACGTCCTGAGCACAGCTAAACACTGAGAAAAAAAGAGGAAATACAGAAAAGGAAATACAATCTTATTACTTGCAAAAATTTGTAAGTAATAAGATTTAAAAAAAAATCACCTGACACACTTTGAAACTGGGACTATGGGGGCCCCTGATGGTCTGAGGGCCTGGGGCAGTTGCTCTCTTTGCCTGTTTGGTAGCCTAGCTTAAAGCTATAGTACCATTTATGTATTAAATTGTCTAAAAATATATGTATATGTATGTATATTCTACATTTTGTTGCGTGCTTAAATTATCCCAGTGATTCCAACAATAGTCAAACCCAGAGAAATCCATAATTTATTCAAGGTAATCGTGCGTTTCCTGCCAGCTGTTGTTAGCTAGTTACAGGACATGTCAGAAGGGAAATAAGCAGTAAACACCATGTCTGAGCATTTCTGCAGCGAGCAAGTGCAGTCTAGAAAACAGATTCAGTCAGCATATATGATGTCTGAAACCTAAGGAACCAATCCTGTTAATCGAGGGGGTGTCACTATACATATAATTAGCGGCGCTGCCCAGCCCAGAGGAGAAGCCAGATGCAGCTAGTTAGCGTGATTAGCTAACAAAACAGAGGAGAAGCCATGTGCATATTCATGAACCTTGAATACTAAATGAAGGCAAGGGGTAGAGCTTTATGTAAGTCATTTTAACAAGATATTTGAACTTACTTTGCAGGGGAAAAAAAAAAAACATATCAGACACAATTTATTACTTCTTGAAGTTTATATTGTTTAAAACATGACTGGAGGTGGACTTTAAGAATGAAGACAACAACTCCCATGATCCTGAGGTGCTTCACGACATATTACACATATAAACACCGTCTTTTGTTTGATGTAAGAGAGACCTAGCATCAGTACCCACATATTATGTGTTCAAGGGTTGATTTTGGGCTGATCCTGGAAAATAATGCTTGTATTAATGCCAGCAATAACGATAGCCAATACTAAACTTTTTCAATTTAATACAGATAATTTTTAAATTGGCTAAAATTGTAATTTTCCAAAATAATGACTGTTTTTCAGGGGAAAAAAGGATTGGAAAATCACATGGCATACTGGCCACTAAAATGCTTGTACTTATAAGTGTAAAAAATAGCAATAATAAACATGACAATAAAACAAATGTGTTTTTGTTTTGTTCACCCTCTTTAAAGCTTTCAGGATGTGGTGTTTTTAACTCTTTCAAGAGCTGTTGCTGCTGTGTGCCACTGTCCTGTCACAGATAATGCATCTTTCTGTACTTTAATCTCACCTGAGAAGTTTCACACCACCATGTTACATTTCCTTTCTGCTGCTCTCCATGGATGTATTAACTCACAAGTCTGATGAGGAGGTGTGTGCTGTGTGGTCTTATATTCTTCCACAGTCATGAGACAGGGGCCAGTTAAATATGTCAGGATACAAACTTTATACTGAAGAACTAAAAATGCATGAAATTGATACCAAATGTGAGGATCGATGTATCGATCCTGCAGAATCGATTCGCCCATCCCTGGTCTGCAGCATGAAACAGCCTTAAATTTACACAGTTGATTCGTGTCTTTGTGTCATTTTGATGAAAAAGTTTGACGGACTGTTTTAAAGGGGCTGTACTTACAGAACTTTCTTCTTAATTTAGACTATATCTTAAAAGTTATTTAAGCTTTTGTAAGAAAAGTTAAGTTGTCGCACTGTCACAAATCCACATTTTCTGACAGGCAGACTAATACTGGTCACGACTCGACTCTTAATTGGCCTCCTTCACCAAACAAACGCTAAAATACTTCCAATCAGGCATTTTTTCAGCCTTGTCAGCGACACACTTCAGTGAATACTGAGTAACAATATTGTCAAGTCAAAAAGACAAACATGTAAGAGGCTTATATTAATGAGACCGAGGAACGTTAGAACTGTTTGAGGTTCTTCAAGACAAAACTGAGCAGCTGATGAACATGTCGACTAATGATTCACTCGTGTTTGTGTGTCACGTGATGTTGTGACTGTAGAACACCTGAGTCCTCATCAGCACCAAACACTCTTAGAAATAAAGGTCCATACTAGAACCATTAAGCGTTCTTTGTCTTGTCCCCATAGGAGAACCCTTTTTGGCTCCTTGTATAGCCCTTAATAAAGGTTCCCCTTGGTTCTACCTAGAACCCAACATAAAGGGTTATTCCTAGAACCATAAGTGAAAGTTTTCACCAAAAGCCCCCTATGAGAGGTTCTACAGAGAACCCTTCTATGGTGTAATGGTTCCACCCAGAACCCCTTTTCTGGAGGTTCAAACCAGAACCTTTCCACCAACCAGAACCTTTTTGGATTCCAAAGGTTTATCTAGAACTCACTCAGAGGTTCTACGGAGAATCTTTTTTTATTCTAAGGTTTTTTTGAACCAACTAGAGGCTTTTACTAGAACCTTTACATCAGGGTTTTATCCAGAACCAATCAAGGGGGTTCTACCAAAAACCTTTTTGGATTCCAAAGGTTTAGCTACAGTCCATTCAGAGGGTTGTATGGGGAACCTTTTTAAATTCCAAGGGTTTTATCTAGAACACACTCAGATGATTCTACGGAGAACCTTTTTATATTCCAAGAGTTTCATGTAGAACCAACCAAGGGGGTTCTACAGAGAACCCTTTCATATTATAGTACAAAGAACCCAACAAAAGAGATCTTCAAAGTTTGTTGAAATCTTTCGGGGGTTCTTTGGATGAAAAACATTCTAATGGAACCCTTACTCTTGCAAAGAACCCTTGACAAAGCGTTTCTTCAAAATACAGTTCTTCAGAAGCAGCTGGTTCTGGGTAGAACCTCAGCCCTTCAGTCAGAACCCTTTTGGAACCCGACAGGTTCACATGAAACGGAACTCTGTGTGAAGAGTCACAGACCCTCCTGCAGCTCTAACACGTCAGTAAAGTCGTTTTAAAATAAGAGAAAATCAACACAAATAAGAGGCCAGCTGAGTGCAGATTTATGTTTCCATTCATGATAATAAAGATATTTTTGGTAAGTGGGCAGCAGAGGCCACTACTCCTCTGTAGTGTCCCCGGTTTTGTAGTGTCTCAGTGCACTGAATAATGTATTGACTCATTTGTCTGTAGGAGCGCCACAGTAAGCCGGGCGATCAATGGCACAGCAGCAGTGCCAAATTAGCCTTTATAGAACTGCCAGGGTAGTTTTTTCTTCACAGGCACAGTCTTGTCTGTTGTTGCATTAGAAAACTATTCTGATGATAATTTCTGAATTCATGTCCTGGCAGCTAGTTGATGGGCAAGCAGGCGCTGGTCAGTGATGGCGTCTTGACTCTCAATTTCTAAAAGCAACATCTATTGAAGCCTGTGTCTGCAGAGACACAATGACACTGGATAAACAGCACACTGTTTGTGTGTCACTGCAGGTTAGAGAGGATCTGTGGAAGGATGGTGTTCATCTCTAGAGAACACTACACAGAGTTCTCTTTCTTTTTCTGCATTATAATATAACTGAAAAATAGAAGTAACACAATTCTCATTTATCTCAGAATACACACCCCGTCCAGTGTGGTAAATCTGAGATGAAGGAAGAGCAAGAAGAGGCTTCTAGTGCAATGAAACGAAATATGAAGCAAGAGAATAACAAGAGTCTGCAGCCTGCTAGTGGCTCTGTGAGGCCGTACCTACAGTAAGAACAACGGTTCTTTGAGCTAAATGCTAACACCTGCATGCTAAAAGCTTCACAGTGACAATGCTAACATGCTGACATTTAGCAGGTGTAACTTAAAGGAGCCATATATACATATATGAGGAATTTATTTTAAAGGATTGAAAAAGAAATTATCCACCCAGATAAACAAGAAAAAAAAATCTAAATTATCCAATTTCAGTTTCTTAAACGTGAATATTTTCTGGTTACTCGTTACTCCTCTCTGACAGTAAACTGAATATCTTTGAGTTGTTGACAAAACAAGACATTAGAGGTCGTCATCTTGAGCTTTGACCAACGTTTTTCACCATTTTCTGACATTTCATGCACCAAACAACTAATCGATTAATTGAGAAAATAACTGACTGATAAATTGATAGTTAGCACCTTTATTTCTAAGAGTGTATGTAAAAAATTATGGTTCCTTTAATGCTGCATGGCTATACCAACCAAATACCAAGATTATTTTTGTGCCAGGTCAAATTTTTAGTCTTGTTCTCATGACACACTGTAACGGTGCCTAACAATACTTCATCAGGATGTGAGTCAGTATTTTTTTTTTTTTTTTTGTCAACTGCACATAAAGGTTCAAAATCAGAGCATGTAAAGCTAAATTTTTTCAAACCCATAAGAATACACAACCAAAAGCAAACAAAGCCATAAACAAAAACAATACCACTGCAGATTGTGTTTAGTTAAAATAAGTGTATCGAAGGAAATCACAAAAAAACAGCAACAAAGAAATCGGAGCAATCAGTCCCCTCCAGAGAGCCCAAAATCCCAAAAAAATCCCAAAACAAAAATTCACTTTCAGAGGGCTGTGCTATGAAGGAAGTTTAACACAGCCAGGCTTTCTTTGTATGAGCTGGCTCGACAAAACATGAACCCCAAGTCAGAGATAACGGATATCACAACTGTGGTTATCAACTGTCCTTGTAAACTCAGGCTTTCTTCTTCAGACTCTGCGTGCACTCAGGGGCATTCGTTGCATCGTTTGACTCGTCGTTTGAGCAATTGTGAACCGCTCACTTCAGTCAAAATGATCAAGTTGTTATAATAGCTATAGAAAATATACAAAATATATTACGGCAAAAAGCAACACTGTTGCTGCAAATAAGGCAGAAAATTACTGATCGACTGAATGTGATCTTAATGCTGCCGTTTATTTCTAACATGACAACTGCACATTAAACAATAAAACTTCATACACATGCTGTCAGTCTGACACTGACCCGTGATGACAGAGACGTCAGTAAATCAAAGTAAAATTAATGTAACTGATGAAGATTTTCTGTTAGAAATAGAACAGACTGACAAACTTTCTAATCAGTGTTCTGAGCTGCAATATCAGTGGTGGAAAATGGACTTTAAATAGGAAATAGTCATAGTATTCCAGGTGGTATGTAGTTATTTCATCATTATTTTAGTGTGTGGTTGATACACTGTGAAAATGTAAGTGTTACTATGATCTGAAGCAAAGAGGAAAAAATGACTCGGTATCACCAAACGGAGGTTCCTGTGACGATGCACACAGTTTGTGCTGCTGATAAATTACATTATGTTACATTTCTACATTACACGGCTTCGTTCTGTGATATTACGAACATACAGCTCAGCAACTTTTCATTTTTAATGTCTTCCCTCAGTTTATAATATATGTCGCTCACAAAGAACTTTTTTAGGAGAAGAATTAGTTAGGGGCGGTGCTTTTTACGGACGATTTAACCTGAAACTCAGAACATAACCTGCTCCCGAGCAGGTTCAGCATGAGTTACCGTGGTGATCTAGCCAGGTTAAAAGAGAACCACCTTCGTGACACTGAAAACACTGGCTTTAGACTCAACATACCTCGCTAACACATAACACTACAATCTCACATTGTAGTACACCCCTCTGTTCAACAATTCAGTTAGGTTCAGTTTGATGCAAAATAAAACAATTCAACTCCATTCAAAAGGAAAGTTCATTTGCAAAAAAAGAAGAAGAAAGAAAAAAGAGAAAACAAAAATAAACTCTCGGATTTAGCGGAGTCGTCTCACAGTGAGTCCTGTTCAGTCAAGTCCAGTTCAAGTCTCTGTCAAGTCAGTCAGGGGCTCATTGCATTACACCCATTCACTTTCATTTTATTGATTAGAAACATCAGTGTTGATACCTGGGAGCTGACACCGGTGTGAGCAGAGAAGAGAACAGAACCTATCCATCTCAGTTAAATCAATAATCCTAGAAATAATTGCTACAGATAACGACACAGCAATGATCTTTGTCTCTAAGTTTGTGTTAAATTGACATGTTTCTAGCACCTGTGCAACAAGATCAAAATATGACCCCTCCTCTACTGTACACCTCCTCCATCACCTCTGCCTCCAACCTCTCTTTAGCCTTCAACACAAACAAACACACACATCTGGTGCATTTAGGTGGACGGTGCGAGACCCCTTTCACCTCAAGCCCTCCGCTGCACCTCGAACCCCCTACGGTCTTTCAGATTCTCATTAACAGTAGAGGGCATCGGACACATCACCTCATCACCTCCCCACAGGACCGCGGCCCTCCACCTGACCTTGGAACGCGTCCAAACCAGCAGCACATCGTGTCTCAGGAGGGGAGAGAGGTTCAGGTTACAAGATGAAGGTCAGTGAACGCAGCCTCGCTGCATGCTGAAGAGCTCTGCTGCTTTTGAGACAGAAGGGAGCTTTTTTTTTTAAGGGTTTCTTTCTATTTTTAACGGAAAAAAGTGACCTCTGAGGATGCATCCACTCTGACGGGTCAAACTATTCCAATCTTCAGACTTGTGTTTCAGCTAAGTTTCATAATTGATGGCGTGTTTACGAGATATCATCAGAAATGTAACGTGACACAGAGAGCTGTTGTGTTTTCCCTTGAGACGCTCCCACATTTAGATCATAAAACAAGACCACCGTTCACTGACACTTTCATCTGAAAATACGATGCTGCCGTCTCGAGACACAGAGGAGGCGGAGGCAGAAAAAGGAAAGTCCATTAATAAGGAAGATGGAGTCTAATGTGGAATCGACCAGAGGGTCTTTTAATGATTACTAGCCATTCATTGATCAAGCACTCCAAGACAGGAACAAAGAGCGCTTTGAGGGGGACGAACTCTGTGCTGCTGCTGCTTCTTCTACTTCACAAATCAGTAATCAAGCCGCTGAGACTCAGATGGCTGTTCTTGGTTTAAAATAAAAAATAAAAAAAGTCAAGGTCTCATCAATCATGCTGAATCTTTGGCCAATGATTTCATTTATGTTGTGAAACTGAATTTTAAATAAGATAATCCAGCAAACGTTGGATACTTTAACTTCTCTCTAGGCATTTAATATGAAAGCGTGACTGGATGGAAATGTTGATCAGCCAGTTGGTCCAGATTAAAATATCTCAACACTTATCAGATGCTTTGTCATTAAATTTGGTACACACTGTACCAATTTGGTAGGATGAATCCTACTGACTTCCCCTGAATTTTCATTTAGTGCCATAATCAGGCCAAAATTTCACTTTCATCCAATAGTTCAGTTCATGTCCTGCAAAAGTAATGAACATTAAGTTCCTGTAATTAAGCAGCACTGTGCTTATTTAAAACTTCACAGAGCCGCCAGCACGGCTGTAAAATCATAGTTGTGTGCTCTCACATTTAAATATACTGTTCGCTTTTTAAAGGCTTTTTTATTCAAGCATCCATATACAGTCCCATATTCTTCTTTACCTGTCTTCGCATTATGTTTTTATATTAACAGTAAATAGACTATTTGATATAAAAGTTGGACTTAGCCTGAGTATAAGCCTGCCATTGGCCAGCTGTTTCTCACTATCTGCATGTTACTGTTTTCAAAGTCCCCGTCGATACATGAAACACATGAAACAACTAGAAGAGGTCACTCAGTAGCGTGCAGATCCCCACCACGCAATAGATGGTGAAGCACCTACTGCAATGCCACCACAACTGCCAGATGCAGCAGCAGAGATTTGTCCAGTTCTGCCAACATTAACATGACCCCCACATACGTTGTCCCGAGCTGAAAGAAGATTTCAAAACAAAGCTGTTGTTGATCACTTGCGACCCCTAGTGGACGGTTAAGAAGAGTGAGAGTCAGCTGTCAGTGGTCGTATAAAACAGAGCAAAATCAAAAATTACTGCCTCACAGTTTAATGTCTCCACCAACCAGTCAAGTTACAGTTTACATCATGTCTGTCCAGACTCATATAATTATTGTAGTGAAGACTTTAAATGAATTTAATGGAAGTTACTGTACCACTATACTGACCTGTAACTTTGAAATAATTTAATAAAAGCTATTAAGTGAATTTTCTGGCAGAGTGAAAGTTCTTACTATACATGTTTGATTCCAGTGAATAATTTCCAGTGAGAAACATGCTGTCTTCAGTTAGAGACTATTTTTACAGAGGAGAACAGAGGACTGATAGAGACCTGAACACCTTTGACCTTTTGGATATAAAATATGAGCGCGTACTTTTGTCAAAATTAGCGTAATGAAATCTTGAGTTATGGCCAAAAATATGTTTAGTGAGGTCACGTGACCTTTGACAACCAAAATGAATCACTTCATCCTTCAGTCCAAGTGAACATTTGCTCCAAGTCTAAAGAAATTCCTTCAAGGTGTTCTTGAGACATTGTGTTCACAAGAACAGGATGACCTGAAAACATAATGCCCCTGGTCACGGCTGTCGCTGATGTGGAGCCACAGAAAAAGGTTTTTCAAAAAGTCTGCTGATGCCTGGAGGGGATAACAACAACATTGTCAGAGCTAGAAACCTACAGGCTGAAAATGGCAAACTCCCTTAATGTACGAATGTAAACAAGCAAGCAGCTGCACCATTTCCTCTGCAGTGATTTAGCCATTTTAATGGCAGGGCTCGCCTCCCCACGCGCAAATGTACCACCAGAACAAGTTACCCATCCGTCGCTGCATCCTGGACTCAGTGTCGCCCAAGAGATTGTGATTGCTTTAAAGCAACACAAACATGCCAGGGTGTTTTTCCCCCTATTCCATTATGATAATATGCAGAGCCAGACCTTTCTCCAGCACAGGCACAGCACTAAACTAAGTATGTGGACTACCCATGCCCAGAGATCCCTCACACCTTCCAGTGTAGTTGCCACCCTAGTCTACAGCTATTACTTTGTTGGGTTGAACATTGCATTAGGTGACAAATGCACTCACCTAGCACACTACCTGACTACCCTGATGTGGAGACTAGAAATCCAAGCTGTAACAGCCTGTAGTTCTTTTTGCATCACTGAGACATCATGTGACATCACTGGATGCAGGAAGAACAACAGATTCTGCAGCAGGAGAAACTCTTTTCCGGTCAATATAGCCTCACTGCAATGTCTTTTGTTGTGGTTGTATTTGTCAGGCGGTTGCCACAGACACAAAGGATAATAAAAGAAACTAACAAACTAATCCCCGCCAAAACAAACAGAACAAAAAACACAAAGTAGGTTTAAATATGTTATTGCCTCAACATTATGATCAGAGGGTGTCTGGCTAAAAAGCTCATCTCAGACGTCACCAGTTAATTACTGTAGTTCAATACACCACAAAACCATCACGGAAAAACTAATTTTCAACAGGATGCCATAACTAAGTCTTTCACAAAAAAGAGAATCCATGCCGGGCGCAGCACAAGCACGACAGCTATTGATTGGAACATATGAGCCTCCTGGATTCTTGTTAGGTCTGGTGCCAAAATGTGTTTCCCCAAGTGTTTATCTGCCAGTGTGTCCTTATTCCTGACCTCTGGATTTGTTGTTGTTTTGCTGCTGTAATGTTGTTTTCCTTAAAATAATGTTTCACAGCTTGGAAAGAAAACAAGCAGCAGGAAAATAGCCTGCAAAATTGACATAATTTTGTCATTTTCCTCACAGGAGTAAAATCAAGGTAAATATACACCATGAGACACAGACACAGACAATTGCCTGATAGTTTGCACAGATTTGAGGAGATTTCAGGCGACTTGTGAGACATCATTACACACTGATGACGTAGTTTGAATTCAAAGATGTGTGCACTTTCACAACACCAAACCCAGGGTTGGATAGTAATGGATTACCAGTGAAATCAGATTACAGTAAAATGTCAGGCAAGTAAATGTGTCAACTCACATGCTCGACTGGGGAAGTGGTAAAAAAGAATGAAACTATTAAACTATTTTGACAATTGATTAATAATTAAAGTAATTTTTTCACGCAAAATGGCAGAAAATGCTGTTTTTCAGCCTCTCAAATATCATTTGTGATTTCTCTGTTCATTATCACATTAGACTGAATATCTTTGGATTAAACAAGACATTTAAAGAAACTTTTTCACTATTTTCTGACATTTTATAGACAATACAGCCCTAGATTAAACACGACAGTTAACTCCATACTTGGTTGTTATCTGCTAATCGCTAATAATTAAAACAATTTATACAGGGGTAAGTAAAAATTTACTTCGGGCAAGTAGATTTCTGACCAACTGAAAAAAACAAACAAACAATAAAGTCAAACCTGAAGCAGGATCAGCTAATCAGATGACAAAAAATAAGAACCTATAATCAGCCCAGATTACATTTGAAAAAATGTAATTAGATTACAGTTAGATCAAATTTTTGATTATAAATATGATATATGTGTATATGCTGAATACTTAAGTAAGGAATATCTTCCGGTTATTAATAAATTTTTGTTAGTTTTTGTTAACTTATTTTTTTAATGATGGTATCTGGTGTCTGTATCACTTTAAGGGTACTAATATTGTAATTTTTGAAACAATACCCTCGTCTAGTTTGGAGAGAGCGATATTTAAAGGCTGCAACTATTATTTTCATTATCAAAAATGGTGAAAAATGTTGATTACTGTCTCCCTAAAACCTAAGGTGACATTCTCACATGAATATTTTAATAAGAAACAACTTTTGATTACTAATATGATATATTTGTTGGTCTTTGCTAATTGTTTTTTAATAATGATTCATGGGTAATAGAGTTTATACTCTTTTTTTATTTATACTGAAAATGGAAGATTAACATTTTGAGTGCTCTTCTTATTGACTTTTAAGGGTTTTTTGATTTGACTATAACTATAAATGCTGAACATGCAAAAGGCTTTTTAATTTTAAAGTAATCCAAAAGATTCAGCTTAAATTACTTTTTTTTCAATGGATTAAATTACTAATTACAAAAAAAATGCTGTGTAATTTGTATTCAGTGACTGACCACATTTCAAGAAATCTGTCCCAACCCTGATAAAACCACTCCCTGATTTCAAACCACTGCTGTTTTTCTGCATCAGAAGGTCAAAATCTGCTAAGAAAGCATAATGGATTGCTGAGCAGCACAAAAGTGACACCTGCCAAATTTGAATGTATATTCTCTGGTTTGTCTGCAATACGTCACATTTGCAATACATTACATTGTTCGGCGTCAGCCCTCCCCGAGAAAAACAAGCTGTTCCTTGCTACAGTGCATTATGAAAGGTTGCAAATGGGCTAATTTGCAGCTTTGACAGCACCAGCCTCAGCAAAGGCGGGTAGTAATAGGTTTTGAGGTGCCGCTTCAGCGACTGCTGTGATGGGAACGCTGTGGCTGAAAGTAGGCATAGGTCAGGCTTCTCTGGAAACTCTGACAAATTAAAAACAGAAAACCTTTGACATTTATCATGCTAGGAGTCTGCAAAGGTCATTGCCTGTACTCGCTGCTTTCATTTTCCTTCCCCCGTCCCCTCTGGACATGTATTGCTGTGATTGCTTATAGCCTGCCGGAGCTGCAGCGGGGGGGATCAGGAGCTGTGATTTCAGAGAAATATACTCACACGATGACAACATTCCTCACCCAAAGAGCAGATATATGGAGTAAACAAATGTAAACGTATGGAGCCTGCTCTCCTTTTGCTTCTTATTTATCTACCCCACAGCAGTGGTAGGCCGGTTGTTAATGGGTCTATCATGAAGATTAGTTATCACATCAGTTTCATCAGGATGCTATTTAGAAATAAACCGCCGTTGTGTAAAAGAACAACCGTGGGCATGTAATAACACACTAAAAATTCATTTCTGATTTCCTCGCGATACATCATTCCACACCATAAACACTGAAAACTTGTAATCCCGCTGGACCGTGACTGTCTCATTTAAATGTTAATATAATTCCCATCATTCATAATTTAATGTGCTCCCTGGCATTTTCCGTTCATCTCGTTAATGCTATCTTACGTGACAAGCCAATTTACTGCTGGAGTTGACCAAATTGCTTTAGCATTGTAATGCTAACACCGTAATAAATCCTTGACATACTGTTCCACTGCAGGTAATAAAGAAAAAAATAATAGAAAGTTAGACACGTTCAACGTGAAATACATTCTCATTGATTTCCCCGGCGTTACACACGGCAAGAGATTTTTCTTTTAAAGGGATAGTTTGGATTATTTGATGAGGTACTCAGTGTATTAGTACATGGTGGTTGACATGCCCCGGTTTGGAGAAGCAGCAGGAGCACCAGCACAGAAGCTAAGCGATGTACTGCTGTGGGCAGGGTCAGCAACAAAAGGTAAAGAAGCCCACCTAAAAAATCAATATCAGTATGACTGCACACTATATGTAAGTTGTGGTGTTGTCTGTGTTGTGTTTTGATGAAGCAAACCAGACGAGGACATCTTTGCAAGTGATATACACTTATTCTGACAGAAAACCAAAAATAACAAAATCCTCCAGTCAGTCATGATCATGTAAACAGAGCCTCTCTCCCACAGAGTACAACAGCAAAAGAGTGCGAGATTGCATTCAATACAATACAATAAAACACAAAAAACAAACCTGACAGACAGACAGAAGTAAATAACAAAATCCTCTGGTCAGCTGTGATCATATAACTTGAGCTCCTATACAAATTAATGTTAGCATATTACGCAATAAGTTTAAGATAGTGAATAAACATAATAACAGAGAGGCCAAAACACAGAAGTTACTACGTCAACAATGTTGCTAAACTTCTCCCATAGAATAAGAACAGATTTTGTGCAAGTATAATACGATACGATACAATACAAGAATATGACGAAATACTTTAACCCAAGGGAAATTACATTTGTCTGTAGTTCATTATTTTATAAATTATGTCTTGGCTCTATTTATAATATAAATACTGCATATTGCAAATTTATATTGACTCTGTTACACGTTACTGCTGTATAACTGACTTTGTTACATATATTTATAATATTTTCATTACTTCATCTTGCCATCAGACAGCCTTGTGCCACTTGTGCAATTATCCTGTATCCATCTGAATAAGTGAGTAGTGTATATAGTTTCTTTGCATTGTTTTTAAAACATATTTTTTCATATAGTTATTTTCTATTTTATTTTATTCTATTTTGTTTGTTTTATATTTATCACTCACTCATTTTTTACCTGTACATTTGATCCGTGAGCTGCTGTAACAAGTGAATATCCCCAAAGTTTCTCTTATCTCATCTCATCTCATCTTATAGAAACCAGCAAATATTCATGTAAAAATTTGGACTTTTTTTTTCTTAAAAGCGACTCTGGCTTATATGATGGTGGTTTCCCATTGGAGAAGGCTGTCTGAGGCTGACTGCAAAGTAAAGCGTGAAAATTGATCGTGTACACTTAAAGATAGAATCAGTAGGATTTGTCCGAGCCATTCGTAAATGCATAAGAAAGATAGTTTATTGTTGTGTGTCATTCCCAGGACAAGAAGTGCAGAGGTTTTGGGTTGGTAAAGTGTCCCAAGTGAATCTTTAAGTGGTTAAAATACCTTTTATGTCTGACCCTGTCCACAGCAGTACATTGCTTAGCTTCCGTTCTTGTGCTCCTCTCTGCTTCTCCTAACGGGGGCATGTTGACCGACGTCTACTGTAGCTAACAGACTGAATACCAATAAGTACCTCACACAACCCCACACCAAATAACCAGACTATCCTTTAAGTCTGATACGATGCACCTGGAGAAACATTACATGTGAGGAATGTGACAGAGATTGGCCTTTCTGCCCTCTCGTTGTCAGAGGTGGCATTAGTGGGCTGAAAGCAGTGTGAGAGATGACACAAGCAGTGCGAGGAAGACGAATCAGACAGATTACAGGTCTGAGGAGGGAGAGGAGGGAGAGCGGGGCCAGGCTTAATGCTGCTAGGTGTCATTTTGCGTGACCTTTGTGGGAATTACCACTGTGCATGACCCAGAGCATGTCTGCTTGTCACTGAGACAGTCTGGGGGCTTCTGCTGCTGTTTCTCCCTCATCTCTCCTCTGGCAGACATCGCGGCCCGGCTCTTCCAGATGCCCGACTACCTTCCAATTGACCCGATCGCGGCCAATAACTCTAATAATCCCTGAGTTCTCATTAGCCCTCTCACACAACTTGAACTGAAATTTGAATTCTGCAGGCTCCCTCTGTGTCTGCGAGGTAGCTTAACCTTTGATAACATGTCGGCACGTCTTAGCAGAGAAAACCTGGGATTAGTCGACTCGTGGAAGCTATTGTGGGAGAAAAGCAGCATCAGAAGTTGATCATCGTTTAGGTGGGGGGGATATGAACGTGGATTGAGCCAAGATACAGGCAGCCGAAGCTTGAAATCCTGCGATTAAGACATGTAATCCTATGTTAATTGTAGAATCACTCACTGGAACATATGTGCTATTTCAAACCAGGCGTATCAAATTCACTTCAAAGGATAAAGTCATATTCTATATTTTCACTTTTAGTCAACAAATGCCATGAAAACACCAAAACTATAAATATGTCCAACTTCCTGTCATGCTTGAGGCACTCACCCCGCAACACACTGGTTTCTATTGAGTGAATATCTTAAAAACAGCTTGCATATATATATATATATATATATATATATATATATATTATTATATGTATTTGATTAATTAAAAAGGCTCAGTAATTTCCCAAAAAAGCTGGTCACTGTAGTTTTTAGCAAACGTTATTCAAACTGGAGTAAATGGCTCATTTCTCAGAGACAATTTTTAGCTGTCAGTTAGTGCTGTAGTGAATAATTATGGCAGCCCGACCATGTGTGACGGATTTTCTTGAAATAAAAAGTGCTCATGTTCATTGAAATTAAAAAGATGAAGACTTTGGTTACAGAGACATCAGTGATCAATGCATTGTTGAGTTTGGTCTTTTAATGGAATGGAAATACAGAATATCTGCATCCATCTCCATTAAAGAAACAGTTCAGTGTTTTGAGAAATATACTTATTTGCTCTCTTTGTAAGAGTTAGGTTAGAATATTGACACCTCTCTATATGGTTAATAAATTTCCCAATGGAACATGTCCTCTCAGTCAGACTGAGTGGCAAAACATCCTGCAACATAGCTGCCTTTAGTAGGAGAATCTGCGAAAGTGGAAATATAACTAATGATTATCTGCTTAAATTAAAGGACGTTAAACTCGACAGTGATCCTTACAACTTACCAAAGACAGAGTGGTTCATGGGAATTGACATGTGGCCAGGAGGCGGGTTTTCTGACATCTATATGGACCTGATTTCAGTATATTGGTGTTTAAGTTTGCTGTCTGTTGTCGTTTAAAACTTTCTCATTTTGGTTTAAATTGTTAATAACTATTGATATGAGTCCTCCTGGCCATTCAAATTAATACGTAAAAAACATGAAAGACATCCAGTGTCCCTGGTAGGAGGAGGTTCTATTTAAAATAAAACAAATATATATCAATATACATATATTTAAAAAAAATATTAACAATGAATCTGAAATGAACTTGCACAACATTAAATTCATGGTATGATTTTACCCAAACACCCAACTTACCTGACACAAAAACAGCAACCACAAATCCACGTCGATGCCTTTATTCCTGTTGTTTCTGTTAATTACAGAGATCCATTTGCTTCTCTTTCTTTAGCTTTTGGCAGTGTGTTAAATGACGTCTTGTTGAATCTATTTCTACAGTCAATCACACAACAGCTCTTTCCCAATTAAAATGTGTTTTACCTTTAATTAACATGTTATATCTTGTATGTTCAATCCTGTAAAGTTTTATAACCTTTCAACAGAGTCAGGCTCACTGGCTGCTAGCTCCATATTTACTGTACAGACATGAAAGTGGTGTCAATCTTCTCATATAAATGTGCAGCATATTTCCCAAAATGTATCATTTATAATATAATAATGTGTGGTATTAGTATGATATTTAGTCCAGATGAAACAGCATTTTGATTAGTATTTAGCTTCCGTATTGTTACATATTTAAGAGTGAAACAGGATAGACAAGTGGAAAATAACACTGAGAGGAATTTGATTTTAATGTTGACTAAGTGTACGTGTCATGAATCTTGTTAAAACTGGTTGGTTCAAGCTGACATTAGCCCACTTCATATCTTGTTTTAGAGGAAGGAAAAATTATTGGATTTTGAAATAAGAAGACAAAGACATTGTTTTCTTTGTGTGTTTTCTTGTGGCATATGTTCTTAAATAGTTGCACAATATGGCCGGGGGTGTGATCTAAAATGGTTACCTTTACTTGACTTTAACAGTACACAAAATCCTGTTGCAAATAATGTGGGTTGTTTTTGGATTTCTACACCCACAATAATAGCAAATCCTGAACAATGACTATTTTGAAGCAATGGGGAACCATGCTGGAGAGGAGGAGCGGGATGGGGGGGGGGCTTGTCTAATAATACGTCCCACTGAGCATGGCTACGACGAAACCAGCTTGAGCTGCAGCCAACGTGTTCGCAGGAAGCCTCTGTCACATTCAAAAATAAAATCACTCAGCTCGCAAGGAGCGAGGTGCAATTACTTGGAGGTCCTAATTAAAATAAATTAAGCGAAATGAGAGACAGAGGAAGAGACGCAGAGGGAGAAACAAAGAAGGAACAGTGTCGCAAAGTTAAATTGTCATTTTTCTTGAAATAACGCCTGTAGACCCCGCATCAATCCCGCTAAAAAATCTTTGAAGACGTCCGACATAAATCCATTTTTTTTTTTTTTCCTTCAACATGTTTCTCCCTGAAGAGGGTTTTCATATATTCATGACAGCACTGTGTCTATATTTCCTCCTCCCTTCACATCCCTGTCTTGTATTTGATGTCCTCCACAATCCAGCCTTTGGACACAGTGTGTTTTGAGAGAGAGATGAGAGGAAATGATTCATTCATCAGACAAGGCCCAGGATACAAATCCCAGCTGACCCGCTGATCAGATGGTTGATATTGCAGATCTTCCTCGGTGCGGGTGCCGGGCTACGCTTATTAGGGCTTTCAGTGGAGCATGGTGCGCGGGTCATCATCTCTCCTGTAGTGACTCCCTGTGACAGCAAACACGAGCTATAGCTTCACCTCTGAAAATGTGCACATCGCACCACCTAATTCAAATGTCACAGCAGATAAGGAACTGCAGGGATGATGGTATGATATGAGGGGCCGGACAGGCCTGTCAGAGCGGTAATTATTTTACTCTGAGAGGAAATATGGATTTTGCCTCAGGTGTGTGTTTTCTTGTTTCTGCGGGCATTCTCTGGGTGAATGTGTCACATCAGAACTTTGCGGAGGCAGATATATACTCATCAAAACTTTTGTGATTGCTTTGGACTGCCAATTTCAAAACGCAGCGCCGAGGAAGATGACTGAGTGCAGCTGCCCGTGCTGCTGAAATTGACATCCAAAGACCCGTGTGTGTTTGCTTTTCCTATCTGTAAGTTTGACACTGACAGACATTACATTATGTTAAAGGTCCAGTGTGTCAGATTTACAGGGATTTATTTGCAGAATATGGCAGAAATGTAATTTAATATTCATAAGTATGTTTTCCTTAGTGTGTAATCAGAATCAGTTTGTTTTCCAGAGGGTGCAGGTCCTCTTCTACGGAGTCCACAATGTTGCACCACCATGTTTCAACAGTAGCCCAGAATGGAAAAACCAAACACTTGTTCTATAGAATTCCTACTTACTTATCTTCTCTTTTAAACTGGAAACTGGGAAGTCATAATCTTCATTCTATGGACATTTTATGATTTGTTGTTGTCAAAGTTCGAACAGAATTGGGAAAGAAAGCTTTTAGGTTTTTGGCTTTCGAAAGTAAAGAATAATTTACTCACTGATCTTTAACTTCAAGACCTGTAGATTGAATGAGTTTAAAGCTCCAGTGAGTCCAGCTTGTCTGTGTGCAAGTGTTTTTTATGAGAATGTTATTAATGTTGTTGATGTGTTTGTCTGTTAATTCCTTTTACTGTAACTGCGTTGCTGACATCTTAGCCAGATCTCCCCTGTAAAAGAGGCCCTTGATCTGAATGGGACTAACCTGGCCTAATAAACCTAATAAAGGCTGAATAAAAGGTAAAATAAATGAGCAATTTTTGCATACACCATAGGTTCTTCTACACACTTGGAAGGGAAGGATGAGGAGATGGGTGGCCAGTTGGTTGCAATCTGCAGGCTCACAGCTAGATGCCACCAAATCCTACACACTAGTTCTTTAAAGAAGAAATCTGTAACATATTTACTGTAATAAATAATAAAATGACCATGATATGTCATCAGAGATTAGGGAAACGTGTTAAGTTGAAATACTTGCTTCTGTGACTTTGAAATTTCTATTCTGGCCTGTACCTTGTGTTACTGTTTGTTATGTTCGCAGAATGAGTAAGTGTCTGTTTATGAGTCATAAGAAATCATTGATAATCTTGTATAATGAGTAGATTTTATAAAAGTTAAAATGAGCAATATGTTAATGGGGTCGAGTAAGCAGAAGGCAGGTAGTCACTGAACTCAATCTCCAGATTGTATATTTTCAGAGCAGTGGGCTTTTATTTTTGGGGAGAAACAGGTATTCACAGACAATTGACCCTTTGCTGAGTGAACAGTGAACTGGGACGACGATGATACATCTCTCTCTGGCAAGATCTCTTAGGTCTAAGCCGGGTTAGCTCTCTTCCTGAGGCGATTGCTGTCTGGCTGGGTGACAATCTACATTTCCTTTTCTGACATTAATGACATTAATAATTTCTGATACCTATCATATACATATACGCTTTGTATTTTACTTTGACCAATGTTTGCTGGGATGTGGCTTTACCTTTAGTCTTCTAAGAACAGTCTTTAAATTTTCCATCACTGATCTTTAAGTCCATAGTGTGTCTTTTCAGAGCAGTGGGCTTTTAACTTTCAGGATAACAGGCTTAACTTTACATCGACAGACAAGTGACTCTTATAAATAGCTGATCAACTTAGTGGGGACTCATCGTCGCTTATTATTGTCAGATTGTAATGTTGCACTTGTGTCGCGTTCCTGCAGCGTTCTTGCCACCTGCCTGAGCTTCCTTGAGTCTGCAGAGGAGGGTCCAGGGAGAAACAGGATTTCAACTTATTTCATATACAGTCTGTGGCTCTAACTCGGACTGCAGTACTCATTTCTGGATGTGCAAATGTTACATATTTCTCCTTTAAATAAAATAATTAATCTGGGGTGACTTTGAATTATAAAAGCCTGATCAACACAGTGTCCATCAGAGAGATTTTCTATCTTGAAGTGCATTCATGGCAAAAGTGCCCAATAAGCAGATTAAAGAGCTGCATTTTCAAAAGCACACCAGAAGGCAGATGAAAAACCACCTGCAATCACGCTTTTGATGTTCTTTTATTACTTTTATCATAAAGCCATTTTTTCATTTGAGTTTCATCAGCACCCAGAATGCAGTCATACACAGGATAAGACATTTTTCTCCCATTATTTTCTCGAGTGTTGTTTCCTCTAATTCCTGCTCCACCTGCTGCAGACAGGATGAGATTCATGATTTGTAGGACAGGTTATTTGGGTGCATTTGTTCAAATCATGTGATGCATTTTCTATGCTAATTAAAATTACATTTGTCTAACTTGATGCCTTCCTCACATCAGAGCCTTTTATTGTTATTATGATTAAGCAAGTGAGAGGATAACGTGTTCATTAGACCTCATTTCATCTTGATCTTGTGAGTCAAAACTGGTTTTAAATTAAGACAGAGTATCTGCAGTGGTTATAGCTGCTGTCAGAGGTGGAAGAAGTATTGAGATCCAAGTTACAAGTTTGTAAAAACACTCTGCTATGATTAATATTTCGTTTGGTTCTCCCACTTTAAAGGTAAAAACTCTGAAAAGGAGCATTTACTCTTTCAGCCTCACCGAGAACTTCTGGTTCTGGCTTTGTGCCACGTCCACCAATGTTGCCTGTGCTATTGACCGGTGAGAGTGGATTGTGTCTAGAGGGTAACCCTGGAACTGGAAAACTCGCAAGATTTGTACGTGTTGTATCTTAAAGGTCCAGTGTGTAAGATTTACAGAGAATATGGCAGAAATATAAAATTCATATGCAGTTTTTATTAGTATGTAATCATCAAAATAAAATTTGTTGTGTTTTTGTTATCTCAGAATCAGCTGCTTATGTCTACGAGGGCGTGGCTCCTCCTCCACAAAATCGGCCATGTTGCATCGCCATGTTTCTGTTTAGGGACAAAAAACACGTGGTCAAGGTTGGGGTAAGATCATTGCCATGCAAGGCAGCAGGATTCAATAACGAGATCATACGAGAATCCATCTTGGCAGGCTTCAACTGATCTGTTTGTGTCCGCACCAAAAGTGCTGCAACCAACCATTCAGCGTTCCAGGAGGGACTACTGGCAGCTACGGGCGTGATTTTAGGTGGGGCAACAGGGAGAAGCGACCACGGAAGCAACTCGTTTTGAACAAACAATAGCGGCTCCTGAGGAGGTTAGCGAAGCTACTGCGATAGCATCAGTTACATCAGAACTGGAGAGTATTTCTTCATTGAAAGAAGAGCAAAGGACGGCACTGAAGGCTAGACTTGATGGAAAAGATGTTTTCGCTCTTCTCCAGAATGGCTTTGCATAGAGTTTGATCTGACTGGCTGAAGTTAGCCCGTGTTAGATGTGATAGACAGATGGTTCATTTAATCACCTGCCAAGGGTTTTTTATTGAAAGCGTCTGCCCTTTTCCAAATGGTTTCTAAGGACGACTTTCCAGATGCTACTGTGCAACAAACCATCTAGTGTGTCAGGTTAGAAAGGTCATGGTTTGGGTTAAAATGATCACTCTCGCAAGATCTTTTGTGGCCTGGTGTTCCCATCTAGACATAACCATGATGCACCTAAAGATGGCTAGCGTTAGCGTTAGAGGAAACATGCTAGAGATTCAGCCGAACATGTATGAGCCTCAGTCAAACCCAGACTCAGATGAGGAGTCTGCTGTGCACCAAAATCAGCGACTAGCAGACATATCAGAATTGTAAGTGTGGTTATAATCTTTTATTTATTTTGTTTGTTTTTTAGGGAAGTGCACAGACATCTCCCCCCTTCAGAAGAGGAATCTGAAAACACCTCTCTAGTGACAAACTGAAGTACAAGTCAGTCTGCAGTACAAGGTCAGACATTTTAGGTGAAACATAAGGAAAACACATCTTTGAGTGAAGGGGATTCCTGACAATGTATCTGATTTTATAAACTGATCGTATATCTTTGTGATAGCACCAGATCAGGGGTTGGCAACCTGTATTATCAAAAGACAAATTTTTGGCCGATAAAGAAAAAAGTCTGGAGCTGCAACTATTAAATTCTCTATTTTCCTTTGAGACGCTTCCTTTTTGGATTCGGCATCCATAACTGGACAGATATAAGACTAGCCACTGGCAAAATTTAGAGGAAAAGTTGCCGAACCATAGCCGCAGGCTGTGATGCACTTTTTTAACTTAACTCTTAACTTTTTTTCTTCCTTTGGTGCATAGGCTACACATTTTTACAATTGGAGAATGTAAGATTCACTCAAGGCCTATACAAGAAAGGTAGGTGAAAATGAAAAATTTCAAATAAAAACTGTGATTCATTTCCATTAAATTTTTTTGTCAAAACCAGAGGGAGCCACTGGAGAGGAGCGAAAGAGCCACATGTGGCTCTGGTGCCACAGGTTGCAGACCTGTGCACTAGATCAGCATTTCCCAAACTTTTTTTTTCTGGGGACCCACTTTTTAAAAATGACAAACCATCACGACCCAATTTACAATAAGTCTTGGGAAGAGTTAATTTGTACATAAATTAACAGTCCTGACCATTTTTATTCCCATTTCTGCATCACCTTGTATCATCTTGACACAGTTACTGAAATCATACACATTTTAATTACTTTATAAATGAGAAATAGATGTATTTAGGGCTTTGTTAATTGGCAATCGTATTGTTTTTATTTCTCCTCATCAGGAAAACAATATGGGACATTTTAGCCTACTTCATAATAAGACAAAATAAGTGTGTTTTGGTGGAATTAACAGGCTCTCATTTTTTCCTCTCATCAGAAAAACAATATGTACATTTTAATTAAATTTGTGGAATTTCTTCCATAGTCTTTTACTTATTTGGGGGCCCAAGTTCCTGTGACCCCTGTGGTCCGACCCAGTCTTTGGGAATGACTGCACTAGATGGAAAGTGAAGGATCACCAGTTATTACAATTTCTCCTGAGGATACCAATTTTGTACTAATTAATGGCAATCAGTCCAATAGCTGTCAAGACATTTCACTCAAAACCACAAATTCAAGCATCATGATGTCTGTCTAAATGGATCAGACTGCAGAGATATTCAAGTGTGGGTGAAAGTGATGGACAGACCAACTGACTGACATTACCATTCTCTGCTGCTAGCAAGGCAAAAACAAACAACTAGGCTAACCAAGAAAGTTTAGAGTCAGACTAGACCACACAGAACGGGTTCAATACCAGTAACCAGAGGTGAGGTCATTTGATGGTATTTGTATTTCTGGTTTTTTCTGCATCACTACATTTCACACTGAAATGCGCTGTACTTTTTACTCTAGTACATTTATTTGATGGTATCCTGTAGTTGTTAGTATGGATGTAGACTCTTACACACTGTCTACAAAGAAGGTGTAGCTTAAGCAGTACGTTAGCAGAAGCAGCACCAGCTTCCTTCCTCCATCTGTGTCCACACAGGATGTGTTCAGGCACAGTATTGAGTGTAGGTTGCCTGCGTTTTGGCAGCACTCAGAGCCCAACGTACAATCTCTGGAAGAAAATAGACTTGGATAGTAAAATTATGTTTTTGTTTATGCAGTGTTAATCACTGAGAAGCACAGATGATTATTCCAAGTTAAGAGGAGCTTTAATATCAAAAACATTATAAAAATCTGCAGTGGAGCTCTGTGAAAAACCACAAGGTAATTTGCAGTTTAGACCTGAAACCTCTGCTCTGCTTTATTTTAGTTAATAATTCTAACGACGAAACTAACATGACTCCTCAAATCCTTTCCAAAAACCAGGGCTTGATGCTGAAGCACACTCTCCTCCTCTGCCTCGCTTCCTTTTATTTGCTCAACCACTGTGCAATGATTTCCTGTGCCAGGGTGGAGGCACCGCACATTAAACTGAGCACAGGCTTCATCCTCCCTGTGTATTGTGAAAGAATCCAATAATAAGGCTGAAAGTGAGAGAAACCCTGCAGAGATCTAATCAGCGCCACACATTGTACTGAGCCAGTGTCCAATGTATGCCGGAGCCAGGCTCATCACAGCCATTTTCACAAGCCAATTTAAGAATTGTCATTACTCAGGGTCTGCGGTACGTTTCCTGGAGCGCAAATTAAATAAAAAAAATCTCCTCGGACGGTTGTGCTGAGGTTTCAATAGGCGACCCCCGGAACATCTGCACAGGGGCAGCTCTGAAATCTCGCTGAGCTGGTGGTTAAATGGCAGTGACAGACATTTTTCTTCATTTTCTCTTTCAACTCGGCGACGGTGCACCTCTGCCCCTGTTCGACCACACCGACTCGCTCCATCTTACGCTTGCTACTCACAGTTTTATATTTTACCACATTAATTTGCAGCCCCAGGGAAGGTTTCAGTCTATTCCTGCTGAATATTTACACATGCAGTATCTTCCTCTGACAAGAAAATGCCAATTTACGTGGCACACAAAATTGCTTTCATCCAATAAGCCAGATGCAAATGAATTCCAGTAAAGAAGGTCAAACATATTCAAGATTTTCTAAGCCCTCTTTAATAAAAATGGTCTGATGTTGGTCTAAATATGGAAGTGCTCTTAAAATACGATGCACACTGCCCTGAGTGCTGCCTTGTAACACACTCCTAATAGCCTTTGAATTTTCTCCTTGAGAACAAAATATGGGATCTCTTATGTTCACTTTAAATTAATAAAAATCTCATTAATTCACTTCAGAGGGGAAAAAAAACAGACACCAAAAACCAGGCTTGACATTTCTCTGAAGGAGTCATGCATACAGAGGGCTCAAATGTGTGCAGTGGGCAGGTTACCAGAGCGATTTGGCGTAAAAAGAGCATCCTGCACCACAGGATGTGGGGAAATGCTGAGTGAGCTGATCAAGTTGCGTCCACCTGTTCGCAGAGGGAATGACCTCCAGGAACAGGTAGACATCCCAGCAGGGTGAGTTCGTGCTCAAGCCAAGCATGCAGGTAACGTACAGTCGAGTGATGAAGCCATAAAGTCAGCGTGGAATAGAGGAGTGAGCTAAACTGCATGTCAGACAGTGAGATGGATAGAAAATACCCTGAAACCTTGGACATACCAGCTGCCATCTGGTGTTTTGGGCAAAACTGAATCATCCATGTAAGAGAGTAACTCAAAAAGTACATTAAAGGTGGCTGAAATTTGGTTGAAATAAAGATTAGGTTGAGTTTAGGTTTTGTGCTATTAATTATTATTTTAAAAAACTTGTGCTATGTAAGTGGTTTGAGGAAGTTAACACTTGAAAAACATATGTTAGATGCCGTTATGTTTGTTAGACTCTTTAATATTGTATTGTCCTGATGGGACCAAGTAGTTCTGACTTTTTACAGGGGTAATGCAGCATTAACCTCAGTGTTTCAGCATGATGAATGCTGAATGAAAACCCTGAAAAGGAGCTCGAAACAAATTTATTTTATTACCCTCACTGAGAACTCCTGGATCTGTCCTTGTGCCGTGTCCACCAGAGATTGATTTGTTCGTGTTGTATCTTAAAGGTCTGATTTATGGAGATTTATTGGTAGAATATGGCAGATTTATGAAATTCATACGCAAGTTTTCATTAGTATATAATCACCTGAAAATAAAAACCACTGTGTTTTTGTTACCTTAGAATCAGCCGTGTATATCTACGAGGGTGTGGGTCCTCCTCCACAGAGTCTGCCATGTTGCATCGCCATGTTTCTGTTAAGGGACAAAAAACACGAGGTCGAGGTTGGGGAGAGATCATCACCGTGCAAGGCAGCTGGATTCAATTATGAGATCAGGTGAGAATCAGGGCCATCAAGTACATACAGTTGCATTCAAAACCCTCTTACAGGCTTCTAGTTGTAAAACAGGTTGGATAGAAACATTAAAAAGTGAGCTGGAGTCAGACTTTTCAACCAACTCACTGAGTTTTAGTATTAACAACAGCTGACACTAGCTATCTTCATTATATAAAATCTGCAAGTGCAGCCCGTTCCTTTCAATCTGCAAACTGGGATGATACACTTATCTCCAGATTTGACACTATCATGATACCATATCATGATACTTGGGTGTCGATTCGATATGGTATTGCAATTCCTAAGTATTGTGATTCAATATTTTCATTTATTTCAGTTTTTGTTTGCTTGTTTTAACACTAGACCATGGGAAAACAACAATGTGAAATCAGCAGCTTTTCACAGAGGAAATGAATGCCTTGAAACACCTTAAAGTCTGAGCATTTTATGTTAAGTTTACCTGAAGTAAAATGGATCTGTTTAAGATAGTATTACAGCGATTGTGATGCTAATTTTAGTTAGCGTGTCAATGGAAATTCCCATTATGTGTTAGCGTATTAGTCAGAAATCTTAGTGACATAATAAGACTTGTAACGCCTGTGTAAAAGTTCCTTTGAGTAAAGACATTTGTCACAATTTCGTGTTATTTATTGATTTTGATGCTGTTGTGTCAGTTTTACAATATACCTGACTTGAATTATTGATTTTTAATGAGTTATCATATTTGACACCTTCAGAATTCGAATAAAATCAAAATGCATTTTGTAACAGAACTTTTCCAGTGAAACTAAACTCTGCACAAATTTATATTATTTACATAGTTTATTGTTGATGTTTTTGTTTTATTCTTAATCTGAATTTTGTATATTATGATTTATGCTCTTGCATTGACTTATTTGTTTCTTGAAGCTTAATATTTTATCGTCCAGTGTATACTGCCAGTGTAAACAGAGCAGCCTTTCAAAAATTAGCTTGCTCTCGGCGAGTTTCCACTTTATAAATAAAGATTTCAATCTTGAATGCTATGACTCACATCAAATATTTCTTCATTTTTAAACAGCTCTTGTTATTTTGAAAATGTAAATGTGCAATACATCCATATTTTGAAGTTACTAGGAAACTCAGAGAGGAAGATAAATCAGACAAAAATAACTTTTTGGCCTGAAAATGGATCAGAAAACATGAATTCAGACTTATAATGAATGTGACTCGAGGCATTTAATTTCACATTAACGCTGTAAAAGTTTAGATTAGATTAATATCATCTCAACATTATTACACAAACTATTCTGGTCCTCCACATCTGCTTAGTTTTCTCAATATTTGCAGTATTGATTTGTTGCATTATAAGCGCTCAAATAAATAGGAAGGCACAAAATGTCAGCAAATGTCAGCTGATGAAAATGCATGACTGATGGGCGAACTGTGTGTTTTCATATCACATTCACACACAATTGGCTCCCACCGTCTGCCTCCCCCTCCTTCCAGCTACGGATGCTGCATCCTGCAAAATACCTTCAGAGTGCAATGAGGGTAATAAACTGATGATAAACACTGTGCTCACGTAAACAGATCAACAGAGAACTTCATTTTACGAACTGTTGTTACGGAGGAAAGCGTCAATTTACTCCAAATTCAATCAGCGGAGGAGGTGGATTGTTTATGAGATTCAGAAAGGCGGAAATCTTTTGCCCTCTTTCTCGTGTGTCAGAAACTTGTGATTGAAGTGTCTGTCATTAGTTTATAATGTGAGGTTTAATTGAATTTGTGAATCGAGTGAGCTGAACGTGAACAGAGCACAAAGCCTCGAGTGTAAAATACCTGAGATGTTTGGACTTGACACGTCCTCTTAAAATGACTCTTTACATAAAAAATGTTTCTTTTTCGTTTTGTTTCACCCTCAATGACGCAGCGATTCAGTTCTTATTCCCCGTACGAGCCTTCGCATTTGCCTCAAAAGGTCTTTCAACAGGGAGAATCCACACAAAAAGCGAAAAGGTTCATATAACAACAATACTTTAAACCTTCTTTTATTAACTGCTTGAGATTTCTGCCTGTTTAAATGAAATTTGTCCTTGCCACTGTTGCCTGGTGCATGTTCATGATGAGAACTGTTGGGGTTCTGTAAATAATATTATAAAAACTCAGTCTACACCTGCTCGTTTGCCGCTATATGAATAAAACTAACTCCTGACTGTACCTATTGATGGCACAGCATCATGCTGTTTGATATGATTTGATAGTTTTACTACATGATGGCTTAATGTAACACTTTACAGCCAACTAATTCCAAACTCCATAGACGAAATCAGTAATTTTACCTCATGGAACACAGGAGCTGCTGATCTACCGTCGCCTCCATCTCTAAGTTAGTTAGTGTTATTATGTGACTTCGGTGAACCCCAGCTATCCTTTTAAAACACCTAAGTCACACAATAACACTAACTAACTAACAGATCAAAGAAGCAGTAAACCAGCAAACTCCCGTGTTCTGCAGGGTAGAATTATTGATGTCACCTATGGAGTTTGGTTGGTTTGGAGAGAGCGATATTTGGCTTATATAACAGCGATTTCCCATCAGAAGAGGCTGTCTGACGGAAACATGAAGAGAAAATATTCTTCATGAGTGTAACAAAGTCAATTATACAGCAGTAATATGTGTAACAGAGTCAGTATTCATTCACAATATGTAGTGTGTAGAATGTAAATAGTAAGGGCCGTATGAAGTAAAAGCTGAAAATATGCTATTGGTTTCTTTTTCATTTTACTACTTTATTTCAGCTTCAATGATGCAGTGACTCAGTTCTTATTCACTGTGCAAACTTTGACATTTTCTGCAGTGAAGTCTTCAGTGGGTGTTTCAATGAGAAAAATAAAAAAAAAGTGAAGTGATTCACATGTAACAGAAATACTATAAAGCTTTTTTTTTACATTACAACTTATTTTCATTGATGGCACTCTATTATTACATTTTGATATGATTCTGAGTTTTTTTTTTTTTTTATTTGACGGGGACAATTTAACATGGTTCCAATACAGAGCATAAAACTGATGTGTTGAACAGAGAATTTATTGCTAATTTTCAACTTTTGTCCCCGGTCGGGCTTTCAGTGTAATGAAAATATACAGCTTCAAGTATTATAAAAACACATGACACGCTCACTGAATACACACCAGAGAGATCCTTTAGATCATCAAATAAAGGTCTCCTCACTGTACCTGGTTTCAGCTCTAAATGGTGCTCTCAGTCATTATGGTCCTACTCTCTGGGATGCTCCTCCACATGAACTACAGTCTGCTACGACACTGTTCTCTTTTAAAAGCAAACTAAAAACATATCTTTTCTCAAGCTTTCAGTGAGGTTCAAAGTGTGTTTTTTGTATTATTATCTCCTCCTTTTTTAGAAGAATGATGATAATAACAATCCCCTCTTATCTTATGTATGTTTTCATCATGTCCTTTAAAGGTTAAAAAGGTTAAATAACTCAATTACATATGAAATCTATTATCATTTGTATTTTATTAAATCTACATTACTCAATTTTAACAGATGTTCCTCTTTATTGTTTTTTTATGTGATTCTAATGAATTTCATCATCTTATGTGAAGCTCTTTGAACTGCCTTTGTGTTTTAAAGCTGCTATACAAATAAAATAGTAAAGTCAGTAAAGGACACCTTTACCAGGACTAAAGGGGAGAAGACAAGAGGTTACAGGGAATAAGGAGGTAATTAGTGTGTGTTGAAAAGGGATTTCAAAGTAAATTACACCGTGAGCACGTTTTAAACAACTGAGTACCTAATTAATAATTAACGGGTACAATAATCTTGTTACAGGGTAACAAAGCAGGAAAATTGGGAAAACTGGGGTAACAGCGCCAACAGAGTAATGAAATTAGTTGTGGTATCATTATTTTAAGAGTATGATAGACTTACAAAACACTTTGGGAAAGTACCAGAAGGAGGTCGCCGGTTCAATCACCCGACCGACAGGATAAATCAGGGTGGGGAAAATGAAAGTCAGCGCTCGCCCCTCCCTCATTACCACCACTGAGGTGCCCTTGAGCAAGGCCCTTACTGTATTTACCCCGACCGCTCCAGTGGAGCTGCTCAGTGGCCTGGAGATCATTAGACTGTGGTTGTACTGGGCAGCTTCCAGGTGTGAATGTGTAAATGTGTGAATGTGATTGGGGCGTTCCTGCAAAAGAGGCATCGCTCTCAGTGAATCCTCCCCTTAATGAATAAAGATTAAAAAAAATATATATATATATGTGGAGTAATGTTTAACTGTAACATGAGTACACTGTTAGTGTTGCTGGGGAATAAAACATTAAACTAAACAAAATATGTAAATTTGCTTCTGTCTGACCTGAACTGTGTAAGTGAAGAGCTGAGTCATATTATCACCATCATCACGTTACAAACTTTATTGATGTTTATTGTGCAACATATAATGTAAAGACTAGTGTTACCATTCACAAAAAATGCCCTTTTTATGTATGTTTTTACCAATTTTGTTTTTACCAAAACAAATCACAGCTGGGATAATGGTCAGTACTCTTTACCAACAAAACATATAATTACACAGTACAGTCTATCACCACAATAAATACTATTAAACAGAAAACTATACAAATTAAAAACTGTCACCAACTTATACTCAGTAGATCTACTTCTTTCCTTGTACCAAGGTATCCATAACTATTTTGTTTGAACCCTGTACTGCATGTTCAAAATAGTTACACTGTAATTTAAATTGGAGCTGGAGTTTCACGGGAAAACAGAGCTGCAGATTCCAACATAGGCGGACAGATTAATGAAAAAAAAACAGAACAAACCAAACAAAAAAAATGCTCATATGCTCAATCGGTGATCCAAGTCTCTAAAGCCAACATGCCAAATGACTAAAACGGCATTATACCAGTGATCCAACCTTTCTATACCCCACTACTTGTATCTAAGGAAGGCTGAGCCCCCAGCTGCAGACAGGGCAACCAAAGCACAGGTTGGGAACCAATGATTTACACTATGTTTTTAGCCTGAATCTTCACTGTAGATCCACAGTTTGAAGCCCACCGTCTGAACTGTGATACTGATGATACTATATGCTCACAGAAATAAATCAAATGATATGTGGATACTTTTTAAAGATAAAAGGATTGTCCTTAGGGTTGGACAGTGTCAAAACACACTGAAAGTAAAAGGAGAGATTTTCAAACAAAGGAAATTAATCACATTAAGTGAGAGATAATGAACAGAGAGCAGGTCGTTATTGTGAAATAAACCCTGACAGGGTGATGCAGCACCCCTTGAATCATCCTGAGGAGGTTTATTTCATTAATATTGACCTGATCACTGTACATTATCTTGCTTATTACATAGTCACTTACCAAAATAAATCAATAAAACATTACTTTTAAAATATTATTTTATATTGCTCCTCCAGAGTCTGTGAATGGAACTGTGTCCATAGCAACAGGCTGTTCTTCATAACAGTGGTCTGCTTTATAAAATAACAGACCTTAGAATAATTTACGAATTAGAATTTGAGTATTTAACAAAGCCATGTAATGAAGAAAGATTATTCTGTAAAATAGAAAACAAAGATAGAGGAGACAGAGGTTGCCAGATCGTATTGTACTGTGAGACATATCTTGTCTTTTTTTAAATGTAATGAGTGTAATTTAAAGTGATGCATAATCATGATGTGGTTGGTATAGAGAAGACCAGGTATAATCCCTGAATGAATAAAACATTATGTCTGACTAAATTAAGAATTTCATAGACAGTGAGCTCCGTTTTCTTGTGGTTCTGTCTGAACAAATTCTTTTCTGTGACAAGTTCTTTCATCTTCACAGAGCACTCTAGGGTTCCCCGGACTTACTGCATATAAAACTTGGCCTTTAAATGGGTTTAGCAATATCTATTTTATTTGTTTGTTGTTGTTTTTTTTTTTTGAATCAATACCAAAAGAACTTGGTCGTTTTTATGAAAACTGACAGCCACTGTTCCCGAATGAAAATAAAAGGACTGTCATCTTCAGAAATTCATGAAAAGAACCCAAGGAAAAGGATGATGCAGGATCAATTATTCGATAGCCGAGCAACTTCCTTAAAGTTTAATACAACACACGGAGATAAGCACAAAGTACGACCAAAATAAGAAACCAAACAAACCGAAGAAAAGCCAATAATCCAGACGCTGATGTAGACGTATGCTTAAAAAGGTTTTTGTGTAAATGAATTAAAGCTTGTGTGCATATCACTGGAGTGTGAATTTGGAGGAATTTGTATGAATGAAATAATTAATTGTTCATCTGAATGTATCAAGCCAGTGTTGTTGAACAAGGAAATTAATTGAATGAGATTGAGTGGAAGCATCAGTGCTCGTATTCTCGAGACAAATTTCCCACGGGAAATAATCAAAGGTACGCTGACTCATGAATGAAAGTCAAAGAGTTTCATTTTAAAAAAAATCAGAACTAATTGTGTTACAATTGCAGATGATTATATCTTCAAAATAAGTTATTACTTATCAGGTAATTTAAACTAATCGCTTCATTACTTCTGCATTTCAAGTAGGTGTCACATATTTAAAGTTTCTAGAGTTTCACAAGACAGTTTCTAAATAATGAATGCAACACGCTCTTGGTCAAAAGAACCTCTCTTTTTACAGGTTTATATAAACAACGGGCTTATCATCTTGGAACATGAGAACATCAAGAGACAGCTCTGGGCATCAAGGTCGTGCAAAATGCATTTCATCATGTCATCTAACTTAACTGCTTTGACAGGTTCATCTGAGCCGATGGCCCCCACCACATGACTGCTAAGGTTCATCACAAATCCACTGTTTCAAAGTCAAGATTAAATTAAAAAAATATCTTTTTAACCCTCTTACGTCACATCACAGCCATATTGTGCACCTGTTTAACAATGCATGTACAAAAAATCTTTTTCTTTGTATTAAAATCCAATCTTTTTTTTTTTTCCTTTAAAACAAAATGATGTGTGTTTGGCATCCAGGATCAATCAGTCTTATTTTTTAGCAATACAGAGCTAAGATTCATTAGTTAATGAGCTAGCAACAGCATGGCCATACTAGTCTCCATGTTTGTTTTTACATGCCCACTATATGACATTCAAAACAAAATCCTCCTTTACGTCATGTCCTGCCTGCCTATCACGTTTCATTCGGAAATATGTCAGGATATGGAAGCTACTGAAACGCTATTTCATCTGGATTTTTTAGAGTAAAACTGTGTATTTAAGCATCATGTTAGCAAAAGGGTAATTAACTTAACACCTAATCTACAGAAATCGTTACCTAACTAGTTAGATTGTGTTTTACTAATATTAGCTAACTTAAGATGTGACTATTAGAGGGTGATACAGGAGATTTTCACTTCTGTGGCATCCCATTCCCAATAAAAAATACTCCTGTCCCGTCTCAATCTGAAAAAATGACTCCTGTCCCATCCCGCTCCTGTCATTCCACAGTCCACACACGTCATTACAGACGTTATTACGTATAAAAAAGTGACCTGTTGTGATTATGATTCCTACTGCTATCATCTGGGAAGTTGTCCTTAGAAACTGTTTGGAAGAGGGCAGGCACTGTCCAAAAACACTTGGCAGATGGTTGGATGAACCATCTGTTTATCACGTCTAACTTCAACCAATCAGATCAAACTCTTGCTGAAGCCGGTTGGGAGAAAAGCAAAAAACATCTCTTCCATCAAGAAAAGCCTTCAGTGCCGTTGTTTGCTTTTAAAGCAAGATGGATTGTCACGTGATCTTGTGATCTCCCAAATCCAGCTGCCTCACAAGGTAAATGTAACATGGGATTACCGTAGGATTCCTGAAGAAATGTCAGTCACTAATAAGTATAAATGTTGACCAAGGCTCTGCCAGTTCTGCCATGTTCTGTTCATTGGATCACAGAGCAAATGCACCATTTGCTATGCCCCGCCCCTTCTTAGATGCTGCTGCTATGACTGTATAGATGTAAAGGAGCAGGCTTTTCAGTTCTAGTTAGCAAACGTCAATTTTTGCAATCTGAAATAACAGCTGTCGTGACAGATTTTATCAGCTGTAGCCAACCAGCTAACTATGCTGACATGAGTCTCCGTGAGTTGTTTGATGATCTATCTCTGGCTGACTTTTTAGAACGAGAACCCTGGAAAGGGGTTTTAATAGTGAAGGTCACCTCATGATACTGTGCTAAGAGACTGAGGCTAAAGCTAACAGGTCCCAGGTGAAAAAGTCTTCACACCATTAGCCAGCCCTGCTACGACCTTATAAACAGCACCTTTGTGAAGCTCTCAGTGGATTGTTTTTTTTGCTGAAACTCTGTCACAGAGGTGTGAAAGTTTGATGCTGGACCTTTGGGGTCTTCAGCAGCTATCAAGAGTCTTTCTCTTGCTGTTGCAGCATATTGGATTTTGACTGCTGTTCTTGTTTGTAATACAGACTGTTTTGTGGCAGATACATCTGTGTTTTAGATAACAACTATATTTCTTATGTTTCAGCCACTGTCAGTTGTCTCATAATGCTCTGAAAAATACAGCACATAAGTAATAATAGTATAATGTTAATTGCATTCAGTTGCTTAATTAAATTAATGCTGTTTTTATTCATGTTTGTAGATTTTTAACTCTGTATTTTAAATAGTCTAAACCTTGTGGTTACTTCTCAGACACATTGTTGTTCTGCCTGTTACCATATTTTAAAATGATGTATGTGGAGTCAGAAGTAAAAAAAAAAGAAAGAAAAAGTTTTATCTGTTATGCTGCTTTGCTTCTAAACTGGCCGCACAATGCTTTCCCCAGATGTCTTTCAAACTTCTATCTCTCCAGTTTTATCACTTACAGAATAAGGCTGGCATTATCTATATTTTTGTTATTGTCAAAAAAATCCCATGAAAAGACCAAAGTGTTCCCGTCTCTTAATACTTTCTGAATTTTCTAGCCTGTCTGTGGCGCTCAGCCTAAAGCCCATTTGATACTGAAGACTGTAATCTTTAAAAACAAGCAACAAAATGAGATATAGTTACACTAAAAAAAACACCAAATAGTTTCCTAAGACAGCTGGTTACTGTAGTTTTTAGGCAAATGTTAGGGGTATAAACAACATTTATTGTGGACTATTTTCAGCCGTGGATTAACACACATTCAGAGCTCTGTAGTGAGTATTTACAGCAGCAGGATGGTGAATATGGGTTGGCTCAAAATAAACTACAGCGCCCATGTTTATGGTAATGAAGGAAAATGTCACCCAGTGCACTGCTGTGGCACGGCGACATGTTTTTAACCTCTTTCACTCTCCTTCTCACATAGACTCATTTTGTCTTGTTTAGGAGGGCAGGGAGACCTTACGGGGATATCGCAGATCGACCGTATATGTCACAAAGAAGTGCTGCACATCATCTAAAAGATGGTAACCTGAAGATTAATTTGAGATGCAGCTCAGTACTCTGTGTCAAGTTTTTCTAGTCACAGATGAGTCATAAAATTGCGTTTTAGTTGGGGTGCCTATTCAAATTTCTAGTATATAAGGGCTTATAACCTTATGATCAAAGCTCTATTGTGTCTCGTAAGTTGTTGCAGCAGTTACACAAATTTGACACAAAATTTAATCATTTTTGACCCGTCCTAGGTCCTGCCCCTTTTTGCTCTGTGCTCCAATAACAGTTAAGCAACCTTGGTAACTCAGTCAGTTTTCACCCCTTTTCCTCTAAAAGTGACATATAGGGTCACAGCTTAAGTTAGCTAATATTAGCAAAATGCTAGCTTACTAGCCAGCTAACATTAGCAAAGCACTAGCTAACTAGCTAACTAATGATTTATGTAGATTAGCTAGCTAGTCAGTGAGTGTTTTGCTAACATTAGCTAATTTAAGATGTGAATATATAATCCCAGGTCCCCCAGGAACATCTTTTAACCCTAAATCTTTAAACCGTACTTTTCAACATAGACAAGCCTAACACATGGCATATGTAAGTACAAAAAAAAAACATTGGAGTCAGAAATCCCTCCAAAATACCACATTAAGACACCAAAACCTTGAAGAACACCACAGAAAACATCATGCTGTGATTTGGTCTCTAAAGGGGAGAGTATTGGATACTCCTGTGGGACACGGTATTCTTGTCTATTCCCGCGGGGATGGGGATCAATTTTACAACTGATCACAGGACTGGGACGGGACAGGAAAAAAAAGGCAGGAGCAGGACTTGACTGTGGATTGATGGGAAGCCATTCTTCCGGGACTGGGACAGGACAGGAGTATTTTTGTGTGAGTGGGATGGGACAGGAATTAAAATCCTCTCCTGTGTCATGCTCTACTCTGTAGGCTCCGTGGGTCTGAGTCTGGCATGCACCCATTTGCTGCATAAAAGGTCCCAAAAACATATATAAAACAAAACAAAACAAAACTTTGGAGCGGAATTTAGTCCTGTTCCCAGCAAACGAGCAAGACAAGTGAGCCTGCGGCAACCTCTGAAAGACAGTAATGTTGGCCGTGGACGTGGGCGTCCACATTTTGGACAACAATGGAGGAAGAAACAACCACACAAGCACCCAAACACGAAGCAAAAAAATAAAAAAAAAAAAAAAAAAATAGAATTCTTTTTTTTCTTTTGGGTTGAAAACATGTCTGAAAATGTTCCTGTGGACAACAGGAGAGAAATTTCTATAAAAAGTCTAAACAGGAACAAACGACAAAGAGGACAGATAATTGTTTTCCAGCACAAGACTCCTTTTGATGAATGTCTCATTATAATGTGGAGATGATGGATGTGCGTTGGATAAAACCTGGTGCGTGTATATGTGACTGTTTAGGCAAAATGAGGGATATGAGGGCCTCTCAATCCTATTCTTTGCACAGTGAGGTGTAACGGTTCAGACTGAAAGGTTTTAATGGCTTTCAGTTGTTATTATTCTCTGTGTTATGACAGCTTGATTGGGCCTGCGGTCTTCTTTCATTGCTGTTCCATTTGCATGCACCTCCCTTTGCCTCCTTCCACAGCTTTGTGTTGTTATGGTAATTTTCATGAAGTAGATTGCATCTAGCTGGCTGCTCCACTTGGGTCCTGTCTCTGGGAGAAGCCCGGAGCAACGGCATAATAATCATAATGAACACATCTCTACTGTGTACAAGGTTACAATCAGGGCTTCTTTAGGTTTAGAGTTCATTTCAGAGCCGCACTCGAGCTGACAATCAAGGGATTTCAGCTGATCAGGTGGCCCTGTGGCCAGCTGAAGAGCCTCCCTGCTGTGACGCTGGGGCACAAATGAAGTGTGTAATTTTAAAGTATAGTGTTATTTTAAGTTTGTGATTATTACCTCTGCCTGCGCTGTTCATGAAGCAGCATGTCCATCTGTTCCTCCCATCTTTTCTTTTTGCTTTTCCAGTTAATGTTTTTTTTTTTCACCCAATCAAATGAGGGTCTGTCCACACGTCCCTTTCATTTAGACAAGGACACACACAGTAAATCCTAAAATCAAGGCAACTACTTGCTGTAAAATATCAGCGCACTTTTCCCTTTTTGTGATACACTAAAATCTGTGTGGCATATTTTATTAAAACAATGACTTTGACCAACTTTGCTCATCATTAAAGGGATAGTTCACCCAAAAATGTAAATTCAGTCATTATCCACTCACCCTTATGCCGACTGAAGGTTGGGTTTAGTTTTTTTAGTCAACAAAACACTGCTGGAGTTTAACAGGAAAACAGAAACAGTGTTGCAGAATCTCCCAAACAACTTAAATGAATGGTAGCCAGTTTTCAAATGGAGAAAAACAACATAAAATGCCTCTATACTGCTTGTCTGGCATAAACCAAGTCTCAGAAAGCCCCAACAAGCCAAGTTGACTTGAAAGCCATCATTTACATCATGTTTTCTTCATTCTAGATCCTCAGCTTGGAGGTTCACATGTGCGTTCACACCGTCTGAACTGCGTGTGTGCGTGGTGTGACAGTGTGCACACAAGCTAACGGCTTGTTGAGGGTTTAGGAAACTTTGATTACGCCAGACAAGCAGGCGAGTGATTGTTTGGGCTGCCACCTGCTTTCCCAGAGGAAAATTTTGCAAACACATCAAGTGGGCCAGCAGGCTACACCTACCATTTTACCTCTTTAAACATTTTTTTTTTAGAAAGGTCAAAAATACAGGAGTTAATAAGAAGATTTTGGGCAATATAATAAAACTGACTTAATTTGAAACAAAGCATGGCAGTGAAGTAAGCACATGATGTAAAGACTTCAAAGTAAAGGATGTGTAAGCGTTGAGTGAAAAATACTGATCTTACTCAGTGTACTTTTAAAAAATAATAATTGGTTATTAGCACTGAGGCAGGGGACATCCTGTACAGTCTTGTACACTTCATCTTTCACTGTGTGTCACTAAATGGGATTAAAAATCTGCTGGGTTGCTACTACATACAGAAAAATGTGTTACACCACAAAATGAGTAGCAATTGATTTAGTGTGCTTAAAAGTGCTCACATGATGAAAAATTTCTGACTACAGCCTGACTGACACTTGACCTCTGAGGTTGATATCAACAATTAAGAGTTTTAAAAAATAGAAAAGGATATATCAGTCAATATTATTTATCTTTCTTTACATAAATAGACAACATATACATTAAACTGTGACAAGCCCAGTACCCTAGGAATTATGTCACATCACATATTGTACAGTTGCCCTGATTTTGGTCCAATGTCAGCGCCGAGTGCCAAAACAGGAAGTACGGCGTTCTTTATGTAGTGAGGCAGAAAGTGAGAGACTGGTCAAATGAGACTTCACAGACCTGCTGCAATTACTGTGCTAAGCCATACACCCAATCTTTCCCTAAACTTCATCAAGTGTTTTTGTTGCCTTGACCCTAACCAAACCTTAAAAGAAAATTATCCAGGATTTCCCCATAACAATTCATAAACTTCATAAACAAAAATAATCCCTCTCAATCATTACCAACCAGAAGTGTGGTGGCGCTAGCATCCACAGAGACCCCGCGCTCTGCCTGTACCTCCTTCTTTTCTCATTATTTTGCTGTCCTTTGTGCGCTTTACCGACTCAAAATGTGAGTATTTAAAACACCCTGAGAATAAGACTCAACAATCAATTATTTTTCTGGTGCGATTACAAACAGCAACTGACAAATCTAACCGATACTACCTTTAACTATAATTTATTCACCAATCATACTTACTGTAAAAAGTAATAATTTTCAAAGCTCTGCATTGGATGTAAAGATATTACAGTCACTGAACTTAATCTAGGGTATTACAGAATCGTGTAATATTGACAGTCTTGTCTGGTGAAAGGTTGATGAGTCAACGTAGGCCTATACAGATAAACTGACCTGACTAATATATCAGTCTAGGTCCAGTACTGACCCTTTAAGTCAGTAGTCATACCTTAAACATTAATATAATTACTCTAATAAAAAAAACTTTTTTTTAACTTTAATTCCAGTTGCAAGCAAGTCTTGCTGGAACCTACTCCTTGTGTATGAATGGTGCTATACAAATAAAATTGCCTTGCCTTGCCTTACTCAAACAACACTTTTTTAAAAACTTAGTTCCTGTAGTTTTTGTTAGCATCACATTGTATGAGTTGGGGGATCTGGGTCTCACCAACAAACAGTGGTTCCTGTAAAATCAGCACCAAATATAATTTGAAGAAGTGCCTCTCCTTCAATATTGTCTAGTATCACTCCAAGTAGTGTTACCATGCAGACCATAGGCAAACCAATGTTGAAAACATCCCTGAGTGTTACTGTATGTCACCCCAGACGTCTATGGCCATATATATGCACATCGTTAGCCCTGTGGGGATGTGAGGACATAGATGCAAGTTTACACGTTATATAAGGTGTTCTAATGAAGCGTACAATAAGTTTCCAACTGAACTGTCTCCATATATTTGATCCGGTGACCATGTGGATCCCAGTAATTGTAGCTCCTTTTCCTATTTTGTTTTAATGAAGCACGAGTCGGTCTTATCCGTTGTTAAAAATGCAAAAGAGATGGTTTTGCCCATCGAATTATTAATGTGTAAATTAATCAACAGCCTTTCAACTGCCTCAAAAGCTTGAATCTTATCAAAATAATCCCTTTGTATAGAAAATGTCTCAGTTGTAAATATCTATAGAAAGCCGTCGGGTGGGAGATTAACAAACAGCACTTTTTAATAACGATGATATAATGAGGCATTTCAAAGAGAATTCAGTGTTCTGCAGTGGTCTCATTCCAACGTTCCTCTGAGCAGCTGACCTGTGGCTTTTCCTTACTGATAATTTCCTCCACAGACTGTAACACATCAGTGCTTCTCCTGAAGAAATGATAACATGAGTTTGAATGGCAGCTAGAAAACGTATTCAAAGCTGCACTTGTCCTTGAATTAGATGGTAATGGGGAGTAATTCAACCTGTGGAGTGAATATAACAGCCTTCTAAACCTCAGTTCCACTCACAGTCTGCATCACTGCCTTGATCAACACTAAGAAACAGCTATAGTGTGTCACTGACACAAGAATGAATCATCAGCCTTGGCTCAGTATTTACTGTAACTTTTACACAAATGTGCTTTAGTTCATTTACTGATGAATCTGATAAATATTTGGTTCACACTTTATTTTACACTAATAAGATGCAACAAGCTGTACCTTTATTGAATTAGACCCTTTTTAGACCCTTTATTAGACTTTGTTAGAGGCTATTTGGGACACATTGCAACAGAGCTGGACTGTAAACTAAAGTGAAATCACAAATCTGCTACTTCTCTGTTTAAAAACAATATGTGAACCTGATCTACCAAGTAACAGGAGATAATAAAGGAGGGGAGAGGAATATTTCGTCTGTGGGTGATTACACAGTCTAACAGTGGGGAAAAAAATACACTTTAGTTTACAGTACAGTTCTGGTGTAATGCATCTCTACTTACATTCTAATAAAGTCTAATAAGGGCCTAACAGTGTGAAGTAATACACTTTAGTTTGCAGTTCTGTTGTAGCGTGTCCCTAATTGCCCTCTAATAAAGATCTAACAGTGGGAAATAATACACTTTAATTTACGGTACAGCTCTATTGTAATGTGTCCCTCATTACCATCTAATAAAGTCTAATAAAGGGTCTAAAAGCATGAATTAATACACTTTAGTTTACAGTGCAGTTTTGTTGTAATGTGTCCCTAATTACACTTTAAATAAAGTCTGATGATGGTTAAGCTCATAATACACTTTAGTTTACGGCACAGTTCTATTATAATGTGCCCTTAATTACCATCTAATAAAGTTTAATAAAGGGTCTAAAACTGTCCAATAAAGAACATGTTATTTCTATTTTTTGTCTAATTTCATGCAAAGTATGGCTTGTTATGTCTTATTAGTGTACTGTTGGCTGTTTAATGTCTGATTAGGGTACAGTTGTGTTTCTTTACTGACTGATAGTTTTTGACTGACTAACTTAGTACAAAGTTCTGCCTGCTGTAAAATAAAGTGCAACCAAAATTTGCTGCAGTTTATGCACATAAAGTCTTCTCTTTATGTGCATTTTTCATTCTTATTTTTCCACATTTGCCTTGGCTATGTAAACATCTGTTTCCAATGCCAAAAGAGCTCCTTTGAATTTGATTAAAATTTGGACACAGGTAGTATTTCAATCCACGAGGAGAATAATGGTAAATGGTAAATGGACCTGTGTTAGTGTAGCGCCTTTTCTAGTCTTCTGACTATTCAAAGCAGGAGGTATTCTAATTACAATTAGAAATGAGACATCTCTAAAAGCCAATTCAACATGTGTCTGAAAAGCTGTTTTTATTCTGAGCTTTTTCTGTTTTTCACTTTTCCCCTCGCCTGAGACTGCAATTTCCCTCCAGCCCTGTGTGCATCTGCATACCTATTTCCAGCTCTGTGCATGAGTCTGCCTCGAGTGTATGTTTTCGTATGTGTTTGTATGTCTGCAGGCGTGTGTGTTTTTCCATTACAGTGTGTGTTTGTGTGTGACAAGGCGTCATGAACCCCAGCTCCTGACGCGGGGCCAGTGAGGAGTATAGCTGCCATCTGGTCGGCCCTGAGGGAGTCCGTCGGCCACCCAGAGTCGCTCGGCCCTAACAGGTAGCCCGTCTGACATCTCCAACTCATCTCCAACCCACCAAACGGCAGATAATGAGGGGCAGACAGCTGGCCGTTGGACCCTGTGTGCCCCCCCCACCGGCACCAGGGAAACTGTCAGAAGTGCCGACTGAGCTTTTCAGCAGCGTAAGCAGTTCTGTGGTGGTGGTGAGTTTCATCTGGACACACTGCTGACTGGCTGTGTGTGTGTGTGTGTGTGTGTGTGTGTGTGTGTGTCTACAGTAGTTGTCCTTCAAAGGCCATGAATCATAAACTACACCCTCCTACTCAATAGTCACGTGTTTTGAAGGTTTACATGAAGGAGAAAGCAAACGCAAATTAAATAGATAGCTTGGATTATTTAATGTGTTAGTCACTCTGGGCTCTGGGAAACTGTGATGTATTTTTGGACATTTTAAAGACTAAATGTTTAATCAGTTAATCGTAAAAATAAGCAACATGTTAATCGATAATGAAAATAATATATATAGTTGCGGCCCTAATGAGTAACTTAGCGATAAAATCAGTGTATTACCGACAGTAGATGGTGGTCGGCACGCTCTCAGTTTGGAGAAGCAGAGAGGAGCACCAGTATAGAAGCTAGGCAATGTACTGCTGTGGACATGGTCGGCAAAAAAAAAGGTATTTTAGCAACTTAAAAAAGGTTGACTTAAAAAATCTATACCAGTTTAAATGAACACTGTAAGTAGAATATTTTCACAAATATACTTGACTTTCACACAGCCTATTTTTGATGGGAAACTGCCATTATAAAGTCAATATCATTCTCTCTAAACCAACCAAACTCCATGGGAGAAATGAGTAATTTTACTTGACAGAACATGAGAGTTGTTAGTCTTCCGCTGCCTCAATCTATTAGTTTGTTTGTGTTACTGTGTGAGTTTGGTGTGTTCAAAGGATAGTTCGGATTCATTGAAGCAGCACAATAACACAAATAGGCTGACAGATCGAGGCAGCGACAGATCAGCAGCTCCTGTATTCTGCAAGGTAAAATGACTGATTTCGCCTCTGGAGTTTGGTTGGTTTAGAGAGCGTGATATCTGGCTTATATAGCTGTGATTTCCATTGGAAAAGGCTGACTGATGGCAAGGTAAAGTAGTGGAAATATTCTAAATATAGTGTACACTTACACTGATCTTTCTAAATTGACCTTTTTTAAGTATATAAAATGCCTTTTGTTGCTGACCCTGATCACAGTAGTATAGCTTCCATGTTGGTGCTCCTCTTCACTTCTCCAGACTGAAGGTGTGCCGACCAACATCTACTGCAGGAATATAGTGACCACGGATAAGAACCTCATCCAACACCACATAAAGTAATTTAAATTATCCCTTTAATACTGAGGTTTCCTCTGTGAAACAAAGGCTCTGTATCACAGCTTTGTGAGAGACAGACGTGTGGTTGCATCATGCAGACTAGAGATGGCAGCATTTCAAAGGAAAATCCTGCCTGCTGCTGTGTGCATTTATCTGGTTTTCTTAATGAAAATAAAATGAATTCACTGTAAAATGTGTGAATGGTTGTATTTCTTACTTTATAAAGTCTCAAATGGGTTAGACTGTCTGTATCTATCTGACTGGATGAGCGAGCTGCTCATTTTCTTTCACACTCTTCCAAAAGACATCTTTACATTTACTTCAGAAGACGAGTGGATACATGTGGATACGTAGGGCTGCAATGAATGATTATTGATTAATCTTTCAATTGTCTTCTTGAGTAATTGTTGTTTTGTATTGTCCATACAGTGTCAGAGAATGGTGAATAAATATTGATTGCTGTTTCACAAAGCCCAAGGTGACGTCCTTAAATGTCTGTTTTGTCCAACAGTCCCAAAAATATTCAATTTACTGTGATAGAGGACCACAGAAACCAGAAAATACTCACATTTGAGAAGCTGAAATCAGAAAATTTGGACTTTCTTCTGATGCAAAATGATTAATCAGTTATCAGAATAATTGGAGATTCGTTTAATAGTTGACAGTTAATCTATCAATCAACTCTGCTGCAGCTGCAGCTCTACTAAAATGTCCAACAGTAAACCAGAAATACAACCCATCTGAACACGAACACGAATGCTGGCAGTCATTTTACAAATACATGAAGACAGCAATCATTTGACAAATAGACACTGACTTTATCTTCATTCTGTGTGCTGCTGATAACAGGCAGGCTGGGTCCAGTTTTTATAGGTATAAATTAGAGCTCGACAGATGTATCAGCCCAATATTGGGCTATTACAGTCATATTGTTCTATACTGCTGTGGGCATATGTTGTCTGATACACAAAACAGCTTTTTTAAACAGTTAGCTTTATAGGCGGCATCCTGTGTATATTCAATCCTTTTTCTAAATTCAGTTTACTATAAATATATAAATGAGCTCTATTTGTTTTTTGTTTTTTAATTTCTCTTTATTTATTTATAATTACTTAAAGTACCTGGAGTGCCCTGATATCATTTTGGACAATAAAGTTTATTGTTAAACTGTAAAATGTCCTGCCTCCATTTAGGACTGCAACAAATTATTTTTTCATTGTCTATTAATCTGTTGATTATTTTCTTGATTAATCGATTAGTTTGGTCAATAAAGTGGTGAAAAATGTCAGTTAGTGATTCTCAAAGCCAAAACGACATCTTCACGTGTCTTGTTTTGTCCAAAAACCAAAGATATTCAGTGTACTGTCATAAACGAGAAAATAAACCAGAAAATATTCAGATTTCAGAAGTATAATAATCAATTAATAATCTATTAATTGTTGCTGTTTTTCCTCCATTACATATATTTGTCACAACTGTTAACCACTTTAAAGTGAGCAAAAAATATGCGTTTATATATATAGTACATTATATTCTGTAAAAATAATATCGGGCAATATGTCTGTTGGTCTGTCATTCAACTCACTAAATCCAGTATCGGTCAGTCCCTAGTGTATCTATATATATATGAATTCTACATACATTTCTATTTAAAATACATGTCTTAACTCTACTGATAATTTCTCCACAGTGAAAAAAAAATGAATTTTTATCAGCCTTGGTGTATAAATCTGCAAACACTCAGAAGAATCGACCCGCCTCAAAGGCATGAAATGTGTTGCAAGGCGCTCAAGTTGTGCCAAAGGATGACGCGACGGAGGTTGGGTCTAAAAGCGCACACTGTACGTGAGGTGCAAGTGAACTGATGGGTGACTTCATGTAGCACCGGAAACACAACACACACACACACACACACACTAGAACGAGAGACACATGAGAGAGAGAGAGGAGAGAAGAGAGAGAGAGAGAGAGAGAGAGAGAGAGAGAGAGAGAGAGAGAGAGAGAGAGAGAGAGAGAGCTGCTGCCTGTTACAGAAAATGATCAATCCCTGAACGAGGTGGGAGGGTCACTTCATACCGGCTCCTTCTCTCAGCGGCTGACAGGCGGGGAGATGCTCACTGCTGTCCAGATGACTTTACGGGCTGTGCGTCGCGGCAGCAGCGCGTAAAATAAATTAACCGGCAGTTTATCTCGCTGCATTTGGCGTCCAGACTCACACACATACACTCACGCACACACAGATCCACTGACTGATTAAAAGGCGCGGGACGTTTCTCCAAAAAATCCCAGCGAAATAAGCGGATCTGCGCTATTCATGAATGAATCTCCTCTTATTTCAAGGTGAGTAGTCTATCCTTTACTAGCAGCAGCCTGTAGTGCAGCCCAGCAGTGAGCAGGAGGGTAAAGTTGGGGAGACTTTACGCACCTCGGACGCAGTGAAAGACGTCCAGTGACATTGTGCACTCTGGATTAAGGTGTTATTTAAAACGTTGCATGAGAAAATGAGAAATTATTCCTCTGCTGGCCACCTGTGACAACCACCAGATGTGGACTGATGCTGACTGTAAATGCCTCAGCTTCAGTGCCCATCAGAGAGCAGCTCTGTGCAGGTTTGGTGCACATTATTTCATTATCAGGAGGATAAATTTCACTCTACTTTAGACAAAGCCTTGCACATTTTGTCCACAACTCTTTTACACATGTGGATTATTCTGGGCAGTGCATCAGATCAGTGGTCATCAAGAGAATAGAGTGAAGTATTGAGCCTGGAGATAGTCACTCCTCCTCTGCTGCCCTGCCTCCTGCAGCCGGAGCCCGTGCAGCCTTGGCAGAGCAGCAGCCGCTGGGACGCTGATAAGGCTGGCCAGGCGGCTGAGATGGAGCCTGAAAGAACTAAAGCACACACAGCTGTAGCAGTGCCAACCTCAACAATGCTGTTGACCAAGTGCATCCTAGCCCCCCTTCCTTCTGTGTGTGTGTGTGTTTGGGTGGTGGTGGAGGGCTGGTTGTTGGATTCACGGCTCTCACCCCTCATGCAAACCAGATGAACCCCTCTTCTCTCTGTATACTCTTTCTGGTCCGGCTTATCTGGCCGGCCAGTTGGACTAGCTTTTATTCTCCTGGCCCCTCCAGAGTGGGTAAAGCCTCTCATGGAGGGAGAGGAAGAGAGATTGGCTTCTCTCCTGGCGTGTTCATGCCAGTCATACGCGCCGGTACTTTATCAGTTGCCTGCTAATTTTAGAATTTAAATGAATCTCCACATTAGTTCTGTCTCTCTCCTCTGCTGCGTTTGACAGCAATGAATGAAACAGAGGTTTGGGCTGTGATAACTGCGGTTCATCTGAGGAGTTTCAGTCATGTGGTGGAGGGTTAACCAATCTAACAATCTGGACCCATTTTAAAGGGTCATTTTCTCAAATATTAGGGCTGGGTGTTGAACTTGATACTTTTATGGCACCAGCCAAATTACTTTAATACCACTGAGTCTCAAAAAATGTCAACATTTGATGCTTACACTCTCAGAAATAAAGGTGCTAACTAGAACCATAAAGGATTCTTTGACTTGCCCCATTTGAGAACCATTTTTGGTTCCTGGTAGGACCTTTTGGAAAGATTATCCACTTGGAATCTTTTCAGAGAGTTCTACCAAGAACCGAACATGAAGGGCTGTAACAAGAACCATCTGTGAGGATTCATACAAACCCTCTATGAGAGGTTCTGCAGAAAACCCTCCCTTTTCCACCAAATTAGCTCTGGTTCTAGAACTGGTTCTGTTCAAGATTCTTGGAACATTGGTGCCATCTTGTGAACAAGCCTGTGTCTCCACCAGTTTTGAGTGGTACCGTTGTAATCAAGGATGTCATCAACAGAGGGCGCTACACGGTGACAGCTACCTGTAGAATGTGACACGCCCACTTTGGTTCCTAAGAAAAACCTACGATTTTTTGGTTCCAGCTGGGAACATAATTTTCAGGTTCTAAACCAATTTATTTTTGGTGAAAATGCTCATAACGTTCAAATTTAGGTGCATAAACTGGAAAGGAGCCAGTTTCATGTTGATGGAAAAGGCCGTCTGAGGGTGCTAACAAGAATCCATCCTGGGGTTTCCAACGAGAACCCACTTATATTCCAAAGGTTTCATCTGGAACCCACCCAGAGAGTTTTACCGAGAACCCATTTATATTGTGGCACAAAGAAACCTTGCCGAAAGAGTCCTTCAAGGATTTCAACAAGGGTTCTTTGGATGAAAAAGGTTCTCAACCCTTGACAAGTCTTTCGTCAAAATCTTTAGAAGCAAATGGTTCTGGATGGAACCTGAGCCCCTCAGGAAGAACCCTTATTTCTAAGAGTGTAAGGAGTAAATCTCACCAACGTCAGTGAGCATGCCTGTAACAAAGATCTAATAATGCTGGTGACTGGCTTTCTGTAAAGTATATAAATGAGTAATTTACCATAATGTGTAATGTAATTTTCTTTTTATTAAAGGTACAAAGTCACGGTATCAGTACCAGTATTGAAGATTTATTAACAATACCCAGCCCTAAGCAAATTACAAAAGGACTTTATCCTTTAGTACTTTATCCTTTATTCAGCTCTTTATCCTCGTATGAATCCTGTGATTGTAAGGTCAAGCTGGGACGACTGTTGTTTTCCTGAACCCACAACATTCATGCCTTCCTTCCCCCCTCCTCCGTTTGACGTGTCCTATGTAGGCTTCTTGTATTTTTGTGTAGGCTTTTTGTATTTTTTATTATTGTATTTTGTATTTATTCTTCTCCATTTTTTCTTGTGGTTTCTAGTCATGCGGATACTTCTGGTTTTACATGATTCTGAGTCTTCAAGATATCTGTGCTGTTGCACTAATACAATGGAATATGTTTGAATGACAGTTTTGGTTTAAATATTTGTCTTTTCAGTAACAATGTCCCGCTAACTCTGGATAGTCCACAGACCTCACTAGCTGCATGGACAATATTTCTCCAGCCTGATTGCAATCATTCTGATTATGGATTCCAACTTAACTGTTTACAAAGACACTGAATACAGTGATCCAATTAAACTTGTGTGTTTTCATACATTCCAAAGCTTTTAATCAGTATCTAACTTTTTCTTTGCACAATATGGTTTGGCTTGAAATATAACAGAAGAAGAAGGAGACGAGGTTCTGCCTGTTAAAAGAAAACTTTTCCAGCAGTGTTTGATTTGGTTGATGATTCAGTGGATTCCGGTTTTGTTCATCTTTGCTTGAACACCTCATCACTTGCTTGAACAATTCTTTCTTTCTTTCTTTTTTTTTTTGTTGTTGAGCATTTTAACCATCAAGGCTTTCAACAATTCTCAAATCTTTTAAAGGATAAGGCTGGCATATTTCATATTTTTGTTATTGTCAAAAAAAATCCCAAGAAAAGACCAAAACCAATTATGTGTTCCCGTCTCTTAATACCTTCTAACTTTCCCAGCACTTTGTGGTTCTGAAGACAGAAATCTTTCAAAACAGGTCACAAGTGAGTTTCATAAAAAAAATTTCATTCACTGAAAAGACCAAATAACCAAATAACTTCCAAAGTTTTCAGAAAACCTTCATCAAACAGGAGTAAATGCAGCATTTGTTGAGGACTATTTTCAGTGGTGGACTTATGAATTTGGTGATCTTGTGAGTATTTGCCTCAACGATGTGTTTTTACGATAGCAGAACAGACCTGTTTTGTTTTGCCACTGCCATGTTTCTGTCCCTCCCAGAAACCCATTTACATTAACTTGATGTCACCCCGACGTGGAGCAAACATGCGCAGAAAGAATTTATTTATCCAAACCAAAAAGAAACAATCTGATTAAGCGTTTACATGCTTATCAGGCGCTAATATTTTCCTATCGAAGAGATTATCAAAGGTTTACACCACTCTGGAAGAAAACTCCTTCCTATCAGGTTGAATTGGGTGAGTCTCTTCAGAATGAGGTGTTTACATGAGGGATTGTTATTCTGGTTGGACAGTCACTCTGATTATTAGTGGAATATCAGGGTCCATGTAAAGACAGCTACTGTGGTCAGTTTTCACTTGAATTGCAGATCGTTTGCACTTTTAAAGAAACTGGTGTGTGTGTGGATCATCCAGTGTAACTTGGATGCAGTTTCTAGCAAGATGAGTTGCTGTTGATGTTTTCAAATGTAATTTTTCAGTGCTTTGTGGGGAACAAACAGATTTCAATTCACTGTTTTTAGGCAGAGAGGGTACTGTGGAAAATATTGGTTTAATGGCTAGACACTGCTGGGCTTAAGAGAGAAAATGTCTTTTCTTATCTGGGTAAAGATCATATATTCATACCGTTTTCCACAATGTAGAGTCAGACTGGACAAAAAGAGGACATGTCCAACTGAATGAAGCATAAAAAACGTGTTTCTGTTAGACTTTTTTTTATTGATTTCAGTTTGCTGAGTGTTGTATTTTTACCAGTTTTTGTAATGGCAGCTGGGGCTGCAGGTGAAACTGCATTATTTTGGAGTCTTCTGACCCTGAAGCCGACGCCTGACCAGTGTAGGTGAAGTAATTTAGAACATCTGTCTCTGTCAGATTCCCCCAGAAGGAGTTAAGTGTTATCTTCACTTCTACAGAGATTAATGAGCAACACTGTACATCTGAGAAGACAGAAAAATAAAGTAGGAAATTGGGAACACAACTCTACTACAGCTGCGAAAAACAGCTTTTGATTTAAACGACCACCAGTTCAATGCGTGACATTGATTTTGGAGTCATTTGAATATCAGGGAGCGCGGCGATGTGGGTCAGGGGCAAAGGCGACGCGCAGTCGCTGCAATACTACATCAGGCGAATTAGTGTATGTAACACAATTACACGGTGTGTGAGTGCACAGCAGCTCTCTGCTACTACGCCAGAGCTGGAGACCCCCACCTCCAGCCCTCACCCACCCGCCCCTCCCCTCCCCCCACCGCTACCCCTGTTGCCCACGGAGACACTGATTAAACACGACTGTTCAGATGCTACAGCCCGAGGAGGAAGAAGGAGAGCCCCCAGTGTGTGCGTGTGTGTATTGTCCGTGTGTGTGTGGTAGTGTTTGCATGTACTGTATGTGTGTGTCTGCACACATGTGCTTGTTATAAGTCTGTGTGTGCATTTACTAGTGAGTCTTTACATAAGAGTGTATACACTAGACAGCAAAATGAGAAGAGACACAGTGAAATGAAACCAACAGTGACAGGAGAAAGAAAGGACGAAAGAAAGAAGGAAAGAAGGAAAGAAAGAGGAAGTGAGAACAAACACTGCAGATCATCAAGCACGACCGTTACGCTGCTGTCCTCACTCTTCCTCTCCTTCATCCCTCTTTCAATCTTCACGCTTCCTCTTGTTTCAGTGTGTGATCCAGGCCTGCAGGGAGGTGGCGTACAGGTGCACTCTTAGAAATACAAGTGCTAACTAGAACCATACAGGGGTCTTTGGTTTGTCTCCACAGGAGAACCCTTTTTGGCTCCTGGTAAAATCTTTTATAAAGGTTCCACTTGGAACCCTTTCAGACAGTTCTACCTAGAACCCAACATAAAGGGTTACACCTTGAATCATCTGTGAAAGCTTTCACCCAGAACCCCCAATAAGAGGTTCTACAGAGAACCATCTCTGGAGGTTCTATCCAGAACTACCTTTACAAACAAGAACCCACCCAGGGGGTTCTACCAAGAACCTTTTTATATTTCAAGGGTTTTAGCTAGAACACCCTGAGGGGTTCTTCCAAGTTCCTTTTTATATTCCAAAGGTTGTATCTAGAACTCATCAAGGGGGTTCCAGTGAGAACTTTATTATATTCAAGGGGTTTTATGTAGAACACACTGAGCAGGTTCTACCAGGAACCTTTTTTTTTTTATATGCCAAGCGTTTTATCCAGAACCCAACCAGGAGGTTCTACCAAGAACTCCTCCTATTCCAAGGGTTTTATCTAGAACACACTCGGTGGTTCTACCAAGAACCTTTTTATATTCCAAAAGTTTTATCTAGAACACACTAAGGGGTACTACTAAGTACCTTTTGATATTCTAAGGATTTGATCTAGAACCTACCCAGGAGGTTCTACCAGGAATATTTTTATATTCCAAGGGTTTTCTCGAGAACACACTAAGGTTCTACTAAGTGCCTTTTTATATTCCAAGCGTTTTACCCAGAATCCAACCAGGAGGTTCTACCAAGAACCCTTCTAATTCCAAGGGTTTTATCTAGAATACACGGTTCTACTGAGAACCCTTTTATATTATAGTGTAAGAACCCTTGATGAAAGAGTTCAAAGAAACTCAATGAAGGGTTTCAAGAATCCTTGAAGAGATCTTTCTTCCACAAACATTTCTTTGGATGAAAAAGATTCTTATTGGAACCCTTAGTCTTATAAGGACCCTTGACAATCCTTTCTTCAAAAGCAAATGGTTCTGCGTAGAACCTCAGCCCTTCAGGAAGAACCCTTTTGGAGCCCATATTTTATGAGTGTACATAAAGGTGGAGAAACAGGATGAAACAGGGGTAGAGAGGGGTGGAAAAGGTAGCGGGAGTGAGACAGACTAATCAAGACCGGAGCAGACAGAGACGGAGGGAGAGGTGGTGACAAACAGCGGAGGAGACGAGTGAAAGGGAGGAGAGGTACAAGTGGAAAGCGTGCAGCTCACCTGCCAGATGGCAGCTTTGGCAGCGCTCAGCATGCAGCGATGGCGGTCTTGCAATATGGCGCATCGCCTCCAGATTGTCACACCGTTGTTGATACAAACAGTGCAATAACTTTGCTGATGTGTGTGTTTTGCGTGATTTTCTCTGGCACCAGCGTGAGCAGACAGCATATGGTCATAAAAAAACAACAGACAAAGTTGAGGGATGTCACATGTGTTGTTTTTTTTTTTTGTTTTTTTTCCCTCTGCGATGTATTGACACATGACTTTTAAGTTTGAGGAGTTTGTAATCTCTTTTTTCCTAAAGGGGCATTCCAGTGATTTTATGCTCTAAGATCAGTTTAATCACGAGAAGAATCACTCAGCTTGTGAAAACAGTTGTGTAATGTTTGTTTTCTGGGGCTCTGGAGGAACTTTGGAAAGTCGGAATTTGCAGAGTTTTAAAGACACAGATGTTTACCTGACAGGGAAAGTTTAAATAAAGATGAATCACATAGTTTTTATAAAGAAGATTAGTTGCCATCTATTTGAATAATCTGTTAATGATTTCAATCACCCATTTTCAAGCATGTCATTTGTAATTTGCTGGTTCGAGCTACTTAAAGGATAACTTCGGTATTTTTCAACCTGGGCCCTATTTCCCCATGTGTATGTGTGTGTATGATTGATAGCTACAAATCGTTTTAAAATTGGTGCGGTATTGAGGGACGCGGATGCAGCCGGCAGCCGCAAAACGAGTTATAACGGTAGATATCGGGGCAAATACGTCCTGTAAAAGTTTGTGCATTAAACGTGCTTTTTTCACCACAAACCGGATCACATCGCCAGTGTAATCTCTGTCAACAGCATGCTTCACTTTCTGCTTGCTGTGTGTGACGACATCTCGCGGGATCTTTGTTTGTTGCCGGAAGAAAACAGGGTCATGCTGAGAGCCGGTCAGAGCGGAGTTAGCTGTCCCGGAGTTCAGTTGAAAGTTTTACTGCAACCATTAAAAACAATGGTTCGTGTTTTTGCTTCGCCGAAGTGCAAGAACAGGATGTCGTGCAACACCCCGTGCAGCTTTCATAGGCTGACTTTGTCGGACAGCAACATGCTGAAGTTGTGGCTAATCATGCTACAACTGGATGCTAACGCTCCTGTCCAGACACTGCGCCTTGCAGACCATCGGGTCTGCAGTGCACACTTTTCTCAAGATGACTACTGCCAGCCCAAGAAGAGAAGACATCCAATCCCGAAACACTTCACCAAACACAACTCAAGAAAACAGCTGTCACACTCACTGCAATGCTGGAGCACCCTTCAAAAGGGTAACTTAAGTATTTTTTAGCCTATTTTCCCATGTTTTTGTGTGTAACTGATTAATGGGGACAACAATTTCTAAAGTAGGTCCAGTATTGAGCGAGACCAGCTGCCAGCTGCAAAACGGGCTGCGATGTCAGTCTACACTGGGGATGAGTGATATGGTGAATATCAGCTGTTCGCGATAAATCCATCACAAGTTGTTTTTTTGGGGCAATTTTTGTTGTTTCATTTTTTCTAATGTAATGGTCTGAGTTACAGACACTGCTCTGGGTTGCACTTTCATTCAGCAGCACACCCCCTGAAGTGGAGGACGAGTGGGAGGAAAACAGCCTAAAGAGCAAGAATATTTTCACATCTCATGCGGTGAATTAAGGATTTATTTTGACCAGAACAGAGTTGGTGATTGTTGGAAAAGTGGAAAGATGAGCCAAGATGGTTTTGTGAGTTTTATTTTAATTCTGTCTGTCAAATGAATGTACAATGGCAGTTCCATTCACAATTATAGCCACTGCCCCAGTGAAAGAAGAGTTTTTTCATGTGTCCACTGTTTCAAAATAAAAGCCTAACTAAACTCAGACATCCCAAAAAACATTGTAGGTTGATGTGATACAGTTTGACTGTATGTGTGTGCACCAAAAAGGAGATAAGATGGTTAAAAACTGTGTTTGGTCTCAACTAACTGACTCGACTCGATCAGAACTATAAAAAAATATGGGGCAGAATGTTTGAATGAAATGTGTTTTACAATTGTGGCACTACATGTGAGTAAAGAAAGCAATTAAAGCTCATCTTAGTGAGGAAAAAATGTGTAAGAATATTTCCTTTTGTAGCCTTTTGTGAGTTTATTTTGTTAATTTATTGGATGGCGTGACTTAACGTAGCAAACTCGGGGCTTGAAAGGAGGGACTCTATCACAACTATATTGGTGATCACCACAGAGATAGACCTAAGATCCTTTTTGTTTAACCTGAAAGAGCTGTTTTATTGCTCTCGTCAAAGCCGCCAGACTCCATTTACAGAAACAGTTATTTAGACCCTTGTAAAATACACTTCATTCAAACTCAACAGAAACAAGATAAGACTCACCAAAACTGTCTTGGTTTGTTTTTCCACTGCTCCAACAATGGTTGAAATAAACCCTTAATTCACCGTGTTGGATGTGAAAATACACTGGCCGTACACTCTGTTATTTCCAGCTGTTTCTCTGACGTCGACCTCCCTCTCGCTCCTTCATGTCAGGTTTGGGTGGTTCCAGCCTTTAAAAACATAATTTTTCATTTCATACATTGTAGCATTCAAATTAGCTCTTAATTAAATTTGACCATTTAGTATAGGAATAGAAATGCAAATACTGGTCATGGAGAATGTGTTATATGACACGGGAAATGTATGGAAATTGGTCTTAATGTGGTAGAGCCATGGCAAATCTGTGTCACTTTCATTTAAATCCTTCTTTTTCCCTCCATTTCAACAAATGCCTCCAACTTAAATAATTTCCTATTTCTAGAAAATAAAATCTTTGTAGCGCTTCCTTCATGGCATGTCAGTAGAAGTAGGTGAAATTCTTAATAAATAATAACATCTGCAACTTTTGAACGATCTTCACATTCATCAGTGCCTTCACAGAAAGTCTGCAACTTCTGAGCTTCAAAGACGATGACGTGCAGTTTTGGGTTATTCACCCATTAAATCTTTGAAGTTGCTGGAATTTAATCATTTTAAAGAATGAAGAATTCATGAAAGTGAAAAGGTTATAGATTTAAAAAAAAAATCTTGTGCTTGATTCAAACCAAGTGAATTGAATTACAGAAGGAGGTCACAACATTCCCCAAAGACCGTCAGAGGAAGTCACAAGGGAGAAGCAATTCAGTTAAGGCCACAGTTTGGCAAGCAGACACCTGGTGTATTGGTCTTTGAGGAAAAAAAAAAAAGTCAGTCATGAGTTTCCTAAAACCAGCGGTCAACTCCACAAAAAGTTCAATCAAATTTTCATCTGAAAAACAAGCGTCACAGGCCACATCACGCCACATCACAGTTCGTGGGAAAAGTGGACAACACAAGTGTCACAGTGAAGGACGGCTGTGTTAAGTTGCATTAAATCACCTTTTCAGTATTGTTTAGATTTGGGCCACCAAAAATGTACTTCGGCCACCAAATTTATTGGCTTGGTTAAAAATATTGGCGTCTATCCATGTTGGGTTTCCTCCTGTGCCAAACACTATAAGGGACGACTGCAAGCTGTGCTTCAATTAAAAGTCATGTTTCCCAAAAATTATATACTCAAGTAAAGCACAGATACTTGCAAGATGTACTTAAGTACAGTACTCAAGTACATTTACTTCATTACTATCCACAAGGGGTGAGATTAAAAAAAAAAGATTTGCTCAAGAATCGATTGCTTAACTGTTTTTCTAATATATTCAAATCACTAGCACTTAGTCTGTTAGCTCGATGCTAACACATAATGGGAATTCCCATTACTGTGCTAACGGAAATTAGCATTGTGATCGCTGCAATATTATCTGAAAAGGATCTATTTTACTTCACATACTTATCATAAAATGACCTGTATGCTCATACTTTAGTTCAACTAAAGTTCAAACTCCACACTGACCAGCTGCCAAATTTAAACTGAGATTTGTTTAAAAATACAGCTGGGCACAGACACTGTGTTCCAGGAGAGAGCATATATTTATATTTTCTATTTTATTTTTGTTCACTTAATGAGCAGGAACAGCTAAATGTAGCAGTTTACTTTGAAAAGTATTTTATTCACCACTTTTATATGCAGTTTAAATAAACCTCAGAAATAAACCTCAGAAAGACTGACTGACATGTGGGGTGCTTTGTTTTTGGAAATATGAATTATGACACACAGTCTCTAGAAATGTAAGATTCAACTTTTACCCGTGGTCTAGTGTTTAAAAAAAAAAACAGTCAATAAATCGTAATATTGAACTGCAATAGTTGCAGAATCAAAATACTTAAAAAATGAAAAAAAAAATTTAATGGACAATCAAGTATTGAATCAGGAAATAAGTGTACTGTTACAGTCTTACTGTCCACCTCTGCCTGTAACATGTCCCAGAAGCCCAGAGCACCTGGACTACATCTGATACCTCTGCAGTGTTCAGCCTTTGGCAGCTACAAACCAGGTGGGACAGCACTTACTTAATAGACTTGGAGATTTCAATATTAATTTGAGGATCAGGTTATAGCGATGGGAAATGTTCTCTGCTGTGTATTCGCTGTAAATTCTTTACTGTTTTCCCCGGTATGTGTTATCCCTTCAGGAGCTTTTGTAAAAAAAAGATTTCAAAAACCTGCCTTCCAGTGAATTTTCTATTAAAGTGAAATTCACCTGTGTTTGCGGTCCTGGTAGACCTCTGGATCACTTGGGTACTGTACTTTTAACCAGGCGATTTCTATTTCTGAACATTCAGGAAAGTTCTACACATTCAGACTTAGGAAGCGGGATAGAGTTTCAGAGTTGGTTAGAATTAGGGACAAGCCAGGCTGGGCCGACCATGGAGACAGACCGAGATAATCTGGGCAGATGCTTGTATTTGTACAGCTTTTGGGTGAATGGCTACCAAAGGCCTTATTTGCACTGCGGATTAAATGTTAAATGGGTTTTGGAGCAGCAGATACTTAGAGAGAAAGTTGTCGAATGGTAGAACATGCAGCATCTCTCCTCCTCTTTCCTGTTTCTCTCTGCCTCGCTCGCCATCTCTAGTTGTCTCCTCTTGCTCACAGTGATTTGTCAGCAGTGGAGGTAGCAGCTGTTCCTTTTGCATTGTAATTTCTTTGATCGTAATTATTCGTGCCAGATACCTCCAACCTTGGCATCCTCCACCCCACGAAGCCATATGGGCGAAGAGGGAGGGATGCCGAGGAAAACATACAGGCTTCTTTGGAATAAGTTCTTTGATTTCTGTGTGCAGTGGTGTGGGAATTATGGACATATGTGCTTCACAGCTTCACATGGATGCTCTGCATCACTGTGTTTGATTATTTTTCTCATTCATACATACACTCGCTGGGGTCTGGTGGTCTCTGCCAAATGTGATGCATTTTATCTGTCAGGTCTCCATGTTTTATGCATGCAAAAGCAATATAGCCCTGCACATCTTTAACTGAATCAGTCTGAGCAGAAATATAGTGGACACACTTTATTTTACAGCATAATAATATGCTGTAAGAAACCACACTTTGTATCAAATTAGATACTAACTAGAAATAATATGTTCTTTATTAAACAGTATTAGACCATTTATTAGACTCCTATTAGACGTTCTAAGGGTGTAATTTTAGAAACAATACAAAAGAACTGCACTGTAAACTAAAATGTAAGTTTCCCACTGTCACCCATAGACAGAATATTCCTCCCTCTCAGTAGATCTGTATCACATATTGTCTTTAAATGGAGAAGTAGCAGATATGTGATTTCACTTTAGTTTGCAGTACAGTTCTGTTGTAATGTGTCCCTTGTTACCCTCTAATAAAGGCTCATAAGGGTCAAACAGTGGGAAATAACAGACTTTATTTTACAGGACACTTGTGTTGGAATGTGTCCCTAAATTACAACCTAAGAAGGTCTAATAAGGGTCTAACAGGGGGAAATAAAATATTTTACTTCACAGTATACTAGTTTACAGGACAGTTCTGTCCCTATTAACCCTCTAATAAAGTCTATCAAGGGTCTAACAGTGGGAAATAATACACTTTAGTTTACAGTACATTTCTGTTGTAACGTGTCCCTTGTTACCCTCCAAGAAAGTCTAATATGTGTCTAACAATGTCTAATAAAGAACATATTATTTCTCTTATTTGTCTTATTAGTGTACTGTAATGTAAAATGCGACCAGTACAGCTTTGTTCTACAGAAAGAGCAATGTCAACTCAGACAAAAAAAGATAGGAAGATGGGAGCAGACAATAAAATTACAGCCGTGCTGTAGGCGGAATATCAGGCCGGTAGTTACTGAGCCAAATAAAAATGGCTGAGAGAGAGAGTGCTCTTACAATACAGAAAAACACAACTGGAGAGCTGTTCTCTGCTTGTCTCTGGGCTAGAGAGAGTAGAGCTCACATTTCACCACCCTCATTCTCCATTCCCCTCAGCTGCACCGTCCACACATCACTCCGTGCCCCCTGTCGGTCGGACTCCTGTGCTTACCCCTTCTTCTCCTTCTTCTTGCACTTAAGCGGCGTTAAGGACGAGGGGGCGCCGGGCAGCCGCTGCAGCAGCATGGCTCACACGCACATGCTGCTGTGTGGCTCCCTCCAAAGAAAACGCAGCTCGGTCTGTCTTCTTCTGCGGTCGCTGAATTATAGAAGACCCTCTATTGCACTCGAGCTGCATGGGTTTTCATCACAGTGCTGGAGGTCACTTTGACTTTCCCCTCTGTGCTCATCACATATGCAACGCGAGGGCTTCGGCAGTCGAGAGGAGCCTGCTTGAGGTCACCATTAACCAGGGAAGACCGACAATGAGATTTATGGAAGAGGAGAAAGAGCTGAGAAGAGGGAAGGGAGGAGAAAGGCATGCATGGTTAAATCTGACTGTGGCAGCAGTGCCCTTCATCTGGTCCCTGCTCTTAACAGCAATTTCAGATATAGTACTGTATCTGCATGTATAATGCATGCAGGACGCCCTAAGATAATGGCATGCATTGCAGAGGAGGCTGCTGACTGTGTTGTGGCGATGTGTTGGAATTGGTCCCCTATGTCACATTTGCCTCTGCCCGGGTCCCTCGCAGCATCCTGCAGTTATTAAGAGCAGAGCGCGTTGCGATGACATAGTGTTGTTTTACTGTTCCCTGTAGACACCTTCCACTCTCTACCATCAAGATTAGTGTGTGGCTGGAGAGTCCTAAAGCGTGCAATACCGGCGCTGACCAATAAACTAAACAACAAGCACAGAAAAAAAAGGCAATTATGGTTTCTTTTTCTAACATATACTAAACAAAATATAAATACAATAATTTTTTTCTTTTGCTCCCATTTTTCATGAGCTGAAATAAAAGATGTAAGACTTCTTCTGTGCACACAAAAGGTTTAATTTGTTCACAAATTTGTTAAAGGGGACCTACTATGCTTTCCTTATTTTCTGTCAAATATATAATGTTACAACGTTGGACGCACATGTTAAACATAAACATCCAACATGAATGAACGGTGTCATATTGTCTGGTGTTCCCGCTGATGCCCTCAACTCTCAGTGTTTTACAGAGATTCTGCTTGACAGGCGTCTTTACTTGTTGCTAATGTAGCTACAGTAACCACTACTGCTAGTTAGCCGTGCACTCCCCTGGTGTTTGAGCTCCCAGCCCGGGCAGAGTCAGCAGCAGGGATAACTGAGCTAACTAGCAGTTTGCAGATGAAACAGCACACCGCTAACAACAAGTAAAACTTTGCCCATCAGGGAACTCACAAATAAATCACCAATAGTTGAGGTCGGAGGACATCAGAAAGAAAAATAGAAAATATTTAATCAATAAAATATGAGCCAATATCACTAAAATCGGTAAATAAAATTATAAGGTGTGTGCTTGTTTACAGCAGTCAGTCCCAAGAAACGCTGCTCCAGATGCAAGTTCATTAGATCCAGTGCCCCACATCGCTATTTTCAATGCTAAGATGGTGCTCAGAAGCACTGGGTGCTGTAGTCTTGCTGGCCAGACCGATCTCAAAACTAATTAGCAAACTAGTAGCTGCTAACAACAAGTAAAAAAATCTGTTAATCAGAAAACTCTGCAGTGTAAAAATAGCTGAAAGTTGAAGCAGAGCAGCTGGAGGACATCAGAGGGAAGACCAGACAAAATTTTCTATTTTTTAAAATATAATATATAATAAAATTAAATATAAATCAGAGGCAGGCATGACTTTACCCTCCTGGGAAAAAAAGAGTATTTGTCGCTCTATGTGAAATAGCCATAGTTCAGTGCCAAATAAATGTCTTTTTTCAAGATCAAACTGCACATTTTAGAGTGGCCTTTTATTGTAACCAGTCCAAGGCACTCCTGTATTATAACCACATTGTTTAATCTGCATCTCTATAAGTCCCACCTGTCAGCTGGGTGGATTATAAGTGCTCACTAACACAAATTTTAACAAATGTGTGAACAAAATATGAAAGAAATAGACATTTTTATCTACAGAAGAAGTATCATATATACAGAATTACTTCAAGTCATGAATAATTAGAGCAAAAACAAAAGCGTACCATTTATATTTTTTGTGTAAAATCGTGCCTCAGACATGCCAGAAGAGGTGCCAACAAATTTAAGTGAATTTAAATCAATTCACACTGGTTTCCAGAGGATACAAGCATCACAAAGTGTTACTATGATTAATCTAAATACTGGTTGTGAGATTTTTTTCCCCCCTGTCTGAGAGGAATGTCTCGGGGAAGCACTGCTGTTTGAATTTACATTGTAGAACATAATGATGAAAATTAACCACAGGCCAACTGTCACAAAATTTCACTGCGTGGCATCAAAGTGGAGATATCCTGTGGGTATCTGCAGTGTGAGCATCCACGCTACACATTATGCCCTCCGAGGCTCCAGTCTGCGTTTCTGTGAAGGCCGGGGCCTCGCGAGGCGGAGTCAAACGCCCTGGGCTGCCCCCTTCACGACGCAGCCACAGATAAAACACGGTGGACTGATCACAAAACATTGCTTTTCCTAATAAACCCCACCGGTCCCCCGTGATTCACTATGACATTCATTTATAAGTCATCGTTAATAAAGACGGCATTTTCATGTCCTAATTCCCCGACTCATCACTGTAGGTACCAGCGACAGCCCCTGGCTCTGGCTTGCTGGCTCCCTCCTCCCTCCTGTCTCCGCCACGTTTGACCTACTTCTGTCTCCACAACATTGTAAACAGATCTACTAATTGCCTTCATTTATTCATTTGGAAGTCAAGTTATGTTGCGGCTGGCGCCCTCCCAGCTCATTCATGTGTAATGTGTACAACGCTGGCCCTCCCCCAATGTCTCGTCCCCGTGTGTTTGCTGGAAACCCCAGACAAAAGTATCCCATCAGGCCATTTGAGTTTATATTTACTATAAAGCAAACATTGTGCAGAACATCACCACAATGTGCTGCGGCCAAAAAGTTTCCCCCAAAATCTGAAATGATCTCCAAGAAAGAACTTCATAAACTGACTTTCAACTTCCATCAGCAGCCACGTCTCGTCTGTAAACCTACACTCTTAGAAATAAAGGTGCTAACTAGAACCACAAAGCGTTCTTTGGCTTGCCCCTGTAGGAGAACCCTTTTTGGTTCCTGGTAGAGCCTTTTACAAAAGGTACCATTTGGGCCCCTTTCAGAGGATTCTAGCTAGAACCCAACCAAGAGTTAAACCTAGAACCATCTGTGCAAAGAATCACCCAGAATCCCCAATGAGAGGTTGTACAGACAACCCTTCTATGGTGTAACGGTTCCACCCAGAACCCTCTCTAGAGGTTCTGTCTAGACCCTTTCACCTTCTAAGGGTGGCAACAAGAACCCACCCGGGTGGTTCTAACTCTTCCAACGGTTTTATCTAGCACTCACCCAGGGGGTTGTACCAAGAACCCATTTATATTTTGTACAAGAAACCCTTGATGAACCCTGTCTCCCAGGATTAAAACAGTCCTTAAGAACTCATATTTCTAAAAAAGGTTCTTTGGATGAAAAATGTTCATAATGGGACCTTTAGTCTCACAAATAATTCTTGAAAAACTCTCTCAACAAAAAAGGGTTCCTCAGAAGCAAATGTTTCTAGGTAGATCCTCAACCCTTCAGGAAGAACCCCTTTTGGAACCCTTATTTCTAAGAGTGCAGTGACACATAAACCCAGTGTGTCTCTGCCCGGCCGGCTTGTAATCATGAGGACAGAATCTGTTATGACTATTGTAGTTCAGACACTTTTCCGCCCCTGTAGTCTTACACCGTTATTGCTTTGTGCAGTCTTATAAATCTAGGCCACAAAAAACAACAGCAGCAACAACAACAACAACAAAAAAAAATGTTTTTATCACCTCTGATGTGAGTGACAATGACTCCCATTGTTGACTAAGTGTGAGAGCAGAGAAGCTTCTCCTGACCTTTAGACAGATCGTGGCATTGTTTGTTGACAGTGTTCCCGATCTCACACGAATCTATAATCCAAAACGTAAACAGGATGAACTGGAGCACCATGCTGTCTGTGCAAAATCTGTCTTTCTTTTAAAGTGAAAAGATCACGTTGTGCCATCCTATTGCTGGTGTTTTAAAATGTAATATTTCCAAAATGTAAGCGCTTCAAGAATGCAGATAGTTGTGATATTTGTCATTATTAATTGCCATTTCACCCCCAAATCGAGGCAGTGCTATTTATCTACTGTTCTGGTGTGAGTTGCTTTCTCTCTAATATAATGGAACTTGAAGACACTCAGCTCATCAAATACATCAGTCGGTCAGACTCTGCTGTATTACACCTGCCAACTGTATCACCACGCAAGCTAGCTCAGAGGTGCTAACGTTACAGCTCAGCCGAGGAGGATGCTGTTAATGTCTACATTCTGCGCTGCCTCTTGTCCACGAGTAGATGCACGCTTTCTTCAGCACAGTGATTCGGTTGCTGGGTGTAGTTTGGTAGAAAGAAAATAGTTCCTACATACTAGAGCTTAACTGATATATCAGTCAAGCAGTATCATTGGCCTGATGTTGGCCTACTGTATCACAGCTAATTGGTCTATATCGATATATCTGCATATATGCTGTCTGAAATGCACCTATATGAAAACTTTTCTTTCAGTTAACAGAACATAATGCAGATTTTTAGCTTTATTTTTTTCATAGTTATTTATAATTATTAAAAATACTTGTAAAAGTTTACTGTTTCAGTGCCTTGAGTAACCAGGTCATGATGTCTACAAAGATACACTAGTGTTGAGTTTTTCAAAATGTTTTTTTTTTTTTTTTTTGGCACTCAGAGCACCACAAGCTGAGTGCCGTCTTGTTCCATTATGTTTTAGAGAAGGCAGACATGTCCGCACAACTCTCCACAACCCGGCAACTCACACCTAAACAATCTAGATGGCTAAACAGCACTACAGGCAAGAGGAAAAATATGTAGTTTTTCCCTTTAAACAGAGTTTTATGAACCCATTAAAGTCTCTGCCTACAAAGGTGCAATCTCCACTACACAAGAAAATTCACCAATAAACTCATAATGAACTCAAACGCAGTATATCGATATTATATCACCTATTATTATATATTTCCCATCCCTACTTTATATACTGTTGGGTAGTTTATTTGGCAATGCTTCATATTCTGAGATATGTTTACACTATTTGAGAGTTTATGCTGTTATTTTAGAGAAAATGTGTATATACATATATATTATATATCAGGCATAGCCTAAAAACATCAAGTCATATTGGCCAGATGCACCATCAGTGATATTATTCAGAAAGCTAATTCAAATTTTCACAAAACTTATAACAACTTGTGAATTTACCACAAAAAAAATGTTTCTTAGTCACTGACAACCACAACTTCATACTATCCAACTTGTGAGAGCAGTGAAAACGATGCACATGGGCAGCCTAACAAAGAAATATCCCCTATGAACATTTAAGTTCATCTCTCATGGCAGATGGGTCAAACAAACAGGAGCAAGAAAAAAGCTAACCATCCCTTCTGTCCCATGAATCATGCCTAACGGGGCGCTACAGAAGCTATGACAGCATTTCACCCCAATAAAAGCTGAACCCAAAGGATGGATTTGGTTCCACTGATCTCGATCCAGGTCAAAGGGTCGTGTTTGTGGAGCACGAGAGGCCGGCTTCTCCCTCTTCTGCGCTGTGATTGGTGCCTGCTGAGAGCTCGTGTCCCCAGAGGCCTCAGCAAACCGTGTTCCTGTGTGTGAGTGTGAATGAGTCACGTCTGGGCTGGAGCGTGTCTGAGTGGCGAGGCGGAGAATTCAGCGGGGAGGACTGCGCAGGGCAAAGAGTTGTCTCTATAATCCAGGGTAAACACTGAGCAGCATGACTGCACGCCTTAGACGTGACTAAAGCCGGGAGAGCAGAAATGGATGAAACGATGAGGCTGCTGCTTGCCTGCATGCCTGCCCGGCTTCGTTTGCCACCAGCACTTCCTATTTTCTCTTCTTGTTTTTCCCCCTGTTTCGTGATTCCTCGGAAGGTTTGACTGGGGACTCTCAACACTGATTAACCTCTGGGTGGCACTGCTGGTGTCTGTTGTTTAAGGTCACACTGGACTCAAACCTGGCTTTGCAAATATCATTTCGCCTGCTATTTGCTGTTGGACCTCAAGAGTGCGGTCTTATTAATCACTCCTAGTTGAGAAAAGAACAGCGCTTCTGATAAAATTACAGTGCAAATGACACTGAAGGTCTCTACCTGGAAGTATGAAGTGTGATTTGAACAAGAGAAATTCAAATATAATGGGTTCTGGTAGTAGACACAGCCCTCAGTGAAACTGGTAAACACAAAATCGCTCGTCTGCTCCTTTTTGTGGCAGCTCAAGAATCCGCACAAAGAACTGAGTCAGATTTTTGTGATCTAACCCGCCCACTTTCAAACAGCTCTTTAATGCATTACATCCCATTCCAGCATTCCCATTCACAGTAAAAAGCCTACATCAAAAAAGCAGAAGAAAGATTGAGAGAAAGGTTTGCACTCCAGGGAGTAAAGGTTTCCACTGACCGCTGGTTTAGGCAATTTGGTCTACTGAAAACAAACACATGAATGCTGCTGCAAAGAGTTTGTATTTCAGTTTACCCACAGGCCGTCACCGCTTCCTCTGACATTTCAAAACGCCTAAATACTCTTTTCATAGCATTTTCACATAAAAAGGACGAGTGATTGAAAATGGTGGTTACATCAACACAGAAACTGGTTCAAGGACTCATCAGCTTGCAAAGCAGATGATTTGAGGGATTTTCAGAAGGAATTTGCTGGACACCGTTTTGCCCAAAATAAAGAAGCTGTAAATATTAGAGCCAACACGTCCTGCCAAATCTCAGTTTTCTGAGAACTAATAAAAGCAAACACAGTTTTTGTGTCCAGTTGGGGGAAAAAAAAACAAAAAAAACGGTCAAGGACAGGAAAGAGGCTTCTGTCATCTAACATTTAAAGAGGAGATATATGAAGATAAAGATGAGCAGAGCGTGACGAAGGCTTCTTTAAACAGCTTTGAGTAAATGTCAGGTATTATAAATAAAGAAAAACAAACACTGAACTTCAGATTTAAATTCAGCAATACAGCGTATGGCAGATGTTACTCTTTGGTGGCCAATTACTGGTCGACTTGCTCACACGGCGCTTGCCAAATTGAGCAGAGTAGGTCGAGACACTCGAGTGACTTCTCCCCCGGTGTGAGCGTGGTGGGGACAGATGGACAGGAGATGCTGGAGTGGAGCTGGAGTCGGCCCAGCCAGCTCAGTGTCAGTCCATCCGCTCCATCCCTGGCTGCCGCTCAACTCAGCCGGACGTCCTGTTAGTCAGCCAATGGAGAGCACCCACCCCGTCATGACCCCCCCCATTAGGATCTGACATGGCTGTCTTCATTTAACCTTTACTTATACCAGGAAGTCTCACTGAGAAAACACCCTGTTTACCTCGGCTCATGCCAAAAAAGACAGTTGCCTTTGAGCTTAAAGCCTTCTTGCAGTTGGCAGGATGTCTTTGGAGGAAATTTAGAGGGATCTCACTGAGGGGGGGTTGAATGATTTTTAAAAGAACGAAAAATTATTTGAAGAGTGTGGAGGGGCTGCTGATGTGGTACTGAAGAACACATGGGAGAAGTTAGCCTTCAGACTTTATATCAGAATGCCCTTTCTGGCAGTAATCTTTCTGTCAGAATGCCCAGAATGCTTTCTGACAGAAAGGGCTTTCTGGCAAGGGCTTTAGGCAGTCAGGTGACAGAGTAAAGAGAGTGACAAAGTCCATACTGCCTTACTTTGATTATCCTGTTTTTTCCCCCCCGTTTTCTAAGAGCTCTAGATACATTGTTCTACTACAGTTGAGTATACAGAGCAAGCAGTCTTCCTTATTTCACTCTTTCTTCACCAAAAAAACTTGCTTAGGTTTAGGAAAAGATCACAGTTTGAGTTAAAATAGACCGTTACGTGTTAGAAAGGTTTCTGGTAGTATAATCTTTGGCAGAAGGGCTTTCTGGCACAAAGGATGTCAGGTGACATAGTAAAACAGTTCATACCTGGAGTGTGCTGTGGTTGAGGAATGAGTTAAGAACATGACATCCACCTAGGACACTGAGATTTGACTCCCATGTGAAGCATCTGGCTTTGACCTCTCGATTGTTAAAAATTATTTTCATTTTTTTGCTGAAGTTTCATAAGGTTTAGGCAACAAACTACTTGTTTAGGTCTAGAAAAAGATCATTGGGTTTAAACAGACTGCTAACCATGTGTTAGAAAGGCTTTCTGGCAGAAAGACAGGGCTGGCCATTGGTATAAACACTCTATGTGATTTTTTTAAGCCCACAACCATTATGGTGGGCCACACGATCTGTGTCACTTTCTGTTTTGCTTGCTCCTCACCACTGGAAAACCAAGCTATTTAAGTGTGATGCAGAATCGCAGCAGACAGAAACAGCGAGAGAGATACAAAGTGCTCATATGGACGAGCGCAAGAAAGGAAGCACTGCGAATATGGACAAAAGTGTGACGTGATATAAACTTTCTTTGATTATGAAGCCTGATGTTACTCTAATCTTGTGGTTCACACTGCAGTCTGGAGACTAACTGCTAGATCTGTGTTATCTATGTTCGTCTCCCTCATGAAACATCTGTACTTTGACTGTGCTGCAATAGATGCGCAGTCTCTCTTTATGGAAGCCCATCGGGAATGTAGACAACACCAAACACAAAGTGGCCTTTCCCCCTAAAATCATGAAATTCCAGCTCTGCTGACAATTTATACGATGTTAAGTTGCTCGCTTTAATAACTCAGTGTGTAGCCATGCTAACACAGGTTAGCTAGCAGGCAAACCGTAAAAAATTAAGCTTGTCTAATGAAAAATGTTTCAGCCTAACCCTAACCCTAACCCTAAAATTAATAATATATTCACTACTTTCTAGACAGCTTGCCAGGTTAAAATTATTGTGGCTATGTTCAATTTAATTCATTCAAAATTTAAAAAGATGTTCAATGTTGCAAAAAAACATGGGTGGATAACATAGCTGACAAGCAAAGTGTGTGTTTTCATTCAGTGATGAACTATGTGCGCAGTTTGGTGGCTGTGCTGTTTGGGGACCACAAACAAGATCTTGTTTAGGGCCACCAAAATCCTAGGGCCGGCCCTGCTGGCGGGAAAGCCCTGAAGGCTAACTTCTCCCCTATGATACTGAAGAGAGGATGAAGGGAAACAGCCTTTGGGAGCCAGATTGAAGAGGCTTCTGGTGGCACACAGACAGGATTTAGGGTGATGTAGGTGTCTTAATTTATGGTCCATCCTCCTATGCAGGCAGTTTTATGACTCCATTAATGGACTTCGATGAAGTAACGGCGTATGTGAAGCCACTTTATCTGTAATCCTTGTGTTGCCTTCACTAAACAACATCTGTCTTTATTTTGAGATAAAAAACTTTTTTTTTTCTGGTCCAAATTAGGTTATTTTGTCTCATCTGTTTGAGAAACACCTGGCATCAAACTGAAACAACAAACACATCAAACATCCTTTGTCATGGGTCTCACTCATCCATCCTACAGTCCGTCATGTGTTTGAGGGACATTGTTTGTCCCCTGGAAATATCTACATAAAATATGCTAATGAAATTAAACAGGGAAGTGTGAGGGTTGATGCTGGCTTGCTCTGAATCTCTAATGACTCCCTGCCATCCCTGGAAAAAGCCTGATTAATTTAGGAATGTCGGCCGCAGTGGAGAGTGATTAATTCCTCCTGGATTCAACCATTTAAACGAACAAGGCGGAGGGGAGAAAGGAAAACAGGGAGCCCAAAATATGGACGCATAATTAATACATTTGGATCATTTAATTAGCCACCCAAACAGAGGGAAGGCACCGCTACTGTGTGTCACTGCTTTGTTCAAGTAATAGGCCACAGTTAGTTCTTTCTTACAGAGAGGCGAATATAATGAGCCCCCCTGTTGATAGGGGGAATATTGGACCATCTCTCGGGCTAGTAAATATGGGGAGACAGTTTGAACAAATGATTACTTGTTTCTTTGATGTCTCATGTGTCTGACTAAGCAGAGATAGAGGGGAAAACAAGCACATATATTTCTAGGTTTTTAGATGAAGTGTCTAATGATACTGTGAAAGCAGTTTTTCACTCTCGAAGGAATCAAGGATCTTTTGAGCTTAAAACAAATATCTCTTTTTTTCTCTTTTCAGAAATATGTGAAGATCACAAGAACACACTTCAGCTCATCTTTTTCTGCTCCTTGCTGACACACAATCCCTGGTGTTTTGTCTGAGCTCGGTATTTTTCGGAGCCCCGTGGGGATGGGAACGTGCTTGGATAAAGGATGGACTTACTGCGGCCTCACTAAAGGTCACGGTCCTCTTAAGGTCATGTCATGGCCCCTGGCACTGTGGCTACTGACTCTAATCTCTGTGAATCAAAAGACGACTGTTGGACAGACTCTGAACACCTTCCAATCAGAGCGGAGGGAGTGGTCGCTCAACCACCTGACTGTACATCAGTCCACTGGGGCTCTGTACGTCGGGGCTGTCAACCGAATCTACAAGTTGTCAGCCAATCTCACCCTCCTGGTGTCCCATGATACGGGGCCCGAGTATGACAACAAAGCATGTTATCCTCCACTAATCGTCCAGCCCTGCTCTGAGCCTCTTGCCTCCACTGACAATGTTAACAAACTGCTGCTCATCGACTACTCTCACAACCGGCTGCTGGCCTGCGGCAGTCTGTACCAGGGCGTCTGCAAGCTGATGAGGCTGGACGATTTGTTCATCCTCGTGGAGCCCACACACAAGAAAGAACACTACCTGTCCAGTGACAACCAGACAGGGACGATGTACGGGGTTGTCGTGCCCTCGCAGGGTCAGGATGCGACTCTGTACATCGGCACAGCTGTTGGTGGCAAACAGGACTACTTCCCAACGATCTCCAGCCGCAAGCTGCCTCGCGACCCAGAATCCTCTGCCATGCTGGACTATGAGCTTCACACTGACTTTGTTTCCTCTCTCATTAAAATCCCCTCTGACACGCTGGCTCTTGTTCCACACTTTGACATCTACTACATCTACGGCTTCGCCAGCGGCAACTTCGTGTACTTCATGACCGTCCAGCCGGAGACGCCCGAGAACGGGATGCCAGCTGGCAGCTCCCCCGGCGATCTGTTTTACACCTCTCGCATCATCCGCCTCTGTAAAGGTGACAAGAAGTTCCACTCGTATGTGTCACTTCCTGTGGGGTGCGTGCACAGAGGCGAGGAGTACCGTCTGCTGCAGGCAGCTTACCTGTCCAAAGCCGGCAGGGTTCTGGCACAGTCGCTCAACATCAGCGCCCAGGAGGACGTGCTCTTCGCTGTGTTCTCCAAAGGACAGAAGCAGTGCCACGACCCTCCAGATCACTCCGCTCTCTGCGTCTTCACCATCCAAGACATCAACACGCGCATCAAGGAGCGGCTGCAGTCCTGCTACCAGGGAGAGGGGAACCTGGAGCTGCACTGGCTGCTGGGAAAGGATGTGCAGTGCACCAAGGCGGTAGGTGGACTGTAGAAAGAGAAAGGCACTGATGAACCATCTGACTTTGCCTCCCATAACAGACACATATTTAGGCCAGAGATATACTTGCTGTTTAACCATGTGTTGGTATTCATGCATACACAACCATCGCTCCAAACCAACACAGGCTAAGTGAGACAGCCATGATGTGTATGCAAACACGTAGTTAAAACCAAGTGTATCTCCAGTTTTAGATTAGGGTTGTGAGATACATGTTAAAATTTTACAACCAGCCACCAGAAACCCAGCAGCAAATGATATATACACACAGGTGTGTGTTGCGTTTCAGCTGGGAGATGTGCGAGAGCTGCAAGTTTACTACTTGAGGTCCCATAAATAAACCCACAAAATGTCAAGACAGGAAATATTCTTAGACCTACTTTCCTTATTAAAGGGACAGTTCAGCCCTAAATCACAATTTTTCCCCTGGCCTGTAGTGTTATTTATCCATCTAGATTTTTTGGTGTGAGTTGCAGAGTTTTGGAGATATCGGTCAGAGACATGCCTGCCTTCTCTCCAATATAATGGGACAAAATGTGGTTCTCAAAGAGACAAAAATATCCATTCGAAAATTTCAAAACCAGTGTCTCTTTCCACAAATCATGACCCGGTTATTCAAGATAATTCACTGACCTTGTTGTGAGCAGATTCATGTAGAAACTATTTTCTTTCTAGTAAGAAAAAAGTGGCTTTGGTAGATTCTACTGCAGAAAGAAAGTAGATCCTACATGAAAGTAGTGAGATATTTGTCTAATAACCCAAATTATAATTCAGACCAACTATGAAACCCACATGGTGGTGAGCAGCACTGATATAGATTTATTTACAACCATGTTTGCAGTGTAAATAGGTGATAGGCAGGCAGCCAGTTTGTGCTGAAGTCACCATTCAGGTTTTCAGGATCCCATGAGAGCAGAGGAGCTGGAGGAGATTAATTCCACAACGCTAATCAGTGGAGTTTTGTATGGAGCTTTGATTTCATTCAGGGGTCTGGGCACTGACTCCCGCCTCCTTCTCCTCCCCTTTCTCTCCCGTTCTCTCTCTCTCTCCTCATCTTCTTCCTTCGTCTTGTCGCTGTCAGCAGTATTTGAACCCTCTGAGACCTGTTCTTGATCTCGAGAAAAGGGCTTTCTTGTAAATGTCCGAGGCTGTGCCTTTGTGAAAGCTATAATTCTGCATAATGAGCTGCTTTCATGGAAACAAGTTGAAAGCGAACCATGAAAACAATGATATTCATCACATCCATCGCTCTGGTGGTTCCCAACATGTACTTTGATTCCACCACGCCATCAAACAAATAAGATGTAATGTTATTCATAAAAGCAGCTGAGGGAAGACAGAACACATAATAATACAATAATTAACTCTCACTGCGCAGTTAACCAAAGGGCTTTATATCTAAAATGGACTGTAAATGAAATGTGATGGTTCAGCTTTGTTAAGATGTCATCATTAGATACTGTATTTCTCTGGCTACATGATTAATTACTCAGTGATGCACCGATACGGCTTTTTGAGTATGATACTGATATCAGATATTGTTCTTCCTGTGTCGAGATTATTTGACATGCTTATCTTGAAATAATTACTTAAAGAGACCGATATGGTTTTTATTCTGCCGCTTTACTGACACTTGTTACTGTAAATGTTAGATTGGTAGGGACAGTTACGAAATGTCACTTTCAGAATTACTGGAGTAACAAGACAAAAGAATCTACAGCCACACTATGAGAGGCTGTTGTCACAAGGGTGCTTTCAGCTAAAGGCTAATTTCGGCATGCTAGCACTGACTGTGCATAAAGATAGACAACATGATAGCGGAGCAAAAAAAAACAAAAAAACAAACAATTCAATTGCCTCCTGGTGGCTGGCTGCAGTATTGTATAAACCCCTCCATGTTAGCAGATGGGACACGGGCCAAACTAAAAAAAAAAAACATCAAAGTATATGTCAAATAAATTTTTCCCAAAGATGGTTTCTGTCATTTTAGGTAGGTCTTATTACACTGATGTATGTGAAAGTGTTCATTTTTCTGATAAGTTTGTTTTAATTAGTTATTTGATTCTATAAAAAGGGGTGTTCACGTCATGACTGACAGCTGAGCTCTGGGGACGCGTCGTCCATCTTTATTTACAGACTACTGTACTAATATGCTCACAATGTAAATGCTAACATGCTGATATAGTAGGTATAATGTTTACCATGTTCACCATCTTACTTTGTAGAATTAGCATGCTAACATCTGATAATGTGGACTACACATTAAGGAGAGCTGAGGTTGTTTGTAACTTCAGTTCTGAGGGTTTTTGCAATTGAACCCTCTTTAGTACCGACTCCTTTTGCTCTGTTCTCCAACTTAGACCTTAGTCAACTTTCTTCTTTTCCTGTGCAAATGACATATATAGTCACAAAATGCCAGCCAACTAGCTAACTAGTGATTGATGTAGATCACCTAGCTAGCTAGCATTTTGCTAACATTAGCTAACTTGAGGTGTAAATATATGTCGCTTTTACAGGTCCATTAGCAACATCTTTTAACCATCTTTACAATATGATTTTCTTTTTAACATAGATGAGTCTAGCACATAGCATATCTAAGTATTAAAAACAGCAAAGGAGAAAGTTGACTGAGGCACCAGGTTTGCTCAGCTGTGATTGAAGCACAGAGTAAAAAGGGGCTAAGATTCAACCTAATCGGACATGAATGTCCAAATGCATTAAAGTTCATGATAATCCATCCAGTAATGGTCAAGACTTTTCACTAAAAATAAAAAAATGTCAACCTCATGGTGGCGCTAGAGTACAAGTCACCAAAGTCAGATGGATTCATCCTCAAAATGTTTAATTTATTTGTATTTATTTTCTGATGCACCTTTTTAAGGGGTAATATTAGGTATGACTTTAAAAATTGAAACAGAATTTCAGACTATGAAATGCAAGTGTTAAAACAAATATTCAGTTGACAAATATTCTCATATGTGCACAATATTAAGGTTCAAAAGAGAAGACCTGAATGCTCACATACAAGCTGAAAGAACATGGCTCATTTTCCAGTAGGGTTGGGGTGAGATATGAAGTTCACTCCACTGATCACATTCAGTAAAGCTCAGGCTTGATGAAAGAAAAGGCACAGTAAAGACTGATATGTGCATAAGGAGCAGGCGATGTGAAATCAGAAATTAGCTGCCCTAAAAAGGTAGATTTATACACAGGGTGACAGGCAATTAGCAAAGGTTTGAGGTGCATGTTAGTAGATGTAACAGGACTGCTTAGCATGCTGCTCTCTTTGATGCTTAATCAAAACCTGACATCTCTTGTGCTATGTGTTTGTGTGATGTCAGATCAAGCAATCTAAAAATCACAGAAACGGGCGCAAAATACACAACGTTTCTTGTGTTTGCCATCAGCAATTAGTCTGCTCCGCAAATTTGCCCGCTCCGAGGCTTGTTGATAAACTCAGCAGCCCAAACCCTTTTGAAGTAACCGTTTTTAACCCTGGAAATTGTGCACTTAATGCATGTTACGCTTACCAGAAGTCAGTTTGAGTTCTCCTCTCAATTTCGCATGTGTCTACAGTGATCTCAGTCATTTTTCTGGCTCCCACTTAACACTCTTCCTTCTCTCTCGTTACCTTCACCTCCCATCCTCATCTGTCATCCTCACTCCTCCTTCCCTTCACTCTCTCCCTCCTTCCTTTAACCTCCTCCCCCGTTTTCTTCCCCTCATCTTCTAAAAACAACCCATCCCTCTGCCTTCACACTCTTAATGCTTTCTTCATCTTCACTCCCACCCTCATCCCTCCATTCTTCCCTCCCTCCCTCTCTCCATGCAGCCTGTTCCCATGATGATCACTTCTGCGGCCTGGATATAAACCAGCCCCTGGGGGGCTCCCAGCTGGTGTCGGGTCGGACGGTGTTCACTGAGAGCAGGGACAGGCTGACCTCTGTCACGTCCTATGTCTACAATGGACACAGTGTGGTCTTCCTGGGGACCAGGAGTGGACGGCTGAAGAAGGTGAGAGCAGTAAAACACTAACAGACACTGTTGAGCAACACTTTTCACTCTGAACTCTTTATGAGGAATGACATCACGTATCCACTCAAAACACAACAATGACTTCTTGAGGTTGTTATTGGAGATCCATTGGTATCTCTTTCATTCCCTCTCCTGTTTTACTATTTGAAAATGCAAAATGTAGCCGTGTCTCAGACCTGAGAACCGCTGCCCACAGCTAAGGTTTCTGTAGAGATTCAGATAAGTCTGATGTTGTTCCTGTCGACAGTTATTTCCGTATAAACAGTGGATTTAGCTTATGGGTTCGAAAAGCAAAGCCATTGCTGAAGCGCCTTAAACCTGCATTCTTTCTACTGGATGGCGCTACTGGTTGCAAAAAGAGGTCCGATTGTATGTAAGCTTATGAGAAAATAACCCTATTTCTCACTTCATTTATTAAGTTTCCAAAAGAGTTTATGGTCTCGATCTCTAAAAGGCTCATTAAATAAAGTAATATCTTCTTTTTGTAAATTATCGTCCAATTTAGAGTAAAACTGACAATAGGGCGGGGCTACCTGTGATTCACAAGTCTCTCTCACAGTGTGTACTCGGGCTCTTAGTCAGACCCAATCAGACAGTGGAGTTGTAATGTTTACTGTATATTTCACAGCTCTCATCTTAGTATGATCACTTGTGGCTCCAAAAAAATCAAGACAATGACACCCATAATGTCAAACTTGAGGCTTAAAAACGATCCACAAACCAATGGCTAACATCACGGCGGGATTAGACTTGTCTGATTGACAAAACAATCAACCCATCATACCTAAGTAGGCAGGATAAAGAAGGGGAAGCTCCTCTTCCTACGAAGTTAGCTAGCAACATTAATGGAAATCAGTGACAGAAAATGGCTAAAACGCGTGGACGTACAAGCAACAAGTCCATGGACAGAGATAACATCTCCTAAATGGACAAATTTCTGTAAAAAGTAAAATGTAAAGCTAATTGCTCATTGGAGCTGAAGCTTCTAGCTACTGAAATTAGCTTTTTTTTAAAACTTCACATGCAGCATTCATATGTAGATATCTATTTATAGAGATTAGCCAAAATGTTCTGCTGCTGATATCTGCTGGCTCTACCAGAAGCTCTGACACAGTAGCTGTCGTCACCAGAGGCTAAATCATCATCAGACAGGACATGATGGGTTCCAAGTTTGGGTAAAATCAAACAAAATAACCAACCCTCCCTTGAACACAGCAGCAGTCTAATTATAAGGTTAAATGCAAAATTATGAGATTTTTGTGTACCTGACATGAATCTTACATGCTTTCAAACATCATTACAAGTGTTTTTTTGTGTCTTGTATGAAGATACAAAAGTGAAGTCACTTCCATTTATCCTTGACCTGATGAGGCATGAACAAATAGATTGAGTATAATGCAAACATGATGAATCTGAGGGACTGACAACAAAACCTAAAGGGGAAAATGAAAACTGTGATTTTGTATTGCACTTACATAAAGTCTGGGGACTTGCGAGACACAGACTGCAAAAAGAATAAATCAAAATCGATGCACCAGAGGCACAGATATCCTCACTTTTGGGTCCTAAATCGGCGGGAGTCAAGCTTCAAAGATGTTGAAACCTACATTTTCATAATGCAACTTAAAGCATCTTTTTGTTAAAGCCTCCCTGTCTTTTAAATGCCCATTTCTATCAAACTCCACATCCACAGTTTGTAACGCAGGCTTTCTATTGAGGATTTGAGTCACCGTAGCCAAAGTCAAGATAACCCTCAGCATTATCGGGCATGAAGTCTTAACCGAAGCCCCTATAAAAATTGATTTGATGATGACATCAGCGTGACATCATTGGTGACATCTTTCCTTTCACTCTTTCAAACTTAACAAAGCTCCTCCAGAGCCACAGACGTCAGCTGTTTCCGCGGGGTGTATTTTACTCCTCGTGATGCGTTCACTGACTTTCATGTGTAAAATTGGTGGAATACCCCTTTAATGTCTCTCATCACTTACATCGTTTGTCATTTGAGAAGCACACCCTGGAGATACATCACCCACGGCTGTTTTTGTGTCTCACTGCCGTGGCACATTCATGTAGTAATGATCTTTAATCCATTAACACTAATTAATGCAATAATCTGACCAATTAATGGCCCAATTAGCATAACAGGTTATGTTTAATATATCACGGTGATTATGGCGGGACATTATGCAGCCGAACAAAGGTGCAGTATTCATGCGGCACTACATCTTGTACTTCAGCCGTCAGACCGGCGCTGTTAGACGAGGACAAATCGATGTAAATTTGCAGCCGTGACTACTTGATGCTGCTTCCTTCAGCTCCTTTGTATCAGTCGTATCAGTAACAGGACATTATGTGGCTCTAGAGCCTCTTGTTTAACTCCGTCCTGGTGGATTCTGGTTTGAACAGCTTTTAGCATCACAGAGTACTTCAAGGACCACTTCACTGATTTCAAACGTTATCTCTGTGTACTTGACATTAATTTTTTACATGTTTATAAACACCATTAGACTTGAAGGTTCTCTGTTTCTCGTAGGCTCCCCTGAATTCCTCACCCAATGAGAAAATATAACGATCTGTTTTAAAGCTTATTCTTTTAAACTCTACACTGTAAAAAGAAAAATGAGAAAAAGTCATAAGTTCAAAGCAACTCCCTTCACTAGATTTTTGAGTTTTGAATCAAACTGTTGTTGAGATAATTTGCTTTTCATCTTTGAATGTTAGAAACCCCACAAAAAAAATGCATTTCAAAAACTGGTCACAGTGAGCTGTGAACCGGAGTTGTTTGATCGCAATTTATCTTAGTTTGTTTAGTTTAGATGGAGAAGAAATGCAAATTATCTCAATAAAAGATTTTTGTTTTTATTTGTTTTTATTTGTTTTATTTTGTTTGTTATTTTAAAACTTGAGTTTCAGTTTGATTCAAAACTCAAAAATCTAGTGAAGGGAGTTGCCTTGAAAGTTTGAAGTTTCTCAATTCTCTTTTTTTACAGTGTAGACTTAATAATAATAATAATAATAATAATGACATTGTCAAACTTTTCAAAACTTAAGTTTTAATTGGGCTCAAAACTAAAAAAGAAAAAGTTGCCTCAAAACTTGGACTTGTCTCAATATTTTTCTTTTTAATATAACTATTTTCAAATTCTATTTGATGTTTTGTGAGTTTCTTTTTCCTGGTCAAGGTTCAAAAGTTTACAAGGTAATATTTTTCAGCCTATTTTTCCATGTTTTTGTGTCTGTGTGGACAACAATCTTTGAAATTGGTCCAGTGCTGAGGGGGAGCTGCTGCTGGCAGAAGCAAATCTAAGCTAGAAAATAACAAAGTATGTCCAGTAAAAGTGCTTGTTTTTGCCACCGAGAGGCTCAGACTGTTATTGTAATTATTGATAAATTTTGTTTAGCCGGAAACAGCTGTTTTAATGCTCTCGCCAAACTAACCAGACACTCTTTACAAAACTATCATTTTAATATCGTCATCAAAACATCAAACAAAAAACAAACTCACCAGAAACATGTTAGCTTGTCTTTCCACTGTTAAAACAATCATAAATTCTGGTTTGGTTGAAATACACCCTTTATTCACACTGTTTAATGTGACAGGAGAGATGGGGTATAGAGCATGAATATTTTCACATCTACTTTTGTTGAATAAAGGGTTAATTTCAGCCAAAATTTTCCTGTCGAGTTTAGATGAAGATGTGATGTTAAAATGACAAAAGGAGTCTGGTTAGTTTGGAAAACGCAATGAAACAGCTGTTTCTGATTAAACAAAACATATCTTACTCTTTAAAAAAAAAAAAAAAAAAAAAAGGGGCTCTCTCTGTAGCGGTCTTTTCCAAAATGTTGTCAGACACTTAGAATAACAATCTGAGCTTGTCCTTGGCAAAAATAAGCATTTTAGTGGAGGTACTTTGACAGCGCACAGTTGCCTGGAGGGATTATGTTCAAGCTTTCTCGCTTCTGCCGGCTACAGTGCTCTCCCTCTACTGGACCGGTTTAAAAAATTGTTCTCCCCATAGACACAAAAACATGGAAAAATATGGCCCAAGTTGAAAAGTACTTAAATGTTCTTTAACTTGGGCCATATTTTCCTTTATGTAAAGGATAAGTCTATTCTAATTTTTTTCTTCTTCTTCCACAACAAATCCTCTGAAAAGACTAAAATCAACAATGCATTTATACTATTAATATTGCCTGTGTAGCAGAGCCTGATATAGCTTCTTCCTCTGTGCCACAGACCTCTATTGCTGTCCAAAAACTATTAAAAACACATCAGAGAGACACACTGTTGCTCTGGATGACATGCTCCTTTATCACGATGAACACACTACTGTAGTTTAGTTTGAGTCATCTGACACACAGCGCTCTGCTGCCTTATGTATACTCACTATACCACATTAAATCTGCAGCTGAAAATAGTCTGTAAAGCACTTTTTCCTCCCACTTCAGTAACATTTGCTAAAAACTACAAGGCCCAGCTGTTTTAGGAAAGCTTTAGCCTTTTTAGAAAATGAAAGTATTCCATGTACTCCTGACCTGTTTTTAAAGAGTTAAGTCAATAAGAACAAAAGGGGCTGAGTGCCACAGACAAGCTGGGGAATTGCAAAAGCATTAAGAGATTGTCTAAAGCGTTGTTGGTTTTGATCTTTCATCGAAATTTGTTAACAACAAGAAAAATATAGAATATCGCCAGCCTCATCCTTTTAAGTCTAACTTTAGTATTCCTTATGTCAAATCTAAATTATGTTTCTGTATGTTCCGAGTATAAGTTTGGTTCTCGTGGTATTAAGTCGACTTATTAGACTCGGACTTAAGTCTTGGCAGAGAGTCTTTTTCTGCCGCTCTGCCGTGCTTGCATCATCAAGTGTGGGGATTGAGGATGAATACAGAGTACTGACAAGTGTAAAGGCAAGGGTATGATTGAAAGCAACTAGTTCAAACTGCGTCTGAAGGAAAAAGTGTTAGTGGCTGTTCTGAGCGGTCACATTCGAAGCAGGAATGAAAAAAGCCTGCTGTCACAGACAGGGACAAGAAACGATAAAATGGGGATAATGGTACACTTTCAGACAGACTCACCTTAAAGGTATTCAGTGCTGAACTGTGTTTGTACACTCAGAGACTGACTAAGTAGTTGAACGAAGGATGAAAAAAGGGAGGTTAGAGAGAGAAGTTCAAATCTTGACTACTTAATTTTAATTACTGATTAATCTACTGTTTGTTTTCTCAATCAACTGATTTACTGGTTGGCTGTAAAATTATAGAAAAAAGTGAAAGCATACAACCTAAAACCTACAGATAATCAGATTACTGTCAAAAATGACAAAGGAAAGCCTCAAATCCTCAAATGTGAGAAGATAAAATCAGAGAACATTTGGTATTCTTTCTCAGAAAACAAAAAATAAAATATTTGCAATTTTTGCCAATCAGCTAATTAATAATCAACTAATTGTTTAAGCTTTTCTGATGTCAGAAAGGTTTGAGGGGAGGGGGTTTCTGATGCTACTAGACAATCTGAGAAGCACTTTGTTTAAAGCATACTGACTCCTTAATGGTTGATGGCCAAATTGGCAGCCTGTGGGCCACATTTTGGCCCAGAAGCAACCTTTGCCCAGCAAACACAAATCTAATATATCACATATATATTGCATGGAAAGAGCAAACGAATGAGCCATGTTGCTTCTTCTGATCAGGCAGGATGTTTATGGATGCAGCCAATCATGTATCTTTCACAAATCAGCATTTATTCATGTGAGTTCTGACACTTCGTAGCTTTTCAAAACATCTGGCTATTAACACTGAAAACATCTCTGTCAATCCTGACTATCAATGAAAATCATGAGTTTAAACCTATCTGGACTGGCAAGTACTTGTTTATTTTACCACCATCTCCAAACGCCAGACAAATGTGTTTAATTTGCAATGAGAGTGTCGAGACACGGACCAAGAGAGAGTTCCCCACACGTGTCCTGGATCTTGGCAAAGATCCTGGTCATTCACAGACAGTGACAGAATGCATGCTGGCCATCGTAGATGAGGGGATAAATGACAACAAACTTAAAACTAGTGTGATAGCCTCTATTAATTACCATCAAAAGTCTAAATTAAAAAAAAGATTTTAAATAGGCTGCTGAAAATATCTGGCCCATCTACATTTCCTGGTTTTAAAATCTGGCCCAGTTGAATTTGTAATTGAATAGCCCTGGGGCCTCATTTATAAAAATGTTCTTAGATTTGTACTTGAACTTAGTCTTTAATATAATAATTTCTGACAATGTGTTTATGTTCAAGATACTGAGCATAAAAACCCTCGTTTACACAGGGTCTAAGAATCCCATTTTGTAACTTACACACCTGTGAGCCATAAAGTTCAAATTAACTTAAAATTGACGGCACCTGCCTTATAAACAGCAATTTCCCCTTTATATGATGCAGCACAGATGAAGATTTAGTCAGGAATAGCCATGGACCAAAAGAGAAAATCAAACGTTTTGGAAGACGAAATCATGGCGATGGTAGAGGAGGTTGATGCCAGGCAACATGTAGGATTCGCTGGACTAAATAGTGGGTTTACAATCAAAGCCGAAGCCAAACATGTTGCTTGGGAGTGTGTCGCAATTAATTCCTCATATCTTTAACTGGTAATTCTCATCACATTGTTCATAAAGCTAAAGCAAAGTTCACCACAAGCTTGAGCAAATATGTGTCCCAAACTGCAGTACCCCGATGTAATAAGCAGGAAAACCACTTAAGTCAAGTCTAGACTTTGTCTAGAGATAAGATCATTTCCAAATTAGAGTAAGGTTTTATAAATAACTACTTAAACATACATACTTAAGATCAAAATTGATTGTAAGACTGTTTGATAAATGAGGTCTCTGGCCTATGTCATGCCCAACTATGATATATCAAGTGCAAGTAGAAACCCACTGAATAACCGCTTTAACATGATAAGGTGGGCAAGCAAACACAAACACGCTGCAGATGTGTTACATCTATAGGAACGTATCTTCCACTTTAAATCTTTCCTGGTGATTTGTTTCACTGCTGTAGCATCCTTTACAGCATGCAGCACAGACATACGATGACCTCTTTCTGTGAGGTTCATGAAGTTGATTTAGCTTATTGTCCATCATTTTTCCTTTGAAATGCAAACTGTAATGATACATTATGATCAAGATCCTGTAAGGCTCATTGTTTGATCTAAGTGGATTGACTTGGTAGCACCGCAGGCTCTGCTTACTGCACAGTCGTACAGCCTGCGACTGACTGAGGAAATGTGTGAGAGGACTGTTGTGACATTAGCCTGGGGGCCTCAGTCTTATGAGGAGCAATCTGTCTGACACACACGCACGCACGCACACACACACACACACACGTCCAGATTGGGAGCGCAGATAGCAACACTGCAGCTCTTTCATTGGATGAGCCATTGGGGAAAAAGACAAGATAGCCTCACAGAAAGAGAGAAAAAGAGAAACTGAGAGACAGTGAGGGACAAAGGGAAGAAAAAATAAAGACAAAGTTTAAAAGAGAGAGATATGAGAGAATGAAAGAGGGACAGACTTAGGAAGACCAAGAATAACAGAGCGAAAAATACATTAAGCATGTGTTCAGGAAGTGAGCAGCATGTTTGGGTGAAGAAAGCGAGAAATCCATCATTACTGCTTTAAGTGCAGAGTGTCTAAAGGCCAGAGTTTGTCATTACACTGACGGAGTGTGCAGCCATGATTCAGACTCCCAGGAGCCTCCGAGGAGCACGGTCACCTCTTGAATCCTATTCCATCACCCCCAAATGGACAGGCTGAGTGGAAATGGGGCATGACAATAAATGCCATCAGCGGATCACTCCGGCAGCGGGGCCAATGCAAAGGTCACGCCTGCCACAGGAAGGGTGTAACCGGGGTGAAAGGTCACAGGGATAACCAACAGTCTCACCATGCAGGCACCACGCAGCATATGGATGTGTCTGTCAGCGTCTCTCGATTAGGCCACTCCTATTCCAGATATAGCAGGACATTTCTTTCATCATCTGCCACATTTTTGTTGCCTTAGGTGGTTGATTTTTAGCTGAGTAATAGACCCTGTGGGTAACTCTGGCCTGAATACAAAAGGGGCTTTTACACTTTCAATGACGTACGCTAATGAGGTGAATCCAGGTAGAAGCCATTATCCCTTACTGATCCTTATTTGAATCTATTCCAGTCTCAAGGCAGGAGGTGTAGAAAGATGCAACTTTCAGTGGCACTGATGACACAGTTTGCACTTGTTAGCAAAATGCTAGTGGGACACAGTGAGTGCAAGATTAGCATTTCAGTCAGTACAGACCACATCAAGATTTCCTCCATTTAATGCAGCAATACTGCGCATTTAAGTTCGGTGGTGTGGCTCCGCTCGTGTGATGATCCGAGACAAATCTTAACAAGCTTGACAAAGACTCAGCCTGAGATTACAAACCAGCCAGCACAGCCTGAGATATTAAATCAACATGAACACATATTGAGAACTAGAATTACAGCCTCGTGGTTGTACGCCTCCGCCAACCAGTCAAATTGCAGCTTTCATCCATGTCTGTCCAGAATCATGTAATATACGTGGTGAGGAAGGAATTTAATAAAAGGTATTAAATATATTCTTTGGCAAAATGGTCATGACTATATTGACATGTCTGATTCCAGTGAATAATATCCAGTGAGAATCATGCTGTCCTTACTTGGAGACAATTTTTACAGAGCTCTGATAGAGAGCTTCAAGTGTTTTTTGAGAACATTATGATGTCACAGTAAAGTTGACCTTTTGGATATTAAATGTCAGCATTTCATCATTTTATCCTAGTAGACATTTATGTGAAATTTTGTTATAATTAGGGTATGAATTCTTGAGTTATGTCCAAAAACGTGTTTTGTGAGGTCACAGTGACTTTTGACCTCCAATTTCTAATCAGGTCATCTACAGTCCAAGTAGGCATTTGTGCCAACTTTGAAGAAATTCTCCCCAGGTGTTCCTAAGATATTGCGAATAGGACGGATAAAAGATCACAGTGGTCTACAAGTGTTCCTGAGATATTGCGTTCATGAGACTGGGACGGGCATGACATCACAGTGACTTTTGACCAGTAAAATCTAATCAATTCATCCTTGGGTCCAAATGGACACTTGTGCCAAGTTTGAAGAAATTCCTTCAAGGTGTTCTTGAGATATCGCTTTCACAAGAAGGGACAGACGGACAACCCAGAAACAGCTGGCGTTGGCGCAGAGGCATAAAAACATTACTGCCACACAGTGCACAGTAAGGCTCATACATGAGGTGGTTCAGTTAAATAGCGAGAGGAAAAGTGAATTTGGTTCATGTGCAAACAAATCTATAACAGCAAATCTACAGGTTTGACTGACTTTACTGAATTCTCATTGTCAAAGACCAAAGCTTTTAGCATTGGAGTTCCTCTAAATTGTGACGGGACAATATCATTTTAGCTGTTTTAATGTAGGTAACAGCTCAGCTAACCTTTGGTACCTTCTGGTTAAAAGCTTACTAAAAGACTGCAAGAGAAACAATTATGGAATAATAACTCTGTAGCAGACAGTAATTCAATAAACAGTGTTTATGCAGGCCTAGTTTTATACTGAACTGAAAGAAAGTTGAACCAGAAAGCTACTACACAAGCTACGAATGGAGAGATCACTCAATGATGTGTGATGCATGTTTGAACGATGAGGTAATCACTTATCTTAGAAAGAATGAGTGAATGACGGCCATTGATACTGACTGAGCTGAACAAAGCTGAAATGAACAAAACGACTTGAGTCATTCAAGATTCCCTTTGTTTTCATAGCAGTACTTAGTGTTAATCTGGGTTTATACTTGATACAAGGGGTTAACTACAGACCTGCTGTAGATACCTGTGGTGTAGGTTTTGATTTTTCCCCCGTTGATAGCGTCACCGCCACACAGATGTACATGATCGGGCCTTAAATGCTTTAATTATATTCCCAGCAGTAACTGTGTTTACCGTCTTTCATCCACTTTGTGCATTAGAGGAACCATGGGAAGGTTCACCTTCTCTAATTACATAACAGGGGACTAATGCCATGCAATCACTGTGTTTAAATTCTTTTATTCGCTGTGATATAGAGCAACAGTCACATGAAACAGAAGGTTTGCAGTGGAAATGGTTTTGCTAAATGTGACTGACTGAAAAGCGACAGATTAGAGTAATTTTGTCAAATTGTCCGTGTTGTGTTCACTCACACACTTATCCACGGCATTAGAAACTTGCAGGAGAAAACATAAGCGTCCCAAGCTGACCAATCACAGTTCTCGTGAGCTCTACAGGTATCTGCATACCAAGTAGCCGATTTGTAGCACATTGTTGGAGTGCATGTTGCTGTGGGAGCTATGTGCAAAGACTGTTGCTACACTGAAACCCCTTAATGTAAAACTATTAATTTCCCTTTCGTGGATGCATACCTGGTCATATATGATTGGACAAGGCACTGGGCAGAGGTAGGACCAAGTCATTGTTGTGCAAGTCACAAGACGGTCTTTGCATTCAGGTCCCAAGTCAAGTCCCAAGTCTTAAACTCTGAATTTCAAGTCTTAAACAAGTCATAATGTAAGAGTGAGTTTCCAGCCTCATTGATTTACAAAGTTACTTAGCTGTTAAGCTAACGGAAACTAAGCATTAGCTTGCTAACTGTTGCTGTGTCCGAAATCACAAACTCTGTACTACATACCCAAAATGTGTACGATTGTTCAACACATTTTGTGTAAAAAATCAATCAATCAATCAACTTTTTTTAGCACTTCACATTTAAATGCAACCAAAGTGCTTTACAAATGGAACTTTTTGGAGGAAGTCTTCCTGAGAACATTCTTCACAGTTGGAGACATGTAACCATTGTAACCTTTGCCAATAATTAACTAATTTAAAGATTATATTACATCACCAAAAGTGAAAACTTAATTACATTTAAACTAAAGGTGAGGTGAGTACAAAACACTTTCCATCCTGCCTCAACTGCTGTGAGGCTTGATTAATGTAGTCCCAGACAGTTTTATAGTTATATAGTTAGTTTTATATATGGTTTAGACTTCTAAAAAAACTACAAACCCTTTCCCCAGGTTTTATATTCTGCTCCACTTTTTCTAGGAGGAATTGCAGATTTTTGTCTCTATTCTACTGTAGTCTAGTGAGTAAGTAAGCAGCAAACAGACTGTAGAATGACATTATACCTTTGCTTACCCTGCGACTGCCTCAAACACATAACAGGTGTTGAGTGGAATTGATTTTCTGAGGAAATGTTTCTGCAGAGCACAGTAATGCTCAGAAAGACTACAATGGCATACAGAGTGGAACTGGATGCTTCCATTAAGTTGTGGATTTTAATATATGATTAAACCCTTCAATGTGCACCACAAGATTTCACCTTAGGTAGACAGTGCTCTCTGTCTCTGTGGAGAAACTGTCCTTTAACTCAGTGGTTCCCAGCCTTTTTTTCCTTGGAGCCCCCCTACTTGTATCTAAGGAAAGCTGATTATGCATAACAATTATCTTATTTTATCTTAAATTTACTGTCCAAAATCAACATTAGTTAGAACTGTTTCCATTCATAGAACCTTTACTAAGTAGCCTACTTTTTTAAATTGAGGACAAAAAAATGTATCTTTTTTTAAAGTAGTTTTGTATAAATTGTGATTTTGGTTAAGGTGCAAATCTGATTTTGAGGCCCTCAGAGCAAATAAAGTCTTAAGGACCCCTGTGATTTCTGGTGCCCCTGTAAGCGGGGCCTGGACCCCAGGTTGGGAACCAATGCTTTAACTGAAGCTTCACAAATCTTATCCCTGCAGCTGCCTCAACACTGCTCTTGAGCTGTTCAATCACTGTAAGAGAATTAGCTCAGTGATGCTAAGTACACTCAACAAAAATATAAACGCAGCACTTTTTTTTGCTCCGCGTTGGTGAACATTTCTCATTTGCCAAGAAAATCCATCCACCCGACAGATGTGGCATATAGGTGAATCTGGTGACCACTTTGTGTGCGGCATTACTGCAGTGGCACATCATTGTGTCTGTCACTCTGTGTCTGCTGGTCCTGTCTAGAAGGAACCCAAGGTTTGCAAAACTTTTCTCATGGTTTTTGTTCAAATGTTTACTCTCAAGATCTGTCGTGGGTCTGGGGTCCCCTTCTGTAGACACCATGTCTACAGTTGCCCGCTGACAGTGACAGTGTGGATAGTTGGATTGATGACGTTAGACCCTCAACTGATGAAGATACCTTTCTGGATGGCGATATTAACATTCTTCATGTTTTACACAGTAGTTAGACATTCACTGTGACAACAGCCAGAAATAATAATGAAGAAATAGAAAAAAACTGTCGGCTACATTTAAGTGATGAGGTACCGTGTAATATATACATGCAAAAAATATTAATTCATATTTTTATAGGCATTCAAGATTTTTGAGAACAAAGTCCTGTCTGTTAATCTTGTGATCTACTTCTGGTGAACACACAGTGAATCTATGTAGTGTGTGGTCTTACACAGCGGCACTGTTCAAATAAAGGCTTGTGTATTTTGAATTCATTTTTTTTCCAAAGTTGAAGTTTGACACCACTATTGGAGCAGCCGAGAACTGCACAGATTCTTCCCGACTTCTTTGACATCGCTGTCAAAAGTAACATTACATAAGAAAGTAGAAAAAGTAAAAATAGAAAATTGCACGCTTCTTATGACAGCTCGCATTCAAAACACGCACATACTGTAGGAAGATGCTACCGCAGCAATGGCGGCTTGTTTACTTCTGGTACTTGCTCGGATTCATCTATAGAGAAAGTATTTTTTCAAAGGATACTGGAATTTGCAACTATCCGATTAGCTGGTTTCACTGAGGCCAGAGTGGTGTTGTGAGATTTGAAGTGTTGTAATGTGTGCGCACTGCACATGGTAGTGTATTGTTCTTTATTTTAAAATGTATTTTAAAATTGCAATTCTGCTAATAATCCCATTTTTCACTAAATATAACTGTAATCTGATTACATCTGATTACTGCACAGGTGTGTCCTGGACTGGACACAATAAAAGGCCACTCTAAAATGTCCACTTTCATCTTAAAAAAGAGATTTATTAGGTGCTGAACTATGGGTATTTCATATAGGGCTACAGATACCAGTTGTTTCCCAAAGAGGCAAACCCATGACCGGCCATATTCTGCCTCTGATTGGCTAGTCCTTGTTGCCATCATTGATTAGGTTGAGGCATGAGGAGTGATTGTGCTGTTTAATAAGCATCTCTATATGCCACACCTGTCAGGTGGATAGATTATCTTGGCAAATAAGTGCTCACTATCACAGATTTTTAACAAAATTTGACATAATTTGCACAGGAGAAGTCTGAGATCTTTTACTTCAGCTCATGAAAAATAGGAGCAGTGTTGGACAAAATAAAAACGGACCAGCACATTACCTCAGTGACCGCAGCTACTCAGCAGCAGAATTTCCCTAGAAATGGTTGAAAATGTTAAGCTCGCGGCAAATAAAGCCTTAGTCAAATACTCTCATGTGCAAATAGTGGATTCATTATGGCTTATTGAGAGTTGACCGGGTGGAGAAATTCTCCAGAGCACGGCTAAATGACTTGGACTTTTCAAAGTCACGGTTTCTAAGGGGGGCCAGGAAGGGGAGATTTAGTGATTGAAATCATTAGAATGGGGTTTCAGAGGAAGGGGAGGGGAGGGGAGCAGGAAGAAAAGGTGTGTTTGACGCTAAATTGAAAGGATTTTCATAACTGCAAGAAGCGAGCTGGACCTGAGGGTCTTCAGAGCGGAACGCCATTAGATGTCTCAGAGTAACTGGAATAGTAAGTGGTATTAAGAGATGTGATTTTGTGATAAAGCAGAAAGGTGTCCAATCGTCTCTCCGCTTTTCCTGGCTGCAGTTTTATTTAGCCACTCCTTCTCTCTGTCCAACTCTCTTTGTCCTCTCTTCCCTCCGTTTCTTTTCCTCCTCCTGCTCCGTCACACGAGAAACACACAAGAGGACTGTGACTGCATTGCGGTCAGGAAAATGAAGACTATACGGGTGCCATGAATTGTTCCACTGTCCCCCTCCCACTGCTTTTGTTGGTGGGCCATGGGAACCTGACAAACAATGGGAATGATTGGAGGGACAGTGGGGGCGTATGAAGGAGGACAGGAAACGGAGAACAGGAAACCATGTCCTCAAGGAGAGAGAAAAGAAGAGAACATACGGAGACGGAGCGGAGACTATGGTCAAGTTGTAGAAACTGTGGTATGGAGACTTGGAAGCTCGCCATACAGCTGAAGGTTACAGCAAGCTGAAAATTTGGCTGCTGCAATTGGAAGGCTTTTAACAATAACCCTCAAAAACACACACACACAACCACACTCTCACGCGCTGTGACCTCTCTTACGCCCCAGTTGCTAATTGCGTTTAGGTACGGGCACTTGCCAACATACAGCGTATCTAGTGGCTGTGATCAATACGCCTCTCTTTGTGACTGTAGTTAATGTGATGGCTGAATGATTAGTCCTGTCCTGTAATACACATCCCCACCTCACTGACCCCTCCTCCTCCTCCTCCTCGTTTTCATGAGCCGCTGCAGCTCGGCTCTATCCTGAGCTGCGTCTCATTAGCATTCACAGAGCCGTGATGGATATATGGGCTAATCAATGCCCACTCTCCTCGGCTGTCATCCTCAATCGGACCATATGCACGGCCACTCAACCTTAAAGGTGGCCAGTTGTCTGGACCTTATGTCGCTGCATGCCCCTGTCACAATATTGAGTCAAGCCTGTGCCAAAATCTGTGGACATCTACTTCAGGTCTAGTCTTGCGTGTATTTTCATTCTGTGCTGCTTTTCCAGTGTAATGGAAGATTAATGTGTAGTTTCCTGCCAAATTTTTGGTGGTTTTATGTGAAACACAAGACTTTACTCAGATTTTTGCATGCAGGATGACTCATTGATTTCCAGCAAAATGTCATGGGTTCGCATGTGACCAGTCTTACTTGGGGAGCTCTAGCGATTTGTAATAATTGCTGAACTTGTCTATTATCTTAATGCCCTCCAAATCTGACATTTCCGTGATTTACAAAGTAAAAGTTCCAACATAAATTGGCTACAATATTTTACCAATAAACAAAAGGTCATGTGATAATACTGGTCCTGTGCAAATCAGCATCTCAATGATTGGGGTTGTAGCTTTTTTTTTAAAGTGGCCATATTATGCTCATTTTCAAGTTCATACTTTTATTTTGGGCTTTTACAAGAATAGGTTTACATGCTTTTATGTTCAAAAAACACTCGACTCCCACCTGTGGCCCTTTGTTGCATGTCATTCCCCACTCTCTCTCCCCGTTTCCTGTCATATCTTCAGCTGTCCTATAAATTAAAGGCATAAAAGCCCCACCATAAAAAAACACACTATTTTTCTCCTACTGATGATCGCTGCACCACCTCAATTCTCCCTCTGAAATGCTCCGTTTTAAGTCTTTTTAAGGCCCCAAGTCTAGGCCCATTTGACCTAGTGGCAATACTGTGTAATGACAACATCATATGCACTGTGCCCCAAAAAGACTTTTTTCCCACAGATGGTGTCTGTAAGACAGTGGATACATCACAAATCCAGCAAAATGACTCGTTTCAGTATCAGAATTCAATTCATTCAATCCAACAATATTTGTAAAGTCTAAAGGAGCCACACAATTAAATAATTTTATCCAACTCAAGTTAGCTGAGGCTTAACCAGAAGTTAGCCTCTCGGCCAAAGGAAGTCTCTGCTGCACTGGCTCAATGAGCTGCAGAATGCAAAAGCATACGTGGAAGCTCCGACACGGAAGTTGGCTCCATACACCTCTAAGCAGCTCCTGTAGGAATGAATTGAGCCCACCTGAACACTGCTTCCAGTTTTTCTTAGTACATCCATGTAGCAAACTAGCATTAACTACATTATGCAGATATGTTACATAGTGATGTCAATAAGTAATGAAACAATGACTGGATAACAAATGTGATGTTTCAGGCAGGAGAGAGTAACTCTTCATGGCATAGACTTTCACCTCTGTAACTGTGCAGACCTTTTACACACAAAAACCTATGTAACACATTAAAGGAAAGGGAAACCCCTAAAAAAACATATAACATCTGTTTTCAGTTATCTAAAAACTGAAAAAGTATGAAATTTGATCACGGCTCATAATATGTTGAATAGCAGGCAACAGCTGTGCTCAGATATGAGCTATAGACTCATTGACATTTAAAATAAATGAAGATGACAGAGAAGGTTAGCTGAAAATGTGTATTTATGCTTCTAACGCATGAAAAAGTGGGAAAAAACCTCCAAATTATATTATTAATGTGGCTACTGGAAAACAGACGCACCACTTCTGAAACATTGATGTTACACAGAACCTTGACATCCAACTCATTCACATCCCAACTCATCACACAAAAACGATTTCTCACCGCCCCTCAGTGCTGATAATGAAGCACAAGGTACCCTGTAGCAGCTGTATCTGATGCAGCCAGAAAGCCTTTTTAACACGTGCATAATGTTGTGAAATGCTTGCAGTTTAGTTAGGTTTAAGCACAAAAACTATACTGGGATAGGTTTAGGATAAGACCATGATCGGGGTTACAATAACTACATTATGTACGTTACGTGATGGCAACTAAGCAGCTCCCAAGAGGAAAGTCACATGATGAAAGTCATGTGTCACTGAAAACTGTGACTCAAAAGGCAAAAGTCATGTGACGCATCTAACTCCACCCACCTCTGGACTTTCTCTGTCCTCATACTAAGTTGACAGTCCAGTGTGTCCCATACAACCGCGGATGAGTTTACATTAAAGTCAGTTGAAAAGCCTGGTGTGTTGCTCTCAGTCGCTAACGAGTACCGTGTATGTTTGTATGAGTCGCTGAGGGGCGGTGAGAAATCGGTGGTATGTGACGAGTTGGAAATGAGACATCATATTAGGGGGATTATGTCAGTAAATTAGAGTAGAATACAAACTTTGCTTATCCCGTACAAATGCGCCACACAAAACACAGACACAGCGTCCTCCGGTAACACCAGTACCATGCGAACAGGGTTTAAGACTGGAAGAAGACAAGTTTGTTTTAGAATAAATGACCGACCTCCTCGTGTTTGGTTCAAGTCTGTCAGGCCGGTCTTCGGGGACAGATGAAACCTTGTCAGAGTGGCAGATTGGAAATGATTGGTTGAACAGAGTGTTCCATGCCTCCCGGGTCATCATCCATATGTTTAGGTTAGCTGGGTGAATTCAGAGGGCACAGACATATGGACATAGTTTTTTTTAAGATTGGACCGCCATCACCACATAAACATAGTAATCATCTGCTTTGCTATGTTTCCCAATCTGCGGGGGAAAAGCGGGGGTCCGGGGACATTTACATATATACTTCCTCTCAGCATGAATAAAATCATCGCCTGAATCGAAACTCAAAATCAAGCCCATATGTAAATACTTACAGGAGAGACATTTGGGTGAGTTTATTGCTCATGCGAGGTCTGGCAGCTTTACAGCAGAGCCAAACCAACTCAAGCCAAGTGACATCTTAGAAGTCGGGGGGTTTTTGTTTTCTTTGGCTCTCACAGGATGAGAGTGCAGCCGAGCTTTTAAGATGCAAACCCCGCCACGAGAGAGGGAGGCTGTTTTCGTTAAGAGCACACGGGCTCAGGTTGCATATCTGTTTGTGGAAGCCATACTAAGCTGTGTTGTTTATTTCCATCCAAGGTTCTGCAGCAGAGAGGATATTGCTGTTATTGGGCTTAAATATTATTCGTGGGTTAAACATATATCCTCATCAGCTGCGAGACGCTGGGAAGAGAGAATTAAACGAGGAGCTCACTGAGGTCATATGAACATGTGGTATTAATGGCAAACCAGTTGAGTTCTTCTGTTACATGACATGGACCACACAAAGGGAATGTGCCTGAATTTTAAAAGAACATTTACTGTGGTCTGTGGAAAATATGTTGTCCTTGATACTGACCTTAAAGCAGTGTCCTAACTAGTTATATAAGACCCCATTTACTCTGAGTCACTTCAAACATGTGCATCGGATTGCTTTTTTCTTAAACATGTTTTTGCAAAGAGAAAACGCAACCAAGAACCATTCGAGGTGGACTGAAATCTAATTGCTGCGTTCAATACAGGCACAACTATGTAAGAGCTCTGTGGAAATGCCTATTCACAGGGTCAACAGCAGCTGAATGACACGAAAAATGAAAATTAAATTCGGTGTCGTTCCACCTGTTGGGTAGGAACACAGAAAAAATGACTTCAAAGTCTACTGTATGTTTATCATGTCTCTGATCCGTCTTATCACTGAATGATCTGTGTGGGCGAGGGAGCAGACTGAGTGTCATCTATGTGTTTTAATTTATGGATAGTTGTTAGCTAACACTAATGTTATTTTTTGGAACTAAATTCATACCTCTGGTGTTTTTGGCCGTTACCAAAGAGCTTCAGGTGCACCACCACTGTCTGGACTGGAGTAATGTTGACTGTGATTTGCCTGTAGCATGGGAAAACCAAGATGCACGTGGCTATGTTTATTTAATATTTATCTTGATTGAAAAATTAATTAATTAATTTACTCGGACCCCCATTAACTTCCACCAAGTGGCTGATAGTCTTCAAGGGGTCCACACACAAAATATCAATAAAAGTACATCAATTAAAATCACACAGTATCAATGAGATGATAACGTTCAATATCAGCGCAAAATTAAGACAAAAAGATGAGTGAAAAAACAAAACTGTCACAAACACATGGCACCAAATACTAGCAATAATAACATGGTTTTTATAAGTGGCTTAATTTTTAATAAAAGTACATTAAAGGTTCAGTGTGTAATATAATATAATATGGTAGAAATGGAATATAATAATCATAAGTAATTTCCATTAGTGATAATAACCGGAAAATAAGAATTGTGCTTTTGTTGGCATAGAATGATCCATTTATATCTATAGAGGATGCAGGTTTTCTTCCATGAGGCCGCCTTGTTGACAAAAACTGACTCTCGATGCTCCCTTTTGTGTGAATTTTGTGGCTGCTGCAGTTTCTCCTACAAGCTAAATGCCACTAAATCGTTTAAAGCAACATTACATTAGAGTTGTTTTGATTTGCTGCCCTCACTTTCAGTCTACATTTAATTTATACCCCACTGTCGTAAATATGGATGCTGTACAAGTGCTTTTGTCATGATTAGGGTTATGACTGGTCCCTGTAGGCTATATTACCTTTTAAATGACATAAGGCAGCACATACTTTCCAGGTGATTTCTTTGTTGTGTGTTGTGTTGATGTATGTGTGTTTTCTTTAATGATTTACTTTAATGATTAGAGAGGTTGGTTTCATTTTCATTTCCATATGTGCAGTAATGTCACTGCAGCAAATATCATGGGGCATTTAAGTAGCAAAACTAAAAATTGTTGATATAAACTCCCCAGATGAAATAAATTTAAATAAATGAAACTGTGCTGCTGTGCCTCGTGCATAAATGTGCACATAGCGTCTCTTTCTGTCTCTGTTGAGATGCACCTTATTTTCCATGTGTGACCCCACCATGTAAAGGCTACTGAGGACGGTTACTCTGCACTTTGTCCGGGCAATATGGCAAGCTGACTAGCTAACAGCGGCTACATTTAGCAGAAGTGTACTTGACTGTCATGAGACCTCTGTGAATCACAGAGAGTTGACGCAGAGTAGCCAGAGGACATGGGAGGGAAGACCAGAAAACATTGTGGCTCTATGATCCAGTTTCACCAAAATCAGTGACATAATTGGCTCTATGTGACTTGAAGCATTACGCACTTGTTGTGACCCAGCCACCAAAGTTAAATAGTACGAGAACAAGTGCAGGGAGCGCAGGATGGGAATGACACAGACATCATTCACCCCATTACATGTCAGTGTGACATCAAAATGATTTTGAAGCTGTTATTTTCAAGGTAGAATAGTTACATATATAAGTCTCGTCCGGATTTTCTCTTGATATTTAAAATTACATATGAAAATGGGGCCTAATATTGCACAATATAGATCCTTGCAAGCTGGATGTGTGTTCCTGCTATGTCATAACAATCTATGATAGTGTGTTGATCAAACAAGTCATCATGCATGTAATTTACCAACTACAAATCTAATGAGTACAAAAAAAGCAAGTGCGCTGTGTGTAAGTGCTTGTATGCCAGTTTATTTCTTTGTCTTTGTTTGCATGCCTGTGTGAGGTGAGTATGTGCGTGTGTGTGTGCAACTTTGTGTGTCATTTGCTACAAGCAGGCTCATTATAAAACCAATTAAACCCGCCTTACTCTCATTATGGAGCTGTGGGGCTTAAGGAGAGATTGAGGACCTGTTGTTCTCCCAGAGGGCTCCTGCTTGGTCAGCCCTGTTTTAAATGATAAAGCCACTTTTAAAGCCGCTGAAATCAAACACCGGAGATCAGTCATGATGGGTCAGTGTTTGTCTGAGCTCATCCCTGAACCCCCGGGTCTTCACTCAACCTCATCATACCCAGCTAAAACACACAAGGCTCAGTATCTGTCCTCTAGATGATTGTTTGGATGTTTTTTTAAATGCTTGCATGCTCTGGTTTCTATCTGTGCTATTTCTGAAATGACGAGTGTGGGAAAAAATAATGTAAACTGGCTCCATTACTGTGTGGGATCGTGGTACGGGAGAGGAGGAATAGGATAAGGAAGAGGAGGAGGAAGAGTAGGAGCACGAGAAGACAGGGAAAGAGAAAGAAACCAGACAATGAGCGCGAGAGAGAAAGAAGCTTAGCTCTGAGATAAATCTGTCCATGAAATAACTATTTAAAGGATCGGATTGTGTGCAGCATTGAGGTAATGACCTGTGACAGACAAACTGTGTCCTCTTATGATCTGGAATCAACAGACAATCCCGTGTCACCATTGTGCTCGTTACTTTTGTGTTTTTGCATGTGGAAGACGACGTCCCACACTCCCAGTACCCCCCAGTATGTACACTCCCACCCACATAAACACACACACACACACATTTGCACATATTTCCTCCCTCCCTTCTGCATTCTTGGCTGGTGGAGCTGATGGCTGGAGAGGCACAGCTGCCTGGAAGGTGGAGGCGTGATTGATTGATGAAGTTTTGGTGCCCAGGGGATCCAATCATGTAATCAGTTTGTATTGATTGACTGTCCCCATTGAGAGACTGCCGAGGCTCCGCCACCATGTGCGCGAGCGAGACCTGGCACACATTCAAAATCTTCTGCAGTCAAATTTGATTTGGGTGGTGAGGTCGCCTAAGTCCACACGTCAGGATGCATACAGGGAAGACTGGCATAATCGCACTGCAGACGTTTCGCAACACTTACACAATTCTCTGCTCCAATTCCTCATTATCTTGCATTTATTTCAATTATTATGATTGAGAAATTAATTCAGCTTTACTGTAATTGCATCACATGGTTAATGATCCGATCTTTCTGGAATTTAAATAGGGCTTCAACCTGGGTTTCCACGGCTAATTAGCATTTTTTCCCCTCAAGATATCATGATATTCAGCCTTTTTCTATCATTTCACATTTCTGACTTATATTTCAGATGTCAGGTTATCATTACTATATGATGCAATTCATGTCATTCCCACACCAACACTGAAAGGTGGTTTTCATGAGTGCAAATAAAAGTATTTTTGTGAAATGAAAAATTGAGGCAGTACTGTCTAGATTGTGGGAAATGGTTATGCAATATGCCACAAACAAGGAGGTTTATCTTAAGGGTGACTAAATGAAAAGTTAAAAGACTTTCATTATTTAGTGAGTACCCCTAACGGGTAGTTTATCGGCAATAATAAAGGGTTTTTCTACTTACTCACCACTTTACGTCATTACAAACAGTTTAATATCCTCACAAGGCTGCCGTTAAACAGCTAAGACATCAGTAAGCCACTTATTAAGAAGACGGACCTGCTTATTTGTTTGCTTCACTGAAACACAGCACATCTTGTTTGTAGGGAGAGGTGGGAGAAGAGAATCAAAAACCCTTCACCACTGGGCATCTGTTCTCCATGCCTGCATTTAATGAGCCCCAAAAGATCGCTGCCTGAAAGTCATTCCAAAGTCAAATTAAGGTTGCGCTCACTGAACACGTTTCAAAACTCAGCTGCGTCATGGGTTTAACCTCAGGGGTGGATTTAGGTCAGAGTCGCACCAGCCAATCGGACTACTGATCGAGCAGCAGCAGATCCATCTTTCTTTTCTCAGTCCTCCTCTAAAGATTCACCTTTACAACGAACGCACCTTCTCTCAGTGGCATGAATGAATAATGAAGAGATATTCAGAGCTGCTGCTCACTGCACGAGCCAGGAGGGTGGTGTTGGTGCAAAAAAAGGGGGAAAATAATACTTAACTACTTTTTGGGTAAAGTGTGGTCACACATCAGAGCTAATTCTAATACAGAGACATAATTAAAGCTAACACATTAGTAAATCCTTGCAGTTGTCAAGTGAAAGCCACCTTGTAACTTTATTTGCTGTCCCAAGAGTTAGACAAGAAGATCAACATTAATTTAATCTCCCTAATCTCCGTTTCTTCCCGCAGGCTGTGAGCCTGCTCAATTCATCCTCAGCACTCCAGCTTGTAAATGAATTTGTTCTATATTTTAATTTATCTCTGCAATCAATTATGATCAATCAAACAAAGTGTGAACTTTGACAAAATGTCTTTTAACAAACTTGCTGTAAGTGATAAATAAAAATAAATAAAATCACTTTGTATCCTTGAAAGCTAACTTTATTATGTGTTTTGCCAAATGTTAGCACAGCACAAATAATGGAGGCTGGAACAGTTAATTTTAGCTTAGCCTAGCCTTCAAAGATGTTTCCATCGACTCCAAAACCCCCTTACTTACAAACTGCATGTGTGTATATAAGTATGTGGAAATAAAAGATGAGACATTGTGGTTTATACTGTTAGCCTTTACACTGGAGCTAATGGAGCCCATGTACAGATAAATAACAGCGGTTCACTGTGACAAAACCTAGTTGATAAACATTTCTGGAAATCTTGGAAATTTTGAAACCTGTATATAGATTTGCCGCTCAGACTTGCTTCCAGTTTTGCCCGGTGGCCACTCGTGGTCGTGCAGCAAAAAAAAAAAAAAAAAAAAAAAAAAATTCCCTTGTGGTCCAAAAAGCAGTTTCCTAATAGGCCATGATTGTAAGAGTGATAGCTCACAAAAGGGACACCTCAAACTGAGATTTTATATTTTTAAAACTTTCCTTGAGACAAGAAAAGCTATTTAAAAATCTGTGACATCATCACAATGTTAAGTTTGTGGAACAAGCAGGAGTTGTGGGTGGGACCAGCGAGAGAAACACGACTGCGTTGCACATGTTCAGTGGACCCCCTGGAATAAGCCTGGAAGCTAGAAACTTTTTTGGCGCATATGCCAGGAGAGCAATTATTGGACTGAATAGGCACCATCTTTGGATCTGGTACTAGTTCTAATAATGCATACATGTATATAATGTTAGCCTTTACAATGGAGCTAATATGTACAGGTAAACAACAGCTGTTCATGGTGACATAACTGCTGATAACATACTTCTGGCCTGTTACTAACAAGATACAACATGTGAACATGGCGATGAAAGATTTTACTCTGAGAATACGCAAATACATCACGATATGCAAGAAGATATCCTAGAAATGTTTTTTATTTTTTATTTAACAGAAGAGTCTTTTTTTCTTTTCCTGCTAACATGCTAACTCTTAATATCAACAAAAGCATGAGTGTTTTGTGTGCTATTTCCCATGGGCAGCCTCTCTGTTAATGAGCTAATGCTCTAATTGATTGCTATACTGAAGGAGAGTTTATTTACAACTGATTAGTCACTATCAGATAAATCTGTTTGTCGACACAGAAGAAAAGGAAGGCTTGTACAAGAGGACATTAGACATTGCTCCAATCCCCCAAAGTCAAAAAATAGTCATTTAAGCTGTATAACCATTTCAAGCAAAAAAACAAAAAAAAACCTATAAAGCTGACATTTAAGAAGTATTTTCTCATAACACAGGTGTTTTTGAGTGACAGTGAGAGCTTGCATACAGATGCAAACCAAAACATATTGAGCATACAAATGGGTGCACAGTAAACAACAGATGTTACTCTACAAATGTACAGTAACAATTTAGTCAGTGTGTCCTGCAGCAAGGCGTTCACTGTCTCTTTGTCTCTGTATTTGTCTATGTCTCTGCAGATCAGAGTGGACGGTCCTCTGGAGGGAGGCGTGCTGTACGAGACAGTGACCGTGATGAAGGATAGCAGCCCCATCCTCCGGGACATGGTCTTCTCCCTGGACAGGAACTCTCTCTATGTCATGTCTGACAATCAGGTGAGGAAACACTCTCATTCTGCTGCTGCTGTCAGGAGAAACGCCATGTGGCAGGGTGATGTAGCGAGCAGCGAGACGTCCTTCAGATGGAGGCCCGCGAGTTCAAGCCCCCATGACAGCGAACGTTTGCCGTGCTGACACGTCCTTGAATGAGACAGTGTAGGGGTTTTCAAACTGGGGGTCTGGGGACTAACAGGGGTCCTTGAGTGGGATGTAGGGGGTCACCAGCAAAAGGAGGAATATAATATTTGGTCACATTTAATTTGTCTAGACCCAGCAGAATTTTAGAAAGCTGCTGTAGATTACTGAGAATCCTCAATTTAATGTGAGTTTTCCAACCCAAACAAACACCTCTATGTCACAAAGAGAAAGTAATTGACAATCACAAATTGTTTTCATGTAAAAAACACAATTTCCTCTTTAATTGGTACCAAATAAGTGGCATTTGTAGCTTTTTAGACCAAGTTTGAGTCAATATATTTCTAAAAACACCAGAAAAAACAACAAGTAGCTGATGCTAGAAAACATCTCAATCTGACTAAAAGAAGGAGAAAGTAACTTCAGGCCAATTTTTTAACAAATATAATCCACAACATTTCTCTGTGTTTGCTTTCTGGGCCACAATTCAGACTCTGACAACAACCGATCCTTCACTGGATAATGCTGGGATGTCAAAATAAAAGAGAAAAGTCCCACACTTCACCCCACAGCTCTGTTATGAGAACAGACAACAGTAATGTGGCAGTAGGTAGTGTTTTAGCAACTTGTATGGGAAAAAAAAATCGTTGAATTTATATGTAGAAAAGTTGTGACCCGGTCAGTCGTCCCTCCTGACTCTTTGTCGCACTTCACCCCAGAAAATAACCTCCATCTCGGGCAGCGACTGCCGAGTTGGCCGAGTTTGGCATTTTATTTAAGAAAATTGCTGAATTTATGTGTAGAAAAGTCACGAACTGGTCAGTTGTCCCTACAGACTCTGTGTCACACTTCCCCCAAGACAACAGTGTCTGCCTCAGGCAGTGAGAGCCAGAGAGGCCCTGCTATTTAACAGCAGAAAAAAAAAATCACAGATCTCAGTGTTATGATGAATATATATGGTTCTGGTTATTGATGAGAACTTGAAGTATCTACCACAAAACAAAACTCTGAGGTGCAATAGGGTCTAGAGGGTTATTTGACACTACACTAATAAGAAGTAACAGGCTGTACTTTGTATTAAATTAGACAAAAACTAGATATAATATGTTCTTTATGAGACAACAAACAAACACTGCTATATCCTAATTAGACACCAAACACCCGACAAGTCACTAATAAGACATCACAAGCTGTACTTGGTATCAAATTAGACAAAAACTAGATATAACATGTTATTAGACAGTATTAAACCCTTATTAGACTTTATGAGAGGGTAATTAGGGACACATTATAGCAGAGATGTACTATAAAGTAAAGTGAAATCACATATCTGCTACTTGATGCACATTTTCTTAGGCTGGTCCCATATATTTGGTGGAGTAGACAAGACTGATGCCTTCTTCGAATCACATTATCTGCCTACAGAATTACAATAAATCTGTGTGGTCACCTATAGACAAAATATTCCTCTTTCTCTATAATTTGTTCTTTTTGTTGATAGATCTGGTTCACATATTGTTTCAGATATGTGATTTCACAAGAGTTTGAGTTTACAGTACAGTTCTGTTATAATGAGTCCCAGATTACCTCTAATAAAGTATAATAAGGACCTAATACTGTCTAATAAAGTACATATTATTTCTAATTTTCATCTATTTTGATACAAAGTTTGGCTTGTTACGTCTCATTAGAGAACTTTAAAATAAAGTATGACTGAATATTTAACTTTTATCAGATTTTCTGGAACCTGGAACAACAAGAGGAACAAATAGGGTTGGCCATTTTGGTTGATTGAAATGTATAGTGATCCTAGTTTGATCATTAATTGACTATGAAGACTTTATTATCTTCAAACCTAAAAATAATATAAGCAAATATTCAGAGGAGATTGCTTTAGACTAAATCCTCTCAAATTGAGAGTCTGTGGCCTAAAGTGCATCTATTGTGTTGAGATGGTGTCTGTGTATCATGAATATTGTAGTCAAAAGTTTAACTTGACATGAAAAGGAACATTTTAGGAGTATCTTTTCCATTGAATCAATGAAAATCATCCAAACAAACATAAACTATTGTATTTACATGTGTATTTAGGTAAAACTCATAAGTAACTCCTGTTTTCTGAGGATTTTAATTGGATCCAGTTTATCAGCATTTTGCAAAAAGACATTACAGTTGGCCTTATTATTGTGTACAGTCTGGGAATTAGCAGTAAAACAGTTTCAAACCAGAAACATTAATTTATGTTAAACGATAAATTAATGCTATTTATTTGGAATCCAACCAGATGATTATGACTTATCCCCAAAATCCAATGTGGCAACTCCCAAACACTCACAAGCTGCATGCCTACAGTAGAGAGGATTGTTAAATATGCAGGCTGTGTTTAAGGGGATGGACCACTGTTCTAATTACTTACCCATGCGAATCGACTTACAGTGCATGCATCTTTTGTACGTGACACACACACATCCCATTGAACACCATTAGCTGCTGCTTTCTTTTTTTTTTTTTTTTTTCTGTGTGTCTGTATCCCCCCTCGTCTGCTCTTCACTTGGCCCGGCATCACAGAAGCGAGCAGTTGTTGTTGTTGGACGATATTCTCTGCACTCATTGGAGATAAGAGTGAACAGTGGTAATCACTTTCAACTCCCATCAAGTGATTATTTTGGCGCAGCTGCATGGCACTGTGAAATGGGATTAGGTGTCAGTGCGGCCAAAAAAAAAAAGCCCCCTATCACTGCTCTCAGTTGTCTTCTGACTGCTGGAATGTATTGAGCCAGAGTCAGAGGACGGAGAGGCAAAAAGGGCACTGGGACAATTGCAGTCGTGTCAGTTATTTCTCCAAAACTCTTTTGTGGGAGCTGGAGAAACAGTCAGAAAACCTATAAACGCTTCAAGTTTAAGAAAACAAGGGGTGTCATGTGAAGAGCGAGGGAGAATAAAGACAGTATTGTGTTGGGCACTGTCTTCTGAAACAAATCAAGGCAGCTCTTCTTTCTGTGTGATAGACTGGAAGAGACAGGACATCACTTATTGATGAGCTCTGGTCGTTCAAGGAGAGACACATGCTTCCTTCAAGGAGATCGCCAGCTACTGTTTTCAGTGCGCCTCCAGTGACACATAATAACCGAGCAGAAAACCAAACCCAGCCTGGCCGGGCGTTTTCTCTCAATATTAGAACAGCTTTGGCTTTGTAGCCCTCAGGAGCTCGGAGCAGAGTAAAGCCTTCCTCTTTCTGTCTCCATCTCCATCTTTGCTCAGCTTTCCCCTTCAGACTTTTCCCGCAGCTCGGGTGAGGAATCCCCCGGGGAGAGGGCTTCACTCGCAGATTTCCCACATTTCCAGTAGATCCCAGAGATGAGAGATTTTCTGATTCCTGGGAGCCAAACAATACAGGAATGATGTGGAATGAGGAGCGAGGCACAGACAGATTTGGCTGAGATCAGCCGACCCTTGTGGAATAACAATGAGCCTCTCTGTCTCCTGCCGAGTGAAACACGCAGGGTTAGCATGATGATGAAGAGTGAGGAGAGAAAAGAGGGAATCAGTGTGTGCGTGTATGTGGATACATGTGTTTGTGTGTGTCGGGAGTCCACACCACAACATCATTTGGGAACCATTATTGACATGAAAAAATAGAAAAAAATCTTCACAGCAGTTAATCTTTTCTCTCACTGTGTGCCTTTAGTTTGATCATTTCTAAGAATAGAAACGCTCAGTATCCAAACACACAATAACCTCACTGAATGTCACTCGTCTGTCTATGCAATGAAGGCTAAGGCTTTAAACCTTACAGAAGGGGGGGAAACTGCTGCAGGGTTTTTCCAGGGCAATCTCTCAAAGTGCCACTCTGTGAAATGTAAAATCATTGCTTGAAATCCCACCCATCCACCTCCGTCTGTCTGCCTTCCCTCACTAACCTGTGTGTGAGTTTACTATACAGCTGTTCCCAACCTCTTTTTTTTATTTAACGTACCTTCACGTTAAATGAATTTCCCCTTGGGGATCAATAAAGTATTTCGTATTCGTATTTCGTATTCGTATTCGTATTCGTATTCATAGTTCTATCAGATGAGCTCAAGTGCCCCAAACACCAGCCGTCATGTTTCGAATGTGCTCATTTGAATGGATTTTAAACGGGATGTTATTTAACATTATATAAGTGGATATTGTTGTCACACAGCCAGGGCAGGAATTTCACGGAGGCCGTGGCCGTCATGCCCCTTCAGTTTGGCCTTTTGCCCCTAAAAAAATTATATGTCCTGAGGCTACAGTGGCCTTGATGCCCCAACCTCACAGCCCCAGATGATTTCGCCATTTTCTCCTCCGCCTCGTTCCTGTCAATGCCGTTTTTAGACATCAGTGTCTTTTATTGAGATTCTGAATTCAAGTGAAACACTGCGCAAATAACCAGCAGTGTGTTTGATTTATAGCCTTTTATTTATGACTACAGTTTGATAAACTGTCAAACAAATAAGACAAGAAGCTAAACATATAATGTTAAGTATTGCTTGTATATTGCTGCGTTGACTTAGTGTTGACCCAGTGTCTAAGAAGTGTTATGAGCCTAATGAGTATTATAGCCTGATGGTTGTAACATAAATATCAACAAACGTAATGTTAGTCCCACTGACGGTCCAAACCCATCTTCAGACAAGTCCAGTGACTTCGATCAGTCCAGGGCTAGGCGTGTATGAACTCAGGAGTTTGTATAAATATTGGTAATTAATAAGTAATAATAAATTATCTTTTTATATAAACATTTTTTATTTATTTAGGCCTATTTCAAATAAAATCATCCTCAATTCTTAAGTTAAATTCATTATTTCCATAGACTTAAAATCATTGCTCAAATTGATGGGCTTGCTGCCCTGCATTTGGCCTTTGTGCCCTCAAAAAATGACCAAAAAGGCCAAATGCTCTTGCCCCTAAAATGATGAAGTTCCAGGCCTGCATACAGCACATACTGATAATGGAATTTTTGATGTTTAGACCGGGGCTGTGACTGGACTTTTTTGACTGCGTTGAAAAAGCTCCTGCGGGATCGTGGTTTACCACAACTGCCCAAATATTGACGTTTTATTGGACGTTATTTAAACACACTGTTAAACGTAGCTCTTTAAGGAATAGGGCAGTGCGTAAAGTGTGTGCGGTGTGCAGAGCAGAGGAAAAGGTTAACAGTAAGTTGTCTGTCTGACAGTAAATGTACAATAGAGGCTCCAATGTATCAGTTAATGTATCAGTTCATAAATGCTGCAGTGTCTCAAGACCATAAAAGTCTCATTTGTTGATTTCCAAACCCCTCGGCGACAACCCCCGGTTGGGAATCCCTGCTGTACAGCAGGAGGCTTCGAGAAGACTGATATACAGTAAGTAACTGCTGGATAAAACAGTCAGTATTATGCTTGCAATTCTAAAACTGAAGAAGTAATTTCAAAAATGTCACATATTTGCAGTTTTAATAGCCATTTCCACATATGAACTCTGGCAAGTGTCCTGAGAATCTGGTCCATTAATACTCCATTTAGTTTAGATGAGTGGTGCCTGGGTAGAGTGTGCAGGAGGAGCAGGAGGAGGACTCATCTGTAATGGCGACTATTTTTGCTCTGATATCAATACTACATTAGGGCTGCCACCTAAAAGTCTATGACTTCAGTCATCAGTCAAAAAGACCCCGGCTCCACTTGAAATTTTGTCAGTCGGAACAATACACTCTTGTGTTTTAGCTGCATCATTGAGCAATGCAGGAGCAACAGCATGACAGACAAACTGAGTCTCAGCCCGACAGGAGAGACACAGTGGTGTGCTGGGATTGTACAACTGAGCTATGAGCAGGATGCACGCTTTTACTTTCTAATGTAAACAGTAAATAAATAAATAAAACCAATATACAGGCAAACAGATAAGAGTACGAAGCAGCTACACACCGTGTCACGTCATCAACACACCCATTAACTCGCTGTGAGTTCGGACAACGACCTGCTTTATCCACACATGGGCTCACTTCCAACTCATCAGATCAAAATGTCACCTCTCAAACAGACGCAGGCTGAAACTGACGCTCCAGGCTTTTCAAGTGACTTCAGTGTAAATCCATCCACAGCTGAAAGCGACACACCGGGTTAAAGTCCACACGTGGAGGATGTTTAATCAACCAAGACATTTGAAATTATTCGTATCACTTTTTAACTTAAGTCTAATTTTCTTTAGTTTTGGAGTTTCAGTGGTTTGAATGTCAAATATTGAAATATTATTTCAATTTTAGGAAACTACGTGTTAGTTTTTCTTAATGCTGTGCAATAAAAGAGTAAAACAGAAATAATGAACTGGATATTATTTTTGACTTATATTTTCAATTTCGACATATTAGAAGGAATAATAATCTTTAGATCATTATTCTCATTTTTATTGAAAAACATTAAAATGATTAAAGTGTGATTTTGGCGGGGATCTGTATCAAACAAAAATATTTTCTTAAGCCTGTAGAATATGTTGTGTGGGTCAGGACATCTCTGCAAGAGAAAAAATATTTAATTTAAAATGTATTTTGACACAAATTTTGCCTTTAACAAATATTACGCCTGTGGCAATTTGAAAACTGCAGGAGGTCATAGAATTTCAATCAATTGTTAAGCCCTACTGGAGATATAACTATATGAAATAAATCTGTCTAATTCTTTCTTTCTATAAATTTCATTTAATTCCTGCTGTGTGCTAAAATCATAAAATTCTAGATGTGACCTGATAACCTCAGTATCACATGAGACTAACGGTCACGTGGTGGCTGGATTTTCCAGATGGAGGATATAGGATGACAGTCGTGCAGCGGTCTAAAAGCCTGCCTGTATGCTCATCTGACAGCATCCACAAACTTCCAGTAAATCCGGATGAAAGTGTTAAAGTGATAATGAACTGCTGGGATGATAAGTTCGAGCATTAGTGTTAGGGCATACCAGATGTTGTGAAAAGATAAAGATTTTGTAATTCCCAAAGCTGGAAAAGTGGACGTGATCCACCATCTCTGCCATGATACAATGATGAAAAGCATCTAAAAAAAAAGCAGCCCGACTGAGATTTCAGCTCTGAGGGAAGTGGAGGGTTTTCATGTGTTTTTTCTGTGTTTGCTCTGAATGATCAGGTTTTTTTTTTTCGTGAAAAAATTATCTCAGAGACGACAAGACAAACAAAAAGCTTGATGAGAAAAATACTACATACTGCGTCTGGTCATGAATGATTTATGAGGCATCTACAGAACATTGAACATAAACTGAGGATGAAGGCTTAATTCAGTCATCCACAATTGTAGAACGATGATAGAGGTGCACACGTATGCGTTAGACTGTGAAATGAAACCCACTGCCGCAATATGTGAACTCTCAACGGCAAACGGTGTCTTCCAAACGAAGTTCACCATGAAATATCTAGATCAGTTCTCGTGTCTCATTACAGATATAGCGAGTGACTGTCACTGGGCTGGACACAGTAAAAGGAAGACCTGCTGCACTGTATTAAAATTCAGCAGAGAGTCCTGACGTCACCTGACTCTGTTCCACTACAGTTCTTCTGTAGCTCCATTCAGTCTCTCAATCTGCATTTCTGTCATTAAAAAATGTTCTTCAGGTTTATCATCAATAAAATAAACAAGCTTCTACTACGACAGTTAAACAGGATACAAAAAAAAAAAAAATCTCACTTGAAAAAAGTCAGTGCAGATTGGCAGATACTCACTATAATTATTGGTTTCTCCATCCACCAACGCTCGATTCTAATAATAATCTTTTTCTTTTTATTCTGATAATTAACAGCTTGAAGCCATGCTTGCCCGTTGTCAAAGCAAAGTCTGGACTAGTGAATGTCTCTTGATTTGCTGCATTCTTTATAGTTTTTGGGCCTTTTGTGGCTCTATTTGATAGGACAGCTGAAAATATGACAGGACAGGTGTGGAGAGAAGGGGCGAAGGCCAGAATCAAACCAAATGGTCACCATAGAGGATCAACAGCTTCAGCACATGGGACCCACACCCCACAAACTGTGTCACCATGGTGCACCAACTTGCTGTATTCTGTTGTGCTGGTGATGATTAGCCTGCAGTGGTACGCAGCTTGTAGTAAATGGTGCTTATAAAAATCAAAAATACTGAATAAACAATAAAACAAGCACAAATAGCTGCAACCATTATGCACATAAATCCTCATGTTCGTGTGAACAATTAATCAGCTTCTCCTTTAGCTCATGACCAACCTTTCCACAAAATCTTCTACGTCTGTGACTTAGTTAGTTAGCTGAAGTTAAATGCACCTTTTCGTATAGGCCACTCCCATTGTCACCGCCCCTTTTTTGTGAATCGCATAAACCCGAAACACACATCTTCATGCACACACACACTTACATTCTAAATTACAGCCTCCTAGGATGAAAACTGTGCCTGTCGGACATTTTAGTGGACGAACCGACCCTGAACCAATGGAGCTGCTGGTCACAACTAATATTTTTTTTTAATTTTACCACTTTTACATGTGGAGTGAGCTCACATTATGTGCTCAAGTAAGTAAGAAAAAGGTCAATAAAATTTTAGCTCTATAGTTCAAAATCACGCATCACATTTTGCATCAGGGGGCTTTACACCTCTGTCCTTAGACCCTCAGTTTGGATAAGAAATACTACCCCAAAACCCCCTTTAACAGAGAGACAGAGGAGGGACAGAGGAGGGACAGAGGAGGGACAGAGGAGGAACCCCTCTCCCAGGAGGACAGACATGCAGATGTCATGTGTACATAGCGGACCAACAAAATCACTACAAATCAAATCAATCAAATCAAGTAAAGAACAAATCAGGGCACGGAAGCTTCAATAAAATGCCTTTGAGACTTTGAGAATAATTATGTTCTCATGAGTGCGGTTATTTACAAAGACGTTTTAGTCATTTTCATTAATACAAATGTACTCGGACAAATGTGATTTCAAATGCTACCTCTGTCAGAGGAATCAACCCTAATTTCTGAGGCCATAGTTTCTCATGATTACTGTTTTTTTAAGGTATATCCGACAAAGTACCAAAGAGAGGTCCATTTTTTTTAGGTTCCCAGTAGTGCTCCTTTTGTATTCAGATCCAAACATTTAAATTTTGGTCAAAGTACGAATGTTTTAGTGTCAAAATACTATTTTCCCAAGCTCTTCTAAAAACGTTTTCCCATGTGATTTGATGTAGATGTCTGTATGATAAGGTTGCTACATATAAACATCCAAGGTTGAGGGAAGAGAGAGGAGGGCATCAGTGCTGTCGCCCCTTTCCCAATGGCTGCACAGGAGTTTACATTTGAAAAACCCGGACTTGAACGCAGATGATTGTATCAAAAAGAAAACCCCAGACCTGAAAAATCATACAAGAGTGATTATGTTACCCAAATCATGATCTTTCCCCTAACCATAAACAAGGGTTTTCGGTCCCTAAATCTACTCAGATCTTATGTTGTCACATTATTAAACATGTAGTGTGAAGAAACAACATGTACAAAACAAGGGTTCCTTTGTCGACACAACCAACCCTGATGGAGTCACCCTTTAAGAAGCGCATAATACAGTCTCAATGCTCCAGGTTTGATATTAGCTGGAGACCTTTGTTACATTTTATCCATCTCTCAACCCCATGTTTACCAGTATTTAAACTGTTGCTATCCAATAAAGGTGAAATGGCAAAATATAATTTCACTGATGCTAATTCGCATGCTGAGCCTCTGTGCTTTTTAGACCTTGTGAGCACTAAGCTTAAGGACACGTCTTTTGATCTTATTTGGATTCAACGCGGTGCAGCCTCGCTCAGGTCAGTTCCACTAAACAAATCAACAGACGTGCGGCGAGAGCTTCACATTTGATTCTTAGGTGGGCAGCAGAAAGCAGAAGATCCATAGCTCTCCCCTTGTAAAGGTCACGCTGCCTAACAGCCGCAGACCAACTTTGTTAGTTTAGACGAGCTCGCGTCCACAACAATTCATGGATTACTCCTACTGCGTCAGATACGGACTTAGAACCCCCGCCGCCCCCTCCTGCACTACAGAATCATTTTGCTAATGGAATGCACCGAATGGGCTCTGAACTGCTGGAAAAAGGAGAGAAAGTTATTTCATAGGGAGCAGCAGATAATCCATTTTGCCAACACAGACCTGAGAGAGCACCCACTTATGCTATCAAGAGCACCGGAGACACTCTAATCCATAATCCACTCTTCATTTGTGATTGCTTACATCAGGAAATTGCTTGCATCATACGTCCAGACCTCGAATAATAACAAAGTATAAAATGACTGGCCTCACGCTGCAGCTCCAACCTGGTTTTGTATGCAGGGTCGGTGCTGGCCGTGCGACAGCAGCGACTCTCACAGCAGCTAATGGAGAGCTTATGCTTTGCCAGACATTCACAGACGTGGAAGTGGCAGCGGCAGCAGTAGTAGAGTGTGTGTGGCTGTCTGGCTTTTGTGTGTGAGCTCCTGTGTGAGACACAGCAGCACAAACGTTTGCTGTGCACTCACAGTTTAATTACTATTGCAGGAGTCCACAAATCGTCATGCTTTAGTCGTGCAGTTGTACATCCTTTATCAAATGAAAGAAGAAAACTTCTAAAAAAAAAATGTGAACTGTGGGCAAAACCACAATGTTGCCTGTTGCAAATTTGTCAGCAGCAAGAAGTTGTTTTCCTCTGGGATATTCTACAGTGTGCGCCGTGATGAAGCTTCCATATACTGCAAAATAGACGACATGATGAAATGGGCTTCGGTCTCTCTTCATCAAAACTGCTTATTATTTCATCAGAATGTTTTGGTTGCATGTCTTTGTTGACCTTATTTCCACTTGACGCCAGCCATTTTGAACTTTTGTCACACTGAGAGTTGGAATCTTTAATCAGAAGAATGACATTTATATAAAAACGAGAAAACTGAAAAATCAGAGGTCCTCTGCACAGTAGTAGCATTTAAATTTACGCAGGTCAAACAGAGTTCACATTTTTAATCTAGTTCTCTTTGGATTATTGTTGTATTTTTATTTTATTTTTTTTGGATGAAATATATTATATAGACATAAATATAGTAGCAGGATATATTGGATATTTATTACAGTTTTTAAGATGCGGACTGTGTGTGGAATGTGAATATAATTGTGTGGGGCTCAGAGGAACCTATATCATTGACTAGAGAGTCTGATGAAGCATACAATCTTCCACCAGCAGAAAAATAAATACCACACAGTGCGGCAACTATTATTTCCATTATCGATTAATCTGCAGATTATTCTCGTTTATTTGCTTCAAAGTGTATAAAATACTAGAATATTAAAATTGTTATTAAAATGCCCTAGGTGGCATGTTGAAATGCCTGTTCTGAATGCAAAAAAGAGCCATGAGAGCCAGATGAGATTGACAGAAAACAGAGAATAGCAGAACACTCTCATTTGAATAGCTGGAATCAGAAGAATTTTGACAGTTTTGCTTAAAAAAAAATGAGTGAAATTGCTTATCGACTCACAAAACAGATGCCAATTAAGAAGTTTTGAGCCTCTTTTTATTGATAAAGCTAGTGCTGCTTTAGAAACAAAGTGTGGACTTCAATCTCACCTGATTTATACTTGAAGATTTGTACATAAAATGAGCTACTGACTTTGGGGATAGTAAATACAGTGACTGCTTGAATGTGGCATGACAGTTAATTAAATCACCACTTTACAACCAACAGCCTTGTTAAAGTCAGGCAGCTGCAAAAGAGCTCATACTCAAAATGCAAACCTGGATTCAGATGCATTAAACAGATCTATTCATTATGTATGCTTGTATGGATACTGTATAGAGTGACCCGATGGCCTCAAGATCTTCGTTGAATGTCACCCTCTCTCTTTACCTGTGTTTCCTGTCTGTATCTCACACTTAAGACAAAAATGCCCCCAAAATCATCTTAACTAGAGACCATCTTGCAGTTGAATCACACCAGCTGCAGCGCCCGTCAACATGTTCTGACCCATGAGTCCTCAGCAGTCACACATTATTACATAAGTACTCAGTATTCATTAGCCGGATCAAACCTATCTTCAAACTCCACCTTCATATTGATCTCAATAACACACCTGTAAAATTTCACGACAGCAGCTTGCACGGTTGTGACGCCACCGTGTTGACAACATCTGTCCACAGACAATATAAACACCTGCCAGTGTGCTCGAAACTGCCACAGTAATCCCGAGGACCGCATTTTGCCGTGATAACACACACAAACACACAAGGTGAAATATTACCCAATGTCTTAGAGTGGGTTGGAATGATGAATAAAACTGTGATACAGTAAAATGAATGGGCCACTTCCCTACATCCTACCCGCATACTTCGGGAACGACCAACCATCTTCAAACTCAACCATCATTTTGAACTCAACTGCACACCTATAAAGTTTCTTGACTGCATCTTGTACGGTTGTGATGCTATCACATAGACAAAGTCTGTCCACAGACAAAGAAACACCTCACAGTGCTCAAAACTGCTTCTGTGCAAGTTCCTGCTACAGTAGGTGTCTCCAGGACCACATTTTGCCATGGCAGACAACACGCACATGCTGTTGTAGCTGATAAAGATTGTATGATATGGATCAATATACACAACAGAAGGCCCAAACTGGTCCTTGCGTTTTCTTACATTTTGCCACCTTGAGTGTGATGGAAACTCAAGATGGCTGCCACTGAACTCTAATCCATTATTTACAGATGCCAAAAGGCCAAAATGTGTTGTTGATATGATATTCAAAGAGAGAGTAGTGCAGTTTTTATTCTCCTCTTGAAAACCTTTTTGCACTGACTGTATTTAAATAATTCACCTGTGTATCTTTCCTTAAAGTGTGTATGCTGCTCCACATTTTAACCTCCCTCTCATTCCTCTGGTTTTAGGTGGCTCAGGTCCCTGTGGAGGCCTGTGAGCAGTACGGTACATGTGCTGAGTGTCTGAGCTCTGGTGACCCGCACTGTGGCTGGTGTGTCCTGTATAACATGTGAGTCTGCTTCCTTTATTTTCTCTCTCTCCACACACACTCACACACTCACACGTCACAGCCGAGGGATTAAAACCACGACATTACTGTTTACCAAACAGCTCGTAGAAAAGCTATAAATAAGTCTGAGCATGTGGTCATATGATTTGTGCAGTTTAATATAGCGGCCTGATTGTGCTCCCTGGAGTTCACCATCATCAACAGCTGGTGGGACAAACAGAAAACCAGGAAGTGGTTTTGTGTGGACAGTGTGATCCCTCTTAAATAGCACTATTTAGGGACAGCAGAGACTGCATGCCCACGAGATTTTATTGTCCGTCAGGCGTAGGAGAGGACGATTTGGTGGAGCGGGGAGGGATTAGCCTGCAAGTCGCAGCGGGTGTGCAAACTGTACCTCTGCATACCCCGGGAACATTTTGGACCTGACGGAGCGAGCTTATCTCCTCCATCTTAATTATCTGACCCCCAGGTTAGCTTGCATAATACCTCGATATGGAGCAAAGGGGATTCGGGAGATTAAAACCCTGTGTTTCTGTCCCAGCTGCTGTGTTTGAAGCTGACCTCAGCCGGGAATTTACCCCTGCCTCATCATTGACGTCTGCATTTCAGCTAACAATATCTCGCCGATGATCAGAAGTATTTAAATTGCAGCTCTGTGTTATCAAATGAAGTGAGAGGAAAAAATAATGTTTGGTTTTAATCTAAATTACCTCATTAAACGGTTGTTTCTCCTTTTTTTCCTGAGTGCTGACTTTGTCTGGAAGTCCCATTACGCTGTTTATTTAAATTAATGCCTCACACTTATCAGTGAATGGATAGGCTGCTGTTCCCTCAAGTAACCCAAAGTGAATCATGATCCCTCACACTGCAGAACGAGCTACTTTATTTTTCTCTCTATTAAACCCAGACTGGGCTATTTTTTTGCACTCTTAGAAATAAGGGTGCTAACTAGAACCATAAAGGGTTCTTCCGCTTGTCCTCATGGGAGAACGCTTTTTGGCTTCTGGTAGGAACCTTTTATTGGGGTTCCACTTGAAACACTTTCAGATAGTTCTACCTAGAACTCAATATAAAGGACTATCTGTGAAAGGTTTCACCCAGAGCTGTCTATGAGAGGTTCTATAGAGAACCCAATCCTCTCTGGAGGTTCTATCCAGAATCTTTCCACTTTCTGGGTACTAACAAGAACCCACCCAGACTGTTTGACCTCGAATCCTTTTATATCGCAAGGGTTTCATGTAGAACACACTCAGTGAGTTCTACCGAGAACCCTTTTATATTTCAAGGCTTTTATAACTAGAATTCACCCAGGAGGTTCTGCCGAGAACCTTTTTATATTCCGAGGGTTTCATCGAGAACCCAGCTACGGCGTTCTGCCAGGAACTTTATTTATATCCTCAGGATTTTAACTAGAATCCACCCGAGAACCTTTTTATATTCCAAGGGTTTATCTTGAGCCCAGCCAGGATTTCAACAATCCTTGAAGAGCTCTTTCTTCGAAAAAGGGATCTTCGGATGAAAAGGGTTCTTAAAGGAACTCTTAGTTTTAAAAAGAGCCCTTGACAAAACCTTTAATCAAAAAAGGTTCTTCAGAAGCAAACGATTCTGGGTAAAACCTCAGCCCTTTCAGGAAGAACCCTTTGGGAACCCTCATTTCTGAGAGTGCAGCCTTTGAATGACTCTCACAGAGTGCCATGCAGACCTCTTTCAGGCTCTCACTTTCCCACCCCTGGCACGGTGCACCAAAGCACCTATCTGACAGAGTGTGTGTGTGTGTTTGGGGGGTGTAGCTGAACATGCACAAAGCCTGAAGGAAAAGGGAACAAATGGCTCCATCAGACAAAACACAGCGAATAAAAGAGATGAGAGATGAAAGGCATCCTCTTTTTTTTCGGAGCCACTTCAGCTTATGAGCGGTCAGGAGGTGACTGTCTATACTCCGGTGGCTGCGGTCCGCCTCAAGGAGCCGAGCCAGCAACAGCTGTCACCGCGTTTCCATTCCGCCTTTATATTGTGTTGTAATTACAGCAGAGGCCTCCGTGCTCTTTGAGCTCTCTCAGGAGGTGCCACCCCCTCAACTGCATCTGAGAGTGTATTAAGCACTATCTCCCCCCCTCGCTGTGCGCATTACACATTTAAAAGAAAGAGATGATGGTGTACAGCCAAAATACTCTCTCTGAGTTTGCCATTACAATTTTAGTCTACAGCTGAGAAATCCCTTGTTCTTTTTAAAGGCATTGTTTATGTTTAAACACAGACTGTCTGGTACTGTCAGACACTGCAGAAACTCAAAGAAATCAGTATCCACACAACCATATTACAACAACAAATCCTCATTTCTAAAACTGGACAAATTGCTAAAAGTTTTAAAAATCCGTTCCATTCCCTGTCATAACTTTAAATGTATTTTTACTTTGCATTTCTCTCTTACATGATTATTCTAGGGTCAAACAATGCTGCCGACCCTTTCACTTCTTACTTTTAATTGCCTGTTGGGATCTCGATTTGAAGCTTATTCTACTGTTTCACTCAGTCTAATTTCCTCTGCAGAAAAGCACAGTAGAAATGTGAAAGGAATGATCTGACCGAGCATCTGTCTGTCAGACAGCAGGTGCAGGAGAAGGAGAGATGACCAAAAAACAAATTAAACATGCACAATCCTATATTATGTCAAGTTTTAAACATGCATTAAACCACTTAAATTCATACCTGAGATGTGTCTACATAACATGCTTCAAGGAGCAGTTAGGTGACTACCAATGCCAGCTCAGCTTTGATTCAAACATGAACTTCACTATTAGTCTGACCAGAAAAGGTGCCAGTACTGTAATTCAGCAGCTGCGTGACGTGATCACTGCATGTGGCTTGGATATATTGATATTTATACACATATGTTGCAATATATCCCACTTTAAATGTATTTTGTATGAATTTCATGACATTCATAACATACAATACAGTTTGTACATACATTTTTATTTGGTTATTAATATTTTTAATGTAGCTATTGACACAAATCAAATGTACACACATATAATATTGCATATATTCTACAATAAAACAAACTGAAAATATAAAATATGATATCTATTGCCCTACAGATTAAATGGATAATGGTAATGATGATGATAATGATAGCCATGTGTTTACACAGATACACAGTTCCCCAGTTGTTTAGGGGTGCATACCGCTTGATTTTTTCCCCTCCACTGAATTGCCCTACTAAGCCTCTGATTGGCCAGTATAAGTGCCTTTGTTGGATTGTTTGGTTAGGTTTGGTCATGATGAGTGAGATGGTTAACATTAGAAAAAAAAAAAGTCAGGGTCAGAGTCAGTCAGGGTCAGGGTAGGTGTGGGTCTTCACAGAATATAGGCGAGGGGGAAAAAAGACTCACAAAGAGGTGACGGTAGTCAATAGGAAGTAACGGTACTCAAGTGGACATAAATCAGAAGTGCTGGTACTCAGCACTGGTGTATGTTGGTTATGTAACCAGACTGTCTACAGACATGCAAGCAGCTGGCTGTATTTAGTCACAGATGTGCTTTTTGTGAAATGCTAATGTCAGCATGTTAACATGCTCACAAAGACAATCCTAACAATCTGATGTTTAGCAGGTACTATATAATGTTTAGCACGTTCCCTGTCTTGGTTTAGCATTAGCATGCTAACACTTGCTAATTCGCACTATACACAATGTACAGCCGAGGCTGATGGGAATGTCAAAAGTTTTTCAGGTATTAAGTCATAAATCTAAGTTTTGCACAAACTGAAATTTTGACTTGCTGATGGCACTAGTTGAAAAGTCAAATTTAATGGCAATCCATGTAACAGCTGTTGAGATATTCCACTCAAAACTGCAAATATGAACCCAAGCGGCAACCTCCAGAGCTGAAAAATGAAGCCAAAAATTGATTGCTACTTGAGGCTGGCTCCAAATGTGAGTCAGTCCCCACAGAACCACATGTTAAAATGCCCAAATTGACAGCAGAAATAAACACGTTTACAGCCTGCTGCAAAAACTGGTTTTGCTCTCTTTAGCTAATTTTCCCATTCATGACAACTGTAGGGAGTTTTATTTATATATAACTCGCCCATTTAGATTATATTAACATTTAAAACTTATGCATATTTAAAGGCATGGCCGTTTTGAGTGACATGCAGCTGCTGTCATATGTGGCTAGGTAGCCGCTTTATTCGGCCACCTCAGCTCTACCCATGGTCCAACCTGTGGATGACGTGATGGGGACAACATCTATGATTTATACAGTGTACTTGTGAGTTTCACGGTGGCACCAAAGGGAAAGGCACAGGATCACCAGTCAGACAGTAGGATTCATCCTCTTGGCACCATGAACATCTGTACCAAATTTCACGGCAACATTTTCAGGAGTTGTTGAGATATTTCAGTCTGTATCAAGGTGGTGGACCAATGGACCAACATATAGAACCATGAGCTTGGCTAAAAATCTGAGAGTTTTCAGGCCATAATTAATCATTAAACTTTCTGCACTCCTTTATACATTTTTAATTATGAGTCCCTCTTTTTCTCCACAGGTGCTCGAGGAAGGATCGGTGTCAGAGGGCAGAGGAGACCTTCCGTTTTGCCACTGACATTGACCGCTGTGTGAAGGTTATCGCTCACCCGGACAGCATTGCTGTATCAGCACACAGTGTCCCTGTGAGTGTGCTTATCATTCCACCAATCACTGCCCTGTCACTCCGCTCAATGGCGTTGTTTATGAGCAATCGCAGAGAGTAGCCTTGTACAGCCACATGTACACTAAGTGTGAGCCTGGTAGAGAAGATTAGTTTTGCTAGAGGTGAAGGGAGAGAAAGAGAAGGGTGATTCTTCCTGAATGGCATCCGCTCTATTTATTTTGGTTCAAACACGTGTACTGTGGGATGGCAGACAAGTGTGAAAAAATTAGGTGGGAGTTATTTTTGTGGCAGTGAGCTTCTCTGTCTGAATCTGCGATGCGATGCATCTGCCAAAAGGTTGATTATATTTCCTAAAAGCTTAATTCAGGTTTTTTGTACAGTAGCCAAGAGCACAGAGGAGTGAAGTACAGTAGGAGGATTATTTTAAGGGAATAGTTTGTCATTTTGGGAAATACACTTACTTGTTTTTTTTTTTCCCCGAGAGTTAGATGAGAGGATTAATTCCACTTTTGTATCTGTTAAATATAGAGCTGGAGCCAGCAGCCAGTTAGCTTTTGTACAAAGACTGGAAACAGGGGAAGCAGCTAGCCAGTCCAAATGTAACAAACCTGCCTACCAGCACCCCTGTAGCTCAATAATTAAAACTATATATCTTGTTTCATTACTCTGTTCAAAACCGGGAGTGTAAAACCAACAAAATACAGTTTTACAGGGAAGTTATGTGATGGACTGTTTCTTGGCAGTAAATGCCTGGGGTCAGTTTAGCTGTTTTTAGAGGTCAGCTTTTGTACGGATTATACCAACAAGATTTAATGTGTTAATTAGCGAGCTTAAGAGGTGCTGATGGGCAGATTTTGTTCTTTTGGACAGAGCCGGCTAGATGTTTCTCCCTGTTTCCAGTCTTGAACTGTTTTCATATATGCACTCTGAACTACTGTATGTCCTGAGAATCAGGTCAGGATATTGTGTAAATGTGTCCTCTCACACAGGCAACATGCAGAAAATTGTTCGCATCAGATGTGTTAGAAATAATCCATATAGTTTGGGTTTTCTGGACCGATATTAATACAAACCTAGTTTTGAAATTAACAAATTGTGATGGAAGCAGAGAAGGATGATAGTTGCAGAGATGAGCTGACTCGTCAGTGACACTTTTTTCTCAGGATGGCGGAGTAGGGAGGGACATGCCTTCATCATCCTGGGAAAAATATAGCTGCCTGGCAGGAGGAACACTCCGTGGTGTGCTGATTGCTGGACACACTTTTACTGTCCTGACTGTGTTCACATTTTTTCACATCAGAGACAATGAAGAAATGCATTAAGTGTGATATCAGAGTCGAGTAGGCTGATACTGATCGGCAGATAGTCTGTTTGAAAACAAAAATGATCAGTGGCTTCACAGGTGAGCAGCTGCACACTGGCAGTGTCATCAACACGCCCACTTGCTCGCTCAGACACTGAGCTGTTGTATTCACACATGAGGCTCACCTGCACATAAGACTAGGGAGCTGGCAAGACAGACATTTGTGTTCACACATACAGTCCTCTGGGCAGTTTCTACATAATGCGGGTTGCAACGCATGTATGAGAAGGGTTTTGGAAAGTGGCTAAGCTAAGCTGACTATCTACTAGCTCCAGGTTCATACCCACCAGACAGATATAAGAGTGGCAAAGCTTCGACCAGAAAATGAATAAACAGTTTCAAATTAGAATATTCCTTTAAAGCTACAGTTGGTATCTTTTAGAAAAATAACTTCTGTTATAATTACTGAAACTTTCACCGTATCCTCACAGCAGCACACGACAGAGATAATATGAATTTTAAAAAAAAATCAGGGTTCTCTTAATGCTGCCAACAGCATTTGCAAGAATCCAAACGAAAAAACAACCAATCAGAGCAAGCTCCTGAACCTGCACCGCATGAAGCAGAGACTAGTGTGCTAACCGCTAAGAGCAACTGATGCAAAGTGCAAGACATAGACGTCTTTGGGAGCTAACTTAGTGGCTGGCTAGCTTTGACTTGACTGGTTTAGGGTCGACATCTGTCTATCTTTGGTTTTAGAGGGTTATATTAATAAATTACTCTTGCTGGGAAGCTTTTATTGCACTTATAGTAACGTAACAAGTTGACGTCAACTTGAGTAACTTCATCTGTCTCTTCTCTGCTCCGCTCAGTGTTGTGTGTGTGTGTGTGTGTGTGTGTGTGTGTTTGGAGCCCATGGATGCAAGCACACAGCAGAGGAGAGAAAGGAGTCGAGAGAAAGTGTGACAGTAAATGACAGCAAAGTGCAGTAAAGGCTTTCACGCTGAGCTGAAATCAAACAGGTGCACATAAATTACGTAAATGACAAAAATAAAATATTTAGTTTCTTTCAGGGGGGCAGGTGGTCCTGTTGGGCAACATTTTGTGTCGGAAGCTGGCTCTGATTGGTTGTTTTTGGTTTAGACGAGGTGTCTTGCAAACGCCATTAGGAGAAGCCAGAAGAACCTGTTTTTTTCATATATTATCTGTCTCATGTACCACTGTCAGGATATAGTGACAGGTTCAGCAAAAAGTTTTTATACAAATTACCAACTGCAGCTCAGTTCTTAAAAAAAATACAACGAAATGTGTTATATTTTACTGTCAAAACACTGTCACAGTTCGTCACAATACCCATGCACCAGGCCAGTCTCATTAAATCCTCTCCCTCCTTTTCTTTCAGCTTCTGCTGGAGGTGAATAATGTTCCAGACCTTTCTGCTGGAATCACCTGTTCATTTGGCCATCAGGCCCAAATAGAGGGTCACGTCAACGGGAACAGGGTTATGTGTCTGTCCCCGGCTGGGAAGGAGGTCCCTCAGATACCAGAGGGACAAGGTGAGCTCAGACATCATGTGTCAAAACACACAAATCAGAAATGACGTTATACATCACAGCAAGGGTCTTCAGTGTTTCTCAGGTCATGGATCCCTTAGCTGATAGAGAAACGGAGGAGGGACAGCTTGCTACATACACTGCATTAAATATTTTCAGTTGTTCTCTCATTTGTACTGCCTAGTCAGTTGTAGCATGGCTAATGTTAGCTGCATTAGCGTCACCCTCTGCACTTTTTGGTGGTTTTTGATGTGAAGGGAGTCTCTTGCTTGTGAAGTTACAAAATGTTCATTGTGGCTTATAAGAGTTTCTGTACACTTGTGATAATAATACCGCTAATTCTACACTATGTGATATTGATACTTAGTTAACATTTTGCCATTATGGTAAGGTGCTGCACGGTGATTTAGGTTAGCTAGCTCACATGATTCCACAAGGATTCATGGGCAGCCATATGTCAATGCTGTGTTCTTGTTGTTTTTTTAATGAATGGGCTGATTCATCCTTGCTAATAATATGTTGGGCACATGATGTGTATTTTCAGAGATATTTAAATTTTTGTGGGAAAAAATGACTTTCAAAAATAACCAAAACAAAACAACAATTTGGGGGAACACCTGCAGTAACTCTGAATCGAGTAGAAGTTCTGATTCAACTTCTGTACTCAGGTAGAAGTGAAAAAGCACAGGCTCTGAAATGTATCCAAAGTATAAAAGTAAAAAGTCATCCTCTGACTGGCATCTATTCTACCAGCTGTGTAATTTGTGTTATGTCTTTTTCATCTTTTTAGTTTTGCATCTTGTTACGTATTATGTGTCGTTTTTTGTCTTGTTTTCATCCTATTACATCTTTTTTGTCTTTTTATGTCTTCTATGTTGTTTTTCATCTCGTGACATCTTTTTGTCTTGTTACATTGTTTTAACCTTTTTCATTGTTACATTTTGTACATTATGTTGTTTTAGTTGTTTTTGTCTTTTTCGCCTCGTTACATCTTTTATACCACTTTTTGTCTTGTTACATGTTTTCGTCTTGTTAAACCTTTTTTGTTGCAATACATCTGTTGCGCGTGATTTGCACTGATAGATACACCAAGAGATCAAAATAATCAATAATTCCACTGGAATGCATTAAAACAACAAGCCTTGTTACGTCTTTTTTCACCTTGTTCAACGTTTTAATTTTTAGTCACTACATCTTGTTACGTCTTTTTTTTGTCTTGTTACATCTTTTACGTAATTTCTCGTCTTGTTAAGTCTTTTTGTCACATTATTCATTTTTCGTTTGTTCATCTTAACTTGATAGTCTTTTCGTCTCTTTTACATTGTTGTGTGTGATGTGCACTATAGGTGCACCAAGATGCCGTCTCTTCTTTATGTATTGTTCCATCCACTCAGGTTGAAATTTCGATGTTAGGAAGTTGCGCCAAAAAGCAAAATAAAGATGATCAATATTTCCACTCGAAGGCATTAAAACCAAAGTACCGAGCCTGTTTTGAAACTATAAGTAGTAAAAAGAACAGATATTTGTGTTCAAACGTAAGGAGTGAAAGTAAGAAGCTGTCAGGGAAATAAATACTTAAGTTAAAGTACAGATACCTGAAAAATATACTATAAACAAAGTATTTGTACTTAGTTACTTCCCACCTCTGAAGAATACACAGGTCGAAGGTGATGCAAAATGTAAAATATCAATATTCCAGACAAAAAACAGCTTTCCTTTCAGACTGACCACCTTGCATTTTTTATTTATCCAAAGAGTTTGATAAGTGCCAAGGAGCAGTAGAATTTTCTCACAGCATACACAGTAATCCTTCAATTGAAGTTCCTGACTGAAGGTTTGTTCGTGACAACAGCAATATGCCCTTGCAGAGACGCAGACACCAGGTGGCTCTTTACAGAAGTGTGATAAAAGTATTAACATTTTTTTTCTCATTTTGACCTCCTCTTTTCGCTCATTGTTTTGCGTCTCTCACCCATCCTTTTTGTCTCTCTCTCTGTCTCTCACCTCTTTTTCACACTGTTCTCTCTCTCTCTCTCTCACATCACATGTTGTTCATTCCCTCTCTCCGTCATTTCACTTGATATGCTCTCTCTGTCCTCTCTTTCCCTCAGACTGGGCTGGCGTAGAGCTTCGTCTGAACTCGAAAGAGACCGGTCAAATGGTCGCCAGCACAGAGGTGAAGTTCTACAACTGCAGCACACATAAAACGTGAGTCCAGCTGCTACTGAGCCCCTCCCTCTTCCCACCCCCATCCCCACCCCCCCACATTTGATTTGTTCAATAGATGGGAGAGCACAACTTAATTTAGGGCAATGATGTACTGATGCTCACAACTCCACTTAAGATCGGGCTGTTAGATAACCTCTGAGTTCAATTTATCTGTCAGGTTTCATTTAAATCAACATGATGCATTTGCCATGGCCTGTTTGTTTCGACTTTGCTTAAACTGGCAGTTTGTGGGCTTAATGCTTACAGATTTAAATACAAATAACTTCTGATTTTCTGTCAGCTATTCTTAAAAAAACTCTCAATGACCTCTTTTAATACCCTAAAATTTGGCAAAGCATATATGCTCTTTTTATGCAATACTGTATATGTATTCACACCTTGAAACTTCCTGTTAAATCCACATTGTTCATGAGCAGCTTTACTGGTGCAGCTGAGTATGCTTCGCTGTAGGCCAGCAGTCCCCAAGGACCCCTAAAGAGATAAGCATTCGACTCACACACACACCCACTTTCTGACTTGACTTTGTCCTGAGGGGCCCCGCCAGAGAATTGTGTTTGTTGTAAGATATGAGACTTAGATTTTTAGCCTTGCTCTGGTGCCTTGAGGGGAGATAAAATAATGTAAATTAAAGAGGACTTTATTTAAATGCTCATCTGTTTTTTTCACCCTGCCAATATAAGCTTCCCGGCTGGGCAGGGAGGCAGCTTTGATTTTGAGCCATTATGCTAATGTCAACTGTATTTACCGTTAACAGTAAACTATGACAAGAGCGTTTCTTTCTGAATAACAATTACAAGCAGTGCTATAAAGGTGGATGTTGTAAGGATGAAGGCCAATTAGCAGCATTTGTCAGCTGTAAGTGAAGTCTTACAGAGACACACACATACTTTGCTTAAGTAGAAGTACAAATTACTTGTGTCAAAAAAGATTCTTATAAAAGTATTAAATAGTGATTCAACTTCTTTACTTGAGTTAAAGTGAAAAAGGACTGGCTTCGAAATGAATTCAAAGTATAAAAGTAAAAATGTAGGACATTTCTGCGCAAAGTTAACTGAACCTAAACTTTTCTCGTTGGCCGAGTCTTCCTCTCCTTGTCTGTTTTGTCTGTGTTATGTCTGTCGTCCATTATATGACACTGATGGATACACCAAGAAATGGTCCTTTCTATGTGTTACTGTACCATCCAGTTAGGTTAGCATTGCATCAACCAAAGTTTGTGGGGGTTTTTTGTGTCAATGGAAACAAGGGCCTCATGCATGAACATTTTCGCATTCTTACTTTTCGTATGAAGGGCTTGTACGAACACGGCACGTCAGATTCAACAAACGCTCGTAACTTCAGAAAACCGTGTAAATTATCCACCGGTGCGTATGTGAGTGCACGTGCCTGAGACTTGTGAATTAGCATAGTTAACACCCCAATAATACCATATAAGGCTACGCTTCCTGCTCCATATGTCAGGAAGTGTTCATTCATGAAAATGGCATCAAAGAGTAAAAAGAAGAACTTTACAAGTTTGGAGTTTGACGTCCTGCTTTCAGAGACCCATAAAGGAAAATCTGTCATTTTAACAGCATCAGCAGTGAAATTAAAAGACCTGCTAAAGCAAAGAAACGGGAAAAGCGAAGCTGTTAATGCCGTGTTACCTGAGGGTCGGACTGTCACTGAAATAAAAAAGAAATGCCTCAATATGAAAATGACTTAAGAGATACTCGCCACAGCCACAGTATGGGATGAGCGATGGCTGCAGTGAGAGGAGAGGGTTAAAGGGAAGTTTTCATCACAGAGAAAGAGGACAGAATAAGTGAGGATGTTCACCTGGACAGAGACTTCATAAACCTGCATGTGCAGATATATGACCTGACAGCAGGTAATAATAGATCATTGAATGAATGATGATAGTCTTTATATATAAATTTACAATTGTATTATAATTTGAAATGTAGTCAAACAGACTGCACATGACTCTACGACAGGTCTGGACCACTCGTAAAATGTGTTTGTATCTGAAAGAAAATTCAAAATACGAGAAAATTGGTGAATGCCACAAGTTCTCTTAAATCACTCGCACACACCACTTAAGAACAAATCTGTTCGTACGAGCGGTTCTTGCGTGAGGCCCATTGACATCGTAAAGGATCTAAAAGCCAGTAGGGGAGGTTTTCAGTATCAAGTAACACTTGCAATGATTTCAATGTGTATCAGTACATTTTGAACTTTTTTTTAGCATCTTTTAACAAAACTGTGATAATACCAACAACTGTGAGTTTTGGTAACTATAATTGTGATAGATAATTTTTCTAACTGTTTCATCTCTATGCCACACACTGCTAGTGGGCCAACAGAGAGGATTGAGAGGGATTATTTTCCTTTTGTTTTGTTTTTTAAGAAAATCCTGCCTAGTTTGGCTTTAACACAGCCTTTTTACTTTTTCATTCACTTTCTGTGCGTGGTACAGTAACAGCTGAGTGAGGTAAAATTAATATCTCCTTTCTTTTTTGAGGTGTTATGAATTGAACTGACAGTTGTTAACCCTTAACTGTGCTGTGAATTATACTGGACCACGACCACACAAAAGCTGGATCCAGGGATATACACACACAGTTCACTCTGGGAGGGAACATTTGATTGATGGTGTATTCACTGCCAAACCCAGGAAATTAGCTCACAGTGGATACACATGCCACGTACTCAAAATGCTCTTTGACTGCGACATGAATGCCCCAATATAACCATATTAAGCCATTAGAGAGAAACAGTCGGAAGCTCATCACATCCGCCCCACACCAATACGGCCTCCATTAGCTGCAGGAGTGACCCTGCGAACTCCTGTGATTAATATTTCAGACCAAACACACTCCTAACCTCTTCTTCCACCTCCCCCACTACCACCATCACCTCAGCATCACATCACCCTCCATAATTAATTATCCAGTGTTTGCAGCTCCCTGCCAGTCTGGTTCTATTAATACCCAACCCCCCAAATTTCTTTCTCACACACATACACAGAGCACGTAGGTTTTTATGTCCATACTGGCCCTGGGCAGCTAATTAATATCAAAATTTAATGGTGCTGCACTACATTTATTGGCATTTGTAGCTGCAGTATTGGAGTGCTGCTGGTGGTTTTATAGTTTCGTCATGGTTTGATCTTATTGCATGGTCAAATTCACAAGAGCAGACTCAGATACCGCATGGATCTGTTTTCTGCACAGTGGTACAGCTCTATTATACGCAGCAAAGTCTACATACCCCCTGCAGGAAAATATGACACGTTCAATTTCCAGCTCTCCAATTGCTCTGTTTGGTATATCGACAGCTGTGCATCACCCACCTATGTGCTCTCATCTCTTTACCTCTCAGTTATCCACCCGGAGTACAATCACAGCCCTGTTTGTTGAACAAAATGTGATTAAATCCAGTCTAACGGGGTTATTTCAGCACAAGATTAATCCACAACTGACCGTCGGCTGCAGTCAACTGAATCAGAGCCAGAGATGTTGTGTAAATCTGCCGGTCAAATATTCAGCTATCACTATTATGTAAATAATCCACAAATTGGACAGGTGAGTTTAAAAATGTAGTTTTCATTTCAGTCAAAAACCTGAAATATAAAGCAACATTATGTAAAAAGAAAAAACTCAAAACTCAGGCTGCTATACATAAATAAAGGTTTCAAAAGGGCTCTTCCTGAAGGGCTGAGGTTCTACCCAGAACCATTTACTTCTGGAGAACCCTTTTTTGAATAAAGGATTTGTCAGGTATTCTTTGCAAGATGAAGGGTTCCTTTAACATCACTTTTCACCCAAGAGCCCTTTTTATAAGAAACAGTTCATCATAGATTATTGAAAGAGGTTTGCTAAGGGTTTTTTGTCCCAAAATGCACAGTGGTTCTCAGTAGAACCTTAAAATAAAACTGTAAAAAGGTTCTTCATAGAGGCCTGTGGGTGTGTTTTTGATAAAACCTTGAGATTATAAAAGGTTCTTGATAGAACACTCTGGGTGTGTGCTTGACGGAACCGTTGGAATACAAAAAGGTCCTCAGTAGAACTGACTGGGTGGGTTCTAGGTATAACCCTTGGAATACAAAAAGGTTCTTGATAGAATCTCCTGGGTGGGTTCTAGGTAAAACCCATGGAATATAAATAGCTCTTGGTAGAACTGCCTGGGTAGGTTCTTGTTGGCGCCTTTAGAAGGTGGACAGGTTCTGGATAGAACATCTAGAGAGGGTTCGCAATGGAGCCATTACAGCACAGAAAGGTTCTCTGTAGAACCTCTCATAGGGGGTTCTGGTCTGGATGAAGTATAACCTTATATGTTGGGTTCTGGGTAGAACTCTTTTGAAGATTTCTAAATGATACCTTTATAAAAGGTTCTACCAGAAACCAAAAAGGGTTCTGCTATGGGGGACAAGACGCAGAACCCTTTATGGTTCTTGTTTGCACCTTTATTTCTAAGTGTGTATATCAACGTGCACATAGCGTGTTCTCATCCTTGTTACGTATTTTAAATCTTTTCATACATCATTGTACCAGCTGCTTTAGAGTGCTTGAAGTGACAGGGACACTTGAATAGTTACTCTCCTGCCAAGACCTCATGCTTAAAGTCATTTATTGTCCTCCACGACAAAAAGACCATCATTCATGCTGTTTCTGCATAGAAAACCGGGGACATCTGATCTTTCCATGAAACACAATGACAAGATAAATTCAGCAGAAAGCCATAATCCTTTATCAATCTCCCCTTTTCAAATCCTCTTCTTCACCCAGGAAAGGAAGATGTAGATGATGGGTAGGAAATAAAGAGGGATTCATCTTTTTGTTTTTTAACGTACTGAGCGATGCAGAGCCGCTCAGTACACAGGAGGTATGATGAAAATGTTGCAGTATGTAGTCATGTGTTCATTTTGTCCTGCAGGTGTCTATCCTGTGTAAACAGCACGTTTCGCTGTCACTGGTGTAAATACCGCAACCTATGCACCCACGACCCCAGCAGCTGTTCTTTCCAGGAAGGCAGAGTTAACGCCTCAGAGGTATTGTAAAGTTACAGTTTCATTAGCTGATTAAAGTGTAGCTTTCAAAAGCACAATTAATCTGTTCCTGTGTGACAGTTTTACCTTGAAGGCATATTCCATGATTTAAATGTGAAAATATAGCTCCAAGAATGAACCAGACGAACGGTGCAGACACACTGGATCTGTTGATGGATGTCAAGTCATTGGATCCTGTTCATTTTCTATGGAGAGCAGCAGATCCATGATGGATATGGCAAATGAGTTGATGGACAAGTCGCCGTATCTGAATTTGCATAATCACGATTCAGCCTCCACTTTATGCAAATGAGTCCCTCCAGCACAATGCACCGTGCTCACGAAACTCAGATCAAACTGTCAAACTAGGCAGTGCTGATCAAATATTAATCAAGATCCTGTCACTGAGTTGCCTATTCCTCACCTTAAATGTTTTCAGGAACATATGGAATTGTTCGCTGTAATAAGAGAAAGTTTGTGACCCCTCCGCCATGTTGAAAATGGACGGGCCAAAACCAAGCCTGGCCCAACTAGCAGTGCGTCACACACCAGCGTCCTCCTACGTCTGTGTATCTGCACACCCTGCGAGAGTTCACAGCCATGCTAACAGCTCTATAGATTGTGTTTAGGCACAACGGTGCTTGAGAAATTAATGCTAAAGTCAGCATGCTCACAATAACATCACTAACCTTCTGATGCTGCAGAGGTTTTCTGTTTAACATCTTAGTTTACAGCATGGGTTTTAAACGTTTACAAACTTATATAGCTAGATGAAAAGTCAGAGGATCGCTGATGAATGTCCATACCAAATTTCATCACTATCTGTCCAATAGTTGTTGAGACATGATGGCATGAAAAGGAAAAGTCAGGACATTACCAAAGACATTCGAAAGAACTGTTGAGGACGCAGAGTTTAGCATGTTAGCAGGCTAACAGTTGCTGATAAGCACTAATAAAGTACAGCTGAGACTGATGAATGTCATTAGTTGTGTCGTACTAAATAATAATTAATCACAAACCAAAGTTCTGAACAAACTGATATTTTAACCTCATGATGGCACTACAAGAAAAGTGAAGATCACTAAAAGTTGTAAATGTCTGCACCAAATTTCATGACAATCTTTCCAATAGCTGTTGAAACATCTTATTAAACCTCAATGTGGCATTAAAAGGAAAAGTGAGGACATTACAAAGTCATTAGTATTCATTATCCAAGGACAATGAAAATCTACCAGATTTCAAGGCAAACCGTCCAAAAAGTTGTTGAGATACTTCAGTCTGGACCAAAGTGATGAACTGACCAACTGTCATTACCATCAGTGGAGCCACACTGCAAGGCTGGCTGAAAATTACTGAATGGTCCATTAAGAGGCTTATGATGCTGCAAAAAGAGTTATTATTACTATAAAGCCAAAGATTTGATAAACACAAAAAGTCTGATATAATCTAAAATGGTTGTATACAGTAAATATTTACAACAGAGGAGAGTCTCACTGTCTTACATAAAGTTTACTGTAGTGGAAAGTCTGACATGTAGCACATTAATGCAAATTACATTTGGATTAATGATTTACTTGCCCCATTAATCCCAGTGGTGCATAATTCCTTCATGTTTATATAACATTCACATGTATTAACACAGATTACAGAGACATAGACATAAACAGAAGGATACATGGATGGACAAATAAATTAATACTATAGATAGATTCCTACATACTGTAGTTAGATAATGAAAATACTACTTATGTATTATGCACAAGTAATATTAAGACATTGCATCATGAACAGCATGACAAAAACTGCATGTTTTCTGACTGCGAGTGGTGCAGTTATGTGTGTTTGTGTGTTGTTTTCACAGGACTGCCCTCAGCTCCTTCACTCTGGGGAAATTCTCATCCCGGCCGGCGAGGTCCGACCCATCACCCTGAGGGCCCGAAACCTTCCCCAGCCGCAGTCAGGCCAGCGGGGCTATGAGTGCGTGGTGCACGTGCAGGGTGTCAGCCACCGTGTCACAGCGCTGCGCTTCAACAGCACCAGCGTGCAGTGCCAGAACAGCTCGGTATGACCTCAAACCCTCCCAGTGGGAGTCTCGCAGCTGTCAAATGAGGCACACAGCTTGGATGCTGTGTAGGCAAGGTACATAGGGTACATGAGTGAATACCGCCTGAGGTGCTGAGCATACTGAGGAGAAAGTAGAGGAAAGGGAAAGTGAGAGTGATGAGGAAAACTGCAAGGCAAGTGATAAAAGGAGGAGAGTGACAGGGAGGGAAGGATGGAAGCAAAGGAGAGGAATAGTTTTGCAATACCAGAGAGTCTGAGATCTCTAGGGTTGTCTCGACTAAAGTGCCCAGTAGTAGTTAGTTTAAGTCACTAGTCGACTAGTTGTCACTTGTTTATGACATTCATTTAATTATTTAAGCATATATTTTTGGGTCTCAAAGTGATTCGCCCATTAGATATGATTACCAAAAATGGTAATGACTGAATGTTTTGGAACAACCAGAAAGGGGCCTGAACATTTTGATTTATATCAAAGCACAGGAACAAATAACCTCCAACTTCACAAAAACAAATACTCGTTACAAACTTAGTCCTCAATCACTTCACGCTTCCTATCCCTGCATGAACCTGCTGTGTCTCCACCGATTCAGGAGTCAGAGTCCTGGTAGGAGCCACTGTAACGTTAAATTGCTTCAGTGTTGTATTCCATGTCAATGGCCTCATAGGTCCCGACACAGTGTCCTAGTCTAATAGAACTGCTACCTGAGCTAACTAGCAAATGGCAGCTACAGTAAAATTAGTAGCAGTGCGCCCTTGACTATAGTGTTACAAGAGAAAAGGTCCATGTTGCAACAATCCCCCGGCCAAACGTCACGGCACGGCTCCCAAATGGAGTTTGAGCTGTTTTTTGTCTTACTGTAACTCTGAGAGATCTAACTGCCTATTGATTTTCAGGTTTTTCGGAATGCAAGGTAGTGCTTAAACAGTGGTGAGTATAGCCACTAACAAACCTTACATTTTTTAAGGACATGCCTCATCGGAAAGGATCTTCTCCTCTCATTCTCCTCACGACTTCTGCAAGTCACTACCCTAAAGTGAAGGGCCGCCTTAAAGACTTTAGACTTAGACTTTGGTTCTGCAGGCAAATTTCTTTTATAATTCGAATTTTATCCTTCCAGTTTTAACAATGAAAGCTGAGAGATTGTACTTGGACTCGATTACAGACTAACTTGTGAGTCTAGGAAAGGAAAGGAGAGGAATAGTTTAGTGATACCAGATAATCAGGGAAGTAGCTGCTTGATCGGTGGTGAGTACAGACACTAACAAACTTACGGCCCTTACATTTTTTAAAGGACATGCCTTAACGGAAACGCTGTTCTCCCCACTTTCTCTGCAGTAGTAGGCACATGACTTACACATGTCACCACCCCGATATGAAGGGCCCCCTAAAAATCTTTGGATTGGCTCTGCAATGGAGGTTTTTTTTTAACTCTTTGTTTCCGCACAGTTTTAACAATGAATGCTGAGAGTTCTATCTAGTTCTATCTATTTAGACTCCTTTTCAGTACAGTATGCACCCACTGAGCCGGAGGATGAGCGAGAGTAAAACAGCATGTAAAGCCAGACTATTTTCACATCTAATGCAATGAATTAAGGATTTATTTTGTCCAAACCAGAGTTGGTGATTGTTTTAATAGTGGAAAGACTGACCAAGATGGTTTTGGTGAGTTTTATTTTGTTTAACGGTCAGTCGTAATTAACAAAACAAATAAATCTTAGTTTGGTAAAAGAGAGAAAGTTGAATTCAGAAGGTGATCGGTTAAAATAGGTGTGAGAATATTTGCTTTGTTGACATTTTGTGAGTTAATTTTGTTCATTTTGTTGTGGCTTGCACACATCTACCATCTTTCATCTTAGTGCATTAGATGATAGTTCACTTAACCATAGTTGGCTTATGTTTTTTTTTTTTTTTTGACTGGCAGTCGCAGCTAATATGCACTAAATCTTTTTAGTTTTGGTTTTAGGTTTTTAGATTTTGAGCCACTGTTACTTCAATTCTGGCATGCAACAACAAAGCAAGATTACAGTTTCACTCGGTTATGTGCCTACAACTCTGAGGTGATTCGTGTTTTTCCTTTGTTTTGCCTTCAGCTAACAATGTGATGCAATCATTACATCTGCTCTAAAAGGGTCTATTGAGCAAAGCTTTTAAAGACTGACTTGTGAGTCTAGGAGAGCAAATCAAAGCAAAGGAAAGGAGAGCAAAGGAAGGAAAGCAAAGGAAATGAAAGGATGGAACCAATGACTTTGAACATGACCTTGTCTCGTAAACTGGATATTGTTCGACCAACATCTACGTGTTCACAAAGTGTAAATGTGATGTTCCCAACAGACAGTGACAAGTTTGGGATGAATACAGGAGAGATTTTGGACAGTTTCTGTTGCACGATGCAAATTGCAGGCTAAATTTCAATGCAAAGCATACCTTGCTGCTCTGTGACAATGAATGAAAAGGCCATTTTCCTCAGATGTGGATGATCGGCCACCCCAGCCAGGGTTTGCGTCCCCACATGTCAAAGAGGAGAGGAGCAGACAACCATGGCAGAAATGACAGATGGTTAAAAGCCTCGTCTCTCTGCTGCCCTTTCATCCTCTCATTTTCCCCCACTCTGTCTTTCTTTGTGTCTTTTTTTTTCTCTTTACTCTATCCTCTGCCTCTCTTTGACTTTCTCTCTCTCTCTCTCTGGATCCACTTACTGCGCGCTCCCTCACTCTCTGTTTCTGCTTTTCAGTACATGTACGAGGGTGTGAAGATCAGTGACCTGGCAGTGGACCTCTCCATCGTATGGAACGGCAATTTCATCATCGACAATCCCGAGAAGATTAAAGGTGCCTCTGCCATCCATCACTGCCAGGCCAGAGAAGTGTAAAGCACTCAATCCACAGGGGATAGATGGGTCATAGAGATCACTTCAAGGCTTCCAAAGGGCCCTGAGAGAAAGTTCACAATAGCAGGGAATGTTATCAAAAAGCACCCAATCACTTGTGTGCCCGCAGGGATGAAGGGTGAATCTTCATATTTGCTCAGTTTGGCTCTCACGGCTGCTCTCGGTTTCCTCTCCATCATCATGCAAGAAAAAGGTGTTTGTCACTTGTCACTGTGGGGTTGTGCATTAAATACATCCCCGTAGCAAAGGATGTACACGGCCATGAATTTAAACAGTCCTTGTTATTACTTAGGTAAGTTACTTTATATGGGCATAAATATAGGCGACTTATAGGAGAGAGGATGTGAGAGACGGACTTCAAAGAAAGGTTTATTGGATTTACTTCAGCATTTTTTTTCTCAATAAGACGGAATATAAACAAACAGGCTCCTTGTGAATTTTATTGAAGTGCATGGTTGTAGCCAGTTATTTTGGAGTTGTCTGTCAATACCTCCTGTTTAAGAATTGGTTCTGATTGGTTGATCAGTTTGATTAAATTTGAGCAGCTCATTGAATTGTAACAGCACTCCCTGCTGGTCCAAATTTTGTTGTGTTTTTACAGAATGTTTTTATGGTTGACATTTGCTTTATTATGTTTAAAGTGCCCATGAAGTCAAAATCGATAATTAATTGTTTTTATCACACATGTACTGCACTCTACACCAGTATGTGTCCCAGCGATGACAAAAAGTTGTTTTGTAGATATTTTCGGATATTTTAATATTTTCAGAGTTTATCTTTTCCTGGAAAATGATGAACATCTGTTGATGACTTATCCTGCACTCGAGGGCATTACTAAATTTTCATTTCATGGCACTGCTGAAGCATGAGAGGAGAAAACATCCATTCATTGGAGTGGACTGGAGTGGTTCTGCGGTCAAGCCTCACTGTACAAAAGCACAGCTTTGTAACTTTATTCACTGATTTGGTTGAAACTGGATTATATTTTATGGACAAAATATTTTCTGGTTTCCCCTCTGATGTCTTCCGGCTGCTCAGTTTCAACCATCCGCAATTTAATTACAGAGTTTCCTGATGGACGGATATAGATAGATAGATAATACAGACAAAACAACAAATACAAGGCACAAAATATAACACAATAAAGCACCATAAAACAAGCAGAACCAGATTATTTCTGACTACGTGACCGATTCCTCTTTCCTCTTTTCCATTTGAAAATGATTTAAAATGATCCAAGTCAGGATGCAGTTTGAGTTATGCAGGGAAGGAATTCCACATGTTACTCCCGAACAGAAAAGGCTGTTCCGTCCAAATGATGATTTACATCAAGGGCACCACAGTGGAACCACAGGGCCACTCAGCAACAAAGGAGCCTGATTATGTAGACATTTATAGATGAATTAACAAATTTAATAAAATGTTCAAAACTTAATATATTTGATTTCTTAAGAACATGGTAATGATGTGATCTTAAAGTTAAAGTTTATCTAAATTTTAGTTGATCAGATTGTATATCATCGTAAAAGGCGTGGTTGTTATAGATGCTGCAAGTGCCTAAGTTAAATTAGCCAATAACTTAAAGGGACAGTTCACCCCAAAATCAAAAATACATATTTTTTCCCTGGCCTGTAGTGCTATTTATCCATCTAAAAATTTAGGTGTCAGAGTTTTGGAGAAATCGGCCATTAAGATGTCTGCCCTCTCTCCAATATAATGGGACCCAATGGCACTTAAAGTGACAACTACATTTGAAAAACAGCGATATCTCTTCCCAGAAATCATGACCTGGTTACTAAAGATAATCCACAGATCTTATTGTGAGCAGTTTCATGTAGGAACTACTTTCTTTCTGCAGTAGAATCTACTCTCTTTGTACTAGAAAGAAAGTAGTTCCTACATGAAACTGCTTAAGACAAGGTCTGTGGATTACAATGAGTAATCGGGTCATAATTTTTAAACTGACACTGGTTTTTAGTTTTTCAAATATTCACATCCTGCATGACAGCGCAGGATGTAAACACTGTAATATGAGAAAGATTGCAACCAGGCAGCGGCCATTTCAGTTCTGGTTTCCAACGGAGGCTCCTGAAACTCAAATCAAACTGTAATAGAAGGCAGCGGTGATCAAAGATGGCTCAAGATTTTGTTACTGCAGCGCCTATTTCTCGCTTAAAATGTTTTCAGAAACATATTTTGGAGCATTGCTTAGTTGTGATATGAGAAAGTTAATCACCAGCCACCATGGTGAAAATGGACACAGAAAAGACAGAGAGATTTGCATGCATGAACAGCACACGCACCAATACGCACGTGTGGCCGTCCCAGATAAACAGGAAGCTTGAATAACAACAGAGGGAGTGTGACTTGATTCTCTGCCCAGGATGCCTTTATGCCACTATATCTTTACGTAGCAAATAGTTGTTTGCTGGCATCTAGTGAGGCTGAATGTTGTATTATGCAGCTTTAAATATGAAAAGAATGACATTTGCAGCATGAAATGATAGACAGTGTCTAACCTATTAAAAGCAGTGATATTCTGTCTTTTTAGCTTCAAACACTTCAGTACTGGCATGTGAACTTTTAACTGACCAGATATCCTCTCTGTCATCCCACAGTGCACCTCTACAAATGCAGCGCCCAGCGGGACAGCTGTGGCATGTGTCTGCGGGCGGAGAGGAAGTTCCAGTGTGGCTGGTGTAGCGGCGAAGGCCGATGCACCATGAAGCAGCACTGTCCGCCCATCTCCCCCTACGCTAGCCGCTGGCTGAACCTTTCTGCCAGGAATGTCAAGTGTACCAACCCACGCATTACTGAGGTCTGTTTGTTTGTTTGTTTGAGCCGTTGCCCAGTCAGGTTGTTAGTCAGTCAGGCTGTTAGTCAGTCAGTCTATTAGTACAGACCACTTGTTCTCAGTCTGGAATCTGGGGACAAACGGGGTTACCTAAAAATAATTTAAAAGAATTACTCAGAGGGGTTTCTCTCAGACAAAATCCTTTCAAACTGGGGTCCATGGTGTAATGTGTATCATGGGGGTTTTGACCTGAAAAGGTTTGTGAATGCCAGTGTTAGTCAGTCAAGCTACAGAGCATAAACACAGTTTATTTAAACTATACAAACACAAAATGTGGGTTTCTTTTCCCGAGCAAATTCCTGACAATGTAGTTTCATTAAGAATAAGCATTTACACATTTCTCAGTCTTAGTCATCATGCCAATTAAATTATTTCAGAGGCTTGGGTTTCTTTAACTAAATGTTCCATTTGTTTTGTCCGACAACATTTCAGGAAATTGAAGTGATTAAAGTTTTAAGTCTTGAATGGGGCAAACCAGCTGTAAGCAATCATGACATGGTAGTCATTTATTCAGAAACTTTGAATTTGAAGATGGAAGGAAGGCAAAGTCTCGTTTCGGGTGTCTTGTTAGCAATAAAATCACTGAGTGACTGAGGTGCGAGGCGTGTCTGACAGAGAAACAAAGATGAAGCAGGTTGTTGCAGGAGATGAAATGACTTTATTTCACTCCGTTCTGGCTGCCAACTCAGTAAATAAGTGTAACCATTGTACCATCAGACTGTAACAGTGAAATCTAATTGGGAGAAGACAATTCCAGGGAATAGTTCACCCCAAATTCAAAAATACACATTTTTCTCCCTACCTGTAGCGCTGTTTATCAACCTAGACTGTTTTGGTATGAGTTGCAGAGTTTTTGGCACTTGACTTGTGGTGCTCAAAGCATTAAAAAAATGTTTTCTTTCTACCATACTACACCTGAGCTAGCTACCTGAGTGGTGCTAACATTACAGCTAAGCCAAGGAGGATGGCATTAATGTTTACTACGCCAAGCACGAGCCTTTTGTCCATGAGTAGATGCATGCTTCCTTTGCGTGGTGTTCGGTTGACAGGTGAGTTTGAGAGAGAGAAAACAGTTTCTACATGAAACTCACAACAAGGTCTGTGGATTATCTTGATTAACCACGTCATGATTTCTGGAAAGAGACACTGGTTTTGAATTTTTCACATGTATTCATTTGGTGCTTTGGTGCCTTGAGAACTACAAGCCGAGTGCCATCTATTTTTGTGGGGGTGGGATGAGACAGGAGTCAAAATCCACTCCTGCATCCCACTCTTGAGAGAAGGCAGTGGGTACTTTTATATCTCTTGCCGGGCGGCAGCAGGCTGTGGCTGGGGTGGGTGTTGTCTTTAAGTATCATCTGGCTTCCTTCTTTTTTCAGCGCTGCTGGGGTAGCTTTGCTTCATTTCTCAACAGTCTGTTCACCTCATCAAGTAGTTTGTTTGCACAAGTTGACTGCTGCCTTCCAGAATCATTTCCACAGATGTGCAGCAAAATCATGCAACAGTCTAAGTTAGTGGGGAGCCCCTGAGACATTCATGAATTAAGCATTCTGATGCCATTTTCGCGTATAGATTATTAGAAAGACAATTAGTTATAGGAGTGGGAGAAAAAAATGTGATTCTTTTTTTCACAATCTTGAGTCAGTTGTTAGATTGCTGAATTGGTTTTTATATATAAATAATTACTACCTAGTCCGTTAGCTCAATGCTAACACATAATGGGATTTCCTACAGACGCACTGACTAAAATTAGCATTGCGACCTTGGAAACATTACCTCAACTAACAGATTCATTTTACTTCACTTGTGCTCAAACTTTCAGACGTACAGTATCTTTCTTCTGATCTGTGGAAACTTATAACTGCTGACTTCACTTTGCTACTCTGGCTTCAGCACTCCACACTGACCAGCTACAGTAACCCCAAAGGGTCAAAACTCAAACTCAAAATGAAGTTTAAAACACAGACACCACTTGGCAGAGACACTGTGTGTCAGGAAAGGGCAGCAAATATAGTCATATTTTCTATATCATGTGTTATTCACTACTTGATGAACTTGATACTTTAAAAGGCCAGTTTGAAAGTTCAGTGTGAAAATAATGTTAATTTAAAAGCTCACATTTGTGTTGTTTGCAGTGTGCTATTCATTGTGACCTAAAACCTCATTTTATTTAATATTTCCTTATGGCACTAGCTTGCTGAGCAGGAACAGTTAAATGCAGAAGTTTACTTCAAAATGTATTTTATTTACTACTTTTGTAAGCAACAGAGCAATGCTGCTGAAATAAAATTCAAAGACTGACCAGCATGTGATATTTTTGAAATATGACCCATAATGTCTCTAAAAGTGTATGATTCAACTTTGACCCATGGTCTAGGGTTAAAAAAGAAAACAAAAATCTCAATAAACTGCAATATCAAATTGCAGTACTTGCAGACTCGCAATACTTGCAAATTGCTTTACATATCGAATTAGCGAAAGGAAAAAAACATTTAAAAAACCTTCCTTAACCATAAGTTTATGAGGCAATTTATGGGGTTCTTGGCTGCTTGGGGCCTAAGGCATTTGCCAACCTTTATTTAAAGGTCAGCCGCCCTGTTTACAGCCCAGCTCTCCAAAACTCTGCAACTGTACTAAATCAATCTAGATGTATAAATAGCACTACAGGCCAGAGGAAAGAGAATGTTTTCTTGATTTTGGGGTGAACTGTCCTTTTAAGATTGTTTGCTACTTTATTGCTGCATGTGAAATATGGGAATAAGCAAGATTTCTTAAAATATTAAATTGAATTAACATCAGCTTATGGCTTCTACAAGATTACATACCATAGTTTTGTTCCTATGCATGTATAGTCTAAGCACAACCAAAAATCCTGTGAAGCTTATTAATAATTTTTACTTTCAGAAGCCATAATTTGAGTTCTATTGTTATCTTTACTGGAAAATCTTTGGGGCAAAAGACTGTCATCAAAAGACTACTGCCCAGAAACATTCAGTCACAAGCCTGTTTCTTCAGCCATCAGTCTATCTGTACCTCTTAGTATCAGAAAACCAACACATCTTGTCTGATATTCCTGGTAGTCAAACATAGACACTAATTTTATCTGTAGCTGCCTTTTCAGTTTCCCATCCAAGTGTCTGTTTACCTGAGTCTATCTCACATTTTATCCCAGCCAGCTGAATACCTTGAGTGCTCAGCAGCTAAACGAATTCAGTTTGTTTAGAGAGTGGTGATGGATCTTTTATGTCACAAACTCCTGTTCATTCTCTTGAATGAGGCGCAGTGGGTCAGGCACAGAGATGCGAGGCTCTTCCACTTCAAAGAGCCGCGAGCCTTTGATGTCCCTGTCACATTATTAGTGTTTCTGAAGGAGCTGCAGCAGAATGAATCAACTACCGAGTGCTGCTCGGGAGTGGAGGGAGTGTTGCACCGACATCGCTCCTGTTCTGCTCTGCAGGTCCAAAGGTTTTCTGCTGGGATGGTTAACTTTATGCTGGAAAAGACTGTGAATAGGTTTTTCAAGGTTTTTTCTTAGTCACTGCATTATTCATTAAGGTTTGTTTTGAGTTACAGTGGATTTCAAGGCTTTTTGAATAAGCCCCGTCCGTATGTGAGTTATGTAATTCACACAGACTTAAGGCGAATGTAGTTAATGTTTACACAGAGCTTACATAGAAACTGCGGTAAGTCGAGTCAAGGTAATTTCCTTCTAAGTTTGTCTTTGAGGATACTCAGTCATTCATGTCATGTCAGTCAAAGGCAGCTGGACTTAACTTTAGATTCCTGAAAGAATCTTAAGAATCAAGACTCTAAATTCAGCCCAGTTGCCTTTGACTAAGGTTTTAGGCCTTGATTGACGTAGTGTTTCTGAAATTGGGGTTCTAGCATAATTCCTAAAATAATTATATCATACTAAGGTCAATAAAATGTAAAGTTTGATTACACCACATTTATATTCAATATCCCTTTTTTTTGGACAATTTTTTAGGCTTTTTAGCCTTTATTTGATATGACAACCCAAGATAGACAGGAAATGAGGAGAGAGTTGAGGGGAGACATGCAGCAACTAAATGTGACTTTTTTTCGCAGAGAGAGAGAAAAAAAATCACATGAGAAAACGCAATTGATCATTGATTATGCACTCATGGCCCTCCAGCTGCTTAGGCGGTTTTAATTGTCTTTAGCCTGACTCGTAGCAGCTAACTAGCTAGCTCACTTTGACAACAATCCTCTCTAGACCTCCAACACAATAGTAGTATTAGTAGTAGTACAGTTGGGAGTTTAATATACAGCGATGAATCATATTCTATAAGAACATCACCATTTGAGAATTTACAGTATGCTGTTTTAAAGAAATGTGTATATTGAAATATGTATTGTATATCGCAGAATAGCTTTAAAATACGAAGATAAATTTTAAGTCATGTCGCCCAGCAAGGACCAAGCCTCTGTACTGTGGCGCATGCTGCACACACTGAGCTACCAGGGTGCCCAGTATTCTTATTTTTAATGCAATTGGTAACTGACAAAAACTGTCAACTGTTTTAAAACCTCTTAAAAGAAGAAAGTAGCAAATGCAAACAGCTTCACCGTGAGCGGGAAGCTAGTTTCGACATTGACGAAAATCAAGAAAATGGATTTGTGGGTGAAACGTAGCAAGTGAAAACAGAGCCAACAAAATAATGTTCAGTATCAGAAACAATATGTTTTAATGGGATTCACCTCAACAAGGTGACACTGAAGGTGCAGAGCTGTACTGTATCTCTTTACATACACTGTAAAAAGTGAATTTCACGAGAACTCTGCTATACTAATTTCAGTAAAAGCCCGTCAGTTAGGTTTCTCTTAGTGTTGTACATCTGACATCATGACATCCACGTCTTTATCCCCTGCAGTTGAGGCGTGATTTTATCTTGGTGACTCGGAAAGAAGGTTAAATCCATTGCAAGACAAAATTATATTTTGTGATCAAATAATGTATTATATTAGATATAAAATGGTCTACCGAGAAAAAAAATACTTTTCCTAAAACCATACAATGAGATTGTTAAGGAGCAGTATTTTACTTTTGTGTAAAGCAAATACATGAATTGGAAAAGTTGACCTGCCTTAAATTTAGGATACACAGTTAATTTGAAAGCAATCAGATTATAACATTAGTACATTTGACTTAAAGCAATTGTGTTCATATAACTTGTTAACTTGATTTGACAGAACTTCATACATTTGTGTGTTAGCAAATGAAGTAATTTTTCTAAAGTTAGTCCAACAAGCTTCTTTTCTAACAAAAATGTTTTACACTTGTGAGGAGGTACCTGGCTGAAAAAAAACTAAGGGATAACATTATTGAAATTATTATTGAAAAACATTTTAGCACCACTGGTTTACACAATTTACATTTTGAGGGCCAGTATTTTTGTGATGAAGTAGCCAGCAGTTGATTCAGTTGATGAGACTCACATTTCTGCCCAGAGCTTTTACAGAATTGAGTTTCACCATAATTGTATTCCTCTTGGATTGGAAAAACATTCAAACCATGCAACTCTTAACTGAAACTGTAACAAATTCCATTAATTTGGAGTTGGACTATCTTTATGGCACATTATTTTCCAAGATGGGAAACTCTGGGATATGTGTATTATTGCATTTAACTAAAAAAATCTATTTAGAAAATCAGTCTTGTACAAAAATTGTTCTTCCATTTTTTTGCAATTTTCAGTATCAGCACAAGGCTGTGCTCAATTATACGGGGGTGTAAAATGAATGACGAGCTGACACTGCCTTTCTTCATCTCATGATCATATTCTCCTCCTTGCGGTGTAGGTGAGCCCAGTGGCCGGACCCGTGGAGGGGGGCACACTGGTCACCATCCAGGGCCTGAACCTGGGTCTGTCCTTCTCTGAGCTGGAGGGTAACGTGGAGGTGGCGGGTGTGCAGTGCACCCCACAGGAGGAGGGATACATCACTGCAGAACAGTAAGAGAGGCTCCTCCCCTCCTCTGTCCAGACACACATGGATTCATACTGTACTGTACATAGACAGACTGCACAGATGCACACATGAGAAAATAAACACATGCAATCTCTTTTCCCCTCTCACACTATTTTTCTTGCAGTCACTAGCACATTCTATGAATAAGCCTGCGCCCAGTGATGCCTCATCAGGTTGTAGGATTGTGTGGGGGGCTTTGCATTGCTCTGGTGCAGTCAGAGCCAAAGGAAGAGACAGTCTTTGTGTCGTTGTCGTTATGAGGCTGTCGGCACAGCTGTAATTGAAATGCGCTGCATGTCGCTGACTGGAGGGACAATCTGTTAGCCATGTGTTTCTCTCACAGCCATGTAATGCGATTGGGCTCAGGCAGCAGGGACTTTATTTATATCCTTGTAAAAAAGAAAAAAAAGAAAAAGAAAAGAACATGCCAGCAGAAAATTGGAAAACTCTCGTGATGTATGAATAGAAGGGCTGGGCAGGGACGATTCATTGGGTGCTCTTATTGTATCGGGGAACGCAGAGTTCCTCGTGCATTCGGCAGGGCCATTCATTTGGCACACACAGTGCTTTAAAACATGGCATTACAGCTGTTACAACCATTAATTTCAGCATGGGGTCAGTTGCTATAATGACTTATTCATGGCGCACTTTATCTTATTGACCTGACAGGCAATACTGATTTATTGAAGAAACCCCTATGTTGTCATGGCAACCGAAGGTAATGGTGGGTGGCAATCGTGCTGGAGATGAGGAGGGGTGTAGTTTATCATTTGAGTTATATTGCTGTTATAGGTTTCCCATTAGGAAGAAAGATGGCCCTCTGTATTGACCCACAACTTCTATGAAAGTCTGCCTCAATCACACTGGCCAGCAGAGGCCATCTTCCCCCGGTGCATCCCATAACAAATGTGAAACAGTGCAGTGATTCTGCTGTGTGTGTGTGAGTGTGCCTGCTTTGTGTTATTAATTCTATGCATGATGATCTGTTGCCTGTCTGTGTTTTTGTGCCCCCACACTCATGCATTTGTGTCGTTTGTCGTGACAGGATTGTGTGTGAGATGGCAGCGGCTCCTAAAGGAAGTGCACCAGGGCCAGTGAAGCTGTGTGTTGGCGAATGCAGACCAGAACTACGCGCACAGTCCTCGCAGCTCTACTCCTTTGTGGTAATTCTGACACTGAAACACATTTATTTTATCTGTCTGTTCTGTTGCATTTCAGCTCTGCTCCGATCCATGTTCACACCGACTTTTTTTTTTACAAAAGAACCAAGAGGAGTAAACATGAAGTTATACAGTCTGACAGGTGACAAGTAACTCATTAACTGGACAGTTTTGGTGACTGTCATCCCGTGTCATCACGACCCATGTGGGGAAATCAAATTCCAGTGACTGACAGACATTTATGTAGCAATTTAATGCTACTGATGCGTAGATTTATGTTTTCAGGTGTCACAAAGAGCTCACAAAGAAATAACCCATTATAATCATTATTTAGCAAATTGACTGCATGTTATGAATAATGACTAACAGGTAAAGACAGGGCAAAATGAAGGGGTCTTCTACAGTAATGAGTCAGGGCTCATTACCGTGAGATTGCTGTCACACATGTTTTAATGGACTCAATGAACTGACAAAGTACACAGAGTAGGATACAAGCACAGCAGTTTTAACCAGCTTGTGATCTATTAATCATGGAAAATACCTGCACTGACATGCATAAAGTTCAATAATAAGTTAGCTTTTTGAACATATTTCAAGATCAGCAGATGGATTTATTAGTAGTTTAGTGAGGGAAATCATGCTAAAATCACATATCTGCTGTCATAACATCCTGTGGTTGGTTCATTTACTTTCACATCACAAACAAACCGCACCTGAGTCTGTTGGAATCAGACCGAGTCCAACCTTTTCAGCCGGTCTTGGTCCAGTTGTTTGGTCTGCACTAGGCTTGTGCTGTATCTATATTTTCATACCATCATATCTTATACGGTTATACGGTATTATTATGAAAGTCATACCATTGGGGTTTCTTAATATCCTGATATACTGAAGTATCTTTATGCCACCCAAGCCCGGTCTGCACCAGGGTTCCACAGGCTGAACTGAATTAGGTAAAAGCCAAGCTGCTGCAAACATGTACAACATCCAGTAGATGTGCATAAAAGAGTTTATCATCATTATGAAGTTGTTTGTAATGATTTATTCATTGTGTGTTGCTAATTGAAAGCATGGTGTGCTTTGTTACACTCAAGCTAAGAAAGATTTGTGCTTGCATTTGAAGATGCATTATATTACTAGTATTTTTTAAATCTTTTTTGATAGGGGCCATGTTTTATGGCTTTTTTCTAAATAAGCCCTGTAGTCTACCTTTTTAACAGTTTTGTTGTTAACTTTTTAGTTCCATGGTGGTTCATTCAGCCAAGGCCACAAGAACAGGGCTTTTAAGAACCAGACAATTAATAAGACACATTGTATTCTTTGTTAGACCTATGTTGAATGAAACATTAATGAATTTTGGTTCTCCACAGACCCCCTCGATGCTGGCTCTCACCCCAGGCAGAGGACCTGAATCAGGGGGCACCAAGGTCACCATTGTCGGGGAGAACCTGGGCGCTGGAAGCACTGTTAATGTGTACTTTGGTAATCAGACGTGTGAGCTGTACAGGTGAGTCTGATGAAGACATAATCTCCCGTCTCATGTCTGCCTCTGCACAATATTAAAGATTTAGTCTTGTCTTATCTTTATGAAACACAGGAAGAGATCGCTCTGTTGAAAGAAGCACACTTAAGATAGATTTAAGTGTCTGTGCATTAAATGAAAAGTCTTAATAATGATGTGTGAGGTGGCGATGAGACCCACAGCGGTAGGTATTGTTCTCTGTGTATTTATAGATATCTATTTAAAGTTCAAAATGCCTCCTCACATAGTAGGAGTCAGGAGGGTGAGGCAAGGGAGCCATTAGCTCGAGCACCCTCTAATTACAGTGTTCCATCCCTAATGTGTCTGTAACGAGGAAGAGATGGGACAGTCTATAATGAATCCTCTCCCCTTATAGTACTGTGCATGGCTCATAATGGCGTGAAGTCACTGCAGCAGCGAGTGGGCAGAGTCACAATCAAAGGCATGAATAAATCACTCTCTTGGTTCTCCCACCAGGAGGACCATGTCGGAGATTGTGTGCTTCTCTGCGCCGTCTGTGACGAGAGCCGGACCAGTGCAGGTCACTTTGAGTGTTGACCGGGCCAAAGTTCCAGGTAGTCTGGCCTTCGAGTACATAGAAGACCCCACAGTCCAGCGCATTGAACCCCTGTGGAGTATCACCAGGTAACAATATAGTGCTGCTTTTACACTACAGGTGCAAATCACCAGTTTCATCATGATACAATATTATACCGATTCTTTGGGAAATGATTAAATATTTGCTGATATCACAACGTTTGCCACACTACGATTTTGATTTGATTCAGTACACAAGCCTCTGATCCATATGAGATGAGCATATGCAGTCATTAACAGGAGAAGCTGACACCCCTTCCCTTTCTGCTTTTGGACATAAAATTGCTGTTGCTAGCTAGTTGCCAGCTGGTACATCAGCTTCATGAGAGAGTGACAAAGGAAGTCTGCAAACGTGAATAAAACTATAATATTACCACATCCATGAACTGTGATTTCATGATTTCAGCCAAGATTTTCATCAGCTATCGTCGTTGTTTAACAGTGAACGTAACAACTCCCATGATCCCACACTACTTCACATCATCAAACTGTTTTTGTTTTTTTTGTTATTGTTTTAATGTGAGAGGTGGCAGAACTTACATATTGTGTGTTTAACAAAAGTAAAACAAAATAAAACTTGGCTCAATAATATCTATCAAGGTTAATAAAATAAAATGTTTTTTCGTTAATTACCATTATTAGCTTAAGTCTGTGGCATTGTGCATTTGCATAAATTAGCCTAGCAGCTAATAGACTTTTCCTCTACTACAAACTCCATGTTTTATTTATACTTCTTCTTACTCACTGCTGTTTTTGAGTCACTACAACTCCTGACAGAAAAAACAGCTGAATTTCGGCCTGCACGCATGTTTGCATGAAATAAAGCTGCTAATGTAGCTGTAGTGAGAGCAACAAGTTGGCCGATATGGCCGGCATGTGCTTTGTCAGTCCAAAATCCAAAATATTTACACCCTGCTGATTTATTCCTGAGGGGAGTAAATATCCTCATCATCTTATTCTGGAGAGACAGACGTGCTATGGGAATTTCAAAATAAAGGCATATCTGAAAGATGGTGACATGGATTTGTGTTTTCACTTTAAATCGATGATATTGGATCGTTGATCATTAAATCAATACATCGATCCAGACCGATGAATCATTACACCCTTACAATACACAGATACCAGTCACATGTATTGATACTTAAAGAGGATGGATGCTGACTCCCTGGAAATCTCTGTGTGGAGCTTTCAACTCCTCCAAGTATTCATGTTTGTTGATTTCTTTTTTTTTTGTGATCTTGTTGCTTCACACAGTCAACAGACGTGCAAACTCTACGGCCTGTCTCACAGAACCAATTTGCAAGTATTTTTTGCACACAGATTGCAAATGGCAGCAGCATCAAGATTAACAAATGATTGCTTGTAAATTGTGGTTAAATTTGGCAGTGCTACGGGGGGCTGTAACATGCTAATGTGTCACACGTATGGTGTTAGTTTTGATTATAGAGACATGTAATATTTAATGTGAGAGCAAGCGATCTCATTTTGCAAATTGCAGTATTGCAGCACATAAGCTCTATTTTACACCTACAGTGCTGTATGTACTCATTAGCATTTGCCCAAGTGAATGTGTGTGAAGCCAAACATAGTCAAGGGCACCGTCTACATTTCATTTATTATAAAGTAGTTTTCCAATAAAAAATCAAACAACATGAGAAACACCTCCTGTCCTAATGTGGTGACCTTGCTCATACAGATTATCACAGTGCCAAGTGACCTGTGAGTCAGGCACGCAGTCAGGAGGGGTTACAAGGAGCATAATGCAAAGAATTGAGGTGGTGTGGGTTTCGGTTATAACAAAATTGTTAAACAATGTCTAATCAATAATCACAACGAGGTGACCAGTATTGCATTAATGCAACGTTTCATTGAAATGCTCTTACACGGACTTTACATGAATGAATGTGATGCTGCTAATAATATTACAATGAAAGTGAATTTGCTGCATAAACATTTCTATCACTCAGCTGGAAGGTGCGTCACCTGTATTCCACTAAATAAAAGATGGCACTTAATTTGGTTTCGGGTGGGATTACCCAGCACTACGTCCCTGCAGATTAGACTTCAGAGAGACACCCTGGCCCTCAGCCTGGTGACAGGAGGAGCTTTGTGGAGCTGCAATCAAGAGCTCTCATCATGAATGTGCAGTCCCACTATGTGGCCCTACAAGCTTAGGTACCCTTTGAAGTGTGAGAAGAGAAGGATTGGCACTCTGTCAGGCTGACTAGACTGGCCAGTTTTTTTTTTCAAGCCATTTTTCCTCATTTCTTTCTTGTATTCTTCCCCTCTTTGTTTCTCCTTCTCCACTTTCCAGTTCCATGCTACAGTTTTCTAAGCTCACACTGCAGCACAGGTTACGCAAAGATTAGAGAGTGTTGTTTATTTTAATCACATCTAGCGCAGATATGTAAACAAGCAGCACCTGTATTCATGCTATGCCAGCCTCACAGTCATGGATGAATATAAAATAGCAGCCAGCTGGTTCGCCGTTTGATCTGGCTCTTCTGCCCAATAACAAAGAGCGAGCTACCATGCCAGCTATACCTCCTCAAACCTGCATTAATGCAGTTTCTCTGGAAAATGGTGGGTTCGCAAGTTAAACAGATTGATCTCGCTGCAGTCGTCACTCTAATTAAATCATGGAGAAAAGGCAGTTTGGTGCTGAAGTGGTGTGCTTGTGTGTGTGTGTGTGTTTAAAACAACAATTCTTGTTACTTATGAATAAACTTGTTCTTTCCTCACAAACAGTGGCCACACCACCCTGACAGTGACTGGAACCAACCTGGATGTAGTTCAGGAGCCGCGGGTCAGAGTCAAATATGCCGGCCATGAATCTGTCAATGTAAGTGTGACAGCTGCTTATAAAATGCACTCAACCTTTATTGATGCTGGTTACTCAATCTGATAGAAAATGTCACAGTAAAGTTGTTCTTTATTGATAGTTTGTACTTGGGTGCTGTGGTCAATTTACTCCTTTTATTTATACATACTGATCTGTACTGACATTTTTAAAAGTACCCTATGCAGGATTTGTCGGTTGCTGTTTGCAAACCATAGACAGCAAACTTCCTTGATGTCACCCATAAATTTCTGACGAGCCATGGTCAAGTTCACGGTGTGGTGGCTCTGGCCGTCGCCATCTTGGCCATGCCTGACTTGCGAACTCCCAGCTGATATATTAATGGGCAAAGAGGTCAGACGGGGTGGAGCTCAGGCGGGCCGAATCATAGGTGGCTACCTAACAGCTTGCCATCTGTGACTACCTACCTGTCACTCAAAGCGAGCAAGCCCCTAATTATGCTTAACTTTAAGTTTTAATATCATTAGAACAGGTGAGTTATATTTAAAAAATTCACCCCCTGCCCAGCTGTCAAAACCAGAACTGTTTTTTTACCGGATGTGGGGCTCTGTGGGGAATGACTCACTCTGTGGCCGTTTGAGGAACTGCAGTTTTTGGCACTTCCACGTTGGTTTCATTTTTCAGTGCCGGAGGTTGCCGTTTTTTGTAAACACACCATTCAAAATTGGCCCCTCCACTACCGCTCAATGAAGGGACAGAGACGGAAGCCCCTTTTACACGGAGATCACACAATACTGCTGTAAAGAAGGCTCGTCATTACACCATTACTGCACCCCGCAAGCTTTTCCTTTTCACTGAACCTAACTGCTGCTAAAATTCTGTCAGTATTTGGATTTTAAATGGCATACCAGCGTTCTGCAGGCCAAAGAGGCGTGACATGTAATGCAACAGCAACGACATCTAGTGCGATGGTTCAGTCAGACCTGCACATGTTACATGCTGAGAAAAGTAACTCGCTAAATTGTCACTAATTGACACCACTGACTCTAATGATCTGACAGTGGACAGAGACGTATTACACAGCTGCCTCTATGAAAACAATCAGATACAGTCTCGTATAGTACATTATGTTTCAACATGCAACTAATGAACCCGTAAGCTAGGCAACACTTGAGTATTTGGTCGATGACAGATTTGATCCTGGAAAGTTTGTTCAATACATCCATCTCGAGACTCAATTTGAGATACTCCACGATTTCAGTTTCCACCCTGTACATTATATTTGTTCTTTGTCTCAAAAGCAAAAAATGCACCCTCAGTCCCTCAGTGACAGGTTTAGGGCAGCGGTAGTTCTTACAGCGGTGGAAATACAGTACAATTGTAACAGTAATGTATTGCTTATTTGAAAACGTAAGTATATAATTGAGTAGAACTTGCAAAACTAACTAGCACACTTACCTGCAACACTGGTCTTAAATGATGATTTAGAGAGGTTATTTTCTGAGTCTATACATTGTGTTTTTGGAAAAATCATCCATAGCATACTTTTAAATATAGCCTAAAGCATTTATAAAGTTTTACTCACAAAAAAGTTTTGTGCTCATAATAGGTTGTCAGGTTGGTTTCGAGCTAGTTTCATTGTGGGTACAACATATTGTATAACCCACAGAACTACCAAAGTATGAACAAAGGCAGGAAAAACAACATGGCTCTGCACCAAACAGCCTGCAGGATGGAGAGCAAATTAACTAACAAGAGCTTGAAATATTACGGCACAATCTAATGGGTTGTATTTTGTAAAATGTCAGTGTTTCTGTGGGTTTAAAAATGAAGCCATATATAAAGAGAGGGGCAAGAGAGAGGCTCCATATAGAAAGGTCTATTCCAAAATGAGATTTTAAAAAACTGACACAAAGGTACAACTCGGTTTTTGGGGGTGATTTATGGTGCTGATTCTGCTTGCCTGAGCTCCTTAGGCAGGTTGCTTCAAAGTGATTGATTGTTCCGAAGTGTTGGGGCCCCGGTGGCAAAAGTCCAGTCACCTTTAGACTGTGTTTTCCACTTTGGACAGAGAGAATTGTCTAAAGGATCTGAGACTGCACACAGGGTTGAAACTTCTGGAGGAAACTTTTGGCTTGACCTTGACAGGATCGATATGATCTTAAAAATCAATTCAAAACAAGTAACTAGTGAAGAGATGCCAGAAATGGAGGAAGATAGTGATAAGACTTTAAAGACATTTTTATTAATGCTAAAATAAAGACGGAAGATGAGGTATATATTACCTTAAATGTTATATTTTCTAGGCAAATAAATTATATATGTGTCAGTTTGTGAACCTGTTTGGAAGAAAATGCTCTCAGCGGAGGGGAGCAAAGTTGAAGTCAGTCTCAAAAATGATTCTTTTCATTTAACAGCACAAAACACGAACTGTTTATCAATGAGGCATTCCTTGAAAGAGGAATGTGCCTCTGGGCTTCAGTGGGTGAAACTGTATGACAATAGAAAGAAACATCTAAAGATAATATAGCTCAGGTGGAAGTATGTGAAAGAAAAGCAAGATGAGGCCACTGAAAATTTAGGAACTTCAAATGTGTTTTTTTTTTTTCTGGAGACAATGTTGTGTGTGAGAGGCACGAGAGGCATGCCCCGAGCCAATTAAATGGTGCGGTAATGATGCCAGCCCAGAATTTGAGCCAGTCAATTAAAACTGCATGTTTTACAGTGTCACTGGCAGCACCGAGATCTAAAGGGATTAAAGCTGAACTTTAACCCGAATCAGCAGCTAAAAGAGGGTCATTGGTGAATTTAATGAGGGCAGTCTCTTTATCGCGCATATCTCGAAAACATAACTGGAATTGCTTAAAAATGTTTTGAATCACAAAAGCTGTTAATTGACTTCAAACAACTTTCTGTGAAAACCTAAGATAAAAACTCAAGCTTAGAAATTGCCCTGAAGCAAGGGGAATTTAAGGGATCGGCTTGATTCTGAGAAGGATTTTCAAGAACTGCAGAAGGAACAAGGAAGCACATTCCTGTTCCAGACTATTGGTTATTGATAAAACACCAAAGACAGTAGTGACGCAAACTGTTGCAGCAATTTGGTATCATCTCTATCATCAGTGACTGGATTCATATGAAACAGTTACTCGTAGGTATGAAGGAATGAATAGCTACAAAACAGACGCTTCCTAGTAAAGGGACAGTTTGAATTATTTGACGTGGGGTTGTACGAGGTAGTTATTGATAGTCAAGTAAAATAGATGCCGGTCCGCATGCCTGCAGTTTCTAGTAGCAGAGAGGAGCTCCAGCATGGATGCAAAGCATTGGACTGAAGGGTACGCTGTATTTACAATACCTTCACAGCTTTACCTTGTTGCCTTTTCCGACAGGTAACAGTTGTTCTAAAAGCCAGTTATTGCTCTCACATCCTCAACCAGACTCCAGTTTTACCCAGTAATTTTACTTCACAGAACATGGGAGTTGGAGCTTCCGTGCTGGCACCCCTTCTACTTCTCCCAACTGGCAGCATGCCGACTGGCATCTACTGTAGGCAACATGCTGATTAAATCCCAAAAACTATCCCTTTAACCCAAGTCTCTGCCTTTAGTGTCAGTATGTAGCAACTGTAACAGCAATGCAGCTGTCATATTTTTACAGACAGGAGGTCAAAAACAGGCGAGCAGAGAAGTGAACATATGGGTAGGAGGAGGTAAATGCTCTGGGAATACTGTAACAGCTAATGAATCACAGTCAGACATATAGAAAACCTTAATCTCAGGTTTATGTAGGTCAACACCACAGAGACCATCAGTATATTTATGCATAAGTTGAATTGCATTAAAAGGCTCCATCAGATTCATAACAGCTGGATGTTAAAAAAAAAAGGATTAAGAATAGAAATTCTATCACATTTGGGCACGAAATGACACATCTGCTCAGATCTGTTCAGCAAAAGCAGTTCCTAGTTTTATATAAGTGTTCAATTTATTAGCCTCATGTCTTCACATGAGGTGGAATTAACGATTACTAGAAGATTTCAAAGATTTTCCAAAAGTTAAATTACTTACAAACTACATTTCTGAGGGTAAAATATTGACTCATGCATTTCCTCCAATGATTTCAAAGTCAAGTATTTTTTATAATTAAAGCTACAATATGTAACATTTCTGGATTAAAATGTCTAAAAACACTAGACATATGTTAGATATTTTGTTGAGTTGTGTATGTAAATTATCACAAATGTTTCCAACAATTTAATCATTAAATTTATTCAAGGTAACGGTGAATTTCCTGCTAGCCACTGCTGGCTAGTTGCGAGTTGCTAGTAGCTGTAAGGTAAATAAAACTTCCCATTAACATGATTTCTGCTTGAGTCACATCAGATAGACTTTCATCTGCAATGGAGGTTAGTAAAGACAACAACTCCCATGATTCCAGGCTACTTCACAAATTTTCATCAAACTACATCTTTTGTTAATATTTTAATGTGAGAAACCCATAGTAAGATGATTAATAAACAAAGTAATAATCATCTGACACTGGTTGTGGGTGCTGTGTCGATGTGTAACACCTGATGTTATTCCTCTCCAGGTGTGCAAAGTGCTGAACACGACCACCATCAGCTGCTTCGCCCCCTCTCTGAAGGCAGAGTATACGGCAGACCAGGAGACGATCAAACACGTGGACGAGTTTGGCTTCGTCTTCAACAACGTCCAAGCTCTGCTCACGTACAACAACACCAGCTTTGTCTACTACCCCAACCCGTACCTGGAGCCCCTCAGTCTGTCAGGTGTCCTGGAGCAGAAACCTGGTGCTCCTATCATACTCAAAGTACGTCATGCTATTATGATTTCTTTATTTATTTTCCTGCAATAGAAAGAGAGGAAATTCTTATATATTGTATATAGGCCATGATATAGCATACATTTAGTTATTATAGTTTATAATGTAGAGTATTTTAGATATGAGACAATACTGAAAGAAATCTGTCTGCAACTTCAGCACCATGGACAGCTCCATGGATTTATCAATACACAGCACAGACTACTGATATTTAAGAGCCATGGTCGGGGCCATAGATTCTAACTTACAAAAAACTCAGTCAGATAAAGGATCAATAAGTCAGACAGACTAGACATTGAACTCAAACAACTCTTTTGTCCCCTGAACTCTCCTGCAGCTACAGGATGGAGAGGGGGGGGTGGCAGGTTAACGAGAGGGATGCATTTTGGTCATTTTGCTAACAAGAAGGCTGTTATCCCCCCTTTACATCGCCTGTTGCTCAGCCCTCACTGTGGTCACTTCAATGATCAATAAATCTGATCACATAATTTGCCACACATAATATCGTTAAACAGGGCTCGACATTAACGGCTGCCCACTTGCCCGGGGCAAGTAAACTCTGTGTTTGGAGTTGTCTGCTTGGGCAATTTGAAGAAAAAGTGATGTTTTATCTATTTTTCCGTGTTTCTGACTGTGAAGCAGCTCTGATCCAAAACGCACCGTGCAGTGGAATAACGAGCGACCGTCATGTTTTTGCCTTATAATGTTTCTCCAGCCACCTAAAACAGGCCAGTGTTTGTAGCTCTGCAAACTATCTGGATGACCTCCAGTTTCAGGCTAATTTAGTTTAATCTTTAGCCTGACTTGTAGCTGCTAAATAGCTGGAAAAACCCTCCTGACGCTGTAGTAACGTCATATAAACAGGGACTTTTTATTTCTTTTCTGTGACACCAAACACAATACAGTCTTTCAGAAGCAATTATACTGCAACCACATACACATTTTATGGCTGACTAAAGTAACGTAGTTCCCCCTTAAACAAACAAACCTTTCTTAAAGGGGAAGGCTTGGACAATAACACATGGGTACAGTTGTGGGCTGTGAGTGTGCTAGCAAGAGATGACAGTATTTAGATCCATTACTTGAGTAAAAGTACTAATACCAACCCTATTCTAAAAAATACTCCACTATAAGTAAAAGTTCTGCTTTTTGAACCATAACAAGTTAAAATTATGTAAATATAACATACATGTAATTAATAAGTTTGGCTGTCAGGCAAGTAAAACATTTGGGCAAGTGTCTGAAAAAGCTCAATGTCCAGCCCTGCTAAACATAATCGTTCATAATGAAATTAATTATAATGCCTTTCTACACATGTTGTAAACAAATGTCACAATCGTGCACTACATTTCCCAGGACAGTGCCTCTGAGTTCCCGTGTTTCCTGTCACAAAGAGGACATGTCTACATCTTGTAGTTTCTGGAATACATTCTTCCGTCTGCCTTTCTCTTCTACACCATGTGCAGTTGCATCTTTAGCTCTGTTTGTTGTGGAGGAACAGGGTGGCAGATTGGTTTGCATCTTGAAGCAATCTGCTTTTGTGAGGTAAAATGATTTAGCAAGATTTTCTGCAAAATATGACTCAGAGTGTAGAATGAACCGTCTACTCCAAGATGGTTGATTATAGTAATTAGGCTAATGCTCCAAAATTACAGGCTAATAATTTATTGAGTTTAAAATGTATATATATATATGATCAGCAAGAAATTCCAAATTCCATCATCTAAATGCATTCAACCAGACCGTTTTTTTGTTAGGATCCCAATCAATTACTGTTTACTGTTGTTTTTGTAAGAACTCCCTGTTCTTCACAATGTGTTGTTAAGTTCTTTCTACTCGAACTGTGTTGCAGGGACGTAACCTGGTGCCGTCTGCATCTGGTGGAGCTCGGCTGAATTACACGGTGCTAATTGGAGACACGCCCTGTTCTCTCACTGTGTCCGACACTCAGCTACTCTGCGAGCCGCCCAACCTCACCGGGCAGCACAAAGTCCTGGTCAGTCTAAACGTGTTTCTGCCTACCCGGCGGTTTTCTGTCACTCTGTGCATCCTGTCTGCATGGATGTGGGTCACTGTGTGTAGGTCAGTGATTGTCTGTGCGTCGCCGTGTTTGTGGGTCACTAACAGGCTTTCAGTTAGTCGCTGGCTTTCTGTCATTGTCTGTCACTCATGGTCTGTTTGGGTTCCCAATTACAGCACATTGCCCTGCAGAATTATTGACAGGCACTCTTGCAAATAATGAGAAAAGAGCTGTAAAGAGAAAAGCTGGTGTGCCTGGAACTTTAAAAAATTGTTTTCTTCAAAGACAATTGTTCAAGAAAAAAGGTCCATATCTCCATTGTAGTGTACTTGCCAATTTAATTCTGCAACACGTTTTGAATTCATGGCGTGGCTTTTTCATTACTGATTATTTTCTTTGTTGTTTGAGCATTTTCAAATACTGTGCTTATGCCTGTATTATTATCATTATCATTATTATTATTATTATTATTTTTATCCAGGTCCAAGTAGGAGGACTCCACATCTCTCCAGGAGAAGTTCACATCCGCTCCGACAGCCTGCTCACCCTTCCTGCCATCTTCAGCATCACAGCTGGAGGAGGGTGCTCCTCATCATCGTCATCATCGTCCTGCTTGCCTACAGACGCAAGTCACATGAGAACGACCTCACGTTGAAGCGCCTGCAGATGCAGATGGACAATCTGGAGTCCAGAGTGGCTTTGGAGTGCAAGGAGGGTGAGTGAGCCTGGTCTGACAGATTAAACAGTCATTAATCCTACATCCTGCTCATTAAAACTCCCAAAAGAACTAATGCCAAATTCCTAAAATCTCACTTGTAGTTGCCCTATATCACCATCTGTTGAGAGCTGATACTTTGATTGATATTTGCGTGGCTGTGTTAGCAAAATGATTTATTTGAATGAAGATTTAATTACATATATATTTTGTCTGGGGGATAATCGAAAGCCTAGCTTCAAGGAACCGTCAGATCATTTGAAGAGAGGTTGTGTGTAGGGGTGAGAATCTCTGGGTACCTCATGATTTGATTCTGATTCAGAGGGCTACAATTCGATGATCAAACGATTCTTGATGCACCAAGATTTTATGCTTGTATTTATCTGCAGCTAATCACATTCAGCCGTCCTTAAACCTAGTTTAGAAGTAAACATGATGCATTTAGTGGTGGGTATCTTTTTGTCCGTTTGATTCTTGACTGAATGAAAAGGGGGCACAATTTTCAGTCTCTTGCTGCAGTTTCCCTAAAATACAATATGAAACATAACTGCCATTAAATGGTCTGCAGCCTTTTTTATTTTAAAAAGTGAACTGCAACTTTTACTGAGACTGTAAGATGCTTTCAAATTAATGAAATCATCAATGTGAAAGCATCTGACAGTCTCCTGCTGTATGAGAATAACAGAATGAGGGGGAGGTGGACTGTTTCACTATTAAGGTCATGTCTCCAGCAGTGGAGAGCAGCCTCTCTGCTGCACCGTTAGCTCCAGGGAAACACATCGCTCTGTCCAGCGTGCAGAGCTGGCGGATAGTTTCTGTGGTGAACAGACTGAGCAGACAGTTACTGTCTTCACCACAATGTTGGTTTAAGGCAGTGGTTCCCAAACTTTTACTGGCAACACTTTCAGAAGCCGAAAAAGTTTGCCGCCCCCAGGCCCACACTTTAATACAATAATTGGGGATGGAACTGATCAAAAAGGATTCACAAGTTGAATTTGAGTGAAATAAAGGTCAGCAGCAGCAGTAAACACTTGTGTTTTTATTTCCCCTACATAGATCTTATTGATTCAACTTTGTTTCACTCTTTATTTCTCCCCTCTCTCCCCACTCTGCGGCCTCCCAGGGGGTCCCCCCCCCAGTTTGGGAACCACTAGTTTAAGGTGTTTAATGCTGCAGTTTGTGTCGCTCAGCCGCTCTCATTTGTTACAGCTGATTGCTGCTCTGTTCCATTAACGTCTTAACATCTCTGGGTGATACTATAAAAAGCATTCACAACACACTTGTTAGTCTTGTGAATGCAATAATTTAGACATTAAATCAAAACATCCTTGCAATTACTGCTTTGAAAAGATGAAGAAGATCTCCCTGTTAACTGCTGATAACTTTTACTTGTTGATGCTGAAGACTGTCCAGGTGCTTCACTGCCGTCGCTGCTGTGTTCTGCCCTTTTCACTCTGTCAACATTATATTAATCAGCATTTAGAAAAACAATTTTTGACATTTATGAATTGATTCAGAATCTTCCACGTCTGCATCGCAATGTTTTATGAGGTACTTATCGATAGTCAGTGTTACAGTAATCTTGAGCACAGATGACTACCAGAATGGAAGCTTAGCAATGAATTACTGTGGTTGCGTCAGTAACAAAACATGTTTTAGCTACTTAAAAAAAATGAATTTCTGCTTTGCCTTGCCACCAGGCAGCCTTTTCCCACGCAAACTGCTGCTATATAAGCCAAATATCCCTCTCTCCAAACCAACCAAACTACATTAAAAAAATCAGTAATTTTACCGTGCAGAACTCTGGAGTCGATCTGTTAGCTTGTTTATGTTATTGTGTAACCTCTGTTTTAAAAGGACAGTTCAGAGCCACAGAAGTCACAAAATAACAATAATAAAACTAACATCGAGGCAGCGGTAGACCAGGAACTCGGACCTCGGTGTTCTGTGAGTTAAAAATACTGATTTTGCAAATGGAGTTTGGTTGGTATGCAGAGAGCAACAGCTGGCTTATATAACGTTGGTTACCCATCGGAAAAAGCTGTCTCACGGAAAAGTAAGATTTGAAAATACTCCGAATATAGAATTCATTTCAACTGTTATTGTTTTTTTGGTGGACCTTTTTCAAGTGGCTAAAATATACTGCTGACCCCGACCACAGCAGTTCATTGCTTAGCTTCCATGTTGGTGCTCTCTCTGCTTCTCCAAACTGGGGGCCAAACTGGGAGGAGGGTACCTAAATGTTCATTACTAGCTAAAGCACACGTCTGTCATTTTCAGCCTTCGCAGAGCTGCAGACCGACATCAACGAGTTAACGAGCGATCTGGACAGAGCTGGCATCCCCTACCTGGACTATCGCACTTATGCCATGAGGGTTCTCTTCCCCGGCATCGATGATCACCCTGTGCTCAGAGAGCTGGAGGTAAGTAACCGCTGAAGCAGAGCCACGGTACTTGAATCCAGTTTCAACCATTTTTCTGACATGTTGACCTTAAGGCTCCAGTATACTCCAAACGAAATTGATTTTGGCTTGTTGGCAAGTGCTGTCAAACTGCTGTCGAACGGAGCGGTGAGAGCAAATGTCAGCGGTTTGAGGTCTGTTTGTTTAATGGTGTCCACATCAGCTGGAAGAGCTTGTGAGCAGTTTGTATCTGGAGTTTGCTCTCTCCCTTAGTCTCAGTCAGGCACTCAGCTTGAGTCAAACTTTGTCTGAGTCTCAACTTTTTACATTCATGAGCCCTCTAAGCAAATCATTCTTCTACACCTGATCTTGCACACATATTTTCCTCATCAGAAACTTTACATCAGGATTTTTTAAAGCGGTTGTCAAATGTTTGCGTATTCCTTTATCAAAATCTGCAAACAGATCTACATTTCATTTGATCAATAAATATTCCATAAGCATTTACTTTTACATGTGCTTTAGTGTTCATTGCCTATTTCGTACTGCTCTTGGGTAGGATTTGTTTTGTTATGACATCATGGTTGCGCCATGAATTTGGCAGATAGAAAACCAAAGATACTGAAGATATCAATGCAGCTTGGCATGTGTTTGGATTAGGGGTGCAAATTTTCCTTTTTCTGCTTTTTCCTTAACAAATGGTTGAAAAGGTTATAAATTAAATATTGATTAATAATTAATAAGATACAAAACACATCTTCTTCTCAGTTTAAGTTTTAAACAATTTAGTAGCACATTACTTCTGTGAAACATTAATTGATGAAGCATTAACAATTTAAACAAACAATAATAATAATAATAATAATAATAACAAAAAAATAAGGTTCTCACTTTAAAACAGCTGCTCTCGTCTGCCTGTCATTATTCATTTAAATGGCTCTGGCAAACAAAACAATTTCAAATAGTTATTACTGCCATCTCTAGACTAACAGGGAGACCAAACCATGAGAAAACCTCTGAGCTCTGGAATAACTGTACAAAAAAATATATTATTGGTCAATTAATTTTTAAATGGATTAAATATTTTACAGCGATTAATCAATTAATGATTAATTATGAACATACCTCGTTTGGATTCCAATTTTGACAAGTTTGTATGTATTTAATTCATGTTAAACAAACCTTTGTTTTGTAGACATGTAGACAATAGTTATTTTGTGACCCTTTCTTGAACTTGCATGTTCATACTTTAATAAACTAAGGTTGATCTGTCAGCCGTCATACTCTCTCAGTCTTTCCCCGTCCATTTGGATTAATGACCAGAAACAGTGGCAAGATATATTGAATTTGCTTAACCATATTGTTACTGAATTGGCATATGGCAACGTCCACCACGAAACATTGCAATGTACAATGATATTGTTGTTTGGGTGGGGGATAGGGCTACACAATATGGTACAAAAGTCATACTGTGATTATTTGAAATTGCAATATGTGATAGGATTAGTGGGAATGGTCATTTTAGCATTACAATTTTCATTTTCACAGGGAAAAAAAATATTAAAATCATGATGATGTAACATTTGTTGGGTTTTGTAACCACAAACATGTTTTCTTTCATCTGAAAAATGAGATTTTTAGGTCAAGGCATCTCTGCAGCACTGCAGTACTTAATTATAATGCTGTTTTCTCACACAATTTTTTCAAAAAATTGCAATTTGGTTCTGGTTCTGTGATTTGGATATTGCACTTGGCTATATTGTGATTTTGACTGAATTTCAATTAATTGTGCAGCCCTAGTGGGGGAATTTGAGACAAAGTTAGCTGGCTAATTATACTCAGGAAGCTAAGCCAAGAATACAACAGTGCAAATAACAGCAGCCCACAGAAGGAAACATTGCAGAGTTCAAATAAAGAAAATAATAAAGAGGAAATAGTGACATACCAGCAACAGCTTCTTTTCATTTTCTCTCCCACATGTCAATAACAGAACTTTGCCAACAACTCCTGTCTCTGAAGGTAACTTTGAAGGGACACACCACCTCAAATACAGAGGGCTTTTAAATCACAATGTTACAATGGTAGAGGGCTCAGTGGTCAATGACTTTCAGCCATCAGTGATGGACAATGGCTTCGTCCATCAGCCCAACCCTAATCTGTTAATAACTAGTCTGTTAATAAACAACTGTTTGATCTAAGGCTGAGATTCTGTTGAGATGATAGTCTGACACTGCTATACATTACTGTATGACTGAACTCCCACAGCCTCCCACTCAGGCTAACATTAGCTATCAATCAGTAGTAACTGTCACCAGCATCATTTAGCGACTTGGCACACTTTCAGTGAATATTCATATATCCTATGTGCCTCAAATGTCAGTGCGAAGGCCTTGTTTATTAATACAGTTTGTACTTTTTTATTGGGCATAATTTAAACAACAGAAGCTAGTTCATATTTATTCTAATCAAAAAGGAATTTACACTGCTGCCAAAATAAATTATCGTTGTTTAGAGGCTCATACATTCTCACTGCTCTCCTTTCGGGATCCCTTTCTTTTCTGGGATGAACGGGGAACTGAAGATCTTGACAGATTTGTATGTGTATTTGCTTTACAACCTGCTACACAGCAGCTTTTCACCTTTTTATGTTTTTCTTGCTGAATTGTGATCTTGCAGCCTTTCTGGCACTTGACATGACACCAGTCTGATATGTTCATCTTTTTTCAAACTCAAGAGGCCCTGGTTTTAACATTTCCTTTGACACGGCAAAGTTTATCATTGTCTTGATCACGAGAGTTTCATTCTGAAGCACTCTACACCTAATATGGAAGAAACTTTGATGACGAACCATTTGCCTTTTCATTATTTCAAGAACAACTTGTCAGGTACCCAAGGTCAGAACTGACAGAGTGTTGCCAATTATAGCTGGTTTAATCAAGCCATTATCATGGTCATGATGATTTCAAAAGACCTCTGAAGAGCCTCTCTGATTGTTGTTCAAACATCCTGACTTTCTCATCAAAGTAACAGGCCCTTTATTTGTTGCAGAAAATGAACTTTAGTTTATGCATTCACTTGAGAAGTTTAGAAACCATGACTCAAAACTTACCCTGAGGGAACGGATGTGTGGGACCTCGGATGAGGGTTATGTCACTGCTACTGGGCGAAGCCTGTAGCCAGCCCAGTGGTTCTGTTTTGCACTGATGCATCAAGATGGTTTATGAGGTTTTTTGTGTATATTTCATCCTATTTTTCATGTTCATTCTGTCTATGTTGTGATTTTTTTTTCATCCTTGACTGAGTAATACCTAATGAGCATGTCCGTCTTTGTGTGTGTGCAAAAATGCATGATGCGTGTAGGTGCCAGGGAGCGGACAGGCGAATGTGGAGAAATCCTTGAAGCAGTTTGCTCAGCTGGTGAATAACAAGGTTTTCCTGCTGACATTCATCCGTACACTGGAGCTGCAGCGCTCCTTCTCCATGCGTGACCGTGGCTACGTCGCCTCACTCATCATGACCGCTCTGCAGGGTCGGCTGGAGTACGCCACAGACATCCTCAAACACCTGCTGTCAGATCTTATAGAGCGCAACCTGGAGAGCAAGAACCACCCCAAACTACTCCTGCGCAGGTAAACCAGGAGTTTTACACTGCTGCACTACAAAAAGCTGTTCAAACATTTTTGGAAAATTGCCTGTGGTGTAATATTCATCAACAAAAGGATTTCAGTTATGTCCCATTACAAAGTGTGATAATGTTTTTCATTTTGTGTTATCAGTTATTTTGGAATAGTGATTCATTTTGTTCAGCTCAGCTGAATATTGGATTATCCACTTAGGACCTTAACTTCACAGAGAACTGTGTGAATATGAGTTAAAGGCAAACTATGCAGGATTCTCCCCAAGACGCAGCGCAGGGAAAATAATCTCTCTCAATCATCACCCACAACCCTTCAGAAGCGTGTGGCGGTGCCTGCATCCACAGAGACCCTGTACTCCCCCTGTACTTTTTTTTGTTTTCTCATTATATTGCTGTGCTTGGGACACTTAACAACACTCAACAATGAAGTATCTTTCTGGTGCATTTACAAACAGCAACTGACAAATCCTACTTATTCTACCTTTAAAAGGTGGGATAAGCGATTCTGTAGAAAGATAGTTGATAGATGCGTCTCATTCTCAGGTCATTAAATACCAACGCTTTGGATGGGTAGCTCGGACCACTCAACAATCAACCTAACCCAAAGCTTCAGTAATTTGACTACCTGGGAATGAACAACAATCAACTACTAACCCTTCTCCATACACATGTGCTGGCCTGACTTGACTTGGGTTGACTCGGTACAGAAGCCCAGCACGACAGGGATTTGCATCTCCATTACAACACAGCTACCCGCTTGAATCGAGTGGCTGTCAACAGCAAATGAACACTTCATTTCCTTTAAATTCTTCACAATAAAACGTCCCCTGATAATTTCTTTTTTAAAGTTTTTATTATGAAACAGCAAAATCAGGATATGTTGGATTTTCATCAGCATTAACTGAGCACAACTCCTATATGGCTCAAAGCGAACACAAAACAGTAAAATAAAGCAGAAATCTGAAAGTAACCTCAAAACTACAGAGATTCAGTTAGAAGCTACAAAAGTACTGAAAGCTGAACACAGACACTTTAAAAAAAACACCTTTCTCTCTGGTGGCATGCACATTCGAGTGCACATCACCGCAACCCACTTGAAGGTCAGGCACACTTGGCTTCACTCCGGAGATGGCCCATTCGGGCAAACTTGGCACAGCTCAGCGTGTTAAAAGTGGTAATGGGAAATTGCAAATCAGCACAGCATGGTTTGACTCGGCACGGCCACAAGTGACAATGGAAAACACATCTTTCAGAGCAACCCTAGCAAGAAGTCAGACATGCATAGCGTCCTCGTGACTTTCAGGAATGAAAATTAGACTTCTTCCTCACTTTCTCTGTACACATTCTTGACTTTAAAACTCGGGGCGTTTTCTGTCACAAACCTGACCAGTTCTGATCAGCGCTGCTTATCTTTTGGCATAGATAATTCCTTTGTGAATTGTTCTTTCCAGCCCAGTTACTGCACTTCTGATGGATGAGTAACTAGGCCAGCGAAGGAAAGCCCACCTCTGTTTCAGCTTTGTTTTGTGCAGCGGCGTGAAACAGCCGTTACGAGTCTGAGAAACCGAGTGCCTGAGCAGACAGGTGAAAGACAGGAGCTGTAAGAGTGATAGAGAGTGGGAGGGACTGGCAGAGGAAGGAGAACCTAATGGGGAAGAGTGAGTGCAGCGGCGGCAGAGTCATTGTCAGTCTGACTTATCTTCTGTGTGCCACTCATGAAACATTCAGCTGTAGCTCACGTTTCTTTACCCCCCCGCCCGTCACCTCGCCTTGCCTCTCCTCCCTTCTCTCGCCTCTCTCCCTCTTTCCTCCACCTCTGGTTATCTGTCGATTGTTTTCCCAGTGCTGAGGCTGGCCTGCTGAATGTTTCATGAGGCTTTTTTTCCCCTCTTTTTTGAAAACGAGGGCTCTCTCAATCTGAAGTACACTCATTAAATATAAGGATGAGTTCACATGGGAGCCGGTACAACAAGAACTTGTTAGCCCAAACATGCTGCTCTTGCGGAAAAACTCCACAATTTAATGGGATGCCGTCAACAGGAGAGTCAATACAGGTTAGGGCTGAAATGCAGGTAAGGACCGAGAAGAAGTGACAGAGGCAGCAGGTTGGAGAGTGAAAGTGACTAGTGGCCAAAAAAGCTGCAGGCTTTGGATCAGATTCAGATTAGAAAAAGGCTTATACGCCATTTTAAGGGTACTGTTACATGATTTAAAGGATTTACTACAGTAAATCATAAAATCTTCTCCATCTGTACTCATGTTAAGTAGCTAAGTGCCGACACAGCAAAGAAAAAGAGAGTGAAAGGACTTGAGGTGGACGTCTAAGTTGTGTCTGCACAATTATGTCATGACCCAAATATGTTCTGCACCAGCAGCACTTAACTTACAGTATATCGGAGGAGTGCGCGTCCTCTGAGACCGAGCGGCTGAGTAAGGATGCCATTTCTCTGCAAACTCTCCATGTCATGTTTTTTGGTTCCAACAATGTCGAGCTCTTCCACGTCTTAAATTATAAAAGAATAATCAGAGCACTCCAGCTCTCTGTGGGACATCTCTTGCTAACAAATGAGTGTGCTTTCTTCTTGTCTTGCAGAACAGAGTCTGTTGCGGAGAAGATGCTGACAAATTGGTTTGCCTTCTTGCTCCACAAATTTCTCAAGGTAAAACAAAATCCTTCTTGCACCTTATCGCTACAGGTGTCAAAGTGATATACTGTGACAATGCTTCTTAAAATTATCACCACTGATTTTGTAATAGACTGCTGCATATGTTTTTGTTGTAGCTGTCATTTTAACTGTCTGATACTGATTAGTTTTATGGACATTGTGGAGGGATAATGGTTACCTGTGGGGTCAAACACATCCCCAGCTTTGCAATTCAAAAGAGAGAAAAGCTCTGTTTTATTATGTTTGATGTGTCATGCTCTAGTTACCGAGTCTCATCGTCTGTGCTGATGAATACAGATCTCTTTCCTTCCCTTCACTTCTTCCCTATGTCTCATTTTCCTTTTCTCCCACCTTTCGCTCTAATCCCTGGGTTCCCTTCCAAAACAAAGGAGTGTGCTGGCGAGCCTCTCTTCATGCTGTTCTGTGCCATCAAACAGCAAATGGAGAAGGGACCCATAGACTCCATCACTGGAGAGGCACGTTATTCCCTCAGTGAGGACAAACTCATCCGACAGCAGATTGAATACAAGACGCTGGTGAGTCATAAAGACATTAATGAAAAAGAGAAAAAAGTCCAAAAATTTTGTCTGTATTCATTTTTGTACATCTGTTGGCAACGAGCCTTGACAGATCCACATAAGTGCGGCATGTGCCAGGGCTGTGGCTGTAATTTTATGAATGCTTTGAATATTTGGATAGTTCCAATAAGATAACGGCAGTGGACAAATAATTTCCACAGCCAGATTTCCATCTCGCCAGGCTTAAGGAGATTTTGACAAAAGTTCTTCAAAACAAACTGAGGAAATTAAAGAAGTTCCTGGTGACTAATTTCCCTGTCAATTAAATGGAAATTTTGATTTTGACTTTGATTGGTCTAAAAGTAAGAAAAGAGCCAGAAAACAATAAAAACTGAGTGCAGTTTATTATGGCAGATGCTATTTACACCTGGGTTGCAATAGCCCATTTGGCTATTTACGCCTGGGGGGGAATAGCAATTGTGGCTATTTGCAACCAACTGTATATAGCCTAGTATGGAAGGACACCCAGGTGCCCATAGCCAACAATGTTATTTGCACCTGGGTGTAAATAGTCAATCTGTCTATTTAATCCACATGGCTCCGACAAGTCATATTTCCCCAAACCCAACCAGGGCTTTTTGTTGCCTGAACTTACCAAACTGTGACTGAAAACTTAAAATAAATAAACAAAAACTGACACTAACCACTGACATGTAATTTCACACTATTCTCAAGTTATGGTTGTCCAGGGCAGGACTCAAACTCTGCTCTTTCACAAGAAAGCCCCCACTTAACCCATTCATCCACCACAACCTTTTACAAAGAGTGAATCTGTCGCTCTTTATAGCTAAAATAAGGGGGCATGTGTGAACAGCCGAACTGCTGTTGTGTGCCCTATTAATACCCAGGTGAAAATAGACACTTGATAAGGATTCAGTTCACCAAGAGCTATTTGAAGCCTATTAATCACTTTCTTAAATTACCAAATCGTATTTCAAACGCTACTGAAATATGTGGCACTTTTGCAAGGTGCCTTAGGAACATTGCACATTATCCTACAAGACATGACAACAACTCACTAAATACTTTTCAGGCCAAACAGGATCACAGCAGCTGCGGGTAAACAAAATCATGTACTGAGCGATGTGTCAGCTAATGTCAGCAGTGCTAGCAGCAGCACCCTGCTCTCCTTGCAGGTTAACAGCCACGTGCCTGTGCTGAATGTGGTTTTGCATTGCTCCAGTCCAGTGGTTATATACAGAACCTTATTTTCATTTTCTAGATCAAAATGCTACCAAACCGCACTGGTTTTAAGAAGATGTCATCTGTCCCACTTTGATGATTACAACATTCAGGCCATCTGGGCATTAGAGCATTAGCATGTCTGGCTTTCTACCTTATAAAATTTTAGTAATTAGTTTAACTGACTGTATTTCTGGTGCCAACTAGTCGAGGGTAGTGACATTTAATCGTTCAGCTGACTAATCGCACCCACCCCTAGAGGAAATAAGGCCTTAAAATGTTGACACAGCCGTTCAATTAGCTGTGAGTTTAACTCCAGTCTCAGCTTCACTTTCTTATTTGCATAAACATCAATATGTTCAAGTAGTCCTTCTCACGGCTAACTCCCATTGTTGGTTTGTAGAGGGAGTAGACTGCAGAGAGTAGACTGGGAGGGCACAATATGTGAAGTGGTTCATACTATTGCTATTCTCCTACATATAAACATCTCTACTAATCTGAAGCAGTTTGTAGTGCAGAGACAAAGAATTGATCTCTCACTGGCCTCCCATCACAAAACATTATATTCATTTGGCAGATGCTTTTATTCGGGTTTATTGCCAAGTAGGTTCACACATGCAAGGAATTTTAGTGTTTTGATGCATAACAAAAAACACTGTAAGTATAAAATATATAAAGATTTGAAAAAGCAAGTACTGCAAGTCAAAAGGCATAAATAGAAAATGGCCAATAAAATATGGAAAAATGTTCTAAAAATATGTGCAATGTTATGTTAAGGAAAATCTGTACAGATTTGTGCAGGACTGTGCAAACTATTCATCAGGGAAGGCACCAAAGTTCATAGTATGCCGTACAAGAATATTCACAATATGCAAGATAGCAATCCAAAGCAGGATGTATTCCAAAAAGATGTGCATTCATATTACACATTGAGTCAGACATATTTTCCCATACAGACACATTGAGTTCAGTGTTGCTGAGGACACTTCAGCGTGTAAACTGTCATCTGTACCACACATACTGCAGTTTTATTGATTTTAAGTTCAACCACAGCTCTGTTTTGGCCCTTTTCTGATGAACTTTTGTGCTTAAAGGTATATTTTGGATTATTTAAAGTAGGGTTGTATGAGGTACTTATCCATAGGCAATGTACTAGCAACAGATCGAACACATGAGTTGTTGGACTACTGCTGCCTAGATTTGTTAGTTTGTTTGCTTATTGTGAGACGCTGATGAATCCACACTATCCTTTTAAAACTCCAAAGTCACACAATAACACAAACAAACTAACCGATTCGTGGCAGCTTTAGACAAGCAACTACTGAACTATCCTTTTAAGGTTCTCTATGCCTGATGAACTTTGACAAGACAAGCCTGGCTGCCAACATTAGTGGAGAAATAATTAAACAGATTGAAGGTAGGAGCGTTTTAACTGATAAAATAAAATTCTGTTTGAGAGTGATGGAGTAGGGCCACACCAACACCAACACGCTTCTTTCTTTTACCTTTCCATTAAACTTAAGCCGACTGGGCTCCTCCACCGACCCGTCAGAGTAAGTTCCCCCTCAGGCTTTAGCTGGAACGCAGAGCCAGCCAGCGACAGGATGACACCTCTCTGATATCCATGTCGGACAGTCTGAGAGGCTGTGTCTCATTACTTGTTTAATGCCCCTGCTAGAGCTGCACAGCCACATCCTGGAGGTGTGAAATTACATTTCTGGCCAAGATCCTCTCCACCAGGACAGTTTGGTGAGGAGTAGGTAATGAAAGGACTTTCCTAGCAAGCAACACCTTTCTCTCTCTTTCTCTTACTCCCTCCCCATTTTCTCCCCCTCTCCTCTCCCTCTCTATCCATCCTGGATCCCCAGACGCTGAGCTGTGTGAACCCAGACAATGAGAACAGTCCAGAAATCCCTGTCAAGGTGCTCAACTGTGACACCATTACCCAAGTGAAGGAGAAGATCCTGGATGCCGTGTACAAGAACATGCCCTACTCACAGCGCCACGGGCTGCAGACATGGATCTTGGTGAGGCTGCATTTGGTGCAATCAAACTGTGAAAGACTAATGTCATAATACTATTTGCCCGAGTTCCTGTTCAAACCTGGTATTAACATGTGTCCGCGTGAAATGCATCCAGGTCTGAGGTGGTCTTGGCCATATTCTTTTAGCAAACGTGTCCTGGGCCACAAGGCCACCTACTCAACTAACGTCTTTTAAGTACACCATTTTGTTCATTGTAATGCAAATTACAAGACTGGCCTCTCTTACCTAGAGTGGATGTTGGTGAACACACTAGTAACTGCAATATTCCTGGACTCCCTGGAAAAAAAATGTGCTATTTTGAGACTTTTTGAGTGAGGAGACACTTCAGAAACCTTGTGAAAGACTGTCTATGACAAATTCTTACTTATTTGGCCTTCTTCTAAATTTGGCAAATGTTAAGCTATTTCTTTCTTTGTGTAAAAAAGATGATGTGTCCATGTGTCTCAGCGTGTTAATAGTTACTACTGTTGAGCCACCATTTAAAATAATAACACATTTTGCAGACATGTTTATTTGCATATAGAGTGGGAAAGTCAAATGGCTATGGCAAATTCTTAATCATTCCTGCCTTCTAGAGATTTCTGTCTTAAATGCAAAACATTAAGTGTTGTTTGTTTCTATTTTAAAAACATTACATTGTAGAGAAGATCAGAAAGAAGAGAGGCTCGATGATGTGCACGGATACACACTTTCACTTTCTCTGACTCACGTCATTAATACCTGTCTTCGTCATCTGTGATGAGAAAGCATCAGATTTCCACACAGTTATAAGTTAAGAAACATGCTAAGTTGAAATCCTCGCTTCTCTGACAACATTACAGACGCAGTATTCCATTCTGGGTCAGAATAACCGTCTTTGTTTGTCCATTTCATGCTAATTGCAAATTCTGAATTAATGCTGAAGGTTCACCGAATGAGTCAGTGTTTGTTTATGAGTCGTAAGAAATCATTAATAATCTTTTACAAGAAGTAGATGTTTATAACGGTTAAATTGAGCAATATGTTAATGGAGTCTGGCTGGCAGTGCGCTTTTGTTTTCAGGATAATGGGCGTAGCTTTACATTGACAAGACAACTGACAGTTATAAACAGTCACTTTAGGTCTTGTCCTCACTTGTTGTTGTCAATTTACGTGTTGTTGTGTGCGACTTGCACTCATGCAGTGGTCCTGCAGCCTGCCCGAGCTTCCTCGACTCTCCAGAGGAGGAGGCGGGGGGAAATATCTTGCTTCAACCATAGATTGTATATTAAATAGGATTTACACCTATTTAATATACAGTCTAATCTAAAACTCTCCATTTGGACTGCAGTACTCATTTTTGCCCATGTAATTGCTCCATATTGCTCCTTTAAAGTGTACATCTTGCACATAGTTCAGTTATAAAATCCCAGTGCACCATAGAGTGTCTCTGACGGTCTGCTGACAGTGCAGGTAAAACATGAGGCTCACTGTGGGTTGATAAAGGACTTGGAAAGGCGTTGGACTGAAAAAAATAGTCAAATCTTTGCATTGAATGGCCAAATGGAGAGTAATAGATATTGAACTGACAAAACAGCTCTTGTGTTTATTTGCATACAGAGCAGGGAAGTGAGATCCAATCACAAGTGGTCACCTGAGACGTACTGTAACGCCCGATCTGACGTACTCTGAGCTGTCCACTTGTGACCGGATCACCCCGTATGCACGGTAATACCAGCTCTGAACAGGCTCCTGCATTTTCTGGGATAAAGAGCAGAGACTGAAAATTTGTCAAGGCACATGAGATGCTGGAATAATGACAGGAGGGAAGAATACAGTTGAGAGTGGGCATGTCAGGGGAGTTATCACTGATGTCTCACTGAAGACATCAACAAAGGGCTCAACATCAGTTTTGTGGGAGACAACCCCTCCCCACATCTGTTTACAGCCTTAACCAGAGCAGCACTCACCAACACTGATGTTAAACCTTACTGACAGCTCACCTACACGTAGGCTTACGCCCACAACATGTCATCCAATACTGAATGACTCTGCACAAATCCAACTGACACGCACCTTCAAAGGGAGTAAATAAGATACCTTGTAGGTAGTGGCTGATATTGCTTTGGGTTTGTAGTTTTACACCTTAAGGGGCTTTCGCAGGTTAGGGATTTGGAGAGGATCAGTTTCTCCTTGTTGCTTTGGGCAGCTTAAATCCCCGTGAAGACTCTGTGTCATTTGTGTTTTGTTTGCAGAATCACTTTAATTGTCAAGAAGAAATGTACGGGAAGCTGTCTCTGTGACATTTCAGCTGCTACACTTGACAACTTACAGAGTTTCAAAGAGCAAACTAACACAGTATGGGGGGATAACATGACCTCACCTGCAGCTCAAAGGGACAGTGCAAGACAAATGATGGACATTAAGACAATATGTAACTGTCAGACACTTGGGAAACAAAGATTTCCCAAAATGCACCATGTCACACACTCACTATTGATTGTATTTTCTACAGAGTGGCGGCAGGGCAGAACAGCTCGTGTGGTCCTGCAGGACGAAGACATCACCACCAAGATAGAGAGTGACTGGAAGAGACTCAACACCCTCATGCACTACCAGGTCTGTTTATAATTTTAATAGTAGGGCTCCAACTCACGATTAAAGGAATAGTTAGAATTATTTGATGTGGGGTTTTATGAGATACTTATCAATGGTCAGTATATTACAGGACAGTAGATGCTGTTCAACACACCTCCAGTTCAGGAAAGCGGAGAGGAGTACAAACATGGAAGCAAAGCAATGTTCTGTATTTTAGCCACTTAAACTGATATAGATGTTTGTATGTTTAGAATATTTTCACTGCTTTACCTCATCATTAGACAGCCTTTTTCTTTGGGAAACTGCCATTATACAAGACACATATAGCTGTCTCTAAACCAACCAAAGTCCATAGGCTAAATCAGTAATTTTACCACTGCCTCGGTCGGGTAGTTAGTTTGTGCAACTGGTGAATCCAAACTAATTTTTTAAAACACTCAAGTCACACAATTATACAAACAAAACTACCAGACTGATTCAGTGGTAGACCAGAAACTCACATGTTCTGCGAGGTAAAATTACTGATTTTGCACATGGAGTCTGTGGCAGGGCTCCGTAAACTCCATGAAATGAACTTTTCCCCTCAGTGTCCTGCAACTGTCCCAAATTCTACTTTCAGCTGTCCCAGATTTCACAACCATTGTCCCAAATTGAAGTTCTTTTTTTCCCCATTCTGAAATTGGGGCTCATTAAATCTTTCCTTAAGACATGTACAATAGGCTGTACACAATTCTATAAATTCACAGTGTGGTTATTATTGAGACGCTTTCACACACCACACATTAGATGACATGTAAGAGAACACTGACAATGATCAATATGGTGCAGTTCAATTATGACATGGTTATGAAGTGACCTTGAGTAACAGCACACATTAACAGTCTGCAGTGTTCAATTTTAGTGACAATTACATATACAAAGCCAAATGTTACATACCTTGCCCAGCTTACTCTATAAACTAGATTCTGCATCTGCATATGAATGCAGAATCTGTAGGCATATGGTAATGTATATGAATGCTAAATTGTCGTCAGACAATAACCGATGGGTTCTGGGATTAGAGAAAATAAAGACTCGGCTGCCCTCAGGTCTATTGCTGCTAGTCTGATGGACACACATCCTCTGAGCTAAAATAGCACAGAGATGCAACGAAACGTAACGCTGCATATATTTAAAACGTTACTACGAATACAAACATATACACATGCAGTGTTAGATGTAGAGTAACATATTAGTAGCATATGATTTTAAGCTGCTTGTCACACAGATGTTTTGTGGGAGTTTTGTCATGTGTTCACCAGGTTCCCTGGTGTGTGTCGAAATAACAGGCTACACCAAGCTGAGTGACTGACAATGAATGATTCAATGAGCTAGTGGTCATTTACATTTGCTGTAGGACTGTTTATATGTTGCTTGATTAAGTTTTACTATTTTTCAGGCGAGACAGTAACCTAGTATGTGGTCAGTTTATCCAAATAATGCCTATTTGGAAATTTGCTCCAACATTTCTGTAATGATAATTATCTTTACTGTCCCAGTAGTTCTTGTAATGACTCTGCGTTAGTAGGGTTTAATCAGATGAGTTATATAAAAATTCACACACTGTACAGTTGTTATGAATAGTAAATTAGCTATAAAGAAGAGTTTAAATGTGCCTCAATACTCTGATTAGGATCCAGTGCATGTGGGAACGTTAGCCATTCAATTAAACTTTGACGCCTTAGTCCGTTGTGCTACAGTATGTTTGGACCAGTTTTCCAAATCCTTCCTTTAAACATGTTTATTTCGGCCTTAAATTTGGGCATTTTGCTATGGCAGTCTGTGGGGATTGAGCTGCTTTTTGAGCCAGCCTCAAGTGGCCATCCGAGGAACTGCAGTTTTTGGCACCTCCACCTTGGCTTCGTTTTTCAGCCCTGGAGGTTGCTGCTTGGCTGCAACTAAAGATTAACAAATAGTGAAAAATGCCTATCACAATTTCCCAAAGCCTCAAATTGCTCGTTTTGTCCAACCAGCAGTCCAAAATCCAAAGATATTCAGTGAATACTCACATTTTATAAAATTTGCACAAGAAAATGTTTGGTATGTTCATTCGAAAAGTGAGTGAAATGCTTAATAAATGATAAAAAAGTGTAATCTTTTGCCACTGTCTAATCATTTAAGCTCTAATTAATACTAAGCTATTTCACTCCTGCTTCACAATTATTCCTGCAAACCTTGAATCTTTTTCCACCTTTTTTAAAAACTACAATTACGCCGTTGCTCAAGGGTGTTACAGCAGATATTGTTGATGAAGGACGGAGGATTACTCATTCACATTCATATCATTCATCTCACCCCTGCCAATGTTTTTTCACCCTCCCGGTCACATGCACGCTTAGTCAACCCGAACATGCACCCGTGTGCCTCTGTCTTTTACAACATCTATTTTTTTTCAGCTCATAAATACGACTACACAGGTCACCAACCTCGGATGAATCATTTTGTTACTTTGTCAGTCAAATGTTTGTCTTGACTACCAGCTTTGGGCCAACTGTACCACTCTCACTCTCACATGCAGCCGGTTATTCAGTGCAGCATTCTTCAGTTTAAACAAAGAGAGAAATAAAGACAAAAGAAAGCTGCATTTTCTGCACTAAAAGCATCTTTTGACAAAAGAGGTATGTACTCCCTCTTATCTGTCAAGCAGATAAACAATTTTGCTGTTTCATTCGTAATCTCTCTGCCAGGTGTGGAAATGTTTGTTCTGTCGCTAAGCTGGATTTGTATTAGCTGCATTTGTAGCTCATGCAGAACAGTAGCGTGAATTTCGTTCACGCTGCAGATGACCTCGTCACGTCTGCCAAGCACAGCTACAGTAGACAGTATTTACCTGGAAATACTGTACAGGCAAAACGTTGGACCAACATCTGCAATGAGCCAACACTCAGCACCCAGTGAATTTGATTCGAACAGACACTAGTGGGGGAGGAAGTACTCAGATCCTTTACTTAAGTAAAAGTACTAATATTACATTGTGAAAATACTGTGTTACAAGGGAAGGTCCTGCATTGAAAATGTAAAGGTATGCAACTATTACCATAAAATGTACTTACAGTATAAAAGAGTAAAAGTACTGAATGCAGAAAAATGTCTCCTGTACTGTTATACTATTCTATATGATACTATTCAATTATTATTACTCATGCATCAGTTTAAAAGCAGGATTTTACTTTATTAGTTGTTAGGGTGGAGCTCATTTTCAACTACTTCATATAGGACAGCAAATAATGATTATTTTATTCTGGATTCTTCTGCTGATTATTTTCTCTAATAATCAATTGACTGGTTTGTAAATATTCTGACAGTGGTGAGAAATGCCATCACGATTAAAAACTGTACTTGTACAAACTGTTGGGTAGTTTAATTTATAACAGAACATCATATTTTAAAAACTCCTCATATATTTGCAAAAATCCGAATTTGTAACGTAACTAGCAACTAAGATGTAAGATAAATGTAGTGAAGTAAAAAGCACAATACTCCCCTCTGAGATGTAGAGTATTAAAAGTATAAAGTGTCATGATGAGAAAAGACCTCAAATTTGTACTTAGTCAATTGAGCAAATCTACTTAGTTTCTTTGCGCCAATGACAAACATATATATATATATTTTACTATGAATTCTATCTATTTTGGGTGAATTTAAAGGCTTTTGCTTTAGGTTGCAAAAAGGGTTTTCAAAGTCTGATACTGTGGCCCCCCTCTTACAAAATTATACAACTGAGGCCCCCCAACGCTGCCTACATTTATCCATTTTTGACTCACATACAGTTTGGCTACACTCATTGTTTTGGCCCCAGCATCCCATTCATTATTATTCAACTCTCTCAACAGCCCAAACACACAGAGGAAACCATTAACAGCTCCTGGCCAGAACTGAATCACAAATCTTTGCAGGCAACACAAGCTAGCAAAGTTGGAATGTAATTAACCTGGCTTTGTGCTATCACTGTGGCATTGACTGTGGGGGTGTGTTCACAGTGTTTCCACAACATAATCAAGAGTAGCAGTAGTACCAGTAGAAGCATAACTTAGACTTTTCAGATGGCAATGTTATCTGTTTTAGAGAGCTCTGACAGATAGCCACATAGTTTATTGGCTGCTGAAGGAAAATAGGAGAATGATGATTTTTACCATTTCTCTCATTTCCATGGTTTCCATGATTGGTAAATTGGTCAACTGTGTTCCACATTTTCCAGGACATGTGCGAACCCTGATTTTGGCAAATTGGCACAATTAAAAGTATGTTGAATTAGCTATTAACAGTTTCTGTTTGCAGTGTACTCATGAATGTACAGACAACTGTCTCTGGATTCAGTTGATACTAGAGAAAGCTCAAAATGTGATGATTATCAGGCATCACAGCATCTTTTTTCTATTTCTATGTGGATTTATGGACGCTTATTTGCAGTGGACACTGGAGATAATATATGTTATCCTTGGAGAAGTGTGTTGAAAACTTTTGCATTAGACTAACATCTCAGCAGCCTGTTTTTTTCCCCCACAGCAAGGCAATGTTGAGGTTTATTATGACCAAGTCCTGCTTTAAAAGGTTTAATCTTAGCTGGGATGCAGCTTGGTTAATTTATTTGGTTATACTGAAAGTGTATGTGTTAATAACAGAGAATCTTAAATGGAAAATAGGGGTTGCAGCACACCACGTCTAAGTAGATATAAATAATTTTGAGCAGACTTTAGTATGTGGTAAATTCAATTTTGATTCCTCCACCTTATTTGACCTTTACCCAAGTGAATTATGTTGCTGTGAAGAGGATTTCTCCTTTTTCACTGACGTCTTAGTCGATTCCAAGTTTTAATTAAAGTTTCAAGGTTGATGTTTAGTTCAGTTAAAGCCATAAAATGTAACATTTTCATATTCAAATGTCTAAAGACGCTTGATATGTTAGATATTTTGTTGAGCTGTGTGCATACAATATCCCAAATGTTTCCAACAATATTCAAACCCAGAGAAATCTGTGAATTATTCAAGGTAATGGTGTGTGTTTCCTGGCAGGCCGCTAGCTGCTATAACTTCCCTGAAAACAACATGAACATGATTTCTGCCACAGTGATGTCAGATAGATTTTCATCTGCAATGGTGGTTGTTTAACAGTGAAGATAACAACTCCCATGATCCCACCCTACCTCATGAGATCATCAAACTATGTCTTATGTTATTGATTTAATGTGAGAGACCCCAAGCAGCAGAACTTACAGGTGCGTATTTAAGTGTACAACATATTTGGACTACAGGAATTCAATTGATATACAGCAGATATTTTCAGTACGGACAGGTTTGGCCCTTTTTAAGTTTGTTTTTCTTTGTTGTGATGGCCTGTGGAGGACATTCAAAAAACTCTGGATCATATTTTTTGTGAATTCACAGTCCTTGTACAGGGTGGTGTTTTTTAATCTCAAACTTTTTTTTATTTTTTAAATTCCAGCCATGATTACTTTTGAGTCACAGCTGCAAGCCACAAATTAATGAGTCAGGCTTTACCTTTGCCTTCCAGGTGTCTGAGCGCTGTGTGGTGGCCTTGGTGCCCAAACAGATGTCCTCTTTCAACATTCCTTCATCAGCCAGCTTCCCACGCAGCATCAGCAGATACGGTCAGTACTGTTTAAGAAACACAAAACACTGTTGTTCATATTCATCCGACGTCCAGCAGTGTTGCACCATCTGTTGCTGTCACTCATCATCAGGCTTTAGCAAATTATATTAGAAGATACTAATATAAAGCACAATGAACAAAGAGATGCAATATAAGGTTAAAAAATATTCAACAGTAGAAAGTCTTTACGCTGGGGGTTCTCAAAGTGCAGCCTGCGGACCAATGGTGGCCCTTGGAAACAGTTTGTGAGGCCACCAACTTGACATGAAATGCAGCATTACATTTTAATCATGGGCGGCGTATTACAAAACTTTAACATTCAGTAGGCTACAATACTATTTACTACTGTTACTTTTTTAAAAGAGCCAGATTTGAAAAAAAAAGCACAGTGCCGAGGTACCAGATGTTTACTTTTCCTGTGTAAAGCTGGAAATTTAAATGGGGAAAATAATTAACTTTTATTTATTTTTTACTTTATTAGTTTTCACAGTTGGAACAGAAGCATTAAGCACAAAAGTACGGGGGAAAGATGTATCTTAGTAGAAGTAGCTTGTTGTTTTAAAAACACTAGTGATGCATTAACATCTTTTACCATTCAGTTTGACTCTCCTAAATTCCCCTCAGCTTAAATATCCTGAGTTAAAACTTTTTAAAATAACAAGTGTCTCTGTGATTAACAGACATAACCAATAAATGAGCTTCCTCTACAAATGAAATGATTATCTTAATGATTAAACAATGTAAACACCCATAAACATAGAAGCTCTTGTTCTTTCTATAAACACAGTGTTGCATTTACTATTTTTTAAAATTTATAAATGATCAAAGGGCCGAATTGAGTTTGTCAAAGTGCTGACTTTGGCCCATGGTTGGTTAACAGGCCTGACCTATATTTGATAGACTCAAACACTATAATACACACGAACTGTGTCCCCCTGATAAGGTCGGGGTCAGGTTAAGAATGACATCTTATAAAAAGCTACTGGTTGCATAGCAACTACTGGAACCTAGCAAGTGTTCGTAGGAGTTGAGTTTGTCATCAGTGCTAGTGCTGTTTCAGTGGACAACTACGCAGTTTAATGTGGAAGTATGATGGAAAAAATGCTGTATGGCTTGGGACAAAAGGAGCTGGCTGCACAATGTAGTAAAAATAAATGATATTGTGATTATCTTGACAGTAGGAATTATCATTTTTGCATCACATTTTCAATTTCACTGAAAATAACTATTAACATCATGCTGACGTGACATTTGTTGGGGTCTGTACCAAATAAACATGTTTTTTTACATCTGGAGAACAAGATTTGTGGGACAGCAGTGCAGTACTTCATTATAATGCCGTTCTGTTAAACATTTTTCCATTATCAAAAAAATTGCAGCTTCTGCCATTTGGATACAGCACTTGGCCATACTGCACTTTCGATAATATGTCAATTAATTGTGCAGCCCTAACTCTTACTTTGTCTGACCTCTGGGGACAGATGGAAATCACTTGCAAACAGGTGAATTTAGTAATCAGAAATTTAAATGCTATTATCGGACAAATCACAAATCCTACAAAAAGTTCATGGGTTTACTCGTATTGTGGCTGTCAGTCATTATGCTGCCTCATTACATTGGCACTCAGACATCAAAAGATTTAGAACCCGGCTGCTCCGCACTATGTGGTTTACATGCAAGTTCTTATGGAGACATTATGTAGAGTCTCATCACTTCAAATTCATATAAACTTACATCCTTGTCTGATCTAAAGTGTAATTCAAATCACATCTCTGAAACTGCATCTCACACTGATATTTTATATCAGCTTTTAAATGATTTTTCTTTCAAAACACGACACATGTGGTAAACAGGATGACAAGAAAAGCAGAAAACAAAAACACACAAGAGTGACAGAAAGCGAGGACCAGAGCCCGGATAGAAAACATGCTTTTAGTGAATGAGTGCACGCCGGTATCATTACTATGACAACCAATGAAATAATGACAGCAAATGACTACGAGTCTGAAAGCACACGTCCAACCTGCTCACTTGCAGACAACAAAGAGGACAGACTGCCTTTACTTCAGATCATTTCCTTCTATTTGAGCGACATGAAATACATTCTGTTTTCTTTATATCTGACATTTGACCATGTAGGTGTGGACGTACCCTTCCGCTCCACGCCCACCAGCCCAGACAGCCCCCACTCCCGTGTCCCATGCTGACCCCTGACCTGGAGAGCGGGGTCAAAGTTTGGCACTTAGTCAAGAACCACGATCACGGGGACCAGAAAGAGGGCGAGCGTGGCAGCAAGATGGTGTCTGAGATCTACTTGACAAGGCTGCTAGCAACAAAGGTGCAATATATCATATATACTGTTATATGTTGGACTAAGACTGTGTATATGATCTTTTTATTTAAAGTTCCAGTGTGTAAGATTTACAAGGAGTTATTGGCAGAATATGGCAGAAATGGAATTAATATATTCATAAATATGTTTTCATTAGTGTGTAATTCCCTGAAAATATGATTTTTTGTGTTTTAGTTACCTTAGAATTAGAGCCAGAGAGATATGTCATTCTGCTGATATTATAGGCCAAATAACAGTCTAGCACAGTACAGTACAGTCTGTATCAGTATTAGACTGTGTATATGTCATTAGTTATTTTTTACAGAACATACTGCTGTAATTGGTGGGCTGCCTCCTCTTGCCTCCGGCTAACCTAAACTGTTAGTCGGTGAGAAAAATCTTTATTTCGACCAAGTTTTCATTCATTCAGAAAAGAAACTACATTCGGGAGCTGCACCTTGTAGTTTTTTTGTTTGTTTCTTTTTTGTTGTTTTTTTGCGTTTCTCCTACTCATTTGGAAAGTGAGCGAGAGACAAGGTGTTTGCAATCTGCAAGCTCACTGTTAGATGCCACTAAATCCTCCGTACTGGTCCTTTAATGATCATATTTAACAATAAGACTAATCCCTAACAACAAAACACAATGGGAGACAACATCTGCAATCAAAAAACACTTTGAAAACACAAAAACACAGATTTAGAGTAGATACTAGACGTAGGACCACAAAAAGTCTTAACTCAAGGCTTTGTTTTCTGTAGGGTACGCTGCAGAAGTTTGTGGACGACCTGTTTGAGACCCTGTTCAGCACTGTGTGTCGAGGCACAGCCCTGCCTCTAGCAATCAAATACATGTTTGACTTCCTGGACGAGCAGGCCGACCGGCACGGCATCCACGACATGGACGTTCGCCACACCTGGAAGAGCAACTGGTGAGAAAGAGAGGACATCTGACATGTCACTTTTACTTTAAAGTTAGCTTACTTTCTTCGACAATGCTTCATTAGAGACTCTTTTTCAGATTTCACTGATCACTTACAGTCAGTGTTTGAAACTCAGTGAAGATTTAATTATTAATCAATATCAGGGTGCACCCTAATCTCATTTTATCATATTATCTTGTATTTCGGAAAGTTGTTGCTGTTTTATGCTGCTATTTCATGAACTTCTTAACTTTTACTCTCTTGCAAAATCTGTAAGTCTCAGCAACTTTTAATGATTCTTCCAAACTCCATCAACATTTTGTTTTCAATACTGAGGTCTATTTGAAAAGTCAATTGATCAGAAGAAAACCACAAACATTTTATACACATCATGTAAAATAATTGTATTTTGTACACAACTTCTCTTCCACTGTCTGCAGCTTGCCCCTGCGCTTCTGGGTAAACGTGATCAAGAATCCCCAGTTTGTGTTCGACATCCATAAAAGCAGCATCACGGATGCCTGTCTGTCTGTGGTGGCCCAAACCTTTATGGACTCTTGTTCAACCTCGAACACCGTCTGGGCAAAGACTCACCCTCCACCAAACTACTTATGCCAAGGACATCCCACATTACAAAAGCTGGGTAGAAAGGTGTGTATGTTTGCTGTGTGTGTGCACACATGCAAAGGACTAAGATGTTTGAAACCCCACCAGAGCTGAGGACTCTTTGGTTATCATTACTTCCTCAAATGACCAATTAAATACATAAATAAAATACCAACATAAACCACCATGTTCTAAACAAACACAAACAGGAAGTAAGATTTGCATTTTGTAGCATAAAATAGCAAACTTAAACTTGTAAGTCATGCATGATGGGAAATGAGGGCCGTATTTTAGACTGGGGAATGTCTTTTTTTTTTTTTTTTTTTACATTACATCACCTGTAATTTGCCTTAAAATTAATTTTATTTAGTGTATCTGTGAGAGTCAAAATGTGCATGCAGACACAAAAACTCTTACATAGCCAGTTTGTTTTTCTAGCCAGTTTTGCTATAAATCACATAGAACGACTACCAAGGAGCGATGGCTTCTCAGAAAAAGCTCAAGACTCGGCCTACAAGGAGACTAGACAGGAAATGGAGACTGTCTCAAGATGGGTCCCTTGAAAGTCAGACAGTAGCACCATCAACTGAGAAACACAAAGCAATGGCATGTCCAACAGAGCCCCTGGAGTTCCCACCAAGTTTCAGAAATATCACCCCGACTTTCTGCAATATGGATTTTTTTTGTTGAGGTTGCAAACACCAACCTGATTATTCTGGGGGGTCATGACCCAAAATGGTTGAGAAGCTCTGGTTTAAGACACAGTTTGCAAAAAGAGGCTAGTTGCTTTGAAGAGAGCGATATTTGGCTCATTTAATGGTAGCTTCCCATCGGAAAAGGCTGTCTGACAGCAAAGTTAAGTGGTGAAAATATCCTAAATATAGTGTACACTTAAACTGTAAACTGTAAACTGTTTTTTGGGGGGTTGGAAAGTTAGAATTTACATTTGTTTTCATTATAAATAAGATTTGGTTTATGTAGGATTAGTGTTGTAATGTGTAAGGCTATTGTCAGTGCTGGCCTGAAATTGGTTTAAGGAGTAAGTTGAGGCTTGACACTGGACACATGATTCTGGATAAAATGAGAATCATGCTTTTCTTACTCAATTAGTGTTTTGTAGCCTTGACAGGTTCATCATATTGTATTTTCTGTAATTTAAACACTCAACTATGTCAGAACATGGGCTGCTATTTATGTACCAGGTTTTATCTGAACTGGCGGATCTTCTCATTCTCTCTCTCACCGTCATTATTAATTTTGACTCATTTTGCTCTTGTTGGGCTTAAGTTTTATCTGTTTCCATGTTACTTTTCTGTATCTATAGTGCAATGGAGTCTCATCCATTGTTGAGGCATCTTTAGGGACAAATTTGGTTTGTTGCATCAGATCTCCCTGCTAGTGCAATTAAATCAGTTTTATATATATGGCCCCAAATCAAAAGAGAAGTTACCTCAGGACACTTCTCATATTAAAGCAAGTCTAGACCAGACTCTTCATAGGCAGAATCCTTGTGTATACGTCGGAATGCATGGAGTTATGACTGCAAATCTTGATGCAATTAATCATGCAGCCCTAATTTACATAGAGAGTGACAGAATGAGTATGTAGTCAAGTGAAAGTTTTCATAAGTACAGTCATATGAGGCTGTGCGTTTACTTATGAAAAAACAGTCTGCTGGTGTGATTTGAAGTCACTTTGACTAAATAAGTGAACCTGTGAGTGACACGTTTCCTTATTTTCCTGCCACAACACCTCGGATTTACTGACACCTTTAACATTTGATATTCTTTGAGTTTTCACAGCAAAAGACTGAATCCAAGTGAGGAGGAAAAAACTCTGGTATGCATGACTGTGCCCTCGACTCTGACAGAATGTGCGTGTGTGTCTGCTCTCAGGTACTACGCTGACATCAACCGCCTGCCTGCCATCAGTGATCAGGATATGAATGCCTATCTGGCTGAACAGGCCCGCCTTCACTCCAGTGAGTTCAACATGCTCAGTGCCCTCCATGAGATCTACGCTTACGTCAGCAAGTACAGCCAAGAGGTGAGACCCAGTCAACGCACTGGAACGGTGTAGAAATGTGCTGCAGAGGTCCTGCCGGTGTGGTTAGCCGACTGCAGATGCCTTTTTTTTTTATATTAAAGCAGCTATAATCCATATTCTTATGTTAACAAAGGAGACACCAGACTCTGCAGCGAAGTATTTTATTGGAAACATGCTGGTAGCTCTGTTCAGCTCTGATAAATGTCCTGACCACGGTGGAGCATTTCAGCCACTGAAGAACCAGATAATTCTCTCAGGAGTTAGTGGAGGCTGAGCTAAAAGTTGAGTATTAGGAGTATGGACTTTAATTATTTGTGTGGACTTTTAATGAATGCAGATGATGCTCTGTGTCTGTTGGGTGTTTAGATAACATTTGTCATTAACGTTGATAGTTTGGTTAGGTTTAGGCACCAAAACTACTTGATAAAGTTTAGGAAAAGATCCTGGTTTGGGTTAAAATAAGTGCATCAGTTATGTAGGTTAAGTTACATAATTACATGATACCAGTTAAGTATGTTACGTGCAATTTAGTTAATATATGTCAATGCTGACCTTTTGTTTCACACGGGACTTAAACAGCTGTCTCCTGGGTGAAAGTCTGGTGTGTCTGACATCCACCCATCCCGACCTCCTCCCTATGCAGATTTTGTCGCTCTTTATACTACGTCAATAAACTTCCTCCTTTGCTCCCGTCATAATTACTATGGCCACAAGAGGCTGCTACCTAACAATGAAAGTAAATATGGGTCACAATTACCTGCTTACACACGTGACCTATGAGGTCGGTTTTCTGGTGAGGGCGGGCTGCCAGATGTTTGGAAACAAGTCCAAAATAACAACTTTATAACGTTACTGTCGGTATTGTGCTGCCACCAAGTGGACAAAAATATAAATTAATGCAGGTTTAAAGAGTAACGTTACACCCAGTAAAGTGGGTGTGGTCAGGTGTGCTCTGCTGCACCTGTAACCACAGCCTGCACTGATGTCACAGGGTCTTCAAGTACACTTGCAAATCACTGCAGCAAGGTTAGAAGTCAAACCACTGGAGGTCAGCATCAACAAGATTTTCATGGAGTGTTAACTTACTCTTGAAAGGCCTAACGACTGGACTGAAATTAATGATTGAGAGATTTTTCATTTAATTAATTTATAGTTTTGTCTTGGTTCATAAAATGTCAGAAAAGGTGAAAAATGGTTATCTCAGTTACAAATTGCATGTATTGTAAGCCAACAGTCCAAAACCCAAAAATATTTATTTATTATTTATTATTATTTATTCTTTTATTTCATATACACTTGAATTTACTGTTTATTACTTTTTAGAATTGAGAAAAGCAGCAAATCCTTGCATTTCAGAGGCTGCAACTGGCAAATCTGGCAAAAGTTTCCTTGATAGGTTTTAGTTATAACTTAGTTACTTAACACATTACAAATGCACTGAATTCCAATTAATCAATTTGCAGTTTAATTTGAATTAATCAGTGATCATTAAAGTTCCAGTGTATAAGATTTACAGGGATTTATTGGCAGAATATGACAGAAATGGAATATAATATTCATTAATGTATAATCACCTGAAACTAAGAAGCATTATGATTTTGTTACCTTAGAATGAGCCATTTATATCTACAGAGGGAGCGTGTCCTCTTCCACAGAGGTCGCCATATCACACCACCCTGTTTTCTTTAGGGATGAACCATTTTGAAAAAATATCTTATTGTGATGATGCTGACTGATAATGCAGTTGCAAGAAAAACGTTAACTTTACGTCATTATTCTTATTTTCACTTAAAAACATCTGAAAATGATTATGGTGTGATTTTTGCAGTCTGCACCACACCAAGATGTTTTCTTAAGTGAAGAATATGATGTTTAGGTTAGGGCATCTAATACAGTAAAATGCACAATATATTTACAGTAACCATCACAGTGGAAGTACTAATGCAAGCTGGTGTTGTCTTTTGTGTATTTGTTAGTTTCATGTGTGTAAGTTCATCTTATCTTATCTTATCTTGTCTTATCTTATCTTATCTTATCTTATCTTATCTTATCTTATCTTAATGCATATTTATGATTCCCACAGCTGACTCGCTGGTTTCACAGTTTGTACTCATGCGCATGTTTCTGTGTACATGTTTAGGTTATCGAGGCACTGGAGCAGGATGAACAGGCCCAGAAGCAGAAGTTGGCGTATAAAGTGGAGCAGATCATCTCAGCCATGTCTGCAGAGAGCTGAGAAACAAACACACCTACATACATACACAAACACATGCAGTACACACACACTATACACACACTGAAACATACTAAAACAGAGGAGTTATAAATCCATCTGCAACACACGTGGCGCTCAGATGTGCACGTGAAATACAATCACACATAAATCCTGATATAAATACACACACACACACACACACACACACACACACACACACGACTTAATGGACCTACTGTATAAACAAACCGACAATACATACACAAAGAGATACATACACATGCATACATTTGTACATACACAAACCACTGCACACATCAAACAGCAGATCGTCCCAAAGCACGACTTTTGAATCCAATGTCATCGTTTTTTGTTTTTTTTTTCTTCGAAGAAACTCCAACAGGCAAACATCCAACTTCTAAAAAGGCCCCTATAGAGAGAAAGACAGAGGGACAGAGATAGAGGGAGAGAAAGAAAGAGGATTTGGGCCATCACAGTTGTTGAATTTGCAGCCAGTTCTTTTCCGCTGGGTAATGGTTTGTCTTTGTAGTGGGTGCTTACACTAACTGTGTGTGTGTGGCGCGGCTGGAGCTCGGAGGAGAACAGCACTTAATAAAGAATGACTCAACTTGAAAAGTCACTGGAGGAGCTCAACAAAGACAGGAGCCAATTTAATGGGACGGCACATGTGGTGAGACAAGACTCGGAGTACTTTCTGTATGTCAAAGATGAAGGACACTCATTCGCACTACATATCGCCGGCTTGGAGTGACATCGCCATTTGGGGCCATGCGGAGCAGAGACCGTAACTTTGCATCGCTAAGCCTTTTTCCTTTTGCCTTTTAAAGGCTTAAAAAAAGAGAACACTAAAGACTCTGATGTCGTGACTTTTCATTTCCCCATTTGAAACTCCCTGTTATAAGTTATTTTTTGTTTAATGAAGATTTTCTGACTCTGCTAGGGATTGAAGAGTATATACAAAATTTGTCATTGACATAGTAAGGGTTTTTGAAGGGACAGCTCAGATTATTTGAAGTGGGGTTGTATGAGGAATTTATCAACAGTCAGTGTTTTAACTACAGTAGATGGTGGTTAGGGCTGTGGCTAATGATTATGTTCATTTTTGTTTAATCTAGATTATTTTCTTAATGAATTGATTAATTATTTGGCCTATAAGATGTCAGAAAATTATGAAAAATGTTGATCAAAGCCCAAGATGATGTCTTCAAATGTCATATTTTGCCCACAACCCAAAGATTTTCAATTTATTGTCATAGAGGGGTGAAGAAACCAGAAAATATTCACATTTGGGAAGCTGAAATCAGAGAAGTCTGACATTTTTTTTCTTCAAAAAATACATTTTTATTTATTATTTTATTGATTATCAAAATGACTGGCAATTAATTTAATATTTCACACTTGATTAATCTAACCTACACCAGTGCTCCTGCCACTTCTCCAAACTGGGATTGTGCCGACCACCATCTACTGTATTTAACACACTGACTAAAAGTACCACATACGACCCCATTCAAAACATCTGAACTATCCTTTTAATAATACAACAGTGAGAAGGCATTACCTTCAAATGTGAAATAAATGTAGAGATATTTCCAGACCCAATCCCTGGCTTTTGTGCCAAATATAATGTCTCATGTTTCATTCATGTTAAATGCCCCTGTAGAAGCGATTAATAATACATGTCATTGTACGGAAAAGATCCCATTTGAGATAGGAAATTTTGTACAGTGATGATCTATAGACCACCAATTCAACCATTCAAAGATAAGTGGAGACCAAATTGAACTGTAGCAGAAAGCATGATTAATGATGCTATAAGTCTGATCGTGGATGAGATTAGCCTAACCCTGGCCAACAGCGCCGCCCACCCCCCAACCCCCAACCCCCCTCTTCCGCACCCTCCCCGTCTCATCAGTCATTGTTTACATTTAAGCGTGATACTTGAAATGCACCGAGTGTACGAGATATTAGGAACACCTGCTGCTCCTGTGAACTAATCTGCTCAGATTAAGTTAGATGAAGGCTCTGATGCCTTATTGATTTTCCCAATAAATCCACTTTGAACGTAACCTGGAAATTAAACGCAGGAAACAGCCGGGGGGGATTTCAAACCCTGGAGACATTTGAGCTGTGAGTCTGCAGCTCACTATAAAGTAGGTGTTCCTAATATTTTGTACGCAGAGTGGATATATTATTAATGATATGTGCTTGGACCAGCTGTTGGTCCTTGTAAAGTTCTTTCTTTAAACATCTGTTTGTTGCTTCACAGCGCTTTCTCTCTTCGCTTTACATACTGACTGTCCATGCTTCAGCATACGATTCACAAGTTTTAATTTTGCGTTCAAATGTACATTTTACCCGACTGCTTGTTGTCTCCTTGCTGCTGTATTTATAGAGTGCCATATCTAAACTTTAAACTGATTATCATGATGAAATATTCAGCCTGAGGCATTGCGTTAATTCAGGGTTTTAGTTCTGATTGTTTGTATTTCACCTACTGCAGTGGTGAAAGATGAACTTCTTTCTGTGCTTGAGGCTGTTTCATCGCTCCAAATACTGTAACGGTCACCATGACTGTCTGTCAGTGTCATTCTGGAGCGCTGCTCTCTCTTTTTTTTTTTTTACCATTTCAGTATCAGTGGGGTTCATGTACTCCCCACAGGACCTTGACTCATGCGAATCTAGAAGATAAAATAAGATAAATAATAATAACTACATTTCCTGTTAAGTGTTGAAATATGACAGAGATCTCATCTGTTTCATGTGTGGTTTGATGATGATAATTTATAAATGTGTTGTGCAATAAACTGTCAGACGTTTAAACTGTAATGTTTTTTAAACTATATATTATTGTATAAATATTGTACATAAAAAACACTCCTATTTTGCAAGCAAAAGATTCACTTTGTACTGTTGTTATACATTAAATGCGCAGCTGATGAAAATGATTTTTGCCTGATTTCTTTTACTGTGAACAAAACTGAAAAATCACACGAAACATTGAATTAAAGGGACAGTTCACTCCAAAATCAAAAATACATATTTTTTGGCTTACCTGTTGTGCAATTTGTCCATCTAGATTTTTTTGGTAGGTTGCAGAGTTTTAGAGATTTCAACTTCAGAGAGATGACACAGAGATGTCTGCCCTCTTTTCAGAACAATAAAACTAATGGCAATCAGCTTGTAGTGCCAAAAAAAAAGTTCAGGTTACAGCTCAGCTGAGGAGGAAGTCATAAATGTTTATGTTCCGCACTGTCATGAGCCTCACATCCATGACTAGATGCACGCTTCCCTCTGTGTGGTGATTTGATTGGCAGTTGTAGTTTGGTTGAAAGAAAAGAGCTTATCTGTATCTGTTCAGCCAAATAAATTATCTGTATCCATATCCATACTCAGAATAGGCAGGGCTTAAACCAATTGTGGGTGGTGCTAAAAAAAAAAAGGAAGGGGCACAACTAATCGGAAGCTGTTCATTTAAGCCTCAAACTGATGTGGGTTGATCAGAAGTTGCTATATTTATTATTTTTAGAAAAGTATTTACAGAACAGACTCAGAATTGAGCTTCAGATCAATATTTTTGACGCCGATAGGAGCTGAAACAAGATTCTGGTACGGATTATGTATTTCTTCCAAATTAGAGTATCATGTGATGATATCCGTACTCGTGATGAAGGAAAATTCTCATTGGGCGGTTAATACTGCATGTGTTGTGCTCATTGATTCACTGAAGCTCATTCATTCCAGTTTATAAATATCTTATTCTGTTATAGTTCTCTCACTCTTGTGATCAAAAACATCGATCTGAATGCTCAATTCTCAGGCTGTTTATTAAATAAGAAATAGTAACTTCTGATGTATAAATTTCAGGCTTAGTTAAGAACTTCCAGTTAGTCCAGCCCACTTCCCATTTAAGCATCACCCATGTCCAGTTTACCCACTGCCATTCCAAGTACGAATATTGACACATTTTGATGTGATGACACTCGCACTCATACAAAGTACATTATCTATAACAGATACTGGGTACCCTTGCACTTGTTTTGTTGTGCTTTGAGCACCACAAGGCAAGTGCCATCTAGCTGCGTTATATTTGAGAGAAGGCAGACATTTCTATGGCTGATATCTCCATAACTCTGCGACTGACACAAAAACTAAATCTAAATTTGACAGATAAATAGTGTTTCAGGTAAGATGAAAAACACACTGAAGCCCTTGACGATGTGTCCTCGACATTCATATAGAAAACAGATTTCTATTTCAGATTGTACAGCTTTGACCTGTAATGCTGCATTATACAGAGCTGATTGTCCAAAGCACCGTTTCATGAGTCATAATTCATGCCCACTGAGATTCTATGTTTTGTATTTTTCAGACAAAATATCTGCTGTTGTCAGAGTTGTGTTCATTTTAAAGCCAATCTAAACTCACACATACAGCTGGATAATCTAGTCTTATTACATTAGTTGCCCACTTGCATGCTAATTCAATAGTTAAACTATTATTGGGTTTTCGTGGGAGGGCTGTAAATGCAAGATGATGATGTCAAGAGATCAAATCCCAGGGGTACATCTATCATTCAGGCTTTGTACTCAGAAATGAACATAATTGTTGGCTACATACATAAATGATGTTAGCCCGACACTGACATCTCCACATATGGAAGGTGCAGTGGGTGGAAAACAAGCCGTGTTCCAGCTTTGTATCAATAAGACATTCATTATCTAACAAAACAGTGACCTTGTATACTTACAACATAACTAATATTACAACATTTATATATATCATGAAATATTTAACACTGTAAGCCCTTAACGTACCTGCATTATTATTAGGGGTCCAAGCAGCTCGCTGCAGACCCTTGTCGTTTTTGTTCTGATTCTTTCTTTTTCTCTCTTTATTTTTTTTAATTTCTCCATTGAAAGTGCAACTGTAAGATGAAAATTCACCAAAATTGGCAGGTGGGCTGCAAATTCCACTCACCACTCAGACAACAAAAATGATACTCACTGACCTCAAGGTGGCACTGCAACAATCAAGTTTACGTTTCTGCAATTATCTTGAAAATAGCTTGGCCTAGACTCACAATTCTTTTGCCATTTTAATTGTTTAATTCATGTGCATCTTTTTTCAATTAGTCTTCTGCTTTAAAAATGTCAACTTTAATGACTTTTTCTCAGTTAATCAAAATCCTATTTTCGCAAACTCATCTTAAACCGTTGGGTCAATTATCCTGAAAATGAGTCAGCATCATCTACAGACTTTACTGATCTAAAGTTATCAAAGGAATTTTGTTTCAAAAATCTGTAAGAACTCATGAATGCACTGAGATATCAATGTGAAAACTGAGACACATGTTCAGGAGTGTCCACTAAGCTTGGTCAAGGGTTCAAATCCCTGTGTCCAAGTCCCACTTGCCAATAATGTGACAACCTCTGAATGACTGTTTGTCTTGTGTCTCATCAATGCTTGTCTCTCACAAGCATCCAAATACTTGCAGTCTTGTTTGGACCCTGTTCATTGCACCTTGCGGCTATATTTAATAATTATTTTAGTTATAAATGAAAAACCTGAAGCTTTATTTTTCATTTTCAAAACTGAAAGAAAAGTTTTTAGAGTGAAATGACAAATTTCACCCACAGAGTTTGGTTGGTTTGGAGGAAGCAATAGTTGCTTAATATAACAGCAGTTTCCCCATTGGAAAAAGCTGCCTGATGGCAATGCACAGTGGTGAAAATATTCTAAATATAGTGTACACTTAGACTGGTGTTGATTTTTTTTTTTTAGGTGGATCTTTTTTGGGTTAAGATGTTTTGTTGCTGACCCTGTCCATAGCAGTACATTACTTAGCCTCTGTGCTGGTATCCTCTGTGCTTCTCTAAACTGCCAAACATGCCAAACACTGTCTACTGTACTGACTATTGTAAAACTACCTCATACAACCCCACATCAAATAATCTAAACTATCTTTTTAACTACCTACTTTTTAATTACCCACAAATTTTGGGACATTATAGTGAAGTGTATTTACTTTAAAGAATAAGATCATTTTTGTGAAAGTTCCTTGCAATCTAAATTTAGCAGTGTGCTACCAGGTTGGGTTTATGTGTCCATCTGCTGTATTGCTTTGCAGAGCTGCACAGGAAGAGGGCGTTGTATTTCCAGAACAAACAGACAAAGCTTTTGTTAATCTGGACTCGGCAAGAGAAACGCAGATGGAACAATCACTTCCAGCTTGTTTTATCTTCTTCAAAAAGGAAATGTACAGATAGTTGTACAATAAAGAAAAGGTGTTCAATGTCCCCTTAATCATATGTCAGGAAGTATCAGGGTATGTTAATCAGTTTTACTATGATGTAAACTGTGTATTGCAAGCATATTGATGTTGACAAATGCAGCATGTAGTAACATTTAAACACATCCTGTCAAGCAAGAGCAGCACAAAGAGGAGATGAGCTTGTAAAACAATTAAATATCCTGGAGAAAATGACTAAATCCCTTTGAATGTGATAATACCCCATGTGACGAAGAATGGTTTGCCCCGCCGTTATCCTGTGACAGTATTTGGTGTGGCATGTGAGCAGCATATAGGGGCTCCGAAGCACTTGCCATAAGGAGCCAGAATTCATTATTCATGTTTAACCCTCGGGGCTCTGGGCAAGCCGAGCAGAGGGGAGGAGAAGGCGGGAGGAGGGGGGAGGAGAAGGAAGGTTGTATGAACATCCAGGCCTCCCAACCCGTACCTGTCAGATCCAGGTGGGGGTGTCATCAGCGTATCGAAGGGTCCTCTGTACACCTGCCAGGCTCCAACCCCTCGTCTTTCCTCACTTCTCTCTTTGCTTGTCAGAGTGTCTGCACTCAGCAGCTGGCAATTCCTCCTCACTTACTATAAACACACACACACACACACACACACACACACACACACACACACACAGACGCACAGAGGTGGATCATTAGGACTCAAACCTCCTCTACTGACAGCTGAGCAAGCCGCAGGATAGCTTTGTGATAGACTGTGTGGTTGGATGGTAGCAGACAGGTTTATGGACTTACTACAGCCATTAGAAAACCATTATTCTTCAGTCAACCCCTGACAGTTGTCATAATATCTCATTCTGCTTTCACTCATGATTGATGCAACTACATTAAATATGAGGCATAAAGCAAAACAACAGCGCAAAGCTTAATTTTTGCTAAATCAATGGTTGCACAATGCAGCAGCTTTTCCTGCTGCCCAGAACATTTCATTCATGGGAAAAATGGACCTTTCGCACAGACTACAGATCCTGAAGAATAATTCACACTGTGGCTGTAGCTGTGGGAGCAAAGCTGAATGGAAAAGGCCTTGGACCTGCACTCGCACCTTGAGCAACCCAGCAGAGCTTGCATTAATAATCAATGGACTAGGCTCTGCCTCAGTGTCCTTAACCTCAGAGTGGGATGGAGCACTAGCTGGTTATTATGACATTTTATGCATTAAATAAAGATACAATTTTTTCATAGATTTGTACATAGAAACAGGGTTTGACAGGGGTGGAAAGTATCAAAACACATGCCTTAATTACAGTAATTGGAGTAGTTGTAACTTTTTACTTCCATCCTTGATGACAGGAACACTTACACAATAAACTTGTGCTGAAACAGGTCAATTAATCAAATGAAAGAACATTAAGTGTGAACAATTAAGTCATTTATTAAAAGGTGCAGTAAGTGATTCTGGAGAAAAACAGTTGATTCTTGAGTCTCATTCTCAGGCTGTCAAATTAGTGACGCTTTGGACTGATGTCAAAGTCCCCCATCACAGGCTAGATTCTCTACAGTTACTCAGAACAGAGAAATAAAACACTGGCTCTAGTTACGAATTATGTTTTGCACAAATTTCGTGGCTCCCATAGGTTTTCCCACACAATTGGAAGGAAAGAGGGAGACAACATGTTTGCAATCTGCAAGTTCACCACTAGATGCCACTGAAGTCTACGCAGTGGTCTTTTAAGCAAAAATTCCAACTATTCTTTAAAGAAATTACAGATTAATCGTTTGTTACTTGTCAAGATAAAAATACAAATTCACTGATTTGATCCTTCCAAATGTTAGGATCACTGAAAACAACCTGGGCACCTTTTTTTGTCAACTAATTAATTTAATTGAAAACAAAATCAGATATCATCAGATTCATGGATAATGAAAACAATACTTGCAAAAATTAAATACAGTAGCCCTGCATACTACCTGATTTAAATGCACAATATGAACGCTCTGCCACTTGGGGTCTCTCTCACATTAACAAAGACAAAAACAAAACATGTAGTTTGACGACATCTGAAGTAGCGTGGGATCATGTGAGTTGTTTTCTTCATTGTTAAACAACCATCATGGCAGATGAGAACTATCTAACATGACTTGGACAGAAATCATGTTCATGGACGAGGTATGTATAAGTATAAGTATTATTCACATCACATTTAGTCACATTCACAGAGTTCGTTCTGGAAGAAACGCACCAACACCTTGAATAAACATTTGGAATAATGTAAGTACAAAGCTCACAGTATATAGGACAGGTCTGGCGTTTTTAGACATTTTAATGGAGAAATATATGATATAGTGTTAGCGCTTTAAGTTTATATTCAATGATCTATTTTTGCTGAAATTCTGTCAGAGAGGTATTGCCAAAGGCAGTGGCAATTTCAGATAAGATACAAAATATCCCCATAGGAAAGTTGTTTGTGTACTCTGTCCTGCAGTTCCACAGAAGAAAGACTTTTTGAGGCTGTAAAGTGTGTTGTTGTGCAGAATTGCAACATAACTGCACAGACAAAGACATACATCTTCTTTTTATATACACTATACAAGTGTTTTTCCTTAATGGGTTGTGGTTCCCTTCAGCTGTGAAGAAAACCAGCAGCCGCTGACAGTAGATATAAATACAAATTCTACCTTTGTTTTTTTCCCTCCCATAATGTACACTCACTCTACTGTACAATCAAGCATCAAATTCCCAGAAGCACCGCTGGAACGCAGCCTTGAGGCTGTTGAGGTCTGCGAGCATCAGTCTCCCGCTGCTTTAATTAAATGCACACTGCATTATCAGAGTGAGCACAATCACACACGCACTGATATGTTTGTTCTTGCCAAGGACAAAAGACAGCTGTCCAAACCAGGCAAAAAAATCCCTGGTGACTGTAAGAAAAAAAAAAATCCCAAATGACCAGAGCCCAGCCTCTATCAGTAACAACTTGTTTCAGGATTTATTGGATGAGCTAATCCATGACGGCATTTTATTTCCTCAATTTGCTGTAGCAATTTCTCTTTTGTCCACTAGCAACGACATTTGGAGACTCTGGTTGTAACTGCATCCATTACTCACTGCCAGCACCAACGGCTGGATTCTTTAAATACGTGAGGTGAAAACGGTTTCAGATCCACACAAATACACAGTAAGCAGCCGTAAATGAAGAGTTTAATGATGCACTGATGAGGCTTAATGTCCAGGAGGTAGATCTGGACAGCAGCACCAGTCTGTTGGTGCCATCTTCTGGACTAAGTTGTTATCACAAGCATGACTTGAAAACAGAATGAGTACTCTTCATTCATTCACTGATTACACCAATTTGAGCACAAAGCGGGATGAGAGAGAGAGAGAGGAGGATCATGTGAGAGGCTGTGAAAATGTGATTCAGGAAGAGGGCAAAGGGTAAGCATGTGTCAGTGACAGAAAGTGTCTGTTTCAGCTCTGTTGCCTGAGGGTGTATATGTCTGTGTTTGTGTGACTGGTGGGTTTTGAACAGAGATGGGACGTACAAATACTTAATTACTGTGCTTAAGTTAATTTTTCAGGTATCTGTACTTTACTTGAACATTTGTGCACAGTGATGTCATTATTTATCACATTAAACCAAACAAATGTTGTATTTTCTAACCTAATATTCAATGGTAGTGCAATGAATTGAATAAAGGCATATAATTAATTATGAAATATGTTTCTACATCCTCATACTGTACTTTCCATCTCTCCCTCTCTGTTTTTTTTTTTTTTTTGGGGGGTGGGGTCTTGAGGTTTCTATATCATTCTGTAGCTTCCCAGTACTGTTCCTCATGTATAAAAATTCAAACATTCATTTTTTTTTAATTCACTGGTTTTTGGCTCAAACTTCTATTTTTCCAAGCTATTCTGTCCCTCATGACGTGACATAGGTTTCTGCATGACAACGTTGCTGTATAAACCCCTAGAGGTTGCAGGAGCAGCATGTAAAATATGGCCGCCTGTTAAAGTTAACTCTAAATGAACAGGGGGCAGCAGCTCACCACAGCAACCACTAACTGCTGCTCACTACACTTTCGGGAGTAACTCTCTCTGACTGTAGCTAGCCTCCTAGCTGCCGTTAGCTCAGTTAGCTGTGTAGCGAATGGCCCTAATATGAGTGGAGTCTGGCCGGACCTGCAGCTCGGAGCACCTGAGAAGTGTTTATGTTTACACCACGGGAAACTGAACCGGGCTCAGGAGCCTCTGAGTGAACACGGCCACACTGGGACCAAGCACAGTGTCTGAGAGCAACAGGGATCAGCTTGACAACAGGGAATACTGTACCGAGCTGATATACAACGGTCCAATCAGGAGTCTGATTCTGCAGATGATGAACATGGCAGGCAAGACAGGAGAGGCGTGAAGTGAAGAGAAGCAACAGGGAGGGTTGGACATCAAAGAGGCAGTGGGGAGCCTTAGTGGCGGCATTAGCGCTTGACTGTGTGCCACTGCTTTTTGGGCGAGTGGGCGTTTCCATTTGAAAAGCCCAGAAAAAACGGTGATGGAGGCGCCTTTTAAACTGTGGAACACTGGGGAATAATAATAATAATTCTAAAATGTTTTATAATTTGAAAGTTATTGTTTCCGGAAATAAAAACTATTTACAGTAAAGATATAAAAAAATTCTATCCTTAGAATGTTATTCATATATAAATAGCAGAATATCTAATGATAATAATAATATTAATATTTAGTGCTTGTGTTAGCATAATATATAATTATAATATAATAATATTAAAATTAAGAACTTGTGTAAAAAAATTACTTTGAAAAAAGTAAAAAGTACTACTCTCAATGTTACTGCTTTACCTTTTAGAAACATTTTTTTCCTTGATTATGAGCAACTTCAGGTAGAAGAAATATCTGTTTCCGTCACAATATTGATCACATTATTTGAGCTTTCAGGGATAATATAGTCAGGGGCTTCCCTACTTTCTACTTCCTACATTTTTAAAACAGGCTTGTCCTTTTAGTTTTAAACCGGGAATTATTGATTATACATCGTTGCACGTCGCCCTTCTTAACATCAGGGTTGATTCCAACCCAAATGAATGAGACAATAATACATAGGAAGGACGATTGAGTCTTTGGTGCAACCAGCAGTGCATATTACGTATAACAGATGTAACAAGACAAAAATATTGTAAGACATGGCAAGACAAACCAGAAAAGAGAAGGAGACTTAACTGTACAGAAAAGGTGAGGTTCAGCTAGTGTTGCACAGAAACATTTGATAGAACTGTCCATCAGAGGTCTACTTTTTACTTTTACACTTACATATATACTTAAAGTATGTTTCAGAGCCTGTACTTTTTCACTTTTACTTGAGTAAAGAAGATGAATTAGTACTCCTGTGTGTACTTTTGCCACATCTGGTTTTGAACATGTGCAGAGCCATGCGGCGGTCCTGTAGGTCATGACACAGACATACTGAGAACCCGGGACTGTACCCTGAGACTGTGATGGAACCTACACAGGGGCATCACTGACGCATGTTTTGTTTTGGGAAGAAGTGACTTCATCAATACAGAACTTCCTTTGTTTCTTCTTTCTTATTCCCTCTTCCCGCTCACTCGAGGGCAGAGACCTCACCGCTCAGCCCAGAGTGGTAACGGTCAACATTTGCAGCAATTTGAAATGAAATCCCCTCCCACTACTCCACCTCCTCCTCCTCCTCCTCCTCCTCCTCCCAAAACCCTTCCCTCACTTTCCCTCCTTCTCAGCTTCTCTCTTCTGCACTCATGAAATCACTTCAAGACAGGCTCCCTCCTACACAGCCAATTGGTGAGCTTTGTGAGATTTACGGCTCCCATTTTCAAAGCTCCATAAAATGTGTATTACATTGTGCATGTGTTTCTGTGTGTTGTACAAATAAATTAACCAAAATTAAATTAAGAACACCCTTTCAATGAGGACTTTTAAAAAAATGTCCTCACCATTAATTTAGCCGAGCATGTCGATTGCTTTTTGTCTTTTCCTGAGACTTATGTCAAAACAGAGCCATGAATCTCTGAAGCAATACTGTTAATTATGAACGGGTGGAAAAGAAATTCTCTCCCACAAAAGATCGTCACATTAGGAGAGTCGCTGTTTTACAACTTCCTGTTCAGAACTCTGCCTGGGGGTCTTACAAACAATCCATTGCTACTGAACTCTTGCTCTCAGACAGAACAAATAGTGAACACTGCTGCTACCGCAAAACATTTTGAAGATTTACATTTTAAGCAAAGCCATAAACAAAACTCGCTGTCTTACATAAGATGCTGAACTTAAATTTATCAGTAAAAAGTTCTGTGCATGGAAACTAAAAAAACAGAAATCTACTGAGAATAATCCATGACATATTCTGCTAACAAGCTCTCTAGTTAGTGAGGAGGATCTGCCATTTAAGGTAGCCTAGTGATTTGTTAGCCAAGCCTCAGTGATCTTAGGGGTGTCCAATTAGCAGCTTAAAACTTACATTACCAAAAAATAAGATTTCTTGGATCAAACACCAGTGAACTTTTTCCTAAAAAACCCTTCTGAGAAGAGAAATATTACAGTCAGATTTAAGCCAGGCTGTTTGATGTACCTTCACCAGGACAGTTTGGATAGATTTACCCCAGAAACTAATTAGTAATTAGTGTTCATTGACTTATTTTTAGATTTGTGGTCTTCTTCATAACATATTCTAATGATGGACTATCATATGTTCTGGTAATTTAGGGAATAGATTAGAATAGATTAGGAAATAGAATAGACTCCAATCTATGCCCTGGAGAAACTGGTTGCAAATCATACCCATTATAAATCAGTTTCAAAGGCCCCATTGGCACTTTGGCAGAATATGACAGAAATATTAAACATGAATTTATTTCTATTAGTGTATCATCACCTGAAAAATAAGAATCGTGTTTTTGCTATCAGACTGAGCCCTTTATATCTACAGAGGGTGCAGGTCCTCTTCCATGGAAGCCGCCATGGAACTCCACTTAGAAGGGAAGGGTGAGGCGAGCAGGATTCAGGTGGTTACAATCTGCAACTTCACCTCTAGATGCCACTAAAATCCTAGAAACTCCAATTCCAAAAAAAGTTGGGACAGTATGTAAAACATAAACAAAACATAATGCAATGATTTGACAAATACTTTGCAAAAGACGGTAAAGTTTATCAGTTCAAACATTAAATATCTTCTCTTTGTACTCAACTGAATATAGGTCAAATATACACTAATTCTGAATTTGATGCCTGCAACACCTCAAAAAAACAGAGGCATGTTACACTGTGATAGCTGTCACCTTTTCTTTTACCAACACTCAGTAAGCATTTGGGAACTTCCTGATATACGACTTTAGCTGCTCAACAGTCCAGGGTCTCTGTTGTCGTGTTTTGTGCTTCATAATGGTCTGGACTGCAGGCAGGCCTACGTGAACTCTTTTACTATGAAGCCATGCTGTTGTAACACATGCAGAATATGTCTTGACAAAGTCTGGCTGAAATAAGCAGGGACATCTCTGAAAAAAAAACATTGTCTGGATGGCAGCACATGTTGCTACAAAACCTGCATTTACCCTTTCAGCATTAATGGGGCCTTCAAAGATGTGACAGTTAGCCATGATGCTGTGGGCACTAACACAGATGCTGGCTTTTGAAGTTAGCACTGGTAACAATCTGGATGGTCCCTTTTCCCTCTATTGCCCAGAGGACACAATGTCCACAATTGCTGAAAACAATCTGAAATGTGGACTCAGCAGAGCAGCACATTTTTCCACTTTATGTCAGTCCATCTCAGATGAACTCATGGTAGAATCTTAGTTTGCATTTGAAGATGCAGAGACAAACTGTGTTTACTGACAACGGTTTTTCAAAGTGATCCCGAGCCCATGCAGAAATCTCTTTTATACAAACGTGGGTTTTTAATGTGGTGCTGCCTGAGGGGTCAAAGGTCACAGGCATTCACTGATGGTTTTCAGCCTCGCCCCCTACATGAAGAGACTTATTCAGATTCTCTAAATCTTTTAATGATATTATGGATTGCAGACGGTGAAATCCCTAAATTCCTTGCAACTGTGTGTTGAGAAACATTGTTCTTAAACTGCTGGACTATTTGCCACACAGTTTTTCACAGTGGTGAATCACCCATCCTTGCTTGTGAACGACTGGGCCTTTCAAGGATGTCCCTTTCATACTCAGTCATTACACTATCATCTGTTATCAATTAACCTGTTTACCTGTCGAATGTTCCAACCAGGTGTTTTTTGAGCATTACACAACTTTTCTAGTCTTTGGTTGCCACTGTCCCAACTTTTTTGAAACATGTTACAGGCATCAAATTCAGAATGAGTGTATATTTACAAAAAAAAACCTTTGGCAGTTTAAACATTAAATGTCTTGTCTTTGTACTGCATTCAATTGAATACAAGTCAAAAAGGATTTGCAAATTTTTGCATTCTTTTCTTATTTATGTTTTACACAACAACCAAACAACAACAGCCCAACTTTTTTGGAACTGGGTTTTATACACACTAGTCCTTTAAATGGTCCTTGCTCTAAGATAACAGTGTGCAGCATCATTGTGGTTTGCCCTCAAAACTAATGGCGAACAATAATCTTTGTCTCGTTGTGTTCAGTTTGAGATCAGAAACAGGTGTGCATGTGTGAATGTGTATGCTTTGACTGAAGAAAGGAAAAGAAAAGAAAAGGAAAAATACACAGAGCATGCATGCAAGTGAAAAAAAAAAGTATGTTCACAAAATGTTTGGCATCCGCTCAGGATTTTTGTGGTTGTTTAAGTATAGGGTAAAATCTAAAGGGGACTCCTCGTGAGAAAGTAAAAGCACAAAAGAACAACGCTTTTCTTTTGATATTGAAACCAGTCGCCTATATTCTCCTGAGACACTCCACCGTGCTTTTCAGGCAGCATTTAACACATGCTGCTCTGAGGTGTATACACACAATGCATGGGACTAGTAAGTAACACTTGAAAAATACACACTGCTGTCAGGAACAATCTACAACACCAGCAGATATATGATGATTGCAATGTACTGTTACTGAAGAAACAGCGCAGCAGCTAAAAGGGAAAAGGAGGCTGTGTTTTCAAACTGCATAACCTGCAACAGATGTGCAGAACAGTCAATATACTATAAACAAATAAAGCCATATGAAGCCGTGCCTATAGGCTTTAAATCACAGGATGCCAGTGGTAGAAATGTTTTCCAGATTGGTTTTCTGTAAGAACTGTGAGGAGGAATGCACTTCCTGATGCACGCACTGTCTGTGTTGGTTTCTTGCTCGGTGACACTTAAAACCACAGAGCACTGTCACAAAAGAACACAGAGATGAGGACACTGGGTGTCTAATGACAGAGTTCTGACTGTACTTGCGCCCAAAGAACTTTCATTTCCTTCAAGTTACAATAACACAAACTGCAAGAATAAATTTAGAATTGATAAATACACATTTCCAGTGATGGACAGTAACTAAGTACATTTAATCAGGTATTCTACTTAGGTACAAATATGAGCATGTACTTACTTTACTTGAGTATTTGCATAGTTTTTAATCAGTATATATTATTATCAGTCTTGAAATTGTCAGTGAACAATGTGAATAAAAAGCAATTTTATGCAACTTTATACTTCTGCTCCACTGTATCTCAGAGGCAAATATTGTACTGTTTCTTCACTGCATTTGTGTGACAGTCTTAGTCAGTAGTTACTTTTCAGATTCAAATCTCCAAATGTTTTTTTTTAATGTTTGTGATTAAGTCAAGTCAAGTCATTAATTGATTAAGTGTTACTTTATGAGCTGACAAAATTCTCCTACTTCTTGAGCCAATGAACTATTAACACATCTTGGATCAGCTGGAAAATACATTATCATGAATCTGAAAACTGCTACAGAAAGATGCTACAAATGTTTAAGGATTAGATTAAACTACCCAACAGAATCAGAGTTTGACATTAACCATGGACCCTATGGCCCACAGCACAAAAATAGTGGACTACGGAAAAAAAACAAACGGAAAGTTTCCTCAGCAAGCCAAGAGGTCTAGCTCTCAGGAAACACATCACAGTTCATGGGAAAAGTGAACAACACAGTGACACAGGTAATGAAGTCTGTGTTAAGTTGTGTTAAATTGCCATTTTTGTATGTTTTTACAAATGTTTTCATTTGAGCCGACAAAAATGGCCTACAAATTTAGTGGCTATCCATGAGAACATCTACTAGTCAAAAATATGGAAATATCTATAAATACTGATTCTGACTATTTGAAATGTTTTAATTCTAATTTTTCACAGTATTGGTACTTGGGTACCAACTGTACTTTCACGCTCTCTCTTCTCTCTGACAGCAAGTTGACACAAACTACTGCAGTGTCAACATAGTCCCACCTCCTCTCACTTACTCACAGTGCTGTCTTTTTCTCATTGTTTGCCTTGTTATATTCATCTTTTAATAAAAATCTAAAACTGTATGCCCCTAATGTGAATAATTTTATTGATTGATTTTCATTTTATTGGTATTGGATATTGATATTTTTCAAGGTATTGTATCCAAACTTGAAATTCCAGTATCATGACAACACTAACATCTACAGCTGTAAAATACAACATACACATTGATGCAGAAGTAATAATAGTTCAAAAACATCACATAATTGTAAAACACTGGCATGGACCATCTTACTGCACAAACATACTTTAAGTACGTTTTGATGATAATGCTCACATACATTTCCTTAAGTAAGGTTTGAATGCAGAACTTTTATTGGCAGAGTGGTATTCTTACTTTTACTTTAAAGTGAGGATCTGAATACTTCATTCACCAATGCATATTTCCTATACCTTTAGGTATAAATGCACCAGACAGATTATTAGTCAGAGAGTCCCAGGATGTCAAATGCCGACATTTTAGATTGGTAAATAATCCAGAGCACAGCAAAATAATGAGAAAATAAGAGCATACAAGTGGAAGGCAGGGTCTCTGCTGATGCAGGCCACACACTTCTTGGGGGGTTGTCGATAATGATTGAGAGGGATTCTTTTTGTATCTGAATGCATTGGTTTTTGGGAAAATCTTGCATAGTTTGCCTTTAAGTAAGGTTTGAATTAAGGACGTTTACTTGTAGTGGAGTATTTTCAGAGTACAGTATAAGTATTTTTACTTAAGTACAGGAAATGTGCAGGACGAGGGTTGGGAAGGTACAGGTTACCAAACTGTAAGCTGAACAGGTATAAATTTTCATTAGTCCCTCTACCAATCAAACTACTTAACAGTAGGAGATGAAATGTGTGTATGTGTGTGTGAGGAAAGGGAAATGTGCAATATTCTGGTGTACAGCATTTGTGCAATATTTTATGCGTAGGACTTTTGTGCAGCTACATGGATTTAGGGCATTGTGCTATACTCTTGGATGTATATTTTTTGGTGTATGGATCTGGTGGTGATAGTGTATGTTAATTGTAGTTTGTTGTACATGCGTGTGGTCGTGTTGCCTCTGCTCTCTCAAATTTTCATGACAAAATTCTCCTAAGGTAGATAAAAAAGGCTTATCATATCTTATCTTATATTCAGGTCCTCAACTTATGTCACAAAAATAGGTAAAAATCTAAGGTACTAGGCTCTGGGCAAGAATGAAAGAACAGAAGGTACAAGGAGAAATATACAAAGGAAAAGAAATTACCAGGGGTTGTCCTGCAGCCCTTTGTTGAGAGTCTGTGTTGTGCCATCTGACAAAAAGCTGTGATTCATGAGGACTCAAGTAGCAGAAATACTTAACTAGCTAACAGACTAATGAATGTTTTACTGGGGTGATATGACTGCTGTTGTCCAGCTGTGGCTCCTGTATTGGGCACACTGCTGATTTTTCTCTTGGGGTTTTCAGCAGAACTCATCTTCAGTCACAGTGAGGGTCCAATTGCCCACCTCAACGCCCCGCTGTTTGGGCTGAATGTTTGATAGGGGTCTGGCAAGGAGGAAGGAGGGGTAACAGGGAGGAAATGGGGTGATGGGGGGGAAAAGGATGGGGCCAAAACTGGGACAGGGGGACTATATGGGCACTGCTGGGACTGGTATCAAATTACAAGACCGTTTTTTTCCTAAGCATGTAAGCTGTGGTCCAGTTTACTTTTCTCAACTCGCTGTTGCTGCTGCTTTTTGTTGTCGAGGAGGGGCGAGTCTTTTTTTTTTTAACAAGTCATTTAGCATACCTTCACCAGTGGTTCCAGATGTGTGATTTACAAAGAGCATGAGAACTGCTAGCAAAAGAGCTAACAAAAGTAAAGCGAAAGATCCTCAAGTTGCAGAGGGGGCTGGGTGCTTTGAGGACTCAGTGGAAGTGTGAAAGGTTTAAGGGGGATCCTGTGGTGTCTTCACTAGTGGGACCGCTGTTGTTGATTGATGGCCCCGCTGAGTGGTGGGGGGCTTCGGGGCCACTGAAATGGATTAATACCATTTGCATAACAGTGGATCACACTTTTGTTTCGAGCATGATATTCTGCTCCACGGTCTATCTCCATAAGCCTATTAAGGAGCGGAGTGTCACTCCCCATTGTCAGCTATCACCTTTCATTGTGTAGTGGATTACTGCTCCCGTCCAGACAGGGTTCACAGCTGAAGGAGACATTGCAACCCAGTGTGAGCAAATGAGCATTGATCAGCAACACACATCACACATGCTGCAGCCTAATTATGGTGCATCCAAGCACTTAAACTGCATATTTTACATTTATTTATAAGCACAAACATTGATCGGTATTTGAAGAATGCTGCACTTTTTTTCCTTTGGGGAAAAATACACAACATCCCAACAAGACCCCATTCTCCTCCTTCCTTCCGTCTGCCTTGCGTCCTCTTGATGGGTGGGGGCTCAGAGGAAGGGTTAAAGTAACCAGTGGAAGACTGGGTGTAGGGCTGGGCCTCAGTAGTAAGGGAGGAGGGAGGGAGTGAGTGAGTGAGGGAGGGGGGGGGGGGCTGTATAAAAACTGACAGAACACAAGTGGTGCTTTATCCACCCCTGTCCCGCTCTGGGTAAGAGGAAACCCTAAAGTGCTGAGGCTCAACCAGCTTTTCTTTCTCAGACCCGACGGACGTGTGCGCGCTCAGGACGAGAATGGCAGCATCATCTGCACAGAGAACCAACGGGCCCCACAAGATGTTGGCTTTCGCTTTGATTCTCATCGCTTCACTCCTTAATGGTGAGTAGTTAAAAAAAATACTTAACTCAAAAGGAGGGTCAACTTCTCAGAAAGAGCGTATGGCCATCTGCAGAGAGAGAGGGAGGGCCAGGAGGGGTGGGGTTGGGGTGGAGGAGTGTTTGTTTGAATGGTCTTTGAGTTGAGTCCAGGTTTTAACCCTACAACCCTTTTACTCTCTGGAATGCTAACAGACTATCCCCAAATCTATAACATGTGAGACTTTAAATGCTTTGGGTTTGATAAGTTTTTTTCTTCCATATCCTGACAGAAAAGTCTGACTTTGGAGTGCACCTTGGCAAACAAAGGGATCATTTTAGAAAGAAAGGTTCTGTAATTATATAGAGGCACAGTGAAGTCTTAGATCATAATAATCTATCCTGAACTTAATTTACAGCTTGCTTTCTACATTTTCTCTTATATTTCCTCTTCCCTTCTTTGACTATTCAGTGTTAAACCATTTGCAAACCTTCATCTGCAGCTGTGTTTGCGATTTCATTGACCTGATTCCCACCATCTTCAAGGGCTTGGAAGAGAAATGTGTGTATTTATATTTAGCTGGTTGTAATGTGAGGCCAGCTGAAGCGTGCATGAGAGGAGGGTGTGGAGTTTGGTTGTTAATGTGCATTTCAAATGTGGTTGTGCTGATATAATGTGGGCTTCAGCGATGCATTATGGATGATTAATGATGTCAAACTGTGTGTAAAGACATGTGGATCACATGTCTGAGCTCTTACTACAGTAAGAACCACAATAACAGTTGTTTATCTGATCTCATCTATTGTCTATGTTAAACCAATCAACCTCTGCAAATCTCACATTATCTTGTCATTCTTAATCAATAGGGTGTGGCCAATTCAAGTGTAAGCAGTTTGTTTCTGATAAAAATCATCAAAAAAAAAACAAAACATCAAACCTTCTGAACTCAGTCCAAACTCTCACTGGAAAAAAATGCCATTTTAAAAATAAGTTTAAAAAAAAATTATACATTGTGTTTTTTTCCTTGCTTGCAAGTGAAGAAAATCTGCCAGTGGAACAAGTGAAAATTCATTTGTTAATAGATAAAGATATAAAGATAATTCAAGATGCGATGTCTGAAAAAAGTTATGAAAAGGTTACTTGTTAGGCGATTGTGTCATATTAACTAAAATGACATATTCTAACTAGAAATGAGACAAATAGACGTGGTAAGATTTTGAGTTTTTGTGGCGCATTTAAACTGTGTCCACTCAAGTACAAGTCAAAACTGATATGAAGGCAAATCAAGACTTACTTAAAACCAAGACCAAATAAGGCAACAAACAATGTTTATGTTTTTCCAAATGTGAATAATACTGCCGTGGCTTGCTTAAGTGTAAAGATTTAGATCAATCTGCATATGTGATTACATACAAGACCACTTTAACCCAAAACTCAAACTCTAAAAACTACTACAAGGAACTTTTCTATTTTGTTGATTTTGGAGCCCCCTGTGGACAAAAGTGGCTGTGTTTTCACTGCCATAACCACAAAAGAAAACATCAACACTAAATTTATCTGAATAAAAAAATCTCCTCCTGCTTCTTTTAAACTGGCTAACATACTAATCAATGTAAACACAGGCTGATTTCATCTGATTTAAGGAGAATCTGAGTCAGTGGCAGCTGTCAGGAACTACACATAGCCAGTCTTCTCACAGATGGTCTTGTTAGCTTATGCAGAAACATCAGTATTTAATGAGACTTTTTCATAACCAGTAACAAACCTATTATGGAATAGTAGAGCTTTTAAGTTTTCAAATAAGCTAACAAAGTTCCCCAACCTATAATTTTTTTGACATGATTTATGTTTCTTCTTTAAAACAAAAAAACTTGAAACTTTAAGTTTTAGAAACCAAAAAAATGTATATCAAAAGAAAAGTATTTTATCTCAACCAAAGATTATAGGTCAGCAAAACTTTTAAGTTTAAGTTAAAGTTTGACTTAAATTTAGTGAAGCCAATTACCTCAACATTATGAGGTTTTTCAACTTTTTTAACTGTACTTGTGAAACCTTGTAGATGGATAAGCTGAACTTAAATCAAAATAAACACAAGGCAAGCCCAAGATGTCAAAAGAATTGAGCTTAGAATTAAGTCCAGCTATCATCTATAATGCTCTGTGTGTGGCTGGAAATGAATCACGCACTGGTTTGCTTAATTCAAACCTGCTGTCTTGTTGGTGGGATGTAACTTATGGGAATGAGATCATCAGCAGTGAGCAGCAGCTGCATCTGCTTTGGAAAACGAAACTGCCTTGAAATATTTCAAACTATAGATTCTGAACCAGAGGCAGCAAAACTTTTATTCTGCTTTTAAGAAAGAGCAAAAAAAAAAAAAAAAAATTCAATCTCTGCACTATGATGTTTATCTTCTCTGAAAATCACAAGTTGGTCACACAAAGCAACTTTTCAAAACATGTGACACACTGCAGTTGGGCTAAATGTGCGTGTCAAAATAGATGGATTGGAACGGGGCAGATATCAGATATTACACAGATGGAACACAGAGCAATGAAAAAGAACACCATTTAAAGGAGCAGTTCACCCAAAAGTCAAAAATACATATTCTTCCTCCTGCCTGCAGTACTAAATACCCATATAGATTGATTTGATGCGAGTTTCTCAGTTTTGGAGATGTCTGTCTTTTCTCCTTCTTTTTACCATAAACTGAAAATATTTCTACATGAAACTGCTCACAACAAAGTCTGTGGATAATCTTGATTAACCGGGTCGTGACTTCTGAAAAGAGACACTGCTGTTGAGTTTTTCAAATGCATTTTTTTTTTTTTTTTTTTTGGTGAACTGTCCCTTTAAGTTTAACTACATATCAACTACAGGATGGAGCATCTGTCTCCTGAGGTGGACAAAAACCCCTCTTGCTGAATTATCTTGTCAACCCTGAAGCTGGGAGTGGGGCAGAGTTATGTAAGTGGAGGAGAGACGGGCTAACTGTACAACTGATGAGGTCAGAGCGGATTCACAGATGTTAGCGAGCGTAATGGTTACCCAGACAACCTGGAGGGGGGTTGTAGTAGTGGAGGCTAAACAGGAGATGATCAGAAACACCAGGGGAAAACCCCTGTTGAGAATGAAGCAGACAGAGGGTTAAAGGGACGGTTCACATCAAAATCAAAACTAAATATTTTTTCCTCTGGCCTGTAGTGCTATTTATCCATCTAGACTGTTTTGGTGTGAGCTGACAAGGTTTTAAGATATCGGCTATAGAGATGTTTGCCTTCTCTCCAGTATAATGGGACTAAATGGCGTTGGGCTTGTGGAGCTCAAAACACTCAAAAATCACACAAAAATGAAAGGGTTTTTTGCTCTCTGATATGGAGATTCCTCACTTTTCCTCACTTATTATCCTATTAAACTGAATGTCTTTGGGTTTTAGACTGAAGAAACAAGATATTTAAAGACAGCTCTTTGGACTTGGATACTTTGGAAACAGTGGGGCAATTTTAAGTATTTTCTGACATTTTAGACATTGCAGCCCTAGATTTATTATGACAATTAACCTTTGTCTTTGTTGTTTTCTGATCACGGCTAATAAATAGAAGAATTCGTAGAGAAGCAAGTAGAAACTGACCTCAGGCATGTAGATTTCTGACCCTCTTGTCCAACTGGGCAGTGAAAATGAATATTAACACTGAACTCTGCACAAGCCATGTGCCATTCAGTCTCATTATACCAGATAGAAGGCAGTCATCTCTATCGCAGATACCTCCAAAATAATCTAGATGGATAAAAATCCCTACAGGTAAAGAGGAAAAATATGTATTTTTGATCTTGGGGTGAACTGTCCCTTTAAGATGAAGCAATGCACAGGGCGTAAAAGATGCTTAGATTTACTCTGTTGTGACTGACATGACTGGAATGTCTAATTCTTGGAAGATTTCAGTTCAAATACCTCAAAACTGTACTTTAAACCATTTTCGTAATACAGTTTAAGCTCTGCCTGCGCTGTGAAGTGGTTTTAGGAGGCTCTCTAGTTAAGCAACAAACCCTGCCCAACCTCGCTGGCAACCCTGGAGCATGTAATTATGTAAATCATTGTTTGTGTAGTACCCATTGAAGTAACAGATGCACCAAAGAATCACAGAAACAATGTCAACAACACAGCACTCATTCCTCTCATGAAGAAAGTAGCGCAGAGTGAGCCAAGTCAAATCCCCGAGTCAAGTGTGCCAGTGGTGGCAGCAAGTAGACATCTGGGCACAAACACTTACATACATAAGATCCTCATTCACTGGGGATAGTGCTTTTCATCCTCTCTTAATAGGAGAAAGGCTGCTTTTCCACGCAGCCCTTAAAGGCTTCGTGTTTGAACTTTTTCCAGCCTCTGTACTTTAAGATTCATGTACTGTGTGTTCACATACAATAAGCTCTGACATGGTACAGCCAAACAACCAGTATGTGCTCTGCTCTGAAAATTAGATACATGTAGAGCTGCAAGACTAGTCAATGAATCGATGAGCTGATCAAAAAATAATAATCACCAGCTATTTTGATAATCGATTGATCATTTTAGTCATTTTTCAAGCAAAAATGTCAAACAGTTGCTGATTCTAACTTCTTAAATGTGAGAATTTGCTGCTTTTTTGTCACTTCTGACAGAAAATGAAGAGTCTTTGGGTTTTTGATTGGACCAAAGAAGCAATTTGTAGATGACATTTTTGGCTCTGGGAAACTGTGGAGAGAATTTGTCACAATAATAATCAATGTATGCTATGAACAATAATTAAAATAATCGTTAGTTCGCAGCCCGAGATACATGGAAGGGAAAGGGAAGTCATGGAAGCTAAAGTACCAGATGGCAACAGGTACCGTAAAAAGTCAAAATGAAAACTGATCAAAAACAGAGAATCAATATTTACATTCTTGTCCAGCATCTTAAGTGACAGTTTACTCCTAAATTAAAAACACATACATTGTCTATTTATCTATCTAGACCGTCTTGGTATGAGTCGATGAGTTCTGGAGATATCAACCGTAGAGATGTCGACCTTCTCTTGAATATAATGGAACTTGATGGCACTTGTGGTGTTCAAAGTTGAGGACGTCACCTGACTAACAATTCATGCCCGAACCCCAAAAGACCCGGAAATGTACTACCCCGAACTGAACCAGACTCATCTCTTATTTGAAAGCTGGCACCTGGACCCATCAAGAACCAAGAAATGTTGGAGACATAAACCTGATTGGCACCATTTTCACAGCTGATTGGTATTAACAAGTTAGGATTCGTTTACAAGTTGTTAAAACAAAACTTTGTGTCTTATCTAATGTAATGTGTCATTATCAGTGCTGTCAGTGGGACCTGGTCGGGTCCTGGATCCTGTGGTTTAAGTGGACCAGTTAAGACCTCTAGCTCAGGGCACCAAAAAACAAACAACAAAACATTTATTTATTCAAGATAATCCACAGACCTTGTTGTGACCAGTTTAACGTACAAAGTATTTTCAATCAAACTACACCCACCAACTGTGTCAACATCCTAGCTAGCTCAACGTTACAGCTCAGCCAAAGGAAACCAATAATCCTGCGCTGTCAAAAGCGCAAGCTTCTCGTCCATGAGCAGGTTCATGCTTCCGCCTGCACAGTGATACGCTTGGTGGGTGTAGCTCTGTTGAAACAAAATAGTTTCTACATGAAACTGCTCACCACAAGGTCTGCAGATTATCATGAGTAAGTAACCAGGTCATGATTTCTCTGCTGCTGAGTTTTTTTTAAATGTATTTTTTGGTGTTTTGAACACAACAAGCCAAGTGCCATCCAGTCACATCATAATGGAGAGAAGTAAGACATATCTAAGGCTGATATCTCTAACTTGCACCAAAACATTCTAGATGGATAAACTGCACTACATTTGAGAGGAAATACATGTAGTTTAGTTTTGGATGAACTCTCCCTTTAATGGCCTATTATGTTTGTTTTTCAATACCACCCATGGATGTGTGTGCAAGTAATTACTCTAGTAGATTGTTGAAAGATATAGTAAGTCTCAAATTCTTTCTGGAGAAAATCAATGTTGAGCCTCTGAGCTGTTGACGCCCAGATCTGCTTCACTCTGCAACAGGATCCTCTAACAATCTACCTGCACACACTCAAACCAGACAGCCTCACTCAAGGTAATGCAGGAGGCAATGAAACCGTAGTGGGCAATTGTGAGCGTGTGTGTGTGTCGGGAGGGGGGTTGGTGATATAATGTTCTGAATTGAAAGCAGATGTCATGTTTCCTGATTGTGGTCCCCAGAAACAGGCGTCATGCGTTCGATAAGGAGGTGCAGCGGCCTCAGGGCTGGGCTGGGTGAACGCTGCAGCTGGGCAGCGTTTGGGCGAACGTAAGTGCTGCATCCACGGGCCTGATTGAAACCATGAGATCTAGCTGCTTTTCTGCCAAAAGAGAAGAATAGGCCGGGTTCTGCTATTAATCGCTGTGACAGCAACGACAGGGGAGGGGGGCGCAGCAGGGCGGGTCAAGATAGTGGGGTCAGCAGTCTGTTTTTTTCAAAGAGGGTAGAGTTGCAGAGCATGTTTAACCCTAAGGGACTAGGCTCCAATGTCGGATTCCTCAGGACGCACTTAACTCTCAAAATCAGATTTTTTAGGAGCAGCAGGATATTAAATCATGAAAACACTGAGTGAATAATGATTTCATTAATGCAGAACACTGTCTAGAAAAGCCAAAAGAGGTTATCACTGATGGGACTGAACAAGATGAGGAAAAAGTAAAAACACATGTTTATTTTTTGCAATATAGTTACATAATCTGACTGTACAAACTTCTGATTAACTGCTGGAGATACATTGGAAAGAAAGTGAAGCTGACTATGATATTTTTTCTCAGTTTCTTATAGTGCATTTTGGTTACATCAAGAAAATTACATAATAATAGCATTGGAGACCAGATCGCCAAATGTTAAGTTAAAAAATATTAAGAGTGATTACACATTGTTTTGTCTTCACAGTCTATTCTACTTTGAAAATCCATGTTGGGGTGAGTGCAAGAGGGGTGGGGTGGAGGAGGTGTGCTCTTGGATCGAATTTCTACCCAATTGACGCCAGAGTGATGTCAGAGACCCTCTGAAGCGGCACTTTGACATTACAAATTTGAGGCAGGGCCACAAGCCAGAGACAGAAGGAAAATTCCACTTAATGCCAGTTTTGTTCAGTCTAACATTGCTCAAAAATGCTGAAATAATTGTTTGTTTTGTGTTACACTATACAGACACCACACAATCACATTTATAGTTAAAGCACACCTTCACTTAAGTTACAATTTCAAAATCCTAACTGAATACTACTCTATAACAGTAGCTCCCAGGTGTGCCATGGGGTTTAGTGACAACCATGCATTACTGGAATATAAAACCATACAAAAAGTTATTAATGCATTTTTAATATTCAATTCTTCTGTACCCTAAAAACAATTCCTTTAAAAATCTTCCATCAAAGCGAACCCCAGTTTTCGCTGTTTGTGCAGTTGCCAGATGGTGGGCTCTGATTGGTCCCTTATTTTTTCCCACCAGCACTCCGGGAACTCTTTCTCTGATTGGCTAGTACGCATTGCCTACGTTTGTTAGGCTGATCAGGATCAGCCAATCAGAGGTAAAATAAATAATTAATAATTTTGTGACCTGTCTGATTTAAATGGGTGTGCTGCTGCTTTAATGTAATTTTATTTAATTAATTTTCCAATTAGTTCTTGAATTACTTTGTTAATATTTCACAAGTTATATAGTTACCAAATTTAATTTGGCATTAGTAAAAATAAACTTTTACAGAGTGATGAGAGAGATAACGTGTTATAAAAACTATTTGCGCAGATATGAAGAAAGGTTTGCCTTGAGTTTTTGGCTTGTCCTTTCATTTGCCTTGGGCATAAAACGCTTGAAAACCACATGCTTTATAGCCATTACTTGTTTGGTCCATAAAATGTCAGAAAAATGTTGATCACTGTTACCCAAAGCCCAAGGTGATGTCCTCAAATGTCTTGTTTTGTCCACAACCAAAAGATTTTCAGTTAACTGTCATAAAGGAGCAAAGAAACATCTCTACTATAAGATAATAGTTTTTTAATTGATTTCTATTGATTGTTCTTGACCTGATGGTCATAAACAACCATGCAATTCCCAGAATAGGAGCGTTAAGGGACTTGCATGCCAGGGAGTCCATGCTGCCCCTGCCCCTTCCCACAGTCCCCACTCAATCAACACAGTGCATATATACAAATCCTGTAGACAGATACATGAGGAATATTTCCAGGACATGTAAGCCTGATAGAGAAGAGGAGGTGATGTGTCTTGAGAGTGTTTATAGAACTTGTCTTAGTTGGAAAGACTCTCACACACTCAGTCAAAACACCTTGGACATCTACATTCAGCTTCAAGACCAGCAGAAAAATGTGTTTTGGCACTGGTGAACGCTGGAAGATCTGAGATAAATTAAATGGCTTTAGAGCTGGACTGCCTTGATTTCCAGTGTCATGTGGTAACTGCTGCATGCTGCATGTGACAGGAAGGGTGCTGCTAGAACCTCAATCATTGGGACTTCGACACGGTGGTCCAATAACGTGTGCAGACCATTATCACCTCACCATGCCCCATTACACAGCAAAGGCTTTTCCCCAGCAGAAGTCGGAAGACGCTGGGGGGCAGAGGGGGTATAAGGCCATATTTTTGGGATTTGTCCCTCCTTCTTTGGAAGCCAGGCTGGGACTGGAGGTCAAAGCCAGCTGGTTCTTGTTTCACTTATAAAGACACACAATAGAGGGTGCAGAAGGTGAAAGATGTGCAGCATTTGCAGATGAATAGGTGCACTGGTTGCATTTAAGAGTGGCCACGCAAAGTTGACACAATATAACATTAATTATAGCACTCTACCCCTGTTTTATGCTCACTTTATATCTATTTTTTATGTGAAATTGTATGCCTATTTTTATGCTTATTCTATGTCTATTTTCAGGGGAAAATGTATCATATTCTCATCTTTATCATATTTTTGACTATAATTATCAAATGGGTTTACTTTCCATGTTATTTTACATGGATTATGGCATTACATCGCTCTGTGTTCATCCTCTATCTTTTTTTATGTGAAGCACTTGGTGCATGAGATTTGTTTGTTGTGAAGCACTTTGAGCTGCATTTCTTATATGAAAGGTGCTATAAAGTGAAAGTTTATTATTTATCATTATTTATATCTTAAATGTGAAGCAGTGAAACTTAACATGAAAATCTTTCTGTTCACTCAAAAACATGTGGTCAGTGAAGTACTCTACTGGAAGAGTTTTCAGGGTTAAAGTCATTCTGAGAGGCACAAGAAGCATAAATGAAAAATTTACTATGAAGCAAGTTTACGAGACAAAGCAGGCAAAGCTTTCTGGAACCACAGAAGAGAAAGTAGCTGTTACAATACGACTCTTGGCATGTTACTTTACATCACACTATATGTTGTGGGAGGTGTGAGGCCTGAAGGGCTAACATCTCACCTCGATAGATGCCTGGGATTAGCTGTGCGTGACTGGGAGAGGGCGAGCAGACTGGGGGAGGGCTGGGAGGGAGCAGGGCGTGGAGCTGCAGGCTTGTCTTCTTCCAAAGCCTGCCACATTCCTCCATCCGGAGTCCCAAGAGATGGGGGGTGTGGGGCAGAGCATTTCCAGCCGCAGCCGTCACTCAGAGCAATATGGTGGGAAAATCTTCAAGGGTGCAATGAAGTCAGGGCCCGGGCTGTAGAACACATGGAGTCAGGGCTGATTAAGTCTGTCATGTTTGTGCAATGATAGCGAGACGCAGGACTGATGACTGAGATCTTGGCCCTTTTGAACATGACACAGAAAGATGGAATGAAGGAATGAAAGACGTCTGTGTGGGTATTGGGGCATGATGCAAAAATAAGGGGTCATGAACGTCTGTGATGTACCAACACAGTCTCAAGGCAGTTTGTGAATAGTCACAAAATTTTATTTATTAAGATTCATGTACATGGACACACATTTTTTGTTGTTTTCGCGACATTTAGCAGGACTCTCAGACTAACGTATTATCCAGTCATTCTCAGTCATCAGTCACAAAAATAAACAGAGTACATGAGCACACACCGATACCTGATGCCGGTATCTGTATCATCAGTGTACCAAAACTACTTGCTTAGGTTTAGGAAAAGATTGTGGCGTGGTCTCTCGCACTGAAAACAAACCCAGGTCTCATGTTTGACAGTCCTGTGTCTGACACACCTGTTCACCCCAATCCTCCTCTCTACGTAGACTTTCTCGCTCTTTATACTATGTTCAGCATTATTACTCTCAAAAGCCGTAGCGACTGTCAAGAAAAATATTCACAATCGGTGTCCATTAGGGGTGGCGATATGTCGGTATTGATGACATTTTAAAAAATTAAATATTGATATGCTAATAATACACATATGATAACACCTTATAAATGATCCATTGTCTTTTTAACATGTGGTTTGCTCTGAAATCCTTTCCATTTCTTTATGTTACTGTTGTTTATCAGTTCACATGATTGCCTTTTCCCTATTAATTAATTAAGGGTAATTGCACTTTTTGTACGCTTCTGCAAAGTTATGGTTACAGACTCTCACTCCACCTCCTTACACTCATATTTTTAGCGTAATTAATTTGCCAAAAAAAGAGACAAAACGCACAATAAACAAAGTTAAAGATGAATTTGACTAATTAAATTTTCAATAGATATTGCAATAATATTCTTACTCTGAGCTCTTTTGGTCACGATAATACAGTAGTGAAAATCTGAGAGTGTCCATGTACATGAATCCTACATTACATTTTCTGACTATTTTGTAAACTGCTGTGAAACCGGCTAGATGTACACTATGCAGCAGTGGAATGATTCAGTCAAATGAGTGAATCATTGCCTTTAGATGTGGCTCCTGTTGAGTGAGCAAGTGGCGGGTAGAGGACAGTGAGGTGGTGACGGGTTTTACACTGTCAGGAAGTGTGCCGACCTCACACAGGGAGCAGCACTGCAGCAAACAACAGGGACAGACACCACTGTATCACTTACAGCACAAGAAGTACAGGTCAAGGCTACATTTTTACTGGGAAAGTTCACCACAAAAATACATATTTTTCCATCATGATTCATCCATGTTTTGTTGAGTCTAGACAGACAGCAGACAGTAGAGATGTCTGTCTTCTCTTGAATATAACGTAGCTAGCTGGCATTAGGCTTGTGGTGCTCAAAGTGCCAAAAAACACAACTGAAAAACTCAACAGCAATGTCTTTTTCAGAAATCATGACCTGTTTACTCAAGATCGCAATTTGGTGGTTGATCCCTGCCTCCCCCTGGCCACACGTCTAAGTGTCCTTGGACAAGGCACTGTACTCCGGTTCCCCAAACACTAGGGATGCACAAGCCAGTGCCTTCCCCAATTGCCAGTCCCCAACCCAGATAAATGGGGAGGCTTGCATCAGGGAGGGCATAAAAAATCCTATGCCAAATCTAATAAGTGGATTCATACTGGGCTGGGTGGGGACCTGTTTGCCAGTGAGCAGATAATCCACTGTGGCGACCCCTAGTGGGAGCAGCCTTGATGGTGATCAACCACCATGGAAGTTCCAGAGTTGAGGCATGAAGAACTCACACTGTGGGCCGTCCATGCTGCCCCTCACACAGTCCCCACTAAAATCAACACTGTACATGTCATCCATACTGTAGTCAGATACATAAGAAATATTTCCAGGACATGTAAAAGAGGAGGTGATGTGTTTTGAGAGTGTTTCTAGAAGCCGTCTTGGTTGGACAGACTCTCACACAGTCAGTCATAATAGTTCGGACATCTACATTCAGTTTCGAAACTAGCAGAAAAATTTGCTTTGGCAGTGGTCAAAGCTGAAAGATCTGATATAAATTATACGGCTTAAGAGCTGGACTGTCTTGATTTCCAGTGAAAGGATAGTATGCTGCATGTGACAGGAAAGGTGCTGGCAAAACCTTAATCATAAGAAAAATTAAATTTGAAAAATTCAACAACAATGTCTCTTTCCAGAAATCATAACCAAGTTACTTAAGATAAGCCACAGACCTTGTTGTGAGCAGTTTCATGTAGGAACTATTTTCTTTTTACAAACACCCACCAACCATGGACAAGAGATTATCACTCAGCCAAGAAAGACATCATTAATGTTAATGTACCACGCTGTCATGAGCACGAGCCTCTCATCCATGAGTAGATGCACGCTCCCTCTGAAAGGACAGTAGAAAGAAAATAGTTCCTACATGACACTCCCACAATAAGGTCTGTGGATCATCTTGAGTAATCGGGTCATGGTCTCACGAAAGAGTTTTTCTAATGTATTTTTGCTGTTTTGAGCAGCACAAGCTGAGCACCATCCAGTTCCATAATCAGTCCCTCCAGGAAGGTGTGACATCACAATCCCACCAATCACCAATCCACCAATCAAAGCGGTCCCCCACACACACTTCACACATGTATGTCTCTGTCTATCAGCTGACTCAATGTTTTATTATTTTTTTGTTTTTTTGTATTTTATTTTACCATGGGTACTGAAAAGAACACACGGTTTGTAATTGTTATTGACATTTATCAATGATTTGAACTTTGTGCTTGCTGTTTTGACAGTTTGAGCTCCAAAAACATTTTGCCTCTTTGTGAGGTACCCTCCAGGTGCACTTCTTCATTTACAAGTAAAGTATATTTTCATAGATTGTTATGTTGTTGCTTTGTTAAGGGCTATTTAGAACACTTTAAAATTTCACTTGCTCCTAAAATTCAATTGCAAAAACACCTAAAACCATCACAACAGCCATCACAATTTTTAGAAAAGCGCCAGTGAAATAAGGCATTTTAGACCGCAACAATCCCCAATAAAAGCCAGTGAAATCCTGCATTATACTCAAGAGAAAGCAGACATCTCTGCAGCCGATATCCCCAAATGTTGGCAGCTCACACCAAAACAAATTAAATTTTTGATTTTGGTGTGAATGGTCGTTTTAATTTCAAAGGGAAAAAACTACTTCCAGGTCTTCTTTATACACAGTAAATAAATATTAGCAAAGCAGGCAAGAATTTGTGGTTGCTGTGTAACAAGCCCAGAAAAAAATCCAGTGTTAGCCTGAAATTAATAATGGCCAGACTTTTAGATCTATAATGAAAACAAAACAATAAAAAGCGGTCACCCAGATCCTGCTGTTTCTGTAACGTTGGTCATAAGAGGCAATTATATGCAGAGGTTTCATTCCATCTGTCGGGAAAGTTTGTTTCTGTGTGTAATGAGTGATGGATGGTCAGAGAGCTGGACGGAGTTTACTGGCAGTGTTTCAAAAAACAGGCCATGTTTTATTGTGTCTGAAGCTAAGCATGTTTTTGCTTTATGAAAATGAAGCAGGAAAGTTTTACGAGTGTGCTCGAGGTGCCATGACATCATTAGCACAGGGCTAATAAAACTGTTGCTTTTTACAGTATGGATTTAAAATCCTTGTTAATCCTTCAAACTCAAACATGCATAAACAGGGACATTGTGTTCAAATAATGTCATTTTCATTGCGGTTCTCTCCATTTTAAAAAGGAAATGCAAATTCATTTCCCGTCACTCCCCACAATATCTCACCAGTATCCCATCAGAGACCGCCCAAAACCCCAAACTAAACATACTCATCAGCCACAGTGTCAATCTTTAGTAATTTACAACACCACTGACAGAGTTTCACCCTCCAGTCCACTACAAATCACTCGATGACACAAAGTGATCACAGAGCTGAAACAACACATTTCAGCCTCTGCTCTTTCGCACTCCTGTGAGTCACATTTGTATGAGAAAACCTGATTTATGCCCAGCCATCTCACCCATTTAGAACCTCATCCTTTCCGGTAAAATAAACAGACAGACCACCCAGAGATGGGTGAGGGGTGGCAGCTGTGGGCTGCAGGCAGCAGTCTAATAGACAGACTTGACAAGGTTAGAGAGTCCTTGACCTGTCGCTCGTCTACACCCAGCTAATGCTCCTAATGGTAAACTGGAGACGCCAGGGATACTGAGATGAGGCAATAAATTTGGCAACATTTTGGCTCCAGTGTGAAACCTGAGCTTGTCTACAAGACAGCCTCCTCACCTTTTATAGTAGGTTTGAGTTGAGTACAGAGGAAAGTGTAAAGCTGCCTGGAGGTCAGTGACTCTGATGTATTTTCTTATTTATTGAACCAGTAACTAAGTGTAGGTTTATTTCCCCTGTTTAGATACCACGTGACAGACAGCTGCAGTGGACAGTTGCTAACTGAGCATGCCAGAAGAGCTCCTTTGAGATTACTGCCCCACCTGCCAGCTTTGCACACACACAATGTTTACTCTGTAATAGTGGCACATGTCTGTCACAATGACTGATGAGAGGAAGTCGGTGGACATGTGTCACAGTGTCACCACAGTGTGAATATATGCGCCGCATGTGTGAAAACCGCAAGTAGTGACTAGAGACACTGAGGCGACCAAGAGGAGACAATAGAGTGCCCCATGGGACCTAAATCTGGAAAAAATATGAACAGTAGTCTATGGCAAGAGACAAATTATTTTTTGATTCTGTTTAAACTGTGCCACAAATTACTCATATGGTGTTTGTCAACTTAAAACACAATTTTACAAGTCAAGAAAGGTTCAGTTTGTCATGTGTTTAGTTTAGTTTTGTGTGAAACTGCTCAGTGAAATACATCTCTCGTCTCACCCGATAACATCACCACCACCAATCTCGCTGTGACGTGTAACGTTATCCTACCTTAAGTGTTTTATCAGCGACTTTTATCAGCCAGAGACAAAATGAGTAAGACCTACCGTTGTGTGACAACAACCCCAAACAAATACACACAGGCATTGTAGCTTCAGCTGCTAACATGGGAGGGAGAAAATCACTTAGGTGACTTCTGTGGGTGTTGTCTTTCTTATTACATATCTTCACAGTCTGATACTTCAACAGTTTAACAACAAACTGCAACTGTCTTGAGTTCAAAAATTATCTTTAAAATTGACAAACTTCATATGTGTGATTTGTGGAACAACTCAAATGGGATCAAGAAATAATTTGTCTCTTGCCACTGACTACAGTTAGTTTTTTCCGAATTTAGTCCCATGGTGGTCCACCAGAAGGGGTGTGGCACAAACTTGCTGAAACACAGAAGGCTTTTAAATCACGATGGTACGATGGTTGAGGGCTTGGCAGTCGATGACCGTCAACCAGCACGATCACCCCAACCCTAGTTTCGACATACGTAGTTTTGAAGACTTTTACAGTCTTTCCCACTTTCAGTCAGATACTAATAAATGCCTTTGGACAGACCTTTTTATGTATTTGGTGTTGTCTGAGGTTATGTCAAATGGCAGCTGGCTGTATTGGCAGTATCTTTGAGTGACTATAGGATCAAGTAACATAATAATGACCCAACAGACATTCAGATTAACAAATTTATACAATTGAATAAGTCTTTGGAAAGATTATAAGCAGATAATGACCCAGCATAAACATGTTTAATTATTTTTATTAAATAATTCACCAGTAACATGCATAGAATGGGGTTACAGTTGAATCAAAGTCACATTCTTAATGTGTTTGTAAAGACATGGATATACATCAACAACAGCTCAAGCATGGATTATTGTAGAAATCATTTTCTAATAGAAAACAATAAATATATTATTAGTATTCTATGATTTACATTTACATCATACTATTGTCATTCCTTTTCTAACCACATGGCAAATACTAGTGTATTTTCATAGCACAAGAACACTCTCTATTATCTTGGAAAGAAAACCTTCATACTTTATTTGATATATGACATGATGTATGACATAGAGTGGGTTATTGTAGAAATCATTTTCTCATGGCTTACTGAAACAATCAGTGTATTATTCGTATCTTTTCCTCACATTTAGAGTAGGCCTATACCAACGTTACTACTTTTCTAAACAAGTGGCAAATACTAGCATGCCTTCATAGTCAAAGAACACTCTCTATTATCTTGGAAAGAAAACTTTTGTACTGTGTCTGATATATGATCTGTCACCTACATGGACACGTATCATGAAAATCAAGATGTACTCGAGTATTTTAATAGCAGACAAAGTTGAGTTTGTCAGCACAGTCCCAGTTGTCCCAGTGCTCACCCTGCAGTGAGAGGGCCCCACAGTGGTGTCTCGAGGCAGGACACTGTGGCATCTCCCCTTGTCTCCAGGCCTGGTGCTTCATCTCGTCCCCGTTCACCCACAACCAGCTGTCAGCCAGGTAGCGCAGGCCGATCCACAAGTGGTCCGTCTGGGCTTCCCTGCTAGCATGCTGGGCTCTAACCAGAGCAAATTTAGTGGACAGGCTGATCAGATCAGTGTGCTGCTGGCGACAGTGCTCCATCGCCTCCTCCCATGTCATGTTTTCCTTCACCAAAGCCAGCTTGCTGTCAAAACAGTAGAAGCTTAATTTATTTTTCTCACAGTCCATTTTGTACCAACTATCTACATTATGTGCCACACATCTGCCACTGTTGTCGCTCGATGCTGCCCAGTTGAAGAACGATGCATTTTTCCCTTCTGACCACTTCCACATATCATCGTCATCTTTGTAGAGACCGATCCAGGCCCTTCGATTCAAGCCTGATTGAATTTGGAGGAGTGTGTCATCTTCCGCCTTGCTGTTGATTGAAGACAGATCAGTGTAATGTCTTCTACAGTATTCTCTGGCCTCTGACCATGACTTAATACTAGAGATATAAATATTCCTCCCAAAGGTGATACAGAGAGTCACTTTGAAGAAAGCTGTGAGAATGAGAAACCTGAGAGAAACCTTCATATTGAGTTGATGTTGAGGTTCCCTTCTGTGGAATCATCTCATCCTTTCGTGGGTCACTGCACTTGAAGGAGCAGCAAACACCCAATCACAGTGCATCCTAGGCTATTAAGGAAATACACAGGAAAATAGATGTACTTATACAAATTGAGGACATTCAAATGTTTCCAAATAAGACTTCATAGGAAGTGCCAAGTGACCCGTCAGGAGTTTATTCCTGAACAATGCTGCTTGAGGCTGAAGATTGTGCAATAATTTTTATAGTGCTTTTATTATGGTGATCTTTTAGCATGTGTTTTTTCCATTGGTGTATGTATGTGTTGTGTGTAATGTTATGGGATATGTCCAATACTGTTATGTAATTGTTGTTGAGATGGTATGCCTGGTGATGTATTGTTTGTTGTCAAGGCATTTATGGCACAGTTGCTGAGTCCAAGACAAATTTCCCTAAGTGGGACAATAAAGTATATTGTATTGTATTGTATTATACTGTGTATACTGTATATATAGCAATGCACAGATCTAGTTTACCAGATTGTGTTTGTGTGGCTACAAAGGCTACAGCTACTAATTAATCTATTGATCATTTTGAAGCTTCCAACATGACAAAATCCAACAACATCCAACAAAATGGGAAAGGGGCACCAAAAGACCGGGAAAGTTGTGGAATGCTCAAAAAACCTGTTCCGGTTTGGAAAATTCAACAAGTAAACAGGTTAAGTGGTAACAGGTGATAGTATCATGCTTGGCTTGAATTTATTATCCTCGATAGTCTCATTAATACATAAGCATGAATGGGGCAAAGTTCACCACTTTTGCGAGAAAAAAAAGCATCAAAAACCTGCCACAGCACCTGGAAGTTGGCCGAAACGAAAAAAGCCGCCCGGACAGTTTTAAGGGACGGACTCATAACAGACTGTTAGCCAACACAGCGGCAGCTAACTCGCTGGCTACTGTCACTGAGCGTGAGGTTCACTCTTCAGGGCTGAAATTAGGGGCGCAACGGATCGCAGTTGATCCGTGTTTCACCTTCCACGGTTCGGCACGCATGTGATCCGCGGACTACGTGTGAGCATCATAGTTTTACTGTCACTGTTACTTTTGTATAAGTTATAATACCCGAAATCTCAATGCAGAGTTGCAGTGAAAAGACAGGACAGATGCCGCTGTGTGCAGTCTATCTCTGTGAACAGCGACTGATTTAAAATCTGTCATATTATCTTGAGTGAAATCCAGACCATGACTTTTTTCACTGATGTAACTATGCTGTCGTCAAAGAAACAGGTCATAACACTGTGATAATTATTGAAACTCTGGCGATATCAGCTGTCTTAACTTCTACACAGCTCCCTCTGCTCACCGGTGAAGCTCTGTCTCACCCTGTCTGTGACGCAATGTGTCTGTACTGATTGATTACCCGTAACTTCTAACCAATCAGATAGTGCTGTAGGCGGGACATTGAGCCAGACTACAGAGCGTAGTTGTGTACTATACTGTGCAGTGTATAATGATCTAATGTATGTATATAGAACAGTACTGTATAAGTTTGAAGTTTTTAAAAGAAGTCTTATTTCTAAAGGCACTTCATGTATTACACTTTATGTAATAAGAGCAGCTTTTTGTTGTGGGAAATGTGTTGGATCGTTTGGTCTGATATAAATAAAAGATAATGGAGGTAAATTTTGTTTGTTTACTTTATTTAATGGATGCTGACAAATATACTTTGTTTAAAAGAAATCCTGTATGGGGAAAAAGATGCATCGATAATTGTGATAATCGTAATAATTGTTATAATCATAATAATAGTTATAATCGTTTAATAATCGAATCGTAGCACCCTGAATCGTAATCGAATTGAATCGTGAGGTGCCTAAGATGGCACACCCCTAATTTAATGCCTGTGACCTTTGAACACTCAGGCAACATGGCATTAAAAAAACAACATAATTATATGAAGAATACCACATGAGCTTGGGAACACCACTTTGGAAAACCGTTGTCAACACAGTTTGATGCTGCATCTACAAATAAGACTATACGATGCAAAGCGAAAGCCATACATCAACAACATCCAGAAATGCCACTGGGCTCATCTGAGATGGACTGACAAAAACTGGAAAAGTGTGCTGTGGTTTGACAAGTCCACATTAAACTATTTTTGACATCATGGACATTGTGTTCTTCTGGCTAAAGAGGAGAAGAACTTTTTTTTCATTTTCTGAAAATTAACAGTTTTGGACATACATGGCTTCAGCTCGACAACGACTGTATGAAGCAAGAATGGGGGAAAAAAACTTCCATTTTCAAAACTTCAACAATTAGTGTCGTCAGTTCTCAAACTAAAGAAACGTATCACAGAGGTAAACATGACCCTGTCCAAGCTTTGAAAGTCTTTGAAAACCTCTGTTTTAAGCTCATGTTTTACAGTCACATATGTGCAAACTAGGGATATGACGATGCATCGTGAGACAGTTAAAAATCGATACAAATGTGTGAACGGAATGGAGGAGTGAGAATGGGAGGAGAAGATGAGGATGCGGAGAAAGAGGAGAATAAGGAGGAGCACGGACAGGGTGGTGGAGCTGCATAATAATAATGATGATAATAATGAATTATAAGATACAAAACATTTTCAAGGTGCTTCAGTGTAAAAGATAACCAGTTACATATCTGCATGACACTTGCGGTTCATTTATTGTATACATTTTTGCAAACGTTCATATAAAATAAACCATTTCTACATGAAACCTGTTTTGGAGGCGTCCTGCCGTGTCATATATTGCACACTCTCGCGCTCTCACTCCTTGAACCAGGAGATCTGTCTCCTCGCTTTAAAAATCTTTTCTCTGTGTTTCCGCCTGGTAAATTTGCTGTCGTGCTGCCATCGCTTGCGCTCCTGGTGCACCGGCCTCTTAAAGGTGATGAGAGCCGCCTTTCTGGTGGCTTATTGCATGTTCGGCCCAAACTTGCCGATGAATTAATGAGGGCACTTGGGCACACCTGATATGTGTATCCCACTGTGCACTGGTGGAGCAGGGGGCGGGACAGGACAGAATACCCCTGCCACAAGATGGCAAAGGTGGATTTGGACACACCTTGAATAAATTAAATCCACAGATAAGATTAAGACTGCATGCAAATATTGCAAGAGGCTGATGACCTACACAAGTAGCACAACCAGCATGATGCAGCATGTCACCTGGCAACATAGTGAGAAGCTCAAGTCAGCACCACCTGAGCAAAGAAACTGTTAAAAGGACAATCCATGCTGGCAAGCAGATTTGCAATCTAGGAACACATACAAGTCTAGGTTGTAGAGATTTCATTTATTTGTATTATTCGTTTGTGTTTTGCAGCTATACCCCACCTCAGAAATGTTGTGTTTTTGTCTGAGAAATAATTACAGGAATATTTTTCAGTTATAATTTGTCTGCAAGCTCATTCTGTTAAAAAAAAATTGTAAGAAAATGTATCGTGAAGCCAGTATCGGAAATGTATCAAATCGTGAGTTGAATGAATCGTTACATACCTAGTGCAAACTGAAAACAAAACCAGCGATTAAATTCAATAATAAGGTAAACAAAAGGAATGAGTGGACATAAAGCTTAGTTCAACAGGGGGCAGCACACTGCAATTGAAAACGCCCTGAAATCAATCATAAACTCAATCTGGCAGCCGGTGAGGAATTACATACAGAGAGAGAGAGAGAGATGTAATGAGATCTGCAGAGGATCGGCATTATGGGAATGTTTTGAGAGTGAGGTAATGCTGTTGTTCGTTATACAGAGAGAGGGAAATCTGGGTAAGAGGAATGCATTCTGGGTACTCTCATTTAACTTCTGGATACGACCCTTGCAATTAGTCCTGAGCAAATCAGAGCAGCAGTGACTGCAGGGTGTGGTGGCATAGTTTAGTAATTAGCATGAAGAATAAAGTGTGCCCTGGAAATTATCCAGGTTATTACAACTTTGCAGGTAAAATAATTTAAAGCTGAAAGAACCTGAGTTGAAATATCCTATCAAGATTTTGATTTATCAAAGACTCTCTTACCCTAAAGTCATACAACTCCCTGCAAATGGAAAATTGTATAATGGCCTATTACATTATTCAAAAACGTGGAAAAAGTGATGTTTTCAATGGCATCATTACCTGGCACCTTTCAGCAGCGCATTTAATCAGGGCATTCAACTGTTTAACAGGGTTGATGGAAAATCATTCCACTCAGATTAATATACTTCAGAAACTTATTTTTGTATATCCCATTCGTGCCTAACCTACAGTGACTAACTGTGACCGCAGGATCTTTTGAAGAACCTCAGAGTGAGGAAGATTACATTTCAAAGTAATGACGTGATCCGGGGATCTGAGAGAGCCAGTTATCTTCTGCAATAAGATCTATTACCTAATCTTCCATCAAGCAGGGGCCTCTTGGGACACAAAGAAATCTGACTGTTAGCACACCAAAGAGCTTTCACACCCTGCATGAGTTCATGCATTAGGATGATAATTGACGTTAAGACAGCACACTGGTGAAAACTGCAAACCATCCATGCTCGGAGCCACTAGCTCACATTACAACTTTATCAAATCATGCTTACAAACAGAAAATGAGCTGAGGTGAGATAATACATCATGAGTCTTCTGAGTACCTGTACCTGTAGAAAAGATTATTCTCTAAAAAAAAAAACATTTCTTATCAGCCTATATCACAAAGAAGTTATAGACAACTAATGGGATAGTTAGGATTTTTTGAAGTGGGTTTGTATGAGGTACTTATCCATAGTCAGTATATTACCTACAGGAGATGGCAGCTGACATGCCACCAGTTTGAAGAAGCAGAGAGGAGCACAAGCATGGAAGCTGAGCAATGAACTGCTGTGGACAGGGTCAGCTGCAAAACACATTTTTAAGTGTTTGCTATATTCAGAGCATTTTCATCGGTTTCCCTTGCTGTTTGACACCTCTTTTCTGATAGGAAATCAAAATTATATAAGCCAAATATTGCTGTCTTTCGCTCAACGAGACTCCACTGGCAAAATCAATAAATTTATGTAATAGAATACACACTCGAATACACTCGATCTATTAGTTAGTTTGTGTTATTGTGTGCCATCTACTGTAGGTAACACACTGACCATAGACAAATACCTCAACTCCCCACTTCAAATAATCTGAATTGTCCCTTTAAGATGTCAAACATCCCACCCAGGAAGTTATGATTAAACCATTAAAGCAAAACACAAAACTGTCTAAAACAGCAGCAAGTGAGTATAACTGGACTTTGGCACAGAAATAATAAACCCGAGATACCAACAGACTACTACAAAGAGTCATTTCAAAGCTAAACAGAACTCTTTGCTGTGACTGACAGTTTATATCAATCTACACTGTGTGAACTGCACCCTGGTAGACAGCAGATCTTTATAATATTGAAAATTTGAACTATTTGGCACAAATCCATTATAGAGCTAAAGGCGTGTTGTCTACGAGCTGACAGATTTCCCTGAGAGGCTCATAGCATTTGTCCCAGTGGGAGTGCACAGGAGGTCAGAGCTTTTGCCTGGGAGGACCAGTCCATGTCTTGTACTGAGGGACACTTAATTTGCTCAAACTGAGCAGAGGAATTAGTCCACCAGTGGATTATTAATTACAGACAGTTCCTCTGCACTGAGATTCATCGTCGTGGTGTGAGAGCTGTCATAACATTTTATGGCACAGATCATCCACAAATTCAGACGGTGACAAAGCTGATAAGAGTAACTTGAATGAAAAAGAGAATTTCAAGTGAATCATGTTTAGTTGACAACAGTGGCTTATCACAAAGCTCTGTAACAAGTTTATTTGTTGGATTTATGTCATTATGTGATGGAGTTGTCTCACTGATTTAATTATACTCTATTGTATCTATGTAAATGAGGCAATTTACATAGAAATTTGTATTTTTCAAAGAAGGTGACTCAAAGCCCTATTCTGATTTTTCAGCAGGAATCATGGCCCAGGATGATGAAGTTGTCACAGGGACGGCACCACCTGTGGAAGCAGTGGAACATGTACGAGGAGACATGATTCCACGGACAACTGAAGCCCCTGGTAAGAAACGCTGACTGGTATACAACAGTACTACCAGTCATTTATAAAAAATATATTGTAGGTTTTACTCTATAGATTCATTTATTACGCATGAATGAAGGGCTCAATGATGGGAAAAACAAGCACCATATTTCACCCCCATCCTAGCCAAAAAAAAAGTCAAAAAATAAAATCAACTTTAATCTGTGTGCATGTTTGTGATGATTGATTTAACTTTACAGAGGAAGGTTCTGAGGTTTTCATACATTCATTTTGTTAGTAAACATGGTCAAGCCAAGCCCACAACAGGTCAGGTTTTAATGACACCAAAAGTTAAATAAAATCAATATTTTAGAGACTTTGAATACCTGAATCTTTGGATATCTGCTGATACAATACCCTCACACATCTCAAGTCGTTGTCTTATTTTTCTGTGTTTTGAGACCAAAATATCTCCAAACTAAAGACATGTTGAGTTAGTCAGCTGTTACTAGCTCGCTTACTTGCAGACTGTTTATTATTACATTACGGTTGACTCAGTGCAAGCTCTCGCCTGTACATATAACTCATAGGATTGTGGGAGACAAAATATGGGGACCGCTGGATATCTGTTTAATTACTAATTAACTGATTAATTTGTGCTACAAAAATTATTATATATTTATAATTAATAAATACAAGAGACTATGGAAACTGGAATGGTATGTGGCTCAGTGACATCAATTCAACATGCAAGAAGTGAATTATGTCAGTATCGGCACTTATCCAACATGGAATCAGACAGGTCCTAACTCTGTTAGACTCTCAGGGTTCCTACACCTTCTCCAAAGTCAAATTCAAGCACTTTTCAAGCATTTTGAAGGTGCACTTTCAAGCTTTTCCAGCACCTTACAGCTGTGGTAAATGATATATTTCACATTTTATGCTCCAAATCATTAGGGCCTTGAAAACACTACATTAAAATTCAAGTGTTTTCAAGGATTTCCAGCACCTATAAAACTCCTGAATTCCAGAGAACAAAACAAAAACAGGGCAAAATAACTTGACAGTCTACATACACGACCTAATTAAACAGTACTACTGTACTGCATAGGACTACAGATGTGATCACATTAAAATGTGGTCCATAATATATCATAATTTAAGGTGGAACTAAGGGGCTGAGTTGAATAATGGTGCTTAACAGCTAATTGTAGCTGAAATGCTTCCTTTTGCATCTAATTATCAATATCATAATCATCACACACGTAGTTAACTTCTTAGACCCCCTGATTCTCATACATCACAGTCTCAGTTTAGTACAGAGGGCCTAAAATATGGAATTCTTTGCTACACATTTTGTGAATTTGTCTGCACAGCAGTTCAAAAGAGCCCCAAATCATTTCCTCTTACCATTAAATATTTTCCATATGGACTGCAATATAAGCTGGGTCCAAACAACATTTTCTCTGGTCATACAAGTCTAAAGGTCTAATATTACTATCATTTGTTTTATCTTTTCTTATGCCAGTGTTTGATGTCAATTTCACATTTACTTTACTTGTCTTATGAAAACTTAAGTCATATCTCATGAGTGTATGTTCTTAGTTCTGTCAGTGATAGGATTAGTGGATACTCACGTGTTATGAATGAGTGTTCCTAATGTGTGTCTGTGTTTCTAATAACTATTGTGTAAAATTGGAAATATAAAATATGCATGTTGTTAGGTACTGCCCTGAACCATGTCTCAGTTGTTCTACTGTTTAATTTTATTGATAGATGTATAGAAACTGTGGAAAATTCAATACTGTAACTATTGCCTTTAATATGTTGTCTGGAAAATGCCACTTTGCAAGCCCCTGCAGGGTTTTCAGGCTGTTCTCCTTCACATTCCTTTGCAATTGCAATATACTGTGTCTTGACAAATGACAACACATTTAATAACCTCAGATCAAAGTGTCCAACTGAACTTTGAAACCAAACCTCTAAAAACATAAATAAACTTAAGTATTACTGTTGCTAACACCCGAAAGCTCATGTGTGCTGTCTTATATTGAACAGATTAACAATTTAAGTTGAATTGTTTTAGCAGAGCCAGCGATCCACAAATCTTGGTTTTCCCGACTGTGGGATCTCTAGAGCCGACTGAACAGACCACAGCAGCACCAGCTACACAAGAGGCAGGAAACGATAAGACGACTGCTGCTGAGGAGGCAGCTGAGGCAACTCAGTTCACAGTTGAGGTGCAAACTGATAAAAACACAATTGTGGAAGCACCTGAGGTCGTGGAGACCCCAGCACCTATTCCTGCCAGAGGTGACGGCCCCAAAAACAAACCACAGGTAAGATAAAGTTCCTTCACATCACTCTGTCTGTCATAAAGTAATTTTGATATACAGTAAGGCTTGTAATGTGCAGTCTGGCTGTATCTAGTTTACAGAAAGAGAAATATGTTCTCTGATAATGTAACAAAAAAAGACGACTACCATCCTCTTTAAAGTCAACTATTTCAAATATTGAGCTCAGAATAACAATCAAAACAACAGTAATATTATAGCATGTGTAGGCTACTTGATATTAACTGCTCCTTGTCTTACTTTGGCATGGTGGTACACATTGTTTTGCATCAAATTTTCAAATAAGTCAAATGACACTAAGACACGACACTATTTGCAAATGATACGAACACAGAGAGTAAGAGCAGTAGAATTTTTTGCATAATAAAATAAGCATAGTAAGATGCAGTGTGAGTGCGTCTCCACGGGCCACATTTGTTGGGTCTTGTTTACAAGTGTTGTGCTTCCAGACAAATTGGATACAAATTTGTAGTGTATGAATAATTGATCTCAATCCTGTAACCAGTGGGACAAAACAAAAACATAAGAAAATCAGAAAGGGTCAAACAATTTTGTCACTAAACTATAATATATGCTGTACTGTCGTATGCACACATTTGGATTTCCTCTTAGATTATTTTAGATAGAATCAAAACATAAAATAAAAGAACATGTGAGCACTTGGTTGTAAGTGTCCTTCATACTGTCTACTGTAACATGTTAAGGGCCACAAAACGAATAATTCTACTACAATGTGGCTAATGACATGCAGGAGTGGAGAAGGGTATGAAGGGATTCATGGGATGATTAAGGACTTTTAATTTCTCTCTGCAGCTGGTGCCACAGGATGATGTTGTCTGTGTCAGCAAAGAGGCGGTCCAGGACAAAAACGCCGTCAATCTAAAACTCAAGTCATCGTCCAACTGTGTAAGTTCAGAAAACGCAGCCTTCTGTCTGTTTACACATCTACTTATGCGTTGTATAGAGTAAAAATCTATTTGTGTTGCAGGCCTCAGACTGTTCCAATGCTGGATTGGTTATGAGCAAGTGCTGAGTCTATGCATTAGTCCTATACCGTGTAGACCTAATGTTTTTAAGCCCAGAAAACAGGACACTGCTAAGAAATATGCCATTTTTTAACTATACAACAATGATAATAATCATATCATATCCATACAATGTATACAGGAGATACTGGTACTCTGTATTGGCCAATATGCAAAGTTTAGGTATCGGAATCCAGAGAGAAAAAAACAGTATTGAAATATCTCAATGAAGAGCAGAAAGAAAGAGTCTTTCTGCTTAAAAGGGCAGTTCAAAGATTTTTGTTGAGTTGTGGGAGATATCAGCTGTAGAGATGTCTGCCTTCTCTCTAATAATGAAACTAGAGGGCACTCAGCTTGTGGAGCTCAAAGTGCCAAAAAATATATATTTTAAAAACTCAACAGAAATGACTCTTTGTAGAAATCATAGCCCGGTTATCCAAGATACTCCACAGAACTTGTTGCGAGCAGTTTCGTGTCTGAAGTATGTTATCTCGAGTAACTGAGTCATGGAAAGAGACGTTGCTGTTGAGTTTTTCAAATTTATTTTTTTGGTGTTTTGAGCACCATTTAGTCTCATTATACTGGAGAGAAGGCAGGCATCTCAACAGCTGTTATCTCCAAAACTCTGCAACTCACACCAAAACTATCTAGATGGTAAAATAGCTCTAAAGGCTGGAGAGAAAAAATGTATTCTTGATTTTGGGGTTAACTGTGCCTTCAAAGATAAAACTTTAGTGGTATTAATGATAAAGCAGTAAGGGCAGCAAAGATTCTTTAAGGGGCCATATGATCCCGCTGGAGTGCAAAATATTCATGCACATACACACAAACCTACAAACTGCACAAGCAAGAAAAAGAAAAGTCTCTAGCTTGGTTTTGATGCCATTCCCAGCTGGCTATCAGCATGCTAAATATAAGCTCAGCAGGAAATTCTTCGTTATTTAAGAGGCATTGACTGTTACATCTCTGTGCCCATAAATCAGTGAAGCTAGAGAAAAACTGTGCGCATCCTTTTTAACGTCTATTTCTTTGGCGGAGAGAGAAAAGTCAGAGAGATTGCTGTTGTATGTGAGCCATGCAGGGCATGGATGGAGCTGTGAGGGCACGGGGAGGGGAGCACAACGGGTGGGCTCACCGCTGCTGTAGAATGTGTAATGTATGGAGGGCCCGAAGCGGCAGTGTGTGGGTGTGTGTGGGGGAGTGTGTTTGTGTTTAGAAACATAAATTCTTCGGCGTCTCAGGATAACAGCTTTGAGGTCTACAGGAATCACAACAATGCCCTGGTGGAGGTCTAAACCCACTTCGATGTAATTTCAGCTATCTATGGCTCTCATATAGCCTGAGCAGTAAATGCATTATTCAACATTTACACAATGCATAAACAACTGTAAGCAGTATATAACAGAGGGGTCCTTGTTTACTCAGACAAAGACATAACTACACTCAGCAAACTCAGAAGTACTATAAAATAGGCTGGATTGTCTTTCGTCATTTTTACTGGAGAACTTGATTATTTTGGCTTTATCCAACCCAATACTTTGCAATTTTGTTTTGCAAATTTAACTATCAGTGTTGGACATTAATCATGGTGCTACGGCGGACGACCACAAAAAGTTACTCCATGGTTACCAAATATTTCATGTAGGTGGCCTCCTGTGGCCACCAAGTTTTATTCTGCAACCCTTCGTCACCACATTACAGTTCTGCAAACGTTACACAACGTTACAGTTCCACAAACATCCTGATTCCTTCACACCTTTCAGTTCAACGTTGTACAAAAACAGCAAAGAGTGCTCGTCACCAGCTAGCTATCAATATATCGGCACTACTGAAGTATTGGTTTACTAAGCCTGCTTAAACTGTTAACACAATCTTTACAGAGAACCAGAAACACAAAAGGTGGACTATGAAAAAATGGAGTGAACGGAAGCAGGAATTTCAGTGGCTAGAACATGACATATCTAAGGACGTAATGAACTGTGGTGTGTGCCACCAGGTTTCTCAGCTAGCCGAGAAGTCTAGCTTGTTTTTCAAGAGAAACAAGGCCTGCAGGAAACACCACATCACAGTGGCAAAGTTAAGGAAGGCTCTGTTAAGTTGCAATAAATATCTATTCTGTACTGGTTTTACAGACATTTATTTATTGATCATTTGGGCCACCGAACATGTACCAAGCCACCAAAATAAAAATAAAAAAAATATTAAAATAAAAATATTAGTATCTATCCCTGCTGTAAATGGCAGTGTGAAATTTATAATTATGCAAGGTTTTGGCAATTAATCTAAAATAAATATAGGAGAGGGCTGAACGAAGGTGCAAAATGACCTAATATAATTTCACAATGAGTCATGGTTTAATCTCATTTGGTGCTACCTGCAATCTTATAGAATGTAAACCAATTAAAGTCCAGATGAAACAGATGTGTGGCCTATTTCCGAGTCCAACAGGATAGGTAGGCAGGTTATAATGTTGATTTGAACATTTTAAAGTGGGCACGTCATAACCTGATGTACCATCTCAGCCCTGCTCAGCTGAAGAATTATTGATAGTTGGATGTCACAATATTAATGGTTGAAATATGTTGGTTCAAGCCTCATATGCAAGCATCATATTTTGTTTTACAGGAAGAAAACAAGATTGGAATTTGATATAAGAATACATAGAAATTGATTTTTTGTATTTTTGGCATATTTTATGAGATAGTTGTACAATATGCCCAAGGATGTTATCTAAAAGGTTGAAAAGGGCATTTTTCATTTCATCTCGACTTAAAATTTTTCTGTAAACCTTATTATGTAATGTAATATTGCTCAATGATGAGGAGTAAAACACTGAGGAGGCTCTGAGTTCTTTGAGTCCTGTGTTGTTTAAGGAATGGTTTATTTCTGTAATGGAATTTTGGTTGCTCTGATCAGAGAAACTGCTTTAAAGGATGATGGAGCTGTAAATAAAACAGGTTTTGGTGATATCTCAATCCAGCTCAGTGATTTAAATAACCATCTACTTTTGTCAACATATACATTTTTTGTGCCATAATATGTGTTAAAAAACAGCTCCCATGAGGAGCTTCTTAAGACAGATATTCCCAGATAGAGGTCACTGTGTCCTGCCTGTAGATACACAGTCTTTTAAGACAGCCATCTGTCCACTCCTGAACTGGGATCAAAGGCTCTTACAGTGAGGCAGATTTCTGATGTTCGGATCAGATTACATCAGGGGAAAGGTTGCGCACAGGGTTGTGATAACCCTTATTGGATTACAGACAAAGAAAGATAAAGACACAGAGGGTGAAGGGATTAGAAATTGAGTGGGAGATTCAAGACCACGTTGAAAGTAGGTGTAAAGCACGAATCATTAAGGATTTGCATTGAATGTCACAACCTAGAATTTGATCAATTAAACTATTCACATGTGAAATGAAATGTTTCAATACAAATTATCTTTTATTTTGGTCTCCTTGCAGGAAGACACCAAAGTGAAGATTGAAAGCGTCCTGCAGGAGCTGTGTGGGGAAGACTGTAAACTAGAGATCTTCCAGGAAGACAACACAGACGAAATTATTGTATCTGGAAAATATGTTGAAGGTCAGTAATTCTTGTGGTAATTAATGGCCAGCGCTCTGTTCTTTGGGGTGGTCTGCTGGGGGGAGTCCTCTCGCTTGGCAGATAGAAACAGAGTGAACAAACTGGTTAAAAAAGCAGGCTCCATCATTGGAGCACAGCAGGACAAAATTGAGCAGGTGGCTGAGGTGCGAATGCTCAAAAAATGAACTCAATTATCAGCAACCCGTCACACCCACTTCACTTTCTTGGGGTGTTTCGACAGAGCACCTTCAGCCACAGACTGATCCCCCCAAAATGTAAGACTGAACGCTACCGGAAGTCTTTTCTGCCAGCAGCAATTAGACTTTTTAATGTGCAATAATGTGTATGTGCAATAGTGATCTTTTTTGTGTGTTTCTGTGATGATGGGCTATCTGAGTGTCCTTTGCTGCTGTAACAAAAGCAATTTCCTTGAAAAAGGATTAATAAAGTTTCTATCTTTATCTAATCGAGTAAAAAGTTTTGTAAGAAGCAATATTCGGTTCCCTCTAACCCTGCATTAATATTGGCTACATAGTTCCAAACTTTAAAAACTCAAATTTACTTTACTGGCAGTTACGATGGATGATCTTTTTCATTTTATACTGGATCCTTTATTAAGAAGCATCTCAACTTCCACTCCTGTGAATAAAGATATACTTTTAAGAGGAAATCACAAACAAAAACTTTTTTTTTTTTATTCGCAGCTGATGTTACCGGCATGGCTAACAAGTTCAACAATGACAACATCAAAGATAAGGTAAAGTACCACTTATATTCTATTGCAGAAATACTCGACACATGTATTATTTTGCCCTCATATATATTATTATACTGTGGTCTGCGTGCATACTCAGTTCTGACTGGCTACAAAATGTCCACTAATTCTTGATGATGGACACTTCCTGAGTAGTTCAAGTGAAACTGTCTGTTCTCCTTTTTAAATTACAGCGCTAGCTACACAATATCAACCTTTCCAAAATAAGTATAACAGGAGCACAATCAAAGCCTCCCTTTACAATTCTTTGTAACACAATAACAAACCACGGTACGGCAACTGTACACACACAAGCTGTAAGTACACTGCCCCTCTGAACTTTACTCTGTATCACATTAAAGATCATCTTTCATCCCATTCGCTATTCAACTTGCTACTTCGGGCTGCAGCCAACAGTACACGTGGTCCATTATTTCTTGGTGAAAACCATGATACTGATTTGGGGACATGGAAATAGCTGGATAGCTTGTAACTATTGTTACTAAACATATTGCCAAATTTTACTTACTGTTTGTCAAACGTACGCACTGTTACTGACACTGAATCTTGGCTGCATAACATTAGTTTTCTGACTTACAGCTAAGTCAAACAGTTCTATGAGGTGAGCAGACTAGAAATATCTCCCGTTACATTGTCACATCCGAGGTTTGTCCGATTTGCTGGAGTAGTGAATAATGTTCCCGTTGCATAAGGACTTTACGGGATGCAAATGAATGTTCGGGATATTAGTCAAACCCTCTGACATTACCAGGGAAACGGAGCCATGACTTGTGAAAAAATGCATGAAATATATAAATTAAAGGATTGTATTTTTTTTTTCCTTTGGCCAGTGACTGTTTACGGGTTCACAGGATAACGCCCTTCAAGGCGTCTATAATCAGGAATTAATGGACTTGTCAGCATTATCCCTCCCACATAATAGCAGCAGTACAGTATTATACACATAATACAAAATATTCAGTTTAGCTGGGAACTATAAAGTCCAGATTACGTGTGTGACTGTGATTCTCTTCCAAATGCGTACCTTTTCTGTGAGTACACCAAGACATGGACCAAACTGGTACTCACACCATACACACATCACCATGCCACACCATGCACCATGCGGGGCCTCTAAAATACACATCCAGTAGTAAATAGTTATATTCAAATGACTCAGCCACCACAAATTTGCTGGTTGACTCATAATGAAACTAGACGGGGAAAATACACCAGGGAGAAAAAAAACACTGAGTTTGGAGACTTCTCCAAAAGGCTTCTCGCTGCCAGGCTGACAGTTTGTGTGACAAACAAAAAGCCCACAAACAATCCGCTTGTCAGCTGCAAAACATTTTTTCTAGCACCTAGGGAACAATCTGGGGTTATGGGCGTGCCTGTCACACCCCTCTGTCTCTTTGCATTTGACATACACTTCATTTCCTTCTTTACTCCTAACATACACTGAGTGACATTATGAATTTACCAGTGTTTCAGCCAAACAGTCACTCTTCATTATACCGTCTACATTCTGCTAACTGGCATCTCTTTGTTTTGACCCTGCCTTGAAGCCAGAGGAAGTACTGCCAACTCAGTAGGCACATCTCTGTAAACAAAGGCTTGGGTGGGGTTGTTTTTTTCTAACTTTCAGTCACGACAGACAAGACAACAGTAAGCAGATAATGAAAATCTCCCTCTGCCAGTGAAACAATTACAGACAAAGTACACCTCACCGTCTGAATAGTATCTCATGTTTTCATGCGTGTCGGATTCAGTTTGTACAGAGTGTTTGAAGATCTGTTTGGTTCGCCAGAGGCACCATGATTTTGACTTAGACTATACTAGACACATAATGTGATCACTGGACTCATGCTAATTTGTTTTCATTTCCATCAGACTGATGTGGAGGAGGCTGTTCCTCGTTGGGGGAAGAACTCTAAGTTGGTGCTGGTTTCCTTGCTGCTGACTGGCTTGTTGCTGGCTGCACTGCTGGTAGCTGGTTACTTACCTCAAGACCCACCGCAAGAACTCCAAAGGAGTCAGACTGGTGAGTAGATTAGAGGAGGTGTGTTGCACTGTTAATGCCTACTGAGCCAAAAATCTCTCGTTATTTATACTTGGGAAACATTAAAGGGACAGTTTGGATTATTTGAAGTGGGGTTGTATGAGGTATTTATCCACGACACACCACCAGGTAGGAGAAACATAAAGGACTACAAGCACAGAGGCTAAACAATGAACTGCTGTGGACAGGGTCAGCAACTAAAGGTATTTCAGCCACTTTAATGAAGGTCCACATTAAAAAAAAACTTACAGTACAGTTTCAGTGTATGCTATATTTAGAATATTTTCAACACTTTACCTTGCTGTCAGACAGCCTTTTCTGATGAGAAACCACTGTTACACAAGCCAAATATCGCTCTCTGCAGACCAACCAAACTCCATAGGAAAAATCAGTAATTTTAAATCACAGAGCAAGGGAGTTGCCAATCTATTGCTGCCTCGATCTGTTAGTTTGTTTGTGTTGTTGTGTGACTTCTGTGTATTAAAAGGTTTGTTCACATTCGCCTAAGTCACACAATAACACAAACAAACTAATGGAATGAGACAGGTGGAGGTTAGCAACTCCTGTGTTGTGCAAGGTAAAATTACTGATCTTGCTTAGGGGGCTTGGTTGGTTTGGAGAGGGCGATATTTGTTTCTTGTCAGAAAAGGCTGACAAAATTCTAAATATAGCGTGTACTTAAACTGATATTGTTTTTTTTTAAGTGGGCCTTCATTCAAGTGGCTAAAATACCTTTTGCTGCTGATCCTATCAAGAGCAGCATATTGCTCAGCTTCCATGATGGCATTTCTCCCTGCTTCTAACTGGGGGCTTGCCAACCGGACTGGCATCTACTATTGGTAATACACTAATTATTGATAAGTACCTCAAACAACCCTACATCAAAGATTTTGAATTATCCCTTTAAAGTGTTTTGAACATCACACATATCATTATCATCATCCTGTTAAGGTAATTTAAATGCACTCATGAGGTCAGCTATTAAGCAAAGTGTCCTGATAAGAGAGCCTGGCAGCCATAGACCAGCGTTTTCTCTCTACCCTGCATTGCCCTCTTCAGTGCAAGTGAAGAAAAGCATCATAGGCTGGCAATGAGGCACCTTTACAAACCTAAGATAATTTGGCTGCACAAGATCCAGTTCACTGGGGAAACTGTACACTGTGACTGTTTATTTTAAATGAGCACATATGGATTTGAGGTCAAACGTGTGGTTATCCTGCGGTCAATTCCTCACTCAAGAGAGGACACGCTTGACTCACATGTCCCTTAACTCAAAGCAGCATCAAGTGTTCTCTGCTTTTTCAAGACCTTGCCACAGGGATACAGATGGTTTTAGTTTTTTTTTTCCTTTCTGTCAAGTTCATGACATCATGTTTTAAAGCATTTACATATGGAGGCACACCCATGTGACAGTGTGGATGGAGTAGATTGCTAAATAGCCTTTGTTTAGAGTCTTATTTATTGAATTAGTCAGACACGCACCACATATTATCCTCAGATTTACTGCAGACAGAGAAAATGTCTCACCAAACTTAAGGGATAGTTCACCCCAAAAATTAAAAATACATGCATATTTTTCCTCTGGCCTGTAATGCTATTTATCCATCTAGATTGTTTTGGTGTGAGTTGTTGAATTTTGAAGACATTAGCTGTAGAAATGTCTGCCTTCTTTCAAATATAATGGAAAAAGATGGCACTGTTGTGGTTGTGGTGCACAAAGTGCCAAAAAATAGATTTGAAAAACTCAACAGCAACGTCTCTTTTCAGAAATCATGACTCGGTTACTCAGTTTAATCCACAGACACAAGTAATAACAAAAATGAGCAATTTTGATTTTGGGGTGAACTGTCCTTTTTAACTCTCTTACAAAGGATTCGCATTTTCAGCTAGAAGCAAAGTAAAACAACAAGCATCCATGCATATCGTTAACCTCCCAGCAGTAAAACAATTACTAACACCCTTCTGAGTGCACACACAGCTGAAACCCATAAAACTCATTAAAGCTCCAGTTGGTAAGTTGATGAAAGTGAAAGTAAACTCCGCGACTTGGTCGGAAATTTCAAGACAATACTCCATCAGGTCTCTTTATGAACCTCTGCCAAGAACCCCACACACACACAGACACACACAGGCACACACAGGCACACACAGACACCACACACATGCAGGCGCATGCACACAAAGTAGCCATAAACGCACCCACAGACGACGTACCGTTTCCATAGCAACCGGAGACTCCAAAACGATCTCACATCTCTCTCACCATGAAACACACTCTTCTTGTGTGTGTCTGCGTGTGTGAAGGGAAGGAGGGGGGTTGACAGAGGTGAAAGAGGGAGCTGACGGTGTGTATCATCTTGAAATGTCCGACCAAGTCGCGGACTTTACTTTCACTTTGTCAGTTTACTACGACGTGTAGGAGCGGCGATTGGCTACTCCTCCTGCTCCCTCTACCTGACTGGTGGAGAATCTTCGGTCGCGGTGGATTTCGGCAAATACGATTACAGGCTGTAGGTGGAGCCAGAGGAGTTGGATTTTGTCCTAAATTACCCATTTAATGTCCGACTATCAGAATATAGTGACAGTTCCAGCAAATATGACTGAATAATTGTTACCTACTGTAGCTTTAAGAGAGAATGTAATTGTTTATTTTTTGAACAACACCCACTTGTTTGCAGGTCATATTTGAACAGTAAAATTAAACTTGTTGGTGTTAAATCTTCTTAAATCTGTTTAAACTCTAATATCAGTGTTCTCTGTGTGTTTTTCTTAGGCTGAATCTTTCCAGGTGGATGAGGAGAACCAGGCCAACACCCTGGTGTCTGTGGCTCCGCTGCCCCAGGAGCCCGTTGACAAGCCCACCGCCAACGGCGAGTCCCCACCAGAAAACGGGACCAACCCCGCCCCCACCACTAATGGACACTCTGCCACACAGACCCCGTGGCTGACACAGAGATGTGAATCGTGACACCCCTGACCTCCTGTTCTACCCATCACCCCTGGGACACACTACCCACAAGCCCCTCTGCTGCCCCAGAGACTGTCCACACACTGAGACGACTTCAACATCAATCCACCAACTACTTTTACCTCCCCCTCTTCCTTCCTCAACCTGCGCCTCTTGGCACGATGATGACAACAACGATGAAAACTCATAACTATGATGACGATAATGACAATGCCTGTAATGTGAAAAGTTTGGGATCACTGGCCTTTGCTGGTATCAAGAGGAGCCTACAGTACATACATATGTGTTTGGGATGAGACTGCTCAGCAGGGCACTGACTGGGATCTGTTAGCTGCTCTGACTTCAGTCCAGTTGTAGCAATCATTGTAGAATCACCAAATAATGCCAAATATGTGCTTTAGATCCCAGCCGAAAAAGCAGAGAATCCATAACTGTGGTGCGATGAAACCAATGAAGCCAGGCAGTTGAAAGGAGACCAGTTTTTGTATTGTTGTAAAAAGGACTGATGCTCACTGTTTGTTTTTTCTATGTAATTCAGGTCATGTTTGTTTTTGTAGTCTCTTTATTTGCCTTAATGTTGTTCAGACCTATTATAGAGAGAGTTCAAAAATCAAAAATACAGATTTTTCCTCTTACTTGTAGTGTTAATTATCCATCTAGATAGTTTTGGTGTGAGTTGAAGGGTTCTGATGATATCGGCTGTAGTGATGTCTGCCCTCTCTTTAATATAATGGAACTAAATGACACTCAGCTTGTGGTGCTCAAAACACCAAAATATTACATTTGAAATATTTAACACCTCTCTCTCTTTCCACAAATCATGACTCGGATATCGTTTGCACATGAAACTGCTCACAACAAGGTCTTCAAAAGTATTTTTTGGTGCTTCAAGAACCACGAGTGGCATCTAATTCCATTGTATTAGATAAAGGCAGACATCTCCACGGCTGATATGTCCAAAACTTGGCAACTCACACCAAAACATTAGATGGATATACAGCACAAGAGACCAGAGGAAAAATGCGGATAGTTTGATTTTGGGAATGGGATGTGCCCTTTAAATATGAGATGGGCAAAAAACAAGTGAATGCCAGAGATCCATCAAAGTTTCAATTCACTCAAAGTTGGCCATATTGTCTCCCAGAGCTTGGCTTGTTATCATTGTAAACATTCTTCATAGAACCCAAAGACCAGTAGAATTAGCAACATACAAAACAGTTATAAAATAGCAACCAAGAAGCAGTTCTTTGGTTATACTGAGGAATGAAATAATGCTAACAAGCTATTCATATCTGAATATTAGGATTATCCTCAATTATCCTAAATGCCTTAGCCATAATGAACAACTAAACCTTGACCTTCAGTCAAAGTTTAACTGGGATAAGTTGCAAAGTACATTTCTATTTTTGTGGTCGCGCATTAATTTTCATGATGACATTAGTGTACAGATTGGTTGGTCTTTTTTTTTTTTTTTGTCTGTTTGTTTTTTTTAAAACAAATGCAAATTTTTCCTACTACTACTTTCTTTAGCATTTTTTTTAAAGAAAAAATAAAAAACACAAAACAGATGCTGATCTGGTAAATCACTGCCATGAAATTCCTGTAGCAGGTACAGCATTCCCAAGACTGCCTTTATCTCCTCGTTGATATAAAACATTTTTTATACATTTCTTAGCTTCTCTTTTAAACAACTGGCTGCTTTCATAATGTGATGCATGTGTAAATAAGCCTGCTTTCTCTGTTAGTAGTACCTGTGCCTGACTCATAAACTGTGATTGTTGACAATATCTCTTTGGGTTGTCTTCAGCTTAATTGTGTTGTGTCTACTTGATCTATGAACAGAAAAGTTTAAATAAATACATACATAAAAAATCCCCCACACCAGTTCCAGTAAAATAAACCTTTTCACATTATAAAATGCATACAGCTGTACTCAGGAAAGCTATCAATAACACACACACACACACAGATCCACAAACACATTTCTCCGAAGGAGAAGATGAACTGACAAGCAGCTTAGGCACCTGAATGTAAATACAACTTTGTCATAACTTTGGCATAAACAAGCAGATTCAACTCTGGGTGGTACAGAGTGAAGTGCAGGATTTTAAACATATAGTCTTATTGAATATCCAACATCTATGATCTCTTAAAGTTAACCCAGATATTAAATATCTGTTGTCCACCATCTAAATATAAATATAAATAAACTAGTGGTTTTCAGAGTGGGTTTTCGGGCACTGGCTGGGGTCCTTGGAGCGGATTGAAAGGGGTCCCAGGAAAAGGAGTAATAGAATGTTTAACTTTTATATTTTTTGGAAGTTGGAACAAAAAGGGAAAAAACAGGCCTGGCCATTGGGGCTTTTTGGGGCTTTATTTTTATAGTAAATAGTAAACAGACAGAGGACAGCGGGGAGAGGGGGCGACATGCAGCAGAGGGCCACATGTCGGAATCAAACCCAGGCTGCTGTTGAGGACTCAGTGAACGTACCTAGGGGTTCATGCTACCAAGGTGCCCTAATAGTAATTTATAGTGATCCTACTTTGATCACTGATTGATCACGGAGACTATACCATCCTCCAATCTAACAATAAAAAAATTACTCAGAGGGGGTTCCTGAAGACAAAATTGTCTCACATTAGGGGCCTGTGATCTGATGTGCATCTATTGTGTGGGGCCGTTGACATAAAAATGAGGGAATTAAAATATGATATTTGGCAAAGAAATTATTCTTGATTTAATCTCCACCAGAGGCACTGACAAATTAAATGTGAGGCTGTTTTAAAGTTGACACCTGTACTTGATTGTCACTTTCAAAACTGAATATAAATTACTCATGTTACATAAAGGAAACATTAAAGAAGATTCAAAGGAATAATAAAAATTTAACACTGTCACACAACAATTTCCTCTGGCATTACATCATTGTGTGTTGCTATGCAAATCAATATTTTGATTAAGGCAGAACAGAAAATATCCTGCAGGACTTAAGCCTGAACTTTGAATGTGCAAATCTAGAATCCAAAACATACCATTATAGCGACATGCCTCAGTGATGTCATTGGAGTGATAGTGATTCCTGAGCAGCGAGGATGGAGGCACAAACAAAACACACACACATTTAAATACCTGTCAATCGAAAAAGCTCAGTGTTCATACAATATCATTTTAAAGTTAAGTGCAAACTTTACTTATCTTGTCTGAGGTGTTTAGTAGCATGTAGTAGTGAGACTGCAAATTGCAAACACCTCATCTCACTTGTGTGGAGACATTTCGGTGACTCCAAAACTTAAGCAAAATGTAAAAAGGCCGTTTCTAGAGCCAGTGTTTGGTTTGTCTTGAGCCACTGTAGAAACATGGCGGTGCAACGTGGCAATGGCTCACTCTAAGGTAACGAAAACACAACCATTCTTATTTTCTGGTGACTACATATTAAACACTTTTACTATATTTCTGCCATGTTATGTCAGTAAATCTCCCTAAATCTTATACACATGGTCTTTAAAGAACTTCTATAAGACAAAGAAAGTGTTTAATGCTGATCAGTCGCATCTGATCAATACCAGATTTGATAAAGCCAGAGTCAGCTAAAGGAGCAATGATAAGTTGATTATTTGGCAACTATTAAATTAATTGCCAACTATTTTGATAACCAACGAACTGTTTTAAGTCATTTTAAGAAAACTGTCCAAATTCTCTGATTTCAAGCTCTCAAATAGATTACTTTCTGGTTTCTTTAGTTCTCTCTGACAGCAAACTGAATATCTTTGGGTATTGGACCAGAGTTGTTACTTTTTTTAAATTAAATTCAGTTTAGTTTCAGTTAGTTTCCAGCGTGGTTTTGTTAATTTAAATATTTTAGTGTTTAAAAATGTCTAGTTTTTGTTAGGTTTTTGGTTTTTCTTGGTTTCGGTGTCAGGGGCAATCTTTCAGAAGTTCAGAATAGGTATTAGGCTTACCATACAAGAACAACAATTTGTGGAGGCAGCTGACTCACAGCCATGTACATATAGACAGTACAGTCTCAATAAACTTAATATGTTCATTATATATTTTTAACAGAATAACATGTTTAACACAACAAGCATGAGGCAGCACTGGGGCACCAATACTTCCTCATGCTTGTTGTGTTGACAAATTTGACTAAATTGAGAAAGACTAATATCATTTTAGTTGGTTATTGTTTTTCTCTCAAGTCTAGTTTTTATTTTATTTCAGTTAACTAAAATGTTTTTGTCACAACTAGTATAAGTTTTTAGTTCAGTTTTAGTCAACTATAATAACCATGTTGACAAAACAAGACATTTGAGTATTTCACCTTGGGCTTTTGAAAACACTGATCAACATTTTTCACTGTTTTCTAACATTTTATGAACCAACAACGTGATTAATAGATTAATTGATAATGAAAATAGTCGTTAGTTGCAGCTCTAGTATCAACACCAACACAATCCAGTAAACTGGATCTGTGAATTGCTGGATGTACAGAATAAATTCCTAACAGATGGTTCGGACTGGCATTAATATTTGCCAACAAAGTCAGGACACTCTGCACTTGACACTTCCCCCGAGGTCTTATTTGAAAACATCTGAATGCTCTCAATTTGTATAAGCACATCTACTTTCCTGTGTATTTCCTTAATAGCCTAGGATGCACTGTGATTGGGTGTTTGCTGCTCCTTCAGGTGCAATAAAGACCCATGACAGGATGAGGTGATTCCACAGAAGGGAACCTCAACATCAACTCAATATGAAGAAAAGTGCTCTCAGGTTTCTCATTCTCACAGCTCTCTTCGAGGTCGCTCTCTGTGCCTTCTTTGGGAACTTTATTTATGTTTACGACAAAAAAACATGGTCAGAGGCCAGAGAGTACTGTAGAAGGTATTACACTGATCTGACTACAGTCAACACCGAGTGGGAAGATGACCAACTCTATGGCTATCTAAGACCTGGATCGGTCTCTACAAAGATGACAATGATACGTGGAAGTGGTCAGGAGGGAAAAATGCATCGTTCTTCAACTGGGCAGCATCAGCAACAACAGTGGCAGATGTGTGGCAAAAGACCTATATGGCTGGCACAAAATGGACTGTGAAAATAAATTAAACTTCTACTGTTTTAGAAGCATGCTGGTTTTGGTGAAGGAAAACATGACATGGGAGGAGGCAATGGAGCACTGTCGCCAGCAGCACACTGATCTGATCAGCCTGCCTAATACGTTTGCTCTAGTTAGAACACAGCATGCTACCTGGGAAGCCCAGACGGACCACTTGTGGATCGGCCTGCGCTACCTGGCTGGCAGCTGGTTGTGGGTCAGCGGGGACGAGATGAAGTACCAGGCCTGGAGACAAGGGGAGACACCACAGTGTCCGCCTCGAGACGCCACTGTGGGGCCCTCTCACTGCAGGGTGAGCACTGGGACAACGGGGAAACTGTGCTGACAAACTCAACTTTGTCTGCTATTAAAATACTCGAGTACGTCTTGATTTTCATGATACGTGTCCATGTAGGTGACAGATCATACATCAGACACAGTATGTAAGTTTTCTTTCCAAGATAATAGTGTTTTTTGGCTATGAAAGCATGCTAGTATTTGCCACTTGGTTAGACATGTAATAAAGATAGTATAGGCCTACTGTAAATGTTAGGAAAAGATAATATGATACTAACTGTGTCAGTGAGCCATTAGAAAATGATTTCTACAATAATGCACGCTTGAGCTATTATTGATATATATATATATGCATGTCTTTAAGAGCTGATGTGATTCTGATACAACTAACCCCATTCTATATATGTTACTAGTGAATTATTTAATACAAATGATTGAATAGCATTATGCTGGGTCATTACCTGCTTATCATTAGTGATGTATATCTTTCCAAAGACATATTCAATTGCATAAATTTGACAGTTGTTAGTGAAAATAGATTTGAAATATTCATGAAAGCCAACTTGAGTTTTTAATTTAAGATGTTATGAATAAAGGAAAGGTTAAAATACTTAACATCTGCTGGCTGGTTCACTGATTGACAGATATGACACCAGATGCTCCCATACATTAGATGAACATCAGTATGGGCCAATATTAGGACTGCACAATATGGTAAAAAGAAAATCATATTGTTATTATTTGACAAATATTCTGATTGCGATATGATTCACGATTGGTGGGAATGTTCATTTTTGCATCACAACTTTCATTTTTGCTGAAAAAAATAAAAAGCTTTTGTTGAGATTTGTTGGCGTCTGTACCAAACAAACATGTTTTCTTACATCTTACACAAGATGGGCCAATGCATCTCTCCACTGCGGAACTACAGTACTTCATTCAAATATTTTGTCACACATTTTCCATTATCAAAAATTGAAGCTTCTGCGATTTGGAAATTGCACCGCCATATTGGGATTTCGATATGCAGCCCTAGTCGATATTCGTCTTGTTGGCTACTATCAGCATATCTGCAAATAAGATGTCTGACTTTGACAACAGTAGCTAGCACACCCAGCTGTTGATTCGAAGAGAAGCCACTGGCTGGACACGAGTCTGACATGACGTATGATATGCCCATTCAAAGACAGTGTAATGAAAAGCTTAATGATTTTAAAAAAGTAAAGTTATTTTTTTACAACAAATATTTCTGTTTCCCTACCATAACAGGGGAATAAATAACTAAAACATTACAGCAACAACAAAAACATCACTATTGGCATTGGCTATCAGCCAATTGTTATTTTACATGGATAGTTTAGACTGTTTGATGTGGGGTTGTATGTAATCAATGCCTCAGTTTGTTAGATAGTGTGCGTTTTTGTCACTTCGGTGAATCCTCAGTGTCTTTTCAAAATTTCAATTGATTGTTCAGCCTTTGGGTATGGTGAACTATGGAAATTTTTTCTGTTTATGTTATTCGCAGACAGCCTTTTCTTACAGGAAACCACCATTATATCAGCCAAATACCACTTTCTCTCTCTTAACCAGAAAATTTAGTAAATTTACCTCGCAGAACGGGGGAGTTGTTTGCGTTACTGTGTGACATTGTTGAATCCAAACTAACCTTAAAAACACTGAAGTCCCACAATAACACAAACAAACAAACAGAGGCAGTGGGAGACCAGCAACTCTCATGTTCTGCAAGGTAAGATTACCGATTTCTCACATGGAGCCTGGTTGTTGGAGAGTGATATTTGGCTTATATAACAACGGTTGAAGTGGGGAAAGGCTGTTTGACAGCAAGGTAAATCAGTGAAAATATATATACATAGAATTCACTGAAGCTGATATTGATTTTTTTTAAGTGGCTAAAGCACATATTGCTGCTGACCTTGTCCATGGCAATTCATTGCTTAGCTTCCATGCTAGTGTCCCTCTCTGCTTCTCTAAACTGGGGGTGTGCTGAATGGCATCTACTAAAGGCAATACACGACTATCGACAAGTACTTCATACAACCACATATCAAATAATCCGACTATCCCTTTAAATGTGGTATCAACCCAGAATTTTCACAATGGGGGCCCCCTATGATCTCCCTCATGTAGTTTATCTTTCCAACACGTTCAAGTAATACTCGCATCTCCTTTATATTAAATCAGAAAATTGTTGTTGTTAAATCTGTATCTTAACAGCAAGAAATTGTTGGTATTGTTGTTATTGTCTGTAGTGGTCCAGCGCTAATGCCAGTGAGTGTTTTGAGACAAAAGGCAATGACCTAATGGCCGAGAAAATTCAGTCACACAACACATGGTCACAAGGTCACCTGTCATTCTGGGTGTGGATATTCTGGAGCGGGAATATACGTGTGTGTTTGTGCAGTTGATGTAGCCACAGCACATTAAGCGCTGCTGTCATTCTAGCTGATGTGACCTTTTTCAACCCTTGTTGTTACACTGACAGCCTATACATGCCTGCTGTAACTGTTTACTTACTCAGCTCACCAGGCTGGAGGGTCCCACTGTCCATACGACTGCTGTAAAGCTGAATGGGTGCAAAGGTCACTGTGGTGTTTGCCGATAGCAGCTCTGCGGTCCCTCTGAACAAGGCCGTATCACGCCATCGCTGAAGATTACAACAAATATTCCAACGTACATGTTTATTCCAACATCAAATCTGACATTTCTCATACAATCAGGGCTACAGTTTATAGTCTCTATGTTTCACTATACTTCTCTCACATATATTTTTCCATTTATTTGGCATAAATATTTTCCAACACATACAAATATTTTGAGAGCAATTCGGAGCTTAGTGTCTTTCTTAAGGAAACATCGACATGTGAACAGGAGGAGCCAGCAGTCATACCACCAACTCTGAGCTACTACCCTGGACTTGTTAAACGGTAAATTCTGAACTGTTCACATGGATGTCCAATCAGAGTTGATGTAGTATGTAATCAATGAAGCAATAAATTCCTCAGTGTGTGCAACACTGATCAAGAAAGCTGAATTCAGTGTGGCTTTTATTGGCAGGATGCCTTGTATGTGAGCTTCTGATGGCCCCACCCATGTTGCTGAGTATCACCTACATAGCCTATATCTTTACTTTGTAGGCCAAAACATGGTGTTAGCAGACAAAAACACTCACTTATCACGCCCCTGGCTACCCAGAAGCGAATACTTCGAATCCAAACTGAAATAGACTGTAGTTCTTCCTTCATCCAGTGGCATCACTGGCTGCAAGAAGAAGAACAGGAAAACTCAGCTTTCTCAGTCAATAAAACACGAAACGAGGAATTTATTTTTCTTCAACTGACTACATTTACCAGTGACACTGACTGAAAATCAAGATGAAAATTGCAACATTTTCTCTTTAAGACACAGAAATGACCAGGTGCATCTTCCGTACAGTCTAAAGCTGCATGAATAGTCATTTAATTGATTAGTCAATCAAAAGAATATAGGTAGCAAACTATTTTGATAATTCATTAATCATTTCAGGCATTTAAAAAAAAAAAGTCTAATATTTGCAGGTTCCAGCTTCTTAATTATGAGGATTTGCTGCATTTCTTTGTCATTTATGATAGAAGAGTCTTTGGGTTTTGGACTGTTGGCTGGACAAAAGAAGCAACGATTAATAATGAAAATAACTGGCATATTAATCAAAAGGGAAAATAATCATTAGTTGCAGCCATACGACAATCTCAGGCAATAAGACAAGTACCTTATTCTATAGTCAGTGATCGTAGAAGTACTTCAAATTCTTTACTTAAGTTAAAGTGGCAATACCACCATGTAAAAAACATGTCAAAGTCCTGCAGTGAAAATCGTATCTAAGTTTCATCTGAGTAAGTTACAGAAGTATTGGCAATAAACTGGAGCTAACCACTTTACTGTATATTCTAGTGGATAGTTTAACCCATAACAATAAGGCCTACAAATTTTATAAACTGATCATATGCTTTGTAGAGCCAGAATGATTTTATCATTCCAATATTGGCCTAAGACAACTATATCGGTATTGGCATATACATTGTCCAATGTGCACCAAACATAATACAGAACATTATACCAATTTTTCCATTCCATACAACTATACCAGTCAAAGTTTATTTCATTACCCCAAATCATTTTTTAGCTATAAAGTTTACTATTAAACTCTAAGATATCCTGCCTCAATTACACATCTTGTGTTTGAGGGATCATTGCAATATTGGCCAACATATCAATATTAGATTTTTTTTTCTCCCCAATATCATTACCAGCCTTAAAAAAAAAAACAGTATCCATCAGGCTCTTACATACTTTGCATGTTAAACCTGTGGACTGCTATAGCTGTCAAATATTGTTGTGGGGGAAATGTGAGCCTACAATATTTCATTGGTACAAAGTCCAACATTTTTTTCTAGTGACGTATCAAGTAGCATAAGATGGAAATATTCACAGATAGAACAAATATTTCAAGTGCATTTATTGAATTTAGTTGCTTTCCACCGCTGCATGCATGTGCACTGATGATAAGGGGAAAAAAAACAGCCACTAACAGTCTGCATGGAAAACAACATGTGGCCCCAACATCATCGGATGGAAGAATGAACTGAACCTATACAAGAAATCCTTATTTTTCATGTCTAATAAAAATGTCCTGAGACTTTATTCCTTACTTGAACTATACTTACTCCTCGAGTAAGACCCTCACTGTTATTTTCTGTTGTATTGTTTTTTTTTTTTTCTAATTTTCCTGATCTTGAAAGCTGTTTCAACATCTTTTATAGTTAATTGTAAAATATGCCTGAAATGTTTGTATTGATGACTTTTATTCAATAAAGTTATTTTAAAAAAAAAAAAAAAAAATTGTTGCTAGGCGACTGTTAAAGCAGACGTTAGCTTGTTTTCTCTACAAGGACTCTTTAACATTTTTTATTTTCTTGCTTTAAAACAATAACTACTTTCAGAGCTGTGTTTTAACTTATCAAACCTACACTTCACACTACATTTAAACACACTTGTACTTACTTGAAAGGTCGTGAGAGTTTGTGTTTCAGAAAGCGAGCACAGCTGCTCATTATGTATTTAACGTAGTTTTGTTAGATTTCAATAGGGGTCTCCAGGGGGCTCAGTCAGGGGGGGTCAGGTGATATCCCGCCAAAACGTGACTGACGTAACTTTACGTGTCAATTACCGTAAAGTACAGTAAAGGGCAGCAGTGAGTCACGCCAGTTACGGTAAATCTCACTCGAGTAAATTTAGCCTGCTCATTAATGCACGACCTGCAGAAGTAAAACTACTTAATGTGTGGTTTTTGTTGGCTTTAACTGTCCGTAGAATGGGAACAGGAAATTAAGTCAAAAAGAAAATACCTTCCGTGTCCATTTTATTTGATTTTTTTTTTTTTCTCAGAAAATGGTTATAGGACAAACGACACAGTGGCCCATTAGATCGCTGTAAATCAACATTAAGTACGCCACAAACCCATATAAAAGCTATATCAGAGGTCCATAAAGTCAATTACATTACAGTGGGGAATTTGGGGATGACAAAGGATATTCAAAAAGCATGAAGCTTCTTCACCACATTCACATTTTTGGGTGTTACACTGCCATCTGCTGTAACAAAAACGCCATTACAATTTAGACGATACTATATATATTATTTTTTTGTCTTGTCACCTCACAACTTGCTGCCAAGATCTATGATTGGGCCACAAAACATTTTTGACAGGAACCCTTACAAAAAAAGCAATTCTTTAGACTTAATGAAAATGGATAGATAGGAACATAAACGTTCCTGTTCTGCGATATTATATGGATATGACACCTAAAAATAACCAGATCTGAGGCTCTAGCAGGACATAAGAAGTGGACTAATTAAAATGAACATAATAATCATAATTATATATATTATCAGGTAAAGGATAAAAGCTGATGTGAATCAACTTTAAATAACAAATAGCCTACATATGAAGAGCATAAAATTAAAATATAAAAGAAAATTAACATCAAAAAGAAAATAAATAAAATAGAAGGGTGCACAGAAACAAGTATATTCAGACAGAGGTATCAGGGGGAAAAGATTTCATAATATTCAATTTTTAAAAAAACTTTTTTGGCCTGTGACGCATTTAAAATGGAACAATTACTTGTGCCCCCCATGGGTTATTAGTACTTAAATCAAAATTGATTTTCTTTCTTGGATTTCCAGCATTTTAAGATAAGATAACAAAAAATACAAAATATGAAATAGAAAACAATGCATACACAAACTGTATACACTAACTGACGTACGTGACAATAATGTGCAACAACTCAACTTCAATACTCTGTGCCATAAGTCAATGTGCTATACATGGAGCAGTATTATTTATTTACGCTGTCATATATTGTAGTGTGATCCACACTAGTGTACATAATTCTTGACATTGGTTTACCCCCTCCCCCCCAATAAAGTATTTCTGATTCTGATTCTATATGCTTTTATTTATTTATACAGAGAAATATGGGAAATATGAGAAATTGCACAGGATAATTGCACAAATGTGATTCACACATGTATGGTATGCAGCATTAGACTATAAGAAAATATAGTATATATATATATGCCTAATCTTGTAAAACTGGTACTTGTACAGAGATACAGAAATTTGGTTAAGCAGAAACTTTACAGGACAGTTTCAGAATATGAATAAATATTGCACGGAATGACTGCACAGTGTAAATATAAATACAAATATACAACTATGAAGATATTGCACGAGATAACTGCATATTTGCGATATGAAGGATTTACTGTATATCCATCCATCCATTTTCTGTAACGCTTATCCGTGAGGGTCGCGGGAGCTGGAGCCTATCCCAGCTGACTTTGGGCGAGAGGCGGGGTACATCCTGGACAAGTCGCCAGTTCATCGCAGGGCTGACACACAGAGACAAACAACCACTCACACTCACATTCACACCTACGGGCAATTTAGAGTCACCAATTAACCGCTGCTGTCTTTGGACTGTGGGAGGAAGCCGGAGTACCCGGAGAGAACCCCGCGGGCACGAGGAGAACATGCAAACTCCAACAGAAAGGCCCTGCCGGCTCGGGGATTCGAACCCAGGACCTTCTTGCTGTGCGGCGGCAGCGCTAACCACTGCGCCATCGCGCCGCCCGGATTTACTGTATATATAAAATAAAATAAAATAATAAGGATATTATTTAGAAAGACTACACATATTAATTAATAGGATATGAACAGAATAAATAAAACAAAATAATAGAACAAAATAAAAAGATATATACACTGTATGCTTTTATATAGTATTAAAAATAATATGCTCGATGTACAACCTGAGAAAGAAAATACAAAACCGTCATTGATGTTTTTTCCCCCATTATTTTATTCTTATTAATTCCCTGGCTGGGACGAGCGGCCCACCGAGTAAATCTGCGGTTCCTGCTCTCAGTGATATATTGTGTATCCTAGATGGCTATAAACAGGCTGTGGTTTACATTGTCCGAGTCCTTCTTTCTTTATTATTTTTCCACTCTGTCATTCAGAAAAAAAATAGAATAATTGGCTCTCGGCACGACATCTGGTAGCTGCGTCAAAATGAGGTAGTTTACGGTAAAACGGCGCCCATTACCATGTGATTCAGCGATGTTTGTAAACATGCGTCAGCCACATGTGATTCCGGCGATGAGGAAAGACTCCGGAGCCGCCCGGCCAACCAGCAGCCGGGGGAGTGTCAGGGGGGGGTTCCCGTGTTGCGCTATGGAAAATCGTTAGGGGGGATACACTGTGATAAGCGTGCGCTCCCAGATTGATAATAGCGACAATGAGGCTGAAACGGGAACGTGCTGGTGGAATGTCCATTCACCGAGGACCGGGACGGAGCCGGAGCCGGCCGGGAAACGGATGAGACTCGCTCGGCACGGGGAGGAACACAGGCTTGGGACAAACACGTAAGTTATTTATGTTATTATAGGGCGAGAGCGACATAATGCTGCGTATGTTGCGTAGAGAATACCACTATGTAATTCATAAGCACTCCAGTGCTGCTGGGTGAGAAGGTAACAATAAAAGCCCAGAGGCGCTGCTGTCAAAGTGTAAAGAATAATGACAGTAAGAAAATAAAAGTCCTGGATTTGGAGGCAAACATGTTGACGAAAGGGGCTGTTAACACTTTTTTAAATCCTGAATGTTTCATCGTCGACATGACAACAGGTAAATTAAACTGCGTCAGCAAGAAGGACCGTCAAGCCACATAAAATCCAGTGGGAATTTCCGCTGCGATGGTGAAACATGGTGCGACGGCGTGACAGCAGCTGTGCTCGACCTGAAACTGAACTTGTGGCTGAATTTAATGTAAAAACGAAGATGTAAACAAAGCGTGGAATCGGCGGGGATGGCGTGTGAAGGAAGAGCTAGGAATAGGATGCTGCGCAAGAGATGGACAGTGCGTAATCCTGTGGTGGGAGAGGACGATATTACGCAGTTCATATTGGCACGATCATTTAACACCTCATGGCCTCGTGGTCTTGTTTTCTAGTGTTATTAGAAAGAAAACGACACTTTTTTTTTATATAAAGCAGAATGGAGATAGTTTCCAAACGTGGTCACAGATTGACGCATGGAGGGCTCTTCTGTTGTTTGAGGAAATAAAACTTTATGTTCAAGTAAGTGACGCACCTTGTTTTGTCTTTCAGGTGTCAAACAACATTTGCTGCGTCACAGAGATCCCGGTAGGTCCTTAATAGTAATCTGGCTTTTTAGTGCGCACTTGATATGATGAAAACAAGCTCTATTTCTCAAACATAGGTGGTGCTGTTGAGTAACACCAGTGCTTGGGCTGAATCATCTGCTGTGAAGGGATGTTGACATACAGGTATTCCTCATCTGCTCCCTGAACACTCTCTGGTTTTGTTCATTCTGTGCCTATTTTGTCCCCAGGTCAATACATGGAGAAAATACATGAAACATATCTGTATAATATGTTAAAATATCAGCAAAGCTTGGGATACTTTGTCCTTATTGGAATTTTAAGATAAAACTTTAATAAAAACTACGTATGACACCAAAAATTGGATCTTAGCCCACCCCCACTCTCTAAATATAGTGATTATAATCCTTCGGAAATAAGTATTTTTTGTATTACTGTGCGGCTGTAATCCCAATTTAGATATTTAAATACTTTTCTCATCATAAATTCATAATATGATGGTGAAAATACCAATTTTAGTCATGCCCTCAGTTTTACCCTGACTCATCCCCCTTCTAAAACTCTGAGGCATTACGCAAGTCACATGGTCAACAAGACGCAGCACCCTTAGAGTCTGCCAGAAGCCATGAGAAGAACAAAAGTCAGTTATCTTTATCTGTTTTCAGTGGAGGAAAAAAAAAGTGTGACTGAGAATATCAATCTCAACATTCAGTTCTGTTCCCTAAATTACTGGATGTTATTATGCTTTTTCTTTTTCTTTTTTTTTTAAATAATAAAGTAGCCGCGTGTTTACATTTCATTTATTTTCTACTTCTATGCTAAAAACGCAGTCAGTACTTCCAGTCCTTTTACAAAAATACACAATATTCCATTTAGAAACCTTTTTAAAAAAATAAAATAAAATGTCCGGAGATTTACTATTACACATTTTAAATAGTTTAACGTGTGTTATTAGATACAGTGCTGAAAAAAGATAAAGAATGAAGTTTAATTCAGAAAAGTTATGACATGCAAATAAAGATAAAAAAAAATAATAATTTTATTACATAGTACCTTTAAAAAACTGACCATAGAGTTTTACCCAGGAGGCAAAATAACAACACAAAGCCAGACAGCGAGGCCGAACAAAAGCAAGCTAAAACTGAGGTAAAATTATAACATAGAGAACAAAAACATAGTAGAAACAAGAGAGGACAATAACAGAAAAAAAAAAGAATAAACACGTCAATATAAATACATAGAAATAAAAGAAGAAAACTACTAAGAGAATAAAAATGGCACAGATTTGGTGGAATGGCCCTTTTATTTTGATCTCTGGGGACTATTTTACGCCACTTTGTACTGATGACATGATTAAATACAAAGTGATTACGTAACTTAAGTAAATTACACAAATCTTTGGGCTTTTCTCTAACTGAGTTGTAGCTGTTGTGTTGCTGTGAGAGAGCCATTTTACTAGAGCGTGTAATGCACACCTGCCAGAGCACAATAGGACGCTGACACGCCTGATGGGATGACACCGTTGTTGTTGACACCACGTTCGCTGGCCCCTCGTACCTTCCTAATGACCCTAGTGATGGAGGGTGTGGTTCCTCCTGCCGCTTAACCTGCCGGAGGGACGGGAGATGAGGCGCTTCGCCGAGGTGAAAATGAGACACACGCAGGAGGAGCAAACTCCTTCCTGCCAAGTGGATTTGTTCGGTCAATGGGTGAATCAGCAGTCGACCTCACGAGCTGCTAAACCATTGGCAAGGAAATGGAAAGAGAGGAAGAGACAGAGAGAAAAGAGAAGAGAGAGGAGAGGAGGGGAGGGCAGGGGAGCTTCGGAACTTTAATTATGTGTACTGAATAGAAACTTGACTCCCGAGGGAATGTCACTATGGTAGTTTTGAAACAAACAGGTAAAGGTCATGGGAGGAAGTACGAGCTGATCACAGAGAGCGTGTCAGCAATGGCTTTATTTGCATCATTCTGAACATATGAAAATAAATCTACCCATCAGTAGGCCTGCAACTAATGAATATTTCCATTATCAATTAATCAATTAATCATTCAGTCTATAAAGATGTCAGAAAATAGGGGGAAAAAATGTCCTTCACAATTTTCCAAAGCGACGTCTTCAGATTGCTTCTTTTGTCCAACCAGCAATCAATCAGCCAGAGTCTTCGTTTACTATCATAAATGACAAAGAAAAGCAGCAAATCCTCACATTTAAGAAGCTGAAACCAGCAAATGTTTGACAGCTTTGTTTGAAACAATTAATCAGAATCCACTCCTAAAAGATGCCTTGCCACCCCGGGGCTCAACAATAAAGACTGCTCACTTGACCGGGGCAAATAAAAAATGCGATGTTGGGCAAGTCAATCTGGTGACTCACTTGCCCAACTGGCAAATGGTGAAGAGAACTAATCTAGTCTCATAAATTTTGATTAATCATTAAAGTAATTTTTCATGCAAAATGGCAAAAAATGTTGTTTTCAGCCTCTCAAATATTGTGATTTCCCGCTTTTCTCCGTTTATTATCATATTAAACTGAACATCGGTCTTGTTATTAAATAACCGCTAATAAAACGATTGTGTACAGAGGGAAGTAAAAATGGACTTTGGGTAAGTAGATTTATGACCCACTTGGGCAAGTGAGAAAAAAAAAACATTCATGTTGAAAACTTTCACCTGCACCTGAGCTGCCACCCCAGTTTTGGATGAAATTTATAAAACATGCAGCTGTTGGTTTTTTTTTTTTCTTCTTCTTCTTCTTTTCTTTTTCTTTTTTGAATTTAATTTGGGATGAGGCTAGGCTTCAATTTCACGCAGCTCTGATAGCTGTCCTGTTATAAAGCGTAAATGAACACATGTAATTTTTTACCTTTTTTAAACATTTTAGGCTAAGTCATGGGCTTCGGTTCAATGAAAAAAACATGCATTGTAAAAATAAAAATGTCTAACGATTTGGAGAAAAACAATTCCATGATTTCTTATGCCACCTTTAGATATTTTTATTCAATGCTTTACTCGTGGATATTAATAATAGCGTAATGTTTTTGAGCTAAAATATCTTCATTTTGGGGTCTTTTCCTATATATTTTTCCCATCCCTTAAGGTCTCTAGTCCACCTTTTTTGCCACCTCATATTTCTCTAGGTCCGCCCCTGCAACTGTTTTTCTTCTGATTGCATAATTGTTTCAGCTCTACTCATGAGAATATTTTTTTTACTGACTGTGACTATCATGTCCTGTTCTGTCGTAATGTTTACCACGTCTTCTGAAGCTGACCAGTAGAACAAGTGACCCACTTTCAGAGACCAAGGAAACGTGACCTCAATAGTTATTTTGCTATTCTTTCAGGGAGGGGCGCTGCCTCTCAAGTCAAACAAACACTAGAGCCCCAGTACAAGTGGGCTAAATGTGCTCAACCTAGTTTTATTCACAGTTCTTGGAGACATTTCACAATAATGTTGTTATTGAGTACTAAAAAAAAACCCAATCTCTGCTATTTCAGCTGGAGCAAATGCAATTCAGCAGACGCCATCGGGCCAAAACTAGATGCAGCAAACAAGACTCCCGAGGAGGAGAGGCAGTGTGTAATCTACTGACGGATGTGTTTACAGCAGGGGGGCCAGCATCACCTGTAGCCCACATAAAACTTCAGAGAAAATGGTGAGCGACCACTGCCTTTTAAAACACATTCCTCCTACACACAGATTATAGAATCGGAGGTGGCACAGAGCCAAGAGATGACGGTGCTAAAATTAAACCCGGAGCACTGCTGGCCTCGCCAGATGATGATGTATTAATAGACAAGTGTGAGGCAGCGTTCATTTACAGGTATCATTAGCAGCCAGACAGCTAATGAGCTGTAAGAGGTGAAAAAACCTTCCTTAAGCTACTGTGCTGAAAGCCATGATACCTCTCTTTACTGACATTATTCATGGCCTTGATAGTTCTCTGTGCAGAGGGACGTATTAACTTCTGTAAATATTTCTTTAAAGATCCCGTGTTGAAGATTTACAGGGATCTATTGGCAGAATAAAGCAGAAATGGATTATAATATTCATATTTTATTAGTGTATAATCACCATAAATAATGTTGTGTTTTCATTACCACAGAATAAATGCTTTACAACTGCAGAGTGCAGGGCAGTGAGCTAAGCTAGGATAGTTGCCTTTTAGCAGATTGAGTTTAACAAGTGTTAGCTACTGCCTCATGTATGTGGGACGCCAAATGAATTACTAATATGTAGAACATAAGATCATCAACATGAATTTTTCAATAAAACAGGAAACTGGTTGAAAAAGTAGCTAAATTTAGCTTTGGCTAATGCTAGCAGTGGCTATCTTACTAGCTAGCTTTAATTTAACTCTCCAGTGTCTAAGATTTATGTGAATTTATTGTCAGAATATATCAGAAATTAAACAATTTTGTCACCTTAAAATGGCCCTTTCAATCTACAGGGGGCAGAGCAGTTAGCTAAGCTAGGCTAATTGCCTTTAATCAGGTCTAGCTTAACAAGTGTTAGCCAATTTTTTTCTCCATTATGATGGTGTTCAACCAATTACTGCCTTGTGTAGGTCTATGTAGGATGCTAAATGGAGTTATTAACATTTTAGATCATCAAAATTAATTTTTCAACAAAACAGGTAACATGTTTAAAAACATAGCTAAACTCAGATCTGGCTAATGCTAGCTGTGGCTAGCTTGCCTACTAGCTTTCACTTAACGGTCCAGTGTGTATGGTTTCTGGGGATTTATTGTCAGCAGCCACTGTAGCTTCTTCTACAAATTTAGAGGTGTTTGCAATCTGCAAGCTTGCCACTAGATGCCACCAAATCCTACACACTGGTCCTTTAAATATATAATATGTAACATTTGTGCATTAATATGTCAAAACACGTTAGACATGTTATATATTATGCATGGTAATGGTGGGCTTCATACTAGCCATTGCTAGCTAGTTGCTAGTTACTATAACTTCCAGGAAAACGCTCATAACTAAATGCATCTTGGTCATGAACATGATTTCTGCCACAGTCATGTCAGATATATTTTCATCAACTATGGGGGTTGTTTAAAAGTGAAGACAACAACTAGAGTAACAAGATGATCAGTATACAGGAGGGTGAAATAGTGAGATGTCTTATTGTTGCTTCAGAGTTTTTGTCCAAAATGACTCCTAATCAATGGGGGAACACCAGCCAGGTTTTCTGTCTCATCTTCCTGGAAACACAGTCTGCTTCACAACCCTACAGGTGCACTTTAAATCTTTTTGTACACTTTAATCTCTAGTTATTTAACTCATAAAGCTGCTCCTGTTATCAGCAAGACACCTGATATTTCCCTACAGGCAGAGTGGGAGCCAGAAGAGGGTGACAAAGTGTAAATCAACTCTTCCGTCTGTGGCCTCCTTCCCATCTATTTCCACCCACCAGCCAGCAGATAGAACAAACAAAGTGTCATGCTCTTCTAAACGTGTTAAGGGCCTCACATCTCCAAACATTTCGCAATTTGCTGCTCTGAAGAGAAGATGATGCAACGTAGAAGGCAGTATCCAAGCTATTACACGATCCAAGAACGGTCGGTTCTATTAAGATGAGCAGGAAATGAAATCTGTGACACTTTTGGCTTTGACTGATCCAGTCAAGTGTCATGCGATTCCTTTAATTCTACTGGTTTGTTGCTAACACATATAAAAATATATTCCAGCATAAATACTGAATAGTAAGAGATAATGTACAGTAAGAAGGTCATTATTGTGAAATAAACCTTGGCAGGGTCTGGTGAGACAGGAAGTGGGGAGGTCTTGAAAGAGGTTTATTTTGCAATAATGACCGACTCACTGTACATTATACTGCTTATTGATCCGTCCTGCCCTTATTTGTTGTTGCTCCAATAAACAGTTGACTAAGCTTGGTACCCTGGTGGAAGATCAGTCGGTCAACTCTCTCCTTTCCTGTACTTAGATATGCTATGTGCTCGGCTTATGTTGTAAAGAAAGCCACACTTTGAAAATGATTAAAAGATGTTGCTGGAGTTCCTTTCACATGTTAAGTTAGCTAATTTTAGCAAAATGCTAGGTAGCTAAGAATTTATTTAAATTAGTTAGCTACTTAGCTAGGGATTTGCCAACTTAGCTAGCAAACATAACTAGCTAGCCAATAATTTCTGTAGATTAGCTAGCTAGTTTTGCTAACATCAGCTATAACATGTAACTAGCTAGCTAACAAATGAGTTTTTCTTCTAAACACATTATACAGTTAGAACTGTTAGTTGCTGAAAACGTGAAAAGACTGAGAATTACGTTGTGTTTAAAGATAAGATCTGCTAAACAGATTTTTGAGTTGCGCGCTGGAGCCATCGCCCCCCCAGTAACTATATAAGCCCTGAAACGGTCACGCTGCCTCGCCCTCCCTCACGGTCAGTTACAAATGTACGTCAGCAACTCCATCAGCAAATCAACCCAGCAGTTCACGTCAGCTCACTTCAGCTCCAACAACCTGACACAGAAGAAAAATACCATCCTGTCACCGTCCTCTGGTTCTGGCGACTCAGACATGTTTGTACATGTCTAATAAAGCTACTAGACAAAGTGTCCATGTTTCAGGTCGTTTTCAGGTCGTAGATAGCGGGGCAGACACGTTTCAGAGCAGAAAAAACTGCTAATTTTTCCATGATTTTAAGACCTAGGCAACATTTCATACCCATCTTCAAGATTCTTTTCAACATAGACGAGCCAAGCATAAACATACGTCAGTACAGGAAGTAGGGACGGAAAAAGCTGACTGAGGTTCCAAAAGGGGCGGGACTTAGGAAGGGTCACTTACAAGGCATCTTACTGAAAAATTAAAATCAATCATTAGACACAAAATGTTAATTTAGAAATTATTTTACTGATTTAAAAATGATTTCATTGCTCCTAAAGAGTCAGAACTACGTCCATATCATTTTGTTATTCATAACAACAGTCTGCTATTCAGAAATAACAGTCCCTAGAATGCCATTATTGACCGATCAGAATCAAAGCATTTAACAAAGTCGTGTAATAAATAGTAATATACAGTATATATAGAAACATTAACGGGACTCTGAGAATTTTTGAGCCAAGCTGGTCTGTAGTTTTCCCTGATTGCGTAAATGTTGAGCGGTGGTTTAAAAACACATTACCTAGATGAGTTTGCCCCTCTCACTCCTGATAAATTAGGACCTCTAATCTGTAAGAGGATTAACCACCTACCCTATTTGCACGTGCACACACGCACACAACCCCACCCCCTACTGTTACGCACACACACTGTGACACACATGCAGGCCTTCGGTGTTCATTTTACGTCACCTTCCCGAATATGACCCAGCCCAGTGGCTCTTCCTGTGACACAGTTTGGCCTGGAACAGTCTGCTCCGCCTGCCGCACAGTGGCATGTGTTGATCTCATCTTTGTAGAACAAATGGTTATTGTTATTTTTATTGATAGTTTATATGTTGTTTTATGGCTCTTTTAAATCAGAAACATTTGAACAATTTGTTTCTGATTGAAGAATGTGCTTTTTTGACTTTCATTTAACTTCTTTGTAGCAACTGTTCCTCGTTGATAAAGATGGACGGTGCATAAAGTTTGATTTCGTGGCTCTGAATTAAATCAATTCCCGTTCGTTTTGGTTTTAAAATAGTACAAAATAGGCTGATGCGCCTTTAACAAGCAGTAGATTGTCCGGTGACTTGGCAGAAAAAAATGCTTTGATGCAGAAAGCAGCCTCTGCGCACACAATAGTCGGCAAAAAGAGCTTGTAGTAAAAAGAGCAAGAGAGCAGCAGAGAGGTAGATGCAGAGTTCACAAATAGCAGCGTTACATGGGAGGAGCCAGAACAGCAAAAACAAGCAGAAGACGGATGAAAACAGTGTTGTGGCCGTCATACTACACTGACTGACTGTCTGTCTGCTGGAGTTATTCTCCCAGCTGACTGTGTTCATGGAAACACTGGGAGTGCTCGTCGGAATCAAGGATATTTTAATCTTTAAGGTCAAAGTACATGTCCGTAAAACAATCACGGACATCATATATGCACAAAAGTAAAACAACCTCACACACTGTAGTTCCAGTTTGGTCTGCTTTCATTTTTTTAATTTCTAAACTTGCCAGAAAACACACTTGTCAGAAAGAATTCACAACTTTAAACAATATATGTGTTAATAAGTTTCAAAATCAAAAACTAACAATACCTACTGATAACAGGTAGAAAAATGTGATATTAGAATCGTCTTTGTTTTAAAATTGAATTTTTTATTAAAATGTTGTATCCCAGATTTCCGTCAACTCTGTCAGATTTTTACAAAAACATGATTTAATCAGGCATAAAAAGTCTCAGCTATACCGAAAAATCCCTTGTCTCACTTCCTGGTTTAAAATTCATGAAACAATATTGCCATCAGATGTGTTAAACCATAACAAGTCAGCTCCGTAGCCCTTATAAATCAAAGCTATGGTTTAAAAATATGCATTTTGATTAGCATAAAAGAACAATTAGCAACTTTAAAAAAAATAAAATGTCTGCTCACTACAGCTAGAATATGAAATGAAAAAACGTGACATTTTGTCAACTCTGTCAGATTTTCCATCTGACAGAGTTGACATCTACATTGATAAAAAATGAATTAAAAAGCCCTCGAAATATAAAATTAACAATACCTACTGATAACATAGTTATAAAAATATACTATTGTAATTGTTATACATTATAATTAGTTGTTTAAAAGTCTATTTTTTATGAAAAACATGATTTAATCAGGCATAAAAAGGGTTAACAATAGTGAAAACTCCCCTGGCTCACTTCCTGGATTAACAAAAGTGGGAATACTGCTCAAGCACTAGTAAACTTTATATTTTTCATCAAATTAATTAAATAATATTGCTATCAGGTGTGTCTCAACCACCAGAGGTCAACTCTGCACCCTTTTAAAATCAAAGCTAAATAAGAATTATGGTTTAAAAATGTGCATTTTAATTAGCATTAAGAGCACTCTTGGCAACTTTAAAAAATAAAATGCCTACTCACTACGCCTATGCTGTAAAAAAAATGTTTAAAATTAGCATTTTGTCAGATTTTCCATCTGATGTTGACATCTACATTTAATTTAAAAAATGTAATCACTCGGAGGTTGGCCTGTTATAAGGTTTAACAGCCAAGAATTTGCTCTTTTAAAATCTATTTTCCAGCATAATCGAAGAGGAAAATTCAAAAACTCACTCACAATACAGCTTTGTCCCAATTCTCAAGAATGAGTGACAACCAATCAGTGCGACTGCTGTTGTTTTAGAAGCCAAGACAGTAAACTCGCAGTGAAGAGGATTAGGGAGTGACAGGACAGGGAAATTGTCCCCAAAAGACACATGAAGGTTTTGGATTAGTTGCTACGTCACCTTTTCCCAACACTAGGACAACAGTGTCTAAGACAAGGCAGATAATGCCTGACCTACAAATAGAACCCAGTGAGGTTTTTTTCCACATTAATTGTCTCAGTATTATGCTGTCATTTTAAGTGAGAATGTGAATAGTAATAGTGGCGAAGAAAGTCTCAAATGAGCTCTCTGTAGACATACTGTTCTGCATGCCTCATGGGGATGGACAACAGGGGTTCACGCTAATGAATCCTTACCTGTTTCAGGGTCTGGTTTTGTTCTGTCTCGCACCGCAGTGTGCCCCACTTGGACCAGGAGCGGGACTGGATGCCTGAGGCCGACCCAGGAGAGGACACAGGATCCTATTGTGCATTACAAAGACGTCCACAGGGAGCTGCGCAGATCTATTTTTCCCCCACCAGTGTGATTCATAGACAGTTTTTGTTGGGGTTCATCTCCGGTGCCAGTCTGCTGCCGTCACTGTAAGGAAGGATTCTTACACCGACATCTTGGTCATCCGGTGCACTTTAATACGAGGAAGTGAGATGCTGTGTCATTCTTAGAGGAACTCGCCGTGACTCAGTGCTTCTTCTCTTTGGTCCCAGTGCCAGCATAGAGTCTGCATCTTTCTGGGGCCTTATTACGGAAACTTCTTAACTCGCTGATCCAATCTTAACTGTTTGGTAACCATGGCAATTAGGGTTAGGACCTGATTTAGGAAAAAAAGCTATTTTAGATAAAGAGTGAGTCAATTTTCCTACTTCAACTAACTTTAAGAATCCATCTCAGCTTTCTTCATTCTATCTTATCTTAGGTTAGGAAATCCTAAATACTCAATCCAACATCGCTTATCAACTTTTATACCTGTTATCTAGCAACCGACACTACTTTTCTCATCTTGCCGAGCTTAACAGCTTTGTAACAGTTGTTTTTTTATCATTGAAACATAATGAAAAATGGAGCAAAAACAACAATGGACACTTAACTTAAAGAAAGACAAATTAAAGGTGTTGGTAACATCTGTGGAGAAATTCAAAGATGATGTTTTTGGGAAATTTAAACAACGTGAACTTTGGGGATAAAAGAAAGAGAGCCGACTACAATAGCTAACAGTCTACATTGCTTCCATCCATCCATCGTGTAAAAGCAATAAAAGAGCAGCCATACGGATTAAACAAGTTAGCTAACAATACTGTCAGCTGATGTTAACTATCACAACCATTAGCTTTTGTTAGCAAACACTAGCATTACCACAGTTAGCCAAAACTGCGTTGCCGAACACTACTGCTTGCAAGTTAGTATGTTAGCTACTGCGACAAATGGAAAAAATATTAGGGCAGCTTTTCAATAATAACAAAGTTAAGAGAGTTTGTTTAACATTTTGGGAAATTAAGATATACAGTACTTGCCAACCTTGATAGACTTTCTTTACTGCACTCTGATAACTTCTAAAAAATGAAACTAACAAAATAAGAAGTACGCTGCAACAGTATTTTATGTTCTATACTTTTAATATTACTTTTAATTCTCAGGAAGGAATACAGAATAAGTCATCCCTCTAGCCTGAACTGGCACAGATTTCTGGCATCAACTGATATTCATCAGTTTGCTGTCAATCGTATTTTTTGCCCCTAAAGAAAATTGGGGTGTCAGATTTTACCCATTCTTTTAAAACATTTAAGAAATTGAAATTCTTATTAGGAAGTTTTCTGGTGTAGCTGTACTGTTGTTCAGGTGGATACTGAAGACTTTTAGAGTCATATAGGGTTTTGAACACACTGCACAGTGTCAGAAACAGGTTGTGATTATGATAAAAAAAAAAAAGGTTATGAATAAGTTATGAAAACTTGTCAGAAATTGGGAGAAATACAGGAGAATTTAGATCCCATGAGGAAATAGGGAGAGGGCAATTAAAAACGGGAGTCTGAATATTAGAAGGGCTGCAGTTATGAGTTAGGATGCTTGTATAATACAGTTTTCCTGTCATCACCGAGGATTTGCTTCTGTAAATACTAAATTGCTGAAAATGCTTATCTGATAGGAAATTTCTGTAATAAGTCTCCTGGTTCCTTGTCTGGCTGTCTCTCTGTCTGGAAAGAGTTATAACTCCAGGTTTTGAATAGTAGTGTCAGCTCAAACAGTGGAAATATCTCAAACTTATCGAGAGACTCTTCTATGTTTGTACCACAAAGTAGTTTTTATGGTCAGTAAAATGTTTAATGCTTCCCTTCACAGTGTGTGTGATAAAACAGGAGGGTATTCTGTTTCCCATTAAATAACCAAAAGTTGAGTTGATGGTTATCAAACGTTCTTTTACGCAATTTCGACACCACGCCTAAACTTGAAGGCACCATTTCAAACAAACTGAAGAGGTTTTCAGAGGCAAAAAAAAAAAGGGTTTTTAGTTTATCAGATCAGATCAGAGCTACCCCTATCAAATAGCCATGAGAAGAACAGATCTGTGCATGCAAGGGATTGAATTTGTTTTTCTCTGCAGAAGTAGCCAGAGGAAAACAAATGGTAATTCAACACACTGCCTACGTAGCATTGTTTTCTGTCTTTGACCACTTGTCCAAGGTAAGATGCCATTAACATACCTTGTCCCATATCCACGTTTCTTTATCTTGAAGTATGCTTCGCGCAGATGACGGATCGTAAGAAGAGCGTCCTGTAAAACACGTCATTACAAAGCAAAGCAGTGAGAATATCAGGCAGCAGCAAGACACGGGAAAAGAACATCTGTCTGAGGCAAATTAAATTAACATAAATTTCATTATCTTCTCTCACACAAATCAAATTTACCCACTAACAGCTGATAACAGTTGATTGAGTTGATAAAATACATGCAACATGTTGGTTAATTTAGACAGTAATGTTTTTTTTTTTTGTTCTAATTGCAGAAGAGGATCTGGCTTTTTCTAAAGGCATCCTCCCCAGGGAACTGGTTTCAGATGGTGTCTTAGAGTATAAAATCCCATCTAGCACCATTTGAAATCGGTGTTCTTGAGCGGGAACAGACTTCAGGAGTGACGACAGTGACGATCTCGTTCACGAAGTCAGACGGGTTCAGGATTGCAGTTTGGCAGCTTTGTTTGCATTCTTTTTTTTTTTTTACATCACTATTCCAGATGTACGAAACATTCAGTCATGAGCAGGCCAACTTGGAGAGATGAGGCTTGTGAAAAGCACCTCACCAATTATTTATTTATATATTTGTTTGAGTAAATGTTGGAGTGGTGATTGTTGGGAATATCAGAAAAAGCAGAAAAATGTTGATTTTTGTTTTTCAAAGCCCAAAATGATGTCCTCTAATGTCTCGTTTTACCCACAACCCAAATATATTCGATTTACTGTCAGAGAGGAGTAAAGAAAATCAGGAAAAATAATTTTCACTCATTATTTGCATCCTGCTCCACAATGAGCCTTGCATTTTAGTAGCCAAATTAAATCTCACATTCAAAGATTCAACTAAAATCTGCTAAATATTTCTTTTAGGTTTGGTTGAGGTTGTTCTAATGTATTTTGTGCTTACTTTTGTTCAAAAACTATCTTTGTTATCTTTAATTAATATTGTCTATCACATCATAAGATGAAAAAAAAACAAAACAAAATATTTAGGTAACTACCACAGATTTTCATTCTGCATCACCACTCACAGCCAGAAAAAAAAAACTAATAATCCACAGATTCTGTTTGGGCCCGTTCATGAGTATATAATGATATCTTCTGACAATGTCAACTGTGTGTCCGTTGATTCTCTGGATCAGTTATAGATCCAGTTTACGCTCCAGTGATCAGAAGAAAAGAAGCTCTTGATGAGTCCAGTGTCCGGAGGAGCATCTGACCCCCCTCTTACCAAGGCTGACCGTTTTCCTCTGGTGTTCAGAGTTTCCATCATGTCTAGCACCATTTGAAATCGGTTACAATGTGGAGGGACTAACAACGAGGCTTGCGCTTCAGCAGCTGCATGATGATGAAGTTCCTCTAAACAGCCACGAGGTGGCAGCATTGAGCTGCAAACCTTCCTGTCATCCAAGGCCACTGAATCATTGAAGCGCTGAAGGTTTCACTGGATGACTGTGATCAGGTGCAAGGCCAACAAAACCCTGGAACAAAGAGCAACTTTGTGACATTGAGGTTCCTTCCGTTTGATTTTTCAAGAATTCAGTTTCTTCTAATTCCTCAGTTATGTTGCATTTAAGTTTGAACTACAGTTTTCTTGTCCTGTACTTCTCTTCCAGGAACAGATGATAAAGAGATTATCTAGTTCAGTGGCTCCCAAACTTTTCCTGGCATGCCCCCCCTTCAGAAGCAGAAAAGAGTCACCCCGCCCCTGCACAATAATGTGGTATAATCATCAACAATATTTAGGGAAGAAATCGATAAATAAGGATTCAAGTTGAATTTTAGCAAAATAATGGTCAGCATAATAGCATCAGCAAACTTGTTTGTTTATTTCCGTTACAGAAGTCATATTCATTCAGTTTTGTTTCAATATTTTTCCCATCACTTCCGCTTTCCTTGTGAATTGTTTACCTCCCACCCCGCCACAGTGTCTCGGCACTCCCCCAGTTTGGGAACGACTGATCAAGTTGAATGCTTCAGTAGTTCCTGGGTTGTATATACGCTTGCATGGATGTCTTGAGTTTTTCCTTGGATTTAAATATTAAAATAGCACAAAAACTTTAGTTAAATTAACACGTTGTCTGTAGCTCCATACTGTGTATGTTTCCATTAATAAAGCAAAATTTTGCAGTATTTTATTGATTAAAGTCATTTTTAAGTGAAGCGGTTTTGGTTTGATGCTGATTACGTGGGTTTTTTCTTTTGTTTATGTTATCGAGTGCAAGAATTTATGCACATCATTACTTTTGCTTATGTAATTTTCATACTTAAAGTATTTTAACTATATATATTTTATACTGAAAAATAAATAGTAATAATAACAATAATAGTAAATTAAAAAGAGGTTAGTTTTATGCATATACATCTACACATCACCATACTGAACTGTAACCAATGAAATATAACATAAAGGTTCTTCTGTTTAATATAATTAATGTTCAACTTCAGTATGTTTTTGTGTTATTTAATTGTCACCACCGTGTCACCTCTGCTCAGTTTTGTTGAAGTTGGCTGAAGTTTGACTTTAGCTGCTGTAGGCTGTCACTGAACCGTTTCTAATTACAACCTGTCACTTTCCCAACCCCAGTTCTTTTTGTGCTTTAAGTTCAATTTAATTATAGCATGTAATCTTTTAATACAGGCCTGCCCGATGCCTTCAAGCAAAAGTATTACATGGAGACTAGATGGGGAATAAGGGCAATATTAGCTTTAAAAAAAAAGTAAAAAAAAAAAAAAAAAAATCAGGCCCATAACTGTCGGTCCTGTTACCCTCCACGTGGCACCTGGCTGACATTAACATTAATGCAGCTGCCTTTTTAAATAAATGAGTGAAAATTCTTAATTAAAATTGTATTAATTATTAACCTGAAATGTCAAGGTTAACAGCAGTTTAACAGAAAAAGCAATTATGACTCTACACTCAGTTGGCAGTTTATTAAGTACACTTCACTGTCTAACACAATGGTCCTGTTAATAACTCTATCACTGTAAAAATTCATTATTTGTTTTAACTTTAAGAAGGTAATGTGCAGGCTGCCTTTAAATGTTAAGTTGTAGAGACAAGTGACGGTTTCTGGCACAACTACAACTACTTACAAGGTGCACAGAGAAAAGAAAAAGGACTAAAAAAAAAAAGGAAAACTGCAGCAACACTTGTAGTATTTGTAACTTGCGTCCTATTGGCTGATATGTGCATGGATGTACGTGATTGGTTGTTTTTTATAAACATTTTTTCAGCTTTTTTGAATTCCTTTTCCCCTTCATACCCTTTTCAGGTGCTGATTTTCATGCGTTTTGTGACGACCTTGATGAAGGTCAGAGCTGAAACGTGTTGGTCTGCAAATAAAGTTATTCCAACACATGTTTCCAGGGTGTCGACTGAATTTGAAAAGAGAAGCTGACGTAATTCTGTAATGATTAAAAACAAAACTTTTCTTTTCAAATAAACTTAATATTAATTCTGTTTTACTTGAGAAAACATAATAAGCGTAAGATATTGAGTTGAACTAACAACTATTAATAATAATCATTTTGATTCCTTATGATTATATTTTCTCAGTTTGAAAAGTCAGTTCTTGTTGGAGCGACTTTGTTCCAGCATGGACACAAAGACAATATGTGAAACTGTCCCAAATAAGTTTATTGTCCTTATTATATTTAACCGTCAAAATGTTTGTGTTTTTGTTATTGCGAAAACAAGCTACCATGACTTAACGTGTGTTAGAGACATAATGCAAGCTTTCATTGCACTCAGGTTAATGAATTGTAATAAGTAGAGAAAAACTAATAATTGTTTAGAAGCTCTTCTAACTTAACTGTTGAATGCCAGTAGATTTTTCTGTCTTCTGTGTTTATTAAACTCACAGTTTCTGATTAACATGAACTTGAAATAATCGGTTTTTAGATTCAGTTGTGTTGTTTATTGGATTGAGGTGGGTGAATGAAAATTCTAAGCAGCAGTTACTGAAAGTATTTGAACTGGTTTAATCAATCATGTTAATTACACTGTGATCAAGTACACGTAACACAAACTCCAAATATTTAAACTCTGATAACGACCAGCTTTAGAGTTGGACTTTAGACTTTTCTTTAGAAGCTTAATTTGATGAGTTGATTGGACTCTGTGCAGTACATTTATTCAATTTAATTATTTCAAGTGAAAAGACTTTAAGTTCATGTTGAAACTTGAGCAAAGTTTATTTGAATAAATAAGACTTGTATATTTATATCAAGTTAATGAGAACAGATCAGCTGATTCCACTAAACTCCTGTATGATTTTTCTTTTCAGTGTAGCTATATGTTCAGTTTCTGAGTAACATTCATACTGCATTATGCTGGAGTTTCTATTATTTTGCAGAGTTCAAGGTGATGTCTTTAGATGTCTTGTTTTGTCCTTCTAAAACCCAAAGACATTCAATTTAATATGATAATAGACAAAGAAAAGTGGGAAAATCTCCATATTTGAGAGAATGAAAACAGCTTAATCTGCCATTTTCCTTCAAAGGTAACTTTAACGATAAATTGATTATCAAAATACTTTCCAGATCTGCTAGCCCGACATGGCATTTTGCTTGCCCCAGTCAATCCTTATTCCTGTGCCCTGTCTTGTCCAACCCCACTCCTGTCAATGAAGGTAGACTAAATAACAGAAACACCTCTCCCACTCTGTCCCAGCATATTTAAAAATAAACATATGGGTACATGAGCAACAGAATTATCATGTGATATTCGTTGTAGCTGCCAAGTCTTATTTCAGCTGATATTTTAAACATATTGCTGCTTCACTGTTGTAGCCATGAATCACAGATCTGCCATCACTTTTAGCAACACTTGGCACTGTTGAACCACCAGAAACTGAAAAAAAAAGTCTCCTCACAGCTTCTGAAATCCTCACTTGACATTTTCTTTTACAAGAGAGGAACAGTTAACTGCTAAGTTGTGTTTTAATGACTCCCCACTACCTGACCTTCTCAAACAGAGGGATAAGTGTTGTGGAGCTAAATTGAAAAGACTTAAAATACTGAAATGCTAGCCTTGAAAGGTGGGAGACATCTCTCCTCTCCCCTCCCTGACGGCACAACATTATTTTTATCCCTGGTGTCTGTAAGAAGCCAACCTGACGAATGGGTGAGGATATATTCATAGCAGAGTGTGTTGTTGCCATATCAACAGCAAACATGGACATACCCCATTTGTCAACCAACTCGTGTCCTTTCACTTCGGAGCGAGTGTGAGTCATGAGGAGTGTCTCGGTTAAAACATGACATCATCAGCAGCATCATCAATCTCTGATTACACCCATCAGGCCCTGCTTTGACTGCTGCCTCACTGTGATGTGGCAAGACTGGTATCTTTGGTTGCATGAAGTTACGTTAAAGTTTCCCCTGACCTCAGCAGATGTGGGAGAAAGACCGACGATTAAAATTAGGAACTGGTCAAAGCAGACATGAAGATTAAAGCGCTGTTAGGAAAAAGATAGGAAAATATTTTTTTTCAAGTAAAAGAGTGTTTTACTTTAGAAAACGAGACTGGCTTTTGAAGGAAAAAACAGCATGTGCATTATCTGATCTTAAATTTATAAGCATTAAAACACAAACTCTCGCTGATCCCAAACTTTTTTTTTAACACGCTCTCCTTCAGAAGCCACAAAAAGTTCATCCTCTCACCTCACAATTATTCTAAATATTGGGGACACATCTGATTAAAAAAGGATTCAAGTTGAATTTAAACAAAATAAAGGTCCGACTGATAGCATCAGCAAACCTACATAAATCCTAATCATTTAACTTTATTTCACTCCATATTTCTCCCCTGCTCATCCACGTCGACGTCTAATTGTGCTGCTATTAAAGGGATAGTTCACCCAAAAATAAAAATTCAATCATTATCTACTTACCCTCGTGTCAACTGAAGGTCGGGTTTAGTTTTTTAGTCCACAAAACACTGCTGGAGTTTCACCAGAAAACAGCGTCGCAAAATCACTCAAACAAGGGACGTGAAGGGTGCCCAGTTTTCAAACACAAAAAAACAACAGAATAAAAACAGAAAACACCTCAGTACCGTTTGTCTGGTGTAATCCAGGTCTCCTGAAGTCCCGACATGACAAGCTATCTTAAAAAAATACGTTGCTTACACCATGTTTTTAGCCTGAATCTTCACAGGGGATCTTCAGCTTTGAGCCACGTTCACACGCACACTGACCTGGGTGTGTGTGGTGTGATGGTGTATAAACGGCATGTCAGGACTTTGGGAGACTTGGATTATGTCAGACAAAAAGTATGGAGTCATTTTATTATTTTTTTTCCAGTTTTTTTTTTTATGTTTGAAAACTGGTCACCATTCACTTAAACTGTTTGAGAGATTCTGCAACACTGTTTTCCTGTGAAACTCCAGCAGTGTTTTGTGGACTAAACAAATAAACCTGACCTTCAATTGGCATGAAGGTGAGTAGATAATGACTGAATTTTCATTTTTGGGTGAACTATCACTTTAAGGTAAACCAACTAGTTTGTATGGCATATCATTCAACCACGTTTAAAAGCAAACGTATTTAGCCAAGTTGATCCAAACAAGCACACTGAAAGGTGAGATGAAGCGCCAGCTGTCATTTTAAACCGATGTCCCACAATACTGCCGTTAAGAAGGCTCGCCACTACAGCTTTGCTTTTTTACACTGAATCAAACAATACAGTCATAATGTTGCCCCAGTGTGTGATTAATGCTGGTGTTCCAGAAGCAAAAGAAACATGACATGTAACATGACAGCATTGATGTCTAGTGTGATGACGGCGTGTCCCGTCCTGCCCTGTCTAACCCTTTTAACACAGTCATTTATTCAGCTTTCTCACTATCTTCATTATCTTGGGTCAAAGGAAAAATATTCCAAATATTCCAAATATTCCATATTCCATGTTTGTACATTTCATACAGATCGGCGAGGCAGAATAATGGTGCAACAGTCCCGCCTTGAGCAGGCTGTGTAAAAGGAGCTATAGAGAAGGATGAGATGCGATAGTCATTTAAATATTGGCCCAACAATGCAGTCTTTCTTGGAAGGTATTCATAGTGCTGCACACAAAGAGAGACAGACGTAGTAGTAGTAGTAATAGTAATTTATTTTGGACCAAGTTAAGACTTTCATAGAAAGATAAATGAGAAACAAAAGGTAACAAAAATTAATTAAATTGACCAAAAGGTGTAGGCTGAAGCTTCAGCTAATTATACCTAGTTAGGTAAAGAATGAAAAAAAGAGGGCTGTAAAGATCATTTCAGATCCTCCTTACTTTCTGACCTCCACACACACAACTTGTCAACCACTGTGTGAACTGAGTGTGAATATCAGATTGACACAGGCCTTTCAACTCTGATGTTTTGGGAGGAGTTTTCAGATGCTGACTGACCATCTCACAAGCTGAAAGTTGAAGTAAACTAGCTCCTTTATGTTGCATTCACCAATGTTTCATAATTAACCCCTTTTTTAAGTCCCACCCCGTTTTGCTCTGTGATCCAATGACAGTTGAGCAAACTTGGTACCCAGTTGAACTTAGATGGTCAACTTTCTAATTTCCTGTTTCCTATACTAAGATATGCTACGTGTTAGGCTCGACTGACAAAAAGAAAAACTAATTTTGTAGATAATTAAAATATGTTTCTTGGGGACATGTAAAAGCAACATAAATATCACATCTTACGTTATTCTGCTAATCTATAGATTAGCAGGATAGTTAGCTAGCATTTTGCTAACATTGACTACCCTATTAGCTACTGATGTAGATTAGAGTCGACAGTTTTGCTAAGATTAGCTAACTTAAGATGTGACTATATATTGCCTATACAGGTCCAACAGCAGCATCTTTTAACCAGTAGCGAACTGTGACTATTACAGGTGGGACTTCAGTTTGGCCGAAAATGCAGCAAAATGGACCAATAAAAAAAAAAAAAAAAAAAAAAAAAAAGATTTTGCTGGATAAGCGGCAGGTAGCATGTGACATGTGTTTGTAGTGCGTAGCTGCATATACCAAAGAGTTTTATCTACTTAAACTTGTATTAAACAGTATCTAATTCCCATTTACTCTTTTACTATTGTTTGACTGAGTTATACTTAAGTTTGTTTTAGATATTAAGAGCTGTAATAATCTATATGAATCATTCTGAGTTCCTTTTTATTATTATTATTTCTCTGTTTAATTACCTCACACACAGTTACATGTATCATGGATCCATCCATCCATCTTTAACCCCTTATCCGAAGTCGGGTCGGAGACCCCAGACATCCCTCTCCCCGGCTACATTAACCAGCTCTGACTGGGGGATCCCAAGGCGTTCCCAGGCCAGGGTGGAGATATAATCCATCCACCTAGTCCACGGTCTGCCCCGTGGCCTCCTCTCAGCTGATCGTGCCTGGAACACCTCCCTAGGGAGGCGAGCAGGTGGCGTCCTTACGAGACGCCTGAACTACCTAAACTGGTTCCTTTCAGCTTCTCACCCTATCCCTGAGGGAGATGCCAGCCACCCTCCAGCCACCCTCCAGAGAAAACCCATTTTGGCTGTTCGTATCTACAGAATGTAGCACAGATCTCAAGTTATATTATTTCTGTCTGCCATAACAGCTCTGTCTGCTGCGCTGCACTGTTGGAAGTAGCTTCAAAAAAGAAGATTTAAGTGTCTGAAAATTGTTTTCAAATAGACACAGCAATGAAAGCAATTTCAGTCTCCTAAATAACACAGTCCTTTGCAGATGCTACGCCGAGAGAGCCCGTCTTGAAAAAGGGCTATCAAGTTAGCCACCTAACAACAGCTCAACACTGAAAGTTAACTGTCAATGTAAGTGACATATCTACATCTCAAGTGTCAGTTGAAGCTGTGAGACATTAAGGCCCACATGTTCATGGCCTTGTGTTCACATTGTTTTACTCAAGTAGGCAGCTGAAGTAGAAATAATTAGTCCATATTGTTGAAGGTGCTGATACTAAGAGCAGCTCTATTAAAAGCATGTAAACATTTACTCTGAGATCACTGCCACTCTGATGGTAGGGTACTACTCACGCTTCACATCTGTTTCTGGTCTAACGCCGAGGCTTCAGTGGGAACCATTTATGTCTTGTTTGTCTTAAACTAAAAGATCTCCATCCGCCCTACTCATGAGAACAACTTTAAAGAGTAGCCTCGAGTCTTTTTCACCAAGTCTTACAGTTCTTCTTTCTTATATTCCCCCCAACCCCCCACCCCCCACTCATTTACTCACTGACCACATTATGTGTAAAGATGTCAGGGGGTCAGTAAAGTTACACGATTCATAAACAAAGCTGCATACGCCTCGCAGCATGTGCTCCAGTCAGGTTACCAGGTTTATTCTGCAATGCCACATAAACATGTGTGTGCATGTGTGGTGTAATTCATTGTCTTGTTTACCTCATGTGTAAAATTGCATCACTTCCTTTGAAATTTCCCCCCTCTAGTCAATGCTTACACTGCACGACTGGAGTGTGTAAGTGGCCAGATCCGGCCCTTTAATGACCACTATCCGGCCCTTTGATCATTTATACAGGCTGTTTATTAAAACAACAAGCTACTATTAAGTTTATTGGTGTTTACATCGTTTGATCATTAAGATAATCATTTTACATGTACTGTAAAAAGTGTATGAGCAGTAGCTAAAGTAGTGTTTTAATGAGTCTAATTCAGTTTTCTGCTTTAGTGATGACAGTCTGTTTTTTGTGGATTATAACAACCTGAAGTTACAGCCCGGTCCCTTAACGTGCTCCTCTTATTTCAGTAAAACCATGTACATTAGTTGTGTGTCTGCTGTCATAACATCCACACCTTTTCCATTTTTTTCCCCCTGCTACTGAGCAGCCATTTAGAGGATAAGTCCAATGCAAAATAAATTAATAAATTTGCAATCAGATAATGTCTTATGTCAGATATAAAATGGTCCAACTGAACTGGTTAAATTGTGTTGTTTAAGTTTTCATAAACTCATTTAACCAAGCCCGCTATCAATAAGTCAGGCTAACATTAGCAATTATATTCATTATATTTAATAAACTAAAATAATAAAGTAAGGTTGCTATTAAAAAATGACTTTTTCTGAAACCGTTGTTAAGGAGCAGTATTATACTTTTGGGTAAAGTAAATAATTGAGTTGGAAAATTGGAGGCTTTTAACTTGACTTGCCTTAACAATTCTCTTTTTTCACTGTAGCAGGCTAAAGAGAATAATTACTGGTTATGTCTGTTCTTGTCTGTTTATGCAGGGGGAATTTAGTCAAACTAAATGAAAAAATGGCAATAAAAACAAGCGACCTCTAATCCAAGATTACAAAGGTGTATTTTTTCCCCTGAACTTTATAGACAATGTTTCTTTAATAATTGGGAAAACTATAAAAGTGGAGAAGAAAGTCAAAAAAGTGCATGTTTTACACGCATTTTAATTCCTTTACTTCACAGATCAGACACAGCAATGTAAGCGTTTGGCACTGCTTTGTTTTTTAAAATCTGGTCCTTCTAAAAAGGTTCAGTCCTAAAGAGTCTTGTGCAGGGCTGATGGTGGAATTTCCTCCTCTTCCAGCTCTGACAGAATATAAAGACTGATCACGGGATCATGATCTTGAAAAATTAATGTAATGGGAGACAGCTGAAAGTCCAGTTGTGATGCACTGTATTTGATTTAAAACTTCCTGAAGGAGATGGATTGAGTTGACATTTTAATGACTTCAAATTTAACTCAGTGACACTTCAAATAAACCTCACCATAAGTATGTATGAGTGTTTATCTGTCAATAAATCTGTTTGGAGCACACTTACATGTAGTTTAAGTACATTTAAGCATGCATTTTATCTTATTAATATATTTCCAAAATAAAATCATATTTAGTGGATGTTTTATAACAAACATAAAGCCCATAGCTACATTATTCCAAGTACTTTATTATTAGCTACTTTTAGATGCATCTAATGAAGCATCAAGCTTTAGATAAGCTGCTGCATTGTCTTATGGAAGGTTAAAACTTATATATGAGGTTTTATTTTGTTGTGCTGCAGCTTAAAATGTTTTGATTAGTTAGGCGTGAGTGCTGCATGACTGCAATGACTGGTAATATAAGCATTCAGCTGTCTTCCGGGCTCATCTGGTCTTCTTGTATCAATTCCTATCATGGCTGGTGTGTTCAGGCGAGGACACAAACACAGACTGACTGGAAGACCACAATGATTCATTGCAGCAGAGACAATTTAAAGTATAGACTTACATGATTGTGATGCACGCAACTTGGATAAACACCAGGAAGCCGGTCCAAACAGGCAAACAAATCCAGAGAGACAAAGCAGGCAGGTGATAAACGGGCACTGGGTCAAAATCCTGCCAAATGCATAACAAGTAACAGGAAAAAATAACAGAAACATATCAGATACAGAAACAGATGGAATGTAAAATGCATGAGGCACACTGAAACTTTGAGAAACAGGCAGAGGAACAATGGGTCAGGGCCACTACGTTGTATGTATGAGTGGTCGGTGAGAGAATGAGGTGCAGGCAGGGGGAATGAGGTGGCTGCACGGCAGATGGGGGTGGCAGGATAGGAGCGAAAGAAAAAAAGTCAGAGGGCAGGGAGGTCGGGGAAAGAGGAAATACGGCTGAAAAAGACAGAGAGGCTGAATGAGCAGAAATGTAACAAACTGAAGCTGTGACGATATCCTTACCCAGTTATTCATATAATCACCGTATGTCAGAATGAATTATGTTGTAAACATTTAATTAAAATTTATACACACTTAGGTAAACTAATAAGGCTTATAAATGCTTTAATTGACCCTTCCTAAAGCCCTGCCCATTTGCTCTGCTCAACAATAGTTTATCAAGCTTGTTACTGTACCTGGCGAAATAGCGGCCAACTTTCTCTTTTCCTGTTTTCTATATGCTACATGCTCGGCTAATCCATGTTAACAAGAGAACCGAGTTTTGTAGATGGATAAAAGAGGCCTATAAAGGTCACACTAAACACTATCTAAATAGCTAGTTAACAAGTGATATGGATTGGCTAACTAGTTAGCTTGCATTTTACTAACATTAGCTAACTTGATATGTTGCTTTTCTAAGACAAGAATGTTGGAATTTGTGGTAGGTTTGTCATAGCTGAGTTTAGTTTTACATTAAATCAGTCAGTGAACTACATCTCTCGTCTCGCACTAACATCACTGTCCCCTGTATCGTTATTTTATCTGAAGTGTTTTATCGAGCAGCTCCTGGTCCTTTTATCAGGCAGAAAGCGAAAGAATCAGCAAGAAACGTTGTTTGTGTGACTATATCCCGGTGCAAAAGTACACAGGTATTGTAGCTTCAGGGGCTAATGCTGGCTTTTGGAGGGGGAAAGTCATGACATCATCATAGGTTGCTTTTGCAAATCCTCCAGCATCTTTCAATCATCCTCAAAACTGTTTTTCTTTTCAAAATAAATGAGCCCAGCACATACGTAGCATATTTAAGTACAGGAAACAATATATTTTTTTTCCCCCCACCAGGATGGCGAATGAATGACCCGCCCTGCTCTGCCTCTGATCGTCTTACCTTGATGTTCTTACCCTAACTCTGACCAGCCTCGCTCCTCGTGCCTAAACCTACCCAACACAAACAACCCAAACAAACAAAGGCAATGAGTACTAGCCAATCAGAATCAGAGCAGGGCAGGCCATGACTTTGCTCTTCTTCGGGGGAACAAAATTGCGTACAGGAAAAAGGAAGGAGAACATTGACCTAGGTTCCAAAAGGGTCGGGACTTAAGGGTGAATTGTTTACTTATCTTATTTTATTTATTTTGGAAACTGCTTCAGTCCTGAAATGTGTTTACAGCCACATTATGGTGTTAAAATCTTTAAAATAAATAAAATCTTTCTGTCATGTTTCGTTATAAGTACAAAGTGAATTCCTGTAATGGGATCCCCACAGAGAGGACGGACAGACGGTCATCATTAGGTTCCTGTCCTTCACAAACAGGATAGGGACTTGTGGAAGTCCAGTGGAAAACCTGCGGGGGTTGAGTAACATGCTGCTGTTCGCATGTGAACACTTTATAACTCTAGTTTTAGTCATTTTAAAATTAATATTTCAATTTAAGGATTAGATTAAAGAAAACATTACAAATTCTTGAGGGTACTGAAAGCCTCAGATACTTTTGAAAATGCCTGAATGCCATTCAGCATGAGAACAAATTCCTTAAAACCTCATGTTTGGGAAATGCGTGTTTTCAGGGGTTTCAGACAGTGATGATGAGAGCCAGGATGGGTGTGGTACACTGCAGTGGAAAAACAGTTTGAAAGAGGAGCAGTAATCAATGTTTCTGATTCTAGTGGGTGGAAAACCGGCTGAGACAGGGAGGACACCCTGCATATTTCCTGAAGTCACTCTGCATTTTGTCTCTTCATTTCCTGCAGGGCCTCATCTGACAAAGGACTCCTGAAGCTTCAGAGGAGAACCAGTAAAGCTGGTTATTCATCATTATATGATATAAAAATAGTACACTAATTGGATTATACGTATGTTGTTATTTGCTTGTGCGACCTGGCTGTGGTTGTGATGCTGCATCACTGAGCTGGGAGACTGGTTTGTACTGAAGGGGAAGTCACTGTGTGGACTGCTGAGTGACTAAGCACTTGGAGAGATTGTCATTATTGTGAGTTTCACATGTTTGATTCCTCAAACGTCACTGCACGTACGCTTGAGCATTGTTCATCTGATATTATTGTGATGTTTTGTTTAAAGCTATGGCAATGTGAGTCAGGCGGGCCACCACTTTGGTCTAGACTGGAATCTGCTTAAGAGCTATTTGATAGATTTTGAATTCATTTTGTCACTGTGGATGGATGAGAGCAACTGATTCAGGTACTTTGCCCCTGCATCATAACCCCCACCTGCCGTTGGTTTGCTGTTTAACTGTTAGGAGCCCAAATCGTCTGGCCAGTCGATTGACCAATTTTGCTGTCTTTGCTTTGATCATTACATGATGTCATTACATAGAAAAACTTAAATGGCGAGTCCACTTTCGTTATTAAAGGGATAGTTCACGCAAAAATGTGTAATCCAAGTCTCCTAAAGCCCCGACATGCCAAGTTGACTCAAACAAAATCATACTCACACCATGTTTTTAGCTTTTTTAGTCTTCGCTGTAGAGCCTTGTCTTGGAGCCATGTTCAGGTGCACATGCACACTGCCTGAACTGGGATGTGTGTGGTGTGACAGTGTGCGAACAGCATGTTGGGACCTTAGGAGACTTGGATTACACCAGATGAGCAGTATGGAGGCATTTTATGGTTTCTTGCTTTTTTTTTTTAATGTTTGAAAACTGGTCACCATTCACTTACACTGTTTGGGAGATTCTGCAACGCTGTTTTCCTGTAAAACTCCTGCAGCGTCTTGTGGACTAACTAAATAAATTGATCCTCAATCGGCATGAGGAGGAGAAGATAATGACTGAATTTTTATTTTTGGGTGAACTGTCCCTTTAAATGCATAAAATAAGAAAAGCTTATTGCTGTTTAGCAATTAGGAGCCAAATCATTTGGCCAGTCAGGTGACCAATTTTACTATGTCTTTGAATGGCACTGTTACATAGAAAAACTTTAAGGGCGAGTCCATTTTTGTTCCTAAAGGCCTTAAAGGGATAGTTCACCCAAAAATGGAAATTCAGTCATTATCTACTCATGCTAATTGACGGTCGAGTTAAGTTTTTTAGTCCACAAAACACTGCTGGAGTTTCACAGGAAAACAGTGCTGCAGAATCTCCCAAACAATTTAAATGAATAGTGACCAGTTTTCAAATGGAAAAAACAACCCCACACAAAGGTATAACGCCTCCATACTGCTTGTCTGGTGTAATCCAAGTCTCTTTGCTCTTTTGGTACAGTTGAACAAAACCCCATCCTAAAAGCAGGTGGTTTAAGGTAAGGCCTTTTTTTTTTACAGTAAAAACTTTAGTTCAACCATCACTGAGACTCTTTTCTGATTCATTTTGATCTACTGACACAGTCTGCACACGTCATTTACTCAGTAACATCATAACTACCCTGTAATGAAATGGGTGCCACTGACACACATCCTGACTGGCCGCCTTTACACCACTTGTTTTCACCTAAAGAGGCAGGCGAGGTCGTGGGACATGTCAAATGGCTGCTCTCATCCATGGTGTGGTACAGACATTACATCAGAAGCACTGATTCCTCTTCTTCTTTCAAACCCTGTTTTCCACTACAGCACCACACCCATCCTGGCTCATATTTCTACTGTCATCACTACCATATGGTGCATTTCCAAACACCAGATTGTCTTGTTTCAAGTTGTTTTGACGCTGGACGCAATTCAGGCATTTTCAAAAGTATCAAACTTTCTCTGAAAAGGATTTCATAAGCCACAAAAAATGGAAGATGGATCCTACAGACTTTGTTTGATCCCCTGGATTTTCCTCTAACACCACCATGAAGCTGACTTTTGTGGTTTTCAGTAAATGTATCAACAACTATTGAATGGATTGCTATGAAATTTTGTACAAACATTTCAGGTTTGTACCAAATTGTTGCATGGTTGTACTTTCGTACAACCATGCAACCACTGCGGTTGAGACGAGGTGAGGTGAAATTTACAAACAATTCCAGTCTGCAGTTCTAATTTCACAACTACAGTGCACATTGTGGTTGGTTGACTTGATAAATATGTCACCTATATTGATGGGCTGAATCCATAATTGTTTTTATTAGCTGACTTTTGGGGCGACATTTAATTTATTTTGCAGAGTGACAGTCATTGCTCTCATCCAGCAGCTCAGTACACATGTCACTCCCATCGACAGAACTCATATCATATGTTCAGGCCTGGACTACTATTGAACAAGTTAAGTTTCAGACAGATTCGACCAAGTAAACAGAGGTTAATGCAACTTCCTGTGTTTTGGCGAATCATTGACTGTCGCCGTGCCATCAAGAAGATAGATTAAAATCGTCACAATCGAATATTACCATGGTCTTAAGGCCTTTCTGGCCAGTTTTGAGTTAGATATTGTCAACCTGCTTAGAGGAGCGCATTAAAGTCTAAAACATGTAATTTCCTGTTGCCAGTAGGTGGCACTATGACTATTGTGGAATATTGTCATGTAGATGTGTTCAGGGCAGGAGGTGTTATCAAACATGTGAAATTTGGTGCAGATCGGATCATTTATACTAAAGTTATAACGATGTCGTGTTTCATGGCAAGACATCAGAATTCCACACCATGCCACAGCCATGCTGTCCAACCTTGATCGCAGCAAGGTCGGACGCCCAGCAGCCGCCGGTGGGCCCCAGGAGGCACAGGCAGAGCTGTGACGGTGGCAGTGAGGTCAGATGCCCAACATGCCACATGGACTGCACTTAAAGGGGTGTAACCAAGCCATTTGGCCACTCCCATTGACAAAACTCATATCATATGGTCAGGCCTGGATGACTACTGAATAGGTGAAGTTTCAGGCAGATTCAACCAAGTAAACAGAAGTTAATGCAACTTCCTGTGTTTTGGAGAAACATTGACCTTCGCCGTGCCATCATGGCCACGTCGTTTGACGATACGCCACAATCGTCACAATATAGCATTACAATGGACTTAAAGCCTTTCTAACCGGATTTGAGTTGGTTATGGCCAACTGGCTTGGAGGAGCATGTCGAAGTCTAAAACATGTCATTTTGTGTTGCCAGTAGGTGGCGCTATGACTATTGAAGTATATTGTCATGTAGATGTGTTCAGGGCAAGACTATTATCAAATATGTGAAGTTTGGTGCATATCGGATCATGTATACAAAAGTTATAGCAATTTGATGTTTCATGGCGAGACATAAAAAATGCATGCTACACCATGGCCACACCCCCCCCAAAAAATGTCGTGGCGAGGTCGGGCGCCCGTCAGACGCCAGCCGGACCACAGGAGGCGCCGGCCGAGCCCGCGACCGTCGCGGCGAGGTCGGGCACCCGTCAGACGCCAGCCGACACAGAGGCGCCATGGCCATGCCGTCCGACCTTGGTCGCAGCAAGGTCGAGCACCCAACAGCTGCTGGTGGGCCACAGGAGGCACAGGGTGAGCTGTGACTGTGGCAGGAAGGTCAGATGCCCAACATGCCACCAGGACTGCACTTAAAGGGGCGTGACCAAGTCATTCGGCCGCTCCCATCGACAAAACTCATAACATATGTTCAGGCCTGGATGACCACTCAATATGTGAAGTTTCAGGCTGATTCGACCAAGTAAACAGAAGTTAACGCAACTGCCTGTGTTTTGGCGAAACATTGACGTTCGCTGTGCCGTCATGGCAACGCCGTTTGATGATACGTCAAGATCTTCAGAATATAGCATTACAATGGTCTTAAGGCCTTTCTGACCAGATTTGAGTTGGATATGGCCAACCTGCTTGGAGGAGCATGTCAAAGTCTAAAACATGTAATTTCTTGTTGCCAGTAGGTGGCGCTTGACTACTGTGATAAGTGGTCACGTAGATGTGTTAAGAGGGAGACTGTTATCAAACATGTGAAGTTTGATGAAGATCAGATAATTTATACTAAAGTTATATCAATTTGTGTTTCATAGCGAAACATCAAAATTCTATTACCATCCACTGGCCACGCCCCCTCAGAAATCCGTCGAGGCGAAGGTCGGGCGCCCGTCAGACGCGCCGGACACAGGAGGCGCCGGCCGAGCCTCGACCGTCGAGGCGAAGGTCGGGCGCCCGTCAGACGCCGGCCGGACACAGGAGGCGCCGGCCGAGCCTCGACCGTCGAGGCGAAGGTGGGCGCCCGTCAGCGCCGGCGTGGACACAGGCACCGGCTCGAGGCATGTCAAAGTCTAAAACAGTATTTCTTGTTGCCAGTAGGTGGCGCTCTGACTACTGTGATAGTGGTCCACGTAGATGTGTTAAGAGGGAAGACTGTTATCAAACATGTGAAGTTTGATGAAGATCAGATAATTTATACTAAAGTTATATCAATTTTGTGTTTCATAGGAAAATCAAATTCTATACCATACACTGCACGCCCCCTCAGAAATCGTCGAGGCGAAGTCGGCGCCGTCAGACGCCGCGGACACAGAGGCGCCGGCGAGCCTCGACTCGAGGCGAAGGTCGGGCGCACGTCAGACCCGCGGACACAGGAGGCGCCGGCCGACTCACCGTCGAGGCGAAGGTCGGCGCCGTGTCGTCGAGCGGTCGGTCGGTCGGTACCTACCATCATACAGTCACTTTCACACTATATTATACCCACATATTCCATAACATGATTATGTTCATATAATTAATACTTGTCTATTTGTATCCACTTTACATGTGTAGTTATTCTTATTGTAACCACAGTCAATTATTCAAGACAACATATTATAAATAGACCCTTAATAGTCTGTCTATAATCAACATTACATGATAATCCGTAAATAATCTGCATGTTTCTGTGCTGGAATGCACACTGTATGTTGTTAATTAATCCAATAACATTTACATTGCTTGTATTTCAGTACAATAAGTTTTGCAATGTCTCAACTGATTTCTCTCAATGTTTTCTTTCCCTGCTTACCTGACTCACTTGTCACACGTGAATATTCACCCTAACAAAAATGGCAGTAGGGCTGCACAATTAATCGCAATTGCGATAAAATTGCAACGTGGCTAAGTGCAATATCCAAATCGTAGTACCAGAACCAAATCGCAATTTTTTGAAAAAGGAAAAATGTGACAAAACCACATTATAATGAGGTACTACAGTGCTGAAGAGATGACCTGGCCTAAAAATCTTGTTCTCACGATGAAAGAAAACATGCTTGTTTGGTACAGACCTCAATAAATATCACATCATCACAATTTTAATCTACTTATTCTTCTCAATCTGCTATCGGACAGTAATTTTTATGTAAAAATTATCATTCCCTCTAATATCCCAAAACATATCACAATTGCAATATCAGTCAAAATAATCACGATTAGATGTTTTTTTCAAAATCATTCAGCCCTAAATGGCAGTCCTCTCATGAGCAGCAACAACTCAATATATATAGTCACCTTCTTCTTTAATGAAAGTACATTGCTATTATGAGGACAATGACATGTGACTTTTTACTTTTTGTGTTCTTTATTTGTGAGAAAGTTTAACCAACAACATGAATTAATAAGACAAACGTACACCCAATGATACAAAGCAGTTACAATGATGTAATATGGTAAAAGTCAGCAGGCTCTACTCTCAGGACACCTCCACTGTCAGGAAACAAACCTTTTGTACGTCCCCCAAAAGGACAGACCTCAGCATTCTTGGTTAAGTTAAAGTCTGGGTCAGTTTCCATGGTAACCGATGCCATGGTTTTAGCTGAAAAAATTTGTAAACAAACTACACATTTCAAAACTTAGTCCCTTGAAATGTATGTAAATAAATATTTGATTAATTTACAAGACTTACAGTGTCATTCCTAAAGAGATTAATATGCAGATTTACAGATTATCATGCTAATGTTGATTTACAGCCAGACAAGCACTACAGAAGCATTCCATGTTTTTATTCTGTTGTTTTTTTGTGAAACCCCAGCAGTGTTTTGTAGACTAAAAAACAAACAAACAAAAAACTAAACCTGGCCTTCAATCAGCATGAGGACAAGTAGATAGTGACTGAATTTTCTATTTTTGGGTGAACTGTCCCTTTAAGACATATCACAGAGAGTCACAACTAAACATAAAATCAGTGGTGGTTAAGAATTGAAAATAAAATTATATAATTTTTTATAAATATAAATATATAAATATAGATATAGATATATAGAAAATAATGCCAATCACAATAATAGTAATTATTTCCAGAAATGTTTAATAACCCCGTGTTTCATAGCATTAAGAACAGCCTACCTGTGACAGCTGCTGACAGCGAAGCAGCCAGAGTCGGGCTGTTTAAGTCAGTGACGACTGCAGCACAGATCAACTGAAAGAATAGAAAATGTAGGTCAGTAGACTGAAAGAATAGAAGAAAACCATGTCTAAAAAAGATGAATGTGGGTAACTACATTTCTAATTGTGAGAAAAATTCTGTTGAATGATGCCTCGTCTATGAAAACATGTTTAGATCATGGTAGTTTGAGTGGTTGTCAATCATTACTTCCACCCCTACTCAACATTTTCAAGTCAGTTCAGTATAAATCAGTGAATTGTCACACAATGAAAACCACATTTAACCAGGAGAGAAAGTCGTTTTATTTTTGTATGTACATACAAGACTAAAAGTTAAATGATAGTGAGTAAAGCTGCAGCAAATATATGTATATACAGTACTGTGCAAAAGTTTTCAGCAGGTGTGAAGAAATGCTGTAAAGTAAGAATGCTTTCAAAAATATGAAATTGAATTGTTTATTTTTAAGCAATTCACAAATTGAAAAGAAGAAGAAAAATCTAAATCAAATCAATATTTGGTGTGACCACCCTTTCCTTCAAAACAGCATCAATTCTTCTAGGTACACTTGCACAAAGTCAGGGATTTTGCAGGATCATAGTCAGGTGTATGATTAACCAATTATACCAAACAGGTGCTAATGATCATTAATTTCATATGTAGGTTGAAAACCAACATCATTAACTGAGACTGAAACAGCTGTGCAGGAGGCTTAAAACTGGGTGAGGAACAGCAGAACTCTGATACCAAGGTGAGGTTGTGGAAGACAGTTTGATGTCACAGGTCAGACACCAGGACAAGACACAAGGTAGTTACACTGCATCAGTAAGGTCTCTCCCAGGCAAAGATTTCAAAGCAGACTGGAGTTTCAAGATGTGCTGCTCAAGCTCTTTTGAAGAAGCACAAAGAAATGGGGCAACGTTGAGGACCGTAGACGCAGACGTCGGCCAAGGAAACTGCAAAAGTGCAGCAGATGAAAGACACATTATGCTCACTTCCCTTCGAAATTCGAAGATGTCCAGCAGTGCCATCAGCTCAGAACTAGCAGAAACCAGTGGGACCCACATACACCCATTTACTGTCTGGAGAAGTCTGGCCAGAAGTGGTCTTCATGGAAGAATTGTGGCCAAGAAGCCAAACCGCCAACGTGGAAACAAGGCCAAGTGACTCAACTATGCATGAGAACAGAAGAACTGTGGTGCAGAAACATGGCAGCAGGTGCTCTGGACTGATGAGTCAAAATATGAAATATTTGTCTGTAGCAGAAGGCAGTTTGTTTGCTGAAGGGCTGGAGAGCAGAACAATGAGTGTCTGCAGGCAACAGTGAAGCATGGTGGAGGTTCCTTTCAAGTTTGCGGCTGCATTTCTGCAAATGGAGTTGGGGATTTGGTTCAGGATTAATGGTGTCCTCAATGCTGAGAAATACAGGCAGACACTTATCCATCATGCAATACCATCAGGGAGGCGTCTGACTGGCCCCAAATTTATTCTGCAGCAGGACAATGACCCCAAACATACAGTCAATGTCATTAGGAACTATCTTCAGCATAAAGAAGAACAAGGAGTCCTGGAAGTGAAGTATGACCCGCACAGAGCCCTGATCTCAACATCATGGAGTCTGTCTGGGATTACATGAAGAGACAGAAGGATCTGAGGCAGCCGACATCCACAGAAGATCTGTGGTTTGTTCTCCAAGATGTTTGGAACAACCTGCCTGAGTTCCTCCAAAAACTGTGTACCAAGTGTACCTGGAAGAACTGATGCTGTTTTGAAGGCAAAGGGTGGTCACACCAAATATTGATTTGATTTAGATTTTTCTTTGGCTCACTTTGCATTTGTAAGTTGATAAAAAATAAACAATTATATTTCATATTTTTGAAAGTATTCTTACTTTACAGCATTTCTTCACACCTGCCTAAAACTTTCGCTCAGTACTTTTGCTCAGAAACCATAAACTTAAACCAGTGTTTTTAATAACTATGCATTAAAAAAATGAAAATAGAGCTAAACATGTATATAATAAACCTGAATGAAGAATGAAAGATCGACTAAACACAGAACACACAAAAGGGTTTCAAGAAGGGATTAAATCGAAGGCAACTGGATTTGTTTATATGTAAACGAATGAGAACATTCATTCATTCATTTTTCATTCAACCTTTATTTAAACTCGGAAATACATTGAGGTAGAGACCTCATTTACAATGTAGCCGAGTAAAACAATAAAAAATAAAAGCACTTGGACAGCAGTGTCCACTTCACGACACATAAGGGTTTGAAAATAATGCCAGTCACAATAATAATAATTATTTTCAGAAATGTCTCATAACCTTGTGTTTTATAGTATTAAAAACAGCCCACCTGTGACAACTGCTGAAAAAGTCAAGAGGCCCAAAAGATTCTGGAGCGATGAAGTGAGCCGTTCGATTCCACGTTAGCGACGACAGTCTGCAGCACAGATCATCTGAAAGAAGAGAAACTGCAGGTCGGTAGACTGGAATGATATAAGAAAACATGTCTAAAAAGATGGATGTGGGTAAACTACATTTAAAACTGTGAGAAAAACTCTGTTGAATGAGGCCTAATCTATTAAAAGATTTTTAGATCATGGGAGTTTGAGTACTTGTCGTTCATTACTTCCCCGTTGCTCAACATTTTGTAAAAATCACTATGATGCACTGATTGTCAGCAAAACATTTCATCATTGTTTTTAACAGTGCCAGCCAGAGTTCATCTCGCAATTTCCTGTTTGAAATTTTAAAGGTCATCCCCCAACATGGATGCATGAAATACACTCCACCTTTAATAAAAAATGAACCACCACAACAACAGCACACAAATAATCACAGCAAATAATCAGAGTGACAATGCAGCACAAGTCAGTTCAGTATAAATCAGTGTGTTGACAGGACAATGAAAAAAAAACACATTTAACAAAAGAGACAGAAGAGAAAAGAGAGTCATTTTCAGGAAAGTCCAAAATAAATATTCCCTGAAACTCTTCAGAGTTCAAACTAAAAAACGCAACTTTTCAGGTCTTCAGCAATAAACAGCAAAAAGAACTCAGTCTGTTTAGTTCAGTATGTCAAAATATGGCCCGAGTACTACCTCTTCACCAAAACAAATCAAATTAGGATCTGTGGTTTTGGAAGTTTTAGTGGTTCAGTTTAGTTTTTACCCCAGAGTAATTCAGCTCACCAACAAAGTTAATTAAAAATCTCTAGACAGGTTTCAGTTGTTTGGTCAGTTATTTCCCACTAATGCTATCCAAAGTTAAAACATGTAAGGACAGCCAATAAGAGAACCCCAGACACACGAAAGATCTCGCGAGATTGATCATTTTTAATCCACACCATGATTTTCCCCACAACCCTACCCGACTGTTTTCTGTCCGTAAACCTACAATATTAGGTGCGTTTCCAGATGAGCCAGGCCTGCGCAGAATTGATCACCGGCGATCGCCGCACAATGCATGCCGGTCAGATTTGTGTCCGACTTGATCCCAACTTGCTCTGACATCATGCACACCTGGGCAACGATAACCTCACGAGATCGAGGCAGCCGCAGTTTTCAGAATCAGGCCCGGCAGTAGGTGCGTTTGAGATGAACTGCGCCTCGACTGGCAAGTAGACGAGATCAGGCGGCCGCAGCAGGAGGTGGAGACAAAAAGCTGCAGTCAAGTCGGACAGTTTCCAGCAGACTTAAGAGAACATACAGGAAGAGACACTGACATCCTGTTAGGTCACCTGTAGGTTACCTGTAGTCTGCAGGCCACGCTCATAGCAGAAGAGATAAAGTGTGTCCTCGATCGCTGATTGAAGTTAAAATAAAAGTGATCCCCCTTCTGTTGCATTGAACATTTGTTCTTTTATCTGCCTTGTAAAGCACTTTGTAACTGTTCGTTTGATAAGTCATAGATAACCTTTATTATTAGACACATAATATCTGTTTGTTGACAGATTAAAACTTCATCACACAACATAAGACTAATATATCACGCGTTAAATATTACGATTACACAGATAATTAGTATTTTACACAACATGTGGTGTTTGTTGTCAAAATTAAGAGCCAATCAGAGCCTGTCAGCTCATCGATCAGGTGACAGCCAGGCCCTTGCAGTCTGTGGAGAGCAACTGCGAAAACTGCGGCCGCCTCGATCTCGTGAGGTTATCACGTGTGCATGACGTCAGAGCAAGTCGGGATCAAAGTCGGACACAAATCAAACCGGCATGCATTGTGCGACGATCGCCGGTGATCGATTCTGCGCAGGCCGGGCTCATCTCGAACGCACCTAGTTGCTCTCCACGACTGCCAGCGCCTGCCATGACGATGAGCTGACAGGCTCTGATTGGCTCTTAATGTTACAACAAACACCACATGTTGTATAAAATACTAATTATCTGTGTAATCGTAATATTTAACGCTTGATAGATTAGTTTTATGTTGTGCGATGAAGTTTTAATCTGTCAACAAGCAGATATTTGTCTGATAATAATAAAAGGTTATATATATGACTTATCAAACGAAACAAAGTGCTTTACAAGGCAGATAAAAGAACAGATGTTCCATGAAAGAAGGGGGATCACTTTTATTTTAACTTCAATCACGTGATCGAGGACACACTTTCTTCTGCTATGAGCGTGGCTGCAGACTACAGGTAACCTACAGGTGATCTAACAGGATGTCAGTGTCTCTTCCTGTATGTTCTCTGAAGTCTGCTGGAAACTGTCCGACTTGACTGCAGCTTTTTGTCTCCACCTCGTGCTGCGGCCCGCCTGATCTCGTCTACTCGCCAGTCGAGGCGCAGTTCATCTCAAACGCACCTATTTATAAACCACAGCGCTCTCACATTTAAAGTAAAAAGGTGCACAATGAAGAAACAAATGCGCAAATCTCGTGAGAGTTACACAAATCAAGGGTTCATCTCTAGACTTGACAACAGTTCAGTTCAGTTCATGCTCAAACAGAAAATCAAACAGCAAAAGAGAATAAAATAAACGCAAAAAGAAGAAATGAAGACCTGGCTTTCGCAAACTCACCTACCGTGAAAGGAGATTATCGATCGGCTGGTTCCAGAGATATTTGGTCTTTTCGGAGGACTGACTTGGCGTTTTCCCACGCCGGCGTCAGACACCATCACTTCCCGTTTACCTCATTATAGAGGAAGAGACGTGGGCCGACTACTCGAAAGTCTGTACGTGATTGGTTGTCTGGCTGAACAGGTGAAGGGCGGGGTTAATTAATTAAAATTAATTTCTTTTAAGGGGACAGTGCATATTAGTAAACATTACTATAAATATACCCGAATTAGCTAAAAGGCTAGTTTTTATTGAGCAGATGTAAAGTTGGCAACCTAAAATCAATGTGAAAATTAAGAATGAAATAAATTAATTAAAGAAATCTGCCTGTTAAACACACTTTACAGAGGCATTATGAAGAAATGAAAAGAAAAGACAAATGGATAAGAAAATGAAAATGAAAATTATTGTTTATTGTTCTTTTTCACTTGTAAATCTTTTATTTTCATGTTTTAGGGGCCAGTTAATAAAACAAGCATCAATAATAACTTTTTTACCAGAACAAATAAGTAAACATTAAAAGGCCCATGACTAATTCTAAACTAAAACACTGTTTTAAACTGTCTTAATTCAAAGTGACTTGCCCAGTTTTATCTTACAGTAGTCATATTTACCCTGTTCTGGATTCATGGAGGATTAGAGCTTCTCCAGGACTTCTAACAAGCAGGTTTAATTTGTGCTCACTGCTGTTTGTGAGGGAACATGGACTGTTTGTAATATCTAAATCAGGAGTGGACAAACTTTTTTCCTTTAAGAGCCAAAACTGAAATTTGCTGTTTGGCCATGAGCCAAAAACATACACCTAATGTGTTGTATAGTTAAGATACAAAATTATACTAAGATCCCAAGTTCCATTAACTTCCTGTGCAAAGAGTCGCTCTACCCGTCTGCTCAGATAATGAAAATAATTAATAATAATTAGGTATCCTATTTAAGAGTTTTTCAGGTTATGTTTGGGGGCTTTTGCCTTTATTGGACAAGACAGGTGAAGGTAGACAGGAAAGGTGAGAGAGACAAAGGAGACAAACAAAAATAAAACAGTATAAATAAAAATTTGTGGTTTTTAAATTTTTTTATTTAAATTAAAACTAGAAGCATCTGGCGGGCCAAATCAAACAATATGTGAGGGTTCGGGGGGAGGGTTCTGTTATTTACTTTCAATAACTGGATGGTTTGAGACAGTTTGTTTTCATTCTCACTTAAGTTTTTTGAACAGATTCTTTCTGCCTCTGCTGTTTTCCAGACTGACTCCAGTCCTGGTGTTTTCTGATCCATTCTGTGTTTCTGTCAGCACCATACTTACCTGACTCTCAGGTCCATGTTGTCACATATCACTGCCTGAACCTACAGCTGTTACTTTGTTGGCCAAAACATATTGTTAGGTGACAGAAATACTCATCTAGCTCGCCCCCTGGCTACCCAGAGGTGGAGACTAGAAATCCAAGCTGCTAGCCTGTAGTTCTTCATTAACACCGACTACATCAACTGTGACAACACTGGATGCAGGAAGAACAACACATTTTGCAGCATTACAACTCTTTCTCTGTCAATATAACACACACTGAGGAATTTATTGCTTCAATTGGCTACATTTACCATCAGTACTGACTGCATAAACACATGAAAAGTGTCAAAGTTACCCTTCAAAGGAAGCAGTGGTTAATCTTTCTGATCTTTTGATTCAACGTTAAAAATAAATAAATAAAACAGCACATTGTGAAAAACTGTTACATGAGATGTTTTAAAACATTTATTTTACAACCACAACTTTAAAATTCATGCACTAATTGCTTACAATTAAAATGTTTAGTTAGAGGAGAAATCTGTAATATGTTTACAGTAATAAATCATAATATGACCATGATATGTCATCAGAGATCATCAGATCACAGATTCTGTGCCGGAATAAATGTTTTATTTGCCTGTTTCACGTTAATCAGAGTTCAAATTAATGCTGAATGTTCTCTGAATGAGTTAGTGTCTGTTGATGAGTCATAAGAAATCATTATTACTAATCTTGCAGACGATGTAGATGTTTGTAACAGTTAAATTGAACAAAATGTTAATGGAATTTGGCAGACAGACAGTCACTGAACTCAAACTCCAGAGTGTGTATTTTCAGAGCAGTGGGCTTTTATTTTCAGGACAACATCAATATAACATTACATTTAAATTACATTAAAACAACAATTTCATTAAAAAATTTTTAATTACATTAAAAACTAGCTACGTAAATGTAGACTTGAATGAATTTATGTAATTTTAGATGAATGTACACACAAACACACACCACATGCACATAGACTTAGAAGAGAAAATGTGAAAAAGGAATGGAATATATTCAACAATATAATATATTAATAAAATCAATTGTTTTTAATAAGAGGGAAACATCAGAATATCTGCTAAAACTCAACATATTAAAGTAAATTAAGTGACTAAAATGCTTTTTAAAAAGAATTTAGTTTATTTAGCTAAATATCAGCATTTTATCTGATAGAGACCATTAGGACATGGATTAGGAATAATTATCTACCTTGTTACTGACAAGTGAGATTCAGTATGTGAGGCCACTGTCACAGTCTCTAAATGAGGTACTGTCTCGCCCGTGTTAGCAGCTTCAGACCAGTCAAATCAGCTGCTACACGTCAAGTACTGTTGTGGCAACAGTTTAAATCATTTGTAGTCATTGACTGTTAACTTTTAAAGAGCTGAGACACTCAAGCCTTACGTGGCCCGTTTTATCTTAATGGCCCAGTTTTGTCTCGCTCACGATGAATTGTTAAAACTTTGTTGATCCCTTTACTTTTTACCCAGCAGGCACCATAATCAGGTCGAGATCTTAATTTGTCTTACAGTTTGGTTTATGACCAAATACCCCAAACTAATGACACTCCCATCATCCTCAGCTGTAGTTTGTGTTTAGTGCTAATTAGAAAATCTTAGCATGCTAACATGCTAAATTAATCGTATGTTCCATGTACCTCAGAGATAGAAAACTTGACTAAAATGGAACTCGTGGTCTTGACATGAGAAGTCATGTACACGATATGCTTCAGCGTTGACATTCAAGCTGTTAAGTCTTGAGAACACTGCTGCAGAGCAACGGCAACACGGCCGCTAAAACCGTCAGCCCCGAGAATCCACCGAGGCAAACAATTTGACAAGTTAGCAAGTGGCTAACGTGATGCAGAAAATGTAAACGCATAAGAAAAGATGAGGTTGATGGAAATACCGACATTTCCTTCAGACATATTATACAATTACAAAGAAAAACTCTATCCCAGTAAAATTACAACATCCACTGAAAAATGAACTTCCACTCTGCCAGTCCTGAAAACTTCAGCAAACGTGTCACGACTCGTGAACTCAGAGCTTTCAGAGAATTTCCACTTCAGAAGTTGTGAAAACCACAAAACAAGGGCGTTCATGTGGACTCTTCTCATGAACACGAGTCTTGTTTCAGCGTGTTTGTCTCTCAATAAGATAATTTCCAACATTCACAGGCTCTCTCTTTTGACTCTCTCTTTAAAAAAAAAAAGGCTAAATCATTTTCCAAAACACCTTGGCACTGTAGTTTTTAGCAAAATAGTCAAACTGGATTCATTTGTGTTTTTGTGGGGAACTACATCCAGCTCTGGATTTATCATGATACTGAGTATTTCTGCACAGCTTATCACCCGTTTTATCTTTTAAATCAAAAACATCGTTTAAAGTTCACAGACAAATGAACTTGGCTCCAACATAAAAACAGTGAGCCCCCCCCCGAAGGGAAGGGTTTGGAGGATGGTTGTCGACAAATACCAGCACTGTTGTTGAGGTTTCTCTGAGAAAAAACGTCACACCCCTCCCCTCTGGTGATACACTGTCTGTCAACATAACTAACATGAATAACTTCGCTGATGAGTGCATATCCTGTTTATGAAGATTTTTTTTCAGCCAGCGGATTTCACATATTAATTAAAGCATCTTTCAACCCAGCTAAGTTAAAAAAAAACATATATACACTGAAGTAAACAGTAAAATCTGACTAAAAATGATTTACTGAAACTTGTAAATTCTTTTGAAGTAGGCACAAGAAACCGTCTCTTTTGATCCCAGTGAGGCCCGGGTTGAATCCTCTGGCACGACAGCTGACCAGAGCACAATGAAAACAGTGGAGCCACATTTTATTATGGGGCTTTTCTCTGTACTGGTCCACACCCCTGCCAGGATAATGACTTAGTCCGTCACTGCTGCCATGGCTGTGAATGCAACCATTGAGTTTCTCCTTTAAGGCACAAAAACGGCCACTTTGTAAAATGTGAACAAAGGTCATTCTTTTGAATCAAGGTTCTTGTAATATGTTGTGTTGGGCAATGCAGCACAAAAGGACTTAGGATTTGACAATATCTTTGTAAAACTCTTCTTTCAGATCTAGTGGTAACAATTTGATATAAAATTGTTTTTTTTCTCAGCAAAGTACACTGAGTGGACAGGTTCACCCAAAAACCAAATATACACTCTGGCCTGTAGTGCCATTTAGATTGTTTTGGTGTGAGTTGCAGAGTTGCCACTCTGAGGTGCTCAAAGTCCCCAGAAATACTTTTAAGCCTTCATTTGATAGGACAGCTTTAGATAGACAGGAAAAAGGAGGAGAGAGTAGGGAGAAGACACGCAGCAAAGAGCCGTAGGCTGGAATCAAACCCACGGTCGCTCCTGAGACCTCTTAGCTTCTGTACATGGGGTGTCAGCGGGGGCACCCAACCTTGTGTAACTTTGATTAGCACCCATTTAGGCTACCAGGAGTGCACTCAGTGCACTGTGGCTGATTTAATTACTCTAGAGCAGTATTTCTCAAACTTTTTACACCACCAAGAAAATACTGAGCTCTCAAGTACCACCGTGCTGTTTTGCACAGTTTGGTGCTAGAAGCTGCTGTGAACATTTTACTGATGCTTCTTAAGTTTCCACTTCATTTTTAACACAGACAGAAATATTCTCTTCCCGATCTGCACCTCTCTTTGTAATAGTTCACAGTTGGAACCACAGTTTCAGTGTTCTTGAACCATTAATTTTTTTAACACAGAAATCAAAACATATTTAAAATAATCCTTCCGGGAACACATTTTATGTATTTCATCCAGAGTTTTGCAGTATTTTGATAGTATTATATGTTTTTAAATTCACTAATTTTTAATTTTTTCCACATACCATTAGAGGCAGCTTGCGTACCACCAAGATTTTCTTTGGTTGACGACAATTCTACTCTGCAGCAGCGTCTCTTTCCAAAAACCATGACCTGCTTACTCAAGATAATCCACAGATTTCATTGTGAGCAGTTTCATGTCAAAACTAGTTTTTCCAAATTCTGCATTTTTTGCTGCTTTGAGCAACACAAGTCAAGTGCCATCTAATTTCAGTACGTAAGAAAAAAGGCAGACACCTGCCAGAAGAAATATTTAGGAGTGAAGTGTCTCTTCAACAAAATCAGCCTCTTTCACGTATGAAATGAACGGTTAAAAATCTTGTTCAAGTTTCTCCTCCGGGACTCAATGAGCCCATTCAGTTACACATTCAAGGTCAAAAACATTTTGATCACTTTCCTGAAAAATTTCCCCTCTCAGTTGATACGGTGGTTCCTGTTACATGGTCCATTCAGCGCAGGTGCTCTGTTGGATTCTTTTCTCTTGAAAAACAGTTTCCCATTATTTTGCACTGCTTACAAAAGGAGCCCAGAGAACAATAGACAATGATGAAAAGAAAGTCAGGAGGCGAAGAATGCAGCTGATTGTATCTTTATCAGTCGCCAATTCAGTCTGGAAACTGAATTAACCACATTGTCTGCCGCCTGAATCACCTTTTTCAGAGTCCGTCGCAACAAAACAGCACATTAATAACACATAAACTTAAAGACTTAATAAATAATCAAGTTAAAAACGCACTGCAATACTTAATAACACACCGAGGCAATATTTAAGTGTTTATTCCAGTTTATTACATAAATAATGTACAAAATAGTAATACTAAAGTGGCATATAATATTTACAATTGTTAAAATAATGCAGAAGTAAAAAAATACATAATTAAAAAGGTGCTTTTCATCATTAGACATTGGTTTAAATTAAGAAACTTTTAGATTTGATTTGAAGTGCAATAACATTTAATTTTTTTTTTTCCCCATCAACTCTGGGAGGCACAGCTACACCTTGCTGGCAGGCTCGTCCCTCCTGGGTCACAGCTGTTCACAGATGGGCTCGGTTCCATTCGCAGAGCTGGTGTTGACGAGACACAAAGAGAAAACTGTGTAAATAACACACCATTCACGCTTTTTGCTCCTATTTCATGTTGTCACTGTTAGCTTTTCTTCTGAGGAGTAAAGTGAACAAGTGAACAATTAATCAACATGTTTTTTAGAAGTATTTTGGCTGTTTTGTGGCAATATTTCTTGATAACAGTGAATACACAGGAATTGACAGGTACCTTATAGTGAGGCGGGCAATCTAAAGATTTTGGAACTGTAATAACTCCGGCTTCAGGTCCTCCCTGGTGTCATATGAGCTACAGTGTCATCAAATAAGGAACGTGTGTCAGAATTATTCAGTTATGTTATTTTTATGTTAACATTTGATTAGTTCACCAAATATATTTATATTTAATTGGCATTCCGCAATGTTAGTGTTAGTCATTGCAGCTTTGAGAGATTAATGAGTTTTTAAAGGGTAACTTTTCAGCATGGACCCTGTTTTCTCATGTTTTAAGTGACTAATGGAGATTAAAAAAAATGTTTTAAATTGGTTCAGTATTGAGGGAGAGGTCTGTAGCTGGCAGAAGCGAAACTGAGCCACAACCCAATCCCTCCAGACAACTGTTCGCCGTCAAAGTACGTCCACTAAAAGTGTTTTTGCAGCTGACAGGATCGGATTGTAATTATAAGTGTCTGACAACATCATGGAAAGGTTTTGTTTAACTAGAAACAACCAATTAATAGCTCTCACCGAAGTAACCAAACTCTATTTACAAAAACTAATTTTATAATCATCATCATCATCTTCATTCAAACTCGACAGAAACAAAACAAAACTCACCAAAAACGTCTTTGTTTATCTTTCCACTCTTTGAACAATTACCAGCTCTGATTTGGTTGGAATATACCCTTTATTCACTGAGTTAAATGTGAAAATATTCTGGCTGTACACGCTGTTTCTTCCCACTGCCTCTTGCTCCTCTCTCCCAGTATCTTCACATTTACCTTGGTGAATAAAGTGTTTATTTTGACCAAACCAGAGCTGGTAATTGTCGGAGGAGCGGAAAGATAAGCCGAGACATTTTTGATTGACTTTTATTTTGTTGCTGTCGAGCTGGACTACAGTGCATTTTACAAAAATAAAATGACTGTTTTTTTAAATTGAATTTGGTGGCTTTGACAAGAGAGCAAGGAAACATCTGTTTCTGGTTAAACAAAAAGATCTGTCTCTGCAGAGATCCTTTCCATTATTTTGTCAGACACTCAGAATAACAGCCTTGAGTCTATCAGTGGCAAAAACAAGACCTTTTAGTGGACATACGTACATTGAAGGAGTATCATTGCCCAGAAGGATTACACTGCAGCCCTGATTGTAAGCTGACAGTCGCGCTCAATACTGGAACAATCTTAAAAATTGTTGTCATCAGTCATATAGACACAAAACACAGGAAAATAGGAAAAGTTACCCTTAAGGCAATATGTGAAGCTTTCATATGATTATATAGTTAATGAGAGATTCATGTTTAAGGAATGTTGCTCTGGGTTGCAAATAAATCATATTGATAAAGATCAATGTTAAGTTGTTGTTTCACAGATAAAGCCTTTAAGTGACTTAGTATATGGACATTTTTTGTCAAATTCAGCCCACGTGAACGTCTAACAAAATGTTTGTCACCCAAGTTACAAAATATGTCCCCGTGTTTCTGCATGATTTTGACTTTAAGTTCACTCGTGTACATTTATTGAACTTCATTCTTATAGACATCCTGATTCATTCCAGCCTGAGGGGGATTTTTTTTTTCCCTGATGCTGATTTCTATGTCACAGCTGGTTTTATTAAAGGATTTCCTGTTGACTTCCCTCATTCCTCAGCACAAGTGCGGAAACACAGACATTTAGATTTCCTTCAACGGTTCAAAAACTAAAAAGCAGCGAAGAATCAGAACCTGCTGCAGAGTTAGCTCACTGCATGCTGCATCTGTATCTGTACACAGAAATATGTGCTAAAACTGACCTGTAAGTCTCTGTGCATTTAAAAGCAGAAAGTGCAAAGATTAAAAGGAACAGGATTAAAAGCATAATCAAGTATGAGTCGTGCATCAAAGAGTTCAGATTAAAATATTGGATCTCACCCTTTTCTCTTCAGAAGAAACTTGTGTAAAAATAGAGCAAAGATCAAAACAGCTGTAAAGAAAAAAAGGTTTGTTATATTTGCATTTCAACTGCAAAATTTCATTAAAATGTGACGTCCAAAGGGAAAAACTGCACATTACCTATTATAATGCATATCACGCTGACTATAACAGGTGTGTATCCTGAAAGAAAACACATGCAAAGTTAAATAAAAGCATAAATAATCACCCATGTTAACTTTCTGATTGGACTGGGGCTCAATCACTCACCAACATCCTTGTTCGTATCTACAGTCCCTTCATGCATGTCTGCAAATATAAAACAGTTATTAAGTCTGCAAACTGTTTAAACTGCCATAAACAACAAGGTCTGTTACAAACTGAACAACTCATTTACTGATTTAACGCCACCATGTGTACATTTTTTTGTTTGTTGTTTAACATTATTTTGCTGTTATATGTTCTTTGTGTGTAGAGAAAGTGGTCGAGTCGCTGTGCCCATTCATTTCAGCATCTTCATGTGGGACGAGTGAAGGGAAGAAGACCAAAAGAACTGATATATTAACTGAGACAGGGTGGGGACCGAGGGAGGGAGACATGTCTGACAATATTAAATGACAATTCTCTGTGGTCAGTAAATTAAAACCATTATTATTGTCTTTGCGAACAATAATAATTATAAGGCAAACATAGAGACATAAATTACAGTGTTGTAGGGGTAGTCTGACATTTTGGGAAATGTGCTGTCTGTTAGACAATTAAATTAAATTAAATTTAATTATATATGTATAAATGAACACCTGTTAAAGTTCCATGAACAGCTAGCGGAGTGCTTATTGCTTAAATGTTTCCTGTAGAAAAACAGGCAGCGAGGCAGGGAATTGACACAGACATTGATTGATGTTTACAGTAGCCGGTAGTGCTGAAAAAAAAAACATTTAAACATCAATTTTAATTCATGGGAACTTTGAAGGAAGCTAGAGTTGGCAACAGCTAGCCTGGCAAAATCCTCCATCACCTCTGAAACCCACTTTTTAAAGCGTTATATCTCATTTCTTTAATCTGCACAAAAGTGTAAAAACACAATTTTCTGTTTTATGGAAGGGTTTTTGAGCCGGATTACATCTTGGCAGTGAGCAGTAGCTTCCTGGAGTCTCTGCCGGTTGCCTGGCAACTACTCAGAGCCAAGAAACAGGCCGACAGATTACTCCCCATAAAAATGCCAAATTGTTGGTTTTACACGTCGGTTCATCTTACGGTCTGCCAGAAAGCTAATAAGCATATTTCCCAAAATGAGTTAAGTTTGTTAGCTCCAGTATTCCAGGAAAAACAACAAAATAACGACTGTAAAAATCCCACTCAGAGAGCTGTGAGCACATGTGAGCTCAGCTGACCTGTGGTGATGGTTTAAGGTCACCTGTCCACACTGATTCTCCCTGTAGATGGTTTTGTGCAGCACAGGAGTCACTATATATATTTTTTTACCAGTGCTGTTTTCCACCACTACCCATCACTCTCTCATTATGATCTGTTTTAAATCTAGTGTTTGATCTATTTCAGTTTCCTTAAAAGACAATCCAGGCCTGATGTTACTATATTATTTCATCTGCCTCCCTCCACTGAAACAACCAGGTAATTTAACTGAAGAAACAGACCAAGCAGTCATAAAATCACAAACTTTAGAAGTCTTAAAAGTACATTATATTCAAACTGGAGTCATCCGAGGACAGCTTGGGAAGCATCGGCTCATGGGAGGTTCAGTAAAAATCCACCGAACAGAAGTCTGTTATTAAATTTAAGCTTGTAATCATGCAACGTCAAAATGGAAAGAGCTCCGCTGCTTTTTCATTAAACTGTTCAATACCTTCAAATGGTGTTGCTGACGTTACACTGGCTGGAGTGGCTCTTTCCTCAGCTGTCAAAATGCCTCTGCCACCTTTAAACAGAACGATCATTAATTCTTCTCAGGTTTGGACAGAATAAAAAAAACAACTCGTCAAGCTGAGAAGCCAGTCCTGAGATATGAATGCAGCGTGCACATAATCCGTCCACGCTGCCGAGCGCAGCGCCCAAAAGATTTCCAGCTTAATTACATGCTGATCGCCTTGTTTTAAGACAGTTTTCTGTACCTGGTGGTGACGGGGAGACGGTTGGTGTTGCACTGGGTGTGAAAGTTTTATCTCTGTGAGCTGTGGATGTGGCAGCTGTAGAAGTGGACATTTCTGTGACATGGAAAATAATCATTGTTGTCAGAATAAAAAGGGAAGTCTTCTTAATATATTGAATTTATTGTAGTGAATTATTTAATGTTAAATAATTCTATACCTGTTGCTGAAGGTCTAGGTGTTGGTGTTACCATATTTGTAATTCTGACAGCTGTTGTGTTGACATCTATGAATGAGAAAACTACTGAATTCATCTGGGGTTCAAATAAATATTGTTCATCAGCCGTTTATGAGACTAGTGGTGGAGCATGCAGACAGATTTCAGTGTACATGCAGAACCTGCCGCTTTCTCACACCAGCCTTGTGCCCTATGCTGTTCTAAAAAACTACACTCAGTGTCGTCTTAGGTGAATTTGACCAAAGCTGATTGCACAAGACACCTTCAGTCTTTTCCTTAAGTTTGACACTTGAGGGTTAATTTCTCCTTAGCTGAGGGACATACTCAAGGGTTTTGCACGGAATATCTTAGCGTGTTTCCCTAATTTACAAGAAAGTTCACCCAAAAATGAAAATTCAGTCATTATCTACTCACCCTCATGCCAACTGAAGGTCGGGTTTATTTTTTTCAGTCCGCAAAACACTGCTGGAGTTTCATAGTTAAACAAGGTTGCAGAATCTCCCAAACAACTGAAGTGAATGGTGACCAGTTTTCAAATGGAAAAAACAAACAAACAAAAAACATGAAATGCCTCCATCCTGCTCGTCTGGCATAATCAAAGTGTTCCAAAGCCCCAACATACGGTTCGTGTGGTCACACCACACACACCCACTTCAGACAGTGTGCATGCCCACGTGAACGCGGCTCCAAGGTGAGGATCTACTGTGAAGATTTAGGCTAAAAATATGGCTGCAAATGACGTCTTTCAAGTCAACTTGGAACGTCGGGCTTTAGGAGACTTGGATTACGTGAGCAGTATGGAGGCATTTTATGTGTCTTTTCTGTCGTTTGAAAACTGGTCACCATTCACTTGAAATTATTTGGGAGAATTCTGCAACCTTCAACTGGCATGAAGGGAAGTAGATAACGACTGAATTTTCATTTTTGAGTGAACTATCCCTTTATGAAAAACCTTAAGGTAAAAATCTCAGTGCAGTAGGCCTAAATCTGCTGCACTTAAAGAGATGTGACAGGAGGTAAAATTCCACAGTTCCCTGTAACCTGATGTGCTATCAAAGAAATAGAGAGAGTCAGAGGTACCTTAGCTATCTTTGCTAACTGTGAGGGAGTCCTTAAGTATAACACAAAGATAAGGAGAAACCCTTAAATACTTGAGTACACTTTTAAGGAAAGTTAAGGACAAGACTTGTTGTTTGTGCAGCCTCTGTTAAAGGACGTAGCTCTGAAGTCAATACACTGTTAAAGTGTTAGTGTGGCAGTTAGTAAACAAACAGCTCGGCGAGAGCACAGACATGAAGGATGAACAGAAAAATGTTGTAAAGCTTGAACGCTGCTTCATAAGAGAGCCTGGAGAGCGTGTGTGCAGAGGGCTTTAAGTGATGGTGTTTAAACCTGTCAGCAGTGTGTTCAGCGCTCAGTGTCCTTGGTGACACCATAGCAACACCTACAGTATGTGCACTTTAACTGAAGACTCTATATCACGCATACACACTTCACTTTACGTGCTTCACAGTACACCGCAAACATCGCCGCTCATCTTGGAAGTTATTACACGACCACGTCTGCGGTTTTGCATTTCTGAGCTCATTAACTACAAACCATGAACACATTACACGACAACATTTCGAAGCATAACAAGAGGTTTTCTGACTGATTTATTACATTCCAGGCAGCCACTGTTTGAAATTTATGTCACTCGTGAAACTCAACTCGCAGGGCTTTTAAACTCGCTTAAAACTTCAGATCAGGGCGCAGCCGAGCAGCGGTAGATGAGAGCAGGCCCGTCCACGTACTCATGGCCTCGCCCCATTTTGGGTGAAAGCAGCTCTTCTAATTTGACTGGCAGCAAATGCGAATTCAGAAGTCTTTGCCAATTTAATAGCACAAAATAAGAATACTATATTGCTTTTTAGCTTTTTAAGCCAAAATCCAGGCAAACAATTATGTTATGTTGCTGCCAATCAACAATCAGCATCATTATATAGAAAAAAACCCCACAGAAATAGGGTTTAATGAGTGTCCACTTTCACTTTTTATGTCATTAAGACATAATTTTGCTGTTTTAGTAGTCTATCCAATGTTACATCACTGTAAACTTACTACATCACTGTTGAATTGCTGTTTTGATTCCCAACGGTGCTTATTATGGCAACCTTTCACTAAAAGTTGAGCGAAAGTAGAAAACAGGTTGGTTTAAGCCCAGTTTCTTATGTTACTCTATGCCGTTTACAAGATTCACAGTAAAAACTTTAGTTACAGCATCACTAAGACTCTTTTCTGATTCGCTTTGATCAACAGACACAAACGGCTCACATCCTTTTACTCAGTAACATCATTAACTAACTTGTGATGAAATGTTTGCCTCAGATGTACACATGTTGACTGTCCAGGTTCCACAGTTTAACATTTTCATCCTCTCTGCTGATGGCCTGAAGCCAGCTCCTCTTTTACTGTGCTTTGCTCTTTGGGAAAGCATATAAAACTTTAAAAAAAACTTTTTAAAAATTGGCACCAGGGTTGTGTTCTGACGAATCGTGCAGGTAATCTATGTTACGACCCCCTGAAATAGCTCGTACCCAAGAGACCGAACATAATTAAACACAAGCCAAGAGTTTCAAAAAACCCTGTTTTTTTTTAAATTAAAAAGTTAGACACTTAATGTGACCAAATTAAAGTCTAAAAACCTAAAAGGAAACTAACTAAATTAAGCCCCCTCCTGAACCAACTAAATACTGATGGACCAGCCAAAAAGAATAAACAAAGGGGAGCCTCCACTGTCCAGCCCACAGGGGGCCGGTGGAACAGGGTTCTCTCCTCTACCTTAACATAAACAAACTAAAGCCTAAACAACAGAAATGAAGCTGCGAAAACTGAACCACTGGACCCACCGCCAAAAAAGGGAAAGGGAAAAAAAGGCAAAAAACTGCAAAGGGCCACACAACAGCTACCACCAAAAGCTCCTGCTGCTGCTGCCAGGTCAGAAGGAAGAAAAAGGTGCCTAATTACTGAGCAGCCACACCTGTAACACCTGTAACTGCAAACTCCAGTTCATCAAAAGTTGGTTTTTGTTTTGCATCCTATGCAGAAAAACGACGCGGATTGTGATCTGTATAAACAGTCACAGGAGCGACAGCAGAGCCCGACATAAAGGCCAGAACATCTCTGCAGCATGACGATATTTAATTTAAAATGGTACTTCCTCCTGCAATTTGACAATTACCACAGCTCATATTGTGATTTCGCTAAAATTTCAATTAATTGTTCAGCCCTAGTAAGCAGGGTGATGCCTTGTTTTTTTTAAAATCTGATTTTAGGAAAACTGTTGTATTATGTTATCTAGCAGTTGAGGGTTTAAACACAACACAAAATGAAACGCTGCCAGAAATCTTTGCATGATCACGATACAGTGTTTTTGACATCACAACACATAATATCGCGATACTCAAGTGTCGTTTTAACCTGAAAGGGGGTGTGGTCTTCCTGACAGCAGGGAAGTGATGTGTGACTGCTTTCATGTCTGCTTTTAATTGCAGAAATTAAATTCACATCTATCTTTTTATTTTTAATTTTCAGACAATGTACTTTAGCTGGGGAACGTAACGCTTTTAACTGTCTGACTCACATATTTGATGTCTGAATGTCCTTGAACGCACCAGCCTAGACAGCTGGGAACAGTTTGCTCATAACTGCTTTATCAGTGTCAGCGCCTGCGAGCTGATTTTCACAACAGAGTGCCATGAATGGAAACCAGTGGCTGCACACGAGACTGGAGTATCGTAAGGGGTCAAACACACAAAACTGCCTGTGTGGTCCTGAAATAACTTAAACAGTACTTGATGTAGATTAAGCTTTGTCCACTCAGCCTGCCTCTCATTGATGTAAACAGGAAGCTGGTGGGTAACAAGTCAAACACATGGATGAAGTGTGTGTGCTTACCTTTGCATTCAGGAGGGTCAGAGTCAAAGTTACCAGTTGTGGTGCAAGTAATGTTTTCTTTCCCAACCAGGGTGTATCCTTCATCACACTCAAACTGTATGATGTCTCCATATACTGGGTCCTCTCCAGACTCCCATAAGGCTCTGCCATTGGGCACTTCAGCAAGTGTATCACATGTTACCTCTGAGGAATCAGACAAACGGACATTCAGAATAAAAACAAATAATCCCTATTGTTGTCATATAAACTGTGCGACTTGCTGACTGGCACAGAGAAGAGAGGAAACAGAAGAAGAAGAAGAAGTTCACAGAGAGTGAAAAAACAAAACTACAGCTGGCTAAACAAAGAGAGAGAGGAACAGAGGAAGTCTTTTGAAAATATCTTTTGTTGTAGGAACGTTCCCAACATTTGTTTTATCACTTCAAGAAATACAAAAAAAAAAAAAGACTTTTACTTTCACACTGGGCTCTTCCGCTCCACCCATGAGCAAAGCACTCTCTGTAGTTCATTCCACTCAGCTCGTATCTGTTGAGGGAAAAAGGAAAATAAGGCGGGCTGTTTATTTAAGGAGGAATTGATACTGTCGAGCCATGATTTTGGAATGAAATGGGAGGTAATTTTCAGCTATGAAACTGAATTCTTACACGGTTTCGTCAGGAATTTCAGTATGTCTCAACACCTCTCTCAGCGTAGACAAGAGCCAAGTGTCTAATCAGTGAAACTATGACGTAACACCTTCTATCCACGGCTTTATTTGTCTTTCAAGACCATTTTGTTTTCTTTAGAGACCTTTTCCATTAGTGAATCCACCTTGACTGCAGTCATTGCGGTGTCTTTGCCAGCAGCGCTGTCTGTGAGGCAACTGTTGGCACCACAGCAGAATGACAACAATGACTGCAACTTGACTGTCTACTGTTGACTCCCTGTGTGTTGTCACTGGAGCTGCTACATGCCAACACTTGCTCCTTTAAATTTAAAGGGACAGTTTGGATTTTTTTTTTTAAGCAAGGGTTGTCTGAGCTGCCTATCAATTGTCAGTGTATTACCTACTGTAGATGGTGGTCAGCACACCCCCAGTTTGGAGAAGCAAAGAGGAGCACCACCATGGAAGCTAAGCAATGTACTACTGCGGACAGGATCAGCAACAAATTAGCATTTTAGCCCCTTAAAAAAGAATATTTAGAATAATTTCACCACTTTACTTTGCCATCGACAGCCTTTTCTGACAGTAAACTGCCGTTATATTAGCCAAAAATCGCTCTCTCCAAACAACCAAACTCCATAGACAAAATTAATAATTTTACTTTGCAGAACACAGTAGTTGCTGGTTTACCACTGCCTCAGTCTGTTAGTTTGTTTGTGTTGCTGTGTGACTTTGGTGTTTTAAAAGGATATAACACAAAAAAAACTAACAGATTGATGCAGCAGTAGAACAGCAACTCTCTTGTTCTGCCAGTTAAAATGACCGATTTCACCAATGGACTTTGGTTGGTTTGAAGAGGGAAATATTTGTCTGTTTAACGGTGGTTTCCTGTCAGAAAGGGCTGTTTGATGGCAAAGTAAAGTGGTGAAAACATTCTTAATATAGCATACACTTAAACTGTTATTGAGTTTTTAGGTGGACCTTTTTATTCAGTGGCTAAAATAACTTCTGTTGCTGACCCCGCCCACAACAGTTCATTGCTTCGTTTCTGTGCTGGTGCCCCTCTCTGCTTCTGCAAACCGACCACCATCTACTGCAGGTAAAACACTGACTATCAAATTAATCAAATTATCACTTTTAACACAGAAATATCTATTTTCAGATGTAACTCATCCAGTAAGCAATTAAATGGGAAGATTTCATACATTTTACATTTATACTCACCCTTCATCACAAGCTACTCCTATTTCAGCACCAAACAAAGTACCTTCGCTGATATTAAATTTCATATGGGGCTGAGGTGGAGGGGGACCACAGTCCTTCTCTGTAATATAAAAACAAACAAAACAAAGGACATTAACCCCAAACAGACAGAATGATAATGTTTTATAAAAGTGTCTGTAGAGTTGTAATGAAAGTAGCCAGGAGGTCTCACTATTGCAGATGAGATCTGGTTCAGTCCAGTTCCCGTCGATGCAGGTTATAACCCCCGAGCCACTTTCTTTAACGTATCCATTAGCACACTGTAAAGTGACCTCAACATCCGCTGGAAAAGTGTTCATTAGAAGAGCTTCGTTGGTCAGGACAATATTTTCCCTTCCCTGAGGTTTAGAGCAGTCGGCTGGGGAAAAAAAGAGACAAAGAGGCGACATTAACATCTTTTTGTTTCAAATCAGGTGATAATTTAGCTTCAGATAACAAAACTATGAACCCGACCACCCGTGATGTTATGAAATACATAAATATATCAGTTAATAGATGACTCCTTCCTAGAAATGGCATAATGCATGTAAGGAAATGCCTCGCCTCTGTGCTGGAAAATACACACTTTCTAATATGGCGCCCTTTATAAATGGTTTATGACTTTTAATTAATAGTATTACAAATAAATCATTTACTAATCTTACAGTTTGTCTCTCTGTCCCTGAGGTGATGGTGGAAATAATCAATTCTCAGACACATCTTGATGCGGACGTGGAAGATTCTGCATCGATGCACACATGTGAAAAACTGTTTTTTAAAAACTAAGTTAAAAACATGATGTCGACGGAAAAAAAGGGCGGAGCTCAACTACGAGAGCAGTCCAGCCTCTGGACAGTAGGGCTGAATGATTCTGAAAACATAATCGCAAAGTTGCAAGGCACATTTTGCCTTTGGAACTCGAGCAACAGACTGAAAATCGTGCCCCCTTTTCGATAAATTCAAACAATAATGATTCTGAATCAGATCGGAAACCAAACAATCGCACTGAATCAAATCGAATGAAAACATGAGACGCTCTAAGATTCCCACCCCTCCAGTCCCTCCCTCCAGCCACATTGGCCTGGCTCTTTGACTACCATTCTCCGTCCATCGATCAGGTGTCCTCGGACTTTCCCTCCTTTCCCCGTCACCTGACTGCCCCGACCCATCTACTGTCCACACTTTCACTCATCGGTCATCCTGATACTCAACCAGCCCATTTTCATTCACTGTCAAATAAACTAATTCACGGGTGAAGAAGGCCTCACTGTCCTTCACTCACGGCACACTCACTAAGCAGACAGCTACAGATACGTTGGGCCTTGGATAAATTCCTAACAGCTCTGATAATTTTGACTGAGAGTTGATAATATTGTCTGGTGCCACGACGATACAGGATACATGCTGTATAAAACCGAGGAAATGTAAAGTTACTTCAAGCTTTTAGTATGAACTCATATATTCAACTAAGACCAACTGAGGCTCCTCAAGATTTTGTTCATCAGCGTAAAGTAAAATAAAGTTTCCGTCATCATTAACCCATGCTTGGTTCATTCTAGTTGCTGTTTTTGTTCTTGTCTTTCTTTTGTTTTGTGCTTCTGTGTTCAAGCATCTCATATCTGTATGTTTACTTTCCTGCCTGCCTGTCTTTCTACATGTCCACCTGCCTGCATCAATAAATCACTGATGTCATGCTTTATGGTTATACGCGATCAATAAGAACAACAAATCTTGGTTGCTAGGTGTTTCTAATTGGTATTAGTTAATTACAGCTTTGTTGAATACTCAGCTCTGATTGGTCAATAATGGCATTCTATGGTTTGTTATTTCTGAACAGCAGGTTGTTGCTATGAATAACAGACTGTTGCTATGGACGCAGTTCTGGTCAAATATTCTGGAGGACTCAGCAGAAGCTATAAAACTGCTTTTAAAATCAATTAAACCATTTAACATCAATACTTTGTGCCAAATTATTGATTGTTTTGAGTAAGTAGCTGTGTAATAAGTGAGATAATGTACAGAAAGTGGGCTCATTACAGTGAATTAAACCCTTTGGGGTAATTCATTATCTCTTACATCAGACTTGTTACTCCACGCACCACAGGGCTGGGCAATATATCGATATGATATTGTGATGTGAAAAGATAGATTTTGCATATCGTTATATTGTGATGTGGCTTAAGTGTTTTCTTTTCCTGGTTTTAAAGGCTGCATTACAGTAAAGTGTTGTAACTTTTCTTTCTCTTTTCTAACTTTGTCTCTTCGCCTTTACCAACCTAGTCATTATATACACATTACTGATGATTATTTATCAAAAACACTCAGTGGGTTAATATTTTACGAATGCACCAATAGTGATCCTTACAATATGGTTGCAATATCAAGGCTTTTGGTCAAACATATTATATATATTCACAGGTCACAACCTACATGATCAATAATTATCTTTATCGACTGATATGAACCCAGGCCTAGGGTGTCATCATGAATGACGCTAACATACAGTAGTGTAGACCTACTCTATTCAGCTACTGACAGGTTACACAGGAGGCAGGTTTATTCCATAAGAAGATTATTTATTGGCTTTGATTGATTATTTGATCATTATTATTATTATTGTTTGAATGATCTGATCATTTATTCGACTGCTGTCAGCTGCACTGCCTTCACTGTGGCTTCCTGCCATCACGGTTTATTTTGTAACTATGCTATATGCTGCTGCGCTACATTCATGAACGTGACTATGCAGCAGGCTGATACCAAAACAAAAATATTACAGGAAGGACAAAACTTATTGTAAATTACATTTCAGCGATCGCACAGTTTAAGGTTTGTCTTTTAAAATTCTGTAGTATTTTTCTTTAATTTTTAATGTTTAGGAGATTCCTCAGTCCACCACTAGAGGGAGCTCCACAGTTTGAGAATCTGCCTTCCATAGTTCAGTTATAAATATCGGTAAACTGTCAATACAATGATTATCCCACCCATCCAGTCTGCAATAATACATGTTAATAAGTCATTAATAAAAAACTTTAATCTGCTGAGTCTGCAGTTTGTCTGTAAATGTGTAACTGAAGTTGGATTTTGGTCCAAATAAGTGGTTCAACCAGTCGAAGAGGTTTTTTCATAACCAGGCAATCTAGAAGGCTTTCTTTTATAAGTTGTAACTGATCTATAAATAAATATTATAGGCTACAAACATTTGTTACAACTTGTGAAACTTGTAAAGGGTGGCTTATGAGAAAGTGGAGCCAAAAAAATCACAGAGCTTCTCTTCCAAACAGCAGTAAGTCGTCTGTCTGTCTTTCTGTCTGTAACTTTTGTACAGTTTGTATTGGCATCTTGAGTCGTCTTATCTCCAAGTAAATCGCAGCAGTCTTCTTAAAAAAAATATGCAGAGGAATATTCAGAGGTCCACATTATGAATATTTCTCTCATGTCTTGGCAATTCATCTCACAAAAATCATTCTGGAATATCCCCGCAGAGGTGTTCGATGTCGACTTTACTTTATTAGACACACCTGCGCCGTGTTTATCACTGAGGTCATAGTTAAAGTGGTGCTGCACTGGTCTGAATTATACTGGAAGGTGTTTCTAAATATTTGTCCTTCCCTCCTGAGGCAGAGCCGAATATTAGAAACACCTGTTAATATAATGCAGCCCAGAACAACAGACATCAGTGCTAAAACACAGAAATTTTAAATCAAATACCACTATGACAAAAAAAAAAGAAAAAAGAAAAATGAACAGGCATCATTCAAGTATGGTAGTACTACAGTTGTACTGGATTGCATTAGACCGCACATGTGGACCTAATAAAGTGGATACTTCACTTAAATATCTAGTGTTCCTAAAGTGATATATTCTTAAGATCAGTTAGTACACAGAAATCTTATTGTAAACTTCTTTGATTTGTAAAAATACTTTTTTTAAATCACCATTTCTGGTACAGAAGTTGACATGGTTATACTTTATAAAAAGGACAGAAATCAAACTTCAGTTATGTTAACTAATACATGACTTTGATGATTTAATACCTGAATTAATGCAGATTATATCATGAAATCCTGCTACACATCACTAACAAATACGACTTTGTGTGGTTAGTTCACTTGATCAGTTAAGGAATGTTAATTCACAGTTACTTCATGCATTAATTGATTTGTGATCAAATTATCTGGATTCCAGTTACATAAAACTTTATTTCAGATCCATGTATTCACTCAGCACCTGTTCTCATTGAAATATGAAGCTTTGTTTTAATCAAACTGTCCAGCAGATGCAAACATTTACAGAAAAAACAAACAAAACATAAAACCAGTTACAGAAATAAAGTTTTATGCAAGTGGAATCCAGCTAATATGATCACACATCAGGTAACTGTGCATTAACATTCCTCAACTCTATTAAGTGTGAACTGATTCCATAAAATCACAGTGACTTCTCTGATGAAATATAAACATGCTATAAATATTTTACATTTCAGCATTCTTGAGTGCACTTTAAGCATGTAAATGATTAGTTAACTTGAAGTTTGCTAATTTGAAACAGCTAATTTTTAAATAAGTATCATTTAATTGTAATTAAACTGCAGAAAAACACAATATTAAGTGTATTTAGTGTACTTTTATGTTCTAAAGTGAAAGAACTTCAAGTATACTTAGTACACTTAAAATATCAGTACTTAATGCTTCATTTCTGAAAGTCAAGTTCACCTTGTTTGTGCTGCTTTTTCCACCAAAGAACAGCCATAAATTAACTTATACTGAGGTGCACTTTTTGTAAGCATACTTAAAAACTCTCGTAATGACATACATTTAAAGTACACAAATAGTGTATTACAAAGGACTTAAATAATTATACTTTACAAAAGTAAACTAACTTGCCACTATATGTATTTGCAATTTAATGTAATAGCCTAAATACATAAATAAAGTACACTTCTTGTTAGTACACTGAAATACCACTTTAAGTCCTGCAGAATTAGTATATTTATTTTTAGCATAACAAAGTTGAACTTGATGACATCTATTTCAAGTACTCTCTTTTAAAAGTACTTTAAAATATACTTTAAATTGTGAAAAAATCACAAGTATAATTGTAATAACTTTTGCATTCTTACATTATATTTCTAATACACTAAAGTATACTTTTTTTTTTTTTGTTTATTTTTTTTACCTTGGGACGATCATTTGCTAATAGTGAGAGCCAGGATTTCATGATACAGTCTGAATTAATTTATACATTAAATCATAAGTTGTGCATTAGTTTTACTTTATGTTTTGTACATTTATTATAAAGTGTGACCGCTGACAGTTAATGCAGCCTTCTGACTCTTCTGGCTGAAACCCTCATGTGACTCGGTGTGTTGATAAATATTATCTCATTAAGCAGACTGTGAGGCTGCTGTTATCACTGACCTGCTGCCTTCATGACAAAGAGGTACATTAACAGGAGATGTTTGACTCGTCTCCGTCCACACGTGTCCGGTAAAACGTCCATGGCGCCGGGCTGCTGCTGCAGGAGGACACTGAAGATCCGGAAAGACTCGGTGTTTCTCTGTCAGTCCAACTTCGTCTCCACAGAAGTAAGGGAGAGACGCGACTCTGTCCGCTGACGGTCCTGTCAACACTAATCCTCCTCTGAACGCACCCCTCTTATCCATGTTGGCATCAGCAGCGACAGGAAGTGAGAAACGGCCTTCAAAAATAAAAGCAGAGTTATTACACCCACGAAGCAAAGGTGGTGTTCATTTTTAATCCTGTGTATCTCTCGTGTAGAAATAATTTTCCTCTCATTTAGATTTTTTTTTTCTCAGTCTGTTTGTAAATTTTTCACAGTATAGTTATCTTACCTTTAAATTGGTTTCTTTGACGAGCTCTCAGGGATTTTTTTTGTCCCACCTGTGCAGTGTTTTATGTTATTGTATATATTTATTTCTTTTGTTTGATTATATGGACAAATAAAGAACATAAAAAGTATCATACTGCTCCTGAAAAGTGCTAGTTATTTACACATAACAGATATTTACATATTATAACACACATTATTGACCAGTCTAACTATTGATAGGCTGTCTGTAGAACACTTACTTGTATATTACATACCTGTATACATTCCTGTACAGTATATTTGCACACAGTACCTGTGCATTTATAGATTCACTTAGATTTTAGTATTTTCTCATTTTTAGCTCATTTCTTGCCTCCCTCTTTGTGTGTCATTATGTTGTTTATTTTGTGATTAATTATTTTATGTGCGTATTGTCTGTCTACATGCTGTTCTTACCTCTCAATATACATTCACTGTAAAAAAAAAAAAAAAAATCATACCAGAATTTATGGAATCATCTTATCTTTTCTCATGTTTTATCTGCTTCATTGTAATCATTTTAACTTGAAGAGTTTTGACCTGAAACGATGAGCTGAACGAATGTGCTGTACAGAGTTCAATCAACTCATTGAATTAAGTTTGTGATCAGAATATTAGCAGACTTCCTAGCAACGCACTGTTTTTGTGTAGAAGGAAATCAGATTTGTTCATATTTATGCCAGTCTGACTAAAGAGTTTCTGGTTACTTAATATAAGTTTATTGAACATGTTTTCTCAGATGCAACTGAATAAATAAAAATTAAAATTTTTGACTGATAAAGTTTATTTATTTGAATCATTACAAATTACATCTACTTATCTTTTCAAATTCGGTTGAGTTAAAAATTTAAAGCAGTCAATGTTTTTTCTAAAGTTAAAATAATAAAAAAAAAAAACTATCCTTAAAAAGTGTCTTATTTTGAAAGCCAGGAGAGGAAATTCCACCTTTAAAACTGTCTCGCTTGACATTAAATGTGTCTCAGTACAGACAACGGGCGCAGTCAGACGCAGATTTCGGGGCGAACACAGACAGCAGCCTGCATACAACCGATGACATTTAAACACCTTCATTAAAATAACACCCACATGTGCTAATGAGCAACAACTTAAGACAACCTCCTGTCCAAGTCTGTCCTCCAGTCAGACCAGCTCAGCGGTCCCACCGCCTGTAAGAAGAGAATGTCTCCCCCAGTGTTGCCACAGCAAAAAAGGAAATATTATGGGCGTGTCCTGGAAAAAGGGGGTATTCCCCCTGTGAGCCCTCACCAGGGGGAATCCTTTATTTTTTTATTTATTATTTTCTGTTTTGTTCTGTTAAGATAATCAACAACAGAATTATTTTTCAATACATGCTTTAGTGAATTAAAAAGTTTATACGGCACTTAAGAGTCTGAGTCACTTTGTGGGGTTTGGTTCATTGTCATGGATACATTCCACAGTTTTCTTCAACAAGACTGAGGCTGAGCCTCATTGCCTCACTCACAGTCTGGGGTAAATTCCAAGGAGTTCATAACCACGTACGTGTGTTGACAGGGACCACCTCCCTCCTCCACCCACAGTTGCCTGAGAAACCCACAGATGGATTAGGCCCACATAGAAACCTGGCAACAAAGAGGCAGTAAAGTTTACCAACCCGTATCTGTCATGTTCAGTGTGAAAAAAAAAGTGGGAAACACCAGGATACGGGTTGGTGACGCATGTTACATCATTTAAGAGTAGAGTCTGACTGGTCTGGGTGTGGAAAATGCCCTCACAGCGCACTCAACCTGATGTAAAGCCAGTGAAATGTGTCCTGTGGTGCACCTCAGCTCCTTTTAAGGTGTTTAATAAACTTGCTGCTAACTTTGCCAAGCAGCTTCTCATGTTCAAAGCCTCCCTGCTGCAGTGGCACGGCCTGCGTCTCTTATCTCTCCTCACACCCTGTCCGAGAGAACGGGTAAAGCGCCTCCCTTCTTTAGAACCAGCCAAGAAGAATGCATCTGCTTCTCCTCACGTGCTGATAAAGGAGCAAAGAGGCTGCCACCTTAAAGTCAATATATCTGTCCAAGGCTGCATATTTTACCTGCCTTTCCCAGGCTCAATTATACCAAGGATGTACAGAGTAGCAGGGTCATAACCTTTTACTCCCTACACACACATATCTTGATGACATTTGACATGTTGCCCTACAAAGAGCTTCATTTTAAAGAACATTTCCCCCCTGATAGCCACATTTCTCAAAACTGCTGGGCCGAAAGCCGGGATATGACTCATAAGTCAAACGTTAATTTCTTGTTCCCAGAAATAGCTATTTTTCACAAGAAAAAGCTCAAATGGTTCATATTCTTCATGTATTCTTATGATAATAATCTCCTCAGTAAAAAAAAGTTTAAACAAACCACACAACAATTACTCTTAATCCTAGAAAAATGTTTGCACTCCTTATGACTCAGGCACTGAACACTTCACTTTCCGTTAGTGACATCTAGTGGTGATAACGAGGAACTGCAGTGAAAGCATTTAAAATCTTTGACTAATAAAAGATGGTCATGATGTAACAATACAGAAACCGTGTGTTGTTTTCTTCTAGAGTGAAACATGATTTAGTGCACATAACAAACATTACTCAACATAGCAAACTTAAATATACTGAAAAATATATGTTTTGTATATGTGTTGGATGGTGAACGTGTGGGAGTACAGTTATGTACATGTGATGGAAAAAAAAAAATCCTGTAAGTGATTGTAATGAGAACATTTTCTCAAAATAACAAAACAGTATTTCGAAAATAATAATTTAGTGTAGCAAAATAATGATTTAAAAAATCTTAAAATAACGAGAAACTTTCTCAAAAAGGAGTTGTGACTTTCACAAAATAATGACTTATATCTAAAATTAATGAGAAACTTTTTTAAAACTAACTTACACTGTGCCCACGATCACATACAATACACTACATATGGGACAGTGGGGTAAGATAAGCCAATTTTTGCTGATGTTGTCCTTTAGGCCCATGATCATATATATATATATATATATATATATATATATATATGTATATATATACACATAACAACTTATAACTTATAATAACTTATATTTTATAGAAATATACGTAATAGTATTTAAAATGTAATTATTATTGCAGTAATAAAAGTAAAGGCATTTTTTAAAGACAACTTACAAAAGAAGGGGCCGGCTATAAGGTCATTTTGGGGGCCTTGGCATTGAAAAGTTTGGGAATCCCTGCTCTAAGCAAGGAAAAATGGGACAGAAGTAAAACTGAAAACAAAACAAACAAACAAACAAAAAAAACCCAACAATCTAGCCTTATTCCTGTTTCCTACCAGTTGAAATAATAAGAACACATCTTTGACAAAGAGCCTCGGAAAATATGACTTTGAAAAAAAAAAAGTGCTCCTGTGGCCCAGCTTGCCCCGGGTTTGGATGTGCATGCATCCAGTGAGTCAGACAAGGGGTAAGTAGATCTGAATCAGTGGGTAAGTTGAGGCATCTGATTGAGTTTATGGTCACATGACAACAAATACACATAGTTGCCTTGGAGCAGGGGTGGGTCAACTTAGCCACTTTCTCATCTGACCCAACTCTCCCCTGCCCAAAATGTGTACCATTCTTCAACATACTTTTTGAACGCACTGTTCAAAGCGCATCACCTCACTTCCTGAGAGCCTTCTTGCCATTTTGAGACTCGTAACCATGGTAACCCACAACAACGTCAAATTAATTTTAAAAATATATCACGCGGAGCAAAGTGAAACCTCACTTAAATTTGAATTGAAGGGTTACTGACGTTACACCAGAGCTTCCTGGGTCGCTGTCCATATTTAACTTTTATGTTGTGGTCATCACTACCACACTGCATTGTGATGGGGTGGGAGTAACTAATTACAAATACTCAAGTTACTGTAATTAAGTAGTTTTTTTTTGGGGTACTTGTACTTTCATGAGTAGATTTTCGAGCCTGCACTTTTACTCATACTTAAGTATGCATTTCAAGATGTAATCCACTTAGTTACTTTTAAAATCATACTTGAGTACTGAGTACAGTTTGAATTATAGCTGCTGCGCAGCAATGGTCGGGCCGGGCAATTTTAGGCAAAATTAGGCAATTCTGAGCAACAAGCAGAGTGTAGGAAGATGAAAAAAAGGTGGCATTCTAATGTGCATTTTACATCAGTTGAGGCTTGAACTCACAATTTCTGGCACAAGAGACTCTGCATATTGACTGATAGCTAAGCCAAATAAACAGGGAAAAGAGACAAGGGATAACAGGGAAACGTGTTGATAAAGAGTATTTGTCTCTTCCCCAAACTGCCTGGAATCATAATTATTTTAACCTTAGTAGTCTCTAATCCACATAGCATGATACCTGAACATACGACTTTCACATTTGAATGTCTGTTCTGCCTTAGCTGAGACTTGAATTCCCGACTTCTGAGACTGAGGTCCATCTTTCTATCTCACTGAGCTAATTGGCAAGTGACAGTTCATGTGTGGTTTCACAAATTGACTAAGCCAAGGATCAGGGTGCCAGGCAGCAGCCATCCATGCCATGGAAAAGCAAATTTCAAAGTGAAAGTTCCAAAGCTGTAGCACATATGGTTGATTTGTTGTGAATTTTCAAAGTTTTGAAATTTAGAGGCTTGCTGTAGCGCCACCATCAGGACTATTGTCTTGTGTTTCCAGTTGAGGACATCTGGCATGGGACTGGACCTTTGTGCAAAGTTTGGGTAGATTTCTCATATGGAAATGTTGTACAAGCTGAGGCTTGAACTCACAACCTTCAACACCAAGAACCATCCTCTATCTCACTGAGCTAATTGGCAAATGGAAACACCACTTGTATCATCACAAATTGACTAAGCCAGTCACCTGTGTGCAAGACAGCAGCTGTTAGCATGTAAAAGCAGATTTCAAATGGCTGTCAAAAATTCAGTTATTGAGACAAAAATCCCAAAATACACAAATTGCATCTAGACAGCATGGAGATGTTGGTCATTAGTTTTTAACAATGATTTATTGGCTCCATAAGTGAAAAACTGATGTTTAAAAAATGCTAATTGTTTGCATGAGAGTGAAATTCAAAATGCTGTAAAAAATTCAGTTTTTGAGATAAAATTCTGATATTTTCCAAACATCATCTACCATGACTCCAAAATTTTGTCATTTTTTTTTCATGAACATTGAAAATGTATTTAGCAAGAATTTGCAAGTATATGTTTATAATACAGTTTACAGACAAACATTTTGATGCACTGTAGGCTCAATTTTCCATAAATCAAAAATCTGTGTGGATCGTTTGTGTAGGACAGTCTGAAGATGCTCTGTAGCAGGTTTGGTGCCAATTGAGCAAAAATTGTGGGAGGAGATAGGTTTAATAAGTTTTACAGTTTTTGAAAAAAACAGAGTGATGGACTTCATAATTTGCAATAGGTTTGTAAATCTGTAGCACATATTTGGTTGATTTATTATGAATTTTCAAAATTTTGAACTTTAGAGGCTTACTGTAGCACCACCATCAGGACTATTGGCCTGTTTTTGCAGCTGAGGCAATCTGACATGGGACTGGACCTTTGTGCAAAGTTTGGTAATTTTTCGTGCATGGGAAGTAGGATTTCCTCGGAAGAAGAAGAGGAAAGAAGAACATGCAGGATTACAATAGGGTCCTGGCAGCTTAGGCTGCCCGGCCCCTAATTAATGTCCATCTGCATTTTAGTAGCCAATCAAATAATCTGATCGCAAAACAAGCCAATGAAAACAAAGACATACAAACAGAAAAACAAAACAAAACACTGCAGCAGCACAGGTTTGGAGTGAGGATGTTAACGATTAATCATTAACCGATTAATTGCCGTTAAGAATTCAATTAAAAATGTATTCATGGATATTTAATCAATAGATGTGGCAGCAGAGTTGCACCGAGCCATTTGTTGAATCAGGACAATTAAACTTAGACTTATAATTTGAAAAAAAATTACAAAAAATTATTTTTTAAAAAATATTGAAAATGAGGGACTAATATATTATTAATGATTAATCAGTTATTAGTGTTTTCACTCATTGGTTCAGGAAAAGAGAAAATTTGCAGCCCTAGTTTGGAGAGGTGACTGTGACATCAGCGCTTAAAAGTAACTAATACTCTGAGTAGTTTTTAGTACGAATACTTTGTACTTTTACTTAAGCATTTTTCTAACACCAATACTTTTACTTGTAACTGAGTAATATTTTAGCAATGTAACGGCACTTGTACTTGAGTACAGATTTTTAGTACTCTTTCCACCACTGTATTGTGGTATATATATGCTGGCATAGCATCCAGTGTTTGCAGATGTGTACTATTTCACCAGAAATAGTACACATCTGGCATACTATTGGTTTTTACGCTTTACATAAACTACAACTATAATATCTCACATACTGTTTTAGTGCATTAAATACCATGCTGGTATGAAATTTGAGAAGCAGCCTTTCTCATTATAATGACTCACACACAGGATGTTTCTTTTTCTTATTACACTGGTGAAAATGAGCCTCCACAGTACGAACACCAGGTGAAGAGGTGCAAATTATGGTGAAATTATTCATTTCTGCCTATTCACATCTCAACTTTCCAGAAGTCTAAGCAACAGATGTCAGCAAAATGCTTCTTACTGTCTTAGTTTAAAGTTGCACAGGCCAGAAACAAAGAAAAACATCTTTTTCTTCTAATGATATTTGAGCCACATCTGATCTTTTGTTACGTGTTAATCAAGCAGAATGTGACCGTTTTAAGAAGGAAACGGCAACAAAAACATGACATTTGGATTCGACAAGCTTAAAATACAGCTTTTCCTCTTAATGTGTGTTTCCAAAAACACTGACAGTAAAATTTCCTGAAAAAAGCACAAGTGAAAAATAAAGGTCAGAGGCAATAGCTTTTTGCAGAACATTTATCTCCGCCATGGAATTGTAGCATCCAGTTCCATACATCATTTCATGCACCTGGAACAGGACGAAACAAATGTCATATTAAAGCCACTTTTAAGCAATTTACTCAATTATCACACCACATGCAATTATCAGTCGCTCTGTAGTCATTATGGCAGCTCGTATGACTGTATCAAGTTCTGAATGAGTGAGCAGGCCTCGTCCAAACCAGGGTCAAAGTCACTGACAGAGTGGAAGCACAGAGAGTCTTAGCAGCCATTCACAGATAAATTACACTTCTACATCCATAGAGCATTCATAACTAGAGGGGCACTGAGAGACCACAGACCTGGATCAAAGCCAATAGTCCAGTCCTCTATGATATGCAAATTACGCTAGCCCACACTAACCTTTAAATAGGCTTATTATGGTTAGATCAACTTGGGGAAAAAAAAATCCAGTCAGGGTACTTTAGACATTGCTTATTTCTTACGTACCTGCTGCATTTGCTTCCACAGCGATGTTTTAGCTGGATGTCTTCTGTTGTATGTTCAGTCACGACACACTTTTCACTTTAAAGTAGCATTATGTAACTGTTCAACCTTAAAAGACAGCTTCACAATCAGTCTGACGCCACACTGACTTGTAATAACGCACTGTCATTCCCACTCTGTGCTCCATACGCCTGTAGTTGCACTTTGTAACTTTATTGGCAAGGTCACAACAAGTACATAACGCTGAAGGTAAATGCTGAATGTAACTTTAAAGGTTCATTTGTGGCCCCTTTACAAATGGAAACAGATACATCTGTTTCAAATGTATGTAACCGGCAGTGATATTAAGCAATAAATCCACAAGGGGGCGCCACTCAGAGTCAAACGTTACCCCAAAGAAGAGTAATAAGAGTTGGAAGTTTCTGACGAGAACAAACATGGCCACACTGAGGAAGAAGTGATAATGTACGTCCGAGAAAGAGGCAAAAGCAAAGCTGGCGTTGTAAACGGCGGTGGTCTGTGTGGCCATTTAATACATCGCAGCACGTGGACAGAGAATTCTTTTTGCTAACTGACGACAGATGTCATTTCCAATTATTTAGACTTTTAAAAACATCTTTGTCGTGTCCTGTGGTTGTGTCTCGCTTGAACTTTTGGCTACACCGCTGCACTGCTCCATTTCGTCTATACTCCTAAACTTACAGAAAATGTACAGAAATACCGATGAAATGAGCGCAGACACAGGGCTCTGTTTGTATCCATATGCATATCTAAACTTTAGCATAAATGAGCCTTAAAACTAAGTCACACACCACCAACTGTGTCACTCATTTTGGTGAAAGTGGATATATTTTATGGAGGAAACACTTTGTTTTCCCTCTGTTGTCCTCCGGCAGTTCTGCCTCAACTCTCTCTATTTTACATGGTTTCCAGATCAGGGGAGTGCTGGTGATTACACTGCTAGTACAGGAGCTTTGGACCATAGACAGTATAATAAAGAGCCTAATGGACAGAGGCGGAGCATCCGTGACATCACCCATAAATTTCTAAAGAGCTGTTGTGAAACTCAAAGTGTGGCGGCTCTGGTCGCCATCTTGGCAGTACCTGACTCAGGCTTGCCTCCTGGCTAATCCAAACATGGAGCTTGGGTGGAGCTGATGTGAATGAAAGAAGTGGCTACCGAGCAGCTAGCCATCTGTGATGGCACCCACCTGTCACTCAAAACAAACTTTAAACCTTAAAATTATTTAAATAGGTGAGTTGTATAAAAAAAATTCACCCCTGTGCAGCTGTCATGAGTGGAGGAACGTTGGCTGTCATATTTACCTCTGCTGTAAAGTTGGGGATTGACTTGCTTTTGGAGCTGCCCTCAAGTGGTTACTTGTGGAACTGCAGTTTTTGGAGTTTCTGCTTTAGCTTCTTTTTTCACTTGAGGAGGTTGCTGCTCACTTTGGACTGCCAGGAGGTGGAGTTTTTTCCAGACAGAGCTCAGCTTCCTGCTGTTGGAGATATCTGTCTGGCTTTGCTCTGTGTTGTTGCTTTTGCTTAATCTTTGGCTGCGTTCACAAGGTTTTCTTGCTAGTTTTTAATCATGAGTAATGTAATCACAACATTACTTCAGATGCACTCAAAGTGCATCAAATGTCACCTGTGTATTTGTGAATTGTGCTCTGAAACTGGTGGTACCAAATCACAAAAAAATACCAAATCTTACAATAATGTGACTTTAATTATACTGTGTTCACACATGCTTGACAGTTCAGTGTTACAATAGACCTTTTTCACAGCAGCCATGATACTAATTAAGACTTTGTTCCATTCAGGTCAAGCAGAGTCGATGTGCTGCTGTTTGTGCAGGCTGGTTGACTGGAGAGGCTCTGCTTAAGGGACCTTAATTAGTGTAATTGGTAACACCTGTGTTTAAACTACTATTTTATGTCAAAATGGCTGCTGTGGAAAAAAGGTCTGTTGACCTATTTTGCAATGTCGGTGTAAGTGAAAAATATTTTGTGTATCCACCTTGTGATTCATATCCACTCCAAAACATTTACTGGATTCAGTAACATAACCTACATGGTGAAGGTAACAAAATAGCTGCCCTGCTGGAGCTGGTCAGCTGTAGGTGCCTGTGGTGACATCAGACACCTCAGAAGTGAATCTGATAGAACAGACCTTTTTCACAGCAGTCATTATGCCATGAAATAGTGGGGAAACCACATATGTTACCAATTATACTAATTAAGGTTCCCTTCCACTCAGTTCAGAGTCAGAGTGCTGCATGTTGGCTCGCTGGAACACACCTGTCTTCACTCTATTTCATAAAACTATGGCTGCCATGAAAAAAAGTTCTCTTTGATTGAAAACACTGCAGAAGATTATCATTCGTGTACAGTAAAACCTTCCTTTCATGAAAAGTTTAGAAATTAATCTTTGATTCCTGGACATTTATTCTGCAAATGTTCATAATTTCAAAGTAAACTTGTATCACTGCTGATTTGATTTGATTTGCTCCCTGCAGATAATTTAATTTTGATTTACAAATGCTTAAATCCAGCACGAGAGTAACTGCCAAGAACAAATACGAACTGTAAAGCCTTTGACAAACAGTTTTTAATTAATTTCTACAGTTACAACAGTTTGAGTTATTTCCTGCTGCATGATTCATTCATGTGTTTCAGCTTTATGTAAAATATACAGTAAGGTACTTAACCAGATTCATGGCTTATATAATCCTTATATCTCTCACACAGCTGGAGTTTCATTGAGGATTTGAAGCCAGTCTGATACTTTCAGTGGGGCTCTGAACAAATTTCATTTGTGTTCTCGTTTCAAATACGTCCCCATGATTCACGGCCGCTTTTGAAATATGGATATTTAATGGACACGACGCATACGGGGCATAAGATGCTTCTGAGCTTTCTCTAGTAATTGAAAAAGCATCTACTTTGTGCAGTGAAGCTCTCGCCCAAGCTCCTGTCGAGAAAAGCAGTCGGCTACCATGACAACTGGAAATCTGCCATAGTAACAGTGGCTTATGCTGCTTTGTCATATGAGAGGACGGTATTGTTGGACTGTAGTGTGAAACAAACTTAACTAAAAATGACAAATAAATCAGTGACTAGCGTTGGAGGTACAGCGATATATATCTCAGGAGTGGAACAGCATGGTTTTAATTTAAAGGAGCAGTCCAAATAGCGAGTTGGAGCCACAGACTATATATTAAAGAAGTTGAAATCCCGTGCAGGCTGCAGGAACGCTGCAGAAGTGCAAAACATGCAACACTGCAAACTGACAATAACAAGCAACACATCCTCCACTGTAAGTCGATCAGCTGTTAGAGCCCACTGCTCTGAAAATACACACTCTGGAGTTGAGTTCAGTCACTGCCTGCCAGACTGCTTTAACTTTTTGCTCAATTTAACAGTTATAAACATCTGCTCATTCAAAATTGAATATTAGCATAAATTTCAACTCAAATAAACATACACACATTTGACAATCATTCGGCATTAATTTAAACTCTAATTAATGTGAAACCGGCAAACAAAACCAGTTATTCCAGCCCAGAATAGAAATTTCAAAGGACACTGCAGCTGTAGGTTTGTTGTCAGAGAAATGAGTATTTCAACTTCAGATGTTTCCTTGATTTCTGATGACATACTGTGGTCATTTGATTTATCACAGTAAATATATTCCAGATTTCTCCTTTAAACACGAACAATTCATGTGCATTTTATTTTCAGTACAAAAAGTCCAGAAGGTGTTTTCAGTAAAACTTTATTTTTCAGTGCATGAACGGAACACCATGTCAAGGTCATAGTCTATCCTTTTCAATCCATTTTTAAATATTTTCTCTTTTTTTACATAAAAAAATAATGGAGCGATTTAATATACCTCTATTTTTTTTTCCCCCAGAAAGAGCACTCAGCAAGTATTTATAAAGGTGCTGTACAATGTACAAACATTTACATCTACTGTTCCTACAGAATGTAGAAGATACCACAAGGATTGTTTATCTAATGAAGCGATGCAAGGCCACAGTATGATACAGAGATGAGATACAAAATGGACAAAATAAAAGCAGAAAGGAGAACAACAGTGCAGGGGACATAAAATAAAAAAAGGGCATTATCTGATTCACCAGAGTGAACTGCCTGTACCTGACACTCAGGGTTGGATTTACTCATTCAACCAACCAAGCTATTGCACAAAAACTTACCAATGATTGGCTCATAGTGTTTCCTCTAGTATATTTTACCCTGAAATCATCCTTATACAATCACAACCTCTTATCACAGTCAATCACAGACCTTAATCACTATTTGACCGCCACTGATATTGACTTTATCACGTTTGCTACTATACTGCGTTCCCTGAGCTCATCTGAATATGTCTTAATCTCATAAATTGTATTAGCAGCTATGTTGAGTAGATTTCCTTTTCTCTCGTTTCACAGCAGAAGCTTCAAAAATGTAGTAAAGTAACAGTGAAATTAGACTTTTTCTCATTTTCACTGACCTCACATTTGAAACCAATTGTTGATCTTACAGTGTATCCATCAGCTCGACTACCCTTAAAGGAAAAGTTCACCACTTTTAACATGGACCACCAATCAGTGTTGAATTGAAGCAATACATTTCTCAGCGCCTGCTATATTCACCATTGACTGTATATAAAGATGGACAACAAGACAGCTCCGCAAAAGTGAAGTGAAGCCAAAACATCTCGATTGCCCCCTGGTGGCTGGCTGCAATATAGGTCATAAACCCCGCCCCCTCCATGTTTGCAGATGAGACATGGCCAAACAAAGAAAATCAGAATGCATGTCAAATAATTTTTTCTGTTTAGTTCTAGTTCTTATCACATTGATGTTTGTTCAAGTCTTAATTATTATTAAATTTTTAGTGTTATTTTTATGATTTTAATCAGTTATTTGATGCTATAAAAACAGTGTTTCACATCATGACTGATGATGTAATTGAGTCAGCTGGGCGTATGGGCGGGACCTCGATACCGCGGCTCCAACCCTGATCACTACTGTGCAGACTCCGAATCCAGATGACGTTACCAGCACAAGATGGCACTGCCTTATGCACAGTTTTTGTACAGTGGAAGGAAGTGAAGACGGACTGTCCACCTTCATTTACAGTCAGTGCTACTGACCAGAAATCTGAGTTCCTCTGGTTGTGAGCCATGCCCGTGTGTCTACATGTACCAGGATGCATTGCGCGCAAGTCTCTGACATTCATGCCATGTTGTGTGTATCACCACTAGTTAGGTGACAGAAATACCCCATTTAGCACGCCACCCCCGGCTTCCCAGAGGCAGAGACTAGAAGCACAAGCTGATATAGAAGTTTTTTTGACATCCACTGACATCACTATGACACACCAGATGCAGGAAAAACAACAGATTTGCAGTTACCATTTGGTAACTTGTCATTTTCAGCAGGTAGGTTGCTTGCTCGGAGGCTGTTGTTGTTTCCCATAGCGATGAGGATTTTGAAATGGATGCCACCTTAAATATGCAGCAAATGGCAGGTTTATATCCACAGTGTACATCTGGTGAGTCAGACCAAGTTTATGTTAGTCTCATCTGCCTGACTCATTGATCCTTTATCTGACTGAGGTTTGTGCAAATTAGAATCTTTGGCCTCGACCACGGCTCTGGATAATCAGTACCCTAACTGTGCTGTGTATTCATAAATCCATGGAGTTGTCTGCGACTTTTCTCTGAATACCGTCAGTCAGTTTTGTCTTCTGGTACTAGACAATCAGAGATCTCGCTGCCAACTGATTGTCTGGGGATTTTTAAATGCAAAATAGCTGCTTGAACAGTGGCGAGTACAGCCAGGAACAAACCTAAGCCCCTTAGTTTTCTCAAGGACATGCTTTACTAGAAACAACCATTCTCCTCAGCAGTAAGCACACAACATCACCGACACAAACAGACTTTGGATTTGTTTGGCAATGGATTTTTTGAACTCTCAAATTGTTTTCATCTAGTTTTAGCAGTGAAAGGTAAGAGATTGTCTCAGTCTCTACTGAGAAAAAACATTTAGATACTGACTTGTGAGTCTACAAATTGCACTGAGAAATGTATCACTTCAATACACTCAATAAAACAATAAATTTACCATCAACACTGACTGGACATCCACATTAGATTTTCCCTTTAAAATAAGTAAGAAAGTGGAATCTCTCCATACCTGTCACACACCAGCAGCATGCTCAATATCTCACTAAACCCCCACATCACTCTCTAAGCTCCATTATCCTTCAAGCTACCCTGGAACATAATCACACAGCAGGACTGACAGATACATTTAAAACCCTTATTTTTTCTTTTTTCAGTAGGCAAAGGTAAAACCATCAGGGGCATGACTCAGACCTTGCACAGTATTATATAAATTGCCATTTTGGCCTTAAACAGTGAACCTTTTAGAAAAAAAAAATGAAATCGCTTTATAAAAATAACAATAATAGTAAAATGATAATGCATTGGTAGCAAGTCAACATCACGAATTAAATACAACTCATGGTCATTCTGTTATGCTACAAGGGCAGATGCAGTGCAATGGAATTCAATAGATATTTAAAAGTTAGAATCTGCAAAACATGACACATTCAAATATATATATAATATTATATTTCACAATGAGACACGTTTTGAGCAATTTGCAAACATTTGGTACAGCGGTTTGCACGCTACCTATACATTTCATGAACTACAAGATCCATGGTAATCCCTACCACTGAAGTACGTCGGAAGGATGGTGAAAGCTCAAATAACATGGGACAAATCTTTGAAGTCTATATCAAAATGTGGAATGGCTTGGTACAGCTACATATACACATATTAATCTATCATCTCAATAAATTACACACAGGTTGGTTATCATACACATGGTAAACAAGTTCTCAAACCACAAGTTTCTGGTCTTTTTAATGATACTGTTTGTATGAAGGAGAGTCATGTCTATATAACCATAGAACAGTCTACAGTCCCCGGTAAAGTGAACGCTTGCTGGGTTGTATTAGAAATCTGCCTGGTGTTGAGAATGAGAATATAAACAAGAAACATCCTCAGTGATGTGCAGAACACGTGCAGTAAAACAAACAGAAGGACCGACTGCATGCAGCTGAGCAAACTTCTAAGAAAAAGACAAGTCAAAATATTCCACAATGAGACCGAGAGCGAAAATAAACCCTAGATGGCAGTCACGTGTGGTGTATACTACAGGCGAGAGGCCTTTCTTTGCATATGGGTCATTGCATTGTAATGGGTGAAGCGCTGTTGGTTGTCGTTGTTCCACAGGAGGCTCCCAGGATTGGCACATATTCACATTTCAAAAAGTCTTGTCTGGCAAAGGCCCCAAGCATGCCGCACATGCTTAAAGAGACAGTTCACCCCAAAATCAAAAATACATATTTTTCCTCTTACCTGTAGTGTCATTTATTCATCGAGATAGCTTCAATGTGAGCTGCTGAGCTTTGGAGATATACACTGTAGAATTATCTGCTTTTTCTCAAATATAATACGACTAAATGACACTTAGCTTGTGGGGCTCAAAGCGGCAAAAAATATACAATTATAAAACTCAACAACAGCGTCACTTTCCAGAAATCATGACCCGAACAGTTTCATGTACAAACAATTTTAGTTCTGGTAGAAAGAAAGTAGTGCTGGTAGATTCTACTGCGGGAAGAAAGTAGTTCTGTGGGAACTATTTTCTTTCTACCGAACTAACCAGCCAATCGTTTCACCGTGCAGAAGGAAGCATGCCTCCGCTCGCGGACGAGAGAATCTTTTAGGGCATTCCTTGCGGAAGGAAAATGCACGCTTCATTCTGCAAACTTTTTACTTTTTCTCCCGACATTTTTACACAAATATCTGTACTTTCTACTCATTACAGTTTCAAAACAGGCTTGTTACTTTGGTTGTAGTGCAAGATGAAAACAAGGTAAAACAGCCTAAAAGATTTAACAAATCGAAGAGGACGTCAAAGATGTGATGAGACATAACAAAATGTAACAAAAATGATGAAAACATTGGAACAATAAGGCGTGACAAGATGAAAGTGATGCAAAAGACGCAACAAAACGAAAACAACATAACAAGATGAAAATGTCATAACAAGATGAAAACAATGCAACAAAACATAACAAGACAAAAGATAAAAGACGTAACAGGACATAACAAGATAAAAACAACGAAAAGATGTGACAAGATGAAACAGACAGAGAGGTGGAACTCAACCGCAGATATTGTTTTGGTTCAGTTAGCTTTGCACAAAAACAGCTGGTAGAAATGTTCTTCAGATGGCGACTTTTTACTTTTACACTTTAAGTACATTTCAGAGCCTGTACTTTTTCATTTTTACTTGAGTAAAGAAGGTGAATCGGTACTTCTACTTTCACCAGCGTCTTTTTTACACAAGTATCTGTACAGAAAGACACTGCTTTCTTTCTACGTTAGAATCTACCAGTATTATTTTCTTTCTACCAGAAAGAAAATAGTTCCAACATGACACTGCTCACAACAGGGTCTGTGGATTATCTTGAGGATCAAAGGGAAAAACACTACTTTGTTTCTGCAGTAGAATCTAATAATACTACTTTCTTTCTACTAGAAAGAAAATAGTTCCTACATGAAACTGCTCACAACAAGGTCTTGAGCAACCAGGTCATGATTTCTGGAAAGAAACACTGGTGTTGAGTTATTCAAGAGTATTTTTTTTTTTTGCCGTTTTGAGCACCACAAGCTGAGAGCCATCTAGTTCTATTATATTCAAGAGAAAGCAGACATCTCTATAGCCAATATCTTCAAAAATCAGCAAACTTGCACCAAAACTATCTACTTGGACAAAAAGCACTACAGGCCAGAGGAAGAAATGCGCATTTTTGATTTTGGGGTGAACTGTCCCTTTAAGTCCCACATCATCAAAGATGCTGAAGCAGCGGACAAGGCGGAGGGGAGCTGCTACATGCCATATGTGATGTCACAGGACTCCCAAAAAAAGACCTTGTCAAAAGACAAATCTGGGCATGGTCCGAAGGGTAATAAAAGTGGCACCATGTTCTCTGTTTTTATGGAAGAACTCAGAAAAACAATCCGCTGAGGGTGCTGTTAAATATTCCATGGCACAGCTCAAAGTCTGGGTGATTCAATATTCTATCACAAAGGGTCACGGAGGACCTCTGCCTCGGAGAGGATTTTGGCTGAGCTGGGCATTTTCCAAGGGCCGGGGCTAAGAGGTCCCTTTGGGCTCTGCAGGGTCCCTGGAATACTGTTTAGAGAGGCTGCAATGCCTTCTCTACTAGCACTGACGTCTTTGGAGTAAGAAAACGTGTCTTCCTTTCCTTTTGCCTCTCTTGGCGATACCACGGAACCTTTCCTGCTCCATAATTCCTTAAAAGACAACAGCGAATCTCTTTTGTTGAGAGTCTCTTTGCTCGATTTCATGCCTTCCGTAGAGTTCCTGTTAGCGTCTCTCTGCTTTGAGTCTTTACCTGCACCTTTCTCGGTCTCTCTGACTGTACGAGGAGACGTCCTGCGGTGGTGAGACTCTCCTGCCACCCTTCTTTTAAAGCTCTCTTGCTCACGGCTCGCTCCTCTCCCTTCCGTTTCCCTTCCTTGTGTGTATCGTCTGATCTCAAGATTCCCCCCTTTGCCATTTTTCTTTTCATGATCCAAGCTCTCTCTGCTGGAAGAGTCTTTTAATCTCCTTTGAGGGCCTCGCTCGTGCTCTGCGCGCTGCAGGGTCGGAGCCACTTGCCGTCCATCTTGAGGAGACTTCCTAGGGCTCGCGGATCGTGTTTTTGTCTGAGACGTCCTGTTCCTGCTCGGCGTTTCTGCCTCAGTCTTTTTGGGAGTGTGGTGTTGCTCTTTGGCTTTAGGAAATGTCTCCCCCGTTTTCTTTGGGCTGCTTAGCTCTCTCTTCGAGTCTTTTGTGGGCCTGGTCCTCTTGTAGAAGTTCATACGCTCAGGGGAGGCGGGAGAGAGCCTTTCTTCTACCACCTCCTCGTCTGCCCACTCACCACTCTCCTCCACTGAGCTTAAACCCCTGCCGCTGTGGGGCTTGTAGCCTTGTGGGGATATGGTGCTCCAGCTGCGGGAGTGTTTCAGTTTGCTGGAGGAGGGAGAGGAAACAAAGATGGAAGCCCCAGTGGGATATGGAGAGGACAAGGGTGATGTGTCAGAGAGAAACACCTCTCCGGAATAGCTTGTGGGTGAAATGAGTTTTTGATCATGTTGACCTGGAAAAGAAGCACATAGTTTATATGCAGACACGCTAATATTAGAAGTTCCTCACACAATACTGAAATCAATAAGAGAAGGAAGAGAAAATATATTATACTGAGAGGTTAAACGGATAGTTTGGATTATTTAATGTGAGGTTGTATGAGGTACTTATCAATAGTCAGTGTGTTGCCTACAGTAGATGCTGGTCGATGCCCCCAGTTTGGAGAAACACCAGCGCAGAAGCCAATTAAGGTATATTTTAGCCACTTAAAAAAGGTCCACCTAAAAAAATCAAATCACTTTAAGTGTATGCTATATTTATAACACTTTCACAGCTTTACCTTGCCACCAGATAGCCTTTTCTGATTGAAAAGTGCCTTTATCTAAGCCAAATATCACTCTCGCCAAATCAACCAAACTCCATAGACAAAATCAGTAATTTTACCTTGCAGAGGGATGGGAGATGCTGGTCTACTGCTGCCTCGATCTGTTAGTTTGTTTGTGCTATTATGTGACTTTAGTGAATCCAAACTAGCCTTTTAAAACACAGAAATCACACAATATCACAAACAAACTAAAAGATTGAGGCAATGGTAGACAAGCAACTCCATCTCTGAGCAAGGTAAAATTACTGGTTTCACCCATGGGGTTTGGTTGGATTGGAGAGTGCTATTTGTGCTATTATATAAAGGTGGTTCCCTACGGACGCGTATTGCTGCCACACCAGGAAAAAATAATGGATCAGTATTATAACGTGAAAAGTTTATTGTTCTAACAAGAAGTTTTTCACATTATAACAATATATTTTCACGTTAAAATGTGATAACTTATATTGTAAGTTCTTTACAATATAAATTATCACGTTATAACATTAAACTATATTGTTATAACGTGAAAATATATTGTCATAATGTGAAACTTTTCATGTTCTTACAATATAAGTTATCACGTTTTAACATGAAACTATACTGTTATAACGTGAAAAACTTCTTGTTAGAACAATAAACTTTTCACTTTATAACGTAATACTGATCCATTATTTTTTTCCTGATGTGGCAGCAATACGCTTCCGTAGTTCCCCATCAGGAAAAGCTGTCTGAAGCAATGAAAATATTCTAAACATAGTGTAAACTTAAACTCTTATTGATCTTTTGAGGTGGACATCTTTTAAGCAGCTAAAATACCTTGTTATGCTGACCCTGTCTGCAGCAGTACACTGCAAAAACTTAAAATTTCAAGGCAACTTAGTGCAACATATTTTTGAGTTTTGAGCTCAACTCAAACTCAGTGTTAAACTAAAATAATTTATTCTTCTTCGTTTCAATAAACTTGAATCTCTGAGTTCTAGAAACCCCTAAAATTGTATTTCAGAAATTGTTAAACTCATTAAAGTGAATACTGGTTAATATTTTAATATTTTCAATTAAACCTTTTTCAAAACTTTAAGACTTAGAGTGGGGCTCAGAACTCAGAAATCTATTCCAGTAAGTTGCCTTGAATTTTGTGTTGTCTCAACATTTCTTTTTTTACTGTAGGCAATAGACTGACTATCAATACGTACCTCATACATTAAATAATCTTAACTATCCCTTTAACAGAGGGAAGATATGAGAGAAAGGGAAGAATTACCAAGGTAAAAGAGAAGAGGCCACTAAAAGCAGTGAAGATGTTAGTGTTGGTGCTCAGTGTAGTAGCACACAGTAGAAGAAGCTGTACTACCTGCATCAGGGGCAAGAGAAAAAAAAATAAAAAGAGCCAAAAGGAAGAAGATGGTTAGAGATTAAATGAATAAACAAAGACAGTACATTCAAATCAATACGTGGCGGTGTTCCAAAATAGGCTCCATCAATTAACAAACGGATGGAGTCATTATCATTGGCTAAACATTAGGTGGATTTATGGATTCAGTACGTATTTAACTACTGTCAGTGTGCCCTCTTTATAAAACAGTAAACACATTTAGGATATAAATCCAATTTGGTTGCTATTGAACGAACCATTTTTGCATTGTAAACATGTAAATGTTTTATTTCAAACATTAATCAAACGGGCCACAGTTAAAACTTAATTATGCTGTAAAATTTAAAGGAATAGATCTGACATTTTGTGAAATAGGCTTAGCCAAGTGTAAGAGGAGAAGGTTATTACAACTGACTGTTCCAAAGTCCTGCCTTTTTGCTCTGTGCTATGTTCTGTACAAGTGAGCGAACTTGGTACCTTTTCTTTTTTATATTTGGTTCACTATTGTTATCAAAACACTAGCTAATGAGCTCACTTAAGATGTGAATATATGTCGCTTTTACAGGTCCTCTATAACCATCTCCAAAATTTGGGTTTCTTTTCAACACAGAGAAAGTTGAAAGAGGTACGAAGCTTGCTCAACTATCATTGGAGCACAGAGTGAAAAGGGGCGGGACTTAGGAAGGGTAAATTCTCACATCACTGCTCTAAATATAAAGTTATAGTCCGGAGTTGGTGAGATAAGATTAGCATCAAGACTGGTCAGCCTGTCTCTGCCTTCAAGCACTATAAAGCTAAAAAAAACAAACACATTGGTCTTGTTTGTTAAATTCATACAAAAAAACACAAAGTGTGAAGTGAGGAAGTTACTGCTCCTGGCCAAGAAACTGTCAGGCACAAAACACCAGTGACACAGCAACTTGTTGTTTTTACACTTTGGTTTTAGTACAAATTTAACAATGGTGATATAACAGGTTAAACTTCAGAGGTGGTTGCTGGCAGATTGTTTTTACCTTTGGACAGAGCAGGGCTAGCTGTTTCCTACTGCTTTCAGTCTTCATGCTAAGCTAAGCTAACAGGCCACTGGCTCTAGTTTCAACTTAAACAGACAAATATGAGAGAATATTTTCCAAGCTATTCTTTTAATGACTTTATCATGAAAACAGTTAAATTATTTCTCGGAGGAAAGACATGATTATATGTCATTTACAGTCGTTTAGATCTGAAATACAGATGATTCAATAATGATGACAGATGACAGTTTCATTACACCATGTTTTTAGTCTAAATCTTCACTGTAGATCCTTAGCTTGGAGCCATTTACATGTGTCCATGCACAGTGAAGAGCATGTTGGGGCTATCGGAGACATTTTATGTTATTTTTCATTTGCTTTTTTCCGTTTGAAAACTGGACACCATTTATTTTCATTGTTTGGGTGATTTTGCAACACTGTTTTCCTGTGAAACTCCAGCAGTGTGTGTGGACTAAAAAAAACTAAACCCCACCTTAGTCTCCTAGCTAAAGACTGATGTAGATTTGCTTGCGTTTTGCTAACTTAAGATGTAACTATATGTTGTTTTTACGGGTACAGGAGAGGAGAAAGTTCACCGATGTTTGCTTAACTGTTATTGGAGCACAAATTAAAAATTGGGCTTAGTTGGCTGGTATTTATTAACCGATGACGACTATACAGTCCTTCACATTGTACCACAACAGGTTCTGAATTGAACATTAAGTTTGTAGGCACAAAAGCTAAACTAAAACTTGAGTGGAAAACTTGCTTCGGTCTCCAGACTGTATATTGAATCATCACTGAATGAACTGCGTGTTCACAGTACTTACTGCCGTCTTGAGCCAGGCCCGCTCCAGGTCTCAGCAGCAGCACCACTTTGTTTCCTCCAGCCTGGATCAGCTCAATAGCCCGCGTGTGGGAGATGCCGCGTGCCGGCTCCCCGTTAATCTCCACTATCTCATCTCCAACCTGTCAGCGATACGGAAAATGCAATTATTAAACACAAACACACCTTCTAAAGCCCAGGATACTCTGCTGTGCATGCACACACACTTTCATTCAAACATACAGAAGCGATATGCTAATACACAGATAATCAAAGAATCTGAATTTCATAACCCACACACAGGCACACACACACGCAAACACACATACACACACACACACACAGTCCTTGTAATACCCTGGAGGTACCATCTATTATTGGAAATGACAAAATAACTCAGGATAAAGCGTGTAAACATGTCAGTCCGTTAAGATCTAATCGGTGTTGACATTCCTCTCCACCCTTGGATAGGCAAAGTCATGCCCAGAGACCACAGTCTGGCAAGTCTAAGATTGATTCCAGCTCGGAGCTTCTTCTCTGCTCCCTTCCTTCTCATCCTAATAATAATAATGTGATAAGTTCATCCCCATGGGGAAATTCTAATTTTGCTGAACCTCTTGCATAGACGGAAAAAGTACAGGGTCAATTACAGAGTGACCTTCCTGCAAAATGGTCAGTGTCATACTTAAGGACACTTGAAGACGGGTGGATGCTTGCTGATGTGGACGGATGGATGGTTAGACACTCAAGAATGTGCAGAAACTATAAATAATGCACAAGAACGAAATCTAATCAAATCTGAAATGGAACTCTTTCTGTTTGCTGTGCAGAGAGCTTGAATTACTTTGCTAACTCAAAACAAAAAAAAAAACAAAAAAAACCTGCAAACACATCGTAGCTGAAAGCGTCTGCAGCATTATACCCTCAACATTGTAACTGGCAGTTGTTGAAACACAATTCATTAGTTTAATCTCTCTGGAGCATTCAGCACAAGGCAACAGAAATTATATTATTCCTGATTCACCTCTCTCCTTCATAAACAAGTAAATGTGCAAAATTAGATTGCAGCATTGTAATGGTCTATATAATAGCACGCCAAACTGTATCTAACAACACTGAGCGGACTCCAGTGACCAAGAATGCTTTGACTTTTATTTAATCAAGTGCCATTTTTTTTTTCTAGATATTTCTGGTTAGCTGGAGGCCCGGCGGACGGCCACGTTTGTCGGGCCAAAACTCGGAGACTCCTCAGCATCTCTGGCTAAACGCCGGTGACATTTGGTTGGCTGTTCACCGTCCAGACAGAATGAATCTTAATGATTCTGGTGACTCCGTGACCTTTCCTGTAGCCCGACCCACACTTTCTATTTGCAGAGATCCCATGAACTTTGTTTAGGTCAGCTCTGCGCACAAGATTTCTCAAAATCTGATATGTTAATTTCAATGAAATACATCGAGCACATTCATTAACCCTTTGGGGAAAGGACCTTTGATATTAATGACCCCATGACCTTTCTGTTAGAACTGTCCTGAGGGCAAACTTTCTCTTTCAGCCGTACCACTGTTAAGACTCTAAGAAAAGCAAAATTAGTAGTATGTATTTTTCTCCATGCAACACTGAGTATTAAAAGTAAAGGTCAGCTTTATTGTCACATAAAATTTAACAGAGTACAATGTACAGTGATTGCCACCTCTTGTGCCTTTATGTTTAAAAAAAATGCCACTAAAGGATTCCCCCTGTGGTTCATAAAATATGACAGAGTGCTCTCTAAGGTTCCCTTCCAGTAGACAAAATGTGATAAACACGATGAAGTGAGGTGGGGGCTTCTCAACCTTTTCTAACTGGAAGCCCACTTATAATTGTTAGAAACAATCCCAAACAAATGAGAATTCGCCTTCATGAATTCAAATTTAATTTATTAATTTCTTCACCACACACTTTGGAGCTTTTACTGGTGCAGGGTCGTCTCAAACATAACTTTATTTTCAAAAACCAAACCATTTTATCTCACTGCATGTCTGCTTCTGAGGGAACGTTAGCTGGTTAACAGTGGCAATGAAACATGTTTGCCTCTACATGATCATGTCTCGTGATCGCCGTGGTGACATTAAGATGTAACTGGTTATTGAAATTATGCATTTTATTTTAACTTTTTCACAATAAAAGAAATATGCACACAATAGACCAGAGGTGGAGAATTATTTTTCATGTGTGGCCACATGAGAAATTGATCAGGCTGCTGTGGGCCAAACACAAATGATATAAGGTCCTAATAATGGCTAAATATCTAATAACGAAATGGTCAAAAGTGTTATAGGTCACCCTTTCTGAATTGTCATGCGATGAATTGTGGGTTAATATTTTGTTGGCAATGTCCAATACTTGATGTTTTACAGTGAACCATGCCTTTCGGCAAACACTCTAAAAAACACTACTGATTTTTAATTCATACTTTGTAAGCAAAGATTTGTGACAGTGACATCTATCTTCAGGCATTTTGCTTCCCTTTCCCTCTAATGTAACCACTACCCTGAGGCAGGAACGAGTAAGCACATATTGTCCGTACAGACTGCACTAACAGTAGTGCTCTAATGCTGATGTTACAGGGACTGTTCTGATTGCGAGTAAAAGTTGACCTTTTTACTCAGATGTTTTGCAGATGGTGGTGTGTTCCCTAATGATGGTTTCTGTAAAATTAGATTTAAAAAATGCAAGATATTGCAATACACTGAAGTGCAACCCCTGCACTGATACGTACCATGTCGTCAGGTTCTTGCAAATATAGAGCCCTACTGCCAGATGCCACTAGAGTGCTTTAGACATTTTGAGTCAGTATTATCTGGCCAAAGGGTCAGTTCAAAATTTTCATAGGTCAATATTTAAAAAAAAAAAAAAAATCCTGTGGCATTTCTGCTTTATTATTAAGGCAGTGAAGGCCAAGCAGGACAGGGATGAGCAGAGAGGAGGTGACATGGCATGGCCCAGTTTGGAAACGAATCCCGGAAGCTGTGGTAAGTACTCACCAGGCGAGCTTCTGTGTGGCTCCTTTACAGATCAGTATCAACAAGTAAAACTTTAAAATCCCTCAGAGTGCTTCTAACATCGGTTTTCTCATTTTATTCCATCGGTAATAATAAAAAGAGCACTCACGTGGATCCTTCCGTCCAGCTGAGCAGGTCCGTCCTCAGCCAGTCTCAGGATGTACAGGCCCATGTTGTACTCTGTCCCCCCTCGCAGACTGAAGCCAAAGCCCCTGGGACCCCTCTCTAACTCCACTGTCAGACAGCCCTGCACAGCAGAAAGACAACACTCAGTCATTAATACATGCACATGCAGACAGATTCACACATGCACAAACATACATCATGTACAGAATAATCATAGTTTTAATTTTGGACGAGCTAAGGGCTCCTCTGAAAGCCTACTTTGAGAAACTTAAGAAGCTCTAAAACATGATGTTCCTGAAATAAATAATAAAAGTACAAAATGCCAATGTTGTCTGTTTATTCAATCTTTACATTACAATTTCTGAACATTTATCTTCCCTAATTAATACAATGCTGCTTCTGTTGTTTGCTGTGTGTGCCATGGGGGAGTTTCTTTTGTTTTTTTTGCTCTTGATCAATAAATGTATTATTTGATTTTGAAACAGTAGTTTTATGTTGGTGTCATTTAGCCTCTAGGAAATGTTGATGACAGTTTTAACTGTCTATAGTATTAACAGTTGGATGTTTTTTGCAGTGTTATATGCACATGCACGTGACATGTTTTGTAACTGTGTGCAGTGAAAAATAGAACCCTGAGTATAACGTATTGTTAGATCAGATGTATAATAATAACTTCTCTTACATAGAACCTTTAAAAACAGAGATTACAAAGTGCTTTGACAGACAAAGCAAAAAAACAGGAGTCCCAGGAGGCATTATCACAACACAAAGCCAAAGCAATGAGGCCAAACAGAAGCAAGACAATATTAAACTAAATTAGAAGTAAAACTAAGACAAGCAAAAGACACAAACACATAGTAAAAATAAGCCAGAACAGTAAAAGAGACATGAACATGAAAACAAGACAACATGTCAATAAGAACAATTAGAAATAAAGGGAAAATAATGCATCACATGATGTTTTTGGTCAATATAAATAAATAAAAGGAATAAAGTTGATAAAATGACAACGTAATGCCAATAAAGAATAAAAGAAAAAAAAAACACTGAAACAGATTAAAAAGACAACATCACATGAAAGCACACAATATATATATATTTATGTATTAAATTAAGCTCCAGCCCAACCTCCTCCAAAGAATAAGCAGTTATAGATAACAGATGGATGGATGGACGGATATATTATTTTTTCCTACAGTCATAAAGATCGGAGCTTATATCCCTATTATGTGAAAACTTGAGCCGCCTGAACCTTCAGATAGTTGCTAAGACAACATATAGCCGAAGGAATAAGAGGATTATTTCTTACCTGGTTGGGTCCCGTCACACACAGCGTTCCCTGCTCACCGAGTGGAAGAGTTTTGTGGTCGGACCAGTTGACTCCCTCCCTCTTCTCCTCCACATCCAGGTTATAACTAAAACAAGCAGCAGATGTGTTCCTTCAGTAAAACATGCTGTAAACAGCATGCTGCAGGCCACAAACACAAGAGGCCATTATGCAAAACTTAGAATCTAATTTAATGCTGGATATTAAATGGGAGAGAGCTGCTTTTCTCACACTTGGATATTTTAATTTGCGTGCCGTATTGTACTATATGTTCTATAGTGTACACGGTATTATCTTGCATATTTTTATGTTTATTACACCGATGTCTAGCCGAGGGCAATTCCCCAAATCCCCAATTGGTTTCAAGAGAATTTGTCAGGGCAGGTAGCAACATCATTGTATTAATATCACAATAACCATGCTATAATGTGATTTATTTTCAATTTTAGAGGAGTTTCTTGTTGCATTTACTATCTACTTCTGTGCATATTCTCCTCAGGCCAAAAGTGGGGATGAGAGCAGTAAGTCAGGATATTGTCCATTCAAATTTGGAGAGAGAGAAAAAAAAAATTTAAAAAGGGCAGCACAATCATTTTTTCTCAGCATTATCTAATGTGACATGTTTGCAAAGGCACATTTTGGTGACATGGGGCATATTTCGTGCTTTTGAGGTACAAATAGTGAGAGTTCAAAAACTGACATGCTCCAGTTTGGAGAAGCAGAGAGGAGCACCAGCAAATGTATTTTAGCCACTTAGAAAAGGTCCACCTAAAAAAAAAAAAAATCAATCAATTTAAGTGTACACTATATTTAGAATATTTTCACTGCTTTGCTTTGCTGTCAGACAGCCTTTTTAGACAGAAAACCTTTGTTATATAAGCTATATATTGTTCTCTCTTACTCAACCAGACTTTCTTCATTTTTAAATTTGTTTTTTGGGCTTTTTGCCTTTATTGGATAGCATAGCTGAAGAACAGACAAGAGGGGGTAGAGAGAGAGGGGATGACACGTAGCAAAGGGCCGCAGGCGGGTGTCAAACCAGTGGCTGCTGCAGAGGACTAACAGCCTCCATACATGGGGCGGACGCTCTACCAACTGAGCTACAGGGCCGCCCCAGACTTCATCTTACCTCACAGAACACAGGAGTTGTTGGTCAACCACTGGCTGAATTTGTTAGCTTGTTTATGATATTGTTTGACTTTGGTGAATCTGAACTAACATTTTCAAATATCGAAGTCACACAATGATGCAACTCCTGTGTTCTGTGAGGTAAAATTGCTGATTTTGCCAATGGAGTCTTGTTGAGTGAGAAAGAGTTACATTTGGCTTTTAAAATGGCTGCGTCCCGTCAGAAAAGGTTCTCTGACAACAAGGTCAAGTGGTGAAAATAGTCTGAATAGAGTGTACACTTTGATACTGATTTTTTTAGGCAGGTCTATTTTTAGGTGGCTAAAAAAATGTTTATCTGCTGACTCTGTCCACAGCGGTACCTTGTTTAGCTTCCTACACTGGTGCTCCTGCTGCTTCTTCAAAATTGGGACGTGCCCATCACCACCTACTTTCTTTTTTGTTGTGTTGAGTGGATCCTTACCGTTCATCCTGCAGCGCTGACCTCTGCCCCACGGCTCTGTGCTGCAGAGCCGGACTCTGTTTGGCTGAACTGGCTCCAGACGGAGGGCCTTTGTATTCTAAAACACATTTTGATATTACAGCACTTAGTGTAAAAATGCACATTCAGTACAAAGAATCCTGCAACAAGATGTTTTATATTCATTTTAAAGTAAAAAGGTTCATCAGTCTATTCTCTTTCATAAAATAAAGAAAACTTTTAACATTATTACAAATTATAACAATTATCAGTAACACTTAATGATAACTATCATTAATAAGTGGTAAATTGATATTAAATAATAGAAATGCTATAACTGACATTTTTCAAGACATTTTTCTTATGTGTGCAATAATAATACTGTTTACTAATGTAACCAGGGTTTAATTTTTATTTCATATTAAACAAACTAATGATAAAATAACAAATTAAACCATTACAAATACTTACTAAACATTATTTAATATAGTTCCATTGTTTGTTAACAGTAAAGTAATGATCAAACCTACTTCAAGGAGTTTTAACTGGTTATGAAACAGTCTGAATTTATTACTGATGTCTCTATATGACCTACATACTGTAAGTAAATGAGACCATTCATGAGAAGATCAGCTGTTTGTATATAGTTATTCATAATGGCTGCCACCGGGTCAGATTCTCTGTGAAATCAGATGAAACGAGTCTGCGTGGTTATGCTGGTGGAACCAGTTTTGTCCACAGAAGCCTCCAAAATCAACACAATATGAAAGTTCCTTATAATATCTTAATTTAATTAACTACCAATTTACTATTTATTAATGATGGCTACTATAAAGTCTTATCACACGACATTATAATTTTCTTTCATTAAATCCTGTCAAGAGAAACAGGGATCTCCCCTTTTCAATTTTGGAATAACTTAATTTAGAACTAAATTTTTAATACTGACACTAAAATATTCATATCTTCTTATTATGTGTGTGGTTGATTGCTTTGAAAAACTAATTTATCCCTCTGCAGACGACGAAGTTTAAGAGTCGTATGGAACCAAAGTGATCATAAGAGCAACGCACGACTATAATAAATGCAGATGTGTTCGCTCACCATCCTCAGGAACCACAGTGAGGGTGACAACATTGCCGGCGTCTTTGATAAGCTGAACAATGTCATTGTGAGAGAGCTCGATGATGGAGCGTCCGTTGACCGCTGAGATACGATCTCCGACGTGCAGCAGGCCGCAGCGGTCGGTGGGGCTGCCTTCAATGATTCGGCCAATTTTGTGCGGAATGACTGAAATTGCAGATAAGAGAGAGAGATGAGACATTAAGAGCCAGAAGGAGTGACCGTTATGAAAACCTTGAAATATATCTAGAAAGCCAACATAATGGTCGACTCTGTAGCTCAGCAAAACTGCTGCGTTCGCTAAAATCTGCTCAGTGTGTTGAATTTTTGATGAAGACTGAGAGTATCAGCTTCAAAGGAGACAAACACACTTCACTCTGTGCATATAACTGTTTCTTCTTTGCCTCTTTGAAGTGAGTTATACCATTAAATCCACTTTTCATGTGGACGTCCAATCAGTGTTGATGGTACATGCAGTCAACTGAAGCAATAAAATGTGTCCAGTTTGTGCTTTTTCGAACAAGAAAGCTGAGTTCTTCTGCTGCAAAATCAGTAGTTCTTCCTGCATCCAGTGATGTCACAGTGATGTCACTGGATGCAGGAAGAACTACAGGCTGTTTCAGCTCGGATTTCTAGTCTTCAGCTCTGGGCAGTCAGGGTGCTTGCACTGTAAAAATGAAAAAGTTGAGAACGGATTTTTAGTTTTGAGCCCAAGTCAAATTCTTTTTGAAAGAAGTTTTGAAAAAGTTTTACCATCTACTGATCTTTTGTTGAGATTATTTAAAAACTCAAAACATTGTATTAAAAAAAAAGAGCAAATTCATTAAAATGAAAGTAAATGTAATGTTTTTTTTTGTTTTCAATTAAAAACATTTAATTTTTCAGGCCCTAAAAAAAGACAAATCAGGTTTGCAGGTTTTTTTTCTTTTTTTTTTTTTCTCTCTCTTTTTTTGGTTTATAAAACTCAAAGATTCAAGCTAATCTAAAGAAGGAAAGTAAATTATCTCAGCAAAACTTTTTAAAGTTTATTCAAAACTTTTGTTGGACTAAAAATTCAGAACTCTATTGCAGTGCGTTGCCTTGAAATTTGAAGTCATTTCAACTATTTTTTTTTACAGTGTGCTAGTTGAGTATTCATGTCATACAACACTTTGTTTTGGGCAACAAAGTAAGAGGCTAAGGTGGTGATACACGGCAACATGGTTGTGGGTGTCAGAAACCAGAGCGCAATGCATCCTGGTACATGCAGGCACTGCCGGCGAGGCTTTATGAGCAGGAGAACTCATTTTTCTTGCTCAACATAAAACACACTGAAGAAATTATTGCTCCAACTGACTGGAAATTCACATAAAAAGTGCTAAAGTTTCCCTTTAAATATACAGCAGCTCACAGAAATCCCTGTGAGTCCCAGTTCTTTAGTGATGCTCAGATTTCACATCCACATACAGCTGACAAGCCATCTGAAAACCAGCGATCAATACCGTGAGTGTTTATCTTCTTGCCTTTGTCATTATTGTCATTTTCTTCATGATTTTTATGAAAATTACGTTATGATGGACTCCATTTTGTACTTTTATTATACCAAACAGGTGATCTCATGTAGGTTGGAATGTGACACTTGTCAGAAAAAATACAAAAAATATTTAAATATTTTGAAATCTGCGTGAGAGAATGATTTGTGATTGGACATATTAAACAATCAGTGGAAAGACATTTGCACATAAAGCATCAATATACTGTACATTATGCAGATCCTAGAGGAATTCAAGGTAATAGATTGTCTTCATTATTCCAAAGTAAAACTTGACAGAATATCTGGCTCACATCTTCTGGTTCTGTCCTAAATGATCTAACTACTGGAAATGTATTTTTCCATTTCTTCTAAATCTATCCGATGTTTTTAGGCAGGTGATAAAATCTAATTCCTTAATTGCCATATTCAGTGTCTCAGGAGAGGATTGTCCTCTTGAGGGAGCTAATCACACAGTTCCAGGCTTTATAATGTCATTAGCACGCAGGCTAATTCTCCTAAACTGGAAAAACCCACAGCACAGAGATTATTTTACGGTTAAGAGATCATACAGCACTTGAAACTGGAGGAGCTCAGGTTTATACTGAGTAGACTCTATATTTGAGAAAATGTGGGGTTCCCTCCTGGTCTACGCTGAATTTTAAGCTTTAATAGTCATCATACTGCATCAATTAATGTTCTCATACTGAGTTCTTAAGCACCTCCACCCTTTTTTGTGCATTTTTGTTTGCTTTTGTTTCTAATCCTGTCAATCACATTCAGTTTTTGTCCTCTTGCCTTGTTTGTAAAACACAAAAATGTTTTTGCATCGTACTTATCTGTAAAACTAAAAACAATAAACGCATTTGAGAGCCTGGACTCTCACCTCCATACGGCGGTTTACTCTTGGAGGTGAGGATGACGAAGCCGAAGCCTTCGGTTTCTTTGCGGTGGAGTGTGATGTCAAAGGACTCGTGGTCCAGGGCGCTGGGCATCGGTATGCGAGGTAGCTTGGGAGAACCATTCACCAGCGCCGGAGTCATTTCCTGAGCCTCGTCGTCTGTCGCCTCTGAAACAGAAACATACAGATGTTAATGTGTTTGTGTTTGGGCCGACTTTGTTTGTATTTGTGAGTGTGTGTGCATTCCTGAGGGTTTTTACAGAAACAGTCTGGAGTTTCTGTGTGTTCATGTACAAGAAATATGCTAATAAATCTAATGAAGTGGCATCTTGTGAGTGAATATTATCCACAGAGTCACCTTGAAGCCGTTTTATCTACAGAACGTGGATGCTGAAGGTGGTTGCTATTGACTACAGGTCACTGTGCTGGTGACTCTTTGGTCAGTTATACTGGTTGTCTATTTTTAACCATCAAACTGCTGCTGTGTCTTATAAAATATAAGTTGCATCACTTCCTGAGTGTCAGAGGATTTTTCTCAGGAAAGTCCTGTGAGACACTGGAACATGTTTTCATGCTCGAGATGAGGCACGCCAAAGAGAAAGCCAAAATCTAAACACATCTGTATGGATATCTGGGCAAAGTTCTCCTTCTATAACACATGTTTTTGACTACAACAACTATATGACTCATTAAATATTTATTAACAAAATAATTAAAGAATTATAGAATCTGCCTCCATGTGGAGTATTGAGAGATGAGTGGGCACAAAGTTCTGATATAGTAAATTAAAACATTCACAACATTTTGTATAGTTGAACGCTGCAATAATAGTGCATGACTGTGACAAAATCTCACGGCACACGTTGAATCTGAAGGAATTAAAAGTTTCATTTCGATGGGCAACCCTGTTGTATGATGATGATACATTACTTTGATAATTCAAACATTCATTTCAAAAGACAATTCATGACCTTTTTTGCACGATTCGATTATGGAAGGAAAGCAGAAGCACTTTAAGTTTGATGGAAAAACAAATTTTATACAAACAAAGGATTCTGTGCACATCAGATTTATTATTTAATAAAAGACTTTTTTTCAAGCTGTCATTTTCTTTTTTAAATATCGTAAAAAATATCATATCATGGACTTGTGGTATTATTGAGTTTTGCTGTCATTACCTTCCTATGCAAAATACAGAGATGTTTACCTGGCGGTGATAGGCTTAATGTAATGAAACTCGTTTGGCAGGTCTTGAATGTGATGGCCATTCATTTCTATGCAAAGTTCCCACGCTGCAGGTTTAAGTAGATGCAAATAAAACCTTTAAATTGTGTCAGTTGTTGTCCTGATTGTTCCTCACCTCTGTAGATCACCTTCCTGCGCACCGTCAACATAACCTGGCCATTACGTGCAGCGTTGGTCATCAGATCCAGCACCTGCTTGTGCGAACGACCTTTCACCATCACGCCGTCGATGCCGATGAGCTCGTCTCCCGCCCTCAGACGACCGTCCTTCTCCGCAGCTCCGCTGGGCACGATGGCCCCGATGTAGACCTGGGGAAAGACATTCTGAGAGAGGGTTAGTATGACGGAGAACTGAACCTTTATAAGAGCAAGGAAATCTGATCATTTTCCACATCAACCACTTACTTTATAGCATAGCTTTTCAGTAATAGAGATTAAAATGCTTCACATATGCATACAAGAGTGTTATATATACTTACTGGCTGTTGTGGTCCTTCTCCTCCCAGAACACGAAAGCCGAAGCCCGTTTCAATGTCTCTCTTTAGAAAAACATCAATGTCTTTGGTGTGAGGCTCTGTGGATGAGTAATACTCGATCACTATTGAGTGAGGGGGCCAAGGCTACAAGCTGAACTCGCATTTAAAAAGCAACTTCTGAGAAAAAAGCTGACGACATTGTGTTGGGCTCCACTTACGTCTGCTCTCCAGCAAGGCTTTGGACTTCAGGTACATCTCTGTGGCGTCTCGTTTGGGGGAGTCGGCGACCGAGCGCAGGGTGCTCGTGTTGGAGTGGTAAGGCAGGGCCTGGGGCGCCGAGTCTGTGGCGCCGTCCAAAGTCTCTGTGCTGGCTGTCATTTCTTGTCTCTGAAGTGAAATTCATGTACCATCAATAACACATACTGCTTAAAAAATTAATCTGTTCAGACAGCTTACTTTGGTTTCACTTTATATCTGTTAAGTGTTTTTTTGTTTTCTTTTAATTATACTTTGTCCATATCATATTATTGTCTGTATTATTTCATCTGTATTATATTTTGATGTTCAGGACCCCCAGGCACATCCTTGCAATGCAATGTTTTGGACAGAGTCAGCAACAAGACATATTTTAGCTGCTTGATTGAAGTGTACACTATATTTAGATTATTTTCACTGCTTTACTTTGTTGCCAGACAACCTTTTGTGACAGGAAACCATTGTTATATTAGCTAAGCAACAGTCTCTCCAAACCAACCAAACTCCATTGGTGAAATCAGTCATTTTACCTCACAGAACACAGGAGTTGTTTGTCTACTGCTGCCTCAGTCTGGCAGTTAGTTTGTGTTACCGTGTGACTTTGCTGTTTTAAAAGGATAGTTCTCATTCACAGAAGTCATGACACAAACAAACTAACAGATCGAGGCAGAGGTAGATCAGCAATAAGATAAAATTACTGATTTTGTCTATGGTGCTTATATAATGATGGTTTCCCATCAGGAAAGGCTGTCTGACAGAAAGAAGTGAAAGTATTCTGAATATAGCGTACACCTGAGCTGAGTGTATTTCTTTTAGGGGGACCTTCCATCCATGTGCCTCTAATGGGATCCTTTAATAAACATAAACATATTGATTTAAAGAAGCAATATGTAAGACCTTGGCATTCAAAAAATGAGTACAGCAGTCCAAATAATGAGCTGGAGCTATAGACGGTATATTAAGTAGGTCAACTCCCTTTTTCATATACGATCTATGGTTAAGGTAAGTTATTTTCTCCCCCCCCTCCTCACCAGACTCAAAGCTCAGGCAGGTTGTCTGCAGGCTGCAGGGACACTAAACCTACACAAGCGCAAAATGATGCATAAAAAAAAAACACAAATTCCTTTGTATAGTTCTTCGTGAACTATTAGGAATGTGCAAGAATGAACAGAATCTCGTGCTTGACTTCATGCAAGAACAATATATTAATTGATGCAACAACAAAGATATTTCAGTCGTCATTATTTCTGAGTTATTAATGATCATGTTGTCAGGATTAACTAAGCAATATTGGTCACAATTTCTATCATTAATTATTGAGTTTGGAAAAGAAATTTTGTATATATCATGTATGCATATATGCAGTGGTCAACACATGTAATTTTACAATCATCTCACCATTAATCATATATTACTCATCAGAATTAAAACGCAAAGATCACCACTATTAGAAGGGCCACAAACATGATGAAGTAACAAAGTAATGCTAAGTTACTTGTGATAAAAACACTTGGAATTCAGTAGAACACATGAGCACTGCAGCCTTTCCTTTGAAGAAGAAATGAGTATCATTAATAACTCAGAAATCATGTTGATTGAAATACCTTAGTTTTTGCATTAATTGATATACTGTCCTTTCATTAAGTCACTCATCAGATGCTGTTAATTCTTGCACTGTCCTGATAGTTCATGAGGTACTACATGAATGAGTTCATGCTGTTTTAAACATTAAGTCATGTATGAATTCACGATAATTCGAAGTGTTATTACTTTAACTCTAAAAAAATGTTCTGCACTGCAACGTAAATTTCAAAGGTGAACACGCTGGCTGTAGCGTTGTTGTTTGTATCAAGTCGGTTTTTCAACTTAGCATCTTTCCTTCATCTCTGACAACATATCACGGTCATTTTATTATTTTGTACAGTAAATACTTAACATATTTCACTACCAGTAGTATCAATATTTACAATTTAATTCCATTAGCTCACATATCTTTTGGTATTCACCTATGAAGGACGTGTTTTATTGATAGTCTCTACAGCTCATTAGCCAGGACAAGTGACTGAGCGTCTAACGGTGATAGATTACCTGAAGCGGTAAAGGTCACGTCAACGGTTCTCGTTTATTTTTTTCTCAATATAAACCATTCTCACTTTACATCGCTCTGATTGTTTTCAAGGCCAAGCAGTGGGATTTGAATGTAATATTACATCCACATGGAAAAAAAAAAAAAAAAAAAAAAAAACTAACTAAAGATTTTCCCGTGGCTGTGACAGACCCATTCAGGCAGAAAGGGCAACTTCTTTATCTAAAACTGTTGTATTAATAATACCAGCATATCTAAAGAGGCTCATCCATGCTTCATTACCATTGCAATCCCCTGACAATGGCCCTAAGAATACGAATACTGAAAGGAAGTAATTAAGACCGTTTTTCAGAGCAAACAAAAGGAGGCGCCCAGAAACATAATCAATATTCAAATTTATTGCTATCATTTAATTCGATGCAACAGAGGCTTTTCTGGTTAAGCTGAAGGACAAAAAGCTTTGAAATTAAATTGCGGGATAAGTCCCCACGGGGAAACAATAGTGAGGAAATAGGAAAAGATATGTTGTTACTCACAGGCTTTAGACTCTTCACTGGGGATGTTTGACCTATGCAGAGACACAGACAGACAACAGGAATATGGTTAGAAATGCAGATTTGGAAACAACAACATTAATCATTAAACCGGGTCCACCAGATGGCACTGCCTCTCTGACTGTGAAACAGCAGCACCGAGCATAAAAATAAACCAGTGAGCTGCTCTAAACTCAAGAGGTGCACTCACTACAGAATGCTCCATTAGGGAATATACATCCATGTGCGATTAAAGATACATAGGGAATATAAAGGTAGTACATGTGCTGGAGTGCTGACTACATGGAAGCAGGGCTAAAGGAAGCGGGTGAGGGCATTAGAGATTCATGCATATAATTCAATGACCGATAATTCTCTCTGTTCGCCGTACAGTACACCCACACGTTCCATCTCAAGCACTCAGATTGTTCCCTACAGATCATCTCTACAGCCCTGCCCCCCAACTCCTCTCCTCCCCTAAACACCCATGCGTAAACTGGATTAACAAACACTCCTCTGGAGCCCCGCAGCCCTGTGGGGCCGGACCAACACTTGGCTTGATGAGGGGTTAATGGAGCCTGATGTAAAACTGGGAGACGCAGCGGCATTCTTCCGCCTCACTGCGAAAATTCCCAACCCAACATCAGAGTCATCAAAGGCGTTAAAGGGGTAGTTCGGATTATTTGAAGTGGGGGTTCTTATTGATAGTTAGTGTATTACCTGCAGTCGATGCTGGTCGGCCTCCAGTTTGGAGAAGCATAGAGAGACGCTAGCGCAGAAGCTAAGCAATGTACTGCTGTGGACGGAGTCAGCAGCAAAATATATTTTAGCCAATTAAAAAAAAGGTCCACCGAAAAAAATCATAATATCATCACATCAAGTGTGCTCTATATTTAGAAAGTTTTCACTGCTTTACTTTACTGTCAGACAGCCTTTTCTGACAGGAAACCGCCGCTATAGAGTGTATAGACCCTATTCGCACAGCATAACTTACTATTTGCTATATCACACTTGATACCATACTAGCGTTGGGCGATTGAACGAATCTATCGCCTGTCGACAATGGGCTGAATCCGTTGCCGGCTGGATTTTTTGGATGATTTTTGGGGCGATATTTGTCATTTTATTTTTGCTAATGTAATGGTCTGCAGAGTGACAGCTGCTGTTCCACCCTCGTACAGCAGTGCAGTGCACACCCACTCAGCCGGATCAAGAGTGCTCTGAGCTGGGTGAGGAGTGAGAGGTAAACAGCCTGCAGTTTGGCTCTTTGCACTCTTTTCACGCGCTGAATTAGGGATATTTTGACCATACAGAGTTGGTGGTTGTTGGGACAGTGAGCGGACTAACAAACTAACGGTTTGTGTGAGTTTTTCTGTCGAGTTTGAATGAGGTGTGTTTTACGAGGAGTTAAGCTCGTCTTAGTTCAGTAAAAGAGAGAAACTTGAGTTTAGAAGGTGTGCGGTTGTATTTCTCCGTTTAAAAAGGAAAATAGGTGTGACGATATTTAATTTCATGACACTTTGAGTTTATTTTGTTTACTGGATGTAGCAAATGTACGCAGCGTATGTAACAGTGAATTCACCGCTTGCGCATGTCTCCCAGCTGAGACTGGAGAGGGTGGGGTGGGATGGGGGGCACGAAGATATTGTCAGTCGCCAATGGATGGGCTGACGATGGTCGAATGGAAAATTTTAACATATTGCCCGACCCCACACCATACAGAGAATTCAACAATGATCTGTTGATCTTTACAAATCAAAACAAAACTCAATAGTCTAACATTGGCATAGCCGTCAATGCAAAATAAAAATTTGTTTAAATTGAAAAATCTCATCAAATCATGACCTATAAATCGAAAGTCATATCAAATCATAGATTTGGAGGATCATGCCACCCTTTACGGATAAATGCCTCGTACAACACCGCCTCAAATAATCCGAACTGTCCCTTTAAATAAGACAAGAGCGCTGTACACACACACACACACCTGAAACACACCACTCTTTTCCTTCCTTTTTCTAAGCTCTTCTTCTGTTCAGTGATGCCCACCACACACACACACACACACAGACACAGACACACTCATAGGGATCCTCTTCCAAGCCAAAGGCCATTGTCTAATGAGGGTTAAAGCTGGCATTAGCGCTCCAATTGGGCAGGCTGGGTGAGGCTGAGCCCGGCTCCGCTATGCGCCGACTGTGGGGTCATGCAGTGCGTCAGTGGAGTAGGACACAGTGATGGTGGCACGGCAGTGAGAGGGAGTCGTGTGGGTGTTTGGGAGAGAAAAGAGGACAGTTGGGGCACGGCTGTGGGGAGGAGGCCCCTGGGGTCCTTCCCTCTATAGACATTTAGCCATGGCTCTTTAAGGGGCCATGGATGTAGAGGCATGCAGAAGCCGCCTGCGCTCTGCCAATGATCAAAGCCAATCCGGGGTTCATCGACTTACGCAGCGAATCCCCCGGGCGGCTGGAGATGATGTAGGAGACATTTGAAGGGTGCCTACCCTCCTCCCTCTCTCCCTTGGAATCAAGCACAGCCCCACTCTTATGTAATTCCTGCTCTCAGACTTGTAACAGACTGCATCTCCTCGACGGGAGTCATCATAAACAGAGGCGGGTAGAGCCGAGAGACACAGAAATTGTTCGAGATGTACAGTTTGTAAAGATGCGAGGAGAAACAGGTCTCAGTCGGATCGAGTCTGATCACCGTGTGCGACAGCGACGGAGGTGCAGGTGGATCTATTGAGCTAAAAGAAAAGGCAGCAGTCTCTCTTGTGGTGACCTTATACAGACCGCAGGCACAGTGGCATCAACCAGGCTTCTACACAACAACAGTGTGCGGTCAGTCGATGCCCCCCAACCAGCCACAACACCACCTCACCTCCTGTCAGTATCAGCACGCTGACCTCACCTCCCATGGGCACTGTTGGAATGGTATTGACAGCAACAGCAAATTACGTCACACAGGAGAGGGAATTAAAGCAGGAGAATAAAGGATGGATATACAGCCACACAGTCTGCCAGATAAATACATACATTCATAGACAGTAGGGATGCCTCCTAATAGTTGACTTAACTGTCAGTTGGTAAGCAGAATATTTGCTGACCAAGTTTTCATTTATCTGTTAGTCATAGAAAAAAAACAACAAATATTTCAAACTCCAGTCGGGAGCTGTGCCTTGCCGTTAGACTCAGGATGGCAGTACCAGGGGATTGTTGCAGAACAAATCTTTTCTCTTGCAGTTTTGGGCAAGTTACTTAAATTTAGTAATTAGTTACACTTACTAGATACCCATTCTCAAACATAATTGAATTACTTTGCCAGTTACTGCATATAAAAGCATTACTTTTACTTGTTTACTTTGATTGTAGCTATACTGTGTTAGTGACAACTGTGAAATTTTTATCTATTACTGTACCTATTATCACTGATAGAGGCTGTTAATACTCCCGAACACCAGAGGGCAGCAACAACTAGTGATCCAACATGTTTATTGCCTATGGTTTAGAGCAGTGATTCACAAAGTGTAGGCTGGGGCCCACTGGAAGACCCTGCAGGTGAGCCTTGAGAGGTCACTAACAATAAGTAAAAAAGTTTCAATTTTATAAATTTGAAATTACTGTAAAGTATCTATAATTAATAGTAGTAATAAGAACTAATAAAACAACGTCACAGGATTTAAATTATGTCTTGTTTTTCATGTATCTGACTGAGTTTAACAGGTGTTAAACTATATTTGGTGACCTGTCACATTAACACCAGAATCTTATATCTCTTCATTGGTATGATTAGTCTCATGTATTGATCAGAGTTGTAATTAAAGGTTTGGGTGGTCCCCAAAAGGATTCAGATTTCAGATTTCAAATTGGGCCTTGGTATTCTTAAGTTTGGGAATGGCTGGTTTAGATAAAAAGATTTGATAGAGGAAGACCCACAGACAATGTTGGATATACATGTTCATATGATGAAAAGCAAGCTCTCATTGCCTTAACAGTCTGGCGCCATGCTAAGGTCGGGGGGATGTTGGATCATAGATGCTGCTGTAGCTGCTATTGGCTACTACCAGCTTTTTCTCTTAGCATTTAACAGCTCACTCTGTGCTCCAAAAAATATATATTTAAATAAATAATTTGATATCAGTGTTACATGCTGTACTGTTGTGTGTGTGTTTTTTTTTTTGCTGTGTTGAGGGCTCATGCTCCTTTGTACTCCCTCCTGGATCTTTCCAGGTTACCGCCCTCTCCCTCTTCGCAGCTGCCGTAAGTGATAGGTGGCAGCTGTTCGTCACCGCCTCGCCAGGGCCTGGAGGTTAAAAGACCAGGAGAAACCAGCAGACAGGGCCAGCGGGACCATTTTGGCAGCTTTCCGGCTGTGTGTGATTGTCGATACTGGAGTTGTGGTGTACCGGGGTTGGCAACTTTGACTTCCTTTCCAAAGGGACTGTGTTTGCTAGTGTTGTAGTGTTTTGACAACTTTGACATCCTTCCTGGATGAAGAGTGTTTGCTAGCCTTGTCATGTTAGTGTTCTACATTTATCCTGATGTTTTAGCTAAGGAGTGTCCATTTCTACTGTTTTAGAAAGTTCACGATTTCAGATCCTTTTGTTACCGCTTTATTTACATTGTTAATAAAAGCCTACATTTGTACCTTCACCTCTGTTTTCTTTGATTCTTTTTCGTGGGTTTTTATTTTATTGTTATTTCCCTCACGCCCCAGTCAAAGCCTGTGAATGTAACATAGCTGGGGGCTCGTCCAGGATCTTGAAAGCATGCAATCTTTAGTTGGGGGCAGCCCTAATAGACAGACAGGTATATGGTGAGATAGTAGACAACAGACAGATATACGGAGGTGTGTCTCACCTCCTCGCAGCACTAGCACGTTGACCTCACTGCCCACAGGTAAGTCTTTGAGAATGTCCACCACTTGGGCGTGGCTCAGTGTTTGGACGTTTTGCCTGTTGATCTCCTTGATGACATCACCTTTCTGCAGGCCACGGCACCACTGGGCATCCAGGATCATCTTCACTTTCTGGCCCAGCGGGCAGTCAGCGATGGCGAACCCGAACCCCCCGGGCCCCTTGACCAGCGGCACGCTCACCAGCTCTGGCTGCAGCATCGAGGCGCCCACCTCCCCGCGTTCCCCCTGCCTCCCGTTGGGCATGGCCGCCACGACGGGCCGGCCGCTGCTGTCCATGGTGACATAGTGGAGCTCCTGAGAGGAGCCGTGGAGGACGTCGCCCTTCACGAGCAGCGGCTGTCCGTTGATAAGGGGCACGGCTGTCACCACCTCTCCGCCGTGCAGGGCCTGCTGGGGTTGGGTGGTCGGTGGAGGTGGAGGAGGTGGAAGAGGGTCGTCGCTGTCTAGATCCACATCCGGAGGAAGCGGGTAGCCACGGCAGAGGACCATATCCACATACTGGTTGATGGGAATGGATTGGAACATCTGCACCACCTCTGGATGGGTTTTCCCCAGCACAGACATCCCGTTAATCTCAACAATCACATCACCTGAAACAGAGAAAAGAAACCGAGTGACAGGGGAGTTTCTCTTCTTAATCTAGACACCACTTCTCTACATTTCTTTGGAAAGCATTTACTCTGCCCTTTGTCAGAAGGACATTTCCCCTAAAAATGTCCTTTTCCTCTTCGCTGCTCTCTCAAATTTTCATTTTGGCAGCTCCCTGTACCTCTTCCCCCCTCTCCTTTTATCTTCAGTCTACCATTCCTTCCTTCTTTATTCCTGTCCTTCCTTCACTCACTCCATTGTTGAACAGACCTGAACACCGCTCTCTGCTACAGCTACACAGAGGGGAGACGGGTGTAGATTCCTGTCACACTGTAACCATCACACACGCACAGGCACACAGAGCTCACAGCTGTTGGTTTATGTCGACCGCCGTGAGGCAATGGCAAGATCAGAAAACTAAAAAAAAACACAAAGATGCTTGATGGCTTCACACCCACCATAATCAGACTGTCTGCTACGAAACGATGCCCTTGACGGAGCTCAAGCTGCTGTTATTGCCTCGTTGAACTCAGGGGACAGTGTTAGGTTAAGTGAACACTACAGAGGTAAAAATAATACCTCCAGGTGCATTGTTGTTGTTGTTGTCTTTGTTTTAGCAAACTTGGTGCAAGTTGGCAGCAAAATAATTTTCTGTAATAATGCAGAAATTAGCAGTCGTAAACTCATAGATCTTCCAGCCAGCTAAATGAGATTTTAGTGTTTATCCAAATTAGAAAAAAACCTGCTCTTTCTGTGGCGACTCTTGAAAATAGTGTGTGTACTGTAGATTGTTCTTTGTGGTCATTTCAACCGTAAACAGCAAGTAAACTGTGAAATGATGGCGATAGGTGATGGCCCTATTGAAAACATAACAAACAAGGTTTCACATTTAATATGTATTAAGAAATACATTATATATTAGGTTGCCTGGCAACGCTTCTATTTTCCTTCATGCTGGTGTCTTTGTTTTTCTTCTTCCTTTTCCTTCTTTTTTCTTTTTCTTCTCTTTTATCATTACTATTAGCATTTTTTTTCCCCTAAATGATGCACCTGTTCTAATCATTATTTCCTGAGTCCTTATTTCTGATCATTTTTACTAATACTACCATTTAATTTATATCTAAACATCCATTCTTGTGAGCATTAGAAGAAAGTACCGTAGAACATAATTAACATGATTTATTTACTAGACCTTTTCCATTTTCTAATCTGCTTCATTTTCTCAAATAAAACTAATGTTATTTTGTGTTGAACTTGTACTTTGTGAACATTCAAGGCACCAGGTGGGCGGTGCGGAGGGCTGTTGTTGAAAAGTAAAATGTAAAGAAAAATATTTCTGTTATTGTTTTCTATGACATGAATGTGTCCTTCAGTAAAACATAATTGGAAAAATACAAAGATGTTGACAGACAGATCTTACAAAATTACTAAATTAGAGTTAAGTATAAAAAATGCTGTAAATGTGAACATAACTGCTGTAAAATATGAATGAATGAATTTTTATTATTGTGTCATGCACAGGCAGTGTGCCCAAACAGCTTTACAAGACACCATTATTTAGCAAAACAGACCAGAAACCAGAGTAGCAACATAAATTACAATTTATGTTAAACAAATGAACCATCCTGATGCTTTTTCCAAACTTTAAAACAAAGTTAGCCAACTTATAAACTCTAAAGTTTAAACAACAGCTCCATTCTGTCATAATCAGAGATTTCTGGAGTTGGAAAAGGCATTTCATTGAATATAGGTTTTGTTAACTCATCATTAAAATGAGAAAAATACAGAAGAAAATGTGATTCATTCTCAACTTCTCCTAAGTCACACAAATCACATAACCTGTTGTCCTCCAGGACGTTTTTAAATCCGTCAACTTCAGTGTTCAGAGGAAGGATTCCTGTTCTCAGCTGTGCAAATAAGTTAAGTTTGCTGTAACATAAGATTCAGGGCCATAATAGTGCTCGATTTGAATATATGTTTGTAATTTTCGTTTTAATAAAATATCATTTAACCATTTTGCCTCAAATCTAATAAGTGACTTTCTTTTAATGTAAACATAACTGCTATAAATGTAAACAGAACTGTAGTAAATGTAAACAGAGCTTCTGTAAATGTAAACAGAACTGTAGTAAATGTAAACAGAGCTTCTGTAAATGTAAACAGAGCTTCTGTAAATGTAAACAGAACTGTAGTAAATGTAAACAGAGCTTCTGTAAATGTAAACAGAGCTTCTGTAAATGTAAACAGAACTGTAGTAAATGTAAACAGAGCTTCTGTAAATGTAAACATAAGAAAATACAGTGTTAGCAGGAGGGATGCAGGTGTTTTGCAGAGGTTTTGCTCACCAGATGCCATCTTGTTGTCTTGGGCAGCGGGGCCGTCGCTCAGCACGTTTTTCACCTGCAGAAACTCATCCGTGCGGTCGCCTCCGATGATGGTAAATCCAAATCCCTGGGAGCTCTTCTTCAGCGCCGTGTGGTACATCTCACCCTTCAGCTGGCTGGGGTCTGAAGTGAAGCCAGACACGCCTCCTTTACCTGCAAAACAAAGCGCACACGTGAGCGTATGTGTGTGTAAAACGCGTGTAAAGAGTGGGAGGGGAAGGAGGTGCACTATAGAGAGAATGACTGAGTGAATGACGAGCATCATCAAACACAAGTGAAATCTCCAAACAGAGCTTGACATCAAACACAGCAAGCAACACTGATTATTAATAAATTCATATCCCTCTTGAAAGACAGCAAAATCCATCCATGTCTACATTGAATGTCAATTATACGCATTATGTGCTGAGGATCAACATAGTAATTAGTCATTTCTAATTAACAGGCATGATGAACATGCCTAAACTACATAAGCCCATCAGCAGAGACCTTTCTGAACAACCCTACTGAGAAAGGAGTGCAAACAGGCAGATAAAATACTATAAAATGTTTGATTTAGATGCTAATTTACTTGTTAACTGTTATGCTTCCTTCTATTACAAAACTGTAGAGCAGAGCAGTGATTTAACTCCTCTGACGGTGTCCAATTTAGCACAATGTCCTCTCTCATCCCCCTCCACGCTGCAGTCAGTGACTCCGAAAAAAGAGGTTTGTCAGTGTGGACTTTTTATAACTTGAGTAAGGAACAACTTAAGGTCAGTGGCAACATCAATATGGACCATCAGCTTGACTGTGGCATACGCAATCCACTAGATAACCAACTGTCAGGGTCACACTGCATTAAACTGAGCGGCTTCCCTATCTGGCACTGTGGTATCAGCACTTTAGATCATGGACACACCATTTTTTTCCCTCGCTGCCTGATGGTCTCTGGCCCGAGCCGTGTTATAGCTTCGACTCAAAAACAGTAAAACCGGAGCCAGTCGGTGACAAATGATGCACATTCCAGCGACGGTGTTGTGCATCGAGAGAATGTGATGTGGCTGTCTGTCTCTGGGATGCCAGAAATATCATTCAACGTTAAGAAAATGTTGCTACCATTTTTTTTTTTTATTTTCAGAGCTGAATGAACTGCAGCAAAACAACCACAACAAGAAAACCAGCCTGTGCAGTAAACAAACTTACTTATTAGTGACTTTTGTCTGTGCTTAAGTGCTTTTGTATGTTTTTATAGACTGCAAATGAAAATTAGCCTGTGTGGCTAAATCTGGCATGGTGGAATTCATGTGCATCGTCCTTTCCTAAATATAATAAACATAAACATAAACTTTATTTCTACTAAATATTACTGTACTAATATATCTGTGTGTCAACAATTAACAAATAATAAAGTTTTTAGTATTATAAAAATACCCAAGAATGCTCATTGTGTTCAAAACGGTACGACAAAATTAACATTAAAAGAACATTAATTTAATTTTATTTCCTCTTTATTTATTTGTTTGTTTGTTTATGTACATATTAAAGAAAGAAAAGAAGCAAACAGTGCAGATGAGAGTTAAATAAACAAATAAATCTGGTCAAAAATATCTAGTAGTTGACTTCTCCTTTAATAATAACACTGAAAACAGAATTTTACTATTAACTGTCATTAAAAAGTTAAAGTCTGTGAAAGTAATCAACACTAGTTTACCCTCTATAACAGTGTTTCCCAACCCTGGTCCTCAGGGACCCCTGTCCTGCATGTTTCAGGTGTTTCCCTGCTCCAACACGCCTGATTCAAACGATCAGCTCATCATCAAGCCTCTGCAGAAGCCTGATAACAACCTGGGTCATCTGAATCAGGTGTGTTGGAGCAGGGAAACAACTAAAACATGTAGGGCAGGGGTCCCTGAGGACCAGGGTTGGGAAACACTGCTCTATAGTACACGCTTATGATGACAGTTGGTTAAAAAGAATGGAAAATGACAGAAAAAGACATTTTCAGACCATGTTTGCGAGAGATGATGCAGCTGAACCACGTGAGGAAGGAAAAAATGGATCAACATGACCTCCAGAGAGTCATGAGACGGATAAAAAACACTGCTGTTAGATTCCTGAGAGTCCTGCCTCTTTTTCTTGAATTGCACCATAAACGAGGAGCGTAAAAGGCGAAAAATATGTTCCCAAGAGGCAACACCGTACCATAGAGGGTTATATTGTGTTTTCTTACTTCCACAAATTGAAATTAATTGAAAAGATTTGATTAAAAAAAAAACCAAACAAATCAACAAATTCCACAAAAAGGCCAAAACCAACAATACTTAAGTCGGTCCTCCAAAGCCCATTCATTCCAACAGAAGATGTAAATCTGTAAAAAAATTGCTGAAACAGGGGTACACAGTGCATTTGTTGGGGACTATTTTTCAACCACTGTTGTTGCACTAATGAGTATTTATGCCAACAGTATGGGCAATGTGGGATTGACTAAAAATAAACCGTGTCTGTGTTCATGGTAACGAAGGAACTTGTCACCCAGTGCGACAGTGCGGCTTTGTCATGTAAGAGTTTCTGGACAACAGTTGAGGTCTGTGCCTCAGAGGAATAAACGATATTAGACTTATTGGACCACATGCACAGAGCTTGTTAAGAGGATCAATTGATTGATGGTTTTGCTCATTTAATGGCATCTGCTGACAGTAAGAAAATTATAGAATATCGCCTGTGTTAACCATCTAAAAAAAATTAGCTCTTTTTTTATCCTCTAAGAATCTGGAAACTGTCATCCATGCTTTCATTGCCTCCCACTGAGACTATTGTTACTCACCGTATTCCCGTCTCATTCAACACTACGTCTCCAAATTTCAGCTAAAGTGCTGCAGCGAGACTACTTACAAAATTCATTACAAAACCTACAAGGAGTCCACAAAAGGATCATTTTAGTATTTCTACGCTCGTTACCCATATATTTTAGTAATAATTGCAAAATTGTAATGATTAAAGGACGTTTGGGATTTGGGCCTGATTATGTCATTGATTTATTAATCTCCTATGATCCTGAATGCAGCTTGAGACCCTCCTGCTGCAGTAAGTCCTCAGTCAAAGCTAAAAACCAGAGGAGACGGAGCTTGTGGAGTCAAGGCCCCCACGACTCTGGAACGACCTGCTGGAGCAGAACAGACAGACCAGCACCGTTCCTTCTTTTAAATCTCTTTTAAAAACACACTTCTGCAGAATTTCCTCCTCATGAATTGTTTTCCTTCTTCTTCTGTTTTTACTTGTTTTGTTGTGGTTCAGTTATTCTGCCTCACTTGTCATTTTTACTGTATCATTTATTTTTTGACACTTACTTTTTCTTTTATTCACATAAAAAACAAAATATAAAAAATAACAACAACATTAAAAATAAAATGTGAGTTTATATATCTTATGGTTACAGTCACAATCTTTTTCTTTTGTGTCGCTCCACTTGCATTTTTGTGAATGGTGGTATTTCTTCGGAATCAGTAAATTGTCCATTTTCCCCACTGTTGTTCACATTGTGCGCTGGTTTTCATAAAATGTGTTATTTTCTCCATCACATGTATGTCTTCTATTATATCTAGTCACTGTCATTGTGTAGGAGAGTCCTCTCTATACCATTTCCTTGTAACTGCTTTCTTTCTAGCAGCCAGAAAAACCAAGTACTTATCTTCCTTACGCACTGGTTTCTCTACAAGGTTGCCAAGGTATCGTACTGTACAGCTCCTGGATATTTCATACCCGACAGCCTCTTTCATAACATCAGAAAACATATGCCAGTATAGCTTGATTTTTTGACAGCTCCAAAATACATGTGTTTAGTCGTCAGCATCCACCAGCAAGGCTGCTGCATGAATCTATTCTCGACTCTTGGAGTGACAAACAAATTTTAGTTAAAATTTTTTTTGCCATCTTCGTGAGGAGATTATTTCTCACTTTGTTTCGCTTGTAAGCAGTGGTCACAATTTTCCGTCACTCTGTTCACTTCGATGGACGGGCGTAACTTAATTTCCTTGTCAGAGTAATTCCTTAGTTGTAAATATCAAAAGAAATCTTGGTTCTGTGGGTCATGTTTCTGCTTCAGATCCTTAAAGCTCCACTTTTCAACTTCAGTGTATTTAGCTGTGATGCCTTTATGTCTGAATCTCATGTTGTATGCAGCTGGTTTAAAAGGTCACCCTTCTCAGGGCTCCAATATGTATCTCCCATTTATATATCTTCACTATAGGAAACCAAATTTCCAGGGTATGTGTTGTTACTGAATTGATGCTACGCTTCATTTCCCCAAATGATTCACCTGTTGAACTCTATATTTGATATTCTTGAATGTGTGTTTCTGTATCTCTCCCTTTGGCAGTACTGTACTTAATTTATGATGTTATTTCTTTTGTTTCGATGTGTTTGTGAAGCACTTTGCGACCTGTATTTGAAAAGTTCTATATAAATAAAGTTATTATCATGAATATTACTATTATTATTATTATACTTTAAGGCAGTGGTTCTCAATCTGGGGTTGGGTGACGCAAGGTGGAAACAGATCATTTCTGGGGATCTTCAAACATTTGTGGGGAAAAAAGCAAAATAACATATTTGGTCACGCAGCATGAAATGCGAGCCAGGACGCAGCTCTCAGAGATGACAGCCCCACAAAGACATTCAACATGAGGGACAAACAGTTAAAAAATATGCAAAATACAGCTTGTCTCAATAAATGTAACTACCATCTCACTAACAGTTAAAACAAAAAGTAATATTTACATTTTGCAACATAACATAACTAATTTCACAAACTGATGACTCTCGCTGGCAGTTTTCGTAAGTACAGCTGGCTAATGTAAGCTAATGCTAATGCTTGAACTAGAGTCAGCTGAGATGTCCGTCTCCAGTGGACATTTTGATGTTTCCATCTGACACATTTTAAAATGAGAACCCCAGTGAAGCCCCATTACTGCAGCTAGCAAGCTAGTGTTATTTAGCCAGACATGCTACTGTTTGCAGCTTACGTCAGAGGAGGTAAAAGGCAAAGTTTAATCCATTCCCCACATGTGTGCTCTTGTATTTTACATGTTTGAAAGCCAGTGTCCAGACTCATTAAACACAGAGTATCACTGGTCTCGGAGCCTCCTGCACACCTTCAACACGGAGAGAATGCAAAGCTTGACAGGCCTGCAGTGCCCTAGTTACGGTTGCTAAGCTATGATTGGACGGTTGCAGTCCACAGGAGGGGCTTAGCGAAGGGTCAGTTTGATTTTAGAAGACTGCATCATGTATTTGTATGTCTCACCTGAAAACAACCGCTCTGTGAATGATAATCTAAAGCTGCACTCTACTTCTTTACACAATCACAATGAGCCCATTTCCATATCTAGCTTTCAGATCACAACAGCAGCTTTCTAGTTTGGCTGCAAAGTAACAACTGCACATTTTCCTTCTCATTTCCTTCTGTTTTAAAAACACTCTCTAACTTTCAGAGGCGTGTGTGAGGAATTTAAATGCGGACACTCTCGCACTATCGAATGGCTGAGCAGTCATAAACATCCACTGTGTGTGTAACTTATCACAGTCGGTGTGGACTCCAGATGTCCGCACTGTTGCATGGATCAAGCAAAGCTTATTTGCATAATCACATTCAAATTGCTTGATAAACTCAACATGGAATGTTTTTTCTTCCTCCCCCCGCTGAGCGCCGAAATAACCATTTCACTGCACGTTTGTGTGTGAAGAAACAGACAGACGTAATGGAGGGAAAATGAAACGGAAGGAGGAAATGAGCGCGGCGTGTGCGAGCCTCTACTTGTGTGGGAGAGTCCAAGGAAGGTCTGTGTGCCAATGTTTGTGGGCAGAGTTTGAAAGCCAGAGGCAGACAAAACCATCAGATCCACCGAATCAAAAAGCCATGGGTTTTCATTTCTCATGTGTGACTCAATTTCGTTGTAAATCTCCAGTGACGTTATTCAGCATAATTGGGAAGACGTCTTTCTTACTACATCACCGGAGCAACGGCAGCTGCTGTTTCCAACAATGCACCTTGAAAAGCAGAATTTAAAAACAACTGTTGTGACGAGGCCAAGAGTTGACTAACAGGGAAGATATCAGGTATACAATGTACTCAACCAATCAGAGCAAAGCACACAATGAACACGTGTGGGCGCAGAGTTGGCTCGCTGACAAAAAACACAGTGTTGTTTCTCCACTTCACATAATAAGGACCTCAAATGGCTGATATTCAATAGATAAATAATAGTCCATGACATAAAAATGACACAAAAAAACATGCTGAAATGGGGAATTTTGGAATGAAAATACTGGAATAAAATTATGTCAAGTAAACCTGTTACTGAAAATAAGAAAGATGAAGTAACATCTAATAAAACTGAGTTTAGATTTAATCATTTCCTAAACCATTTCATAACATAGTGTGAAATACAGGGGGTTCAGAGACCCCTTGACTGACGCTGTAGACCCCCTAAAAGCCTCAACAACAAAATTTTGGGGGTCTTTTGAAAAATATTTTTAAAAATATCTGTTAATTGCAATCACTAAAATATCTTTTAAAGGCTAACTGTGTTCGTTTACCTTGTACAACTTCAAACGCGGTGGATTTTTTGACATCATGGTCATGGTTAAAAATACCTTTAACTCTTATGCATCAAGTTGGGAAAGTATTTCAAAGAGAAAGCAACGTTATTATTTGCTAACTTTGGACTCACTTGCATCCATGAATGTGTGCACCGAGTCTGTGCTCAGACTTCAGCGTGAACACTGGAGCACGAAGTAGCACGTGACTCAAGTCACATGACTTGGACTCGAGTAAGACTTGAGTCACAAATTTGGTGACTTGACTAGACTCAACTTGACAAAATCGAAGAAGATTTGCGACTCGACTTGAACTTCAACACCAGTGACTCACTTCAACCTGAGCCTTTTGATTTGATCATTCTTGATGCCTTCCCAAAGCCCAAAGACCAACAGTCTGTTGAAAAGTGAACAACAAATCAGTTCATTTCACTTCATGAATCCACAGTGTTAACACTGTTCATCCTCAGCAAGTTAAAGGCAAACTACAACAACGCATAGACGCATACAAAAATAAAAGTGTTTGGCAGTAGAGACCATCTGCAGACATTAATTTCTCATTGTTTTGCTGTACACAGGGTGCTTTACCAACTCAAAACACTGCTGTTTGACATCCTGGGATTCTACCTTTATTTCCCCAGATCCACTTTGTTTGAGCCAATTAGAAGATAAAAGACAGCATCCAATCAAGTTGCAGGAGAGAACCATGAAGAAATGATGTTAAATTACTGAGCTCCAAGCTGCATGAAGCCAAAGATACTTTTTATTCACTTACAAAAGCTATGCGGTGGTCAACAAAAAAAAACAAATTGCAGTTTGCAAAACATGCAGGTTGATAATTTCAGACGGAGACTCAATAACTTCCAACTTTGTTTGACATTTGAAGTCGGACAAAGAAAAGCAAGTCGAGCCTTTGTATATATGTTGCTGTATATTTTCATATGATGCACATATTTTTACATATATTTTATTTCTTTTTTCTCAGAATTTCTATATGCTTATATATATTTCTATTCTTGGATGGAAGCAGCCGCAACGAAACCCACTTTCGCCCAAGGATCATAAAAGTACTTATTTTCTTGCTTTCTCATTCCCGTCAGTCTTGACTTGGGACTTGAGACTTAATCAACTTACTGACTTGCAAAACAATGACTCTGGTGTCCCACCTCTGGTAACTGTATATATATTCATATGTCATATAGATGTTTTAATAATAGTAATTTCCATGTCATAAACCCTCCCCGGGAATTTCTGATGTTGTAAAAACTGTAAAAAAAAAACCCTGAATTCTAGCCTGAGGTGTAACCGCTGCCTGATGATTCTTTGGTTTCATCATAGCAACCGTCTGACAGCTCACTCGGTTGTGTAATCGGTAATCAGAAGCGAGATGGCGGCTTCCTCGGTCCCCACACACCTGAACAGAGAAATGTCTGATTATGCTTGGCCTCTCTGTCGTGCTGTTCCACCAGCTGTTGCCACATGCACCGCTAAAAGCCGGCCTCCTCCCCTGCATTCCCTCCCTCGCTGCCTGAAACCCTGCCAGCGCTACAAGCCTGTCTATCTCCACCGCTGCAGCACAGTAATCTATTATACCACCATTGTAATGAAAACATACTTAATTCATAATGTTTACTGCAGGAGAAAAATGGCTTGTCAACCTACAGAACAGACCGCTACTGCAGCGCTGACAAAAACTTGCATTATATGAGCGAAGCAGGCCAGAAAAGGCTCATTTTGACAATCTATTATTGTTTGAGGCTACTTGAAGGTTGACACTTTCAGCTGACCTTGCATGGAATGATGACCGTTTTCTATACCCAGAAAACATATTTATCACATCACGCTGACTGAGGGTGAAAGGGAAGGGGTTGCCCTCTGTACAGAACATAAGCCAAAGTAATTAAACTACAATTACACTTTAGACAATTAGCTGATGGTCGTGTCCACAGTGATTTACAGAGAGGACAGAAATAGAACAAGCTCAGAGAAAACTTTACACGGCTCTAATAAAGCCAAAACCACTCCTGCTGTTCTCGAGTATCAGACATAATAGAAGCACTAGGTCAACTGAAGGACCAGTGTGTGTGATTTGCACGTGTAACAAAGCCCTTTCTGGCAGAAAGGCTTTAGGGAGTGAGATGACAGCATAAAGAGCGACAAAGTCCATATCAGGACCAGACTGTGGTGGAGTGAGTTAAGCATAAGACCTCCACCCAGGAGGCAGGGGTTTGACTCCCATGTAAAGCTTATTGTTGACTTATTATCTTCAGTTTTTAAAATATTTTTTTAAATTTCTGTTTTCCGTCGCAGTTTGTTTAGGTTTAGGCAACAAAACTACTTGGTTAGGTTTAGGAAAAGATCATGGTTTAACCACCCTTTCTGGCAGAAACATCTGAAGGCTAACTTCTCCCATGTGTGTAGGATTTAGTGGCATCCAGAGGTGAGCCTGCAGATTGCAAACACCTCGCCTCATCCTCCCCTTCCAAGCATGTGGGAAAAACTATGGCGCTGCGAGACTCGTGAAAAAGTTATTTCCTATTTTATTTTTGTTAGAGTCTTCCCTCATTTGTCTTTGTTTACAATACTTCCTGTCTTTGTCTTTGTCCCCTCTTTTTTTGATTACTGATTACTAGAGGTGCCACAATTTCAATATAAAATCAAAACTCGATCTTGTTTTTTGCCTCCCCCATCTACACGTGGATTCCTGTGTGTCTGAGGAAAAAAACAACACTTCAAAGACGACACAGCATAGCTTACTGACCATTATATCATACTTGATACCACATAGATTAAAGAAGAATTAGAAAATGTAAAAGACAGTTATCAGAACATAAAACCAATGATCTGCTGATCTTTAAAAAAACAAGACACAATAGTATAACAATTGCATAGCTGTCTGTGCTAAAAAAACAGTTTTAATCGAAAAATTTTATCAAAGTGTGACCTTAAAAAAGAATCGTGACACCCCTACTGACTGGTACCCCCCCATCTGTTGCCAGTTCTTGTCTCTAGTGTCAAGTGTGCGCAGCATTTTTCGCAGCTGTGTACTTTTTGGATTTTGCCTTGGCTTTGGACTCTCAGCCTAGTTTTCTGGGGCTTTGGATTTTGCTTGCCCCTTTGGAATTTGTTTGCCTTGGACTATTCTGACCTTTGCCTCCCTGCTGTCTGTGAGGCCTTGTGTTTTAAATTTTTGAATTTTGAATTTTGAGCATTAAATCGTTTGAATTGCATCAGTCTGCCTCCTGTCTGCATATTGGGTCTGTCCCCATGTTTCCTGCCGTGACACATACGGGACAATTTCTGCCATATTCTGTCAGTAGATTCTCATAAATCTTACACACTGGATCGTTAATAAATGTACAAACGGATTTACTATAGTTTTAGTAAAATGCATCCCCGCATTTTTCCAAGCGTTCCCTGTTTTCTTTTTTGGCTTTTGCCTTAATTTTGGTAGAGTTTTCTTGGACATTGAATTTTGCTTGCCTCTTTGGAATTGTTTACCTGGAAAATTTTGACCTTTGCCCCCGCAGTCTGTAAGTTTCTGTGTTTTGACTTTGTACTTTGAGTTTTGAGTATTTCAGTCTGCCTCCCGTCTTATTTTTTCTGCCACCCTGCTCGACAGATATGTGACAATTTCTGCCATATTCTGCCAATAAATCCCCCTAAATCTTGGACACTGCAGCTTTAATAAGAGCACAAAAAGGGAAGAGCACACAAAGAGCAACAACAGCGAGATTCGTCATTTTTCATTTTAGATGACATCAGTCTTACTGGAATTGTTGTTTTTAACCAGACAGACAATGACAGTGTAAGTCAGAGAGCTGGTGGAAGTAATTACAGCTACACATGTATTAGCATGTCTTATAAACCACAGGGAGATGTGAAAACCCACGAGACAGGATGCAATATCTCATCATGATGTATTTAAAGGTCACTGCCCTGTGTGTTTGAGCAGCAGTGTGGCAGTCGCAAGTTTCTGTGTGTGCAAAATCTAATTCTGTGTGTCCTTTACGCGACTCCTCTGCAGTTATATCGGCATGCTGGAAGTTTTTTTTTTTCTCCCTCCCAACAATCCAAATAGAGAGGGAGTTGAAGAGGGGGACGTGTTTTGCAGAGCTGTTTTTACCTTGGGAAGGTGCCGCTGCGGCTTGTTGGATCGCAGCCGTCTCCTGGCTCAGCTTCTTCTTTGCCTCCAGGACTGGGTTCTCAAACTGGGTTTTCTGGTTGATGTGGCTGCAACACAGAGAGGCTCAGACTTAAGAGAAAAGTCTTCCAAACACACACAAAATATAGTTTACACACACGCATTCTTGTTCTTCTATCCTTGTGAGGATCCTCATTGACATAATGCAATCCTCAGCCCTTTACCCAAACCCTGCCCATCTCAACAAAATGTCAAACCCTAACCCTAAACCCTAAACCTAATTCTTACCTAAACAAGTTTGAACCCTCAAGCAGAACTTTCAGGGTCTGTCCAAAAGTGAGGACCTGCCAAAATGTCCTTACTTTCCAAAAATGAAGACTAATGTCACTTCTGGGGACATCACATAGACTTACATTCATTTCCTACAGGCCTATGTCCACACAGTTTTTTTTTTTTTTTTTTTTTTTCAGTTGTTCTCAATGAGGAGACAACATATGCGACAGCAGGCGGCCATCCAGTGAAAAGGCGCTGCACCCAGCAGCGTCTTTTTTCAGAGTTCTCTGCCTCTTTTGTGCGGTCGCTCTGAGCACTTTGAGTTGAAAATCCCTGAACTCTTCAGAAAGACGCTGATGGCGTCACTGCCACTTTTGGACTCGACATCCTGGTAACAAGAAAATGAATAAGAAGCTTGTTCCGGAGGGGTCTGAATCAAAAACACATATTTTTCTCCTGGCCTTTAGTGCTATTTATCCCTCTAGATTTTTTTTGGTGTGAGTTGCAGAGATTTGGAGATATCGGCCATAGAGATGTCTGCCTTTTCTTTGGTGTAATGGGAATAAATGGCACTCAGCTTGTGGTGCTCCATCGAAAAACACCGAAAAAAAAAAATACATTTGAAAAATTCAAAACCAGCGTCACTTCCCAGAAATCATCACCCGGTTAGATAATCCACAGACCTTATTGTGAGCAGTTTCATGTAGGAGCTACTTTCTTTCTGAAGTGTTGAAACTGGTGTTGAATTTTTCTAAAGTATTTTTTGGTGCTTTGAGCACCACGAGCCGAGTGCCATTTAGTCCCATTATACTTGAGAGAAGGCAGACATCTCTACGGCCGATATCTGCAAAACTCTGCAACTCACACCAAAAGAATCTAGATGGATAAACAACACTAGAGGCCAGGGGGAAAGAAAAGTATTTTTGATTTGGGGGTGAACTGTCCCTTTAATCTTGGGCGAAGGGCCAAAAGCAGATGCCTGTAAAATGAAGTTCCCTTAATTGACTGCCTTTCTGTGCAGTGTCACTCTGCCCGCAGTACACAGATTAAAAACAATTAATAATTAGGAATCCAATAAATCTTTTTGAATTATCTTTTTTTTTTAATGCTAGAAACATCTCTTAAGCCAAATCAAACTTTACGACAGACCAACTTTGGCCTAGGTTAGCTACCTAGCTAATGTCAATCATAATGTCGAAGCCATGTGCAATGTTTCTGTTCTCTCACAACACAAATGTCTCATCCCAGCATTCACCAGCAGCTTGCAAACAGTTTTCTGCCAAAAAATGCCATGTGGACAACTTAACCCTTACTGTGCCCCGTCCTACCCAAAAATCAGCCTTTTCCCAATTGGAGATATGACTTTTGTCCCCAATGGGACAAGCCATCCTCAATGAACTGGTCCTCTCTGGTCTGAAATATAAGACTGCAACTAACACTTAATTTCATTATCGATTAATCTGTTAATCATTATCTTGATTAACAAATTAGTTGTTTAGTCCATAAAATGTCAAACCTAAACTTAAAAAAAGCCTGAACATGTTGATCACTGTTTGCCAAAGCTCAAGGCGACATTCTCAAATGTCTTGTTTTGTCCACAACCCAAAAGATATTCAACAAAGTGTCACAGAGAACTAAAGAAACCAGAAAATACTCACATGTGACAACCTAGAACCAGAGAAATTTGGGCATTTTTTTTCTTAATAAACGACTCAAATGATTAATCGTTGCAGCTCAACTGAAACGTGTCCCCGAAAGTAGAGTAAGTCAGAAATAGACACACACACACACCTCTAACATATTGAGCTTACTGCACCATTTTTCTGCAATTAATTATGTATGCACCTTCCCTATAAAGGAACATGATTTTCTAATAGAGGGATGCTATAGTGGCGCCATTATAAATACATTCATAAACACAGCACATGTACAGTAAAGGCTGGCTCGCCTCCTCTTTATGTGGGGAAACTACTATGGCTTTTAGCAATTTAATATTGTAGGAAATGAACCTCCCCGACTGCCAGCAACATCCTGTTCCTCTACAACAAGGTAAACAGCCTGTTGTCCCCCTGGCATAAAAAACACAGCCATTGTTTCATAGTGAGCTCATTTCAAGCTAAAACACTAGCAGCTACAAGCTCCATCTATACGCCGTTGACTCTCCTTGTCCAAACAGTGCGAGTTTCTCTCTCATGTCACTTCTACCTAGGAGGGATCCTTCTACAGCCTGAGCAATAAAACAACGCGAGCGTTCCCATTTTCTTTTCATCACAACAGATTGCTACCTCTCCTTCCTGCCCCCACTTCCCCTCCCTCCACGCATTCTAGCTGAAAATCTCCCCACTTCTCTCCCCACTGCTGCTACAATGGCCATTTTTGACTGATTTCCTGCTGGGGTGGTGAGCACGGAAAACACATTTTGCACATGGACAAATATACAAACAATATGCAGGGACATACACCGCATACGTAGAGAGTCTCACAGTCTATGCACCCGCTTGTTACACAAACACTGGCAGAGAGCACAATCAGCATTGTGTTCACATACAGGTCACTGCGATGTTACCCGCAGAGTTTCATTTTGCCACCCACTGATAAACAATGGGAAAATCCTGATCAGAATCTTCAACTGTTCTCCTCAGCCGAGATGAACAAAATGAGCCGTGTGCTTCATCCATTTGTTTATTTTTAGACAGTATTGATTCATGCCGGTTCACTGCTAATGTACACTAAGCAGTGTAATATGCACTCGTGCTCTGATCCCTCTGGTGAAATGCGTGTTGTGTGCATCTACAGAAAACAAGTGTGATAAAACAATTTGCACCGATGCCGGCTGCTGGAGTGCTGGGATATTGCATATATGAATAAATCAATGAAAACTTACTCAACATAGTATGTTCCGTACTGTGGATCGTCAATTTCCTCCCAGCCGTAAGGTAACTCTGCAAAAAGAGAAAACAGTGTGCCATTGTGTTGTAAGAAGGATGCAAATAGGGAGAACAAATAAAGATAACAGGATGGAAGAAAGAAACGGAAGTATCATGTGGGAGTTATAACATGGTGATGAGGTACAGCAGTAGTTACTAGTGTCTTCTTACCCCTGACTGAGATGTTTAGCAGAAGAAAGTAGCCATGAAAATAGGCTATAATAATTTATAAGCAGAGACGTCCCTGAAAAAGATGTGTGGATGTCATTCCCAAACCTGTATGTACCTTTCAGCATTAATGAGGCCTTCACTGATGTGAAATGTGGCCATGCCATGGGCATCAACACACCCTCCCCATATACCATCACAGATGCTGGCTTTTGAACTTTGGGACTGTTAACAGTCTGGATGGTCCCTTTTCCTCTTCAGCCCGAAGGACACAACGTCCGTGAATTCCAAAACTACTTTTCCACTTTCTGTCAGTCCATCTCAGACGAGCTCAGGCACAGAGAAGTTGGCGGCCTTTCCAGATGTTGTTGATATAAAGCTTTCTTTGCATGTTAGATTCTTACTTGCATTTGTAGATGCAAATAGGGAGCACACGTAAAGACAACAGAACGGACGGAAGAAGTGGAAGCAGAGAGAAGGGGCTGTAATGCATGAACCATGTCAGGAAGAGTAGCTGCTACACTGGAAGGTTTTTCTTCCCCAAACTGGGATGTTTAGCAAAAGAAAACAGCCATCAAAATAGGTGACAGTAATTTCTAAGCAGGGACATCCCTGAAAAAGACATCTGGATGGCAGAATATGTCGCTCCAAAACCTATATGTACCTTCCAGCATTAATGGGGCCTTCACAGTTGTGACAGTTTCCCCTGCGGGACTATTGACAGTCTGAATGGTCCTTCTTCTCTTCAGCCCAGAGGACACAGCGTCCATGATTTCCAAAAATTTGAAACGTCTACTCGTTAGACCACAGCACACTTTTCCTCTCTCCGTCAGTCCATCTCAGATGGCCCAGAGAAGTCAGTGGCATTTCTGGATTTTGGGGATATATGGCTTTCTCTTTGCATGGTAGAGTTTAAACTTGGATTTGTAGATTTTAATAGAGAGCACACATAAAGATAACAGACTGGAAGAAACAAGCCGAAATAGAACATCATTCTTGAGTTGAAACCCATTCAGATATGGTGATAAGGCACAGCAGTAGTTAACAGTGTCTTTTTCCCCCCTGACTGTGATATTTAGCATAAAAAAGTAGCCATTAAAATAGGCCACAATAACTTATATGCAGGGACGTCCCTGGAAAACACGTCTGGATAGCAGCATATGTCGCTCCCAAACCTGTGTGTACTTTTGAGCATTAATGGGGCCATCACAGATGTGAAAGTTGCCCATGCCACGGGCATCAACACACCCCCATTCCATCACAGATGCTGGCTTTTGAACTTTGGGACTGGTAACAGTCTGGATGGTCCCTTTCCTCCTCATCCCTGAGGACAGGGAGCACACACAAAGATGCCAAAATAGAAGAAAGAAATGGAAGTAGAGCATCATCTGGGAGTTGTAACCCATTGAAGACGGTGGTGAGGTACGGCAGCAGTTACCAGTGTCTATTTTTCCCCCTGACTGGGATGTTTAGCATAAGAAAGTAGCCATGAAAATAGGCTACAATAATTTAGTGAACATTTCTGTGGTTTCAACAAGCAGTCTGGCTGGAATGGCTGATGCACGTCATGCCCTGATGAACATATCAGGGTGAGGGAGAGAATAAAAGAGAGGAGAGAGAGAGAAAAGAGCTCTTCACGCAAGAGAGAGCTTTGGAGTTGCTTTTCAGAAGCAACAAACCAACTAGCTTTCTGTCCGCCTGTAAAAATCCATTAAAACCCCGGCTGGAAGGGTCCCACTCTTTCAGCCGTGGCCGCTCTCTGTCTCTGCCTGCACTTAAGCCCACATTAGCATCCTGGGGATACAAAGGCACGTCTGGAATTCCTTAAAGTATACCCCGGCTCTAGATTTCCGAAAAAATTAGGCCACATGACTGCGATGCCTGGGGTGACTCTTAGGTGATGTGCAGTTTCAAAGAGAAGCCACACAGTCATATTTTACCCTGGTTGGTTATTTAATTAACTGCGTGAAAGCATGTGAAGTGATGGATCATGTAATGTGGAGCATGTACAATAGAGGTATGCCCCTTATGTAAATGCATGTGCAGTGGTTAATGGAATGACTGTATGCTCGAGTGGACCAGCTGAGCAGTGCAGTCTACGTACCTCCATCCTCACACTTCTCAGGGGGCTTTGCCTTCTTCGCCAAGCGGGGGTCCAGCCACGTGGTCGTCTTGGTATTGTGACTGCGGAGCACAAAGAGCAGCCAGTAAATATTAACAATAAAGACCTGTGCCAGCAGAGAAACCGCTGCTGAGGAACAAGCAGCCAACAAAAGGACAGGAGAACCGCAGCCATGTTATATTCTCCTGTGTAATATGCTGTCATGCACAAGGTTAGTGGATCCATCAGCTAACATCCAATCCATCCGTTTACATTCAGCTGTCACTTTGTTCATGGTTAGGTGGCCTTTTCAGAGGGGAGAAAAAAACCTCTGAATGTGAAACACGACAAACTCGTTTATCCTCAAATGCGTTAAACAACTGGGGTGTGTAATCAGGAGGAAAATCACAATGGTCTTCTGATATCTTCAGAGACAAGTGGCTTAGAGCCAAATATGAATAAAACACAGGCTTACGTATGCACGCATGCATGCACGCATGCATGCCGCGACGCACACATGCACGCACGTAGGCCCATTCACAGGCCTCTGAGAGAGGTTTGTTTACTCGACTGTTCAAAAATCAAAGTATTGATTGGTTTGCTGAAAGAGCACAACATGTCTTTATGTAAGGTGAAGAAAACAATTCAAACGACTGTGGCAGTCGCTGGGAATATATCAAGAAAAGCATTTATACCTTCCTGAAGCTCTGAGGTTTACAGTGGTGGAAAAGGTACGCAGATCCTTTACTTTACTTAAGGGAGAAATATTGCCCAAAGAGCAAGTTGGAGCCATAAAAAGAGGTTGAAGCCCTATTTAGTATAGAATCTATGGTTGAAATGAGTTGTTTCCCCCGCGCCCTCAATTCCAAAAAATGTTGGGACAAGTTGTGTAAAACGTAAATAAAAACAGAATGCAATCATTTCCCAAGTCATTTTCATGTTTATTCAATTTAATACAGTATAAAGACAAGGTATTTTCTGTTTGAACTCTATGTTAAAGTTTATTGTTTAAGCTTTATTGTTTTTTGTAAATATACACTAATTCTGAATTTGATGCCTGCAACACGTTTCAAAAAAGTTGGTATAAGGGCGACAAAATACCAGGAAAGTTTGTGCGGTGGTCAAAAAAAAAACCAAAACACCTGTTTGGAACTTTCGACAGGTAAACAGTTTGATTGATAACAGGTGACAGTATCATGACTGGGTATTAAAGGAGCATCCTTGAAAGGTTCAGTTATTCACAAGCATGGATGGTGTGAGGTTCACCACTTCGTGAAAAACTGTGTGGGCAAGTAGTCCAACAGTTTAAGAACATTTCTCAACACAAAACTGCAAGAATTTAGGAATTTCACCATCTACAATCCACAATATCAAATCTCTGCACATAAGGGGCAAGACCAAAAACCAACACTGAATCCCCGTGACCTTTGACCCCTCCGGAGGCACTGAATTAAAAACTGACATGATTACATAAAGGATACTACATGGGGGGCCTCATGGGCCTTACAACTCTAAAAACGGTACGCAGTAAATGCAGTCTGTTGCTGCATCTACAAATGCAAGTTAAGACTCTACAATGCAAAGAAGAGGTCATATATCAACATCATCCAGAGACGCTGCAGACTTCTCTGGGCCCGAGCTCATCTGAGATGGACTGATGCAAACTGGAAAAGTTTGCTGTGATCTGACAAGGTCAGACAAAGCCATTTCACACTTTTAGAAATCATGGATGTTGTGACCTCCGGACTACAGGGAAGAGGGATCATCCAGATTGTTTCCAACTTCAAAAAGTCTGCATCTGTGATGGTTTGGAGGTTTGTTAGTGCACACGGCATCATGGGTAACTATCACATCTGTGAAGGCCCCATTAATGATCAAAGGTACATACAGGTTTTGGAGCAACATATGCTGCCATCCAGATGACGTCTTTTTCAGAGATGTCCTTTATTTCAGGAAGACAATGCCAAGACACATTCTGCACGTTACAACAGCATGGGTTTGTAGTCAAAGAGTTCAGGTACTAGACTGACCTGCCTGCAGTCCAAACCTGTCTCCTGCTGAAAATGTGTGGTGCATTATGAAGCACAAAATACGACAACAGAGACCCCGGACTGTACCTGAAGTTGTATATCAAGCAAGAATGAGAAAGAATTCTTTTTCAAATCTTCAATAATTAGTGTCCTCAGTTCCCAAACACTTACTGAGTGCTGACCCCATCGGAACCTAAGCAGAACGTGTTGCAGGCATCAGATTCAGTACGAGTGTATATTTACAAAAAACAATAAAGTTTATCAGTTTGAACATTAAATATCTTGTCTTTGTACTGTATTCAACTGAATGTTGGTTGAAAATTTCTTGCAAATCATTGCATTCTGTTTTTATTAACATTTTCTACAATGATCCAACTTTTTTGGAATTTGGTTTTATTATGAAATATCATATTATTCTGTTTTTATCACTAATGAATACATACAAGGGCATTTTAATATTGTATTTTGTCAATGTAGAGCCAATACTTTGTATATTATTGGGTAAATTATAGCACTGCCTCATATCATATTCATATCGTATTTAAGTACAGTACTTGAGTAAATGTACTTAGTTACTTTCCACCACTGGAGGTTTGTTTAGTGTGAAGCCTGGAATCATTTGAACTCTTATCAGTCAAGTTTGTTATCATGGTGGGATCAGTATGTGTTTATTTTGTCCAACTCACTCTTTTTATTTTTTCCTTTGTGTTTGAGCGTCTTGTTTTTGAGCTGCCATTTTTTAATAATCAGTGACGAGAGATGATGCGACTCGTAGATCACAAACCTGTCATTACACACCCAGGATCAAACTGAACCCCACTGCTGGGCTGATTAGACGCTGGCAGAAACATTCATCTGTGTTTCATTATGCATAAAGAAGATAGCAGTAAATACAATGCTGTGTGACATCAGATTTACAAACAACACTTTCATTTTTAACACCACATCTTGCAACATACCCCACTGCAGTTGTAAGATGACAGAATTAACAAGAAGTAACAACAACGCACTCGTCAGCTGCCCTGAATTTCAGCTGTCATCATCCAGCATACAAACAGACTGCACTACACCTGATCAAGCTAATACCAAATTTACCTGAAGCTTCATCTTACTGCTACAGCTTCTGTTATTTTTATGTTTCTCTTATTTCATCAAGACCTCATTTGATCCTAATGACAAATAAATCTTAAAAACAGCTCACAAAGTATAGTTTAATTCATACAATAACTAATTTTAACTAATTTCCTAAAACAGGAGTAATTATTATTATTTATTATTTTCAGTTGCAAATTAATACAACTTTTTTTTGCAGCATTTTGTTTATGGCAGCAGGCCAGGGTTTATAGGACTGACATGTTTGTGCTAATGAGGGAACTTTGCACCAGAGAAATGTGGCAGCTCATTGATGTTTTTTTTTTCATAATTTTTGGCAACAGGCCACCAGGCTTTCACCACACAGGCAATTCTTGTTAGCAGAATCAGCTGATTGTTGAAGCATGTTAGTGGCATTTGTCTGCAAAAACAAAGTATATAAAATATTGCCTGACTTACGCTTTACACTCAGTTGGCAGTTTTATAGGCACAGCAAGATAAAACGAATGCAGTTTAATACAACAGTCCTGCAATAACTCCTCCGTTCATGAGGGTTTTGATTTCACAGGCGTTCATTCAACTTTATGATCATTTTGGAGGATGCGGTTTGTGCTGGCTAAATAACAGAAATACCTCTCTGTATAATGCAATATAGCTCAACACAAACACACAAATGACAATTTAATTAACAACAATTAAAACAGTTAAATTAACATTATAACTTCCTTGAAGGCAGAAACATAACTTTATGAGGCTACCTGCTAAAACTGCGCAGACTTTGTATACATGGCAATTCACTGAATATTATGTAGAATTTCCACTGAGAGACGCTGCTTCAGAAATCACATATTATGCACGACATACCCAAAATGTGCACCATGATTCAACTACTGTCAATAAACAGTCATATGTATCTTTTTGGACGCATAACACGTCACTTCCTGGGAGCCTCCTTGCTGGTTGGTGATGCGTAACCGTGGTAACCTGTGCCAATGATGAACTAATTTAAAGAATATATTACACCAAGCAAAGTGAAACTTTACTTACATTAAAATTAAAGTATTATTTATGTTACGCCAGAGCTGCCTTAGTCGCTGTCAGCCTTTGTCTCTTTGTTGTTGTTGTTACTAGTGAATTGCATTGTGGGATATTTATGCTGGCGTAGTGTCCAGTACCAGTACCCCCAGACCTACTTAAAATGATTTTTCCACGTGACCTGACGCAGGTTTCTGCATGATGATATTTGCTGCCCCAGGCTGAGGCAGGCAGGGCATCAGCACTGTAACCTAAATTATTGCTTGTTTGCAAACGGCTGAGTGGGAGTTTGTATTTGAGAAGCCTGAAAAAGACCGCAGATGGAGCTGCCCTTTAATCGTTTTAATTTATGAAAATGTCAGCTAAGACTGCAAATGCCCCTTACAAGTCCAAAGGTATCATCTTCCAAATTGCTTTTTTTTTAAACTGTTAAAATAGTAACAGTTTATAATAAGATAGAGAGAGATTGGAAGATGTATATACACATATTTTGAGTTGATAAATCACTTAAAAGGAATGAATTTCTCACTATAAATATGATGAATTTCTGCTGATACTTATTATTTATTTAATTGTTTCAGCACTACCTGGTGTTGGTCACATGACCCATGTGTTGTGTCTTCCACTTACTCTATGAAGTAGACCATGCCGGTCTCAGTGTAAGCCATCTCCCAGTTAAGGGGCAGGGGCTCCAGGCTGTCATCGCGGGGAAGAGAGCTCCACGTGCGGAAGTCCATGGTGCTGCTGGACTGGGTGTAGCTGGGCACCGCTTTCCTCCACTCTGCCCCGTCTTTGTGGTCTGGAGAGAGAGAGACGGGGTGGTTAAAGGGTAAAAACCTGGAGAAAACGGAGCAGACGGAGTGGACGGTTAGTTTGCAGGAACACCTCTGCCTTCCTGTTCTCCTGCCTGCTGCAGGGGAGTGGAGGGAGAGCTGATGTCACTCATAGGATTTGCATGTGAGTGATTGTGTGTGTGTTCGCCAAAGGGCTATTTTGCATTTGCATGTGCACACAGTGGTAATGCTTATGCTAACGTGTATATGTGCGTTCCCTGTGGGTTGCAATGATAGAGGCAGGGATTGACATTAGAAAGGGCCATTTGAGCCCAGAAGCGTTTGTGTATGATAATACTTTACTGCTGCTCTTTACATACTGTATATTCTACTGCATGTGTAGACACTCCCCTTTAATGAGAAACCGCTCTACAATGAACATGAAACGTACAACAAAGGCCTCCTAATTCACTTAGCACTTCATGCCTTCCCTCAGAAGATGCTTATAAAGGGATGAAACATGAGTGCTTTTTATCCCTTTCCTTTTTATACGGAGCTAACCTCCTCACAACAGACAATGATGCCAAAAGATGTTACACACGCCACAAAAAAGCATTTCTGGGGGATGTATTTTCTACAGATTGTTCCAACTGAATTTTAGATTGGGTTTATAATTGCTAAAAATCAAACCGCAGAGCCCCTTCAGCAGAATCAACATGTTCGTTATTTGCAGCGTCGAAAACACCCTTTCTTCTTCTTCTTTTTTTTTTTTTTTGTCTCTCTGATCAAAAACATATACTTTTGTTTCATATTTAAAGGCACAAACACACAGCATAAAGCGCAGAAACAATTCATTAGAAGGGGTGTTCATAAGTCTCAATCAATAACATTCTGAAATAAACTGTATTTTTTTCTGGGGCTGATCATGGAAGTCTGTAAGGAGCGAACAATCTTGCTTCCTTCTCATCTCTGTTGTGTGATGCATTAGCACAATACCAATCTGCACTTTCCCACGCCATGCTAACCTTGTCAGGCATCAACGTCTTGCAGAATCTGGCCGGACTGGAGATCCCGGCCGGTTCAGGATCAAACACAACATCCAAGACCGACGGCAGCCAGGAATACAATACTAAGGTGGTTTTCTTGCCAGGTTCGGCTCCTGCTAATCTTCCTCCTAATTAGGTGGCAGGCTCCATGGCTAACTGAGCTAACTAAGCTAACTAGCTGATGCAAGCTACAGTTAAGAGCAACAAATACTGTAAATTAGCAAGCTATACCTCAAGTAACTCTGTAAATCACCTCAGTACTATAGCCTACTCTGTTGTCAAACTGGCCTTATAACAAGTCCAAATGGTCAAGGGAATTATTATTACTAAGTCAGCTAATTGGGCGACTAGCTTCATGGCTAACTGTGCTAACTAGCTAACACCAGCTACAGATAACTGCAGACAGTGGTTAACCTACTTTAGCATAAAGTAAACTAGCTAACCGCTATCTGTCCGTCAGCTAACTCTCACCTTGGTACAGCACTCTGTCATCAAACTGGCCTTATAACATTTAATGACATCTTTATGACATGTTGGTCTGAAATGCACAACTTTAGGTGAAGTTCAGAACACTATTCATGACACTGTTACAAACACATTTGACAGAGTAATAAAACATAATGAGATCTTTATGACATGTTCAAAATGTACCACTTTACTGGAGGTCAAGGAAATTATTCATGACACACTTACAATGGTCTTATGGCAGCCAGTGTCACAACCAACCACGTATGACAGCGTAATGACATGTTAAACCATAAAGCTAAACAGTTACTTTAAGTTTGATAATGTCAGGTTGTCATTACACACACATACATGGCTTTTGTAACAGTGTCATGAATAACTTCCTGGACTTCATGTAAAGTGATGCCATTTTGACTTGTCATAAAGATGTCATTCAATGTTATAAGGCCAGTCTGATAATGGAGTACAGTACTGCTGTGAACCTGAGGACCTCAGCAGCGCTCCTTCAGACTCTCCCCTCAGACTGATTATCATGGCTGGAACACGTGTGCATGTTCAATAACACTTTATTTGAAGTGGTGTGTATAAGACTGTCATAACCATGTCCAGACACTTGAACATGAAGGAGTCTTATGAATGTTGTAATTAGGTGTCATTTGGCTAAATATGTCATTTTTAATGTAAAGTTGACATAGTTTGAGATGTGTTTGTTATGACAACTTAACATGAACCAAAACAAAAATGTCTTTGCTATGACAACTTGACATTATCAAACTTAAATAATGTTTTAACATGACATTACACTGTCATATGTGGTTTGTTTTGAAAATGGCCGCCATGAGACCATTATAAGCCTCAAACAATGTCAACTTTGCATTAAAAATTACATAATTGACTAAATTACACTTTATGACAACAGTCATAAAGTCTCTTCCTGACATGACAGGTGTTATGACATGGTTATGACAGCCTTATGCACACCCCTTCAAATAAAGTGTTACTGAAAATGCACATGTGTTTGAGGATGTGTCATGAGAAGCAGCCTGCGGGCAGAGCATGAAGGAGAGCTGAGGTTCTCAGGTTCACGGCGGGGTGAGGGCCCACTCGACGATACGAGTCAGACGGGTTATAAGCGGTGCTGTGGGGCAGCGGGGGGAGAGGAGGGGAGGGGAGCAGCGGGTTGTGTGTGCGATAAGGACAGTCTGAGCAAAGATGGGGGGAAAGCTGCAGTCAAGAGTTCAGAGACTTAGAGCTCACATTTTCCATTAACCTCTTTTTTCATTCAACCATAACTCTGCCCATCTATGGCCGGTCTGAGACTCCTCTGCCACAGCTGTGGGCTGCAGCCGAGCAGTCATTTGTGACTGGTTTCTTTCCATAAAAAGAACTCCTGGATGTCTGGGAATCGTTTTGTGTTTGATTTCAATATGACAGAGCAGTTGGGTAAACAGACTTTGGATTTCTGTGAATCCTTTGTACAGCTGAGCAAGCAGTGTTTGAGCCGTGACTGTCAAAACAATGTTTCATTCTGTAAAAAAAAAAAAAAAAAAAAAAAAAAAAAACGTACCATTTTCAGCTCGGACTTGCCTCAGTGTTAACCCCAATTCTCCCACTATAAAAACCCAGGTATGGCGCGCAGTATGTGACCTATTTCTGTGGCAGGGCTGTCCTCCTTGTGAGCATTAAGGACAGATTTGTTCCTCTGAGAGCTGAAGAGTCGTCCTGATTGATCACACACACAGTGTCCTGCTCTCTGGATGACACCTCCTCAAGGTGACCGGAGGTACAGTGTATTAGAAGGTAACAGTGACGGCGTTGTCAGCAGAAGATTTATACTTAAACAGTGGAGCCAATTTGAATATGTGTGTCACTTTGACGATGGCATGTCAGCCATGTTTAATCATTCAATGTAGCTTATTAGCAGATCAGTATTAAATGGTTTCATGCTGCAAATGTCAAAAAAAGGAATTCTGTGGTATCTGCGCATGCAGATCAGTTTGGTTTTTGTTTCTGCATCTACTTTGATAAATGATTAATCATTTTGAGTCCATTTCAATCCAAATTCGCTGATTTCAGCTTCTTAAATGTGATTTTTTTTCTGGTTTCTTTACTCCTTTCTGACAGTAAACTGAATATTTTTGGGCTACAGACAAAAAAAGACATTTACGGATGTTTTGATCATTTTCTGTCCTTTTACGGATCAAATAACTAATTGATTAATGGAGAAAATGGCTGCCAGATTAATCGATAATGAAAATAATCATTACTTGACATACGTCCTTGTGTTCCACGTGTTTGGACCTATTTATCAAGTGACAAGATTGTGACAAGATTAATTAACCGATTAACTGATTTGAGATAATCTGGATCCCAAAAGGATTTGAATGAAGGTATTGTTTGACTGGAAAAGTTTCAAAACTACTTGGTACTGGTGTTACTTATGTCAATGAATACCTTAAAGGTTTTTAGTACCAACACCCAACCCTACTGGCAGCCGAAAGCCCATTCTTTCTCTTTGTTTAATATTGTACGAGCGACCAAACCCTGGAAGAACCTAGACGAGCGTATGCCATGTTTTCCAGGGTTGTGTTGCCATGACAATATGCATTAGTGTCTATCCTGGCAGGAGAGGTTTCTCCCATTTTTGGTTATATATATGTGAATTTTGGTTGTCACGAGGAGTTTAACTTTGGTGAACTTTGACTGGCGACACAGCCTCAGCCAATAGCAAGTGCATGTTTGTGTCTCGCAGGCGATCGAGAGTTTTTCCTAACACGATCGAGGGTCTAAAGGACAGAGGGTGTTGATTTTAAGGCCCATTGAGGAAATTCTGATTTGTGATGTGATTTGGGCTACGTATAAACGAAATTTGACTTGACCTGACTTGATTGTAACTGAGACTTGACATGGGACCCAAATCAGGCCGAGTCCTAATTTTAGTCAATCTACTTGGATCAGAGAGAGTCCTGTTTTATTTCAACAGGTATGTGTGTTGTCCAACATCCAAATGACAAAATGAGAAAAGAGACAGAGCTGTTGTTGTTTCCCTATTTGGGTAAACACCTTTTGGAATGGATCTAATTATCCCGGGGATTGTATCTGACAGTTCCCCACCCCCGGGTCTGTTTCTTTGTTTGGAAACTCATTCATGCAGTTTCCAGGTGGATTTTCCATGTTTTGATTCAAATTATGTCCAAAATTTCAGATCCCTCTACTGATTGCAACACAAACAAAATTTTACACACCTCCCCCCAACTGAGGTAGTGGAAGAAATCTCAGAGAAAGATATTTAGAAACCTGGACAAACAAAGTCAAAACCAAAACGGCATTACTACATATCAGCGGAAAGTTTCAGTAATAGGTTTTGTAATTTGGGGGAACAGCTCTTGCAGGCAATTTCACCCTCACGTTAGTTCTTAAAGACAAACTATATATTAAAAGAGTTTTCAAGAGTTTGCAGCGGTAATTACATTTTCCTGTGTAATAAATCTCCTTCACCTGGCATCTAATTAAAAAAAGAAAAACGTTTAAACACCGTTTGATGTGTGCAAACCACTACAACCTTGACGGACAAATAAATGAGAAGCGGAAGGAACGAGAGCTTAAAAAAGATGATCCATCTGCTCAGGATGATGTAGTCAAACAATCTTTTGCTGTTTTATGTGACAGATTGAGATGTGCGCGGTTCTGTAGTATCTTCAAACACCCATCAAACTGTACACAATCTGCAGCAAGCCAAAGTCTGTATGTCTTACAACAGAATCAGACAGTGACATTGACCTAATGTGGCAATTCCACAACCAAAGGACAAACAGAGTTCAGCTGGATCTCCGTTATTTAACATGACATTCTGTGCTTTGACATTTACTGACCAGGCAATCCATTGACCAGCGGTGGCCTCTCATCATCATCCTCCTCCTCGGGGACGGCGCTGTCCTTCCTGTCCATCTTACTGACTGAGGTGGTGCGTTTCCTGGGGACCTCGCCGCCGTAGTCTTCATCAAACAGCACCTGATCCACCAGGTCAGGCTGCACCAGGTTGGGCTCCGCCGGAGGCTTCGGGGTCCCATAGTAGTTACCTGACAGAGTGAAAGGATGGGGGGAGCAGAGAGAGGAAGAGGCAAATTAGGGCGACTTACTAAAACAAATGCAATCACAAAGAGATGAGGGAACACAGAGGAAGCTTCAGTTCAGACCAACACAAAATGAAAAAGTACAGTAGGAGGTACAAGCAGCAACTGAACCCCTTACATTCTTTTTAAGTCACAAATCACTGTATCTCTGCAAATGCCCCTATACTTCAACACCAATAGTAAAAACAAGTTTCACTCATCCACTTCAAAAGCTGAAAGAATATTTACATTTTGATCCAAACAGAGTGGACATTGTGATACCAAAATGCAAAATGCATGCAGTGTACATTGCAACCAATAAAACTGTTCCAATGCCGTGCATTGTTCTGTTTGAGCTGTTAAACTACTAACTTAGCTAAACTAACCTTCAGGGGCTGATCTAGAGATATATTCATGTGGTGGCAAGAGGGTAGCATGGAGACTTTAAGGGGTGGCCAAAATATATTCCTATTTATCTGCTCACAATCACATATATCGATATTTGCCTGGAAAAGCCCCCCAGTGAAGATATTTTAATTCTTAAATGATGATGATAATAATGAATTATAAACTATAACAGAATTTCAAGGTGCTTTAGTGTAAAACATAACCACTTACATATCTGCATGACATTTATGGTTCATGTAGTGTATTACTTTTTGCAGACGTTCATGCAAAATAAACTATTTACTCATGAAACCTGCTACACATGTTGCACGCCCTCGCACTTTCTCTTCTCAAACCAGGAGATCTGTCTCCTCACTTAAAAATCTTTTCTCTGTGTTTCCTCCTGGTAAATCCACCATCATGCTGCCACTGCTTGCACTCCTGGTGCACCAGCTTCTTAAAGGTGTTGACAGCTGACTTTCTGATTGGTTTATTGCATGCTTGGCCAAAACTCGCCTGTGAATTAATCCAGGTGCTTGGGCGCAGCTGATAGTTGTATCCCGCTTTGCACTGCTGGTGCATGGGGCGGGACAGGACAGGGCACCTGTGCGCCCCTGGCGCAAGCTGGCAAAAGTGGATTTGGACACACCTTGAATAAATTAGATCCACTGAGCTTCGTGCTTTCCACTTGCACTTTAGATCAGCGTAAGATTGGGCCTCATTCGTTCTTTCATTCATTGTCCATAACTGCTTATTGTTGAAGGGTTGTGAGGGCACTGGAGCCTCTCAGGTGATATTGGGCGAGTACATCCTGAATAAATCGCCAGTACGATATGAAACAGTAAACTGTTTTGTTTTCAAATCTTCAAACATTTTTCCAAACACACGTCTTTTTTCACTGAACATAACCCATCACTTAGCCTAAAATGCCACCAGAGCAGATCATTAAATCGTATCCGGGCTTAAACTGTTCTGCGCTGGCTGTGCCACTGTTTTCATATGGGAAGAGCAGCTCCGCCCAACTAGGGGAGGCACTACCCATCAGCACCAAGCGCTGTTCTCAAAGTTCAAATTATTTGAACTTTGACCTTGGCAGCCGCTGACCTTTAAAGCGCAACCAATACATCTGTATGTGACGACGTCGCCAGAAGCAACATGCGTGCAAGCAGAGGAGGGAAGAGTGATGAAAGAAAAATGTTTCAGAGTTCCCCAAACTCTATAAAACAAAATTAAATGCACATCACAATCTTGCCAGTAAACGTAATGCATGGCCCCCCCAAACTTCTGTAATGAATCAGGCGCCCTTGAACTACAGTAGCGTGCCACGAACAGTGTGAGTTAAATGAGGTAAGGAGAAACAGTCAGAGATCAGCCACCATGTCTAACATCACTCCACTGGATTTAAATCAAAAATTAAATCTCTAAATGTCACACACCGGCGCTCGAGGTTGACTATTTACAAGTTTCAGAGGTCGGCTTCCCTCTGCATGATTTTCACGTCTCTTAACCCCCTGCTTTGTTTTCCCTCGATAACTGCACCACAGGGCTGTCATGACTCATGTAACATTAAAATCACTTCACTTGGAATTTGCCAGCAACTAATTACACTGATCATTGAATACCGCAATTATCTATCTCTCAGCTTGCTTTTCTTCCTAATGAAGAAAAAACCTTGTGTTACGGATTATAAATATTCAGTGGGATAGCAGCGCTCCGTAAAGAGAGGGGATAGAGTGCGAAACTTTGTTAAATTATTTGCTCATTTAGCTCATGGGGTGATCCATCTACGTATGGCTGGTGGAACTCAATTTAGGTGCAGAATATGTAATTATGCAACCTCTATTAGGATTATAAATAATGTGTACACTAATTTCTGTCCCTGCCATTTATTATGATTATTTGTTTGCTAAATGCTGCTCAGCCGGATGTGTTTACGCAATAATATCAAATCAATTTTTTGGCAATCCATTTGTAAGGTCAAATATTTACTCGGTTCTTACAATAAGCGATCATCAGATTGAGCCTGCTCAGCTAAATCATGATTTATAATTAGATTAATTAAAGAAAGGGAGAGATACCGCTGGGAAATAGGGATTTTCAGCAATTTAATTAGCCTCCGTAAACTTGATCTTATTTTCATTTGGACCCAGCTGCGTATGGGACCATGGTATTATGAACCTTTGATGTACTTAAGCGTGAACATGCAGACATCACAAATGCAGTACTGTAAGAGCTGCATTTATCAGCTCCAGATCTTTTTATAGCTCGGTACAAAGAGGGAGAGCTGACAACGGCGTGCATGCCAGGAAGAACAGAGGGCTCTGAGGAACACATCACAGTCATTCCAGCAGCTTTGCAGCACGATACAGTAACACCACAACAGCTTTTTTCATAAGTTAGCCCCGCTCGAGCACGGCCTCATCTCCTCAGGCGTGCCAACGACAATACACAGCAAACTGGGTTAATGCAGCTCTGTTCATCCACCTCAAAGCAGCTGAGGAGGAGAAGGAGGCTGGATGAAAGCCTCCCTACCCCCGCCACCCCGCCCCTTGTCGCTCCACTCTGTGTTTACTAAGCGACACTCATCCGCATTTGTCAAAGATGGCTTCATTAACAGGGGTGGCACAACGATAGCAAGGAGAGATTGGGTCTGCTGGCTAATCCCCGCCTGTCTCCTGCCACACGCTGACATTCATCAGCCAGACGCTACCTCTGTGATTAATTACTTACAAACATGTCTCTTGGCCCCTGATAAATGTGTTTCGCAGATATAGAGGTGTGTGAAAGCGGCGCGTCAGTGAAGATTTGTGGCACCATTTGCTATTATAAATGGAGGGAAGCCTTATAAGCTGATGAGCAGGGGAGCTTGTCGACGAGTTACTTGTGATCCTCGTGTCACCGGGTTGATGAGCCGGGAAGAGTGAGCCTCCTCTTTCAAAGTGCGTGCCAGCAATTTCATGCTGGTGGAATCAGCCACCGGTAATGAAATGACTCCTGTTGTCAAGGGCATTATGCATAAGCTACACAAGGTCACGGGCACGCTTTCATCTCGCCAAGATCACGAACACAGAGAGTTACACACAGTCACACAACCATCCACCCACCACACACTGATACTAATTTATGAATTCCGCGCTCCATTCACATCACATTTAATCTCCAGTGCCTGGTTGTATAAACCACCTTAAGTCTCAAACTTGTGTTTGTTCCTTAAGCAAAATATTTCACTAAGCTAAGGGGTTGACTTTGGAGCGTTGCATAAAGTCTCTAAGGCTGTCTCCTTCCCTAAGTGTTTAGACTTATGGCCTGATCAGACAGAGCTCAGTTTTGGCAGTGAGAGGCGTCTTTTTCCACTTGTTTTCTCCAAGCAGTAGCATTAGCACGCTGCTAATACCAGAGGTGGGAGCAAGTCACACATTTGCAAGTCACAGGAAAGTGTCGAGTCTTAACCTTCAAGTCTCAAATCAGTCCTAAGTCACTGTGGTGAGGATCAAGCAAGTCATAAGTGAAGTCATACGAAGTTCTGATGATCTCCCACAGTTAAAAGAGACTGGTCGTGAAAAGTTGAGTTTTATTTTAACTGCTGCAGCTGATTACACCTTATATGTTTATGGCATCAACAACAAGCCTCCTAAATGAAGAACAATGCAGAGTGGGGCTCTATAATTATAATATGGCCTCATAACTCTAAAGGGCTTTAAAATGAAAACAGAAATACGACAAAAAATTTGCATTGCGATGTTAAGCTTCCTGCTTTGGCTTTCCTTCAGGACTCCTTGGCTTATTAATGCACCTGTCTTTGTGCTTCCCATGACACTGCATACTGCCTTTCACTTATCAACAAAATAATCCTTTAATCCAAATTTGATTATTTTTGGACTAACATTACTGGAGCCTCCACCATTATAGCTGCCTCAGGCATTGACCTCTGCTGGTCTGCTGAGATAAATACAAATATTATAAGTCAAGTCTTTTATTAGTTTTATCAGTTAGTCAAGCAAGTTTCACGTCAAATGTACGACTTCAGTCTGACTTAAGTCAAGTGATGTGACTCAAGTCCTCGACCTCTGGCTACGGGGCTTCTGTGGTGGTGACAACAAAGTTTACAGATATTCAGAAATAAAAAGCATGGAGCACAAATCAGTGGTGGCTGTTGTTTGAAACCCGGAGCTACATGGATTCATCAGTCGTAATTTCCATGATTTGAACAGTAAACAGCAGCCTGGAGGCAAATTAGTGCTGTTGCAGAGATTTCAGGTGAGTTGGTTTAATCCCTTTAACCTGTACTTATAGCTGTTAACATACAGTACATGGTTTTAAGCTAACGTTAGCTCACTTTCAACATCTGTCTGGGCTGCCCTGTGATTTCTCCCCTGTCTCAGGGTCTCACAGGGATCTCTGTGTCCCCTGTGACCAGTGTAGCATTTGGAAACAGCCTCTCACCCTCAATCAGAGCGAGAGCCCTCTGCATTTCCATCTTCATGCAGATGTTTAGGGAGGTAACTAACAATCAATGAACTAGGAAGTTAACTACTTCTACCTAACCAAAATAAAGGCAGAGCTCATTTTGCAGCAAAATCACAGTCGGGCTAAGGACAGGTGATTCGGTGGTTTCCTAGCAACAATATTAAAAAAAAAAAAAACGCACGACACTGCTTTAAATAAACAGCTTCAGCAACCTGGCTCTGTCTGATTGGTGCCTTAAGGCTTTCATGGCAGTTACTATCATAATACAACACATGTGCACTTTAGTTACCATGGTTACTCTTCACTCACAGCATTCTTTAATGTTACTACACAGTCGTTAGCTAGCTTAGCTAACATGCTTAGCCTGTGTTAGCTAGCTTCTCTAAAATAGACAACAAAAAAGAAAAAAGAAAACCAAACCGAACAGAAGATGAGAATACTTTTCACTTCAACAAATAGGGCACATAAGCACATAATCCAAATTAAATTTGACCGAGCCGTAACAAATACATACAAGCAGAAGATGTGGCAAGAAGTAACTGACAAAATCAATGCAAGAAATCCGCTGTGAAGGAATGAAGAAATATAAAACTATTTTACAGTAACAGCAAGAAAGGAGACAGACATCAACGGGAGTTGACAAAAACTGGCGAGTTTCACTAAAATTATATAGCTAATGTTAATATATGAGACAGAGTTATGTTAATGTTGGCTTGCTGGCTACAAGCTGCTAATGTCAGATCTACACTCTCTAACAAGTTGCATGATGCTCAAAGTGTCCTGTGAGTTTTCCTCTGTCAAGAAAAAAAAGAACGCATCGTGGTATCTCCTCCTCCTTTGCAATCAACATCAATTCAGTGTCTTATGTTCCACAAATTATTTCAATTTGAAGAGACTGTTGTGGGTCCACATTTTCTGCAGAAATGGTTACTAAGGACCTTCTAGCAGCACATAAGAGAGTACTTAAGTAGCTAAAGGCAAACACTTAGAGATAAAAGGGTTTTCCCTTCCAACATTATGGTGAATTTACGCTACTCATTTTTTTTCTAAGGCTCCTTAGATGAAAGTTTAAGGGAAACCTCAGCCTAAGTGGTTTCATGCAGCTGGGCACAGGTGTGTTTTCCTTTCTTGTTAAAATCTGAATCATTATCACAGTGGGGATCCTAAAACAACGCCAATAAAGTGGATCTCAATTTGACTGAATTTTGCAATTCCTGGTAACAGATTAGAGGCGTCATTTGTCAGAAGAGAAAAAAAATCCTCCTCTATATGTGCAAAATTTTATTTTCCTGTCAGCTGTCCCTCCAGTATTGCACTTGAGTGCACTGGACTCTTCAGTTCTTGTCCGACTGCTCTGTTCTGCTCTCAGAGAGTGACCCAACCTGAACCTCAGAGGCGCCGAGACTGAGGAGGGACCAAAAGCCCAGAAAGACACGCTCTCGGCGCCTGGCGCAGATGGCTGATGTGTCTGCTTGGCAGGCAACCTGGGACCCTCTGGACAAACATGGAGCAGGCAGCATGTACCTTACCCATCATGGAGGGCCCACAGAAACAGACACACTCTGGCCTTTATGCATGTGTGTTGTGTCCTGACTTCTGAGCAGCCTTTGAGAGGAGGTGTGGAATTAAATGGTCATGGATGGAAGGATGGTTGATAAAAGAATCGACATGCGCAGATTTCCTTCCTCACTCTCTGACATATCTATCTATCTAACCTATGTTTTCCCAGAAGTTATAGCAACAAGCAACTAGCTAGCAACGGCTAGCAGGAAACAGACCGTTACCTTGATTAAATTACAGATTTTTCTGCATTTGAAAATCACTGGAAACATCTGGAATAATGCAAGAACACAAATCAGCAAAATACCTAACATGTCTAGATTTTTTACATATGAAATGTTACATGAAATACCTGAAGCACATTATTTCATATGTCAGTGGATTTAATTTAAAACAGTGACATGACACACTAGACTGAATGTGATTGCTTTGGATTTTCCTGCAAAACTATCCTGAGTCATTTACATAGAAATCAGTCTTGAGGCTATTAGGAGCCAATCAGAAAAGTTGCGGAAGGTTTAATTTTTCTACTTACAGTCCATTCACACACTGGTAATACAAAGTGATAAATTGCTTTACATAGTTCATTTAAGGTCAGACCCATATTGAAGCTACTAAATAAGATGAGATTAGATGTACCTTCATTGATCCCAAGTAGAAGAAATTCAATTTGAAGTAGCGGCGCAAGGGGTGATGTAAATAAATACAATAAAAATAGAAATACAATATATAATACCTGTGCAATGGCATATTCATGTGTAATGTGCAAACGTTAAAGTCAAACAGACTATTTATATTCACATGCAATAGGTCGATGAAATGTAGACTTTATATTCATGTGCGATGACTGTCATTTTCTGTGTGGGTGTTTGTGTTTCGAGTCTTAGTCTGTGGGTGCTGCGTCGTCGTGCAGCCTGATGGCTGATGGCACAAAAGGGGCCCGTGGCTGGATGAGTCTGTGGCTGAACGCGCTCCCGAGTCCCCTCAGCTCAGAGCACAGAGGCACGATAGCTTTTATGTTTCCTCTCACTGCCTCCACACTGTCCTGTTGCAGCCCCACCTCATTCAGAGCTGGTCCTCCTCACCAGCTTGTTGGGTTTGTTTGCACCACAGCTCCCAAACCCACCACAGCAAAGGAGATGACACAGGCCACCACAGACTGATGGAACATCCATAGCAGCCTCGTGCACACTTTAAAGGAAAAGCCTACATTTTAAATGCCTAAAATGAGATAATGCCAGTTTTTACAGAATATATATATATATATATATATATATATATATATATATATATATATATTATATATATGTATATTTCTATTTATTTCTCATGCCAGTGCTTTTTTCACTTATAATGAGGAAGTATTTGTAATTTGTAACAAGACACTTTTTGATGTAGCCTATTTGAGTCTGTGTACAATGCATTAAATAATATTTTCTAGGTAGAGAAAAACGTTATACATGAACCATTAACATAATGAGCAGTCAGGCAAGTCATTTGGGACTATTAGCAAGACCATTATGATTAGGTAAGAAGCCCATTAGCTCAGTACCTTGAACACAACTCACTAACTCTACATCTATAAACTGAAGATAATTCATGAGCTCTTCACTGAGGAAATTCGACTCATGTGACCTACACAAGAGGATGCCTGTCCTTGTTTATTTTTCTCTTTTCAAAGAAAAAAAAAAAAAAGGCTGCACCTCAAGCACAACCAAATGGAGTAAATCCTGCTCCTCAATCCAATTACTTACAGCTCCTCTTTGACTTCAGTGTGCTGCTGAGAGATCAACACTCTCTGCCACAGTAGCCATGCAGCGCTTGTGCTGACTGGGTTTTGGAGGCAGAGAGGAGGAGGAGGAGGAAGAGGAGGAGGAAGAGGAGAGGGCAGCAGCCACTATCACAGCTTTCAGCTCTCTCTCTCAGGGATAGCGCGCTGAAACTTCCAACTTTTGAGAAGCTAATCCACACATCTGCGCGCAGCCAAGGCAGTCCTGCTTCCACTGCAAAGGGGGGTTTCCACTGGGAGCTGAAGAGCTCAGCACGCCTTTATATCAACTCTCTCACTCTCTCTCTATTATGTGCTCTTCCTCGGTTTGCTCTCTATTTTTTCCCTCTCTACCCACGGTCAACCTCTCTATAAAAGGTGTAAATCCCGTCTGGATTCAGCTCAGAGATGAAGGACAGCTCGTGGGCGACTTGGCAGCTCCTGAAACCTGATCTTCCAGTTCTTAGATGATCTATCCCGACACGAGGAGGGACGGGATTTTGTTGTGTGTGTGTGAGTGTGTGTGTGTACGGATGTGAAAGTGTGTGTTCATACAGTGTGTGTGTACGCTTGCAATCTCTGTGTGTGTGTGTGTCTAATGTTATTGTTGCCACCGTGCTCTGAGGATGAGGCGTGTGGAGGGAGACTGACAACTTATCACAGGGATCAGAAACTGTTAGAGGAACTTGCCTCAACAGGACCATCCCAGGTTAGAATATGAACTTCACCATCCGTAAATGCACAAACACAAACAAATACACAGATGCCAGTGTTGTCATGATACCAATGCCAAGTTTAGTATCACAATACTTGATACAGAAACACTGAAATGATACTGGTTCGATACTTGATACCTAGTGCTGCAGGAAGTGTTAGCATATTAGCACTTCCAGCTCCCTCGTCTTGAAGTCAGTGAGTTTTTTGAATGGGCTTTTTGTTATTTGCCTGAAATAAGGTCTGTGGTTAACACAAGATGAAGACAGTAGTTTTATGACATAAAATAAATCAGTAAATATCCCACTTGTGAAGTCTGAAGCTTTCATGTGTCTTAAAAAAAGGTGCTTGTTAAGGACATGAGGCTAAATGAGACTACAGAGGTTGTCACAGACATTAAACGTCATCACGCCGAACATTAGTCACTGAGAGGTGGTGACATTTAGTCACATGATTGTGGTGTACTTCGGTAATAGCCTAATGTCGGCTTTTTACTTCCGCCGATTGCATTTACGCTTCAAAAATAACAAAAATGGCGTGCGTTTCTGAAGACTATCTTGCTGAACAAAACATAAAAGTATCATCAGCTTTTTTTGCAACAGAGCTTATTTTCTGCACTAATCCAAATGGAAAAATCTCATTGGCTGTTTGTGGGGGGAACCAGTGCAATGCTAACTTTTCGGTTGACCCACAAGAATAAGTCATCCCTGCCACACTATATGGCACTGGCTGCTATACGACTGATAACTACCAGACTGATCACAACACGGATTACGACGTCTCGTTTCGGTAGCTGTAAGAAGATATTTGCTGAAAACATGAAAAGAGTGAGAACTATGTGGGTCAAACATGTCTGGACATGTCCAATAAAGCCATGTTTAGTCCACGTTTCAGGTCGTTCTCAGGCTGTAGTAGTGTTTGACAATGAGACACTTATCAATTTTTCAATCATTAAAATTTGTCTGGCAGGTTAATAACAGGTTTCTGCAGTGTGACAAACTCAGAACACACATTTATTGTTGCTTTACAGTAACTTTAATATTACAGCAGCACTCTCTCTACATGGTGCTGGCAGCAGGTAGCCTTCCATTAGCTATTAGCTACCATAAATGTGGTTAAAATGCTCTGCTAAACACTCTAAAGTGTGGCTGTATTTCAAAAGATTTCCAGCACTGGGTGGGAGGTCCAACAAATGTTTCAGAATAATTGCGTGTGAAGTGGGGAAGCATCTGGCGACGCACGAGGTACACTTGAAAGCAGAGGGATGCACTGTTCTAGACCGCTGGGTGTCCCTGCGCCGAGCACATCAGCCGACAGCGTGGGCGTCAGTGGTCCCAGAGATGGGAAGCAGAGATATAAAACACTGTAAATGACATGTCTAATGACAGCACTGATGATGATAACAGCAGCAATGTGTCAGGTTAGACAATAAGATCATATTTCTGCACAGGAATTGCTGCAGTTTGAAGCTGGAGTTTATAGAATACCAGAATACCACAATATCAGAATTTATTTTGCTGTTATTAGTACTTTAACTGTTTTTTAGTGCTTAAGAAGTGAAATTCAGTGAGGTTTTATTTATTAGATGAATTTGTTGCATAAAGTTTAATCTGTTAACAATCATATTGTTCAATTTCAAGTCCAAATTTGCCTCAGCAACGAAAAAAGCTGTTCTTTAAGGTTGTCAACCATCATTTTGTGCTTATTTTTTTTCTTGAAGTGTCTGTTTGGGCACTGATTAGGCACCAGTACCACTTAAAAGCAATTTGAATTGATCCAAATCATTACGGTACCAGAAATACCGATACCCAGTGGGGTTGGGCGTCATCTACCAAACTGGTATATGACGATATCCACAGTTAACCCCCTTTTTCAACCAACAAGAACCTTGTGCTAGTTCGATGCTGGGGCTTGTGCCAGTTCAGAGTTGGTTGAATTTGTGAACCATCTAAGAACCGGCTAGAGGCCAGAGAGCCAAGCAGTTACGTAACTGTACACACTCCTGATTTCTTAGCAACACTAACTTCAAGCACTTCACACTCCAACACATTAAGTGGCGGTAATGGGCTGTAATACTTTTACTATTATGTCTACCATTAACAGCAGATTAATCACACTGAAGTGACTCAAGCAAGTCAGGACAGCATCACAACTGACCGCTGCAGTCGCTCCTGGTTGGTAACACATTAGATTATGTGACCTGCGGTGTTAGAAGATGTACTTTGATTGTGCAGCGACTGACTGACAAATTAAAATGCTGCTTATGCATTAACTCATCAGTATTAATGATGTACTTTGTTAAATGTATTTGATATATCGCAGGAACTGGTGGGAGACCAAATATGATGTAACACCAGCCTGCAGTCCTTTGCATCGCCAAAACACGACGCAGCAAACTTTGCAAACAGAAGTTATTTGGATAAACTGACCATGAATCTCACGGTGTTGCCTGAAAAAACATTATATTAATGCATTAACAACATATTAACAGCAGTTTTTAGCCTGGCTCAAAATCTCTGCCACAGTGGCTGACATTTCTTTTTGGTTGCTCATGATAATCCCGCCTCCAGCCCCTGACGTAGCGGTTCTTACTCTTGGCCCAGCGAAGAGTTGGTGCCACTCGGGAACCAGTTTTCAGGGCCGAGAGCCAGTTCGTTGGCTGTCAAAACATAAAGAACCGGTTCAAATTTAGGCTCTGGCTCCAAACCAGCCCTGGAACTGCCTCCGTCGAAAAGAGGTAAGTGAAACAATGTGATAGATGATGATATTGTTGCTGGGTCTTACAGGGTCTTCCTCTCAGCACTACATGTCTGTCCACCCAACCGTAATACCCAAACCTAATCACAGGTTAGAATATATACTTTGCTATCTGTAAATGACAAACACAAACACAGAAACACACTTGTGCACACCCAGAGAAAGCTGCTCTCAGCCATGAGGCACTTTCTCCCTGCTTGAGGATTTGACTTCTTATCTTTTAATTCTCCATCATATAGGAGGCACAGGACGCAGCTGAATGTGAATGAGAGACTGGCACAGGGAAGGTCCATTCACGCGACCAGAGGTTGTCCCTAAAGCATTTAGAAAAATCCTCTCCCATTTCACAGCAGCCTGGATTTGCAATAAGAAAGAATGAGCTTAAAGGGAGCGGGCAGATTATCATGTTATTGCCATAATCATTGCGCAATGTGAGAGAAATCCTCTGCTCCAATCCTCTCATGACACAAATACACTGCGACCGTCTGACTTTCCAAGACCTCTCAATGCAGGGCAAGTGCTTATGCCCCATTGTAGTCTGAGGTGTTAGAAATGGTAAATACTGCAGCTGTTTGCCGAGCTGAAATATCCCTCGCTGTGTAAACTTCTTACTGGAAAGAACATGACCGGGCTTGTCTACTTGTTCTGAAATATCAGTTGCCGCTGACGTTTACTGAAGTCAGGTGCTTTCAAATGAACATTTATGAAAGAAGTCTTAATATTGAAAAGAGCAGAGAGGAGGCTGGGTACTTTAAATAGCTCAAACGAGTTCAAGTTCAAGTTTTGGATGCCTGTGATGAGCCACAGCTTACTGGTTGTGTCTGTGAAGAGGGAGGAAAAGGAGGAGGTTTATCCCATGAATAAAGCATGACTTGAGAGTAAGAACACAAGTGGGACCTCCTGATGTGTGACTGTGCAGCCAGCCGGCAGGATCAGCAGGTTGACTGGTTTACATAAGGTCACCATCAGGTGCTACAGCTGCTTGCCTTGCCTCATGCTTTATTCTGTGAATATCTACTGTATGTCGGCAAGAACGGACCAAGACATTGTGTACAGATTTTAGAAGGCAGAGCCTGTGTGTAAGTAGACCGCTGCTAATGATTTAGGAAAAAGAGAAATGTAAGAAGAAATAATTCAATGGATTTGTTGGTGATTTCAAGAGATTAAAGACAAAAAGTGAGCCTGTTCCTTTCTTTTGCAGGTGGTGGCCCTTTTACAACATTTACAACACCAAACATGTAAGCACAAGGATGAGTACAGCCTTGTAATTCCAGTTTCAACACATCCTCATACCTAAACGACAGATTAGATCAATTGCCAATGACTCCCAAAATGACACATATGACCGGTGGAGAGTACAGATGTACCAGACCTTAAGTTTGTTACATAAGTTACGTGACATCAAACACAAGGTTAATGTTGTGAAAAAGCAGTAGTTTGGTTAAGTTTAGGTACCAAAACTACTTGGTTAGGGTTAGGGAAAAGATTCTGGTGATTGTGGCTCATGACAGAAGTGACGTACGTAAAGAAAGGTAAGATAACATAATGTAATGTAAAGCAAAGTGACATGACGTAAAGCAGTATGACTTAAGGTGATGTAAGGTAATGTAATGTATTATAATGTAATGTAACGTCATAAAGTCAGCTCTGACTTTTGCTTTCACATGGTACCAGGATGCTGGTCTCCTGTGTTTGTTTGACGAGTGTTGCAGTACTTGAGACTGTTCTTGGTTTTGAAACCGGTCTCGAGGCCACTTTTTGAAACAGCATTTTTACTCGGCCTTGTCTCCATTTCAGACAAAGAGAACTCTGGATTTTATTTGAAGAACGGTCAAGACCACGACCGCAGGGATTTCACTAAATTTCCTGTGCATTGTCTGATTTTTTTTTTTCATGACCAACCTTACTGTGATTGGATGTAAGACGTCCTGCTTCAAATGCAACCAAAAACTTGAATGTTTCCTAATTTTAAACTGTCGCCCCTCCATGTCCCCCTTCACACGCACACCAAGAAAGTGTCCAAAAATTCTGCAATGCAACACTTATTGACAGCTAAGTTATGTTTTTGCTTGTGCTAAACAATGACGAGACACATAAAGTGTAACTAATGCCTATGTAGTTATGTTACATCTACCTTACCTTGGTCTTGACTCGGCCTCTTCCTGCCTTGGTCTCAGTTAAAGTTGCTTTTTATAATCCACCATCTGATTTGCTCCTAACATTATTATTGCTACGGCCACTAGAGGTCGCTGCCTGACAATAAACATAAAAACAGGCCTTAATACGCTGCTTGTACAGACGACCTATTCACCCGTTTTTCTGGTGAGGACGTTCTGTGTAATTCACTGTTTATCCCTCTACCTGTGTGAATGCCTGCTGTGAAATGAGAAACCTGCACCTGCACACCACAACTGTCATCGTCTGCTGCTTATTTCTGGTCCTAAAACGCTGGCTGGCAAAACATTTACTCTTTGATAAATGTAAGGTTTATTTTAATCCTCGCTGACAAAAGAAGTTACACCCTTGTCCTGATTTCTACGGTATTTTACATTTGTTTGAATATAAAGTCTGCTTATTTCATCCCTCAGTGGTCGATTCTACACACAGTGCGGAGAAACTGAACAGTTCATCTGAAGGGCTGCGAGTATCGCTGCTAATCTGACTGTCACTTCCAACAAGTCTTTAATCATGTTTCACTGATCAATACATTTCGTCCCGCTTGTCACATTTCACTAAGGCAGGCTGTAAGTCATAATGACTGTGAATATCGAGCTTACACTCACTCCATTATAGAGGCCTGTCACTGTGAATCGTGTACATAAATGCATGCAGCCACACACATACACACACACACACACACACACACACACACACACACAGTTTGTGATATTCTTCCTACCATCATAGGTCCCACTCTCCAGTAGAAGTCCACTCTCCTCCAGGATCCTGAAGTCTCCAACGCTGATGAAGTTGTAGTCCACTCCTGGCACCTCCCCGTCTCTGGGAAGCCGTGTGGTGCCTGGAAAAAACAAAGAACAAAAAGGGACACAACATTTGAGAATCTAAGGAACAGGCTGCTCTTAGGTTAAAGGGATTGTTCTGACTATTTGAAGTGGGGTTGTATGAGGTACTTTTTGATAGTCAGTGTATTACCTACAGCAGTGTTTCTCAGTCCTGGTCCTCAGGGAAAACTGCCCTGCATGTTTGAGGTGCTTCCCTGCTCCAACACACCTGATTCAAAAGATCAGGTCATTATCAGGCTTCTGCGGAGGCTTGATGATGAGCTGATCAGGTGTGCTGGAGCAGGGAAACACCTAAAACCTGCAGGGCAGTTTTCCCTGAGGACCAGGATTGGGAAACGCTGACCTACAGTAAATCCCAGTCAACTTGCCCCCAGTTTGGAAAAACAGCACGGAAGCTAAGCCATGTACTACAGTGGATGGGGTCGGCAGCAAAATGTATTTTAGACACTCAAAGCTACTACAAGGAGTTTTTAACTGGTTATGAAACAGTCTCAATTTAATACTGATGCCTCTATGTGACCTAAATAAGCAAACAAAACCAACTGCAAGGAGATTAGCTGTTTCTGTTAGAGATGTTCATGATTAATCATTAATCGCCATCAAGAATTAAACAGATTAAAAATGTATTAATTGATCATTCATCCATAATCTAGAAATGGTAGTAACTGTGCTTCGTAGTTTTGTCTGGCTGAGGCATTTGTTCAATAAGGAAACCAAAACTGTACCTAAAATAAGAAAAAACTGAAAAATTATTAATTATGAATGATTATGTGATTAATCAGCTACAGAAAATGCACAAAAATTGGAGCCATAGTTTTTTATTTTTAAAAAACACAGAAGTCACAATATAACTCAAACAAACTATCAGGTCAAGGCAGCGGTAGACCAGCAACTCCTGTCTTCTGCAAGGTAAAATTATGGATTTTGCCTATGGAGTTTGGTTGGTTTGGGGAGCGCAATATTTGACTTGTGTAATGACTGTTTCCTGTTGAAAAAGGCTGTCTAATGGCAAAAAAACGTTGTGAAAATATTCTAAATATAGCACACGTAAAGTGCCATGTACTGTAGGGAACACACTGACTACCGATGAGTACCTCATAAGATAAGATAATCCTTTATTACTCTCACGACGGGGAACAACCCCACTTCAATTAATCCGAAATATCCCTTTAATGACGTTACATTATGCAATGCATTTGAAAGCACTTTGGGAGTTTTCTCGACTCACGACTGAATTCATGATGTGAAATTCAAACAGTTTCAAGGTTTCCACTGAGCAAAAATTAAAATACAACCACTCAGCCGTGGTTGTTTAATGAACACATTCTTCTTCCTCCTTTGCAGTGTAGTAGCATAATGAGTGTGGCTGATCAACGGGAATAAAAAGATGTATTTCACTACGCTTATACATATACATATACATACATTTTTTAGAACAACCTTTCACTGACATCCCTTATTCATGATTCATAAGAAACAGAGGATCTGGTCTGTAACAGTGTTTTTGTGATCTCTCTCTGAACAAGACTGGAGCACATTTTTCAAAAGGGCAGATATCTCATTTTGGAACAAAAAAACCAAAAAGACCTCGGTGCCATCCAGTGAAAGATGGATAATTGATGAAGGACTGTGGAGCTCTGTGGGGCGTAATTCATTTAATCCTCTATGAGTAACTGTGGCTCCTGCTAACAAGTTATTATTGGGAGGTCCTTGATGTATGTACTGGCTCCAGCCGAAATGAGGAAAACAGCTGCGTAAATCAGCGATATGAAATATGATGGGAGCACTGGGTTGTGTAACCTCCCGGTGTGGTTTAGGTTCACAGCGTCAATGCAAATGACAGGAGGCCATTCTGAGTGCAGATTCTGCCCCCGCGGTGCAGCCACAGTCTATTTCAACACTGATGGGAGTGTTTTTTTCTTTCTTTCCAGGATGAATATCCACAAGGCACAAATGGACACCAAATGATTACATTAGCATGAGGATTATGTAAACTATATTCCATGAATAAATAAACAGGACTGTGTCACTATTGCACTCAAGGCTAATTAGGTGGCGTGTCACCAAACTTGTAAACTCCATAGAAATAACCCCACAGCTGAACGGGAGGCAGGACGGCGGTTATTTACTGCACGGGAGGCTGAACAAAGCACGCAGCGTGAGCCAATCAGCAGGGCTACAGTCCATGGCGATTTCTGTCACCTAAATTTACTGTCACCCTCCCATTATGGAGCAGATTCACTCGTCAGATAAGAATCCTTTTCAGGGTCGAGGACAGACAGGAGGGAGGACAGTGACAGCAGTCAATCACAGGGGCTGACATAAATACTCATTTACATTTACAAGTAAGTAAAATTTATTTGTATACCTTCTTTCACAGATATAAAATCACAAAGTGATTTACATCAATAAAAATAGACTTAAAAAACAATATGAGAAATAGCAAAGAAAGCACAGGGATTGAGCAGGGTTGGGTGCTTAAAACATGCACATAATGTAATCCAAGTGTCACAATATTAAAGTAATGTAACTTGATTACTTTCAGTTTCTTTTGGATTACCTCAATAAAAAATATGCTGAATTTGTTCATCCCAATATAGTGTTTTTAGGGCTCATCATCAGTTCATCTGTCAATTATTTTCTCAATTTATTGATAACTTGTTTGATCCATGACATGCCAGAAAAAGGTGAAAAATGTTTATCAAAGCTCAAGATGATGTCCTCTAATGTCTTCTTTTGTCCACAGCTCAAAAATATTCAGTTTACTGTCAGAGAGGAGTAAGGAAACCAGAAAATATTCACATTTAAGGAGCTGAAATCAGAGGATTATGACATTTTTTAAATATTAAAAACTGTCTCAAAAGGATTCATCCTGTCACAGACGTACGTCCGTGTACTCCACATGTTTGGACCTATTTTTCAAGCCTGTAATGATTACTTTCATTACTGATTAATCTGTCAACCGATTTCTCCATTAATCAGTTAGTTATGTGGTCCATAAAATGTCAGAAAATGGTGAAAAAAAGTTGATCAGCGTTTCCCAAAGCCCAAGATGACGTCCTCAAATGTCTTGTTTTGTCCACAGCTCATTAACATTCAGTTTACCGTCAGAGAGGAGTAAAGAAACCAAAAAATATTCACATTTAAGAAGCTGAAATCAGAAAATGACTTGAAACAATTAGTTGATTATCAAAATAGAAGCAGATTATTTAAAAAGCTGATCAATAATAGATTAATTGTTGCAGCTCTAAGTGTTTTATGTTAGTTTGTCCAGCTGTTAATTCCTTTGTTGTACACAATTTAATGATTGATTGATTGATTGAAAGACGAAATGGTGAAATTTCCACACAGTGAAACATTTTTTCACGAGAGGCCGTAATATTGAATTGGCAGCTGTGTGTGCACTGTGCATGGCAGTGTATTGTTCTTTATCTTAAAGTTGCAATCCTACTAATAACCTCCATTTTTTGTAAAATATATCTGTAATCTGATTACATCTTTTTTTAACTGTAACTGTAATGGAATACTGCTACCTTTGATTTGTATCCAGATTATGTAATCTTGTTACATGTAATCTGTTACTGCACAAAACTGGTTGACAGTTAAAATAACACAACAACAACCAACAAATGGGAGCAAAGTCACAAGAACAAATAAAATACAAAATACCAAACACACACACACAAAAAGAGGAGAGAAGACGTGCTGTTGGACTGAATATCAGCGCAGCCGTGATTCGGTTAAAGGCCCGGACCCGCAGGAATGAATCTGTTCACTGGCTACATCATTGTGTGAGTCACAGGCAAAACAAGATGGAGAGCTTTCATTCTGGGACTGTGTGGGAGTTTTTGGACCTGGCACAGCGCTCTCAAACTTCCACTTTTTCACCAAGTTTGTGAAATATAGGTCAGTTTACATCTACATACTACAAGGGCATAAAGTTGAGCAACTACCAGTTGGTACTGGCAAAATGAACAGCGTGATCACCAGGGAGTTAATGTTAGGTCACTAAGCTCTCACTGCTAAGTTTTCTTTTCTTCTTCTCATTCAGTCTGCTGTTTCAATCTCTCTTGTCAGCTGTTATCAAAGGATGCAGGTGACAGGAAACAACAGGCGAAATAATAACAGAAACCATAATAAAAACCAAACTGCCAATAAGCCAGAGTCATTTTCTGGCTACGGGTTGATTAAAAGAATATTAGGAGCAATTTTGGTATAAAAAGGTCGAGCGAACCTTGTGTAAAGAATTATAAATAGACCTCTCACACATTTTGTAGCCAGTTCTATTGATTATAATGGGAGTGTAGTGTTGTAGCTGCTGCTCTGTGAACAGTCTGCATCCATTAGGTGTTCAATGTAGCAAACCTGTTATTAGCAAACGGTTATTAGCACGCCCGTGAAGTGGAGTGATGGCTTTGTTAAATGCTCAACTCTGATTGGTCAATTACACCATTCTAAGGACTGTTATTTCTGCGTAACAAACTGTTGCTATGGACACAGTTTTAACAGACTTCGGAGGGGCAATAAAATCATTTTTAAATCCATAAAACAAGTTTTTTTCTTGTAATTAACTGTGTGATAAGCAGTCTAATGTACAGTGTGCAGGTTATTATTGTGAAATATTCCTGCATCACCCTGTCAGGATTTATTTCACAGTAATGACCTGCTCACTGTTGTTGTATAATGGTGATTATTTAGACCGATACTGTGATATGAGTTATGATATTAAAGAGAACAATTCTCATTTTCACTGAAAAACAAACTAAATTGATTAAGTGCGTGATGTTTGCAGGGATCTGTACCAAACAAAAATGTTTTTTTAAGTCTGTAGAATATGATGTTTTGGTCAGGAAATCTCTGCAGCACCACAATATTACATTTAAAATGGTATTTTGACAAACATTTCGCCTTCAACAAATATTGCACCTCCTGCAATTCTAAAATTGCAGCAGGCCATATTGTAGAGGTATGCATGCAGACCGGTACAGCCCATTTCTTTAGCTTTCTGTCATGTTCAGGCTGGTTCACTTTCTGCGTCGTAGCCACTCAGCTGACTTTGCTGTGTGTGTGTGTGTGTATGTGGAGGAGCTGCAGCATGATAATTACACCAAAACCCTAAAAGAAACAATAACGGTGGAGCATTGCCAGATTTTTATGTGGCAAACTAAGCCAAACAGGTTGACAGCAGTACATTCAGACGGCTTGAATTTGCCACAGTGTGCACAACAAAGAGGAGCAGGAGCTGGTGAAAAGACCGGTGCATCTCCCATTATATGAACATGGTTCGGGTTTGAAAACTCAGACGAGCAGAGAAGGATAATCTGCAAATTATGCCAGACAGCAGTGTTACAAATGGTGGTAATACTTGAAATATCAGAGAAAGCATTTTGTATTTTTTTTCTATTATTCCAGTTCTTAACATACCTCTGTAATGTATGTGAAATACGTCAGAGTAAGAGTACAGTAACAGCTGCCATGCAGTTGCCATACCGGTGCTTTAACCCTTCAGAAGGATTTGAATTTTTTATAAAAACAAATATATGATAAATATCATTACTGTTCAGGCCACAAATTATACTGCGATATAAGTTTTAGGCCATGACACTAAGCCCTAACTTATTGCAATTTCAATAAAATTTTGGATCATTGCTCATCCCTAATTTACATTCATAAAAAAGTTCAAATTTCAAATCAACCTGACTTCAATGTCAGAGAAAATGAGAGCACATTGAAGAGCCCTGCAGCAGCACGGAGACGAGATGCAAACGGGGAGACGACACAAACTCACAGAAAAGATTATCAGCTGAAGCCAGAACGTCTTGCTGTGAGATGAGTCACAAACAGACTTTATATCAAGATCAGAGCTTAATGACTGAACAGTCTTTCACACATTAAAGCAATCTGACCCGGGATGTAACTGCACACAACACCAACAAACAGCAGCAGTGTTTGGTAATAATTAAACATTAAGGTCATTTGCTGATCTGCTCGATAACAGCGTGCATATGCTGCATTTAAACAACCTTAAATAGCATATTCTGGTACAACTATTATAGGACCTCACTGAAATATGTTGTTGCATCTTCTTACTAGATTTCTTGACACTTGTAGAGGCTCTGCGCCAATTAGTAGTGAAGCCGCCGTGCAGATTGTGTTGGCCCAATGGCCTATTAAGTAGCTTTATGTTGCCATTCCCTTTTGTTTTTCGGCTCTTATATTTTCCCGCTTAATTGGACTGTGACAGCTTCCCCGCACCCGAGCAGAGGAGTAAAAACACCGTTTGAAAGAGAAAAAAACCCATCAGAGGGGCTTCCTTCCTTCCACGGAGCGCCTTGATACCACAGTTTATGTTACCAAAAGCATTTGACATAGCATCGTGTGTGAGAATGCCAGACTCTGCTGCTGCTTCTCATTACCAACTTGTCTGGCCGCCGCAGCTGCCTTTGGTCGCACAGAAATGTCCCCTGTAGCCCAATTACTTGAGCCACAGTTATGTACCTGCCAAGTCTCTCCCCGAGCCATCATCCCGGATGTCACACCCATATATACCATAAGCCCCCCCATCGTGGATCAGTCGCCGACGATATAATGAGGGCTCGCCGAGCTTTGAGGGTACATCCAAGTGAAAGCGGCAAATGTCTCCGAGCAGAACTTTGTAACATCATGTTGTACTCTCTTTTTCAATAAAGCCGTTGACACGTTGAATATGCCTCCAAATAAACTGTTGGTGGCTGGTCGTTCAGACAAAACGCTCCGCGTGTGCTGGAAAAAGGCGCAGTCGATACGCCGCAGTTAATTAAAGCAGACAAGGGAGGAGTGGGGATGTGGAGAGGCTTTATCAAAGGAAACAAAGATTTTGTGTCAGAAAACAAAGTTAAACACACTGTTGGTTAATACAGCGGGGAATGCATCTGGATTGTGCAGAGCAGGGAGAGGAGAGCATGTTACAGTGGTTGGAATATTCTGACATTTTGGGAAATACGCTTTAATTGCTTTCTTATCATATCAGGGGATATCACAAGTCTGAACAGTGAATACGTAGCTACAGATAGCAGCTGCTTAGTTTAGCTTAGCATAAAGACTAGAAACGGGGCAAAACCTGTAAAGCTCAGTAATTAACAGGTTATATTGTGTCTTGCATGTTTATGGACAATTCAGAGTTTTTGCCGGTTGCCTGGCAACCTGACAATGATGACAGACTCAAGTCACAATGTGCACTGCCAAGAAATAGTCTGTCATATAATATAATATAAATATAAACCAATATAAACCCATATAAAACTTATAAACCAAAGCTTTTTATTCTTACACTTTGGTTTTAGTACAGATTAAAGGTGCAGTAAGCAATTCAGAAAGATAATTGATTATTGAGGGTTTTTTTTCCCCAGGACCATTTGGATTAGTGGTTCGAGGACGGTTGATCGTTAAGTCTCATTCCCAAGTCATTAAATATTTATGTTTTGGGAATGAGAGTCAACAATCCACTGTCTCACCGACGTGCAATTGGCCAAAGTCTCCCGTCACAGGCTAGATTTTCTAAAGCCTGCGAACAGAGCCAAAAGGAGGAGAAGAAATCTAGTTTTCTCTCAGACCACAGTGCATTATGCTTAAAGATTTTATGGAACTTTTGCCCCGTGATCCCAAAAGTAAACTATCTACACACCAGCTTTAAAGGTCCAATGTTAAATCTATGGGGATTTTTTGGCAAAATATGGCCAAAATATGTGTTTTTGTTACCTTAGAATGAAGCCTTTATATCTATAGAGGACAAATCACACACTGGCTCTAGATATGGCCTTTTCAAGTCTTTAGCCGAGTTTTGCGGCCATTGTAATTTCTCCTACACGCTTGGAATGGGAGCGAGAGGTGTTTACAATATACAAGCTAACAGCGAGAAGCCACTAAATCCTAATCCTTTATTAAGTGAATGAGATATAACACGCTAATTAGCTTTAGAGGTGCTGGTAGGCAGATTAAAACAAACTTTGAATAAGTCAAAAGATCTTTATTGGAACATTAGCAAAATGAACCAAAATCAAAAATAGACTAAGTTGTTATTTAACTAAAAACAGAAAATATGAATTGGCTGAATATTTCAACTCTGTCAGAGACAGGAAACAGAGTTTAACACTGACCAAATACAGGCTCAGTGACCACCACCTGGCCATAGAAACAGGCTGACATAAACAAACATGGCTGCCCGAGAGACGAGGGTATATGTGGTCACTGCTCATGAAGAGAAGAGAAATCTCTCTGGTAAGAAACGTCCACCATGGAGAAATAACCAAGATTATGCTAAACATTCAAATGTTAACCCCTGAAGACAAACTGGCAGCTCTCCTGGGTGATGGACAACAGCTCCTCTGGCAGCTTAATATGTATCTGCCTGCCACAGCCTGAGGGACTCATAATGGTTGTGGGGGGAAAAAAAAGATACTGAGTCAGTGTATTAAACTGTAGTTTACTGAATTATATTGAATGATATAGAACCTGCATGCAAGTATACTGTATGACACCTATGGAACTAATGTTTGTGTCTATTAATTAATACATAAATCACCTTAGGTGTTGGATATCCTTATATTGTGATATAAGGTAAAGGTAAAGGTAAAGGCTACCTTATACAATCAAACAGAGTACAATTATACAGTAAAACCACTTCTCTGCATTTAACCCATCCTATCAGGAGCAGTGAGCAGCTACTGTGCAGCGCCTGAGGACCAACTTCAGTTCAAAACCAGCACCCTGGTCAGGTGTACTGACTGGATGTGGCATACGTGTTGTCTTTTCCTGATTTTAAAGGCTGCATTACAGAAAAATGATGTGATTTTCTGAACTTACCAGACTTTTTTTTACGTTTCTACAATACCCACTTAGTCATTATATCCACTTTACTGAAGATTATTTATCAAATATCTCAATGTGTTAACATTTAGTGTAACTACCAACAGTCATCCCTACGTTGTTGGAATATTGATAAATATCAATGTCAAGGTATTTGGCAGAAAATATGGTGATATGCACCCAAATCCGAATAAGTTACTCAGGAAAGGACAAAAAATGCAATAGAAGCAGATATTTCTTCTCTCCGAATTTGCTCATTATTATTTGGAAAAAGCCGGCTCCATGATTACCTCAGCAGACTTAAAAAAAGGTCACATCCACCTTAATCAATCACTGATTTAATGCAACAAGATTATTACCTTCAGCTGGAGGATATTTCTATTTACTTTTATATCTTTACTAAAGAGTTTCTATTCCCAACGCAAAACTAAATATTTCAGTTTATGAAACATTTGTTTCAGTTTCTGATTTTTCAGTCTTTCAGTTAAAGTAGAGGTGGTGGGTTTTAAAATTTTTTTTAAAACTTTAGCTGAAAGTTAGTTGATATTAAATCATTTTAATACTTTGTAGGTATGATTGCCATTGAAACAATGTGGCTGAAGTTAGAAAATAAAATATTTGCCCAGTTCAATGTGATAAGCCACGCCCACTTCTGGTCTTCCATCTGAACACAGATCAAGACAGATCATTTTGTTGGTTGAACAGATACAGATACAAATAATGACGTCTCTGTTCACCTCTAATATTTCATTTTGGACACAGTTTGTTTCCAAATTTTTCCAGTCTTCCTATGCTAAGCTAAGCTAACCAGCTGCTGGCTGTAGCTTTGCATTTAGCAGACAGACACAAGAGCAGTATTGATCCTCTTATCTAACTCTTTGCAGGAAAGAATGTCCCCGAAAACGTCAAACTATTCCTTTTATTTCATGGACATGCACAGTAAGTAAATCTTCGTGTTTACATGTGTCTGTGTGTGTCTGTCTAACCTGGACGAAACAAATTGTCCCGTTAGTCTTGCAAGGTCTCACGGCTGTACACTGCAGAGAGCCATTTCTCAGAGCGTCTGGACTGAGAGGATGTCACGATGGGGACATCAGAGGAAGTCAGTCAGAAATGGCAGGCCATAAATTTAACATGGTGATTTCGTGCATAGTTTTATGTTGGCACTTCAAAAAAAAAAAAAGAAAAAAAGATGTCTCAGGGCTTTGCTGTTGAAATGTTGAGAAAGAAAGAAGGAATAAGAGAGGAAAGAGGATCATTACAAAGCCAAAGTCTTTTGGTTCTTTTGTGTCGCGTTCACGTTTCAAACACTGAGACGAGCTCCGTCATACAGCTGCACGCAGTCCTGCTGTCACGCTGTAAAATAGAGTACAGCCATTACAGCACATCTGTCAATACTGACGCCCCCTTTTTACCAAACTCCTCATACAGTCTGCACTCCCAGCATGCATCTGGGCCAAACACTTACAGTAATCTTACCTCCAAAGCTCACTCAAACCACCAAAACACATGATACATGTCTCAAAATAAGTTTGTTCGACCAAAACTCAGAAAGCAGCACACCGTCACTCACAACACACTGAACTGAAGAACTCCAACAACAGGAAGCATCAGAGAAAAAAATAAACGTTTATCTTTGAAGTTTGAATGAATTATCACACACATCAGAGTTTCAGTATAGAATAGGAATAACAGCTTTTCACTTTATTGACTGTAACTAGTATATAGTATATAACAACACTAATACTGTAAATAATACTGACTCAAGTAAATTGTCATGTTTAATCTGGAGGTGCAACGTCTATAAAACGGATTCCAAGGTGATGTCTTTAAATGTCTTGTTTTGTCAGACTAACACATAAAGATATTCAATTTAATATGATAATAAACAAAGAAAAGCAGGAATCTTCATATTTCTTCATTTTTGATATTTCTTTTTTACCACTTGTCTGGGCAGGCAAATGAGTTACCAGATTTGCTGTCCTGACATGGCAAATTTTATTTGCCCCGAGCAATTGGGCCGTCCTTATTGATGTCTCTCCTGGCATATAGTCATTTACTTGTGAAAAATAAAAAGTTGAAACAAAACAACAAATTCCTGAATTGTCAGGGCTTCAATTACAATAATTACAAAGGAAAACCCATCAACAACATGTATAGTATGCTGTAGTCACTCATGGGATATTGTTATATTGTGATATGAGGTGAAGGTAAAAGCTAACTTTATTGTGATCATACAATCACACAGAGAACAATTATACAGTCAAAGTTATTCTCTGTATTTAACCGATTCTATCAGGAGCAGTGAGCAGCTACTGTGCAGCGCCTGGGGACCAACTCTACTCTAACTTTATCAAATATCTCATTGTGTTAATATTTTTTAAGCACCAATAACAATCCCCACAATATTGTCACAATATTGATAAATATCAATGTCAAGGTATTTGGTAAAAAAAAATATTGTGATATTTCAGAAGGATGCACCCAAATCCGAGTATGTTATTTTGGAAAGGACAAATATTGTGATGGAAGCAGATATTTCCTCTCTCCCAATTTGCTCATTATTATTTGGAAAAAGTCGGCTCCATGATTACCTCAGCCTCAGACTTAAAAAAGGTTGCATCTATCTTAATGAATCACTGATTTAATGCACCAAGATTATCACCTTCAGCTGGAGGATATTTCTGTTTACTTGAATATGCAGAGTTTTTATTCCCAATGCAAAACTAAATCTTTTGGTTTTCAGTTTTTCAGTTAAAGGAGAGGTGGTGGTGGGCTTTAAATAGTTCATAAAACTTTAGCTAAAACTTCACTAAAAATAAAAAGAGAAAGACATAGATGAAAAGTACAGTATGAAGATGTGACAATATCTAATTATATGCCAATATATAATAATTTTGGTGCTTTTAAAGCTGTTTTTAGTTGTTTTTCTTGATTGCTAAGACACGCTTAATGAAACTTGATCTTCATCATTACTTTCTTAGCCCAGCAGAAGTCTTCTCTTGCAAATGTTTTTACACTTTTTCATTGGTTTTAAACATTTTTTCACAACAGTTATAATTTTGCTATCTAATGCACCTGTGTGGAACTCATTAGTTCAACTCCTCGATCTGTAGTCAGTCCTCATCCATCTATAAAAGACACCACCTCCGTGCTGCTGTTTGCATGCATGGATCAAATGGTGAAGAAAGAATGAAGCACAAAGGATGTCCCATCATGACTGTGTGATTTGTCTAGTTTATATGCTTATTGTAGGTAAAATCAGTGGTGGAAAGAGGCCCGAAAATCTGTACTCAAGTACAAATACTGTTACATTTCTAAAATATTATTCAATTACAAGTAAAAGTACTGGTGTTTGAAATATAGTCAAGTAAAAGTACAAAGTATTCATCATCAGAGTATTAATTACTTTTAACTGTTGATGTCACCGTCACTTCCCCAAACAAGGGTTGCAAATTTTGTGTGTTTTCCTGAACCAGTAGTTGAAAACGCCAACAAGTGATTAATCATGCAAAACATTATTTCCTCTTTTTTTATCATTTTTTTAAGTTGAATTTTTCTTATTCAACAAATGGCTCCAGCAGACAAAACAATGTCTACACTACTGATTAAATATCCATGAATACATTTTTAATTGATTAACGATTAATCATTAACATTCTCACTCCTAATGTGTGCTGCCACAGCATTTTGTTTTGTTTTTCTTTTGTATGTCCTGATTTTCATCGGTCTCTTTGTGCTCAGATCACCTGATTGGCTCCTAAAAGGCAGATGGTTTGGATATTAATTCAAATTGCACTCAGTACTCAACTATGATTTCAAAAATAACTAAGTAGATTACATCTTGTGATGCATACTTATATACAAGGTAAAAGTACAGACTTAAAAAATCTACTCATGAAAGTACAAGTACCCAGAAAAAACTACTTAATTACAGTAATTTGAGTATTTGTAATTAGTTACTTCCACCACTGGGTATCATGAATGAAGCAAACTCTCTTAGAAAATGTCTCTTTTTTTTTTTTTTTTTTTACGGTGATATAATATTTCAGGGGTGTCACCAAAAAGTGCAAAGGGTGCAGCTGCAGAGGAGTTTATTATCTCATACAATCACAAATTTTTTCATTCAGAAATTCCTGTAACTATGTGAAATATTAGCAAATAGCACAAACATATAGCACACATTACACTAAGCCTGAGCTGGTTCACATTGATTGCTGTATTTTGTATTCTGCTGTCTACTGTGTAATGATTGACTCAAAGAATCCATTAATTCAACCACAAGTTGTGTTGTTTGATGGAAAAAATTGCTCTTGTTGCATTTTGTTAATGCTTTTGTGAATGTTGGAGCTTTTTGCAGACAAAGTGAGTCAGCGACTCTCAGTTCAGGCCCGCGTGTGTGAGCTGTTTTGAAAATGTAACTCATGAATGGACAAATGTGTTGAGAAAAACATTAACAGTTTTGAAAACAGGGTATCAGCGGTTGAAAAAGGTGTTGCACATATATAGTGTTTTGCAGGTGGTGGCGTACGAATGATGAAAGAGTTCATGGATTTTTGGAAAAAGTGGGCATTTTGTGCGAAAGCGATGAAAAATGATTCACAGTTCGGTCCACATAGACGTCTGTTTTGCTGACTGTGTGAAGAGTTTTGGCAGCGCATCTTCAGTTTTGACCAGTGCATGTTAGCAATCGAAAGAAACATTTAACAAGAAAAATAAAACAACTCATATATGAAGCTCTGCCGTTATTCCTTTATCCTAAAACTCAGCGGAACGTGAGAGGGAGGAGGAGAGGAGGAATCTGCTGCTGAAATGGCTGCAACTAAGCAGGCAGAAAGGTCACAAAGTAAAGCTGTGGGCTATGTGTCCATGACATGTACCAATTCGTCCCTGCATTCCTGTGCATGTGGGCCTACACAAGTGCAGTGTGCGTGTGTGTGTGTGTGTGTGTGAGAGAGAGAGAGAGAGTATGTGTGTGCGCATCAGTGAGAATGGGAGTTTTGTGTGAGATCAAACTCTTTCTGCCCATCTCTGATGTCAGCGGGGAGTCGAAGGACTGCGTGTGACCTTGAGCTCTGCTCTTAGAAAAATCCTCCTCCTTTTGTCCTCTGCAGAGCTCTGGAGAGCCTCCTCCAGCGTCTCTGTAAGAGTCCAAATGAGACGAAGTCCGTCCCAAGACCCGCTGAAGGAGACGCAGGGATTTACCACACATACACGCACTTTCCTCACTGTCTCTCCTGCACTCTTAGAAATAAGGGTCCTGCAAGGGCTGAGGTTCTACCCAGAACCGTTTTTGATCCCAAAAGAAAGGATTATTGATATCCTTGAAGAACTCTTTCATCAAGTTCTTTGTACCATAATATAAACGGGTTCTTAACAGAACCACCTGGGTGGGTTCTAGATAAAAACCTTGGAATATAAAAAGATTCTCTGTAGAACCCTCTTGGTGTGTTTTAGATAATGTAAAAATGTTCCCAGTAGAAATCCCTAAGTGTGTTCTAGATAAAACCACTGGACTATGAAAAGGTTCTCAGCAATACCCCATGACTTGGGTCTAGATAAAACCCTTGGAATATGAAAAGGTTCTTAGTAGAATCCTGTGAGTTGGCTCTAGATAGAACACCTGGAATATAAAAAGGTTCCTGGTAGAACCCAGTGAGTTGTTTCTTGATGAAACCCTTGGAACAGAAAAAGGTTCTCGGTAGAATCCTGTGGGTTGGTTCTAGATAAAATACTTGGAATATAAAAAGGTTCTCAGTAGAACCCCTTGGGTGGGTTCTTGTTTGCACCCTTATACAGGATAGAACCTCCAGAGAGATTCTGGGTGGAACCACTGCACTATAGATGGGTTCTCTGTAGAATCTCTTCCAGGGGATTCTATGTGAAGCCTTTCACAGATGGTTCTAGGCGTAACCCTTTATGTTGGGTTCTAGAAGGTTCTGCCAGGATCTGGAAAAGGAAGCTCTTATGGGAACCAGCTGAAGAACCCTTGATGGTTCTTGTTAGCACTTGTATTTCTAAGTGTGTATCTCTCTCTTACAGACTGTACTCTCTCTCTCTCTCTGTCTTTCTTTATTTCCTTCTTTCATTAATTTGAACGTTCCTCTCTTATGTTTCATAACTGTCCTGAAAGTAGAATTTAATACTTTTCATTTTGTGCCGTGGCTCAGCAGAAGTGACCCTGTGGTGCCGGCGGGGCAGCACAGATCAGCTGCAGCTGTATGAAGAGTCCAGCAGCGAGGCTCGTAGTTAGGTAAAGTGGACCGTTGGCACAGTGACACAAACTGCTCCTCTGCTAATCCTCTTGCTGTCTGCGTGATTGTCACACATATTCTGGGAGTAATTCCACCCTCGGACGTGCTCATTTATCAGCAATTTGTGATCTTCAACGCGCTCAATAAACAGTTTTTGCATTTTAATTTGTAATTTTGTGGTTTACCACTACTCGCTCACACTGGCTCATGTACCGCTGCCCAAAGTATTGATTCCCTGTGATGAGAAAATAACTTCTCAAGTTTCAGTGCCAAAAAAGATGAGGAGTCGAGTATGTAGAGCACGTTTAGAGGGTGAAGCTGCACCAGCCAAATAACTGCAGTAAGAGAAAAGCTGAGAAAAGCATCAGACAAGCCCAAAACTTAACAAGCACCTTGTTTTAAACTGTGTTCCTCTGTGGTTAAAGTCCGTTTGGTCAGTTGTGGGCAGAAATATAATCCAGAATGGAGCTGGAAAAGTATGTAGATATTAGTTTCTTATTTACAGTTCTTGAGCAGAGCACATCAGGCCTATCTACTACAAATTACATTTATTGTTTTTATAATAGACCTTTTTTCACTGCAGCCATATTAATATGCAATAGCAGGAAACACAGGTGTTACCAGTGATACTAATCAAGGTCATGTCCCGTTACTGTAGCAGAGACTTTCTAGTGAATCATTGCGCAAAATCAGCATCCTAACAGTTTGACCTGAATGGGACAGAACCTTAATTAGTTTTGTTGGTAACACCTGAGTTTACCCGACTGTTTCAGGTCAAAATGGACTCGCAAGAAGTTGCCTGAGGTCGGTGGAGGGCATACAAAGTGCAGGACTGTGACACCTGAGTACAGGGTCCAGACTCCAGCAACAAAAGCACTTTTGTTGAGGAAAAGAAACATTGTTTTTCTGTCTATTCTTAGACAACAAAAGCACTTTGGTTAAGCCAAACTTTTTCTAGCCTGCCCTACTTCAGGAGCTGTAAAAAGTTCACACCCCACACTCCACATTTTTTATCAATCATTATCAATGGTAGGGGAAGCAACTAAAAGTGTCAGTTTACATTATAAGTTTAGTGTCAACGTTTTTGCGATTTGCCAGGTAGTTTAATTAATAACATTTCCTCATTATGTTAATAGAAAACGTAATTCCATCGGCATTGCATTTCCCTCAGAACATATTTGCTGTTGCAAATAAGTTGTGCATAAACTAGGAGACTGGTCTGGGCAAATACACACACTGCATTGATGCCCCAGAACGCAGCTGATGTTTGGATTTCAAACTTTTAATGTTGTAGATATTCTAAACATTTTGGAGGAAATGTGTGCATGTATGTTGACTGTAGGTTAAAGTAACTGATGACTAAATCTGGAACCCACAACTTCTGTAGATCAGGTGAAATCTTGGCCTACAATGCACCAGATATTGAGATGTAAATACTTCACAGTGTAGCTTAGATTTTTGATTTAAACATTTAAATCTTTTAAACATAAAAAACTGCAGATTTATGTCTTGTAATGTGCAATGCAATATCTTTAAATGTATGCTTTACAATAGGTTGCGTACTACCAGCTTTATGATTGCTGTATATGTATATTCTCTCTATATTTAAATTCTGCTATCAGTTTACCATCTTTTTACCTCACTTTGATAAAAGCTCTTACAAATTAGCATCAGGACTAAAACACTATAATACTTGTGTACCTGTTCCTATCAAATAATAACTCACTGATAAATAAATACATAAATAAATGCGACTATTTCATCTATTTTGTTTGCTGTTTATTACATTGGCCAATAATTTTTCCTGTTGTTATAGCCGACATGTTATCAAAATCAACTCGTAAATATGAAGAAAGCTGCTTGCTTGTTTTAGCTGGAAAACCGAGCAAACCGAGTAAAGAAGAAGGCAGGCAGGCCGCAGTAATTGAAACAGAGCGAAAGTGAAACAGAGAGGGTGAAGGATGGGAGACTGAAAGCGAGCGAGTGAATGATGGAGGTGCCGTCACTGTGCGAGTCCTGCTCTCTTGCTCATTAAGACAGTAATTCAAGCCGGGGATTAGAGACTCAGACTCATGCAGCGAGCCCACTGGCTGCTGATGATGAATGGTGGTTACAGGCCGTAAAACCTCAACGACCGCCGCTATTGTACATGAAAAAAAAAAAAGAGAGAGCCATGTTCTCAGCGGTAGTTAAGTTCAGGGTGGTGTGTACAGGTGAGTGTGTGTGACAGAGGGCTGTGCGAGCGGACATGTGCGCGTGGAGGAGACAGCAGGTGAGAATGACGGGTTGCCGTGTCCTTGGAAGAGAAATCACTGATGGTAGGAGTTTTGTAAAACTCTATAATCATCTTCTGTCCACTGGCTGCGGCTGACCTGAGATACTCCCAGTGTAACTGCAAGCTTTGAAAAGAAAAATTCAATCACAACTCAAGTTGAACTGGACTGGCCAGGAAACAGCAGAGCTCAGGACGTGACTGCGGATCTATGAAAGACAGAAAGACACAGTGAATGACGGGATGATACGGAGCGACAACCAGAGACAACCTGGTAATTAGTGGACAGCACGCCTGTGACGTCACCCATAGAGCCGTTTTGAAGCTCACAATGTGGTGGCTCCTGCAGAGCTGAGGTGGCCAAATAAAGCAGCTACCTAGTGGCTAGCCATCTGTGACGTTCACTCAAAGTGGACATTCTCTTAATTAGGCATAACTTTGAGACTTAATATAATTTAAATAGGTGAGTCTTATAAAAATTCACCCCCTGTACAGTTGTTATGAATGGAGAAATTAGCTGGTGGCCAGATGTCCTGAGAAAATCAGGACAGTCCTGAATCCTGCGCTGTCTGTCCTTGAACATGAACATTTATAGTAGTAAATAATACAAACAAGCGAAAACGAGAGCTGTATGTATGCTGAGAGACTGACTTGACTTGATACTTGAAGGCAAAAATGCAGAGGAGACCTGATTTGAGCCGTTTTCACATATGCACTCTGACCTATACTCTGAATGTGTCCTTTCACACATGCAACATGCAGGAAGAGACTGTCCACACATGAATGCTCCATATGTTTCAGGTGAGGAGTGGCGCCTGCAGACCGTGCAGCAGGATGAGGATGACTCATGCGTAATGATGATTTTTTTTTTCCTTCATTTCAATACAAACTGAGTCTCCAAAGTAACAAACTGTGACAGAAGAGGAGAAGAGTGATTGATGAGGAGTTCAGCTGATTGCAGTCTGCCTGCCTGCAGAAGAGACACTCATGGTACGCCGCGATTTGCAGGATGCACACTTTTACTTTTCTGACTGCAATCTTATGTTTTCACATCACAGACGACAAAGAAAGCCATTAAAACATAAAAATAAGGCTCAAAAGGCATTTGACTCTGCAGGCTGATATTGATCAGCAGATAATATGAAAATAAAGCAAACAATGACAGAGTAGATGCAAGCCGCACAGTGTCATCAACACGCCCACATGCTCACACTGGACACTCAGCCGCTCTATTCACACACAAAGTTCACCCTCACTTTTGACCAGGGAGCAGACAGGTTTAAGTCGAGGCCAAAAAAATACAGACATTTGTGTTCACACATGCAGCTCCTCCGGGGCAGTGTGTGGATTCTTGCAGAGTCGGAGTACATGTGTGAGAGGGGTTTTGATGACAGTAATACTGAAAAATGCTGCACTGAATGTATATTACTAATTCCTCTTTAAAAATAAAACAGTTACAGTCACGAGGACAGGTAAAGTGCAGCTGCAGGCAGCTGCAGAAGAGGAGCAAAAGGCAGGGCCTTTCTGTGCAGAGTTTGCATGTTCTCCCTGTGTCCACGTGGGTTCTCTCCGGGTACTCCGGCTTCCTCCCACAGTCCAAAGACATGCAGGTTAATAGGTTAATTGGTCACTCTAAACTGCCTGTAGGTGTGAATGTGAGAGCGAATGGTTGCTTTTCTCTGTGTGTCAGCTCTACGATGAACTGGCAACTTGTCTGGGATGTACCCCGCCTCTCGCCCAATATCAGCCCCCCCATGACCCTCCAAGGATAAGTAATTATGGACAATGAATGAATGCATGAATTAAGGATAATGATTTATACACTAGATATATCAGTGATTGTGTTTTTTTCCCCGAATGTCAGTCACCCTAATAGGATAAAGACCAAAATGTCCTTTTGCACCAGGCTGTAAACATGCATATTTCTGCTGTAAAGTTGGGGAGTTTAATACAGAAGTCTACAGAGTGCTGCAGGGATGATCTATTCTGTAGGCCAACCTTCGACAAAAAGTTAACAGGATTTTTTTCATTGGAATTTAGATTAGTGCAGAAAATCAGCTCTGTGGCAGTTTAAAAAACGTTTGGTTCAGCAAAATTATCTAACTGTTATAACTAACATCACTTTTATGATTTCTGAAGCGTAAATGCAATCGCCAGAAGTAAAAAGCTAAGCTTAGGCTACACTGTGCTTGACATGATGACATTTAATCTCCCAGACAACCTCTATAGTCTTATTCAGCCACTTGTTAGCCACCACGTTTTATAAAATATGTTAAAGCCTCAAAATTCATCAGTGGGTATTTTGTTGTCGAACTTTTGTGTCTTTTTTCTTTGCAGGTTTCTGTCCACACCCTCACACACACTCATGTTTTTCTTTTTGTATTTATGTGTGAAACAAACAAACGTAAACCTGTGCCTAATATGCTAACTCATTTAATTTGTTAAATTGTTTTAGGACTTATTCCTGCGGCTCTCTAGGGGAACTGCCTCCCTTTTGGAGCCAGTCTCAAGTGGCTATTTGAGGAACAGCAGTTTTTGGCACTTCTGCGTTGGCGTCACTTTTCAGCTCTGGAGGTTTCTGCTTGGTGACAGCGAAACAGACAAAGACGGGAAGAAGAAAGAAAACAAGGAGAAGTGGTGCAGGGGTACTTTAAGAAAGATATTGCTCTCCCTCCTGCAAAACAAAAAACAAAAGCCCAAAACAAACAAACAAACAAATTAAATATACATGAAAGGTAAGCAGCTTACTTCCTGAAAAATGTCACACTTGTGCATGCAAGTCCCCTCTGAACGAGCAACTTGCAGCCCTTGGGGGGTTTGAGAGCAGAGATGCTGCTTGTTTGTGACAGTGCTGTTCCTAAGAGTCTGTCATCGCCTCAGGAGCAGTCGCTCTGCATGTGACTAAAACCTTGACTACACTCAATTATGGCGCTCCTCCAAGCAGAGTCACTCTTCAACAGGACGTGGTAAATATTTAGGCCAGAATATCTGTGTGAACATCATAACACTCTCAGAATTACAGACACTGCACCATAGTCACGTCTCCTGTTGATGCAATTTCACTTCCACACGTCATCTGGTGCTTTATAAGTGCAGCGCAAAATCTCTTTAAACAGCAATCACTTTAGGAGGGAAGGTATCAGAGAGGAGGCGGCTTAAATTCAGTTTGTTGTTCAGCCCCCTATGATAAATGAAATCAAAATTACTTAGCCTTTGTAAGATGACAATCGTTGTTGTATATAAATGGAAATTCAGAGTGTAAATTACTGTAGCAGCAGACAGATGCTGTTTACGTGAAAAAAAAATCTGTATTTCTAAATTTGGAGTCATTTGCACCTGCCATTATGGCAAATAACCCGCATTTCTGCCACCCACACAAACATTAATCAGGATATTAATTTGCACCCTTACTATACTAACAGCCTTGTCGCTCTAATTCAGGTAATTTTCATGCTTTCACTTAAAAGATTACAATATTCAATCATACAAAACCCTTTAAATAATATGAATAGAAAAAAAGAAAGGAAATTACATCTGCCAGGCTAAAAATCTGCTTTTTTTTTACTGAGTTCTTGGAAAATGACATTTTACAGACACACAGTTTATGTCTGCAAGGCAGAAGGGAATTGTACACAACTTCTCCTCCTCCTCCAAATGCAGGTGACATTATGAAATATGTCCTCTTTTTGTAATGATAAAGAGTGCTCTTTATGCAATACATCTATAGAACAATAGCTGTTTTTTTCATGTTAAAGGGGTAGTTTGGATTATTTGAAGTGGATTTGTATGAGGTGCCTCCCGCTAGTCAGAGTGTTACCTGCAGTAGATGGCGGCCTGCACGCCCACAGTTAGGAGAAGCAGAGAGGAGCACTAGCATGGAAGCTAGACAATGAACTGATCTGGACAGAGTTAGCAGCAAAATGTATTTTAGCTACCTAAAAAAGGCCACCTACAAAAAAAAAAAAAATCAGTATCAGTTGAAACGTATGCTGTATTTATAGTATTTTTCACTACTTTACCTTGCCATCAGACAGCCTTTTCAAATGGGAAACCACTGTTATATAAGCCAAATATCGCTATCTCCAAACCAACCAAACTCCACAGGCAAAATCAGTCATTTTACCTCACAGGATCACAAGAGGTGCTGCCTGAATCTGTTAGTTTATTTGTGTTATTGTGTGACTTTGGTGAATCCAAACTACAATTTCAAAACACCCAAGTCACAATGTAACACAAATTAAGTATCAGATTGAGGCTGTGATACAGCAGCAACTCCCGTGTTCTGTGGGGTAATATTAACAATTTCACCTTGGAGTTTGGTTGGTTTGGAGAGAGAGCGATGTTTGGTTTGGTTTGGCTGTCTGTCAGCAAAGTAAAGTGGTGAACATATTCTAAATATAGGGTACAATTTAAAATGATGCCTCCATACTGCTCTTCTGCTGTAATCCAAGTCTCCTGAATTCCTGACATGCCAAGTTGACAAAAAAAATGTTATTTACACCATGTTTTCAGCTTGAATCTTCACAGTAGATCCTTACTTTGAAGCCACTTTCACGTGCACATGCACACCGTCTGAACTAGTTGTGTGTAGGTGATGGTGTGCAAACGGTATGTTGGGACTTTTAGGAGACTTGGATTGTGACAGACGAGCAGTATAGAGGTATTTTATGGTTTCTTTCTAGTTGTTTTTTTATGTTTGAAAACTGGTCACTATTGCTCGTTTTATTGTTTTTATTGAGTGAAGCACTTTGTGTCGCATCCTGTTTGTATGAAAAGTGCTATATAAATAAAGTCTAACTGATTCTGCAGCGCTGTTTTACTGTCAAACTCCAGCAGTGTTTTGCGGACTAACAAAATAACCCCGACCCTCAATTGGCATGAGGGTGAGTAGGCAATGATTTAATTTTCATTTTTGGGTGATCTATCACTTTAAGTTGCAGGATTGAATATCAGATTAAGTGTATGCTATATTTGGTATATTTTCACCACTTTACTCTGCCAGCAGACAGTCTTTTCTGATGGGAAACTGCTGTTTCCAAAAGCAAAATATTGTTCTCTAAACCCACCAGGCTTCTAAAAAAATTACAGTAATTTTAACTCGCTGAACACAGGACTTGCTGGTCTACTGTTGCCTTGATTGGTTAATTTGTTTGTCTTATTGTGCGACTTTGGTGGTTTTGAAAGGATAGTTCTGATTCACCAAAGTCACACAATGACACAAACAAACCAGCAGATTGAGGCAGCGTCACGACCAGCAACTCTTGTACTCTGCGAGGTAAAACTGCTGATTTTGTTTATAGAGTTTGGCTGGAATGGAGACAGCGATATTTGACTTATATAACAGCGGTTTCCTGTCAGAAAATGCTGCCCGAAAGCAGGGTTAAGTGGTCAAAATATTCTAAATACAGTGTACGCTTAAGCTGATATTGACTTTTTAGTTGGCTAAAATACATTTTGTTGCTGAGCCTGTCCACAGCAGTACATTGCTTAGCTTCCTACTATCTATCTACTGTAGGTAATAACACTAACTATGGATAAGTACCTCATACAACCCCACTTCAAATAATCCAAACTACCCTTTTACTATATCATTTAAAAAATATCGCAATCAAAGGACATTTCCAATAAGTATGAATTACTGCTGCTCCATAAATGTTCACAGCTGCTGTTGCTTGCAATGCTTGTTGGCAGTCCGCAGTACCAACCTCTTTATTTACCACTCCATTACTGATTTCAGTGAAGAATAATAGTTGGTGACGGCCCCGCTGAGCAGAATGTCAGCGAGGGGAGGCAGAGCGGCAGAGGGAAAACAACAGAGGGTTATTTATGGAAAGAATATGACTTTGATCGCTGTGATGATAACATACAGAAGTAAATAAGTTACATCGGGGTTAGAGAGATGTCCTTGGTCGGATTGCTATGGTGACATTGAAGTGTGTGTGTGTATTTTATAAAAATATGTGACAGACAACTGTGAGAGGATGACAGTGCGCGAGTGCAGTATGTATGTATGTGTGTGTGTGCAGCCATGTGCAGCTTAATAGAAAGAAAACACATTAACGCTGCTTCCAGTGGGTTAGATTTCCAGCTGTGTGACGCATGCAGAACATCCTCATTGTTCCCATAAGGTGCTTCAGATAAAAGCATATATGCACTGAAACTAGGTCATACAGCGCTGTACATTCCTGGTTTTCTTTGTGCGCTCAGGTGCTTTGGAGTGTAGTTACATATGCACTCCTGTAATGGCGTACTTTACTTACAGGGGATGGTGCGTAGGTAGAGGTTGTCCCGGATGATCTGTTGGAGCTTGTGGTCCAGCGAGCCCTTCTGAAACTGCAGACTGAGGTAGTGGCGCAGGTCCGTGTTCAATACTTTACCTGCAACAACAGAAGCAGAGGCATGGAGGGTCAATAAAAACATTGTGGGGCTCTTTCTGAAGGGTTTATGTCTAAAAGGAAATCTATCCGACTGACATGTAGCCTCACACAGTGGTCAATACCCTCAGAACCAGATAGAGCTGTTTTTCTACTTGACATAACGCTGACCCGTTTATAGCATAGATGTTTAATTTTCTGGTATTTTTTACAGATACTGAGTGCTTGAAGAGATTCTTTGGATCATTTGATGTGTAGCTGTATGAGATATTGATAATCAGTGTACTGGAAAACTAAATCATCAGTCAGTCAGGAGAACAATAATACCAATATGTGCAGTATTACTTTTCATCATCATAGGCAATATTATGGTGATTATCATGTGCAATATGATTTTTCTATTATGTTTAAATGTCATGTTTTAATGTGTTTAATATTACTTTTCACTATCATGTGCAATATGATTTACATGGCTGAGTTAAATACTCAATTTTGATTGGTCAATTACAGCATTCTAAGGTCTGTTATTTCTTTATAACACCGTTGCTATGAAGATCAGACCGTCGCTATGGACACAGCTCCAATCATAGACTCTGGAGGAGCAATAAAATCATCTTTAAGATCAACAAAATAATTTCTAATTTCTATCAGTATTTGTGTCAATTTATTTTGGTAAGTAGGCGTGTAATAAGCTGGATAATCGGTGACAACGAAACAGGCAAAGAAGGGATGAAGAAAGAAAACAAAAAGAAGTTGTGGAGGGGTAAGATGTTCCTCTCTCTCCTCCATGACAAAAAAAAACACAAAACCAGCAAACAAATTAGAAATACATCCCGCTTCACGTTGGGGTCCTGCATCACCTTGTCTGGGTTTATTTCACCTGCTCACTGTGCATTATCGCTTCATAAAATATAAGTTTTAATATCATGTGCTATTTGTATATTTATCAACTGGTGCAAAGCAACTGTTTTATTAATTCTCAATATTACTTTTAATGGAATTGCCAATACTCCATTTTTCTATTTTAGCTTCCTTTTTGTTACCTTACTTCTATTGTTACTCTATGAGGCACTGTTTCTTTGCACTTACTCCTTTATACACTTTATTTTTTACATTCCACTTCATATTTGATACTCTTTATATGACTGTAATTTTTGGAGCAATCTGGCACAAGGATTATCTCCTGAATTAATAAACTTCTGTCATATTTTATCCTATTTCATTAGCTACAGTGGATGCCAGCTGCACACCCTCGATTAAGAGAAGCAGAGCTGCACCAGCATGGAAGCCAAGCAATGAACTGTTGTGGATGGGGTCAGCAACAAAAGGTATTTTAGCCATTTAAAAACAGTCCACCTAAAAAAAAATCAACATCAGTTCAAGTGTGTGCTTTATTTAGAATATTTTCACCACTTTACTTTGCTGTCAGACAGCTTTTTCAGATGGGAAACTGCCATTATTTAAGCAGGATATCATCCTCTCCAAACCAACCAAACTCCATAAACAATATCAGTAATTTTACCTCACAAAACACAGGAGTTGCTGGTCAACAGCTACCTTGATTTGTCAGTTAGTGTGTGTTACTGTGTGACTTTGGTGAATGTGAACTATGCTTTTAAAGCACCAAAGTCACACAATAACAATAACAAACCAATAGATCGAGACAGCAGTAAACCAGAAATCCTGTGTTCTGTGACGTAAAATGACTGATTTTGCCTATGGAGTTTGGTTGGTTTGGCGAGAGCAATATTTGGATTACATAACTGCAGTTTCCCATCAGAATAAACTGTCTGACAACAAGATAAAGGAGTAAAAATATTCTAAATGTAAAATAAACATCCACTTAAACTGGCATTGATTTCTTTAGGTGGCCCTTTTTAAGTGGCTTAAAATACATGTTGCTGTCGATCCTGTCCACAGCAGTACACTAGTTTGCATGCTGGTACTCCCGCTGCTTCTCCAAACTTGGGGCTTAGCGACGTACATTTACTTTTTTCTGTAAACAGTGTTTACAGTAATATCCACAGCATTGCACATGCATTATATGCCTGCTGTATGTACAGTATGACCACCTGTTCGTTCTAGCCGAGAGCTTAAATCTGCGTTGATTCACCTTTTAATTCCGGTTTGATCACTCAGGGTCAGATTGTAGCTGAGGGGGATGATGAAGGTTAAACAGATTTTTGAACTCTGATCTCTTCAGTTAAATCCACTTCAATCATTAAAGGGAAATGGAGATTTAGAGTACAAGAGAGGTTACCCAGGGATGTCTGGCCTAGAAACACTTGAAACTGTGGTGTGGGAAAGGCAGCACAAAGCTGTACTAGAGTGCTTCTCTGGTTATTTTACATTCTGAGTGAAGACAGCTTGTTAAAAATACCAAGAACAAACTGGACTGAGCTGAATTAATTGTCGTCACTGCAACTGCTCATCTGAAGCAACAAATCTGAAATCCAAACTGCTAAGTGACAGATGATGGATGCCATGTTCCTGCTTGAGACTGTCAGTCTCGGCAAGCCTCAAAAACTTTTCACGACCTTTCAAATAATTATAGCAATGAATGTAGATGCTTCAGGGTCAGTTATGAGGTAGACAACTCAGACAAAAGCAAATCTTGAGCCAAGACAAGGCGAAGTGTGAAAGGATGCTATGATACTTCCAGATGCTGTCTTAGCTGTTTGGTAACCATGGTAATTAGGGTTAGATTAGGGGAAAAAAAACATGATGACCAGTTCTAAATGATGTTCCTATCATAACATAGGATAGGAAAGTGTACACGAGCATCCTAACTTTCCAAAATCTTAAATAAACTCTCCTAACTTTGGGATAACCGTTAAGATGTCCAATTTTAACTCAGTAGCTAATGGTAGTGTTTAGTAACAGTTACTGTAGCTACTAACAGTGTGTTTGGCTCAAAGTAGCTAACAGAAGTGTTTGCTAACAATAGCTAATGTAGTGTTAGCTAACATAGAGTTTGTTAAGAGTAGCTAACAGTTGTGTTTGGTAACAGGAGCTAACAATAGTGTTTGCTCACAGTAGCTAACGGTAGTTTTAACTAACTTGTTTAATCCGTACGGCTGCTGTTTTATTACTGGAAACTGCATCTGCTATCTTAGCCCACTGTCTTTCTTTTTTCTCCCAAGTTAGCAGTGATGTAATATTCCCAAAAAGAACATCTTTGGATTTCTCCACAGATGTTACCAACAGTAGTGTTTGCTAACAGTAGCTAACGGTAGTGTTTGGTGTCAGCAGTTAAACTCTGATCTCTTCAGTTAAATCCACTTGAAGGGAAATGGAAATTTAGAGAACACGGGAGGTTACAGAGGGATGTTTGGCCTAGAAACACTTGAAACTGTGGTGTGGAAAAGGCAGCACAAAGCTGTACTAGAGTGCCTCTCTGATGATTTAGCATTCTGAGTGAAGACAGCTTGTTAAAAATACCATGAAACAAACTGGACCGAGCTGAATTCATTGTCATCACTGCCTCCGTTCATCTGAAGCAACAAATCTGAAATCCAAACTGCTAAGTGACAGATGATGGATGCCGTGTTCCTGCGCTCGACTGTCTTTACAGTCTCCAACAAGCCTCAAAAACTTTTCACCAAAGATGCGCAATGCCACAACCTCAAAAGTGAGGCGCCAGAGATTTTCATAAGAAAATCTGAAAAGATTTCGCCTTTGCTCTCAACTCCCAGAAGCCTTTGTAAAAACAAAGGAAGTTCATGCAAAGTTTGAGGCAGAGAGGAAGACTTCAGAGTCGTCACAAAGAAGCAGGGAAAAAAGTTTTTCTGTGAGGGAACATGATGAGGAGTTTGGAAAACAGGAAGAGATCTTCGGTGTCTGCCTGCCCTCAGCTTCAGCGTGAGCCTCATCTCTTGACAGAAAGGGGAGAGTAGGCTTTGAAACAGTTTGACTACAGAGGAGTAATCACTTTTCTCCCCCCCATTTCTCTCCGTCTCTGTTCCCTTTCTGTTGCACACACATACAGACCAAACTGTGCTCAGCATGACTATTCCCTGCATTGCTATGAATACCAATCAGCAGGACTAAAGATGAGATCTTGCTACTGTAGGAGTACTGTATGTGCTAATAGAGAGAGGAGATGTACTTGACTACAGAGGGGTGATAGAATAATGATGAGCTCTGGGAATATTTCAGCAAGCTTTCTCAACCCTCAAATCCTCTTTTCCTGCTCAACTCATAACAGAAACCAACACAGACCATTATTGTGACACCACAGCAATCCTATTATTTTGTGCTTTAAACTCACTCTCACTTCAAGTTTTTGGAGGCCGTTGTTGACTCACATCAAAATGCCCCTCATGTCCGCAGCCCTCGCTGCCATCTGACGCTGTTTTAGGAGCCGTCATCCCGGCGGGCCTGGCTTTTCAGAATAAAGGTTGCATGTTCTCCGTCTGCCTCTCCAAAGAGGGCTGCATCACAGCTGGTCTAGCAGACAAACAGACTGAGGCTGGGGAACCAAGGCCCAATCTGGCAACTTCATCTCAAAACTGTCCCAGAATATCCTTTTTGTTCAAAATTCAGCTCGCACACCAGGGAATTAACAGGGAAACAAGGCCGTTTCAACAAACTACATGTGCTCCATATGCTTTCTGGAGGCGAATGACGTCGCATCCAAAGGAGGATTCAACAAAGTTCAAATCAGTAAAACAGTCTCGTCATAAGAGCACAACATACCAACTGTTCAGCAAATTCACCCACAATAAGATACATTAACGTCATCAATCCTGGGTTTACACAAAGCTACACAAACATATCTGTGGTCTATCAACCGGCTTTTTCTGTAATGAGTCACTGCATTTGTCGTCAATATGTCAACAATAATAGTCAATAATAGCAACAACAAGAGCATAAAATCAAGAGAAGTGTACAGTCAATAGGACCTTTCAAATACATGAAACCTGCATTCTTCTTTTTCTTTCTTGACTTTTTGAGTGAAGATGCTTCAGGGTCAGATATGAGGTAACAACTCAGACAAAAGCAAATCCTGAGCCATGACAAGGTGACAGGAGAAAAGATGTGACTAAAAATCAGGGCCAGTATTATCAGAAAAATCCCAACTTGCAGATGCTATCTTAACTGTTTGGTTAACCATGGTAATAAGGGTGAGAACCTGATTTTGGGAAAAAAAGACATTATTGAACAGTTTCTCAGTCAATATTTCTGTCCTAACTTAAGACAGGATCAGGCATTACTTCCCAAAAATCTTAAATAAACTCTCTTAACTTTAGTAACTTTAGTACTAGACCTGTAGTAGTAGCTAATTTACAAAACAGTATCTAACAGTAATGTTTGCTAACACTAGCTAATGGTAGTGTTTGGTCAACGTTACTTAAGGTAATGTTTGGTAACAGGAGCTAATGGTAGTGTTCACTAGCGTGTGGTAAAAGTAGCTAACGGTAGTGTATGCTATGAGAAGGTAACAGTTTGTTTGGGAACAGTAGCTAATGGTTGTGCTCACTAACAGTAGCTAATGGCAGTGTTTGGTAACAGCAGGTAACAGTAGGTTTTGGCAACAGAGGCTAACATTAGTGTTCACAGTGAATAGTTGTGTTTGGTAACAGCTAAGGGCAGTGTTAACTCATATTAGCTAACCTTAGCATTTGGTAACAGTAGGTAACATAGGAATTGCTAACAGCGGCTAACTTTAGTGTTTACTAACAGTAGCTAACGGTAGTGTTTAGTAACTGCAGTTAATGGTAGCGTTTGCTAACAGTAGCTAATGATAATGTTTATTATCAGTAGCTAATGATAGTGTTTGCTAACAGTAGCTAACAGTATTGTTTGGTAACAGTAAGAGATATGATGAAGTAAGATAAGACAGGGTTCCTGTGTTAGTTGAGATTTGCTTCTGTAATACCAAATTGGGAAAAATCCTATTTTTGACTCTTCTTATCTTAAATTAAGACTCTCTCTCTCTCTCTCTCTCTCTCCATATACTTTATATATATATATATATCCTTTCATTTAAATGGTTGCTCTTTTGTGAATGCCTTTTTCTTTTAATGTTTGGTTTCCTCTTTGAATTTCCTTCCTCAGGTGCCTTCTTTTTCTTTTTCGAAGTTCTAGGATTTCCTTTGTAGCTGTTTTCCTTGTTTTCTTTGAGAGCTCAAGCTGGGTCAGGAATCATTGATGTTTCAGGCCTTTAAAAACCCATTGAGACTTTGCATGTGAGAGCTCTGGGCTTCACAAATAAACTTGACTCGACTAGTTTTTGATCTTTCCCTGTTCTCAGACTCTCCCTCAGCACAAGCACATTCACATCAAATATTACTTTACACGTTCAACCCTTAATTGTAGGTTAAAACTTTGCATTTGTGATGATGAAACTCTCTCTTTGATGATGAAAGAGTGATAACATTTTCTTGCCGAAGCCAAGTGCTCGCTGTAACTCTCTCACATGCATGCCCACATCACGCCTCAACGGTCCTCAGCGGTGGATGTTTGTGGCTGTACAGTAGAGCTACCAGGTGTCCTGTGTCCAACTGTAGGACAGTATAGCGAGCATGCTCAGTCACACTGGATAAAGAAAAGACACACACACACGGCTGTGATCTGTTCATTGCGGTACAAGTACAGTGCTACAGTGCGGTCTTTGTGGCTTCCTGGGTCCTGTCAGAGACTGTTAGCGAAGCTGTCACATCAGAGTTCCTCATTCCTCCTCCCCACAGATAACACTGCTATTGTAGCAGGCCTCATTTTTCCGCGATGAGGACTCAATGGACTCTATTGTGCCCAATCAGCCAGCCAGCCACTTGGAGGTTATTTCTCTACAGCGAGCCAAGAGGATGAACATACTGTAACTGTCTTTTAACAATAGGAAAACAAAATCATAATGGGAGAAATTTCTGTCACATAGTTTCCTTTAAAATTCTCCAAGTTTCTCTCTTTCCTAAACTTTCAAAATTAATTTCTTTCAAAATAAATTGTTTGGTAACTTTGGGAATGGCTGAATTACATAATTCAGCCATTCCCAAACTTAAGAGAGCCAAGGCTCAATTTGAAATCTTAAATCTTCTGCAGCCAACCCAAACTCTTAATCACAACTCTGATCAACACACAAAACTAACTGTACCAGTGATGAGCTATAAGATGCAGTGTAACACCTGTTAAGCTATTTCAGATAAATGAAGAACATGTCATTTAAATCCCATGGCTTTGTTTAATTAGTTTTGATTACTTTTTGAAAATTATCCATAAACATTTGTTAGCTAACAGTAACTAATGGTTATGTTAGCTAACATTAGTTAACAGTAGTGTTAGCTAACAGTAGATGACAGCAGTGTTCGCTATCAGTAGTTAATGGTAGTGTTAGTTAGCAGTAGCTAATGGCTGTGTTAGCTGACAGTTGTTCACAGTAGAGTTGGCTAACAGTAGAAGCATTCACTAACAGTAGTTAACGGTAGTGTGAGCTAACAGCAGTTAACGATAGTAGTTGCTAACAATAGCTAGCAGTAGTAGTGGGTAAAAGTAGCTGACTTGTCTAATCTGTACAGTTGCTCTTGTTTGTTGTTGGCTATCTTAGCCCAGTCTGTTTCATGTATCACCAAGGCAGCACTGTCATTATGGTTACAAAGTTGTAAGCTTGGCATGAGATTGTCGGTTGCTAGGTCACAGACATCAAAGTTGATAAGCAACTTTGGATTGAGTATTTAGGATTCCTGAGATATGATGAAGTAAGATAAGATAGGATTCATAAAGTTAGCTAGGACAGTCTTAATCTCTTCCTATCTTTAGATTAAAGGTAGTAAGTTGCTGTAATATGGCCCCTGTTTTCCACTTCTCTCAGCTCATTGTAAAAGGTTGCTTTGAGTAATCAAAATAGTGACAGCGGCTAAGTCGAGAGACAAGAGGGCTGGATTTTTCCACTGTCCCTCTCTAAGTTATAATGAGATCTGCTCCCTTTGATTTTCTGTCAGTTGTATAATGAGCTGCATTTTCAGGCTTCCTCAAAAATTGGGTGAGAACAGACTAATCAGACCGATGGATGTCTTTAAATTAAGCTGTTGCTTTCGACTCAGCTCCTTCAAAGACCCTCCATATATACTCTGCTCTGCCACCTTGTCTTTTTTTTTTTTTTGCATGAAGTGATGGCAGAGGATGTGTCAGAGAAGAGAACAAGGTCACCCACGGGAATCCTTCGGCACCGTGTTGCCATTTTACCTAGCATCAGCAGTCCTCCTCCACCTCCTCCTTCTCCTCCTCCTCCTCCTTTCAAAAACCGGAGGCTCAGAGAAAATAGCTGCAGCCACGGAAACAGTGCCTGGCACCCCTCGTGAAGCGACAGACTGTTAACATCCTCACTTAGACCAACACCTCACTCAGAAGCCACAGAATTAGATTAACACTCCGAGCTCAAGACATAACTCTTTATCACACACAAGCACATGTCAGACATCTGAGATTTGGTCTGCTGCTTCTGTGTTATTGAAAGACGCACTCGTTCGCTGTGTGAAGCCGATTATGTAAGATCGCGAGACTGAGAACACATCATGTCACTTTTAAATTGAAGTACTGATTAACTGTGAGCAATACAAGGAAGGAAACCAGATATATTAGTGATGTTCGTTTAATTCCATAAGTTAATTTATGATGAAGTGTTTCCCTCAGTGTGCCACATCTACTTCTGAATCAGCCAGTTATTTTCCCAGAGTTCACAGACAAGATGTTTAAATTGGCTGTTTTGAATTTGTAGTGTTCTTTTATCTTATAGATGCAAATCAATTTGAATTTATTCATCAAAAAACTACACTTTCTAACTAATTATCTAATTCTGATGCAATCAGACTGGATTGCAAGTTGAGAGGTTTTCTGATGAGAACAAACCAAATGAATATAAATTTATACCTGCAGTCTGTCTCCTCGTGTGAGCCTTAAAGAAAGACAAGTCTTAAAGAATTACTGCTTTAATATTTTGGGAAATATGCTTTCTTGCTTTGAGTTAAGTGAGAAGACATCTCCATCTGTGGGGTTCAAGGGAAAATTCAACACTTTTCATGTGGATCTCCGATCAGAAACAGAGGACAACAGCTCGTCTGGGTCTATGTAAAGGTTTCCACCAGCACCTCTGAAGCCAGCCCGGTGTCACTGCCAACTCATCAGATGCTGACTATTCGTTACTGCCCGTCGGCCACTCGCACAGACACAGATGATAACTGTTCACAGTAAGGCTGAATGATTTTTAAGAAATATCTAATTGCAATTATTTTGACTAGAGGGGAACCCTGAGGGCCTTCTAGGCCTTCAAAGAAGGCCTAACATATCAGTGTTTCAAATGTTATATTTAAATATATTATATGTTATTTATTTCATTTTATTATTAGGCTATTCCATTATAATTCTTGTTTTAACCTCACTTTCTATCAACATCACTTCATAAATTATAGGGTTACTGTCCAGGAAACAGTAAAATAGAGTTATCCAATCAGGTTTTTTTGTTGTTGTCTCTAGGCGGGGAACGGTTAGAGCTGGCTCTCTCTTTGGTTAGGACTTCATCACTGGGACAGATTGAATTAACCAATCACATTTTGATTTACAGTGGGTGGGACCAAAAATAATCCCCTCAGGCCTTTCCAAAGGCCAGCAATATCTTGCTTCAGACAAAGCAGTCAAGACGGACACTGTTGCTAGGTGGCTAACTTGATGTGATGTGATTTTCCTTTCATGTTTCCAGTCATAATGATAAGCTAAAGGTATAGTTAACCAAAAAATGAAAATTCAGTCATTATCTACTAACCCTCATGCTGATTGAGGGTCGAGTTTATTTGGTTAGTCTGCAAAACACTGCTGGATTTTCACAGGAAAACAACAACAACTGGATGGAAACCATAAAATGCCTCCATACTGCTCATCTGGTGTAATCCAAGTCTCCTAAAGTCCCAACATGTCGTTTGCACACCACACACACTCAGTTCAGACAGTGTGCATGTGCATGTGAACGTGGCTCGAAGCTAAGGATCTACAATGAACATTCAGGCTAAAACCATGGTGTGAATAACATTTTTTCTTGTCAACTTGGCATGTCAGGGCTTTAGGAGACTTAATTACACCAGACAAGCAGTATGGAGGATTTTAGTTTTTTATTCTGTTGTTTTTTTAACACTGTTTGGGAGATTCTGCAATGCTGTTTTCCTGTGAAACTCCAGCAGTGTTTTGTGGGCTAATAAACTAAATCCGACCTTCAATCAACATGAGGCTGAGTAGATAATGACAGAATTTTCATTTCTGGGTGAACTATCCCTTAAGCTAACCATGTGCCGACGGCCGTGGCTTCATATTTACCGTACAGGCATAACAGTGGTATCAATCTTCTCATCTAACTCTCAACAAAAATGCAAATTAGCATATTTTCCCAAAATGTTTCTTGAAGCAGCGAGGCCGTGCATGGAAAATTTCTTTCCACTTGATGAGTCTTTTTTTCTAAATGTGAGCAAACAAACGCCTGGTGTCTGTTGCGACATTTCATTCTGAGGCGTTTTCCCCAAGGCGTGAGGAACATCCACTGGGAGGTCATTATCTCTGTTGTCTGACTGTCACTTAATTAACAGTCCTCTGAATGGGGAATATGTCATCAGGTCTGGAGCTGTTCACTGACACCTTTCTCAGTGCACTGGGTCATCTCATCGGGAAACCAAAGGCAGGAATTCTACATATTTTGCCCCGAGACATTTGGAAAGCCACAGGGTGCAAATGTACTGTACGATGGGAATGTGTGTGTGCAAAAGAGTGCAATCTCTGATTCTTACATGTAGCACATTTATTCCACTGAACACCCTGCTTGCTTTTTTCGCTTTAATAGATACACATGGGACCTCCAGCTGTAATGCAACATACAGCCTGCTTTAATCCGAAGATCTTTGCTGTGTAACGAATGGATCATTTTTAAAGTAGAGAAGAAACAGATCTCTCAAAAATGAACTTTATTAAAGTGATGAGTTAAAAGTAGCTGGATATTTAAAGCCTCTGCAAACTTGGCTTGAAATAGTAAACATGCATATATGATATCAAAGTTTAGTTTCTAATTTAGCGTCCACAAATTTATTTTATTTCATTTAACCTTTATTTAACCAGGCAAATCATTAAGAACAAATTCTTATGTGGCGGTCTGGCAAGAGGAAAAAGTGTCTTGAGGAAAGGGGGCAGGGACTAAAAGGGTGTCATAAGTTATTAAAGATATGAATGAGAAGAAACGTTCATAATTATTAGAAAATTAGAGTTATTTTCAAGACTGTGTGGGCGTGTCAGCTCATGTTTGATTGACAGCTACCTCAGGAGTCCCAGCACGGAAGCTAAGTAATGTCCTGCTGTGGATCGCAGCAGCAAAATGTATTTTAGCACCTAAACAAAGGACTCCGTGGACAGAGTCTTTTTACCTCACAGGACACAGGAGTTGTAGGAGTTTGTGTTTGTGTTTGACTTCGGAGTGCCCTTCAGTGTTTTAGCACGTTTGTTTGGGTCTGAACTAACGTTACTTGCTTCAGATCAAGGCAGCGGTAGACCAGCAACTCCCGTGACCTGCAAGGGAAAATGACAGCACAGATGGCAGCTTCTGTTTAACAAGTAACACTGTCTAACAGCAAAGTAAAGCAGGGAAAATGTTCTAAATATAGTGTACTCTTAAACCGATTTCAAGGAGGTTAAATCACTGTTTGTGTTATAGGAGTGATATATTGGCTTCAGCTGCCGGTTGTTGAGTTGCACCCACATAGCAACTGTCTTTAAGTTTCTATGATTGGTTTGTGGAATTAATCACGAAATTTTTGCAATAAATCACCGAGCACACCCACACCAAACTCAAACGAACAATAGGAAAGTGTACAAAAACTAAGGAGAAAACATTTTAAATTTTGATTAAATCTGATTTCTAATACTTTTTATGTGCTCACTATTATGTACATAAGACCCTAAATTAAATGCTTAGAAGTAGGGCTGTCAAACGATTAAAAAAAATTAACTTGATTCATTGCAATAGTACTCTGTGATTAATCGCAATTAATCGCAGTTAAAATACTACATATTATATATATTAATATTATTTGCATTTTCTTCTATTCTTTCTTATATAGTATTGAAGGATGCAATACAGTTAATCCATTACAATTTAAGGATGCAGTTTTACAGATTGGTGAACAATAATAGCACTACATTTTGATTAGTGTATTAAATAAATGCCTATGTATCCGTCTGCACACCTCAGCTTTCATAAATAAGTCACAGCCATACAGTCTATGGTCACACTGAAGCTGCCGTACATCTGACAGGCCACCGTCCGTCATAAGAAACACTCGCGGAGTTACAACTAGTCTGATTGTCACTGACACTGTCAAACCAAGAGTTTAACAGTGTTTTCCACTCTCGTGTGTGATCAAACCACTAATTGCAGTGAGTTTTACCCGATCACGGGCACAGTCGGGCGGCTCTTCACTGGGCAGCGGGTGGGATGAAGCTGCATTCAAGACGGAAATACGAGACAAACCCTGTCCCGCACTGATTCAAAACGGGACGCGCTATTTAATCCTCAAATACGGGACGATTCCATATCTCAGCCGACGGGTGACAACTCCAGTGGCGACACAGACCACAGACTGTATACACACAGACAGACTCTACCTAAGTCATGTGACGTGATTAATCATGCGTTATTTTTTTTTTAACGCATTATTGTTTCCAGATTAACTTTGATAGCCCTACTTAGAAGGCTTATAGTGGATTTGGGTTTACAGAGGCTTTAAAAAATTCCCATATTTCATCAGCGACAACAAACTTGTTGTGCAGCTACGTATCAACAAGTCCATGAAATGTTGAAAGTTTTAAATTAAACAAAAAAAAAGACGCCCTTTATAATTCCCTTTCAGAATTACACATGTAAGCATTTTCTAATCTGTCACTGCTGTGTTTCAGATTTGGTTAGATTTAGACACAAAAACAACTTGTTTATGGTTAGGGACGGATCCTGGTCTGAGATACTTAACTATAATTGTGGTCGTGGTTGAAAGAAACCAATGTTGACTGTGAGCAGGAAATGAGAGGTAGACAGCGGTCTCCGTTTGATGTTTTGTTTACCCATCCAACCATCCCTACCTCCTGTCTCTGCAGACTTTGTGGCTCCATAATAACATCACAATACTTCTTCCGTAGCTTCCGAAAGACCAGAGTCATAACTCTTACGGCTGCTAGAGGGCTTTGTCACTTAAATGTAAACATATGTCATTTTTGGACTGATGTTGCCATTTTTCTTGAGAGGACAGTGTCTGTGGGTTTTTAACATATTCATAGCTTTATTTTCAAATCTAGCAGAGGTCAAAAAGTTTCCAAAGATCATAGATAAATGAGGCTGAAAAGTGGGGAAATTTGTACAAGATGGAAACACGGAGTCTTATGGAATAATTCACTCAGTGTAAATATAATACAGATACAATAGGAAGGTATATAACTCGATATGCCTTGAAACTATATGAATTTGTCAACAGTAAGTGATATTTCCATACTGTTTACCCAGTGGTACACTATATCTATATCTCTCTATTGTGGAAGAAGTTGCAAATAAGTAAGTTGGATTGATTTATAGCAATGCTGGATCTTTACAGTTACTCAAACTATGTTATTACTATGCAATGCACGTCATTGCATTAACTTTTTCCTGTTCCCAAATTCAATATAAAGTTGTGACAATTTCAGTGCACTTCTTCAGTAAACATGCTTCCTTCTCTTTTATTTCCAAAGTGTTGTTGATCATTTCTTGGTGAGCTAGACTCTGAGGAAATGGAAAGTGATCTGATGTTGTGTCGAACTCTGGCACTAAAAGTCATAGTTTTGGGTAGGTTTAGGCAATATAAGTCAGCATTTATGGTAGGTTTAAGTAATAAAAGTCACGTATTGGGTAGTTTTAGGCAAAAAAAGCACTTTGGGTAGGTTGGTTAGGGAAAAATCATTGCCATTTGGGCTGGTTTAAGCAATAAAAGTCACCATTTTGGGTAGATTTAGGCAACAGAGCAGTTTGGGTAGGGTTGGGTTGATTTGGGCAATAAAAGTTGCCATTTGGGCAAGTTTAGGCAATGAAAGCACTTTGGGTAGGGTTAGGAACTGACATCATCTGGGTTTGTTTAGGCCATAAAAGTTGCCATTTTGGGTAGGTCTGAGCAATAAAAGTGGCTGTTTTGGGTAGGTGTAGGCAATAAAAACACTTTGTGTAGGGTGAGGGAAAGACTGTCATCATTTGGGTTGGTTTGGACAATAAAAGATGCCATTTTGGGTAGGTTTAGGGAATGAAAGTTGCCATTTGGGAAGATTTAGGCAATAAAAGCACTTTGGGTAGGGTTAGAAAAAGACTGACACCGATTTGTTTGGTTTTAAACAATAAAACTTGCCATTTTGTGTTGGTTTAAGCAAAGAAGTCACCAATTGAGTTGGTTCTGGCAATAAAAGTTGCAATTTTGGGTTGATTTTACGTAATATAAATCACCCTTTAGGTAGCTTTTAGCCAAACCAGTCGGACTTTATTACAATTAGGGTTACAGAAAGATTGTCATTTGGGTTAATTATTAATTAAAAAAAACATTTCACACGCACTGCAGACTTTTGAATAATGCTGTAGTCACTATTTAGTGGATAATGCATTGTCAGTGACATTTCTGACACTTGTAACGTTTGTTAATTAATATTTTTAACTTCAGTCTACATTAGAAGAGAGAGGGCTGGAAAAGAACATGCAAACTTCACATACAAAGGTCCTGCCACAGCTCCCCACTCAGCTGGGGGATTCAATCTCAGAACCCCCTTGCTGTGGGGTGACAGTGCTAACCACTGCAACAGCATGCAGCCCCTGAAGAAGAATCTGATATATAATGTACAACACTCTCAGGCAGTGTGAAAAAAATTAACAGCAAGAGGCTGATTCATAAAACCCACAACAACTGAAAACCAATGCATTATGTAAATAATCATCATAAAATGTAATCAGAGCTCTGTAAAGCATTACCCAAAACAACAGGGCAGATATACTTTAGTTTTAGTGTTTTTTTGACCTGTTCTGCTTCTCTGTATGTTTCTGTTTTTTCTGCATTCTGAGATTTTATCCCGAGGTGTTTCTTATACTCTGTGCTTTTAAATCCCTCTCTGTGATGCTCTGCTTCACCCATATACTCTCAGGCAGACAGATGCTACTGTAGACCTCCAATCTCAGCCTCCTTCTCCATCCATCATGTGGTGTATGACAGGTCACCAACATCCTCTTCATCAGGGTCTGCTCTTCCCCGGTGGCACTCAGTCAAACGGAGGCCCGCCGAGGCACCAACACCTGCAAGACCTCGGGTTCAGCTCCTCTCATCACTCTCTTGGCCTGACAGCGCCGCCCCCCCAAGCCTCCTCCATCTCCATCCTGCTCTAACCTTGCCACTTCCTGTGGCCATTTTAGGGGACAAAATTGCCTCGGGGCACCTTTGAGCGGTTAGTTTACAAGAGGGCCTCAGCTCAATTTTTCAGATGGCTGTATGTGAGACCAGGATCAGGGAGCATCTCACCAACTGTGCTGAGAAAAGCAAAGAGTGAGAGTGGCGTGCCATAAACTCGGTTTATAATCTCACACCTCACGCTGTACCGACAGATGAATTCTCTTCACTTATATAACTGGCATGTGGAGTGTTACTATGGCTGCAGGATTCTGCACACTCTTAGAAATAAAGGTGCTAACAACAACCATAAAGGGTCATTTAGCTTGTTCCTATAGAAGAACCCTTTTTGGTTCCTGGTAAAACTTTTTATGAAGTTTCTACTAGGAACCCTTCCAGAGAGTTCTACCTAGAGCCCAGCATAAAGAGTTATACAAAGAACCATCTGCGAATGGTTTCACCCAGAAGCACCTATGGACTTTTTTCCTCCAAATAAGCTCTGGTACTTGAACTTGTTCCTCTCAAAATTCTTGGAACCTCAGTGCTATTTGGTGAACCAGTCAGCATTTCCAACATTTTTGAGTGAAGCCATTGTAATCAAGGCCAGCCACTATAAGACACGCCCACTTTGGTTTCCAAGGAAAACCTGCTTTTTTTGGTTCTAGCTGGGAACCAACTTTTCAGGCTAAATTTATTTTTGATGAAAATTCACCAAACAGTTAAAAATTAAGAGCTTGAACCAAAACAGGCCAGTTCCATGTTGATGGAAAAGGCCTATTAGTTCTACAGAGAACCCTTAATGGTTTCACCCACAATCCTCTCTTGGGGTTCCACCTTCATATTGTTCTACCAAGAATCTTTTTATTTTCCAGAGGTTTTATCTAGAACACACTCAGGGGTTCTACTGGGAACCCTTTTATATTCCAAAAGATTTATCTAGAGCCCACCCAGAAGATTCTGCAGAGAACCTCTTTATATTTCAAGGGTTTTATCTAGATCACACTCAGGGGACTCTACCAAGAACCCTGTCTTATTCCAGTAGTTTCATTTAGAACCCATGCAGAGGGTTCTATCAAGAACCTATCTATATTCCAAGGGTTTTATCTAGAACACTCTCATGGGGTTCTACCAACAACCCTTTTGTATGCAATAGGTTTTATCTAGAACACAGTCAGGAGGTTCTACCAAGAGCCTCGTTATATTCAAAGGGTTTAGAACACACTTGGGGCTCTACTGAGAACCCTTTTATATTCTAAGAGTTTTAACTAGAACACACTCAGGAGGTTCTACCAAGAACCCATTCATATTCTAAGAGTTTAATCTACAACCCACCTAGGGGATTCTACCAATGACCTGGTTATATTCAAAGGGTTTAGAACAAACTCGGGGTTCTACTGAGAACCCTTTTATATTCTGTGTGTGTTACTGTCCATCTAGAACACACTCATGGGGTTTTAACAAAACCCCTATTTATATTCCAAGGGTTTTAACTAGAACGCACTCAGGGGGTTCTCCTGAGAGCCCTATTAAATTAAAAGAAGACTTGACGAAAGAGTTCTTTATCGTTGGATAATTCTGTCAAGGAACCCTCAGTCTTACAAAGAACCCTTGATAAATCCTTTCTTAAAAAAAGAATTCTTCAGAAGCAAGTGGTTCTGGGCAGAACCTCAGCCCTTTAGAAAGATCCCCTGTGGAACCCTTATTTCTCTGAGTGCACCGGAGGAGCGGAGCAACCTGCTGTGTAGTTTCTGTGTTTCCAGTCCGTCTGCTCGGCTGGCTGCAGAGCTCTATGCAAAGTTAAACACACAGTGGTCTCACACGCCCAAACCTCCCTGCACACACACTCTGTCATTTCACCTCATTTTAGCAGCGGGCCAGAGGTCTGCCATAAGCGGCTTAAAAGGATGAACTCAAAAGGGGAGAAAAAAAAAAAAAACAGCAAGACAAAATAAAACTCCAGTGAGGTGATTAAATTTGTGTTTTTGATGTTGGCATGACTTCAGCAAATTAAAGTATTCTAAGGCAATTATTTCAATTATTTCTGACTGTGGGTCTTTGTGAGACACACACACACACACACACACACACACAAAGGCAGCGTGTAGACAGAGAGTGTGTGTTACTGTTGCACCTGTAATTAAAATATTACTCCAGACAGCAAATTGTCCATCAACCTCCAACATTTTGGAGTGAAAATAATCAGAAATTCATTGGATTGTGTGACTATTTCAGTTAAGTCAGATATTTTAAAGGGATAGTTCAGAATATTTGATGTGGACTTGTATGACGTACTTATTGATCAAACTGAAAACTGCAAATGGCTTATCACACCAGAAGAACCGCTCTGCGTGAACACTTGAAGTGAAAGCACTGAATCCTTGGTCCAAGCAGCAGCAGCAGCCGTAGCAAGACAACACCGTCCGGTTTACTTTCTGTTAGCAACCAAGCAGGATTATCTGTTAGCAAATATTTCTTCATTGCCTCCATGTTAAAAGGTCAACCTAAAAAAATCAAAAGGAGTTTAAGTGTAAGCTAAGTTAAGAAATATTTCACTGCTTTTTTTGTCTGTCTGTTTTATAAGCCAAATATCATTCTCTCCAATGACCAAACTGCAAAGTAAAGCAGTGAAAATATTCTAAATATAGCGTACACTTAAACTGAAATTGATTTCTTTTAGGTGGGCCTTTTTTAAGTGGCGAAAAATACCTTTTGTTGCTGATCATTTGTGCCCCTGTCCATCAAAGCCTTAAATAACAAGCTAGCCAAAGCAGATCCCCTGTAATTGCTGCCTATTTTTTCTTCTTCTTTTTATCTTAAACATAATAACTGTAGCAGTTTGTACAAGGGCAGCGTGCAATTTGTGATGGTAGTCTGTGCATGAACGTGTGTGGTGTGTGTTTGACAGTTTTTTCTGCGCTGTATGGATCTTATTCTGTATTTTTTAACAGCAGTTACTGAGTGCGTTCAAGACAGATTTCTTTCAGGACAATTAAGTCTATCTGATCTAATTTGACCCTGTCCACAGCAGATCATCTTCCATGCTGGTGGTCCTCTGTGCTTCTCCAAACTGCATGTTGACTGCCATGTTCTGCAGCTAACACACTGCCTATCAGTAAGTACCACACACAAGTCCACATCAAATAATCTGAAATATCCCTTTAAATCCCTTTCCACCAACACTACAGGCCACATGTGTGTCAGAGCCACAGCTGCCGGACAATAAAGACTACACACATTCTCTCATATGATCATAGCATGAAACATTTTCCAGCCCACTGATCTCACAAGTACACAGAGAGACATCTGCCTCCACATTAAAGTTAACTAACCATATGCTCTCTGCTCCTGTCCTCTGCCCTCCACCCCCTCCCCTCTGTCCATCACCACTCAGGAGACGGAGGGATGACCTTCCTCCTGTAAGGTAAGAGGCGAGATTAGCCCAACTCAGCAGAACCGCAGGGGCGGAGGCGTGCGCGAATTAAAAGCAGCATCAACAGCAGGAGTGCCAGAGTCGCTGCGATAATGTGAGGGGAGAGAAGAAGTCCAGGTCCCAGAGAGACAGAGAGACGAGGGTGGAGGGAGAGGAAAGAGAAAGGAAGGAGGAAGGGAGTGCGAGAAGAGGTGGTGAGAGGAAGGAGGAGAGCTGCCCTGCAGGTGCTGAGTCATGTTGTTGCTCTGTTTTGTGCTGTTTTTGCGTACCTTCACTGTTTTTTTGTATCTCAAATCTTCAGTTCTAGTTCTGCTTTTTTTTTTTCCTTCTGCTGTCTCACACTCCTCTTCAGTCTGGCTCTTCTTCATTTCACATCTCCTCCACCACTCTGTCTTTAATGAGCAGTCTATGGCCCATGCCTCTGTTCTATCATTAATGTGGTCTGTGCAGAATGAGACAGCTGGAGAATGAACTCGCAGGCACACAAACTCACACACACTTCACATCCCATGTGGGTCCCCACTTAGCATCTGGCTCAGACAACATGTCTGCAAAACCTCATAATAAGACAGCGTTTATCCATCCAACCAAAGTTTACACCACACAGATAGTAAAATATGAACTTTGGTCTCCCTCGCTGTGCGTGGGACAGAAACACGTAGGAGGCACCTGAATCCAAATAAGTTACTCTGGAAGCACAAATAAAGCCGAATATTGCTCATCATTATTCCAAAAACGTCGTCTCCATGATTTACTCAGCAGAGTTAAAAATGTTGTATCAATCACTGATATAATGTACCAAGAATATTCCATTCAACTGAAGAATACTTATTATATTATACTTGCATATCAACTTATTCACCCATTCCACAGCCAAAAAGGCAATCCAAACCTACAGTGACTCCACCCATGCGCTCCACCAGGCATTTCAGTTGTTGCATCAGGCCGCAGTCTTGAAGTCCCAGTGGCCAGGAAGAATGGTGACCTCAATAATTACTTGTTTAAATAGGCGGCGTATATACGCTGCCCATATGTGGTGTTGTGATGTTTCGATGATTTGCATGTCAGACATGAAGAACGATTCATTCACTCAGCTCTTTTATCACTCAGTCAATTTAACAGTACCAAAGATGAATTTCCATTTTATGTGAATTTAATTGACAATAAAGTAATCTGAATCTGAACCTGAATCTGATTTTTCTCCAACTTGATCCCCAAGTGGTGAGCTTCAGATGGTTCATGAAACTTCATATGAGGCTGTGAAAACACACTTCATAATTAATTATATGCCAATTTTAAATAATTCTCACGCTTTGCCAATGATTAATAAAACATTTTCCTGATTTAATGTGACTTCTGGTTGAAACCATGCCCACTTGTGATCCTCTTTATGAATACAAATACAGATAATTTTGTTGGTGTTGAACAGATACAGATACAAATAATGACGTCTCATATAACGTGAATCTGTCTCTTTCAGACTGTAACAGAGTCTCCAGTCTGCAGTGTAGCCCATGTCACACACTTCATCATGCTGCATGATCAAAGAAAGTTTTATATTTGCATGCTCTCTCTCTCTGCTGCAAATCTGCATCACACTTCTTCTCATCAATCGACATGAGCATCCTCAACTCTCTTAAGAGTTAATGAGTTAATTGTCATTAGTTGCAAATTGATTTGTTCAGTTCACCTTTCCCCAAAAACATGAGCATTTTGATGAATGTTTTCATTTATCGCAATACACAACACTGTTGTCAGGTATGCAACTGTCATTTGTCCAGGCTAGTTTTATGAATTTGTTGGGTTTGTACAGTACAAAGTTCAAAGATGGCAGCCCTGTATTTGCCATAAACCAAAGTACTTAAAAAAGTGTAAATATTGACCCTCAGGGGGACCTGAGTGTCTGTACCAAATTTCATGGCAGTCCATCCAATTACTGTTAAAACATTTCATTCAAAACCACAAATGTCAACTTTATGGTGGCGCTAGAGGAAAGGTCAACAAGGTCAGTAGGATTCATCCACTGTGAATTTCTCTACAAAATTTCATGGTGATCTGTCGATAGTTGTCAAAATATTTCTGTTGCCTGCGAGGCTGAAAATCCAATTGACAGTGATCTGGAGAGGAAGATAAGAATTATCATATTTTGGATTTGACTGACATGTTTGATCAATACACATCACCATGTTTTCTTTTTTCCCCCAACCAAAAATCTGTCAATCTCGTACAGTACATGTTGTTTTGATTTCTGAATAATCTTGCTAAACTGAATCTTGACAGCCTCGCTGGCATCAGAGCGCTCTTGTTTGTTTATTGTTCCCAAATGAATCAGATTCATTCAGCTTTTATTCCAGTCCACGTTTTCTCCCTCTAGTCATGCGCATCCTCCTGGCTCTGTGCCACCAGTGTAACCGACGTGAATTTCTTATTCACCTGCTCTCTCCACTCTTACCTGTTTCACATGCAAAACTACATCTGGCACAAATGCATGCAAACACTGTTTCTGCTGGAGAGAAACGAATTTTCAAGTTATATCTAAAAAAAAACAAAAAAACAAGCGTGACTCAAGTGAGCTGTGTTGTTCTGCGCTTGTGGGAGGGTCCGTCTAATCCCAAGCTTGTTGTCAAATCATGTCTGCATAAAAGTGAAGTCATGTTTTTTTGTGGAGCGAGAACTTGGCCAGACGTATTCAATTATTGAGAACGGGAGAAAACAGTAAGGAAGGGAACGTATTAGCCACTGAAATGAGGTGGAAGCCAACCAACATGCTCAGGCAGTCGGGAACACGAGACAAAAGCCTGGTTTCTAATCTCCCACCACCACTTACATCTGCCCCAGACCTAATGGCAGAGTCTGTTTTTCTCTTTAAAATGTCACACCGAGGCACTGTAAACACAAGTAGCTCACAACGTGCGCTGGGAAACACACAGGGAGACACTGTAAGTGGGAAATGCAGGAGCAAAGACCTGAAACAGGCTCCACAGCGGAGCACCTAAAATGCTGTTTACTGCCTAACAAATTCTGTGCATTATTTCAGCTACGGAGCTTGTCGGGTTTTCCTTTTGATGTTTAATGAGTCTGAAACAGGGAAAAAGGGCTGAGTAATCTTTAACCTGAGATAGAGGTTGAGTGATGTAGTCTGCAGCTTTCAGGACTGGTAAAAAGGGGGGAACGCACACAAATATTGGAGAGGCGCACAAAATGAAAAAGAATGGGACTCTCTAAAAACTTTAGGGCGGTGCCTTACGTCCTGCGTCACACAGAGTTGTGCGTCTGATGTGCGTTCTTGTCAGCTCACTATGGGTGGTCTCCTCACTTTTTGAATAAGATAGTAAATCCAGAACCTAAGAAGTCGTTCAGTAACCTAATCTTTGCCATGAACCCAAGATTAAACATACAGGAGACCTCACGCCTGATTGTGACTTCAAACAGAGATTATTTCTTATGTTTTTTGCCATCATCCATTTGCCAAGATGTACTGCTGACATGGCCACAACAGTGACTAACATTAGACTTCCCTGCTGATTTTCAAATGACTTTTACCCGCCTGTAGATGAATTCTCGAACTGACCATCGTATATACTGGAAAATATAACTAAATAGTGAATAAAATATATTGACAAGATGAACTGAACACATGAGAAATATTAGATTTAACTATATTAAACGTTAAAAATGTTAAGAAGAAGATCTACTTAATGTGGGGAAAAACAATTTCATAGAGGAAAACTATCATATATTAGAAAAAATAGAAGTAAATGAGGTTAAAGACAGAAATATAGGGAATATGTCTAGGTATCTAGGCACTATAGACCATAAACTCTACAAAAAAAAGGGGGTTTTAAAGGAGCAATATGTAGCAACTGCATGTGCAAAAATTAGTACTGTGGTCCAGATAGCGAGGTGGAGCCATAGACTGTATATTAAATAAGTTGGAGTCCTATTTAATATACAACCTATAGTTGAAATGAGTTGTTTCCCCCCATCCCCTCCTCACCAGACTCAGAGGAAGCTCAGACAGGCTGCAGGAACACTGCAGGAGTGCAAGACGAGTGACACGCTGCAAACTGACAATAACAAGTGAGGACGAGTCCTCAACTGTAAATTGATCAGCTTCTTATATCTGTCAGTTATCTGTCAATGTAAAGTTAAGCCCATCATCCTGAAAACAAAAACCCACTGCTCTGAAAATACACACTCTGGAGTTGGAGTTCAGTGGCTGAAAAAGATTATTCATGATTTCTTATGACTCATATACAGAAAGAAACTCATTCTGCAAACATTTGGCATTAATTTGAACTGTAATTAAAGTCAAACGGGCAAACAAAAATGATTTTTTATTAAGGCCTGGAATAGAAATTTCAAATCAGGACACCGCGGCTGTAGTGTTGTATTTCAACTTAGGATGTTTCCTTAATCTCTGATGGCATATCATGGTCATTTTATGATTTAGTACAGTAAATATATAACAGATTTCTCCTGTAGATAACAAATCAACATCTCAGTCAGCAGGGACAAGGGTGTTTAAAGGGACATTTCACCCCAAAATCAAAAATTTTTCCTCTGGTTGTAGTATTATTTACCAATCTATAGTATAGTTTTGGTGTGAGTTGCAGTTTTGGAGATATCAGCCAGAGATGTCTGCCGTCTCTCGAATATAAAGGAACTAGAAGGCCCTCAGCTTGTGGTGCTCAAAGCGCCAAAAAAAAAATACATTTGAAAAACTCAACAGCAAAGTCTCTTTCCACAAATCATGACTCAGTTACTCAAGATAATCCACAGGCCTTGATGTGAGCAGTTTCATGTAGGTAGAATCTACCAAAACTACTAAACAACTAAATCTTTTTTTAAACCAGAAAAATATCCAAGTTTCTCCCTCTCATAGCAGGTTATTGGCAAATACATTACATCCAAAAACATCTCTATATAAATATCAATAAAGAGCTAAAACATTAAAGATTGATGATACATTTCATGAATATTAGGTAACGTAATGAGCCAGAAACATCTCCAAAAATACAAGATGGGTGAGTCAAACAAAGTGAACACACTAGCAGACAAATGCAGTTGCAAACACCTGAAACAGGCACCAAAAACGACCACTTTAACTTCTGTTTTCTGCCTAACAAATTCTGTGCATTATTTCAACTAACAAATTCTGTGCATTAATTTAAGTACGGAGCTCATCAGGTATTCCTTTTGATGTTTAATGAGTCTACAACGGGCAAAAAGGGCTGAGTAATCTTTAACCTGAGATGGCTGTCGAGTGACGTAGTCTGCGGCTCTGCCATTAATCCTGCCAGCCGTCAGGGACTGATGAGAGAAATACAGGCTATCGCAGTCATCTTCCCCAGATAGGAGTCAAACTACAAAGTGCTCGTTAATGCAGGCCATCGTGAGCAGTGAGGAGAGGAGAGGACGGGAATCGGGGAAATCTCTGGCTCACGGTTTCTCTGTTTCTGTCTCTCTGTGAGGCGTTAACGTGACTGACAGATTGACAGTGGAGGATCATATTATTAATTCAACGACACGCACACTCAGGCAAAGATAAGCTTGAAATAGAACCATAATTGTTGCTGTGGTGATGAGATGTGCTAGCCTCGTTGTTTTCAGACAGCAGCCGCCTCGCCAGATTTTGCAGAGGAAGAAAGGGAGCAAGACGGTGTGTGTGTGTGTGTGTGTGTGTGTGTGTGTGTGTGTGTGTGTGTGTGTGTGTGTGTGTCAGAGCAGAGAGAGTGAGAATGTGTGTGTCACTCAGCACTCTCTAGTCCTCTATTATGAGGTCATTACAGTATGCTATCATTAAAAGTAACTTCCCAAGGACTGGACTGAAGGACAAGTCAATCTGGACGTGTTTGTCATCATACAAAGACTCAACAAAAGGGGCAGCTCACCGCCTAATTCACCTCTCCGGGCTAACACTCCTCTTCCACTTTCTCTTTTATCATCGCGGCTTCTTGTGGAAGACGAAGGTCGTCGTTTCCGTGCCGCCTGAAATGCCAGTCCATCGCCTCCGATACCATGCATTTTATTGTTGAGTGAGCAAAGAGCATCCTGGGGGCAACGGGGCATCTTCTGAAAGTGCATCGCGCTAAGAGACCATGATGCACACTTACGTTTCACCTCATACACACACACACACACTCCCATCCAGCTACATTATCCAGTTACCCAACAGTCCTCAACGGTGAGTGATTCTACCTGTTACGACAGATAGTCGGGTAAATGTGACACTGGTGTGGAAATATGACAGTTTACTTTTGACAAATGTCAAAGTTACAGGATAAGTCACTTTTTAGAATAGTCTGAATTACAGGAAGTAAACTGTGGGTATAAGCCTGCTATTGGTCGACTATTTCAGTCAGCTTTCTCCTCCACTTCTGGTATCTGCTAGAGTGACTAGATTCCAAAAAAACAAAACAAAATGTGTATCTCTGTTTAGGACACATTACCAATCCAGGGAAGTCTTCTATTCACCATAATAAATACCCATTTCTATTCTGCCCCTTGGCTCGTCACATCTCCACGCTTTGTCCTCTGACTGATTCAGCTGTACGCAACAGACCAGTCATTCCCAAAGACGGGGTCGTGACCCACAGGTGGGTCACAGGAGATTTTATCTGGGTCCCCAAATAAATAAAAGACTATGGTGGAAATTCTGCAAATTTAATATCTGGAAGATGGAAAAAGGATAAAACAACAAGAACCTGTGAAATTCCATCTGCACTTATTTTGTCTCATTTATGAAGTAGGCTAAAATGTCCTGTGTTGTTTTCCTGATAAGAGCAAATAAAAACAATGAGATTCAGCCGAAATGAATTTATTTCTCATTTCTAAAGTTCTAACATGTATGTGTGTCATGATGATGCAGGGTGATGTGGAAATGGCAGCGAAAACGGTCAGGAATGTTTATTTATGCACAAAGGAAGCCTTTCCAGAATTTACGAGGGTTTGTCTTTTCTTTCCCTAGAAAAAAAAGTTTGAGAAACACTCTAATAGACCACGGCCATTATAGGTTAAACATGTTGAAAAGTAACAAAGCAAGTAAAGCTGTAAAAAAACTGTCTGAGAATCACCTTCCACTGGCTTCATCCAGTTATATGTACTTTATATATTCAGCCTAAATCTGCACAGCTTGTGACTTTAGTTATTGGCACTTTTTCCTGTTCAGCAAAGTCGGTGACAGGTTAATCTATACTTGATCAACGTATGCGCACAGTTTGTTTGACATCAAACACCCTGACAGCCTTCTCTGCTTTCCTCACAGCCACTGGATAAAAGCCAGTATCTGTCCTGGTTTGACTTTTGAAGACTAAAGCCAAGAGACATTGTCTCAATATCTGGAATGCAGGAGGCATAAAAATGCTGTGCAGTCCCACATAAAGTGGGACACCTGGTCACCCTACTGTCTGTGTGTTTTCCCTGTCAGTGCATGAAACAACAACAGCCTCCGAGCTAGCCAGACACTAATCCTGGTTGCTAATGGTAAACAAGCTATTTTTGCAGGTGCACCGTTGCTGCATCCTGAGTTTAGCACCTCTCAAGACCATTGTGATTGGTTTAAAGAAATACAAACAGGCCCAGGCACTATTCCATATTGATAATGGATTAAGTTAGGGTCGATTAATCAGTCGATTATTTTCTCCATTACCGATATAAGTAGTTGTTTGGTCCATAAAATGTAAGAGAATGGTTAAAAATGTTGATCAGTGCTTCCCAAAGCCCAAAGATGACGTCCTCAGATGTCTACAACCCAAAGATATTCAGTTTACAGTCAAAGAGGACACAAGAAACCAAAAGATATTTATATTTAAGAAGTTGGAACCAGAGAATTTTTACTTTTTTTCTGAAAAAAATACTCAAACCAATTAATCAATTATCAAAATAGTTGGCGATAAATTTAATAATCAATCGAATAATCATTGCAACTCTAGATTCAGCCACACTTTTCTCCATATGTCCATTTAGAGGCCAAAGAAAGTGATGTTTTAAATGGTGCATTCAATGTTCGTAAATCTACCACCCTTAAATGTATGTAGAGTTTTCTTGTAAATAAAAAGAGTTATGTTTACAGTACATTCACTGTTTTCTTTCTTTTTTTTTTTAATCATGTATATTCTTGACACCTAAGTTGATTTCTTTTTTCTATATTTAGAAACCTGCATTGTTTACATCCATGTTTTCTAGCTCAGCTTGTGGTCTTCTTCTCTGCTTTTCCTGCTGCCTTGCTATGTTTCCAATCAGTGGTACAGCATGAAACTGTCAGCAGGAATGTGTATTGTGTTGTGTCTGAAAAACAATCAAAACGTAGTACCACGAGCACTAGAAGTGATCAAAAACTCAATTTCAGAGTACCTTTAAGTATTCAATTGACCAAAATCAAAAAACAAGAAAAAAGAACACAGGTTTCTAGTTGTTTTTTGACGAGTGATTTTTCATTTCTAGACTGTTTCAATTGTTTTTTTTTTTTTTTGTTTTTTTTTTTGAGATACTTCAATATACAGAATTAAAATAAAAGCAAAAAAGAAGATGATAGAAAAGTCAGAAAAACTATTTTATTTTTCTTGTTTCATACCCCAAGCAGTACCATAGATTCACCTCGCCACTCCTTGTGAGGATCCCAAACCCCAGGTTAAGAAATTTAGAGGACAAAGCACCGCTGCCACGCTGCAAAGCATCACATGGACGATGCACAGAACATACAGCAGCGTATACTCATCTGACTTCATTCAACTAATCATCATCCTGTGTAAAATTATGAAAGCTGAGGCAAGACTATGATTTTGCTAAAGAGAAATTTTTAGATAATATTCAGAAGAGGAGGAGTAAGAAAAAAAAAGTGTTGCAATGCTTTGGCAAATAAGCAGTGAAAAGTGGAACTTCTTGAACATCTGTATGTTTAATGCTCTGCAGATGTGTGCATTCAGCAATTGCAGCGCACGGGTGGCAGCTGAAGGAGCACTGAGGTGAGAAGTTCATGATGAGATATCCAGAGGATAATGATGGCAATTCCAATAACTCTCCACGCTCAGTGCACACCCACTCGCTCACAGTGCAGAATCTTAATCCTGGACTCTAATCCTGCTGACTGAGAGCAACCACAGAGCCATTTATAACAATGCAAGTAATAAAAAGGACAGCACAGAATACATCCTGCGGTGTTTGTGACAGGACGCCCAGATTACATCAGCTCTGACACCCGCTAAATAACCAAAGACAGTCACACTCTGAGAAATAACGGCCCCAAGAGGAGTCTTTCTGAAGGGCTGAGGTTCTACCCAGAACCATTTGTTTCAGAAGAGCCTTTTGCTGAAGAAAGAGTTTGCCAAGGATTCTTTGTAAGATTGTTGAAACTCTTTCATTGAGGGTTTTTTGTACCATAATACAAAACAGTTCTCAGCAGAACCTCCTGGGTATGTTCTAGATAAAACCCTTGGAATATAAAAGGGTTCATGGTAGAACATCCTGGGTGGGTTCAAGTCAGAAGCCTTGCACTATAAAAAGTTTCCTAGTAGAACCCCCTCAGAGGGTTCTAGATAAAACCTGTGGAATATAAAAAGGTTCTCTATAGAACCTCCTGTGTGTATTCTACGTTAAACCCCTATGAAAAGGCTCTCTGCAGAACCCTCTTGGTGTATTCCAGACCTGTGGAATATAAAAAGTTCTTGGTAGAACCCTGTAAGTGTGTTCTAGATTAAACTGTCATCAAAAGATTATCAGGAAAACCCCCTTGGTGTATTCTAGAAAAAATCCTTGGAATATAAAAAGGTTCTCAGCTGAACCCGCAGTTGGGTTCTAGATGAAACCCTTAGAATATATATACATATATATATAAAAAGAGTATATAAAAATATAATATAGAATATAAAAATTCTCTGTAGTGGCTTCTTGTTGGCAGGTTGAAGGTTGAAAGGTTTTGGATAGAACCCCCAAAGAGTTCTCTGTAGAACCTCTTATACGTAGAAGGTTCTGGGTGAAACCTTTCACAGATGGTTCAAGGTCTAACTCCTTTATATTATGTCCTAGGTAGAACTCCTTGAAAGGGGTCCACTAGAACTTTTATAAACGGTTCTAACAGGAGCTAAAAAGGGTTCTCTATTGTGGACAAGTCCAGGAACACCTCATGGTTCTAGTTAGCACCAGTGTATACATAATGCGGCCTTGTTGCTTTATGATATAAGCTGTCATAAAGTCACTGTGTCATCAATGTCTCTTTCTGTCCACAGCAGTGATTCAGACATTCTGCGGTCTGATTCTTCCTCACAGATGAGGATGACGACCGTTTCATTCAGAGTTGACCCGCTGCTCTGTGAACACATGAACGACGCATCGCATCGTGCCAGAACAACGTGCCTACGCGCACACAGAGCGGAAGAACCGACAGAGAAACTCTGTCACAGGTGAAAACAGCCCCGCGCTGATTAGACTGTGGAGGCGTGTTTGTGAATCTGTAGTCGGGGATTAACTGCTCACCCCCATCATGAGGCCATATTGGCTATAACTACCGTTTACAGCCGAGGAGTCTGCAGGGAAACGCTCGGAAACAGAATGTGCAGCGCTCCTAATTGGCAAAAGGCAGAGGGAGTTTGAGGGATTGCAGGATTTGGGTGCTGAGGGATTGACGCTCTGTTGGTGGCTCACTGAAAAATAGTTTCTTCGAACCAAAAAGCCGCCACACAGCTGGAACTGTGCCAGCCGAGCTCCAGTCCTGCAGCCAGAAATGTGGCTTGTATATAATGTATGTATTTATGCACTCAGGTAGAGACACAGTGTGACTGTATTCCCCAGTGACTGTGCAGACACAGTGTGAGAGTTAAGCTTTGGTTTAAGACACATTTGAGACAGGTGAGGATACTGTTGGGTACCAAAACTCAATTCTTTGTTTGTATTCATCAAAATGTTTGATGATGTTTGATAATATTGCGATTACTTGTGCAGCCCTATGACACACACACCACACACACACACACACACACACACACACACACAGGTGCACTTACTGCAATATACAACTATGTACTTTGTATGAACTCATTTCCCAACACAGAGGCAAATTCTATATTCTGATGAAAAAAAAAAGCCTTTAAAAACCTCACGTCAAAGTAAACCCCAGTTTTCGCCGTCCTAGCAGCTGCTGGATGGTGGGAATTATTAGAGACTTTGATGTGACACAACAAGGCCCTGAGGGATTGATGCCTTATTGTTTTTTTTTTTTTTTCCAGCTCTGCCTCTGAATGGCTGGTAACCGTTGCCTCCGTTGGTAATAGATGCTTCCTGGCATGTGTATGAATAGAGGTCTACCTTGGTTTTGTGGAAAAAGGTGAAGTATAATTTTGTTCTTTGGACTGAAACTCAGGGATCACACCAGCCAAAGAAAGAAATTACATTTGTGTATCACCAAACTGTTTTCATAAAATTATGAAAAGTTTCCACCAGTGAAAGAAAAAATTGTTCCCATGAGATAAAAAGTCATACTTCTCATATCATGTTTGACTATTTATCTTATAATTATGACTTTTCATCTCATAATTTTGACTCTTTAGTCTGATAATTGTGACTTTTTATCTCATAATTGTTACTTTTCTTGATCTCATGATTAGATTTACCATGGGGATATCTTTTTCTTTTACTGGCGGAAATGAGCTTCCATAGGATCGTGTAGATGATGGCTGGAAAACAAATGAAACACGTTGCCAGTGAACATTTTACTGATGCGTTCAGTATCAACACTGCACCTCAAAACATTTGAGGTGAGTGGAGTTTTGTTTGTGCTGCTTACAGCACTGAAAAGTTACACTTCACACTGGGGCTGCACAATAAATCGAAATCGCAATATGACTGTGCAATATCCAAGCTGCAAAAGCTGCAATTTTTTTTTGATGAAGGTAAAAATGTGTGATAAAACAGCTTTATAATGACGAACTGTAGTGCTGCAGAGATACTCCAGACTACAAATCTTGTTCTCCAGATGTAATGAAACACGTTTGTTTGGCTCAGACCCCAGCAAATGTCACATCATCATCATGATTTTAATATTTTTTTTCAGTGAAAATGAAAATTGTGATGCAAAAATTATTCCCACTAGTCGTGAATCCACACCATGCAGCCTTATTCCAAACAAACATTGTCACAACTCAGAACTACCTTCCACATAATAATAAAAGAAATCCTCATTAAATCTTGATGTGAGGTTTGTGAACAATTCCTTCAGTAAAAGAGATACTGATTTAAAAAAAAGATGTTTCATAACAATTACACTCCATTTTATTTTTGTACCAGCTGAAATCCCTCAGATGGAAAATCAAAACTTGGGCTGCAACTAACAAATATTTTCATCACAGATTCATAAGCCAAATATTTTCTTGATTAATCCTTCTGCTTCTGAAATATGAAAAACAAAATTGTGAAAACCGTCCAGCATAATTTCCCAAAGCTGAAGGTGACATTTGCAGATTGCTTATATAACAGTCCAAAACCCAAATATAACACTTTACTATTATATAAGGCCAACAAATGCAGCAAATTTGTCTTTTTTTGCTTTAAAAAGAATTCAATTATTCAACTCTTGTGGGGGAAAAAAGTACAATCAAAATTATCTGGATATTTATGAGCTACATGGAGGTAAGTGAGCAAAATATGGATTCTATAAAAAGCAAATAAAGAGGAGAGAAGAAGGACAAAGTTCTCAGAAATCAACCTGCAGCGAGCAAACACAGTGCTGTTATGATGCCTTCGCTGTACTGTAGGTTCTCGGGCTGACATGTGACAGGGGAGGGACTTGATTTTTGTGACGAGGAGGAGCACAGGGGACTCAGTCATGTGCTCCGAGGGGGGACAAAAGGGGGAGAAGGACGGAGGGGCCGGAGTGGCCCGAGAAGGAGACAGTCTGCCGCAGAGGCCGAGGGATTTCTGCCAGTTGTGTTGACACTTACTGGGTGAGAAGTCAATGGAGACAAGCATGGAGGGTAAGCTTTGACATGTCTGTGGCTTAGGGGAAAGTTAGCTCTCAGACACACTCCACTGCTGTCAGGACAGACGGGAGAGTGAGTCAGCCCAGCCTGGAGATGAATGGAAGAGGAGAGGAAGAGGAGGTAACACGTGAGGAGAGGCTGTTAGAGGAGGCTGGCCGGGGAGGACGACAGTCCCCATGACGACCCCATGACAACCTGGCTCAGGTGTGTGCCGTGACCTGTTAATAATCTCACATAGGTTGTTCACAAAATAAGAGGCTCGACACGCAAACAACCACGTGATGAAGGTTTTCATGTTCCAACAAGCTCAGAAACAAAGAAATCAAACTCAGATATATGACAAACTAACATTTTAGATAAAATTCAACAGACTTAACTGAATTAACATAAAATAAGTTTGATTTACATATCATTTTAAAACCAAGCCTGCAGTGCACTCGACTGGCAGGACGAGTACAAAACAGAGAAAAGCAGCCGAAAAGGTTGTCTGTTTGGAAATTCGGCTTGAAAAAAATATTTAAATTATTACTCAATTATCAAAAGTTTGATCATTTTCTGGTGATCAACTATTCAACTAATCAACTAACCATTTCCCCTCATGATATCACTCCTGCTGATGTATTTGTTGGGCTCAACTATAAACTAAATAAACAGTACAGGGCTGGCGACTGGACAATTATATCGGCTATCAGCAATTGACAGAGACCGCTCGAGGACACAGAAAACAGGAAGACATCGTCAATACCTGGTTGATGGGCCTTTGCCTGCACAACCCTGAACAGCTCCTTTATTTACTGAAATAACAGTCATATTATCTCCAAAGCTTTTATAAGATAGTTTTGTTTTTCTTGTGTTATTTTCAAGTTTCTATTCCTGCATTATTGATCTGCAGTACTTGCTTTCATCTTTAATTATATTTCCATGTAATATGTTTGGTATTATGCATCAACCTACCACAGCAAATTCATTGTATGTGAATGTGTATGTCGTCAGTAAAACGATCTGATTATGTTATATATATGTTTTAAACATGCACTCATGTATTCAAGCATCTGCTCGATACACATACACATGTACACTAAATCCCTAAACAAACACACAGATGAGGCGTTTTGCAGCAGCGGTCCGTGAAGTAGAAACAATGTGTTTTCATAACCTCACTAAACCAGTGGCTGTGCACAAGACACCGGAATCTATTTTTTCTCCCCCATTTGCACATGGCCCAGTTCAAAAAAGCATGCAAATCTATCGCAGTCTGAATCTCTTCTCCGCAGTCCACAGTGAAATCTGCAACGGAAACATTGATTCTAGAAGACAGACAACCTCAGGTATGAGCGTCGAGTTGAAGGCAGCAGGGGGGAAAAAAAAAAAAAGAGACCACATCTTTCCTGCAGACAAATTATGTAACCAACAGTCTACGTTATCCAGACCTGAGGAGTCAAACCTGAAAGGCATTTCAGGCAGGATGTCTGCTGAGCGAGTGGATCATGATGTAGCGTGATGAATCTCCGGGGAACGCGGCAACCTGTACCACAGCAGGGATGCATGACAAACATGGCGCTCACACACTCACATGCATGCAAACACATTCATGTCTACATATGAAACTACAAGCAAATGTTATGAATGCACAAACAGTTCTTCTAGAGGTTGATATAACGAGCATTATTCAACCCACACCGGTCATTACTTATGTGCATTTTCAAAAGAATCTTAGCATAAAGTGGACTCACAAAATATATTAAAATTTTCAGACATACATCTTCTATTGTATTCTGCTTATTTTGTTTTTTATTTTTTAAAAATTGATTATTGTTTATTTAGATCCCCATTAATTATTACCATGCAATCACTGCACCTTGGTCCATATTAAAAAATGTACTATAATTTATTTATCTTTACTACAGCAGTGCACTTAATAATAACCATTATTAACAGTATATAACTATTGACTTATTTCAATCAAATATCAATTTACCAGTTTAATGGTTATCATAAAATGTTTTGAAAAAAGAGATCAAAATCACATTATAATGTGAAAAGTTTAGCATTATAACAGTGTTTTTCATGTTATAGCATATATAGCATATAAACAAGATACTTTTCTTGTTATAACAATATATGATTTATCTTGTTATAACATGAAATGCTTCATGTAAAAATGTGTTGTTATCATATCATAACTTAAATTTTTACTTTATTTTTTTAAACTTAAGTTCTAACAATATGTTATCATGTTATATCATGAAACGCTTTAGGTTTGACAAGATAAGTAGTATATCGTTACGTCAAGAAAAGTTTCTTGTTAGAATGTTATAATAACAAAATAAGTTGCCACATTATAATGTGGAATATTTTATGCTATAACAAGATAAATTATACTGTAAAAAGTTTGTATGTTGCTATAACATGCAAATAGCTTGTTATAACATGAAAATATCTAGTTAAAGTGAAAATATCTGCTATGACGAGTAAATATCTAGTTATAACATGCAGATATCTGTTATAATGTGAAAATATCTTGTTATAGCATGTAAAAATGTTGTTATAATAGAAAAAAAAAAGTTTTAACTTGAAAAACATCCTGTTATAACACTAAAATTCTCACATTATAATGAAATACTGCTTCATTTTTCTGGTGTGGCAGCAACACGCCTCCATATTTTACACTCATGCTATACATACAGTATATATAATCTAAACCCGTTAAGACACTTTACTCCAATCCTCATAAAATCATATTAAAATAATACAAAAAATATAGAAAACAATAAATTGAAAATAAATAAAACTGAATAAGTAACCAATGCTTCAAAGATTTACACCCATAACTGGACAAATATTGATAATAAAAATGAAATTCAGATATATACTTAATATGGGATCAGTGTGTTTAGGGTATCTAGCAGTGAGTTTGCAGATTGTAAAAACCTTGTGCCATTCTCCTCTTCCAAGCGTTCAGGTTTGGTTTGTCCAGTCAGGGCTACTGTAGAAACATCCAGGTGCATCATGGGAGCCTCCATGGAAGAGGATTCGCCCCCACTGCGTATAAATAGTTCATTCTAAGATAATGAAAATTCAACAATTTGTATTTTCAGGTGGTTTTACACACTAATGAAAACATACTTAAGAATATTATTTTCAATTTCTGCCATATTCTGCCAATGGATCCCCATAAATCTTACACTCCGCACCTTAAAGCTTATATCTGCAGATATCCTCAGTAGCAGTCCATTTACTGCTGCATCCCTCGCTGCACAATGCAAACACACATGCGCACACATGCACACACACTTTCCTCATACTATAGCTGTGGTGCACAGAGGGCAGACAGAAAATCCTCGCCCCTGATTCACTCCAAACCTTGGACCTTTCCAATAAATCATACCCAGACGAGTGCTCGACACCCAGGATGATCACAGCTCTAATCCCCATACTCATGTGGGGTAAAGCTACCAATTGTTGCTGCAGAGTAATTGCTCTGCATAGTAATTATCCTCCATAAACACTGTTGCTACATGCCCCCCTGAAGAACCAGCTGTAATTATTTCCTTTGAAAGGGAATTTTTCATTGCCTTAAATTAAACCACTTAGCGGATGGTAACTTTTAAGGTTTTGCAGTTGTGTAATGAGGGGATATTCTTGTTAAATGGAGCCTCGGCAGGCTTCTCCTTTCAAAGGGTGGTGTTGGTTTGAAAGAGGGTGGGAGAGAAAGAGAAAGAGGGGGAGATTACGGCAGGGTGGGAGGGATGGCTGTAGGCAAAGAAGTGGAAAGTTTATCGTCATTTCAAGGTTATGTTGCATCCTATCCACCTGTGAAGCTTCATTGACCACACTGCTCTTCATGGGCTATAAACAACAAACTAACAATTGCCTCCTGGCCACGCACACACACACCTGTATTTACACACTAATTCGTTCCTCTAATGTGTTCTGCAGCAAATCTCGGCGGTGGCAGCATGACGCATGCTGACACCTCTATATAAATTATGAAAGCATAGACCAAATCAGGCATTACTCTCTGTCTAGCTCCAACAAAAGCACACTGGGGCCACCTTCAAGCAATCCAATGGTGAATTAAAAAGCAAGGATAAATCAAGCTGTCAAAGATTTTGCATCGACCTGCAAACTGCCAGATTAAAATGGTCCCGCGCCCACAAAAGCTTTGCCAATAGTCTCTGGACGGCTCTGCCACCCACTCTCTGCGGTTCCACACGACCTAGCCCTCCACCTATAGACAGATCACACCGCCTGAAATCAATTAGGGCTGAATTATGCTGTTTGAGGACGGTTATTTATCTCTACCAATATCCACAAGGAAAGACCATAAGGGGTTTTGGAGGACAATGATTAATTTAATCAAGTGTGAGTGAACTTTCTCCAAAAATCATGCCGCTCCGACAGATAATCCGCTTTCCCTGAAACGTTTCCAACAGGATTAGCCCCCGAGGGAAGCCTGGATGCATTTTACAGGGGAGAAAGAGAGAGAGAGAGAAAGCAATGAGGGAGAGAGAAAAGAAATAAAGGAGAAAAAGAGGCACGGAGAGGGAGATACAGAGAGGAGGAAGAAATACAGAAATACAGCAAGACAGATAGATGGGGGTGGAGAGGGATACAGGGAGGCAGAACAGAGGGGAAGGTTGGAGGATAATATACGAGGGGGAGGGAGAAGAAAGACGTGATTGAAAAATGAAAAAATATCAAAAGTATCAAGATGGATTAGTTTCAGTTTTATAAAAGGTTGGAGCAGAGATAAAGTAAATAGAAAAAGGCTGAAGGGACTGGACATTGACAGAAAATATACTTGAAACTAAAAGTTGTGGTGCTGAATGAAGGCATGAGGTTATAATCTGGACTGGCAAGTGAATAAAAAGCAGATTTGAGTCCAAGTGGACATTTGTACCAAATATGAAGAGTGTTCTTGAAATATTGCATTCACAAGAGTGGGACAGATGAGCGGGCACATTTCCCTATGGCCACCAAAGCCTTGAGTCCAAGTGGACATTTGTGCCCAAATGGAGTAATTTTCCCTGAAGCATCCCTGAGATATCACGTTCACAAGAATAGGACGGATGTGAGATCACGGGGACTTTTGAACTCTGACCAGCAAAATCTACTTTTGGTGGTCAAAGCGGACCAAAGTGGATGAAAATGGTAAATGTACCAAATGTCCACTTGGACTCAAGGATGAAACAAATTTGAAGAAAGTCCCTCAAGTATCTGAGATATTGCATTCACAAGAATAGGACAGATGTGCAGTCAGTGTGACCTACAGTATGACCACCAAATGTAATCAGTTCATCCTCGAGTTCAAGTGGATGTTTGTGCCAAAATTAAGAAACTCCCCTGAGGCATCCCTGAGAAATCGCATTCACAAGATTAGGACGGACGGACAAGAGGTTACAGAGACCTTTGACCACCAAATTCTAATCAGTTCTGCCTTAATTTCATGTCAGTCCTAACTGAAACAGTTTAGCTGCTCTGTTTCCCCCAGCAGGCGTACTGGTCAGCTGAGTGTCCCTGTGTAAAATGGCAAAGTGCTGTCGCCTCTGTGAGCTCCTCTGATATATAAAGCAGTGCAGTGGTGCGGGTCAGACTGGGACAGACACATGACAGACAGGAGGAGCTTACACGGCTAATATTCTAGAAAATCCGTCTAGAATGCGATTTTGTGTTTTGGTGTATTTTGACTTGACCTGAAAGTTTTCCATCTAGGGTCGGGAATTTTCACAGCTCAAGAGCTTGTAAAGAAACATTTTTATGCAAGGCAAGGCAATTTTACTTGTATAGCACCATTCATACACAAGGCAATTCAAGGTGCTTTACAAGAACTTAGAAATACATTAAAATAATATAAATACATTATAATAATAATAAATGAAATATGCAGCAGGGGTGTCACTTACAGACCAGTTCCATCTCAAGTGGGTCAGACCATTCAAAGCATTGCATAATGACCTAATAACCATAATAACTCTCTTGTTCATCATTCAGTAACGCTGCTCAATCAACAGAGGAGGTGATCAACTCCTCCTCATACACCCCCACGCTTGGACTGTGAACCTTATGCATTATATCCTTATGTCAGATGTCTTACTGCTGCATTATAACTTTCATTATCTTATAATGGGATGCTATTATTATGATTATGATTATTTTGCATTTAGCATGTTAATGAAACATATAAAGAAAGTTTTATTGATTAAAAAGTTTGGTAAAGTGGTAGTAAATGAAACTTAATTACTTATCTCTACTTCAACTTCACTGTAACTTTTCCAACTTTCAAATAAACAGTAAAGAGTCAACATATGTTTTACAGATGCAGCTGATATAATTATATATTATATATATATATATATCCCCACCCAGTCATGTAATGACATACTTAGGGCTGCAGCTCTCAACAGTTATTCACTGTTGATCAATCTGTCTGTTATTTTCTCGATTAATCTATAAGTTGTCTGGTCTATGAAACATCAGAAAATGGTGAAAAATGTCCATCAGTGTCTCCCAGAGTCCTTAAATGTGTTGTTTTGTCCACAACCCAAAGATATTCAGTTTTCAGAAGCCAGAAAATAATCGATTCACTGCAGCTATATACACATCACAGTGGATCAACAAATGCAAAAATACATTTATGCATTTTGGAACTGAGCAACCACACTCAACAACTTGTCAAGTCCCCCTTTTCATGCCTTACAAACCATTTACAAATCTAAAGTTTTGGCAGTGTCTTAGCAACAGGGTTCCATTGATATTGTTTTGAGATATAAGTCTGGTACAGATTATTTTGTCCTGGAGCTGCTGCTGACGTTGTTTTGCACAATGTTCAATATCTTTAAGCATTCACTTTTATTTTTTTCAGAGGAGCTGTATTCCTGCTCTGCAACTTTTTACGCTTCAGTCATCCAGGTTGCCGGATTTGTTATAAATGCTTGCTGAATTTAAAAAAAAGAATGCTTTATAATCTGAAAACCAGGCAGATATTCAAAATTCCTGAAAAGCTGACTTTTTAAAAATTTTACTTTTTCCTCTCGCAGCAACATTATGTTCCACAACCCAGGAGCTGTATGAAAAGAGATGAAATGAAGCCGTATTATTAAATAATATTCCAAAAAACCACAACAGTAGGCAAATATTCCCTCAGAGTGCTTATAGGCAAATGATCTTCAGGAAAAAAAAATGCAGCGTAAATCAGAATCGTGTATTCAGGTTAAAACAGAAAGAGGGTGGTGCTGAGCTGAACTGCCTTCATGGCAGCTTCAGCGGCAGCTCCAGTACAAGGTGTCCTGATTGCTTCACAATAAAGGCTAAGGAGGTTTGCTGAATGCAAGATTTCTGAATTGAATTACAATCTCGAGAGTCTCTCAAAGCTTACACAGTCTCCAAAGTCCGCCTCTGGCCTGATAATTCAACTTCCTATTTAAAATCTATGTTGTGCCAAGCTCGAGGTTACGACTGCCAATGGGGCGGCGCTGAGCCGCACTGAAAGCTGTAGCCTTTGATTAAGCTCCTCTATTCCAAGCCTAATGCCCTGGCCTTGAATTATTCACCGAGTTGGTGGAGAGGGGTTGTGCATGCTACAAGCTTGCTAAGTGTGTTAGCCTAAAAAAACATAATGCAATAAAGCTCATCCATGCATAATGGATGGAAGACTGGGGCTGGGTGCTCTCTGTCGTGGGAAGACAGAATTAGAGAGAGGGGATCAGAGGGAGGCAGCTCAACGCCGATGTTGCCAAATCGCCGTCCTGCCATGCCAGGGCACTCTCCGGCCACAACCCCTCCCCTCCCCATCCGCCGCTTTCTCTCTCTATCCATCCAGCAGAGCTTTAGCACAGCTTCTTTCAATTTCAAGGGAAATGACAAGTGGAGGACATCACCACACAAAGAATTAGAAAGTCAACAAGGGTCACAGAGGAGTGAGTACGGCTCGGGAGGAGATTACTTTGGGTTTTTTTTTTTTTTTAGATTTATTTGAGTTCTTTACAAACCTTAAAGCAGGGCTGTGATGAATTTTTGCAGGTTATAATTAATTCTAATACACTAACATAATAATCTCTGTGTCACATGATTGCATGCGGTGTATTGTGCAATCAACGCCACTCTGGTTTTAGCATGCCAGCACAGCTCTCCCTCTCCGCAATTAAGGAACTGATTGTCCCTGGGGTGTTGCATGTCATACAGGCTCATTTATCACTTCCCGGTGTAGCATCGCTTTAAAAGTCCAATTCACACCTTCAGAATCTATCATACTCACGGTGAAGGCTTCGCAGGCTTAAAATATTCAAGGTTACACAGACGCAAGGAAGAGATTTGATGTGTGCCTCCAATTCAGCCTCCATGTTGGTATTTTTGGTGTGTGGGATGCGAGAACACACCGTTTCCACTACTCATATGACTAATCAAACTTTAAATCCCAACTCTTAATTTCAGCTACTTAATTTTACTGAACATATTTCAGCAGGCAGACAAGAAGGAGGAAAGGCAATAAAAAAATAACAAACCCAACCAGGCAGAGTGCCAAGCAGGCAAGGTTCAATACAGAAGTCATCTAAAAGTTTGCTTTCAACCAGTTGTGAATACTGAAGAATACGATGAAGATGAAGAACGATGCAGAGTTTTCTTGTGTTCTGTTGGTTTCGTTGAGCTTTAGTGAGCACTGCGCTGTGATCTGGCAACCAAGGCTGGAGGAGTGTGTGATTTGCATCTTGTTGAGCTCGTGAGGAAGCAGCATGTTGTGTTAATAAGCCAAAAGAGACAGAATGTTACTCAGTATGCTCATCACATACTTTATTTGACTAAAACTAGAATTACGGCCTCGCAGTTGTATGCCTCTGCCAGCCAGACGAGCTGCAGTTTACATCCATGTCTGCCTGACTCATATAATACATGTGGTGAAAACTTTGAAGGGACTTAATAAACGGTACTAAGTGTGTTTTGTGCAAAATGGAAATTACCACTATACAAGTGAGTTTTCAGTGAATAATTTCCAGTGAGAAACAAGTTGTCCTCACTATTTTTACAGAGGAGTACAGAGGACTGATAGAAAACTGAACATCATGATGTCACAGTGAAGTTGACCTTTGACCTTTCGGATTTTAAAATGTCATCACTTCACCATTTCATCCTATTGTGTGGAATTTTGTCATGGTAAGTGTATGAATTCTTGAGTCACGGCCAAAAATGTGTTCTGTGATGATGACAGTGACCTTTGATCACCAAATTCTAATCAGGTCATCAACGAGTCCACTTTGTGCCAAAACAAAGAAATTCCGATGAGACTTTCCTGAGATATCCTGTTTAACACAATTGAACGGTTGTGACTAAAATCTAACCAATTCATCCTCAAGTCTGAGTGGACATTTGTACCAAATCTGAAGAAATCCCCTCCAAGTGGTCCTGAGATATCACGTTTGGGAGAATGGGACAGACATGAGGTCACAGTGACCTTTGACCACCAAATTCTAATCAGTTCATTGATGAGTCCGAGTGCGCAAAAATGAAGAAATTCCCCCAAGAATGAAAATAAAACAGATGTGAGGCCACAGTGACACCAGATTCATCAGTCCAAGTGGACATTTGTAAGAAATTTGAAGAAATTACCTCCAAGCGTTCATGAGATATTGTATTTAGGAATATGGAACTGGCATGAGGTCACAGTGACCATTGACCTTTAATATTCCAATCAGTTATCTGTGAATCAAAGTGAAAATTTGTGCCGAAATGAAGAAATTCTCCCCAGGCATTCCTGAGATATCACGTTCATGAAAATGGGATGAATGTGAGGTCACAATGACTTCAACCTTTGACCACCAAAACCTACTCAGTACATCCTCGAGTCCGAGTGGACATTTGTTCCAAATTTGAAGAAATTCCCTCCATAAATTCCTGAGAAATCACATTCATGAGAATGAAACGGACGCGAGGTCACAGTGACTTTTGACGACCAGATTCTAATCAGCTCATCCTTGACTCAGAGTGGACATGTTGGCCAGAACGAAGAAATTTCCTCAAGGCATTCTTGAGACATGGTGTTCACAAAAATGGGATGGACGGACAACCGGTAAACATGATGCCTCTGGCCACTGCTGTCGCGGGCGCTCAGGCATAAGAATGTAATGTTTGACTCTGCTCACAGCTTCAGTGCAGACGTAGCTGCTGTTCAACAGCATCCTGCAGGGACCAGCTCATAAAAATAGGCACGATTTTCATCTCCACTATGGACAGTGTGTTTGATTCAAGCGTCCTTTAGCAGGACACTTAACTTTGCAGCTCACTCATCACTCTAGATAAAGACGCAAAATGTATAAATTTAAATTGTGAATGACGTTCTGAAAGCAACGCACAATGGTTAAGAGAACTATTTTGTCTGAGTCAAAAACAGTCCCCACTTCCAGTCTGAAGGTCGGCTAGAAAAAGGTAAAAAAAAGGGTTTTTATGCACACAGATACAGTGTGTAAATAAACTGCTAAAACCAAGCAGAGTGCTGTTAAGCATGCATAAGCCCTTTGAATTAGTCTTCCTGATCTGCCTTGGATGACAGCCGTTCGCGCAGGCAGAATGCGATATGAGCGCATATCACCACAACACAGACTGTTCCCTTATGTCAACTCTTCCCTCTCACACACACAAAAAAAGCCCCAAACTTTGGCATTATTCACTCATTATTCCACACCGCCACTAATATGCAAACTCAAACATGGAAATAATTCTGTCGCCGGGCCCAGGCTGAATGATTCTTGAGCATTGTTCAGGGCGAGCAATGATCAGCTGTTATCAAGACATCCTGCCCCTTCGCTGTTTGTCTTCTGTGTTATAACAGTAAATTTCCTCTGAGACACTTCAGAGCTCCTCTACTCTTCTGTTCGCCACCTGACAGCATGTAAATGGCTTCAGGATTCATTAGACATCGCGTCTCATAAACCAGACCTCTGTCTTTTTACAGTTGACTTACCATTGAAGGCACAGCATTAAAAACATCCCGAAAACCCCCCCTTATAAATATAAAACAAAAGGGGCGAGCGGAGGTAAACACTGAACACGGTGGAAGCGCTGTTAAAATCAAATATCCCGACCGTCTTTGTGTGTATTTGTTAGGCTTATAAATAAAACAGATTATTGGCACTTGAACTTATGTTACCCTGCAGTGCTTCCAACAACAAACACAGACTAGATAACAATAAAACCAAATGAGTCAGTGCTCCATATGTACTTTGCTGGATTGAAGCGTCTCACGGCACTCTTGCAGCAGCAGCAGGGACAAAAGAGGAGTAGGAGGGAGAAGAGACCGGCTGAGTTTAGAGCAAAAGACCACCCGTGTTTCACCCACTGTGGTGCTGATGCTGCCAGACAGATGGGGTTGCCACGGTGCCCGATGTGTGTCACCGACACTTGCGGGTGTGTGGTATTGGAAGCTGGTATGTGATGCTGGTCTACAGCTTGGGGGCTGAAGAGTCACACACACACACGCTCGGATTTGGGTCAGTCATTGTGTGTATTTATCTGCGTGTGTGGCTATTTTTTAACATGTGGCCTTTGCATGTCCGTGTCCTCATGAGTGTGTGTGTGTGTGTGTGTGTGTGTGTACATCACGGCCTGCTACAGGGCCATGACACAGCTTGTCATACTGTCACAGCAAGAGCCCGGCCCGCTCTCTGAGAAAATAGCTGCGGGAGGAGAAACAAGATGTCATGCTTTAGCAAATATTTACTCCCGGCGCTATCGGTCAGATGCAGATTTTAAGAGGAAATGGGAATAAAGAGCCTTTCTTTTCAACTTCCGGCTTATCTTTGACTTTAACCATTTACAACGACTGACATTCTGTGCAATGTGTCAGGAGTGAGACATAATTAAAGTGTATCTAGAGTGGCGATCCATTAAAATGATAGCAGGCAATCTTGCAGCCAGCAGGTGCTGTGGTCAAAGCAATTGACCTGAGATTATTGAGGTGTGATACAGCGAGGGCCTGACAGCCTGCTGGAGAAAGAAAAGGTCCCCAGCAGAGACAGATTGTCGTCCTGTTAGTGTTTACTGTGTTCATTAAAAAAAAAAAAAAAAAAAGGTCTCTCTTCACGGTCTATTGGTGATAAAGCAACATGGGCGACAAGATGTGTGTGTGTTGGGACGGGGGGAAGAGTGAAAACAACTGAGAGAAGAAGACTTGTTTATTCTAACACTGTGTCATCATCTGTGAACGTGTGGTCGCGAGAACGAGGCAGACACAGAGACTGACAGAGAGACAGAAAAAGAGGCTTTGAACATGAAGCAGTTAGACGGAGTCGATCATAATGTGTCCACCAGAGTGTAATATGTTTTTTTCTCTGGAGATTACATTCGGAAGAACTGATCATCACGATATTGCATTTAATGACATCACAGCAGCAGATGGTCTCTTTGAATGGTGCACGTGCCGGCGCTTGTGTTACAGTGTGAGCCCGAGAGAAGGAGATCATGCATTGGGTCGTGTGTGTGCATTTGTGTGAATGACCAGCAGGGCTGGAACTTGTCTGCAGCTAATCTCTGATACCACTGGACCCATCCACCTACATTTTCTTGTGCACATTTATGACTGTATGATCAAGGACCTCTTGTGGTTGCAGTGAGTCATATTCTTTTTTTTTAATTATTATTTTGTACATTAAAATATATATATATGTATATATGCAGAAAAATAAAACAAAACAAAATTAATATTCAACAGACTTTCAATGAGCAATATAAATTAACATTTCATGTCCAAGGAGTAGGAAGAAGCAGCCTACCCCTATCATACTAATCCATCAATAAACAATCAATCACATTAACCCACTCTCCTCCCCAGGGTCCACCTCCACAACAAAACCACCACTCGTCCTCTTCATAGCTAATCAGCAGCACTTTAAAATCAATAACGTTGAAAGGAAAATAATAGAAACCACTGACAACCAATATCGCCATTAATATGACTCACATTCCCCTTGCAAAAATAATTTCTTTTTAAACTGTCTGATGTTTTATTTTGTTTGATTTCTTCCTCCGTTCTATTCCTCAAAATGGTTTAAAGTCCTTGAAAAACATACATAATTTTTATTATATATTTTAAGTAATTTTTATTAGTCATCAACAACTGCAAGGCTAAAAACAAATCTGTTGCAGGCCACAAGTTGGCCTTCGTTGCGTCTCAAAACCTGACGTCCAAAGGAAGGTTTTGTATCGTCTTAAACCAGAGCATCTGCAGATTAAATCCATATCTGATATGTTATGATCCACTAAAGTTCGGCATGACACGAGATGAATATATCCCTGCCGTCTTGAATGTACCTCATTGCCTGCTGCTGTATGTTGACGCTATGTGTCTGAGCATTCAAGGCTCATAAAGGTCAACTTTCCTTAAAGTTCAGCTTTTATTGTTACACATACAATCATACAAAGTGCAACGTACAGTACAGGGAGATTCAGTCTCTACATTTAATTCATCCCTGTATTAGGAGTTATGCAGCAGCAGCTGGGTACCAACTCCAGTTGTAAGTCAGTGCCATCTCGCTCGTAAACAAATGAGAGATGCAGACTTCACTTCAAAACTGACTCGTTTAACTCTGAGCGGATTTTCATGAAATGTAGTTTCTTACAAACATGAAAAATTGAATATGACAGTGGAACTGTTGTTGTTAAAATTCAGCTACTGGGAGAGATCTGATCAGCTCTGTGCAAAAACATTAACCTCTGAACAGCCAAAACTTCAACTGGGACATGCAGGCTCCAGCCTTCAAATAGGCACTATCAAGTTTGAATCATTTAGAATTTCAGCTTCTGTCAGTTTCTACAAAAATGTAGATTTCGGTACTCTCAGCTCCATGTAATTTTAGTCTCCCTGCGCACCTACAGAAGGTTATTGCTTTTTCTTCTCTATCAGCTAGACGTTTAATCTTGTTTAAATGGAAGGATGTTACCCCTCCATCACACAACCAGTGGGTCAAAGATGTGATGCGCCCTTAACGACTCAATTAAAACGTTCTATAAAACCTGGGACCCATTATTAGACCGTGTGAACAGCTTACCTGGCTTGGAACAATGAACTCTGGACTGCCCAATCTAGGCTTGAATGTACTATGATGCACTAGCTCTGTTTTTTTAGGGCCCGAGCACCATCCGGTGCGAGGACCCTATTGAATTTCAAGGAATTATTAGGGCCCGAGCACCCTCGGGTGCGAGGACCCTATTGGAATCGAAGGAATTATTATTATTATTTTTCAGCCAAATGAATTGGCTTTTTGAGGGCTTTATCATATTCAAAAACTCACCAAATTTGGCACACGCATCAGTCATGGTGGAAATTTACGTGTGGTATGGTTATTGGCAGTGGGCGGTGCAAAATGGCTAGGCCACGCCCCTTAAACAACAGCCCCGACTGCATGTTTCACCGAAATGCACGAAAATTGGGACACATATGTATCACACCCAGACGCACAAAAAAGTCTCTTGGGCACATGGGCTAAACCCAACAGGAAGTCGGCCATTTTAGATTTTGCGACCAATTTTGGCGTTTTCCACGTGTTGTATTTTAACGAACTCCTCCTACAGAATTAATCAGATTGACTTCAAAATCAGTTTGTGCGAGCTTGACAACCTTGTGATCAAAAGTTATCAAAGGATCTACGCCACCTTGAAGTGCACGCCCGCTGCGGAGGGTCAAATCTTGATGTCTCGCCATTAAAAACGAAATTGCTATAACTTTCAGGTTAATGGTCTGATCTGCACCAAACTTCACATGATTCATTATAGTCCAGCCCTGAACACGTCTACATACAGAAATGTTGTAATTGTCATAGCGCCCCCTGCTGGCGACAGGGAAAGCAATGTTTTAGACTTTGAGGTACAGCTCTGAGCATGTTCAACATGTCCAACTCAAATTTGGTCAGACAGGCCTCAAGACCTTGGTGATGGTATGTTATGAAAATTGTGAGTTATCGTCAAACGGCGTTGCGCCCAGAGGGCTTCGAAGTTGCCGGTTCGCCAAAACGCAGGAAAGTGGCCTTAACTTCAGTGTCCTTGGTCATATCTGCCTGAAACTTCACATGTGTGTTAACGGTCCAGGCCTGAATAGGTGATATGAGTTTCGTTGATGGGCGTGGCCAAATGGCTTGGCCACACCCTTTAAACATCTGCCTCTGCGGCACGTTTCACCGACATGCACGAAAATTGGTACGCTTATGTATCACACCCAGACGCACAAAAAAGCCTCTGGACCCATTGGCCAAACCCAACAGGAAGTCGGCCATTTGGAACTTTGCGACCATTTTTGGCGTTTTGCACGTGTTGTATTTTAACGAACTCCTCCTACAGGATTAATCAGAATGGCTTCAAAATCACTGTGTGCCATCTAGACAAGTGTGTGATCAAAAGTTATCAAAAGATTTTTCCCTCATTGAAGGGTGTGGCCGTGAGGTGGCGGCGAAGTTTGATGTCTCGCCATGAAACACGAAATTGCTATAACATTGGATTTAATAGTCAAATCTGCTCCAAACTTCACATGTAGGATAAAAGTCCTGGCCTGAACACATATACATGACACTCAGGAGTCAGAGTCATTGTGCCACCTAGTGGAGGCGGGAAGTTACATAACATTCCTCCAATGATGTCTGAAGGCCGTAAAAATTCAGGGCTTCTTTGACTGGGATGAATCAGGCCACGAGGCCATGGACGCAAGCACCACGAGTGGCGCGGGGGTGCGAGGGCCCGTTCAACGCTGCTTGCAGCTTTAATTATTATTATTATTATTCTGGCAAAAGTAAATCGCTTATTTGGGGGCTTTAACATATTCAAAAACTCACCAAATTTGGTAATCGCATCAGTCGTGGTGTAAATTTAGGTGTATTAGGGTTGTCGGCGCTGGGAGGTGCAAAATGGCTAGGCCACGCCCCTTAAACAGCAGCCCCTGCGGCATATTTCACCGACATGCACGAAACTCGGAACACACATGTATCACACCCAAACGCACAAAAAAGTCTCTTGGACGCATAGGCCAAACCCAACAGGAAGTCGGCCATTTTGAATTTCGTGGTCATTTTTGGCGTTTCGCACATTTCATATTTTAACAAACTCCTCCTACAGGATTAATCAGAACAGCTTCAAAATCGCAGTGTACCAACTACACTACTTTGTGATCACAAGTTATAAAAAGATCACGCTATCGTTGAAGGTGTGGCCGTGAGGTGGTGGCGAATTTTGATGTCTCGCCATGAAAAACGAAATTGCTATAACTTTGGCATACATGGTCGGATCTGCACCAAACTTACTATGTTTCATAATAGTCCCGCCCTGAACACATTTCAATGACAATAGTTTGCGCTTGTCACAGCGCCCCCTGGTGGCGACAGAAAATGTAATTTTTTAGACTTTGAGGTGCTGCTAAGAGCACGTTGACCGTATCTCACTCAAATCTGGTGTCTAAGTGCAAAACAACTTGGCAATTCTATGACGTGAAGGTCGTGACGTTTCGTCTAAGGGCGTCGCCCCCAGAGCGTGGCGAAGGGCTACGTTTCCAAAAAGCGACGTTTTTGTCATTAACTTTCGTGTACAACTTCGTATCGCCAAGTCATTTCCCACGTTGGTCACAGGTCCCGCCCTGGACATGTGATATCAGTTTGGTCAGTGGGCGTGGCCAAACACCTTGACCACGCCCTTTAAACTGCAGCCCCCGTGCCACGTTTCACCGAGGTGCAAGAAAATCGGTACACACGTCTATCACTCCAGGACGCACAAAAAAGTCTCTTGGACCCATAAGCTAAAACCGACAGGAGGTCGCCCATTTTGAATTTTGTGGTAAATTTTGGTGTCTCGCACGCGTCTCCTTGTAAGAGTTCCTGCCTACAGTATTCATCAGAACAGCTTCAAAATTGCTGGCTACCCTCTAGACTAGCTTGTGAGTAAAAGTTATCAACTGATTTTGCCTCAGTTGAACGGTATGGCCGTGCGGTGGTCGGCGAATTTTGATCATTCGCCATGAGACAGGAACTTGCTACAAATTTAGCAAAAACAGTCCAATCTGCACAAAACTTCTCATGTGTGATCATAGTCTGACCCTCAACACAGCCACATGACAATATTCCATGATAGTCATAGCACCCCCTGCTGGCCACAGGAAATGACATGTTTTTGAGTTTGACGTACCGCTCCAAGCGTGTTGACCATATCCAACTCAAATCTACTCAGACAGGTCTTCAGACCTTGGTGATGCTATATTGTGAAGATCTTGAGGCCAGGTCAAATGGCGTTGCCCTGAGAGTGTGGCGAAGGTTGACATTTCACTAAAACACAGGAAGTTGCTTTAAATGCACTGCACCTGGTCAGATCTGCCTGCAACTCCACATGTTTATTGACAGTCCAACTCTGAACATATGATATGAATTTCGTCAATGGGCGTGGCTAAATGCCTTGGCCACGCCCATTCTTAAAAGTAGCCGCCATAGGATGTCTCACCTATATGCACGAAAATCGGTAGACATATGTATCACACCCAGGCACACAAAAAAGTCTCTTGGACCCATAGGCTAAACCCAACAGGAAGTCAGGCATTTTGAATTTTGTGGTCAACCTTGCTGTCTCGCCATGAAACAGAAAAAGGCTATATCTTTGCTATACATGCTCTTATGTGCACCAAACTTGACAAGTATGATAAAAGTCCCATGCTGAACACATCTGCATGACGCTCAGGAGTCATAGTCATAGCGCCACCTAGTGGAGACAGGAAGTAACACCGCATTGCTTCCTACAGCGTCCAAAGGGGGGTGAAAATTCAGCACCTCGTCTGCCAGTCAGCCTCTGGCGACAAGGTAACGGCGGCAGCAGGCCCCGAGTGGCGTGGGGGCTGCGGTCGCCAGCACCCCGAGTTGCCGGCAGTCCGAGTTGCGTGGGGGTGCGAGGGCCCGTTCAACGCTGCTTGCAGCTTTAATTTTTTTTTGTATCTTCTTTTGTGTTATACGTGTTTTTTTTTTTGTTTTTTTTTCCCTCAACGTCATCTCTTTGTTTTGGTTGTTGTGAGTTTCCAGTATCTTTTATTCTTTGCACATAATTGCAACTTGAGATGAGAACATACTGCATGTCAACGTTTCGTATATTAAATGGAAAATCTTTATAAATAAAGTATTAAAAAATATAGATTTCTATGTTTATTATACTGTTGTAAAGCCGACTGGTTGCTTGTAATGCTCTAAATAAGTAACAATGTTTAAATTGAGATATTTGGACTTACTGTCAAACATTTAGGTGAAGCCAGGACGTTCAGTTACAATATCATTACACTAATCTATGCATCTTAAAGAAAACTGAGACTATACTAGGGGTATCACAAGTTTTTATCACAATATGATATTATAACGATTGCTTGAACAACGATGCAGTATTTGCACAAGTCTGCCACAATATGATTTTGATTTGATTCGATTCAGGGGTCCATTCAACCCAAATTTTAATTTAGTTACATTTATGTCAACTCACAAAAATTAACTTAAGTAACTAAATCATGACTCAACAATTTTATGGCAGAACTCTTCCAGGAATTTGTGACACAGACATGTTATAGAAATTTTACTTTGCATTGATCATATTTGATTGTCAAACACTGAAATGATGCTTTGATCCAGAATGATGTATTGTTACACCTCTAGACTATACTAAACAAAGATACATACATGCATACATCTACATGAGAAAACTTAGACTGCACTATACAAAAAAAATGTTTGAATCTCTGCTGGTTGCATCTGGCAGTTGTGGTGGCATTGCAGTAGGTGCTTCACCACCTGTTGCCTGGCAGAGATCTGCGCTCTACTGAGTGAACTCCTCTAGTTATGAGTTTGTATGACTGGGTTTGTAGAACTGATGTTCAAACTCTCCATCTACTTTAAAGAAGTCCTGGAACTCTAACTGCTCCGACACAAGTAATCTGCCGGTTTGTGAAATGTGTTTTTCTAATTAGTTGAAAGTGCCTCCCAACTTCAACACCACAGAACTGCACCATTACAGAGTTTGTCTGTGAAGCAGCCAAAGATGTGAAAAATACCAAAAAGTCAGTTAAAGGTCAGACAAAATCTTTCCACGGTCCCATGACACACCAGTTCCAAGACCTTCACAGAGGAATTGTGTGATTATGTGACTGAAAAGACGAATGAAGCCGCCTGTGACCAGAGCTGCTATTAACCCGAAAGCTTTGAGAAATGACCAAACACCTCAATCCATCGCTTCATGCTGATTGTCTTCGCTGTTGTAAAATCAATTTAGAAATACAAATAGGTTTCCTGTTTTTTAGTAGATACCACAGAAAAATAAATCAATTTCTTTAAATTTGCTGGTCATTTTATTTGAATAGGTATAATGAATTTTGCTGCAACTGTAGATGTGCATTCAGGGGGTGTCTAAGGTACTGAGTAGAGTTTTTTCTTGTAAACATACCTTCAATGTTCAACTTCATTCAGTGTTTCTTACAAATGACACAATGCCCTTGAGGCCTAACAAATACATTGAATGCATTTCTTTCCTTAAAAAATAAGACTTTTTAAAATTATGTTGAATTATGAATGGAAGGATTGTGTACTGAATCAGGCTCATGTGTTAGTACAGCATAAGGTCCAAAATGCTCATTAATACATCACTTCATAGCTCCACTACAGTGGCCAAAACTCCACAGGGTACCTTTGAATGTGTCTAAATCTTCTGTGAATCAACGTGTTTCTTGTGCTCAAAAGATTTTATCCAAGATCAGGTGCTGTGAAAAATAGAGGTTCTATTAAGCACCTGGCTTTTGTCTTCAACGGGAAAAGGTGCAATCAGCATTCAGTCCAGGGTCTAATGACTCTGCAGTCGTCACGGGCATTTATTGTCTCCAGTTCTGAATCACCGGTGATGTAAGCATGACACCTGGGTGGACGGACTATTTGCGCCGAGGGTTTGTCGTGGGGGTTTGCAGTGAGGGTTTGTCATCTCTTTTGCTCCTTTTTCATTTTCATACACGTGCTGCTCAGTTTGACTCGGTGCTGCAGCCCAACGTAGCAGAGGTTGCACACACTTGAAGGTGTGTATTAACAGATGAAACACACATCTTTTGTTGAGCGGCTGAAGAGTGGATAAATATTTTATTTCCTTTAAAGTCTTCATTATAAAAGAACCTTGGAGTTTTCTTCTCTAAAATCTTTTATTAGCCGTAACGTAACACAACTCCTATCCAACTGAAATTGAACATGAAACAGTAAAATAAAGCAGATTCCTGAAAGTACAAACAGCGACACAGGAGAGAAACTAAACTTCAGACCTCAGAGATTCAGTTAGAAGCTACAAAAGTACTAAAAGCTGAACACAGAGACACTTTTGAAAATGCCTTTCTCTCTGCTCTTCTGCACTCACATGAGTTTAGTCTCACTCTCCAGTGCACATCAGAAAAAAAAACCCACAAAGGTAAATGGGTCAACTGGCAATGGAAAAAGGGTATCATATATTTTTTTTAGCAGGTTTATCCGCATTTACAAAACCACATTAACTTTGGTTTTGACATCCACTGAAGAGCACAAATCTTATTTTCATTTTTTCAACAAATTAAGGAATCCATTTTTCAGAAGTCAGCATTATAATTTGGCCAAAAAAAAAACCCCAGCTGTTTTCAACAAGGAAAATAAATTATTGCAGAAGACATCTGGTTTTAGATTTGTTGTTATGGGATTTAGTTTATTAAGCCCCCGAAAAGACAAGGGCTGGATTACAAAGCTTCTAAAAGAGATATGATCGCACGGGAGCACCGAACATTGTAAAGATAACTAGTGTTAGCATTAGGATTTGCTTAATGTTAGTCTTTCCTGTTTACTTTGGGGCTAACCCCTTCACTTTTACAGCAGTTGAGAAACAACAAACAAGCCTTTTCTTGGTCTTGTGAAACTGCAGCATTTATTAACTGACACACTATAACATGTACTGTACATTTACTGCCACAATGACAACTTACTGTTAAACTTTTTGCTCCACTAGGAGCAGCACCATCACTTGTCTGCTGCTCGCTCTACATCAAAATGCTTATAACAGCATCGTTCACAAAAAGCAGATAAAGCTTAATTACTTGGGCAATTGCAGTAAAACTGCCATCCCAGGGGAAAATGTTGCTTTTTCAATGCGTTCAGAAAAAATCCTTACAATCACAGCCCTACAGAGATGCAGCAGCAGCTTCTTTTTATTTTCTCTCCCACATGTCAATACTGAACTTTGCCAACAACTCCTGTCTTATGACAACTCTCTGGGGACAAACAGCCTCAAATACAGAAGGCTTTCAAATCCTGATGTTACAATGGTAGAGGCCTCAGTGGTCGATGACTGTCAGCCATCGGCGCTGCACGAAGGCATCACCAACCCTAAATATCATGATAAAACAATATCCTGAGAATGTGTCACCCAAACACACAATAATAACTGATCCCAGGTTTTGATGTTAGTAGTGTTGAAGGCTTTTTTCTCACTAGTGCAATGATTCAAACATTTGGACGGAAGTGCCAGGTTTGTGCCGAGCTGCACTGCGAAGTTATTCAGGCCTGAGGCTGACTTCGGTGAGGAAGCTGAAGGTGTGAGCGACAGGATACTTTACTCTTACAGACATGAGCTCTCTGTCCCTCCATCACCCGATGCACCCCTCCTGTTGGCGCAGCCACGTCTGCTCATAGGACACGGCGCACACACACACAAGCAGTCGAGCCCCGAGCAGATGCCAAAAAACATGGCGGCGGAATGGAAGAAGAGGGAGGACATGACAGCAGAAGGAAGGAGTAAAGGACGATATGACTCTTCAGTGGTTGTCTGTTAAACTTCAGGATCCTCCCACCCCCTCCAGACTGTTTACTCTCACCACAACCACAAACAACCTCCCTCTTCCCTTAAAGTCCACTCCTCCCCTCCACCATGACCTTCTCTCTCCAGCCACTGTCTCCACATCGAGACAGATGTGTGGCTTCACAGCGGCTGATGGAGCGTCTCTGTGTGATAGAGGAGGGATATCGAACCGCTCAGCTTTCTCACTGTAACCAAAGCGCTCTAATGGAATTCACTAAGACCAGCTACTCTAGCTGGATTGCCGGTGTAATGCATGGCTGTAAATCACATTCACTGTGTACGAACTCGTACAGTGAATGATGGGAAAGTCATAGGGAAGGAGTGGTCAGCCCTGTCAGGGCCCAGAGGAAATAATGTGGTTCAGACTGGGCTCTTCCTTGAGAGGAAAAAGCACACATTGGACCTCATAAATCATTTGTGCGCACAGATTTGATCATACAATTTAAGAACATTTGTGGCGTTAATTTTAAACTATTTATTCACCTAATAATTTCAATAATGTTTACCATTTATTCAAAACATCTGTGGCGTTCTGGGATATCAACTTAGATCAGAAACAAAACGATCTAATCCACCTCATCTGCACCACTATCGGTTTTCTGGCCTTCCAGAGAGAGTTTGGTGATGGGTCTGGTATATCCCAGCGAGGCCGGCTCCACGCAGGGGCAAGAAGGGGCAGCGCTCCCTCAAATAAATGTCTTGCCCCCTCAAATCAAAATTTTAGAAGTTGAGAAAGCACATTTTTAATATACTCACAAAATTAATACATTACAAGTTGACAAAATTATCTGCAGTAGCGGAGAAATCCGCCGAAAAGGGAACACGAAGACGATATAGTATCAGCTTCCTCTCATCTCCCTGTCCCTCCGCTGTGTGTGTGTTCACAGGCTGGTCAGCGCGCGCACACACACCTCCTCTCAGCCCTCAGTAAACATCCAATCACTGTTAGTATGCAAATGAGCCAAGACGTAGCCGGACAGTGTAGTGTCAGGTTTCAGCGCAGCCACGGAGCGGTAAGACTTTGAAGAAGTAGCTGCGTTTTCTCAGTCACAATAAGCACAGAAATGAGTCCACGTCCACTGCATGTGACAGACTGAAGACAAATGTTTGACAGACCCCTACGTAAAGAATGGATGAAAGGATGAATTTGTGAGAGTTTTTGCAAAGGGAAATAGGAGACTGTTGTTGTAGAGTGGAGTGGAGAGAAAAGAGAGGAGTGAGAGAAATGAGAGAGGAGTGGAGAGGAAGGAGATTTTTGAACTTTTCAGTTGCTAACAAAAAAAAAAAAAAAAAAAAAAAAAAATTATTTTATTTTATTTTTATTTTTCAGTTTCGCCCCTTGAGGAGATTGCCACCTTATTGTGGTCAGGGGGTTTGCGTGCCTCAGTGACCTTAAGAGCTATACCAGCAGGAGCTTAGTCTTCAGGTGGGACACCCAAGTTGGACAGGTCTGAAGGTAGACGCCTGACTAAGTGCAATCCACTTCTCTAGGTTGGGGTTGGTCACATAGCTAACAACCCAATTCAATGAAGAAAACACTGTTACTATAAGCACAGGGGAAAAAAGTGCTGGAGCATGATGTGTACATATGATGCCCCCTTCACATTTCTGACTGCCCCCTCATATATGCCTGCCTACAACCGGCCCTGTATCCCAGTCCACTATTTAACTGGTATTTAGGCTGGATTACTACTAATCAGATGCATACACAACAAACATGTTGTGCGGCCCCCGAAGTTCACCAGTTAACGCCACAGCACATTCAGTTATACCCAGATAAATCGAGTGTATTCATGTGTGCATCAAGGCGCCATCTCCACACTCATTACTCTTCCTTAAAAGGTAAATATTCATTCAGCAAACATCCAAATATTATGTGATGCACAGAATCTTGAGCACAGTGGCTCCAGTGTGCTCATCCATGTCAGTTAAAAGTTTTTATTTTCTTTTTGCTGGCCTTACGGAACATTTCCTTTTCCTTTTATACCTTATTTTTCCTGAGTTTAAGGTTACCTATCAGTGTCTTGTTGGGTTGTGGTTTGCACACGACACTTAAGTCTGCTTCCCTTATGTGGATTTATTGGTGGGTTTCCAACCTGTTCCCATCCCAACTCATTCCAAGTGCCCTTTAGAGGCTGGATCAGATGCTGTGAGAAGCCTGTTTAACACATGGTTAACGTTTTGAAACAGGTGGGTAGTTTGGGTAAGTTTAGGCACAAAAACTCCTTGGGAAGTTTTAGGATAAGACCATGTTTGGCATTTGTTACATACATCACATATGTCACTGAAGAGACTCACAGGACGAAAGCCACATGAAGAAAGTCACGTCACGCACACAACATTATGTACTTTTAATAAAGTTATTAAGGTTTCGCATGGAGCACGAACCCTGGTCTCCTGGGTCAAAGTCCTGTGTTGGTTTCCACCCCACCACCTGAAAGTCCGGTGCATTTCTTTCGGCCGCTAACAGGCACCATGCATGTTTGTATGAGTGCCAAACACTGGAGATAAAACATTGGTATTTGACAAGTTGGGAACGAGACCGGGCTCAGGTTTCTATATGCTAATTTAAAAAATCCAATTTAAGATCAAACTTGATTTACCAACATACTCAGGTGGTTAACTTGGCTGTCAGCGCACATTTCATTTCATTTCTTTTTTCCTTTCATTGCTTTGTGCAAGAACAAATATAAAAGAAAAACAAGAAAACATTCATGTATGTGGCCCGCTCACAGTGTGCTATCTGATATAATCTTCCTAAATTGGCAGTTAACATGTTATCTCTGTGATATGTGATACTTCCTCTCCACATGCCTTAACAGAAGTCTCCACTGCCAACGCAACGCTGACGTCACCGTGGGTCCACTAGCAAACCCCTGCGGCGTTCTGCTGTCATTCACTTGGTTTCCTGCTGCTGACCCATCTCCTCGTATTAAATGATGTCTGCTGTAGCACGCCGCTGCTCTCTGAAGCACCAGCTGGCAGCTAAGCCAAAACCCAGAGTGCTCCAGTGTTTATCATAGTTTTCAGCATAAAACGTAGCCAAATCCCCTCGACCCCTCCTTGAAAGTCAAAACCAATTCTGCATTCTACAGTAGCACTCATCCTCTGAGACAGACGATAAATCACGGCAGTGAAGCATGCAGTACAACAAAGGACTGCAGTGCTGCACTTTAACCCAACCCAGTCACAAAGCGGCTCGCGTTGCTGCAGCCGGCCTCCTCCCTCCTTCCCCTCTTCCTCCTCGCTCCCTCCTCGCTTTGATTACAGGGAGAAAAACTTATGGGCTCGAGCTTGATCATCATCTCCTGCAATGGCCAAGCATCCCTCCTCCTCCTCCTTCACTCTCCCCTCCATCCTTTCCACCTCTAAAGCCCTTTACTCCCCTCCATTACACTAATAAGGCTAATCACCCCTCCGGCTGGTGCAGCCATGGGCCTGGGAGAACATGTCAGCAAGGGGAGATCAATGGACTACATCAAAGGGCTGGAGCAGCACACAAACCACCCCAGCACAGGGCCCGAGAGATAAGGCTGCTGCTCCCCTACATTTTTCATGAGATTATCCACTACTGTTCTGTTCTTGCCTGTGGTTTGAGTGCAGGGTGCTTTTAATGAGCCGGGCAGCACCAGATACGAACGCTGACGGCGGTATCCAACAGCTTGGAACCACACTCGTGCAAACATGATAAGCACACGTGCGTCGGATGATGTAGCCGTGCGACCACCAGTGCATGCATGGTTGATACGGCATGATTGAGTCGCTGCACCCACAAACACCCACGCATGCATGCACGCAGGCAGGCACGGTCGTGTAGTTATTTCTACAGATGCATTAGAGCTTCATCCATAATAGATTAGTTGCTAATTAGGGGATAGTTTGCTGGTGCTAAAGTAATGTTGAGGGCACAGAGAGGACTTTGAGTAGATCGTTTCTCTGCCAGCCAGCTCAGCAGCCCACTTAAAGCTCCGTCTTCCTCGCTCCGCTCCTTCCTGGAGGCCAAATAGGCATTTTACTATCCAAGGGTGCTAACTCAGCCTCCTGCTCCTCAGAGAGGGAGCTGGCCGGCGGAGGAGATGAGAACAGAGGGCCCCGAAGAAGGAGGATATGAACTAGAGGCTGGTTTCCTCCAGTTAAGGGGAAGGAATGAAGGGATAAAAGAAACGCTTAAGCTCTCGCTCAGCAAAGTCTCGAGGAGGAGCAGGGATGAATATGTATGAGGAGATTTGTTAGGGAGGTGACCTTTAAGTCCGACTAAGGTGTTAACTGGCTGATACTGGCTGGAATGGGGCTGGAACCCACGGCCTCCACGTTCCACATGACATTTTCTTTCTCCAGTGCACAAAATAACAAGACAAAAAGAGTTATGTGTGGCTTGTACACTCTTGAGAATAAAGGTGCTAACTAGAACCATACGGGTTCTTCAGCTTGTCCCTGTAGAAGAATCCTTTTTGGTTCCTTTTTATGAAGGTTCCACTTGTTCCACTTTCAGAGAGTTCTACCTAATACCCATCATAAAGGGTTATATCTAGAACCAGAACCACTTATGAGAGGTTCTACAGAGAACTCCTCTATGGTGTAATGGTTCCACCCAAATGCCCCTCCCCATGCATGGGGTTCTACAGAGAACATTTTTATATTCTAAGGGTATTCCCAAGCAGGGGGGCTCTACCAAGAACCTTTTCTATATTCCAAAAGTTTTATCTAGAACCCACTCATGAGGTCCTAATGAGAACCCTTTTTATATTCTAAGAATTTTACAGAACATTCAGGGAGCTCTACAGAGAACCCTTTTAGATTCCAAGTGTTTTAACTAGAACAAACTCAGGGGGTTCTACCAAGAACTTCTTTATATTCCAAGGACCTTATCTGAACATGAGTTGTACTGAGAACCTTTTTATATTCTCCGGGTTTTATATAAAACACAGTCGGTGGTTCTACTAAGATCCTTTTTATATTCCAATACTTTTATCCAGGGAGTTCTAATGAGAACCCTTTTTATATTCTAATGATTTTATAGAAAACACTCTGGGTTCTATAGAGAACCTTTTCATATTCCAAGGGTTTAATCTAGAACATACTCAGGGGATTCTGCCATGAAACGTTTATATTCCAAGGGCTTTATCTAAAACATGCTCAAGGGGCTCTAGTGAGAACCATTTTTTAATTTTGGTACAAAGAACCATAGACAAAAGAGTTCTTCAACCATTTCAACAACTCTTGCAGAATTCTTTCTATCGAAAGGGTTCTTTTTAAGACTATGGATTAAATTAAAAACCTTTCTTCAAAAATGGGATCTTCAGAAGCACCAGCCCCCGAACCCTTTAGGAACCCTTATTCTCAGAGTGTGAGGCAGGTCACAAAAACAACAAGTACTTTATGCAGGTTTTATGTGACTTGTTAAAGCTAAAAGTGGGGGAGCAAGATTAGTAGGCATGAAATTTCTCATTTAATTAACACCTGTAAGTGCCATTTCCTTTTATATTGAACCTTCAGTCATTAGCAGTAAAGCTGCTCTTTCAGTATAAATCTCTGTTTATATTACACTTTTATCATACAAATATTAGTTTTTCATTTTCTTATACTTTCAGCAGTGCGGTGACACATAAACGAACACAAAGGGCAACCATTCACTGCACACTGCCATCAGAAAATGAGTACAATTAGCTGATAATTATCCTGATCAGCCTGCATCAGTAATCAAAACACACATTATTAAACCATTAATCAAACCAATAACTAACAGCAATCAACGTCACACAACTTTATCATACTTCAGCAGTTACCTCGTGTTTCTGTGGTGGTGACGAACTAAACTAAAGCTCCCTGCGCGCTCCAGAGAAAATATTACACCAAACTTCCTGTGAGAAATTTGAGAATTCCTCCTTCCTTCCACAGAACTAGAAACACAAGACGAAAGTTGTCATATGTCAACAGTTTTCTTGTCAGTTCAGTATCAATATCGTCCATGAAGATAAAGTTTATGTTTTGGATTTTGTCACCTCAACTCGTTACCAGAGGCAAACAGTTTCCAAAATTAAGATTCCTCGCTACAATAAGTTCTGGTTGTTCATGGATCAAATGTACGCTAATTAAACACAGACTCATAACACTGTTGATTGTGTGTGTGTGATGGTGTTTGAGGAGTTTTTTCAGCCATTACCAAAATTAACTAGACAATAAAAGACAGACGTGAGAATGGTTGGACTGAGTTTTGTGACCAGTTACAGACGATGGCTTGCAGAATGTTTTGTTTTGTGTTTTTTTTTTTTTTTTCTTTTTGCCATGGCAGCAAAGATTTTGCATAGTGTGTGTGCATGTGTGATCACAAAGGAGGGATGTAAAAGCAGACGTTTGGGGCTGCAGCTGCTCCATTTGCTAAGTTGCTCAGGCATCTATGGTGCTCTAACCATAAAACTAGAACAATGCTCCTTTGTTCCATCCAGACAGTCTATCACCTCAGCGTGTAGCGCCAAAATTTCCAAAGTAGTCTTCGGAGTACTGTACATGCAGCTTCTGTCAAGCACACTGAGCTCTCAATCAATTACACCTGTCGGCCTAAGAACACAGAGGACAGCGGAGATAAAAGCTGAGAGAAAATCTTTTTCTCCCCCCCCAAAAAACATCTCTACTGGAACAAGCTGATCTGACTCACAGCAGAGGTATTGACTCGCTCAAAACAACATTTATCATCACTCGAGAATCAAACCTGAACAAAGAGAAGCAATAAAACTGTGTGATTTTCTTTCCAATTAAGTGGACTCGGGGAGACATAAAGAGCATGTAATGTATTCTCAATAACCCACCAGATTTGACTAAACATCTTTTTTTCCAGTGAATACAGCCAATAAAAACTTGCAGAATGGAGACAAATCTGTTTATACAAACAATAGTTTTCTCTGGAAAACCACTGTAATTTCAAAGAACCTTGCTTTAAGGCATAATATGCAAAAAAAAAAACAAAAAAAAAAAAAAACAGCAACAATGTGTAGACTCATATAAACATAACCTCTCTAAACCATCACTTATGACCCACCAGAGGTGTGTGGTGGTGTCTGTATCTGCAGATATTCTGCTCTCTGCCTGCATTTTCTTATTTTGCTTTACTCAGGACGCTTCGGGGCCTCAGCCTGCAGTGGTGTGTAGCCCCCCAGCCAATAACAGCACGAAGGTTTTGAGGTCGAGACGCTACAAAAACATGGCAACCAGCGGTTACATCATATTCTCAGCCTCTTTCCTCTGCCCTCTGTCTGTGAGAGCTGCAGAAAGAGAGACACACACACACACAGAGCACACCGGGGATCACTGCAGCTGTACTCACACAAAACCCAGTGTTGTGCAGAGGTGTGGACGTGCTTATTCGTGCTTTAGAACGTAACAGATGGAATTTGTGACGTGCAGTAACATATTCTTCTGCTAGTGCTATCCTTTCCCAGTGGGGATTTGAACGCATCTCTCTTTTGGGAGGGTTAGAAAAGTCTGGGACTTTGTGATTACGTGTCTGAAGAGGAAGTCTTCTCTATTTTCTTTATATTTGGGGCAGTTTGTGAGAAAATGAGTTTCTGTTTCGACCTCTCCTGTTCCTCAGTGCGTACAGCTTCTCTTGCTTCTTTCTCTCCAGTTTATGGTTAGTGAGTCTAGATTTTGTCAGGGTTTATCTTTTTATAGGATGTTTTATTTGGATCAAATATTGGGCTAACTGAAATTCTCTGTCCAGTGAATTATAGCATTCTAGATTATTAATTGACTGATCAATTGATTAATTCACTCTCAATGTCTCTCTCTCAATCACTGAGCAGGAGTGACCAACTTTGAACGGTGCATTTACAAACAGTCCTGCTTATTTTTCCATTATCTATTCATCAAACCAGTGCAGGGATACAAATTGATCAGATTTTATTGATACCAGCGCCATCATTGATTTTGTGATTCTTTATTGATTCCCTTATTGATTTCTGATCAATTTCCTGAAAAAAAGGCAGGCCTTCACAGCATAAGATTACCAAAATACCACCTGTTTTAAAACAATACAGTATGAGTTATATACACTTCATTTAATCAGGAAGTCACACTGAGATCGAGATCTCATTTACAAGTGAGACCTGAGTACAGAGTAATAAAAAAGGATACAATAATAAAATGATAATAAAAAGGGAAATGACAGATTATTCATACAGACAACAGCATGATAAATAACAATTAATGCATTGGAAAATATCAGCATTTTATCTAAAACAATCACAAGTTTCAGTCTACTGTGTCAATTGTTCCAGACAAATGGAGCAAAATAACTAAAAGCTGTCTTTCCAATAATAATAATTATAGTATTAAATGTCATGAAGCTATGAAAATAGGATCTAAGTGCTCGTTCAAGACCTCAGTTCATTTCAGTCTTAATTGCTGCAAATCAAAGCCAGACAGCGTTTGGTGCCTTCTTCTTTAAATGCACTGTGTGCAGGTTGTTAAAAAAGATAAGAAAAAAAGATCACATTCGGGTGCCTTGAGCTCTTTGCTCTTCTGCCGTGGTACCAAAAGAGATATAGAGAACTGTTTTTTATAGCAGTATTGTATCAAAGTTTTAAAATTCTGGTATTGTGATAAGCCTAACACGGCTTTAATGTAACGGGTTTATTATCTCTGAGTCTGAACACAGTGTTGAAACAGAGGAGTCATACATGTCACTCAGGTGTGCAAACTCTCCACTGTTTGCTGCGTGGAGCTAATGTTATTATGTTATAGGATATTTTCCCTCAGAAACAGACGTGCTGCTCAGTTGGAAAGCGGAGGCACTCGTGCAGAGTGTCAAATACGAGGTATTCCTGGAATTTAAGCCCATTTTGTGTAGAAATAGGTTTCAGCATATTGCTGGTTTGAAACGATCATTTCACAAACATTACAACGAGCACTGTTGTCATCCTTCTTTATGAAATGAGGCCGTGTTTCAGACCTGCTTCTTCGTCTCTGCCATGACTCTCGCTTTTTGTTTCCAGCTGTTTAACATAATTTTTGCAAAGCACAACTGTCAGATAAACGTGCAGGCATTGATCAAATTATTTTACAAACTTGGAGGCTATTTTTGGAGCTGGTTTTCTCTTGTGCTTATTCTGGATTCCAATTTGTACTCATGTGGCACCACTGAGACAGGAATGGCCACAAATGAGCAGCATTATATTCAAGTACCCATGTTATGCTTTTTCCCTTTCCTTTAATTTGTTATAAGGCTTTTTGTGTATGTAAAAGGTCTGCAAAGTCACAAAGACCAAAGCTCACGCCAAAGTATTTTTGTATCTGTTTTTATGACTGTTTTGTGTGTTTTCGCACCTTGTCCACTCAAATTTCTCGATTAGGATAATAAAGTTTACTTGAACTTGATAATGTTCGCCTAGTTTGGAACGTATGGGCTTAGGAGCTAAAACGGCACGTTTCAGACAGAGGGTGAACTGAGGTGCTGCAGCTATGAGCAGTACGAGAAAACATTCAGCATTAATTTGAACTCTAATAAATGTGAAACAGGCAAACAAAAACAGTTATTCCAGCCCAGAATAGGCTTTTCAAAGGGGGACACCATGGCTGAAGCGCTGTTGTCGGAGTATTTTATCTTAGCACGTTTCCTTAATCTCTGATGACACATCAAGGTCATTTTCATGATTTAAATATATTAGAGATTTCTCCTTTAACGTTACTCCTGTGTAGCTTCAGTGTGCTGCTTTGTACATATATCTTAACAGATCATGAATGTAAGGGAGTAAAGGTAATGATTTTTACTCAAGTATAAAAGTATCCTGCATTAAAACTTCCATGACAAGCACAAGTTCTCAAAAAAGTTACTTGTAATAGAGTAATAGAGTACTACTATTACCCACCTCTGCTTATGTGGTACTACTGAGACAGGAAGAGACACATATGAGCAGCATTAAGTGCACTTATGAATCTACCATATTCAAAAATGTTTATATTTCTTTTTATACATTGCCATATGCGATGGGTTAACAGACACTGCTGGCAGTCTAAAAGCATGTGTCACTAGCGCCTGAAAATATCTCCTGTGCAAAGACACATAAATAAAGTTTATGAAGCACAGAGCAGCAGTCGCAGCAGAGGGGGAATGACTGCAACTTTCCTTTTCTGTAGTGTTTTATTTTTATTTTTTAACAATCCCGGAGCATCGCTGAGGGAGCCAACCTTTATACACCACTATAGGAAATTTTTTAACAGGCACCCACACACTTTCTTTTTCAGTCCTTTGATTTTCCACTACTGCCATGTGCACACGCAATTATTAGCCGCATTTTAATTGAAATCCTCGCCCACACTTGAAAATAAAACAAACCCTTCTGCGTTTCACTAAAAGGTGAGAACGTATTGCTACAACAGAATCAGTGTCAACACTCATGTTTAGCTGGAATAGCTGCCGGCTGAACTTGACAAAAGAACTGCATAAAATCACACGGAATATATTCAGCAGTGCCTCAAGGCATTTTCTAACAATACTACAAACTGTTTTGACAGAGAAAACTCATTTAACAGTGGATTGTCACTCGGCGAGACATGACAGTTTGTGAGCTGTCTTTTACTCTCTCCTTCACTTCCCATAATGAGGGACACTTCTCCAGTTAACAGTGTATTCTTATATGGACCAGGACAGCTTACTCAGTATGTTTGAATATGAGAATCTTTACCGTGGCTTTAAAACTACACTGAGGACTTCAGCTGAGCCGCGCTCATCAGTCACTTATAGAATATTTCAGGCTTCGTACCAGCTGGATGGCTTGTCCTGCTGCCCATCACAGAACATCAGGCCTGTCAGGCTCCTGTGCAGTTTCAAACTTTAAGAGCCGTCTCCTTCAGTACAGCTTACACTGAGCAGCTGACTGAGTGCATCTCACTGACTGCGACATTTCCATACATGTTCACTGATACGATGCATCTTAGAAATTTTTAAATAGCCAACAATTCAGTACAATATTCAGCCCTGTCACGATGCAATATGATACGATGCAATGTATGAATCTTTACCTTGTGATTCTGTTTATGCTATATTTGCAGAGTCCTACTACTTGCAGAAGAAATCCTGGTAGTTTTGCTAAATCCAGTAACAGGAGAGACAGAGAGTAGGAGACATTACGGCGGTTTTAACATCTTATCAGGAATCTCATTTGTAAATGAGGTACTGAAGCCTAAATGAGAATCTCTGAACAACACTTTAAAACTGTTTAAAATGCTTTTGCAGTAAGATGATCTGCTCCTCTGTTTCATATGAAGAGGGCTTTTGTGTGTTTTGACTGAATTGGACCGTAGATGAAGTGGGGTGCGGAGGAACGGTGATGCTACGTGTTACCTGCTCGTCTGTGGATCGGGAGACTCGTGGCTCTGCTGTCTGACACGCTTTGCATGAACGATTTGAAGCAGCGTTTCTCATCTTTCTAGTGAAAGTTTGGTGGTGCGATGTGGTGCGATGTCAGTTCTTTCACTGTCTGTTTAGAGGAAATAAAGGGGAGAGACAGCAGAGGGAGGCGGGGGAGCGCTTGTTTTGTGTGAGTGAGGCAGCAGGCGTCCGGCGAGAGCAGTGCAGGCAGAGGCAGGGGTAGAGAAAAAACGGAGGAAAGTTGCAGCAGCAGTTCCTCGATGCCAAAAATAAAACATATGCTCGTCCTAATGAGATGTATCGATACAGTAAAGCTGCATTGGGTTTTTACAGATTCACATTGAGCTTTTTACTGATACAGGCCGTCTGAATCGATGATGATCCACTCGTGTGGTCAAAAAGCACTGATGCAAGGATGAAAGGGTGTCTTATGACCACACCCAAGTATGATGGGAGCGTGGTGACCCAGGTCTACAGCACAGGTGACAACAGCAGACTGTAAAACACTGAGCTGTGACGTGGTGCTGGCTGACCCTCGATGACAGCTCAAGACAGAGTCTCAGTGTGGGTGTAGTTTAGTTTTAAAGGGGTTCATTTATCACTGAGTGTAGTTAAACCGCACAGCATTGTACTTGAGGAGTGGTGATCACTATATGTAGGCGTACGTACTGGCTGTATGTATGTAAATCCTTCATTGCGCTCATTCTTCCTTACTTGTGACGCTCAAAAACACAAAAACCTACCCTCTCATGAAATTTTACAAATATTAAAATTAGCTGACTGATATTTGATATTGTGTGGGATCACTGACAAGCCGATAAGATGCTGAGACTCTAATATCCTTAATACACCTCTAAATGGCGGCGTGTGTGCCTCATGTGCTGAGGCTGTGAGTCCTCTGCAGTGGCCGCTGGTTCAACTCCTGTCCACGGCCCATTTGCTGTGTTACATCCCCTTTCTCTAAACCCTGTTTCCTGTCATGTCTTGACTGGTCTCTATCAAATAAAAGGCAAAAAAATGCCCAAAAAATAAGCTTAAGAAAGTGAAAACAGAAGTCTAATATAGCTTACGCTTCACATTAACATTAAGTTAGCTAAAAAGACTTCTTACTACTGATATTGACAACATAACCCTTGAATCCAAATTCTTATTATAGCCCCCTCCATGATAGCTGCCTCACGTGTATCTGGTCTACTGTACCCTAGTAGTTTGGCAGGTTTGCTGACATTGGCACTAGAAATCCTCATGTTTAAAAAAATGTAGCTTCTCTCAATATCTAGAAAATGCAAATATTTCATTATAAAAGTCAAGTCCTTTCAAGTCATCTGTCTTAAGTAAGTCCTCGTATTGGCCTGGATGACTAAATCTGGCACATTTACGTGACTTAAGTGATCATGTTAATTCATGTGCTTTGTCCCTTCTTAAATAAAATTGAACATAAACATAAGTCAAAGTGTAGTCTCAAATCAGGTCAGGTCATGTGACCGCCGTTTTTACAGAGATTCCCACTAAATCTCCCTTTTAACAGGCAGACACCTCGAGCAGAACCAGGCTCAGGGTGGGCACCTGCACCTGCATCTGACAGGTTTAACAAAGCACACTTCTAGGAACGCAGGTGCAACAGAAACACAGCTATTCATCATGGTATTAATTTACTTTTAAGATTATTACTCTCAGTCAAAGTCATTTTAACGTTCATGGTCTGTGTTTTTGTTTCAGATTTATCCAGATGCAGGTTGACATTATTTTACACACATTTGTGCAGTGTGTGACTGTTTGTGTTTGCTTTCAAGCAGCAAAAAATGGCAACCTGATAGCAAACGAGGCAATGCAGTAACAGTTTTGATTTATATTTGATCAGCGCTGCCTAATTTGACAGTTCATATGACTTTTGTGAGTCTGGTGTATCGCGCTAAAACGTTTGACTTTTCAAATCTGGACCGGTGACACTGCTCGTCTGTCAGTCATTGTATCAAACCCACCCCACATTAAATACGTGATTGTGATTGACCCGAGGTGATCCTGGACGAGCGGAAATCTGTCTGAACGGGGCGGCGGACGGGCATATCTGCAAATGAAACATGAGTCGCCACATTCATCTGGTTCCCCGGACACGGAGCTCCATTATGACACAGAAACGATCTCATTTAAACATCATAGCAGCTTCAGCTTGTGCATTAAACATGTGGCAATAAAGATGGAGACACTGACATTTACTGCATTATGGAGAGCTGTGCAGTTTTAGAGGAGGACAGACAACTGAGATGAAACAAAGTGCTAAAGTGCCAAGTGTCTCAGACAGTGTCATTCAAATGTCAAATATAGCAATAACACAGCAATAAGCTGAACTGCCAGAACGGTTCAGAGTTCAAATGTCTTAAAGGAAAAACATTTTCTGCCTTAATATCACAAGAGCAGATACGATATTGGGGGCAGTGTATCAATAACACATTAAAGAAACCATGTCATAGCATTTGCAACATTAATTATTTGACCCGTATGTTCATCACTAGAAGCAGATTAAACTGGCATAATAACACAATATGTGGCCCGACTGACTGTCGTCCTCTCTTTGTCTCTAGACACACACACACACACGCTGGCTGCAGTGTGCTTTGGTCCTCATCATCACCACCACAGAGCCTTAAAAGGTAATGCCTTCTCTGTGATGTCTCCTCTACTCAGCTCTGTGTATCTGTGATTTCCAGCAACTCGTTTTATGTGAAAATGGAGCCTGTCAAATCAGAGCTTCATACTCCGTTCTGCCTCCACCCCCGGAGGAGCTGCGCCTGCCTGGAAAACCAAAAAAAAAAAAAAACAAGCTCTGACCGTTGACCAGAAATAATTTATTACACATACAAGACAACAATATCATCACATGTAAAGTACATGGAACAAAACATCTGCATGCATCTGCATATGAACACAAGCACAGCCTGAGAGCGGTCCCACTGAGCGATGGTGAAACTCGCTCGCTCTTTGTGGTAATTGAAAAACATTTCTCGCAGAGGGGATAGAATTCAACTCATTTTCTGTGACTTAAGTTGAATGTGAATCTATTATTTTCTCACTCTGGATGCATGACCTACTTATTCACACACACACACACCACACCACACACACACACACACTGACAAAACTACACTTCTAACTGGCGCTACAGTAAGGCGCGGCAGTGTTGCTGTGCGTGTTCTGCGTCACCTGTAGAGTGATGTTTTCCCATCTGTGAAACAGAGAGAACAAGTACATGCATGCCGCCCCCGTTTCTCTGAGCTCCCTGGGAGGTATGCAGCTGCTGCAAGGCCTCTCCTGGGAGTAATACACACTACCCACACAACACACACACACACTTATAAGGGTGCAAAATGAGCCCCGAATATTGTCATCAAAGCTTTCCTTCTTGCCTGTCACCCACATTTTTCTTCACTAACAATCGTTATGATGAATTCAGGGCTTCTTCATGACTGACAGAGAGCTGAATAAAAAAAGAAGAAGAGAAGGAAATTTCAAAGCGATTTTTTTTCCTTTGACCTCAGAATACAAAATGAGCCCTTGTACACTATAGAGCCATATGTGTAGTGTGTTATATAAAAACATCATTAACCAAGACAGAGCTCTTTAATTTAGAATAGACAGAAGTTTAATTGGAGAAAAAAAAAAACAATCTGAAGGATTCCTCTCATCACTGATTGGACGAGAGAGCAATTTAATACAAATTAAGGTTAATAAGCACGTTTTGTGCACGTGATACCGACAGTCCTGCTTAAAACCCTCTGAAGTTTCTGGCATGATCAAATCATGTGACTAGTTCAAGATGGTCACATCAAGCGGCCATTCTCGCTTTTGTTTGATGCTGATAGATAAAGTGTAAATGGAGATATGATCATATGATTTTGATCACATCTCTTGTGTTTTGTGTGTTTTTGGTCCAATATGTCGAGACATTAGGTAACAGTGAAAAAAGACATTTATAGGCCTTTAGGTGTGCTGAAAACCAGATACCAAACATTTACATGGTTAACATTTAGTATATGAGGGAAAAATCAAAAGTGTTCAAAAACAGGCAAAGATTTTGAAGGATTAAAGGGTATTTCAATATTTTTAAACCTGGGGACTCAGTACAGAAACATCTTGAGTCTGACATCCTATCTTATCAGAGTTTAGGATGACATTTAGGTGTTACAGAAACATGTTTCCTGACTGAATCTGGGGTAAAAAAAATAATCCTATTTTATCTTAGGATAGGAATTCAGCTATGACAGAACCGTCCTAACTGAAGAATTTCTTAAATTTAGAATTCAAAATTAGGATGGCCTAAATTCAAAATAACTGGCAAAAAATAGCAACACCTGTTTCGTCTGTATGGCCATGATGATGGGGAACAAGAAAAACAAAATATTATGATTGAAAGGCTAATCAAGTCGAATGATGATGCTTTAAATTTGTCTGACGATGTATTAATGGGCATCAACAGCCAAGATAATGCATTTTCAATTTGACAGATTTGATATAATTTTTTAACCCTGGGATAATCGGGAAGAAAACTTTCCAAAAGGATGGGGTTTTCCTCCTGCCACCGACACGATTAAAGCCTCTGACTCAGGCTACAGGCAGTCTCTTGTACATTAAAAATACAAAGTACAGTTCTAGTTTGGATTTCTTAGGTTTGGATAAGATACAACGTCTGAGAGAGAAAAGGACCCAGCAGCTGTGAGTTCAGGAATTGCTTCTGTAACAGGAAAACAGGAATTTTCTTATTTCAGAAAGCAATGATATGCAATTAGGAATCTTTCTGGACAAAGGCTATTTTTTCACGTTTCACAAATAAGTTCATAAAAAGTTTTGGAACTGGTCCAGTAGGCTGAAAATGCGCTTGTCAAAGTACATCCAATAAAAGTACTTTTTTTGCAACACTGTGTGACTTTGATGTAACAAGTCAAAACAACAAAGATTGTTTGTTCTGCAGAGTAAAAACTACTGTCTTTGTCAAAGGAGTCTGGTGGCTTTAAGAGAGCAATGCAAAGGCCTCAGTTCCTTTTCAGTAAAAGTTGCCTGAAAAGGTCAGTCTCTGCAGGGATCCTTTCCATAATGTTGTATGACACTCAGAATAACAATCTGAGCCTGTCAGTGGCAAAAACAGACACTTTAAGCGGACGTGTTACGTTTGTAGCCATGTCGGCCTGTTTCATGACTGCCGGCTGAGGCAGTTGCACTGGCGCACTTTGTCTTTTCTTTTTTTCTGACCTAATTAGATGCAACAACAACTTATTCAATTAGAGGAATAATTTCTTATTTTCTTTGGTATTTTTGTCATGTACAGATATGCAGTGATGATTTTTGGGTAACATTTCTGTCTTCCTGTCCCTGCCTGGGTTCCTCCTGGTTTCCCCCACAATCAAACACATATACGCTGAGTCAGTTCTCCTGTCAGTACACCTGATCAAGATGCTGGCGAACTTCATCCTGCCTCCCACCTCCTCATGTCTTCATCAGTCACAGCTTGGATACGTGTGCAAGCGCTGAATTCACAACGTCACGTGTGCTCATTACATCCAGTGAACAAAATAAAGTCACATAGTGTCAAGAAATTAAATCTTCTCACACCTGTTTTCCTGTTGTTTGCAATAAAATACAAATACTTCTAAATTTAAGTTTCCCCCTTTTACCGAAACAAGATGAGCTTAATTGGCTCGTTAACTCCTCATAAAACACACTTTCAAATTCAACATGAAATATGTAAAACTCACCAAAACCATCTTTCCGCTCTTCCAACGATCACCAATTCTGGTCTGGTTGAGATAAATTCTTTATTCACCACGTGAAAAAAGTGCATAGGGTCTAACTCTGCAGGCTTTTTACCTCTCACTCCTCTACCCAGCTCGGCTGGGGTGGGCTGAGTGGGTGTGTCCTGTGTCACTCTGCAGACCTTTACATTAGCAAAATAAAATGACAAATATTTCCCCAAAAACCAGGCAGAAAAAAACAGCCAGCGATGGATTCAGCCAACCGTCAATAGGTGATATATTTGTCCGATCGCCCAACACTAATTTGATCATGTGACAGTTTTGACTGTCAGCTTCCTCTCTGACCCCTCTACTTTCTCAATACTTTAGCCTAAAGTCATTCATTCAGCTGGATGGGCCCGGGTTTCAAAATGTTTAAATTACCCTTTAATTTAATGCTCCGCCTGAGCGCTGTGAGGTATACGACAAGTAGAGCAGAGTAGGAGTGTGTGTAAATGCATAGTATGTATGTGTATGACACTGATGCTCCTCACTCTTCTTTTTAGTGATTGCTACCTGCAGCCCGACACTTCGGCACCCTCTCATTTCCTCCTATCTCCTTTTCACTCCCCCACCCTCTCATATTCCCCTCCTCCCCCTCTCTAAGCAGTGGACCGTGACATTATACATCCAGTACAACTCTCCCCACAGGAGAGCCATATCGGCTGCCTGTCTCCACAGGGACTCCATTACTTTTTTGCTGAATGTCTCCTACAAATGGAGAAATGACGAGAACAAAATGTGTGGTGTCTATTTGCACTAAGCAAGAAAAAAAAAGGGAAAAAAAGGAGAGCACTGTCATGGCTGACTAAACTGAAACAGCAGCCCTCGCTCTCACCTCATAACTAACAAGCAATGAACCCTGCAAATTCACAAATTTGCAGCCAAACACTCGCAGTTCTCGGCGCACTTTTATTGTTTTGGCAGCATCACCAGAGGGAATGACCAAGGCTGCACAAAGAGGTTACGGTCAGCTGACATCTGGCCAGAGGTCATTCCTGTTGACTAGGTCCAGAACAACCTCCGAGCTCAAACCTTCACAGGGTGGAATAATGTCTGCTGTCTGCTGGCTGTGGGGCTCACACAAGCAGACACAGGGTACGGTAAAAGCAGAGCAGAAAGAAGCAGCGGTCAAATGTGAGCTCCCTGTAGAGACGGCAGTGGAAGATGTGAGGGTGGACCACTGACCACCTGAAAAGACATCTAGAAAATCCAAATGTTTGCAAAAACCAGGTGTGCAGAGGTGGAAAAGCAGACAAACACCTAAACAGACTGTGATAGGCTAAGACAGTGGTTCTTAACCTTTTTTTTTTTACTCGGTAAATGTCTCTTTTCTAGTTTCAGCTTAACATTTTTTCTTTTAACACCTCGACAGAGTCAGCCTGGACCACAGGTTCAGGACCAGTGGGCTGAGACACCTGTCAGTGAGGCAGGGCAATATATCAATATTATATCAATATCGTGATATGAGACTGGATATCGTCCTAAATTTTGGATATTGTTATATCGTGATAAGTGTTTTCTTTTCCTGGTTTTCAAGGCTCCATTACAGTAATGTGTTGCAAATTTCTGAACTTATCAGACTGTTCTACAGTAGCTTATTTTTCTTTATATACTTAGTGATATTGATGATTATTTATCAAATATAAGTACTTGACTGTATAAGATCATCATATGTTTGCACTTTATTGAGGATTTACAGTGTGTTATTTTATAGAAAATGTGCATATTGAGGTATACAGGATATAGTGGAAAAGCCGAGTCATGTCAGCCAGGCTTAGCTGTCAGTCAGGGAAAACTTTTAGATTAGATTAGATTTTGAACATGTTAAAAAATGAAAATAAGATGTGCAATTAAGAAAAAAAGCCAAAACATAACAAACAAGAGTAACAGATTAATTTAACAGCAAACATTCAGCAGAAATAAATAATTCATGTCTGAAAAAGAGCAGGAAGAAGTGAATCAATTCTTACTCCCCTTTTTTATATTTACTTACACTTAAATGCTTACTTCATCAATATCAGGATTTTCAATGGTAGCAAAATATAACATTTTAAAAGCTGCATTATTGTGTTTTTAAAATGATGCTTATTTCTTTGTTTCTCATGTTGGATTTTAAGTGGAGCCCCAGAAAATATGACATCTCGTTAGGGCTGCATTTTTTTTATTAAAGTCGTGATGATGTGACATTTGTTGGGGTCTGTACCAAACAAACATACTTTCTTTCACCTGGAGAACAGGATTTGTAGGCCAGGACATCTCTGCAGCACTACAGCACTTCATCATAGTGCTGTTTGTCACACATTATTTAAAAAAAATCCAGGGATCTGATTTGGATATTGCACTTCGCCGTATTGGGATTTCGATATTTTTGCGATTGATTGTGCAGCCCTACATCTCGTGTTTGAATGTTTCACTAAACATAAACAACAAATGGTCTCAATGAAGTGTAGAAGAAGCAGAATCTACTGTACAGTACAGATTTTCAAAGTGCTTTTGGATAAAGGCTCATCGGCCAAAATGGTTACTAGAATTAAAATTTAAAAGCCACTATGAATTTCCAAAACGGTTCTGTTGACACAAAACAGCTTTGGAGTCACTACATACACTCCAACAGTTATTTGTACAAAAATAAAACAGTATTTCATTATCAGTTTCTAACATGTAATGACTCATAATTCAACACAAGCTGTGCTGGCAGTACAGATCAGTACAGTTAAGTATATATAGAAAGAATTTTGACCAGCATTTCAGTGTTTGGCTGCGTATTTGTTGTGCTGCCACTCTGCACCTCTCAGAAAGCATCATTTTCATACCAGGATGAGCTGGACTCTCCTCTCTGTTTCAACATGTGCTTCTGTAATTGGTACAACTGTTAAAAAGATTAGATGAGTAATGTGATGGAGCGAGGAGAAAACTATTAATCATCACATCCTCCAATTTTTTGTCCCAATTAACCTGACCTTTTTGCACACTCCTACATGTCCTTGTGCACGTTTACTAGTGCTTGTGCTGTTCATTGAGATTAGGCCATTAGAACAGAGCCCTTACAACTTGATTTTCTTCCTGCCGGCAACGTAACGTGACAATGGCACTCGCTTAATTTAATTGTTACCTATATGTGGCAGGAAGGTGGTTGTTAATATTAATGATCAGGAAGGATAGGTCCAGGGTGTGAGATTAGCATGGATCTATTGGCAGAATATGGCAGAAATATAATATAATATTCATACCACTTCAGACAGAATCAGGCATTACGGTGAAAACTGCAGTAGTATCATTGATTTTAAATTGGGGTAGTGCGTTTAGGATTAAAAAAAATGCAGCGTTGGATGCAGTGGAAATGTTGAAGCAGTGTCAGCTTTTGGAGAAACACAACCTGATGTCATACTGCAGCGGCCAATCACGAGCCATCGATCTGAAGAATCTCTACAGTCACCCTGAAATACCTCAGAAAAAGTGGTGTTCATGGACTAAATGATGATGTGCTCACGTGTTTTTCCTCAATTAGTTTATTGTTTGCAGTTTACACTACAAAATATCGTCACCAAGAAGCTTCCTTTGGTTTGTGTCCGACTGTTTCTGCGTGAGAGAGAGTGCGCAGCTGTGGTTGTGCAAAGGTAGAGTTTGAATGAGGTGAGGAAGCACTGACAGTGAGAAAGCTGGTGAATCAGAGAAATAAAACATTATTTCCTGATTGTTTCACAGCGGTTATGTTCTAAGCACAAATAAACATCACACTGGCTGTTGTGAATTATTATGTTTATTTTGAAGCCAACTTTAAATTGATTAAATAATGTGATTTATGTTGTTTAGCTCTAAAACATGCTATTTGCATTATTTATAGTAAATATGCAAGAGAACATGTTACCTGTTGATGGTAATTTGAACCATGTTCACAAGAGATGCTTTTATTTTGAAGTGCAGGAAGTGGTTTGTCACTATCTCAGTGATGCTATGAACACAGGACGCCAGACGCAGGGGCCTGTTTTGTTTCATTTTCTACATTATTCTTCTTTGCAGCATATTTGAGAGTGAAATGCTTTTTTTAAACAACACCAGCTCTTGATATGGCCCTCCATGTTTTTCGTGAGTTTTGCAGCCATCGTAGTTTCTCCTACATGCTTGGAAGGGGAAGGTGAGGCAAGCAGTCTTCACTTGGTGGCAATCTACTGTACAACCTCAACACTAAATGCCACTAAATCCTACACACTAGTCCTTTTACACTACTGGAAGAGGATTTTTGTGTGGAAAACCCTATAAATTGTTCTTGAAACTGTGTAAGTGCAGTGAGAGCAATTTAAAACCGGTGTCAGAATCCTTGTATGTGTGCAGATGCTGGAATTTAACAGGCAAAATCATTGCTTGACAATTTAACCCTTAAGTCTCCTCAAAATCTCCAACAACACACCCAGTAAGAGCAAGTGACATTATAACTAACTTACAACAATAGTCATTCTTCTGGGAGCAAATCATTAGAGGACCTGCAGCTTGAGGCACTTCTTCAGCAGCTTCAGCACAAGCACTCACTCACACCACACACACACCACACACCAGCGGTTGTGATATAATGTAGATGGATGGCTCACTGTCCCCGTGGTGGTTATGATGCAGGGCAGGGTTAAAACCTGTTGTCTCAGAACTGACCAACACATTCTTCACCGTCTGATTCATCACAGCCAGAGGATGCGTTGGATTTCACACAGTGCACACAGTTCCTGCCTATAGCAGATGTCTATAGAGGGAGTGAGACTTACTCCATCTGCCATAATAACGGAGATACAAATGCAGTGATTAATTCTTGCATGTAATGGACGTTCATTTTAGTCTATTTGATTGATACAACCTATAGATTCGTCTGCATGAGCATTCTTAGAACCAGCTTGAGAAGTATGGATTACATGTAGTGTCATGTAGTATTAATCAGATACAAACAGTAAATACATCCCATTGCTGTACATAACACTCTGCTCTCAATGAACGAGCTAATCTTACAGTTTGCCTGGAAATTTGGCCATTATTTTGTCTTTACTTCAAAGGAACAATCATAGTACAGTGACAGTTCTGCTTCTAGCTGTGAAAATCTGTAATCATCCAGAACACAGCTCCACTGACCAATGCAGACGTTAGTAAAGAACAACCACTAACGTTACCTACACAGACCAGCGCTAACATTATACACAGAACAACTCTAACATTACTACACAGAACAACTCGCCATTACCTACGACTATTACCTACACAAACAAGAACAATACCTACACAGACAGACCGTACTTACCTACAGACACGCTAAACATACCTACACAGACCAAGACCACTAACATACCTACACAGAACAACTGCTAACATTACCTACACAGAACAACACAAACACTTACCTACACAGACCAGCGCTACTTAGCTACACAGAACAACCACTAACGTTACCTACACAGACAACCGCTAACATTACCTACACAGAACAACCGCTAACATTACCTACACAGACCAGCCGCTAACATTACCTACACAGACAACCGCTAACATTACCTACACAGACCAGCCGCTAACATTACTTACACAGACCAGCCGCTAACATTACCTACACAGAACAACCGCTAACATTACCTACACAGACAACAACAGACCGCTAACATTACCTACACAGAACAACCACGCTAACTTACCTACACAGAACAACCGCTAACATTACCTACACAGACAGCCGCTAACATTACCTACACAGACCATCGCTAACATTACCTACACAGAACAACCGCTAACATTACCTACACAGAACAACCGCTAACATTACCTACACAGACAACTAACAAGAGCTCCACTTACCAACTGCAGACGTTAGCTACAAAGAACAACCACTAACATTACTTACACAGACCAGCTGTTAACAATAGCTACACAGACCAACTGCTAAAGAACAAAACCGCCAACGTTACCTACACAGACCACAGCTAACATTACCTACACAGACCAGCCGCTAACATTACCTACACAGACCAACCGCTAACATTACCTACACAGAACAACCGCTAACATTACCTACACAGAACAACCGCTAACATTACCTACACAGAACACAACGCATAACATTACCTACAATACCAACTGCTAACGTTAGCCTACACAGACCAACCGCTAACATTACTACACAGACCAGCCGTACTTACTACACAGAACACCACTAACATACTAAAAACACCCTAATACCATACAGAACCACATTACCTACAGACCAGCTGCTACGTTCTAACAACCCCCTACGTTACTACACGACAGCGCAACATTACTCACAGCCATCGCTACTTACCACAGACAACCCACATACCTACACATAAAACCACACATTACCAAAACCACGTTACCTACACAAACTAACAAGACTCCACTTAACCAACGCCAACGTTAGCTACAAAGAACAACTGCTAACATTACTACACAACACTTTAACAAGTAGCTACACAGACCAACTGCTAAATACAACAAAAACCGCCTAACGTTACCTACCAGACAACTGCTAACGTTAGCTAACTAGACCAACTGTAAATTTACCTAACAGAACAACTGCTAATGTTAGCTACGCAGGGTCACCACTGATGTTAGATAGACAGACCAATCGCTAATGTTAGCTACAGAGAACAACTGTAACATTGCTACACTGAGGCACCACTATTGTTAACTAGATGGACCAATCGCTATACAATAGCTAAACAGATAATAATTATCTAGAAAACTACTGCTACTACTGAACAGTAATTTGAGACTGTATGTTGATGGTAACAGGATCATGAGTGAGTAAAAACACAACAAGCCGGAATAAGTTTGTATCACACTTGGAGTTTGAGTGTAAAGTCAAGTTAAATGTGCATAGTTACCATGATTAAATGTGCATCTACTCTGAACAAATGAGGAAATCAGCAGGACAAACAGTGACAGTTGAACAAGCTTGGTACCTCGGTCAACTTTCTCCTTTCCTGTTTCCTGTACTTAGATATGCTGTGTTAGGCCCATCTATACTGAAAAGAATGACAGATTTTAAAGATAGTTAAAAGACGCTGGTGGGGGGCCAGTAAAAGACACATATTTTGAAATATTAAGTTAGCCAATATTAGCTAAATGCTAGCTAACTAGCTAGCTAGTCTGCATCAATATTTAATTACTAGTTAGCTAGTGCTTTATTAACATCAGCTAGCTAGATAACAAAAAACTTGCTAACATTAGCTAACTTAAGATGTGAATATATGTTGCTTTGACAGGAAAAGGAGAACGTTGACTGAGGTACAAAATTTGCTCAACAATTCCTGGAACCAAAAACAAAAAATGGTGGAACTTAGGAAGGATCATTTTCAACATTTTGTTGGTATTGAGGTTATCCTAAAATACATTACTATATTTTTTGATACTTGGATTAGGTGACAGACTACATTATTAACAGATAATATGTAATTGTGTTAGAATACATGTTAAAAGTAACCCTCCCAGCCCTGCTTAAAAGCTCACATCATGATCAGTTTCCATCCAAGTTGCACATCATAATGGATGACGTTTCAACTCTGCATCTAAAGGCTGCATGTCAGTCTGTGTGACAGTTCATTTTTATTGAAAGCTCCTCTATTATGACATGATCTTTCTCCCCAATGACAGCGCTGTCCCTCATGCCGTGGCATGTCTCAGCAGTCGAGGACGACTGGAGCCTAATGGGTGCTCCTGTCACCTGCCTGCTGCCGTTTCAACTCTGCGGTCGCCCATCTGGCGAATGTGATGAAACAATAACGGCACGGATCAAAAATCTGCTGGCTCCCGCTAACCACAAAGAGAATCACATCCACCATTCTGAGAGGAAAAAAAAAGTTCTCTTGGCATATTTTCAAAGCGAGAGCAGTCAGAGATGAACATTGTGTGCAAGTAAATAAGCTGATCTTTACTAAAAGTAAGCAGCTGCAGTACACGCTTAGAAATAAAGGGTTCTAAAAGGGTTCCTCCTCAAGGCCTGAGGTTCTACCCAGAACCATTTGCTTCTTATTGAAGAACCCATTTTTGAAGAAACGGTTTGTCAAGCATTCTTAGTAAAACTAAGGGTTCACTTCAGAACCCTTTGAAATATTCATAGGATTTCCACAGAACCCCTGGGTGGGTTCTAGATAACAGAATAGAAAAAGGTTCTCAGTAGAACCCACTGAGTGTGTTCTAAATCAGACCCTTGGTATAGAGAAATGGTTTTGACAGAACCCCCCTGTGTGGGTTCTAGATATAACCCTTGGAATATAAAAAGGATCTCAGTAGAACTCGAAGGTGGGTTCTAGATAAAACCCTTAGAATTTAAAACGGTTCTCAGTAGAACCTCCTGATGGGTTTTAGATAAAACCCTTGGAATATAAAAAGGTTCTGCGTAGAACCCCCTGAGTGGGTTCTAGATAAAACCCTTCGAATATAAAAAGGTTCTCAGAAGAACCCCTGGGTGAGTTCTAGATAAAACCCTTGGGAAATAAAAAGATTTGTGATAGAACCCCTTGTGTGTGTTCTAGATTAAACCCTTGTTATATTAAAAGGTTGTTCATAGAACTTGCTGAGTGTGTACTGAATAAAAACCTTTGAATATAAAAAGGTTTCTCAGTAGAACCCTCCTGGGTGGGTTCTAGATAAAAACCTTGGAATATAAAAAGGTTCTCAGCAGAACTGGGTGCGTTATAGATAGAAAATACTAGGCAAAATAATAAAGGTTCTCAGTAGAACCCCTTGAGAGTGTTCTAGATTAAACCCTTGGTATATAAAACATTAATGGTAGAACCCTGCTGGGTGGGTTCTAGATAAAACTCTTGGGAAATAAAAAGGTTCTACATAGAACCCCTTGTGTGTATTCTAGATTAAACCCTTGGTATATAAAAAGGCTATTAATAGAACCCCCTGGGAAGGTTCTAGATGAAAACCTTTGACTAGAAAAAGGTTCTCAGTAGAACCCCTTGGATGGGTTTTTGTTCGCACTCGTAGAAGGTGGAAAGATTCTGGAGAACCTCTCATTGGGGGTTCTGGGTGAAACCTTTCATGGACGCTTCTAGGTATAACCCTTTATGTTTATGTTCTAGGTAGAACTTTCTGAAAGACTTCCAAGTGAAATCCTTATAAAAAGTTCTACCAGGAACCAAAAAGTGGTCTCCTTTTGGGACATGGTGAAGAACCCTTTATGGTTCTATTCTAGCATGTATATTTCTGAGTGTATGAAGGTAAAGCAAAAAAGTACCAGCTGGTTCAGTTGTGATTCATTTCATTTTGGAGACACACACACATCACAGAACATTGACACACATCACAGGACACACACACACATCAGAGAACATTGACACACATCACAGGACACACACACACACATCACAGAACATTGACACACATCACAGAACACACACACACATCACAGAACACACGCACAAACATCACAGAACACACACACACATCACAGAACATTGACACACATCACAGGACACACACACACATCACAGAACATTGACACACATCACAGGACACACACACACATCACAGAACATTGATACACATCACAAAACACACACACACCACAGGACACACACACACATCACAGAACACACACACACATCACAGAACACACGCACAAACATCACAGAACACACACACATCACAAAACACTGACACACATCACAGAACGTGCACGTAAGACAAAAACAAAAAAATGTGCCACTTCAGAGTTTGAGACATGAAACACAAACGCATGAGAGATGAGCTCTGCAGTTTCCCACCCCCAGATCCCCCCCTCGTCTTCTTCGTCTTCCTCACAGAACGAGCGAGAGAATACAGAGTCAACTTTAAGTAGGTCAGGTTTTTTTTTCAGGAGAATGTGGAGTGATGAACTTACAGGAGCCATGTTTGTGAGCTGTGAGTTGGGAGGAGGAGGAGGAGGAGGAGGACAACACGGGCGTATTGATCATCCCTCTGTGTCTCTCTGAACGTAATCCTCGGTGATTTACATGGAAAGCCAGGCTTATGTGTCTTCATGTGGCTCCAGAGGCAGACGGGAGATGATAGTGTTTATTTATTTATTTATTTATTTATTTTTTGTTTTGTTTTGTTTTTTTTCAATAACACAGGTTTCAGAGTCCTCAACACAGAAAAGCCCCGCGGCTGAGAAAGAGCATTCCTCGGAGCACCCGGGGGACCGAGTCCTTATTGGCTGGTGTATGAAAGAAGCCCATATTCTGCTTTATGACTGTTCCCTCTAACCAGGTTAATACCGCCATGACTGATGCCGGCAATTAGAGCCATATCTAACGTTTATTATTACACAGTGGCGACCTCTGCCTGGCCCTCTCCACGACGCTCCTCTGATTCAGTATCGCTGCAACAGATGTAACTGATGTAGAATGACTGTTATCTGTCTGGACAACTGGCACATTAAGGGCAGAAAGGTCAGCGGCGTCTGCAGAAGCATCATCTGCACACTATAGCCTGAAGGAAGGGCTGCAACAGAGCTCCGTATGAAGCCTGATCATCTCACACTGCTGAGGCTCTACTCAATTCATTTGATCCAGCAGAGGTTAGGCTGTAGTACACATGAACTGGGTCGGATTTCTTTTGAAATGCCACTGAAATGAAATGAAATGCCACTGAAGTGTCACAAAGGAGGTTTTGGAGGAAGGACGAACCTGTCGAACCGTTAGTCGAACAGCGGGTGGTGATCCATACCCACCATCCGTTCCACCCCTACTAGCTACGGATTATGTCAATTTTTGCTGGGCTTGCTGTGCAGTTTTAGAGGCTGCAGATAAGTCCAAAAAAAAAAGTCAGATAATACTGAAAAATTTATCTCAGAATTTTCCGTGAGCCCATGGTGATGTCTTCAAACTTAACTGTCAAGCCCAAAAAGATTCAATTTACAGTCCTACAAATCACAGAAAAGCAGCAAATCCTCACATTTTTTAAACGTTTGAACCTGTGAAATGCTTCAAATAGTGATAAACTGCTTAAACAATCATCATAAGTAGCTTAACCTTCTGTCAATTAAATCATCCAGGAGTTTTCAACATTTTTGGCATGTTGAAAGAAATGCTAAAATATGATTATGGACTGGTGACCATGTTGGCAATCTGGTAACACATCGGCTCCCATCTGGTGATAATTTAGTCAGTGGTAGTAGCAACTAAAAACAAACAGTGTGCATAGTGTGCATTACAGTATCTAATCTACTTAGTTACTTTCAAAATCATAATAGAATGCTGAGTTCAGTTTGAATTAATATCCAGTTGTGCATTTTTGTAGCTAATAAAGCTGTAAATGAGCCAATGAAAACAATGACATACAAACGAAAAACAAAACAAAACACCGCTGCAGCACAGGTTTGAAGTAAGTACATTGATGACTGATCAATCATCGATTATTGCTGTGATGAATTTACCAATGTAATCATGGATATTTAATTCACAGTCTAGAAATGGCCGTAATTGCACCTCATTTGACATTGTTTTGTCTGGCAGAGACATTTGTTCAATAAGGACACTTAGACTTAAAATGAAAGAAAAATTGAAAATGAGAGAAAATCAAGTGTTTTGCATCTTTTTTAAAAAATTAATAACTAATGCATTGTTAGCGTTTTAAATCATTGTTAAAGAAAATGCACAAAATTTGCCTCTGTTTCAAGGCTTCCAGTGTAACCAGCAGATATCCAGACCAAGACTTCCTCATCTGCGCACCAGCCATAGTTTACAGTCCAATTAGCAACTTGACACACAAGAACAGAGTTGAAGGCTAATCTCTACAAACAGATATCTGCATATAAATTCAGTTATTTTTGTTTGAACAAAAGAAAGAAATGGTTGTCAGACAATAGCCAGGTGCTTACGAGACTGCATTTTGTCTGGTGTGTCCCACTTGTTTTGCTCTTCACAACGACTGTTTACCTGCACTCAACCGGAGAATGCTCAAACATGATTGGTCAATACGACTCTGACTACAAACCAAAACCAAAACAAAAATCTTGTCCCTGATTACCATGGTTCACATGGCCTGCTTCAGTTGAATATCTCCATACTGTTGTTGAGATCATGAGGAAAAATGAAACACAGAATAAGTCAATGTCGAGATAATTACTGCAAAAATATCCTGTAGAATCATATGAGGAGTAAATGTAGAGGGTAAAGGACGACTGTATGATCGCATATAGAATTTTAAAGAGTAAAATGTGCAATGAGATCCAGTCTCTGCATTAAATCCATCCTAATTGTTTGGAGCAGTGGGCAGCAGCAGTGCAACTCCAGTTCATAGCCAGCACCCTGGTCAGGGCTACTGACCAGAGAACTGACCACGCTTACTTGTGTTTTAACTTTTGACAAATTTTTGACAAATTAAATTGTTTTACTTGCAACACAAAGCGGCTCGAGGCTCAGTTGTTGGTAACCTCTGAACTAATTGTTCAGTTTGATATCTGGATTTATTTCTTACTGTTGCAGCCATCCATTGTTTCCTACCAATTTCAATGCTGCATATAAATCAATTCACAGACTCTTGAAACTCGCTTGAGCTGCGTAATTCATCACAGCGGAGGAGTTGATGTACAGTACAGCGGTGTTTCAGGTAAGGCAGTGAATACTTTTCAAAACAATCAACACTTAAACTACATCAACACACCACAATAATGTAACGGCAAAAATTAATGCTGACTTAATGATCACTGTGATGAGAGATACAGCTCAAGTAAGTTTCAGCAGTCACCTACAACACTCAGAGGACCAGTGTGTAGGATCCGGTGGCATCAAACAGTGAGCTTTCAGATTGCAAATACATCACCTCACCCTCCCCTACCTAGTGCGTCGGAGAAAAAGGCAAAAGGTTGTTAACTAGAGCCAGTGTTTGCAGGGTTCAGTGTTAAAGTTGTTTTTTTTTTGTTTGTTTTTTTGTTTTACAAACCCACTTGGACAAGTGGATCAGAAATGTACTCACCTAAAGTCAATTTATAGACAAATCCGGCGAAATACCAGAAGTTAACAAGCCGCCATTGCTGCGGTGGTGTGTCCCCACAGTATGAGTGCGAATTAATGTGAGCCGCAAGAAGTTTACAATTTTCTGCTTTTAAACTTACTTTTTATTTAATGGCACTTTGGACAACAACGTCTAGGAGGTCAAGAAGAACCTGTGCAGTTCGGTTGCTCCAACAGTCGTGTCAACTTTCAACTTTGGAAAAAAACGGAATACAAAGTACACAAACTCAATGACGAGTGCCGCCGTCTGAGACCCGAGACTCTACAGAGTTTCACTGAGTGCACAGAGGACCACCATGTGTCAAAGTTGATAAAAGATATCATCGGAAAGGAACTTAAACATGGTGGAAGTGGTCTGTTTTTTCTCTTCTCCATTATCCATTTCTGGCTATTGTCACGACCAGTTTGAATAACGTTAATATCACCGTCCTAAATGGTACCTTCATCAGTTACTGAGGGCCGCTGTTTAACGTCATCAAACCAATTATCCATATGTGTCTGTTAGAGACACTGTAGAAACACGGTGGCAGCTGCTGTGGGAGACGACACACGCCATCTGTAGATGTAAACAGATTATTCTAAGATAACGAAAACACAAGGATTCTTACGTGATTATACACTAATGGAAACATACTTATGAATATTATATTTAATTTCTGCCATATTCTGACAATAAATCCTTGTAAATCTTACACACTGGACCTTTAATTTTCATGTAGTGTGGAAATTAATGGGCCAAAAGAGCCATCACACTGTGAGCTTTAAAACCGCTCTTCAGAAACATACAGTATAGGTGATGTCACGGATGCTCCATCCCTAATTATTATCACTGTCTATGATTGAAACCAAGCAGGAGGGGAAAAAAAAACCTTCAAAAATCTAAGACACTGGTGCGTAAAATGGTTTTCTGTGACGTACAGTGTGTGTAAAAACCATTCACATGGTTCCCTCAATTCTCTTTATTCAAGACCAGTGTTTTCATTGTGCTCATGCAACCAGTCTTCTGCACAGCAGAGCACATAAACACCAACATAATCCCTGTCTTTAATGCCACAGGATAGTTGTCTATTGATACTCAGTGATGCTGTTGGTGACTGAGTGAGTAAGGGTGGGAGTGAGCGAATAAATGAACAGTGTGAGCATCAGCCTTAGATAAAGAGGACGACTGAGAGAGGCAGGCAGAAGGAAGTGAGGGAGACAGCTAACTGGGAGCGACAGCAGCACATACGCCTGCTGCTCAGAGCTCAGTCCATTGAAAAAGATATATCTTTCTTTCAGAGGGACGCTGCAGGATGCCAGCCTTGTTAGCCAGAGAGGCAGCAGGCTGCATCCTAGCAGCCCCTGTTGCATATTCATCCAGTCTGATTAATGGATCCTAATTCTGTGGGTGTTGCGTCTCTTGATATGTTCGCAGGCTTTCTTACCGTTGTACCGAGACGCGAGGACGTGCATCTGGTTCATTCAGCGAGCCAGGGGAGGGAAGCTAATTCCACATTCTCCACTCGCAGCTAATCACAAAATCAATGTGGTTTTCCTGTGCACACATGCTTGAAGAACTTCATGCAATTTCAATTGAGATTATTTATAATTCTAATATCATTACAGCCCGCAGTGTTTTCACCTCAAAGAAAAACTTCTTAGGCTCATTACATTACAAGTTTTACAAAGCTCCCAGCGATCACACAACACCAGAGTCTTTGCTCAATTTTAATGCCTCAAACACAATGTTTCTTTTTGAGTGGTTTGGATTATTGCTTATGATTTTTTGCGGAAAACATTTTGACTTTTCTGAGGCACGGTTTTGGAAATGGTTCATAAACAATTAAAGGATTATTTGGCTTCAGCACTGTGAATTGATGTTTAACAGCCTCTCTACCACATTGTAAAGACTATTCCACAATATCTGACAGAAAACCGATTAATATAAGGGTGCAATTTGTTTAATTACTCTATCAAACAGTCTACAACATGTCAGTGTATTGCTTTCAATATTTTAGGTACTCCAACAGGAAATCACGCTGACTAAGTGGGAAGTATATCTCAGTGCAGTGACCAGATGTCCTGGTTTGTCCAGTACTGTCCCGGTTTCAAGCTGGGTGTCCTGAGTCCCGGCAGATGTCTGTTAAACACTAAAATGGCCTGATTTTCAACACTCAATACCAAATATTTAACACAATTAAACAGGCCCGGTTCTTTGAGGGCGCAAAAGCATGCATTGCACCCTCAGTTTAATATTCTGCACCCTCAGTTGAAATGAGAATAATAAATGCCAAGTGCAAGGTGGTAGGTCTGAGGTGCATCTCCCTGCAGACCTTCTATTTTGGTTCCTGTATGTGCAGCAGTGCAACATGCAAAAGAGCTGGGTGAAGATGAATATAGATCAGCAGGTGTGGTGATCATTTAACACTTTCTGACGCGTAACATCACTGCTCTCCTGGCTGTAAAAACAGTCTGTGCCACAGTTAAACATGATAACAACGGCTCAGCAAACGGAAAGCTTTACCTCAGGAAATGTCTGGATGGTTAAGAGGGTCACAACATGAACACAAATCACCATAAATCTGCAGACAGACAGATGGAGTCTAATTTTTCATCAGGTCGTTATAATAACGATAGTACAAATAAAGAAATTGATTTGGTGATGTTCCTAGTACATAGTCACATAGTTAAGTAATTATAGACATGTGTTTCTTCTTTTTGCTAAAAAAGTAGCTATAATAAGAAGCTATGATGAGCCCTGGTAATCAGATGTCTCCTTCTTGAGAAAAAGCAGAATATTGAGTCTGATGTGTGTAGAGGTCTGTGTGTGGTTATACTGCAGCAGTCTGGTGTTGTTTGCTTGCGATTTAATGAAGGTAAACACAGTGAAGGGCTGTGCACAACAGCACTGCACTCTGGCACGGCGCTTCTTAGAAGCTGCAGATTTATCAACATATCAGTCACGCTGCCTTCAGATGCTGCAGGGATTTTGTGAACTGTGGGATAAGCTTTTTATACAGTATGCAACCGTGGGCAGCTATAAGAAGCACCCACATTCATTCATAGATCAGTGCGGGCTGATTTACTGACTTTTCCTGCTTTGACCACATGATGATCGAATATACAGCAAAATACCGTGATACTCTAATCAAGGGGATATATTGCTATTTTTTAAATCTAATTTTAGGAAAACTGTCATAAGTATAGAGGACACACCACCGCTGCTATCTAGCGTTTAGGGGTTTAAACACAATACAAAATGATCTTTGCATACATACAAATATCACAATACAGGTTTTTGAGAATCGATACAGGATCACAAAATATAATATTGCCTTTTCTTACCCTCTTCTAAGGGTAGTTGTGCTAAGTGCTGAAATAATTGTCCCTCGATCCTGATACAAACACCTGTGGTTTGTGCATAAATGCAAATGTGTGCATGCATGAATGTGCAATAGGCTACACCTAAAGGTATAATCAGTAGGATTTGATGAGAAACACACCAGAAAGATCCCAAGACATCAAATGCCGATGTTTTGGGTTGGTAAGCATCCCGTGCACAGCAAAATAATGAGAAATAGAGGCAGAGGGCAGAGTCTCTGCAGATACAACCACCACCACACACTTCTATGGGTCATAACTGATTGTGTTTATGTAAGTCCATAAATTATTTGCATATTTTTCCTTTAAGGGTCCTGCTTTAGGGGTTTGAAGACATGGTCACTCTATATCTCAAATGTTACCATACTTTCATTGTCTTTTCCAGCTCACAAGTGAGACCAGTTAATCAAAGACAAATGAGCCAGAAGAAAAAGCCTTTTCACAACAATACTGTGTGTAAAGTCTTTGTATTCTGGCCGAGTGCCAGCCTCCGTGGCACCAAAGTTTAAACCAACCACCAGCCCTTAGAAACAGCTAAAAGAAGCTTTGGACTATGCCCGAGCATCAAAGCTAATTAGAAAGATAAAACTTCTCTGCTGGGGGAGGACAGAGTTCAGTCAGCCTCCTACAGAAGTGTTTAGGGTTTGTTGGTGCTGTGATGTACAACAAGCTCTCGTCGGCTCACCTCTCAGCTGCACTGCGAGCAGCGAACAGAGCTCCACTCCTTCAAGTTTTTGTCCCAGCTGCGTTCTCATCACAACATCTAATTAGTGTCACAAAGCAGCTTAATCACAGATGGGCTCAAAGTTTGCACAACAATACTTGTAACCTGTCACTCTCTGCCGTCTCCCTTTTCTGTGCGGAGGAACGTGTTGCACAAGTGACCCTGCGACAGGAACAAAGCGTCTTCCGGGCACGGACCCAGCTCTCTCTCCTCACTGCCACGCCTCCCCGGTGCATCTACAGGTCTGTTCCTGCTCCCTGAGCCTGCGCCAAGGTTGAGCTTAAACGTAGCATGAGCATGTCACAGTTGAATCGGATGCCGCTACGCATTTAAAGCCAGCAGCCGTCTTTTGTACCCGTGCCCAGCGTCATGTGGCGCATCAACAACCTGTGAGGAGCTTGCGGGCTGCCAGGCTTCAGAGGAGGAACCTGGGCACGGCAGACGTGTCAGAAGGCAGCTGATGGATGTGCTGTTGTTTCAGGCATGTGGCATCTGGCAGACCTTATCCCGGCTCCCCCGTCACTCTTTTGGGCTTTGCACTGCACAAGCATCAGCACCTTCCAAAACAGTCGAAAATGCTAAGCAGCCAGACTTTCTTTAAGACTCCCCGAGGTGGCGGGGTGGTGGAGGGGGTACGTTTGTTTATTAAACCGAGTGCAGTTTTTTCCATCTGAAAAGGTAAACAATTGCCGTGCTTCGCCAGGGAGTGGCAAAGAGTGTATAAAAAGAAGCAGATATAAGAAGAAGAGGGAACGAAACACAAAGCGAGAGGGTGCGCGGGAGAAAAGAGGAGGAGAGGATGTCACTAAAGGACACACAGAGTGAGTGACAAAACCTTATTGGATTTATTTGTCTTGCTCGGCTTCTCAGATGAATCTCATTTATTGTGGCTGACAGCGAGGGAAGTGCACATCAAAGAGGAGCCCGGCACAGACAAATGTCTTTTTTTCTTTATAATGAATGAGAAGCAGGTCCTCTTGTGGAAACGCTGGAGCCAAACAGATACACGGCAAAGACAACACATTCACAAAAACAGACTAATCAATCCTGATCACATTAAAATGCATTTTACTGATTAAATTCTCTTCTTACAAGAGCTGGAGAACGAAACATGATGAACTGCTACACAGAAACCTTTTGCACCGTGTTTGTGGACGTCGTTTGTGAGACTTTCTGACAATCAACAACAACAACAACAACAACAACAACAAAAAGTTAGTGTCCAGGCTGCCTTAAAATTTTAGGTTGACTGAATTTCAAAAGAACAAGTTCAGGTAATTTATAATGATTCAAAACAAATAAAGTTTTCTAGTCAAAATAAACTGAAACTAATTCAGTTGTACTTGAGAAAACATGTTCAATAAGCTAAAGAACACTAAACGAACACTAGAAACAACATTTTCTCAGTTTGTAGAATCAGTTCTTCATTTTACACAAAGAACTTATAGCCTCAGCTGCTCCTGTTGGGGTATTATCAGCCCGATATTTGCCTATCATTGCTATATTGGCCAATATTGTATCAGCATATATGTTGTCTGACATACACCTATATGAAAACATTTTTATAAAACAGAACATAATGCAGATCGTTTTTATTTCTTAGCTTTATAAGCAGCATTGTATGTATATTTGACCATTTTTCTTAATTCAGGTCTAATATATACATATATTTTGCTCTATTTGTGTTTTTTATGTGTAGTTATTCATGATTATTAAAAACTGATGAAAGTTTACTGAGTTTGAGTGCTCTGAAATCATTTTGGACAATGATATTTACTGTTAAACTGTAAAATATTCTGCCTTAATTGCATATCTTTGTCACAAATGTTAACTACTTTTGAGGGATCACTGCAAAAAATGTGTGTTTGTGCGTATACTCTATATTCTGTGTATTATATATTTCTGTGTCAGCAGAAAACTGGTTAACTGCTCCCAGTAAATGTATTTTTATATTCATATTTAGACATTTTATTTTATTTTATTTATTTTTTTTATTTATTATATATTTATTTATATTGTGAAAACAAACAACCATGACTTATCTTTATTAAGTATATTAAGTATATTAGAGACACACAGCAAGTTTCTATCATATGTTTTCTTCAAACTAGAAAAAAGAGAAGGGTGTCAGTAGAGTAGTAACTCTGACACAATGCATGCTGGGAAGTCTGCAGGTCATGTTTCTATAAAAACTCATCATTTCAGTGTTAAAGGACTTAAAGTTAGACGAACTCATGTTTATAACTTTCTAACTTTTCTTAGTTAACTTGAACAAATAAAACTGGTATATTTGTTAAGTTCCTGTATTATTTTTCACAGTGTACCTTTTCGCTGCATTGCATTCATATTTCCCAGATATTGAAACCAGAGAATAAACTGTGTGAAAGAAAAAACTCTGGCAAAGATCAGGTTTCTGTCTCACATGTTTGGTTGCCTTCACGCTCCGGGGATAAGCTGAAAATATTCTTTGCATGCACGGCTCATGTAGCAACGAAATGCAAACACTTAAACATAAATTGCGTCAGCGTACTACCTGCTCAGCTCATACACATGAGAAGAATACATAAACACAGCCAGGAGAAGGCTGACTGAAGTATCTTCACTAAAAATCACTTGAGAGAGAAAAAGCAAAGAATACTTAACAGCAACCAGAGGATCAAGTGTTTATAGCTTCAGTTATTTCAGTAAACCCTCTTGAAAGGGTGGCAAAGAGAAACAAGACAAGATGAAAAATGGAATATTGAGACAGTATTTGGGAGAAGCGATCCCCAAACATCTGGCACTGAACTAGCGTTTGTTTTCTGTCCTGTTCCGTGGCAGAGGAAGCAGATTGTCCTTGAGGACTCAACATAAATCAACAATCGGCAGCAGAAGCAAGCAGCCAGCCCCTGGGTCTGCCAGGGAAAGCATAAACTTAATTAAGTCCCATCTTACAAGGTGTGCGTGCACTGGGAGGCCTGTAATGAAAGCCTAATGCTGGCCACAAATTGGTCCAACAAGCAGCTGGGTCATTCTCATGAAACCATTGAAATACCATGGCAGTAATGATTTTAGTTATAAAACATGCAATTTAGTCATTTAACAAAACATAATAATGAAGCTAATAATGATCTCTACCTTGAACAAAGAGTGATTTCAACATAGAAATTAATTATATTTATATTTTATTACATTTTGTGACAAAATTCTCATTACCGCAATGCGTCCGGGTCTGTCTGAATGTATGTTATGTTGTTATTTTAACAGAGTAAAATAAAAATAATCAGAAAAAAAAATAATGGTTGCTCTAATCTAATTTTTAAATGACTGAAAAATGATTAATTAAATATATATGTTTAATAATGATGAAAAAATAGAGGAAAAATGAAGTGTCCATGACTCAAGTTCTCATCCTCCGCAACATATTTGAAGGACTGTTTACACTTGCCAAGAGAATTTTAAATAAAGTTGTATTTTGTATGAAGCAACATATGGGCCAGTGCTTTCAAGATGGCTACCAGGTAAGAAGATCTTTTTTTTCCTCTCAAGTTAAAAGTTAAACTTTCTCCTCTCAGACTGCATACACGACAGTACTGATTATCATTACGATACAGCTATTTTTCCACATTTAGAAAAACATTTGAATCAAAATTTTCTATGAAAATAGACATTATTAACGTCTATTTATGTGCATAGAGTAAAAATTTGCTTAGTCATCATGGCTTCTCTGTTGCTAGCTAAACATGCTAATGTTCCTCATCCTCCGCAACACAGTTCTCTCTTACCGCAACAATTGAAGGCCAGTTGCGGTAGAGAGAACTTCTGTTTCGGTAATGAGAAGTCTAGTCTATTACATATAGACTATAACATATATTATGAATTATTCATTTAAATTATATTTTACTAACTGTTATGTTATTATACTGTTTTAACTGTTAAGGCTGCATTACAGTTGTGTTATAACTGTGTTATAACTGTGTTGTGACTGTCTTATGACTATCTTATTTATGTACACACACATATATATACATATATATACATATATATGTGTATATATATATATATATACATATATATGTGTGTATATATATATATGTGCACATGTATATACATATATATATATATATATATATACACACACACACACACACACGTGTGTGTGTGTGGATAGATAGATAGACAGACAGACAGACAGACAGAGACAGACAGACAGACAGACAGATAGATAGATAGATAGACTGTATATCTTGTGTGTTACAACTGTGACATTTTGCTTTATGTCCTGTTTCATTGCAGACTGTCGGCAAGTGAGAGAAAAGAAAACGTTAGCAAAGGCTAGGCTGTCCAAGCACAGAGAGAAAATTTACAACAACCCAGAACTGCTGGAAGAATACAGAAGGAAGGAAAGAGAGAGGTTAGGGATTGGAGAGATTACAGAAAGAGTAATTGGTATCTATAGCAGTAGTTCTCAACATGGGGTCTGGGGACCACCAGGGGTCCTTCAGGGAGTTCCGGGGGGTCTCCAGCAAATGTTTGTAATTAATGTACAGAATGTAGAATAGTGACTGTTTTGGTCATAGTTTCACTGTTATCTCTCCATTTATAATCCAGACTGTCGTTGAATTCTGGACAAATCTTCAAATCTGAAGATTTGTCCAGAATTCAACGACAGTAGACTAATTAAATCGGGGTCTGTAACCCCAATGTGGATGAAATAAGGGGTCCTTAATTTTAAATGGTTTGAGAATCACTTGTCTATAGCCATGCCCTCATCTCATATAGTGTCTATAGGAAGTCAGTACCACACACACACAAGCACCACACACACACACACACACACACACACACACACACACACACGGTGTAAGTCAATCTTTTCTATCCTGTAGGTCTGACGTACTCCAAGATTTGTCCCATGTTTTGAGACACTCATTTCATGTCATGCTTCCTTTCCATTTCCAGATATCAAAAACGAAAGCAAAATGGCCTACTTAAAAAAACTCTGACAAAAAAACAACATGAAAAAAAGAAAAAGCAGTGGCGGGAAAACTCAAAGAGGTACTACAACAAAAAGAAACAGCTAAAAGCTGTATTGGATATCACTCCAGTGAGCGAGGAAGATGAGGAAGCAAATGGAATAATTCCAGATCTTCCAGAAGCTTCCCCAAGAGACCAGCCTCAACATGTAGATATCCATTTCCAAAGTTCATCTCCCAAAACATCTACCCCAAAGGCATTACAGAAAAACAGGAAAACAGAAAAAGAAGACAAGAAGAAGAAGAGAGAAAGGAAAACAATACTAAAACTGAGGTCAAAATTACGCTCCACAGAAGAGAGGCTTGTGGAAAGGACAAAAGAGATGGACAAACTTAAAAAAAGACTCAAAAGACTGGAGATGGTGGCCAAGAGGATGCAAGTAACCATCAACAAGGGAGACAGAGATGCCCAGAAGAAAACAAAAAAGTGGCGTCATCAGCGAACATACAACATCGTCAGTAGCAGCCAGAGGAGACTTATGAGCACTCTTGTAAGCAGCTTCCTTCACCGAGATGATGTGTCCACTGTGATAAATGGGAAATCAGGAGAAATTCGAAAAAAGGGACAGATATTCCGGAGGAGAGCCCTAACAGACACAATGGCCAATCTTCATAAAAGATTTTTGTCCGAAAATCCAAGGCACAGCCTTTCCAAGGCTCAGTTTTTCAAACTCAAGCCTTTTTGGATTGGTCAGAGAAGAGTCTCTGATAGAGAAACATGTGCCTGCAAAACGCATGAAAACTTTGGCCTGAAAATAAAGAAGCTGCACCAGCTTGGGGTTATTGAAACATCATCCCCAAGGGACACCGTCCTGGCCAGTGTCTGTAGTGAGGATAACTTGTCTTGCATGTACAGGACATGCAGCAAATGCAAAGACAAGGCATTTCCTACAACACTGGATCCTTCCACAAAAGGAACATCATTGCATGGGACGAGTGGGTAACCAAATCTGTGCCATTGACCAAGAAATACAAAGATGGGTCCACTGAGGAGAAGGACGTAAGGAATGTTCTTCTTGAGAAGAGGCATACCTCAATTGAAAAGCTGGTGGAGCTCACTCAGGACCACCTCCCAAACTTCTCCAGACACATATACAATGTTAGGCACCAGTTTGAAAGACTGAGGAGCTTGAGAGAGACCCTGACCCAAAATGACGTAGTTGTTCACATAGACTACAGTGAGAACTATGCTTGCAAATACACCAGGGAAATAAAAGAAACTCACTTTGGAGGTGGCAATCAACAGGTCACTCTCCATACTGGAGTTCTTTATCTTGGTGGGGGCAAAGTGGAGTCATTCGCATCACTCTCAGCGTGTCTGCAGCACGACGCCACAGCCACATGGGCTCACCTTGACCCAGTACTGAGGGGCATACGAGAGGAGCATCCAAATGTCAGGAACCTCCACTTCATCTCAGACGGGCCCACATCTCAATATCGAAACAAAACAAACTTTTACTTGCATCAACAGTGCCATTTGTGCAAGGATTTAAGCACGTGACATGGAATTTCACGGAGGCATCCCATGGTAAGGGTGCTCCTGATGGAGTGGGCGGTGCCCTGAAAAACCTGGCAGACAGAATCGTGTCCTATGGTACCAGCATACCAGATGCTGACACTCTGTTTGAGCAGCTGAAGCTTAAACTCTTCTGTGAGGCTTTTCAAGATAACAGAGGAGGACATCACAAGAAGTGGTGAATTAGTCCCACCGCATCTGAAGGCAGTACCTGGGACAATGAGAATTCATCAGGTGAGTCAGTTATTAACAATAACATATTAAAACTAAATGTAAACTATACCTAAAAAGAGGAGAAATGTACCTTTATACTTACCTGGGTTCCTGGTGGAAATATCCTGTAAACTGTAAACAATAGATGGTTTAAGACAAATGGAGTACTGTAGTTAAAAGGAACAGTTTCCTAAAAATTAAAATTGTGTTATAATATACTCACTGTCATGCCAGTTAAAACACAGGTGCATTTTGTCCATATAACACACAGGGAGGTTACCAGAGAAAAGCTAGTCACCATTGACTTAAATGCAGTCAGTGGTGACTAGCTTTCTCTCGAGTAGTGTGGCAACCTCCCTGTGCATTCTTCAATTACTGTTCATGCTGTGAATGTTACTATTAAGAGAGAAACTAATATACTTACCTGTTTTCCTGGAGGAAATATCCCACAATCCCTAAAATAATTATGGTTAAACACTGAAAGATACTGGAGCGCTGGATTATAGAAATTTCATCAGTATGTCATGCAAGTGTAAAGATACAAAACAGTGCTTAAATAATAGGCTGTATTCTCTATGTCATTGTATAGGGCCATTAATAAAAAAAATAATTAATTTTCTTTTCTCCTTAAGCTGATATCAACAAAACCAGGCCTTATCCACACGCGAGAAGTGTCCTGTTTTTGTGACCGTGCCTGTGGATGCTTCAGTCCAAAGGAATTTGATTTCCAAGAGTCAGAAAAGGAGAATGTTGAGCCAGTTTTGGAAGTGGGAAAGTGGGTCCTCGTACAATACGATGGGAGAACTGTTCCCTGGGACCATCACACAGGTATAGAAATATTTGGTGGTATGGACATGCCATGTTGTTGATAATAAATCCTAAATCATAAGTATTCTTTTGTTTTACTTTGTTCCCAGATTGCTGATGGTCAATATGAGGTCGATACGATGAGCTGTGCTGGACCCAACAAGTTTTTCATTCCATCCATCAGGTTTGAGGGCGAAAAAGTCTGGTACTATTTTGAAGATGTAAAAGCCATCATCCCTGAACCACAACCTGCCACATCGTCAGCTCGACACTTCTGTGTGTTGCCTGAGATCTGGGCAAAGTACGCAAAGAAACATGTGTAGAACACTGGAGTCCAAAGGGGGATAGAGAGGGTAGCAGCAGGAGGCATTGGGATAGGGCTAGACTACTGCTATTGTTGTCTCATTGTGTCTCAAGTGGAGAGCCATTTAAACCTTAACCAAAACAAATCTATAACAAGAAAATACCTGTTCCCAAATGAACTATTGTGTGCACAGTATGGTATGTGCATTTATATTTGTTTAACTTTTAGCTGTGTGCAGATTCTACACATTTGTTCTTGTTAGCACGGTTCTTTGGCATTTAAAGGAATAATTCAACCAAAAAATGAAAATTCTGTCATCATCCACTCCCCCTCATGGCAGCTGAAATACAGGTGTTTGTCTATATAACACACAGGGATGTTGCAAACACTAGGTAAGAGAAAGCTAGTTACCATTGACTATAGTTGTACTGTACTGAAGTCAGTGGTGACTAGCTTTCTCTTGAGCAGTGTTGGCAGCTTCCCTGTGTATTTTATGGACAAATCGCACTTGTGTTCTGACTGGCACAAGGAGGAGTAGATGAGGACAGAATTTTCATTTTTGAGTAAACTATGCCCTGTACCTGAACATGGATGTTTTTCCCCATGCGTTCAATCATTTTTTGTCTGTAATTAAATGGTTTACATGTTTTTAGCACATGTTCTAATGTTGCTCTGTTTAGCCCTGTTCTGTTGTTTTTATACATGCTGTCTTTGTTCTGTTTTAGCCTATGTATGTTATGTATCTAAATTATTTTCTACATTAAAATTTTATAATGTTTCTAACCAACAGTCTTAATATACTTATTATCATTACCGAAACCAGCAACCTCATTTCCGAAATGTATGTATCATTACTGCAACAGGTGTTCATTTAACGTCAATTTAATTAATAGGAAAATAGTAGTTTGTTTTTAAATGCATATGCACAATATACATGTTAGGTTCTTTAAAGTTTGCCAAATCATTTCGAAAATATGTCAGGTTTCAATGAAATATAAAAACTATTAGGTTGTAGATTGCAAAAGGTGTTGCGGTAATGAGAGAAAAAAGTAAAAATCAAATAAAAATGTAAATTTAAAAATATTTGTTATTGCAGAGTTTAAAGTAATTGTGCATGACTGTTAATAATCAACTTTTAAAAATTTGAAAAATAATTGGCTTTCTTAATGGTCTTGATGTTTTCAGACCATTGCGGTAATGAGATTTTTAAAGACATGTTTTGGAAAATATGTTCAAAAAGGTGTTAAATTGTCAGTAAATATTTTTTAATTAACAGTCATAAACACTTCAGACTTTGTTATTAATGCCTAAAAAGGAAATTTGTTGATACAATTCTTTTTAAAAATTCCTTGCTTGAAATCTATGAAACCAAGATTTCATGAGAATGACCCAGCTAAAACGGATTCCTGACAAGGCACTCATACAGCTCCACAGGGGGACCGGAGGATCTCCAGGCTAATATAAAGAGATGGGACATTAAGACACACAGTCCAGGATGTTCTCTCAAAACAAATGCTCAGTTTTGGTACAAAGCCACAGCAAAAAACTGGTGCTATGAACAATGCAGGGTGTGAATACAGTGATTATGGGAAGACTGTTTGGTTAAAAACAGTAACTATACCATCAAAGCCTCATTGTATTAATTATTAAGACATTTTCTGACATGAATATCAGATATTTACTACATTTCTGCTTCCAAACTTTGGGAGTTCTGACCCCTTCTTGGAGTCTCCAAAGCTTCAGGGGGGGTCGCAAGGTCTTATTGATTTTAAGGGGTGTAAGAAAACTTTGTAACTGAACTTTAAAATTGTTATTATTTAAGATATAAATAAAAGAGCCTTTACACTTCATCTCACATGATAAAAGTATGCAGTTAAAATAGCATAAGACTTTACTAAAAAAAAAAAATATCAGGAAAACTCAAAACGTTACTGAGAGAATCACAGTTTCAGGCAGAGAGAATTATTTAATGTTGACTTACTGATGATGAGCAGAGCTCTTTGAATACAGGTGTAGGAGCAAAACTGCTCACGTTTTGATTGCACCTCAACACGACTGGCACTTTCTAGCACCCCTTGATGCTAGCCAACATGAATTAGAACAACAATGCAGAGGGTCTGATTGTCCAGGCAATAATGAAAAAGCCAGGCAGAGCCATCTTTGATGAGCAGACCTCCTCCAGTGACCAGCCAGACACCTTAAACAATTTAATTCATCTCGCAGTGTGAGCCGATCAGCGGCACCACCGCCGCCGCCTCGGAACGAGCGGTGTGCGCGAGCCGGCCGTTGCCAATATTCAAAGATTACTGAATTATGTTTCACAACACTGGAAGAGAGCCGATGAGGATCATCACACAAACAAGCTTGTGCAGCACAGACGCAAACAAGTCAGTGCCAGGCCCCAAGAATGCAGCCTTGCAACAATTAGTCAAGGAAAAACAGCATCCAGACTGACTGCACAACAAAATCTACAGTGTGCCCCAGTGACACACAGACACACAAACAACAACTTTCTGTGAAATATATCCTGATAAACACGTGGTTGGCCTCACAGCAGAAACTCTGCTTCAAAATGTACAATTAAAAGACGCTAGAGGAGGCTGAGAACATGATCCTCACGACGAGGGCTGTGTGTGTCAGCAAGAATCTGATGATACGTGATCATGCCGAGTCATGATTCAATATACTGTGATATATTGTGATACTGTTAGCAAGTGGATATACTGCCATTTTTAATCTGATTTTAGGAAAACTGTCATTAAAATTAACATGATAATAAAAACATTGTTTATTTACTTATTTAGTCATTTGTTTACAAAAGGCATCATTACTACAGCACATTAAGGTCATTAGGTTAAAAAAATGGAGCTGGGAGAGGGGGGTAACATTCTGAGATTAAAGCTGTAAATTTAAGAGAGAAAAACCTGGATATTCTCTGAGATTATAAAGTCAGAAATTTGGGGGAAAAACTCTTCACAAGGTTTTGATTTGACTTTTAAAACTTAAAATAGTTCATAGTTTACATTCTAATCTAACAATGTAATAATCTGTTAATAACTATACAGTAGATATAAATCTTCCTCCTGCCAATCAAGCACATCACCTACACATCACTCATTAATGGTTTAAACCTTCACTGTATAACATGAAACTAATATATCCAGAATTAAATATTACAATTACAAAGAAAATTAGGATTTTATACGACACGTGGTGTTTGTTGTCAAAACTATGAACCAATTGGAGCCTGTCAGCTGATTGATCAGGGACAGCCTGGTGTTTGCAGTTGGATGCTCATGAGGTCTGGATCAAGTCGTACAAAAATCTAACCAGCGTGCATTGTGCGGCGATTCCCAGTGATCGATTCTGCTCAGGGCCGGCTCATCTCGAACGAGCCTAATTTGATATGTTTTTTTTTTTTCAAAGAAATAAAAGAAATATGGAAAATTATTATCCCCTCTAATATCACAAATCATAACACAATTGCAATATCAGTTAAAAAATAATCCCAGTTAGATATTTTTCAGCACCTCTCACGTCTGGCCAGAACAACATCTCAGGCAGTCGAGACCAAATCATTACACAAGCGAAGGCTCCTGCAGAACCACTCCTACCAGAAGACTCCCCGGGGTGCACACAAGCATCCTCACAAACCCTCTAATAACCTGCTTTTTGCAACCTGTAACCTAAATTGGCAATTAATCCTCTGCAGCCGTCGTGCTGTTGATTTGACTCACTGCCGCTCAGGTAAAGTTCATTCCATCTGTCAACTGTTCATATTAACTCCAAATCCATAACCCCTGCCATTTATTGATCCAGCAGGTGTAGTTAAGCTTTCCTTCTCCCCCATGTGTCTTGTGCAAGAGTAGTAAATGTGCTTGCTGCAGGACTCAACTGTTTTCTTGTGCTTGTGAATTAAATCACTTACCAGGAAAGGCCTGCTCTTGCTCAGTATAATTAAGATTATTAATTCTAACAATAACGGGAAATAATAACCATCAGCCTCTGTTGTCTCGCGACCAAGAAGGGCCATCTTTTTACCATTATATGAGCTCTCGAGGAATCGCTGAATGAATAATTTCATGTTTGAGTTATGTATTATAATTATCCATAATTCTACTTCAAACAATGTTAGCGTCTGAATTAGAGTAAATTCCTAAGCAGGCACAACAAAGGACTGGTTATCACAGCAACCCAAAAGTTTCTTTTTAAGGATTTATTTGCTCCACATGGCTAATCTGGCCGAGCGACACTGTGATAATCATTTTAGTCTAATTCTTCACATCTGCTCAGTGAGAATCTTGAATTAATGCAAAAACATGATGACAGTGACATAATTTTGAATCAGCAATTATAAGATTATACAATATTCCCTGACAACACAGCCCCAGCAAACAGGATCATGCTGTTCGATTACAGCATCTGTCATATTCTACAACTTTGTGACTAAATCTATGGCATTTATGTAAATATATCGGCAATTAATAGTATAATCAGTCTAACTGTGATGCTTAATCAATTATTAATCAACTATCAAATTAATCACCAAATATTTTGTTAATCGATTAATCGTTTTGAGTAATTTTTGTACAAATTATCAAATTTCAGCTTGAATATTTTCTGGTTTCTTTCCTCATCAGAGGCACTAAACTGAATACATTTGAGTTGTGGACAAAACAAGGCATTTGAGGACTTTGGGGAACAGCGATCAACGTTTTTCACCATTTTCTGACATTTTATGGACCAAACAACTAATCAATTAATCGAGAAAATGCTCAGGAGATTAATCAATAATGAAAATAATCGTTAGTTGCAGCCTTAAATTAGTTAACACTTTAGATAGCAAACATATTCTTATTATAATGGTGATAATTAGAATAGACAGCAGTAGCAAAGTGGATGAAGACATGGCTGGAATTTCTTCTCGACTTTAATGACTTTGATCATTTATAAATATATTAAAATATCTATTATTGCGGCTAACATTCTAAGTTTATGGGTGTTTACATTGTTTATTGTAAGATCATCTTTTCATTAGTAAGCTATATAGCCCATTCATTAGTCTGTTATGTCTGTTTGCTCAGAGATAATTATTATTTTAAAAAGTTTTAACTCAGACCAGGCATGTGAAAATGGAAACTGTACTTAGAGTATTAAAAGAAAAAGAAAAACTATGGAGGAGGGAGAGCAAAGGAAGGAGAGGAGAATAAAACGAGCAGAGACAGGAGAGGAGAGGAGAGGAGAGGAGAGGAGAGGAGAGGAGAGGAGAAAGCACTTAGTCTAATTGTTGCAGCTCAGCACACAGGCCTACTTTGTAGTTTGGAGAATAGATCAGTTGATTTATTTTATTTATTCTAGAACAGCCTTTTTCAATTTTGTGTAAGATTTGTTTTGACTGGCTTGGATGCTAATTTACTTTATAGACCACTAAATCATGAACAATGTGGCTGTTCATGTGATAAATGTAGAAACAGTGAATGTAAAAGACCATTGTTCTGGTGTGAAAAGATAATTTTTCAGAAATATGTTGAGTATTAAACATCTGCATCAGTGTGGGTATTGAACTAAATACATGTAAATATGTTGTAATATACTATTATGTAACTTTATTTTTATAAATAATTATGAAAGCAGTGCCCTTTTTTCTCTTTAGCCTCCCAAAATGTCTGTCCACATCCCTGTGACTCAGACTGAGTGAAGCTAGTAGCGTCAAACTTAAATAAAAAAAAGTTAACTGCAACTTTGTGTTTACTAAAACAACAGGCTATGTCTAATCAAAGATTACAAAGATGCATTTTTTCCTGTACTTTTGTTCATAAAGTCTCTCTTCAAATTGTGAAACTACTACAGTAGAGAAAAAAAAATAAAAATGTGCATTGTTTTACATATTTAAAACTTTACAGGTCAGACACAGGAAATGTAAATGTCCGGCCCCTTGGCACTTTATGTTTTTCTCGTTTTATCTCTATATAATATTTTTGACACACAAGTAACCCAACCTGCACATCCTGTACATTATTTAAAAATATATAATGTGTTAATTTTACAGTACATGCCCATATATAATGTATGTATGGTGCATCTCCCTGCAGACTGGTGTGAAATATGTGTTGAAGCTTCACATAGTTCTTTTCAGTTTGTCCTCTCATATATTTCACATTGATATTCTCATAATTAAATAACTCTTTTTTTTTAAAAATAACTAAATTTTATTACATAATACTAACTATATTTTTTAATTTGTGCATTACTTCTTAGATTAACATCTCAAACAGTTGAAATTGTATAATGCATGCCTCATTTATTTCATCCTTTCTTATATTTATAACAGTTTCAACTGCCGTCTCATAATTAGCAAGTGATGTACACAGACAAATTTATGCAGACAAGTAATTAGCAGCTAAGAAAACGTATAAAGATGTCTCAACAAGTTTCCTCTGACTTGCACTTGCACTTTTAAACTCTGCATTTTTCTAATAAACGTTGGCAGCTTAAATTATGCTCATGTAAGTGTGATAAGGGCTGCGGTTGCCATGGTAACAACACACTTCTTCAGATGTGGAACGGAAGGAAGAGGCACGTCCCAGCGTATGATAGTAACCTCCTATGGTTAAAGAAGTGCAGCTAATATAGGCGTTTAATAATGCTGACATGTTGATTAATGTGCGACACAAAGAGCCGGCACATTAACCACAACTGTGACTGAAATGTTCATTTACATGATGATTTCAGTAATGGTAAAGAATTGGCATGCTGGCTCTCATATATTAAATTCATGCTCGTTTTTAATGCAAATATTATGACTTGATTTTACTGGGAACAGGCATATTAGTTATTAAATCCAGATATTGTGCGCTGTATAATTGATCTTTTTAATTGTTTTTAATACGATATTATTACAGTATATGTGCAGTGTATCATCTGAGGAACTGATCTGCAAGTCTTTTTTTCCTTATTTAAGGGTTGTTTAATGCCACTGAATTAAAAAAGTATGATGAGTTAGTAAAATCTGACTGTGCAGAGTAGTAAAAGTCCTTGACTATTATTATGAGCAGAGGAATCTTGTAAAAAGCATTGCTGACATTTTAGTGTACCTCCTCTAATAGGCTGAGTGGTCTCAGTTACCATTGGCAACACAGTCTTGCACTCTGCTCTGTTTTATGAATGTTGCCTGTGTTCAGTTTCTCTTTTTTTTCCCACCAAAACTGCATCCATCCATACCTCTCATGGCAGATTAAAGGAGAAACATGTAATATATTGACTGTAATAAATCATTAAATGACCATGATATTTCATCAGGGATCAAGGAAATATAATGAATTGAAATACTGGCTTCTCCGACAACAATCCTACAGTCAGCATGTTCTCCTTCGAAATTTCCATTCCAGTGCGGAACGTCTGTTTTTGTTTTGGCGTGTGTGATTAGCACAGCGCCCGTTTCATGCTTATTCACCGTACATGGAGCTAAAATTAATACCGAACGTTCGCCAAATGAGATAGTGTCTGTTTATGAGTCATGAGAAATCATTCATGATCTTCTAGAAGGAGTAGAGAGTGTATTTTATGAACAGTGAGGTTTTGTTTGGGATAACGGACTTAGCTTTACATCGACAGATAACTGAGTTATTAATAGCTAATCAACTTACAGTGTAGGACTTGTCATCACTTGTCAACATATGTTGCACTTGTCTTGTGTAGGTTTCGGCGTCCCTGCAACCTGCAGCCAACCTGCCTGAGCTTTGAGTCTGAGGAGGAGGAGCAGAGGGAAACAACTTGCTCCAGTATTTTGAACCTGGACTGCAGTACCCATTTTTGTTACATAATTCCCCTTTCAGTCAATAAATGATTGTATTTCACAATTTGGCTAAAACAAGTTACGTTACCTTTCGTATATCCCGCCCCTTTTTGCTTTGTGCTCCAATAACAGTTGAGCAAACTTGGTACCCCTGTCAACTCTCCTCTTCCTGTTAGAGCGACATATACTCACAACTTCAGTTAGCTAAAGTTAGCAAAACGCTAGCTATTTAGTGATGCAGACTGGCTACTTTGCTTGGGTTTTGCTAACATTAACTAACTTATGATGTGAATATATGTTGGTGTTACAGGCCCCCCAGCAATGTCTTTTAACCGTCTTCAAAATTTGGTTTTCGCTTTTCATTATAAACAAGCCGAGCACACACACGCTTTCCAGCCTTTCCAAACTTGAGTTTCATAGACTTTGTTTCCTGCATTCTGGTGTTTTCTAAGAACGAAAATAACAAAATAATATTTTTGGCACACAGATGCCTGCAGATGACCCATAACTAAAACTAATTAGCTGGGAAAGACAACAGGAGCACAACAGTTTCAAATTTGTTTACAATAACACAGAAAATAACGCTTTCCTTTAAAAAAAAAAAATCTGTAAGAAACAGGACTTCTTGCTTCCAGGACATCTGAAACTTGAAATTTTAACTTTTCAGTACCATCCGAGGACGAGGCAGGAGCACGGATTTATTAAAGAGAATTGGATACAGCATCATTTGGTGCAGCTGTATTTTTGTCAGGGCGGAAACAGTAGACTCATGGAGTTGTAGGGCTTGTACAGTTCCAGAAACAGGTTGTGATAACGAAAAGGATAAAAAAAAAGTGTGAGAATCTGTCATAAATTGTGAGAAATGTGGGAGAATTGTAACCCTGCGAGGAAAACGGGAGAGGGCAATGAAAAATGGGAGCCTCCTGCGAGGGTTGGCAAGTACGAGCACAAAGAATATCTTAGTACAGGAAAGAGGAGAGGAGAAAGTTGACTGAGGTGCCAAGTCTGCTCAACTGTTATTGGTGCACAGAGTGAAAAGGGGCGGGATTTAGGAGGGGTCAGTTGCTCATGTGTCGGTACACAATTAACAGTCTGAAACAAATACAACTAAAATAACTTTTCTCACTCCATAAAAGCACAAGTCTGAGTGGAGCTCCACAGGCTTCATCAAGGTTTTTACAGTTCCCTCTGTTTTTTTTTTTTTACTGGAATCACTGTGGCTGCTTCAAAGTATTATGATGCCAAGATTTTGGAAGGATTAAGAGATAGCCAAGGAGACAGACCCTGGGAGGCGGCAGGCAGAGGTAGCAGCGGATGAACCTCGCTGTGAACTCGACTATCGTTTGCTATGAGATTGATAAGAGGTATTAAAGTGCCATCGCCTTGGCAGGAGCTCTGAGGAGAGGCCAGGAGAGAAGGACTGCAGGAAATCCTGTTTGTAATCTGATGCGAGTTGCCTTTTCATCCCGGCTGAAATAGAGCAGAGCTACCTGTCCGTCTCTGTCGTCAGATGGAGAGAAGTCTAATGAGGTAGAAAGCTTGCTGACGGACTCCTTTGCTCGCTATAATGAAGCCAAAAGACGTGGAGCTCCTCGGCGCCTCGGCAGCACAGGTAGCAGGTTGTTAACACCTCCTCCTGTTTGAGCCCGATCAATTAAAACTGAGATGAGTGAGACGGTCACATTCACGTCTGATCACACAGGTACAGGAGGTGATGAGAAACAGACATCTAATGCTCCGGTGCGCTCTGAGAAATAAGGGTTCTAAAAGGGTTCTTCCTGGATGGCTGAGGTTCTACCCAGGATCATCTGCTTCTGAAGAAAAGTTCTTTGAAGAAAGGGTTTGTCAGAGGTTCTCTGTTAAACTGTTCTCTGTTAAAGGGTTCCATTAACGATCATTTTCATCCCAAGAACCTTGTTTTGGAAGAAAGAGTTGAAGAACTCTTTCACCAAGGATTTGTCAAGTGCTTTTTGCACATAATATAAAAAGGTTCTCAGCAGAACCCCCCGAGTGTGTTCTAGGTGAAAACCATTGGAATATTAGAAGGTTCTCTGTAGGAACCCCCTGTGTGGGTTCTAGGTAAAACCCTTGGAATTTAAAAAGGCTCTTGCTCTTGGTAGAACCACCTGGGTGAGCTCCTGTTGGCACACTTAGAAGGTAAAAAGGTTCTGGATAGAACTCCCAGAGAAGGTTGTGGGTGGAACCATTACACCATGGAAGGGTTCTCTGCAGAACCTCTCATGTGGGGTTCTGGGTGAAACCTTTCACAGATGGTTCTGGGTATAACCCTCTGAAACGACTGCAACTGGAGCCTTTATAAAAGGAACCAAAAAGGGCTCTCATATGGGGACAAGCCGAAGAACCCTGTACGGTTCTAGTTAGCACCTTTCCTCCTCAGAGTGGAGGTGAAGCACAGATATCCTGCGTGGTGTCTGCAGGCTCTTATCAGAGTTGATTAGATTGAAAGCCAAAGGCAGCACACTCTGGAAAGTGCTGTTGACAAGTACCTTAATAGCTTCAACCGAGTACTTAGTCAGACCTGCTGGCTGAGAGGATGATTAGTGACGATGATGGTTTGCTGCCTGACGCTGCAATAACTCCAGATGTAAGGGCAGGGGATGCACAGGAGCTTTATTAGAAATAAGAATGGGAGATCACACTATATCTCTCAGTGATTGGTGGCGACAGGACCCGGGGCTGAGAATTGAAGAGTTTGCTCTTTGCAAAACACATTTATTAATAATTGATGGAAGAACCGAGAGCGTGTTTTATAGAGGTAGAACCAACAGAGAACACACTCTCATATTTTAGAGGAAATAAAGTATATTTGTGCAAAGCAGTTCCCGGGCTCGGTGAAACAGCTTCCGTGTGTTTTCACACTGTAAAACTGACAAACTGTCTGCGCTCGGTTGTGTCAGAGAAGTCTTCTCTCACCGATGTCTCAGCGGTGAAGGTATTTGCCACTCAAGTCTATTTCTGCTTTACCTCCAGCACGTTACACATAGAAGAAATAGCAAAGACACACATGACAGCGCGGGCATTCCTCTCTAATTTGTATAGACATAATGCATGTCTGGAATGAGTTTAACATGCATGAAAAATGAGCGGTGTCAGGTTGAGTTGATATTCCGCGTGCTGCCAGTGTCAGCACAGACTGTGATTTCTTTTTTTGTATTCACATTGTAGCATTTTTTTCTGGCAGGCTTATACAGATTCAGAAGTTTGCAGAAAGTCCAGGGTGCAAACTACAGGGCAGCCAGAGGCAGCTTGGCTCCTCTAAATAAGATATGAGCTCCCCTGAAAACACGATTTGTGAAATTTCAGCAAGTCTCTGCAATATTGCTGTTTTTGCAGTGCATTTCTATTCTTCAGTATCTCCATCATCGTTGATCATGTGTAAAATTGGGCTACTGATGTGTGATTCATGCATGAGGGTGACATTTGTGTTGAGCTCAATCATTCAAAAAAATCTTTAATATCTATACCTTGGCTGTGCAATAATTTCCATACCAATTTTATAAAATCACAACAACAATTACAACAAAAAGAAAACTGTACCACACATTATAGTACAATTACTCACTTCAAAGGAGGAAGCTTTTCAAAGAACTTTTTCTTTTGCACGACCTGATAACTTGGCTGAAATAAAGAAACTGAAGAAAAACCTGTGCAGTATTGGACTACATACTCATACAAAATAACATGAATTAATTAAGGAACATTAATATAGTTTGCTTAATCCAAATAAGGAGAAGAAGAAGGGAATGACTGTGTAGTGACGTCTGTGGTACCGGGAAATAGTGGCAGAGTGAGACTTCTTAATTTGTCTGTGCTAAAGAGCAGCTCCGAGTGCATATCACACAAAGAGGAATAAAACCTAAATAAAAAATTTGAGCAAATAAAACACACAAAAATAAAACACATAAAATAGGAGATAAAATTAACAGTAGTGCAAGTTAAAGCTGACCACAGTAGATAAAAGCCAGGCTAAAAAGGCGTGTTTTAAGTTTTCTTCTAAAAATATCCAGACTTTTGCTCCCCTCAGGTCTTCTGGTGGGCCGTTTCACAGGCTGGGGCTGAAAGGTGGACCGAACCCAAGGAACAACCAAGAGACAACTACCAGCAACATCATGCTTGCTGTCAGAAACGCTCTCGTAACACAACATTAACTTAGTGTTCTTCCTGCATACTTCTACGACGTGAAACAAACCATCGGTTATTTTAGATCTTGGTATGAGCATGCTGCATGATTATTTGCTCACTGGCCTGGAACCAAATGACAAGGCTTCTGCAAAACTTCATGACAGGATCAAAGTGTCTAACTCATCAGATGCGCTCCATCAATATATTGGTATGTTCAGATTACCTGTGACACAGCATCAGGCTACAAGTCATTTTCAATGGAAGCCGGCAACATGAAGCCAGAAACTGACGTCCACCACTTGTTGCTGTGTGTCAGGTGTGACGCACTACAAATAAAAGTTGAACTAGTGTCAACATTTCTCAGCATTCAGCGACAATGTAGCCAACCACGTTTGGCCATTAGCTGTGTCACCAATAACGTGAACATGCGGTAAGGCTCCTATTGGCTGCTTGTTTCAGGAGGCATCACCACATCCACTATCTGCATTTTCAAAGTCCCCAGGAAACAACAACCACCTCTGATCTAGCGAGCCGCATGCTGAAAATGGCAAATTTGTACCTGGGTCACCAACAGCATGACCATAAACAAGCTAGCATCTGTCACCTTTTCTTTTGCAGTGATTTAGACATTTTCATGCCAGGGCTCGCCTCCCGACATCCAGCTGCTCCACTAAATCAAGTTCCCCCTCGACACTAATTTATGGGGGCGCCATCACTTCATCCTGAGCTAAGCGCCACCAAAGATGATTGTGATTGGTTTAAAGAAATGCAAACAAACCAGAGCATTTTTAGATAGCAGAATGATCATGTGTGAAGGCAGACCTTCCTCCAGCGCTGAGCGCTGTGGAGAGACGACTCGCTATACGAGACTAGAATTGAGTTAATTGGGTTGGTGCCCTAATAGTGTCAAACCTCAGTATAAAGCCCTAATAGGCTGTTTTGGTATTTGACCTATCTGTGTCTTATTTGTACATCACTTGTACATCACTCAGCAGAGCATGCTGTGTTCTGCTTTAGTTGGCTGTATCATACTGTTTGGCTTTGATACCTGTGTGGAGACCATAAAGCGAGTTCCCTCAGAATCCATGGTAAAGTTTTCACAGTGAGTAAGTCCAAAAATAAATGTGTTCTCCTTTACCAAAAGTTAAACTTCTCTTTTTATATCACCCTGAGAAAACTCTTTGCCTTAATTAAACTTGCTGACCAAAATAGACTGTCACATCTAAATTCTAATGCAATGTTCCAGCTAAAGTGTTGCCAAGTCAATGAGCCTTTTAGCAGGTTGTTTTTCAAGTACAATTATGGTAAGGAGAAATTTGGCTACGCTGTGAGGCTAACCTTCGGGTGGCCTATTCACAAATAATTTCTCAGACACGTCATGTATTACTCAGCCTGCTGGCACCTGTAGTTTTAGCGAAAAGGGAAATACTTATAGCGGATAGCAAAGCTAGTTGTCACTGTGGCAACGGCAGACCTCAGCTGCACCTGTGCTATTCATACGGAGACGCTTTGGCCCAGAAAGAATACAACATCCATTTCTGGTGCTTACATTCACATGAATGCACATTCACACATGTACACACACACACACGGGGAGCTGTCAGCCTGACACAGTTTCCATATGCCCAGCGGTCTACATAGGAGGATTTCTGCCTCTGGCCAGCTCAACATGGACAAGGGGACTTCCTTTTTCTCCCCACACAACCCAGCAGTGGCTGATCGCCTCTGCCTAATGAGATTATGCCGAGCTCCTGGAACATCTACTCAAGAGGAGATGGGACCAATTAGTCTGCTGTCTGGCCCAAAGAGAGACTATCACCATAGCTCTGATGTTATTACTTGAGTGTGTCAGCCTCCAAAGTAATAACAAACATGCCTGAGAAAAAGGAGAGAGCTTGTTTACGCTGTGATTGGTCAGTCTGGTCAAGGTTACCGGAGAGAGAGAGAGAGAGAAGGAGCCACAGTCCTATTTCTGTTGATGTAATGAAAGGTTGGACAAAGAGACTCTGCTCTGGAGCAGACTGAGAGTCAAGAGGAATTAACAGTGGCAGACCCCATTTGGTCTGGAGGTGGGGGCGGGGGGGGCACTCAACCTGGCCTGACAAAAGAGCCAAACACAGAAAAATAGCTCCCTTCTCAGTCCTGCGGAGCTTTCACAAGTACAGTCGGCCTTTAAAAGGAACCCCAGTTTACCAATTCTGTCTCGACAAGTCAGTAACAAGGGAGCCATTTCAATGTCAGTATTTCTTGAATAACAGGTTGCTGCCTAAACAAGTGAGATTTAAAGAACAAGTGTGCAGAATTTAGTAGGGCTGCAACTAATGATTATTCTCATTGTTGATTAATCTGTCGAGCATTTTTTAATTAATTGATTAGTTGTTTGGTCATAAAATGTCAGGAAATGGTGAAAAATATTGATCACCATTTCCCAAGATGACATCTTCAAATGTCTTATTTTGTCCAAAATCCAGAGATATTCAGTCTACTGTCATAAAGAAACCAGAGAAAATTCAAAATTGAGAAGCTAAAATGACTCAAAAGGATTAATCAGTTATGCAGATTGTTGGTGATTAATTTAATGGTCGATTAATAATCGATTTATCATTGCAGCTCTAGAATTTTTTGGCATCAAACGGCGAGTTTGCAGATTGCAAACATGTTGTTGGAATGTGGATATCTGCCAGTACTGATACTATACCGATACTGACAGTAGTAGTAGTAAGATTAAATGTGGCTGAAACTGAACTTCAGTCTGGAAAGATTGTGTAGTTTGTGTAATGTAACTTGTGTAACGTGTCCTTCAACCATTGTGGGGCACTGTAGGTAGATCTGGTTTGTGACATTCAAATGTGCAGCTGACAGGCTGAGAGACGGGCCTCTTGAATCCTGAATCTTGTCCTGCTTGTCCTGAAAATCAGCTGTTATAGTAATAGATAATATAGACAAGCTCAAGCGAGGATTGTCTGTATGCTGTATACTGAAATTTGAAGAAAAAGGTGGCGACACCTGACTTGGAGACACATTAAAATTGAAAACTGCTGCACTGCACAGTCATTTTGTTTTGTTTTTCAAGTGACAGCTGACTTCATGAACAAAAATAATAAATATTAGCACAGATTTTTTTGTCTTTCATGTATATTTCTGTCCATGTGATGTACAGGAGTCCACACCATTCCACCGCCAAATCTCATGTCCCAGATCTCACCCATTGTCATCTGGTCACCCTAAGGGTGAGAATGAAAAGCTTGACAGACATAGCAACGGTAACTAGGGAGGGCGGGGCTTAGCAAAGGGTCAATTCAGTCTGACAGAGTTATTAAAGAGGAATTGAGTTATGATGGAGCTGCCGGCAAACGGAGGAGTCCGTCGCCAGTATTCTGCTTCTCTTTGATCTGTTGGATCTCTATTCTCCTTTTGTCTCCCTTCACACATCCTGATGACTTTTGCTCTCTCTGTCTTCCCTTTTTCCTCCTTATCCGTCACATCAGTTTCTGTTATTGGGATCTCTTTGTTTCAGCTCAGTCGCTCAACATAACTGGATTTGAAAAGCTTCGCATTGTTTCTCCAAAAACATTTGAATACCTATAATAGAAGCTTATCTGCGTGAAAGAGCCGCCCAAATCTGTCTTTGTCACAGAGAAAAGGGACAAGGGACTTTAAAAACTTTTCCAATTACAGAATTGATCGGCCTACCTATTTGATTCAGAGTCCTCAATGATTCGCTAATTGCCTCGAACCTGATGTGGCTTTGTTTGTCCGATCTTTATGTATGAGGCAACGCTCTGGACAAAAGTCAAGCCGAATTATGCGAGGGGAGAGAGATGTGAAGAGGAAGCAGCATTCGTGGGGGTGAAATGTGTATTGAAAAAGCTTCTGCACACGAAATGAAAGAATCTGTTTTGTACGGCGTTTGTTCGATGGCTGCGCAGGAGCTGACTGGGTGCTCGCTCACACATTAAACATAAAACCTCACACAGAGGAGGATAAATGCTCACATGCGTCACAACAACTGCAGACATCCAACACTCTTTTAATGTTCCTTTTAATGTGACAAATGTGTGTTTCTGATTCAAGCAGATTACAGGAAACATTTCTTTTCTTGCAAACTTTGCAAACAAATTTGATTTTTGGTTGAGTTTGTCAAGGTCTTCAGTTTCTAAATTGAATGAATGTTCTGGTTATCAAGGTGAAATCTCACCATGAAAGCAGAGGAGATTCTGCAAATGATTTCTCTGAAGAGGGACATTTTGGTTAACACACTCACCATTTTTTTGTTTGTCAAGTATAGCCTCCTGAGACCCAGAAGAAAAAGAAGTTTTAATATTTAGTTTTTTTGTTTTGTTTTTTAACATATAAAGTAACTGGAAAGAAACATAAAAGAGATGTCTTTCTCTACCAAAATGTCATTTGTTTATGTTTTATAAATATTTTGTACAAAAACATACTACAAGGCATAATTTTGGTATTGATAAATTTTCAGTTGCTCTGCATTTCTATTTAACTCTTTCTCAATTGATGAAAATTGGAAATAATTATAAAATAGATTGTGTCAATTTTCGTTTTAACAAACATTTTTAATATCAAAGCAGTCCTTTTATTTCATTCAAAACTCTTAAAGTTAAATCTTGACAGTGGAAATCCTTCAAAACACATGACATGAACATGTTTACATGTTATGAATGCTACATTAGGAAGCAGTTCTTCATCTCTGAGACACATGTTGCATTTAACTTTTTTTTTAAGTGCATACTGCGACCTCTCTTTTGCAGGTCTCCCAGAGGCCTGGTGGTCTGACCTGTTCTTGATCCAGTTTTTTTTGTAGCAGCCAGACGAAATAAAAACAGGATGGTGCAGGAAGTCCACCTCTTTGTGTGACTTGACATTAGATATAGACCAATCGTGTGGTCACACAGGTCAAAAACTCTTCTGCCTCACTCACTTCCTGCTGTCCTCCACAATGGACGGGGGTTAAAACGTGTATTTTTAAAGGTTTAAAATGGCTGCAAACCTACAAAATCTTAACATAATATAGTTAAGGTGGCATAAATGAAAAACAACATCATTATGAAAACCAGAACAATAAATATTCATAAATTTGATCATTTAATTCCGTTAGTGCCAAAAAAAGGCTGAAATTCCTGCCAAAAGACAGAAGATGTGCTCTGTTGCCACACCCACATGCCTGTTACATCACTAGAAAGCCCATGATGTGCTTTTCAGAGGACACTAGGACTCAAATAAATATCAATTGTGTTTGAAATAAAGGCCTCAGTGTCATGTCCCCCCACAGAGGACAAAAATGAATTGCCTGGTCTTAGACGAACAGAACAGGAGTTTAAGACAGAACACGATGAGCTAAGTTTAACATAAAGACTAAAAAGCAGGGGAAAAATCTGCCTAGCAGCACCTCTTCATCTCACAAATTAACATTCACTAATGCATCTGCGGTATATAAAATTAGGTCTCAAAATCATGAGAAAAAATGAGCAGTTTTTCTCTGTTCTGAAAAGCTGGAGGCGTGTCCACCCACACACCAGCTGATTCAGTCATGAGCAGGGCTCGCTGTCAATCATGACATGAAACGACTTATTTTATAGCATCAAATAACTAATTAAACCAAACTTAACAGGAAAGTGAGTGCTTCAGCAAACATCAGTCGTGGTAAGAACTACATAAAATGACAGAAACCATTTGAGGGAAAAATCTATTTGACGTTGACTTTGCCCCATGTCCTATCTATTGACATTGAGGTGGCAGACCTGTACTGCAGCCAGCCACCAGGGGGCAATCAAGATGCTTTGGTTTCACTTTTGGGGAGCTCGCTTTTTATCCATTTCTATACACAGTCAATGGCTTTAACATGTGGAGAAACAGAAAGCCTGACAGGCCTGTGGAGCCTTGTTGCAGCTGCTAAGCTATGATTGGACAGTTGCTATTCCTAGGAGGGGCTTAGTGAAGGGTCAATTACAGCCTGGTGATAAATATCCTCAGTTCTTATACCTAATATTTTGGATAAAGAGCTGGATTTTAAAAGATTAATGGAACAAAAGGTTGCAGCTCCTCAATAATCGCCCAATAATCCGCTCTAAGTATTGGTAGCATGCGGAGAATCAATCACAGAGTGAACAAGCCGGGACAGAGTTTCTGGAGGATTATTTATTCTCCTAATTGATCGATCAGCCTGTGTGGTTGACAGGACACCTGTGGCCTGGCGCTCTGGCGCAGCGAGCATGTCCAGACTCCAGCAGAGATTCAAACTCAAACCTGCGCCTACAGAAAGACGCGCCGCATGGTTGCTAAATCTGAGACACACGGGGGGTGCAGAACGAGCGTGTGTTGGTTCGTGTCTGGGAGAACATGTATTTTTTATGAGTCCAAGTATGTGCTGAGAATGTGTATGCTGTTTTTTTTTTGTGTGTTTATGTCTCTGAAGTCTCCTCCTCCTTTATGTGATTCCGCGACTTATTCAGAGGAGCAAAACGAGCGGGATGTATCCAGAGAGCCGTCAGTCACGTTCCGTCTATCCGGCGGCTGTCTCTATCTGTGTCTTGTTACTCCAGTGCCTCTCACAGCCCTGGCTTTGCTGAATAGCTGATACAGGCTCTCAGCAGGGCCGTGTCTGGCTTCGGCTTAACAGGGCATATCTCTGCCTGCTCTTCTTTGACCACAGACAGCACTCACTGCCCCAGTCTAAGAGCCAGCCCAGCTGCTCTATTCTGAGCCGCATGCATGGCTAGTCTGTCTGGAAGAGACAGATAGGCTGACACAACACCGCCACTGCTACTGCTGCTGCCTCAGTGACGTACATGAGCAGAGAGAGAGCTGCTGGAATTATGAATAAAGTCAGAGTCTGCTGGATTCATCCTGGATTCTGTCAGAAATTGAGACTGACAAGAATAATGGCTAATAAAAATTATAATTTTATTCACTTAACTTGTAAAAAATATTTTTTTATTGTAATGCACAGCAGTAGGTCTTTACTACAGATTATAATTTATGTCTTGCATAATTGCATACAATACATTCAAAAAGGGAAGACATTTAGATTTTATATTTTTTGGTTTTAATGACATCCTCCCTGCCTGAGTTTGAATGTCACTGGCTATGTTTACATGCACACAATATTCCAGTTTTTGCCCTTATTCTGAAAAAGATGAAGCTGTTTACATGCCTGATGAAAATGAATATTCCTTTAATATTCCCAATCCGTGCAGCTGTGTATCTCTCATTATGGACACTTTTTGTCTGTCAAAATGGTGTTTTTTACCCACTGGTGGCGGAGTTGTTTGAGCATGCAACCTCAGTCTCCCTTTTTCATTTATTTAGTCACCTTCTTTAAAAGGTCAGCACTGCAATATTCGTGCATACCCAAAAACAGGTTGATCAAATGTTTAAAATAATGTTTCGAAGTAGGAGTGTTTCCCCCTCCGATCACAAATTTGAGATTTTATTTTGTGCATGCATCTCTACTCTAGTCCTGCAAATTGCTGGTTATTTGGTTTGTTTACAGCACAGAGCACAAGATGCTGTGTGTCACAACCTGCTGTAAACACCCAACTGAGATGCATATTTTGAATTTGCAGTTTACATGTCCAAAAAATTCTCCTAAAACCAGAATAATACCAGCATATCTCACATGTCTTAATCAGATTATGCTCATTCAGAATATCCAATCAGAATATACTGTTTATGTGACCTTTATCAAATGCCATATTGTGAATATTAGCAGAAAAACTAGCATGCATGTAAAAGTAGCCATTTTTCTCTATTTAAATTTATATGAATACAGCAAGTCAAGTATTTTCACATGGCCGCTCTGTTACAGTGTGAAGATGACACTGGCAAACAGCCACACAGCAGCCCTCTACAGAACACACTTTTAGCTCTTTAGCTCGTGTCCCCTTCTTATCTACAAGCATGTCTCATCCTGCACTTTGGCTCACTGAATAAGCTACCACACAAATATTATATCCACCAGGAAAGTGTCCTGCTAAGGTGTACAGGCGGACCACAGAGCACAGAACTAAAAAGCTGTGAGACTGGTTAAAAAAAAAAGTCAAGATGGGTTTCGACGTTAAATGTTGTGGCTTTTTTTTCTTGAATACAACATACATATTTAAGCCCCACCCACACCAGAGGGGAAAGCAATCCACGGCTCTCCACTGACTTGTGTTGTGTGACGGTGCCTCGTCACTTTCCGTGTGATAGCGAACAACAGAAAAATGTTTAAAAGCTGCCATTATGCTGGGATGCACTGCCAATAAGTTAAAGAAGCCAGAACTAAGTTTTTATAAGCCACTGAACTGAAAAAACAAGTCTTTAAGAAGACAAAAGTGGATACAGACGTGAGGTGTCAGCAGGATGAATGGAGAAACTGTGAGACCCTGACACTCAGTAACATAATGTCTAGATTAAAGCTGCTGTTTTGACCCGGTGATATTTCATATAACTTGGCCGCAAAAGGCCAGGTTTTGATCTTTGTTAGGTTAAATGATGATCTTACCTGGTGATGCGATCAAACGGTGGTTCAAATTAAAATATTTCCACTTTGGCTATTCCGTCGGATTGTTTCTCACAAAAAAAGCAAAGTAAAGGAGAAGGGACATATTGAGATTTAATGGAAATATTGAGTTTGTCAGTTTAACTATGGGGGTGCTAAAATAATATGTTGACATGCTTAAATCAAATGTTTTTAGCAAGCTGTTGTGTGTTTCATATTACTGCACCGATCTATTCCCCCCAGGTGGGCATGGTCTTCAGAGAATGACGCATTTTCGCTCCGTCTCTATACCAAATAACAGAGGTGTGGACTCAAGTCCAGATATTTGATGACTTTAGACTCGACTTGACACAGTCAAAAAAGACTTTCAACTCAACTTGGGACTTACACACCAGTGAATCTGACTTCACTTGGACTTACGTCATTTGACCTGAAAATACATGATACCTTCCCCCAAGCCCAAAGATTTATAGGTATGTTACTTAAAAAGTGTACCACAAATCAATTAATTTCCCTTAATTTCCTGAATCAGCTAACGTTAACACTGTTCATTTGCAGCAGGTCGACACTTTATTCCCCAGATCCACTTTGTTTGAACCAGTCTGACGGCAAGTTGCAGGAGAACCATGAAGAACTGACGTTATGTTACTGAGCTCCAGTCGAAAAAAATGATACCAAAGATGATTTCATTGGGTACAAAAACTGTGAGGCGGTCAACAAGAAATAAATTGCAGTATGAAGAACGTACAGGATGAAAATTACAGACAGAGACGCAACAACTTCAAACTTTGTTCAACATTTGAATTTACACAAGTCGAAGCTAATATTGACACAGTTAGCAAGCTCACGCTGAGCTAACATTAGCTTAAGAGCTAAGTTCCTTTGTAAATCAATGAGACTGAAAACTCACTGTTACATTATGACTTGTTTAGGACTTTAAAACTCAATAAAGAGCTCAGTGCTCGGGACAGGACTTCACTTGGAACTTGAGAGCAAAAACCAATTAAACTAACTGCCAGATTGCAGCACTTTTTTTAACCCTTAAAAACAACCACGACCTTCTCTTTTATGCTTTACTAACTTTTTTTGTCTTGTCTATATATTTTCCTTGTATATGATCTATTTTTTATCATTATCTTATTTTTTTTTTATGATTTATTCTCTGGATTGTTTTCTTTTTAATATCCTTCCTTTTATTTCTTTTCTTTCTCATCATTTTATCTTGTGTTTCACTTACTTTTTATCTACTGTTCAGAGTTTTTATTTATTTATTGATGGATTTTAAATTTGTTTACCTTATCTTTTCTATGTTGAGTTTTTATCTTGCCTTCGGCGTTTCCTCACTTATAATGCTTTAATGATTTCTGTTTTTATTTTAGTGTTTTATCAAAGTCTTTGCTGTGGGTGTCTGTGGGAGGAGTGGGTGTGGGTGATTGTTCTATTGTTTTATTGTGTGATCACTTTGTGTTGCATTTCATTTGTGTGAAAAATGCTACATAAATAAACTCTGACTGATTAAATGATTGATAGATTGAACATGCATGTGATCTATCGATCAAACTGAAAATAGTCTTTAACGGTAAACAAATGTGTACTTTGTGATCTCTGAACTAACAAGGTGATCACTGCACACATGCACACAACAAGACAGAACACACTCAGAGGAGTGTACACGTTTGTTTTCTTTGTCTGAAACTTTTGCATCACTAATTATAATTCTTTAGACATTGAGTCACCCACTGTGACTTGTCTTGTACAACTGTTAACAAAACACTTCCTTTTCTTTGGCTGATGAGCTACAGTTGCAGCAGAAATTAGTTTACATTGTGTCTTTGTGTCCCTCCTGCCTCAACTGTCAATCAAACACAGACTGTAACCCGGCCATTTAGAGGCTCCGGGGGTAAAGACGCATTTCTGATGCATCTACAACCACACTTTTTCTTTCCTTTCATGACAAAATACTAACGCAACATTTGAAAATCACTGTTCTGGTTCAAAATGATGACTTTTATGATTTTAATGATGAGCACAACTTTTGGTTTGAATATAATGAAGCCTCCTTCTTCATTCCCTGCTCAGTTTTGCAGTCTCGCTCAGCTGTCAACGCTTTCAGCTGCTCTGGACAACAAAAATGTCTAAAATATGATGTAATAAATGTTTGAGAGCCTCTCCGTTTAGGTGGCCGCTCTCTCCGTACGCCACTGCTCCCGTGGTGTTTTCATCCGTGTGCTGTTTGTTTGATGGAGCTGTTATTCTGCTCTTATGGAACCAGTCTGGTGTCTAAACATTTCTGCGAGTGTCGTCTTCGTCCTGTAGGGCACATTGGGTATCTATGGCAACCGCAGCAGGGACATGAACACAGCTAAATTTAAGGACACCATTAAAGGAGATGTAGCCCTGAAAACAAAGACACGGTTAGAGTTTTCTGGACCCTCTTGCTCTTTGTGATGACATGTGTTATAATAATATGAGATGATAAATGGATGTTTTCCACTACATTGCATTATGTTTGTTACTGTGCTCTTTGGTGACTGCAAACAGGTCCTTGGTCTTGGATATTAAAGGGATAGTTTGGATTATTCTATTCAGGGTTGTATGAGTTATTTATCATCAGTGTATTTATCTACAGTAGATGGGAGAAGCATAGTGCGTGGAAGCTGAGCAATACATTACTGTGGACAGGTTCAGCAGCAAAATGTATGTTAGCCACCTAAAAAAATCAATATCAGTTTATGTGTACACTATATTTAGAATATTTTCAGCACTTTACTTTGCTGTCAGACAGCCTTTTCTAATGGGAAACAAACCAAGCGTCGCTTTCTCCAAAACAACCAAACTCCATAGGCAAAATCATTCATTTCACCCTGCAAAACCCTGGGAGCTGCTGCCTCGATCTGTCACTTTGTTTGTGCTATTGTGTGACTTTGGTGAATCTGAGATATGCTTTTAAAACACCCAAGTCACAATATAACAGAAACAAACCATCAGATCAAAGCAGTTGTAACCCAGCAAGTCCCATTTGCTGCAAGGTAAAATTACTGATTTTGCCCATGTAGTTTGGTTGGTTTAGAGAGTGCGATATTTAACATGTAAAAAGAAATATTCAGAACCAAGCATCGCTTTCTCCAAAACCACCAAACTCCATCGGCAAAATCACTAATTTTACCTCGCAGAACACAGGAGTCTTTGGGCGATCGCTGACTCGGTCTGTTAGTTTGTTTGTTATTGTGTGACTTCTGTGTTTTAAAAGGTTAGTTCTGAGTCAAAGAAGTCACACAAAAACCACAAATAAACTAACAAATTGAGGCAGCAAAGCCCATGTTCTGCAAGGCAAAATGACTGATTTTGCCTATGGAGTTTGGTTGGTTTGGAGAGAGATATTTGCCTTCTATCACGATAGTCTTTCATCAGAAAAGGATGTCTGACAGCAAAGTAGAGTGGTGAAAATATTCTTAATACAGTGTACACTTAAACTTATATTGATTTTTTGTTGTTGTTGTTGTTGGACTTCTTTTAAGTGGCTAAAATATATTTTGCAGCTGAGCCTGTCCACAGCAGTACATTGCTTAGCCTCCAACACTGGTGCACCTGCTGCTTTTCCAAACAGGGGGTGTACCGACCACCATAGGCAATACTCTGACTATGCATAGACATCATACAACCCCACTTTCCAAAAACCCCATACGATCCCTATAATAATTTGGTCTCACATGATTTGCATCTGCCTGCTTCAGTCCTTTAAAATTCACTCTTTTAAGTACAACATTTTGGCTTCGAGTCAAACACCAGGGAGAGATGCAGTAATATTTAGCACAAACAAAACTGTTTTCCATCCCCACTCTTAAGATTCTGTATCCAGAGTAAAGAGGTTTTCGAGCTGAAAGCTGGTCACTGTAACCAAGCCGAGCAAATCTCCTCTTATGGTATTAAGACGTTAACTTAGTAGCCAGCTACTCGGGGATGTTATCATGGGATAAGCAGATTATAGCTCCAAATATCCTTATGTGCATTAAAGCGTGCACCGTACAAGGTGGTTATTTTTTTCATGATGCAATTTCTTCCAGCTGAAACTGTCATCAGACCAATCACTGCAGCACAGCTGCAGAGCTCTCCTCTCCTCTCCTCTCTCTGATGATGAGAATTTGTTTCTGCTCACTTGAAGCTAATTTCTTTAAGATTATTAGGAAAGAGGGAGCTTCCTTGATTAAACAAATCATAAAACAAAATTATATTCAAATCAGTTAGTGCAGCGAGACATCCTTAGCGACTAACTGAAGTGAGCTTGATGCAACTCGACACAGGGGGGGAAGACAATCTCAGACTGCCCATTTCATTGTGTGTTCTTGTATTAAAGAGAAAAAAAGAAGGGGAAAGTGTTCCTCGTTTCATATACTTTGACACTAAACAGCCGGGACAAGGCCCATCAAAATCCCCCGCGCCGCCGCTGACAAGAGGAGGGAAGTGCAGTGTCGAAGTGACAGGTGTTAAGCTTTGACTAGTGAGGCTCAAAAGTTGGACACAGCCCTCAGGACATGTACACGGCCTCCGCCTCCTCCACCACTGCATTGAGAAAAGTGCTGACGCGGAGATAATGAGGAGAAAGGCTGACCTCGGAGATATGGCTCCAAAAGAGAAAGATCAAAGGAGTCATATTGATAAAAGTGAAACAAGGAAACATCGGCTGATGGTAGCAGAGAAAACATGACACCGCACCTATCGATTCATGGAGCAGCTGCGCACGGCGGTCCCTGGACGTTTTCTGACCGACACGTGCTTCATCTGCCGTCTCCAAACAACCTGAGCATCTACCAGCTGAGAAAGACTGTATTTTTACGGCTCCTGTTAGCCTCATTTTGGCTTTATGCACAATAATGGGTTCATTTTCTGTTCAAATTGTTCTCTAATATGTAGAGAATTGCCACAATCTTTGCCACGACTTTGATGTCGATTATTATATAACTATAGATATTTCACTTATGATTATGATAAATAATCACATATAAATAATATCTATAATTACAAATATTTAAGTATTCTTTAAACTTGTGTTTCCTTGTTGGACAAACATTTTGTGGACGGTGAAAACAGGATCATACCTTGAGATGTCTTGACCATTTGAAAAGTTTTGTCTTACCTAGGAGAGAAGCAAAAAAAACAAGAAAACATTAGTGAATTGCAGAAATCAATGGGCACTAACACAATAAGAACAAATCATGGACACAAACAAAAATGAGAGAAAATTGGTTCATGAATGTTTTCTTTCTTCATGATGTTTGTCTCTGAGCTGAGAAATCTGAAACTGGTGATTGACCGACAACAAAGACGTCTAAAGATTATTAATGTGTGAACGTTTGTGTGTTATTCTATTCAAGATGCAGCCAGGCATGTTGTTTTGCTGGTTCTGTTGTAATTTTTTTTTTTTTTTTTAACATAATAACATTGTGTGAGGTGAAGTGTAAATATTCATATTTATTTATTACACAAATACATGTTTTTTTTTTTCCTTTTTGTTTAAGTGAACAGATACTTCATAGTTAGAACTCAAGGTAACGTAAGAACAGTCCTTGCCAGATGTTTACTTATTAAACAACAACATTTCAAAACAGTATTTTTTCTCAGGAAAACACTGTAATAGCCAAACTAATGGAAAACTGGAGGAAATTAAAAGCTATTAAAAATAATCACATGATCTGGAACAATACGCCTTTTCTCATTTTTGTGTCTGTACCAGTCCTTTTGTGTGCATTTACCAATTTTCTCACTTTTTTAAAAAAAAAAAATTCAGTGATCACAAACAGAGGGAAAAAAAAAAGAATGACAAAGGACAAATTAGTAAAGATTTATGACGGTAAACTAAAAACCTACAAAACACAGCTAAACATCATTAAATATCTTAATATTACATAATAAATAGACTCAGGGTTACAACTAACAGAATAAATACACAACAGACGAGGCAACAAGGATAAAAACAAAGACAAAAAACTGTAAAAAGGCTTCATGATGAGGATTAAAGGATGTGATTCACATTCTACCATGGTGTTTGATCCTTAATATTAACCCGATATATTGTTGCCATTGTTTAAATTTTTGCTTCTGCACCCTAAAGTTCTGTCTCATTTTATCTTTAAAGAGGAAATCTGTAATAATCTGCTGTAATAAATCATAAAATGACCAGATCAAGAAAACATGCTAAGTTGACATCAAAGCTGCAGCTGCAAGGTCCTCTTTTGAAATGTCTATTACGGTCCGTAACTTGTCTTTTTGTTCACCTGTTCAAGGTGCTCCAAATCACTATGTGGACTGCAGCACTCATGTTTGCATGCACAATTGTTACATATTGCTGTTCAGACAGTATGAAAATGCTCTATGTGCATTGAATATGAGTAAATCAAGGGTGTATCTTCCAAAGATACTGTGGTTTTAGTACAATTTTCCCTCTTTGTTTCACCATCCCTCCCATGTTGCTGTCCAGCAAAGGAGTGAAAACAGTAAGTTTGGGAGAAACACACTTGATATGACTGTTGAAGTCAGCTTTGACTGAACTTTATATTGTATTTTCACACAATATGAAGACTGGATTTTGTCCTCCTCATCTCTTCCATTCAAATCATTTAGGAAGAATCATCATGGTCAGTATAGACTGGAGGAACAATTACAGTGACCAATAACTCTTTCAATGTACTTTTGGGAGTGTGAGAATTGTTTGAAGATGGATTTTAAAAAATGTGGACCTTTACCTCTAGGTATAAAATGTGTTTCTGAATTGTCCTGGTGAACTGACTCAAGGCTTTTACCGCCTCTGCCAAGTATGTGAGAAGGTTCAGGCCGTCTAGTCAGACAGTTTATAAACCCTTGGGGTGTCTCAATTTTTTGATATGCTGGATGGAGGCTGGATATTGTTGTTTGGACGAAATAGCTGAGACAAGACATTACTGGCCGTGTTTTATAGGGTATAATTAGACTGTTGGAAAGATTTTTCAGCAAGAAAACTCCACGCACCACTGTTGTGTCAGGTCCGTTTCCTGGTGCTGTACCAGTTGTTGTAAAACATCCATTTTTTTAATCACAACAAATAGAGACTGACTTGAAAGTGTAATTTTACTTTTGGAATAACTACAATATGAAGAAAGCAACTCAACTCTGGTGAGAAATTTAATTATCTGTGGAGAACAAGTTTCCCAGGTGCAGCAAACACCACAGCTACATTATGAAGGTGTGAGAGACTTGAAGGACTAGTGCGTCTACTAATTTGTATTGACATTTAGAGGCAAACTTGCAATTTTAGGGTTGCAACTATTATTTTCATTATCATTCATCTGCCAACCATTTTCTCAATTAATCAGTTAGTTGTTTGCTCCATAAAATGTTGATCAGTGTTGCCCAAAGCCCAAAATGACGTCCTAAAATGTCTTCTTTTGCCCACAACTCAAAGATATTCAGCTTACTGTCAAGGGAGTAAAGATACCAGAATATATTCACATTTGAGAAGCTAAAGTCAGAGAATTTGATTTTTCTTCTTACAAAGAAGAAAGAACAAGAAGAAAGACAGATTAACCAGTTATCAAAATTAGTGCTGCAATAATTAATTGGAAGATTAAGATAAAAGTCACTGATTGAAGCTTCTTAAATGTTATTTTTTTGGTTTATTTACTCCTCTGTGACAGTAAACAGAATATCTTTGGGTTGTGAGTGAAACAAAACATTTCAGAACGTCATCTTGGCCTTTGGGAAACAGTGACTGACATTTTTCACAATTTTCTAAAATTTCAAAACAAACAACTATTAATCGACGGATCAATCGACTATGAAAATGATCGGTAAATGCAGCAAAATCAAAATAGGCTATTAATTCAATGACTGACATCTTGATTAATCGAATGATTGTTGCAGCTTTATGCAACTCGCCTCACCCTCCCCTTCCAAGCGTGCAGGAGAACCCACGGTAGCTGTGAAACTTGGTGAAAAAAGGCTTTCTCTAGAGCCCGTGTTTGTTTTGTCCATTATGGGCTACTGTAGAAACATGGCAGTGCAACATGGCGGACTCCGTGGGGGAGAACCAGCTACCATCTGCGGATATAAACGGCTCATTCTAACGATTCTTATTTTCAGGTGATTATGTGCTAATAAAAACATACTTATGAATATTACACTCCATTTCTGCCAAATTCTGCCAATAAATCTCCATAAAACTTTCACACAGGAACGTTAACCTGCCTGATTGACCTCATTTGGTCACTTGGCGCCATGGCAACAGGGACAAATCCATCAAACTACAATAGTGATACCTACAGAGGAAAATGGAGACAAAAATCCCATCACAGAACAAAAACACAACTGACAGTGTGACTGACAGTGAAGCTAATCACACACACACACACACACACCTCTGGGCTCCCGCAGAGCCAGTAAAACCATCTCTGATCTTTCTTCTCCATCACTGACTAATGAGCTCATGATGATGAGAGATTTATCAAATCTCAGCTCGTCTTTCACAGCTGAGAAATCAGGGTTGAACCCCGAGCCAAGGCTGTTTACATCCCTGCACACATTATCGAGGAAGTCAGTCGAGGAAAGACAGAAACGGAAACACTTGCGGTGATGTCATGATGAAGAAAAGTAGGATCTTCTTCACAATCCAGCTCACATTTTCTCTGTTTCACCATAAATCGGCGGTGATGCAGCAGTTGGAATATCGATGGTGACACTGCCATTGTTATTCGTGGTATATTTTAATGAGGGCCCTGCTGCCTGTGTAATCATCCCTTTAATCGGCCCCACAGCATTTATGGACTTGTGAAGAAGCTCAGCCAGGTTCCTCCTCCAAGGGCCCCGTTTTCACACTCGCCGTCCGAAACACACTCACACACTCTCTCTACTGTACTGTATCTCCCATTCTTCCATCCATTCTTCCCTAATCATCTCTCTTCATGGATCTTCCCTCGCCGTGCCCAGAGGCCTACGGCATCTTTATAATCTGATCCTCCATCACTCTGTGGTTGGTGTGTGTGTGTGTGTGTGTGTGTGTGCGAGAGGGTGGTGCAGCTTGATTGATTGGAATTACTTGGCATCTTTTTAATCTAAAAATAGTTCTGCTGATACAGATAAATAGTTACATGCTTGTGGGGGGAAAATAAAAAAAAAAAAATACCTCGACTACTCAGTAAATAACAGCTGAACCCTTCCAGGGTTGCTTTAAAGAGGTGTGTGAGACGTGGATTGTGGATCTGCAGTATGAATGGTGCAATAATACAAAGCATAAAGTTAACGGTGCCCTGTATCAGTTTGACAACTACAATTAGGGCTGCAAATACAGTTATTTTCATTACTGATTGACGTAATGTTTTCACTTACTTGATTAATCATTAGAAAATTGAGATAAACAGCCATCATGTCCCACAGCTCACAATCTATTTAATCACAATCATGATCCATGATCTAAATTTTTTATATAAATACACTTGAGTATTACAATATTACGTTTCGTGATACTGTATTCATTCTCAAAAGAGTGTAACTGTGATATCATGATTAGAGAGGTGCATGATTAATCGACTACACAATGAAACATCACCACCCTTGCTAGTCCTTACCAGAAATACTAGTCAGCTGAACTTTGTTTGTTTGTTTAGCAATATTTTATTCATGTACAATGACAGTTAACTGTTGCCTTTAAAGTGTTATGCAACTGCCCGCTACTAGGTGAGGCTGCAGCCTCATCAGACGGCAGCCCCATCTCGCCCAGCGCGTGCTGGATGTTGTTATCGGCAAAACGGACAGATGACAGCTCGTAAAACCAGCGCGGTTTGGCAGTGTTTTGAAAGAGAAAATAAAATTAGGTTGAATGTAGGCTGCATCAGAATAAACTAGTATGAAACCACTTGACTGGAGCAACATGTGACCGCATTCAGCACAGACATGGACATTAACCTGCAAGCAGAGCTGCTGCTGCTGTTAGCCCTGCTAATGTTAGCCACACTGTGTGGCAGCTAACGTCAGTTCTGGGTAAACGCATGTTGGATGGTGGTTGTTTGCTCACAGATACTGTGATACTTTTCGGTCCGAAAAGGTGAAGCATTTAGCAAGTTTTTGTCAAGATTTGTAGGTCAACGTGCAACATTCATATTACACAGTGCAAAGTGAAACACATTTGACCAGCATTTAAAACACGATTTGTCGACTGAAGACTGTGATTAACGGCTTCTTGAATCGTAACCACTCTAAAGTGGTAAGTATCGTTTCGCCAGATTCTTGCCTATAAACAGCCCTGAGACGTAGTGCAATGAACAGCAGCAACAGCTTCTTTTTATTTTCTCTCCCATATGTCAAAAACAGAACTTAGGTAACAACTCTATGGCTGCTCTGTGGGGACAAACTATGTCGAATACAGAAAACTTTTAAATTCAAATGTTATGATGGTAGAGGACTCAGCGGTCGATTACTGTCAGCCATCGTGATGGACGATATCATCAGCCCAACTGTACTTGCTCATCTACATTTAGCTACTTAGCTTGCATTTTGCTAACAATAGTTAACTCAACACGTGACTACAGTACCAGTCAACAGTTTGGACGCATCTTCTCATTCAATGTTTTTCTTTATTTTTTATTATTTTCCTGCATCGTAGATTAACACTGGAGACATCAAAACTATGAAATATGGTACCCTCACACACTGTCCTCTGCACTTGCAATCAAAGATTTTATAACATCACTGTATTAAATGTTTGATTGCAAGTGCAGGAGAGAGGGTGTGAGATTCTTTTTGCTTTTCATTGTTGACCCTTGGTCTTCTCCTATGCATCTGTCATCCTATAAGTGTGCAAAAAGTTTTTTGCTCTTTGACATTTTAGATTTTTTAAAGTTTCCAGCTTTTGCTTTGATGGCAGCTTTGCACACTGTTGGTATTAATCTGAACCATTTCTTATAAAGAAAAAACACTGAATGAGAAGTGCGTCCAGACCTTTGACTGGTAATATATATGACGCTTTAACAGGTCCCCCAGCAACATCTTTTAACCATCTTCAAAATGTGGTTTTCTTTTCAACATGTACAAGTCTTGCACATAGCACATCTAAGTACAGGAAACAGGAAAGGAGAAAGTTAATCAAGTTTCTTTACCAAGTTTGCTCAACTGTTATTGGGGCACAGAGTAAAAAGGGGATCGACTTGGGAAGGGTCAATTATTTAAAACAGAAAAACTTCACATTTGAGAAGCTGGAATCAAGCAATATTTTGCATCTTTGCTGGTTAATTAACTTCAAGAGACATGAATCAATAATTGAAATAGTCAGAAAAAAAACAATATGCTTTCAGATATTAGACAATCATAGTTTATATTTTGTGTACAAATAAAACTGCTCATCTCAAAATGATGCTTTTATTTCGTGTTTTGTCTTCTAACGTCTCTAAAAAAAAATGAAACAAAGCAAATAATAAGTGGGTGAAATGACTTCACTGAAATAAAGTGTGTTGCACCAGATGGTCGAATTGCCGTATTTGCCAAATTTTAAAAAAATTGCCAAAGTATGAACAAAAAGAGCTGAAGCTGCACTGAAAGCAGCTGACATACAGTAATCTCACCCAGTTCTCACACATTCCCTGAGCTTTAAGAGCAGAAACAGTCTAGGACTGAATCCAGATGAGACGTGTTAGTGATCTTTTGCCATTCGCAGTGACAGCCGGTGACGGAGGCAGCAGGTTGCTTTGGTGAGGGTGGAGACGCCCTCCTCCTTACCCTCCTTCTCAAGGCGCGTAGAGAAGAACAGGTGAGCGCAGAGGAGAGGGGAAGGTTTGGCAGCTGGGGTCCTAGCAGTCTTTTCAGGCATTCATTATTTAGCCCGTCTAAAAATACATCAGAGGCTGCCTCCCTTCCAGCACATGGTGCATCTGAATTTCACAGCATCCTGCTCTCAGCCGCTCAATCTGATCTGAGGAGCTGCTTGATCTACTGTACATCAAGGTAACGCGTGTGCACACGCACACACACACACACACACACAAAATGTCACAGATGCATAAAGAAACATGGATGCATTTAATCAGAAACAGAAAAGAGAGAAACAGAAGAAACATTCAGTCACACTTTATTTTACAGTACACTAATAAGACGTAACAAGCTGTACTTTCAAATAAGACAAAAACTAGAAATATGTTGTTTATTAGGCAGTAGTTATACCTTGCATAGACACCATGCACCCAACGATACACTAACAAGACGTAAGAGGCCATACTTTGCAACAAATTAGACAAAAACTGAAAATATGTTCTTCATTAGACAGTATTAGACCCTTTGTTAGACCCTTATTATTCTTATTTTAGAGGGTCATTTAGGACAGATTACAACAGAATTGTACAGTAAACAAAAGTGTCAAGAGTCCTGCACCAGGTTGGGTATCCGCAGGTACCCAGCAGGAGATCTGCAAAACATGTAACAGGCCAAAAATATATTTATATAAATTCATGAGTGCTGGCACGCATAAAAATAAATTAATTGCAGGCAGGCGACAGGTGGGAACAATATATCACCTACAGTACAATAATATTTTTTTCCCTGGAGAAATGATTATGCAGTATTTATTATATTTATATTCACTAATACAGTAACATCAAGCCCAATTAGCCAGCAGGATTTTATTGTGAAAGTCTAAGACACAACCTTTGACCCCACATCCTGCCAAACAATGGGACGTCACGGTCCGATCTTACAGCGATGTGGGCTAAAAACTAAAAAATAGCCAGCGGAGGATACCACATTGTGGACAGTACATCATCGAAGGCCAAGTCATACGTTTGGGTAGATGGCAAAAAGTTTCATAAAGTTATTAGCTTTTGATAGCCGTAAACGAGGCTCGGCGTCACTATGGAAACACATCAACAGCTGCAGGAGCACGTTTGCTGCAAACACAAGTGAGTGACTGTGTGTGTTGAATCACGGGTGCAGGTCGTGGGGCTTGTAGTCATCATTTTGGGCGGGTGCAGATTTGACCTGGAAATAATTGCGGGTAACGGGTCGGTTCTGGTTCTCTGCTTTCCAGACATGGGCGGGGGCGGGTTTACAGAACAGGACCCCTGCAGGACTCTAAGATGCGTATAAGACCTTCTTAAAGGGTAATTAGAGACACATTAGAACAGAACTGTACTGTAAACTAGTTTTAGTTTACAGTACAGTTCTGTTGTAATAAGTCCCTAATTACCCTCTAGTAAAGTCTAATAAAGGTCTAATAAAGAACATTTTCTTTATTTTTTGTCTAATTTGATACAAAGTACAGCTTGTTGGTGTCTAATAAGAGTATAGTTGTGCTGGTTTACTGTCTAATAAAGAACATTATTTCTAGTTTTTGTGACCAAACATTAATTAATTGACATTTCTACAATAAATTAAAGGTGCTGGACATTCACTGACTCAAAGTCAAGTCCTTTGAAGACATTCAAAAGCACAATCTCTTGTGCAGGCCTGCTAATTTATGCCAACAGCACAGCAACGTGACAGTAATTTGTACACAAGCAAGCAGAGCTCACAACACCTCAAGAAAATTAGCTAAGTGAACCAGATATGCCTCACAGGCAGCGTCCTCTTAACACCATGTATCCCTGATGAGTTTCACATGCTGCCTCCTGTTAGAGAGCGCTCTGCGTCTGGGGCTTGTAATGTAAGACGCAGTCCATGAAATCAAACATCTCGCAGGTCACAGATTGGACAGCGCTCATTGTTAATTGCATTGGGGAGAGAATGTCAACTTAATTATTTCAGCCCGAGCTGGAAATGATTCCTTGCAAATCTATTAGACACGTATGCTATGCGAGTCATGTACTGAGTCTCACAAGTCAATAAGCAGAGAGTCCGGCAGGACAGATGAGTGGCTCTAACAGGCCGGCTGTGATTTAGATGACCAGATTATGATGGTAAAACGTTAAATCTGCTCTGATTAAGGCTGGACTTTTGAGTATAACTGACCTGAGTCGATGTTTACTCACATACTTAATATAGATTTATTCCTTCTTCCGTTCTGATCAATAGACTGAAGGCATGTTCATTTACCTTCACATAAAATATATTTCAGGATGCACAATAAGTATCAGGGCCAGAGGAAAAGGGAATATATTATTTATTATTCTGATAATGAAGTGGCATATGACGATGTCCACAGTCAAACATCTTGATGGATGAAAATATCATTGTTGTATTTCTCTTAGTGCATGAAGCTGAAAAAAGACAGTAGATTTAGAAATAATTTTTGTGTTTGCACCAACATTAAAACATGCTTTCACTGGGCGCTAAATCCTGTCATTAAATAAGCTGTTTTTTTCTTTAGTACATCAGGTGCAAGGAGCTGTAATAATAATTAGAATAATAAACCCATCCTTCGTTTTTGCACTCTCGGGCTGACATGCCTTATTCATCAGTTTTAAGGTCCAACATTTTTTGATAAATTGCTCTAACTGGCTTTTTACTCACAAACCTTTTATTGCGCTTTCATTAACGAGATTTAACCCTGCAAAAGGAAAATTTACCTGCATTTGGCTGTTGCTGGGTCTTAATTTTGGACCATGTCTGTGTTTGGTAGTGTGCTGTGTGGATCGGGGGGCTTTTAAATCAGGATGTTATGATTGTAGGAGGGTCATTGATGACTGTCAGGCATCACGATGGACGCCAAATCCTAGCTATAATAATATCTGATTTGACCGATTATGTCAAAACATTGAATTTGAATTTAAAGGCAAGATACTCTATAAAAGCTTAAGTGTACTTTTGAAGGTTTTTCATGAACCTTAATAGAAAAAATAAAAGAAAATTTGAAGAGTCAGAACCGTTCTTTGTTTTTCTTGTAATGGGAATGTCAAGTAGATTTGGACTGTCCTCTGAGAGGCAGTTTGTGGCGCAGCACAGAATATATGGACCCATTAAAAGCACACCAGACAAAAACAACTATCATCCGTGACAGCTGTCATAAATAAAGTCACAGTCCAGGTAGGCATTAAAGTGCACGTCAATATCTATATACCAACAATTATAGACCTGATGAATAAGGAGTGTCGGCCAGAGAGCGCAAAAATTTACAAAAGGACAAACTACTAGCTTTTTTCAGCTTGCATTGCCCCAACCCTAATTGGAACAACCTTAGTTATATGATTTTTTTCATGAGAAGCAGCTAATTATCGATTATCGCTTTGGCTGAAAAAAATCAATTATTCTTATTCTATTCTACTTATTCTGTCTATCATTTGTTTTGATTAATTGAATAATAATTTGATTTATAAAATATCAGAAAATAGTAGGAGAAAGACTCTCATCACGATTTCTAAGAGCCAAAGATGATACCTGAAATAACTTTTTTTGTCTGAACAACAGCCCAAAACTAAAAATGAATTTTCCACATTGATGCAAACCAGAGAAAAGCAACAAACCCTCACATTTCTTTGATTGAGGACATATTTGACATTTTTGCCTGATAAATGAATTTCTGCTTCAACAAACCAGCAAACACACTGAATATAATTATGAATGATCTGCAAGGGAAATGGTTTGATATTAAAAGGCTGTTGACTGAAGTCATCCAATCAGCCGTAGAGAGTGAGACGCAACTGGTTAGTGATTTTCAGTTTGGTGCAATTGACTCTGAGATCTTCCATCAGCTCGAGCTCCAATTGAACCAGTTCAGTGTTCGAGGGCGAAGTAAACAGATCAATTCTGCATTTAAGCACTCCACGGGTGCAGGCCCTCTCGAGAGCCACACAAAAAAATCACGATCCATCTCACATGCACGCTGCAGACAGACACAAAGAGTCTGTCGACGGGCCGACGCCGTATGCAAATGGGCTTCTCACATCTCCCTGTGCAGAACGAGCAGCGAACGGCGTGTGTATCTGTGTTTTTTTTTTTCTATTTTGGCCTGCGTGTATGCACAGACATCATGGCGTGATTCAAAACTGCACACATAAGAGGAAATCCTGATGTATGCATTTATCACAAAACTCAGCACTACTCAGTATAAAACGCCGCACAACAATCGCAGCCGTGCCCCAGTTATGAGCAGGGACTGATGGGAACACAGCTTAGAGGGAGGTAAAGTATTGGCAGGGGAGAAGGGACCAGAGAAGGGGAAAGCAGACTACTTCAAAGACCGAATGTGAGCCGGTGGCTCAAAGCATGCTGATTGTACGTGACGGGAAATCTACAGCAGGATCTTAGCAGCCTGACAGAGCAGATGGAAATGAGATTTTTCATCACTGAAGGATATATCTGATAGCTAACAAACTTTGTGAGAAATATCTTCACTGTGAGAAACTCTGGCGAGGCTGACATTTCGCATTCCATTTTATGATGTATGCATGTAAAATGGGTCATAGACTTTAGATGTTTATTAGCAGTTTTGTTTGGAATAAAAGAGTAATGCAGTTTACCGCTGTAGAACAACTCAGACTGCAGCGGGTAAAATAAATAAAACCAAAGAACAGTAATTAAAATTTAAAAGGGCAACAAGCAATCCATGACTTCTGTCTGTCTGGGGAATTTTGCAAAGGCAGAAATCTCAGCATCTTCGTTAGTGTTTGACACATCATCAGGGTGAGGTTCAGTAGTCGGTTCAATTTTGGGATCCAGTTCCAAAAGCGCCCAGATTCATTAAACTCATTAAATTAAAATTCATTATCTCCTTGTTTTGTTTTTTTTTTTTGTTTTTTTTTTCCTTGAATGTCAAACTGATTGAACTTATTTCTAACTTTTTATGAGCTGCAAAAACTTAGTTAAACAATTGATTTGTCAATCAAAAGAAAATTTGTCATCAACTATTTTGATAAGTGATTCATCACACACTGGTCGAACTGTGATTTGTGATTTTTTTTGCAGTTTATAGATGAAACAATTAAACAATTAATTGTGAATATAAAAAGCAGATTAATCGATGAAGATAATCGTTAGTTCCAGCCCAAGACTTTTTAACAGATCTTATAAGATCTGACATAAGATTTGAAAGGATTCAGATAATTTGACTTGATCCAGATTTGATAAGATGATATCGAACTAGAACTGGGCAAGATATCGACATTACATCAATATTGTGATATAATAGGGCTGACCGATTTAGAAAAAAACATCTAATCTAATCTAATTATCATTATTGCAAAATAAACCCTGACAGGGTGGTACAGTACAGTCAATAATTTGACACAAGATATTATTTATTCATAAATTACTTAACTGATTTAAGAATTATTTTATTACTCCTCCAGAGTCTATATGACCAGAACTGCATCATAGCAACGTCTGTCTTCAACGGTCTGTCTTCATAGCGTCGTTCTTCACAGCAACGGTCTGCTCTTCATAGCGGTCTGTTCTTCACAGCAACGGTCTGCTCTTCATAGCAATGGTCTGTTCTGCATAGCAATGGTCTGTTCATCAATGGTCTGTTCTGCATAGCAACGGTCTGCTCTTCATAGCAACAGTCTGTTCTGCACAGCAACAGTCTGTTCATTATAGCAACGGTCTGTTCTCTAGAACGGTCTGTTCATCATAGCAACGGTCTGTTCCTCATAGCAACGGTCTGCCATTCAGATATAACAGACCATAGAATGCTCTAACTGACCAATCAGAATCAAGTTTTTAACAAAACCAAGTAATAAATTGTGATATGGTCTACTTGTCTTTGTCTGGTTTTAAAAGCTGCATTACAGTACAAAGTTGACTTTTTTCTGAACTTACCAGACTGTTCTAGCTGTTCTATTATTTGCCTCTACCCAATTAGCCATTATATCCACATTACTGATAATTATTTATCAAAAATCTTGTTGTGTTAATATTTTGTCAAAACACAAATAGTCATTTCTACAATACTGTCACAATATTAGTAAATACGAATATATTTGGTCAAAATTATTGGCCCAGCCCTATATTGAACCCCAATCCTTTATATCACAAGTGTTCATATATATAAAAATTGTGTGTGTATCATCTTCTGCTGTGGAGCAGCGAAAACGCATCTATAATGTGACGATCGGTTTATAAAGGTTTAAGGCTTCATCCTGTGATTTCTTACATTTTCTCTTCATTCCTTCATAATGAGAAACCCTTCAATCCAGGAACAAAGTAGTCTAAAAATAAAACACCACATATATTTTCAAATGCACTTCAGTCATGTCTCGTTACTTAACGTGAGCCCCGAACAACCGAGCTGGATTTGATTATTTAATGTATAGGCTCAGAGTGTTGCAGTAATACTCCTGACTGTTGACCTGAACGTGTACGAGATGGGAGTCATCTCCATCTCTGTCATCCATCAGGGGAGTGCGTAAAGCTTTCATATAGATGATCTCACTCTGCCGGCGGCAACACACACATCTAATTATGCATACGTACACACAGCATTATATAACTGATTTACAGTAACAACCCTGATCGTAACCTGATTCTATTTCTGACCTGTAAACCCTGAATGCAAACGCTGCTCGAAGAAATGCAAACCAGAGCAACTGTCCTCTCGTCTCTCTGCTGTGGCTCCTGACCCCTGTGAGGACATTCGGTCACGGCAAGCAGCACTGGAAGGTTTACTCAAGGACGGCACTTAAGTACACATTTAAGGGTTCTTTACTTCAATACTTCCATTTTATGAGACTTTATAATTCTATTAGACAGAAGAAAATACTTTTTACTCCAGTATTTGACACCTAGAGCTACTTTGCAGATTAAGATTTTAATAGGGATAAATATCATTAGGATTTTATTAATACCAATATTGATGTACTGATATCAGTGCTCTTACTGATATACTCGCAATAATTTGGTGCAATAATTAAAGATATGACCTTAAAAGATTAAATAGTTTTATGATTTTTAGGCAGAAATAAGTTAACTTGTTTCCTGAGTGATTGTATTTTGCTACATTTACATTTTTTGAACATGTTGCCCTGAGAATTTATTTATCATTATTATTATTATTTAGATTATGTAAATGTTACATAAATACCGATATCATTAATCCAGGAGCTTATCAATATTTCAGCACTGACCAGTCAGGATTTGGTGGTGGTTTACTACCTGTTCTCGACACCCATCCCTAGATTTTGCATATGAAACATATGATCAATCTCTAAAATGTTAATAATATTAATGTATTTTATTCATGTTGTGCTTTTTAAGTTTCTAGAAAACACAATAAATGTTAGGATTTATAAATTAAATTACCTAAATGTGTATAACGAAGTAAAAAATTTGCTTCACCTCAATGAGCACAAAAACATTAAAACTTTACTTACATGTTAATACATCTGTAATAGACAAGAGTTGAAATGATAAGTTGATTAATCAATTAGTTGACAAACAGAAAATTATTCTGATAATCAATTATTCAAAATCAACAGATTTTGTCCGCTGTGCCAATAAGATAACTCAAAGTCTAGATAATTTTGGACTGTTTTCAGGCTACAGAATCAATTTTCAAAGAAATTCTTCCAAACAGCTCATGTGTTTCATCCAAAAGGTTAACATTAGACATTTATTTTAATGTGTTACATAAGAATAACTTTGACAAACTGTTAAATAAAGTCAAAGCAGACCCACAAAAATGGTCCAAATCATCACTGTGGTTACCCAATGGAGTTCAAACTGTTAAAATTAACATTTTGGCGAAGTTTCTTTTCAAGTGCCTTCTTTCAGACAAAATTATTCTTCTGGCAGCTCAATAAAATTATTCTCTCTTTTGTACGGGCAGTGAAGGTGGCGAGAATAAGAAAAAGCGCTCTACAAGAGGCACGATGGGACAGTGGACAAGGCAGGCATAATGTTCTGTTTAACTGGGCAGCAAATATATGAAAAATACTCACTTGGATATATGAGAATGAGTTGGACTTGTTCCTGTTACACATCCTTACTTGCAGCTTTAACATTCTCTCATTAACCCCTCTCAGCTGTAAACTTTGTCAAACACACAGTGTGTTTACATCTGCATTAGTATCCTGGTTTTGATCATATTCAGGATGAAGTGTTTACACAGAACATGAAAAACCTGATTATTCATATCAAAATATAATATAATGATCATAAGGGACCTGCGGATTGACAGTCAGAAACCTGGATACCGTGTCGATTCACACCATCCTAATATGAGATGGTTTTCTATGGAGTATTCGGGTAGTATATGCAGGTTTGAAGGTATAGTAATCCGAATGTCTGAATGGGCCAATATACCAAGTTGACTAAAAAAAATGTCATTTACACCATGTTTTTAGCCTGAATCTTCACTGTAGATCCTGAGCTTTGCGCCATGTTCATGTGTACATGAACTGGGCATGTGTGTGGTGTGACGGTACACAAACGACATGTCAGGACTTTAGGAGACTTGGATTACACACAACAAGCAGTATGGAGGCATTTTATGTCTTTTTCCAATTGTTTTTTTTTTTTTTTTTTAACATGTGAAAACTGGTCACCATTCACTTACATTGTTTGGGAGATTCTGCAACACTGTTTTCCTGTGAAACTCCAGCAGTGTTTTGTGAACTAAAAAACTAAACCCGACCTTCATCGGCTTGAAGGTGAGTAGATAATGACTGAAATTTCATTTTGGGGTGAACTATCCCTTTAAAGGAGAAAAGTCTGCACACTGTTAGGCTCCACAAAATATTTTAATTCTAAGTATATTGAGTACATGAGTATGTGAGTATATTCAGGTTTCTGAAACCAGGATAAGCTGTTTACATGTGTAAAACATATCCCGGATACCAGGGGTGAAAGTAACTAATTACAAATACTCAAAATACTGTAACGCAGCAGTTATTTTGGTTATTTGTATTTTATGAGTAGATTTTCAAGTCTGTACTTTTACTTGTACTTAAGAATACATAACACTATGTAATGTACTTAGTTACTTTTAAAATCATAGTTGAGTACTGAGTACAAATTGAATCAATATCCAAACCTTTCACCTGCATTTTAAAAGCCAACAAAGTTATCTGATCGCAAATGGGCCAATGAAAATCATGAGATGCAAACAAACAAACAAACAAACAAAAAAAAACATAAAACAAAATGCTGCAGCAGCACACGTTTGGAATAAGATGTTATTGATTAATGATCAATCGTTGTTACGAATTTAATCAATTATAAATGTATTCATGGATATTTAATCAGTAATCACGGCAGTAACATTCGGCATTGTTTCGTCGAGCCTCGTTATGTAAAGAAACTTATTAAACTGAAAATGAGAAAAGAAAAACGTGTTTTGTATCTTATAAATTATTAATGATTAATCGATTGTTAGCGTTTTAAACCATCAGTTAAAGAAATACAAATAGGGATTTTCAGCCCTAGTTTGGAGCGGTGACTGTGACCACTGAGCAGAACAGAAGAGGAGTAATTCAGACTGAAGATCTGGAGAAACAGAAACCCCCACTGATAATGAATTAAGAGTAACTAATACTCTGAGTAGTTTTTGAGACAAATACTTTTACTTCAATAAAATAACAATACAGCAATATTTTAGCAACGTAACAGTACTTGTACTCTTTCCACCACTGCCAGATGCACCAAAAACCAGATCATAACCGGGATACCAGCGTACATGTAAACAAATTCACAGTTGTTGTGTCAACTCTGAAAATATGACACATTTCCTCAAACACTTCAGGTTATTCATCCACAGTCTCTCTGGCCCGTTATGCAAGAACCATCTATTTTTACCCTCTCACCTTAAGTCTGCCTACACACTTTGAAATAACAGAGGTATGATATCATTCATTCATAAACTGGAAAAAAAAAATCAAAGTCTCTCTCAGAAGGTCGGCGAAGAAATTTTACTTTCATATTTTTGATAAGTAGCTGCAGTTCCCATTGCTTAGAAATGCACTTTCCCATCACTTTTTGTCCAACTGGACGTCTGTATCTGTGTCATGATTCTGAAAATTTCTAATTATCTATAGCTGGTATGTGCTTTAAGTATAAAACAATTATTTATCTTGTAAAAAGTGGACCAACTGGAGGGTGGGTGTTTTTTGGTTTTATTTAATTTTTTTATTTTCTGTTATTTTTGTCTCCCTTTGTTCATCTGTATGTACGTCTGAACAGCTGAACATGTCTAATTATTTGTAGCTTATAGCTTATATATACATATCCTCCATGTACCAATGGGGGTGGAGGGGAGGGGTGTGGGGGTTAGTTTTATTTTCTGCTATTTCTGTTTTCCTTTGTTTTCTGTATGCAACTCTGTGTTTCTGTTTAAACAAATATAAAACTGGAATTGTTTGTACTTTCAAATGCCGTGTAAATACTGTATGATCTGATGTCCCAATAAAACGGCAGGAATTGTCTGGTTCTGTGAGAATATTTTCAGGTTTTTCTTCCTTTTTTATGATGGTAAAATCACTTTTTTTTTTTTTTTTTTGACGGTTTGTTGGACACAACAGGTCATTTTAATAGACTGATATTTTTGATTGATTTCTGAATTTTATAGACCGACGCCCTGCCAAAACATTAGCCTTTGGCCGGGGGCACCCCTTTTTTGTGAGGCATATTAAAAAATTCACTGACAACACAAGAGCAAACAAAAAAAGAAAAAATAAAGACTATATTCCTTTAAATTTATGAATGAAATAATAGTTACATGTCAAATAACATATAATATATTATATATTATATTTCATAATACACATAATTATAAATATTCCACTTTGGGGTGAAAATTATCTCTTTTTTTTAAGTATTTTCTCTCATCTTCCCTCCAGTTTGCAAATCATGTGATAGACCAAACTGATTATCAATAATAATCATTAGTCATGATATATACATTATAATAATAAAACACTTTGAAAGGAATCTACATTGGAAATAATTTCAAATTATATTTTGAATTGACCTTTGTCACCGAGTTCACACTGTGGTATTTGTACCTGTACTCAAGTAAAGGATTTAAATACTTCCAGCACTGTTCCTAAGTACACAAAACAAGATCACACATGGCTGCTCACGTGTTCTGCTAAACGACACGCCTCAGATCTGGAAATACCGGCTCAGAGAGGAGCAGAAAGTTGTCAGAGGAGCTCACGGCCTCCCTCTAAATCAACAGTAAGGAGGAACATCCAGTTATCCACCTCTGCAGCAGGAGCGGTGCACTCCGGCCAGCTCTGCAGCAGACAATGGACTATTTATCTAAGCCCTTTCTTTCTGTCAGCTCCCGGGACACATGTGGGCATGTTCATTCACCCACCTACACACACACACAACACACACACACACACAGCACTCTTGATTCCATCTATGTAAGCACAATGTAAGCATGGCATTAAGAGCCATGAGTGAAAAAAAGCAATGCTGTTTTCCTCTTTACGGGCAGAGCTTGAGTGATCTACTCTTTGACTCCAGGGCAAGTGGTTCAACAGAGACACATACCTCAGCACAGCTCCCCATGGCAATGCACAAGTGTGTGTGTGCGTCTGAGAGTACAATGCATGTGTGTACATGTGTGTCTGTCTGTGGAAGGAAGGGCCAGATGGGCAAAAGAGGAGAACAGAGCCAAATAAAAAAGGATGATAGCAAAAAGAGAAGAAGGAGGAGGAGGAGGAGATGAAGAAGAAGAGGGGAAATGGGAGAGAGGGCACTTGGAGCGGAAATGCTTCAGTGCCTCTGCGGCCTGCCACCTCATATCACGGAGCATCCGCTGACAGATGAATGCAGGAGAGCCCAATAATAGAAATGCTCGGGCATAAACGCCCGGATGAAGGGGAGGAGCTCCTGTGTGCGAGCTGATGCGTAAAGATGGCGGGGGGGGTTAGCCAGGGGTCAGCACGTCTCAACGACGGCTATCCAAACGTGGAGCAGCGAGTACAAAAACCTGTACGAGGTTCTGATTTGTCTCTGCCAGACTGGTTAACTTTTTGGTTTCACAGAGCACGCTTCAGTACTGTTGCCATGGCAACCTGTACCTTGAGCCTAGACTTATTATCCAAGATGGCTAATTTTACCCGTTTTACCCTGCGCTGCTTTGACTGTGCCTGTGCTTTGTTTCCAAATGTGTTGCTGCTGCAACTGCCAAGGGTCATAAACAAAGTGTTTCTAAGATAAGGAGCTGTGATGTGAGAGCAGCTGACAAGACCGCGTTACCAAAATGTCTTTGACCTGGAAACAGCTTCCAGAAGACTCCATGATCAGACTGCTACATCATCATGAAAGGAACACCTCCTGATATTAATTGATATCTAGATTACATAAAGGACGGTTTATTAAATAGGCCTAACAGGCACAGGGTTGAAATGAGCATTACTTCTAACATTTATTGATTTACAATCAAAAGGTCCAGTTCATTTTTCTACACTCCTACGACTGATCCAAGTCCTTTCATACGGAGTATTCGACAATACCAAGCACACATCCAATATTTCTTTTTATTCCATATTTGTGCAATAGTTGGTTTATGTCATTTAAAATCCGGGCACTTGTCCTGTTGCAGTGGTGAAATTTTTTGAAGCAGATTAGGGGCTTTTGGCACAACTTTACCTGCTTCCAAAGTGCACAGGGAAGGGAAAATGGGGCTCCAAAGGTTAAATTCCAGCAATACTTGTAGTATGTTGGATAAATTTATTGGCAGACCAACATGTTTCAGCTTTGACCTTCATCAGGGACTAATTAGATAATGAAAGAGTACAAAGGCAACAAGATACATGATAAAATAATATATATCAACAGAATAAAAAAAACCTTCATAAAAAAAAAAAAAAACACTACAAAACCACATAAATGAGAGATATTTAGGAGCCTCTGCAAAAATGCATTCATTGAAAAGTCCTCATTCATGCCCCCTGGAAACAAACTTTTGTAATTGGAAATCCAAAATGCTTCTGTCCTTTTCCTCAGAGACCTGACATTACCACCTCTTTGGCTGGACTTAATCACTTTTCCACCCATAAAAAACAAAACAAAACAAGATGAAATGTGATGTTGCTTTTCATTGAAATGTTTTTTTTATTAAAGCTTCTATAAGGAGTTTTTAACTGGTTCTGAAACAGTCTCAATTTAATACTGATGCCTCTATATGGCCTATAAGCAAACGAGACCATCAGCGAGAAGATTAGTTATTTCTATATAGTCATTCTTAATGCTCGCCACTGGGTTGGATTCACCTTGAAATCAGATGAAACAACGGGCAGAGTTACACTGAGTCACGCATTAGCCAGTTAAAAGGGAGCAGGAGAAAGTTTTATTTAGATATTTTTATCTTTGATGTTATATTTTGCGGTTATTTTGCAGGCAACAACACCACTTTTCTCCACAGGGTCTTCCAAAATCAACAGTATGTAAATGTTCCTTATAGTAGCTTTAAGTATATCACATGAAGACATAAACTTGACTGCCATCACCCCTTGGTTGCACTTCTCCAGTTTACGGACCAAAGATGGTATCACCCATGTCCCTACTTAGACAAGTCCATCACCTTTCTGCCAGTCTGGGAAAACAATTGGTCTAAAGTCACGTGACCATGCGCCCAAACCATCTTCATAGGCACATAGGTGCCCTGTTGGCTGATATGTGTGTGTGTGGATGTACATGATTGGTTGTCTTTTATACTTCTGAATTTTTGTTCTGTTTCATACCCTACTTAAGCGTTGTTTGTAATGTGTTTCGTGATGACCCTGTTGAAGGCCGAAGCTAAAACGTGTTAGTCTGCAAACAAAGCCGTTCATACAAACTACAAGTGTTGGTGGAGTTTTCACCTCTTGAGTGGTGAAACAAACTTTGCAAATGAAATCTGGAAAAAAAAGGTTTCTTTTCTGCAAACGAGTTTTATATAATCATCCATCCAGAAGAATCAGAAATGAAGGACATAGACTGAAAAGTGTACTGTTAAAGGACCAGTGTGAAGGATTTATTGGCATCTAGCAGTGAGCCTGCAGAATGCAAACACCTCGTTTTACTCCCCACTTCCAAGCAGGTCAGATGTCTGCAATCTTTATTCTTAAAAGAGCAAAAAAACATAAAAATATCTAAAACGACAACTATTTTTTTATTTCTCTGACACTTTTCTTTTTTTGAATTTGGCATCCGTAGCGAGTCTGGGAAGGCAAAATTTATGGAAAGAGGTGCCGAGCGTAACAGGTGAAACAGGGAGAATGTAAGAATCACTTAGGCCTGCACCAATTAAAAATGAGAATTAACATCAAAAAATGCTATTCTTTTCCACACAATTTTTCTTTTCAAAGCCAGGGGGCCACCAGAGGTGGGCAAAAAGAGCCGTGGTTCTGGAGCTGCAGATTGCTAACCCCCTGTGAAAGAGAACCTATGGTGGCACGTAAAATGGGAAAAATGGGAATTGTTATGTTTGTCTGCTCTGGGCTGCTGTAGAAACATCCTGGTGCAACATGGCAAGCCTTCTGGGAAGAGGACATGCGTCCTCTATAGATATAAACGCTTATTCTGAAGTTATGAAAACATTATTCTTATTTCCAGGTTATTATACACTAATGAAAACATACTTATGAATATTATATTTAATTTCTGCCACATTCTGACAATAGATCCCCCTAAATCTTGCACACTGGACCTTTAAGAACAGTTCTGCATTAAAGCTTCCCTGTGGAGTTTTGTTGCTGCTGTTTGTATTGTGTGTATCCTCAGGGTCAAACTAACACTTTGAGTGCTTTTCTTTCCCAACGCGTGACCTCGTACGCACGCACGAGACAAACAAAACGAGGACTCGCTCATAACAAACTGCTCCACAGCACTACTGGTGGTTACAAACTCCACAGGGTGCCTTTCAGCCGAGACTGTGACTTTTGAAAGAAGAATTCAAAACACTGTTTTTTCTTTTTCTTGCTTTACTCACTTCGCTACGACCAGTGGACATTACTTGTCCTGACTTCCTGACTTGCTGAGTTTATGACTCCTCTCTACTTGAGCCACTGTTATGCTACATTTTACCATTATCCTGTAGTTGTGGTTTGTGGCCGCTGTGAATAGCGTTCAGCAAAAGTTACACAGCCTTGCTTTATGAAAAGACAACCTTCATCACAGGTTTCCTTGGTTGGTTTCCTGTAATATTTGTCAAAAAGCAAAAGAACTGCAGGCAGTGTAGCTCACGACGAATCCTTTAACTTGTTTGAGCCGAGGCGTTCAGTTTTTCATGCTGTAATCTCTCCAAGGGTTGGAAATATTGGAAATATTGGACGTTTATATTCCAAGAATCACCCTCTGCAGAATTTATATGTCTGATCTAAGCTATCAGAGATTCAGAGTATAAATTATAGATGTGTGCATGTGCACCCCTCCCTGCTTTTCAGATATTTTTCTCCTTGCCCCGCTTTCATCTGATAAATCAGGTAAAAAAAAAAAAAAAAAAGTAGTGCCATGTATCGTGGGGCAGGGTGGGGTTAGCGTTTCAGGGAGAGATGACGTAAATTGAATGCAGGTAGGGGTAATAGGCTGCTGGGATTCTTCCCATGTCTGTGTAAAGCTATTATAATAGGCGTCAAAGTGAAAGGAGCGATAAGAGGGCATTGGCTGCCGCTGCAAAATGAAATCCAGCTCTATCACAGCTACAATTGCTTTTCAGTCATAAACTGGAAACCTCACAGTGTGAAATCCACTGCCACAATATGACTGTGGAATTTGCACATCCTGCTGAATGGCCCTCCAAATATGTCAAAATTATGTTGTTTTTGGATGCTTTATTGTTTGGAGGCTTTTAACATGCTTGCGTCTGAGAGGAAGATGGTGCAGGAGGGATTTAAAGCTGTTGTAGGAGGAGGGCGCAGTTCAAATATGAAGCCGGGGAACATCACTGGTGTGGCTGGGTGGATCTGAATACCAATGCCTTAATCACTGGCTTTACAAAACAGGATGATTCAACCCATTCTGCGCACAAAGGCAGGCAGGGCCTTGTAGTGGCAGCTCGCTTCTCTCCACACCTGTGGTTCAGACACGTCGTGGAATTGAGTCAGGATAAACGGTCAAAAGACAAATCCAGTTTATTTACCCACACCTGCTCCTCCGTCCTGCCCGTTTACAACAAAGCGTTTCCTCAAGACCTGCACCAATTAGTGAAATGAAGAGATCAGACGCGAACCCTGACGGCACAGACATCGGCCCGTGTTTTTTGCCGGCCTCCACGTACGTACGAACGCGCAGACGTGTCCCCATCACATACGAACGTTAGAATTGACAAATAACCTGGGGCTAACTCTGTCCTCGGTGTTGGAAGTCATGTGTAGTGTCAGGTTGGACTTCAGGTCCTGGAGGGGAGATGAAACGTAATGTGATCGCTCATCCGTGTCCCAGTCAACAACATGCCTAAAATGTCCCACTTTACAAAAATGTATGTTTGTCAAAGCCTGCATGTTTTCAACGGAATCCATAAAACTCACTGCCTGATGCTAAATACATTTCAATAACAGACAAATTCACTTGGTGATGTAGGAAACTGATTTTTCAACTAATCATTAAAGTAATCTTTAATGCAAAAATAGCAGCTTTGAGCTCCTCAGATATGGAGGTTTCCTGCTGTTCTTTATTTATTATCACATTAAACTGAATTACTTTGGGGTTTAGACTGATAAAATGAGACATTTTTCACTATTTCTGACATTTGAAAGACTCTAGATTAAACACGACAATTAACTTTGGTCTTTGTTGTTATCTGATAACCCCTAATAATGATGCATAATGATGATACATTTTCAGGGTGATTCAAGACCTGCACGCCCTGTCTGGGCTTATTTCACAATAATGACGCGTTCACTGCACATTAATCCTTTCATATATGTTCACAATATTTCATTAGAATTGTGATGTTAAGATATACAGCTTGGGGTCAGCCATTCTGTGAAGAGCTATCAGTAATTAGGATTATAAGAGCAAAGGATCTGTTAGACAGCAGCTACAAATGCAGATGGAACAGGTTGGTTTTAGCTAATTGAATTCACAAATGTATTTCCAGAAGGTGTGGAAGCTGTTTTTGGCTTTGCTTGATTAGACCTAACTGTGCACCACGAGCTCTGCTCTCTCTTCTACGCAAACCAGGCGTTATCCTGTATACAAACTGATATTCTGCAGTTCCCCTCCCATGAGTGTGATTTTTGTTGTTGTTATTTTTTTGTTTTGTTTGTGCATTGGCTTATTTACACTATTGAATTCTAGTTATTTGTATTTTTTAAAGTTTCATGTCTTTCATTTGTGAAATTGTAATAACATTTGTTCAACAACAACAAAAAACGATAATTGTGTCAATTTGCATTTCGTGAGACCAAGATATTTTTGAGACTGTTCTCGTACCATGAAAATCTCATACTGTTCCAATCTTAGCCCCATTTATAATAATGAGGGCTGAACAATTAATCGATTTTATTAAAATCACAAGAATGGCCATCTGCAATTTTCAATCGCAGGATTTGCAATATTTATTAAAGACTAAATGTGTGTCAAATTACCGTTTTAAATTAAATACTGTCGTGCAGAAGAGATGTCCTGGCCTACACATCATGTTCTACAATCTCAAGAAATCATCTTTATTTGGAACAGTTCCCCACAAAAATCACATCATAAAAACTTTAATGTTTGGTGAAAATGAAGATAATGATATTAAAATTCCCTCTAATATCACAAATCATATCGCAATTGCAATATCAGTCAAAATAATTGCAATCAGGCATTTTTTTCAAAATCGTTCTCCAACTGTGAATGGTCTACAAATACTGTACAACTTTTTAATTAACTCCTTCAAAAAAAAAAAATCAAAATATTAAAAAAAAGGTAGATTTCTCCACTGTGAATTAAGACCTTGATAGAAAACGAGCCACTCTTGCTGCTATTTAAAGCAGAACTTTACTGACAAAGCTTTAAAAATACAACAGATACTTTATGTACAGAGGTAAGAGTTTTCTTTTTTATTCAGCAGCTTACCAGCTAGACCATGAAATGAATTAATTTAATAGCTTTTTTCTTTCCCTTTTAAAGGTCAGCAATGCAATTAAATCAGCTCCCATACATCTACCCGTGTCCTGGGCAAGACAGATAAATAAAAAGCAAGCAGCAACGGTGCGTGTCCAGAGGTGCCACTGGTTCCACTGGTTCTCATCAAAAAGGTTTTTTTTTTTCTCTCTCTCTCTCTCTCTCTCTCTCACTCTCTATCGAGGTGCAGCCGCATAGATTCCATGCATGCCACAGAGGTGTGTTCAGCCTGTTGACAGCGTGTAAGCCTTACCCTCCACATCAGCCTGACAAGCACTCGTGTCGTCCTCTAGTCCCATAATCCCGAGCTCCTCTCTGGCCTGTCAATAAGCCTGTCACAGTGAGCAACATCCCTGTCAGGGAAACCGATGTCTGGCTGGATGGCTGAATGGACACATGGATAGATGGATGGATGGATGGATAAGTGGATATATTCGTCTGTGTTCCTCTCTCCAGTGCAACAGCAATCCAGTCTATTTACACAGATCAATTTTTGTTTCTATGTGCCAGAGGAACAAAATTGCTTTGCTACGTGGCTGTGAGCCTGGGACATTGTGTGAGGGAGCTCGCCAAACGGACTATTTTTCCTGGGCTGTACTGTTCTTTCAATTTTGCATCCTTTTACTGTTAATACAATCGAAAAAATTCAAACGGCAGAGGTCCTTCCAGGCCATCTGACTCACAAATAGAGAAATATATATCTACGATGGATGCTGGACCGTAAATGGGATTTTTATCAATACAAAATTGGATTTTTTTTTTCCCCTCACAAATCTCTCCCAAGTGAAATGTTTTTGTTTTGTGGAGGGGTTCAGATATTCCACATGAAAACTATGTCCTGGAAACCAGTCAGTCTCGAGTGGAAGTTTGCATCCCGCGACACACTCAACATCGCAAACTGCATATGTTAAAGGGATAGTTCGGATTATTTGAGGTACTTATTGTCAGTGTGTTACCTACAGTAGATGTCCCTCAACACCAGTGCAGAAGCTAAGCAACACACTGCTGTGGACAGAGTCAGCAGCAAAACATATTTTAACAACTTAAAAAGGTTCACTGGACTAAAATCTATATCAGTTTAAGCAAACACTTCTGCAGGAGCATTTTCCAAACTTTTTCAGCATGACAGACGCTCGCTTGTGCCCTTTTTCATATCTACTCACTATTATTACAGTTCCTTGCGGTTTCTTACATTTCTTAGCTTAAAATTTTTTATTTAAAAGATAGATAGTCCTACCAGACGCCATAAAAATATAATACAAAGCTTCCACACTTTTTTCTTTAAGTCCTCAAAATTGTACTGTTGTGTAACTGGGTAAATGAAATTCTACATCCATTATACCTCTGTCCTCAGGCTGTGAGACTCCTAAATTCATCCTCCACACTCCGCCATGAAAAACACTTTCATTTTTATAATTATTTGGGTAAACTGACCTTGTAAAAAATTACAAGTAAAAAACAAAACAAAACAAAACAATGCACATTCAAAAAGAGTAGCCAGCCCCACTACTCCCACCCTCTAGAAATGCGCCTGCTTTTCTGATGGAAAAACACCGTTATAAAAGCTAAGTATCACTCTCCTGACCAACCAAACTCCATCAGGCGAAATCAGTAATTTTACCTCGCAGAACACTGGAGTCGCTGGTCTTCCCGCTGCCTCGATCCCCTAGTTTGTCTGTGTTATTGTGTAACTTCACTGAATCTAAACCTATCATTTTAAAACACTGAATGACACATAAACACAAACAAACTAACAGATCAAGGAGGCGGCAGACCAGCGACTCCCACGTTCTGACAGGTAAAATTACTGATTTCCCCAATGGAGTTTGGTGTGTAAGGAAAGAGCGATATTTGGCTTATGTAACAGTGTTTTTTCTGTTAGGAAAGCCTGTCTAACAGCAAAGTAAAGCAGTGAGAATATTCTAAATATAGCGTACACTTAAACTGATATTGATTTTTTTTTGGGTGGATTTTTTTTAAGTGGCTAAAATACATTTTGTTACTGACCCCGTCCACCGCAGTTCACTGCTGGCACTCCTCTCTGTACCTCTGTAGGTAAAAGTTGGGTAAATAATCCGAACCATCCCTTTAAGTGAGTCAGGGAATTTCTAATTAATTTTGACTGCAGAGACTTGGACAACAATGATGTAATTTTAAGTACATTCATGAGAACAACACCACTGGCAGACAAAAGACGGGGGGATTCCTCAAGCACGGCTGCTGCTGTGTTTTGAGGAGCGGGAAAACAATATGAGCTTTCCAACTCATTCTATTTTTTGTTAATTGGATATCATATGAACTGTAAAATACAATAGAGAGAAGAGTCTGTAATTTGTGATTCACTAGCATGCAAGATTATATTTCCCTTAATTTAATAATGTGCACAAATGTATCCTCATAAGTGATTCTCTGCATTATTGAAAATGACAGCACCAAAACAAGGAGAGGACGGGTATGAACACCCATTTCACAATATCAGAGGGAGCTAAAAATGTCATTTTCATCATCTGTTTTTTTCATTCCGTGTTTTAAATTAACTTTTAGAGGAGCTGTCTCTGCTGGCCTCCACATTAGTCTGCACACTGAAACCTTTACTGTTTTATTAACTGTTCAAATGTCAGCCCGCAGACAGCCACAATCCCATCCGCCATAATAAATTTAATAATATGGCTAATGTCACACTTTGATGCTAATTTCAAAGTAAAAATCATCCTACAGAAATAAGCTGGAAATAAACCTCAGCTTGATGGACAGCCGGACCGCCTTTCACCGGCTTCCACCTTCACCTCGTCCAACCCGACAGCTCGGTGCGTGCAGGCATGCGTGTGTGCGCGTGTGTGTGTCTTTTTGGATTTGTTTGTAGGTACGTTCGTGTGTGGGTGAATGCCAGTGGCAGAGCTGCTCAGCCAGGTATAAAAACAGCCATCCAGACAGACCGGGGCTCGGGGTCAGAGTCGTCAGCCATGTCAAAACACAAACTGGCTGAGTCTGTAATGAATCAGAGGAGAGATCATGATGCCACGCTGCATCATCTGGCCTGGAGCGCCAAAGCACAGCCCCAACCCCTGTATGAAAACTAACAAATCTGTTCAGATGGTAGATAACCGTGTCTGACGTTCAAAAGAAAGAGAGAAAAATGAAAAATGTCCAGATTTGATGTCTTTTAATAGATTCTACATTAAAAGTTTAACTGGTGAAAATAAGAGAGGGAAAGTTTGAAGGAAAAGCCATCAAATAAATGTGTAGAGTGAAACAATAGACCTTTAACACAGCAGCCATTTTAACATGAAAAAGTAGCGTAAACAGGTTTTGTTCCTCTCAGGTTGAACAGTTGACCCTACTATTTCATGTCAATATCACTGCTGTGAAAAAGGTCTATTAATTATTTTTAATTAAGTGATTAGTTGACGGAAATTTAATCAGCAATAAATGACAAATGATTATCATTAAAAGCATATTTTTAAACAAAAATGTACTTGTTTCAGTGTGTTCTCCATAGTTGTCTTAATATTTTTGATAGTAAACTTAATACCTTTAGGTTTTGGACTCCTGGTTGAACAAAACAAGCAATTTTGAAGATGTCACCTTGGATTTTTGCAAATTGTGATGGGGAATTTTTTTTTTATTATTTTCTGGCATTAAATCGACCAAATTAATCTTATTAAAGACAGGCAGAAACAAGGTAATGGTTAATTGCCGTCTTAAACCTGTAACTCTGATGCACCTGGGGCCATATTACAGAAACTAACAAAGTAAGCATTAAGCTAAGAAATTATTTGTTTTTTAATTTGCGTTTGGAATCCTATCTTATCTTACTTCAACTTATCTTCTCTCAGGTTAGGAAATTCTAAATACTCAATCCAAAACCACTTATCGACTTCTATATCTGTTACCTAGCAACTGACACTACTTTTCTCATCTTGCTTGGCTGAACATCTCATTGAAATCATGCACTAAAAACATTCAAAAAATGAAGCAAAAACTACTGAAAAAGACAGATGAGTTGGAGGTCTTAATTACGCCTGAAGAGAAATCCAAAGATGTGGTTTTTGGAAATTTACACTAAAGCTAACTCATGAGATAAAATAAAGATAGTGGGCTAAGATAGCAGATACATGCTCAGCATCAGTTCGCCTAGCTCTGTACTTACATTTACCGTTTTGAGTTCTTCCTGTTCAAGTCCATTACATTTGAACACAGCAAGAACTACTGCTACTGTTAGAGAACACTACCGTTAGCTACTGTTAATGAACACTACTGTTAGCTACTGTTAGTGAACACTACTGTTAGCTTTCTTAAATTAGGAGAGGAGCATTGATTCAGGAGCTTCATCTGTAATGTCTTTTTTCCTAAATCACGTCCTCACCCAAATTACCATGGTTACCAAACAGGTAAGAGAGGGTTTGCAAGTTTGGAGGTTTCTGTAATAATATGGGCCCTGACACTTAGATGCTTTAAATCAATTTAATAAGGACCTTTGTTGGCTTTAAAACTGAGTTGAAAGATTGCTACATAAAAATGAATACAGAACTTGTTATGTGAGACAGCTCAACTCCTCATTTAATTCCTCAGCAACACAACAGGCCTTGACTTGTACAGCAGACATGAGGTCAGACAAAAGAAAAGCTACACAGACGGAGTCAACAGATCTGTATCAAAATTTCAGAGGTAAAGCCACAATTTGTGAACGCATCACCGGCGTTGCGTATGAAATTGCAGACACAGACCAGAGTGCAGCAGAGCAGAGAACGGCAAGTCCTTGAACAATGGAGGAAAAGTTGACAGAGGGAGCATATACGATTGTTAAATTTTATTGGCCACTTTGCAGCTCAGACAGGATAAAAGCCTGTCAGCAGCACCTGCTCGTATGAGCACGCAGACATGTTTTAATTTAGAGACATGGAGACACTGACGCGTATTGTCTGCTGCACCCACATCGAAATGCACACGCGGGACAGACGTTTTATATTTAGTGCGGGTAGCTATGTTATCACAAGTTAGTTTGAAATGCAGATGAATCAAAGAAGCTGCACTCCTGTGTGAAACAAATCTTCAAAGCTCTCACATATTGTAAGAACACAAAAGAGACGCAGCAGCACTCCGGTGTCGAACTGGATTTTAATGGATGGTTGTCTCTCTTTTTAATCCACACTATGAAAACTTTTTCAAAGCTTATTGTGGGGTTTTACCTCCGAAACAAACTTTTATGTTGCTCGCTTTCATGTTGAGTCTAGGAACAAGTAAATACTAAAAACCTATTTTACTTGATGATGGGAATTTGTTTGCATCAGCACAGATCCTTCAGATGTCAGCTGTTATTTATCGTGGTGCTTTCAGTTACATTTTTTTAAAAATTGTAAATACCTGACTCATCAGTGTACCTTGCACGCTGAGGCCGGGCTGCTTCTCTGGACATGCGAGGGCTTAGTCACAGCTATATTATTATTTATAAAGGCCACTTTAGGAAAGCTGCCTTCATATTTATGAGTCTGAATTAGTCAGAAATGTGGAGCGCGAGATAGCCTGAGTACCAGGATTCATTGTTGATGATGACAGCCTTTAAAGCTTAAACACAGGAAGAAAGCTTCTGTGATCCACAACTACAGAAACAGCTTTTAATGCAGTTGTATCACATCTGCTACTCTCTCTCAGTCAATTATGCCGTAATGCATTTCATACTTCTTGTATTTGTTGTTTAAAGGGACAGTTCATGATTTTTGAAGTGGGGCTGTATGAGGTACTTATCCATAGTCAGCGCTTTAGCAACAGTAGAAGGCAGTTGGCATCCTTCACTTCGGGAAAGCCAGAGAGGGACACCAGCATGGAAGCTAAACGACGTGCTGCTTTGGGAAGTGTCAGCAACAAGGTATTTTAGCCACTTGGAAAAGGTACAGGCAGCCTTTTTCAATGGGAAACCATTGCAAACAAGCCAGATATTTCTCTCTCCAAACCAGCCAAACTCCATAGACAAAATTAGAAATTTTACCTTGCAGAACACAGGAGTTGTTGGTATACTGCTGCTGCAAACTGACAATTTGTCGGTGTAATTGTGTGACTTTGGTGAATCAGAGCTATCCTTTTAAAACAACAAAGTCACACAATGACACAAACTAATTAACAGATCGTGGCAGCGGTAGACCAGCAACACCCATGTTCTGTGAGGTAAAATCAGTGATTTTGTCTATGGAGTTTGGTTGGTTTGGAATGAGCGATACTTGGCTTGTATAACTGCAGTCTCTTGTCAGAAAAGGCCATCTGATAGCAAAGTTAAGTGGTGAAAATATTCTAAATATAGCATACACTGATACCGACAAGGAGCCAAAACAATACTTTTAACATTTTTCATTTTGTGAGTATTTCACTTTCAGTGCTGCTGCCACGTTGTTCAATTTATTAAAGGGATAGTTCAGATTATATGGACAGGGTCAGCAGCAAAATGTGTTTTAGCCTCCGAAAAAAAGATCCACATTTTTGAAAATTAATATCAGTTTAAGTGTATGCTATAACTTTTATTATTTTCACCGCTCTAACTTGCTGTCAGATAGTCTTTTCCAACAAGAAACAGCCGTTATATGCCAATTATTGCTCTCTCCAAAGCCACCGGACACCAGTTTAACTCGCTGAACGCAGGAGTTGATGGTCTACTGCTGCTTCAATCTGTTTGTGTGTTTGTGTTAATGTGACTTTGATGGATTCACTATAGTCACACAATCATAAAAACAAACAAGAAAACAAGTAAAAAATCAAGGCAGTGGTTGACCAACAACTCCCCTGTTCTGCGTGGTAAAAATTTTGCCTATGGAGTTTGGTTGGTTTGGAAAGAGTGATATGTAGCTTGTATAGTGGCAGCTTGCTGTCAGACAAGCTGTGAAAATATTCTAAATATAGAGTACACTTGAACTGATATTGATTTTTTTTTAATAACCTTTTTTAAGTGGCTAAAATACCTTTTGCTGTTGACCCCGTCCACAGCAGTTCACTGCTTAGCTTCCACGCTGGCGCCCGTCTCTGCTTCTCCAAACTGGGGGCGTGCCGACGTCTAACTTTAGGTAATACACTGGCAATAAGTACATCATACAATACCACTTCAAAAAAAATCCAAACTAATCCTTTAATATTACATTACTTTGTCAGTATTCAACTTTCAGTGCTGTTGCCATGTTGTTAAATTTATTTCAGTGTTCAAAGCAGGGTTATCATCATGTCACCTCAATTTAAAATGAACAACTTCAAAAAGGAATCATTTCTTTCAAATCACTCAAATGAGCACAAAAATCCAATGAGAAAGCTCATCATCATAACATCATAATTAACTAATAAAGCCTGAACTCTTTATACATATGAAATGAATCACAGTTTAACATTGCAAATTAAACAGACTGCAGGGATTTTACCTCAAGGAAATCAGTTTTATCAGAGCAGTGTTGTATAAACTCACTTTTTAAGGGAATATTACTGGTGGAGTTTTCAAAATTGGAACAACAACATGAGAAGAATAATGTCTTTAAACCAATTCAGCTGCTTAACACTCATAATACGGCATCAAAGCATCATAATGCACATCACATAACAAAAGAAAAATAAGCTACTAATCCACTACAAGAAATTAATTCATAATTAATATCAATGCAAATTAATTGCACATCGCTAGCGGCAACATAAGACCAGAAATTAGCAGACAGCAATGACATGGCCCGCAAGATCTGCGAGAGAGCAATAAAACCGCCATCTACCAAGCTCATAATGTTAGCTAACTGATATTTGCCAAACACACAAACACACGCTGAACAAAGCCAAGACATCGACTCACATTATGTATATTAGTACGCACAGCAAATCTTTTTAATTTGATGAAGTGTGGCTGTAATTCCCGGCATCTGCACTCTCAAGGGAATGAACGAACCCTCTGGGAAGAGACGCTGCGGTTCCAAGCTGCTGACAGCAGGACAGGAGACTCCTGCTTCCACATTCAAGCGCAAGTCTGAAAGCCACTGTGAAGACATGATCGGACTGTTGGCAGGCAGGTTCGCTCATGAAATGTTACGCGAGCGGCAGCAGTGGCAGCAGGTGTTGGAGTATAACAGCAGTGTTAGATCAGAGTAGGCACAGCTTTGTTGGCTTCATAAATTCACTGTTGGATGTATGTTGCAGTGAGCACAGTGTGCCAGATGTGAGCGTAGCAGCACAATGCTGAAAAGACAAATTACCGGTGAACCTTTGACTTATTTTGTTGAGCTAAACTTTTACAGTAAATAGTGTAGTCCTGCTCCCTTGAGTGAATTTTCTGTATGTTGGTCCCCTGCAGCGAGCTCCTCCAGCACCAGCTGTCACCACTCAGCTCTGGTTGCAACAAACTGCTGCAAAGTCTTATTTCTTGGTGGAGGCGCCTACAGAGGCTAAAAAACATAATGAAGGTGATGTTAATCAGCACAAACCACTCTGCTTCTTGATTTTGATTAGTTTAATCAATGGTGAAGCATGTGCTATATGCAGTCTGATGCAAAGACACTTCATTCTTCCTATTTCACTCCATGTACTATGAGGGAAATTAACATTGCGGATCATTTTGGCTATTCATAGTTTTCAGTCACATGACATGGACGGTGACCTGGAGGGCAAAATCAATGGGCCAACATGGCCGCTCACACTGGAGTCTCCGTAGAGACGCAGCACAACCCGCTGAAATTTCTCTCTGTTTCAAGCCACGACTATTTGGATCACCTCTCAACTGAAGAAAAACAAAGATATGAAAACAACTACATGTTTTGATCTGGATGGGTTATTAATGCTGCTGTATGGGAGGCAGAGGGTGAGAAATTCTTCACCGTCAAAGCGAAGGGGAGTAGTAATTAACTAACGTTACCTATCTAATATTAACCCATGGGTTTTAGTTAGTTTCACGGTCACTGGCACGTTTAATGGCACAAATCTATAATCTCCTCCTTTCTGGGTTTTCTTTGTCAGACAGGATTCTGTAGAAACACAGCCCAGGCTTGTCTCCTCATTGATTAGTGTGTCCAGTCACACAACAACTATCCGAAACAACAGAGACCATTCAGTTCGTAAGCTGGCGGGCAGTGGAAGATGGCATTGTTTTGCCCTCCAAGTGGGCGTTCCCATCCAGACGTGACATCACGTGAAAACTATGAACTATGAAACTCTACTGCCAAGTCTTAAGTATTAAAGGACCAGTGTGTAGGATTTAGTGGAACCTAATAGCCTTGGTGATATGGACTAAGTCAAATATCACAATATTTTTGATCAAATATCTCAACATCAATATTGAGACAATATTGTAGGGACGACTGTTGGTGCTTTCAGAAAATATTCACACAATATTCACATGAGTTCCGATAATTACATCGCTTTACTATAATGAAACCTTTAAAACCAGGAAAAGACAACACGTATGCCATATACTAGGGACAAAAAAGATTCTTTAAAGTTTTTTTTAAATTTTATATAAATAACTAGTGCTTAGTCCGTTAGCTCAATGCTAACACATAATGAGAATTCCCATTGACACGATTGAGGAGACGCCAACATAACAAACAGATCCATTTTACTTCACATGCTGAACAAAAGACAGTCAGACTTTCAAGCATAAACTTCCTCTGATCTTTGGAAACAAACTAATAGCTGCTGACTTCACATTGTTAACTCCATCTGTTACTCTGGCTTCAACATTTCACACTGACAAGCTACAGCAACCTCAGACGGTCAAAACTCAAACTCAATATTCACAACGGGACATACACCTACCACTTGGAAGAGACACTGCATGCTAGGAGAAGGCAGCACATATATTTAGTATTTTCTATTTCATTTCAACTTTGAAAAATTATATATTTATTTCATATTTCATTCTATTGTGCAGGAATGTTCACTTAAAAGTTCTCATTTGTGCTGTGTGCAGTTTTCAGCGGCTCTATTCATTCTGGCCTGACATCTTATTTTATTTATTATTTTCTTGTGGCAGAGTTAAATAGCACTTCACCTTACAAAGTATTTCATTTACCAAAATACTAAAATGCAGTAGAGCAATGAAGCTTCTGAAATAAAACTCAGAAAGATGTGAAGTGCATTATTTTTGGAAATATTAGCCATGATATACAGTTTCTAGAAGCATATGATTTCACTTTTTTCGATGGTCTAGTGGTAAAAAAGCAAAAATTGCAATAACTAACACAATAGTTTTAATTTAATTTAATATTTGACAACTAAGCAATTAATCAATTAAAGACTGCAGCTCGGCTTTGCTATAATTTTATGATGACTGAGTAAACAATAGATCAGTAAAGACTAAAGGTTCCCTGTTGCAGCGCAGTACGTGCTCTGTTTCACCTGTATTAGATAAAAGATGACTGATGTGTCTGTGAGGTTAAGTTGTGTTACATCACATCTTGAACATCCTTAATTCTGCAGGCGACACAGACGACGCAGGCTGTTAACAACATCACAGGACCTGTTAGTGTACGATAAATGGAGAGCTCTCGGTCTCTTGTACACACACACACACAAACACACACATTTGACTCACATCGGCACGTTAATCTGTCTCTCTCACAGCATGCACATGGTTCTCCACATGACGCAGATGTTGCTAACAGTGGGACGGAATGATGGGTGGATGCAGAAGCCCCAGTCACCCAGTCGCTGCCTAATCTGATTACAGACGGCTTCACACAGTCGTCCCGGCTGATGAGGAGAGGGCATCGTCAGGGAGCGGACAGATGGACGAGCCATGGTTGTTAACAGCTGTGGTTAACTCTGTTGTGTAATATACAGTGGCGGTGGTGGTGGTGTTCAGGAAGAGGAAGGCCTGTGAAAGCATTCCACTGCATTATATCCTAACAGTACAATCAGCAGGGCGGAGCAGCCTGAGTTCATCCTTTACATCTGTCTGTCTGGGTGTATGTCCAAATATGTTTACATTTGTCATCTATCATCAAACCTTCTTTTAATTCTTCAGACTTGGCATTACTGAACCACATATCCCATAATTCAGCCATGCAGTAGGCGATATGATCCATAATGTTAATAGACAATGCAGCATTGTTTGTAAACACACCATTGACCTTTAAGAAGGACCAGACAAGCTATTCTCATTTTAGTGACAAACTGTTCCTCCTTTGCTCAGGAGGCGAACGCAGCCCTTGAAGGGAAATACATGAAAAGGACATATTTTTCCTTGTAGTGCTGTTTGTTCATGTAGATTTTTTTTTACGTGAGTTGCAGAGTTTTGGAGATATCAGCATCAGAGATGCCTGCCTTCTCTTCAGTATAATGGGACTAAATGGCACTCGGCTTGTGGTATTCAAAGCACCAAAAAAATACATTTGACAAATTCAAAACCTCTTGAAAGCCCTTTTTGTCAAATCACGGCCAGGTTATTCAAGATAATCAACAGACCTTGTTGTTAGCAGTTTGTTTAAGAAAGAAAGAAAGTCTTAGTATAAAAAAAGAAAGTATTCCAGTAGATTCTAAAGTGGTTCTGGTAGATTCTACTGCAGAAAGAAAGGTAGCTCCTACATGAAACTGCTGTTCATGGTTTCTGGAAAGAGAAATTTATCTCTTTAAGCACTTTAAGCAACACAAGACTGGTGACATCTAGTTGCACTATATTGGAGAGAAGGCAGACATCTCTACAGCTGATAACTCCCAAACTTAGCAACTCACACCAAAACAATGTAGAAGGATAAAAAAAAAAGCACTACAGTTCAGAGGGAAAATATGTGTACCCCTGTTAAGAGTATTGATAAGTATTGGTATCAGTAAAATGCTAAGGGACCAGTTAGCGAGAACAAAGCAGTGAATCAGAGAAATAAAACACTATTTTCTGATTGTTTCCCAATGGTTGGATTCTAAAGCACAAATAAATACTCCCACAACTCTGCACAATGCCGGATTGCGTGTGAATGCAGCCGAAGCGATCCTCAGTCTGTCCTGCCAGTGTGTGTGTGTGTGTGTTAAGCTCTTTCAGCAGCTCTCACGGTCAGAGAGCAGAGGAGAGATATGGAGACAGCGATGTAACTGTTGGTTATTATCTTTGGGTTGAGATAAAAAATAGGACATTTGAGGACGTCACCTTGGGCTTTGGGAAACAGTGATCAACTTTTTTTTTTACCATTTTGTGACATTTTAATGGAAATAATCCTCAGTTTCAGCCCTATAGCAAAGCAATAATAAATAATTTATGATGATAAGCAAAAGAGAGAAGATTGTGTTGAATAAATACTGCAGAGTAAATGGTGTTGTTACAAGGGAGCTTAAATAAGACATCACACTGCTGCATTTTCAACAGAAAAAGGAAAATATCATCAAATACCGTGAAAGAGATCATCATATTTTATCACCCAGCCTGACCCAAAGGGGAGAGTGCTAATGACATGATCGAAGAGAAGAGAAGAGAAGAGAAGAGAAGCCCCCTATAGCTGACTAAACCAGCTTAGTCGACCAAGTTTTCATGTATCTGTAAGTTGCAGACAAAGAAAACACATCTAACTCCATTCAGGAGCTACGCCTCACCGTTAGGCCTGGGACAAAAGTATCAGGATTGTTGTTTTATTAAATAATATCATAAATGTGCAACTACTTAACTGATGTGTACTGGTTGACTGGGAATAACAAAAAAGTCAGGGGCAGCCCTGTTGATTAGGAACTGTGATTTTATTACATATTTTTTTCTCATTAAAGCGATATTCCACTCCAGAACAATAATCCACTCAGTATGTACTCATCCCTGTGCTGATGTGAGGATGGGTGAAGATCTTCAGTTCACAAAACAATCTTGGAGTTTCAGCAGAAAACAGGGTTGCAGCCAAATTCAGTACAATGGCAGTGAATGGAGACCACGGATAAAATGTAAAAAAAAAAACACAAAACAAACACAAAATGTCTCCATCCTGCTCGTGTGGTGTAATCCAAGTGTCCGTGAGCCGCAGCATTAAAATTTAACCTCAAAAGACGCCATTTACACCATGTTTTTAGCTGAAATGTCAACTGTAGCCTCCCAGGTAGCATGTAAACATGGAGTCGATATATCACGAGATTTTGTTTATCTCTTAATGGATGTATGTGTGAAAATATCGAGAGATCTCTTGTGCATCTGGCTCGAGTCTGAGAGGCTACAGTTGACGTTTCGGCTAAAAACATGGTGTAAATGGCGTCTTTTGTGATTAAATTTTAATGACGCGGCTCGCGGAACCTTGGATTACACCACACGAGCAGGATGGAGACATTTTGTGTTTGTTTTGTGTTCTTTTTTTTACATTTTATCCATGGTCTCCATTCACTGCCATTAGCTGCAACCCTGTTTTCTGCTGAAACTCCAGGATTGTTTTGTGAACTGAAGATCTTCACCCATCCTCACATCAACGTAGGGGTGAGTACATACTGAGTGGATTATCGTTCTGGGGTGGAATATCGCTTTAACTGCATTACAATTACATTTATTTTGTAATTTAATTACATGTAACTAGATACTCCCCATACGGGTTTTATATAGGTTCTTCAAAAATCATGAATCACTGCAACCACAACCACAACATACAGTCTGCACCCAAAATATTATACATTATATACAGACTGATGGGTCCAGTGGTATGCAATATTAGCTGCAGACAAATATACTGTATACTGTAGTCATATGCACACAACTGCAACCAACTGTATGAAGATAATAAATGCAGAGGTATCAACAGTGTTATCACAAGGGAGGCTTAAATAATCACATTCCTGCATTTTCAACAGAAATATCATCAAATACTGTTATACAATGGAAATTAAGAAAAATCATCATATTTTATCACCAAGCCTGACCCAAGGGAGAGAGTGCAAATTACATTAGAGAAGAGAAGAGAAGAGAAGAGAAGAGAAGAGAAGAGAAGAGAAGAGAAGAGAAATATGGTCATCTAGAGTACCTCTGAAGATTTAGCAGCAACTCCACACTGTGTCCCCTGCTTCAGCGTCATTTATCATTGTGTCATTCCTGAATCAGAATCTAACAGCTCTAATCTAACGGCCTCATTTTCTGGGGCAGTATGTTACACAGGAAACGGCGCAAAGTCAAAGTCGAACAGAACGCTCTTAGATTATCTCCCTCTTGACAGAGAAGCGCAGGAGAGGGCGCATCCTGACGATTAGGTGCGCTGAGATAACCCCAACACGCAGAGCGCCTCTCGCTGTGCAGCCTCTGGGAGCAGACATGACGCTCCTCACCTCTTAACCAGGTGAGAAGAGCTCTACAGCCACTCAGACCCCGGCCTGCCACAGCCTGGCCTGATCCATCCTGCCTCAACCTTAATGTCTCATTGGCATTCAGTCACACGCCTGCAGCAAGCGGCGAATGGAAGGCTTGGCGCTAGCTCACCGCTATTAAGATTCTACAAAGCCAGCCGTTCCCCTGCCGCCACAAAGCACACAGCGAATCACACAGCCAAGGAATAATAAAAGAGCCGGAGAGGGTATGAGCGGAACAGCTGGGCCAGCCACTCACACAGCCAAGACAGAGACAGGAGAAAGATTTTGGTATAAAATCTGAAAGCTCTGCTGTTCATAAAGTTTATGAGGGCAGCGGCCTCACACTGCAGTATCAGCTAATGAAAATTATATACACTCTTAGAAATAAAGGTCCTCACTAGAACCATAAAGGGTTCTGCTTCATGACTGAACCCTTTTTGGTTCCTGATACAACCTTTTAGAAAGGGGTTACACTTTGAACCCTTCCAGGGAGTTCTACCTAGAACCTAACAGAAAAGGGTTATACCAACCCCCCCCCCCCCCCCCCACCCCCCCCCCATGAGTGGTTCTTCAGAGAACCCTTCTGTGGTGTGATGGTTCGACCCAAAAGCCTCTCTGGGGGCTCTATCCAGAACCCTTTCACTTTCTACTAAGAACCTTTTGTTAATATTCCAAGGGTTTTATCTTGAACCCACCAAGGGGGTTCGACTGAGAACCTTTTTTGCTCCAAGGGTTTTATCTAGAACACACTTGGGGGTTCTGCCTTTTATTAATATTAAGGTTTTTACCTAGAACTCATCAAGAGGGTTCAACTGATAACCTTTTATTAATATTCCAACAGTTTTATCTAGAACACACCTGGGGGTTCTACCAATACCTTTTTTGTTCCAAGGGTTTTAAGTAGAACACACTCAGAGGTTCTACTGAGAACTTTTTTATATTCCAGGGGTTTTATCTAGAACACAGGGGGTCCTGCTGAGATCCTTTTTATATTCCAAGAGGTTTATCTACAACCCACCAAGGGGTTTCTGCCAAAAATCCTTTTTGAACATTCCAAAAGTATAATCTAGAACCCACAAAGGGGGTTCTACTGAGAACCTTTTTGTTCCAAGGGTTTTATCTAGAACACAGGGGGTTTTACTGAGAATCTTTTTATATTCCAAGTGTTTTATCTAGAACCCACCCAGGAGGTTCTAACCAATAATCCACTTATATTATGGTAAAAAGAACCCATGACAAACCATGAGGAAAGAGTTTTCGAGACTTTCAACAATCCCTGAAGAACTCTTCCAAAAATGGTTCTTTAGATGAAAAGAGTTCTTAATGGAACCCTTATTCTTAACAACCCCTTTCTTCAAAAAAAGGATTCTTCAGTTCTTCAGAAGCAAATGGTTCTGGGTAGAACCTCAGCCCTTCAGGAGGAACCCTTTTGGAGCTCTTATTTCTGAGAGCGTTCCTTAAGTGGCTAAATCAACAGCGCAAACGCATAATCGCCCCAGCCCCCGTCACCCCCTCCGCCCCACCCTCTGTCATCTGCAAAACCACACCGTGACCACTCCATGATTACTGCCGAGCCTCCCATCATGAACCACAGAGAGGCAGCACCCCGCCGGCCCATCGCCCCGGCCTGTTTATGTCTGCCTATCAACATCCCCACAGAATCCTAAGCTGCTTGCTAATCACCCTTTGAAAGAGCAGACTAATTCAGATGTCAAGGCCCATTACCTGTGAGCTGTCTAGAGGTGACCCGAGCCCCTATCTTGCAGTGATAAACACCAGTCGGAGGATAATGCACATCTGGATAATAGGAAAGTGGGTAGTGACACGCTGGCCAAGTGTGCAATCACTGAAAGGGTTGGGGGGGTGGAGGGGTGGACGAGGGAGTGTGGCGTGTAGCGATCATTGTTGCATAAAGATAACGTCCTTCATGACAGCGCTGGGTCAGTCAGCCGCCGTATGGCCGCTGTGCCTCTGGTGAAATAAGCAAAGGCTCTCAGACTGAGGAGTGACTCCTCACCAGCCGTCCCCTCCAATCTGCTCTCAGACACTGACAGAGACGATGCTCAACCGAAAGACGACCCACGCCGCCCCTACCCAATTCTGTTTCACATGTACAGGATGTGACTGATGCGCTCTGAAGAGGAAGATGGCAGCAAAAAAAAAAAAAAAAAACAGGATAAAGGGATGAAAAGTCTCAGATTGTAGCTGGATCACATATAAACATCTTCTGGGGATTCTGAGCTTCTGTTATGATCCTATTTTCACAATTACATATTTAGGGGTTTCTGCGGTTTCCAGGGATAAAATGATAACACTAAATCCAGTTTTATGATACAAGGAGCTACGGGGGCTGTACGCCGAGTATCTGCTGTATGGACACATGACCATGTATAATACATTTACAAAAGAGTGATGAGTGAAACACTTGTACCACAGAGAGACCGTGGTGGAACAAGAACTCAGATCTTTTACTTAAAGTAAAAGTACCAAGACCACGATGTATAAGTATGTGAAACATACACTCTTAGACATAAGGGTTCCAAAAGGGTTCTTCCACAAGGGCTGGGGTTCTACCCAAACTCATCTGCTTCTGAAGAAACCTTTTTTGAAGATAGGGTTTGCTAAGGGTTCTTTGTAAGAACCCTTTATGGAAGAAATATTTCTTCAAGGATTGCTGAAATCCTTGAAGATCTCAAGGGTTCTTTGCACCATAATATCAAAAGGTTCTCAGTACAACCCCCTGGTTAGGTTCTCAATAAAACCCTTGAAATATGAAAAGGTTCTCTGTAGAACCCCAGGGGTTGGTTCTAGATAGAACCTGTGGAATATAAAAGGGTTCTTGCTAGAACCCCCTTGGCAGGTTTTAGATAACCCCTTGCATGATAAAAAGGTTCTCTGTAGAACATCCTTGTTGGCTTCTAGTTAAATCTTGGAATATAATAATGTACTCAGTAGAACCCCTGGGGTGCATTCTATAATCCCTTGGAATATAAAAAATTCTTATTAAATGTGTTCTTGATAAAACTCTGGAATATAAAAGGGTTCTTGGGAGAACCCCCTGAGTGTGTTCTAGATAAAACCCTCACAATATAATAAGGTTCTCTCTCACACCCTTGCTGACTTCTAGATACAACCATTGAATAGAAAAAGGTTCCTAGTAGAACCCCTGAGTGGGCTCTAGATAAAACCCTTGGAACTTAAAAAGGTTCTCGGTTCACGTTTGCATCCTTAGAAGGTTGAAAAGTTCTGGATAGAACCCAAAGAGAGAGTTCTGGGTGGAACTGTTACACCATAGATGGGTTCTCTGTAGACTCTCTATAAGGGGTTCTGGGTGGAACCTTTCAAAAATGGTTCAAGGTATACCCCTCTATGTTGGGTTCCAGGGAAGCTCTCTTATAGGATTCAAAGTGGAACCTTTATAAAGGGTTTTACTAGGAAACAAAAGGGGTTCTCCTGTGAGAAAAGGCAGAGAACCATTTATAGTGTTAGTTTGCATATTTATTTCTAAAAGTGTATATTATTATATTTTACATTATTAGATTATTAATACTGATGAAATGATGTTCTACTTGCAGTCAGTTGAGATAGTTTTAAATAACTCATACAGAGAAGTTCTGTAGTTTGGTCCAGTGGTTCCGACCTAGAGGTCACCTCTTTCTGAAGGGTCACAAGATAAATCTGAGAGGTTACAAGATGATTAATGGGAGAGGAGAGAATGAAAAGCAAAGTTCTGCTATATACATTTCATAGTTTTTTCTCTAATACATAATTTTAGTGAAATATTATCAATGTGCTGATCCACTTTTTTAAGTTCTGATTTGATTCTGGTACCTGTCCTGATCTGAATTTAGATACTTGCAGATATCCAGAGGCAGCAGTGGTAGTAGTAGAAAGATTACATGAGGCTAAAACTGAACTTTGATCTGGAAAGCTTGTGTAGTTTGTGTAATATAACATGTGTAATGGGTTCCTTCAACCATTGAGGGGTGTTGTAGGATTTTGGCTTGTGTAATTCACATGTGCAGCTGATCTTACAGCTGTAAGATGAAATGCAGTGGACTAAAAAGTCCAATATTTGCCTCTGAATTGTCGTGTAGTTGAAGTTTTAAGTAACACAACATGGAAATACTCAAGTAAAGTACAGTACCTCACAATTGTACTTGGGTACAGTTCTCCACCACTGCAGGGAGAGAACAGATCTCCCAGCTGTTGTGATGGTCAGAGAGGAGCAGAGAAAAGCAGAAACAACAGTGGGTAATGGGGCCAAAAAGGATGCAGGTCAAAGCAAAGCAAAAATAACCCATTATTCCTCATCTATTCAGTCAGCAGTGAAACCCACCCCCAACCGCAGATTTGCCTCTGCAGTTAGAGCCCTATATACCACGAAAATGGAACAAATGAATCTATGAACCCCTAATAAATACATATTTACTGGGCCAGGATTAGAATTAGTCATTATATCGCAGTGCGAGCGCTAACAGGCATTTAAGACGTCAACGCGGTCTTTAATTGGAACAAGGACTGAAGGCAGCAAGAAACAGAAATCCCCAGAACCTCCTACTGATTAAAAAAAAAATATAAATAAATATATTTATCCCAGAGGAAATTCAACATACTGTAAACACCAAAACGCTATTTGTAAGCTTTACAGCTTTATGACCAAGGCTACTGTAAGCTACTATACATGATGCAATTAGAGGAAGATCCAACATCCATTATAGGCCTTCTCCATGTATCCTACATTTGAGTTGGAGAGATTACCTTGCTTGCTTGTGCCGGTGCGACCCCGCCATTCCCTCACCATCCTACCCCGCCCTCCTGTCTCACACACACATACACACACTGCTCATTAAACACTGCCTCCATGACCTGTGTCCATGACTCCTGGCTCCTTGGGTGTGTGATCACCGTAATATGGCCCAAGGCCTGACCAGGCTGCTCGCCACGACAAAGTAATTTACGATGTCGGGTCAAAAATCAAGGTTTACATCATACACTGCTGAAGCTCCACGATGTCTCGTTTCTTTTTTTATACACTAAAATACTTCATTCTATAGATGGCCTCAGGACTAATGATATGATTCAGTGAGGGATTTCAATGCTGATTTATAAATAAAACTGGGTAATAGTCAGTCTGAAAGTCTAAGACCTTGTTTCACCTTTTTTTAAACCAACTAAAATTCAGTTACAGAAAAACATTTCCTTTCTTGACATTTTGTCAGATTTCCTTTGGTATTTTTGATAATTATTTAGACTAAGCAAGCCAGAAGAGCTTGTGATAGTAACAAACTCGGCATCCCACTTACATCTCCCAGCTGAAACAAAGGTCTGATCAGGCTCGGGCTGGGCTGATGGGCAATGGCTGACAGTCATTGACCACTGAGCCCTCTACCATTGCTGTTGTTGCTGTTCAATGTTTATTATTTACTTTTTAAACAAGTTACAGACATGTGGTGCTGAGATCATGACCCTTTCAGACCAAGCGACGATATCATCGTCCGTCATGATGTTTCACCGTGGACATCGTCACATGCCAGTTTGGTGGACATCATCCAAATCCAGATCAGACGATCACTTCTCTCCGCAACATAACATGACTTTGACAACTAAAATGCGGTTACAGCATCAACATGTCACTAAACAAAAACTTGAGTCATTTTGATAACTGACCCTTGCTCAGTCCCGCCCCTTTTCGCTCTTTACTCCAATACAGCTGAGTTAGCTTGGTACCTCATTCAACTTTCTCTTGTCTTGTTTCCTGTACATTGATATGCTAGTTGCTGGGCAAACCAGCTAGCTTATATACATCAATCGATAGCGAGCTAGTTAGCTAGTGTTTTGAGAAAGTCGACTGAGGTACTAAGCTAGCTCAACTGTTATTGGAGCTCATACCAAAAAGGGGCGGGGCTAAGGAACTGTCAATTTGTTGACTTGTAGGTTGAAAGAGAGATGATATTGACTAGTGTGAAGTTATTTCTCCAAGGTGAAATGTGGTCTACATGAAGCATAATTTCAATTAATTTGATGTTTCATATAAAATGTCATAAATACAAAACTATATTAGCTGTGAACTGCCAACAAGAAGCTTCTACAACAGCAATTCCAAAATTAACAATGCCACCACCTAATCTGAAATGTGTAAATCTTCTGTGGCCCACCCAAACCTTTAATCACAACGCTGATCAAAACACAAGGCTACTCCTACGTTCTGATGTTAATATGACAGAATACCAGGAAACCTTGTTAAACTAGGTGAGATAAATGAAAAATGACACGAAATTTGGCTTTTTTTTATTAGTTTTGATTACTTTTTAAAATGAATCAAAAATATTTATAACAATTTCAGACTCCTGAAATTTAAACCACAAAACGTTTTATTTATTTACTTTTCATGACCTCTCAAGGCCCACCTGCAGGGCACTCACGGCCCACTGGTCCACACTGGGAATCACTGTTCTAGGACGTCTTAATGAGAGAAGTTCTGTACATTAATGTAAAATAAGAAATTGCAGTTATTGCTGTAGCCTATGTTGGTTACTAGGGCTGTGTATTAGCAAGAAGCTGGTGATACAATATGTACACACACACACATATATATATAATAAAGTGTTTTTTGGTACAATATCACACAGCATAATGTCATGATACTCAAGTGTATTGATTTTTTTACACCCCCATAGGTACAAGCTTCATCTACAAGGTATATGCACTGGGAACCTGCAGTAATCAAGAGAAGTTGAAAGCTTAGTTAGCTCTACAAGGCTTTCAGCCAGAAGCAACCCAAGAAAGCTTTCTGCCACGGAGGATTTAGGAAGCCAGGTGACATAGTACAAAGTCATTAAGAATAAGAAGACGTGGTGGATGAATGGGTTTAAACTCAGGACTGTCACCCAGGAGACCGTGGCTCAAGTTCCATGTGAACTTTTTTTTTTTTCTGGCTTTCAACTGAAAAATGTAGACGTGGTTTCTTAGCGAGGCCCCTTAATGATGACAGCCTATTATCTACACATTGTAGAGGATGAAAAATGTCACTTTTGCAAATCCCAGTGAAATATTGCCTAAGCATGAACGTTGAATCAATGTCCTCAAATAGTCTGCAAAAAAAGTCCTTTTCTTTTTTTAACCATATCTGAATTTTGAACGTCTTCACCAGTGACCATGGTCGTCCTTTAAATGGAAAAATGCTCACTGGGGAAGAATTTCCCTCCGGCTCCGTGAACATATATATATATAATAATATATATAAACAGGAGTGTGAAGAATAAAACCCATTTATGTTCAGTTTTACCATCTTTTTTTGTTTGTTTGCAGGATGCAGCAGTGACAAATAAACCTGATTATAGAAGGACACGGTGTAGGACAAAAAGACATTAATGTTTGAAAGCTGTTAAAATGCTATTCCTACTTTCTTACAGCGGTTGTTCATAATGTTCTGAAATAAAACAGAAATCACTGCTTACCAGCTGTTCTACCTGCCTCTATATCACTGGATATAAGCCGAAGCATCATCCATAACGCAAAGCTGCACATACTATTCACATTTACAAGCCAATCATCATGAAACACACTTGTCATTTCAAAATGCTCAGTTCCAACTCCAAACCATCTCATCAGGCATGCTGTTTACATTACAGTTGTTGCAGGTGCTGCTGGAGTGTGCGAGAAGAGCAGCGCCAATTTGATTAAAGTGGGAATAATGACAGCATGCTACGGAGCGGGAGTCATGCTTTGCTTTTTGACTGCAGCCCACCGCTTTATTCTAATATCACCAGTTACACACACACACACGCGCATGCATACGAGTAGAGTATCCAACTCTAGTATTGATGAATTATTGAGGACTTGGAGTAGGGTTGGGAGCAACTTTACGCTCGTTTGTTTTGTAGTCGCATTACGCCTCCTCCCACCGACTCCCCTCCTCCCCCTCCTCCTCTGCCCCCACAAACACACTGCGAGGCATGTGAGAGTGGGCTCTCAGCGAGGATGCTGTGGGATGTTGGCAGCTCTGCTTTTCAGGAGTGTTTTGGGGAAACTGGTGCAGTGTTGGACTGCAAAAACACAAAACAAGATAACAAATCTTTTAGATCTGTACTGCATGTTAGTTTGTTTTTTTTTAACATTTTTTTTACGAATGAAGCTTTGAATGTCTGCCATCGTGTTTTATGATATCATCACAAATCCTTAAATAGCAATTGAATCTAATTTCTTTAATGAACTTGTCGGTTTTGTCAGCGTAAATATAATTTGTGTTGCTGTTAGACTGCTGTTAGACCACCATGTTGATAAAGGTACATGCCTCCCTTTGTGTGCAGCGAGCAGAAGAGCAACGTTTTTCCCCCACCGTGAAAATGTTGCTGCAAAGCTAAACATCAACAAACGTGGACCAAAGAAGAATATTTCATTACATAAAAAACATATTGTGAATTTTGGAAATGATTCCATCTATCAGTCCCTCCAGGAGTTTGCAGACTTTTTTTTAGCATTGTTGTAGCCTAGAATACCTAATTTCACAGCAGCTTTTCTAAAAAAAAAAAAAAGATTATTATGTATATTGTGATTTTTTTGAGCATTTCGTGAATAATCCATAAAAATCAAAGACCTGTTCCAGTGAGAGTAAATCTGCACTCTGTTCTGAGTGTTTTTAATCAACTTTACCAAAAATATTGAGGATTACAAAAATTCTAACAGAATTTGATTTATCTGTAAATGAAGAAGTGTGCCGGGGGCAAACAAACAAAAGAAAATCTTTTTGGAGCTCAAACTCAGTCAAAACAGCAAGTGCAAAATTAGAAAATTAAAAATGCACAGAGCATTGATAAATGTCAAAAACAGTGACAAACCTCGTGTCCTTTTCAGTACCCGTGACAAAATAAAAAAGATAAAAACACAAATTAAAGATTCAGTTTGTTGAGACACACATGTACGATGTTTCCATGGGGGACTGCTATGATTGGTGAGAACTCAGGGGAGCTATGATGATGATTGATCAATGATTGGTCAAATTCATGTAAAAAACTGCAATGATTGGATATAATTTTATGGTCGAGCAGAATCCACAGAGATTGGTTGAATTTTGTGTCATTTGTTGGGAATATAACGTCCCAGCTTCCTGGAGGGACTGATCTATTGATATCTTATTTCACCAATTCATAAAGTTTTTTCCTGTTCGAAGGATTCTTTCGAGGGTCCTCAGGACAGAGGGTGTCGCACGCAGTATAGATTGTGGAGCCCCCTGAGGCAAATTGTGATTTGTGATACTGGGCTATACAAATAAAACTTGACTAAAGGCCTTTTTAAACCAAAGCACAGTAACAACCACCTTACTGCAAGAACGTTCCCCCCAGAAGCAAAGAATTTTTAAAAGCGGCTGCTAACACTGCAGTTCAAGGCTACAATAACAGGCAGGTGCTATGTGAATGTCATGGTGTTGGTACAACCCGCCCAAAAGTCCCCAAAAGTCCCCAACTTGAGCAACTTGATACTAGTTTGGTGGAAATGTCCCTGTATGTGGATAGCGCTGAGTTGTACAGCTCCAGGTACTCAGACAGCATAATCAGCTCCCTAAGAACTCTCAGTTCTGACTCGTGATACCTGCTATTTCTGCAGTGTCACCCCGTTCTGTTTGATTGGCCAAAGCCAGGCAGCAACTGCCAGAAGTTCAGTGCAGTAAACTTTGACCGTCAGTGCAGCAGTGCAGGGCAGCAACTGCTGCTCCTCTCCCTTCATCTCATTGAGATGACAGTGAGGCGTCGAGTTACCGCACTGCAGTGCGGAAAGGTCTTAAAGAGTTGTTTCTGATGCAGAACAACATATCTGATGAATTTTAATAAATTAATCTTACTCTTTCACCTCTGCTATTCATTACGCTGGAAACTCCTCCACAAACACCATAATATCATCAACTTCTTCACCCCATCTGTCTGTTTGTATGTTTTTTTTTTAGATTGTCAGCAGTCAGGCAGCTCTTTAAGAAATGATTTGAGGTCTCAGTTTTAATTTAAATTATGTATCAAGATGGACTTTTGCACAGAGTACTTTTAAATCTCTGTAAGCGTGTGTGTGTGTGTGTGTGTGCACGGTAAGGCAGCAGCACTTCACCAGAAGTTTGACAGCTGCCTCGGGCACATACGGGAGATGCTTGATGAGAGTCACAGAGGACAAACAAGCTGTATATCAACAAAATGCTTTGTAGGATGATATAGCGAAAGGCCAAACAGATACAAAAAGCATGAAGCAGTTACAAAGAAACTAATAAAAAGGAAGGAAAAACCTATGCTCCTCCATCTAGTTTAAAAAATTTCAAATCTGACAGTGACCCAGGTTTTCAGGGCACTTGAGGGCCTATAATGACAGATACTTTTAATTGGATTTAGTTTTCTGCAAAATAAATATGTCATCAAACGCATCACAAGAATAACAATAACAACAACAACATTCAGCAGAAGATCTCAATCACCACCATAACATTACATCTCGCTGTGTGTAGCGTGGACAGTGACAGCAGTGAAAGTTAGTAAGACATTAATGAGGCGAGGTTAGAAGGTTGAGAACAGCGAAGGAACAACACTTCTGCTAATTGTCATGCTCTGGTGCCGTGGCAACCGTCTTGCATCCACGGTTTGACAGCCTTGCTCAAGTGTCCCTGTGCTGCACGAACAGGCCCTCGCCGGCTGATGAGCGCGGTGACATGCCAGTGGCCGGGTGGTGTTAACAAAACAGGAGGGATTGTAATCGAGTGTTTGCTGCTGTGATTCTCCTCTCCAAACACTGAGAGGGGTTAAGTATCATGACTGGCAAATCATCAGCACCTGCTTGGAGTAAGGAGGAGGTTCCTTTTTGCTTAATGCACCCCTAGAGCTCCTTTAGATGAGCTCAAGTACTAGTTCATTGAGGTTCCAAATGTGTCTTTCGAATGGATTTAAAACTGAATCACCATAATTGAAAAGTGGATTTTGTTACAATGCCCTGGTCGGCTCTAGAGATGGCTCCGTCAGTCTGCTGGTCCATCCCACTGACTGTAAATAAAGATATAAAAGACATAAAAATTATGGACACGGATACGGACGTTGTCGTCCTGCGCTGGTGGCGTCATTTGGGGGCCAGAGTCTGGGCAGTAGTGATCAGGGTTGGAGCCGTGGCACTGAGTTCCTGCCCACACACCCAGACGACTCAGTCACGAGCAGAGATGAGCTGTCAATCATGACGAGAGACACGCTTTTTATAGCATCAAATAACTAATTAAAACCAGACTGATCAGAAAAATTAACCTCGACATGATAAGAACCACCTAAAGTGACAGAAACCATCTTTGGGAAAAATTTATTTGACTTTATGTAGTTTGACTTTTTAGCTTGGCCCATGACTTATCCACGAACATGGAGGGGGCTAAGAGCTAATTAGTTCCTACCTGCAATTGTTTAGGCGGGACAGGTATGAGTGTGGTGCCACGTGTGCAACAGTTTTGTTCACCCCGCTGTGAACCCCAAAGAGTGAAGTTGGGTGTACTGTGCTGTCAGGCTGTTTTGGTGAAGATTAGCAGGAGAATAAATAAGAGTACACAAAGGCTATTTTTCGTGACATGGTATCGGGGATATTGTGTACTGTAAGATATATCAGATGATTTATCGATCAGAATTTTAATTAAATCCTTACGTATGGTAATAACTTTTGGTGATGCCAAAACTGTTCTTCAAGTACCAGTTCAATATATATACGTCTATACATCCAAGACTTTGGTTTATGAATAAATACTTGCAAAACTAATCATCAGACCTCCATGACAACTGAGCAAACTTCAGCTGCTGATGGAGACCACTGGACACAGTTGAAAGCTCTGTAAAAAAAAAAAAAACTTGACCATACCAATAATTAGACATGATCTGTCCAACTTGCTGCAAATAATATAAAGCAGTGTTTTAGACTTGTTAAATTTAGGTTTACTGGTTTACATATAACCTATCAGTGTGGGAATCAACTTGCAAAAACCTAAACTAGCTTGAGTTCAAAGTGCAGTAAGCAACTCTGGAGAAAGAAGGCTGATTGTTGTGTCTCATGACAAGCTCACGTTTTGGAAATGAAACTCAACAATCAACTGTCTTACCGACCTGTGGTCGTCCAAAGTCTCCCGTCTCTGCTAGATTTTCTAAGCCTGGAGACAGAGTCAAAAGGAGGAGCAGAGGTCTAGCTTTCCCACAGACCACTTGAAGTACATTAAATGTTAGTATTAATCCATCAGGATCCTGCTTTCAGCCTGCTTTTATTTATCTTTTATTGTTCTGCTCTTATTGTTGTCAAAGTTATGTTGTCATTATGTGGAAATTCTGGGCTTCTTTTTTTGCCACAAAGTGACACCATGGCTTGGTATCCTCTGTGATGGATTACCTAAATGAAAGCTTCTGCAGGGTGTTTTTTCACATTGCAGTGAAATGAACTGAAAACAGTGGAGGCCTGGAAGGTATTAAAAACACATCGCACAGTGTAAAACACCACTGTGAGCTTTAGAAAATGGTCAGCAGTAATACAGAGGACTCATATTTTCAGTTAATGGGCTGAAACATGCCAAAAGACACCAGTACAGTCCTTTAAGCTCTACACACGTCAGAGCTGTGATATTTTGATAGGTACAGCAGCAGAAGAGCGGCTGATGCAACATTCTGCTTATATTTCATGTAAGTGTCAGGTCGAGGTTTGCCAAGATTCATTTTTATATCCTGTGTTACCCAGATTTTAAATTATTAATGAGGCACAGGAGAATTCAGGACCACCTACAGTTTATTGTGCGTACAGTAATCATCTTATCTACGTGTTTGTTTGTTCATTCAGTCTTTATCCAGCCAGTTGGCACCAGTGAGATTAACCGTTTGTTTTGTTTTTTTTCCTCCGGACGTCTGGCCCAGAAACAGCATGAAGACAACTGCAGACAACATACAGCAACATGCAAACTCTGCAACAGAGCAATTAACATTACAAAGGAGGCGTAAAAGTAGCTATGCTCTTATAAAAAAAGAAATATAGTGCTAAAGAGAACCGCAAAGGGTTCTTCAGCTTGTCTCCCATAGCTTTTTTGGTTCCTGGTAGAACCTTTTATAGAGGTTCTACTTGGATCTCTTTCAGAGAGTTCCACCAAGAAGGGTTATACCTACAACCATCAGTGAAAGGTTTCACCCAGAATCCCCCACAGGAACCCTTCTATGGAGTAATGGTTCTACACACAAACCTCTCAGGGGGTTCTATCCAGGACCTTTCCACCTTCTAAGGGTGCTAACAAGAACCCACTAAAGGGAGGGTTCTACCAAGAATCCTTTTATATTCCAAGGGTTTTATCTAGAACCTACCCAGAAAGTTCTACAGAGAACCTTATCTAGAACCTTCTCAGGGGGGCTCTGCAGAGAACCTTTTTATATTCCAAGGCTCTTTTCTAGAACCTGCCCAGGAGATTCTAGAGAGAACTCTTTTATATTCCAATGTTTTTATCTTGAACCCACTCAAGGGGCCTGCTGAGAGCACTTCTTGGTTCCTGGTAGAACCTTTTAGAGGTTCTATTTGGAACTCTTTCAGAGAGTTCTGCCGAGACCCCATGAAGGGTTATACAAAGGTTTCACCCAGAACCCCTATGAGAAGTTCTACAGATAATCGTTCTATGGTTTTATCATTCCACCCACAACCCTCTTAGGGGGTTCTATCCCAAACATTTCCACCCTCTAAGGTGCTAACAAGAACCCACTGAGGGAGTTCTACCAAGAACTCTTTTATATTCCAAAGGTTTCACCTCCAGTGAGAACCCTTTTATACTGCAAGGGTTTCATCAAGAACCTACCCAGGAGACTCTACAGAGAATCTTTTTATATTCCAAGGGTTTCATCTAGAACCCACCCAGGGGATTTTAGAGAGAACCCTTTTATATTCCAAGGTTTTTATCTAGAACCAACTCAAAAGGCCTGCTGAGAACACTTCTTGGTTCCTGGTTTAGAGGTTCCATTTGGAACTCTTTCAGAGAGTTCTACCGAGACCCCATAACATAAATGGTTATACCTACAACCATCAGTAAAAGATTTCATCCAGAACCCCTACGAGAGGTTCTACAGAGAATCATTCTATGGTGTAATGGTTCCACCCACAACCCACTCAGAGGGTTCTATCCAGAACCTTTTCACCTTCTAAGGGTGCTAACATGGACAAACTGAAGGGGTTCCACTAAGAACCCTTTTATATTTATATTCCTTTTACATTATGGTATAAAGAACCCTTGACGAAAGAGTTCTTCAAGTATTCAACAATTCTTGAAGAACTATTTTATCAATAAAGGGCTCTTTGGATGAAAAGGGTTCTTAATGGAACGCTTGGAAACAGACACCCTTGACCAACCCACACTTCAAAAAAGGGCTCTTCAGAAGCAAATGATTCTGGGTAGAACCTCAGCCCTTTAGGAACCCTCGTTTCTAAGAGTGCACGTTATAGCACCAAACAGTCAATAGTCTCACAGCAGAGCAGCGGGATCAGAGCCAAAGACAAAACATAGCTGACATCTTCATAAAAACACTCATAATCACTTTAAAATCACTGAGAAAGAGCTCATTCAGCCTTAAATTACTCTGTTATGAGTTCCGTGCCAAAGCAGCGGCGCACGTGATGGCTCTCCTGCTCCATTCAGCCGATTGTCAGAAACATCTCTGAGGCGAGAACAGATGTCTCTAGTTATTTGACCGGGCTCTCTGGGCTGCTGTATTCCCACTCTCACTCTCAATCCCCCTCTTTTTTTTTTTTTTTTTTTTTTTTTGCAGCCGACTGCAAATCTCTTTGCAGTGACAAAGCATCGCCTGTCAAGAGGATGATTCCATTGAGAGGCACTTCCTGATATGAGAGGTGCATTAATGTGATTAACCCACACTCACTATTGCCGTTTGATACAGGGGCTTAGGGGCTCATGTCACTCTGTATTCTTCTCTATTGGCATGATCAGCAGGTAACGCAAAATGTGCTGATGTGTGAGCACAAGACGGCAACTCAGAAATGTAATCTGGAGTAAATTGCTCAATAGCAGAACCCACTGCTGCTTTATGCACACACGATTATGCAATTTGACTCCAGAATTCAAAAGATAATTAAGAGCAAAATTAGCCCGTGAAACGCAGTATGTTACAGAAACAGATGAGTTATGCCATTCTGCAGACTTAATACGTTCCCATTATCACACTGTTAATTATCAACCATTAAAATCAATAAAGATAAAATTACTATCTTCCAATCAAAATGTTGTTACTCCCACACATTGTTTGAGCATTTCCATGAACCATGGTTCCATTCAAACACACCTGTAATCTGATGACTCCAGTTAGATTTCATGACATTATTAAAGGAAAGTTTCTATATTTTTCAACCTGGACCCTATTTCTTCATGTTTTTGTGTCTGGGGACAATAATTTTTAAGAACAAATGAACAAGTTTTATTGCAAGTTAGACAACGTTTTTAAAATTGGTCCAGCATTGAGGGAGAGCACTGCAGCCTTCAGCAGTGAAACTAAGCTACGACGTAATCCCTCCGTCAAGTAAATCCACCAGGGCTTGTTTTTGGCTCATATTGTAAATCCAAGTGTCTAACAACACTATGGAAAGGATCCCTGCGGAGAGAGACCTTTTTTGAAAGAGTAAGATACAATTTGTTTAGCCGGAAACATCTCTTTTATTGCTCTTGCAAAGCTAACCTGCCTCCCTTTGCAAAACTGTAATTCTAATGTTGTCATCTTCATTTAAACTCGACACAAAAAGAATAACACCTCTTTCCACCATTTCCACCAGCTCTGGTTTGGTTGAAATAAACACTCTATTCAGCGAGGTAGATGTGAAAATATTCTGGCTCTAGATGCCGTTTCTCCCCACTGATTCTCCGACCTCGTCGCTTCTCTCCTAATATTTTCACAACTACCACCTAAAGGGTTTATTTCAAGAGAACCAGAGCCGGTGGTTGTTTGAGCAGCGGAAAGATGAGCCAAGACATTTTTGGGGAGTTTCATTTTGCTTCTGTAATGTTTGAATGAAGATGACAATGTCAAAATGATGGTTTTGCAAAGAGAGTCTGGTTAGTACGGCGAGAACAATAAATCAATAAAATGTCTCTGGTTGCACAAAAAGGATCTTACTCTTTAAAAGATGGTCCATCTCTGGAGCAATCCTTTCCAAAACGCTGACAGACACTTAGAAAAACAATCTGAACCTGTCAGTGGCAAAAACTAGTTTCACCTTCGCCTGCTGCAGCACTCTCCCTCAATACTGGACCAATATCAAAAAAAAATGTGTCTCCATTAGTCACTTAGACACAAAAACATGGAGAAGGAGGGTGGTGCAGTGATGACATATTTTTGTAGGCCGACCTGAAAGTTAGCATCACTCTGGTTCCCTCCACAAAAAGCTGAGGGGATTTTTCCCACCAGTTTCATGATTTTTGAAGCGTAACTGCAAACATTAGGCTGTGGACAAACCACACTACTGTCACACGACTTCATGTCAAACCTAATACATGACTAGTGTTTGACGTGATGATATTTAATGTCCCCGACAACCATTATATCTCATTTAGCTACTTGTTAGCAACTGCCTTTTTAAAGAAAGCTTCAAAATTCACCAGCACGGTATTTAGTGACATATTTTATGTCGTAGAAGAAAACTCTGAAGATCTCTGATCTCTGAAGCTTGTGATAACCAAAAACCCTTTCGAAACACCCACTGACTTTGAGACAAGGGACTCAGAAGTTCTAATATTAGGGGTGTAAATCACATTTTTCATCACAATACATATTTTGCCGATATCGGGTCAATTTTGATTCAATTCAGGGGTCTGCGATCAATATCATGTGGGCATTTAACACTCTGAGTTACATTTATGTCAACTCACAAGCAACTAAATTATTGTTCAGCAATTTCATGACACTTTTTCCAGGCAAAGAGATGCCATGGGAATTTCAAAATAAAGGCATATCATAAAATTCACTTTGCATCAATCACATTGGCTCATTAAACACTGAACTGATATATCGATCCAGATCAATGTGTTATTTCACCACTAGCTGATATGCCAACTCATTTCCTTGTTTTAGGAATAACTCTATAGGGACCAGGTTGAAAAAACACACTGAAGTTGCCCTTTAAATATCATAAAACTAATTCCAACTGTCTGACTGAGACACAAAGAGCCACAGAAGCAGTGTGCATCAATTTTAAATAGTGGGCTTGTATGCATGTGTTTCATACATTCACACAGCAGCTAATATTAATCATCTAGAAGACGAAAGAGAGCTTTTTGCACGACTCCACTGTGTGCTTCTGCGGCTGCACTGAGAAATTATTCATTTGATGTCGGAGTCATCATCCATTCAGCTGCATATAAATGGCTACAGGTTGTTACGTATGTTTTGATTGCACAGTGATTGAAGCTGCAAACATATAGGAGGCAAAGCAGAAAATAACTGAGTGGCGGAAAAGGAATTCTGGGACGCCATTCATGGAGCTTTTCATCAGGCATCTCTTCCGATCCTTAGCTGGGGGTACTGGCAGAAATAGATTCCTGTACCGAGCAGAGAGCTTTTAATAGAGGCATCTCCCAGCTTAATCAAAGATACCAGAAAAATGGGCACATCCACCTCACGGTGAAATCTTGGCGTAGGCTTAGTGTGAACTTCTTCATTTCAAAGCAGTGAAAAGGGGATGTATGTGAGGATGTATGCATGTGAGAAAGGCTGTCCCCAGAGAATGTGTGATGCACCAGAAGCAGCAGTAGAAAAGTAAGTGGAGTGCTGTGTGCAACTCTTTCAGCTCTCATTCCTTTCGATCAATGCCTGAGATAGATAATAGCCTCCATGGAGACTTGCATCTTGCATCCTCGCCTCAAATCCCCATTTCTGCTTTTGCATCTCGGCACACTCCTCATGTCTTCCCTTCTAGCTCCGCCCCAGCTGTCAGCAGCAGCAGCAACGGGAAGCACCACCAGCTCCAGAGGGCAAGGCAGCCAGAGCACAAGAGGATCTTAGGAAGAGTACTGGGGAACATCTGGCAGACCCAGAGATGCTGTCCGTCGCTGCCGGCCGCCGTCATGTCGTCGCAGCTTCCCTGGCTTCCTGCTAACAGCTGATCCTCTAGGCCCACTGCCTCCATCAGAGTGGAGAAAATCCACTCGCTGACTCAATTATGCAGGAGGTGTGAATTAAACATGAGGCAACCACACAGGAATGTATACACACAGCGCCAACGTGCACACATGAACCATACGTAATCACACAATATAACAGCCCCATCTGTGATGCAGACGCCAGAGGGGCTTTGCGAGGCTTCTTTGTATCAAAGAGCTGACCCACGCTGGTTGTAACTAGAGATGTACCAACCCACTTTCTTCAGTTCTGATCCCATTCCAATATCTGACTTTGAATATCTGTCTATACCGAAAAATACAGATTACAGCACCGATTACATGAGGCTGTAACTGAACTTTTAGTTTAGTGGTGAAAAGTTCTGCGTCGGTTGATGTTAATGCACATCCAGTCAAAGATTTACATCAACTGGAAAGCTTGTTTAGTTTGTGTAGTGTAACCTGTGTAATAGCTAAGCATGCCACAGTTTCAATATCAAAGCAAAAATCAATCAAATTTCAATTTCAAGATTCAAATTAAAAGGCAGAATCGCTGATTCTTCCAGTATTTGTTTTTCTCTCCACCCGTGCCAACTTGCGGCCCAACACAGCATAGCTTACTGGCTGTTATATAACACTTGATACCAAATAAGACTTTTCTTAGATCTTTTTAAAGAGTGTAAAAATGTAAATGACAGTTGACAGGCCATAAACCAAATGATCTGTTGATCTTTACACATGCAGACTCGACAGTCAAACAATGGCATAACCATCAGTGCAAAATGAAAAAAATAAAATAAAAAAATTGGATTAAATCATGACCATAAAATTGAAATTAATTAAATGGCATCCTTCAACCATTGTTGGGCTTTGTAGGATTGTGACTTGTTCCATTTAGAAGTGCGGACAGACTGAGAGGAATCATCCATTTGAATAATTTCCGATGACGCACTGCTGTGAGTTTAAGTTTCCTGTTTTATGTTCTAAAATGAAAATGTTACTTTTTGTCTGTTTGTAACGTGTTAGTCATGCATTTGCAACGTGTTTGTCAGGTTCTTGCAATGTATTTGTCATGTTCTTGTAACGTGTTTGTCATGTTCTTGTGAGGTACTTGTCATGTGTTTGTTCAGAACATGGCGTTTTATATTAATAATTGTCATTTTTGTGCTGGTTTACTGTTAGAGTGAGAGAGGTGGCAAGTGGCAAGAAAAGGTCTCTCTCTTATATTACATTATGATGCAGAGTAACCGGTTGATTCCACCCAGCGCGGCACTCTGTGCCACGGTTCTGATCCGTCCTCCACATGGCTACAAGCCCCACCAGCAGCGTTCCAGAAGCATTTCAGCAGCGGAGCGTTTTGCCCACTCGATTATGTTTACTTGCTCAGATTTTGTTGATTAGGTCCTCTTTCCTTGCTCTTTGCGCTTCTACCATGGATAAGCAGTTGTTGCTTTTCTGTCTGTCTTTATGATCGTGAGTCTGCACGGGGTATTTTATTTTGAAAATTAATTGGATTCTCTCTGCCTTTTCTGTGTCTGACTTCCTGCCCGTTCGATCTGCTCTGTGCTAATTGATGTGGCATCCATCGTCAATAGACTCGGTGTGTATTTGAAGCAGAGCGGAGTGGAGAGCCGCTTCTGGGACGCACCGAGGCGCTGCTGGTGGAATCACATGCGTTGTGTAGAACGGCTGCGATCAGCTCCGGCTGATGTGGTGCAGCCGTGACACAACACAGCCGCACGTGGTGGAATTCATCTGTAAACGTAAAAAGCACCAAGCGACTCTCGATTTGTACTGTTTGGTGAAGTATTTACAAACGTTTGTGGAATTTAGATCTAAACATGAATCGTGATGCAAGTCCAATATGAGTGCTCTACATTAATAATGGGCCCCGATATTGGCGCGGTCGTACTCTAGTTCTAATCTTACATATGACGTCACAGGAACATGGACATCTAGGCCAGAGTGGTAAGAGTGACAGTGAAGAAATAGGTGATGAAGAATTTTGCCATCTTTGCCACCTATTACTTCCCTGTGAGCTTTAAAGAGCAGAAACAGCCTGGCGTGGGAGTTAAGCCTGAAGCCAAAGGCAGAGCCGATTTTCTCCCCATCTTTCTTTATGTCCCTCTCCCTCCCTCACTCTCTCGTTCCTCCATGCCCTTTATTAATCATCCTTGGTTAGTGGGGCAGAGAGCGTGGCGTTAGGAGCTCTTGGGAATGTAGAGCCATGAAATACACACACACACACCCTTCATGTGTATGCACGCTAATAGGCACCAGGCTCATAAATCTCGGCAGAAATTCCTTCATTCATCTCATGTTTGCTTATAAAAAAAAAATAGAAAAATTAGAGCCAGACTGATATATTGGTCAGCTGATATACCGGCCTGATATGGATCTATTACAAATATATCAGTATCAGAGTATGTTCACCGATGTGCACTGATATTAGTGCTGCACAACCAATCAAAACATTGTATCTCTATGTATCTTTGTCACAAGTGTTTGATAACAACTTTTGAGGGATCATTGCATATTATACTATATAATATATTTATATATTATATTCTGAATGAAGCATATCGACTGATACATTAATGTCAAAATGTTTTTACTTTCTAATAGTTCATCGGATCGGCACAAAAAAGACAAACAAACAGTATTTGTCAGGCCCTAAGAAGCTAAGCTTCTTGTTTTACAACCTGTCCGGAACTGACTTACAGGATTAAAATATTCAGCAATTGACTGATACTGAACAGTACTGATGTTTATTTATCTATTTATTTTGTTTTGATTTATTCTTCATTTTGTCAGTGTTCATTTCTGCAGTTGGTTACTGATATATATGTTAAATTATTTAACATGGTGGAATAAAAGTATATATACAGTAGGGCTGGACGATTATGGCAAAAATAATAATCACGATTATTTTGATTGATATTGAAATCCCGATTAATAAACACATTTATTCATTAGGTCTTTGTACTTTAGTATTTCCATTTTCTGCTACTTTACTTCCATTCCACAACATTTAAGTCAAATATTTAGGTGACTTTCACTTTTACCAAAGTAATATTTTAACATATAGGCCTACCCTTACTTTTGCTATAGTAGTACTGTTTGATACTTTCTAATTTATTATTAATAAATATCACATGTCACACAATCAGGAGGACAGAAAATTTCTCACCTATGGCCAAGTGGAGTCTGTGCCCGAAGCACTGCAGCCTTATCCAGCCATTGAGTTCAGCTGCCAGCTTGACATGTGAGGCATTGTCAGTTGTTATACACACACAAGGTTCTCGTTCAAATCCCATGCAGCCATGGCTTGCTTCAAACCATCAGCAATGTTTTTCCCTGTGTGGTCGTCAGGGAAAAATGCTGTTTGAAGACATTTCGTCTTCATGGTGAAATCTACATCGATGTAATGCAAAGTGGGGGATATGTACGGGTCCACAGATCCGTAGTGGTGGCAAAATACTCAGCGGTGGAGACATCTTTTGCAACTTCAGCGCGGCATTTATCATATAGGGCAGGCAGTGTAACTCTGCTGAAATGTTTACATGATGGCAACACGTAACGCTTGTCCAAAGTGTTAACAAGTTTCTTGAACCCTGGGTTGCTTACGGTACTGATGGGGCACATGTCCTTAGCTAGCATAAATGTCACAGCCTCTGTTATCTCTCGATGTCTCCGGGAGCTGGTGGGATATGCAGCGGCATTGTAGAGAGTGTCCTTAATAGAGGACTGTGTGGCGGTGGCGGTGGTGCTGGCTGGAGCCGACAAGCTTGCACTTTTTTGCGTCTTCTGCTCCTTTATCACTTGGTCACAGACCACTTTATGACTATACTTTAAATGGTTAAATAAATTGGTCGTGTTGCCTTGGGGAGCAGACTTCCTTCTGCTCGACGTCCTGACAACTTGAAACCAAAATGTTTCCATATGACTGACGATATCCTACCTTTCTTAACAACTAAAGGCTGCTGTTCTGCCATTTTTCTCAATCGCTCCTAGTTTGTGGCACCTGCACGTAAGACTGGTGCATTCACTGTGCTTTTACAGCTCAGGAATTTGCATGCACGCCGCGCGGCACATTAATCGTTTTTCTTCGATTATAATGTTTTTATGATCGTGAGGAGCCAAAATCAAAATCAAAATTCGATTAATCGTCCAGCCCTAATATACGGTATATAAAAAGATTCTTTATTTGCTTAAAGAAAACAGCCTTCTGAGAACCTTTGCAGAGTCATATTGGTGCAAAAATTGCTTCACAATCCACACAGAAAAAGTCTAATTTCATTTCAGCTCAAAAAATCACTATATGGATCACCATATTGGTAATCTTTGATTTTTTTTCCTTCTAAAAACTGTATCAATCTCAAAAATCCTATATTGTTTGGGCTGTAATAAAAATCAATAAAATATTGATAAAAATGTGGGAAAACTCCTGGAATGACTTCACTGACACAGACGGCAGAGTGCGCATGTGTACATACACACACACACACACACACACAGCTGATCTTCTGGGATCCTGGCCTGAGGTCCTGGACTCAGCTGCTCCTGCTGCTGATGTAACCTTCTGAACTGTCTCAGTTGTTTATTTAGATATTCTCCACTTCCAGCACACACGCAAAGTAAGGTCGATATCTCCTTCACCCACAAACACACAACTGTAACTCCAGGACCTGTAGACCTCAGCTTGGGTCAGTCAGAACCAGTACACAGCACAGTCGCAGCATCACCAAGCCATCACGGTTCTTAGATGTTGCAGGCAGCATCCTTGGAGAGCTGGATGTGACTGATGAGACTACGAGATACAACCCAGCTAACCACTCTGGCTTCTGTGGCCAATGGCGGCAGAGTATAGGCTGAATAACGGAGGATGTAATTAGGCCTCATTTCTATGCATGCAAGTGCACTTAGCCTAGCAGGCTCCAACTGGGCTACATGCCATTATTACCATTATCACTATTCGATCTCCCAGACAAAGTGGGGAGAGAATTGGCCAATTAGATGTTATGGGACAGTAGGAGGGTTACAGTGGAAGTCTGGGATGTCCTCTGGGAAGTGCACAGGAATGTAGACTCAGCTAAACTCACTTTATTCGCCCTTTTATTCTATTATTATTATACAGTGGTTTAGCTGACACGTATAAATCCACATATCCCAGGGAGACACATACACCTATTGCAAGTTATGTGAGGGGGGAAGTTTGTAAGGATGAATCTACACATTACTGTACTTTAAATGTTTATTTGAGGATGATCACAGACTGGCAGTAATAGGCGGGGGAGACTGGCACTGGGCAATTATAACACACTCAAGTCCTCAAATCAGGAAAGAGCTGGAGTGATGACACTGACTCTGCACATGCTCAGTGTGATTCCCTCTCTGCCTGTGGAACAGGAGCGGGGTCATTTAGCCTCAGCAGAACAACAACAAAAAAAGAAGATTTTGGAAGTACAGTACTTTCCTTCTGCTGTCTAAAGTGTAGATGTAGATGCAGTAGATGTAGTAGATGTAGTGTAGGTTATTGGTTAAAAATGTAATGTGTAAATATAAAATAACATGAACAAACTATGCTAATGTAAGCGCTGCTGGCTAACATAAGAGATTTTATCATGGATGCAAAGCCACATGGCCCAATGTATCTCGCTTCTGTTAGAAAATGAACATATTTAACTCAATTTAAATGCAGAATTACTTTTAACTCAATTCCAGTTATTAGAATCTAGTTACCACCAGAACAGCTGCCTAATCCATCCATCCATCCATTTTCTGTAACCGCTTATCCGTGAGGGTCGCGGGGAGCTGGAGCCTATCCCAGCTGACTTTGGGCGAGAGGCGGGGTACACCCTGGACAAGTCGCCAGTTCATCGCAGGGCTGACACACAGAGACAAACAACCACTCACACTCACATTCACACCTACGGGCAATTTAGAGTCACCAATTAACCTGCTGCATGTCTTTGGACTGTGGGAGGAAGCCGGAGTACCCGGAGAGAACCCACGCGGACACGAGGAGAACATGCAAACTCCACACAGAAAGGCCCTGCCGGCTCGGGGATTCGAACCCAGGACCTTCTTGCTGTGCGGCGGCAGCGCTAACCACTGCGCCATCGCGCCGCCCGCTGCCTAATCTTCTGGGAAAAAAAAAAAAAAAACATCTACAAGAATTTTAACCATATTCAAAAACACTTAAAAGTTTATTTGTTACGTATTTCCTGAAAAACAGGCAGGTGAGAAGGGCTTTGTCGCAGACACTGATTGTTTACAGTATCCAACAACACGTTACAACCACGCAGCTTAAGTGGTCCATGGATGCAGGACAGAGTCCAGTTTGATGACAGGATACAGGCTGCAGCACTGAGGTGGTTTTCTCGCTGGGTTTGGCTCTGTGCTGAGTCACAGCTAACCAAGCTAACAGCTGTTACTGGTTAGCCAGCGTCCTTTAACAGCAAGTAAAGTGATCTTTCCATCGGGAAACTCTGTAAACAACCTCTGTGCTGTATTTCCTGTCAATCTTAGAGGCCGTCCCAGTCCCAGTTGTCCCAATAAGCGGTCGTGTGCAGTAGAAGGCTGCTGAGCCTGGTTTTGGTGCCCGCTAATGGTAGCTAACAGCTAACAGTTCCAGTTAGTTACTTTAGCAACAAGTGAGCAGAAAGCTACGTGTCCTTCAGGAAAGCCTGCGATTAAATCACAGAGTTGATCCTGAGCAGCCGGACGACACCGGAGCCGAAACCAGAACAAACTGTCCCCCATAAAATATGAGTTTCACCCAAATCAGTCAATAAAGTTAGAAAGTTGTGCTTTTGTACAGTGAGGCCCGACTGCAGAAACACTCCAGTCCACTCCAGTGAACAAATGTATCCCTCTTCTACGCTCTGCCGCGTCATAAACAAGAAGCCATTTCATTGGACGCAAATTTACTAAACGTCCCCAAATGCAGGATGAGTCATCAAGAGTTTCTAATCATTTTGCAGAAAAAGACAAACTCTGAAATATCATTAAAAATACCTGAGAATATCTACAATTTTTTGTCATTATTGGGAAAGATAACTGGTGTATGTGCTAAAAACTTAAACACAGATTTTGACTTCATGGTAACTTTAAACGCACAATATGTCAATTCTGCCTCTACGGGGTCTCGCTCTCATTAAAACAATAACAAAAGATGTAGCCTGATGATGTCATGAAGCAGCGTGGGATCGTGATGATCATCATCATCTCCACCAGCATAACTGATGAAAATCTATCTGACATGACTCAGGCAGAAATCGTGCTCATAGAGGAAGTAATCAAAGTTTTATTCATGTTGTGTTTAGTCACGTTCGCCGGCTTCCTTCCTCGCTCTCTGAAGCAGCTGACATATCTGATATATCCTGTGTTTTCCTGGAAGCTACAGCAGCTAGCAACTGACTAGCAAAGGCAAACAGGAAACACATTGTTACCTTGAATAAGTTATGCATTTCTCTGCATTTGAACATTGTTGGGAACATTTTGGATACTGTACGCACACAACTCAACAAAACATATGCTAAACATTTTAAAGCATAAATGTTACATACAGAGTTTTAATGAAAATATATCAGTTAATTGCAGTATTAATTTGTGCAAGTATATATGTGTTTCTTCAATCAAAAGATGACTGGTGAATATCAAGCAGTCTGCGAGTTATGAAGGATAATGTACCAAATGTTACACTTGCCCCCGGTCTCCCCTACAAATGTTTCAGTTGCTCTCTACATTCCTGGGTGTGTATAATCATGAGGGTTGTTGTGTTTAGTGGGTGCCAACATATCAAAACGCTCAGCTTACAAACGGCTCAGGTGACAGGGACAGACCACGGTGTGAGAACAGAGGAGACAACAGGAGGGAGGGGACGCACCTGGTTTGACCGTCTTCAGGCGGATGGGCTCTCTGAAGTGGCGGATGACAGCCAGGGTGTCTCGGTTTGTAAGTCCACTGACGGGCGTCCCGTTCACCTCCAGCAACACGTCCCCGTAGTAGGGCAGCTTCCCGACGTGACACACCAGCACGTCCAGCTTCATCTGGCCCAGGTAGGGGAACTGTCCCAGCTCTGCTCCTCCCAGCACCTCCACCACGGAGCCAAAGTCCCCCAGGTTCCCCCATGACACCGCGCACTCCACCACTTTACTGGACCAGTGTTTCTTCTTCTTCAGCGTCCTGGACATGGTTACTCCCCTTTATCCGAACAACTAAACGATGGAACCGGTTCGAGTCGCTTCGGTTTTTGCTGCTGTTAAATGAAGTGACGCGGCCTAATAAACCCTCCTGAGTTCTTCTTCTCCCGACTGCTGCTGCTGCTGCTGGGGATTTCATCTTCCTGACATGTCAGGAGGCTGATTTTCACCCGCTGAGCTCTGTCTTCCCACGGGCTTGTGCGCACAGCTGCCCTGGGTTGCAATAATTCCAAGCGCTCCTTGTGCGTAAAAACAGGAGTTGATAGCGGCGAAATGGTTACAAACGGATCAAATCGGCGTTCGTGCACCACGTCCGCGCGTCGCTTCGCCTCTGGACGAGCCTGCCGACGCCAAGTAGTCAAAACAAAATGTAAACAGAGCGGATTTCACTCACTCGGCGGCGGATTGTGGAGTGTCTGTCGCTGAAATGTAGTGCGTCAACGAGAAATCCCTCATACCTGTGGGCAGGCTGGAAATAGACGGGCGGGCGGCGGAGCACCGGTAGGCGGTTTATGCAGTTGAGATCCAGCCCATGGTGACTGAGCTGAGAGAAATCTGCGAGCGTTTGTCTGCTGCTGCTGCTGCTACAGGTTTGAACACACCTGGCACCGCCAAGAGAGATGTTGCCAAGCGCCGAAACGCCCCTTTTTACGCTCAGCGGCGACAGCAGTGTGTTCCAGACGCTCCTGCTGGCTCCATCCTCCGGTGTGTGGTGGTACTAACCGAAAAAAAAAAAAAAAAATCGCACTAAGGTTCACAGCAACTTATTATCATTTCAGTCACTGTCAAACGTGTATTTATCTGAATTTATTTAGACATTTAAGTGGCTTTTCTTAAATATTTTCAGAAATAAATGCAGCACATGGGACTAACTAAACATCCACAGAGCATGTAATCCTGATATCAAGCGTGCAAAACAAATTACACCTAATTAAGTCTCTTAATTTGAACAGAGTGAGGTAAGTATTCTTGGTTGGAGGACGTTAGGCTTGATCACGGTGTGTTTCCACAGCGCCACCTACTGGTGCAATCGGAGAAACGATTTCCTGCTCCAGTTCATCCTCCCTGTCTCGCGTACCTACATACCATCACGCCTGGCTGCATCCAACTGCGCTTATCCGTGCGTGACCTATGAGAGGATGCTTGAATTGATTTGTTAATTATCACCACAGCTTTGTTTTCCAGTTGTTTATAGAGGACACGCTGGCAGTCGACTCGGTGTTGCTGTTCTGACATAAATTATCATCATTTAAAAGAGTTTAGTGACTGAAGGTCTGACCTTTTATTGGGAAACTCTGCTCCCACCGACACGCAAACCCACACGTTTCACGGCCTGGAGCACAGGCATGACATGAGGTCAAACATTTACATAAACTTATGCGTGAGTTGGGATCAATAATTAAAAAGGACAGTAACATCAACATAATGTGCAATGTTACTTTTAAATATCGTGTGTAATATTTCTTTCTATATCACGTTAAATATTACTTTTCAATATCACGAAATATTACTTTTATTACTTTCAGTAATGTCCAATATTCCGTTCAACATTATGTACAAAGTTAAAGTATTACGTGAAATTTCACTTTTACTTTCATTATTTTCCAGAATTATGTGCAATATTTCTTTTACTTTTATTACTTTTCATTATCTTTTTCATCATATGAAATATTGCTGTTACTTTTATTACTACTACTTTTTATTCCTATTATCACTGCCAATATTATTTTCAACATCACTGCCACCATGTTATCTATTTTAGATTACTTTAGTTTACGTAGGTACTGGTTTGTGCATTTGTTCCTTATATACTTTTTATTTATTACTCCACTGGTTCTCAACCTGAGGTCCTGACCCCCATCAGGGGTCACCAAAGCTTCACTGGGGATCACGAGGCCTTTAAGGGGTGTAAGAAAACTTTTTTGTTTTCTTGAATATAGGCTACAGTGGGCCTGTACCTCAGCATTTCATTAATTTCAGTGAAGTGAACTAAATGAAATAGTTATTTTTAAAGTTTAGTTTATTATTTAAAGTCTGGATGAGGACGTGCTGAAGACCCAAATACAAAATATATTCACAGGCTTCACTCTGATGAACAGCCTCATCCTGCATAAGAGAAATATGCACCGAAGAGCAAACAAACAATGGCTGAATGTCAGGAAGAAGAAAAAACTGACTTTGTTTAAATAAGAAGCCTATTAAGTATATACGATTGTTAAAAAAAATACATTATACAAACAGAAAAATGTATAAAAAGTTACAAAAACTCATCTCTGATGCAATATTCACAGGATGTAATCAGTCGTTCTGAGCTGTTAATGTTACATTTAACATAATTTAATATAATAACGTCTCTTAGTCGGGGGTTGTCACTTAACTCAGTGATAGAAAAGAGGCCATTAAAAACAGGTTGGGAACCGCTGTGGTAGTCGACTGCAGTGATACTCAGCTTGTTCCCTGCAGGACAAATCTGGCCCCAGACAGGGTGCCCGGTGGCCCTTGGACCGTTTTCTAATTCGCAGTGAAAATAAATTGATTCACACTGTTTTTCTCAGGAAGGAGGGACAGATGAGTCAATTTTGTATGACGGGATAAATGAGGCTGTTAGTAACAGAGAAGGCTGATCGTCGTGTGACGGCCTTTCAGGTTGTGCAGAAGGATCAGACGGTGAGCTCTGCGGGGGGAGACAACTATTAGCTGAAGAGGAGTAAAATAAACGAAGGTAATTCTGATCCCACAAATGTGTGTTTCATTCTGAAAGAGCTGAAACATGCGATTCACTCGTTTATGGTTTATTTTCATGAATCATTCCAACATTTCGGCGACTGCATGATGGAAGAGGTTCAACCACAGGTGGAAAGATGACTGAAAATCTGAAGACAAAGACTACTCAGAGTATTAGTTACTTTGAACTGTGATGTCACAGTCATCTCTCCAAATTTTGAGCCAGTAGTTGAAAATTGATTAATCATTAATAATTTATAAGGTACAAAACATGTTTTTTTCCCCTCGTTTTCTGTTTTTCTGTAATTTTTTGTCATTTTAAGTTGAAGTTGAAGTTTCTTTGCCAGATAAAACAGTATCAAATGAGGAACAATTACTGCCAAGACTATTGATTAAGTATCAGTGAATACATTTTTAATTGGTTAAATTCTTACCAGCAATTAATCGAGTAATGATTAATCATTAACAGTCTCATTCCAAATGTGCGATGCCACAGTTTTGGTTTTCGTTTGTGTGAGCTTGTTTTCTTTGGTCCATTTGTGATCAGATCACCTGACTGGCTACAAAAATGCAGATGGTTTGGACATTAATTCAAATTGTACTCAGTGCTCAACAACGAGTTTAAAAGTAACTAAGTAGATTACATCTTGTAATGCATACTTAAGTACAAGTGAAAGTACAGACTTGAAAATCTACTCATAAAAGTACAAGTACCGTACTTCCATCCCTGGGTTCAATTAATGTTTATTTTCATTCTTGACAAACCTGTCAATCATTTTATTGGTTAATCGATCATAAAATGTCAGAAAATGGTGGAAAATGCTGATCAGTGTCTCCCAAAGCCCAAAGTGATGTCCTCAAATGTCCCGTTTTGTCCACAGCCCAAAGATATTCAGTTTACTGTGACAGAGGACGAAAGAAACCAGAAAATATTCACATTTAAGAAGCTGAAATCAGAGAATTTGGACATTTTTTCTTGAATAAATGACTCAAAACAATTGATTATCATAATAGTTGCTGATTAATGTAATAGCTGACAGCTAATTGATAAATTAATTAATTGTTGTAGCTCTTGTTCCAGCTTTGTTTAATCTTAAAAAAGCATTTACAAATAAAGTGCAGTTTCATTTATTAAATGCTGTAAAATATCTGATTCATCTGTCCCTCCATGCACCAAGTTAATTTAATCAGTTAAAGAATTTCAAATAAAGATGAGTTATGGGCCTTTTAACGTTTATTCATTCTATAAAAGAAGTAAGATCGTTTTATATTTGTTTATTAACTGGCCCCTGGCCTCCTGTAATCCTGCAAAAGTGGCCCCGGGCAAAACAACACGGTATCCCTGCTTTATTGTATTTATCCTTATGTTACTGTAATTTTTGCCTTTTCCCTGGCACAACTGATTTCTTTTGGGATCAATAAAGTTTGATTTTTATCCTATCAGCCAGTTTATGAGCTATAACATCTCACGCGTCTTTAACTGTTAGTTTCATGACAAATGCTCCTGATGCTTGATGAAGAATTTCAGATGATTAAAAAACCTGGTGTGGTGTTTAAGCGTAGCTGTGGAAGTTAATTAAACTCTGTAAATGTCACTTCATCTTCTGGAGATTAGTAGCCGTGTTTCGCAGCATGTTAAAAATGATGCACAGTTTGCTTTTTTTGCCATAAACGTCACCGATACAGCGTGATGGATTCTGACAATCTGGGCCTGCCGCTGACTCACAGGACAGTCATGTGTCAGCGTCACGCAGCCGAGTTAATTAACGTTATGAGTGGAAGCAGGGAACACACCTCCTGTAGTATTTATGAAGCAGCAGTCGTTTTTGTTCTCTGGGTGTGATGCAGTGCAAGTCTGCGTTTAAATACACAGTCGCCACCCCGGACATTGCGCTGAATAATTCATGGCCTCGTAGGGGATGATTAACAATGCTATCATGTCTTTGATGGGGAGCGGGGATCCAAACAAACTGCACACTTTAAAAGGCAGAATCACTCACACTTTCAGCTCGTATACACTGTTTCTGCTGGATGTAAGGAGGAAGGACTTTTTTAATAAAAATGAGGTCTTTTTCTTAACGTCAAGACTGATGATGGGCTAACAGTTTTTTAAGGCCCGTATTAGCTGGCTTTTTGTTGGCTTGACATGACTAAATCCAGATTATGGGCGGTTTGGCCTTTTAAATCGCTCGATGTTGTGGTGCAGACCCCTGCGCCTGGAATTACATGTAACCTCAAATCAAATCCTGCAAGAACATTTCATCTCATCGTTCTTTAAGCCCTCCAACTGTCAGTAAAGACAGACACCATCACAGAAATCTGAAACAATCACTCGACTAGTTGCCCGAGAATCTCACCTCATTGAAGCTGATAAATAAGCCTGCACTCAAGTGAAAAAGCCTGGATTGAATTAACTTAAACTTCCACACACGACTTAAACTCTTCCACTAAGACAGTGTAGCCTGGTTTAGTCCAGTCATTAACAAAGACTGGGTCGTATTCCAAAGGTGGGTCACAGGAGATTTTATTTGGGTCCCCTAGAAAATTAAAAGACTGTGGAAGAAATTCTGCAAAATTTAAGATTTATATCTGCAGTACGTCTTTTAAAAAACATTTAAAATGTGTTTGATGAGAGGAAAAAACAAGTTTCTGTTAAGGAGGCTAAAAACTTACTTTCAGCCCAACTCAGACTCTTAAATTTTAAAAAAGATTTTAACCAACTAATAATGTTTTGTTTAGATAATTAACTTTTCTTCTTTCGATGAACCTGAATCTTTGAGTTTAAAAACCCAAAATATTTTGAAAATTGACTAAAGTCATTGAAGTAACTTGCCTTGAAATGTAAGAAGTAATCTTTTCAGCCTGCATCAGGATCTTATTTATAGATTTTAAAAAAAGTAAATACAGGATAACAACTACTTTCTCCACTAAGTTAGACAGTTTGCCTTAACTTACAGGTTTTAGCTTCATCTCACAGATAAAAACATAGCGGCTTTAAGACAGTGCACGATCTGGTTCCAAACAATTCTGCTTTACTCTGAGGAAACCAGTCCAAACAATACATCATAATTCATTAAGAAGTCAGATACACACATTAAATGAGGATGCAAAGCATGTAGACGTAGCTCAAAGGATATAAACCAGTGGTCCGGCCCCGCTGGTGGGACAGAGACACAGACTGCACAGCAGGTGGGCTGTGGATGATCAGGGAAAAATATGGATGAAACAAAGTTGATTAAATATGATTTATGCAGGGAAAATAAACAAGAGTTTGCTGATGCCTTCATACTAAAATGCATCCTTTTTTTTAGAAGTTGCTTCCTCTGTTGTGGTTAATTCATTTCAGCTTTTGAAGTGAGATGCACCAGAAAAAGTTGTTGGAACAATTTGGCAGAGTTCAGGTGTGGCAGCACAGTCTCAGAAAAAGAACTTGAACAGAATCTTTTCTAAACTCCTCCCCAAGTTGCACTGACACTCTCCTCCCACTCCTGAAGGGCATCCCATCAAGTTGGATAAAAGGAAAAGCCTAATTTATTTTGATAAGTTTGACTAATTTGAGTTCCATGACTGTGGCTTTTGGATCCTTGTGTTTCAATGTGCAAACCAGCTGAAACAGGGGTGGGCAGTTATTTTTCATTGGGGGCCACATGAGAAATCGATCAGGCTGCTGTGGGCCAGACACAAATGATATAATGGCCTGATAATGGCCAAATATCTAATAATGAAGAGGTCAGAAGTGTTCGATATAGGACACTTATACTGTTGGTCACGCTTTCTGAACAACTGATCTGAAAAAGGTGAGTAAACTCTCAGCCCAGTTTCAAAGACGTGGATAAACTGAGTTTACTGGGGTTTATCCGGACGAAGCCACCGTTTCTACCTCATGTAAGTGCTGAGCAGTGGTGGAAAGAGTACTTAAAATCTGTACTCAAGTACAAGTGCTGTTACATTGCTAAAATATTACTCAGTTACAAGTAAAAGTACTGGTGTTAGAAAACTACTAAAGTACAAAGTATTCATACCAAAAACTACTCAGAGTATTAGTTACTTTTAACCGTTAATGTCACAGTCACCTCTCTGAACTAATATTAAATACTACAATTTTGTTTTTTCTGAACTAACAAGTGAAAATGCTAATAATTGATTAATCATTAATAATTTATTAGATTCAAAGCATGTTATTTTCCTCATTTTCAATGTTTTTCTGGGTTTTTTTCTGTAATTTTTTTCAAATTTTAAATTGAATTGTCCTTACTCAACAAACCGCTTGGTGCAAATCTGCTGCCACATCTATTGATGACATGAATACATTTTTAATTGGTTAAATTCTGAGGGGCAATTAATTAATTAATGACTAATCATTAACATTCTCACTCCAAATATGAGCTACCGCAGCATTTTGTTTTTCTTGTATGTCCTGGTTTTCTTCAGTCTGTTTGTGATCAGATCACCTGATTGGCTCCTGAAATGCAGATGAAAGGTTTAGATATTAATTCAAATTGTACTCAGTACTCAACTATGATTTTAAAAGTAACTAAATAGATTAAATGCATACTTAAGTACGAGTAAAAGTACAGACTAGAAAATCTACTCATGAAAGTACAAGTACCCAAAAAGAAAACTACTTAATTACTTGAGTATTTGTAATTAGTTACTTTCACCCCTGGTGTTGAGGCAGACACTCATGACCCAAACAAAGTTATCAGAATTCATGTTTAATGTTTGAGTAATGGCTAAGTAACAAAAAGGCTCTTTAGACAACATGCTTTACAGAATGTACAGGCAAACAAGGTCCAAAAATACTATTGAAAACAAAATGCAAAAACTTCAACAATACAAAAAACAAAACAAAAAAAAAAAAAGCAGCATTGGATATTGCCAGCGCAGTTACTGCTAAACTTTGGTATAAAGTCATAAAGGACGTTCAGAGGATAAAACAATACAAATGCACATTATGTCACGCTGTGTTGGCAGAAAATATTCAACAGTGAATCGATGCACATGAAGCTCGATCGTGATGACTCACATCTCTGCAGGTTTTCATTTGAATTTCTCAGAAAGGGGCCTGAAATTGAGCTTCAAGAAACAACAAAAATCTGCTTCCACTGAAGCAAGGAGTGGGTCAAAATACAGAGGAACTCAAGAGTCGTGTAGGCGTTAGTCTTGGCTTTGATAAATAACATGTTCATCCCCTTAATACCTAATTCAGAGGAAAAGGCCTGGAATGTGCTGATCTGGCAATCAAAGGCAAGTTTAATGAACAAAAATATAAAAGGTAGAACCAAAAGAGAGGAAATTAATATCTGCATGTACCGCTGACGAGGTGGACACAAGTACTCAACTGAGTAATTATTGATAAAAAGTAACTATAACAACACTTTGTGAGCTTACATTGAAAATATAGCATCAAGCTACAGCATCACACATTTTCACTGTAGATTAACTTCTCAGCATTGTTGATTTTTGGTGTCTGAGCTCGGGACCCTCGAGCGCTCAGAGCACCGCGACGAAAAGAGGAAGGAAAGAACGTGATGAACCCTTTTTTGGGCAGACTGCAGCAGTAGTGATCTTCAATGGAAATGAAATACCAAAAAATATACTTTCAGACATGTTGTCAGACACATCCAGTGTCGTGCAAGTTCACACTTCACAAGAATTTACTCAAAGTTCAGCTCATAGAGATTAAAATGAACTAGTTCATAGTTTACAATTTAGAATTTTCAACTTCACGATCCCAAAAAATGAACTTTTTACAATACAAAAACTTTTTGTATTAATTTGAAGTACCGATATTTGAGTACCAATATGAGCGCTTAATAATACCATTACAGTTCTTACAGTGACTTTTAAAAAGTTATTTTCATCATCAGATGTTCCTCACTTTCTAAATGTAGCATATTGTTGTTGTTGTTTCCAGCTGTTAGCATTAGCAGACTCCATGAACTCTGCGTCACGTTGGTTCTTTAGATGTTCTATTAAATTGTTTGTGTTGAAGGGGCTACTTTTTGTAAAGTAGTATCGTGTTTGGTGGCACTGGAGTAGTTCTATGAGTACGAGTACTTCTTTGAACTCCAGCTCAAACTGAACTCATCATTATACTTGAGAACTGTGAGGAGATGAAGAGTGAGAGGAGCGGATCAGTCGGTCTGGTTCTCACTGTTAACAGAAACTCCAGTCTGCAGCGTGGTTCACTTTATCCTGCATGATTATAAATTCTCTGGTTTCAGCTTCTTAAATGTGAATATTTCCTGGTTTCTTTACTCCTCTCTGACAGTAAACTGAATATTTTTGAGTTTTGGTCAAAACGAGACATTTGAGGACGTTATCTTGGACTTTGGGAAACACCGATCAATATTTTTACACCATCTTAAAGACCAAACAACGAAGTCCGTGAGCTCTGCATGTTTGGACCCATTTTTCACCGGACAAGATTGCGACAAGATTAATTAATGGAGAAAATAATTGACAGATTAATCGACAATGAAAATAATGATTAGTTGCAGCCCTGTTTCAGTCCATATGTGCACTCTCTCACTCTAGGAGTGACCAACGTTAACGTAAATTAGCTGCAAACTGAAGCGTTCAGTCCGTCTCTCACCATAAACATGAGCAAGTTAATAGATGTGCACTCTTTTAGTGCGTTAATGCACAACACTGGTCACATCTGCGAAGAATGAGTTGTACACACAGCTGCCAGTTTATTAGGTACACATCGCTAAAACTAACAGTCTGATGCAGAGAGGTGTTTGTTGCTTAGAAACACCTCAGAGTATGACGCAATACAATTCAATTCAGCACAAACTACATCCTTCAAAAGGACCACAACACCTCTAAAAAACTAAACATACAACCTTCATGAAGGCAGGATTATTAGACTGGGCTGCTTTTAGCTCCGTGCACCAAATAAACAGGCAACTGAGTGTAATTTGCTAAATATATTGAGCAAATATTGAGGGTTTTTTTTTGAGAGTTACAAAACAAAGCCAAAGCCAGTCACATCTGAGCGACTCTGAAGTGCAATAAGGAACCTGATGAAACGAGAGCACATTCTTTTACATGACAGGCATTTTCACTTTTTAAAACCTCAAAGCAATTTCAAATTTGGAAACGTTACGGTTTGCTGAAGCCGGCAGCTGTTTGATTTCTGTCTTTTAGTTTCTGTTTTTCTGAGGGAAAACAGCTCACCTTCCTCAAGAAAATGTGTTCATCTTGTCACCTGAACCAACAGGTACGAACTTCAGGGACAATAAAGGCTTAAAATTACTGCAGCTTATGTCTCAAACCTCTCTGTAAATGGACTAGTAGGACAATTTAATAGATTACTATCCTTATGTACACATACATGTATAAAATAATACAATACATTCTCATTTTTCACAGTCCCAAGTGAAAACCTAGGCTTAATCAATATCTAACGGAAGAATCGTGAACCTTTTGAGATAAAACTGTGACGATAAATCCTCACAATTTAAAAAACGGCATGCACACTGCATAATAAAGTTTACCACCATTAAATTAAGTGCCTGTAAGATATGCTAAAAGGGAAAAACAAATCAGTGCATACTGTACACACAAACCAAAATGTCACCTGATCGAGGTTACTGAGAATGCTTGTTTAAAAAGGCCATCTGATAGACAACCATTAGAAAATAGCCAGCAAAAACCATGATTGTCACATGTGCAAATAAAACCGTACACTTTCTCCCCAAACTGCTCGACACGAAGACATAAAATGAAGGAATTAACAACTGCGTTTGACATAAAACAAGATCAGATAAAGATGATATAGGATATATTCATATATATTCATAATATACACCACATTTTGGTGTCACTGTCTCTGGTTGCATAACAGGATACCAGATAGCATAGTTTAGAGTCAGTCAGGATGGCTGAGGGAATGTGGGGCATGTTTTCACTGTCTTTTCATATATTGACAACCACAAACTGCTGGTCAGGGAACTACAACCGTCCCCTGTTTATACCCCCGGTTTCCCCACATGGGAATAAGATGATTGGTAATTTCTACCAAAGTCATGTAGGCTGCTCCATCAGGCGTCTGTAACAGGAATGACGAGACAAAATTCAGCCCCGCAGTGGCAGGGACGGAGGAAGAGTCCTCTCATGGCAGCATCCGACATGGCTCTTTAAAGCATACATTCATAGCTTTTTCTCTGGAGAGAGAACGAAGAGGAGTTGGAGGATGTGGGAGACAAGGGTTCCTGCAGAGGTGGGGTGTCAAGGAGGAGGTCACTTTAATCACCGGTTCGTTTCTCCGGCCTGACACAGCAGTCTTTTTCCACAGTGGAGAACGTTAGCATGTCCTCTTGAGTGAAAAGGGAATGTAAACATACAAGAGAGCATCTTTGGCAGAATGTGAGGAGTCTCTTTGGAGGTAGTGGGTGAAGAGGATGAGGAGGAGGAGGATTGGGGGGGGGGGGGCAGCAACGAGGAGTCAGAGGCAGAACGTGGGCAGAGTGCGAGGACCTATGTGGGAGGCGGATGCTCCTGAGGGTTAGTCCTATTAGAGGCACTTCTGTGGTCCTGTGTGCATTGGCTGGGAAAACAGTCCACCTCTGCTCCGCTCTGCTCCTCTGCTCCGTCAGCAGTGGAGGTCAGAGGAGGTGTCCTGTGGACAGTCACTGGGTGCTGCTGGGACGATGCGCCCGGCTGGGCTTTAGAGGACGGATCTTCCCCTTCGCCCCAGAAGGACCTGCTAAGAGAACCTGCCAAGACAGAAAAAAATCAGATGAAATGAGAAGCGTTTCCAAACCACATACGATTTAGTGTTCAAGTAATGTAGAAAACAAACCGGCCAATTATTTCATTCAAGCTTCTCAAGTGTGAGGATTTCAGGGTTTTTGCACATTTCAAAAAGTTAAATTTAAGACCATTACGAATGCGATTTAAGACCTATTTCACATTCACACTGGCAAAAAAGTACATGCACAGTTTCAGTGTTTATTGGCTCAGTGTTGGTGTTGTTTTGTAGTGATCAATACAGTTTTTTCCACAAAAACGTTGAATCAGCATTAACTTTTGATGATAGAAAAAGCAAAGCTGCACAAAGGTTTTGTAGGGCAGCGTCTTTCTAACACTTCGCTCTTAGCTTAATAACCGCACTGACTGTGTGAGGAGCTGAGTCCCAACCTCGGTCAGACGGGCAGAGGAGAGGACAGAGACCTTGTGCAACCATAAATCACAGCAAACTGTGGTAGAAAACTCTCAGCGTCTGGGTTTTTTTTTTTTGTCTCTTTGACCATTTCTTTTCTGTCTCTGTTATGACAGTTTCTGTCTGCCGTATAATTAAACAGCCTAATTTTTATCTGCAACTGTGCAGAAATACAGAAGCTGCACAGCACTCAAATGTTGAATTAGAATTCAAATGTACGTGTTGTGAAGAAAGCTTCAAACCATTCGGTACAGCCCTCATAATTTTTCCTTGTTTAACATTTTAAACAAAACGATTAATCCGTGGTTAAAATAATTAATTGCAACCCTGGACTTAAGTAGCTGCTTTTAAGATTGTTTACGTGACAAGATGACCTCCACACACTGTTTCTCATTTATCCTCAACAGAGAATTATAATGTCAGCTGTAACCTGCAAGAACGACATTCATAACAGGCCTCTACGCATCTAAACAGATCACATCTAGAAGATCAATATCTCTAATAAATACAGACTTACGAGTTTACCAGTCCAACTGCAAATCTCTCAGCTGTGAAATACTGGTTCAGTAAATCAATGACCTCAGTGTTTAAACTGTGCATAAAAGGTGAGCAAAGAGCAAACCTGCCAGAGCGTCTGAAAGATTTATAACAGCCAAAGGAGAGGAAAATATTTACAGAATCCTACAGTTGAAGTTTATTTCCTTTTTCAGTAGCTGCAGAATTAAAAAAAATAACTGTTAGCCCAAAAACTCCTCAGCTGGTAGGACACGAGAGTTTGCACGCAGACAAAAAACGTGTCACCGTCTTGCTCTGGAAGGTAAATCTGGAGTTTGTTTCTCGGTCTCACCGTTGGCATAGTGCTCCGGGGGCGTGTGGCTGCTCAGCCTTTTGTCGTGTGAGGTGAGAAACACGGAGGAGTCCTGGTTGCTGATGAGGCTCTCCAGCGCCGTGTCCTCGTGCTGCGCGTGCTCACTGAAGCTCTCCTTCAGGCCAGGGAGAGTCTTGTCCAGTGGGTCGTCCTCCCCCAGGTAGGCGTAGGGGCAGTAGTCCCGTGTGCGAGAGTAAATGTTGGCGTTGTCGTAGCAGTCGGAGCAGATGACCAGCGGACCTGCACCACCTGGCAAGACAGAACAATCATCTTGATAGGTGTTATCTTTCCATATGTTTGCTGCTTGTATTCACGCCTGTTCCAGACCTCGGCTTAAGCTGGGAACTCAGTCAGTGTGATGTAACACTGAAGGCAGCAGAAGGCCTCTAAAATACACTTATTCACCTCTTAACTGATGATTATTCTCACAAATTTCACCAGGATTTCATTTTTCTGTTTCTGGCCGCCAGCTTTGTTGAATATTCTGACAAAAACGAAGGCCTAAAGGCTTCTGGGAATGTGTGTCACAATTTCTGCACAATCAAGGTAATCGTGAGCCAAACCAAAGTGTGTTTGGAGCGAAAGCCAAGTCATGGAATGAAAAACTACTTTCTTTCTAATGGAAACAAATGAAACTGCTCACAACATCTGTGGGTCACTCCGAGTCTCTTTTCAAAAATCACAACCAGTTACTCAGACTTTGACTTTTTCAAATCTATTTTTTTGGAGCTTTGGAACACACAGGACTTTAATGCAATTTAGTCCCATTATATTTGAGAGGAGGCAGAATCTTTACAGCCAATACCTCCAAAACTCACACCAGAAAAAATCTAGATGGATAAACGGCACTGCAGGCCAGTGGAAAAATATATATTTTTGATTTTTAGGCGAACCATCCCTTTAAGTTGCAGAAGTAAATAGGACTGAATATTGAAGATCAGTAGCAGGTACTTGACAGATCATTTAGAAAACATGTATGCACATCAGAGCAGAATTTTCCCTGATTAAAAGCTGTTAAAACTTCTGTGCTTGTATCCTTCTCTTTGTACTTTGTACATTCATTAAGTCCACTGAAAAGTGTGTGACAGCGATCCTGCAGTAATAAGCCCCTGAATTATTACTGCACAAGACGCTGACTTTCTGTCCCGTCTCTGATCCGATAAGATAATCCTTTATTAGTCCCACACCGGGGAAAATGTGCAAGAAGTGCTGCATAAACTTCTGTCAGTTCAGTAAGGGACCATCAATAAATTACCGTTTGAATTACACAAAAACATTGTTATGATCTAAATACTTGCCCATATTGAAAAATATGATTTAAAAATTGTACTAAGTTGGTCTCATGTAGCACAACATAAATATCTGAAGAGAAAACAACAACAATCACTTCTATGTCATGTGACCCAGTGATTCCGAATAAATAAAGAGTTGTATGAATTGGACAAATAGGACACACGTCTTTCTACTGGATTTTAATGCTAATTTATTGATGGAAAATTCACAATTTTATTATTTCAATATCAGGCTCTGGGACATTTTGTCTCTTTTCTCTCCAGTTTCATATATTATATTACATATATTTATTATATGTGAAACCCTTATAATCTGTATCCATTTGTTTCAAAACAGAAGAAAAATCATAGTTTCTCATTTTTTCATTCAGTTTCAAAAGTCTCTTTAAAGACCTTGAATTTCATAACAGACATAGTTGTCTGTTTCACACTGTTGGAGATCTGCATTTAAGAAAAAACATACCTGAAGATAATTTTTGTTTCAACATAACTGTCATTTTACATTTTGAACTTGCAGCCTCCAAACTTAAAACTAAGGAAGATGGAATACACACTTAAAGAGGTGCATCCTGCAGCCAAACAGCTTTATTGCTCTTTACTGAAAGAAAACAAATTGACCAAGTATCAAAGAACAGATTAATGAAATGGCATCATGTATGGTGTTAAAGAAGATAACTTACATACTGCAGAACAGACAAAATGTGTTTGAGGAAATCTCAGAAATCTTTTAAATTGCAAGCGTTTAGAGATACAGTAACATACGGGAACATATTAGAGTGTCTTATAAAATTATATCCATAATCACCTTTGAGACAAGAATGCACTGAGAGTGCTACCTAAGAATGAAGACATTTTCATAGTATTTTTTATTTATCTTTTGGTTTTCCTTTGAGTATTTATTTTGCTACTGCTGCGTTCTTGTTTTTTGTGAGTTTATTCATACCTTCATAATTTATGTGAGTATTCATTTTGTGTTATTGGGAAGTGTTTGGGGAAAGTGGGGTGGGGGGAGGGGGAACATTGTTTGTCCTTGTCCTCTGTACTGATAATGGAAAACTAATAAACAGTGTTTACAAAAAAACAACTGACAATTATTTTACTTCCCTCTTCTTTTTAAAGGTAGTTCAACGTTTTACCTGTTTCATAAAAGCACTTTGAGCTGCTTTTGTGTACGAGAGGTGCCATAAAAATAAAGTTTATTATTATTTTTTGACGTGATGAATATTTTTGGTGACCATCATCATGCATCTATTAACCCTGACCAGATTACTTAGAGCAGTGTGCATCTTCTCTAATTTAATTGGCTCAAATGTCATTATATTAAATGAAATGGAAATATATACTGTATTTATGAAAGCACCTTTAACCTTGTTACACTTTAATGTGAATACATCTACATATTTACAACAAAAGTTGAAAGGAACAGTGAAGGGCACAGACGTTGTGGTTTCAAAATCCCTCAGACACACAAAAAAATTTCATAAAAACCACATAACTGCTTGTGTTTGGACGACACTAACCTGGTGGGAGTCCGGCGAGGCCGTCACGGGGCTCCCCAGGGTGGAAGCTGCTGCGGCCGGCGAACAGAGAGCCGACCCTGCAGTGCAGCATGCCGTTCCCCTCGGTTTCCACCTCGCTGCCCGTGTCTCCATAACACACACCTGGGACACACACGATAATTAGTCAGTGTCTCATTTCAGCGACGATCTAATCCCCAAACACAAAAGCAGGAACAAGAACCTTGCGGTTGAATCCTGAAAAGCTGTGTTTTATATAAAGACGTTTATCTAAAGAAATCGGATGCTTTGGTTTTTCGTGTCAGAAGTGATTCACGCAGACGGCGGGAGAGGTGGTGGTGTATCTTTGTGCGTTTGATTTCTTGAGATCACACAATGTTGTAATCTTTGTGATGCTGACATGACGAACGTTGCTTCCTGTCATCACAATGCTGACACAGAACAACTCATTACATTAAGATTCACAAGACTATGACGCAGAAATGTGAATTAAAATCAGCAGACAGAAGGAAGGAAGTCTCTACAGGATATTACTAATCAAATTTCACTACACTGTAAAGTGATGAAACATAAATTATTACAATAATAAAATGTCTTATGTGTCATGTGTGCATTTTACTGAAAAGTAAATGCTGACGATAAAAGGGCAGAGTACACATCTTTATATAAATATAATACATATATAATATTAAAAGGACATTATAAAAGGTCTTCATTCAGTTCCAACTGCAGGAGACATCCACGTTATTTTCTGCTGATGTGAAGTTCATAGATGATTAATACAAATGGTTGCAATATGTTCCATCATTGACTGAATTTTTTTGACTGAACAATGATGAAAGAATCTGAAGGCCGCCGCCTCTCACTCTGACAGATGAAAACACTACTGGCAATCTAGTGTAACGAGCGGCTGTGTTGGTTGCAGAAAGGGAGAGATCACCTTTAAGCCAGATGAAGAGATATTCTGCCAAATAATCACAAACTCACATACATTCCAAGTAAAAGAAAGTTTTTAAAACATCCATAAAGGGAGGGAGAAGATCAAACAAACTGTTCACATATCCAGAGATCTGGAAGAAAAAAAGAGAGAGAAGCTCAAACCTGCCCACCACACCTGACTGCCTGACTGAGAGGGAAAGACGCAGCACTGTTGGCAGAAGAGCCGTGGGATGGATTACTCTGAGTAGCATGCACGGGAATAAACTACAATGTAATATATTTGAATTTATAACATGATCTGGGTGATTACTCTTTTGTGATTGGTCAGCAGGTGATTTTTAAAACTGTTAAACGCACACGTAGTTCAGCTCAAGATGATTCACTGTTTGAAATTCATCTGCTACCAAACCTGTAACCATGGTTACAGAGCACAGCTGTCAAAGCTCACACCGCTTCCTAACTGGAGGTGATGCGAACGAGCCAACAGCTGATTGCTTCAGGTTTCCGAAATGAGGACGTCCTAAACTGCTCTGTGAGTCAGCGAACAGGCTGAGCGACATGTCGCTCGTTTGAAAAATGGCTCACCCTAGCTCTATTTCAGTGAATTTAATGCATATCCAACCTATTTTATCAGGTTAAAATCGATGTGACGTCCTTCACGTTTCTGTTTCTCTTCATCAAAGCGGTCAAAAGGGAGGACGAGAGACTAATTAACAAGGTCGAGAAGAAGCAGCACCTTTTATATGATCCCTTTTTATAGGAATATCCTCAAAAAGTACAGGGTTTTTTGTGCTCTTTAAACAGAAAACACAGGCTTTATATTGTGATATTTAGATGTTTCCTACTGGGAATGACACAATATAGCGAGCAGCCAGCAGCTTGATATCAGTGAGGGGCATTTACCTTGATAAGCAGCCCCTTGGTTATCTTCCTCCTCCTGACACCTTATTTAGGTTTTTATTGTGAAATAAAAAGGTATTGCGTAGATAACTCCTCATCTCAACCTCATGAATCACCTGTTTTGCAGAGCTTCCAACGCGAGCGACAGGAATAAATAGAAATAGGACATGCAACAAAAGTTCTCCTCGAAACGGTGCTGCCTCGCTTTGCTTGCGGCCAGTTAGGACATTCTCACAGAGAACAATGCCTTTTGTCACCGACACTGAGGCGTTATGAGAATTTTGTGTTTTTATGTCATGTAAGAAACCCATACTCATTAAATCAAGATCATGACATTCATTGTCTTGCTACTGTGACAAACCATGGCTTGTTATATACATAACACAAAATGATTATTCCTGATGATGAGGAAACAAAAGAGTAAATAAAGCATCATCCACAAAGTCAAATCTAAAAGGAAGGTCACTCACCATCTGTGCCCTTATGGACGTATCCGTTGGAGAGAGGAGGCATGAGCTGCTGGTGGCTGCCGGCCTCAGAGTTACTGTAGCCTTCCTGCGGCTCTGACAGAGTACCCTGAGAGGACAGGTAGCTGGGGATGTCTGCTGGCAAATTCATCTCATCTGGAACAGACAGACACATATTTTGTTACAAGGCATCAAGTTCTGTGAAACAGTCTACTCCTCACAACAAAGAACCGTCCCCACGGACACATTTCATGGCTTCCAAGCAGCCGTCCCTACTGTCTGAAGCTTCAGATAAAGGCTCGTTTATTGCTGCTGACCTGTGTTGGTGATACTGTAGTCCTCGCTCTTCCTGCGCATGTGATAGATGACAATGACCCAGACGAGCGAGGTCCCAACCACGCAGCACACCACCACAATCACCACGATGCCCACAGTGGTCCAGCCGTCCTGGTCGTATCCAGTGGCGGTATCGCAGTTTGGTGATGGCGAGACGCTCAGGTAGATGTGGCCACGTTCTGTTCCCAGAGTATTCGACATGATGCAGGTGTATTTCCCGGCATCGGCGGGACCGGCATCCACTATGATGAGGAGCTGGTTGGCCGCAGCAAAGAAGTGGCGCTCGGTGAGCACCAGCGGGCCGTCGTCTTTGGTCCAGTTGAGACGGGGGGCCGGGCTGCCTCCGGCGATACACTGAAGCACGGCAGTTTCGCCACGGGCGACAGTTCGGTCCTCCAGCGGTCGCATGAAGGATGGAGTTTCTGGAAGAGAAGAGGATTCATTGATTTTTGATTTAACAAGGATTATCCCTGTGGCATCTGTGTCAAACTCTTCAGATGAGGTCAAATTTGTTTTTTTTAGAATAACAAACAGTTTTTATGATACTAATGTTTAAGCCTTGATCACATACTGACTGAGTTATTGATTATATACCAGCACAGATTTTAAATCAAATCTCAGGAGCATAGTCGTTAAAGCCTCTGGAAATGTGGCTTTGAATAGTAAAAACGCATTTATGATATCAAAGTTTAGTTTCTCATCTGAGTGAAAATAAATATTCAGAACTATTAGAAAACCTTGTTCAAAAACAGCTCATTTTGTTGTTTAGACCATTTCTCAAGGCTATGTAGGTGTTACAGATCACGTTTGATTGACGGCTCCCTCAGGAGTCCCAACATGCTGTTCCTGCTCATTAAGGCAGCGCCATAAGAAAATAATTAATTAAATAAGATGTCAAGATTGTCCATGAAAACTGCATACGGCACAAACAGCCTTATAATGAACATCCTTCACATATGAAATTTAACTTTGAAACTGTGAGGTTGCTGTAGCTGGTTGATTGAGTTAACAATGTGAAATCAGCAGCTATTAGTTTATTTCCAAAGATAAGTAGAAATATAAGGCTGAAAGTCTGAGCACACATTGTTTATATTCACCCTACCATCCATGCTCTCTTCAAAGCGACCAGACAAAATGAGTAAATGAGTAATGAGTAATTGAGTAAAGTGGGTAATTTTAACTTGAAGAACATGGGAGCTGCTGGTCTACCGCTGCAGTCATCGGTTAGTTTGTGTTACTATGCGTGTGACCTTGGTGTTTTACACACAACTACTGATACTTTTCGCAGATCGAGGCAACGGTAGAGCATCAACTCCTGTGTCCTGTGAGGTAAAATTAATGCTTTTTCAAAGGAGTCTTGGTGGCTGTGAAGACAGCAGAGACGGCAGCTTCATTCCCCATCAGAAAGGGCTGCCTAACAGCAAAGAAAAGCAGCAAAAATGTTCTAAATATAGTGTACACAGTCTGCCTGGGCTAGGATGCCAAATAGTAAAAAGAAAAGCCTCCAAGGAAAATAAGGAACTCAATAGTTGAAGCTCAAGAGATTTTTTCCCCTTTTTTGGCCAAAAAGGCTCTTTTGATACTAAAATTTGCTCATCCCTAAAATGTAACATCTTTCTCTCCCTGAGGCAGATTGAGCCAGCGCAAGCAGAGAAGTTTTGTTGCAGCCATTTGAGTGGGTCAACTCCACAACAGACGTGGATTTTGGAGTGGAGTGTTTTGGGGAATCAATTGCATAATTTTTCAATAAATTCAAGCACAAGCATAACCTATTCAAATCCAATGCAGGAAAGTGTACAAAAAATGTATGAATCTGGATTAAAAACCATTTCTAATAGTTTTCAGATGCTTATTATTATGTACATGACACCATAAATTACATGGTTAGAAGGCTACTGTGGATTTTTTAGGTCCCAGTTGTGTGAGAGACGCTCTGTCCAGACAGATTTAAGTATTCTCCGTGGCCATGCTATAATAAGGTTCACATTTAAATTGTCATTAGATAAAATTACTGACGAGGAAACACAAAAACAAAGATGCGTAATGAGTGACAGACATGAAAGAGACGCCAATTTGAGCCGAGTGACTCATCTGAAATGACCCAGTAGTAAAACATCAGTAATACGCTCCGTTAATCAGGTGAGTGACTCACCCAGGACGGTGAGAGTGGCGTTTGCAGACAGGCTGCCAGCAGCGTTTTGAGCCGTGCAGCTGTACACTCCCATGTCCTCTGTCTTTACGTTGGCGATGAAGAAGATGTCATCGTCTGGCATCACATGCATCCTGCGCTCGCGGGCAGCGGGGAAGTCGGTGCCGCCGTCCTTCTGCCAAGCAATTTGGGGTGATGGATGGCCTTCGGCAGCGCACTCCAGCCTGGCCATGGTCCCAGTCCGGATTGTCAGATCCATGGGAGTCTTGAGAAAGGACGGCAACTCTGAAAGACAGACGACAGAAAGTCAAGGCTGGGACAGAGACGTAGAGACAAACATGTATCAGAAATTAAACAGCAGTTTCAAATTCATCCATATTAGTGCAATAGTACATTTATTCCTGTGGAGTGATTACAGATAACGCCATTCTGGGCTAGTAAATCTAGCAACTCACTTGCCTGATCGGGCAGGTGCTCAAAAAACAATTAAATACATCGTTTTTGTAGAGCTTCCAACCTAAAGATTAATGAGCCCATTTTTGGAGAGAAGGAGTTTTTCTCTTTTCTTCCAACATTTTACAGACCAAATGATTAATCAGTTTATCAAGAAAATAACTGTCAGATTAATCAATAATGTTGCAGCCCCTAGATTAAAGATGACAATTAACTTTGCTCTTTGTTGTTATTTGATACTGCTAATAAATGAAACAATCTTTATTAGAGCAAGTAAAAATTGACTTGGGACAAGTAGATTTTTTATCCAATTGCTCAACCAGGTAAGTGGAAAAAAACATGACTGATGAACCTGATGATACACATACTCTACTAGAAAACTGCTGTGGATGTTTGCTTACTGAGGTTGTTTTTGTTCCTGTGTGTTTTTTCTTTTTTATTGGACTGATCAGGAGTGGCGCTCCTACTTTCACTGTATTCTGTACAGTGACAATAAAGGCTTTCTATTCTTTACTATTCTAAATAAATCTTTGGATTCTGTCTTAAATTCTTTGGCTGTTACTGCACTGTGCACTGAGGAAGGACAAAATCTCGCAAAACAAACGATAAAACCTCTGCATATACGAGAATCATTTCTCTCAGATATAAAACTATATGAGCCACACCAGAACTCAGTGTTTAGTATTTTGGTGAGATCAGTGCCTTACAGCTGAAAGAAAGTAAAAAGACTGCAGAGCCCCACTGACAGCAAAAATGGAGCAACTATAAAATATATGCGATTCTCTAGATCCCGCTCTTTGGAGGAAACATTTGCATATTTAGATGGTTATGAAATTGAAAGAGTGTCCTCCTAGAAGTGCACTGGGGTATTTATTGCTGAAAAGCCGTCCTTCGGAATGCAATTTGATGAGCCGCCTAAAACGTTAAGGATGAAACTCGGCTCCTTTTTAAGACATAGATCATGTTTTTCAGGTAAAATGTAAAAGCTGCTAGTCGAGTGCTGACAGGAAAGCAGACTGTACTATGGTGACATTATGCACAGTGCCTCTACCACCTTGAAACATCCTGACGCTCTTTATCACTCAGCACTTCATTTTACTGCTGGTGATCATTTTAGAAAACATCACTGAAATAAGGGTCGGGCCACAATGCCATCGTCCAGCGCCAACGGTCATCAACCACTGAGCCCTCCACCATCATAACATCATGATTTAAAAGCCTCCTGCAGATAAAATGTCCCCTCAAAGTGGCTGCAAGGCAGGAAGTTGTTGGAAAAGTTTTGTTTTTGACATGTGGGAGAGAAAATAAAAAGAAGCTGCTGCTGCTGTTCAATGCAACATTATGTCTCATTATTATTTTCTTGTCAAACTTGCCCAGGTATCAAGACAGTTGACTAATATGGCGGCAGCAGTGTTTCTTCTCTGCAGGCTGCTGTTAGTGTGTTTCTTTCAATCCTGCCATCGCTATTGTTTGCTTAGCTTACCTTCCACAGTGTAACTTGCTGGCTAACTTTGTTTCAAGCTTCAGAGGCTGAACACAACTAAGTTACAGACATGTGGTGCAGAGACAAAGACCCATTTGAACCTGGCACGGAGATGTACGCCGGACATTCGTCTGGCAGGGATGTGAGAGTTGATCTGTCTCAATCTGTTCACAAGCAACGGGAGCCAGAGATTTCTCGGCTAAGTGAAACAGTTGGAGGCTGCCGTCAGAGCGACAGTGGGAAGCGGTTTCACTGTGGACATCTTCACGTGCCAATTTGGTAGACATCGCCCAACCCTAATTATAATCTTTATCAGTGGGCTGGTCATGCCCGGCCGCTAGGAGGAACGCAGCATTTCCTCCTCTGTGTTTATTAAGCTATCTTACCAAAGCTTCCTAATTACCCAACATCTGTCATTACAACGTTTTCTAATCACTACCAGACAAGATCACTGGATTAGTTATTTCTTGAGGTCCCTGAGGAGTCAAATCTGAATTGGGAAAAACAGCAGGTTTGCTACATCCAATAAACAAAATTAACTCATTCAGTGTCAAGAAATTAAACATTCTCACAGCTATTTTCCTTATTAAACAGAAAAATACAACTGTACACCTTCTGAATTCAAGTTCCTCTCTTTTATCGAACTAAGACGAGCTTAATTAGCTCCTTAACTCATCGTACAACACGCTCAAACTCGACAGAAAAACACGTAAAACTCAGCAAAACCATATTTGTTAGTCTGTCCACTCCCCCCCCACAATCACCAACAAGTCAAAATAAATCCTTAATTCACCACGTTAGATGTGAAAAGAGTCTGGCTCTACAGGCTGTTTCCCTCTCACTCCTCATCCAGCTTAGCGCACTCAAGATCTGGCTGAGTAGGTGTGTACTGTGCCGTTAGATGAGACCATGTCATGGAGCAAGGCTGCAATCTGCAGACCATGACATTTGCAAAATAAAATCACAAATATGCCCCTATATATCACCCCCCAGAAAAACAACCAGTGATGGTTTCACCCAATCGCTGATGGGCGATATGTTCGTCCAATCGTAGAACCCTAACAGAGGACTTCTTATGTATATTTGATCCTTTTTCATAAAATTCCAGTTTGATGTAAACATATTTTGTTATATTTAAATAGTTAGTTTATAGTTATTTATGATTATTAGAAATGTCAGTGAAAGTTTACTGTTTCAGTGGCCTGATATAATTTTGGCCAATAACATTTATTGTACTGTACAATATCCTGCCTCCATCATATATCTTTGTCACCACTTTTGAGGGATCATTAAAAAACTGTGTTTATGCAGTGAACTGCTACATTCTATATATTATATTCTGTATAAAAATATTGCCCAATACATCAGTATTGGATTTTTTAACTCTAATATTGGTAATGGCTCTGAAAATCCAGTATCTGTAAAAAAAAAAAAAATCAATCACATTCTTTGACAGACATCCTCACCGTTGACAGTAAGCTTGGCCCTGTTGGAGTAGTTGGAGCCAAAGTGATTGGAGACCACGCACTGGTAGCGCCCTTCGTCAGTGAAGTTGACGTTGAGAAGGTGAAGCACGGTGGTGTAGATGAGCTCTCCCTCTTGGAACCGGGCGTAGTTCTGCACCTCTGCATCATACAGGACCTCCCCGTCCTTCCGCCAAGCTGTGGTCATCGGCGAATCGCTGCTGCTGGACGCAACGCAGCTCAGAGTCACGTTGTTCCCCCGCAGCGCCACAGACGTCTCTGGGTGAGTTGTGATATGAGGCTTGGGGAAATCGTCTGCGGAGGAGCAGGGACAGAAAGCATGAAACTTAGCATTTAAATGAAGTTTACCAGTAGAGGATGAACAACAACAGTGTTTCTCAAACTGTTACAGATGTTTTGTTTATGAAACCTGCAAAAATAAAACTTGCAGAATGAAATAACTTTCCATTTTTGGGATGTTTTTAAATCCAGTTTCACACAACAACTCATTGAGTTCTATTTCCCAGATTACACTGACAAACATTTGCCGCTGTGCTCACTGAAGAGTGCCTACATTGGATCAGACAATCGACAGCATGAAAAAACAAGAGAATGGGACTGACCACAGACAAACTCTTCCGGGCTAATGGACAGGACGCTGCGACCGAGAGGCTGGCTGGATGAGCACAGATAGCGGAGACAGACTGCTGGAACTGGCTGTCAGTCAGCCAAGGCCCGAGCCACTGCATGTGGCAGTCACACAGCAGGCTGCTCGTGTTCAGGATGCTGGGAACAGAGAAATGACAGAGGAAATGTGCGATGAGTCAGTAAATTAGTGAAATTAGTTGGAATCATCAAACTATTGCAGCGATAAAAGGATGAGATGAACCCACCGAACAACCTTTTTCACAGCAGCCGTTTTGACATGAAACACTGGTGTAAATACAGGTGTTATCAATGATGCTAATTAAGGTTTTGTTCCATTCCAGTCAAACAGTCAGTGTGCTGCTATTGTGCACATTGGCTCACTGGACTCTGCTATGTGTCCACCAAAGTGTTTGTTCCTTAAACCAGTGTTTTTTTTTGTTTTTTTTTTTGAATTGTTTCCAAAGGGAACAAACTCCAAACAAACAAACAAACTCCTGCAGTGTTAAGAAGTGCTAAGCTTCTATTCTGTGCTGAGCATTTGGCGTTTTTCTCTGGTCGCTGAGAGTTGAAAAATTTTGAACTTAATGTTAAATGCTGTGCTCGCCATTGTCACTTTTCACCCTGCTATTCAATCACAGTGGAGGAGGGCTGGGACAAATAGGCTGCCACAAACTGTGCGCTGCTCATGCTCCTTGAACTGGACTCTGCCTAACTTCAGCCCTTGAATCAAACAACAGTTCTCGCTAAGGGCGTCACAAGTCTCCATATCCAGGATTCAATATGACTTCAATTTACGTCATGATTTGATGAGATTTTTAGATATATTTTTTGAAAATTTCCATTGATGGCTATGACATTGTTAGACTATCAAGTCCTGATCTGTAAAGATCAACAGATTTTTGTTTTTTTACCCCTAACAACTGACTTACATTCTCAAATTCTTCTTAAACAAGAGCTTGGTGTACTGCCTGATACGCTACGCTGTGTTGTCTTTGAAGTGTTGTTTTTTTTCTTAGGACACACACTGGATGCTGCAAGCAGGCGGAGATGAAGAAAGAAAATATACTGGGAGAATTGTTGATTCTGAATTTTGATTCGATTCCTGAAACTGAAAGCTCTTCTCGATCGATTTTGTAAATACTGAAATTGTAATACCCCTCATACTTGCAGAGATGTTTCCTAGTCCACAAAACCTTATGAAGCCACATGGAGAAGTGGATACGTCACCAGCAGTCAGCGTTTTCTTGTGCTGGCTGTACAGATTTAGTCTTTTTTTTTACGTCAACGCAAGATGAAATAGCCTTTTCTGTATCTTTGATCCTCTATAATGTTGCCGCAAATCAGAAATTATTGGCTACAAATCAGCAAGACAGCAAAATATTGGTAACAAGGTATCTAGCAACGCATGTTGCTAGGCAACAGTCTTACAGACAATCACATTGCTAAGACCAGGCGTAATTAAGACAACGCTTAATGGCCCTTTTCCACAAACAGAGCTGGCCTGGCTTGACTCGGTTTGACTCGGCTCGTCAGCGCAGCACAGCAGGGGTTCACATTTCTATTACAACAGGGTTACCCACTTAAAGGTGTGTCTTTTAACTGAAGATAAGCTCAAGGAAGCTCGACTGTAAAGCGATAAAGCAAATGTTTTCATTCAGGGTTTCATTGGCAGTAACTTAACAGAAGTCCAACACAGCTAAAAGCGAATGTGAAACAGTAAAATAAAGCAGATACCTGAAAGCACAAACAGCGACACAGGAGAGAAATTACATTTCAAACGTGGTGAATCAGTTAGAAGCTGCACAAGTACTGAGAGCTGAACATAAAGTGACTTTTAGAAACATCTTTCTCTCCTGCACACACGAGCTGAGTATCACAACACTCGCTTGTTTGAGGGGGAGAAAGGGGGGTCATCACAGGTTGGCTGCGGTCAGTGAGATATCACCGCAGCCCACTTGGCGGCAGGTCTGGCTCGCTCTGGCCCCATTCCAGAGCAGGTCCGTCTCAGGCGTGGCTTGGTGTGGCCAAAAGCACCAGTGGAAAAGCCCCGTAAGTCAGGTTGCTGGACCTAATAGTTCATTCTAAAAACTAATCTAAACTAAGACTGACTTAGCAGTTAGGAAGAGTCTTTGTAAAGACCAGCTGGTGCAACCCACAGCTGATGTTTTCGGCTGGAAAAAACACTTTGATGGACACGGGTCCTACGTGGAAGGGAACTTTAATTAGTATCAATGATGACAGCTGTTTTTACCCTACTATTGCATGTCAACATGGCTGCCAAGAAAAAGGTCTGCGGGATATCCAGGATTTTTTTTGAGAACATTCCAGAAAGTGATTTATGTTTTGCCCTTTTAGAAAAGCAAACCTGCATTTACTTGCTTGAAATGGAGGCTCAATTTACCTGAATATTTTATCTGTTATCTACTCTGGCAACATACCAGTAAGTTCAGTGCTGACTGAGTAACAGTGAGCAGGTAAGCATATATTATTATACCAAATATAATAAACAGGGCTCTGGTGGCTCTGTAACCACGAGTGACGATTTTGCTAAAATAGCCATCTGAACCCCGAAGGTAAGTCTTGTTGATAAACCATACAGTGAGTTTATAAAACTTTAATGCTGCCTAAGGCAATTTTTGTAGCAGTTTCATATACAGTATATTAAAACACAATCCCACAAGACAACTAAAACACAATGCGGAAAACAAACAATGATACACTGCAATATAAAGCCCTTATGGGTGGTCAAAATCTGTACATACTGTAGAAAGGGGTCATTTAATCATCTTAAACGAATAACCACTTTTCCAAGTCACACACCAGGGTTCTCTTTTTCCTACCAGTCAGCAGGAGACGTCTTAGAGTCAACCAACCATGGGAACTGAATTACAGTTTAAATGATCTTAACCAAGACAGGAAAATTGATTCATTGCTAACAACGCCTCCAGAACCATGTTTTAATACACTTTATCCTAAAATAAATCTTAATTACAAGGGTGTCGCCCTTATGTTCCTCTCAGCTAAGTTATCAGGCAAAGCCACTTTATCCACTCGCTGAGCAAATAGTGTTATATTCTATTAAGGCAGCAGACTAATTAATAACAGGATACGACTACTGTCATTATACACTTTCTGAGTTTGACAGCAGCCTGAGAGACACTCCTAAAATCAAAACCTCAAAAAGGCAAGAGACTTAACATTTCCACTGTCTTTCCCACAGGCAGGAGAGACAGCTGGAGAGACAGCTGTCCTAACCCTAACTTGTTTTCAAACTGAGGTCTAAGGCCCCACAGAGGTCCTTGAGTGCATTGTAGAGGGTCCCAAGCAAAACGAGGAACGGAATATTTCAACTTTTATCACATTTTTTGGAAGTTGGAACAAAAAAGAAATAAACAGTGCTGGCCATTTTGACTGATCGTACATCATAGTGATCCTAGTTGGGCTGCTCATTTTTGTAAAAAAGAAAAAAAATTAAATTGCGATTATGTTGACAGATACTGCAGTTGCATTACGATGCACAAAAATAGGAATAATCTTTTTTGAATCGCACAAATTTTACTGAAAAAACAAGTGACAAGTGGAGAACAAGATTTGTAGGTCACGGCATCTCTGCAGCACAACAGCACTTCATTATAAGGCTATTTAACACACATTTTACCTTTATCAAAAAAATGCAACTTTATTGTGATAAATCATAAAATAACCAAAATAGGTCATTAGAGATTAAGGAAGTTTAAGGAAGTTGCTAAGTTTAAATATTGGCTTCTCTGACAATGCTACGACCGCAGCTTCCCCTTTGAAATTTCTATTCCGGGTCAGAATAACTGTTTTTGTTTTCCATTTTCACATTAATTATGGTTTAATATGCCATCTATGGCTCCAACCCACTATTTGGACTGCAGTACTTATTTTTTCATATGTATTATTTGTAAATAAACTGGGGATAATTGTATATTAGTTGTAAATAAATTTGGGAATTTGATGCAATAATATACAAATTAAAAGAGGAAAAGTGAGAAAGGGGGTTGGGATTTATACGTTTTACTTCTACCTATTCCTTTTCAGACACTGTTACTTTTGTCTTGTTTGTTTTTTACTATGTTGTTTTAACTTTTGGTTCAAAATAAAATCATTCATTCATTCATATTGTGATTTAAATAACAGCTTGATTAATTGTGCAGCCCTACATCCTAGTCTGATCACTGACTGAGTATGAAGACATTTTTATATCTTCAAAGCCAAAAATAAAAAAATTACTCAGAAGGGGTTCCTTAAGAGAAAATCCTCTTAAACTGAGGTCCGCATGATGATGCTACAGCTAGAGAGCTGAATCAGAAATCTCTGCTTGTTGAATAGAGCCAACAAATGTGTGGTTTTGCTAATGACTCAGGAAGTACACATATTTTTCAATGTCATCACCAAATAAATGGGGTGAAAGGCTCACAAAGTAAAGTTACAGTGCTCCTTTGTCCATTCATTACCAAAGCTACAGTAGGTAAGTAACCTGTCACAGTTCAGTGATTAACATTCTCTTCATACAACTACATACTGCCATCTTAAAATGCTAATCACGTCCTTTAATTGCAGTGTCACCTAATCTTTATAATTACTTTTTAATGAAAGCAATAATGATAAATCAGTGGAAGAAACAATATTAACACAGGGGAAAGCTGCCTTCCAAATGTGCTTATGACAGCTGTAAGATTCATTTTGCGTCTACTCACAACACTTTGAGCTTCGTATGGGCCAACGCCTCTGGGTGTATCGACATGATGCCATTCTTGCTGAGGTCCCTGCAGAGGGGACAGAAATATGGATCAGACACACCTATGATGCAATTTGATCAAAATGGCATCCCACTTCACAAGCACAAGACAACAACAGCAGCACAGTGGTGATAAAAGGCTTCCGCTATCTTTAATCATTCAGCAATAACAGAGACACGAGTGTAACTGTGTGGAGCGTGTAGTGGCTTTACTCACAGGTGCTCGAGCTCCTCCAGGCCCTCAAACGCTTTCTTAGTGATTGATTTGATTTTGTTCCGCTGTAGGATTCTGGAAAATAAAAAGATTTCGAATGATGTTCGGTAAAACGGTCCCAAAACATGCTGCTGGGTAACATTTTGTTGCACACTGGAACAACTGTGTTAGGAGCTTTTCATTAAAGGGATAGTTCGGATTTTTTCCAAGTGATGTTGCATGAGTTATTAATAGTCAGTGTATTAGCTCCAGTAGATGGCAGTTAGCACGACCCCAGTTTGGAGAAGCAGCGGGAGTACCAACAACCAATGTACTGCTGTGGACAGGGTCGGCAGCAACATGTATTTTAGCCACGTAAAAAAAGACAACAGTTGAAGAGTGACCTATATTAGAATATTTTAACTGCTTTACTTTGCTGTCAAACAGCCTTTTCCAATAGGAAATCTCTGCTATAACGTTCTCTGTCACCAAACTCCATTGGCAGAATCAGTTATTTTACCTCACAGAACACAGCAGTTGCTGGTCTTCCACTGCCCTGATCTATTAGTTGTTTGTGTTATTGTGTGACTGTGGTGCTTCCCAACTAACCTTTTAAAGCGCCAAATTCACACAATAACACAAACAAACTAGCCAATCGAGGCAATGGTAGACCAGCTACTACTGTGTTCTATGAGGTAAAATTACTGATTTTGCCAATAGAGTTTGGTTAAGCGAGAAAGAGCAGTGTTTGGCTTAAATAAGTGTGGTTATCCATTGAAAAAGACTGTCTGGAGGCAAGGTAAAGCGATCAAAGTATTCTACATATAGCGTACACTTTAACTTGTATTGGTTTTTTTTTGGGTGGACCTTGTTTTAGGTGGCTAAAATACATTTTACTGTCCACAGCGGTACATTACTTAGCTTGCTGACACGTCTACTGTAGCCAATAAACTGATTATCAATAAATACATACAACCCCACTTCAAATAATCTGAACTATCCCTTCAAGGCTAAATTAAGACATGTGACCAGCCTTTCAATGCAACTTAAAATAAAGCAAAGTACAAACAGACCTATGTAAATAAAGCTTTAACATAGAGCCAAATCTCTGGAACACTGATACTGAATTTAAGATGCACCTGCTAGATTTGTCTAAAGGCAAGACAGACATTCACAAGCATTACAAATTAAAACAAAATCTGTCTAAATTCCCATCATCTATATTTGTGTATATGAGTATGCTCACAGTGTGTTCAGCTTCTTCATCCCATCAAACACACCAATGGAGTCTTCAATGGCCCAGGAGATTTCATTATTGCGGATATCTCTGGAAAAACAAAGTCATATTCAGGATATTAAAAACTCTCCACAGAGACTGGAGATGTAATGACTCCTCCTGCAAAGTTTTTTTTTGTTTAAAGACCACAGAGCGGGCACATTATCTCCACTGTGGCTGTCAGTGGCACTGACTCTCAGTTAGGACACTAACTATCTGAGACACCATACTTCCACTGTGTGTCACAGTTTGCTGCCCCCGCTGCTCTGATGAGGGGAAATTAATTGGCTCTGTTTAGCACTGGGACAGTTCATGGGTCCACTGGAAGCCCACAGAGGCCTTGTGTTTACAGGATGGGTCATGGGCTCTTTTGTTTCTCTTTCCTCATGCCTGGCCACCTCTGAAAGAACTTCGGCACTCTCCAATTCCCCTCTCACATGAAAGCTCCCGGGATGGTCAAGCTCAAAAATATGACCCTTCTCTCCTTACAGCTCAGTGGTTTAAAAAGAACTCTGCGCAACAAATAATGAGTGAACGACTTCCTCTCTTCTCAGGACATCTTGCCACACAGATACACAGATGATGAAGAGGACATACTTCTTCGAGTAGGCCGATAGTCTGAGACATTACTACACAGTATTTTCACAGATTTTGTGGTGGCTTTAATATGGGTCACAACTGACATCTAACATTCTGCAAACGCAGAAATTTTTAATGGTGCTCTGATCAATTGGTCACCAGTGTTAACAGCTGTTATTTGTTCTAAATAGTTTGATTGGTGGTCTCTATAAAGGTCGATCACGAGAAACGATCAGGTAAAGCAATGGCAGGGTTTGAATTTAACACCTGTCAAGCGCCAAACTGTGGGCAGATTTCCTGCTTGGAAGGTAAATCTCGGAAGGCTAGCCGCCACAGTGACGGGTAAATATTTGCACCAAAATAGTCATGCAATAAAGAAACTATGCTAAGGATCTCTATTGTGTTTTTGGTATCATTTATGGGCATGCTGCTTCAGTTCTTTGTTATCTGTACACACTGGGGCTTCAACTTACAGTTATTTTCATTGTCAAATCTGATTATTTTCTCGAGTAACCTATCAGCTGTTTGGTCTATAAATTGGCAGAAAATGCTGAACATGTCGATCAGTGTTTTCCAAAGACGTCCTCGAATGTCTTGTTTTGGCCACAACCTGAAGATATTCCATTTACTGTCAGAGAGGAATAAAGAAACCTGAAAACATTCACATTTAAGAAGCTCAAATCAGAGAATAATGACTTTTTTTCTTTAAAAAAATACTCAAACAGACTTGCCCTAATCAATTATCAACATAGTTGGTGATGAGTTAAATAATCTATTAAAAATTTATTAATTGTTGCGGCTCTAAAACACACAAAAAGACAGAGACTTCAAGGCGCATTCGGGTGCACCTCAAAAACTCCGAAATCTATACTCAAACGGCCATGAAGGTCATTTAAAACGTGAAGGTTTCTATCTTTTTAAAAATTTTCCTGTGTTGAAATACACTTATATCTGTCATTATTTTCTTGTGCTTTCACTACAGCATACCTAATAAAAATCATAATATCCCATTAATTTCTACATAAGCAGATTCTAATAATTCCTCATAATTGTTATCAGTCATATTCTTGTACAACAGGTCCCCAAATACCTCAGTAGGGCTGGCTGACAGTCACTGAGCAGTGAGCCCTCAATCATCATAACATCACGATTTAAAAGTCTGTTGTATTTGTTGTTATTTGCAGCACGACAACAACAATATCATCTGCCATTGCAATGTTTCACAGTAGATATCGTCAGATGCCATTTTGGTAGACATCACCCAACATTACACCTCTGTGATAATTTTCAAGCTGTTTTATACTTAATATACAATGTTGCTAAGGATAGTTATATAAATAAATAAATGAATAGTGCTACACGATAAACAGAAGGCTTCAAATAGACTCTGTGATCAGTATTGGCTGATGCTCCTTCCAGCAACCACAGATCAGCCAAAAATCCTGATTGCATCACCTTACAAATTTTGTGAATGGAAATTCAATCTCAGAATCCCCAAAAGTAATGCATTTAGTGGCATTAAGTGGAGGAAGACGCTATTGTAACAGATAAGTCTCATAGACTTGGTAAACAGAGCAGTGTGCTATGTTTTATGGTATTCAACACCCAAGAAAGCATGTCCCAATTTCTCTCCCTGACAAAGCCAGAGCTGCTGTGTTATTTGTTGATATACTCAGTAGAGACTGAAATGTTGATATTATTTTATCACTGCTTGATGAAATATTAAAAAGCAAACAAACTCAAATCCCAGAGCAAGAAGAGACTTGCTCTACCCACACTGACAAAATATTCGATCCACCTTCTTCTTGTGGCCTCTGGCTCAGCTACAGTGTGGAGATCAGTCTACTCTCTCCCCCGCACAATATTACAACAACACTCTAAACAGCACATGGTTCACACTGAAGACATAAGACTGCTGCCTCTCAAATATTCCATTAGGAATCTGTGATTTCACATGAGTTTACACATGGTAATAATGCTTTAAAATGTTGAGTTCATGTTCCAGCTAGAGTTGTTTCGATACAGATACCAGCATCAGAAAATGCCTCTGATCCTGCCTAAAATACTGGATAGGGCATCAGCGCGTATGCAAGTGTATGCACCAATCAATACCACGTTATTGTAGCCAGCTCGTGGTAAGCAGAAGGTCTCTAGAGTCTGTGTCAGGAGGAGGAATAATCTGGTGATTGTGTATTCCCCAGCTGGGGTTTTTCCAGAACTTGCTGCTGTCTTAGCTCAGCTAAGGCTGATGCTGCAAACCTGATTATTTCTAAAGTACTTGATTAATTTAACAATTCATTTACTCAAAACAAATATTGACCACTTTTTATTAATATCTCTGTTTTATTAAATATTCCTGAAAAATAGACACATTAAGCACATCAAACTCTAATAATGGCACATTTTTATTTTTCTAATTTCCACCCGATCACACAGACCCTATTCATGAGATGTCTGATTAGAAAAATGCCGGATCTCAAAGTATTGAAAAAGGATTGCTGTGACAAATATTAATTTACTCAGTCAGACTTAAAACTTAAACCGGTTATGACATAGATTTATTTCATCACTGCAGTAACATGGAGTTAAGATAATCCAGGGTTTTTCCTGCCTGTCTAACTCAAAGGTTGACACCTTGGTATTTCTGGCCACTGCTTTTACTGTAAATTGAGGCAAAAATCACTTTTTCCCTTCCTTCTATCTTTGCTTTTCATTTTCTTTTGTTCCATCTTGGTATAAAGTTTAAATCCCTACAAACAGATTCATCTGTCAAATAATGATTTTTCACTTAAGCTAATGGCGCTCCAAAGGTGTGCACACAAACTGTGCACGCCACACACGTTCTACATCCTTTGCCACCTTTGTCTCAAAAAATCCAGGAAATGTGATCGCTGTAATCACCGGCAAATGCATTTTTGCATCAGTGTGGGACAAGAAAAATAACTGAAACAACAACATTTTCTCACGCATTCATGGCCGTGAAAGTAAATCAGAAAATCTAAAACAGACAAATAATGTTTGATGACGCATGGTTTGACATTACTTTAACAAGCAGCAGCGCAGGGTTTACTTTTAACAAGTGAATATACTTACAGAAACACTCTCAGCCAGTGGATAAATCTAATATATCTTGTTTGGCTGCTGACTAAAAGTAAACAGTCTTAATATGTTAAACATAATTTCTATAATTGAACTGTGAATACAAACTATATTATTTTAAACTTTGTTTGCTGATTTGGTTTGTTTTTCAGTGAATCCAGTTGTGAGGTGAACAAAAAAAACTCTGTACCGCTGATTGAACGCTGAGATTTTTTTTCTAAATGCACTGGTATTGGATCGGTGCTCGATGTTGGCAGATTCATAACGTTCAGGTACTGAAATTGGGGAGGAAAAAATGGTGACAGAACATTTCTAGTTTCGACAGCGAATGGCAGGACAGAGGGCACAAACCGAAGAGAACAGGACTCTACGGAGATAACACATCGGGTGGCTGAATCTGAGACTAAACAGTTGACTGTTGACAAGCAGGATTAGGACGCAACAAAGACTATATTAGAGGATGCAGACTTAAAATACTGGTAATGTCTACTGTTATTTCTCTAGAATACTTGGATTACGCGGGGAAACGTATTCAAGACAGGACAAGAACTACACACCAAGAGTGAAACAAACAGACCTACTGTAGTCAGCAGCCTTCATGAGAATGCACAGAGCCAAGAACAAGTCAGGACTGGGTTATAATTGACATGCTTAGTTTCATAACACTTGTTAGATCAAATACATAACACAGATTTTAGACGGATTTATTGAAGAAGTAGCACTTACAGGGTGCGCAGGCTTGCCAGGCCGCTGAACACTCCCTCTCCCAAATGGCTGATGGAGTTTTCTCCCAGGTTCAGACTCTCCAGGAGACCTAATCCTACAAAAGCTGTCTCCTCAAGTCGAGTCAAATGATTGAAGGACAAGTCTCTGCACAGAACAACCACAAATATGATAACGATTAGATCAAACCATTTTCATATTAACAGCAGTCTTTGTCAGCATGTTAATGCAACTCAACATTCAAGAACGATACCCCACAATGAGACATTTTCAGAAAATTGTTAAAAACATATCCAGCACTTCCACCGGAGGCAAGACAGCACTGAATCAGCTCCAGACACCCAACAGTACTGCAGCGAGATAACAGTAACTCCTCTGAGCTTACAGAATGAATTTCAGAGCCCAGGGCTGATGAAAGAAAGTGAGGACTCTTAGGATTTTAGCTATAAAGCAAACACACTCACAGTTCCTCCAGCTTTTGGCAAAACTCCCAGGCGTCTGGTCGGATGATGCCGACAGCATTCTGGCTGACCCGCAGGATGCGCAGCATGCGCAGGCCATACAGCCAACCTTTGTTGACCTCGGTTAAGTTATTGTGCTCCAGCTCTCTGAAAGACAGAAGGGAAACACAAAGAGGCTTTCACAAAAATTACATAAACTCATTTGTTTTTATGACAAGTCAGTGCTAAAAACAGTGCTAACAACACGACCAGAAGTTTGTTTTGGTAATTTATGATGTCCTGCTTTAGTGGTTTCCTCACTTAACCCCACCTCTTTGTGCATTTACAGACGTCTTTATAGCTGTTTGAAAGGTTTTACACTGTTTAATTCAAGAGTTTTCGTCACTAGAGTGAAGACACTGGTATCATGGCATCATCTTAACTAGATGACCTCAGACAGCGATTGGTACCAACCATGTCATACTAGCTTGCAGGAAGTGGAGCAAATGCTCCAAAGATAGGCTAATTTTTTTCATATTTTGGGGGGCTTTTATGCCTTTATTTGATAGGACATCTAAAGTGACAACAGTAAAGGAGGAGAGAGGGTGGGGGGAAGACATGCAGCAAAGGGCTACATGCAGGAGCCAACCCCAAGGTAGCCTCAGAAGAAAGGGTGCATGCTTTCCCAACAAAGCTCCCAGGCCACGCGTTAGGCTACATTTTAAAAGTGAAGGGGTTCTGTGTCATAAACGGTATCAACCCAAAAAGTGGTGCATAAACTTATTATATATAACTGGGCGTGGGAATGGCACCTCAAGAAATCACAGAAAAAAGATTCTCTTAAGTTCTGTCATTTTTTAAATGTTTCCTGAATTGATTATTTATGTATGTAAACAGCTAGTGCTTAGTCTGTTAGCTCTATGCTAACACATTATGGGAATTACCATTAGTATTCTAACAGGGGCTCTATTCATTTTGATCAACTGTCTTATTTTATTCATTATTTGTTTATGGCACTAACTTGATGAGCAGAAACTGCTAAAAGTAGCAGCTTGCTTTCAAAAAGTACTTTATTTACTACTTTATATGCAATTTTGCAATGATGTTGCTGAAATAGAACTCAACTGACTGACTGAGTGAGTGACATGTTTTTGGAAATATTAATCATGATTCTTTAGAAGTGTATGATTCAATCTTTTCCCATGATCTAGTGTTAAAAAAAGCAACGAAATCTCCTGATAGCATCAAACTGGGAGATGAGTGTATTGTCCCAGCCCTATTTACGACTAGAAAAACTTGATATACACAGCACTCCACTGGGTCCTAGCTTTCAGATGATGTATAACATTTCTATGTGGCACGTACTGTTGACCTGCTATTTCCCCTTAAATACCCCCCCTAAAAAATGAGATAACAAAAATGTGTCTACAGTAGGAAGAGGTGGAGTGGAAGAGGTCTTGAAAGTGTTAAAAGGAGAGATTAAGTGTGTCCTCACAATTCTTCAATGTTGTTAAGCCCAAAAAAGGCTCCATCCATGAGCTTTGTGATGCCGTTCCTCTGCATCTTCAGTGACCTCAGCGAGTCCATCCCTTTAAATGTCAGGCTGTCCACGATCTTGATCTTGTTACGCTTCATTTCACTAAAATGAGAGTATGAGCATCAGTTTTTTTTTTTCAGTCAAGTAAATTCATACAAAAACAAACATTGACAGTTCCACTAGGATATTTTTAAATCGGATTTACACTAAATTCAGCCAAGCATGTAAGTCTGAGGTTCTCCAACAGAGTAAAAATCCACAGGTTTGTCTGCCAACAATCAACTGTTCAATTTTTGACTAATGGTTTTAATAAAACACATCGTACGATACTTACAGGAACTGAAGCTGTGGAAGTTTGAAGACTTTGGATGGCAGCACAGCTAATCTGTTCCTGTTCAGCTTCAGCACCAGCAGGGAGCTGGAGATGTTTTCAAAGCAGCCAGGCTCGAGGACGCTGATCTTGTTATTACTCAAATTCCTACGAGATAAAAGAGCCAAAATCAGGATGGAGAATAATGTTTGCTCTGTACTTAAACCTATTGTGTATGTGAATATTCACAGAAAAACGCACCACAAAGCCAGTTGATCTCCTGTTTTCTTACCATAAACTAATCAAAACAAGGTATTTAATGCTCTGACAGGACAAGCATACCTGAAATGACTTGCACTGCAAAGTGCTGCTCTATAATGCATACTATGTCATTTTTCTGTTGTATTATACACAGCCACACTACATTCTGCCTTCTTATACCATTAGTTACTCTACAAATATGCTTATCATAACAATAAAAAACAGTTTACAGATGTAATTACACTAGATTTCATCCTAAAGATTATGCTTTATTAACATAAACTATTTGTGCAGCCTTGGTAAATGTATGCACCCTGATGAAAAACAAAGGTTAATGAAGAGGATTTAAATAAGCAGTGTTTTCTTACAGATATTTCAGCTGCATGGAGGGGAAGGATCCAACTTTGAGCTCAGAGATGGAGTTGGATGTCAGGTCCAGCGTCTCCAAGGAAACGTACGGCAGCAGCTGATGCATCGACAGCTCTGAGATCCGATTGTGGACTCTGAATCGTACAAAAATAACCAAGTATTAGTTTTCAAAGTCTTCATGAGACTGATAACAAAGACTAACTATGTCTAAAGTACACTCAAATCATATCAACATCAGGAAAGACTCGTGTTCATACGCACCATGCTGGGCTACAAATGACAATACCTAATGATACCTTATCAGTGTTTTGTTATCGGTACAGAAGTTACAATAAGGCTTGCATATTTGGTTGAGAAGTGTCAGGAGAGTCAAGAAAACCTGAAAGGGATTTTATACTTACAATGACAGTGAGGTGATGTTAGCAGAAACATCCCAAGATAAGGAAGAACAGTCAGCTCATTGTGATTCATGGTGCTGAAACGAAATATAATATAACATTAGTATCATATTAAAAATCTGCTGTGGAATAATTTTAAAAGGGCACAATCAGTCATCAAGATTAACCTTCCCTGCATCAGTGGGATCACGGATCATACTACTCTTTTACAAATGTACTACATACTCTGTAGCAGTTTACTCAAGTCCATCACAGCTTGATATTTCCATTCAGTTGCCTGTTAATAGGTACTTCAAGCTAAAACTAATAACCCCCAATACAACAGCACAGCAGCAAATGCTACCATCATGAAGATTATGATGCTCTTTTCTTTTTCTAATGTTTTAGAAAAGCTATGATTAAATTCATGTAATTTTGGAGACTATAGTCTTGGTGATGTTGAACTGAAGTCGTTTTCACTATTTTATATTAGAGTGATTAAAAATTTCAAGAGCACCACGAACAGTCTCTACAGAGATTATAAACTTGAGTCAACATTTCTCTATAGAGCGGTTTCAACAAACCGAAGATAGGATTTACGGCAGGGCTGTAGCATTAGACTGCATTGGTTTTAACATGATCACAGTTACAGTCACAGTTACAATGACTGGATAAATGAGTTTGGATCTGATGATCATTCATATAACCAGTAATTTATGTACACCTGAGGGCAAGCAAGGCTCAGATGTAGTGAGCAAAGATGGATGATTTCATATTCCATAGCTCTGACTGAACCAAATCTAACTGACATCACTATTACAACAAAAACAAAAGGACAGTTCCGACTCTTCAAGTGTTCATTTAGTTGTTCTCGTTAAGTTCATAAAAAAAAAATTCACAAATATACTTCGGCATTTATAGAGCATTTGGCTGTGAATTCAAATTAAATACTTTCATCAGTTATTAGTGAAGGACTCTATCAGCTACTATACATCGATATCCATTAGACCAATACAGCTAGATAGGTCAATACTGGCCTATAACCGATCAGCCTTGATATTTACTGTGCATCCCTACTCTCAAACAGGGCCAGTCTGCCAGGGGGTCCATGAAAGGTTTTCAGATTAATTTATATAAATTTTCACAATTTAATTTTTACAAAAGGCTTAACTACAACCTGTATTTATTTTATGATTAGATTTTTTGCCATGATTACTCACTTCCTACAACAAAGTGCCAGGCTACGCCTATAATAATTCTTTTGTTGTTGTTGTTGTTTTTATTAGGCATATTTTAGACTTCCTATTATTTATTTTACATTTTTGTGTATATTATTAAAACAATCAGATACCACATTTTATTTTATAGATGATCATTGATGTGTGTTTATCCATATTATGGGTATGACATAGTACCAATATTGTTATTACATAGCTAACATCTTTGTAACACATTTATGTTTTGTTGTTCTTTCACATAACTGAGAATAAGTGTTAAAAATGTGCCATGTCAAATTATTGGGGGGGGGTCCTTGGCTGGGAAAACAAATTGAGAACATGATATAGATTATGCCTTAAAACCAACCAAACAAATCAGAATACAGTCTTATCAAGTGAGGTTAAGTAGCTAAAACACATGTAAGTGTTTCTTGGTATGTTCTGGTGCATGCCTTGGCTGAGCAACAGATCAGTGCTGTGTTTTCAGTACAGGACCAATTCAACACATTAGCGTCTGTTTGTGTACTTACACTTGAGTTGTCTCATCCGGTGGGTCCAGGGGAGCCGTGGACAGCCTTCTCCTGTTACAGTCCAGAACGTGGACCTCATCTTGTCCTTCTGAACACGAGCACGGAGCAGGACACGACCCAGCAGCCCAGGCACTGAAACTCAACAGCATGAAGACAAGGGCCGAAGGAACGGGCCAACCCTCCGCCATTTTAAAAGACTTCCTACTGAAGGCTACGTAGCTACGTGGCTAACTCGCTAAACTGGCACGTTAACAGTTACAAAAGCACCATCAAACTGCTCCTGCGATCCGATATCAGTCAAACGAACGCATACTTCGGGTTTGCAGCGCCATATGATACCTGGCGGACCCGTAAAATACAGTTTTTATCCAACTTGCGCGAAGCATCCCAGCAGAGATTTCTCTCCTTCTTCCCAGCGTCTGGAATTCCTTCCGCTCCAATCTGGACACCCTCCCGGAGCAATGCTAGCTCACTGTGGTCCCACAAATACTCCACTTTCCACCAGACGACATCGGTTTAACTCCACGCTTTGTTGGCTTTTGATTAAATTGAACCTAATGACGTATTATCCATGTTCGGTCCGACTGTTCGCAGCATACTAACAACAATTTTCTCCGTTTTTTCCGTCCCGAAAGAACAACAAAGCGCCTTGAGTTGATGACATAGGATATCCTACGTCCCGCCCCTTTCCAGCAGACTTACAGTGATTCTATTGGTCCGTGCGTACGCTCGTCAAACATTTGCGCCGATCTGATTGGATCTTAGTCCAATATGTTTTTGTGGCTAGCCTCTACTGTACACAGGAAAAGTTTTTCATAACTGTTCCTGTATGAATTAGTATTTCACATCCTCGTGGTTATCGGTGGTGATTTCTACTTAATGCATTTTGACAATTCCATACATTATTTTGTACTTGTATTATTGTTATCTGTACATATTATGCCAAACGCATAATGCTCCTCGGAAATCCAGAGTCCTGCATAGTTCTAAGTGAATAAAGATAAGTATGGCAGCAGTCTGTAAAAATATAAGTTTCGCAACCTTAAATTATATAGGCTTTAATTTTATTATGAGAAGTCATAGCCTAGTAGTAATAATAATGGTAAACGTTTTTTAAAAAGCAACTTAAAAAAAATAAAGAACAAATAGCCTAAAGAAAAATGATTAGATTTATGCAATTATTATAAAAGTATTATTATGATCATTTATCTGTTGTCATGATTCTATTTATTTGTTAAACTACTGTAAATAATAAACATTTTGTTTGTGCTGTTATATTTATTATTCAGTAATATGTGCAACCAGACGAAGTATAAGTTTGCTCTATATGTCATTCATGATATTAAAGTCTCAGATGCTGTAGAACGATTTATGTACATGCTAAATAATGCCAACATAATGTTTTTGCCTCCAGTGGTGAGATGTGACTCCGTATATTTACTGAAGTACTGTTTAAATTTGAGATAACTTACGTGAGTCTTCATGCCACTTTCTACTCCACCACATTTCAGAGAAAAATATTATACTTTCTACTTGCTTTTAGTAGGTACTTGTTTCATAATAAATTAAACTGCCAATTAATCAATTAATCAATTAGTTGACAGAAAATTAATAGGCAACAATTTTGATAATCTTATCATTTTTCAGTAAAACAATTTCATGGTTCCAGCGTCACAAATGTGAGGATTTGCTGCTAAAAATCTTAATTAACTTTTTAATGATTTTATTTTTTAATAATTTTAACTTGTTATGGTTGTGACGGTGTCACTTTGGACTGTTTTTAATTGTGATGACATTTCTCACTATTTTCTCATTTTTTACAAACCAAATGATCAATCCATTAATCAAGAAATTAAAGAAAGACATTAATCCATAATGAAAATAATGTTTGCAGCCCCACATAAAAGAAGAGTTTTTATGTGCCATATAGGCTGCTGGATGCCTTATTATATCTATCTATATCTATCTATCTATCTATCTTTTTAATCAATGTATGAGTATAATCAAATGATATCATAGTAAAAGTCACAGGGGACATTTTGAGTAGCCAACTTTAACTTTAAACTTTAAAGTTTAAGTGCATTTTCCTGATTACAAGCCAATATAGCTACTTAAAATACGGGAGTTTTACTCAACAGTGTAGGCCTGTTACAACTTTTACTTGAATTAATCGCCCGAATACCTCCTTCACCATTGTTTGCCCTTCAAGACAAATTCTTATCAGACGGGCAAGTGCATTTCTGCACCACTCTCTTTTGAATACTGGGAGGAGACGCTGCCCTGCAGCGCAAAAAGCATCACCTGTCTGAACTAATATCCAGTCAGCAATCCAGTCGCACCCACCGCCTCCGCTGGTGGGATTCACATCGTGGGCTTTTTCCTTTTCCATTTGCTGCCAAATAGCCTAAACGGCAAATACATGCCTGGACTGCACGGTTAATCTCTGAAGTCTCAAATTACAGACTGCATTCACGTTCCGGCTATAACCGCTCTATACGTCCTTCATCGGTCTGATCGAGGCAGAGCACGACCAACCATGTTTCAAGAAGTTTACCAAACCGACGGACCCGCTTTCTTACACAAGAGGAGAAAAGTGACCCCAGAATATCACCGAACATTGCATCTGGACACAGAAAGGCAGTCCAGTGTTGCCCATGTTCTCGGCACCACTTTGGAGGCTAACCTGAACAGGTAGGCTGAAGGGCGATCTCTGATTGGAGAACACAAACTGCAGAACACAGAGCACGTTATTAATGATGCATTGGCTTATTGGTTTCAGATCCAGATGTTTCCATATTGGTTTACTGTTATTATAGGCTACTGTGTGCAGCCGTAGAGATACGAGTGAAGGAAACCACCTTCCCTCAGGGGGAAAACTACACCCAGTGTCTCTTCATTCTGCGCATGCGTAAACCAGTCTAATACTTATGTAATGGTGATGTGAAATACCGTTTGCTATTGATTACAACACGATAACAGTAACAGCAGCATGCAACACATATATGTGGACATGTCTGTTTGTGAATGAAAACTTTTGTGTACGGAATAATGAAGTTAATCAATCCAAGAGCCCCGTCATCTGGATTACACGTAGGCTAATATCTATAATATTAAAGGAGTAAACAGAGTTAACAGGTTCAAAAAAGTGAGACTCCAGATCACTCCAAAAATTTTGGGGATATTTCATGGTCAAAAAATAGATAGATTGTTTCTACATTGTGATTACAAAAGTACAGGAAGCATCAATGTCTATAAACTTAGCAATTAAACAGTTTGCATGGTTTCCACTGGAAGGGGACTCTAGAGCAGGGGTGTCAAACATACGGCCCGCGGGCCAAAACTGGCCTGCCATGGGGTCTAATCCGCCTGCTGGTAATTGTTAAAATTACAGAGAACACATTAACTGCAATTTTTCAATAAAAGTAACTGCTATTCCTAATTTATAATATAATAATATGCCATCGATGCGCCTGACCCGCCAAACGTAAAGTGAAGAAGAACTGCCCATAAAAGGCAATTTTGCCTTATCGTTATTAAAACCCATTCTACGTGCTCTTTTGCTGTCAAAATTACACTCTGTGGTACCCTCATTTCCCAAAACGTCTTTGTCAAAAAGGAGAAAAGTGGACATCGAGTGTAGAGTTTTCCAAGAAAAATGGACCACCTCCTATTTATTCACAGAGGTGAATGGGAAACCCGTGTGCTTTGTGTGTTCACAGCAAGTTTCAGCGCTCGAATGAATATAACATTCGGCGCCACTGAGCCTCATCATGGCGAAAAATACAACAACTTGCAAGGACAATTGAGAAAAGAGAAGGTAAATGAATTGTTAGCGGGTCTGAGGAAACAGCAGTGGGTTTTTACCCGTAGCTGAAACATCAGCCACGCAGCAGTGAAGGCTAGCTACCTAATTGCTAACGAAATGGCACTGGCATCAAAGCCGTACTCTGAGGGTGAGTTCATGAAAACATGCATGCTGAAGGCTGCAGACATCGTGTGCCCTGAGAAGCGACAGGCTTTTGCCAACATTAGCCTGATGAGAAACACTGTGGCAGATGGGATCTCAGACCTTTCGGCGGATTTGGACAGCCAACCGAAGTGCAAAGTCAAGTCATTTGTTGCATTTTCGGTTGCAATTGATGAGAGAACGGACATTACAGATGTGGTTCAATTGGCCATATTTATCCGTGGTGCTGATGAGACTTTGATCGTCACCGAGGAGTTCCTGGAGTTGGTGCCTATGACGGACACGACAACAGGAGATGACATTTTCAATTCTGTCGTTGGAGCGCTGGACAGGGTCGGAGTAGACTGGACCCGTGCTGTGAGCTCGGCTACAGATGGCGCGCCATCAATGATCAGGAAATAAGCAAGTGTTGCGACTAAATTCAGAGAGAAAGTACAGGCTGCAAATAGAGGGCATGGTTTTTGGACATTTCACTGTATTTTGCATCAGGAGGCACTGTGTTGCAAGTTGTTAAAAATGGATCACGTGGTTGTCCGGTGTGTTAATTTAATCCGATCCAGAGGTCTGAATCACCGTCAGTTTGACAGCCTTCTCAGTGATAAGGACATTCCCTTTGGCCTGCCATACCACACTGAAGTCAGGTGGTTAAGCCGAGGCGCCGTGCTGAAGCGTTCCTTTGATTTACGAAGAGGAAATTGGACAGTTCATGGAGACAAAGGGCAAACCAGTGTTGGAATTTCAATCGCCAGAATGGCTGCAAGACCTTGCATTTATGGTGGATATTACAGAGCATTTGAATAATCTGAACAAAATGTTGCAAGGCCGCCAAAAAGTTGTCACACAGTATTTTGACAGCGTACGCGCATTTAAGTTGAAGCTGACTTTGTGGGAGACACAGCTGTCAAGTGGTGCGAGACGTGCGTGCGACCGGAGTTAATGCTGACATGGATCGCTGCAAAGACAAGGCAACGGGACTGCTCCGAGAGTTTGAGCAACGGTTTCAGGTCTCTGGTGAGCTTGAGACAGAATTCGCAGTTTTTCGCTCGCCATTCACAGTCAAGGCTTCTGATCTGCCCATCGACATCCAACTTGAAATAATTGACTTGCAGTGTGATTCAGATTTAAAGGACAAATTTTCCCCCGACAGGCTTGGACACATTTTATCAGTATCTCTTGCCAGGGTACCCCAAATTGACAGCCTTAGCTGCAAAAGTTTTGTGTACGTTTGGGACTACCTACCTTTGTGAACAACTTTTTTCTGTGATGAGCATCAATAAAACAAAGCTGCGCTCAAGGCTCACAAACAAGCACTTAAATGACATTCTGAAACTGGCTATTACTCAGGATTTGACACCTGATATTGATGTACTTGTGAAGGCTAAAAGATGCCAAGTTTCAGGAGCAAATTAAACTGTACGTAAGCCTTCATGTAAAATGCTGTGCCACTTTTGCACCATGAACAATACAGTTATGTGAAAATGAATAGTTACTGTGAAAATATTTTAAGACACTGAACATTGTGCAATATAATGTCAGTCAGCAGCTTCAGTACAAAAGAGGTTGGTTTGGTGGAACCTTATTGCTCATGCACTGCCAAAACGTTTATGTTTTTCTCTTTTTTTTGCATAAATTTTATACATTCAAAAGGCAGAGGGATAACTTAACCTTCTTTCTTAATAGCTCCCACTTTAGTTTGTGTGGTGTGGTGAATCAGTTCAGGTTGGCAGGATTTCCACACAGATGTTGCACTGTTGCATAATAGTGTTGAAATTGCACTTATTTTTCTCAAGAAATTTCGTATAGTTCAAAATATGTTTTGCAAAAATATAATTCAATAAATGTGAACATTTTCAGAATGTACTTGTACTTATTTGCACTAAAACAAAGGGAAAAAATTGGAATTGTCGTTATTTATAAGTTATTATGCCTGATTTTACTGGTCCGGCCCACTTGAGATCAAATTGGGGTGTATGTGGCCCCTGAACTAAAATGAGTTTGACACCCTGCTCTAGAGGGTACTTTGTCATGTTTTGTCCATTAGAAGGGCACTCCAGAGGGCACTAATAGATGTTTTGTTCACTCAAAGGGCACACTAGAGGGCACTCAGGTTTTGTCTACTTGAAGGGCACTGTAGGGGGCACTTAATTACATTTTGTCCACTCGAAGGGCACTCTAGAGGGCACTTTACCACGTTTTGTCCACTTGAAGGACACTTTTTCATGTTTTGTCCACTTCAAGAGCATCCTAGAGGGCACTTTATCACTATCAACTAGAAGGACACTCGAGGCACTTAATCAAGTTTGTCTACTCAAAGGTTACTCTTGTGGGCAGTATTAGACATTTTGTACATCCCCTACTTGTATCCAGTAGTTTTGTAGACAGACTTTTTTATAAATTGTGATTTTAGTTAACATGTGCAAATCTTATTTTGATGACCTCACAGCAGACAAAGTCCTGGGGACCCCCTGTGATTTCAGGCACCCCCCTAAGGGGGGCCCAGACCCCAGGTTGGGAACCGGTGCTCTAGAGGTACTTTAATATGTTTTGTCCATTCATTGTCCATCATATTTTGTCTACCATAGTTTTTTTTATTTATTTTTTTAATTAATAAGCGATAATAAACAACATACAGGTAATGTCAAAAAGCACATATAAATGATGTACAGAGAATAAGTTTTTGTTTGCAGAGCATAATTAGAACAATAATATACACATATAAGGGAAAAGAAAAAAAAACAGAAAACAAAGAAAGAAAACAAAAAGTAAAGCAAGAAACAGATACATAATAAATACATACGTATATTTAAAGTGAGGTATCAGGGAAAATCATTTTGTAATAATCCAGAATTGTATTACTCTTTTTGTTATCAACTAAAGTAAGTGATTTCATTAGGGAGTTTAGTTCCATAAGAAAGGGAGCAATCTTTGGAAGTGCTTTGAAAAACTTCTGTTTGTGAATAAAAAAATTTGGGATTTAGAATAATGAAGTTAATCAAATATTCAAGAGTGCAGTCATCTGGATTATCATAGTAACAAGCAATATCTTTAAGATCAAAAGAGTAAACAGTGTTAACAGGTTCAAAAAGGTGATACTCTAGATATTTCCAGAATTTTTGGGTTATTTCACAGTTGAAAAAAAGATGACAAATTGTTTCCGTGTCTTGACCACAAAATGAACAGGAAGCATCAATGTCTGCAAATTTAGCAATAAAACAGTTAGCTGGGTATACTTTATGTAGGATTTTAAGGTGTGTTTCCTCAGCTTTGTTTGAGATACAGTATTTATAGGGTAAAAGCCACGCCCTTCTCCAGTTCATGTTTACAATTTGAGACCTCCAAAAAAACTTGCCTCTAGGTGCTGTTTTATTCTTTCTTTGAAGTGTTTGGCGAATATGCTTATTATTGCCTTTTTATCTGTTAGTTCAATTCCATCCAGCATCAGTTATGACATTAGTGGCTTTTCTCAAGTTGAACTAATAAGTTTGGAACCTCTCATGGTTCTAAATGCGAACCTTGCCTTTACAGAGGGGATGGTAAACAGAGACAGACAGCAACCAAAAGCGCAAGAGATACTGTAGGTTATCTGGGGGGGGGGTTAGCTGGCTGACCAATCAGCGTGCAGAGAGGCTTAAACCCTCTGTAACCTACCTGCCGCCTTTATAATCGCTTGTTGCTCTCAGACCGGACCAGTGTGCAGGGGGACTAGTTACCGTCTTCGCTTCCTCGTAACGGAGCAGTTCGTGCGGCGTTCACTGTCAGTTTCAGCACTGGTCTCACTACTTCACCCACTCAGACACACACACTGTCAGCCGAGGACCGCAGCCATGATTCACCCGCGGACTCTCAGAGTAGACTTTGACAACACTATCAACGTGGTCTGCGTGGTCGGATCGCAGCTCAGTGTGAACCTGGACAGGTAGGGTCCTGTTGTTCAACCTGTTGCCATTGAGACAACACACGCGCGCATACGCACACCCATCCGTACAGTGTGGTGCAGGGTGTCTGGGGATTTTTGGGATGTTTACGGTGTCACAGTTCTTTCCTGTTCAGAAGATGTTTGTTCTTATTCATGCCGTCTTATGGAACTTTTCTATTCTATCACCCTGGTCACCACTGTTGTGTTAGTTTAGGCATAGTGTGTAGGTTATGACTCATTTTATTTTTATTTCTTTGATATTAAGTGGCCAATAACCAGTTCAACATTGTGCATCCAGAGCTAAAAGTTTACATTTGATCTATTGGTTTATTTTTTTTTTTTTTAAAAAAAGGACCCTAACTTTCCATGAAACATGTAAACTGTTGTTCAACCTGTTGCAGTTTAGAGTACACACCCATCTCAAAATGCTAACAATGGATTAATCATAAATAATTAATCGGATGCAAAGATGCTTATTTCCTTCTTCTCGCTTTTCTTCTCATTATGTTTAAGTTTCCTTATTCAACAAATGCATCTGCCAGACAAAAGATGTCAAATGTGTGGTTAAAGTCTTACCTGCGATTAATCGATTAATGACTCATCATTAACATCTCTAATCTGCACTGTGCGTGTCCCAAGTTGTCTGGGGATTTTTGGATGTTTACTATGATTATACGACACCTTTTTTCTTTTCTGAAGATGGTGTTTTCTATCGTTATACACATTATATTTTTGAGCTATTCTATTCTATCGTGTTCTATTTTATTGTTGTACACAAAAAAAGACATTTGTGAATGCCATCTTGAGTTTTGCGAAACAGGACCAACAATTTTCACCACATTCTGACCATCACTGGACCAAACAACTAATCGATTAATCAAGAAAATAATCAACAGATAAATCAACAATGAAAATAATTGTTAATTGCAGCTTTATTCTATTCTGTTCTATTCTATTACATTACATTACCTTGCTTACCTCTGCTGTTAGTGAGTTTAAGTAGGGAACAGTGTGCATGTTCTCATTAATTTCTTATCTTTATTTTAATGATATTATTGTCAATAGACAACCAGTCCAACAGTTAAGAGATTAGATTTTATATGTGGATTTACATAAAAAGATCCCCTTTTCATGACACACATGTTGTAAACTGTAACTGAAATAAAACCAAAGCAGGAAACTGTTTTAGGGAGGGGTTGATTCAGCTTTTTGGACTCTGTACTTGTACCTTAATAAATTGGCAGCTGACTGTATAAGAAACCTATTGTTAACCCACACCATCGCCAGAGCTGTGTAGATCCTGGTGATGGCAGCCCTGACGGTCTTTTGTTTTGTACAGCAGAGAGAATCAACAGTCCTCTCTGTTGTTGCTGTCCAACAGGAGAGACTTTGTTGTCCCAAAGAAATGTGGGCTATACTTTCTGCCAAATGCCAGCCTACACAACACAACACAACACAACACAACACAACAGACAGAGCGAGGCTAGATTACCATCCGGTTAGAGTGGGAGACTGGCACATGGGCTGGACGCCCAGGGGCTCTGAGGGGTTTTTAGAAAATCCAAAAATGAAATCTGATATCATTTCAAAGCACAATTCTACTCTAGATGCATTGTCATGTAAAGGAACCCTGTTTTCATTTCCTAAAGAATAGATTCACAAGGGATTTTCAAAATAAAAGACACAGAAAGTATCTATAATCTCAAAAGGGATGTCAGGAAGAGGCTGTTTTTTATTTATTTAATAAAAGCCCGATAGAGTAACTTTAACACGAAGCTCAGGACTTGTTTTTCAAAATAAAAGTGGTTAACTTATGGATGGACCTATATTTTCAAAATAAAAGCCCCAGACAGTAATTGCTTGATTTTGATGGGCACGGCTGCATCGTGTTCTGGCTGCCCTGCCGTACAGAGCAGATTGAGCCAGGCAGGAAACAGCAAAGAGAATCCAGTCAGTTTTCAAAATAAAAAACGCAGTGCAGGCTCACAATTAAAAAAAAAAAAAAAAAAAAGACAAAAAGAAACTATTTAACTATGTAGCCTAATTACACGACATAGAAGTACAAATATCCAGTACAAATGACCAAATCAACAAAACCTGAGCAAGTCAACAAAATCAGATTGGCTGTATCTTAACAGGGAGCTCATGATGAGGCTTGGTTTTCAACATAATAGTTCGCACTGGTCACATGGTGATTACACCAGAAGTACTGCAGCTGCTCTGCTCTCTGGAGAATACAAGCTGAGTCTATTTTTGACAGATGCCACATCAAGTCGCATTGAGCAGATTGTGCCGGGCAGGATTTCAGCTTAGAGAATCCAGTCAATTTTCAAAATAAAAGACCCTGACCTATACTTTAATGCTCCTATAAAGTTCAGTTTAACTGCATCGTACCTGTTTCTCAATAAATATGTGGTCATTACAAAATAGACACGTGGAAAACTTGAGATCAAGTGGTATACTGTGAGACTATCAGGTGTCACGGGCCGTTCAGCAGAATACAGACGTGTCTTCCCCTGTAACTTATACCAAGAACACCTCATATTTCTTAGAATCAAGAGGACATAGCGGCTCTTTTTTCCCGAAGATGCGTATCACTTCAATCACTTCACACAATCAGACTTTGCAGGTTGGGAGTGATGGGAATTTTACCACAACCTGTCGGACATGTTAAAACCACGTTTCTTGCTTTCTTGCTTGCAAACAGTAAAGAATATAGTGTAACTAACCTGAGCATGACTTTATCTGCTATTTTGGTTCACCACCTATTATGAAATGCGAGCCTTTGCCATGCCTGCAGGCACTCCCTCACTTGCATATAAACAAATGTTTTGTGTAAACAAGCCTAACTTGCATCAAAATGTGCTGTTTCTCTTCTCTCGGTCTCAGGAGTGCCCCTCCCAACTCCAAATACTTCTCTGTGAAGTGCACTTCCAATGTTCAGTACAGCATCAGCCCCCCGCCCCGGGAGACGTCCCACTTCTCTCCCGTCCCCCTCAATGGAAACTCAAAGCTGCTCATCAGCATGACCCGCGCCAGTGACCATGAAAATGACAGCAAGGTAAAGTAGGACAGACGCACATGACACTGATGTCACGAAGCAGTGAGTCACATTTCTTCATTTCAGTATATGATAGGTGTGGGACAAACCAGGAAATGAGACAGGAAGCAGGAAACATGGAACAGTGTGCCAGTGTTTTTGGAACAATCTTAAAGGGACAGTTCACCTCAAAATAAAAAAAAACAAACATATTTTTCCTCTCACCTGTAGTGCTGTCTTTCCATCTGAAGCTGGTATCCATACACATGCACACTTATGAGTGGGTGTGTGTATGGACTATTTTTACAGTGTAGGTCCCGTGTGATGTCTGTTATGTTTGATGTCCACATTCAATGTGATGTCTTTTGAATGTTTTGGTCATTTGTTCTGGCTTGTCTTTTGTTTTCTCTGTTACTGGCCTCGGGACTACAGATGTAAATTAGCATTTTTGCAAACTCTGGCATATTTACATCAGTATTATACAGCAATGTTCATTAATATGCTATGTCCCTGTTAAAAGCATAAATAAATGACTAAATCTAGATTTTCTGGTGCGAGTTATGGAGAAATATCGGCCATAGAGATGTCTGCCTTCTTTCAAATATAATGACACTCGCCTTTTGGTGCTCAAAGGGCCAAAAAATATATTTGAGAAGCTCAACAGCGATGTCTCTTTCAAGAAATCATGACCTGCTTATGTGAACAGTTTCATATAGGAACTATTTTCTTTCTACCATAGATTGCTTTTTATAGGGCTGGAGCCAAATATTTGACTATTCAAATTCATTCATAGGATAGGCTTCCGGTTTTAGGGATTTGGATATTTGTGTTTTTATTTCCTCTACATTAGTGATGCGCAGGTCAGGATTTTTTTGATATCCGCACCCAGCTGACCCATTATGGGAGCTAATCCGCACCACAATGACTTCAGTGACCAGAACCCGTCCCAAATCTGCAAACCATCAAATTATGCATTATAGTAGCACAATTGTCAGGACAAAGCGCCGCCTGATCCTGCTGTTTGGAGCAGCTGCTGTCAGAGCTGTCTCTCTTTTCTTTCTCTCTTACACATGCACACACAAACATCTTAACAGTTATTTTTAACAAAATAGTAGCCTCCATGTTTTGGTCTATGCTGTCTTGTATAGCTCGATATGATGAGCGGGAGGAGAATGGGAAGGAGGAGGGCTGTGACGTTTTGACAGCCGACGACAAGAAAAGAACAGAATTTAAAGTCTGACCGCAGCAGTGCGATTGGCTGATAGGAAACGAGGCAAAATCTGATTGGTTTGACAAGAGGGGAAAGGTGAACACCCATGATCAGCTGATAAAGTGGAGGCAGGACGAGTGAGAGAGATAGAAGATTGTGGATGAGACAGAATGAATGAGCAAAGGAGGTCTTCCTGATTGAACTTACACTGAGATTCAATATTCACTATTGATTATTAATGAACTGTGAAGCCCAAAATATGGCATTTGGGACAGCCTTAGCTTTTGAGGTGATTTTAGGGTGAACTGTCCCTTTAAAATGTCTGCACTTCAGATGCTTAATATTCGCTCATTTCAGAGCCTGAAACTAAACCACTAAACCAAAAATCTCTGTAACCTCTGAGCTGAATTGTCTGAAGTCACTGGAGGAATTTTATGCTTTAGAGTTGACTAGAAATATATCAAAGTCAAACGCAGCCTCCTTGCAGCATTTGTACTTCATGTTTCTTTCGCTTGAATGATTTATCACTTTTCAAATAAACGGGGGGGGGCATTCCACATTGAGCTTTTCATCCTTCTTCAAGACATATAAATGACTTGTGCCTTTTGTTTTACAAGCTGTCTGTCTGGTACTATGAGGAGAATAAAAAGGTGTTGACGAAAGCAATCATGCACCTGACAGCTGTTGGTAAGTCAAACGTATTAAAACAACGTGCATTTTGTTCTTTTGCCGGCATAATCTCAGCAGAGCTCCTGTTGTGCGTTTAAACTCACATCAAAGTCCAAAGCATGAGTCATATATTTACCTTTGAAAACAATAGCTGTACTGTGATATGAACCACTATCTGGAATATTTTGGCTATACAAAGGCGCCTAAATTGTGGTAAACAAAATGTGTCTGTTACGCAGAGATCTCTCTGGATGTGGATGCTGACAGAGACGGTGTCGTGGAGAAAAACAACCCTAACAAGGTGAGCACAGATGTGCCAGCAGTGCAAAGTTTGACACCTAATGAAAGGTGTATTTTCGCTCCTTTGCACTGTCTGACAAACAATAACAATGCCAAGTTTAACAAACAGAATAGGCCTCTATTTATGGAGTAAACTCAGTGTTGCATATTAATCATTTTAAAGTTTTCCTGCTCCATTACAGGAACTTCTTAACTTGCAGATCCTATCTCAACTGTTTGATAACCATGGCAACTGGGGTTAGGAATTCAGAAAGCACTAAATTGCTGCGTTCAAGTAGAACTCGTAATTACAGACAAGGAAGTCACAAGTAGAACGCTGTGAACTCTGAGGGGGGGCTTTCCAAATGGGCTCATCTTGTAAACACAGTAAACACAATTCCATTTGAACACATCAGATGTTCCTGTGCTAACCTAAATTAGGAAAGGTGTTTTACACAAGCATCCTAACTTTCTAAAACCTTGAATAAACTCTTAGGGTAACTGTTAAGCTGTCCTAATTTTCACTTTTCCACCTGTAGTAGCTTCTAACTTTCTCACTAGCTAACGGGAGTAATGGTAGAGTTTGCAAACAGTAGCTGACAATAGTGTTGGCTAACTTGTTTAATCCGTATGGCTGCTTTTACAAAATGGAACTGTGTATAGTTTTATTCGAGTTTTGTCTTGCCATGTTGTTGAACTTTTCATCTCTCATAGCTTTCTCATCTGGTTTTTGTTCAGTTGTGAAATCTTTTTATGAACATGTTTTCACTTCTATATTCTTTGCGTTTCAGCAGTTTACGAGTAAGTGTTTCACAAAACGTTTGTTCCCAGCAAATTGAATCACATTGTTGAAAACCTGTCAGGGATCCTGGAAATGGGGTCCTAACGGTCACGGAGCCGTCCTGCTGGTCAACTGTGACTCGGAGCGGACCTACTGGAAGAAACCAGACCATGAGCAGCACTATGTCTCAAAAGTGTCAGGTAAAATAGAACCGCTTCGCGTTCACTAATGAATTCTCTCTTTCACTCTCTTTCTTCCCTCTGTGGCTTTTCATACCTGCAAAGTCAGAAGATTAAAGAGGTGATATGGGAAATGAGTTTGATAAAACTACAAATCCAGAGACCTCTGTGTGAGCGTGGAGGGCGGCCTGATAAAGCCTCTCAAATGAAAGGCAGACAAACCAGTAGAGCTGAAATTTGATACTACTGGTGAACTGGTATTATTCATTGTGTGTGCTTGTCTACCTCGTGATATCCTCCTCCTGTTATCAGCAGTGGTGGAAAGTACCAAAGGACATTTACTCAAGTACTGCACTTAAGTACTTTTTTGAGGTATTTGCACTTCACTTGAGTAATTTAAATTTTTCTGCCACTGTATACTTCTACTCCAATGCATTTCATGGACAGATATTGCACTTTTTTACTCCACTACAGTTATTTTAAAGCTTTAGTGACAAATTACTCTGTAGATTCAGATTATGAACACAAAATATAATCAACATATGATATATTATTATAGATTAAGCTACCCAGCAGTGTAAAAGTGGTTAAAATTAGCTCCACTGGCTGCAACATTAAAGGCATGAATGCATTAATGTGATATTTAATCAATCAATCATTCTAATCCAATAATATATCAGACCAATTCAGTTACGTTTTTTTTTAGAAAGGCCAGATTTCAAAAAGTACAGTGTCAGGTTGCCAGATGTTTACATTTTCTGACCTGTAAAGTTAGGAATTTAAATGTGTATTCAATTCACCTTTTTATTTTTTTCTCCACTTTATTAATTTTAACAATTACCATGAGCTGCTAATTGAATGGACCTGATTTATTCATTCATTCATTCATTCATTCATTCATTCATTCATATATTGATGCTAATACTTGTGTACATCACAAAAAAGAAAAGTATCTAATATGTTTACTTTAATAAACCATAAAATAACCATGATATGCCATCAGAGATCAAGTAGAATTTCAACCTATTTGATATATTGTCTGTGGCTCCAACTCACTATTTAAGTAAGTCAGTAAGTAAAATTTAGTATTTGTACACTGTGGTAGTAATACTTTTACGTCAACCACTGGTTATCATGAATTTTACCCCACATTGACGTAGCATTTAGCTTCAGCGTTAAAAGTATAAAAATCTAGCACTGACCGACACGCCTGAACAACATTAATGTGACTCTTTGTGGACGTACAGATCTGAAGGACATGTCTCTCATGGTGCTGCGGACTAGAGGCCCTGCCAGCCTCCCAGAGGGCTACAAGCTCACCATGCACGTGTCTCAGGGTGATGCAGAGAGCATCAGAGTCTTCAGGTCCAGATCTGATGGGCTGAATAATTCCCTGCGTGAGTAAAGATGAAGTGTGGGAAAGCCTCTGAACAGATGATGTAACGTGCATGTAATCCAGCGAGCTAGTTAAGGCGCTGTGTGTTATAAGTTAAGCTTTTTTTTTTACCAACACTATTTGTTCCTTTTTTTTCCAATTGAGTGCCTCAGTATTTAAACCTTGTTTATGTTGTTCTTTCTTCAGCATCGAGATTCTATAACTACTTTGTGAAGGACTATCCACTGGTTCTCAACAGTGAGGTCCTGTCACAGGAAGTGCCTTACATCGGCGGCAAAGGAGAGATGAACTTTTATGTGGAGGGCCTCAGGTTTCCTGACAAAGACTTCAATGGACTCATCAGCATCAACCTCAGTCTGTTGGAGCCCATCGCTTCAGTAAGATCTGCAACAATCAGTGATACTTAATTTGAAGAGGTGTACATAAGACTGTCATTACACTGTCATAACCATGTCATGACACCTCTCATGGACATAAAGCAGTCTTTATGACCGTTTATGACTGTTGTCGTTAAGTTTCATTTGGTCAATCATGTAATTTTTTAATGCAAAGTTGACATTGTTTGAGATGTCTTTGTTAGGACAACTTATAATGTCTTCATTATGACAACTTGACATTATTAAACTTAGATTTATCATTTAACATCACATTAAACTGTCATACATGGTTGGTTTTGACACTGGCTGTCATGAGACTGTAATAAGTGCGTCATGAATATTCTCCTTTGCCTCAAGTAAAGTGGTACCATTTGGACAAAGATGTCATTAATGTGTTATAAGGCAAGTTGTAATGTTAAAACATGAAGCTAAACAGTTTGATCATGTCAAGTTGTCAAATATATATTAGATTAGATGATTTTTCTTCGGTCAGATTACGTGTGAATTTGAATTTAGTTGGTCACATTGCATGACAGACAGACATGAAGAAAGAATAATAAAGTATAACTAATAAAATCCCCTCATGTTTTTTGACAGGGTCTCCCTGAGACGCCCATTTTCACAGACAAAATCGTGTTCAGAGTGGCACCGTGGATCATGACACCCAACACCCTCCAGCCTGTAGAGGTGTTTGTCTGCAGGTAAAAGCAGACGGACGAATAATAAAGATGATGTGACAATAGATGTGTCAACAGAATGTTACAGCAATACACATTCTCCTTAACTGTAACTCATAATACCCATAAAATTTCTCATGTGGATGATAATTCACAGCAACATTGTTTAATCTAAAAGATTTGGTTTGTTATTGCCAGAATTAAAGACCAGTTTCATTTGCATTTTGAAATGACAGGAAAATTGCAAAATAACATTGCAACATTGCAAAATAATTGCAGAAAACTTCTCTGTCTGCGGTTACTTCCTCAGCACGAATGATAACTACCAGTTCCTGAAAGGAATGAAGACCCTCGTTGCAAAGACTGGTCACAAGCTGAAGATTTGCCATGAGTACATGAACAGAGGAGACCGCTGGATGCAGGTAAAGAAAACGAAGCGCGTCACAGTTTTTCATGACAACTTCAGCTTTACCCATCATAAAGCAACACTTTGATGTTCACATCTGTACTGTTTATGGGAAGTCCTTCAGTGGCTTCAGTGGCAGAGTGACTCAATCAGTAACCGCAGCTGCAGTTACAGTGAAACAGGTTTCATTGTGAAACTAAACAAAAAGAAAGACTTCAAGGGAAATGCACATGAAAACCTTAACTGGAAAAAATTGCTTCTTTGAGAAATGACAAACTAGAAAATGTTAGAGACACTGTAATAGCAGTTGATATCGTGAACATGTCATGAGAAAGAAAACAAAAAAAGGAAAAAAAAATCAGATTTACATTCACACAGAAAAGACAAACAAGACATTTGGAATGGTTTTTAAACATGAGTTAAAGGACCAGTGTGTAGGATTTAGTGGCATTTAGCAGTGAGCTTGAGGATTACAAATACCTTGTCTCACCCTCCCCTTCCAAGTGTGTGGGAGAACCTATGACCATGAAAACAGAGTAAAATGTGAAAGGTGGCTTTCCTGGGCTACTGTAGAAACATGGCAGCCTCCACAGAGGAGGTCTCACTCCCTTTGTAGATGTAAACCTCTCATACGAAAACACAATTCTTATATTCAATATACACTAATAAAACATACTTAGGAATATTATATTCCATTGCTGCCATATTCTGCAAAGAGATCCACCTGAACTGTACACACCTGACCTTTAAGTTATTGTTATGAAATACCTCAGCCAACGAACTACATTATAAAGACAGCAAAAATATTTAATCTATTTTTCAGGATGAGCTGGAGTTTGGTTACATCGACTCACCTCATCACCGATTTCCTGTTGTGCTGGATTCCCCTCGGGATGGAAAACTCCAGGACTTTCCATATCATGAGCTACTGGTGAGAGACAGCCTCAAATTTCTCTTCAAATCAAGTGTTTGGATATACAAAATGCTTTCGGGAAAATGGAAAAGTTTATGTCCCACTAGAAGCATTGGTTGCTATCTGCGCAGACTCTGCCTTCTGCCTGTATTTTCTTATTTTCCCCATATTTTGTTACTTTCGGGATGTTTCTGGGCTTCAGCCTGTTTGGGCAGTGGTGTGTAGTTCATAACCAATGTCGAGCTTTTGAGGGTGGAACTCACTAAAAGAATAACGATCAACGGTTACATTATATTCTCCATCTCTTTCGTGTGCTCTCTGTCTGTGAGAGCTACAGAAAGAGTTTTACACACATACACAGACAAAGGCGGAGCAGACTGAGGATTGCTTCGGCTGTATTCACACAAAATTACAACATTGTGCAAAATTTGCATTTTAGAATTTAACTGCTGTGAACCAATCAGAAAATGATGCTTTATTTCTCTTTTTCACCAGAGAAAAAAACCCACTAACACCCATTAACATCTGGCTTTTGTCCTCATTGGGAAAGGGTACAACATGCTCATCTTTACTTGAGGGCTGGGTGGTGGATAAACATTTAATTTCCTATAATTTCTTCACAATAAAAGTCCCTCATTGTTTTGTTATCTAAAAGCTTTTATTGTGAAGCAGCTAAATCAGGAAATGTTGAGTTTTCGTCATCAGTAACTTAACACGACTCCTATCCAGCTGAAAGTTAACATGAAACAGAAAAATAAAGCAGCTACCTGAAAGTACAAAGAGCGACAGGAGAGAAACTGCACAGACATGAGTTTCGGTTTTCCAGTGCACATGAGAAAAAAACAAAAAGGCAAACTGGTCTACTGGCAGTGGGAAAAGGGTCAATCACCTATTTTTGGTGGGTTTAGCCACAATGAAAAACCTGCATATGCGAGCTAAAAACAGTATATATTTCTCCCTCTCGTTAGTTGACCTGGGGAGGTGGGGCCAACTTTGAATTGTGCCTTTACAAACAATGCTGGATATTTAACCTTTAATGTCCTCAGGGCCCCGACTTTGGCTATGTGACGAGGGTGGCCGAGAGAAGAGATGTGAGCAGTCTGGACTCATTCGGTAATCTGGAGGTTAGTCCTCCCGTCACTGTGAACGGCAGAAAGTACCCCCTGGGCAGAATCCTCATCGGAGTGGCCTTCCCTACGTGAGTCTGCAACAGATTCAGAGATGAACTGTGAAGAATATGAATAATTTATGCACGAGTCCAGCTAACTGTTGCAGGACAGCACAGTAAACAGAAGATCTGTGAACATACTTGCACACCTTTCTTTTTCTTGAAGGGCAACTAAAGGACGGAACATGACCAAAGTGGTTCAGGACTTCTTGTGGGCTCAGAAGGTTCAGGAGCCCGTTGCTTTGTTTTCTGACTGGCTCCTTGTCGGCCACATTGATGAATTCATGACTTTTGTTCCTGCACCTGACAGAAAGGTAAATATTTCTCTTTAAATAGAAGTTGCAGAACTGGAACATCAAATAGTTAGAAGACATGAAGCTGCCAGCTGTGAACAGGTTGATACTGACATGCCTCTATGTACATTGTGGGATTGTATAAGCTCTCAGGATAAGAGACAGCCAGTGTTGTCTTTGTCTCTTGTGTGTCTGTGCACAGGGCTTCCGGCTGCTGCTGGCCAGCCCAGACGCAGGCTACAAACTATTCAGAGGCTTAAAGAGTGCTGGACATGGACAAGCCAAACTGTTTGACGGTAGGCCTGCATGTCTTTAACAATATTATAGTATGTGGAGAATCTACTCTAATCTACAATCTCTTCATATGATTCTTAACATGTATTACTCTGTTCCAAAACAGGTCTGAAAGATGAAGAACCAATAACAGTGGATGAGATACTTGATGATGGAAGTCTCCAGGCTCAAAATAACTACGTGCAGGTGAGTGTTAGACTGACGGATGATGTAAGACCACTTCAACCTGTGAAAATCCAAACGTGAAATGCGACTTCTTGCTGGGGATGTACTGCGATCTGCACTGTGTGGTCAAAGCATGTGGGCAGCTTTTAACATGCTGCCTCTACTCTATGATAAGGGTTTCCCTGGCTTCAGGGATTTGCTCCCATTCAGCCACAAGAGCATTAGTGAGCGTGGGCACTGATGTCGGTCGATAAGGCCTGGCACACTGTCAAAGGTGTTAGATGTAGGGAAGGTCAGAGTGGTGTGGCATTAGGTTTTCCCTTCATTGCAACTAACGGGCGACGCCTAAATCATGAAAAACCATTATTCCTCCTTCACCAAACTTAACAGTTGGCACCTTGCAGGAGTGTTCTCCAGGCATCCAGCCACGCTATAATTCATCCGTCAGAAAGCCAGGTAGTGGAAAAAAAAGGATTCATCGCCTCAGACAACATGATTAAACTGTTAGTCCAACTGCAGCGTGCTTTACGACTCCCCCAGCCGACATTTGGCATCGCTGATCTTAGTCCTGTGTGCTGCCACTTGGCTGTTTGTCTTCTGTTGCACTGAGTTCCAAACAGCTTTCACACACTATGTGCTTAATAAGCACGTTCTGTGAGCTGGTTTAGCCAGCTGCTTTACCATGAGCTGCTTATGCTCCTAGATATTTGCATTTCATGCTTACAGCACTTACAGTTGACTGGGTACAAATCTAGCAGGGCAGAAACTTGACTTACTGTTATGCCCCACCCTTAGGTGGCCCTAAGGGGTGAAAAACATTCACCCACAGAAAGACACCTTTAAAATGACCAAACCATGGGATTTAACATAACATACAAACAGCAAAGACAGTAAATAAGTCAAAACAAAATCCCAGACTGACTCTCAGTTCAACATTTTTAACCTTTAACTGAAATATTAATGAAGACCCAACATGCAAAAAGGCTGGGTAAAGGAATATATATCAGCCGGTGTGGTGATTATTAAATACTCCCTCAGCCAGTCATTAATAGTAATTATTGTTAATATTATTGCTCTGATGAGCCATGGTAACCAGACATCTCCCTCATAAAAAAGCAGAATATCAAGTCTTTCAGGTCTTTATGGTAATACTATATCCGCCTGGTGTCATTTTCAAGCAGTTTAATGAAGGTGAACGACCACGCAGCCAGGCATTGTTCTCTGGCACGCAACTTTCTTAAAGGCTGCGGATTTATCATTGGTGCCGTCCTGACACACAAAGCAAACTGTTCAAAGCAGCTTTTTCCATCTGTTCATCAAGGACCATTGTGGCTGCTAGTTCACCCCACAAATTTCAGATGCACCCTCAGTCATTTTGTTCTGGAACTGAGCCTGTTGAGAGGTCACAACACCAGCCGTGCCCACGCCTCTGAAGCCTCCATCTTCTGATGTTGCTACAGGAGCTTTTAAGCACTTCTCTCAGGCCAGGTGCTCCTCATTGAGCAATCAGATGTGCAGAGCAGGACAGAGGAGGAAAGGAGACCTGCACAGGGAACTCATACAGTATAGCTGTAACACCCCCCGCCTTTAAAACAACAAATAAAATAGTTATGTCACACAATCACACACAACACTAATATATCATTCAGTGGGAAATGAGACACAACAATCAACATTTTTTTTTCCAGAACTGGTTATTGCACCTTTAAATAAAGGTTAAATAAACAGCCAAAAATAAATAAAAAGATAGCATCCTATAACTGAGCCACATTGAAAGTTTCTTAGCTTAGTTTTGTGACTAAATGTTTGTCAGCAGAGATTTCATTCCTGTTTATTTGATGTTACAGACCTTTCAGCAGTGGGTGTGTCTGAGGCAGCTGAAGCTACTAATTAGCAGGAGTGTCCACATACTTTTGTTCACATAGTGAACTTTCTGTTTGCAGCAAAAGTAGCCCAAACAAAGGTTATGGAGTTCTGTTACATAACACACTGGTACATTGTTTTTTTTTTTTATTGTTTGTTTTGTTTTTATTACATGGAAAAGCGCTTTGTATCATTGCTTGTGAGAATTTCTGTACTAATAAGAGACAGACCGATACACAGAATTTTATAACTTGTGTATTATAAAGTGCATGTCTTTTTGTTTTTTTATTGCCTGTTCTCTCCCAGCACTGCATCGACTGGAACAGGGATGTCCTGAAGAGAGAGCTGGGCCTGGACGATGAGGACATCATCGACCTGCCAATCCTCTTCAAGTTAGTGGTGGAGGACGAAAAAGAAGACGAGTTCAGAGCAGTGGCTTACTACCCCGACATGGTGTGTTCACACAGACTGACCTGGGATCATTGTCCAATTGTTGTTTCCTGCTAATGAGGAATTGGTTAGGGACAGTTACAAAAAGATGTTTTTCCTCTTACCTGTAGTGCTATTTATCCGTCTAGATAGTTTTGGTATAAGTTGGAGATATCAGCCGTTGAGTTATCCTCATTTTCTCAGATATAATGGAATTAGATTGCGCTTGGCTTGCGGCGCTGAAAGTAGGCCTGTTGCAATAACAATTTTGAAATTCCACACTATTGACAAGCCAACAGCAGGGGATGTTTATTCTTTTATTCATGAAGCTGGGCCCTTCTTGTTTTACACTTCAATGCGTGTTAAAAGAATGGATCAATGCCCCCAAAATTTGACAGGCAATACAAGGCCTAGTAACAAGTTCAAGGATGGATCAATACTGTTTGTGATGCGATTGGCAGTTGTAGTTTGGTAGAGAGAAAGTAGTTCCTACATGATATTACTCACAACAAGGTCTGTGGATTATCTTGAGTAACCAGGTCATGATTTCTGGAAAGAAACACTGCTGTTGGGTTTTTCAAATGTACTTTTTTGGCACTTTGAGCATCATAAGCTGAGGGCTATCTACAAAATCTACAAAACTCAGGAACTCACAACAAAACTTATCTGAATGGATAAATAGCAGTACAGGTATGATTGCACCACTGTGAGTCTTCTGATCTGTCACATCTGTTTCCAGGTCAACATGATTGTCTTGGGGAAACACCTTGGCATCCCGAAGCCCTTCGGCCCGAGGGTGAACGGCCGCTGCGCCCTGGAGGCTGAGATGTGCTCCCTGATGGAGGGCCTGGGCCTCAGCTGCTCGTTCATCGACGACTTCGCCTCCTACCACAAACTGCTGGGAGAGGTGCACTGTGGCTCCAACGTTCTCAGGAAGCCGTTTGACTTCAAGTGGTGGAACCTGGAGATGTGAATGACGACTGAACACTGGATGGAGACGGGTTATAGAGGCAGAAAGAGGGGTTGTTTTTCAATATACTAGTGCCTGGTTGCATAAAACCACTTAGGCTAATGTTTCCCTTAAATATTCATCTAAAGATGCCTTATGAAAAATTGAGTTGCATAAAATCTCCTTAAGGATTTCCTTATGAAGTTGTAAGGAAAAACCCTTCAGTCTCTCAGTGTTACCAAAATATTCCTGTAAGTTTCTTAAAGGGACAGTTCACCCCAAAATCAAAAATACTTTTTTTTTTCCACTCTGGCCTGCAGTGCTGTTTATCCATCTTGATTGTTTTAGTGTGAACTGCTTGAAGATATCGTCCGTAGAGACGTCTGCCTTCTTTCCAGTATAATGTGACTAAGTGGCACTCAGCTTGTGGTGCTCAAAGAGCCAAAAAATACGTTTGAAAACTCAACAGCGATGTATCTTTACAGAAATCATGAAACCAATTATGTAAGATAATCCACAGACCCTGTTGTGAGCAGTTTTCATGTAGGAATGTCTGTGTTTCTATGATAGAATCTATCAGAACTACTAGTAGTTCCTATGTACTATCATTTTAATACTAAATAACATGTTAATGTGAAACTTTGGATGCAGCCTTAGTCTAAGCTTTTATGCAAGCAGACAACCTGAGAGGCTTTATGCAACGTTCCACAGTGAACCCCTCAGTTTAGGGAAATATTTGCTTCAGGGACAAACTTAAGGTGGTTTATGCAACCGGGCAATGTGTTTAATGTGTTTAAGAAAACACCTTGTTAGCTCTATGTTGGAAGAGATATTTTTCTTGTCAAAGCCTTACATTATTTTCTCTGTCTTAAAATCATGAATCGCTTTACTTTCTGGTTAATCACTGGTTCTTGAGAACTGGGACAAATGTAGACGTCATCTCCTTCAGATGGAAAATCTGATGGAGTTGACGTCTTACCGAGTTGACAAAGTGTTACATTTTTTCATTTCACAGCGCAGTTGTAGCGAGCAGCCATTTTGTTTTTTAAAGTTGCGAAGAGGTCTCTTAATGCTAATCAAAACACATTTTAAAACTATAAGTCTTATTTAGCTTTGATTTAGAAGAGCTACAGAGTTGACATGTTATGGTTGAAACACATCTGATAAGAATATTATTTCATGGGGTCCTTTTTTATGCCTGATTACATCATGTTTTTGTTGTTGTTGAGTTGACAGAAATCTGGGACACAACTGTAAAGGGCCAACATTTTCATTCAAAGTGTCTTTTAAAGCACTCTTTTACACCTATGTTGTCAGTAGGTATTGATAGTTTTAGATTTTTAAGGCTTTTAACACATTTTTAAATAGTCTGAATTTGTGAATTCATGTCTGGGACAAGGGTGTTTTTGGGCAAGTTTAGAAATTAAAAGAACATTGAGGCAAACCAAAACATTTCATGAATGACATATTTCATAAATATAAATCCTTAAAGAATACATTTCCACCAAAAAATGTGAATTAGAGTGTTTTTGTAGGACATGACTTGTTCTAATTCTCAAGAATGGGTGTGGTTTTACAAAATAATTATATATCAAAAAACATGCACAGTAACCATAAACATTTATGCAGGAAGAATTACAGCAGGGGTTTGATCTATCGTATGCATCTTCATCTTTATTAAACATTTTTGTTGGCTTTATTTACAAAAAGGATGAAAAGCAATATTTACAAACAATTCTTTTGAACAAGGGCTTAAGCAGACTGTTGACGAGAACAGAAATACAAGAAATACAATCATTTGAATCGAGCACATAGAGGATTCTCTCCCAATCTCGTTGTGGTTTTCGGACCGGCTGTTGGCATACAGTGCAAGCACAGTTAGATGAATGGTACCACATAGTGATGTGCTATAATAATACAGAGCCACAAGAGGGCGCGCTTCATCTACTCAAGCATTCCCAAAGTCCAGAGGAAAATCATTTCAAATCATAAATCAGTTTAAAAGGCTGTAAATACACAAACGTGTAATTATCACAGAAAATCTCTCTTTATATTTTTTCTATGGCATTTTTCTGCAGAGTCAAATGCAAAAATGTTACTTTGTCCAGTGATTTGTAGCTATAAACAGCTTGATGAATACAGTGTAGAGGCTGTTTTGCATTTGGTCCAGTGTCTTAAACCTTTTGTACTTTCACAAACTACAACTGCTGTCATTAATCCACTACAGACAATAAATCTCATGTCCGTTTCAGTCATATATCACTGAATAAATAAAACAACTCATCTCAATCTGTATCTGTATTCTTTCCTTCATAACAAACTGAAGACAGGAAAAAACCTCTCTGTTCAGTGAGAGGTGTACGGAAGCCCTGAGGGACAAGGGACAAAAAAAAAGTCAGGTGATCCATTTTCTAAGTCGGATATTTTATTGTTTTAATTTCTTCATGGACGTGACAGTCATGTTACATAACTTATAAAACACAGTAAAACTAATCTGGAAGAAAACATGAAAGCTCTTAGCTCTGTGTAGAACTTGGGGTGTTGGAGCACTTCAGCCTCTTGTGGCCATAATGAGAATTACAACGACAAACACTAAAAGTAGAAATGAGAATGTGAAAAATGACTTTTTAACATTTTATATAACATGCCCAGTAATGTGGTGCACCTATTTTACAATATATACCAAAAAATGACCAAAATCAATTTCTTTCTTTCTTTCTTTCTTTCTTTCTTTCTTTCTTTCTTTCTATTTTCTATCAAAATCATGGAAAATCGATCATGTTTTCTTCCTGTGAAACAAAATATGACTCGTATGAATATGAAGCTAAAACCAACCAGTGGCCTTCTATGGGCTGGAGGCCAAACTCAAATAGTGAGGGACAGTTACTTCATTTAAGTCGGCCATAAAGAGTGTAGAACAGTCAGTTGTATATAACATTAATGAAAGGCTGTGTTGTGTTTGCTGCCACAGATAAGAAATAAAAAGTGTGTATGTAATGTTACGACAGTGTCTTGCTGTAGCCAGCTGTTCTCAGCAGAGCTACTCTTTGAAAAGCTAATGTAGCTAGTTAGCAGCTGCAAGTAATTGTGATTATTTTTTTGCTGTAGCGGAAAAAAAAACATAACATGATAGAACGCGATTGATCATTGGATATTTTAGGCTATTTTAATTGCCTTTAGCCTTACTTGTAGTGGCTAACTAGCTAGCTAGCTAGCTCAAAATTATCTTGCCGATAGTTTTTCACCTGGCATCGTAAAAGGAAAAGTAACATAGAAAATGTATCCTGGCAAAACTATTGTTTCTCACCTGCGAAAAAGAAATTAAGGAACTTTCAAAGATTAATCCTTACCTTTTTGTTATTAAATCATAAACACAGGAGAGAAAACAATTTAGATCAAATGGATCATTTTCCTTTTTTGTCTCTCAGGGCTTCCGTAGAGGTGAGCTGTTTCAGACTCAAGTTTACTGTGGTCAGGAGTCGACACAGTATCACCATTCAGTGGAGCGGGTATGTACAAATAAATACATACCTGCCTGGTTTTACATTCAGTTGCCAGCTGCCAACACAGTGCCTTTAAACATGACCCTCCTTCAAAGCAGCTCACGCGACACAATCATTAGAAAGGCAACTTCAAGACGAGTCACAGTGTAATTCTTATTCAGCAACAAATCAGGTTTTTTCAAAAGGTCAGCATTTTGAAAGAACTCTGAAAATGTAGTGCTTGGGTCACGTACATATATTACATTTTACAAATAAAGTAGGAAAGTGGCATTTGGCTCTCTTATCAGCAATGTGCACTGCATCTGGAGATGTCGGCTGGTTTTTTCTTTTTCAATAAAACACAAATCACAGGGACAACACCTCTATGTCAAGCATGGCACCAGTGTACAGAGGAGAGGTTTTTGGCAAGCAGATTTACACCATGCACAGTACCGTTGTATACACACACACACACACACACCTGTACACAGACATCTAATCAACAAGTGGTGTGTGTGACAAAGAGTATTTGGAGACAAAGGTCTAAACAGCAGTACCTTGAATTGAGGATGCATGTTGCCATTTCGGGCACTACAGTATTTATGCTTTTTAATTCACCCTTCCGAAGTCACGCCCCCTTTGGAACCTCAGTCAGCTTTCCTGTTTCCCGTTCTTAGATATGCTATGTGCTCAGCTTGTCTATGTTAAAAAGAAAGCCAATTTTTTAAGATGGTGGAGGACCTGTGAAGCAACATATATGTAGTTACATCTTAAGGGTCAAGTCTAGAAGGGAAACCTAGATTTGTGAAACTCTTGTGCACTTAATTCTGCACAGACTTAACAGACTTATTATTTTCAGCTGTTTTTTTTTTTTTTTTTTTGTTTTATTATTAGTTTAACCAAACAACTTGGTAGTTTTAGTACAAATATGTAGTTTAGGCACCAAAAACAACTTGGTCTACCTTTGGCAATAAACTAAGAGTAGGTTTCAGGAACCACAAAACATCACTTACATAGATAGTTTACAGCACACTAACAAAACTAGTTAACTAGCTAGTAGTCGGGTAGCCCTATATGGCAATCTAGCGAAGCTGTTTTCAAGAATTACCAGCACTAACTTACTTAACTTAAGGTGTGACTATGTATATTTCACTTTTTTGCAGCAAGTCTTTTAACCATCTTCAGAATTTAGTTTTCTTTTCAACATAGATGAGCCTAGCATGTAGCATATCTAAGTACAAGAAAGGAGAAATTGTTGGAGCACAGAGTGAAAAGGGAGCGGCACTTAGGAGGGGTCAATTATATACCATCAATGGAGTGTACAGTTATGTTAAAATATTTCTTTTTTTCTACAGTTTACAATTAGATTTTTAATTTAAAAATTGCAATGTATTTTCTGTGGTATATTTCACCTTTCACCCACCTGAGGGGAAGGTGACTCGTACTATTACAGCCACCGACAACAGCATCACAGAAGTACCCTCCATCAAAAACATAGGACAGATTTAACAAAGCTGTCGTAAAACACGACAAATATCCACTGCAGAATACTCAGAAGAAGAAGAATAGATCGTCAATAAAACACAAAAAGTGGCCTGAGAGACAGCCACACACGCACCACACACCCGGTACATCAAAGTTTAACCCATGTACAATATCACAGTGGGATGGAGGTTGACAAAAATAAAATAATTTTCCTCTCTAGTGCAACTCTGCTCTCTACAGACCCACTGTTTTACAAGCTAAACAAACACCAGCTGTTTGATCAGTCTCCACTTCTTTCACCGCTATAGTAGTCGCAAGATTAAAACCCCGTACAAATCCTGATCTTTAAAAGAGGACACACAAGCGTTTGAGTGTTTACAGTAAAGAATCAGGTCTCAGAGCTTACTGGCCTGAAGAATGAGCAGGCAGCCAGACGTATTTCTGCTGAGCCAGCTGACAGATGTCAGTCAGCGTTGATGCCGCATGGGTGTGGAGGACTCGTTTCCTTTGCCTGGAGCGTTCAAGGAGGGTTCCACATGAAGCTGGAATGAGGGCGATAGGTAGGTACATGTCCATGGAGCTGGGTGTCTGTCATGACAGGCAGCAGATCCATGCCACACATACAGAGGAAGATCTGTCAGTCTCTCTATCAGGCTTCTAACTCTGCTCCTCTTCTGCATCAGGGGTGGAGTTCACATGCCCTTGGCTTTTGGCAAAAGATGCCTCTTATGGGGAATGCTGAGAGGAAGGAGAAGAAAAGGGGATTGACTTGAAGGAGAAGAAGATGAATGAAATGTGAGAGGAAAGTAGAAAACAAGGTAAAGAATCTTTAAAGTCATACAGTCATTAAAGGACCAGTGTGTAGGATTTGGTGCTAGCTAGCAGTGAAATTGCTGATTGCAGACACCTCATCTCACTCTCCCTTTCGATGATCATGTAGGAGAATCTACAGTAGAGGTTCTGTCTGTCAGGGCTACTGTAGAAACATGGCATGGAAGAGGACCCATACAGACAGCTCATTGTGACGAAAACACAACTATTATTATTCTCAGGTGATTAAACACTAATGAAAATATACTTACGAAGCATGGGGGAACACTGGGTCAATTGTCCCGGTCCCTGGGTCAAAGTAGGGTCCAAATGTACCCTCTAACCTTTAAATAATCTGCTGGAATAATTTGTCAAAAATACATATTTTGGAAAAAAAAAATCTACATATCATGACCCTCTCTTTCTATAACTAACTAACTAACTAACTACTACTAACTACAACTAGTCAACAACCTGTAAGCATGCAGGACTGGGGGCGGGGAGGCTTTGGAGATCATCTTGTCCTGGGCATGAGAAAGACACACAGCTGCCCTCCTTATGACTATCATTTTCAATTTCTGCCATATTCTGCCCGTAAATCCCCGTAAATCTTAGACACTGGATCTTTAAGTAGCCCCAGTATGACACACATATGTCCCACCTGAAAATGGACGTCAGTGTTGTGATCATAAGAGTGTGGCTAACAGTTCTGCAAACAGACACGGAGAGATGATGGCACAGTTAATATCAACAAATACAACGACACAAATCAGCGTAAGACTGCAACTAATTAGCATTTCCATTATTGATTAATCTTTCCATTCTGCCACAGGCTCATATATTCACAGAGGCTTCACTCTTCATTCGAAAAGTACGCAGTCAAAACAACCAAAGAGCTGATAGAACAATGGCCAAGCATCAGGGAGAAGAAAACACTGAATTTGTCAAAAGATGCCTATTTAGTATGTATGCCAGACAGGGAATTACAGAAAAAGTTCCTAAAAAATATCAGGAAAACTCGCTGATGCAGTATTCACAGCAAATAATGAGCTGAAAAATGTATCAAATCGCTTGGTTTGCGCAAATGTCCTGCAGTTATTGCACCACTGGGGTAACTGTACAGTTTATCAGATGTTCTGTCTGGTTAAAGTTAAAGTTATGCTTTGAATATAATATGAAATATCTATAAAATATGTTAGTCAGGGTTCACCATCCACTGAATGACAGAAAAAAAGGTTGGGAATCACTGATCTAGTGCCATCAGCTGATCAAATGTTTCATTTGTCCAATACTTGTCCTGGCAAAATACCTGCAAAACTATATTCCTATCAACCTCAGATGTACTTTGTGTTTTGTGCTAATTACTTTACATTCTCATGCTGAAACTCTGAACTAAGATGATGAACATTATACCTGCTAAACATCAGCATGTTAGTATTGATTTGCATCGTTATTGTGTGGATGTGGATGTTAGCATTTCGCTCAAAGCACCGCTGTGCCTGAGTACATCCTCACAGAGCAGCTAGCAGGGCAGTGGACTCTTGTCGATGTACTGTTTAGTCCATAAAATGAAAAAAAAAATGGCCCACCACAATTTCCCACAATTCAAGGTGACATTTTCAAAAGCCATTTAAGCTGGACTTTCGGACAATTAATCAGAGGGAACATTCTTTCCCGCGACTTTGCAAGACCATCAGAGTGTCACCTTGTGACTGATGTCAAGCAGTTTGTCTCACCGAGGAGGACTTGTGCTCCTGCGAGGGGCGCTCTGTTTTGGGCTGGCTGTCTGTCCCTTTTGGCTCTGATGTCTTCACTCCGTCCGCTTGCTGCTGAAGATGAGAAGCTGCGGGGAGGGAGGCGACAGATGTGTGGCTGTCACGGTTAATAAACTCAAGCATATAATGCTGCCAGCTGTTCTAGCTGAAAAAGGATAAGCATGCAAAAGATTAATGGTTCAGAGTGAATCATTAGTGATAGAAAAGAAAAAACAGAACGTGCAGCAAAACTAAAGCTGTGTGGGAATCACAGATAAGTTTGCAATGCCGTACTTATAGTCTGCATAGTAAACTTCATTAATTTAAAAAGAGTTTGCTAATTTACACAGCCTGGGCCTCCTGTTGCTGGCTGTGAGCACTGGTGCATCTGAGGTGAATCACTCAGAGATACTCCGATATTAATTGCTCAGGAAGCAGAGAGTGTTATTCTTGCATCTGGCCCAACTAGATTTTCCCCTGATACTCAGGATATATGAAACAGTTGACCTTTGGTAACTTGCCCACTTCTCACACCTTCAGGCAATCACCGACCCAGTAACATGAGCCTCTTTCTCCTGAACTCACCTGAAAAACTTCCCTGACTGGTGCTGCATGCGCTGTCCTCCACCACAGAGCCGTACACAAATGACTCCTTCTTGAGTGGCGTAACACAAGATGCACTTTCCTGCAGGAGGTGGGTAAAGGAAGTTAGAAATATCTCCTTTTTGGTTTGTTTGTTTTTTGTTTTTTTTTTTTGTACAAACTCCAATCCCAAAAAAGTTGGGATGCTGTGTATGATTTGCAATGATTTTTTTGACCTATATTCATTTGAATAGAACACAGACAAGATATTTATTGTTCAAACTGATTAACGTGAAGGTTTTTCTGAATTCCATGGTATGGGGACACGTTCTGCATTGTGGTACATCACCTTTTCATACTAATTCTAATTGTTGAAGTCTGGAAAGTAAAAATCTTTCTCACCTTTGCTTGATATACAACTTCAGGTGCCCAACAGTCTGGATCTCTGTTGTCGTATTTTGCGCTCAACACATTGTCAATGGGAGACAGGTCTGGACTGCAGACAGGTCAGTCTCGTACCCGAACTCTTTTACAACTCTTTCACAATGTTGTAACATGTGCAGAATGTGTCCTGACGTTGTCTCACTGGAATAAGCAGGGACGTCTCTGAAAAAGAGACTGGATGGCAGCATATACTGCTCCAAAACCTGTATGTACCTTTCAGCATTAATGGGGCCTTCACAGATGTGACAGATACCCATGATGCAATAGGCAATAAGACACCCTCACACCATCACAGATGCTGTTTTTTTAACTTTTCACTGATAACAATATGGATGGTCCTTTTCCTCTTTAGCCCAGAGGTCATGATGTCCATTATTTCCAAAAACAGTTTGAAATGTGCAGAAATCAGAAATGAAAATGATAGTACAGTATTTTAAACATTTATATTCACTAATAGTAATATCAGGTCTAATCAGCCTGCAGGTTTTTATTTTGAAAGCCTGCAACACAACCTTTGACCCCACATCCTGCCAAACGATGGGACATCACTATCTGATCTGTATTGTTGACACAGATGTATGGATGTAGGCTAGCTGCTGGCTAAAGCTGATGACATAAAGGCAAAACTGGCCCACTGAGAATATCAAATTATGGACAATATATTGTTGAAGGCTAAGTCGGAGGTTTGGAGGGATTTTGAGACAATAACGTCAGTGCAGCTTGCAAAAAGTTTCATAAAGTATTAGCTTTTGATAGCCGCAAGCTAGGCTCGTCACTATGGAAACACACTGACAGCTACAGGAGCACAGGTGCTGTGCCAGTGGAGAACAGAAGTGAGTTGACTGTGTATGTGTGTTGAATCACAGGTGCGGGCCAGGTCGCAGGGATCATATTCAGGTGTGGATTCGATTTAGAGATAATTGCGGGTAATTCTGGATCTCGGCTTTGCGAGGACGGGTTTACAAAGCTTGACCCATGCAGGACTCTGCTTTGTGTCAGTCCGTCTCAGCTGAGCTCGAGCCAGAGAAGTCTGCAGCGTTTCTGGATGTTGTTGATATGAATGAAATGAGTCAAAGAGTCTTAACTTGCATTTGTAGATACAGTGACAAACGTGCAGGCATCAAATTCACAATGAGTGTATATTTACAAAAAACAACATATTTTATCAGTTTGAACATTAAATGTCTTGTCTTTGTACTGTAGCATATTGAATACAAGTTGAAAACAATTTGCAAATCATTGCATTCTGTTTTCATTTGCGTTCTGCACGGCATCCCAACTTTCTTGGAATTGTTTTGTGTATCAAGGACAAGACAAACAGCAGAATCATAAACACAGCTCTACTCCGTGATTGTATTTACATTTTCTGTCTCTTTACATGCAAAATGGTGCAAGTGAGAGAAATGAATAAACACATTAATATGCATTACTATGCAGTACATTTCCTGGCCTGTCATTACTGGTATATAATGAATCCATCAAACCATCTCACATCCTTTGTTTCAGTTGTTTAGGTGACAGCAGATAAAAACCAAGATGATTTTTCCCCGGAGAAAAAGTGAGACAAATGTTAATGGAACCACAAATGTGTCATCGGCTGTGAGACGCCGTCTGTTTTGGTTCTGGGGAAGCGAATTAAATGTGTGCACGTCTGTCTTCACCCACCAGTCCGGTGTCGTACTCCTCCTCTGTCCCGTGCTCGTTCTCGTGCTCCTCCACTACGCTGGCGAAACTGCTGGCGTTGGACGAGGAGCGGGAAAGGTCCTGAGCCTCCGGGATGGACGGCGCCCTGCAACACATCGCCAAACTACACACCTGGGTCACACTGACCGCTCAAATACCTGTGACTTCCATACGCTGAATTTATTTGGGCAACACAATCAATCACAATCGATTGTTTCTATTTTTATATTTACTGCTTTTCCTTCCAAACGTCTAAGAAATTATTGTCATTATCTTCATTTCACAGCACCCAACGTAACATTTTCAAGTAAAGTGCCAACAGTGTGTTTGCCTCTGTTCCATTTAAACAAGTAATCTTTCAGCCTCTTTTGGAGTTAATGCAGCCATCTCAATTAGTCCTGTCTAGGGCTAATGATTGATTAATTGGTCATTAAGAATTTGGTCTAATCGATCTGCTATCAAATAAAGATCTGAAATATAACAGAGGTTATTTTTTATGAGAATGCTCCCCATGTTATCCAATATTCAATATGTGTTCAATATGTAGACCTTTACATCTTTATATGTGTTTTGTTTGTAATACTGTCAGAAAATACGCAATATGTTGCTGTTGGAATAAAGCTTTGATTGAGGAGGGAAAAAATGCATTTGGTATGTTTGGTACTGGCAAAATCTTCAGTTTTTAAAAAAGAAAAACAAATTAATTGATTAATTGATCGTTAATGTTTTCAATGATCGACTAAGGAAAGTGCTTACAATTTTCAGCCTTAATTTGTACCAAAACTTACAGTATATCACAACATTTTTGTCATACCAAAAACAAACAAACAAATGAGTTCAAGTGCGACCTTTAAGACAGGAAAACACAATTCAAGCTGTGTCAAAATTCCAGAAGAAATTTAGTCTCTTATCAGTTTTAGTGAATGCATGATAAAACTTCTCAAATTTAAATGTGCTCTATCTTATTAAGATTGCAAAGATATCAATATTGTGTATATAGTGTTGTCTTTTGTCTGAACTACACACCCGCATGCAGGTACCTCCTGCAGAGTGAAGGGAGAGTGTTGCACTTCACAAGCCATGTTGTTGGACCAACAGTGACCAAACATGGATATTATGAATAGGATCATGTATTTGCTTGCTAGAGAAGCTTACAACTGTGCTTATGAGGGTAATTATCCATGTAATAGTGTTGCGGCTCCAATCTAAAGTACACAAATGCATTAACTATACACCCATCCAAGGGATCAATCATCACAAATAACTTACCAGTGTGTGTAAACATGATATACGTAGTTTACTACTGATTTAAAACAATAGTCACCTGTTCTTGGTAGCAGCAAATTCTGGAGAACTGTGATTGGACGAGTTGTCTGATTTGTTTTCCTGTGAGAAGTGGGAGCTGTCAGGTGTCCTCTGGGTGCTGGGAGACACCTCCCGGCTTCAGGACAGATGGATGGAGATCGACACATGACAATACTGTAAGTTCACTTATTTCATATAGTAGGACATTACACAAACTCTTGATGAATGTTGTGCCACCGTTAATATCATCTGAACATGTGTTGTAAGATCTGAAGAAGAAAGGGACATTTAAAGGGACAGTTCACCCTAAAATAAAAGAGAGTAGAGATGTTGGGAGAAGCTTGAATATAATGGAGCTACCGTCGATGGCAGTCAGCCTGTGGTGCTCAAAGTGCAGAAAAAATGCATTTGAAAAACTCAACAGCAATGTCACTTTCTAAAAATCATGACCTGGTTACTCAAGATAATCAACAGACCTTATTGTGAGCAGTTTCATGCTCACAACAGCACAGCAAGTTTTGTTTCTACAGTAGAAAGAAAGCAGTGTCTCCTCACTGGAAAAATAATATATTTTTGATTTTCGGGAGAACTGTCCCTTTAACTGCCACAAACCACAAAGTGCTCTTTAACTGTTGTTGATTTTTTTTCTAATTGAAGTAACAAACTGATCAACTGCTGCATCTCAAATATTACATGAAATGAAACGGCCCCATTTTAGTCGTACAACCGCAGTGACAGGTGTAGAGTGGTGGGTCCTGGGTGCACGCCCTGCGTGGGCGTCTCAGAGCGCACCTGCTATTTTGTTGCTGCTGATTTATATTCTACTGGCTGAAGTGGATTATAAATCAGAGGTTGTGGAAATTGATAAATACACCCTCAGCCAGTCACATCACTGGTCTCATAGCTCTGAAACAGCTGTGCCAATCACAGAGAAGCACGACAACAACAGCAACAATGTAACAACTTCACAAAATGTAAAAAAATTCACTTTACACCCTAATTTTGTAATAATCTGCTGCATTTTATAATGAATTCAACATGTAATAAATGTTCCCAATTCATGTAACAAATTATTACATGTTGCACTTTGAAGAAAATATAATAATAATTTGGTGCATTATGTAATAACCAACCAAAATGTATTTACAAAAATTGTTATAACATTTTTTTAAAAATGTGTTAAGTTTACAGGAGGAATCTGTAATATATTTACTGTATTAAATAAGTAAATGACCATGATGTGTCATAAGAGATTAAGGAATCATGTTAAGTTGAAATACTGGCTTCTCTGAAAACAAAGATGCAACCAGCATGTTCTCCTTTGAAATGTCTATAATGATCTGGAACATGGTTTTTGTTTGCCTGTTTTAAGTTGATCAGAGTTTTAATTGATGCTAAATGTCAGCTGAATGAGCATAGGGGGTTTTATGTTTTTTTTTTAATGGGCTTTTCTTTACACTGACAGACAGCTGACAGTTATAAACAGCTGATCAGCTTACAGTGTGGGACTCATCGTTGTCAAAATATAATGTTGCAGTCGTCTCGCGCTCCTGTTCGATGTCCCTGCAAACAGCCTGCCTGAGCTACGAGTCCAGGGAGGAGCGAGTGGGGGGAAACAAGTCGCTTCAACCATAGATCGTATATTAAATAGGGATTCGACCTATTTAATATAGTGTATTTGGTTCCACCTGACTATTTGGACTGCAGTACTTCTTTTCAAACATGAAGGTCTTGCATATTTCCCCTTTAACATTTTTTTTAAAGAACTCAACAAGTCAACTTGACTAAAAAACTTCCATGAACAGTGTGGTTTTGAGTCCTAATTTAAAGGTTTTAAGAGTTAAGCGTGCTACTTTTATGATCAACAGGGAGTCTGTTTCACAATTCACAATATTTGTGAATGAAAGCATCCATTTTGGTTATTACATGATGCACAGTACTGTCACATTTTCATCATAAAAAGTCCCACATTTTGTAATAACCACTAATAATTTAGAACAAAATGTGAGGAAATTCAGAACATAATGCAACATAATTACAAAATGCAGGTGTTATCAGATCGTGATGTGACATTTTCTCACACTTTGTCGAGTTATTACATAATGTTACATGATGCAGTGTTACAACACTTTTTCAGGAAGTCACCCGACTTTGCAGTGAACGTCGAGCCAGACACACACGTGGCTCTGAGACGTGTATTCATGGCAGAAAGTGTAAGACCCAGTTTCCAAAATACCAAGTGCTTTGTGCTGCCTCATTTGAATGAACCTCACAAATTTTGTCCTTTCCCTCCTCCCACCTGCGCACTGTGCGCTCTCTGAACAGGCCACCAAAATGGCACGCAGATGGGCAAAGTAAATTTCAAGGTCAGGAAAATATCAAGCTGTCAGAGCGCTGCCACGAAAATAAGGCCCGAAGCCTCTCACGCATTAACAATTCAATTAATATTCAAGCATACATAAGCATGAGGCTGGTGTGAACCTTCTGTTGAGTTGTTACAACCCAGAATTCATGTAAAATCTTAGTTTTGTTAGTCAAAAACACAAAATAAATCAAGTAAGGCACTGATAACCCACCCCCGAATCAAACCTGCCATCCAACAAGAGCTTGTATCTCAAACAGTGTTTCCTTCTACTGGCTGATTTCCTCATTTTAATGTCACTGCTTCCATCTGTTGTAACACCACTCCGTCCTCACTACCCACTCCCTGATGATCAGCTCTGCTCGCTCCTCTCACCTCCTCTCTTGGACCTCCTGGATGTTCTCGATGCCAATGGCGCTGCTGCGGCGGGAGCTGAACGGACCAGACTTTTTCCTGGTCGGGCTTTTCCCAGGAATGATCAACGACTGACAGTGGGCAGGGAGAGGACAGTCAGACACACACGACCGGGACAGTTTAACCAGTTTCACAACCACAGCATGGATTATATACAGTACATGACACGGTGGGATACTGAGGTGACAGATATCGACATGTAGAAATATGCAGCGAGGGAATAATGAGCTGATAAATCCTGAGATAACGTGATGACACATTTGGAGACACGTTTGACAAAAATGGCTTCAGGCAGGAATCGAGTCTCTTATTTTGAAAAAAAAAAAAAGTTTTTTCTGACTTAGAAGTTTTCTGTTAGGTGTTCTCTTTGGTTTTTATTTTAAGCGCTGAGGCCAGACGGTGGGGTTGACTTGTTCAGATTTCAAGCTGTCTGGTAAACACTTCTAATTTAAGGTGCGGTATGATTCATCAATGAGTGGCTGAGTATGAGAACATGAGTGGGAGTCTGTTTACAATTTTCTCCTCTGATTTTCGTACTTTTCTCTCACAGTGTATAAGAGCAAATGTTTAGGTAACATGAAGTGCATGAAGCTCAGAGGTCTGCTGCAACGGAACGAAAAATAGAAATCAAGAAAAAGAACATGAACTCATCTACCTGTGAAAACTGTCAGAAACATTACAGGGAAGATAAATGAGCTCTGATCAATTATCTCTCAACATCAGCTACACTCTGAGGAATAAAGGTGCCAACTAGACAGGGTTCTTCAGCTTATACACATACAGGAGAACAGGAGAACCCTCTGTGGTTCCTGGGTAAACCTTTTATAAAGGTTCCACTTGGAAGTTTAAGAGAGTTCTACTTAGAACATAACATAAATGGTTATACCTAGAACCATCTGTGACAGGTATAACCAAAACCCCCCTATGTTCTCTAAAGAATCCTTCTATGGCGTAATGGTTCCATCAAGAATCCTCTCTGGGGGTTCTATTAAGGTGCTTTTTATATTCCGAGGGTTTTATCTAGAACACAATCGGGAGTTCTACAGAGAACATTTTAATATTCCACGAGTTTTATCTAGAACACAATCAGGCGGTTCTACACAGAACCTTTTAATATTTCAAGGGTTTTATCTAGAACACAATCAGGAGGTTCTTCAGAGAACCTTTTAATATTTAAGAGTTTTATCTAGAACACAATCAGAGGTTCTACAGAGAACCTTTTAATATTCCAAGAGTTTTATCTAGAACACAATCAGGGGGCTCTTCAGAGAACCTTTTTATATTTCCAGGGTTTACTGCAGAATGCACCCTGGAGGATCTACTGAGAACCTTCTTACATTACAAGGATTTTATCTATATTTCTATATCCAATGGATTTTCTCTGGAACACACTTAGGGGGTTCTATCAAGAACCGTTTATATTCTAAGGGTTTTATCTAGAAGCCAGCCAGGGGGTTATACCCAGAACCATTTTATATTCCAAGAGTTTTATCTAGAACACACTTGGGGGAGGTTCTACCGAGATCCTTTGCATATTTCAAGGGTTTATCTAGAAGCCACCCTGGAGGTTCTACTGAGCACTCTTGTATATTATGGCACAAGAAATAGTTCTTCAAGGATTTCAACAATTCTTGAAGAACGATTTCTCCCAAAAAGGGTTCTTAATGGAACCCCCAGTCTTACAAAGAAACCTTATGGTTCTGGGTAGAACCTCAGCCTTTGAGGAAGAACTCTTTTGGAACCCTTATTTCTAAGAGTGTACTATATGAATGAATGGAATGATTTAAATTATAGTTGAAACCATAACTATACAAAATGTCATAATAACTTATTGAACCTACGTATCTGAAAACCTCCCACAGCCACAAAACTAAAACAGTCACATTTGAAACTATAAACTACTCACTGCACACTTACATTATGAAAGGACAACAGCAAAGTAAAGACCAGAGACAAAATTGGTAAACAAGAAGGGATAAGTATACATGAACCTCTTCTATTGTTCCTATCCCTATGGCACTGCCTCGGCGTCCATATTTACTGGGACTTTTCCCTGGAACAAGCAACGACTGAGCCACACGAGACAGGGCAAGGGGAGCACAGAGAGAGAGAGGAGATGATAGGTTGAAAAAGCAAGAGGGGGAAGGAAAAGAAAAGAACACATCATAAGATCTCATGCGCACAGCACAAACAGTTTAAACAGCAAGGTGCAAAAAAGAGCTTGAAAAGGAGCTCGCAGCATGAATTAAGAGACAGACATGGTACTGAGGAGTTAAGTTAGAAGCTTTTTAGAGCAGAAGCAGGCTGGGGTCCAACATAGCAGGGCTCAGCAGGAGATGAAGTGCCACTGAGGTAAGCAGGCATGCCGGCAGTTCCTGCCCTGAGGGATACAGGTCTGTTTAGTGATGCATTCAGAAGGAGAGAAAAGGGCAAAGAGGGCTGACAAAATCCAGAGGGGGAGCTTGTAGAAAACTTAGTTCTTTCAGAAATGGGGTTGATTTAGTTCCAAGTCAAAATACTGTCAGTAACTTATGGAAGCTCATTTCTACCAATAGAATTAAGAGTCATTGTAATGAGAAACCTTCTCGAAATAACGAGTTTGAATCTCAAAATAACAAGAAACTGTTTTTTCAAAAACGACATAAGTCAATATTTTGAGGTAACGCACTATTTTGAGCAGGTCTCTCATTATTTTGTGATATTAATTCATTATTTTGAGATAATAAGTTATTATTTTGAGAAGTTATGATACTAAAACTGGGTAAAAAAAAAAACAAAAACAGGATACTAAAATTGTGCTGCACCAAAAAAGATTTATTTAATCTAAGATGAGTTCTAATCAGAGTTTAGCAAAACAGATTAAATCCAGATTTAAAACTAAACAGAGCTCTGTTGCACAACTAAAAACTAATCTCACTTTCGTAAACCCTGGTTTTGTGTATTAAAGCATAATTAGAGTTTAATCAATGTGGAGATGCTTGATTACCCAAATTGAAATAAATAAATAAAACAAAACATTACATTGTTTGCTAGCTAACATTAGCTAAAAAGTTAATAAAATGTTACATTGTTTGCTAGCTAACATTAGCTAAAAAGTTAACTAAATCTTACATTGTTTGATAGCTAACATTAGCTAAAAAGTTAACTAAACATTGCACTGTTTGCTTGCTAACGTTAGCTAAAAACTAAACAAAACATTGCATTGTTTGCTATGCTATGGTAGATAAAAAGTGAACAAAATGTCAAATTATTTTTGAGCTAGCTTAATTAGTTAGTCCAATTAGCCGAGTCATGATGGCTCGGCAGAGAAACTCTAACTCCTTTGAGAAAAACTTGTTGGCTGAATTAATGAAGCAAGACTGTTTTTCTCAATCCATCTTAAAAAGGTTACCAAGTTGAACCTCCTCAAGTGTCAATGTAAAGTTGACCACACTGTAAAATTTGCATTTAAAGTGTTGGTGCAACAGAATTCAATTGAATCAAGGTTTAGAGTAAAAACTGAGATATTAGGTGCAGATCTGAGGTCATTGTTTTGAGGTTTCTTATTATTTTGAGATACTAAATTATTATCCAGAGAAAAATTCTCATTATATTGAGAGAGTTTCTCATTATACTGACTTACAGGATCTTCTTTTATTCCATGACATTGGTGGAAATGGGTTTCCACAGTAACCGAATGCCAAACTGCAATGATGAGTTCAAACATAATTAACTCCATCTTTGAAAGGGACACAAACAGGACAGCGTCCAGTGCGCTGTCTTTGCATTCATGGCTTGCACCATGCACGCTCTGCAGCACATTGCACATTTACAAGGCTGCGCAGAGAGGTTATAACATTTACAGGAGGAAAACAGTCATGACAAAAGCACAGTAAGGAGGGAGGGAGTCTGGGTAGTCATACAGCTGCTCCACTGAGCTCACTTCAACACTCAGGATAGAGACCACAGCACACCGGGGCTCGCAAGCAATCAGAGTCATCCTACACTGAGGAGGAAATCATCGGATTCATTCCACAATAGACACTCTAATTTTAACATCATCCTACATATCTAACTGTCACTCTGTGAGGTGACGAGGACTCTTTCAACACATGAGAACGAATGAAATGCAGACAATGAGTTATGCTGTTAATTTTTTAAACAAGAGAAATGGTCATTAAAAGGAACGCTACGAGTGGTAATGGGAAAAAAAAAATTAAATCAAAGTGGTTTTAGAACAAAGCAAGAGTGAATTTAAAACGTCAGGAATGAAAGCGAGTGTTTTGATGAAAGTAAAGTGCTACAATGTGCCAACAGCAGTAATTTGTTAAAGTGCTGCTTATAAGTAAGAACGGGGTTAAAGAAGTGTGCATGTGTTCACTGTATACCCACTGTGCTGCGAGTGGTGACAACATAAACTATATCCTCGGTGTATGTGTGTCAGGTGGGGATCATGTGAACCAAAATGGGCTACTTACAATCCCTGGGGTTTTGGGGCTCTCTGCGGGATTGTGGGTAAAGCTGCCACTGTGACTAGTGGAGACTGTGTTTGACTTCTTGTTATGGCCCATGGCGTCCATAGACTGGCTTCTGCTGCGGATGACCCGCTACAGAGAGAAACGAGGAGATACCGTCAGTGGATCCACTTTGGTTTTATGTGGAAACGTAACACACCGACCGATTTTACAGAACATTATGGAAATAGACACATATATGTGACTCTGTACTCAAACTAACTTAGACTCAAACTAACAATTTGACCAGTGTGTACAAGTTATTGCTAATACACAGATTGGCTCTGTGTATTATGTACACAGAGTTTAACCATCACTAACTGAGGGATATAACGTACAGTGAGGAGGTCATTATTGCAAAATAAACCCCAACAGGGTCGTGCAGGTCTTGAAGGCATTTCACAATAATTATCTGCTCACTGTACATTATCCCACTTATTACACGACTACTTAATGAAAAATAATTGCTCCTCCAGAGCCTCTGATCAGATCTGTGTCCATAGCAACAGTCTGTTCTTCATAGCAACGGTCTATTCTTCATAGCAACGGTCTGTTCTTCATAGCAACGGTCTGTTCTTCATAGCAACGGTCTGTTCTTCATAGTAACAGTCTGCTATTCAGAAATAACGGACCACAGTAATTAACCAACCAGACCTGAGTATTAAACAAAGCCATGTAATTATAGATGGTAGTTAAGTAATTAAATTTGAGTTTAATAGTTAATTCACTGTTAACAAACAATGAAATTAAAATTAAATCTATTTTACTAGTTTTTAGTAATGCCATAATTCAGCAGCTGGTGTAATATAAAATAATTTGTTTATATATCCTATATTGTATTATAAAATGATCTAAATAACATAAATAAGTCAAATAAAATTCTAAATAAAAAATATGAATAAATTCTAAATTAAACTGCACACATTTCATACACAATATTAAGTATTTGTGAATGATTACCAAATGATTTGTAAACCTTTTAGACATCATTACATAGAAAGATGGGCCAGATATTTGTGACATTTTCTTCATAATTACCAAGTAGTTTGTAAACCATCTATAATCATTATTTGATTGGCTCTAATAAATGAAATGAGGATTTAAATATTTTGTAACCTACATACATTATTTTATGCTACCTTAGTTACACGACTTTACATAAGTAACAAACTTATTTTAACCTAAAGTGTGATCTTTTCCCTAAGCCTACCCAAGTAGTTTTTCTGCCTGTATTTTGAAAGATTATCAGGACGTTGCATATTTATTATTGCTAACTTGTTCGCAGAGCCGTGCGATGCTGATGGTCGAATGATTCCTACAGTGTCATATTCTGATGTTTTTTGCCGTGTGTGCCAGGTGAACAATTCTCACTGAACTGAACAGACGCCATCTTTGTGTCCAGTATTATCTGGGTGATTATTGAAAAGTTGCAAGTGATGCTTATATTACTTTGTAAATGGTTAATAAACACTGTGTAGTGCATTTTAAACATTATTTGGATGGCCATTATGAAGTTGGAAATTATATTTATAAACCTTTATGCTTAATAAATGGTTTATAAAGCATATATACATTGTGTGAATTTTGTTAAAAGTAAAATAACCACTAACTAAAGTTTAACTATCAATTTATTTCAAATGTTACTGGCCTTTTTCACAGAAGACATTTTAAAATGTCACTATAGTAATAGCACAGGTGTAAATAATAGAATTAACTATGGCTGAATTCCATTTAGCTGCTTCAGTTTTCAGGGTTCTGGTACAATCCATACTGGCTCACCTTCACAGCTTACTGACACTGACGTTAATGTTAACACCTCCAACTGGCCCACTATTTTTTAACAAAGGTCAATATGTCACATAATATATCTACATTTTTCAGTGCTAATGTGGGTGAATATATTAGAATAATTTTGTAATTTGTGATTATTTTGCACAAATGTGTATGTATATGGCCATCTGTGTGTCTGAGCGTGCACATGAACTCGCAGTGGTTCGTGCTCGTGTGTGTGTGTGTGTGTGCATGTTTGTGTGCAGGACTATTTCTGAACACTTAGGGGCAGTGCAGGTCAACAGGCAGCAGGGAGAGGCTGCGTGAAAGAGATGTAGGTTCACAGAAGGTCGAGGAGAGTGTAGGCTTTGCGGCGGAGGAGGATGAAGCCGCATCTCTTCTCTCCACAGTCGTCATGTAACGGGGGAACATCTATAGTGGGGGTTTGTGTGTCATGGGAGGGGACGATGAGACACAGTGTGAGCAAGGAAGGAAGGAAGGCGGTGAGAGAAAGTAGGAGAGACAGCAGGATCTGCACAGCCAGACAGAGGCAGGGGGAGAAACGCCGAGCGGGAAATCTGTGCAGATGTAATTTGTGGAGGTGTGAGGGAGAGAAAGGGAGGCAGCGTGATGGCTCTCGACAGGTAGGAAGACGGGATTTACGGGAAAAAGTACAAATACAAATACAGATGCATTATGGAGACAACAAGAACTCTGAAACACAACAACAATTCAGAAACACAACATTTCAGAAAACACAACAACAATTCAGATTATGGAAAAGGTAGGAATTTACGTGAAATGTAGTTTTGCTTTTTCGAGGGCTGCAATATGAAGTGAGATTAATGGGTTAACGAGGTATTCTGGGTCTAAAGCCAGAATTTTCAATGTCACAAAGGTGGCTTTCTTTTAACCCAACTACATTGCCATGGTAACAACTGATGCTGAACTCTTCAGAGTTTCAGATCACTCTTTAACTAGCTCTTTTCCTGACGATATGCTTCATGAGCCATATAGGTTCTCAGCCGGGAGAAGACATTATGCATGCAAAGTACATTAATGTCACTGAACCGTGTCGTTACAGCAGCACAAACTGTGTGCATCATGTTGCCATGGGAACCTCAGTTAGGTGATGCAGAAAGTCTTTTTTTTTTCCAGTTTGCTTCATTTCATATTAACACACAGTAAAAAGAATGATGATGCAGCTACAGACACTTTGACTGATGTTTTTAAGCTTGACCCTGATTTTCTGCCACGTCTGATTTGTACTGCTGATACTGCAGCTCTGAACACTGATTAGAACATTGATAAGTCTGTCATTTTTATCATGGATAACAGTCAATCAGTAACATTCATTTTATTTTGATTTGGTCAAAAACTAAAGATTTACAATAAACGGCAGGCATTCAGAGCTCAATAAGTCGATCAGTAATGTTCTGCCAGCATTAACAGTGTTGTTTTATGCCGTAATATATTTTTTATATTCTCCACAGCTCCCCATTATAATGACAGGCTCAACCTGACTGATGCGGGAGGCTCGTGATTGCTTCACTTTGTGCAGAAGAATCAGGAGTCAAGTCAAACGACTCACTAAGCACCTCTTTTTAAGTGAATGTGCACAGAGCCTGAAGGAGAAAGCCTGATTAAAAAGAAAGGTGATAACAACCATCGTGATACCCCGTTACCTCTAATCAGGGTTTTAGGTTTTGTCACCGTTTGTCACCTTCGTCGTACAGCCCTCCATTTTGTGAAATGTCATTTGTTTTGTCATTTGTTACGCTGCTGTGTTTTCTAGGGCTGTGACAGTGTGGATTTTTTTCTTACCACAGTGGCAAAGAAACATATTCCTGTGGGATGGTGGTTTACAGCCACTACCTTAATAATTACATTTTATCGGACTTTATTGAAGCATACTGTCATAAGTGTAGCATAGCTCCTTTAAGGAATAGGGACGTGCATAAGCGTGTGGCGTGCAAGTGAAGGACAGCAAGTGTCAGACTGCTGGTGCTGCTAATAGCGGACCAGAAACTTCAACTTAGCAGTGAGTTGTCAGTGTGGCAGTAAATGTACAGTACAGGATACACTGTGACAGTTAATAAACGCTGCAGCTTCTCTCCACAAGAAAAGTCTTGACTACTGGAAACTGCTGGAAAAGTGAAGGGGTTAGCCCTGAAGTAAGCTGAGCCAGTAAGGCTAAAATTAAGCTCAGGCTCACACAGGCGTTCTACCTTTACAACATGTCTTATCCTTTTCAGAAGCTTTGTAATCCAGCCTTGAAGTGCAGCGTCTTTTTAGAGACATTGCAAAATAAATCCATGATGATACATTAGCTGTCCACTGGCAATCCCAAGATGTCCCTGTTGACCAATCATAGGCTGTGTCCCTGACTTGTGCTGTGATCCTTTGATTTTCAGTTCTTCTCAAGTGGAAGTAAAGCTCAATTTCTCAAAACAAAAAACTAAAAAGAGTAAAGTATGTTGTCAAAACTCCACAAATCTCTTGCAAAATTAAACACTGCACTCAAAACCAAGTTCTCTCCTTTCAAAACTGATTCTTTTCCCCAAAACAAAACACACAGCTGGCTCACAGCATCAATTTAAACACTGATGTCATACATTTTAAACACTACCATCAAAATGCTGCTTTGTTTTGGCCAAAATGGCCAAGTTAGGCCATTTTGAGGCCATTTTTAGGTTGCAATTTTGGTACATTCAGTTTTCTGACTGTTGCTGTATTGTATCAGCATAGATTCAATGCACATTTATGTTTGCAATAGATCAATGCGCTGATCTCAACATGAGATTGACCCTTCAAAATAAAATTTGTGGTAATGAGCTCTAGGCATCACATGACTCATTATGACTCGTCACAGCCCAAGTGTTTTCTCAAATGTGTTTTGTGAATGTGTTGTTTTTTCTGAATTGTTGTTGTGTTTTCACCTTGAAGGCCACCGTAGAGAAGAAACGGATCTAAAGAGACAATACAGACTGAGACAGAGGTGGATATATTTCTCTGAATTAGCAGGAAATACAGAAAATATGGCCGAGAACTAGTCGGCGACACAGACAGAGAGGAGAAAAACAGCGAGGGGAATGCTGCCCATGGGGAGACATGCAAACTGCATCATCAGCTCCCTAATGAGGGGTCATTAAATCGTTCATCAGGCACACACAATCACAGCTCCCACCGCCGTACCTCAGCGGCTGGGCTACGCTCCACCACCCTAATGGTCATTGATGGAGCACTCACAGTCTCAGTCAGAGCGGAGAAGTGCCTTTCACACACAACAGGACACTCCCCGAGCCTCAAAACCACACCATCACGTGAAAAACACACCGAGTTCAGCAGTCGCAGCCAAAGTGAGGAAATCAAATGCCACAGGACTGGTCCTTTGAGATACCGCAAATTTTCTATGCTTTGTTTTCTCATGTGTGAATACCCAGAATCCCAGCCAAGAGACAGCAGAGGAGAAAAAAGCATCCTGAAAGTTTCTCCAGTCATAACCATTCTCTCTCATGCATGCGAAGTTGCAGATTAACGGCGCGCCTCGTCAAATGAGGGATGAGGGCCGTACCTTAAAGGATTCAAAGAAGCCTCCTCCTCCTCCTCCGCCTCCTCCGCCCCCGTTCTCCAGCTTATCTTCGTCTCCACCCAGACCCATCATGGACTGGCTGTTTATGTGCAGCTCCTCGTACAGAGTCTCCAGCAGGGCTGAGCGCGTGCGCTCCTGACAACAAAAAACAACAAAAACAGTTTGAACAGGTACAAACACTGACCTTGAAATCTAAAATTCAAGTTAGTTTATCACAAATGAACCTAACATGACCCCCAGTGTTGGGGAGTAACTGGTTACATGTAAGAGATTTACATAATTAAATTGAAAAATAAATGTAAATGTAGTCCGTTACAGTTACCGAGAAAAAAATATGGAATTAAACGCACAATATTTAAGTTCTGCTGTGAAGTAGTGTGGGATTATAGGAGGTTTTTTCTTCATTGTTAAACAACCACCATAGCTGATGAAAATGTTTCTGACGTGACTCAGACAGAACTCATGTTCACTGACGAGGTAACGTATTAAAGTTTAATGCACGTTATGTTTAGTCATGTTCACCAACCGTAAGACTGACGGTGACCAGTTTGAGGACAGGGAATACAGTACCAAGGTGGTTCTGTTGCTGTCTGGCACCCTGGGACTGGCTTAGCTAGTCAGACAGCTAGCTCCATAGCTAACTGAGCTAACTAGCTAACACCAGGACAGATGTCAGCAGAGAGCAGTTAGCCTACTTTAGCGACAAGTAAGCTAGGTAACACTATCTGTCCATTAACTAACTCTGTAAGCTAAATCACCTTAGTACTGTACCCTGCTGTCAAACTGGCCTTAAAACATTTAATGACACCCACTTACGTTCAAATCCATGAAATTATTCATGACGCTGTTATAAAAGCATTTGACAGTGTCATGATATCTTTATGACATGTCCAAAATGTGAGGTCAAGGAAAATATTAATGACCCACTTTATCAATGGCCAGTGTCAAAACCAACCACATATTAAGTTACATACATGTTTAATGTAATATTAAAACATAAATCTAAACAGTTTCTTTGAATCTGATAATGTCAGGTTGTCATAACAAAGATATTTTTGTCTCAGTTAATGTCAAATTTTTATAACAGAGACATTACTGGCTTGATTAACGCCAGTTTGTCATGACAAAAATATTTCAAACAATAACAACTTTGCATTAACACTTAATGACATGACACTTAATGACAACAGTCAAACATCATAAAGACTCCTTCATATTTATGACAGGTGTTATGACAGTTTAATGACAGTTTTATACACACCCCTTTCAATTAAGCGTTACCTTACAATCTTCATTTCATCCACTACCACAAGTTCCTTATGTTGTTTACTCATCTTTTTTTTTTACCTTGTGTTTAATGTATAAACTGCTTTACGTTAAAAAATAAACAACAACAATAAAGTTACATATAATTAGTTAGATTACTTTAGCATATTATGCCTGATTTAAATGTTTTTAGGCCTTTTTGGGCTTTATTACCCAGTTTAAAACAGAGTAATCAAATGTAATATAGAGATTACTTAGATGACATGATTAAAATAGTTACATTACATTTTTAACAGGGTAACTAGCAATCTGTAACCTATTACATTTCAGAAGAAAATCTTCTCAACACTGTGAATGACAGCAGCACATCAGGATGATAGACATCAGCACTGGAGCTCATTTGCATTGTGATGATGTTTTAGACGGGTTAGATGATGATACGTTGTCACATTAAATCACTTCCTATCCAGAATACACTGAGCAGGATGCACACCTATGCAAACTGGCATGCTCTAATGTGCACACATGAACACACACTGCAGGCATTCACACTTTTACGGAACAGTTTGCATTGCAGCGCTCTTCTCACCTCGAGTTTGGCAAACTTCTCAGCCTTGTAGCAGGCGTACTCTGCATTGATGAGCTTGGTGAAGAGGAACTCGTGGAACTCGAGGCCCTGAGGAAGGCAGATGTAGAGACGGAAAGGCAGACAAAGTGAAGGTCTATGATGTCTGCTTGTAAACGGGAATTGAGTTTATGGATTTGTGTGGCTGCTGACCTTTTTGAAGATGGCGGGGTCAGGCAGAGCAGGCCCAAAGAAAGGTACATCATCCCGCGCCGTCACAGACACCTGGAGGAGAAAGCAGGTCGCCACAGTCTGTGATACACTGATTAATGATACACATGCCACTTTTTAAAGGCCGCAGAGTTGAATAAAGGCTCCTGAATAATGAATGAGTGAATCTAAAACGGGTTTTACGGGTCACTCTCTGTCACACATTCTTGATATATCGGCTGTCCTTGAAACTAACCTTGTAGGTGACATTGTCCGTACACGCATTCTCCACCTGCACCACCACATACGCATGCAGGAAGTTGGACTGGATCATGTCTGGAACGAAGGGCGTGTTCTCCTCCTGGAACACGATGGCTACAATGTCATTGCCTATGTGCCTCTTCCTCTGCAGCTGGAGGGCACAGAAAAAAAACAGAGCTAACAAGAGCGGAAACATCTCAAATAAGCAGTTAGAGAATCAAAAACACAGGCCCGTCACAGAACCACTTCCAGGACTCGCACCGAAAGATTGACTAGGGGTAAATATAGTCCCAGAAGAGAGGTAGACGCGACTCTGATCAAAGAGTTCAACCTCTTCCCTTTGATGTATGACACTAGTTTTACAAGCCCCCTCAAGAAAGAGAAATTCTCATGTCTTTTATCTCTCTTGAAGCTTTCGCAAAGGATTCACAGGTGATAGGTTTGCATGACATGTATGAACGTATGACTGAGTGTTGTAGTACTCCAGATCGAGATCAGTCAGTTTTTAAAGGCCTTACTCAGTCTCAAACAAAAAGGACTCCAAATTCTGTTTCAAGACCGCTCAAGACCTTAACTGAAGAAATATCAATAAATTGCCTGTGTGTTGTCTGATTGACCACATTTCACACTTTCATCAGCACTTAGAAAAGCACAAGGGGAGGTAAGCTAAGTGAATGACACTAGCAAAACTAGCTAGCTAACGTGAGCAGTCTGCCTCTGAATCAAAACTCTTTAGCCCTCACCCAAAGAAATTTAGCGAATTTGCTATACTAGCCACCAATGCATATACTGTATGTTTCAGGACACTAGTTTCAGTTGCTTGCCAGATATTTACCACCTAGCTAGGTACACAAGCTATGTAATTTTAGCTGACATATATTGTGGGATGTAATGTTAGCTAATGCAGTGTTAACTCTGTTATGTTTTTGCTTGTGGTAAACAAACATGAGACAGGCCACATAAAGCTATTTAGTTTCTTCCTGGTGACTAATTTCCCTCAAATTGAAATTTTATTCTAAAGTGAGAAAACAATCAGAAACAAGTTAAAGTTGAGCACAATTTATTCATCGATAATGTAACCATGTCTGAGAAAATATTGCTTGTATTAAGAGCCATTTGAAGCCATTAATCATAAAATAGTATTTTAAATGCACTGAAATGCGAGACACTTTGTGCTGTGCATTATTAAAATTGATGTCATCTGTCCCACTTTGCTGATTATAACATCCAGGCCACTTGGGCATTAGCGGGGGGTTGCTCTCTGTCGCAGCTGCAGCTCCAGCTAGTGGTCTGCGGCTGCGTAACATCTTAGAGGCAACAGTTAACCGGTGTTGCACGTTAATAAAATATTGATAAATAGTTAAACCGACTAGTATTTCTGTGGCAACTAGCAAGGGTGGCCAAGTTTAATCTAGATGACTCATGCACATCCCTTGTAGCTAAAATAAAGTTACATCAACGTTAGCTAATGTCAGCACTGCCAATAAATGCCACAGGCAGCAGTACCACTCCATCACTTGGATGACAGATCTAGATATGACAGCACCTGGTCTTGACTCGCCCTTGCCCTTTCTTGGTCGTGGTCTTGACTTGGTCTTAACCCCTAAAAGGTCTCGTTTCGGTCTTGATACGCTCTGGTCTTGGTCATGACTTGGTTTTGGTTTAAGTGGTCTTGACTACAACACTGTACTGACCTATAGACCCCCCATAAATCCACTTTATACACTTTTTCTATGATGAGGCTGGAATCATTAAGGCCCAGGCTTTCAATGGTTGTTGATGGTATGGAAATTAATCCATCTAAATACCAGTGGAGGCACCGAAAAGTCAAACGAAAATCGTTTTTGATTTTGCAGATGGCTGACTGTCAGCAACCCACATCATTGCTGCAGAGTAGCTGCATTTTTCTTGTTGCCAAAAAGCTTTAAAGTCGCCAGGAGGACACTCAGGCACTTGGAGGACAAAGTGACTGTGCCCAAGTATTAAAGTTTTATCAAAGCAATATCTTTTAAAAACCTTGGCATCACCAAGGTTTAGGGACACCTTCTTCCTCTGCTGAAATATGAACCTGCGTTGTCACCTCTTTGCCTTTTGCTGGGAGCTCTAATTTGGACAGCTTGTGAGCTTCTATAAATATTAGAGAAGAAGTGACTTTTTCCCCTTCTTGTGAAAATTCATCAAGTGAAAAATATGTGTAATGAGGACTTTGCTAGCCTGGCATCTCTCTCAGGTCACTTTTTATTTCCAAGGGACATTATCAACGGGTGCAGACAAAAAAACCTCTGCCAGTTGGAGAGCCCAAATATCAGTCAGAGCAATAAAACGTGATGTAGCGCTGAGTGACACAGGCAAGTTGGGGTGGTGTTTGGTCTGTTGTCAAGCAGGATAAAAACATGAGCCTTCTCACAAACTTCCTCAAACTACACCTAAGCAGCACAGTAAAATGGGTTTCTGAAAACATTTTATGCAGGAAGTAGGCAATGCAGCAACCGAATCATGATTCTTACTTGATCAGCACTGCCAAGTTTGACAGTTTAATCTCAGTTTCATGAGTCCGTCTCTTGAAACGTGACTTTTCAAATCTGGACCGGCGAGGCTCCTTTGTCAGTCATCATATAAACACACCCCATAATAAATAAATGGTTGTGACTGGCCTGATGATATCCAGTACGAGTGGAAATCTGCCTCTATACGTAGATGCTGCATTGGCCTTTGGATTGTACGGCATTGTCGCCGCTATATTGGACCTGCCAAGACTGGCCCGTGTCTCCCTAAATGGGAGAGCTGCCATTTTTCTGGGTAAAAAGCACTGTTTACATTTCTAAGCTGATTTCAGTGCATTGTCTTTATAATCAAGGGTTCATTATCTTCATGGAGTAAGATAGAAGAAGAACTTTTTTTTCCTACTTCATGTAAATCATAAACACTTAAACATAACATGACTAATTGAAATCGGCTGAGAGAGGTAAATGTTGCAGGGCTTTTTATCCTGAAACCGACAGTTCCCTGGTTTACATACATTTGTTGACAGGCCAGTCTTGACTGGTCTAATATGGCAGCGATGCAAACATCACAGCAACGGGCTGAAGCAGATTAGTCTGATTCTGAGCCTAGAACTTTAAAGTGGTTGGGGCAAACATCCTGTTTAAGTCTTGTGTAGCCAGACCTCTCTCCACAGCACTCAGCAGTGGACAAAGGTCTGGCTCCTTGCTTACACATTCTGTGACAGGGGAAAAAAAACACCCTGCCTTGTTCACAAACTTCTTGGGCGGTGCTAAGCCCAGGATGCAGCAACGGTGCTGCTGCAAAATAGTGCCTAGGGGGAACATGTTGTGGTGGAACATTTGCACGTCAGGAGGTGAGCTCTGGTATTAAAATGACTACATCCCTGCAAAAGAAAAGGTAACAGCTGTTTGCTGGTTTATGCTCATACCATTAGCATCCCAAGTGCTACTTGGCAGTTTTTCAGCGTGTAGGTTGCAACTCAACTAGGAGGTTGTTCTTGTTTCCGGGACTTTCTAAAGTAGATAGTGGATGCTGTGATGCCACTTGAAGCAAGCGACCAACAGCAGGACTTAAACCAGCAATGTGCATTCTGTGAGCCAGACTAGAGACTTGATAAAATCCCTGAAATGTTTTTCTTTCAGCAATCAAACAGTAAAATGGCAGTGGATATCAGGATGTCAAAATATATTCTGTGCAGCACTCGAAAATGGAAATAGATTCTTATCATGAGGAGACTGTGACCCAGATCATTCCACAGCATGTAGGTGGAAGCAGATACATCCGATTTGGCAAACAGATACAGTTTGGTGATAAACAAATATGCAGAAAATCATTGGAAAAAAATAGACCCAGCTCCCATGTTCCTCCTCGGCATCGTGATATGAGAGCATATGTTGATTACCTTCTGTCAGTCATCATCAGGATGTTTAACACACTCCAATACAGACTTTTAACAAAGCCACTTTACACCTGTTGATATTAACTGCGTAGCGGCTGTGGTGATGCAGTAAAATGTCTCAAGAGTTGACAAATTGTTTGCACAGTAAATGTTTACTCTGGGATTTATAGATGATTCTTCTCCAGTTAGCAGTGCAATTACTTTACAGCCTCTGTCTGTTTGAGACAGTCTGTTTGTTCACAAGAGAACAATCCACCATCTGTTTCAGGCCCTGGCAAGTTTTCAGTATTTGCTGAAGTCATAGCAGCCACAAATATTACGAAAATTAGAAAACGCTTTATATAATTCAACATGTAAATATCTAACACACCAAACTTCATTTAGCAAATGAAGCAAATGTCTCAAATTTTTATCCTTCATTCAAAATGTTTCTAATTTCCCTTGTAATTGCTTAATATCTGATTGCTGTACTTCTAAACACGAGTTTAAGAGCAAAATAACAGCTTTGGAGAAAACTGAAGTCACAGTCTGGTAGATATAAATGAGCAGCAACTGAAGTCCTTTAAGGAGAAAGCCCTATTTGATGTATTTAAGGAGGAGCTTCAAATCATAGCTTTGTTAAAGGGATTGTTTGGATTATCTGAAGTGGGGTTGTACGAGGCACTTATTGATAGTCAGTCATAACGGTTGGCACGCTCCCAGTTTGGAGAAGCAGTGAGGAGTACCAGCACGGAAACTAAGCAATGAATTGCTGTAGACAGGGTCAGCAACAAAGGGTTTTTTAGCCACGATGATGCCATCGTCCATTGCAAGGGTTGGCATTCATTGATTATTGAGCCCTCTACCATCATAGAATCATGATTTAAAAGCCCTCTGTGTTTGAGTTGATGCCTAAGTTCTGTTTTTCACGTGTGTATGCCAGTTCAACAGACATCACCCAACCCTATTACTGGTCTAAAGCTGCCTCAATCTGTTTGTTTGTGTTACTATGTGACTTTGATGAATCTGAACTAACCTTTTAAAATACATTAGTCACACAATAACACAATCAAACCAACAGATCAAGGCAACTCCCGTGTTCTGCGAGGTAAAATCACTATGATTTTGCCCATGGAGTTTGGCTGGTTTGGTGAGAGCGATATTTATCTAACAGTGTTTCCCGATATTGATTTTTAACTGGTCAAAATACTTGACCCTGTCCACAACAGTTCATTGCTTAGCCTCTGTGCTGGTGCTCCTCTTTGCTTCTCCTAACTGGGGGTGTGTCATCTGACATCTACTGTAGGTAACACACTGACTATCGATAAGTAACTCATACAGTCCGACATCAAATAATCTGAACTATCCCTTTAAGATGTATTGCTAAGACAGTCGTGAGGGCTGATAGTGAAACAGGATCCATGCGGCTGCAGACGCAGGGCAGCCAGGTTACAACTGTATCATCCCTGAGCTTATGAGCTGTCAGCTTTAATATTTACTCACACGGGGGCTTCTGAACCCAGATAGCTGAAAAAAAATCATCCCGCTGTCTCTGCGCAGACGGACTGCCTAACTCAACCATCATCACAGACAGTTAGACACTTGAAAAGCAGGTGTGGGGCTGGATTGAGACACATGAAACCTGTTAATAACGTACATCCGCTCAAATCGAATCACATTCAGTCAGATCTGGCTACATTAATTCTGTGCTTTCTCCCTCCTGAAATAATGCTGTGTTATTACAGTTGCACCTGATGAATCATCCCATGTGGGTGTCATTTATGTCCTCTGTTTCTCCTCATGTCTCAGCAATATGGACAGTCTGAGCAGGGTTACTGTGGTAACAAAGTTCAAACCGCTCTGAAGAGAGGCAGTGAAGATCAGCTGAGGACTAATGTAGCTCACTGCAAGACGGCTTCAAAGACATGAAAGTCTCTGACCACAAACCAACAACAGAGAAACTTCAATACAAGTGGAGAACACTGCACTGCCAGTGGAACCTCAAACAGTGACGTTTGTCTTGGACAGCAGGGAAAGTGAGGACAGCAAACCTGCAAACCCAAACAAATGTCGACTGCTTAGCACATGTAACATTCTCAACATTTTGGGAAATAGATTTATATGCTTTCTTGCCAAGATAAAAAAGTTAATATCACTTTCATGTCGGTGCAGTAAATATGAAGGTATCTTCAGCAGCCAGGTAGCTTAGCTTAGCCCAGTGGTGCCAAAACTTTTTCTGGCATGCCCCCCTTCAGGAGCTGTAAAAAGTTCACCTCTCCACCCCACAATTATCACCAATCATTAACAATAATTGGGTAAATAACTGATTGAAAGAATGATCCAAGCTGAATTTTAGTGAAATAAATGGTAGCATGGTAACAAAATCTGCCTCCCAGCATGTCTAAAGTTTACCTCATTTTGATCCTTAGGGCAATTTATGTTTTCAGTTTTATCTTTATCACTTCCAGCTGTTCTTGTCTTATTGATTATCTGATTCATTTTTCTTTAAATTTAATTTCTTATATATTCTTAAAGCTTTATTTATTTTGCTAATTAATCATTTTTACTTTTTATCATCATTTTTATCAAAGTTTGTGTTTCTTGTTTGTTAATGTTGTTCTTTACTCTGCTGTATTGTAAATGAGGTTTCTACCTCAATGTATTTCTAAAATAAAGTTTGAATTAATGAATGAATCTAAAGCTCACTTCTTTTTTGTTTAATCTGTACAAAATAACAGTTTTTGTGATGGTGGCCTACAGGGCTGGTACAGCAAATTGTCATTTTTAGCTTTAGCTTTAGTACAGATTTTTTTTAAAAACACAATATAACATGCTAATTAGTGAGTTTAGAGGTGCTGGGTAGCAGATTTTGTGTCCTTCAGACAGAATCAAGCTGGCTGTTTGCCCCGTTTCCTGTATTTGTCCAAAATTAATGATCCAGTATATAAGATTTAGGGAATTTGTTGGCAGAATATGGCAGAACTGGAATATAATATGTTTTCATTGGTGTATAATCACCTGAAAATAAGAACTGTTGTGTTTTGTTAGCCTAGAAAGAGCCATTCATATCTACAGAGGGTGCATGTCCTTTTTCCATTAAGGCTGCCATAGTTCCACTGTAGCCCAGAATGGACAAACCAAACAGTGGATCTAGATAAAGCCTTTTGTGTTCTTCGCAGGTTTCACCACCACAGTACGTTCTCCTGCATGCTGAGAAGGGGAGGGTGAGGCGAGATGCCACTGCTAGATGACACTAAATCCTTCACACTGGTCCTTCAAGCAGGCAGTAGCATAATATTTACTATAACAGACATGAGAGTGGTATCAATCTTCTCATCTAACTCTCAACAAGAAACCCAGAACCCAGAATCTCAAACTATTCTTCTAACCACTGATTTTACCTTTCTGCAGACTGCAATTCAAATGATTTTCCTTGCTTTGTCAAAATTAAAGCAGTGCAGGTGATGTTAAGTTTGTTGAAATTCTCACTCTGACCAAAGAAAGTGTCTGTGGCTGCTGCAGGCCTCTATCAATCATTTCATGTGGCCAGAATGACACGATTGGATGACCTACCTGCCAATACGTACCCGCCTACCGACTGATTGTGCATGACCAGAGTCTTCCAACAAAACAAACATGCTCACTTGACAGCTGTAAGTTCTAATAACAGCCATGTTCATTGTTAATGTTCACTCTGATAATGTTTGTTATGTTCACAGTTAGCGACTCGTCCTCCAGCAGTAGTCAGCCAGAGTGCAGTCATGTGTTTTGGGGGAGTGGCTTCACTGGAAGGCCCAAAAGGAAGGAAGCGGGAATTTTTCGGTTGAATACTTTCATAATCTGTCTCACTCTTTATGGTTTCTGCGATGTTACCAACCCTTGCTGTAACTTAAAAGACCTTAACTTGGATTTTACAGCCCTGCTGCAGCAGTCCAACACGTGGGCAAGTCACAAGCAGAGGCGTTCACAAATCAATTAGTGAAGGACAATGAAAACTTCCCTGAAAACACAGATTAGTTGCCCTGATAATTAATCATTGGAAATGTCACTCTACCTGCTGTGAGTCTCCCTCTGTGTAAGGCAGCTTGGTGGACACGTGGAACATGATCTCCTTATTATGGAAATTTGTGTAGACGGACTCTGTTCCCGTCTGCCCGTGAGTGACATCCAGCCCACCCCGAAACCTGCAGAAGAAAAGGAGAAGAAGAAAGAGGTGATTTAAGGGCAGAGGCAAGAGAGAATTTAAAAAAAAAAAAAAAAAGAAGAAGAGGAGAAAGTGAAGTTGAGGTGAACAGCCGAGAGGAAGACAGAGGAGAGAGGAACAAAGCGGTGTTCGGAGTGGAACATGAGAGCGTGCTCTCAGAGCACACCGGTCCATGCACGCTCATCCATCATTGAGGGAATGCCAAGGGCACTTCTTCTGCCTACTCAATCACAATGTCAGTAACACTACAAATATCAGGACGCTCTAAATCGCTTTTTCAGGGATTTATTTAAAGCCAAGCCTGATCAATAGCAGAGTGAACGATGGCCTGCCTCTGACAGATATACCGCTGAGTGCTATATTGAGAATTAACCAAAAGTGCTCAATCCTTAAAGGAGCAGTTCACCCCAAAATCAAAAATACATATTTTTCCCCTGGCCTGTGGTGCTATTTATCCATCCATACTGTTTTGATGTGAGTTGCAGAGTTTTGCAGATATCAGATATCAGACGGAGAGATGTCAGCTTTCTCTCCAATAAAATAGCACTGTTCTTGTTCTTATTCTAGTAGATTCTACTGCAGAAAGAAAGAAGTCCCTGCATGAAACTGCTTACAACATGATCTCTGGATTATCTCATGAATTTTGGAAAAAGGTGATGTGCTTTGAGCACCACAAGCTGAGTGCCATCTAGTCCCATTATATTGGAGAGAAGGCAGACATCTCTACGGCCGATTTCTCCAAAACTCTAAAACAAAAAAAATCTAGAAGTATAAATAGCACTGTAGGCCAGGGGAAAAATATGTATTTTTGATTTTTGAGTGAACTGTGCCTTTAAAAGTTGGCACATTAACCATTTCTTAAAAAAGGAAAATGTTAAATTTATACCCTAAATGGGCCATGTATCATGGAGATACCACATGTAAACTGGAAGCTAAAGTTCACATAAAAAAAAAAAGAATTATGATATTTTAGCCTGGATACATTAGAAAAAAGCAGTTGATTAATTTTCCAAAATAATTCTATGTGCTTGACCATTTAAGAGTTAAATCAGCTGCTGAGAAAACCAAAATAAATCAAATAGAAAACATCCAAACCCTTTAAAGTCATGAAGCTCAATCTTGTGGCCTAGAAACTCCAAGAACTCGACAAAGGCAGGACTTTCTTCCATGTTCCCAAACAGCTCCTCCTCTGATGTCTGCGTGGAAGAAGAAGCAAAGGACATTTTCAGGGAGGAGGAGTGACACACTTGCAAAGATTAGCAGCCGGTATCTCAGAAGTGCACACTCACCTGGCCAAACTTTTGATAAATAACCCCAAACTTGAAGTTGTTGCTGATCACATGCTCATCAAAGGTGACAATGAGCCTTGATGCCTGCAGATGAGAGAAGAGGAAGTTTCCAGTCAGGTTTTTTTGGGGGGGAATGTGGTGCTGGTGGATAAGGTCATATTTGGAAAACTAACGCTTACCTTTGGGTAGAGGACAGGATAAAACCGATCCACGTTTACTTCTTCACAAACAAGCTGTAAGTGAAAAAGCACACTCAGTTTCTCTCATTGTAAACAGACACTGAAATATAGTTTTTTGACTTTATATTCTGTACGATACCTTGGCCATCTGAACCACGTTGGGGAACTCGGTAAGGCAGGAAATGGGAATCACGTCATGGTGGGTTTTTAGCTTTGTGCTGAAAGGCAAACAGTTATAAAAGTCAAACAGCTCACTGTTCAGTTTCTAATCCAAAGCAATCCTCCTGCTTTAATGATTTCTTTCTTTGATGCTCGGCATTCATGCAAGTGAAGTTGCAGTTCAAAGGGGACCTTTTCCTACAGGTGCTGTGTGGAGCATAATGGTCTTCACGCTTGATGTGTTTGAGCCGAGATTGCCTATAGAAGAGGGTCCAGTGCGCGTAAGGAATCATTGCTCTTCCTGAACGTTACAATAAACAACAATAACATGAAAACTGGACACCTACTGAGTGATAAAAAGTGTTTCCTGTCAAGAAAATTGGTGAGATAATTACTTGGATACTGGCATTACCCTAACCTACCTGTCATTTTTCATATGGCCTTCGATTTTTAACCAGCAGTAATGTTCTAACCTTGGTCTTTTAAGCGTCATTCATTGGTTTTTACATATTTTATCCTTGGTGTTTCTTTTACTTCATTATTTTTTATCGTTTTAATTTTATTCTTGCACTTTTTTTTTTTTTTTTATTTGTTTCCTGCACTTTGGACTGTGTGTATGAAAGGCTGAGTTCAGTCAAGTTATAATTACTTTATGATTTAAAAATTATTATTATTTAAATTTACTCACATATTCAGAGGCATGGATACCTCACTGGCCACGTGATGCATCTTCACGGTCACCTTATTGGGGAGGTCAAGATCCGCTACTACTGTATGTAATACAAAATGCATTGAGAGATGCATTTCACTACAAAATCGACTGTAGTTCACTTAATTCTGAACTGATTTTCATTAAATTTATAAAAGTTATAAAAGTGGGGAAATTGAACTTGACACTTGTGTTGGAAAATCTGATAATAAAGACAGACATGATGACCAAAATTGTCTTTGTGGTGGTGTTTTAATAAGATTTTTGAAAAGGATCAGTTCAGTTACACGCAGAGAGAGTGTAAAGAAGAAGAATGTGCATCTGTTTTATGGGGAATAGAGAAGGAGGAGGTTGAGTCAAGATATGCTTTATGTGCTTGTCAGAAGAGTCATAAAATACTCGTGTTATCAGACATAGGCCTCCCAAAAGGCCAAAACTATGTGTGTTCAAGGACGGGTAACCAATTAGTCCCTGTCAGACAAGATTTGATGAGAAGCAACTAAAGTTCAACATGTAATTTTCCCACGGCACACTGGTTACTTGTTGGAATTAAATTCAGTAAATGGGGGCGATCTAATCAGCTCTATTTGAAACATTAACCTTCTGAATAGTCACAACTTCCACTGGGACACGCTGGCTCTGACCTATGAATAGGCAACATCAAGTGTAAATTATTCAGAATATTCAGAAATTATTCAGTAACTGAGTTTAATTCCAACAAGTAACTGCTATCATGTTCAATTTTGTGAAAATCAGCTCAGAATTAAGTGAGTTACAGTTGATTTTGTTGTGAAATGCATCTCTCAATGCACATTGTATTATTTACAAGCGGATCTTGACCTCCCCAACATGGCGGACGGGCAGATGCACGTCAAATCACTCCCCCAGTGTTAACACTGGATGTGAATCATCCCTGGAAACACTTTTAACTGTGCAACATTTTTAATGCAGCAGTTATTAAGTTTATTGACCTACCTTCCTTTCTCTGTCCAGAGACAACATCTGTCCACAGAAAACTCAAAATTTCAAGGCATCAAACAAACCACAAAATGCCGATAATTGACTCTCCTCTGAACTGTGATTGTCCATTTTGTAGCTTAGCAACCATAACTACGGTACGGCAGGCGTGTAAAGCTTCTCCACATGCTGAAGCGGCGCGTGCATGGAGCTGTAGCTGGAGAGACACTCTGTATTTAAAGAGTTTGGAGGGCGGCGTCTTTTTTTAGACTCTTCAAAACCAAGAGCATGAGAGCAAAAGAGTAAGGAGTGGTTTGAAATGTGTGCTTATCTGCTCTGATGTAAGCAGCAATTTTCAGCATGTCCGGCTCTAACTTACTGTGACTGTTACTGCAGTAACCAGGTGTCACTTCCAAGACTGAGGGGCAAATCATTAATGAACTAGGTGACACTAGTTTGTGGGGTTATAGGTTATTGGTTAGGTATAGGCTTTTTGTTGTATTTGGAGAAGTTAACACTCCAGCCACACCTCCATACATAACCAGAAAGTGAAAACCTACCCTAAGAAGTCAAACATGGTTAAATTAGAGCGATTAACAGACTAATCTTAGATTTTTCCTTGTCGTACTTATAATACTAGATTCATGATGCTGTCTATAAGCTGGTGAAAAGGCTGACTTTTTTGTCTGGGACATGCAGCTGGCCTTTTCAGAGTCTTTTAGCACAACATAATGTAGCCATCAAATGCATAGTCAAGAGCCCTTTTATTTTGAATGAAATGCTGAGTCAGCTGAAAACATTAACAGTCAGCCTTAAATACAGCGACCAGGTGTCCCAGTTTGACCGGGATTATCCCGAATCCCAACAAATATCCCTAGAATTTCTAACATTCACTACCAAACTGTCCCAGTTTTTTATCATAATTAAAATCATATATACTTGTTTTCAGCAGTTGCACTGATGTTTATCATGTTCTGTCCACAGAAGTGTCACAGGCTTTGACATCTGTGGTTCTTTCTGACAAGGTCTATCTGCAGACTCACGGTGGCTTCAGGACATGCCACAAACAACATGATACACCCCTCAGAATGGTTATTTTAGGCACCAAAACTACTTGAAGTGGGTCTGTGCCACTGCAGCTGCAACCTTCTCCTTTCTGTCAGAAGCTGTCAGTATGCTGACAATTAGCTGTCATGTAAAAGATAAAGTCTGTCTTTTCTAAAAAAAACTCCAGGAGGCTTATTCCCTCCTTCATAACATAAAATTACAAAAGTGCTTAGTTCACAGCATCCATGGCGTTGAAAGGTGCACTTGCTAGATGTGCTAAGCACTGAAATAATTGTTCCCTATCTGATAAAAATGTTTATGGTGCATACATTAGCACATACATGTGCGCATACATGAACGTGCGGTACGCTTAATGGTCCTGGTTTGAGAGGATCCAAAATATGGTCACCAAAAGCAGAGACAGAATTTTAAAGGAACATCCAGCTTTTCCTGTGGGCTGGGTGTCGCTGCTAATGATATGCATAGCACCACCCCTCGATTAACAGGATTGGTTCCTTAGTTTTGTGATGTCATAAACCCAGCCTGGCTGAGTCTGTTTTTGAGACCGCCCTCACTCACTGCAGTTTTGAAGCAAATGCTCAGACATATTCAGCAGCTTATTTTGCTCCTGATATGTCTTGTAACACACATCAACATGTTAACCAGGTTAAAAACATGATTTTCACGGGAGGGGGTCTACAGTAACTAATTGTACCAGGGATTTACAGTATATGGGACATTAACAGTAAAATAAAAAAAGAAATTCTGATTCATCATGTAGCTCTCTTACAGATGCTTTAAATAAACACAATACTGTGAGTCAGTGGCTGCGACTACATGAGCTGAGGTGAGTGAGTTTGACTGGGGTGACGGGGTGACCGTGGGTGGCGCCCACCCAGTGGAAAACATCACCGTGTGAAAAATGTTGTGGGCCGAGTGATTGTTACCTCTCGCCGTACTCATCCACTCCACAGCTCCATTAACAAAGAGGGAAGGCAGCTATTAAAATCTGGAGTGGAGTCTCTCAGGAGCTAAAATTAATTCACAGGTTATGTCGTGCGTGGAGTTTTGCCTCCCTCCCCCTCGTCTGTCTTTGGCAGAACGTGAAGGAGTGGAGGATTTCAGTGAGCGAGCGCGAGTTTGGGTGACGGTGGGTGGGAGGCATTACACTACAGGCATGAATAGTGTGCTGATTGTTGAGTAGGCCTACTTTGTGGCACAGTTTTCTAATTCATCATTTGTACAGAGAATCTTGAGTGTTTACGCTGTAACACACAAAACATTTTAACACTTTTATTTATACTCACATTATTATACAACTCCCAGAACATAAATGACTCACACAAATCTCTTTGTCCCTGGTGTGTGTTTTGATTGCTGGTCTAAAATGCAGCTTCCCCTCCCTCCAGTCTGCAACGTGATGTCAAATATATAATTATTTCATATTTAAGTACTTTTTAAAAGTTGTTTCATACTAATTTAAACCTCTCACTTGAATTCAATTAAAATAAAAACAATTCTATTTTAAAAATGTACTGTATGTATATATTTCTGAAGGATTGCATGTTGCAATTCGCTGATATTCAAATCTAGTTTCCACCACATACTTGATTTTTTTCTTTTTTAAGTATGATGAAAATATAGTAGTAATGGAAACAAAAAAGTAAGTTTTCAGAAATATTGTGCTTTCTTGCAGGACTTGAACGGACTTTGAGACCCCTGTTCTAAAGACAACAAAAGCAGAACCTTTTCCAAATCATTGATAGTATTTTCATTTAAAAAAATATATTAAATTATTGGACTTTTGGATTATAATTTTGCACATTTTAAATATTCTTGTTCAGCATACTGTGAACTTTTGCACATTCCCAAGGGAATATTTTGCACATTCCTGCACAAAACTCAATTTTCTATTAATGCTTCTCAACTTGCAATATTTGCTTTTTATCTCTCTTTAATTTTTCTTCCTACTATTACAGTGTTTCCACCGCAGGAACTTTCCCTAAGGACAAGGAACCTTTGGAGGAACTGCGTTTCTACTGCAGGGACCAGGGTCTAAATTATGTTCTGGGGACATTATTTTACCCACCAAAAAGTCCCTGCCTGGTAGTTACAGTAGTACTTTCCAAAGGTGCAAGAACTTTGGAGTGCAGGGACTGGCAGCGCTGAACATTTCTGATTGGTCAAATATTCACAGCGCTTATTTCAGCCACCATGTTAAAAAATCTGCAGAAGTAAGCCATTTTTTTTGTACTGGACTTTAGTATTTTGTATAGTTGTTGTATAGTTGCATGCAAAAAGACATGTAGTTCTGGGTGCTTTGGATGGAAACGTGGCTTATGGTTATTGTCAATATGTACCAACACACCAAGGCAAATTCTTTGTATGTGTAAACCCACTTGGTCATTAGGGACGGGTCATATGGTCCTAAAATAATGAAATATATCAGGATATTCTGTGATAATGATATTTTTGACAATATGAAAAATACTGACAAATATTTTTGGTTTACAATAGCTGTTGAGCTCTCTTGCTTCCGCTTGAGGTGATGAAATGAGTTTGTTTTATTGCTGTGTTAGTTTTCTTTCACTTCTTACATGTTACTGTGGTTTGTGGTACGTCTGATCTTTTGTAACCAAACCACTTCCACGCTCCTGAGGCCACTTCACTTTTTGTAAATAACTCCTCCGACGTGAAGCCGGTAGCAATGTTACTTTCACTTTCTTTTTTTTTTCTTTCTTTTTCCCCCCATTATTCACCAATTACTACATAAACATAGACAATATTGACAACACACAACTAAGAAACAACAACAAAACAAAATAAAACAACTAAAAGAATTAACAATAAGTATGCAGAGATCTGTTTGGGTTTCACTGAAGTCTTAATATTACCATTAACACTATATGATTTATTTTTATCTTAAAAAATTATAACGATATTGATAATAGTAGTTATTTACTTTAATAAACACATGACAGGATTAAAGCTGTTTCTGGGGTATTTATTGCTACGTAGCTGCATGTTACGAGAAGCAGTATTAAAAGATGAAAATTGTACTTTTTCACCTCCTTGTGACTTAAAAAAAGACTATTGGGGCTTGATGCAACAGATGTCCCCTAAAGCAGGTGTTATGAAGCCCTTCCTAAGATGAAATTGGTTTTTAAAAAGACATTTCAGGAACAAAATACTGTGAATGAACCGAAGTCATTTTGTAGAAGAGAAGTGAGTACATTCATAAAGTTACAATCCTTGAACAATAACGATTTGGATTCAGTCTGACTGAGTAAAATAGGCAGCAGATGTCAGAAGTCATATTTAATTGAAGATGAAATTGATGTGAAAATGTACTGGGTTCTCCCTGACAGCAGGGACAAACCCTCCCTCAGCGCTGCCTATTGTCGGCAACCCAGCTGGAAAATTTTAACTTTTTAAAATTCATCACTACGGCAACCGGTGAGAACCGAGATGCTCTTCTTCTTCTGTGTCATTTTAGCTCGACTCAGCGTTACTCGATCTGTCCTGAACAGTAAGACCATATGTGAAAATAGACTGAATGGTTCTATTTGGGAGACCTGCACTCTTAGAAACAAAGGTGCTAACTAGAACCATAAAGGGTTCTTCTGCTTGTCCCCAGAGGAGAGCCCTTTTTGGCTTGAATATTTTATAAAGTTTCCACTTGGAGCCCTTTCAAAGAGTCCTACTTAGACCCCAACATAAAGGGTTAAACCTAGAACCATCTGTGAAAGGTTTTACCCAGAACCCGCTATGAGAGGTTCTCATGAGAACCCTTTTATAGAGCAATGGTTCCACCAGAACCTTCTCCCTGCATTCTATCCAGAACCTATCCACCTTCTAAGGGGGCTAACAAGAACTGAATGAGGGAGTTCGACGAAGAATCTTTTTATATTCCAAGGGTTTTATCTAGAACCCAACCAGTGTGTTCTACCCAGAACATTTTCATATCCCCAGGGTTTTATCTAGAACCTACCCAGGGTGTTCTACCGCGAATCTTCTTCTATTCCAAAGGTTTTATCTAGAATGCACTCAGAATGTTCTATTGAAAACTGTATTTTAGATAGCAAGGGTTTTCTCTAGAACCCACCTAAGGGGTTCTCCCGAGAACCTTTTCATATTCCAAAGGTTCTATCTAGAACCTGCCCAGGGGGTTCTAGTGAGAACCTTTTTATATTCCAAGGATTCTATCACTCAGGGGTTTCTCCTGAGAACCTTTTCATATTCCAAAGGTTTTATCTAGAACCCACTCAGGTTGCTGCACAGAACACCCTTTTTATAGTCCAAAGGTTTCATCTAGAACACACTCAGAGAGTTCTACTGAGAACCTTTTCATATTCCATGGGGTTTATCTAGAACCCACCTTGGGTGGTTCTCCTGAGAACTCTTTTAAATTATGGCCCAAAGAACCTTTGACGAAAGAGTTCAACCCAGTGTTAGAACTCTTTCTTCCAAAAAAGGGTTCTTTGAATAAAAGTGGTTCTTAATGGAACCCTTATTCTTACAAAGAACTCTTGACAAACCCTTTCTTCAAGAAGGGGTTCTCCAGAGGCGAATGGTTCTGGGTAGAACCTCAGCCCTTCAAAAAAGAACCCTTTTGGAGCCCTTATTTCTAACAGTATATGTATAAATGTATAAATGTCACAGGCCCCTGCATTACACGGATATTTGAAGCAGAATAGTTTCTAGTTCAGTTTGAGAAAAGAGCCACAGAGAGAGAAACAGAAAGATCCAAATACAGATCAGAATATTGAGAGATACTGAGACACAGAAAGAGAAACAAAAAGGGGAATTTGGAGAAAAGGCAAAGAACAACTGCACGAGCTATTGCAAAGTAGAGAACTATGATTAAGAAGAGACTAGTAAGGGGGGAAAAAAAAGTACAAATGGGAGAGAAAACAGGTCAGATACGAAGATAATAGGAAACCGTACCGAAGCATCAAGCGCAGATGCTCTTGATCCCCAATGACATCATACTTCATGGAAAAGACCAAGTGGCCGAGGGCAGCATCCATGGTGTAATAATTAAAGTGTTCCTGGGGGCAGATAAGCAGAAGAAACTTTAATGCAAGAAAGAACACACTCCTCCAGCAACTGACAGCGGGTGACATAATAATAATAAAAAAAAGAAAAAGCTATGATAAATTAGAACAGTCTTGTAACTGCCCTTGAGGAAAAGACGTGAAACGAGGTATAATGCGTCGACTTTTACAAATCTTATTCTGAACACACTGGTGCTGTAACAGATGTACTCTATATACAATAAGGCAGCTTGATTCACGGTTTAGAGTCATATATCACAATAAAGTGACACTGAGTGTTCTCTCTTTTTGTGATGTTTGCCCTTGAACGTGCACTTATAACTTTGTGAGAGAATACTAAAAGCGTGGCAGCACTGACTTAAGTAAAGGTTTTCAAGGGCAAACGCCGGCTTTGATTTTAATCTCACCAGCAAACGGTGGCAACAGTTTGTTTTTTCCACGTCCCTTTGCAACTCCCACGTGTTTTGAGCGGTTGTACAGGTGACTGAATGATAGATAACCCACACACAAACAACAGAAAAATGAACCCACTCACAAACTTTTTTCTTTGCCTTCATTCACACTTGACAAAGTCTCAAACTTCTTATTTTTGTAAACACAGAAGAGCTCAGTTCTGCACACTAAAAAAATACTGGGTTAAAATTGTCGCAGTGCAGAATCAACACAGCACTGACACAACATTGGTTTAATATTGACCAATAGCAATGAGTACAAAAACACCCAACAGAGTGGTTGTTAAGATAATTTTTCAACCCAGTGCTTTTTAGTGTGTGCAATTGGATAACTTGTATTTAACACTCTATTTAAAGGTGGAGTAAGCGAATTTGGAGATAGATATTGATTGTTGGGTCTGATTCCCAGGTGAGTTTGAGCCACCAACAGCTAAGCGTTGGTATTTAAAGACCTTGAAATGAGACTCAACTACCTTTCTCTGGAAAAAAGGGGAGTCTCATAGAGTGCTGCGGGGATGATATATTTCTGTAGGAAAAGCTGGAAAGCAGGACCGCTCTTGTTGCCTCCACAAAAAGCCAATGGTATTTTTTTCACTGGATTTTGAACAACAGTTTATGATGCTTACATTTTGTTCAGCACGATAATCTTCACAAATGTATGCCACTTTAATGATTTTTGGAGCATAAATGCAATCATCAGAAGTGAAAAGCTCTTGAAGTCCTCTGCAGCGGCCACAGGTTCGATTCCTGCATGCTGCATGTCATCCCCTCTCTCTTTACTCCCTTTCCTGTCTACTCTTCAGCTACTCCCATCAAATAAAGGCAAAAAAAGAAAGAAGAAAGAAAGAAAGAAGTAAAAAGATAATGGTAGGCTATAAATGAACTACACCACGATTGTGTTACTCAGTGTCACCCCAGCTAAGTGAATACTGTTCAGCGTGAGGATGTTTAAATGTCCCCAACAACCTCTGTGGTCTCATTTAGCTACTTGTTAGCAACATCCTTTTTTAAGAGATGCAGAAGCTTCAACATCCATGAGTGTTGTATTTACTGAAAATATTTTATGTCAGAACAAAATGTGACAATCTTTTAAGCTTGTACTAACCAGAGGCCTTATTTCAGGCAAATAACACAAAACCCAGTCAAATTGTTCATTGACTTTGTGACGAGTCAACTGGAAAATGCTAACAGGCTAACTAATTTCTGAGTTTTAGGACTCATTCCTGCAGCAGGAAGATGTACAGGTTAAGAATAGATAGACACACAGATAAAAATCAAACATTTTCAGAGTTAAGCAAGGTATTTACAAGCGTGATTGCAAGTACACAGATACAACCTTCAAAGTGTTCAGATGAAAAAAGAAATGAAACTTTTTTTTGAGGTTGTTCCATTTGTATGCAGCAAAGTGTTTGAACCCACTTTGCCAAGATCAGTGTGAACAAGACGTACAGCTCAGAGCTGCAATGCACTAGAGTCTTCTAAATAAACAACAAACAATACTTCTCCCTTCTGCAGGAAGACTCATAAACGGTGAAAGAGGAATGCACAGTTATCATCTGTGATTAAGCGCAGCACACTGTGATATATCAAAAGGCTCTGGAGGAGGAGGGAGAAGCATCCATATCACCATAAACAAGCTCAGAGAGAACTGATGATTGTACAATGAGCTTTCGACTAGCATGAGAGAAACATGATTTGTTTATATACAAAACCCAATTTTGACCTATGGTTTGCTTGACAGATGTTCCACATGAGTCTGCTATCCAGTCCCAAGTATTTCTAACATTCAACTGTTTCAATTTCAGAACCCAAATGGGTTAATACCAATTCGTCCAAATGTGTTTTTTCTTCTATGATACATTTGTGGGGCGAATGTTGGAAACAAGCAACCTTTCCCAAACTCATCATAGCCTATGCACTCCTGTGCAATAATGATAATAAATTACCTTGATATCTTTATATTTTAAGAGACTAATCAATCAAATATGATGCTTTGATTAACCCCATCCTCACCTTGCCCATGAAATGCTTCCTGTAGATCTTTGCGGTGCTGTTTGTCTCCAGTTTGATGTGGGAGGTAGGACATGGGGGCTGCTCGGCCTCTGGTGGGTCTTTAGGTTCATGATTGGTCCCCTCGATCCAGTAGCCTCCAAACTGGGGCAGCAGGATGAGTGGAAAAGGGCTGGTGCGACCCAGAACCTGACGGCCATGGAGGATAACAATGTTGAAAACTGTACTGATTAGTCAGTAAGAGCCAGTGAGCTGCATCAAGAACTGCATTGCTTTCATTGCTGCAGAAAATTGGTGCTTTGTTTTACCTGTTTAAACCTTCATCTTTACAGTTTTTGACATTTATAAAATATGCAGTGTATTTGCGCGGAGAGTACATATGTACCTCGTGAACACTGGGATAAGGGATGTAGTCCTCTTCTGTCTGCGGGGAAGGAAACGAATATGAGTCAAACTGACAAACAGCCGCTTCTAGTCATACTTTCAGTTTTGGTTCTTTGAGGAAAATAACAATGAGCATAACCACTGTGACAGAATATTAACTACAGTATCATGCAGTTCTACATTTTTCAGGGTTACTTTTTACTATCCTGCAAAGAGGACAGCAGCCACATTAGCAGCCTTGTTGACAAATGTCCTCTTGAGTGAATAAATAGCACATTTTTTCTTAGCAAGTCACTGTTACACGAAGGCTTCAATCTGTCATTCGCTAAAAGGTGAGTGCCCCCAGTGTCCAAAAACAACAAGATAAAGTGCCCTCTAGAGTGCCCTTCCAGTGAGAGAAAATGTGATGAAGTGCCTTCTAGGGTGCCATTCTAATGGACAAAACATGATAAGGTGCCCTTTAGAGTCCCTTCCCTTCCAGTGGATAAAATGTGTCCTGTAGGGTGCCTATCCAGTAGAAAAAATGTAATTGTGCTGTCTAGGGTGTCTTTCCAGTGGAAAAAACATGATAAATTGCCTTCTTAGGCGCCCTTCCACTGGACAAAAAAGTTGAAGTGCCTTCTAGGGTGGCCTTCCAGTGGTGAAAATGTATTAAAATGTCCTAGAACGCCCTTTCAGTGGGCAAAACATGATAAAGTGCCCGCCAGAATGCCCTACCAGTGGATAAAATGTGGTGACGTGGCCTGTAAAGTGCCATTCTAGTGGACAAAACATAATTAAGTGCACTTTAGATTATTTTTCAGTGGACAAAAACATGGTGAGGTGACCGGTAGGGTGCCCTTGCAATAGAAAACGTGATAAAGTGTCTCACTTTCTGCACACTGGTGCCTCACCATTTACAGCTGCTGCCCTTTTTTATTTTTTTCGCCTCTGCCCTTCAGACAGTCTGAGTCTGGCACTGTCACTGGACTGGTCTGATATTTCAGTTACTGCAGTATTTATCTGTGATGTTTGTTGCACTCTTGAAAACATTCTGTGACGTCATGCTGCCATTTACTGCTTTGGCAAAACCACTTTCGCTCAATGTCAGACAATGACTTTTTCCATTTCCTTTCAACGACCCCAGCAGAACATGCCTGGACTTGTTCCATTACGAGTTATGGACAATATGTGGCCGAAGCAACTGCAAGAGCAAGCAGCCTTTTCTTTTAAGCTAAGTGAAATTAAAAGTGCCTTACACAATCTCTCTTATGTCCTTGCATTATAGCGATTGCAGCTAACATGTAGATGGTACTAGAGGAAAGGTCAGAGGATCATCAAAGTAAAGAGCTCAATGGATATCTGTACCATCATCGTGTCATTAGAGGACAAGTCAGGGGATCGCCAAAGTCAGGTTACATCATAATCTGCAGACCATTTCAATTGCAATTAATTCAATAGTTGTTGAGATATTTCACCAACTATCAGATTGTCATTTCCCTCCATAAAGCTGCTACTGTGGCTAAATACTCCGAGTCTAGACAGAAGCTGCTGCTCATTGTTACACTCAGAAACAGGTCGATACCAAAGCCTGGTGGTCATATTGGAATTTAAAGTTGCTGAAAAAGCCATCTCCACTGGAGCTCCATTACATTGTCAACATTTAAGCAGTTATCCACAGGAAACAAGTGCAGTATTGATAACTAATTTGGACAATAGGACCGTAGGGCTTTCTTTTAGCCTCACTGTAAGGCTTTTTCTTCAAACACCGAAACCACATTAAACTTATTACAGGGTCACTAAAGCCTCACCAAGGTGCCAGATTGTTATTACGGCAATAAATGGTTTGATGTCCTTCTTTCAGCTGATTACCGATCTATTGCGTGCCCTTTCCGACTTCACCTCACAGCTCCAGCTGAGAGTCTTCAATGCCGACTGCATTAGGCTGTCTAGGTAATAGGACAGCTCAGGATTTTGCGGACCTAGTCCCCGTCGAGTTCCTAACTCAGTCGGTGAGCATCCTAAAGCCTGTCTGACAGCAGATAAGGGAAGGTTTATAAGTCTACCATTACGGATGCTTCACCAGACCCCGGCCTATGAGGGGATGTGAGGATTTTTTGACTCACTTTGAGGGGGGGAGGGAGGGGGCATCTCTGTTCATCCATTCTGCAACCCTGTGGAGAGAGGGGAGAGAGAGAGAGAGAGAGAGAGAGAGAAATGATACTGGGGGAACAGGTGAAACGTCTCAGACATGTGCAAATACAAAGACAAAGAGACACATACGCAGAACATTTTTGATTGTCAAGTTCCATTAAATCTCTTGTGCAGCAGCGGCAGAGTGTGAGATAATTCTGTGTGACAATAATTCACGTTTACATAACACAGGCTCGATCACCAGATGGGCCACAGAAAGAGGAAGTGGAGAGGAGGGCTATCTCAGCAGAGGAAAAAGATAAGCAGACGTCCACGAGAGCAGGGAAGGTGTCTCTGCAGATATCATTAACCATGATTCTACTTAAAGGGCCTAAAAGTGCCAAAATAGGACTTTCCATCTACTCTATCTATTCTTCTTCTGCTGACTCTACTGACAGTTCCCAAAGCACAGACTGAGAGATGAATAACGAAGCATTTCTGATCACTGGCCTCTTTGTGTGAAACACCCTGCAGCGTGATTTTAAATGTATCAAATTTGATTTTTTAGGACTGAGGAAGATGAATCAAATGGAAATTCTTTCATTAAATTCATTCTTTGAAGACAAGTCCACTGCTTCAGTTTCTCTTTCCCTCCCCCCCATTTCCATTACTTTCTATTGGAGAATAATCATTACTAATAATTAAATATGCAGCTCCTGCACCATTCAGGTGCTTCACAAACTGAAACTGAACAAAGGAAATATGGTTTGAATCTTCCCCCAAATCCCCAAGTAGCTCAGAAAGACTTAACAGTTATAATTAATGCATTACTAATTTGTATCTTCACGCCAAGGAAGCACGCCTTTTACACATGTGATGCTTCTTGGTTCCAGCAGAACAACTTTGGAAAGATGTTGTTGTTTGAGCCTCTACAGTGTTTTACATATTCTAAACTTAAATAGATCTGGGTATTGTTTAAAAAACAACAGTATCCTTAAAGGCATACATTCTGCCTTTTCCTAAAGAAACAAACCAAAGTATAGACATAATCATAATACAACATAATCCCTCTAAATCATCACTTATGACTCACTAGAAATGTGTGCTGGTGTGTCTGTATCTGCACAGACCCTGCATGCATTTTCTGATTTCTCTCATATTTTGCTGTGTTTGGGACGTTTCTTGGCTTCAGTCTGTTTGGCAGTGGTGTGTGACCAGGTCGAGAGGTTGGGACTAAAACCATAGCGGCCAACAGTTAAGATTGAATTCTCTCTCTTTCCTCTTCTCTCTGTCTGTGAAAGCTGCAGAAAGAGTTACACACACAAACACACACCCAGGCGGAGCAGACAGAGGGTCGATTCTGTTGTTCACACAAAAAGGGTTGTGCGGACGTGTGCGTGTGTTTATTTGTGCTTTAGAATGCAAACGTTGTGAAAAAAAACCCCCAGAAAATAATGTTTTTATTTCTCTGATTCATGGCATTGTTTTTGCTAACACCACTCTTGTTCATTGAGCTGCAGAGGAAGGAACAGCTTTGAATGGTTTGTTTGGTCTATGGTTTTTGAATCGTCTTCCACACGCCTTCGTGCCCCGCATCAGCGTTTCAGAAGCGGAGCATTTTGCCCACCTGACTTGGATGTCTTGCTCCGATTTTGTTGATTCGGTCATTTTTCCTTGCTTTTTGTGCTTCCACCATGGGTAAGTACACTACAAAGTTGAATAGTTTCTTTATCTTGCCTGTTTAAATGGTCACGAGTCTGCACATGGTGTTTTATTTCAAAAACCAATCGAATTCTCTATGCTGTTTCTGTGTCGGACATCCTGCCCGCTCGATCTGCTCTGTGCAGCTTAACGCAGCATCTGTCAAAAATAGGCTTCCACATATTTTAAGCTGAGCAGAGTGGAGAGCTGCACCATCTGATGGAATCACAAGCATTGTCTAGAATAGCTGCTATCTGCTCCAGTGGCCGCTACGCAGCCGTAATGCGACACAGCTGTGCCCCGTGGAATCAAGCCGTAATTTTAAAGTGACATTGATACCAAAAGTACTTAATTTACCTTAAATGTCATGGTTGTGTGTTTTTGGTTGGTTACTTCCTGTTTTATTTTGTAGTATTGGTTTCCCCTGTGTGTCCTTGTTATTTTTACTTCCTGTCTTTGTCCTTTTCCCGCCCTTTGTTGATTACTGATTTGGTTCACCTGTTGTTGTCCACCCACCTGTGTTTGATTACTTCCCTGTCTATTTAGTCCCTGTGTTTCTCTTTGTCTTTGTCAGTTCGTCGTGTAGATTTGGTGTTTTAGTTTCCCGTGTCTTCCCAGTGTGTTCTCGAGTGTTTTTGGTTTTCTCCCTTTTTGGATGGTTTGTGTTTCACTAGTGCTTGTTGGACTTATTTTTCCCCTCTTGGTGTTTTTTTTGGATTTTTGGATTTGTGGACTTCTGCCTGGCTTTGTTTTCATTTGGATCTCTTCGTTCATGTAAGCCGGTGTTTTTTGTTACCTTTGTTTTTTGCATTAAAATTATCATTTGAACTTGCACCAGTGCTCCCGTCTGCATTCCTGGGTCCACCACCTCCAGTGTTATTCATTGTCTTTGCACCAAACGTAACAGTACGAACTGACCAAAATCATGGACCCAGCAGACCTTGCACTGACCAAAACCATGGACCCCGCAGACCTTGCACTGGCCTGTAAGGAGCTGCAAGAGGCCTGTGCACAGAGTGAGCAACTGATTCAAGTCATTAGGAACAGCAAAGATGTCAAGCGGAAACTTTTTGTTTGTTCACTGATGGAGAAGATGTTTTTATCGAGGCCCAGAATTTTTTGTTTTTCGGGAGCAACTCAGAGCCTGGATTTCATTGCAAAACTGAGACAGGACTTACAAGCTGAATTTGACTCTGGGATCAGTACAGATTTTGAGCCCAGCATGGACTCTGTTAGCCACCAGCCACCTGCTAAGCTAGCTCCTCTGTCAGCCAGTTCTCTGCCTGAACCTGCCCCGAACTATAAAGTATCTGGGAAGCCCCCCAGACGCAAGCATGGCTCTCGCCGACATCGTGCCTCTCAGCTGCCCAGCGTCCTCGAACCACAGCTGCCCAGCGTCCTCGAACCCCAGCTGCCCAGCGCCCCCGAACCCTAGCTGCCCAGCGCCCCCGAACCCCAGCTGCCCAGCGCCCCCGAACCCCAGCTGCCCAGCGCCCCCGAACCCCAGCTTCCCAGCGCCCCCGAACCCCAGCTGCCCAGCGCCCTCGAACCCCAGCTGCCCAGCGCCACGGAGGCTCTGCTGTCCTGGTGGGACGGCCGCCATCATCTCCTCTTCCGGTGGGGCCGTCGCCATCATCTCCAGTCCCGGTGGGACCGCCGCCACCACCTCCTCTTCCGGTGGGGCCGTCGCCATCATCTCCAGTCCCGGTGGGACCGCCGCCACCACCACCTCCTCTTCCGGTGGGGCCGTCGCCATCATCACACATCCCGGTGGGGTCACCGCAGCCATCTCCCCTTCCGGCTGGGTCACCGCCACCATCTCCAGTCCCGGTGGGACCGCCGCCACCACCTCCTCTTCCGGTGGGGTCGTCGCCATCATCTCCAGTCCCGGTGGGACCGCCGCCACCACCTCCTCTTCCGGCGGGGCCGTCGCCATCATCTCCAGTCCCAGTGGGACCGCCGCCACCACCTCCTCTTCCGGCGGGGCCGTCGCCATCATCTCCAGTCCCGGTGGGACCGCCGCCATCATCCCCTCTTCCGGTGGGGCCGTCGCCATCATCACACGTCCCGGTGGGGTCACCGCAGCCATCTCCCCTTCTGGCTGGGTCACCGCCACCATCTCCAGTCCCGGTGGGACCGCCGCCACCATCTCCTCTTCCGGTGGGGCCGTCGCCATCATCTCCAGTCCCGGTGGGACCGCCGCCACCACCTCCTCTTCCGGTGGGGCCGTCGCCATCATCACAAGCCCCGGTGGGGTCACCGCAGCCAACTCCTCTTCCGGCTGGGTCACCGCCACCATCTCCAGTCCCGGTGGGACCGCCGCCACCACCTCCTCTTCCGGTGGGGCCGTCGCCATCATCTCCAGTCCCGGTGGGGTCACCGCAGCCATCTCCCCTTCCGGCTGGGTCACCGCCACCACCTCCTGCTCCGGTGGGACAGTCGCCACCACCTCCTGCCCCGGTGGGACAGTCGCCACCACCTCCTGCTCCAGCTGGGCCACAGCCTCCCCCTGGTCTGGTGGGACCATCGACGCCTCCTCCTGTTCTGGCTGGGTCGCAGTCACCTCCTATTCTGGTGGGATCATCAGTGACTCTTCCTGCTCTGACTGGGCCGTCTACATCGCCGCAGTCACTTCTAGTCTCAGCTGGGCCTCAGTCACCTTCAGTGGGGGCCCGCCTTCGTCTTCGCCAGCGCCGCTAGTCTCCTGCAAGTCTTCCAGTGAGGGCCCGCCTTCGTCTTCGCCAGCGCCTCTGGCCTTCTGCTCGTCCTCCCGACGGGTCCCGCCTTCGCCTGTGGCCTCCTGCTCGGCCCCCCGAGGGGTCTCGCCTTCGTCTTCGCCTGTGGCCTCCTGCTCGGCCCCCCGAGGGGTCTCGCCTTCGTCTTCGCCTGTGGCCTCCTGCTCGGCCCCCTGAGGGGTCTCGCCTTCGCTGCCGGCCTCCTGCTCGTCCTCCTGAGGGGTCTCGTCTTCGCCTTCGCTGCCGGCCTCCTGCTCATCCCCCTGAGGGGTCTCGCCTTCGCCGCCGGCCTCCTGCTCGTCCCCCTGAGGGGTCTTGCCTTCGTTTTCGACCTCCTGATCGGCTCTGCTCCCCCAGGCCATCCGCCTGAAGTCTCCGGCTCTGCCTCTGCCCTGCCTCCAGGCCGCCCACCTGAGGTCTCCGGTTCCGCCTCTGCCCTGCCTCCAGGCCGCCCGCCTGAGGTCTCCAGCTCTGCCTCTGCCCTGCCTCCAGGCCGCCCGCCTGAGGTCTCCAGCTCTGCCTCTGCCCTGCCTCCAGGCCGCCCGCCTGAGGCTTCTACCTGGCCCCCGCCCGTCCACGGGTTTACAGACTTATGGACCCTGCCTTTTGTTGTTGCCAGGCTGTGTGCCTGAGCATAGTGACTCTTTTGTTTTGTCCCTCGTCTAGACCCCCTCCATTCACCCAGCTCCTTGTGAACTCGAGTGACTTGTTTTGGACTTTGTTTTTTGGGACGTCTGGGATCCGTCCCTTGAAGGGGGGGGTACTGTCATGGTTGTGTGTTTTTGGTTGGTTACTTCCTGTTTTATTTTGTAGTATTGGTTTCCCCTGTGTGTCCTTGTTATTTTTACTTCCTGTCTTTGTCCTTTTCCCGCCCTTTGTTGATTATTGATTTGGTTCACCTGTTGTCCACCCACCTGTGTTTGATTACTTCCCTGTCTATTTAGTCCCTGTGTTTCTCTTTGTCTTTGTCAGTTCGTCGTGTTGATTTGGTGTTTCAGTTTCTCGTGTGTTCTCCAGTGTGTTCTCCAGTGTTTTGGTTTTCTCCCTTTTTGGATGGTTTATGTTTCACCAGTGTTTGTTGGATTTGTTTTTCCCCTTTTTGGATTTTGGATTTTGGACTTCTGCCTGGCTCTGTTTTCTTTTGGATCCCTTCGTTCATGGAAGCCGGTGTTTTTTGTTACCTTTTGTTTTTTGTATTAAAATTGCCACTTGAACTTGCACCAGTGCTCCCGTCTGCATTTTTGGGTCCACCACCTCCAGTGATTTTTGTTGACTTTACACCCACACGTAACATTAAAGGTATAAAATATCTTTACCGAACCCTACTATTCAGATTAAAATTATGATTCTGGTGTTCAGGACCATGTGAAGTTGATCCTGACATAGCAATGCCAAAAGGTCAATGTCATAAAGCCTTCAACCACTTAGGAGAGAAAAACAATACTGTAATAAATACAGTATGTATAATAAGTTTAATAACTTTTTTAAAGTATATGTATGAACTGTGGTGATCTTGAAGTTAAACTTCACCAACTACAAACCACATTCTTAAGGATCCACTTCAGCATATTGAAAAAACAACATTTCACACATCTGGTGACGCAGAAACAAGTTGTACACCGCCGTGAAGAGAAAACACAAAGGCTCTGTTCAGCACATTCAGAAGCATCAGGTTTCTAAAGGCACCCTGGGGCTGTCACTGCTACAAATACCAAAAAAACACATTAATGGCAAAGAGAAGGATACATGGACACACACACACACAAAAGTGTTGCAGCGGCGGGGTTGTGATCTGAAATACAAAAATAGCAGGAAAAGCAGGGAAGCGGGAGTCTTGAAATAGCAGTAAATGGAAGTTTTATGTCTGAAGTGAGTGAAATTCTGAGGATGCCCTTTGATTAAAGCCTGTGAGGAAGAACAGACAGAGTTTGGCGACAAGTGCAAGACAGAGCCTTGAGACCACTTACAGTACCTGCATCCTCTCGATCATGGCAAACAGGTCCGAGGTCTGGGGAGGAGAGTTGACACAGATCCAAAAAGGGACATGGGTTTGAGTTGTATTGATTTGCTTTCCCTGCTGTTTTCACTCATCCTTCATCTCAGCTCATTCAGAAAACTGGCTGTGCAGTCTCAAGACACAAGACCCCCTGCTGGAATCCCTGACACCCTTTAATTCTTTATTTCACTATGACAGCGATCCCTAGTGCTTCCCCCCAACCCTCTTGACACCAGTCGCACTGAGGCTCTATTCAACTCCAGGAGAATCGTTCCTCCACGCTTGAAGACAAACACACTGTAAACAAGTAACTCTTAGGGGAAAAATGAGCCTCAAAGCTCCACAGTGCTTCTCACGGTTGCCACAGCCAACAGCTCATTGGACTGCGTGCAACGGCCAAATTAGCTGGAAGACACTGTTGGTGTGTGGAGCATGCAGTCGCATTAATGCGTGAATGAGACTCACTTAACCAGTAGCAAAAAGATAGAGACTGTACAAGGCAGGAAATAAAAATAAATTGACATGGATGGTCCAGCAGCTGGGTTTCATGTCAAATATAGTGCAATCTTGATGTTTTGTCATCAACACATTAACAGGATTTTATATAATTTTTTTATGACAGAAGCAAATCCTAAGTAACTTTATCTTATTCCTACTTCATCCTATCTTATGCCAAAGATGTTGTTACAACAATGCTAATTTGGGAGGTAAAAGAAGGAGAGTAAGACAGTTTTAATATCTGTCAACAGTAGAATGTGAGCTAATGTTGTTGCTTGGCAAACTTCTCTTTCAATTCTGTACCTGGGTCATTCTTCAACTATGGTCAAATGTGGTCTCAAAAATTTTAGAAAATCAAACACATATTTTAGGTAATATTTTGATATGTTTTGCTTATCCATTATGTGTAGAAACACATTCTGGTAGCTGTTGTGATGAAATTATTTAGATAATATATATTTTTTCTCATTTTAGTCGAACATTCAGAGGAAATCATCATTTCCATCACACCACAAACAATGTGTTTTACAAACAAAATTATTTACAGAACTCATGTTTTCAAAACATTTCATGAAATTTCACACATAACTGATCCCAAATATATAAATATATTTATTTTCAGGATTGTAAGGACAATATTTTTCCATTGTTAAGATGACAAACACCTTTAAACTGTTTTACTGAAGTCTTTCAATGAAGTTCTTTCATGACACAAACATGAGTTTTCCAATCCCAGATATGAATTGCAGCCATAGCTGCATAATTTTCAAAACTACAAAATATTATTAGTGTGACTGTGTTATTTTTATAAATTTTATTTACAAATGTGTGATGTGATGGAAAAGACAGCACGTGTTGGAAATGACATGTGACAACCAACATTGCTGAACAAAGTTCACTTAAACAAAGTAACATCAGTCTTAACATTGTAACATTTAACTATTAATGCACATTTAGATGGTAGACAATTGCTCCTTCCCTGCTCTCTATGTGCTAAAACCTACACACAAAACTACAATACTTCATTTCATGGCAATCAAATTCAGACCATAGGTTTTTCCATCCTAAAAATGTTGAAACGGTAACGATTTGACACTGACAAAGGCTTTCTAATCCAAACACATCATTTAACACAACCTGACTCTTACAGTACACAGTATGTCCTCACATTGTTGGACCTTACTCCCCTCTCATTTTGAGCTGTCGCAGGTCCATGCTGGGCCATGCCAAGCTGGTAGCCTTACCAGCTCCTATCATCCCTGTAAAACTTGTTACAGTTCTAGCACACAATAGAAAAATTCATAGTCATAAAATGTCATGTGATTGCTGTAAAACCTGTGTGCTAGCTGCCTTGCACTTTTTTATCATATGCATTTTTTAAACTAATGCTCTCTCCAATACCAACATTAAATGAATGTTTAACTACACTAAAGTTTATGTACACAATATGAATTAGCTGATCAAGTGTTTTGTGTGATTATTTAAGTTAATATTATATTAACTTGATATAAGCCAAATAAAAAGCATTCATAACACCATCATTGTCATTTCCATCACAACACGTCATTTCCATCACAATGAACAAAGTGATGGAAATGACTGTTGTGGAAATGACAATGTGTCACATTTTTTCAAAAATCTCATGTTGTATTAGCATGCTAATCTCTGTTTTAAAGCTAGCATTAAATATACACAAAATACACAATATAAAATGTTATTTTAATCATTATTTGTAAATTCAAAGAAAATATGAGCTGTTTGGAAATGACAACCAATAAACATATTCTTTGTTTGGGCAATATTTACCTTGATTTTTTTCAGCTTTCATATTCTTCCAGGGAGCTAGCTCTGCTCTCCTGCCATGTGCTCTCCTGTGACTGACTGTTACCGTGGTTACAAGTGTACAAACCTTAAAAAAAACCTCCCTAAAGTTACATTTTGTGGTGTGTGATGGAAATGACAGTGATCCCAAGGGACAGGTGTTCTTTTTATAAAAAAAGACATTTAATACTACTGTATCTTACAACACATGGTATGTTTCATTAAAATAGGTATTTATGTACCATTTGTCTGTAAAGTTAGTTTTTAAATCAAAATGTAATTCAATAGTAAGAGGGACTGAACATCAAAAATCTGACCCAGGGACAAAGGAAGTATAGCACAATCCATACATATAAAACCATGGTTTATGTAGTAAAAATAACACTTGACCTTTAAATTAATTTTTGTATGTTCCTCTTGGTGTCAAGTAACTGTGCCAAAAATAAAAAATCAAGAAATGTGTTTTGTATCTATTATTCCTGCAAAGGACACAAATTCTACCGTAGTTGAAGAATGACCCACCTACGTAATCATCCAAATTTTAAATCCTAAATATCAAACATGCTTTAAACTATTATTGTGGGCGGCCCCAATGATTCTAAGCGCAAATCAGGTGGGGTGAAGATTAGATCTGTAAAATCTGCCGTAAAAATCTGGACTGAACATAAGTGATGACCTGTGGTCGGGCCCAGATTTCTCTTCTCTGACTTTCGGGAGGGGAAAATCTAAGGAAAATTGGCCAGAAACTCCTGTAGTGTGGAGCCAGCATTCGTGAACACTACCGTTAGCTACTGTTATGGAAACACTGCTGTTAGCCACTCTTCGCAAACGCTATTGTTAGCTACTGTTAACTAACATTAATGTTAGCTATGTTTATGGAACACTGGTGTTAGCCACTCTTTGCAAATGCTACCATTATGTTAGTGAACACTATACTGTTAGCTACTATTAACGAACACTAACGTAAGTTACTGTCATGGAACACTGCTGTTAGAGAACACTACCTTTATCTCCTGTTATTAAATACTACCGTTGCTGCACTCAAATGGAACTCATAAATTTGTAATTATGACATAGGAAAGTTACGTACACAACATCAGAACTCTTTCAGAAAACCTCAAAAAACGACAAAGGGGGAGTGTTCATATGGATTCATTGGCAAACACGCCCCCATTGAAGACTGTGAGCTACTTTTAGTGGACAGTAGCTAGCTAGTAAGCAAGTTAGCTGCTGCTTCTACAGGGGGAAAAGTGAACATTAGGACAACTCAACAGTTTGGAGAGTTTATTTAAGATTTTGGGAAGTTAGGATGCTTATGTAATACACTTTTCCTGTCTTAAGTTATGGGAGGAACACTGACTTAGCAACTGTTCAACTGTAATTTTTTTTTTTTTTCTAAACCAGGTCCGAACTCAAATTACCATGGTTACCAAACAGTTAAGACAGGATCTGCAAGTCAGGACGTTGCTGCAATATGGGCTCAGCTGCTCGACCATGCATTACCACCTAATACAGTCGTTTGTCCAATTAGCAGAGGTACTGGTACAGGTTAAAGTAGAGGAAAACACCCTCAGGCGTGTATTTCACACTTCTCATCTGCAGAGGCCATGTTATGGATTTCAAGCAGCTCCAACCTGAGATGAAGAGGATCGCAGCAGCCCTGACGGCACTGCTTGTTGTGGGGGTGAGCCCTCTGTTCACCATGTAACACAAGTGGACTGAAGTGCCAAGCTGATGTTTCCACATGACAGCTTAGATTTACTGAGGGGCACTGCAGGGCTCGCAAAACACACACACAAACCACGGGAAAGCGTACACGTGCATGCATATAAACACGTAGTAAAACATACTTGTAAAACACATCACACCCACAAAAGCACACACACACACACACACACCTGACCCTAAAGCCAAGGGTGCAGCCTGAGTCTATTGTTACATGTGAAAATAAACAGAGCCATATGATATTCAGGGAGATACTGCTCTCATGACTGCAAAACAAACATCAACAAACATTGTCTTATGCTGACCAGATTATCAGTGAACCACACAGACTGAATCTCTCCTGAGCAGGAAAGGAAGCAGTGCACTCCTGGACTGTGGAGTTTTAGTGCAGCAGAACGTGAACCATAACAATGCAGATATATGTCCTCATAAAAATAGCATCATTACAGGACTGCTACTTGGACTTCACATGTTATTTGTCTCTAAACTACCTTAGCAATTGTACTTTGCATGTTTTCATGAGGTTAAAACAGAAATAAACATGTACTATCGGCAGTTTCTCCACAAAAACAAACTGTATAGAGCTGCAGCTTAAACATAGATGTCTGTCTGTAACTACCTAAAGAAATGTATGATTTTGCATGATATAACAAGGTTAAAGAGACTAAAGTTTTTTGCCAGTAATGAGAGGACTGGTTCTTTTGAATAACCTGAATCCTTTTTTTTTTTTTAGTAGCAACCCGACTAATGAATGACCCCAGGCCAGTGGACACACCTCCAGCATTTCAGAGCAGAGAAAAGTGGTTGTTTGAAGCCTAATTTTATATACTTGGCAATTATGATCATTGACATTTGGCAGCGTGGTTAATAGCACTTTTTAAAATTAATTTAATTATTTATTATTGCTGTTTTAACCTTATAATAACATGCAAAATACAATTCTTAAGGAAGCTTAGAGGCAGTTATCTATGTTTAACCTGTAGAACAGTAGATTTCGTTCATTGTAGAGATAGAAGCATGCGCCACTGCCTATTCTTTAGCCCCACCTTAAAATAACATGCAAAATCCAATTGTTAACGTAACTTAGATACCCATATCTATGTTTAAGCTGTAGAACATTAGATTTTGTACATCGTGCAGATAGATTCATGCTCCACTGCCTGTTTTTTGGCCCCATACAGTTTGTGTTTGGGACTAGTTTGCTTGTTATCATCAGGTTAAAACAGAAAAAGTATGTATTATAGGCAGTTTCTCCCCAACACAAACCGTATGGGGTTAAAAAAAACAGGCAGTGGAGCATGAATCTATCTGTACAGTGTACAAAATCTCCTGTTCTACAGCATCAAACATAGACATCGGTCCATAAGCTACCTTATGACTTGCATTTTGCATGTTATTATCAGGTTAAAACAGAAAAAGTATGCACTATAGGCAGTTTCTCCCCAATTACAAACTCCATGGGGCTCAAAAACAGGCAGTTGAGCATGTATCTATCTGTACAATGTACCAAATCTGCTGTTCTGCAGCTTAAACATGGATATCTGTCTCTAAGCCACCTTAAGAAATAAACAAGCAACAACAATAACTAGAGCAAGAAGAATCTCCCACTTCCAGCAAGAGAAAAATACTCACATCGCTGAGGCATCGTCTCTTGAGAAAAGGCTTACTGGGGGGACTGTTGAGCAGTCCATCCAATAAGGCATTCTTAGCTACCCTGAGCTCAGTCATCATTCCACAAGTACGAAAGCCGGCAAGCTGACAGGAGCGAGGGTGTTAATGTCACTGTCAGCCGTGAGGAGAAAGGCGAGATTGACAAAGACACTTCACACTCACTGTCGCACGGGCAATAAACTAGAAGAGAAAACTTGATAGCTGTCCATCAGAATCCATACATCAGTGTGTGTGAGGTGGAAGCATGTGCTGATATGTGAGAATATCAATTCCCTTCCTTCCCTTTTTTTTTCATGCCCTCCACCCTCCCATATGCACAGACACACACACAGCTGTTCAGTAGGAAGTCAGAGGAAGGGAGGAACAATGTTTCTCCCCTCCCTGTGCACAACTATCTTCTCTTTTTAATGCAAACACACGCACACTCACATGCGTGTGAACACACAAAAGTTTGCACAGTTCTCTTTTTTGGTACAATATGAGACTATTCTCTTCCTCTTTTCTTTCATCTCATATTTCTCAAGCCTCCTTCTCAGTAACTCCTCTGTTCCGTACAGACGGGCAGACATAAGCATGAAAACGGGTCAGTGTCGACACTTCTTTTACTTCAAAGGACAAACATATAAATTTTTATACATTTTCCAGTTTGTGCTTCCTTGCATTGTGCAGCATATGTTGAGAAGTAGGTTAATTATACCTTCAGTGCTCATTTAGATTGAAAGTGCTGACTGTGAGCTGTTTATTGATGTGTTTCTATAGAGTGCTGCAGGGATGACGTATTTATAGGCTCTGGTTCCTTCCACAAAAAGCCAGTGAGCTGAAGTGCCACTGAATTTTGGATTAGTGCAGAAAATATGTTCTGTGGCGAACAAAAGTTTTTAAAAATATTTCCAAATGAACTCTCCTGACTTTTGAAGCTGAAATGTAATCACCAGAAGTAAAAAGTTAAGATTAGACTACAAACCAACTACACTATAGTTGCATGACTTCACCTCCACTAAGTGACTTCGGCATGATGCCGTTTTATGTCCCCAACAACCTCTGTTGTCTCATGTAGCCATTTCTTTGCAACTGCCTTTCTAAGACACGTAAAATTCGAAACTCAGGAGTGAGGTTTTCACTGGTGTATTTTATGTCGGAGAACAAAATGTGAAAATCTCTTCAGTTTGTGTTAACCACAGACCTTATTTCAGGCGTCTAACCAAAACCCCATAAATAAAACAAAAACTGAGAGACGAGGGAAACAGAAGTGCTAAAATGCTAACTCATTTCCCATTATTAGGACTCATTTCTGCAGCAGATCACCTCAGAATAGCAGGCCACGTAACCTGCCGATAATTTAATCTCACTGTGTTGTTGGGTGTCACAATCGAAGGAGTAATGACTTCAAATTTAAATTTTGTTGCACACCAGCTGCCACTGCCAGACAAAGTAAGCAAAAACACGATAAGACGAGGAAGGATGGCAATTATTAAAAATGCGCACACTTCACAGCAGATAAGATTAAACAAAGCATTGTCTGTTATAGGTACAGGTTGTAGGTATAAGTAGAAAACATTAAGTCAGTTTAGGTTTGGCATGTCTACCTCATCAGAAATAAGGGAACAAGGAGGAATAGGTGATTTCTCTCGTGATGCTAAATCTTTTAGTGCATTTGCTAACTTTGTTAGTTGCGTAGCCAGAGATAAAAAATCAAGGAAACTGTTGAAGTATCTTATTGGTGCAAATGGTAGAAAGATTTTAGGTCCATTGAGTGGGTGTGTATCGCAGCAAATATTGATTCAGTTTCAGTTTTAGTCATGCTCTTTTGACTAAGATGCCATTTAGTTTTCATCATATTTTAATCAGTCTGAATTGTTTTGGTTTAGTCAAGTTTTAGTTGACTAAATCTACAGACACTGGAGGGAAATAACCAGAGTCTCTGAGTGCGCAGCTCAGACAGAGGCTGAAGTGAATACAGACACACGCTTTCAGTGCTGCCCTGGAGATTAAATCTCAAAAGAAAAGTGTCATAGTTTTTGTCATCATAAACTTTTTATTTCATAATTTTTGTGTTGTCAACAGTGAAAAAATGTTGTCGACTAAAACTATTCATCAACAAAATAAACACTTCATGTAACACTTGTGGTCCTGGAGAATGAGTGACCATCTCACAGCAGTCTATTAGTGGGTAAACAATACAACACTTGGTGAATTCTGCTCCACAATGACAGGAGGAGCTGACACTGAAGGATCAAAAAGTGACGTCACCACCACAAGCCAGTTGTCCCTGCTGTAAGTTTTCTGACCGCTCCTGCTTAAACTGAAAAGTCAAGATCATGAGGTCCCACTTTCACAGTCTGTTTTCGTACAGAAAGATCAAGATCAAGCAAGTTTTTGTTTTTGCCCTTCTCCTCCATGAGAGGTTTCTGTCCTCCCTGGGATTGCCTTAACACCTGCATTTCCATTTGAAAGGTGTACCGCCCCTGTCAAACTTCCCACCTGCCACTGTCCCCGGGGCAGGTTATGCCAGGCGGTGCCATGCGCTTGACACCAGAAGTGAGAGCCCATTCAAAACTTGCTAGCTAATGATCAGGGATTCAGTCTGCCTCCACCTTAGCTGCACCCACAAAAAAAACATCATAATGTTTACAAACAGAAAAGTCTGCACAGATTTTCAACCCATTTCTTGCTGAGATATGTTTACAATCAGTGCTTCATAATATAAAATAACCATCATCAATGAATGTAAAGAGTTAATAAATGGGTGGTGCTCTCTGAGGACTCTACATGTGAAAGCATCAGGCACTTTTTTGCATCGGCATCGTGATCTTGGTAAGAAAGCAACAAGCTCCAAGTGTTTTCACTGCCACCAGGGGAGAGATGTGTGAGACGGACAAGCAGCCCAGTTCCCTGCATGTGTAGATGCCACAGCCTGATGCAGGACCAACATCAGCACCTTCAAAATCATCTGTGCATAGTTAAACACTCATATGACATGAGGGCGTTGAGAGTTAGTGGAAGACAGAGGTGGAAAGGAGAAGATAAAAAGATAAGGGAAGTATTGTGGGATGAAACGAGAGCTTCATTCTGTGAAAGCCTGTGCAGCTTTCTCCATGAGACCAGCATCAGATATCAACAAACACTGACCTACTTCTTAAAAAAATTTGAAAAAATATAGAATATAGAAGATAAACACGATCACCTAACTGCCCATATTGATTCCCCTAGAGGAAAATCAATGGGAAGTACAAGCAAGACAGACAGGTTACATGGTTTGAATAAGAAAAGGTACAAAATACAGATTTTATATGGACAGAGGTAACTTTCAGAGTGATACTGCACCAGAACTGGCCTGCCGTCTCATCCTCGTGATGTGTTTACTCAGGTCTAGACTGGATTTAGCTGAATGCCAAACTGGGATTTGAGAACGTTCACAGAGGACAGCTGAATACTAATTACACACTCGCTGATAATGTGTTAATTGTTACATGATGGCAAAATGTGAGGGATGTATTAATTACTATTCAGATTCACACTATGAGAACTGACATTGTTTCAGTTATAAAGCATACTGATTGCGAAGCTGCGTTGGCGACTGCGACACTGCAGCTCAAGCTGTTGGGAAAGTCAACCCGCTGTTGTAGAATCCTGCTCGGCGTCCGAGACAATATGTGCTGTGATCTAATCGAACAATATGTGCTGAAGAGGACCAAGATCAACAACAGACAAGTGTAAGGAATCACAGATTTATTATTTATTTATGATTTATTTTGTAGGTTCAGATAAAGTATAGATTAGTGTATACATTATTAGTCTTGGTCACTTTATGAAGGTCTCATCTCGTCTTGGAATTGAACGCAATTTCACTCAGGCTTGTCTCTTTTAGACAAAGGATTTTATTTCAAGACCATACAAGACTACAAGTGCTGGGATATCACTAAATTGCCTGTGCATTGTCTGATTTATTTGACAATATAATTACTGTGATTGGCTGTAAAACGTTCTGCTTCAAATGCAACTAATAACTGTAGTCATTTCTAATTTGAAATGTTTATTACCGCTACCAGCTGTCACCACCGCCCTCCAAACACAGCCCAAGGATGTGAATGCAGGAGACAGGAGAGGAAGTCCAGGAAGAGATGCCAGCTTTATCTTCTGTAATAAAATCTGGCTGCCGAAACTACAAAGATTTCTTTTGCAAAACATCTTCCGAAAGAAAACACAGAAGTATTTAAATTCTGCAGCGCAACACTACTGAGACAGCTGGGACCGCATCAAACTTTAATCAGCACTTAGAAAGTGAGCATAAAGAGAGGTAAGCTAAGTGTAAGTGACGCTAGCATAGCTGGCTAAGTTATGTTTTTGCTTGTGATAAACAATGATGAGACAGGTCACATAAAGCTATGTCGCTACTACTGTAGTGATGATGCCAAAATTTAGATTTTGATACCAATACCAAATTTAGTATCATGATACTCGATACTTTAGACTGAACTGATACTAGTTCGATGGCTCTACTGCAGTGGTTTTCAACGTTTTGTGTACAAGGCACACTTAGTCACTTAGTAATTGTCACCATCTGACAGCTGCGCCAACGGTGAAAACTAGAATTCACTTCGCCGGAAGATGAAGAATTTTTTTTAGTGCATACAATTTGTATCTGTATTGGAAAATTAGTGTGTACAAAGTACTGATATAGTAAATTAAAAATTCAGGCAAGGGCCGGCTCAGGCTGGAGTTTTGGCCTGTGCAGAGCTTTAGCTAGTGCTAGTAGCTCTACGCTATTTGACCGTTTTAAAAAGCAGCAAAATGGGACCCCTAATTAACTAAATGTTGAAAAGCACAAGTTGAAAGCATGATTTGAAAATATTTAACCTCATAGCTTAGGAAAAGAGACTGGAGGGAAATGACAAAAAGACCCAGGGTCTCTTGAGTGTGCAGTTCAGTAGAAGACTGAACTGAACACAAACACACACTATCAGTGCCCATGTGAAGCAAAATTTCACTTCATTTTCTCTGTAAACACATCAGTATTGACCCACAATAACAACAAAACACTGGGAAATTCCGATACTGAACCGTTTTTAACAAAAAAGTATTAAAAAGTCCCTAAATTTTAGTATAAAATGAAACACTAGTAGCTAACAGAGTTACACTATATTAGGGTTAGCTAATGTCACCTCTGACATAAACACTAAATGCCTTCGTCATGACTTAGGTGATCTTAAAACACTGGTATACATAGACAAACTGAAAACAGCTATCTGATGCAGTATCAGTATTTATAGCTGATGCTTAATTGCAATACCCATCCCTTGAAGGGTTTTTTATCATAATGAGAGATTAAACCGGTGAGGTATGAAGAAAGTATACTGAGTACAGTGAAATACAATTAAACACAGACTTGGAAATGTCTTCTGTGGACTTTCAGACTTCATGTCCTTCAGTCTTTTAAGCTGCTCACGTTTCATCTGGCTGCCCTCAGAGACAATTGGAGCCTCTGCAGTGAATACACTATAAGTGTCTGAATGCCCGAGGGGCTCAGACTGCACATCTCTTTTTTTTTCTGTCTTGATTACAAGCAATTGCAAGAGTGTATGTGTGCCTAAGAGAGGAGGTGGGAGTGTTTGAGTGAGACAGTAAATGGCTGACTGATCAACTGATTCATTGATCGACTGACCGACTTGGCTGAATGGCTAAGCGAGTCAAAACATGGTATGTGTGTGAATACATATGAGGGGCATTAATATCCATGAACCATACAGTCCAGACCTTTCTCTCTCCTCAGTCTGCACACTGAGCAGCGAAGCTCTGATTCCAGTACTTCATTGACTCATCACAACCAGAGCGCTATTTGAATTTCCACAGACAAATCGTCAATGATTTGCATCCAAGCAATATCCCCACGCCTACTCGCTCTCCATCCCCTTCATTTATGCTCGCGGGTTAGCTGCATCCCTCAAAGGCAATACAGTAAAATGGAAAACTAAACTTCAAAGGGAGTCAATCAATGGGCGCAGAAGCCTATCATTTCAGCCAGTGAAAATCCATCGGGATCCATTCATCAGGTCTGGCTCCAGTCGACTAGCCTGACCTTGCTGTGGCCACTGGGGCCTGGGGGGGGGGGGGGACAAATGGAGTTCACACAGATGGCCCCCTCCACCCATCAATGCCTCCGATGAGCTGGTTGATTGCCACGGAGTTAAGGTCTACAGAAGGCTGCAAGTTTTCTGTATGCTGAAGGAGATCTCCTTCTGCCTTCACTCTGGCAAAAACAGTGAACAATCACTTAAGAAAAAGAAGCACTGTAACCCTCCCTGTATATAGTACAGCTCTTGCATTTTGATCAACATTTGCTGGGCATTTGTATGTGTAATGCATTATTCTCACTAACCACCCAATCAGGGACTTATAAAAAAGTAAAAACCTTGAACTTTCAACATAAACCTTGTGAATCCATTAGTGCCCCTATATTACTACTGAACCGTGCAAGGTGAGCATGTTAATGAAATCATCAAAAGAGTACTCCACTAATTTAGCCCTGCAATATATAAGGCTCATACGTGTAGTGCTACTGGAGTGCATTGGAGCGCCACTGATACTTTCTTTCTCCGAGTGAAAAAGTTCGCATAATCCATTTATTTATATTAATATTTATAATATCAAATTATCACTAAAGTGTGTGTGGCCCTCAGACAGAGTGCAGTTTTCTCAACGAGAGGAGTCTTTTTTCCAGTTGTTTTAGTGATGCACAGCTGTACTTAAAACTGTGAGCATTGTGGTTGTTTAAAGTAAACATTCTGATTAATAGTGGATGGGTTGCGGGTGGGAAAATGGGGTGCTTCTCTACAGTAAGAGAGATGTTCTGTGCTGTGTGTGCATTCATGCACGAGGCACAGTAATTATTTCATTCTATTTCCGCTGAAGAGTTTCCTCTGTCCTGTTAAGTTTGAACAACTTCAAGTTACTGCAGTTTGTAGTTTTCCTGCCTAAAAATCCAAAGCAATGTGACATTACACATGGTAATGAAACTGAAAGCAGCTTTTCAAATCATTAAAGTAAATCATTAAAGATGTACATCAATACAGAAATCACCTGGAAAGCTTGTGCTGTGCAACATAATACAAAAGGTAATATCGTCTACAGGAAGTAGTGGAGGTGTGGGTTTCTACTTTGGCAAAAATAATACGTTCTGGTCAGTGGCAGATGGATGATTTATGTGTACATGCTGATTCGGATTAACTCATCCGTGCATCACTATAGTACAGTATGACATTGTTGGACTGACTGTCCAAAAAAGATCAATGTTGCAGCAGCAGATCCAGTGATACTGTCTTCTTTATTCTACGGATTTTCCTTCCTTGTCAAAACCTGGCACTTACACTACCCACAAGGCAACTGGACCACCATTCAGAGATTCAGGTATGCTATGCCAGTAGTGGGTCGAGCTATGGTACTAGCCTCAAGCAGTGATGAGAAGTGGGTTGCAGATGTGTTGTAAGCTCACTTTTTCCCCCAGATTTATTTCATTTTCACTTGCAGTCTTCAGCCAAGTGACATCACCTGAGGCAATTTATCAAACTGTGTGCAGCTCTGTCTGGAGCCACAAGGCTTCATCCTGCGCAGTAGTTCCCCTTTAAAACCGACTGGAATGTGGGAATAATCAGACATGTGTCATAATATGACACACCTGGGGATCCTCATAAGTATGTGTGGATAAATCAGTAGCTTTGTTTGAAAAGGAAGTCCTTTGGTCAGACTTTGAGATCACAACATAAAAACCTTCAGGCCATCAGCTCTGATCGCTTTATTATATCAAACTGAAGTGAGGTGTCTGACTTGCAGAGGTGCCACAAAAAGCTTTACAGTTTCACACTAAGAAGATTTGAGACACAGATAGCGTCTCTGTACATCAGACCAGCATCACATCATCAAGCGCCAGTTGCAAAGGCTATGCCCTCTTTTGGGAGGAAAGATAAATATAGATATATGTATCAGCCCTTTTGGAAAGTCATCTTGCAAAAATGCTGAAATGTTGTTGTGTGTCAGGTTGTAAAACATATAAATATACAAATCCATTTCACTCTCCAGTCCCTGGAAAGGAAAGGGATCCCAAAAGGAGAGCAGTAAGAATTCACGGGCCTCCAGAAACTGGGAATTCTTTATGATGGCAGCAGTGTAAATTCTTTTCTGATGACAATAACATGAATTAGCTTCTGTCATTCGATTAAATTATATAGCAATCCAAACACAAGGCAAACTGCATTGATATCCATAGGATCTTCAGTTTTCTGTCCTCTGTGAAGCTATGCAGCATATTATTTAGCACAGTATGTGTCTAATGAAAAGACCATTGCAGCACCATTCAATAAGTCAAGAATTCTCTGCATTCTCTGGTCCAAACTGCTCTGATCTGTGAGTTTGTCTTTAGTCCCTTCGTCATCTCTGTTCTTTTCATAAACACTTGCCTGAATTACTTTACAAGCTTTTAACTTCAGCCACTGGCAATTCTTCCAGCAATAAAACTGTAAAGTGTTGCTGCCTTGTTTGAGCTCTTGACTTTAACAACCTTATTGTGTGCAACCTATGACCTTATATACTGTATGCACAGTAGAAAAGATGAATTCCACCCACTACAAACACACGATGCATTTTAGTGCTTATGACATAAAGCTTGATAGAAATCTCACTCGTTTCCATAACTTGTAACATTATAAATTTATTATTCAGCCCCTCCAAGATTTCTCAGGCTTTTTTGGGGGTTGTTGCAGCCTAAAATGCCTGATTTCTCATCAGCTTTTCTAAAAAAATTGTGATGCTTGTTGCAATGTTTTTAGGTATTTTTTTTTTGCAATGTAATTGCAAAGCAAGTGAAACTTGCAAAAAAAAGTTTTTTCCTTTTGGTATAATTCATTAAAAATCAAAGGCAACTTCTTCCAGGGAGGAGAAAACAGCACTCTGTTGTGAGTCTTTTAAGTAACCTTACCAAAAAGCCTCAGGAATACAAAAACTTTAATAAAATATGCCGTATTTGTAAATGAAGAAGTGCAGCCGCGGGGTATTTCACAAACAGGCAAAATCTTTTTGGAGCTCAAACTCAGTCAAAACAGCAAGCACAAAATATAAATAAAATAAAAAAGTGTGACAAGTACGAGTATTGATACGTGTCAATAACAATGACAAACCTTGTGTTCTTTTCAGATTTTATTACCATAATAAGAAAATGAAAATGCAAAAAGTAGTAAATTATACACCCTTGAATTGGTTCAATGAATGTATGACTTTTGTGTTGGGGGGGGGGGGTTCCTTCCTAACTAGCAGGAAGCTTGTATGACTTGCCAGATTTGCAGAAAAGTTGTTGGGTAATTAGATGAAATTGCAAGATCACTCAGAACTTTCTGCACAGACTGATTAGGTCTATGATTTGACATACCAAAATATGTAAATGAGAACACTTGAAGACATGGAAACAACAAAACAAAAACAAATGTATCCCTGCAAGTCTGTCTGTGCAGCTCCATATATAACTACATATTATCAATCCCTTGCTAACTGTGTTTCCACTGCATGTGTGATAAAAATAATATCAGTGGTATGTACTGTATTAGAGAGGAACAACTGCTGCAGATCTATATTTGTCTCAGCAGCCTGTGACAGAGGGCAAATGCTCCTCTGTCAGAAGAGACAGCAGCCTGCCAACAGCCACCAGGGGTGAGGGGCATCAGAGGCACCTTTCACCTGCATGAAGCAGCTAAAGGATATGATGAGTGAGAGAGTGGGAGGAAACCAGAGAAGTAGGGAATTAAAACCCACAGACAGGTGACAGTGAGCTGGACTAACGCCAAATACTGATCACTGTCATCGTGAAAGAAACCGCTTCCTTTTGGGATAGAAATGTTTCATCGCAGGATAAAGATGATCACTCAGGGCAACTTTGTTTTGATTTGCGGTGACGCTTCCCTCTAATAGGACAAGTGGACCCAAACCACGCGGCTAAATGCCCCCCCACGGCGTAACAGAGCCACCGGATGCCCACACTGCGGGGGTCAAACATTCAGGACCATTCCGTTCTCTGTCTACGTCACGAATGCACTCGCCCACTTGTTGAGAATATGGTGAAGGATGACTCATCTGACATATCACTTTGCCCACCATCTCTGTAGACCAGTGTCACTGAACTCTCAAATGTGCATTCATATTTGTAATGAAGGGTTTATGCACTGCAATCCTACTATATTATCCACGTTTATGCAATTGTTGAGGGACTGTTCTGAGCTGCTCTCCTGTTTTAACACCTTACATCACACAACTCGAATGCACCATTTTTGGCAATAAGTATTCGCTGACGTTTTTTTAACTTCATGACTAAATTGTGACGTAAATGAAAAAATGTTGACAACAAAAATTACAACAAAAATCTCTGTTCATTATACTTAGACGAGTAAAGATGAGGAGAAATAGCTGCCTCTGTTCAGGTGAACGACATAAGTTACATCACAGTAATTATCCCTCTCAAAGCACTTATATTTCCAGCAAAGTTCGTGACTCATCTTCACCAGCGGCCTGTCAGACGGGAAGAGAAGAAAGAAAAGAGAAGAAAAGAAAGAGGAAAGACAATCTGTCTGTGGACACTTTTCTCTTATATTCACACCGTAAGAAAGACTGAGTGTATCGTTTCGGAACTCTTTGTGAATTAAAGATGTGCGGGGAAAAGGGCGGACGTTTAGCTCAGTTGGTAGAGTATGGAGGCTGTTAGTCCTCTGCAGCAGCTGCTGGTTCGACTCCCGCCTTCAGCCCTTTGCTGCATGTCATCCCCCCTCTCTCTGCCCCCTTTCCTGTCTACTCTCTGGCTGTCCTATGAAATAAAGGCAAAAATGCCAAAAAAAAAAAAAAAAAAAAGATGTGCAGGAAAAACACAGCAAATTTGAAAAGACACCTGAAAACGTTCGCAGCATTTGCCAGCGTAAATATCAGTTATCTAAGCTGATTAATTACATAACATGTATGTTAATTCCCTTTTAGGACTAAATGTAACGTTAGTAAAAAAGTGTGGATTCAGGGCACTTTGCCTTGTTCTGTTTGTTAAAATGAACAGAGACAAGCTCACAGTCAACATCTACTCCTTATAAAAGATAATTTGTGATTTCTTATGGTTTCTCATTACCAGACACTAACTTGTTTGGCAAACATTTGATGTAATTCACTATTAATTTTAGCTCCATGTTTCCTAGATGATGCTCGTCTGCCTTAACGATGCAGTCTACAGATTTTTACAGCCAATTTATTAAAACAGAGTGAGACTCAGTGAAACCTGACACTGAATTTAGCAGAAGACCTGTCTGTGTTGTTAGGTAATAAACATTATCAGTGTCTGAAAACCATAATGATGCATCTATTTTAACTCATGCATTCATTTTTATATGATATGAAAGAATGTGTGAGTAACGCAGTCTTGGCCCAGATGACTAAACACTGTTCAAGGTTTGCTTACATCTCAGTGGAAATTTTTACAGCCAGGAGAAATATTCTTCAGCAACATCCAATGCAGTATCATGAAACTGTCTGAGAAAACTGACTTTAACTGACTAAATTTTCAGTAAGTGACTAAAACTAAACAAATTTTTTTAGTCAATGCACGAGCATCTTGGTCCTCAAATGTGCGCTGTTGACCGCAGTTTCTGTCCTATTTGCAGATGTCTTTCCCTCAGATCTACAAGCAGATGTCACTTCAGTCACTGTCACTATTGAAACATTTGCCTGTTGAGCCGACTTTGCGACTGAAACCAACAATGAACCCCCTTTCAGAGTCACTCGGATCTTTTCCTCTTGCCATCTTGACACAAAATTAGAACTACCGGTGCCTGCTCAACATTTCTACACACGCCACAGCACATATTTGGATGTTAATTGCTTAAATTAATTGTGCCATGCAGCGCATCTTCCGTCTTTATGTTTCTCCACTCATTTCTTCCTTTAATTTGTCACCCATCTGGTCAAATATAATGTCCTTGACAGATCTTTTTCACAGCAGACATTCTGACTTGTCATAACATGAAATGCAACTAATCACATAACATTAATGTGTATCAGTGAGCCACGCTAGTGATTTTGCTCGCTGCAATTAAGCCCATACGTGATTTGTTTACCTCTGCTGGAGCCTCAGTTTAACTTTCACTTTAAAATGTCTTTTTGCACAGAGTGAGGACTGTGGATTTTGTCCCCCATCAGAACGTGTTACACGCTGTTCAGGTGTACACCGACAACATTATCTGCCCACTGCCCCACCATCTCAACATGTTATCAACACTTAGTCTGACAACAGATGGTACAGTTGTAAATGGAAAGTGTCTGCTCTGTGCAACAGCAGCAGCAGGAGTCAGGTTTCAAATAACTAGAACTGCACCCATCCCATATAATCAGGGGTGGAAGTAACTAATTACAAATACTCAAGTTACAGCAATTAAGTCGATTTTTTTTAAGCTTGTACTTTTATGAGTATATTTTCAAGTCTGCATTCTCACTCTTAATTACTTAAGTATTCATTACACTATGTAATCTACTTTGTTGCTTTACAAGTACAATTTGAAGTAATATCCACAGCTTTCATCTGCGTTGTTGTAGCCAGTAAGGCTATCTGGTTGTAAACGGGCCAATGAAAACCAGGACATATGGATGAAAAACACCCCAAAATGCTGCAGCAGGCACAGATGCGCATTCAGTCTGAGAACAGTGTGCACCGTTCTGCTACGGTTTCTGGATTGAACTACATTTTACTTCAAAACGGTGCACAACGGTGTGAAATTAGCTTTAAAGTACTTTTTCCTCTCAACTGGAACGAGTTAGAGGTGTTACCCAATCAGCAGTGATGTGTATATAAAAACCGCACTATGAAAAAGGTGTCGCAGTGTGTTTGCATAAACAACAGGGTGTCTAACGCACTGTACCTGTTTCAATACATGTTGTTACATATCGTCAGGGCTGAACTCTGCTCTGCTTTGGCAACACATTCTCATCCCAACTCACCACATATCAACGGTTTATCTTGTTGGCGTCTGATACTTAGACGATGAACGAGACGATCCAATTAGAAGATGTGGAGAAACAGAAACCACTTTTGATTGAATGCTGCTGTTGTTTTGTATATAACATCAACGGTTAAAAAGTAACTAACACTCTGAGTAGTTTTTCAGAAGACTACTTTGTATTTTTACTTAAGTATTTTTCTAACACCTGCACCTTTACTTGGCATTGAGTAATATTTTAGTAATGCAACCGCATTTGTACTTGATTACAGATTAGTCTTTCCAGCTCTTCGTATAATACAGGACTTTGCCATATTGAAAAATAAAATGCCCTGTCCGCTACTGAATTAATGCGGGATGCACTCTGTCCCTTATTTTTGTCCACACCCTACTCAATGCATACAATATTTGTTTTCACATGTTTAGAATGACGTGAAAAATAATAAAACAAAAAACAGTTTGACTGCTGACAAGGTTGTCCCTCATTTTTCCCACATTGAAGGTTGCAACCCTGAACTCACTGCTCACTTTTGTGGATTAATGTGTTTCTTTTCTTTCTCTCATTGATGCATTTCTACTGTTATTGTGCAAATAAAACAATAAAAAAATACAATAATAAAATAAGTAACATAACACTGTGGGCTAATCACTGCCTAACATGAAGTTGCTTGAAAACTGCACATGGTTGTTTGGTGCGTGCAGACATGAAAGTGAGTATTTTGTTGGAAGGTAACCTGGTAACTTAACTAAACCAAGCTAGCCTTGACAGGGAGCTAACATTTCAACTTGTACTAATGACTAATGTCAGTGAACGTCAGCTACAATCGTCAGGGTCAGTGTGGGGGACGTCTGATAAACGTGGAAACTCGAAACTTAATATTAACAAACTTTTGTTTTCTTCAAAGTAATGGGAAGAGCTAAAGAGCTGAGGTTCATTGCTGATGTCTTTTCTTGCAACATATCCGCTGTAATTTGCAGCACCGGTGTTGTCACAAGTTTTATGAACTGGTGGGAAAAATTCCAGATCGCCCATCACCTCCGCTGGAAGCTCATTAGAAAGAGATCTCTAACACGCTGGTATGAACAGGAGGAAGGATTATAGCAAGTAAAACCTGTTTCAAATGTTTTATCGTTTTAAGACAGACTCGAAAAATTATTCCTGTCCTTTAATCACACCTGCATTTTTAGTGTCAGGACGTGTCAAAATGTCTAAGAAAACAAAAAATCCAAAGATCATTCTTTGATTTTAGGCAATGCTCAGTTTCACATTCCTCAGATTCTTGGCACCGGCTCAGTATCTGACTCCACAAACTGTGCCAAATTCAAACCAGGAATAGATAAGAAGAACAGCAGCAGGTCGAAGTCTTGTGTTACCTTTGAAAGTGAGGGAGGAGGAAATGGAGGGTGGGAGTGTGCTAGCGAGGGCTCTACTTCATCAGAGATACGAGGAATCCTTCCATCTTGTTTCCTGTGAGTCAGAGAGGATGGAGGGGTGGGAGGGGACAGAGGGAGGACAGAGAGAGAGAGAGAGAGAGAGAAGGACAGAGAGGTTACGGCGAGCATTGATCTGAGTTTCTCATTTATGCAATACGACCACAGGAAAATACAATCGACTCCATGAAAGGATCGTTCCACTCTTACTACAATGAACAGGGTTCTGTTGTTACGCCACCGTCCTCATAGTGTTTCTTCATGTGTACTGAGGTTTCCTGCAGTTTTAGACCTCACAGCACAGAGACTGATGGCCTTCAGAGGATTGTGAAAGAGTACGCTCTTAGAAAAAAAGGTTCTAACTAGAACCATAAAGGGTTCTTTGGCTTGTCCCCATAAGAGAACCCTTTTTGGTTCCTGGTTTGAACCTTTTATAAAGATACCATTTGGAAACCTAGAGTCCAAAATAAAGGGTTATACCTAGGTGAGTCACCCAGAACCCTCTGTGGAGGTTCTATCCTTTCCACCTTCTAAGGGTGCCAACAAGAACACACCCAGGGGGTTCTACCAAGAACTTTTCAATATTCCAAGTGTTTTATCAAGAACACACCCAGGGGGTTCTACTGAGAACCTTTTTAAATTTCAAGTGTTTTATCAAGAACCTCCCACCCCTGGGGGGCTTCTGCCAAGAACCTTTTTATTTTCCAAGAGTTTTATCAAGAACACACTAAGGGTTCTACAAGAACCTTTTAATATTGAAGGTTTTATCAAGAACCCATCCAAGGATCTACTGAGAACCTTTTTATACTCCAGGGATTTTATCTAGAACACACCCAGGGGGTTCTGCAGAGCACCTTTTTATATTACAGGGGTGTTATCAAGAACACATCCAGGGGGTTTTATAGAGAACCTTTTTATATTCCATGGGTTTTATTTAGACTACAACCAGGGGGTTCTGTGGAGAACCTTTTTATATTACATGGGGTTTATCAAGAACAAACCCATGGGGGTTGTATGGAGAACCTTTTTATATTCTAAGGGTTTTATCTGGACACATACAGGGGGTTCTATGGAGAACCTTTCACGTTCCACAGGTTTTATCTAAAACACATACAGGTGGTTTTATGGAGAACCTTTTTGTATCCTTATCTTCCAAGGATTTCAAAGGGTATTCCTTTTACCTCTCCAAGGATTTCTAAAATCCTAGAAGAACTTTTTCTTCTAAAAAGGGTTCTTTGGATGAAAAGAGTTCTTAATGGAACCCTTAGTCTTGCAAAGATCTATTGACACAACCTATAGACAGTTCTTCTGGGTAGAACTTCAGCCCCTGAGGAAGAACCCTTGTTGAACCTTTATTTCTAAGAGTGTAGAGATCAGGAGGACTGCACAGAGGAAGCGGGAAGTGTAGAACCGAGGGAGAACAAAGTGAAAATTGATACAAGAAGAAAGGACCCTCAGCTTTCATCTTTTAACCTGCAGCCCTCGCCTCTCTTTCCTCCTCTCCTCTCCTCTCCTCTCCTCTCCTCTCCTCTCCTCTCCTCTCCTCTCTCTCTCCTCTCCCCTCCCCTCCCCTCCCTCCCCTCCCTCTCCCTCCTCTCCTCTCCTCTCCTCTCCTCTCCCTCTCTCTCTCCTCTCCCTGTGATTGGAGTGAATTACAAGTCTGACCAGGATCCTGGTCACAGCATATTACTTCACACTTTGTCTCACACAACAGTCAGCTGCTAGATCTGGCAGCCCGTCTGTGCATGCAACCTGTTCACAAACCTGCAGCAGAGGTTATTTGGAAGCAGCACTGCTTATAGGAGCAAAACACACACAGAACAATAACACAATCTGATTTCTTGGTGAGAAAAGAGTGAATATTGATCACTCACATATTTCCTCCATTCTGCCATCTTTGCACACACACACACACACACACACACACACACACCACTGTGGCTTAAAGGGATAGTTTGGATTATTTGATGCGGGGCTGTATGAGGTTCTTATTGATAGTCAATGTATTATTTACAGTAGATGGTGGTCAACACGGCCCCATTTAGGAGTACCAGCATGAAAGCTAAGCAATTAACCGTGGGACAGGGTCAGCAACAAAAGATGGGAGTTGCTCGTCTGTTGCTGCCTTGATCTGTTAGTTTTTTTGAATTATTGTGTAACTTCAGTGTTTAAAACGGTAATAAAAGATTAGTTTGAATTCACAAAAGTCACACAATAGCACAAACAAACTAAATGATCAACCAGCAGACGACTGGTAACTCCAGTGTTCTGCGAGGTAAAATTACTCAATTCACCAGTGGAGTTTGGTTGGTTTGGAGAACGTGATATTCAGCTTACTTAATCGTGGTTTCTTGTCAGTAAAGGCTGCCGGATGCCAAAATGAAACAGTAAAAGTATTCTAAATCCAGGAGACACTTAAACTGATATCGATTTTCTTTAGATTGACCTTTTTTAAGTGGCTTAAACACCTTTGATTTCTGACCCTGTCCACAGCAGTACAGTGCTTAGCTTCCATGCCGGTGCCCCTCCTGCCTCTCCAAACTAGACGTGTGCTGACTGTTGTCTACTGTATAGTGAATTTTCTTATAAAATTATAAAACATTTTATTTTACCTATTAATTTGCTCCTAGAACCATCATATAATAATCAGCCTCATAGGAAAAGGCTGCAAACAAGCTGATCTAAAACATAAAGGCATATAGAAGTATACAGCATCATGCAATCTATATAATAATATAATAATATAATAATATCTCCAGAATGTGTCAGTGGGTTTTATTCTGCCTTCATCTTCTCTGAACCTGGCACTGTCTCTGTTCTGGTGTATGAAGCCTTTGGTTGCCTCTGCTGCAATTTGCCATGTTTGTTCATTTTTGTATATTTTTTAAATTATGCAAAAAATAAAAGAAAAAACTTGGATTTGTAGCAATTAAGGGTACCTTGTTCCAGAATTTGACAGCTCTAACACAAAAATCAGAGAATCAGAGAGTTACGGCTGCTGAGAGAAAAAGTGTTACAACCATTCCAGGTGTCCCCTACTTTGTGTTTCTCAAATTCTTCAGTTATTCTACTGATGAGGAAAATTTAGTCTAGGTATTTGTTTTTTGATGTTGGTAAATCAACTAGAACTCGAAACCACTTGCGACATTCTCTAACAGAGACAATGATGGTTGCTACATGACCAAGATGCATCTCCAACTGTGCAAAAAAAAAAAAAAGTATAACCTTGTATGGCCGAAATTGGTAAAAAATGGCCGTATTTTCTTTGCCTTTTGTGTTGCTTATATTAAAAAAAAAAAGTTTTTATATGAAAATACAGACATTTTTTTGAAAAGTCAGGCACCTGCAGGCTTGTTTTTTAATTCAACAAAGTTATTGCAAAAATGGTCAAAGTGACAGGTGTGGCTGTTCTGGTGTTAAAGGTGGAGCAGCTGAAGTCAGATAATTTACAGAGCGCTCTGTCTTTTGCAGACAGCCCATTACAAGATAATGCAGCTCGCCCTATCTGAAAACGCCTTGCCTATAAAACTGGGTAGAATCTATAAGTCTGAGTAAACAGGGCTGCGCTTTTATGACAACAGACTGCTGACCTGGAGTTGAGGTTAGGAAATCTATTTGTAACATAGCAGGAACACTGTTCTTTGTTGCCTCTGATCTCTGCTGAATCCTGGGAAATGACTGAATGAGGCTGTCAGATCTCTCCTGCAGCATCCTCAGCTTCTCAGAACTGACATTCCTCCAGAGAGTGAACTTTGTTACGTCTTTCATATAATGCAGCTGGAACACAATGGAAATATGATGTCAAATGCTGCTTCCAGGCAAGAATGATGCATTAAAATCTGCCAACAAAGACCAGGCTTACTCGGCTTGTTCAGTCACAAATCTGCCTATTGTAGACTGAGGTGACACCTTGTCTGACTGTCCCATGGGAACAGTTAGGGAAGGAAGGCACACACCAAATCTATTCAGTCGCAATTCATTTTACAGTACACTAATAAGACATAACAAGCTGTAAAATTAGAAATAATATGCTCTTTATTAGTGAGTAAACAAACACAGCTATACCCTCATTAGACATCATGTACCTCAAAACAAGATGTAACAAGCCATACTTAAAAAAAAAAACAAATTAGACAAAAACTAGAAACAGTATGTATTTATTTAACCCTTATTTGACTTTATTAGATTAGGGATTTATGAATTAGAGAATTAGGGACACATTACAACAGAACTGCACTGTAAAACTGTAAAAGTGAAGTAATATCTGCTACTGTGAGAACACGATCTCTTTCTTGTATAAATAAATAACAAGTAATTAAAAAAAAAAATTTGAGGCTTCAAACTAGTACAAAAGAGTGTATACTGTTAACTTTTGGTGCTTTATTAAATTACAGACATTAGTATTAAAAATATGGGCTACATTGTACAACAGCTCAACTAAGAAAAATGTTAGCCTATATTGTTTGCTAGCTAAAAAGTAAAATGTATATGTATATAGTATTTGTGAGCTAACAAAGTAAAATGTCACATTGTTTGCTAGCTAGCTTTAAAAAACGTAGCTAGCTAAAAGATGGTTAGCCTGGTTAGCCTGCTCATGATAGCTCAGCAGAGAACTATTTGCTTAGAAAAGTAGATATATTAACAATTAATCCCCCCAAGGTTAAGATTAAAGTTAATACTGGGTCACATTTTAAACTGGAGTTTAAATTTAATCTTTCCTCACTTTAAGCTACTTTAAAAATTTATACTATACTAATTTAACTAAATTAGAGTTAAACCTTGGGTAATTCTTGTTGATGTAACCCAGCCTACGAAACAATACAAACAATAAGTGCCTAACAGTTTGAAACAATATACTTTAGTTTACAGTTCTGTTACTTGTCCCAAATTACCCTCAAAAGAGCTTTTCACACTGCATTTAGCCCCAGGTTAAGAGAGCAGTTAGCCCCAGGCTAATGGAGCTGTTAGCTTAGGCTAAAAGAGCTTTCACACTTGCACAATCCTGGCCCGTTCCAAAGAGGGCTAACCCCGACTTTAGCCTAGTGCTAGCTGGCTCTGCTCTGGAGCAGGGTTAGCCCCGAGTTTGTGGGGTTATCCACTGATAATCGACAAAACCCAGGGCTAAAAGCAGCCGCTGTGAAACAGAGCTAAAAGATTAAAAAAGGATAATCAGCCGGGTAACGGAAAACACCTGTGTGGGTGTACAGAGTCTTTAAGCCAGAGCTAGAGGAAGGACAGCATGAATCATATTGTTAACCCAGGTTAAGCTAAGCCTGGGCTTAGCTTAACCCTGGGTTAACAATATGTGTGTGAAGTTATCCTAGGGTTAGCCCTAAGAATATGCAATGTGAAAAGCCCTTAATAAAGTACAATAAGGGTCTAATAAAGTGTCCAATGCTGTCTCAAATAGAATATATTATTTCCACTTTTTGTCTAATTGGATCCAAAGTACGGTTTGTCACGTCTTATTAGTGTACAGTTGGGTTTATGGCATCTAATTAGGGTATAGCTGTTTGTTTACTGATGAATAAAGGACACATAATTTTTAGTTTTTGTCTAATATGACACCAAGTACAGCTTATTTAGTGTACTGTAAAATACAGTGCGACCAAATTCATGTTTCTTTAATCACGTTTTACGCTTTTCACAGTAAGTCACCTGCCTGCTGCTTCAGCACGCAGACAACCAACCCGAACCTCCCACGTGGGACTAACCACATCCATAATGAAAGGCAAAGCACAAAGGTGCAAATCAATCTTGATTCAGACAGACTCCACAGACAGAAAGACGGAGGATGCCTGACAGCCTGCCACTTTCACTACCGATGCCATGCTTGGTGGCTCTCATCACAGATGATGAATATACTTTTTGTGTGTGTGTATGTGTGCCTGTTTATACCGACAGTGCATTCATTTACATGGCAGATAACAAAAATATCTGGTGAAGGGCTTAAATGCTAAGTTTGACTCATGCAGATTTCAGGCTGGCATATTCTGACGATTGCAGCGAGCACACGTTATCAAATACCACCATCCTGACATATGACATGATGGTACTGTATGATATGGATTTACTGAGTCTCAAATCAAAGAGGAACATTCAGTAATTAATCATCTGCTGCGAAGGCACTGACGCACTAGATTCATTGCTGGCATGCAAAGAGCGTGAAGAAAATATGAACTGCACTGTACAGCCTGGACTAATGTTGTAACTGAGGGTTATCTCTCAATTTACTGGGTGGAAATCTGTCATTCTTTAAAGTGAGATTAGAGGCAGTCATACTGTGAGTGCATGAATCCGCCTGACTGCTAAAAATCCTGTTGTTTTTTTCAATATGTCCCTTCCCCAGCAGTGATAAAACATGTTCTTTAAAGTTTAACAGAGCGACAAGTCCCATAAAGTTTTTGATATATCTGCATTTTCCCCATTTTTCTGTCATTTTGTAATCAGAAGTTCCCATTGCACTCTTGACTTGAGGGCAATCCTAACTGGAAATCAGCCATTATTAATTTTAATGTGTCACTTACATTAATATGCACTGGGCGAGCAATTAGCAATTAGCAACTGTCTGCAATTAGAAAGCCCTATTGTGTTTATAATCTTATTTATATTACATTAAAAGCATATCTTTCACATTCTTTCACATCTTTACTTTTGTTCCTAACATCCAGTGGACTAGACTTGAATAAATAATGAAGTGTTTCACTGAGCTTAAAGTGACAATCTCAGACATTTTCTTGTGAGTAAAACTGTCTGTTTGGTCACTATTGCCAAATAAGCTAACACAATAGCGATGAGCCTATGGCCTACTGATGAAGATATTGCAGTCTTTAAACATTTGCAGAATTATTTTTACACATATATAATATTTAATACACAGTGGAAGCCACTTATGTGGATCAGAACACCTGGGAGAGAATCATTCTTACACAAATGCTGTTTTAATAAACTTAAAGATGCAAAACCATGGTAAGCTATATTTATATACAGAACTGTACTGTATTATAGTGTATCTGAATTATGCATAGTGCAGTAATTTAATTTGTATAGTAATTTGAAAAGTGTTTGAAAAAGCTGCACTGTATTTTCAAACAGTCAATAAATAGTTAATAGCAAAGCTGTCAGTCATGTAAGATCACTGCAAGAGATTTCCACTGTATCATATTTATTATATTTCAAGTATTAACTGGGTGTTTGTGACAACATCTCCCAGAAAAATTATGTAATAAGTTACTGCTAATGTAAACTGAACACTTCCTACTACTGCAGCTTCACATTAAAAGCATTTACTTGACAAAACACAAGCTGACTTTTATTATTATTATTATTGTTTCAGTAGTCACACGAAATGCAATGTGTTTATCACTGAGCTAAGCTTTACCATTATCGTTCATCCTAAATGCATCCACAAAACATTTTCAGCATTTTTTTGAGTAATGGAGGGAAAAGGAGCAGCCACAGTGAGCTGTTGGATGGAGAGCTGCAGGCAACAGGCTGCACACTTCCAGGCTCTTAGCGAGATAACCAGCTCCTTTCACTGTTTCCTGCTGTTCACAGACTCATATCGTGTGCAGCATGAAGTCTAATCATGGTTACTCACAGAGTGATGGAAAAAGACCAATTGATGCTTCCTAAGTACCAGCTTTTTCTGCTCTGTGCTCCAACAGGCTTTGTATCCAGCAGAACCTCAGTCAAATCTCATCATTCCTGTTAAAGATGTTGCTGGGGCGGCTGTTAAAGTGACATATGAAGGCCTAAAGTCATCTTAAGTTAGCTAAGGTTAGCGAAATGCTACCTAACTAACTAGTACTTCTACATAAATCATTAGCTAGTTATTTAGCACTTTGCTAACATTACCTAACTTAAGATAGCCTTAGTATATGTCACTTTTACAGGTTGGTCCCCTTTAGTTTTTCTTTTCAACATAACTTTTCAACAAGCCTAGCTCGTATCCATGTATAGGGGAGGAGAAAGTTTTACAGAGGCTCCACTGGGTACATAGTTTGCTCAGCTGTTATTGGAGCAGAGAGCAAAAACGGATGGGACGAGGGACCAAAATTAGCACCATCCACCAGCCAAATGCTGGTAAAAAATGCAAATGCTGGTAGATTTGCTTCACACACCCGCCAAATAAACAATGGCAATCTATTAAGTGGCTGCAAAATTTGAATATTCACTAGCCATCTGGCCAGTTGACAAAAAAGTTAATTTTGAACACTGGGAAGAGCAAATTACGGCCTGATTTCTTTATTCAAATGATAATAGTTTGTTTTGCTGCCCCTGTAATTTTGTGACCTGTAGTATCAAACTGCATTTGCTGTAACCAGCGTTAACCACAGCTTTCACCAAATATACCAGGCCTGAAAATAGAGATAGACACTTTAAATGCACCTAATGAGCTTTGGACCCGCTGACTGGCACAGGTCAATCGTGCACAGCAGCCAGCCAGGTGGCAGGGTCACTGTGTCACAGGATGATTGGCACGCTGAAGATACATCCCCAGCAACACTTATCCAGCCAGCTTAAACAATGAGTTTGACTGTTGCCAAGCTGCTCACACGTGATGCCAGGTGAAAGATTCATTCTTCAGTCGCATCTGATTAAAATTACCTGCAATCTTATGGATGCAGCGGGGCAAAAGAGAAAGGGAAAAGATGTGTCTGTCACTTTTTCTCTCCTTTGCTCAAGCCAATGTTAATAGAAAAATCTTTGATCATCTGCAACTACATCTGTGGCTTATTTTTTTCTGATTATACATGCATCTTGCAGGTAGACACACTGTGCACAAAGCTCCTTCCTATTTTCTCTCCTTATTGTGGTGGGTTTCTAACTGCAGTTGTATAAATGTGTGTGTCTCCTAGCAACATAACTTATCCCCCAAATCACTGAAAGATGTTACATTTGAAAAACAAACTCTAAACCTACAATACAGAATGAATGTTGTCATATTACTAAATTCCTGAGTCATGTTAAAGGAAAATGCAATTTTCGGGAGACTATTCAGGAGATTATTTTTTTAAATGATGACCTCCAAGTGTCAAATCATATTATTTTATCCTTTGCTGAATAATTCATATACCATAGATAACAATGATGAAACTATAATCGACTATAAGGTGTCCGACTTAAAAAATATTAATCTTCTGTTTGTAAAATTTACAAAATTGGCTTCTATACTTATGGATTGTAGAAGAAGTACATTATTATTCAGCAAAATGACCTAATATATAGTATATATTTTTTTTACATTACTGCTTCTTATCATGCTGCTAATCACCAATAGTGACTCAAAAAAGCTTATTCTCAAGTGCTCACATGAAGCACCAAAGCAATGTAAGGTGGACAAACGGTTTTATTTTCTTTATTTGGTCTTAATTTATGTTGGCAGACCAGTGAGCAAAACTCTAAGCCCTTTGCTTACTGGATTACAACGCTCTTCATGATATAATCATGTATTTATGTTTATTTCTGGCAGAAGAAACTTTCTAAAATAGACACAAAGGATTCTGAAAACTAAATCCAGCAATTAATCCAGTGTGTTGCCAGCAGCTGCCTCCACAGACTGCTGGGTCATGAGCTCTGATAAGACTTCCAGCTTTCTGTAGTCCAATGACGGTTCAGGCTGAGCAGCACCTGCAAATACAAATGAGCTGGGCAATGCTGGATGCTCCGCAAACTGAATTTCAAGCACACATTTAAGCGGGATGGGTCTGGACTGAGTTGCTGCAGTCACAGAGTGGAGAGGGTCAAGGTCAGCCAGATACAGCAAAATAGTTGGACCATTACTTTTTCATGTTAAGGGTCAAAGTATAAACTGCAGTCCAATAAAATCTGTTTTCTCTGAAGGTAGGTGTTAGTGATAAAAAAGTAAAGTAAAATGACACTTAGCCTTTGAGGAAAAAAACAAAACAGCAACAGATGTGTCCTGTCGTATGGATGATTCATGCTTGTGTCATTACAGATTATATTGCTGCTCACCAAAGCAAAAGTAGAGTATTATTTTAAATGTGCAATATGTAAGAACTGTCCATGTGTCATATTCTTACACCAAACAAAAAGAGGGCAGCGTATCACCAGAGTAACTGCTAACTGCTGCTAACTGTAGCTGCTGTTAGCTAGCAGGGACAGGGAGCTTGGCCCACCTGGGGACTGCTGTTGTTTACACCTCTAGCGCAGGAACTTTGAACTGCTGGGAAAAAAGGAGGTTTTCAAGCCAAGGGCGGGTGGAACCAGCGGAGAATGCTCACGGGGAGAGGCGCCTGAATGAGCACCAGAACCAGAGCTGGGCAAGTGGCCAACAGAACCAGGCTCATCAGTTTCCCGGTGAGCATGGCTGGACCGGGACTGAACACAGCCTCTGGAACTGACAGAGGCCAGGTTGATGACAGGGAATACAGCACCGAGGTGATGTACATGACTCTGACTCCGGAGGAGGATAAAGTATGTGGAGACAGGAGAGGTGTCAAGCAGGAGAGGAGCAAGAAAGAGTTGATTAAGGGCTTATTTCGACCAAACCAGAGCTGGTGATCATTGGAACACTGGAAAAATGAACCAAGATTGTTTTGGTGAGTTTCACAATGAGTTACCAAGGAAATTAAACTCATTTTACTTTGGAAAAAGAGAGAAACTTGAATTCAAAAGATGCTGCACAGTCGTGTTTTTCTGTTTAACAAGGAAAATAGGTGCAAGAATATTTCCTTTCTTGATATTTTGTGTGTTTATTAATTTGTTAACTCTTCCAGCTTCAGTAGATATCTCTGCAAAACAGAAAAAAGAGTCTTTGATGTAACATCAAGACTTCACTTCTTTACATTCTGTTGATAATGTTGTTTTACTCTAAAAATCTTACACATTGTACCTTTAAGAGATGGGTATACTGTAGCCTGGGAACCAGATAAATCTGCCAAGCTCATGATTTCATTTGCGCTGGCAGATGCCAGGCTGTGTTTCTACCATTCAATACATTGTAATATTAATGCGTTGGTTGTAATGTTTGATAAGTGATTATATCTTTAAAGTTATGCTCATTATAATGTACACTTAAATGTCTTAGATGACAATAATTGCTTTGACTTCGCACCACAGAGGTTATTATACAGACACTTTGTTGTGGTTTTGCTCCACAAAGTCTAACCACACTGGCTACAGTCAGTGGAAAATCAGGCCTACCAGCATGTTCCAGTATGATATTCATCACTGCAGCAGAACAAAAAACAGAACAAAAGATATTACAAAACCAAATGACTGAAATGGTGAAAGAGAATCAAAAAACATATATAATAAAAAAGAAAGAATTATGAGGTTAATCTAATCTAATCTATGAGGCTCATCAGTAAAAATCTACAATGATTCTAGTAAATACTGTTGACCCGAGGCTACAAACTGGCTGAACATGACTGCATGTGTGCCAGCTCAACAGATGCATTGGAAAACAAAAGATGACCACAGGCACTGCCGGCAGAGTCAGATATCACTGGATTGAGTGCTGCTATTGTGCAGTAACCTTGTCTATTAATGGTAGAGCAAACTCCTTTGCAACGACCAAATGGGCTTCAGCGCACAAGTCCTCGCAGCAAGAAGACCTTGGGGCTTCATGCATTATTAAAGAGATCAGAAATGCCATCCATTGCTTTGTAAATATATCTCAAATGTAATGATTTCTGTATAGAACAAGAAGCAAAACGAACTTAAAGGCATGGCTGCGATTGTTGAAGTGAGTTTGTATGAGGCACTTATCCATAGTCAGATTATTGCTGTTACAGTTTGTAGAAGCCGCAGGTGTACTGGTATAAGAAGCTAAGCAATGTGCTGCTGTGAACAGGGTCAGCAGCAAAACACAGGGGAAACAACTATTATAAGCCAAATATCGCTCTTCTAAAAGATTTGGTACAAGATTTGGTACAAAATTAACCATTTTTGACCCACAGAAAAATTCATGCTGTGTTTCGGTATTAAAAGTTTGGAGATTTCTGTATGAAAGCAATACATCCTTCAGTTGTCGGGTTTGTAGCTGTTAAGTTTCACCAGGCTGTGATTTTCCTAAAGATCACAACAGGTCCATTTTATACAGAGAGGTCAAGTTTCAAAAAAGGGTCTTACAACAATAAAATGGGTACAGTGGGGACTAACATCATCACACATTAAAATAATTGAAAAAGAGTCTCAGCTTTCTGGTCAGACCGAATTTATGCAATTCCGATAGTGTTCATGGACCCCAGTATGCAGAGATATTTGAATAAAATAGGCAAAAAATAACACATTTATACTGAATGTAAAATCTGCATGAACTTGTATAGTATACAGTGGGCATATCTGTAAAGGGGAGATTCTTGGGTACCCAAAGAACCCACTTCTATTTAGATACCTTAAGGCGAGATGACACAAACCTTCAAATTGCCTCACCAAACTTTATATTATCTCTGGGGTGTTATTTAGCCCCCTGTCCAGTATGTCATAGCAATGCAAATGGATTCCTTGGGTCTTCTGGTTTCAAATGATACCAGCATCGTCATTCTGGCTTTTAAACTGAGCCTCGCATCCCTGCAGAGTTTATTAATGAAGTAGGTAGAGCAGTTTTGGAGCATGTGATGCATGTGTGCATCGCAGTGGCGCTGCTTCAGTGAATCCAAACTAAGCCTTTGAAACACAGAAGCTGCACAATAACACCCACTAACTAACTGATCAAGGCAGCAGTTGTCTAGCAACTCCATGTTCTGCAAGGTAAAATTAGCGATTTTGCCAATGGGGTCTGGTTGAGCGAGAGGGAGCAATATTTGGTTTATTCAACAGTCATTTCCAGTCAGAAAAGGCTGTCTAATGGCAGGGTAAGTGGTGAAAATATTCTAAATATAACATACACGTAAACTAATATTGCTGTTTTTTTTACATGGACCTTTTTTAAGTGGCTAAAATAGTTTTTTTGTCCAAGGCTGTACAGACTTGCCAAGCCTCCAGATTTTCCAGGGAGACTCTTGTTTTTCGTTGCCCTCTCATGGTTTCCTCCTGTGGTCACAGTTCTCTTGAATTTCTCCCAATTTATGACAAATCTTCACACATTTTTTTCCCCTTTTCATTGTCACAACCTTTTTTGGGCATTGTGCAGTGTGTATAAGCCCTTTGGCTTTAAAAGTCTTCTCCTCAGTGAGTGAGGGACAGAGAGAAGAATGCAAAGTACTACAAGAAAGGAATACTCAAACGAATTTCAGATGCATCCATAGTTATAGGTCGTCTGCAGGCATCTGGCAGGCATCTATTTTTACTCTTTAAAAGTCACCAGAAGACTCCTACTTCAGTTTTAAAATTCTCCCTATTTTTGAGGTCTCAGGATTGGTAAATATGTTCAGCTTCTGTGCTGCTACTTCCCTCTGATTCATTAAACTGACAGCATGTAGACTTAGATTCAGTAATACACTGATTATGGATAAGAACCTCACACAAACCCTCTTCAAATAATCTCTACAATCCCTTTAAAACACACCTAATGGGTAATAGTGCACCATATTGATCCAGCTACCCAGCTAATACCAGTAAGTCATGAATTCTCTAATGATTCTGTCATTAAAGGGAAAACAACATGTGGGAGGGTATTTTCATTGAAACAGAGACATATAGATAAGACACTTCGATACAACTCCCCCTCATTTTGCAAACAACAAAAACAGCATAAGAAAACAGCCACTCCAGCGCAGCAGTCTTATCACCTGGTAAATCAGTCTGTGACTTCAAACCACCATTCAGTCAGCAACAATACTTTTCTGTCAAGGTTAATTGCAGCCTGTTGGCTCCAACGGCTGTTCAAAAGACTGGGCTGAAAAGAAGAAATGATTGGTCCTTTGTGACTGGAGCTCTGCCCACTCTGGGATTCTTATTTTTCTTGCTTTGTTCACATCCAATTTACTGGCTGTAAAAGCTGTAACTGTGTTTTCCTAATATCATCACCATCATCATTATCATCAGTCAGTTCCTCTCTTTATGTCACCAAAAGCCAAATCCTGTTACTCCAGTAAGACTGGAGACTGGAAACTTTGCAGCCCCGATAATTGACGTTACATTCAAATGAAGCTCAGCTGAATGTGAAAGCTCAAAGCAATCTATGAGACGAGAATGTTATTTTCCAATTCATCTTGACTGGAGCAGCTCCAGGTTCTGCCTTTCAGTGGTATTATAAATTAAATTCCTGCTCTGGGCTTGAGTTCCTAAGACTCATAAATACTGAACAAAAATAAAATTTGAATCATATATATGTGTGTGTATATATATATATATATATATATATATATATATATATATATATATATATATACATATTTGCTTTAAGAGTAATGTCTTGCTTGGCTGACTGCATCTTTCCCAGAAAGACAAGCACACACAGTCTGAGAGAGAGACGAGTACACATGAACCCCTAAGCTTTGCAGGTCCACTTAGTAGAGAGCAACTAATCTAATCAAGTACAGCAGCTAATGCACAATGAAAGCAGACTCATTTACTCGAGATGCCAGTCGGCTGCTTCCTGGGTGCACAAGAGAGAAAGAGGAGAAGAGCAGAGGAAGACAGAAGGAGATGGAGAGAAAGTTCAGGGTGTCAAAGGATGAAGAGATCAGGGCAGATCAACAACAGGCACTCTCTTCTTCAGCTGCTCATATCGTCCATTTCTCCCTCTTATCTGTCTGTCTTGTATTGACTTCCTTCTTTCTCAGTTTATCTATCTTTCAGTAGTTCCTCCCTCTGTTGTCTGTCTCTGTCCAAGCTTACCTGTCCTTAGTGCTGCCTCACTTGCAGCTCTTCTCCTCTCAACAACTCCTCTACGTATCGCTCCCTCCGTGCGTCTGACTCAGTCTCTGTATCCTCCAACACCTGCTGTCGGAGATCAGCCTCTCTCCCGTCAGATGATGCTGAGAGCAGCCCTCCCTCTATCCTCCCTCTCCGTCCGACCCTCCCTGTTTCTCCCTCTCCTCCTCCTCCTCGCACACATGCGTGAGTTTAACTGCACAAATGCCCCTTCTCTCTATCTCCTACTGATGCCTCCCCTTTGTTTCCATCTCCACCTCCCTTCTTTTCTCTTGATCTGCCTATCTGACAGAAAGCCGGCCATCCAAGCCGTGGGTGTTGCTTTGCTTAGCATCAGCGAGTCGGCTTGTTAATAACAGATTCTGCTCATTCAATGGCCGGATGTTGGCTTGAAAGCAAAGTTTTCAAAAAAGGGGGACATTACCTCATCTGAGAAGCGACATCAAATCTCCCCGTCCCATTATCTGCCCCGCTCTGACAGCTTGTTCTAACATCATAAAACCCCTCCTGCAGAAATTAGCCTAACCACCCCATTGTCCATTTGACACATTAGTGGCAGGCAGTTAGCTGAAAAGCTCTCAAACAGTGCAGATTTTTGGAGCACTGCTCTCACATAATGGAGAAAATCCACTTGCTCAGCCCACAGAGGAATAAGCACAGGTCAGTGTTGTCCAGTGTAGTGTACGGGGTAATCACATTTTTCCTAATCCTCTTGCACATGACAGTATAAGACATCACCACACATTACACGCACAGTCACAACAAAGTAATCTTGCATAAAAGGCATTCACTGGATGCCCACCTCTCTGCACTAAATAAGTGTACAAATTTTAAAGCACTTCATCATCCAAAATGAATCCAATGTGGAATATACATGGGAGCAGTTTACAGACAGGCGTACTCCTACTGTGTCCACAACAGGAGTTTAATATCAAAATGATGCAGAACGCAACACATAAATTTCTCATAGTTTTCATCAACAACACTTTTTCACTGACAAAAACAAGACAATAACCAAATAAAGAGTAATTTATGATGACTAAAACTATGTGCACTATGTGCAGTGTGCACATTTATGCATGAGGCACAGCAGCACAACTTTATTGATTATCCACTTCTGTTTCCTCAGGAGAATTTCCTCTGTCCTGTCAAGTTTATGACCACAGTTCTCAGTTTTGCTGCTTAAAAGTCTCACAATGTTTGTTGCAGTGACATTACTGCACAGAAGGAAACAAAAGTGAAAGCAGCCTCTCTAATCAGTCCTTCAAGAAAAACACTCATAAATCAATACAACACACAATAAAGAAATCACCTGGAAAGCTTGCACTGATTGACATCATTTAAAAGGTAATATAGCCTACAGAGACAGGTAGAGGTTTCAGGTGGGAAATAGGTGCAACTCAAAGAGACACTGTGTTCAAATTTAAACACAAGGCACAGATGTGCAACTTCTTAAAATATCTAATTCTGTTCTCTGAAGATTTTCCATTGTCCAGTAAAGTTTATAACTACAGTTTTTGGTTAATTTATTCAGATGAACTCAGGGCCCATTTGTGCACTAATGCTCACAATTGGATAGCACTGGTCTACCCAGGAGGCATGCACTCGGCACATGTCTCAAATTGTACAGAAGTATTATCCTGAAATTCATACAAAGGTAAACATTTTTGATTTTCAAGCACATTATTTTATCAGCTGATCTGAGCTGGTGTGTTTTGAAATACAAGATACGGCCACAGCTGTCCTGCGCTGATTATGTTAAATTAAAAGGCTGACACGCTAAAGACACGGTCAAATCGAAACAAATATGCAACAAAAAGAAGAATGCACTTTTGATTAAATGTAGGTTTCTTAATATTAAGGTTAGTAACAGGTTAACAGATGTTTCCTCCTGCAGTATGAGTTTAGAAATTCTTGTGAAACATTTAAATAATGAATTGTACTCCTTTTTATTCCATTTTAGACTAAAAACCAGACTAAAACTAAAACAACAACTAAACAATGACTAAAACTGAATGGCATTTTAGTTAAAAGACTATGACACTGAGAACAAGTGCAGTAGTTTTCAATATCGTGCAATTTCACACTTAATATCATGCACAATATTTCATACATCATCAGGTGCAATATTATGTTTTAATACTTTTCAACATCACTGTCAACATTACATTGCATTGTTTTGTTTTGTTTTTTGTTTGTTTTTCATTTATTTATTTATTTATTTATTTTTATTGTTACGTTAATTTAATACTCTGTTATTTGTATATCTTATCTTATCATATGACTAGAACTAAATCTAAATTTGCTGTCAAAATTAACTCTGTGCTATGCTCATTGCACTGTAACACAGGTCTAATCCACAAATATAGGCTAGTACTCCATGCAGGTAACAACAAAAGTTAAAAAAGATCTATAAACAACTCATCACATTACCAAATGTGCTCCACCTTTCGGAAAACAGCGTCAGAGAAGCTCAGTCTCCAGAATCGCATCCTTCCTTCTCCTGCATCTTTGCTCTGAAGCATCGCCTCTGAAAACAGATTCAGCTGCTTGCTGGAGTTACACTTATAGTTCTGCTAAGAGTACCGAGCTGTAGAAAATGTAATGGAAGTCGTGCCAATCGATACGCCAGCCTGCAGGCCCTGAAACAAACCCATAAGGGGATGTGAGCCAAGCTTTATGGCGGCATGTTGTCCACACCCACATGTGTGTATAATGTTACAGGTAGCCCAGAGCTATAGCTTAAATACACACACAAGTGAACACACAAAGCCTGTTTTCTTTTCTTTTACTACTCAGCAGGTTCGGGGTTACACAGGATAACCTACATTGTGGTTTTCCAGTAGAGGTCCCAGGTAAGCTGCCCCACCACTCACTCTGGGAGGATAGTGTTTCTTCAGGGAGGGCAGGAACACAGCTGAGCTCCAACAGGCAGAGAAGGAGCATGAAGCTTGCAGGTTAAGTACAACCAACACCTTTCTGCCTGTTTCAAGCCTCTGCACTGCCAGCCAGCTGGAGCTGAAGATGAAAGAGGATCTTTGCTTACACGGGGCAGAACAAATGGGTGTCAAACCAGGTCAGGAGGAGGCTGATTAAACACACTTATTAGTGTTTTATTCCAAGTGAGTACGTAGGAATTCAGCGTTGTCAAGTTAATCATACGGTGCGCAATTTGCAAGAGGAATCGTATGTGGGTCATGCTGAGACTCTTCTGACTTTTTTTTTTCTCCCGTTTCTCATTTCATTAGTTTCATCCCCCTTTCTCTCTGTCTCTGTCTCTCAGAGTGACTGTCTGCTTCCCACTCTGCTCACAGTCCTCTCCTGAGGCAGCTGAGACTAAATTTAACGTTTACACACCACCAAACTGCAGAGAATACGCTTAGAAAAAGCATCAGTAACACTTAAATTTACAAGAATCTTGTCCATGTGACACCCAAAACAAAACATGCTTAAGTCCTCTTTCTTTAAAAATGTAGAGTAGCTGGAGTCTCACTGGCCTCATGCAGAGCTTTCATGTCTCCATCTCATCACAAAAAGTCTGCAGTCTCTACGTCTTCGGTTCCATTTATTTATTTGAACTGTACTGACACAGACGGTACCATAAGCTCAAATTTTGTAAAATGCCTCTGCATTTGCTGCTCCTCTAAGTAAACTTCAGCGGTCAAAACTGTTGTCAGTAGTCCTTTAAAAATGTAAATGCTCCTCTGCCAAAGGTCCCGCAGCTCTCTGGGTGGATGAAAAATTCAAGGGGTCCGAAAAAAAATAAAAAGTACATGTGGTATTATTGTGGAAAAGTCCACACTTTAGTTACAGACAGAGGAATCAGATGAAGGATTCTGACTCCCTTTGCGGTCAACATTTCTAACCTCGTGTGTCAGCAGGTGGAGGCACAGTTACAAACTGTGTGGGAGTCTTTTTGACTTTTGTTCACTGTCCCGATTCGCCTTTCAAGGGTCAGTACAAGAAAAAAAAAAAAAAAAATCAAAGAAAAAAATACCCTTAACCAAATCGACAGCTTTTCCACTCTGGTTAGCTTGAAAGAAAGTGTGTTCAGGCTGATCTTATGTGTGTATCAATTATTCTGTGTGTATCTGACAACCATGGAGACTTAAGCAGGCCAGTACTGAACACAAAAACAACCAGAGCTGCAGAAAGCAGTAGTTTGACCATTAGTGCTATGGTGCAATGTTTTTTACAGTCAGGGTTTTGTTTGTATCGCTCACGTTGGGTTGTGATGATTTCATGTAATATGTATCGTGAATACTTTCTATGCCATCACCCAGAGACTAATGTTAGGAAGTTAAAGGAGCAGAGCAGCAATCAGCTGTAACAAAAATGTCAGGATGGTTGAGCGTGAAGCAGCTGCAGATGGATACAATCCAACCAGCACCCCATAACTTAAAAGCTTAAAATTTTGATGCATTGAAATGCATAAGGGTGCATCACTAAATCATTTTATCATTGCATCTCAGCCCTCTGAATCTGAATCGAATTATGAGGTACTAAGAGATTCCCACCCCATGTGTGACCACCCCAGGAGGAGACGAGGTGAGTGGGGATAAGAGCCATGCTAACCCATGTGGGACTTAAAGCTGCTCCTGGATAACGTCCGGGCAGGAAAATGAGGCGGATGGAACGGGACTCTGTCCAAGCAACGGTAACCAGAGACTGTTGTGCTCATACAGGGAGACCCGCTCCACCACAACACCATGGGTCAAGCACCTGACAGGCGGACCATGTTCTGAGCTGACACAGCGCTCGTAAAGGATTCCAGCAGGATGATTGAAAGCAGACTGTGTGTTTACATCGATGACACTTGTTTCCCAGATGTTAAACTTTTTTATGTGAAGATGTCGAACATATTGCATCACCATCTTGATGCTGCCTTTTACATTCAACCGGATGCAAACTACCATACTACACTAATTATTTCCTGGTTGTATATGTGTATATGTGTATAACTAAGTGCATATATTGTTTTACTTTAATTATCTGCATATATGTTATGTGTTTATGTAGCATGAAGGGATCGTTTTGAAACCCTGTGTTGTGTAATGACACATAAACTACCCTGATGCCTCGGTGGATGTGTGAAAGCATGCGGTGACACATTTTACATCCTGCATCAGCAGATCAGCAGAGTAGCGTGGTTTCATGCTACGCTTGATCTACAATTGGTGACAACTAACAAACGCTCCAACAAACAAGACAATGCACCAACGATGGGAAGAAAGAAGAAGAGTGTTAGCAAAGAACATGGATGAAAACAAGCAGAATTTTAAATATTTTTTAGATAAATTTGCAGTTTTATGAGGAGGGAATTGCACTTAATACAATACATACAATGTATTTTGAAGAGTAAAGCTGCCTTTACAGTGGTTTTACTGCTGATCATGTGAGGGCACCTTCAATCTATAATATGTAATATTAAATGTCCAAAACACTAGACATATGTAATATATTTTATCGAGTTGTGTACTTATATTATCCCAAATGTTTCCAACACTGCTCAAAACCAGAGAAATGTGTAATTTATTCAAAGTAACGGTATGTTTCCTGCTAGCTGCTATAACTTCTATGAAAACACGGGTCACGCTACATATGTCAGAGTAAGGAGGGAATGTGACTCACCTGTGAACATGTCATGTCAGATAGATTTTCATCATCAATGGTGGTAGTTTAACAATAAAGATAACACCTCCCATGATCACACGCTACTTCACGTCATCATCAAACTACGTCTTAGTTTGTGCTTTGGTTTGTTTACAAGTAAACTGAGCTCCTCGGAAGGACTGCAAGGAGAGAGGAGAGTTTCAATAAAAAATGTAATTAACATTGTGGGACTTGGCCGTGGCCCTCATTCTCCTCACAGCTTGAAACCAGGGAAAGGAAGCAGTTCTTCCACACAACAGCAGTGTTGTCAGCGCTCCCAGAACCCTGCTGGCTCTGATAATTACCTTGTGTTTGGGTGGCCCTCTCTATTGATTTTGGCAGTGATAAACCTGGACCCAAACTGAGTGTGAAACCACGGGACCGACAGTCGCGCAGGTAGCATATGGAAGACTGGCTGCAGCTCATCACAGTTCACCAACACAACAATTCCCAGATTCACTGTCAGACTGCACTCAGGTGTTGTCTTATGCACCCATTTGTATCTAATTTATGAGAACCCACGAAATCAAGACTCACATCTATGTTAAAATTGAATGTAATTAACAAAGTTGACTAAAAATAGCTGAAAATGTGTTACTAGATAATCCCTACATGGCCTTGATGCAAGCCCAGCATGCACTGGGCACAGTGCACCCTGGACAGGTCACCAAGCACGCAGGCTTGTACATTCAGACAAACATGAACACATTAACATCTGTGGACCTGGAGTTGGGAACTCTCAATTGTCAGTAGGTGGAGTTTGAGATGCCCTCTCCAGACTGCATAACAAATCTACCTACGGGTATCAATAAAGTTACCTTGAACCTTGTGGCTGTTGGTTAAAATGTCTTAGAAAATATGTTTCTGTAAAAAATACTTTCTGAAGCACAGCTCAAATTGAACAAACAGCTATCAAAAATAATAACCTGGAATCATTTTGACCGAATATGAGGGCCAGAAAATATTGATCGTGAGCTACGGTTAGTCCTGCTGGCAGGAACTTAAGAGAAAGAAAAACTAAGAACAAACTTCTTGTGAACAATATCGGCTCCAAGGAAACCAAACTACACTTAAATATGAGTCTGTTTGACATCAGATGCATTTGATTTAGTTACTAAGTTATTTCTCAGCAGGTAAATTAAGACATGACATTTTCAGAATAAAATCCGACAGTACTGTCTATCTAATCCTGAATTGATTGAATGGCGAGTGGATTGAGCCTCGCCCCACTCTGCAGTGTTCCTCAGTGCCCCAGTGACTAATAGGCTGATTAGAGTCATTATGTGAACATGCCAGGCTGTCAGCAGCTGCTCCAGGTGGGCATGGCAGCCGCTGAGTGAGGAGCAAAAAAAAAAGGAGAAAAAAGAAAAACAACAACACAGGCGACCTCAAGCTGAGACTGTAGCAGAGAATGATAAGACACTGAGATGCTAATGAGGAATGAAAGCTGAGTAAGAAATGCTGGAATATGTTAATGCTGACGCATAAAACCAGCATTCACCTGTATGATTAAAAGTTTTCTCGTTTACAGCCTTGACTCAGTGAAGTGGGCTCATGCCTTTGAAGGAAAAAAAATAACAAAAACTGAAACCATTTTCCACTGCTGACAATAACAGTGGTAATGAGCCATACTGTAACTGTCAGTTGACCCTTCCTAAGTCCTGCCCCTGTTTTGCTTTGTTCTCAAAGAACAGTTGAGTAAGCTCACCTGAAAGAACCTTGGTTAACTTTTTCCTTTCCTATTTCCTGTACTTTTATACTCTATGTGCTGGGCTCGTCTATACTGAAAAGAAAACTGTCTAAAAATGTTGCTTGGAGACCTATAACAGTGACTAAATATAGTCATATCTTATGATGGCCAGTGTTAGCAAAATGCTAGCTAACTGGCTAGCTAATGATTGATGTAGATGGAGTCCCCTCCCAGACTGTTCTGCCTAGTCCTCCTCCTCCTCCACTGCGCTATAATGGCTAATATTCGTTGCCTTGACGACAGACCCTTGTTATCGCCACAGAGCCTGTTTAATGTTGTGAAAGGCTCTATTTTAAACATAAATCATGACATTTTCCTTAACTTATCAAAATATTTTTTTGTGCCTAAACCTACCCAAGAATTATTCTTGTCTTAAACCTACACAAGTAGTAAACGAAACCAAACTGCGAGTGGAAACCGAAAACAATAAGTCAACTAAGTCTAAAAAATATCCAATTATCCACCACAATCTCCTTGCTAAACACTAGGGAGGGACTAGGTGGACTAGTTTTGGCTAGCTAGCTAGCTGCTTAGCTAGCTAATTAGTTAGTGTTACACATATTGTAAAAGTCTGTCAGTATGCTATTCTCTAAAGTGTGTTTTTTTTTCATTTTTTAGGGGCTTTTATTCATGAAAGGTCACATGACATAGATATGTTGGGTTTTAGAGTGATTCCCCATGCCCTGTCTCCCATATGCTTCAACAGAACTGGCACCACTGAGGTCTGGTGCCAAGCAGAACATTAGCATGTTGGTTAGTGATGGAATGATCCTTCCTTTAAAAAAAAAAAGAAAGTTGACTGAGGTTCCAAAAGGGGCGTGACGTAGGAGGGGTCAATTGGAAATCTCATCACCAAACATTACATCACCTTCAGCATTTCCAAACAAAAGAAAGTGACTTGACGACACTGATTGCATAAACGTCACTGTGCAAATGTGAATAATGATTTCAAAGCTCTTTCCGTGATCAACACTCATAAACCGTACATGCCTGAGTGAAACAATCGTACTTGACGACATTGATTGTATCATTGCACTAATGTGAATATTGATTTCAAGGTTCATTTTATGAACAATACTGAAGCAATTGTATTGAGCTGTATGAGTGACCCCGGGAACGCATCATTTCCTCCATCATTATTCTCGTTTGCTCTCCATCATCCAACTCAGTGAGGTATGTGCGGTGCCTTATTGAAGACTCTCCTGAGATATAATAGAGCTTGATTACACAGAGTCGACCTCCTGGTAATGTTAAATGGCTACAACTGCAAGCAACATTACCCCCTCAATAAGTCCGAGCCATTCAATTAATTAGCTGAATACGTCTTTACTAAGTGGGGAGGTTAATGAAGCACAACTGGGAGAAATATAGGTGCTTTTGTGTGAGTGTGCTGTAATATTATAATAATTAGTGTTTTAATAATGACTGCATACATTTAGAGAATGCAAAAACATCTTTCAACATGCAGTAATACAACAACACCACTCTGTATTAAAACTGAACATAATAATTTTCTAAAAGATACCATTTAAAACTTAGCAAAAGGTGGATAGTGCTTCAAAAAGATCCTCACATTCATGGTTCATTTCTCATGTACCATTGTAGCTGCAGTCTCGCCTGCATTTGACCGACCAGGTGCACAGACGAACCCCATCTGCTGAAATAACCTCCTGCATCACTGTGCTTCTCTCCGACTGTGCCCTCCGCACAACCTGCATAAGCAGACCACATTACAACTGCATTGGGTCATAGCGTTTTCCTCCGTGAACTCATGAGAACTGGACACACCCGCCCGGGACACAGCGGGGGTCTCTTTCCTGCCTAGCTTTTTGATGCAGCCAAAATAGCACACAGCCAGTGCATCGACTAAAAAAGCCAAAGCCGCAGCGCTTTTTATCCAAAGCTCAGCTACTCTGGCTCTGTCAAACATTCCCAGAGACACGGCACGGGTTTAATGAGTTCTGCTGACCTCTAATGTTTTGAGCACCTAGGGCTCAAGTTAAAGTGAAATATTGTCATGACAACAACTAGACTATTATGTAAATCCATATCTAGTGTGTGTGTATACTGTAGATTAGATATATGTGAGCCACAAACCACTTATATGTGATGTTTAAAGTAGAGCCAGACAGATAAATCAGTTGGTCCCATATTGGCACATCACATCTGTCTAAGTCTGTATCAGTAGTTGTTTCACACGCAATGATTTGTATGTATAAGTTAAAGTACGGTACCAGGATTTTATTCATACTGTATTTAGAATATTGCCTGATAATTCACTATTAGCATGTTTTACTCACTAAAATTAGCCAAAAAAAAAAAAAATCCAGTATCGGTTGGGCTCTAGTTTACAGTGTGCATGTTGTTACGTGCCAGTTTGTATTTCAGTGCCCATGTTAACAGGCTAGAGTGTCCACACAGCCTGCATGTGCAGTGCTGTGTGGAGGCTCACCTATTTTTTTTCCCACATGATGCACACAGTTCTTGGTAAAATACATAGTATAAATGATCTGTTGACAGTCATATCAACATTATATCAGCAACAGGACATCTCTTACTACAATGTTGTTGTCTACGTCTGTGAAGTACGATACAGACTAGTGCGGGTTTTTTTTTTCACTCTTTTCTCTTGTCTCTTCACAAAACATCTCTTTTCTTCTTTTGCAAACTCTTCTGCAAACTCAGTGTAGAAAGACAGGGCTTTCAGCGGCTGTCACGCAGCAGAAACGTGGCCCGTGTGGACACCACAGCATGTGGAGCCGCAGTGGTTCGGTGACGGCGCCCGTCACGTGCTGCTCAAGCGTGTAGTGTGAACAAGTCGTTAGATCTTATGTCCACGTCGTGTTTTGGGGGCTGGGATGAAGCCTCTGTGCAGTAAAAAAAAAAAAAGCTATGCTTTGTTTCTATAACAACAATTTCTTGAAAATTCCTATGACTGCTGTTGTTAGACAGTCTAGCATCACCTTGGTTTTATTATCTATTTGTATCTATTGATTTTACATTGATTTTTGTATCAATGACCAATAAATGAACCTTGTATGTTGTAAATAATACTGTGTGCACATACTGTATATACAATAAGAATGATTATTCATTCCTTCTAGACGTAGCTCTGCAAGGCAATCGGTGGAAGTGCCTTTCATGCCTTTTAATGTTTGGATTTGTGCTATTTTATAGATAGCCAGCTTAAATTGGACCGCCTGAGGCTCATGTTCTGTGATCTTATAGGAGCCATAGCTGCGTCTACAAATGTCTAAATTCTGTAAAATGAGAACGTCGTCAGAACTGATGGGCATGATAGTTACATGCAAATGTGATCACCCAGTCTCAGAGCGAGCTGTGATAAATATATGTAATTCATGCGTTGAACTGACACTTTGTGATGTGAGAGAAACAATAAGTAATGCTGGGGTGGTGACAGAGGGATGAAGGCGAAGGCAGTGCTTCTTAATTGATATCATCAGTAGAATCCACTTCAATCAGTACAGATGAAGGGAGAGACGAGATCAGAGGAGGCTGAAATGAACTGTGCAGAGCAACAGATGGTACAGCCAAATGACAGCTCGGCCTAAAAGACCGGGAGACGTCACAGAACATAAACTTGTTGAACCCTAATAAGAATGGTATAGTATCCAATCAGTTCCACAGCCTCATTAAGTAAGAACTTTTGTTCAATGATGAGTTTTGGATAAAGGAATCATTTACAGTGATGGAAGGAAAACACAAAGAAAATGACCTCATGCACACTGTATGTTCTGCATCAGTCCAGCAGGAAGGTGGTAAAAATTGGTGGGTGTGTTTTCATTGCAGACTCGTGCCCATAGCTAGAACTGAAGCCCCAGGATCTCCTGACACCATACGCTATACTACCAGGCTAAGACTGTCAAGGAATGGTTCAATGAGCAAACTGTGTGGGCAACCAGTTCTCATCCCACCTCGTCACATACCAACGATTTGTCACCACCCCTCGGTGCCTGATACTGAAGCAGAAGGTGCCCTTTAGTGGCTGTATGTGACAGGGCCAGAAAGCCTCTTTTAACATCTAGCTCACGTTATGAAACTGTCGCAGGTTGGTTTTAGGCACAAAAACTACTTGAGTAGATTTAGGATAAGAAATGTCACTGAGGCAACATACAAGACAAAAGTCACACAAGAAAAATCACGTCACTGAAGCAAGTCACAAAATGAAAGCCACATCAACATTATGTACGTAACTGTCAACATTTTGGGTTCACATGGGACATGTTTCCTGGGTGAAAATCCTGAGTTTGTATTATAGCGTCCAATGTCGGTTAGAGCCCACCCTGATGGGTAGAAACTTCAAGGGCTGTGTAGACTGGGAACTGAACCGAGGACCTTTCATAACACAGTCAGCTGCAGTAGCTGTATTCTTGTGTTACATATGTTTCGCCACACTAGAAGCACGTCCATGTGTGCCAGGAGTGAGACTTAACTAGGGGGACTTCTGCAACCAGAGAGACAGCATTGGAGAGATCCCACCAATGCAACGTCCAAGCTTGGTTAGAGCCCACCCCAAAAAGACAAAGGGTCGAAACCTTAGCAAAGGGTCATGCATCTGTATTTGTGTGTTACAGTGTGAGCCATCCATCCACCCCACACCCTCTACAGTATATGCAGACTTTCTCATTGTTTATGGAAAGCTCAGGGTATCATAAACAGCTGCAGAGGCATTTACAGTGATGTTACATGAAAAGCCCGGTGCATCTCTTCCAGACGCTAACAGGTACCTTGTGCATCTGCATGAGTCACCGAGGGGCGGTGACAAATCGTCAGCACTTGATGAGATGGAAATGAGACTGGGCTGGTGTGGGAAGCAACATGAGGTATGACCAGTGCTGGGGCTAATGTATTACATAGTACTCAGATCACTGTTTTGTTTAGTTTTGCAATTCAAGTCTCAGGTTTTTAGTTACATTTTCAAGTAAGCAATTCGTTACATGGAAATTTTACTGAATTTCCACCAGTATAAGAAATACCACCCATTGCACCTGCCACCAGAGAAGAGAAGACTGAGGGTGACTTTTTTGTATTACAGACAGAGGACACACAGTGCCTACAGCCTTTATGGACACTGAAATCAGAGAGTGTCTCTCAAGTTGGGTTTTGGGATAGATGTATAACCAGTTCTCCATAATCAAATCTGTCTTTGAGCCAGTACCCCAACACCATCCAGTGTACCCACAGAGAGGTTTTTAGCTTTGGAAGTTCCTGATCAGAGGAACCTACTGTCTGACACATGTTTTGAAAAGCATCAAAAGAGAGTAAACTACTGAGAAAATTGGTTGGGTGAGTCTGTGGAATTTGAAAAGTCTGTGCACTTTTTATAGGCATGTGTTTTGAGAAGTTAACTGGCTCTTTAGTTGAAACATGATGTACTGTAGACTAAACAAACCTGTGTTTTATTGTTTTCATAGAGGCAGCTGTGTAATATCCTGCTGCACAGTTCACTGTCAAATCATCAGGACAATATAAGCAACAGGTACAAGGAATCGCAAAGTGTTTTTTTTAATTTTTGGTCACGCAAAAGTGCTCCAACAGGTTACTTTTCTCACTTGGTAAGGGTGCAACATAACAAGTTACTTTTTAACAGCAGTACTCTTGTAATGTAACACGACCCAACACTGGGTACGACGCAATATTAAGGAAGGCTCTCCTCATGTTTTGTTCACATTTTGCATCTGTTTTCCATCAAGAATGTTTGATATGGTAAATCGAAACAGCTTGTTTGTCCCCATGACAGTCGAGTCATGCCCTGGCTCAGTACACAGGCCTTAATCTGCCCATTGAGCTCCAGTTGGCTACTTTCTTTTCCTGTTTGCTTTCTCCTCACGACACTGGCTCCTACATTAGGAGGGAGAGCGGCCATTAACTACAATCTGAAGAGGCACAGATGCCCAATTAGAGACCTCTTAGCCTCACTCTTTTTCACCTCTCAACAGTGAGGACCACTTCATTACCACCCAGCTCCTCATGTCACTCAAAGGGTTGTTCAGACTCTTGGCCCTGGAGCTGCTCACAGTGGATGGCTGCAGGGCAACAGACACACCTCCAGCTGTGCACATACATAATATATTTATGTATGTATCAAATTATCTTTAAGAGGGACTCCTGGAGAGGTGTTGCCAATCAAACAAATTAATTAAGACATGATTTCATTTATGGTTAGACTAGAAATACTGATCAAGTTGTTCCTCTTTATTTGCTGCATCAATACACTCTTAGAAGTAAGGTTTTCAAAAGGGTTCTTCCAGAAGGGCTGAGGTTTTGGCCAAAACCATTTGCATTTGAAGAATCATTTTGTCAAGAAAGTGTTCATCGAGAGTTCTTTTGGGATCCATCGTTTTCATCCAAAAGACCTTCTTGGAAGAAAGGGTTCTTCAAGGATTGTTGAAATCCTTGAAGAACTCTTCCATTCTTCCGTTACGGTAGAAGCCCCTGGGTGGGTTCTAGATAAAACCTTCGGAATGGAAAAGGGTTTGCAATAGAACCCCCTGGGTGGGTTCTAGATAAAACCCTTGGAACATAAAAGGGTTTGCAGTAGAACTCCCAGTATGGGATCTAAATAAAGAACCTAAAACTCTAATAAAAGGGTATGTGGCAGATGACAATGGGTGGGTTCTTGTTAGCACCCTTAGAAAGTAGAAAGATTTTGGATAGCAACCCCAGAAAGGATTCTACAGTAGATGGAACTGTTGCACCATAGAGGGGCTCACCTTTAGAACCTCTCACAGGGGGTTCTGGGTGAAACTCTGGGTAAAACTCTCTGAAGGTCATTTTCCACTAAATAAGCTCAGGTTCTAAGTGGTTTTGTTCTTGGCAATATCTAGTGAACCAGCCCACATTTCCACCAGTCTTGAGTGGAACCAAGGATGTCATCAACAGCATCAACAACCTGTGGAATATGACACACCCACTTTGGTTCCCAAAGAAAACCATTTTTTGGTTCCAGTCGGACACAAACATTTCAGGTTCCAACCTGGTTTCTTTTCGGTAGAAATTCTCAGATGTTTCAAATCAGGTGCCGGCACGGGGCCGGTTCCATGTGATGGAAAAAAGGGTTCCTTCATAAAAAAGCTTCTACCAGGAACCAAAAAGGGTTCTCCTATGGGGACAAGCTGAAGAAGCCTTAAGGTTCTAGTTAGCACCAAGAGTGTAGACAGTAATTGTAATTGTACATGTCGTTCAGATGTTTTCCCCCCGTTTGAGCAGAGTAGACTTGTTGGGGGACAGAAATTCCCACATCCAGAATGACAGTTCTTGCAGAAATGTCGTGGCATTTATTCTGGCCTCCTTACTGCAGCACAGCAGGAGCTTTAGACTGAGGCAGATAAGCACCACCATTATCGAGAGCAATCAAGTTAATGAGTGTTTAATTGGGAACACTGCGCTGTGAGCTGTTTAGCACAGTAAAATAAGTGTGTTCCCACCTTTCATGAAGAGCACTCCCCCTTGTCCAAATGATTCAGGAACACTCAAGTGACATCAGCATGAACAGAACGTGTTTGTGTGCCAGGGTGAGATGACGGAGACGGTTCTGCTCGGCGAGACTGACAGTGAAGTGTGGGCACTGTATGTGTCTGTCCTCCCCTGCACACACACTCACACGCACACACCCAGTCAGAGTCTTACACCTGGCTGGTTGAGGATAATGCTGTGATGGATTTGAGGCAGCGGCACATGGCAGGGGATCCAGGAAAGAGAGTTTTTAATGACAGACAGTGTGGTTTGAAGCCGCTGCTGCAAATCTCACCGACATGGTGCAGTTACTAACACAAAGAGCTTTGGAGGCTACATAACAGAGATAGAGAGAGCCAAACACAACACATCACAAAACTGACACACATGCTAATTAAAGGGATTGTTAAGACTTTTTCAAGTGGGGCTCAACGAGCTACTTATCCAAAGTCAGTGTGTTACCTGTGTAGGTGGACACACTACAGCAGGGGTACCGATGTAGGAAGCTAAGCAATGTACTGCAGTGGACTGGGTCAGCAGCAAAACATATTTTAGCCATGTAGAAAAAGGACTCACTTAAAAGCTTTACCTTGGCATCAGACAGCCTTTCTGACAGGAAACAGTCATTTTAGGTTGCAGAACACAGGAGGGAGCTCGTCTACTGTTGCCTTGTTTGCTTAGCTTGTTTGTATTTTTGTGTGACTTCTGTGTTTTAAAATTTTGCTCAGAATTCACTGAAGTCACACAATAACTCAAACAAACTAACCAGTGGAGGCAGCAGTAAATCAGCAGCTCCTGTGTTCTGTGAGGTAAAATGACATTCCAAAGGAGTCAGGTGGTTTTGGAGAGGGTGATATATTATATACTATATTATATTTGGCTTGTACAAAATTCCTGTTTCCTGTTGTAAACAGCTGGGTAAAGCTGGTTTATGCTATGTTTAAGCTTGGGTTATGAAACATTCTCAATTTATTACTTATGCCTTTTATGTGACTTACATAAGTTAAGACTATTTCTGTATAGTTATTTTTAATGCCAGCTACTGAGTCATATTCTCCTTGAAATCAGATCAAACAAGCCTGTGTTTGCATTTTCAGAGCTAATGTTACAGTGAGTAATAAGTTAGCCTTTTAAAATAAAGCAGGAGGAGATTTTTTGGTAGATAATTTTATTTTCGACGCTATATTTTGTAGTTATTATGGTGGAAAACTGATGCTTTTTGTCTATAGGGGCCTAGAAAATTAACAGAATATGGCAGTTCCTTTTAGCTTTAAGCAGTGAAAATATTCTAAATATAGCGCACACTTAAGCTGATATTGTATTCTTTTACAGCAGTACATTGCTTAGTTTCCTGCTGCTACTACAAACTGGAGGCATGCTGACCACCACCACCACTGTAGGTAAGACACTGATAAGTTCCTCACTTCAAATAATCCAAACAATTCCTTTAGAAACAAACTTTTTCTTAAGTGATCCAACCATCAATGGTATTGAAGAAAGAAAACATTAAATTCAGAGAAAAATAAACCACTCAAGAAATCACTAAAAGAAAGGAATTATTAAATACTAAGTATGTTATTGATATTTGTTTTTTTTTCAAGTGCAGTCTGAGACTGATGGAATACACAATCGACGTAATGACTCAGTGATTATAATCAGAGAGCCGTGCTGAGGAGAGCTAGTGAATGCCCAGCCCAGCCATTAGCATTCGCTACAGACCTGTTCACAGCAGAGAGGAGCCTGAATCCTCATAATGAAATTCGGCGGGTGTGCGAGGGTGTATCCCCTTCTGATGAGCCTGAATCATCCTTACACCTCCAATTTTCCTTTGCCACCATACCATCCCATCGGCCTCTCCAGACTCATTATGACTCAGGACTGAAGCCCATTTGGTTTATAATGACAAAGAAACACAAAAGGATCCACTGTATTGTTTTACTGCGTGTGATAAACCCGTTCTCCTCCTATGTTGGCAAATATCGAAATCTTTGTCATGCCCCTCCGCATCAGCATACGATTTGTTAAGTTTTAACAGAGAGGATGGTCCAATGGGAGTCCCAGCTTATTTTTAAGTAACCTGGCTCTTTTTGTTCACCTACCACTTGGAAACCAACTCATGAACGACTCTTTTTGTTTCTCCCCTGAATCTATATAGTGTAGAGAATATTACAGATACAAGACAAACTGACCGAAGGCTGGGTCTTAGAGAAAAAGGCACAATTACAAATCTGTCTAATAATTCAGCATCAAGGACAGCACCATGAATTTATCAATACACAGTTACAGACTCATATTTCAGAGCCATGGTCGGGGCCATAGATTCTGATTTGCACGAACCTCAGTCAGATAAAGGATCAATGAGTCAGGCAGAGTTACTAACATTCAACTAAACAACGCCTCTATCCCTGAACTACTCGAGGGTGTAGAGGGGGAATGGCAGGTGAACAAGGGGGATGCATTTTGGTCATTTTGCTAACAAGGGGGATGGAAAATGACCTGCTCATCATCTCATACTGATGCAAAAGGTACTCTTTAGCACAAGGCTTGAAAAATGTGTCTTCCAGTCTGCGGCACGATGTCCAAAATATAATAATCCAGCCTGAGAAATTATTTTGTTTTATTTAATTATTTTTCCTAGTTGTTCCATACAATTTAACTAGCTCTTCATATACACTTGAAATAAAAACGCAATTCTGAGTTTGATGAAAGTACAGACAAAACCAACAATCTTCAGCTAGCTGTTTTCATCAGGGTGAAAGTATGTTGGTAATAGAAATAAAACTGCATTTTCAGTAATATTGCACTTTCTTGCAGTACTTGAACATTGAAGTGGCACTCCTATGAGAATGGTAATACTAGTCGCAGCCCCAAGCCAATTTGAGTTTGAGGTTAGGAGTTCACTTTTGGTTTCAAACCCTGACTTCTTGGGTGAATGTCCTGTTTCTTTGACCCATTGTTCCACCCCACCTCCTCGTGGTCTCTATCTTTCTACTATGTCACCTGATGTAGATGGGTTTACATTGAAGTTAGTTGAAAGCCTGGTGCAGCTAATACAGATGCTAAAGGGTACCTTGTGCATCTGTACAAGATGCCAAGGGGCAAGACAAGCGCCAGTATTAAGAAAGAGAACAGACTGGTATAACATACACACAAACACTCAAGAAAATGTTGTTAATATTTATTCTCTGTCTCTCTGTTCTCTTTTCATTTCTGTCTCTAATTGAATTCAAGAATGGACTGTGCCCAGTGTCAATCTATACAAAATCCTGTTAAATACAGATGTTAATTACAGCATGATGACATTTAGACTCATAAATCAATTTCTAAATGCTTCACTCAGTAGAGACTCAGGACAATATCCCAGCTTTCATTGCTAAAACTGAATGGAAAAAATGTAAGTTTTTAAAAAACTAGAGCTGCGATGATTAATCAAATAACCAATTATTAAACTATTAAATTCATCACCAACTATTTAGATAATTGATTATTTTTTTGGGTCATCATTATCATTCATCGGTTTTTAAAGATAAAGCATCCAAATTCTCTGATTTCAGCTTCTCACATTTGAATATTTTTTGGTTTCTTCAGTCCTTTATGACAGTGAACTGAATATGTTGAGGTTGTGGACAAAACAAGACATTTTTACCATTTTCTGACATTTTACAGACAAAACAAGTAATCGATAAATCAAGCAAATAACTCACAGATTAGTAATGAAAATAATCATTATTTGCAGCCCAAATAATCTTCCATTGCGAACAAATTCAAAGTCTTCAGGGCGGCCCTTCACACTGGGGCGGTGACATGCAGAAGTTGTGTTCCGACTTCTGAGAAGAATCGGGGGAGAGCATTGTGTCGGCAAGGTGTGTCCTTGAAAAAATCCAGGGGACGTGTTTTTTTTAGCAGCCATTCTTGCCACAGTTCATGCAGCTACTTTGCATTTAGAAATCCCCAGACGATCAGTAGGCTGTGGTAGGTGGTGAGATCTCTGATTGTCTGGTATTAAAAGTTTAGAGATATTTGAATCCATGGCAAAAGAAACTTTATATTAGTATGTCTACATATTACTATAATTAGGGCTGGGTACCAAAATACCTACTGAACCGAATCACAACACACATTACGGTGACTCATTTCAGTGTCTGTTGAAATGGTTACCGTCTAGTGCAGACATTACAGACATATCACTGAACGTGTTTAGTCAACATACAGCAAATCTCACTCTACAGCAGGCAGCCTTCTGCTAGGTAATAACCACAGTAAACATGGTTAAAATGTTGAGCTGAACGGTCTGAAATTTTTCCGCATTTCACTCAAAATGATTCCAGCGCTGGTCAGGATGTCCAATAAACAATTGTGTGTAAATGGGAGAAGCATCAGCACAAGGGATGCAATTCTTTTGTTCCAGGATGGCAAAGTTATGACCCACGGGACATAACTTCACCATCCTAGATAAATAATTGTGCACGGGACACACTTGTAAGCAGAGAGATGGCCTGATCGATACGAACATGAAGACCACTGACGATGACAGGATCCTCAGGTTAGAAAATATTATATTTTTCAAAAGAGTTGCTTAAGTTTGAAGCTGTAAATTTTATTCATTCTGCTGTTATTAGTACTGTAACCGTAGTGATAATTTATTGTAGTTGGGTTAGGTTTTCTTTATCTTGTAAATGTGTTCAATATTTAGTATCTGTGTATATGTATATATATTTAATAGGGCTGGGCAACGATTAAAATCTTTAATCGCAATTAATTGCATAATTTGCGTGATTAATCACGATTAATCGCATTGTATACGCAAACTCCAAGAATGAATTCAAAAGTAGTGTAAAGAGCACTTCTATTTCAATGTTCTGCTGCCATATGAACGAAAGTGCCATAACATTTGTTGTGCAAACACTTTTAACATCAACACTTATCAGTAACACATATTTAGTGTAAATCTCAATTTAAAAAATGTTAAAAAAAACAAAAAAACAAAAAATAATAATAAATAAAATAAATAATAATAGTAATAATAATAAATTAAAGCTTATTGCCACTGACAGGACATTCTCTTTATGAAAAATTAAAAAAAATCTACCAACAAAATCCTGAGCCACAATCAGGACAAACAGGCAATTTCTGAGGTAACAGCAGAAACTTTGAACAGGGAGCAGCATTACCAGTCTATGGCCATTTAAAAGCTCCGTGACTTTACCCTTCTCTATGTCTGCTTTGGTTTTTCCGCGTTTTCCTTTTTCCTTTCCCGGTTCCGCAACAGCCAGCGCTATTCTCCTTCTTCTTCTTCTGTTTGAAACGGCGGCTGGGCTGGCAGCCAGCTCATTGGCGCATTATCGCCACCTACTGTTCCGGAGAGTGAGTCAAACCCCTACACCGCAGCAGCCAGCAACAGACTTTCGCAAAATAAAAGCATGTGAGCAACATGCTTTAATGCGCGATAAAGTAAATATCGGCGTTAATAGTCTAATGAATTAACGTGAAAATAACGCGTTAACTTGCCCAGCCCTAATATTTAAGTGTACTTTAAACTGTTAATGGTTAATATAATAACCATAATATAGTTAATATAGTAAATTCAAATTTACCTCAGCAACGAAAATGCTAATCTTTCATTTCATCAACTGTCATATTGTGTTCCCTTTTTAAAAAGCATCGCTCAGGCACTATTTAGGCACAAGAACAGTTTTAAAACTGGTTTTTTTAGCACCGATACCGAACCTTGACTATAGTAATATAATAGCAGTAATCATATCAATAAATATAACAAAACTACATGGAATTGAACATAAAGTTATGTAACTCAGCACAATAAACAAGCCAGTTCATTATTGCGCTACAGTATAAATGAAATGTTGCTAATCTTTCTCAGTGTTTAAAGTGGTTCTATCAATCTTTCTGTGGCCCTTGATGGTGGAGTTCTCAGAGGCCAGGACACGGCCAGCTGGTATTACACACATACTTGTGCTCCCTGTCTCCCTCCATCTGCTCTCACTCCAGTATTTACGGCCACACGTTCACTTCTCCATGCTGTGAGACTACCTGCCAAGGGAACATTAAGGAACATTACAAGCTCCACTATCTCCGCTCCGATCATATGCAGATGTCCAAAGCCATAAGAGCGGACGGGTTTTCTAGGGGAGGAAATAATTTTATGCGCAATTGAAAATCTTATTATGAGCCAGGAAAAAGCCACATTTGAGATAAAGAGGAGCCCAGGTCTGCTTATGGTTTTACTGCTCTAAAAATAGAGGTCTTACCACCTTTTTTTAAAAAAACCTTTTTTAACTATATCTTTACTCAGGTCATCATATTGTCTCCAAAAGAAAAGCACATTTTGAGAATATTAAAGTGAAGAAGCCTGCAAGTGCCTGACTAAGCATTAAACTGACGGACAAATCAAAGTCTGTTTCTGTGCTCCTCATGCTGAGTCAACTGGCTGTTAAAGTATGGAAAAGACCTTGTTTATCGCTGCAGAATACAACAGAGAGTCGTGCTGACAGTGAACATGGGAGGAACAGAGAGACAGTATGAATGCTGACATAAAGTGCAATCTTATACCTCTTGATACAAAATACAGAACCGAACTCGTCCATGATGTTCTAGTTTCTTTATGATTGAAGTTAGATATCTAATCTAAACTGTAGTTGCTCATGTGGAATAGGAAAAACTGTCTTCCATCTCAAAAACTTCAATATGCCGGAAATGTAATATTTGAGCAGAGAGTGTCGTGAGCAGTCGAGCATGAAACAAACTTTGCCGATGCATAATGTTGCTTTTTCAATAAGATGACTCACCATAAGGTTCTGGTCCTGGAGAAGCTCTTGTCAACTCTGGAGAGAAACAAAGAGACAGAGGATTAATCTCAGTTCACATCACATGCATTACTAAATGTTGATTTAAAAAAACTACAAAAAAAAAAAAAAAAAAGAAAGAAGAAGCGAAACAGGGTAAGGATGCTGCAAAGTGCCGACTTGGTGGAACAGTACCAAATACTGAATAACTGGAGTAGATGAAGAAATGTAATTTTCTTAAATGACACTAGCAACAGTACTTCAACAAAGTACTGTACTTGAAGAACCAGTGTGTAGGATTTAGTGGCATTTAGCAACACCATCATGCAAACACCTCATCTCACCCCTAATTTCCCAGCATCTAAACAACATAAAAGGTCCTTTCTAGAGCCAGTGTTTGGTTTGTCTGTTCTAGGCTACTGTAGAAACATGGCGGTTCAACATGGCGGACTCCGTAGAGGAGGACCCCCTCGTCTATAGATATAGACCCTTGTACAGCCGACGTCATTGAAAAGCTGCGCGTGCATTTTGGTGAGAGAAGTAGCGAGATGAGTTATCAAGCTGCAAAGGTTGAATTAATCATTTTACCACCACCAGAATCACCAAAATGTCTGTTTGTTGAGTAAATGATACTTCAGAATCGATATTCCAGCGGTCGATATAATTTGTTCAAAATTCCGACAGGATCATGACCGTCTCAGAGCAACCGGTGGCGTTTACAGCTGCAAGCTATTAAATACGTTGACTGGAGTGAGGACGCAATCAAAACTGCTCGTGTTTGCAGTGGCCCGTTGACAAGCTGTTGTGGTCCGCCGTACTTCCGTTGCCAAGATGCGTGGGCAGCTTTCTTACTGTTTACAAACTGTAAAAGGGTCTATAAAGGGATCATTCTAAGGTAACAAAAACACAACGATTCTTATTTTCAGGTGATTATAAACTAATGAAAACAAACTTATGAATATTTTATTCCATTTCTGCCATATTCTGCCAATAGATCACTGTGAATCTGGACACTGGAGCTTCCATTTAATTTAATTTATTTTTGATTCCACCAGATTTCCCGTTACTTATTACTTTGAAACATAGCTTTAAATCCAGCTACTCTTTTCATCACAGGAGAAAAAAACAACCACCTACTCCAATGCTATCAGTTTAGTTCAAAGTGCATTTTGCATTGTTTGAACAGTTCAGTTTGAACTTGGCTGTATGATCCCACCCCATCCGGACACAAACTCTTTGTGACACTCCCCTCTGGCAGGAGGCAGCGGTCCGTCAAGACCAAAACCTCGCAGCATAAGAACAGTTTCTTTCCTTCTGCAACTGCCCTCATCAATGATGCTCATGACCCCCACTGACACTGCCCCCACACCACCCACCCCTCTCTCTTACACGTTACATTAACCTAATTTTCAGACACCTGACTCTATTTTACACATTGCAATATCCCTTTATACTTCCACATTCAATGTCAAATCTTTGCATACAACTGCACAGCTCTGTCATCTATTTAAATATCAGTAACATCTGTAAATATTGTTCCTCTATATTGTACATTTTTGTTATTTTTTTCTCGTGTTTCATTGTGTATTCTCTTTTACTCTTCTATTTATGCTATTTATGTTTTTACTGACAGTACTCGCCTTAGTCTTTATTTATATTTGCAGTACTATGTTTGTATGCACCAACATGCCACAGCAAACTCCTTGTAAGTGAAAACCTACTTGGCAATAAAACCATTTCTGATTCTGATGGTTAGAATAGATAAAAAACTGAACCATGAAACCTTTGTTTAATGTCAGATAAACATTTTAAATAAAGTTGTCTGTGCCTGTAGTAGTTGCAGTTTTTATGCTGTGGTTGGCTTTTTATGGATTCTTAGTATCTGTAAGTAAGCACAACTTTCATTTTATTGGAGTGGTATTTGTATCTCTGTTTTGACTCAAGTAATGGAGTTGTGCACTTTGTAATTTTCAGATGTTGGAGGATTTCTAAACATGGTAATTTTGTTTTGCGATGAATATAAGAAGATATTTTTATGGGCCTAACTTTGCCATATCAAGAACAAATGTCAATCGAATATTTACTCTCTTTAAAGAGTAACTTCAGTATTTTCCCACCTGGGGCCCTATTTTCCCATGTTTTGTGTCCAAATGACTAATGGGGACAACAATTTGTGAAACAGGTCCAGTATTGATTGAGACCACTTCAGCCGTCAGTCTTGAAACAGGCAGCGATGTATGTTATAGGCAATCGCACTTGTCAAAGTACGTCCACTAAAAGTGCTTGTTTTTCCACTTACAGACTTAAATTGTTTTTCTAAGTGTCATTATGAAAATGATCACTACAGCAACACACCTTTTTAAAAAAAAAAGATTTATATCCTTTTTGTTAACCATAAGATACATTGCAGCCCCCTGTCATGGCTGCTCAATACTAGACCCATTTCAAAAACTGCCGTCCCCATTAGTCAAACATGGGAAAATAAGTCCTGGTTGAAAAAATACCAAAGATAGCCTTTAATGTATGCTCTTCAATCCACTTCAGTGTTCATCAACTAGTTGCTGACTTTGTTTGGCTACAGTTTATTGAAGGGCAGGAGCCCTCTGCTGTGGCTGCAAATGACACTGATGAGACTTAATCGAGTTGTGGGCTATAAAACCAAGACAATGACCAGAAAAAATCATAAAATACTCCACAGAGCTCAGAGGAACTGCAGAGTCGGGTGATGATTCTCAATAATGCACGTGGTGATTTGATCCATAATGAAAGAATATTGACTAGTGCAGCATTAATGTTTTCAACAGTGTGCCTCCAGGAAGCCAGATGAGTGTGATCCACATTGCCTCCCTCCACCGCTCCCTTTTCTTCCCTCCACTTCCTTTATCTACTCCTCTGCCTGCCAGCCACTTGCTAAGTACATCCAGAGTGGGATTGTCTCAGAGATGGGAAGGGGCAGCTGGCAGATGTGCTGCCATGCAGGCAGGCAGAAATATCTAGAAATGTCTGGATGTGGTTGTGGCCAAATAAAACAAGTTTCACAGAAGGAAGAATCCAATATCACATAGGATAAAAGGGGAAAATTAAAGGGATAGTTTGGATTTTTTTGTAAGTAGGGTTGTATGAGGTACATATCGATAGTTGATGGTGGTCGCCCCTAGCTTGGAGAAGCATCAGCAGTAAGCTAAGCGATTTACTACTGTAGACCAGGCCTGCAGCAAAATATATTTTAGCCTCTTTAAAAAAAGTCAGTATCACTTTTCACCACTTTGCTTTGCCATCAGGCAGCCTTTTCCCCTTTTCCAACAGGGAACCACTGTTCTATAAGTCACACAATCAGACTAAACAATCAAGGCAGTGATAGACCAACAACTCCTGTGTTCTGTGAAGAGAGGAGGAGCTAGACTCTCATCACAGAGGGGGTGGCCATTCTTGAAGACCTTTTATGATAAAATAATTTCAAAATATAAGTATTATATGTTATGCATAAACAAAAAATTGTCATTTACTGAACCAAGCAAGCGTATGTCGAAGAAAACATGTGGTTAAGACACTTTGTCAGACAAAATTGTTTTGAAGAGCAGGTTTCCAGTCATGTTCAAAGTTTTCAGCACTGAGGAAGACAGACAGCGACGGGCTGTCTCTCTCACTCCTTGTGTTTTAATGCACCTGATTTGGACTGTGTCTCTTTTTTTTATTAACCAACTGTTAGCTAGATTTAAAACAACAACACAAACAGCAAACAGGAGCAGCTTAGTATTTTGGGGGGTCCTGGAGGTGGTCACTCTGCTTATATCTGCTAAGTAAAAATTTCTGTTTTTGCCAAAGGAGTCTGGTGGCGTTGGAAAGAGTGATATTTGTCTTCTATAACAGCAGTTTCCCATCAGAAAAGGCTGTCTGAGGGCATGGAAAAGTGGTGAAAATATTCTAAACATAGCACACATAGGCTCAATATGGAGCAACTGTGTGTCCAAAAAAGAGTGCTGCAGTTCAAATAGCACTTTGGAGCCATAGACTGCTATAAAACTGTCACCATCATGTGTTAAATAGGCTGAAATCCTATTTAACACGTGATGGTTGAAGTGAGCTGTTTCCTCTGCCCCCTCCTCCCCGGACTCAAGGAAGCTCAGGCTGCAGGAACACTGCAGGAGCGCAAGACGGGTGAAACATTGTACCTTGACAATAACAAATCAACAACAAAATCCTCCACTGTAAGTTGATCAGCTGTTTATAGCTGTCAGTTATCTGTCAATGTAAAGTTGAGCCTCAATTTAATTCATAAACATCTGCTCCTTCTAAAAGCTTATTTAATTATTTCTCTTAACACATACTGATTGGTCATTAATTTGACGTAAGACTATTTAACAGGCAAACAGAATCAGATATTCCGTCCCAGATTAAACGCTTCGAAAGATGACAACACGGCTGCAGTGCTGTCAAGTATTTCAACTTAGAATGTTTCCTTACTTACTCACGACATGTCATGGTCATTTTATGATAAATTACAGTAAATATTTTATGTCAGTACTCCTGCAGCTTACAACAAAACCATGTGGAAAATATAAGAAATTAATTGCAGTGCTGTTACATGGAGCGATGGGTTTATAGAAGGAGAAAGCATGTGCACTTATAAGTCAAATTAACTTCCAGAAAGAGAAAAAGAGAGAATACAAGTCGGAGATAAAATACAGCGAGCCAGAACAAAGTGGTTTTTCTGTTTTTCCTCTCTTGATGCATTATATTTACAGCGTGTTAGTGGAGTTTTGTGCGGCTGATGCTCTCGTTCCATTTACTCTGCATACAAATGACTCGGGGCAAATTCTTCCACCTGGATCAATCTTTGAAGTGGACGCCGCCAGTTGTGGACAATCAATCTGCTGATAATCACCGCTTATCCCTTCCTCCCCCGGGGCGAAGCCAATCAAATAATTACCATTGTCATTGGATGCCGACACACTCGCAGGCACTCGCTCCATTCGTCAGCAAAACCACAAAATAGAAACAACATAAAGGAAATTGAAGCCACTCTGCCGACAGACTCCTTCAAACAGAGAACTGAAGTATGCTTTAAATTATAGTGTGCAATAGTAATGTGTCAGGGAGACTCTATCTCAGCTCTATGTGGGGTTACTGCTGGGTCAACTGAGTCAATTGTCTACCTAAAAGAAACATCTCCAGTCTCATCCTTTCTAAGATTTCTCAAGAAATAAAACATACTCCGAAGTGTAATGGCAACCTGTGTGACTTTGGCAAGTCTAACGCTACAAATCCAACATTTTATATTATCTGTTGACATTGACAGAAAGGCAGAATATTGATTATTCCTTTTCCTCTCTCGATCTCATTCAGAAACCTTTTAAAATGATAAATGAGATTTCCAGCAATGTCACAAACCATTTAAGACTCACTCAAGGAGAGTCTGGAGTCAGGGATGCATTCACAGGCAACACTCACTGCACATCACATGTGATTTACAGTACCATCGCATTCATAAAATATTCATAGAACCGTATCTTATCCTGTTTTAGAATAATTTATTTATGCTCGGGAGCGTTTGGGATGTGTAAGAGCAGAGTGCCTGAACATCTGCCCTTCACATATTCAACAAATTTATTCAACCTCAGATACACAGCTTCACCTCATCAACCTTACAGATTTTTCACTGATTGTTTTTGATCTTTTCTCTCAAATGGGAAATAACTAGTTCCAATTAACACTGTAGACTGGCAACAATTGATATGATTATTTTCAAAATCGATTAGACTGAGATCAAAACTTGAATGACCCTGATGGAGGCCACAAGCTGAAATGTGTTGGACATAACAACAACAATAAACCTGTTCTGTTTGCTACATGTGCTGCTGCAGTTTTGACTTCTTTAGATTTTTTTTCCTTCTCAATCCACCTTGGAAGTAGGTGAAGTTGTGCCAGAGACCCCTACGCTGCTTGAACAATGTCAATTAGTCTATTATTTTCCCTGTTAATTATTTTGTTTAGAAAATTAAAACTGTGAAATGACCATCACCTTTTCCCAGAGCCTACAGGGTGACGTTAAAAATATTCAGTTACATTAGTATTACACAGGACATGATGATTAACAGCTGCAAATCTTCAACGGCTCTTCAACAGCTGAAAAAAACTAATCCTGAGGACGTCAGCCCTGCATGGACTGGAGACTTAAAATTTTCAACAAAAACTGCAGGTGAAGAGTTTAAAAGAAGTGGGTATTTGAATTTAGAATTTTACAGTTTGATTTAGAACAGTTTATTACGCATAAATCTACAAATTCACATAAATAAATGCTTAGCCTCTTACAAAAATGACAGACACTTTAGTAACGCAGTCAAAAACATCACACACGAGTTTGCAGCCTACACACAAAATTATAGTACATTAAAGTTTATTGTTTACTTTCAGCCTCAGCTGGACAATAAAATAGTAAAGGTATGTCTTATGCTGCAACGTTGCTCTCTTTCATTGAATTGTGGAGGAACATTAAACTACTTTTATATGTTGGAAAAGATGGTGGAAGGAGGCAGAGATCAGCAGCGAGCAATAAAAACACGCCCAGTATTTGGAAAGTGGACATCTGGGCTCGTTTCAGATTATTATTAACTTACTGGGAAGCACGAACTGGACAAGATGCACGGATCTGCCAAACAAAAATTAAATACTTTAGTTGCAGTAATAAACAACAAATTAGAGGAACCACGTTCGTGTCACAAACCATTCAAGATTTACTCGAGGCAACACGTACTGCAAATCTCCTGTGATTTACAGTATTACCACCTCCATAAAATATTCAGTGAATATTCAGTTATCCCATTTTAAAATTTTATATTTATATAGAAGAGTTTGGGATGTATATGAACTAAGTGATGTTTTTTCCATCGTCAGAACAACTTCAGACCGTGTTTTAGCTGAACATGCCACCCTTTTAGTTCGCCGCTTTGACCCTGAGCTGACATCTGCAACCATAAAGAATAAAGCAATCCCAGCTAATGAGTCAAGAACTGAGGAGGAGCTTCACACTTTTAACTAAATCTATAGCAGCTTTCATAGCAAAGGAGGAGAGGTGAGTCACACAGCTAGTGGATGCAGCCTTTTATATTATAGATGGTTGTGGTCTGACTTTTGAAAGCACGTTCTCAATAAGAACTGAATTCAGATTTATCTGACTGCTTGTACAGATATTAATTGATGGAAAAAGTATCCCATTTGCAGGAAGAAAACTGAGGGTGAGATATATTGATGCACCAAGATATATCTGAATCGCTAACAGGAATCAGAATCACATTAAATCCTGAGAGCAGTGAAGACACACTCCTCTACACAGGAGGCAAAGGCAAAGAAAGACTGATGCTGCAATCTTTCTAAGAGTAAATTGTTTGAATACTTTAATTTAATAAAGCAGTGGGTCAATATTCAATTGCATGTCCACACCACTTGGTGGCAGGATAGATAAGTGGTCAAATCATAGGCTGATAACATGTGTTATCTGTGTATCTTTGCATGCCTGTGTCTTCACACTGTTATCACTCTTTTTCTGCTGCTCTGTGGCTCTCCAGCCTGTCACTATCTCCAGCCCCTCTGTCTCTCCTCCCCCCTGTCTCTCCTCCTCCTGTCTCCTGTCTCAGTAGTTTGTCTGTTGTAAAAAATATTGGGAGGGAGAGGATGGGATGATGTAAGTAATTGAAACAGTATCGCTGCAGTGTGTCTGACATCAAACATGTTATTTCATAAACCTGCTGCAGCGTGCACACTCTTTGCACTTGCTTCTGTCATTAGGTGAAACTCACCTTTGTGCATGACTGTAAAATGTATTTGGCGTGCAAACAGTGACATTCTGCGTGTTGCTGGTGAGGGCTTGGCTGTTTTGCTTGTGTTTGTTGCTCAGTGTTGAGAATGGAAATATTAGTTTTCCAGTCAGCGATACGCTTGGTGATTACCCCCTGCTGACACAGGCAACACACTGTTTTGGTGTTAACAGTCAGGAGTGAGAAACAAACCGACACATAAACAACTACACCTCCGTCTAGTGTGGAGGCGTATGCACACATATAAACAGGCAGAAGGTAACAAAATGGGCCTGGCTATTATGACAATATAATATATCATTGAGCTTTTACATACACAACTGTCGAAAAGTTTGTTATTGACTGACACAAAAGCTTCATTCAGAGGACTTCTCTATATCTTTAATGGCCTTTCATGCATGTAAGTTGTAGAAAATCCTCTTTACAAATAGATATTATTTTGTATGAAGGGTCTCAATCACACTGACAATTGAAATGGCAGAAAGTAAATGTAAACAGTAAAAAATAAACAGTTAAATAAGAATATAAGAAATGACCAGACATTGATAAAAGAAATTGGAATCTTAGCATCAGAATCTGTGCAGATTTGGAAATGGAAGGGTAGTCGAGGGTTAGCATTTTCTGCAACTGAGTCTTCCTAGGACCTGCCGCCAGTGTTAGCAAAACACAAGCTAACCAGCTAGCTAAGGATTGATTAGTTAGCTAGATAGCTAGTGTTTTGCTAACATAGCTATCAGATGTAACTAGCTAGCTAATGATGCATAGACGTATATGAACTTGCAACAGACACAAAGATGGCGCCCATTCAGTCCAATGAGAACTGCTCACCAGGCACATGCAGCAGTTTCTTTTCTAGCTTCCAGGTTTCATGATATTCAGTCCACTCAATATGCACAGATTTTTAAATCTCTTTTCTCGACTCTTGGAAACTTTTGCAAATATAAAACTCCAAGCATAAAAAAAATCATGATAAAATAATAATTGAGCTTGTTTGTAAAACTGTTGTCAGGGCACCTTGAACTGCAGACTCTTTTGGGCCAATGGGAAAAACTGGAAGCAAGGCTGAGCAGCAATGTTTAGTCTAGGTTTTATTACACACATCGATTGATGTTGATTAGCCAGCTGGTTAGCTAGCATCTTGCTACAGGGCAAAAGATTAGCTAACTGGTTAGCTAACTAGCAAGTGAACGGTTGATGTAGATTAGCAAGTTAGTTAGCCAAAATTTTGCGAACATTAAGATGTGATATGTCACAAGTTCTCCCACAACATCTTTTAACCATCTTTTCAAATTTAGTTTTCTTTTTTATCTTAGATAAGCTGAGCACATAACACATCTAAGTACAGGAAACAGGAAAGGAGAAAGTTGACCGAGTTTCCAAAAGGGCTGAGACTTAGAAATGTCAAACAGATGTCAGCTGAACAAACTATGGACTGAAAATCACAGTTTAAACCTTTGTATTCAATCTAACTGCTGAGCAGACAGCAGAGGGCCCAGAGGAAAATGAGTTCCAATAGCCTAATATTTAAAGCTCACTGCAAACACAGTTATGGCTCAATAAAGATTAAGGTCATTGCTTTTCTGACTGGAAAACAAATCCAAAATCGACGGGTATTTAGAGGAAAACGGCAACAACACTGTGGGTACATCAACAAAATGAAAGTTTTAATTATTTTAGTATTTTGCTTTTTGGAACAAAACAATTTCAAATGTAAACTAGAGGGACGCTTGCAGAGTGACCATATCTCACAATGTGTCCGCCCCGTGACTTGGATCTGTGCCAAAATGCAATGCATTACTGATGATTATTTATCGTAAATCTTGTTGTGTTAATATTTTGTTAAAGCACGAACAGTCATCCCTACAATATTATCACAATATCAATAAATACTGATGATGTTTTTGGTCAAAAATATTGTAATATTTGATTTTGTCCATATCACCCAGCTTTACTTCCTTTGGCTATGACTTTCCACCAAGTTTCATGAAAACTGGGCTCATAGTTTTTCCATAAACCTACAGACAAACAAACAATCACCACATAACCCCCTAGTTGGAGGTAAAAATACATCAATATAACAGGAATTCCATATGTTTGAATGTTAGTGTATATATTTGGGAAGTGTTTTCAATAATTGGTCATAGCAGGAATTGCTAATAGCCACGCTTCAGAGCTAATTTCCTCATGTCTATATGTCCTTACAAGCAGAAAATTATCTCCCAGCGTCGAGATCATTTGATTTTGAATGAGGTGAAATAACCTTGTTGCAGTGGATAATGCTATTGATTATTTTATGCATAGTCACAGATAGTCACAGATCTTTTGACTGAGTATCACGTGGATTTCACTGAGACTTAAACACTCTCTTAAACCACAGCACGCCTCCATCTCTAACAGGAACAGGGAGATAATGGAAAATTGAGCCATTCAGACAGAAAGCTCTATGAATTACGTTAAATGTGAGGAATCAATACGAGATGCGGCTTAATGTGTTCATCACCTTTCTTTGAGTGGAGGGGACGAGGAAGCGTGAGCATTCAGAACAAGACGGTCAAGAGCACTTCAGTAATTATCCACCATCAGCACTCACACTCCGCTAGACGTGACAAATGAGGACTGTTGTGATCTGTTGTGTTCAGACTGCGGGCTTCAAACATGTACAGTGGTAGTAAACGCCTGTTTTTCCTATCTTCCATGCAGTCCGCTCTCTATGTGGATCTACAGAAATGGCAGTGAACCAGAATTGTCACCAGCTAATTTAATTTTTCGAGCAGCGATAAAACTTTTTAGCATAATTGGACTAAACTGAATGCGGCTTTAGTAGAAGTGACAAGCAAACCCTTAAGGGGGAAAAGGCAGCGTTTGGCTGGTTGCTGGGAAAAGATGCAGCTTGGCAGCGTCCTGATAATTCAAATAGTAAACATCTGAATCGTCTTGAAATCATATGAAGAGCTGAACAAAATGTGTCAGCAGAATAAATCATCAATATCTGGACTGAACATTAATAGAAAGAAAGCTGCCTTTAAGGTCAAGAATCCAAATGAAAAAGCAGAAAATCCTTTTGATTTGGTTGTTTTTTTCAGTGTGTTTTCTTTTTAGACTGCTGACGATCCATGGGAAACCTTTTGCCTTCATTAGTGTTTACAAGTTGTAGAATGTGTGTTGATTTTTACCTACTTTTGCCTCATACACACACACACACAAACACACACACAACCTTGTGCTCTCATATAATCTCTGCTTCTGTTGAAGCAGACATTTTATGTGAAATCTGATGGCATACTATGAATGTAAAGGGCTTCATTTCTTGGTGTTAAAATTTAAATAAAAATATTGCAGTGGGAAAAAAAACTTAACAACCAATTTAAAGTAGATTATTTTCTCAGTCAGCTTCTTTCCATGAGCGATGGGGTCCTATCAGAACACACTGCTTTGATAAATGGTAAACACTACACCCAACAGAGTTTGAATCTCCGCCACCAACGTTTTGATTAGTAACTGTAATTTAATTACACAGTTTTTCTCGGTAACTGTAATAGATTACCATTACATTGATTTTGCAGTGTAATTACATGTAATTAGTTACATGGAAGTAGGTACTCTCCAGCTGAGTTATCAGACAGTTGTGTGAAATTTTGCCATAATTAACAAAGAAATTTGTGAGTCATGGCTGAACATGTATTTTGGAGGACATGTGACCAACAAATGATCAACTCATCCTGGAGACTAAGTGGACATTTGTGCCAAGTTTGAAGAAATTCCCTCCAAGCGTTCTTGAGATAGTGCGTTCGAAGGAAACGGATGTACACATGCAAGTGATCACACAATCCCTTCACATGATCATGTGATCATTCGATGCCGAGTACAGAGGTCAATGAAGAAAACAAATCTGTAAAGGGTCTCTAAAGTGTGAACAGAAAAAGTAATTAATATAAAAAGGCTCATAGGCAAAAAACAAAAAAACAAAACAAAACAAAACAAAACCTGTGCAGCTAAAGAAGAGAAAAACCAGCAAATTAAAGCAGATTATTTTCATAATCAGCTTCTTTCTTTGAACGATGGGTTAATATCAGAACACACTGTTAGAACAGTTTTGGTTATTTCCTGATTTGAATTCGGCAGGGCTCATCTGGAAAAAGGCGATGTCACATACTACAATGCACCAATCAGGATTTAGCAAAGTTTAAATCCAAATCTGTTGTCTGCTGGTGGGTTTTTAAGTCACTGTCAATGAAATCTCATCAAACCACACCCACACAGACCGGACAAAAAATATTAACTGAGTTTTTAAGTGTGAAACTTTCAATAACTAACACCAAAAGTGTTTTTTTTCAATTTTGATGTTGCTTATTTATTATTTATTATTATTTTATTGATGAATATTTCATATTATACAAAAATACTTAAATTTTTAAGTGTTTGGAGTCTTTGAGTAATAAAATACCATTTCTCATTAAATTTTATCTGTATCAGTAGGCAAATTAATGCTGCAACTAATGATTATTTTCATAATTGATTAATCTGCCAATTATTTTCTTAATTAATTGATGAATAGGGTGGTCTATTAAACATTAAAAAACATAATTTCATGGAAACCAAGGAAATGGGAAATTGCTCATTTTCAGCATTATACAAAACAAATATTGAACAAAGACATTCATAAGATGACAAAGTGTAAATTAAAAAAATATGAGGATGGGGGGTGGAGGATGCAAGGGTGACATCCAGAACTAGGGCTGAAAAATTAATCAAAACATTATCAAAATCACAATACGGACCAAGTGATTTTGTCTGACCAACAGTCCAAAACCCAAAGACATTCAGTTTACTATGGATATAAAACAGAGAAAACCAACACACCCTCAAATCTGAGATGCTGGAACTGGGGAATGACTTATTAATCAATTATCAGAATAGTTGTTCATTAATTTTCTGCTTGACTAATCACTGCAGCTCTGATGCAGATGGATCAGAGCCACGAAAAACAAACTACCTACAGCTGAGCAGCTAAAGCGCCTGACAGTAAAAGGTGCACTGGGTGTAGAATCACTCCATCCTCCTCCTCAACACCACCATCAGGTAGGTATAAAATACCTTTGAGGGAAAAGTGAGCGGTGGGTTATGCACACAATCCGATAATCCTTCACTTGGCTGAACAGTTGCCAGTTGTCTTCGGGCTTTAAGCTGACTTTATTCACCAGCAGGGAAGCAGCCAGCTGTAATGTTAAGCCTGTGAAACCACCAGCATCATCGACCAGCTTCCTCCAAATCTGCAGTTTACCATCACAACCTCCAAAAGCAAGTCACATCAAACAAGGCCTTTAAGCTGGTGTAGGGGTGTTTGTGAGGGGGCATTGACCTCGCCTGCTTGTTTCCTGTGGTTTATGGATTTAAAGGAAAAGGTTTAAAGGAAAAGATTACTGAACATCCACCTAAACAAACAATGGGACTCATGCAAGAAGCCATTTATGAACACATTTTCTCTCATTTTAGTTCATATCCTTGATTTGCTCTTATTTTGTTAGAATGAACGGTCCTCATGCAAGAACATTTTCATATTCTTATCTTAAATTTCTCTTAATTTTTTTTGTACCAAGGGCTTGTACAAACATACCACGTCAGATTCAGCAAACGTTTGTAACTATGTAAATTATCCACCTGTGCAAATCTGAGTGCACGTGCATGAGACTTATAATTGCATAAGTAACGCCCCAATAATACCACATAAGGCTGCACTTCCTGCTCCTTATCTCAGGAAGTGTTCATTCATGAAAATGGCATCACGGAGTAGGAACTTTTGAGTTCAAATCCTGCTTTCAGAGATCCATAAAGGAAAGGTTTTTATTTTAGCAGTGTCAGTAGTGGAATTAAGAGACTGCTGAAGCCGAGGGACGGGAAAAATGAGTGCTGTTAATCTGTGGTACGTACGTCATCGCCACAGCAAGCCGATCTATGACTGCAGGAGAAATAGGGGGTCAAGGCGAAGTCTTATTCACAGACACGGATGAAACATACATGCCATGATAATTACAGATGATGATGCAACAGAGGATGTTCCCCTGGACAGCATCTTGTATAAATCTGAATGTGGAGATGCGACCTGACATCAGGTAATCGCCAGTTTAAATTAATGATGATACTGTTCGGCTATATGGATAAATTTAGAATCAAATTATGATCAAAGTTAAAGATGGATGTTGACATTGTCATGAAATGTAATTTAGGATTTTTTGAACTCAAAGTTTCTTCAAACTACAGTCATCTTCAAAAATCTTCAGTTTGGACAACAGCAGACTAACTGCACATGACTCCTACGACAGGTCTGGACCCGCTTATAAATTGTGTTTGTATCTGAAAGAAAATGAAAATATGAGAAAATTGGTGAATGCGGCAAGTTCTCCTACATCACTCGTACACACCACTTGAGAACAAATCTGTACGTATGAGTGGTTCTTGTATGAGGCCGACTGATTTCTGTGATTCACCGATGTTTTCTTATTTTTGCTCTTCTGATCGAGGAGTGTCATTTTGGGTGGCCATTAACCTCGAGTATGATTGTTTATGTGTGCAGTGTGAGGGGAGACCAGTTTGCATTGTTTTCTTTTGTAGGTAGCCTTCTTTTATTTTTTTACAAGGTTAATTTACTAAAATACTAAATCATAAAAATACTTTTCCATTATGGGGTGTGGAGCATGAATCTAGAAGTCGAAGACTCAAAAAACATCACGCACATCCAAAAAGATAAATACTGGATGCTGGACAGAAGAACAAATACAAAAAATACAAAAATAGGTCCGCACACCAGAAACTTCGGGCACCAGCCCTTCATCAGACAACTGATAACGTCTGATGAAGGGCTGGTGCCCCAAACATCACATGTACTATTAAATTTCCAAAAGGAGCAGTTTCTGGTTTGTGGACCTACTTTTTGTATTTGTGAATTTAGAAGTCTCACAGCCTGAGGAAAGGAGGACTTCAAGAATAAAGTATGAAAGCTTTATAGTAGATTTGTGTGGTGCTGCTCTGTTGTGTTGTGATTGTGCCCAAATGATCTTTTAAAGAAAGTTTTTACACACAGGAGTGCAAGAAACTGAAAGATCCTGTAATGTTAGATGATGATGATAAAACAATGGAAAACTATGCTTTAAACGCCAATCAGTTGTTCAAAAATTGTGAAGAAACTTTTAATATATTTTCCTTTACCAGCCAACATTTGATAAAACAATAATAATAAAACTACACTTATTTAATTCTTTAGTCTTATTTTTAACTCCTTCACTCGCTCGCTTCAGTCACTGTGGTTCTCTCTGCTGGCACGACAGTTACAACATCACAATATGTCGAGTTTAAGCATTTTTTGTTGGCATCTCCAGTTCTTGGTGCCAAAGTGTTTGCACATGGCACATCTGCCCCTACAAAGTGTTTAGGGGGCTGTACCTATGCTAACAATAAACATATGGCCCCTGCACTTTATGATCAAGTGGGATTCATCATTCATCACACCTGGGTAAGAGCAGGTTTGGGTGGTTAAAAAAGTTTGGTGCATCTGGACTTCTTGTATTTTGTCTCTTAAAAGAAAATTAAGAGAAAACATAAGATACAATTTATGAGAATGTTGCTGCATGAGGCCCATTGTTTATGATAGTTGTTCTCCCACACAGTCAGACGTTCACTGCTTTTAAAGGATTTTGTCTACTTCCCATAATTACCCTGAATTTACATAATGCAAAAAGAAAAGTCAAATCAAAAAGGAAACTGGCACAGGAGACAGTAAAATTGCAAATGGTACACAATTTCCACTTGTTTTTTGTTTTTTTTAACTCATCGGTTTTTGTTTGCAGCTTTGTACAAACAGCCGTGTTATCATCCGCTGACGGCAATTTCCATTAAATTGCATGCGGAAATTATGCTGCAACAAAACAGCTTCTTCAAGGACAAATCCTGGAACAAATGTAGAGACCGGTAATTTGATGGTCCAACTCCGGGCTTCATCCACTTCTGTTTGAGAATCCTTTCCCTGATGTTCATTAGGCATTAATTTCCCCGGAGAGACTCCTTTTCAACAACAAGGCTTTTAACAACGGGGACACATTTTATTGACATCTGCAAGCAAACTAAATATGTTAGACACATTAAAGTGAAGCAGTAAAAGCCTGATTTCTTCTCTAATTCATGTCAGACAGCTGCGTGCTTTCAAAGAATCCTGAGGCTGCGGTAGTTCCGAGATTAGAGGAGGTGGTCTGTGACTAGAAGGTTATCAGGTTGGATCAGAGATGGAGGGAAAATTTAGGGCAAAGTAAATGAATATGGAGCACAGACCCTCAACAGGCCAGACGCTAAACTATCAAAGTGTTCCAGCAGGGCTGCGCTGGGACTATTTGTTGGCTGTGTGAGCAAGAACAGGCTGTTCTCAGCCATGTTATTTACATGCAAACCATCATCCACTCGTTGTGCTGGTCTCATTTAAAAACTGATGAAAATTATTAGTAATTCAATTCATCCCCATGAGAACTTTAACGATTGTTGTTCTTCACAACCAGGTGGATCTTTTAGTGCTCTGATCCAACCTTTCCTCTCCTCACTCAGTCAATTAACTGAACTTAAGTTAGTTATCCATAGTGATCCCTGCAGGGAAAGATGTGCTCGGCATTTAAAGCATCCTAAGGAGGCGGCTACTGCATTGTTCAGAGTCACTAACATACATGTTTTCACTATTCAGTTACTGTGAAATTTGAAAAAAAAAAAAGTCAAAGTCATCTTTACCTTGCATAAATTCCACTCAAAATATGAGGGGAGTTAGGTGGAGAGAAAGACACAATACACGACATTTTCATGTGTGTATTATAACGCGATATCAATATTAAGGATTTTAAAAATCAGGATTATCTATCTTAAAGCGATATTCCACCCCAGAACGATAATCCACTCAGTATGTACTCACCCCTATGCTGATGTGATGATGGGTGAAGAGCTTCAGTTCACAAAACAATCCTGGAGTTTCAGCAGAAAACAGGGTTGCAGCCAAATCCAGTATAATGGCAGTGAATGAAGACCACGGATATAACGTTACAAAAAGAACACAAAACAAACACAAAATGTCTCCATCCTGTTTGTGTGGTGTAATCCAAGTGTCCGCGAGCCGCAACATTAAAATTTAACCACAAAAGACGCCATTTACACCATGTTTTTAGCCAAATGTCAACTGTAGCCTCGCAGGTAGCATGTAAACATATATTGCGAGACTTTGTATATCTCGCGATATTTTCACACATGTATCCATTAATAGATATACGAAGTCTGGGCGGACATTTAGCTCAGGTGGTAGAGCGTCCGACCCATGTATGGAAGCTGTTAGTCCTCTGCAGTGGCCGCTGGTTTGACTCCCGCCTTCGGCCCCTTGCTGCGTGTCATCCTCTCTCTCTCTGCCCCGTTTCCTGTCTACTTTCTGGCTGTCCTGTCCAATAAAGGCAAAAATGCCAAAAAAAATAACTTAAAAAAAAAAAAAAAGAAATATACTCGTGATACATCGACGCCATGTTTACATGCTACCTGGGAGGCTACAGTTGACATGTCGGCTAAAAACATTGTGTTAATGGCGTCTTTTGTGGTTAAATTTTAATGTCGCGGCTCACGGACACTTGGATTACACCACACGAGCAGGATGGAGACATTTTGTGTTTGTTTTGTGTTCTTTTTTTTTAACATTTTATCGTGGTCTCCATTCACTGCCATTATACCAGATTTGGCTGCAACTCTGTTTTCTGCTGAAACTCCAGGATTGTTTTGTGAACTTAAGATCTTCACCCATCTTCACATCGCATAGGGGTGAGTACATACTGAGTGGATTAATCGCTTTAATACTGGTATATCATGACACCCCTGTTTTTATCACAAGGGGAAACCGGAGCACCCAGAGTAGATCAACATGAACATGGGGAGAACATGCAAACTCCACACAGAAAGGTCCAGCCCCAGCTGGGATTTGAACCCAGCACCACTGAGCCACTGAGCTGCCCAAATTCATGTTAGGTAGCAGGAGGCCGTAGATGGCCTGGGCACAAAAACCTTGAGTCAACAGCCTGTTGTGACTGATGGTGAATTTTACAAAATGCATTTAATGTAGCGAGCTGAGGGTCTGACAGCATCTACAAGTTTCATCTACATGATATGATATAAAGTGGAAACAGACAACTTTTCAGCCCACTAGCGTTTCCAAGTGGTATTACAGTTGTGCCACTGTGGCAAAGACAAGTGGTGTGCCAAAATCTGTTCATCGATGTGTCCCCCCCCCCCCCCACCACCTTACCCTGCTACACCTAACCATTAACCTCGAGGGCAGCACCACAGACAACAAAATCTGATGGGGGAACACACTTTGACACAACACCAGATTGCTTTTCATTTCCTCAGAGTCACAGTGTAGCTCCGTGAAGAAATGATCAACAACAAATTGGAAACAGGACAGAAAAAAAGACGCATGTTCATTGATGAGGTTCACTGAAAATGTTGCAATTTTATACTGAATTTGGGAACAGGCAAAAGCTTTTGTAATGACGTACATTGCATAGTAATAACATAGTTCAAGTAAAATTATTACTTCACACAGTAAGTACTGCAGGGGCTGTTTTCGGGGTGGAGGGGGTAGTAACTTTAGAAGAAGACATTATGAGTTATGATTATGAATCAGCCTCCAAAGACTTAAAATCCATAGTGCATGCAACAACCATAATCCATCCCAGAAAATCACTGTGGGTGGAAAAAATCCTGCAGTGTTTTCGATTAATATAAATATATTCTTATGAAAATAAGTCAGATGCCCAGGATTGGAATAGGGTTCGTGACAGTATTAAACCTGTCTGTTATTTGTGTGTCAAGTAAACTGGTAAAACAAAGGATGGACGCAAAAAAGGCAGACTGAAGCTAAGCAGGCAAAGAACAAAGTGATTTAATTAAGAACAGAAAAGTAACTGAGGAACAGGCTTACAGGGATGATGGGGTTGTCCAAAACATAAAACTAAAGCCGGCAAAATCCAAAATAAGGTCAAAGTACAAAATGACAAGAAAAAACTCACACAAGACGCGGATACTCAACACAAAGGACAACAACGAACCGACAAATAGAGAACTAAATAGAGAAGCAACTAATCAGACACAGGTGGAGCTAATCAGACAGGTGAAAAATGTTAATCAAAAAGGGCGGGAAAAGGACAAAGACAGGAAGTAAAGTCAAGACACATGAGGGAGGGCCAGGACTACAAAATAAAACAGGAATTAACCTAAAAAAAACCTCCAAACATTTAAGGCGAAGCTGAAACAATGACTATGTTTACATATGCAAAATATTCAGTTTTTTGCGCTTATTCCGAAAAAGACAACATTCCCAATAAGCCGTTATCATGGCAAATGAAATTAGCATATATCCAAAAACCTGTTGCTGTCTTTCATAATATTTGAAGGCAGGTGTGTTTCTCCTTTCGACCAGAAATGAGGGCTTTTCTTTTGTGTGTGCATCCCCTGTTAGTGGGTTTGTTTACAACGAGAGAAAGTCAAGCACCTGAACAACCAGAGGACTTTGTTGTGTGAGACTTTTTCCCCCCACAGTCACAAAAGTGATGCACTGCTTCAATAGGCCCTTGTTTTTGCAAATCAGTGATGTATGAATGATTTTTTTTTCATGAGAAACAAACACTTCTGATAAACTAGACTCACATTAATTTACACATATATGAACAAAAGACTGTTGTGATGTTCCACAATGATCCCGACAATCACCTGAAGCCATGAAAGCTTAGTTATAATCACGGTGGGGGTGTGTTGATTTTTCAGAATAACAGAATCTCATTGCACACTTTGGTTACAAAAAAAAGGTGGTTGTTGCTGTTCCAAAAATATTGTTTTTCATGCCCTACATAACACCGACTGACTGACTTACTATTGGTGTGCAGCATCTGCCTGAGCGCTCCAGCTTTCAACCTGACTCCTACCACAGAAATGTCAAACTGAGCCTCATGAGTGTTTTCTATGCAGACTTGGCAGAGCCCAAGAGCAGAAAAACACAATAGTAAAAGTTAATTTCTTTGCCTCATGACTTCCACTGCGCTGCATGGCTGAGCGGCTCACTGCTTGTAAAAAACAAAGTGTTTTCATATCTCAAAGATCCACATTCTGACGGCTGCAAAATCCTCAGATGATACGTGAGTGATGATTTTGACGAGACTGTGACTATACAGAGTCACATCTCCATCCTTTTAATCACGCTGATGAGATATTTAACATATTCACTGCCATCAGAGAGCAGATTCAGCTAACAGCTCACCTTCACTTTCCTCACAGTGAAATGCACCACCTAAATAAGCCTTTAATTGAATCTGTTATCTTCCAAATAACTCAATATTACCAACATTTAATTGTTTTCTGAGAACGACACACCGCCTCTGTTGATGATGGACGACCGGTGCTTTGTTTTTAATGTGTTTGTTTTCCCCAAAAGGTATTAGCACTGCAGAAGTAATGAGAAAGTCCCCTCATGTTTTGATCATTTTTAAGATAAATTTAATGGACTAATTCCCTCAAACCACCAGTGGCACCAGTACCAGTATTGGTCAAAACTCTGAGTTCAGTCATTCAATTATATTGTAAATCAGATTATGGTTGTTTTGTGTTTTTACAACTTCCATCAATCAAATTCACTAACTTTGCAGGTGAAATAACTGTATTAGCCAACAAGGAAGGACACAAGTGCGCCAGATGATGCTGTCTTGCAGGTAACCCACAAAATAGTTGTGTAACTGGTAAAAATATATGCTTATATAAATTCAGGGCATGGGTGAAAATGAACTAATTGCAGGCAGGTGTTTGAGAGAAATTTGGTTTTATCAGAGACTGTGAGAATAACATCGTTAGCGGCTTTGCAGCTTGCAAAAAAAAAAAAAAAAAAAAATCGCCAAGAAGTACAAGCTTTCGATAGGAACAAACTGAGGAAACACATTGACACCTGCAGGAGCACAAGTGCTGCAGCAATTGAGAAGACAAGCGAGTGACAAGTGACAAGTAAGTGACGGTGTGTGTGTGTTTAATCACAGATGTGGGTCAAGTTGTGGGACTTAAGCGCTCTGGTGAAAAGACATTTTTTAAAAAGGCCGTTGGGTACAAGCCTCGTATCCTGGGTTTTACAAATATTTAACAGTTGAAAAGCATCAGAAAGATCGACTAACTTTGATTAAGCAGCATTCAATTTGTTTAAAAACAAAGTTTTTTTTATTTCCTGAAAAGTAACAGTTTTGGACATACAGCGATGATTGAGCAATTTCCCCATGGAGATAATTAAAAGTATTTCTGATTCTGATTCTGATTTTAGGCAATGTGATTGGGGGGGTCGGTATGAGGTCAAATTAGATAATTAGCACAGCTGGTCAGGAAAAGAATCAAGGGCAGAATCATGAGGATAGAGGCTAGTAAAGGCTACTACAGAGCAGGCGATGTGGAAAAAACTCTGCAACACCTGGTCAATCAACTGAACAATGTCAATATCACATCTACAGTATTAAGTACCAGCCGATGTTGGTCAGCCGAGTCATGACAATATCCAAAACCACTGCCCTAAAATATGAGAAAATAGAAACAATTGAAGGGATTAATAAACAGCCTTAGCTAAAGATAATAAAACAACTTTACCCAAGTTAAACCATCTTATTGTTTCAATGCTGCAACTTAAACGTTAGACAAGAGTCAAGTTCAACCAGTTATGACAATCATGGATACTTTTAACAAATTATACTTGTATAAATTGATGCAGACAAAAGCGGTGGAGACATGTCCCCTGCATTCCCTGTGTAAATGACACCTATTGACACATGCAGGTAAAGAAATCTTTCCTCTCCCCTATTCACTGTGATAAATGTAGGCTGTTTTGTTGAGCGGTCTGCTCTGTCTGACCAGCAACTTCTGACAAGTCTTTAAAAAAAAAACCAACATGTTGGAACGGGTCACCATGACCGAGACAAACAGCCTCTGACAAACAACCTCTTTAACTCTCCCTGTGTGGTTCACACAGTCACACTATCAAACTGATCTCATTATTCAGCATCTCAGCAGCTTCACCATTAACGGTTAAAGCTGTAAATTAGGAGCCCACGGTGTTGACAGTCTGTGTGACCTTGTCAGAGTCAGGTAGTCAGGTGTGTACTAGTCACACACACCTCCCTCTGACTGCTCCTCAGATGGGTTGGTAACAAGGTGCAACAGGTTCTGTACACTAACACACTGCTACATACACAAACTCCAGAATCACTGCACACTCAGAGAGACTAATCCTCCATTATCTTACCCTCCATAAGCTCCAAATGTGAAGCTCCTCTTCCTTTGAGGCATCCTGCTGCAGTGCTGATGAGGCTTCCCAGGTGAGCGCAGGGTATCAGAGCAGCTCACAACACGAGGCTAAAGAATCACAGCCATATCTTCCCCTTTTTCTATCTCTGTCCGTGTCTGCTCTCTATCTACACGTCTTACTCTTTCTCCTCCCCTCTCCTTGTCTCAGCCCTCATCAGGAGTGTGTGTGTGTGTGTGTGTGAGTGTGTGTGTTTCTGTCTGAGAGTATTTTATGTGTGTACACATCTCGGCCCTCCCTCTCCTTTTTCCCAGTGTCTCCTCTGTGCTCTCTGACTAAGTAGCTCCTATCTCTGCCAGATTAAGAGCAAGGTGCGTCCGGCTGTCCCGTTGTCCTGGAAACAAACAGGACTGTTTCTCAGCCTCTATCCGAATGAGTCTTCTCTCATTTGTCCTATGAAGGCGACTTCCCGCCGCCGCTGAACTCTGACAAGCGTTTCTCATGATGTGGATCACAAAAGCTCTTTGCTCAAGGATGATTCTTGTGGGAAACAGATGTACACATTCAGACGTAACAACACGGTTGAAGGTTGTTTTTTTTTCTTCCTGTGGACCTTTGCTGACAGCTGTATTTTCAATGTTGATTAACTTGCCAAGTATTTTCTCCAGCTATCCTGTTATCTATTAAAAATAAACAGTGAAAAATGTTATCATTTCCCACAAACCAAGGTGATTTATTCAAATAGCGTCTTTTATTTGATCAGCAGTCTAAACCTCAAGGATATTTCCTTCGCTGTTATAAATGACCAAGAAAAATATAAAATTCAGGCATTTACTGTAAGAAACTGGCATTTTTACACATAACTGTATGCAACCTCCAGCACAAACAACAAACACACACACACACACACTTGTGAAATACAACTTCTGTGCAATATTCTGCAAACTGTTTACTGCTTTTTATATTTATTCAGGTAGTAGGTAGCTCTTTATTTATCCCTGTGGGGAAATTTCGGTCTCACAGCAGCAGAGATATGGAGGGATAGAAAAAGAAAGGATAGTAAAAAGGGGGAAAAAACTAGACTGTACAATAACACAGTACAGTACGACAAAAAAGAATAAAGATAACAACAGTTGTAATGTAGCGAGTCAGTAGGGATTAGCTAATATTGTGCAGTGATCAGAGACTCAAGGTAGCCTGTGTGGAGACTGAGCATGTGCGGCTACATCAGTAGTGTTTACGGAGGCTGCGGTGTATGTATGTTCACAGTATGCCTCCTTTTAAAGCTTCGACAATGAAAATACTCCTGGAGACTGATTATTGAACATTACAGCAATACTAGTGTGAGAACAGGGATGTCAATAAGCACAGTAAAGCACAGATTAAAGTACAAAAAGTCTGAGTAAAAAAAAAGTGTAAAACAGTGCAGACGGTGCAATAGACAATCTACATCAATAAAATTAAAGGTGTGAAATGAGCAAAACAGTGCGAAAATATAATAAAAGAGACCACATGCGTAGTTATGTTCTGTATTTATATATCTTCTTATACGCAATACTGTATTTTATTGTACATTTTATTTATAAATGCACACTTTGTTCTATTATTGCATATTTTTATTATTATTATGTCATTTTTCATATCATTTTTGTATCTGTGTGACGACAAACATCTTGAATCTTAAATCTCCTGACTAAAACAATTAATCAACTATCAATTGATTAACTTTATTTTTATTGGCGGTTACCTTTATATTAATCCACTGATTGATTAATCCACAAGTTGGTGCAGCTCTATTGTATTTGACTGGTCAATATATGGTCAGTATATGCAATTTGAAAATGATCTATAGTCCAACTATCTAAATCATCTAGTTCATGTAGAGCAGGGTTTTCAGAGTTCAGCCCACGGGCCAGTGGCTGCACATATTTTGTGTGGCCCCCGAACATGTCATTAATGCAAGCATTATATTCAGAGCCAGTTCTCGGATTTGGCCCGATGTTAACCTAAGTTGTGTTTTGATCTTGAATAAATTAAAATAAACATAACCACAATAAGAAGTGGCTATAGACAATAATGAATGTATTATATTTAATTTCATTAGAACAACCTTGATTTCTTGTTATTTGCTTGTTAGCTAACCTGCGTTACCATGGCTACGCACTTGAGTTATGAAAGCGAGCAAGTCAACTTAACACCGCACAAAGTGTGAAGAGCATCATATCAGGGGAAAGGCCTCTACGCCTTTGGTGTTTTTAATGTTTGAGGGCACAAAGGCCATCACAAAACAGTGATTTTGGGTCAGTTCATTTTTATTTCTTATATATACAATTTTTAGATACTATCTCAGGATAATGAGTTAGTGTATTATCGAACTCACTATTTTGAGAAAGTTTATCAGTATCTTGAGATACTAAATCTCATTAAAGGGACTTATAGGATCTTCCATAGGGAGAGATAGCGCATGAACAGCAGCACAATGGAAATACAGATGTTTCATAGATGAAGCAAAGCATAAAGCTTAACAGAGACTCCAGGCTGCACTGTAAACCACAGAACGATGATAAAACACTGTACAGTTGAGGAGAAAAAGACATTTCAGGAAAAATGGATCAAGTTTTACTTCATCAGACCTCCGGGGATAGACAAAGTGATCTGCCTTATCTGCAAACAAGTGAATTTTGTGCTGAATGAAGACCACTCACGAATCCTTCGACAGGTTTATGCGTTTTCCTGTGCGGCCCTGAATCATCATCAGTCATGCTGGCTCCCATAACTGGCACTCAGTCATCAAAACTTTGAGAAGCTCTGATGTAGAGACACTGGCATGACAGCGCCGTGATAGAGGCAGCAGTCACTAAACTTAAGTTATAATGTGACATCTTAATCATTCAACAACTTTTTAAACCTCTGTAGAAATGAAGTGGAACGACTGCCCATGTTCAGGACTGATATATATTTCATTCTCTACCCTTTGGGAGGGTTCAGTAATCTGGCAGAAAGTTTGTGTTGCGCTGGAACCGCGATGCCAAGGTGCCGTGCCAGCTCGAGTCAGACACTCATTTGGCAAACCTCCTTTTTAAGTTTAAAGAGCCTGTTGTTGGAGTCCCTGTTTAACCTGATGATTTGAAACTACTTTTGGACGACTTACAAAAGGGTTCTTCCTGAAGGGCTGAGATTCTAACAGAGAAGAACCATCTCCCTCTGGAGAACACTTTTTTTGAAGAAGAAGAGGTTCATCAGGAGTTCTTAGTAACACTTAGGGTTCCATTAAGAACCCTTTTTGGGAGAAAGAGATCTTCAAGGATTGTAAAAATCACGAGGGTTATTCATATCATAATATAAAAAGGTTCCTGGTAGAAGCCCCCTGGGTGGGTTCTAGATCAAATCTGTTGAATATAAAAAGGTTCTCAGTAGAACCCCCTGGGTCAGTTTTTGATAGAGACTCTTGGAATATAAAAAGTTTCTTGGCAGAACCCCCTGGGTGGGTTCAAAGTAAAAAAGAACCTTGGAATGTAAAAGGTTTCTCAGTAGAACCCTCTGGGTGGATTCTAGATTAAAAAATTGGAATATAAAAAGGTTAATTGTAGAACCTTGTGGTTCTGCATAAAACCCTCAAATATAAGGTTTCTAGTAACCTAGGTGGTTCTGGATAAAACCTTTGGAATATAGAAAGGTTCTCACTAGAACCCCCCTGGGTGGGTTCTGGGTAACCAAACTTGGAATATAAAAGGTTCTGGTAGAACCCCCTGGTCGGTCTGGATAAAAACCCTTGATCACAGTAGAACCCCCAGGGTGGGTTACTGTTGGAAAGAGAGAACCCCCAGAGAGAGTTCGGAGTGGAACCATTGCACCATTAAGAGTTTCTCCTTTAGAACTCTCATAGGGTGTTCAAGGAAAAACCATTTCACAGATGTTTCTTGGTATAACTGGTTATGTTCAGATATAGGTAGCACTCTCTGAAAGGATTCCAAGTGGAACCTTAAAAATGTTCTAGCAGGATTAAAAAGGGCTCTCCTATGGGGACAAGCCAAAGAACCCTTTATGGTTGTATTTGGTACCTTTATTTCTAAGTGTAGAGTGTATTTGAGTGTCACCATCTGAGAGAAGCACATGAATCTGGTGTTACTGGCTGCTCTGTAATTTTGTCTGACAGTATCTTACTTTGCTATCAAATTACCTGGGTCACATCCTGGATGACGGCTCCCACTGAAGTGGATTTGGGCTGAAAAGAGGTCGAGCCAAATTATCTCATGAACTCACATCTCTCATGTTACTTGACCCATTTCAACCCGGCACTTCCGCCTCTCTAACCAACACTCAAACACTCCGCTGTGATCACACGTCTCCTGAACTTCTGCGGTAAATCAAATGGAGACACTTGTCAAAGTGACACCTACATCAGGGTGTGTGGAAAGTGATATCTTTGTTGATCTGCTGGCAGAGCACATGTCTGCTTATAGTCAAACAAGAGAGGACAATCTTACGTGTCCTCTGATGTCTCCACCTTCTTGTCTCTTCTCATTTTCTTTCCTTTTCATTTCACCTCTCTCTCACCGTCCTCCCTTCTGCTCTTTTCTCCTTTCATGTCCTCCGTCTGCCTCTGGCTGCCTCCTCCCCTGCCTGTCTTATATACTGTTTATATAAGTAAATTATTATTTTTTTTCCCCGACTATGATGAGACGCCATATCCTTTCCTTCCTGTCCGGTTCAAGTGCATTGATTGTCCTCTTGTCCCCCTACGCGTCAGTGCTGATGTCTGGGTGCCCTGACGGCTCCCACTCGACCTTTAGTGATTCTATTAGGTCTGACTGGACTCAGGCCAGACATGTGCTATAAATCAAATCAGAAGATTAGAGGAGAGGACACAGGAATCTGTCGCTCACAGTGTCCTCACCAACGTCCTTCAGCTCCTTTATTGACTGCTATTGATACCGATTGTCCTGAATTGACACTTGCTATTTCAGTCCTGTACCTGACTTCACTGTAAAAATAAAGCCTCTTGTTCTTAGCTCTTTGTTTTAATTTTAATTTAAGTTTATGTTCAGGCTTCTTTAAATTTGTGAATGGCTGAAGTGGAAAGTACAAGTTGAGGTAATTTTGTAACGATTCAAAACAAATAAACTCGTGTATATGTTCAATAATCTTAAGATATTAAGTTGAACCAACAACTCTTTAGCCACACTGACAGAATTACGAGCAAATTTGATTTTAATTGCATATTTTGAAAAGTCAGTTCTTCATTTCAGCTCCTGTTGGAGCTACTTTGTTTCAGCATCGGCACAAAGACAATGGGCCTCATGCATGAATCATTTGTACGCACAGATCTGATCTTACACTGTGCATTCATTTAAGAACTGTCGTGGCATCCATAATATTTTTATTTGTTTCATTAACTTTGTCATGTAAGCTAATATGAGCAAAAGCCAACTTGTGATTTGTGCTGTGAAATGTCATGAGGAAAAAGTAATTTGTGAAAACACAGAAGAAAAATGTTATACGACTATTTACTCATTTAATAGTTTTAAATGTTTTGCACTTAAAGATGATGAGGTTACCGAGACAGAGTCTTCAAAACCTTTGTGCCGCTCTGGAGCCTCAACTTAGATCAGAGACAAAATGATCTAATCCATCTCGTCTGCTAGAACTCACTGCTATCGCTTTTCTGGTCTTCCAAAGAGAGTCTGGTAATAGCTCTGACAAAACCAAATCCACCGTTTAACTGGTATTAAGGCTGGATTACTGCCAAATTTCCTGGCGCACACTCACACACATCCAAGTCAAGATGGAGCGTGATTCATCAAAATACTCAGGTGGGTGAGAACAAACTTGGCCGTCAGTGCTTGTTTCATGAAGATTTTCTTATTTTCCTCTTATTGCTTTGTTTAAGAACACATATAAGAGAAAAATAAGACAACATTCATGCATGAAGACAAATATGTGAAACTGCTCCCCGTGAAGTTTACGTAAATTCTAAGTAAATTTTAATGTAGTGACTGAATTAAATAATAACCTTCATCATGGTTCACAGTGTTTTTATTATTGGGAAAATGAAACAACCATAACTTATCTTAAAGTGTATTTGAGACACAGCAAGTTTTCAGCATTTATATTTTCTTCAAACTAATCATACATTCCAAGTCAAAAGCTTCAAGTTTAGAAGAACTTGTCTTTATTAGCTATGAAGATGTTCTGAAAATAAATACTAGACAAGTTTAAGTAATTTGAATAAGTGAAACTTGTTTATGTCAAATTAATGAGGAAAGATTAGTTGAATGTTGGTTCTTATATAGTTTTTTACACTGTTAAGATATTTTTTATTTTTTTACATTAACCAAAATCACATCTTTTTCAACTGTAAAAGCAAAAAGTTAAGAAAACTCATGATTTTAAGGCAACTGTCTTCACTAAATTTTTAAGTTTTGAATCAAACTCAAACTCTTAAGTTCTGAAAGAAATCATTTTGCCGACCCATAATCTTTTGTTGAGATAATTTACTTTTCTTCTTAGAAAAATGTGATCTTTGAGTTTTAGAAACAAAAATTTTGAATTTAAAAAACTATTGAATAAACCTTATTCAAGTGAAAGTAAATAATGGTTGATAATTTAACATTTCCAATTGCAACCATTTAATTTTTCAATTTTCAAATAATGACAAATCCGGTTCACAGCCCACAGAAGTTTTTGGGGTTCTAAAATTCAAAGATTCAAGTTTAACTAAAGTAAAAAAAAAAGTAAATTATCTCAACAAAAAATTATAGGCCGGCAAAACTTGTTTTAATTTATTTCAAAACATATGAGTTTGACTTAAAACTCAAAAAATGGTGAAACCAGTTGTCTTAAAATGCATTAGAGACACCCAGCATGTTTTCATCATATATGTTTTATTCAAATGATGAAAAAAAAGGAGGGTCTCAGGAGAATTTTAACTCTCAAACAATGCATGCTGGGAAGTCTGCTAATATGATGACTGTACAGTTCATTCATTCAACTCATCATCTCCAGTCAAAAGACTCTTGTGTTTAAATTATGAAGTGATTGATTTTTTACAGTGTTGACACACAGTAAGATTCTTCCTCAACTTTAACCAAAGTACTTCTGTTGCGTAACAGCTTGTTCACACTACACGCTTGAGCAGCGCGTGACGGCACCGTCGCTGAACTGCTGCAGCTCGCGCTCGCGCACGCTGTGGTGTTCACACAGGCTGCGTTTCTGCTGCGAGGCGGCTGCTGAGAGCCCAACGGCATCTTTCTACACAGAGTTTGCAGAAGAGTTTGAAAATAGCTGTTTTCTGAAGGCGGTCAGTGAATTTGTAGGGGGAAGAGAAAAGAGAGACAGAAAAGAAAACACTGCCCTGCACTCGATTTAATCATGTCTGCGACACACTGCACAGATGCAGACAATAAAACTGTAGTGAGATGTGTCGAGCTGCTAATATAATGTCGATATGACTGTCAACAGAACGTTTTTATTGTGTTTTTTTTGCCGAGAACCGTGCACATCATGCGGAAAAAACAGGTGAGCCTCCAAATCTCTAGACGAAGCGTGGCTGCAGCATGTGAGCAGCTCTGCACACGTGGGTTGTGTGGACCCTCTAACATGTTAATATGGGCTCTGAAATAAAAACCAGCAGGTAACACCGCGCACATGCACTGCTCGAGCATCTAGTGTGAACCAGCCAGGAGTCTGGACGCAAACACTGGATTCTAATGTCACTTTCCCACACTTACTATGCTCGCCATCCACCGGGACCACCACGAGACTCCAACATGGTGTTTCATTCACTAAAAGAAACGCTGTCTTCTGAACATAATCCAGACAGCGATTATGTTTCACTAAAAAACGAAAATTATTTAGTTGATTGATTGATTGATGATTGATTGATTGCTTTACTTTTATTTTCATGTCATGCACAAAAAGTGTGTCCAACCTTAATGGGTTAACAAGACACCAAATACAGTTGCAGCGCTCAAACATTTCCCTTTTGTTACAAAATTAGTCTATTTCATAGCTCAGTCTTAAACAGAAGACTCTGCCTTCCTCCTGAGCTTGATGAATAAAGTCTAAAGTTTCTCATACTCATCTAGCCAAAAGATACCAGCATAAATAGAGGACATTTTAGTAAACAGTACATCCCTTAAGTCCTCATACGTGGGACAGCAAAACAAAAAATGAACCTCACTCTCAATTTCGCCAAGCTCGCACAACAGTCTGTCCTCCTCTGCTGCTGGTCTCTAAGGCCAGTGGTAATGTTCCTGAGCATAATTGTGCACATAACGATCTTTGTCCTTTGTTTGAATTATACTTCACATAACACATATTTAGTAATATACACATTTAGTTTCTGGGAGACAGGGTTGACTATTACCAGACTATATCTGTTGTGAAAATGGACCCAAAGAGCTCTTTTGGGACCAAAAAGATTGTAAGAATGAATGACAGCGTTGAAGAACAAAAGCAACATACAATAGCAGAATATTGTAATATCTGATATATTCGGGTCATGACTTCAGGGCTAACGTCAAATATATTTGAGCCTGAACGCAGCAGCCATTGAGAATCTCCCCTCAGCAGAGGTGTTTCAGCCTCTTATGCGGTTGTTTTGTAGCTGGAGCTTTAAAACAGTTACAAGAATCCTTCTGTCTTTTATATACGTTTGATGGTCATTTTATCTAACAGCTTTTTATGCAGATAAATTCTATTGGAAAAGTATTTGAGTGCACTTCAACGGTATAGTCCACAGGCGAAAATACTCATCCTCCTCCAGTCAGATCCGTTTTTTATTTAGAGAGAAGTGGACACAAATGGCAGCTCCTCCTTTCCAGTCAGCCTGCCCCCGTTCCTCGGCAGATAGTGACACTAAAATGTCTCGAAACAGACTGATTCTCCAGAGCCAGACTTCTGCTGACAAACTTGTTATTGTCGCTACAGTAATGCAGTTTCAAAAGCCCTTTTCACCGTAGCTTTTCTCTCGTGTCCCTCAAAGAGATGTCCTTCGCAAGGATGTGGGAAGCAGAGAGAGAGAGAGAAAAAAAAGCTATTTACCCAGAGTGATTTGTGTGAGGCAGGTGAAAGAGAAAGGGCAGTTTGGTGTAATTAGTCTATGTCCGCGGGTTTCACTCGGGAGACGTGGTGCTGGCAGGCCGGCTGAAGAGCTCTTCTGAAGCAGGTCACCCCTGACTTTGAAGACCCGACTGGCAGTGGGCAGAGGAGGGAGACAGTAATGGGACGCTGCCCTCTGTGAGATGAGTTCAGTCCAGCCCAAAACATGCTGTCACTGTGGTAGATAAATACTTTACTAACAAATCACCTCCACAGTAAGAGACAGTTACTGCACACAGCGAGGAAGTTCGGCTAACACTTGAAGGGGTGTGCGTACGACTGAGATGACTCCATCGACTGATACCTGTCATGAACATGTGGGGTCTTTATGAAGTTTATGACAGCGGCCATTAAGTGCCACTTGGTCAGCAATATCTTTTTATGCAAGTCGACATTTGATGTGTCTCAATTCGGATTCTTCCGTTAGTATCACACTTTGCACACGATGTATGCACTCACGTAGTGCGCACATTTCAACAGGGTAGTGCTGTTTCAAATCGAGGATGGCCGTGTGCCCTACCGGAAATGCTGAGCACAGCTTCTTCTACCTTGTGAACGAAATGAAGCTGGGCGGAGCTTTACTGCAAAAATATCTACCAGCTTGTTTATACATTTGTGCTCAATTTCACTTCATTGGACATGAACTTTTAATTTTATTTTCCCTCAGTTCTCGGGAGGTTAAAAATATGCAATAATATCCGTTGACGACGGGCGCCCTACCTCCTCTTATCAGCAATCAATGTTTATAATTTATATTTGATTCACAGTACCAAATCTTTACAAATATAACCAGATAAACATGTTGGTGTCTTCAATCCAACAACAGTATAGTGGTAAATGCATGCATGACTTATATCTGTATAATTCAGTGTTTACTGTGGCCACCGTAGTCAGTGGGCTACTGTCTCGCCCACCTGGACCGCCATGTTCACAAGTTTGGTAGCCCTGTGTCTTCCGCTACGTAGACAAGATGGCGACTGTTGAGGGTGAGAAGGGTCCAGTGTTCCACACTCAACTTTTTGGCCATTTTAAACATCCAGGTACTCGCACTTCGTTTGCAGTAAATGTCAATGTGAACGCACTCAAAACAGGAAGTGTAAGTAACAGACGGAAATGGGCGGTCAATTACACTTTTTTGTCATTTTCTAACATAAATATAATGTTAAAATGTTGGATGTTCATATTAAACATGACCAATGTGTCAAATAATGAGGTAAACATATGTAGAAGTAATCCCCGTGAGCGAAACACTCAGGTTTCAGAGTCTGAAACCTGAGTGTTTTGCTCACAGGAATGACTTCAACATACTTTGAACAAATTGACATGCCTGGCTGATGTTGGCATGTGTGGATTTCTTTATATGGTCATCTGCTCCAGGCACAGCACGGCACACACAGTACGCCCACCCTACTCGCGCTGTTTATTGCTCAGGATTATGTTTGTGTTCGGGTTGCCTTACAGGAAGTGCTCTTTCAGTTCTGAAAGAGTTTCATACTTTCTGTTGTTCCCTCTGATGCCCTGCTGCTGCTCAACTCTGTGATTTACAGAGTTTCTGATGGAAAAGTATCTTTTCTCACTGCTACAGTTAGTTGGCTGTGCACTCCCCCAGTGTTGAGCTCCCAGCCAAGGCAGAGTCAGCTGCATGGAGCTAACTAGCAGTTAGTGGCTAAAGTAGCTAACCGCTGACAACAAAACTTTGTCCATCAGGAAACTCAGTTCAGACAGACAAGCTGGAGGCCATTAGAAAGAAAACCTGAAAATATTTAATCTATAAAACAGGATCCAGTTTCACCAAAATCAGTGAATAAAGTTATAAAGTTGTGCGCTTGTGTACCATCATCTGTCCCCAGAAGCATTCTGCTCCAACTGAACCCTTGTATCACCTGTGGTCTAATAAATGGTCACTCATTGTTTCATATCACTTAATATCCATGCTCAGACGGTGCTCGGAGGCACTCAGGATGGTGTAGTCTGACATAGCTGGACGGATCTCTGAGCTAAAAAGCCAGGGGCTAAAGTAACAGCTAACAGCATGTAAAACTTGTCTGGCAATCAAACAATTCTGTGGCATAAATCACCAAAAACTGAGGTAGAGTAGCCAGAAGACGTCAGAGGGAAGACGAGGAAATGTTTTCTCCATGAAATAAAATCCAGTTTCACCAAAATCAGCTGTATTTTGTACAGCAGACTTCTCTGAAGGTTCGATCCAGGAGCTTTCCACCCTCACAAATTTATAACAAGAACCCACACAGGGGATTCTACTGAGAACCAAGGTATATTCCAAGGGTTTTATCTAAAATGTATATTGCAAAGGTTTTATCTATAACACACAGGGGGTTCTACTAAGAACCCTTTTACATTCCAAGGGTTTTACTGCTACCTTTTATATTCCAAGATTTTGGTGAGTTCTTCAAGGATTTCAACAATCCTTGTATACCTTTTTTTCAGAAAGGTTATTTAGATGAGTGGAAACCTTAGTTTTACAAAGAACCCTTAACTAACCCTTATGTCAAAACAGGGTTCTTCAGCAACAAATTGTTCTGGGTAGAACCTTAGTCCTTCAGGGAGAGCCCTTTTGGAACCCTTATTTCTAAGAGTGTATGACTTGTACAGCATTAAATCAAATAATTTGTGTGGTGATTGGCTGAAAGTGAAACCATTCAAATAGTCTTCCTTTTTCTAAATCTGGGTTCAAAGGGTCAAAAGCAGGTTCAATTGGAGAAGTTCTGATAGTACTCGGTTCTGTGTTATTTCCAATGCCCAGCCCTAACAGTTAAAACAGCTTTCTGCACTCATCCACTGTCCACTAAACATTCCCAGAATGTCCTAAATGTTCCCTGAAAGTCCACCAAATACCGTCCCCTACCCTTTACTGTCTGGGAATGTTGCAAGATGATGTTCTTTGCACCAGTGAAGATGTTCTCAGAGTGTCCTGGGAACATACATTTCTAGACAGGTATACAGTAGCTGATATACTGCAAGTGGAGCACAAATACACTCTTCTTCACAGCAGCTGTCCAAACATCCACACACTCTCTCCCTCTCCAGAATAGAGAATAGTCAGCAAACCTTCCAGTGCAGCAACATCTCTTCTCATGTGGCTCTTAAGGGTTAAAGAGCTATTACATCGTTACAGTACAGTCCCTTCCCTGTGGGAACAGCAAAGCGGGACACAGACACATAAAATATTTACCAGCTGTGTGCAGAACCTCACCCCTGACAAGATCGCAAGGACAACAGGCTCTGCCTCCGTGGCCTCAAATGCCCACAATCATGTTTCCACGTCCTTTTTGTCGAACTTTCTGCTAGATAAAACAACAACTTTTTGCTTTGTTTCAAACAGCAAAGTCTTTTTAAACTGTGCCATCTTTGAAGTGCCAAAGCTAACAGCATCACAGAGTCATCAGTATGAAATAAAATATTAAAGCAACGGCTCATTAATTATATTTTGAAGGCCGTTTAAGAGCATTCATTCACATTTCTAATGCAGAAATAGCGCCAAGTATTCATCACTTCCTAAGAAGCTGAATAATCAGTGCGCTCGCTGTATTCAGGGTTTTATGTAAGAGCGGCAAACAGGAAAGAGGAAGCCAAGTGAAAAGGAAAGCTGAAGAATAATGATGTTGTCTTGGAGCAACACTACCCCTCGCTGTTAGCCAGAGGAACTACTTTTCAGCCACTCGAGCTGCTGAGTGTCTCAGGGGCCATTTGAGAGCTCTGTTTGACACAGACAACTTTGAATTTTAAGCAGACAGACTCGGTTGCCTTTCATGCAACGGAGCGTATACCGCCTATGATGAGCTTCACAGCAGAGAGAACAGAGAGTGGGAGAGACACACGAGGCCACGAACAAAGCATTAAGATTTTATCTCCTCTTATCTTCATGACACTGTCCATTATTCCATTCCAGGTTGTGAGCACACGTTGCTGGTCAGTGCAGTTATGAGGTTATGGAGCAGAAACAGGCTCTGCGGAGGAACCCGCTGTTCCGTAACCAAATGCAACAAATGAGATTCTCTCTCTGCCGCAAATTACGAGAGCGAGATTATCGTCTTTGCTGACATTGTATAACTCGCTCATCAAAGACAGACAGATTCCAGCAGGAACTCCAGAGACTATTCCTGTCCTCCATCACCCCACACTCCACACTCTGACAAAGGAAGATCCTAACCAGAACCATGAAGGGTTCTTCAGGTTATCTCCATGGGAGAACCCTTTTGGTTCCTGGCAGAACCTTTTATTTAAAGGTTTGACTTGGGATTCTTTTAGAAAGTTCTACCTAGAAACCAACAAACAAGGATTATGCCTAGAACCATCTGTGAAGGGTTTCACCCAGAACTGCCTATGAGAGGTTCTACAGAGAACCTTTGACGGTGTAATGATTCCACTGAGAATCCTCGCCAGGGGGCTCTCCCTGAAACCTTTCTACCTTCTAAGGGTACCAACATGAACCCATGCAGGGGGTTCTACCAAGAACCTTTTTATATTCCAGGGGTTCTATCCAGAACACACTCAGGGGGTTCTACCCACAACCTTTTATATTTCAAGGGTTTTTTCTAGAACCCATCATAGGAGTTGGAACAAGAACCCTTTGAATATAAAAGGGTTCTTGGTGGTTTTATCTAGAACACACTCCTACAAGTACCTTTTCATATTCCAGGGGTTTCTTCTAGACCCCACCTAGGGAGTTCTATATAGAACCTTTTAATATTCCAAGGGTTTTATCTAGAACCCACAAAGGGGGTTCTACAGAGAACCTTTTTATACTACAGGGGTTTCACCCAAAGCCCACCAGGGGGTTCTATTGACAACCTTTGTATACTGCAAGGGTTTCATCTAGAACCTACCAGGGGTTCTACCAAGAATTTTGTATATTTCAAGTGTTTTATCTAGAATCCACCAGGGGGTTCTAGTGAGAACCTTGGTATGTTGCAAAAGTTTCATCTAGAACCCACCAGGAGTTTCTGCAGCAAACTTTTTATATTTCAAGTGTTTTGTCTAGAACCCACCAAAGTGGTTCTACCAAGAACACTTATATATTTGAAAGGTTTTATCTGGAACACATTCTGGGATTTCTGACAAAAACCTTTTATATTCCAAGGGTTTTATCTAGAACCCAATACAGAGGTTCTAAAAAGAACCTTTTCATATTTCAAGGATTTTATCTATACTAAAACACACTCAGGGGGTTCTACCAAGAACCTTTGTATATTCCAAGAGTTTCATCTATAACCCACTCAGGGGTTCTACCAAAAACCCTTTGATATTATGGTACAAAGAACCCTTGATGAAAGAGTTCCTTCAGGGTTTCAATGATTCTTGAAGAACTCTTTTCTCCAAAAAAGGTCCCTTGACAAAGCCTTTCTTCACAAAAGGGTTCTTCAGAAGCAAATGGTTCTGGGGTAGAACTTTATCCCTTAAGGAAGAACTCTTTTGGAACCCTTATTTCTGAGAGCGTAGATCTGAATGTCATGAATTTCGCAACTCCTCTCCAGGCCATGATAACAGAGGAGGAAGAGGAGGAGGAGGAAGAGGAGGAGGGAGGTGGGGGTGGTGCAGGGAAAAAAAATTGAGGAGATGGGGAGACGGAGAGGAACAGAAAGACGGCGTGTGTCAGAGATGGGCGACAGGGTGTGGATATGATTAGGCGTGACAGCACCCAGTTGCCTTTGTTTCAATTTTATCTGTCTTCATACAACCCATTTACAGTCACGAGAAGCATGTTAAAGAGCAGACAAAGAAGAAATATGAGGACACAAATCACACCAACGGACTGAGAGAATCTGTGAATGTGCCCCGGGAGCAATGTGGAGCGAGGCCACAGCATAGCAATTTACAGCACCGCTACACGCACACAATCCCAGTGAAACCCCCCCCCGCCAGCAGGACACGTAACTCACCCTCTGGGGCAAAAACCAGGAGCAGAAGCCCATTAGAACAAATAAAAGAGGAGAGATGTGGAGAGCCGGGGAGGAGAGGAGGCGAGGAGACGAGGACAGGGAGAAACCAAGCTTATTTTTCATGTAACAACTACTGAGTGAAGCAGGAGGAAAGAACCCCGTGGGCCACAGCCTTGGATTAATGACTTTGCAGACAGAGGAGCAGCAGAGACTCAGTTAGTTGCAGTTAGGGGCTGACTTTGATTTATCCACATGAGAAGGCAAGACAGGGACCGTGAGGAGGAAGATGAGGACGAGGACGAGGAGGAGGGGGCTGGGGAGAGATTTCTAATCATGCAGCCTCATCAAAATAATCATTCATTCAGACCTCAGGGCCTGTCCACTGTCAACAACCTCCATCTGACCTGCGCTGTTTTGGAGCGGCGTTTTCGGCGTCTGCCATCAGATTAGAAGTTCTTACACTTCACCAAACTTGTGCTTACAGTTCAACAAGATGTGGCAGCGAATATAAACAGGGGAATGTTAATGCGAAGCTGTCCGTCAGAGGTTTGTGTTTGTTTCCTCTCTTCTTGGCACTGTGGATGTAACTCTTAATTGGGGACTGGTACTATGCAAATGGTCTGTCACTTTGGAGTATAATGACTTTTAAGAAGCTAAGACTGTGACAGAGAATGTCACATTAATCAATCATATTATCTCAAAGTTTCCTAAATACTGAACTTTTAAAATTAAGTGAAGACAGTGACAACAAAAAAGGATTAGATGCTATCGCAATACTTTGGTATGTATATTGCAATTTGATGTTACACTTTATTGCAATTTATGTTTGTTTTTTTAACACTAGACCATGGGAAAAAGTTCTATCATACACTTCTAGAGACTATATATCACGATTTGTATTTTCAAAAACATTGCACATCACTGTCAGTCAGTCTCTGTGAGTTTTATTTCAGCCACATCATTGCTATACTGCACGTTAAATAAATGTGGTAAATGAAATCCTTTTTGAAGAAAATTGCTTTAGATGTTCCTGCTCATCAAGCTAGTGCTATAGGAGCAATAAATTAATAAAACAGAAAATATAAATAACATATACGGTATGGGCATCCTCCTCTGGCATGCAGTGTCTCCACCAAGTGCTTAAACAAAAAGAGTTTTGGCCCTTTGAGATGACTGTACCTGATGAGTGTGGAGTGTTGAAGCCAGAGTAATAAGTAAGAAATAATCAGCGAGTAGGTGGGTGTTTAATGATTTGAAGGCACAACGTGGAGGTGAAGAACCACCCAGTGCGCACCTACAAAGTGATGATACCTGCTTATACCAGGGTCATTTGCCAACAATATGAAATAAAAGCATTTACGATTTTTTTTGGTGAAAGTTTTGCACTCAGAAACTAAAGATAAGAAGCAGGAGCTTACCATTGTCAGAATTCTGGTCCCTTTTACAACCAAACTCAGCTGGCTTGCCACAGTTGATAACGAATAACACTGCAACTAAGCAATGTGAGCAAACAAGTGTCCACATATATGAGCCATGTCGCAGTGGTGCATTCGAGATACCTCCCTCTGTAGGTGTCTGAGTTATTTATTCATACCAAATGTAATTTTCTTAAATCAGCTGTTTCTGTATGGTTGAGGACAGTTTACTTACTTTTAACTCCCAAAAGTTCCCGTTTTTTCCACCCAAACCCCGTCCGTTTTGAGGATATTCCTATAAAAACTCTGCTGTGGATCATATAAAAGGCGTCGCTTCTTCTCAACCTTGTTAATTAGTCTTCGTCCTCCCTTTCGACTGCTTTGATGAGGAGAAACAGAAACGTCACGAATGTCACATTGATTTTAACCAGATGAAATAAGTTGGAGGCGCGTAAAACTTGGCTGAAATAGAGCCAGGGAGAGCGATTTTTCAAGAAAGCAACATGTGCTCAGCCTCTCGGAGCACATTAGGACATCCTCATCAAGGAAAACTGAGCCAATCAGCTGTTTCTCACCTGCTTTTCTGCATTGCTTCCAATTAGAAGAATTAGAATTAGAAGACCTGCTCCTTCTGTAGATGCAAATGGCTCATTCTAAGGTAATACAAAGATAATAATTCTTAACTTTCAAGTTATCAGTTTTCAGATCATACACTAATGAAAACATACTTATGCATTTATACTCCATTTCTGCCATATTCTGTCAATAAACCCTTGTAAATCGTACACTCTGGTCCTTTAAAGAGAATCTGTACTTTGAAAGAGCGTTTTTAGTTTATCATTCCTCTTCTTTGTACTGGCCACAAAGTGATCCTGTTCTAATGTGAGAAACTAAAAAGACTGTAACTCTGGAAGATACTCACTTGATACGACTAACCTCAGATTGGAGGACTGATATTAGCTTTAGATTGAGTTTTTGCCCAAAATGTGAACTGTAGAAGTTGTTCCCCGTCTCTTCTATTGGAGTCACTTCAGAGAAAGAGATCACTTTGGGGCCGGTGTGGAGAAGAGGAATAAAAGTGTAGCAACTAGTTACTCTTTAAACATACTGCACAGTGAGCGCTGATTTGTGACAGACTTGAACAAACCTGAGCCTATGCTTGCTTACCTTTACTTTTTGTTTGTTTGTTTGTTTGTTTGTTTTTTGTTGGCTTCATCCTAATGAAAGTTAAATAAATATAAGTGCAGTGTCACCCACTGGGTAACAATTGGATGGTATTTGTTGTTTATGTTTGTCTTTGCTGTGCTCAGGAGATCTGGAACTCCCTGTGAATCAACTCAAACAAATTACAAGCAACTTAAAAAAAAAAAAAAAAAACAGCAGCATCCACATTTCAGGACGATGTTGAGACCGTTGTCCAGCCTGCTTGACATGGAGCCATCTCATACAGAGCTGCTGAAAGCAGGACGGTGCTGCTGTCTCCCAGCAACACAGACTCATACAGTAAGACAATGAACTGCATTGTGCATTAGAGGTCTGAAGTGCTGCGAGCTGAAAGCTTTCAGCACCACGGACAGCAGCATCAGAAAGTTCTGATTAATCCTGCTGACCATGAGAGGTGAATCTACTGTATCACTGCCAACATGTACTGTAAAAATCTAGTCAAAATCCATAAAACTTAAAAAAAATGTTTGCATTCTAACCACAAGAAATGATAGTAATTCCAGTTCAGATCATTTAGCTTTTTTGATTTACTTCACTGCAACTCAAGAGGAGATAATTGCTCCATTTTATTCTGAAAATGATGGAAATTTAGTTAGAAGGGAATTTATTGAAAGAGTCTGAGAAGTATTTCCTCGCAGGCATGGCAATATCAGCTCATTTAATTCATGTTAGATAAACTTGAGCTCTGTGGATTTTTTCCAGGCACGGGTTGCTTCACATTCTGTGTCCTAAAGCCAATTAAAGTTAATTCTTGGAAGCATGGGCGGAAACTTTAACCTCCCCAAAAGCCTGTTTAAAACATGAAATTGCTAAATCCTTAAACAATAAACACAATATCTGTTTTGTTTCCACTTCAGGGCACCTGGGGAAAGCTGTAAACACAACGCTAACATATTATCATCTTTTCAGTTGACATGGCGCCATTCTGAGTAACAATATTCACTCTCCTGAACATATGTTCATATTAGGTTTTTATTATAGTAAAAAAAAAAAAAAAGAAAAGGTTCACTGCTCAATTTCCTGTTTGGCAAAGGAAACTTGGCAATTTATTGAAGTAGGGAAGAAAACAGGATGGAGGACAGAAATAGGATTGTTTATTAGTTAAAATTCTAGTTAGAGCATGTGTGTTGTTAAGACGTGTACTTCAGTAATATAATATTTCGAATGAGTCTCATTCAGTTTGTCTGCTTTAGTGATGCTTTTCTGTTTTTATGGATTAAACAACTTGAAATTACATCTTGTTCCCTTAAGCTGCTATTCTTATTTCAGTAAAAGCCTGTCAATTAAGTTTCTTGTAGTACTGTGCATCTGACATGATGACATCCTCGTTTTTTCCTGATTTTTCCCCCTGCAGTGAGTCCCATTTTTTCTTGGTGATTTCAAAGAAATCATGCTAGACAAAACTATATTTCGTGTTCAAATAACGTATTATGTCAGACTGAATTGGCGAAATTGTGTTAAGTTTTCAGAAACTCACTGAAGTAAACCAGCTTTTGTTAAGTGAAGCTAACGTAGAGTCGTGCTAACATTAGCAGTTATATCTGTTATACTTATTGAACTGAAATAACACACTAAGGCTACTATGAAAAACTACTTTTCCTGAAACTGTACTATTAGGTTATCAAGGTTAATTTACTTTTGGGTAAAGCCAATACCTGAATCCAAAACTTTCAAGTTTTTTTTGTTTTTTTTTTGTTTTTTTTTTAATGTAGGCTCCATAATGCAAACGTTATATTTGAAAGCAATCTGATTATTATTATTAAACAATTGTGTTCATATAAGTTCTTTCACTTGTGTGTTAGTAAATGAAATATTTTTTGAAAGTTGGACCAACAATTCTCTTTTTCAGTGTAGAATATCAATATTGTGTTTATGTTTATTACTCTTATTGACTTTTAGGTTTTTATTGAAGTTTGTGAAGTTTTTGTTGCAACCTATTGTAAATGTCTTGTAATTTTCATCTAAATAAATGAGTCTTTAAAAATTAAAAAACTAAATATTCACTCCCCATTTAGCTCTGGTTTTAGTCTCTCTTTAGTAACCCCTGAGAGCAGCTTAATGCTCCACTGTGTTCATCAGCTAGTTGCTAACTTTGCTGTTTGGTGCTGAACAGGTAAAGTGCAGGTTAAACTGTGTGGGCTGTAAAACTAAAACCATGAGCTGAAACACACCATGAATCTCTATAGAGCTGAGAGGAACTGAGTGATAGTTATCTGCTCTTGGTTCATCACTATGAGTAACCCCTTTCACCTGTGATTCAATGTTAATCGCTATAAAAACATTGCTTATAAACATTTTACAAAATAATAATAATGACAATAATAGTAATAAAATAACAATAAGTGTTTTTTTCTACACAGCAGTATTTCCACAAATTAAAACTGTGAGATATTCCTGAGTGAAACAGCTGCAAAGGTGGGGCAATGTGATTTGAGTCTCAGTGTGCAGTGTGATCTCAGTGTTCCTCGCCGCTCCGCAGCTCTTGGCAACAACCCTCGACTTTAGTTGCAGCATCAAAGGGCAAAAAAGCTCTTTCATTTGCCTTTGTTCCCACTGTGGCATTTCACCAAATCTGACGGAGCAGGCACTGTCCAATCCCTGCTGTGGCCCTGACCCTTTGAGGGCCCCCAGACTCCAGCTGGGAATCACTGCGCCCGCTCCTATGGGAGGACACCTTGCTGTGACACACTCTCTGGGACAACGTTTATCAACCAGGGGTTTGTAAACAACACAAGCATCGAGGACTGCTCTGAACATACCGTACGTCCCTAAATATACTCCCAGAGGACATCTGAGTATTAGAACAACACCAGCTATAGAAATATTGGTCCCATTTTATTTTACAGCACACAAATATGATGTATGAGATGTAACAAGCCATACTAGAAATAGTGTGTTCTTTATTTGTAGGAGTGGAAGTAACTAATTACAAATACTCAAGTTAATGTAATTAAATAGTTTTTGGGGTGCTTGTACTTGGGGTAGATTTTCAAGTCTGTACTTTTACCTGTACTTAAGTATTTATTACACCATGTAATCTACTTAGTTACTTTAAAAATCATAATTGAGTACTGAGTACAATTTGAATTCATGTCCAAACCTTTCATCTGCATTTTTGTAGCCGATCATGTGATCTGATTGCAAATAGGTCAATGAAAACCAGGACATAAGATCGAAAAACTAGTAATTAGTGGTAAATGTAAAACCCGTAATTACACCTCATTCAACATTGTTTTGTCTGATGGAGCCATTTGATGAATAATGGAAACTAAAACTTAAAATGAGAGAAAAATGACAAAATGTAATCTATTGATAATGTATTAAACATCAACAGTTAAAAAAGTAATGCTTATATTTCCAGGTCCCATAATTTCATGGTAAATAGTCAAGTAAATAAAGTTATATATTTGATTTTTTTTTTTTCAGAAATTAACTGCAAATTACCTCCAAATTTCTCAGTTAATTATGTGATGATTAGCAAGTACTGTTTTTATGTAGTGGGTGGTAATTACCAAGTGATATATTTGAAATTACCCCCAAATTTAATGGTAAGTATGTGATAAATCTCAAGTGCTGTTTTTATGCGGGTGGTTATTACTATTTCATGCATTTGAACTTTCTTTGAAATTAACTACAAATGTAATATATTACTTGGTGATTACTACCCACCACATGAAAACGGTACTTGCTAATTATCACATTATTAACCATGAATTCTGGGGGTAATTTGGGGGTAATTTCTGAGAAATGTCAAATATATTACTTGGTAATTACCTATTTACCATGAAATTATGGGACCACAGTAACTAATACTCTGAGTAGTTTTTGAGATGAGTACTTTGTACTTTTACTTGAGTACTTTCTTAACATCAGTACTTTTACTTCTAATTGAGTAATATTTTAGTAATGTAACAGTACAAGAACAGATCTTCAGTACTCTTTCCACCACAGTATTAGACCTTTATTAGACTTTATTAGAGGGAAATTAGGGACACATTACAACAGAACTGTACTGTAAACTAAAGTGAAATCAGATATCTGCACCTTCCCTTTTTAAAAACAACATGTGAACCAGATCTACCAAGTTAAGGGCCAAAATTATAGACAAAGAGGAATATTATGTCTATGGCTGACAGCGGGAAATAACACACTTTAGTTTACAGTGCAGTTTCCTTGTAATGTGTCCCTAATTACCCTCTGACAAAGTTTAATAAGGGTCTAATAAAAGGCTTAATATTGTCAAATAAAGAACATATTTCTATTTTTGAGGAATTTAATACAAAGTACATTTTGTTACATCTTACTAGTGTACTGTAAAATAGTGCAACTAAAATATTATCATCACTCAGGTTTAGAAATATAATAATAAAGCTTAAAATCTACTTCCTATTTGACAAGTGGAAAGAGCTGAGCGAGATATAACCCTATTTGTTATAGAAGATGGTTGTACAAATTTTAGACATGAAATCTCTTCTATTGTACAAGGATGATTCACTCTGGGAAAAGTCATCCTTATCAAATTTCATCATTCACAACAGGTTTCATTGCTCATAAACATCTTATGCCAGCTCAATCCAAGCTGTTAGAAATAACTCAGAAACACAGATGTCCATCTGGACCATGTATGATAAAGCAATATACAGTATTCCAGCCCTTCACATCCCTCGAGTCCAATTCTACCCTCTAAGCTGCTTTATCAGTTTCTTTTCCGAAATAGCACCTAAACTCTGCAGCACTGACAGTGTATAAGGAGAGAAAGGAAGAGGAGAGTTAGAGGTCTGGGTCATTTTCCATTTCTTATTAACGGTATTCAAGTCAGGAATGAAACCCCCTCCTCTCAATCCCACCTTTCAGACCGTAACCAAAGCCTATTCAGGATGTCTGTGTTTTGGAATGATGGATGACGGGCGGCACAAGGTCACATCAAAGACGAGGGGAGGAGAAATGCAGGATTAAATTCAATTCAATGTGTCCTTGGTGACTGGGTCCCTGAATAAAAGAGATGTATTTAGGAGCATCTGGCTGTCGTAGCAGTGTACAACTTTGACCAAAGAGCTCCAAGCATGGAAGTAATTCCTTGAGTCTGGAATACGTCTCCATATTAGACAGGTACATGCAACAAGATAAATGTTAAAACAGCAAATGAACAAACTTACTTGGGATATCCTTCAGAGAATTAATACGCAAGTAAGCTGCCATATTACTGCACATAAATGTAACTGGGTATTGCATAATGCATAATGCATAGCTATATTATTTTAGAGTAGCTATGTTATTTTCATGACAACCGTGACATTTTTTATTTATCATTATACCCATTATCACTGATAGAAGTTACATAGATATACAGATATACATAGTATATAAGTTCATCAAGTGTGGCTACAGTTGTTAATAATTATATGATTAACAGTTTATATACTCACATTACCTGATCTGTCTTGTGCCACTGTAAGGTGATATTAAATCAGAGATTAAGGAACAGTCTGCATTTGTCTGCTACATCTGCAGCTGTCCACTATTTTCAGGTGAGACAAAAGTAACAAGCAATGAGCCAATTTAAATTTCATTAATTTTTATTGCATTATCAATGTGAAAAAGTAATAAGTTACGTGTGAAGTTACCGCCAAAAGTAGTGGACATACAGTAGCACATTACTCTCAACGCTGGCTATTAAGCCTAAGAGTATTGTAATGAACACTCATGTGTTCCATTCATAGTTGTTAGGACAGATCCTGTTATTTACACCAACTCTTTATCTGATGATAATATCCTTTCCTGTGGGGTACTTCAAGGCTCTATTTTAGTACCGCTGTTTTTTTCATTGTATGTGCTCCCACTTTACAACTCTCTGCATCAAGTTGATGTAAATTTCCATTTTTGAGCTCATGCCAACCAGATTTATATTCCATCCTGACTGGAGCAACAGTCCTCAAAATTAAACCACAGAATTAGCAGCATTTTCTAGAACTTTTTAGTCCCAAGAACTATTTTTTAACAAACTAAAGAGAAAGCAACAGTCTATCACAAACTGCAGATGCAGATTTGTTTAAATGGTGGCTGAAATAAAATGCTGTGATACTCTACCAGTCAGAAATGTTCAGTGCTGCAAGCCCCACCTGAAAGGTTTGTGCACTTTTGGAAACTACCCCTCCCCAAGCAGGGACTTTTGGGGGGGTGAATTAGTGTTCCCAGAATTTAGATTAGTCCCTGGTTCCTCCAAAGGTTCCTTGCCCCTGGGGAAAGTTCTACAGTGGAAACATGGCTTACAAACATGTTGTTTGCACATGTCATCTTGAATGACACATACATTGGGAGCATTTCTGATCTGATATCCCTGTGGGTTGGACAAAATCAAATCTGTTCTCTGATCAGAACTTCCTTATTTAAGCATTCGTCTCATGTAGTCTTGTCTATTGTAACCTGCTCTTCTCAAGTTTTCAAGAATGTAGTTGCAAGAATTCTTCAAGTAAAACCCAGAAAATTAGCACATAATAATGACTCTGTCATCACTTCACTGGCTCCACATTTCAACTAGGTCAGACAACAAGCTGCTATTTCTCACCTACAAAACTCCTCATGGATTAACACCTCCTTAGTTGGAGAACATCTGACCCTTTAAATTCCCCTGTGCACATTCAGATCACAGCATGCAGGCTATCTCATTACTCCAAAGATTAATAAGAAATCAAATGCTTGACACACACACACACACACACAAAGAGCTTTTTCTTAACATGCTCCACTGCCGTGGAATACTTTGACTGGGCAAACATCACTGAGACTGAAAACCTGCTTATTTTCCTTCTCCTGTGACTGAATCATACCTTGTTTTTATTTACAGCCTTTTAAATGAATAATGATGTTGTTTAAATGTGTTTCTTATGTTGTTATTATCTTCTCTTTCTGTAATTGCCTTCTTTCCTTTGCGTAAAGTGGCACTATGTTATCTTGCATTAATGTTCTTACTGAGGCCTACATAATACACGTAGCAAAGCTTGAATAATAATAATGACTTCATTCTCCCCACAGAGAACTCATCTTTCCTTTCGCCCTCTCCAGGGAGGTCAGAGTCTCACTGTACATGTCTGTGATTCAGCAACCTTGCCTCGTTATTTGTTTTAACTTGCCCTCATCAAATTCACCTTTGCACTTAGCCTCCGAGGGAATCCATACTGCCATTTAAATTCTAATACATTATTCAGGAAACTCAAGTAAATACTCAGAGATAGACTCCTTGAGAGTGAGAAAACGCAGGTCAACAATCCGTAGACTCCTATCTTGCCCAGAATACATTATGATTATTTGAGATTTATGACCCACAGTGGGAGAAAATGCAATTTACAAAAGTAAATAGGGTAGATTTATATTATTTGCTTGCTTAAAGGCAGCAGGGTTCATTGAAAATGTTCCACTCTTCATTTGGACTAAAGCCTTGGCGCTGCGTAATTGGCCACTTGTGTAATGTACAGTCTGACGCTACACATCACCAGGGAAAGTCAAGTACAGTCTGTAGGTGACTCGTTAAACAGATCCAGTGTCTTGTTCAAGGACACTTCAGCAGGAGGGATATGTCCAGTGGAGGGACTTATCCCTGCTCCAGGTCACCTTACTTATTAAATCTTCTGATTCCAGTCATTCAAGGACAGGGAGAATTTCTGTCTTTAAATGCTAACTATTACTTTCCTCAGTATTAACAGAACTACATCTATTTTCCTCTGATTTTTTCTGATTTCTTTCTGTTTGCTTGCAGTGTGCTTCGTGATGATGCAAGTTTCTGCAACCTGCCTATCAGGAAAAGCACTGAGAGATAATCCATGAAACAAAAATGAGTGGGTAATTTTGGAGAAGGCAATATTCCTCAAAGAAGCCATAACACTGCATAGTGGAGCCTGTAATGAGTTTAACTCGGAGCTCACGGATAGGCACTGTGGGCTGCCAGGCAATACTGCCAAATTATCAGAGTGATACACTTCACCACCACAAGGTTTTATTAAACATTGTCTGGGAGAAGTTGAGTTTTATTGTCACAGGCACAATGGACAAATTTTGGTTAAAATAAGATAGCTAATGGCTGAATGAAGAATTTCCATGAGGGATTTTCCTTAATAGTTTTTACTGAAAGACTGAAAGTGTGATCTGACAGTTATTTGACGGCCACGGTGTAATTATCAAATGACAAACGACTCTAGTGAGTGACGGCTGCCTTGCATATCCTGCGTCCATGTGGACCCTGGGTTGTACAGGTCGACAGAAATTACAGCTATGTGTCAAGATAGAGTACATACATGAATGGCAGGGGGAAGTGTAGGGGCAGTAGGCATTATCATGGTTGGCTAACCTGATTTTTTGCAACCAGAGGATCCACAAAACCAGCGAGAGTGTGGAACTGGTGGGTAAGGGACTATTACTTGAGTGGTGCTTGGTTTTAGTTCATCCGTTGAGCAGGAAATAATAGAACAGTCACAAAAATATGTTTCTGAACACAAGAAATAGACAATGTAGTAACAGAATATAGATTCATATTTGATCAGCACTACGTAGTTTTACAGTTTGATCTGAATTTTGGAAGGCTCCGTTGCAAACTGGGCATAAAATGGCAGCTGCCGGGTCGCGATCTTTCTCACATTACAGCTAGTCACTAAAATGTGTTTTTAAACAGTTTTAGATGAGAAAGGCAATGTAGTAACAGAATATTGATCCATACTTGATTGGCACTGCCTAGTTTGATAGTTTGATCTGAGCTTTGTGAGCCATGTGCATTGCGTTGGACGGATGACTTATCAATCACACCATAGCCCCACCCTAAAGCGTGCCGTGTTTTATTGTCTAGTTTACTCTAAATGGGACAGTGATTTACAAAATGAACATAATGCTGTATTGAACTAGCAATTGAGACCATAAACTCATTAGGAAACAGTTTACTGAGGTAGTAATTCAAGTGAGAAGTAGGATCATTTTGACATAAGAGTCCAAATATATTCAATCTGACTTCTTTTTAAACCAGTGGAGTCGCCCCCTGCTGGGTGTTACAAGAATGCAGTTATAAGGTACCTTGCGTTACTTTTCTGACCCAGAAGCTCCATCCACTATTTAATATTGGGTCTATGGACAAGAACATGCTAGATTTAGGGGTCTTACATACCCTCTATGTTGGTACCACATTAATTTTTTTCTGCTGTGACCTCAGAATTAACAAAATCATAACCTCCTGAGTGTCACCAAGCTTATTATTTACATCATGCAAAACCAGAAGTTTTATACCCATGGTTGCAATGCAAAGTACAAAGGGACGAACAGTTCTGTTCATAACACAGTTGGCTGACTACACAAACATGTGGTTAAAGGGACAGTTCACCCCAAAATCAAAAATACACATTTTCCCCCGGCCTGTAGTGCTATGTAACCTGTAAGCTGCAGAGTTTTGAAGATATCAGCAGTAGAGATATGTTGTGCCTTCTCACCAATATAATGGAACTAGATGGCACCTTGTCTTGCTCAAAGCACCAAAGAAATACATTTGAAAAAGTTCAAAACAAGTGTCTGCTCCCAATATTCATGATCTGGTTACTGAAGATAACCACAGACCTTGTTGTGAGCAGTTTCTAGTAGAAAAGAAAGTAGTTCCAGTAGATTCTACTGCAGAAAGAACATGAAACTGCTCAAAACAAGGTCTGTTGATTATCCTCAGTAATCATGTCATGATTTTTTGAAAGATACACTGGTGTTGAATTGTTCAAATGTACCTTTTGTTGCTTTGAGTGCCATCTAGTTCCATTATACTATTTGAGAGAAGTCAGACATCTCGATGGCTGATATCTCCAAAACTCTGCAACTGACACCAAAAAAAAAAAAAATCTAGATGGAGAAATGTCACTAAGGTAAGAGGAAAAATGTGCATATTTGAATCTGGGGTGAATTATGATTGTAGAGACTGATGCTTATCATTCTGAAGAAAAAGGCTGATAATTGATGTTTTATTTAGAGCAAGCAGCCAGGTACAGTGTGGCAATGTTGGTAGATGAGAAAGTCTGTGAAGAGAGGATGTCTGTGTGAGTTATGAGATAAAATCAATATTAATGATAACATAAAAGTGAAACACAGACATTTCATCTTGTTTGAACATTTCTAATCAGCCCTTCTGAGTCATAGCACAACCAAGATTTGTAACAACCAGGCTGCACTTCAGACAAACACGTCCTGCGGCTATTTCAGTGCTCGCTGCAGATAAGTTAAGTAAACAGCCACATTAGTTATCATACAGAGAACACCGGAGCCTGGATGGGAAATATAATGACTTGTTCATTGTATGCACTGAAGAGAGTCATCCAACAAGCTACTTACAGGAGCAAATGATTTCCCCACATCAGGCTAAAAGCTTTGTCAGAGAGTTGTTCTGCAAAATTTACTTCTTTGCTTGGCACTATTGCACTCACACTGTACTCTGATGATACAGATTCATATTGTCTGCTGGCTGAATGTCAAATATGATGGTCTCTTTCTGTTGTATAAGCCCCGTTGTCCTTGTAACAGCTGCCTTTCACAAACATAAACTGACCTAGACAGCAGAAAAAGCCATGATCACCAGTACTTAATTGAATTTAAGTGAATTAAAACAGTGTTTTTTATCAAATCTGTATTCATCAGATATGTTTTTCAGGTATTCTTGGGTATTTTTAATGGTTTCAGGGTTTGTCTTTTTCTGGAAAATGATTCAAAACTGTTGATGATTCATCCTGCACTCCTACTAAATTTGCATCAAATGAAAGGTTTTCTCGAGTATGACACAGCGAGCCATGGAAGAAGAATAATCTGTTCACAGGAGCAGACTGTTTTTCTGACAGTCTGACAAACACCACTTTCTAACTTTTTTCAGTGATTTGAGTGGAACTGGATCATATTTTTATGGAGAAAATATTTCCTACTTTCCCCTTTGATGGTCTCCAGCTGCTCAGCTTCAACTGAGTTATCTGAAGAGCTTTCGTGATGGACGGATAGCTTTAGCTTACTTGTTGCTAAAGTAGCTAACTGTAGCTGTTAGCAGCCAACAGAACAAACAACTACAAACACAGCCTCTGACAAACACAGCCTCTGAGACCAACAGGGAATACAACACCAAGTTTGTTTGCAGAGTTTCATGATGGACAGATAGCATTACTTGTTGCTATGGAGAGTTAGCTAACTGCTGTTAGCTTGGTTAGCCATGACTCAGCCTTGGGGTGCTGGGAACCAAACCCAGCAAGACAACTACCTCAGTACTGTAGCCTATTCTCTATCGTCAATAGTGTTTGACAAGTTACTCATTTAAGAATCAATAATATTACTTTACCTTTCACTTAAATAAAAGATATAAAAAGCAATTCATTATGTTACTCGTTATATCTTGTTTGGCGGCCTTGTAGAGCTCCAAAGTTGAACTGCTGATCCAATGAAATGTTAATGCTCACGCAGCTTTTGTTGCTATCTCTCCCGATGTGGGCTGTGGTGGAAAACAAAGTCGACCTCTCTGAGTGTGACCTTCAAATCAGATTCCATCAACACACATTGTCTCTCAAGGAGCCAAACAAACTCAAAATAACAATAGTTGTTCCACCTGTGGAGAGTATGCCTCTCTCCCCCTCCTTCATCCTTCATCCTCTATCCTCGTTAAGCTTTTTTTGGCTAACAGCTGACGTGACCGGCCCTGACCTGCTGCACGAACACATCATCATAAGATAGCCAACCTGGATCAAAAATAGAACTCACTAACCCAGAGTTACTTGGAGCAAAATCTGTAATATAATTACTGCTCTTGAAACTGTTATCCCTTAAACTACATAACTGGGAAAAGTAATACTATTACAGTACTAAGTTACCGAGCAATATGTTTCTGCCCAACACTGGTCGTCAAACTGGCTGTTTTGGTTCTGGTCGGTCCCTGTTCACTGGGAGCTCTAACACACAGTGCTATTGGCTACAGCTTAATCAATGTCTGTGACAATTCCTTCTGTTGCTGGAAATACATAAGCAATACACAGTCATCTTTAGATGACTTTAGAAAAAATATGAACTGTAGTCAATAGTGAGAGACAATTTGTCGCCATTTGTTGTAAAACTGTTTTAGACATCAGTGACATCATGATTTTCTCCCTTCAAAGGCTAACATTAGCCAATACTTGTGAGTTTTCTCACTGGGATATAGTAACAAGCAACGTGTCTTGCTTGTTCTTTCTCTTCATGGCTGATAAAAGTACCAGGAGTCGCTGGATAAAACACCTCAGGTAAGATAATGTTACAAGGAGCGACGAAATTGGTGTTGATTACGGATAGTGTCCGAGATGAGACAAGAAATTCAAAACTAAACTATGGCAAACCTACCACAAATTGCAGCACACTTGACTTTTGTGGAATTCATGCCACTACAGGATCAAAAAAATGTCTCTCTCCTTAGAATACTGGTCATATTTTTTCAGACCTTAGATCCCATGGGGCACACCGGAGGAGGTGTGACTTTATCTCTCTGTAAGGACTCCACTGGCTGTTTCATGGGAACTTTAAAGTCTAAGAACAGTGGGAGACAGAAATACTCGGTTGTGGTGTTAGGCCTGAAGTGCATCTGTTGGGAAGATAAACCCGTGGACTGAGGAGGAGGTGATTTATATCCAGATCCAGAAATATCCAGAGACGACATGCACATTTATCAATAATAATACCTAGAACTTTATAGAATGACTATATATAATTCCACAGTGACTACTCTTAATTAACTGTTTACTGTTGCGCTTCCACTTTGTTATTGGGTCAATGAGAAACCAACACCATCGTCGAGCACACATAACTCACATCATAATGCATCACAGACAAATTTGCGGTTGCTTAAGTATGTGAATGGTTTACAAATTAGTACTGTCAAGAGAGAGTCATCCAATAAAGTGATCCCAACCATTACCCAAGGCTACCAGCTTCTATGGTAGAAATAAAGTGTTGAAAATGATAAATTAAACCATGTGGCAAAGAATGCTTGGAGAGAAACTGACAGAAGGCATGAGCCCACACCAGGAAGCATATCTTTCATTTACATGCCACTAGGCAAAACCTGACTAGAAAGAGTAAATCCTTTTAAAGGCAACAGAGCAGCTACTAGAACACCACAAAGCTAATTGCCTGGAGTCAGAAATGAATACAGAGCTTGATGAAGATGATTTAAGTTTGAAAACGGTAGCATACGCTCGTGATCATGCAGCTAAAATGTAACGGGGAGGTGTGTTTATTTAGAGGACACACACAGTGAGCAAAAAGGTTTTCTGAGAGACATTTACAAAAAGTGAAGTGGCAACCACAGTTTCAATTGAGAAACAGTCACCATGACATACCCACTCTGCAGAATATGGCTGAGTGGTTGCACTAAGCTGTAATGTCAAGTGTCCACAATGTCAAACCCAGATGTGACAATAAAATCACATTTAGGTTAGTTTTTTAAAGGTGCAATGTATGTAGGAATAGGCAACGTTTTGAACTGACCCTTCCAAACTCCTGCTCCCTTTTGGAACCTCAGTCACCTTGCTCTTTTCTTGCTTCTTATATGCTATTTTAGATGTGCTACGTGCTTGCCTATGTGGCCAAGAAAAATTCAAAATTCTTTAAAATTTAAAGATGGTAAACCTGTAAAATCAACAATTATAATATAAATAGTCACAGTTAGCTAATGTTAGCAGAACTAGCTAGCTAATAGGCATCATTTGTTAGCTAGCCACCAAATCTCTCCTGCTTCTCATAGATAATGTTAGAAAAACATTGGCTAACTACCTAGCTAATGTGCATCAATTGTTAGCTAGGTAGTTGGCAAGCGCTTTGCTAACAATTACTAACTTAGGATATGACTTTATATGTGGCTTTTACAGCCGCCAACATCTTTTAACCATCTTCAATATTTGGTTTTCTTTTCAACATAGACAAATCTAGCACATAGTGTAACTACGGGACAGGAAACAAGAAAGGAGAAAGTTGACAGAGCATCTGCCGTGTACCTTCTTGCTCAACTGTTATACATCAGACCGGCACATGCAGATACTTCATTGAAACGTCAGGCCAAGTTTGTGTGAATTCATGTCGGGTTAAACAAACCTTTATTTCAAAGCCATGTCTAAGAATTATTTTGTGACTGCCGAACCTGAGTGTTCTTAATAAATTAAGATTAATCTGTCAGCTGTCATCTTCCTATCTCTCCAATTACATAAAACCGTGAGTTTTCCCCCAGAAGGGGTCGTGGCATTGCCAGCTTGGGCTGGATGACATTTTTCAGGTCTGATGTTCTGGAGCACAGAGCAAAAAGAGACATGACTTTGGAAGGGTCAATTCATGCTGAAAATAGGAAGTAGAATATCATCAGAGTAACCACTAATGTCTGCTGTTAGCCAGTTAGCTTAGTGGATTCAGGCAGGAACAGAGGCAAGAAGCAGGAGAGGGGCGAGAGGAACCTTGGGCATCAGTTAGCGGCATCACACAGTTCCGTCTTGTTGCACTGAGGGCAGACTGGACACTACGGTGACTCACTATGGCTAATTATGAGACACGGTGGGCTGAAGCTAGCTGGTTAGCATGCTAACTTCAGTAGATACCTCTGCAGCACAGTACATAGTCTTTGACATAACATCCAAACTGTTATTCTTTCACATTTTGTTGATAATTTCAGTTAATTTTTGAATGTTTTAAAGTAAAATTCTTCCATATTGTACATTTAAAGCTATTCGAATTGCCTTGTGTGCTTGTTCTCTCAGACAATGGTGCAACATTTAGTTGTGTGTTGCCTGTCATAAACTGGGAATCCACAGTACCTGAAAAATACAGGCAACAAAGGTGACCCTGCCGTGACAAATGTGGGCCAGAACATGCAACACGCCCATTTTTGACAGGCTCATCTGTCATTTCAGGACCATCTGCTACCCACTGCTTACTGCATTATTCCTGGACCAAAAGTTCAGAAAACTTGACTTTCTCACAGCTGGGGTCAGAGCCAACATACCACTGGCAAAAGTGGACACTGAGGAGGAGGAGGAGGAGGAATACAAAGAACATCCAGCAAATAGAACATAAAAACATCTTGGATGTACTGTATTTTTTATAACCATAACCCTGCACATAAAAGCTCCCAGAGGACACCACTGAGTATGAAATAGCTGCTTTTTCTGAAGAGCAACCATCAATCTATACCTTAATCAATAGTGGAGAATGGGTCAATAAAAGTGTTTTTGGCGTTCTGGCCACATCTGTCATGTCTGAAAGGGTTTTTCAGAAAAGCAGAAAATATTGCAATCCAACTGAGAACATGCTGTCATGTCTGCAAGATATTTTGATTTCTTTCTATAATAAAATGGCATAATGTTTGTTCAAAACATATAAAGATGTATTTGCGAGGAAGGACTGGATGATACCACCTCTAATCTATAACTTGACAAATTGCCACATTGGTTTTGACATTGACATTGATTTAATAATAACTTTGTAACAGCCAAGTCTATTTTAGTTATATCACACAATATCACACATCCCAATTTGCCTCAAGGGGCTTTACAATCTGTACAGCATACGACACCCACTGTCCTAAGACTCTTGATACAGATAAGGAAAAACTGCCCCAGAAAATGACTTGTAACGGGAAAAAAATGGAAGAAATGTCAGGAAGAGCAACAGAGGAGGGCTCACTCTCCCAGGATGGAGAGACAATAATAGTAATAGATGTTACAGAATAGAACAACAAAAAATGCAAAAAATATCACTTTATATACAAATTATGATGACAAAACTACAGATATATAGATATAGATATATCAGTTGGAGAATTTTTTAACATATCCAAGATTTATTTTTGCAACATGGGACTGCCAGTGGGCAGCTAACAACATGCTAACAATGCCAACAAATGTTTTCAACATAAAAAACGGGATAGATTATCAAAGGAGACCTTCAGTGTTGGATTTATCATGGATTTATTTTACAAAGTCTCCAAGAAGACTCTGCAGTTCAAGGCTGGATCACTAAGCTTCTGACGGGGATATGATTGCCCCAGAGCTAATGTTGTAAAGGCAGAATGCTGGCATTAGCATTAGCTTAACATTTGCTTTTCTCACTCAGCTTACTTTGGAGCTAACCTCATCACTTTTCCAGCAGTTGGGGAACAATGGATGAGACTTTTCTTGGTCATGAGGAGCTGCAGCATTTGTTAACTGATGCACTGTAAACTGTACTGTACATTTACTGCCACACTGACAACCAACTGCTAAGTTTAAGTTTCTGCTTTGATATGAGCAGCACCATATATTAGTATATTAAGCAGTATATTAGTTACATAAGTAAATACAAGAAAATATTCTTCTTTGTTGAATGTTTTCACCAGACTGGCACCTGTACATATTTCAACAAACTATTTCTAATTCTGATTCTGAAAAAACAAAGATCATCATCATGATCATTTTACTGTCTGGCCCTAAAACAGCATTATTCATGTTTTATATGAAAATGGTTTTAACCACAATCCCTGATTCTTTTAGATCTAATTAAAATATTTAGCTGGGTTGAGCTGCCTCACTTCACACCTTACAGGTGATTTTTAATGGTTCTGGCTGGTGATTTTCTGTGAGGGCAGTACCAGAAAGGCAGATCCTACATTCAACTTAAGGTATCATCCACCTTGTTAAGCATGACAGTTCTATGAAAGAGACCCCCCAAAATTTTTTGATGTAACACGGCCTCGGCTTTCTGCACAGGGTACAGTTTCAGCACTCTGAGACCCAAACTGACAGTAGGTCAGCCCAAGTCATGAATTATTCAACCTGAAGTACACAGGCAGCCAATACAGATTGCTTTCCTGTTTACTGAAGTGGCTTTCACTACCCTGGCTGTCGATAACACAAGGATAGAGGCACTCAGCTGTAGAATTGGAAATAATGTGGAACTTGGAATGTTGTCAAAGCTGTGAATGCAGCGCGCGGCTGCAGCACATTGTGGAATAAAAGAAAGATCAGGAGAATGACAGTTTATATGACAATGATTACTGTCTTTACCCACGTGTCATACATATTAATAAGTGGTTTACATGGCCAGTGTTTTCTTACAGCTTGAATGACACAAAATACATGAACTCAGATAAAAATTACAGAGTAATAATAGAGGCAACAGCATATAAAGAGTCAATATAATTCAGTCCCTCCAGGATTTTGCAGGCCTTTTTTTGGAATTATTGCAAACTAAAACGTCTGGTACCACAACGGCATTTCTAAAGAATTGTGATGCTTTCAGATGGTTTTTGCAAGTGACATTTCCACAAAAAAGTGATTTGTTTGTTTTGTTTTGTTTTAATATGGCAACTTGCTCCAATGAGAATAAAACTAAAACTGCACTCTGTTCTAATTAAATTTACCAAAAAGGCTCAGACTGCAGAGTGACAGGCTATTTACTGAACATTTACTCCGCTCCAAACTAACTGACCCCGTACAGAGAAGCAAAACAAATCACTCCACAAATCACTACATTGGCCCCCAACCTCAGAGGACAGAGAACCTGAGGTTTATTTAACTGCTAATGGTTCAGTCTCAATGATGACCTGACTTAAAACTTGGAAGCTGAAAGTTCTGCCATGTTTTACGACGTTTTAGCATTTATTTTATAGGTTATCCTGTTGAACTTTGCATTAGCATGTTGCATGGCTAATGTAGCTATTCCCACAGACTGGACTAATTTTGTAATCTTGAGGGACAGTCAAAAAAATAAATAAATAAACTGTGTGATCATTAAGCCTCATTTGAGGCCAACTAAATAGCAATACTTGCAAGTTCCATCCATCCATCTTCAACCACTTATCCAAAGTCGGGTCGCGGAGGTAACAGTTCCAGCAGGGAACCCCAGACATCTCCTTCCCCGGTTACATTAACCAGCTCTGTCTGGGGGATCCCAAGGCGTTCCCAAGCCAGGGTGGAGATATAACCCCTCCACCTAGTCCTTGGTCTGCCATGTGGCCTCCTCCCAGCTGGATGTGCCTGGAACACCTCTCTAAGGAGGCGACCAGGTGGCATTCTTACAAGATGCCCGGACCACCTCAACTGGCTCCTTTCTACGCAAAGGAGCAGCGGCTCTACTCCAAGTTCCTCGCGGATGACTGAGCTTCTCACCCTATCCCTAAGGGAGATGCCAGCCACCCTCCTGAGAAAACCCATTTCGGCCACTTGTATCCACGATCTTGTTCTTTCGGTCATGATCCACCCTTCATGACCACAGGTGAGAGTAGAAACAAAGACTGACCAGTAGATCGACAGCTTTGCCTTCCGGCTAAGCTCTCTTTTTGTCACATGTCTCTGTCAGGGCTGCGCCTTATCACCAATCCTGTTTGTGAAATTCATGGATAGGATCTCGAGGAGTAGTCATGGGGGAGGGTCTGCAGTTTGTTGGCCTGAGGATTGCAAAGCTGCTTCTTGCAGATGATGTGGTTCTGATGGCATCATCAGTCTGTGACCTCCGGCACTCACCAAATCGGTTCGCCTCTGAGCGTGAAGTGGCTGAGATGAGGGTCAGCACCTCAAGTCCGAGGAAACCAGTGGATTGTCTACTCTGAGTAGGGAACGAGTCCTTACCCCAAGTGAGGGAGTTCAAATATCTTGGGGTCTTGTCCTCGAGTGAGGGGACAATGGAGCGTGAGATGGACTGAAGGATCGGAACCGTGTTCGCTTTACTGCACCGTTATGACGGAATTAGAGAAGACTAGCATGTTGGATGGCATTAACAGTTTTGTCAGGTAGCTTTTAGGGGAAGTTAATAGTGCAGCACTACATTAGCACTGCTACTGTTAGCTTTCTTGTGGAGGCTGGTTCTGGTCTGTGATTCTTGTCGTGTTGTGTATGTGTGTGTGTTTTGCTGCTGTATGTAAATTTACTTGATAGACATGCCCTGAAGGTGAGTATATAGTTATGTGTGAAAAAGAAAACTGCAGGAATTCATTTGCTTGGCAAAGCTGTTAAACTTTGATTAGCACCCATTTGGGCTACCAGACAGAGTGCACTCAGTGCACTGTGGCTAATTTAGTTAGAGTCTAGAGATAACTTGCTAATCCCCCCCATACCATACCATACCCATGAAGAGCAGGCAAAATTTCAGTCGACCAAGATTTTCTTGACTGCAGCCCTAATAATTTCCAACACAATAGATATAAATCACACTATGGTCTCATTTCAAAGAAACTTATTTTGGCTTCTGTTTCTTTGGCAACAACATTTTTCTTCTCCACTCCAAAATATTTTGTTTTGGTATTTCATGAAAGATTGACCATAGCTAGAACGCAGCAGAAAAATAGATTAATTCTTCTAGTGGAAATTGAAAATAACCAAACAAAGATACAAAGAAAAGTAGAAGACGAGAGAAATAAGATGTAGTCAGGGTTGCCACAGGAGTTTGGCTGCATTGTAAATAATTACTGCCACTTGATGAAGAAACATTTGGCGCTTTCAATGCACTTCACTGACTCCTTTATAAATATCTTGGCAAAAAAATGTGGTTCAGTGTGTTTAAACTTTTGGCTCTAATACAAAAGCCAATTCCGCAAGAAAAGAGACTGTATGTTATAAAAGGTGAAGAAAGACCTCTGTCCCCTAACAAATGCAATGCATTCAGGGTTTGACCGTGTTTCCTCCCTAATTAACCATTGAACGGGGCTATAATTAAAAGGCAGTGCACTAAAACCTCTGAAACCTCACATCTTTGTGAAGGTAATTTCAGGACTGAAGCACAGAGTCTGTATGAAGACAGCAGGATTTAAAGGGCTGCACGCTGCTGGCTGCCTCTGTCGCTGCCTCCATGCAGAGGCAATAATCTCAACAAATACCGGTCACAGCCATCTCAAACACCACAGGAAGTGACCTGGAGCGCTCCCACCACATGGCAGCGTGCCATACACAGAGTGGCAATAAAACACCATGTGTTTTCTTTTTTCTCTTCACTTCAGTGTTTTCATTACCGCAGGGTAGATGAAAATACATAAACCTTAATTCTATTTTCACTTCTGCTGTCAGTAAGATGTTGTAGTGGGCTCAGAGAAAGGATACGTGTAAATGATGTCAACCTACCTGTAAGCTGCCAAGATATATGTTCCTCTTGTCAGCTGTTCCTGCGGAAAAAGAGAAAAGACATATCTAAATTACCTGTTGCACTAGATATAATATGTTCTTTATTAGTCAGTAGACAAAAACAACTACACCCTTATTAGACACTATAAACCTAATGGTACACTAATGAGACATAACAAGCTGTACTTTGTATTAAATCAGATGCAATCTAGAAATAATATGTTCTTTATTAGAAAGTACGGCTGTTGTGTAGTGTGCCATTTGGTGTATTGAATCTAATTAAGGAATAACTACTGTCTAATAAAGAACATTAGTTCTACTTTTTGTCTAATTTGATGTCAAGTATGGCTTGCTACATCTTATTAGTGTTAGTACTGTATTAATTATGAAAAACTGCAGATATGTTTCTCAATTTTCTCTGACAGACACAGAAAAAACACCAAGAGAACCAAAAAAAAGTAACACGTTTCATTTGCCACAAAAGACGCAGTTTGCCAAGCTTTAGCCACTGAATATACTCATCCATCACTGAGCAGATTGCTTGGCTGGAACTACCCGTCTTATAACAATTAATAGCACATTATTTTGTCAAAATGATATAGAGTGAATCACATATTATGCTCCCTATTGAAAACATCACTATAGTTTTCATTTGGCTTGGGTTTGACTGATTTGTTGACTTAAATATGACACACATCCCCGAGCAGATTAAACCACCCACCGGCCCTGAGTCTGTGTACACTGAATTTAACTGGCAGCTGCAGGAACACACATCATGAATATCAATTATTACTAAAGTGGAGCTGTGAAAATTAGCAGGGCGGCTCTATTGTGTAGGTTAATGGAAACTCAGACAGCTGCTTTAACTGTAGGGTTAATGCCAGTACTAAGCCACCATGACAATTCTGTCCTTGAGCTTGAATAATAAATTGAAAATGTGTGTGGGCCCACATGATTGGTTGGAAATATGCATGAAACATTGGATTTATTAAAAAAGAGAAAAAGCAAGCAAATAAGGAAAGCATAACAAATTATTTTTTCCCAAAACATTGCATTTATGCTGGAGGAGTTCTGCTTCTAAATTTGACATCAATCATTTGAAAAAGCTTTTTATATTCAAATCATATCTCAAATGTCAGTAAGTACATTACATGAGTACCTTCTCGTAGAGTCTCTCTTTACTGAATATAGATAATGTGACAGTCGTAGTATATATTTAATTAACATAAAGAGTATTTGGGGGCATGAACCTGAACTGGAGCAACAGGACTGTACATGCTATAGTAGTAGCTTTATTTTGAAATTACCCTGTTTTTCAGTATATTTGATAATATTTAATAGACTGGATCTGCTCCTGACTGCCATTTTAATTAGCTGCTGTTTGTTTGCTGATACAGTCTCAACACTTCCTCCATCTGTGTCTTATTGAAACACATCCAGGTGTTCAACGAGTGTACTCCCCTTTACCTCTCTTGATAATTTTAATTGTGAAACATCTGTATGAATTATTGACTGTGATTAGCAGCTAGCATTATACTAACCCCTCCTTCTCATTTCTCAGTTTGTAAATCTTTGATTTCCTTTCCTTGTCACTTCTCCTCGCTTCCCTCCCAACTGAGAGAGGAGTCGAGGCAACAGGAATTTAACAAGAATGAGACGTGCTTGGTTCGAGCCATAGATATGATGTGTGGCACAGCTGCATCATCTGTCCATTGTTTTGTTAGAGTTTACCATTTGCCAACTACAAAATAGCCAATTATGTTGACATAAAACAGAAAATTAGTGCTGAATGCAAGAGAATGTTTGTTAATGTAATAATTTGACGAGCAGCTGCACTTGTAAACAGCATGTCACAATTATAGCAGTTGAACTGGGTGTAGCCTACATTCAACAACAAAAATATAAGTGATATAGGCACATAATGTCATTAAAGAATGCAGAACAGCGCCTTACACAAACGGTGAAGGGCAGAAAGTTTGATCACCCATTTTATCATCGTCACACTTGGGGACTTTCGCTCTGATAGTCATGAATTATTGTGTGGGGTCCCCAGGGCTCCATCTTTGGTCCTCTTTTATTCAAAATGTAAATGCCTCCCATTATCAGCCTACACAACATCAGTTACGTAACTAATCAAATGACACCCAGCATCATATCTCACTTCCCAGTGGTGACTTCCAACCGATAATTTCCCTGGTCATTTGCCTGGAAGAAATTAACGGCTGGATGGCACCAAATTTCTTCCAATTAAACAAGGGAAAAAATGAGATTTTGACTGTGGGTGCTAATGCCCAGAGACAGCTGGTCTGTGAGTAACTCGAGTCCAGATCTCTGAAGACGTGACCAGATTAAAACCCGAGCAGTGAACAGGGAGAGTAAACTCAGTTTCATTGATCATATCAATAGCGTCACCAATCTTGCCTTTTTCCAGCAGAGAAACATTTGAAGAATCAGAGGCTTTCTTTCCCAGTCTGAAACTGTGCACATGTTTGTTATGAGCAGGCTGGATTATTGCAGCTCTCTGTTTACAGGTCTTCCAAACAAAACAATCCATAGAGTACAACTCATCCAGAATGCAGCTGCTCAGGGTCTTAACCAGGACAAAAAGATCAGATCCTATAACTCCAGTCTTTCACAGTCTCCACTGGCTACCTGTTGTGTTTAGAATGAAATTTAAAATCTTGCTTCTGATCTACAAAGCGCCCGTTGGTCAAGCCACACAATACACCTCAGACATGTTGTCAGTTTATAACCCCTGTAGATCTCTCCGGTCACAAGATGGAAATCTCCACATGTGCTTAAAGCACTCTCAAAGCCCGGTGAGATATCTGTCAGTATTTATGCACCCAGAGAAGGGAACAGTTTGTCTGCTGATGCCAGACTTGCTCCAACACTGGTTTCTTTTTAAACCAGACTAAAGACTTTCCTTTTCATGAGAGCATTTTCTTACATGAACTCTGCACTAACACAGTTTGCTTGCCTGTATGTGTGTATGTATATGCATTTTTATGTGTATGTGTGCATGATTTTCCCTGTTTATTTGCACATTTTGTTGTTTTATGTTTAGCAGTCTGAACTGCTTTTGTATGATATGGTGCTATACAAATAAATTATGAATTAAATTAAATTTTAAAACTGAATCTTTAAAAATTGAGACAACTTATGAAAACAAAAGCAACACACTTGTAGTGTCCCGATCAAGCCTCTTTTATATGTCACGTGTGAAAAAATACTGAGAAGTTTTCTGCAAAGGATACACCTGTGCATCCTCGCTCATAGCTGCTCCAGCAAACCTCCTTTCTCCTCGAGATGCATTTTAAGAATTGAGACATCCTTCAAGATGGTGCACTGAGATCGATTTGCCAGTTACAGGCAAGAGGATGAGGAAGAGAGGAAATGAGGAGACGCAAAACAGAGAAATGAGCAGAATCCTATGTTTTTCTCATTTCCAACAAATCCCATGAAAAGACTGAAACCATCTTTAAAGTGATCCTACTAATTTCCCACAGAGCCAAAGGCTGATGTAGCTTATTCTTCTCCACAAAAACTGTGAAAAAAACATGAATGAGCCACAGTATATTTTATTTGAGTTGATTCCACATACATCACCCTGCTGCTGTACCTAGCAGTAACTAGTGCAACAAATGCATAATATGAATTAATAACTAACAGCTTAAAATAGTCCCGAACAAATGCAAACTAATCCTGTTCAAGCGAGTAATACTCGCTAAAAACTACAGTGTCGGGCTGTTTTAGGAAATTACTTTGCTTTTTTTTGAGAAATGTCAACTATTTATAACCAGTTTTTAAAGATTTATGGCTTCAGTAAGAAGTGCCACAGGGAAGCTGGGATGTACTGAAAGACGAACTGAAACGTGTCGGTTTTGGTCTTTCTATGGTATTTTTTGCCACCATGAAAAATGTAGAACAACACCAGGTTCATCTTTTGAAGAGAAACTCAGAAATGGGCAGAAGTTTTATTTTTCTTCCTTTATCCCCCAGCAATTACGTGGCCATTTTAGCAGCTTTCATCTTACCTGGCAAAGCCACAGCATGAAAGTTTTATGCAGTGGTAAACCACATCATTACCTAAACCCAGACAGGTGATGAAATAAGCTCTGTGATTACAGTTTACTGAACGGTCCGGCTTCAAACTGTCCGCCACTGCAAAAATGAGGCCTTTTACGTCAATGTGAGCATTACCGACCACAAGAAGAGTCATTTGATGTTCACAGTAAAATAACCCAGCGTTTTTGTTTTTTTTTTGTTTTTTTTTAACTTATTCTTCATTATTATTTCTCATATACCCTTTTACAATAAAAATATTTCAACATAGCTCGTGGAAATCAGGGTGCTTCCTGCAACAAACTGAGTTAGTTTGAGGTGCTCTTTGGATGATGACACACATGTACATAAAAATCAACAAAACCTCTAAGGCACTATTTTCAAAACAATTAAAATGACTTTATTGTCACAGCACGGTCTTGTGAGACTTTAAAACAAACTCTGGCACTGAGGAAAATGTAGCCAAATCTTCCGTGTGTGGAAGATTATTATTGGAATACCACTATAAAAGGGCATTTCGTTTTATTTGATCTGTCTGACTTCCTGATGAAGGTTTGTTTGTTTTACGGTCTAACATGCCATAACAATAAAGGCATTTTAATTGATCTAAAAGAGACAGCCTTGGAGTTTCTAGTGATTTTTATATTTCAACATAGGGTGACACTTGATTTGAAGGACTGTGCATAAGCATAACCATTGATACTGATCGATACATATGTTCATTTTTATTTTAATGTGTTTGGTTTATGCTGGTTATTTTAAGTGCTGTTATTATTATTATTATTTCAGTTGGTTTTGATTTATTGTTATACATATTTTCATGTTGAACTGTTTGGATATATAAGACTTTATAAATATTGCAATCTTGTGAAAGGAAGCTGTCAGTTTATTTTGGGTAGCACTTTATTTTAAGAGGCATGCATAAGGCTGTCATTACACTGTCAGCCACGACTTCATGACTGTTGTCATTAAGTGTCATTTGGTCAATTATGTAATTTTTAATGTAAAGTTGACCTTTTTTGAAATGTCTTTGTTATGACAGTCTGACATTAACTAAGGTAACATAAACCGTCTTTGTCATTAAAACATTAAAACATGACATTATCAGACTTTAAGAAAATGTTTAGTTTTACAGTATGTTTTAACATTACAATTGGCCTTATAACATTTAATGACATCTTTATGACAATTGCAAACTGTGCCACTTTATCAGGGTCAATGAAAATATTAATGACTTGACTATAATGTCATGTTAAAACATATAGCTAAACAGCTTCTTTAAGTTTGATAATGTGAAGCTGTCACAACAAAGACATTGACAGGTTATGTTGCCTTGGTTAATGTCAAGTTGTAAACAAACAATGTCAACTTTTAAAATGACATAACTGACTGAATGACACTTAATGACAACAATCATAAACATTCATAAAGACTATTTTATGTTCATGACAGGTGTATGATAGTGTAATGACAGTCTTATGCACACTCCTTTAAATAAAGTGCTACCCAACATAGTTTGACAGTTTCCTTTACAAGCGATTGCAATATTTATAAGGTCTTACATATCCAAACAATTAACAAAAACATGTATAAAAATGAATCAAAACTAGTTTAAATAGTTAGAACAGCAGCACTGAAAATAACATATTACATTCAATATATTTTATATATAACATATTCAGTATTAATCCCAGTGTTCTTATAGGTTTAAATGTTAACAGATGAACCTATGTTTTACCTCCAGGATTGAGTAATTTCCATAATGCATGTCAAGGTTTACATTAAATTATTAACTGCTGTATTTCTCTCATTCAACAATACTCTGCACGCTAGGCCTGATTCCTGAGCCATTATAATTATCACCACCATCACTGACATATCTGATGGGCGCAGTAATCCTAATTAACAGTAGGAGGTGGAGCTAATCAGCCGGTCCAGTTATCTTAATGTACCTATTCTGCTCAGGAGAAAATGGAGGAGCAATGAACATAATTGAGTGAATCACAACTGTAATCACACTGTCTTGATGAGAGAAATGGGATAATCTGATACGGTGGCTTTCGAGGTGGAAGAAGAGACCAATAAATGATTTAAATATGAATTGTCTGAGAATAAAGCGGGAAACAAAATGAGTAATAATGGGAAAGTGAACCCAGATGACTGAGACTATTATGCAGGCAGCCTTGATCTTAATAAAAGAAGTCAGAAAATCTCAGCTTGTTTGTATTTTGTTCACAGTCCTGGTATCAAGCAGCTCGCAAGGAGACAAACATGCTCCCTGCCGTGCGGCGGCAGCTGGGGAGGACTGATCAATATAAACAAAAATATTGATTTTCTACCTACATCTCTGCATAACTCCACAGGCTGTTTAAAATAGCTTTGTCGTATTGGATTTCGCCCTCGGCTCTAACATGGGAAAACTGAAAACATACAGAGGTCAGCACAATAGCAACATCTAAACTTGTCGGTTATGATCAAGAGAGCAGACTGCAGCTTTCAAGTGCCTCTTTAAACTCACTTTTACAAGATGGCCGACTCTGAACAATGATTTAACTTCCATTATCAGACGATGTTTGTCTTTTTATTACTCCATTATTGTGTTTTATTTTAACCTTATTGTCCTTACATATTTGAATTTTACAGTTTTAGGATCATTATTTCAGTATTCTTAATATGCACTTACATATACTTTGCACTTTTATCTGTTTTAAATGTTCTTTTATTGACGTTCTGTCTGCCTTATAAGAAATCATATGTCATATTTTAATCATATCTGTTTATATACTGCATATGGTTAAATTTCAACTTATTTCTCTTATCCAAATTTTACTTATTGATAAATGACCTTATTTCTTTTGTTTTGCACCTGCACTCTGCATGAGACCAGTAATACTTGATGATTTTGTGCTCTAATGTTCCTAATGTTTCAATGAGGGGCTTAAATGGGTGTGGTTTATTATAATGGTTTTTATTATTATTATCATTATTATTGAGGCATGGCCCTAGCTACATTGAGGTCACAGATTTTTTCCAAAGTGTATGTAATAAAAGTCATGAAATAATTGCCTACAAACGTAGTGACGCCTGCGAGCTAGTTCAGGCGGTCACCTCGAGCTGCACCGCAGTCACGTGTAACACGCCTCACATTCTGCAGTACAAACCAAACGCACCCTCCAATCTGGTCTATTTAAACCGCTAAAACCTCCCATCTCCCTCTGACTGTCAATGCCATTACTGCCCTGCAACAGCGTCACTGCCTGCTCGTTCAGCCCCACCACCACCACCCCAGCATCCACCCACAGGCTCTGACAGGGGGTCCAAGATATGTGTTTCATGACTCCTCAATATCTCTATGTAAACATAATCTGTGAGTAGTGATGAGGTTTCGGAGCCTAGACGCCAAACTCTAACTGTGTTCTGGTGCTGCAATAAACATTCATAAACGTGAGTTGTCTGACTAAATAACTTTATTGCTTGTGTGTAGGGGAGGTGGGTGATCTTATCGTAAGTACTAAAACTTTCCTCGACGCCGTAATTCTTTGATTATGTCAGCAATTTTAGGACAGAAAGCTGAATCCATGCAAAGTGTGATACAGGCAGCTAGAGAATCTATTTTAGGAGTGGACTGCTTGTAGTTTAAAAGCTTTTCATCCTCAGACGTCATGTGACAAATATCTCCTGTGCTGGCTTCATGTTAAACACTGGCCATCCATCATGATGTCGACACCTCTAACATTTACACTTAAACTTAAACAACAGACCCTGTGTGTTGACTGTCTTCACTGATGAGGAGGGTCTGTCTGTCAAAGGTCAGCTTTAGGAAGGGAAGAGATACAGGACAAGATGAGGGTCTGCTTGTTTTACTCACCCTGCTGACTAACGGGTGATTAAAAAGTTATCTTGAGCAACAGAAAGTAAACCTACAACAACATAACCCAATATAACCCTTTTTTATTCAATACCTAAACAGAAGAGCGGTATCAGTTTTCAAATTTCACTTTCTTTGAATCATTGCTCCACAGAACAGGGAGCCTCAGGTCCTCTATTCGGCGAATATGAACACTTAATTGTAACAACTTTGTTTACTTCGACATGTTCCGTGTTTTCATTTTCTACCTTCTGGCTACTCATTGTTCTTCCTTCTCATCCTCCAAATGTTTCCACGCCTACAGCTCTCACAGACATCTGCCCTCACCAGCCACAGCTCCAACGTGTTTTTATTTCCTTTATTGTTATATTTCGTCGGTCCTTAGGGGACATTAGACAAGGCGCACTATCAAAAAATCCAATAAAAACATCATTTGATGCGCTTTTTTATTCAAATTCAATTCAATTCCACCGCCTTAACTGCAGCACATTTTCAGTAATCCAGAATTATTGACACATTGCAGCTTGTTAGCTTTGTGTATTGTTTCCATTTTGTGTCAGAGCTTTTGGTTTACTTGTGTCAGAGAGACTGTGTTGTGTTTACCGAGCAGTTTGGCAGAAGTCGGGGTGTTTGGGATGCTCTTCTGATCCCCAGCCTCCGTCCTGCTTCGATCCGTGGAGATGTTTGTGTGTGAGCGGATGAGAGGAGCTTTGTGCTAAGCTGGACTGTGAACAGTGTTTTCTATAGAGCTTTGTGCGTCAGTATAGGTGTTATTGTTGCTGTTGTTGTGGAGGAGTTTACAGCTGGGGTTTCATTTCTATCTTGTGTGTCATAACTGTATAAACAACATACTGTACCGACCCTGCAGAACAGTCACAATTGGCAGGAGACGTGTTTTTATAGTAAGTACAAAAGCAGAATGTTTTGACTTCTGCGGTGTTTGTCTCAATACAGGACTGTGGTACAATATAGAAATAAAAATACAGAGCTGTTTGTCAACTGCTTGTCCAGCAGTACATGAGTATCAGGTTACATGTTGCAATAAATGATCCACACTACTGGAAATACAGGCTAAAAGGATCATGAAACAATATCGGAAAATTAATCTTAACCATGTAAAAAGAAAAAAATCACACTACAGACACCACTGAAATTGAATCATGATAAAACCTCTGGCAGTAGAGACACATGAGTGTAATAAAAATAATTTAGTAACATTATATAAGTTTTTTTTAAATTTCATCTTTGTGTTTGCAAGTGTTACAAGGTTAAAAAAACAGATTTCAGCTGGACACAAATATTTTTACATCGTAGGTTAATATTTAACGTAATTCTCAGTAAAATATTTAGTTATATAGTTTTGGTTTAGTCCATATATAATCACCCCACTGCTCTTTATACTGAACAATAGGTTTGTTTGGTACAGACCCAAACAAATGTTACATCACCAGGACTTCAATAGTTTTTGTTCAGTGAAATTAAAATTGTGATGCAAAGTGATCATTCCCACTAGTCCTGAATCATACTGCTGTATGCATACAGCTGTAAAAATATTGTGCAGTACTATAATATATTATTACAGTATTAATTATGCAAAGTGCTTGTGCTGTTCATTTCATTTCATTTCATTTACTTATTATACAGGAAAAGATTTAAAGTAACATAATAAAAATCAGTTACAATTAATTGAGCCTGACTCAGTTAAAACTGTTTTACAGCAGCTTCCTGTTCTGCGGCACATGAAAGACAGAAACACGTCACAAAACAGTGACAGTCAACAAAAACATAAAAAACAAACAGGAAGTACACATATTTTGGGTTAAGTCGGCGATTGCAAGTGTATCTTTCCATCAGATAGCGTTTATATGTCTGTTTAAAATGTATAACAGAGGTTATTGTTCTAATATAATATGCGATCTCATTCCAGAGTTTGGTATATGTGTGTGAAAAAATGATCTCTGACCACAGCTACTTTTATACGGTGGCACTGGGATAAGTGCTCGGAGACAGATCTAGTGATGCGTTCCTGTCTTAAGATGTGTCTTGGAACTAGATCAGTGAATGTTGGAGACGTGTTATTGTTTTGAATCCGATGATACAATTTAATACCCGGATTATTTGCGTGGTTCTGAAAGGTCAAAGCATTAGAATGTGAAAGTCCAGAGCAGTGGTGAGTCCATGGATCTTATGAACTCTATTGTACAGTCTTGCTATTGGTTCAGTAATTTCCTTTGTCGGGAGGGACCAGACTGGGAGACAGAAAGATATTGTTGAGAGAATTACTGCATGTAGATACGTGTCAGAGACAACACTGGTAAGATATGGTCTTGTTGTACGGTGTTGTTAAAATGAGCCTATAGGTTCCACTACTGCTGTACATCTCTGTGGTAATTACATTGTTTGAATTTGATCAGTTTTTTGTTTGTGAAATCGATGGTTTCAACTTGTTTTGAGAGAGAGAAAGCCTGAACTCTGTAAACACACTGAGGAGAGTATGATAGCTGAACACTGCGGTCCTGGAATAATCACTCGCCATGAACTCATAACTGAAGAGACATTTCCCATCACTCTGATACACACAGTATACAGTATTTGTCATGATTGCCATGTTTTAGTCAAATGACAGTCTTCCCAGAGGAATCAATCATAGCCAGCCTCCCATACTCAGCCTGTGTAACAAACAGTGATGATAAACTATCAGGAGACTGGGAAAATATAAAAATAAATTGTTGTGCCATAACTCAGGTCGCTCTGCTGGCACCTTCCTCATGTAAATGCTGTCCCCTCACCGTGCAGACAGCTCTAACTCCTCATTACTGCATTATTGTGTTTTCCTCCTCCTCTTTGCTCTCTGGGGAGCAGGAAGGCAATGTTGCTTATCTCACTGACATTTCACCACAGCATGCTCTCTGCATGGCCGTGTGTGTGTTGGCATAAGGATAGGTGAGTGTATGTGTGCTGTAGGTGAGGGACGACTGTTGTTTTAGCTACAAAAACTGAAAAAGCTGTGATTTTAGAGCACTCTGCAAGAGAATATATATGTAAATAACGCCATGACAAGCAAGCAGCACATTGACAAACAAATTACAATTTAAATATCACTGTTGACTTGTGTATCCTGAATGTTAATAAGATTTCCGGCAATCCTATTTGTGATTGCAAGCTTGTTGCCTGTCTTGTTAAACCAGATTTCCCACCGGGCTGTTAGCATCGTGGATAGAGACGCCTGTGACCCTGCATAAATGCATTATGTATTTTTAAAGTAGAAATCTTCCGGTCATTAGCAACTTTGCTTTAACCAGTAAGTCTTTGGAGCCCGTTTCACTCCCAACATGACAAATGTGGTAGTTGATCAGAGCCCCTGTGCTTCAAACTTCAAAGAGCTGAAGTCAGGTGACTTAGTATAAAGAACAAGAAAGTCCACATATCAAAGAGGTCAGGTGGATGGATGGATCAAACACACACAGGACTTTCACTGAGGAGACTGGGGTTCATGTCCTTTGTGAAACCAAATGTCACCAAGTTACTTTACATATGTAAGTTACATTACTTATGTGACCTTATGTTTTGAACATGAACTTACATAAATACCATACTTATGTTTCGATGTTTCGAGCTCCAGGCTCTTCCGCAGGCTGCTTCTCTTTCTCCATTTAGTTCTTTTTGTGATCCGGCACCCATGCCACTGGGCATCTGTGTGTCTTTTTCATCAGTTTCTAAACCTAACAAAGTGTTTTTGAGCCTTTATTTGGAAAGTCTAACCGTATGTTTCTTATTTATTATTTGCTAACTTGACCAGGGTGTTGTGCACCGGCAATACTGACATTAGAGGAGTACTAGTCATACTCTAAACTGAGGGTATAAGCCTGCCATTGTCCACCTGTTTCAGGCGCCATCTATGGCATCCACTATCTGTAAAGTCTCTGTCGCTATGAGAAACAACAACAACCTCTGAGCTAGCAACCTACATGCTAAAAACAGCCAAACTCTCACCCCTAATCATCAAATACCAATGTTTTGTTACGCCAATTCAGTGTCTCATACAGACACACAAGGTTCTGCCCTTGAGTAGCTGTATGACACCTTTCTGCCAAAAAATCTTTTAAACATGCAGTTAGGGTATGTTTAGGCAGGTTTAATATGTTTGGGATTACAACAAGTACGTCACTTTACGTAGTCAGTTAAGTGACTTGCAACACAAGTCTCATGACACATATAACATTACGCATCTTACAACTTTTAACAACCTCTGGGTTTTCGCATGGGACACAAACCGCTGATCCAGCGTGATTTATTTGAGCCGTCCATCCAGCCCTCCTCCTCCATGTGTGGATCTTCTCCACTTTATACTATGTGCCGTGCCGTTTGTATGAATCGCCAAGGGGATGTGACAAAGCGCTGGTATTTAATGAGTCAGGAATGAGAGCGGGCTGGTAAATTAGCACCTGGACACTAATGGTATGACCGTAAACAAGCTAACAGTAGTTACCTTTTCCTTTGCAGGAATTTAGAAATTTTATTGCCAGGCTCGCCCACTTAAACAAGTTCCACTCTGACACTATTTTGCAAGGGCACCACCCAAGACAATTGTGGTTTGTTTAAAGAAATACAAACAAGCCGTGATATTTTTCCACCTGTAGCTGAATGATAATATGTGGAGCCATAGTTGTCTCTGTTGCTGAATGCTGTGGAAACAGGTCTGACTATGCGAGACTAGCGTGGTAGCTACAGCGTCACAGTGTGAAACGTGAGTCTACTGACCAAGCTTCATGAGTTGGGAGTGAGAACGTGTTGGTCTTTCACAAAAAGGGAAAACACGCGTTTCTACTTTGTCTTGCCTATGATTTAATGCCTTTTTTTGATAAAAACAGACTGAACAGACTTTACATCACCTCGGTGATTTATTGCCCGGTGTGTCAACAGTAACTTGATTCCATTATCTGCAATACTGTGGCAGAGAAAACCTAACAGGAGAGAAACTGAGAAGATAGAGACGTTTTTTTTGGGATGCAGCATGATGAAGACGAAACAGGTCATCATCGTCATGAGATCTGACTCATGTGTCCCGCAGGCTTGTAAGCGATGCACTGAGGTCCAGGCTCTCCCAACCTCACATTCCTCTCTCTCATTACGTCATCATAACACTGCATCACTACACTGTCTGGCCCTGAACTGGATGTAGCATCAATTCTGTCATTTTATTACATCTGACAGGCCGAAGTTTACATAAAAACAGGGCTTAGATTTACAACACTGGCTTCTTTTCAGCGCTGCCCATAAATCACTGCACTACTGAGGCTTTGGCACGGCTTCTCGACGCACCCGGCGTAAAAGCTGTCCGGAGTGATTCAGCCTCACATCCAGGTTTGAGATCTTTTCTTACAACAGAAAAGAAAGGCCGGTGAGATAATTTCACACAGTTGTCTCTTGCCTTTGGTTTTGTGTCAAGGATACAAGAATCTCAGTGTCTTGAAACAGAACAAGGCACACCATTAAAACCTAGAGCAGGGGTGTCAAACATACGGCCCAGAAAAGGCCCATCAGAGGGGTCCTATCCAGCCTGCTGGGTGACTTTGCACAGTGTGAAAATTAAAGAGGTCATTCATTCCAATTTATTAATAAAACACACTGATATTCTTGATTTGTCCACTGGGCGTTGTGCTGTCCTAGTGAGGGCAGCAGACCTTGCAATGAATATGCTATTATCAGTCCCTCCAGGAAGATGTGATGTTGCGATCGCCAATCCCTCATGCATTCTGGACAACCTTGCAATGTTGTCCAATCACCGCAGTTTTTCCAGTAATTTGACCAGCAGTCCCTCTTGCAAATGTCATATATGTACGTCTCAATGTTTTATTATTTATCTTTTCTGCATTTTGTCACAAGTGCTGACAAGAACACAAGGTTTGTGATAATTATTGACACCTTCTCTGTGCACGTTTATATTTCATATTCTTGTGCTTGCTGAGCCTTTAGGTAAGGTTACATAGGTCTACACAGAATGTAGTTTTACTCTCCACAGAACAAGTTGTCTCTGATTTTCAGTAAATTATACAAAAAGTATTAAAGCCTCAAAACTTTTTCTTTTGCAATTTTCACTTGCTTACAAATTTTTAGAAAAGCTGGCATGAAATCAGGCATTTTAGGCCACACCAGTCCCCCAAAAGCCTGCAAAATCCTGGAGGGACTGATTCCACATGCTTATATACAGGCTACATGTCAAGCGTAGGCTACTGTTCATGCAGGAGCGTCTGGTGGAAAATGTCTTTGTCAAAAAGGATAGAAGTGGACACGGAGTGTCGGGTTTTTCAAGAAAAATGGACCAGTTCCTCTTTCTTCACTGAGGTAAATGGGAAACCAGTGTGCCCGGTTTGCTCACAGCACCTTTCAGTGCTCAAGGAATATAATCTTTGGTGCCACAGAATCAGACTTCTCAAGAAGAAAAATACAAGAACTTGCAGGGACAAATGAGAACAGAGAAGATAAACAAGTTGTTGGTAGATTTGAGGAAACCACCGACTGTTTTTAGTCACAGCCGAGAGATCAAATTCTTTACACTAAATGATGATTGATTTCATGCATGCTGTCTACTCTAGTTTAACTTAAATTTTATCATTATTACTTTTTTCTATTAGTATTATCAAGTGCATTTTATTCATGTGAAGATGCATTCTGTGTATTCTGTTCTCATCTTATTTTATTTTTCCATGCGGGTTTTATTTTTCATCTTATTTTACATTAATTATGGCATTGTATTCATGTTTTATGTTCAATGGTGCATGTAATTTCTTGGGTGTTGTAAAGCACTTTGGGCTGCATTTCTTGTATGAAAGGTGCAATCCAAATAAAGTTTATTTTTAATATTACAGAAAGAAAATTTTGTGGTTCTACTGGTTTTACTGGTCTGACCTACTTCAGATCAGTTTGCTGTGTGTTGTTCATGAACTAAAATGAGTTTGACACTCCTGTTCTAGAGGATTCTTGAAACATGCAGCTTAACCTCAACTTGATGCAGACTCTGCTGAGTAAAACATGTCAAACTGGTGTTTATCAAGCATCTTCAGCCCGGTGTTTAACCTGCAGCTCAGCGCTGGGTGTGTTTAACCACACAACTCAGTGGATTTTCCTTTCTCCTCCAATATTTTGATGTGCTGCTCTGATTAATACAAAGCGAAACATTCATTTTTTTCGACCAGTCAATCACCTGCTAAGCTGAATCAGACACATCGTGACACATCTCATCCTCTTATCAGCGTCTTCAGGAGATGACAGGGTCTGAGGCCTGTCAGTCGCTTTTGAGCTAGTCTGACATTCCTTGATGTTTTGATATATTTCACCTTTCTAAAAACATTTATTTCAAAGTGCTGCGTATGTTAACATTCAGCACAAACAATCTGAGATCACTAAGAATGTCATGAATCTTCTTTTTTCTGTTTAAATCAACTGTAAATATGATTGTTAACACTTTTGTCCAAGACTTTTGAGCTGTGAACCTTGTAAACAGGTGTTGGCTACACTTAGGTGAAAAAAATCATTCAGAAATTGTCATATAGTTTGACTACTAAAGTGACACTACTCTTTTTCAAATAATATTGATGAAGTAGGTGTTGACACACCATTAAAAGTGCCTCACATACCTCTTATTTATAGGAGTCACACATTTTCTTGCCTTATAACAAACGTCTAATAATGATTCGCGAATTACCATCTCATTATCATATGAATGGCTCTGTTTGCAAGTGAGTGAGCCATCAAGAGCTGCTTTCTGACTCAGACACTGACATGTGCAAGCTGTTCTTTTTATTCCCCTCAGTTAGTTCTACTAACTTTTAACTGAATGTTTGATGTCTCTCTGACAACAAACTTGAAAAGTTTTTGAAGCAGTTTGGTGAAATTTCTGTTTTAAGGCTCTTTTATGCTGAACGCCTCCTCCAGCATCATCATGTTTGTTACTGTCAAACTTTTTGACTCTTCTTCTTTTTTGGGGTAACTTTTGTCTCTTGAGCGGTGCCCTCTGGTTTAACCTACATGCCAATGTAAAGGATGCATGAAAGTGTGTGGACAGGTTGAATTATTTGAAACGGACGTATCTATTTGCGCATGTTAAGGGGACGTAAATGAGCCTTTATTCCACCAGTGGGACTGCCAACACCATTGCCTCACTCATTAAATACATGGCCTTTGTTGTGCAATGTTCTGCCGCTGCTCATTTCCCCTAAAGCTTAACAATTCTAACATTAAAATATTATGTTTTCTTCTAACATTGGTGCTTCTGTCTTTAAGCTGAGAGGGTAAAAGGCTGTTAGAAATCCATCAGTATGTACTGTACAGGAAAACATCGTCAGAAAATAAACATCTGACTTTAGGAAATGAGAAAAATTCAAGTCAAAACTACTTTTTGTGTTGTCTGCAGGGTTCAACATTAACGTTTTTTTTTTTCACTTGTCCAGTCAGGCAAGACAAAATCTACTTGCCCAAAAACTTTTTTAGTTACCCCTATGTAAAATGTTTTATTTATTAGCAGTTATCAAATTTATACTTGTTGAAAAAAGCACAAATATAAATCAATGATAAAAAAAAAAACTTTACAAAAAAGATATTTTTGGCAGGTATATGGATGAGTAAAGCTTGTGTTAGGGGAGTACATATTTACTTTGTAACACTGGGTGGATAAAATAAACTGTGTTTGTTATTTATTTATTAAACTGGGTGGTAAATAAACTGGGGGTAGTTGTATATTAGTTGTAAATAAATTTGGGAATTTGTTGAAATAATATATGAGTTAAAAGAAGAAAAGTAAGAAAGGGGCAGTGATATATAAGTTTTACTTTTACCTGCTTCTTTTCAGACACTGTTAACTTTGTCTTGTTTGTTTTTTTTTGTTTTTTTTTTTGGTTCGAAATAACATCATCAATCTATTCATTCATTCAAATAACAATAGATGCTTAAGTTAATCGTTATGAGTAGTCTATGTGTCTAACTAACAATTATAATAATTATCAATTAATCTGATTATTTTCAACATCAATCGATTAATCATTGATTTCTGTCAGAAAATAGTGAAAAAAGTCCCTGATTCAATGTCCAGGTTAACGTCTTTAAATGTTTGTAAGTCCCAGATATTCAATTTAATATGAAAAAGGGAGAAAAGCAGCAAATCTCCATGTTTGAGAGGCTGAAAACAGCCATTTTTTACATGATAAATTACACAAAGATTAATCATAAGTCTACTAATTGTTGCAACTTTCGTTTAATCTTTATTTAAGTAAAAGAATCAGAACAAGGACACAGCATGTCAAGCAACAAATATTCTTGCACAATGAAAATGGTCTGACAGCCCAGATATGAACTCATTAACTGTGAGTGAGTGAAAGAACAGGCTGTAGCCGAGGCTTTGCATCTAAAAAACTAATGAAACCATACAAATACAAATTTGAATTACTCCCAATGTGCTCTCTGCCCTGCTGACACCCATCTTTCTACAACACGCTCAGCATCAAATTGGCAACTGCGGACCCCTCAGTGCTAATGTCTGTCTGTATGTATGCAGTTTCCACAGCTTGGTTGCTCTGCAATTTTGTTTTAATACGCTTCATGGCACAGAAGCCAAGCTCACAGGCAGCGGTGGACAGCGGGAGCACAAAGATCACCTCAGCCGCCATCAGCAGGTCAGGGAAGGTGTGCAAAAACTATGTGTTCAATTCAAGTGAGTTGCTCGATTTTACTAGTCTGATGTGGCGTTTTATTTGGCCCAGGCAAGCGATAAATCTTACTGTTGAGCCCCGTCTGTGAAAAGGTTTTTTTCCCGAGAAAATCTGGCCATACCCCAAATGTCAATGGTCATCAACAGCCAATCAGAAATCAGTGATTTCTCGTCAATATGATTGTTGTTTCAAAGCACTTCCTCCTGGCACACGTACAACATAAAACGTTGAGCTGTTGATTGTGGTCTTTTTAAGAGTCCCATTTCTCAACAGCTTTTAGCAAAAGACAAAAACACAGCTTGGAAAATGGCTGGTTGATTTTAGAGCTTTTCTCTGTTGATTTTTGTCAGTGCGGTACTTTCTACTTTCTACTTTCTCTTCAAAAAAAAACCCAAAACAGTAATACACATTACCAAAGCAGCCAAACCATTATCAAATCATGATAGAGCACCTGTCATTCTGATACCAGTGTCACAGTGGGGCACTGGGGGACAATTATTGTTCATATGAGCTTCCATGCCCCCCCATATGGCACCATATCTGCTGTCTGCTATTTTTTAGGCTTTATATATTAGAGTTGGTTTAAACTTTTCTCTTATTTGTGGTTTGAGAGCGGTGTCTTTTGTTAATAAGCCTTGTCTTTAACTGAGTGTACCTGTGCTGTAAATCCTGTGTTGTTGAAATGCAAGTGAATTCATCGTACTGTTTCCTTTGACAGGTGAATGTGTCTAACTCTCACGCCCTCCATGCCGATTCCTCAATGCATTCGCTGCATTTTTCTTACTGAATGGAATTGTCAAGATTGACTTTTGTAGTGCTAGAGGAGACGATGCAGTAAGAAGTCTTTCACCCGCAGCTTTGTCTGAAAAGATAACGCAGAGACTTCACAAGACATGCATGCATACCATGTAAAATGGGCACCGGTGAAAATTCTGTGCCTCCTTACTGAATTGTCTGGCGCCACTGTTTTATCAAACTGCCCGTGTATACTTCTCATTTTTGTTAACCTTGCCACGAATTCAGGGAGGTTAATATTTACATTTGGATGTCTGCATTATGACTGAAATAAATGTATAAATCAATAACGAATGAATGAATAATAATGGCGACAGCGGCTGCGAGCAGGTCGGTGCTTGCACACCCCAGCAAGGACATGCTGTATTTTGTCTTTCTCTTGCTGTGTGTGTGGAGTCGGAGGTGGCTGTCATTACACTACTTAATTACAGAGGTGACAAAGTCCTCATGCCGTATGAGTAATGGATGGGATTGTGCAGCCAACATTACCCATCAGCCCCAGAGCTCATGATGACTCTCATCAGTGAACTCATCCCTGCCTCCTGACCTTTCCACAGTTCCAGAGTCGTCCATTACCCTCTCTCTCTCCCCTGTCAACAGAAACACAGCACAGGAGTCTCCTCTTTGTTTGCATGGTGGGTAACAGCCAGAGAAGCTGCAAAGGATTTCACTTAACTTCTCCTGTCTAATCAATGAACACTCTACAGCTCTCGGTGTGAAGGAGGTGATCGATTTAGTAATAAATCAGGAGTGTCTAACTCCTGTCGCCTTGGTGTCCTTTGAACAAGTGACGCACCAGAGTAAAGTTTAGCTGAAATATAACTTGCACAGAGTGAGAAACCCACAGAGAAGACTCTGCAGTTCTCGTCAGCTCTGTTTCAGCAACTTTCAGCTCACTGTTCTGGTTTTACGGTCCAAAACTTTATTGATTAGGTTCAGTCTCATCACTCTCATCAGTCGCCTTCAGCAGCAGAGTCGACTGTATTCAGCGAAAAAGCTCGGATTAACCCACTGTACTCTACCTGCTCAGCACCGACAGACAGTCAGTGAGCTGCTGAACATAATAGAGCATTTTGTCACAGCTCAGGTTGTGACTCCAGTTGTTTTTTTGTGTTTTCCTGTGCTCTCCCTGTTTATCCTGCGTCTCCTCCTCCCGTGTGTGTGTGTGTGTGTGGTGTGTGTGGTGTGTGGTGTGTGGGGGTGCGGCAATCTCATCAGGCACCTGGTGGACCTCTACACTCCTGCTCAAGAAGCCAGCTCTCCAGCCATTCAGCGCAGATTGTTCAGCCAGCGCCAACATCTCCAGATCCAGCCGTCTACAAACCCCACTCCTGCTCATTCCTCCACCCATTCACCCAGCTCATCTGTCTGCCTGTCCCCTGCCGTCTCCAGGGCCCCTCACCCTTGGTTGTCCCAATAAATCCCCTTCACCTTGTGCAACTACCTGCTGTGCATGTGTGTCTGCTTCTGGGCCCTAAACCACTGCCTTAACACATTTAGCAGCTAAAGAGACAGATATTTCCCTCAGGAGTTGGTGGAGAGCAAATCAGAGCTGCAAGAAAAGTAAATGCTGGACTTCAAGTTTGCCAGGTGGCCTGAAACATGACTCTAAAAGAAGGCTTAAATTTCAACGTCGCCACCCTTGCTAGTCGGCACCAGAAATACTGGTCCATTAAACTATTAAGAATATTTAGTCATGTAAATGCCAGTTAGTTTCCTCTAAGCTGTTACGCAGCCGCCCGCTTCCCACCTGTCGCCCAGTGCGAAGGCCCCGACCATCCAGGTGTTGTTATCAGCAAAGTGGGACAGGTGACAGCTGGTAAAACTAGAGCAGTTTGTCAGTATTTTGATGTAGAAAATGAAAATAAGGTTGCATGTGAGCTAAACCCCTGAACACAGTGAAGTTTATACTTTGATTTGAGGTACTTATTAAAGGGCAACTTCATTTGCATTTAGTATTTTGATGCTAAACGTACGTCAACTAGAATTCGAATGTTCAGATCTGAATACGTAAGGGACATGACTGGGAAGCTGCAGAGTGATATAAAAGCCTTTTAAAAAACAAAAGACAAACCTGCCCTTTAAGCTACAAATTGTTGACAATCTATTGCATCTCACAGCTAAAAAAAAAAAAGTTCCCCTGGTGCTCTCCTTTGGTACAGCGTGCAAGTGGATTTGACAGTTTTTACAAACATAGACCATAAGAAATGTGTCATCCTCTGCACAGAACTCTCGGGCTGCTAACGTCGGTGTTATTTAAAGGCTCCCACCGTGACCCTGTGTCTCATAACCAATTTAGATGTGCTAATCATTGTGCACATTCTAAATCATGATAAACATGATTACTGTGGGATATGTATGAGAGATAAATGAGTAGTCATTATCATAATTTCAAACACATTTGTCATTTTGTATTCTGCAGCAGCCCAGTGTTCCTGAAGAACACACTGATTTAGGCTGTATTTTTTTTTTTAATGTAATAGCAGCCTGCAGTTCAAACCACGGCTACTCTTTCTTGAAGCTCACAAATCTTTTGTGCCGTGCAATTTTGCACCTCACTTATCTTCACTGAAAAATCATTTGAGATTCTGAGGACATATTTCCGCCTGTAAATGCTTAAAAGCTGCAAGATCGGAAGAGCATTTGCACACACCTCCACACTGTATATAATGGGAAGTATATACAGCAGCAGCCCTGCAATTATAACACCACTAAAATGGCTGCAATTTAATCCAATACGTTTCAAACCTACAGCCCACAAAATCTCCATAGTTTTGACCATAACGAATGAACACCTCTCATATAATCTCAATGAAAACTGACAAGCATATGACAAGAGTGTGACAAGCTTCATAAAGGCTGGATTTATTGCTGCGTGGAGTAGCCACATTTGGTGTACCTCGAAAGCCTCTCAGATCGGTGCATATTTAAATAACTCTGCGCACCATCCAGAAGATGGAAAACATTTCTCCGTTCAAACACCCCGGAGAGAGATACAATCTAAATAGAAAACACAAACCATCTGAGATAAACCGGTGATGGAAAGCAAAGCCACACAGAGGTCAGATAGGACCTTTTGTTTCAGCTCAATAAAGATTTTACCATATAAGTAAAATACCAACAGTGTTAGAAAAGCTATCACACAGAGAAAAGCATCTCAAATTGACTTACAAGTGGTCAAAACAATTTTCACACTCTTTACATCATCCTACCCATCGGTGCATGATGAAAAGAAAATGCCAAGAGATAAGGCTGAATAGTTTCTTATATACATCAGACCGACACATACGGATACTTCGCCAAAATGTCAGGACGCACCGTCTTTCAGGAGACAGAAAACCAGAAATGTTCTTGAATCACAGTTTTGACAGGTTTGTATGAATTCATGTTCAGTTAAAAAAACCTTTGTTTTGTTTGTGCAGTGGTGTAAAGAGTACTGAATATCTATATTCAAGTACAAGTACTATTACGTTACTAAAATATTATTCAATTACAAGTACAAGTACTAGTGTTAGAACACTATTTAAGCCAAAGTACAAAGTATTCTTGTCAAAAACTCCTCAGAGTATTAATTACTTTTTAATCATTCACATTTAATGTCAATCAATATCAATAGCAGCATTCAATCAAATCTTTCAGTCCTTTTTTGTCATTTTAAGTTTCCTTATTAAACAAATTAGATGCAATTACTACCATTTCTAGACTATTAATTAAATATCAATTAATTCATTTTTAACTGGTCAACTAATTGGTGAATAATCGTTAACATCCCTGTTCCAGACCTGTGCCTTGCTGCAGTATTTTGGGGGGTTTTCATCCACACGTCCTGATTTTAATTGGTCCATTTGTGATCTGATCACCTGATTGGCTACAAAAATGCAGATGAAAGGTTTGGATATTAATTCACATTGACTCAGCACTCAACTATGATTTAAAAAAACAAACTAAGTAGATTACATAGAGTAATGCATACTGAAGTACAAGTAAATGTACAGACTTGAAAATCTTCTTATAAAAGTACAAATACTCCCCAAAAAACTACTCAGTTACAGTAATTTGAGTATTTGTAATTAGTTACATCCACCCCTGCTTGCTCGAACTGGAGCATCTTAAAATATTAAAAGCTAATCAGTCATCTGTCTTGCTCCTTCAGTCTTCTACCTTCCCAGAGGATCAATGAGCCAACACAGTGGACGGACTCTGCTAATATTGAATTATCAGGTTTCATTAGGCTTACTGTCGTCTGTAAATAACAAAACCTGTCAGTAGAGAACTGATGATCTATACTAGGCTGAGATTTAGTCAGAGACGACATCTGATGCTGCTGTACTCTCACGTTGTGACCGAACTCCAGCAGCCTCACACTCAAGCCAACGTTAGCTCTCCAGTAACAGTTACCATTCTCTGGAGGCTCATAAACTCTTATTACTCTCCTTTTGGGATCCATTCTTTGCCGGGAAGGATAGGGAACCAGAGGTTGTGAGGGATATTAACGTTTAATGATTTTACAACCTGCTACACTGGTGGAGAAGGGGGCGTGGCCTTCCCGACTTGGGCTAGATGATGTATTCCCGGTCTTATGTAGAGAAAATTGTGTTTTTAAAGAATGCAAATTTCATATAGCAAGAGCCACAAGTAATTTTAATAACAGTTACATTACAAGTGACTGACCACATCAAACTTCCACACAGGTGTCAATAAACTATATTCTAGAGTGAGTTTAAAGGGTTAATCAGCACAAATAAGGCACAGCCTGTAAACACACAAATGTCACTCTGATGCATTAGGAGTGGTGGGAAAAAGTTGATTCTTAGATGCATCACAATACAGACGTGGAAGATTCTGAATTGATTCCCCAAGTTCAAAAAGTAGATAATATCATGCTGATAAAGTGAAAAAGGCAGAATTAATCTCTCTGTGCCTGCTCTGCACCCTGGACAGTGATGGCTTTCCCTGGAGCTAACAGTGCAGCAGTAGTCTGCTCTTCACAGCTGGAGACGTGTGTTGATGACAACACAGCGAAAGACTCGGCCTCCACCTCATTTTGTTATTATCATACAAGCAGTAAGATACTTTCAAATTGATTAATTCATTAATTAAGGCAGTTAAGTTTTTGTTTTTAAACAAAAAGGCTGCAGGCCATTTAATTACCAGCTATGTTTCATGTTGTATTTCAGTGGAACTGAAGCAGGAGACTGAAAATTGTGCCCCCTTTTCTATTCATTAATCAAGAATCAAAATATGTCCAACCCTAAATGTAACATGTGCACCATGTTTACGTTCTAAACTAGGCTGCCTCTTGAGTTTTGGTGAGGATGGTAAGCAGCTGGAGATGGAAACAATATGACCGGCACACTGTCGCTTAAAAGCTTAAAATTTTGATAAATCAATGATCGCTTCATCACTGTATCATAGCCCTCCTAACCGCAATCGAATTATGAAGTACAGAGAGATGACCACCCCTATCATGCTTTAATCCTACATCAATAATAGCCTAATTCTATACACGATCTATGATGATGAAGTTACAGAGAAATAGAAATGTATGGCAAAAACATATTGTCAAAACCACCCAAAATTTTCACAAAACATGTTGTCAGGGGAGCTTCTGTCTTATTAAAAAGAGCCAAGCTGTAATTCACTCCCTGGTTATAGTGGTGGATACACTCCAGCTTTTGTTCACCCCAAAATCAACAAAAATTAAAGTTTCTTGGGTTAATTAAGTGAGGTTCTGAAGCATAAAAGACTTTTCTGGCTGTTTGTCTGGTACAGTTCATCTTGTCAGTCGGTCCGTGAGGCTAACGTTAACGTTAGCTTAAGCAGCTACAGTGCAGCTGGTGTCAGTCAGATATAATATCAGCATTATTACCCTAACTCTCCAACTATAGCAACTGTTATTTATACAGCAATTTTCTTGTGTTGTAGTACTTTACTTGACTCTTTGTTTGGCACAATCATACCTTAATAATATATAGACCACAAATAAAGGCCCCTAGTTTAATATAAAGACAATAAGCCTGTGATGAGAGTAATTTAAACCACTACAGGATTTCATTATAGGACTGTGAGCTGGGATGTTCTAAGATGTGAGGGTTTTTTTTTTTTTTTTAAATTTTCTAATTCTTCCGATACAAATGAAGCCGTATTCTCATGGGATTAGTTGTACCAGGGGAAATTACGCCTCCGTATCTGTGTTTTGTGTAGCACATTTGCACAGAATAAGTAGTCTGTATTTTACTTGAATTTACTGACTTCATCCCTCTGATATGATGTTATCAGCCATGTAAATATTATAGTTAAAAGGTGTTTTGCCAACTTTCTGCAGTGTTAAAAGCATACATTCACATTTGCAGCTCATGTAGATCAAGTAACATGCTTTTTGCCCCAAATCACTGAGATACTGATTTGCACAGGTCTGATATTATCACATTACCTCTGTGTTATACTGTATATAAATTTAACGTAGTTCTTGTGAGTAGCAAAAAAGAGAACTACATCTTAATCTTGCTGTACAATCTTCTGTTGTGTACTGATGAACTATGGTAGGTAATTTGCAGTGGTATTTTTTATCTTAAAATTGTGGACATGGCAGATTTGCACAGGATTAAGATCACAGAGGACCTCCATAATTATTATTACAAATCATTAGAGGTCCTCGAGTAGTACTATGAATCTTTTCCACTGATGCTTTTGGCTGCTCCGAGCCAAACTGTACTGCACCCGAGATGGACCTACACTGGAGTGGGGAACAAGCGAGTGTTGTGATACTGAGCTAACATCATGAATTGATAAAAACAAGTGACAAGTCCTACACAGAAAGTTTGTATGTTTATAACTCAGCAAAAGCCCACTGCTCTGAAAATACACACTCTGCAGTTTGAGTTCAGTGTTTCCTTAATTTCTGACGGCATATTATGGTCATTATATGAGAAGTTACAGTAAATATATTTCACCTTTAAACTACTTATGAACAAACAGGTAACAGTATTGAGAACAGAGAGAAAACAAGTGCTGTCATTGTGTTGGTGTCCCAGACTGAACCTTGTGTACAGTCACTGTCTGCAGATTAACATTGCTCCACTCATGGTTCCAGGTCTTAGCTATTACGATAATGAATTGCTGCTGCTCCTGTTTCACGGAACCCTGCTCCTCTAAACCTCCACTCCACAAAATGTCTCTCCACATAAATTGAAATCTGGCTGCCTCTCTGAGCATCTGGGGCCGATGCTCCTCGGGAGGACGGAGGAGGAGGAGGAGACGAGTCGGCTGCCTGTGATTCAGGATGAAACCTATGTCCAGCCACTCTGCAGCTGAGACTGTGAAGATGGGAGGATTTGTTGAGAATCATAGAAAAAAAAAAAGTGAAAGTGTGATAATGTGCTGTATAATGCCTCTCGTCCCGGCAAACAAGAATGTAATGAAGGTGGAGGGATTTTTGATAACGTGCTCTGTCTCTGCCAGGCTGCTGATGCCTGAAGGATAATAGATTCCATGTGGCTACAAACCACAGTGGCAAAGCTATCAAAGAACAAATCAGTGGCACAAGGAAAAAACAAACAGCATCCTTCCGAAAACGCTTATCTCGGACCTGTGTTCGAGAGAGTGCAAAGTTGGCTGGCGGGCATTCATTACACATGCAGACAGGAATTGGACCAGTCGAGTGCTTCTGTGGGGCAACAGAGCAGCTACATGAAATGGGATCTCTGGTAGAGTGACAGAATACCAAACAAGTTTTCTGTTTATAACAGCTCAGCGTGCCTCGATTTCTCAGCTTTGTAACAGCACTGAATGAATTACAGAGGAACAGTTCAACACGGACATAAAAAAAACGATAAAAATAAGAGATTATAGGAAACTATTCTGTGATAAATTTTTGTTTACTGCCTGTGGTGGCCTCTCTTTTTTTTTTTTAACATACTTTATCTTTTAAGGTGAGACTTTCTTTTGCAGTTATTTATTTTGATAATGTGTGTGAAAATGTAGCAGCAGCAATAAAACGCTGGAGAACAAACTCTCCTGGCTGTTTATGAAGATTAAAATACAGGAATTTCACTGATATTAAATGTAGTTTGAAGCACTTGTTTCCTTTCTCACCGCACCACTTGATTAATCTGCACTGTACATCATTACAGCATCTTGGTAGCAGTTTACAGAGTATTTTGAAATTGAAAAAGAGTACAAAGAGTCTGATCAATTCCACGATAAACTGCAATAATATCACCTTCAAATTTTAATTATGGTAATAACAACTGTCAACAACATGGAGGCATAATAAAAGATTAACTGAGCCAGTGGTTCCAACACTGCAAGGGGCATGTGGATGAAATACAGAGTGAAACTAAGTTAAATTAATGTGGCGATGCCTGCGATGCCTCACTCTCTGTAGTACAAACCAAACACACCCTTTCAATCTGGCGGTCTATTTAAACTGCTAAAACCTCCCATCTCTCCCTCTGCCTGTCGCTGCCTGCTCTTTTAGCCACACCACCACCCCCAGCATCCACCTGCAGGCTCTGACGGGGGTTCAACATTTTTAATTCTATGTAAACATCGAGATATAAGTGGGGAGTGGGGAAGTGATGAAGTCGGAGCCTTGACGCCAAACTCTAACTATGATCTGCTGCTGCAATAAACATTCGAAAATGTGAGTTGTCCGTGAAATAAACAAAAAAATTGTTTGTATCCCTACGTATGAATTCCATTCTCAGTCACTTCCACAATTATTGTTAATGATTGCTGATACTGGTGTGGTGGAGGGGTGGGCGTGAACTTTTTCCGCTTCTAAAGGGGAGCATGCCAGAAAAAGTTTGGTAACCACTAAACTAAGCAGAGACAGAAAAAAAATAGAGAAACACAATTGTAGGTTTAAAAAGTAAATCAACAATGGCACAAATCAGATAAGGAAAGGAAGAGCTGACATTTAGAAGAGTCTACATGAAAATAAATCCACTGTGACCCCTAGATATTTGAGTGAAAATGTGAACAAATAAAGCTGTTAGCTTTAGATGAGCTGTTATCTGTGGTCTTACAATTGCAGGTTTTAAACCAATGATTTGTGATGGCACCAAACCTGCGTCTTTAGGAGAGTGACAGAGCTGCACAGCCGGCTAATATAACAGAGTCACACACTCAAGACACCTAATTAGGGTCAGTTAAGTGCAGGTGTTGTGACTGTGCAACAATTTTAAGACAGACAAATGCTGTTTCCACTCTCCCAATCAATATTCTCTTAACATAAAACTAAAACTTCCCTCAATCAAGCAGGCGTCAAAGACAAACTCAGTGCCTGAACGCTCAAATTTATCTTTGTGAGTGATGGTGTTTTTTTCCTTCTTACCAGGCTTTTCTCTGGTGCTCTTCTGCATTTATTCCCCACGGGCGTCCACTTTTCTAGTTATCTAGCTGTGTCACATGTCTTCCTGTCCCTCCATCCGTTCACCAGATGCCCTTGGACATTCCCTGCTTTCCACATCACCAGCCATCTATACACCTGTTCCCTCTTCCCTCATCAGCTCTGCAGTGGCCCGGCCTTCCCAGCCAGCCTCCCCACCTGCATCTCATTTCCTCGCCAGCCCTGCAGATACTCAACCAGCTTGTTCCCACTCATACTGGTCCTAATTGCTTTGTTGGTTTCTTGTTATGTGCTTCTGTGACTTGGACCTCCACACCTATTTGCGCCTTCCTGTAAGCCTTGGAGTATCAATAAAAAACCGAAAACACCCTGCCGCCTCTGCCTGCTGCCTGCACCTGGGTCCTTCCCCTGTTGTGAAGGTGATAAGTTGAATAAATGTGAAGGTTTGCATCATGTATCATTCTGTCCAAAACCTTCAGATAAACATACCATTACCAGGTCTGAGCCGAACTCCACCCACTGCATAATTTTAAAGGGCTGAAAAAAAAAATCATGTTGCTGTTACACAATCTATTCACTAACTTTAAACCTAGTATATTTTAGCTTTGTTAAAATATTCCAGTTGTATTTCTAGCTGTTTTAGCAGATATTTAGTAGCTAGCTAGCTAACATTAGGTATTAACTAACCTTAAACCAATATTTTTGCACAGTGTGAGCTTAAGTCTGTTAGCTAGCTAGCTATCAGTGACTAACAACATGTCTCTCCACATTTTAGTGGTGGTTATAAATATGTATAAAGGTGACTTAAGTAACTTTTAAAGCTCGCACATGATGAACTTTCATGGCTATCAGAATATGGGCAGACCATTCATCTTAAATCAAGGGTGCAGAATTGGGCAGGGGCGGCAGGAACATGTCCCTACGAATATCCAGGGACTAGTGAACTGTCCCGAGCAATAATTTTGATCAAAAGAATAAAATATAACCACTGTTGTCTGTCAGAGTCAGATAGCTAGCAGATAGCTAGTGATAGCTATGTTAGTTAGTGATAGCTAGCTATCACTGACTAACAACAGCCTCAAATATAATGTGGAGTTATGTAATGTGTCATTTTGGCATTCTTATTATTATTACTACTACTTTACTCTTGCATCTCTCTCTGTTTGTCTTCAATCATTGGGAGAACCGACTATCTGTTTCTGAGTCTATGCATGTGAAATTCTCTGTTCTTTGCATGGAAGATCATGTCAAAGTTTACTGCAGTTTAATTCAAATTGTTGCAGTATCTTTAGTAGCATTTGAATGCACCACCTTCACCATGGCGACGGCTATAAGTAGGCTATGCTGCTTTTTTTTTTTTTTTTTTAAAGATGTGTGGGATTGTGGATGTGTCAGCCTGGTCAGGATGTACAAGGGGGCGCATGGCATGGGAACCACTACCATAGAGAGATATTAATCGATTTTATTGATTGACTGACTGATTGATTGATACTTTTATTGGCAGAGAAAGCCTGAAATTTGTCTTGTGTCATAGCAGCTCCTTTTGCAACATCATAGACAGCAAACATCAGGACAAGAAACAAAACACATACATCCAATATGACATTACAATCACAAAAATAAGACAGGAGACAAATACAGTACATTCAGCAATCATAATACACAGAGTTAACCATCTACAGTTCATGTCTAACAGAAAAGTGTTTATTCTTATCAACTGTGGTCAATTATAGAGACAAACTACTCAAACATAACTGGGAAAATGAGATATCAAAGGTGATTTGAGGACATTTGTGCAGAGCAGGGTACAAGATGATGGTGCAAAATATCCGTCAACACCTTCAAAACAGCAAACAGTGCTTTTTTTTTGAAAACTGCATAACATTTGGGTGAGAAAATAACTGCATGTTGATTGTTCAGAACTGTCAGTCAGTGAAGGGGAGAAATGTCTGCACACTACAGTGTACAGTCTGTGTCAGGAGCTTTTGTCCTTGCACAGAAGTGAGATGGCTTTTTCTGAAGGAGACAGGCCATTCTGTTGTACCTTACAATGTATGTGGGGTTGGAGAGCTATAAATCGGCCTGTTCAACATTTCTTCAACGGAGTGCTGCAAGGCAATGGATTTCCTGCTGGGAAAAAGTGGCATTGATCCTGCTTCAGTACAGCAGAGGGAAGTTCTTTCATGGGAACCAATGGGGGTACTCATTAATCATTACTGTAAGGTAAACAGAGATTTGTCTTGCTATTGTTCACTATTTTATTTATCTTCAGGCGAAGGCAAACACAGATGATGGCCTTAGCTGACCAAAAACAGACTAAAAACAGAGCAGTTCGTGGTTTCTGTCCTCCATAGAGAAAGGGGGGAAGGGTACATGTAAGCAAACATGACATGACATGAAAAAAAAATTCCCTATTTACATTTACAGCAGCTTCACAGTCCCAGCGATGCAGTTTTTCCTTCATTTCACTTGTCTTGTTTTTAGGCTTATATGCGAAACTGAAAATTTCTCTTTCATCTCTTCATCCTTTGTGAGAATCAATATCAGATGACAGAATTAGAACTGTGAGATCTGTTTGATTCAGTGTACGATGAGTCAGCTTGAGAATTAAAAATGTCACTTGTGTTTGTGCAGAGAGCTGCATGAGTGTGTGTGTGGTGTGTTAGCATGTGGACGTGTGATCGGAGGGAGGTCACTCGTTGGTCATGAAAGCACTAATATCTAGAGAGGTCTACAACATCTGACAGGCAAAGTCTAACATAATTATTAGTTAAATAACCCCTATACATTTTTGCTTCAAGGGTTTTTGTGTTTCTCTTTTCGTGTTGATGTATAATAAAGAAAAGAGTGGACTTACTCTTATGCCCAGTCACTACCTTTGAAATCTGAAATGTTGGATTTATGTAAATGTGTTCATGGTTTACAAACACTTTTCGTTCTACTGTACCCACACAAAAAGAACAATCTAATCCAGTGTTTTCTAAAGCTTTATTTCTTTTTGAAATCTGTATGCAAACAAGCGTAAAGGTGTCCTAACCTGCTCCGTGCATCAGCGAGCAGGCTTGTTTGAAAAAAACGTTCACTCTGGTTGCATTTCTTCAAAGTTTTGTGCACTTGCTTCACTTCTAACCTATTTTCATTTGTCTGTATGTTAGGAAGCAGCGTGGGAGAGTCTTTGGATCATCCCACATTTTTTCAAGTATATTCCAAAAAGCTGATACATACAAAGTTTTATCTGCTGAAAGCAAATGGAAGTGAAATAGAGGAAAACCTACATCGAGCATGAGATTCTGGATGTTTCTTGCTGCAGAGCGGGAATATCTGTTTGATTGGGTAATTAACTTAAATGTGGTGATAATAATTCCCAGACAGACTCTTCTGGTCCTGTTCTCAGTTTATTGTGCCATCATAAAGAATATAAGATGAGAGACAAAAGGCAGCAAAAAAAAAAAAAAAAAAAAAATTGGCATCGCTCATGAATAATGCAGGAAAGCCTCCAGCCAGTCATTAACAACAGGCAGCCTTCCCAACCGATTCATCAAAATCAGGCCAGCAGTGTATCAGTCAGCCTCTGAGAGTCTTAAATTTTGATCTTTATTAATTGCATCCTTAACCTGCCAATCTGCATAATTTTTAAATGTCAGAGCACAGTGACAGCGTGATGTTTTTAGCTGCTTTCAGAGGCAAAAAGCTTTGACAGAGAAATGTCCTTGAATGTTCAAATGCTCACCGAGGAGCACTCCTGTACATAACATTGTGGAATATTTGTGATCTTTTATAGCTACAGTACTCTGATTATTTTAAGTGTCTTGCAACAGCAAGGTGCCCTTTTACGGTTTAATATTATTTATTACGGCCACTGAGAGTTACTGGCATTTCTTTTACAGACAATAAAGGTACAAGTGTGAGCAGTTCTTGGCTGTGGTTAATTCAAAGGATGTTATTGTTGTGTAAAAATGCTTCATTTGAGGCATTTGTTTACAGTACAAATGTGTAGAGGTGTATGAAAAGTCCACAAGGTGAAAGTTAAACTGGAACGCTGCCCGTGCATGAGAAAGTGACAGCTTTAAGGATTACTGGAAACACATTATCAGAACCACTTAAATAAAAAAAAAACATGTCAATAGAGGGGCAACAGCTGCATATCTGCTGCAACATTAACAGGAGGAACAAAAAGAGAGGCTGCAGAGAGCAGGAAATATTTAAGCTTCTATTCAAGCAAAAAGGTTTGTTCTTTATAAACGAATCCATTTGCTTTCAAAGCGGAGAAAGTGTTTTGCTCTGAATTTGTGCATTTTCCTGTTTACTCGCTAAGTGCCACAGAATGAGAGTGAAAATTAATGAATTACTTCCGTGTTAATTGATCTGAGTGCAGAGCTGGCAGTTAGTTCAGTCCATTTTAGGCTGCTGGAGCAACTGGGCGGAGAGATGGCATTCACTGAAATGAATTAAATGCCATATATTCTTTTGGTTGAAAGGCCAAATGCATCTAATTCAAATCAGATTTATTTCTATGGCACATTTAAAATGACATGAGCTGACCAAAGTGCTAAACAAAAAGGGGGGAAAAAGAAATTACAGCCAAAAGACCCCGCCCTTCAGAACCCAACCACTTCCCACCAGTCGCACTCTCTTCAATAATCATGAAATGCCTGGAAAACTGATCCTACACACATACAGCAGTTTGGTCAGTGCTCCTATGCTCCTAGTTGTGCAGACGTGCCGTGCTTGGTGGAATCGCTGGGTCAACTGTGGACTCCATTGCCACTGATCAAGCTGCTGCATCTGACGAGTTGGGAGAGAGAACGTGTTGCTACAGAGCCTCATAAGGGACAAAGGAAGCTGTGGCATGCCTCCTCCCCTCTCTCTTCCAACATCTGGAATCACCAGACAACAATCAACAACAACCAGCTGTTAGAGTACTACAGTATCATCATCACCAAAACCAGAGTCCCTCAGGGCTGTGCCCTCAGTCCCTTCCTTTACATACTCTGCGTCAGCAGAAAGATCAAATACTCTGATGACACGGCCATTCTCAGTGACAATCACTCTGTTACAGCTGATCAAAACTTCATTTCTCACTTTGCACAGTGGTGCAGCTGAACTTGGACAAAACAAAAGAATGTTAATTGGTTATTAGCACATCAAACACACCCCACACTGGTCTGAACCCCCTCCAACCATGGCAAGACAGTAGAACAGGTCAAAAACTATAGACATCAAACTCTTGTTTGTTTTGCTTAACACATCATTTCTATTCATAAACGATCTGAGCAAACACTCTGTTATCAGTAAACGCAGAGGACTGATTGCACCCCCCCTCCACCCACCCACCCGCCCCCACCCACACACACACCTCCCGTTGTTGCTTTACAAAAGACCATCTCCAACAACAAAAACAAAGTTACCAGCATCACACATACTGCCTCTAACATCATCTGCCTTCACACACCCAAACTCTCAGACCTGAATGACAGATCCATCACACACCTAGCGCTCACTCTAGCAAATGACACTGATCAAGCATCACTTCACATTACTGCCACCTGGATGGAGATACGGAGTGCAGGACCTGACACCTATGTTGTGTGGTGGGATGTATGAGTGTGTGTTTTTTCTTTTTAAGATTATTTTTTGTGGCTTTTTAGCCTTTATTGACAGGACAGCATTCAATAGACAGGAAAAAGTGGGGGAGATAATGGTTCAAGATTCAAGATGGGGGTGCAGCAACCCCCAAATCCTGAGGCAAAGCAGGAAAAAGCAGCTCTAAAACTGCCATAGACTTTATAAATTTCATTGGCGTTCGAAAAGGAGCACTAATAAAGTAATAGCATTTGCTGTATTATTATTCATATTTAATTGACATGATGAGGCATAGTGTGAGGCATGTGTGCTACTGGCCAAGCACCCCGGGCACTTTAATTAATTACTTAACAAGCACAAAGTGCCATGAATTCAAACTCTTCTGACCTTTAATTCACTTAGTGCAGTAACTTGTGGCTCTGCCATCTAAATTAGACACACAACACGGTGTCTGTCACCAGCTCTGCCCTCTAACGAGGGATAAAATGCACTGAACTGAGGTTTGCTGCGACATGTGGAATATCAGATAAAATTCCCAGTGAAAGCTTAAAGTTTCAAGAACACCGGATTCAGACTGTCAGAGATGCAGCGTATAATGGATTTACTACTTATGGCTAAATGCACCCCTCACTGCAGAAAGACCGTGAAAGGTTCCTGGAGAACCCCCCAAAATCTCACACCAAGCAAGTGAGAGCTTTTTTAGAGTTTTGCATTTTAATGCTAAATGATCATTAAATTTCTTAGGCCAGCTGTTTCTAACATAGCGGTGCGCACGGTGCCAGCCCTTCAGCTGGAGTCGCAGCAGCAGACTCTGAACGCCAACAGAATATGGAATCTGTCTCAGCTCAATAGAATGACTTTGAAAACACCAAATAACTTGAAATTTGTTTGTTTATAATATGGAGAAGGGTAAAATATAACTTCAATTAGTCTGTTCAGTCAGACAGTGACAGATCAGAGACAGTAAACTTGGCATTTCATCCTGTGGAGCTGTGGTGAAGGTCAAGCTGCAGGCGTACTAACATTACGTTCATTATAATGTTGATTAATGTTGAAATGGCATTCTTCTGCCTCAATAATTGTTAGCACCACCAGATAATGGGTCAGGATATAATTCTCCTTGGTAAATACACTGCCCGGCCAAAAAAAAAGTCGCCACCTGGATTTAACTAAGCAAATAGGTGTGAGCCTCCTATTGGATAATTACTGCATGGGCGATTATCTTTCAGCTGGCAACAAGTTATTTAACCCCAACTGGTGCAATGAGTTGCTTCTCATTTCCTAAAAAACCATGTCGAAAGACACATCCCGTGGTCGTGGAAAAGATGTTAGTCTGTTTGAGAAGGGTCAAATCATTGGCATGCATCAAGCAGAGAAAACATCTAAGGAGATTGCAGAAACTACTAAAATTGGGTTAAGAACTGTCCAACGCATTATTAAAAACTGGAAGGATAGTGGGGACCCATCGTCTTCGAGGAAGAAATGTGGCCGGAAAAAAATCCTGAATGATCGTGATCGGCGATCACTTAAACGTTTGGTGAGATCAAATCGAAGAAAAACAACAGTAGAACTCAGGGCTATGTTTAATAGCGAAAGTAAGAGCATTTCCACACGCACAATGCAAAGGGAACTCAAGGGATTGGGACTGAACAGCTGTGTAGCCTTAAGAAAACCACTAATCAGTGAGGCTAACCGGGAAAAAAGGCTTCAATTTGCTAGGGAGCATAAAGATTGGACTCTGGAGCAATGGAAGAAGGTCATGTGGTCTGATGAGTCCAGATTTACCCTGTTCCAGAGTGATGTGGCGCATCAGGGTAAGAAGAGAGGCAGATGAAGTGATGCTCCCATCATGCCTAGTACCTACTGTACAAGCCTGTGGGGGCAGTGCTATGATCTGGGGTTGCTGCAATTGGTCAGGTCTAGGTTCAGCAACAGTATGTGCTCAAAGAATGAGGTCAGCTGACTACATGAATATACTGAATGACCAGGTTATTCCATCAATGGATTTTTTCTTCCCTGATGGCACGGGCATATTCCAAGATGACAATGCCAGGATTCATCGGGCTCAAATTGTGAAAGACTGGTTCAGGGAGCATGAGACATCATTTTCACACATGGATTGGCCAGCACAGAGTCCAGACCTTAACCCCATTGAGAATCTTTGGGATGTGCTGGAGAAGGCTTTGCGCAGCGGTCAGACTCTACCATCATCAATGCAAGATCTTGGTGAAAAATTAATGCAACACTGGATGGAAATAAATCTTTTGACATTGCAGAAGCTTATCGAAACAATGCCACAGCGAATGTGTGCCGTAATCAAAATTAAAGGCGGTCCAACGAAATATTAGAGTGTATGACCTTTTTTTTGGTGGCGACTTTTTTTTTTGGCCAGGCAGTGTATTTTCCTGAAATAGACTATGACCAATGTGTTTTGACGGTATAGCTGAAAGCACACCTGAAAAACAAACGCATTTCACGGGATAGTGAGCTTCAATTCCCAGGAGAAATGGCTAATTTCCAAGAAAAATATTAATCCCTACTCCTCACCACACCACATCACATCATCTAACGTTGCAGAGCCTACGTATGGTCTTTATCCGTATGCTGCTGTGTTTTATCTGTGTGTCGTCTTGTTAAACTGGCTGTAAAAACAAATTTCCCTCTGGGACAATAAAGTCTGAATTAGCTTTGATTGTCCCACATTTCCTGCAGTATCCCTCTAAACCATCGCTAATTGCATTTGTCCCCGTGTGAACACAGTTCACTGATACTGGCGTCATCTTGACAATTGCTGGTAGTTGCTTTCAGGTGGTAACTTCACCATCTGGGTTTGTGGTCACTTTAACTGGCGTCTGTTTATTAGAAACAGTAGATTCCAAACACGAAGCATGAAGCAATTTGCTATTTAGGTCTCAATTTCAGGCCTTTTAATTCATATATACATGATTCTGCTGTTTGATATCCACGTTAATATTTTAAAAATCCCCATCAGGGGGTGAAATGCTGTTCTTTGAGTGTGTTTTCAGTTCTGAACATGTAATTTAACCTTCAAATATGTCATTTAGAAACATTCTGAGAGGAGTATTTTTCTGTGCCACCACAATTAAAAGAAGTCTGAATGTGAAAAAAAAAATGTACCCAAAATAAATATGCTCAAGGGAGGAAAATGTTTTAATTAGCCAGGGGACTATTAAACTCTATCATAAACAGATTATGCAATTATATTTATTTATTTAATTATACTGTGCAACCATCCTGTGAATTTCCTGCTTAATCCAATCTCTGCTCAATTATCCAATTTACAAGGCAATGTTTTTTAATAGTTTTCTTTAATGCTAAACACCACGTGTGTACAAAATTAATCAATATATTTATATAAGTGAAAGGTGTATATAATGGAAATAGCTTTTTACTTTTATGTATCACTCAGTTACACTTTTATATCTCTACTTCTTCCTCCTGAGCTGCTGTAACTTTCAGTGGTGTGGGATCAATAAATTCTATCTGATTATATCTTATCTTGATAGACTTTCTCCTATTTGATCTTGTTATTTATTGTCTTCTGTGTTTTTTGTTTTGTCTGGAGATCACCTGGCTATCTCTGGATTTTCTGGAGATGGATTTTGAGCTTTTGTAGGTGGTTCTATATGTCATATACTGTAGTATCCCCCCAACTCTTCTTCAGCTCATTAAAATAAAACTTCAAAGTCAGAACCTCAGGAGGGAGTTTGGGGAGTTTAAAGGTAAATGACTACCTTTATAAAGCATTGCACAATTTGCCTCTCATTCATCCAGTCACACACTGATGGAAGGGAGCTGCCATGAAGGTGCTGACCGAAGCACTGTGATCAACTTAGCGTTCAGTGTCTTGCCCAAGGGCACTTAGACAGGTGAGATGGAGATTGATCTGCCAAACCTGATGTGATTAATGGACAACCCCGTCTACCTCCTGAGCTACAGCCACCGAGACAACTGTTTGTTTTACAGGAAAAAAATATCAAGGCTATCCTGTACCTGTAGGTTCTGCACAACAGCTCTAATCTGTCAAATAGAAAAATGTTTATTCCCTGTTTCTGGACATAGCTGTGTTGTTCGTTGCACTTTTTACCCATCTGGCAGACTTCATTAATCCTCACGTCACCAGGAGGTGATTGAACATGAACTAAATATGACTTAAGCATGCTACCTCCATTTAGCAACATACAAAAAAAATGTAAAGTGAGGTTGTATGAGGTATTTATCCATAGTGAGTGTATTACCAAGGGTGGATGGCGATCACCCATGCCCCAGTTTGGAGAAGCTGCAGGGGTTCTAGAGTTGGGCGATATGTTAAAATTTTCCAAATGACCATCATCAAGCCATCAATCGGCGATTGAAGATATCTTCTTTCACCCGTCCGTCCTCTCAGGTTTCAGCTGGGAGATGTGCACAAGTGGTGAATTCACTACGTTAAGCACACTGCGTACTTTCACCATGTCCAATAAACAAAATAAACTTACAAAGTGTCAAGAAATTAAATATCCTCACACTTATTTTCCTTTTTAAACTGAGAAATACAACTGTACACCTTCTAAATTCAAGTTTCTCTCTTTTACCAAACTAAGACAAGCTTAACTGGCTCGTGAAAATTCATTTCATTCAAACTCAACAGAAAAACGTGTAACACTCACCAAAACCATCTTTGTTAGGCTGTCCACTCCTCCAACAACCACCGATTCTGGTTTGGTCGAATTAAATCCTTAATTCACAGCATGAAAAGAGTGAAAAGAGTCTAATTCTGAGGGCCGTTTACCTCTCACTCCTCACCCAGCTCAGCGCACTCATGGTCGGTTGAGTGGGCGTGTACTGTGCCGCTGGACGAGAGCGCGATGCAGAACAACGGATGTCTCTCTGGAGACCATTACATCAGCAATATAAAATGACAAATATCGCTCCAAAAATCGTCCCAAAAAAGCAACAGATGATATAAGGGGTACTTGTGTAGGATGCTAAGCAATGTACTGCTGTGAACAGGATCAGCAACAAAATGTAATTTAGCCACCTAAAAAAAGGCCCACTGAGAATTTTTTTTTGGCATTTTTGCCTTTATTGGACAGGACAGCCAGAGAGTAGACAGGAAACAGGGCAGAGAGAGGGGATGACACGCAGCAAAGGGCCAAAGGCAGAAGTCGAACCAGCGGCCGCTGCAGAAGACTAACATCCTCCATACATGGGCCTGGACGCTCTACCAACTGAGCTAAACGTCCGCCCCAAATTGCCCTTTCTAACAAAACCGCAGTTATAATATTGTTGGAATATTGTTCTCTCCAAAGCAACCAGACTCCTTAGTTTGGTGTTTACTGAAGTCACACAACAACACAAACAAACCGATTGAGGCAGCGGTGGACCAGCAACTCATATTTTCTGTGAGGTAAAATTACTGTTTTTGGCAGGAGTCTGGCTGCTTGGAAAGAAGGCTGCAATGGTTGATGTAACAGTGATTTCCAGTGGAAAAGGCTGGTAGAGTGGTGAAAATATGCTAAATATAGCGTGCACTTAAACTGTTATAAAAATTTTTTTTAGCCGGTTGAAATAAGTTTTGCTGCTGACCCTGTCCACAGCAGTACATTGCCCTGCTTACTACACCAGCACTCAAGCTGCTTCTCCAAACTGGGGGCTCGACTGACCACGGATAAGTACCTCATACAACCGCACTTCAAAAAAAAAATCTAGACTATCCCTTTAGGGGGTCATCAGGAGTTAAAAGATATAACTTGTTACCAAATAAGGTGATTTTTTTTTTTATTCCTTCAACTGTCTAGTGCAAAAGCTGTAAAATTATGGTCATTTTAAGTGATTTACAATTATATTGTGAAAAGTAACAGAAGTTGGCAGGTGAATTAAGAGACAGAAAAATGATGAACCAGTGTGGATTGAGTTATAGTATTGTATGTGTCCGCAGTTTGCTGGGCGTCCAGGACACGGAGGACAAGGGTTGCATGTCAGACTGTGGAGGTCGTCATTAGGATGCAGACAGACACATATTCTCTAAATGGACCATCGAAGCAAATTGCATTAGTTCTGAATCAACTGCTCCTTCTTCTTATTTCGTGATGTGGCAAACCACCTCCACCCAGAAAACTACTAAAACCACAGCTGTAGCCTGCTGCTGTAGAGTGGAGTCTGGTGATGAGATGACCACCCCCACTTAGTCATTCTGCAGGGACAATGCTCAGGACACCGGGGCATCATTTAGAGGTGACTCTCTGCTAAATTTAGGAAAACTGCTTTTAGAAAATCAGCATTTTCAGTCCGAGCAGCAGGTAAGTAGCACTCAACTCCCACCTATAAAACACAATACACAAGCTTCAGTAACTGCAAAAACAACAAATAAATTCTGTGATCATTGATCTGAACCTTTTTTGTGGAACTAAAATTTGATCAACCCATATTATCATGATCATATTGATCAATATCTGTATCGGCTTGTATGTTGTCTGATTATTTTTTCTTTTACAGAACACATGAAGATTGTTTCATTTATTTTTTAGTTCTATATTGCAGATTTTATCTATATGGGAGTTGAGTTGTTCTAGTTGAGTTTTATTATTTATTGTTCCGTCTACAGTCAAACCTCTCATATTGATCACAGTTACAGATATCAACAGTTTATGCGGATCAAAAGGTTTGGGACAGAATAATTCTTTTATTTTACTTTACTCCCATGATACTTTGCCTCGTGGTGACCTGTTTGCTTCCAGGTGGCTACCTGAGGCTGCTGCTGCACCTTCAAATCATGGGGGACAAAGAAAGTAATTTTCTCATGAAGCTCATGACAAATTGCCAAAAATGAGCCAACAAAGATACAGCAGTGAAACCACAGTAAGCTATATTTTATATACAGGACTGTGCTGTATTGCAGTTTAATTCAAACATACACAGTAGAGTAATTTAATTTGTACAGTAAATTGAAACAGCTGTACTGTATTTTGAAACAGTCAATAAAATTTGATAAATGGCAAAGCCGCCCATTTCAAGACCAGTATTCATGAAATAAATGTCAATTAGATGGCAATCTGCATGACAAATGACAAAAAACAAAACAATTCCATTATAATAATCATCTCAGCACGTAAAATACTGACTTTTTGAGTTGGCATAGCATCAAAATAATAAAAAAAATAATGAGAAATTACAGGAAAAAGGCACAATCTCTGATGCTACAGCCACCACCACACACTTCTAGTGGGTGATAAGTGCTGATTAACAGTAGAGCTGAAACAATTAATCAAGTAGTTGTCAACTATTAATATTATTAATCGCTGACTAACATGTTAATCTGTTTGAGAAACTTTTTAAGAAAGAAAAGTCAAAATTCTCAGATTCCAGCTTCTTATGACAGTAAACTGAATATCTTTGGTTTGTGGACAAAACCAGAAATTTTAAGACGTCATGTTGGGCTCTGGGAAACACTGAGCAAATTTTTTTCACCATTTTCTGACATTTTATGGACTAAATCATTAGTTGCAGCCCTAATCGAAATGGATTATATTGATATGAGTCTCTACATTGTTTGTTTGTTTTTTTAGGACAGTGTTGCATATTATGCCTTTAAACACATTGACAGCGGAGGCGCCAAACACTCCCACAGCTCCCCACCAGCTGTTGAATGCCTTGCCCGGAGGCACTACAGTCTGATGGCAAAGTGTCCCTGCAAATATTTTCCACAGCAGACTTCAAAACAAAAGCTCATATCTGTAACCAGCCGGCTGTCCCTTTACTCAGATAAACAGTCGTGATATCTGAAAAATGGACAGTGACAATAAAAAAGAGAAATAACAGAAGATGGATCTGTAATATTTACTGCCAAGCCCCTCCGCAGTCCGCTGAGTTGTCTTGAGTTTCAAACAGAATATTTAAAAATATATATATATATATATATCCACTGCAGGAATACAGCAAATTAAAAATAGGACAAAATGATTAGGTAGTTTAATCAGGATTTTCTCTGCATGATAAAGCATTTAAATTAAATGCATTTACCTATTTTTAGCAGGCTATATGTGGATCACTAATTGGAAAGGGGGATTTACTGACAAAGGCTGAATTAATTACACGTCAAATGTTTAATTAGGCTGCTGTAAGTAATCCTATAGCCTAAAGTCATTAAAAGAATACCTTTTAATTTACAGTTACATTATGTTGGCGCAGTTTTCTCTGACTACCGCCTCCTTTGTCACATACACGTGTTCAGCCACAGCATGCATGAGATTTCTTGAACATTTTGCCAGAAAAAAAAAAAAAAAAAGAACTACAATGTGAATGCAGGTGTTAATTGGGTTGGGGGGGCCACGCAGAACAACGCGAGATTACACTCTCGGAGCAACAACAATTAAAACGATCGCCTATAAAAAGTTATTTTCTCTTACCTTTCTGCAGATTTATGAGAGGTGATGCGTCCGGACGCGCTTCCTCACCGCTGCTGTGATGATGATGAACGCTTCAGAAGGTAGGTCAGCGCTTTTAAATTTGCAGAAGCTGAAGGAGGAAATTATTACTGTCGCATCGGTGGAGAAAAAGAAGCGGATTCCCTGCTCAGTAGCAGCAGCCTGCTGGAGGAGGAAGCAGCTGAGGAGGAGGAGGAGGAGGAGGAGAGAAAGAGGAGAGCTGCTGCTGCTGTGATGATGATGATGTTTCAGCCAAATCCTGCGCACGTATCAGCCGCATCTGATGCTCAAGTCTCGCTTTTCCTTTCTTTTAAATCGAACATGCTGTCACTGTCATGTGACCATTCCCCGCCGTCCAATGCGCTGCCTACTACTGCTCCATCCACACACACACACACACACACACACACAAACAATAATGCTGCAGCTTACTATGCAGCTTTTAACAGCCGGCAAAAAACGTGCACGTTCGCCCTACATAGTTTGCATATAAGTGGTTTCTGAGAGTGCAATGCAAGCAAAAACGTGTTTGAAATAAATGAGAGGGATTTACAAACATCTGCTCACTTTAACAGGATTTCATATTACACCTCTGTCTCATATTCAGTCAGAAGTCCGGTGAGGATTGATAATCAGGGTTGGGAGGATTACTTTAAAAATGTATTCCAATACAGTTACTAATTACCTGTTGAAAAATTGTAGTCACAATATTAAAGTAATGTAACTTTGAGTACAATCAGTTATTTTTTAGATTACCTCAAGTCCAAATATGTTGAAATTCTTTAGCCTAATTTCATAGTTTCCTTTATTATGTGTGAGTGCTCATGTGGCAGGTGGTACCTGGTAAAAGGGGAGGTCTAACAGTTAGTGGGGACTTGCAGATACGGAGTTACCGGCAGGGTTGGGGTTAGGTTCCGCTGCTGGTTCAGGCCGGTGGAGTGAGGCAGGTGCACACCTCGTTCCATATTGGTGTGCACCTGCCTAATCAGCCCAACTCCACTCACCTGCAAGCCCAGCTGCAGCTCATGCCCAATCAGTCCACTATATCAACCTCTCCATCACTCCTGGCCAGAGTGTTTCTTCAGGATACCATGCTAGACTTCCCAGCACTGTTTCCTGGACTGTTTCCCTGTCGCCAACCCTGCCTGCTTTGGACTCGCCTGCCTCGTCTGTTCTCTGGGAAACCACCACAGCCTTCTGTCCCTGACCCTGTGACCTGCCTCTGTGTTCCTGGTTTTTGTCTGCCTGTCCCCATGGCTGTTTGGTGTTTCCTTCCTGTGACGTGGCAGTTTGACTGGTCTGTCTGCTCACCTGGTCCCAACTTCGCTGCCTGGTCCCCACTTCCCTGTTGCTTGTCCCTCGTCAGCTCACCTGCCTGGTCTGTCTGCTCGCCTGGTCTGTCTACTCGCCTGGTCTGTCTGTGCACCTGGTCCCGACTTCTCCACTAGATCCTGACTTCCCTGTGGCTCATCCCTTGTCGGCTCTTCTGCCTGGTCAGTCTGCTCCCTCGGTTCAGCTCAACCCATTCCCCGAGCTTGGAACCCAGAGACTTTGTGTGGGCTCTGAGCCCAAAGACGAACTGTACCTTTGCTTCTTTGTCTGCCTTTAGTTCCTGTATTGTCTGTTTTAAATAAAGGTCATTATCAACGCTCCCTGTAGGGTGTACTGCAATTGGGTCCTGAACTCACCTGTTACAATTTTAAAGTTCAGTCATACTTTGTGCATTTTAATAATTTTCTGTAATAAATGCCTTTTCAGTTTAATATTTGTTTCTGTTCAGTGCAGATCAGATCAGTGGTCCATCAGCTGCTCTTGCTGTGGAGCAGGTTTGGTTTGTTTGTTGTGTTTTTCAGATTTTTTTTCCATTGTCTAGTCTGCCCCGGCAAGTCAGCTGGTAGCAGGCAAAAAATGGGTATTGTCCTTGGGGTGGGGTAGTTTTCTTGATTTGTTTATTTTGTTTTGTCCTTTTTGTATGCTTACTTCCCCCATTAACCAAACTCAGTCAAATCCCAGTTAGGCAGTCACGGAGGCTGAAAGTGTGAGTTGTTAAACAGTGTGCAGTGAAAATATTCATGGGTGTAAACTGCTTTTTAGAGCAGACTTAAGGATTGCGGTGCACTAGTGTGTAGTGGAACTTAGCCTCTGTCTTGTTCATATAGCTGGGAACCTAAACTGGGAGGCGGGTAAGGTGGGGGAACATGATTTGCCAAGTTAAGCTAGTCACCTGTTGGGTGTAACACTCATTTAGATAAAACTAATTATGCACATTTGAACACACAATATGTAAATTCTGCAGAGGGGTTTCTTTCACATTATCATGGGAGTTGTTTTCTTCACTTTTCAAAAACCCACCATGCTGATAAAAATCTACCTGAGATGACTTTAGGCAGAAAACAGGTTCATGAAGAAGTAATTAAGTTTTATTCACATTATGTTAAGTTGTGTTTGCTGATGTCTTTCCTCACTCTGTGATGTATTTAATGTATCCTGTGCTTTCCTGGAAGTTATAGGAATTACCAACTAGCAAGCAGCTGGCTTTAAATTGGTTGAGGAGCGGGTTTGTGGCAAGTTAAGGATACATCATCCATGTTAATAAGTCTGCAAGCATTTGTTTTTATGAAGTTAGAAGTTATTTATTCCCATGTTTTGAACAACTACACTTGTGTGAGGTTACACCGTGTTAAATTAACAAAATATTCAGCCTCCTCACTGGTTGTTCTGACACATTCAAGGTCATTACCATTTTTGCCGCTGGCATTTAACAGGCAGCTAGCTTTGTGCCCCCAAAAATACATTTTAAACAGTTAAATTAATATCACAAATGTGGGACAACTAAGGACTAATGACTTGAATACAATTGTGATCATTTGAAATCTTCCATGTAAAGAATATCTGTAAAGTAACAAACCGCTGTTGTATCTGCAAAGAATGCAGGGAAACGTAGAGCAATGTTTTATTTTTTTGGCTGCTGTTAGACCTGACAGCCGTACTCGTCATTGTTGGGGTGAAAATTTTATGAAGAATTAAATACCAACATCCCTGTAACACATGCAAAAAAGTGCCAGGAACTTCCTGAGGGCAAAACGTGCAATTTGAAGACTGTCTGGCTTTGATCAGAAATCATTTGTGAAATGTATGTCCTCAAAACAACATTATAAATAAAGTATTTGATTTGGGTCTTTTGAAGAAATCGATATATTGGACCAGACTCTGACCCAATTAATGCCTGTGCAATTTAATAATAAATCTTTTTTTCCATTAGCAGCACTGGTTTAAGAATTCCCTTTACCAGCATGCAACACCAGACCTCGGGTACCCACACTCAAATATATATGTATGGATACAATGCCTGTTCTTGTCCCTGTCCTCAGGGGATTTTATAAGCACAAAGAATATCAGATCTGCAAGTAAAAGAAAAAATGAAGTGGTTGGTGTATTAAACTGCTGCTGTACATCCTGGAAAGACATTCACTTAAAAAGCTGAGTGGGCTGCAGGATTTTGCAAAGAAAAGAAAGAACCACAAAAAGCTGAAAATCTAATACATTGAAGTTCAGGGGAAATGTATCAGTATTTTTACACAGTTACACATTTTTCCTCCATCTGCTTGATGTAACCCGCCTGCATGCCTTCCACACACCATCCCCTTTTAAAGCCTCATCCATCTTTCATGTCATTCTGTGTCCATCAGCGATTCGTGTTTGGCTGTATTTTGCCTGCGGCTCTGCTGATGTGAGGGATTTGATGTCTTCGGCTGTGTTAAACCGCATGAATCCAGGCCGTGAAACTCCGGCTCCCACCAGGGTAATGGCTAGAATTATTTTTTTAAAAAAGCACTGTTACTGGCCCACCAAAGCAGAAAGTTAGATTTGGATAAAAGAGTATGCATGGAGAATGAGCCTTGCTGTGGTTGTGTATCATAAGAAGTTAAAAATCTTTCATTTTAGGAAAAGAAAAGGTGATCTAAAAACTCTTCAACAGGTGCTGGACTGATTATTTTATCTCAACAGCTAGACTGTGGATTCCCATGAAGCTTCGTTCAGACCAGCATGAACTTTAATTTGTCCAGTATTTTCATTTATGACCAAATACCTGCCAAAGTAATTGCATTTACATCAGCCTCACTCAATCCTTGGATTTCTGTGTTCAGTGCCAATGAGAAAATGAAGTAAATGCAAATAGTGAACATGGTAAACATTATGCCTGTTAAAAACCATCATGCTAGCATTGGCATTGTGAGCATTCAGCTCAAAGTGCTGCTGTGTCAAACTCTTGGCCTGTTTTTAGGTTCAAAGATGGTTCAGGTTAGTACATGTATGGTCCTGCTGTGTCTCCACCTGTATGGATGTGTCCAGTCACTGCCTGGACTCCATCCTATCCACCCCGACTGTGCCCGGACTCTGTAGTAGTGAAATACTGGTCTGTCATCATCTGACTCTAAGTAAGAGAGGCAGCAAAGCCCCAGTGGCAGTGAATTGTTCATTCGCACACAATAGGAAAGTGTTGGATAAACACCAACAACAAACTGATACTTATCCCCCCTTGAACATGAATTAGTTTAATGTAAAGGACAAGTGTGTAACATTTAGTGGTATCCAGTGATGAGCTTGCAGATTGCAAACACCTTGTCTCACCCTAGGGGTTGGGCGAAATGTTAAAATGTTCCTACCGGGCATCGTCAGCCCATCAGTCGGCCACTGGCGATGTATTCGTCCCACCTCCTCCCATCCTCTTGAGTCGAACCTGGGGGATGTGTGGAAGCTGTAAATTCACTACATTCAATACGCTGTGCACGTTCACTATGCCCAACAAACAAAACAAACTCACAAAGTGTCAAGAAATTAAATATTCTCAGATTACTTTCCTTTTTAAACAGAGAAATGCAACCGTACACCTTCAGAATTCAGGTTTTTCTCTTTTACCGAACCAAGACAAGCTTAATTGGCTCGTTAACTCCCCGTAAAACAAACTTCATTCAAACTAGACAGAAAAACATGTAAAACTCACCAAATTTGTCTTTGTTAGTCTGTCCAGCAATCACCAACTCTGGTTTGGTCAAATTAAATCCTTAATTCACTGCATGAAAACAGTGCAAAGAGTCTGACTCTGCAGGCTGTTTTTCCTCTCACTCCTCAAATAGTTCAGCGCGGGTGAGTGGGTGTGTACTGTGCCGCTGGATGACAGCATGTTGCGAAGCAGCTGCTGTAACTCTGCACACCATTACATTATCAAAATAAAATGACAAATATCGGCCCCAAAATTGGGTGATTCAGCCCGTTAAAGAAAACCTGCTGTGGCTGCAGACATGCCATTCTAAGGTAACAAAAATACAATTCTTATTTTCAGGTCATTATACACTGATGAAAACTTATTATATTCAATTTCTGCCCTATTCTAACAATACATCCCTGTAAATCTTACTGGACCTTTAATGGTACTCTGATTATGACATTTCTTGTTTGCAAAGCACACATTGGCCAGTAGGTGGCACTACAGTGAAGCTCAAACAGTGTCTAAAATGTAAAGGGTTCATCCTCTGGGGAGAATAAACATGTTCACTAAATTTCATGGCAGATGCACTGATCAAACACATCAAATTGTTTTGTGTGCTGAACTGACTCAGGCATCTGCCATGACAGGACAATCCATCCATTGTCCATAACTGCTTATCCTTGATGGGACATGGGGGGCTGGAGCCTATACCAGCTGACACTGGGCGAGAGGCGGGGTACACCCTGGACAAGTCGCCAGTTCATCGCAGGGCAGACACATAGAGACAGACAACCATTCATACTCACATTCACACCTACGGGCAATTTAGAGTCACCAATTAACCTATTATGCTGCTTGCCTTTGTTATAATTTGTTATATTACTACTTAAGTGTAAGTAAAAACTTTGGCAGTAGACCAAAGGCCAGCAGATCACCAAAATAATCAGCAGTCATCCTCTTGAACCAGTTCTTGTTGAAATATTATGTTTTGGACCCGTACTGGACAGACTGACCTCACCCTCCTGAAGGCCGTGTCAGCTGACAAAAATGCTGAAACTAAAGTGCTCTGTTCTCACAACAAATAAAGACTGCTCTTTTTTGGTTGAAACGTTACATGAGAGGAGACTGTCAGTACTTTATCAGTTCTTGTTTCTTGTGGCAAACATCTACATCTCTGCATCACTCGTACAACTTTGTTGGCACCTTCAACAAAATCTAACTTTTCCTGAACCTGTAGCGGAAACACTTCGTCCCGTGTGGTGACACCAGCAGCTCGTGTCTATTTTTTAAAAGATGAATTAAAATCCAGAAAGAGTTGAGAGGGAAATCCTCTGGTGACAGTCTCTTCTATAATACATGCCAAACAGCCTGCAGCAGCGGAGCATCTCTTGTGTAACTGCATTATTTTGATGCATTTTAATGAAGAGCGTATTACCTCAGCCCCCAAACCTCGCTGTTTGTGGTCCCGCTTCTGCTGCTAGATGAGACCTGCAGGCCTTCTATGGAAACTCCTGAGACTGTCTCTGGGTGGTGAGTGTCTCGCTGCTCACCGTATAGATTGCATGCTTTTAGGCTGCATCCGGACATCCAGACTGTCCCATTTACCGCACTGCTATTTGTGAAAGAAACAAGAGATCCTTACTGTTAAGTGTCTGCAGAAATATCTGGACCATTTAATGACTCTGAGATATGTGTTTTAGCGCACGCAGGACTATTTCTTGGTATTTTTGCAGCTTGCTGTTCATGTCTTACTCCCACCTGTGACTTTGTCCTCTGTTCCTGTTTCTGTCTTTATTTTCTTGTTGGCATCCAGCTCCCTCAGTTTTTTTTTTCCTTTGAGGTTCACCACTGCTCGTCATTCACAGCAAAATCAATACACATCCGCGTATCAAGATCTATCTTTCAGCAGCAGATCACTGCTGCCTCGTCTCTCTCCTTCAGGAGTTTTCCAAAGACCTTTAGGAATTTTATTTATTCAGCTCGGCTGAAATAACAAATATTTTTTCTTGACTACAGAGCAAGGACACTGCAATCTTCTCTATGTGTTCTGAAAGCAAGGACTACTGAATACAGGTGCATGTACACATATTTTTGCCCTTCCTCCCACATTGTTACCTTTTAACCTCGACCTTCTCCCAGGTCATCTGTTTAACATTTCTGCTGGGCTGGAAGAAGTTGCTTCAAATCTTTGCAGCACTTCAGCAACAGAAAACTGTACAACTAAAGCAGCATCAGTACTGAGTTAAGTCCTAACAGACCTGTAGTATTACTAGTAGTAGAATTATTACTTGTAGAGCTGCGATCATTTGTCAGTTGATCAATCAATGCAAAATTTATCTGCTATTTGGTCGTTGCTTTTAAGCAAATATTTCAGTTTTTGCTTCTGACTTCTTGAATGTGAGGATGTGATGCTTTTCTTTACCATACATGAAAGTCAGGTTGTTGTTTTTTTTAATCTTCTCTTCTTTGTTTTATAAACATTGTCTTTATAAACTTGCCTTTGCTTTGCATAAACTGAATATTTTTTGGTTTGGGACTACTGGTCAGACAAAACAAGACATGAGTTAATAACTACAATGAAAAAAAAAAATAATTGGCAGATTAACCGATAATGAAAACCAGCAGCTGCAGCTCTAATTACTTGTATATTATTGGAAATTTATTCAGGCAAAAGAGGACTAGTCCAGAATTTAGAAAAGGCCTGCTGTTGTGTTTGAGGACCTGAGATTTGAGTTTTAGTTGTCAGGAATTTGCATCTTCAGTCTTTCTGGTTCCAGTTTCTGAACACCAGTTTAACCGTTTTAATTTGATTAACTTAATGCCACTTATGAGATGATGATGATGGGGATGATGATGATGATGGGGACAATGAAGATGATGAGAATGAGGATGATTACGGAGATGATTAATGTTCTGTTGATGGTGATCCATATTACATTGATAACAGTTATGCTGCTTGATGATGCAGACAATTAATGTTCATTACAGGTCCTCTGGGTTTATGGACAGTTATTAACCTGCTCCAGGGAGCTTGAATGACTCACTGTGGTGTGAGTCACCTTTTGCAAATGAAACTGTTCCATGTATGTTTTTTGTTTTGCTTTTGCTTTGTTTGTTTATGCTCGCTGCACAAACTGCCAACTTGGGACAAATAATAAACTGAACAGAATTGAACTAGACTGAATGTGGCATCAATCTGATCTGGGTATAAACTTCTCCTGTCTTTTCTAAATGAAAGCTTTAAGAGGGTCTTTACACTTATTTTACAGATCCTGTCGGATGCTGCCAAACAGCAAACAATATTTTTAACACAAGAAATAACTACATTTACTGTATTTCCTTTTACTGTCTGTGCTTATTCTTTTAGGGTGATTTCAGTAACGTCAAACTGTTCGCACAAGTTAGCTTTTTCAAGTGAACTGTTGGATGTTGCACAATGCAAAACATAAAGACATAACAAATCAGAGAAAAACCTCAACAGGTGAAAACACAAGGAAGGAATTCTACAATACGGGATAAAAAATATACTAATTTTGGCTTGTGAGGAACAAATCAACAAAAAATGGAATCCAGCACCTTTGTTTTTCCTCCCGTTTGTCATGAGTTGATCGAAGACTTCTAAAATCTAAGACTTCTTCTGACTTCTGTGCTGTCTTCTTTTTTAAAAAAAGACCTTTATCAGGCACTGAACTACAGCTATTTCACATAGAGCTGCAGACGGCACGTTTGTGTGTTCTTTTATTGTGACCAGTCCGAGACACACCTGTAGTCATCATGCTGTTTAATCAGCATCTCTAGATGCCACGCCTGTCAGGTGAATGGATCAACTTGGCCAAAGAGAAGAACTCACTAAACTTTTAACACATTTGTGAATAAAATTGGAGAGAAATAAACCTTTTGTGTGCACAGAACACTACTTGAAAAATGGGAGCAAAAAAGCATTGCAACTGTATTTTAGTTCAGTATATGAACTTTAATTTAAAACTTACTGTCCGTCTTTAAGATTTCAAGTACCTAGAAGTTCACTTACAGTAATAGTACATGTTTTAAAACATTTAACATCATATAATCAACATTCGATTTTATTCTGGTAGTAGTGCCAGTACTTTTAGTGTCCTCAGTTTTATTGTGTTTGGCTTTGTTTGGTATTTTTTTTATGTTTTCTGTGCTCCATTGCTGCAAAAATAATTTCCTCTAGTGGGGAAAAAAAGATCTGAACCGAACTGAACTTGTAGGAGATGCACAAAATAACACAATATAATCCAATTCAGCATCCCCACAACGATATCATCGATATGAAGTTTACATTGTTCAGTTTTAGTGTAGACAATGTCGGAGTCGTGCAGGAGAAAGGTCAATCTTAAAATAATGTTCAGATTGTATGAAGTCCTGTCGGTTTGAGCTCAAATATTCAGCAGATTGGTATCGACTTTTTGGAACACCTAAAGCCTATTGAAAGCCATTCAGTCATCTCTTATGACTCAATTGTCATTAGCTGGGAGGATATTAGATTTCTGTGGGCTGGGAAAATTCAATTTCAGAAATCATAGCGCGACATTCAGAGCGCTGGCCATGGTTATGGATGAATGTCATTTGGGTGAAAGTTGCCTGCGGAGACAGACACTCCGTCACAATAATGGTCCAGTTAGTTTGGAGTTTAACCGCACTTACAACTTGAACAGATGTTTTAAACATGACGTTAAGTTTGACCTTTGTGATGTTTTTTTTTTATTAGACACAATCTTGTATTATTTAAGGAAATGAGTGTAATTTGTTGATAATTTGTGTATTTTTCACCTTAGGTTGTAACACTGAGAAACTATTTGACGCCAAAAGACAATTATCATTACAGTTTTCTCGTTACATAACGGTTATTTGTTCCAGTTGACTCAGAGCCAGTTCAATAATCACCTCTATAATCATCATTTTCCATCTTTATGTGAAACAGGGATGACTGGCTGTGCAGTGTTTTTCCTGCGTGACGACTGTAGTCAGAGTCGAGCACTGAAATCAGTGAACAATCTGCTTTGGAGCGGGCCGAGCGAGGACACAGCCTGCCTGTCGGGAGAAGGGCATCAAGGCTGCCTAATAGATCTGTATTCATTATTCAGACCTCGGCTCCACACTGCACAGAAAATTTTTGCAGTGAAATGTCAACATCATGTGCCTGTAGCGAGCCGGCGCTGTCATTTCATTTTAGAGATCGGACCAATGAAAGGGATGTTTTTGTTCTTTTTTTCTTTGGTTTGGTGTCATGTAGAACAAGTTGTTTTTCACACAGGTTTGCAATCTGATCAAGAAAACACAAATTTTACATTGTGTATCATGTTTTACACATCAGATAACTTTTTTTCATCCTCTATCATTTGTATCAGACAATTAACTTGCTTTGAAGCGTAAAATTCACATATTGCTGCTCTAAATGTTAAAAGTTACCAGGGGTGGCGGTAATTGATTACAAATACTCAAATTACTGTAATTAAGTAGTCTTTTTGGGTACTTGTACTTTTATGAGTAGATTTTCAAGTCTGTTTTTTCACTCATATGCATATACTGTAAATGTTGCAATGACACAACCATATCAGCATATAACACAGGCCACATTTGTGCATATCCGGTGAGCTCCAGTTGGGATTACAGTAACTCAGAGCCCAGCGTCATAGTCGTACTGTAAACTTACAGGTGATACTGTATTGTTCTGAGACAAAGATATCCCCTAATTTGACAGTAACTGCACTGATAAATGAAATGAAAGGCTGTCTTGCTGGGGGTGTAATACTCGAGCTTTGGCCAGTATGAGACCATGATGCGTATGAGTACATGGTCATCCAAAGTTGCAGCTTTCATTAGAAATATTGGCCCACCTTCCTGTTCCTTCTTCTCCTCCTCCGCCTCCTTTTCCTGTTCTCGGTCTTCCTCTTCCTCTCTGCTTTCCACTCTGCTCCATTTTTCCACAAAAACAAGGTCACCTGTGGCTTCTTTCCTTCTCTGACAGGTAATTGGAGTGTTCTGCCGATCGAAATGAGAAGTGAGTGAGACCAACTGGTAATAGGTTGTGGGATTTTGAAGGCCAGTGTTTTCCAGGTGAGCAAAGTGTGCTAAGTGTGATTTGTGCTTAGACTTTTGAAAAAATGTGATTTAAACTTATTTTTCACTCTATTTGAGTGAAAACAAAGGAATTGTACTCAGAGTTTAGCAACCTTGGAATCTTGTTGTCGATGCGCGAGCTTTGAGTTCTTAGACGTGTGTTGCATAGTTCCAGTTTTTGTATGTGTGTGGTGTTTGAATTTTACAAAATGTCAAACTATTTCTTATCTTACAGCTTTTTCCTCAGTTTTTCTTTCCTACCAAGAGTTAGATGAGAAGAACAAAACCACTGGAATATCTGTCTTTTAAATCTGAAGGTAGAGCCAGCCGACATTTGAGACAGTGGGAAAAAACAGTCCAGAGGTGACAAAATCCACTTACCAGCACCTCTACACATAATTTAGATGGTGTGGAGTTTAATCCGTACAAAAGTAAAGCGTAAGAACTGCAATTAATTATATTAATTATCAATCAATCTGCCTATTATGTTCTCAATGAGTCAAGATGGTTCTGGTCTATAAAATGTCAGAATATTAATAATAATAACAATAATAATAAAATAAAAATAAAAACATGTCCATGACAGTTTGAGATGACATGATGTCTTCAAATATCATGTTAACCCTCAAACCAGGAAACTTTGAAACTGTCTTTCCGCGGCTTGTTGCCTGTTCTTCTGCCTTCACACCAAGGACTTGCTCAAGTTGGCGTCACCTGATCGGTCACGATCAATCCACTTGATGAGGGCGGCTTCAACCATGTTTTCCACGTGTACATTTGTTTTCTGTCTCCAGGAGACTATGCTTTTCATTGAAAGAAAATTACTTTATTTTCTTTGCTCCTTTGCCTCGCTGCAGTAACCTGTCTGCTTCAGCAGCTGCTTGTTTGCACACTGAAGTCATGACAGGAAAAAAAAATTGAGTGGGGGTGGGGCATCAGACTGAGGTAGTAAAGTTGCTTTAGTCAGCTATAACATGGATAGCTAAGATCAGTTTGCAGCATAATAGTAAGTGAAAGACTGTGTTGTGTTCACTGCCACAGAAGAGAAAAAAATTACCAGCTATGAGTCAAAAATAAAATAAAACAGCCAAAAAAACAGTGGTCTCCCAACCACAGTTCAGAGTGGGCAACTGGACCAAGACGTTGCCTAAAAACAATGGCAATTGCAATTACCAGTTGTTTTATTATTTTTTCCTTTGTTTGTGTGTGTGTGTGTGTGTGTATGTGGACGTGTATTACTTATTGTTGTGGGGACACAAATCTGTTTACACACTCACATTGTGGGGTCTCGCCTACTTTATGGGGACAAATTGCAAGTCCCCATGAGGTAAATCATTAAATTTTAGAGTGAAGACTTGAGTCAGGGTTAGGGTAAGGTTAGGTTTAGGATAAGGTCAGGGTTAGGGTTAGGTTTAGGCAGGGACTTGTGATGGGTAGGGTCAGGATAAGTCTCCAGGAAATGAATGTAAGTCAATGTAATGTCCCCAGAAATGATGGAAACACAACGTGTGTGTGTGTGTGTGTGTGTGTGTGTGTGTGCTAATGATGGGACAATTCATCAGCAATCACTGGTTGCTGATCACTCCACGTTCAGAGCTGCAGATCTGCTCAGCAACAGCAACCAAGGTGGATCAATTTTTGTTTTCTTTTGTGTTTATATCATTTGCAAAGGCTATATTACACAAACCCTGGAACCCTTCACTGCACCTGCAGGCTAGGGTAGATACCCAAAACAGCCTAAACTCAGGTGGAGCACACAGAGTCTCCTCCACCATGTGACATCATCTGACATTACATACATGTTCTGCTCCCCAATGTAAAACCCAAGCTGGCGCTCATGTGCTACAGTATAATATTTCACCTATTCTTGAAAACTGGGACAAATCATGTCTACCAAAAACACTTAAAAGTCTTACTAACACTTTAATCCCAGTTTTCTTGATGACAATTTCTTCTTTAAGGATTTATGTCATTTATAGTAAAATGTTTGGTTTGCTTTAAATTTTTTTTTTAATCACAAAATGTGTTCAAAGCCTTCAAAATCTAAAATTAACAATGCCTACTGATAACACAGGTGTAACTAACTAAATGCCATTACAATCATCTCTTTTTAGAAATATATTTTTTATGGAAATGTTGGCCTGTTAAAGTTGTGTCCCAGATTTCCATATACTCTGTCAGATTTTTACCCAAGCAGGATTTAATCAGGCATAAAAAAGGTTTAGCTACACTCTAAGGACCCCTGTCTCCCTTCCTGCTTTCATAAAATGCAGAAATACTGCTCAAGCACTGGTAAACTTTAGATTTTTTGACAAATTCATTAAAAAGTATCGCTATTATTGTCTCAACCATAACATGCCAACTCTATAGTCCCTCTAAACCAAAGCTAAATAAGAATTATGGTTTAAAAATGTGTATTTTGAATAGTGGGAGACAACAAGGCCTGTGGCTTATCTTGAGTAACTGTGCTTTGAGCACCACAGGCTGACTGCCATCTAATCCCATTATGCTGGAGAGAACACAGACATCTCTACAGCTGATGTTTCCAAAATCTGCAACTCACACCAAAAAAATCTACATGGATTTATAGCACTACAGGCCAGGAGAAAAATATGTATTTTTGATTTTGAGGGTGAACTGTCCGTTTAAAGATGTCCCACACCAGAGAACCATAATCAATTCATTTCAGTGACCTAATTCAGGGCTGTGCTGTTTCTCGAGCTTCATCTAATGAGGACAAATCCTTTTATCCAGGTAAATCGGAAGATGCTAGAGAGCGTCATGATTCTCCATAAATCGGACCAGAGAACATCATGTCCCACTCTGCACTGGTAGCTTCAGTATAAATAGACTCTCTACATGAGTCAGGATGCACTTGCATTTCAGAATGCGAGACAGCATGACCCCGGAGGATGGCGAACGTCGCAACACTGGTTGTGATAGTTACGCGCTGGCTTTTCAGTAGTCGTGGAGAGCAGCATGACTGCCTCTCTGCGGGCGCTGTCATTGGTTTATGTCGGCCCATTTCAGAGCCATCGTGTCTGAAATGACATGTTTGATGATGGATGTTTCATTGCCAGCGAGAATAAGCGTATGCTCTCACTAGAAAACATCCTTTTTAAAAAGCCTTTTCATTTCATAAATCAAAGGTAATTACTCATTCTTCCTATTATTCATGCCAGCATGTGTAGTGCCATTGACTTTCCTCTCCACATGAGTCACAATTTATTCACATACAAGAGTGGGAGACTGCACACCACTGGAGGAGGACTGATGACAAAATGTTATGTGTGCCCGCTTTTCAATAAGTCGCTGGCTGGTGCAATAATACTGTCTCTCTGCATGTGCTTCCATCACGTTATGTGCGAGCTGCTGTGTAGAAAAAGCACTTCAGACGTCTACTGTATCTGTAAGATAAGCTTTTTTTTTTTCTTTTACAGTTTTGCTGGGAAAAGTATTTAGTTTTACCCTCTGGTGCATTAAGTGTTTGTCTATTTTTCACACAGAGAAGACAAAAAAAGATTTGAGTCCTCTTTTCCTTGTTTACTGCCTTTTTTTACATGGCATTTTCTGCTATTTTATTAACATCTTTTCCCATGATTTTGTGTTTGTGTATATCTCGATAAAATTTTGAATTTGTTGCTTTTGTGATAAACTATGTACAGAATGCTGGTCTGCAATATACTTTTACATGTTTGACTGAGTCTGGCTCAGAGATGTGCTCTAATTCTACCTCTGGTGCATTAGATGTTTATCTGCTTTTTGCACAAAGAAGACAAAAAGAGTCAGTGTTTTTACTCTGCTGTATCTGATATTCAGATTTGAATCCCCTTTTCCATGTTGTGTATCAGTTATCTTAAGACTAATAATATCCTATCACCATCTCAATCTGGATTTAGATCAAATCATTCAAGAAATACTGCTTTCCTAAAATTCCTTACTTGTGTGTTTTCAGCATCTGATTTAATCTCACAGGGGTTATTTTTGTTCATCTCAAGAAAGTTTTTGATTTGGTTGGTCACTACTGACTCCTTGATAATCGTAATGCAGTTGGTTTGCCTCAAAATTCATTATTATGGTTCTTATTTACATAATAGAAAACCATGTTGTCCTTCAAGGGAATAGGTCTGATTTATTTGTTCAACAAAGAGGTGCTAGGTCCACCTCTATTCATAATATTTTTTATTATCTTCTTTTAATTTGCTCTAATTCGTCTGTTCAACTATATGCAGATGATACTGTCATTTATACAGCTCAACCCCATTTAGTCCAAATCCAGATGGCCTTACATTCAGATTTCAGTACCTTACAAAACCAGCTCTCATCTGATGATTTATCTAAAACTAAATCTAACATAATAACATGTAACAATGTTACATATCTGAATGAGGGAAATGGCCAATTTGTTCCTATAATTATGCTGATGTTGTTGGGATGAAATGCATCAGCTCAGGTAATTTTTAAGTCAAGTTGATTTACCACAGCTGAGATTCATGGACAGATTGATCCCTGTATGATCACGTTTGGCTGATGCTCTTTAGGACAGAGGCCAGACAACAAGGCAGAGAAAACATTTAGGAGGAAAGCGCTTTTAAAAACCCAACTAATGTTAATTTGGATCAGAAATAACATGTTAAAATGCCAAAGTCACATAATACAATCCCTCCAGGAAATTGCAATGTTGTGATTCATGCAAATTGAACTAATCCCCATGCATTCTGTACCACCTTGAAGTTTTGTCCAGACTCTGCAAATTTCTCCACAAATTGTACCAATCATCCTTGCCTCCCACGAATTCTACCTATAATAGTGTGTCTGCTTTTATGTTTGATGATGTAAGGTGACCTTGAGTGTCAAGAAAGGCACCTATAAATAAAATGTATTATTATTATTATTATTATTAATAGTCCCCCCATGCAAACATCATACATGTGCGTTTTGATGACCTCGATGTCATGTTTTTTGTTTTTTCACAGGTACTGAAAAGAACACAAGGTTTGTCACTGTTACTGACGTGTATCAACCCTCTGTCCACTTTTATAATTGTGTGCTTGTTGTTTTAACTAAACTTCAGCTCCAAAAAGAATTTGCCTTTTGATGGAATATGCCCCAGGTGCACTTCTTCATCTGCAAAGAAAGCATTTTTGTTAGTTTTTGTAAATGTGAGTGCTAAGGTTACTTCAGACTTATAAAGAACTATACAAAAAAAAACTTTCTTTTGCAATTGTCACTAGCTCCCACAATTTAACTGCAAAAAAAAAAAGCATAAAACATGCAACAACATGCATCGCAATTTTTTAGAAAAGCTGCTCTGAAGTCAGGCATTTTAGGCCACAACAATCCGAAAGACAGTCTGTGAAATCCTGGAGGGACTGGTAATAACACAAAGAACCTATCAGACTGAGGCAGAAGTAGACCACCAACTGCTGTGTTCTGTAAGGTAAAATTACTGTTTTTGTCAAAGGAGCGTGGTGGCTTTGAAAAGAGCACAAACCCTGGCTTCAGTTCCTCGTCTGAAAGCACTGTCTCACTGCAAAGGAAAGCGTGGAAAATATTCTAAATATAGCGCACACTTAAACTGATAGCAATTTTTTTTTAGGTGGCTAAATGTCCACAGCAGTACATTACTCAGCTTCAGTGCTGGTACTCCTGAGAAAGAACTGAAAAGAAGAAATGGCCAATTTGCAGCCATAATTAGGTCGATGTGGTTCGGATGAAATACACCAGTTCCCTATTTTCTTTCGAGACTTATCAGTGGTGCTACTCAGGCTTTATGCAGAGTTTCTTTTTTGTACATAATGCAGTATGTTGTCGGTAAAGGTGATTTGCCGCTTCTGAGCTGCACATGCAAATTGATTTGTCTTTGAAGATGTTTTAATTTAAGCTCTGCGTGATCCTGACATGTGGGTGATGCTCTTTAGGATAGATGGCGGACAACAATGGAGGCTGGGAAATCATGCAGGAGGAATGCGCGTTCGAACATGATTGCGCCCATCAATAACACGCTCCTGGCAAACTACACGGCTCCTTATCTGCAGACAGAAATAACAAAGAAGAAGGTTATCTCGCCGCTGCCTCCTCTGATGTGGGAGCTGTTCAGGATTCTCAGGTGAAATTTTGATCGGCGCTGGAAGATATGTTCATCCAACAGGAGTGCGGTTACAAAACATCTGCTGCTACAGTCTCCTGCCTGATGATTTCAGTAGATTTCTCTGGGTTTTTTCTCAGATATGTTATCTCCACTTGTGTGCAGCACCTCAGAAGCAGCACCCTTATCCTTTTCTCCGGGGGCGACACGGCTGGGTGATCTGTGGCTGCTGGTCCGTGCCGCAAGCTCCATTGAGCCCGGGATCGATATAACCCAGTTTAATCTCAGCGCTGGTGTAATAAGCCAGAGCATTACTGCTGGGTGCCTCTGAGAAAAGAGCTTCCACCTCCCGCTGCACACAATCACCCCCCCAACCCCCCACCCCGCAGTGATTGAAAACCTGATCTGTGAAGAACGAGAACAGGTGGGAGGAGGGTGTGGTGGTGTGTGTGTGTGTGTGTAGGAAGGTGTGCATGCGCATCGTTTGTGGGGATAATAAGTTCAGGTGTGAGTACACTCTGAGAAATAAAAATGCCAACTAGAACCATTAAACCTTTTATTAAGGTTTCACTTTCGAACTCTATCAGAGAGTTCTATGTAGAACCCAACATAAAGAACCGTCTGTGAAAGGTTTCACCCTGAACCCCCCATGACAGGTCGTAAAAAGAACCATTCTGTGATGTAATGGTTCCACCCAGAAGCTTCTTTAGGGGTTCTATCCAGAACCTTTCACCTGTGCTAATAAGAACCATCCAGGGTTTCTACTGAGAACTTTTTTTTAATATTCCATGAGTTTTATCTAGAACACACGGGGTTCTACAGAGACCTTTTATATTGCATAAGTTGTTCTGAAACACTCAAGGGTTCTAGAGAGAACCTTTTATATTCCAAGGATTTAGCTAGAACCTACTAGGGTGTTCTACAGAGAACCTTTTTATATTTCTAGGTTTTTATCTAGAACCACTCAGAGTTCTACAGAGAACCTTTTATATGTCAGTGTTTTATCTAGAACCTTAGGGGTTCTACAGAGAACCTTTCTATATTCCAAAAGATTTATCTAGAACCTACCTAGGGGGTTCATCAGAGAACATTTTTATATTCCTAGGTTTTTATCTAGAACTCACTCAGAAAGTTATACAAAGAACCTATTTATATTCCAAGGGTTTTATATAGAACACACTCAGGGGGTTCTACAAAGAACCTTTTTATATTCCAAAAGATTTATCTAGAACCTACCTAGGGGGTTCTACAGAGAACATTTTTATATTCCAAGGTTTTTATGTCAAACTCAACAAGGAGAACCTACTATTTACCCTTTTATATTATGGCACAAAGAACCCATGATGAAAGAGTTCTCTAAGGATTTCATAATCTCTATAGAACTGTCCTCAAAGGGTTCTTTAGATAAAAAAAGGGCTCCAATAGAAGCCGTACTTCAGAAGCAAATGTTTGGGTATAACCTCAGCCCTGTGGAAAGAACCCTTTAAGAACCCGTTGTTGTAAGAGTGTACTAGGCTGTTTGTTGACCGTAATGTCAGATGGAGTGAAGACAGTGGAACTATGTAAGGAACCATAACTCAGCCTAATCCAGCAATAGATTACAGCTGTTTGCACAGAGACGATTCCAATTTCAACACTGAATTTAATTTACCAACCGCCTGCTGAGGAGCCTTAAGTCACCTGCAGGTCGTCTCTGATGCTTTTCGCTAAGAGAAAAAAAAATTTTTCTTCTACTGCGTATGTGGCTTCTTTTAATCTGCAGTTTATTTCACAGCTTCCCTCAGGCTGGGGCCGTGTCTCCGTCCCCGGTGATCCCGTATCTGCTGGCCCCACAGAGGAATATATACGTGTGACGAGTCAATAGGTTCATCTATCAAGTTGGATTATTTGTGCGTGGGGATCACCCATCACATATGTACCACGGGAGTTATTGATCTGGTGAGCCAACACGGGTCAGGCAAGACACGGTTTGTTTCTACGGGTGAGTGGAGGCGAGAACCTGCGGTCAAAGTGGTGTGAAGGCATTATGATTTTATTTCTACCTCTGACGTTATTGTGTGTGAAATAACAAACATGCACAGTCCCGCACATTTTTCACAATAGAAAAGTTAATTACACAGTCAACATCATACCAGTAATGAGCAGTGGGTTCCTTTATAAACAATTCTTTTTCAGCCAAAGTTAGAACAGTCTGTTTGAGAAATGTGATGACATTTGAATCAAAGTCCTGGAGATTTAAATGTAATTTGTGGTGATCACACCAGAACCACGTAGTCCTGATGGAGATATAAGATTTTATCAACATATTATTAAGGGCTCAGCTATGGAAGTTATAAAGATGGACCATTGGCTAAGCCTCTCCTCCAACTGTCCAATCATAGATTAGCAACCATAACTAGGCCCTGCAAGCCTTTCAAACTTTGCATTTCTCGACACGTACATGGGGCTCTAAGGTTGGCATCTTTTTTTGTAGACTTTCAAAAGTGTGAGGCATGGATTCGACTTTTGTCACCATCTGTCAGGCAGACACAAGTCGAGGGACCCAAAATGCAGAGAAGGCTGGACTGATATGGTCACAAATGATTTAATAACAAAAAAGAGTCAAAGAGCTTTAACTGAGACTGGAAACTGGTACAAAAGTCCCAAATAAACAGACCAAAATAGATTCCAACAATGAGGGATCTATCCAAACTAAACACTGAGGGAAACACAAAGTAGTTTGATGTGAAACAAAGACGAAATGGCGACTGAAGAGAGAAAGAGTCAACACTTATTACACAGGGGAGGGGGAAGGATAACAAGACACAGGTGAGGAAAATCAGGAGCAGGTGAAAATAATCAGTGATCGACAAAGAAAGGAAAAAAACAAAGGCAGGAAGTCAAGACAACAGAAACAAGAGGGAAGGAAAGAACTACAAAATAAAACAGGAAATGACCAACAAAAACTCCAAACCATGACAACTTTGTCTTTATCTGCTCTAATGTAAGCTGCGGATGTAAGCATGTCTGGCTAACTATCTGCTAGCATTAACGTTACATCATGTACACAGCTGTTAAGTAAGTTATCATATTTCGGAGGCTTATACAGGGCTCTTGTTTTAAAATGTGGCAGATGGAAATATTAAAAAGTTGGGTGGAGATCGACTTAGCTTACTCAATGAGTTTAAGCACTAGCATTAGCTTACATTAGCTAGTTCCACTTATGAAAACTGCTGGTGATAGTCATCATTTTACCCGACAAAATACAATGCTGTCAGCTAGAAATGAGAAGCTGCTTTTGTTGACTCCTCTGTGGCGACAGTCCAGTGAAGTTTGATCCATTCCCCACACGTGTGCGTTTGTGTTTCACGTTTTAGAAAGACTCCAGAAAAAGACGCCATGGTCTCGACTAAGTCTTCTTAGAGCCCCATGAACACAGCTTTGATGTGCAGAGAAATGCAAAGCTTGACGGGCCTGCGGCTCCCTAGTTACGATTGCTACTCTAAGATTGGACAGTTGGTGTTCACTGGAGGGGCTTAGCAAAAGATCAGTTGTACATGCATGCACACATATACACTAACACACACATATTCTCACTATATTATTTTGTTTATGTTTGTGCTTGTGTTGCCTCCTTTGTTTGCTTTTTGCTTAGCGAGGTGAGATTCCTTCTATAAGCCTCTGGAGTGTTTTTTTAAATCTCCCTTGTACAATTTACCTCTTTTTGTGTTTCTGCTGCTGTGTTTTATTGTGCAAATAAATGAATAAATGGAGTGGATTAGCCTATTAGCTTTTTTAAAATTAAAATGAAACTATACAAAAATATTCAATTAAAAATTTTAATATTCAAGATTTCAGACTCAAAGCCCCATGCAGACAGGGGCTTTAAAGATGCACATTCAAATTTTAATTGTTGCTCGCATTGTTGCAATATGTAATTGAAGAACTTTGAAGAACTGATGAATTTTGAGGTTAGATGCCACTGGCATGGTCAACCAGATAAATCAACTCCTGAAACAAGATTTACATAATATGAGAGCACAAAGAATGTCTGCAGTCGGTGTTGTTTCACCATTTTAGTTGTTCGACCACACAAGGAGCATTGTGTTTGTGCAGGCAGAGCCTTAAAGCCTCACTTGTATTATCTGTCTGGCATCAGCTGCTGCATGTATGCTTCACCAGCTGCTACCAGCTGAGTGTAACATCCAATCTTATTCATGCAGGTGCACAACGAGGCCATTCTTACTTGACACTTCTCACCCTCTTAACTGTGTAACCATTTACTATAAATGATCAAATCCTTGGCATAAGCATCTCTGACTTCCTGATGTTTCTCTGGCACATTTAAAAAGATTAGGCCTACAGCTTTCAGCTTTAATGAAACTTACTTTTGTGTTTCTCTCAATCATTCATTCAAGGTGACAGCAGAACAGTGGATCACCTCGTTCTCATCGATCTTTGCGTGGCCGCCCTTCAGCTGCTCTAATTTCTCGCCACAGCCAAAAGCTCTGTCCCTGCATTTCACCCTAAGCATGCTTGGATAGTCTCCATCCAAATAATCAGCAAAGGAAGCTGTAAATTTGTGTTCCTTTTTGACTGAGTCTATTATATATAATAAACAGCAGCAAACAGTGTAATGATGATATAGTGGAGCTACTGTCCCAAAGGAGCCACAAAGAAACACTGGAGAGGATTCACCCACATTTAAACACGTCTCTTTATCCTCCCTCTAATTCACTTTGCATATATTAACCATCAGCACGCGCTTGTTTGTGTTAGTGTGTGTACGCTGTGCACGAGACGCTTTGCACGCAACTTTTCAAAAAAGAGGGGACTGTACATTGCAGTGCAGCTGATTTTGTGGATATTGGTAATTAGTTTGCAAAAGAGACTTTGTTTAATTACAGCTTTGTTTCTAGGTTCCTGTTTTTTAAAATGAGATGCAAATAACATTGGTACTTGTGTGTGACTCTGATTTGGGGTTTTATTATGTAGTCAGACAGTTTAATGTGTAGCTCTATTTCACCACATTCAATACAAGTTCAGTCTGAGCACTTAGAGGTCCAGTGTGTGAGATTTACAGGGATTTATTGGTGACATATGGCAGAGATTGAACATAATATTGATAAGTATGTTTATAATCATCGCTGTGTTTTTGACCTTAGACCATTTCTATCTAAACAGGGCACGGCTTCTCTTGCACTGAGGCTGCAATGTTTAACTTTAATGTTCTCATAGTCCCAGAATGGACAAACCAAACACTGGCTCTAGAGAGGGCCTTTTGCATTTTTCAGATATTTGCAGCCATCACAGGTTCTTATATACGCAACACATTCTCATATCTATACAAAAGAATAGGTCAATTGCTGAAGATGAACTGCACCTCACGAGGAGAGTAGACAAAAGCAGGCAGCTGCAACAGGAGGTGGTGACAAAAAGCTGAAGTTAAGTCTGAGCATTTTGGATCATGTCAGATCATCTGAAGGATATCTGTAGTTTGCAGACCACGTTCATAGCAAAAGAAATAAAACACATTCTTGATCATCTTGATGTTAAAACACAACAGAACAAAAACATAAAATGCCTCCACAATGCTCACCAAGTTTACTTGAAGGACATTATTTACATCATGTTTTTAGTCTAAATCTTCACTGTAGAGCCTTAGCGTGGAGCCGCGTTCATGTGCACATGCACACCGTCTGAACTGGGTATGTGTGGTGTGACGGTGTGCAAATGGCATGTCGGGGCATTTTTGGGAGATTCTGCAATGCTGTGAAACTGCAGCCATGTTTTGTGGACTGAAAAACTAAACCTGACCTTTACTTGACATGAAGTTGAGTAAATAATGACTGAATTTTCATTTCTGGGTGAACTATCCCTTTAAGTAACTTAAAAAGTTTTTTGTTTCAGACAAGCATCCAAGCTATGCCTTCCTGGGTGAAATGGTGCGTTCCATTTACCTTGGAGGCAGGAAGTCAGAGCTGGGAATGACTTCACACCTGAGTTCACCATGTTCCAGTACAACAAGCCAGAAAAAAAAAACGTTTTGGTACTTGATAGCAACACATTCTGAGGTATTTTGTGCATATAAACACCGTGGCTACATGTCCACACACAAGTGCTCATAAACAGCTTACACAACTGTTGATGCATGAAGCAGCCATATTGGATTTTGAGGTAGGGATTGGTAAGGTTCCTCTGACTTTCCAAGTTGGAAATCCGACTTCAGGGGGCATTCCGGTTGAACTTGTGTTTGTTTGAGCCATACATCGACCTCAACTCCTTTGCTGCTCTTTATACTTCTCCTGTCGTCATTACTATGGTCTGCCTACTTGCTATCTGTCTGTCTGTCTGTCTGTCTGTCTTAGCTATCTCAGCGTTTGAAAATTTTTGAGTTTTCAGTGACTTTGTTTAGCTCACATTTCATTTTGCATCATATTTGCATTTCGCTGATGTTCTCATCCAAAGCAGCTTATGCTGAAGGAACCAGCAGAATACATTTTATGAACTTCTCAGTGAGCCCTTCATCCTCTACTCGTCGCATTAATGTGGTGCATGTTAATATTACTTTTCTCAAGTTCAAGGGTTACATATGGGGAATTTAATCCACTTCACCGTGGTGACAGAAAATGGCTGTGTCTGCATCCAGGCGACTGTGGGGACACGGTCAGCTCAGGACCTGAAGCTCCCGTGTGGTCTTTTCCACTGTGGAGTGCAGCGCCGGTGAATATGCGGCGCTGGCTGAGCTCTACTACCAGCCCACTGTGGGTCCTCTGGGATCGAGGCTGGTGGGGTGGAGGATGGGAATCCGGGGCTCACTGTGGCGGAGCAGCTGAATTATTCATGTTCCCCCCCACCCTGCCTGCCTCCATCCTCTCTGCAGTGCATCCACAGAGACCTCATACCAGTGTGAGTGAACGATCTGCGTCTCTCCCCTTCACTAAATCTTAAATGGGCTGCTCTTTGTTGGCTTCTGCAGCAGTTTATATGGAAGCAGCTACAAGATACAGCTATGATGATATCCACGAATATTACAGGTGCTGAAATTAGACTAAACTTTAGTACAAAGTAACGATCTAAAGTGTTCTACCCTCCTGATTATGAGACAACTGTGTGTTCATTAAAAGCCTTTAAAGGAAAGATAAAAACATCACCACTGAAAACAATATTTCTCTTTCACTTACAAATAAAGGTGCTAACGAGAACCATAAAGGGTTCTTCAGCTTGTCCCCGTAGGAGATCCCTATGTTGGCTCCTGGTAGAATCTTTTATAAAGGTTCCACTTGGAACCTTTTCAGAGAATGACTTAACATAAACAGTTATACCTAGAACCATCTGTGAAAGGTTTCATTCAGAACCCTCTGTGGAAGGTTCTACAGAGAATCTTTTTAGATACCAAGGGTTTTATCTAGAATCCACCCAGGAGGTTCTAAAGAGAACCCTCTTTTATTCTAACAGTTTTGTTGAGATGCCACCCTGGGGGTTCTACCAAGAACCTTTTTAAATTCTACAGGTTTTTATCTAGAACTCACTCAGGAGGTTCTCCCACATACTTTTTTTGTATTCCAAGGGAACCCAAACAGGGGCTTCTACCGAGAACCTTTTTAAATTCTCAGGGTTTTATCTCGAACACACTCTGGGTGTTCTAAGGAGAACCTTTTTATATTCCAAGGGTTTTATCTAGAACACACTCAGGATGTTATACAGAGAACCTTTTTATATTCCAAGGGTTTCATCTAGAACCCAATCAAGGGGAATTTACTGAGAACCCTTTATATTCCAAGAGGTTTTCTAGAAGCCACCCAAGGGGTTCTACTGACTACTTTTTTTTTTTCAAGGGTTTCATCTAGAACACACCCAGGTGGTTCTACTGAGGACCTTTTAAAACTCTCAGGGTTTTATCTAGAACACACTCAAGAGGTTATACAGAGAACCTTTGTTTATTCAAAGGGTTTTATCTAGAACACAGTCTGGGGTTCTACCAAGAATCTTTTTATATTATGCTAGAACTCTTGACAAAAGAGTTCTTTGAAATCCTTGAAGAACTCTTTCTTCCAAAAAAGGTTCTTTGGATAAAAAGGGTCCGTAATGGAATGTTTAGTCTCACAGAGAACCTCTTCTTCAAAATGGGGGTTCTTTAGAAGCAAATTGTTCTGGGTAGAACCTCAAGCCCTCAGGAAGAACCCTCTTGGAACCCTTATTTCTAAGAGTGTAGGAACACACACACAAACAGCACATATCTGTCACTCGCACATACACAAGTTCTTGTGCAGACAAACCAGCACACACACACATGCTCACCACATCTTTGCTGAGAGGTGGTGTTAAGCAGCGGCCGAGCCGAGCTTTGTATAAATAGGAGGCTCTAAATTTGTCTGACCTCGGATACTGTGGAGAAAATGGTTCTGCTTGAGGGAACGCTTGTACTTGTTCCTTCACATCAGCTTCCTTCAAAATGTCAAACTTGCCTCTCACCTCGCAGACACAAAGCCTCCACTGTACATCTTCACCAGCTCAGTATTAGGCCGGCTAATGAGAATTAGCTCTCCTCTTCATTAGTATTCACCAGCGGGCCAAGAAGGAACGCTGCAGGCCACTGTGTCTCTTACTGAGGTTTCCCACAGGTGATAGATGGATAGATGGATAGATGGATAGATAGATAGATAGATAGATAGATAGATAGATAGATAGATAGATAGAACACTTGTGGTGATTGGCTGCGAGCAATACCATACAAATAGTGATTTTTTTTTTCTCGATCTGGGCACCATAAGGATTACATGCAGGTATCGTTTGACAGGAGAAGTTTCTATACTACTTGGTACTGGATTATTTCGGTTGATACCTAGGTATTGAGTAGCGATACCCAGCCCTACTGATAGCTAATGTTAGCAAAACATTATATGACTAGCTAGCTAATCTATAACAATCATTAGCTAGCTAGTTACATCTCATAACATTAGCTAGCTAGTTACATCTGATAGCTAATGTCAGCAAAAAGAGAACTAATCTACATCAACTGTTAGCATGCTAGTTAGCTAGAGTTTTGCTAACATTTGCTAACTTAAGATGTGACTGTATGATGTTTTTACAAACCTATCACAAAGCATATCTAAGTACAGGAAACAAGGAAAGAGAAAGGGTTCTGCTGGGTACCAAACTGTTATTGGAGCATGGAGCAAAAAGGGGTGGGACTTAGGAAGGGTCAATTTGTGCTAGCTCTTCTGTGGGATTGGACTATAGACTTATAATAGAACTGGACAGGGCATTGCCGGTCAGCCTTGCCAAGTATTTTCCCAGTGGACACTCATGGTATCGCGGAAAAAAAAAAAAAAATCCCCACCAGTCCAAAAAGCATTTTCCCCCATAAGCCACCATTATACAAGAGATATCTGTAAAACTGTTGACAGGACACCTCGAACTGCAAACAAGGTCAGTTATGACTCTTTCTATTGTGACTATTTGATCCACGGAGGTTTTATATTTGTAAAACTTTCCGAAAGCTGAGACGAAAGTTTAAAAATGCATGACATAATCACAATGTAAAGTCTATGGGCTGAGCGGGAACTCACGGGAAGGGTCAAAGGGGGGAAGACTGATACACATATTCTGTGGGCTGTACAACCAGGAACTAAACCTGGAAGCTACAAAACTTTTTCGGCTTGTACGCTAGGCAAGCAGCTCTTACCAGACTGAATGGGGCCATGTTTGCATTCACTATCTAGTTCCTTACAATATATCTATGGATCAGACCAGACGGGCTAGCCTTCGCTCCTCATGCACATCAATGAGCGCTGGGTGTCCATGATCCTGTCACTGGTTCACCAGTTTCTTTCCTTGGACCACTTTTGGTAGGTGCTAACCACAAAATACTGGAAACACCCCACAAGACCTGCTGTTTTGGAAATATTCTGACACAGTCATCTAGCCATCACAGTTTAGCCCTTGTCAAAGTTGCTCAGATCTTTACACTTGCCCATTTTTCCTGATTACAACTCATCAAATTGAAGAACTGACTGTTGCCTAAAATATCCCAGCCCTTGACAGGTGCCATAGTAAGGTGATTGATGTTGGTGTGGATGGATGGATTGATGGACGGACGGACGAATGTTTCCATCCAACAAGTCAGTGGTGTTGTTTTTAACCATGACTATGATCGTTCATGAACCTTAATCATGTGGTTGCACAAGACATCCCATGCTTCACTCTCACTCAGTGAAGTCTTGGGAGGAAGCTCATAAATATACAAGACAACCAATTTCCCTCTCCCCTAAGACACCCATCACGCTCAGAAGCACTTTACCACAAGCTTTAAGAGGATGCTGTCATGGAAGAGTATAGAAAAGATTGAGGAGCTATATCAACGGGACACATAGATGTGTTTGCGGGACTTGAGGGATGGCTATCAAATTCCAGCCACGTACTTCTTCTGATTTTTCAAACAGTCCAAGCAGGGATGCTCCCTGTATAGATCAGAGAACTCCCCACTGGAGTCCTTATTGGTCGAGGACAATCTAAACAAACAGTTATGGCAAACATAAAGTTTACTATCTAAATACTCAAACACTAAAAGAGAAATGGGAAAAGGGATGTTGAGATTCATATCACAAGTGAACACTGGAGTGAGATTAATGAGGAATCACAGAGAATTTGCATTAATACCAGGTGTAAGCTCTGCAATTACAAATTTATACATGCAGCATATCCTCCGCCTGAGAGACTGAGCTGCTTTAAAACTGATTCATCCCCTCTCTGCCCCCACTGTAAACTGGAGACTGGAACGTGCATACATATGGCGTGGCCTGGTTTTTCATGGCTGGAAAAGTCTTATTGCTGGAAATATCTTTATCTCCTGTGATCATAATATTGTTCACAGATTTGAATTTTCACCTTTTATTATAGCTTTTATTTAGCTACTTTATACTCCTTACATTTTCAAACCAGGCTTGTTACTTTGGTTTTAATGCATTTGTGGGGTATTATTATTGATTATTACCATTTTTGCATCATATGTAGTCTTTACAACATTAAGACCCATTTCAATCTAAATAGATGGGACAGTAACACAGAAAAGATGATTCCTTGGTGTATCCATCAATGCACATCGCACATGACAGACAAACGACATTAAAGGCATAACAAGATGATGGCGTTCTTTTATTTATATAATCTTGCACCCTCCTCTTCTGCAGCAGAATAATAGTTTCCTGACTGGATACTTGGCACCACCTACTGCTTATCCTGATGACCTCACTCCTAATAATCGCATTATGGTCGTGGATGAAGAGGTGCTGCGTGATATGGACAAAATCTTCTATCACAATATGGGTAATTTGATATCTCACATATATACTACATTTCAGATCAGATTGACCACAGTCGTTTGGAGTCGTTGATCACTGATGACTGATCAACGACTCCAAACGACTGTGGTCAATCTGATTGGAGCACTCATGAATTTGAACACATCCACAGAGGTTTAAATACCTGGGGTTCCCACCATTTAGTTAGACTAGCTCTGACTAGTCTGACAGGCATGACTGATGAAGCTTCTTGGATGAGAAGTGAAACGTCTTCATAAGACTTTTAAACAAGTCCAGTTGCTTTCGATTTAATCTTTTCCTGAGATTACAATGACCTGGACGAATGAGAACATTCACGGACATGTACAGGGAGAAAGAAACAAAGGCGGGGCGAGCCCTGTGTGTGTGTGTGTGTGTGCAGGTGTTTGTGTGAAGAGAACAGAAGAAGAAAGCAAGGTGAGTAGATTAAAGTAGTTTGTGGACTAAACAGTAAAATGAGGTGGAGAATTAAGTAGAAATAATAAAGAAATAACCAGTTAGAAATATTCTAAATAGACAGATAGTGCAGTTTTTTGTTTTTTTTGCAAATGATAGAAGGAAATATCTATCAATAGAAAATCTTCTCTTGGCCCACGAAATAATACTTCCACACCTCCTTCATGTTGCCATTGATGTTAAGCAGTATATCCACTAGAGGGCGCAGCCATTAAATACATCACAACATGTGGACGGAGAATTTTTTTCACTAACTGACGACAAACATTCACTCACTGGCCACTTTATTTGGTACACCTTGCTAGCGGTCATAAAAGGATGGACATGTTCAGCAACAATACTCAGGTAGACCGTGGCATTTAAACAATGCTCAGTTGGTGCCAGAGAAAATATCCCCCACACCATTACACCACCACCACCAGCCTGAACCGTTGATACAAGGCAGGATGGATCCATGCTTTCATGTCCTCCTCAGACCAGGCAATGTTTTTCCAATCTTCTACTGTCCAGTTTTGGTGAGCCCATGTGAAGTGCAGTCCATCTGCTTCAAGGTTTGACGTGTTGTGCGTTCAGAGATGATCTTCTGCATACCTTGGTTGTAACGACTGGTTATTCGAGTTACTGTTGCCTTTCTATCATCTTGAACCAGTCTGGCCATTCTCCCATGACCTCTGGCATCAACAAGGCATTTTCGCCCAGAGAATTGCTGCTTTCTGGATATTTTATCTTTTTCGGATTATTATCTGTAAACCCTAAAGATCAGCAGTTTCTGAAATACTCAGACCAGCCCGTCTGACACCAACAGCCATGCCACATTCAAAGTCACTTAAACCACCTTTCTTCCCCATTCTGATGCTTGGTTTGAACTTCAGCAGGTCGTCTTGACCATGTCTACATGCCTAAATGCATTGAGTTGCAGCCATATGAGTGGCTGATTAGATATTTGTGTTAACGAGCAGTTGAACAGGTGTACCCAATAAAGTGGCCTGTGGTTGTGTCTTGCTTGAGCTATTGGTTACAGGGGGAGTTGTCAGTATGTAGTCTGACACAGTCACCACAGGTTTCCTTCATGTTTCTCTGTCCAGACCCAAGATGTGAAATGAAAAGTACAAAGCAATGCAGGTGGGCTGCGCCTCCTGCTGTGTTTTCAGTGCATCATAATTTCCTCCCTGCGCCCTGTACAAGAACACATCATGTCCATACAACTGGTTCCCTCCCTCAAACAGCACCAGCCCCCTCCTCCTCCTTTTATGTCCACTTCACCTCCTCTAGTTCACCGACTAATGTGCCCTGCTGCTGTTTGGCTGTTTGCTCCTGACGCCTTTGCCGCCTTTCCTCTCTCCGTCTCTGCCTGTGTCTTTATCTCAAGGTTCATTTCTCCATCATGTTGCTCACATTGTGTCAGTCCTGAATGTCTCAAGCTGTCACAGTTTGTCACGGTTGATGTGCGGTGTCAGAAATAATTACTCAAGACACAAAATGAGTTGCAGCATGTTCTGGGGCCATGTCGTACTCCCTCTGTCTCTGTCCTCGTCTTCCAGTGCGGGGGGTCAATAAGGTACACTGAGTTGTGCAGAAGACAGTAAAAAGAGTTTGTTGTTTTAGTTTTTGTTTTAATGTTTTATTAGGATTTGGGGATTTACAGTTTATTGGTTTTGTTGATGCTTACAGCAGTATTTCGACATTTTAAGAAGAAGTCTGACTCTGATTCAAAGGTAAATCTGCCTACCAGCAGCTCTAAACTTCACTGACAAATACAGTGCATTTTCTTTGTTTAATTTGTACAGAAACAGAACTGTAAAAAACTGCAAATTGTGGTTTTAGTCACTGAGCCCAGATAAATAGTAGTCTGGCACATAAAGCCTCATAAACCCACAACTTGTCTGGCTTTTGTGTAGAAATATGACCGAGTTGACATTTTGGGAATTCGCTGTCTAGACAAGAGTTAGATGAGATTGATAAAACTTAGCAGGAGGCTAAACATGAATTTCGAGCCAGCAGGCAGTAGCACAAAGACTGGAAACAGATGCAAACAGCTAGCCTGACTCTGAACAAAGAGTTGAAAACAATGCCTGCTAGATACAGGTAGGTTTAGACATCAGGAATACTTGGGTAGGGTTAGAAAAGATATCAGGTGGGTGTGTCTGGTAGTAGTTGCAGTTAAGTGGGTGTTTGTGCAAGTAGTGAAGCGGTTCTGCAAGACTGCAGCTGGAGCCCTCTTTCCAAGACAGATGGAGGACTGTACGAAAGTGATTTCCAGTGGCTCCAGCCAGGACTCCAGGATTCCAGAGATGATGATGAGGACAGCAGGCGGGTTTCTGAGAGGTGTGAAGCTCAGGAACAACAAGAAGGTCAGTCAACAGAGAGGCAAACAGGTAGCCAGAATATTTTCACAGTTTACACAGAGGATTAAGGATTTATTTCCAACCAAAACAGAGTTGATGATTGTTGAACAGTGTAAAGCCAAAGAGAGACAGCTGGTGATTTTATTTTGTGTCTGTTGAGTTTGACGTGTGCGAGAGGAACTTGAATTCAGAAGTTTTGTATATGATAGCTGTAAGAAAATGACCTTTCTTGACATTTTGTGAGTTTATTTTGTTTGATAAGACTAAAAGAGCTAAGAGAACTTATAAATGTAGCAAACTCGCCACTTGCATGGGTCAGAGCAGACGCATGTCACTTCCCTCGACCACGCCGCAATTTGAGTGAAAATAAGCGCTATTATAGTACCAGCGCCAAATAGAGAAGACTAGTGTCATTAATATGCATGTTAATGTCGGCAGTGTAATTAGTTTATCTTGAGACACAATGTTGTATTAATTGACAGGATGGGTCGGGGCTAGCTGGTTAGCATGCTAACTACATGACAGTAGATGCCTTTAACATAACGTCATCACTGTTTCTTCTTCACATAATGTTGATGTTCATATTTTGAATGCTTTAAATTAACATTCTGGCCATATCTTACACCTTTAAAACTTTGGATATTGTCAGATTAGGAGTTTTCTCTGTTCTCAGCCTTTATGCTAAGCTAAACTATCTGTCTCCTTGTCAGAGATTCATATCAAATGTATGGACATGAGACTGTGTATTTCCCAAAAGTATTCCTTTCAGTATTTATCTTAATATTTGTCTTTGATTAACACCTCAAATAAGGTGTCTGGTAGAAAACCATCTGTTCTTTTATAACATGCAGTATCTGTGTTTCATTTTTTTTGTCAATTTCTTTATGAATATTGCTGTTTGATTAATTTGTCCTGTCTCTCTTGGGTAATTTCACATACAAGCCCACTGGGATTTCTTCTAACTTTCATGCTCTTTTTTTTTTTTCAACTCAGTAGGCTACCTTTCATTTTCAGTCATTTCTGTTTGTTGGCTCTGCAGCAGAGAGGATGACATCCACCGCGCAGCTTCATCTTGACTGAAGCCACTGGAGCATGGGGCTGTATGACCCGAGGGATCAAGGACCTCGACTCAATTTGCATAACAAAGTCCATCACACACAGTGATTGCAGTTGCTATCTGGAAGGGGGATTTTTGCTGTTGATAAATGCACGCTGCGTATGAAGAGACAAACTCAGCTGAGATCGTGCAGCAATGCCCTCAGTCCTGCTCTCCACCCTTCCTCGACTGCTGCTAAAACAAACACCGCCCCCTGTACACGCCGTTATCAAGTCTGACCAAGTTCAACACTGTGTGGACTGGCTGTGCACAGCTTGAGAAAAGTGATGACTCAAAAATGAACTTGCAGATTTTTCAATTATAAAACAGCAGGACAGTAACCAAAGCTGACATTTGCACCCAGAGCTGTCTGTTGATGTAAAGTCATGCTCTGTTCTTTATTTAGTCATTTATTCACCAGTTTTTCCTAAACATAATTATTTAATTAAAATATAATTCGGGTTGATTTATATGATTTTAAAAATTATTATAATTCTTGGGTCTTATTTTCATTAATTTCATTTCATGTTGAGAGGGGTCTATCTCCGGCCTGACAGACCACACGACTCACCCCCTATGATAACTTCCTGGATTAACCAAACCACAACCTTTTCTTAAATCTACTCAAGTAGTTTTTGTCCCTAAACCTAACTGTATGGTCAGTGGCTAAATGTTACAAGACTGTGAAGATTTGGAGGAGATGTCATGTAGTACACATGTCCAGTAGTACCAAACCGTTCTCATTCCAACTCGTAACATACCAACGTTTTGTCACTACCCCTCAGCGTCTCATACTGATGCATGGCACCCTTTAGCATCTGAGCGAGACGCTGCCAGAACGTCCCTCTCTACCTGCTGAGACACAATCATTTCAATTCATTCCAAGATAAGCCAGCTTTCAAAGCAGGTTACTATTACTCATTATTGTCTTCCTGTTTCTGTAAACTCATTTTTATCCTTAAATATCCGACTAAATTGGAAATATATCTTACTAATGCAACTAATGCTGTTTTCTAGAGCTCTACCTCAGGGGCTCAATTTTGTCAGTCGAATCAGATTTGGCTGTTCAGTACTATTTGTTCCTCTTTTTTTAATGTGGCTACACTATCATAACCTGACACACCAGATGGTTTGTCACACAGAACCACCTGCGGAGTAGTCTTTAGAAACTGTTTGGAAAAGGGCATGCACTTTTTAAAAAAAACACTTGGCAGGTGATTGGATGAACCATCTGTCCATCACGTCTAACACGGGCTAACTTCAACCAATCAAATCAAACTTCTGCCAAAGCTGGTCGGGAGAAGAGTGACAATATCTTTTCCATCGAGAAAAGCCTTCGGTGCCGTTCTTTGCTCTTGTCTCAATGAAGAAATACTCTCCAGTTCTGATATAACTGATGCTGTCGTACTATCTCATAGTATCTCTTCAGGAGCCGCCATTGTTTGTTAGAAACGAGTCATTTCCGTGGACACTTCTCGCTGTTGTCACACCTAAAACCACGCCTGTAGCTGCCGGTAGTCCCACCTAGGATGCTGATTGGCTGCACCACCTTTGGTGTGGACAAAAACGGATAACTTAGAACTTAAAATGAGTATCTTCAGGCCTTCAGACTAAAACTGGGTCCATGTGTGCAGCCGCCTGTACACTTTACAGACATCTTCACTGCCTGGATGACCTGAAGGGACTAAAACTGATTATTCAAATCTTCAACATTCAGGGAGCAGCCCTACTGTTTTTAATTTTAAATCATTTTAAATCTATTTTATCCAAAATTGTTACCTGCTACATTTCCTAACATAGAGAGTAATCTACTCCATCACAATGTACATTATCAAAAGGTCCTCTATGAGGTATAAAGTTCTGACTCCAGCAGAGTAATCGTGAAGATTAAAAAAAGGAATTTCAAAGATACACACTCTTGTGCATAATAAATTAAGTTTTGACTTACAGTGACATTCACTGGAAATTAGGTGCAAGTTGAAAAAAAGAGGTATTTGATAAATTAAATTAAAATTGTGCACCACGTTGAGAACGCACACAGCTTTGATTTTTCAAGACATCCTCATTTTGACCTGCTGTTCCTCGCTGCTGGACTGAATACAAATTGCTGTCTCTGATCATTACTTCATTCAACACATTCAACATGTCTGTCATCTCATGTGTTTGTACTTTACCTTGATATCACCTCTATTATCTGCAGTATCTCAGTGTTTTACCAGTAAATTCTGTGTCTTTGCCACCTTGACCTGCACGTCCCATCCATCTAAACTCATCTTGCAGTCACACAGTATCAGTTTAAAAATTCCCCAGGTCACAGGATGGTGGCAGAGCGCCAGAGAGAAGACGGCGCCTGAGGCACGGGAGAACAGGGAGACGGGCGAGAACACTCAGAGCTGGCATAATCACCGGGGGCAGTGGGGTAATGAACGCTCCACAGGAGCGACAATAACAATAACAACAGGAGAGCTCAGCTCCACAACTCTGAGCAGTGGGGAAGAAGAGACCTACTGTACATCTGTCTTTTTGTCCTTCATGCAGTATGACATGTGTCTATACTGTAGGTATATTTATTTGTGCTTGTATATCCTGCACAACAGTGTCATGTTGCTTTTCTTGTTTTATGTGATCAGACATTATGTGTGTTAACTCTCTCTGCTTCAGTTCCCCCTATTGTTGCATTAATGAGCAGTCAACTATAAAGTCCCATGAAAATAACACGAGGCACGCGGAGGAAGAGCTGCCCTCTATTCCCTCATTCAGCTGTTATGTCCATGGAGCTGCTCGCTCAACTGTAAGATTATCCACCAACAACACCAATTATTATAACATACAGAACTACACAGCGTTTTATCTCTCTGTATGCTGATGATGTTTTATTTATTCCTCCTTTGTTTGTACAATTTTCAACCAATTTAGCATTAAGCATCAATGACATTAGTATTGATGAGCAAATTTAGCAAATTCAGAATCAGCCTTACTGGCCAAGTATGAGTTCACAAACAAGGAATCTGACTTTGGTTTTTAAGTTGCTCTCAGTGTGCTTACACACAGAGCAACAAAATTGCACTCAATAGCTTGTTTGCAGTCGTGTGATGCTGGTGACGTGCAAAATTCAGATGGAGGGCAGGAAGTAAACAGCAGCTATGGATGAGATGGAGGACGGTGCAGAGGAGATGGAGGAAAGTCCGTATTGTGCTAGCTTAGACCGGAAATATACTTGCTGTTTAACCATGCGTTTACATTTGCATATACGTAGCGTTCATTTCTGAGGACGCACACAACCATTGCTTCAATGGACGCAGGATACGCGAGGCAGCCATGAAGCGTAGGGATGCATAGGGGTGCGTACGCGAACACGTAGTTAAAAGCAAGTGTATTTCCAGCCTAATACGAGAGGAAGATATAAATAGAAAATAAGTAGATATGTTGGACGCGATCCTTATCTTATGAAAAAGAGTGATTTTTCGACTGTGTATATAAGCAGCATCTACACGCACATTATTTATGTTAATTATTTCCAGGACCTTGTATGTCACTAACATATTAGAAAACAAGAAGCTTAAATTAACAATTTATATGTAATTATTTATGTAAGTCAAACCAAGAGCCAGCAAAACATCCCAGCTTAGAGGTGCACCATTAATGCAATTTGTAAATCCTTCATAATGTGTGAAGCAGCTCCAAACCTGCATATAAGAGGGAGAATTATCATTAATCTGTAAAGTATTGCAGGTTTGGACTCGTGGAGTTGTGCCAAAAATGTTCTAGTTGGAGAGAAAGAGCACTGAAACGTTCAACCATTCAGTAATTATTATTTCATGAAGGTGGAGTGTTTAGACAGAAAAAGGTAATTATTTGACAGGAATTGTTTTATTTTGCTTAATATTTCCAGCACAAATAAGCCATTTTTATTAGTCATTTCATTGATTGGTTGATTATTTGATTGGTTACACTGGTTTGCAGTGTGGGCATAAACTTTTATATACTCAAAAACATACACATTACAAAACAGTCAGCACAGAACTATTGCATGATTTTGCATTTCCCAGATTCATTCCACATTCTAATTCTAAGCAGGTTTTTAGTATGTAGTGTGTTCACACTGCAAAAGTGACAAAGCACATGCATATTAAATACGGGAGATTTTGAATGGGCTGATAATGAAAACTATTCTCCCACAATGGACTGCACAAAGGAAACAGAGGAAGCTGCTGAGAAAAATTAAAATAAATTATGGATGGTTGTGAAACAGTTTCAAACAGATCGTGTCAGGGGATAATGGTTAAGATCGATTAAGACATTTAGCTTTCAACAATGTGTTTGTGAAGTTCAAATGACAATGATATTCCAAAGTCACAGTTCGATGGACTATAATAAATATGCTATGATATATTAGTATGTAGTACATACTGTGTAGTATTGTGTATTCGTTTTGCTATACAGTAGATGGACCCAAATGTACAGGGAAGTGGTGCTAAGAAAAGTGTTTTATTATGTTTATAAGGATGAGGGGGGTTCCTGGTGGCGAAGGGCAGAGGTGAGTGAGCTGGTGGCAGAGAAACGAGGTCAGGCTTGAGGGGCACCGGCTAGAAGAGAGTGTGACTGGGAGGTGAGCAGGCAGGCAGGCGGGCAGGTTGGCAGGCTGTGAACCTGAGGCACAGGGAGGAACAGGAGTGGTTTCCAAGGAAAAAACACAAGAGCACCAAACCAAAATTCAAGGGCCTGAAGCATCACTCTGCCACATTGCTCAAACAACAATCTGGCAAGAACTGGAGAGAAGCGCTGGTATTTTATGCTGCAGGGTTGATTGGTGGATGGGTCTCAGGTGTGCAGCAGAGAGCAGGTGAGTTGAATGAAGCATAATGACGGAGCCAGGAAGAGAGAGGGAGGAGCCACGTGAGAAAATAACTGATGGCACAACTGTGGCAATGGCAGAATTCTGCATTTTCTGCAACATTTTTCCTCTTACCTACAGTGTTATTCATCCATCTAGATTGGTTTGGTGTGAGTTACAGAGTTTTGGAGATATCAGCCATAAAGATGTCTGCCCTCTTTCAGATATAATGGAACTAGATGGCACCCAGATTGTGGTGCTCAAAGCAACAAAAAATACATAACGAAAAACTTAATCTTAAGGCAGTTAAATTTTTGCCCTAAATAGAAACACAACCAGGAGACTGAGAATGGTTTAAGACAGTTTATTGTGATTTGTAGATGGCACGCTGAGGGGTTGGCAGAAGGTGGTCTGGATACTGGCTGAGGAGGGCTGGATGTGGCGGAGCAGAGCGGGCAGAAGAGCTGAAGTCTGAACAATCCGAATCCGGTGGCAGGAGACGAGGACGAGGCTGGACGTGACTGGTTTTCTGGTGGAGCTGGTGTGGAGAATCCGAGGCACAGAAAAAAATTAATGACCTGACAACCAGAAAACACCAAAAATACAAACTGTCAAAGAAATCACTGAGATAAGGTGCCTTGACTCTGCACTGCATGGGAGACTGAAAAATCTGGCAGAGTCTGTGCGTCTGAGCCGGGGTTTTACACTGCTGATTAGTGGATGAGATGCAGGTGTGCAGGACCAACAGCTGCACTACCACTCAGGTGGACTGGCAGGATGAGGGAACCAGCGGGTTACACCCAGCAAACACACAGAGACAAACTGAGAACAAACATGAAACACCGGGGAGGGGAAACAACAGGAAACACAAGGAAAGGGAGAGAGAGACCCTAACATTTAACAGCATTGTCCTCTTACAGAAATCATGACCCAGTCACTCAACATAATCCACAGACAATGTTGTGAGTAGTTTCATGTGCATGCCAACCGTATCACTGCACCAGCCAGCTCAGTGGTTACGGCTCAGCTAAGGAGGACATCATTAATGTTTACAAGGGATGGAAGAATTTATTACAACTGCTCAAATGACTATCTACTGTAAGTAGTTGTGGAAAGACTTGTACTTTATAAGTACATTTTCAAGTCTGTACTTTCACTCGTTCTTAAGTTTTCACTACACTATGTAATCTAATAGTTACTTGAGTACTGAGTACAATTTCAATTAATATCCAAAACTTTCATCTGCCTTGTTGTGGCTGTTGTAGGTTATCTGATTGCAAACTGGCCAATGAAAACTAGGACATAAAACGAAAGACACCCCAAAAATACTGCAGCAGGCAGATGTTTTGCAACACGCTCTCATCCCAACTCGTCACATATCAAGGATTTGTCAGCCCCTCGGTGTCTGATACTGAAGCACAAGGTTCCCTTTACTGTATCTGATGCAGCCAGAAAGCCTTTTTAACACGAGATTAACACTGTGACACGGCCTGTTAACACGTGATTACTGCTGTAAAACGGTTTGGGGTGGGTTTGTAGAGTCTGAGCAACACAGCGCAGGAGTTGGAGTATTTTAGACTGAAGATTTGGAGAAACAGAAGCCGCTTTGTATTAAACATCAGCAGTTAAAAAGTAACTAATACTCTGAATAGTTTTTTAGAAGAATTCTCTGTACTTTTACTGAAGTACTTTTACTTGTAACTGAGTAATATTTTAGTAATGTAACAGTACTTCTGCACAGATTTTCAGCACAGTTTCCACCATTGATGTTTACATCCCACGCTGTCACAAGCACGAGCCTCTCGTCCGTGAGTAGATGCACGCTGTGTGGTGATACAGTTGATGATGATGTTGTTAAAGTAAAATGTATTTTTTATTTATGTATTTATTTATTTTTTTGACCGCGAGTGCCATTTAGTTCCATTATACTGGAGAGAAGGCAGACATCTCTCCAAAACTCTGCAGCTCACACCAAAACAATCCAGATGGATGAGCAGCACTGCAGGTGGGAAGAAAATTTAGGTGATTCTGGGGCGAGCTATCTCTTTAAAGATTAATGTTAACCTTTAGACAAGACAAAACAATTGTTTAGAAACCCCTTTGCTGCCTGACTGCAAAAAATCTGGCTCTAAAGATTCCAATAATCTTTTGTTGTTGTTGTTGTTATTGTTGTTATCTGAGATTTACCTGCAGGAGCAAGAGATAAGATAAAGCATTTTGTATCAAGTGTTATAACACAGAAAGCCTGGAGAGGGAAATATCTGGGTTCTGTGATAAGTTTAAGACGTCTGCATGGAAATGAGAAAAAATATATCTCAGAGAATTGTGGGCTTTTCACCTCATAGATGTGAGAGACTAACGTTGATGTACAAAAGCATCGGTGAACAAAACACTGACAGAATAATATTTGTCTTACAGTAAGTGCAGGAGCTGTCTGGGGTCTGACTCCAAAGCTGCTGCCTCAGAAAGTCAAGAAGCATCTTAATGCATGAACATCACTTCCATCCTGCCTGCTAGTCAGTCATACTGCTGTTACTGATACTGTGACAGAGCTGCTGTTTATCTCACTTGTTCCACCTCCTGCCTTTTACCTTTCTTTGTCCTTCTGTCTCTCTCACGCTGACATTTATTTCTCCGGGGAAAGGCTCGCTGGGTACACATTCACTTGTCAGAATCAACCTGTTTGATGTTCATTCTCCTGTGAAGCCACCAGTCTATTAGTATTGGCTGCTGAGCGGTTTCCCCAGAGCAAACAGGGGTCACAAGTCCTGTTCGAAGCCAAACAGAGAGAGATGTTCTTGTTCGCCTATTTAGCTTTGCCAGAGATCCCATTCTGGTCACAGCCTGAGTTTCTGCACACTTTAAAACAACACCACCCACCCATGAAGCTGCTGTCTCCTCTCATACTCGGTGGGATCACAGAGAGGTTAGACGTGCTGCTCTACGGAGACATCACCCACACCCCAACGTTCGCTGTGTCTTTTATCTGACTGCACTGTAACGCTCCTGCTACATCGACTTTTAGTCAGCACCCATACTTCCCCACATACATATCACCTCATCAATATTCATGTATTGATTTCATCTCTGCCTCATTTTCATCATCAGTTAAATCTTCTTCATCCGGAGCTCTGAGTTCGTCTCACAGCTGAGGGGCTGTGTGGATACTGTGGGTTTATACACAGAACAGAAAATGAATGTATAAAATATCAGCTGCAGCTCCTCATACTGATTTGTAGCCTCGTTACATAATCCACATCTCAGCTGTTTAAAGCCTCAAGGATTATTTTAAAACAATAGTTTTTACCTGGATTAACCTCATCAGTGTCAGCGACTGGGCGGCACAATGGCGCAGTGGTTAGCGCTGCTGCCGCACAGCAAGAAGGTCCTGAGTTCAAATCCCCAGGCTGGCAGGGCCTTTCTGTGTGGAGTTCGCATGTTCTCCTCGTGTCTGCGTGGGTTCTCTCCGGGTACTCCGGCTTCCTCCCACAGTCCAAAGACATGCAGCAGGTTAACTGGTGACTCTAAATTCCCCATAGGTGTGAATGTGAGAGTGAGTGGTTGTGTGTCTCTATGTGTCAGCCCTGCGATGAACTGGCAACTTGTCCAGGGTGGACCCCGCCTCTCGCCCAATGTTAGCTGGGATAGGCTCCAGCCCCCTGCGACCCTCACGGATAAGCGGTTACAGAAAATGGATGGATGGTGTCAGCTACTACAGGTAACACTTTCCATGAAACTCATGTCTATAGTTCATTATAAACATACTTACAATGTTGAAATCTGCTTATTGCACTGTGTAATTACAGTTACAAGCACTAATCAATACTTGTAATGTTTTATATAAGGGTTTCCCAAATATTTTGAATCTCCCCAGGATCCAAACTTGCAAAATTTCATCACAAATCAACGTCAACACACACCTTTTTTAAATATTTTGAATGATCATAGTGTATTATAGCACACTAACCTGAACCCTGCCTCTGATGTTTTTGCCTGAAGAGAAAAGGCATTGTTAACTTAAACAGGCTTTACATTTAAAATGATCAATTAATAATCAATCACCATGACTTTCATAAACGTACTCCTGCTCTTAATATTTTCTTCATTTAATCATAATAAAATGCTCTATCTCGTGCTATGATTACTGTTATAAATCAGTATCAATATTAATGAGTGCTTAGAATTATTCAGTGCGTTTTGCATTATTAAAATGTTTATAAAGCATTATAAGCGTCATAGAAAGTGCTCCCTGACAGTGATATTTTGAACAGAGATAAGCGTCCGGACAGATTCCCCAGACATCCGTCTCCATCAGTGAACTCACAGTGAGGATGTGTTTTATAGCATATAAGCGTAGGATCAGGGAACAAAGAAGACAATCAAACACAGAGGCTCCACTGGTCACAACAATTACACATGCATGAATCCGAGGTAATCCGTGGAAATTGTGGAAATTTGCTTTTTAATAGGGGTCGCCTAACCTTGTGTACGGTGTATCTCTTCCCCTCTGAGGGTTTTCATCCCCTCTCTTTCTGCCCTCCCCCTCGTTGAAATCAATAATGGCAGGACATGAAGCGACGTCACAGTTATATTTAACAGCAAACATGCCTTTGAACCGGTTGATCCTATCCATCAGGGAGGGAGAAGGGGGGTGGGTTTTATATGTATAATAACAGAAAGGAGGTAGATATGGAACCTGCGTCTAAGGTCCCGCTGCTTTGTTCCACCCTGGAGGTTCTGGCTGTCTCATATCTGTCTGGGCAACAAACACTCATGTGCCAGAGCATGATCAAACATATTCAAATCCCTGCGTTTTCCTGGGCCTCTCCTGTATCTCATTAGTCAGAATATTGCTCTCGGCGACCTTGAGAATTGTTTAAAATTCACAGGAACAGACCAGGACTTCAGAATGTGTTTTGATTGTTTGCTCTTCTGCTGTAAAAGTGCTTTTTTTCCTGCAGACAATTTAAACCTTAAAAGGTCACAGATGACGGATAATTATTACTGTAATGCGTGCAGGAGTACGGCTGCTGCTCCTCAGAGAGACAGGGAGCATCAGATCAATGTAAAATAAGAGATTCTGCTGCTGAGATTTAACACACGTCTATGAAAAGACACACAGCGAGGTGATACTGCTGCCCTTTAAAGACCGCTGGAGGACATGAGTGAAGTGAAGCATGTCTCTCCAGCAGTGATAACCCTCATCTGGAGGTCATACATGGAGGTTAACATGAACTCATTTTATTTTTTGCTGACTTCAATCCAAGAATAGTCATGCACCTACAATATTCTAGTAAAAAAAAAAAACTGAATGCGTAACATTTTGCCCTTTCAAAGACTTGCTGAGACATCAAACCAGTCATGCAGTGTCATTACTGTTGTGTAATAGGTTGAAGGAAAATTTGAGGCCACTGGTTCTAAACCTGGAGGTCCCGATCCCCACTAGGGGTCACCAAAGATTCACGGGGGTCATGAGGCTTTCTTGATTTTAAGAGGAGTAAGAAAACCTTTTAAAAATACATATACAGTATACCAGAATCTCATTAATTTTCATTTTATTAATTTCTGTGAAGAAAACTAAATGAAACTGTCATTATTAAAGTTTAGATTATCATTAACGATGTGCACTTCTCACAGGATAAAGACACGATCACAACCTGGACCCATGCTATATTCAAAAAACCTTCAATCTGCTAAACAAATACAGTATAAGTAGTTAAAACAACCAAAAGGCTGATAGAGCAACATGCAAGTGTACAGGAGAATAAAACAGTGAATTTGTCAAAGAAGAAGCCTTTTTATGATTGTGAGAAATAAAAAAAATACAGACAGAGAATTGTATAAAAAGTACCTAAAAACATCAGGAAAAGTCACTGGTTTTAAACTTCCAGCAGTTATTGCATCACTGTTTTGATTAATTGTACAGTTTATCAGATGTTTTGTACTGTTACTGTTATTAAATGAATATAATATGAAGTATCCATAAAATGTGTCACTGAGACAGTGGTTGTCAGTTTACACAATGATAGAAAAAAGGTCCCTCAGGAAAAAAAAGCTTGGGAACCACTTTCATAAATAATAAGAAGATAGAAACTGTAGATTCAATCATTCTGGGATGAAATTATATTTCTAGAGAGAGGCCATCTTCAAAGACCTCTTTGAAGCCAGAGAATCACATCTGGTCACTCTGCGACTGAAAGAAAATCACTTTTTTTTTGTCTTGCTGGCAAATGCCTGTAGGCGCTGAGAAATCAGTGAAAATAAAATAAATTACTGGTTTGTTTTCTTGATAAAACATTTGCTAGAATAATTTCTAACCAGACACATTTTTAAACTTTTCTCTCATTTAGGTTTGTGTTCAGTTCATTCAAAACAAGAGATTTAGAGAGATATCTTCAATGTGTTAAACAAGGTTGGCCACACATTGGACTATATGTTGCTTCTGTGTGTCATTTAGGTTGATCAACAAATCTTTTTCATGGCCATATTGATAAGAAATAGTCGAGTAAACACTGGTGTCATATATGCAGGGAAGGAGGACTTGCACACAGAGAATAAAGGAAGTTCAGACTTGATTTTAGATCTTTCATTTAAGCAGTGAAAAGTGCAAAAGTGCAACTGTTTTAGTCCATGTTGGAGTTTCCTCGTTGCAGAATGATGCGTGCATGATGAGCTGCCCCATTTAAGGGCTGCTCTACAGGTGCACCTAGTCAAGGATCTAGGGCTTGATTAAACACACAAAGCCAACGACAAGACACCATAGTTTTGACAGTGTTCTTATAAACATACTGATATACGCATAGACACATTAACTGGGAATAGGAACCACTGGTTTGGGAAAAGGTCATATCCAATTCTTCCTTTAAGCCGCTGGGGTTAAGTGGTTTAAGGTAAAAGATACTGTATATCTGCATTCACACTGGAGTAAAATTTTATCCACATTTCCACCACGATGATGCGGAACTGCCAAAACTGAAACAGAATGAATCTCATCTGACAAGAGTCCTGCAACAGCTGATTAAGAATCGGCATCAGTGCAGCAGAGACTTTCCAGTGAGCCAACATGTGCAGTAGCAGCACCCTGAGTCTGTTTGACAGAATCATAATTCGTATCATTGGTAACACCTGTGTTCACACATCACTGTCGTGTCAAAAACGCTGCCATGAAAAAGGTCTGTATGTTCAATCAGTTTTGTCACAGTTCTGTTTGCTGTATTTTCTGTTCTGTTCTTCTTTTTCAGAGCCCAGTTTAAGTAATATTCACTTTTTCTTGTCTTGTTTTTTTTTTTTTTTTTTTAAATCTAAAACATGCATCCTCATTTCTCTTCCCTAGTAGTCCACTTACTGTCTTTTCGAAGCTTTCATCCACATCTCACAGTCTTCTTTTGCTAATGAAGATGGTTCAGGTCATATGTGACAACTTAATAAGTGGCTATAATTTCACTCATGATGCCCCCTGGTGAGTCGTCTCTGTTAGTGCAATGAAGACTGTGAGACGTGTGTTTTAAAGCTCTGAGGAACTCGTGAATGGATCTTTCAGTGCAGGTTATTTTGTCACACATGCTGTTTTTAAAGATAATAAATGAATTTCTAGTCTCAAACCTCACGCGATGTCGTAAACGCTGCTATGATTTCTATCAGAATCAGATCAAATGACTGCACGCTAAATAACACTGTGTTAAAAATGACCCAATGTGACATCAGTATTGCATAGACATAATACTGGGTTATCTTTACCCCTTCACCAATAGCGTGTTTTGTTGGGTCTGAAATTGACCCACACTGGGTCAGTTTTAACTCAGTTTTAACTCAGTGTTATTCAGTGCACTGGTTGTTCCCATCCTTTTTCCTTAAACGACCAATTTTCTATTGCTGAGTATTATATATTTGTGGATATTTCATATTATATTCAATGCATAACAATAACAGTACAGAACAGTTGATAAGCCGTGCAATTAAACCACAAAGTGACTACAAAAACTACAGGAAGTTTATGTGAAATGAGCATTGAAGCAGATGAGCAGATAATTTTCTGTGAATGTTGCATCAGAGAAGGGTTTTCCTGATATTTTAGGACCTTTAGGACCCTTTTTGTTGTTGTTGTTGTTGTTTTTGTATTTTTAAACAATCACACATACTTAATCATCTTCTTTTTTCTCTCTTCTCCCCGAGGCACAGCCATTGTTCTTCCTAATGCAGCATGAGGCTGTTGAGCAGAGGGTGAAGGCTCTGTGAATATAACTCGTGTTCAGGACTTCACTGTGCCCTTATGCTGTGAGATTTTCTTTAGCTTAGATCTTAATAATATAAACTTTAAAAATAAGAATTTAATCTAGTTTTCTTCATGGAAATTAATACAATGCTGAGATATAGGCTGACTCTATCTATTTTTTTAAAAGTTTGCGTACACCCCTTAAAATCAAGATGACCTTCTGTGAAGTTTTGGTGACCCCCAGGACCTCCAGTGGATGTCCAATGTGAAAAGGGAGCCAGGTATGAAAAGAAAGATTATCACCAGACTCTGTAGCTTCAGCTTTAGCATCTTTCAGGTCATTGTTTTGGTTTTACGGTAACTTTATTGTTGCTGGTTCAGTCTCACCGCTCTCCTGAGTAACATTTTGATTTTCTCTATGCTGCAGGTGGATGTTTTTAGAAAAAAAACATTTCTGTACACTAACTGCTCAGAACACAGTGGAGCATTTAGCAGCTAAAGAGTCATGAACTGATGGAGACCAAAAACAGATAAAAGAAAAGTAAACGTTGGGTTTATATTCATCAGGTGGCCAAAAATACAACTCCAAATAAATGTTAAAGTTGAGATGAAATGAAGAAAATACCTTTTTAACCTTTTTAAACCCCATCCCTGGTCAAATTGTGCACCTATTTAACACTATGTGACAAAATATAAATGTCTGTCTTTCTTATATCAAAATCCAATAATGTTTTCTCCCTGTAAAACAAAATATGTGTGCTTATGAAGGCTTGGACCAACCAGCTTCTAAGTATATTATCAGGACATTCATCCAACAATTAGTCTTAAACTTTTAGCAGCACAAAGATTAATTTGTGGTTTAGCTAACAAGAACATATGTTGGGTTATGACACTTTTTAGTGTTCAGATATATCCTGTTTCACTCAGAAATGTGTCACGATATGGAAGCTAGATTCTCTCAAAATGACGTTTCATCTGGACTTGAACATTTCTTCTTCTCATTTCTTCTCTCGCTGGATGTGTTCAGAAACAACACTGCTAAAGTAGTTTAAGTAATTGCGCTGCCTCCACATGACCAACAATCAGTTATCGCAGGTTAAATTCCAACAAAACGAACAAACTGACCTGAAGAAGACTTTATCTCTGTATGTATGATTTCTTTTATTCAGCCATTAAACCAACATACATGACTGTAGAACCACTCAGGACATCATCCATCACAATTCATTATTTCCCCCAACAGAGGTTCACATTCCAACACCATACACACAGACGTTTTATTATTACAAACATTAGAATATGCTCTGTGCACTAAATGAAAACACTACTGAATGCGTCTCATTAACACAATCCTTACATGTAAAATCTGAATTAGAATTATTATGGTAATATTAGGCCACAACAATACTTTGCAGATATAAAATCAAAAAGGGAACAAAAGTGTGGAAACTAAATGCATAGAGATGAACATCACTACAGTACTAATCATTAATTTATCTATTTAAAAAAAAAAAAGTTTATTAAAGTTAAATATTTAATAAATTTGGAGTGGGTGAGGCTGTAGTGTGTTTCATATTTACATCATATGTTGTTTATTTAGACCACCAGCCTGTGCCAGACAGAGATCTCAAAGGCTACAGGCTGCATTAGAAATTAAATGCCCAAGAAGAATTGTGCATCTATGTACATAAAATACAGTTTTGATGTTTGCAACAGACGTCAAGTCTGTGTGGGGAAGTGCATCTTCTGGTGCCATTAACATGATTTTTGCTGGTGAGGATATGTGAAAGACACACAAAGGCACAGAGCGTGGATGTTACAGTGCTTTCCAGGAAAACAGACACATAAAGATATACTATGTACAATAATTAACAACCGATTATGGAATGATTAACATGGAATTTGAATTCTGGGTTGGGTTTGGATCAGAATATTACCGTATTTACTCACAACCGGCCTGTGCGTGCACACACCTAAAATGTGCTCCATACAAGCCCGTTAATACGCTCAACAAAAATTTAAACAGTTTTGTTTTTGCTCCCTTTTGTCATGAGTTAAAAAAAAAAGTCTAGGACATCTTCTGTGCACCATTTGCCCAGAGCAAGCAGAATGCCATGTCGGGCAAGTAAATCTGGCAAATCATTTGCCTGACTGGGCAAGTGGTAAAAAAAGAATTAAACTATCAGACTACTACTTTTGATTATCATTTAATCACTGAAGTAATTTTCATTCAAAAATAGCACAAAATACTGTTTTCAGCCTCTCAAGTATGAAGATTTCCTGCTTTTCTCTGTTTAATATCATTCTAAACTGAATATCTTTGGGTATTGGACTGACAAAACAAGACATTTAAAGACTTCACCTTAGACTGATGGACATTTTTCACTTTTTTCTGAGAATTTATAGCCATGACATGTGCTACTCTGCCTCTGACTGGTTTACCCTGATATTCTTACCCTCACTACTCATGCAGAAACCCAACCAATCCAACCAACAAAGGCAATAAGTACTAGCCAATCAGAGGCCATGACTTTGCCCTCCTGGGGAAAAGAATTGGTATCTGTAGCCCCATGTGAAATAGATAAAGTTCAGTGCCTAATAAATGTGCAGTTTTATCTAGAAAAAACAGACTTTTTGGGCACTGAACTATGGCTATGTCACACTGGGCTACAGATATCTTTTTTTTCCCAGGAGGGCAAAGTCATGACCCACCTTGATTGGCTTACCCTGATATTCTTACCCTAACCCCAACCAATCATTCCCTACGCCTAAACCTAACCAACAAAGCCAAGAAAGGCAACAGGTACAAGCCAATCAAAGGCAGAGTTGGGTGGGTCATGACTTTGCCCTCCTGGGGAAAAAAATTGTTATCTGTCGTCTTAGCTATAGTGCCTGGTAATTGTCTTTTTCAAACTAAAACTGCAGATTTTAGAGTGTCCTTTTGTCGTGACCAGCCCAAGGCACACCTGTGCAATCACAGCTGTCAGGTGGATTCTCTTGGCAAAGGAGAAGTGCTCACTAACACAGACTTCAACAAATCTGTGAACCAAATTTTTGAGAAATAAACCCTTTTCATGTGCAGAGAAGAAGTCTGAGATCTTTTACTTCAACTTATGAAAAAACTGAGCAAAAACACAAGTATTGATATGAAGTTTAGATATGAACAAATGATATAATTCCACATATTTCCATTTCAAAAACATCAAGTAATCCATCAGCAGTACTTCAGTCTCTCTTCAGTAACAAAGATTCCACACTGTGAAAAAAAAAGCCTCAAAGTGTTCGTTTCAGTAACAAAGAAATATCACTGTGAATAATAAAGTGCTGCTAAAAAGATAAAATTTTCCTCAAACAATGCATGTAAAAGAGAAGAAGGAGTTCAACGAGTGATACAGCAGTCATAGACGGCGGCCTGTACAGCAAGAGTTTCTTTCACCAGCTTCTGTATACAGTATAGTACACAACTGAAACAGAGACAGAACAAGCAATACTGGAGAAGTCAGCACACACACACACAAGGCACAAAACACCGTAATAACACGTGTCCGCCTCCTGAGACACGTTATGGAGGGCGAAGAACCCTGGGAGTTTGACCCAAGCACTTGCAGGATAATGAAAACCCTCCAAAAGGCTGACATTCATTTTGGTCCCCGTTATTTTTCTTTCATTTTTCTGAAGATGCTTCGTTGGCGTCTCAGAGGAACAGCGTGCTGCATCGCAGCTCCCAGTCTGTGTGAAAAGATCCAGAGTTTCGAAGCTCCACAGGTGATCTTGACTCAAAAGTACTTCAAGATCATCCACTGACAGAAGCTTTCATGCCGATCCGACCTGAAACTGCTCCAATGTGATAAGGCGGAGAGGCTGAAGGCAGAGGAGGCTTGATTTTTTGAGACGGGCACTTAAAAACTCACAAATGTTCTGGGTTTGTGAGACAGATTTTTTTGGTTTTGGTGCTGCTGATTGTGAGTGCATGTCAAGACAAAAATGGGTGGATGATTTAGTTATTCAGCTTCACTGCCAAGTTCAGCGCTCTGGTACTTATCTGTGCAGATACTGCTCCTCCTGCACAGATCAATGTCAATATCAATTAAATCTAAAAATATGGAGTCAGATCAGTCTCAGTATTAATGAATGCATGCAGACAGAGTCACAAATTTATTTTGGGATTTTTTTTTTCAGGACTCTCCACGTAAATATTTTTCAGTGCACACAATAGTCACCATATGCAAATGTATTTCTGATGCACACACCAGTGCAAACATCTTCTCATTCATTGTTTTTTCTTTGTTTTTCTTTGTTTTTATTTTTATTTTTTACAACAATCTAATACTGGTGGCATCAAGCAATGAAATATGGAATTATATGGAATTATGTAGCAAGAAAAAACTGTGAAAAAGCAAAAAGGCACTGGCATACTGATCTGCACTTGCAATCAAAGTTATAGTATCATTGTTATTAACTTAATGAAAGATTTAATAACACCATAGTTATTAAATCTTTGATTGCACATGCAGAAGACAGTGTACGAGAGTCTTTTTGCTTTTTATTGATGACTCATGTTCTTCTCCTGTGCACCAGTCGATCTACTTTTGCTCTTTGATATTTTAGATTCTTAAAGTAGCCACCTTTTGCTTTGATGACAGTTTTGCACACTGTTGGTCTAATCTGAACCATTTCTTCTTTTTTGAGACTCCCGATGCTGCGGCTCGATTTAAAAGGCATTTTTATTCACCAGGAAATAATCTGTAGCCAATCAGATGGCTCCAGTCCAGCCAACCATGTAAGTGCAGAATCAAACTGTGAATTTGTTTTACATTTATATACAACAATAAATATTTTTGTGTGCATTGAAAAAGAAGAGAAATAATTCCTGAGGGACATTTGTGAATCCTTCTGTGTGCACTAAAATTGACTCTGATCTGACACTTCATAAACAGTAATTGTATAAAAATACATGAATGGTAAATAGAGTTCTTTTTGCTTTATCTTCATGACCATAAATCTCATAAAAATGTTTTTTTTTTTTTTTGTAACAATAACAATAGTAACATATTATCCAGCAGGTAACAATGCAATAATATGTTAAGTGTTACCATTAATCTAATAAATTTCATTAGAAAATTTTAAATCCTTACAGCAATACACCGACATATTTGTATCCTCAGTAACTTAAAAAGCTACAAATAACTTATTCCTTATCAGAGGAGCATTGGGACCTTTTTTAAGGGCAGTGCACCATCTGGTGGGGACAGACAAAGTCGAGCTGCGCAGCATCTACAGTGCTAAAGTCTACAGTGATACAGCTTTACAGTATGATTGATACAAACAAGATTTCTGCACAGTGAACTGATCTCTACGACTACAGCGCTCTTAAATCCGATCATAATAACAAAACTGACTGTTACAGGCTACAAAGAACAGAGCATAAGAAGCACATATCAGTAAAATATTCAGTGGAAAATGTTTAAAAAAGGTTGGTTGATTGATGCAGACACTTCTTTTCCTTCTTTTAAAATATCTTTAAAATATTAAAAATCTTCCCCATCTTTCCTCAACTCCCCTCTCTCTCCACAGGCACCAGGCAACACTGTGCCCATCAAGTGTTTGTTTCCGTTTGTGACATGAGAGGGGCGGCGGAGGACATCATGTTGGAAAAATCACACAGGGCTGCTCTTCTGTGTTTGGTAATGATGCCCCGAAATGTGGTGACAGACAGTGTGAAGAAATTATTCTACCAATGGATCCGTCTACTTCTAGTTAGTAGACCGTTCTCCTCGGTCTGAGAAAGAGTTTGTTAGAAGTTTAACAAAAAAAAAAAAACAACAAAAAACAAAAAAACAAAACAAAACAAAACAAAACAGTCACTCAGAGCTGCGAGTCAGCTCCAAGGCTGTTCAGCTCTTCCGGCGAGTGCTTTTCTCCGGCGCCGGCGGCGGTCTGGCGGAAGCCGGCCGCAATTTCATCAAACGTCCGGCCCTTGGTCTCCGGCACTCTGAAGAAGGTGAAGATGAAGAACACCAGCAGAAGCACGGTGAAGATGATGAACACGTAAGGGCCGCAAAATTGCTGTGAAGAGAGATGAGAGGAGAGGGTTTCAATAATCTGATAGTATAGTTATCGTATATAAATGTAAAACAAACACACATGAAAAAAATAAGGTTCACAAATGTATTTCTGATGCACACAAATATTTCTTGTTTTAAATAAATGGAAGAATATAGTCAACAAATATACATTACCAGTCAAAAGTTTGGACACATCATCTCATTCATTGTTTTTACTTTATTTTTATTATTTTTCTACATTGAAGATTAATACTAGAGACGACAACTGTATCTTATTTTATCTTATTTGTTGTTGTTTATCATTTTATGTGCTTTTGTAATTGACTCAATGTCATCATAAATAAGAGACACTCCTCAATGATCTCTCAAGTACAAATAAAGATTGAATCTACTCCTACCTGCACGTATATCACAGTCAATTTCTTTTGCAATTATTCAATTATTCATTAAAATGTGAGTGGTAGTATTTATGTGGGTTTTAATGGAACTATTCTTTCTTTTTATTTTTCTGAAAATCAATGACGATTACCACTAAATTACGTGGTTATTCATTTCCAGGAAATTTCCTAAGAAAAAAACAGTGTCACAACCACAAATTCTGATCTGACTTACCTGTACGTACGGGAAGCCCATTCCCACAATGAAGTTGGCGGTCCAGTTAGTGAAACCAGCGACAGCGATGGCTGCAGGCCTGGGTCCCTGCGAGAACAGCTCTGCCACGATGAACCAGGGGATGGGACCCGGTCCGATCTCGAAGAACGCGACGAAGGCAAAAATGGCCACAATGCTCAAATATGACATCCATTTGAGTTGGTCCTGCAGGAGTAAAGAGGGCAAGGTTAGCAGGTTAGTTACTGGTGTTTGGACAACCACCTTGAGTAAGTCATTATTTGTGAGCATCGTCACTTCGTATCTACATCCACTCAAGACTTTAAGAGAAGCCTACCAGCAGAGCCACGGCGATAGTCATCAAGACGGCAGATCCGGCCATTCCCAGCAGTCCCACCATGTGCAGAGACCGACGTCCCGCACGCTCTACCACAAACAGCTACAGCAAAAAAACCAGAAAGGATCAAGAATAAGGTCAGTGAAGTACTACAAAGTAATAAACAAGAGATGGTCTGATATCCATTTTTACTCTTCCTTATACTTATTCCTACACCTGAACTTTGCATATCAGACAATACTGAGTACCTATTCGATACCAATGTATGAAAAATATATGGATATTTATCATCCTGCAAAAAAAAAAAACATTTCATACATCATGTGTCTGGGAAGTAGAAGGGTCCTGCTAAAATTTGCTTGGTATCAGATCAGTGCATAGACTTGTATACTTGCCAACAGATGCCGTCCTATAATTAACCATTTAGCCAACAAAGCTTTTATATTTGCTGCTCTAAGCACCTTGTAACTTGATGGAGTGAAAAATACTCCACACACATTTAAAGTTTTGGCATACCAAACAGAGACTCTAACGACACAGAACCTCACAGTTTGATTATAAAGTGATCTCTGAAATGACTATTTTCCTCCTCAGATATGTCCCAAAAGAACAACGACGAAAGATCCTGAAAATTGCTGAAATTAATGATCATGTCTGGGCGAAAATACCTCTATAACTTGATGCATTTGAAAGCTTTGTAAAAATCTGTACTGTATGGTGATTTCACCTCAGAATTCACTCATTTAAAAAATATTTAAACTGTACTCACCGACACCACAGTGAAAGCTGTGTTCACTACACCGGCTCCAATGGTGGCATAGATAGGCTGCTCAACTCCGGCTTTCTCAAAGATGTCAGTGGAGTAGTAAAACACCTGAAAAATTTGACAACCGCAAAGATTGAACATGAGTTTCCTTTCTTTACAAAGATTACATCTGGGCATGTTCTGGATATCTTCTTCTATTTCTGATGAAGGTCTAGTGTGAACGTGTACCAAACATGTCAGAGAAAAGTTTCTCTTTGGGTGTTTTTTTTGTCATTTTCTTCAGAATCTCAGTGACAGGCCTCACAGAGTGAGCGATGGGTTAAATGTCTGGGTCTGGACACTCACAGCGTTGATGCCAGACAGCTGCTGGGAGAGCTGCAGGACGACAGCAATCACGAGGGGCTGGCGGTAGAGAGGTGAGCGGAACAGCTCAGGGATGGTCACCTTCTTCTCCCTCATCATCTGTCGGCTCTCTTCCTTCATCTCCTGCATGTCAGCGCTCACGTCTGTGGTGCCTCTGAGCTTCTTCAACACTGAAATGAGCAGAGAAAAAAGGAGACTGTAAACTCGACAAGATGCAGTTTTTCTTTTCCCCAGTTCAGCTTCATTTATTCATCTTCATGATGCTTGGAATTTAAAGGTGCTATATGTAAGAATTTCATTTTAAAACATTTAAAATCAAATTAAAATTATGAAAAGAGTGTGAAGAAATAACAGTTTCAACATTATGTCATAGACTTATTGTGTTGCAGTGATAGCAACTGAGGTTAGTTGCTAACCAGCTAGCTATCACTTTGTAGGGCTGTACCACATGCTTTGAAGCTTCAAAGCTTTATTTGTTGCCATGTTGTAAAATGGAAAAATCATATGTTAACATCATATATAAACTTTTTTTTGTTGTTTTTTTCCCCTCTGGCTGCTTCACTGTCACTCCTGCTGCCAGTGTTTCGTCGGTCTGTATCGAGCTCGTGTTGAAGTTGCTGCTGCTGCTTCTTCTAGCAGGTCCCTTTGCTGCAGCAGCCTCAACACAAGTTGACACGCTGCATCGGCCTCGGACTCTTCTCTGCCGTCTCCGATGTCTCTCAGACTGGCCAGCGGAGAGGAGGAGCCACTAGAACGCTGCTGATGCCCAATGTCCCTCTCACTCCCTTCTTCTCATCCCCTGAGTCAGAGTCCTAGTCGGTCCTAGCTGTTGTAAATACCTCTTTCGGTCTGGAGGCTGCTTCAGTGGGAGGCCTGTGAGCCCAGTTCTGTTGCCCACTTGCCCGACTCGGTTTTTTGTGCACGGCCTGAAAACCTCCTCCTCCTCCAAAGCTACCAGTGCTAGCAATGTAAACTCTAACGCCCCCAGGCCTACCAAGCTCCCAGCTGGTGCAGAGTCACTTAATAGGACGCTAGCTGCATGGCTAACAGACCTGACTAACTAACAACAACTTAACTTTCTGGTGATATGCAAACCCCCTATTTGTCTGGAGTATGAATCTGACAGGTGGCCAATTCTTACATATAGCAACTTTAAGTGTTTTGTAAGAATGAAATCAGAAATAACGCAATGATATAATAATTCTAACTAAATACACCCAGCTGTAAAGCTTTGACCTCGAGTATGTGTGTGTGAACTCACCAGCCTTGGCTTTGTTCTCTTCGTTCTTGTTGATGAGCAGGAATCGCGGGCTTTTGGGGCAGAGAGGCAACAGGATGCACTGGATTATTGCAGGGATAAAGGTGAAGCCCAAGAGGAGCGGCCACAGGTCATCGCTGCCCATGACAGATTCCATTCCAAATATCTGAAATCAACCCACACACATGCCACACATATGAGCCACCTGCACAGCTTCAAACATGCAATTACCAAGTAGGATGCACAAGACTATATATTTGTCTCGCAGAATAATCACTAGACTTCACTATATATGTTACAGTTAAATAAAATAAAACTGCTGGTATAATTACCATCCACCCACCTGTGCGATGAGGATGCCGATGACGATGCCCAGCTGATGGAGGGTGCCCAGGGCTCCTCGTAGAGCTGTTGGGGAAACCTCACCCACATACATGGGCACAAAGCCTGTGGAGAGGCCGGAGTAAAGGCCCACCACAAATCGACCAGCGATCAGCATTTCCCAGGAGTGCGCCATCTTCGAAAAGCCCATCAGAACAGCGGCGATGAAGGCCAGCACGTTGGCCATGAGCATAGAGTTCCTCCTGTAGACATGAGAGGACAAGATGAACGCCATGTTTACATCCTACCGGCTACATGCTACAGTTGACATTTCGGCTAAAAACATGCCGTAAATGGGTCTTGGATTACACCACACAAGCAGGATGGAGACATTTTGTGTTTGTTTTTGTTCTTTTTTTAACATTTTATCTGTGGTCTCCATTCACTGCCATTGTACTGGATTTAACTGCAACCCTGTTTTCTGCTGAAACTCCAGGATTGTTTTGTGAACTGAGGATCTTCACCCATCCTCACATCGGCATAGGGGTGAGTACATACTGAGTGGATTATCATGTAAAGTGGAATATCCTTTTAAATTTACTTAAAAAAAAAAACCCAAAACATCAGTATATCTAACCTTTACGCTGACCTAAAACGTACAGTCTGCTTCTTTTAGAAAACACAAGGCCATCATTTTCTTTTTACCTTCCCAAGCGGTTGACGAAGAGGCCGACGGAGAACGAGCCAAGCATGCCACCGACAGAGAAGATGGAAACGGCGATGGACCAGATGGCTGTGAGCGAATTCTTGGTGATTTGCTCCTGGTGGCGCTCGAACCACGTCTCATTGATGAAGTTCCCAATGATCTACGACAAGGGAGAAGAAAAGACAAGTTAATGGTTTTATAGAAATTAAAAATAAAAATCAGCTCTATGCTGGCGTTGCAAACAGGTTTTCCCCCGCTATGTTTCAGTATTATTTTTACAGTATATTTTATTGTCAGATTTTTATTTAATACTTCTTGACTTGCGGTACCTCCTGTATCTTTCTTAATATTTTCCTACCAACTATGTTAATTCTTGTGAGGGCTGCAACTTGTTGTTGATTAATGTGTCGATCATTTTCTCGATTAATCGATTAATTAATCCTGTCACAATCTTGTCAGTTGTCTTTATTGTAACTATTATTTTTATTATTGATTGATCTGTTGATTATTTTCTTGATTAATTGATTAGTTGCTCGGTCCATAAAATGTCAGAAATTTGGTGAATCAAGGTGACGTCCTGAAATGTCTTATTTTGTCCACAAACCAAAGATATTCAGTTTACTGTCAGAGAGGAGTAAAGAAACCAGAAAATATTCTCATTTAAGAAGCTGAACTCAGAGAATTTAATGGTCCATTAATAATCAATTAATTGTAACAGTTAGAACATTATGCATTAGAACACCAAAGAAAATTCCTGGTGTGTGAACATATAATGGTGATAAATCTGAATTTGATTCTGATTCTTAGATGGCTTTACAAACAGCAGTTCCCCCAGTATATTTCCATATTAGATTTATAATATTTTTCTGGATTTTGTCAGTTTCTTTTTTAATTAATGCTTCTAGACTTGCAGTACTGTACCTGCTATACCTTTCTCTTTCTTTTCATACTTCTGTGTTCACTGTTAAGCACCAAAGCACCTGGAAAAATCCAGATTTTGAGCTGGTTTTGCAAACAGAATTTCCCCCCAGGACTAAATGGAGCAAATAGGATAATTTTTTTTAATCATATTGCATAATGAAACAAAACCACAACTTGAACTTAAAAACAGAGACTCGTCATTATAGAAGTGGTGGTTACATCATAGTGTTAATGTCATTCTTACATAATCTCTTGGGGAATAAGTTCATGTGCTTCCTGAACTTACTTCAACACTGTCAAAAGCTTCTTACTTATTGTGCATTTAAACCACCCTGTACTCTTATTTATATATTTTATTGCATCCTGCACATTATTGTCGTTTTTATACTACTTATGAGTACCACTGTTGTATACATGGTTGTATATCTTGTTGTTCACATGTTTTGAAACCTCTTATTTCTATTTTTTTTTCTATATTGCTGTATATAGTAGTATAATGCACATATTTCTATATTTACATTTACTACATGCTTATATATACTTCTATTCTCGAATGGGAGCAACTGTAATGCAAACAATTCCCCCTGGGGATCAATAAAGTATTCCTGATCCTGATTCTGCTTTGTATTTTCCTTTTCCTCAGACCAATGCACAGTGATGGTTGAGCTGCAACCAGTGGGTGGCAGCACTGTATTAGCAGTGACACCTACCCTAACCATGGCTGGTAAACTTCCTGGCAACCAGGAAGCTTACCAGCCATGGTTAGGTGTCAAATTTCTGTTCCCCTCCCCCCACTCCATCCCTCCGCCCTCGTCACAGACGGCTATGTTGACAAACACGCCCAGGCGAGCGTGTGTGCGTCACACTGACACCTCTCATATGATTCAGAAAGGTCACCACCCCGTCTGCAACCTCTCATAGATGAGACTTCACCCGTCACCACCACTCACTGTCGTTACCATATGTTACCTCCAGCTCTGTCATGTGCCTCTGCGACAGTGTAACATCACCTATATTCTATATTTGTTCTGAAACACTTGGCGGTTCACCCAGTACCAGAGCTCTTCATGCACCTGACAGCACGTGGAATACTCGGCGATAAGGGCTGTCCCGTGGTGGAGGAATACATATAAGATGACATCTTGACAAGGCTCGGGTCATATCCACTATCAACTTTCACTCGCATGCCTTCTTTAGTGATATCACAAGTGTGTCATCGTATACTGTCCTGAACCCCCACTGACCTTCATCCAATCATGAACTGCTTTATTTGGAAGAACTCCTACTGGGTCTGGGTTTGCACATTTGTAAACAGTGGTGGAAAACACACATTTATAATTAGAGGAGTGCTCAGTTTTCTGCTATTTAATATTTATACTTAACTAGATTTATCTGAGTTACTTTTCAGATTAAAATATTACACACAAAACATGATCATCTTATAAAAAAAATGATTCTTAATAATAGCCAGTGATATTCTTGGGGCTGACAGGCAATCCTGGGCCCCAGTAGGGTGCCTCCAACCACTTTCTAATTCGCTATAAAACAACTGATTCACACTGCATTGCAGGTATGTCAGTGCTGTGTGATGGGATAAATGAGGCTGTCAGTAACACAGACAGCTGACCTTTCCGTGATGATCTTCCAGGCTGCGCAGAGTGCAGCAGGATCAGAGGGTAACTATTAGCTGAAGAGGTGAAGTTTACACAGAAATTAAGTTAATTCTGATCCCATAAATGTGTATTTCACATTAAAAGATCTTAAATATTCTGTCTTCTGGTAGGAGCAGTTTATGCTCATGAGTCATTCCAACTTTTCAGTGATTGGATGATGAAAGAGGTTCCAGATGTGTTTAATGTTGCATAAACACTTTCAAATGTTACAAAAGCATTAACTTGCAGTTATTAAATGTAGTAAAATATCTGATTCATCTGTCAGTCCTTGCACCAGCTTCATTTAGTTAAAAAGTTAAGGTAATAAGTCATTTCATTTTCAAAGAAAGATAAGCATAATGGGCCTTTTAATGTTTATTCATTTTATCTGATAAATAATATTATTATTCAGGTTTGTTTATTACATGGCCCCTGGCTTTCTGTCTGTTTGTTAAAGTGGCCGCCGGACAAAACAAGTTGAGTATCTCTGGGTTAAGCTAACCAACACCATATAAAGTTTTGAAATTACCACCTGCAACAGCAGCAACATTAAAATGTTGCTAACTCTGTCTGTCTTCAGTTTGATGCTGAACAGTCAGTTTTTGGAGCTTTGTTGTTGAAAACAGCTGCCTGCTACAGCCAAAAACGATACTGTGAGAGCGGTAAGAGGGAACCAAAACATAAAACCAGGATTATCACTAGGAATATTTCACATTCAACTGTCACATTCGTTATTATAAAAACACATCTGTTTCACTTCCTACATCAAGAGAATGAATGAAGTGAAATTAAATGTCATTCGATTTTATGATCAGGTCAGGGCTACAGTGCCAAAGTGCCGCTTTCATTAACTTAACTGGCTGATCTCGAGATGTTACATAATTATTCTCTCCCCAGTCTTACTCTGAATGGACCGTGATGCAGTCCAAAACACCAGCTGGCAACCATACAATGAAACAAGCTGTTTATTCATGCTGTCAGCCTGTCAGCATATGGTGCTGGAGCTGGATGTAGCCAAAGTCTTCAAGGTGAGCGCTGCATTTCACTGTGCACACACGGGGTGAAAATAAAATGACTGCAACAAGTGAAAGATCCTAAAAATAATCTAGCGCACTGGAAAAGATGTGCAGTATTTTAGAAAAAAAAAACATCATAAACACACTTAAATCAAAGAAAACTTGATCTCAGACAAGTGCAGATGCTCTAACCTTTAGCACCGGAGATGTTCCCACACTTAAACTAACATAAACAAAAACTTAGATGACTCCTCGATTAAATGTCCAAATAAGGAGACCATTTGCTTTGTGGAGCGGGCAGACGTGCAGCAGGAGGAGGACAGGAGCTGCAGCGAGGCCCTTGAAAGAGCGTATCTAATCAGAGACGCTCCAACAAAAGCGCAAGTCCTACGTTACTGGCAGCACCAGCATCACTGAGGCGGTGCTGGTGATAATCTGCAGTGTTGTTGCTATATATAAGTCGTATTTGTAAAATTATAGCCTCTTAAGTGGTCATTAGCTAATCAAGGATTAAGTGTTGGGTAACTGTTTTTCTGCACGCCCGTTTCTGGACTGTTTGCACGTGAGGTTCCTCAGACCCGTGTGTGTGTGTGAGAACTAGCCGGCAGGGTATTGGGAAGGGGATAAACAGCCAGGAGGGCAGGTTCACACTAGCCCAGTGTGTAACAGACCACATATTCACCGCCTCCCTCTTCAATCTGCTAGCCCCTCAAACAGCCACTCACAAGGCACTCGACGGCTCCTGAGCTGAAGCCGAACACGTGCTGGTGGCGCTAGCAAATCTGTGTTGCTCTAAACACTGCAGTGCGAAAGAGGCACAACACCAGATTTATACATTATGAAATATCAGTAAATCTTGTTTACCTTTCGGGAAAATCATTCTGGTAATCGAGTAAATGGAAATGCCAAACAATCCCTGATCCCAGCTTCTCAAATGTGAGATTTTGCTGCTTTTCTCTACTTTACATCATTAACTTCATTTTTCACCACTTTCTGACACTTTATGTGCCAAACAACTAATCAAATATTCAAAAACCTGGTCAATAGATTAATCAATAATGAAAATAATTGTTTTTTGTAGGCCTATCTGGAAAATACAATTTGTAACAGCAATTAATTGATAATGATTAATCATAAGCATCCAAGAAAAGACTGTGAAAAAGTCACTTCGCACTGCAACTGTGATAATCACTTTACAGACAATTAATTGTTTTGTTGGGAAAACAATTGGAAATTAATTAATTTATTAAAATAATTGCTGGTTGCAGGCCGAGACAGACAGCACTCTTTTACATCTATACTCGGTTTACAAAACAACACAAAGTTTCTCTAATATCAAGTTTCATTGCACAATCCATGACGATTGCACAAGTTTTTGCACAAATGTCTCAAGGCATAAAATTCCCTTTTTAACGCATGTGGCCCAGTTTGTCTTCTCTTCATAAGAAAGAAGAAGAAATGAAAGAGATCATATCTTCACCCAGCGTCCTCCTGGATCCGCATTCTTCACATATATTTTACAATCTACTGCATATCTGTCCATCTCTCCTCTGTGAGGTTTCTTCCATTTTGCCCCTATTTAAAGGTTTTTGATTTTTTTTTTGCAAAGTTTTTCCTTACCCAAATCAAGGATCTAAGGAAATAGGGTCTTATGAAACTGTATAATGATACAGTTTGTAAATCCCCTTGAGGCAAACTGTGATTCTTGTTGTTTTGTGATCAAACATTCATTGAAGTTCACGTTTACAGTTACAGCATACCGTTAATATACAAAACAAACATAATGGCTCCCATCCCCCAAATAGATCCATATATAAATAAAATTTGACTTGGCTTGACTACTCAGACTCCCTCTTCTGTCTACTTCATGTCTATTTCAACTTTTTTTCACTCTTTGCAAACACAATAAAGGAATGTCTCCTGTCCTCCCTCACTTTTCGGAGACAGCTGATGAAAGCAGCTCTCGTTTACGAAGCGTCCTCCACATCAAAGTCCAGCCGAGGTTTGACAGTGTGATGACAGTGGACGGGCAGTTCAAGATGGAAATGAGTCTGTCCTCACACACAGGGAGAACACCACAAACAGCTGTGACTCTAGATCACTATGACAGTCTGTCTCCAGCACGCTGAGTCCTCTGAATATGTCAAAGGTAAATAAAAAGAGAGCAGGCGGAGCTCGGGCCTGTCTGGTGACACACCTGTGACCTGTGGACAGACAGCTGTGTGCCCACAGGGCGTGTTCAGACCTACGCAAACTGACAGACGGGAGTTTTTTGTTTTTTTTTTACACTTGACATTCCCAGGAAATGAGTTCTGTCTGTTAATGAAACCTACTGCAGATTTAGTCCAGAGGGGGTCGTGATGAAAACAGCCTTTATTACTTTGCATTATTGTGGGGATAGGTGACTGTCTACCTCATTCTTTTAATTTCCTCGTCTAGACTTTTCTCAGCCCTGCCGCTGGGCAGCAGAGGTCCATTTTTGGTCATGGACACACTACTTTAAACAAGAATCACTCGGAGTCCGTTAATACAGATGTCCTTGGACCTGATGGGCCTGAATGCAGCTATAATTATCTGACCCCTTCACCCAACTCATGCCACCACCCCACCCCGTCCACTTTCTGTCTCGTTCTATGAGCCAACAAGTGAGTCAACAACCAGCAGGGTGGCTGTGCTGGCAGAGAGAATAATCTACTACTACAACTCTTCATTTGATATCTTTTTCTCTTCTTCTTCATTTGATACCCAAATTAATTGCTAACTCTGTCAAATACACCACAGACTGTATGTGCTGTAGCTGCTGTGACAGTGGGCAAATCACATGTCAAATTAAATCAAAAAACGCTTACAGTGATTGGCTACAAGAAAAACCATACAAATAGTCATTTTTTCTAGATCTGGGAACAAAAATACCAGTTGTTACCAGGTTATATCTGTTGATATCTGAAAAGTTATTGAATATCAATACCCAGCCCAACTGCAAACCCAGTAATATTGTCTCTTGGTGGTTTAAACAATGCTCTAAACCTTCTTGGACACAGTACGGCCCTAACATAACATCATGATATTTCAGTACACTGGTGTCAATATGATATTCTTGGCAATATGATAAAATACTGGAAAACATTTTTAAATTTGTTTGGCAAACCCAATCAGGTGCTTCTGCTTGAAGTGGCGTAACTCATTTGTTGTCTTGCCCCTTTTTGCTGTTACAGTCTTCTTGCACTTCTTGCATATTACAGTGGTTTGTTGTACATCCAGTCTTTTTCTACCAAATCATTTCCACACTAAGTTGTCACAATCCCAGAATTTTAAACTTCAATTTTTCTATACCAAGCCAAACATCAGGCAGAAAAATAAAAACTGAACTAAGGTTGGGAACAAGCACTTTGATTTTTTTTCTTTTTTATAGCTTATTATTTTCGATAGTATCAAATGTTCGTATTGTTTTAAACAATTTGGTATTACAAAGAATTGAAGTATCAACACTTTTGACAACCTTATTCTACACAACTGAACAAAGGCTGATATTAACACCCTCCAAAAAGTTTGAGTTTGGCAGAAAAATAAATTGGGGTCACCAGCCAGTTTGGTCAGTAAATGGCCAGATTTACATTGCTGTCATTTGTCAGTTTCTAAACAATGCCTGTCTGTGTTTTGCCAGAAGAAACACCTGCTTTCCTGATGTGACAACACATTCCTGGTGTTGAGCCACCAAAACGAAAACATGGAGATGAAGAGAAAGATGAGGAAGATTCTCATAAGTTTGGTTTTTTGTAAAAGGTGGAGTCTGAGTGACACGGGTTAAGTTTTTTATTCAAATAATTTATGATGCAGTTTTGTGGGTGGTAGAAATAGTTTTTGTCAAGTAAATTTTCTCAGTTTCTCAGCCAAAAAGTTTTAGACCCGCTACTGAAGTCACTCCCGAGCTGGTAGCAATGTTTCTTTCGCTTTCAGCCATGCTTGTTGTTGCTGTTGTTGTATCATATTTAAAATTATACCGTTGCTATCATGAATGCTATGATATGGCACACCCCTTGTGCGAACGACATGCTTGCAGACACATAACTCACCGTCTGAGGAGCATTGATGACACCGGTGTTGTAGCCGAACTGCAGGGAGCCAATCACGGCTGCGCCAACGCTCAACATCAGCGGGAACGTAATTTGCTGCAAGACAACAGAGAGTAGAGGAAGCACTGTCAGAGAAGAGACCAGTTTGACCAGTTATTCACCATTTCACTCAGTGTAAAAAAAAAGAAAAAAATGGATTCATTTGTCCAAGAGCTGGAATGAGGACAGAGAGTACAATTAACAGGTGTATCATCTTCCTGTTTGGACAATAAGTTTTGGTTGAAACTCCCACACGTATCAGCTGACAAAATGAAGATTAAATCAACGCCAGTTTTTGGAACAAACCTTTCCTTATCCTGCTGCATCATATATATATATAGTATATATATATATATATATATATATATACATATATATATACTTTTTTTTTTTTTTTTTTTTAAATGCGGTTGTGCCTCAGCCACTCTGGATACATCTGACTTAACAAAATGTTCATGTTGGCTAGCATCTAATTTTACCCTCACCATGTATTCATGGGAGGTATAATGAATGCACTGTTAAAAATATCCTGAAATATCTTGAAGATATTTGGTAGCTGGTCAGTTGCAACACAGTGTAATCAAACAGCCCCATAAAAGATGCTTTATGACATTTCGGGGAACAGTTCAATGTGAACAGGGAAGAGGTGGAGGAGTATATTCATACTCTTCCTGGACACAACAGCCAAAACTCAGACAACCTGTTCCCAGAAGCACGTTATGTGGACAACGTTTGGGGTCCTATGTTTGGGATTTTACTCAGCTGAATTATCCAGAATAAACCTGCTCCTTGGAGCATGCCCAGGTTAGATCCATGTCATTGTCTGTGCTCCTGCTCTTGTTATTACAGAGCTCACATGTTGGTTGAACTCAGCAGATCCCCGTAGATCAGTGGAGATTTTCCTCATACCAAAAAGTTAATAAACCAGAAGAGGGGAGCATGTCTATTTCCTTGTCTCAGACAGGTAAAAAAAAACAACCTTAAGCTACAATTTACTTATTGTTGCTCATCTATCTCAGCTACCACTTCTCCTTCTTCTTCTACTAACTGTAGGTTTAACTTTTCAAAAACAACCTGGAAAAACTGGAGAGGATGCGAGTTTCCACACGTACTCAAGATTAAATTTAGAGCAGCACGAACAACAGAGGAGTTACCTATTATTTCCATCTTTTATCTCACCCTCGGTCATGGTGTCTGCATGATTAATGTTTTGACTTCAGTCATGTGATTCACACCAGATAGGTTCCTTATATTATGGCAACAAAGGACTTGACCTTCACAAGGGCAGATGACACCTCAAAATCTCTCTTTTATCATCAGTGGACAAAAAGAGTAGAAATTAAACATCTACAGGACAAAAATACTTTAAACTTCTGCATATTTGTAGTTACTTTAACCTGTAGACAAAAGTGATAATGGACACAAACTAAGGACACTGTGAGTGGCTGAAGTCCTCTGACGCTCCAAGACATAAAATCACTGCATAAACAAACAAAAGACCTGCAAGACCTGAAGCTGTGTCTTTGAGCAGGAGACTCATCAGTCTATCTCTGCTTGTTGTAAGCTGCACTGGAGTCCAAAGTGAACTAGGTAGGTAGGTGTTATCTGCGTTCAAGCGTACATCAGTTACACTACTTGCTCCACCGTCTAAGTGTGTTATCAATACTTAGTCGAACAATAGACGCTACAATTATGAACTGAGATTGTCTGCTGCCAAGCTAGCCTCGACAAGGAGCTAACGTTATAACCAGCATGTACTTAACGTTAGCGTTACTTTATAACTCGTCTGTGGACGCCAGCTACAGCTGTTGGAGTCAGAGTGGGGGACATTTGATCGACCTGGCAACCTGACACCTAATAATGAACCAACCTTCAAAGCCTTTATTTTGTTCAAAGTAAGAGGAAGATCTAAATAACTGATTTTAAAGACCAAATCAGGCACTGTAACACAACAGATATTAAGCATATTGTGTGCAATCTGCAACACCGGTGTTGTTGAGTTTATTAACCGCTGGGAAAATCTCCTCACCGTGGCAACGTTAATGTGCGCTTGCAGTCTGCAGTCTGCAGTTTGCAGGTCTTCTGGGGGCAGCAGAAACAAGCCATGACCACAACACTACCACTGCTCCCTCGCTACATTCAGTTTCTAGCTCAGTCACTTACATAATTGGCCATCACAGCGTGACATTGGGATGCCTTTCTCCAAAAGTTGACTCTGTCTCAACTTTCGTTGCTACTTCCTAAATTTATTTCTGGCATCCTGTCTCCACTGCCACAGCCTTAACACACTACCCCCAATCAAATGAGTTGAACGCTGGAGTTTTTGCCACAACACCTGATTTGGTGTGAATGCAGCCTAACTTTGCCTGTCTCTTTGGTGTCAGGCAGGTAGTGTACAGTACTGTGGATTTATTGGCCTGATGCATCAGGGAAAAAAATGCTATGAGCAGGGAGCTTGAGCCAAAACAGTAAAGCTGCAGGCCATAAAACAAGGAGCTCCACAGAGCTGAGGAGAACTGCAGAGTTGCATGATTATTTTTCTGTATGTTCTCTATGACTACAAGGCGACCCATTCAGCGTCTCTCTCACATTAGATATACTTGGATAATGTTGTGAGGAAGCGTGGGATCATGGGATTTGTTCTCTTTATTTTTAAACAACCACATTTGGTCATTAAAAAATAAATAAAAAAATCATTAGATTACATGTTTAAAAACAATTGTTAGGTGCAGCCCTAAAATAGACATATGCAAAACATGTCATGCCATTTTTAGACATCTGACATGTGGAAATGTAACATATAATAGTTTTCAGTATTCATTCATTTTTACAAAAGTAAAAATGTCTTTGAGTCTCCACAAACTGATTGAAACCTGAGGTTAAATCTCCGGAATTTTCATTTAAGCTTTTAGATGATGAACACTGACCCCACCAGGTTTCATTAAAAGGTCAGTTCTTAGAAACAATTTTAAAGGATTGCACACGCTCCCCTGTAATATCAGCAAAGTGCTGCAGGCTACTTTTAAATTGTAGTATTCCTGGTGACAGACGTAGTCTGGGTAACACGAGACGACTTTTCTCGACAGAATTCCTCTCCTGCATGATGAAGAGGGAGGAGAGCTGCAAGAAAAGAAACTTCTGTGAGTTTTTTGGAGGCAGGCACTCCAGCATGACTAAAGCAAGACACTTAAAGACCCGCCTACGTCTCCGAGCCAATAGGAGCTCTTAGTTATGAGGGTCATCAAGTCCATGACAGGACTGTTTAGGCCGGAATCTAAACACACACGCTTTTCAGCTTTGTGGGCTGGGCTCTTAAAGGAGCCACGTCGCCAACAAGGAGGCCAACCAGAACTGATGTCACTCAGTAAAGATACAACTCTACTGCTGCTGCTAGGAAATGAACAAGAAACAGCACGAGGTCTTAGTGAACCAGCAGCTGCTGTTTAATATAAACAGAGAAATCCTGTCTGTCTCCTCTGGGAGAAGTCGTCTCTGGTGGAGGCTCTTTAAATCTCAGCCCCCCTCCAGGGAATATCTGGAATTATTTACTCCCTTAAATGTGAATGTTTGAATCCAGCTGCAAACGTGAAGACGCAGTGAAATCAAACCCTCCTCTGTGACATCTTCACCTTTAACCCACATACGAACAGACCTCCCTCAGCCTGCCTCACTGAATACATACACACCAATAAGAGGATAACTAGAACCAGAAAGGGTTCTTCAGCTGGTCCCCATAGGAGAACCCTTTTTGGGTCCTGGTAGAAACTTTTATAAAAGTTAGAACCCAATCAATTCTACTGAGAACCTTTTTATATCCCAAGGGTTTTCTCTAGAACCCATTCAGGGGTTCTACCAAGAACTATTTAACAGTCCAAGGGTTTTATCTAGAACCCAAGCAGGAAGTCCTATTGAGAACCCTTCCATATTCCAATAGTTTTATCTAAAACCCACTCAGGGAGTTCTACCGAAGTTTATCTAGTTTTATCTAGAACCCAGTCAGGGGTTGACGGAGAAACCTTTTATATTTTGGCCCAAAAAAACCCTTGACAAAGAAGGATTTCAAGGCTTTCAGGAATCTTTGAAGAACTCTTTCTTCCAAAAAGGGTTCTTTGGATGAAAAGATCATCTTACAAAAACCCTCGAAAAAACCCTCTCTTCAAAGACAGGTTCTTCAGAAGCATGGTTCTGGATAGAACCTCAGCTGTGCAGGAAGAACCCTTATTTCTAAGCAAGTTCTGTTCATAAAGGCCAATGATGTAACAATCACAATGTTTTGAGACTTTCTATAAAACCATGTACCTTAATAAACTAGATAAAGATGTAAAGCTTTCATCTAAAACTTGAGGAAATCCAAACGTTTCACTGCTCATAAAAGGGTATTGTTTCATGATTGGTTACACTTTACTGAACACACGCAGATATCAAGCCAAACCTCCCCTGGTTTGGCTTGATATCAGTTTGATTCTGTTCCTCGTACGCTGAGACCAGAAGCAGCCATATAATACATGACTTCCTCACTGGGGAGACAATGGTGTCACACCCATAACAAATATTTTTTGATCACAGCCCTGACCAGCCCTTTACTTGCATGCTGGCTCTCTCTCTCTCTACCTCTAATTATCTCTCATGCACATCTCACTCAGCAGGAGCTTTCAGTTTTGTTTATGTTTCCAAATGGTGGTTTTGTACTTGTTTACTAACACATGATGGCTATTAAGCTAGCCATTCACAAGGATGTGGCAACAGAGTGTACACCAGTGGAGTGGGGTTGTATAAGGTCACTTATTGATAGTCAGTGTTATTACCACCGGCAGATGGCGGTCGGTACGTCCCCAGTTTGGAGAAGCAGAGACTGACACAGACATGGAAGCTAAACAATGACCTGCTGTGGACAGGATCGGCAGCAAAACATGTTAGCCACTTAAAAAAAAAATCTATATCACTTTAACTGTGCACTATATTTTCACCACTTTATGCTGCCATATCAGACAGCCTGTTCTGACAGAAAACCACCATTATACAAGCCAAATATCGCTCTCTTCAAACCAACCAAACACCATAGACAAAATCAGGAATTATGCTTCACAGCACACAGGAGTTGCTGGTCTACGGCTACTTTGTTTCTTTTGTTTTATTGTGTGATTTCTGTGAATATAAACTAACCTTTTAAAACACTGAAGTCACGAACAAACGGAGCACAAAAAACTAACAGATCGAGGCAACTGTAGACCAACTTTCATGTTCTGCAAGGTAAAATGACTGAATTCGCCATGGAGTTTAGCTGCTTTGGAGATATATTTTCTTAAATGGTGTTTTGCTGCTCTGACTATCGATATATATACTTTATATATTCCCACTTAAAATAATCAGAATGTCCCTTTAAATCTGATTAGAAGGGTCATATTTTGAAGGCTGATGTAAACTATAAAAAGACAAAATAACTATTACTAATTTTCCCACAAGACGGGTATTTCTGAATAACATGTAAAGTAATTTTTCAGGCACAATTCAGAAAGTTTTGGGTTTACAAAACATGAGAAAGTCTGGGAATTCAGCCTGTATCACTCTGACTTTTGTTCACGTTTTCACTATTTCACCTTTCAGTTGGTGATGACAAGAAACGGAAAAAAAAAACAAAAAAAACTCTGAATTGAACTGGCAAAAGGCAGTTTCAATACAGACAAACTTAGCTGCTGACAAAACACCAGCAGTTGGTTTGTGGTTGACGCTAACTTGCCACCCTCCCCCTAAAAACTAACTTTTCTTCTCCCCGACTGAATCAATGCACAGTGTTGTTGCTGCTTTGTGCATTTTCCCAACTAAAAAGGTCTGAAAAACATCAGCATTTTGTTGCATCAGCACCTGGTATGTTGACATCCAGGGACATATGAGGGTAATAATCCCGCTCTCTTCTCTCCTCCCGTGTCTCTGCTTTATTTACATGCTGGCGCTGATAAACATTCATTCAAATGTGTCCTCTTTGCATGATGTGGGCAGGCTGAGAGGAAATTTCTGTCTAGTCATTGCTGCAGTTCACAATCAACACTGTTGATTTTAGCTTTGGTTGCTTGGCACCACAGACTCTCTGCTCTTATGGGGTAAACACTAACAGCAGCCAATGGAAGTGACAGAGAGCACATTGATAAAGCACCTCATGATACAAGTAAAACAGCACAATAGAAAATGGAGATCTGCGCGAACCCCAGACCAGCTCACACTCTGCCATGGTATTACTTTATTACTTCTCAGTCACATGAACAAACAATATTGGATTGATGACTGTGAAGTATAATGAGGAAATGAAGCAGAGGAGCAGTTTTCTCCAAATTAGGATATGAGCAAATATAACCTCTAATATAAACCATCATTACACTACATCCTCGTCTAAAACCTCTTTAAACAAAAAGTTGATCTATGAGACTCAGAAAAAAAACACCCTTCTCTCTTGCTAACTCTAAAAATACACATTTATTTATTAAATGTGACTCTTTTATCAGTAAAATACATCAGCTTATTCAAAACAGGAAACAACTTCATCTCTGACAGTCTGATAATCGGGCTGATGTAAATTCTTGAGTTGTTGTGGTAAACCGTTCGAGACAGTGAGCAGGAAATCCAACGAGCTGCAAACATATTCGAGCGTTTGTGAAGCAGATGACCCACATATAAAATGTCAACAAGATACCACAAATACTTCTCTAAAATGGGCGTGACGAATGTGGTGGAAGAACTATTGAGTTTTACTTTAGTTTGTTAAAACTACTAATGCAAAAAAAAATTTGAAAATACCCTCTCATCCATTCATAATGTTAATAAAGTAAAAGAGGAGAAACATTATCAGCAGGATAGAAGGTAGGAGTCAAAAGTATTTACTCTAAATTCTGTCCACAGCAGCAGTATGAAATGTATTACACTGAACTGGTTAAAGCCAGACGCCCTCCAACTTCAGTTTATGGACACAAAAGTCATGGGACATAAAATGGAACAAATAGCACATTCACTGAGGCTCCAAAAACCTACATTTATTACGAGATGGATTAAAATAATGCATTAAAATAAGCCTTTATCTTTCATCTAGGGCAGGGATTTGTCCTGGTGTGTTTTTCTCCTTTCTTTCCTTTCTTTTTTTCTTTTTTAATTCTTTCAGCATTAGTAAAATGGCACAATGACATAATTTATCTAGAACTAATAAGTCGTACTATTTGTAGGTCGTTAGACTTCGCGACGATGCAAACCACATTCTGCACAGCTTTGTGACGTTAACCTGCAAGGAGAGCAGACTGCTGCTGCTAGCACTGCTAACATTAGCCACAGTCTGCAAACCAATATGTCATATTTTGAGTGTTTTCTTACTCTTAACCAAGTCTAAATTTAAATTTCCATGAATCTACAATAGCAATGAACTATATTTTCTAAGTTTTATTTATTTTTTATTATGTAAAATACTAATCTGAAAAGCAACAGCTGTCAGATAAATGTAGAGGAGTAAAAATATTTCCCTAGAAATTTAGTGAAGTAAAATATAAAGTTGCATAAAATTAAAATACTTGAGTTCAGTTCAACTACTTAAAATTGTAGTTAAGTACAGCATTTTGAGTAAATGTATTTAGTTACATTCCTCCTCTGATATCTGACCACTACTCTTGGGTTTTTCTCTTAATTCACAATCCAAAAAGTCCATTTTTAAGTCAGCAGATGACCAGGGAGGCTGTTTTATTTACAATGATAGCTATCAGTAACAAATAATCAAAAAAAAAATCTCCTCTTTATGACTAATAACATCCTTTTTTGGTTAAACAAATTCCGTTTAACTTGATCTATTTTTAATTCTTTTCCTATGAGCAACAGATGTGATCTTGTAGAGTTTTACTGTAACCCTGTGTAGTTTGTGAGTCATCACAAACAGACCCACACAGGGTTTCCTCTGAATCAGGTCAGTGTTCATCTGTTTAAAAAAAAACAAGCAGAACAGGCTGCAGTTTGGCTCAGTTCAGTTCCTCTTTGCCAGTCTGCACCATTTTTTTTTGGTGAAGGCCTACGCTGCTAGCATCACGTCCCTCCATACGTCACCACCTCCACAGTCTCAGCTTACACAGCTGTGGGGAATCCAATACGAGTCCTGTCCTCACCTCAACTCCGCTCGGAGCTCTGTTCAGCTTTAAAGCCTCCTCACCTGATCTGTGCTGCAGGGACACTTTCCAGATCTGTTTTAGTGTTTTTTTTTTTTTTTTTCTTGTTTCTGTTGATCAAAGATGGATGTAATATTCTGCACCAGCACAGTTTAGACTGAAGAACACTGATGTTACTAAAGTTAAAGCCAAGAAAGAAAGACTAATTTCTTATAGGCATATAATACCTTATGCATGTTATATTTTAAACACTTTATCTTAATTAAATAATATTCTTTATGTTTTACCAGAGTCTTCATTATTTTTTCCCTGTGGTTGCCAGATGATTCATAAAAACGTTCTCTACTTCCTGAACTAGTTGCCTTACTTCTAGGGATGTAATAACAAAATTGAATATCACAATAAAAAAAATGTCTCAATATCATACCAGACTGTGATAATACCGTAATATTGCATGGTTAATTATTTATTTTATTATTTTTATTTTATTCTAGGGCTGCTAATGACTGTTCTGTTGTTTTAGTTTTGCAGCTGTACATACATAATTCAAGCATTCATTACCAAAGACTGGTGACTTTTATACTTTATACTTTACATGATTAAAGAAGAAAAGCAGAAACACTTCAAGTTAAAAGGAAGAACTACTTTTATACAAACAAAACATCCTGTACACATGAGATTTGTTATTTATGAATGGGCTTTTTTTTCCAACTTTTGTTTTTTATTTTAATAATAATTTGTGATTAATACCCTATTGTGGACTTTTAAGTTTTGTTTTGGAGTTTTCAGTGTCGTTACTTCTCTATTTAAGTCTATTATTGTTGTTTCTCTTGTGTGTGTATTGAGAGGAGACACGAGAGGTCTATTATTTGGCTGTAAACAAACTAAAGTTGAAGTGAAGCATTAACTGCAAAGCAGAACAAAGGTACTGTAGTTCTCTGATAAAATGTCTAACTTGTGGTTTAATTCATCCGGGTGCGTACGTGCAGCTAAAGCCTTCTTCTCAGAGGAAGCAAGTGTAAATGTGCATAATTTACCTACAAAAGCTTTAATATCAAACATGTTTCATGACTTGAGTATGTGTCATGTGATCATGTGAGCTCCTGGTTATTATTAACCTTTATTCAAGCATCACGGAACAATGAGAAACATTCAGAGGAGTTTCTTTTGAATGCTTGACATGTGCAACTCATGGCCTTAGAGAGGACTTAAAAGGTGCTTATTTTATCTGTACGCACTGCATAATATACTGTTAGTAAACACAACTGGGAGTGTTTTAACACCTTATCTGTCAGGGCCATTGAAATTCCAGCCTGTCACAGTGCGATCGCATTAAATCTTATTTACAGTTAGGCTCCATGTTTGGGAACGTTAGTGTGGCTAAAACAAACAAGAGGGCCATTATATAATAGATTTTTTTTCATAGTGACATTCTTTTACAGTACATGTTCTTTTAGTGACTATAATATCAGTTCAAGCTGGTTTTGAAGCCTGTGGAAACAGCTGTGATCAATTAAAGTTCACTAATACTGTGATTTTTGAAGCTAACAGAGGTTTGAGACCAGACAGATATTTCAGTCAGCTGATATTATTGGCCGATATTGGCCTAAGATCGCAATATCTGTCCGTATCGGTACTGGCATATATGATGCATCTAGGGGTGTCATGATATCCTGGTATTGACAATAATCGTGATATTTTAAGAAATTAAATATTGATATCAGGCTAATAATACACATATGATAATATATTTAACTTTTTTTTTTTTCAAATTTCTATATACGTATCAAAATAATCATGTAAACATGACCTCTCTACTTGAATCTGAGCAGTCTAAATGATCTATCAAAACAATATTCAAGCACTGTATTTATTTAGCACAGGTCATATTATGCAGCAACAGCCTATAAACACATCAGACACTTCAAACTTGTCAATGAGAAGAAATTAATATTTGATAGTCAGAGGTGAGACCTAACATTTAGAGGCTGAACACACACGTTAACACCCTTTTTCAGTTCTGATTTATTAAACCGAGCTTATTTCAATTAAATCATGAGGTCCCTGCGTGAACCATTTCACCCAACCATCTCCTCCCCTGTGTACAGTGATCAGACACGAGGATCAGTACAGTACGTGCATAAAGCCATCCAGCTTCTCCAGAAAGTGAATTAAACATGCACTCTTTGCTCGCTTGTTCACCTCAATTAAAACCCTCCCAGATCTCCTAATCCCAACTTCTGCAGCAAAGCCTCATTACGGCTCATTATAAGATGGCTGACAGTTAGACTATAAGACGCAGTGAAGGGAGCTAGTCATGCAGATGAAAGTAAATCTACTGGACGGTCTTAAGTAAGGCAGGAGTTGGCAGACGACTGAAAGGAAGTGGATGGAGAGGAATTAAGCCTGTGCAATTAATTCTGTACAATGTGAGGCTGGTTACTGGCTCCAGAGGCCCAATCAACATACCTGTGCTGTCAAGTCTGTCAGGAATAAAATGTTTAGGGGCTGTTTGGTTCAAAACAGAGCAGGTCAGCTGTAGGATTGACCCCCCAATTACCATTTTTATTCTTTGTGGAAGAAACTAAGAGGACTGAGGTAGGTTTTCAGACCCAGACAAAGCTTCCTGTTGTTGAGAGTTGAATGGTCAACAATGTAAAGTAAGACGTTATTAACGTGGCAGGTTTTGATGGAGAAGCTGTGCGATTTGGGTAAATAACTGCACTATAATTAGAATACAGCTGCACTGAAAGAATGAGAGTTAAAGGTGTGTGAAAATTTTTGAAAATTAGTAGGAAAAATGTATGAAAAGTAAGAACATCGATCCATATCATCATCTTCAAGATATGCTTTATTTTGAAATTCAAGTCTGAGTCACCAGTTCTGTCCATGCACAGCTTTCCTTCCAAAACATTCAAACTACAGCTGCAACTCATGATTATTTTTTATTAATCTGCTAATTATTTTCTTGATTAATCGATTTGTTTGCAGGGATGTGCATGATTAGTTAACTATACGATCAGATGTTGTCATGCTCACTTATCAGCACCAGAATTACAAGTCGGTTAAACTATTTGTCAATATTTTATTCATGTACAATACCAGTTAACTGTTGCCCACCAAGATGTTATGCACCCACCCGCCACTAGTCGGGGCTGCGGCCCCGGCAGACAGCAGCTCCTCTCACCCAGTAACCCCATGGCCTGGCGGATGTTGTTATCAGCAAAGTGGGACAGATGACAGCTTATAAAACGAGCAGGATTTGTCAGTATTTTCGTGTAGAAAATGTAAATAAGGACGAACGTAGGCTGCGTCAGATTAAACTGGCATATAACCACTCGACTGGAACAACACATAGCCACATTCAGCACAGACATGGACATTAACCTGCAAGCAGAGCTGCTGCTGCTGCTGCTAGCACTGCTAACATTAACATCAGCTTCGAGTGTTTATGCTGATGCATGAAGTATATAAAATCAGCTACATTCCAAAATTGTAAAAACAAACTAATAAAAAAAACAAACCAGGTTAAACTAGCATCAGTACTAGTGCTAGATGCTGACGTGTGCTAGTTTATAGTGTGAAGCAACATCAAGATGCATCAAGCCACAATTTCAAGCCTGCCGATAAAATCCTGAACACAGAAATGGTGGAAAAACAGTTTGACATTCTACTCAGCTCAGTATTACAGTTTAAGGAAGAGTCTGCTAGCCTCTATGCTAATTTATTTAAATCATTTTATTTCATATGTTAATGGACTCAATTTAAAGTGAACTTTACTGCACTGAACCAGTTACAATTATTTATGTATCTTTTTTTTCTTTCTTTTGTTTGCTTTGCTATTTTTTTGTTTTGTAGGTAATTTATTCTGTAGACTGTAGTAGTTTTATCCTATGTGTGTTTGCCCTCTGGGTAATTTTTATTGTTTATTGTTGTTTTGTTGTTTATATTATAGTTTTTCCTGCAACCTTTGCATCGTACAGCACTTTGTAACTATGCTTTTGACAGGCAGCTTCTTCTTTAAATGCCCGTGTTAAATGGGCATCTGACACTATCTCATTTCGATTGCTGGCCCCAGAATTGAATTGAATTTAAATTTCACTGTGGCAGAATTTGTGATATCAGCAAATATCATATTGTTGTCAAAACAATCAATATAGTATCATAATTAAACTTAACATTTACAACCCTGGCATCGACCTAAAAAAAAAATGCAGTGTTCATTAACCTGGACCAAGCCTTAGTGTGTGGGATCAACAGGACAACACCTTGATGAAACAAAAGCGCCTGGGCAGGTTTTAATACACACACTGAAACGTTCACACTCCTTTGACTCTGAGGTACTTCTCTAGAAATCAAACCGTAGTCCTGCCATTTCCTGCTGCTTTTACTGGAAACTAGAGTCGCTCACTGACTTCATTTGCACATAGCACTAAGTACAAGCCAGGTCTGAAAATCCTGATCACGAGATGTTTATTATCCTGTGACAAAACTGCCGTTTAACTGCGGACAAAAACAGCTCAACACTGCCGGAAGCAATGAAACACAAAAGGGGGAGTGAAGCCGACAGCATGGGAAGGAAAGGGTCAAGGTTTTAAAGCTGCAGGGTTGGCAACTGTGTTTATTCCCTCGGTGGGCTCTCACTTTCTGTAGAAATCTGCAGTGTCGGTGTCACAGTGGAAACTGGGAACAGAGAGAACCGTTCCCATCACGTCCACAGCAAACCCGTCCAGCTGAAAGGTCCTCGATAGACCAGTGCGGAGAGACCGAACAGCTAGGGAAACATTTTCTGACCACCATGTCAGACTGGGCTGCTCCACTGGGTTTAACTGGTCTTACATCGGTGAGAAAGTAGGAGGGGGAAGAGGAGGGAGCTTTATGGCGTACGTGCTTCACTGTGCAGCACGTCTGCGTATGTAGCAGTGACCACAAGCCGCACCAAGACGGAGACAGCAATATCTCACACCAGATAAGTCGTGTTTACTTTGTGAGCAACGAGCACCTCACACTTAAAAACTGACCCTGGTGCCGGTAAACCATCACAAACATATAAATAAAGTTAGTGGAAGTTTTGATCAAGTATGTCTAGCTTGAATTTCAAAGCAAAATGATGCTTGAGACAAATTACAAGTGTTCCTGACACCCAGCATTGGGTTTAGGGCTTAAACTAACACTTATTATATGTTTATTATTATTATTATTATTATAATTAAATAATTTATCTGAGTCAGCCACTTGTGGGACAAAAGAGCAATTAAGCTGTGCTGTTGCCTCCACTAAATTTCATCAGGGGGTAGTACTGTACTTTTTTCTACGATATATAGTATCCCTGACAGTTATAGGTACTTTGTAGATTAAAATGTTGTATACAAAACATATGAGGAGTAATCAAATTTTATGCATTGCAACTTATTAATCTGCAAACAGTATATTAGGTAGGTGTTAGCTGTTATAATATAACATAATAATAATAATATGCTTTTATAAACAGTGGTGGAAAATAACTATGTACATTTACTAAAACTTTGAGATACTTTACTTTCTTGAATATTCCATTGTATGATATTTTATATTCATACTCCACTACATTTTCAAAGCCAGTATTGCACTTTTTATCCACTAGAATTTATTTGCTAACTTCATTTACTACTTACTTTACAAATTCAGATTATTAATACAAAAAAAAAACAAAATAAAACTTTATGTACTACCCAGCAGTGTATAAAGAACTGAAATTAGCTCCACCTTAACCAGCAGCTGCATGAAAGAGATTAACACATTAACACATCACTCATCACTGATACAGTAATACAATATCATTATTCTGAAATGGACCAATACTTATGGCACTTCAAGCATATTTTAATCTTAATACTTTTGTACTTTTGCTCAAGTAGACATTTACTTGTAACAGAGTATTTATTTACTTTTGATACTTTCAGTGGATTGTGTTAATAATTCTGTATATTTTTCTTTAATAAAATTTTACTGCATAACTTTTACTTATAATGGAGTATGCTGCTGTATTTCTACTTTTTAGGCAAGTTAAGTTTTTGACCATAACTAATATACTGTTAAAAGAGGCTCGCCTTGTACAAGACTCTTGGGTATTAGGGCTGCACGATTTGGTAAAAAAAAAAAAAAAAAATTGCAATTATTTTAACAGAAATTACGATTTTGTCATGCGATTCGATCAGTGAAATCACTAATCTTTGCATGACATAGCTCTGCATTACACTGTTCACTTTCACTGAGAAAAAAAATAAAACTATAAAAATTATGATGATGTCATATTTATTAAGGTCTGTACCAAACAAGATTTTTTTAAGATCAGGTCATATATGCGGCAATACAGTGCCTGATTATAATGCTGTTTTCTCATACATTTTTTTTCCTTTTTCAAAAAATTGCGATTTGGTTCTGCGATTTGGATATTGCACTCAGCCATATCGCGATTTTATTGCGATTACGATTAATTGTGCAGCCTTATACAGAACCTTTACTTATAATGGAGCATGTTGTTGTGTCTCTACTTTTTACCTACGTGAGCGAGTTTTTGACCCCTGGTCTAACTAAAGCTCCTGTTGTACTAGACTCTTGGACATACAATAAAAAAAAACTTTATTCACACAGCCACCTAACAGGAGCAAACCCACCATTAACTACAGCCACCACTGACATCACAGCACGCGCAACAAACACACAAACAACGCGCGCGAGACCTGAACAGCATTCTAGACCCCCGACTCACTGTGACGTAAAATAAAACGCGGAAATAAATTATAAGACAGCATTAATTTAATCAAAACTGTAAATTTTACATGGGTATTTACAGGATAATGCGACCGTTAGTTTCTAATGATAGGTAAAATAAAAAGCATCATCGCTGCTGTGTGACTCTTCGTCACGGCACATGTGGAAAGAAGAACCTCCTCATGGGTAAAAAAAATACCGTGAACTCACTGAACCCGTTCACTGACAGCAGCACAGGAGCTAAAAAAAAATATATAACGAGTAACTGAACCGGTCTGACAGGATTTTAATAAGGCTGGCTGTAATGAAATGAGTCACAGATATTTAAATACCTTTCCCGTCTCCATGGCTGCGATGTTTCTTCTTCTTCTTCTTCTTCTTATTCTTTGTTGCTCTCTTTGTCTTCTTCTTCTTCTTCTTTTGTCAAAGTTGACGGCGATGGAAGAACTTTCCTCGGGGTCTCCCGGTGGTCTCGCTCAGAAGTCGCTCATCTTTGAGGCTTTTGCTCCGCTGAAATGGCTTCAAACTTAAGTCGAGGGTGTTAAAGATAAAGGCTTCACCAAGTCTCTCTTCTTATTTATTTATTTTTTAATGTCTTTTGTTTAAAAAAGCCGGCGGCTTGACGTGAAGCTCGGCGCTGTTATTCTCTCCTGCGGCGTTTAGCTCAGAGCTCCAGCAGCAGCTTTAAATTTCACAAGTTGATGGAAGCGTTAAGAGAAAAAAAAAAAGTCTTCCAGGATGTTTCTCTGGTGCAGTTGTTCAGCTGCTGTCCAGCTTGATGGAAACAGTCCTTTCGGGACACGAGCTTACGCTAATATAGCTGACGCAATGTGTAGTGGGACGTGTCCGCGCTGGAGGCCCATCCTCCCGGCCAGCCAATCACAGAGCAGCAAGGCTTTTGCATCAAACTCACAGGAGAGGGTGGGTTAGAGCAGCCAGCCTGAGCTGGACTGCATCCTGCTCTCAAAGCCACATTTATTAAGGCACAAGTACAATATTATCAGATAAATGTACCTACCGTATCAAAGCTGTGAAGCAGAATGGTGTCTGTTAGTATTATAGAGTTAAAGAGTAGTGAACTATTATTAAAGCAGCAGTTTAACTACGTTTTACAGTAAGTTTCAGGTAGTTCAGATTTAGGCCTGTATTCAAGTTGTTAAATTCATTTTTTGCATTTTTGTGTACTAAACTATACCAAAACTACAAAAGTCAAGGAATTATTATTATTATTATTATTATTATTATTATTTATTATTATTATTATTATTATCATTCATCATTATTTTACCATTGCTCCTCTACTGACTGATGGACATTGTATACAAAACCAAAGCACTTCCCATGAATAGTTGGGTTATTTATTTTATTTTATTTTATTTTATTTTATTTTATTTTATTTACAATAAACTCAATTGAGGGGCATCTTTTACTGCCATGCCACTTTTTTGTATTGTTGCATATTGTCATTATAACGTTATATACATTGTCAAAATGATTTAGTTTTTTTTTTTTTTAACAAAGTAGCTCGAACTACTTTTTCTAAGCACCTTTAGCTTGGCAAACGGGTAGCTTTCTGTAGTGCAACTTCCTCAATCAACAGGGTGCACGCCCTGGTGCTACACGAGGTGTCACAGCTTCCACAGCTATGCTTTCAAAGTAGCTTCCACGATACTGATCTTATATCACATGATTTATTGTGATTACTGATGAGTTTATTCAGCTGATTTTAACTTAGCCTCAGTGTTGAATCAACATTGATCTGACAGCGCACTTATCTCCATTATTCTCAAGGCAAGTTTGTGTATATTGATAGTCTTATAGACATCTTTTTTTACCTATTGCTGATATGATCTTTTAATGTCATTTGTACCACATCTTATGTCTCTATATTATTCGGTTGTTTAACTTGGGACCTAACTATACATTTTGTGTAATGGATAAATGAATACGGGCCCATCTGTCCATTTCTGTGTGGCCAACTGTCCTCTTTCAGGCAGGTTGTTGAGACATTTCAACATTATTTGAACACGAGTCTAGTCTGCATGGTGTGTCTGTTGGTGTCAAAATAGAAATGTCAATGTCAAATGTATTATCTTAACTTTGTCTAAAGTTCAGCGATTGTGATGAAGTCAGGTGCAACCAAAAACCTGTTCTGATTAATAGTTCAGACTCAATATATAAAACTATAGTAAATGAAAGCTATTAGTTACAACTGATAAACCGTTTATAAAGGCCGCTTTATTATTATGACCAGTGAATTAAACACTTGACATATAAGGAACATTGTTGATGCAAAAATTATGAAGAATTTCAATATTTGCTGAAAGAAGTTCTGCTTAGTGATTTGCAGAGTTGCCAACAAAGGTCCAATACACCCAGATATTACGGGGTCGATACCACAGTATAAATGGCACGGTAAATATTATTATATTGCCCAACCCTTATTTACTCTGACACAATTTTTCTTTTGAGTGTATGTACAAAAATGTCAATAAAGTGTCTCCTGCGTAATCTAAACCATGATTGTATTGTCTATTGTTTATCTTTTGCACATCTATGCCAAGATGTAACCCAGGGAGTCTATGTCTGAGCTGAAAGGGCTATTGCAAGGTTGTTTTTAAGATGTGTTACACTTTAATTTGATGGAACATAATGGATTGATAAAATTATATTTTGTGCCGATTGCTGTATTCCTATCACCATTGCTCCCCAGTTGGTTTTGAATGCAGCGTCTGTGCGGTGACCTTCAGTTACCGGCGTTCTAACAATGAGTTATTGAAAGCATCCACATGTGTGATCTAATGATCGGTCACCATGACGGTGAGATGATGTCTGCCCTCTATTCAACCCCGGCGGCTGTGATCTGGGATGTTTGTTACCAAAAGGCTTGAACAAACAAATCTTAAAAATGAAAACTACGCGCTACCTTTTGTTTGGGATTGAGGGGAGATGTCCGGTCTGAGTGTATGTAAAAAAAATTAAGAAAATAATTGTGAGCACTCAAAGGGAAATGCATCTGTTTGCACAGCGCATGAAAGCTCAGAGAAGAGGGAGGGTGACGGGCCGAATTTGTAAAAATTTGTTCCCTTCGTATTTTATCTTCTGCCTTTGAAACCTTGGGAAAACAAATAACAAGGAAACACCGATGAAGAGGTCAAATGTGTGCCCTGAATGGACTGAACTGGTTTTTCAACAACATGCCTTAAATGAAGAATGAGAAATAAACAAGTGTCACAGCAACGTTTCTGGGAATTGCTGTCATCATTCTCACTTATAACATTTCCTGTATACCAGTCACACATTTGCCATAACGCTTTTTTTTTCAAATCCGGTCGCACTTTATTTGACAGTACACTAATAAGATGTAACAGGCCATACTTCGTATCAGATTAGACAAAAACTAGACACATACAAATGGATTTTGTTAAATAAGCAGACTAAATTCATGTGCTAAAGCTAAAATGATGGAGTGCTGAAACTAAGGAATGCACTTGTCTCCTTATCCTCTTCCCGTCCAGCGCCACAACATCCTATACACAAGCAGAGATGAGGTGACATAATCCCTTCACAGATGATGCACGTGCCTTTTGTTGCAGGTGGGGGGTGGTATCCGGCTGAAGTGTATTGAAATGTAAAGAAAATAATCATAATGGTGGAAGAGGAAGAACGCCTACATTCATACGGCAGCGGCAGCAGCGAGAGGACATCTTGGAAAAAAAAATGACACATTATGGAACAGTTTGTTTGGCTTTAACATGCAAATCCTTTGAAAGCCCAAACGAAAACAATAACAGACATTTTTCGGGAACAAAGACTCGGGCAAATGTTCTGAAGGATGGTATTGTGCACTAAATCAAACGCTCAGGATGCCAGTCACAAGGAGTCCAAGTTTTGTCCTGTTTGGACAAAGACTTTCTACAAAAAAAAAAAATAGCAGAAATCATTAACTGTTAGAGATTTTTTGCAACACATAATTGTTCTTTCTTGGAAATTTGCTTTCCTTGTTCACAGAGAAATCCTCTTTGATCCAAACGCTTCCAGGCGCGCTGCCAGAAAAATAAATAAATAAAGGGATAAGCAGTGCTTGAAGGAATAGTATGATATTTTTGGAAAAGAAGACTGATAAAACTCTCATGTTTGTATGGTAAATGTGAAGCCAGCAGGCAATTAGCTTAGCTTAGCATAAAGACTGAATGAAGGAGGGAAACAGCCTGGCTCGGCCAAAAGGTGAAAAAAAAAATCACCTCTTCTAAAGCTCGCAAATTCAAAGAATAGTTCAATTTTGGCAATACTTTTTAGCTGCCTTGTGGAGAGTTGGAATAAGCACTTATATTGTCTGCATAGTGAATATAAAGTTACAGCCTGCCGCTAATTTAGCTTAGCATAAAGAATGGACACAGTGGAAAACAGTTTGTTCTGTCCAAAGGCAATAAAATCCCTTGTATCTCTAAAACTAACTAAATAAACATCTATAACTCCTTTATTGGGAGATTTTTCTTTTCTTTTTTTTAACGTTTGGACAGAGTCAAGCAAACTGTTTCTCCCCTGCAAGTCTTTATATTAAGCTAAGCTGAGTTTTATATTTAGTGTACAGACAAAAGAGGTGTATCAGTCTTTTCATCTAAGTCTTAGCAAGAAAGAGAATAAGCACAAGTCTGCAACTGTTCCTTTAAGCACAATATCATATTTTTATGACATTTATCTCCCGATAAAGTTCTTATGGCAAACTAGCCAACAGTTTACACTGTTATCTTATCAGATTCAGAGCAGATTCAGAGCAACATGAGAGTGAGTCGTGTTTTTGGCTGCCTGATGAGTGTGTGTCAATATTCATTCTCTTTTAGCTCTGTTATTGATCTCCACTAACTCTCGAGGCAAATATCTGGCTCTTAAGCTACTAAATGCTGCTCTGTTTTCATCAGCTTGCCGCTAACTTTGTGTGTGCCATGTTTGGTACTGAGCAGGTGCTGTACAGTGGTTTTTAGGGCTTTTTTTGCTGAAAACAGCTGCTTCCTGCAGCTGAAATGAATGCTAGAAGGCTGAGAGTGAATCAAAACAGGAAAACTGTGGGCTATAAAAACAAACAAAAAGCTAAAAGATGTTATAAAGCTCAATAAAGCCCACTTCAAATTATCTACAAGTTTGTCACTACAGTTTCACATGACAGATAGTCATTTAATCTGTTATTATAATGAAATTTTGATTTGGTAAGAGATGACGCACAGTGAGCAGGTCATTATTGTGAAAATAAACCCTGACCAGGTGGTGCAGGAACTTGTCACCTGCTAACTGTACATGACACACTTACTACTTTAAAAATTAAATAAGTTGATACAAAATATTCATTTTGAAACTGATTTTTTTAATTTAAAAATGATTTTAACTGTGTCCATAGCAGCCGTATGTTACTCATAGCAACGGTATGCTATTCAGAAACCTTAGAATGGTGTATCTGACCAATCAGAATCAAGTATGTAACACAGTCGTATAATAAAGCCACATTAAATGTATGCCTCGTCAGTTTGGATTTCTGTTGTTGTTGTTTTCGTGTCGGAAGCTCCTCTCACCGCCGTGTACCTGCTGACCTCCCGTGTTCCGGACAGCACCTGTACTGAAACCCTGAGCTAATTTTCACTTGAGTCAACCAGCGTCTCAAATTCTCCCGTTCACAATGAGAGTGCAGGGCTCGGGCTGTGCCCTGGTGCACGTACACTCCCCTGCCATGTATTCCCATGAGTCAATGTCCATCACCTGCCTTTGTGTCGCTAATACTCTTCTCAGAACAAACCTTCGGTGCTTTCTCACATTTTCTCTCAATCACTTTTCAATGAATCCTCCGTGTGTTTATCTGGTATAAAAAAACAGTGAGCTACACCCAATTCCATTCTGGGTATTCTGATTAGTGTCTGTTGTATTTGGGGCGTATGCTCAAGTGGGTGTTTTTGAGTCTTAAACATGATTGGCACCTATCCAAGTGACTCTTCCCTAGAAGAAAACCGAGGGCACGCCATCATCAATTGCACCTGCTTATGCGTGACCAAGTTTGCTTGTTTTATTTACCAGACTGATGTGGAAACAGTTAATAATCATGTAGAGATGTCCAGAGGACATTTTCATTTCATCTTCTGTTGGTATGTGTAATTAGGCAGGGCACTGATGTGGGTGGTGATGGTATGTAAATTACAAAAGGTTGCATGATTTATTAGTCTTGAAGTGTTGATGGAATAATGCAGGCCTGCAGGTCTTTGGAAAAATGATCAGTGTGCTGGAACAATAATTAATTTTAGTCTGACATTCTTGGAATTTCTTGCAGAGAGTTACATCTCTGCATGAAACTACAGCCAGGTAGCCAGCGAGTTTAGCTTAGCATAAAGACTAGAAAGAGGGTAAACAGCTAGCTTGGCTCTGTCCAGATGTCGCAGAACCTCTAATAACCTCCGTAATTAACATGTTAAATGTGGTTTGTCTAACCCTGTAAAGCCTGACACATGCAATAATTGCCAGAAAAGTCTGATTTTTTTTAAATTGAAGTGAAAAATTGGACCTTTTGCCAAAAAAAGAGAAAAGAACGTTCTATATGATTTACATATGATGTTTTGTTTGTATTATATTTGATACCACATTTACGAAAATTCATTGATCACAATATTTTTTATTTTAGAGACAATAACAAATATTATTCATTGCTTTTGAAAAGTTCGGTACATCTCAATTGGTTTGCTTCTTTTTTTTTTCAGACACAAACCTTTTTATTTTGGTAGGCAAAAACAGCATGGTCAATGTAAACTGAATTGGACAAGATAATATACTTTGATAATATACTTTATATTATGATAGCCCATGCTGATGTCTCAACCCATGACAAGTCAGTTGTGACCTTGTAAGTCTGTGTGAGTCGTCGTGGCAAGATGTGGTTCTGGAGACACCGACAGTAACGGGAACTACCACGGATGTGATTCCAGAGCTATGACAGTTTTTATATGTTCGTTTGTCTGTGTGGTTGAGATCAAAATGAAGGCTGACTTTGAAGATGTCTCCAGGACCACATTTTGCCATGATGACAATACCAGCATGTGCAAATATACCAAAATGTAGAACTATTCCTGTTAAAGTTACAACGACTATTTCAACTTTGTAACAGGTCTGCAGTCTAATTAACAAACTTTCATCAGCTCCAAATGCACAGATCACAGCCTCTATTCCCGATTCTCTTGTTTGTACTTGTATCTTTGCATAATAGAGGATCTTAAAGGACCAGTGTGCACAGACTGCAAACACCTCATGTCACTCTCCCCTTCCAAGCATGAAGGAGAACCTACAGTGGCCATGAAGTCAAGAAAAATGCAAAAGGCCGTATCAACAGCCAGGGTTCGTCCATTTGAATCTACTGTAGAAACATGGCGGTGACATCTAGACCTTCCGTGACCTCTGTAGAAAAATAAAAATCTCATTCTAAGATAACAAAAACACAACAATTCCTATTTTCAGGTGATGATACACTAATTAAATCGTACTTAGTCCATGTATGCCATATTTTGTCAATAAATACCCATAAATCTTACACACTGGGCGTCTAATTCACACCATTCAAACCTGCTATTGATAATATACAAAGATAAGGAGTTCAGTCTATGAGCGGAAATGCGACAGCAGGATGTGCGTTATGACATCCACCTGTTCGGCACACTTTGCTTTCTTGCTGGAGCTCTTCCGTAAACCGAACATGCAGACGCAATACGGACACTCCCAAGAGTCTGGGCTTGGGTCTATCAAAAAAAACAGGTTTGTTTCCTGTCCTGCACAATCTGGGCTGTGGTCCTGCAAAACACAAACGCATCAAAGGCCTTCTTTTATCATGGAGTCATAGCAGTAGAGCTGGTGCCTGTTGTTCCTGACAACGCTGTTTACAGAAACCCATGATGAGATTAAGAAACCCAAAAGTCAGATTTGTGAATGATACAGTGCAATTTTTTTCATCTCAAGTCAAGTAAATTTTTTAATATAAATCATACAAGCAAGGTACTCATGTTTTTTCAATCACAGTCAGGACCAATTTTTTAAATATGCTAATCATAAAGAATAACTATCACACTATAGCAAGCATTTGGCAACAGTGATGAGGAAAAACTCTGTCTTGACTGCAAAAACAACAAAGGAGATGAAAAAATTAAATTATGCATTTTCAAATATTCAAATAAAACTGTACGTCAGTAATATGAAAATGTAAAAGAAATAAGTAATAACAAACAGTTTACTATTGGGCAGACAAGGAGCAACATAAGCATTCATTTGGAGTCAAGTCCAAATTTTACCCTCCTTTTAGCACTTTTGGTCACCAAATCTTGGGGAAAATATCTGGCTTCCTAGTAGCTAAATGTTCCACTATGTTCACCAGCTAAGCGCTAACTTTGTTTTCCTGGGGAGGGATTGTGCTGTCCAGTTGATTTTTAGAGCTTTTTCTTTGAAAACAGCTGCCTGCTATATCTGAAACTGACATGGACGAGAGTGAACGAGCATGTAATAAGCAGGTCGTAACTGGTTCATAAAACTAGTCTGTCTCTTGTGGTCCTAGCCATTGCGCATGTGTCAGCGCTGGACATTGAGCAGCTGCGGGTGGCATTTGGGACTGGCAGGAACTTCAGATGCATACCTGCCCATGAGACTGCCAAGTCTCTGGGTCCTAACAAAGGCCCTTCCTGGGACAAGGAAGGAACTTGGATTTGAGAGGGAGACAGTGAAGAATGGGTTTAACAACAACAACAACAACAACAACAACAACAAAATAAAAACAAAAATGTTTTTGAAATATTTTTTTGGGTAAATTTTTGTGTTTGACACATTCTTTTTTAAGCTAAGTTACAGTCATATTGAATATCGTTCTATACTTTAGAGTGACTTTATTGTTAAAGAACAAAAGCATTGAGCTTTTAAAACTCTACACAATGTGCATGCAACACACATGATCTAGCCTCCTTCTCAGCAGTACCACTTAATTTATCATCAGCTGTTCACCTGAACAGTTAATGATGTTGCACATGATAGCACTGTCATCCTTGAACATCAAAACATGGAGGCAGACATCACCTTTTCTGTGCTGTCATGTTTGGTTCAGGAGATATGATGCAAAATGCATCATTTGGTTATGGCGGCGAGTGAAATGGCCACCATGGCTGCCACAAGGCATTTTATGGATGGCTCAATTTCTGAGAATGCTCAGGGCCCCAAACTGTACAAGTGCACCAAGTTTCATTCTTTTCTGAAAAAGTGAACATATCACCTCAAATTTGACACACATTACAAAATACCAAAAACAGTGACTGTCCCAAATAAATGAGTAAAACTACATATTTGAAATGGTTATTATGTTTCAAAGTACCTATATGGACCCTACAAACAAACTGGCACAAAAGCGATTTTGCCACTTTAGGTGGTCCCAAATTCTGGCCTGGACGATGGCGTATCTGTGGGTTCATCTCTAAGAGTGACCATCTTCACATGCAAGTAGTCATTTGACCCATTTTTCACAAAAAACTTTTAGTTGTACCAGCTTTAAATCATGCAACAACAGCTGGTGTTAGAATATGTCATTTTAATGTCTTTGTCACAGAAGTGGTTCTTCCAGTATTGAGACTTTAGTGAAGTCGTGTAACACAGCAGTGACCTTCCTATGGACCTTGTTCGCTGTCACTGGTGAAGAGTTATGCACTTGGCTTCTTAGTTGAAAGTTTTCCCTCAGCACATTGCTAACATGTCTTGTGGCCAAGACCATAGGTTGACCTGTCATTCATCTTTCGGACTGTAATTGGCCGACAGGATCTCAGGGCAGGCCTATGAATGCTGGCTGTTAAAATAGTGAGAGATGTCCGTGCTCTGAATGGGGTTGTACAGGGTGACCATTTCTCCCACGGGCATTGCTTACAAAACCATGGATACAGCTAATCCAGAGAAATGTACTCTGGGACAACAGTAATAAACCAAAGAGGACCACAGTCATTTGGACCACTTTTTTAGCCATGCTGGCGGCATGGCTGGGGGGACAATGTAGATCAGTTGGTCCAGTGTGAAACCGGAGCTGCTGCAGGACAAAGCCATCACGTCTAAAATTGGGACATCTATTTGGTTAATCTCTGTCGTGCTGTGTCTATCAGCGGGGCTTGATAACCTGGACTGTATGTGCACACACACTTAGTCACTCCCATTGAAATGTCCAACCTGTCTCTGTTAAAAAGATAAACTTGTCCACTGTGCTGTCACATACCTGTTAGATAACACAATAGTCGATATCTACTGTCTGCTGATTTTACCTTTGCACAGTGCATTCCACTGCAGCCTCTGCATGCAAGACAAAGCTTAACACCGAAACAAGACAAACAGTCTACAACCAAGCTAGCAGAGCTCATAGATCTGCACAGTGGGGCTTTGAGCTAAATGCTAACATCATCATGCTAACATGCTCACAGTTACGAGACTACAGTGTAAAAAAAAAAAAAGTTGAAACTGAAACTTTAAAGGCAAATAAAAAGCCATAGATTTTTTTAGGTTTTGAGCCCAACTCACTACTTATTAAGATAAACTTGAATCTTTGAGTTTTAGAAACCCCAAAAATGTTGTATATCAAAAATGACTGAGTAAACTCATTAATTTTCAGTTAAAACCATTTAATTTTCAGGAACCCAAATCATTTTTTGACATACATTTAAGTTTCTAAAACTCAAAGATTCAAGTTTGTGTAAAGAACAAAAATAAATTATCTCACTAAAGAAACTTTTTTAAAATTTTATTTCAAAACTTAAGAATGTGAGTTGTCTCAACTTCTACTTTGCAGTTATTAAATTAACCTTTCGCTAAGCCCCGCCCTCCTTGGTCACAGTTTTTACATCTGTCGACCTTTCCATTCTCGCACTGCACATTTGCAGTTTACAGTTGGCAGATTTAATATTGAAACTAGCTGTTGTTTTTGAAACATGAGGTCCTTGATTCCACAAAGAAGTAAACAAAAGCAGCTTCTCATTTCTCGCTGATGACGGTTGATTTTATCGGCTAAAATGATGACTCTCACGAGCAGATTTGATAAGTGTGGCTTGCTAATGTAAGCTAAAGCTAATGCTAATGCTTGAACTCCTTGAGTCAGCTGAGAAGTCTGTCTCTGGCTGACTTTTTAAATGTTTCCATCTGACATATTTTAAAACAAGAACCTCCAACATGGGTCTTAAATAAGTAAAGTTATTTAATGGCTACGAACGTGATATATCGTTCATGCTGAAAGACTGAGGCTAAGGCTAGCTCTCAGCAAACACTGAACGGTAAAATACAACAAGTATATGTATATGATAGATGAGAGAAATTCACTCATTAGTGTTGGGAAAGGAATCTCATGAGCTATAAGTGCAGTGGACACTGAGACAGTCAGCCAGACCAGCCAGACTACGATTGTCCAAGGAAGACAGCCAGGAGTTAGCTAGTTAGCCAGACATGCTAATATTTGCAGCCTACATTAGAGCAGGTAAAGACAAAGTTTAATCCATTCCTCACACATGTGCTCTTGTGTTTTATGTTTTTGAAAAACTACAAAAAAAGAAGCCACCCTCTAAAATGATGGGACACCAAGTATCCCTTTTCTTAGATCTCTGATGGCATTTCATTGTCATTTTATGATAAATTACAGTAAATATATTGGAGATTTCTCATGTTGGACACTGGCCATGAACTGTTCCCCATCACTCTCGTCCCTTTTTTCCAATCAACTCTGCACCATACACTCCCCAATAATAGCATAAATTACCAAAAAATTATTTTGAAAAAAAGGATATGACAGTAAAGAGGGCAGAGACAGGGAATAATACGCAACAGCGGTCTCTGGCAAGATTCATATTCAGGTCAGGGTCATGGCGGCTCCGGAGGAAAAAGAAAAAAATCAGTGGCTCTCCAGTCACTAGGCTTCACCCTTTGACCCTTTGTCTGTACAAAATTTCAAATCATCTAATAGTTGCTCAGAGATTTCAGTCTGGACCAAAGCGGTGGACCAACAGACATTGCCGTCCCTGGAGCTGTGCCCCTCGCATGGCTCAAAAAGGTAATAATGAAGGAACAGCCGGGGGGCGACATGAAAGAAAAGCCGTGAACCTTCTCTGTGGAGGAATGTTTCACACAGGTGTTTTAAAATCCAGATGGAGGCCAGCGCACCTCCTGTTTGAGGCACTGCTCACTGTGGATTACCCATCGTCTTTTTTTTTTTTTTTAACTAAGCTTCAACTTTCACTGACAAACAAACCAACCAACCAATTATGCAGCATCATCATGAACAAACTCACAAGAAAAAACCTACTAATCTACTAGTCTTCCTGTCTAATTAGGGACCACATAACTTTATGTGATGCAACATACATTTGTCAATAATAACTTGTATAGGTCAAAGTGTGCCTAATTACATTTGACAGGCTGCTGCATTGATGGTCACTGATAACCTTTTACCCACTGACCTCTGCCCCCTGGCCTCAGCTGACAATGTTTTTACGCTTTCACAGCTTCAACAATACAATTAATAGGAAAGGAGTTCTCCAAAAAAGCTCTCTTTGATTTAATCCCCTACTCTTCTCAGAAGCTCCACAATTGAACCTCTGTTGTGACCTTCTAAAGCTGCGCTGCACAAATCTGAATCCCTCTCAACTGCTTATAACGGTGGCCCGGGTCCAAGAGGCCTTTCCCAGCGAACCTAGAAGCTGATGCAGTTTAAAAGAAATTCATTTCATTTTCTAAACTGAGAACTCTTTCAACTCAGAGACAAAAAAAGCCAGCTCTAGAAACAAGTCCGTGCAGAGGAGGTAAAGCTGTAGGTTTTCATCAAGTCCGCTTTGCCTGTTTGTTTTCATGTTATTCGACTTGCAGGATTAACGCTAAATATGTTACATAACAGAGATGGAATTCAGACGGTCAGGAAAACAATATTAACTCATGTTCACCCGACTTATGTTGGCAGCCACAGCATTCACAGTCACCTGCTAACATTTCTATTATCAGCTGTAAGGTTAAGTCACTGTGGGGTCCTTAGAGTTATTGCAGGGGGGGCACCAATTATTGTTGGGTAAGAAAAGTTTATTTCCCAGAAATTAAAATATATATTTTATTATACCGGGAACAAAAGTGTCATCTCGCATCTTACATATACTCCTTCAATCTTAATCATAACTCTCATTACACGCGTGTAAGGTGAGCAATATTATACAGTTCCAGATCTAAATTAAAGAGCAGAATATAATATGTATAAATGTAGTTAATTAAAATATGTAGACTCAAAATAATGAACAGAAAAAAATAAGACAATCTACTGAATACATCCTCAAGAAAATAAATCTCATCTTACATTATAAAGCAGTAAAATATGGAGGGTTTTAATCAGCAGTAACTTCACATGATTCTTATCGGACTGAAAGCGAAACAGTAAAATAAAGCAGATACCCGAAACAGCGACACAGGAGAGAAACTAAACTTCAAGCCACAGAGATTCAGTTAGAAGCTACAAAACTACTGAGAGCTGAGTGCACAAGAGGCTTTTAAAAAATGACTTTCTCTCCGCTCTCCTGCACAGACATGAGTTGAGTCTTGCAACACATGCTTGTTTACAGGGGGGTTGTCACGAGTCGGCTGCAGCTGGTTGGGCACTCTTTGGCACTCTTTCTGGAGATGGTCCATCTCAGGCGCAACTCAACACAGGTGAGAGCACTAAGAAGTAATGGAAATGTAAATCAGAGGGCCACAGTTTGACTCATTGTAGCCAAAAGTGACAGTGGAAAAGCCCCACATGTGAGCTAGCTAACCTGCTAAATCACTGTGCAGCACCTATCCATAACAGCAAAACTAGTTAGCTATATAATGTTGAAACATAATGGCCAATTAGCTGTGTTAATCCACCAAGTGTACAGATATTTTCTTAACCACAATGTATAATTTTGTAGCTTCATGAGTAATAAACTCTGACATACCCTCCACATCAGAAACCACGGGGTGAAGCTAAGGCACCTAACATTAGCCATGCTACAACTGCTACTGAATTAGCAGCTATAATTAAGTGAAACAATAGAAAACCCATCAATTTTCAATGCAATATGTAGCATGTGGTCCCTGCTCCTTCTCTCTATCAGCTAAGGGGTCCATGGCCTGAAAATTCACGCTCATTGTCTTCATTAACACTTTAGCACATCTGTAATTGAGATAATGGTCTCCTTTAGAAGAACACTTACGAAGAAACAATTACATTTTTATGACCTGTGCCAAATCCACGGTTTATGACATAAGAGGGCTAAAGCTGTACTTGGCAGAGTGACCGCTCTCTCCTTTTGTTGAAAACAAATGTCAGGTCTCTGCTTTGTGGTCACTGCATCGTCAGGTGACTGCCTGGAAGTTTGAACAGAACACAAGAATTTTTAGTACAAAGAGAATTCATGTTATGGTTTAATGACGTCCGTGTTTAATTATTCATCATCTTAACGGGAAAAATGTTGAGGTGAGGTTATCAGCTGGCTGTGTCCAGGACAGACGACCCAAACTCAACACACAGCAACTCCCAATAAGGTTTGCCATATTCCATCTTCAACACCAACAGGTTACAGACAATACAACAAGTTGCCTTTGACATTTTGAGTCTTAAACCCATCTACCCTTTAACCCTCATCCCTATCCTCCACATCCCTGCCTACTGAGGTGGAGCAGGAAAGTAGGATAGTAACCTACACAAACAGAGCATCCTTATTTAGAACAAAGATCTTTCGAGACAGAAATAAAAATTTGCGCTTGCTGAGGATAGTTTCAGGTAAAAAATGTCCAAAAAGCTCAAAAAGCCAGTGTATACTTGAACTATCATGAGGAGGTTTTTAACGATGGGCTACAGTCTTTTATCTGCAGTTAGACCTGACAGTCAGGCTTTGTGTCCTTTTTTTTTTTTTTGTAAGGGAAAAGTGGGAATCATCATTCAGAAGATGTACAGCAGGATCTATTGGTTTTGTATCCCAGTCAATCCTGCAGCCCACCAAGATATCAGCCTCACCCTGATCGAAACCCTTGAGTTTTGAGGACTTGGCCCTCCTTTGTCACGCCACCGTTACAACAGGGTCTGCTCCCATAACGGTTGGGTGTAGTGTCTGCCCCCACCCCCCTCCACACACACACACACGCACACACACAAACGCACTCACACACACACACACACATATATTCTAATAAATGATATATTCAGGTTTTCTATGATTATGTTTTTTTTTAATTTATTCTCTTTTTCTATCATTGTCTTCCTTGTATCCTATATTTAATTAATTTATTTATTTTTTCTACGTACCCGCTAGGCTGGACTCATGTTGCTTTCTTTGTCATTTGTTTATTTTACTCTATTTTATTTTTTTGCATTTTTGTTCTTTTTTTCTTTTTTTTTTCTTTATATATTTGTCCTCACTTGTTCTGTAATCATTTCATTGCACAATTAAAAAAAAAATAAATAAATAAATAAAAACATGCTGTGCTGGACTCATGGAAGACGACCTGCACCCTCTTTAGATATGAATGGCTCATTCTAAGGAAACGAAAACAGATCAGTTCTTGTTTTCGGGTGATTGCATGCTGCCATTTTCTGTTAACAAATACCCAGAAGTCTTAAACAAAAAAAAAAAAAAAAAAAAAAAAAAAAAAAGATGAATGAATAACAAGCACAAAAAAATGAAAAAAACCTGGACACTCCCATATAAAAAAGCCAACAGTTCAGTCAGAGCAGGTACCAGTCCCATCTGATGTCTAATTCTATGTGTCAGATAAGTTCTATGACCAAATTTAAACTGTATATACTGATGAAGTGGGTTTTTTCTGACGCATCAGTTGCATTATCCTCTATTTCAGTGGTTTCCAAACTGGGGGGCGGGCCTCCCTGGGGGGGCTGCAGAGCCACGGAAGGGTGGGTGTGGAAAACCAGGGGAAATAAACAGACAAGATGTTGCTGATTCTATCTTGCTAACCTTCATTTCACTAAAATCAGAATCTATTCTCTTTAAAATGACACTTTTTTTTGTTTTTGCAGCCTTTTACAGGAATAAATAAACTTCATGAATTTCTAAACAGTATAATTGCAAACTCATTACCTGGGTCCAGAGTTTAGAGAACACCCACTCAGATGAAGAGTAATAAGTTGACAGTTTAGTCTCATACCAGGCAGGACATTTGTATTTAAAGGCATGTTTTAGTTTCACGAGTCACACACCTGCAAGAGCACATTCATTGAAGCAAACTATGGAACCCAGCCAGGTCATCCATTTGAACAGATTTGTTTTTCAAATTTTTATTGTCACATGGTTTTGCATTTGGGAAAAGGTCAAGGTTTCAATCTTATAACATCAAAGTTCTGGACAGACATCAGTTAATTTCAAAGGAGCTGTTGTGATCAGAGGAGTCACTGTGGTGACACACGAATCTGAATACTTTGTGGTGGAAACATTTCATTTATCTGAAGCTGGTTGTTAAAATCCATGAAAAATTAATTTCTGAGATGTAACACAGTAACATTCAGGATACTTTTTTTTTTTTTACTTTTATCTGACTACATTTTTACACAAGTACTTCATTTTAATATTATAATATTATTAATATTCTTATAATATTTTACAATATGAATATATTGTTGAGAACTCAGTTTTCTTGGTCAGTATTGCCGCTCTGATGAATTTATAGCTTCAAATGTCAACATTTACAACACTGACTGGACATTCATATGAAGAGTGGAGAATTTTTCCTTTAAGCAGAAAAGTAAAACTTACCTAACTATGTTTATGTCAGTGTTTTCCCCCAAAAAAGCAGACATTTTATATTAGAAAACAGAGCCATGAGCCTGGTGACGGTCCAGAGATTTATTGCCACATTTTTGTTTATTTTGCCAGAGAGAAAAAGTTGAAAAGTGCAGTGTGTGTAAATAGATTTAATAAATAATTATATGTCAATATTAAATGATTTGAAGGCACAACAACTGCAGTGAAAATGAATATTACATTAAAAAACATTAACATTTTTAACAAACATTTTTCCAATCTGACGTGTGTTTTGGTAAAAAACACGCCCACCTCTGATCTTCGATCTAATAACTGCCAGGAACAGATCATTTTGCTGGTTGAACAAATACAGATACAGATAATATGATAGATATGCAGATTATATCTCTGTCTACCTCTATGTAGGGTGAACTCTGACACTCTAACCTACTCTGTCGACAAACTGCAGACAGCACTGACCTTTGAGGAAAAAAACAGACAGTCTAAGATGAAGGAAAATTTCGTCCTCACATTCATTTTGCCTCATATAAAAAAACAAGCCACAATCAACTGCAAGCACTGCAAAGGTCACTACGTCATCAGGTTTCCAGCGACGCCTGTTTCATGAGAACTCGTTAATTAATTTAGCTGTGCCAATTTCTGGTGTGGCTGTGGTTTAATGCTGAAGTGTGGCATGTTCATGAGCTGGTGAAAAGCTCCAAAATCCGACCTATGAAAGGCCCTGAGGAGAATGTTGCTGAGAAACCAAACCTGGAAAACTTTTCTTAAACTTAAAATACAACACAAAGCATCTGAAAACTGCAGTCTTACAAGAGAAAATCACATTTTGATTTATTCTAGGTGTTGTATTTCTATAAAGTATCCCAGTATTTGACAAGAAAGGTTGAAGAATGTTTGATGACTTGCTGTTAGAAAGGTTCCTGTATATCAGTTGCTGTAATTCAGCTTAGTTAATTATGCAGAGTGATGACGGAACATACTCACGTGGGAACACTTGGGCATTGTTTCTGCATTTGTTTACTCCGAGTCTGCTAAGCTCTTATTTCACCAACACAAAGAAAGTCTTTGTCAGCACACATTCGTTAAGGTTTTTGAATAACTTGATAACTGATCTCTGCACTGCTGAAGGTGCCTAATGGTCCATACTAGATACAATGAAGGAAGGAATCTACACTGACACCTCGACTGCAAGAGAAGCAGGAAGCGGTAGGTTCTATACTTTAAGCTATGTAAAAGCTTATGTAAGGTCTGTCTACGTCAGTGCAAGAAACCTGCTGCGCCAGAAAGTTTTAAAGTCAACCTTCTGTCACCACAACTGGAAACTGTCTCCACATTTGTGCAGCATTTTACAAAAACTATGCATAGTACTGCCTTATGTTTTTATTGCATTGACCAACATTTTGATCAGTAATTGTGATTTAATTCCGGATTTTTTGTCAGTAACTGTAATGGATTACAATTACATTTATTTTGTAATTTAATTACATGTAACTAGTTACATGCAAATAATTATTTTCCAGGGCTGCTTGTGTGAAATTTTGCTGTAATTAGTGAATGGATTCTCAAGTTATGGGCAAAAATGTGTTTTGTGACGTCACAGTGACCTTTTGGCCCTTTCCCATACACAGAGCTGGCCTGGCTTGACTTGGTTTGACTCAGCTCATCAGCCCAGCATGGCAGGGGTTTGCATTTCCATTACAACAGGGCTACCTGTTTGAAGGTGCATTTTTAAGTGAAGATGATCCCAAAGAGGCTCAGGTCAGGCGGCCACGTAGCAGTGAATAAACTGTTCATATACGTCTCTGGTATAGGATACATGGTGTTTCCATAATTTCTTCACTGCGGTGTTTCATTATTTAAAAGCTTTTATTATGAAGCAATACAAACAAGACATGTTGTCATTTTGGGTTGGGGGGCATCATCAGCAGTAGCTTAACCACAACCCTGACACAGCTGTGAAATGCTAAAATAATGCAGATACCTGAGTACAAACAGCGACAGAGGACAGAAACTAAATTTCAAAGCAGAGATTCAGTTAGAATCTACAGAAGTACTGAGAGCTGAACATAAAGAGACTTTTAAAAATGTCTTCTCTCTGCTCTCCTGCACACGTGAGCTGACTATTACAACACTCACTTGTTCGAGTGGGAGAAAAGGAGGGTCGTCACTGGTTGGCTGCAGCCGGAGAGACATCACCGCAGGGTGCATGGAGGTGGGTTATGCCCACTTTGGCCCCACTCCAGAGCAGGTTCATCTCAGGCGTGGCTCAGCGCAGCTCGGCCTGATAAAAGTGGTGATAGAAATGCAAATCAGCGCAGCACAGTTTGACTTGGCGCGGCCAAAAGTGCCAGTGGAAAAGCCCCATTTGACCACCAAAATCTAATCAGTTCATTTTTGAGTCCAAGGAGACATTTGTACCAAATTTGAAGAAACTCCCACCAAGCGTTCCTGAGATACAACAGATCACAGAGGTCCTTCAGCATACACTCGTGCACAAGCGATCGCATGATCCCCTCCAGGCTTACATCTGTCAGCATCTGCAATTACATAAAATTATTTTTCTAAATGCTACATTACATGAATATGTGAAACAAATAATGAGCTTCAAGTGTTGATCATGCCACTGAGGTTAATCAACAATTAATTTACTATAATTATAATAGTAATTATATTAATTACATAACAATCATCACAAAACAGTAAATACCTAATACCTTGCATCATTTACAGAGAAGTACAAAATGTCCTGTTAAACAGGTTTTATGAGATGTAACTTAAGTGACACACAAGGTGTGGTGACAATTCACACATTAGCTCACAACACGTAAATAACACCAACATTCACCACGGCAACAGACAACAGTGTGGCACAGTATGTCAGAGTGTGTGGTGGCCTTTTAGAGAGTTGGCATGTCAACTATGGTCGCTAAGGCTTTCTCAATCTTATTCATTTCACTTCACCCATTGCCTGAGAGGTTGTGAAACTGAAAGATAAAGCACAGTCGCTGACAAAAGATCATGTGTGGCAAACAGTCACAAAACACATCAGTGTGTGGCCTTTAACTGAGCCTTTTCAGTCATATCATTTTCATATTTTGCTTCTTATCTGTTATGAGGATTTCTTTTCACTCCTGCATCATTTTTTAATTCCTTCATTTTCTCATCAGTTATGGCAAAGCTGGAAATGCTAAAATGAGGAGGTACTTTCATTGTGAGTAAGGTTTTGCAAACTGTTGGCTTTTTTCTGCTTAGTATGCATCAGCTATTTAAGAAAATGACTCAACCAACTCATTTCAACTAATCAGAGAGGTTGTGATATTTGATCAAAGTGTTGCCTAAATACAAAGCAATTAATCACTTGGAGAACACGAAAGATTCCAGTCAGCTAAACATTTAGAAAATTTTGCACAACTTTATTCTTACCAGGAAATGCCTTAATGATTTACTGAATAATCTCATTTGCAGATTGTGTCGGCCAAAACAGCAGCAGCACGAGTTACAACAAGATGTTTATTTTTATAATGAGTAATGCAGATTTACAATGAACAGCAGCCAACCAGTCAAGTTGCATTTTACATGTTACATAATAAAAGTGTTTTTAATAAATAGAAGCCCTGAAGGACATTTCTACCGGCTGTTTCTGATCCTCACCTTTTCTCCATTCTGTTTTGTCTTGTTACTTTTTTGTTTCGTTACATCTTTTTTATTTTTTATCTTTTTACGTCTTTTATGTCATACTTTCTTATGTCTTTTTCATCTTGTCAAGTCTTTTTCATCAGGTCACGTCTTTTTGTCTTATTGCATCTTTTTCGTCTTATGTCCATTTGTCTTATTGTATCATTGAAATCTTATTACATCTTTTATGTCCCCGTTGTCTTTGTCTTTTACTTCTTTTTTGTCTTGTTACATCTTTTTTTGTATTGTTGCGTTATTTTTGTCTTTTTGTACGCCATTTTTGTCCTGTTAAGTCTTTTTCATCTTGTTATGTCTTTTTCATCTTATTACATCTTTTTTGTTGTATTACATATTTTCATCTTGTTAGGTCTTTTTTGTCTTATTGCGTCATTTTTGTTGTTACATCTTTTACGCCTTTTCATCTTGTCAAGTCTTCTATGTTGTTTTTGTCTTGTTATGATTTTTATGTCTTTTTCGTCTTATTACATATTTTTGTGTTGTTGAGTCGTTTTTGTCTTGTTCTGTCTTTTTCATCTTATTATGTCTTTTTGTCTTATTGTGCCATTTTAATCTTTTTACATCTTTTATGTTGCTTTTGTCTTGTTAAGTCTTTTACATCTTTTTCATCCTGTGACGTCTTTTTCATTTTATGTTATGTCTTTCTTGCTTTTTTGTCATTTTTGTTTTGTGTTTTTGTCATATCCATTTAGGTTAAAATTGGTGTTGATGTTTGGAAGGCGGTGTGCAATGATGCAAACTAAAATTAATCACAAATTTTCCTCAAATGCATTCAACTTCAGTAATGGGTCTGTTTTAAAAATGTAAGAAGTAGAAAGCACAGATATTTTTGTTAAAATGTAGCAGTAAAAGTTGTCAGAAAAAACTCAAGTACAGACACCTGAAAAAAGTATTTGTACTTAGTTACTTCCCACCTCTGTCAAAAGCAGATGTAATTCTGAAGACTCATCACTGCTCTGTGCCAGCATAGTACCAACCAGACCATGTGGAAACAGCACATAGAACAAGTGCCTTCAGGCATCTTTTGGCACCGTGGTCACTGAGTACAACCACAAAAACCAACCCGAATGAACCGGCTGGTTCAGAAGCAGCCAGAATCCCAGCACAGGGACTAAATGGGTTGCTAAATGTCCATTCTTATTATCCCCATCTCGCCTCATCTATCTCTGCATGCTCACCTTGGTCCAACAAGGTCTTGATTCACTGTAACTGGACCTGTCACTCTGCCCAGCGCCCCTGCAGAACCTCAGTTGACCAGGCAGCAGGCAGGAGGCCAAACAAGGCTGTAACTCTCCGCTAAATCGCTGACACACGCCTTTCCTTTCTTTGCTGGACCCGCAAAGGCTGCACCCTGGTGCCACGGGGCCCCTAAGTCCGTCCCGATTAAGACACCCGTGAGGTGCGTGGAGGGGAGAGGGAGCTGGGGGAGAGCTAAATGTGTCTAATCCCACAGTAATTAAACAGCCAGAAACAAAGGACGGCAGTATGAAATATTAGACTTTAATGTAAATTTTTGGAGGTAAACTTTCCCATGACCCTTTCACTATTGTTTGACTTGTCTGTAACTTACATTACCAAAAGTTTATTGGTTGATGCGTTGAAGTTTCTGTAAATCCCTTTGGTGAGTTAAGAGTTATTACAGCAGCTGTGATGGGGTTAATTTATAAGTCTATGTGGAAGAAAGGAATTCTATAGTACCCGCTGGCCTGAGTTCAATGCGTGCAGTCAGGTCAGCACTATTACACGCACTCTGTACGCTCACGTTCCAAGAAAGGGAATTCATGAACTAAATGGTACCATGCAGCCATGAAAATACAGAAAAACTGCATGTGAAGAAGTCTTTTCAAACAGACAAACATTTTTTCTTTCCTAAGTCCCACCCCTTTTTGCTCTGTGCACCAATAACAGTAGAACAAACTTGGTACCAAGTGGAACCTTAGTTGACTTTTTCCTTTCCTGTCTCCTATACTTAGATATGCTATGTGCTAGACTTGAAAAGTAAGCATATATAATATATATATATATATATATATATATATATATGTAGTCACATCATAAATTAGCTATGGCAACAGGTGCATGTGTAGATGCAACAGCCTGTAGCTCCTTCACAGTTAGCTACTTTTTTCTTTTAATGTGTTATTTATTTGGCTTTATTGCAGAAAAAAGTATAATCTATAATAAAAATACAGTCGTAGGCACTGGAAAATGAAGCGTGGTTTGGATTAAAAAGCAGAAAACCCTGAAGGCATCCACAGTTTATTCAGCATCTTTTGACCGAGAGGTCAGATTGCATTGCTGTGGACACCACCCCAGAAGGAGAGGAGAGACCCAAAGATCGCGGGTCAAGCTGTTGCACTTGATGAGTGGATTGGTTCTGAGCTGACAGGGTGCAACACAAGACACCAGCAAGATGAGGGGAAGTGGTCTCTGTGCTCAAACACAGTCAAAGTTGATGGACACTGTTTCCCACCTACTGAACTTTTTATGTGAAGATGTCGACCATATTATCAGCATCATTTTGTTGCTGCTGCAACCTGACACAAATTTAAAAATGCACCACAGAATTATTTCCTGGATGTACATGCATATATGTAAATATGTGTATTGTTTTATTTTGTTTTAAATGTTATCCTGTTTCATTATGAATTCAGTCAATTATCTGTATATATGTTGTATTTTGTGTTTAGCATGAGGGAACTGCAACTTTAATTGCATTGTACAACCCTGTGTTGTACAGGCTACCAAAATACTAATTAACTAGCTATCGAACCATCGATGTAGATCACTAGCTATAGCTAGCTAGTTAGCTAGTGTTTCACTAACATTAGCTGTCAGATGTAACTACCTAGATCAGGGGTTCCCTTTTAACTTTGAAGGTAATACAGTCTTCATAGTTAATCAATGATGATTCTTCCCACAAAATGTGATAAAAGTTCAAACAAATTATTCTGCCTTTTGTTTTGGACCCCTACAAACCACTCAAGGACCCCTGTTGTTCCCCAGACTCTAGTTTGAAAACCACTGAGCTAAATTATTTAGATAAGCTGGCTAGTTAGCAAGTGTTTTGCTAAGATTAGCTATCAGATGTAACTAACTAGTTAACGGTTGATGTACGTTACTTCGCCAGTTAGCTAGTGCTTTGCTAATATTATCTATCAGATGTAACTAACTAGCTAACAGCTGATGTAGATTGCTAGCTATCAAGCTACTCAACTCAAACTTTATTTATATAGCACATTTCATACACAGGGCAACACAGTGTGCTTAGCATTTAGCTAACACTAGCTAACTTCCAGTGTGACTAAATGTTACTTTGACTGGACCCCCGGCAACATCTTTTAACCATCTTCAAAATTTGAATTTTATTTTCCTCAAAGACGAGTCTAGCACACAGCATATCTAATGGTGTGTTCAATTTGAACTGGGAAGTCAGAATTTCCGAGTCTCCAGTTGGACATTTCAACTGGAACGCACCCCGAAGTCAGATTTCCAACTCAGGAAGTTGGAAGAACCTAATCAACCCCGACCTCAAAATCCAAGATGGCTGATGGGTGCATCAACATTATTGTTATTATTGTGTTTCAGTCACAGTACTGAGGACCTGCTGCACTGGTGTTTGTAAGCGCAAAATACTAGTGTGTTGTTGTCAAGCACAAAAAGTTTTTTTTTTCCAAATTGTTGTACTGAAATGTGGTCAACACGGGCATGATGTCATTCCCAGACTTCTAACTCAAGAGGTTAATGGAAGACCGGTTCAAAAAGGGGCAGAACGGGTTAAATAGACAGCAGCAGAATGAGCTTAAATTCCTCTGAAGTAGTAAGGAGGAGCAAAAGTCACAGACTCCCTGGAACATATGAGGCCATCACAGTTTAAAAGTAAAAGGAAGAGAGCAGAGGATGTGTTTATCATCCGATCTATGCATAATAATCACTGCAGCTGATGTGATATTAGATCAGTATCATGAATATTCTGTCACACCAGCACTACAAACAGCACTAATGCAATACCAAGGAGTTAAAACTGGCACACTGTCCTTCATTGAAAAGATGGAAGAGGACACGTTATGATCTCAAACAGGGAGCCCTCCTCCCTCTCTCTTCATCATTATGTCCAATTAGAGAAATGTCACTCCCACCGCCTCCCCAAACCGTGCAAAATAGAAAAACAGATGTCACATGGCATTAGAGCGGGGCTGCAGTGTTTGCAGAAATTCACTGGAGCATCTCTGAGGTCTGCAGCCTGGGCCAAATGAGGTAAAGGAGGACCAGAGCCAGCGAGAGGACATGCCAGCAAGCCTGCATGTCTTCTTGTGAAACCTTATTTTATTCAGTTAAAAATTTTCCAGTACATTCATTTACGACTACTGTCTCAATCACTGCCAGTAATTTAAGACAATTTCTCCATAAATGTCAGAACAACGGGCCAGTTGACGGGTGAAAAAATGGTGCAAAGAATAGAATTCACTAGAATTTTCCAGTGGAAGTTTGGCTCGGTCCTAAACCCAGTCTGACACATCTGTCCCCGCAGAACTGTTTCTCTCACACACATGAAATTCAAGAGTTGGGCCAAACTACCGGTGTTATTACCATTTATAGACAGTTCTCACGTGGTCCATAAAATACAATCTAAGAGATAAGGGTTCCAAAAGGGTTCCTTCTGAAGGGCTGAGGTTCTACCAAAACTGTCTGCCTCTGAAGATCCTTTTCTGAAGAAAGTGTTTGCAAAGAGTAAGTGTTCCAATAAGAACCCTATTCATCTAAAGAACCATTTTTGTAAAGAAAGGGTTTGCAAAGGGTTCTTTGTTACAGTGAGTGGTCCAATGAGAACCCTTTTTGGAAGAAAAAGAGTTTTGTTAAGGGTTCTTTGTACAACAATATAAAAGCATTCTCAGAAGAACCCCCTGGGTGGGTTCTAGATAAAACACTTGGAATATAAAATAAAAGGATTCTTGGGAGAACACCCTGCATGGGTTCTAGATAAAACCCTAAGAATGTAGAGGGATTCTTGCTGGAAGGTGGAAAGATTTGGACAGGATCCCAGAAAGGATTGTTGAATTCCTTGAAGAATTCTTTCATCAAGGGTTCTTTGTACCATAATATCAAAGGGTTCTCAGTAGAATCCCCTGGGGTGGTTCTAGACAAAACCCTTTTAATAAAAAGGGGTTCTCAGTAAAACCCCCTGGATGGGTTCTTGATAAAACCTTTAGATTATTGAAGGATTCTCGCTATAACCCCCTGAGTGTGTTCTAGAGGACAACATTTGGATGTCAAAGGGTTCTTGGGAGAATGCCCTGGGTAGATTCTTGATAAAACCCTTGGAATATGGAAGGATTCTCGCTAGACCTGCCTGGGTGGGTTCTTGGTAGAACCTCCTGAGTTCTACCTTTTAAGCATCCTTAAAAGGTGGAAAGATTCTGGACAGAACCCCAGAGAGGGTCACTGAATTCCTTAAAAACCCTTTCAGGGGTTCTGTGTACCATAATATAATTGTGTTCTCAGTAGAACTCCCTGGGCACATTCTAGATAAAATGCTCGGAATATAGATTGGTGGTTGGTGGAACCCCCTGGGTGGGTTCTTGTTAGCACCCTTAGAAGGTGGAAAGATTCCTGATAGAACCTCCAGACAGGGTTTTGGGTGGAACCATTTCACCATAAAAGGTTCTTCCTCTAGAACCTCTCTTAGGGGTTTCTGGGTAAAACCCTTTCCAGATGGTTCTAGGTATAATCCTTAAACTTGGGTTCCAGGTAGAACCCTCTAAAAGGGTTCCAGATGGAATCTTTATAAAAGGGTCTACCAGGAACCAAAAAGCATTCTCATATGGGGACAAGCTGAAGAACCCTTTATGGTTCTTTTCAGGGTGTTTGTTTGTTGTATCACTCTTTCCTGTAATGGGACTGAGTGTTTGCCAGTGTGCTGTGTATGTAAATTTAATGCAAAACTTTATTGTAATTGTGGTGGAAAGATCTCGGCGAGGTGCCACATCATCCTCAGTCACTTATCAGGAGGGATATGAAAAACAAAATTACAAACCAAAACTGTGAAATATTTTATGACAGATTTTCATATCAGATGTTTAACTGAAGTTCTCGCAGCTTCACTGCACCAGTGGAGAAGCTGAAAATGTCAAGTTTGCCCAACAGGAAAGATCAAGAGTTCATCAAAAAACATCAGACTTCATTCATGCCGAATATCCCAACAAATTTCATGGTGATCTGGACATTAGTTTGCAAACGACCTTTTCAAAGATCAATGTGTTCGTTAAGAGGAAATATTGACCTGACAGAGATGCAACAGGAAGAGGTCAGGGATTATTCTGGGTTTTATTTTATACTTTTAGCCATTATTTCTAGTGATAATAACACATGTTTACCAAGTTAATTACCAAATCTGGGGAAGGTGACTGTACAGCTTTAAAACAAATCTCCATGTCAGCAATGTTAGTTATTTAGAAGGGAAAAGGTAACACTAAGACCAAAAGTGTTGGAAACCTCCTGGTTCAACTGGTTCCTGGTTTACCTGTTCAAATGTGGAATTATCACGACATTGTGCTACCACTCCATTTTACCCACAAACTAGAAGACTGCACTCTGTTATTTTTTATTTATTTATTTATGTTTGGTCATTAACAGTAACAGATTACAATTCCATTTATTTTGTAATTTAATTACATGTAACTAGTTACATGAAAGCGGTTACTCTCGGTACCAGTATCTTATTAGAAATTGAAATTTTGTTGTAAATAGGGAATTCATTCTTGAGTTATGGCACCTTTGACCACCAAAATCTGATCAGTTCATACTAGAGTCACAAGAATGGGATTACCCAAAAACATGTTACCAGCAACTGTGTATCAGTACAGAGGTAACCAATGGGAATGATGGCCAAAACTACAAAAATATTGCTAAGAAGTTAACAAAATGTTACATTGTTTTCTAGGAAGCTAAAAGGTTAGTAAGGTGTTACATTGTTTCCTATAAAGGTAAAGCATTAGGATAACATTAGATTGTTTGCTAAAAGGTTCAGAAAATGTTAGATTGTTTTCTAGAAAGGCAAAACATTAACAAATGTTTCAGTGTTTGATCGCAAGATAGACATAAAGAAAACATTAGATTGTTTGCTAGTTAGCTTAAAGTCAACAAAATGGTACATTGCTTGCTAGCTAGCTAGAATGTTAACAAAACATTGCATTGTTTGTTAGCAAGATAAAACATTCACACAACATTTGTGAGCTAAAAAGTTAACAAAATGGTACATTGTTTGTGTGCAAGATAAAACATTAACAAAACATTAGAGTGTTTGCTAGCTAGCTAAAAAGATAACAAAACGTTACATTGTTTCCTAGCCAGCTACATTAACAAAATGTTACATTGTTTGCTAGCTAGCTAAAAGGTTAGCAATACATTACATTATTTGCTAAAAGCTAAAAAGTTAGCAAAATGTTACATTGTTTCCTAGCATACGAAAAGGTTAGCAAATGTTATATTATTTACAAGCAAGTGAAAAAGTTAACAAAACAGTACATTGTTTGCTAGCTTACTAAAAAGTTAACCAAACATTACAGCTTGCTAAAAAAAAAATTATCAAAATATTACATTGTTCGCTAGCTAGCTATAATTTCTCCTCATTTTAGAAAAAGTGGAATTATCCTTTTAGATCCACTGAAGACCATAAATACTGCATTTCACAGTAACATAGGAAGTGGTCTTGCTCTGGACTTGAATGTTGGACGGACCAATAGATTGACAGATCATCAGCCAATAGGCTGACATACAACTTCATTCTGGCTTTTCACAACTGATGCAACAACACTGAGTGCTTACGTTTTATTTACTCATCTATGAATGAAGGAATGCGAATTCCTGTGAATTCATGTGAGAGGAAACCTGAGGCTTCCCTTTGTTATCAGGATGATGATGCATTATTAAAGCACCACAAGAAAGGAGTCACTGTTGTGGCAGCAGCAACCAGTACGTTCAGGACTGCACTGGTTCAGCCTCACTCACCGGCATGTGATCGTGACTCGTCACAAACTCACTCTGCTTCTCCCCCTCTCTCTCCTTCCTCTACCTCTCTCTACTGTTTTATTTGCTTTTATCTCCTCTCTCTCTACACGTCACCACCTGTGGTTCTTTATTCTAGAGCCATTCTTCATCCTTTGTTTACTTTCTCTTTCTGTCTTTGTAGCTGTACTCATTCGGACGGGGACATTCAGGCAGACAGAAGCTAAAGAATCTTATAAATCTTATTTTAATTCTGCCTCTGTGTTTATGTGATGCTGCTCAAGTTGACCCTGAATCATTCTAGGTTTTTTCACTTCCCTTGATTTGTTGCACTCATGCCCTGACCCAGTTTTGTATGTAGTTTTGTATTTTGTATATCATTCAATTATTATTTCAGTAAATGCAGAACTATGTTCTAAAGGTCTGATGTGAAAGAAAGATTTATTGGCAGAGTAAATACCGAGCCACTGACACAGGCTATGACACACATTTTATAGGCTTCGTATTTTTACAGTTGGTAAAAGTAAGAATCACTGTACATTGTAAAATAAATAAATAAATAAATAGCTGAAACGACTCAAAATTTCAAGGCAAGATACTGTAATATATTTTTGTGTTTTGAGCCCAACTCAAACTCTTATGCTTTGAAATAAACTTTAAAAAGTTTTGCCTATAATCTCAACTCAAAAAATATATACAGATAGTTCAAAAGTTGGTCACAGTGAGCTGTGAACCTTATTTGTCATTATTTTTGTGCCTGAAAATTAAATGGTTTTAACTGAAAATATCATAGTTTTATCCATCATTAACTTTCACTTGAATGAATTTACTGTATATTTTTTAAGATTCAATTTTTTGCTTTCTAAAACTTGATTTACATTAAAAAATAAAGTAAAAGAAAAGGGAGTGATCTCAACAAAAGATTAGTAGCTGGTAAAACTTGGTAAGACTTTGAGTTGGACTCAAAACTCAAAAATCTGTTGCAGTATGTTGCTGTGAAATTTCTTAGTTGTTCCAACTTTTTCATAGACCTACAACAACAATAAATGAAAATTGAAATGTTATGAAATGTTTCTGTATATTTCTTCTTGCCAAAGTCACAGGGAGCCACTGCAGAGATGCATGCGGCTCCAGAGCTGCACGTTGCTGACCCCCATCCTTCATGGGTGGAAGGGGAGAGGGAGCCGAGCTGTTTGCAATCTGCAAGCTACATGCCACTAAGTCCTACACACTGGTCCTTTAAAATTCTTCTTTGATAAATGATGTTGTGAACCCTATAAAGCCAAAAAAGCAGTAATTATATGTGGTCAAAAATTAAGAAAAGAGTGGGCTATGATCTACTGAACCTGGACTTTCAGGGCAAACAACAGTTTCTGAGGTACACTTACAATTTTTCAGTGATTAAGAAACTCACCAAGTGTCCTCAAGTTAACCGGTTTTAGTCCTGATTTAAGCAGTAATTGTTTCAACATTTGTCTCACCCATCTCCACCCATTCTTTTCTTCATATTTCTCTTTTTCATGATTTAAATACATTTTTTATTTGGTTTGGTCCAACCAGTTTTCACTCACCTCAACTGACCCTTCGCTAATCCCCGCCTTCCTCAGTTACTGTTGCTAAGCCTGCCATACTTTACATTCTCATACTGCATTTATGCAATTTCCAGTGAAAACTGTGATTTAACATAGAAATTGGGAGGAACTGTTGAAACACAAGGTCTTTGAATCATTAGAGACATAAATAAAAGCATATTCTCATTTCTAGCTGATGACTGTGGATTTTGGCAGCTAAAATAATGACTCACAAGCAGATTTTATAAGTGTAGCTGGCTGATGTAATATACTGCTAAATTCTTGAGAAGTCCTCCTCCAGCTAACATTTTAATGTTTCCATTTGACATGTTTTAAAACAAGAACCCTGTGACAGTGTTTATGTAAAGTTACCTGACAGGTGCGTGCATGATATAACGTTAATGCTATAAGAATGAGGCTAATGTTCTCAGCGAACATCGGTCAGATGGTGAAATACGGCAGGTATATCTACATGATGACAGAAATACATGCATTAACATAGATAAAGGAAGCACAGGGACTCGATTAGTATAGCAGACTTTGAGACGGTCACCCAGCCGGATCAGCCAGACCGCAATCGCAGAGGACAGCCGGGATAAGAGCTAAGGTAACTCGGCTTAGACCTGAGACAGCAAGTCAGAGAGAGATGCATCATCGTCGACCCACTTTGACTTTGCATCAGCCCACTTCCTCCTCTTCAAACCCCCACAGAGCAAATGCAGATGCAGTGGTTTTAAAAAAGTCTGGCTGGAGGTAAAGTTACCACTGCTAGTAAGCTGTTGTTAGTTAGCCGAGCATGCTAATGTTTGCAGTTTATGTTAGAGCAGATGAAGACAGAGTTTAATCCATTCACCACACGTGTGCTCTTGTGCTTCATGTTTTTGAGACAAAAAAAAAAAAGATGTCACCATCCAGACTCATGAAACAAAGCTCCTCTCTGAGCCTCCTGCACACCTTCAACATGTAGAGAAAGAGAAAGCTTGTCAGTCCTAGTTACGGTTGCTAATCTATAAATGGACAGTTGCTGTTTGGAGGTGGGGCTTGGCGAAGGGTCAATACAAGCTGGAATTTAGCACAAAGGAGGAGCAACACATGTGGCACTACGCCCTAACATTTATCCCCGAACTTAACACCTGGCCAAGTTAACCCGTGGGTGGTGTGTGTGTGGTGTGGTTTGTTTACATGTGTAGCTCCGCCCATTTTTCAGTCATCTACAGCACTCACAGGTGTTTGATTCAGTTCAGCTTGCCTGAGGGGTGTACCACAAATAGAGATTAGTGAGTCATATTAATATTTGAAATATTACACAGCAGGTGATACACATGCTACGTGGCAGATATTAAGACAGTGTTGTGTTTGCCACAACATATTTTCAATATTTTTACAGCTCTCCATTATAACGACTTAATAATATGGACTGAGGTGGGCTCCACTTTGTGCAGAAGAAGAGTCAAATGACGTACCAAACGCCACTTTTTATGTGAGCGTGCATGGAGCCTGAAGAAGAAAGCCTGGGATGACAAATAAAGCTGATAACCACTGTTGTGAAACCTTTTATCTCAGACTGCGGTTTTGGGTTTTGTCAAACCAGGTCATGCTAAAAGAACCTGTCTATGTTGAGCTTCCTTCATGGTAAAGCCCTCTGCTCAGTTTAGTTTAAATCAGGTGATTCTGAGTGAATAAAAGTCGGTGGGATTCAAGACATAATGACTTAGTGACTTCTTTCCAAAGTAACATTTTGTGATAAATGTAAATGACTTACTCTGTAATTCTGCAGAAATGCTGTCATAACTAAACTGATGACCCAGACGCCTCGTTTTGTTTTTTTGTTTTTTCTACGTCCATGGCGGACGTGCACACTATCTCATGTGCTCTCCGTCATTCTTTCTTTCTGACTCACAGGCGGTTACCAGACTACCACACACACTTAAAACTTCTTTTCACGTTCCGCTGCCTCGCAGATCACAAGCCCCTGTGGTTTAAGCCCTCAATGCTCACTCTCACTCAGGAGACTGGAAATAGAAGATGTGTGCGTGCAGCACAGCACACACTCACTAACCTACGGCGCACTGCCATAATAACCCACTCTGTAAATTAACCAAGCAGAAAAAGAACAGTTTCCCGTACAGTATAACAACCTGGAAGTGTTTCTAAGGAAAAATGAAGTGAGCTCCACTGTATTTCAAACCACTACATCATGTTTGGCAGTGCAGAGCTGCTCTCATGTCCCGCCCACACGGTTCCTGTTACCTCAGTTAACCTCCAGAGCCATATTTGGTTTATGTAAACTAAAATGCACAACCAACGTAGATGTAAACAGTCTTTGTTTCCTGCATTTTTGTGGCTTGCAGAGCAAATGAGATACAAATTTATGAACAGTTTGACACAGCCAACAAAGGCCATTACACTTTACTAAGACCAACACTGAACTTAAGTTAAACCAAGTTTATAATTATTGGTAATTGTTTAGCCAACTCAGACAGCAAACTTATGAGAAAGGAGGTATTTGTATGTTCACAAAAAAACATTAATGAGGACTAATACTAAATTACATTTTATCTTAGTTAAAGGAGATGATTTATGGAGCAGTAGTCGAGAGGAAGTGGTGAAAACATGTAGGACATTTAGGTAGCAGGTTTAAACAAAAGTTTATATGCTAAAATAAATATGAAAACAGATAAATATAACTTGCAGTGTGTACGTTGTTTTTTGTGTGTGTTTGTTGTATTGTTTTGTCATTTTTGTTATTGTTATTGTCATTTGTTTGGATTTTTTGTTTGTTTTGTGTTTAGTTGTTTGATATTTCTTTGCCAAATATGATGTGTTGTTAAAAGGGTCGTCATTATGATAAATTACTTTATTGTGATGTTTTCTACTGGATTATTTAAGTATCCGCCTTTTCTTGTAAGAGGCTATGAATTTGCAAATTTATATAATATAATTCATTTATAGAATTTAATTTATTTATATTTGCAGACCAAAATAAATTCTAAATTCTAAAACTAAAACTAGAGGTGTTAGTTAACTGAAATTAAAAAAATAATAATCAAATAAAATAAATAAAATTGTGAAAAAAATAAAAAACTAGAAAAAACTGAAACAATAGTATGCACCTACAAAACCCGACCGGTGCCGTCAGATCACCGCCCACCATGAGTCATGGATCTGTCCGAGGTTTCTGCCTGTTAAAAGGAAGTTTTTCCTCGCCGCTGTCGCCAAAGTGCTTGCTTATGGGGGAATTGTTTCAATTGTCGGATGTAAACAAAACAACTGAGTGTGGTCTAGACCTACTCTATATGTAAAGTGTCTTGAGACAACTTTGTTGTGAATTGGCGCTATATAAATAAAATTTGATTTGATTTGAAAACAAACTAAACTAAAATAAAAGCATGTGAGAAATGTTTTAGTCTTTTGGCCAATTTGGTCAAACTTGCCAGGCATATGTGACAAATATACCTCATACTACAATATAACAAATAAATAAATGAATAAATAAAAAACAAAAACTAGTGCTGCAACTTATAAAAACTAAACTAAAACTAAACATGTTTAAACAAAAAATAAACCAAAACAATCAGACTCACTCTGGAAACTAAAACTAAGCTGAATTTAAAATGAAATTTTAAAAAAAATATGAAAAAGGCAGAACTATAAAAACTCTGCAATCAGCAAATGCAAGTGCGAAATAATAAAATATTCACACTTTCTCAATCTGTGTTTTCCATCAGCTTTGACGCACGAGGATGGTCCTGATTGATCATTTCCTGCACCTCATTTCTTAATTCATAGCGTGTCACCAATCACGGCCTAAAAATAAACTGTTTGTTTCCTGCACTCCTTTCCAGCTAAGTTAAACGCCTCGCCCTTCAGTAGAATTGAAAGCGAGATAAATTACACCTATCTGCAGAGCCTCACGAGATGTTCTATCTTTTTTTTATTTATTTTTTTTATTGTCATTTTTGTTCTCTTTGTTCTTTCTTTTATTTTGGTTTTATGGGAGTAAGTTTGAGGCCTGTAGAACAGATGAGAAGAAACTTAAAGAACAGTGACAACCAACTATTCACGCTGACATAACCATGTAATTCACCTGACATTATGAAGTCCATAATAATCACATTCAAATCCTCAGACGGTCAGACTCTCTTCAGCTGGTATTTATGTCTGATCAGTAACCCCTGTGTTCTCTGAAGTAAAATTTTTGATATTGCCAAAGGAGTCTGGTTGGAGGGAGTGATATTTGTCTTTTATAACAGAGGTAGCAATTTGTTTTTAACACTCCTGCTTAGTTATGTGGGAGGACAACGCAAGAGTAATGTATTAGAAAGATATTAGACATGTATTAAATATATTTGCATGATGCCAACACATGTGTTTCACTCTTAGTGCATACACAAAATGTAGACTCTGATCATTTTAAATAATACACAATACAAAAATAGCAAAAATATATAAATAACAAAAATACGAATTAGGCCTAATAATAAAGATAAAAGAACAATAATAGGCCTGGTCGTGGTCTTGAATATGATGGGCCTCCAAAGTTGTTTGTGGAAAGGAAATAGTTTGTGTAAAATAAGTAATGATTGAAAAAAGTCTAATCATAACATAAATTCGGGCTTTTCAAACCTTTTCACGGACCCCCTGGCAGAGTGCCACGGACTCCTGGGTGTCCCCAGACCCTTGTTTGAGAACCACTGTTTCAAGATGCCTTTAAATGACATTCTGGTGGTTTCCAGTGCAACCACCATATATCCATTTCTACACATTTCATCGTTTCGGTTTGGCAATCAGACACCAATCTGCATATTGAGAGTCAAATACAAGTTGACAACTTTACCACAATGTCTACACTGATAATACAGCCTTAAAGGGACAATTCACCCCAAAACCCAAAGTACATATTTCTCCTCTGGCCTGTAGCGCTGTTTATCCGTCTAGATTTTTTTGCCACGAGTTTCAGAGTTTTGGAGATATCGACTGTACAGATGCCTGAATCCTCTCCATTATAAAAGGACTTGATGGCACTCAGCTTGTGGTGCTCAAAGCACCAAAAAAATACACTTGAAAAATGTCAAAATCAGTGTCTCTTTCCAAGAATCACGACCCAGTTGCTCAAGATAATACACACCCCTGTTGTGAGCAGTGTCTTGTAGTTCCGGTCGACTTTACTGCAGAAACAAAGTAGTTCCTACATGAAACTGCTCAGAACAGGGTGTGTATTATCTTGAGTAATCGGATAATGATTTTTGGAAAGAGACTCTGGTTTTGAAATGTTTGTGTGCATTTCTTTGGTGCTTTGGTGCTTTGTGCATCACAAGCCATTTAGTGCCATTTAATCTAAAAATCTAGATGAACGAATATCTCTACGGTCCAGGGAGAAAACTGTCCCTTTAAATGACACGCTGGTGGTTTCCGGTGCGCCCACCATAAACCCATTACTGGATATTTCATCATCTCAGTTTAACAGTGAGTCACCAATCTGCATATTGAGAGTTGAGCAGAAATCATCAAACCTGCAACAATACCTACATTAGTGGTACCGCTTTTAAAGATTCTTGTATTTGCTCGGCTTTAATAATAACTGGCAGGACTTACATAACACGGCCTTCACATTTATATAAAGATGTTCCTGCAGGGCTGGTGAGCCCATAATCAGGTCCCTTGAAAGACAATTACTTGAGGATTTAATGTGAACATTTAATCACCTGTTCAAAAGAACAGGAACACTGACAGGTTAAATACTATTTGCGTCACTGGAATGAAGTTCTACGTGGAGCGAATATGACTGGTATTTAACAGGTGGGGAGGTAGGAAGCAGTTAGAATCACTATTATTATGACTTTGCAAGGTACTTTTGACCTGGACAAGTAACACTTATCATAAAAGTAAAGATATCATAACACTGATCACACTCATGTTTTTTGTTTTTTTTTATCTCTGTGTGTATTAGCTGTTGTTTCTTTGGGAAGTGATATGATGATTTTTTTTTTTTCAGGTATAATTTGCTGACAAGTAAAAAGAAAATGATGAGAGTAAACTGAGCCAAAAGGCAACAGCCGAGGCACGGGCAGCCACGGCACAAAAACAGCCGCCTGGGCCGTTCATTAGCAGAGAAACACCCTCACAAAACACTGGATCCTTGTTCCTCTGCACACATCACTGCACACTATCCGGCATGTTGCAATTTTGATGGCAAAAATCCTTATTATTTTGATCGGGTGTGAGGGAATTGAAGTAATGAGTGTGTTGGATGGCCATTCAGGCTCTGCCCGAAAAGGTGGAGACACTTTAACCGGCTGTAATTCAGCTGCTGGGCCTGAGGTTTCCCACTAATGGCACTTTTAAGGACCACATGCTCTTATGTAAGAATAAACACAAGGAGAGGAGGCGAGCTGGCCGCTCAGATACAGGTGTGAGTGAGCAGAAAAAGAAAATCCTTCTCAAGATTTCCCCGGATGCCAGAAAGGCATCTTAATTCATTCTGACATGTCAAGAGCACAGACTGGAAAAGGTCATTTCTCAGTGAAATTATCAGTCAGAGAAAGTGGGCAGCAAGTCATCTTCCCGCTCTTGCATCATATGTCGTTCCTGTTTCACTGCCACCGTAGGTTCTTCTGCGTGCTTGAAAGGGGAGAGTGATGCCACTAGTTTAGTTTAGTTTATTTAATTTATAACAGGACAGCGTGCAGTGGCATTAATTATTCCAGGGAAATAAAAAGATGGCTGCACCAGATTTAGCAGGAAAGCTAAATCCTACACACGGTCATTTAAATGTTTATAAAGAGTTGCAATATCCCCTGGCACGAATAATGAAGTGAGTCATCAGTGGCTTGAATGACTCTCCTGTTTCCTGCACTTAGAGATGCAGATATGCTATGTGTTGAAAAGAAAACCAAATGTTGAAGATGGTTGAAAGACCTGTAAAAGTTACACATGGAGACACTTATAGTAGTCCACATATAGTAGCAGACTCCACAGTGATCTGGGTTGGATTATTGGTTCAATAATCACCTGTTGTCTGTTAATGAATTTCCCCTTGGGGATCAATAAAGTATTTCATATTCGTATTCGTATTCATAATAAGACGAAAATGTGACATGATCAGACCGAGGAATTAACAGTGTTAATAAGAAGGTTTTTCTTTGGGGTAAATTGCACGATTCTCCATAGATTAAAAAGATTCATTATATCTTTGAGGAAGCTGAGTTACACAGTATATGTAGTAATAATTTAACATGCAGCTTAAACACAATTAGAAGAATGTTACTTGTTAGATTTGAGGCAAAATGGTTAAACGATATTTTTTTAAAACAGAAATTATGAACATATATTCAAATCAAGCACTCTTATGGCTCTGGATCCTGGAGGATGACAGGTTATGTGATTTATGTGACTTAGGAGAAGTTGAGAATGAATCACATTTTCGTCTGTATTTTTCTCCTTTTTATGATGAGTTAAGAAAACCTATATTCATTGAAATGTCTGTTCAAAATCCAGAAATGTTCTGGTGGTCTGATTATGACAGAATGAAGCAGTTGTTTAACTTTAATTTTTATAAGTTGGCTTACTCTGTTTCAAAAGTTTGGAAAAAAGCATCAGGGTGGTTTGTTTGTTTAACATTAATTGTAATCAATGTTGCTACTCTGGTTTCTGGTCTGTTTTCTAAATAATGGTGTCTTGTAAGCCTGTTTGGGTCACGTACATTGCTTGTACATGACACAATAATAAAAATTTATTAATTCATTCATTGTAATTAGTTAGTTGTAAATTAGCTAGCTAGTTAGCTAGTGTTTTGCTAGCATTAGTTATCAGATGTAAGGGTGTACTACTCTCTTTAGAACTAGATACCAGATGCAAAGACAGCATATATTCAGTCCAAAGATAATTGCTGACCTGGCACATGGGCTAAAAAAGTTCTCCAGCTTCCAGATTTACCTCTGCAGTATAGATGGGTTTCTTTTTTATGAATGTTACAGGCTGTGTGCACATTCAGGGGGCAAAACGGCTTTCCAGATTCACGTCTTTTGCCCATGGTAACTGTTGTACTGTAATAAACTACGGGGTGTGCCGAATAATAAAACTGGTGACTAAGTAAGTTTGTAACCGTAGTCAGGAGATCATAGTTTACAGTACCACGTTCTTCTCCTTCCTCTCTAACCTTAACAATAACTAGTGCACTATTAGATAAAATACTTTGGTAAACAGCTTCTCATTGCTCGCCTCATTTTTGAATCTTACCTCAAAAATTGTTTGAAATATTAAACTGGCAGCCTTTGTAATTATTCCCATTCCTCCTCTATCACGGTCACTCTCCTCCAATCCATTCGTCTTTAACACACAGTTTAAAATGGGGACCTTTCCGGGGACAGGCTGGGAAAACAGGGACATCTGGTCACCGTATTGCCCACAGTATATCTAAGCATAGGAAACAGGAAAGGAGAAACTCAAAGGTTCCGCCAGGTAAAGGAGCCTTAGGGTGTTTCCAGTTGTTGCTATAGAAAAACCAGCCAATTGCAGGATCCCACCAGCAGTCCACTTCCTTGTTTTGTTACTGTTGTTTTCACACCTAATGCAAACCCTACCCGAGTACACGTGACCCTGGCATGGATCAATGAACCGTGCGACACATTAATCACACAGACTGGACTTTGGGGTCAAGTCAACTCACATCCACGCCCGGATTAATTTGATCAAAAACAGGAAATGGAAAAAGTAATTTCTTAGTTAAATGATCAGTCAGCTGGTCATCTTCCTGTCCTTGCACCATATAGGTGCGGTGGTTCCTTAGTGCTTCTTGTGAGTAAGTGTAAATATTGGTAATAGTGATGCGAGTGCATGACACAGAGGTCAATCTACAGGATGTCTGTAATCCTCAGACCTTATTTGTAGCGCCTGTCTTATGCAGCAGGGAGGGGATGTCTGCTGGGACTGAATCAGACTAAATATCCTTCCTCACAATAGTCATCCCTGCTGTACAAACACCAAGTGAGACAAATCGGAGAGCTGCACAACAATGAACAGAAAACGGAGTAATTCTTGAACTAATAAGCAAACTTTGATGCTAGAGGCCACTCTATCGTCATTCCCAAGCTCTTTCATGCAGGAAAAAAAGAAAACAGTTCAAAAAGGCATCAAGGTGGTGGTTTAAATCTTTCTTTGAAGCAAATAATAAAAGCAAACACCAGAGGGCTGAGCAGAGAGGAAGCAACCGCACACACAGCCTTTGACTTCAGGAATTTTCATTGTTTCAAGGGAACAATTAAACCCGTTCCTCGATGCTATTTTAAACACCTTTCACAAAAGTGGATGATGACAACTGAGGGCAGATTTCTCACAAAACATTATAGTCGAATCTGTTTCCTATGAACTTTTATGATTAAAATGTCATCTGCATGTTTAGCAGATGAGATTAAGCTTCCTTGTTGCTGCATGTTGGGCTATTTAGGTAATTAACAAAATGAGCCAATTAATTGCCAAAAACTTGGCTATGAATTTACTTTTAGTTAACTTGGAAGGGTGATCTAAGAGTGAAACTCCATGTGACGTCCAGACGTCCCCAAGTCCCGAATGTTTCTCTTTTTCTATGAGCAATGATGTGCAGGTCCCCCTCCCCACCCCTAAGATATCACCCACCCCTGTAGGATAAAGGAAGGTAACTGTTATGAAACTGTACGTTAGAACATGCTCGTGTGTCTTACTAATTGTTTGTACTTTATTAGCCAACTTGAGTGGCTTAAGCAGGATTCATGCAAGGAGAGTTTTTTTCTTGTTTCTTACAATTATCAGATTTTTACAAGTAAATTCTACATTCTAGTAAATAAAGTCTGAAATAAGACTTTTCCCCATATTTCTTTCATTAAATATGATTATTATTAATGATAGTTTGCTAATAAGGGAATGGCACTGGGGCTAGACATGTTTTCTTCTATTTTTATGTATTATACCTTTACTTTCAAAAGGGACAAATTTGTCCAAAAAAGAAAAAAAGAAAAATGTCTGGAGCCACAACTATTAAATTCCCTATTTTCCTTGGAGATATTTCTGTTTTTGGATTTGGCATCCATAGCTAACCTCTAGGGAAACTCAAAACTAGCCACTGGCAAAATTTAGGGGGAAAGGCACTGACCCATGGACATAGACTATTACTTTTTTTTCATTTGATGTATCGACTACGCATTTTTGCAACTGGAGAATGTAGGTATGCAACAATAAGTGAAAATTTAACCTTTATTAATTTCGACTGACCCATTTTTCTGACCCCTGCATTATAAATTTCATTAACATTAAGATAAACTTGGTAAATCTGTGATGATTTTAGATTTTTCTCCCCTTTTTTTTTACCTAATTATACTAACTTTGCAAATTACCCAACATGCATCTCTTACCAACCATTTGGCCTATAGATGAACTTTCAGTCATGAAAGTTTTGTTTTTTGTTTGTTTTTTGTTTTTCAGGAAAGACCATTACTGGGTCTAAGAAATAAAAAAGAGAAGAAAAAAAAGTAGACTATTACAGACCAAGGAAGCAAAAAAGAGTTTCCTTGTTACAAAATCCAGAACTGAGAATAATGTAAATCCTTCAACTCTGTTTTGAAAACCAAATGACAACTGGATTTTGTACATCATGCACACACTAATATATTATTTTTCAAAGACAACCAGAAAATACTCCACCACATAGAAAAAAATAATCAGGTAAATCACTCTTGGTTAGCACTGTTTGTGTAGTTCAGTGACTGATGATGCACATTTGGATGTCTTGTCTTTGGTTGAGAGGTTTCTTGTACCAGTTTGTCCAAATGAGCCTGAGCCTGAACAGGAAAGTGACAGACTGAGCTGAGGAAAGTCATTTATAGACCAGTAACACGATGGCGCCCCCTTGTGGACGACAAATAAATTAACACAACAGTGCTTAAAATATCTGACTAACATCTAATTTATGAAATGAGAAGTTGTGTCCACCCTTCACCTTTAATGGTACTTGGTCAGGGCCATGTTTACATTTGATGTGGTAGTTGACTGTTTAAACAAACATTTTATAGTCTGTGATAGTGAATTCAGTGTCACTTTGGGTGATTCTCCAGGACTCACCAAAATATCATCATGTCTCACTCTGTGGGTGATGGTGCAACCTGAACAAACAAATAACTTCAGCAGCGTACCTCTCATGTGTTTATTGCTGCATTCAAAATCAAGTTATGCTTCAGGATAATTGTCCAAATATAAATTATACACATGATCACTATACACATACAGTTGATATGGAGAACTATCACTGCATAATAAATAATATAAAGACAAGAGAGGACAGAACTCCTTCACACTGTCTTGGTGATTTGTAGTAAACTTTATTAGAGATGTAACATTTCATTCTGAGACCTTTTTCAGGTAAAACTGAGGAGTAAAAAACATTCCAGACAAATATAGACAAAACCTCCTCAGGGGACGCCAGTCAGGGACGATGAGCTGTCTGGAGTGTTTGTTGCAGGGCCGGCAGCAGGCTTTTTGTTTCCCTGGGCGCCCCCCCCAAAACATCACCACCACCATCATCAAATTTTTTTTATTATTATAAATTGAAGTACAAATCACGTATCAAAGAATTAATACATTGTTTTTGAAATTTTACCAACTACTTTTACCTGTTAGTAATGTGGATCTGCTGGTGTTAGACGGTGTTTGACCTGCAGGCTGTGTTTCACTGTAGGTAGCAACAATAAACAACAACGACAATAATAATAACATACTGCAGTGTATTATCAGTTACACAGAGACCACCAGTGATTAGCTGAGCTCACATACTTCACAGACTGTGAGGGATCACATGTCTTTTCTCCAACAGCTGGGGACTTCTTCATCTTTCCTGAGTGGAAAAACTGCTGCAGCCTGTTGCAGCAGCTGTGACTAAGTTCAGACTTAGCGTGGTTGTAACATAAATTCTTAATATTACTTTCAGACTTTTCAGTTTGATTTGGACGAAAATTACAGGTGTGGAACCTCCCTCAGACCAAAATCTGGACCGAACAGCTGAATCTTGGTCTGACCGAAAGAGATGGTCTCAGTCCGGATCAAACTGAAACACAGTTTGGTTGGTTTTGAGTATGACAGCTTTTTTCTTTGAAAGCTTCGGACTTTCAGACCAATTACAGGAAGTTCTGGCAGGCTGTCTTCAGAACTGGAAAAAGGAAAAAACAACGCAACAAGACAAAATGAGTCATTGTAACACACGGGGAGAGGAAGACACCAAATGTTGTGATCCAGTGACTTTACAAAGAGTTCATAAAAAGTTAGCCATCACAAAAATTCAGACACTTTTTAATTATTTATCAAGAGGATGAGAGAGAGATGGGGAGGTAGGTGAGGATGACAGGATGTAGGTATGTCATGTGTAGTTCTTTAGTGCATTCACATAGTTGCAGTGTGAACTGTAACTAAAACATGAACCTTGGTTCAGACTTTCAGGTGTGAAAAGGCCCTAAGAATCAAGACATTGTATCTCTGATAAAAGTTTATTGCAAGTAAAAGTACAGTCCTCTTTCTATGCTCCTCTGTCTATTTGTCTCTCTTCTAAACTGAAGGTGTGAATGAGCCTTTACAGTCAAGATCAGCCCAACCTCTCTGTTGAAATGTTTGCACAAAGTTGCAACATAAGCAGGAACATATAAATAAAGACAGACAATGACTCACAGTTCTAACAAAGGGGTCAAAGATCTCACTGACAAACTGTTGCCCTGAATTTCAACTACGGTGTGTGTGATGACATAAGTGAAGCTAAACAGAAATAGTAGTTTGTTGGTCATAAGCAGTGGTGGAAAGAGTAGAGAAAGTCTGTACTCATAATTTCATGGTGAATAGGTGGTAATTACCAAGTAATATGTTTGAAATTTCTTAGAAATTACCCCCAAATTTCATGACTCATTGTGTGATAATTACCAAGTATCATTTTCATGTAGTGGGTGGTAATCACTAAGTAAAGTATTAAGTTTGTAGTTAATCTCAAAGACATTTCAAACATGTGAAATAGTAATGACCACCTACTTGCATAAAAAGGACACTTGCAAATTATCACATACTTACCATGAAATTTGGGGGTAATTTGTGGGTAACTTTAAGTTAGTCTTTTGGTAATTACCACCCACAACATGAAAACAGTACTTGATAATTATCACATAATTAACTGAGAAATTTGGGGGTAATTTGCAGTTACTTTCTAAGAACTTTCAAGTATATTACTTGGTAATTACCACCTATTTTATTATGAAATTATGGGACCTGGAAATTGAAGTGTTATCTTACTTTTTAACCGTTGATGTTTAATCAGTCTAAGACATTCTTTTGTAATTTTTTTTGTCTCATTGTATGTTCTACATTTCTATTTCGTCCATACGCCCTGTTTTTCATTGACCCATCTGTAATCAGATCACCTGATTGGCTACAAAAATGCAGATGAAAAGTTTGGGCATTAATTCAAATTGTACTCAGTACTCAATTATGAATTTTTAAGTAACTAAGTAGATTACATTGTGTAATAAAAGCTTAAGTACAAGTAAAAGTACAGACTTGAAAATCGGCTAATAAAAATACAAGTTAGTTGACAGTTAGTGGCTTGATGAGGCACTATTTTGACTCAAACCCTGATTAATCACATCCTTCCGATCCTGATTACATGTTAAATTCTACAACAGACTCAAACTGAGACTATATCGGCTCCTAACGTTTATTTTTAATTTATTTATTTTATTTATTTGGGACCTTTGTTTGACCAGAAAGGTCCAACTGAGAAAAAAAAAAAAATCTCTTCTGGCAGGAGGTCCTGGTCAAGATGGGCAGCAAAAAATAAAACAGACAACCAGCAAAACATGTATCACAAAAACAAACCAAAACACAAGAAGCAAATACAAAACATGCAGGGATCAGTTGCTTAAAAACTCCAGCAATAAGACAGTAGACTCCTTCTCAGACACAGAACATCTATAAACTGCATGTCAGACTCCTATAAATCTGTCGTAAACCTCAGTAAACATTGGTAACACATTATGGCCAAAGTATAAGTTAAATACAGTAAATCCAAATGAAATGCAACCCTTCACTGCCATGGGACCATCATGTTTCATGGTTTTTCTTTCACCACCAGATATCAAACTCCGCTGTTGTTGCATTCATCTGTTGTTTTCTTTGGCCGGCAGAGTCAGATGGAAATAACATTTCCTGTGTACAGTTTATGTTAACAACACACATTTATACATAGATATTATCTTACTCGCTGAAGGAGAATTTGCCACAAACCTGCTCTTTCACTGAGGGCAGGATATTTTTGCAATGCAGTTTGGATGATCTATGTATGTGCTGCCTATAAAAAGAAAAGAACAAACATGCAAACTGACTGACCTTTGGTTTCTTTCACAGCCGCAGCAGCAACATTCTTAAAACTTGTTTAATAATTGTTATTGAAAATCACTGCATCCCTGTTGCAATGTTCACTCACAGACAGTTTATTGTCGCCTTAAAGGGTCTTTTTCCCTTACTCCCAGTAATGAAGTCATTATCTATCTCAGCGAACAGTCACATCATGGATATTAAGGCTGATGTTTTTATTTTGTTTTTTACCTTAAGGAAAGGCGACTCAGTGAAACTCCAGCTGATTACTTCAGCTGCAGGCTGTGTTGATGGTGATGCTGGATGATACTGACAATATTTAATGTTCGTTATATTATTGCAGGCTCACAGAGGACACTTATTAGCCTTGAATAACTCACTGTGCAGAGGTGTAAGTCACCCTGGGCATGTGTTTATGTCAGCTGCTGTATGTTTCTGTTATATTGTATGCTTTTTAATGTTTTGACGTGTGCTTTTTTATGCTTGCTGCAACAAATGGGACAAACAGTGAATTGAACTGAATAGGTAGTCTCAAACATGCAGCACTAAATCATATTAAAGATTTAATTAATATGGATTTTCTGTTGTTTCTGTATGTACAGCACATCATGATGGTAATAAAAAAAACTTCTGTCTATTTAAATGGACAGTTGTATAAAGATAAAACACTTCAGACAGCTGTTTATTTAAAGATTAATTTAGGTCACAGCATGTAACGGCTTCAGAATTTCACAACAGCCGTTCCCAAACTTAAAAATGTCACGTCCAAATTTGAAATCTAAAAGTCTTCTGCGACCCAACCAAACTTTTAAACAGGTCCTCAAACAGAGTATGACACCTGTTAAACCGGGTCAGATAAATTAAGAATGACACAGTTTAAATCCTGTGACTTTGTTTTATTAGTTCTGATTACTTTTTTAAAAAATCATGTATTATGTATAATATTATTATATATGATTATAATATAATATTTCATAGTAATTTTAATCCTATAAAATTGAAACTTTAAAAGTTTTATTTATTTTTCATGACCTCTCTAGGCCCTCCTGCAGGGCCTTCACGGCCCACCAGTGAGCCCCAGACCTCACTTTGGGAATCACTGATTTAGACTAAATGCCAGAGAATACCTGTCTTCTCCACGTGAACTCGTAAAACAAAAGACCTTTTTCACAGCAGCAATTTTGGTATGAAATAGTGTAAAGACAGGAGTGAGCATACTGATTAAGATCACTGGAAAGGCTCTGCTACACTGAAAGAAATGTATGTACCTTAATTAGTATCACTGGTAACACCTGCGTTTGTGCAACTACTTCATATCAATATGGCCGCTACAAAAAAGGTCTGTTTTTGTCAGTTTGAATAATTTTCACTGACTGTTAAACTCTTAATAACTCTAAAACATGTGCAGGGTAAGTACAGAGTGTTTTCGGTTGGTTCGTCATTCATCATTAAAAGATTAGTCAATAATACACGATCTCACAGCGGCTGTATTTACTGTATATATTTGTTCTGTGGATGCAGAACATAACGCTCTGGTGCAGGGGTTTTCAAAGTGAGCCAGGAGCGCTTCAAACTGTTTCAGGGGGGCTCAGTGAACGGAAACTGAAACTTAGTTATTGCATTGTTTATCAAAAGGAGGTCACACCAAATGGATTCAGTGTGTGTGATTTGGTTGAAGATTTAGTTCAGGGGTTCAGTTGTTTAGGGATTTTTTTTTTTTTCACTGTTTTCCCCAAAGTGAAAAACTAAGAAATTCCTTTTGACTGTGCATTTGTTGTAATCTGAAGTTACATAAAACAGTGAGGCTGTCTTGGCTCAATTGTTGAGTGTCTATAGGATCAGATAACATAATCGTGCTCACTTAGACATCCAGGGATTGAAACTAAGCAAGTAAACTAGGGGGGCTTTCTGAGCTTTATCTGTGACAATTAAGCTGTTATTAATCAACAATTAAATTAATCTGCATCTATTTTGATAACTGAATCGATTTTGAGTAATTTTTTTTATTTAAAAAAAGGCAAAATTTTCTGATTTCAGGTTCTTAAATATAAATATTATCTAGTTTCTTTACTCCTCTATGACAGTAAACTGGATATTAGTATTAATAGCAATATATTAATAAGTAATATTAATATATTTTGAGTTGTAGACCCAATTAGACACTTAGGACATCATCTATCTATGATCTATGATCAAACAACTAATCAATTAATTGAGAAAATAATCAACTGATTAATCGATGATGAAAATAATCGTTAGTTGCAGCCCTAAAAATATTAGATTAGGCTAAACAATTTCATCATATTTTAAATTGAGGTGATCCAAAAGTAATGGAAAGTAATCAAGTTACATTACTTTAATGATACTATTTTTTAACAGGTAATTAGAAGGCATTTTTGCAGTAACTCCAAACCCCGTTTATATGAAATGAGATTCATGATTTATGCAAATTTCTGACAAGTTAGTTACGAAATATCATCATTTTGTCTTTAAGAGATGATAGAATTGATTTTTTTATGTATTTGGTGCTCTGTGAGGTTATATATAATAGTGAGGCTATATTGACTCAACTGTTTAGTGTCTATGGGATCAAATAACATAATTACGCTCATATAGACAACCAGGAAATGGGAGTAAGCAAGTAAACTAATAGCAGAGTGTCTTCTTTCAAGCTTTGTCTGAGGGGAAGCCCGTCGTCTCAGGCTTTGAAAACCCCTGATCTAACTGAATCCTTCTTCATGTTTTGTTTTGACTCTGGTGATGATTAGCAGACAGCTCCCACATGATTCAACAGGCTGAGACGATTGAGGCAAGATAAGGTCATTGATTTTTGTTTTTATGTGTCATGCACCAGAATGTGCACAGGCTCAGAAGGCACTGCAAAGAGATCAAACAGGAAAAATAATGTGAGATCAAAGAAACAATGTACTGTTGGTAAAACACATTCAAAAATGTACTTTTGTCCTAAAACCTTCACAGATTTATGCATAAGCTCCATTAATTTAAGTAGAAAAACAACTCCCTTTGTCTGTGGGTTTGTTTTAAAATGACACATTTCAAGGATTGAAATGCTGCCTCCAACTACAAAACAGTCAAAGCTGCAAGAGATGAAAGCATTGTTCCGGTATTGACCATGAAAAATAGCGGTGACTGTGTTTCACTTAGTAAAATTGTCACGGTGAAACTGTTTTGGGTTCACACTCTACTGTTCTGTTTAAAATCAATGAGCAGCTCCGTGGAAACAGACACACTTGCTTAGTGATAGAGAACAAACTGGGGCACGTCCAATAATGGATTTTTAGGGGCAGATGCCGACCCTGATATTAGAGAGTAAAAAAATTCCAAAATCGATATATTACATATTATAAATACAGATTTTTTTTTTATATACAGAATATAATATACATCATATAAATACACAAATAGACACAATATTTGCAATGATATCAGGGTGCTGAAACAATAATACTTTCACTGGTATTTTAAATAATTATAAAAGAAAGACAAGCAGAACAAAATTTATGTATCACACATTCTTGAGAATTGGGACAATTCATGTTTTACCAAAAAAAAAAACAAAAAACAAAATAACAACAACAAAAATCTTTAAACTCTCCACACTCTAATTCCTTTTTTTTTTTTTTCTTGCAAAGAAAATCATATATTAAATATATGTAATTGTTATTATGAATTGTGGTCGACGACAAGATTTCATAACTTCATGTGTAAAAGCCTTCAAAGTCTAAAACGATCAATATCTACTGATAACATAGATATTAAAACGTGAAATGACCTTATAATGACCTTTGTTTTAAGATAGATTTTTTGTGTGAAAATGTTTGCCCTTTAAAGTTGTGTCCCATTTCTGTCAACTCTGTCAGATTTTTACAAAAACATGATCTCTATCAGACATAAAAAGATTTAGCTGTACCCAAAGTTCCCCTGTCTCACTTCCTGGTTTACAAAAAGCGCGAATACTGCTCAAGCACTGGTAAACTATCTATACTTTTTGACAAATTTATCAAGTAATATTCCTATCAGATGTGTCGCAACCATAACATGTCAACTCTTTAGCCCTTATAAATCAAAGCCAATTAAGAATTATGGTTTTTCTCTATGGTTGCTCTCAGCAACTTAATTAAGTGGCTGCTCAGTACGACTACACTGTGAAATAAAAAATATAACATTGTGTCTACTCCCTAAGACGTCAACTTCAGAGATGAAAAATCTGACAGAGTTGACATCTACATTTAATTAAAAAAATAATCCCAGGAGATTGGTCCATTATAAAGTTTAATATCCAAGAGTTTGACCTTTTAAAACATATTTTCCAGCAATTGAAGTGTAAAAATCAAAACCCCCTCAAAATACAGTTTTGACCCAATGCACAAGAATGAGAGGTATATATTAAACTCAAATTAAGAAAAAGAATCAAATATACATAAAATGCTGCCTATAAAGTTTTCACATGGATGCACATTGGACATATGACAATACCAATATAGACCAATAAAGCTGGGATCAGGTCAATCTGGGGCAGATAATATTGGTCAATAGATACATCGGTCAGGCTCTAGAACAAACCACCTGATCCCTGACTTTCCTGAAATGGAGGATCAACCAAGCTGAACGGGAGCCCACATAAATATTCCATGAAGATTCTCATGTATTATCTACACACCATTACATCTGGCCTGTGATATTGTGTAAACACCACTTTGAAGGTATGTTCCAGCCAGGCAGAGAGCTGAGAATTGAATTCAGAGTTACCTCTACACAACAGCATTAATATCACACAGTTGGCCCGGCTGCCGGCCCATAACGTGTCTTTGGGGATTAACCAACTTACTGGAATGATACTGTGTGTGTTCATGCTGATGCTGCGAGCGAGGTATCAGGGGAGCTATGAAAGAGCAGATAATTAACTCAGGGGAGGACCAAATAAGTCATATTCTGATAAATTATTCAGTATTTGCAGGCAGTTGAATGCACTCCCCGCTCATATTGCAAGCAACACAATAGCGACTCACTAAAACATTAGCAATTCATTGCTGTCCATTTTATTACCATGCACGGTCATTTCCATCTGGATACGCAGCAGCATGTATTCAAAGGCTGTACAAGTGTTGTCTGGCGCAGTTTGAACACTGCTGAGAGGTGATGGATTAATGCAAGACGGGGAAGACAACCCAGCTGAGAGAGGAGAATAATTTTCAACAAAAATTATAAAATATAAAGAGAGAGATGCATATTTTCTTTGTGATGGGAGCAAAATGTGTTTGTATGAAATGAGATTCATGAATTATGCAAATTTCTGTCGAGTTAGATACGGAAAATCAGCTTTTAAGAGATGGTAGAAATAAAAAAATGGGTCTGTTTTAGTGCAAATGGTACTGTGTATATAAACTTTTCACTGCATCATAAAATGTTAACAACAAATTTAGGTTTGTCTGGTGTTTGTGGAGTCTAGTCAGCTTTATTTTTATGGCCTAAAATCACAGGTTTTCCTCACATGGCTTTACAATATCACCCTCTGTCCTTTCACCTTCAATTTGGATGAGGGAAAAACTTCATAAAATGCCCTTTAAAGGACCAGTATGTAGGATTTAGTGACATCTAGCAGTGAGCTTGCAGACTGCAAATACCTCAGCTCACCCTCCTCTTCAAAGTGCATATATGAACGGTGGCCCCAAAACTTGCTTCTGTAGAAACATGGTGGTGAAACGATGGCGGCCTCCATGGAAGTGGACCTGGGCCTTCTGTAGACATAAATGGCTAATTTTAAGGTAACGATTCTTATTTTTGTGTGATTATATACCAATAAAAATCCATACTTTTGAATATTACATTTAATTTCTGCCTTATTCTGCCATTAGATTGGCCCACACTGGACCTTTAATAACAAATTTTGTTTTTTTGAGTGTTTGTGAAGTCCACTTCAGTCAAGTCGATTTTATTTATGTGGCCCAAAATCACAAATTTTCCTCTAACAGCTTTACAATCTGACAGTCTGACTGACCCTGAATTTAAATGAGGAAAAACTCCCTTCAACTGAAAAAAGTGAAGAAACAGGAAGAGAAACAAACAAACAAGCACTAGATGTCATGTGTACCAAGTCGACAGAAATAACAATAGTGAAATTACACGATGGAGAAACAGAGTGACAACAGATTGTAACTTTATTCAGAATATGGATCTGGGAGGACGCTGAGCAACTTCAAGCTGCCGCCACAACAGGTAGGACCTGAGTCACAAGACCTCCTTTCTGCTATGAAGACAGACTACACAAGCAGCAAAGCTCGAGAATGCAATTCACACAGTTTGCTTAAACTTTTTCTTCCACCATGTGCTGAGCATGTATTATTGTTGTATTATTTAATGTTTCCTGTCTGTCCCAAAGTTTCTCAGGACCGACAAGTTTATTGTAGACACAAAACCAATTCTGTCCCAAGAATTTCCAAACTTAAGGTCTAGTATGTAAAATTTACAGGGATTTACAGTATTAGCAGAATATGGCAGAATATGTGTTTTCATTACCTTAGAATCTGTCTAGAATCTACAGAGAGTGCTGGTCCTCTTCCATGGAATCTGCCATGTTACACCGCCGTGTTTCTACAGTAGCCCACAACAGACAAACCAAACACTGGCTCTAGATAGAGCCTTTCACATTGTAGGTAGAGTTTCTCAGCCACCTTAGTTTCTCCTTCACGCTTGATAGGAAGAGGGTGAGATGAAATATTTACAATCTACAAGGTAGCCACTAGATGTCACTAAATCTCACACACTGGTCCTTAAAGGTTTTGTAAAAGGAGTGAATGCAGTTATTGGCATGGACATGATCACTGTCCTCTGAAGGATGACATAACACAATTTAAAATGAAATTTTAATAAAAAATGTATGAAACTTTGATGAAATTACTTTCAAAAAAGAATTGTACATGATGACACATGAGCCAGTTTAAACTTCCCCGAATGAAGACTGTGGAATGATGAGTGAAAATTCATAAACAAATACTAAGATTATCTTAAGAGTTTTTTTTAAAAACTCTTTTTGACTCTTTTTGCCATGTAAAATAAAGGCATCCTAATTCAAACCTTGGTGCGTTTTTGAAGGAGCTTTGCATTTTTGATTTTTTACTGAGACTGTTTGACCCATGCAATGAGCCCTTCACTTGAAGATCTTAATTTTGAGGCACCACGGTCTCCCTGTATACTGAATATTGTATATGGAGAGAATGACAATAAATCCTATTTGATACCTTGTAGTGAGTACATGGAAACTGGTCTCACATAAAAGCCGAGCTCATGGTTAAACAGCTGCAGATGGAAAAAAAAAAAGTAAAAATATATAAATATATAAGTGGCTAATGCAAAAGACATTTTTCACAGCAGCCATATTGATATGAAAATAGTAGGACACTTCCAGTTATTATATCATCATCTAAAAACCAAAAAAAGGGGGACAATTCCAGTTTAATTTATTTTTATTATGGTCATTTTTGTACTGCAATAAACTATGGAGAAGAGTGAATGATAAAATTGGGTATTTCCACATAAATATTATTTCACTTTGCAGTCTGTTTAGAACATGTGTTTTTAAAAAAACAGGGACATTTCCAGGGACTGGCAGCTCCAGCCAGGGACAGGCCACCAAAAATGGGGACTGTCCCCAGAAAACAGGGACTTTCCAGTGAGCTAACATGCACAATAACAACACCCTGACTCTGTCTGACCTGAATGGAACAGAACTGAACTATCACTGGTAACACCTGTGTGTACGCTACTAATTCATCTCAAAATGACTGCTGTGAAAAAGGTCTATTGAACAAAACCCTGAATCAGTGCTGATCCTGACCTTTGACCTTCTGTAGTGGACAACAAAAAAGGCCTTTTTCACATGGGGCAATAGTGTCACATATCTTGACGATTTTGCTCCTGTCCTTCTTCAAGATCAAACCAGATAAGATTATATAAAAGTTTATTATCCCAAGGGAAATTCTTGTGCTCCAAAATAACAGCAACATAGAAAAACAAAACAAAACATAAAGTATTAATAAAAAAAGGATAGTATATAATGAGTAAATGCAAAACAACCGTGCCTAATAGTATAACAATAGAAATAACAAGTTAAAAAAAAGTAAGGTAAAATAAAATAAAATAGAAAATTAGTTTTTGCAATGACACTGAACGTAATATTATAAGTGAGATTGAAAAGTAAAAAAAAGTAGCCTTGCACCTGATAATAAACCTAATATTGCACCTGATATCACACATAAAATAGCAGGCTACAAGATAATAATAATAATGTAAAATTATATGTAATATTGAACATAATAGTCAATGTAATATTGCACAGTATTAAATGTAATTATGTACATGATGCATGATAATAATAGTGAAGTATCTGCTATGCCCTGAACCCCCGCCCCACCTTTTCCCACATTTAATTATTCGTTATTTTTACTTATTTTTATTTATTTTCTTTCATTGTGTCCATATTATGTTTTATAATGAATTTATATGTGCTATATCTTACCAGCCTGTTGTTAATAAAAAAAAAGGGCGAACTATAATGTTAAAACTATTACTTAATTATCAAAATGATTATTATACCCAGTGGAAGTCCCTGAGCTCTGTTTTAAAAACCACAACTTCATTGTGTCTACAGCGCAAACACACCACAGTTTAAGGGTTAAGTCCTTTTGTTGCCATGGAGATCGAGACAGCGGTCGCCACTTGACAGGCGCATAGAACGAGAGACAGGAGGGGGCGGGGGGGGAGAGGGGGACCGTTGATTGACAGCAGAAAGGGGGCGGGGTCCACGCCATACTGTGCGCTCATTGGCAGATCATTGGTCACGTGATCAGGTTGGAATGCAAATGAAAAGAGTTGCTTTGGCCCACCCCCTGCCGCTCTGCTCTTTCGCTGCCTCTGGTCTACTCTGAGCCTGTCGGATTGATACAGCGAGCCACCGTCCAGAAATGGTGTAGAATATCAGGAAAAACAGCGAGGCAGAGCGGCCAGGCTACACGGCTAAACGCTAACGGTAAGGTGACGTCTGGTTTGCTTCTTGGCACAGGGTGTCACGGTTTGGCAGGAGGGGTTTAGTCACCGTGTGTGTTTGTGTTTGTGTGTGTCGGAACGCGTGAGGTTAATCGGTGGCACTAGCTAACGTCTCCTCGGGGCCCCCAAAAAACAGCAGCAGCAGGGTTTGTTTCTAGCTTGCTTGCTAACGTTGACGTTAGTTTAACGGCTAACTTTAGCTCGCAGACCGTTGTGTAGATAAAAAAAAAAAAAAAACAGCAGTGTGGTGACTAATAACAATCCAAGTAGTGCTAACGTTAGCCACTGAGAAAACGAGCTATGAATGAAATCAGTGCAAGAGTAAACCGTTTAATTTTGATGCTCTGGACAGTTAATAGCGTTTCTCCTTCAGCTTTGCTAATTCTTCAGTTTGCCTCAGCCACTTTAAAAGTGTTGGCTAAAGTTAGCCAGGTGCTTTCTTGAGGAGCTTTGGTCCCACAGGTCATGACCTCTGGCGCAGAGGAGGAGCTAGTTATTTTGACAAGTGTAGGTCATCACTGAGGATGGACCCAGTTCTCCACTGGAGCTGTGAAAGTGTGGCCGTGGCCTTCAGCTGACCCGATTGTGTTCAAAACAATACCATAGTCATAGCTAATGCCTCCTTCACTGTGCCTGTGTTTATAGTTAAGTGTGTGTGCTTGCAACTGTACACACTGCAACTGCAGCTAACAATTGTTTCCATGGGCATTATCTGTAATTTTTTTTTGTCTCAATAGTTTTGCCAGTAACAATTTCTTTTTACATGGTTGTTCCTTTTATGTAGTCATGTGAAAGTTTATGTATGTTTGTGTTCTTGTATAGGTCTGTGTAGTCCAGTGTTTCTCAATCCTGGTCCTCAGGCCCCCCTGCCCTGCATGTTTTAGATGTTTCCCTGCTACAACACATCTGATTTCAAATGATCAGTCATTATCAGGCTTCTGTGGAGGCTTGATGATGAGCTGATTCATTTGAATCAGGTGTGTTGGAGCAGGAAACACCTAAAACATGCAGGGCAGGGGGGCCTGAGGACCAGGATTGAGAAGCACTGGTGTAGTCTAAGGTGGGTCTGAGTAGTCTCTTGTGTTATTCTATGCAGCACCACGGTCCAGGAGAAACGTTGTTTCATTTACTGTGTTTTAGCTTTATATGGTTGTCAAAACCCCCACTGGGCAAAACAATGTTTTTGTTAATGCAATAATTAATGCCAAATATCCACTCATTTGGAAAATTGATGTTTTGATCTGTGCTTTATACAATGAATGCAGCTTAAGTCATCCTGTCCTTGTGATCGCTTTGTTTGAAGTCTTGAATGTACTGAGCAGACAAGAATTTGATTTCTAATATAACTTGCCGACCACCTGCAGTGCCATCTGACTGAAGTTGACCAAGACAATATGCCATCCTGCACTCCTTGTCTGTGTAGGGTTTTTTCAGTGTGTACTACCAAGGGTTGGGTAAAAGAAGTTAGCATACAGCCAACAGACGAGTTTCTTGTTACAGGGCACGCGTGCATTCAGGGGCCAAAATGGCTTGCTAAAGTTGTTGCTGCTTGCTTTTTAGAAGTAAAGTTGCTGAAAGGATCTGAAAAGTCACTATATCTGTTTGCGACACTGGTTGTGCTATGTGGACAAGTGCTGCTTTCTGCCCCCTAGTTGAGCATGCATCTTGATCTGATGATCTTGCACTGAAACCCGTCTATACCTACTGGACCATGACAAATCACGGTGCCTCATTTCAGTGCCACATGCCTGAGCTGTCTATTGAAATAGTTGCCGGTGCGGATGTTACAGACACGTCACTAAACATGTCTAGTTAACACTACAGCTGACAAACAATTGTGTGGAAACAGGAGAAGCATCTGGCAACATATTTTTTTTTCTCTGGGGATGGCAAAGCCATCACCTGCAGGACATGACTTCACCATCCTAAGAAAAAATATCGCACACAGGAGCATATTGAGCATAGATATGAAACATTAGAGGAGATGTGTCACAGTGACTTGCCATTTATATCTATGATGAGAGACCACTGATGATGATGACAGCAGCAATTCCTCAGATTAGAAAATATAATATTCATAAAAAGAGTTGTTGAAGTTTGAAACTGGATTTTTTTGGCTTAGGTTTTATTTATCATGTAAAGTTGTTATCTGGTTAGTGTTTATATATTTAAGTTTACTTTATACTGTTGACACTTAATATATTGTTCAATTTCAAATTCAAATTTAGCTTAGCAATGAAAAATACTGTTCTTTCATATCATCAACTGTCATTTTGTGCTTCTACTTTTTAAAAGAAGTACCGTTTTAGGCACCAGTGCCATTTTAAAAGTATCGTTTTACCATTATCAGAAAAAACCCAACAATATCCCACCCAACCAGGCCAAATTCTAGGGGTAACACTGATGGAAATGACAATAAAAGACAGTCAGGCTACAGTCAAATTGCTTGTTTTGTCCAACCAGTAGTCTGAAACCCAAAGATACTCAACTTTCTAACATATATAACAAAGAAAAGAAGATAAGTCTCCATTTTGACTTTTGACAAATTCATGGTGTCAGCTCTCATGCACATCAAAATTGTATTTGAGTTTATTTTTTACCAGAAACACACCTGCGCAGACTGTCACATCACTCTAATTTTAGGTTAAAGAGTCAAAACAACCACCTCTCTTAAATGAGTACAACAAATAAATTTAAATAAATACAGATAGAAAAAAGAAATCAGTCAGTGCAAAACATCAAGACTGACAAGGTCTCAATGATATTATGTAAAGCCAAGCTCCTGGTACTGATGGAAAAAAAAAAACACTCACTGGCAAACACTCATATGTCAACCTCATACACATATCCTCAGATAGTGGATTAGTACATTAGCGGCTATTTAAACACGGTACAATGCAATGAACCATAATGCACATTTTGCTCAGGCTAATTTAAATCACTATTCTTCAGCTATGGTCACTGTAGCCTTGATTCTCCAGCTCCCAGGCACTGACAATTGTTGCATGTCCGCCTCATATTATCTGCACTCTGAAGAGGGTCAGATCGGGCCCACTAATTTGCTTATTTCCAGAATAAAAAGCACCAACAGCATCAGTGAGGAAGCTCATAGATTTTCCTCAAGGCTGCTGGGGTTAATTGCAGGGGGATGCTTGCTTTATCCATTTAAAAGCATGGCAAGCTATTATTATGGAACAGAGTGAGTCCTTTTAAACTCGAGATCAGACAGCCTGGGAAAATTGGCCTGAGAGAATTTATTGCACGTCTATTCTTACAGCTGACACCTGGGCTAATGCAGTGAGCTGCTATTCAAATGAATTGTTTATGTGAGTGTTATGATTATGAAAATGCTGATTTGTTTATTTCACAAGAGAGTGAGAGCCACACATCATTATTATGTTTTGTTTAGACATGTGATCATTTACATGTGAGATAACCCCAGTGCTCCCTCATCTGTACCCACTTTACATTCACTTGCCTCTAATACATCTACTTGAGATAATCACGATCAACATTACATGGGCTTGACGCATTCACTCAGCAGAAAGTTGGACTTCTCTTTTCTTTGTGCAAAAGCTGCATACCTGGGCATGCTTTCGTTGGCAAGACACTCATCAGATATACTCCCATACATGCGAGGTGCCAGTTTCACAGAAACAGTCAGTAGGTGTGCATGATGTCAGCAAATGGGTTAATTAGTAAGGTATGTTGTCAGGGTCGGGATCCATATGAAAATCATGCTTAATTATGTGCCAGTTTCACAGGTACACAGCTGATTTTGTAATTACAAGTGTGTTCATCTTTGTAGACAATCTGTTTATGTTTAAATGTGACAATTAACTAGCCCAGTTTCAAAGGGTGAAGTCAATATCCAACTGTGCACAGATAACAACTGTTGTGATGATTGAAGGGAACAGAATTGCCCTTTGTTGCATAAACAGCTTGTTGTCACCCACTGACAGTCGGCGTGATACAGAGAAGCATTTCAAAGACCCACCTGCTGGATGCAAGTACAGAGATGTTTGGAAGTGTTTTACCTGAACAAATGTCATGGCTAATATTATCCTATAGTTCCCTCTGCCTGTCTCACAGTTTTTTTTTAAATACTGTCATACATTCGGCAGCTGTACATAAGTTGAGTGGCTGTGTAGACCTGCTCTGTATTAAGGTTGTCCAACCTATCGATACTTAGACTTTTGGTGTCGTGTTTAAGAAACTTACAGAGACAGATATCAGTGGTAAATAGTGGATGGAGAGTTCCTGACATCACCCATAGGTTTCTGAAGAACCATTTTGAAACACACCGTGTGGTGGCTCTGGCTGTCTCCATCTTTGCAGTGCCTGACTCGGCTAACTCCCGACTAATCATAAAATGGGTGAAGAGGTGGAGCGTAAGTGGAGCTAAGGCGGCAGAATGAAGCGGCTAACTAGTGGCCAACCATCTGTGACTAGTTTCTGTAATAAAGTGAAAATCGATCAAAATGATCAGTTTGAATAATCAAAGTTAAAGGCAGAATTGAAAGTCAAATCAAACTGTGGATTTGGATAATCGTGATGCACCTGATGATAACTGATGATATCCACCTATCGCTCGAAGCAGACCATATGCATAACTTTAAGCTTTGTTATACAAAATTCGTTCCTGTACAGTTAGCTGTAGAGAGCAAACCTTTTTTTGCACCAGTCGGTAAATACATTTATTTCTGCTTTAAAGATGGTCGTTTTAATATGGGAGTCTATGGGAATTGACTCGCTTTTGGAGACAGCCTCAAGTGGCCATTTGAGGAACTGCAGTTTTTGATTTCATTTTATAGCCTTGGAGGTTTCTGATGAGGGGAGGGGAGAGGAGAGGAGAGGAGAGGGAGAGGGAGAGGAGAGGAGCTACAGTATGACCTTAAATGACAGAAACACGCAGTAAAGACTCTCACACTGAGCTGACATCCAGCAAGTGCGCATAGATTATGTAAATAACAGAAATAGAATATTTTGGTTCTTTCAGTTGGGTTGGGCAATGGTCGAGGGAAACGCTGTGAAGTAATCTGTGCTCATCCCATCAAGTGATTGCAGGCCCTTGGAAAATGTGTTCTTTATATTCGATATGTGTACAAATAAAGCAGTGATTTCTAATGCATTTGTACTAATTGCAGGAATTGAGACTGCTATTCTTAATTTTTCACCAAAAACATATATTGCACCCTAATACACTAGTGTGAGATGCTTACTGTCTTGAGAGGACTTATATTGATATATTAACATAAGTTAATATATCAAGTATAAGTGCTTGACTTAAACTTGAAAGTCTCCTGCAACAAAAATACCTTTTAACTACTTTTCCTCTCTTACTTCAGAAAACTTTAATTTAAATAAAAACTTAATTTAAATGTTGCTGAACATAAAAAATGATGCATGGTGCTGGACTGTATAATGTTTGTGTGGTCTGGCAGCTGGGATTTTGTGATGTGGTTTGTTTGTCCTATAGGAGCAAGTGAAATGTCATCGTTTAAAAATGAGATCGTATACATGTGGGAATCGAAATCAGGGTATTTAAATAATTATTGCTGCAACTCTAATTTGCACCAAGCGGTACAGCCACAGTATTAAGAGTCTGTTGGTGGAAATTAGAAACTCATTGTGAAACCTTTTATCATTTCAAAGGCTTTGGTTATTGAGATTAAGGGTATGACATAGCTTACAAACTGTCATATCAGGTCAAAGACCACTCTGACCCAGTCACGACCTTTGTATGTATCTCGGGGAAATGGCTTATAGATTAGAAGTTTGACCTTTGAATCTGCTTTAATGTGTTGTTTAAGCTGGGAGTTATTTTTAATCAGGATATCGCTATCAGGATGTGGCATAGCTGTGAGAATAATATTTGTGCAAATGAGAAAGAAAGCCTTTCATCAGGGCAAAATAAAGAGTGCCTTCATTTTAACCTCATTAAATAACAAGACTGTGTCATTTTGGGCAGTGTCTACTCCATAAAAAGGTAATGAAGAAACACATCCTTGCAGATATCACAATTACTACTTGAAAGTTATGGGTCTCCAGTGACCCGGAGGCTTCTCTGCTATCCTTATATGAACTTTTAATGTCTGGCTGGTCCACTGCTGGCGTTGATAAAAATTGAAAGTGCTTGTTTCTGATGAAGGCAGTGAAGCACTACATTTTTCTGTGCTGCTGCTCATCTCGGCTCATACCTGACCTATTTTTTCCTCTTGTGTGATCGACGCCTGAGAGTGATGCCTCAGAGACCGCTTTGATTGAACAGTCTGGATTGAAGCTTCTTGCTAATCTGCAAGCTTTGCCAGAACTATTTAACTGTGGTATTTATAGATCAGAGGGAGAATCTTTCATCTGTCATTCTGCTGGCCCCTCTCTCAGTCTGTGCTTTTCCCTCATGTTTATTTTGAGAGTTATTAACAGTCCAAGCGATTTTTAGCATAACCTGCACCTGACATACCGAGGCCATACTAAATTAGGCTGAATAGAAAAAGACCACAGTCTGCAGGGAGAGTCAAGTGAAAGTGTTTTGTATCTTCACAGCATGAGACTGTGTGTGCTGGTATGGACACACACACGCTCACCACACTTAACCTGGAAAGCAGCCAGAGCCTCTTTGTGCTGGTTTGCTCAGCTGTGGAAGGGAAGGCGAGGTCCGTCTGAGTCAGATGGCTCAATTACGGCAACCCGACCAATCTTGCCCCAGGATCAGAGGGTATCTCTGTCTTACATACTCTAACAAAGGCAGTGCCCTGTTTGCTCTGTTTGGACAAGACCCATCAAGCATCATCAGCCTCAAGGGATGACCCCAGCATCACCAAGGAAAAAGATGCTTTGTTGAGCACAAGATGTGGAGGCTGACTTTAACTGTTAAGATTCATTGGTCAGGCCCTCTCATCGTTAGAACTTTACCAGAATAAAGATGACATGTATTGTTGTCTGTTAAGATTTAAGGCTGGGCATTATATCAATATTTTATTGATCTTGTGTTACGGGACTAGATTTTGTCTTAGATATTGCATTTTGTGATATGGTATAAGTGTTGTTGTTTCCTGGTTTTAAAGGCTTCATTACAGTAAAGTGATGTCATTTTTGGACTTTCTAGACTGTTCTGTTATTGACCTTTTCCCATTTAGTCATTGTATACTCATTTCTGATGATTATTTATCAAAAATATCATTGTGTTAATATTTTGTATCACCCAGCCCTAGCAACTTTATATTATTTTGGCTAGTTTAACCTACAACAATATATTTTTTTAAGTCACTAATCTATTTCAAAATATCAAGTTCAAGTTGCTTAATTTGCCTGACAAAGAGTTAAAAAATCAAATATATTCAATTTACAATTATATAAAACATAGAAAAGTCCTCATATTTGAGGGGCTAGGACTTAGTTGGAACTTTTTGTTCCTGGAACCACTTTTGAAGAAACTAAAAGGTACCTTCAGGAGGTTGATGTCTGTGTTTCTGGCAAAGAAAAAACTGAAGTCACACGAAGTTTAATCAGATTAGTCTGCTCTCATATGCAACAGCGGGCTGTTGATGTGCGTCATTTTTGTGCTCAACTATACAACAATGATGACACCATATAAACCAACAAATAGGCATCATTATTCGTGTAACACACACAGATCACAGTTTCTAATTCCAGCTGGATTTTGTCCTTAATATAAATGCTAAATAAGACCTGGGCTTTGTCATGGGTCCATCTGTCCTATTCGTTCATCACCTCTAACTCAGTTTTGATGTGTTGAAGCACTATGAACAAAAAAAAGACAAACTGGTTTGCAACTGCAGATTTTTAAAAAATGGTGGCCAAAATAAAATACTGCAACTACTCGACCAATCGGAAATGTTCAACACTGCAAGCCCAAAAGTTGTACTTTTGGAAAGTGCTCTGCTCTTTTTTGGGGGAACCCCAGAACTTGATTTAGACCTGGGTCCCTTCAGTGGAAAGATATGGAGTTCTTCCGAAGGTTCCTACTCCCTCGGGGAAAGTTCCTGTGGTGGAAATGCAGATTAATTGTTTTGGCATTGGACTCATCAACCCTACAGTCCTGCAAACAATGGGCGCAGTTGGGTTCCTCTATTTTGTATGTGTGTAAATTGTCACACTACAGAGTTAATTCATACATTATACCAATAACAGCCTTCTTCAAGGACTAGCCTGGAGCATCCAAATCTGCAATAAACAAAGCATGACAAATCTGCTACTTCCATTTTTCTTTCCAAGTTTCAACCAGCTTAAACACTCCATTGATAAAAGTTGATGAGTCTGGCAGGCAGATGCTGCATCTCTCCTGTGAGAAAAATAGGCACTCCTTCCCAAAAAAATAATTGAAAACAGACATTGACAAACACATCCAATGAATATATTCAGCCCCTTAAAGGAAGAAATGATCTGCTATTTCAAAGGACTGTGATGTTTAATGACGTTATTTCTGTACAGTTTGTTCTTCAGTGGCTCATATGTGAGTTTTTTGTTTTGCTTCAGGTTCGTTTCATTTTAAACTTTTCAGAGGGATCATAATGAGTATGGAGTTTATATATTTTCAAGCAAACTTTTTAGTGCATTGGCTGGCAGCATCTTTGATGTAGGACTCTAAAAGCCGGGCTCATATGGTGCCTAGATCATTTATTTTTATACTGCTCCCTAGAAGAGCTTGTTAAACGTCAGCGTTCTTCAAATTGATAATGAGGCTTGAATGCCCTATGAACAAAAGCCCAAGGTTTATTTGTTTTAAAGCCCCTTGTTGGACCACCCCTTACGCCTCACTTCACTGTGACCACTCTCTGTTTATTCTAGTATCTCTTGACAGTTCAAGGTCCCGGATGTTGAGGCCCATCATCAAGCAGCTCATATCAGACTGAGCCACCCCATTCCTCTTCTTCCTCTCCTGCTTTGACCCCCATCTGCCGCACAGCTCTGTTCGCCAAGTGTGAGACTCGAGGCTTGCATTTTCTGGCTGCACCGCCAGCTAATCTATATGCTAATGAGAAGATAATAATCAATGAGGTTCACGCATGGTTGGCCCCAATCAATACCACATTGCACCAGCAAACGATTCAAATGGCTACATTTCATAGAACCAGACAGTTGGGTGGCGTGTTAATGTGGTGGGGCAGACCATAAGTATGCCATTATCCTCTGGATTCATCTACCCTATTCCACATAAATGAATCCTGTTGTCATTAAAGAGAGGTTTGAATTCAACTGCAGAGCTATCCCATTTCACTTTTATGAGGGGATCACAATTTTCCACTGCTATTGTTTTGCATTTCATTTCCATAACTGCTATAAATAGATAGTTTGACACTTTCCTGCTGCGACTTGGCTGCCCCCTCATAGATTCAGATTTATATTGTTAGCAGAGTTAAGGCTTTAATGGTGCAGTTTTTTTTCAGGATTAGAGTACTTTTTGTCAACGATTTAGTCAGGGCTGGGCAATATATCGATATTATATCGTATTATGATTTTGCAGTTCATTTTCACTGAGATGTGTGAAACATGAAAATGATGATGTGACTTTTGCTGGGGTCTTTACCAAAAAAGCACGTTACCTTGCATCTGGAGAATATGATTCGTCGGCTGGGGCATCTCTGTAGCACCACAGTGCTTCATTAATAATGGCATGTAGTTACAAATTTAACCTTTATCAAAAATTGCAGCTACTGTGATTTGGATGTTGTACTTGGCTATATTGTGATTTTTTTTTTATAATATTTAATTTAATTAGTTGTTACTTGTTCCACTCATCTAATGCAAATCTTCAGAAAAAGGAAGAAAACATAAAGTTGTTCACCATCACTACACAAATCCACTTGTACATCATGAATGAAAAGAAGCAGAGAGAAAACAAATCTTATTTTGCCTGCTCATAACATGAATAAACAGCTGAAACAGATGGTCCCTCTGTTATGGTTACTTAACAGCCAGAGTTGTCATGAAACCAGAATTTCAAACTTTGACGCAACACAATAAAAGCAACACTCAGTACCACTGCGAAGAGAAGGAAAGTCCTAAGCCCACAAATCAGGACAATTCCATGACATGATAATGATGACTGACTGAACTGAGATCCCAAAAGAGATTTTTTTTCTTCTTTATTTTGATTAACTGTTCAGTTCTACCACACATAACAGGCAGTTCCTGGGTAATGGGTGTCTTGACGGATCACAATTCCTTTTTTTTTTTTTTTTTAACTCTCCAACCTCAGTGTCAGTCGTGTCACAAAATTGCTGATGATTACTGTCCTGCCAGTAAGATAATGGCTTAGGTGTTCAGTCTGGCCAGAAGTCACTGCTTTGGTCCTTAGCTGAATGTTCCACTGTGATTTTCAAAGCAGGAGGTGAAATATTAGTTTAAAGAACATGTGTGACAGAATACCGTTTTAAATGAAATATTGTCGTGCTGCAGAGATGTTCTGGCCAAACCATCATATTCTTTGTTTGGTACAAATCAAACAAAGATTTGGTATTTTTCTGAAAATGAGAGTCATGTAGTAAAAATCATTATTCCCTCTAATATGGCTCATCAACTATAATTAGCAGGCAAAATTATCTGAATTACTCTTCGATGTTTTCAAAATCGTTCAGCCCAAGTGGAAATGGTGCTTTCTATGAATGGTTTAAAACCTCTTCTGTAGACCTGCAGTCTTCACATTTGAGGCACTGAAATGGAAATGTAGCCTTCAGTTTTCAGCTATCCAGACCTTGACCAAGCAAAATAAAGAGTATGCTATGTCTGAGCTGTCAGTTTAATGAAATACCTCATTACCTTGAATTTTGCTACTCAGAAGAAAAATTAGGTGATGATTACAGTCTACCTTATTTTGGAGGGTCCATGCATCCTAAAAAAAAAAAAAAAAAAAAAAAAAAAATCAGTATTCAGGCAGCAGTGGAGGGGGAGGGGAGAGCCGGAGTAAAATCATTACCATCATCTTCATTAGAGAGGATCCTGTTGTCCAATCAGCACGTCGCTCTGCACGGGGATTCCATAGGCACCCCGTTGGCTGTCGCTAGGATACCACATAATCAGGAGGCAGGCCGCGGCCTGGTTGGTGGAGTGGGGTGTTGATGCTGGGACGACGAGCTCGCTTTGGGTTGGGGGTAGACAAGAAGGGGCTGGGGGGTTTTGGATATAGCACAGAAACACGCTCGCACACGCTCACTCATTCAGTCAGTCAGCCAACCAGCCAGCCACTCATAGAGGCAGACAAAGAAGAGCAACATCCTGCAGGAGGACAGCACGCTCCCGGGGGATGGGGCATCATACCCCTGCATCGCGTTGGGGGGGCAGGAGGAGGTAGGAGCATCAGGGTTAGGGGGCTTTGTCTCAACAGCAGAGCACCCCTCCACACACACATACACAAACATACACACAAGCATACATTTCTCTGAGGCTATTAGAGCCATTATCACACATCAATCGATTTGTGCAGCTGACAAGTACAGTCTTGTGGTATTTTTTAATGTGGGTCGTCAGAGTTTTCCTCTATGCAAACTGACGTATGGACACTGATGGAGGCTCCAGCACTTCCTTACTGTGATCTAAGCTCTGTAGAGACAGCCAGTCTGTCTGACAGTCTCTTAACAGCTCTCATCTTCCTGCAGGCTATGCAAATCCTCTAGACACAAATCTGACAGTCGGTCCTTGCGGTCTTGTAATGCCAACTTGAGCAGATCAATATGTTCTCTTGTGATGGGCTGAAATTGTGTTGTTATGGTGTTGACTGGCTCTTTGCAGTGTATTACAGGGCTGCTGGCGCTGCTTTGATGTGCTCTCAAACACATTGGCTTTACCACTTTTCATGGGTACCAGGTTTTTCCCCAAAACCAAATTGCAGTTGTAGACATGGAAGTGGGGTTAAGGATTGGAGCAGGGGGTGTTCTCCATCGCACCCCCTTCACTGATGGATGTGTGACTCCTCTCAGAAGGACAGAGTCTGAAGGCATCATTACCAGAGGGGATTCCCTCCCCTCTACTCTATACACGCACACACTCGAGGAGGCAATGGGAAGCAGACTCTGGGATGTAGGCTAATGACTGCATACAGACAGCCAGGCTTTGGCAGCGATGGGGCTTTGTTTACAACCAGAAAGGCACTCTGCCTGACTGGATGTCAGCTTTTTCACAGACACAATTATGTAGACATGAAATTTTAAATTCACCACAGGCACTGCCGAATGCAAAACTGTGGTTCCTTTGTTTTGGAGAATTTATAATTGACTTTAGCTTTTCAGTTTTCACAAAAAACTGAATTTCTGTCAGCCTATGTTTTGGGGGGGTATGGCTGGGATTGGTGTTCATGTTTTATTTAAATTAATGACTAGACCATGTTAATTTAATGGTCCAGTGTCAAAGACTGACAGGGATTTATTTGCAGAATATGTCAGAAATGCAATATCATATTCCTAAGTATGTTTTCATTGGTGTATAATCACCTAAAAATAAGAATTGTTGTGTTTTGGTTACCTTAGAATGAGCCGTTTATATCTAAAGAGGGCGCAGGTCCTCTGCGATGGAGTCTGCCTTGTTGCACTACCATGTTTCTACAGTAGTCCAGAATGGACAGACCAAATCCTAGGGCCTGACCAATACTGGCTGTTTAGGGCTGATAACAATATTAAGGAGTAAAAAAAAAATTACAATATCAATATATTGGCTGATATTCATGATTAGGGCTGCAGCTAACGAATCTTTTCATTGTTGATTAATGTGAGGATTATTTTCTCGATTAACTTATTAGTTTTTTCGTTCATAAAATGTCAGAAAATGGTGAAAAATGTCGCACAAAAGCCAAAATGATGTAATCAAATGTCTTGTTATGTCCACAACCCAAAGATAATCAGTTTACTGTCAGAAGCGTAAAGAAACCAGAAAATATTCACCTTTTAAGGATGATGAAATCAGAGAATTTTGCTTTTTTTTTCTCCGCTCAATTGCTCAAATTTCTCAAACCGATTAATTGATTATCAAAATAAGTTCCCAATTAATAGGTGACAAATAATCAATTAATCATTGCAAATATATTCTTTCTTCTTATTTATATGTATGGAATGCAAAATGACATCAGGTCACTGAAACAGTAAACTTTCATTATTAATTTTAATAATTATAAGTATATATATAAATTAATATAAATTATAAATTAAAAAAACACTTGAATTAATAAAATGGATCAAATATACATGACATGCTGCCCAGAAAAAAAATAAAAATTAAACAAAGAAAAATAAAAAACAATCTGCATTAGGCTGTGTTTGTGTAAAAATAAATAAATAAATAAATAAATCGGACAGCCCATACGCCTATACCGATTTAGACCTTTATCGCTGAGCCAGGCCAATATTGGACAAATAAATATATCTGCCTGCATCTACCAAACACTATCCCTTTTGTGCTAATTTCATGACCACTGTAGGTTCTCAACACGAAATGTTTGCTATCTGCAAACGAGTCAGGGCTCAACAATAAAGATTGCCCTGTTGCCCAGGGGCAAATAAAATGCCAGGTTGGCCTTGTAATTATAGCAACTCACTTGCCTGACTAGCCAAGTGGTAAAAAATAGTTAAACGCTTAAGCTTTTTTTAATAATCAATTAATTGCTAAGGTAATTTTTCATGCAAAATGGTAGAAAATGCTGCTTTCAGTCTCTCAAATGTGGAGATTTCCTCCTTTTCTCTGATTATTATCATATTAAACTAAACATCTTTGTTTCAGACTGTTTTAGACTGACAAAACGAGACATTTAAAGACATCACGTTGGAAAACTTGGGCATTTTCTGCTATTTTATTGATGTTGCAGGCCTATGTTAAACATTACAATTAACTCTAATATTTGTTGTTATTTGATAACTGCTAATAAATAAAACAGTTTGTACAGGGGCAAATAAAAACTGACTTCGGGCAAGTAGATTTCTGACCCACTTCCCTGACTGGGCAAGTGAAAAAACAAAACATTAACATTGAACCCTAAATCCTACACACTAGTCCTTTATGGAAAGACCCCCCAGACATTGCATGCTTAGAGAATAGTGCTGACAAGATTAGTTCTGTTTTATGTCAATGCATTTTTAATTGAAACATGATATATTATGAATAAATACACTAATTGCCTAATACATAAGCGTCTCAAATTTTCATTTAAAGCACTCACATACAGTTCTACAAACAAAATCCAAACTCAAATCCCAGCCCTTTTTCACATTCAGTGACTGATTTGTTTACTCAGCTATTTAGAGCTGCTCTGCTTTTGCCATTTGAAGGGAGAGCATATGGTTTAGTAAGATTGCAGTTTGTTTCCAAGTCTGCTTTGTAGCATAAGTGGGTTATAGAGCTGTGCTTTGGCCCCTAATCCGTTCAAAAGAATAATGAGGAGGAGGAGGAAATAGCTTAAGAATTGCAGCACGGCGGCAGCATCACTCCTTATTTAATTACTTCCATCACACCCTCTTTCCACTCCAAGCCGTTTCAAATCCTCAACCTGCTCACTCAACCTTCACCCCTCACATGCTCTCATTCCCTTCCAGCTCAGCCCCTTTATAACTTAATACGCACACCTCTAACCTCAAGGCTAGAAATTCCATCCTCCCCGATTTGGCCTCTCTTTTCAGCTGTTACATCAGCTGTCATGCCGTTTGAATCCCCCTCCACATACACACACATGCACACTAATCCCACCTCCTTGCTCTACTCAAGCATCTCAAGTTCTTGATGAGTTCTTGCTCTCCAGTTCTATGAGTGCTCCACTCCATCAAAGATGTGTCAACTTTCTTCATATTCTTTTAATATAACTTCATCTTTGCCTTTTTGCCTCCACCAAGGATCCTTTCTCTTCTCCCGTCGTCTTCTCATCTTATCACCTGTCAGGCTGAGGCCCCCTCCATCTCATCTGCCTGGAGAGCTCTGAACCTCTTCCTCTTGTGCTAATGGATAGCAGAGCACCAGGGGACCAACCTTAAAAAGGCTTTTATGGAAGGGGGCTAAATCATTCGTTCTTTTCTCCACCGTGCTCATGACTGACAAGGAAAAATGGAGTCAGAAGTCTGAGATACTGGATGTCAAATGGTTTTGTGGTTTTGACACACTATACTAGTATATGCTAATTGCTATTGAGGGAGCATATATAGCAATTGCACGTCCAAAATATGGAGAGTTGGAGCCTTAAGTTATATATTGAATTGGCTGAATCCCTATTTAATATACAATCTATGGTTGAAGCGAGTTGTTTCCCCTCGCCCACTCCTCTCCAGACACGAGGAAGCTCAGGCAGGTTGCAAGAACGCTGCAGGAGCCAAAGACAAGTGCAACATTACAAATTGACAATAACAGGTGATGACAAGTCCTCCGCTGTAAGTCGATCAGCTTTTTATAACTGTCAGTTGTCTGCCATTTTAATGTTAAGCCTGTTATCCTGAAAACAAAAGCCCACTGCTTTGAAAATACACACTCTGGAGTTGGAGTTTAGTGGCTGCCTGTCTTACCGGAGACTCCATTAATGTATTCCTCAATTTAACAGTTATAAACATCCTGTCCTTCTTAAAGATTATTAATAATTATTTATGATTTCTCATGACTCATAAACAGGCACTTAGTAATTTGGTGAACATTCGGCCATAAATTGAGCCCTAATTAATGTGAAACGGGCAACCTAAAACAATTTTTTTGGAAATTTCAAAGGAGGACACCGCAGCTGCAGCATTGTTGTCAGAGAAGTTTAAGCATGTTTCCCTAATGTGTGATGACATATCGTGGTCATTTTATGATAAATTTCAGTAAATATGTAACAGATTTCTCCCTGAAAAAAGAGATTGGACTCTATAATAGTTTTTCTAAAATGGGGGTATTGGAGGAAGTATGAGAGATTTAAAAACATTTAATGTAAAAGATATAACTTATGCAAAATTCCTAAAACAATTATAGTATAATGAGTTCAGTAAAAATGTACGTTTTACTACATTTTATGTTAAATATTCCTATTTTCAATGCAGTCGTTAACTGCTGAAAACTGTCATCTGCCATGAAACTCACAGAAAAAGAAAGCAACAAATGCAAGCCAGTTTTGGTATTGAATTGCAGACACAAATCAAGAAAAAACATGCTGACATTAATGTTGCAGTACTGTATTGTGCCTCTCTATGTAGGCATCTTCTTTCTACCAAAAATGTTTTGTGCTGTCAGGGGGAACGTGGTGGAAAAAGTATTTGAAAGGTGGCACATTATTGGAAAAGGTTTGCGAACCACTGCTCCATAAGAGAGTTTGAGCAATAATTACTTATATGAAAGTCAGTGACGTGGTGTTTGTATCATGGTTTGGGGCATTTTGACAGGAGTGGGGTGTGTGGGAGTTTAAGCATATTTAGAACAGCTTCTGCTGCCTTCTTGCCAATTAACTTTCATCAAATGTGTGTGTTTCTGTTTATGTAAAATGATCCAGTGTGCAAGATGTAATTTAGGGTTGCCACTGATGTTAGCCAGCCACTGTGCCTTTTATGCTAAATTCACCGGATTTCATTAGCTTCCCAAATAGCATTTTTGTGTGCTTCTCAAACCAGCTTTGTTCTGCCATGCCTCACTTTTTGTTTCTGGAGAATGAAGTCCGACACATTGTCGAGTGTTTTTTTCTCTGGCTGTAATCTTAGAACAGTACAGGGATACTTTGTTTGAGCAGGCTCCTGAATTTCAGATTTAATATTAATGTTATGTATTTGTGCTTGAAAATAAACAGACTTCAAAAGAATCATTCATTTCCCAGCTGATGTTCTACTGCAGGATCGTGTTACACAGAACTTTGTGATTAAAGCAGGGCAGGTAGAAATAGATGATATTCTGATGTATATTTCAGGGTTTGCCCTAAATTCTTATACTTTTAGTGTAATTGTAGTGTATAACTGCAGTGTGTTCAATGCATAAATACACTGAACAACTAACTAATTAAAAACACAAGAAAAGCTAACAAAATATTTTGTATTTTAAACAACTGAACAAGGACATTGACGTACCATTCTGACCCAAAAACAACAAAATCCAGATAGCCGCTATGCTACAAAACACACAGCTTTGTGCGTTCCCGTGTCAGTTTGTGTGAGAGCGAGAAATGGAAGTTTTGTTTGGCTGCTCAGATCTGATCTCTGAGCCTGAAAGTGAAAAAGCCTGAATTTGGCAACTACTTTGGTAATCTAATTAATTGTTTCAAGTCATTTTTCAAACAAAAATGTCAAACACTCTTTGCTTCCAGCTTCTCCAGTGTGATGGATTTATGCTTTTCTTTGTTATATATGATAATAAACTGAAATATCTTGATAGTTTTTGTAGGTTGAATAAAACAACATCTAAATTAATCACATTGAGCTGTGGGAAATGGGTGTTTTTTCCACTAGTTTGTGACATTTTGTAAACAAAAAGATGAAACCATTAATTTAGAAAAACATCAAAGGGTTAATCAATTAAAAAAATAATTGACAAAAGTCCAGTGTATAAGAGTTATGAGGATTTATTGGCAGAATATGGCACAAATGCAATAGAATATAATAGAAATATAATAGAATATGCAATAGTTTTCATAAGTTTATAATCAACTGAAAACCAGAATTGTTGTTTTCATTTCCTTTAGAATAAACTGTATCTAGGGTAGGGTAGGGTAGGGTTAGGTGATGAATATCAAATTAGACAATAACCATAGTGAAACATCCCTGATGGACAATGACATCGTGTCAGCCGATGGGAGCAGCCAGAATAACTGTCATATCCCTGCCAGGCGAGTGTCTGACATATATCCCCTGTTCCGGGTTTAAAAGAGGTCTTTGTCTCTGCACCACATGTCCAATAGTGGCACGATTGAAAGATGCACGCTGAAAGCTGCCCACAGAAAAGAAACAGCTCTGCCAGCTAGGGACACTTTGGTATGAAGCTGATGCTGAAATTTCGAAAATGTTGATGCTGAAATTTAGAAAATGTGATGGTACTCATTTTTTTACAGTACCAGAGGTAAGGGACGTACAGGAGATGCAATTCTTCTGAACATAACAGGGATATCATAAATGCTTACAATTGCTGTCGTCTGCTGTTAAATGCCAGAGAGAGGAAAACAACACTTAGCAACACTGAACAACAACTACATTTGTAACTTAGCAACATGTGTAGCAGCAGCAACAGCTCCGCTTCGACTCGTCCAAAAGAAGAAGTAGTGAAGCGCGGATTGACCAGGTTAACCCACAGGGCGGGCGGGTTCGGATCGGCTTTGTAGAAAATACCATGCATTACGGGCAGGTCAAGTCACAAAGCAGCAGTTGAAGTAAGTGCTAATGACTCCCAGAAAGACTGTGCAATAGTCCTTTTTCTCCCTTCCTCTCCACCTCTCTGTCTTGCTCTCAGTCAAACACACACACTGGCTGCAACGGTGCACTCAGCAGCGCATCCAGTCCACTTTGTCAGCTCAGCTTATCAGTACTCAAAGCACAAAAAAATAGATTAAATAATGTAACTGTGGACTCCGTTCTCTCTCTGCAGCATGCAGCTGAACACCAGACTAAAAAAATACTGTATAGACCTACAGATGTCTGCAACTTAATACCTGAGCAAAAATCACTTTTCCATCACTTTTCAGACATTGCAACATGCTCCCCCGACAGTGATTTGTGGCAGGCTCAGTAAATCTCCTCTGTCTTTTGTCCCAGAACCTCAGAAGAGTTTTTATTTCAGGTGGCAAAGAAAAATAACAATGGCTGAATTTTATTCTTGTTTTTGTCTTTTTCTGTGGTATCGAATTGGGTAACGAAAATCATGGTTAGAGGGCTCAGTGGTTGACGACTGTCAGCCTTTGGTGATGGATGATGGCATCGTCCATCAGCCCAGCTCTGACAGAGGATGCAGGTCTTCTTCCACGGGGTCTCCCATGCTACACCACCGTGTTTCTACAGTAGCCCAGAACACACAGATCATTCTAGACCTCTTTAGATGCGGTACTTGGCGGTTTTGATGAGTTTCACAGCCATTGTAGGTTCTCATACACACAAGCGAAAGGTGACACAAGGTGTTTGCAGTGTGCAAGTTCACCTTTAGATGTCACTAAATCCCACACACTGGTATTTTAAGTGCAGCCCTGTAGATGACATAGTCGCACTTCTTTTCTCTTCCTTCGTCATATTAAATTAATGTGTTGCTGGTCTCACGTTTCCTTGAACTTGAGCTGCTCATTAGCTGTCATGTTCAGGTGTACTTCAGCTTCTGCTGCAGCTTTGCCTTTGCTTTTCCGTAGTATTTTTCTTATCTGAAGGGAAACATTTTATTTTCTTGGGTTTAGGTATAAAGAAAGGAAATAATGTGCCATTTTTCTCATGTTCTCTCCTTTTTTTCCCCCTCTTCAGGCACAGGAGAGCCATTCAGAAGAGCCGGGGGTCAAAGGTGAGAAGAGCAGAGGGCACCATGGAGAGTGAGCCAGGGGCCCCTGCCTCCACGGCCAACAGCGCTGGGACCACCACAACTACCACCGCCACCACCGCCTCTTCCTCCTCCAGCACCACAGCTGCCAGCAGTAGTAGTACCTCTAACACTACCACTACTACGACTACTACTCCTACCACTTCTACTAGCACTAGTAATAGTAGTAGCAACAGCGGTAGTAGTAGTGGTAACACTAACAGTACGTCCAGTAGTAGTACTACAACGGGAAGACAGGCAGTGCCTCAGATATCTGTTTACAGTGGGATACCTGATCGACAAACAGTGCAGGTAAGTTCATTGTTGTTGTGATGAAAGACAGACACACCACATCCTCATAGGTAAACATACTTTCTTTTGCTCTACTGCCCTCTGTTGGCGTAAATAAAGCCACATGCAGGCTTCTAAAAAGATGTTTGATGATTAATTTTCTAAGTAAATGAATGAAATAAGAGGCATTTGTCTTCCTGATCGATACACCGATGGAGGAAACTCAAATAAACGGCCAATTCACAGGGTGTGTCCAAGTTGAAGGAAGGAATTCTTTCTGTGCTTTAGTGCTCTTGACCCTCTGACCCAGGGATAAGCCTCTACACAGGCTTAACCTCTGCCTGAATAAGGTCCACACAACCTTTAGTGCTGATGCTTTGACAGCAGGCTTTTTGTTCCATTCAGCTCGTCTTTTCTTGAGCTCCGCCCGCCGACAATTAAAAGGCAAACACTATTGTCACCAGGAAACCCTCTGAGCATAAGGGACTGCTGGTCATTTACGGTCAGTCAGAGTTGAATGGACGTACGCAGCACATTGCTGCTAATTTTACCCTCATTCCAAGCGTTGTTTGTCCGGATGGGTCTGTGACACTGTGGACCACAGGTCAATGTCCTCTCTGGTTACTTGGCAACAAGGCAGAGGGCACTTTGAGAGGTGAAGGGTGAGGAGAGTTAATTTCAATGGCTTGGAGGTTTAGCTCTGCTATAATTATGCCAAGGAAGAGTTGAGACTTTCTTGCAGACAGTGATTGAATGACTGGGTTTATTTATGTCTCTCTGCTTGCGGTGATCACAAGTTTAAGACATTTCTGATAGTTATTGTCACAATTAAGCGACTAATTGTTTAGTCTGTAAAATGTCAAAGTTGTGAAAAATGGCCGTCACAATTCCCCAAAGCCCAAAGTGATGTCTTCAAATAGCATCTGTTGTCCAGAACCCAAAGACTCTTTATTAACTGTCATAAATGACAAAGAAAAGCAGCGAATTCTTACATTTAAGACACTGGAACCAGCAAATTTTGACATTGTTGCTTGAAAAATGACTATAATGAGTATAGTCATTTAAAGCCCATTTGATTCAGTCGTAAGTAGGATTTGATAGGTTTACTTTTTATATATATATATATTTAAATAAATGAAATAAATAAGTGAACTTCTCAATTTCTATTTCAAATTAAATTTGCATCAATTAGTCAACTAATCGATTAGTAGATGGACAGAAAAATGATAGCCCAACTATTTTGATAATTGATTTATTTGTTTTCAGCCTTTAGAATATGAAGATTTCCTGCTTTTCTCTGTTTTTATTTCCTATTAAACTGAATATCTTTTGGACTAACAAAATAAGATTTTTAAAGACATCGCCATGGACATTTTTCACTATTTTCTGACATTTTTAGACCAAACAATAAATCGTATAATCTAGAAAGTAATTTTCAGATTAATGAGTAATGAAAATAATTATTAGTTGCAGCTCTATTTCAAATGAAGAGTAAATATCTTATAAAATTGTGTTCTCTGACAAAACAAAATAGCGAACACAGGCATGAACATGACTTTTTTTTTCCCCCTACAACTCTACTGACTCTTCTTTTTTGTATCCACTTCCTCAATCAGTGCCCTGCTTCTGTAATTGGTGTTTTCAGTAATGCTGTGTGAGCCTTTAGAAAAATGGCACTTGGCTTCAGAAATTGTTTTGCCTTCAACCTGGAGATGTTGGGGCTTGTTCGAAGTAGCCGTAGCTGCTAATGTTAGCGTTACTTTCCTTGTTGTTGGACTGCTCCTTGTTGTAACTTTACTGTGAGCACTTGTTTGTCTCCTTACACAGCACCAGTCAAAATTCTGACACATCTATTATTTTTCTACATTGTAGATTAATACTGGAGACATCAGCACAATGAAATATGGAATTACTGTATGTAGTAAGGAAAACATTTGAAAACAAGGCAAAGTATTAGATTCTTAAAAAGTAAAGACTCCATGTGTCTTCTGCCCTTGCAATGAAAGATTTAATCAACTTAATCATCATTAATTGATATTAAATGTTTGATTGCCAGCACAGAACACAGTGTGCAACAGTCTTCCTGTTTTTTATTGTCCACCCATGGTCTTCTCCACATCTGTCGACCTACAAGTGTGCAAAAGGTTTTTTACTCTTTGATATTTTAGATTCTCCAAAGTAGCCACTTTTTGCTTTGATGACAGCTTTGCACACTGTTGACAAAATCTGAACAATTTCTTATGAAAATGAAGAAAAGACATTGAGTGAGAAGTGTCGTCCAAATGATTGACTGGTACTATATGAGTAGTGAGGTTTGAGGAGCTACCAGCATGTTTTGTGATCCTGCTGCACGTTTTGAAGACTGCAGTGCGATGTTGTACACAGTAGTCTGATATTTGTTTGAGTGTGGGAGTGATTTGGGTCGCTTGAAGTAGGTGTGTGACTGGATACTGTAGAGTAGAGATGGGTCACAAATATCAACACACACAAGCTAGAGGCTTCTGTTTTGTTTTGTTTTTAAATTTTATTCATATTTTTCATGCAGGCTGTGTATCAATGTAGCTGAATCAATGACTGTCTACATTTATGACTTTTCTGATTTTCTGTCGTCAGTGTGTAAGATTTATTGCCAGAATATGGCAGAAATTTAATATAATATTTGCTATTATGTTTTTATTATTGTATAATAACCTGAAAATAAGAACTGTTGTGTTTTTGTTACCTTGAGCGGTTTATATCTAAAGAGGGCACAGGTCCTCCTCCACAGAGCTCACCATGTTTCTACTGTAGGGCTGCAACTAATAATTGTTTTCATTGTCAATTAATCTGACAATTATTTTCTCAATTAATTTATTAGATGTTTGGTCTATAAAATGTCAAACTGGTGAAAAATGTTGATCACTGTTTTCCAAAGCCCACAATGATGTCCTCCAATGTCTTGTTTTGTGTAGAAAATATTCAGTTAACTGTCATAAAGCAATGAAGAAACTAGGAAATATTTACATCTGAGAAGCTGAAATCAGAAATTTTGGACAATTTTATGAAAAAAAATGACTTGCAATGATTAATCGATTATCAGAGTAGTTTATAATAATTAATGTAGTTGACAATTAATAATCGATTAATTGTTGCAGCTCCCTTCTACAGTAGCTCAGAATGGACAAACCGAACACTGGCTGTAGGGAGGACTCTTTTGTTTTTTACAAGTTTTGTGGCAACTGTAGTTTCTTCTACACACTTGGATGGGGAGGGTTAGACGAGTGGTATTCCAAACGGTATTCAAAGATAGTCTAAGAACTCAATATGTAGAATGACTCCTTTCAAAGTGTTTATATTATCATATATTATTACACAACTGGGTAGATTAGTAGTATACTAGATCGTATCATATAAACATATCATATGTAAAAGGTAAATATTTGTACACCCTGACCTGACACCAGTTTATATGGATACTCACCCAACACTCTCTCTCTCTCTGTTTGTACGTGCAGGTGTTCCAGCAAGCGTTACATAGACAGCCTAACACAGCAGCACAGTACCTGCAGCAGATGTATGCCGCTCAGCAGCAGCATCTGATGCTGCAGACTGCAGCCCTCCAGCAGCAGCACAGCCTCAGCACAGCTCAGCTCCAGAGCCTGGCTGCTGTACAGCAGGTCAGCAAACGGTCATCACATGAAAGAATCATTCTCACAGTATAAAGACGACGCTGTTATTGTTGACCTCCTACAAGACATGTTTCAGGAAATAATAAATTTCTCTCTCTCTCGCTTGCCTTGAGACAGGCCAGTATCGCAGCTGGCCGGCAAAGCTCTTCACAGAACGGCACTTCATCCCAGCAAACAGGATCTACTCAGGCTACGGTAAGTGCAGTTTTGAGTGTTTGGTCTGTCTCCACAGAGCCTCTAGAGTTTGAGTTATCTTTGTCCATTAGATTATCATGGAACTAAGTTGATTTTAACACCAAGATGGTTTGGGGAAACTGGGCGCCACACTGGCAGCAGTTGGCTGTGCTACTTCTCTTTGACTTCTGAAGAGATTAAATTGCCTTTTGGTAACATTCAGTAGTAAAAAAATGTAACAAATCTTCTATATTTGATGCATTGTTTTAAGGAAACTGGTGTACTGATAAAGGTATAGGTGGAGTAAAGGAAGTGTAACCTAATTATCTTGTTCATCTTCTCCCCGTAGATCAACCTGACCACCTCCCCAGCGGCAGCTCAACTGATCAGCCGGGCCCAGAGCATTAGTTCCACCCCCACCAGTATATCCCAGCAGGCTGTTCTGCTGGGCAGCCCATCGAGCCCCACTCTCACAGCCAGTCAGGCGCAGATGTACCTGCGTGCACAGATGGTGAGACTGCAAACACAAGGAGCACAGCTACTGGCACATTTACACGAGTATGCATATATGCATAAATGCTGCTTGAATAAATAAGCACGCTCTAAATGTGTGTTTTAGGATTTGGTGCTTGTATTATGCATGTATGCTCACCAAGTAGTAAATGTTACGCTTTATTCTCCTCCTGCCACCAGAGGAGGTGGTCAGAATAATCTTTTCGACCCCAGAGGGTTCGTTATAAACACAGAGGGGAATGTCTTTAATGCTCAGGAAACATTTTTTAGAGGTCACAGGTATTCTTTCAGCTGTAGCCTAAGGTCAGGTTGTTTAAAAACGGAGTTGCTGGAGGACAAGAGTCTTTATTGGGCTATTTTGGTGCAGCTGGTTGTGGGTAACTTGTCGGTTTCAATTTGCCATCAGTTGTGCAGCTGGCACACAGACTGTTCCTGCCACCTCATTATGAGCGAGTACAAAGCATTGTCAGATTTGCGTGAGGCTTCTGGCAGACAGCAAAACACATTTGTCAGTTTAGATTGCCATGGCTTTTATTTCTGGTGTAGTCCTCTCTCTGGGGTTAATTTAGTGCATATGATTCGTAATAAGCCCTACACATACATCATTTCCTTTTACTTGCTTGTTTTTCCAAACATATGCCAGTTAGTGATAAAATAGTTCTGTTGTGAACCTCTGCTTTGTTTTGATATATCAGTTAGATGTTGAACCATCCAATATGATCGATGCAAAGTGAAAACATTATTGTATATCGTCATCTGTAAGATTCCCATAGCATGTCTGTGTCACAAATGCCTAAAAGTTCAGTCATAAAATTGTTGAATCATAATTTAGTTACTTTTTGTGAGTGGACATTAATGTCACTGATTGTTTAAATGGACATATGACATTGTCTGATATTGATCGCAGGCTTCTGAATTGAATCAAATTGAAATTGTATAGTGGCAGACTGTGATATCGGCAAATGTCATATCGTTGTCCAAAGAATTGCTGAAACTTTGTAGTGTGATGAAACGTGTGATTTACCCCCTCTATAAAAAAAAGTCATATTGCGATCGTTTTGATAGATATTGTTGTTTTGATATCTGCTGCACTACAGAACTTCATTATTATGATGTTTTGTCACAGCAATCGCAGCTCTTGCGATTTGTGTAGTGCACTGTATATTGCCAGGATTGCATTCTTAATTTATTTAGCTTACGAGGTATGCGCCTCAGTCAACTTCTGACACAGACAGCAGTGGACAAAAGCACCAGGCTTTAAAAGCACCCAAAATGCGGTCATGAGTCTCAGCATAGTTCTTTATTACATGACTATTTTGTGCAAACATTTAGTGGTCGGTTTGACAAGTATTTACTCGCCAAATAGAAAATCCATCCTTGGTTCTTGGCAGCTGTTAATTTCAGACCCTGTTCCTTCATCATCTGATCAGCCTTTGTTGAGTTCTTTGATATTTAGAATGAATATTGGCTGATAACGATCGGTGGCTGATTGATCGGAGCATCCTTAAAAGAAATTGTTGCACATTCTGTGCAAAACACATGAACAGAGTAATTTAGCTTGGAATAATTCACACAATCCTTTGTGTATAGTTATGGCTTTTGTATTTCTGTACTTTGTAGTTCTTAAATCATTATTTTGCTTCTTTATCAGAAACTAGAGAAGAATCCAGTCCAATTTTTTTTAACTTATTTTGTGCAATGTTTTCCAGGCCCAGCAGAGTAACCTGGTGCAGGTGGCCAGGAGTCTGGGCCGGGCTGTTCCTCTGTCCCCCCAGCTCATCTTCACTCCAACCGCCACAGTGACGGCTGTCCAGTCAGAGAGCTCCACGCAGGCGTCCTCGCAGGTAGGTTAATAAATGGCAGATACTTTTACTAAATGACAAATATAATGACAAACTTTTATTAACCGTTAACGTGATACATCTGATAAGCACAAGTTTAAAATCAGAGGTGAGCATAACTTGGAGGCTCAAGGAAAGTTATTGCACTGACTGGAAATCCAGCACGCAAGGATGTGAAATGTGCTATAAAAAGTTCAAAACAATTTGTACTTACTTTACTGCTGTGAAGCAGTAACAGTGTCTTTACAGGTCAGGACAGCTGCAGCTGATTCAGAACGCTGCTGCTGGTGTTTTCATTCAGAGCAAAAATGTGGATCATATCACTCCAGGTTTACAGTCTGCACACTGGTTTCCTGCCTGCCAGAGAATTGGTTTTTCAAATCCTGCTGTTTATAAAGCACTGAATGGTTTAGAGGCAAAACACATCTCTGATCTTCTGCTACATTATGAACCATCCAGACCTCTCAGGTTGTCTGGGACAGGTCTGCTTTCTGTCCCTTAAGTCAAAACTAAACATGGAGAGGCAGCTTTCAGTTTTTATGCACCACATATCTGGAACAAACTCCCAGAAAACTGCAGGTCTGCTGCAACTCTCAGTTCTTTTAAATCAAAGCTGAAGACTTATCTGTTTGCCTCTGCCTTTCATTAAACCACATCTAAAGCTTCTGGTTTTGATTGTACATTTTACTCACCTGTTTTATCTTATTTTAATTTTCAATTTAACTCTTAATTACATTGAAAATGTCCCTTTATACTGACTTGCAGTTCTTTTACAGTTTGTCTCGATGCCTCTTGTGTTTTATGTACAGCACTTTTAATTGCCTTGTTGTTGAAATGTACTATACAAATAAACTTGCCTTTCCTCACCTGTGATATTAACAGAAAAATCTTAATATGTGTCATTGGTTTGTTATTGAAAGCACTGAGTAAAACCAAAAGTACATCTTCAGTCTTTTTATAAACATGGTTCTAACCCACTTTGTGAACCTGTGTCACTAATCTCCCATCATTCTGTCTGTCTCAGAATCAGGTTCCAGAATCTGGCCATCCGTGGCCAGCAGGTGGCGACCACGTTCCTCCTAATCCCCTCATTCGTCTGAACAGGTCCATTGCCATCCTGGCCACGCCTCACTCATCTGAAGCAGAGCCCTGTGCCATCCAGCCCGCCTCACCATCAAGATCCCAGCAAGGAGCGCAGCGTCCACAGGAGGGAAGTCCAGCTCCTCGGACAGCTCGTCCGAAGGAGGGAAGAAGGGGGACAGCACAGCAGTCACAGAAGTCAGAGCCATAAACATGAGCCGCAATGTCACAGCAGTCAGTGCACAGCCCCTGATCGCGCCAGGTAAGTGGAGTCTGCAACCACACAGCCTGAAAAGCTCAAATTATGTTAAAGTTTGCAGGTCTGGTCCACATGAAACTGATCCTGGCAGTACTGACATCAGGGAACAAAAGAAGGGCCCAGAACCTTTAAAATTAATTATATTCTCATAAGCCTCAGGAATATATATATATATATATATATATATATTATATATATATTATTTATATTTTTTTATCATGCTAACTGAGATAGTGAGCATAGTAAACACTACTCCTGCTGAACATCACCATGTTAGCATTGTCATTGTAAGCAGGGCTGACCCAAATGCTTTGAAGCTTCTGCCGTTGCCATGGTATTCGACGTCCAAATCAGTATTTGAATGCTGCAGTTTTTTGAAGAGAGAAAGGAGACGTCTCGGCTCTACTGACAAAGAGGCGAGACTGCTAAAGAGCAAGAAATGGAGCTCCTCTTTAGCGCTTAATTAGTCTCAAAACCCACATACATAAAAAAAACAGGCAGGTGTACATGATTCAAGTGCGTAACAGTTTCTGTAAGGGGAAAAGCATCCTCGCAGGGAATAATTTCTGCTCTGCATGGAAAAATGTGGTCCCTCAAGCACGTTTGCTGTGACAAGCACAAGCTTGATCCTCCCTCTGCGCTCATAACTGCTGTTCGCTCGCTTGTCAAGTTGACTTTTGAGACTTTGGAGGCGGAGGTGGAATTGACAATGGCTGTAACCCCTCCTGTCTTTGTCTCTCATTAGACTCATAATCACAATAATAGCAATGTGCATAGCTAAATGATGACTGTAAGCTTGAGGAAAGTGTGATATATTAGAGTGCACACTGGTTAGAGTAAATGGCATGTACAGTATGTTAAATGTAAACACTCCACTTCTTTGAGAGGCTTCTGGTTATTTCTGTATAGACATTCAATACTCCACCGGAAGTTTGTTTTCATTTTTGTGGGCAGATAAATTAAACTTTCAAATTGCCTGCCAGCTGCTGCGTGCTTCTTTTTTGGAACAGATGTCCAGTTTGAACCTTAAAATAGACTTTGTGGCTTCGGGCAGCTGTCATATATACAGTAGAAATGTGCTCTCGTGTTTATAGTAAGATTGGATTTGAAAAGAGTTTTTACTCTTGGCACTTTTATTAGGTTTCTCTGGGCTGTGAGTGTGACATGTCAGGGCCTGCATCACTAACCCATTCACTCACTGAAGGGCTGAAACGAGCTGTATTAAAGACAGTGTTGGTCTGTGTCTGGAGCAGTCGAGCTGCTTTGTGTATGAGAAGCTGTGAAAGACTCACTGCCACGCAAGAGTCTTTATAAACCACTTACTGTGTAATTGAAAGTCAGCAGCTGTTTTTTTTTTTTTTTAGCATGAATGGTTGTGAATCTGCCAGCAATACAAGCTGATTAAATCAAATTAAGTCCAGTTTGTTAGCAGGATAAGCCCCTTCAGATGCATTATTTCATTCTCAAGAAGGTCCTGATAAGACATCACATTACCCAAAAAATAGTTAATTTGAGCAAGAACTTAAAAAATATGTGTATGTATATGTGCCGGGGGTGATAATGTAGTAGTAGTGTACATGACTACTGTAAAAACCTTATTTATGCTGCAGTACACTGTGTTTATGCATGGTGTTGTTTTTATCTGCCTATTCAGATTGTGTGTGTATGTTTTGGTGCTTGTGTGTGTGTGTGTGTGTGGGACAGGGAGGGGGGAGTAGGGATTATCTGAGCGTGTCAGTGCACAACTGTGTCTTGCTTTGTTGCAGTAATGGATTCACATAAAATGAAAGGGAGGATGGAAGCTGAAAATCTGGCTGCATGCTGCCTGAAAAAATTAACATGGGTTGCCATAGCAGCAGGCCATGAGGGACAGGTGTGCACATGAGATGCTGGGGAGTTAATACACTGTGGATCAGGAGAAGGAGAGGCTGCATGGCTGCCTGATGGGGGTTCAGATTAGGTTAAGAGCTTGGATTCAACTTCACTGTGACTGGGTCATTACGCACTTTGGTTTCCGACATAAAAGGAAACTTTTTGTTCTTTTCTTCTGACATGCTGCTCTCCCTTGTAAATACAAAATTTCACCAACTACTCTCAAATACTTTCAATAATTGACATGTAGGGCCTTATTATGGCTAATAGGAGGGACAAACCAGTAATTTAGCTTCAGGAAACCACAGATTGGCTTGTGGTGAGTGTTCGTTATACTCTAAGTTCACACCCTGTCCATAACCTTGACTTTAATGAGCAGATTGTGGATGTAATTAGGCGGTCTGATTAATCAGTGTGTTTAGTGTTGTTGTTAAAATGTTGAAAATTACACATAATTGTTTCATTTCAAACAGAGCTATTAGTGAGTCTACTTGCTACTGTCATTCAGTTACAGGACTTAAACTACTGCACTACATTACTTTTGCTTTCCAGCTTAAAGGAGTAGTTTGGATTTTTTTGAAGTGGGGCTGTATGAGGTACTCATCCATAGCAGTGTATTTACCTACAGAAGATGACAGTTGACACGCCCCCAGTTTGGAAAAGCAGCAGGAGAACTGGTGTAGGAAGCTAAGTTGCTGTGGACAGAGTCAGCATTGAAATGTATTCTAGCCACCTAAAAATTCATCATTAGTTTAAGTATACACTCTATTGAGAACATTTTTCACCACTTTACCTTGCCTTCAGACAGCCCTTTTCCAACAGGAAACTGCTGTCATATAAGCCAAATTCCGCTCTCTCCAAAGCCACCAGACTGCTCTGGCAAAATCAGTAATTTTACTTTGCAGCGATTGATTGGTTCATATTATTGCTGACTTCTTTGTTTAAGGGATTTGTTGAGGGGTTAGTTTGGTTTCACCAAAATCACACAATAACACAAACAAACAGATCAAAGCAGCAGTAGACTAGCAACTTGTATTATGCAAGATAAAATTGCTGTTTTTGCCAAAGGAGTCTGGTTGTTTTGGAGAGAGTGATATTTGGCTGTTTCCCACTGGAAAAGGTTGTCTGAAGGCAAAGTAAAGTGGTGAAAATAGTCTAAATAGAGCGTGCACTAAAACTGATATTTATTTTTCTTTTATGTCTGCCTTCTTATAAGTGGCTATAATATGTTTTGCTGCTGACCCTGTCCACAGTTCATAGCTTAACTTCCTGCACCAGTACTCCTGCTGCTTCTCCAAACTGGGGTCATGTCGACCGCCATCTATTGTAGGTAACAGCTGACTAGGGATAAATACCTCATACAACCCCACTTCAAAAAAACCTGAACTATCCCTTTAAATGAGTTGTGCTAGGCTCACATGTATTGGGTTAATTGTGGACTACAGTAGACCTAAATTCTCAACATAATTCACCATTAATTTTTATGGACTTTTAAGGTTAAACAGGCTCATTATTTTAAAAAATAACCATATCAGTAACCATAATGCAATTATTGAAATTATGTTTTAGATCAAGCACATCTTTACTTATTAGTGTTTAGAACTGCAATGGATAGTCAATTAATTGATTATTTGCCAACTATTTTCATAATTGATTATTCATTTCTGTCATTTTGAAGAAGAAATGTCAAATATTTGCTGGTTCCAGCTTCTTAAATGTAGGGATTAGCTGCTTTTCTGCTTCTTTTCTTTGTCATTTATGATAGCAAATGAAAAGTCTTTGGGTTTTGGACTGTTTTGGGCAAAATAAAAAATGGAAAGATCTCACTTTGGGCTCTAGGAAACTGTGATAAGCATTTCTTACAATTTTTTTTTTACACTTTATAGACTAAATGAATAATCAGTTATTTGTGAAAATAATCAGCAGATTAATCCTTGGTTAAAAATACCATTAAATGCACACTTATTAGTATTATTAGTAGTATTATTATTGTTAGTATTAAACTTGGTTCAACAGAGACCAGTCTGGCCTGATCTGAGAGAGCAACAAAAATGGAGAGGAGGAGTGATTAATTGTGTTTCCTATTTTTGGTCATCAGTTTTCATCTCACTTTCTAAAGGATGGCAGATCATTTTAGAGCAACGTCTCTGTTACCGTGAACATTACAGACACTTTCACTGGAAACAAATGTTAGGCCGTCTGGCTTGTTGCAGAAAGCGTTTGTCATCACCTTCCCTTGGCAGGAAACAGCCGGCACCTTACTATAAAAACCACAGCAGGGAATCCCCAGAAGCACCATGCTCACAGATTAAAAGAGAAGATCTGCGCACAAACGTCTGTGTCTTGGCATCTTCACGTAGCTGCTAACAACACCATCAGCTGCCAGTTTCCTTTGAATATGAAAAATTCTTGGAAGTACCCACTTTTTAGAATGAAACCCTTCTTCAACTTAATGCGAAACTTTATGACTACAAATAATTTGCATAGTTGTCTATTAAAACTGGCTTTCAGTAATTCACTTAATCTCATTTTGTTGATCTGACAACTCCTAAAATAATGAAGTGTGTGATTTGTTTTTTTTCCTGAGAGCCTGCCACTGTTTGTTCACTTGAACATGTAACATAGTCTTTAAATCAATCAGGAGATGGATTCATTTACAAACCCAATTCCAAAAAGCTGGCACGTTATGTAAAATGTAAATAAAGGCAGAGTGCAGTGACTTGCAAAGTTTGATGAGGAAACAAGAGTTTGAGTTTGAATGTTGTTAAAAGACGATGGAACACGGGGGTAAACACGATCTTGTTTCCAGCATCAGTTTGCATTCGGGAAGTGATGACACTAATTGTAGAAGTTTTGAAAGTGAAATTCTTTCTCATTCTTGCTTGATATGTGACTTCAGGTGTTCAGCAGTCTGGGGTGGATGATGTCATATTTTGTGCTTCATAATGCCCCAAACATTTTCAGGTCTGGACTGCAGACAGGCCAGTCTAGTACGTGAGCTCTTTTACTAGGAAGCCACAGCACACTTTTTCACTTTGTGTCATCGTGCGTCATCGTGCGTCATCGTGCATCATCGTGCGTTCATCGCAGGGGCTAGAGATTCTGGATGCTGCTGCTATATAGATTTCACTTTACATGGTAGAGTCATAACCTGCATTTGTAGATGCAGCGACAAACTGTGTTTACTGACAACAGGTTTCGAAAGTGTTGCCGAGCTCATGTAGTAACATTTACACAATCATGTGGGTTTTTAACGTAGCGCCAACTGAGGGTTCAAAGGTCACAGGCATTCAGTGTTGGTTTTCGGTCCTGCTGTTTACAAGCAGAGATTTCTCAGGATTCTCTGAATCTTTTAACGATACTGTGGATTGTAGATGATCCTTGAAGTCTTTGCAATTATGTTTTGAGAAATGTTGTTCTTGCCTGTGCAATTTTACGGAAAGTGGTGAATCTCACCCCATCCTTGCTTGTGAACAACTGAGGCATTCAAGGATGCCCCTTAAATACCCAATCATGATACTATCACCTGTTATCAGTCAACATCTCCATACTTGATTTTTTTTTTTTTTAAGTGAGGAAAGATGGCGTAAGGCCTGTTGTTGCTCTGTTGTTTTAAGTAGGAATGTGTTTCATGCAAGTTAGCCAAAGCGGCAGCCAGTGAGAATGTGGAAACTCAGGGATTTTCCAGCGCCTGGTGCTACAAACTCATCAGGAACGTATACTGTCATGAACCTCAGGACATTGAGTAACAGCACTCAGCTAGAGTCAGAGGTCTGCACACATTCATAACTGAGGGGGAGTGGAGGCCACTGCCACATACTGAAGATTGTATGATTGCATTTGTATATATGAACTGTGTGTGGGCGTGGGGGTCTGACTCACTCAATCCTTAATCCCAGGACCTTGAGGGGGAAAAGCATTTAAATGAATTCCCCTGTCTTCCTCTTCTTCCAAGACTTTTCTCTGTTCCTCATTAGGGGCTTGAGAAAGTTGTCAGGATTCTTGGGGAGGGCTGGTTGTATCCGGTGTGCACTGATTCAGAAATCCCCCTCCTTTGCTCACATGGAGGCTGGGAATCTCTTTCTACCTCATGATTCAGTGAGATTATGATTAAAGGTGCTACTGTTCAATTGCAAAATGATTCTTGGTGCATTTTGACTCCTATGTGGCAGTTTTTCTTATTTTATGACCACATTTACAGCAGCATAATCGTTAATCCACCATGAAAAACGTCAGGTTACTTCGATTAACCATTTATTATTTGTTGAGTGTGGACATTGCTGCTGTGAGGGTGTGTTGTTAACATTGAGCAAAAAGCCAAGTTTTCAGTGACACAATTGCAAAGGATCTGCACTCATATTCTGAGTGTTATTTTTTTTTTACATGCTCTTTTGTGCTTCAGTAGTGTCACAGTCGATGGTTGTTATTGTCCTATTGACTGGTTGCCAAACATCAATAAAGCGGTCAGGTCATGAGAAGGAAATAAACACAAAACAGTTGCAGTGCTATAGAATAGTGAGAACCTCCTTTGGTAAAACCCTGATCATCAACAATAATGACCTTTATCCCTGAAGTGTTTTGGTTTAACTTCTGCCTGAGTTTATATGCGTATACACATACATATATACATGATGAGTATGTATATGTAACCTAAACTAACTGAGACTAATGGTGAGCTTTGAGGCATCAGCTCCCAGCACCCAGCTCAAGTGAAGCGATGCTGCATGAGACAAGTTTGTTGCTGCCGAACTGGTATTAAAAGCATTGAGTTAATCAATTCCCTAAAAAATAACAACAAATAATTTATTTTACCTGTGCTGTGACAAGCAGCCTGCTGTATGTCCTTTTTTTGTTATTGTCGGACATAATTTAACAATTCATGTCATAGTCTACAAGCTTTTCTGAAACAGCTGCTGGAGTTTGCTGATGGATCTATCCGCTCAGTGTATTTTATGATCTCATCCACGGGACTTTTAGGACTTCTCTGTGTTTGCTTAAAAGTTGTGCATTACAGTTTATTCTTGACCTTTGAAATTAGGCTATAGTTTGGCAAAATAAATGCCAAATTATCTCCAGTTATACGGTTTTTCAGTCTTTCCAAAATGTGGCAAGGTTCTACGGAGGCCAAAGGTGGTCCTACGATCAGTTGGTCAGTTCACCACTTTGGTCTAGACTGAAATATCTCAACAACTACTTGATGGATTGCTATGATTTTTTTTTCTTTTCCAAACATTCATGTTACCTAAAGAATGATCCGTCTGACATGACTTTTCTTCTAGTGTCACCATGAAGTTATCATTTGTTGTTTTTAGTGAAACAACTATTGGATTGCCATGAAATTTGGTACACATATTCAGAATGAATTGTATAATTTTAAGATGCCATACTTGGGTTTATAGCTAAATGCCCACAAAACTAATTAATGAATCTGTCAACAGTAGCATGCCTGCCAACATTATCCTTAAGGGCTAGAGTTTATCATCACTTTGCAACACCATCAGCTGCTCAGCTGCTTTCGTCAACTTGTAGACTTTTCTCTCTCATTGGCTAACGTGGTCCTGCTTGTTAAGTACTGATGTAGTCATCCAGATTTTAACTCCTAAATGTCAAACATGTTTGAGAATTATTGGGGCAGCCCTCATGAGTCCACAAGCAGTTCTGGGACGTGTAAGACTGGATATGTAAACCCCTCACATTACCAGATAATCTGGGCTGAACATCGGTACTGACTGAGATCATGGGCCTGATTTCTCCTCTGATTCTCGGGAGGGTTAAATCTCAGGTGAACTCTTGTAGTCTCAGGCCAGTTTTAGTAGGTGTCCATTATCTGGAATTCATGCACACCCTGCAGCCAATCAGAAGCAAGTATTCACCCATGATATACATAATTATTAGTTTTCTTCATCTTTAACATTGTGATTACTGCTTTTTTACCGTACATACTCTTCAATTTCTAGAATGTATCATAAAGAACTACTTTAGAATTCAGATTAAGGAGTTTTGTGCATTGATGCTGAATGTTTCAAGACTAAAATCATGATTCATCGAATAATTTATTATTTTTTGCTACCCCTAGGCGTAGCTGCTGAGCTGATGAATGTTGTTATCCCTTGAAGTGTCTGTTTAGATTGCTTTTCAAGCGTGAAACATCTAACAGGCTAACATCTTTGATTATCATGCTGCTGGTCGTATTCGCGCACCTCTCCTGCTCTGAACATTGTTAATATTAAATGAAGGTCTTCCCTGTAACGCCATAGCTAACCAAATTTTTCTGTTGGTGGTGGGTTCCACTGAGTCTCCGCATGTGAAAAAGAAAACACTCTTCAGCAGATCCTGTAGCATTAAAGGAACTAATGACATGCAAACTCTGCTGGATAGAAACATCTATATATTCCACAGCAGGGCACAGACTGCGGTTAGTGCCTCACAGGGAAAGTTTGAAACCAGATGGAGCCTATCCCACACAAAAACATCATGAAAAGAACAGGAGGGGGAGGAAGAAGGTGGGGGCGAGGGGGATTTGAGACAAATGCTGATGTACTTGGCAGTTTTCCATGCTTGGAGTTATTGGAGGGGGTTTATTAACATGACCAAACACACCTCCATGTTCACACGGCTCATATAGCAGAAGCCGCTGTATGAGTCTGTCGTGCAGGAGAAACTGATTTTTTGTTTGTGCTCCAGTAATAAGAATGAGTAACTTATTGTTTCCTGGTAGAGTTGTTAAAGATGAAGGAGGCAGCAGCAGCAGCAGGGGGGCCTGGACCGGCTGACTCAACATTAACTCTATAACGAGTGTCATGGACAGTTGGCTCTGCGTGTTCGTTCCTGAGGCATTTCTAATATTAGACTAGCCTCAGGCGACTTCCGCTGCACACTCTCCCACTCACACATGATCTCACAATACAAGATTGATGTGCTGTGTCCTGGGCTGCAGGGCAAGTTATGAGCTCAGGATGTCTTTTTACCCACAACAGCGCTGACAGGTGGTGACAGGCCATTTTGAAACGATTTGTGAGTAATGGTCAGACCAGAAACTGCAACAGCGGGCGTCTCTGTGCACCTTTCAGCAAGCTCTTAATATTACATCCTGTCAACAAAGGGCACACAGGTGAAGGGAACGCTGTAAAACAAGCTGTTTTGTGCGGACGTCTACATTTTTCAGTGCTCCTGGTATACACCTGAATCTGGACAGTTGTGGACACTGTGAAATAAATATTGTTCACAGTTTTTAACAGTTGGGACTTGTAAAGATATTTCTGAACTTCCTTATGAAAAACAATAATAAAAATTTAGTTTGTGATCAATGAGTCATAACCAAAAAAAATCAGTGTGCCTTAGTATTTTTTGGTTATGATCACAAAACCTTCACTTCTTCTTTGGTCTCATTGTATATCCTTGGATCCAAAGAGCTTTGATACCTGCATTTGTGAAGTAGCGCTACTCAGTCAATCTACTGGCTTTTGCTTTCTCTAAAAGACAGTAGTGTTTTATAAGACTGTGGCATGCAGTGTGTACTGCGCAAACTTTTTGAACACTAGGCCTGCAGCTATTACTCTTACAGATTAAACTGAAAGTTAGTTTTTCAATTAATCGTTCAGTCTGTGAGAGAAAAAAATGCTAAAAAGTCAAAAGTGATGTCTTCAAATAGCTTATTTTGTCCACTCAACAGTCCAAAGACGTTCAGTTTACAATGATGTAAAATAAAGAAGAGCAGCAAAACTCACATTTGAGGAGCAGGAACCAGAAAATGTTTTGTTTTTTTGGTTTGATTAAAGGTTCCAGTGTCTAACATTTACAGGGATTTACTGGTAGAATATGTCAGAAATGGAGTAGAATATTCATAAGCATGTTTTCATTAGTGTATAATCACCTAAAAATAAGAATTGTTGTTTTTTGTGACCTTAGAATAAGCTGTTTACATCTACAAAGGGCACACGGTCACACTTCTTCTGTGGAAGCCACCCTGTTGATCCGCCATGTTTGGACAGTAGCCCAGAATGGACAAACCAAACACTGGCTCTAGAGAGGGCCTTTCGTGCATTTCGCAGCCACTGCAGGATCTCCTACATACTTGGAAGGGGAGGGTGAAGCGAGGTTCAGTCTGCCAGCTCACAGCTAAATGTCACTAAATCCTGCACACTGGTCCTTTAAATGTCTTCAAGGGTTAATTGATAACCAGATGGTTTATCTGCAACAGTTATGGTAATTGTTGAAGCTAGCCCAAAAATTGCTTTCAGATAAAAGTTTTTTTTTTTGTTTTTTTTTCAAACCCCTTTACAGCCAGCATGGACAGGCAGAACGATTACAGCTAATGACACTAATATACAGCTGAAACACGGGGGAGCTTTGGGGAGTTTGGCTCTAAAATGTTGTATTTTTTGTTGCCACTGTTTTTTTTTTTTCTTTCCTGCATAAATTTCTATTTTCCTGTATATTTCCGTTATTGAAATGAATAATTGACGAGACACAATGTACATACAGTGTGGCTCTTGTTTAGGTCTCTTTTCCCTTCAACTTTGCAGAAGCCAAAATACTTTCATACCCTGGCTTTTAAGCCAGGCGGTGCCGGTCGGATTGTACCCATCTGTAGTTGCTCAAGCTCAGCCATCCCCGCAAAAAAAGAACTGGGTTTTAAATTTCAGATATTGACTTTTCCCCTCCACCCCTACTCGTCAACATGTATATTTATTTGTTCATTACAATTCATTCCATTAATTTGTGTGTAAACACAATGCTTTCTATTCTTGCTGTGGCTGTTCATGTGTCAGGGCACACTTAATGCACATCATGTACGGTCTGTTGTCTTTTGAGTGACGGTCTTGTAGCTAACAACCGCTCCGCTGTGCATGAGGGCTGTGTATTGGCAGGCATCTGGCGATGTTATACGTATCACAATACAGAGGTTACGATTCAGTATATTGTGATATACTGTGATACTGTAAGCAAAGTAATATAATGCTATTCTTTAAATTTTAGGAAAACTAATAGTATAAACAACACACCACTAAAAACATAAAATCTGAGTTAATATTGTGATACCCAAATGCGTTTATATTTTCTTACATTCCTACTGTGCATTGGCATTTTTATTGCTTCCTGGCAGAAAGTGATTAAATTTTTTTTTTTTTGTTTGTTTGTTTCTCTGTTGTCTCAAGCTAAATATTCTCTGTATAAACTGAAATGTATTGCTAGTATATTTTTGCATGTAGGTGGGCACATTCATGCATGGACATGCATGTGTACAGTACCGTCCCACCCCCATGAAAAATAGGGCACCCCTGAAAACCACAGTATATTTTCAACCACACACGTGCATATGCCACTTGAGACTTGAAAACTAGGCTACACTAGAAACAGTCTTCTCTAGTAGCCAGTAGCAGGTGAATTAAGGACACAACAGTGGTGTCTGTGGGTGGTGAACACAGCAGCTACTTCACAAATTTTAAAAATAAATGTTGTTGTTGTTCTCGTTCCAGCGTACACTCAGATTCAGCCCCACTCCCTGGTTCAGCAGCACAAGCAGCAGCAGCAGCAGCAGCAGTTTGTGGTCCATCAGAGTCAAGGTTCCCAGAGGACCGCGGGCCAGCTGCTGCAGACGGCCTCCATTCAACCGTCACAGCACCCTGTCCCCGTGCTGCCCAAACCTGCTCCACACCAACCCTCCACGCCCAGCCAGCAGGCCACCATCTTCCACTCCACCATCAGCCCCCACGCCCTCCACTCCTCCCTCAACCATGCCAAAGCTCAGCCCGTCCAGCTCACTGCCATCAACCTACAAATACAGCCAACGGTGAGTACAGTCACTGAAAAAAATGAGCATTTTAGTTTTTTTAATTAAATCAAACTGTTGTCAGCATCAGTGATGAGTTGAAAACATTTAGCAAGACTAAAAAAGTAAAAGTTGGTGTAAAAGAAGGTCAGGGACTTGCCCACGAAGGTCCCATTGAGATACTAGATCTCTTCTTCCCAGGAGTGCTGGTTAAGATGGCAGCACATGCAGTTTCACATAAAAGAAATGGCAGGTGTTGGAATACATTAAAAATAACAACACAAGGGAAATGGGTAAAGAAAAGAAGCATAAAGGCCATATCAGTGATATCCATATCTCATTCCAATTCAGTCAAGGAAAACGGCAACATTTTTTCTTCAGGGCATTTTGTAAAAGACTTTTAAAGGTATTCAAAGACGGGAGTGCTTCTAAGGTGATGGCATCTCATTCCATGCCCAGGATGCATAAAAAGAAAAAGCAGTTTTACCAAGTCCTGACTGCACCCTGGGGACATATGAAAGAATCCAGCTAGTAGATCTACCGCTATAGTTGTTGTTGCACAGTAGGATAGAAGTTTGGAAACTAAGTAGGTAGTTTAGACAAACAGATAGTGTTAGCACAAGGAGATGTATTTTGTGCACACACTCATGGTTCCCAGATGATGAATAATGACTTTGGGGATCCTCTGACTTATCTTCTAACGCCTTCATGAGGTTGACATTTGTGGTTTTGAGTGAAATGTCTTTACACACGTCCCCTCACTGCCTCAGGATAAATTGTAATCACTTTTGTGATCCCATGATTTTTTTTTTCCCTTTAGGGCCACCATCAGGTCAACATTTCAATTTGATTTATGGCCAGATACCTGCAAAGCGAATGACTTCACCATTGGTGTCAGCTGTACTTTATGTCTGTTGCCAATTAGCAAATGTTAGAATGCATTAATTTGCTGTGCTGTTCTGTACACACAACATCTATTGCATGTCTGTCCGTCCTGGGAGGGGGTCCCTCTTCTGTGGCTCTGCCCGAGGATTCTTTCTCTATTAAAAGTTTTTTGGGGAGTTTTTTCTTATTCCTTAGAGGGTCTACAGGTGGTGCCGCACACTGTGCAGATTGTAAAGCCCCCTGAATCAAATTGTAATTTGTGATATTGGGCTATATCAATAAATGCTAACACACTAAACTAAGACTGTGAATACGGTATGAACGGTAAACATCTGCATGTTAGCATGCTGACATTAGCATTTAGCTCAAAGCACAGACTCTCAGTGCTGCTGGCATGGGTGTAGACTTATTATAGTCTTGTTGGAAATTATTTGCTGGTTTTGCAACCAACAGTAGATTTTCCCAAATAAATTTGGAACACTTCTCATACATCTAGAGGATATATATAGGAGCGTTTCCTCTTTCTCATGCCTTGATTCCACCCTCCATGTCTTTTCTGCGACGTGGATTTGATCTGTCCTCCTTATCGCTTCATCCTCAACCAGCAGCGTTATTGAAGTGAAGCATTTCGCCCGTCTGACTTTGTTGACATTTTCCTTGATTTTTGAGCTTCTACCATGGGTGAGTTGACTACGTACTGGTTTCTTTTTTGTCTGTTTTTATAATCGGGAATCTGCACGTGGTGTTTTATTTTGAAAACTGACCGCATTCTCTATGCCGTTCCTGTGTCGGACTTCCTGCCCGGCTCAGTCTACTCCTTGCAGCTTGACGCAGCTTCTGTCGAAAATAGATTTGGCACGTGTTCTCTGAATCAGAGCGTAGAGCCACTTCTGGGACACACCTCTGGTGGAATCACAACCATTGTCTAGAGTGGTTGCGATCAGCTCTGGCGGCCGCGTCATACCGGAAATGTGACTTAGCCGAGCCCAATGGAATCAAGCAATCACAATAACATATTAGCCATTATGTGTTTTTTCCAAAATTGCACAATGGATATGATTTCATGTTTTTGTCCTCCATTTGTTGGTAATGGGAAACGACTTTCTGTCCTACTTAACATCCTGACTTTGTGTTGTTCACATTTTTTGGTGGTAACCAGCAAAACAAAAACTACTGTTCCAACAACACCCACTGAATCCATTTCTACTCCAAGACATAATGTTAAAAAAACACAGGAATCTTCAGAGTTTGGGATTCTTGGTGTAATATTTTCCGTCGGGTGTGTGATATTTTCCAGCCTAATGGTTTTCAGTATTTGAGTCACTGACATTAAAAGTATTAACAGTCCCTGATCTCTTTTCAACACTGTCTCAAATGTAACTTTCTCACGTTTCCTCCTCTATCCTTTTGTTCCTGATGCACATCGAAGGCCTCTCGACTGGTTCAGGACTGTAAAGATAAGCCAACGTCACTGGTGGTCAGAGAGACGTGTCCAACCCCCACCACGCAACAACAACAACAGCCCCAACAGCCACAGCAGCAACCTGCGCCTTCGCCATCACAACCCGCCAAGCCTGTCGAGCAGCCCAAGGTCGACCCCGCCACACCAGCTGTTCAGCCACAAGGTAATGATTCAGCATCATTTACTATGCTGCTAAATGACTCTCTGTGGAGTACTCAAACGTTTACTAAACAAACTCTTTGACCAAATAGCCACTGGGACAAGACGACTGGTACCCGTTTAAAAACTGAGTTACAATTTCTCCCTGCTCCGCTCTCCTTGAGTTGGCCAACCATCACAATCTTCAGCGGAGGAAAATAAAAACTGATGCTGATGTTTACTTGTAATTCAGAACATGTTGTGTCTGCAGCACATTTCGTTTCACAGTTTGTTTTGTCTCATATTGCTTTGTTGTCGTCTCTGTGCTGTTGCCAAAAAGCTCACCCGATACCCACAATTGACTCATTGCTGAGCTGTGCACAAACATTTAAACCCACAATAAAAAACCCCGGAAGATCAGTGAAAACACACTCTAAGCAAATAGAGTACTTATCGTATAAAAAGTATTATAACCAGATTCGTAATGAAAATTTATATGATAATGTATCAATACAGACAATTAGGAGTCATTGTACTGAGTTTATTAAAAAAAGTATACACAGAATGTTTGACTTTTCACAAAATGTGGTCTGGTTGATTTTTTGTTAGTATGAACAGTTGACCCTTGTCAAGTCCTGCTCTTTTCCACTCTGTGGATTTTTAAGATGGCTGAAAGACATTGCTACGGGATCTATAAAACAGACGTATATACAGCATAGTAACATCTTAAGTTCTCTCAGTGGTTCCCAGACTTTTTGGCACACCCCCATTTAGAAGCCAAGAAAGGTTCATGCCCCCCCACACCCCACAATTTTTATCAATCATTAACAGTAATTGGGATGTAACTGATTAATAAAGTATTCAGATTGAATTTTAGTGAAATGAAGGTTAGTATGATTGCACCTGTGAACTCTTGTTTGTTTACTTCCCCTACATAAATCCTGTTCATTCAACTTTGTTTCTATATTTCTCCCCCGCTCATCCACGCCCCCTCTGCAGTGGGACTTTGCCGCCCAGCCCCCAGTTTGGGAACTAGTTTGAGTTGGCTAGTTTTAGCAAAGCACTAAATGAGTACCAGGCTAATCTCCATCCATCATTAGCTAACAAGTTACATCTGATAGCTAATGTTAGCAAATGTAGATGATCTACATCAGTCATAGCTAGCTACTTAGCTAGCCTTTTGCTTACATTAGCTAGCTGGTTAGCTAGCATTTTGCTAACTTTAGCTAACTAAAGATGTGACCGTATATCTCACTTTCACAGGAAAAGGAGAAAGTTGACTAACTGTACCAGGTTTTCTCAATTGTTACTGGAGCACAGAGCAAAAAGGGGAAGGCCTTAAGGAAGGGTCAATTAATTATATGATTTTTAAAAAATTGTTATATACAATTGATAAGATAAAGTCTGTAAATGGGTTGAGGTGATCAGAATTAATCTGGACAAGTTTCAACACCCATACACCTATTAGCATACAAGTGTGAGATTATAGGTGCAGTCAGAAAGTTGCTGGCACTCTGCTGATGTCCAGCTGATGACAGAGACACTGGGAATCTGCTGGGTCACATGTAGATTTAAATGAGGAAATCTGAAATGTTGTTTTAAGGGCACAACACCTAGTTGAAAAAAGGGCAGGCCAAACAGGTTGTGTGGCTAGTTAATTTTAGAAGGGGCATTACGGCCACACTCCAGGGCACCCACAGCCCTGGCTGTTTGTCTGTGGTATAATCCCTGCCTTGCACTTTGGCAGACACTGTGGGTGTCAGGTTGTACAGGTCTTCATGCTGATAAACTGGGAAACCAGTACACGAGTTATATCCACAGTAACATTATCCAAAGTAGTCTATAAAGAGCGAGTGGGAAATGTTTATCATTTTCCTCACTGACACTGACAGAAACACTCATGACGTAAATTAATGTACTTGTGTGGCTGGGACGTATGACTGTTCTGTTACACACCAGCTTTTGTCCATTAGACAATGTCTGAGGCATTCCTGTGTAATGGACTATTATGACTCTAGCTTGCAAGATTCAAAGTTGCTAAACTTTGGACAAACTGTTTTGAAATGTGGGAAGACTCTGAAGTACTTATAAAAATATAATCCAGTTAAAAAGCTTTTAGCTTCATGTATCAAGAAAAACCCAGAAATGTTGCCTCCTCAGTAAAAATGTGCTTTAATATTGCTGCATGTTCTGCTTATTGTGCACATTTTGTCAGCCAGGTGATTTGGATAAAAGGGATCAAGCAGATTCTGATAAGTGATTTGAGTTGAGTGCATGATCCAGTGGCAGCTAAACTCTTCTTGCTGAGCACATTATTTAGGGTGTATTTTGGCATGGATGAGTTTCTATGGTGATATTTCTCCTAAATGGTTGGAAATAGTGCTAATGCTGTGTTTCTTGTAAAATGAAACATTCTGCTGACCACAAATTGCTGTTTATGGGCAGTGAGTTGGGTGTGATGTGCTGTGGAGGTGCACTGCTCACCACCAGAGCAGGAAACTATTTCTGTAATCCACTCTGATGATTCAGATTTGATGATGAAGGTTTTAGCTTTTCTTACTTTAGGAAAATGCAACATGTAAGAGAAGAGCCTCCAGAGAAAAAGTGTGGCTTATTGAGTGTACAAAGTTACAGCTACAAAGATTAACTGCACTGAATTTCTCAGCCCTGCTCTCTGCTAACAGACATTCAGACAAACTGTCACTTCCCTTTTAAGTATTTAAATGCGAGTGTATGAAGAAAGTAGCGTACATTAATAGCACACTGATGAACACAACACAGAATAAACAGCCTGCAGCCCATCAGTACATTGAGGACTCTGAGGTCATGCTCTTATTTTAGGGGGAGGGACTGGATTAAACTTTTACTTTATCTGCTCTAACATATGCTGCAAATGTTAGCATGTCCGGCTAACTAATACTAGCTTACTGCAGTAAAGTGAACTCCAGCCAAACGTGTTGGACACCACTGCATCTGCATTTGTTATGTGGGGGGTTTGAGCAGGAGGATGTGGGCTGGTGCAGAATCAAAATGCATCTGGACAACGATGCATCTCTCTGGCTTGCTTTCTTCTATCAAAACTGGGTTAGCTTAGCTCTATTCCCAGCTCTCTTCATGGGGTGATTACAGTCCAGCTGGTCTGGCTGGGTGATCGCAGCAAGGTCCGCTGCACTAATCAAGTCCCTGTGCTTCCCTTTCCCACGTTAATGCATGTATTTCTGTCTTCTATCATATACGTGTTGTATTTCATCATCCGAATAATATTAGCTGAAAGCTAGCTTTAGCCTCAGTCTTTTAGCATTAATATCATATCATGTATGCATCTGTTAAGTAACTTTACATATTTAATACACTTTCACAGGGTTCTTGTTTTCAAATGAGTCGATGGAAACAGCAGGAGACGGACTTCTCAGCTGACTTAAGGAGTTTAAGCTTTAGCATTAGTTCATATTAGCTAGCTACGCTTATGACATCTGCCAGTGAGAGTCATTATTTTAGCCAACAAAATCCACGGTCATCAGCTAGAAATGAGAAGCTGCTTTTGTTTACTTCTCTGTGGAATTAAAAAAAACATATTTCAACAATTACTCCCCATTTTGATGTTGAATCTGCCACCGTTATCACTACAAGCTGCGTATGTGTAGTGTGAGAATGGAAAGCTTGACAGGCATAGCAACAATAACTAAGGAATGCGGGGCTCAGCGAAGGGTCAGTTGACCTTGTTCTCGGTCTTGAGGTGTCCTGTCAAAGGTTGTATAGATGTCTCCTGATGTGCAGGGACAATGTTTTTGGGTACCAGTACCTACTAGAAGAGTACACTCAGGAGACTGCAGATATCCACAAGGTGACAGATGGTGAAGCACCTACTGCAATGTCACCACAACTGCCAGATGCAACCAGTGAAGATTTGCAGTTTTCTTTTTTTGTAGTATAGTTTAAGTTTTGTTTTATAGATGCATGCAAAGTTTTAATAAAATGTTTTTGTATAGTCTCAGTTTTCTTTAAGATACATAGAAGGATGTATTGGGGGTATTGTAACTGAGCATCCTGGGCTTGCCTAAGGCTGGCTGAAACTGGAGTTTTGGGCTTATTAACCCTTGAGACAGCCCTCCCGACAGTTGGAGGAGAAATCTGATCTGGGACCTGTGCAGATGTTTGGCCCAGATTATCTGTTAATGTGAGGGGTTTACAGATCTAGTCTTAGACCTCCCAAACTTCTTGCCGACTTATCAGAGCCACCCAGATAATTTCCAACATGATTTAAAATCTGGATGATTATGTCAGTAATTTCAGAGCAAAGCTGCAATTGCGAATGAAAGAGAAAAGGCTAGAAGGAGCTGGAAGCAGCTGACATTGTCTAACTTTAGTTAGCATACCACTGTTGACAGATATTAAAACTGACAATTAAAATCTCACCTCCAATGTAATTGAAAAACTACTTAAAATGACAGAAACAATCTTTGGCAAAAAAATATTTAATGTGTACTTTGATGTTTTAGTTTGGCTCATGTCCCTGAGGCAGGATTTATGTCCTGTACTGCATCCAGCCACCAGGGGGCGGTCAAGATGCTTTGGCTTCATGTTTAGGGAACTGTCATGTTGACCATTTCTAATATCTGTCACTGGTCTAAACGGTGCCTTAGCACCATCAGGATGTGTTGCAGACGGTGTGGAGAAGGCTCCATATTTGGAGAATAACATTTACATTAAGTATGCAGCCGTTCCCAAACTACAAATGCCACCGCCCAATTTGGAATCTGAATGAAATCAAAATCTTCTGTGGCCCACCCAAACCTTCGATCACAGCTGTGAGCAACACACGAGACTAATCGTACCAATGACAGGAAATATGAAATGTTCCCATGTTAATGTGACATCTGGAGGTCAGATAAATGAAGAATAACACATAATTTATATCCCATGGCTTTGTTTTATTAGTTCTGATTACTTTTTAAAAATTAAATATTACATATTACATATTATTACTAAATATTACATAGCAATTTCAAACTGAAATTTAAAAAAAATGGAATTTAAAAAGTTTTGTTCACTCATTTTTCATGACCTCACTGATTGAAAGCATAATTAAATCGAATATTAATAAAAAGAAATTAAATATGCACATAATTAAGAGCTATCATACTGAATAAACATTTAGAAAGTTCTTAGGTGTCTGGTCGAAGTTTTCTCAGAGGGTGCACAGATGGGGGACCTGAAAATTCTTTCTACGGCCCTGCTGTGAACATACGCTCACGTTTTATTTGTCTAATGGACTGAAGGTTTACAAATCGGTCTCAGTCCTCGTCAGCATTAGACTAAATCTGGAGACACTGAGCTCAGAGTCACGGTTGAAGCGTGTTGTCCTGCAGCAGCAGCAGCAGCGTGTGATCAGACTGTGGGAGGAAACAGGAGGCGGAGACCCTGTTTTCTTTTCTCTCTCGGCTCTGAACTGAAGCGGCGCTGCAGATTAAACTCTGTCTCGGTGTGAAACACGCAGCTGCTGCTCGGTGCGTGTTTGTGTTTGTGTCGGATCATCAGCACAACAACAAAACAAAACCGCACATGTTTCCTCTCTGAGCTCCGCGGTAAGAAAACTTTTAACATGTAACTCGGTGACTGAGCATCGATGCTTTTATTTTTACTTTCGCTTTGTGTTCAGTGAAGAGACGAGACGTCGCTGTGATGGTCGGACTGAAACATGATGGATTTACTGTTTGTTATTGATCGACTGTGGGCTAGTAGGTCACTTCTAATGTTCTGCTATTATTAGACCATCGGCTAAAAACTTATTTAAATCAGCAGCAGGCAGGTGGATATGATCGGATACTGCTTTACATGCAGATAGATGGCTGTAATGTCAGAATTATGTTTGTTTTGAATGATATTACCTCATACGCATGCATAGCTCCGTATCTGATTCATAAGTGCGGTGATCTGTGATTACATAAAAGCAAAACCGCTTCTTAGTTCCATAAACAATGATTTAGGGCTGCAGCTAACCATTATTTTAATTTTCATTATCGATTATTCTGTTGATCATTGTATCAATTAGTTGTTTGGTCCATAAAATATCAGAAAATAGTGAAAAAAATGCCAGTCACTGTTTCCCAAACCCTAAGATGACGTCTTCAAATGTCTTGATTGGTCCACAGCTCAAAGATATTCAGTTTGCTGTCATAGAGAAGTCAAGGAACCAGGAAATATTCACATGTGAGGAGCTGATATCAGAGCGTTTGGACAAGTGACTTCAAAACAATTAATCAATTATTGAAATAATTGGTGATTATTTTAATAGTTGACAGTTAATTGATTAATTGACTAATTGTTGCATTGCTAAAATGATTTAAGTAAAGCTTTAGATATGTATGCTAATGCTCAGATGTTTCATTTAGCTTGATAATGTAGATAAGCTCTGTAATTTAAATAATAAAAGTGGGTATAGAGTGTTTACCCTTCTCCACACTGCTGGTGTGAGTAAGATTTTAATTAATTTCACTGTCAGTTATTCTGCTGATTGGTTTCTCAATTAATAAAATGTCAAAATACTGAAAAATGTCAATTATAGATTCTTGAATCCCAAGTTGATGTCTTTAAACAGTGTAAAACCCCAAAATATTCAGTTTAGTATAACATTATAAGGAAAAGTTGCAAATGTTCATAGTTGAGAAGCTGAAATCAGACAGTTTGGTCAAAGATTGGCACCATTAATTTCGGGTAGCTGATCATTTTTTGATTCATCACCTCTAATTCAAATTATGAAAGTGGGTATACTGAGTTTACTCTCCTCCACATTGCTGGTATAAGTAAGTTTCATTTAGGACTGAAGTTAATTCATTTCACTGTCGTTAATCTACTGATTGGTTTATCAATTAATTGTTGATTCTGTGAAATGATAGAAAATACTGAAAAATGGCAGATTCATAAAGCCCAAGGTGATGTCTTTAAAATGTCAAACCACACAAAATACTCACTTTACTGTCACATATTGTAAGAAAAAAACAGCTAATATTCACATTTGAGAAGCTGAAATCAGAATTTGAATTTGAATAAAGATTGAATTACACCATTAACCTAGGGTTGCTGATTATTTTCTTAATTAAATGATCAACTAATTCAAATAAATGGGTGTACTGAGTTCACCCTTCTGCACATTGCTGATGTAAGTAAGTTTAATTTAGGACTGTGACTAATAAATTCATTTCAGTGTCAGTTTTTGGTTGGTCAATCATTTGTTGGATCATTAAAGTGTCAGAAAATACTCAAATCTCAATGTGACGTCTTTAAAAAGCCTAAAACCCCCCAAAAATTCAGTTTACTATCACATGTGACAAGGAAAATTGGCAAATATTCCCATTTTAGAAGCTGGAATCAGACGATTTGGGGCATTTTTGATCAAAAATTGACTAACTGATCAAACAAAACTCACATAATGTAGAAAAATGTTCAGTGTAATTATCCAGAGCCCAAATTGACATTTCCAGAATGCTTGTTTTATCTGGCCTACAGTCAAAAATCTAAAAATATCCACTCACGATCACACATGACAGGGAAAAGCATCAAATCCTCACCTTCAAGAAGCTGTAACGAGAGAATATTTGGTATTTTTGCTTCCAAAATGACAGAAATGATTAATCACCCACTTTTTTTTTCATCTCTAATATCATTTACACTCAATGCCCCAGTGACCACCTCTCACAGAGAACACGCTTCCTCTCGTATATTAACAGGATGGTGTTGTATTCATTTCTCTGTCAGGAGGGGGCTCAACCAAGAGGCCGAGCGCTGCACCTGGGACCCCACCTCCAGCCATGACCTCAGGAAATGAGAGCGAGGCGCCCACCGTGACGGGCAGCACGCCGCAGAACGGAGAGAACAAACCGCCCCAGGCCATCGTCAAGCCCCAGGTCCTCACACATGTCATTGAAGGCTTTGTCATCCAGGAGGGAGCCGAGCCGTTCCCCGTGTGTGTAAGTGTGCCCTGGTCTCGGCTAAGACATGATAAACAACCCAGAGCCTCCACACACACACATTCTCTGGTGTACTCGCCTGCAGGGAGCTGTCAGCAGGCAAACACACGCCCGCTGTTACTACGAGTAGTGGCAGCTCACAGCTTCTGTTTGATTCAGTCATTAATTTTAGGGAGGTCAGGGTCTATATCTGAGGGAGTGCAGATGGATGAAGGTGTGTGTGTGTGTGAGTGTGTAAGAGAGAAATGAGCTGCTGCATCTTAAGGCATAAAAATCCTTGCTTTAATCTGTCATGTTAACATTTTTATCATCCCATTTTTATTAATCACTAAATCATTTTGTTAAGGTGCAACATAAAGACATGTGCATGTTGTATTTTTTATGCTTGGCGCTCACTGCCTCCTACTGGACGTTTGGTGTAAATACTCAGTATATTTACATGCATAAAGGGCTGAACAAACATGAGGAGTTCATACTGTCATCCAGCATGAAAGAATGCTGTATCTGCATTAAAAAGACATGTATATGGTACTTTCAGTGAGATGTAATATACTATTTTTTATTATTGTTAGTGTTTCTTGTTTTGTTTGTTTCTACTAATTAACATGTTTATTCTATATCAAACATGGTGAAATACCTATTACAATATATTATCTAGATATATAATATAATTTAGATATATTATAGAGCCCAGAGTGGCTCTATATCAGTCTGACCAACTGTCCAAAATCCTGAAGATATTCAATTTGAAGTTATATAAATCAACGAAACAAAGAAAAGTAGCAAGTTTCTGTATTAGAGTGGATGAAAGCAAATAATTTCTAGCATTTTTGCTTCATTTGAAGGTCCAGTGTGTAAGATTTATTGGTAGAATATAGCAGAAATGGAATATAATCCTTGTAAGTATGTTTTTCGTTAGAGTATAATCACCTGAAAATAAGAACTGTTGTGTTTTTCGTTTCCTCAGAATGAGCCGTTTGTATCTACAGAGGGTGCAGATCGTCAAACCAAACACTGGCTCTACATTTGGCTTTCTGTGTTTATCTCAAACTTTCACAGCCAGCGTAGGTTTTCGTACACGGTTGGAAGGGGAGGGTGAGGCGAGTCAGTGTGCAAGCTGACTGTTAGGTGAAACTAAGTTCTACACACTGGTCCTTTAATGACTTGAACAAATTGATCATTTATGACAGTTTTTGCAGATTAATTTTCTGGTGATTGACGAGTTGATCATTTGATTAATTGTTTCAGCACTATTAGATTCATTATTCCTATTTTTATTCCTGGAGCATGTACTGTTTCATTTTGGTTTTTTTCTAAATATTTTCTACCTGTCACCAGGTGGAGCGTCTGCCCATTCTCATCGACAGCCCAAAGAAGCTGGACCATCAGCTCTCCTCAGACCCCGACAAAACCCCGGTCAGCAATGCAGCGAACACCGACTCCGAGCCCGAGGACATGAACCAGCCAGGTGAGACAAAAAGCGTTAGACAAGTCCTAAAGGTTGTGTGTCGCACTGTGCTGCTGCTCATGAAACGAGATATGCACCAGTCGGACTTCTCTTTGAGGGTAGAGAAAAATGTATTTATACTTTAGAGGGTGTATGAAATTGTGACACACATCATCACATCTTCTGCAAAGTACACTTTTTCATGGTTTTTCAGCATAAATGTTTCCCCCTTGTCTCTAAAGACACCCAAAATATGAGAATAGACCATCTTCGTCTTTTCTCTTGCTTTGAGAAAATATATGTTCCAAAACACCAGTCAGATTTGCCTCCCCTTATGATGTCACAAAGGGCTTAGCACCACCTCTAGATAGGTGACCCTCCTGCCAACTGAATACCCAGTGAATAACAGTGGGCAGTGCCTGCTCCCCTGAGCAGGACACTGCAGACCTGTCAAACAGCTGCAGTGGTAAATGATGAGAAGAGCTGGTGCTGCACTCGCTGTCGTCACAGAAAAGGTCGCCCTCAGCGAAATTACATGCATCTCTTCACCAAACCTCTTGACCTGTGCGTGGCTCTGTCTTTTCTCTCAGACCAAAACCAACCTGCTAAATAATAAATCTCCCCCAGAGGAAGAAGAACTTCAGTTGCTGAAAGTTTGACATTATTGACATGTAATATAAAGTCCCTGTTTCCTGGAACATTTTCCATTTATCAAGCAACCGCAGGCTGCATGGCTCGGGCTGGGTATTGTTTAAAAAAATTATGATACCAGTACCAGTCCCTGTACCCTTAACGTGATACTGATACCAATGGAGTAGTCTTTTTGATACCTTTCTTATGCGGTACAGCTGTGCACCCTGAAGTTTTCTTCATGCTTTATTATATGCTTCATCGTGTTTGTCATACAGTTTTTCCTGAAATAATCCTTCCATATTTTATACATTTATTTTTATCAGACATCACGGGTGTGTGACAGTGCCAGAATTTCAAATGATTTGGTGTCAAAACCACACAAATAGTCATTTTCTTTTTAGATCTGTTTACAAAAAGGATTGAATGCAGGTATTGTTTGACTGGAGATGTTTTGATACGACTTGGTTGTAGGTTATTCAGTCAATACCTTAAAGGTATTGAGCAGTGATACCCAGCCCTACCCATGTCCATATATTTTTCCTGTCAGGAAAGTGCTGGCAAGGCACTGGGGAGTGCTGGGATAAAGTGCATGTGTGGTATGAAGAAAAAAAAAAAAAAAACACTGCACACTTGGAGCAGGCACACAAAAAAGGCAGAACACTCTGAAAAAAGATGCTGGCGCTCAGAATAAAACACTATATGGACACAAGCCCTATTCTCGCCCTCATAAAACATAAACATGAAGTGACACACAAGCGGCAAACTATCAGCAGCACTTTTGCAAGTTAATCGTACCGCTGTAAAAAGACGAAAAAGAAAACTATATTTCATGTCTGTGGTTATTACAGACTGTTGTTTTTTGGTGCCTGTTAAGCCTTTAAACGCATTAATCTGTTACCCAAACCTGGACTTCTTGTATAGCTATAGTGAGACACTGTATCGCTCCTCTTTCTATAGCTTTGATGGGCAGTGATGTAAACATGACAACCAGGTGGACATGCTGTGTTTGTCCCTTTCCAAAAAGGCTTGCCGCCTCCTTTGGTAACTTCTGTGACTCTTTTGCTCCTTTGTTCAACACGTGCTGCTTAACTTGGTGGTGGAAACATTTTACTTGGCATAAATTCTTCACAGTTAAAGTCCCCTCTTATTTTGTTATATAAAAGGTTTTATTATGAAGCAGCAAAATCAGGAAATGTTGGGTTTTCATCTTCGGTAACTTAACACGACTCCTGTCCAACTGAAAGTGACATGAAACAGTGAAATAAAGCAGAAACCTGAACGTAAAAACAGCCACGCGAGGAGAGAAACTGAACTTTAAACCACAGAGATTCAGTTAGAAGCTACTAAAGTACTGAGAGCTGAACAAATAGAGCCTTTTTTAATGACATTTCCCACTTTTTATACTCATAATACTCAGCACTATACGATTCTGATGGGCTAATAAGTAATAAGTCAACTAAACTAAACATTGAAAATAATGAGAGACTTTTAAAAACACCTTTCTCTGTGCTCTCCTACATTCATAAGTTTAGTCTCTGGTTTGCAGCATACATCTGCACCATTCTATCTACTGTCAATAGAAAAAGGGTCAATCGCCTAATTTTAGCAGGCTTACCTGTGTTTAAAAAAACCTGCATATATGCTCTAATTTTGGTGTAAAAATGGCATAAACCTCAACTACCTTACTAGAGCTTACTTACCAGCTCCATCTTCTCTGGAGCAGAAGTGGGAATTTAATATTGTATAATAAATCATTCATATATACAACTGCATTTAATGATAGTATTAATTGAATAAGCTTCAGTTTACGTGTTGAATGTACTGAAGATGCTGATTATTAAATGTGTTTTTTTTTTTTTATTTTGGTGACCACAGTTATGTGGTCAGAGAAATGCGCAATCAGAAGAAAAACTAATATGTAGCGTCTGGCTCGTGTTTCACAGAAAAAGAGCAGGAACCGAAACTGACGTGTGAATATTGTGGTTGGGTCGACTTCGCCTACACGTTCAAAGGCTCTAAAAGATTCTGCTCCATGGTTTGTGCAAAGAGGTAAGTCTCTTTTGACTTTACATTTATTCTCATTTAGTTCTTTCCACTAGTTATATTAAGTGAAAAGGTACGTTTCTGGACAGGTACAACGTGGGCTGTACGAAGCGGATCGGCCTCTTCCGTCCAGAGAGGAGTAAACCATCGAATCGCTGGCGTCGAAGATCTCAGGGCCGCTCCAGTATAGAGGCTAAGAAGCAGGTACAGACTCGTATACATTCTCACACTCACACACACACACACTCACACACACTCCTTTACAGTTATAAAACTTCCACATCAACACTTCACCTCCATCACAGACTGCTTCCGCTGCACATTTTATGCCCTGCACTTTTCACGCCTCGTGCTTTTTAATGAACTTGGGCATCATTTGTGTCAGTGGCTGATTATCTCCCTCTGTCTTTTAAGGGTCATTAACTGCTCTATGATCTCTGTCAACGTTTATTGGTGACCAGTAGGAAAGAGAGAAGCATTAGTAGAGATTTTCTGCCTCCTGCACAAGTCATATAGACGTCAGAAACAACTGGATTTGCTGAGAGTCTTTCAGGGCTCAAAATTCTTTTTTTTTTCCTCAGTGTTCTGCTTTCAGCTGTTCCAGACTTTACACAAACAAATGAAGGTTTTTTTTTTTTTTATCCCGCTGATCAGTAAAGTTTCCTCAGGACAAGTACAATAGGTTGAACACAATCACATGAATTTTAAGTCAATTATTATTTAGGCCTAAAACTTGTATTTCCAATTACCAATATGGTACAGCTCAGTTAGCATGTGCAACGTGTCTGGTACAGATGTTTTGACAAAGCAGCCTTGAGTAATGCTGCATATTAACATTTTTACATTTTTCATGACCATTAATCCACTCCGCTTACCAAGTATGGAGAAAATGCAGAATCTGTAGGCGTATTGTAATGTGATGAATGCTAAACTTTTCGACAGTCGATAGCTGATGGGTTCTAAGATTGCGAAAATACTAGAGACTTAGCTGCCCTCAGGTACTGTACAATACACATGCAATGAAATGTAACAGCGTATTTTTCAAAAACTATCATTGCCTTTCTACATCATATGATGTTAAGGTGGATTCTATACGACATTTTGTGGGGCAAATGAAATGTCCAGTTCAGCCATATGTTTAACTATACAGGTTCCTGGGCACACGTCAAAACCATACACTTATGTGAGTGATTGCCCGTGCATTGAATGAGCCAGCGGCCATTTACATTCGCTATAGGACTGTTAATACTGCTACTAAAGTTTAAATATTCTTTCAGGTGAGAGAGTATCAATTTAGATTAACAATATGTGATCAGTTTATCCAAATGACGCCCATTTGGTAATTTGCTGCAGTGTTTTTTTTTTTTTTTTTGTTTTTTTTTAATGATGAATTTCTCTACTTTCCCAGAATCTTTGTGTCCCTTTATGCTAACACTGTGTGTAGTGTTAATACTCCAAAACCTGTAATGACACAAAATGACAGTATTACATTGGAGATGAATAATATAGATGATAAAAACAGAAATTCTACAGAAATCTACAGGTAATATGTTCTATAATAATATTTTGTCCTGAAATCTATAATATTTTTGGCTTGTGAACAACCCTTATAGGCTCTATAGTTAAAATATTTTAAGTTATGTAATGCCTCGAGGTCTCGACCCTCCAGTGGGGGATGCTTTTGTTTCATGTTTGGACCGGTGACCAGTCTTTTATAATCCAGAGGGTTCAGCACCTGACAAAGTCATTTTCGAGGCATTGGTATCGATCCAACAGCCCTATCAACTCCCTGCAGGTGTATTATACTCATTTAAAGCAATTGTACAGTATAAATCTTACTTATTACCCTTTTAATCTCTGCTGTGTCTTCACACGATGTCCCAGCAGTGTTTTACTGATGAGCCATTCATTTCTTAAATGCTGAGCCTTGACGTCACGCCTGACTGTTTTCCTTCTTCAGAAACTGTCCTCATCACCGCAGCAGACCCAGGGCGGTTCCATTTCCTCGCCGCATCCCTCGCAGCCCAGTCAGGAGGAGTCCAGCCCGTGTTCGGACATGTCCAGCTACGAGGAGCCGCCATCCCCGCTCTCGGCAGCCAGCTCGGGACCCCTGGCTCCCGCTCCGGCCCCGGCTCAGGTCCCCGTCCACCGGCATCCGAGCAGGGCCTCAGACCAGGAGGGCTGTCCTGGGAGAGACGCACCTGCACTCTGTCAGCGCTTCTTACCCAACGACCCCGCCAAGTGGAACGTGGAGGAAGTTTATGAGTTCATCCGTTCACTGCCAGGTCAGTGGAGGAAACAGAAAGTCCTGCTTGTGCAGGAAACACACTCAGAAAGTCATAAAGTTCTGCACTGAACAGGTTTCAGGGAACACTGGTCATTAAAAAGTCTTAAAGTCTAAGATCAAGTAACCTGAATTTTAGGCCTTAAAATGTCCTAAAGGAGGAATCTGCAACATATTTACTGCACTAAGTCATAAAATGATCATGACATGTTTCAGTTGAAATACTGGCATCTCTGACAGCAACACTACAGCCAGTATGTTCTTTGAAAATTCCTCACACTGCCTGTTTCAGGTTTAGTAGATGTTTATAACTGTTAAATTGAGTAATCTGTCGATGGAGTCTGCCAGGCAGTAAGACAGGAAGTCACTGAACTCCAAGTCCAGAGTGTGTATTTTCAGAGGAGTGGGTTTTGTTTTCAGGATACAGCTTAGCTTGGGAGGACTCGTCATCACTTGTCATTGTCAGAGTATAATTTGGTACTCGTCTTGTGCTCGTGTAGGTTCAGGTTTCAATTATACTCCCAAACAGATGCATACACAATATAGGTACTGTTTATACCTTCTGGAGTTTCTTGGAGGTCAGTGTCCCTGCAACCTGCAGGCAACCTGCCAGAGCTTCAAGTCTGGGGAGGAAGAGGTGGGGGGGAAACGACCTGCCTCAATATTTTGAATTTTGACAACAGTACTGATTTTTTAATGCTAGTGTGTTCTGTATTTTACCTTTGAATGTTATTTTGAAAATGAAGGAAAATTAAGGATTGACAAAAGGATTATGACATTTATGTTGCTTTTGTAAAATTTGACGTCAGTCCCACTTTCAAATGTGTTTTTGGAAGAATTTGTGTTAATCACACTGTAACAAAACTGCAAAACAAACCAACATGGAATCAATAACACTAATGCAAACCGTGCAGCTTAGTCAGAATTTATCAGCACACTACGGTGGCCCTGAAGTGCAAAACACAACCGCAAAAGAGAAAACACAACCGCAAAAGAGAAAACACAACCGCAAAAGAGAAAACACAACCGCAAAAGAGAAAACACAACGGCAAATCAGAAAACACAACGGCAAATCGGAAAACACAACAGCAAATAGGTTGTGTTTTCTCTTTTGCTGTTGTGTTTTCTCTTTTGCGGTTGTGTTTTCCTATTTGCCATTGTGTTTTCTCTTTGCCGTTGTGTTTTCTGATTTGCCGTTGTGTTTTCTCTTTGCCGTTGTGTTTTCTCTTTTGCTGTTGTGTTTCCTTTTGCTGTTGTGTTTTCTCTTTTGTCGTGTTTTCTCTTTTGCGGTTGTGTTTTCTGATTTGCCGTTGTGTTTTCCTATTTGCTATTGTGTTTTCTCTTTTGCTGTTGTGTTTTCTCTTTTGCTGTTGTGTTTTCTCTTTGTCGGTTTTCTGATTTGCCGTTGTGTTTTCTGATTTGCCGTTGTGTTTTCTCTTTTGCGTTGTGTTTTCCTATTTGTCGTTGTGTTTTCTCTTTGCGGCTGTGTTTTCCTATTTGTCGTTGTGTTTTCTCTTTGCCGTTGTGTTTTCTGATTTGCCGTTGTGTTTTCTCTTTTGCCGTTGTGTTTTCCTATTTGCCGTTGTGTTTTCTGATTTGCCGTTGTGTTTTCTGATTTGCCATTGTGTTTGCACTTCAGGGCACCGTAGCACACACATTGGTATGTCCTGATGTGGTGTGTGTCTCCTAAAATTGCTATTTCTAGAAAGTAATGAGTAAAATAGTTTCTGTTAATGTAACTTTTATCTAATATTGGTCAGTGCAGGTTCACTGAGTTCTGGCTCGAGAACAGCACATTTAGTTTCAGCCTGTTGAAAGTCACAAGTTTGAAACCTGCTGCATCAGAGCAAGAAAACCCTCAAATTAGTATAAAGACTGTTGGCAGCTGAAGCTCAACGGCTGCCTTGGCTTAACTCATTAAAGGGATAGTTCACACAAAAATGAAAATTCAGTCCTCATCTGCTCACCATCGTGCCGACTGAAGGTCAGGTTTAGTTTTTTAATCCACAAAACACTGCTGGAGTTTCACAGGAAAACAGCGTTGCAGAATCCATACTGCTTGTCTGGTGTAATCCAAGTCTCCTAAAGCCCCGTCACACCAAGCTGACTCACATCATGTTTTTAGCCTAAATCTTCACTGTAGATCCTCAGCTTGGAGCCACGTTCACGTGCACACCGTCTGAACTCTGTGTGTGTGTGGTGGTCACCATTCACTCACATTGTTTGGGAGATTCTGCAGCGCTGTTTTCCTGTGAAACTCCAGCAGTGTTCTGTGAACTAAAAACATAAACCAGACCTTCAATTGGCATGAGGGTGAGTAGATAATGACTGAGTTTTCATTTTGAGAAGAAAAACTTAAACAAAACTGTAAAAAGGTCAATCAAAGCATTTTTATTTCACAGTTTTGTAACATCTTCTCAGAGGAGTATCCAAGGTTCTCCTAATCAAACTGCACTATGATCTATGTTCTAATAGAAAGCTTACATATTGTTACCTTTTACAAAATACATGAGCATGAATTACAACAAATGAATAATACTGACTTTTAACTTTAACTTTTAACAAATTGCTATCAACTTTTTCAGTCATCATTTTTTTTTTTTATCTCCATTTACATTAAGTATTAAACATAATACGCTTATTATCAAACTAAAACATGGCTCCCACAAAGGGCCTAATGTCACATGGGAAAAAAAACAAAACGAAAACATAAATCCGCTGTAGAAAACCACCAACAAACACCTCCCATCACCCATTGGGAGCATCTCCAAAGTCTCCTCTGCTGCTCCTGCAACTCTGGTAAGTGACAGTGTTTGGATCAACGTCATCATTAAAGGTGGAGGTGTTCTGAACTTTACACATGGTTTCCTGGATTCTGACATCACTAAAACCTTCCTACTTTTTTTTGCCAGAAAGAATGAGAAATGGGTCTTAAGTTCCGTTAATAATGATCTTAAACAGATTCAAACAGGGTTTCTGCAGGTTTCAACAAGTTAAATTTTAGTGTGACTAAGTGCAGCGTGTTTCTCCCTCTGCTGTCGATGCAGGTTGTCAAGAGATCGCAGACGAGTTTCGCTCTCAGGAGATTGACGGACAGGCGCTGCTCCTGTTAAAGGAGGACCATCTCATGAGCACCATGAACATTAAACTGGGACCTGCGCTCAAGATCTTCGCACGCATCAACATGCTCAAAGACTCTTAGCAGGAGAGGGTGTTTGTGCGTGTACATTGATGTCAGCGTGTCTGTGTGCGTGTGGTGTGCGTGTGTGTGTGTGTGTGTGTGTGTGTGAGAGAGAGAGAAAGAGCAGAGTGTACAACATTGGGATGGGACAAATGATGTGTCATCGTAGCACTGACAACACAGACTGACTGCACTATGACCTCGCCTTCCACCCACAACTGGACTGGTTCCTTTGACAATTTAACCGCCGCTCAGAAGCCGTGTTTCCACTGGATGGTACGGCTCGACTCAACTCTGCTCACTTTTAGTATTTCTACTTCAACAACGTAGGCGGAGCTGATCGTACGCTACAGTTTTAACAGAGGAGATGCAGGGATGTTGTTCCTGATGCATCTGCACTTTGTCAGTCGATCGTGGTGTGGGTTTTTTCAGGCTGCCATTTTTGAGTGAGTAAAAAATTGTGGGCGCTACTGATGGTAGCTTGGCTCTGTAAAAATACCCAGTTTGTGCAGGATGTCTCGGGTCGCGCGACCGATCAGTGGTCTGCGGTGTTTTTAACGTCACCTTTTAGTATCGGCTCAGTTCGAACTCGACCGAGGTGATGCTTAAAAACAGCACCAGGTTCAGTCCCTGTGTTTCCTCTGTAATCATTTTGCAGTGGGGCACCACCACAGCAAGGAAATTAGCACAACTGGAAGAAAAAATGTTTGATTACAATAAACATTGTAGTTGCATCTTACAGTCAAAACGAGGAGTTGGAGCCGAGCATTACCATGCGGTAGAACTCTTAGTAAGAAACGGTGTAGGGGAGGCAGTGGACCGAAATGAAACTGGGGGCCACAGTGACATCAATATGGTGATTCTCACATTAAATTATTCAATATATCTGATTATTATGCAAGCTGTATCTGGATATCTTGTCTAGATGAGGTAAATGTTATGACTCCACTTGGTTAGCTTTGTTAGCTAATTGGTGGCTTAAAGTCTGTTCACTCTGCTAATGAATGTACTGTATTTCTTACAGTGTTACTTAATTGGCTAGTGCTACGTCCCCAGTGAAAGAGCCTAACAAAAACTCTGTGTTGGATCGTTCTGCTGCTCATGAAACAGGCAAAACATAACTGTCGAGTTGACGTGCAATGAAGATTTGCATTAGACATTGCATTTCCACCACTGTTGGATTGACCAAACTCAATTTGGCTGTTTTCTGACTTACATTGTGGTCAGATCTCAGCCAGGAGTAAATGCTGAGATCCATACTGCTGTTTGGCAGCTTTTATTAGAAAACAGTAGAGAGGTGACAAGTAAACTAAAAAAGAAGGAAGGATCGTTGTGTCATACGCTCTGTTTGGTGTCAGATCAGATTCTTCATTTTCTTTCTCTTCCTTTTATTTCAATCCGAGTCTTCTTCACAGTGATTGACAGGACTAATAATAGCTCATTTAATGTTAACAGAGTATCGCATATTAAAATGAAACGTTTATAATCCTCTTTTTACTATTAATGGTAGACTGGTAGACTATAAACTAATCCTTATATAACAACCAAAGCATACATTTAATGGCAATCAGAAACTTTTAGAAAAACATTTCTCAATGAATTTGATCATCAGAAAATGATGTTATCCAACAGGATCAGATTTTATTTAGTTAAGTGACTAACTTCAATCACAAAAGTGTAAGAAACAAAATATTAACATGCAAACTAAATTACTGAATTAACATAGAAATCAAATCAAATATACCTTGGAAACACATGAACTATTAACTAAATCATGAAGCTGAGAGGGGAGAGATGAAGGAGTGGTCTGTCCGTTCAACATTAGACTAACTGCACAGAGGGATTTCAAGTGTGGCATCAGTGGCGTGATGACCCTTCCTTCTTTTTAAGTTCTCTTGGGAGATGGCAGGACACGAGGGAGGAGAGGTCGGGAACAACATGCAACAGAAGATGTTGCAGTTGCTCAGTACCTTAAATGCCCCAGTTTGGCCACATTGTTGAGAAAAGAAAAAAAACGAAACACCCAGGAAGTTGAAATATCTCTCGGTCTGCCTGTTGAAAAGCTGCAGATTGCCTTTTCTTCTGCAAAGGAAAAGTAAGTCAAGCCGCACTGCTTTCCTTGACCTGAGACGTGCCATGTTGTGCACTTATTTTGCATATTAAGATATGATCATAACACCGGCAGAATTGAGATAACAGGAGTGCTTATTAACACCAGGTGTTGACGCAAAGGCCTTTTATCAAATGTCATTATTCAGATAACACACCTAGATACAGATCACATGATAACAGCAGGTGTAAATGGGGTCTTGAGAGAAAAAACAGTGAAGAAAATAAAGTCGTACCTGTTCAGTTGTGCCCAGGGTGGGTCATACTGCAGCACAGTCACTAATGAATAGAGGCATTAAAACAAACACGAGTGAAGTCTGAGTTTTATTATTATTATTATATTATTATTAGAGATGTTTTTTTTGTACAGTTTTGTTAGCGTGTGAATGAAAGAAGTGTCCGTCTGTGTGGCTGGGAACAGAAGATTGCATTCGATAATTTGCTCATTTTCATTCAGTAGATGCTCCTTTTGCCTTTTCTCGCACAATAAGACTCTCGCAGCTCTGAATACAAAGCTTGAATGCAGAGAAACCGTTAAAGCAGCTTCTGTTGTGACATTGATTTCCCTTTCATGAGGAACTCGCCAGTTTTCTCCTGTAGATTTAAACTGCTCGCAAATGATTTTTTTTTTTTTTTTTTGGCCACTTTTTCAGAATGATTTACTAAAAGTAATGACATTGATTTCTTGTCTCAGTTGTTTCATAGGAGGACACTAAGTTATCAGAGGAACAATTCGGGTATGCTGCCCTGCTTTTGGCACTTATTTTTCTTTTCGTTTGCTTTAATGTTTTGAGGTACTTTACCTAAAGTGAGAGTCAGTGGCATTTGTGCAGCAATGCAAACAAGTTTATATGTACATAGCAGCTCCAGCGAGGGAAAAGACTGAAACTAAGTGTGAAGCTGTCCATTTTTTTTAAGTTATCCTTTTTGTTTTAAAACAGAAATGTAATTATGTTATTTTGAAATATGCAAATGTACAAATATGGCCCGGGAGTTGTTTTTTTTTTTTTATGTTTTTATTTCTAATGAAAATATGATCATATCTATTTGTGTTCTGTGGCTGTGATGGAAGGTCGACTTTTTTAGATAAGGCTTTGTCAAATGCTTGTATTTATCAAAACAGTTTGTTACACAACATTTTGCAATTATAAATAATTTGCAATACACGTCTGTCTTCTTGGCCTATTTTTTGGTGTGTCTCTGTGAAAAGAAAAGTCCATTTCTTTTAGATCACATACTACCATGTATCACTTTGTGAGACTTTGTTTTATATACGTCTCTTTTTATTGTGCTCACGTTTCCCCTCTTGAAGATAAAGTACAGTATAACTGCCTGTGTCTTCTCAAAGGCTTCAAAAGTTCCTTGTTTGTAGGAAACAATCATTTAGAAATGAATAGTTTATAATAAGGCTGCAGCTAACAGTAATTTTCATTGTGGCTTAATCTGTCAATCATTCTCTCAATTAATCAATGAGTTGTTTGGCTTTTGAAAAACAGAGATGACATCCTCAAATGTCAAATTTCCCACAACACAAAGATATTCAGTTTACTGTCATAAAGGAGTAAAGTAACCAGAAGACTCACATTTAAGAAGATTAAACCAGAGTTTGGACTTTGTCTCTTTAAAAAATCAATAAATTGAATATTAAAATAGTTGGCAATTAATTTATTAGTTGACTACTAATACGATGATCCATTAATTTTTGCAGCTCTAAGTTGAAGTACAGTATTTTTCTGTCTCTGTGCCCTCTGAGAGGCATGAAAAGTTCCTCAATTGTTCATAATTTAATAGTTTACAGTGATTTAAAAGCGAGCAAAGCAGCACATTGTTAAATTTGTCTGTCAAGAACCTCCACGTGAACTGTTTCCCTCGAGAAAACAATTCATCTCATTGAAGCTGTCGTTGATTTATTTTTTTTGTTGGTCAGCTAATCCACAACTTATTTCAGCACTAATTACCAAAAAGGATAAGATGATCTTCATAAAGTGCATGTTGGGAAATTCTAATGTTTTTAAATATTTTTGTTAAAACCGCTTTACTAAAGGACGATATAATTACAAGACAAAGTGTACAGGGAGCTTTGGGAAAGTACACAAATGTAAAATTCATGTAGAATTGAAAAAAAATAAATAAGCAAAATGGTAAACATACACTCAACAAAAATATAAAAGCAATACTTTTGTTTGTGCTTACACTTTTCACAGGTTTATGTAAGAAATCTAAGACTTCTGTGCTTACAAAAGGTTTATTTCTCTCAAATTGTGCAAAACAAATTTGTAAAAGTCCATGTGAGGTGAATGGATTACCTTTGCAAAGGTCAAGTGCTCACTGACCAGTGTGACGTATCATCACGCTTTATTAAACAGCATGATGGTTACACAGGTGTGCCTGGAACTGGTCACAATAAAAGTGTTTATATTTACGAATACGAATACGAATACGAATACGAATACGAAATACTTTATTGATCCCCAAGGGGAAATTCATTTGTCTGTAGTCTCATCTATTTGTATAAGAATTATAGAGTCTGATGGCAGTTGGTATGAAAGATCTTCTGTATCTCTCTGTCCTACAACGAAGAGAGAGAAGCCTTCCACCACCATTATTTCTTTGGTCCATCAAGGTGTTATGCAGTGGATGATCCATGTTGTTTAGGATGGCCTCCACCGTCCTCATTGTGTCTCTCTTCACAACTTCCTCCAGAGAGTCCATCCTTACTCCAATCACAGAGCCAGCCTTTTTCACAAGCTTATCCAGCCTCCTTGCTTGCTTTTTTTCCCAAACTTCCTCCCCAGCAGACTGCAGCATAAAATAAAACACTTGCCACAATAGACTGATAAAACATCTGCAGCATCTTACTGCAGATGTTTAGAGATCTGAGCTTCCTTGGGAAAAAGAGGCGGCTCTGCCCCTTTTTGTAGAGTGCATCTGTGTTAAGGGACCAGTCCAGCTTGTTATCCAGGTGTACACCAAGATATTTATAGTTTGTTACCCACCTCGATGTCCACTCCACAAGTGTTCACAGGCTGAAGTGGGGGCTTGGATCTACGGAAATCAATGACCATTTCCTTTGTCTTTGAGGTGTTTAGTATGAGGCAGTTTTTATGACTCCAGTCACTGAAGGATTTTATCAAATCCCTATATTCAGATTCCTGTCCATTCCTTATACAAGCTACAATAGCAGTGTCATCTGAGTATTTCTGGATGTGGCAGGACTCAGAGTTATATTTAAAGTCTGCTGTATACAATGTGAACAGGAATGGAGCCAGGACAGTCCCTTGTGGAGCCCCTGTGCTGCTCATTAATGTCCCAGAAAAACAGTTCCCTAACCTGACAAACTGTGGCCTTTCTGTCAGGTAATCTGTGATCCAGGAGACAAAGGAAGAAACCACTCCCATCTCTATGAGCTTGTTTTTGAGTATGTTGGGTTGGATGGTATTAAATGCGCTTGAAAAGTCAAAAAACATAGTTCTTACATAAGCGCCAGATTCTTCCAAATGAGAGAGGGAACGGTGGAGCATGTAGAGTACTGCATCATTCACTCCAATGTGTTCTTTGTAGGCAAACTGCAGGGGATCGAGTTTGTCTTTGACCTCAGGCCTCAGAAGACGTAGAAATTATTAATTAAATATAATTTAATATAATTAAATTAATTATTAATTTATTGTACTGAGTGAACATATAAATCATTGGCAATGTTTCTGACAACATCATTTGCAGAAAAACTGATGCATAGTATACATGTGGGAGATTTACTATAACGGTTATATAAAAAAATATTGTTGGAAAGTAAATCAGGGGATTTGGAGTCTGTTCTACACAAGTGTTTGTGTTCATTGTTGATCCTCTGAATGTACAGTAGTTTCACTGCATATCTCATATGTCTCAGTGCCTTCCAGAAGTCCCTGGTTTACAGGAAACAGGACATTTCCAGCTGTGTGTCTCAAACAATGGACCATTTATACAAACACACGGGGCCGTTTTCCATTTTGTCTCCACTGAACTACAATGGAGTAAAAAAAAAACAGTGAACAGGTTGAGTTTTGGTTTAAAACTGCTGCGGTGTTTGACCACAGTCAGGGGGGGGCGGGGCGGGGAGTGAGAGAGAGAAGTGCTGTCTGACACGCCCACTGTTTTGATTTGAGAGCGGACCAAACCAAAAGAAGCCGCCGTCGTTTCCTGTTTTTAACATAGAAATGAATACAGAACAACCACTGTATACGTTTATATCAATATTTTGTATCACGGTTCAGTCGTATATTCATGTTTAGAGAATGTGTTTAAACGATAGCAAAGTCTCGCATGTTGAAACTCCCCCCCGCGTCTCTGTGAGAGTGGTTTAGTCCAGGTTTAAACTTGACGGTTGACGTTGTTGCTGAACGTGGATTTTAAACGGTTCATACGCGAGCTGTTACCTGTAACACGTTGTTGTGTTTCTTATTAAATTCACCGAAATACCAACAACAGGTAAGTCAGCCTCGAAAAAGTGTTTTATTGTCGTTTTATTGCAATTTTACGTTTTATTTGTGTTTTTTTTTTTTTTTTTTTTTTTTTTATAATATGTTATACTATAGCCTACTTTTTTTTATTCTATTATATACTATCTATTTTTAATTATTAACGTTAGATTTTGTTAAGGCAATAACTAATTTTACACATAACGTTTGCTTTTCTTCAGTGGTGGAGTCTGGATTCTGTCACCTGTTATCAGTTCACCTGTTTACCTGTTGAATAGTCCAGACAGGTGTGTTTTGATCAGACTGAATGTATTTTATAACTTAATCATAACATTAGTTAAGTTGCATTCTCTGATGGATAATACAAGTTCTGCACTGGATTAGTGGTAATGACTTGGACTACAACTATTATTTTCATAGTCAGTTAAGTGGTTGATTATTTTCTTGATTCATCCATTAATAGTTGTTTTAAAAAGGTGACAAAGTCTAAGATGAAATGTCTTATTTTACTCACAACTCAAAGATATTCAGTTTACTGTCATAGAGGAGTAAAGAAACAAACAAAAATCACTTTTAAGAAGCTGAAAATCTGAGAATTCACTTTGCTGAGGCTACAAATAACAATATTTTCATTACAGATTAACCTGTGGATCATTTTCTCAATTAATCGAAAATGTTCCTTAAATGTGTTGTTTTGTCCACCCAAAGATATTCAGTTTATTGACTACAGTGTAAAAAAAAAAAAAAAGAAAATATTCATTTGAGAAGCTGAAAACACATTGAACATTTTTTCTTAAAAAAATCACTCAAAGCAGTTAGTCAACTATCTGATTATTAAGCAACTAAATGTTGCAACTTAACTACTTAGCAGAAAGTTTCTTCAGTCATATTTTTTACTTTTACCTAAGAAAAAGATCTGAGTACTCCTCCACCACTGTTTCCTTCCTTTTGATTAATCATATTTTTGGAGCACAAACAATTATTTTCACTGTTGATTTGCATATTATTTTCACGATTAATCGTTTAGTTTTGAAAAATACCTGTTATAATTTCCCGCAGACCAATGAGATTAAGTTACATTTCGTGTTTAATTTGAGCAACTGCCCAAAACCCAAAGATATTCAGTTTATTATCATAGATAGAAAAGAAAAATAAGCAAATCTTCACATATGAAAAGCTTAACTATCATATTTTTGGTATTATGTTTGGCGAACGTGGCAACAATTAGTCAATTTATCAAGTAGTCGATCAAAAGAAAACTATTTTGACAATTGAGTTATCGTTATCATTTTTCAAGCAAACATTTGCTGGTTCCAGCTTCTTAAATGTGAGGATTTGCTGCTTTTTTGTCATTCATGATATTAAGTTCTTTGGGTTTTGGACTGTTGGTTGGACCAAAGAAAGAATTTGAAGACACCACTTTAGGCTCTGAGAAAGTGTGATGAGCATTCATCGATTAATTATGATCGATCATCGTTAGTTGCAGCCTTATGATTGGCAGCAACTAAAACGATTAATCAATTATCAAAATATTTATAGATGATTTGTCTGTGGATTGAGTAATTGTTTAATCTACTAATAATTGCAACTCTTTATTTTTATTGTACACAGTCATAGTAAGAAACAGAATGACCAGTTTCACCGTCCTCTGTTTGAGTTGATTATTTACGGAGTAATTTAAATGTCTAGACTGCTGCTGAAATGCCAAATCAAAGAGCCGAGGCCGCTGATGATCCCCCCGCTGACCTTCCCTGTCTGGAAAAACTTGACTCTCCTACGGGTACGAAGCTTTATTACGGCAGTTATTGTTTTCAGGCACGTTCAGGGAGCATTAGTAATTGAATTATTACCACCATGGCAGTTTTAATTATCTGTGGGTGTGTGTGTCCTGTCTGTGGTGTCAGGGAGCCCACCCACTGCCTCATTATCCAGTCTGACGGAGCTGGAAAATTGTGCTTCCAACCTGAGCCTCGCGCATGAGATAGTGGTGAACAGAGACTTCTGCTTCAAACCCAGGAGCCCTCCTACAGACAGGCAAGAAAAACACTCCACCACAGCTAACGTGACCTTGGTTGCTCCTATTTCCAAAATTAATTGAGAGTTTCGTCTCTTCTGAGCTGTTTTTTAAAGACCGTTTTTTTTTTTTCCCCTTCTGTAGCCTGGAGGGCAGAGTGACAGAGATTGTTCACCGGGCGTTTTGGGCCAGTCTTCAAGAGCAGCTGAACAGCGATCCTCCAAACTACAATCATGCTGTCATTCTGCTCCAGGAAGTCAAGACTGTAAGTGTGTGTGTGTGTGTGTGTGTGTGTGCGTGTGTATGGCATCAAATCAGAGGCATTAGCAGGGTCTACTGAGACCTCTGACCACATTCATCTTATTCCCATATGCTTTGAGGATCAAAACCAGAGCGTATACAGTGTGGACACATGACACAGAAACATAAACACATGGCCAACAACAGGGAGGAACGTCTGTGATGTGAGAGTTATCTGCTTTTCACAGGAAAATGACTATAAAATAATAATCAAGTTGGTCCATAATATTTACGTTTGACATTACTGAATGATCTATTCATGCTGATATACAGCATGAAGGAGCACAGTGTTGCAGAGATGGCCATATGGTACTTTAAAAGGAGAGTTTAGATTTTTTTTTTTGGTACTTGTATGAGGTACTTATCCATAGTCTGTGTTTTACCTACAGTAGATGGCCCCCCAGTTTGGAGAGGCAGCCAGGTTAGTGATGTGGACGGGGTCAGCAATAAAACATATTTTAGCCACTTAAAAAAGAATCAATATCAGTTAAGTGCACGCTGTATTTATTAATTTATAATTCCACTGCTTTGCCTTGCCGTCAGACAGATTCTTCTGATGGGGAAACTGCCGCTATACAACCCAAATATCGCTCTCTCCAAATCAACCAAACTCCATATATAAAATCAGTCATTTTACCACAAAGAATGTGGAAGTTGGTGTTCTACCACTGCTTTGTTTGTTTGTTTTTAGTTTGATTGTGTTGTTGTGTAACTTTGGTGAATTCGAACTAAACCTGCAAAACACCAAAGTCACACAATAACACAAACTTAATTTATCAAGGCAGCAGCAGACAAGCAAATACCTTGTTCTGCAAGGTAAAATTACTGATTTGAACAATGGAGTTTGGTAGGTTTGGAGAGAGTGATATTTGGTTTATATAACGGTGGTTTTCCGTGGAGCTGCCTGACAGCAAGTGAAGTGCTGAAAATATTCTAAATATAGCATCCAAACTATCTGTTTCTGTTGGTGGGACTGATGATAAGTTTCATTACTGACTAAAAGAATAAATTGACAATTTGAGGAATACAGTTATTGGCTTTCTGGCAGAGATTACATGAGAAGATATTCCATTAATCCTTAATTGTCTGACCGATGCCACGTTTTGTAACAATGTTTGAGAATTTAAAAAAAAATCTCATATATCAACCTATATCACAGACTCAATATAACCAAAGAACTGCTTTTCTTTGCTACTTCAACCAACCAACAACCACATCAATACCAAAATATCTTTTATTTTTTTGACAAGTATGTTTATTTGAGATTGGCATAACAATGAGCGTATATTATAACAGATATTTCACTCCCTGTTTTTTCCCACTTTTTCAGACCCACATAAGACCCAGCATGTACAAAGTTAGAGACATTATGTGCATTTTAACATGGTAGTTGAGTTTACAAAAGAATTTGTTGACAAATGACTCAACACTCAATTCAGCCATTTTTGACGGTGGTATTCAGGAGGAAAAAGCAAAACTAAGAACAGGGAAAAAAACAACAACAAAAAGCAAAACAATCAAACAGAAAAGCAAATTACAATGAAAAGACATTGTTTTGGATTGTATACTGCTTTGTTGCATTTGGAGCTCAAAACTACCAGTAATTTCCACCTGATTTATCTGTCTAACCTCCTCTAAACCAATTTATTAGTTGTCTGGTCTATAGAAACCCAGAACATGGTGAAAATGCTGATCAGTGTCTCCCAAAAAAAGAATCCAGAAAATATTCACATCCAAGAAGCTGCGTCAGAGAACTCAACTCAGTAGTTAACAACAATCAGTCATTGCAGCTCCAATTGCACTATGATTCTTGTACTCATGACTAGAGGCTAGACTACTATGGCCACCACTCCTTATTTAGTCCTTAAAGCCAGGAATAAGTAAACATTATTATAAGAAGGGGTTAAAAACTATTTAAAAACTGAAACAGCCAATAATATCGGCTCTACTAGGGATTGTATTTTCAATTAACTTGATTTTTATCTAAATATCTATATGTGTAGAGGAAAAGAAAACAAAACCTTTCTGTATGTAAACTATACTAAAGGAAGTCTTTTCTATTTGCTGTTAGATGCTTCAGTCCCTGCTGCTGCCGCATCACGTCAGACTGAGGTCTCAGCTGGACGAGGTTCTGGACATGGAGCTGATCCAGCAGGAGGTCGATCACGGAGCTCTGGACCTCCACAGACTGGCAGGATACATCATCAACACCATGGCGTCTCTATGTGCTCCAGTGCGTGACGCAGAGGTCAGGGCCCTGAGGGACCTCAAAGACCCTGTGGAGCTCCTGAGGTGAGGGGCAGATTAAAGGGAAAATTCACCACGTTTCCAGCCAGCGTCAACGGTAAATGCAAGCAAGTGTAGTGAAGCGAATAATTCCTCAGTGCGCGTTATATAGACGGATAAAACACAGTTCTCCCTCTACAGAATCTGTTCTGTCCTACAACCAGTGATGTCACAATGATGTCGTTGATGTTAAGGAAGAACTACACGCTATTTTAGCTTGGATTTCTTGTCTCCACTTCTGGGTAGCCAGGTGTCGTGATAGAGAGTATTTCTGTCATCTTAAACTATGTTTTGACCAGCAATGTAATAGTTATAGGCTAGGGTGGTGATATAGGCAACATGGGTGTGGGAGTCAGAAGCTTGTGCGTAATGACATCTTGGTACATGTAGGCACTGCTGCACAGCTATGGAGCAGGAAAACTCTGCTTTCTTGGTCAATATAGCACACACTGAGGATTTTATTCCTTCAATTGACTACATTTACCATCAACACTGACTGGATATCCACGTGAAAAGGCTATCAGACTCATGTTTACATATTTACAGTTCTTTGGTCTATAAAATGACAGAAATGGTGAAAAATGTGTATCAGTGTTTCCCAAAGCCAAAGGCAACATCCTCAAATGTCTCATTTTGTCCACAAACACAGATATTTGGTATACTGTCATAGAGGAGTAAAAAACAGGAAATATTCACTTTAAGAAGCTGAAAGCAGAGAAATTTGACATTTTTTCCTTCAAAAAATTACTCAAACCGATTAATCGATGATCAAAATAGTACGTAATTATTTAATAAGTGATTAATCGTTGCAGCTCTTCTTCCATACATATCTCCACTAAACATATTATAGAATCAGATTATTTAAGGTTAATACATATTGTTTTTGTGGAAAATGTCTGTTGTTTTGTATACTGTCTCCTCGGTCTTTGTCCTCTTTCTTCCTCTTCCTGTGAAGCACTTCTTCTGATTTGAGAAGTGCTATATGAATAAATTTTGCTTGCCTTCTGTAATTTCTCATCCCAAAAGCCATCTCATCTTTAACAAATTCCCCCGTCATTCCCTCAGGGAGATCTTCCGTGTCCTGGACCTGATGAAGACCGACATGGTTAACTTCACCATCCGGAGCGTGAGGCCTCACCTCCTGCAGCAGGCCGTGCAGTACGAGAGGGCCAAGTTCCAGCAGATTCTGGACCGGCAGCCAGGTGAGGAGGGGTGCTGAAATCTCTTATCTGTCTGCTACAGTGTCTCTGAAGGATGATGAAGGTGACTTCGGGACTGTGAAATTTATTATCATTGCATATTTCACTTTTCAATTAAACAGATTCTGACCTTTGTCACGCTAAAGCTCCATCCTGCCATTTTTCAGCTCCTCGTAGATTGGCTGAGGAGCTGGACAGCCAATCAGTGAACTCTGTTCTGTCTAAGTGCAGCTAGCTAATCAGAGTCACTGGCAGAGTGACAGGGTCCTCTGTGCTGCTGATAGAGTCACATTAGCTGTAATGCTAAATATCCCAGTCTTTTTATTTTTCTGAAAGATGAATGTCCTCCAAAATGCATCTTGTTATTAAATTAATTAATGCAGTTAATAAGTAGGATAATATTCTATATATTTTCTCTTCATACCAGCAGTATTTGACTTTTTATAGCTGTAGATGTAATTTTCTTACCTTGGTACAAACACTCTTAAAGGGATAGTCTGGATTATTTGAAGTGGGGTTCTATGAGGTGCATATCACCTGCAGTAGATACCAGTGAGACACACAGAGTAGAAAAGTAGAGAGAAGCACCAGCACACAAGCTAAGCAATGTACTGCTGTGGACAGGGTCAGCAAGAAAAGGTATTTTAGCCACCAAAAAAAATTAATATCAGTCTATGTGTACACAATATTTAGAATATTTTTGCTTTACTTTGCTGTCAGACAGCCTTCTCTGATGGGAAACTGCTCTTATTTAAGCCAAATATCGCTTGCTTCAAAACTCTACAGACGTAATCAGTCCTTTTAACTCGCAGAACACAGAGTTGCAGGTCTAACTCTGCTTCAATCTGTTAATTTGTTTGTGTCATTGTGTGACATGAGTGAATCTGATCTAGCCTTTAAAATCAGTGGTTCTCAATAGGGGTCTGGGGTCTGTGAAAAGTTTTCAGATTCATTAATTGAAATTATCATGATATAAAACAATTTTATGGATTTATTTACAGAAGCCTTTATAGTTCATATTATTTAAAATAGTTTATAGATCATAATTTTAATCGAACAATCTATAACTCTTAACAAAGAGAGTCCAAGGTACGTCTTCAATCTTAAAAGGAGTTCTTACCTGAGAAAAAAATAAGAACCTCTATTTTAAATCACCAAAATCACACAAAACACAAACAAATCAATTGAAGCAACTGCACACCAGCAACCCCTGTGTTCTGTGAGGTAAAATTACTGATTTTATCAAAGTCTGGTTGGTTTGGAGAGAACAATACCTTGCTTCTATAACAGCAGGTTACCATTAGAAAAGGCTGACTGCTGGCAAAGTAAATTTGTTTTAGGTGGGTAAAATATGTGTTATTGCTGACCCTGTCCACAGCAGTATATTGCTTATCTTCCTACACTGGGACTCCTGCTGCTTCTCTATACTGGGGCGTAAAATACACTGATTGTGGACAAGTATATACAACCCTTCTTCAAATAATCCAAACTATCCCTTTAATTGATGCTGTGAGAGTGAAGCAAACAGGCTGCAAACACAAACCTGTTGTTCACAACTTTCTGTTGAATACACTGATGTCTGTATCACTGAAAACGTGAATCTTCTGGTAATTCAGTGGCAGTCAAGTAGATGTTAATTATGTGTAGTTGTTTAGGTTTGTATTAATACATATCATGTATTTTACTGTTTTCCTTCAGCTTTTCTAGACAATACCACGGCTTGGCTCCAGGCAGCAGCATCAGAGGAGGCGTCGGCCATCAGAGCTCGCTCCGAGTCTTCCAGTCCTGACAGTCAAGGTCCTGTCAGCGCCACCGCTGTCCTCAACCGGGCCTACATGCGTCTGCTACACTGGGACCCACAAGACCAGAAATATCCCGAGGTCAGCTGCTACCTGCAAAATTACATCACACTACACTCCGGCTTTCATTTGAGTGATATTTTATTGATTATCAGGGAATCGTCAGTCTCCCTACACACTCCCCCTCCTCAGCCTGCTGCATGTTAAAGCATGTGACACATTAGAGCTCATGTAGCAGTGAAGAACAGTGGCTCACAACCTTCTGTATCTGTCACACAGTCCTGTCACGTAACCCTTCATCAGCAGCACCCATCATGTTTCAAATGTGTAAACTCTTCTTAAACTTGTTGTTATTAAACACTGTTAATTACATAAAGTAGATGTTGTTAGCCTACAGTGATGTTTCAGATAGAATAGAATTGATCTGTCAATATTTGGGTGGTTTGGTCAAGTTTGTATTATCACCGCTTGGATTGGCTGAAGCTGAACTTTTCAAACATTTATCCATTACTTTTAGCTTTTATACTTTTAGCTACTCTGGCGCTTTATGCATTACTATAGGCTAACAATTTCAATCATTTATCTGTTACTTTAAGCTGACTATTTGAGCTGTTTTGGCTGTTAGTTTTAGCAATTTCAACACTTTAGACCACTACTTTTAGCTAACACTTTCAGCCATTTATCCATCAATTTTAGGTGTTTATTCATTACTTTTAGCATTTATTTAAACAGTTTACCTATTATTTTTAGCTAACTTTTTCCCTGTTAATCCATCACTTTTAGCTTTTATTTTAGATGTGCAAACATTATGCTCCTTTTAGCTAAAAATTTCAGCCATTTATGAATTACTCAAGTACTTATAATTACTTTAACTATTTTAACGGTTAACTTGTTACTTTTAGACTCTGTTTCAACTGTTCATTCATTACATTTAGCTATTTTAGCTATTTATACATTAGCTAATTTTAACTGTTGGTGCAACAGTTAAAATCCATTACGTTTAGTTCACAATTTCAATTATTTATCTATTACTTTTAACAATGTATTTTAACCATTTATCCATTAGGCTACTTTTAGCGATCTTTATCAATTTATCCATTACCTTTGGTTTTTGGCCAATTTATACATTAAGCTAATTTTAGCTAATACAGTACTTCTGGACATTTCTTTTGCTAACATTTCAACCATTTGTACTTTAGTTTTAGCTAACTATTGGAACTGTTTTACTTAAAACATCAATTTCATTAGTTTATCCATTTCTTTTAGCTATCTGTTATACCCATTTATAAATTAAGCCACTTTTAGTTATTTCAACTTTTAATTGATGACTAACCTCATCTCACTGTTTGAACTATTTATTCGCTACTTTTAGCATGTAATCATTTATACATTACATTCAGCTATTTTATCCATTTACACATTACACTACGTTTAGCTATTGCAACACTTGCAGTCATTGCTCCATTAGGTTTTTTTTAGCTATCTGTTTCATCCATTTATCCATAATTACTCTCAGCTATTTCGACTGTTTACTTTATGCTCCATGATTAGACCTCTGCTTGCTTTAAAACTAGTTTTCATGCACTTTCAATCACAACTTGTGGTGTTTGGGGTTACAGCTGACTCAATATATGAACATATACACATTTTTTAAAATCAAATCATAATTTACATTTGTTTACAATCAGTTGGGCTACCCTACAACCTTTCCAAGTATCTTCTGGCAACTGCAAAAGTGCTCCCTCTAGTACAAGCAGCCCTGGCGGGGACTCACTGTGAATCACTTGTAAATATCCAGTGCAGCAGACTGTTTTCCTCTACATACATACAGCTGTTGGTTTTCTTTGGAAAGCCTCATTTATGCAGAACATTCCCTGTGATTAACCATCTGACACGTGACCCTGACCTGACCTCCACACACAGACTGTGCTGATGGACCGACCCCGCCTGGAGGCTCTGGGCCAGCGGCTCCAGATGTTGGTCCTGGAGGCGTCGGTGCTGCTGCTGACCAACGCTCAGTGTGGGGGCGCGGTTTTCTCTCTGCAGGGGTTTGTAGGTAAACTCAGGCAGTCCATCGCTGCCCTGCTGGAGGGCAGTCACACCAGGTAAGAGGAGGATTTGGTGATGCATGTACTGGCTGTCATGGGGAACAGGTATTGTATGAGAAGGAAACCAATGGAGGTGACAGCAGGCAACTAGCTTGTCAGAACAGATCCAGCTAACCTCATTCTTTCTGTTCAAGAGAAGCCCCGTCATGTTTAGTGGATAAATGTGGAACAGCAGCTTGTGATATTCACGGCCTGCTCACACTCTGGTCCAAGCTGCAATAAAACGCAGCACAGACTATTCCTCGCTTAATCACCTTTATTAAAATATCATTTTATTTCATCTCAACCTCTTTTGAGACCTAGATGTTATTAAAGCTTCTTATTTATTGACTTCCACGAGTCTTGTTGCTCAACACCTTTTAGAAATGGATAAGTTCACAGGCCTGTGAGCTAATACACATCTAATGAAGCCTGCTGGTAATTTGTTTTAATCTTGCTCTCTGGTGCTGCAGGGAGGCCGACCTGAAGGATGCGCTGCTGGGGCTCGGGGAGACAGTACTGCAGCAGGTGACCGAAGCTTTGAGGGACCAGGGAGGAGCAGCGTTGCCTCAGGAGAGCCTGGATCTGCTGAAGGGACAAATATCCGAGCTGTGGAAGCAGAACAACCCCGTCCGCACACTCATAGGTCAGACTGAGCATGAGAGCCCCAGATAAATGATTAATTCAAGCACAAATGGGAGTGGGTGGTGTAAAGCTACTTATTAGATTTCAGGTGTCATGTATATATATTGCTGAAGATTCACTGCTGTTATGTTTTTACTTCATTAAGGCAGTTTTTAAGGATTTTAACCTTTCAGGCTGAAAAACAACTCATTCAAAGTTAATGGTGATAATAATGAAGATGATGATGAAGAAATTTCAGTATATTATAGTCTGTAAAAAGCTGACAGTTTGGGGATACACCATGAAACGTGCCTTGCAAGTAATGTTTATGTTCATGATTGATAAATAAATAATTGATCAATCATGTTCATAAATGATTAATCATTTTGTTTATAAAATGTCAGAAAATAGTGAAAAATGCTGTCACAATTTATTAGGAGTCATGGTGGCATCCTCACATTGCTTGTTTTCGCTTTCTGTCAAGAGCTGCGACGATAAGTCAATTATTCAATTGAAAGAAAATTAGTTGCCAACTATTTTTATGATTGATTAATCGCTTCAGTCATTTTTCAAGCAAAAATGTCAAACATTTATCAGTTCTGGCTTCCTAAATGTGAGGATTTGCTGCTGTTCTTTGTCATTTATGACAGTAAAAGAAGAATCTTTGGGTTTTGGACTGTTGGTTGGACAACAGAAGCAGTCTGAAGACGTCACTTAGGGCTCTGAGAAATTGTAATGAGCATTTTTCACAATTGTTTTGACATTTCATAGACTGAACGATTCATTGATACATCATGAAAATAATCAGCAAATTAATCAATAACTAAAATCATTAGCTGCAGCTCTATTGCTATAATATATGACAAAGAAAGCAAACAAAGCTAGAACCACATTACTTAAGTCAATCAATTATCAAAATAGTCAGAACAATATTTTAAAAATCAATAAACTGTTTCAGGTCTTAAACACAATTTTGAAAAAAAAAAGAAGTTTGCATTTTAGAGAAGTTATTGCTGGACACTGTTGGGTTTAACAGATATCCAAATCAGATAAACTCAGGTTGGCAGTTGTGTTTTCACTTCATTTAAAGGGACAGTTCACCCCCCCAAAATTCCTCTTGCATCTAGATTGTTTTGGTGTGAGTTTTAGAGATATCAGCTGTTGCACTCAAAGAGCCAAAAAATACATTTGAAACACTCAGCCATTTTCTCTTTCTAGAAATCACGACCTGGTTATTCAAGTTTATTCACAGACTTTGTTATGAACAGTTTTATGTAGGAGCCATTTTCTTTGTTTCAATCTACTACTACTCATGGACTAGAAGCTTTCGGCTCTTGACAATATGTAAACATTAATGTGTCCTCCTCAGCTGAGCTGCAGCCTCTTGTCCATGAGCAGATGCACGCTTCCTCCTGCACAGTGAAATGGTTGGTGGGTGTAGTTTGTTAGAAAGAAAATAGTTCCATGAAACTGCTCACAACAAGGTCTGCGGATTATCTTGCGTAATCGAGTCGTGGTTTCTGTAAAGAGACATTGCTATTGACTTTTTCAAATGTATTTTTTAGTGCCTAGAGCACCACATGCAGAGTGCCATCTAGTTTCATTATATTCACAGAGAAGGCAGACATGTCTACAGCTGATATCTCTAGAACACATAACTTACATGAAAACAGTCTAAGTAGAAAATAACACAACAGGTAAGAAGGAAAAAGAATGTACTTTGGATTTTGGGGTTAACTGTTCCTTATTTAAAAAAACCTTGAAGGCTTATTTATAATACATTTTGATTAAGATCTGGTATTATAATTTAATCTATAGAGATGCTGGGGATGCACCAACATGCATTATAACATCATTTAGTTTGGGTCATCTCTGTCCACATGCATGTTTTTAAACTTGGATGTGCTGCTGCTGCAGAGAGCTGACTTCTCTCTCTCCTCCTCTCTCCCTCCGCCCCCTCATCCCTCCCTCGATCAAACATAGGAGAAAGGGTACAGGGCTTCCTCGAGGCCATGCTGCAGGGCAGCCCCGCTAAAAGGAGTCCAGAGCTGCCCGCTCCCCTCAGGCTGGTGAGTGCTGAGCTCGCCGAGCTGGGGACGGCCTTTGGGCGAATCGTCCACTTCAACCGAACCGTCTTTGGTCCCTTCTATGCGCCCATCCTCAGGAAACTGCTGTTCCCACCAGGAGAGGCCGAAACCGGGGACGACTCACGCTAGGCTGAGGGCGACCCAGAAAACCTCCGGTGACCTTAACATAAGCTGCCGTTTGGCTCTCAGTGTGTATTTATAGTGTATATAAAGTAAATGAGAATGTGTAAGGGTAAGACATTTACAGTCTGCAGGAAAAAAAAATGTATATTATTATATTTTTTTCAGGTAAACAAAAAAGCCTAACTCAAAGCTTGGGGCAGGTGCTCAATTATTAATACATTATTGCAGCTTAACCACACAAAACATTATGAAAACGTGATAGATTGTGTGAAACAAAATGAGTTTTCATCTGGATAGAAGTAACAAATAGTCTGTAGTGTTTTAATGAGAAAACTCAGTCATAACAAGAGACTGATTGTGATTCTGAAATGCTTTTGAAAAGATGATTTGCCTGGAAAACATTATTTTTTTTGGTTTTCACTCAGTTTACTTCATCTCAAGATAAACACCCTCAGGAAAGACATTAAAGAACCAAAGATTATGCTAATAGTTTGTAAATAATATTCAGTTTTAAAATGTAGCTGGTTTTGTTCTTATCTTCATGTTGACAGATGTTTATATAGAACTTACCAAAGACAGTGTGCACTTTTTCTCTGGGTTCAGATTTTCCTTTTTTTTTTTTTTTATTGTCAGTGCTTCCCCTGCAGTTGTTGGTATTAGTAGGTGGTGGTGTATGAAATAGTCACTAATTTGTAGATGAATAACAAATTTATTAATTTTAATTTTATAGTTTGAGTTCATTACAACAACTAATACGGTTCAGATAATTTGGGAGGCGTGACATATTATATTACTGAAACTAAGTGCGAGTCTGTAATACATTTGATTTGTGGAAGAAATCATTTCAAGTTTAATTTTAAAGAGAAAATTTAATGAAAAAAATACATATTTTTCCCCTGGCCTGTGGTGCTTTTTATCCAAGTTTTGGAGATATCAACCATAAAGACATCTGCTTTCTCTGCGATGTAATGAGACTATATGTCACTCGTTTGTGGTGCTCAAAGCGCCAAAAATATATTTGAAAAACTCAACAGCAATGTCTCTTTCCATAAATCATGACTTGGTTACTCAAGATAATCCACAGACCTTGTTGTGAGCAGTTTCATGTAGGAACTACTTTCTTTCTATTGGAAAGAAAGTAGTTCCAGTAAATTCTACTGCAGAAAGAAAATATCCTACATGAATTATCTTGAGTAACCGGGTCAAGAGACGTGCTGTTGAGTTTTTCAAATGTACTTTTTAGCACTTTGAGCACAACAAGCCAAGTGCCATTTAGTCCCATTACATTTGAAAAAAATCTAGATTGATAAATATCACTATAGGCCAAGAGAAAAATATGTATTTTGGGGGGGGATGAACTGTACCTTTAAAATACACCCTTCACATGCCAAGTTCTCACGAAGTTAGGATGCTTGTGCCATAGCCGACTGCAAGCAAAAAATCAAAGGAAGTGTGCTTGTAATGCAGGCGGCATCATGCAGGATTGGATGTATTGTTGCAACAGTTTCAGGAAGCCACTGGGTTTCATTCACTTCCAGTATGAAGATCATCTTTCAGACTCTTGTTTATGGCGCATAACCCATCACAGTGAACATTAAGTTTTTATTAACTTTATTCAGTGCTATATTATCATTGTATGATAATGCACTTATAGGGGTAGTTTGGATTTTTTGAAGTGGGGTTGTAAGATGTCAGTGTGTTACCTACAGTAGATGGCAGTCAGCGTGCCAGTCTGAAGAAGCAGGAGTACTTACCAAAAGGAAAAAAAAAAAAGAAAGGCCCGCTATCAGACAATCAGTTTATTGGCTATATTTTGAAGATTTTCACCACTTTATTTTGCTGTTAGACAGCCTTTACTGATAAGAATCCACCATTATATAAACAAACCAGACTGCTTTGGCAGAAACAGAGAAACAGTAATTTTGCCACACAGGAGTTGCCGGTCTACCGCTGCCTCCATCTGTTAGTGTGTGTTATTGTGTGACTTCGGTGAATCTGAACGAAGCCTTTAAAACAAGTGCAAAGTCACAATGACACAAACAAACTAAAAGATTGAGGCAGACCAGCAAACCCAATGTTCTGCATGTTAAAATAATGTTTTTGTCAAAGGAGTCTGGTGGAAGGGAGCAAGTGATACAACAAGTGATTTAACTTAACTTTAAGCTGATACTGACTTTTTAGGTGACTAAAATACATTTTGCTGCTGACCCTTGCTTAGCCTGTGGTACCTCTGCTGCTTCTCCAGATTGGGGGCATGCCGACTGTCGACTTCCTCCAAGTACCTCAATACAACCTCACTGCAAAAAACAGAACTATCCCTTTAAACTGCAGACTGGCAGGAAGAGTCTGCATCACATCACAAAAAGAAAGTAACTTTTGCAGAGGTTCACTGGTTATACAACACAAAGTTTCAAGAGTCAAGAGTTAAACTCCTCAAGCAAAAATCAGAAAGCATGATTTTCATATTGTACAGAAATAAATACACACCAATCAATACTTGGAATGCTGTCCAAAATACATGAACAATTCTAAAACCTTAAGCTTTAATTGGCAGAATGGTTAGCATCAGAGATGTGCATTCACAAAATGGGCTAAAACATGCAAACCTAGTGCTGTGGTCCTGTAACTTTGACTGACTTTGCTTTGCTCCGGGCAGAGCGGATGAGAAAACTTGCATGAGTCACAGAGGTAAGCAACATGAATTCCTGGCAATCTTCTGATAACCCATAAGGTCTTTTAACAACACTTCCTGCTGTTTTGAAGGTATTTCCAGAATCAAGGATCAAAGATCCTCTAACCATATGAATAAAACATTCAGCCTGCTGCTGCACTATAGAAAAGATGTTAAACTGTTTCCCAAACTGCAACTTGATTTACTCACTCAGGTCAGAAATATCAGATCCCCTTTCACATTTAGTCTGTCACAAGAAAAAGTGTGTAAAAATATAATGTAATGAAAAGCAGCATCATAAACAAATATAACACTATTTTTAATAACTGGGACAAAATTGTATTTTGAGGGGGTTTTGATTTTTACTCTTCAATTATGCTGAGAATATATTTAAAAAACTCAAACTTGTGGCTATTAAACCTTGAAATGGGCCAAGTGATTCAGTTTTTTCTTAAATGCAGATCAGATCAAAGTGTTATTTCACAGTATAGCTGTAGTGTGTAGCCATTTTACTTTTAAAAGTTACTAAGAATTCCCTTAACGCTAATCAAAATACACATTTTTGTTTAACCATAATTCTAATTTAGCTTTGATTTAGAAGGGCCATAGTGTCGACATGTTATGGTGGAGACACATCTGATAGCAGTAGAATTTGTTAAAAAATGTAAAGTTTACCGTGTTGGAGCAGTATTTCTGCCTTTTTGAAACCAGGAAGTGAACAGAGGTGTAGCTAACCCTTTTATCCTGATAAATTGACAGTGACGAAATCCGGGACACAACTTTAAAGGGCCAACGTTTTTATACAAGAAAAGATTTTAAAACAAAGATGATTATAATAGAACATTTTTATAATTATGTTATCATACATGTTAGTTTTTAGATTTTGAAGTCTTTAAACACATTTTTAAATAGAAGTTGTGAATTTTTGTCTGGGACAAGGGTGTGAGAAAATTATAAATTAAATTAAAGCAAACAAAACAAACATAAATTACATATATTTCATATATATACACATACATACACACACATATACACACACACACACACACACACACACACACACATATATATACACGTGTGTGTGTATGTGTGAAAGAAAAGTCCTGAAATAATGCATTCTCACCCAAAGATTAGTGTTGGAATTAATCATTTTTAAAGTTTTTTTTTTTTTTTTTTTTTTGTAGAGCCTCATTTTCCTAATTCTCGTGAATGTCTGATAAAAACATGTTCTTCATGCTGTGCCAGTTTTGTTTGGTTTAGTGACAATTCAGGAAAATATGTTGAAAATGCTTTTTTAATTATGCCAGATACATTATCATTTTTCTGGAAATACCATCAACACAGCGATAATGTGTTGTTTTTTTTTCCACCAGGCACAAGATATCATGCTCAGCTCTGTGACTTGTAATATAACACACGATATTAGGCACAAACTGGGAGTTAATCGTTTGTTGAGATTACAAGTTGCACCACCCACTAATCTCTAAAGCAGGGGAAACACTGATAGTATAATTGTACAATCATTACCATGTTGTTATATTTGTCACTTTAAATTTTTAAACAGCTGGTGTAATGTTTCCTTCTGTGTTTTACTGCTCAACCATAAAACAAAATCAATGCTGACAACAGACGTGAGAGGGATTCTTTTGTCATTGTATTATTTAATTTCATTAATATAATATTGCTTTGAAATTTGAAACAGTATCACATTTTCTTTGACAAACCATACTCTGTCCACAAACATGGGCAAAGCATTGTATGCTGGTACAGTTTTTCTTTTTTTTTTCTCTACATTTTTGTTACATTTCTGTTAACCCTTTAACAATTCCCAGTTACTATCTCCCAATAGACCTGAATCAATAGAAATGCTCATTAATGGTCTATATCATTAATGGTCTACAGTGCTCTAAACATTACAGTACCTACATGACAAGATCAGAGAGTCACATGGAGGCCAGGAGATAGACTCGACCTTTCTGACTGACCTCTCTCGAGACAGGAGTGATACACAGGTCCCGTTTTAGCCAGTGATGTGGGACAACAGGTTACCTTTTCGTCTGTGTGTGTGTTGGGATTCATATCAGGGGCAGTAGTGGAGGAGCAGGGGGATATACAGAGTGAGATCTAAATGTCAGAGTAGCGCTGGTTTGGCCCTGCACACGTTGCATAAGGCTTACCTCTCGTTTTCTCTCTCTCTCTTTTCTCTTTTTTATTTTTTTCCACTGCTCTGCCCGCTAAACTCAACACACGCAAAAAACACACTCACATCGGCTGCTCCCCTTCAACTCACAGCTTGGTATCCGGAAACTTGAACGCTGGGGTGAGCTACACAAGGAAAACACCAATGTTAAAAAAGACCCCGGTTACATGCACACAGCCATATCATGCCACCAAAACTTGCTTTAAATAGCTGCTGCTCATTAAAGTGTAATGCTTTTACATTATGCATTCATACTAGAGCAGGTTGTCTTGGTGACACACAAAATGGGAGAACATACGTGACAAAATGTTGGGAGGAATGACGACAATGGAAACGTGGAAGGGAGGATGAGGATGAATCGCTGTATTTGGTGTGTAAACGAAGAGAGAGAGGGGGAACATAAAAAGCGAATGGCAAAGATGAGTGAGAAGAGACGAGACACTGCTACAGTACATAACAAAGACTGCTCAGGCCAAGTGCATCAAAGGGTACAAAACACAAAAAAACACTGCCAACATGCATCGTCAGTGGAAGCTAACAGTTAACAGTCGGTACCGCACACACAGACAGACCAGCTACATCTTTTAACAGTCAGTCTGCAGCCACACTGTCTTGTGGAGAGGAGCTCAAATGCCTCACATCTCCTGCAGCACACAGAAAACAAGGACGGTGGACAAGTGATGTAACGGTAACAGTCCAAACTCCCATGAGGACAGACAGAAAACAAGGCATACAGCACGCACAGCAGGTAGTGCACACAGGGGAGAACCCACAGATACGTGTCGACTCCACAACGAGCATTTTTGAGTCACAGTGCAGGAGGGAAATTTCCTTTTTTTTTTTCTCTTTTAAATAAAAAACTGTGTCATGTTCTCAGCATAACAAATCCATTCGCATTAACACGACACCAGAGCAACACTTTAGATTTGGCTCTTTTAATGTAGTGGAATTAAATCTTTTCACTGCCGTTTATTTTCAAGCGGCACACTTTTGCATGTGCTGTACCTAATTCTAAATTGGCGTGAAACAGCACGGATACCTACCCATGTAATCATGATAATAAGATGCTATGTTGGGAAATGTGCGCCAAATTGTGCATCGAGTCAAAAGAAATCGTGTTGAGGGTGTTTTTGTTTACCAAAAATTGTGAAATGTGGAACCAATGTCAGTACACTCAATATGTTTTTGGTGGTATCTCTTTGTTTTTTGCCTCTGGTTGTATCAATGTCCTTAAACACTCTCTCCCAAAGTATTCCAGTCAGCTCCCATCTATCAAAAAGTATCACAAATGCACTAATTGTCTTATTTGCACCGTAAGAAAAGAAAAGAAGGTATTAAAAGGGATAGTGCCATGTTTTAACACAGTGTTTCTTTCTTTCTTTTTTTTTTTTTTAAATTGGCAAGAAGATGCTGTGATTTGCAGTCTCTCATTGCTACCATTGAATGCTGAGAGAACAGGGCAGTAAAAGGCCAGAGCAGAGACTCTCATCTGGACAAAACTGTACCATCATAAGAAACGTCGTCATCCCAGCCACAGTCACAGTCAATTTAACACACCAGGAAATCAGAAGTGTTGTCTTTTTTTTTGTTTTCAGTCTTTTAGAAGCAGGGGGGAGGCGTGCAGTTGTTGGCGGTAGTATTCAGGAAGGTCGGGGCAGGGGTGGGGTGGGGCGGGTGGGGGCTTTAGTTGATTATAGATAACCCGAAATGAAGTAAGGCTGTTGTCCCCGGTAAAGTGTAGGAAAGTTGTCCTCCTGTGTGTGTGTGCGAGGTTTCAGTTCTTGGTCCGTTTGAGTTCAGACATCAGTGATAGATTCATGAGCGATCCATCGTGTTATTATGACTACTGTACAAATGCGTAGAAAAAAAGACAGGTTGTTTGCTGCATGTTGCTGTTTTTGTCTTTCATTGATTGATTAATTGTCCGTCTTGCATCCCATGCTAGCAAAGCAGCCTCCTCAATGTGCCTCACAGTGGTAGATGCCTGGTAAGACAGGACAAGCTACAGATGGAGAAAGAAAAAAATAATAACTTTCTTGAGGCAAAACAACCAAACAATCAAATAAGTCAGTAAATTAAGAATAAAAAGTGATGTTAAAAAATAACTAAAAAACAAATCATACTTTAATTTTACAGACTTGGAATCTAAATCTTCCATCCATGTAATATCAAAAGGGTCTGTTAAAGGAAATGTTACACATTTTGGGAAAACACTTTCACGCTTTCTTCTCAAGAGTTAAAAAATCTTGATATCACTGAAACATCTGTACAACTGACTGTAAGTAAAGATGGACGACGGGTCTAGTGATCAGGGTGGGAGCTGCGGTATTGAGGTCCCGCCCACAGACACAGCCAGCGCAATCACAGCAGAGCTCAGCTCTCAATCATGATGTGAAACCCCCTTTTTATAGCATCAACTAACTAATTAAAACCAAACAAAAAAAATGAACACTTTAACATCAGTGATAAGAAATACCTAAAATGACAGAAACTATCTTTGGGAAAAATGTATTTGACGTCTACATTAAAGGTTAAGTTTTTACCCATGTCCTGCCTTTAACATGGAAGGGGCAGGATTTATGACCTGTACTGCAGCCAGCCACCAGGGGGCGATCAAGATGTTTTGGCTTCACTTTTAAGCTGCTGTCATGTCATCTGTCTTCATATATGTCAATACTTTATATAGCAAATATGAAGTTACCAAAGCAGCTGACTACCTTAGCATAACCCAAAGATTTGAAACAGCACCTCTAAAGCTCACTAATTAACATGCTACTTCTATTTTGTTTAATCTGTTATTTGCCAGACTAATTCTCAGTCCGGATCAGTCGCCCAGCAACCTGAGTGGACTCCAAGAAGTTACATCAGGCCAATGTGGATGGCTTGATACTGGGCAAAATAAAAATTAGCAGGCTTGTTTTTACTGCGGAGTCCTTTTTTGAATGGCCTAAAACACGTTAAAATAAAAACATAGGGCCAGGGAATAGTCCTGCACATAAACCCACAGAAAACAACAATTTGTTGTGTTTAAGTACAAAGTAGTGATGTCAGAAGAGGTGGTACTGACAGCAAGTTGAAAATCATGTTTGGAAGAATTTTAAATTTGCACACATTAACGTTACATTAACAACGTATCCAAAGTGTTATCATTATCCTGAAATACACATTACCATAATTTCTGTTTGAGACAGCTGGCATTGCTGTGGTATTGGTGTCAACTACAACATTTCTAGTATCGTGAGCCCCTATTAAACAAACATGATTTAACATGTTAATTCATGAGCTGTAGACGTCCTGGTAGGTGGATTTTGTTGCTTTTTCTCTTTGCCAGCCTGGCTGTTTTGCTCTGTTTCTAGTCTTTATGCTTGGCTAAATTAGGCAGCTGCTGTCTGTGGCTTCATATTCACTGTACGGATGTGAGCATGTTATCAATATATATAACTCTCGGCAAGAAAGCGAATAAGCATATTTCCCAAAAAGTTGAACTTTTCCTCAATAAGTTTAACACACTGGCCCCTTTGGTATTACACACAACTTTGTAGTTAACACAATACTACAAACTAAAACTTTCTGGAAATCAAACTCTAGATACAGAACAAAATAAAAATGAGCATGCTCGTTTTGCCTGTGGAGAATCAATATTTTAAAAAAATGGCCAGAAAGAGGAAGAAGAATAAAGATGCAACCTCTGGGAGCTATCGGGGATTTTGGAGGCAGATGCAAGTTGTCAGGAGGAGGAGGATGAGGAGGAAGAGGCAGTTTGGTTGAGAGAGCAGGGCCACTGTAAAATGACATCAGTCCAGGATCATCCGTTCCAGGGCTCCGCCATTGGCTGCAGCAGCAACAGGCGAGGGAGGCTGCCAGGGGTGTTGGGGAGGCACGGGAGAGCCGCAGGAGTGTTTGTCATGGTGGGTAAAAAGAGGTTGGTGTGGGTCGCTGGGCAGGGCAAAGGAGGGTGCAGGAGTAGGCAGCCCTGAGGGATGCTATACCATCACAGTGAGAAGGCACGGGGCTCGCATGTATATATATATGTGTGTGCATGTGTGAGAGATAAATAAAGAACCGGATGCAAGGGGGAGAGGAAAAGTACGAGGGGGTGCAGAAGGGCGGCTGTGGGGATCCGGCCTCAGAATATGGTGGTCTCGTACTTGGTGCTGACGGGGCGCCTGTTGGAGTCCCGTTGATCCAAGAGCCAGGTGGTGCTGCCCAGGGAGTGCATGTCTGCGTCCATCTCCAGGGGGTCGATCTGCCGGGGGGAGGGAGGGAGGAGGGACGAGAGGAGGGCGTGAGACGGGCGGCAGTGGAGGCCATTGCGCCACACTGACAAGTCCTCAGCTCACACACGTGCATGTGGATTAGAGGTACAGTCCAGTGATCATGTTATAATCACAGACACTCAGGGCTCAATCCACAACATGGATGATGTCTGACAGAAAACACACCCTGCTCTGTGAGCCGCAGCAGTAAACCAAAGCTACGACCCTCTGGGAGTTAAAAAAAAATACACTGTACATAGTAGTTCCTGTACTCTACACCAGTGGCTCATACAAACATGAGTGCTACTGTCATAATATAAGCAGTCAAAACAGACATGCGGATTAATACTTTGAGCTAGATATGACTTTAAAATGGCTAAGAAAAAAAATCCTAAAATAGGCAGTTGAATTTTTAAAATTCCCTTTGTATGAATGGCATCTTCAGTGTCTTAAAAAGATAGATACAAAAAATGAGAAGGGGAGCTTAAAACCACCCGACAGAGACGACTTCAACCATCTTGTTTACAAATCCTCACTGGCACAATTAAGCCAATCGTCCTCATAGAGAAGTTAAATCACATCAAGAAGGCCTCTCTTCTCTGAATGTGTTTAACCAGAACTTAAACTAACTGCAAAATCTAAAATGTGAGATGAAGATGAGAGATGGGAAAGTAAAGGGGATGAGGAGAACGCTTATGTTTGAAATTATTAAGAACCACAAAACAAGGAGACAAAGTGCGCCGCGGCACCCCGACGACGACAAAAACAAAGAGGGGAGGGACTGGTGTGTAAGCAGATGTGTGTGGTGATCACAGGTTGAATAGAGGAAAGGAAAGAGAAGGACCTGGACTCCAGGGCTAACAGAGTGCAACGGGAGGAAGGAAGGACGGTGGGTAGTACACGTGTGACAGTGACAGCAGCGGCATTCGAGCAGAGGGGCACCCTGGGAAGCAGGAGGACCAAGAAGACAAGAACAAAGACATGTTAAAAAAACGAGAGAATAAGAGGGACAGAGCAATGAAGAAATCCAGCAGCAGCAGTTCATCACCTGTTTTAGAGCTAAAGAAGGGAAATTATTTTCTGAAATTATTCTGCTCAACACCCTCCGCCAAATAGGGATTGTCCAATCATAGCTTAGCAACCGTAACTAGGCACGACAGCTCTGCCAAGCTTTGAATTTCTACACATTGAAGTGGTGTGCTTAGGGCTGTAGTAAGGGTGGAGATTTGGGAGGGGTGGTGTCTTTAAATTTATGAAACTGTGTTTATCTTCGCTATCATGAGCTGCAAATGTTACATGCTCAGCTAACTATCTTAGCACATACAGTAATAACTCAGTGTTATTTCAAAGTCCAACGAGCAGATCATTAGGTATCTGCTTTACAGATTGGCAGGCTTTTGTTCTGCTCAGTACTAAGATATCAACTGTGTAACATTTTCCCACTGTGTGGAAGCTGGTCTTGGATACTACAGTGTGCAGGCTAACTTGAAAATCTCTGTCCTTCTCTTTGTTGGACTTAAAGAGAACACCATCAACTAGGGATGCCCTGTTTTCTTTTATGCTGATCTGAGCCAAAGGATTGTTTCATGTTGTTGTTACAGCAGCGGTGTTGCAGTGAAGTTTTGACAGTTTGACTGCTTTGAAATGTATTGGAAACTTCACCAAGAGGCAGCACGACTTAAGCTATGAATGCTGAATGAGTGAACAGCTCCCAACCAGTGAACAAGGTGGGAGGCGGGACTACACTATGCACACGGTTGTTACTCTCAACCGCATGCACAGGAGTGTTAAACCACAGGTGTGTAGTACTAGTTTGCCTTTGGGGCTTTTTCAGAAAAAAAATTATTGGCAAAGACAAAAATTATTGGAAATATTGAGCATATGACTAGATAAATGGGACCTTGAGTGCCATTAACTTCAACAAGTCTGGATAGTGTGTTTTGGATTCATTCTACGTTCACATGGACATGCAAAGAAAAAGAACTCTTCGGGAATTCAAGGCAACACAAGGTGAGAAACTGATATACAAATCATTTGGGGAATTAAGTGCTCCTGTATATTAGTTAGCATGCGAAAATGGCACCAACTCAGCTGAGAACTCCCTCAAGTTTTTTGCAACATCAATCCATTTTTGCAATTGGCAACAAGCAGGCGAAAAGCATTCATCCACATCTCCCAATAGTATATTTTTACTGAATAACTACGGATAATGATAAGTGACTGATCGATCTGGGCATCCCTGCCAGCAATCCCTACCAAAGTACCAAATACTTACATGCATTATATTTGTCAAACATTTTAGTGAGTCCTCATTATAACAGCTTTTTGTCTTGTAACATTAAAAGTGAAAGTATTGTTTGACAAGTATGTAAAGCTAAGCAGCCAAATGGGGCTGTAAATAACAGTCTGCTCTATTATTCCTTATCATTCTTATAATAATAGGACTAACTAGTTCTTATTCTGCAATACAAGTACAATGATTTATTTGCCTGTCCTCTATATGGATAATAGTATTGAGGACGCTGACTTTTTGCCCGGAACATGCTCAGACTTTTAGCAAAATATCACATGTATAGCCATGAGGCAGACATACAAAACTGCTTTACAGTTTTTTGTTTTAAAACAAATCAGCTGAACACATTAAGAAGTCACTTGAGCCAGCATTTTCAATAAACTTAGGGAGCTAATGTTAGCTTTATTAGCTAAAGCTGCTGACACCTGCTAGCAGCAGCTGCCTTTTCTATGAATTAGGGTCACACATAGGGGGAAAAATGAAAGGACGAAGATTTTTTTCCTTTCGCATTTTGAGAATGCCAGAGCCGAAATGTCGAGAATTAAGTTAAAATACCATTTCTACTCTATTTTCAACATCACATTTCAACTTTATTCTTGACATTTTGAGTTTTTTAAATGAATTTTTAAAAAATCTGATTTATTTTTTCTTATGCCAGGCTTTGATACTGAAAGTTCTGCTTAATTCTTGACATTTCGACTTTATTCATGATTTTTCAACTTTATTCTCGAAAAGCAAAGTAAAACAATATATCTTCATAGCCTCTTTTTCCCCTTAATGTGGCCCTAATTCTCCACTGAACTTTTCAGCAGGGAAAATCAACTGTCAACAGCTAGGAATGAGAAACCTACTTTTGTTTACTTTTGTCTGAAATTAAGGATCCACTGTTCCAAATATCACAAAGAATTCCAAGTGGTAAGTCTGTCGCTGTCACTGTAAACTGTGCCGTGCGAGAACGGAAAGCTTGACAGGTGTAGCAACAGTAATCTCTCCTTGGGGAAAATAAAAAAAACAAATTGTATACCTGTCACAGTTTCAGTTTAAACCAAGTAGATACGGTAGCGTTCACACAGCCATAAAAAACATTAAAACAAATTGCAGCAGATAGGAGTCTCCCCCCTTCTCATTTAAAACTTAAACAACCAGCCAGACTCATTATGCAGCTCTGTGATTACTCCATATATTATCCTTACAGGCAGGTAGTAAAACAAAGTGATTTGTGTCTCTGCATAAGCATGTGGTCCAGCAGTGTGCATGCTCCCGGCTGTGCAGCTCTCTCAGGTGACAGTGATCACTGAGTGCTCATTATATGCAGCCTGAGAGGTCAATGCATCAATGCGTAGCTCAGGGTATACGTGGACATTTACGCAACACACTCAATCAATAGTGAGGAGGCAGAGGATGGGTCTGACCGGCGGGCCTGAGCCCGCAGAAAAGTCCCAGAGGAAATCAAATAAACGCCTGTAAGCAACAAATAAAACTATTCATTCATCATGTTTCGCATATGCACAAAAAGAAGATCTCCCCTGATCGGAGTGAGTCAGAGTCGGGGGGCGGGCGAGATGAAATTGGTAGCAAAGTAATGACTCATCACTTTCTACCACACACACACAGCAAATCTTCCTTTGTAGGTGGCCCATCGGGGATTGAGTAGCGGGTAAAAAGTCGGTCACGAGGTCTGTGTACCTTTTCTGAATTATGATTGCAACAACAGCGTGTTTCTACTCTCCCTCTGTCCTTTTAACAAGTAGAGCAGATTCAACACTCACACAGACTCACAGACAGAAACGCGTACAGTCGTTCAACATGTTTTTTTTGAAGGGTTATAGGGTGGTACTCACTGCTGATCTCCGCATGCTGCTCCACGACTGAGACACAGGACGGCTGGTTTTGGTCTCTATGACCTCTGAGCCCAGAGACGAAGGCGGGACGTAATGTCTCGCCCTGGACTGGATTGCCATCTGATAGGCCACCTCAAACGCCTGTCCCAGTGTGAGGATGATCTCGTAGGTCTGCGTCTGTGTGAAGGAAAATTTAAGTTATAAAAACTGTGTTCAAATCAGTAGACAATATAAAGTAATGTCTCGGTAATAAAAAAGAAAGTCTAACAGCTGTCATTTCAGCCTGTGCAAACGAGCAGATTCTCAGAAACACTGTATAATGTTTTTGTGACACATGCAGAGATTTGAGGCAGTGGTTCATTTTGTGTTTAAACCCCGACAGCTAGATAGTAGTGTTTTTATCTATCTTCACTGTTCTGATTTTATAAAAGTTAACTTTTTTATCTAAGATTTTATGCCTTTTACTTTTATTCTTTCTACTATGACATATGACTATGACAGTTTTCCTAAAGTTAGATTAAAAAATCCTTACAGTATCATAACACAGGGCTCAACAATGCTTGATTGCCTGGCTGCCAGGGGCAAGTAAAATGACATTTCAGTCTAGTAAATCTAGCAACCCACTTGCCAGATCTGGTATGTGGTTAAAAAATAATTAAACAGATTGTTTTTTTCCAACAGCATATGAACCTTCTACTTGTGTGCCTGAAATTTTGCCTAATGACCTTTAACAAAAGCCCAATACTTTGACAATCGTAACAGTTAGTATTAGTTCTTTTTAAGAATTTAACTATGTTGTAAACTGTAATGTTTTTACTTTTGTGTAAGATAATGAAAAAACTTATGTATAAACTTTTTTCCAACTGTATTATAATCTCTAATTTCCATCATGCATATAGCGAAAAACATTTAACAGCCCCAGCCTTGACACAATTGGCTGATGACTGGTTTATGGAAATAGAGGAGAAGATAATAAGAGGAGTTTTGTTTGATTTTTCTTCAACTTTTGACATCATTGATCATGAGTTAATGTTGAAAAAATTAAAATGTTATGGTTTTTCTCAGTCTGCATCATTAACAAAGCACGCTGCTGGAGGTTGTTATTCCCAAAATCCGAAACCACATCAGTTCAACATACAGTAATATACGGAGCAATGTGAGAAAGGAATTCACTCGTAAATCATACTACACAACAAAATAATATAGATGATTTTTTTTTTAAAAAAGCTAAAAGATCACCACTTATTAAGTATTCTTTGGTGTGTAAGCGTTTCATGAACAGTCTGTGTTAAATTATGTTATTCACCTGTTAGATCATGTCAACTGTTTTTGTTACAGGAGACATGTAGTGTGATGTGTTATGTTAGTAGATTGTGATGAGTGGTGTAGTGTGTAGACCACAGGAAGAATAGCCGCGCTATGCAGAGGCTAATGGGGATCTTAATAAATAAACAAACAAACAAAACAAGTCACTTGGACTAACAGAATCTACTGTAAGTATATTTTTGGATGGCTTTTGATTATGTTTCAATGTTTGTTTAGAATTACCATTATTTTATTGGCTGTGTAAGGTCTTGATTTCAACAATGTTTTGTGCGTCACACAACAAAACATTGCATAGCACACAAAACCACTGCTTCACATTGTTACAGTAATTACTTTGTGTAATTAACTGCTGGCTCCTGTTTGAATATCCTGCCTTTTCAGTGAAAAGCAAAAGCTGTTTTCACACAACATTCTGCACAATGAGCAGCTGTGTTAAATACAAATAAGTGAAGCTCAAAATTGTATTTTGGCATTGTGAAAACTTTGATCATCAGTTAAAAGTGTTTCCTTGCAGTTAACTGACACTCCACAGTAGTCCATCTGCCAGAGGTAAAAAATGGTCTTCGACCTTTGCAGAAGCTGAGACACAAATTCCAACATCATCCGTGTCTGTACATGGAAATGCCATGCATAGCAGGAGTGGAACTCCAATCAAGCCATTAGATGAGCCAATCAAGCAAATAAATGTCCACAGGATGCTGCATGCGGTTTTAACTGCAGGATGCCCGACATCCCACAAAGGACACTTTGTTTTTTTCTAAATTAATTAATTATATGAAGATTTAAAGGGATAGTTTGGATTATTTAAAGTAAGGTTATATGAGGTACAGAAGCTAAGCAAAGTACTGCTGTGGACAGAGTCAACAGAAAAACATAAACAGTTACAACAGTTTGAGTGCACGCGATATTTAGAATATTTTCACTGCTTAACTTTGCCGTCAGACAGCCTTTTCTGACAGGAAACCAATGTATAATAAGCCAATAATCTCTCTCCACACCAACCAGACTCCATTGACATAAACAGTAATTTTACTTCTCAGAACACAGGAGTTGCTGGTCTACTGCTATCTCAGGTGGTTAGTTTATTATGACTTTTATTATGACTATTATGTGACTTCGGTGAATACAAACTAACCTTTTGAAGTCACTAACCAATCATGGCAACAGTAGACCTACAACTTGTGTGTTCTCCAAAGTAAAATTACTGATTTTGCCAGTGGAGTCTGGTTGGTTTGGAGAGAGTATTATCTGGCTCATATAACAGTGGTTTCACATTGGAAAAGGCTGTGTGATGGCAAAGTAAAGCAGTTAAGATACTCTTAAATGGATATAGATTTTTTTTAGGTGGGTCTTTCTGGTTTGTTCAGATGTTTCTTATTTTTAACAGGATTGTATCACTTACCACTTCCACAGTGCTGAAGACGTGACAGAAGTGGTGGCCACTCTTCAGATCCTTGGTAATATAAGCAAAAGTGCAGAGGTCATCGGGGTCCTGAGCGGCGCATGAGATGTTCCTGATCTCATGCTCCGCAACTATAGTCTAATGGACAGAGGCAGGAAGTGAGTGCTAACTGGAAATCAACCACTAATGGAGGCTGAGAGAGTCAACTGCAATGTTTGTGTTGGACAGATCAATACACACAGAGATACACAAACATACTTTCCCATTACCTTCGTGGCTGCATCAATAAACTTGACCCCTCTATAAGTAATGGACAGTATGACGACTGGACCCTTTCTGGAATCCTTTGATTTCTGTAATGGACGCAATTAAAAGGATGAGAGGCAAGTACATCATAGAAGAGCTGCAGCGATTAGTCGACTAATCAATTAGTCAATCAACAGAAAAATAATTGTCAGCTTGAAGAATATGGACATCCTTTTCTTAATGACTCAAAACTATTAACCAATTATCAAACTAATTGGTGATTAATCTATTAGTTAACAACTAATCAATTAACCGACAAATCGTTCCAGCTCTAGTAGAAATATTTTGAAAATCAAATAATTGTTCAAAGTCATTTTTAATCCAAAAATGGCACAAAAGTGTATTTTCAGTCTTTCAAAAATCAAGATCTTCTACTTCCTGTTTTATAGCATATTAAACTGAATATCTTTGGGTTTTGGACTCATTAACAAGCCTTTTAAAGACATCACCTTGGACATTTTTCACTATTTTCTGACACTGTATAGACCAAACAATTAATCGATAAATTCTAGACAATAATCAGCAGAAGAATCAACAGCCCTGCATAACAGTATCAAAACACAATGGTTCATGCATTATAAATGGAATAACAGAAAAACGAACGTTCTAGGATTTGCTCAGACTGGGAAAAGCAATTTTCAGTTTAATTTTGTTTCTGTAACAGTGTTATTTCATGTCTGACAGTTTGAATTTTCATTTCAGTGCAAATTAAACTAGAAGAAAAATATTGTTAAACCTTTTCAGTAACACTCACCCTAATTTTAGCACAGGCATCTTGTGTGGACTCAATCCCTCGTAGATCCCTGATTATCATTGATCCTAGGTACTATGAGAGAAAATCAGAGCACACCAGCGTTGGATTAATTTAGAACGCAGTTTCGACATTGGTGCTGACAAGCTACATGTTAACTACACAGTACAGGATGAAGACACAGTAAATTAAAAGGTGCAATATGCAACATTCAGCCTCATAAGATGTCAGCAAACAACTATTTACTATGTAAAGATATAGTGGAGCATTGGCATCCTGTGCAGAGAATGACACTGTTATCCAAGCTTTTCTGTTTATCCAGGACGGCTTGCCTGTTAGTGCATGAGTCCCTCTCCGTCTTCCTTGCGTCTGTTTTCAACATAGCAGCCTGTTGAGTGACTTTCCCATATTATAGCTAAACAGTACACTAAAATATGTGAGAAATCAGTGATGCAGTAACAGAATTTTGACCCTTCTTTGACAGTTTGATCTGAGTTTTGGACATCTCTGTTGGTAACCAGAGCCAAAATGGCAGCCACCTGGTCACAATATATCACATATTACAACTAAAGAGCACACAACGTGTTACTAAAAACATTTTAAGCGGGAAATAAGCTATGTAGTGACATAATGTTGATCCATATTAGTTGAACAGTTTCAGGAGTTTAAGGAGTCTGCATTGGAAAACAGAGCCAAAATGGCGGCCACCTTTCTTGCTAAATGTTACTCTAAAAGGTTTCTGAAAACATTTTAGGTGACAAATAGGCAATGTAATAACATCATCTTGATCCATATGTTATCAGCGCTGCCTAGTTTAACAGTTTGAGTTTTGTGAGCAGTGTGTGTTCAGGTGGCGCTTTTTCCCCAACCGACCTTTAGAGAAAGTACATGTTGTATGCAACACCTTTAAAAAAAACATCCCTATCAATCTATTTTGGGCAAACCTTAGACAATAAATGTCAATACAGCCTATGTCTGCTTCTAGACAGTAAAAAGTGACTTACAGTTGCCTCGTACCCGCAGGAGTCCAGGATGAGTTTCTCAGGCTGGTGATGCCAGGCGGACACCGTGGCGTAGGTAGCAGAGTGGCTCGGCGGCCGGAGGTTTAAACGAGAGTCTTTGTGTCGTTCGCTCTGTCTGTCCTGGACAGTGACCGTAACAAAAAGAGGAAACTAAACACTACTATAAAGGCAATGGAATTTTGCGAATGTCTTCACATATACACACATCAGTCAGTGAATATGTACAACATAGAGTGGTAAGACACTGTATTTTCTGCCCTATACTAAAAGTGCAAAGCATATTCCGCTGGTTAAACCTGTAGCCACATCGACTTCAAGTACAATTTTGTGTGTCTTGGTCAAGGTGGTGAAGTAAAAGACGTCTGACTGCTGCATATTAGTGTGAAGGCAACAATAGTCTGCTTGGTCAGCACCTTAATATAAGTCCTTTTTGATCTGCTGCTATGCTCATAAATATTCATTCACTGGGTTGGGCCTTTAGGTCAATGTGGGCTGTGCTCAGCTCTTTCATAAATCTCCTGTCAGAGTAAAATATACTAATGACAAACTCCACTAAGCCTTCAGAAAAATGATAAGTATTGATTTTAGATCTCATGGATCCCGGGTAGTGCAGTCATGCACCCTCATGTGTGGACGCTCCTCTGTGTGTTTTCTCTTCAGCCTCAGTGAGTCAGAAACCCGGCATGCAATCTTGACTGCTTGTGTATGTGTCGTAGTTTGACCTTTAGCAAATGGTAAAATTTGATCACTGGGTTATTCTTAGTTCATCTTCTTAAAGAGGAACCCAAGAAATTCTGCGAAGCACAGAAACCCTGAATTCATGTCAGTGAATGAAGATGCTGTATCAGATTTTTAGCTATTCAAATATTTCTAAAATTCAGAGCTACTCTGGAGACAAATTATCGTACTGGGTGAGTTTAAATCCCCTGGCTGAAACTAAAAACCATCTTAAAGTTGATTTTCATGGTGAACAGCTATATTATGGCTGGTTTGATAAAAGGAAGGAAGGGCTGGGCAATAATTCAATACTGTCAGGTTTTGACTTTCAGTAAAATTACATTCATCCAAATACATGATTCTGAATTCATCCATATTAGCCAGCCCTAATCGAAGGTTATCTTAGCTAACTAGCCAAACTTGAGAACATCTAAGATATATGTAATTAGACTGCATTTTTTTAGCCAGAAGCAGCAGTACTGGGCTTCATAATAGCAATTTCCCTGGTGTTATGTAATACTTACTTAGACCCAGTTGTCAGTTTATTAGGTACACCTAGCTAAAATGAATGCAGTCTAATACAACAGTCATGCAAATAATCCTACATTCACAATGTTTATAATGTTAAGATTTATATAAACTGTTTCAGAAAGGTGTTGATTCAACTGAATGCTCATGTTGGAGTTGAATCCATCTCTAAATCAATTTTAACAAAAACTGAATATCAGCACAGTTATTGCAGGACTGCTGTATTAGATTGCATTAGTTTTAGTTAAGAACACCTTACAGTAGTAGAATACACTATATAGTATAAAACTGTGTGTATTATAATACATTTTCTGAAAAATCAATTGAAAAATTGTGGATAAATTGATAATATATCAGACAGTAATGTATCTTTTGGCTATTCAAATGCCTGACAAAGCATGGTGATGTAAAAATTAAAATAAAATAAAATCTTTCCATAAAGCAGTCCTGCTCATTGATTTCCAATATTGTCCACAATGGTTTAATCCATCCAGAGATATTAAAGAGATAGCTACCACTATATGATGTAAGGCATATTCTTGGTATAAGGCAATCTTTCGCCGGCTCCCCATGGTACTCCTTACGTTCTCAGGACTTCTTTATGCTCTCTGTCCCAAATGTGCATAAAGGAACTGGAAAAAAAATAATTTGGGTATTTTGGGTATTCTGCAGTCTGCATTGATTATGTTGCAGAATGACTGGAAATCCCCCAAAAGTAATCTCACTAAATGCTTTTAAATTCAAAATGAAAAAAGTGTCAGATTTCATCAATGTTTTTTTTTATCTGGTTACACAACTGACTCCTATAAATTTCTATTATTGAAATGTGAGTTCCTTATGCTTGTTCATTGTTTTTTGTCTCCTTTTGTATTCTTGGCCTGTAATTATTTATTTTTTCATTTATGCTGCTTACTGTCTTTGTCAGGTCTCCCTTGAAAAGGAGATTCTTAACCTCAGTGGGATTCTCTTGGTTAAATAAAAATGATCAGTCAGGGTAATTCTCTGACACTTAACAAATTCATGTCATCTCATTGTACAATGTATTTTGTCACAACGGTCAACCCTAATTACTCCTTTGCCGTTTTCCCTGGTTAAAGTCTGATGTTGTTATGGTTGTTATGCCCACTGAGATTTAACTCAACCAGTAATTTTAGTTGTGCCTCCAGAAGGGCTCTGCGTCTGAGAAATGTGACATGTAACAAGACACCCTGAGACATCTAACTTTGTTCAGCATCCTCCTCTATTTTTCAGCAAGTCGCTCACTGAGAGTAAGTTTGGTGGTTTCACACAAGATGATAAAAGTGAAAGAAGGTGGAACTCACTACAGAGCGCGGCCTCTCACTATACGAACGCAGGGAAACGCTACAGTCCTGTTCAACTCCTCGCCGCCTCCGGTCTGACTCAGTCAATGGCAGGAGCATGTCCATGGAGCGACTGGTGTAGGGGTCCATCTGACTGAGGGGAGACGTGGTCTGGGACAGGAGGTCATGGAACTGCCATGTACACACAGATACAAACACACACAATCACACAAAAGAGAACAAACACATCACACACACATACACGGCACAGATTAATGATTTGACAGCACTGTCTACATAGGCTGGTTTTCCTGATCTACATCCAAGCTTAATCCTCAACAAAAGAGCCTCTTCCATGGAGATTCTCAATTCTTTTCAGCCCAGTTTAATCTGCCTGGGAAATCAGCCCTGAGTATTTAACTGTTGTGAACAAAAGGATATTGAAGAATCTCATTCCAAAATTATCCGCTGCTAAAAAAAAAAAAAGATCCATTTTCTCACAAAATGATGTTGGCGTTGAGATAAAACTCGCCATGAAATGTTGTTTAACTTCAATCGTAAGCTCTGTTTTGACTGTTGTTCAGCAAGAAAAATAACAGGGTTTTTAATCTATCACTATTGAAACATTGGGCACTGTAACAATAATTCAAAACAAATATGGGCCCACATTAAATAAAAAAAAACATTATGTATCTTTAATAGACATCACTGACACTAAATATGGATTATACTGAGCACATATGCAGAACAACTCTGCTAATTGGGCATATTTGAGCAGACCCAATCTATTAACCAAATTAGGGTTAACAGCCTGTTTCTGCACCTCGATGGTTAAATAGTAGCACTAACGATGCTGCAGTGTGACTCACACTCTTGGTGCTGTAATGTGCTTTAGATAAAAACATCTTTCTCTGTCTTTTTCTGGATTCTAGTCAGAGCAGAAATCCAGTCAGTGCCACCTAATGAAGAACTAGCACTGAAGATATATATACTATACCTATAATGCTGTCAGGCTGGGTTGCACCACCAAGGATTCATTTTTAACCCTGATTAAATCATGGCTGAACTCTAGCTTAGCTAGCTACCAAACAATGTAAAATTTTGCAGAGGAATACAGAGGAGCCAAAAGTAATGGTTTCACTGTCCAAGGAGCACAATTTTATTTTTTACTTATTCATTTATTTTTATTTGGGTAAGTAACCATCTCCCTATTGATTAAGCGATTTGAATTTGGTTTATATCACTTAACTTGGTTTAACTAACCTGAGATTAGTTTTGAATTGTTTAAAAGAGCTCTGTTTAATTTTAAATAGGGATTTACTGATTTTAAATCATTGTTTTGCTAAACTTTGATTTGTCACCGCACCTCGACATCTAATACTGAACCACAAGATACCCTTCAGCGGCTGAATCTGATGTGACCAGAAAGCATTTTACTGATTAACGCTGTGAAATGGTCACGGTTTGTTTGTTACTTTGTTAGGTTTAGGATAAGCTCATGTTTTGGGGTTACAATATCTACGCATGTCATAAATCGACTTCCAACACAAAAGTCACATGACCAGTATTGGACATTAATATATTACTCAGTGTCTACTACTCAGTAATACATTACTGTCAAATGATTACTTTTCCAGTAATGAGTAGCACAAGAGATTACAATATCAACAGTAATTACATTACAGTTACTATTTCAAGTAACTCTGAGTTACTTTTTGACTTAGGTAGGCTATCTCATGACGTGTCCGTGCAGCAGGTCAGGGCAGGTCATGTCAGCTGTTAGCCAAAAAGCTAAACGAAGGATGAGGGAAGAGGAAGAGAGGTGTACTTTCTACAGGTGGAAGTATTGTCATTATTTTGAGTTTGTTTGGCTCCTCGAGAAAAAGCCTGTGGTGATGGAATCTAATCTGAAGGCCAAACTCAGAGAGGTCGACTTTGCTCCCACCACAGCCAACATCTGGACAGCTAAAGACGAAAGCGAGTAAGTAACAAATAGTAACATGCCCATCACTGCACATGACATGGGTAAGTCACGTGTCAATGAAGGGACTTGCAACATAACTTTTGATAACATTTTAATTTCACATGGAACAAATTCCTGGTTGCCTTGAGGAAAGTCCTGTGTGTGTCTGAGCCATCCATCCATCCCATTCCCTCCATGTGTGGACTCTCTCCCTCTTTATACTACATCTTATACGGCCGCAGATGGGTTTACATTGAAGTCCCTTGAAAAGCCTGGTGCACTTTCAGCTGCAGATGGTACCCAAGGGGGGTGAGAAATCGTTGGTATGTGACAAGTTGGGATGAGACCGGGCTGAAATGTGAACTGCATCAGTTTCTACATCACCATTCTTACCATAATTGGGGACAGACGGCGGGACTTGGTAGGAGCCTCTTCATAAGGTCTCTCTGCTAGAGAGGCGATGATCCTCTTCCTGTGGCCCAGGGCACCAATCTTAATAACCTAGAGAGGCCAGCATCAGAGAACAACATGAGGCAGACTTTTGAGTGTATTGTCACATCAATATCTCTACCACAAGAATTTATCTAGACTAAGCTAATAGAGATACATCCAAAATACACTGACACAGAGTTAGTGGCATGCACCCCTCACTGGCAGGCATCCACAGGCAAACAGAAATGACTCTCGTCAATAATTCAGCCTCAATCTGTTTTGCCGTAAGCTAAAAGTGCAGCACTGTCTCCTTCCCGGGACACTCTATAATTCACGATCCATTTTTGGACATGGCGTATAAATAACAGACATGAAATTGCCGATTTATGGGTCGATAACAGGTAATATGTAAATAATGTCAACCAAGTGATTTTCAAATAACTGTATTGCATAGATCCATTTCATTTGTTACAAGCTGAATATATGTTTTTAGGTTACAGTATCTTACCACTGCGAGTTCACCTCAGACGTGTCCATCCACGGTATCTCTGTCTCTTTAAACCTTTTACACATACAGTACATATCAGCTGGTGTGGCTAAAATCCTCAAAGGAGGAACCATAGGTTAATTTTATGTAGTCAAAACTCATTATCTTAATACTGTATATTTGCATAATTGGCTATTAACATTCATGCTCATCCAGTAAAGGTGGATGTCGAGTGATTAATGTTACATCTGCAATTATGTTGCTGGTACAAAATATTCCATAGCAGGCTCATACGGTTCTTTGTCTGAGGGCTTCAATTATTTATTCAGTGAGAGTCAGAGGCAGAGAAGGCAACTGGTCCGTCCTCTGGATTTCTGGTGCTGTTTTCATTATTCTCATGCACAGAATCCCAGTGAGACCAAGTATGCATGAGGTGTGTGAAATAAGAGGAAATTTAAATAGTAATAAAGAGCCTTGGGATTACATGGGGATGTAAACCAGCTCGTATATCAAATTGACGGTTGATGCTGTTTTTTCGTAAGATGCTGAAGAGGATGTAGGAAATGTAATGGGCAAAGCGAGTTCTGCCAAGATGCTCAGAGGCAGTTCTGCTACTCTGCACACTGAAAGTAATGTGCCCTCCTCTCACACCCATCTTTCTGTACTGCATCGCAGTCTGCTGGACACCATCCCTCACACACTGCATATACAGTATGTTTGGCTGCTGCTTTCATGCGCTGCTGCCGCTGCTACTGCAGCTGTTGCTGCTTTCTGCCATTTTGCCACAGTTGTCTTTGTGTTTATTGCAACTAAAAACACAGAAATGCAGTGGCAAGTGGGAAAAACATGACTGCTTATCAACCATATCAGATCATCTGTTTGGATTATCTGGTTGCCTCTCATGACATAAATGATGCTCATGTCTTTATGGTTATCACTACTGTATGAAAATCAAAAGTATATTTTTTTCCTACAACCTATAGTGCTATGTTTGTCTAGATTGTTTTGGTGTGAGTTGCTGAGTTTTGGTGATATCGGCAATAGAGATGTCTGCCTTCTGTTGAGTATAATGGAACTAGATGGCTCTCAAAATGCATCTGAAAAAGTCAACAGCTCTCATTCCATAAATCATGACCCAGTTACTCAATCGGGTTGGGCGACTGGACAAATATATCGGCTATTGGCGGTGGGCCATCAAGTCCATCGACAGTTGTGTTTTCTTGGGGTGATTTTTGTCATTTCATTTTGATAATTTAATTCTCTACAGCAGGGGTCTCAACCTCAAATTGTCTTTGGACCACTGCTGGTATTGTCATCACAGGAGGGCCACTTCAGCATTCAAGTACTACAAGAAAGTCGAATATTTCTGAAAATGCATTTCCTTCATTTTCATTACTAACATACTCTCTTCACAAACTGCAGTTTCTAGTCTTTTTTTATTGGGCATAAATTCAGCAATTCTTGTCACTTCAAACTGGTCATTAATACCCTGATGAAAATGGCTAGCTGAACTTTGTTGGTTTTGTCTGTGTGAACGTAGAATTGTGTTTTAAGTGTCTAAAATAAATTGGTATTAAACAATTAGAAAAGAAATCATTAAACAAAACAAAATAATTTTGCGGGCCAGATTATATTCATATTCTTGACATCAAGACACGGGCCAGAGGGAGGGAAAACAGGGTCTGGATTTGGACCCCATATATTGCCAGTAGTTTGAGACCTCTGGTCTACAGTGAGAGATTGTGAGTGAGTGAGTGAGAGTGAGAGCCATTGCTCAGCTGTTCAGAGACGCGCTTTCATTCACTGACACAGTACACATGCCCTCAGCCGGACTACAAGTGTACTTAGCTGGAGGAGGAGTAGCTTGTAGAGCCAGACTATTTTCACATCTAACACAGTGAATTAAGGATTTATTTCAACCAAACCAGAGTTGGTGGTTGTTGGAACAGAGTCTGAGTTTTCCCTTGTTTTCTGTGGAGTTTGAATGTGTGAGTGTAAGTGAGATTTTAGTGTTTTTTACGATGATTTAACAAGGCAATTAAGCTCATCATAGTTCAGTAAAAGGGAGAACCTTGGATTCAGAAGGTGTTCAGTTGTATAAGAAGGAAAATAGGTGTTACAATGTTTAATTTCTTGACACTTTGTGAGTTTGTTTTGTTTACTGGATGTAGCGAACATACGTAGTCTAGGTAACATAGCAAACTCGCCACTCACACACATCTCCCAGCCAAAACATCTCAATCGTCCCCTGGTGTGCTGGCTGCAGTATAGGTTGTAAACCCTGCCCCTGTTATGGGCACAAGTGTCGTCTTTTTCTGCTTTTAAAAGCTGCATGACAATAAAGTGATGTAATTTTCTGATATCACCAGACTGTTCTAGCTGTTCTATTATTTGCTTTTACCCACCGAGTCATTTTATCCACATTGCTGACGATTATTTATCAAAAAATCTCATTGAGTTACTATTTTGTGAAAGCAGTCATGCCTACAATATTGCTGCAATATCGAGGTTTTCTGTCAAAAGTATTGCGATATTTGCTAATTTTATCAGCCGCTTCCACTATGGGTGTATACACCATGTCATCAGTCACATCCTACATGATCAATAATTATCGATATCAATCGATTTGAAACTTCACTATTGTGATAGGTTTTTCAACTATATCACCCAGACCTACAGTAATAGTCTCATTACTGCACAACTACTTGGCTCCAAATGACATCAACAGTCCAAGATGGCAGTGCTCGTATCCAAGATATTTTGGTTTAATCTAAAATATTTTTCCCAAAGAAAGTGTGTTTCTTTTACGTTATGTGGTTCATACCACATTGCTGATAAGTGTGATTTTAATGAGTTATTTGATGCTTTTGGGTTTCATGTCATTATTGACAGCTGAGCTCTGCTGGCCGGGTGAGCGGGTGGGAACTCAATACCACGGTTCCAACCATGATTCTAGACCGAGAGTCAAATTGTCCATCTTTATACAGACAATATAATAAACCCACTGTGAAGGGTAAGTCAATACCGCATATCAAAAGGATGCCTATAATCTCCTGTAACTCAGTGGTTCCCAACAATTTTAGCATGTGATGCCTACAAACAAAACAATGTCTAGTTGCTGCCCCTCATCACAGGCTGTGAAAGTTCAACCAAAAAGGGATTTTTCCTTATCAGATTGGTTCAAATGAATAATTTTTTTGAAGCCAGATGAAGTCAAACGATCCAGTATTTCACAATAAATTAAAGATGAGAGAAGAGTCAGGAAAAAGTAATTTTGTAGCAGAGGATATGTTTTTCTTTCCTTCCCTATGCCGTTAATCATCTTGCAAACCCTCAGATTTATCTTAGGGGCCCATGGGGAAAGCACTGCTGTAGTCTAAACACACACACATCCGCACAAACAAACACAAATAAGCACCTGCACACATATTCAACCAAACTGCAACATGCGTTTTTCTATAACCGCGACAGCTTCTGTCCCAAAAGGAATTACACCCCGTTTGTAATTAGAAATCATCATAAAGTGTTACACTAGTTCCATGAGGATTAAACCAAATAATACACTTTCCTGTCACCATACTGCACCTTAATTTACATTTAATCTGTTAGTTATCTACTAATTACCCTGTGATGTTTCTGCTATAGTTTTATGCAAATGCTTCAATCATCTAGAATGTCTCTGTAATTTCAGCAGTATGTTTTGAAGTGCTTCTTCACCTCAAACATAACCCATAACTCTTGTAATTAAGGAGACCATTCTGTGAGAACTGGTCCAGAATGTCTCAAGACATGAGTCCATCAACACTCATGGGTCTTTGTCAGACCTTAAGGCACTGATGCTCACAACACAAAACAAACACAACACTTACTGGATAAAATGATAATAGTTTCTTACATTGACAATCTCCAGCTCCCAAAGGTTCTTAACACACTCCAGTGTGCGATAGCCGCTTGAAAGAAAGTTGGGCAGATACTCATGTAGGCCGAGGCCATCCAGCCAGGAGGCAAGAGATGTGCTGCCATCACAGCCCAGAGCTTTTACCTACAGTGACGGAAATGACACATGTAAGAGAGCAAGTACATGTTCGAAGAAAAGGTTTCAAAATAGGAACGTAGGGCTTATATTCTGTTTCCGTATGGCTTAAATCTCACCACTAAAGCTGGACACTGCCTGTTGTTTTAGCATCGCAAGGTGGCCATGTGTTTCATTCCTATGTTCCCATGGTTCCATGTTCACATGGTTCACCAGACCTACATAGCACATAATGGGTTAGCATTAGGGGTTAGCACAGGACACTGGGAACCTATGACCCCAGGAACAAAGGAACCTGGAAACCTTGGCCCCTAGGAACATAGACATTGGGAATCTTGACTAGGACATAGGACATTGGGAATCTTGGACCCTAGGAACATAGGACCCTGGGATCCTTGGACCCAGGGAACAAAACTGCACAATAAACACAATGATTTTTAACATCTTGTGGCTAGCAAAGTAAATAAATACTTGGCTCGCAGGATCAATTTTCACAATCACCTTTACATCTCTTTAGCTTGAAAGAAACATTGTGAGGCTTGTTGTTAGCTTGGCTAAAATGAGTTTCTCTGTGGTCCAGCCGAGAGTGTAAAGTGAGACTTGATTGACCAAATGGCACATGTAGAGATGATGTAATCCTATTGCAGACAATCATAGCACATAGATGCTTTTAAAAAGATGTATCCAATACCATATTGGTTCAAATCATACAGTCTATGGTTCAGATGTCTCAAAGTAGCTGAGAGATATGAACTTTATTTGTATTTATCATATCACTCACATGTCAGCCTGATTTGCAGACAGCATCTTGTGGGCCATAGAAAAATTCACAAGGGCCATATCTGTTTTGCAGGCTGCTAGTTTGGCCTGACATATGCAGTACTATTATCTATCATTACCATCCCATTCTCCACTACAAAGGTTCAATATTTCCTAAATGCAATCCTTATGTAATGCATTTCAGGTTACCTAAAATTCTAGTTAGCAAAGTAATGCAATATGTAGTTTAGTTCCTTTCTAACTTGGTTTTCCTTTTTGCCACTAAATCTAAAGTATCTGTGGCCAAAAACGTTTTTCCATTTACAGTTTTTTATTGCAAGGTTTCTACTTCAACTCTGATGAACAGTAGCCTGGCATCGTGAGACTAATTTGCAAATGTGAATTATACGCCTTTATCTGTTATCTGCCAGAGTTAATGAAAGCATTAGCTCAGCAGATATGTCTGGTTTCCAAGCTAATGAACCACAGGTCAGACCAACAATATGGCATTTGTATCGAGTCACAATTACAAAACCTTTTACCCATTTACTATACTTATGTATTTTTTCATTCATCTACTATTTTTATCAACACACTGATACTTTGACATTTCATCCTGAGTCACTGTCAGTCACCGTCTTTCCTCAGTGCCGAGGTTAAGTTATGATGTTAAGTACCTTGGGCAAGCTGCGTGCCGCATGGAGGATTTTCTTTCTGTGTCCTGGGTCAGTGATCCCGATGTCTCTGAGATCCTGGTCCTCCATCACGTTACTTCCCTACATGTGCACAAACGCAAGAGACACACGCAAATAAACACATTCACACACAGGCACGCGTCCGCACACACACACACACACACACACCACACACACAAACAGCCATACTCACACATGCATGCAAACAAAATCACATGCACGCAAGCACATACACATGCACAGAGACAATACACAATATAGACATACAATTGTACAGGAATGGAAATAAATCAGTAAACAATTCTATTTTATATTGTGCAGTAATTTAAAGAGAAACCTCAGTACTTTTCATGTGGATGTTCAGTCAGTGCTGACGGTAAATGTAATTGATGGATGCAAAAAATTTCTCTCTGTCTGTCTGACCAAGAAAATGTAGTTCTTCAGCAGCTCTTGCTGTATCCAGTGATGTCACAGTGATGTCTCTGGATGTAAGGAAGACGCTATTTCAGCTTGGATTTCTAGCCTTGTCCTCGGGGTAGCCAGGGGGCGTGCAAAATGAGTATACTTGTCACCTAATGCTATGTTTTGACCAATAAGGTAACAGCTATGACAACAGCAACACAGGTGTGGGAGTCATGTGTAGGGCTGTGATTATAACCGTGTTACCGCAATGCCCTTTCATGTGATGCTTACTGCGAGGTTAAGTTCATTACCATCATCACATAGTCATATTTTATTCTTATTTTATGTATGTCATGTTGAGATAAGTGCATTGACCTATAATATACCTAAGGATCGGAACAGTCCTTTGATTGGTCACCAGACTGAATCCAAGGTATCTTGGGATGTTAGCATTGGGCAGCTAACAACATACTTACAACAACAAAAACTGTTTTCAACTCAGAAAAATTGATAAATAACTACAGAGGACATTGGGTGGAGGATTTATCATTATGAATTTATTTGACCATGTCTCCAAAAAGACACAGCAGTTCAAGGCTGGATTACAAAGTGTCTGAGAGGGATACAACGTTATAAAGGTACAACTCTAGCATTAGCATTTGCTTAATGTCAGCCTTTTCTACTAAGCTTATTTTGGGACTAACCCTGTCTCTTTTACAGCAGCTGGAAAATAAAAGATGACACTTTTCTTGGTGTTGAGAGACTGTGGTGTTTATTAACTGTCACAATGTATGCTGTACTGTACATTTACTGCCACATGGACAACTTACTTCTAAGTTTAAGTTTCTGGTCTGCTATGAGCAGCACTGGCAGTCTGACGCTCACTCTCCTTCACTTTCCTGCCACACACATTTATGTGCCTCCTGCTTCCTTAAAGGAGCTACGCTACTCTTATGACAGTACATTTCAATACAGACCAACAAAACGTAATTATCAAGGCAGTTGCGGTGTTCACCATCCTGTGGGAATATGTTTCTTTGGCACCATGGTAAGAAAAAAATCCATACTGTCACAGCCCTAGTCACAAGCTCACCCACAATGCACCCTGGTAAATGTAGGCACTGCTGCAAACAGTTTTCTTGGTCAGTATAGCACACACTGAGAAATCTATTGCTTCAACTGACTGCATTTGCCATCAACACTGATCGGATATCTACATGAAAAGTGCCAAAGTTTCACTTTAATTTAAATTAGAGCTGCAACTAATGATTATATTCATTGTCCATTAATCTGTCCATGATGTTCTCAACTGATCAATTAGTTGTTTCGTCTATGGAAAAAATGTCCATCACTGTTTCCCAAAGCCCAAGATGACATCCAAAAAATATCTTGTTTTGTTCACAACCCAAAGATATTCACTTTGCTGTCACAAAGAAGCAACAAAACCAGAAAATATTCACATTTAAAAACCTGGAATCAGAGCATGTTTCCTTGTTCTTTAAAAATTTGCTAAAACCAATTTATCAATTATCAAAATAGTTGGCAATCAATTAATAGTTGACAATTAATCGATTTGCCGTTGCAACTCTAATTTAAAATGTCTGCATTTAAAGACAATATTCACACATGAAAGACACTATATGGAGGTCAATAAAAGTATCATAACTTGTACACTTTAACTACAGGGTGAAATTGTAGCTTGCTCATAACATAAACACACACAGGCACACACACACACAGAATATGCATATCTCTGACACAAGCAGTAACAGCAGAGTGGGAGGACAATGAAGTCAAATAAATTGTGCATGCCAAGAGTAATCAATCTGATCTGGTGCGACTCAGAGGGAACAAAGCCTTCATAACTGCAGCAGCATCTACAGAATCTCATCGCTGTTGTGCTTCATTGAGGGAAACTAAACCATCCAAGAGGAAACTAGAATATTTCACTACAGTTTGTAACAATTCCTTAATTTAGAAACAATGAACAATCATCATTTTCCACCTCCTGAAATCTTGACTGACAAGCAGATTCTTGTCTGTTTCATGTAGCTGTTCATATTTGCGGCTCCAGCTGCTTTGTCATCTTATTCCGGTTTATAGGCAGGAATAAAGATACACGGAGAACCTTGAAAATGTGAAGCTAAGCGTTTTTCCCGTGGAGTGCTGCAGATTGATTCTTCCTGGCCAAGAATGTTAAAATGTTCTGTAGTCTTTAGTCAATCTGCTCTTACTGGATTGGTTTCAGAGCACAATGCAGCAGTGTTCACAGGCCTGTATCAGGGTGTAGTTTGGAGATTACTCACTGATCGCTAGAATAAAGGTCAAAATGAAGCGGGGTCTGATGTAAGGGAAGCCCAAAATAGATTCTCCACTTTTATTAACACAGTTTGAAGTTTGATGATGCCTCGGGAGACTCGGCAAACTTATTATTTCATGCTGCATTTGAAACATGTGACGGGAATGTATGGTTCAGTTCTTACATAGCTTATGAGCTATGGTAGTCTGACTTAATCTGATACGACTTGCAGATGTAGCCATGGTAGAAGTCCTTCATCTCACTAAATGCACTTGGTTAATGCAACAGTGAATTAGAATTGCTCTATTGCTATGCACCACAGAGGAATTGTTTAGAAAAATCAAATTTTGTTGCTTTTTCCAAGAGTCAACGGGCGTAACAATAATCTGGCAAAGAAAGAAGGCTTAATTTACGTGTTACAATATGTATGTTCAGTTCTACATTATAACGTTTGAGAAAGAGGGGGCTGCAGAGTCTGATGCAATATTAATGCAGGGAAGATGCAACGTAAATGCATGATGGGGAACTTCTAAGATGTTTTGCACTGGAGAATTTGCCTCACTGCCATTAGTTTGGACATCAGAGCAACAAACCATAATGCTATTTAAAAAAAAGAAGAAAGAAATTGTGTGCAATCCTTTTGACTGACAATGAATCCCACAAACAAATTGTGACGTTCAACTTCAGTTAGATTGATCACATCTGAAGCAAGTCTGGCTGAATCTTAAAGGGCACAATATTAAACATTCACAATGTCTGGCTGACTACTCTGACCTTTCCCTTGTTTGCAACCTCCACATCCTTGTAAATATCCATGGGTAATTTGCCTTCTGAAGCTAATGATTTATCTCCTTGATGCATCAAGTCCAGCAGACACATTAGTTGTGGCATGAAAATGAACATCAGAATGACTAATGACCCATGGTCCTCATCACATTATATCCCGGAAATCATGATCATCATGGAATCTTCCAATTCAATAAGACAAGAAGGTTGCTTTGTTTTCTTTTTAATTACTGTCCAGATATCTGTACACTGATGATGGGAAATATAACGTGAATCTATAACATTTTTTGTCAGCCGCTAAAGATATTGTTATACGTTTAATCCTCAGCTAGCTATTCCTTTAATATCTGTGGTTGTATTAGGCTATTGCAGGCAAAGTTGCAAATCACTTGGCAGGAGAGATTTACAGTGTTATTGGATTTACAGGATTTATGCATCAATTTAATTAAGTACATTTATTTGTCAGGTATATAACTTAATGGATTGGTGGAAAAACGGCATTCCAATTTTACCTGTAAACCATTTCTCAATTAAAGCTTGAGAGAATACAGTATCTCATGATATATATCATTATTGCAAAATAATGTTACCATATATAGTGATAAACCAATTTGTCCATATTAAAGATTAACTGATTTTTGAGGCTGATTCCACTCAATATTTTTTGCATAATAAATAGCAGGGCTGATAAATTATCAGCTGATAATGGGAAATTTATGTTATTACTCATTATTCTGATAATGAAATTATAGTAGGGATGTAACAATATATTGAATATTGCTATAAAAAAATGTCTCTGTATCATAACAGATGATATCTACCGCAATATTACATGGTCCATTATTTTATTTATATTTTGTTTTTTGTTTTTTTTACAGGATTGCTACTGACTGCTGCATTGTTTTTGTGTAGATAATTCAAGAATTCATTACCCAGGACAGTTCACACTAATGATGTGCACATGCCTAGGTCATGGCTGGCAACTTTTATGTTATTTAATGAAAGACGAAAAGCAGAGGCACTATAACTTCAAGGAAAAGTGAAATTTATGTGCACAAAATATTCTGTGCACATTAGAATTATTTATTATTAAATTTGTCAAGTTGTAATTTTTCTTTGTTTTTCAATATAGCAATAAATATTGTATCATGGATTTTAATCCTGGTATTATCGTACAGTTTTTTCTATCATTATATCCCCATCAGCTTTAGTAATATATGATTTGACAGATTATGTCCAAGCATTTCCTTGAAAAACTAACTCAACATTTTAAGAGTAAATAAAAATTCTTTGTTTTTGTTGTAATAGTGATGTCAGACTTGGTTCAGGCAGAGATGTGGAATATTAAATCATCCATGTGAAATTATCGATTATCCTTTTGTTAGCTGCCACGAGAAGTAGGTAATTCTCTGTATTTGTTATTGGCTGAAAAAAATCCATAGGGTGCATCCCTACATAACATTTACATACATTTTTGATATGGATCCTTGGGCATCCAGGTGGTCTCATGGTTAAGATACATACCACTTATTATGCATGCAACACCACTGATTCAATTTTAGCCTGGGATCTGTATTTAATATCATTTACTGTCTATCTCCCCTCATTTCCTGTAACATCTGCTTACAAATAAAGCAGACCTGTCTCCTAGAGATTGTATTTATATATATATACAACTAATCAGCAACAGCAAATACCTTTTGAAGGAAACGTAATGCTGAGGAAAATACGTTTTCTTTTAACATAATGATGAAATGTTAATTAACGTGCCAAGTTGCAAAAATACTGACGATGAGCAGAACAGTAAAATGTTCACTGATAATGTAATTTATTTGTTTTTATTTACTTGTTCATTTGTTTTCTTGCAATACACTACCCCATCGTAGTAACTACAGCATTATTCAAAGGTCAGCAGTGACTTGAAACTTTGTTTATTTAACCAATCTTTTCCTAAACCTACCAAAGTGCTTTTGTTGCCTAAACCTAGCCAAAATCACAATATTTCTGTACTGTAACCACAGTGTTTTAGTTTTAGGACTGTGGAGATGAACCCTGGACCACCATCCATGCCAAACCACCTCCCAGCAAATCCTGAGTGTTATATGAACGCATTGCTACTTTGTCTGTGAACATAATCTAGGCAGGAATTACATTTTCATTACAATGTAATTATGAAAAGTATTTAGTGAAATACAAATTGAATTTTAGAGACAGGGTGGAAATAAAAGCATAATATACCTAAAAAACATTTCACATTTGTAAAATAAACTGCTCTCACATCTCTCTGATGGACAAACTATGTAATAACGACACTTTTTCTACATGACCTAAAACATATCTTTGGCATTTCTGTACTGCAAAGTCTTGTCACTTATTGTCCGACATATGCACAATACCAATAAATATATCCACAATAAGCTTAACACCTAACACTATACAAGCCCAGACAATTTATCAGTCTAGCTATAATCCACATCACACACCCCTGCTATATTCCTTTGCTATGACTATATACAGTATATTATTACTCCACGTACTACTCCTTCAGGCCTGTTGTCACCTGATGAGCAAATACAAATCTGAGCCTGAAGCTTGTATCTGTACGGCCCCTCATAGTAGGAGTGATCACATGTTCATAAGGACTCCCATTATGTTGTGATCTCATGCCGTACCAGAAAGAAACACAGATGAGGGAGCAGCAGTCCTCCACTGGAGCACTTTGTGAATACAACCACTTTTCCTCTGAGCTTACTGGTCTCACTTAACTGAGCTCAGGCGTGACAAACTGATGTAACATATAGCCCATAGTGCTAATGCAGCTCTGTGGTCTGAGAAGTGTCCGCATTTACCCTTTGGGCCTAGTTATTTACAGTGTTCAGCCATGTTTTTCAGTGTAACATGACCAGGGGATTGAAAACGTGATGGTGTTTTCTACAATCATCGCACCAAATGCAATATCAAGTTGCCTTGCAATGTTCTTTACGGGAAACACGATAACGCTTTTAGTCAGATTGTGGACGTCCTTTGAGTTGCAGTTAAATGAATTTATCAATATGTAATCTGACAGAGGAGTTTTTAAAAATGCAAAACACTCATCCAGTGTGTCAATGCTTTCCAGAGACACTAATCCGTCTGATCGTGCTTTTTTTTTTTTTCAAACCATCATAGGAGACAAATCATGTGTGCTTTTGATCATTGACTTACTAGTGAAATAATAAATTTGTAACCAAAATATATGTCTGCATGCAAACATGTACAATTAAAGTCTAAAAAGTAAACAGTATATATAAACACAGCATTAGAGCATGCTGATGCAGTGTAATCATACATTGTGCACCGTCTCATAAGCACCACAAGCAGAGTGTAATGTGTAGAGGAGTGTGTAGAGGAATGTGAGATTTGGCGAGCATCCATGCAAAGTGTATTTAGAATAAACTCTAATGTGTTTAGATTGAGGAGTGTTTGCGCAGGTTTATCTACACAGGGGTCAAGTTAGGGCTGGGCAATATATTGATATTATATTGATATCATGATATGAGGCTAGATATCACCTTAGTTATATCATGATTGCAGTGTTGTTTTTTCCAGGCTGTATTACAGTAAACTGATGATTTTCTGAACTTACCAGACTGTTATAGCTGTTTTACTATTTGCCTATTTGCAATTAGTCATTATATCCACACTACTGATGATTATTTATCAATAATCATTCTGTATATGTTTAATGTTGAGTTAACTGTAATCTACAGCAATAAATCATATTCTATAAGATCATCAATATGTTTGCACTATTTGAGAGTTTAAAGTAGAGCTGCAACGATTAACCAGTTACTCAAATTATCAGTCAACTATTAAATTAATGTCCAACTATTTTGATAATTGATTAATTGTTTTGAGTATTTTTTAAGAAAAAAATAATAAAATTCTCTGATTCCAGCCTCTTCAATCAAAAATTTTTACTCCCTTATGACAGTAAACTGAATATCTTTGGGGTGTGGAAAAACAATATTTTTGGGATGTCATCTTGGACTTTTGGAAACAGTGATCAACATTTTCCACCATTTTTGGACCAAACAACAAATTGATTAATCAAGAAAATAATCGACAGATTAATCAATAATTAATCAATAATGAAAATAATCATTTGTTGCCTAATTTACGGTATTTTATTCTAGAGAAAATGTGTGTAACGAGATATATATTGTACATCATGTAAGAGCCTAAAAATATTGAGATATTATTTATAAGCCATATCGCCCAGCCCTAGGTCAAGTTCAATGACTGTAAATCAGAAGATTCAATATAAGGGGGAGGAGGAGGTGGCTTTGGAATTGTACAGTAAATGAGACAGCATGATTGGGAATGCTGGGAAAAAGTTAATGGGTTTTGGTTGTCATTTGTCTTGCCATTGGTGACAGCCCATATTCCTTAAAGGGAATCAGTGTGGGGCCATAAATCTTAGCGGGGTCATGCATTGCACAGAGGTGAAGAGGAGTTATGAAGGGGGGAAGTAGGAAAAAGGGTGCAGGGGTGAAAAGAGGAGAGAGTGTGGAGCTACTGAGAGATGAGCAGAGTGGTGACATAAAAAGACGAATGCAGCTAGGTTGACACAGGGAGAGACAGGGTGATGTAAAGTGGAAGCGACCCCTGGGATGACGTGCTTGCAGGTGACTCACCATGAATCGTAGGTCGTCGAAGCCATTGAGCAGGAACTTGCTCTCGTACTGCGGCAGCCCCACGTGCTCCAGCCACTCTCCCACCGGCTGGTCCAGGGCTTTACCACAGGCCCCATCTGCCGAGAGAGGGAAGCGCTTCAGCAGGGAGAAGCCGTTCAGCCGGTAGCAGCGGCACTCAGAGGACGACACATGGCATTGCCACATCATCCTCGGCCAGCAGAGGCAGAGCCGAGTGCAGCAGCACCAGGCGGGGTGGGGGGGAGACAGGGTCCAGGCCGGGGGTGAGGGGCTCCCAAGGTAAAGGCGGGGGCCCAGCTAACTCAAACACAGAAGGAGGGTAGGAAGTGCTGCGGGCCCAGCTCAAGCCCTGCAGGGGAACTGACTAGGCTAATATACACCCACTGGTGTTAGTGTGACTGACTGGAGATGTCAGGCGAGGGTGAGGTAGTGCAGGAGGAAAGGAAGCCCATCTGATGCTTGGTATTGTTAGTTATGTTGGATTGAGCCACTACGGCATCTTCCAACAAACAGGGTTCACTAAACATTCCTTTAGTGAGCAGATGAGCGAGTGTAAGAAGAACAAGTGCCTAGCTAGTCCAAGAAGAACATAACAATACTATACACTACACGTCAAGAGGCTAAATAATTTTTAGTTTGAAGGAAAATGTAAATATTTATCACTAAATCAGACATTTTCATACATCACACATTATCTACTAAAACTATCCCCATAATTTCCCCTAAAATCAGCAATAACTCCATCACGGTGCAACACAGAAATATTTAGTTCCCCCAAAATAAATTTGTCAGGCTTTTCACCACATACTTGTAAAGCTCTGGCTGAGTCCCATGGCTTCATTGGTCAACCTCTTTGAGAGCTAGGACACGGCTCATACAATGAAGGTAGCAGCATTCTAAAGTACTGTTGAGGTACTCATGTTATTTTTTGATCAAGGAATACACATTTGCTTTAAATAATTTTCTCGTCCTTACTCCAGAGCCACAAGGAGTGCGGTCAGGTAGACATATTGTAAATCCTACATCAAAAAAAGAAATGTTGGCTTAGGATTTCCACAGTGTGCTGATTCCAAACTCCTCAATTCATGATCAAATCCAAGTATAGATTCCTTGATAAAGCTCCAGGTAAGCTGTCTGCCAGTGGAGAAAGGCTCAGTGTCCTTGGTGGTGCCAGTGCTGCCCAGCATTCACACTCTTCAGCAGGTTCCGCCAGAGAACGTGCTTCTCATCTCTCAAAGCAGTAAATCCAGGTTCAGATCCCACAGACGGGCAGGTGAGCCTTTTTGACTCTGACGCGAGGGATCACTGCAGGGACCACAGTGCAGGTTAAGCTAGCTCCTTCCTGAGGCAGGCGCCCCCCGCTCCCGCCCCAGCCCACCTGGTTCTCCTTCTTCTCCTCGCTGGGTACAGCAGCTAGCAGCCTCTGTGCTCAGGGCAGAGGTTTGCTGCATCCCCTGCCTGTCTGAGCAGCGCAGATGCAGTCACACACAGCAGCTGCTCCTGGCTCTCTCTCTCACACACACACACACACCACACGCTACCCCTCACTGCTCACAGGGCATAACGTCCTGACGCCGGCTACTTCTGCTGCACAGGAGATCACAGAACCTCAGCCGCGTCCTTTCCAATGTCCACGACGGGCAATGCACTCAGTTATCATCCCCCCCTTCTTCTCATCCGAGCAAATCCCTCAAGCTCTTCTTTTTGACTCCCCCCCTCCTCGCTCTCGTCTCTCTCTGCTTTCTTTCTCCCGCTCTCGATCTCATAGCCCCATTCCCACACTGTGTGATCGCACTGCAGGGCTGCCGTATGCTGCCTGATGAAGTGGGGTGCTGCTCCACGTAACCACCTCTCTCTCTGCCTCTATATCAATTCCCCTCCCTCTCCCTCCCTCTATCTCTCTCCCCCTTTCTGGCTCGCACTCTCCCTCCCTCTAACACACATACAGATGCAAACACACACACACACACACACAGTCTCTCTATCCTTTTCCCCTTCTGTATTGCCCCCCTTTTCTTTCTTATACAAATGCACACACTCGCTCTGCTCTTCTCTGTCTGTCTGTCTCTAACCTTACCCCACCTCACCCCCACTCTATCTCTCCTCACTGCACTGATTATAATTGCACAGAGGCACTCTGATCTTGCCAGTGCAGAAAGGACACAACCATCAGAGGCAAGGAACAAGCACTGAGAGCCCAAAATCACAGTGCTTTTCTGCAAAGAATGACGAGAATGTAAAAGGATGACAGGATGAGACGAGAGTCGATCCTCTTCTGCAGGAGCAGCAATGGCAGTTTTTTTAGGCTAACATGGGATATTGAAACAAAGAGGCTCCTCAAGCCCCTGCTTATTAGCAGATGGCTTTAATTCATTTACATCTTACTTTGATGATAGGACAAGGGGGGGCAGCATTGATTCAAGTCAGCAGAAGTCTCTAATGCACTCATACAGGAGAGGAGAGGAAAGGAGAGGAGAGGAGAGGAGAGAGAGAAGAGAAGAGAAGAGAAGAGAAGAGAAGAGAAGAGAAGAGAAGAGAAGAGAAGAGAAGAGAACTTTAAGAAATTTGATTTAGTAATTCCAAACTTTACAGAGCTAAATGACAAAGAAAAGCAAAGGATTTTGTTGGTCTATTATCAGATGGAATAGAGGTGTCCAGATTTTAATTAAGGTCAGGATTAAATTTTTTGATTTTAACTTCTTTTTTGCTATTGTTGATTGTTGATTTGAAAAGATCAACAGATCAGTTTGGTTTTTTTGCCGATGTTAACTGTCATTTACATTTTCAAATTCTTCTTTAAAAAGATGTCTATATGGTATCAAGTGTGATATATCGGTGGGTAAGTTACGCTGTGTCATCTTTGAAGTGTTGATTTTTTTTTTGAGTAGGCAGGGGTGGAGAGAAAAAGAATACTGGGAGAAATGCAGATTCTGCCTATGATTTCGATTACTGAAATTGAGACCTCATTTCAACCAAACAAAACACCTATGTACTGTTTTCTACTATTTCTTAATCCTCATATTTATCTATTTTTATCTTAATGGATTGTATTTTTATGAATTGCATTTTTCTTTTTTTTTCATCTTACTATTAAATCACACTACATTATCCCATACCTCTTAAAACCAGGTATACACGGTGAAATTTTGGGCTGTCCCAGATGAAAAACGACAGACGTGAAAGAAACATGGTGAAACTGTGCTGTGAGAGAGATTCAAAGATGGCTGTTCACACAGTTGTGCAAACAAAGAAAGCCTGGGACAAAAATCTGACAGTGTCAGAAATTTAGGATAATGGCACCTGCACACTGCAAGATTTCAGCAAACTTCTAAGTTTACTGCAAGCCACACTGCAACATGGATCTAATAAACTTGGGTAGGATATCAAATTTGATGGATGTAGTTTGTATGATAATCACACCTGCTGAATCATTGATACACAGAAGTCAATTTGCAAGAAAACGTCATCAGCATTGTCATCAGCTTGCGTCATATATTTGCCCCACTATAGCCGTAGACAAAGAAGCTATGCAAGACTGGATCACCCAGCGCGTTTGGCCGGAGTGCACACACACATCTCCACAATCACATAACACCTTTATTTATGCTCAGTCTTTTCTCCACACAGGAGTGACGATTAGAAACGTGTCCTTTGAACATATTTTTGATCAGCAATGTGTTAATACTGATGTTAAAAGCGTGCAGGTGTCTTGAGGCATGCACACACATTTCCACAATCACAATACACCTTTCATTTATGTTAAACAGCATGCGCACAGCATGTGTGTGTCTAAAATCATTCTCATTAATAGTGAATAAGGAACTATTATTATAATTCTAAAACCTAATAAATCTCAATAGACCTGCACAGTACACACTGGACAGGATCACAGCTGTCAGATTGCCTTTAACAGATCAGTCAGTACGACAGTTGGAGCAACAGTAGTGTTTGTGTCTGTGTAATCCTTGTTTTATTGGATTCCAGTAAATACACAATTACGATCTAGAGCATACAAAATGAACAAGACATTATATCTGACCACGAGACCAGCCAGACCTGAGGAGAAAAAGGTATGTGTACTTTCGTCAGAGCCTGATCCCCCATGCGTAATTTTGTGCACGGGCAGTCAAACTTTAGAAACAGAATGCACATAGGACCACTGTTTTGGAGCCTCAACCAAAGATATCAGCATTTTCTTTCACACTGGTCATCCTTCATCTGGGACAGCACAAAATCACACAGCGTATACCCGACTTAACCATCTCACAATGTGACTGCTGATACAACCTACATCTACTAACCAACCATAGGAGCACAATGAGAGATGACACTCCCAACATATGTTTTAAAAATGTAAAAAACATTACCTCAAGCTCTCTTTGCAAAATTTGCATTCCAAATTGGGCTGTTTTCCCTCAGCATGACCGAGTTCACATTACCCTCCTCTTCTTCTTTAGATTTTTTTTCCTTACACCAGTATTGCGACGGCTCGATTCTAGCTTAGCCTCATTGTTTACCACCATAGTGGCTCAGAAAGATGAAGCATGCTGATGACACACGGTGATCACATTTTTCTGGTATACTGACCTGCATCATTTGGTAGGTATTATCATTGTACAGTCTACATACATCAAACTTGATGTCATACTGAGTTTATTAGATCAAGGTTTGTCACGATACCTCTTTTGATTCCATGGCAAAAAGAAAAAGTGTCCTAGGCACACAAAATAGGATTTTTTTTAAACCTACACTCAATGCTGGCATAGAAAAAGTCACTGAACACTAATTTTGCTCTGCTGCAAGCCATATTTCAGGCAGGACAATAAAGACTGAACTGAACTGAGGTCTTGAGCACTTGAGCACTCTAAATTGTTAATATGGTATTGTTTTTAAACAAGTGGTATTGAAAAGTATTGATACTTCCTTTCTCTTGACAACCTTAATTAGATCCATTTCGCACAGTGTGACTTGCAATTAACTTGTAAGACTGCTGAAATCCCTGTCTGTACATGTCACTAGAGGAAAATAGAGGATTTTATGACAGTAATGAAACCACTATCGTTTTCATGATAAATTGATAAAATTCATGATGATTAGTACGAATACGAATACGAATACGAATACGAAATACTTTATTGATCCCCAAGGGGAAATTCATTTGTCTGTAGTCTCATCTATTTGTATAAGAATTATAGAGTCTGATGGCAGTTGGTATGAAAGATCTTCTGTATCTCTCTGTCCTACAACGAAGAGAGAGAAGCCTTCCACCACCATTATTTCTTTGGTCCATCAAGGTGTTATGCAGTGGATGATCCATGTTGTTTAGGATGGCCTCCACCGTCCTCATTGTGTCTCTCTCCACAACTTCCTCCAGAGAGTCCATCCTTACTCCGATCACAGAGCCAGCCTTTTTCACAAGCTTATCCAGCCTCCTTGCTTGCTTTTTTCCCAAACTTCCTCCCCAGCAGACTGCAGCATAAAATAAAACACTTGCCACAATAGACTGATAAAACATCTGCAGCATCTTACTGCAGATGTTTAGAGATCTGAGCTTCCTTAGGAAAAAGAGGCGGCTCTGCCCCTTTTTGTAGAGTGCATCTGTGTTAAGGGACCAGTCCAGCTTGTTATCCAGGTGTACACCAAGATATTTATAGTTTGTTACCACCTCAATGTCCACTCCACAAGTGTTCACAGGCTGAAGTGGGGGCTTGGATCTACGGAAATCAATGACCATTTCCTTTGTCTTTGATGTGTTTAGTATGAGGCAGTTTTTATGACTCCAGTCACTGAAGGATTTTATCAAATCCCTATATTCAGATTCCTGTCCATTCCTTATACAAGCTACAATAGCAGTGTCATCTGAGTATTTCTGGATGTGGCAGGACTCAGAGTTATATTTAAAGTCTGCTGTATACAATGTGAACAGGAATGGAGCCAGGACAGTCCCTTGTGGAGCCCCTGTGCTGCTCATTAATGTCCCAGAAAAAACAGTTCCCTAACCTGACAAACTGTGGCCTTTCTGTCAGGTAATCCGTGATCCAGGAGACAAAGGAAAAACCACTCCCATCTCTATGAGCTTGTTTTTGAGTATGTTGGGTTGGATGGTATTAAATGCGCTTGAAAAGTCAAAAAACATAGTTCTTACATAAGCGCCAGATTCTTCCAAATGAGAGAGGGAACGGTGGAGCATGTAGAGTACTGCATCATTCACTCCAATGTGTTCTTTGTAGGCAAACTGCAGGGGATCGAGTTTGTCTTTGACCTCAGGCCTCAGAAGACGTAGAATCAGCCGCTCCAGGGTTTTCATGATGTGTGAAGTAAGGGCCACCGGTCTGTAGTCATTTAGTTCAGCTGGACATTTTCTTTTTGGTACCGGGACAATACAAGATGTTTTCCACAGAGCCGGCACCCGCCCCAGCTGTAGACTTAGGTTGAAGATTTTGTGAAGAGGTTGGCACAGTTGGGCAGCACAGTCTTTAAGCAGCCTTGGACACACACCATCAGGGCCAGCTGCCTTCCCAGAGCAAAGTCTCCCGAGCTCCAACCTCACCCCTGTCTCAGTGACAAACAAGGTTGGAGGAACAGGTGTGTGAAGAGGAGTAGCTGCAGTCGCGGAAATGTACCCATGTGGAGGAGGAGGTGGAGGCGGAGTCATGATGGAGATGCCCAGATGTTGTTGAAGAGGAGCCATGGTGGAGGAACACACTTGTGGAGGAGGAGGAGGAGGAGGAGGAGGAGCCATGATGGAGATGCCCAGATGTTGTTGAAGAGGAGGCATGGTGGAGGAACACACTTGTGGAGGAGGAGGAGGAGGAGGAGGAGGAGCCATGGTGGAGATGCCCAGATGTTGTTGAAGAGGAGCCATGGTGGAGGAACACACTTGTGGTGGAGAGGAGGAGGAGCCATGATGGAGATGCCCGGATGTTGTTGAAGAGGAGGCATGGTGGAGGAACACACTTGTGGAGAAGGAGGGGCAGGAGGAGGAGGAGGAGCCATGATGGAGATGTCCAGATGTTGTTGAAGAGGAGCCATGGTGGAGATGCCCACATGTTGAAGAGGAGGAGGAGGAGGAGGAGGAGCGGCAGTGGAATGGGATGTGACCTCAGTGTCAAACCTGTTGAAGAACTGATTGAGTTCATCAGCTCTTTCCACATCACCCACGATTGGCTGTCTTTTCTTTTTGTTGTAGCCAGAGATGGTATTTATTTCTCTCCACACCTCACGGATGTTGTTATGATGTAAATTCTTCTTAAATTCTTAGTATTACCATTTCAGATTTTAACTATCATTAAAACCATGTTTGATTTCTGCATTTTGAAAGACACTGACATTGCGAAGGACATGATGTCATTTCAAATCAACATTTCCATAACATTTCCAGTTCATTTTAACAACTCCACGATAATACTGACAACCATGATAATTTTGGTCATTATAATCATGATATGAAATTTTCAAATCATTTAATCTCTATTTCATAATGATAATACCATCTTACTGTTTAATTCATCCTTGATAGGGGTATGTGTATGTCGCTGTAGTGATGATGATATGTGTATATCATTATAATAGAGAAGAGAAAGAGGAAGAGGAAGAGGAAGATGGGAGAAGAGAAGAGAAGAGAAGAACACTTCAAGTCCTGTCTCCTCTCCTTCTCACCCAGTCATACAGCATGACAGAAAAGAGGGAAATTCCATTATGTACTTCCAGATGCTCATGTCACATCATCCATTTTTAGTGCACAACAGAGGCTACTTACAAGGAAAAGCCTGGGCAAACAAGTGAGATGATAAAATTTAGATAGATTTTGGGGGTAAAAAGACTCACACACAGTCTACATGGAGAGTGGTGAGACTTTAGCACCCACCTATGCGGGGCTGCTCACTGCGTCCATCATTGGTGTTATCTGGGTACAGCTGCAGGCAGAACGTAATTATGCAGGCTTTCAAGCTGCTTGCAATCACCTCACACATTCCCAGATGGGTAGTCAGCCAGCCAGTCAGTAAGGGAAAGCAGTCAGGGCAAGGAGACGCAATGCCAACAGAGGGAGGCAAAGTGAAGGGCTATATTGATTGAACCTTCCTTCGTAATTGGCCGCCCGCACCCGTGTTGCTCTGGCGTTAACGATCAGGTAAAAGGCCAAGTCGGGTCTCCGTGACCCGTCAGTCATCCACAAGGACTGGCGCTCATCATTCGTTATCGGGGAGAGAAGCTGCTGTCAGATTTGCCCCGACTGAGTGAGAAAAATGATGGAAGGAGGGAGAGAATGAGCAGGAGGCAGATAAGAGACAGAGAAAGACTAATAAAGGAGGAGGCGATGAAAACATATGGGCGAGATAAGATGGTAATAGGAAGTAAGAAGGATTGAAGTGGACTAATTATGATTCACTATGAGATCCCACAACTCCTCCTCCTTCTTTACTCTTTCCTCATGAGCCTCATACCAAAGTCTGCTCTTCTTACACCAATATCCAGACGAAGACTGTTAAAAATACCAGCCACCCTGTCCAATTACTTCCATTCATTTGGGACAGCAACACCTCCCACAGTAGTAGGACCTAATTACTGACTGACAGAGTATCCAGTGCTCCTCCGTGGGGGGGAACTGGGTCATTGTCTTATCCCCTGTTAAACAGAGCAGGCTGTCAAATCTATCCAAGTGTTTCTGTAGTGTTTGTGAGGTCTAGACTTTGGTTCCGAGGAGCGCCCAAGAAGACCTTTTTTACAGCAGAGGAAGGTAGAGGTTGTGCCTAGATAACGCCATGCCTCTTTATCAGAGCAGGAGAAAAAGCACTAGCTCCTTGTCAACACACACAAGCACTGGAGAAAATGAGCCGCAAAGCTGAATTAATTCAGGGAAACTGAAGGCGGACTCTTTTCCTTTGAACGTCAGAGTGTGCCTGTACACAAGCCGAGCCGATGCCTCCTGTGTGCTGTTAGCTGAGCTCTCTCTCCACTCCCTCTCTCTTTTTAAGCTCATTTACTCAGTGCTCTCTTAGCACACAATCGAGGCACTCGTGATGGGCACGCACAACACAAACACCCTCATCCTTGAGCGTAAAAGATGGCACAAAACCGCAGGGCTGGCTTTTCGTAGCCACAAAAATCTGATGCTCAGAAATCCTGAAGATGAAGTGGCCGTCCTTGGCTCCTGATATGAGAGGGACAGTCTACAAGCGAAAGGTGAATGGAGTGAAAATACACAAAAACAGGGACAGAGGATAAGGTTTTCCCACTTCTGCCACAACAGAAAGATAAAGGTGGAGAGAGGAGTGACTATTTAGGTTTCCATCTTTGTGCAATCCCCCTTATCTCCTTCTCTTTTCCCCTCCTCCTCTCTCCCTCTCCTGGTGATGAGTCTGAAGGGTACCTGTTTTGTTCCCTTTCATTACACTGTGGGAGAATAAATATGACCTCTTTACCAAGCGACACATACGAAAACAGCAACAAAACCTCCGGAACTACTTGTGCACAATCTCCGATTAAAATCGGAGCAGTGACTGCATGACTCAGCTGAATCTGGGACACTTTCAGCATGCTGTTCTTCAAACAAGGCCTATAAATAGCACATACACCTATATGCGTAGAAGGAAAAAAACAAACAAACAAACAAACAACATATTTCCTCTTATGTAATGTGGAATAACCTCAGGTGTTAATTGTCAGAATAGCAATTAATCTAAGGATGCTTGGGTGTGCAGGCATTCAAGTTGCAATTAAAATCATAAATTCACACTGCTAAGGAAACCAGCTTTGCTTTAGGTCGGTTTTGTTAATATGCAGCACCTTTTGGCCGAAAATAATGTTAACAAATGTAAATAATTTCATAGGAATTGTGTGATTCTTAAAAGCAGCCTGGAAGGAACTGATAAGCACTATAAATTAGGGAGTATTAAGATAAAAGGCTGATCCTTAGTGTTATTACCATATAAATATTCTTTTAAAGTTATATTTATTTTATCATCAATGTTAATTGTTTACTAATTGAATTCCCCTCTCATTATGAATGCATTTCAATATTTCAACTGTTGTCTTTTCTTTCTTTTAATTCATGTAAGGCTCCCTAAGCCGCACTTTGTTCCTGAAAGCTATGTAATTAAAATGTACTTTTGTTTACTTTTATTATTATCACATTAATAAATCGGAGAACATTCATTTACATTCTTAATATAGGTTTTTCTTATCTCAAGAACAAAAAAAAATCAAACTTCTTCACACCCCTCATCTACAGTTTACCTTAATGACTAAAAGTTAAAATTAACATATCTCAAAAAGAGATTTCATTAAATGAATGGATGTCCTCAACGTTTTGTATACTTTATATTAAGTTTAAAGGACTAGTGCGTGGGATTTAATGGCATTAAGCAGAGAGCATGCAGATTGCAAACACTTCTCCTTTCTCTTCTAAACGTGTAGGAGAACCTACAGTGGCCACAAAACTTGCAAAAAACGTGAACGGCCATATCCAGTGTTTGGTTTGTCTGCTCTGAACTACTGTACAACTAAAAATATGGCAGTGCAACATGGCAGTGTCCATGGAAGAGAACCCGCGCCCTTTGTCAATATAAATGGCTCATTTTAAGGCAACGAAAATGTTCAAATCTTCAGGTGACTACACACTAATGAAAACAAACTTCCCTTTATTCTTGAGAATTGAGACAAAATTGTATTTTGAGGGTGTGCTGATTTTTGCTCTTCAATTTTGCTGGGAAAATATGTTTAAAAAGATCAAACTCTTGGCTATTAAACCCCACAATGGGCCAACCTCTAAGTGATTACATTTTGTATTAAATGTAGACGTCAACTCTGTGAGATGTATCCTCAAAGAATACAATCTCACCAAAAAAATATAACAGGACATGATTGTAGTAGGACATGATTTGCCCCAATTCTCTTACTGGTTTATGGAGTACCCATAAATAAATGTATGAACCAATGAATGTTACACACTTAAATTCCGATTTTTACAATTTTCAGAATTATTCTTTTTTGTGCTAATTTGGCTATCTCTGGGGGTGACACACTCGACATCTCACCCATAGCACTATCTGTCAATCTCCTGTTAATTGCCTTACTCTGATGAAGACTGAAAGTATCCAAACATTAGTCCTCTAGTGAGTCTTTTTGCGTCAAAAATCCATGTGCTCCAGTGGTACTTTGGACAAGTCATCTGAAGTTTCTCCTCTCACAAGAATGGCCCTGCTCTGAGAGGCACCAGACAGGCTGAGTGCTGCTGCTTGGGGATTGGTTTGAGCTCATCTAACCTTTTTCTTTTTCTGTTAATTATGTTACTTTATATAACACAGGGTAGATTCATCTATAGTACATCAGAAAATAGTTACATTTTTAAGTAAAGTTATGAAATAAAGTACGTTAGTTGAGTACAAGTACAATATTTGCCTCCAAAAACTGGTGGAGTTCAAGTATAGAGCAGTGGAAATGGTTATTAAAAAGATTTTCATCTGTTATCAGCCTTTTTGATTACCAATAATCAGTGCTGGGCCTGAAACCATATGGGTTGATCCCTAGCACAGGACATACAGTATACACATTAAACCTTTGTAATGGGCTGACAGGAAGAAGTAATGTTAAGATGCAATATAATTACATGATGACACACTGACACATGTAGGGTTAAATGCTGGTGCAGCAGTGAAAGTCTTAATTCTCTTCATTTCCATCTCATTACTATTTTTCTGTGTCCTTACTTTATATTCTTTTATCAAAACCACATATTTTACTGTTTCTCTTCTGTTGGGTGGTTTTACACCTTGCTGTGGTCAGCAGATTGTTAATCCATGGAACACACTGCACATAACTAATGAAAATTTTATCTTAATAAATCTGCTGAGACTTCTAAAAAGTAGTGGTGTGCAGACCCACCAGAGAAGTGGTTACACAATACTGTATGATGAAACCACCTTATGGCAGAGTATCTAATGGAGGTAGGTTTACAATGTATCAACTCGGGAGTGTTATCTAAACAAACTGAGCTGATGCCAGCTGGCTTCTCTGCCTGAAGGACACTTGATGAAGCGTACTATCAATCCAAGCCCTATTGAGGTATACAGTAACTTCAGGGAAAAAAATACAACAGTGAGGGGAATTTAGAATTAGTTTTCCCATAAAGTGGAAATGTTGTAACAAATAACAATGATGTGCCAAACAATTGTCAGCTTCAATCTCTATGACTTGCAACAAAACTATCCTCTCCATCTTTTCTGAAGGTGTGCTTGAATACTGAATAGCTCCTCTTGGAAAAGCTGCTCACTAATGTAATCTGTGACAGGGTGCGAAAAGTTTGGTTGCTACAATAGACTTATAAAATAGGGATATAGTCTCTGTGACGTCAACAATAGGTTCCTGAAGGGCCATTTTAAAGCTCAGTGTGGTGACTGGCACATGGGAGGAGTTTCTGGTAGAAATCTTGCTATTTTAAAGGTTACCTTCTCCAAATAGCGGGTGCCTCTAGCTGTCACCATCTTAGCGGTACTTGACTCTGCCTAAAACCTCCTACAGACAGTGAGATTTCAGCATCTTGCAACTTAATTGCAAGCCACGGTGTGACACGGATCTAATAAACTTGGGTAGGACATCAAGTTTGCTGTATGTAGACTGTATAATGATCACAACTACTGAATCGTCATCAGTTTCCCTCATCCATCTGCGCAGCTATAGTGGTGAACAATGAAGCAAAGCAAAGTCAAGAGCTTGCAATAGGATTGAGTAGGACAAGAGAGGAGATGGAGGGGGAAAACAGGCCAACTTGGGACACCAATTTTGCAAAGAGAGCTTGAGTTAAAAGTTAAGAATTTGTGGTATTCTAAGTATGCTAAAATAGTTTGTGCATTCCGGTGGGTTGATTAGTAGACATAGGTTGTAGCAACAGTCACACTGTAAGATAGTGAGGCTAAATTTCTAATATAGTCAGACTCCTGTTCCAAGCTATTTTTGGTTGCAAGACCATCACAGTGACCAACTATGAACCCCTCTCACAGTATGACATGGGACCACCGTTTTGGAGCCACAGCTAAAGATATTTCCACGTTTCTTTCATGGTCATCATTTGTCTGGGACAGCCCAAAATGCACAGTGTTATGCAGTGTTATGTGTAAAAATGTAAAAACGGGCAAGGAATGGAGTATGGATACAGCTGAGGTGGGCTGAATGAAGTAGTTACCTAGGAGTTTGGCCACCTGTGACGGCACCTACCTGTCACTCAAAGCAGCCGCACCCTTAATTATGCATACATTTAACCATTTAGATTACAATCTAAATGGTTGGGTTATACAAAAATGAATCTCCCATACAGTTGTAATAAATAGGGTACTTAGCTATAGAGACCAAAACCATTTTTTGTACCAGGAACATGTTTATTTCTGCTGTCAAGTTGGCCATTTTAATAGGGGGGTCTATAAGGATTATCACTTTTGGAGACAGCCTCAAGTGGATATTCAAGGAACTGCAGTTTTTGTTACTGTCACGTTGGCTTCGTTTTTCAGCCCTTTAAGGTTGCCGCTTGGTTGCTACTAAAATTACACATAATACCCCTCCAATAACCTCTATGAGACTATCATCACTGCAGCTCCAAGGGCAATTAAAAGCTTTATAAATGGTTAATGAATAAAACTCACTTAATATCCCAAACCAAGTTGTCATTTTGCATTAACCAACCCATAAATTACACACCATGTAGTCATGTCACCAAAAAAAAAAAAAAGAATAATCACTCTATTCTGCATGAATTAAAAAGCATTACCTGAGCCTGGTGTCGGCTGTTTCTTTTTGGACGTTTCAATGCCTGCTCCAATCAAGTTCATGATCTTCTCAATCTGTTGAAAAGAAGAAATGTGAAACATGAGAAAATAAACACCTTTACATTTGATTGAAATGTCAACAACTATCAATGATTAATGATACAGAACAGCGGAGATCTTTTGTTGAAATTCTTTCAGTTTGCATCGACATTTTCCATTAATTCAAAACATGCATAAAACTTCTATCTAAGCCTCCACCATCCCACCACAGCCAATCCAATTACAAAACAAGAACAGTGAAGCAGTGGCACTGGGTGAGCAGATAGGATGGAGAGTTGCTGCTGCTGGGAGTATTGGGAGGGAGGCGGGCTGCTTTGCAATGATGGATTACAAGCAACAGTCCAACGTGGACAGCAATTCAATGAGTAACCCACCACCACTCAGCGAAAACACAGTGGGTGATAAGGTGAATTACAATTTAGAAGCTTTGGAAACTCCAACTTATTGAGGCCTATGGACAGTCCTGTAACCAAGTCCAAACTGCATAAACTCACCCCACAGAGATTCAGATCTGTTACTGACTGTTTCTTAGTGAGTATTTGATTGCCCTCTCAGACCTGTATTATTCAAGCTTCACAGTATAAGGCAACAGCTTACTGCAAGGTTAAGTGAGCACAATGCTGCATGCAGGAGATTACAGAGCGACTCAGAGAGGAGTTGTTTAGGGGCTTAGAGCCAAAACTGTTTATTCAAGTAGTCTGACTTTCCAGGAGAGACAAAATACATTTCCAGGTTGTTTGTTTTTGTTTATTTTGCTCGATAGCTGAACAGTAACTCAAATTTCAACAAAGTGCTTTGGTGCACAATGCTGTATCTCATCAAGCGCTGTCCTGAATATAAGTAGAAAAAGTAAAGAAAATTGTTTTTTTTATATATATCCAGAGACTCTGTTTATTAAAGGAAAAATACAGCATTTTATTTTGGGCTTTCTTGTAGAGTTCGATGAGAAGATAAATACCACTCTCATATCTGTCCATTAAATATGAAGCCACAGCCTGCAGCTGATTAGCTTACCTTAGTGCAGACTGGAAACAGGGAGACAATGAGCCTGGCTCTGTCCAAAGGTTACAAAATCTAAGCAGCTCTAAAGTTCACTATTTTACACTGTATATATGTATCTAATTTGTTGAATCCAGCCAAAAAAACAACAACAACAAAAAAAAAACAATAAAAACAAAAACAAAGCGTAAACACAAACATTTCAATTTGTGGAGGTTAAGGCCAGTTCAGATCAATGAATCACAATGAGACAAAACCATTTCAGGAGGTTGCAGTGGTGTGAACTAGTCACTAGTGGCTGATTTTACAACATTAGGTGTGTCACCTGTTTCATAGCAAAGTCATCTGGTCAAGTCAGTTACAAACTGTCAGTAATGGTAATGAGTTTTGGACAGAGAAAGGAGGGGGTCACCTCATCAATTTGTTTGAGGAACAGATGCGTCCATGTGACACAAGCCTTAAAATTTACATTTATTGCCAAACTGACAACTATGGCTGAACAAATAGCTAAAATGGCAAAATGGACTGCTGCAATTTTCAAATCACAGGGTGCGCAATATTTGTTAAAGTCAAAATGTGTGTCAAAATATCATTTTAAATTAAATACTGTCATACTGCAACGACATCCTGTCTATAAATGATTTTCTACAGACTTAAGAAAATATCCTCGTCTGGTACATATGGCCACAGAAATCACACCATAATGATTTTAATGTTTTTCAAAGACAATGAAATGAGAATGATGTAAAAACTGTCATTCCCTTTAATATAGCAAATCATATCGCAATTCCGATGTCAGTCAAAAATAATCGCAATAAGATATATTTTCAAATTGATTCAGCCCTAGTGACATCTTAATGCTTTTGCTCTACTGGCATTCACCGTCACTCTCTGCCACTCACTCTCTGTCACTCTACTCAACCACACACTTGCTTTTATGTTTTTGCTGTTTCATCAATACTAAAAATGCAACTGTAGCAAGTAACTCACTATCACTGTGCTCATTCATATTTTAAGACACTACAAATTATATCCAGCAACAAAAAAGGCCTGTAAAGGCCGGCAGTTAGAACAAGAGTAGTCTACAGAGAGTTGTTGCTATGGAGACGATACATCCTCTCATCTTCGCATCGGTGTAAAAACTGAAAGGTTTTCAGAGCGTTGCAGACCAACGCATTGCTAGTAGTTTCAACTCATTTCATCATGAATCTTTGGTGTGAACTGAGCTCTAGGCTGGTTGTCTGTCAACCTCACCTTGACAACAGGAAGTCACTGTGTCCAGTCAAGAATAGTCCTGCACACGACCCCTATGTAAAACCACAAGCTGTCATTTTTACACTTTGTTTTTTTCTCATTTAAACAAAGTAGCTTGTAGGCAAACTTTACTACCCTCGGCTAGCTGTTTCCCTATTTCCAGTCTTTATGCTAGTATGCTAAGCTTAATAAATGGACACAATATTAATTGATTCCTTTAAAGCTACTACAAGGAGTTTTTAAGTGGCTATGAAACATCTCACTTTAATACTGACACCTCTATATGACTTAAATAAACAAACAAGACCATTAGTGACTATTTCTATTCTTAAGGCCTACCACTGAGTCGGATTTTCTAGTGAAATTAGATGAAACAAATCTGTGTTTACATTTCCCCAGCCAAAACCTCAGTGAGTAGTACATGAGTCAGTTAAAATGAAGAGGAGATTTTTATTTACATAATTTTATTTTGATATTATAGTTTGTGGTTACAACTGTGAAAACACTACCTCTTTTGCCCCAAGGGCCTCTAAAATTAACAAAATATTAAAGTTCCTTGTAGTAGTTTTAAATACAACAGCATTAAAACTGAGTAAGATCGGGCAATTGTTGTTATGCTAATCTGGCCATTCTCTGCCTTCTCTTTGTAAAGAGTATTTCACTGATGTTTTTCAGCTCAATTGAAATAGACATTCATTTTGAAGTATGTCATATTTCTTCCATATAAATATGCACAGTGGTATATTTATGAGTCAAGTAAAGCAAACAGTCTGGGTCTTATCAAATGTAGTGCATATTTGAATAATAATCACTCATCGCTGGGTAAGTGTAAGCAATTTGTCTACAGAACACCACACTACTTGCTGACACTTCATGCTTCAAGGACAACAGGACCTCACGCACAGAACAAATGTACCATTCACCCCATTATAAAGAGACCAGACTATACATATTAAAAGCATTTGATATTCTTTATCTATTGTCGAAAAGAGTATATCTCCAAGCACATGTTTTGACAATTTAAAACAAGCTAATTAGCAGACAGGGGTCACCTACAGTAAAATCCTATGTGAGAGCTACTGCAAATCAGGCTGGGATCTAAATTTAGAATCACTAGAGTAGTCTATTCACAATCAGCAATGAAGATTTCTGCAAGCCTGAAAAGCTGATTCTGCTTTCACTAGTGACACCAGAGACACAGCCAGGCTTATTTGATGTAATATTTAGTGTTTGAAAAAGCCCTATGCACTTCGCTAGTGGCATCAACACTGTGGAAAAGCCTTGATTCATTTGGAAGTCAGGCACGTGGGATGCATGGCATAGGCCTCAAGCAATACAGACCTCACATTACTCTTTGAATTAACCCAGTTACATTCTATATCATACACACACACACATCAGGAGTGCATTACATCTGAGCTTAAGTGCACCTTTAAAACCTGTCACCAAAATGTTGCTTCTAAGGAAACCAGAGTCATCATAGTTAGAGTGCTGAAATATTTCATAACATAATGCACATACAGACTCATCTGCTGTATAAATAGCTAGATGTTTGCCCCCGGGTTAGGGTAGAAATTATTCAATATACTGCATTTTTGTTATTCAAAAGTGAAAGTAAACTATAAAATTAAATATACTGTATATTACATATACTTTCCTTTGAAATAAATTTGCCATGTAAACTTGGGTGAATGGGTCCAATAGTAATTCCACTTGGATTGACTGGATGACATTTGTTGATACACACCCACTGAGAATAACAAGTGGCAGGAACAGAGCAAGAATATTTTCATATCTAACTTGGTTAATTCAGGAATTATTTCAAACCAGAGTTGTTTCGGTGAGTTTTATTTTGTTCTTCTGTCAATTTTGAATGAAGTGTGTTTTACGATGAGTTAACGAAGGCAATTAATCTCATTTTAGTTTGGCTAAAACAAGAAAATGGGTTTAGAAAGTGCACTGTCTTATTTTTCTGTTCAGTAAGAAAAATATTTAAGAGTATATTCTCCTCCTCGACATTTTGTGAGTTTATTTTGTGTATTTATTGGACTTACCGAACATGTGTAGTGTACTTTATGAAGTCTCCGTTGCAAATTTGCATGTGCACGTGTGCAATTTTTTTTGGTGACCACCGAAGTCGAAGCCTCAACCAATAGCAAAGGCATGTGTGTTGCATTCACCTCAGCAGGCGAAGGTCACCCCACTGCATTCGCGCATGTGCGACCAGCTGAAGACAATCCCAGCTGACACTGGATGAGATGTGAGATAAACTGACAGAATGCCAGTCAATCACAAGGCAGACCCATAGGAACAGGTGATATGTTGCACTGACTCTTTCAAGAGGAGATTTCTGTCTGAGCAAGATTTATAGAAAATGCATGACAATTAAGACAGTATTCAACTGTTTCTGTCATAGAAATTGACTGTTTTGAAATTTTCTGTTTGTACTTGAGGAATTGTATATTAGTTGTCATGTGTCCATCCTGGCTGTTGTTGCTGCGTCAGTGTCTTGTAAACCCATATGGGCTAAGCACCATATGGTGCAGGACACTTAAATGAATAAAATCAGTCAATCAGTATAATAAAAAATAGTTCCTACATGAAACTGCTCACAACAAGGTCTGTGGATTGTCTTAAAGGGATAGTTCACCCAAAAATGAAAATTCAGTCACTATCTACTCACCCTCATGCCAACTGAGGGTCGGGTTTATTTTGTTAAAACACTGCTGGAGTTTCACAGGAAAACAGCAGAATCTTCCAAACAATGGAAGTGAACAGTGACTGTGACCAGTGAAAAAAAAAAGAAAAAAAAAAAAAAAAAGTGAAATGCCTCCATACAGCTTGTCTGGTGTAATCCAAATCTCCTAAAACATTAGGCATTTTATGTTTTTATTCTGTTGTTTTTTTAATGTTTGAAAATTGGTCGCCATTCACTTCCATTGTTTGGGAAATTTTGCAATGCCGTTTTCCTGTGAAACTCCAGCAGTGTTTTGTGGACAAAAAAACTAAACCCAACCTTCAATCAGCATGAGGGTGAGTAGATAATGACTGAATTTTCAATTTTGGGTGACCAATCCCTTTAAGTAAACAGGTCATGATTTCTAGAAAGAGACATTGCTGTTGAGTTTTTCAAACAAGTCTTTTTTGGCATTTGTCCCTTTTACTACTAAATCAACTTCAGCCTTTAACAACAGGGACTGATGACAATAGACGAGGTTCAAGTTGTAAAGGAATTTTTAAACTATAAGATAATATTAAAGGAATGGTTTGATATTTTGGGAAATGTGCTGATCGGCTTTCTTTATGAGAGTTAGATGAGAAGATTGATATTATTCTCAAATCTAAAACATGGCATCAATTACGGCTGCAACTAACTTATTTTCACATCAATTATTCTGTTGATAATTTTCTCAATTAATGGATTAGTTGTTTACACCATAGGATGTCAGAAAACGCTGAAAAATATTTATGTCCTAATGTTGATTTAATTCCAAAAGCCCAAGAAAAGTCCTCAAATGTCTTGTTTTGTCCACAATCCAAAAATATTCAGTTTACTATCAAAGAAAATATTCACATTTGAGAATCTGAAATCAAATAATTTGGACATTTCTTCTTAAAAAAATGACTTGAACAATTAATCCATCTTCTCATTGAACTCAAGCTGAGAAAGACACTGACAGGTGTCTCTATTATTTTGCCTTCTCCATTTCCATCAGTAAAGGTAGGCTAAGCAACAGAAAGACCTCTCTGCATGATGCAATACAGTTCAACAGCACCACAAACTACATCATCCAACATGTGTAAGTGGGGGTACATGGAATTGAGTTGTGCTTATAGGACATGTATTAAAAAGGGAAAGGTCTAGTTACCCTCACCTGCAAGTCAACTCTTAGTGGAAATAAATTCAACACAAAGAGCACTTTGCAGTGAATGTGTGGGAGCAGGGCGGAAATAATCAGAAGATCTATTCACTCAGAAATGTAATTGATAGTGCAGTTATGAAGCACATGGGGCTCTGAGTGGACTGTGTCATTAAATCAGTGGTGCAACACTGAGTGATAGCACTACATCCTGAAGTGATTTGCATGTTAATACAGGTTGATCTGCCCTTCAGTTCCTGCACACACTGCAAAAATTATCCTTTTTATGTCACCATTTCATGTTCAAATTTTGGAGAGACAAAGATCTAACAGTAAGGGGAAATCATTTTGCTTATTTCTGATACAAGTCAAGTAGTTGGCAGACATTTTGTGATTAATTCATGGCCTTGGAACTTTTCTTATTCTCCACTGCCTCTACATACTATGAAAGTTGGAAATACAAACGAAACAAGTAAAATTCTCACATTAGAAGATCTTAAATCTAAATAATTGACCAGAGGAAAAGATAAAAGATTTCTTGGAGTGCACTTTCCTCTTCCATTTATAGATGTAGTCCAGAAGCATTACTGTATGTTCTCGGTTTCATCCTGGAGCCTGAAACCAGCTCTTCTGAAGATTGGTCTTGATTTAATTTAAGAGTTTAGAAGTCAAGTACAAGCTCTTGATGGTCAGATAATTTGACTCTAGGGTACATAAACCCTTAGCAAGACATACACAAAAATGTGGTAAAGGACTGGAGAACCATGATCTAAGAAAGTCTTTACGAAAAGACTTCAAGCTGATTTGTGTTCCAAGCTGGAAAACCATAAAAAGCACACTTTCTAGTGCAACTCGATGGACTACAAAGTCGGGAACGAGTTAAGTTGCTACTGATCTTGAGTTTGTGATTTTGATTGGACCTAAAAGGACCCAAGAAAGATCAGATGAGCGGTATAAGCTGCATCTTTTTTTCAGCCAATCAAAGTAGAGCAGTAGTAGAGACGTTGCTCCTTACTTTTAGAGGGGTTCCATATTGTCCAGGAGGCAGCTTGTTTTATCAATGAGCTTCACTACAGGCATTACAAAACCAACATTCATTATATGCACCACTGCCCCAGAAAAAAATGCAGTTTAATATAGTAGCTATAGTAGTAGTGATAAATATCTATTTCAGCATGGCCTATATTTATAACATTTCACCTCTTTACCCTGCCATCAGACAGCCATTTCCAACAGGAAACCACTGTTATATGAGCCAAATATCACTCTCTCCAAAGCAACCAGACTCCTTTGACAAAGACAGCAATTCTGTTAGGCAGAACACTGGAGTTGCTGGTTTACCACTGCATCTATATGTTAGTTACTTTGTATTATTGTGTGACTTCTAGAAATTCAAATTAACCTTTTAAAACACAGAAGTCACATCGTAACACGAAGAAAACAACCAATAGAGACAGATGTAGGCCAGCAACTCCCGTGTTCTACAAGGTAAAAAAGCTGTGAAAATATTTTATATATCGCATACACCTGAATGCATTTAGATTTTTTTAAAGTGAGCCTTTCTTTTGGGTGTCTGCTGTACCTGTTCAGAGTAGTACATTGCTTAGCTTCCTCCACCAGTACTCCTGCTGCTCCTCCTAACTGGGGGCGTGCCGACCACCATCTACTGTAGGCACTACACTGACTATGACTACCTAGTCGAACTATCTCCTTAAGACAATCAATTCCAGCAGCCAGTATCATCAAAAGTGACTTACAGTGCTTTAGTCTACATGCCATCTCTATCATAATTAATCACTGTCTGTTATGGGCTTTGAATAACGTAAGCATGAAACGGATCAATGATGATTAGTCAATACAATAGAAGCCTGTGTAGAAACCATAGCTATGTTGCAAAAATTTTATACAATACAATAATCTTCATATTATGCTTTTTGCAGTCAGAATACCAGAAATGATTATACTAATCATTTTGTACCAAATGTATAAGACATGATCTGTGGAACACTAATGGCAATTAAACTTCACAAGGAGAAAGTAAACTTTAAGTTTACTTTCTGTTCCTGAAGCTGCCTCACCAAATTGTCAATCTACAAGCTGCTTCTAGATTGAATTCGTGGATTGCACTGTGGGACAGTGATCATCAACAGACCGATGAAAAATTAAGCAAATTTAGTATAAAGTATACTGACTGTTTGAGTATTGTGAATTTTGTCACTCTTCCAGCGTGAAAAAGACTTCCTTAAAACCGGGTTAGTTAAGTGTGGAAATGGGGCAGGTGTCCTCGGAGGGATCTGCAATTTCAACTGACTTCACCAAAAATCATTTCCATCCGCACAGCAGTAATATTGAGGCTATACTCTAAATTAATGTTGCATGTGTTTTAAATTCAGCTTGTCATCTGTTTTGCATGGAATTGCCTTTCTACATCCCATCTTTCTTGTCTAGCCAACTACATGCTAAGCTAATAAGATAAGAGATAATGTGAGATGATCTTTAACAATGGGCTTTAGAGCTATAGGGAGTAAAGTGTTGTCCGCTGAGCCCATGTCTCCTGCACATAAGAGATGGCAGTGAGCCCAAAACAGAAGAGATAATGGAAATGATGGCTGGATATAATAAACTAACCAAAAAGGCTGCCTGCCTCACTGGCGCTGGTCTGGAAACAGGATTACCGCCTTAGTATCGCTGTCAATAAAGACAGATGGGCCCATAGCTCCACACTATACAAGACCCGGATCACATAATTCTATCCAGCAGTGTTCATGATTTGGATTGATTTTTATTTATTTGACAGCTTTGAAACCACAAAGCATAAATAAAGATACTAAAAATGATTACAGTTAAGTCATGATAGCCCTTATGGTGTACTGTAAACCTGCCGAGGCATGGTGACAGAGCTTTGTCTCAGATGTGTATTTATCTTTTTTGTGGATAAAGAAAATCATTTTTATAGTTACAATTACTTTAAGAAGAATAACATTCATTTAAAGCTTTTCTGTATTAATATTTTTTGTCAGTGATTGATAGTGATCACCAGATTGGGTCTTTATATATTACTTGTGACTACATGAAAATAAATTTAAAATTCTCCCAGTATACATTTATTTGATTTGTGTACGTTTTACCATGTAGCTGCACCAAGCTTGTCAGGTAGCGCTGGAATTGGGACTTAATGTCAGGTAATGTCAGATTATCATAAATTAAATTTCTCTGAGTGGATTTTTTTGCACCTGTATAGAATAAGACTTATTAGCTCTATATGTGACTGATGGATGAGAGCTAGGGCTGAAACTAACAATTATTTTCATCATCAATTATTCTGCTAATTATTTTTTTCAAAATAATCATTTGTCCTACACAATGTTTGATTAATCTTTGCAGCTCTAATGTAAAGTACTTTGTAACACTGGTTTTGATAATTGCTATACAAATGAACTTTACAATAAACCAGTCGATTAGTCAATTGAATTTTGTAGCTCTTCTGAGAGCAGAATTTTAATGGTAAGGATTTTAATCAGCTTTATTCAACAACATTATTGCATGCATATCTACATGCTGTATGTATAACTTTGTTAGGCCTACACTTAATCTCTTGTTTATCTATCTCCTACAAATAACATAATATAAAACTATTTTTGTTAAGCAGCAATGTTTTAAGGAAGAGTGCTGCTGCCTTGATTATGTTTTTCTCTGAGACGTCACATCTGCACAGGCATTTAAGTCATTTTTGTAGAATAAACGTCATGAAAAAAAGGTTGCAAAAGGTTCATATTTTTGCAAAACTGTTCCATATAAATGCTACTGGGTGGCTGTAGTTTCCCACAAAATGTGATTTCTATATGTAAAATAGTCCCATCTCACATTAATTTGAAAAAGAATGGGCTGACTTCAAAAACTGGAAAAGGAGTCAATGAAAAATATCATTTAAACAACAGGAAAACCAGATTTCAGTTTCAAGCTGGTGATGACCAGATTTACTGTTCTTATACTAAATATTATAATACAGTTATTTAAAAATTATTAAACTAGGAAGCCACCATCACTGTCCATTCAAATTTAAACCTTCATATTGCTATTTTTAAACTAGCAAACAAAACAATTTTTAAAAGCACAAAATAGCTTCTGGCCAGATCTAGCCCTTGCATATGAAGAATAACTTCACTAACAGCAGGCTGGATGAAACGTGTTTCATGTGTTACACCTGGTGAGAAATTTTACGGGCAATATGGCAGGTGAAATGGGACTATGCATGCCCCCGCCCAGCCCCCGCCAACGCCATCACCACTGTTCTCATATTCATGTGCCACATCTGTCTAACCAGATCTCAGGATGTGTTCACTCTGCCGTGACTCTTTATATGAATTATAAACCACCTTACACATACCATACTGTATTGTACTTCAAAAACATTCCCTCTATATCAACTGGATTTACCTATGTGAGAAGGTTTTTGTAAGTTCATTCTATTTTATTTTCACTGTGGCCAATTCAAATGTATAGATATTAAAAACTATTTTTTTGTTTATAAATCCAATAAAGAGCTATGGCTATGGCTAATTATTACATTACAAAAGGTATATAAATCAAATAAATTCAAAAACATTACAATAGACATAAGTTAAAATAATAATAATATAGGTATTTTTTCATTAGGTATTACACATGGAGCACAGAGTCATGTGTTATGTAAAACCAGTGCCATTAGTAAGTGTACCAGCTTACTGTATCAACACACACTGTATGCACTTTAAAAGCTTGCATGAGTAATGAGCTGAGGAATACCGCTGGGAAATTTAGAGTACGCACACGAATGAAGCCACTCAAGCATCTGTAACATGTGGTTGTGTTAACCTTTGCCTTTTGAGTATTGAACAGATGTGGTGAAGACGTCAATCATCTTAATCATATATGCCATTTCTATTATTAGTACAGTGTGTAATGGCCACTTAACTGCAAGATTCTTATGTAATATGGTTATTTGTGGTATTAATCTTAAAGGAAAATAAAAAATTCATGAACACACAAAAATGTAGTTAAATAAGTGTGGATGTACCTTGTAGTCATGGGTCCATTTTGTTGATTATATTTCCTATTTCTGTAGACAACTGGCCAAATGTCAACAGGAGGAAGTAAAATATTTCCACGTCAGCTAGAATGCAGTTTAACAAGAGGAACAGTCCCATTTGCTAAATGAATGGTACTGACAATAAAGGAAATTTAGGATGTTATCAGATATGTGCTATGGTAAGAAGAAATAGTAGCTAATCTTTTGTGGTGGAGCACATTATTTATCTCCTCAAGATGTAAACTGGCTAGTTAGCTGTTATGCACTTTTAAGGTCTACTTACTTACTTACTATGCCTTAACCATATGGTTTGGATCTTATATATGGTGCGTCTTTTTCTAGATGTTTCACTGATGTTCAGATCAATTCATTGACATCGACTAGATATGATGATAAATATCGGGACCAATAAATCAACAGCCGATACTGATCTATCCAGTTCTATCGGTTGGCATATATTAGCTGATAAATATCAGCTATACTAACATCTGATTCAACAGTCATTCAACATTCAACTGTCAAAGCATTTAATTTGAGTTTCTAAATGCTCTATAAAAGCCAAAGTATATTTGTGAAATTTCTGGATGAACTTTATTTAAAAAAAAAAAACAAACTAAATGAACATTTGAAGAGTCAGAAATGTTCTTTTTTTATGTCGTTACAGTGACGTCAGTTAGATTTGGGTCGGAGAGAACTGAGGGATATTATATCATCCATCTTTGCTCACCCCATCTTAGCTTTTCTTACCCTCAGCTGTGTCTGAACTACAGCTTATTTGAACTCCTTTTTGAAATACAAAAATGTGAAATTATCATTAAAGTATCAGCCATGACAAACTGGTAATTATTGATTATCTTGTTGGCTAGAAAACATCCATATTGTGCATCCTAACGTTAAACCTTTCACAGCCCCACTAAAAAAATTTAAAAAAAAATTAAAAAAAAGTTATCATACATGGTGGGTACCATGCAGAAGAAGTTACTTTAGAATATTAATATTTTTAGGTGCAATAATTAATCAATTACAACTACCAAATAATCATTAACTATTTGAACAGTTTTAATATTTTTTTTAAATTAGAAAAAGTACAAATTTTCTGATATCAGCTTCCTAAATGTGAACATTTTCTGGTTCTTTACTCCTCTGCAAAACATAACATTGGAGGACAAAGGAATAATAATGATAAGCAACACTCAAAAGTACAGTTCAGCTCACTAATGTACTTTACATGATACATTACAGGTAACTGACTGCTACCTAGATAACTGTGGGCAATTACAGCCAGGTAGCTAAAATAGCAAAACAAAAAACAAGTTAGGTGAAGTAGCCATTAACTAATGTCTATATGTCAAGAAACACTTTCACTGAAGACAAAAAAAAAACACAAAAACTAAATGTTAAAGGTTGAAAACGTCTGTCCTAACGGTTACATTTGCGTCACTGGGGGCGAGAACATCCATAACAACGTCGTCGACATTAACGGTTTTTCAAATACCCGACAGTTACACCGCCCAGGTCCAGGTGTCGGATTGTAGGCAGTTAACAACCGTTGTTGTCAAGCTTATAAGGAAAAATTAAACTGATATAAAACAGGAACAGTTCCTCGATTTCATTCATTTTCAGGACGACTCGGCTATGCTAGTTCAAGCTAAATTTGAACGGCTTTCTTCAACTTCAGGTTTGATTGACCTGCTCTCTGCGGCTCCTCCCTGCTGCTGCCCATATTTGGATTGTTTCCGACTCCAACTGACAAACATGGCGGCCAACGAAACGCTCAAAATTTTACCTTTTAATTCTTAACTCTATTTTAATGCATAAATTTAAATTTTTTGACTAAGTTACTAATTTAATTTATATTTTATTGAAGTTGTGTGTGTTTTTTAATTAATTAATTAATTTATTTATTTATTTATTTATTTATTTACGTCTCCTTAAAACATCCTTGAACAATTTTCTAAAATAAACTACACATTTCCAGTGGTGTGAATTAACTAAATTGGTAACTAAATGCTCTACTTAGGTACAATTTAGAGGTACTTGTACTTTACTGACCGCCTGTTTCCATTTGCTACTTTATACTTCTACTCCACTACATCTTAGAGGGCATTATTGTGCCTTTTGCTCCACTCCATTTATTTGATAATGTTAGTCACTTGTTACTTTTCAGATGACTTTATAATGAAATCATTTAATGTTGTTGTATGTTGTTACTGATTAAAAACATTAGTTAAACTAGAACTATAATGCTACTCACACATGAATACGTCAGAATTATTAATCCAATAATATGATGCCTGCAAATCTTATATTCACAGGGGACATTTTTCTGCATTATGAGTACTTTTACTTTACTTACTTAAGTACATTTAGCTGATAGTACTTTTACTTGACTACGTCTCTGAATGCAGGACTTTTACTAGTAACAGATTTTTTTTAATTTTTTTTCAGTTTTGGTAATTCTACTTTTAATTAAGTAAAGAATCTAAATATGTCTTCCGCCCGTGCTCATCGGTTGATCGTACATTAAACAATAATACAGGGTGAGCATCCATACAGACGCTCCAGGACTGTCAAAAGATTGATTTACTAATCCAACAAAAGCTGACAGGACATGTAGAGGACATGACCATAAATCTGAACAGACAGGAATTAATGCTCACCATGCAGGTGCAGCCACATATTGCAAGGCTGAGAGTGACTGCTCTTCGAGGTTTTCCATTAAGCATTTTCTTTTATTAAAATTCTATTTAATTAGACTAATGGCACTTCCAGGAGGTTTAACATGAGTCTCCCATAGTGTCCCATATTCACCCCTTTTGTCGCGCAGCATACAAAAGAAATTCAACAAAAACTGTCTCATCAAATCGGCTGATTCTTCTCTTTGTTTAAGGAAAAAATTAAATAGCATGCAAAGTGCTTTGACTACAATGGGAGCCTAAAAATGGTCAGCCATTACACAAGCTGCCAGACTTAATAAAATCCCAAATGTAGGCTATATGTACCACTGAAAATGTCAATGGGGTTTAAAGGTTATACTTTATCTCATAACTTCTTTTTTATAATAACAACGACCGAATGCCAGCATTTGTATTCAGTACTTTTGCTTTCTTGTGTGTGCATGTACCGACATAATGTCTGTGTGTGTTTGCGTTTGTATGTGACCTAAAGCCCAGCCTCCCTCTGAGCCTCGTGTGTCGCTTTAATGTTTGGTGCTGCTTGATCGTTTCATGAGATATACTCACAAGGCAGAGTCAATTTTTGCCCCCCCGCCCACACCCACCCATATCCCCAACCCAAATAAATCCCTTGAAATCTGGAAGAGAAACAGACACTCGGGAGCAGCTGCAAAACAGGATGCCCTTGAGAACAGGACACCCCACCCAACACGGCCTGAATAAACAGTTCTGTCAGAGAGCAGAGGGGTGGAGCAGAGAGCAGCCACTGGACACGGAGAGATGACAAAGAGAGAGGGGTGCACAAAGCCAAGGAAAAGTTCAATATGGCTAAGTACTCTGAAATGACACCCGATTGCCCTTGATGTGTGATGTAAAAGGTACATGCACACGACATAATGTAAAATCCAGACCCTGTTTATGAAACAATAACCTGGGCAGGGCTGGCGTTAAATCACGTCCAATACAAATCCAAGTCTGAGCAGGTTGATTCAAACTCAAGTGGGGTCAAGACTAAAAAAAAAATGTTTGGGTAGGAGCGCTTCCTGGAGTCAAATTGGATTTGTTTGAGGTGCTCTTTAGATAGGGATCACATGTATTCAAAAAGCACCAAGGCACTCTCTTGAAAAACAATTAAAATGCCTTTACTGTCACGGCATGGACATGTTGGACCTTCAAACAAACTCACTCAAGTTCCTGTCAAGGGTCAAGACTGAGTCAAGATTGATACCAAAGTTAAAAAAACTGCACAAATTCAATATTCTTCAACAGTGGAAACTTCTTATAGTGATCAATATAAATGAATTGTTTAGTTTTTCCTTTATCTTTCACACAGATTATCATCTAATTGACATTTGTTTATTTATCAACTTAATATAAAGTAATTAAACAGACAGCTTCACTATTTTATTTTATTTTATCAACGGGGCATTATGTGACTTTCTGTCTCCATCACTACAGAGACTAGACTGTTTCTTGTTGTTCGAGTAGACGATACAAGGTAACACATTTTGAGCAAGTTTTGCTGCTGAATCTCATTGACTTGTTTTTGTGAGTTTGTCATAAGCTTCAAGGAGACTGTTTTTCTTAAGAGAAAATGAAAACTCTTTATTCAGCCAGATTTTAATGTGCAACCACCACCTGCCTCGGGTAGCAGCAGGAAGGAGACAGGTTACCATAAGGCAAAGTATTATGGGAGTAAAGCACAAAAAATAGAATCACATGTATGATTGACTACTTGATCAGCAAATTATTCAAACAGCATTTGTATGGGAATGATTCTATCAAACCTTTTGATCCATGTAAGCTGTCTCAGTCCTAATTCAGTAGTTTAAACTTCACTTACTTTTTTCTGTTGAAACAGGAAACAACATAAAAAAAGGAAATGAATTCCCAAAAATCATTAACACCGAGATGAAATGAAAAATGCCTCTTTAATCCTTTTAGGTCACATCCCCACTATTGTGCACCTACTAAACAAGCTAACTGCAAATAAAGCAAAGAATTCATTTCTCTGTATCTTTTATCAAAATGCAATCATGTTTTCTTGCTATAAAACAAAATATGATGTGTGATGACAACCAGTTTCAACCTAATTATTTATTGTCTATGATTTCAACCAATAACATCACTGCATCCACCCATCAATCAATCTTCAGCTTTTAGTGGCACAGAGATAAGAAATTAAACCACAGACAGCCCAACTAAAATGCTAAAATCAAATTCCTGTCAGTTGTTATGTTTTGCCTGTTTCACTCAGAAATATATCATGATATGGAGGCTAGATATTCTCAAAATGCTGTTTCATCTGGACTTTAAAGTAAAAAAAACAGTATGAGTAGTATTAGTACCTTTGTATTTTAACATAGCCACATTTCATGAGTTTCTTTTGAGGCGTGGGGGTATACATTCCCTAGAATTCTGTATCATGCATCGATCCATGCATCAGGAGCATCTGCTTTGTGTTACATGGCTGTCTTTGTTCTCCTAATTGTTCTCCTAAAGTTGCACAATTTGCTATAATCATGACAAAATCATACAACTGAAGAACAATATGATTATATTAAAATTATGACTTACATAGAAACAGTATAGTTGAAACTTTGATTTATTTTAAAACTACAAAAAGTAAAATCTTTGTGCATTAAACTACATATATAAAATGAGGATACTTAGTTGTTACATGGCAAAGATACAGGCCTTTTTCCATCAGATTAGCTCCGGTTGTGGAATTGATTCCATCCAGTCAAAACCAACAGGTGTAATATTTGTGTAATCGCAGAATGTAAACTCCTCTTCATGTTACAAATTACCCTAAATTTAAAGAAATATATTATTACAGACCACATAGCCTTAATATAGTCATTGGTAGCTACAGCTCTGGAAACCAAAGACTGAAATAAAGAGAAAAGTTCAAGTCAAAACACCCGAGAAGCACAGACAAGTGTGAGATAACAGAATTAACGTTGCATCAACCCCAATACTACAGTCCTGGCAAGTTCTAAGCTTGAAAGACGAGTGCAAGGATAAATAACTTTTTGAATTTATGTTTTCAGAATATTACCTTGGACTTTATGACAGTTCTGCTCAGGAATTATGCAGTTCTGTAATTCACTTTCTCAAGAATAACTCAACTTCTTGTCAAATCTGCAGATAAAAAATGCATAAAGTCAAAGTGGATAAATGAGAGCTGCTCCTAAACTGAAGCTGACTGATTCACAAGAGAAAAAGTAATACCAACAGACTTTTCATCATAGACGGATTATGAGACAACAGGCCCCTGGGCACAGACATGTTAAAGGCCCCCCAAATTTAGAAGAGCACAACCAGACTGGAAGAGAGAAGTAGTAACTCTTTGTAGTCATTTTGTGTCTTTTGTAGTTGTTTCTTGTCTTTTTGTGATAGTTTTGAGTGCCCTTGTAGTTTTTTTGTGTTTATTTGTAGTTGTTTTGTGTCTTTTTTTATTGTTCTGTGCCTCTTTGAGATACTTGTGTCTCTTTGTAGTTGTTTTGTGTCACTCTGTAGTTGTTTTGTGTCTTTTTGTAGTAGTTGTGTGTCTAGTTTTGTGTCTCTTAATTGCTGTTTTGTATCTTTGTAGTAGTTTTGTGTCTCTGTTCTGGATTTGTGTCTCTTCGTGGTGTGTTCCTTTGTAGGTCTTTGCATTTTTTTTTTGTAGTTGTTTTATGTCTCTTTGTTGTAGTTTTGCATCTCATTGAACTCGTTATGTGACTCCTCATTTGTTTTATGGTAATTTTGTGTCTCCTTGTGGTAGTTTTGTGTCTCCTCATTGTTGTTTCTTGTCTCCTTGTGTTAGTTTTATGTCTCTTTGTGGTACTTTGGTGGTTCTATAGTAATTTTGTATCTCTTGGTGGTGGTTTTCTCTCTCTTTGTGTTATATGTCTTTAGTTGTTGTATCTCCTTGTGGTCATTTTTTGTCTCTTTGTAATTGTGTAATTAACTTTCCCCAAGAAATGTTAACAGTTACCTCACACAGACGCCCCAGCCCTGAGGCCCAAAGTGTCAGGGGGGCCCTTGTGCCTGTGCCCTGTGCCCCGGTTCAGTAATCCATCAATGGTTTTCACTGCCAGCAGTGAAATCAGTTCGTTATGAAAAGATAAATTTAACCTAATATAGTCTTATAATTGTTATCACTGTAATGGGGGATTACACACCCAGTAGAAAGTGTCAGAAATATTACAGTCTGCTGTGGACATTGAAAAAAAAATTGCATAACTTTGCCCCTAAGCTGTGCACTATAATAACATAATACATCATCAGTCATCAGCCATCGTCTCCACAGGTTTCAACTATTTATGTGCATTTAGACGTTTTGGTAAGAAATTATTATTATCATAGTCCTTGCACTGCTTTAGGCTGTGCCGCATTGCCGCACCAAAGTGCTCAAAAATCACAAGTTAAGGCTTTTGGGGATAATGGGTGGGGGTTGGGGGTGGGGGGTTTGCTCACTGTGGGCTGAAAGTAGATGGCGCAAGACGGAGCAAAGGAGCCAGAGGAGGCAGGAGGAGACAGTGGAAGCGTGGGTCGGCCCCTGAGACATGTACTGAGTGGATGTGGAATGACAGCACAAGCCCAATTAGTCTTGGATGCCAGGGCTGCTACAGGGAGGTCGGTGCAAGTGATCAAGCCATTCATGCATTCAAGCACTCAGCCACAGGCATTCTACGCCAACAGCCGGGGTAAAGTTACTATAGTCTATCACTGCTGCTGCTGGACTCCTGATCGCTCTCATTCTGCTGCCTCTGCTGCTCTCCCCCTTCTTCCTTCCTTCCTTCCTTTCTCTCTCCTGAAATGCTTCGCCCCATTCCATTTCCTCCCCTTTTCCTTTTCTTTATCCTCAGTTGCATCTCTTATCGGCCTCTCTGTTTTCTTACACGTTCACACTCTCTTTTAAGGACATTTAACACACTCCACTTGAAAGCCAGCGCCACTCCCTCTGTCCTCTTCACCCTCCCACTTGTTTCCCATCCCCAGAGCTCGAGTATTACCTCATCCCACTCTGAGGCAAAAGAAGGCATGCGCTCCATGGACGGCTGCCCGGAGCTGCAGTTAGACACGGATCCGCTGCGGCCGGCCAGACCTCCATCCTCCTCCCCGAGTGGTGACGCCAACAAGTCAGAGTCCGACTTGGACAAGCTTCGAATTAGCCCCAGGTCCGCAGGTCTGGCTTTGACCGCTGCCACTGTCGATGCGGACTCAGCTGAACCTTCACTCGAGTCCTTTAATGTCAGCCTTTGGATCCTGGATCATAGTGCAGGATTGGCATCCGGAGTGCACTCTGCCATTGTTTTGGACCTGCCAAGTGCAGCTCAGGTCCTCAGTGTCGTGCAGTCCTCTGACTTGTTTAGTCAGTCCAGTCAGTCCAACTTCTTGGAAACCCCGTCAATACTAGTACTGAAAGACACAGATTAATGAAAAATTAAGTACTGTAGACTGTGTACCAGCTGAGTCCAACTCATACAAAGTGCTCCTGTTTGGAGGGAAAGGGAGCATGTAAGTAAGAGACTTGTTCACGGAAACAATCATAAAGGTCCACCCACTAGTTGTATCCTGTTGCCCTCCCCTCAGTGTTTGGCTGCCTCAAATAGACCCCCTCCTCTACCCTCTAAACTGGGACATTTTTTGATAATCCTACACTATATCCTTTCCGCATAGTTTGTCTGTCTTATCAGTAGGGATGCACCTGAATACATTATTTGTGAAAGCACAAGTAATGTGATGGAAACAGATATTTCTTCTACCCAAAGTTGCCTGTTATTATTCAGGAAAAAAATATTTCCAAAATGTAACACAGTAATGTTGTATTACTTCTTAGTTTTATCTAAGTACATATTCATTCATTCATTTTCTGTAGCTTATCGGGGGGTCGCGGGTGCTGGAGCCTATCCCAGCTGACATTGGGCGAGAGGCGGGTAACCCTGGACAAGCCGCCAGTCTAAGTACATATGTCCTATGCTTAATTTTAATATTATAATATTATTATAATATATAATCATATCAATATATGCAAAATATTCTAGGACTGTGACCTGCAGTAAGATTAAGCCCCCTAAAGAAACATGAATGCAGCATCAGTGCCATTTAAGATTATTCCCCTCAACCTGAAGGATATTTTTATTTACTGTCAAGAGCTTCTATTCCCAATGTGAAACAGAATCTTTTGTTTTACAAAACTTTTTTTTCCAGTTTCTTATTATTTAATGTCCTCCAGTTATCGCAAAATTGCAATTAAAAAATGTCTCAGTACCAGACTATGACAATATATACCATGATATTACATGGTAAATTATTCTTTTTTTTTTTTATTATTATATTTTATTAAATGACTGCTATTGAGGCTGCATTGCTTTTGTTTTGGGTTGTACATACATAATTCAAACTTTCATTGGCAGACAATTTTTGCCAATTATTTGCACGTTTTGGTCATGGCTGGCTACTTTTATTTTATTTCTCTAAAAAAGGAAAGTAGAAGCACCACTATAGTAGCCCAAAAAAAAAACTAAACACAGCTCTAGATAGGCCTTTCACATTTTGTTTCACAGCCATAGCCACAGCCACTGCTTGGCAGGCCAGTTGGTTGGAATCTGCTATTTTACAGCTAGATGCCACTAATTCCCACACACTGGTCCTTTAAATACGTGGTGGTGGCGGCGTTCAATTCATAAAAGTTTAATTTGAAATTAAAATACAGAGAGACAGTTGAAAGGTACAGTATAAGGATGTGGAAATACATTTCATAATTAATTATATACCAAAATTAAATTAACTTGATGCTTTGAATGCACAACAGTTGCATTGCAAATGAAAATTAGGTTAGAAAATAAAACATTTGCCCAATTTGCAACGTGACTTCTGCTGTAAACCACGCCCACTTCTGGTCTTCTATCTGAGTAAAGGATATTAGACAGATAGTTTTGTTGGTTGAACAGATACAGATAATGACATCTCTGTGCACCTGCACATATAAAGATATATTCCCAGTAGACTCTGAGGATATCAGTATTAGATAATTATAATGTTCATTTGCATCTACATGTGATACACAAGTGCTACATGCTCACTCAGACACATTGAAATGCATCTTTGGTACTTTAAGATTCAGCCTGATGTCTGTCTTTCTGTTTAAAAACTTAAACTCATCACTATCAGCTGAAATATTTAAAAAAAAACTCCTCATTTCTGCATCCTCTTACCTGCTGACGTGTGTCCCCTGGCTGTTTTCCCTGCTCCGTGTTTTTGTGTCCGTCCTGTTCTGAGGCTGTTTCCAGACTCTTCAGGAGGACCGGCTCTGTCCCGTACTGAGGATCAGAGGACAGGAGGATCCCAAAGCCTGGCCTTATTCAGACTGACAGCTGGGGTAATCAGGTTACTGACGCACTGGGTGGCTGCTCCATTTTAAAGGAGGGAGAGACGGGATTCCTCTTTTTCTGTCTGTGTGTGTGTCTCAGTGTGTGTGTGTGGTGTGTGCAAGAGACTGGGGTTACTGAGTTGAGTTTAGTTTTGTTATTGTTGGGCAGACATGCTGAAAATTGTATTTTAGACCAGGGGTTCTCAACCTTTTGTTACTTAAGGCCCACTTCTGATTGTTAAAAATGTCAGAGCATTCCAAAAATAAATGAGAAAAAACATAACTCGACAACATGAATCAAGATTTAATGTATTCAGGGTCAATATTTCTTCACTGCACACTTTGGAGCTTTTACTGGCACTTAGTTGTCCCCCACATCACTTTTTCATTTCAAAAACCGATCCATTTTGTGTCACTGCATCTGAGGGAATATTAGCTAGCTAATGTGTGACACTTGTTTTTATTGTTATTTTTTAAAGATATTTTTCAGCCTTTTTTGCCTTTATTGTACAGAGTGAGGTCATGTCTAGGCACACAGGAAATGGGAGCAGAAAGAGCGGTACGACATCCAAAGGTTGCCAGCAATGGTACGGATGGTAATCATTCTGCTACCAAGGTGCTCAGCAAAACACACTTTATGCTTTTTAATTTGCTATTTTTCATTTATGTGAATTCTTGAACACATACAGAGAAATAAAAACTAGCTAACTTTATAAACTACCAAAACATATTCATCTATGTATCTATCTACAGTGTAGTAGTGTTATTTTTTTCATTTAAATTTAAAAAGAACCTAAATGGTGCTAAATGTGTTTTGTATTAATATGAATTGGCGGGATAATGTATACTGATTTTTATTCATGTTTTAATTTGATGTCCCAGGATTAATCATATCAATAGTTATTAACAACAATTTGAGAGGGTTCTACACTACAGAAGACAGAAAACTTGAACGCCAACATACTGCTGAAATTTCCAACCAGAAGCTCGGAAATTATGACTTTCCAGTTCAAAACAAACTCACCATAATGCATGAAAACTGCAAGGAGAAGAAGAGGGAGGCGAGATAGGAAAGACATATACTTGCTTTTTAACCCCGCATTTGTGTTTGTGCACACATAGCACCAATTTCTGACAACATGCACAACCATCGCTCCTGTTTGTCTCTGTTAACAGAGACTCCAGTCTGCAGTGTAGCCCAGCTCGTTCACTTCATGCTGCATGGTCAAAGAAAGTTTTTGTATCACGCTGACACTCCTTTCAATATTCACTCTCTCTCTCCTCAAGCCTGCTTCACCCTTTTTCAGCAGCTGATCATGTGAGCAAGCGTGAACACGTCACGTTTATTAGTTGCAAAATGCTCCCTTCAGTTCACCGTTCACCACAAGCATGAGCAGGAACATGAATGAATGCTATCTATCTATCTATCTATCTATCTATCTATCTATCTATCTATGATGATATCTATGCTTCTTTCGATGCTTCTCCTATTTTTCATCTGAAAATTCTGCCTGACCAGAAGCTTCATCTCTAATAGTCTTTCATGCAGATATTTTACAGTCACAAATCCAGTCCAGGCCAAAGTGGTAACACTTCACAGCGGAGAAACACTGATTTTGATGCCAAAGTCATTACATTACATTGATTTTCTCTACTTTTCTGTGATATATTTGAAGGAAAATATCATTTACCAAACTATAAACGCCACAGAGTGTTTGAACTCCTGGGATCTGCAGAGGTTAAAAAAAAAGCCTGATGATATGGGGGGAATGTCAAAAAGATCTCACACACTCTGTGCTATTCATGACTCTTCTCAAAGGGAGTCGATGCTGACAAAAGGGTCTCTTGTGAGACATCCTTAGTATTCACAGGCAAACCGTGCACAGTGCGCCTCTGTGTGCCCTGTGCCCTCAATCAGCCAAGTTCCCTTGCATGCTCACCTCTTCCCTATGGGCAGCGCTGGTATGTGCATGACAGAAAGGATAACATCCTTCTCTCGCCAAGGAGGAGGAGGAGGGTTCACACAGCCACACACTGCTTAGCTGGCACTAACAAAAGCCACATCTAATGAAGCACGTTGAATTGCACATCTAATGATCTCTATGACTGTGATGAGGATGAAACAGTTATCCATATCTTCTGTGCCATTTTAAACAATGGAGGCTCTGGAATACAACATGTTTCAAGATAATGATGTCTTCACGGCATATTAGAGAGACTAAAATAAAACATGCATCCCCTCCTTCAGCTGGCTGGGTGCTGAGCCTCGGGCTAAAGACAGTGGTGACTCATGAACACTCTTCTCAAACAAAGACATGCACACTGTGCGAGTCACAGAGAGACAGCGCGTACAGTAAACACACACGATGACTGGAGTGCAATGTTTTCATGTGTTTGTGGCTGTGTGTGTGTGTACACTCTTAGAAATAAGGGTTCCAAAAGGGTTCTTTCTGAAGGGCTAAGGTTCTACCAGGAACCAATTTGCTTGTTAGGGTTTATTAAGGGTTCTTTGTAAGATTAATGGTTCCAATCAAGAACCTTTTTCATCAATCTTTGTGCCATAATATAAATGGGTTCTTGGTAGAACACCCTAGGTCGGTTCGAGACAAAACCCTTGGAATTTACACGGGTTCTCGGTAGAACCCTCTGGGTGGATTCTAGGTAAAACCCTTGGAATATAAACAGGTTCTCAGTAGAACCCCCTGAGTGGGTTCTAGGTAAAACACTTGGAATATAAATGGGTTCTTGATAGAACCTCCTGGGTGGGTTCTTGGTAAAACTATTGGAAAATAAACAGGTTCTTGGTAGAAACCCCTGAGCGGGTTCTAGGTAAAACACTTGGAATATAAACTGGTTTTCACTAGAACCCCCTGGGTAGGTTCTTGGTAAAACTCTTGGAATATAAATGGGTTTTCTGTAGAACCTTCTGTTTGGGTTTCTTGGAAAAACCTTTGGAATATAAAAGGGTTCTGGGCAGAACCTCCTGGGTGGGTTTTAGATAAAACCCTATGCCTTTTCTAGATAAAACCCTTGGAATATAAAACAGTTCTCACTGGAACCCCCTTGGTGGGTTCAGCAAATTCAGTAGTTGGAAAGGTTCTGGATAAAGAAGGTTCTGGGTGGAACCATTACACAGGTGCTCTGTAGAACCTCTTATAGGGGTTCTGGGTGGAACCTTTCACAAATTGTTCCAGTTTAACCCTTTATGTTTTATTCTAAGTAGCACTCTCTGAAAGGGTTTCAAGTGGAACCTTTATAAAAGGTTCTACCAGGAACCAAAAAGAGTTCTCTTTTGGGGACAAGCCGAAGAAAGCTGTATGGTTCTAGTTAGCGACCTTTATTCCTCAGAGTGTGTGGGCTGTTTGCTCCTAAATTGTTTGTCCTCGCTGACACACGGATGCTTTTTCAGGATTTTTGTGAGTGTTTGTGACGTTCGTTCCACCTGCTGTACGTGTCCCGAGGTCCACAATTGACATTTTTAATAATACTGCGCAAGTCCTAGAACCATTTTTCTCACCACCCCAGTCTATAAATCATTACCCTCTTCTCTGCAATTTGGTGCCCTGCAGTTCCCACTTGATCAGCTGGCATTACGGAGACGGAGAACGAGGCCACTGGGTAAAGATCCAATAAAGTTAATCAACCTCGGAAGCTATTACCTTCAGATAGGCCGTTTGGCTTCAAAACAAATCTGCAAATAGGCAACAAAACTCCACATCAGGCTCTCATGAACGCCATATGATGTGATGTAGGGGAGGCCGGGATGGTCGCAACGCTTTATGTTTGAGCATTACCCAGCTGCGTTTACGTGGGCCTGAGGCAATCAGATTAACAGACCAGTGAAAGAGCCTCATGTAAACACCTCAATCAGAAGAGACTGATCTGATTGGAGTGAATTTTTAAACTGATTGAGAGGGTTGGTGTAAAACTTTGGTAATCTGTTCAAAAGGAAAATAATAACCATGTGAACGCTAAATCTGATTGTTTCTCTGTGGTCAGTTAATAAATGCTGCAGCTTCTCAACACTAACAACAGTCTCAGCTGTTGTTTTGCAACTACTGAGAAAGTGACAGGGTTAGCCGAGCAGGAAAGGCTAACATTAAGCTAATGCTAATGTTATACCATTACAACACTGGATCCCTTTCAGAAGCATTGTATTCCAACCTTGAACTGCAGTGTCTTCTTGATAAAATAAATCCAAAATAATATATCCAACACCCAATGTTTGTAGTTATTTATCTGTTTTTGCGTATTGAAAACAGCCATTGTTGGCATGTTTTTATCTGCCAGGCTGTGTTCCTGACCAGTCAACCAATCAAAGGTTGTGTTCCTGACTTGTCCACCAATCAGATGCTTTGTTCCTGTCTTGTCAACCAATCAGAGCTGGTGTTCCTGACTTGTCAACCAATCAGAAGCTGTGTCCCTGACTTGGTACAATGGTAACGCGGTTATCGTCACAGCCCTAACTGCAACTCTGCAATTATCCACACCACATGTGAACAGAGCAGTTCAATGTCCGGAGTGAGCGAATGGGCGCTTTTTAGTCAAACTGACAGTGTTACAACTATCCCGGTGTTACAACACCCCCAAATCTCCCCTACAATTCCTCATTTGCCTGGGAATCTGCAGACCTAAATGGCGGTCATATGCTTCACTCTGTGAAATCCCACAGTACTTTGCTTGGCTCGTGTTTTTCTCCTTGGAGAGTTGGAAAGGACGTTAACCCGAGAGTCACGGACAAGAATGCTCTGATGCTGACCTTTAAGGTCATCTGTTCCCCGAGGCAGGAGGGATGTCATTCATCCAAGCTTTCATTTTCACAGCTCCGAATGTGGGAATTCACACTGTTCATCACTGAATAGGAGGAAAAAATCCAAGAAATAATATTATACGATAGTACATTATTAACACATTATTATCAACTATCACTCTTAGAAATAAAGGTGCTAACTAGAACCTTAAGGGGTTCTATGTCTTGTCCCCATAGATGAACCCCTTTGGCTCCTTGTAGAACCCTCCCAAATTGGAACCCTTTTAGTTCTACCGAGAACCCAACATAAAGGTTCATCCCTAAACTTGTGAAAGGTTTCACCAGAACCCTCTATTAGAGGTTCTACAGAGAACTCTTCTATGGTGTAATGGTTCTACCTTGGACTCTGTCTTGGGGGTTGATCCAAGGGTACAAACAAGAATGCACCAAAGGGGTTCTAATGTGAGCCTTTTTATATTCAAGGATTTTATCAAGAACATAGTCAGGGAGTTCTACCGAGAACATTTTTGTATTCCAAGGGTTTTATCTAGAACCAACTAAGGAGGTTCTACTCAACTCCTGTATATATTCTAGAACCAGCTAAGGGAGGATCTACCAAGAAACTTTTTGTATTCTAAAGGTTTTATCTAGAACACAACCAGTGGGGTCCTTCTGAGAACCTTTTATTTTAGTAAAAAGGGTTCTAATGAGAACTTCTTTTAAATTCAAAGGGTTATATCTAGAACCAACCATAGGGGTTCTAATGAGAACCTTTTGATATGCTGAGGGTTTTTATCTAGAACACAGTCAGCGGGTTCGTACCCATGATGAAAATTGTTCTCTAAGGATCACTGAAATCCTTGGGGGGCGTTCTTCTGATGAAAATGGTTGGAACCCTTAGTCTTGACAAAACCTTTACTCAAAAAAGGAGTTCTTCAGGAGCAACTGGTTCTGGACAGAGCCTCAGCCATTCAGGAAGAACCTCTTTGGAACCCATACATTCTCAGATAGTAGATCAGGTTATGCCTAGAAGACTAGAAAACAAGGTCATTTAGAAGCCAACATCTTATACAGTGTAAAGATTCTGAAATAATCCCAAAACAATAATTCAATATATGCTACAGGCAGGAAGAACTCTGTTATTTTTACATTATCTTGGAACGTTCGAACACAGGTGCCTCTCTTTGAAACACCATTCTTCAAATGTTACTTTATTGTAAAAGATGCTTCAAAGTCAAAAGATGAAAAAAATCACTTCAATGGAGTCAGCAACAGCAAAACTACCTGCTGTTGGCTCAGAATGGCTAAAGATGCGGCTCCTGTGAAAGCTTTCCAGCAGACACGAGCAGAGCTGACCCCTCAGCAGGGAAATGGGAGGGCAAGTGTGCATGGCTGAGTGAAGACGTAACGCTGGATATCCATCAGTGTTAGAGACGGGGAGCGAGACAGAGAGACTGGAGGGGAGAGATACAATCTTTTCTCAGCGTCTAACTGGGTTTAGTTGGTAATCTCACTGGGTTATTCTGTGAATTTCCTCAAATACCCTTTTATCAATAGCATCAGCAACAACTGTCGGTTATGGGAAAATCAACACGAGGTTCCCCACAGTGAAAGGATCTGGCTATTCTCTACTGGTGTAGAGAGGCTTACTGGCATTTCAACCACACTTGAAGCATGGCTCTATTGTTGGCAGTGATAGTCGGTCTGTTTTAGTGTTGTCTTAACAATTATTGGATGTATCGCCATGAAATCTGGCGCACACATACAAAGTTTCCAGACGATTAATCCTAATTAGTGGTGATCTCCTGACATTTATTTTCATTTTCACTTATTTAGTGAATTATCTCTTCACTGAATAAGATCTTTGAGACGGATTTGGCACATGAATCAAGCGATCATGATGAATCAAACAGCGACCTTCGAGGCTGAAAAATGAAGGAGACGCGAAGTGCCAAAAACTGCAGTTCCTCAAATGGCCACATGAGGCTGTCTCCAAAAGCAAGTCGATGCCTTGAACCCATGCCAACTTCAGCAGAAATAATCATGCTTTACAAAAGAAAATGGTTTTGGTCTCTAAAGCTAATTTCCCCGTGCATGACATTCCTTTACGTGATATTAAGGCTTAAAGTTATGCATAATTAAGGGTGTGTCCTGCTTTGAGTGACAGGTGGGTACCGTCACTGATGGCTGGCCGCTAGGTAGCCGCTCCACCCACACCCCACCTCTTTGTCCATTTTTGGATTAGCCCGGAGGCAGGCGAAATCAGGGACCGCCAAAAGGGCAATGGGCACAGACACCACACTGCAAGTTTCACAGTAGCCTTTCAGAAACTTATGGGCGATGTCACGGAGGCTCCCTCCAATATTTATTATACAGTCTATGTGATGAATCCTAATGACTGTGATAATCCTCTGACTTTTCCTCTTATGTCACCATGAACTTAACATGGTTTTGGGTGAAATATTAACTATTGAAAGGACTGCCATGACATTTTGTGATACAGCTTTGGTGATCACCTGACTTTCTATCTTGCACCATCATCTTGTCAAACTTTAGATGTACCATATGATACAATATGATATGATAGACTTTATTGTCCCCTAAGTAAATTTGTAAATTATATATATGTATATGTATATATATATTTATATATACATAGCCAGACTTCTCTCTGCAGCACACAGTGCTGGAGAAAGGTCTGACTCCACACATACACATTCTGCTATAGGGGACAAAAACCTTCCTGCCTTGTTAGCATTTCTTAAAACCAATCACAACTGTCTTGGGATGCAAAGGATGCAGCTGTTTTCAGCACGTAGGTTACATTTACATAAAAACATCAAAAAGGATGTAATACTTTGGGTTATAATGGAATATTTGCAAAACTAAGAACATTCTCACCAGCTTCAGCGTAAGTTTTCCACTAATTCGCAAATGTTAGCATGCTAACATGCTAAACTGAGATGGTGAACATGGTAAACATACCTACTAAACATCAGCATTGTCACTGTGAGCATGTTAGCATGCTGATGTTCGGCTTTAGCTCAAAGCACCACTATGCCCAAGTACTGCCTCACAGTAGTGTTGTGGTAACCGAGAACGGTCTTGGTCTCAAGAACACCTTAGCTAATTTTGGCTCCAATACAAACGCAACACACTCCCTCATTTGGTTGAGGGCTAGAGAGCTAGAGGTGTGACAGCACTTGGTTTCATCCTGCCTTGGTCTTGGTTTTGACTTGCCTCAACCCCTCAAAGTCTTGATCTTGTTCGAGTTTTGATACATTGTGGTCTTGGTCATGATTTGGTCTCAGTCTTGACTACAACACTGCCCTACAAAGCAGCTAACATGGCTGTAGAGACTCTTAATCTGGTTTAGTTGTAACTGTGCCATTGGAAGAAGGGATATAAATCCGAAAGTGGTGATGGCCAACAGATGCCTTTGAACAAGATGCATTGTTGTGACAATGTAAAATAGAGTGCAATCAATCATGAGCGGGACATTCTTTCATTGTTGCCATGAATTCTAACCCTCAAAAACTGGTTATCAGCGATGTTGTTACAGCATTTACACTGCATCTTTTTCAAAAGGAAAATACTTTTTGGTCTGGTGTGATAAGGGATTGCTCATTCTTTTCTACCATGCTGCGTGGCATCATGTGCCACAACAACCGCTGCTGGCCACATAAGGATAAAGATAAATTTAACAGATAAATTCAGCATGCTGGAAAGATCAGAATCAAAGCATACCGTGGAATCCAACTGTAGTTCCTTCATTTGTATGTGAGACAAGAACCGATGGCATGTTATCCTGTGTGTTCACCTGCAGTGTATTCATGTATGCATGCATGCACGTGGGTTTATGTGTGCACATGTGTGCGTATTTATGCATGGAGGGGTAAATGTTTGTGTTGAAGCCAGAGGCACGCAGAGCTTCCTGTGTTGGGTTAATGCTCTCTGTGCTGCTCTCAGTGAAAACAATGGGCACAGCTCCATGTTTCTGAATTTCCCATCAGGGGGGCGATGATGACAATGGCCACTGACAGATTAAACACATTCCCTGTTTTATTGCAGTTGGCTGAGAATAATATGGTAAAAAAAAAAAAAGGACCCAAAATTTTCAATTTAATCTAATAACACTAACGATCCACTCTTTTCAAAGGTACATGGGGAGAAAATGAAGGAGGGATGCATTTAAATTCAGAGGGAAGAAAGGGAATACGTGAGCAAGAGATGCAGAGAGCCAAGAGGAGAGCAGGTAGAGTGAGGACAGTGGAGGGTAGAGGACTGAAAATCTACTTTCAAGTAAAAGTACAATTACCTTTAGAACAAATTACTGTGAAAACTGCCATTGGAGAGACCTACTTAAAAGTAAAAAGGTCCCTGGTTAATAAATTACTCAAAGAGCAAGTTACTTTCCATTGTAACATTTTTAAGGGTAAACTGCAATTGACCCATCCTAACTCCTGCCCCTTTTCACTGCTGTGATAGCTACTGTTTTACATTAGCTATCAGATAGCTAATGTTTGATGCAGATTAACTAGCTAATTAGCTACGGTTTTTCTAACACTAGCTATCAAATGCAACTACCTAGCTAATGATTGATGCAGATTAGCTATCTTGTTAGTTGGTGACTTGCTAGCATTAGCTCTAAGACTAACTAGCTAGCTAATGATGTGCATTAGTTAGCTAGTAATGAGAGAGTACTTTAAGTCTTTTGTGACATCTTTCCGGTTCTTCCTCTTTGATTTATTGTTTCTGTCGGAATTCTTTATTTCTGTTTTTCATTTCTGTATTTTTGCAACAATTGGTGTAGATTAGCTGGCTAGTCACATAGCTTTTTGCTTACATTTGCTAATTTAAGATGTGGTGATGCTGCTATGTGTTGCCCAGCAACACGCTCTGACAACATGATCAAAATTTGGTTTTCTTTCCAACGTAGACGAACACAGGACACAGTATAAGTACAGTAAACAGGAAAGAAAAGAGATGACCGAGGTTCCACCAATACCAAGCTTTCTAAATTGTTATTGCAGCACAGACTGAAAAGGAGCAGGACTAATTATGAAAGTAAGATTAATGCTGAAGCATTACATTAGGTTAACTGCTTTCTAAAGCTCACAACCACAGCTACAAGGTAAGTTAAAGTCAGTACATCAAGATTAACATTACATTAGCAAGCTAACAACATTTTCACCTGCAGCAGGTGACTTCAATATGCTTGTGGTTGTTAAAAGCAGAGATACCAGTGTTTCTCGGGAGGCACAGCAAGCACTCCATCGTGCACCAGGGTCTGTCATAATAGCGTGCACTTCGGCCTGTCATATCTACCTTATACCACTGATTACAAGGCATGTAAATGGTTGGACACAGTCCCCCATAATCTGATGTAAAAATGTGAGGGGGCGGGGGGTTCTGAAACAATTCTACCATTCGATGACACATCTGATGGAGTATGCTGCCCCATTAATTAATCCAGAGATATGCTGACGGTTCACAGCTAGGTCACTTTCAATGCAACACCACTATAATAGCTGCCCTTGGCAAGCTCCATATCCAGAGTACTGAAGATGTATGTCTTAATGATAGTAATGATATTGGCAGTCATGAATCAATCAGACATGCTCAATATATTCAGCTGAGAGTCGAGAAATTTATTCTCAGGGAAGTGATAGTGTAAGACAATCCACTTCCATTATTAGATGGCTCGCTCAGAACTTTAAGATAGATTAAGAACACGCGTTGAGAATAAAGACATTAATCACTGTTGATACTTGAGGGAAAATCCATTTATAAAAGACGAGTTTGCACATACTCAAGGTACCAAATACTATAGGAATGACTTTCTACACTCACGTTGCATTGAAATCCTGCCCACTGTCTCAAATCTCTTAAAAAAGTCATTCTTTTATGTGCATAAGTTTATTGCTATGGCTAAATCTGCCTTCATCTTTAGATACACAGTTCTTAGCCAAAGGCTTTTAGCCTTTTTAACTTTTGAACATCAAAGAATTTTAGAGAGTAAGAATCCTTTCCTTCCTTAAAAATAGACTCTGCCCTTGACTCTATATTGAGCACATTTTTAGAAGCAATATTACTTGTTGCTGGAGTAAAAGGCAAGATAGCACTCTAGTATTCACTCCCAGCTTTCTGTCATGACTGCCTCAGATTTAAAAGGTGACGTTATAGGAGATTTTTTGTTTTGACCTGGTTTCACCCGCTCGTTCTTATTTTTAGAAAGAGAAAATGTTCTTATTGTTTTGTGCACATGAGATATTCTTTATCTTGGAAATCTCAGACAGTAAGAACTGCAAATGTGAAAATGAACAACTCCTCAGAGAAGCATATCTTGACAACATGACGCTCTAATGAGCGTAAAAAAGTCAGTAAATTCACAGAAAGTGAATTAAATGTGCCTGGAAATGGTTTGGGTTTTGTTTTTTTAAGGGCTTGAATGTGTTAATTTAGAGGAGACATATGAGGCTAAACTAGTTCAGGACATTAGCATTTCCCCCCTCCTCCATCTTGACTGGATTTAGCTACTGCCTCAAGTTAGTTAGGTAGAATAAAATATGGAATTACCAAGATGTCAATTCATCAAGATAGATAAAGGAAAAGAAATGTTTAGCTTCAATCTACGTAGTCAAATATGTGACTTAAGGTAGCTTAACCACATTATTCTGCATCAAATCTAAAAGGCTGAAAAGAAAATTTGACAAGGCAGTTACAGTGTCTGTACAGCTAAGCTGAGTAAAAGACAAGCTCGCACTATTCACTCCCAGCTGTCTGTCATGACTACCTAAGACTTAAAAGGTGACATTATAGGAGATTTTTTTTTTTTGTTTTGACCTGGATTCACCCACTCGTTCTTATTTTTAGAAAGCGAAAATGCACTTAATGTTTTGTGCATGAGATATTCTTTATCTTGTAAATCTCGGTGCATCTCCTGGGAAAAGCAACAAGATGAAAACAAGACATAACAATACAAAAATGACGTAAAAGACATAACAAGATGAAAGAAGATGAAAAGTACATAAAAAACGTGACAAGGCAAAACCTACATAATAAGGAAAAAACGATATAACAAGATGAAAAAAACATAAAAGATCTATCAAGACAAAAATGATTTAAAAGATATAAGAAGATATAAAAAGACAAAAACTATGAAAAAACATAACAAGGCAAAAACAACGTAAAATGCGTAACATGACGTAAAAAGAAAAAAACTATGTAAAAGATGAGACAAGGAAAAAATGCAAAACAAGACGTAACAAGACAAAAACTACATAAAAGACGTAACAAGGCAAAAAAGACATGAAAAACATAACAAGACAAAAACTACGTAACAAGGTGAAAATGACGTAAAAAATGTAACAAGACGAATAATGATGTAAAAGATGTAACGTGACAAAAAACTGCGTAAAAGATATAACGAGACAGAAACTACACAAACAAACGTAACAGGACAAAAACTACGCAACTAGCCGAAATGACGTAAAAGATGTAACAAGGCAAAAAGGATGTAAAAAAAACGTATCAAGACAAAAACTCTAATGCGGTGAATTAAAGATTTATTTCAACCAAACAGCCAGAGTTGGTGATTGTTGGAGCAGTGGAAACAAATGGTACAAATGTCATTCAGAGGGAAACTTTATACTTATAGTACATTTCAGAGCCTGTATGTTTTCACTTTTACTTGGGTAAGGAAGTTGAATCAGTATACTTGTACTTTTGCCAGTCTTTTTTTTTTTTTTTTTTACATAAGTGTCTGTACTTCTACTTGAGTAAAAAAATGTGTGTACATTTGCTACCTCTGGAGAAGCATATCTTGACAACATGTCTGCTCTAATGAGAATAAAAAGTCAGTAAATTCTCAGAAAGTGAAGTAAATGTGCCTGGAAATGGTTTGAGTTTTGTTTTTTAAGGGCTTGAATGTGTTCATTTAGTAGAGAGCTGACAAACTCAAATCTTTTTCAGAAGAGAGAGAGAAATAAGCAAAAAAAAAAAAAAAAGAACAATGCAGTGGAGAGCAGTCCCTCGTATCCTTCGATAAAGACGGATTTTGCTCATTTCTAACAAGAGCTGTGTCCTTGTATTAAACACCATTACATGCACGACTGAGATAGTAACAGATGATGGGTTTTTCAATGCCACCATGGGCGCATATTGACTGACAGCAGGGAACTACAGACTTTTCTGTAGGGGAGATAAGCAGAGCAACACTTGATTGCAAAGACAGCTACCCGATAGAAACAATTTGGGATACTTGAGCAGTTTTTGTCGATGCCTCAGAGGCTGGAAAAAGAAATGATTTGTGCAACTTCTCTCCTCTCTGTATACTGGTAATCTTCCTCGATCGTTATGGGTAAAACTGCAGATTTTGCACCTTTGTTCTGGATTCATCGCCATGTTGTGTGTTCCTCTGTGAGTGCAAAGGGCTGAACTGGAGGGTTTTAAAGACTGTTCATGCTGCTCCTGATCAGAAAAAAAAAGAGACAGAGACAGAGTGGGAGCAGGAGAGAGAGACTCCATCCTTTTGGAACTACATTTTGTCATTTTCAGCGTTTTGACAGAGAGCACTGACTACAAAAGCAGCGACGTTGAAAGAAAAAAAAAGGGTTCTTCAAGATTTCAGGCTGCCTGGCAAACATAACAGATATAAAGGGTGTACTGTGCCCTATGCCTTCAGTTTACACCATTTAAGGGAGATTATCACTCAAAAAAAAGTGAATACTGCAATGTGCCATTGTTTAATCCTCACAAAATGTGATGCAGTATCTACTTTGATTTTAAGTTTGGGAAAAAAGCAAGCAAGGAGGCTGGATAAGCTTGTGAAAAAGGCTGGCTCTGTGATCGGAGTAAGGATGGACTCTCTGGAGGAAGTTGTGGAGAGAGACACAATGAGGACGGTGGAGGCCATCCTAAACAACATGGATCATCCACTGCATAACACCTTGATGGACCAAAGAAATAATGGTGGTGGAAGGCTTCTCTCTCTTCGTTGTAGGACAGAGAGATACAGAAGATCTTTCATACCAACTGCCATCAGACTCTATAATTCTTATACAAATAGATGAGACTACAGACAAATGAATTTCCCCTTGGGGATCAATAAAGTATTTCGTATTCGTATTCGTATTCGTATTCGTACTTACAAAATGTCACATTTTTAGGAAAATAAATGCTATTTTTATTGTAATTTAATTGTTCAATTGTTAATATTAAAATCAATACAGCTGATGTATGATTAAACACAATTTAAAAAGTGATTTAAAGTGGTATGTCATTCAAAGGTAGCAAAACCATATAGCATCCACAATCCAATCCTCAAGAGTCAAAAACTGACATGGCAGTTAGGCTACAGTTACTGCAGAGCTAAGCTAGTTACGTTAGCTAAAGCAGGAATTTAGCTGCTTTTCTCACCTGTGTCACAACTGGTTTTTAGCAACTGCCTTAAGTAGTTTCAGCATAATGAATACAACAAGATGTCAGTTCATCAAAATAGATAAATTAGGAAAAATTGACCTTTAGCTTCATTTTAAATAGTTATATATATAACTATATATAAGCCTGGCTACAGTGCAGTTAGTGCAGTTTGGCTTGGTTTTAGCTTAGCAAAGCGCAAATTCTACATGCTGATTTCACAGAAATAATACATTGACCAAATATGTAAGCTACTGCTTTTTTGTTTTATAGGGTTCAAAATATAAATAAACAAACAAGATTTTTAGAAAAGCAATTCTAAGAGTGAAGAGTGAAGTCCTTCGTTTACAGGGATAATAATTCAAATTTAACCTTCAGACAGAAAGTGTAAGTGCGTGTTATTTTAGAAAGGAAATCAAAATGGGTCAGGGTATAGGCCTACGTGCAACAAATCAGGTAAAGGTAGGCTCGAGGTAGAGAAAAAAGTGGACTGATAGGGGAAACAAGAACATGAACATTACATGAACATAGAAGCAGAACTATAGTAAGATTTCCTTGCAACTAAGTGATAAGAAAGGTAAAAAAAAAAAAAAAAAAAAGAAAGAAAATCTTTGGTCAGGGACTCTCTTAAGAGGCAAACATTTGCAACTACTTTTATATGCATGTATGGATGAGAACCATATGTTTGAGGTGATGAGGACCCTGATGAAAAATTCAGGTCCTTTAGTTAGAGGTGAGCTTATATGAAAAATTCATCAAGTCAAGTTATTCCAAATTTAGACTTCAGAATTGGGGAAAACAGAAACAAACAAAAACAGAATATAACAATCCCATCACTGTATGCATACTGAAGTTTTTTTTTAATCCACTTTTAAAAATGACCTTTTTACTGTCAGAGTTGTTCATGGTGCCTGAGGGATACAGTGTTTATCTTATCAGGTAAACAATCAATTTATTTAGCAAGTAAAATGGTTTTTATCCATTTGAAAACACTGGATTACCATGATACTGGTACTGAATATTACACCGGCTTCTATTTAATTACAGCTGTAGCAGTTAGTGTAGATTTATGAACAAATACAGCCCTCTCAGAAATGAATTAGGGACAAACTGTGGACACTGCAACAGCACCCAGGGTGACGTTCTCTTGTTTAAAGAAAAACAAATATTATTTATTGGACAAAACAACCTCACCTCAAGCTCCATTTAGTAGCTGTTCTGGAGCTACCATATGACCTTCATCAGCAGATGGATTTTGCACGGACGTGATCAAATTGTAGATGTTTATATATATATTTCTTTACTTAACTTAGCACCTACTTTAAAGTTGACTTCATTCTAGAACACAGAAACCTGCTGATGAGGATCATGTGATATGATTGAAAGCCCCGGCACAAGCTATAACTGCTGGTTCCAAGGTCAAGAAATGACCGAGGGTGTGTCCTGGTGCTCTAGGGGTTTAAAGGGATAGTTTGTATTATTTGACGTGAGGTTAGTGGCGGTCTCCACACCCCTTGGTTTGGAGAAGGAGAGAGGAGGTCAATATCAAATCAAGTGCACGCTATTTTTAGAATATTTTCACCGCTTTACCTTGACCTAAGACAGCCTTCTTCGTTATATAAGCCAAATATTGATGTTGTTTTGTGCTTTAAGGAGTTAGTTTTGATTCACCAAAGTCACACAATAACACAAACAATCTAACCAGTCAAGGCAGCAGTAGCAGGGGCGTAAATTTAGACAGTGCAGGCATTGCAGGTGCACCGAGGGCCATGGGAAGGGGGGGACCCACAGAGAGAATGGCCCCTCCAATTTTCCCTGCATTCCTATTTGCTTACCTTTGCATTGCTATTTTTCTTTTTCCTTTCGTACCTACTGCAGCTGCCCTTACAAAATACGTGCTGTTGCATGCAGTATGCATACAATTGGGATATACTACTTTCTCATTAACATTGCATCTTGAACTTTGACCCTCTTGCTCATACACCCATCACAAAGGATTGTAGGTCAGAATGGCCAGAAAAGCATGCTGGCTTTCATGACTGCAAAATGCAACAGATGCAGTATAGGACATTGTGGTACTTTTAAACACTGCATTTTACATACTATACTGAATCTTTTTCTGGAATACTATGGTATGGTATGGTAGTATGGGTACTGGAACGCACAGAACGTGTTAGGTGGAGATCGGGTTCTTGAGAGTGATTCACCACCATTGCCACCTCGGTAATGTGAGATTAAAAATGGTGTCATCGGCTTTATATGTTTTTGAAAAGGCAAACTCATCTCCATCATGGTTTTCTTTTTTTGGGCGGTAAATTCGCAATCTATTAAAAATTAGATGTTTATTCTACATAAACTATAAAACTATTAATAATCTATTAAAAATGATTCAATAAAATTAATAATTTCTTATTAGCATTGGTACTTTTGTCAAAGCAGTAATTGCTGGGTTATATGTATGTTGTGCATGTATGTTAATGTTGTCCAGTGTCAATCTTTATTTGATCATTTTATGAAACACTGCATTAACAACAGCTAGTTCAGGTGCAAAAACTGTCAAGGGCCTGCCAAGCTGAGCACACAGACGCCCCCCCCCCAACCCCCCTCCTAGCAGCAGTTCGGCTGGCTTCAACATTACGCTGCCATCAGTGGCGTGTCAACAACCATGCAGTAGCTAACATTGGATATTAACATGTGTGTGCTTCATAAGTAAGCAGCATACACTAGGTCCCATCATTATAGCTTGCACGGGGCCCATATAACTACCTTACAGTCCACCAGCAACTGACGTGTTCTGTGAGGTAAAATTACTGTTTCTGCCAAAGGAGTCTGATCGCATTGGAGAGAACAATATTTGGCTTATATATAATTGTGGTTTCCTTTGGAAAAGGCTGTCTGACTGTGAGGTAAAGTGATCAAAATATTCTGAATATAGCGTACACTTAAAATGATTTTTTTAGGTTGCTGAAATATATTTTGCTGCTGACCCCGTATACAGCAGTACATCGTTTGGTTTCCATGCTCTGAGTCCTTGGGTCCACTCTCTGAAGTATACTGACTATGGATAAGTACCTCATAAAACCAGATTCCAAATAAACCAAACTTTCTCTTAAAGGTGCTGACCATGTCCAACCAACCAACATCCGTGGTTTGATTCTAGTTGTGGATCTTTGTCAGACATTACTGTCAACTCTTTAATAAAGGCATAAAATCCTCGAAAACACTAACCACTGAAGCTCAAACATTTTTCTGGAGTAGAAATGAACCTATGAAACCTAACAGAATGCAATTCTCGTTTTAATTAGATTTATAAATCTTGACTAATGCAGGTGTAATTTATCATAATACTGTTGCTGAATTAATGTTTCCTTTGGGCCTGCACACAACACTGACATAAATTCAAAAATGAGTTAATACAGGTGGGGTGGGTGATTTGGGGACAGTTTTAGTATTAAAATCCATTAAAAGTTAATATAGCGTCCTGACACATCTGTCTGATAAGTCTTATCTCATACCAGTGTCTATAATAGTCTGTAAATAGTTATGTAAATTGTTTCCCCGTCCTTTTGACTTTAAGAAACTCAGCTGTGAAGTACAAAATACTTTGGATGCAAATGCTGACAGATGAATATTTAACATGGTTATTTATAAAACATTGCAATGCACAACACAGTGGAGCAGGTGAAGGAGAATCACTGTCAGTGTCCACAGAGCGTACAGCTGGCCGGTGGCAGGCCGCCACGGGGCAGACTGTAGACAGTTTACACTGAAGTAGGGCAGCTAACGACGTTATGTGCGCTCAAAATGTTCACCCAATGGCAGTGAGTGACTGATTCTTACAGTCACATTTAGACTTTCAGCTGATGGCATGTTGTTATCTCGCTTGAGGATACTTTGGCAGGGCACCAAGGCTGTATGTAGTGATTGAACTTTTTCATTGCTGTATAGTAAAGCTAACAACTCTTCATCGTGCTATCCCTATATGCTACATAAGAGCCGACAGTAAATCAATCCTCGAGGGAGAAGAAATAACAATTCCATCTTTCTTCCTGGTCACTTACAAGGCCCACTAATCAAATTAGCCTTAATTGAATCTAATTTGATGTCATTCATTTGCTAACCAGCCAGGCGTTGCATTTCAACATCTCGGTGGAAGAGAATAATTCATCTGCGATCAAGAGCAGAGCCTTTGATTTTAAAGGGATAGTTTGGATTATTTGAAGTGGGGTTGTATGGGGTACTTTGAAAAAGTAGAGCAAAGCATCAGTACAGAAGCAAAGCAATGAACTGCTATGAACAGTGTCGGCAGCAAAAGGTATTTTAGCCACTTAAAAAAGGTCCAGTTAAAAAAATCATCATCAGATTAAGTGTTGGCTATATTTAGAATATTTTGACCACTTCACTTGGACATCAGACACCCTTTTCTGACAGGAAACTGCCATAAGATAAGCCAAACATCGCTCTTTCAAAATCAACCAAACTCCATAGGCAAAAGTGATAATTAAACACAGGAGTTGCTGGTCTACTGCTGCCTTGATCGTTTAGGTTGTTTGTGGTATTTTGTGGCTTTGGTGTTTTTAAAAGGACAGTTCGGCTTCACTGAAGTCACATAATAAGACAATCAAACTAACAGACTGAGGCAGCGACAAGACAAGCAGCTCCTGTGTTCTGCAAGATTAAATTACTGATTTTGTCTATGGAGTTTGGTTGGTTTGGAAAAGGTCCACCCTGAAAAATTGATATCAGTTTAGGTGAACGCTATATTTAGAATATTTGCATCACTTCACTTTGGCATCTTGTAGTCTTTTCTGATGGGAAACTGCTTTTATATAAGCAAAATATTGCTCTCTCCAAACAAACCAAACTTCACAGGCAAAATCAGTAATTTACCACAGCAGTTGCTAGGCAACCACTGGCTCGATCGTTTAGTTTGTTTGTGTTATTCTGTGACTTTGGTGTTTTAAAAGGACAATTTGGCTTCACTGAAGTCACACAATAACACAAACAACCTAACAGATCGAGGCAGTGGTAGACCAGCAGCTCCCGCGTTCTGCGAGATGTGATGACCTCTGTTATTTGGTGAGGTGATTGGGTGATCGGGAACACCCGTTGCGCCTGGTGTTCCCAGGCTATTTAAGTCCCGGCTGGAGTCTAACATCTCTCTCTGCTTCTCCACAGGTACCCCCCCATCCTGGTTTGAGTCATGTTGTTTTAGCTATCCTTATATTTTGTTCCGCACTCTACAACACCTGCACCCACCACTTCCACTCATGCACACTGCACACACCACTGATCCTACTGATTTCCACAGTCTGTAACATGAGTGTTTAATTTGGTCATGTAATTTGGATTAATAAAGTTTCAAGGTTTCAAAGTTTGTTAAAACGTTGCCATGGTGTGCCTCGCTTTTGTTGTGGCCACTTTGAGCCAGGTCAGAACAACTGGGGGCTCATCTGGGAATCAGTAAAATGACTGATTTTGCCTATAGAGTTTGGTTGGTTTAGTGGAAGCAATATTTGGTTTGTATAACGGCAGTTTCCCGTCAGAAAAGCCTGTCTAGCAGCAAAGTTAAGCAGTGAAAATATTCTAAATATAGCATACATGTAAACTGATATTGATGTTTGTGGGTGGACCTTTTCTTGAGTGGCTAAAATACATGTTATCGCCGACCCTGTCCAAAGCAGTACATTGCTTAGCTTCCTGTGCAGGTAGTTCTGCTGCTTCTCCACATTGGCATAATGACTGCCATGTTCTTTAAGTAATATGCTGACTATGGATAAGAATCTCATTCAATCCCACTTCAAATAATCCAAACTATTTCTTTAAGTGATGCAAAGTGCAACAGAAAGTTTGTAAAAATGTGAAAATACATATAAAGACTTCCACATCTGCCGCTGTGTTTTTGTGCGGCAGGTTAGTGAGAGATTAGATGTAAGCTTTGCTTTGTTTTCTCAGACACTGAGTTGTACTACATCTGTATCAGCCCGCAGGCCCATGGGAGCCCCTGCTGGCCAACACAACCAGTGTTTGAAACAAGCACATTCAAGAGGCTCTCCCTAAGGCCAAGGAAAATGGATATTGATCTGGAGCCATGACTAAATGGATTAAATTACAGAGTAGTGTTGGTAGCAGGGCAGCAGAGAGAAGGAGACGAGAGGGAGGAGGAGGAGGAGGAGATGCGGGGAGAGACAAAAGAAAGGAGGAAACGGAGAGACAGGAGGTATTGAGAGAATCTATCCAAGTCTTTGCCTTGCAGACTGCTTTCTTTTTCCCTCATTCTTTTCATCAATAGCCCACCCAGCAGCCCTGTGCAATCACACCATACTCCCAAGCATCATCCTGGTCTTTATGCAGTTATGAGCCAATTGGCTTTAGAGGAATCGGCAGTCGGGGGGATTATCACTTTCTATTCAACCAAGGCTGTTGAATGGTAAGAATGCCAACTGCATGCTGGGAGCAAAAGAAGATGCATATCATGAATATACAGGAGCCAAACAATCCTTCAGAGAGCGTAAATCTGGGTGGATCTGGGCGAACGGCAGCGGTCACAGTCAAACCTGTAAACAGTTAATCAATCAGCAGCCCCTCTTCTTCACGGCCTTGCTGATGGGTCTGTGGGGCTGCGGAGAATTGCTCTCTCCTTTGAGCGTTGAGAGTTGATATTCGGGACATTCATGCGTTCACTTGTATGACAGGAATATCAAAGAGGTGAGTGTGAACTGCACTGTAAAAATGTCAATTCCAAGGCAACACAATTCAATAAAATTGAAGGGGCAGAGGGCTTGTTTAGTTGAATATGTTAGTCTTGTCTACCTGAATCATTGATCCTTTATCTGACTGAGGTTTCTGTAAGTTAGAATCTATGGCCCCGACCGTGGCTGTGAAATACCAACAGCCTAATTGTGCTGCATATTGATAAATCCATGGTGCTGAAGCAGAATTGTAATTGCAACTTTTTCCTTTAATCCCACCCATCTGTCTCTTCCATCATAAAAAATACAGGACCAAAATACTCGTTCATGAGTTCAGTTCACTACTTGTGTGCAAATGAAATAAACCGAGTCCATCCGTCCCGTTAAAAATTGACAAATCGCAAGTACGTGTACTCAGGGCATACAAATCTTAAAGGTACTATGTGGAATTTTCAGAAAATGGTGTTTATAAATAACATTGGTGACCATTAAGTTGTTTGCACTCTGTATGTACGAGTGAGCATACTGGGCATTGACCAAAACAGTGACATGATAGATAAGGTTAGGTGATGGGTGCTGGCCATTTGTTATTGTTAGCGGACTCCATTTCTAAGCTAACCTTAGCTAGTGCAGCACACTACATCCTTTGGATTTTCCCAGAAAAAATATTTACAAAGAAAATAGTCCACAGTCATGGAAGAGCTTTTTTTTTTAAAGATACATTACAATCCATTCACACATTGGCAATACAAAGCAATTAAAGCTATAATATGTGACATTTCCGCATTAAATTGCCTAAAAATGCTAGATGTACAGTACTGTGCAGTACTGTGTTTTAGGCGGGTGTGAAGAAATGCTGTAAAGTAAGAATGCTTTCAAAATATAAGATGTAATTGTTGATTGTTTTGAAGGCAAAGGGTGGTCATGCCAAACATTGATTTGATTTAGATTTTTTTTCTGTTCGCTCACTTTGCATTTTGTAAATTGATAAAAATAAACAATTATTTTATATTTTTGAAAGCATTCTTACTTTACAGCATTTCTTCACACCTTCACACATCAACTTTTGCACAGTACTGTGTGTTACATATTTTGTTGAGTTGTCAAATTCAGAGAAATCCATAATTTCTTAAAGGTAACAGTGTGTTTTCACCAGCTGCTGGTTGCTTTAACTTCGAGGAAAAACGCAGGATACATCAGATGCGTCAGAGAGTTAAAATGCGTCAATTCTGCAAATGTGACAAAACATAATGCGATTAAAACTTTAATATTACCTCGTCCCTGAGCATGATTTCTGCTTGAGTCATGTCTGATAGATTTTCATCAGCACGGTGGCTGTTTAAAAATGAAGATGACAACTCCCATGATCCCACGCTACTTCATGATGTCATCAAACTATATCTTGAGATGAGAGAAACCACTAGTGGCAAAATTTACACATTGTGCTTTTAACACAAGTAAATTGCTTCACGTAGTACCTTTAAACTCAGAATCTTCAATTTGAACTGACTGTTCTGAATCTTCTTTGTCACTGAATCAGTGGTTCCTGTGACTGAGAGCTTCCTGGTTAAAAACTTTTATAGATAAACAATAATAAACAATAAACATTAACAGAAGTGTTTCCTGTTGTAATCGTTCCTCCTGTTTGTACTGGCCGTTCCAAAACAACTGTGTAATAGAGAGCACAGTTCTGGTTCTGTTCAAAAATACACTCCAAAGTTTAGCTAAAGATAACGTGAGGCACAATTAATCAAATCGAGTGGGCAGAGAGATAGTGACGTAAAGAGGAAAGTTTGTAATAAAAAGACAGTAACTTTGGAAGACATCAACTCCAAATAAACTTTGGAATATATTTTACATCGGAAACATGTCAGGCAGGAAGCTCTTAAAGGACCAGTGTGTAAGATTTACAGGGATTTACTGGCAGAATATGGCAGAAATGGAATATAATATTCGTAAGTATGTTTTCATTGGTGTATAATTACCTGAAAATAAGAATCGTTGTGCTTTCTTTACCTTAGAATGAGACATTTATATCTACAGAGGGAGCAAGTCCTCTTCCATGGAGCGTTTCTAGAGCAGACCAACCACTGGCTCAAGACACGGCCTTTCTTGTTTTTTGTGAATTTCGCAGCCAACTGTACTTTCCTCTACACAACTGGAAGGGGAGGGTGAGACGAGGTGTTTGCAATCTGCACCACTGGCTGCTACTAAATCCTACACACTGGTCCTTTAAAGGGCAGTATGAATGATTACAGAATGAATGATTACAGCAAGCAAAACCTGTTTCAATGTACATATGAGCACCTGATTATTGTATTAAGAAAACACTTGAAAAAATGTGAAAGCATCCTTTAAACCTGTAAACAGGGCTTGTACAGGCATAGTTTTGGACTGTGAACGTCACAGCTTGGGCCAGTAACACACTGAACTGAAGACAGTCTGAATCAGTGTTGAACTTCAGGCTGTATAAACACGCTGTGATGCAAAAATCATAGTTTTAACTGAACTGAACAAAATTATTCACATCAGCAAAGTGATTCAGAATTTCCACCTCCAGTTGAAGTAACTTTAAATAGTCAGAATTCTGTTATTCCACCGATTAAAATCTGTAATTTGCTCACTTTAAAATTTCAAGGTTCTAAATCGGCATGATTTTTTTTTTCATTATGCTGAATAGTCAAGCAAATAAAAGGTGACTTCTCTTGCTGTCCATGATGAATGATCTGACTGATGATTGGTTGTAGCGTCTATTTCTTTAGACTTCAGCAGAAAAAACGTGGAGTGTTTGAAGCGGTTACCTATCCTTCATCATGGTTTGCACTGTTTTCATTTCACTTAGATACAAGACGAACAAGACGGGAAGTATTTCCCTATAATAAATAACAAATTTAAACCATTTAAAATGAGATAAATTAAAGCCCAGCTGGACAAACTAGACCCATGATTAAAGTTTCTGATAAGTAGATAATTTAATTTAATTCATTTGATTTGAAACTCACAAACTCTCTAATGATAAAAAAAAGAGTTGATACAACATGACTGATTATAGGTACTTTTTGTATATAGTGTGTATTTTTTTCCCTTTACATGTTGCTTTAATTTGTAAGGTGTCTTTTTATATAAATCATAATGTGCATTTTTAAAAATGTGTATAATTACCTTTCTCTGACATTTTGTTTACAAAGTTGAGATGCGCACAAGAAGTCTGATGCACCTGTACAGTCCTGTATCTTTACAGCTTGTTTTTTGGACACAAAAATGCAGCTTGTAATCCTCGTCTATATCAAAAGAATATAAGTTAATGTTTTTACAGCGTAGCACACATCATGGGAATGCTCCCAAAAGGTCACGTCTGCTGCTATTGTTGAAAATCTGAATAAGTGTTGTTTCAGAACCTAATTTTTCTCATCTACCATTCAAAATATCCAAACAAGCCCCACAGTATCTGCTCGTGAGATTTATTATAATACATATTTATCATGATCGAGGCTTATTTCTTCAACTCCTGAGCTCTAATCATAAACACTTTTTACCCACTCCACTTCATTCCCTTCAGGGCAGCGCTCCACTTCATGGGCTGGATTGAATATTCATAAAGACTCTTCTGATTTCAGATGACACACGGGCATCCGCCTATGCTCGACATATGCATAAAATGTGCATTAACATGGTTTTATTCCTGTCTCGCTGACGTGGAGAGTGGATGTTTATAGGACACTTAATGGAATCCGTCCCTCAGAGTGGCCATCAGATTGCATGTAATCCACCAAAAGTCTCTTTGAAGATCACAATTTACAACATGCATGACTGACAGCTACCAGAAGTTATCTGATGTGGAGCACAGCGGCGCTTTTACAGCTGGGATTGTCGTCGCAGCGCACTCCCTCCAGTCTGCAAGTATATAAATTGGCAAACACAGCGTGAAGCATATGGCCATTGCCCCCAACAAATTTGTTTCTTTTTTATATGTGGCCTAGAAATCTCCTAAACCATAAAGCCACAAAAATGTCCTCTGGGAGTGTGAGATACAAAGAAATTTGACAGTCCATGGAAGCACATAATCAGTCATTGCACATCATTCCAGTGTCTTGGTTCTAATTGCAATGCATTACAACTCTCTAGCTCCATCTGTTGAGACGTTTTCACAATTATGGACAGATGTTTGTGATTGTGGATACAGGAGTTACAGTCCAGCTGAGCGGAGGGTTCTTGCGAGGCATCGTCGACACAAATGTCAGCTGGGATAATGATTCACTAGCAGCCGCAGATTCTTATGTAAGAGCTGTAATTCTTCAAACATGCTCGACTGAATAAACTAATGAGGGGCTGGGTCGACTTCCTCGTTTGTCTCCAGCGAAACAATATTTTAAACAACCGTCTGTTTTTTTTTTTTTTTCCTTTATCTGCTTGTAATATTCAGGCTTCTTAAAAAGAGGGGGATGCTGCTAATCCCAGAATGCAGTGGGCAGCAGGACACGGCGTTCACACCTCATCAGGTCACCGGTCTATCACAGGGCTGACGCACTTGACAAACACATTCACACCCTCAGGCGGAGACAGAAACATGTCAAATTCACTCAGGAGAAGCCCAGGTGGCTGGAGCGGGTTCAAATCAAGGACCTTTTTGCTGTCCAGGAACGGTGGCCAACCCTAATAAGAACTTAATTCAGACTTGACAAGTTTTTAAAATGTCAGTGGGCCTCGTGTTTTCACAAAGTTCAGGCCTGAGTTTGTTTAAAATGACAAATACATGGGACGAAGAATCAGGCTGAATAGATCGGAAACGCTTCAAAAGGTACGATTCTGCAGACATCAGATTAATGTAGATTGTGCTCCATTTAAGATTTAACTCAAATTTTGCTTGTTTTCTTCCTCTTGGAGCAAAAGGAAGCATTTTTTTTAACCAGAATGGCAACAACTCAGCCAATCAACAGAAAATTCATCTGCAACTATTTTGATAAAGGAACAATCCTTCATCAGTTTTAGGCAAAAATACCCCAATTTTTTTAGTTTTTAGCCTCTCAAATGTGAGAATTTGATGCTTTTCTTTGCCATAAATGATAATAGAGATGCAACAATTCATTATTTGATTAGTCTAAAAGCTGTCAAATGTATCAATACTTTAAATATTTTTTCAATACATGTTTTAAAACAATACAACACTAACAATCAATAGCATCGAAAGGACCAGAGCTAAAAAAAAAAATAGGTATCAAGTATAATTTTTTTAGACTCGTATCGAACTTTAAAATTCTGCTATTGTGACAAGTCCAGATTATTTAATCAAAAAGATCCAACTATTACTATGTTTCAGTCATTTTTCAAGCAAAAAAATGTCCAACATTTGCTGGTTCCAGCTTCTTAAATGTAAATTTGCTGCTTTTCTTTGTCATTTATCATGGTAAAGTGTCTGGGTTTCAGGCTGTTGGTTGGGCAAAAACTAAACTAAAATAAAAAGAAATAAAAGAAATAAATAAATGAAGACATCACTTTGGGCTCTGGAGACTGTAATGAGCCTTTTTTCCACTTTTTTTTAAAGCATCTTTTAGACTAAACAATCAAGAAAATAATTGGCAGATTAAAAAATGGTTAAAAACTGACTGTATTTGGGTTTTAGACAAAAGACATTTGAAGGCGTCACTTTGGCTGTGGGAAATTATAATTTTAGCAGCCCTATTTTGAACACACGTTCCACAATTTGTAATTTTGTTGTCAGCAGCTCAAAAGGGTGGCACTGAGTTGCCAACTTGAAGCTTTAATTTTTAAGCCTCAGCTGTTAAATTTGAACAGCAACCACACATCAACGTGCCAACAGATACACACGGATGTACTACGAAATTATAAAGCTGATATATCAAACCTGTAAGAAAACAATTGCCTAATCTGGTTGTTAATTTGAAGTAATGTTATAGCATTAATTATGTTTTAATCATTGTTTTGCTCTGACCTTTATCTCTTGATTTTGAACATTTTAATGTTTTATTGTTTTAATTTTGCTGTGTGAGACACTTTGGGCAGCGTGCGTGTATGAAATGTACTTTGTAACTTGAAAAAAAGTTGAGTTCTTTTAGATCCGTTTTGCTCTTAACCAAATTCTGATGGAAATCTCTGGCTCTTTAGCTGCCAAATGTTCCACTATGTTCACCAGCTAATCGCTAACTTTGTCTGTCTGCTGTTTGGTGCTGAGCAGGTAGAGTAGAGTTGTTTTTTCGAACTTTTTTGCTGAAAACAGCTTTCTGAGGAATCTGGACACGATGCTGATGAGGTTGAACCTAAACAGTCACCTGAAAACAATGAGGTGGAAGACTGAGATGCTCCACAGAGGACAGACTGGAAATATATACCAATGTAAAAACATTTTATTGCTGCTTTAATTATCGTTACTGTGGTCAGCTTCCTTACATTGCCTAATTAATGCTCTTCTCAGTACTTTTTTTCCTGTATAGATCTCCTTCACACTCCTGTTAGTTTTGTTGCATCTGATGGTACAACTTGCTTTATCATTCTTATTAGTACATTCAAAAGAATCCAAAGAGCTTCAACCTGACCACAAAGGTTAAATCAGGCAGAATAACTGAAAAACACCTGTGTTAGTGCAGCACATTAAAAATGAGCTTTGTTTATATGGACTACACGCTAAAAGAAACTGGTTTGTAATCGCCATTTTATTTATCAAAGCAATGTAATGAAATACAACCCAAACATTTAAAACCTAAAACAAAGCAAAAATACAGAAACAACGACTGTGTCAAATCAAAAACGCTCTGTAAATGTGTGTGCTGAACAGTTTGTCAAAGTGAGAGGAGATATTTCAATCTTGACACCAAATAAGAGAGGACGTTCAAAAAAAGATCTTTAAAACGGGGGTCTAAAGTTTATTCTAATGAGGTAAAAAGTAATAAATACGACGATTCCGGCAGAAAATAAAGTAATTATATAAAAAAAATGACATAATTACATCAGGGACATCAGGCTGAAGGCTGACGAAAATGGACAATTGAGAATTTAAAAAGTCATACTGATAAATCCAAGTGTTAAACCGAGTGTCCTCACTAGACGTGTCTGTTCATGACAACAAAGAACGGAGAGAATCCACTCGCTCTTATCTGTCTGGTCGCATCATGCCCGGCCTGACTGGCATCATCATCGGTCGGGGATGACGCATCATGTGTGGTGGTCCTGGCATCATCTGCATGGGTCCTCCCATCGGCGGCCTCATGCCTCCTAAATGTGACAGTGAAAGGATACACAGCTTTAGGTTCTGACTTTTGGCAAAAGAGTCAAAACGGGTCACATCAGTGCACATTCTACCCAATCAGATATTAAACTTTCCTCTTCAGATTTTCTGAATTTGGGCAAAGTCGCATTTGATTGGCTTAAACCTGCAGTACATTCGGGCTGCAATCAATGATTATATTCACTTATATGTTAATTATTTTAATGATAATTAAATTGATCTTTTAATCTTTAAATATCTGAAAAAATAGTCCAAGTTACCAACAGATGTTTTAATGTACAATGATATAAAACAGAGAAAACACATTTTGACAGTAATTTTTTGCAGTCGATATACTATTAGGTTTATTGATTAAACAAAAATGACTAAGAAACCTCAGGAATCAGACAGGGGGTAAATGGGAGATGGATGATTAGTTTTGTTTTTTAAGCAGGCAAACTGTTTCATCTGTGAGGTCATACAGGGTGAACAGAATTATTCTGTTATTATTCTAACAACTTTATTTGTGACAATAGAAAATTAATTAGAGGGCACCAACAAAAAGCATAAGAACAGATAAAAACCTGTTTGTGGCCAATAGTCTGCTCTGTGCATGTGACAAATGCATGAATTAACTGCTGCAAACTTGTCTGATATGAGGTGAGAGCAAAAGCATCTTTCATTCTTTAACACAATGATTTTAAAAATGCCAACTGCTACGAAGCTGCTCTGCTCCAGAAATTTAATGCTAACTCACAAGGAACAAGGAAGACGAGCAGCAGCAGCAGCACCTGACCAGCAGACCAGCAGCTTATGACAGGCTATGACAACCCAACATGCGTTCTTTGCTTTGAGACCCTCTCAAATGAGTGTTTGAAACAGCCTAAACTTCAGCGTCGCTTGAAACAAAAGCACCATACAGAAGCTGAGAGCACAGACAACTTTGGGTTTTTAAAAGACATCTTCTGTGGGGCCCCAGCATTATGCTAATAGTAGTGGGCCTTGGGATGTAAAAGTTTGGGGACCCCTGCTTTAATGGTCTGAATTATCTTAACTGCTACAGTTTCTGTAGAAAGAAGCGTGTTTCTTACCAGGTCCACCAGGCATCATTCCATGTGGCGGAGGTCCCATCATGGGCATCATAGGTGGACCTCCCATGGGGGGTGTTGGCAGCATGCCTGGACGAGGAGGACCACCTGTAATACAAACAGCAAATATTCACGTACAATCAGTGTTATAAGACACTACTGTACTGTACTGTTCACAGGCATTAGCAGATAAACTTGTGTAAACACTATAAATATCAAAAAGAGTCTTTTTTTTTTTTTTTTCAAATGATGCTCCCGTCTCCTGGAGGGTACCTCAACATATGTCCACCAGCTGGTGTGGTTTTTGATGTCTGCCTCTTTTATACAAGTTTGGCATCTGTTCTCATTATTGAGACAATGTTTGTTCAGTATACTGAGCTAAAACTGATGCAGTCTAATAGAACAGACATGAAATAAACACTAGCTTCATGAAAGTTATAATAAAATTGTTTCAGAGAGGTATTGATTCAACGGAGGGCGTCATTTGTGTGCTGTTGAACTGTATTACATTTAATAAATGTGTTTGTCTTATTTACTCTAGTCAAATTGGTATAAATGAGTTGCATATTTCATGAAATATTGGAAACACGCCTCAACAACATATGTATGCAACATAAATTCAGTACCACAAACAGCACCCTCCAAAATAACTTTAGAGATCAGTCTACATCTGACCTCTCTAAAACAGTTTCAACAAAAACTGAACCCTACGACCTTGATGAAAGTCAGATTTATTGCAGGACTGTTGTATCAGACTGCTTTTGACCAATAAAAGTGTGAATTTAGCCACAAGTGATTTGGCCTCTATGGAGCTCTATCTGTTGTCTCCCTGAGAAACTCACACATCAAAGTGCTGGAAGAGCTTAAGAACTTAAGAAATCCTGCTAATCTGCATTCAAAGGACACTCAGAATTTAACTTAAATGTTTGCCTTTGTTTTAGCAGAGTCGTCTCCAGAACTCATCAATAAAGTTAGTTAGCAAAACTGATATGTTCTTATGTTACGTCCATGTATTCCTCTCGCAAAGTAAAACTATTTTCCCCAACACTTTTGTTGATCGTTCATTCTTTTCAAATTAATTTCAACGGTCCTCGATATCAAGCAAAATGCTGACAGTCATTCCCAGCTGAGTACGAATCTCGCTATCAAGAGCCAGTGTCTTTGTTATTGTTTAGTTCATCGAATTACTGCAGAGCCGAAAGACGATGGACTCACCTGGGGGAGGGCCACCAGGGAACGGTGTGGGAGGAATCTTTCCCTGTTGAAAAGCAGCCGCTGTCGGGAGAAAAGACAAAACATTAACACCCAAACAACCACACATGTATTTAATGTTGCTTTGTGTTCGTAGAGATTTAATTAAAGCCTGGAATATGGAATGCGAACAACAACACAAAGTTCAACATGTGGGGTCTTTTTTTAACATGTCTACACAGCAAAATACACGACATGATGTGTAGCTGACCATCTTTTTGTTGCAAAGGAGTATTTAGTGTGTAACACAACATTCCTCCACAGTGGACAATACTACGCTCTGGCACCACACTGACTTTGCATCTCTTATGTGGATTAGTGGTTTGTAATCTGAGAGGGGGCCCGAGTAAGCTGATGTACATAGGGCACTATTTAAGCAAAGGGCTTGCATAATATCCCACACACGTGCATAAGCATGCCTTGTTGTGTGGGATCTGTAACAGGCTTTACTCAAACACCGAGTTTATTGTCTTTATCTGACAAGGATATTATTCTATATGGAAAAGAAAATGCATGCTGTAAATCAGAATATGAACAGTTCACTGCACAACCCAAATATCATCATCAGTAATATGTTACTGCCACTAGAGGTCACTTTCATAATTAAGTTAAACTCACTACACACATGAGCTGCATCCCAAAGGGCTGACTCATTTAAAATCCACATTCAAGACTCTTAACAGGGTTCCCCCCATCACGCTGTGTTTTACACTCAGCAAAATGTCTATGTCTATAAATTCTCAGCCATCCACATTATATAATATTTAGACCTTCATCTGTCAGGAACCTTTTGAATGAGTGTCAAGATGTCTTAAAGTATTAAAAGCAAGTGGGGTTGCTCTCTCTTCGAGATTCAGTCAGTCATGTGTTCCAGATAACTGAGACAATAATTTGCTTACTTGTTTTATCGATCAGGCTCTGAGCCTGCTCCTCCATCCATTTCTGGTAGTAATCTTTCACATTTTCTTTGTGTTTTCGGCCACTGCAGTGAGTCTTCCTCACTGATGGCTGGAACAAAACAGAAGACAAATTTGAGGATATTTAGTAGCAACAGAATCCCCCAAAAAATCCTTCATGCTGTTCAACAAAATGATTTTGGATAACACAACACTTACCGAATCGTGTGTAAGGTAGGTGTCACAGTAATCACAGTAAAACCTGTAAATGTTAATATTACAAACAAAGATTAAGGTCAGTGCAAAAAAAAAAAATTGCAAATTTGAGACGTGACCTGTCCTAAAACTTGATACTTTAAACCAGAGCATATAATAAAATAAACTGACACGTGTTAAAACATTGTCTTTTTCTGGTTTAACAAGTTGTAACACAGAAATACAACTTTGTAAGCATTTTAGTTTGATCTGTAAACACTTGTTGAGCCATAATGTCCATATTACCAATAATTTCTTTACAAAAAATGTCTTGAAGGAATTTGTTTCATTTGCAAAGGCATCGTGTGTTTAATTATAGTATGTGGACAAAATGTCCAATAGCAAATTCTGAGATGTCAACAACTTTGTCCAGGAAGAATCTTTACTTCTGCAAAAAGGACATATTTTAAAATGTTTCATCTAGGGTGAAAATTATAACTTTAAAAAGAAGTAATAATTGATGTTAGTATAATGCTCCTAGTTTATATTAACTTTTTTGGCTACTTATTTTATTGTGATGCGTTGTTCTCTGCAGCAATGGCTCCACTCATGACGTCCACCTTGGAGGTAAATTGACGTTACTTTGAATTAGATTGTAATTTAAAACCATAATATTCCTTTAAAATGCATTACAGGTTTTATCCAACTAGTAATTATTTGCAGACACTCAAGAAACGCACTGATGTAAGCTGACAAACCTGTACCTTTGGTGGAGAACTCACCCACAAACAAAACAAGTTTGGAGTAAACTGATGATTTATTGCTGATCATATCTATCCACAGTTTATATTAATTTGAAAATATGTCTCTTCTAATTGATTAATTTTCTTATCAACTTACAAAATTATAAGTAAAAAGCCAAAGTTTCAGAGCTGAGTGCCTTTACCAAACAAAACATTTATTCTCTATCAGCGTGTACAAACAAAAAAAGCAGTTAAAGCGCATAACCTTCGTGATCCTTAAGAAACATTTATTTTAATCTTTATTTTTAATCCTTTTTATTACAACCTTTGGCCCCCCTGGCGTGACTGTAATTGTAGACTCAGGTGATACACAGAATGTGTTGTAAACTTGCTGTATGTCTGTTTCAATAAAGTTCTAATAATTAAAAAAAAAAAACTTTTCCCATTGGCCTAATCTGCTCTTATCCCTAGAAAATACAGTTAAACTGTTAAATCACCATTATCAGCTCTAAAACCAAAGAAAACCCTTTAATGTTGGGATCGACAGGATGAAAAAGACATTCCCAAAGCCTCAAACATATTCAGAAATCTTATTTAATATCACAGTCCTTTGTCTTTTGCTGGTAACTAGTAACATGCATTCACGTCGAGACATGAGTTCAGCAAATAGACGCAGCCCAAACAACACTCAAAGCGTTCATCTGAAAACAAACCTGCCCGTTTCTTCCGTTTTCAACATTTATTTTACCGTCTTTCGTCACTTAATACAAATATAAACAACATTTATGTTCGGTGGAAAGTGAAAATCAGATATTAAGCATTAAAGAGAAATAATATCTGAACTTACTTAGGCATGATCCGCAGCTGTCTCTCTCCGCCGAGAGCGCGATTCCTGTGCACCAATTAAACGTTCCCACCAGATGTAACAGCTACCCGCACTTAGTTCCGCTTTCACTGGAGCAAAGGTTCCGTTCGCTTTGTGAGAATTTGTTTCGTGCGAATCAGACACGATAATTCATTCAGATATAAGCTGCTACACGAAAAGATATTTTGTAGATAAATACTTCAAGTTATGTTTGATCCCCAGTGGACCCAATCTCACATCCTGACAGCAAAGCACTACTTTGTTAAATTAAGAACAAATTGCCTGGAAGTTTTAGTGTCATAGTGTAATCCACAAATAGGACTGATCAAAGACAAGTTTTGATTGTATTACAGTTAAAGAGCTTGCCCACTTTAAGTGTACTTTTCATGATTATTTGAGTGGTTGCCTATTGATTAACAAAAGTGAAGCAAACATAGCAAACTACCAGGTGGAGGAAATATCTTTTACTTGGTAAAAGTTTAATTACCACAATATAAAAACATCTCTATTACATGTAAACCTCATGCATTTATAACGTTACTGAAGTCTTATCAGAAGTATTAAAAGGCAGCAGAACAGCCACATGTCAGATGTTATTGGGTTGTTGCTGTTGATGTACAGTATGTAAGCAGCACTTTAATGTTGTAGCTGTTTGAGGTGAAGCCCCTTTTAACTGAGGCCACACTTCATATGCTATTTTAAGATTTAACCTAAATACAACATGTTCCATGTGATAGACATTGTGTCATTCATCTTTAAATAACTAGCGGGCAAAACTATAGGAGTCAAATAAATGTAGTAGAATAAAATACAATAAAGCACATTTTTTTCCTCTCACATGTAGAGGAGTAGCATAAAGTGATATGCAATGGAAATACTCACACACACAACCTTTGAAATGACGTCTTCAAATTGCTTCTTTTGTCCAAAACACAAATACTCTTCATTTATCATAAATGACAAAGAAAAACAGCAAATCCAAAATAGTGAATGTTTGGCATTTTTGCTTGAAAAATGACTGAAACTGTTAATTGATTAGCAGAATTAGAAACTAATTTTCTTTCAATCAGTTAATTCAACCGTTATCCAAAAATAAACAAGCTCAGCAACAAAAATAATCTCCACTAATAACAAGAAACTCCAAAAGGGGTACAGACAAGCATTATTCTTAAAAATACCCCACCAATTTATTATTCTCTTTGAAAATAAAGGTTTATTTTTCAACCAATAGATAGAATCGGTATGTTTGTCTTTATAGGCAGTATTAAGTTGATGATTCCAACAGTAGGTTAATGCATATATTGTAAAAGTGAGGAAAAGGGACATACTCGCCAACCCTCATGATTTTCCCAGGAGATTCCCATTTGTCATTGCCCTCTCCCTGTTTCCTCCCAGGATCACAGTTCTCTTGTGATCCTCCTGATTTTACCTGTTTCTGTCACTGTACAGTGTGTACAAACCCTACAACTCTAAAAGTCTACTGTTTCCACCCAGACAACAACGCAGCTACCAAACCAGACTTCCTAAGAAGAATTCAAGTTTCTTAAAGAAGGTTTTAAAGGAAAGGGGCATGCGTATTGTAAAATCTGCTGCATCAATTTTCTTTTAGGGGCAGAGAAAAAAATTAATTGACGAAAGAGAACTCATGAACATTTATTCCAGAGATTTATGCAAGTTCACACTAGAGGGACAAATTATTCTGTTTTCTTTCCTGAAGATTTAAAGTAAAAATAAAAGTCACTTTTTTTTTGGTATTGAGATCTTCCTTATATTTTTGGTTCTACAGAATTGTGTAGCTTTGCTGAGGAATCATGTAGCCTATTTTTGTGTGGTTTTAGCAAAATATTCAACCCACTGTCCTCCCTCGCCTTTTGTGTTTCTGGTTCTTCTGTGAGGATCATGTTAGCAGTTTGAGTAGGCTTAGTAAACCCATTCATCAGCAGACACAACATATTAGTAGTGAGCTAATGATGAGTACTGTTTGCTGGAATTGGGATGTTTGTGGGACTGTAACATTGTGATGTCAAAAGCTCACAGTATGGGGATGAAACCTGTTGGCTACAGAGGATGTTTTTGTGGCCACAGGTCATAGTGAATGTTGAACCCTGTTAATAATTCAGTTTTACAAACTGTGCAAATATTACAACAATATTAAACCTCTGATGTATCTGGTACTGAGCTGCAGAATGAACAACTTGGATTTCATTGAGAAACTAAATCATTTTTATTTGAATCCTGGGCTCAGCTATGAATGGGTAATGCAGTGCTATGGGTACATCTTAAGAAAAGTAAAAGCTGAAGAAAAATATTCATCTGTAATGGTGTTCTTATGATTCATGAAGTGTTCTGGTGATTCACTATCAGTATTAAATAATGCAGTGGTTCTCAAACAGGAGTCCGGGGACCCCACAAAAAGTTCTGACATTCATTCGTTTAAAGGGAAAATTCTGCACTTTTCATGTGTCCAGTCAGTGATGATGGTATGATACCAGTGATGTCACAATGATGTCACTGGAACAGGAAGAACTACAAGCTATTTCAGATTGAATGTCGAGTCTCCACCTCTGGGTACCCAGGGGGCATGTTAGATGACTGTCTTTGTCACCTAACGCTATGTTTTGGCCAATAACGTAGCTACAGGCGAGGGTTGTGATACACAACAACATGGGGGTGGGAGTCATAAGCTTGGCTGCAAAAAATAAAATAAAATAAAAATAATAATAATAATAATCTTTATTTAGAGAGATTTTTCTCAATATGTTACAAAGTGCTTCACACACAGCAGCAACTTCAAATCAAATAGATCTTAAACCAATTTGATCAGAGAAACAATTTCCCAAACAAATAAAACTTGCTTAAGACCAGTCAATAAAATCCAAGCACAATGAAACAAATAAAACCAGCAACAGGGACTGTCAGTAAAATCAAAGGCATCTTGGCATTGGCATCTTATTTTATATATGTTCTAAGAGTGAAACACACTCTTGCTGTGCGTGTATGTATGTTATGTATGTTTATTCTCTGTGTGCAATTTTCCAAATTGCACGAAAATGCTTTGTTGGCATTTCATACAGGTGTTACACTAAAACTACTTATTATTGTTTGTAGAAACAGTTACCTCGGCAATGGGACAAACTATGGTACTGGATTTATCATGTCATTCAAAGTGTGAGGCGCAGTCATCATCACCACTGTAACATATAAGAGTTGGATCCACTCGCAACTCCGTCCACTCAGGAGCATCTGTAATGTCTTGTAAAAATAACTAGTATGGCTTATTAACCTGCACCCTCTATTGGCCAGCAGAGGACATGCATTTAATTTATTCAGTCTGACCAGGAGCAGGGATAACAGAGATCCCCACTGGGGAAAAAAAACTTAATGCCTCCCCCACCCCCCCACCAGCAGTTCTCACCCAGGTTATATTGTGTTCGTATGGTGCAAATATTTTTATTACATGACTTTGATCAATACTCAATTTTTATTGGTCAATTACAACTCTCTAGGGTCTAGAAATGGTGACCTGCTCACTGTGCATTTGTTGTTAGTCTATGATCAGAACAGTCTCCATAGCAACGGTCTGTTCTTCATAACAATGGTCTGTTATACAGAAATAACAGACCTTAGAATGCTGCAGCTGACCAATCAGAACTGAGTAATTAACAAAGTCATGTAATAATTCGCAACAATAACCTGCTCACCGTACATTACAAAGAAGAAGAAGAAACATCCTTTTATAAGTCAACCTTTGGGGGAAATTCATTTTTTCATCCCTTACTTGATACATGTCCAATATATTTTAAATACATGTCTCTTGCTTTCTTCTTTCACATAAATAAACAGAAGTGAAAAAATGCTGGGTCAACATCAAATTATTCCAAGGGAGTCCCCAGTATTTTCTATAATGTATACGGCTGAGGAAAAAAAAAAGACAACCTCTGAAATAATGTAATAATAAAAAAATAAAAATTCTTGTGACGCAATACTAAACTTGTGTCATATCTGGTACTGGACAGCAAAAGAAGCAACTTGGATTCATTGATAAACCAATGAAAAGGGGGCTGCAAATAGCAACAGATGACGTCGCCGCCCACTACGCGATTGGCGAAGGTGACGCGCGGGGCTGTTGCAACGTCAAACATCGTCCCCCCCCTGCTCGTGCCATGCGCACTGCCGCTTGTTGTTGTTGAGCTGGTTGTTATGGCTGGACAAGGCCTCGGACTAAACTGAGAGAGGACCCCGGACCACCCCGTCTCTGCCGCGGGACACCCGCCACCCATGGAGGGCACGGACATGGACGTGGACGCGGAGCTCATGCAGAAGTTCAGCTGCATGGGCACCACCGACAAAGACGTCCTGATCTCGGAGTTTCAGAGGCTGCTGGGCTTTCAGCTCAACCCAGCCGGCTGCGCCTTCTTCCTGGACATGACCAACTGGTGAGTGCGGGGATGCGCGGGCCTGCTGTCGGACAGCAACATGACGCTAACGTAGCTGTATAATTAGCTGGTTAGCATACTTTAAAATGCTAAAAAAAAAAAAAAAATGGAGGCGGACACACATTATGCTAAGTTAGTGTTGCTCAAAGTCGAGTTTCATCTTTCCTAACGTTACACGGGAAACGGCAGTTAACGGTGGTGTCGGTAAAGTTTGTCCTAACTGTGAGTTTTATTAACACGGGAAAGAACTGAAGAAGCAAAGAGCAAGCTAGCTAACTAGCTAGCAGGCTAATTTAAGCACAGTGAACTCCGGGTGTAGATTATCTGCCATATTAAGTTACATAATAGAGTCCAGAGCCAGTTAAACCACAACTCAGGGCAGCAGCGCGTCTGATGACGTAACCAGTCGTGATCTATCAGCGGCTGACAACAAGTGGTCCTGATCGAAACGTCTTTGTGTGCCTCATCTATCGATAATCAAGAGTTTAGTTAATCAGCAGTCGATGATCACATCTGTTGTTGAAGAGGGGGGGGGGGGGGGGGGGATCCCGCCCAAAAAAAAACAGAAATCACACAGTCAAGTCTGGAAATCACCGCGTCATACTGGAAAGATGACATCATCACGTGACATTTGTTGGAATTTGTTCACGGAAACTAGTTGACCAGTTTGTTTGTTTTTTCTATAACCCCTCAGTTGGACAGGTATTCTCATTGAGTCTCATTTTGAAGAGAGACGCACGACACAGCAGCAATACAACAGACAAGACTTTTAGTACAGAGACAAATAAGTAACAAAACATAAAATGATGAGTACCAAAGTGACAAAACGGTCAGAATTAAAATGTAAACAAGAGCTAACCCCCTCATATGGTGCATATACATAGTTAGAAGTAGTTTAACTGCCCCAGGGCAGGGGTTTTCAGAGTGGGAGGCGGGCCTCCCCCTGTGGGACTCCAGACAGTTTCAGTAAAGGCTTATTAAGTGGAAGTGAACATTTGTTTACAGTAGTTACTGAATTACTCATCAAAAGAGATTACATGGAATTGCCTGTGATTTGGTTGGTTCAGATAGTTCAGAGATACAGTATTGGAGATATTTTCCCCACTTTTCAGTAACTAAAAAATGCCTTAGGACATGCTTTTTTGGGTATTTGGTGTAGTGGCTGTAGTGTAGGCTGTCTTGGCTCAATTTAAGTGCCTAAGGCAGTGATTTTTTTTTTTTTTTTTTTTTACTTTTTGTGCCCAAGGCATACCAAAGAGCAATCCAAAATCTCAAGGCACACCTGTATTTATATCAAAATAGATAGATGGATAGATTGATAGATTTATAACATATCACATCAGTCTTATCACTCTGTAAATGTTTTTCTATTTATTTTTTAACAACTATGTTATTCATGAAATGTTTATTAACACAATAATTCAGGAATTCATTTTACCAAGCTGTGTCTGAGGAAAGGCCCACACTCTCAGACTTTGCTGACTTTGAAAACCCCTGCATTAACTGACTGATTGTTGCAGCTCTCCAATAGTCAACTGAAACAAAATTATTTGCCAACTATTTTGATAATTGATTAATTAATGAATCAGTCGGTCAGTAGATGACACAATAGCCACTTTCATTACAGGTTCTCCATCAACTGTACACGTCAAAATCTGCTTGGTAGTCATGGCAAGAATAAGTCAGTCTGTGGAAACAGTTAAATCATTTTATAATGTTGTATAAATTGTAAAAAAAAAAAAAAAAAGAAAAATAAGAAAAGATCTGATGATGTCGATGATGCCTTGAGGCTTACCACATCTTGAGCTTGGAGATGGCAAATTTATCTGCATTACAGGCCGGAGGTGTGGTGACATGAATGTTAACCAGTCAGGATAGGTCTAGTTAAAAGCATTACTTAGTTGCATAAGGATAGCTGAACAGGTTTTGCCTGACATTTTTTAACCAAACTAAAACAATCATTGCCCATTTGACGCAGCAATTGGTCAGGAGTGCTGCGGTGAGAAAATGAGAAGTTCGACATGGTCTGATGTGTGTCAAGACTCAGCTCGTGTGTGCACAGGAGAGCAGAGAGAAACAGGTTTTAAAAGTTTCTGTGTGTTCCCAGCGCCCAGTACTTTTAATTTTGAATGTATCTGTGTGGTGTGAAGGTTAGTTTCTCTCCTGTGTCCCTGTTTGCACTTGGAGATGTGTTTCTCATGTTCGCTTTCAGCTGCAGTGGAGTTGTGTTCAGTTCCTGCTCATGGAAACACAACATCTCCCGATTGTGCTGCTTCATAATAAAAGGTTGTAGGTAACAAAATAACGGGACTTTTATTGTGAAGAATTTATAGGAGGTAAAATGTTTATCTACCATTCAGCTGCTTGACATAATACGAGTGCTTCATCATTAAATACACACCTTCAAGAGGGTGTAAACTCAACTGTGCTGGGTTGATGGACCGAGTCAAAACAAGTCAAGCAGCACTTGTGGATAAAAAGGGAGCAAAAGAAGTGACAGAGCCTCATTCCCTCCACCGAAAAGGACTGAAAATAGTGTGTTCATTCTGGTGTTGTGGTGTTGGAGACGATAAATACCTGTGTCTGCTGCAGAGTCATTTGACCTGGGAGTGAATGCCGATTGTACCCTTCCCCATTGAAGGAAAAGGCCCAATATTCGTGGGTGTTAGTGGGTTTTTGTCCAGTGTAAAAGGGGCTAAGATCACTTTTTTGTTATGTCTTTGAGGAGAGACTAACTGACAGTCCCCATTTGAACAATTATTGAGTCTTGCTCTATGACGCCAGGCTTTTCACCTCCTCCTTCAACCGTGACTATTTGGACCTGGCCTAAAACACTTTTGTTTTCAGATGTAGTCAGTGAACAGGGCGTAATTCATTTTGAACGCACTGACACCTCAATAGTCAGGATATCTTGGCTAGAGATGCATTGATTCGTCCGTTCTTTTGTTAAAATGTGTCCCTTGTGAGCCTGCCAGCTTTATCTAAGTATGATGATAAATCACTGGAGTTCCTCTTTAAATATCTGCCATCTGCCAGAGTCTCTGCTCATATTTCCTCAAGGAAATATTTTATTTCATAAAAGTGGATTCAGAATGTCCATAACAATTTCCCGTAGCCCAAGCCGACATAATCGCTTGTTTTGTTTCCTCCAACAATATTCTCCTTACTATCATAGGAGTCCAAAAAAACACACAGGTTTAACTTGATTGTCGGGATTTTTCCAGATTAATTTTCTGTTGATCAGTCACTTTGGTTTTAGTACTACTAACGCCTCACGTACAAATAGAAAAGAAACGTGTCAATAGAAGAGATTAGAAGGTTGATGGATTTGCCCTTTAGTTTTCAGTATCAGATAGGTGGACTGTCACATTTGATGAAATAGTTTGTGCAGGAGCAGATTAGAAAGACTGTCTGTTACCTGGATCCCTTGACTCAGGAAATACTGAAAAGAATTCTGAAGACGTTAGTACATAAAAAGACAAACTCCTTGGCTGCCACTTTTCTTGATGTAAGCTTATATTGTATGTGTATTTCTGATGATAACATACTCTTCGTTTGTGTTGGAACAGGAACTTGCAGGCTGCTATTGGTGCATATTATGACTTTGAAAGTCCCAATGTCAACACGCCATCCATGTCCTTTGTTGAAGACGTGACAATTGGTGAAGGCGAGTCTGTTCCTCCAGATACACCATTCACAAAGACCTGGAGAATACAAAACACAGGTGAGGATCATGCCACACGTCTTTCTGAATCTATATGTAATGTGTTTCAGAGCAAATGTCAGTTACAACATCACGTTTCAGTTGTTAAACTGTGTCTTGACCGCACTCGTCTTTGTGTGTTGTAGGTGCAGAGTCGTGGCCACCTGGGGTTAGTCTCAAGTACATTGGTGGGGATCAGTTTGGGCATGTAAACACAGTTATGGTGAAGTCCCTAGACCCCCAGGAAATATCAGATGTGAGTGTGCAGATGAGGAGTCCCGCAGCTCCAGGCATGTACCAGGGCCAGTGGAGGATGTGTACAGCCACCGGATTATTCTACGGAGGTAAGAAATTACCAAAGATTTGATTCATTTTATTCAGGCCATTTATCACTGCTGCAGTTAATATTCAATTTTAGTTTTCTGCGGACCAAATCATTGTGGTGTTGCACTAACAACAACAGTCACTTCCAGGTAGACAACTGGCAGTTGACTTGTTTCCAGAGAAATGTAACATTAGGAAACATGTTGTTTTCAGTCTTAACTATCAAGTAAAGACATATAGTCAAACACAGTTGACCACACAATAATTCTCTCTACATCTGTCCTCGCCTGGTCTGTTTTGTGTACCCAGATTCATTGTCTTGTCTGGCATGGAGTTTATGCTTCAAAATAGCATTAAGATTAACAAGACTGAAACTGCATGAAGTGAGGGAGCAGTGGTAGCAAGAAAGCCAGTGAAATCAGAGAATTAACTTGTTATTTTGTGTTTTTGAACATAACCCCTGTGAAACAATCACAAATGAACTCACTCCACACTGCTGCACAGCCCTGCGCTAATCACAGCACTGCCTCATTTGGTCTAAATACAGTTAATTACTTAATCAATTAGTTGTCAGCTATTAGATTAATTGTTCCCAATTTTAATAATCTATTAATCGGTTTTGGTAAAGAAAAAAGTTAAGTATTGTCTGATTGCACCTTGTTAGATGTGTATATTTTCTAGTTTTGTTACTCCTATGACAGTAAACCAAATATGGGTCTTTGGGTTGTGGATACAACAAGACATTTGAGGATGCGTCATTATGGAAGACACAGTTTGACATTTTTTGCCATTTTCTAACATTTTATTGACCAAATAACTAATTCATTAATCAAGAAAATAATCAAGAGATTAGTTGACAATGAAAATAATCATTAGCAGCCCTAATACAGCCTAACTGCTTGTTTTGGATAAACACAAGCTGTAATTTTCTTTAGTTCATTGCCTCACAGGTAAATTTGGTCACCAACTTAATGTTAGTGAAAGTGTTGTAAGTAAGGTGATACAAAAACATAAAACCTGCATTTTAGATGAATGAGATGGAAACACTTGGCAGCTTCTTTTTGTCTCAATTCTATCAAACATTTACTGTGCCATGTTTCATTGTTTTGTCTGAACGACCAAAACAAAAACATTACATTACAATGATCAGCACACTGGTAGGTAGACTCAGTCATATAGTCAGCCCATGGTTGTGTATGCTTCTTCTCTCCACAGACGTAATCTGGGTGATTCTTAGTGTAGAAGTTGGAGGTCTCCTCGGCGTGACCCAGCAGCTGTCCTCGTTCGAGACAGAATTCAACACTCAGCCCCAGCGCAACGTGCAGGGAGACTTCAACCCCTTCGCCTCGCCACAGAAGAACAAGCATGACGCCTCTGACAACAGCTTCAGAGATCCCGGCGGAGCCTGGGAACGTACACAAGAGCCAATCCAGCAAGATCAAAATGGACTGTCTCATAATGCTGTAAATAGAGCGTCAAATGGTCTCCAAACCAATCTTTCTGTGGTGACTTATGGGCAGGTATGTATCAATCAAATATAGGATTTCACACCTCACAAGAGCACCACTTTTAACTGACATTACTGAGGCTAGCTCATATAATTTGGATTTTATATTGTGCTGTATGTGTGCATCTGGATACTTGATTGTGCATTCATTAGTCAAAACTTAAATATTCAGTTGTAGAAAATCAAGTGTAAGTGTTGATGTCCTGGACCAGTCCACAGGCTGCAGTGACAGTGGATGTAGTAACTGCTGCAGCATTAGAGTAGGACAGATACAAGAGTCCACCCCACTATAACCTCTTTCACACATGCGCTGCAGCTCTGCACTTAATCTGCGCACTACCCGGAGGAGCTGTATGTGTGAATGCAAATGTCTGCATCAATTGCCCCGGACGTAACCTTGCCAGCTGCCTAGTCTGAAGTTCATAACGAGCCACATTTGTGTTTAGAGCGGGTCATTGTGCGGAGCGAGTGAGTGGGCATGTTGCTGGCTTTCCACGGCGTGTAGCTGCTTCCCACTCTTTCCTACTTGTGTATATATTGCTTTCTACTCATGGATTGTTTTGTTTTCGTACAGGCTATCTGCCAATCGATATCAGCATACAAGAGTTTCTTTTTACCTCGCATTATCTGTGATATGAAAACCTGAGATTTCCTCACAGTCAGAGAAAGTAAAAGTGTGCATCCAGTTATATAATCCCAGCACAACACGAAGCTTCTTTCCTGCCGGGCAGCCAGACTGGCGTCACCTGTCTTCCGTTTATATCAATCTTCTCCGCTTCCATCACAGTTTGTTAAAGTGTGTGTAAAGGAAAAAGGGAGTTTTTTTCCGCTAAACACATTATACATGTTAGAAAACAGTTGCTGAGAACATGTGAAAAGACTCAGAACTATGTAGTACTGAATTCTGAGGTTAGACCGGTAAGACAGATGTTCATGATTTCTGTGTTCAGGATATTATGGGTGGACCTGAAACATGGCTTCGTGACATGCCGGAGTCATGGTCCCCAACACTATTTAAGCCCCATGAATTGGCACCACCTCCCTCACTAACAGTCTGTTACAAACATACCTTTGTACTGTAAGCAGCACTCTCAGTCCAAATCAGCCCAGCAGTTCACTTCAGTTCTAACAGTCCGGCACAGAAGAAAACAAAAATACCATCCTGTCACCATCTTCCTTCTCTAGTGGCACAAACATGTCTGGACATGTCCAATAAATCTGCTAGATGGAGTGTCAGTGTTTCGGTTGTTTTCAGGTTGTAGTGTTGATTGACACTGAGACAGTGGAGTGGACACACCCCCAGTGTTTCAGAGCACATATACTTAGCCATTTGTTTTAATCAATCAGATTTGTCTGCATGGTTAATAACATGTTTTTTGTGGTGTGACAAACTCAGAACACACGTTTATTCTTGCTTTACACAATGTTTAAATTTGAGACTTGGTTTATTTTGATAGCATCACAAAATCAGTCAAACAGATGAGTCCTGAGTTGTGTGCTACACACCTGATTATCAGGACGTTGTTTCGGAGTTCATATGTGAAAACAGCTTAAGATGGAAGTACTGTATTTTATGTGTGTGGCTTGTTTTGGTTTCAAATTATTTATCAATTTTACTTTCATCTTCACATGTATTCACTTTTGATCTCTTACATAAAACCTCAGAGAGAGGTTCAGATTTTTTGAAGTGAGATATTTCTTCATAGTCGGTGTATTACCACAGTAGATGGTGGTCGGCAAGCTCCACAAATGTATTTTGGACACCTCGAAAAGGCCCACCAAAATAACCATCTCATTCTAAGTGGTACTATTTAAAATATGTCACCACTTTACCTTGCTGTCAGACCACTTTTTGGATGGGAAACTGTTGTTATATAAGCCAGATATCACTCTCTCCAAAGCTACTAGGCTTCATTGGCAAAAACAGTAATTTTACCTCGCTCCTTTTAGTTTGTGTTATTGTGTGACTTCAGTGAATCCGAACAAAACACCAAAATCACACAGTTACACAAACTAACTGATCAAGTACCTCATACTACCTGACTTCAAAAAGTCTGAACTGTCGTTTTAACTCTAAACCACTGTAACACTCTTTCTCTCTTTTTTCCCCAGGGTATTCACGGACCCTATCCATTTGGACAGAGCTAGAATGACAAAGACCCCCCCCTTCAATGGTGAATGACGAGCTAAACATCCTGGGAGTCCTTAAACACGGAGGAATCGGAGGGGGGAGGAACAGTTGTTTTATATTGACTCATGACAACCCTCTCCCCAACCTCATGGCCCGTTCCACAGAAACACAAACTACGGCGGGGTGATGGATTACATCCGCTACAGTGAAACATCCCACCTGACATCAACACCCGGATTCGCATGTGTGAATGCTTCATTTAAGAGTGCTATAAAATCCCGTAAAAATAGATACACATGACTATTTTTATTTCCACTGTAAAAACACGCCTAATTAAAGGGAAAATCAACCCTAAACGATCTACATACAGTCTGATGTTCCCATGGCCAATTGATGACTTTGTTTCTTTGGGGTTCCTACACAGGTCTGGAAATGAAAACTGGTGAGAATAGTACTAATTAATTGTGATCATTGATCATTTTGAGGCCTTGAAAAGTGTTGGAGTGAAAGGAAAGAATGAAAAAATGTGGGATGTATGTTTTAGATTGGAAAGTGTTATTTCTAGTTTTCCTCTAGATAAAAGCCTTACACACACCAGTGTCACAAACACAGACACAAACCTGCTGAGCCAATATGACATAAACTATGACCGGTTATAACGGACTGTTTGTACAGATAAATATCAAAGCATTGCCATTCACTAAAGATCATTACTAAACCACAGAATCACTCCAATTCTCAGATATATCTGGGTGGTAGAGATGGAAAAGATTCTCATGTTTACATCTTGTGAGTGTTCACATCGTCAGACAAGTCAAAATGGTCGGATGATTACAGAATTGGCCTTGTGAGGTTTAAAAATATTGCACCACGTCCGTAAAATTTTTGGCTTAACTCTCCCTGGAACGTCTGGCTTTGGCTGACGTGAACCATCCACACTTGTTTGGCAAAGCCCCAAGTCGGATATATGACAGCTTTCAGAGTTCCCAGCTGCATTTACAACTCGATCTACCATCATGTTTCCAGTGATTTTGTAATAGTGAATAATTGAATTTACCACCGACATCAGTATTTGTGTTTCACTTATTACTCAAAAGTTACTGTTGTAACCAGATTCAACACTTAAACCCAGTTTGCTGAGCTCGGTCAGATTGGCTTCAGCCTGACACTTTTCCCGAAAACACAGCAAGCAAACGTGTGTGGATGGAGCGTAAAAAATTGTCTCGATAGTCCTCTGCAAAAGAGTGTCTACGTTACTTATTCATAACTAATGTAATTTTCTTAAGTCAGTCAGCTGTGTTTCTGTATAGGTTGGGGACTTACTGTAACTCCCAACAACCCCTCATCGTCCTTCCAAAACTTGTCCTTACAGAGGATATCAAGATACGCTGCTTCTTAACTTTGTAAATTAGTCTTGTTGTGCATTCGGGCTGAATGATTTTGGAAAAAAAAAATCTAAATTTTAACTGATATAATTTTTACGTCAGTTATTTCCTTGAAAAAAATATATTAAAATGATTGTGTTGTGATTTTTGCAGGGATCTGTACCAAACATATGGTTTCTTCTGCAGAAGAAAGTCTGCAGAATATGACATGTAGGTCAGGACATCTCTGCAGCACAACAATATTTAGTTTAAAATGGCATTTTGGAACACATTTTGCCGTTAACATTGATATGATATTTCCTGCAATGTGAAAATTACAGCAGGCTGGTTTGTGATCATTTTAATTTTTTTTTTTTTATTTTAATTCAGCCATATTGTCCATGTTGACTGCAGACTGGAGGGAAAACAGAAACATGAAAGATGTCGGCATCAGTGTTTGACTAATATAGGTGGTATTAAAGTCAAGCAGGTGTGAATATTTAGCGAAAATAGAACCAGGGCAAGTGGTTTTTTAAACAGCAGCACATCAGCCTTTTTGCTGATGCACAGAGCAGGTTAAGACATCCTCACTGGATAAAAAAATGAGGCAATCTGATGCTGTCAATCAATGCTGTCTCACTCACGACTTTTTATACTTACATAAGGGCAACAGGAAACACAAATAGACCAAAAAATTTAACCGTTGTCATTTGGCCCATTTCACCATTTTTGATAAAGTCATTGTCAGTAATCTAAAAAACATACTATGTCCCATGAAACTTTGAAACTCAGTCACAAAACAACAGTTGACTTAAGTCAAAAAATAAATCCATCACGTCTGACAAAACGCATACTGAACACCACATATTCAGATTCAAAGTTATTCAAAGATCGGAGCAAATAATCCTCTAGTTTTGCAAAGAACATTTGGACCGTCCCTGTGTAGGAACCCTGTCTCTTCCAAAGATAAAATCCAGAGAACCAAGACACTAATCCGACTGCATGGATCATGTGTGTTTCTTTTTTTTTTTTTCTTTTTTTTTTTTTTAGGGTGGGTTTTCGCTTTAAATAGATGCTGAAGCGCAAAATGATGCGAGTGAGTTTGAGCAAGTGAGGTGTGAGGAAGGGTTGAAAAAGCCATCTAAATCTATTTTGCCTGATGAGTGACTGTAGTTTCTGAGTCCATGTCTACAGTATGTGTATTAGATATAAATGTATGTATGCCTGTGTGTGTGTGTGTGTGTGTGTGTGTGCGTGCGTCGCGTGCCTGCCTGTTATGTGTGCATGTATGTTCTGGTTTCTCTTTGGATTTAACTGACATAAAATGGTGTATACTACTTGGGCAAAGGATGACATGTCTTTTCACACATGCATAGATTATGAAAGAGCTTTGCTGGGCGTGTACCTCTGAAGTATTGTTGAGTGACTCTGCACCGTTTGGATGATCTGACTCACTAATTGCCCTGTTGTTATTTATTTGCTGTCTTATTCTGCACTGCAAGATGCAAAAAGTCCCATTTACAGCCAGCAGGTGGTGCTAAAAATCCAATGACCAACTTAAACTTAACTCAACATCAGGCTGAGTAAAGAAAAAGTGATAAGTTGAAGTTTGAATCAAATAGTGAGACTATTTGAAATGAAAATTAATGGTTTGCGTCAGGATTAGCACTGATGTTCTGTTACTGCTATTTGCACAACGCTGTCCACCACTTCTAAAGAGGAAAAGTGGTGATTTTTGGCTCATTGTGGATTTGTGATACCAGCATTTTCCAGAAGGTTTTACTGATTTGTTTTTGCGTACCTGCCCGTGTTCTTCACGGCTTTAAGCTTTGTTTTCATAGTGTTAACCATAAAATTTTAGTTTCACGGCTGCACCAGTGTCTGATCTTAAAAAATGAAGATTGATTCTAAGTTTTTGCGGATCTGCAAATGAGTTACAGTCTGTCAGCTTTCACACCTGAATTTTTACTTCAGCTTTGCTATGTTCATTATGTCAGACAGCGGATTTCATCATGTATTCTTAAAAATAAAATGGGAAATGTAAATTATTTGTATTTTTTGATGGTTTGATTTATCAGACTTTCTCCTCTTTGAAATTATGAACATCTAAATATTATTCATGATATTTAGAGTTCATTGTGTTACCCGTTAGTAAATTCACCAGCATTCTGTGTTGCTATATTTGTACTGAGATCATCTGAAAGTCCTCCTCCCAAACAGTATACACTGTTCTGCAATGCTTCTTTTAGTCACGTCTTTTTTTTTCCCCCTTTGTGTGTGTGTGTGTGTGTGGTTCCTTCTTGTGAGTGTGTTGGTGTGTGAGAAAGACACAGATGGTGAGAAATCTGAATTATTGCTGGATTCATTCTGTAGTTTTAGTTTGTGACTATGTGTGGATTTGAGATGGGTGGCATGGTGAGTGGATGAGATGAAAGTTTACATAGTCCTAAAATAGCACATTTATCTGAAGAGAAACTGTCAAAACAAAGCTTTTTTTCCCCTCTGTATCTATAATTAAGCATTTGTATGATTAAATTAACACTGAAACAATGAGTCTTTTTGTCTTTTTTTTTTTTTTTTTTTTGACAGGGCCAAAAAAGATCCTTTAAAGTTGTTGCAGTAGCAAAGTGGTAGCAAAGTCAAACAAAATCGAAAGACACATCAATTAAAATCAGTCAATAAATAAGTAAACAAGCAATACAAGCAAGAGGAAATATAAAATATTCAGACACAACATTGCACATAGGAAATACCAGTCTTGCTTATTATTTTTCTCTGTTATTTCCTTCATCACTTAAACTTAAATTAAGGCAGTTCTGCAGTTTCACATCTGCAGTTTCAGGCGGTCATGTGACACCCAGCAGCAAGAGAAGAACAGCAGCAGCAGTTTATACCTTCACATTGGTGGCTTTAGTGGAATGTCTTGACAGATCTTGGGTGGATTGGTCTGAAATTTCAAACATATCTTTTTTAAATTCTTTTCACATTGGTGATCCCCTGACTTTTGCTTTAGCTCCACCGACCCCCACGTCTCAGCAACTATTGAATATACGAACAGATTTTATTGTAATTTGTCAGAGATGTCCATGGCACCCAAATGATTTTTCTAGGGCTGTCACAATACATCGGTATTGACAACATTAGTGATATTTGTAGAATGAAATATCGTTAATAATTCACATGTGATACTATCGTGTCAGTAGTTGCCTTTTTAACATGCCGTATACTCTTAAATCAGTTTCAGTTATGGTTACAGACTCTTTCCACTCCCATACTCATGTTTTGAGTCTAATTAATTTACCAAAAAAGAGACAAAACACACAATAAACAAAGTTAAACATGAGTTCGACTGACGGCATTTTTTTCATTTTCTAAACATCACAATAATATTCTTATTGTGAATTCTTCTGGCCACAACAAACGTAGTGAAAATCTGATAATAGTTTTTCAATATTTAACTGAAAATTGTGAATTATTTTTGTACTCTCATACTTCATATTGCCTACTTTTGTATCTTCATATTTTCTATTGTTTATTTTTGTACTGTCACTTAATTTCTACTGTCCTTTATTATATTCTTATTGTTAACTGAATCTTTAATCTATATTGCTTATATTTTGTACTTTCTACAACTTCTCTCACTTAGATATTTTATTTCTATTTATTCTTTAATAAATATGTGTGAATTTTAATTTGTAAATATGTGTGACTACAAGCACCATTTGAGGATGACGCAACTGCAATTTTGTTGAGCCTGCACAATGACAATAAAGTTCTTGAATCTTGAATTGAATTTAAATCAAAGGCAGAATTGCAATTCTCCCCAGTATTTTTTATTCACTGTCAGGATGCTGCAAGTAAGCGGTCTACTTCACGATTTCTGATTTCTGTAGCACCATCATGAGGTTTACATATTTTACTTTGAGTTACAGGTGCTCCAATACCTGAACTCTACGCATCCATGATACTGAGTACGAGTGTGTAAAAAAAGGTTATTGTTATTATAATTGTTATTATTATTATTATATAGCTGTAAACTACTAACCTTGTATGGATGTGATATGATAACTATCATTGCTATATTGCCGGTTCAAGTTAAAAACTTTGCCATACGAGACAATGCTGGTAAATAGCAGGGTCCTTTTCGGAGCGATTAATGTACGATTAATGTAACATGTCTGGACAACTTATTAATTAAATTAGCTGATCCTTTAATTATTAATGATGATTGTTAATGATAGCTAATAATTTTAGGGTGTGGCCCTGAATGTTTTTCAGCTTCTGATGGGCGGCTTGCCAAAAAAACAAAGTTTGGAAACCACTTTCACAGGGTGATGCACACAGAAAGTAAAATTACAGACTTGAGTAGATGAAAAGCTGACTTAACTACAGTAACATGAGTAGCTGTATTTGTAATTTCTACCCTGTGTAAATCCCTCAGAATCAAAGAGCAAATCTTTCTTTTTAGACTCATCATTTTGGCAGAAGAGTCACTGTTGAACAAGCAGAAATAAAACCTGTTCCAACTTAAGTTGCTCAGTCAATCAGAAGTAATTATTAATGCAACATTTGTACAATGTTATATACGATGCAAAGCAATGCAGCTAATGTCAAAAGAAACTTTTGGAAATTAGGGATTCAAGTTGATGTAAAGCACAAGACAATGCAGGAATAACTGTCAAAAAGCATTAAAAGTTAAAATGGTTTCTGGATAGATTATTTTCTTTGCTGCCCCTCCCTTCAGACAGAGTTTGTATGTTGGCTTGGACTCATCTTTGCAGTGTGGGTGTTAAATTAAAACGGTTGTTTTGGTAGTTGTGGTGGAGAATGGGTGAGGCTTATTAATACACAGTCCTAACTCTGCGCTCTACGGATCTGTGAGTGCGGTAACTCCCTGAGGCATCACACGTTTGTCAGTGTATTATCACGTCACCATGGTGCTGATAAGTAAAATAATCATATAGATTTCACACAGACTGACATCTTAACTCCACTTAATCCTTTACATACACACATTTGCCCCCTGTGAGATTTACAGACCTGCACAGCATTAGGGATACGTTTACCTTCCACCCGCTGCCTGAACGGCACAACACACCCTCTGGCTCACTTCATGAAAAGGACAATTACGACACAATTTAAAACTCGTTGGGCGTCATGAAAGAAACAACAGTTAGAAAAGACGAAAGTCAACAAAGATCTGAGGCAGAAAAAGTCAGATACATAATGATTGTTATGCTTTCCAGCGACGGTTCAGGTGTGTTCAGCCTGAAAACTGAATTTACGATCCTTTATTAGTTAGAAGAACCACACAGATGCATATTTAGTTAAAAAATAAAGTTTACTGAGCCCTGTTTTAAGACGCTCAGGCAAACTCCAGATGAAAATAACAATCACAATGGTAAAGAACTGAGTGTAAAACATGCAGCCCCAAAGCTTCTAAATAAAATAAAGTAATTAAAATGAAATAAATACTCATATGAATAAATTCAGACAAAATAGAAATGAAATTGTGAAATAAAAGTAGTTGGTTCCAGGGGATTTTGACTTTACTCCAGACTTTTTTGTGTCAAATTCAAATTTATTTTGGTCTGTTTTCATTTCACAACAGCACTTTCCTCCAATGAGCATGTTATGAAACAATGTCACTTTTTAAAGTAGTTTGCCTTTGGCACGGGTTACCATGGTAACGTGTCTCCAATGGGCTAGTGGGCTCTCAGGAAGTGACCTGATACACGGTGAGCAGTGTCTCCGAAAAGATACATACTTCTGTAAATTTACACAAAATTATGTTGCACCATAGTACACATCCTGGGTGTGTTTTAGCATGCACAACATGTAGCTAAGGCTGATGGGAACTGATTTAGTTTTACAGGTATTTGGTCTAATAGGTACTGAATGACGGTGCTATCTGAAATATTAAGGGATCACTTAAGTTAATTCATCCTGTATGTCTGTGCAACATTTAAAGGCATTCAATCCAAAAGTTGTTGAGAGCTGTCTGAATAAAAGTGGTGGACAGACTATAACACTGCCATCCCATGGGCTACACTGCTAACATGGCTCACAATTAATTTAAATGTCCAGTGTGTAAGATTTGCAGAGATCTATTGACAGAAAGGGAATATAATATTCATACATATGTTTTCATTAGTGCATAATCACCTGAATATAATGCTGCGTTCCAGACAACTCTTCAGACAACTTGAAATTTTTTGACCTCCTGCTAGAAATACACAACCAAAAATGACTGAAAGTCCGATTTGTAAACTCACGGCAAATCCATCTACCCCGACTTCATGAAGAAGCAGTTCTTTGATGTCACACAACAATAGGAGCTCCCATGGAAACACACATTGTAAACGATAAACCATCAGATAAAATGCAATGCTGTTTTTTTGTTCATGTTTGGCGTTATGCACCTGGAACGCTTAGAGGTCAGAAGTTGGAAAGTTCAACAGAAATCCAACTTTGACGGGACTGTAGAATGAGTATTGTTGTGTTTTCGTAGAATGAGCTGTCTATATCTACAGAGGCCACCATGCTGCACCGCATGTTTCTACAGTAGCCCAGAATGGACAAACCAAACACTGTCTCTAGATACGATCTTCCACATTTTTCACGTTTTTCTCAGCTCCCTGGAAGTTAACTCGAGGTGTTTGCAATTTGCAAGCTCCCCACTAGATGACACTAAAACCTACACACTGGTCCTTTAATTATTTTACAATTCTAAATATTATATCATGCATTTTGTCTGTGATCTATTTATATGAGTATTTATTTACATCAGTTTATTTTATTTTTAACACTTTGGGTCTCCACAGTAAAACACCCACAACATAACAAATGCATTCAACTGTACAGAAACAGAGTTGGCAGCATATCATATATATATAAAGCAGGGCTCCTTAGCAGTGAAACAATATTAATGGAATGCATCACTCTTTAGAAAATAATTGCATATAAAATACATTATCAACACAGTCACAGCAGTGTTTGAGGATTCTACGAATTCTCCTTGTCTGTCTGTACTTTACAGGTGAGACAACAGAACATCTTGTTCTGACTGACTGATTGTGTACATAACAACCAGGACCAAACCCAGAAGGAAGCAAAACAATCCTAATCACATGTTCAACTGTGGCAGCAGAGAAACTGGCTCTAACTCAAACAGAGACGGTGGTCAAGATGAGCAGAGCAAAAAAACAGAGCAGATGTAGCTGTGGCCGCTGGGCGTTTTCCTGAAGCTTGTACCTAAGAGCGATCAGTTCTGACTGTTTGTGTAACGAGTAAAAACTGATAACTGAGAATCACATTGTGGAAAAATAAACAGGCAGATCATGCAAATGACAAGGCAGTTCATTTATGCATTTATTTATTTCTATTTTGAATCTGTGGTTGTTTGATTCTGCAGCAGGAAAAAGCCTCAACAGCCACTTTGTTTTGTCTCTTCCTTGCACAGATAAGCCCTCATGGAGCAGCTGCCAGCTGCTGGCAGTCAAAGTGTGTACTATTGGGGTTGGTCAGTGCACGTGTTCCATGTCACCTTTTCATCTCAGGCTTAGGTGTTCAAGTCAAGTGCATGCTGGTGAGATAGTGAGTCCTTTTAGTTTGGTAGGTTCTCCGCTGTGCTGCTGCTTCATGGGTGAACTGGGTGAACGAACTGGTAGACCAGTCTCTGAGACACGTCCGGCTTGCGGATGATGCCCTTCTTGTAGTATGACGTATGGAGCGGCTCAGCTTGTCATAGTTCATAGCAGGTCGGTTCTTTCTGAGTCCCCACAGTCTCGCAACGTGAGCCGAGTCTTCGATTTTAAAAATACCTGGTGGGATCACAAGAGAGTTCACATTTGTAAACGTCCGCCACAAAGTTAACATAACAGCTGCTTATATTTTACATATGAAGAGAGCAAAGCGGGTCTTTCGCTCACATGGATATTTCTTTGTTTCTTAAAAAGTTATTTTATGTAAACCAGTCTCATTGACATTAAAATAGCTTTTTCTAAAGTGACATGTATTTAAAAAAGATTACAAACAAAAAGCATAAAACAAAATTATTTCAGAGACAAAATTATACTAGACTTTTTCACGCTTTCAGTCATGACTGTTTAATTTTTTGCTCGCGAGATTTGACATCCTGGTATTTTTCAGGTGCATATATGAACAGGTCAGACAACTCCTACTGATCTTTAAAGGAGCTGAAGTGTCCTGAAATCAGTTAAAGTGCAAGCACGTAAAGATGTTTAGCTCTCAGGTGAAGATTGAGAAATGATTCAGACTTTTCAATAAAATCATTGCCATTCCTGATTTATACTGTTGAATTTGTACTTATTTTTCTAAAGATGTCTGAGGCTGCTCATCATCTCTTGTGTAAACACTAACCCTGTTGATGTTTCCAGAATGATTTACTTCCTGGAGGAATTCTTTAGAGTTGCAACGATTAGTCATTTAAATGTAAATATTTTTTCTGGTTTCTTTAGTCCTTTATGACGTTACACTGAATATCTTTGGGCTGTGGACAAAACAAGACATTTGAAGACGTCAACTTGGGCTTCGGGAAACAGTGATCAACATTTTTCACAATTTGCTGACATTTTATGGACCAAATGTCTGCTCAAGAAAATTATCAACAGATTCATCGATAATGAAAATAATCATGAGTTGCAGCCATACGTTGTAGATTATTATGCAGTGGTTTTACTGGTTTGGCCTTTTTGAGATCAAACTGGGTCCAAGAACTAAAGTGAGTTTGACAGCCCTGGTGTAAGCAATGACAGCACTAAACTCTGAAAGTAGCTGAACTGTAAGTTGAGTAAAATCCGGGAGCATTAGAAATACAATAGAAATACAATAGTACAATACATTATAACGTGTATCTAAAGCAGTGAGATTCCCAAAGTGAAGTTCCAGAGTACTGCTGGATGTCTAAAAGAGTCTGGAGCTACATGTCTGTATTGTAGCAATAAGAAAATGAAGATACCTTTTTCTTTATTGAGCCAGCGGATGCAGCGTCCATAGCTGTGAGGTTTAAGCAGGAGCTCTCTGAGGAACTGCCACAGATGAATGGGCTGACCTGAACAAGACGAATCTGCCTCGGACCAAAGCTCCTCACCACCTAAAGAAAACCCCAAAACAAACAAAAAGGGGTGAGGCTTTGCATGAAAACCAAACTCTTGTACTAATAATTTGCTTTGATTTTATTTGTTATTTGTTTTGTTCTGCTTGTGTTTTTTATCTATAATTATTGAAAATAAATTAAAAGTTTCCTTTAAGGTGAAAGTTTATTGTTTCAGTGCCCTGACATAATTTTGGATGACGAAGTTTATTGTTAAATTCCTAAACATCCTGTCTCTACATCTCAGCCAATATGTCGATATCATATTTTTTTTATTTACTCCAGCCTCAGAAATCCAGTGTCAGACGGGCTCAAGTTAAAAGTAAAACCAAATGTCTAGTGTTCTAAATTCAAATGTCCATGACAGTTCATTTTACCTAATTCTGTGCAAAGTTACAAAGCAGTTTTTATTCACTGCATTTTAATATCGTCTTTAAATTCCAGGTGACTTACTGGTACTTTTTGTGTCTCCAACTGAACACCTTTCTTTCATCCAGGCAGCTGGAGGGAGAGAAGAGAAACAGACATTTAATTTAAAAAGTTTTACTTTAAATCAATTTTATACTTCTCACTTTTTTATTGTTCAAACGCTGTTATCAAAAGGACAATGTCATACTGCTGAGTTCCAGGTTGCAAGTTGCACATAGTGAATCTGCAAGCTGTAGTGTTTATGTAGACTTGAAGTCTATTTTTTCGACAAGACATACATAAACACGAGGCTGAGTTACTGAATACATATTTTATCCACATTTTGCAACCTGGACAGAGCAGAGTGTGCTCCAGAGCCAGAGAGCAGCTCACTCTGCTCTGGTTTAATGTGACAGACTCCGCCTTCACTTTACCCAGCAGCTGGGAAATAAGACAGGAACTTCTTGAGTTTCCTCTGAAGTGTTTACTCATGGGCAAACTGTATATTTACTGCCACAAGACAACGTCACTGATAAACTTCCTCTTTGATCACAGTCACCAGCATTCTCTTTATTTCTTTCAGTCTTTTGCTCATTCACACACACTACACACACACACACACTGCAGTGATTGTGCCACAATCATATGTATAGTGTTAATGGAAAAATAGATGAGGAGTATTCACGCATATCAAAGGGAAAATGCACAGAAAGTTTGGCTTCTCATTTACTGCTGAATGTCACGTGAACATGATGCTGATGTGACATTTGCGGTCTACACAAGGGGTGATTCAAAAGCTCCAAACAGCCAAACACTGAACAATACAATGTTTGTTTTCAGCCACCTATGTTGAACTTGTTAAATAAATATCACGCACACACAGGGGCAGTTAATCATCATTAACAATTAAAATTTATAGACTGATAATTAATAAATGGTTTAGAAATGGCACTATTTGCACCTCATTTCACAGGAATTGCATTGCATTGTGCATTGTTAATATTGTTTTTTTTTTTCCCCTGTGGCCTACTTTTAATTTTTACAAGGTTTTTATAGCTTTACAGGCTTCTGCAATGAGATGTTAATTGTAGTTCCCTTTATGCTAACCACAATTAAGAATAATAAATCATTAAAAAAAACAAAAAAAAAACTTCATTGTGGAATGCTGAGAATGAATTTAGGAGTTGCACAGCCTAAGGAAAGAGGTACAATAGAAGTAAAGTAGATATGAGAAATGGTAAATTAATACTATTCTGGTGTACGTATATGTGCAAACACAGACACACACACACATGTACTTCATGCCACCCCAGTCAAAAAAGTCTGCACACACACCTGACTTCCATATGTCCAGGTGAGCGTGCAGCGTGTCTCCACACTGTGGCAAGCGCTGGCGAAACTCCTCCTCGCTCATGGCACACAGGTCCTTTCCAGTCAGGTCCTGGAAGGCCTTTCCTGCGTGGGGCAACCTGTACAGATGTTCAGTCCACAGCAGCCACTTCTGGACGTTCCCCGTGTTCCACTCTATGGGGTCTACAAAAATGGAGATAGATGAGAAAGCGCCCAGCTGTCCCTGCATGACCTGGTTATTTGTCAAGTTAAGTCAGTTAAATTCCCATCGTTTACCAGTGTTTATTATCTTCTGCTACTTTTACACATAATAAATTTACTAAAACCACAAGGTAATCATCGTGCTTTTATGCCACTACAGTTCTAATCTGCAGAACAGATGACTGGGGATTGCACAGGTTTATGACAGCCACAAGCCTTACAATACATAATGCTGTCTCTGTTTGCTTTGCGAACAGGAGACCTCGCCCTTAAGACTGTGTACACGTCGAAATGGCAAGAGAGAATCATCACTGCCACAATCCAAGAGAAATCATGCAAAGGTCAGGATTAAACACATCCTGGAGCGGGCAAACACAGCTTTGCGTCAGTAAGGATATGATTTATCTGAACCGTCATCTTTCCTGGCCTATCCTTACAAATATCTGTTGATTTTGTGAGCGAGATCCAGTAGCTTACATATCGCTGCAAATAACGGACAGGCTTTTTTGTGTTGTGAAAAATGCCTTGTGTGCTTTAAAGATTTGTTTCTTTGTCGGTTATATGTCTTTGTGCTGTAACAGCCCTCTTGAACGTGACAAACTGCCTACCTGGGGTGATATTGAGCAGTTTGCAGGCTGTTTCAATGTCCTTCAGCACTTCTCCCACCACCATGCTCTGCACCTGCTCCAGAGACCGCTCCTCCTCCTGGCCCTCCAGGCCAGGAGAGAGGCCCTGCTCCTGGCTGTCGATGACGGGGCACTGCTCCGGCTCCTCCTGGGGCTCCATGCGAGTCATGGGTACGGCTAGCGTCGGGGAGGCCTCTGACACTTTCACCAGCCAGGTGGCGTCCTCAGTGAGGAGCATGTCGAAGCAGGAGAGGTAGAGACCTGGTATGCCACGCTCCAGGGCCTCCACGCTCGGTTTGGTCTCCTCCAGGTGGTCCCAGGGTTCTGTGGAGCTCCTGTTTCGCTCCAGGATGGCGAGGGAGTCCTCTGTCATCCCAATCCGGGATCCATACACTGTACCTTCTGATATACTGCCCACTGGATTTGACATAACTGGTACCTGGGAACAAGAGAAGGAAGAGTTTAAAATCTTTGAAGTTGGGTTGTACGAGGTAGTCAGTGTATCAGCTGCAGTAGATGGTGTTTGGAGTGACAGAACAGAGACTAAGCAATGAACTGTCTCTCTAATGGCAGATAAATTTTTTTAGGCCACTAAAATGCATGTTGCTGCTGACCCTGTCCACAGCAGCACATTGCTTAGCTTCTTACACCTGCACTTGTGCTGCTTCTCAAACTGAGGGTGTGCCACCTGCCATCTACTGTAGGTGAAACACTGATAATCGATCCCTGCCTTTTAAAAGTGTCTTTGTGTGTTATTATTCTTAATAGTGTGAAATCAGAAAGAATCAACAGATCTGCCTGTAATATAAGCTCTTCCAAACACCAGAAAAGATGCTTTGAAGGTAAATATTCCATTTAAATCTGCACCCAACAAGAGTTTATGCATGATAATCCTGACTGACAACATTTTGCAACATTAAAGCAGCCCAGCAACACTTTGATTCAAATAATTTCAAGCTTTTAAGTCAATAAGAATAATACCTTCTCCAGTAGTTCCTTTCTTGTAGTTCTCTGGCTGCTAATCAGCAATTGTTTTTGTTTGGTAATAAACTCCATCAGAGCAGCTGCAGGCTAGAATCCCTTTTCATAAAGTGTTATGAGCAGAAATGAGGTGAGAGCTGCTCGATGCTCTATAAGAACCCCGAGTCGAACAGAGGAGATACTGAGCAAATGACCCTCAACAGAGTTAAAACACACACAGCGCTGACAGGCATGGGGCAAAATGGATTTGACTGAGTCTCTTATTTGTGGGTCAGTGGCCCAGAATGGCTCACGTCTTGGGGGTAGGTGACTTGTATTAAAACCTGAAGCAGCTCCGCCGCCTGCCTCAGCTTTCATGGTGCCGTCTCTGCAGCCCTCTGTCTCCACTGTCAGCTGGAGATTTTAATCAAGTTAGATAATGTGGAGAAGAGCGAGCACAAAATCTATCTGCACGAAACAGCCGAGGCGTCTGTTTTATGAAGACTCGACTGATAGCTGCGACAGCGTCTTGCAAACAGGAAATTGCCATCATAAGTGGTCATTTATGGACGTCAGCTGTGGCACAAGTGTTGTAATCTCAGGGTGGACTCGCATATGGCACCCATAATGTGTGGCTGCCACAGCTGGCATATGGGAAGGCACACTGCTGTCACGCACCAGGTTATCAGTGGTCGTAGCTGCAGCCACAGTAAAGAAGGTGTGCTCCCACAGAGCACATGTTCAAGGAGAGGCATGGCTTTATTTGTCAAGATACAAAGACATTAAAGTCTCATAAAAACTGCTAAATTATATAGTACACTTATCAGCCAGAATCATTTGTTGGGGTAAAGTTTAAAATCCTACTGACAATGGTCTTATGATTAAAGTTTTTACATTTTTTCACCTTTTGAAAGTGTTGAGGGTGCAACTTGGAAAGCAGCTTTGCAAGCTCCCACTTCACATTGGAAGAATTTGAACCAGCGCAAAGCTACGCCAGGGAGGAATGTAGTTTGGTTAAATGTTGCTACCTAGAAAAAGTTCAAACTACTTCATAAAAAAAAAAAAAACAATGTATATGTGATATGAAAGTATAACATAATAAGTCACATGCCAACAAAAGTGCCATCTTGTTCACAGGTCTTGCATGAACCAAAATAAATAAATAGATAAATAAAATGCAAGGAATGTCATCTTTGCTTTAGATATCCATCTGTCAGTAGAAAAAAAATGGTAAAAAATTGTTTGTAGTTTCAGTAGTTAACTACACAAAAATGGTTAAAAATAATTCAGTTACTTGAATATACTGAATATTCTGCAAGCTACTGCAAAATATAGTTAAACTAAGTTTAATTACATGTGGTCACTATCCCCAACACTGCCTTTTACACATGGAATAAATTGATGCTTTAAGCTTCAGAACAGCCTCTTCTATTTTTTCTTATTTTTCTTTCTTTCTTTCTTTCTTCCTTTATTGGTCAGTATGGCCATTTTTTTCTTTTCTTTTTTGAAAGGCCTGGTTTCAAGGGTGCAAAATTGTTCACAATGCTGATCTCGAACCATTGACATGATTCTTTTCTTTTTTCATATGCGGACACATTCATTTTAAAGCTGCTAACAACTTTTGAGAAAATACATCTTATCTTTAATTTAACTTCTCCAAAGTGAAATGAAGTTATCTTCCCCGCCCCTAAAAAAGATTCCCCTTCCACTCTTTGGTCCCCGACCCCCCACTGTAAAACCTCCTCCCCAGTCTTCCTTTTATCTCCAAACTTCTCGTAAACTATCGCCCACACTCCCTTTCAGTCCATCAGGAGTCAGATTAAAAGCCACTGGTATCCCATCCTGGCTGCTGTGTGTCAACTCTGCCCTGTAACAGCTTGCACTAAGCCCATTAGCAAAGCAAATTTAGCCATATTACGTTTTTCCAAAAGGAAGAGGGGGCACAAGAAAAAGACACAAACACACACCCCTGGGGAGAGGGATTAAGACCCTGACTGATCTCTAAATGAGTTTGGTCAAGACGCTGATATTCATTTCAGGAGCATTAGAGTTTGCTCCATTTACTCGGCAAAGTCAGCCTTTGACACAGAAACGGAAAAGGACTCCGTCCACGCAGGCGTCCACCCTGGGAACCATATTTCTTCTACATGCTTTAACATGAAGAAGGTGATTATTTGAAGTGAGGTTTGTATCACCTTGGATTTTATATGGATGTTATATAATCAGAATTAGGTGGGGGTTTTTCCTATAAAAAAGTGAACAAAACTGAGCAAAAAACTGCCCGTATGTTATATCTTCAATGGAAAAGTCACATAAGGAGCTTCAATAAAGATAATAATGTGAAGATGACCCGAGTAGGACAGGGCTCAGCAACATTTACTATCTAAACAGCTATTTTTGGCTACCAAAAAGAAAATCTGTCTGGAGCCACAGCAGTTAAATTCTCTTCTTTTCTCTTAGACATTTCTTATTTCAGGGATCAATTAAGTATTTCTGATTCTGATTTTGGATTAGGAAAATTTCAAAACTAGCCGCTTGAAAATTTAGAAGAAAAGGCACTGAGTCAAAGACGCAGGCTACGACTCACATTTTAGTGACAAAATATTAAAACTTTTTTTGTGTGTGTGTAAGCTACATGTTTTTACAACTGAACAATGCAAGTATCACTTTAGGCTACAACAATGATAAATGGAAATGTTTTAAAATAAAGACCATTATTCCTTTCCATGTCATTTTTTGTCAAAACCACAGGGAGCCACTGGAGAGAGGCAAAACGAGTATGTGGCTCTGGAGCCAAAGGTTGCTCACCTCCAGACTAAATATTATCCATTAAAAAAAAAAAAGTGTTTGAGTCAGTGTGCAGGAATTACTCTTTTAATCAATGGCTGTTTTTCAAGAGCCTTTCACTGTGTGTAAAACAACCTGCTTCATTAAATGACCCCCCCCCCCCCCCCATGGAAAAGAAATTTTAAAAACTCCCAAATTTCTTGCTGCCTCCAGTAGTAAATGTTTATGTTTTATATGTAAGTTTTATATGTTTTATGAGACTTAAATGTCTCAAATTAAATATGAATCTCATATCTGAAGTCTCATGGGACCTCTGCAATAATGGCTGGGTTAGAATTGCAAACTGTTAACTTATTTATTTATTTATTTATTTTAAGCTGAGCCACTTTATTATCTTTTAGAGGGTTTCATACAATATTTGCAAATTTTATGATACAACACATTAACATCTAAGGTTACTTTTTCCTGTAGAAAAAAAAAACATGAAATCCCCTTTTTTAGATTTTCTTTTAGATTTTTTTTAATATTTACAATGATGTGCAAAGCTTGATGAAAATACATTCAGATGTTGTAAATTTTAGAGGAATTAGCAAAGAAAAGTGTATAAAATGAAAGTTATCGTAATGTTGCATTGAGGACATTTTGTACCAGAACAAAATGACCAAAACCATTAAAAAAATCAACATGGTCCAGATTAAAATCTTTACAACTTCATGCAATTTTGGTGTACCTGTTTATATGTTTAACAGACTCTGATGATTAAAACAAAAATTCATAGAATTTTTTTTAAATTTTCAAAGTCAGAAATGCAAAAATGCAAAAGAAACACCCCTATCTATTAGGATTATATGTAGACTGACTGTCATATATAGTACTATAGTACTAGTTCCCAAATTATGTGTTTCATTATACAGATTTACTAAGGATCTTGTGTCTGGTTTGACTGCCAGATTACTCACAAGCTTCAGATATAAAAGAATAATCATGTAGTCAAATTTATCTATACTTTTTCCATATGGGCTTCTAATGCCCAGAAAAGAACAGTTACAATTATGTTAAAGAGTTTGTGATGAAGTACTTCACATTCAAACCTTCTCTTGAAATGAAAGTGGTAAAAATTGGCCAGTCTGGCTTGAAATTAACCTGTCTGGCCATTTATCACTGTTGCTGAAACAGTGACGTGACAGAAGTCGGCTGAAGTGTTTAGATTAGAAGTTAATGAGTAGAGATTAAAACAAGCAAAAGTCTGCTGCTCTTTCAAAAAGTGTGTTTAACCTGCATGATTCAGTCTGAGGTGAAAAAAGAAAAGGTCATCTGTGAGATTTGTGAACATCTGTCTAATGGTGAACAAAATGTGAATTTGGCTTGTCACACACACTCACTCACACTCACTCACATCACACACACACCACACACACACACACACACACGCACACACAGAAAGAGAAAAGGTCTGTGTTGTTTGAGTCTGGAGTTAAAGGAGTGTGTACAGCCAGGCGTGACTGTTTGCCATGTGAGCGTTAAAGAGAGATTTTTTTTTCCTTGTTATTGTTTCTCATGGGAAACTTGGACCAACTAAGGAAGTCATTGTTCCGAGAGCAAGGAAAAAAGAAGGAGTTTGTTTCATCTTCGAGTCGAGCTCTCTGCTCAATACGACCATAAGGCCGCAGGCTGGGGGAAGTGATTAGGATCTGTGGATCCTTTTCATGGTAACAGTGACATGTGCAGGAGCTCTGTTCTCATTATAAATTAGGCCGAAGTGCCGTATTTTATGATTTGCAAATAAAGGCTGATTTTCTGTGCATGTGCTTGCAGGGGCTATTTTGCAATATTTGTTTATTTTATCACACTCCTTTACTTCTACTCTTTTTTTTCTACCCCCGCTGGGTGGTATTAACTGCCAGTGGAGGATGTTGGTAGACTCGGTGATTCATTTTTACTGGTAGTCAGGTGCACTGGCATCCGGCCAGCATCTGACGAAACACTGAACTGAACCATTGCAAATGCTGCGCTGTTGGTCTAAATTAATTTGGAGAGGGGGCTGTATTTACAGTCAGTGATGACAGTCTGAGATTGGACCTGAAGATTTGAGGTGTGGCATGGATGGATGAGGAAATAAACCTGTCACCATGTTTTTGCAGAGATAGTGAAGATACAGAGACTCTGAGGCCTGAGGCAAGTGCTGATGCAGCTGGATTTAACGTGCTGATTGTCAGACGATAAAAAGCAGGTTTTTGATAGTACAGTAGATTAGTAAGTTAAGTAGAAAATGTGGCATAATATATTTTTATCTTCAGGGCAAAGGCACGGCGCACCCAGGACACAGACTAAGAGATGCATCACATCCTTTGTCTTGCCCAAGAACTTTCTTGAATTTGCACTTGCCAAAATTCTGATTGTCATGGTTTTATGATGTTTTTTTTTTTTAAATGATGCTTTTCTTTTATGTTATATTATGTTCTATCATGTCTTTCTATGCTCTTTGCACATAACAAATCCCCCTTGGGGCAATAGAGGTTTCATTCATCATTAGAAACTGGTTTAGAAAGTGTCATCTAGTTTTAGCCAACAGTGTGTGTAGATGAATGAGACTACTTCATGTTTGATCTTGTGAACAACAGAACAACGTAAAGTCAATTTCCATCCACCTTTTGTTTTGGATGTTTTTATTTTGTGCTTTAAAAAATGGAGTGCAAACACTGGAAATGTCCAAAAAAAGTAGAAATATCACAAAATATCTTTTGGTTCAGGTAGAAAAGTTGGACTATAAATAAAAGCAACATGTGACAAAGTGTAATGGTTTTAAGCCAGTATTCAACTCTCTGCATCCATGAGCATGTGAGGATCCACTAAGTTCTGTGTGATGTAAATTTCGTCATCAGAGGGTGTGCACGTAGGCTCTGTGCAGCCTCCAGGTTCCCCCAATTCATTGTGACCACACATACTTCCCTTAATTGTCCTTTGTCCAGCCATTAAGCTGATCTTGTAGACGCTGATCTACTATACATGTGTGAAATGTGTCTTCCAAGCAGACTCCAGTATGAGTAGAGCCATTATGTGTCGGCTGTGTCCACAGCTGTCCGTGGATGCTTCCATTTGGGAAGCACGGGACTTAATCGTCCACTGAAGACAGGGAAAATGGCAGCAGACAAAAACATCATATCTGTGTGGAGTAATGAGGTGACTGTAATGTTCCTCATATTAATCCATAGAAACATAAATGCTATATTTCCATTTGTTCGAGGTTTGGCTGGTGCTTTTCTGATCATATCAAGTCATTATGTCCCCTTCTTCTGAGGCGGTTTAATAGCACCAGTCTGGAGAAGTAGCACCAAAAACTTTTTATCTCCATGTGCTCAGTTCCTTATATTTGCACAACGGTAACAGTTGAATATGTGAATTAATTCACAATTATTCACAATTATCAATTAACGCAAAATATTATCAATCATAACAATACAAATTGATTCATGAACATTAAAAACAGTATTGTGGTTCATCACTAATTTTCAATATAACAATAAAAAATTCAAGTGCTCACTTGTGTGCTAGAAGACAGATATGAGGCGCTGCAGCTATAAAAGTATTTTCTCTTTCTGCCGTCTGCCTTACAAACAAAGAAAATTAAACAAACATAATTGGTTTCGTCTAACTTGGTAAACTGCAACAAGTCTTGACAGTAGGGATGCAATGAAAACTCAAGGTATGATACCATCACAACAAAAAGTCTAGATACTCACTTACATAAAAATTATGTCATATTAAAGTCTTGCTGAGTGACTGGATGTGTTCGCATAAGGATGGAACACATTTTTAATATACTGTTATTTTAAATGTACTTACAAACCATCCAAAATCCTGTCCATGCACCCAAGCCCACATTAACCTGCTCAATGCAACCCAGAAGGTGGAAAACCGCTCAGTCTGGCAACGCTGCATTGGATCATGTGTGAATGGGAACAGGGATCAATTTTCTAGGAATTCTGTACCACCAATAAACCACTTCATGATTATCCAGCCAAGCAGAGGTGAGCAAGAGGCAGGGTTTAAACTGCTCCATGTGACACAACTATTTTTTATTATTTTTAATGTGAACAACCGAGTGCAACACTATGAATTCCTTACAGAAGAAAACTTCTTAAAGGTCTCATGGGTAAGATTTACAGAGATTTATTAGCAGAATATTGCAGAAATGGAATATAATATTCATAAGAATGTTTTCATTAGTGTATAATCAAAATAAGAATTGTTGTGTTTTTGTTACCTTAGAATGAGACGTTTATATCTACAGCGCGTCCTCTTCCATGGAGGCCGCCACATTGCGCCACCATATTTCTACAGTAGCCCAGCACGGACAAACCAAACACTGGCTCTAGCTTAGCTGTTACGATACCAGAATTTTAAACTTTGATACAATCCTAGTTTTAAAAAAATATACTTGATACCTCTTGCTATATGATGGCAAAAAAGAAAAAACTGTGTATCCTACGAGCCAAATTTCAGGGGAAAACTGAACTAAACTGAGGTCTTGGTTAGTATTTTTTTCACACCTTACATTTGATACTATAATTAACAGATAACAGATGCTTTTAAACATGTGGAATTTGACAAACTTGCTAAATTCTCCTACACGTTAGATGCCACCAGATCCTACACACTGGTCCTAAAAGAGCTGGACAATACAGCTAATCAATTAATTGATTCGATAGTGACTTTAGATATGGTCTTCTACATTTTTTGTAGCCACTGTAGGTCCTCAAGAGGAGGGCCAAAAAAAATGTTCATAGCGCTGGTGAGGGTTTGTTTTGCACAGTCCCTTAGAGAGCCAGATCAGGTTTTAGGCCATACTCCATGAATAAGATCCTTCAAAAAATCTGTCTTTTTAACAAACATTAAACTGGCTCATTATGGGGGGTAATGATGCTGACATGACAGTTCTGAATGAGAGGGTGAAAAGGATCCTGCACCTTCAGAGATAATAAAGCAGAAAGCCCAGTTCTGTCATTTCTGCTTCTAACTTATTACATTCTTGTCTTGGGGATCAGCTGTTATATTCAATTTAATTTCCATCATTAATCAAAATCAAAATCATAGTCAAATCTCCCATCTTATCTTGGACGGCAGAATCAAATTTATTTTGAATATGTCAGCTTATCATTGTGATTTTTGGCAACAAACCGCTAACACCCCCCCAGACACCCATTATCTGACCACATTTTTTTTTTTTTTTTTTAATCTTTCAGTGTGAAAACTAATTTGCAACTGGACAAGAAAAACAGGTAAGGTAGTGAATACGATACAGAGCAAATACAGAAAACAAAACAAGAAATGAATAGGGAAATTAAGTGATGACAGCTTTTCATCTCCTCACCTTCAGACTTTTTCAACACTTCCAGATGTAAAAGTTTTTTCTGTGATGATCAACAGCACAACATTCTTTAGCCTGATGTACCTTTATTTTAAAGTCATAGTTAAACTTACCAGTGACATTAAACTATTGCTGTTGTGTTAAGAATGTGCAGTCCACTTTGTAAATACAAACATAAAATGAGATTTGAACACCGTTGTGTATAAAATTGTTGGTGTAATTGTGTAAGAACCCTGTTTTATTCTCTGTTTTGTTTGTTTATGGCTTAAACCCAGGAGTGAAAGTGTTACCTATTAGAAAATAGAAGAGATTTAGCCTCCACCTTTTGGGTCGATTTAATGACTCATTTTGTTACCTATTGTTACTCATTCATCTTTCTGCGGAAGTGTTAAATAGGACGGAAACAAACTACAACTACTACTGTGCCTGAGCAAAAAAAATAAATAAATAAAGCTAAATCAAAATTCTGGCTATAAATGAGATTATTTAACTGACTGGTGAAGCTTTAAGTTTGCACAAAAGTTAATTAATAATCCTAAACAATAATAAATGACTAAAATTACAGGTAAGTTGCACAGAAGTCGTCCTTTATTTTTGCTGAAAGATGAGGTGATGATACCAACATCAGTGATTTGGACGTCTGTGCAACTTTAAATTTCTTAGTAACACGTACTGATCAAAAGCAGAAAATTTGTTTTAATGGATTTCTATTAGTGTCACTCAAATGTTCCTCAAACAATTTAAAGAAATAAAAACATGTATTATTTTAGGCACGCGCCACAAATTCAGGATATTGTGTCTTCTTACCGAGACAAAGATGCTGTGATGGTCAGAGATGAGGGTTTGGCTGGATGATGGCAGATGCAGAGCAGCTCTGGTTCTGTTGAGGATGAAGGCTGACCTTTCGTCCAGTTGCAGACGAACCTCAGGTTAGGACGCTACCTGAGGGCAGAAGTGCAGCAGGCAGGCAGGCACCCTTCAGTCTGTTTCCCCCCTCGGTGAGTGTCTCTAGAGCCCCCAGCCTGAGGCCTCGGACCCTCTTTGGTACAATTACACTTAACCTGAGAGTCAGAGCCTAAAGCACAACTGCAAACTGGAGCTGAAGTGAAAGCACCTGCTGGGGGTGTGTGCAGAGTGAGAAGGAGCGAGGGCGACTGGCTGGGTGAGTGAGTGCAAAGGAATTCCAGCACCATTGACTGCAATTTATATTTATAGGGCAGCCGTGTTTACTTATGCACACAAACCTGTGTGTGTGTGTGTGTGTGTGTGTGTGTGTGTGGTGTGTGTGTGTCTGAAGTGCCTCTGTCTTGCAGATTAGCTCAGACCTCCTCAAACACTACTAGCTGACCTCAGTGCTTAGGTGATAGACAATTAAAAGTGATAAGAGAGTAAAGAGTATAAAAAATATAATGTGAAAAAGCTTCCTAAGAAAATAAAGTGGTGTATTGTACAGTACCCAAGTATAAATTTAAGGTAGGGCCCAATGAAGTAAAATTACCCAATATTCCTATAGGCAGGGAACCACAGGACTACAGTAACTAACTACTAACTAGTAATTAAAACTTCACGTACACTTCAACCAACTATGAGTAAAACATTATTTACATGCACTGATGCATCAGTATTAAAAATCTAATAATAATTGAAATATGGATTAAGTTGTTATTAATTTTATCCAGCCTTTATTCAACCAGGTTAGTCCCACTGAGATCAGTAATCGCCTACAAGAGAGACCTGGCCAGGAATAGCAGCAACACAGTAACAGTAGAGTAATTAACAGATGAACACTTGGATTAATGACATTAAAACTTGATCATATAAAACATTTGCACACAGAGAACCTGGACTCAAGAGATTTCACCAAAGCTTTAAACTCATTCAAAGTCTCTCGGTTTTGAAGTTGGAGATCAGTCTGTAAATTATTCAATGCATTAGGTGCCAAAAACCATATACATGTCCTACACGTGTTTTCATTTAATCTCCCTGATAAGGTTGCTTTTGCTGCACTTTTTCTTCAATCATTTTCATTCATACATGAAGCTTTGGGAGCTCAGATCATTCCCAGCGATGTTAACCTTCATTTGAAAGGAGCGATATGCAACAATTTAAATAGTGAGTTGGAACCATAGACTGTATATTAATAGGTTGAAATCCTATTTAATATACAGTCTAGAGTTGAAGCAAGTCCCCCCGCCCCCTCCTCCTCAGACTCGAGGAAGCTCCAGCAGGCTGCAGGAACACTGCAGGAGGGCAAGACTGCCTGCCAGACACATTAACATAACGCTCAATTTAACCATTATAAACATCTACTCCTTCTAAAAGATTATTATTGATTTCTCACAAATCATAAACAGACACTAACTCATTCAGCGAGCATTCAGCATTCATTTGAACTGTAATTAATGTCAAATGGGCAAACTAACTCACAAGTTACAGATCAGACTAGAAAGGAGGGACACCATGGCTGTAGCGCTGATGTCAGAGAAGCGAGTATTTCAACTTAACACATTTCCCTAATTACCAATGACACATCGCCGTCATTTTTTATTACGGTAAATATATCACAGATTTCTATCAGTATTGTCTTCTAGGGAATCCTGCAGGTCCTGCAGGTACTGAGCAGAAGTCTAATGAACCAGAATAAGTACGAGCGGGTGTGCCAGGCTTGTAACAGTGCAGCTAATGGTGGTGGGGATAATTCAGAACTGCTTTACATACTGGTGGAGTCTTTATAACAATGCATCATGTGTCATAAGGTTATATTTTGTATGTAAAATCTTGAAGATTAATAGTAATAATTAGCTCAGTAAAAAGTATAAGGTGACCAGATTTCTGAAATGAAAACCAGGAACATTTCCAGTTTGGTAGTCAGTGTGTCATTAACAGATCCAATATCTAAGAATCTATGAAATAAAAAAAGTTGACAATTCTGGTTTCATGTATTTTCACCATGCAGCTGTTGTACTGTAATAAACTAGGATTCAGGCCAACTGATAAAACTGGATACTAACTAAATAGCTTTGTAAACAGAGTCAGAGAATCATAGTTTGCATAGTGAAGTAAACACTCCATAAGGAAACTGGTCAAACTACACTGGTTCAATACAGTTTATCTATTCAGAAAAGGCAGACTAGCGACAACGGTAACAGCAAGACAAAACTATCAAACAGACAACAGACAACAATAACTAATTTTTTCTTTCCTGCTCTTTATCTTTCCACCTCACTCTCCTCTTTTTACTCCCTTAATTTTCCCTTCCCCCTCTCTTCATTCCTCTCCAATCTTTAATAATAAAACGTATAATACTGTAGATAAAATGCACTGGTTAACAGATCTGTAATCATGTTTCTATTCTATGTTTCCTAGTCTTCCTCTTCTCCTTCCTCTCCACTTTGCCTGCCCCGAAAAGATGTTGTAGCGATGTTCTGACAGTTCTGCTGTGGATGTATATATATGTATATATATATATATATATATACTAATTCATCTACATTTAGCATTAGCTATGTTGTGATTATGGTTGCTAGCATAGCTGCTAACTGAATCTAGCAGTGGTAAGTTGATATTGATTATTAGCGTTAAATAACAAAATGTCAGTCATGATTTATTTAGGTAAAATTAAATTCATATTCATTTAATGCGTGACTATCAATACTTGTGTCTCAACATTAGACAATTAAAGTGAAAACATAGAAATGATTTAATATTAAAGTTGGATCAAACATGTTTGCGTTTTATGTACACAAGCAGAGAGGAAGTTATACAGAAATAATTATTTCTTAGAGCTGCAGCCTTTGTTTATTTCTGAATCTTTAAACAGGTTGTATTATGTCTCATAAATTAAAGATGATTCTGTGAATCAGAAAAAAAAATGCTTATTTCTTCTTATTAAAATGGCATTAATTTACAACACATCCCGAACTCAAGGCCCACAAACTGACTTGTTTCAGAGCTTTTTAATAATTGGATGGTGGATGCAGGTTGAAATAAAACCCCCATCTGCTGCAGCGAGGACTCAGCCTCTGTATGGGTCACATGCTCCTGCAGGTGAGTTACTGGGGTGCTCTTGTTTCCAAGCTTTTAACAGTATCATTCAGTCTTTATCAGCAGATGGAGTTTGCTCAGGTTTTATTGAATTGTAGATGCTAAAACTCTCCATTCTTCTGAATACTATAAGACTTCCTGTCTAAATTGGCGTAAAACCTGAGCTTATGTTAACATTATGTTTCAATATCAGACAGTCCAGATAAGGTGCTGCCATTCAGCGTGTGGCAGGACATCCACTTTCAACACATTTATTGTAAACCTCAAGAAGCCAACAATTATTATCTGTGCAGTAATACAAAATTATGCTTGTTAATCAGGTATCACATTTTTTTCTTCCTTATCAAAAATAAAGAGCACATAAGGACATGACACTACACCACTTGAGACTGTGCATTGATAAGGTTTCTGCCTCATTTATACTGACGTCCCAGCAGCACATACACAACCAAAGTGCATGCACTACAGCTGCATGGGTGACTTCTTGACCAAGAATAACAAGTAGAGAAAACAAGCATACACTGAGATCTCTATCACTGCGCTATACTTACTCTATATTGATTTTCATGCAGACGGAGGAACTGTCGTCAGCACGTCGTCTCACCTCTGAAATACCTGATTATTTGAGTTCATTAAGACTTATTGTGTCTCAGCCACAAATGTAAAAACTGCCAAGCAATGCATTGTAATAAATTACGTAATTTAAGCCTGTTTGAACAATCTGTCAAAAGCACAGACATAACAGGCCGTGGCTTCCAAAGAAAAGCTACCAAAACAGTGGCAACCCACAACAATAAAAGTACATTAAGACTACTGTATATCTAATCTTTCCCCTCTAATCTTGCTTTTAATTCACAATGTAAGCTCCTAAATGGCCGGTGCTCTGATAGCAACCGTAAATCCTAAAGTTTCTTTTTCTTTTTCAGTTCCAGGACATATTTTCTATTCTTTTACTTCCAGCGCAGGAGCTGTGAGGTTGATATGGTTAGCCACACAGTGTGAATGGAGTAATTGTGAGATACAGAAGAGGGTGTGCACAAACTGCGTCAAGACCTCTCAGCAGCTGAGTGTTTGTAGACACACCAAATCAAACTGTGAGCGATGACAGCCTCCTTTCTATGGACAAATCAATACGAAATTGTATTTCATAATGAGTGCAGACCTTTGTTTGTACTTTTATGACGTGCTTCACAGTTAAATTGCCTCGTAATTAAAACTGAATGTGCTGTAATATTTGAGCTCGTATAAGAAGACATACTGAAGATAAAACATCTGTTTGCTTTTGACTTAACCCCGCATCCAGTTCATCAACAAAATTTGCATGGCAGTTTCTTCTACAAGCACTGTTTGACCTTGTCCTTGGCTCAAGAACAATATTGTCATGGTTGAGAGACAATGAGCCAAAGGAAGCAACAGACTGGGTGCCAAATACGAAACCACAATCGGGCCACTGTGATCTGAAAGCAAGTAATGATTGTGCAGGTGTCTCTATTGTAAACAGGTGTCGGTGACCCACCTGAGTTGTCTTAGCAAAGTCAATAAGCACCAATAGAGCTTTGACGAGTGAATGAATGTCATAAGTGAGATATCTTCTCTGACTTTGGTTGTGACAGCTATTCTAACTGATTGGGACGATAATCAGATGGAAAATCGAGTTTTCTCCTTAAGTCAGAGTGCCAACAGTCCCGCTTTTCCAGGAAGACAAATTTCCACCCCCTTTTTTCCCCCCTTTTCATTATCACAACCTGTACAGCATGAATAAGCCCTACACAACTTTAAAAGTTTCCACTTGAACAACACTACAGCTACACCAAACTGAACTTCTTGAAAGGAATTCCTGTTTCTGAAAGTTCTGAAGGAGAGGGGCGTGCATTTTATTAAATACATTTTCTTTTCAGGATGGGGCCAAAACTAGATGAATGAAAAAAACTAATGAATAACTAGTTTATGCAGAGAATGTATGCAAGTTCACTCTAGATGGACAAATTATTCTGCATTCTTTCCTGAAAATTAAAAGTAAAAATGCTGTTGTAGTGCACTTATTATTTTGTTATTTATTTTGTTATTTCCATTCTTTTAAAGTAACCAGAATACAGGAAACAAAATTTCTGAAGCTTAAGTTTTTGGAATCAAAATCCTCCCTATTTATGATGTCTCAAGGTGGACAGGTATGTCTTATGAATGACACTTAAGTCTTACTTTCTCCTTAGCTGAGGAATTTACCTGAGAGTGTTGCAGAGAATCTCCTAACAGGTTTTCTTGGTTAAGGAAACCCCTTAAGACATTTAGGTCTGCTACACTGAAAGTTTCCATGGAGACTATTTGTTTTCTTTGCACTGGCAAGAACATACATGCCAACCTTGAGACCTCAAAAAAAAAAAAAAAAAAAAAAAAAAAAGAGTTTTCTGCATTCTGGTGGCTTTTAAAGAATGAAAATAACAACTTAATAAATACACTGCAACAGCATTTTTATGCTGAACAGGCCGACTTTAAATTTTACCTTTAATTCTCAGGAGACAATACAAAGTGATTTGTCCCTCTAGTGTGAACTTGTTCAACCCCTGGCATAAAGTAATATTCATCAGTTTACTTTCATTCATTCATGTTTTGCCCCTGCCCCTAAAAGAAAACGGACACAGCGTGTTTTACAAAACGCCATGGGAAAAAGATGGCATATTCTTCTAACATGATTAAATACATTTATTATTAAGGGCATGAAATCATTCCACATATTAAAGTATTTAATATATTCATAAAGTAGACTGATGAAGCAACATGATTAAAGCTGAACTCGCAAACATGAAGCAGATTTAATAACATAACTAACCCTCTCATTTAGACTTTAACGTAAAGTGATATGAAATAAATATTTTTTAACAGAATTTATTCCAATCATGATTCATTTATCTCTTTAAACTCTATCATGTTACAGTTAAAATAAAGTCAAAGGTGGCTTTGGTTGCTATAATAGTTTAACTAACTTCAAGGGATCTTTCAGTATCGGACCAAACGAAGGAGAAACCCTTAAATACTTAAGTGAACATGTTAAGGAAACTTTAATGACTTAAGGTTGTTTTGTGCAGCTGATTTTATTTTGAGGAAATTTTAACTCAGACTTTTGTGCAGTCGGCCCTACTACTATTACAAACTACTTCACCCACATTTCACCAGACACGTTTCAGGAACAAACGCCCGCTGCTGATTGATCACATTTTCAAGACTGCATTAATTAATACATTTTAACTGTGAGTTATGAGGAATGGAGCCATATCAAATTACTTCCTCTTAAAAACAGAGGTAGAGGTTTATTGACAGTGATGCATTCAACTTGAACGTTACTCGTCATGAGGACAGTTTGAGATCGAGTTAAGATCCATTCACTGATGATCTATTTCAACAGCCGGGCAGCCTGCCAAGACATTATGCCGCTTGTAAAAACAGTTATTGCTGCAGGGACGTGTCTGGTCCTGCAGATGTGCAAAAACCAACAGATATGAGGTCAAATGATGGAGAGTTACGTAATCGAAGGGACGCACATGACATGCAGCAGTGAAAGTGTAATCCTTAAAACTTTTTCAAACCTGTGCATGTATGAAGTTTTTCTGACAGACTGATCAAATATCACTCTCTATGGTTGCAAATAACCATGAGCTGGAATGTAAATGTCACAAGCTGAATCTATCAGCAGGAGAAACAAAAGAAGAGCGTGACAGTTTTTTGTTTCATGTCAACTGTAAGAGGCTGTGTGGCGCAGGAAGTATTTTCTCATCTATGGTGCACATTATGATGCCAGGTGGTGCAAAAAAGTAATGTTTTTGTCATAAAATAGAACTTTATAGAGGTGAAGGAACTTCTGTGTACACTTTAGGCGCATTACCTTGAAGCAGCACCGTACCATAATGGTAAGGAATGAAAAGAGTTATTGTTAATAATTTGAATAAAGTTCATAAAAACACTAAAGGAAAACATTCAGTTGCTGCAGCAGTTTAAAATTTATGCCATTTGAATAATAAAAACATGAAAAATGAGCTGTTTTCATAAGTTTGTTTGTCTGGATGTTACCCTCGGGCAACATTGTACTATCGTGGAACAGCTTTTAGGAATGAACGTGTCAGAGAGTGTCGGCATTTCAGCGAACTTTACAACAACAGTCTATCAAACCAAATTATCATTAAGAAACAAAGCTATCATAACCCCCATCAAAAAAGGATGGTGAGTCACAGTTCAATGTTTGATCATTTGAGTTCATTTAAATGCTCGTTTTTAGTTTCCTGGTGTTTGTCTGTCCTGACATACAGCATGTTTCCACCATTTGTTGTGTTGCTGCCGTCTGTGGCTCACTGCTGATGAGTTACAATAAAATAAAATAGTTATCAATGAATTTTACATACTATCTTACATTGGTTGAACAGTATGTAAACCTAAATACACAATACCAAAAATGTCATGTTGGGTATGTTACTTCAAGGAAATGTGTACATTTTAAGTTTTTGATCGAATAATTATTAAATAAAGTACTTTAAACAACCAATAATTAAACTGTTCTCATCTATTAATGCGAATCCATTTTTTCCAGATTGTAAAATGACAGAAAAAGCCACTTTCAGTCCATTTTTGTGGAGAGAGATGCATGATGCAGCTGAGTAAAGCTGCAAAATTAGAACTCAACATGACTTCCAGAGAGTCATGTGACAAATGATAACACTGCTATTAGGTTCCTTAGAGTCCTGCGCTTCTTTAATGTATTTCACCATAAATGAGGATGTATTATGTAAGAGTAAAGGGACAAAAATGAGTATGTTACCTGGGCAACACCGTGCCGTAGAGGGATAAGTGTTAAAAAATGTAGATGTAAAAAACATAAAAAATGTATAAATGCTTTTATGTTCAGGAGCTGAGGCAGTTTACCTTTGTGAAGATGTTAATAGCTGGATATCTGCTGTAGATGACTATCAAAGAGAAGTGGATGAAGTTCCCCCTAGAGTCTCTTTAGATAATTTTGAAAGCAAGGTGGCAAGTGGATGGTGATATTAGGTGGAGGTATTACCTTATTAAATCATCAAAAAGCCACATAACTCTACCTTGGGAATTTCACCCAAGGAATTATATTAAATTTTGACAGTACCAGTACCAGGGAAGGCATTCAAGTTCTTTATAAAGACTGAGCAGGAGACGTGGTTCCATTTAAAAAAGATCTTTATTACAATCTTTAAGAATTTATAAAACCCATTAAAACTTGATGAGGAGGAAACAATTAGTGGGGTTACACCCAAACGAAAACACATAACCAACTAACTGAAAGCAAAATAGTCTTCAAAACAACCTTAGATTACTTAAAGGTGGCTGGCAGCCACATGATTACAAATTTAACAGGATTACCAAAGCACAAAAACAATGTGAGCTGCCAAAAATATTCAACTATATAGCAGCAACAAAATAAACAAAACCAGGTACCAAAAAGAGGAAATACTTGTTCGAAGGAATAGAAATCAATTCGCAACTTATTAAAACCAAGAGAATTAAACAAAAGCAATCAAAATCAAATTAACAAAATACTAATTACAAAAAGAATTACAAAAGATAAACAAACTAATAACTACAACCTGCTCAGAATAACCAAAATTAACTTCAAAAGACTATTAGCTGCAGAAAATATGCAGTCACGTGATGCAACCAAACAAAATAAACCATAAACCAAACAAAACAAAAGTAATATTAACTCAAAAAAATAAACAGTCATGTAACATGGAAGACAGCAAATCAGGAGCAAAATAAATGAAATAACTAAGTCAGATCACTTATGTGAGATGGTCGGATCCACAGAAATTACAGTAACATAATGAGATGAACCCGCTGTTAATGCATTCACACAGTTAAGACGGTACAAATTTAAACAGTTTTGGAAAAACAGTTTGGCTAAATTTTTTGGCTCCTGTAATCTAATTTTCATTTCATTTAAAGCTGAGTTTTTACAGTTAATATCTGGTTATTACGTACTAGGCAGTAAGACAGGAAGTCACTGAACTCCAGCTCCAGAGCGTGTATTTTCAGAGCAGTGGATTTTTATTTTCATTTTCAGGACGGGCTTAACTTTGCCTCGATGGACAACTGACAGTTATAAACAGCTGATCAACTTACAGTGTAGGACTCATCATTGCTTGTTAAAGTCAAATTATAATGTTGTGCTTGCCATGCACTCCTGCAGTGTTCCTGCAACCTGCCTGAGCTTCCTCAAGTCTGAGGAGGAGAGGAGAGGGTGGGGGAGAAACAACCCGCTTCAACCATAGATCATATATTAAATAGGGATTCAACATATTTAATATTTGGGTTAGGTCAGATTTAATTGAAATGTAGTAAGCTACTGAACACAAGTTACATTATAATTTTTTTTATTAGTAAAGTAATCTGTTTAATAACAACAACAAAAAATGTAACGATATTTACTTTAAAATCTAACATTGAAAATACTTACACCAAAAAACTGTATGCAGCCATGGTTTGAGTTCCCCAAATTCTTTTCAAACATCTCAAAACATTTCAAAGCATTTAATTTAATTTAATTTAATTTAATTTTATTTAATTTTATTTAATTTTATTTAATTTTATTTTATTTTACTTTACTTTATTTTATTTTATTTTATTTTATTTTATTTCATTTCATTTCATTTCATTTCATTTCATTTCATTTTTTGTGGAGCAGTTGTTCAAGAAACCCAGAGTTTCCAGAGGATTGACGGCCTCCATACGTGGGGCGGACGCTCCACCAACTGAGGTGCAGGGGCGCCCCGAAATTGCCATATTTCAAAGATATAATCTTTAAAAGTAATCCTTGACAATGCAACTACAATCCAATTACGCACTTTTCAAATGTAATCTGGGCTGATTATAGTTACATAATCCCAATTACATGTAATCTATTACTTCCCAATACTATTTAATACACTGTCTGTGGCTCAAACTCACTATTTTGACTTCAGCACCCATTTTTGGATGCACAATTGTTACATATTGCTAAGAACGTGCAGCTGGACACACTCTTCACACTCCTGGGTTGCACCTGTGTGGTTGAGAGTGCCAACTCTGTTAGACTTAAGAGTTAATCCAGTTTAATGTTACCTGATCGGTTTGGTTTGGCCTGGTTTTCACAGCAGACCAACAGCAGTGCAGTGAAACAACGTTATTCATCATCTTTGTTGTTTGAACATGAAGCTTTAAATCATGATTCTGTTAGGTTCTTAAATTACATGTTCACAGTCCTGCTTTTGCATTTCTTCTGTTTGCCAGAAAATAGAAGCCAAACTTTTACCGGAGGCATCTTTGCTGCGACCAGGCAAACAAATTCGAAGCAAGCAGAAAATGGTTCGTTAATGTCATACGGTTGTTTCACGCAGGAATAGACACGTCCAGGAAACAGTCTGCTCTATTACGTTGCCAGATTGCCAAATTTCCAAATTGGCACAAACACTGATGACAGATAGCACCGCTGCTTTCTTTAACCAACGGGCTAATCAACCTGGAGATTTCACTTCTGATAGCATCCTGCATAAAACTGATCATGCAGAGGAGGACACAGATCTTGCTGAAGGAGTTTAAAGCTGCTAAGAGGAGATTTCATATTGTGTTGATTTTAGAGGCCTATGTGGACAAAAGCGACTGTGTTTTCACAGTAATAACCACAAAATATAACATCAAAAAATAAAATGATTTAAATAAAAATCTCCTCCTGCTTCTTTTTAACTGGCTAACATGCAACTCACTGTAACTTTGTCTGGGAAAATGTAAACACAAGCTCCTTCCAGCTGATTTCAAGGAGAATCTGACCAGTGGCAGACATCAAGAGTAAATATACAGATATATCCAGCCTCCTGTTTCTGCAGGTCATATAGAGGCATCACTATTTAATCAAGACCGTTTCATAACCAGTTTAAAACTCCCGGTGGCAGCTTTAAGTAATTACTGAAAGGGTCTCTGGAGACAGAGATAAAGCTGTTTCAACAGAAAAAATCCCAAATTACAGAATAAGAATTCAGAGAATAATGTACAAACTTCAAAGTTCACTCCACCTAACATACTGCAACAGTATTCACCAACACTTGATGAAGAGGAGGGAGGGACACTTTCTGCCTCAGGGCAAAAAAAATTGAATAGTAAGGTTCTAACTGTCTCTGCAGGTTGCACAAAGTTGGAATAATTTACCAATGATGAATTTGTTCCGAAGCTGGAACTGAAAGTGGAAAAACAAGTTCAAGAGCTTCGCTGTTTTGGGGATCTTTCAGGTAAAGAAAACAGAGCAGGTCTTTGATGTCGTATGGATCCAATCCAACGTATACTGAGTGTTACAGACACGGACCACATTTAACTCTACTTTTTTGATTATTTCAGTGCACCTGACAGTTACAGTCACAACAAGAGGAGCAGAGACAGTCTGCATTGGTAAATGTACTGATTATTGGTCACCTGTCACATGATAAAGCCAGGATATTTGAGTCACAGTAGATTTCCAAAACACAGTAGAAGATTATCAGTATTTTGCAGAAAAAAAAACTTGCTGTGGGCTTTAAATACGTGAAGTTTGTAGCTGATGATAATACACTAGATATGGCCTCAGATTTTAGATATCGTAATATGGCATAAGTGTTCTCTTTTCCTGGTTTTAAATCACACTAAAGTCATGTAATTTTCTGAACTTACCAGAAACTTTTTTTTTTTTGCTGTTGTATCATTTGCCCTTACCCACTTTGACATTATATCCACATTTCTGATTACTATTTATCAAAAATCCCATTGCGTTAATATTTTGTAAAAGCATCGAGTTGTTTGGTCAAATATATATAATGATATTTGATTTTGCCATATTGCCCAATTCACAGCTGTGGAAAAATAGGAATCAGATCACAAAAAGTATTTTTAGAAAAAGCATGATTCTGGTTTCATGAGTTTGAGGAAGCAAAAGAAAATGATTGCGTGTCTATTTAAAGTAACTAAATGAGCTGACAAGTGGATATTAATCCTCTGTGTCCCTTGTCGTCTTACAAGTTGCTTTCATGTTGCTAAACATGGCTTTGGGAAATATGTGAAATACCACTAGCATATTTAACATGTTGCATTTTGAACAAAGACTTACTTTTACAAGGCAGACAGACTCACAGGCGAGTGCATCAGTGCATCCAGAGATGGACTGACGCAAAGTGGAAAAGTGTTCTGTAGCCTGACGAGTCCACATTTAACATCCCAACTTTTTTTGGAATTATGGCCGTTTGTTTGTTGTTGTGTAAAATTTTCTACTGGAAAACTGCGAATGAGAATTTGAGCTTGTAATGTGGCGTTTCATCTTTGACTCGGGTAAACGATCTTCCACCTTTTACTGTCGTTCTTGACGCTCTGAGCCATCTCTTCACAAAAAAAGTTTGGCTCACGTTGGATGTAGTTTATGATGCCCGCAGCGCTCCCCACCCAGACAAATACAATCCCTAATCTAATCACATTGATACTTCCGAGACTGTAGGATGTCTATCAACCAGATGGTGTATGAAAACACACGGCTGCTTCCTGTCTCCAACACTGACTGACTGCACCGCTTAACCCATCAGACTCGCTGTGGGCTGCAGGTTTTGCACTAAACTGAATGCATAAATGTGAGATTTGCCTTTTAAACACATATTTGATCTTAAATAGCTGATTTAAGGAAGCAAAATCTAACATCACTGCTGCGGTGGGATGCATGTTGACTGAGTGGTGTTTGTTGTGATTGCTGGGGGCAAGGGTTAATTTGGATATTGACGGATAAGGATCAGAGGAAGAGATTTTTAAGTTAAACATTTCATTTTGCCTCAAGCACTTCCCATAGTGTTTTGCAGAAAACAGAGCTTTATTAAATATTTTATTTAAGTTTTAAACCATCTGTCATCCTGACAAGGAATAAGCACAAATGGATTAAAAACATGTTTTTAATTTTAGCTATGCCTTCATTTTCTTTGCACATTTAACTCACTAAATGTGGTAAAAAGTTTCTAAAAAGCACTACAGTTTCTCTACATTAATGATAAATGAATTCATGAATGAATGCATAAAACACAGTCACTTGTGTTTCATTCCTTTGCTTCTGCGCTCATGAAGCTTCGAGCTAAAGGCCTGTTGGACTCGATCGGAATGATGGGCAGAAATCCATTGTAAACAAAACTAAACTATTGACTCAAGTGCAAAGAGAGATCGAGAGATATGACAGGAGGAGTTTTGGAGAATCCGCGCTGAAACAAAAGTCAATATTTGTCCTCTGTTACCATCTCACACGATGTCTACACAAGCCCCATTCAGCTCAGCGCCTCAGTGCTCGCCACCTGCGTGCACGCTGACATCACCCTCACCCACCCCGCTGTCTATCACACATGAACACACAGATATACAGTATACCTGTATTCCTGTATGAACCCTCAGGCTCATACAATATTTGAAGATAGTAATATGGATCAACTAACTTAACTTAAGTCCATTTTAAGTGAAGACGTGATGCTTATTACCAAATAATACCAATTTAATCAGTTTCACGCCTTTTTAGTGGAAGAAAAGCACTCAAAGCATGAGTAACATCAAACCAACCAATGAGAGGAGTTCCAAAGGGCCTGTCGGAGCCTGTGACATCAGTCACCATAAACAGAAGCTTTCACAGCCTACAGGTATCAGATACTGATGCATGTTTGGTGGTGCGTGCTTTCTTTGGAAATCTATGAAAAGTCAGATTACAGTAAACCGTCACTATACAAACAGATTAATTTGAATTTTGGCAGCTCTGTGGGGATAGTTGTGTTAATTTTTCTGGACTGTATCGGTATGACACTTGATACTGTACATCCACTAAGAACTTAAAGGGACAGTTCACCCCTAAATCAAAAATACATATTTTTCTCCTGGCCTGTAGTTCTGCCTTCTCTCCAGTATAATGCAACTAAATGACACTCGGCTTATGCTGCTCAAAGCGCCAAAACAAAACAACAACAACAACAAAAATACATTTGGATTACTTCAACAGTAAATGGTGATTTTGTTTAGCCTAATTTAATGTTTCATGTTTGTTGTAGGTTTGTTAATTGTTTGTCAGCTGTGTCTTCTTTTGTTATTTACAAATGCACATTTAGATAATGGAGGTAATTCTGGACATTTAAATGTACTTTGTTAAGTAAACTGACACAAGTAATCACAAGTAGTAGCAGCAGCAGTATTGACAGGTTAGCTAGCTAAAACTGGAACTATGTGTAGCTAACGTTAGCTGTTGTTTTGACAGCTTGAAAACATTTTATGTTTTCAAGCTGACTAGCAGTCAGTCTGTTGAGCTAACATTGGCAGTTGGTCTGTGTAATTAAAATTAGTGGTTGGTCTGCGTAGCCAACACTAGCAATTGGCCTGTGTGGCTTATGTTAGCGGTTGTTCTGTGTAGCTAACATTTGGTCTGTGTAGCTAACATTAGCGGTTGGTCTGTGTAGCTAACATTAGCGGTTTGCTCTGTGTAGCTAACAATGCGGCTGTTATGTGTGGCTAAACCATTAGCGTTGTCTGTGTAGCTAACATTAGGGTTGGTCTGTGTAGCCTAATTATTGGTTTTTTGTTGTGGTAACATTAGCGCTGTTCTCTGTATCTACTTTTAGCAGTTGGCTTGTGTTAGCTAACATTTAGCGGTTGGGTCTGTGTAGCTAAAATTAGCGGTTGGTCTGTGTGAGCTAACATTAGCGGTTGGTCTGTGTAGCTAACATTAGCGGCCTGTTTGTGTAGCTAACATTAGCGGTTGGTTCTGTGTAGCTAACATTATTGGTTGTTCTGTGTGGCTAACATTAGCGTTGGTCTGTGTAGCTAACGTTAGCGGTCTTGGTCTGTGTTAGCTAACATTTAGGGTTGTTCTGTGTGGCTACATTAGCGTTGGTCTGTGTAGCTAAACATTAGCGTTGGTCTGTGTAGCTAACATTAGCGGTTGTTCTGTGTGGCTACATTAGCGGTTGGTCTGTGTAGCTAACATTAGCAGTTGGTCTGTGTAGCTAACATTAGCAGTTGGTCTGTGTGGCTAACATTAGCGTTGTTCTGTGTGGCTAACATTAGCATTGGTACTGTGTTAGCTTACATTAGCAGTTGGTCTGTGTAGCTAACATTAGCGGTTGTTCTGTGTGCTAACATTAGCGGTTGGTCTGTGTAGCTTACATTAGCAGTTGGTCTGTGTAGCTAACATTAGCAGTTGTTCTGTGTAGCTTACATTAGCGTTGGTCTGTGTGCTAACATTAGCAGTTGGTCTGTGTAGCTAAGCATTAGCGGTTGTTCTGTGTGGCTAACATTAGCAGTTGGTCTGTGTAGCTTACATTAGCAGTTGGTCTGTGTAGCTAACATTAGCGTTGGTCTGTGTAGCTACATTAGCAGTTGGTCTGTGTGCTAACATTCAGCGTTGTCTGTGTGGCTTAACATTAGCAGTTGGTCTGTGTAGGCTAACATTAGCAGTTGGTCTGTGTAGCTAACATTAGCGGTTGTTCTGTGTGGCTAACATTAGCAGTTGGTCTGTGTACAGTAACTAACATTATTGGTTGTTCTGAAAACCGAAAAAAATCTTTCTGTGCATTTACAAACAACTCAGACAAATCTTACTGATTCTACCTTAAAACCTCAATGGTTAAAAAAAAGTATCCAATACTCAGAGTAGTTTTTGAGAAGAATATACTTTTACTTCAGTATGTTTGAACACCCATAAGTTTGCTTGTAGTTGAGTAATATTTCAGTGATGTAACAGTATTTGTCAGTATTGTTCCCACCACTGGATTTTCATTTGATCCTTCAGACGGTAAAAAATGAACTTGTGTTGTATTAGTTGTTGTGGTAAGTAGAACTCTTACCATGTTGTCAGTGTCTGTGTTTGGCAAGTTGTGAATGGGAAAATTAAAAATATATACACCACCCAACCGCAAAATGTACTTAGAAAAGCTGAGCTGTTTTGTAACAGTTAAATATTTGTTTTTCAGGGTAAATTTTCCCTGGAAAAAATACCAAAATATTGAATAATATCTACAAATGTCATCACCAGCAATCTGCATGTGTTGACTCGAGTCTAATCAGTTATTGCACCACAAACAAGCCGCATATTATTGAAGTTTTGTAGACTAAAGATCGATCAGCCTGTCGGCCTGAAGTCTGTGGCACTGTGGGGATTTTGTTGGTCCATTAACTGTCAGCAGAACTGGCTGATGGTGAAGGATTGTGGTTGTTTGTGGGACTCTGACTCTCAACATGATGATTAATGTGTCACATCTCTTCACAGCAGCCTGACAAAGAGCTGGAACTGGTCACTACTGCCCTCTAGTGGCAGACTCTGTTATAAAGTTGAATCCTGGAGGATGGCAGCAGATGGGAGCCATGGCCTTAACCTTAATTTAAGTCTTTCTCAGACTAGATTAAAGGTGAGGAAGCTCAGACTGCCACCGTTAAATACTTTGATCAAATTAATTTAAAAGGGGGCACCACTCGCTGAAGACGTGTGAGCCCTGCCGTCTGGAGAAACATGATTGTCAACATAAATAACTCCAGAAAAACAGCAAACTAGGAATAAAGATTCATAAAGTTTGAAGCCTGGAGCTGCTCCATTGACATAATTTATTTATATTCTGTTTGAGTTGTGCCCTGAGCAATATGAATTTAAATTTTGTGTTTTGAATTTTAATCTTTATGCACATTATCAAATCTGAGTGCAGTGATTTGTGTATTAATTTTGAAAAGGGACATTTATATGTGCTTTTAGAAAGCACTGTCTTTTTACCTCTACTTTTAAGATCTGAAATGAGATTTACTATTGTGCTTCTGCTAAAGTGAAGGACCTGAGTACTTCTTTCACCACTGACCCTAATTTTTTTAATTTGTTGTATAGAGGACAAATGACTTAAGGATTAAGATAAAACAAGACAAATCTTTCTGTTCTATACTGATTTTGATCAGTGCATCTTATTATTCTCATATTTAACTATCACTTTTTTAGTCTTTGTTAACAGATTGGCAGTAAAATGTACATGGTGGTGGAATGTTACTTAATATTTTTACTCAATACTGAGGAATTTTAGCTACTTGAGTATTTCTAACATTTATAATACATTTATTTGACATGTTATTTGGATACTACTGATTACTTTACTGATATATATTTGACATTGCATTATATTTGCGTTATTATATGATAGTTATATCATAGGAGCAACTTCTCTGCATAATTATTACCCCACTTTGATATTTTAAGCAGCTACACTTCACTACTTTGCTTTTAACTAAATTGCATCACATTATAAATTATTATGTGCCGCAGTCACAACTTTGTGTGGTCTAATGAGTTGAAGTGTGAGCCAGTGACTACAAAAGCAGAAGGTAACTCCAGAAAAGCTGAAGCTTAGAAAAAAAGGGTTTAATGTTTTCAAGCTTCACGTGATGTCTTTTACTCTTCTACCCAGCAGGGACACAAATCAAGCAGGGTGTCTGGAAAAGGGAGGACCCCTTGAGATTTTGAGAGTCAAACATTTCATTTCTTGCATTCTGGCCAAATTTTATGCATCAATTTGTGCTTTTTATGCAGTCTGTCTTCCATTTAGATCCGTATTTGGACAGCTTCTCTCTTTGTACAGGCGGACTTGAGCTCAAAGGTGTTTGTCAGCATAAAAAAAAAAAAAAAAAATAAATAATCTACATATCTAAGTCATTGTAACAAGGGCAACAGCAACAGACAGCTTGCATGTCATTCTGATTCAATACGTCTCCACTATGTCAAAAGAAACTGTTTTGGTTTAATTATTTCTCATGCATTTTATTTTTCAATAAAGGACACTCCTGTATTTTAACAGGTGGAACCCAATTAGCATTTAGCCCACTGTTACTCTGCTTTTTACTCTTCATGGATAGATTTAGCCTCCACATTATGTATGTTGGAAAACCATCTAAATTACCAACATGCCAGTTCATACAAATTGATAGATTTATCAATTTATATAACAGTTAGGGTGCTGTAGTTAATGCCAGCTGTGGTGATCTCTAGCTAGCTTTAGCAGGATTTGGCTCTCTTGTTTTAGCTCACAGTTGACTGTTCTTAGTTTTTAGTTATGCTTTGCTTTACTGTAACGGAAAACTTAACATGATGTTTTCCTAACAGACATTTTGTCATGGTTTGGGGTTTTTTTTTGTTAGTTACTTCCTGCTTGTATAATGTAGTCCAAGCACCTCCCTCATGTTCTTGACTTTATTTCCTGTCTGTGTCCTTTTCCCACCTTTTTGATTACCATTTGTTTCACCTGTACCTGATTAGCTCCACCTGTGTCTGATCAGCTGCTTGTCTATTTACTCCTTGTGTTTCTCTGTTTCTGTGTCTTTTCATCATCATCCTCGTTCATCGTCATCCCATGTTTCAGATCTCTGTTCCATTTTCTGGAATTTTTTTTTGTGCATAAACATGTTCAACTTCTAATTCACATCTTTAGAATTACAGAGTCTCGTGTGCTTCAGAGTTTTCTGATGACATCTTTTATTTTTTGCTTATGCAGATGAACAGGCACTACAGTTTGGAAATTACAGCACTATGCTAAAAAAGAGAGAGAGAGAGAGAGAGAGAGAGGAAGAGAAAGAGAAAGCCCTGTAGTCTTCTAAAAACTTTTCCTCAACATTGCAGATTCAATGTTTCCAGCATGAACAACGGACAGAAAAGAAAGGATCTTTCAGTATTTTTCTTTTAAATATGATTTACCGTTCTTCACTGTATCACAGGGGTTTCACAGTGGATGCTGCTGTTTTGTAGCTTTACACGTCTGTTTTTACGGTACAGCTGTTAACAGTCCCATTCTCTTTTAAATACAGTTAACAGTACGTCAAATTCATATCATCTCATTCAGGTAAAGAGGGCCTGTGTGTCGTGTCAGTGTAAACTGAGCTGGATAAGCTAGAGTCAGATTCTGTGGGAGCGAGCTCTCTTTCTGTTGAATGTGACGGTTGAGAGTCTTAACAGTGGCAGGGTGTTTTTTTTAGTAAGGCAATATTTATTACACCCTTCTGAATCCGGTGCTTTCTTTATACAAGGAACAACACTTTTTAAAAAGCATACAGAAGCATAAACACAGTACAAGACACATTTCCCTCTGGACCTTTTAAAAATGAACCTTTTTTTTTTTCTTTCTTGCAGCAGAAAAGGCAATTGTCTCATCAATATTTCAGAGACAGATCCTCTTTCTGCTTTCTTGTGCAGAGCTCGCTGCAGCTTTCTCTGTCTGCGTCAGTAAGAGAACACCCGCTGTACTCAGGATGGACGAGGGTGTAGTTTTCACCAACACCTGTGGTAACCAGGAACAACCCAATCTCATATAACACGTAACTGTACTGCCACATGCACGCATAATCTTTGTTTGTATAAAGTTTGATTAAAACAAAATATTTGACTATAAAGACATGTATAGCTGATATTTAATACAGCAGGTATTTTGGTACACAGTGAAATAGACCCATCAGGACTGCCTGTTATACAATGTAAATCAATGGCATCATCATCATCATCCCGATAAGAGTTTTAATTTGATCAAGAAGACGCTGTCAGTAATTTGGTGGAAACAAATCGAGGCCATGCACTGGATCAGTTCAGATCAGAGCGATAAACAGTGTGTGGGAGCATCAGCATGCACATAATCACAGAGATAAGAGCTGGAAGCTGATAATGCCGAGTCACTGACATTCACTCAAAGTAAACAAGTCTCATTAGCCGCAGAAACTGAGAAAATAAATAAAGCCTTGGACGTGAAATGAAGCTATTCTCCGTACAAAAGAGCTGCGAGTTTATATTTCCAGGCAGGTTTGGTTCGTGGCGCCTGTGTTATCAACACAGACTGCACGTGAAGAGGAAACAGGAGGAGAACCTAAATGACAGGTAGTAGTTAATAACAGGCACCTCGTTCGAGACAGGTGGGACAGCGCGGGTTAATGTAAACAATCCTCGCACGGTTTGGTAGAGTACATATTTCCATTTCAAAGAGAAGCTCTGCTCAGTGACTTTTATCTCGTTTCAAAATGCTAATTCGGTGGCATGCTGTGGAGTGCAGCAGGAAAACAACTTAATGCATTAAAGGAATAGTTCAACATTTTGGGAAATACGATTATTTGTTGTTTTGCCAAAAGCTAGATGAGTGGATTGTTACCACTCTAAGGTGCAATAAATATGAAGCTAGAGCCAACAGCAGGTTAGCTTAGCATCTCTCTCTCTGGATTGAAGGTCCAGTGTGTAATATTTAGGGGATTTATTGGCAGAAATTGAATATAATATTCATCAGTATATTTTCATTAACGTTTAATCACAATAATGTATATCAGCTGAAAATAAGAATCACTGAGTTTTAGTCATCTTAATATGAGCTGTTAGTATCTGCATTGCACCACCATGTTTCTACAGTAGCCCAGAACAGACAAACCAAACACTGGCTTTAGAGAGGGCCTTCTGCGTTTTTTGCAAGTTTTGCAGCCACCGTAGTTTCACGCTTGGAAGAGGAGATTGAGGCGGGTGGTATCCGGTTGGCTGCAATCTATAATCTCACCACTAGATGCCACTAAATCCTGGTTGCCAGTCTGTGTGACAAAACCAGCCCAACAACCAATAAAACTGTCTCAAAAAACCAGTCCAACACCTGAACCAATGACCTGCCAAACCATATACACTGCTTTTAAAGTCCAACAGAATTGCTATCATTGCCAAATGTATTGTAATATCTATCTATAAAAGTTTAGTGTGCCAGCAGTGTCTTTGTCCTCTGTGACCATAAACTGAATATCTTTGAGTTGTGGACAAAACAGGACATTTGAGGACGTCATCTTGGGCTTTGGGGAAACAGTGATCAACATTTTTCACCATTTTCTGACATTTTATGGACCAAACAACTAATCAATTAATTGAGAAAATGATAGACAGTTTAATTAATAATGAAAATAATTAAACTGTTGCAGCCCGAAGCCTGAGAGTGGTCTCTATCTATCTTCTTATCTGACTCTCTAAAGAAAACGAATAAGCACATTTCCCAAAATGTCAGACAAGTATTTAAATGCTAAACATGTAAATATTTCACAAAGAAAAGACAACACTGTATTCAATGAGAAAAAAAAAACTGTACAAGCATCCAGACTGTAAAAAAAAAGATTAAAATATATACATGAAAAGCACAATGCATAGCTCATTCTCACTATCCAGGCACAACTGACGATACCAATCAATATTATGATGAGAGAACATACTGTATGGCATGTTAGCGTCACGTCTGAAATCAAACACAGCTACACACAAAAGAGACTAAAATATTTTGCTTCAGTTGCTTCAGTATTTGTTGACGATGTGATCCTGAACAGTCTTCTCTGTGATGAGTGCTGAGATGACGACAGCTCACTGTGCCCGACAGGAAGAGGAAGCTTTGCTTTCAAGTCTCTGGCAATGTGCAGTTATGACCGGACGGTTCAGTCTGGGTTTGCTCCTTCGACAAGACAGTCGGGGCAGTTAGATCGGCTCCACGTAATTGGCCGGGTAAAGACCCAGCTGTCCGTTGTCTAGGCGACCTTTACACCAGCCCTGTTCATCCTCCTCCTCCAGCTTCGTTTAGCTCGTCCCCTTTATTAATGAGAGGAGACAGAAATGTACAACAGGAGGACATTATGTGAGACAGTTCTAATTAACATGGGTCATACTGATGTCAACAAGAACATTAAAGGATTACTACGCCAAAAACACCTGTTTTAAGTATCAAACAAGATGGCAGCTGTGATTTATGGTGATGAAAAAAAAAACGGCCAGTGTCAAGATTATTAATCGACATTTTTTTAAATATAAATGAAATATTCTGCAACAGTATATCTTATTTAATATTATATTTATTATTATGTTCTGTGGTTTTGCTTTTTAAGGTTTTTATGTTTTTATTGGTTTTGCTATTTGATTGCTCAGCACTTTGGTTAACTGTTGCTTTTAAATGACTTTTTGACTACTATAGGAATCAACCCTGTGATCTTCCAGTCACCAGGTGTCACGCTCACCTGCTCTGAAGCTGAGCTCGTCCTGCTCCTGGCCCTCGTAGTCGTACAGCGCTCTCACTCTCACACCTTTGCCCGTGTCGTCGTAGAAGGGGTTCGACCCTCCGTTGGTGTCGTTGCCTGAGTTCGGGGCCGTCTGGTCCTCGTCCGACCACTCCGTGGAGGCCGTGTACGCCTGGTTCTTCTCGTAGCTGCTGACACTGGACATCACACATTTCAGCAGAACAATCATTTAAATGTGGGATGTACAAACGCAGCATCTGCTGTGACTGTTACTGCCACTTTGTGTGTTTTATGTTGTTTTACTGAGTATAGTTTTTTGTGAAGCATTTATACTGTTTATTAGGGGCCGGGCTTCCTACTTCCCATGCATGAAAAATGACCAAACTTTGCACAAAGGTCCAGTCCCATGTCAGATTGCCTCAGCTGCAAAACAGGCCAATATCTGATGGTGGCGCTACAGCAAGCCTCTAAAGTTCAAAATTTTGAAAATTCATAACAAATCAACATATGTGCTACAGATTTACAACTTCACCAAAATGTGCCCCAATACTGAAAACTTTGTGTGTTTAAACTATTGCAATTATGAAGTCCATCACTCTGTTTTTTTTCAAAAACTGTAAAACTTATTAAACCTATCTCCTCCCACAATTTTTGCTCAATTGACACCAAACTTGCTACAGAGCATCTTCAGACTGTCCTACACAAACGATCCACACAGATTTTTGATTTATGGAAAATTGAGCCTACAGTGCATCAAAATGTTTGTCTGTAAACGGTATTATAAACATATACTTGCAAATTCTTGCTAAATACATTTTCAATGTTCATGAAAAAGAATGACAAAATTTTGGAGTCATGGTAGATGATGTTTGGAAAATATCAGAATTTTATCTCAAAAACTGAATTTTTTACAGCATTTTGAATTTCACTCTCATGCAAACAATTATTGTATTTTGGGATTTTTGTCTCAATAACTGAATTTTTGACAGCCGTTTGAAATCTGCCTTTACATGCTAACAGCTGCTGTCTTGCACACAGTGACGACTTATTCAATTGTGAAGCTACAAGTGGTGTTTCCATTGCCATTAGCTCAGTGAGATAGAGGATGGTTCTTGGTGTTGAAGGTTGTGAGTTCAAGCCTCGGCTTGTACAACATTTCCATATGAGAAATCTACCCAAACTTTTCACAAAGGTCCAGTCCCATGCCAGATGTCCTCAACTGGAAACACAAGACAATAGTCCTGATGATGGTGCTACAGCAAGCCTCTAAATTTCAAAACTTTGAAAATTCATAACAAATCAACCATATTTGTTACAGCGTTGAAGCATACTTTGAAATTTGCTTTTCCATGGCATGGATGGCTGCTGCCTGGTACCCTGATCCTTGGCTTAGTCAATTTGTGAAGCCACACATGAACTGTTACTTGCCAATTAGCTCAGTGAGATAGAAGATGGACCTCAGTCTCAGAAGTTGTGAGTTCAAGTCTCAGCTAAGGCAGAACAGACATTCAAATGTGAAAGCCTTATGTTCAGGCATCATGCTATGTGGATTAGAGACTACTAAGGTTAAAATAATTATGATCCAGGCAGTTTCACAGAGAGACAAATACTCTTTATCAACACTTTTCCCTGTTATCCCTTGTCTCTTTTCCCTGTTTATCTGGCTATTTTAGCTATCAGTCAATATGCAGAGTCTGTTGTGCCAGAAATTGTGAGTTCAAGCCTCAACTGATGTAAAATGCACATTAGAATGCCACCTTTTTTTCATCTTCCTACACTCTGCTTGTTGCTCAGAATTGCCTAATTTTGCCTAAAATTGCCCGGCCCCGACCATTGCTGCGCAGCAGCTATAATTATTATTATCATTACTATCACTGTTCATATTACTACTGATAATGTGAATATTATTAGTATTAATGCAGCTACAGGACTGTTATTATTTCTACCTCTAGCACTTGTGTTTGTGATAAAAGATGACAATACGTATTTACAAATGTAAATAAAATTACAGTGAAGAAAGACAACAATTATACCAGTTGTAGTATGAAGTGATGATTTACTATGATTATTTTGGAATGTTACAACAAACATGAAGAGGATTATGTGGATAAGAGATAAGATAAGATATCGATATAATCAATCTTACCTTCCCCGGTCTCCAGCTTGAGCGTGGTCTACTGCTGTTGTGACGTTCGTCAGCATGACTCCGTCACTGCTTTTCTTTGACTTTTCTTTCTTGGAGATGTTGTGGGTAAGCTCTGGGTTGTATTCCTGCAAAACATGAGACAAAACATGTTGGGTTTAGACTTGTTTGCACCGCACAGTAACTACTGTTGAAGTCCAGGTATCACTTAGTATGTAACATTTACGTCACATTTATGTCACATTTATGTCACATTTATGTCACATTGGACACTGTCTCAGTGTTCTATGATTAACTTTTTACACTACCACTTTTTGTTAATTGTTTACTCTGCCTTTGGTATCTTCAACCTTTATTAGCAATCTTTGTCCTTATTGCAACTCAGATAGATAATGTAATATTGAAGGAATAGTTCAACATTTTCTTAAATATGCTTGTTTGCTGTCCTGCCGAAAATGAGATGAGAAAAAGTAACTTTCTGGAGTCTTATCTCATCACTGTGAAGATGCAGGCAACCAGTGGAAACTTAAAGTTTCTGAAGTTACTGCTCCTGACCAAGAAAGAGGCTGGCACATAACATATTATTCAGGGGAGAGTGGTATCCCTCTTCTCATCTTATTCCCAGCATGAATGCAAATAAGCGGATTTCTCATACTGCCAAACTATTCCTATGATTGAACATACACATATTGTATAACTGTACTCTACAGCAGAATGTTGCACGTCCCCAGTGATAACATAATGTATTAAGACTGTAGCTTGTTATGTTTATTTCTGTACCTCAAACTGTGGCCAGTTCATATGCATGCCGGGCCCGTGGATGCTGCTGAACCACTTCAGATCTTCCTGCACGCTGGCTGATGTGATGGTGCATTCAAGTTCTCTGTACACTGTAGCATAACTGTGAGAGGACAACAGGGATTTAGTGTATGAATATGTAATGATGAGCTGATGACTGTGTCTTGTCATATAAAAGGAAGAGTTCTGATTATTTAAAGTGAGGTTGTACAAGGTACTTATCGATGATCAGTGCTTCTTCTCCAAACTGGTGGCATGCCGACTGCCATCTTCTGACTTTCGATAAGTATCTCATACAACCCTACTTAAAAAATCCCTATCCCTTTAACTGATTTAAATGTATCAAACCTTTGGTCTTCTGTGAGGTTGAGGTGGCGTTTGATGTCCAACAGCACCTCCCTGAGGAAGCCCAGCCTCTTCTCTTCAAACTGCTGGCACTGGTCGAACACCTGCTCCATGTTCTCCATGTACTGAGGAGTGCACTTACTCAGCTCGTCCAGAGCCTTCCATACTTCTCCTTGGCCTGTTTGCCATAGCACACAAACACACAACAAACTCTTAACAACATGAAATAATAAGTATATGATATATCACTAATGCAGGGATGACTAACGTTTTAATGACACATGCCTGGTCCACACGTTCCTGTGGTCAAATCATTTTAACCTTGAGAGGACAATAAATGTGTCGAGGTCGAGGCCGTCACAAGAGACCAGAGTTCAGTTCAGCTCAGAGCAGCTAATGTGAGAATAGTGAGGGAGAAACACTGAGGGGGAGGTGTGGTGTTCAGTCACACATTAACAATGCTACACTGACACTGACTACAACCATGATGCCTTAATAACTGCCGGCCCAGAGAAACCAGCTCTACATCTTAAAATAGCCTGAGAGCTGATTTACTAATGCATCACACTAACACGCATCTCCTGGTCTTCGAACTAAGTGATACAGATGGAACATTTATCATGATAAAATGTTACATTTCAGTCAATAATGCATTTAAGTGAACCTACTGAGTATTTTATTGAACAGTTTTCTTACTGTGCCTTGTAAGTGTCTATTGCTGATAAATATCACTACTGTTTTATCACCCAGGCCTAAACTTGCACACTGCAAATATTCTTTATACTTCATACTGTGAACTTTTGTGCATCTCCTTGTCAATATTTTGCACTTCCTGTACAAACTGTGCAGCTCTTTCATTTAAACAACAATCATATTGTACTTCTATTATTGATCTATACTTCTTGACTTACAGTACTTCCTTTCATCTTTATTTATATTTTCCTTGTACAATTTTAATTTTTATGCACCAATATACCAAAGCAAACTCCCAGATTCTGACACTCATTTGCTTTTGGCTTGATTGTAGATTTGATTGATTGTACAAAACAACTTTTGCATAATGATAAACCCAGAGGTCTGTATGAGCAGCAGCAGCTAATGCTCTGACCTTCTGGGAGTCCTGTTTGCACTTGTCCACTTTCTCGTGGAGTTTCTTCTGCTGGTCGGCTGTCACAGAGGCCTCTCCTTTACTGTTGGCCTCTCTCATGGATGCCAGCTTTTCCTCTTTGCAGGCCATGTGGAAGGACTTCTTGGCAGCCTCAAGCTGAAAGAACAAGACAGCATAAACTTTTTTGCATTGATCATGTATGCTTGGTTATTCAGCACATATGGGAAATATACAGCATCTAATTGTCAGTAATAAACTCCCAATAAATAAAGTAGGACAACAACTAATTATTATTTTCATTGTCGATAAATCTGATAATGATTTTCTTGCTCATAAAATGTAAGTAAATTGTGAAAAATGCTCACAACATTTTCATAAAGCCCAAGGTGAAGGTATTAAATTGCTTGTTTTGCCCAACTAACAGTGTAAAACCCAAAGGCATTCAGTTTATTATTACATATGTTAAAAGCCGCAAATCCACACAATTAGAGGATAATCAATAATAAAAAATGTCTGCTGCTCAAAAGTTCCCCTGAATTATGAAAAATATATTTATCCCCACTGCTTTCTCGTCAAGCAGATAGTTTTGTTTTATTTGTGAAATATCTGCTGCCTCTGCAGTTCAAAGTTAGGTGAAAAGAATTTGTCCCTGTCACTGTCGACTTTTTCAAGTGTTTCACCTTTCAAAGCTGTCAGCACCACAACTAAGTCCCTTTTACTATTTGTGGCTGAGACGGAGATTTCAAAACCTCTGCCAATAAAAAAAAAACTAGAAATTATTTTTTGTAATTTGGGTGAACTGACCCTTTAAAATGAGTTCAGCGTCTTTGGACAGTCTAAGAATGCATCCATTTAGTTTCACCTAATGAATGATTAAATAAAACACGCTTTCTCACCTCTTTTAGCTTCTTGGCCCAGGGTTTCTGGGCCTTCTTGAAGCCCTCCTCTGCCTCTTTGGTTTCCTTGAATCCTCCCATCATCTGTTTGTGGTACGAGTCTTTCTGCCAGTTCTTCACCTTCTCAAAGTCCTCGTTGATCAGTTTGTTTTTCACTTCCTGGTGAAGCTCGCTCACCTTCTCCGCCTCCGTCATCACCGCGATCCACGCTCGCTCGACTGTGCCGTACTGAGGCCCTGGTGGAGGAGTGAAGGGTGAGTAAGTCAAGTAAAGCATCAGATCAAAATGAAAAAAAAACAAAACACATAGGTTATTTTTTTAAAAAAGTATGTGAATTTGGATAATATGAGTGTGCATACCTTTGTCTACCAGCTGTCTCCATCTCTTGGACCACTCTGTCAGCTGCTGTGCGTAGGCTTTCTCGATTTTGGCACGCTCCTGGATGCAGTTCATCAGGTCATTGCAGAGCCGGTTACCATCGTCAATCCGCTTCACTGTACGTTTGTAGTTCCCAAAACCTGACATGAAAACAATCAGTAAATTTATTTTTTTGTGTTCTCTGAGAAAACTGAATTGTGTGTAGCTTCTGGACTTGCCTTGTCAGGGGTCAGGTAATGATTTACTATACAGTACATCACTCCTCACATCAAATGTAATAAAGGAATAGATCAACATTATGGGACATATGCTTAGTTGCTTTCTTGCTGAGGGTATGAGAGGATCAATACTGAGCTCACATCTGTGTTAAAAGTATGAATGTGGAGCCAGAAGTTGATCAGCTCAGTTTAGCATAAAGATTAGCCTGGTTCTGACCAAAAGTAACAAAATAAGCATGTTAACTGGTGATCTTAAGAGGTGCAGGATGACAGGCTTTTGAATTTCAGAAAGTGTCAGGCTAGACGACAGGACTGTTCCCCTGACTTCCAGGGGAACAGTCCTGTCTTTATCGCTAAGCCAAGCTTACCAGATGTTGACTGTAGCTTCAGATTTTACAGACAGATATGAGAGTCATCTTGATCTTTTCAATCAATGCTAGCACATAAGTCATTTTCCCCAAAATGTCAGACTATTCCTGTCGTGACATTGTCAGAATTCCTTTAGGTTAGCAAAGATTATCTGCAAGGTTTTTATTAGCAGAGATGGAAAAAAATTGCTATCATTTACTAAAAATGTTCTGCAGCTTTAAAAAAAAGAGGTCCTCTGTTTGTAAGATAAATTATCCGCTAATTAAAACTATTTGTAATTATTGCAAGTCATGAATGAAGATGGCATGATTGGTGTTATGCAGTGATGGACGAAGTGCTCAGATCCTTTACAAAAAAGTTTTATTACCACACTGTAAAAAAAACACACCATATGTTAATGTCCTGAGTTGAAAACCTTACTAAGTAAAAGTATGTACAGTCAGTATTATCAGCAAAATGTACTTCAAATTATCAAAAGTAAAAGTAATCATTGTGCAGTAAAATGAACCCTGTCAGTGTTTTACTATTATATATGATGTTTTTGGATTAATGTCACTAACTGCATTGATGTGCATGTTGCACTTTACTTGAGCTTATTTGAACTACTTAACATACTGTTGGGTAGTTTAATCATCATATGTTTGTGGGATCAATGTCTTGTTAAGAACCACATATCTCTATAAAGTCAGCTTTTCATGAGCTCAGAGAAACAGCCCTGTTTTCAGCTTCGTGAGAATGTATTTTCCAAGTAATCCAAGATGGATTAGGATTTATTAAAGAGTTTATTTATCTTATGAAGTAATCTGAAAAGTAACTGGTAACTAAAGCTGTCAGAAAGATTTAGTGGACTAGAAGTATACAGTTGCGTGAAATGGAAATACTCAAGTAAAGTACAAGTATCTCAAATTTGTGTACAGACCAGTACTTAAACACATTCCACAACCATGTTATGTTACTGAGAAAACTGCTGTATATTGTTGTTACAAGGATCATTGTGTGAGGTTTTAAAAGGGACTCTCCTCTCAGCCTGCAGGTGATGCATTGAACAGGCGGGAGGGAACAGCAGGGAAGAGACTGCTGGTGTGTGCAGTTATGCAATGAAAGCAGAGGGTGGGTTAATGTCATATAATTTACAACTCTCCACGGACACAGAAGCAGCAGCCTCCCAGAGAGCTGTTAGCGAGAGAAAGAGGCTAAAAACCCCAGCTTACTGCAGAGAAAAAAAAAGGACTGCATCTGTGCTGAATGTGTAATAGATGTTTACCTATACCTCACCCTGAAAATGACACTCAACAAACTTCAAATGTGGCTAAATGAAAGCGGGGGGGGGGGGGGCAATGATTGTATTCCACACCAGCCTCTCTGCTTCTTCAGCAGCAGCCGAGTCAGCGATCAGCAGCAGCACTGCAGCAGCTCCACTGTAATGCATCGAGTGACGGTGATGTAGTGGTTGTGTGCTGAAACAGGCACCTTTGCTGCTACAGCTGATTCTTGAACACACCGCACTGCCTGGCTGGAGGGTAAACATGATGAGGATAAAACACAGCCGAGTCGGCGAGGAAATGGATTATAAAACCCTGAACGTATGAAGTGACAATACATCTTTTCTGTCTCTAATGCTCCCCGAGTCTATCCGTCATATGTGCAGTATCTAAACACGCAGTGGCAGAGATATTATCTGTAGCCGAAGGTGTGCCGAGCTTTTTCCTCGACTGATCACCGAGAACAGTCACCAGCTCTCATATATAATGAATGGATTTCTGGGAACTTGTTGCTCAAATTACTTAGGACTGTTTGTGCTCAGGAGAGGTGGTTGGTGATGTAATCGCGTGGGAGAAACCCAGCACAACATACTGTCATCAAGAACTAAATCAATTATTCATTCAACAATAATAATAATCTGACACAACATTTTGACAAATATGCCAAACATTCCCTGGTCCAACCTTGTCAATTGTGACATTTTCCTGCTGTTATTTGTCTTATGTTGCTGTAATCTGGATATTTTGTGGTTTTGGACTCTTAATCAGACAAAACAAGCAATGTGACATCATCTGAGGCTTTAGGAAACAAACATTTTTCCTCTTTTTCTGACTAAACAATTAAAATCGTTTATAAAAATAATCGTCATATTAATCAATAATCAAACTCATTGTCATTGAAGCCCTACTACCATCCATCTATTAAAGGACCAGTGTGTAGGATGTAGTGGCATCTACGAGCGAGGTTGCAACCAACTGGATACTCCAACTGAAGACTCACAAAAAACGCGTAAGGCCGTCTCTAGAGCCAGTGCTTGGTTTGTCTGTTCTGGGCTACTGTAGAAACATGGCAGTTCAATATGGTATATGGCCTGTTCAATTAAATTCAACCCTTTAATGACCTCAATCATGATGATGATGATTTTCCAATTATGAAAACTAATATAGTGGAGAAAAAAGGTGCATTGCTTTACACATTTAAATATCTAAATAAATGTAGGACTTGTAAACATCAAGCCCCTTGATACTTTACCTTTTCAAATCTGGCCCCTCTATAAAACTAATTGAATAGGCCTAATCTGAGGTAACAAAAACACAATTCTTATTTTCAGGTGATAATATACTAAAGAAAACATGCATTTCTTGTTCTGCCAATAGATCCCCCTAAATCTGGATCTGTATCCTGTCATGAGAACTCACATACTACGTATTTGCAAATTGTTGTTTTGTTTAGATATATTTGCATGTCAGAAGATATTTGGACCTACATGAGATGGTACAGGGAGTACAAATATGTTTTTGGTAATCACATGAAAACTTTACTGAATCACTTTAGTACTATTTTCAGTTACATTATTTGCAAATATATGAAATGGCTGTCTGCAACTACAAGCAACTACTGCTTCACAGCAGATGGCCTCAATTTGTGTCATTAAGTTGATGCAGACCTGTTTACTATTCCTATTTTTGGAGAAGTCAGTATTAGAAAAACTGCACAGTGTAGCTGTCACTGCAGTGGCTGGAGACAGATACAGCAATAACATGATTTTAACAAGCTCAAGACCTTAATTATGTAGTACAACATCAACCCCAAAGGCTCAGGCCTCATTAATAAAAACTTATCTAAATCTGTGCATGAGAACTGCTTGCATAGATGAGAAAGTTGGTATTTAACATGTGAACATATACAGGAAAACGACCTGGTTACACGAACAGGCCCATTAACAAAGGCTTAGCAGCCAGGACCCAAAGTGTAGAACTAATTCAATTGAAAAATGAAGCAAGTAAGGAAGAAAAGGAAGACAGCACAGGAAAAAGCAATACAGGAAAATCAGTATTAGTTAAACTAAAACGTTTAATTTGGCGGTTTCCCGTGTGGATTGCCCAAGAGCAAAAAAAGACAGCATGAAGGCAGATGGTGATAAATGCTGCAAACAGTGTCAACTCTAATACAAGCTGTATCAGAGTTGAAAAAAGCCCTGAAATTGCTGGGAAAAAAAAAAAAACAATTTCAGCTCACAAAAGAGTAATCAGTGCCACCAGAGGAGGCAGAGTGCCACTTTAGTTTCATCCTGGATGAGAAAATAGTGGCAATTATTGGTGAGAAGCCCCTGATGGTTACACTAAGAGCAACCACAGCACAGGCTGGACCGAAAGAGCGAATCATTTGTTTTTAACTGATACACTTATTTCAACAGTTGCATAACAGAAGATTTACAAAAATTAAGTAATGGCACCAAAACGTAGCCATTGTAAATGTCCTCAACCGACCTGTGCATGAAGCAGCAGGCATTCAGTGATGGACTACACGTTGATAAATCTCATTATACGTGTAGAAAAGAGCTTCTGCGTTTATGTGTGAGTCTGCACCCACACGCAGTTGATAAATGAGGCCGCGGATCTTTCTTCTCACCTCCCAGACGAAGCAGGTTCAGTGAGAGTTCATCACCAGGCAGTGTCAGTTCCCAGTTGGGTTTAATCTGTCAAAAGACTGTTCCCTGCTGTCTCACCTCCCAGAAACTGTCTGTGGTCTCCTCCTGACTGGCGGACTCGTCGTAGGCTCCAGACATGGTCCCAGATTTGGCAGGATGGCTTCAGGCTGTGACGGTCTGCGGCAGAGTAACGCTCCTCATGCACTGCGAGACAAGACGAGGACAGACGAGGTAAACACAGAGACTGGGAAACATGAGATGCACAAACACGACATTAAGAATATGGTTATGAGCTGCAAACAGCGTTCTTTTACACAGCGTTTCTCGCTCTAGTCACTAAAATAGTCGTCTCACACATTCAGACTCAACAGCAGCAAAGGCAAACAAGCTTATGCACTTTTTTGTTTCAGCCCATCTTGTACAGATTAAATGCTTCCTGCAGCTCATGTGAGCACAGCAACATGGTCTTAATCTAGATACTTTATTCATGCTCTTCTAATACCCACAAATGTTGTGTCATGGATTTAAAAGTGGCTGCAAAATGCTTATGTAATGAGAAAAAGGCAGCAGACATGAAAGGTTTAAATGCAAGAGATTATTAACCACACAGACAAATTAAGCTGCTTCTTAAATAGCAACAGATAAAATGACTCAGTGACTGACAAACATATGGTATATTCATACCAAACTAACTTATAAAATATAAGCTGAAGCTATGGCTGCAACTAACAATTATTTTCATTATCTGCTAATAGTTTTGCAATTTATTGTCTATGAATTGTTGAAAAACTGTGAAAATGCCCGTCACATTTTCCTTAAACCCAAGATGATGTCTTCAAATTCCTGATTTCATCTGTCCAACTCTCCAAAACCAAAAGATATTCAATTTACAATGATAATCATAAATACAGGAAACTGGAAAATTCTCACAGTTGATAGTTTGGAACCAATAAATGTTTGGCATTTGTCTTAGAAGACAATTAAGTGATTAAACAAATGAAACTTAAATGATTCAGTCCTGTTATGAGACCATCTTCCCTGTTTCAGGATTTGTACTGTACTTGTAAAAACAACAGTTACAGCTTCAAAATGCTTGTGTCGTATGAATATAAAATACAATGATATTCAATAAACAATAATGTAAAATAGAGAAACTAGTATTAGTATTTTAACTTGATAAAGTACAGTTCTGTCTGCTTTAAAGCTACAACAAGGAGCTTCCATATTTTGTTGAGCCCCCCTGTGGCCACTGTAAAAACCACAAAGTATAACGTCAAAAATTAAATTATCTAAATAAAAATCTCCTGCTTCTTTTTAACTGGCGACTATAGTACTCACTGTAACTTTGGCAGGGAAAATGTAAACACAAACTCGTTTCATTTGATTTCACAAAGAATCTGACCCAGGAGCAGGTATTAAGAATGACTATTAAGAATAATCAATAACGTCTTCTTGTGGATGGTCTCGTTTGCTTATGTGGGACATATAGAGGCATCATTTGAGCCAACTGAGACTGTTTCACAACCAGTTTAAAACTCCTTCTAGTAGCTTAAATGTAATCTTCTTAAATCAGGAGAGTTATAACATAATATCCATAACATTGAAACAGATGCAGTACATAATACAGCTGAATTGCAAATACACATGTGTACGAAGTCCAAACTAAAGGTGACGAGTTCAGTCATCAGTTCATCGGCAGGGCATTTTATTTTACACAATACTTTCCACGTACTGATAACAGGTACTGTCAAGACCACAATCACCCTCATAACCTGCACTCGAAGTTATTTCTCTCTCTCAACTCCCCTCAGATGATTCTGTCAATAGATTTAATGACTGGATAGTAATTTTCAGCGGCATTGACTAGCCCGGCTGCTGTCAGAACACTGTAGCCTAATTGCAGAGTAATCTTCCCTCATTCTAGTCAACTAACATTTTCCCAAGGCCTCACTGGAACACCTTATGCTGCTGCGGAAATTAATAGCTGTGACATGATTGCTAATGATGCCTCTGAAATCAGGACACAAAATGAGTGCCAAAGTGAGAGGAGTGAGAGGAAAAATCAAAACTATCTATCTACCCATCCATCCAGGCCCAGGGGGTCGAGGACCCCCGAGGCCAGAGCCTCTGTTTGAAGTGACTCTTGGCATTTTTTTGCTAGAAAGTCAATCAAATAACTAAAAAGAGCAAAAAACAACAACTACAGAGTGACTGAAACAATGCCAAAGAGACACAAAACAACTACAGAGTGACTGAAACAATGCCAAAGAGACAAACAACTACAGAGTGACTGAAACATCAAAGAGATACAGACAGTAATGACATCCAAGAGACACAAAAAAGCTACAGAGAGAATGAAACACCATCAAAGAGACAAATAACAACTACAGAGACACTCTGGCAATGTCAAAGAGACACAAAACGGTAACACCAAAGAGACACAAAACAACTACAGAGAGACTGAAACAACTCTAAAGCAACATGAAATGACAACGCCAAAGAGACACAAAACTTTTACAGATGAATGCAACATGACTACAGGGGATGCAAAATGAGATGCAAAGTGACTACAAAGACACACTGAACAACCGCAGAGATGCAAAATCAGATGCAAAGCAACTGCAATAACTACAAAGCGATACAAGACAAATACAGAGAAATAAAAACAACCACAGAAAGTGTCTAATTTTACCTGGTTGGGCCCTTTTTCGTGTCTGTCTCGTGTCTATCTATCAACTTGACTGCAGACCCTCAGCGTAATGAGTGAGCAAAGACACAGACAGACAGACTGAAAACACAAACATTATCCTGTTGCTGTTGTAGCCTCATCAGTGCCAGCTCACCTCCACCAGTTCAGGTTCACTTCACAGCCAAACTGCAATTTAAACAGCGACTACACTGCCAAAGTTCACACGGCCTACTAAAATTATGATGGGCTCTAGGTAAGAAGTAATTAGCCACTGCCAATGACGTTAATTGTTACAGCTTCATAAAATCAGAGAGCCTCTGTTCTTGTAATATCTTTGTAGACTCCAAATTCTGTCTTTGACCGTATTTCTTTTAACTTTTTAGGTCCAAGTAATTCAATTTCATTGTAGCAATCTGCACAGGGATCTACTTCAGGTGAAACAAGGCCATTTGTCCCAGTGTCTGTTATTTTGAAGGACATTTCCTGGATCTCTTTAAGTCTTGGATATCAGAGCCTCCCTCCTGCACATGAGCTCAACAGACTTTTTAAAGCAGTCCCCACTTTCAACTGCACTACCACGCTATGATATGATAAGAGCCCAGATATTTTGTCTACTTTATGTGTTAGCACAAGCATAAATCACAGAAGTGATGCAATGCTGTGATAAAAAAAAATGCATTACAAAAAATGAGATATGAATGTGAGCAGGTGAGGCAAGAGCAGCAAACAAAAAAAAACAAACAACACAAACCACCCAACAAACAGAAAAGCAGATCAAGATAAGATGCAAAGAGAGGATGCAAATGAACTGGATGTCAAACATGAGATGAAAACAAAACAACGAAGAGGGTTATTTGAAAACACTGTTATCAGTGCAGTGAAATGCCAGCTGCCACTGCAGGAATACAGAATATCAATAAACAGATGATACTGTGAAATGATTCGATAAGGATTTTGTTCTGTGATGTTGTAATGATGCATCGGTTGTGATATGCAAGGCCATTTCTGGGCCAGTACTTCACAAAACAACCAAAGTATGTTAAGAATGAGTCATCTAATGACAAACTTTGTATATTAAAGGGATAGTTAAACATTTTTATTCATGTTTGTGATGATGAAACTACATTTCAAAGAAAAAAGTCAATTCAAGCACACGCTTATCACCTCTGAATTGATTTTTTTTAAAAAGTCAACATTTCATTCACAAGGATTTTTCTCAAAACAAAACATATTGCTTAAAAACAGTCAATAACTGTGGCCCACTTTTTTTTTAAATAAATCAATGCAGAGGTGCTAAGTGTGTGCAGGAATTGACTTTTTTCTTTGAAGTGGATTCTTAGGGGATTTGATTCCCTGCACCACAAAAGGTACCAAGCATGTGGTTTGTGTTTTGCCTTTTACTCATCTCCTAGCCTAGTTTAGCACAAAGACTAGAGACAGGGGGAAACAGTTAGCCTGGCCTGGTTTTAAAGGAAAGGGGCACATTTTGCCAAAGAGCAGGTATACCTAAGATACTTAAAAACGTTTGTAAAATATCAATTTTAGTGTTATAGTAATCAGTTTTGGTAATTGGACTAGGCCTGTTTAAATGCTGAAATGCAGAAGCCATTGTGTTTTCCAGCTAATAAATGTCTGCAACCTTGAGTATCTAAATACCAATCAGATACCATCTTTATCCCTCTCTTGAACAAATAAGCTGTAAATAATACATTTATATGGATGCACTTTGATTAAAAACCTACAAAACCTCAAGCTCAAGTTGTGGAACAAATATTCTAACCCCATGAAGGAAGAAATACACAGCCCACGACATGACCCAGTTATGCAATACTACTTTTTCAAACAGATAACTTTTAGCAGCTCTTTTGATTGGTCAGCACCATTCAAACATTCAAAATTAATAAATGTAAATAAACTGCATAAAACCATAAATTGCACTGAGCTGTTCTGCTTTTCAGCAAACTGTTCTAGCGATGTAACACATGCTGTTCAAATGAGTTACAGCATATTGAATTGGATTGGCGCCATCCCTCATTTACATGTCTTGTTGTTTTCCTCACAAACATTCTGCACCATCACGGAACCAAATATACTTTCACCTGATGGTCTGCAGGTAACAAAGAACACAAGCCCAGACAGTGGTGCCATCCCTAATCTGCAGGCATCTGTTTGCCAAATAATGTGGCTTATTATATTGTTAATTTCATTCTTTAAATGTCACCAGGACGCAGGAAGCAAAGTCTATGAAACTCAGATTTTTCTGGCAGAAGACCCCAGGACCTCTCACCTTAGTTTTGAAATACTCCCTATTAGTGAGGTCTCAAGGTTAGCAAGTGCACAGGCATGAGAATGACGACATGGATTTCGTGCCTGTACCTCACACAATAAAAAAACAATTTGATATGTCACAAAAGTTGAAACATCAAGAGACTGTTTCAGGTCGGGACAATCCGTGCACTGTATATTTATGTCTCTCTGAATGTCTTACTCTAACTGAAGCTGCCAGCTATGTGGTGGCTTCAGTTTTAGAGTAAGTCATTGACGGTTAGAGGATTGTCTCCTTATTAACAAAAACACCTCACAAAGCCAAAGCTGTTGATGAAGGATTTGATGCAGAAGAGACACATATGAAACAATAGAAAGAGAAGGAGCAATGATGTGTTTTGATAGGAGGTCAGGGGGAGGGGTGGGAGCTGCATGGGTATTTGGGTCAACCAATGGACCAGTGGATGGAGCAACACTTCTGACAATGAAGAGATGAAAATTAGATGAGAGGGAGGTGAGGGAACTCCAAAATCCCAAAATCCGGTTAATAGAGGGAAATCTCCACAGCGGTCTAAAGGCAACAGCTTTGGGCAAAACAAACGCCTCGAACCGGATGCAGCGTGGAGCATGGCATGAGTGGGTGTTTATCATGCTTGGTTAATCCATTAGCTACATGCCGAGAGGGGGCTTTTGTTCAGGAGAGCCCTTTGCTTTGGCTCACAGAAAGGCAGATCGTAGAGGAGCAAAACAGTCACTGACTAGCTTCCTCTACTTTTTTTTTATCACAGCCAAGAAGTAGAGATAGAACTAAGACAGAAATAAAGACATGAATCTGACTGTAATTCTAATTTAGAGTACACTAACTAGTGAGTTATTCATAGTAGGCAAACAATACCTTCCCACACACACACAAAAACCCAAACATTGCCAGTACCCTCCAAGGTTTAGTCACCATCACACTGCTTTGATTCACTGTCTCCTCTTTCAACAGTCAAAGATCCTCACAAACAAGCAATGAGACTAGAAGAGCACTGGGAATCCCCCGTTCCTCTAAAGCAAGTGCACAGGCGCCCAATTGCAGCGCCGAGCCAGCAGCATCAACACGTCAAGAGAGTCAAACCCCGAGACAAAGAGCGGCAACACACCCGGAGAGAAGGGAGGACACAACCCCCCGCCACAGCAACAAAAGCTTACCCCCAGTCCTCCATTAACAGCGGCTAAGGCTGCAGCTAGGAGAAAAGAGACACGTGGGCTCCTCCAGCAGTCAGCCCCTCTCCTCCTCTCCTCCTCGCCTCCTCTTCTTCCCTCCCGTTGGCTTATCTCCACGTCCTCCTCTCTGACTGATGGAGCATCAGCGAGCAGAGCAGGAGGGAAGAGAGGACCACTAATCTGTGATCTGAGATCTTCCTGCCCGGAGCACTGTGCAGGAAAAGACTGCGTGTGTGTGAGTGTGTTTCTCAATGAGTGAGAGATAATCCTGTGGTGCTCTGCTTGAATGGCTCAGACAGAGTAGCAGGCCAGAGGGACAGAGAGAGGAGGAGGGGGGGGGGGGGGGGTGGAGTAGGTGGGCTGCTGCTGCTGTTTGTGAGCAGAACTGTAGACGCTGTGGATGTGTATGTGAGGTGTTTAATGATCAGAACTTGGTGGTACGAATGGTCAGAGGTAAGTTTGGTAAAATTATTGATACTTCGATACTTCATTGATTCTACATGCTGAAAATTTTCCAATATCTGTTAATTACAGTATCAAAACTACCAAAACTATATAAAAAATGATCTAAGTGTTCATTCAAGTCCTCAGTCCAGCTCAGGCTTTATTGTCCTGCCTGAAATTTAGTTTGCAGCTTGGCAAATACCAGACAGTGACATTTTGCACCAGCAGGTTGTTAATTTAAAAAAAGAAAAACATATACTATTTTGTGTGCCTTTGTTATAAAGGTATTGGCTTTGGTATAGTTTCATTCTGATGCGTTTCCAGACTTTTTTGACTGGGGTGGTACAAGTGGGGTACTGACTTATTAAGTATGTGTGTGCGTGCACACATACAGGCAGGTGCATGCATCAGATTAACATTAATTTACGCTTCTCATTTCTACTTTAATTACTATCATTAAAGTTTCTTAAAGTTTCTTATATTTCTGAGTTTAGGCCAGTGCCCCCCAGGCCCCTGGTTTTCATTTCAAAATGAGCCACCAGACAACTGAGACACTTGAATGCCTTTATGAAATCAAGAATATTTATAGAACATGTTTAAAAACAACAAATCTTGACAAAAGTGCTAATTTCTTAAGTTATTAGCCGTGGATATTTTTTAAATGGTGGGAAACAAACTTTTCTCTTCCAACCAAAAACCGGTGTAGTTTCTCCAAAAATGAGAAGAGTTTAACACTACTGTATGAAACAGACATGCATTCACACCTGCTTTTTCAGATTGTAGAGATATCTATCTATAATAAAAGGCTCAAACTAAAGGAAATTTTGGCTTTATTGATTTCTTTGGTTATCAAAATCAAGCATTTGCCATCAGTGCTCCTCAGTTTTGAAAAGAAAAAAAAACTGCCTATGAAGATGAGATAAGAGGCAGAATCAATAACTTCTTTAAGATCCTCTTAAAACCCATTTTTACAGACTTACTTTTATGTGATGTCTTCTTATTGCTTGTATTCTTTTTACTTGCACTCATTTGTATTGACATTTGTGTTTTTTGTCTTCTAGGGCTGCACCGAATTCCATTTTTTGGGCTTTGAAGCTTCAGTGAGAATTACAGATGAGAATTTTACATTTCGGTGAGGACAGGAGGAGACAACGCAAGCTATTATTCTTTCGTCAAACTTATTCACTTATACACTTCGCTATTATTGTAATTAGGAGTCTAATGAGAGATGAAGGCAGGAGAGAAAACATCAGCCCCACTGCAAAATGAGAATCGAGCTCATGCATTTTATCATGCGGAGTAGAAACGTTCTGTTGTGAGAATGCTCTTCTGTGCACTCATATCACGTGCAAGTGCCTGATTTGAACATCGATTACCATGGCAATAGTAGAGAAGCTTTGAAGCATTCAGGCTTTAACTTTATCTGAACTTTACCTTCATATTGTGTTGCTTTTGTTTGGCATTACTGTTTGGCTTTCTGTTTATATTGCTTTCTGAATATGCTGCTTTGTCTGTCAAAGTACTTTGTGTTTTAAAGGCACTTTCTAAATAAAGTGAAACTTTCAGCTGGTTAAACTGTTCTGAGCTGAACCTCAGCTGAACCTATGATAAAGTAGTTGTCATTTGGATATTTTTCTGCCTCTGTTGTCTGACAATTGAATGAGCGTAAAGTAATGATGCCACAGGTCATAATGCCACTCCATAAGGTGCTGCAGTGTATCATCTGCTACACTGACATTTAAAGACATAATATAATATGCAACATTTTACAACAAAAGAATGTATAGACTCAGAAACATAATCCCTTTTAATCATCACTTATGACCTGCTAGAGGTCTGTGGTGGTGGCTGTGTCTACTTAACCAACCCAAAATGTCAGTATTTGATTGGGGGGCATCAAGATGCGGACATGGAAGATTCTGATCGATAAAATTCGAAAAACAATTTTCTAAATGTTAATTAACATGAAGTTGATGGAGCGAAAAAAGCAGACCTCCACTGTGAGGGCAACCAGCACCCAGACCGCATGCACATGGCAACAGTTGTCAACACTTAACAGGAAGAGATGTACTTCATCTTCTCAAAAGGCAGTGGGTGCAATCATGTTGTGATTTAGTGACTAAATAATTGCGTTTGCCAGATGAACATGAAGTATATTATGAATAATTTTTACCGTCACCCAGAGACATTAAGACGTGAGGAGCGGAGCAGCGATCAGCTGTAACAAACATGAGCAGCTGAGCGACACACACCGCAGCATTATGCAACTTAAAACACCACTGTGGTGAAGATAATCACTTTATTCTCAGTCTGTTCACCTCTTAAAACTGCGCACTGGCTCTGCATGCTGGACACCAATGTCTTTCCTCAGAGCTAATGGTGCAGCACAGAAGCTGCTCTCCACTGCTGGAGACACAACGTTAATAACAACACACAACGAAACACTACGCCTCCCCCTCATTTCGTTATTCTCATATAGCCAGGAGACTGTATGATGCTTTCAAAAATGATCCATTCATTCATTAATGCAGTAAACAGTTAACTCTTTTAATTCTTCTAAAATAAAAAAGGCAGACAAAGATATTAATAATCCTTAATGTAACATGTGCATCATGTTTACTTCTAAATGATGCTGGTGAGGATGGCTGAACGTGACCAGCTGCAGATAAATCCAATAAAGTGGGCATCCCCTGCCTGAAAGCTTAAGATTTTGATGCATCAGGATGCATCAAGAACCGTTTTATCATCGAATCTTAGCCTTCTGAACCGTAATTGAATTGAATCGTGAGGTACCCACAGATTCCCACCCCTGTATTTGATGTCCTGGGAATGAGATACAACAATAAACTATCTTTCTGGTGTGTTTACATACAGCTCCCTCAAATCCTGCTGATTCTGTCTTCAAAATGAGTGATCACAGAGAGGGCTAAAAGAGACAGAAAGTTGTCATCTTAACTGTACTGCCACACATCTTCCAGGCTTACCCTTTATAAAAGTGTAGTTTGATTGATAATCTCTGGAAAGTAACTGACTCTGGGAAAGATTACCTGCTACTTAGTGTGGACATCTTCTGAGAAGGAGGAAGGAAAACTGTAGAAGACAGTTAGACAGTTAGAGTTTGAGATGTAAGATTTTGGTCCAGTTGTCCAGATAATAAAAGAGGCTTCATTTTAATACACCATGAATTCCTTCAGCAGGTTCCAGCAAAAAAACAGGCAGGGTGGTGGATAACTAAAGGGAGTTCACGGCCAATATCAAGCTGAGTGTCTGAAGGGTGGAGGTGACCCTTAGATAAACGTAAGATGTTTGGAATTTGCATGAAGGCCAGAGAGCGGGTCTGCCCTGTTGACACGGCAGTCATAAAATGATTAATAATTAGACACGCTGCCGTTAAGATCAGAACAAAAGTTAAGCTACACAAGTGCACTGTGTGTATGGATTAAAATGCAGAGCCATGCACCTCAAATCTGCAACTGTGAGGAAACATTTCACCAGCCCTCTACCTGGCAGCATTATTTAAAGCACAGTCATTATCCAAGACATCCTGTGTGTTCAAAAACAACACAGGGAGATCTCCGTCACAGTCTCAACCGCAGCCTCATCGCCTTGCCAACCAAACTGACATGACGTCTCAGTCTGACTGTCACAATGAGTCAAGACAGCACACGGAGCACAAAGAGTACAGAGAGCCAAGTGGACAGCTGTGGGTTTCTGCTGGGTGATCTGTGTGGAGTGTTGAGCTGTGAACACGACAGGTGAGGTGAAGGACAGACAGGCCACAGTGGTGACTGGTGAGGTGAGGATGATGATGAAGACACGACTGACCTACAGTCTGTAATCAATGGTGTTACACTGGTGATTTTAGGATTCATTCAAAAATAAATTGGAGATCCAATTTAAAAGCACATGCAGCAGAACATGGCAGGTATAGGAGGTATAATGTTTACTATGTTCACCACCTTTGCTCAGTGTGTAATCATGCTAACATTTGTTAATAATAATAGCAATAAATAAGTACAGCTGAGACTGATAGGATTGTCATTAGTTTTGCAGGTACATGGCCATAAATCAAAGTATATGATAAATTGAGAGCTAGATAAAAAGTTAGACGATCACTAAAGGTGTTACACTTTATCCTGACAGAGTCATCAACATCTGTAAACCAAAAATGTCAGCCTCACAAGTCAGATCCCTAAAGGCAGTATGCTTCACCCTCTGAGTGACATGAATATCTGTAGATTCCATCCAGTAGTTTGGGGCGGCAGTAGCTCAGTCTGTAAGGACTTGGCTCGGGAACCGAAGGGTTCAAGTCCCACACGGACCAAAGTATGGAGCATGGACTGATAGCTGGAGAGGTGCCAGTTCACCTCCTGGGCACTGCCGAGGTTCCCTTGAGCAAGGCACCGAACCCCTAACTACTCGGGGCGCACCTGACTATATGTATGTGTGTGCAGCCCCCTCGCTCTGACACCTCTCCCTGATGCATGTCTATAGCTCCTGTTTGTGCATGTGCGTGTGTATTTCGGGCCTGTGTCTATGTAGAAACAGAGTGAAAACAATTTCATTTCCCCTCGGGGATTAATAAAGTATGTCTTCTTCATCTTCTTCTAGTTGAGCTGTTTCAGTCTGGGGCAAAGGGTGGACTGACCAATAAACTGACAGACCAGCATTGCCGTCCCTAGAGCCACATGGTAACAACGAAATATGACAATTTTTACAGCAGAAATCAATTATATCAGCACAATAGACAATGACAGACAATGCTATGATAAGTAAATTCTTTCAAACAAAACAAACCTTGCTTGCTCTTCAAAAGCTGAGTCACAGTATGTAACCAAAACAACATACAGTGATAAACCTGCACACCACATGCCATTTCAGAAACTAGTTTTTTAAACTTAACATTAAGTTTAAGCTTTTGCTCTCAATCTAACTGTGTGCTTCAAGCAGTATTTTGTTCTGGGAATTCCTCCTAAGACTGGAAATAAAGGAGAAACTGGTTCAAAGTTAGCTCTTCACATTAAATTTCTCAGCGAGAGAAGTAACTGAAAAATAAAAAAACGACAATATTTGCAGATCTTTAACTAGGTCACAAAAATTTAGGGAAGTATAAAATCTCAGAAGGTGGAGCACCTTCTCTCAAATGATCACACCCATGAAAAATTCAGTTGCTATTTTCGACACGAGTGACACAGACATCCACTGATCACAGCTGACATGCTTTTTAATAAAATATCCATCCACCCCACTTGAATTAAAGATTCGACTTGCGGCAGACATATCACCTTCAAAATAACAGCAGCTTGTCATTTGATCTAATCTGAACCTTCCAAGGCATCCATTAACAAGGATTAAGGCTGGATATGACACCTCAGTGCCTTATCAGTTTTTAACTGAAATATATCTGTAGAAGAATACTGAAAACTGACATTGAATGCTTGGTCAGATTTCCTGATCTAAATCTGTAATGTTCCCCAAATATTTTCAACAGAATGCCTGAGTTAGAAAGTGGAGGTGCAGGGTTTGAAAAAATTGGACATTTAGGAGGCAGAGGGGGTCCAGTGAAAGATGAGAAAGTTGCATTATGTAGATTAGATAAATGTAGATTAGCGCATACTAGAGACTAAAAGTGGGGATATTTCAGCCTGTCCTACTTTAACCTGCTTAGATCATTCTTCTTTAATGAGTCTCTTTTGAGTTCCTTATGGAAGTGCAGTACTATTTCATGTACCCCTTAAAATAGAAAAAATGTTTTAACATATTTTTGTTTTTAGCACCAAACCACAAGTATTGTATTTGCACCTTGACATTTTTCTGACTAAGCCCAGCCAAGCATAAGACAACTGAATTTAAAATAAATTTGGCATTTTTCGTGTGTCATGTCCAGTCAGTGTTGATGGTAAACGTAGTCAATTGAAGCAATAAATTCCTCAGTGTTATATTGATCGAGAAAGCTGAACATGTACATGTAATCCGGTGCCATCACCGGATGCAGGAAGAACAACAGTTCTTGCAGTATTAGAACTCAACTTTCTCTGTAGTATAGCATGCACTGAGATATTTATTGCTTAAACTGACTTCATCAATACTGACTGGACATTCACAGGAAATGTGCTTCAGAGAGGATGCTGCAATATTAGAATGGTTTGTTGAAATAATGTGTTTTGGTGTATTGGTCTGCTGATCTGGATTGACAGTTGTTTTATTTTTATTATTTTATTTTGTCTCAATGGGATCAAATATGTTTTATTATGATTATGTTGTGGTATAATTCTGTATTCTATTGTCTTTACTGTGGATTTTATGGCATCTTAATGTCTGGAGAATGGACCAAATTAATATCCCTGTGAGGGATATTAAAATTAATGTGAATCTTAATCTGAATTATAATATACTGTGAGTTAAAAAGCCATAACACAGATTTCAAAGGGCCCAACATTAAGTTGATGCTAAAAAAAACTCACTACAGATTTTAATTATATATATTAAAAAAAATCCCTTGAAAATAAAAATCCCCAATGCTTAGTGTGGGTCAATTGAGGCCCAGTGGGCCGGCAGGTTTGCAATACTCTGGTGGAAGCCCTGCTTAAACATAAAAAACATAAAACTTTTATGAAAGAGCTGTAAAATAAAGAAAGTGAAACAACACTGTACTCTGCTCCAGTTCATACATAATTGCTGAAGATAAAAGACAGCAGACACAAAAAAAACATGACAAAGGTTGCTAACATTTTTCATAGTTGATAAAAATGAGGTGATGCTTCAAAGAAAAGCAAGCGAATAAATATACTGTCTCTTAAGCGCCCTGACAGTCACACAGCAGCTTTTTGTGCTGTTTGAAAAAGAAATCAATTAATGATTTCCACTATCAATAACATATTCATACACCCTCACACAAACACACACAAACAGACACAAATATCCACTGTATGTCCCAGTAGAGCTGCCCTCTGCACTCTGAGCACCAACACCTCCTGTCCTGTACGATGAGATCTCGGTCCCATTATTCAAATACAGCACTTTTTCTTTCCCTGAGGACAGACTGCGTTGCTGCTGCTGCCCTCATCAGATTCAGTTCCTATATATAGAAGCTAATTCATCAATAATTCACACTGCTGTGTAAACAGATAGAGGAGATGACCAACCAAACTCACGTGGAGAAACTCTTTAAGGTTTGATGTAATCTAACGTCACTGTCAAGACAATTGGATTATAAAACGAAGGGATCGATACAAAGTGAGCAGCAGCACCACAGGCCTGAACACGAACTTTGTGTGTAATGTGTTTTACACCTTGAGGGCAGTTTGGCATTTGAATTCATGAAAAATAAATGTCACAGCTAATGCCAACAGCACCAAACACATTTACTTTGTGTGCTGCAAACTACTGCCTGGATCAATGTGTGAGCTCATCTGAAAAGCAATCTTATAATGCATGAAACAATACACTTTCACTGAGATTAATATATCACCACAGATGGTCCCTGATAAACAATTCCAGCCCCGCAAAACCTCCTGGATTCCCAGGTGATGCCTCGGCTGCAAACACGAGTGCTGCAGGTAAATAAAACGTGAATGGAAAAGAGAATCCGAGCGGGTCTGGCCTCCCTCAAAAGCTGTTAGTATTATCGAGGAAGCCTTGATAAAAGGTACTTAACCCTCACCTGCTCTCATGGTGTTGCATAATAGCCAGCAGCAGAGGAATGTTAGTGTTGTGCCACTCCCCAGTATAAATATGTGTGGCTGTATGAATAAAAAAGTAGTGTTCAGAGGATCAAACAAATGAGAAAAGGTGTTGATGCTGTATCCAAACAAACAGGAACTCATTCCTGTTTCTCTACAATATTCCTGTATCATCAATAATACACAAGCTCTGGACAGAAGCAGACTTAAATACATGAACAATAGTCCCATTTTAAGCCAAATCACCGTCTCATGGGAGTTTGTGAATTAGTCACAAAATTTATCTATTAGATCCGTATAAATGATTGTGAATTTCTGTTTTTTTTTTTCCATGACACACAGTACAACTTCATTTTCATTCTGCAGTCAGGTTAGCAATAATAAAATAGTCCGATTACATTTTCAAAATAGAGGTCTTGGGTCGGTTTAGGCACCAAAACTACTTGGTTAGGTTTGTTAAGGTTTAGGAAAAATCATGGTTTGGATTAAAATAACCAGTTCCTTTAATCAATTACCATTGACTATTGGTCTAACATATTTGACCCACCCATCCACCCCATCCTCCTCCCAAATATATTATTGACAAATCGTGTCCGTGCACACACATCCATAGATTACATGTCATGACTACTTCATGAACTGCAGTGATACCAGACTGTTTATGCAGCTACAGTCTTTATCCAGCACGATTCATGTCTACTTGATTAGCAGGAGTGAAAGGTAATCACCAACTTGGAAGCCAATTATCCACACAGGAAATCGAGCCTCAGATGATCAACAACAGAGCTGCTGTAGGAGATAAATTAAAATTTGAGTCATACAGAGGCCGACCACGCTGTAGTCACATTAATCTGTGCACCAAGGGTATGCCTCTGAAATGCTATTGTGAATACGTAAAGAGGAACACTGTTTCTACTGCATATGTGATAAAAATGTCTAAGGCCATTTGTGACTCTACAGGGAGCTCCACAAAGGCTTATAAATTGCCTCGGGTGATGTCACCTGAGGCAGCATCAGTAGGGGGCTGGAAACTACAAGTCTGAAGATGAAAAAAGTAGAAAGTAGAAAGAATCAGAAAGAAGTGAGGTTACCAGACCTCTTTAGCCCGTTCCTCATCCCTGCTTGTGGCTAGCAGCTAAAGGCTGCCTTAGCTGCTACTAACATGACACACTAAAATCTCTGATCAAACTATCAGCAGTCAAGCTGCTTTGTGGGTAATTTCTACAAACAGATATCTGCACATGGATATTGAATCTATAGGCAAGGGGCAAGGTTTGATGCCAGAAGTAACAACATTTTTTTAGCAGTCTGTATGAAGAGCTAAAGAAGCAGAACATATTGGCCAAAATGCAATCTCGGAACTCAACAATGACAACAACGCATTGAGCTTTTATTTAAAACAATCATCTGCATTCATATGAAACTGGTTACTTATGGAGCATTGAGGAACAACTCTTAATCCACGTCTGTTATCTATATATCCACTGGCTACACCAGATGCTATTGCTGGCTATTGCCCCCAGAGGCTAAAGTTTCATCAGACAATAGCTGATGGGTTTTGAAATTGCCTTGTGGGAAATGTAGGCACCTGATTTTGACAAAGGAAAAGAATGCATGGATTAAAAAAGATGGTATCTCTGTTTCTGCTGCATTGAGTCTGATCTTTTTGCTCTTTTAAGTCTGCAACCCTCAATTAGATAAGACAAAGATTAAGGTCCACGTGTAGTTAATCTAAGATGACTTTTTGACCATGACCTGTTTTAAAGGGACAGTTCACCCAAAAATCCTGTGGCGTACCTGTAGTGCCGTTTTTCCACCTAGATGGTTCTGGTGTGGGTGTGGGATTTCTGCCTTTTCTCGAATATAATGGAACTAAGTGAAAGCAGTCCCTCATGAAACTGAAACTGCTTTCTAAGGTAGAACAAAAATAGTTCCTACATGAAACTGCTCCCAACAAGGGCTGTGGATTATTTTGAGCAACCAGGTCTAATATCTGGAAAGAGACACTGTTGTTGAGTTTCAAATGTATTTTTTGGCACTTTGAGCACCACACGATAAGTGCTATCGAGTTCCATTATATTCAAGAGAAGGCAGACATCTCTGCATCCGATATATCTCCAGAACTCGGCAACTCACACGAAAACAATCTAGAATGATAAATAGCACTACTGTCCCTTTAAATAGTGTTTGAATTCACACAAAAGAAAACCTCATTCATTCATTCACTGGAGTCAGAATTCATCATCTGCTACATGACAACTAACAACTACTGGAAAAAGCTCACAACTGGTATAAAATACAAGTATAAAACTGTAAGGTCTAAAAGTAGACAGTCAGACCTGTCATTACAGATCAGAATAGTTTACTGAACCTGGTCTGTCCTCCGTGCAGGCGCTCAGTCCTCGACAGCGTCACCCCAAGTACTTTCTGACAGCTTTTAGGAGAACTGACACCTGAAATTCAAAGAGCGTCACTGCTCACCTGCAACCATGACACATCCTGAGGTCTACAATAGCACACCTTTTACACACACACACACACACACACACACACAGAAGAGACTGAACTTTGACAGGGCCCTGAGAAGACACATTAGATCATCAATAATTAGCTAGCTGCGAATGAGGGTGGAGACTGAGGGCTCTCCCTCGTCAAACACGTTCCTTAGAAAGGTGCCATGCGGTCAGGCAAAGGAGACAGAGAGAAGGACAAAAGAGACATAAAGTTACTCATCACATAGATGGATTCTGACAGGAAAAACAGAGAGAGGAGACAGTCACACAGGTGGTTAGATAAAGGACAGACAGGGATGAGACAGCATCAGGGCATCGGGTCAGCCATGCTGCATCCACTCAATCAATACAGATTTACTGATGTACAATGAACGCCACGTGTGAAGGATGAATAGTCTGACTGTCTTTCAACTGAGAGAGAAAGATGTCTGAGTCACAATAACTCAATATTTTAAAGAATTATGCATGAATAAAAGAATTTTAGCATTGTAAAAATAGCAAATTACCTTGGGAGTATGCCATTTTTTCACAGAAACAAAAGCATAATGAATGCTTCAAAACATTCAAGGACAAATACACAAAGCTCTTTTGTTATTTAGTGTGATGCTGTGAATAAAATGAATCAGAGCAGGCAGGTGTGTGTCCTCTCATAATAGACAGAGACGCTTTCCACTGAAGCAGCCACTGATCAACACACAGCAGGGAGGATAACAACTTGCAGGATCGTTGCCTAAAATCTGTAAAGTCCTGAAAGACTCACATAAGGACAGTTATCTGTCTGTCCACAGACAGATGCTTGTCTTCTCCCCTGTGCGTGCCATCTGTGTATCATCTAATCATGTTTCTCCCTGCGGGGCTCACTCCATTTGACCCCGGTGTTCTATCCCATTATAGCAGGAAGTAATATACGACCCTGTGCAGGCAAAAGAAGAGCTGGACGAGCTGCGGGCCTGCTCTTATTACTTGTGCAGAGAACACAATCTTATAATTGAGTCTTGTCCTGCAGTGATTTGACAACATCTAACCTCCTATGGCCCCCTATCTAAAATTCTCAAAAACCCTAATTATTTGTATCTTATCTGTTCAATTAGTGAATATTTCATGTTTTTTCTCTGAAAACTCAATATAGCCAACATAAACTCATCACAAAAACCTTAGCCTCTTTTTTTGCTATGATAACATTTTAATTAGTATTGACTTTCTCATCTTATTAAGCATATTTTCCAAGATGTCAACTAATTGAATATTCTGGACTCCCTCATTAACACTGCTGTGATGCCCTTGAGCAAGATCTTGAAGCACCAACTGCTCCAGGTCCAGCAGACTGAGCGGAGCAGCTCAGTGAGCAACAGATCAGATTGTACACGAAAACGAAAATGTTGCTCTCAGCAAAACTTCCCTTTACAAATAGAGATTAAATATTAAAAATTAAATAAAATTAACAAATTCAATCTGACTGAGTAGTCAGTCCAACTGTAATACTGACAGTTTTCTACACTAGTGTTATACACAGTTTGGTGGGTACTTAATAAATAGTGCGGTTTGACACCCAACACAAGTCGATCAAGCTGCAGAGCTCCTGTATGGTAGCCTGAGGGCCACAAATATTGCAATGGAATTATGTGAGTTAAATTAATTTAATGTGAATCAAAATAAAAAACGAATCTCAAAATATTAATGCTTTTAAATGTGTTTCACAAAACCACTTCATCATTTCGTACCAGTTCTGGAGCTTTCTATTGTACGCACGATCCTCCTCAGCAGCTGTCATGAATGTGCAGATGTTTTTCCATAAGCTTAAAAAGTGAAGCTGAAAGTTCACTTTTTGAGCTTCGACAAACAGACTTAATGATATCACTGTAGTTTCACTTCACGTTTATAATTTATTGTACAGTGAGCAAATGAATGAAACCCAGATACAAACTGTGGTTATTTTTTATCAGGACGCACACATACATCTATTAATTAATTAATTTATTTATTTATTTTGCAGCCACTGAGTGGCAATAATTTGCACAAAAGAACAAATGAATACCAGCACACTGCTGTCATGTTCTCAGTTCCTTTTTAATTCTACTACACATGGACATGGTCTTCTACTAGAGAGTCTACCTTCACCACTCTTTCATATGACTTCTTGCACAGATTAAAGAGAAGAAAAAAAACATGGCTGCGAAATCTGTATTCATGTGTGCGGTTGTGGAAGACCATTTAATATTCCGTGTCGAGCCGATTTCTCATACTCCAGGCTTAAAAGAATTCAATCAATACTCAAGGGCCAGTGTGGAGGACTCTCTGTGCTCTCCATCCCAGGTTGTTTGTAATCGATAAGGTTTTTTTTCCCCCGCTGCCCAGTGGAGAGAGTCACAGTCAGTGCAGACAGGGTGTTTATTGAAGGCCCTGGTTCAGCTGCTGGAGTCAAAGTGTGCACACACTGAAGCTGATACTGAGCAGGAAAATGGAAGTGACTCATTCATTCAAAGACAGTGCAGCTGCTAAAAGCTATGAGAGCTACACTCACACACACACACATGCCCAGCGCCCACTCACACAAAAAGCCTCTGTTGTTGTTCTCATGAATGAAAACTCCTCCGGCTGTTAGAAGTGAGAACCACTGAGAGGAAACACCATCAGTGATGCACTCAGTGTGGAGGCTGTGGAAACTCTGAATCACCATCAATCTACAATACAGCGTGATTTACACAACAGCTTTGCCAAGTATAAGTAATCTAAGGTAAATAAAATCTGTGCTAGAACAACTACTTAGTTTAAAAACAAATCTAAATACAGATATATAGATTTAATAAAGTGCTCACACAAAAATGCCAAATATTCTCTGGTTCGAGCTTCTCGGATGTGAGGATTTGCTGTTTTTCTCTGTCATATTTGACAGTAAAACAGATTATATTTTGTTTTTGGAGTAAAAATGGGTAAAACGAGGAACCTCAAGATGACAGGCCCATATAGACAAAACAACTAATTGAGAAAATAAGCCGTGAAAACTGACAACAAGTTTGAAAGTTCATTCAAATTATCTTCATCAGCAGATGGTGTTTCTCCACTTGTCATGAACACGTTTTAACTAAATGTTTCAGCCAAAATTGAAGAGATGAAAAGAGGTGCCGCTAAAACTGGGCAAACTCCATTTTCTGATGAGGATCATCTGTTAGTCTATGACTGAAAGCTTCACTACAGCTAATATACAGCACTTTAATATACATGGCTTGAAATGAGATTGTTTTGTTAAGTTGTATAATTTGGTCATGTTTCAAGTAAAAGTGCAAAATGTTGGCTGCTTTTCAAATGGGAGCCATTTTTCACAATTTTCTCACATTTGATGTACTAAACAATGACTCAATTAATCAGAGAAACAATCAACAGATAAAAATGATCGTTAGTTGCTGCAAAAGGTAAAATCAAAGCAACATAACAGGGACAATTTTCAGTTTACAGTTTGACGTGATTTTTTTTCCCCCCATTTAAACCAGAAATTAGTTTTTAATCAATTTTATGTTTGGCCATTAAGGGACAGAGCAACAAGTTTAAAAGACAACACTGACATATATTATTATATGTCGGGTGCAGCTGTAATCCATGCACATAGAGCAGAAACAATAAATTGATTATTCAAATTTCAACTCAGTGTCTAGGAAACTTTGTTAACAACAACTTTTACAGAACACAAAACTCACTAGATTCAACTTTCATGACTGACGACGAAAGTAATTGCTAGTTGCAGCCCTTCTTGAAACACAGTCACTCCAACTGCTGCTCACAGACCCCATCTTTAACAAACCCAGTTGTCATGGCAACATGAAGCCCTCTTCCTTCCTCCTCCTTTGGCTCTACAGCACTTCACTGACACTATAAATCTGACACGCTCGAGCCACAGAGGAGCAAAGCAAACCTGCAGCCAACAACCTCTAATAGCCTCTCCTTGTTCCTCTTAAGCTGTGAGATGAACCATCTACGGCAGAGATGCCCCAGAGACACACACTGATTTATGAAGCTCCGGAAAGTGGAAGCATGCACGTCACATGATGCAGATTCACAACAACTTATCACACGGCTCAATGAAACTCTCAGCAGTCATCATGAGAGGCTGACTTACATTAATCTAGCCTCACATGTAGTTTGAGCAACTGCAGCACTGGTTACATCTACTTGTGATGCCTCATCACAGGTTTGGGCCTTGAGTGTCAACAGTTGTGAGCAGCTCAAAAAAGGGTAAAAGTGTTTTCTTATTTCTCTTAAAACAAGCAAAAATTACAAAAATAAATATATATTTGGTGTGAATAAGTGTCATTTATTTTGTCTTTTCATCTTGTCATCCTTTGGATTTATCCTGGAACCAACTGGGGCTCCCTCACCTAAGGTTGGGAGCTAGAGACCAATTTTCATGGCAGACAACTAATTATTGGGACAATTTTTTCTCATTTAATTGATTCACCTGCAACAGATTATGATTTTCTCAATGAATCTTTTAATTGTTGCATCCACAAAACGTTTCAAAATCAGCGAAAACTACCCATCACAGTATCCTGAAGCCCAAGGTGACTTTATCAAATGTTTTCTTTTGTCTGACCAACAGTCCAAAAACATTAAAAAATATTCAATTTCCTAGAACGTGGGACAGAGAAAAGCAGAATAGCTGGACATTTGAGAACTTAGAAAATCAAATTGTTGGCTTTTTTGTTTGAAAAATTAATTAAACAATTCAATTCATTTATCCAAATAACTGGTGGTTCATTTTCTATAAATAAATTAGTAGATAAATCAGCAAATGGTTGCAGTTCTAGATTCATCATTTTGTTCATAAAATGTCACAAAAAATGACAAATGCCCATCGCAGCCCAAGTTGACTTTTTTACTGGAAGTACTTTATTGGAAATTACTTAAATGACTAGAAAACCCCCAAATATTCAGTATACAATCACAAAAGACAAAGAAAAGCAGCAAGGAATGAGGTAATGTTTAGCATTTTGGCTTGAAAAAGTGAATATATTGTATAAATCCTGAGACTGATCTTAACCCATACTGTCTATGTGTTCATGAATTCATCATGAGGCAGGACCTGGATGCACCTCAGGATAAAAAGAGCTGCATGGCTGAACTGTGTTGGAATGAAGATCTGCACTGTGCAGCCTGCTGGTTAGAGTCTGCTGATTCAGAATCTATAAGCACGGTGCAGCACAGTCAGACAGTATAGACACAACGGGGGGAATTTCTAATCAGTGTCTGGGACACTGAGACACCTGAGACACCTCATACATAACACAACTCCCACGTCTATTGTAGATTTGTCTTTCATGACTACTGATTTGCTGGATCAGCTTTGGGTGCAAACTGGGAACTTCTAACCCCATGGACACCAACACCAACCAGACAAATGTGGGACAGCTGTTAAGCTGAAATGATTAAGCACTGAGTCAATCAATAAAAAAATAATCTACAACACTCAATTTATCATTTAGGTCATTTTAAAAGCAAAAATGCACCCAAAATTCCTGGTTTCTACTACTCTAAGGTGAATATTTAGAGATGTTCTTAAGCTGTGTCTAAAATCCCTTCTTCGTTCACTCATTCACTTCTCCCTGTATAATAGTCGTTAACGCTACAGCAGAGGTTTCTCGACATCATTGTGGAATGAGAGCAGTCCCTCAATGATTCCTCCAGATTAAATAAAGGGTGAATGAAAAGTGGGAGGCGGGCCTCCTCAGGGGGCCTCCAAACAGTTTCAGGGGAGGCTCAGTGAATGGAAATGAAATAATATTACATTAGTTATTATATTAGTAATTTTCCCAGAAATTAATAAATGCCTATGGACAGATCTTTTTAAGTATTTTGTGTGGTGTGAAGTTATGTAAAACAGCAATATTAGGTTGTCCGGGCTATCTTGTTGAGTGTCTGTGGGCTCACTCAATCATCATTTTGTGTCTTCACTGACAGACATAGAGTGAGAAAACAGTATTTTTCACTTCTATAAAATGCTACGCACAGTGGAATAGTTAACAGACAGCAGTGTACACACCATGAACACTACTTTCATTGATATTTCAGATCATTATATATATAGCAAATAGAGAGACATCTGGAGACAGCCTGAGTCAATGCAATGAATATCTTTGAGTTTTGTACTGTTAGTCGGACAAAACAAACAAATTGAGGACATCATCGTGGCTTCTGGGTACTGTGATTTCACTTTGTTTAATTTTCTGATATTTTACAGACAAAACTATTAATCAATTAATCAAGAAAATAATCAGCAGGCGACTCAGTGATACAAAGTTGCAGCCTTAGACATTTGAAATTGAAAACATTATTATTAGAAAATGATCAACAGATTAATCAATGATGAAAATAAGCACCAGGCTAGTTGTTGTCCTATTATGGATGAAATCAGGCTCATTCTCATTTTCTTTTTCCATCACAGAGCTGCCTGCCACCTTTCATAAAACACAAGACAATGAATGACATTTATTTTCTACCAAGACATGACAATTCTTTTATGCAATTGTTATCTCATGTTGGCGTGTCACTCCGCAGTTCAACAGTTGCACAACACAGCATGCCCTGGTATGTAATGACAGCTCTGCCCTTTTCCCCACTGTATCACAGTAACACCCACCACACCCCATCACAAGTCAAACTGCCTCAATCCCTCCCTGTGCGACATCAGCTGGACAGAAATTATGGAGGAAGCAAACCCCTGGCCCTTTAAGGAAACGCAGCCTGCCTTTCTCCATGATCCCCCGTGAGGATCCTATCTCAGGCTCCAATTACTTTACAGTTCAGACCAAAGCCCTCAGAGCTCTCTCACCATACAGCCCGCACATCTTTACAGTCTCTGAACATGCAGGCAGGAAACTTTAAAGTGACAGTTCACCCTGAAACCAAAAATATGTATTTTTCCTTTAACCTATAGTGCTATTTATGCACCTAGATGGTTTTGGTGTGAGTTGCATATTTTTGGAGATATAATCCGTAGAGATGTCTGCCTTCTCTTGAATATAATGGAACCAGATCACACTCAAAATAGACTCTTTCTACAGTAGAAAGAAAATGGTTCCTACATGAAACGGCTCACAATAGTGTCTGTGGATTATTTTGAGTAACCGGGTCATAATTTCTGGAAAGGAACATTGCTGTTGAGTTCAAATGTATTCATTTATATTTTGTGCACCACAAGCTCAGTGCTCATTCAGTTATATTGGAGGGAGGGCAGACATCTCATACTGATATCTTCAAAACTCAGCAACTCACACCATAACAATCTAGATGGAAAAATAGCACTACAGGCCAGGGGGAAAAGATTGTATTTTTGTTTTTGTGGTGAACTGTCCCTTTAAGAGGATCATTTCCATTCAGTGGTGTTTTTTATCATTTTTGTCCATTGATATTGCACATATAGTGGCTCAACCATAACTATTACCTGCTTGCCTCGGGGCAAGTAAACGGCCATGCTGGGCTAGAAGATCTAGCAAGTACTTGCCTGAATGAGCAAATGGTAAAAAAGAATCAAACTATTTGGATAATCAATTAATGGTTTAAGTAAATTTTTCATGCAAAAATGTTTATAATTTTATAATAATAATAATTGTATTATTATGCAATATCTAATTGTATAGATATTGCAGCCCCAGATTAAACAACAACAAACAACATTGTTTTTTATAACCACTACTGAATAAATCAGTTTGTACAGGGGCAAGTAAAAGTTGACTTTGGGCAAGTAGATCTCTGTCTGTATCACCTGCCCAACAAAGCTAGTAAAAAAATAAAGAAATAAACCTTAACACTGAGAAGCTTTGAAAAGATGTTCCTTCAGATGCTGAGAGACCTTACAGGAGAGCAGCCTGTAACTTTGAAACAATTATAAGTTATTTAGTGCTGAGTTAATTCTCAGAGGACTTGAGATAAAATGAAATTTTTAATTGCACTGATCCAAACCCAGACATAGACGGAAAAAGCTTAGGATGTCTAAAGCCATATTCTTAGTCACAAAGGCAAAGAGGGACTAATAGAAAAGAATAAGTTCGTCTAATTGCTTTCAATCAGCTAATGTCAGGCTGAGCTCGTGAGCACCAGATGTGACATACCCAGCTTGTAAGTACAAATGGAAATTGGAAGCAAACAGTGGCGTCTATGCCCACTGGGAATAACATGGTCAAATATATAATTATTTATACAGAAAAAGAAGGCGACTTAGGGTTTAGTCTAATTAATTACATTAGCAATGACGGCTCATCTGTCATGGCTCCTACAAACACAGAGAGGAGTTGAACCGGGAGCTGCAAATCAAATGAGTGTCCCTCATTTGTCACATGAATTAATCCAATTAGGCACTCACTCAAATAAAAGCACTTTAACATGTGCAGAGACATAAATCCCCTCATGCCTCTCTCTCTGAATGACCCTCAGCTACGATATTTCCAAGAAATACAACGCTGAATTTTTACACGACATACTTCAGCTAAGATTAATTCTCCAAATTAAATGAACCATGTATTTGTGGCTGAATGACTTTCAGAATAGTTGTGTTAAGCTTAAGGAAAAAAAGAAAAACTCCTTTTGTTGTTCATTGTAAACACTTGCTCATATTTCTCAGTAACCATTCCCTGCACTGATGATCTCCTCTCAAAGCAGAGCTCTGTTTGTTTACACTGTTATTGCAGGTTGATGGGTTTGATTATCAGAAATGAAATGAGCTGATATCCTCATAACAAACTGTGTAGGAGGCAGATGATTTCTACTCAGCAAAAACACTCAGTAAGAACAACCATTATGTTCATAATTTTTCTGATTAAAATTTGTTTAGTCTATAAATGTCAAAATATAATGAAAAATGCCCGTCATGATTATAAAACAGAGAAAACATCAAATTATTTTATTTTTTTGCTTGATAAATGACTTTACTGATTAAGATGTTATTAACATTGTTGTCAGTTAATTAGTAATTAATCAAGTGGTCATATCGGCACCAGTGAGAATGACATGAAATGTACTTAATCAAGAAACTAATGTAGTGACCTGACACAAACTGACAATATCCAGCACACAAGAAGTGGAAAATTACAGATATTGTTGGAAAGAGTGCCAAAAAAAAAAAAGAATGCCAAGAAAATAATCATATTTTCACTCCTTATTACCTGTATATGCATTGCCCCAAAAAAAATCGAGTATCGGTTTTGGCTTTACTCCTGACCATTAGTCCCTGTGTATCGGTCCAGCATGTCCCAAAATGTAAGTCAACTGCATCATTAATTAGACTTGCCCTGTCTGGAGCGATGAAATGCCCGCTTCTTTCAAACTCCATACCTCCCTTTGGGCCACATTTTTCTGTTATAAATGTATTGTCTATGAGAGCAAGCTGAGATAACTGATATGTTCTCACACTCAATATAAAAGACTGCTACAGAGCCACAGGAGATATCATACACACATACATACATTACACAGGCTAAGCAGTTCTTTTAACAGGACTTTGGTGAATCTGAGAAAGCTCTTTAAAACACCAATGTCACTCAATAACACAAACTAACTAACCAATGGAGGAAGCGGAAGACCAGCGACATATATTAGAGGTGGACTGGATCACAGTTCCCCAGAAGTGAAGCCAAAGCATCTCAGTTGCCCCCTGGTGGAGGGCTGCAGTACAAGTCATAAATCCTGCCTCCCAGTCTTAATGGATAGTACATGGGCCAAATTAAAACATCAAAGTCCACATCACTTTTCCCAAAGATGGTTTCTGTCATTTTGATTGTTCGAGGGCTTATTTTTTATGATCAGTTTGATTTTATTTAGTTATTTGATGATATAAAAACTGAGTCTTATGCCATGATTGACAGCTGAGCTCTGCTGCGATTGAGTCGGGATACCGTGGCACAAACGCTGATCTCTGCTGCACAGAATCTGACCACAAATGATGTCACCAGCGCAACATGGCAGCACTCGTATCAGGGGTATTTTGGCTTCATTGTTGTAGCGTGGGAGGAAGTCGAGCGGTGTCGTCCATCTTTATTTACAGTCATTGCAACTCTTGTGTTCTGCAAGGTAAAATGTCTGTTTCTGCCAAAAGAGTGTGGTGGCTTTGGACAGAGCAATAGGGTGTCTAAAATCAAAGTAAAGTGGCCAAAATATTTTAAATATAGCAAACACTTTAACTTTTTAAGGGGGCTAAAATACATTTCTCTGCTGACATCGTCCACAGCAATACATTGCTTACCTTCCTACACCGGTATTCCTGCTGCTTCTCCAAACTGGTGGGGTGCCGACTGCCATCTACCATACTGACTATGGATAAGTACCTCATACAACCCCACTTCAAATGATCTGAACTATCCCTTTAAGGCATGAGGGGGAACACAATGTTTTTTTTAATAAACTGACTTCTGTTTGAGGCATGCATCAGGCTTTTACTCCGTATTGTATCATAGATGGTATTTAATTTAATAGCTCTGCACAGCCTTTTCCATTACAGATGCACAGGTGTACTGTCTATGCAGTCCATCAGTGATCAGACAGAGTTCAGAACCGTGGACAGAGCTCACTCAAAGATCACAGTCTGTGTTCAGTTTGAGGTCAGCACATCACAGCAGCCCTGACCTGATCTACCACCAGCTGCTCTCCTCTGATAAATCAAAGAAATGTGCTGGTTTGGAGGAAGCACAGGCTCTCCCCAGAGACGAGCTCGTTTTTTTTTTTTTTTTTTTTTTTACTTTTAACATCCCTCCCTGCCCTCTGCTGCAGCCAGGAGCCTGCACATACTGCCTGCTGCTGCTGCTGGATATCTGCCTCACGGTGCATGATCTGCACAGCACAGCTCACGCAAATGTTGTTTAATGCGTTTTCTCATAACGCGTCATATCGACGTTATAACGTTAGATTCTAATTCATTTTAATGGAGCAGGTGCACAGCTGAGTTACCGTTAGATCACTTCTTCAGCACAAAACTGCCGGTTTTGTGATACAAACCAACAGGCTTTAACGATATTGCGACTTTTCTTACAAAAAAAATAACTTTTAACGCCCTTGATTTTACATTATCCTCAGAAAGACCATCACTGACTGAAAAATGCCGGTTTCTCCCCCGGTAGATGTAACGGTTCAGCAATATTAAATGAACTGATAAACGGTTGTGAAATATGAAGAATAACTTACCGGAACGAGATTTAAATCCAGCTTCTTTGGATGTTTTTAAAGTGTAATCATTGTCCTCATCAGCAGGGACTGCCTCCGTTGTATCGCCGGTAGATGTGTCTCTGAAAGGAGCCGCCAGATGGGGGATGGTCCCTGAGTCAGAGTCAAGGCAGCCAGTACGAAACAGCACGACTTCCGGTAAGCTCTTTCAAAATAAACGGTTAAAAAGAGAAAGATCGGCGGAAACGAATGTTTAACATAACATAACATGACATGACATGACATAACATGACATGACATGACATGACATGACATGACATGACATAACAAAACAAAACAAAACAAAACATAACATAACATAACAAAACAAAACAAAACAAAACAAAACAAAACAAAACAAAACATAACAAAACATAACATAACATAACAAAACAAAACAAAACAAAACAAAACAAAACATAACATAACATAACATAACATAACAAAACAAAACAAAACAAAACAAAACATAACATAACATAACATAACATAACATAACATAACATAACATAACATAACAAAACATAACATAACATAACATAACATAACATAACATAACATAACAAAACATAACATAACAAAACATAACAAAACATAACATAACATAACATAACAAAACATAACATAACATAACATAACATAACATAACATAACAAAACATAACATAACATAACATAACATAACATAACAAAACATAACATAACATAACAAAACATAACAAAACATAACATAACATAACATAACAAAACATAACATAACATAACATAACATAACATAACAAAACATAACATAACATAACATAACATAACAAACAACACAAAACAAAACAAAACAAAACATAAACATAACATAACATAACATAAAAAACAAAACAAAACAAAACAAACAAACAAAACAAAACAAAACATAACATAACATAACATAACATAACAAACAAAAAACAAAACAAAACAAAACAAAACAAAACAAAACAAAACAAAACAAGACATGACATGACATGACATGACATGACATGACATGACATGACATAACAAAACAAAACAAAACAAAACAAAACAAAACAAAACAAAACAAGACATGACATGACATGACATGACATGACATGACAAAACAAAACAAGACATGACATGACATGACATGACATGACATAACATAACAAAACAAAACAAGACAAGACAAGACAAGACAAGACAAGACATGACATGACATGACATGACATGACATAACAAACAAAACAAAACAAAACAAAACAAAACAAAACAAAACAAAACAAAACAAGACATGACATGACATGACATAAATAATGAAATTAAAAAAATAAATAAATAAAAATAAAATAAAATAAAATAGCAAATGAAAACCATCTTCTTTAAATGAAATTTTCCTGGTATTTCTTAATGTGTTAAATTTAATATTCTTTTATTCTGCATGTGTACCACACTACTATTGCTGTCGCTCTCTTTTCATCAACGTGGTATCACTATTCTTGCCATCTTTATTATGTAATGATTGTTTTATCTGATTGTAAAGTGTCCTTGGGTGACTTGAAAGGTGCTTATCAATACAGTTGTAAAATGTGTTATCATCATTATTATCATTAGACGAATCAAAATGCTGCTGCTGCTGCTGCTGATGATGATTTTACTTGATGACTTTTGTTTTTTGTTTTTTAATGTTCTTTATTTGTTGAACATTGTTCAAAACTAGTTAGAAAGTTTTTAAGATAAATAAGTGATAAATAAATAACTAGGTGGATCTTTTGGCAGAATATGACAGAAATGGAATATGATATTTATAAGTATGTTTTTATTAGTGTACAATCACCTGTGAATAGGATTCTGTGTTTTAGTTACTTAAATGAGACTTATTTCATAAATTTGAGGACTTGAGAATTGCTTAACATTGATAAAAGACTTTTACTTGGAACTCATGACTGAGACTTGACTTAGACTTGACACATGTGACTTGAAAGGACTTTTTTAAATTATTAAATATTTGCATTTTTCTAGATAGACCAACTGGGACCTATATACACAGCAGCTATCATGGAGGCGGCTACTCCAAAAATAATAAAACCGGATTCAATTTTGTTGTTAATGACAGTTGCAAGAAGAGAACAGCAGCATGAAGTGTCATATGAGAAGCACCTCAAACAGATGTGTTAATAGGCAAGGAGAAATTGTGTGATCCTCCTGAACAGAGCAGGACATGAGACTTACTTGTGACTTAAACATTGGTGACTTACTCCTACCTCTAAGTAGTAGCATTATTATATATTATACATCATATATTATTACATACTATATATGTTATTATTTATCATTATAGAACAGTTTAAAATTAAGTTACAAAGTTCTTTTTAAAATAAATAATGCACATTAAATATTATAAAAGTACTTAAAATCATCCCCACTTCCACTAAAATTACAGTCATTTAACTTTGTTTCACCCAGTATTCCTCCCCTGGTCAACCATGACCTTGCAATGGCTGTAGGCCTGTAAAAAGTCCATTATTTGCCCTCATATTATGATAAGTAGTAAGTGGCATCAAATGGAAATATTTAGCCTTAGTGAAGCGTAAGTACCCCAGTATCCATGCCAGTCTATGGTCGTAATATTTTTATCATGTAAAAATATTACGTTTTGGGTTAATCTTCATTAGTTTTAGTTTTTTTAATCATAATACCAGGGGGAGTTTTTGTCCAGGACATGAAATTCAGAATAGGTAGCCTATTATAATATAAACACAACACTTTATGATTTAGTATCCCAGTCTCAATAAACATATGCACCAATACCTCCTGGTACATGTTGTGTTGACAAATTTGACCAAATTTACTTTTTAAAAAATAGATCATTGTTATAATGCAATCAAAAAGGCACATGTCATATTTACCACATTACAGCAAGCAATATCAATGCCAGGATTATGGGCTAGAAATAATTTAAAAAATCATTAAAATTAAAAATTACATTAATAATAGAGAAAAGTAAATAGAACAAACAAAGAAACAAACAAACAAACAAAAAATAAAAAAACACAAGTAGTCAATCAGGAATTAAGGTACATAGATATTATACATATGAATTCATTTCAGTTTTAAAACATTTCCACACACACACACACACACACTTGTTTAGATAAACATCAAATGTACATATATTTTTTTTTATACGCTGATATATCGCATGCACATTCACAAATTCAGTTTTTTTTTCCATTCTGACATCATTTACAATCATTAAGACATGTCCTGTGTATTTTCATTAGTTTTCCAAGTACATAATATCATTTCAGTTATTTTTCTTTTTTTTTTCATAAAGTCTAGTTTTTATTTTTATTTCAGTCAACTAAAGTGATTTTTCACACCAAGTTTTAGTTTTTAATTTAGTTTTAGTTAACTATAATCGTGTATGATAGCTACACTCTCAGTGTTGTACCCAGCTGTTGTTCCCCTCCGCGGCAGCAGGGGGCGCCACAGCTCCGTCAGGTCCGGGCTGAGAGGATAAACCTTCCTGAACAACGACAGTCGTTCCTTCCGGCTCCGGTCCCATATCAAGTGGAAAGGTAAAGACAGACCCGGCGTTAAAATCTAAATATATCTTCAACATCTCATGTTCGATAAAACAATAATTTATGCTGAGCGATTATTGTTAAGGTAACAATAGAGTATGTGAAGGTATTTTAGAGTTAAATACTTTGTAATCGTGGATATTAGGGTTTAAAGTGGGGAAGTAACCCCGGCTCTGATGGCAGCGGGCGACTGCCATTTTTCCTGTGTTAACGCGGGCCGCCTTCGTCAGCGTTAACGTCTGTAAAAGTATGGCTACTGATACAAATATCTGAAAAGAAGTGTCCTGGTGTACTGATTAAATAAAGTGTTAGTCCGTAAGATTTCTGCGGCTTTGACTTACTTCAGGAGATGTGGCTAAGATAGCTAACAGGCTAGCCAGTTAGCATGCTATCATCAGGGTGATAGCTGCTGTAAGGTGTCTGTCGTGCACTTGTGTGTGTGGAGACTGATGAACAATATGTCACTGAACACAGATGCTGATGCCCAAGAAGAACCGCATTGCTATCTATGAGCTCCTCTTCAAGGAGGGAGTCATGGTGGCCAAGAAAGATGTCCACCTGGCCAAGCATCCCGAGCTTGCTGACAAGAATGTGCCCAACCTTCATGTGATGAAAGCGATGCAGGTGAGAGACTGGGTGATGTTAGTTTGTGTTTTTGTGTATGTGAGCTGTACAGACAATTAGTGATGTCTCTCGTACAGTAAAGGTGGCACAAGTGTAGTGATCGTTAGGGTTGCAAATTGTAAGCACTTCCCTTTAATCCATCATCAACATTAATGATCTTCATCAAAATTAAAAGTTTTGTCTATACCAAACCATACTAAGTGCGTTTTCCCCCTCAAAGCTTGATTGCTATTGTAAGATATTATATATTCTCTGGCAACATTATATACTTTATAGAATAAAGACTTTAAGGCACCAAATAGTTGAATATAAGAACATGCCGAGTGCACTCGGTTACATTTCAGATCTTTATTTGACAGATAAGTTCAATATTGACAGATTAAATTCTTAACTGATTTATTGGTCATCAAATGCCCAAGTAGTGCTGCAATCTAAGCTCATAATCAGGGTAGTTTGTGATGCTTTGTGTTGTTGATCTGAAGGCTAGACTACTTTGTGACACTGAAGCAGATTGAAGTGTTAGAAAATTACAGAGAGTAAGATCATAATGACTGAAGATGCCGTAAGTTGATTTAGGATTTATTCTAGATACAGTGAGACCTTAACTTGATGACCCAAGAGGTCTGTCTGGTGTGTATTCAGTGAACTAGGAGCTAACACATTCATAGACTTAAACACATAAGTATTTTAATAACAATCGTTTGTTTTAAAGAGAGAGAGCCTGTGAAGAAAAAATAAAATGACCGAGGTGTTCATGCCGTCTAGTTTTAATTAATATATTCTGGCTGCGATGAGTTTATTCAGTGTCTCCATCTGAAGTTAACAGATTTGATCTGGTGCCCCAAAGCAATGGGACCGACTACAATAATCTGTTTTGTCCCCATTTAGCTGTGAAAAGTTATTAGCCATCCAAAATTTGATATCAGTAGTGCTTTGGATGAGGCCATTAACTGGGCTGAGGTAGTTGAAAGAAAATCAATATGCATCTGTACATAAGTATGTAACTGTATGAAGATTCTTAAAATACCATCAGGACAGTAGTAAATGATTTACACTGTTGTAATTCAGTTTATCAAGATTTATTAGGAAAGCAAAACATGTAGATTGCAAATTTTATGTTTTTGACAGATGAGAAACTGCTCAAGCAAGGGTTTGTCAAAGTATTGCTTTTTTGTTTCTAACAAATCTGACAGATGGCAGTTAAACTTGTTATTCACTAGAGAACATGTGTAATACTTTTAAAGAACAGACTTGATTAATGAGGGTACTTAAGTAAATTTTAATGCGATCCCTTTAAAAGAAATCACTTAATCTGTCGGGTGAGGGTGGCAGGTGGGCATGAGTAGGGGGAGCATGTCAGAAAATTTACCTCCAAGTCCACATGTGATGTTTTGTGTAGTATATGCTTACAGTAGTGGAGTTTGTCGTGTTTCATTGTGGCAGCACTCCAACCAGCATAATAACTCCATATTGTGTGTGCTTTTCTTCCAGTCCCTGAAGTCCTGTGGGTATGTCAAGGAGCAATTTGCCTGGCGTCATTTTTACTGGTACCTCACCAATGAAGGTATTCAGTACCTGAGAGACTTCCTCCACCTTCCCCCTGAGATCGTGCCCGCCACCCTGCGCCGCCAGACCCGCCCTGAGACCGCAAGGCCCAGGCCCAAGGGTGAGCTCATTGATATACACCTATTTTGGTTTTGGTTGATTAATTGCTTTTGTTTTTTGTTTGTTTTTAATCATTGGAATGTGCTGTACTTTACAGTTAGTGGCACAATCTGTAGAATACTGGCAGTGATACTGATGTTGGTTTTTAAAGGGCGACTCCATGGTTCTTTTCCGTTTTCCAAATGGAAATGCCCACTCAGCTGCTGGCAGAAAGCAGTGATGTAGATTAGAGCACCGATGTTCTCCTTTCCCTCAACCTAGGAGGTTTATATGTAGCCACGTTGTCATGTAGAAGCCTATGTCAGATCACATGGAAAAACAATTTTAGATAGGTTTGAGAAAAAAGCATTTTTGATGCTAAAACATGTATAGCTTCACCAAATTTGAATGTTCCACTTGAATACTTTAAGAACACTAATGGGAGGCTACAGAATGGTCTAGACATTGGGGGGGGGGGCAAAATAATGGCTCTGACCTCTGCAAGTATCAACCAGTGTCACTAGAATACTTGTGTATTAATGTGTATCTTTTAGCTTTCACAAAAGATAAAACAAGCCATTCACTGTTGATGTAAACTAGCTGAGTGGCAGCATTCCAAAGAGATTAACATCACGGAGTCAGAAGAATGCAGCCATGGTTCAGTGTTGAGCAGCTCTGATAGTTGATCACTGTGTTGACGCACCCCCCCTCCAAAAAAAATGGAAAGCCACCTATCTATTTGTGCTGATTTAGTGGGGAGGGCAGGAACTGGAGGTAAAACCACAGGCCAGATAACATCTTATCAGTACATGTAATGTTCTTTAACATATTAAAATGTTTAAACCTGTTAATTGTATTAAACTGTAAGATAAAGGAAACTTGAATAAACTCCCATTGGGCTGCATTTCTCTGTCCCATTATACAGCACTGGCTTTGTATTGCATGTAAAAGATCTGTTAATCATCCTGTTTTAGGTTTATTCTAGTCAACTTGATGATTACACTGCTGATTCTTAGATTTAAAATGAAATTATGGCACTGCAGGATCAAACACCTTATTTAGAACAGCTGATGTTTTGTATAATTTATTTGTTATCTTAATATAAAACTGGAATCATTGGTTGAATCGCAAGAAAATGTGCTTTAAATAGAGATGCATTGGTACTATAGTCAATGTAACATTGATCTTGCAATAGCAAAAATGTCTTGGAAATATATTTTTAGATTAATTTTTCTATAACCAATACTTACAGATCCTTCACTGTTCCTAGAATAAAAAACATTTTATTAAACTTTATGTAATACCTTTATGCTTTATTATATGTAGACTTATGCCAGACCATATTTCCCCTTTGACAAGCATGTATATGCTCCATAAATCAATAAAATAATTCTGCATGCTGTTGGACTGGTTAATGGTTACCTAAAGCTCTGTGACTTCATGTTTACCACAGCCCTGTGGCATTATTCATCTTCCCTCTCCTGCTGAGTTGAAGGGACTCATGCTGGCAGAGAAGCTGGGAGGTCTCAGCCTCAAAGTCCACAAGAATTCAACTAATTTTCCAATACACAGCTAATTTGGCTCAACAGCTTAATACAATTAGCGTTCCTTTTGTAACCCATTCATATCAATTCTTATTAGCCTAACAAGTTCTGTATGTCTATCTAAAAGACACCAGATGTGGACCTCTGGTTCATTCTCTCAGCTGTGGCCTCCCTGAAGCCCTTAGTGGTGTGGAGCCAGCCTTCCCACATGCAAACCAACAGTCAGCCACACATGCAAAAGGGGGGAAAAAAAATCCACACTTAGAACTTTGGCTGGAGTGTGATCCTGTCTATAGTCATGTTCCACAATATTGTCTGACATCCCATTATTAGAACAATAACATTTTCATAATTATTTCATTTTCTCATCAGACAGTATATCCTGCATCACTGGCTTTAGAGCTCAGACCAGTTATAAAATGTGACAGTACTATTCCCCTTAAGCATACAAAGTTCTTGAGTTGTTTATGAATATTGTGCTCATGAAAGAGTTCCTGAGGCTAATATACTGACCTGTTGCGCATATTTGGTGAGACCCCTTGACATTAAAACTGAAAATTCACTTTCCAGTAACACTTGTTGGCTTCTGATTTCATTTTTTACAGCAAAATAACCTGTAACCAAAATGGTCCTGAGCTGAATTTTCCTTCTGTTTATTTCTGCAGGAATGGAAGGGGAGAGGCCCGCCCGCCTTAACCGCAGTGAGGCTGACAGAGATGCGTACAGGCGATCTGCTGCACCCCGTAAGTGCTTCTAACAATATATCACCCTTATAAACCGAGTTGCTTATGTGGTCTTCTGTTCTGTTAATAGTTGAAATGAAAAGCACATTGAATCATGAGTCACTGAATTTGATTTAATAGGATTTTTTAAAGCAAGTTTTTACAATGATGTGCTGAAAAATATTGGGGATATAATGGATACTGATATACTGAATACTTAACTCAAAAGTGTGTGTAAGAGCCTTTTATTTTGTTAGTTTCTGGATAAGCTTATGGTGGGCTCACATTAATTCACAATTTCTCCATCAGCTGGTGCTGACAAGAAAGCAGAGGCCGGTGCTGGAGCTGCCACAGAGTTCCAGTTCGTAAGTATCGCTGCCATTGTTGCTCTGTAAAACCCTGTAAATTATTTTTTCTAAAACTTCCCTTTTGGCTGTGTTTTTTAATCTGTATTCAAGACAACAGCGTATTTTAGGTTTTGAATCGTTTTTTTTTTCTGTTATGGCAGGAATGTTTTCTACAGCAGTTATACAACAGCCCTCCCTGAATTTGTTGTTAGTGTGTGGGTGTGGTTTTACAATGGCTTCAATAAGGAATGCCAGCAAACTAAATTTAGTTCGTGTAGTGTAACTATGAAACTGTATTCTTCTGAGGAACTCTGGTTCAGCGATGTATTGATAAAAACTTCTCCCTTTTGCAGAGAGGTGGCTTTGGACGCGGCAGAGGACAGCAGCCTCAGTAAATTTCATTCGCTCTTTCTGTACAATAAAGAAAAAGAAAATACTATTTTTCTGTCTCAGTACGCTTTGATTAATGGAGATTGTGGGTTGATGAATTAATCTTTATTCTGAGCAGAGGGGAAGTGGGTTTGGCAGGTTAAGATTTAGAAGAGCACAAGTTGAAGACAATGGTGACCAGACGTATATTACAGAAAAATAGAGCAGGATCAAGTTAGTCAGTGAGACCTCATGTGAAATGTCATTATTTGAAGACTGGGGTGGCAAAGTGAGGAATAAGTACCTGTGGTTACAAGCATTTATCTTCCAGATGGGATACAAGATCTAGTGAGTGAGTCACTTTAATGATGGCTCTGTCTTGTTCCCAGTGAACCAGCATGCACATTACCAGGACACTAAAGCAACCATAATTATTTGTACCTGTGCTTTTTCTACTGTGTCATGTCAGAATGTCTTCTGGGAAAAAGGACGGTAGCTTATTTGGCTCAGAGTTGTGCTCATGACATGGTTTGGGGGGGGGGTGTCTTCTAAGGTTAGATTGAAGACATTACACATCTTTGGTACACAGCACTGCACTACACAGCTCTGAGCAGTGGTTTCATGAAGCAGGAAAAGTGAAAACACCTGTGTACTGTGTGCAGGGGCTGTTTTTCACAGGAGACCTATTGAAATGACTGGTGGAGTAAATACAGCTACCAATGATACCAATTAAGGTCCTGTTCCATTCAGTGTAGCGGATCTTCAGTGAGCCAACATGCACAATCGCAGACTCTGACTAAGTAGAACAGAATCCTAATTTATATCATTGGTAACACCTGTTTAGCCTGCTGTTTCATATCAATATGCTGCTGTGAAAAAAGGTCAGTTTGCTTTTAAGAAATCATCCATCAGCTGTGGCACATTTCCATGATGAACAGTTCCAAACAGTTGAAATATGTTTGCCCTGGAAACTTCACAAAATGAAGTACACCCAAGTCTATGTATGTTAATTGCTTATCTTTTAAGTGATGTACATCTGCCCAATGATGCAATTTAAAAAATAATTGGATGCAGTGTCTCAAATCTATACTACATGCCAGTTGTATACTTTACAGTAGTTGGCTTAAAGTAAGTGAACATAATTAACTGTTTCATACTAAAGGGATTTATCATCAGTCAAACCACAACATTAGAATGCAAAAATAAACATACTTCTGTTCAGACTTGTTTTTGGAGCTACTTCACCACCATCCACAATTAATTTAGATTTTTTCCAGCTGTGAGCAGCAGCTCCTTCATGTACTCAGTCTACATTAGAAAACACTCAAAAAAAACAGGTTAAAGGTGTTTAATGTGCATAGTAATTATGTTAAGTATACATAATAATGTTTAAGCATTGTGTTGACTTTTCCATGTTTAACACACACCATACTTAAAACCTGGTAAGAATCAGCATGTAGTATGGACTTAGGCAAAGGTGGAGACTCTAACCACAGCATAGAAATGTTCAGAAATTTGTGGATGGTGGTGAGTCATCTCCACCCAGGATTGTATCTATTTCATGGAGACCAAGTGTTGAGCTTTTATTAAATATTGCAAATGCAAATTAAACTTTGGTATGATTAGAGTAACAAAAATCATTTGCTTTTTCAGTCCAGTAGGTGGTGCTGAGTTTTGTTTTGTTTTTTTCTGGTGAGGTCAGTTTTTGTGACAGTCTTGGTCAGTCTGTCTGCTGTCAGTCCTGTTTTGCTGCAAAAAAGCAAAGTGAGATGAACAGATGGGAAAAACTCTTTGAGGATATAAAAAAGGTAATGTTTGAAATTGCAGTAATATTGTATCGTGGGGCCTCTGATGATTCCCACCCCTTATTTTTTGGAAGGCATTTGGCTTTCTCTTTTTGATGTTTATTGGCAGTGGCATTCCAACATTGCAGCTTAACTGATGTAAACATATTAAGTGTGTTGATTTATTGTGTACAAAGTGCAAACATAGTATACTGTAAAGATTATAATTTATAATATATTATATAATATACATGGTATCTGTTAGTGTGTATTATCAGGGTTTAAACAGATCTTAAGAGTTTTGAAGACCAATCTCAATATCAATTTAAGACCAATATTATGTCCATACTGGCAAAAAATGGAGTTTGTATTGGTGTTGACTAGTTCAGTGTTGTTACAGTTTGATTAATATTTTTCTCCAAACACATTTATATTGTTATATATAATTCAAAAAAGTAACATTAGCATCATGATTCAATTTTTAAGGCCTGTCAAATTCATATTCAAGACATTTTTAAGGCCTAAAAATCAGATTATTGGATTTTAAGCTTAATAAAGAATTGGGACATAGTAATAGGAGTTAAGATGATGGATGTATGAGGATTGGGGCCAAATACTGGCCTGTCACAACTAGACTGGTCTATATCAGTATCAGAATATAGTAGTCTATAAATGTCAGCTATAATAATATCTGATTTGACAGATTGCATCCAAGCTTTTCATTAAGATTCTTAAGCTAAATATTTCATAAAAGAATAAAAAGTATATATAAAAGTATATCTGAGAATTAGATTTGGTTCAGTCAGAGCCATGGAACATTAAATCATCTGTCTTTACTCACTACATCTCAGCCGTTCTTATCCTCAGGTGCACATAAACTTCAAGTCATATGAACTTCTTAACGTACAAAGATATTAAATTAGATACAAATGCAAAAAAAAATCCCACCAACATTAACACAAACAATGACACAGGCCTGAATGTGAAATACTGGTGTTTATTTGTTGGCACATTTATATTACAATCTTCAGTCTTCTCGCACTGGTTTTATTCCACAGTCCCAAATGACAAAAGAGAGGAAAAGAAAATTCCAGTGACACAAACACCTTGGAGAACACAATTACAGGTATGTAACTTCAAGGCTGAGGTCAACGGCTAGAAGTGCACATATGTTTAGTTTGTTATTCAATTGCAAGCATCTGGGGTAATTTTTTTAAACAGATTTTTCAATCAATTTATGATTATTACGCTTAAGGAAACGGTTACAATCCTCAGCTGCAACATGTTTTTTTTGTTTTGGCCACAAGATGGGGCAATACATATTTAAACCACCACCTTTGGTAAATTTAAGGAAGTGACTTTATCTGAAGCTCTTACTGTTCTCTCACTAATCCTCCGTCTTTCCCAAATTCAGAAGCTTCAGTGTACAAAAAAGCCAATTCTGATATCAGAAATCTCCAGAGAAAAAAGGGGGTAGATGTGTTTTCTCCATTTTAACAACTCTAATGTGCTTATATGGAGACATTTACTTCATAAATTCCCTCCTGAACTCCAGCCTCCAATCACTTTATGACGGGAACAACCTGAATTTTAAGCCTGAAGGGAGTTCTTTACTTTTCTTTTTTTGTTTTTATTACAAAAAAAGGACACCAATCCTTTTTGACCAAAGCCAAAGTGTGTCCTCTGGCTGTAAGGGTGCTGTGTTAGCTATATACATGACATTAGCTTGTCAATAACACAACAGATTAAAGAACAAAACAGAAAGAAAAAAAATATGGATGAAGAACAAGTGGTCATTAATAATTAAGTCACTGGCTGTTACTTGTGGAAATCCTCCTCACATTCATTTTGACAGTACCTGTCACCCGTGTCAAACCATCAAGAGCAAATGAAATCATTGCCATTGCTCTGGGAAAAGATTTTTTTTGTTGTTGTTTTTAAACTGTGTAGGTTTGTGTCCTTCATATCCAACTGCACATTTCAATGAAGACGAAGGTCTTATCAACAAGGAATCTCATATGAAGTGTCAGGTAGGGTATCATAAAGCAAGACTTTGGCCACCACACCTCTCGTGATACACAGCAATAAAATCAGTTTAAAGTCTCAAACTGTTGGGAAGGAGACTTTGGACTCATTTAACTAGACTGTCATTCAGAAATTATTCATTCAGGGATTAAAAGGAGGCCGATATTAATTAAAGTCTGCCTAGAGCTTGATTTGCTGGCAAGTTGTGCCCCTTCAAACAATCAACGGGAAAAAGACCATGAATAAAGACAACCATCACTACTCCACAACCACTGCTGTCACTGTCTCTGCCTATTTTCAAGGCTAGCTTTTGATCCGCTAGTTTTCAGCTCACAATATAAATGAAAATTTCCCATCAGTTTCTCAACTCTTAAATCATGATACTGAAGTTTTCTGTCTTTACTTCAAGTTAAATATGCATCTGCTACAGTACTGGACAGTAAACATTGAGCACTCTATCAGTTTAACCAGTATAAAACAATTTTTTCTTATTTTATAAGCATTCACATCTACAGCTCCCATAAGTCTTAGCCACTGGTGCAGGATCCAAACCTAAGCTGAGGTTTATATCTGCAAACTACACTTTAAAGCTGCAATATTTCTATATTAACTGTGGTTTACAGGATCATTTCACTCACAGATTTTGTGTTCATCCGTAGTAAACAGCACAAGACAGGAGACAAATTTAGCAGCTAGCTGGTGAATTAAGCGGAGCATTTAGCAGCTAAGATATTTCTCAGTAATTGGTGGAGACTAAAATGAAGCTAAAAGAAGAGTTATCCTGCATTATATTATCATCTGAACACCATGAATTCACATGCATGCTCCCCTCAAGTTGTACAAGTCAGAAAGTCTACAAAAAACACAACTTGTCTTATGAACTATCAACTTAGTATACCCAGAAACATGGTGGACTAAAGTAAACGTTTGGTTGATAAATTATTAATTAATGTGTTTCATATCAATTTATTGCTCACATATAGCTTGTAAAATGGTTGTAACTGTTAGTTGTTGTCTATGAAGAATGACCTAGATTAGTTAGCAAAGTTATTTATTAGCATTAACCCTGATAACAAGTCAGGTAAATCAATCATGTTATTTCCACATTATGTCAGTCAGACGATTTGCCAACTCAGTGAACAGGACCATCCAAGAAGCACATGAATGCAGCATTAATATCAGACTTAAACAGCTGGATACACACACAGTGCTAAATGAATGCTAATGTTGCTCCATGCATGCCAGATGTGTACATTTTTTGCAAACTAATTCGCTATATAAACTTAAAAATAGTGATAAAAAGTCAATGTTATGTTTGCAGCTTGTTTCTGCCCCCAAGTGGCTACGAAAATCTGTTATTATAGGTTTAAATATGGACAGAGAACCACAGTATCATGTTTAAGTTTCTGAGTGAGACCAATAAAAGAAACCCTCTGTGGGAAAATACATGACTGGGAAAAGTGGAGCAGCTGCTGGCTTGAAAAGGACTTAAAGTCTGCTTTACTACTAAACCAAGAAGTGGTTTGGAAACTAAGACTGCAGTTGTACTTAATTTTACAGCTTGGCCAAAGAAGAGGGGAAAAAACACAGTAATCCCTTACTGTCATTAATTTGTTTTGGTCTAAATAAATGTAAGGATTTTGAGACTATTCAATTATAAATTGGCTCTTCACTCTCACCTACAACCTCAGCCACATTCCTTGTTCTTGTACGCTATCTCAAGAGAAAATTCCCAACAGCTCCGAAGCCAACGCCATGAGTTCAATCAGTTCTTCCAGCCTCTGTTGAAATGACAACTCACAAGATGTGTAAGAGGTGTTTTGTCATTTGTACTCTCACCTTTGATCTATACAGAAATAAACAATTTACAATAAAAACCTCTAACATGCTATCTACAGCGCCTCCAGTTTCACAGTATTGAGCCAGCTGCCTCACGCAACATCGAGGCCAAGTGACGCAGCTCGGCTAAAGAGACATTTGCCAGACGTTAGAGAAAGAAAAAAAAAAGAAAAAAAAAGAAAAACAAAAACTAGTATCCAAAAGCATTTTACATGTTAAAAACGAGGTCTCAAACTGTACAAGGCTTGTTTGTTCTGCATCTTGCCAAAGACAGCATTATAGATTCCATTACTTTCAATGTCAAGCAGGTGTTTTTGAGTGTTTTTGGGGATGCAGATTAAATACTAAAGGAAGGGTAAAAAAAAAAAAAAAAAAAAAAAAAAAATCATGACCATAATGAAAAGTGCCCACTAAAGTCACCTGTGCTATGTTACAAACACAATGTAAACAATTGCTTTTAACCAAACTGAATGTGAGGAGTAAAATATGGAAAAAGGGTTTTAATAACTTAAGTGATATGTGTTGAATTTTTGAAATTACAAGTCCATGATTTTGAAATCTACTACTTCTACCCTCTCAGTATATGGAGGAAGACTTTGTAGTCAGTCACAAGAAAGCATTTTAAAAAAAGAAAAAGAAAAAAAGGGATTAAAAGGAGGTAAAGACACTGAGGAGAAAGGTGGTTCATTTTACATTAACATTCCTTCACTCTCTTTACAGTATATAAGCTCCATTTTGAGAGTGAAACTTGTAGTGCTTGGCTAGCTTCCCAAACGAGAGAGAAACACACTTGACACTTGAAATTGAAAGACTAGTGAGGGGCCGTTATCCTTCTTATCAAAGAGACATCAATAACCACGATAAGGACCAAAATGAAGAGAATCCAAAAGACCTTACCACAAGTCTGTTGCACAGTCGGCATCAGGTCACTCGAGAGCGAGTGAGACACAACAAAACAGTGCTCATGCAAGACAAATCACTTCCCACAACTCTGTTCATTCAGATACAGACAACATTTCCTATCCTTATTAACAAGGGGAGGGGAGTACACTAATGGGCACATTCATTCACAGGAAAATAAAAAGAAAAAAAATGGAGAAAACGTTTAAAAAGACCACCAAAAGCCTTCAGCTTAAGCACTAAGTATACACTTTTACATTACAACAGTAAAAAGTAGTTCTTGCATTCAATAAACACCACGCTAAGGGCGCGTTAAGGAAAAAGAGAATGAGGGGAGGCGAGGAGAGGGGACATTTCATGCAGTTGTCATCAGTAAAAAGAAAAAAAAAAGAAGAAGAAGGGGTCAAAAATTACATTTACATTTACAAAGTGTTTCAGACTATTCACCCGACACTTGTCATCAAGTCTGTGCCACAAGTTCTGGCACAAAGGAGTTGGCAAGGCAAACCATGTTATTGAGACAAAAAAAGAGAAGAGAGTAGAGTAGAGGAGAGGAGAGGAGAGGAGAGGAGAGGAGAGGAGAGGAGAGAGGAAATGACATGACACAAGTAAGAGCGCAAGTGGTGGCGAAAAGCTCCTGGGGGTGTCAGAGTTATGGTTTTAGTTATCTGATACCCGAGACGGAGCTCTGATTGATGCTGTAGGTAGGGGAGAGATCCCCGCCTATCGTGGCCACCAAAGGTGTTCCGTTACTGGTCAGGCAACTCTCCTGGAGAGCCTCGAAGTAGGTGGCCTGCACAGGCTTGTGACACTGCAACACTTGTATGGCATCGTCTATTTTAAACCATTCCCTTTTTCTCCCTGTTGACAGAACAAGACACCATTGTGGAAGCAAGTTAAGACATGTGAGAAATATAACACGAAGAAAATAGGTTTTGACTAATTAACGGTACTGTATAGGCAGCATTAAAGTGAAAATCACAGGGTTAAGAATAAAGCTGGTGTAATTATCTCCCTTACAATAAAGTCCCTGGCCTGGGAAAGAAAACTAAAGCTACAGACAGCATGTGACTGCCTAAGAACTTTGTCCGTATGATCCCCATTTTGTAAACAAATGCAGAGCTTTACCAATGTTGACCGAGTCCTCCCAGTCCTCCAGCACCTCTGTTACAATAAGAACGTAGACGTAGGTTCTATGTTTCCTCTCTTGGTTCTGTTGAGGGAGAGAAATGTTTTTATTTCTCATTCACAAACATGCAGCACAGTACTGTATGCTGACATTTGAAGACTACAAAATGTCTACAGCAAAGCAAACAAACTTCACCTCAAATACTCCGACTAAGCGACCTAAGGTCCCCTTCACACCGGCCTGTAAAATAAAGGAACATGATTAAAATGGTGAGCAAATACATACCACAGGATACAGTTACTGCTGGCAGAGGAGGGTCAATACACTAACATAACACACATACAATGTAATGCAATCTAATAGCCTCATGATTGACTTTTTTTTTTTTTTTTTTTTTTTTACCTTGCACTGTTTTGCTGAGACTCTGTCAGAGAGGTATTGATTTAATTTGTATGGTAATTTTGAAACTGTAGTTTGTTTTGCAGTGGATTAAATTACATCATAAGATTGTTTTTATCCTCTGCAAAGTCACTTCTTTCAATTCATGGGTTGTTTCTGAAGGCTCCAAATAACACAGAAGAGCACAAAGAAACTTCATTTGACCAAAAGCTGAAGTTCTGTCCAGCATGTACTGTTCTCTCTACAGTCATTTCACACTTCTGTGAAATGAGGCCTAATTTACACAGTAGTAAGAAGGCACATAATTCCAGTGCCTTTGAAGCTGTCCAAAAATTGAAAAATATTCCGGGAAGAGGTCATAAAACTATATCTGATATTACCTCTATCAGGACGCCTGTCTGCCCTCAGGACTACTTCCACCTAAATTAAGACTCTAAGACTCATTTTATTCTCACTTCAGGCCAAACACTGTATTGCAAGCGCAATGGATATTAGTTTAAAAGCCTTTCCAAGTGTTTAGCCACTGAAATACTGACTTATGCCATCAAGGGGGAAATACAGAGCTTTTTTTGTTTTAAATATGGGGACAGTTTATTAAATATCTTAAAAGTCACAGGGTTCCTTTTTTGTTTTTCTTCTGGGGGAAGTATCTTGACCGGTTGTGTAAAAAAAACAAAACAAAGGAAGGACGGAAGGATATAATGAAAGCATGAAAGAAATGAAGAATCATAGTAGAAGTTAGATAAAAGTATAAATCATATTAGGACAGTCATTTTGTATGGTACAACCCCAATTCCGAAAAAGTCAGGACTTTGTGTAAAACGTTGATAAAAACTGAATGCAATGATCTGCAAATCTATTTCAACCTATATTCAATCAAATACATTACAAAAAACATTACAAAGACAATTTAATGTTCAAACTTGTAAACTTCGATGTTTTTTTTGTAAATGTACACTAATTCTGGAATTGATGCCTGCAACATTACAAAAAAGTTGCGACAGAGGCATGTTAACCATTATGTTACATCACCTTTTCTTTCAACAACACTCAGTAAGAGTTTAGGAACTAAAGACACAAATTGCTGTAGTTTTGAAAGTGAAATTCCTTCTCATTTTTGCTTGATATACAACTTCAAGTGCTCAGCAGTTTGGTGTCTCTGTTGTCATAATGCACCACACATTTTCAATGGGAGACAAGTCTGGACTACAGGCAGGCCAGTTCAGTACCTCAACTCTTTTACTATGAAGCCACGCTGTTCAAACACATGCAGAATGTCTCTTGGCATAGTCTTGCTGAAATAAGCAGGGACGTCTCTGAAAAAGACGTCTAGATGGCAGCATGTGCTGCTCTGTATGTACCTTTCAGCATCAGTGGGGCCTCCACAACTTTCCCATTGTTTGAAACATGTTGCAGGCATCAAATTCCAAATGAGCATATATTTACAAAAAACAATGAAGTTCATCAGTTTACAGATTGAATATCTTGTCGTTGTACTATATTCAATTTTAAATACAAGTTTATAATGATGTGCAAAGCATTGCATTCACACACACACACACAACTCCCAAGGAACTGGGGTTGTATTAATTGATTAATCATTTTGTCAACAAAATGTTTGAAAATAAAGAAAAATATCCATCACCATCGCCCATAGCCCAAGCCTCATGTCTTGTTTTGTCCAACTAAAAGCGAAAAACCCAAAGACATTTAATCTACAAAAAAAATAATTTGAGAAACTGGACCTTGCAAAGGTTTAGTATTTTTGTTTGAAGCGGATACAAGGAACTTTCATATTGTGTTGATTTGGACAAAAGCGGTAGCGTTTCCATTGCCATTGCCACAAAATACAAAGTCAAATTAAAATTATGCTGCCACTTTTCAACTGGCTAACATGCTGCTCACTGTAACTTTGCCTGGGAAAATGTAAACATAGGCTCTTACTGTCTGCATGCCGTAAATACTTTCATCTGATTTCTAGGAGAATCCGACCCAGTGGCTGGCATGCAGAGTAACTATACAGAAATAACCAGTATTCCCACTGATGTATTTGGTTATGTAGATCATATAGAGGCATCAGTATTAAATTTAGATTGTTTCATAACCAATTAAAATGTTTTGTACTACATTTAGGATTTTTTTTGTCAATCAATTAATTGACTATTTGTTGCAGTTCTAAATTTGGCAGCTCCAAAATACATGTAGCTATCAGCTATCGCTTACTGGCACATATTGACGGCTATTTTGAGTATCATAAAAGAGCATATAAAAAGGTCAAAAATAAACAACAGAATGACCGCTATCAGGTACTGTTACTCTTCCCACGATCCCAAAACCCAAGCCATGCAAATGTCACAACCAACATGAATGGACAACATGAATGATTCGCACTGTTGTTAGTTACCTTTAAAAATATTCTAATAACAAAAATAATCTCCAAGGTGGATTTTAACTCCCAGAGGTGAATAGTAGGTCACTTGCTGACATCTTTGCAGCTTCTTCAGGTTCCAGTTTCAGTCTATAAATAAAATGTTGACTGCACGCACTGTACTGTGGACTTAGTGTTGGACTCTTCAGGCCTTAAGCAAGATTCTATGTAAAAGAACAGGCCCACCACTAGAAACCCCAAAGACGTGCCAGGGATTAAGTAATAGTTCAAAGGTCATCCCGTATGTTTTTATGAGACGGAAAATGTCTTCCAACTCAAGTATTCATGTAACTGAAGACTACTGGGCATCATTTTGGAAGATGATGCACAGCACGGAGGCTGCATTACAACTTATGCAATATTGTCCTGGGTTTTCTCAGTGTGGGTCAGGGTGTACCGAGCATGAGGCGAGGTTATGAGCAGTCAGATAGACAACGAAGCCCTCTATGACCTTTGGCTTGCTCCTGAGTACTGTGTCTTCCCCGTCATCCCTGGCAAGACTCCAAACCAATAAACATAAGCAATCACTCAGCGCTCATATGGTCATCAGAATAAGCTCGACTGGATTAGGATATGTCCTGTTACACCACCGTACAATAAGAGGCTTAGGAAGCCACAGAGCCACAGTGGTGACGACTGAGTACCACTCAAAGTCACCACAAAGTTTCTGAATGCTGCCTTTTAGGACTTTTAACAAACCTCACTCAGTCTGGAGTGATGTGACATTGCTTTTGACCCTGTGGAAATGTGTTGGCAAGCCACAGTGTCCTGCGACCGCCAGAGCTACCAAACAGCAGGAGCCAGGATAAGGGATGATATCAGCATCCATCACCAGTGTGATGGATCACACACAGAGAATAGGCTTTATATGGTCAGTGACCCGCCAAGAGCTGACAGCCGGGTGAGATTCAGTGTCTTCAGAGCTCTGTCGCCATCCTGATCGAAATGCCCAAACGGTCAACAGCTTGTACACAAGAGGGAGGCCCGATTTAAGGGATGGACGCAGGCGGCATAAGCAGCATTGATTTCCAGTGAGCTTCACAACTGTGTACTAATTGCTACCCATCCTCTCAGACACAAATAGGAACTAAAAAAAGGCACATTTGTCCTTCAAAATGCCTCTGCTGTTAAAAATAGACCTGTCTAAAACATACAAAGACTAAAAGCTGATTGTTTTCCTTCAGCTGCCGTATTTGTGGGACTGGGGAGTGCTGCAGTGCAACCGCTGGGCAGTCAGTGCTCAATCTCAGAGTGTCCTCCATTGACACCTAAACACTGCTTTGTAACACGATGCTATGATACAGCTTACATGTTGCTAGGCTCTCTCCCTCTGTCCACTGCAAACAGGATGACTACACTGACGAAATGGGTTTTGAGAGCAAGGTATTAGGCCCAGTGTTAAATACAGGCATGGTTTAATAGAAATGAAACACAATACATCTTATGTGGCACGCTGCAAATGGAAGTCCATTCTTAGAACAATATTCCTGGCGATGAACTAAGTCTAGAAAGGCATGTTTCACGTCCACGTTTTGGATACGAGGGTCAAGTAAAGTTTACCACTGCACAGTCTACAAAGGAATGCTTACAAGGGAAAAAAAAGAAAAAAAGGGCCACAATATAGGCTTAAATTACACATAATACTATGAAAAACATTTAGAGAACCAACCTCTTCACACACTTCTCGAGCTGCAGCAACATTGGGCTCCTCCTCAGGCTCCATTCCCCCTCCAGGAACTATCCACTTGTCTGGATGTCGACTACTGCTCACCAGCAACACCTGAAAAGCATCCCATACAAGATCGGTTAGTCATTACAGTCTAATTCAGTAGTATCATAGTGTTCACTGGTGTGTGTTCACATTGCCTTAGAAAGATATTCAGTTATATGTGTTAGTTTTAAGGCACATGAAGACCCAACCCCTGACAAGCAGAGGTGGGACTAACTCATTGTTTTGCAAGTCACAATCAGTCTGAAGCCTTTGTACTCAAGTCCTAAGTCAAGGCAAGCAAGTCCCAAGTCCTAAACTTTGTTCTTAACAAGTCAGAATGCCATTTCACCAAATGCAATGCCAGTTTAACCACAGAGCCTCAATTTGCCGTCATTTCCAATGTCGAACAATAATGAAAGTTGCTGTGCAACCATCTTGTTATTTTCTACCCACACATTTTGTTTACTGCAATTTATTCTGTTGATCACCACAAAGTTTTTGTACACAAACAAAATTATCCTCGGTATATTTTTGTAATTTTTTTCCAACTGGAACTAAGTTTCTGTTTGACTGGCAGGAAAATTAGTCATTTGGAACATCCATCATTTCTTTTTTGTTTTTGTCATGTCTAAGGTAATCAAGTTTGTGACTTGTCTTACTTGAGTCCAAGTCATGTGACTCAAGTCCACACCTCTGCCAACACGACACAACAGCTACCTGTCAACTATGACACTGTAAACTATCGAGACTATCACTTAAGTTACAGCTGGATATTGTGTGAATGCAGTTAACCCACTGTATGTTTGCAGGCAAATCTTTTTAATAGCTAGGGTATGAGTCACTGAGTTTGCTTTTTTTTCCACATCAGCATGGTGAGTTCACGGTGTCAACAATCTGTTGGGAGAAAAGCTAGGGCTTGGCTGAGTGCCCATCTGGTAGAATACAGTGATAGAGGTTTCTTGCTACATGCAGGTCATACAGATGTGTGTTCCTGTAATCATCAACAGCCGATGTTGTTCACAATGTGGCCTCAACCTTAACCAGAATGAGGAATTAGGTTAGTCTCAATTCATCTTCTGATGAAATGATTCCACCACAAAGACATCTTTGTGCATGCTGCTGACTGGACATCAGCTTCCAAAATCGCCTCTGATCTCAAATAACCCTTTGCAGGAAACTCTGAGTGGCTTTCGTGGCAGAAAGCACCATGGTAGTGGATATGTCAAAGGGACAGTTCACCTGCTTCTTCTGCTGGTAGCGTAATTTATCCATCTAGTTCATTTTGGGTGTAAATAGCTGCATTTTAAAGATATCGATTGTAGAGATGTCTGCCTTCTTTCGAATATAACAGAACTAAATTGCACTCAGCTTCTGGTGCTTAAAGTTCAAAAAAATCTAATTGAAAAACTCAAATGCAATGTCTCTTTACAGGAATTATGACCCAGTTATTCAAGATCATCCACAGACCCCGTTGTCAGCAGTTTCACAGGCTGAGTGCCATCTAGTTCCATTATACTGGAGAAAATACAGACATCTTTATGGCTGATATCTCAAAAACTCAGAAACTCACATGAAAACAATCTAGATCAGAAATTTTCAAAGTCTGAGTATGTGGGCCTCCCCTCAGACAAAGCTTTGAAAAAGGCAACCCTCCTCCCCTTTAGTTTGGTTGCTTAGTTTTGCTCAATTTCTGAGTGTCTATAGGATAATGGTTACGTTTTATGATCCCAAACACTCAACAACTGACTTAAAATAGCTTAATACTGATGTATTAATAGCTTAGTACTGATGTCAGACTGCACCAAATACACACAAAGAAAGCTCTTTCCAAAGGCATTTATTCGTTTCTGAGTCTGGGAAAGTGAGAAACAGTAAATTCCCCAAACTTAATCTCTGGACTATCTTTTTGCCCAAATCACACACGTAGGCGATTACATGAGATATTCTAAGTATAATTAATGTAATAACAAGAGTAATGTGTTTTTGTTTCCATTCACTGAGCCTCATCTGACACTGTTCGCAGACCCCCTGGGGAGGCCCAACCTGTGATGTGGATGGATAAATAAAATGGCACTACAGATTAGAGGAAAACGTGTATTTTTGATCTTGGGGTGAACTGTCCCTTTAACTACGTGGTAAAAATTTGTACACACCGACACAGCAGTCTGGTTTAACATTGAACAGGACTGACTGTCCAAATTTTAACATCCTGAATTTTACCTAAAGTAAACGACGCAAATGACAAAGTGATGCAACATTACGTTAAATCGAGAATCACCACCAATGTTGTATTGAAGCTATAGGTAGCTAATAGCTGTTAGCTACATAGCAGTCCAATGTTTGGCTAGCAAGACCAGTTGCATTAACGCTAACACAGTAAACACTAACAGTTACTTGACTCGCCAAACGACCTGTAATATGAGCGGATGATGGTTTCAGCCTGTCACTTTATGAAGCGGAACAACGTTCACGATAAAGTCCCCACTCACCACAGACTCTACTGTGGGCTGTGGTCGCTGGCCGAGAGCCGGCTGCCCACAGCAGCAGCGCGGCTAGTTAGCCAGCTAACGCTAGCATTAGCATGCGGCTAACAGGTTGACTCCCGTGGTTGCTACATGCTCAGCTAAAGAGGCTTACATAACACCTGGGTAAGTACGAGCTCAAAACTAACGTTTAATGCGCGGCCTCAACGAACAACGCGAGGGTTTAAGACGCGAGACAGTTATTGTTTCAAACTGACACAAAACCACAGCTGTGTTGGTAAATATACCGATTTACAGACATAGAAGACACTGACAGCAGCTACGGCTGCTAACGCTAGCTTGGCCCTCCAGACAGCAGCATCCTCGGCCTCACCTCCTCCTCGGTCTCGCTCCTGAAGCACAGACAGGCGGCCCGCTTCTTGTACCCGTCCCCGTCATACGTCCGGGTTTGGTTTGACTTGAGCTTCATCATTTCAAAAGGGCACAAAAGTTCAAAAGTACAGCTAAGTTTACCACTTGTAAAGATGATGGTTGTAGACGCAAAGTCCTCCTCCGGGGAACCTCGGCGTTTTAACTTAAAAGAAATAACTTCTTCTTCGCTTCATTTTCACAAACCTAGGCACATCTACGGCACGGTCGCCATTACAAGGAGCCGCTACGCCCACGACGTAATTTAACCTTTAATAGCTCGGGTAGCGTAAGAAAATTACGTATCGGGCGTTGGAGAATTGGGGCAACGGATACGGGGAAAACGCAACACCACGCTCTGACTGGAGTGAGCCGGTGAGAGGAAACTGGCACTTTTGGCTCCAGCTACTTCGTCATGGCCACTTGTTTGAGGCTGATATCATTAAGTTTGTATCACCTTTCTTTGAAAAATAAAATCTTACGTTGTTCATGTAACGTGCTGTCAAATTTACAAAATGGTTGCAATGCCGGTTTGACTCATCAGTTTCAGCACCGCAGGTAATGGACAGCGCCAGCATCATTCTCAAAACTGATCCAATAATGTGAATGGTAGGCTTTTCTTGACATATGACCTTTGACATGTGACACAGTAGATCTGTAACAATTAATCACTTCATCAGTTAGCTGGTAATCCATTAATTGTTTCAGTCATTTTTCGAAAAAGCCAAACACCTGCAGGTTTCAGCTCCTAAAATTCATTTTTTTCTGACAATATTAACATCAGTCTGGGTTTGTTCCAATGCTTCTGCTCCAGTACGTTTCAGAGGGAAATACCATTACATTTATTTTACAGCTTTAGTTACTAGTTACTTTACGAATTACAGATTTTTGCACACAAAACAAATGAAAATGTAGTCCCTCAGTCCCTCTGAAACAAAGACACAAAATCAATTAACTCTTTTAATAATCTTTAAGTAATTTGTCATGCAAGAATGCTTCATGGCTCCAGCTTCTCAAATGTGAGGATTATTTCAATCATTTGAATTGACAAAAAACATTATGAGACTATTTTAAGAATTTTTACAAACCAAACAATCAGTCAATTAATGGAAAAAATAATCAGCACAATTATCCATATGGAAAATAATCATTACAGTTCAAAATGGGCTCTACCTCAGCTACAACAGTAAAATTCTACTTTTACATTAATGCACAAATAATAATAATCTAATGATATAATATATAATAGCATAACAGTCACATGGGCCATTTACTTTTTATACTTTACATACATTTTCTTGATTATGTTTACATACTTGCAATGGAGTATTTTTTACAGTGTGGTTTAAGTAAAGGATCTGAATACTTCCTTCACCACCAAAAAATTTGAATATGGCAACTTGTGCACTGGAAAAGTGAGCATTTTCCCCTTTTTTCATGACGTTGTACAGACAGAACAATTCATCCATTTACTGGAGAAATAACCATCTGATTAATTGATGATGGAGATGATTATTAGTTGCAACTCTATCAAATGACTGAAACTGCTGGTTAATTGTTTGTCAGTCAAATGGTTAATTAATTAACCAGTAGGTGCAGATATCAGAGCTTCTTCTTTATAAGATGCAGGAAAGAAAATGTAATAAGATGGATGTGTTGCCCCAGGCCAGCTGTGAGCAGTATGCAACATTAACATTTAAAAATAATTCAACTATATTAGCAAACATCACAAACAAACAATAAAAATGTATTTTTGAAGCAGAGATCAGTAGTAAAATCAACTCATAGGAAGAGAAATGGTTTAGTCTAATTATAAATATTAAGCCGTACCACAGTTTCAATGTTGACCCCTGGGAACAGATTATCAGAGGGCAGTGAAAACATAACAGAACAACAGAACTGCAAGAGTACAAATGAGATATAGTCTGTTTGGGCATAAACATGCAGCAGAAAATGTGGTTACTAACTCAATGCACATGTATGTAGGCCTGCATGTTCTGTGATTGTGAAAAGTCTTTAATTTTGAGCATTGTTGAGTCAAAAGAGATGAATTGTGGATTGTGGAGTGTTGGTCAGATAAAACAAGCTATTTGAATGTTGTATAGATTCACTGGAAAACTGGGCATTTCGTTGCACTATTTTCTGACACAGTAGTGACAGAACAATTTATCAGTTTATTCTGGAAATAACCAGTTGATTAAATGATACACTGTAAAGCTGAATGGGCTAGTGTTACGCCCCTCCCACTGTCTTGGAGGCTGGAGACTGGCTGACATGGGAGGGTCGTCAGCTGATTGAGCTCACCTGGGCCTCTGAGCTTAAAAGCTGAGCACTTTGTTCATTCTCTCCCTCCCTTCCACCAGCTGGCATCCACCTTGTGTTGTTTTTTGGTTTGTCTTATGATTTGTGTTAGCTTTAGGTTAATAAATTATTCTTGTTTTTACATTAAACCCTTGTGTGGACTCCCTTCTTGTCACTTACTTTGAGCCGGTTTGTGACAAATGGGGGCTCGTCCGGGATATGAAACCTGTTTGGTAAGGAAAAAATCCAGCCTGTGACAAATGAGGAACTGTTGATTAGTATGTTCATGACCAATTTGGTTCAAACCATTGTGATTTGTTAATGCTAAATTTGAGTCTAACCACTTGTTGGAAGGCTAGATCGAAGAGTTGTTGATATTTAGCATTTTGGGAGTACCACACAAGGTTTTTTGCTTGTTCTGTTTAGACTGGTTATACTATAGTTGCTTTTGTGGAGTTTGTTTTTGGTGGATGTTTGAAGGGAGCAGCATTAGGTCCAAATTTGTTTAAGTTGCAAACCTATTTAATTTCAAATAAGCACTGGTGCATGCAATTGGTGACTATTTTGCCATCCCTGTTTGTCAGAGTAATATATCCCCTTGTAGGCTGAAGTGGTTGATCTCAATAGGAGACCAGCCAGTTTGTTGTTTTTGCATAGGGTGGCGGAGAACGTGGGTAAAGACAATGTCTTGGGAGCATTTCCCTGGTTTCTGGAGGGTCGCCAGTTCCCTGGCTGCCTTTTGGTTCTGGTGGAATTAGTGCATAAGTACCCCCCACAATTATCTGTCAGAAGACTAGGGTTGAGCTAGTTAGTGGAATTGGTTAGGGCTGGGGAGTCTGGCCTCTGTGGTGGCTTGTTTTCACCATTGCACACCATTTCACCAGTGTTGACATGATGGTTTGTTCCCTGGGTTTGTAGTCTCGTCATATGGTTACTGTGGTCAGATCGGTGCACTTTGTCTGGACTTGATGGTATGTCTGATTATCCACTTTGTTTCAGCCTGGCATGCCTTAAAATGGCTAGGCAGACATTAGAATTTGGTTTGGTAGGTTAAGAGCTTGAATGAGGGAGTGGTTATGTCATTTGTTAGTGTTGCAAGTAGGTAGTTTGCCTGTTGGCTTTGGTAAAATAAGTGCTGTAGCTCATGCTTTGTTTGGATTTGTTCGCATGAGTTTTGTTGTAGCTTGGTTTCTTCTTTGTGTGCGTCTTGGGACGACTTGGTGGGCTAGTGAGCCTTTTCTTCAGAGGAACCTTTGGAGATGCTACTTTGGTTTAGCACTTATGTTAATTCCAGTTTTGTGTGTGTTTGGTAGCTGGAATTTTGCGATGGTGTTGAGCTTTGCTCATGTTTGAGAGCAACATTTTGACATGTAGTTTGGGCATGGGGATTTTGGCCTCATGTCCTGCTGACCACAAACCTCACCTGTGTTCCTGCCAAACCATCATCTGAGATGTCAAGGTGGAACCTTGATCTTAAGAGGGGGGGTGTTACGCCCCTCCCACTGTCTTGGAGGCTGGAGACTGGCTGACATGGGAGGGTCGTCAGCTGATTGAGCTCACCTGGGCCTCTGAGCTTAAAAGCTGAGCACTTTGTTCATTCTCTCCCTCCCTTCCACCAGCTGGCATCCACCTTGTGTTGTTTTTTGGTTTGTCTTATGATTTGTGTTAGCTTTAGGTTAATAAATTATTCTTGTTTTTACATTAAACCCTTGTGTAGACTCCCTTCTTGTCACTTACTTTGAGCCGGTTTGTGACACTAGTCATACTCAAAAAAAACTGAGGCAATTAGTTGCTATCATTTCATTTGAGTGCACAAACTCAAAAATTTGACCTTATCAGAGCTTGAATATGTTACGTTACGTGTACTCTTACATTACAGTATTGATTCATTGTGATAACTTAACAGATATGAATAATTCTAAGTATAAAAACCCATTATTTCATGTCCAGCGAAGTTCATTTTAATAGAAAATTATGAGTTTGTAAACACAAAAGAAACAAAATTCTAGGAGTACTGAACAGTTTTAAGTTAGAGGAAACAAATTTTAAGTTTCTACTTATTACAGTGAATTAATTCCAGCATTCAGTTTTACAGGGTGAGCGTTTCAGCTCAAATTACTTAAACTACTGATTATTCTTTTGTTGATAAAATAATCTATTGATCTATTGATTAATAGTTCCAGAAATCACAACCAAGTAATACCGGGATCATAATCACCAATATCAATTATGTATGTATATATATTTTATTATATGTATTACCATTCTGATCCTTAATGCAGTCAGAAAACATTTCCAAATCTTTTTTTTCTCTCCAGAAAGAGGTAGAAATCTTAAACTTGTTACCTATGTGTAACAGTTTTTGTCTCTTTGTCTGATGCCAACTCGTGTTCTCAGTATTAGCTTCACAGCTACAGCATGTGAACATTTTTTATTTCAGGAAAATATGTCTGTGTTGACATGCCAAAACTTTTAAACAATTTGTACACCAGCCCATTCCCAAAATAATTCCTCCCATGATTAAAATCAGAAACTGAATATGGTAAATGGCTTTTCTAATCCAGTTGGATATTTTTGGCTATTTACACAAGTTAATTAGGTTATTAAATGATATAAATGTGTTTATATTGACAGCTGCTACATGGCAAAGGATCAATTAACTGAGCTGCAGATTTGATAACCAAAAATGATGATCTGCTGACAGAAAAAGTCCACAACAGATATGATTTTTTCAAGCATGTTTAAATTATTTAGTAATTATTTATTATAGGTTTTAAGAAATTAATCTTTTGCTGGCCATTGCAATATATTCATGGAGGTGTTGGAGGAGAAATAAGTTTGGGGTTAAAGGCATTTAAATGATGACAAATGCACCTTACATTGTATTTGCATAGCTACAGATGGATAAGGGGTCTCGTGAAATTTCTCGTATTTCATCTGATTCCCAGAATAACTAGTGGACCTTAATTGTACAAAACTGTACTGACTAACAGGAAGTAGCTTTAAAACTAACTTCAGAAAGACAGAGGAGAAGTTTTGGGCTATATGTACAAATGTATATCTCAATGGATTGACTCAATGTTTTATTACTTTCCTGTACTTTTGTTTTTTTTATGATTTTTATTTTCATTTTTGTCACAGGTACTGAAAAGAAAACAAGGTTTATCACTATTATTGACATTTAATGATGCTCTGTACACTTAAATATATTATCTATTATATAATTTTGTGCTTGCTCGAGTTTGAACTTCAAAAAGATTTAGCTTCTTTGTGGAATACCCCCCAGGTACATTTTAAAATAAAGCATATTTTGTTAGGATTTTGTAAGCCTTTCTGATAAGGTTACTATGAACACTCAGAACAGAATGCAGTTTTATTCTCACTGGAACAAGTTTTTTCAATTTAATTTGTTCCTGCAACTTCATTGCAAAAATGTCTAAGCACACAGCAACATGCATCACAGTTTTTTAGAAAATCTGCTCTGAAATCATGCATTTTAGGCCGCAACAATCCCAAAGTAAAGCCCATGAAATCCTGGAGGGATGGAGAACTTTACTGGTATGTAGGACCAATGACAAAAGTGAAGTTTTTTTTTTATCAAATTATTAAAGGTTTTTCCTTTTTTATTCATTATGTAGCAGACATTACATATGGAAATAAAGTAGGCCTATTATTCCATAACACATCTACATTGTGCATCAGTTCTTTGAGGTAACCCCATCTATGTTATGAATGTGCAGAAATTTACATCCACATATTGACATGGAGTTCAGGGAAATTAAAAAAAAGAACATAATTAGTGTGAATACAGAAAAAGAGTGGATACTCAGGGGAACCAAAGATAAGCACATTATTACAAAATATTTTCCAACCTCCATTTAAACCTCTTATGATCCTAATTCTTACTTTATCCCTGCCCTCCCCAGTGGCCTGACTTCTTAGTTCTCTTAGGCAATAAAAATCATAATTGGACCTTATATAGTTATTATATTCCCCTCCTTTTTGTGTTCTAAACTAAAGACTACAGAGGGTGCAGTCAGTTCACACTTAACTTCCACTTCACTCAGTGATTTCAGTTATGACAGAGCAGATAAACAGATGTGGATCAAAAGTCTTCAGTGTCAATCAAAATGTTTTCTGTCTCAGAGAATCATCACAGATTTTTGGGACAAAAATGCTGACGAGTATTACACAGCAAAAATATGAGTATATGTAAGTTGAGTTTGTATAATAAGTAAAGCTATAGGTGCAAGCCAGTTTTGCAGTAAAATCAAACAAACTAAAAATACTGCAGGAATATTAAATTTATTTTAGTCATCTCTTCTCATCTGTCTCAGTCCAATTTACATGTACTACAAATGGTCAGCATAGTGATTTGCTACATGGAGCCATAATTTTTTTCTTTTCTATTGGCTGCTTCATTGCACATTTTATTTTGTTTCGTTTTATAGCTTCTTTCATACCCGTTTGTCTTTTTTCTGGTGAAGTTCCATTGTTCCATTTTACTGCGGCAACAATCCAGTTTTCCTCCAGGGATCAATACAGTTTCTTTACTTATATTTTCCTCAAGCTTCTCCAAACAGATGGTGACATTCTGAAAGTGGATCTTGTTTTCCTCTGAACATCTCAGATGGCTCCTCATTAAAGTAAATCCCTGCGTGTCCCATCCAAAAACTGATTAGTGTCAAACTGAGAAATCATATTTTCAAATGTTCTGCAAATGTGGGCAAATTATGGTACCATATGACATATATATGTTTTTTTTAGAATTGGACAGGTATGTTTTATTTTATCCTTACTATTACTATAACAGTGTTTTTATTTAACTCCTCATATTTTTACACAGAATTTGGCAATTACGCACTTTATCAGCATAAACATGGAAATACAGGAGGTTGAAGGGTCAGTTTGGATTAGAGCCCAACTGATACTGATATTAATCAGTTTAAAAAATCTGATGTTGATGTATCAGCTGATATTGTTTATACAGAATATAATATACAGAATATAAATTATACACATAAACACATGTTTTGCAATAATACAAATAAAACAACTCAGCTAAATTTAGCATTGCATGTTATTTTGTGTTAACCAACCCCTGTGTGCAGCTTAGTCAGTTGCCATTCTAATATATTAAAATAAAAACGTTACAAGATGCAGGAAAGAAAGTGTAATTAGGTGGATGTGTTGCCCCAGGCCAGCTGTGAGCAGTATGAAGCATTAACATATAAATGTAATTAAACTATAGGAACAAACATAACAAAAAACAATATATATATATATTTTTTTTTAAGCAGAAGTCAGAAGACAGGTGAACATATTCTCTGTTGTTGGATAAGTAACAGTTTCATTATAATTATACACATGCAGCACTACCACACACAGACCTACTGTTGACCACTGTGAACAGATTACCAGAGGGCAGTGAAAACACACTGCAAGACTGCAAATATAACTCTTTCTCTCTTTGCTATAAAAATTCAGCGAAATTCTGTGATTATGAAAAGTAATTGATTTTTATGACACAGATTTAATCTAACCCAAGTATCCACTCACTCAAAAATAAAATGTATTAAATTTATTTCTGTTTTTTTTAATTGTTTGTTTGTTTTATTACAGTAACATGTTGCAAATGTAAACTGTAACTTGTATCATCTGTGAGTCACAGACAGAAACCCATCAAAGAAAAAAAAACCTCATGGGTTTCATCCTGTGCTTCCTGCCTCGCTCTTCTTTCAGGAGGCTGAGTGCAGGCGTTACACAATTAAACATATCTGTATAGGGTCATACTCAAGAGGTTGCACTTTTACTATCTGCAGTTGCTACGGCAACCCATTCTCTTTGCAAGTCTCTGGTGAACCATTCACACGCAGGGGCAGAGATGCGGTTCCTGCTGTGTCCAAAAGAGGGCGCTCACTCCTTTCAGTATGCAGCGTGTGAGCCAGTGTTTGAGAAGTTGTGCAGCTCAAGTGCTTGTGAATAATTTATAAAACTATTGACAGTCTGGTAATTATTTGGTCAGAATAAACTCCCCTGTTTATTTTAGTCATATTCTACTTGTCTGTCCTCTGTTGCTCTTCCTGAGGCTCGTTTTTATTGAGTTTTTTTCCTGTTCAAATTAAGAGCTTCAGGTTATAGTTTAAATAAGGGTTCCAAAATGGTTCTTCCCAGAGTCATTTGTGTCCCAGAACCCTTTTTTTGAAGAAAGGGTTAGTTTTTTGTTGTTTTTCCATCAAGGCTTCGTTAAGGTTTTTTTTTTTGTTCCATAATATAAAAAGGGTCTTGGTAGAACCCTTTTGATGGGTTCTAAATAAAACCCTTAGAATATGAAAAGGTTCTTTGTAGAACCCCCTGAGTGTGTTCTATATAAAACACCTGGAATATAAAATGGTTCTCAGTGGAACCCCTGGGTGGGTTCTAGATTAGACCCTTTGAATACAACAAGGTTCTTGGTACAACACCCTCAGTGTGTTCTTGATAAAACCTTTGAGATATAAAAAGGTTCTCAATAGAACCCCCTGGGTGGGTTCTAGATTAAACAAACTGAATATTAAATGGTTCTTGGAAGAGCCTTCTTGGTGCATTCTAAATAAACCTGTGTAATATAGAAAGGTTCCCTGGGTGTGTTCTACATAAAACCCTTGAAATATAAAAGAGTTTTCAGTGGAACCCCTGGGTGGGTTCTAGATTAAACCCACTGAATATAAAAAGGTTCTCAGTAGACCACAATCAGTGTGTTCTTGATAAAACCCTTGAAATATATAAAGATTCTCCGTAGAACCACCTGAGTGTGTTCTAGATTAAACCTTTGAGATATAAAAAGGTTCTCTAGAACCTCTAGAAACCCTGTGAAACCCTTACACCAAGGAAGCCATAAAGGGTTCTAGGTGGTACCTTTCACTGATGGTTCTAGTTAGAACCCTTTATGTGGGGTTCTCTCTGAAAGGGTCCCAAGTGGAATCTTTATAAAAGGTTCGAACAGGAACTAAAAAGGGTTCTCCTATGGGGACAAATTAAAGAACCCTGTATGGTTAGAGTTAGCATGTTTATTTGTAAGAGTGTAGATGTGATTAAAACTGACTTGACTTGACAGGACGTCCAGATTATTGTATGATTGATTTAATTGATGACCGTGTAAAAACTGATCACTGGCCAACATGAGCTCCTCCTGATGTTTGTCTGTGTCTCCATCACAGGGAGGCTTTGAGGACGGGCTGGCAAAGAGACTCTGCATTAGGATGAACTCCATCAGGGAAAAGGAACCAAGGTCGGTCCAGAACAACTTGGTGGTGAACTGTGACAGTGAGGAACAACATGCAGCACAAGATAGGTCTCCACGGAGGCAGAACACCAAAACCTTGTGCCCTACCAGGGACAAATAGTACTAAGTAAGTGCTAAGGAGAGGCCTTTTGCTAGCACAGGTACCATGTGTCAGTCAATCAATCAATTAATCAATTAAACTTAATTTGTATAACACCTTTCATGCAGGTTAGTGCAATTCAAATTGCTTTACAGATGAAAATGAGCGAGATCAAGTGAAGACTGTGATAGAGTGAAATAAAAAGAGAAAACAGAGAAAAAAGGGAAATAATAAAAATGATGACAATGGCGCACAATAAAATAGATTTTAAAGCAATAATAATAAAACAGAATTTAATAAAAAAAAAATGTAGACTAAGAGCTAGATAAAATATTAAAAAGACAAAACTGAATAAAAACAAATAAAATTGCTAAAGGGATAAAAAGCAAAATGATAGCCTACTGATGGTAATAAAATAAAAGATAATGTTTAGTAAAATAAAATCAAATTAAATTAAATTAGACTTATATTAGCTGAAGAGTGAGAGCATGCTTCTGAGTGTGTGTTGAGTGTGTGTGGTGTGTGTGGGTGGATTTAAGGAGGCTGGTGAGAGGACTTGCCTGCACTCTTACACTCAGCTTCGTATTGACCAGGTCAAAGGTTTCTGGTACCAGGGAGGTTGATAAATGGTGGTTATTTGTGGAGCTGAATAAACAGTGATGGCAGCTGGACATCACCGATGCGGTCATGGCGTTCAGATAAAACTGCCTATCATGCCAGTGGGGCCAGCTAATGTAGTTCAGCCTATAGACATTAGGCCGGTAAGTGTCTGCTCCCTGTCAAAAGCAGTTTGAGGTAAAAGGTTCATTAGGTCAGCGTTAGAGAATTGTGTCACTTGTTGGAGGGCCCGTAGATTTATGACAGCACCGCCTGACTGGAACCTAATGATGGGTCAAAACATCATTTAACATTAACGCTGAGCTTCCATAGGAATGCTCACCCAACTTTTGGCACATTTCACTGTGTGTAATGATAAACAAATAAACTTGTCTTCGTAGCCAGGAGATTTGTACCCAGGTGTAACCGTTAGCCTACATATACACTTTAATTTTATTTTTGCACCAGAAAACAAAGCAGCAGAAACACAACAACAAAAGAAAGAAGAAAAAAAAAGGCAATTTGTGCTGTTGAGATTTAAAAACAAAAACTCTGGAGGCTTATAGAGGGAATCTTACCTCAATAAACATTATATGCAAATATAAAAGTCATGTAATCCACAAAGGTAAACAAAAAAACAACCATATAGCATCAAAGAGTAAACATAAAATAATCAACATAAATCAAGCAAAAATATAAAATAAAACAAACAAATGTACTGAGAGAACGTGTGTTTGTGTCTAATTTGAGGTAGTGTTATTTATATGAAAAGTGGAATTAAATGACAAAGCTAATGTTAGCTTGCTGAGCTTGCTAATGACCCATTTAGACTGAGAAGGCTACAAGAAGTTATATGAAGTCTATTTTTATAAAACAATCAAAAATAACACAATTATCTTAAATTACAAAATGTGCAAAAAGTACAAAAAGGCGAGTTAGTGGTCTGCTTTTAGTTTGATGTCTACTACAGATGTTGTCTTGCAACTGATTTGCACATCCCTAAGGTCTGAACTCGCCGAGACGACGTATTTGGTTTTAGTGGTGCAACCAGATATGTTCATATGAGACATTTAGAGGGAGTGAAAGAAAATTAGGTTATATGAAATACATAATACAACTAACGCATCTGAATTTGCACTTTAATGATAATATAAACTTGGAAGACAACATTAGCTCGGTTAAGCATAATCAGATATTTGCGTCTCACTCTAAACTGCATGAACACGACTTGAAAACAAATATCTGCATACATATATATATATAGTGTGTGTGTGTGTATATATACATATACATATATATACATATATATATATGTATATAAATATATAATATATTTAATATAAAATAATATAATATATAAAATGTAATATTACATATACTTATAGTTACTTTTCATGTACATATAAACAGCGTTGGATGTATTCAATATAGTTTCAAATATTACCTAATCCAAGTATCACAATATTAAAGTAATGTAACTTCATTACTTTCTGTTACTGTTACTTTTGGATTGCCTCAATATGAAATATGGGGAACTTGTTTAGCCTGATATAGTGTTTTTAGGGCTGCAATGAATGATCATTTCTATCATTGATTAATCGGTCACTTATTTTCTCAATTATCAATTAATTGTTTGGTTCATGAAATGTCAAAAAATGGTGAAAAATGTTGATCAAAGCTCAACAGGATGTCCTCAAATGTCTTGTTTTGTCCACAACTACAAAATATTCAGTTTACTGTCAAAAAGGAGTAAAGAAACCAGAAAATATTCACATTTAAGAAGCTGGAATAAAATGACTCAAAATCAAGCGATTATCAAAATAGATGCAATTAATTTAATAATTGATTAATAGTATTTCTAAATTGTATTCCCACTAATAATCCCCATTTTTACTAAATGTATCTGTAATCTGATTATACCTTTTTTCTGTAACTGTAATGGAATACTGTTACCTTTTACTTCAATTTTTAATATATGTTACAACTGGGAGTGAGTAATACCACAAAATTAGGTTTCAGTCCAATATGAGCAATACCAGGTCCAGGATCACAGATATTAATACTAATATTGGTATTTTTTAGTGAAAAAAGCAGTTAATGGACTATCATGTTGAAAATATGTCAGAATCATAACTAAATCATTTGCTAAACGAGATATGTCTTCTTACCATTATCTGTTAATTACTTAATTAAATACACCTTGAACACAAAACAGTTTTTAATGGTAAATCAGAAAATATTCATGGATCCATTTAACTCAAATCAGGACTTTGTCATTTTAGTACTGATCAGTTACGTGTTACTTAGGAGAGACTTTGCGCTCAAACGTAATGGATTTATGAAAAACCATTGCAGTTCAGTCAATGTTGGAGTTAGCTTTAAAGAAGAGATGAGGTTAAATATTGTTTTTAAATATACAGCATCTTGCTAGCAGTTATTTCTTATGTGACTTGCAGCAGCAGATGGACAGAGGAGTCTCACCCTGAGCTTCACTGTGGCGACAGTGAGGCCTAAATGAGCAGGTCACAGCGGCGCTATATCTCTTAATATGGCGGTCCCTGTGAGGATGTATGACACACAACCGAAGGCTGTGCAGCGGCTGAGGTTTGTTTAATCGAAGACTACAAAGATATTGGCAACATTAACCTTTCGAGCACCTTTTTTTTCTCCAGGTAAATATGCACGTTAATGACTAAATAAGCAGGAGATTGTGTTGTTCTGCCCAAGGCCAGAATAGATTGTGCTTGGCTTCACACGCAAGAGAAGCAATTTACGATGTTGTGATTTTCTGGGCTTAAAGTGACATTACCCTCTCTTTCCTTGCATGGTATTGTTTGCTAAAAGGTATCAACAATCTGACATAATCTAAAATCACTTTATTTCACAGGCTGTTACACAAAATCAGTTGTTATTGAATACTATGGGAGAAAAACATTTAAAGACTGATTGAATCATATCCGTATTTCTTATCAATCATGAAAATCGTCTTTAGTTGTGTAATTATCACACACAAATCACTGTTGTTGTACTTACACTAATCATATCACTATTTCATCAATCAATTAATGTTATATTCAATAAAAGGCTTGAATTAAAGTAGCCTGATATGAAAAACTATGTTATCTTTTGATGCAAAATGCCATACATGGCATATATGCATGTTTTGGATATGTTTTAATTCTCTCATAGTAAACATTTTAGATATTCAAAGATGTTAAATGTCATAACCACCAGGGGCTGCTGTCATGCCAGTTACAACCGGCCCAAACTCATTTTTCCAGTGACATTCAGCCATTCAACAACAACCTATTTATTTAATAGCCTAAGAGCAAAGAGATCATGTATCCAGAATATTGACAGACTATGGAGTCACTGAAATATGAAACCAAATATGACATTTACAGTGATATACAGGACGTTGATATAGTTGCTGCAGTATAGAAGAATATAGATGCTCCTATAAGGTCTGTGTCTCATGGACAGACGTAAGGCACAGACACCAGCGTCAGGCTTATAGCTGCACAAACGTCTCTCACAGAAAAACAGACACCCCTCCCTTGAATAATAATTTAGATTTTCCTTCATTTATTTCAGGGTCATTTCAAAGTACAGTTGCAAAATATGAGGTTTTAGTGCGAAAATATGGAATAACTCCAGTGTGCTTCCACTCAACTCAGTAGACACCCACAGAGAATTGATATTTTTAGATCAAAGGTGCATATAACGTTCACACATACTGTACTGTATTGTCCTTTTTTGTGATTTTGGCATTCCACTAGAAGCATACTTTTCTGTCACCTCTGAATGCCAAATATAACATAATGTTATCCTTCTGTTCAGTTATTTACAAAGACTGGAGGGATTGGTGTTTGTCAGAACTAAACTTTTAACAATTTGCGAGTGGTACTCGATATCAGCAGCAATTTTGATGCAACCAACAATCAGTTTTGTTATTGATAAATGCGCCATTTATTTTCTTGATCAATACTTTGATCTAGGGCTGCAGCTAATCATTATTTCCACTGTCGACATTCTTTGTTAATCAATTAGTTGTTTGGTCTATAAAATGTCAAAAAATTGTGAAAGATGATGTCCTCAAATGTCTTGTTTTGTCATAACCCAAATATATTCAGTTTACTTTCACAGAGGAGTAAAGAAATCAGAAAATATTCAGTTATAAGAAAGTGGAATCAGAAAATTTTAACTTTTTTTTTTCTAGTATTGTCTATAACATATCAGAAAACTGTGAAAATGCCCATCAGAATATCCTAAATCCAAGTCAAATGTCTTGTTGTTCTTGTCTGACCAAGAGTCCAAAACAAAAAAGTATTAAAATAACTTTAATGTAAGACTGAGACAAGCAACATATTTTCACATTTGAGAACCTGGAACTCATCAATTTTTGGTTTAGAAATAATTTTATTTTCTCTAGAACGACTAATTGTTGCAGCTGTCGCCCACATGGAGACACATTATTAGTCTTTTTCAACAGCATTTAGCATCATACTTTCAACAAACATTATAATATTTCACATCATTCGTACATTATTGGTATTTTTCAACAGCAATTCAGTTTAGCGTCAGCCTTTCAACAAACCGTACGATATTCAACAGCTTTCATACAATACTGGTAAAATTCAAATTTTCAAGCCAGTAATGTAGTTAAGCATCGGTTTGTCAACAGCCAGCATTCACGCCCACAATTTCTTCAGAAATCGCCTTTTCTATTTTTTATTATTCATTATTGCATCATGTTATTTTGGTACTTAATTAATTCCACAAGGAAGCGCACATCTACTCACAGACGAATGGTTACAACCTAGTCGAGGAGGACGTCATTCATTTTTAGTTGAGAAATAACGTTATTTTCTGTTGGTCGACTAATTGTTGAAGCTGTTGCCCGTACAGCCTTTGAAATAAGCCAAACTGTGATATAAACGTGATATCAGGTTGGTCGTTCTCTAAAGAAACATAAAGAAAAATCACAACAACGAGGCACAAAACATCATTACACTGATGATTTAAAAATAAGCAATTTTGCATTGCTTATATTATCACTCTTGTTAGCAACATTTTCTATTGTTCTCAAGGTGACTTTCCAACTCCGTGGAAAAGACAGTAATGCAATATAGTCTGTGTCAGTGTTCGACAGTACACTGCAGATGAGATTTTTTCCCTTTGTACACACTGTACCACAGATATAATTTGCAGTGTGGACACTCTCTTATATAAAAAAAGCTCTCAGAGTTCAAAGGTTACACCTGTGACAACTGTCAGCCAGCCAGCATCTCAAAAAAATATATCACTCACTCACTCACACGTGGAGCATATGGCCAATCTATCTGCCCTGGCTGGCCTGTTTCATCTTTGTAAAATATTACTTCAAACAGACAGTGACAAACTGACTCATTTCTATGTCTTCCAACTTGTGGGCGTGTTAGACAGTCAGAGGCTCAATTTTATATAATCAAATGTCAGCGGTTCGTCTGTATACCCCCAGAGTTCAATATTAGACCATGATGAAAAGACACAAACATCATATTTTGTTCCAACTATTAGATTATTGTTTATTTCATATCATTGAGGGACTGCCATGTCTTCTCCCCCCTCCTCCTCCTCCTCCTCCTCTTCTTCTTCTACTTATCATCACTGTTATTCTTTAGCTCTGTCGCTCTTCCTCCATCTGTTTAATTCAACATTTACTTAATGAAGCAGGATACTTAAAGGGACGGTTCATCCCTAAAACTAAAATATATATATTTTCCTCTTCCCAGTAGTGCTATTTATCCATATAGGTAGTTTTAGTGTGAGTTGCTGAGTTTTGGAGATATCAGCCATAAAAATGTTTTCTCTCTCTAGAATATAGAATATAGTGGAACTAGATGTCTTAAAAATACATTTGAAAAACTCAACAGCGATGTCTCTTCACAGAAATCAGGCCAATCCACGGACCTCGTTATGAGCAGTGTCATGAAGGAACTGTACATGCAACATTGTACTTACTTAGATTAAATAGTGCCTTAAACTTAATTATAATTTTACTTTTACTGTAATTTACTTGTTTTTTCTGTGTAGGTTAGGGGAAGTAATTCACCTTAGTCTTCCTAAAGTAATCGGTTTCCTAATTTTTTTTTAAGTAAACTTAACTTGTTAGAATTGACAGTGTACTGAAGTACACCCATAAACTTTATCACTGTATCACAGAGGGAAGCTTGCATCTACTCATGGACGAGGCTCTACAGCTCAGACGAGGAGGACGCCATTAATGTTTACATCCCATGAGCCTCTCGTGCATGAATATATGAAGAGCAGAGTGGAGCCGCTGTCTCTATTTTGACTGCAGTTTGTGCTTATTGCATGAACTTTTACTACGAGAGAGAAGTAGAAAACAGTCTGGTTTTAGTCCCAGTTACAGCCTAACTTTATGCTGTTTATATGGTGCATTAGTAGAAGGTAGGTCTGCTCAATTTATGTGAATTATTCATTTTTTCTGCTCCTGGCGGTCTTTCAACCGTACAGACTGTTAAACCAAACTCCATTATAAAAGCAGGTGTTTTATGGTTTTTCACAGTAAAAACTTCACTAGGACTCTTTTCTGATTCATTTCAATCTTCAGGCACAATCTGCACACACGTCATTTACTCTGTGACAAACCTGTGATGAAGTGTTTCCCACAGACGTACACATATTGACTGGCCCAGCACTACAGCGCTTGTGATGTGTACTACTTAGCAGTAATGTGTTTTGTTTATGTGTGACTTATTTCAAAAGTGGAGTCAACTTCTATTAAATTATTTATTTGGAAAATATTTATTTATATTTACATTTTTCTATCCCATTTAGGACATCTATATGGCACATATCTCCAAAACGTGGCAACTCACATCAAAATAATCTCTGAAATAAAACTCTGAAATATGGAATCATATAAAATTAGGTAGTAAGCAACACATGTGAATACGGGGCAAAATATGTTTTATGTTTTAGATTCTTATAAAGCAAAAAGCCACACTGTCTTCTGCTCTTATAATCAAGATTTAATAACATCATTATTATTAAATCTTTGATTGCAAGTGCAGAAGACAGTGTGTAAGAGTCTTTGGGCATCTTATTGTCAACTTGTGGTGTTTATATGCATATGTCGACCTGCAAGTATGCAAATGTTTTTGCTCTTGACCTTCTGCTTCAATGACAGCTTTTGCACGCTGGTGGCATAATCTGAACCATTTATTATAAAAAATAAAGAACAAACATTGGATGAGAAGTGTGTCCAAACTTTTGATGGGTACTGTATCTTTAACGCCAAATTTTCTTATACAGTTAAGTTTTGAAAAAGACTAAAAAATAGCTCTTAATAGGGGAATAAGTGAGTGGACCAAACAACCAAAAACAGTTCAGCGCTGTCTCAAGCACAGGGTCACTCTAAATCATACAAAATTCTGCTGGAGCTCTGGCCTTTAATGAATCCCATTAATAAAGTGAAAATCGTGTGACCTCAGAATTTACATTTTGAATAATTCCCTTAACAGGTCCATGAAATGAGAGACGTCTGGGGGCAGGCGATTATGGCTCAGTGGCTAGTCTTTTTCACTGGGATTTTCACTAGTGACTGGAATTAACATGGCTTAAATTCTCTCCGCCCCATAGCTAATTGAAACAAGTAATCTCCAGAGTTCGCCTTGCACAGAGGGACGGCAAGGACTCAGCGGCGTAACGTGTTATCCTCAGAGCAGACACGTTCAACAAGAGCGTCTCTCCTGGTGCACTGCAGCAGAAAGCAAAGCAGGAATGGGTCTCCTGGTAGAAATAACTTTTGTATCCATTCTCCACAGCTAAATAATTCACTTATTATGCTAACTGTGCTAAACAGAAATAGAACACTGTTTTTGAGGAGCTGACAGATGGAAGAGAGCTGATGCTTTGTGGGGTAATAAAGAGATGTAAAACACTCTGTTCAATAATGTGCACAAGTTAGCTCTGATTTTTTATTTTTTTACTTTTTTGTACTGCTTATAGGTCCCCTGACAGTCCACAAGACTGTCAGTCAGTCTAGTCGTGTAGCTGGAATTTGCTCCAGCAGAGGTGGGGATGAATATTCAGAGGCTCAGCTGCCTCCAAGGCCCACAGAGACATGGCACACACCCCTCCAAGGACCACCAACCCCCTCCCTCCCACTTCCCTCATCTCTCTCCACACACACTCACACACACACCCCTCCACTTTCCCTTGATGTGGTGGAGTGAGTCCAACACTCCACAGGTGTGACCCACTCAGACCTGTGAAAGCCTCCACACACCACTCGGCCCTGTGATCAGGAAGGCAGAAAGAGCAGCTGCGCATATACAGGAAGCGAGAGCAGAGTGATGACCATGAGCCGCCTTCTATTGGACATCATGGAAAATTAATCAATCCCCCCCCTCCTGACTGCAGGACTGCAGGTTGCACTGATGCCACAGTTAAACTGATTGATGAGGAGCTTCTTCGTCCCTCTGCAACACACTTTGTACACTTTTGAAGGTTAATAGCCAAAAGATTGATTCATCAATGGTATTAAAGGGACAGTTAGATACAAGATACAAGATACATATGTTTCCTCCTACCTGTACTGCTATTTATCCACCTTTCCAACTCTTCATGTTCCTTCAACTGCTTCTAAAACACACAGCAATTCAGATTGATGTCAGCTTTTCAACAAATCTTAAAATATTCAAAATCTTTCATGCATTCTTGGTATTATTACATTTTTCAATGCAGTTTAGCATCAGCTTTTCACCCACCAGCAATTTTTTCCCCAGAAACTGCCTTTTCTAGCCTTTCAACAAGCCATCAAGCATCATTCCTACATTATTGGTATTTTCAACAGCAATTCAATTTATCAATTTAAAGCATCAGCTTTTCATACAATTTTCCACATCTTTCATACGTTATTGGTATTATTCAAATTTTTAAGCCAGCAATGCAGTTTAGCGCCCACAATTTCTTTGGAAATTGTTCCAATTTCTTTGGAAATTGTTGTCTTATGCTTTTATTATTATCATTCTGTCATTTTTTTTTTTTTTTTTGGCGCTTAACTAGTTCAACATTTTTCAGAGCAGAAAATTGTACACATCTATTGAACTACATCTACAAACCTTATCGCTGCGAAAGTGTGCATCTACTCACAGATGAGAGGTTACGGCTCAGCTGAGGAGGATGCTACAGATGTTTACATCCTGCCCAGATCTGTGGTTTATCTTGAGAAAATGGATTCTGGTTTCTGGAAAGATACACTGCTGTTGAGTTTTTCCAAATGTATTTTTCTCGGCACTTTGAGCTCCAGGTCAGAGGAAAAATGTGTGTTTTTCATTTTTTGGGGGGGTGAAATGTCCCTTTAAAGTCTCGAATGGTAAGACTCCATGCTGGGTTTAAAACTAATTTCTCGCCTTTTTGCTGAATAATGTTGGACATATAGAGGCATGCCCTTGGACATGATTTCGTACACTCCTGCTGCTGAATGTGTCTGCTGTCCGTCACTCACACACAGTCCACACACGCACACACACAGTCACACACACACACACAAGACATGATTGAGTTTTCGCACTCGGTGATTGGACTTGATATGTTCGTCAATATCTACGCACAGCCTCCTAAAGCGCTTTGGGACTGAATATACTGCATAGACTGCTGCGCAACAGCACCTGTAACGCATGAGTCGACCCAGAAGCGTCATATTAGAAACAATCACAGCACGTCGTCTGTTGTCAGCGTGAGAATTCGGTTGATTGCGCGATATCATATCGCAAATAATTAGAAATTTGTTCCACGTTGTCCTGCAAGTCCAAATAATCCGTCAGACACGAGATGTGCCTAATTAAGTGCCCTAAATAGTGAGATATTTTTAAAACAACTGGAGTTTAATTAGACTTAACTGTCAGTGTGGTTTTCTGCCTGTTCGTCACTCACAGAGAAAAATAAATGTGCAGAACCCGACACTGAGAGGTAAAAGACACCAGACGGCCAAATCGACGTTAAAATTTAACAAATGGAGGCAAAAATCTTCATGCAGCCGCTGCCAAAACGCTGCTGGTGTTACATGCTGTAATCTGGCATTCACACCTTTCTGCCTCCCCACCCACCCCTCATTCATTGATGGTGCATTTCTTCCCTGATAAAGGCGGTGTGTGCTGCGATGCATTTAACATCAATCACATCCAGAGCACGGGGCGCATACAGTCTTCCGTCTATCAGCTGGAAAGTGGTCGCGCCTCGGGTGTGGGATATGAGCTTCTCCGCTCTTTTATCCCGCTCGCATCTGATCCTCTCATCATAGCAGGAGCTGTGTTAGTGTCAGTGTTAGTGGACCTTTATTTCTCATCCGCACACAGAAACATAAAGTTGGGACTTGAGACTTTTCAGCACCACTTTTCCGCGGACAGCGCTCGCAACGATTCTGGAGGGTCGACGCAGCCTCGAAATGCGTGTGGATTCCTTTTGGATACTACTCGGAAACAATGTTTAGATACTGATTTTTTATTTTTATTTTTTTTTTTAAAGAAAATCCAGAATTGCTCAGGGAATCTTCAGTCCACAGATTGATAGACTCAACAAGATAAGATTTTGCTTTGGATATGGGTCACTTCTTATAAAAGGATTCTTCATGGGCAGGAGATTGGGGTAAGTACAGCCACCCAAGCTGCAAAAATGGGTCATCTATGGCGATCAAATGTTTAAAAAAGCGTCGTGACTTAAATTTACTTAAGTGTTAAGGCGGAATATTGAGAGGAAACTGGCACTTAGGATGTACGATTCAGATCTGGGGAACATTTTTCATTCACTTGCATGTTTAATACTTCAATCAGTTAATAATTCACGATCTTATGACAGTTTTGAAAAGTAGATCCCAGGATTGCCTGTAACAAGCAGTGCAACGCCCAGGACTGTAGGTGCATTGATTGTTTTTACGCGTTAAGGCGCAGCGTTTTGTGTGGAGCTCCGCGCCGTGCTGCGCTGCAGAGGCGCCTCAAGTCTCACAAAATATGATAAAAGAATGACTCAATACCAAAACTGCTGGAGCTAAATGTAATTATAGGTGCAGATTTGTAAGACCAGAGCGTGGACAAATCTTTTCCAATCCAGTCTGAGTCTGAATGGATGCTTCTTCTTCTTCTTCTTCATCCCTCTAGCTCCCCCAGATTTATCTCATCTCCACCTCTCTCCTCTCTTCGTGTCTCCCCCCGCTCAGCCCTGAAACAAGTTGAGTCACGTAGGGGAGCACCCTGGAAGGCTGGCAGGCTTGCTGGCTGGCTGGGTGGTGTTTTGTTGAGTGTGTGTTAGAGTGTGGGGGGGTGAACGGTGTGTGAACCATCGATTGTCAGTCACTGTGCTGTGCAGATGTGCAGCCTCCTGGCAGTGGAAGCAGCGAGATTGGAGACAGTGGTAGAACTGCTGATGTGAGGCTGCTCCTGCGTGCACCCCAGAGCAAACTTTAATAGGTTACTTAGGCATGCATGCTTGTTACTCCAAGGCCATTATTTTGTTGACAGGGATGTATATTATGCTTAATTTGCAAGCGCAAGTCTCTGGCATGGGAAACAATGCTGGAGGCAGTGGTCAAGCACCAGCAGAGATACCTACCTGACACACACACACAAAGAAACCATGATATTAATACTGCTTCCATTTTGGGCTGCTCCCTCCCTCAGGCCTTTTTGTGGGGCCAGAGATTAGCTTTGTGCTATCTTACTCTCATAGCTTCGATTCATAGTGGGAGGGCTGCTGCTGTGATTGCAGCCAAATATGCCATTGTCTGCATTCCCTCTGAACTTACAGCCAAGAGGGGAAATGTTCCTCATATCACTGGGTAATTATCTAAAGAGTCTGACTCAGCAAAAGAGAGATTTTAATTCAATCTCGTCCAGGCCTCTCCGAGCTCCCACGAGATAGATTTTATGTCTTAACGTTGGGTTATTCTTGTTGGCATGTTCTTCACAACTGCAGTGACTGATAGCCTACCTGGATCTAGCTACAAAGCATGCTTAAGAAATCTCCCCCAGAGAGAGATTGGGAGGAAGACTTTGTGAGTGTGGATTGTAGCTGGCAGTGAGGTGCAGGGCTTATTCAAACAGCCTTAGATTTACTTTCCCGGGCTTCGCCTGGCTTATCTTGTCCTCCGAGTTAGTTTAGCAAGTGCAGACTCAGCAGTGTAAGACCCCTGGTTCTGCCTGCTGCTAAGTTCTCGTTAATATGTCATGGGCCGGAGTGTAAGCAGCTATGAGCAGATACTGTAGCACTGCCTCGTTCTCTGCTTAATAATACACGAGGACGCAGCAGCATACTGCGCACTCTGAGAAATAAAGGTGCTTACTAGAACCATGAAGGGTTCTTTGGCTTGTCCCCATAGGAGAACCCTCTTTGCTTCCTGGTAGAACATTTTATAAAGCTTCCACCTAGCCACCTTTCATAGAGTTCTCCCTAGAACCCAGTATAAAGGGTACTAGAATCAGCCTTTCTACCATCTATGGGTGCCCACAAGAACCTTTTTATATTCCAAAGGTTTTATCTAGAACACATTTGGAGGGTTCTACCTGGAACCTTTTTATATTCCAAGGGTTTTATCTAGAACCCACCCTGGGGATTCTACCGAGAATCTCTCTATATCCCAAGGGTTTTATCTAGAACACACTCGACAGTACTGCCGAGAACCTTTTTATATTCCAAGGGTTTTATCTAGAACACACTCAGGTGGTTCTATTGAGAGCTTTTTTGTATTTCAAGGGCTTTATCAAGAATAGACTCAGGGGTTTCTACCAAGAACCTTTTTATATATTTAAAGGTTTTATCTAAAAACCACTCAGGAGGTTCTACTGAGAATCTTTTTATATTCTAAGGGTTTTATCTAGAATTCACTTGGGGGTTCTATCAAGAACCTTTTTATATTCAAATGGCTCTATTTAGAACACACTCGGGGGTCTCTACCTTGTTTTCCAAGAGTTTTATCTGGAACACACCCAGGGGGTTCTGCTGAGAACTCTGTATTCTGGTACAAAAACCCCCGACAGACCCTTGATGAAAATGTTCTTTAAGGATTTCAACAATCCTTGAAGAACTCTTTCTTTAAAAAAAAAGGTTATTTGGATGATAAGGGTTCTTAATGAGACCCTTTGTCATACAAATGAACCCTGGACAAACCTTTTTCTTCAAAAAAAAAAGCGTTCTTCAGAAGCAAAAGCCCTTCAGGAAGAACCCTTTTAGCGACCTTATATATAGAGTGTAGATTAACTCGCCCAGAGAATACAAATGCTTCTTTATGTTTCATTCTGCTGGCAGTGGGGTCAAACAACACATCACATCCAAATGATGAATGATCAAAGTGATTGAAATCAGTCCAGAGGAGGAGGGGGAGCTTGATCCTGTTCTCCAGTCTGCAGAGAGACTCTCCTCCAGTATCTTTTACTGTAGCTGCTGCTGCTGCTGCATGGATCCAAGAGCAAGACTGCAATAAACAAACGTGTGCACTGTTTCCCAAAACAGACCCGTGGTTAAATTCCCGATAGACCCCTCTTGTTCCCTTTTACAAAAGCCTTGTGCTGGAAATGAGGAATTGTGAGTGTGCGAGTGTGTGTGTGTGCGTGTGTGTGTGTGTGTTTGCAGTGTATAGAGCCCAGGTTCCAGCTTCATTCTCCTCCCGGCAGACGCCATCTGCTCACTGGGGAGGTTTTCCAAACAATCCCATAGTAAAGACAGGGGAAATGAGAAACATGGCTACACTACAAACACAGCATGCTCAGTTTTTTTTTCTTCTTTCTTTAAAATTAAAAACAGGTCATTTCATCTGAAAGAAAATAGATGAGTAAATACCCCAAAAAAATGCATGGCTAAATAAAAATCCCTGCCCTAGTTCAGACCCTCATCTTGCAGAAGTACATGTATGCACGCACACAGATGTATTTGTAGAAGTTGTGTCTATTCAGGAGGTTAATGTTTTGCCATAGATCTGATAAGTAATTAGTATCTTGTTCAATTTCTCGCATTTATAACAAACTAAATTAAATGAAAATTGGCTCAGAATCAAGCAAGTCAGTTTTGTTGTAAAATCTGCATTTCTCAATGCACATTATATTGTTTACTAGGGGATGCTACTGGTGTAGAGTATTTCTGTACATTACAGTATAGTACTCTTGTATATTTTTATCTATCTATCTGTCTATCTGTCTGTCTGTCTGTCTGTCTGTCTGTCTGTCTATCTATCTATCTATCTATCACTATCTATCTATCTATCTTGACCACTCCAATATGGCGGATGGGCAGACACATGTCAAATTGCAAATGCATTTTCTGTATCCTTGCGGCATGTTGCATTGCCATATTTCTACAGCAGTCCTGAACGTATAAACCAAACACTGGCTCTGGAGAGCACATTTTGCGTTTTTCTGAGTTTCACAGCCGCTGGGTTTCCGGAAGGGGAGGGTGAGACAAGGTGTCCAGGCTCACTGCTGGATACAACTAAATCCTACACACTGCTCCTTTAATGGACCACAGTGTATTCCTCTGAGGACAGTTTTCTTGTATTTTGTATGTTTATCGTGTATAAAAATGCTTTAAAATAGACCAAATTCTGTGATATTTAAGCTAGTGGATATAAGATGTGAATAGATTACACCAGTAAGAGTTCATGAGCGCGGTTTAGTCTGTATTTTAATGGACCATTGACACTCAGTGTGATGATGTCCTATTCTTCGGCTGATGGATGGAAATGAAATGTTTGTCCTTGTAACAGGTAATCACATACAGACAGACACTATTATCTCCTGAGATTTTTCTATTTCACTTTTTGCGCGCAAGGTTGTAAATTTAGAGTCAAGCAACAGGTAGAAATTAGACCTTCAAATAGCATTTTAATGTCCGTAATACATCTTTTGAAGTAATTTGCAGCTAAATATCGACTTCCATTGACTGGTATGAATTTCACACATAACATGGATTCGGCCCTTATTATATTCCTGACATATCATTAATTCTGAAATAGTGTGGAGAAACGATTGGATTTGGTATTATTAACAATGGGGAGAAACAACAACAAGAGAAAGATCCAGAAGAGTGATGTTGTGCATTTCCTGAGTCATCATACACAGACACAGATTCTTCCTAGGGCAGCGTTGTGTGAAATGGAGTGTGAAATGAGTGCACTTAACATCCCTGCAGTGGATTATACACATTATCTTACACTAGGGTTCGAGAGCATCTTGCCGCTCTCGCCTGTGAATCTGTCATCAAGTTACACTCACCTTTGCTCAAGTCAATTTAATGTTCCCTACATGCCCGAGTCCATTTCTTCAATCAATCCATGCCAGGAGCTCAAGGCACGACTGAAATATCTTCACGTAATTCTTAGAGTTTCCTTCAGCTTACTCAGAGCATCACGCAGGATTTGTTTCATTAGTGTCTCATAAATTGTCAATCACCAAAAACTGACTTTTAACCTATTTCAGCTGTCATCTGTTCCTCAGTTTGCCCTTTATTACAAACTCATCTAGAGGTTGCAGCATGTCTGTCATATTGATAGAGGTGAAATGTGCTTTTGTGCGCTTTTATGGGAATAAGAAGCAAAACGTCTATTGAAGTAAAAATTCACCTCAAAGCACTTTGACACATAAAAACAGCTGTTGCTAATGCACTGTGCATTTTTTGGGATCATTTTGTTGTTTGTGGTGTACTTTTCTTATTCATATATAGTCGGCAAAACATAGAAGACATGAGGGCACATTGATATTATACTTTTATTTACCCTGTACTAATATTTAATAATTACGTTTTAATAATGCAGCATATTGTCCAACAGTGCAAGCAAACTTGACATTGTCTTTACATAGGGTTGCGCAGTAATTGATTACATATAATCAGGATTACACGATCAGATTACACAAAACAATTCTATAATTAGCTCAGATTACATTTGAAAAAGTGTGTAATTAAAATAAAAGTTCATAGTTACATCATCAAGGGTTACTCCATTACATTTTTGGTTACAAATATGATATTTATGCCAAATATTTTAATAATCAATCATTTTTTAAACCACAAATATCAACATTTGAAAACCCATTCATAATTTAATAAATGGCACAGAATAAATGCATTGAAAAACATATGCAGAACCACAATAATACAAAAGTCAAATTCATCATCTCTCACATGAAAAATATACACACAAAAATATTTTATGGCAGCTATAAGGAAAAAAAAAGGCAAACTCAGGCCCTTTCTGTGTAATCTTCTGAATTAATTAATTAATTTTGAATGTTGATCATCCTGTGAGGTTTGAATGGTTAATCACACCTGCTGTTGCACATCTTGGGAGCCTATTGAGGTGTGTGATCTATAAATATGTGTGGGTTTCCTTTGTTCAAACATTCTGACCTGATGTAGCTCCAAGTGCGATCGAAACATCGTCAATTAAATTTTTCTGTGGCGTGGAGTAAGAGTACAGGTGTTACCTTTGAGACCGCTTCTGATAGCCTTGCACCTGTGTGATGCGTGTATAATTCCTCTCTCTCTCTTCATGTCTTCTTAATGGGAACATCTGCAGTTAAAGGGAGAGGACAAAAAATAAATAAATAACTAAAAATCTCTCAGAAACTGACCAGTCACAGCAGTAAGCAGTGTTGAGATCACGTACTAAAGGTTCATTTTGACTGCAGTCTGTGCGTTTCAACCACAGGAACCAGGGTCTGAATTTAGTTTTGGGGTAATTGATCAGCCCCCAAAAAAGTCCCCATTCAGGGGGTAGTACTTTCCAAATGTTCAAGAACTTTGGGGGTGGGGTTTGCAGTGCTGGACATTTATGATCGGTTGGGTACTCTTAGCCTTTCTTTTTTTTTTAGTCACCATGTTTAAAAGTCTGCAGCCACAAGCTGACTGTTTGTTAAGCTACTTCTTCACCACATCATCGTGTCTGCGGCCCTTCAAATAAAGTCAGCCCTTCTGTTTATTTAGGCATCTTGTATTTGGAAAAATGACAAATGCAAATTAGACCAGAATTTTGAACTCCATTTCAATTATCAGTTATTTACATAATGTATGAAAAAGCAACAAATGGTTCATTAATGTGATTTCAAAATGTTGCCACTTTTAATCATATGTTATTCATCAGTGCTAAAGACAGACTGGTCACCATTTTATTCAAATGGCAACAAACATCACGGCACTCCTGGTTTGCCAGGTTGTGCTGTTTGGTAATGGTGACTTAACTGATATTTAATAATCATGGACAACTGAGTTTTTTATTCCCATAGAAAATGGAAGATTTTGTGCTTCTTGTGTTGCAAGAACAAAGTCCTCCATGTGGCCTTTGATTAAATAACAGCTGTTTCTAAAACTAAAAACTTACACAAAAGAAACAGCATCCTACATGCTGTAGAATACACACTGTACACCTGTGGTCTGTGCCAGTGCTGTTGTTGTTGTTAGGCTAATTTGATTTGACCATCTGTGAATGCTGAATATGCAACATGCATTTTAATTGCATTGAAAATATTTTGCGATTAAAGTGGAAATAGATAACTTTTTTTGGCTTCAGCTTATCATTATGAAGTGAACAGTGATTGCACAGTGTAATGCCTATAGAATAGTAACACCATCCATGTTTAGACTGATAATATAAGCCTTGTGTTCACTGCACAAATCTGTTGGCCACCTGGCACAATTTTTCCCAGAAAAATGATGTCATCTTTATAGACTAAATTAATGAGCAAACTCAAACCTTTTCTCTTAATGTTAACATAACTCTTCCCTCCACCCCAACACGGACCCCTGCTATAGCTTTTTTTTTTTTTTTTTTTGTGACAATAATGTTAGTTAAACTGTTATTATACCTTATGCCTCTTCCCAAATTCAATCTAAAATTGTGACAATTTCAATGTACCTCGTCAATGAACATGTTTCTTTCTTCTCTCCTTTTTTCCAAAGTGGGTGTTGATCATTTCTTCACAGAGCTAGGCTCTGAGGAAACAGAAAGCGATTCAGATAGTGTTTAGAGAGTAAGGTAAGGATGAACACATGTCGATGGGGAAACAGATTTCGACACAATACCTGTTGTCTTTGCCTCAGCGACACAACAATAATACCACCGTGGGGAAACTCTTTGGGGCTAAAAATACAATCTGTTTCAACTTTAAAGAGGAAAAATATTTGTGAAATTTTTGTGGCTGTGTCCATTTCATTGTTGATGCGAGGCGAAATATTTTTAATGTTTGATTTCAAAGTAATCTAACATATTCAGATTCTATGACTTTTTTTTGTAATTCAATGATTTAGGTTACTAATTAGAAAACATTGCCAAATAATTTGTATCCAGTAACGGATGACATTTCATTGTAATCTGTCCCAACCCTGGACACTTTGTTTAGTGTAAAGATTCACAATCTGCAGTGGTCTGACTCACCAGATGCACGCTGCGGGTATAAGTCGTGCCACTGGTCACTTGCTTCAAGCAGTGTTTTCTATCCACATTTTCAAGGTCCCCGGAAAACAAGAGCAACCTCCGAGCTGCAGCCCACACACTGAAAACAGCACATTAACACCTGGGATGCTAATCGTACGAACGTAAACAAGCTGACAGCTGTTACCTTTTCTTTTGCACCGATGTGGTTATTTTAATGCCAGAGTTCCTGACATCGCAAATGTTCCCCCTCAACACTACTTTGCAGCAGCACTGTTGCTGCATCCTGGGCTGAGCGCCGCCCAAGACGTTTGTGATTGGTTCAAAGAAACGTAAACACGGCAGGGTGTTCATTTCACTGTAACAGGATGTGTATTGGAATAAGAAAATGACCAATTGGAATAAATTAATGTGAGACACTATGCAGGTAAAAACAACATGCACTGGTCATTTATTGGTCTTGTTTTGCCTCCATGTTCAGGCTAATGGAAAGGAAAATATCCAAAATACACATTCAGGTTTTTATTTTTATCACAATTGGTCTATTTTTGTCTGTATATTTCTCCTAAATTCACCAAAAGCTAGCAGTGGATCATCCATCATTTGCATATTTAAACAGAAAATTTCAGTAAACTTGTAATACAAAAAAAGAATGGTCTTAATTGTCTTAAACAGCTGGGGACATTTAATTGTTAGATGCCTTTATTAAAATCTGTAGCCTGTTTACCCGTAGCGCCTTGCAGACTATATGGAATTTTGCAATACATGGCTTTAAAATTAGTTATTTTCTCCAAACTCTGAGCTCTTCTGCAGTAGAACTTACATACACCAGACTTTCAAGTTTTATGTCTATATATACTCTGAAGGCTTCTAGCTTGACTTATACAACATTTTATTACAAAAAAAATGCTGAGAGTGGCTGTTTTTATGGCTGTTGACGTATTTTCTAATTTGTGGAGTGATAAAAAGAGAAAATCCTCCCTGTAAAAATATATTTTATAATATGTTAACAAAATAAAACAATAATTTTGACACTGGCTTTATCCATTGTTTAGATTTCTTTCCTGGAAATATATGCAAATTACCACATATTTAATTAGATAATTCATCATTTGCATATTCATAGATATTCATAGAATTTCAGAAAACCTGTCACATATGAAATAATTGTCTTAATGTAAGTAGTCAGCTGGGAACATTTCACTGTGATGTCTGTAAGTTAAAATGTTTGCCTTGTAGTGTCTCCCCTTAAGATAGAGAAAGAGCAGCTCATACTATAGTGTACCAATGTTCAACAATTGTACAGGGAGCAGCGGGTCTGCATCACAGAAAAGGTAGAGTTATCACTCTTACTTTCTCTGCCATAAGTGGCCTCAACAGACCAAAATGCAGTGGGGGGAAAATACTGCATTTCCAGAGTAAAAGGAAGAGAAGATCACAGATACAGCCACATGTTCACAGGCTGGATAGCTAGTTGTACTGATGTGCCCGCAGGTCCATATTTGTTGGAAATTACTGTAACACAGTCACTCCTCTCCTCTGGGGTCTGCCATACGGCATTCTGGGAAACCAGGACTGGTGGGAACCACAGACTGCAGTAGAAACAGATGAGGCAGGTGGGTTGAAAATGGGTGCACACAAAGGAAATATCACCAATTCATCATAAAGTTAAATGGTGAACGCATTTAACATAATGCACTGACGATAAGAAAAACTTGCAGTGATTGATTTCTTGGCCACGTGGGGGCGGTGGGAAGTATAATCACGTCTCAAGCTGAAACGTGTTAGCAAACATCTGTCTTTTCACAGATTCAGCAGACGCAAACACAGCATTTTAATTCATTTAGAGTCGTGTTTCTGGCCACCTGGTGAATGTAAGTCCAATAATTATTCTCTTTTAGCTCAGTTTTTGGTCTCCACCGACTCCTGAGGGAAATATCTGGCTCTTTAGCTGCTAAATGCTCCATATGTTCACCAACTACTTGTATCTGTTTGATGTTTGGTTCCAGTTGGATACAGTGAGTTTGTGAAGCTTTTTCAGTTTAACTGCCTACGGTGAACAATTGATCAAAATATTCAAAATTGCAGCATCCATATCAGAGGAGCTGCAGTAGTTAAAAAAAGATCACAACATCCCATTATAAATGAAGCATTGTGGTCAAGTGCTTGTTTGTTACAGACCTCAACAATCAATCATATCATCCTTATTTTTAGATTTTTTTTTTCATTGAAAATGAACTGCAAAACTTACCATTCCCACTGAAATCATGACTCATAGTACAATATCTGTCAAAATAATTACAATATGATTTTTTTTATTGTATTGTTCTGACCCACATCAACCAAAACGGTGAAGTTAAGTCAAGCCATTTTTCAAAAAGATTTTATTCGTATTTCTCCTTACATACAATAAACCCTTTCCACAATAACATAACAAAGACCTGCAGTCTTAATAAAGACAAAACATGACTGAGAGACAGAGCAGAAGACAAAACAAAACAAGACTTACACCAACGCCAACACACTTCTACTCCACCTAAAGTCAACTCAAATTTTTTTTTATAGCCTAAAATCACAAATCACAATTTGCCTCAGGGTGCTTTACAAGCTGTATACTCACCCTCTGTCCTTATACCCTCAATTCAGGTATGGGAAAACTCCCCCAAAACAAAAATAGCACCTTTTAGTTCATTGTTTTTGTCGTAAAAACAACATAATGAAATTAAATGTTCAAAGCTAAGGGGAAGCTGCAGAATCAGGTGGTAATGCTCTGTGGGTTTGTGACTACAGGTAACAACTTTCACATCACACATTCATTTCATACAGTGCATAGCTGATATAAAGATACTGATAAATATAACCAGATTAGTGTTATCAAGAAAATATAGGGCATAGTATTTTGTAAAATTACAATAAAGCATTTGTTCAACCCCAAAAAACCTTCTGATTCCATTGCTTTCAGGGTCATTTTAACCAGGGGCGGATGTGCACTCATATATATCAATAGTTGCTTGGAAAAGCCTCCATATGAAGATTTAAGCTGTTTTTCTTTTTATTGTTGCTGTTTTCAAGTGTTTTGCTTTGTTCTGTTGCTTTCTCTTTGTGTAGACATACGTAAAGCCTATTCAACGCTATTCATATTTATACATGTCAAAGACAAAGCATCGTTCTTTGTATCCATGTATGCTTGTAACCATTTTATTCGTCTGCAAATGCAGAAATAAAACATTGGAAAAAAACATTATTATGGCACATGAGTAAAGCATTGAATAGAAGTGTGTGAAGGTGGAAATCAAATTGTTTTATTTCCAAATCTTCAGACATTTTTCCAAATACATCTTTCTTCATTGAACATAGGCCCATCATGTAAAATGTGCAGAACAGATAATTAAGTAATGTGTTAATTAATGCTTTTTAACATCTTATTGTTGATATCAGTTTAAATTAATGCACTGAAACTGACAGCCCTAATAGATTAAGGTATGGATATGCTGCATTCATTTGCAGTCAGACATCAGTTTTACTCTTGTAAATTTCCAACCAGCCACAACTTTTCATATATATATATATTTGAATTACATTGTCCAAAGTGGCAGTTGGGTTGGCAAGGCATAATTTATCCCTCTAGATCCCCTGATTTAAATTGATAATATAATAATAACTGTGTAATACCATACATCGTCTTATAGTGAAAGATGGAAGAAGATGGTTGTCATATCTAAAATCTCGTACCATTGCAACCCTACTTTTTTTGTGTGGAAATTTTAATTAAGTCAAAGTAGGGATTTCATTAAACCAACGAGGAAATGTCTAAGGAATGAGCCCCTCAATAATCATACATCAAACCAAGTAAAAGCCACACAAAATGAGCTCTGCCCTCCCTCCCACCCTCCTTTTCTCTCATGGCCCACAGCTCCCCTAAAGCTCCCTCCGTTCCAAACCTCCAAACCTCCACTCCTCCGCTTTTACCTCCCATATTCCCCCTCTTTGCATTAACTGCATTAACATATAGACATGGGCATTTCCAAGACAATATATATTAATGTGCAGCACCTGAATGTGCTCTTTTCTCCACATGAAATTATGGCTGCCATAAAAGACAGAGAGCTGCAGGGAGACTCTTGTGTTCCCTTCTTTTCCACCCAAAGAGATGACAGTTACAATGATAGCAGAGATGAGAGCCTGGGCTGAGAAAGAGAGCTGTGACAGCACTGGTGGTGTCACCAGTAACAGTTGCCTCCTATTTTCCCAAACTATCACCTGTGATTTCTTTTCCTGCTATTCATGGTTGGTTGTGTAATGTTTGCTGATTTCAGTGCTTTTTCCTGTATCGCACCTGCATAATGAAATAATGAAAAAGAAGCTGCTGTCAGGTAGCAGCTATTCAGAAACCACATTTAGATATATTTTATATCTCCTCCTCACCAAGATAGATAGATAGATAGATAGATAGATAGATAGATACATAGATAGATACTTTCTGAGCTGTTCTTTTAGTTGCACTCAAGCGTGGCCCGAGTAAAATTTAACAACATAGCAACACTCCTGCTTAGATATTCTTTCCACCTCTGAATGTGGGTGTAACCGGACAGAGGCACCAGTCCACTGTGATCACGCTGCACTGCACTCTATATATCCCATTTCTGCTCACTTTCCTTGAAACCTGAAGAGGGAGTTTAATATGCATTTTTCTCAGTTTCTTTTTTTTAAAAAGAAAAGCATATCAACAATTTATTAAAATTAAAAAGTTTTTTTTTTAAAATTCTGATACAGTTGGGGTTTTCAGTGCTCTTATTTCCCAGTACCAATAGGAAAAACCATGATAATGTGGACCAAAAATCAGTTTTTGTTTTTTTGGTCATTTCCTTTCGATAATGATGATAATACCCAATGAGCATTTTTTGGTTAAAAAGACATTTAAAAAACGATTTTGGTCATCAGTGAAAACACCTTCAAAATAGGTTCAAAAGTGAGATTTTACAACTAATTGAAGACGATTGAATGTTCACATTTACAACATATTTCACTGGCATTTACAATGGGGACATTTTTCATCCTCTGCAAAAATTAGTCTATTGTCACTTTGAAACCTCACGTAGAAACCATATCCATATTTCTCTCATGTAATACAGAAAAAAAAACTCACCTTACTGGATGAAAGTGGTGTGTTTTCATCCACCACATTTTACTGCCCATATGGACTTTGTTGCTCATTATTCTACATCACCTGACTTCCTAAAGAATTTCAGCCATCAAGCTTCCTGGCATTTCTTTCAGAAAGGCCAAAACCACAAGTCCCGGTGATACACCTTTGGAGTAGCTGAAGCTGTAAACAATATGCCTAAGTTAGGCTATAGCAGTAAATTCATTTTTTTCTCCTTCAGAACTTCTTCCATTAAACTGTCCTGAAAGCTTTTTACTGGCAGCACACAGTCTTTATAGTTCCATATTTATGGCATTTCATATGAAACAAATGTGTTAAATGTGTTGAATTTACATCTTTGTGAAGATTTTGCTTACCGGTGAAATATGACTTTGGACATATATACCATCACACTGATCAATACCGTCTCTCTTTCAGCCCACAAATGAACAAATTATGAAAAATCGCATGTGCCTTGTGACACAGTGATTTTGTAACTGCATTTCAGCTGGTTGAAAAGAGCATGAAAAGAGGTCTTAGGCATTCGGACCAAATATCAATTAGTCTTCAAGTAGAAATCAATGTTGAAATACCATTTGAGGCTCACTAGGTAGCAAAATAACGTTCCGCAAAAGTCATAAATACTCGCACATAAGTTAAATAGTAACTTAAAGGTCCAGTGTGCATGATTTAGGGGTCTCTCTTGGCAGAAAATAAATATAACATACATTAAGTATGTTTTCATGAGTGTATATTAACCTGAAAATAAGAATTGCTGTGTTTTTGTTACCTTAGAACGAGCCAGTTATATCTACAGAGGTCGTGGGTCCTGCCATGTTGCACTGACGTGTTTCTACAGCAGCCCAGAACAAACACTGGCTCTAGAAACTGCCTTTTGCAGTTTTTGAGAGTTTCCAAGCCACAATATAGGTTCTCCTATACACTTGGAAGGGGAGGGAGGGGCGAGGGGTATTCAGTTGGTTGCAATCTGCAACCTCACCACAAGAAGCCACTAAATCCTACACATTGGCCCTTTAAGTCTATTATAGTTGGGTTTTTCAGTGCTCTAGTACCCCAATACCAACACAAAAACCATGACAATGTGGACCAAAAATCATTTTGTGACATGATAAGAGCAAGATAACATTTCCTGCAAAAGCTGTAAGTACTTGCAAATCACACATTAGGTGATTAATCAGTTAGTCGATTGAAAAACAATTAGCTGCCAACTATTTTGATAACTGATTAATCATTTCGGTCATTTTTCAAGCAAAAATCTCAAACATTTGCTGCCCCCCCCCCCCCCCCCCAAAAAAAAAAAACAACTTTAAGACATCACCTTGGGCTGTGGGAAATTATGATGAACTTTTTCTTATTTTTCTTTGACATTTTATAGATGATTAATTATGAAAACAACCAGCATATTCATCAATAATGAAAATATGGCTTAGTTGCAGCCCTAGAGACATTTAACCACTACAGGCCGGTAAAAACAAGATTTTCAGCTGATAATTAGTTGCTCTTTAAACTTGCAATAATTGATTTTTTTGGCCACTAACTGTAAACACACATCTAACATATCATTATCTTAAAGGCTATATAATGTTAGCCATTGCTGTGCTTATTTACACACGCGGTGGACAGAGAGCAGCATAAGCATTCATTTGAAGTCGTGTTTGTGTCCACCTGATGAATGTAAGTCCAATATTCAGTCTTTTTTTAGCTTTGTTTTGCTCTCCACCAACTCCTGAGGGAAATACCTGGCTCTTTAGCTGCTAAATGCTCCACCATGTTTACAGGCTAGTTGCTAACTATGTCTGACTGCTTGTTAAGGGCGGCCGCGACAAAACATGAAAAAGGCTTCAAATCTCAAGAGGCCACAGAAACAGATTACCGAGTTGTAACAACTGATGTTTTATTTGCAATGTATTTTTTAAGGCGGAGCTATAGGATTTAGCTCCAGGGTGGGCCACAATGGTCCACAATAACAAACAAACAAATCTGACAAGGATGGTGTGACCAATGTAACATAATGAAATAAAGAAAAATACGACGACTCACCTCCCTCACTATAAACTCTTGAAACACAAAGATCTTACAGACTACACTGCAAAGCTTTGAAACAGGAACAAGTGTGACTCGTTGTGAGGAGAGGAAGATGAGTTATGTCCCATGCAGCACCGTAATCTTGGCTCCGCATACAGTTGGGTGGTATCAGGAAGGAGCCAATCACCGGCACACCTGTCACACATCAAATTCCGTCAGTCAGACTGATGGAGAGAGCCCAGATTTAATGCACAACAAAATACCACCACAGTCGTAACACTGCCATTTGGTGGTCTGCTGAAAGACGCTTAAAAAGCTCTGAAGAGCCGACAAAGACTGCAGAGTCGGTGATAATTTTCTGTGGGTTTGTTGCTGAGAGCATCTCTGTTCACATTACACAGTCATTTGATGAGGGAAAGTAAAAAGTAACATTAAAAAGACATAACAAATGCAGAGGAACCCAGTGGCTGTAGTCAATAAATACACGCAGCAGTACTTACCTCAAATCCCAATATATGGTATTAGTAGATAGATAAAAATGAGTCTGCAATCAAACACATGAGGGACAAAAGCTGCTGCATCACCAGCCTAAATGAAACCAATAAAACATTGTTATACTCCCAGAAGTCTTGGCACTGCATAGTTTAATGAATATTAGAATAATGTAAATCATATCCTATGGCCTTCACATCAACAACCCTGTGTTCCTGAGATTATATTTATATACTAGCCTACCAGGGCTGGGCAATACATTTATATTATATTAACACTGTGATGTGAGACTAGATATCATCTTAGATTTTGCATATCATGATATGGCATAAGTGTTTTCTTTTTCCTGGTTTTAAAAGCTGCATTACAGTAAACTGAATTTAACAGGCTGTTCTGGCTTTTTCCCTTTTCCCATTCAGTCATTATATCCACATCACTACCACTTAATAATTTGGACAAACTTCTCATTCAGTGTTTTCTCTTTATTATCTATAAGAAATAATTCAGATTTTACCAACAGTTTGCAAAGCCGGTGAGTAGGACAGCAACAAGCAACAATCTTTGATTGCAGTTGCAGAAGACATGTGCGAGTGTTTTATATTTTAGATTCTTAGAAAACAAAGATTTTTTGCCTTGTTTTCACATTTTTGCTCCCTACATAATTCCATATACTTCAATATTTTATGGTTGTTATGTCTCCAGTATTAATCTACAATGTAGAAAAATAAAAATAAAAAATGTAGGAGAAAAACACTGAATGAGAAGACGTGTCCAAACTTTTGACTGGTGCTATAGATAAATATTGACCTCGGGATATTTGGTCAAATAATATTGTGCTATTTGATTCTGTCCATATCACCTTGCACCCTTTCTACCACCTTGTTTTTCCAAATACATTTTCAGATAAAATGTAGCAGAGGCAGAGGACTCACTATGCAGTGACCAGGGTTTGTGTCCTGCGTACAGTATGTGGTTGGGTTCAGGCAACAAAAGCACTCTAGTAAAGGTTTGGGAAAGACTGTAGTTCTGGTTAAATGTTAATAAAGTAAACACAACATGTCTGGTGCTTCAAGCTGCTTCTCACTTTTTCAATATTTAAACAAGACCACAAGCTCTCCCTTACCTTACCTTAACCAAGTGCTTTGAATGCCTAAACATGACCATCAAAGGTTCAACTAGAGGGGAACTCAGAGAGCACAGACCTCCGCCAAGGCCAGTAGTCCACTCTTCTATGACTGTATTTTTTATTTTACCTTTATTCTACCAGGAAGTCCAGTTGAGATTAAAACCCTCTTTTACAAGAGATCCCTGGCCAGCTGTACGAAATCACAAAATATTAAAATGCAACATATAACAATGACTAACCAAACACAGTGGATACTCAAGAAAAACAAGTGCGTCTCCATCACCACATTCTTGATTATGCCCTTAAATTCATCAACGGATACAAGTGTATCTAATTTTAGATCATTTTGCAGATTATTCCAGCCTGTGGTGCATAGTAGGAAAATTCAGTTTTCCCCAGATCTGTCAAAACCTGGGGTACATTAAAAAGCAACCTCTCGGAGGAGTGTAGCTGGTAACTACCAGAGCTGACACAGAGAAGGGTAGAGAGGAAGGCAGGAGGTTTACCCAGTATCGCTTTGAGGATAAAAATATACCAGCGCTGTTCTCTGTGTGTGGTCAATGACGTCCAACCCATCAACTCATGATGATGTGCAAATAAACAAGCTCAAACCTTACAGTCAGTATTATTGCTTAGAGTTTGAACTTTTTTCCTCAGTGTCTTTAATGCAGATGATTCACATTTGGATGTGAGTAAAAGTATAATTATTTGTACATTTCCATTGCCACACCTTAGTTTGAGAGAAAAGTGTTATTACAACTGTAGCCATGTTTGGGTCAGATTACTTTGAAATGTAGTCAGTTACTGAATACAAATTACATGGCCATTTTTGTAATTAATAATATAATCCATCAGATTACAAAAAATGGAGTCTAATGAATACTGAATACTAATAAATCTAATGAATCTGAGTACGTTTGGATTATTTCAGAATCAGACACTGAAAACATTGTGCCTCATACTAAAAAATGGACACAGTGAAAATGAGTTCCACATTTTTTCCCCCTTTAAAAAACATTTTCAGTGTAAATAAAATTTTTGCATCAGGTTCTTTTTCTTCATGGAGCAGTGGTCTAAGAAACCCTGCATGTCAGACACTGTTTAAGGGTTAGTTATCAGGGTTAGCATTAGTTATCATAGCATAATTTTAAAATTTAAAGATGTAATCAAAAAGGTAATCAAGTACTCCTTGACAGTGTAACTGTAATCTAATTACACAATCTAATCACACTGTCCTGTGATTCAGATTTGCTCCAAAATTTAATGGGTTCCTCCTTCGTTGATTCTACATCCTTCTAGAGCTGCAACAATTTGTTGATTAATCGATTAATAGCTGTCAACTATTAAATAAATTGCCAGCAATTGTGATAATTAATAGTTTCGGGTAATTTTTTAAGTAAAAATGTTCAAATTCTCTGATTTTAGCTTCACCTATGTGAATATTTTCAGTTTTCTTTCACCCTCTCTGACAGTAAACTGGATATTTTTGGGTTGTGGACAAAATAACACATTTCAGGATGTCATCTTGGGTTTTGGTAAACAGTGATTTAGTGACATTTTCTGATATTTTATGGACCAAACAACTTATCAAGATTAATCAGTTATGAAAAAGATAATTTCCACCCAGTTTCTCAAAAATCAGGTCAGTAGTTTTTCCATAATCCTGCTGACAAACAGACAAACAGGAAGGAAAACCTCCTTGGCTGAGGTAATAATCCTTCAGTTTGTTATGGATAGATGGTGTTTGCATGAGCTGATATTGTAGGACAACAAATGACACTTTGTCAGTGAACAGTTTGCGACTTGCCAGATACTTTCTTTAAAATGTTTCCTTATGATGTTGATCCAAAATGCATGGATTATGTTTCTCTCAAAGCATGTTTGCTGTTGCAAATTAGTTGCATAGAAACACTTCCAGAAGACAGTTTTGCTGCAGTGGACTTTGGACCAACATGTTCTGGCTGTTTGTGACAGCCCAACACTCTTTTAAGGACACTTAAGGCTGTTTTTTTTTCCTTTAATTTGTCAGCAGTTTGTTACAAATCCTTATGGCAAATGCATCTCTTATACTTTTAAAGTGCTGCCTTTGTTCTACTTATTGCAGTCACGAGCACAGTACAACCCATTTTAGTGAGAATAACGCCTCCAAAGTTTGGTGTTGAAGGTGTTCAGCGCTCACACAGTTTGCAGGATGCCTATAGTGCAATGAAATATCTTCCCAAATGTTTTCCCGTATAATGGCCAAAAGTCTGAATTATATATGCCACTTCTTTACTTGAAACTATCCATTCAACCCACTTAAGGTGACACGCTTGTTGAGTGGATTTCAGGTCAGGTGGTTACAGTAATTTATAATGAAGCTACTTTTAGCCGTCCTGCTGGTCTGTTGCTTCACTCCCAATTGGGACATCATGAAAAAAATCTGCAGCCTAAATGGCAGGAGGTGCAGCTTTTAGGTTGGTTTCTATAATGAATTTCTCTGGAGCGAACAAGACATCTACACAGCCCTCACTCATCAACACAGTTGTTGACAACGTGGCCGCAATTATTAGCCCTTTTTTAAACATTTCATATACTTCTTTCATTTTCTTGTGTGTTTTCTTCTTTTTTTTCGGTATTTTTCTTTCTATTTGAGTAGAAAGTCAACATGTACAAAGCATCTTACATTATCAAGGCATCAAGCAAATTTATTTATCATTATACAACAGGTATTTCCAACCAAGCAATCTGATCGCATCACTGTCGTGCTAATAATAATGGTAAAGCACATCCTCTTGTGTAATATTGCTTTATTATACAACACAGGGTTGCACAACAAAAAGAAAGTTCGAGTCCTCATGCTACACACGCATATAACGTATACCCATAAGTAAATTCGATTACAATAGGATAAAAATTTGATATAAAATAAAACAATATACACAGTTATTTATATGCATATATACATACCACATACACACTCAAGAAGAAATTCTGTGGTACATTTTTTGAATTTGCGTCAGGTTAAGTGTAAACAGCAGCAACAAGATTGTGATGATTATATGGTCGACATCTTTATATAAAAAGTTTGATATCTGGGAAACATTGTCTTGCAACTTTGACTGCGTTTTGGCACAACGCGTCCTTGATGTAAACACAGTCTGCTTCACCCTCACTGCTAGATACTGAGGACAGTCTCCCAGCTTTCATCACTAAAAGTGAGTGGAAACAATGGGCCTAATGCAAAAACCACTCATACGAACAGATTTGTTCTTAAGTGGTACATACAAGTGATTTTGGAAAACTTGTCACATTCACCAGTTTTCTCGTATTTTGAATTTTCTATCAGATACAAGCACAACTTACAAGTGGACCAGACCTGCTGTAGGAGTCATGTGTTGTCAGTCTGCTGTTATCCAAATCAAAGTTCTTCACTAATGACTGCATATTTCATTAGTTTAAAGACATTTTGAGTTTGAAAAATAAATTACACTCGACTATTATGTCTATAGTATTATCCTCGACTTCATTTCAAATGATAATATAATTGTAACTTTACACATAAAGCCCATCATCAATAATTTAATGATGCATTATTACCTACTGTCAGGTGTATTTGGTCGTATATCTTCACATGAAGGTTTATGAAGTTGCTGTCCAGGGAAACATCCTCACTTATTCTATCCTCTATCTCTGTGATGAAAACTTCCCCTTGACCCCCTCTTCTTCCTCCTCCTCCTCCCACTGGAGTCATCGATGGACCTTGCTGTAGCAAGGCATTTTTTTGAAGCCATTTTCATATCAAGGCATTTCTTTTTTTATTTCAGTGACAGTCCAACCCTCAGGTAACACGGCATTAACAGCACTCATTTTCCCGTTCTTTGCTTTATCAGGTCCCTTAATTCCACTGCTGACGCTGTTAAAATGACAGATTTTCCTTACTGAATCTCTGAAAGCAACTTCAAACTCCAAACGTGTAAAGTTCTTCTTTTTACACTTTGATACCATTCTTCATGAATGAACACTGCCTGACATACGGGGCAGGAAGCATAGCCTTATGTGGTATTACTGGGATCTCATGCGCTCAGATGCTTACAGGTGGATCTTTTACACAGTTATCTGAAGGTGTGAGGGTTTGCAGAATCTGACATGGCACGTTCATATGAGCCCTTTATATGAAAAAAGTAAGAGCAATTTAAGATGCATGAGGCCAAATGAGAGGGTTGAAAAAAACCTTCATTGCCAAACCAATCCAAAGTCTTTAGGATGGCTGTTCATGTGGCTGGGTACTGTGTGTTAAGGCTTGTCCTTGAAAATGTAAGGGGCGTACATTGGCAGCAGTACTCTTGTTTTTGAAGCCAAACAAACAAACCCAAAAGTCCAAGAGTCTGCAAGTAGCAGAGAAACAGGGGGGTTACAATACAACTGATGCACTTTTACCCAACCCAATATGTAAGGGCAGTGGCGTAGATGACGTAGGGTTGGTGGGTTTTGTAAACCCATGGGCCCTCTTGTGGTCAAACTTTTTTTTTTATTATTTTTTTAAATGTAATGTTGCCGCGGTTGACCCTCGCAGCGGCAGGTAGCACGGAGTGTAACGTCGGACTGGGTCACTGCATTTTGTTGCATATAAGGGGGGATACGAGCGGCCCCTCCCAATTTGAACTGATCCATGCGTCTATTGAATGTGATTGGCTCAGCTGCTCAGACGGTGACCATTATTTTTCTGGAAAAAAAGAAAGAAAAAAGCAAGCAAGGTAGAGGAGATTTGCAAAGATGCTGAAAAGAAAGAAGCCACCAGAAAAAGAGATGTGTGGTGCAGATAAGCGTAGGGCAAAAAAGAAAAAAAAGTTAATTGAGGATGCGGCTAAATGCACGAAACTGACAGATCTCCTCTGTTGTGGTGGGAGCAGCCAGGCCAGTGACGACACGGGTCCGAGCAGCAGCACGGCCACAGCAGGTAAACAAGCACTGTCTGCTGTAACATGGCGCTATCATGATCTCAGACTTGAGACTAGGGTTGTCACAAGAACCGACACTACCGGTAATCTGAACGTGACCGAACCTGGATCCGCTCCAGCTGCTTGGTGTGGCCACAGCCACAGTTGAAGCCCATAAACATGACGCGCCATGTGTCTTTCTCCGGTCAGTTGTCATGGGAACAAGACGCTCTGACGGTGGTGCGCATTTAGACCATAATACATCCATGGTTTGGAGGGGAAAGGGTGGGAATGGATGGCAATAAAACAAGGCAGCTATTGCAATTCTAATCAATGTCATGGTCTATTCCTGGCTTACTTATTCCTTACTTTTTTGGCTTTTTTCTGTCCTCTATTCGAGTGTGCAATGTCGGGCCCCTTTGACCTCAAAACCCATGTGGAATACAGCCCAGTTACGCCACTGTGTAAGGGATAATCAATGAGCAGGTGAGCGTTAAACAGTCTGAAGGCGAAGAACCGCCCAATTCACACCCACAAGTTGATTATCCTGCCTATACCAGGGTCATTTGCAAACAATATGAAATAAAACCGTTTGCAGGTTTTGTAAAAGTTTTGCAAGCAAGATCTTATTGTTGTCACGACAAGTAATAATTCTAGTTCCTTTTACAACCAAACTCAGCTGGCTTGCCGTAGTTGATAAGAAGTAACACTGTAACTAGAAGCAGTGCAAGCAAACAGCTGTTCACATATGCGAGCAATGTCGCAGTGGCGCACTCCTTCCTCTGTAGATGAGTAAATTTGGTGTCTGAGTTATTTATTCAGAACGCCATTTTCTTAAATCAGCCTTGTTATATAGTTGGAGGATGGTTTACTCACCTGTAACTCCCAAAAGGTCCCTTTTTACCTTCCAAACCCCGTCCATTTTGAGGATATTCCTATAAAAACGCTGCTGTGGATCATATAAAAGGCCCAGCTTCTTTTCAGCCTCGTTAATTAGCCTCTCGTCTTCCCTTTCGACTGCTTTGACTTGGTGGAAAAAGAAATGTCAAGGATATCACATTGATTTTAACCAGATAAAATATTTTGGAGGTGTGTGAAACTTCACAGAAACAGAGCCAGGGCGAGGGATTTTTTTTTTTCAAGCAAGCTGCAGCCTGTTCGCTGGCGCATGAAGCAAGTTAGGATGTCCTCATTTAGGAAAACTGAAGCAGGTAGCTGCTCTCTCACTCCTTCACTTCAACTCCAGTTAGGAAGTGGTGTGAGCTTTGACAGCTGTGCTCTTTAATGTTGCTATGGTTACAAATTGGGCAGCGGATGAATTTTGAACGGTGATTAAACTTGAGCCGAACTACGTGTGCGTTAAATGGCTTTAACGCACACCTGCTGGGAAGTCAGAAAACAGTGTTCAACCAGACCAGGGTATAAGGGTAACTTACTTACACTTCTTACTTCAGTAAAGAACGTTAAAATTGACTGGTGAAAGCAGACGTACTGATTCTATTCCTTTACTCAAGTTAAAGTGAAAAAGTGGTGGCCAGGTGACTCGGCTGAGGTGAAAAAATACTCTGAAATGGCTTTGAAATGTCTTCAAAATATAAAAGTAAAGATTTTGTCCGTGAAGGACATCTCTGCCTGCTGCTTCTGTGTAAAGCTAATTGAACTTCACCTTTTCTCTGCAGTCGAATCTCCCACTTTTGTCTGTTTCATCTTTTTTTTGCATCTGTTAAGTGTGATATTCGCTGATAGTTAGGGGTGGAAGTAACTAATTACATATACTCAAATTACTGTAATTAAGTAGTTTTTTTGGGTACTTGTACGTTTATGAGTAGATTTTCAAGTCTGTACTTTCACTTGTACTTAAGTATTCATTACAAGATGTGATGAGTACTGAGTACAATTTGAATTAATGTCCAAACCTTTCATCTGCATTTTAGTTTAGCCAGTCAGGTGATCAGATCACAAACAGGTCAATGAAAACCAGGACATGCAAACGAAAAACAAAACAAAATGCTGCAGCAGCACATGTTTGGAGTAAGGATGTTAATGATTAATCATTAATCGATTAATAGCTGTTAAGAATTTAACCAATGAAAAATGTATTCATTAATACTTAGTCAGTAGTCTTGGCAGTAATTGTTCCTCATTTGACATTGTTTTGTCTCGCGGAGAAACTTAAACTTTGATTTAAAATGACAAAAAACACAGAAAAAAAACTGAAAATGAGGGGAAAACGTGTTTTGTATCTTATACATTATCAGTGATCAATCAATTGTTAGTGTTTTCAACTATCGGTTCAGGAAAATGCACAAAATTTGCAACCCTAGTTTGGAGAGGTGACTGTGACATCACGGTTAAAAGTAACTGATACTCTGAATAGTCTTTGCAACAAATACTTTGGACTTGTACTTAAATATATTTCTAACACCAGTATTTTTACATGTAATTGAGTAATATTTTAGCAATGTAACAGTACTTGTACTTGAGTACAGATTTTCAGTACTCTTTCCACCTTTGTTGATAGATACACCACGGAATCATCTTTTCTATGTCTTACTTCCCATTTTGAAATCTGTCCTGATGTTGAGCAGGGAGCGTGTAATGATGCAAAATAAAAAATAATCAACAATTCCCCTTAAAACTAAACGACAAACAAATCTGTTTTGAAAATGTATGGAGTGGAAAGTACAGACATTTGTGTTAAAATAGAGAGAGTAAAAGTAAAAAGTTGTCAGAAAAATAAATTCTCAAATACAGATACCTGAAAACTCTGCTTAATACAGTAACAAAGTATTTGTACTTAATTATTTCACACCTCTGGTTGATAAACACAATCCATCATTTCCAACATTTACCAAAAATGTCTGTCTTGATTTTTAAAGGAAGTGTTATTTTTTCACATTACTAAAACATCATTCATCACATTAAACCACTCTGTCAGTGTCGGTGGTCTGTTTTTTCATAATGGCTTTTTTTTTTTTTTTTTTTTTTTTTTTAAACTGGTCACCAGCATTATTCTAAACAAGTATTCTTTAGAAAAGTTAATAAATATATGGTGGCCTCCAAGGCCTGAAAACAAAAGTCAATTTTTAAAACTTTTTCCATGCTATCTCCAATTGTCTTCCAGTAGCTGTAAGTCCCGCAGCTCATGATAATGATTTGCTCTGCAGCTGTGATTATCAGCTCTGACGTCAGCATCACAAAAGGCTGCCTGGGCCGTTACCTGCGGACAGCTCCCGTTCTCGCAGTCACACTCTGCCGGCTGGGAGAGAGGCGTTTGATTCAAAAAATGTCTCTGCTCAGAAATAGATTGCCGGGCTTGCTATGATGAGATTAGTGTGGTGCAAGGTTCTGGAGAATCGACAGAACATGAAGAGAGCTTTATAGCTGCTATATGGCTGATGTGCCCCAGCATTAGTGTCTATGGGGCACCAAAGTGAAGTCTGAATCCTCTGATGTCCTGTGGTGATTCATTTAACTTTGCAACGGCTGATTAAACTGTCTCTGCCTTCTTTTTAACAAAGCATGGCAGGATGACAGTTTGACAGTGAAACCTTTTTATTTTGAGTCTGGGCTGCACCGTTTACAGCTACCAGTGGCATAGGGAGCATATTAAAGCGAAACTTGCTATCACTGGTGCGGATGTACACACAGACGCACAAAGGACAACTGACATGACTCAATTTATGTGATAATCTACCTCAATCACAACTCCATCACTGCAATTTAGGATCTGAATTGTGGTTGCAAATGAATGTAGATGTGTACGGACACTGCTTTACAATATGACTTCCCTTATAAATGATTCATACAGGTTTATAATTAGATTATTATTAGGCTGTAAACACTTTATAAGTCATTAATAAATATTATAAAGAAGTTATAACAGTTTTTATACATCAATGTGGGATTACTATTTGGCAAGATCCAGTTACTGTTTATTAATCTTACTAATGAGTTAATAATCAGAATCAGAATCAGAATTAGAACTACTTTATTGATCCCCGGGGGGAAATTGTTAAAAATAACATTTATAACTGGCAAAAAAAAAGCCTTATTGTAAAGTGTAAAACCATCACCACCACAACACAGATGAGACGAGACGAGACAAGACGAGACAGGATGAGGATGGTGAGATATGAGATGAGATGAGAGAGATGGAGATAGATAAGAGAAGATAAGAGAAGATAAGAGAAGAGTCCCTGTCAAAGAAAAGTGAGTTTAGTTTTTCTTAACATATTATAAATGTTGGAACATAGTTGCTGAAAATATGTGAAAAAAATTAGAACTATGTAGCACTGAATTGTGGAGTTGGACAGTTGTTGTTGTTCACAATTTCTGTGTTTAGTATTTTTTTGGGCAGACTTGAAACATGGCTCAGTAACGTGCCAGAGCCACGGTTCCCCAACACTATATAAGCCCCATGAATTGACACAGGAATGACACTCCCTTCCTCCCTCCCCCCTCCCTAACAGTCAGTGCCAAATGTACCTCAGCGACTCTCAGTCGTAGTTCACGTCAGCTCACTTCAGTTCCAACAACCCAATAAAGAAGAAATAAATACCATCCTGTCACCGTCCTCTGGCTCCGGTGGCTCAAATGTGTCACATCCATGTTTCAGGTCATTTTCAAGTTTTTTAATCATTCTAAAACGACACATGTTTTTGTGGTGTGACAAACTCAGAACACACATTTATTGTTGCTTTACAAGATCTTTAATGTATGTATAATAAGATCAATACATCAAGAAACATGAATACAGCATTGTTGCAACTGACGGATACTTTTATATATATCTGTAAAGAATCCCTGATTTCCAATGTAAAACAGAATCTTTTGGGTTCTTTTGTCTTTTTTTCTGTTTCTTATTGTTCAATTCCAAGTTAAAAGGGGATAGTGGGTTGTTCTCAGTTTTCGTCAAAAGAAATTAATATTTAGTTTATATATGCCAATATTAAATCAGGTTGATGCTTTGACGCACAACACTTGCATTGCAAATAAATGTTAGGTTAGAAAAAAACACATTGCCTGATTTAACGTGACTTCCAGTATAAACCACGTCCACTTGAGGTCTTCTATCCAAATACAGATACAAAAACAGATCATTTTGTTGGTTGAACAGATACTAATACAGATAATGATGTGTCTGTGCAGCTATACTAATTACTAACATAATTAGAAACAATTTATAAATCATTTATAAGGGTAGTCTTATTGTAAAGCTGTACCCTTTTAATTAATGTAAGACTGAACTAAGGAAGGAAGGAAGGAAGGTAGAGAGAAGGCGAGGAACAAGCAGAGGGATTTGTGCTAAATTGAGGTGTGCCAGTTTATTCCTGCTGTATTTTTCATATCGTAGCAAATAAAAAAGTAGCGCATGCAGACTTATCAGCATTAACACATTTTAATATTTACCAAATCTCACTGCTATTGCCTTAATCCTCTACACGTGGGTATCATTAACAGCTGCTTCTTAAAATAAAATCAAAAACCTATATCTCCCCTGACCAACTGCTGTGCATGCACACATAAAAGGCAGAATATGAGTTGTGTGAATATCTGTCTCAACCACATCCACCTACACTCTGCACGCAGAGCACAGAAGCATATGTACATGGTGCTGAAAGGCCTATACATGGTCGTACACACAGAGAAAATGATACATGCCCGCGAAAATAGACACTTATTACAACGTGCTTCACATATGACGTATTACATACATCTACAAACATGCAAATCACAAATGCACGCACAGCTTAGGGGGCGGATGCAACGAGAGCGAGTCCATGAGCCGTATGAGAGCTCTTCTGAGATCTCTCTAGCCCACCGTGGGTGTTTTGTCTTTCCCGCGAGGGATGCTCGTTGTTTTGCGGAGGCAGGTTCAGCTCTAGGATTAATGAAAAGCTCCATCTTAGTCATGAAAAGAGCATTTTCACAATCTATTTAACATCATGCATACCAAAGGCTCACATTAGGCACTGTTGACTTATGCTCGCCTACAGCAGTGTTTTCTGATGCATTCATTGCCACTGCTGTGATCTTCTGTGGGTAGGCTGCCCCCCTCCAGCCGTGCCCGTTGAGTATCTTGCATTTCTCATGTTCACTGTCAGAAAACTCATTCTTCAGTGCCGAGATGAAATATGGCACGCAACTGGAAGTCTGAGCGAGTTATTGAAGAAATGAGAGTAATAAAGCTTCCCAGGACTTTAGTGTTCTTTTTGGATCTTTTATTTCCCGTCTGGGGATGGATGATTGTCCACACCAAGGTTATTATGGGTAAAGCTATAATATGTAACATTTCTGCATTAAAATAACTGCAAATGCTCGACATGTTCTTTATTTTGTTGAGTTGTGTACTTACATTACCTTACATTACATTGTCCCACATTTCCAACAATGGTCAAACGCAGAGGAATACGGAATATGTAAATTATTCAAGGTAATGGCGCTTTTCTGCTAGCTGTTGCTAGTTAGTTGCTATAAATTCTGGAAAAACAGGATACACTGGATAGGTCATAGACTGAAGTAGGGAGTCAGCACACAAGACTAAACGTAACATGAATAAAACTTTAATACATTACCTTTTCCATGAACATAATTTCTGCCGGAGTCAAATTTTCATCACTAATAGAAACTAAACTGACCAATATGGAAATTTTAAGACTAACACCGATGCCGATTTAAGTGGGGAAAAATTCACTGATTGCCGACATGGCGGCCAATATGCTGAATTCTTACACCTTTTCTGTGTGGATTATATGCCAGCATGACCATGCAAAGGTACTCAGAGGGCTGCTTTCTCAAACAAACAGCTTCATTGAAGAAAATTAAGTCAAATATTATTTAGCATGTTAAAACATTTGGCGTATACATTGTCAACCAATTCAAGAGATGAACACTGAGAAAATAAAGAATGCATAAAAAAAGCTAAATAAGCATCAGTTACTTGGTGGCTGTTTTAATAATGTTAGTAAATTAGGGACAGGTTGTGGTACAAAAAGAATAGCTTCTCAGTATTTACACCTTCCAGGGAGCTCCTCTTTGTCTCATAAACATTTCCTGTTGAACTGAAGCTGAATCACCTCAAGCACTGTTTCTGCATTATATGTTCTATTAAATAAAAGTTGGCTGCACCTCATTTTACAGTACACTGATAAGATGTAACAAGCTCTACTTTGTCTCAAATTAGACAAAAACTAGAAATAATGTTCTTTATTAGACTTTATTAGAAGGTAATTAGAGACACATTACAAGGGAACTGTACTGTAAACTAAAGTGAAACTGCATATCTGATATTTTGGCAGGGTTGTGACAGATTACTTTGAAATACAATTACTGAATACAAATTACATTGCATTTTTTGTAATTAGTAACACATTGGATTATGATAGAATGTAACCTAATATGAATACTTTTGGATTACTTTTTGATTACTTAAAAATTACATTGGAAATATTGCACCTTACACTACAAAACTGGGCACAGCCATAAAAGTTTGAGTTCCACAAATATTCTTTTTCTTTTTTTTTTTTCTTTTTTTTTTTTTATCCTTTTAAACATCTCAAAGCATTTTCAGTGGAAATAAAATGCATTTTTGCAGAGGGTTGTTTTTTGTGGAGCCATTGTCTAAGAAACCCTGTGTGTCAGATGTGCTTTTTATGAGATATAAGTGTTTATCATGTTTCATAATCAGCCATATAACTATTTTAAAGAAGTAATAAAAAATGTAATCAAGTAATCTTTGACACTGTAAATCTGGGTTGATTACAGTTAGGTTTTTTTGTAATCTGAGCACGTAATCATGATTAAATGCAATCATTTATTACTCCTTGTTTTCGTCTAATTTGACACAAATTACGGCTTGTTACGTCTTATTAGTGTACCCTGGGTTTATGGTGTATAACTGGGGTACAGTTGTGTTTTTTTTACTGTCTAATAAAGAGCATAAAATTTCTAGTTTTGTCTAATCTGATGCAAAGTACTGCTTTTTACATCTTATTAGTGTACTGTAAAAAAAAAAAAAAAAAATAGTGAGCAATAATTTTCTAACTTAGTGCATCTTGGTAAACATATCATCAATACCCGACCGGTGCCATCAGATCACCGCCTACCATGAGTCATGGATCTGTCCGAGGTTTTTGCCTGTTAAAAGGAAGTTTTTCCTCGCTGCTGTCGCCAAAGTGCTTGCTCATGGGGGAATTGTTTCAATTGTTGGGTGCAAATATCATTAATTATTGAGAGTGGTCTAGACCTACTCTATATGTAAAGTGTCTTGAGACAACTTTGTTGTGAATTGGCACTATATAAATAAAATTGACTTGACTTGATTTGACAAGATGTGGGTCTGTGATAGACTCACATCAGGCCCACATCAGCTGATAACATCAGTTGACTGTTATTGAATATATTGGTCGGGCTCTAACTAAAACATTTTTCAGCAGTTAAAACTCTCGAAACTAACTGAAACTAAACTGCACTGAAAGCAAAAATTAAAAACAAAGTAAAAATAAAACTGCTGAAAAAAGTATTATAACTCCAAAGAAACAGAGGAATCAGTGGCACAGACCATGATATTAGCCAATTTAGTCAGACCTTTATAGGTCAAACACGGCACTCTGTGAGCTTTCTGTGAGAGGTACCGGGTCGTAGCATTGTGATGTGGGATGTTTCTATCTCAGCGGCCGGGCTGACCCGACAGAGACTAAAGTGGTGTAATAGGCTTCAGTGGAAAAACTCACAGAAGTGCATTCATTCCATGAGTGCTGGATGTTATTTCAGCGGTTGCACCTGGTGAATTATTTAGCGCAAATGGTTGTAATTACACAGTGGCTTCAGTGAGGGCGATTAGGTTGTGGTGTGTCTCGATCTTCGCAGGGATCACAGGACTACGTGATGAACTCAAAAGGCATTCCAGGAACTGCCGCGCTCTCCTGCTCGCCTCCTCCACCTCCCCTCCGCCCTCCCTCCCCTTCAGCTCTGTCAGCAATTTCTCTCCTGTGAGTGGCTGGCGTCAGGCCGGCCCCTCTCAGAGCTTTTAAAAGGCTGTTAAAGGTCCTTGTGAGACACGGCCCCTATCCCTCCACCGCCACCCACACCGTCCACCCAGCTCGCCCACAAAGCCCTCTAAGCAATCACAGCTTCTCAGCATGTCAGCTAGCATTACTGTAACCCCCCTTACGCCTGCGATCAGGGCTCACCCATGCAGGCGAACTGGGGCAAAGCGAAGGCACTCGCTCGTAGCAGCCAAAGGAGAGGCCGGTCATCTCCGCCACGCTGACCTCTGAGGGCCTTTCGAGGATTGTGATGTGATGGCGTGGGCGATGAATGATGGTGAAAGTAATGCTCTGATTCATCTGTTGGTGTAAACACAGAATGACTAGCACAGCAGAACAAGATGCAGCTCTCAGGACTCAAATAAGACACAAATGTCATCCAATTCACCTTTTTTAAGGGGAAGACAACTGGAGGGCCCATTATGTGGCCCCACTCTCCTGTCCTGTCCAGGTTGGTTCGTCTGTCAAGGTAAAATGGCAGGACTGCAAATTCTGCTTGACAGCCGAAGCTCCCCTTAGGGAGACTAAGTGGCGTCAACCTGTCGTAGTCACACACTGTTGCTGACAAGGTGATGATGAACACCTTTCATTAAAAGGCAGAAGCTGGGCTTCTCCTCTGAGGGAGCATGTTCCGGTCTTAATGTCAAAGGGAAAGGACCGGGGCTGGAATACGAAGCCTTGGGGCCCAAACTCTATATGATTTTATATGCCAAGAACTCCTGCATGTCACCACGATGCACACTTAAAAATTCATAGGACCTGCAATCAGGCACGGGGAGAGGTGCACTCCCTCCTCCTGGATTCGGAGCACTCCCGTGGAAACTATTTGAATCTTGTCACAAGCTGTCAACAGCTGCAGACGCTGCAGTAAACATATAATATGTGGATTCATTTTGCTTAAAGCTACACTTGGCAGAGATGACGGCTCCAAATGGCAGTGACAGGTAACTATTTCAACACTTGAAGGTTCACTCCCCATGGCTTGAGACATCATTAAAGGGATAGTTTGGATTATTGGAAGTGGGATCGTGTGAGAGACTTATCGATAGTCAGTGTATTAGATGTTTGGAGAAGCAGAGAGGGGCACCAGCACAGAGGCTAAACGATGAACCTGCTGTGGACAGGGTCAGTGAAATATTTCAGATGAATCGATCAAAACCTGTCAAAAACTAAAAATTGTAAATAGTTCAAATAACTTGTGGCGAGTTAAAGAATATTTTGTTCATGTTTCTAGATTTAGAAATCTTTTGGGTCAGTGGTTTTGCGCTTTTATTTAGTAAAATTTAATGAAAAAACATTTTTTGTATTTTTTAAATGTATGTCACAAAAGCAGTACTTATATTCTTTATTTACTTACGTGCCATTTTAGCATAGGTTGTACAGATTTTAGGGATATGAAGCATTTGAAGATAAATGATTAAACTGCACGTAGCAACACTGTCGAGTCTGTGGCTGCTTTAAAGGGACAGGAGAGGAGAACGCTCAAAGGTGGCAGCGGAAACATCACTGAGTCCAGTTTGCTCTGATCAGAGCACTCGCTTGCTACTAATTAGGAAGCATCTATGACACAAAATTTTGATTTGTCACTTCTGTGGGTACCCAACACCAGAATTAATGTGGGTAAAGTGCGTTAATCAATGTAGTCTCAGTACCATCGGATGGGGTGTTGGCTTGCAGCCTGATACAACAAATATGCTTTTAAAAAGGAAATTCTTGCCTGCTGTAGCTTCAAAACGTAATGTAGAGCTCCCATTAGGGTTTTGAATAAATGCTGTGTGCTGTAGCTGAAATATTGACTGTTTGTGCCATCACACTGTCACACTGCTGAGAATTTTTGACAGATGTTCAGTACCTGTTAGAGGGGTAAGGAGTCAAACAGTGTGGCATAAAAGCAAATCCCCTGCCAGAATTTCACACAACGGCTCATCACAGGCAAAAAATGATGAACCACCTGCTATAAATGTGCTATCATGAGTCTGAAACACACAACAGTGACAATAATAATTATGATACTAACAATAATATGACTGATGATACCTCTGGTAACATCATAAACACATTTATAGTGCTCTGTATGATCAAAACAATGGAAACCTACTTTTTCATTGATTATTCAGCTCAACAAAAAGGGAGGATGCGTTGGATCCATTAGGGTCCACTAGGAGAATGTAAATTATGACATTAGGAGCAATAAAGTAGCTCGCATCGCTCAGTAAACACAAGTGTCTGAAATACTCTGCATGACAGCATATGGCTTCAAATGAGACACGGCTCCCACACCTACAATCTACCCACAAATCATTAGTGGCCTAATGAGCAACATCAAACCCTGACATTACGACAAGTTACCACCATCTCCATGACAACTGGGATCGCAGGAAATGAGCGATCTGTCACCGGCACTTCCTCTTCCTTTGCGTGCTGCAGGTTTCATACCCTGAAACTTCATATCATCAAATTCTGGTACTTTTGAATTTGTTCCGTTGCAGCTGTGCCGCCACCGGATGACGCCTCTGCATGTTGTCCCTTTTAAACATTAGAGAATTGAACCTACGCCCGCTATCCTGGTGGCCACACAGGGTTCAATTACATAGATTTTTTCCCCTCTTCCTTTGTGATCCTGCTGGGTATTTTATAAGCTCAGAAGGTGCACTGTGTAAGAGGAGGCAAGAGGAAGAAAACAGCTGGTGAATATATGATATCATTTTATAATCAGGTGATTAAAACAATAACAGAGGAGGATGAGGAGAATCTTAAACGATCACATTAACACATTGCTTTCATTAAGTGGAAACCTTGAAATCCCCATTGTTAAAGGGATTAGTTCAGATTATCTGAAGTGGGATTGTATGAGGTAATCAATAGTACGTGTACCAATGTAGAAAGCTAAGCAACTGTACTGTTGTGAACAGAGTCAGCAGCAAAACATATTTTAGCCACCAAAAAAAGCTCACATAAAAAAAAATCAATATCCTGTCAAACTCTGCAAAAGATAGCAGCCTGTTATTTCATATGTAAATACTCTGACCTCTCCGGACTCTCAATGCATCCCTTAAGCACTTTGAACATCCTTTCATTGCACTTCCCTCCCTATTTTATTTTATTTACTTTCTATTTATGTGTTTTATCTTTGTGTAATTATTTTATGTGTACAGTTTATTTTCTTTGTATCTTTGTGAGTTGTGTGTGTGTGTGGGATGGAGAAAGGTGTTGTTTCTCTGTCTTAACACACCAAAAAAATGGGGAAAATTTGGAACACAGTTTTGTACTTTCTATTTGCCATTGATGCTGGTTTCCAATAAAAAATATATATTTTAGAAAAATCAATATTAGATTATGTCTACCATCATTATATAAACCAAATATTGCTCTCTCCAAACCAACCAAACTCCACTGGAAAAAGCAGCAAATTTTCCTCACAGAACAGAGGAGTTGTTCGTTTACAGCTGCCTCGATTTTTAGTTAGTTTGTGTTATTGTGTGCGTTTGGTGAATCCCAGCTAACCATGTAAAACACCAAAGTCATATGATAAGACAAACAAACTAACTGATCAAGGCAGCTGTAGACCTGCAACTCCCATCCTCTGCGAATTAAAATGATTGATTATGTCTATGGAATTTGGTTATTTGGGAGAGAGCGATATTTGGCTAATGTAACAGAGGTTTCCCGTCAGAAAAAACTGTCTGATGGCAAAGTTAAGGGGTGAAAGTGCCTACAGTCCCGCTTAAAATTATCAGAACTATCCCTTTAATGTTTTAACTTAAGTGGAAGGTCCTTGTAAGTTTTTTTGTGGTTTCAAAAGTGTACCCTTTCAAAATGAATATTAAAAATTGCATGGTTGTCGAATAAAAAAGACGACGTCTTTGTTTCCCTTGTCCTGGTAGTCCTGGTAGAGATATAACTGTCTATGTTGTCCTTTCTTTTCATGATGATGATTGTCCTCATGTCCTCAGCTGAATGAAAGATTTGGGGTTGTCATGCTCATTTACTGTGTCATTCTGCAGGCCCTCGAGACTGTGACAGTGATTAGACAGACAAATATCAGAAAAGGTGAAGTTTTGCGGAATGTATTATGAGGTCTTTGTGCATTTTTGACAACATTCATCATTCACTGCACTTATTCCATTTGGTTGTTATGATGGCACAGCAGTTTCAGGGCCACAGATCGTGTTTACATATGGAAAATGCATTTGAAATGTAATTAAGACGGTAATGTGAGTAAGGTGGGACTCGTGTCCGCTGTGCTGTTATTGTTTGCGTGATGATGCTCTTAGCAAGAGAAAGCATAGGCGCAGGAACATATATGGAGTCTTCAGCTATTACTGACCTTCACAGAGACCATTCAAGACATGTTGTTGTCTTAATGGGAAATTTGATCAATTCATGCCTGAGCGGTGCCCTCTTATGCCATAAAAATGTGATTATTGATGTATAAATAGAATCATAGGTTAATTGCACTTTGTTTTATGTGCACTATTAGTAAGTTGTTTTGTTATTGCTTTTCTATTAACGTGAACAAACAGTTTGATAGTATCTTTATATACATTATGTGGCTCCAGGGATGTCGGTTGGCTGGGTGATGTTTCTCTTTATTACATAGCTTTGTTGAATACTGAATTCTGATTGGTCAATTACATCATTCTAGCAGTTCCCTGTTATGAATAAGAGACTATTCCTACAGACGCAGTTCTAATCACAGACTCTGGAGGATTTAACAGAAGCAGTAAAATAATTTTTAATCATTAAAATTAAATTGTTGGTTTTCTTAGTAAGTAATAGGTGGGATAATGTAGAGCGAAGTGGGTCATTATTGCAAAATAAATCCTAACATTGTACTGTACACTATCCTATACCAGAGAAAAATATATTAAATTATCTTGTGAACTGTCATGAAATTTTGTATAGACCTCGATGGTCCTCTTTTACTCATCCTGTGAAATATCTTAATATATTTTCAAGGTGCAAGGTCCAAGTTAGATTTATTTTAACATTTTTTTCATAGTTATAGTTCTTGGTGTGGATGGCCCTTTACTGTTCATATTGTCTGTCTCTTAATTGAGTCTTGTGGCTCAAAATTGGGCTAGAAATGGGCTCAAATCATAATCTTTAGCCCAGCTTTTGCAAAAGCAATAAAACCATTTTAATGATGTCCTGCATCACCCTGTTGGGGTATATTTTGCTCTAATGGCCTGCTCCTTTGCTACTAACAAGAACAATGTTAGATACAAAAATTACACAGTAGATTGGTTGAATAGATAACAAAAAATAAAACAACCTATTTTATATGGAGGAGTACTGAGGATGAATTAAGCAGTCTCACAGCCTGAGGAAAGAAGCTGCTCTTCAGTGTGGTGGTACTGCAGTGGATACTTCTGTATCTCTTACCTGATGGCAGCAGAGTGAACAGGCTGTGGCTGGGGTGGGTATTGTCCTTTAGTGTCCTTTGTTCTCTGTACAGACACCTCATTCCCCGTGTGCTTGGTAGAAGGGTACCATTGATGTTCTGGGCAGTTTTAATCACCTGCTGCAGAGTCCTCCTGTGCTGAGCCGTGTTCATCCCACACCAGTTTGTGAGGTTTCCAGTCAGGGTGGTTTCCACTGCTCCTCTGCAAAAGTTATAGACTAGATGAACTGGCACAAAAGTTTTTTCAGGCACTCTTGGTAACCAGACAAGAATCACAATGAGTTTTGTGATTGCCCGACTTTTCCTCACAAGGAAGTGAAATGTCTCAACAAATATTAAACGGATTGCCATGAAATTTGGCTCCTTGACATTCATGTTCATCAGGATGAATAATAAGTTTGGTCATCCCCCTGGCTTCTCCTCTTCCCTAATTATACATCTTATTATATAGTAACACAGCCCTGCCACATTATTTATATGAAGTCAGGGCAGTCATTTAAAATAAAACTGTAAAACACCAATGAACCCTGCTGACTTTGCTGACTTTTAATTTTGCCACCAATTGGTTGAATTTTTCATTCATCCAGTGAAATATCTCAATATATACCAGATGGATCGACTCAAAAGTTTGCGCAGACACTCATGGCTACCAGACAAGAATCCTAATGACTTCTGTGATTGCCTAACTTTTTTTCCAGTGCCACCACAAGGTTCACATTTGTGGTTTTGAGTGAAATATTTAATGAAATTTGGCATTGGCATTTTGATATTCATGTTAATCCAGATGAATAATAACCTCTGACTTCTCCTCTCCTTTAATTATACTATTTATTAGACAGTATTTCTATAGCAGTGGAGTACCAGCCAAGTCCTGCTGCAGTCAAGTCCTGATGCAGTTGTGTTAGACTCTTGATGGTTTTTAATTCTGCATCTGAAGCTACGCTCTTGAGCTCAGTTAAACCTGTCATTCATGATTTTATTGGAGACAGTTTCTTTCAAATGCAGTCAGGTGTCAGTTTTTTAATATGAATGTTCCTAACACTGTTACTAGTCTTACAAAGTCAGTTATAAGAATGAATTTTTCTTTAATTTATTTAATCTTTTTTTTTTTTAAATAAGCAGTCTCAAAAATAACATATACAGTTTAAATACAGATAGACAGATAATTTACAGACACACAATCACAAGCGTGATTCCAAGTACATAAAAATATAAAATGTTCCAGTGAAATAAGAGGATGTAACTTCATATTGTTTCTGGAGCTCATTACATTTGTGTGCAGCATAGTATTTGAACCCACTTTTGCCAAATTCAGTGGAACAACAGGTACAGCCAGAGTTAAAATGTCCTGTGACCTGGCATTGCAAATACTATGTTTCAAATGTAATCAGAGAGCAGAGGTAACCAGGCAGTTTTTGCAGCAGAGCTTTATAAATAAACAACATGCAATGCTGCAATGAACTGTCATCTACTGTAATCCATTATGCAGTAATATAACTGTTAAAATAAATTACAGTAGATGCACAGCAAAGTGCCGGTGTCTCTGCTGTATTTTACTGTTATTTTACAGAGAAATTCTTTTGAGTGTACACAGTCCTTTCACATTATTTAGTGAGCTGTGGCTGTAGGGAAGCAGAACCTTCTGTTACCACGGTATATTAAGTGCTGTGTGAGCTGGGTCAAGGTTTCTCTATAAGTCTAGTTTCCCATACAGAAATTCAAAAATATATATATTCCTTTATGATGTCAAGCCAGTGATTCAAAATAAAATTGTAAAACCTTCACCGTTTTATTTTCTATTGCAAAAACAGCACTGGTTTCAGAAATCCATACATTGCTTGTTGTAATAGAGTCCTTTGTGTGACTGTGAGTTTGCATGTGTTTAAAAATTAACATAAATAATTTGCAGTCACTCGCACTTTGTGCCGAAAAGGTTATTTTAAGTTTTTACGGAACACATTACACCTGTTCATGAATTTATGCATATCTCATCAGCTACACTTCAGTGCATAAGAAGCACTTTTCATATTCACGGGCATTATTGGTTTGCGTGTGGAGTTGATGTGCTTGTATAGTTAAATAAACGCTTACTCTCATCACAGCAAATGGGATGGCAGTTTAATAAGTAGCGCTAACTTTTTAAAATTAAATTGATTTCCAGACAAAGTCATTTCCTTGTTTAGTTATCACCTCAGATGCTGACAATATGGCGGCGTCTTCCAAATGGATTTCAGAACACATCTTTGTCAGGCATAATGGGCTGTGAATGGGAGAGGAAAAGTAATCATAAATTGGTTTCTAAGGTTGTGTTGGTTAATTAGCACCTGATTAAATGGTCAGTGGAGATGTCCACACTCACGCGCGGTGTGAGCACCATCAAAAGAATGCCCATTAACCAAAAGTGTTGGATAAGTAAAAGGAGAGATAATAAGAAATGTTTCACAGGGGCACCATGTCGAGCAAAACAACGGCACAAATGAACAAAAATTCCACATAACTTTAACAAACAACCATTAATAAATAAATAAATAAAGGGAGAAATAATGTTAATGTCCATTTCTTTGTGCACCAGAAAATGAAGTCTTAATCAGACACACTGCCACGATGTTGTGATTTCTGCAAAGGAAATGAGCTGTTATGTTCTCCACTGGCACGCTTAGAAATAAAGGTGCTAACTAAAAGCATATAGGGTTCTTTGACTTGTCCCCACAGGAGAACCCTTTTTGGTTCCATTTATAAAGGTTCCACCTGGAATGCTTTCAGAAAGTTTTAACTAGAACCTGATATATAGGGATATGCCTACAACTATTTAGGAAAGGTTCCACCCAGAACCCTCTATGTGAGGTTCTACAGAGAACATTTCAATGGTGTAATGGTTCCACCCAGAACCCTCTCAAGGGTTCTACCCAGAATCTTTCCACCTTCTGAGAGGGCCAACAAGAACAGACCCAAGGGGTTTGACCAATGGTTTCATCTAGAGCACAACCAGGGGGTTCTACTGAGAACTCTTTTATATTCCAAAGGTTTCATCTAGAACCCACCCAGGGGTTCTACCAGGAAACCTTTTATAATCTAAGAGCTTCATGTAGAACCCACATAGGTAAAATTCACAGAGTTTTATGAAGAACCCACCAATTTAAAAACAGACTTTTTATACAGGTTCCACCTATAATCCTCCTGTCCACTGAGAGTTCTATAAAGAACCTTATTGTATTCTACAGATGAGGCAAAACGCAAGCACAGGGGTTATCCACAGGGGTTCTTCTGTCCCTTTCTCGTCTCAATATACACAACCTTATATGGAGAAATTATCCATTCTCATGGTTGCTATGCTGACGATACCCAGCTCTTCCTCTTGTATCCTCGAGAAGACAACACAGTCTCTGCGTGGATCTCTTGCAAATATCTCAACATGGATGAAAAAATGCCACCATCAGCTTAACCTTTCCAAGACCGAGCTCCTTGTTATCCCAGCCAGTCCTTCTATACAACAAGAAACCAGTACCCAGCTCGAATCAACCCAAATCACATCTATAAAGTCTGCCTGAAATTTGGGTGTCATGATTGACACCCAGCTAAACTTCAACGTCCATGTGGCCTCATTTGTTCGGTCATGTTGATTTTCCCATTATAGGATCCGGAAGATCAGACCCTACCTGTCTGAGCATGCAGCACAACTCCTGGTTCAGGCTCTCATAATATCACCAAGTGACTAATACAACTTGTTACCGGCAGATCTCCCGGCATGTACATTCAGACCTCTGCAGAGGATCCAGAACATGGCGGTTTTCAAATCGGGCACATGTCATTCCGCTGTTCAGATCGTTTCACTGGCTTCTCGTTGCAGCTTGCAATCAGATTCAAAACCCTGGTGCTCGCCTACAAAACAGAACCAAAACAGCTCCTCCCCTAAACTCCCTCATTCAGGTCTATGCTCCCCCTACACGCCCTAGGTCATGATCTAGATTCTTTGCTTTTGTAGTTCCCTGGTGGCAGAACGAGTTACCAAACTCTGTTCATCTACAGAGTCCTTCTCAGTCATTCAGAAAACACTAAATACTCAGCTCTTTCGTGAGTAATTGATAGACTGCAAATATATTTCTAGATAAATAAAAAAAAATTAAAATCCCATGCATCCTATGCACTCCATGCATTGCCTCTGGCACTACCTGTGGGCACCTACAGACTCAAACTTTGCATTATGACACTTATACATGTTCGCTCGTGACTAGACCCTTGCTTGTGTTGTATTAGCTCTCACATGTACGTCGTTTCGGCTAAAGTGAAACTGTAAATTTTAAGAACACATGTAAAATGAATTGATTGAACTGACATTTGAATATTTGAGAGGGAGGATCTTGTAACGCCCATACCTTCAACAATCCTTGAAGAACCCTTTCTTGCAAAAGGGATTCTTAATGGAACCCTTACTCTTACGAAGAACCTTTGACAGACCCTTTCTTCAAAAAAGCCCTTCAGGAACAACCTTTTTGGAACTGTTTTTTGTAAGAGCGTAGGGTGGAAAAGCCCTCATTAGCAGTCGAGCTTTGCACTCTATAAAATTGTCAGTGACATCCTTCTCTCCTGCCCCTGAAGACTTGTTACAGTGTTCAGGGCAACTTGTGAAGGCATGGCAGTGTAAACTGATGTTTGAATTGTGACATGAATGCAGACAGAGAGGCAGTATTATTTTTCTGGAAGAGACATCTTTCTCCTCTAACAATGTCCCTTTTCTTTTTCATTCAGATAATCTCATTTGAGATTACATTGTTGTGCTGTCTCCCAAAGTGTCACATAGCAATTACACACTTGTAAAGACCTGCAATCAGCTGTAGAGTTCAGACAAAAGTGCATTATTCTCACTTGTAGGCTGATATGTTGGGAATTTCTCGTATTTGGTTTTTCTTCTTCCAAAAGATGCAGTGGAATTGGTTAAGTCAGCCTCTTATTGCCCTGTTTGTTTGTTAGAATAGTCTCTACCAACTCCATCCAGGGTTGAGGTCTGACAACTGGTAACATTTTGGAACAGATTCTAACTCAGGGCTCCTAATTTTGGGCTGTCACGGGAGAAAATTGACAGTCCAAAGAGAAACAGTGGTCCTAGATCACACTGTGAGACATGCTTTGTTGGCCAATTTGGAGCAGTGGAGACGGGCTGCATTAAAACAGTGGTGTGGTGTTTGCTAAGACTGCTTTGAAATGTAGCCAGTTACAGAATACAAATTATATAGCAATTTTTGTAATAAGTAACATAATCCATTATATTGGAAAATAATCTAATCTAATCCAGAGGTCTTTCACGTTTTTCAGGCCATGGACCAATGTATTGCGTTGAATACCTTCAGGTCTTCTCTCATAGCTAATGATAAGATAAGATAAGATAAGATAAGATAAGATAAGATAGGATAAGATAAGATAAGATAAGATAAGATAAGATGTTGGCTATTATGTTTAAATAATACTAACTAACTTGCAGTTATGAAAAGGTACCACACAATATTGTTGTAGGTTAGCTAGCTAACATGATTACACAAAGATTCGAGCCTGTCCTCCAACAGAAAACGACCAGAGAGGTTGTTTTTGAAAGCAGGTTTATACGACCTATACGTACGTTTACCCTAACCCTAACCCCCAAAAATAGAAGTGCTGTCAGGCTCGGCCTTGCCAGGGTTCGTACTCAGATCTCCTGTTCTGGGGGCAGATGCCCTCCTTGATGCACCACACCACTGTTCTATTGACTTTTGCTTTTCTTAATGCAGCCTGTTCTCCAACAGAAAACGACCAGAAACGCGACCAAGAAACGCTCTACTGGGTCGTATGTCCACATACGACCTATCTGGACGTATGAGAAACGCTCTACTGGGTCGTTTGTCCACGTACGACCTATCTGGGCGTATGATTTGGAGGATATGTTGAAAGATTCATGTGTAGCCTTCAGTCAAAGTTGTGTAAATTGAACAGATTTTTTTGTTTGTTTGATTTGTTTGTTTGTTTGTTTTTTATGAAAAGGCTGATTTGTCTTCGTCAGTAATGTGACGATTAACGTTAATGTGTATTTTCTTTTCAATTAAAAAAAACACAGAAAAAACAAAACAAAACAATAATTTGGTGATCCCCTGCTGTAACTCTGAGGACCCCCTCAGGGTTGAAGATCCATGATATAATCTGAATACTGTTGGATTACTTTTGGATTACTTTAGGAAAACTTGAGTTCCACAAGTGTTTTTTTTTTCTCTATAAACATCTCAAAACATTTTCAATGCATTTTTGAAAAGGGTTCTTTTTTCTCCCACCAGGTCCACTAACAAGCGGAACACAATTTTACAAAGGCCATATTTTAAACATAATCAAAAATATAATCAAGTAATCTAATAATACATTTTTTCAAAAGTAACATGGGTTGATTACATGTTTTTTTGTAATCTGATTAGGTTAATATCCTGATTACATGTAATCTGTTACTACCCAACCCTGTGACTGCTGCTCTGAGAACTGTCCTCAAATCAGCCAATTGGAATATGGCATGAGCACAACCATAGATATGTATAAGTAGATACCGCAGTGAGATTTATTTACTTTAAATGCAATTTTTCAATTGCTAAAAACAGAGTGCCACAGACAAGTCAGCAGGCATTCATGTTTGAAACAAATTGCAGTTTATTAGGCCCATCTCCACAGCTCCGTCTCCTAGAAATTATGTGTATTGAACAGAAAATATGTTTTAAGGGAAACATAATGCCGATCAAAATACATTTTCTTTTGATATTTTGAAACGTTAAAATGTTGATACTGAAGGTATCACTGAAATGTTCACTGATGATGTATTTCATTTGTTTTTTGCCAAAATAGTCAGTCTTGCAATATACTGTCTAGTCGTAATGTTAACAGAATTGTTCAAATGTCTGCAATGACTTGAGACACAAGATTTTTTTTAATTAAAATCTATTTATTTATACTTTCCCTGCCCTTAACCAAAGTGTTTGTGTTGCAGGAGTCTGTACTTTAATATATCCGCCACCCAGCCCAGCCACCTTCTTGCCAGTGCAGCGCTTTAAATAAATGCATGGTTTCAAATGAACATTGTCTGATAACATAATCAAGGCAGGAATTATGAAAACAATTTAGCAATATACAAACATAATTTGTAGGAGACAAGGTTGCAGAGTAGTGTGACAAGCAAATAACCTGTAAAATTGGTGTTACTGCACAGTACAATCAGCTAATCCCTATTCAAGCAAAACCATCCTCTTATCCAATCACCTGTTAACAGAACCAGTAATGTCAGTGGTTAATGGTCTGCACAAAAGGTCTGTGTGGGCCTGTTTTTTTTTACACTGCAACTTGCAGGATTTTCTTTTGCAATCACCAAACCCTCACAATCCATTTTTACTAAGCTTGAACCAGGGGTCTGGTTGAGTTGCTGTCACATTTCAGCAGATAATTTCTGAGCCCTCATTGACAAGCACTGTCAAAGATTCCCATGAGTGTGTCACTGTAACGGAGACATCATCTCTGACTTAGAAACCATTAAACTGCAGCAATGGAGAGCTGAAGCTGATGAACAGAAAGCTTTCCAGCCTACACGCTGACCATGCATTACGTAGTGAGTGCCCAAGCCCACCTGCAGCTTTGGAAGAAGACCCCACACTGCCAACATCTGCTGCAGGTCTCATAGGACCTGTGGGCTGTAAACTGCTCATCTGCACTTCTGAGTCTGTTTGTCTTTGCTTTCACACAAGAGTTTGAGGGATAATAAGAGCTTTGTTCTTGAAAATCCACACTCACTTTCTTAGTGCAAAAGAGAAAAACAAAAAACATTCTTACTAGAGTCAAGAATTCACCCTGAAGCTGTCTTAAATACGTTTTAGGTTAGGGAACAGGTGTTCACACTCATGAGCTGGCAGTATAATATAATCAATTATGCATAGAAAAGATTCCCCACATGCATGATAAAGTCCCTCTGTAGAACAGCCTATAGATCCAACATCTGCTGCTGCAGGAACAGGCTCTGTCCTGCACAGAAAACATAAACATTTTCACATCAATACAGGTTAAATAGATGCATCTGATTTACAGAATACATCACTGCACAGGGACAACACACTGGTCAATAGCTGGTCTGATGGGGATGTTGGTGCCTTTTTGCATCAGTGGGATTCTAGTGATGAATTCTTGACTGAGCGTGTAGAAATAAACTTCATCATTGTAATTTCTTTTCTGTCCTTTGAATTTTAAGACTTCTGTCATTTTTTAAACTTCTCTGGTGGGTTCACAGACTGTTATTATAAAGTTGATAATTACTGGTAGAGGTTTTCTATCACTTTCAGAATTGTGTGTTGTTTTTTCATAAGAACATTTACTTGCATTGACAGGACACTAGCAGTCACAGTGTTCCTGCGTGTGTGCACCAAAAGAAGGCTCCTTTTGACTCAGATATAATGTTGTGGTGCATATCTAAAGGCCCAATAAATAACAACACCTGTAAACAAAAAGGTCAGTCAAAACAGATAAATTTAATTTACTTTGGACTCCTGCAGGTCAGGAGGATAACAGCTCTATATCGGAGAAAAATGGATAAACCTTCAAAACATGTACAGTATGAGTGAATGAAATGGCATTGATCTTGTATTGTACTGGAAACAGTAAATTAGAGGAAGGGCGGGAGAATTTGAAATAGTGTGGAAACCCTTATTGGAGACTGTTGAAGGTCAATTATGAAATAGTAGCCTGGGTTCAGACATTTGAATCTGCCAGCTCCACTGAGATGATTGATTTCCTGATTATAGAAATTAAGTAACGAGTTGCCGATTCAGTCTGATATCAGACTAATAATGAAATGGCTGCGTGTTAAGTGTTTCTACCTTGTTATATGTATTGTCATATTTTTTAATCTTATATGTTTTTGTGTGTGAAAATTCTTATTACGTGCTTTATTGTTTATTGGTATGTGTGAAATATATACAGGAATGTTTTACTCCCTAATATCAGTGTTATTGGTTGGGCTCTTATTAGCATTAATTTGGAGTACCGTTTGAATGCATGACAAAGACAAAGGATTGGTTCCAAAAAAAAAAAAAAAAAAAAAATCCTGACTGCAATTAAGCAGAGCTTCCAAACAGGGTATGAAATTAAATTTTCAAAAAGGAAACATCTATCAGCCACTGACAGATAAATGTTCAAATTGACCAGCCATTCAATAGTAAATCATTATTTTATGTCTGAAATCTACCAGCCACTTTCGTATTGTACCAGCATATGGTACTCATTTGCTTCTTTACCTCCAAAGTGAGTATTTTATATTATGTCATTTAATTTTAAACAAAGCTGGTTAAATAAACGGGCCTCTCATCAGGGGCTTCCAATCAGCATTTTTTATGATCACATGGAAGCTAGGTTTTCTAAGCCACATTATTCAAGCTCTAATAATAATAATAATAATAATAATAATTTTTTTTCAAGTGAATCATATAATTTATCACATAGTATTTAGGTCATTGCTCTCAGTTTTTCATTGAATTTCTGTTTCTGGTGAAACAGCGCCCCCTGGACGAAGCGTGTGGTTACTGCCAGTCAATTAAGTCACTCTTGAAGTCAAAGGAGCAGGTGTGCTCAGCATCTGTTAATTAAAACATCAAAAACTAAGTAGAGTGGCTTTTCTAAACGGTAAATAACCGAGACACTGCAAAAAGATAAAGATAAGTAAGCCTGTCCTAACACCGGCTTCAAATAATTTCAGTAAGTCACCAAACGGAACGTTATCAACTTTATGTTGATACATAAACAACCAACGTTTTAGCCGGCTAACGTTAATTAGCAGCTAACGGTAACTAGCAGCTAACGTTAATTAGCAGCTAACGTTAATTAGCAGCTAACGTTAATTAGCAGCTAACGTTAACTAGCAGCTAAACGACGATGGGTAGGAGAACAGAAGTTAACGTAAAGTTGACGTTTAACGCCAAAATGCCGATGGTCCTAAGAGCTGAAGTCCACACAGTGTGAAGTTATGAGACTATTCAACTTTTTTCCGCCTTCACTGCTAATAGACGGTGAGTCTCGTCGCACGTCCTGTTTGTTGGACTTGCTGATGGCAGCCGTGGTGCCGTCTATTAACTGGGTGTTTTATACTGTGGATGCTGTATTTATTAGCTGATTGTGTGGTTCCTCTTTTGTGGCTGGATTTGTGTCACATTACAGTCAGTGTGCTGTAAACATACAGAGCCAAGAAGCGTCTTGATGTGGCTCCAGAGGCTGGATATACAGTATGAGTGGTGGTTTGGCGTTAATGTGTAATCAGTGATTGTGTGTAGTTTAGTTACACAGATCAGAGTCAGAATCAGGTTTCAATGCCATATAGTTTGCAGTAGTATGTTGGTGCATAGTATTAAACATAACGAGAAAATATAAATAACAATGAAAGGAAGTACTGCAAATCAAAAGGCATGGATTTAGAAATAGAAAGAAGAAAACATGTGCAATATGACCATAAATTAAATGAAAGACTGTACAGTTTGAGCACGGAATGTAGTATGTAGTATAGAGCTGCAGCGACTAATGGAGTAATCAATTATTAAATGAATCGCCAACTCTTTTGATAATCAATTAATCGTTTGAGTAAGAAAAATCGAAATTCTCTGATTTCAATTTCATAAATGTGAATATTATCTGTTCTTTTTTTTAAAATTTTCTTCTTTATGATATTAAACTGAATATCTTTGCGTTGAGGACAAAACAAGACATTTGATCAGTTAGTTTGTGTTATTGTGTGACTTTGGTGTTTTAAAAGGTTAGTTTGGATTCACCGAAATTACACAATAATACAAACAAACTGACAGATTGAGGCAGCGGAGGGCTGTACTGCAAAGGAACTCAACACAGCCAGGCTTTCTTTGCATGAGATGGCTCGACAAAACTTAAATCTCTGATCATAGATATCAAGATGGTGGTAATCTACTTTCTTTGTCAACCCAGGGTTTCTCCTTCATGATCTGTGTGTGGTCACATAAAAAAGGGGTATGATGCATCATTTGACTCTTCTTCTGCATGCGAGCTGCACACGTCAGTCAAGATGAAAAGGTTGTTATAATGGAGAGCTATGGAGAATATTTAAAAAAAATTATTACAGCGAAAAGCCAAACTGTTGCTGCAAATAAGGCAAGAGGAATGCTTGCATAAAATTACTGATGGACTTAATGAACTCTTAATGCCTGCTGTTTATTTCTAATGTGACAATTGCACATTAAGGCATTAAACTTTATGGAGCAGATTTAAATATAATGCTGTTGGTCTCACACTGTCCCATTATTAAGGAGACGAGTAAATCCCTTAGGTTTTTGGCCAAATCAAAGTAAAACGAAAGCCACTTATAGAATATTTTATGTGATAAATAGGATCGACTAATCACCTTTATAATCTGTGTTCTGAGCTGCATTATCAGCAATGCCAAACGGACTTGGCAAAAAATAATTTTCAAGCTTAAAAACAAAGCATCTGTGGCTGCTTCATTATTTTTATTTATTTATTTATTTATTTATTTATTTATTTATTTATTTATTTATTAGGGACAGTGCATATTACTAAACATTACTGTAAACATGCCAGAATTAGCCAGAAGGCTAGTTTTCATCTGTAGTCCCTGGTCAGATGTAAAGTAAGCAACCTAAAATCAATATAAAATTAAGAAACAAGTTATAACAACAATTTGAAAGGCATGCTAATTACAGTAAAAGCAGAATACAGACAATATTAAGATCAGACATGAACAGACATGGCAGCAACAAAAGCAGAGTAATGAAAACAGAGCAAATCACAACACAAGCAAGGCCAGCAGCAAACAAATGCAAGGAAGGACAGACATGACAACAAAAAATAGTGTGTGGATGATCTTCTGTGTAAAATTTTGAGTGTTAATATTGCATGAAGCAGACCATTAAAACATAAGTGCATTACCAAACGGAGGTTTATTTGACAATGTGATGCATACAGTCTGTGTTGCTGTGATATGGTTTTATTTGGTGAATTTACAAACGTACTGTTCAGCAACTTATAGTGTGCAGTTTAGAAGCCATATAACTGATAAAGTACATCATAAGGAAAAGAATCAGTGGAAGAGTGTCACTGTTACATTGGATTTAATCTGAAACTTTGAACACAACCTGCTCCGGATCAGGTTATGAATTCAGCACCAAGTTACCGTGGTGATCTAGCGAGGTTAAAAGAGAGCACCTTGCTAACCCATTCATCTCGCTTCGTAGTTCACCCTTCAGTAGACCTGCAACTCCTGTAGTCTGTAAGGTAAAAAATTTTGCCAAAGGAGTCTGGTTGAGTGAGAGAGTGTGATATTTGACTTATACAACAAGGGAAACTGATGAAAATATTGTAAATGTAGTGTACACTTAATGTGATATAAACTTGTTTTTTAAAGTGGCTAAATGTGTTTTAGTTTCTATGCTGGTACTCATTTCTGCTTCTTCTAACTGGGGGCAGGGTGAATGGCATTTATTGTAGGCTGATTCACTGACTATGGATAAGTACCTCATACAACCACACTTCAAATAATCTGAACTATCCTTTCAACTATTGCGTGATCTGTGGTTGTGTGTAGGTGATACAGATGGTCTGGTAGTTGCATCTTAGAAATTTTTGTCCTTGTTTTGTTTTTAACCAAAACAAGGATGTATTTGTCTGATGTGTTTTTTGTATTTTAAGAAGGTAACGTGTGATATGCACATTTTCTTTTTCGGTTTGAACATAAATTTAAATCTGATTTAAATATCATTCTGAGTTGCACAAGAAACTGAATGTTCTGTGGTTTTGTTCCTCCAGGACAATGTGACAGTACCTCAGATTAAAGTATTTTTCTCAGTCAGCTTTAAGAAGGAGGGGAGGGCTGGGACACTCACAGTAGAGCACTGTGAAACGGCCTCAGCAGGTAGCCTAACTGTATTAAAATTAATGGGCAGGGGCTCTCAAAGTTGGACTAAGGCTTGATTTTAACATACTTTATTTTCAAACATTCTAACATATTTTCCAACTATTTTGTGCTTAATTTGAGAAAAGATGATTTGGCGAGAGCCTGCTGTCTTGTTTTTTCATTGGTCCTTTATTTTTTAAAAGATTTGTTGCTTCTTCCCTGTTGTCTTCAGTGTTAACGTTAACAAGTTAAACGTACTACAATGACTTTGTAACTGGTGATGAAACAGTCTCAATTTAATACTGATGCCCTACATGAGCTACATAATCAAACAAGACCAGTTCTAGTTTTCTAGTTAATGCCTGCCATCAGGTAGAATTCTCCTTGGAATCAGATGAATTGATAAACGCAGTAATTCTCAAAGTGGGGTCCGTGGCACTCTGCCAGGGAATCTGTGATGTGTTATCAGATTCAATCATCTAAAATCTAAAATTGTTCCAATTCCAGTTAAACCAAAACTTAAGCATGCGTCATATGTTACTGCACAACAATACAGCCAGTCAGATATCATAGTTAAGAAGATGGACAGATTCTTGAAAACGACTATCTGAGGTAATGGATGAAGTAAATAAGAAATAAAAGAATGGAAATGCGATGGCGAGCATCTCCAGTATGGCTTTATTGAAATGGGCCGGCTGAAATGTCTTATATGCCTGCAGTGTCTCCCACTGAATTGATGAAGCCTGCCAAATTGTGTTTTATTTAGCTTCTGTGTATACTAAGAGTGTGTGTTTGTGTATGTTCTGAAATGCACTTCTAATTGCCTTTTATACTTTGTTTAGGTACAGTGTTACTTGCAGATAATTGAATTTGTGTCAGTTGCATTTTTTATGGTTAGTTTGTGCTGAGATGGTGTAAATATTTTATACATGTTTGTAATACATGTCTAATATCCTTCTAATACATCTTTTGTGGTGATCTTTCACATAAGTAGAAGTGTAAACACAGTCTACATCTAATCCCTGTTATATTTTCTATCTTGTACGAACTTGATTTAAGGAAAAAAAAAAAGAGATTTATTTGCAACACACTGACCAGAAAAGCCTGTTTACATTTTCTCAGGCAAAGGTCCATTGAGTAATATAGGAGTACTCCAGTTTAAAAAAAAAAGAACCAGGAGATTTTAATTTAGATAATTTTATCTTTGACGTTATAGTTTTGGTTATGGTGGTGGTGTGGACAGAGCAGATTAAAATCTTTCTTTTGCTTTTCCTCTTTAGTGCAGTCTGTCTGTTGACTTTGCTTGTTGTGTGCATATATTTGGAGAAGTCAGCCTAGATAGAGAGAGCAGGGGAGAGGCTGCAGCATGATAATACATTACACCAAAACTTTAAATGAAGCTATAGCATCAGAGCTTTGCCAGAATTTTATGTGGCAAACTAAGCTAAACAGTTACTGTATAGCACATACAGACAGCTTTGGTTTTGGCTTGTAACGATGTGCTACAGTGCACACAACCAAAATGTAAAAATGCAGGTGCATCTTCCTTTATGTAGATGTGGTTCAGCTTTAAAAAGTAGGACAATGAACAGAAAACAAAAATCTGCAAACTATGTCAGACATCAGTGGTTAAAGGGGGTGGTAATACTTGATATAATAGAAAAGGTTTTGTATTGTTTTCTGTTTATAATTCTAGTTTGGCACATTAAGTGTTAAACACCTCTTTATTATATTAAAAAATCTGTCTTAGTAATACAGTTAACAGTGTCTGACATGCAGTTTCCACACCAGTGCTTTACCCCTTAAGAAGCATCTATATTGAAATTTTAAGAAAGACAAATATACCATGATATATGCTGTTAGTTTCAGGGACTTCAAATTATACCGTGATATAGGCTAAATTTTAAGCCATACCTTCCAGCCTTAGGTGAGACACTTGAATTTTCACATTTCGTCAGGCCATTCAGTATCTTCTCGCAGTTACATTGGCATAGAAGAAGTTCCTTACTCTGGATGTGGTGGAGATAATCGCAAAATTGCACACAGAAGGGAGGCCCTCCGGTTCTGGATTTACTGGAGACTCTGGGTCTTATGTATTTTGTATTTGCTGCAGGAGATTAAATGTGTAGGTACAGTTTTGTGAAGGTGATGCAGGTGAGGGCTTTGGTCTTTGAAGACTTTACTCTGCAATGCATTTTTCTCTCGTTCCCCCAGCAGTTTATGTGAGATGGTTTGATAAGAGGTGTGATAAGATTCAGATTCAGTAAGTAGATCTGAGGTCAGATTGAGACTCGAATGCAGCTTTCACTCAGGCACTTGATGTTTGTGCAACTGTACCTCACCCTGTTCCCATTATCTTGAAAAATCTAACAAACACAGCCTACACTTCCAAACCACTCATTCTCACTGATATGCCCTAGTTTTCCATATGTTGCGGCTTCAAGTGAGTCTGTTGCAAATAGGTCTCTCAGGGGCACAGGTTTGATAAGACAAATTCTTTAATCCTGACAGGCAGGCAGGTTTAGCTCAACAGATACAGTAAATCAATCAATGTGTCTGAGAGGTAGCAGCCCTCTGTATCGACTGTGACCCACCTCCCTCTACACACACACTTTGTAGGACACGCTACACATTGATGGCTTGTGATATAGTCTGTCCTCACGTTCCAGCTCTGTACATACTAGAGCCCAACCGATGTATTGGCTGGCCGATATTATTAGCTTAGTATTGGCCTATCACAGCTATATTGGTCTATATCCGTATCAGCATGTATGTTGTCTGATGTGCTTTTTTTTAACGGAATGTAATGCAGATTGTTTTTATTTTTTAGCTTTTATGAAAGATTTATAATTAGGTTAGGTTGTACACACTTCACTAAATCATTAGTAAGCTTTATAACACCTATAATAAAAAGAGCAACAGTGACCTATTACATGCCAAATAGTGACCCCACCTTTATCTGTACTGTTAAGCCTCAGATCTCGGCTTACTTAGCTTAGTCTTCTCCATCAGTGGTATGGCTGCACAATATGGTAAAAAAAAAGTCATATTGCGATTATTTTGACGATTGGGATACTCGGTATGAGTAGTGGAAATGATCATTTTTGAATCCCAATTTTCATTTTCACTGAGAAAAAAAAAAAAAAAAAATTAAAAATGATGTGATATTTGTTGTGGCTGTACCAAACAACATGTTTTCTTCCATCTGGAGACAAGAGTTTTAGGCCAGGGCATCTCTGCAGCACTGCAGTAGTTCATTATAATGCTGTTTTGTCACATTTTTTCTTGATTAGAAAATTATAGAGTTATGTGATTTGGATATTGCACTTGGCCATTTGCAATTTCGATAATATTGCGATTAATTGTGCAGGCCTAATCAGCAGCATTTGTCCCTGTCAGCATCATTTAACCACCATCAGCATATTATAATCTTATTCTTATCTTAAACTTAAGTGGTAGAAAGTCATTAATAAATGGTGATGGGTTTTATACTTTACCACTTACTCCATTTTGCCAGTTATAAATGGTAGCAAGTCATTATTAAGATTAATTAGTAGTAGGCAATAACTGGATCTTGCCACATAGTGAGCCCTCATTGATCTACGAAAATTGTTATAACTTGTGTATAATTGTTAAATAATGATGTTTAGTGTTTACAGCCAAATTAATAACCTAATTCCAAACCATTCATAGATCATTGTAAGGGTAGTCTTATTATAAAGTGGTACTAGTTATTTACAGTCTAATTCTTAAAAATGAAAGTGAAAGTTTACATGTAAATTGTTTCAATGGCCTGATGTCATTTTAGACAGTTAAGTTTATTGTAGAGTTGCAACAATTAATCGATTAATTGATTATGAATCAATTATCAAATTAATCACCCACTATTTTGATAATAATAATTGATTTCAGTTATTTATTTATTTATTTTTTTTACAAAGTACAGGTCAAAATCAGGTGTCTTTACTCCTTTTTGACAGTAAGCAAATATCTTTAGGGTCTGGGCAAACCAAGACATTGCAGGATATCATCTTAGGCTTTGGGAAACATTGATGGACATTTTTCACCATTCAGACATTTCATAGATCAAACAACTAATCGATTAATTGAGAAAAAAATGATCAGATTCATCAACAGTCATTAGTTGCAGCCCTAAGTAGTAGTATGCAGTAACTGGATCTTGCCAAATAAGGAGCCCACATTGACATATGAAGACTATGCAATATCTTGATTATAATTGTCTATTAATAATTGTGTTTATAACTGCATTAATAACCTAATTCTAAATATTTATAGATAATTTTTAAGGGTAGACTCTTTGGAATATGGTACCTGGTTATTTATAGGCTAATTATGAGAAATACTTGTGAAAGTTTACTGTTTCAGTGCCCTGATGACATTTTTGGCAGTAAACATTGTTGTTAAACTGCAAAATACTGTGCCTCCATTACATATACTTGTCAAAAGTGTTGCAAAAATGGAAATATGTGTATTTATGTAGTTTTAGATTCTGAATTAAGAATATTGTCTGATATATTGACATGGGCATCAGCCCCAAAAATCCAGTATCGGTCAGGGCTCTTGTACGCTAAGCTGTTATGGTTTGTATTCTGAAAAACAAGGTTAAAAAAAAGTGTATTTGACCCACAAGATGAAGTATGCTAGGCATCATTACCAAGCAGCGCTTAGAGTCAACAGGAGGCTGGAGATGGTTCACCTCATGCCATCTTTTCACTGGACCATTAACCAGCCTCACCGAGCAGGCGAGTGAGAGAGCAGCTTTCAGCGCCAGAGGCTTTGAGAGACCAGCACGTTTGGATATATTTTAACCTGTAGATTCAAGATTCAAGCCTGCCCTCTGAATCATATTCAATCCAGGCCCCAAGGTGTGCATGTGATGATAGGTAGGAATTGAAAGCTTTATAAGGGAGGAAACCTGGTTGCCGTGATGAATAACAAGTAGCACATTTTTTCCCCACAAGGAGAGCCTAAACAAGAGTATAGGAGACTCAGTGAATAAAGGATAAGACTCTGTATCTGTAAAGATGGAGGGTGGGAACTGAGGAATATGGGGGTGTGTATTTCATCATTATAGCAAGATGTTAGTCATTGAATCAGTCAGTCAGTGAAGGGGAAGTCAACAGTTTTTAATATGCTCTTCTGATTCCCTCATGGTTTCCTTTCAGAGCATCTTCATCCTTTTTAAGCGGCATGAGATTTCTCCCTCTGCTCTTCCAGGGCAGGAGAATCAGGGCTTGTTCTCACATTTCAGTCTATTTATCTCCTGCTACATGCAGGCTCAGTGATCTTAGCCCTCCATTAGCCTGCACAGAAAAGCATCCAGTGCAAGTAAACAAAAAATTTAGGAATGGCCCATTTCTTCTTTCCCCCCACTGTTCTCAGCCTTGTCTTCCAAATGACTTACGGTATCTTCAAAACAACACATTACATTCACCGTGTGGAAAAAGCACAGCTCTGGCCTCGTGTTAATAAGCCTTGTTTGCATGTCCTAAAATGTCTGTAGCTGGCACAGAAACGGAGATCTCTCTCTGGTGTGGTTGTCATAAAGTTGATATTTCGAGAGATAAATTGCACCCGTGTTTCCTCAGGGTTCTCAGCGTAGAGAAATCAAACGGCCACAGTCAGCTATTGCATAATATCATGTCTTAGCAAGATTTACCACATATCTCAGGGTTCTAAATAAATCACAACTGTCAACTACATTTTGCTGTTTCTGTAATTAATGTGCCCCAGAGTTGAAATATTCAAGCTCCTCGCTCCCCCCTCTCTTTATATCCAGCAGTGACAAAACACATCAGATGTCAAGGGAAAGAGATTGAAATCATTTGAATCATTTTGTTTTCTGTAAAAATGCATTTGTTGTATGCAAATGAAGGGGGTGTGGTTATCCCATGGAGTCAGATGTAGCAAAACTGAACACAAGACGAAAATAGGCCAGTATGACGACAAAGAGTACAGTGCTGAGGTGATTTCTTTTCAGGTTTGGCTCCTGGCACCTCTACCATCCTGCTCTGTCTCAACTCTCTGTGATTTAGAGCTGCAACAATTAGCTGATTAACTGATTAGTTGTCAACTATTAGATTAATGATGAAATTGTTTAAGAAAAATTATAAAAATTCTTTGATTTCAGCTTCTCAAAGGTGAATATTTCCTGCTTTCTTTCAGCCTCTATGATGGTAAACCAAATACCTTTGGCTGAGGATGTCGCCTTCGGTTTTAAGAAACAGTGATCAACATTTGTCACCATTTTTTTGACCAATCAACTAATTGATTAATTGATTAAATGGTTGACTGGTTGGTCAGCAATAAAAATAATCATTATTTGCAGCCCTGCTGTGATTTACAGGGTTTTCTGATGAACAGATGACTTCACTCGCTGCTTGAGTAGCTAAGTGCTAATAACTGTAACCAGGGTTGGAAATTAACTTTTAAAAATGTGAACATCTACCAGCCATTGACAGAAAATGTTCAAATTCACCAGCCACTCAGTATTAAATCATTGTTTTGTGTCTGAAATCTACCCACCACTTTCATATTTTACCAGTAGGTCCCAACTTCTCAAATGTGAAAAATTCCTGCTGTTTTATATTGTTGAATATCTTTAGGTTTATCACCTGGGGTTTCTGGGAAATTGTAATGAGTGTTTTCATGATTTTCTGATATTTTATAAACAAAATGATTATTTTGAAAAAAAAAAAAAGTGAATTGATAATGAAAATAATCATTAGTTGCGTCCCTACACTCCTTCAGGGTGAATTCTCATGTCCAGAAAGTTGAAACACAAATAGTCAAATAATATTGCATATCCTGGGTTTACCTTCAAACTGAGCAATTACTGCATCTCTTACTCTGGGACATTGGCAGCAACTTTATTGCAGTAACAGGTATAATTAGCTATCTACTGTATTGAATTTCACAACTGAAAAGATCTTTAAATTATTATTAAAGATCAGAAATTAGAGTGCTCTGAGGACTGTGCAGTAGAAATTTTCTAAAACTGATACTGATATACTGATAATTATTGAAAGAGAAACACTTATTCCTGCTGATTTCCCTCAGGACTGTAAAGATGATCTGAGTAAAAGATGGATAAGAAATTACTGTGGAAGCTGATTCTGATTAGTTGTATCCTGGCTCCTCAGCAGCATTTATACCTGCCTTGGTTGTGTAAAAATGCTTTAGGTGGTATAGAATAAAAACAGGAGCACAAATGAACTAAACAAGTGTCATAATTAGAGGAAACTAAAATACACGGTCAGCTAATATGCCGATTGTGTTGAATGCTTTACCTGTAATTTTCTATAATTTGGTTCACTTTGTTGCAGCCTGCACTATAGCCAGTTGTGCTTTGAGAGGTAGTTTCCTCTTTTCGAACTGTTTACTCTGACAACTGTAATCAGTTATTATTGTGAAGTATTCAAAAATGGAGGGAAACACAGCTCAGACCCTGCAAGGCTTGGTTGAGGTGCTGCAGCGTAAAAAACACTTTGAAAAACAAGAGAGAAGAAACCCCACATTCAGGCTGCACAGATCTGAGTGAGTGGAGGCTGCTTTCTATTGTGAAGTATGACACAAACTGGTATCAAGATTGCTCTTTGTCTCAAATGCATAGTGTGACAGCTGGCAATAAAGACTCTGTTCATCAGGACTGTTTCTGTAGTGATACACGGGGGCGTATGAAGGCTTGAAGATTTACTGTCAAAATTATGCACATACAGTACTAACAAGTGTGCAGTGATGGAATTTTTTATACTGAAAAATTCCCTTCTCTTAAGAAAAAAAAAATAAAAGCCTATGTTATATTTTGTAACATTTGCATATAATGATCCTTCAATCCTTGAATTGATGACATACCATCTTAAAGGTCCAGTGTGCAAGATTTGTGAATTTATTGGGGAGTATGGCAGAAAGATAATATTCATAAGTGTGTTTTCATTCATGTATATTACCTGAAAATAACATTTGTTGTGTTTTTGCGACCGTTTACCATTACCGTTCACAGCCACCATAGGTTCTCCGACTCTTGGAAAGGAAGGGTGAGTTGAGGTGTTAACAATCTGCAAGCTCACCCTTACATGGCACTAAATCCACCCTGTGTCTTTCAGTTGTTCTTAAACTTTAGATTGATTGCAGCAAAAAAGGTCAGTCGTCCTCTAGTTTTTCTTTATTCTGTGTAGGGATATGGCCAATTTGTCTGTTTTATAACATTATAAACTGATTATCTATTAATCCAGAAAATGACTGACAGATTAATCGATAATGAATATAATCAATAGCTAATGCCCTACTTGCGATACCAAACAACTGGAGTTCTTGCAGGCTTCTGATTGTCTGTGGATTTCTAAATGCAAGGTAGTTGGTTGAACGGTGACGAGAATGGATGCCAACAAACCTACACCCCTGACATTTTTTCAAGGACACGTTTAAGCACATGACTTCTGCATGTCATCACCCCAATATGAAGGACCACTGTAAAGACTTTTGAGTAATTCGGCAATGGATTTTTTTTTTTAACTCTCTTATTGTTTCTACTCAGTTTTAGCAAAGAATCTTGGATATTGTTCTCAGGCTCTGTTGAGTCTCTATAGAGACTGACTTGTGAGTCTACACAATATGATACTAAAAATGGCAGTGCAGCTTACAATAATAATACAATAAAACTGCTGGCAAAACGAAACATTGAATGTTTTGTGTGAGAACAGTGTCAGAATTTTTCAGGCAGGGAAAAGCTTGGTTGATGTGCTGAAAAGGCAGATCAGTGACAGATGGCAGGCTCAGTTTAGTGTATTGCACTAATTGCATTGCAGCTTTCTGTTTTGTTGCTAAAAAATTAAGGTATTACCTCCAGACCACTTACAAATGTGAACAAAGAGCAACATTGAAAGTTTGATCCATTCTTATCGATGCATCCTTTTAAGGATCATTTCCGTTATTTTTTCTTGCAGTAGAAACATAGTGGCAGCCTCTTCTAAGCTCCCCAGTCCTTGTGTGCAGCTTAGCCCTGCTCTCTCCATTCATTTTCCTCAGGGCAGCCTTCCTCTACCTTCCTATTGATCTGCTGTGCAGCATCAACATGCTGGAGTGTCAATTAGAGAGCCCCTCCTGCCCATCTGTGAGAGGAGAGCTACAGCACATCTCTAAAAGTTTCCCTCGCTGGCTTTGCCAACCAGCAGATGCTCAGGTCTCAGAAGATGAAGAGGGCAATACTCTGCTGAAAATAAATATACATTTATATCAGATGCATCCTTGTTTGTATTTATTATGCTCCTTTTGCAATACTGATTGGACTGTAAAATGCTTGGGCTTGAGCTGTGAAATGTGAAGTGGTGGAAAAATATGAGGGAGTTTCAAGGTGTAGGGGGGCTGGTCTGCACAACACATACTTCATCTTCAAAGAGAACACTTCTTAAGTTTTTTTCAGGTGAAGTGCATTTGTAAGGGCAGGTGGGTTGAAGAGAGCGGAGGGGATGCATACTCCTGAGTGAAAAGAAATTCTGTTTGTAGCATCGTAGCAACACGAGTCTACAGTGTGTTTGCAGAGCTTTCTGGATCACATCTTCCCCAATGACTTTGTTATTTATGTTCTATTAAAGCACAAACTGTCTCAAGACCCCTCTCAAACATCAACAAGCCATTGCAACACTTCCCAAATATTAAAATGATTTGTGTACTTGAAAACTAGTCTTGGTGACAGATGTGTAGGCGAAGTGAGACCGACACAATGTAAAACACCACCCACACTGTGTCTTCCTGTGCACATTGAAAATCACAGTTTTATTCGATAATGTTTCAGTCAAGATTCTTACATAATAAAGTTGCCAATGTGCAGAAAGTAAACACAGAACATCTTTAAACTTTAGGGGATATATTATTGTAAAAACTTTTCACAATTGAGGTGTTACTGTATAGATTCAGCTGCTGGTGTATCTCGCATGGCCGTCTAACAACACGTTTATTTGCCTGAAGGTTATTGTATGGCCTTTTGAAACAAATGCATAGTCTGTTCTGAAACATGCTTTTGCACCTGAGGAAAGGTTGTTCTCCTGATATGAATCTCCTGTAATTCCTGCAGCTGTCTTTGACATTTTGTAGCTGGTAAGCATTTGTGTTGTTTCTCTCAAGTCTCTCTTGTACATGTTTATTGAGGAATGCCATTACCAGCAGATCTCTAAATATAACACCACTTTTTGTTTTCTCATTCAGCACCCTTGTAACTTGTTTTCTGTTTGAGAACTGTATTCATTGCAGTGCCTCAAAATCAAACCAAACCGAGGTAGGTTTACAGTGTGTTAGGCTGTAACATGAGCCACAGAATCAAATCTGTGTTATTGTGTGTGCAGTTAGCAGTAGTTAGCAGTTAGCTACTTTAGCAACAAGCAGGGTACCAAATTAACTTTTTTGTCCGCTGCCCAAATGGCAAGTGAATGTTAAAATTTTGCCTGCAAATCACTAGATTGCCTTTGTTTTTTGGCTGCTAAGGGAAGCAAATCTACCAGCCACTTGCATATTTTACCAGCATTTGGCTGGTGGCTGGTGCTGAGTTTGTGTTTGGACAACAATTAAAGCTATGTGTCCTTCAGAAAACTTCTCACTTCAACAAGAGTTGAGGCAGGACAGGATGCCAGGGGTCCTAAAATAAATAAATAAGGAAATAAACGTCCCCTGAAATGTTTTTATTTATTTATTCAACTGTGTTTATATTAACATTTAGATTTATATTTACTATGTATTACCTAATTTATATAGCCGTTTTTATTTAATATCGACTAAAATAGCATTTAATCTACATCAGTTATTTGAGGGTATTGATCATCAGTATATCAAAGAGAAAATTAATTGGCTTAAATTTTGATTATAACATAAATCAAAAACTCTCCACCTTCTCAGTTGTGACGATTTGCTGCTTTTCTATGCCTCTATATGGTTGCAAATTGAAAATGTTGGGGTTTTGCTGATTGGATAAATACAGCAATCTGAAGAGTCACTAGTGGTGTCTGGTAGGGATGTTCCTGGCGACTAATTTCACTATGTAGATTAAACACAAAATTTAATTTAGACTAGTCGGCTAGTCTAGCACTAAGAAAACAGTCAGAAAGCAGTTAAAATTGAGCAGAACTGATTAATTTATAATGTTAAACACCATCCGAACAAAATACTGTGTGTATTAAGAGCCATTTAAAGCCGTTAATCACAGTCAACAATCACCAAATCATACTTTAAATGCCCTGAAATGTGTGCTATGCGCGCTAAATGTGCAACTCAAGCCGTACAAAACATTACAACAACTCACTAAGTGCTTCAACTTTTCAGACCAAACAGGATCACTGCGTCTGCAGGTAAATGACCCGGAGCTGATGTTAGCTGCCAGTCCTGCTACACAGTGTGGCTAAATTTAGCATTAGCAGCAGCAGCAGCTCCGCTTGCAGGTTTATGTCTGTGTCTGTGCTTAATGTGGTCACATGTTGCTCCAGTCGAGTGATTATATATCAGCTTATTATGTTGCAGTCTACATTCAACATTATTTCCATTGTCTAGATGAAAACACTGCCAAATCGTGCTGATTTTATGAGCTGTCATCTGTCTGACTTTGCTGATATAAACATCTGGGGCTGCCGTCAGTGCCGTGGTAACATGCCACAGCCCCGACTAGTGGCGGGCAGCTGCATAAAATCTTAGAGGCGACAGATAACTGACATTGTGCGTGAATGGAATATTTGATAAATAGTGTCGACTAGTATTGCTGGTGCCGACTAGCGAGGGTGTCGACATTTAATTCATAGTTGACTAATCTTGCGCATCTCTAGTGTCTGGGATATTGTGATGAGTGTTTTCATGATTTTGTGATTATATCTGCAAAATAATTGATGATTATTTGGAAAAAAAATCAACAGATGAATTAGTAATGAAATAATTAGTTTCGTCCCTACACTCCTTCAGTGTTAATTCTCATGTCCACAAAGGAGACACAAATACCAAAATGATACTGCACATACAGATGGAGCAATTAGAACACTTCTTACCCAGCGACAATGGCACTAACTTTACTGCAGTAACTAGTCATAATTGGATGTCCTCTACATTGAATTTCATCAGTGAAAAGATCTTTAAATCATTATTAAAATTAAGTAATTTGGTGCTTGTAGGAGTATGCAGTCGAAATGTTCCGATACTTGTTTTCTGTTTTAGAAAAATGTTCATTGCCATCCCTCAAAACCAAACCAGAACTGCAACAGGTGTGTCAGGCTTGAGAACTGTAATAAGAGCCACACAATGGAGTCTGTGTTACATACAATATATTACAGCTGAGTTCTGGACATGAGATACACAGTGAAAACATTGATGATGTGTAACCTGATTTCACTGAGTATGCTAATAGTGCACTCTCTATTCGGTTACTACATCACTACATGTCACATTGAATGGAGCTCTGAAAGGTGAGTCACTACCATGGTAGGGCTTGATTAAAATGGGATTCATAGGTTTCAGCAGAGTGATGGTAGTTTCTGAAATGATTTATTCAGAGGATATAGCCAGCCCACCCCCATAGCACTGTCTGAGATCTTAAAGATTAAAGAATGAATTACCTACATCCTGGTCAAAGTGGAACCACTATAAGATATTCATCTGGAACAAGACAAAACAGGCTGATTAACATGATAATGCTCGGTGTAATCTTGTGAGGCAAAAGATCTTTTTCCTTTAGTTGCACTTGAGATACTCCTTCAGATTGGCTAGCTGTTTTTCAGTCTGAGGGAGACATATGAGCTGTCTCCCCACCAGCCTCTTCTTTTGTACAAACATGAAGTTTGATGACATATGTCTTGAAATCTGCAGTCTTGCAGAACAGAACTCTTCAATGTTTACAGCTGTATTTTTCCCTTTTGCCTATCTATACCGAGCTGTGTTGGCAGCTCGCTGCCGTCCCCTCAGTGAATGCTCTGATGTTAGATATGCTGGTGCATGGTTTCTATTTGGTGATTGGGGCTAAGGTGAGCTGGCTGCCTTTCTAGTTGTCATGTGCTCTGCAGCAGTTAAAGTGGACCTGCAGTGAATCAACTCTGAAAAATTACTTCTCACTCAGTAGGAGATAGTTGGGTGTATTCAAAGGACCTTGTCACTTCCAATATGCTCTCAATGAATCTCAGCCGTTGCCGATCCAAGGCTTCAACCCACTCCGCTGGAAAACCAATGTCTACAGCCCCATTCTGCGACTGTGTGCAGGGAGATTGTCCCTTCAGAGCCTATTACAGCTTCAGGAATGAACAGGGTGTAGATATGTACATACAAGATAGCTTGTAGTGGCATATTTTGCGTTTATATGGGATGCATGTATTGTGTGCGTCAGAGGGAGACAAGAAGAGAAGGGAGGGAATGAGAGTGTCAGAGTGGGTAGACATGCATTACAGATGGAGCTGAGAAACTCAAAATCCAGCTTTAAATCCGCAGTACGTACCACACCAGCTTGTTTACAACTGTTGAATCTGTACAGAATCTGCATCTAATAACTACCACACCAGTGAAACAATGAACAGAACCACATGAACACAGATGGAGTCAGACAGATAGCCGAAACAGTCGATTGGTCGATCGACAGAAACATAATATCCAACTATTTTGATAATCAGTTAATCTTTTATGTAGGGCTGGGCAGTATAGCAATGTTTAATTTCAGTTGATATAGATAGTTATTGATAATTATTAATGACCTATTTTTAATAAAGACCAGGAGAAAAATGTTGAATTTAACCTCTTTACTTATCAAAGCACTTAGGTAATAGACTTAATAGACTCAATAGACTAGGTTTTAGGCTTCAAGTTTTCAATGTATTGAAGTTAAGTGTGTTTCTATGTGTGATCAGTATGTGTAAAATATTTATATCCCTTCATGGGCTAAATTACAGGCACCAGTGATCCGGATGATATTTCAGAAAATATACAGTATCTTCTGCTGTGTTAATGGCTGCTTAGAATCAGAAGTCAGCTTTCTTCATGCGGTGCTTTCTTAAGGTGGATATTTTTCTTCTTGCCAAGTTTGGTTATAAAAGCTACTCTCCATCTGTAATGGCATAATTACAATTTAAAACTCATTTCTTTGACCATACCCCCATTGGTTTGTTGTACTTTTCCACCCTGCGAGGCAGAGACTCAGACATGCTTAAGAGACTCTGAGACCCATGTGTGAATTCCATTATAATATATGTAATTGATTTTGCCTGTAGTAAGCAGAAATACCTGAGTAATACTGCAGTGGTCCATTTGGCACAAAGAGGTATCAGCCTCATCAGTAGCCTATTCAGTCCTTTTGAACTTCCCTTCAAATCCTTAATGTTTCTAATGATTCGACAGGCTTTGAAGAAGTAATGTGGCAGCAGTGGTGATACATTTTGTAGAAAATAATCATTTCCAGCAAAGTACCAACGCAGAAGAGCAACCTAACTACTACTGCCAATGCCTACAGCATCGTCTTGTCTTACTGGAACCATAACACAGTTTCAATTTGCCAGGTTGATATAAACTCAACAGCAGACACAGCAAACATAATAGTCAGATTATGACAATATTGTGATAGAAGCTGAATGCATCCGCCAACAAGGTTGATGGGTGAGAATGAAGCGTAGAGATCTGACACTCAGCCCTGTCAACCTTGAGGGTTCATGGAAACCTTTAGTATTCAAAATGGTAGATGTAGGAAGGTTGTATAAGAGAAAGAAATGAGTTTGGGAGCAGAACTGTCTCTTCATTCCACATAATGCTGCAGTAAAAAGGTTAAGCTAAAAAAAAAGCGGTATTGAAAAGCTCATACCAATACAAATGCCCTTTTTTCTGTTTTCTCTGTGCACTGTCTCACTACTCTTCTCTTTTTCATCTTTCAGGAATTCGCTCTGAAGCCTGTGGACCTAAGCAGGCCTGAGGGCTCTGACATATACCAAATCCTTGCCCAGGGGAACGGGAGAGATTAAAAACTTCTGATTGAGGTGGAGAGGAAAGAAACACAGAGAGAGAGAGACAGAGAGAAGGGTAGAGACAGAGAGAAAAAGCTTATCGTTCACCTTTGTTCTTCCCTAATGCCCCAAGTGAAGGATCTCCATAGGCACGTCTGTGAATAACAGCAGACGCAAGAGCAGCTGCCCACCACTGTGGTCAGATGATGGAGTGAGAGAGTGAAAGAGGAGAAGAGAACAGGATTACTTCCTGTGAAAAGTGCCAAGCTCATATTCTACATTAATTGAATGCCTGGGAGAGAGGAGAGACATGAGAGGAAGCCTTTTCTGTGCCAGCTGCTTCAAGAGGTATTGCAATTAACCCTCTGGCCATCATAAAATAATACCTGGCTTCTGTTGTTTTTCTGATTGCTGGGTTTGGTTGAACGGTGTGGATGTGCGCTCGGGCTGTGGTCATGTTTCAACCCCCAGCGTGCAGACCGGATCGGACCGGCTGTCAACGAAATGGCCTGATCGTGCCGCTGCTGCTGCTGCTGCTTCTCTACGGTTCCCTCAAGGCCGCTCAGGCTGCCAAACCCAAAGGGCCCGGACACACACATTTGAACTCCATCCGCATTGACGGGGATATCTCCTTAGGTGGGCTCTTCCCAGTACACGCCAGAGGCCACGATGGCAAGCCATGTGGGGAGCTGAAGAAGGAGAAGGGTATACACAGACTGGAGGCCATGCTCTTTGCCCTTGACCGCATCAATAATGACAATAATCTGCTGCCTAACATCACACTGGGGGCTCGTGTCCTGGACACCTGTTCCAGGGACACTCACGCCTTGGAGCAGTCGCTCACCTTCGTGCAGGCTCTCATCGAGAAGGACGGGACGGACGTCAAATGTCTGGGTGGCGGATCGCCAATCATCACCAAACCTGAGAGGGTGGTGGGCGTCATTGGAGCCTCGTCCAGCTCTGTCTCCATCATGGTGGCCAACATACTACGCTTGTTTAAGGTAAGACATCAGCACACTTAAGCTGTTTTTCACATATGTACTCCGAACAATGTCCTGAGAATCAGGTTGAAACATATTCTGAATTCGCTCTTTCACACACGTAGCACACAACAGGAGATTGTCCGTGTTTGCTCGTGTTGGACGTACTCATGCTTTTTTATGTAAGCATGGCCCCTGCAGTGTGTACCGGATGAAGAGGAGGACTAATTTGTAATTAAAGTTATTTTTGTGTTGATGTCAATACAAATCAAGTCTTAAAATTAACTGTGATGGAAGTGGGTGGGGGTGATAGACACAATATTTTATATCCATTCTTTGGACAACAATACAGTATTTGCTGATATCACAAAGTCTGCCTCGATACGATTTTGATTTAATATGGTGCCTGCGATCGACAAGTTTTTGACTGAACTCTTTGAGACATTTGTGACACAGACCTGCCATGCCAGATCGATATTTTCACTTTGCATCAATCATATTGGATTGTTCAACATTGAATTGATATATTGATCCAGATCAGTGTATCATTACACCCCTTTTATGTTGATATCATCATATGGGTCTAGATATCATCTTAGATTGGGACATGGTTAAATTGACTGTGATGTAATATCTGAATTTACTAGACTGTTCTAGCTGTTCTGTTATTTGCCTTTACCCACTTAGTCATTATATCCACATTAATAATGAGTATTTATCAAAAATCTTTTGTGAAAGCACCTACAGTATTGTTGCAATATTGATATTTAGGCATTTGGTTGAAAATATGGTGATATTTGATTTTGTCTATAGTGCTGAGCTTTATAGGTGTGTTATTTAAGAGAAAATGTATATATTGAAATATATATCCTATATCACGAAATTGTCTAAAAACATCAAGATATTATTTGTAAGTCATATTGCCCAGCCCTATCCTAACTGTATTCTGGAGTTTTCACATCACAGATGATGAGGACAGGCATTAAAACAAGCTAATATGTTACTAATGTAGGCTGATACTGATTGGAAGATAGTCTATATGAAAACAAAATGATGAGTGAAAGAGTGGAAAGTAAATACAGGCAAACAGAAAAGAGATGAAGCAGCTACACACCATGCAACATCATCAGCAAGCCCATTCACTCACTTCAGACAATAATCTGCTCTATTCACATATGTGGCTCACCAGGACATTGGACTAGCTGGCCTGTTAAGACTGAGGAAACTGATGTGGACATTTGCACCCATACATACAGCTCCGCTATTGTCTAATGCAGAGCTGCAGTGCACGTGTAGTGTGCAGTGTGTGTGTGTTTCTTAGTATGAATGAAATGCACAGAACAAAGAGCCAGGGCTGCGACTGCTGTTGTATACTATAGGAAGCTTAAAAACTGTGATTTGTGATGTTTTGCTTTATTGATCCTCTTATATATTTCTTTGAATAATTAATAGCACTGTCTGAAAAACAACAGGAGCTGCTGAACACTGTGAGAGAACACAATGTGTTAGATATCTGCTGCCACGCAATGGACACTTTCATAAGTTTAGAGAGAAGATCCCTTGGTAAATCTCATCAGTCTGACTATTGCCCTGCAGGAGTTGGTTGCTAAGCAGTGAGAGGTATTGCCTGTCATCACACAGAAGTGATTAATAGCAATACTACTTGATTTCATTTTTACCCTATAGCCTTGCTTCCAATCAGTCTTGTGTTTACATCTGCTTACTCTATGGAAAAAATTATGTCCTGCTCATGTACATTTGGACATTTGATGAATTATTTAACACATATTTTATTTGCTATCCAGCCAGCCATGGCAAGCGTAATAGCTCTTTCTACTTTACTGAAGGTGTGATTGCTATTTACTGCTTGACTCACTGCAAAATAATACACCTTTCTTTGACTTTAAAAAGAATTACTTTTTATGAAGTACTGTCATGTGTTTGGAATTGTTTCATGGGCAATTACACATTTTAGCACAGATATTACTCAAATCACTTTTGCTGGTATCGGCGAGGTGGTGGCTTATTTAAATTCTGTGGTAATTAAAATGAGGGATCCTTCCTCAGATAACACTCAGGCTTCAAAACCAACTTCAAAATGTATTTCAGATCCTCTGTGTTCTGCTTTCACCCAAAAAGCTGATTATAATCTTGACTCCAAAGTACTACTTTCACCTTGATCTCGCATGAAAATTCATGCCTAATCCAAACAAGAATTCCCTCTTGTCTTGCTTAAAAGTACTGAGAGGTCAGGTGGTGCCTCAGTCTCTAAACTATCTCTAAGCTGATTCAGTATCTTACTTAAGGACACCTCAGCGGGCCAGGTTTTGTTAACTCTCACCAAAATGGGCTCTAACTTAATTAAAAATCTGCAGATTTGAGCCTCATTTTCTGCTGTCATTGCACAGAGCAACACAGGATAACAACATGGCAGATTTCAAAGTTTCACAAACCTAGTCTTGTCTCAAATTATAGATCTCAGCCAATACCAAGCACCAATTCAATACCAGTGTGTCAAAAAAACAAACAAACAAAAACAACTATAATGTATTTTAAGAGCTGTACACTACTGACATGGGTCATGACACTTGTACTCACTGATAGCGATACCAGCCTTTTAGGCAGTATCAGAGGATGATACTGATACTGGTATCAGTGTTGGAACAGCCTGACTCAAAATTATCCAACTCCCAAACCCCTGTAGTAAAAACTGTGATGGAAATAGAAGGGTAATGAGTAGGGCTGGGTATCATTTAAAACTTTACCAGAACCAATACTAGTACCCTTAAAATGATAGAGATACCGATGGAGTACTTCATTTGAGAATTTTTTTCTACTTCATTTGATACCCATCATGTCAATGGAAGCATTTTAAATACTCATTTCACATTGTATACATTTGTTTGATGCCATGGGTGTATAGCCGAGCCATACTTGTATGGGTTTGTAGCTGCTGCGGTAATAGGTCAATCACAGGTTTCATTAAATCCAAGAATGCATGCAGTGTTTGGCTGTGAGAAAAAACATGCATGTTTTTTTTTTCTCAATCTGGGTATAAAAAGGAGGACATATCGTTTGACTGGAGTTTCGATACTACGTGGTTTTGTGTTATTTCTTACCTTGCAAAGCAGCTGGCTTTGCCAGATCACGTGGTCACCTAAGAATCCATCTTGCCAGGCTCCAAGCTGTCCGTTTGTGTCCGCACCAGTGGATGTGCAAGCCAGTCAGCGTCCTTGGAGGGACCACTGGCCGCTACGGTTGCGGTTTCATGGTGCGCCAACAGCAAGAAGCGTTCATGGAAATGACTCGTCTCAAACAAACAATGGCAGCTCCAGAAGAAGTTAGAGTAGATACTGTGGTAGCATCAGTTTTATCAGAACTGGAGAGTATTGCTTCATTGAAAGAAGAGCAGAGATTGGCACTGAAGGCTTTTCTCAATGGAAAGGATGTTTTCGCTCTTCTTCTGGCCGGCTTTGGTTCAGTGAGTTGATCTGATTGGTTGAAGTTAGCCCATGTTAGACTTGACAGATGGCTCATCCAATTACCTGCCAAGTGTTTTCACGAAAGCGCCCGCCCTTTTTCCAAACAGTTTCTATGGACGGTGCCCCAGATGGTTCTGTGTAGCAAACTGTCTGGCGTGTCAGGTTAGGTTATTTCATTGGATACCTTCAAAGGATTGAGTACCAATACCTCGCCCGAGTAATCAGCATACACAATTACTCAGCTGTCAGGAAAATAATCTATTTTGATAATTGATTTATTGTTTAATTCATTGTGCTTCCCCTCATTCCCTTGTTGATTTTCTTTATCTTATGTGATTAATGAACTCAATATATTTTTTGTTTTTTGAGTGTAGTTTTGGGAAAACAAGCAATTCAGTCAAGTCGTCAGTTTTATTTGTATAGCGCCAAATTATGACAGACATTATCTCAGGTCTGTTTACAGAGACCCAGCAGCTCCTGTCAAGAGAAAGCACTAAGGCGACAGTGGTTAGGACAAACTTCTTCTTAATAGGTAGAAACCTCGAGTGTGATCGGAGTGGTGGGCAGCCATCAGCCAAAGATGAAGATGTTATTTTGGACTCTGGGAAATTGTGATGGACATTTTCACTATTTTCTGTTTTTTTTTTTTTTATAGATCAAAAAATTAATAAATGAATTGAAAAAATGGCTTGCTGATTAATCAGTGATCAAAATAATCATTATTTGAAGCCAGAGGCGATGGAAATGGAAGGCAGAGCAGCAGGATGCATGCCCTGTTTTTTTTCACCCTCATTTCTGCCTTTCCTCCGATGCTCTCAGCTCCGGCGCTGAATGCTAGACTACTCCTGAACCAGACCAGACTCTGGCACTGCCTCCTCTACTGCCTTCCAGTGCGATCAACACTGCGCCATCTATGCCAACACCATGCAGGACAGACGCTCTGCTGTGTGTCAGAATATTATTACCAAACACAGACTTTTTATTTCATTGACTGCAGAAATCTGTTGTTTTCACATCACAGATGATAGTCAAGCTAGATGCCAGTGTGGCCAATAAAATATGGGTCTTGATGTAAAAGTGAGATTTCAGATGTAGGCTGTTGCACTGCAGGAGTTCGGTGTGGGGTGCCTGGTCTGTAGGTGTGCTGTACTGTAGTGTAATTGGGTGGAGGCCATGAATACTATAGTATTAGTCATGGTGCTAGAGAGGGTGTATTGATGAATATTTTTTAAAAAACAAAAATAAGTAAATGGATAACAAGAAGTGGGAGCCAGCTCACTGAATAAAATCAGTATTAAGTATCATCCTAAGGTGGTGAGGGGATTTGGAAAACTCATTTTTAAGTTTTTTTTTTTTTTTGTGTATTAGTTAATCTAATACTCCCCAGCAACAGCCTGCAGTGCAGTGTATGTATGATTTGATAAGCTCCCTGATTCCAGAGTGTTACAAACCACATGGGATGTATCCTTCTAGTTGAGGCCCCCAGCGTTAATCGGGCTAAACTCACTGTGACACAATACACGCACACACTGAAGTGTTGTGCATCTTTTATACGTTATAATGTATGTCTGTTATTTTCTTCAGCTTATATGTATGCTTCTGTATGTTTGCGACATATATACCAGTTGATAATACACATAATAATACACATAGTCGAGCCTGCAAAGCCCTGTGCATGAACTCTATATTTCTCTCTGTCTCCCACACATAAAATATGCGTATATGCGTGCTCACACAGGTAGGAGTCGGTGTGGGCCACAGTAATGAGCCTCTCCAGCAGCGCGGTCTTGATCTCTCTCTCACATGGAAGCCTCAAATCCTTCGTCATTAACACAGTGCTCGTTCCCTCTTCATTAATGCACGTAAGCGGTCTCCTTGCATATTTAATTTGGATTTCTCTGATCTCCTTTCTCTTTATCCTCAACGTATATATTAGCATTCCCCCTCTTCTGCCTTTTTTCCATTCAGACAGCTGGAGGTTAAGTACGCAGCTTCACTCAGACAGCAGGTTGAGTAAGATCAACACGGTGAGATTTTTCCGGTTCATCCTCAGTTACTATCACTTGGGCCTCTGGGTTGCATGCTATTGAAAATCAAACACTTTCCAAGGCAGTCGCCAATCAGTCAACATCCACTCTAATTGAATAACAGTCATTACAGCAATCAAAAAAGAGAAAAGACTCCTGACGTGATGTAAAGCCGTCTGGTCAGTTATATAGATTAAACAGTAAACCTTTAATGGAGAGTGGTGTGTGGTCATTTAGGCTGGGGTCTTGAGTTATGGCTTCTCCGGGATCCATGGGTCAGCCGGATGCCAGCTGGTTCTCCTGCTCCTGATGGACCCTGCCGATGGCCCCAGAAGGTGACTAACTTGACTTTATGGCCCGTCTCATAACACTCCCTGCGCAAGCAAGACATCATTTGCTGCATGAATGTAGCATGCAGAGAGGAGAGGGACAACCACGGCTACTAGCACTGCGGCGAGACATAAATGTTTGCTTTAAATGGAGGCAATGCATGCACACGAGTACAAACTCAGCATACTGATGAAGACGGGCAGACTCTTAGACATATAGACATGCGCATTACTGTATGCTTGTACAATCACATACACATACCGTGTGCAAGATGTATATACCACTGTATATAAACACTTGACACACAGAAACGCAGGCATACACAAAAGCAATCAAGCACATTTGCACGCAAACCACTTTAAAACCCAGCAGCAGCAGCAGCCACCCCGGTGTAGTTAGCAGGTTTAGAGAAAAGTGTTTCCTCAGCACTCAGCTGCATACAGATGTGGTCCAGAGCAGCTTGATGAATATTTTACTCCAACCTTATGTAACGGTAACACGGGTACTAGGAGCTACAGCTCAGGAACATTTTAGTGAAGTTCCCTGAGAAGTGGGAGCCGCCGTGACAAGCAGTTGGGGAGAAGATAATTCATGATCACAGACGAGCTGTGTCAGGTGATTACATTATTCATTTGCGTAGCAGATGCGTTCATAAAGTTGACACACATCACCTTCAACGCTGATTGTACTATCGGGTCTGTCCCTCTCAACTAGTGTTTATCTCAACAGGAGGTCTTGACAGGGATTTCCTTTTCAACTGACCGTAGCAAAAGTTTGGCTCTCGCTCAGTTTTTTTTTTTTTTTTTTTTCTAAATTTCATTTGTCTCATTCTGTGGTGCACATGAGTAGCACAATAGAGAGGCAGTGACCCAGGACTAAGAAGCTCAGAGCGGTCTAGCCTTTAATGCTCACTGGAAAGCATTTTGGTGACTCCTTGTTCTGACATTACAGTTTACTGCTGGCTGGACAAAGCATCTCACATTCACTGAAGTGGTTGCAGCAGTAAAGGGACCACAGTAGAGTAAAAAAAAAAAAAAAATACAAGATCAATTTAGAGGAAGAAAAGTAGAAGAACATGATTTTTCATGCAAGAGCACACAGGTCTTTAGCATCCTACTCATTCTGACATTTTCCCTCACCCTTAGTTCATGCTCTTGTTTCTAAGTTTCACATCCGAGATGCAGAAGCTGACCCACTGAGTTGTTGTTTATGCAGCTTCACATAATGTAGGAATCTTCAAAACTAATTTGCAATGCCAAATGATCTACCTGTGATGTGTGAAGGTCGCCGAAACAATAAAACAAAACATCACTATTTATGTGATCGTTTTCTTCACATTTGATCCATACCCATGCTGTTACCACGCTGCACTCGCATGCACTGCTGTAATTAGTGTTAGGCAGTTTAATTGGTGTGGACCCTCGTGGGTTAAGTGCTTCAAACTGTCAACAAAAAAATACAGCAAATAATATTTAGTGCTGAATAAACACGATAGATTATGAATAGTTGATTAGAGATTGCCCAGAGCTGCCATCTCTGAGCCTTACTTTCTCGTGGGATTTTGTACATGACAACATTGCTGGTAAAAACATGTAAATAATGAACCACAGTGTTGAATAATACATTTTTAAGACAGACTAGCAATTATAAATATACTGTCTGTTATTCCAAGTACTGTGATCTAATGCAGTGGATCAAGACATCTGATGAACAGTTGATAGGAAAAGGGAAATACATTTTGGGTGTCAAAATTGTCCAAACGTCCGTTTTTAAATCAAATGAATAGTCTGAAGTTGCTAATGATTGCTTTTACTAGTGTATCTACTACTATCATGACTCATTTCTGTGTGTGTGTGTGCGTGTCTGTGCTTGGGGGGAAAAAAAATCTCTTTTGTGAAGCTGCAATTACATGATAGTGTGTAAGGTAAAAGCTAACAGTGTCGAGCTCATTCAAAGTATATGCATTCTGTGGAATCCCAGTCACAAAAGCAAACTATGAGGAGGATGTCAGCTATCATCAGCAGTTGACGTGAATGAGCGAGCCGATCCATTCTGCAGCTGTTTTGTGGTCAGAGCTCCACCGCATCCCTCTTTCCCAGAGGTGCTCGCCATCTGCTTTGTTGCAACCTCTTTTAGTGTGTTAATGGTTATTTCCCTCCAGGTGATCCTCTGCTCTGTAAACATTTTAGCTTCAGACAAGTTTGGTGAAGTCAGTTAATGCGAGTGTAGTAAGATCTGTTAAAGGGATACTTTGGATTATTTGAAGTAAGATTGTATTAGGTACTAATCTATAGTCAGTGTGTTATCTACAGTAGATGGCGGTTGACATGCTCCCAGTTTGGAGAAGTGGGTGAGTGCCAGCACGGAAACTAGCAAGCGATGTGCTGCTGTAGACAGGGTCAGCAGCAAAACATATTTTAGCTACCTAAAACAGGCTAATCTAAAAAAAAAAAGCAATATCAGTAGAAGCGTGCGCTATATTTAGAATACTTTCAATGTCATTAAGCCAAATATCGCACTCTTCAAAGCAACCAGGCTCCTTTGGCCCATATCAGTAATTTTGCCTCACAGAACTCAGCTGGTCTACCGCTGGCGAGATCAATTTCGTGTTATTGTGCAACATCAGTAAATCTGAAATAACCTTTTAAAACACTGAAGACACACAATAATACAACTAACAAATCAATCAAGGCAGAGGTTGACCAGCAAGGTGATATTGCTGATTTCACCAGTGGAGTCTGGTTGAGCAAGAGAGAATGATATCTGGCATATATAATGGCAGTTTCCTGTTGGAAAAGGCTGTCTCACTGCAAGTTAAAGTGGTGAAGATATTCTAAATATAGTGAAGACTTCAACTAATATTGCGTTCTAGGTGGGCTGTTTTTTTTTAGGTGGTTTTAGTTAGAATCAGCAGGATTTGAGCTGTTGGAAATGCACCGGAAAGATAAGTGCTTGTTGAGTCTCACTCCCAGGATGTGAAATAGTGACGGATTGGGTTGGCTCAACAAAATAATGAGAAAATAAGGGAATATGTCTGCAGATACAGCCACCACTACACACCAGTGGGTCATAACTGATGATTGACAGGGATTATGTTTATATGAGTCTATACATTGTTTTTTTAGGAAGATGCTGCATATTATGCCTTGAAAATATGTTCTGCTGCTGACTAGGGCTGTCACAATATCAGATTTTCAGTGCGTGATTATTGTAGCCAAAAGGATTCACAATAACGATATAATCCCGATATCTGTAGAAAATTGGAAAAATCAGCCAAAATTCATCTTGAACTTAAATTTTGCTTTTTGTCTCTTTTTTGCAAATTAATTTAAGTCAAAATATGAATGTAGTATGAGTTTGTAACCATAACCATACCAAAGTGTTCAAAAATTGCAATTACACTTAATGGATCATGAAAAGGTTTGAGGTAAGGGAGACAAAGTGAGAACAGAAAGAAATGGAAATAATTTAAAAGCATATAATATGTTTAATATGTTGTTTAATATGGTTATCATCAATATTGGTATATCACATCACCCCTACTGTTGACCCTGTCGAAGAAGCATATCGTGTAGCTTCCTACACTGGTACTCCTGCTTCTCCAAAACTGGGGCCGTGTGGACCGTCATCCATTGTAGGTAATCCTCTGACTTTGGTTAAATACTTCATATAAAACCACTTAAAATAATTCAGACTATCCCTTTAATGTATTGCAAAACCTTTAATAATTTGATCTTTTCTCTCTTTTTAGTGACAGAGGGAACTTGCACTTGATTTCATGTCTTGAAAAGAAAGAGAAGCTATGTTTGGTTTATCTTTGACACTCTCATTGAAGTATAACCTTTGTACTGAAGAGCTATCTATCCATTTTTATAAAAGTATATCTTAATGAACATAATGTTCATTCTGAGTTTTCTGTGTGAACCATCTCCTCCTTGTCAGCTTTTCAAAACATATTATTTGAGCAGTATTTTATCTTTTAGCCACTGGGCTTGTACTCATTTGGAATGAAGCAATAACCTGAGCTGAGCTTCTATAGAAAATTTAATCAAATCTACAAATTTGAATGCATGCTTTTCATGTTAATTTAGAATTTGGTCTCAGACAGAATTGGATCAGACGTTTAAAAAAAATGAAATCCACTTGAATAGTTGGGTATTAATCTTGCCTTAGAATTGTGTTTAATTTCTGCCCATTTCTTTGGTGTGTATAAATGAAATTTAAGTTTGACAGCCCTTGAAATCTAATATGAGTGCTTTTATTTTATATGGCACTTACTCATTTTCTTTACACCGAGTTTCATCACTGCTTGGTTGAGAATTAGTTACCCTGTTTATAGCGTTTCATCATTGTGGGAGCCCACACTTTTAATGACTCTGGATCAACCTGATAAATAGCATATGGCTTCTTTTATAGTAGTCTGTCCTGAAATATCCGGCACATTTCATTTCATTTTAACCTTGTTATGGCCCTTGTATGGTGAATTCTTTAAACGAGAAAAAACAGGTTTATGTCATGAAATTTCACGCTTCATCTCACCTTGTTCTGACGGTTTTATTCCCCAATAAACCCTCCAGTGACACAGTAGAATGACGGCCCTGTGTCACAATTGATTTAGCTGCTCATTTCGGGGGAATGACAGCTAAATCAAGATAAACTAGTATCAGCCCATCGAGGCATCTCACTTCAACCAAACCCATTCATTCAATGAGCCAGTGACAATATGATAGTTAATACTGACTGCTTCACTATGAATCTATTAAAGGCGGTTTTCTTTCTTGCTGTACATGTACTTTAATTTCATGCAACAAGGTGACTTGTTTAGCCTTAGTCAAAATTGCTTGTGACACTTTACTCTTTCTTTAATTACAAAAATGTAATTTCAGCTATAAAAAAATAAGTTAAAATTTCTCAATTTCAACATTGTTATTTATTTAGAACATTTTTACACACTACACAAAAATCAAGTCTCCCTACCTCCCACTCTCCTCCCGAATCTGTCCCTACAACCTCCAGCCTGTCAGTCTGTCACCAGGGTGTTTAACGCTGTCGAGTGTGTGTTGGAGGAAGCACATGGGATATCCTTCCTGTTATGTTGTTGTCACAGGAGCTGCAAGACACAGTAAAAACATCTTATTGCAATATTTTGACAGGTGTTGCGATTGGGATGTGATTCACGAATAGTGGGAGAATGAGGTTTGTAAGCCAGGGCATCTCAATACTTCATTATCATGCTGTTTTGTCACACATTTTACCTCTGTTAAAAAAAATGCAGCTTCTAAGATTTGGATATTGCACTTGGCCAAATTGGGATTTCAATATATAGCCCTAGTTGTCACTACTGCATCTTTCAGTAAAAAGTATGCAATTCAGTCATTCATTGGTTTCATGCCAAGGTTTCAGACATACTAATAAATCTCTCATATTGCTTTGGTGTACTAAATAGCATGTTGGTAGAGGATTTTGGACACAGTCAGTGGCTGAGTGTTGGAAAATGCTAGTAAAATTGCTAAGCTAATGTCCACTAAGACAGTGAAAAAAGCCTGGTTATGTCAACAACTTATCCAGGTAGCTAATTAATCACCTGAAGGGCCTGAAGGATTATCCAGATTTTTCGATCCCAGATGAAACTGATCTTGTAGTTTTTGTCCTGGTTTTTCAAAGAATTTTCAGATAGGATCAGTCTGATCCAGATACCACAAGATCAGGGTTACAGAATCTTGATTTGTAGTGTTTAGATAGCTCTCCATCTGAACAATCATCCCTTACATTGCAGTGAGAATTGTGCTCTTCAGTGATATTATGAAGCATGATGCACATGAGAATTATGTTGCACATTGCACCTTTATGAGGAAGATACGTGAAATTCTTGTTTTTGCACCTGTCCATTTTTACCACAGTTTTCAGTTTTTTTGTGTTCTGATTGAAAATATTGTTTTATTGGTTAATTGTTTCATTTACAGTGTACCAGTATGTGCCACGTGCCCTACAGGTCTTGACATTCAGCATCATCCTGCTCAGAATTGTCTTTATCCTCACCTTTAAAGTTTGAAATACCCCCAGTTAATTCTGTTCTAGATGAAAAACTTTTAAGTACTGGCCCCTGAAAATGCAGATGAAGTTGTCAGCGCCTCACTTGTTGTCCATGGAGGATTAAGTCAAAGTTTTTAGGTGCTGGCTGCAGGCGTGCTAATGTTAGTTGTGGCTGTTGCAGGGGTAATTGTCTTTCAGGCTATGAAATACAGTACGCTCTTAAGCTTTTAGGTAAATTTTATGTTTTACAAGTTTTTTCTCAGGTTAGATGTGTTGCCATTGCCAGCTTTGTCTGAGTCAAGTTTGAGAAAAGTGTAACCACACTTAGAACCACTTTCCTAATTGCCCTGACTCACTGTGACTTGAACAAGTTGTAAGGATAACATCGCTCTCTCTTTCTTTTTCTTTCTGTACTCACTCTCACCCAAATGTGCTCTCAGGTACAGAATTTTGGCACCAATTGATTTAACGTGAAAAGGTACTTTTAAGGGTACCAACCAAATTACGTCGGTACCACAGAGTTCGGTTGCCAATCCTACATATTACACTGACAAAGTTGTATAATTTACAGAAGCAGATTCAAGTCATACTGTGAAAAAAGAGCAGTTGTGGTTAGATTTATTTAAAGGTTTCAGTGTAAGCACATTTCCAATGAGAATTTATTACACTCTTTGTCAGACAGAAAGTTGGACTGTATCATTATTGCTTCCCAAAGGGAAGCTGCAGTACAAATAGATAGATAGTATAGGGCAGTGTTACTTTGTAATTTTAAAATGAGAGCCATTTTGGCCAGAGTACTGTAAGTCATTGTGGGAGCTGCAGATAATAATCCTGCTCAGTTCAGGGAGGTGAGATTTTCCATTTTCATATTTTGCTATGCCATGTTTTTTTTTTCCATCTGCCCTGTCTGTCCTCCAACTACTCCATTAACAAAATGCTGACTATCTGATGGTGCAGCTATTAAGCCAATACTTTCTTTCACCTTTCTTTGATATTTAATTTACAGTGATAGTATTGATCTGTCTCTGTTTTTGATTTTTATCAGTCAGAAATCATTACACTTTGTTGTTTTTTGACCACCAGAGGGGCCTCGGCATCATCCACGTCATTTCATTCTGCTCATGCACATACTGCCTGCACCAACAGTGCAAGGCTCTGCCTGTCTCAACACATGAGAGGGGCATTTTGCGGAAAATGTTTTTTTTTTTTTTTTTTTTTGTTCTGATTTCCTGATCCTAAATCAGACCCCCAAACATCACAGCTTTTCACAGAACGGCTCAGATTTGATGGATATGCAGCTGAGCCACTTTCTGCTGGTCTTACAGGCAGGGCAGTTTGATACCATGCATTGTCACTGGCTGTTGATTCATGTCCATGTTTTAAGTCAATGGTTTCCAATCTTTTTAGTGTGTGACCCATTAAATCAAAGCAGGGTCTTTTTGTGACTTTTTGTTACCAGCTGCATACGTCTACCTGTCATGAGCTGTCCAAAATCTTCCTTTGCTGTTTAGATAATTTGTAGAGTCCTGAAAACTATAAAATGAGCCTGAAAGCCATTAAAAACAAAGCTCAGATTAGAGGGAAGTCTAGAAAAGATTAACAGGAGTCGTCTTTTCAGCTTTCCTCTCGTGTCAGTCATTTTTGTAACACCTTAGGCTCAGGTTAATTCAGACTGTCAGTGTAAACAACAGCCTGTCATGGAGCCTCACCAAATAAAGCTCAGCAATGATTTGCACGCTTTGTAGCTGGAATTGCAACAGGCCACACTAGTTTGCTTTAAAGAGTTATATCAGTTCATGATAAAGAGGTGCCCTTTAACTTATGGACCTGATGGTGTAGGACACATCAACCATGGATGGTGCTTTCATCGCTACCTGTTTGATGTAGGGCTCTGAGATGTCTATAAAATTGGTATGTCCACAGTAAAAAGTTACGATGGACAATGATATTGTTACTGTGTCTGCAAGGGTCTTTGTCTCAGCTTCATGTTTGTAACTTAATTGGGTTTTGTAAGAAAATAATAAAAAGGCTTTTAAATCATGCTGCGGTGATGGTAGAAGGCCCAGTGGTAGATGACGGTCAGCCAACGTGATGGACATTGTCCATCGTCCCAACATTGTATGATGTTATTTTAAGGATGGATGCTATTTAGAAGCAGCAAGGGGCCCTTAAACTGCTACTTTTCATGATAATTATTTGTTTAACTTAAGACCACTAAACAAATCTACAATATGACCAGTGATTCAGAAGTCTGGAAAGAGGCTAAGTTATTAACACAGCCCTAAGCCTAAAAATTTAGATTTTCATTAAAAGATGCATTCAGTATTTCCCCTACCATTGGAAACAAAATATTTTATTTATGTTGTGAATTCTTCATGATCAAACGTTTATGTTGGACAACCTTGATTTTGAAATTTTATTTTGAAATTATGGGTTTGTTTCCATTTCATAACAAGTTATGAGCTGTCACATTGACTGTATATAAAGATTGTTGTTGTAGAAATCACTGATGATGTACAGTATATTCATGTAGCGCTCTCTCTCAGTTGTTCATGATGTTGCAGCACCGCTTCTGCCGCTGTAGGACAAAAGAGAAAGCACAGCTGATCCTGATGTATCGATGTAGCTGAAAATGAGTATTGAAATTGTTTCAAATATTCAGAATTGATACGTATTGAAAATGTCTTATTTTTGACAACTCTAGTGCAACAGCAGCAGCAACAATAGCAGCATATGTATTGCAGAAGCAGTGGCAAAGTTCTTGCTGTGGCTGCCTGCCATGGCGAATCTTTATTATGATTTGATTTTCCACTTTTGTTATTTTGCTGCTGGAGGTGTTGATTCATGGATTCATGGTGACTCATTTGCCTTAGAAAGATAAGTTGTGACAATACACAAGGTCACAAGACAGATACTTTATAATAACAACTGTAAGAATACATGACAAATGTCTCTGAGGTTTCACAAAGTTGAAACATTGGAGGCGATTTTAATTATTTCCAGGAATCATGAACAATTTCTGATTACAATTCTTCTGATCCTTTGTGATAGGTGTTTTCTTTTTCTTCACTGTTTGTTTTGCTTGCATTAAAAACACAAATTACTGGTGGCAGGTGTTGGCCGCCTCTGTAGGATTTTTGTGCGCTGCACGATGTGTTTTCCTGTATAATTATATCGTTTTACTCTATAATTATATTTTGCCTTAGTTGTGATCTCATCTTGCCAAATTCAAGCGACTGATTCTCCATGCACATCAGATGTAACAACATTTTTTTTTTTATCTTCAAGAGTTGACACACATCCATCCAGAATCAAAATCCAGACCTTCTACCATCTGTCAGTCTTCTTCACATGCCAGACACTCTTGTGTTTGTCTGGATGTGTGTAGGAGGGTGGGATTGAACACATATGTGCATGTGTCTTACAGGCTGCGTGTTTACATATTTAATTGTGTATATCTGTTTAGTAATGTTAATATTCCTCCATGCTAATGGACACGTGTTTATGTCAAAACATGAAAATAAACGAAAGAAAGCATATAATATACACTATATACACATTGTATATACATATACAATATAAACTGCACAGAATCCATTGATGATTTGAAAAAGTGACAGCTCTAGTTGTGTGTATTTGTGTTGTTTTTAATAAACCACGTAAGCTAATCCTAAACTATAATGTAGAATTGACATTCAGTTCATCTGCTGCCTCCTTAGAGAGACAAGCTAACAAGTTAGCCTCGCTTCAGACCTCTGAATCACTGCTCGCATCTTAGATTTGTTTAGTGATTTGAAGTGAAACAAATGATTATCAGACTGCTAACAGGGGACTTCACATTTGTTTTTCTGGTAATGTTACTGCAGGCAGTTGCATTTTTAAGAAGCAGCAAAAAGCCTCAACTTTATCCACATCTATTTTCCATCTATGGTGTTGAATCCAAACTGCTCATTACTTCTCAGATGATTTGTTGTCATGATTGCCTGTTTGCATTACAAAGAGAAGAACAATTGCTTAGTGTACAGAAAGGGCAACAGGGCCTGCTTTAGATGAAAGAAACACCCCCTGCTGATGCACAAGGCATGGCCTGTTGTGCTGATGCACAGTGAATTTTAGATTTGGGCAAATAATTACAGATAAAATATGTAATTTTTAATATGCAATTGAGGTGGTAATTTTAATTTTTGAATAAATGGCAAATTATCAGTCACTACTATTAAAGGCAAAAACCACCTCAAAACACTGAAAAGCTGTTTTTAATAGCTATCAGTGTTTTACTTCACATGAAGTGATGCAAGTAAAGATGCACTCTAGTCTGAGTTTTTAATTTGCTTTTTTTGTTTTTTAATCTCTCACCAGATAACCTCTGTCTAACAGTAAAAACTTACAGAGACGTAAAATGCACCCCCAAAAAGAAATGATTCTATCTCTCCTGATGAGAATACAAAGTACCCAGAGCAGATTTCAGAAGATACTGGAGCTAAAGCATCACTTTAAAGGGATAGTTTGGATTTTTTGGGGGGGGTGTGTGAGGTACTTATCTATAGTTAGTGTATTACTTACAGTAGATGGCAGTCAGCACACTCCCAGTTTGGAGAAGCAGCAGGAGTACTGGTGTAAGAAGCTAAGCAGTGTACTGCTGTGGACAGGGTTGGCACCTAAACCGATTTTGGCCACCTTAAAAATCAGTACTATATTAAGAATATTTCCACTCCTTTATTTTGCCATCAGACTGACATTTCTAACGGGAAATCGCCCTTATATAAGCCAAATATCGCTCTCTCCAGACCAACCAGACTCCTTTGGCAAAAGCAGTCATTTTACATTGCAGAATGGTGGTTTAGTTTGGTTGTGTTATTGTGTAACTTTGGTGTTTTAAGAAGTGATTTTGGATTCACTGACAGCAAGGGAAAATGCTGAAAATATGATTTTTTTTTTTAGGTACACCTTTTTTGAGGTGGCTAATGTACAGTTTGCTGCTGATCCTGTCCACAGCAATACATTGCTTAGCTTCGTACTCCGGTAGTCCTGCTGCTTCTCCAAGCCGGTGGCGTGCTGACCGCCACCTATTGTAGGTAATACACTGACTATGGATAAGTGCCTCGTGCAACCGAACTTAAAAAAAATCCGAACTATCTCTTTAAAATGTAGCCTACACTCTGATGTTGGGAATCTAGTTACTGAAAATGCTGAAAGCGCACATCAAAAAGAACTGGACCAATTATAGTCCAGCTGATCCTGCACAGCAGCTGGCAGTGTGGTTGACTGACACACACACACACACACACACACGCATACGCAGCTACACTCTCATTGCCTGGGGTGAAATATTATCTTACAAAACAAAAAGTTCATGTAGTTTTCTCCATAGTTATTTTGTCAATACAGAGTTCAACAAACACTCTTTTGTAAGGAGCTGTCCAAGGTTAGGAGTCAAGTCAAAAATATGACTGAATGCACCAATAACTTATATTGTAAGTTAAATAATGAAGTATAAAAAGAAATTTAAAGCTTTATACTTAATTTATTTATTTTTTGAATGATTTATGCAGTCAGTTATGTTTTTGAATTGTTACCTGCCTGATATCATTTTAAAACATACTTTACGTATGATACTTCTATTGAATGCAGAAATTTATATAATCAAGATTTAATCTATATAATATTGTTGTTTATAACCTTATAAACAACCAACTAATCATGAGAATGTATTTATTTTCACTCAGACTCAGACACACCGACTGTGTGCAAAGGCCTTTTGTCTGTTTCATCGTGTAGAGTAGTCCTGGTGCCCTTGGTTCTGTATGTTGACCTCCTGCTGGTGAGAGTTGCCTCCCAGTGCTCCAGTTTCCTCCCACTGTCCAAGGACATGTAGGTCAAGTCAGTTTGGAGACTCTAAATTGCCTATAGGTGTGATTGTGTGTGTCAGTTTCATGTTTTAGATGAGCTTTTCTGCCTTATGCCTGGTGTCGACTCCTTCACCTGTGAGATGCTTGCTAGGAATAAGCAAATATGGAAAAATCATCTATTGATTATTTGCAATAAATATGAGCGGTAAATGTCAGGTTTTTGTTTATTTCCTTTAAGACTCATCATTTCATAATTGGCAGTTGCAATGATCTAACAGAGAAATCCAAAGGAAGAAGTGGATATACTAATTTCTTCATTGATTGATGCATCAATACTCTTCAGTCCAATTCGGCGTGGGAATAGCTTGTGAAATGTTTGTGAATCAGTCACTGGTGGCCTGTGAAGTACATCTAAGTCTGAGTAATAATGTAGGCAATTTTGTGCTATTTTTGCTACAACTATCATTCAAGTCACTCCAAACTAATTTTAAAGGTGCAGTATGTAAGATTTACTGGGATTTATCTGATATATATAATGATTATTCATAATAAATTGACTCGAAACATTCATTAATTTTACCAGTGATTAAGTCAGGGAAGTGGACACATCCCCAGATGTGAATATTCACTGGTTTTCTTAGTCTAAATGACGGTAGATTTAGTATTTTTTTGGACTGCTGTTTAGACAGAAAAACAACTTGAAGGTGTCACTTATGGCTCTGGGAAATTGTGATGGGTACTGATAGGCACTATTTTGAAATATTTTGTAGACCAATCAATAGTTATTAATCAAGAAAATAACAGAGTGATTACTTAATGACAATTGTTGTTTGCAGCCTCAGATTTCAACACTATTGTCCAGCTCTTAATGCAACATATTAGTCTCTGAAGGTTCTGAAAACCTTTTTCTAATCCTAGCAACCAGGCACAGCAGAGCTCGGTATTGTTCTCTCTCCACACTTTTCAAAGCTACAGTGAGCATGACACACTATCCCTCTCACTCTGTTTTCTTTTCACCATCAACACAGAGAAGCCACTTTTTTGTAAGCATTGTTATAAAAGTTGTTTTGGGAAATGATGTAAAAGTAGACAAAGCAAGCTGTGGAAAAGTGGGCTCGCCAGACAAAAACGTAAATTACAACACTTCATCACAGGATGCTCTGAACATCATACATTATTGATATCTAACAACATAGCATTGTGAAAAGGGGAATGTTTAACATTAGTACGGTAAATGCATTACCAAACAAAACCTTGAGTTCACTTGCTAACACTAACCACTGGTTTAACTCAGTACTGCTGAGACTGTCTAAACTTCCTGGACATTTGTGGTTTGCAGCAAACTAAACTACTACAGAATATCTTTTGGTTTTGGACTGTTGGTTTTTGGGAAATTGTGATCAGCATTTTCACTGTAATGAAAGTTATCATGAGTTGCTACCATGGAAGACTGCTATTTCTCCCATGTCTGTATTGCGTCTTTAAAGCGGTACGATTATGCTCATTTCCAGTTCTATATTTTTATTCTGGGACTCCACCTGAGTAGCTTTGCATGATTCACCGTTCATAATAAGTCCCCTTTAATAATCAATCTGAGCTTGAGGAGTAAAGCAAAGAGAAGACAAGTCCAGACGACACTGAATTACTTTTCCACTGAAGAATGGCACTGGTTTCAATACAAATAGCACCATTTACGGTGTGTCGATGCCCTGCCTGTAGCCATGGTGATCTTTGGCATGTACTAATCTGGCTGTGAGAAAAAAAATGAAAGTGTATTGATTTGATATTGAGCTACACAAGCTTGATTAAATATTTTCATGGCTAGATTTACAGATCAGTGAACTATGTGATTGCATCACATGCTCTGTCCTAGTATTACTGAAAAAACTATAAAGCAAACCTGGTGTGTTTTATCATACCTTATCATGGTAAACACGTGATATCAAATGCTTTGGATGTGCCAAACTGGTGATTGCAGATGTCAATTTATTGTGAAAGGTCCATATCACACCCTGCTCTAATATATCTGTTGACAGGCAAAACGTCGATGCGGTTTATTATTGGACAAGATGACGTATTGATCTTTGATGTCCAGGGCCAGTCTTTGGTGGCTTAGCTATGCTCCTTTCATCCTTATCATTCCCACAACACCTATACAGGTGATTACAGCTGCTTACTGATCACTGCTGTAATAGACTGGTGTCAGACAGGGAAAAGGCCAGGCTGTGCCCACAAACCATAATCAGCTGTCTATGGGAAGTCTGAGCACTCCTTATCAAGCAGCTTGGCTGAGCAGCACAGATCGATTGTCAAGATGCTGTAATGTCAGATTCACTGGCATGGAGAGAAGTTAAATCCTGTTATGGTACTTTTTTTTTTCCACAGTGTCATCTGGTTCATGAAATCAGACATATCATAACCTCTCTAAACACAAAAAAGAGCCAGTGTTTCTCCCAGGGCTGCTGGAGTACGGTTGAGTGAGTAATTATTTAGGCAAGCTTGTTTTCAAGACACCTTGGACAACAGGCAATTTGGTTTGACCTATAGTGATTGTCAGTCTGACACTGAAGTCGACAAATGCCAAACAGTGCAGAGAAACTGCAAACAAACTCTGCTTGTGTGCTTTCCCTCCCCGCTGGTGCACTGGTGTGCACGTACGCGCACATATTAGTGGCATGTGGGTGCTTGTGTTTGTGTTTAAGTGCTTCCAACCTGTGTGTGCAGTGTGGGACGTCTATTTGTGAAAAGGCCACTGGACCTGTCGGGAATTGTGGAAGAGCATTTGTCAACCACCCCACCATCTAATTCTGTATGTAGTTTTCGCAGACTGACGACAGTCTGCAGCGAGGCATGAGAGAGACCATTACACACACGTCTAGCACGCTCTAGATGATGAAGAGATCTGGGAACCCATCCTCCCGTGGAAACTGCCTCTGGCCGAGATGCTGCATGCACAGGATGCAGGCCACAGCCAAGCCTCGCCAGCCTCTGCTGACATAATGTACACATGGTGGATCGCTTTGTGTCACGCTCAAGTGTTAATAATGCAGTGAAATGCATACAGTGTTCCTGCTACTGCAGGAAAATGGTAATACAAAGGGTATGTTTATGAAGGTTTATGAAGTCATTTTATATATGCGCTGGATTCTGGATGAAGTGCTTGAAACTATAATTGGATGACTTTCATAATAAATTGCAACCTTACTGAATAGTTCAGATAAGTTTCATGAAAATAATTTTTAACTTTATAATAGTTATCTAAATAATGTTGATAGACAGTTTACAAACTAATTATTAATCATCCACTTCTCTATGTAATTATTTTTTAAGGTTTAAAAATCATTAGGTAATCATTAAGAAATTCTTAATATAGTATATAAATTGTTCTAATGTGTGCAACAATAAACTGTCAGTTGACTAATTTATTTATTAATTTTATTATTTTGCATTACACAAATTAATGATTAAATAACAAATAATATAATTACTTATGATTAGTAAACATTAATTATCATTTCATTTTTGTTTACAGTGAAAACACTATTAGGTTAACTAAAATTTGATTAGCTATCAATCTACCATTTATTAATAATTGTTATTGTAAAGTACTAAGTTGAAATGAAAGTAACTAGTAATATGTAATATTCCTTTTTGAAAGTAACTTGCCCAGCACTGCTGGCTAATGTTAGTGAGTTGTATCTATAGTTTTCTAATGTCGGATTCAGTGATTTCTGGATAAAGAAGTTGCTTTTTAAATTTCTCTTGCATCACACACACTTATCTACCTGTTAAATAAGTAATATTATAAATATAGAGAATGTGTTGATAGATTGTGTGTTAATAGTGAAAAGGAGTAATCATTATAACAATCTCCTGGGTTTCACTTACTTTCCTGGTGATGTTAAAAGCCAGGCTCATGTTCTGTGTGAGAGAACCACATCAATGAAGCAATTAGGGGAATTCTGACTGCACGGGAATGTTAAGTAGTCACATAGCGTGTCTGTCTGATCAATTCTGACCAATATCTTGTCAGCCGCTTCAGTAGAGGCAACATCTGTCCTGTGTGGCTGGGAGCACAAGGGCTGGGAATGTTGAAGTTTCTCACGCTTTGATTTCGATTCGGCGTGCTTTGATACAATGAAAGACGGTGTAAATCAAGAGAATCGACACTTTCTTAGGTCTGTTAATTATCGGGCATCAACAAACTTTATGAGAGGCAGCCAAATTGAAGAAATGTGTCTTTAGGGAGATGATAATATGTTAACGTTTCCAGTGTTAAAACCTCTGCAGTTCTAAAGGGTTGAGCTAGTATTAAAAAACACATTAAGACAAAATACATTTCGTGGCAGAATGAGCAGTTATAAGAACCATGATTTATTTGTCAAATTTAAAAACAGAACCAGTCTCACAGTTAAGTAAATATAAACCAGGAGTCATTTCAGATTCCAACTTCTTGCACAGCTCAATACATTTGCTCTCAGAATGAATAAATCACTTTACAATCCCCCCAGTGGAATGCATGGTCCAACTTCAGTGTCACATTTTCTACAAAGGTGTTATCATTTATTAACACAACAGAAGTATGCCAGCTGGCATTAGCGTGGCATGGCATGTTAACTTCTCCATTCAGTGAGAGAAATGAGTCTTTTGTCGTGGCAGTAGTGTGAACCTTGAATAAACAAAGTCGTTGCAGCTGTCATCTTTGAACAGAATCAACTTATTTTTCAACAAGCTGTTTCCCCGTCATCACTCGCTGCTTTTCTCGCTGTCTGAACCATGGCGACTGTCGCAGCTCAGCTGTCACTTCGAGAGACGCGGTGTTGCGCTACGTCATGTATATACATGTACATGATTGGACAAGACGGAGCAACAGAGCGACTACAGTCCAGCCTGTTGTTGACAGCTCGGGCTCAGTCTGATAAAACAGTGGTAGACTGTTGCTGCCCTGGCCTCTTTTAATTAAAAAAAAAACAAGAAAGTCAGACATCAACTTACCAGAGGGTGAGAAACTGGATGAGACTGTGTGATTAAAGTCAACTGTGAGAGACTCAAGCTTATGTGCACTGTGTCGCTGGACTGGTTTGATCCAAATGTAAAACGGAAACTCAATAATTTGCAATTAAGCAAGTTATTGAACGAATGAATTAATGAAGTAGCCCAAGAATTAGAATACGAGCATATCAATGACATTAACTTTATTTAATCCATAGAGTGAATGAAGACACCAATATTTGGTAGTGGTACACATGCTTGTCAGGAACTGGTTATTAAACTAAACAGCACCAAGAAGCAGAATTCGTTGCCCACAGTAACATTAGTGGACTCAACCCGCTTCCCACTAAATCTGACTTTGCTGTGTTGAATCCAAGTAGCGAACCAGACTGTGGCGAATACTTGGTTGTATTACTGCCAGCTGCAGTAATGCTAAAGCTGCTGAATTACAATTGAGTTTGTGTGTTGATGCATGAATGTTTACGACAGTATTGCACTGCATCTAGGAACAGATTTTTCTTACCTCTGGAGTGCACGGCTCTGTGCATCAGAATGACACCCCAAAAAGCACAGAAAATTGGTCCTTCCATATTAATGGACCCTTCACTGTTTGGTAGAGTACATTTTGAATTATGATATTTAGTTCTGCTTAACTCAAACTGTTTGACTCATTTCCAGTGCTTGGTTCCAGAATGTTTGGCTTGATTTTTTTTTTTTTTTTTTTTTTTTTGGGTCTGAAAAATCACTCTTAGTATGTGTCCTATTTGAGCTCACGGGTTCATTATACATTTTTGATTAAATGTAGTTTTAGAGGTCTGACTGAACAGAATGTAATACATCCCCCACCACCACCACCACCACACACACACACACACCACACACACACACACACACACACACACACACACACACACACACACACACACACACACACACACTTAATTACTGAATAATTATTTAACTTGGTAGAAAAGTCCATGTAAGGTAAGGCTAGTATTGCTACCATTTTTTTGCCCCCAAAAAACTGAATATTGCCATAATATACATCTTTTGTTGAGAAACTGTTATCAGTGTGATAAATTTAATGTAATTTCACTGTATATTTCTTGATGTTATTATACCAGTGTGTTTCTTTGGACATTTTTAGATGTTTTCAATGACAGCACAGTGACTTATCAGGTAAATATGGGATGATACCCATAATAGTAGTATCAGTATAGTTGGTATTAATAATAATGAAGTAATGATAATTAGGAAAAGTCAAATTTAATCACAATAGGAGTTTTGGACATTTACACACTCAACTCTGGTCTTCTTTTTTTGGTTACTTAGAGCCCAAAGGAGCTAAAAAATGCAAAGAAATATTTTGATTGTTCTTCTCAGGGTGGAAACATTGAAGGGTTAAGTTTCAACCAGTGAGGAGATGTGTACATTTAAGAGAAGTCTGAACTTCACTACATGCAGCCAGGAAACAGTACTTGACCAGAAAAAAACCAAAAAAAAAAACCAAAAAAAAAAAACCCAGACTTTCTAAACAGATTGTAATGGTTGCAACAATACAGTTCACATCTCTTGATTTTAAACAGAACATTTATGTATTGAGTTTTTGATGTTTGTGTCCATTTGCCTTTAAAGAGAGAACTGAGAAGCCTGATGCTCAGGTGAAAAGGTGTTTTTTGGCTCCATAGTGGAGAAATAAACCACAAGAGTTTACTACAAATGTACTGCATGTGTGATATGAAGGGACATGATAAAACAGGGTCCAGGTTGAAATTATCCTGAGATATGGATTTGTTTGGTTTTTTTTTTTTCTAAACGTATTGTTCATTTGAACATGCTATAGACATGCTACTTAATTAAATCATTTAATAATATCTTCTCTATTCTATTCTATTCTATTCTATTCTATTCTATTCTCTATTTGATAATATCTGTGTTGCATCTAAAAAAAAGTACGAAATACAAAACTTAACATTTTAATTATGTAGGCCCATGTAGCTCTTATTCTAATGACTTATATAATCATATTCCAAAGTATGTAGAAAGCTGCACATTTCAGCTGACATCAACCAAACTAATTCTTATTAGAATGATTAAAATCACCATATTGCTGAGCATCAGCATGCAGTCAAAGACCGAGCTAACGCAAGATGTTTTTGATTTTTATTGTTGAACATGTTCAATTAGAATAAAGATGGAAAAAAAAGATTTCAAAGACCACAAATAAATCGTTGGAACATAGCGAGCACCCTAATCAAAAAGGTGGGGAAAATATGTTGCCTCCAGGACCTAGATCATGCTGTCCCTCCAAGATGGATGATAGTGTGAGAGTAAGGCTCATCAGGGAAGCCAAGAGGCCACAGCAACCTTAAAACAAGGGCACCACTGTATGGTCGAGTCTGGCCACTCAGTGTTTAGAAACACTTCTGAGTGTCTTGTGTTGTTCTGGGCTGAGTGGTAAGATGAAAAATGGAGGCTGGTCCAGTCTCAGTTGTGCAAGAAGACATTGTCAGTGTTAACAAGGGAGGGAGGAAGCGTGCTCTATAGACTGATGAAACCAGGATAAAAGACTTGTGGTATTAATTACTAAAGGAAAATTTGGCATATAACCCACCAGTGCACTGCAGCTCTGTGGGTGCACCACTAAAGATGCATCACTTCACACCCTTCAAATCCACAGAATACACTGGTCTGCTGGTAAGCAGGATGATGAGAGCATCGCACTTTGGGTTTCTCCTCAGCGGGGACAAAAGCTTTGGTCAGGCTGGAGGGGAAAATGAATAGTTCCAAATATCAGCGTATGCTATGAAAACAATCTGCTGCCCTATGCACAAAAATGAACATTGAAGAAGGATTTCATTTTTCAACATCACAACAATCATGAGACACGACCACAAAAGAATGGACCGTATGAATAGTACTAAGGTAGAAAGGAGGTGAAAATGATTAATTTCAGTGAAACCTTCCCAATGTTATTTTATATTAAACTGATCCTCATGTAAAAAAAAAGACCTGCCAGCCTTTTCTCATTAGATTGATAATGATGATGACAATGATGCATATGAGGCATCTTGGTAATTTGGGAGAAGGGACACTTGATTTTATACTTAGTAAATGTGTTCAATCAGTCTGTGAAAACAGTTCTATCAAGTCCAAGAAAATAACTCCTGAAAATGATATCTGGCTAAGAGCAGTAAGACAGTAAGATCCCCGGCTACCTCGAGTTTTCATGTTGAAGTATCCTTGATACTGGACCCCAGATTGCTCCTGAAGGCATAAACTCGGCTGTGTGAATGAGGTAGATTCAAAGGAGCAGAGGCACCTTGCATGGCAGCCTCTGCCATTATTGTATGAATGTGACAAGTAGTGTAAAAGTGCTTTTAGTAGTCAGAAGACTAGAGAGGCGCTGTACAAATGCAAGTTCATTCACCATCCATGATAGTTTACCAGTTTATCTATCCAGTTTCATTATGCGAAGTGTACAATCCAGGCCAGTTGTCGTTTTTGTGAAATTTTAACAAAGGAGATGGTGGCTTGTGCAGGTGATTGAGACTAAACTTCACCTCGAATTATGTAACCGTAGCAGCTGAGCACAGTGCGGTCAGTGCAGGTTAATTTCCTCAGTGACAGGACCTGCTTTACTCGAAGGTTACAATAAGCATCTACAGTAAACTACATTAGTCATCATGTCTCCTCTAAAGTGTTGTGTTACAGATGTGGCTTGGTCTGGTTGTTTTTTTCAGCAGCACAGACACGGCTGAATGATCATAGAAATGTTATAGAAATTCAAGAGGCAGGTGTCTTAATGATCCTCTCGCTCTTCAGTGATAACACATTGCTACTTATAAATGTAGTCATGAAGGTGACACTACTCTAGAGAGTATATAGGCTGCAATATACTTTAGACTTAATTATTTGTAGCATATAGTTTAGAGAAGATCAGAGATCCCAGACAAAAGTGATAGACGGGCAGGATTGAGAGAAAAAGGTACAATTACAAATCCGTCTTACACTTCAGCACCAGGGACAGTGCCATGGATTCATCAGTACATGGTACAGTTAGGCTACTGATATTTCAGAGCTGTGGTCAGGGCCATAAATTCTAACTTACACAGATCTCAAGTCAGTTAAAAGTTCAAGGAGTCACTTGGGGAGACTACACTGACATGTTCAACTAAACAACCCCTCTACCCGGGAACTTCTTCTGCGGCTTGGGGATGTAGAGAGGGGACAGCAGGTTAACAAGAGAGGGATGCATTTTGACCATTTTTCTGACAGATGGAATAGCATTCTCCTTCATCCCCTCTCATATCGCCCACTGATCCAGGGTTTTTGTAGTCTGTCTCATACCAGGGACTAAAAGTCAGGATACCATGGCCCCTGCTGCTTTGATTTACACCAAACTTTTTCATCTGTCTCTTGCTAGTCTACCAACTTTATAGACATAGAATACTAAGTTGCTGTGCCCCTTGAAAGGATCATTTTACAAGTTAGAGTTGCTGAGATCTGGAAGCAGCAAAGTACATCCTTACAGTAAAGTTGGACGGGTCAAGAGACACAAGCATTTGAGCTGTCAGATGTAAACAATCAACAGCTAAGCCAGATTAGATCTAAACCACTTTCTATAGAGGTAGAAGAGGAAGGCAAAACACCTTAAATGTTGATAATATATTGACGCAGGGAGTCAGTTTGTAATCTGTAAAGAGGTAAACAGAGCTTTTGGTTCTTTTCCAAAGAGGTTTGTCTAAAAGCTGCATGATATGCTCGTGTTTCTCACCTCATCTGACTTCTTTTTAGCAATGCCACTGCACACTCCAGATTTCATGAATTATCTTGGTGAGTGAATGTTATTATTGCCAACAAGGATTATGTGCAAAAATAAGATAGTCATAAACCCAAATTATCTTTAAAACTCATAAAATGTCCTGAAGCCTTAAATTTAGATGTGATGATGAAACAGCCCTATCAACTTTTATTGCCGAAGTGCAGCTTGCATCCATCTCTCTAAGTGTTAATTGAAGGGTGTGAATACTTGTGTATCAAAGGTGTTTTAGTTTCCCAGTTTCAGCACGCTGTCAAACACACACTGCATAGCGAGAAACTTACAGCACACCACAGCCAGCAAAAAACCTTCTGCCAGAGCGCTGTGGGATGACGCAACAAGGTGTGCAATTGTTCACAACTTGAAAAAAAAAAAAAAAAAAGACATTGTAAGTGAACTAAATTTAAGAGACGATGGAGTAGATGTAGGCCTGCATTCATAGTGCAAGTGTTTGGCTGGGAACCACTTGGATAATGCTACATCAGCCAGAAAATGTGAGGAATGAAAGGATTACATGACAAATGAACAACAAGGGACAGGTGTGAACAAGTGTTGTGGTGGATAGTTGTATAGAAGGGGTGTACAGAGACACTTATTATTTATGACTGCGTGTACTCAGCCTAGTGAAGCTGCTAAATCTGAAGTTTGTTTTAAAACCACCTGAACTTATCTTATACCTCTCCCTCTTGTTGTCACCACCTTTTGTGGAGTTAACAAAAGTATCTCAAATGTTTTTTTAATTAATGTATCATTAATTAAAATTTGGCAAATTTTGGCAACACAGAGTTTCTCTGACAGATGGTGTTATGAGGCAGGATAACTTTCATTTTTGCCAAATAATGCAAAGCTGGACCCATTCACATTCATTGGACAGATATAAGACACTGAGCAATAATTGAAACCAAAGATGATAAGAAAAAATTTGATCCTCCAGCTTGTCGTAATCAATATTATTTAGCATCAAGCAAATTTTCATTAAAAAATGTAGTTTTAAAATGTCGGCAGCACACTGTCCTTTCTGTCTTTCAGGTTACTGTAACCTAGTACCCACTAGGGCTGCACTGAACAATTATTTTTAAATTGATTAATCTTACAATTTATGCACAATAGATATCAAAAACTTCCTCATTAATATTTCAATACTTTGTATAATTATCATTATGAAAAAGAGACCTATTAGAAGTCCATTAGAATAACGATTATATTAATAGTGATAATTTACACGTCACTGCTGTGTTACGATACAAATAATAGACTCTATGTTTCAGATGCCTGATCAGAAAAATGCTGGACCTCAAATTCAAAAGGATTGTTGCGACACATAGATGAATTTAGTCACTATGTATCATTGCAACGGTTTCTGTGAACTGGAGAATCAGTGTGTTTACTTGAATTAAAACTTAAAATGGTTATGACATGGATTTATATCCTCACTGGAGTAATATACAATTAAAATATTGAATACAAAATGTATTTTTGCATCAGTTAGTTTAAACTGTTTTCTCACTCATACACGGCTCATGGCAGAAAATATAAAGTGGCTGAATGACAACATCAGATGACACGTGGTGTACTGTTTCGCAACGACAAATTTCCGCAATTGGTGACATCTGTTACGTTGATGCAGCCATAGTGCTCACTACATTAATTGCTGAGATCTGTGAACATCACTACAACAAAGTCTAGTGAGTCAAGAAACTTAAGAAATCAGACAAACAGATTGTGAGGAAACGGCAGCTTATCAAGATTATCTGTCACTCTGTTCACTTGCACAACCAAGAAGTTCAACCAGGATGTTAGTCTGTAAACTATGATGGATGTTCACAACAGTCAGGTTAAAAGCTTTAATGTTCACCTTCATTTTGTCGTCCAGATGAGTTTGGCCAACCAGGAGAAGTTGCCATGTTCCCAGATCTCACCAATTATGTTTATGAGAATAATGTTAACATAAAAACAATGGTAAAATCCAAAAAATAAAATAAGATCCTACTTTTAATGAACCTAAATTATCCTATAATTGCTAATAAAATGGTTTTAACTGATAAAACTGCAAATCCTACGTACTCTCAGTAACTATTGTGATGTGTGGGATTCATTAGTAGTGAAATTTGGAGAAATAACCATATTAAGTCTGAGCTGTTGGGAGTCTTGAGTTGGACTTGCATGACTCATAACTCAACTCCTCTACACAGGCAATTATAAACAGAAAATATGTTTTATATTTATATATTTGTGAATAACAATATCACTCTCACACTTGAACTCCGATGGACCCAGCTGACAAGACCTTGCTAATAACAGGGACTCACTGATTAGTCATTTATGAAATTATAAACATCTTAAGTGCTATTTACATTTTCAGCAATCCCCCATCCCACACACACAGCTTCAAACTCCATGAGTCTATCAGAAGAATACAGAAGTAGACCCGTTGGGACGAGAGAAAACAAAACATTGGCCTCACTAATGCTAAATAAGTAATCAAAATAATTGGCCTATTCATGAAGCAAACAAAAGCCAGAGGAACAAGCCGCTCTTTTTAACTATCTCTCTGACTGAAGCAGGCAAGCGGACTTAGAAACACAAATAAATCCAGCTCATCAAGAGGATTGTGGAAAACTTTCATTGCTAAAATGTGTCTTATTTAGCCATAATTAAACAGCTTTGCAAGAAAGATAATTAATTTGTTGTTGTTACCTGAACATGACCTCAAGTAATGTTGCTTTACTTGCATAACCCTAAAGAATAAGTCTGGTGACACCCTATGGTAACACTTTATTGAAGGGGTGTTCTGATATAACACCGTCATAACATGTCATGACACCTGTCCTGAACACGAAGGAGTTTTCATGAACGGGACTGTTAAAAAAGCAATTGACTGTGTAATTAAACTTAATGACATCTTTATGACAGGTTTATACTGGTCTCATGACGGCCTGCGTCAAAATCAACCATATATGACAATATAATGTTAACACATGAAGCTAAACAGTTTTTTTTAAGTTTGATAATGTCAAGTTGTCAGATCAAAGAAACCTCATACAGTGTCAACTTGGAATTGATAATGACATAAAAATAAATAGCACATAGCCATTTTGCTGGTGACCAGCTATTGGGTATCTTTTACACTGACGTGATTTTGTGCATTGTCTGGGAAAATGTTGTTTCTGCTCAATTTTAATTTTATTTGTATATTTTTTTATTAATTAATTTAATTGATTTATTTATTTTTATCCCCTTTCCCTTTTTAAAAAAAGATTTTTATATATTCTTTGACACTATTATTTTCATTTGTTGTCTTGTTTCAATGCTTCTGTTACTTATATTAATTATTATTAAGTTTTTATAATGTATGTCTTGTCATATAATTATGTTGTTGTCTTTTTGTTATGTTAAAAATTAAATAAACATATTGTTTTTAAAAAAGACACAATTGACTGAATGACACTTTAAAACAACAGTCATAAACATTCATAAAGACTCCATGTTCATGTCAGGTATCATGACATGGTGGTGACTGTGTCATAACAGTCTTCAAATATTGTTACCTTCTTGAAATAAAGTGTTGCCTCATAGGGATTTTTATTTGTTTTGTCAACAATCCCATGAAAAGACTAAAACCAACAATGAATTGATTCATGTGTAGCCAAAGCCTGATTTAGCTTATTCCTCTCTGCCTTGATTGTTGTCCAAAAGTATTCAAAATACATCAGTGAGCCACACTGTTGGACCGGATGACATGTTTCTCCATTACAACAAACATGAACACTGCACTTCTGAGCTAGTCACAGTGCACCATCCTTAATGCTATAAATACTCACTAGTGTACTAAATATGGATTAATCTGCAGGTGAAAATAGTCCCCAACAGTTGCACTATTTTCTTCTGTTTGCATAGGGCTGGGTATAGTTTAAAAAAAATTACAATACTAGTGTCAGTTCCCTTAAGGTCCCCACATGATTACTGTCTCATTGTTTTCCTATGGAGAGAGCAGCAGTGTCTGACTGCTATCCATGGTGTGGTGCATCGCCCAGATTTGCCACCAAGCGTTGCACTCACAGTTCAAATTATTTGAACCTTGACCTCGTTTGCTGCTGATCTTTCAAAGTGCAACCAATGATGTAACAGCTGTATGCGATGATGTAGCCAGAAGTGACCATCAATGTATGGAAGCGACACAAGCAGAGGAGGGAGACAGTGATGGTCGAGTCCAGAATGGAACCAGGGACCTGCGAAAGATCTGGCAAGAGTGATCATTTTAACGTTTGTTCAATGCAGAAACAATGAGGAAACAATCCATACAAATCCCACGAGAGTTTCGCTAATCAAGGGTTCCCTTCTAGACACGGCTGAGAGTGATTAAAGAAAAGTGTTTCAGAGTTCCCCAAACTCTGTAACACAACATTAAAAACATATCATGATCTCAGCAGTCAGATCGGGCTATGAGATTTGGGAATCATATAGTTAATGAACTTAACTAAATCCAATGCTAAACTTAGCTTTGCCATTTGTATAGCAGGCAGACATGATGTATAGCGCTGTGCTTTGCCTCTCTGCGCCCTACCTCGTGGTAAGCCTGGGACAAATTTCTTATCATGTGCAGGCCCCATTAATGTGATACAGATACCAATCCAATACCTTCATTAGATATCTTTTTTCTACTTCATTTGATACCCATCCTGTGAAATAATCCATCTGCATTTTATTCATTATTTTTATCAGATGCCACTCAGCCAGTCACATGTTGCACTAAATCAAAGAACACATAGGTGGTGATTGGCTGTGAGCAAAATATACAAATACTAATATTTTTCTATATCTGGCTATGAAAACAATTGAATGCAGGTACTGTTTGACTGGACAAGATTTGATACTACTTGGTGCTAGGTTCTTTATTTCCATAGATACCTTAAAGGTATTACTCGGCCCTGTGCTTGAGTAATGTGCTCTTAAAACTACAGTAGCGAGCTACATTAAAAAATTGCATTGCATTAGAGACAAACAAGCAAGCAAACAAACAATAAACTACTGTATATATTTTTTACTTGTTTTTAAAGATTTTCTTCTTAATTCGGAATCAACAGGCCAGTGCCACAGACAGGAGGGGGAAGTCATAAAGTGATGGACGTACACATGGTTGGGTTTGGTCTTTTCATGTGATGAGAAATCTGTTAAATAATTCCATCCTTATTTTTAACTTCACATCTTTCAGATGACAAATAGGTGAAGTGGTGTCCAGTTTGTGCATTTGTAACACAATCCAGTTAGTGGTAGAGAAAAGTTATGTTCACATAATTTGTGCCTGAAATGAAGTCTGGACTCATTTCCAAAAAATTGATGTGTGCGTTGACTTTTAAGCATAGGCAGAGTTCGTTTAAGTTTCTGTAGAAAGAACCAATATTCATCTCATTAATGACTGTTGGACCTTTTATAATTATTTGTTTTTATGCTTATTATTGCCAATGTCAATTGTCATTGCCAGGTCAATGTCAGGTCAAAACTGAGAAGAATACAAATAATCATATACGTTTTATAAATGCAGACATTGGCTCTCATATACAATTAAAACTGAATGGTGTATTCCACTGATGAGATGAAACATTAAATTTTAATTTTTACTTGATTAAATATTAACTCGTTTTATTTTTCTCTCTGAGCAAATGTAAGTTTAATCAGCTGTAGTTACACTTTCCTGGCATGAAATTTATTTTAAACTTGCTGTGTAATCATCTAATGTAAATAAATATGTAATAATGCTGTCATAAATGTTTTAATGATTATCAGCCACAGCAAGTGATCTCCATGTTTTATATCTATTTCACAAATGTTCAAAAAAAAAAAAAAATGAGCTCTAGTAACACAGCAAAGCAAACTTTTCTATTTGGAGGAAATTCAGTCAGCATACATTAGATACTAAACGACGATTGGTCAGCTTCACAGGCATCACAGAGCATCACAAAGCCTAAATACCAGCCCAGATTAACGTGTTTGCCACAGTTGGGAGCAGTTCGCTCATTCTCTGTGTTCCCCCTCAATTTCCCACCATAAGGACAAGAGGAGGAAACCCCTGAATAGCCGGAAGGAGATGTGTTTATCACTTTCTTGCAGATACACGCAACACTAAATCAAATCTTCGTGTGATGTGATGCCGAGGAAGGAGATTTTCCTTTAGTCACTGCAAACACTGGGAACCTCTGACATTTGAAATGATCTGAGGTGGGAATGCTATCTGTCCCTTACAGCCCTCAAAGCCTCCAATGCTGTAAGTCAGTCAAATACAGGCCTTAAAGTCAGGGGAAAACTTTTTGTCAAATATTTTGCTGACGGGTATGACTCTAAAGATCCTAATTTGACCATTTTTTTTGTACGCCTCGTAGCATTTAACCGCTGGAGCCGTTGCAAATGTTCTGTGTGTGTGAAATTAAGACTTTTTATGTTTGATGATAATTGAATTGTCAGGAATAAGTGTAGCATATAATTGTATTTTTGACGTTTTGCATGGAGAGCTTATTTTTTAAAAATTGAGCTCAGAGGTGAACAAGATGAAGTTAATTAAGCGTCACCTCCTTACAGCATGTATCTGAACCTGTGGGAGTAAAAGGATGAGGAATTAAACTTTTTTAAGACAAGAAAATCCCTCTTCTTCTCCTCCACTTCCGCATCAGCACCTTCATTTTTCGCCCTCGTTTTTGTGGCTTTAACGTCGACCTTTTTGTTGTCTTTATCTGAAAATGTGTTTTGTCGGTTTCCCTTTCCATTTAAATCGACACACCCTACCCACCCCCCACCCTTTCTATTTCATAGTATTTTTCATCTTGTAGTTGATGGGGCTTTCTGGTGGTTGAATGAGTTCACTCCCATTCTGTTATCCTCACTTTCTTCTGCTGACTGTGTCCCATTCAGCTCAGGAGTTTCTGAGGGGCCAGGCGGTGAAGGCGGGTGTCTGATGCAGGCCGCCATATTACAGCGATTGATAGCATTTGTTGAACCATAGCTGCTGTGAAATAATAAAAGTCAGGCGTGTCAGCAGGGGTATTATTTGAAATACACCACTAAGAGAAGAGGAGCGATTTATATTTAAAAAGAAATTGAACCACCAATGATGATTTTTCCCCTCTTATTTCTGATAAGTTAGGAGACTTGGTCATAGTTATTCTAATTAATCTGCCCTACTTTGAAAGGTTCCACTTCCGTCAGGCGTATTCATCTTCTTTGGCTTTTATCAAGTGCAATGTAATTTTCTCCCCCTCCACCACATATCACAGGCACAGAAAACCAAAGTCTGATGGCAACTATATAACGTAGTCTTTCAAAGGAACTCCAGTGGGTATTCATGAAAAATGCATGAGTGGCGACTGCACATGGATGCTCCCTTAAGCTGAGGCTCGGAAAATATGACAGTGACAAACAATGGTCTGATATGTCAGCGTTACTACAAGGAAGAGGAGGATCTGAACGAGTGTGTGGGTGTGCTGCATGCTTATATGTATATTACAGACTCAGTGGGGCTGGTCACAGTCCCTTAGGCCCACACTGTTGTACAACGAACCCTCAGAGGTATTTTCTCTGCTGCAACTCCAACTCCAAGTACAATAACCCCAAAAAATGTACAAGAAGAAACACTCAGGCTGCCTTCTGTTCTAGTTACATGTTAAATCAGGGATTGTGAGACTGCATCTTCCCCCTCACGTCTTTGAAATCAACAATATGAGATCAGACAAAAGACCAATAAAACCCACTCAAAGAGTAAATTATTATTCTTTTCTTTGAACGTAGTTCTAAGATAATTTGAAGGATGCAGGAGGATAGAGAAAATCGTGAAATGATCAATTGTCAGTGACAGACTATGAAGATGGGTTCTGTTATAATTCACACATCCCAAGTGGCACACGTTGCTTTGTATTCCCCCAGTGAACCTCAGCCGATTAAAACTATAATTGCAACGCTTTAGCGCTTCATGAAATACGACCTTTCAATCTTGAACCTTTACCTCAATTCTCCAAAACAAGGGCCTCTAAATCAAATTGAGCGATTGAAGTATGAAACAAGGCAATAAATTAATTCTTGTAATGTCTTCCTGTAATGCTGTTTTTGTGGTCACAGTTATCACAGAGGGGTGACACGGCACAGGGGGCCGATAAGCCAGAGTCATGCTCACATGAAAGACACCGAACAGCTAACAGGCCGATGTTAAGCCCGTTTCCCCTCTAACACTGATAGTCATGGTCTATTTTAACCAGACCGTGCTGAGCTGATAACTTCTCTGGTACATGTTTGGTCCTACAATGATACAAGCAGCAGCTACAGGAGGTGAGGAAAGCCGATTGGGAGGCGTAGAGGAGCTGCTGTGCCAGTCATTATCCATGAAAGTGAAGTAAAATAAACAAGCCAAATATTCTGGACTGTGTTTTAAAGAATCAAGGGAATAGCAGCTAGTTAGTGAGGTGTGAGGAGTAAAATTAAAGTGATAGTTCACCCCAAAAGCAAATATTTTTTCTCTGGCCTTTGCTTAGTTTGTCCATCTAGATTGGTTTGGTATGAGCTGTCAGCTGTAGCGATGTCTGCTTTCTCTCAAATATAATAATGGAACTAAATGGCAGTCGACTTGTGATGCTCAAAGCTCTAAAACATTTGAAATACTCAACACCAGTGTCTCTTTCCAGGAATCATGACCTGGTTACTCAAGATAATTCATAGACACTGTTGTGAGCAGTTTCATGTGGGAGCTACTTTCTTTTGAGTAGCAAAAAAACAGTTCCTACATGGAAACTGCTCACAATAAGGTCTGTGGATTATTTTGAGTAACGAGGTGATGATATGTGAAAATAGATACTGCTTTGAGTTCTTCAAATTTAATTTTAGCTGCAACCGGCATCTCTATAGGTCAGTTCTTTGGTTGCTCCATCAGTCAGTCAATCAATCCACAAAACTTCCCCAGCCCTTGGCAACTACAGTTTTCACCCTAGGAGGCTGAAATTTGATGTGGAGGTCACATGTGTGTGCAAATATGTTTCTTTGTGTCCATGTCAACTGTCAAAAAGAAGGCAGGGCAGTGGGAGTGGCCTATAACAAAAAGGCACTTCGAAATGGATTCATGTACGTGACCGAACCCATGAGCTGTTTGTTGCAGACTCTTTTGGGAGACATCGCTGCACTCAGCAGACTTCCTCTTTCATTATTGACTTATGCCCCACCCCTTCCCTTTGACCACACCCTTTCATAACTAATTACTTGTTTGTGTTAGGTACTTGTGGGAGTCATTATTGGACTTAGCGAAGTTCATTTTTCATTGGTGACGTGTGCCTCCCCCTTACACTTTAGCTATGCCCCCTTCCATAACTCATGAACAGTTTGTCATACAGTTGTGCTGCAGGCATCACTGGACTTAGCAGAGAGTTTCTTTCTCCATTGTTGTGACCCTCGCTCCTTATACTTTAGCTACAGAGGTCAAGTGGTGTGAATGCATAAATATACATTGTAGCTATTGCAAATTTGCACGTGTTTTGATGCTTTGAGCGCCACAGCCGAGTGCCATTTATTGTATTTTATTCATTTATTTATATGACAGCCACAATACACGTAAGCATTGTTACGTAATAAATGCAACTGACAAGATCAGGGTGGGAAATTAACTTCTTAAAATGTACCACCCACTGACAGAAAAATGTTCAAGTGCATCAGCTACTCAATAGTAAATCATTGTTTTGCCTTTGATATTTATCAGCCACTTTAACATTTTACCAGCATTTGGATGGTGGCTGGTGCTAATTTCCCACCCTGGATGGAGTGTACATTGGACTTAAATAATAAATAGACATAGACAGACAACCACTACAGCCAATAACAAAAACAACTATGACTGACAGCAAACAACCACTAAAAACATTAACTGAAACAACAATGACAGAATACCAACAACTGCTAAAATCAACAATGAAGAACAATGACAAAATATATTAAGATTTAGTTTTAAGCTTCAATCATGTTTTTTATATTATTCTATTTCTTTGTGTTCCTTTTACTTAATTCTAATAACTTTAATTTTATTGTTGCAATTTTATTCCAGCATTTGTATTTGAGTTTACTTGTTTGTATTTTTGTCACTCTGTGCTTTTTTGTACTTGTTTCCAGTCTGTTGTTTTAATTTTCCTTTGTGAAGCACTTTGGGCTGCATGTATGTGTGAAAGGTGCTGTATAAATAAAGCTGAGTTGAGCTGAGTTTTATTTTATTTGAGAGAAAGCAGATATCTCTCTGGCTGATATCTCTGTAACTCTGTGGCTAATACCAAAGCATCTAGATGGATATAGAGCACTGCTGGCCAGAGGAAAAATAAAAATAATTTTGACTTTGGGGTGAACTGTCCCTTTAAGGGTAGAGAAAAGATGAAGAGTTATTGTTGTTATCAGAGTCGAATGCAACGTTAAATTTCTACCAAATGTCAGCAAATGCATATTTTACCAAAGGGAGGAAAAAAACAGCTGTTGGGCATGTTTCCTTAATCAGCTGGCAAAAAGTGTCATGAATATAATGTTGTTCTTTTTCACAGAAGTACCTCATTTTCACATTTTTCGTAATCCCAGTCAGCCTAATTATTTTGGGACTCATTTTGGCTGGGTGTTGCCATGCTTTTACTTTTAGCTCATGCCCAAAGCCTCCTTGGTAATGGAATTTGAGCCGCCCTTTTTGGTGACTCATCCCTGTTCTATGAAAGGAAAAGAAGGTCACATTAAATGGGGATTTACATAAGGCTATCTGCACAACTATGAATTCCCACGCTATTATGGCAGATTTCAAAAGGCACATAAATGCTTTTGGAAAAACATCAAAAATTCATTGGAGACAAAATGATTGAGGATCCTGTGGCAAGAGACTCTCCCATCTTGTCAGTTAGTATTGCTTGGCGAAGTGCGCACCATTTTGTTACGTGGGAGACGAGATGATGTCATTACACCATCTTTAGGGACCACTGCTTTCAAAATGTCTACTGTAACAAATGGATGCCTATGCTAAAAAGATCCAAATAAAACAAAAAAGACAAATTTCTACCCTGAAAATAAATCTTCCTGCAACCTGAGCCCTTCGTTGTAGCTGTCAGCATCTGTAAGGCTTCCCATCACTCTGAGAATAACAGAAGAAATCTTTGATGTTACAGCAGGGGACACCGCAACAAAACGGAAAGTTTTCACTTGCCAATATTAATGTTTGCCCTACCCTGTCGAGCGAACTGTTTGTACCACAATTTGACACACAGACTACAATATTGTACAAAGATTTACATCCCAGGTGGCCTTGTTCACAATATTGAACATATTTGTAATATTGGACAGCACATAAAAGATACTGATCTATTTAGGCTGGTACTAGTCCATATGGGCAGGCCATTGATAAGAGGTGTCTAATTGAAACAGCAAGTTGAGAGAAGGGATCGATGGTTACACTGGAGCAGAGAGCTCTCCTTGTGCGAGTCATATTATTAGATTTCATACAATCTGATAACCCTTTTGCTTTTGATTGATCTTTTCCATTTCAAGCATTCAGACCTCGGATCAATGGTTCTGCCCTGCAGCTACCACTGTCAAAGCAATAGCAGGCCTGCAAAACCAGGACATGGTCATTCTCCGAGACCCACATTCGAGTAAAATTGTGTGTTTTGAATTGTTACGACATAGGGCACGTAGCCCGAATTTCTTTTTAACGATCCTGACAGTACACATCATCAACATTATCTTACCAAAGCATCAAATAAAAGCTAGCTTTTGTACACTTTGTTCTTTCTTGTGACACTTCTGTCAAAAATAATTATGAAACAGTGACGCTTTTATAGAATCTGTCAGATGAGAATCAAAAAGAGCCTCTCACTCTCATGGTCTTCACATTATGTCATCTGATCTTTCCACAGTGTGTTTCTAAAGAACTGGGATTTGACAGTGAAGGGAGGAGAGTGAGTAAGCAGCGCTAAGTGCCCCTCTCTAATTCTCTCAGCCCAATCTCTTGAGATAGCCTACTGGAGCTGGTGGGTGTAGCTATATGAACCAAAGGGGCTGAATGAACTGTAATGAGATTAGTAACTACAGTACACAGGAGCAACCATTTTATGGGGCTGCATGCCTGGTATTAAATATCCTCTTTGAGCTGCTGAGCTCAGTCTCAGTGTATGTTGAGTAAGAACATATAATCCTTAAAGATGAGGCCACATAGCATACACATGTTACTGTAGTCTGTGATGAGAGATTAAGCATCTGCGGCTCTTGTGTGAGGTCACAAAATGTCATTTGTATGTAAATCAGATAATCCACACAGTGACATATAAGCAGCTACTACAAAATAGACATAAAGTGAGCAAAAAAAAAGAGAGGCATCAAAAGTTATTTCTGATAACAAGCACAACTCATTTGATTCATTTTGTCCAGACCAAGGGAAAAAACTCATACATTGCTTGTCTGCGTATTATTTACTCAGACTTATTTCAAACCGATGTTTGTCACTTTGCCCTGTGCATTATAATATTGCACATTAAACTACAAAACATGACAACAACTCACTTCCAGACCGAGCGGGATTACAGTTGTCTCCAGGTAAATGACAATGTTTGTGCAGAGCTGCAGGTTAACGTCCACTCACCTGTGTTTAGAGTGGTTACACATTGCTCATGTTGAGTGGTTACATGTCAGTTTATTCTGAAACAGCCTACATATAACCTTATTTTCCATATCAAAATACTGACAAAACCATGCTGTTTACAAACTGTCACCTGTCCCACTTTGCTGATAAAAACATCAAGAGCCATACAAGCACTACAAGCAATACAAGGAGAGAGAGGAGGGCTGCCATCTGCCAGCGCTTCAGCCCTGACTAGTGGTGAGGGGCTGTGTAACAGCATAGAGGCAACAGTTGTACATTAATAAAATATTATAAATAGTTTAACTGACTTTCTGGTGCTGGCTAGTGAGGGTGGTGATGCTTAATCAACTAAATGACTAATCATACACATCCCTAAAACAAACTGTGATGAAATCTATTGACACAAACAAAAATAAAGGACTCAACAATGTTAGGGAGGGGCAAGTTGGAAGAAGCTAGATCCAGTCTCTGTGTGGTAGGGATTTTAGTTGCACACAGTTGGATAGTACTGATCTACCCTGGAAGTCAATTAGCATCCACTTGCTGTATGTGTCAAAAACTGTGCAGAACTGTCAAGATTTGGGAGAAAGAAAAGAACCAACATATGCATAAATTTCACACTTGATGTTCAGGAAAACAAAGCCGTTTGTAAACCGTGTGGCACAACAGTCACTGGTAAAAACAACAATCATTTGCATCCTGAAATTCATGCAAAGGTAATCACACTTAAATGTTTTGTTTTTCAAGCTAACAGTATTTTATCAGCCGATCCAAACTGATGTGTTTTTGCTAAACAGGAAATACAATACAAGCTAAATGAAACCAATGCTGTCCTGCTCTGCTAAAAAGTGTGTGACCCAGACTTATTAATCTAATATCTTAAATTCAAATATAAATTGACATGCAACAGATAATGAGTGTAAAGTTTCACAGTCCCCAAATAAAAGCAATATATAACCAAAAGAAGAATGTAAGTTTGAGGAAATGCAGTATGCTTATTGTTAAACACATGATGAGAGAAGGAAGCAGAAATGTAATATACAGTACTTAATGTCAGTAACAGGTTATTAGATGTTTCCTCCAGGAGTACAAGTTTGGAAACTCTAGAGGAATGTTGAAATAATGTATTACAATTTAAAAGTAAAAAGGCTAAAACTTAATAAAATTTTGTTGCTAAAATGAATACCGAGAGAAGCTAGTATGAAGTCAAACAGACCTGCAGGTAACTCACTGACTTAATGTTTTGGTGACGTCTCTGAGGACTGTTCTTCTTCTCTGGTATCACTAAAAGCTCACAAAGAAATAATTAATGATGAGAATTATTTGCAGAGACTGCAACTGGACCTCAGATGTTATAAATTATGACAGACAGGTAGAAACATGACATGGTCATATGATGGGGGATAATTCCTGCGGGGTCGTTTCACTCACTTTTTAATGAGGAGCTGCCAGATCACATGAAAAACACCACCAGTCTGTCTGAACCCTTTTTCACTTTTTCGATGTGTCAGGGAAAATCCTCGCACTCCTGCTGATGTACATACATGTTACCATGGTTACCAAAGGATCTTGCATAGCTTATGCAGATTGATGTTATGACAGTTAGTTGGTTACAGTTGCGTGGTTTAGTTTTTGAATTCATGCTGTAATCACTTTTCTAGTATCATAAAAACCTTTGAACACTACAAACAAACCACATTATAATCTGCATGGGAGACCCGCTTTTTCAAGGTCTTCTAAGTGAAGACTGGTGTGGTTTGTTTGTAGTATGAAAGGAAAGTGGACCAGAGGATTTTCTGATAGCACATTTGTGATTTTAGCATGAATTCAAAAGCTACAGTACCTTTAATTCCCCCTGCTGATCTGTATGCATGTCACTATTTGAGTACAGGGATTTTCAGTCTTCACCAGAAAGTGAAAAGATGTTAAAACAATGTGTTGTGCTTCCGTCCTACACCATGTATTTTGGCAGTTCCTCATTAAAAAGCAAGTGAAAGCAACCACACAGTAACTACCAGTGACACCAGAGAACATGAAAAAACACATGAAAACATTGTGCCGCATGACTCACTGTCAGTCACCAAAGTTTCACCACTTTGGTCCATTGTAAATGATGCTGGATACCAATCAGTGTATAAGGCTTCTTTTTTATAGCTCATGGTTCATTTGTGTAAAATCAGTTTGAGCCAGAACTAAAAGGCAACTATGTTGATTTTTTTCCCTCTTCGTCTGGAATAAATGAACTGAATTTAAAGGTAGAATCAGTAGGATTTATTTGAGCTGTTTGTAAACGCACCAGAAAGATGACAGGATGTCAAATACCAACATTTTGGGTTGGTCCTGAGCGTCCAGAGCACAGCAAAATAATGAGAAAATAAGGAAATCTACGCAGAGGGCAGAGTCTCTGCAGACAGAGACACCAACACACACCTCTGGTGGATCGTAAGTGATGATTGAAAGCGATTGTTTATATGAGTCTGTACATTATTTTTTAGGAAAATGTTGATATTATGCCTTAATAATGTGACAGTAACCCAAGGGCAGGTTCACACCAGCCTTGAACTCTGGTCCGCCTAGACGGAGTGGTCTCAGACCACTGTCAACATTCGAACCAATCATAGAAGCATCATGTCATTGGTTAATAGAATGTTTTCTCTTCCTGTTTTGGTGACTTTTGAATTAATAGCAGGTTTACTACCAACTTGTGGATTGATACATTACTTTTTCATATTACATTATTTAATCCTCGCTGTCTTATGAGACAAGTCAAACATCAACTGATGTGCACTCCAGATCAACACCAGCAAGAACAGAACTTGATGGTGCTCCATTATGTCTGATATCCAGGTGGAAATTGGGTCTTTGTTGTCTTTTAACCTGCCAACTGCATGAACTGTGTGAACATTTCCACCACCATGAATGTGTTTATGAAACTGCATGGTTTAAGTTTTGCCTTAATGACTGCAAACTGGACCAGTCAGAAAATTGAAACAATATATTATCCTTGCTTTGGTTCGGTTCAGGTACTGGACTTTTAGGTGTGAACCCTCCCCAAGAGTAATGAACAAAGCATATACTGTAAAATTGCATCACAGCGCCAAAAATAAATAAATAAAACTGAAGTGCACCATGCACCATACTACTAATTCTCTTGGTCTTAGCATTATTTACCTTTTATTTCTGCCTTCCTGAGAAATTTTGATCTGACATTTGGATTTTCTAATAAAAAAAAAAAACCTCTGTAGTTCACATACTGCTTGCATTTTTACCCTTGAATTCATCCTCATGAAAAGTTAATGTGTTCTCATATACAAGCAGAGAAAAGATCAGCAGCTGATGAAGGGAATACAAGCAACATGCTCTCCCCAGTGAGCTTCCACATTTTAAAAACGAATGAAAACAGAAGCAAAAATAAACGTTTCTGTTACGCTCAATCTTCTCATTTTACCTTATTAAATCCAAAATGTACACACACATTGAATTAAGAATGAAATGCCCAAATAACAAATGCTATTCATAGAAACACCTCAACCTTAGAAACACTGTTAGGCTGCAAAAAACTGTCATGAACTCATTTTCTGGTCATTAGTGACACCATGAAGGAGGCCTACTTATCACCAATGATATTGTTTACCCACTAATCAGGTTTAACTTCTACAAGGACCTTTAGTGTTTCCTTGACCACCTACACTAATCATTCAGACAGGCCGACCAGGAGAAATCCTCCCATGGTCCTCCTTGTTGCTGCTGTGCCTCATTTAAACCCCTCTCCAGGTCATGTTATCTAAACGGATGAAAAAGGAATAGCAATGCCCTCGCTAGCTCTAATTTGGGCATCATGGCCGTTCAGTGCTACAATGCTCGTTTTGATAATTGTTCCTCCAGTGACGTTTAACGGTGGGAAATCCAGGGTGGGCTTAGAGCATCTATATTCTCTGTCCTGATTAATCCATTTGGTAAAACATAACAAAATTTGGTATGTTATTAGCCTTTTAGAGGTTTAACCAGTTTGCTTAAAGCCTTTATTGATTAACATATTTTTCATAAGCTGACTTCTCCACTTGTAGCATAATAATTGCTCACCCCGACCCCGATGATCTGTGGTGCAGTCACTAATGAGCTTATGAAAATCATAAGTTCCTGGCAGGAACAGCGCTCAATATTAATGAACAAACCCTGAGCTGATTTAGGATATAAAATTAAATATGAGGATAAATTAGACTCTATCTCAAGGTTTGGATGTATTTCTTTTTGTTACAGCTGACAACCATCGCAGTGCTCTCCCACCGCCTTCGCCATATTACAGAGAGGACAGACAATAGGAGAGATTGGGGGCAGGGTCAGTGAGATTGGAGAGAAAGTGAAAGACAGTGCAGGGGGGAGGAGGGGAGGGCCAAAGACAGCAAGATTGAGGAGCAGTCTGCATAATTAGGTGGAGTAATTAGGTTGTATTAATCAGTCACAACATGGCAACAGAGTCTTTGAAACATCTTCTGAATTATGCAGAGGAAACTTGGACCGATTGGTTAAACTATGGTGCAGTTTATTAATGATTTAAAATGAGAGTTGAAATTATTAATCGACTAGTCCAGTGTTTCTCAGTCTTTTTACACCACGTACCACTTCAGAAAATTATTTAGCTCCCTAAGTACCACTTTACTGTTATGTGCCTTTGGTGCAGCAGGAGCTGTAGACGCTTCAGCAGCACTTCTTGAGAAGCCACTAGCACTGGTGCTCGGGGGCGGATGTTTAGTTCAGTTGGTAGAGCGTCCGACCCATGTATGGAGGCTGTTAGTCCTCTGCAGCGGCCACTGGTTCGACTCCCGCCTTTGGCGCTTTGCTGTGTGTCATCCCCTCTCTCTCTGCCCCCTTTCCTGTCTACTCTCTGGCTGTCCTGTCCAAAAGAAGAAAAAAAAAGCACTGGTGCTCAGACCACCGTTTTCACTCTTTTACTGAATTTTTCTCTTTGTAATAGTTCCCATTTGGAGCCACGATTGGGGTGTTCTTGACACATTTTCACGTCTTTATTTTGCCTCCGCTTACGTACCATCACAGTTTAGCTTGTAATCACCGGTAATTGGGCTGATATTGAAACAAAAATACAGGAAAGACAAAACTTATTTTAAACTGAATTTCAGTGATCTCATATTTTATATATTTTGATGAATTTTGATTGTATGGTATGTTTTTAAACTAATTCATTAAATTTTTAAAAGTATTTCTCATATATAGATATAGCATGTGCAGCACAGAAAATGGAGCAGCTGCATAGAAATAAATTATAGAACATTTAGGGGTTTTTTTGTCAACAAAAATATGGAGAGATTTTGGTAGTATTTATTTTTGAAACTTTTAACTTTTATAAAGTTTTTATCAACAATATTGAAAGATTATTTAGTCACATTCAGCGTTTAATAACGCTGGTACCCTCTCATCATCGTCTTGTCTAAGTCATGGACAAGAAATGACATACTTTGTCATAGTTTTCATCACTGAAATTAACACAAATTTGAATTATTGTGACATAAACACATTGTTGATTTAAAAAAAAAAGTGGGATCGTTCAGCAATTTCTACAGTCACCTTGTGGAGTGACTTCTGTTGTCACCTCAAATCCTGCTTTGTACATACGGCTGAATCCAGTGCAACATGTCAAATCCAATATTCATCCTAACATTATGATTATGATCAGAGATTACTTTTTAACTCACTTTCTGCTGCCCGTCAGATCTAATTAGCCACGGGTAACTCTGTGAGTGGATTCCCCCCCTTTCTTTTTCTTCTTCCTGTCAGGGAGTGAGTTGCCAGCCCTCTGCGACCCTGTCTGTGTTATAAAGCTGCCCATCATGCTGTTTTAATAATTTATCCAACCAGTCCTGAAAGCAAGCTGTGAACTGCCAATCCCTCCCACCATGTGCCAGGCTGCCCGAACCCACTGATCAAGGAGCACATGCTAGAAATGGAGTGTCCAGGGGCATCATCCCAGGGCTATTTGAGGGTTGCTGTGACACATTTCCTCAACCACCCTTCACTAAACTGTCTCTTGTAGCCTCTAATACATGTGATAAGATGTTTCCCTGCATGGCGTGAGGTCTGCTTCTTTGACATCTGCTGTAATGCACAGCATGCTCAGTGCAGTATTTAGTTTTATCCTCATTCCCATAGGTCATGATGAGAGATAAAAAATCATATGCTCAGAGAGAGTATAACTGTTTTGAATCACAATCAAAGAAGAACCGCAGGGATCATGAACTCACACATCTTGACATGTGAACAGTAGAGACTGTTCGTCATACTGAATGTGTTAATTACTTCTGAATTCTGACTTGAAGCGTGATAGAGGGATCTCATTAGAAATATGCCACACCTCTCTAAGGAGGAAAAGGCAGGATTTCATGGGAGAAGCTCACAGCTCTGAGACTTCCATTTTCAATGACGTGCTGTGACCAATAGCATTTTCTCCAGCTGTTGCAATTCTCTAGCTTATTCTTGGGGCCGGGGAGACTATCTTACTGACTTGCCAATAAAATGTCTGTTGCCACTGGGAAAGAGCAGGAACCGTCAATTGGTTTCACCTTATCTACCTTAAACATGCCTCTGCTGACTTCATGCTTCTTCCCATTTCTTTTTCATTGCGGTTTCTCATTGTTTTCTTTTACCCCATCTTCCCTCTGCACATGCACACAAAGAACTTAGTCAATTACGAAAAAATACATTATCAAGCCGAGGTTTTTAACAGAGACATCAGAGAAAGTTAAAACAAGTAACTGCGCTTTATGAGTTAGAAGTTAAAGGTCTACAAGTTGATTTAATTGTTGTCTGTCTTGAATTATCAAAGAGGAAAGAACTTTTATTCTAAAGATTCATTTTAACACCAAAACACAATTTAATAATGCTTTGATTTGATTCTGTCTCTTTACTGCGAAGGAGATAATTGAGTGTACATGCAGTGTTTGACAAGGACTGGATATCTCTTCATCTGTAGAGACGAGAGAGGAGGTCAGGCGGGGTAAAACCGATCAGTCCCACAGTGCTCCTCAAAATCAGGACTCCAAACAATTGTGGAAATATAGATGACAAAGCCCAGCCAGGGAATTGCTCTCAAAGAGTCTGATTGAAAGCTCATGTCAGGGAGGCTGAAGCAATCAAAGGACTTGTGTATTTCAAGTCGAAAGAGGTCATGTTGAGAGCATGATAAATCCAACATCCTGATCCACCACTCAAAGGCAGCTGTTTTCTATTGTTGGCGCTGCTCGCTGGTGTTCTGCACTCTCTGAAATATTGTCTCTCCATCTGCCTTGATGTGCAACAGTTCCTGAAGGTGTCAGAACAGAGAGCATGCATTGTTGCTTCAGTGGCATCTAAATTCATTACCTGTCATATGCACTTTGAGCCTGTTACATTGTAGTGACACAAATCTAATTTTAAGAAGAAAAAAAGAAGTTGAAAATGTTTTTAGGTCTAGGCAAACCGAATACACTGAGGTGCCACACTGGCAGGTTTGTTAGGGAAGCTACCCAGTAATTGAGAAGCTGCCTGTTGGCTCATAATGCTGCCAAAATGCCAATTAGCAAAGGCACACAGCACCTGTCTGCTTCACAGAAAAAAGTAACGCTGGCTAAAAATACTATGATACTACGAGCTAACATTGGCCTGAAATATAGTGATATTCTGATGCAGCACGTATTATACTGTCCTATAGCGTGTGTACACTTACAAACAGTGCACACACGTCTTCAGTAACAGACCTTCGTGATGTTAAAACTGCTATGATCAATGATTTTCGTGGATCAAATGACTGTGTACAAAGTGAAAAGGGTAATTGTGTAGTGACAAGCCCACAGACGATTATCAGCGACTCTGCAATTCCCCTGAGCTCTGCAGATTGTTTTACATAGACAGTAAAATAAATAATGGATGAAGTGTCCATGATGTCACCCATAAGTTTCTGAGGAGCCACTGTGAAACTCACAGTGTGGTGGCTCTGAACATTGCCGTCTTGGCAGTGCCTGACCCTGCTAACTCCTGGCTAATCCAGAAGTGGGCAAAGAGGTGGAGCATGGGTGGAGATGAGAGGCCGAATGAAGCGGCTCCCTGGTGACACGCCACCTGTGACAGCACCCACCTGTTAATGAAAGCAGGCATAACCTTAATTATGCATAACCGTTTTTGTGCCACCTTGTAAACATGTTTATTTCTGCTCTAAATTTGGGATTTTAATATGGGAGTCTTTGGGGGATTGACTCACTTTCGGAGTCAGCCTCAAGTGGCCTTTTGATGAACTGCAGTTTTCCACGTTGGCTTCATTTTTCTGCCCTGGAGGTTGCTGCTTGGTGTTTTAGTCTCTTTCAGCTCATAGTTTATGTTTTTAGCCTGCAACTTTACTGTCGTTATCAGCATCCGCAGCAGGCAGATGTTTTCCTCAAAATATTCTGATAAACCCACTGGACATTACCTGCAAGGCACCAGGCAGTGGACTGACAAGGGCAGGTGTTCTCGAAGTGTGGCCCGCGGCCCCATTTTTTGACAGCCTCCGAACGTGACATGAAATACATGTATTATATTTTAATCACTCCATTTCAATACTTTCACTTGACATATAATCAGTGTTGGGGAATTTACTAAAAATCCATAACGAGTTACAGTCAGTAGTTACTGCTGTCAAAAAGTAACTGAATTACTCACTGAGTTACTGCATTAAAAAAGTAAATGGTTACTAGGAAAAGTAACGTTTTGCGTTACATTTTTTTTTGCTTCAGTACTGTTATTAATGCACACATTATTTGAGTGTTGCTGTGGCACAACAAAACAACTCATCAAACAACAAATATCTTATCTTTGAAGCCATTATCACCATGATGAAAATTAAGTCGCGGATCAGTGAAACACAATGGAAATATTTTAAAACTTTTTATATTTTTGGCACATTTGTTGTAGCCTCAACAGGTCTTCAAATCAAGCATTAGTATTAGTAAAAAATTTAACAGTGTAATTGAATTTAAAAAGTAACCAGATGAGTGACTTAGTTTCTCCTACTCCTACTGTGCCAAACTGCAGCCCCCCACAAGTGTCTCTCAGGTTAGGAATGACAACTTGTAGAAAGTTACTGGTTACATGTATTTCAGTGGACTTTGCAGTTTAATGTGCAAGTGAGATGGAAAGAAATTGTATAGTTGAAGAGAAAAGGAGGTTTTAGGAAAAATGGATCAATTCTTACTTCGCACAGCCTCGGGGAACAGGTGAAGTGATCTGCCTTGTCAGCAAACAGGTGAATTTGGTGCTCAAGGAACTTAATATTAAACGCCATTGTGAGAATTCTCATGAATCCTCTGACAAGTTTAGGGGTTTTCTTGTTCCGCCCCCAATCAAATGCTGGGTCCTGAAATTGGCACCCAGTCATCAAGACTTTGAAAACCCCTGGACAAGGTTATTGACTAGCTGGTGAACATAGTGGAGCATTAAGCGACTAAAGAGGCAGATATTTCCCTCAGGAGTTAGTGGAGGGCAGAACAGGGCTGAACGGAGAGTGAATATTGAGCTTTAATTTAACTGGCGGACAGAAACATGACTCCAAATAAATGCAAATGTTGCTCCATGTCCACTGGATGTGTAAATAGGCAACTAGTTTCTCACACCTTCACAATATAAACCTCATAAGGTGATAATATATTGATGTTTGGTTTGTTGTACCAGTGTGCCCTCAAGTAGCCTCAATGCAGATTTAACACAAAATCATTCTAAATATATCTATCCTTTCATGTAAAAATAAACCAGTCTTACTTAATATACTTAATAAAATTAATTTGAACAATACACTTTATGTACATCGTTTCTTTTCTTCTCCTCCAGTTTTCCACCTTAAACCACCTTACACCATATACCAGAACAGAAGGCACCCAGCGCTAATCATCACAATTAAGCTAGAGATGTTTTTTTCTCCAAGCCACTATATCACCCACATTAACCCCAGCACTGCTTTCAACTACAGGCACATTTTAATAATTAAGGAACTCTGAGATCATCAATAATTGAGTCGTTTATTCATTAAACAACAAAAGGAAAGCAACAGGGGCAGAGTCAGTAAAGACGACTCTGCACGGTTTATCCTGGGCTGACAGGGAAGCCTGATCTTTAGGCTGGAGATTGGACTAAACAAGTTTATGAATTACAATGTGGGAGTTATGTCTCTTGTGGTTTGCAGACAGGTTCTCCAGCAGGATGACAGATATGTGGTATGGATAATTGGGCTGGCGATAACTGTCATCTGGCCACTTAATGAAGATAATCAGCTTTTAGTTTGACAGCTCAGTTATGGCTATCTGGTTTTTTACTCCCTCTACATACATTTATAAAGTGTACCAGATCTTGCTGTCAATTACAGCTTGAAATATATGTTTGATATTTTAGGTTTTGTGCTTGCTCACCAAGAAGTACCTATTGTCCAGAATTTAGGTTTTTCTGGGTATAATATCCTGTGTTTCTGTGCGAGTTTTATTGTGTTAAAAGATAAAAGCGACAGCACTCTCACCTCTCCTACCAGCTCCTGATCACAATCAAGACAAAAACTGGTCATGAGCCTGATTTTATAGCTGAACTATAAAAGAAAGGAGGCAGAAATCTGCAAGTATCCCTCCATTAGTTCAGGTTTTTCAAGTCTCTTTACTGCATTTTTCCCTCACTTTGCAGACTCGGCGTGTGGATATTGTTAACAAATACAGAGCTGCTGCCATCAGCACCCTGCATACTAATGAAAATCATGGGAAGAATTTTTATTATTGCACTCCCAATTTATTCACTATTAACAGCTAGCAGCTACCCATCCCATGAAAAGGAAGAAAATAATAAATAAAGAAACGAAACCTTTTATACTTGAAGCTTTGCCTGCACCTGCCTGCACAAAGTGATACTTACATTTTAGGGAAATACTGGGCTGTGTTGTTTTGCTGAATTAATTAATTTGTGATTCATTCAGTGATGAATTCATGATGGACAGTTTTTCAAAAGACCATACTTAAAAGTGGGGGTGGAGGTGTAGAAGTGGCAGCAATCTGCCCTCTATGTTTTGTGTGTAATTGAATTCAAAACAGGAAACGCTTAGGCCTAAGCTGTTCTTGCTGTTCTCAAATGAGAAATCTTTAGCCCCATAGCATGATGTAATGCAAATGCGACCATACGGTGAAGCAGTGGGTTCAGTTTTTGCTTGTTTGAGGTTTATATCATTTTTTAGCTTCCCAGTAGTGTTCCTTATTTGTTCCTTAAATCCAAGCAATAAAATTTTCACAGTACAATTTTCTAATGCCCTTATAAAAGACATTTCCCACGTGACCTGACGTAGGTTTTTGCATGATGATGTTGCTACATATAGGCCTCCTCGGTTGAAAGTGCAGTAAGCGATTCTGGAGAAAGATAGTTGATTGTTGAGTCTCATTCCTGTTGTGATTTGTCAAAGCAGGCCAACAAGAATAGTAGGTATTTGATAGCCTGGGAATGAGATTCAACCATCAACCAACCCAAAGTGTCACTATTTGACAACCTGGGAATGAGACTCAACAATCAATAGAACCAAAGCGTCGGTATTTAACGACCTTGCTTACCTAAAACCTCAGTATTTGACCACCTAGCCAACCCAACGACTATGATTTGACCTGGGAATGAAACTCAACAATCAACGAAACCAAAACGCCAGTATCTGATGACCTTTGCCAACCCAAAACGTCAGTATCTGATGACTTGGCCAACCTGAGGAGTAAGTATTTGACAAGCTTGGAATGCAACTCAACAATCAGCCAGCCCAAAGCGTGGGTATTTTGAAATCTGACCAACCTAAAGTGTGGATATTTGGCAACTTGGCCAACCCCAAGTGTGGGTATTTGATGAGTTGGCCAATCTTAAGGTCAGGTATTTGGCGACCTGGAAATGAGACTGAACAATCGACAAAACCAAAGTGTTGGTATTTGACGACCTGACAGCCCTAAAGGATCGGTATTCGACGACCTAGGAATGAGACTCAACAATCAACTGAACCAAAGCCTTGGTAGCCTTGTATCAGCCCAGAGTCAGTATTTGACAACCTGGCAAACCCAAAGTGTTGGTATTTGACGACTGGGGAATGAAACTTAATAATCGACTGTCCTTCTCCAGAGTCACTTACAGCACCTTTGAGGGAGGGTTGGAGAGGTCAGCAGCACTCTAAGCTACGTCATTACTTTTTGCTAATAGCTGAGTGGGATTTTCCATTTGAAAAACCAGGAAAAGAACACAGATGGAGTTGCCCTTTAATGTCATTGGTATCACCCATATTTGTCACGGGCCAGAACTTCTAACAAGGCCATTGTAATTGTGATTTATCTCAGTAACTTGAGAGAGAGAAAAATCATTTTCCTAGGTACAACCATACATGATTTCAGTCACAGAGTTTAAATCATGACAAACAGACTCTCTGGCTGTTCTTATGGGATTCATTTTAGGCTATTTATTTTCATTGCACTTCTGCAAGAGTCCAGCAGTGTGTGTGGTTTGTACACTGGGTTTGGTTGGATGTGGCATTGTTTTATAAACTGTGTTGTTTTATAACCTTTGCCTTGGACACTAGATAGACCAAATATGGTATAATAGGGCTGCAACTAAGGATTAGTTTCATGATCAATGAATACTGATGATTTTCTCAGTTAATGGATTAATCATTTGGTCTTTTAAATATTAGAAAATAGTGAAAAGTACCTGTTACAGTTTCCTAAAACCAAAGGTGATGTTTTCAGATGTCTTGTTTTGTCCAAACGACAGTCTAAGGCCCAAAGACATTCTGTTTATAGCCATTATAAAACAGAGAAAAGCAGCAAATCCTCACATTGCAGAAACTGAAGCAATGATATTTTGGTATTTTTGCTTGAAAATGGCTTTAGTTTCACAATAGTTTGTGATTTGTTTATGTTCTGTTGATTGACTAATTGATTCATCAACTGATTGTTTCACCTAATGAATATGCACATTTGAACAAGCATCAAACAACTCAAAGACTGTGATTTGTGGGTGTTTTTGTGCGTATTATTCAAAACAGCTCAATGCTTTTCCAATCATAAGATTTTTAAAAGTTTGCTGTTGAGAATTAGAAATGTTTTATCCTCGTCATGTCATTGTACTATTCTTACACAATTGGAGAAACTCCAAGCTTTAAGTATGTGGTATTGTGGATCAATCTTTGTGAAATTATACACTTGACTAGACTTGACAGTGAATCCACTTCCATCTGACATTCTCTGAAACTAATGGATGGAAATGAATAACAACCAAATGAATATTTCTCTTAACAAACCTCACTTCATTGTGCAGTATGTGCACTTTGTTTAAATTTGATTCTGCCTTGCTATTTTTATTTAATGCCTGACAGCTATTCATCAATATTCTTAGACTAAAGACACAATTAGAAAACTTACAAAAATTACACAATGTAGAAGGCTAGAGTAATGATTTATGAGTAATCATGCATGTCCAGTTATTGTAATAGAGGGCCATAATAGGTTATTGACCAACAGTGGAGTGAGACTGATGTTGCTGTGAAGGAATTCATAATTGCAAACTCTCAATGTCAATGTCAACACCTCTTTATTTCTCAAAACTAGTGTGAAAACATTAGAAGATCTTCGAAGGGTAGTTGGCATATTTTTAAACCTAGGCCCTGTTTTTTCATTATTTTGGGCTCTAAATGACTAATAAGTCCAAAAAGTTTTGGAATTGGTCCACTTCAGCTGGCAGCCACTACTACAGCTAATATGAACTACAATGGCTGCACTGTAATCCTTAGGGACAAATGCGCTGGTCAGAGTAACCTACATCCACTAAAAGGGGTTGGTTTTGCAACTGACAGATTGTTATTCAATTTCTGAAAACAGTATGGAAAGAGTCCCCACAGAGATAAACCATTTTATTAAAGAGTGAGATCGTTTTTTTAGTCTGAAACAGCCTGGTAGATGTAGACCAGCAACTCCTGTGTTCTGTGAGATAAGGTTACTGTTTTTGTCAGTGGAGTCTGGTGGCTTTGAAGAGCAATGCAAGGTCTGTTTCTGGTTAAATAAGAGGGAACTTTTTAAATAAAATTCTATCCCTGTAGGGATCTTTTCCATAATGCTGTCAGACACTTAGAATTAGGGTTAGGCAATGTCTACCAGGCGAGGTGGGAGAATCCTCACCAGGTCACCACTGTAGTCACCGCGGCTTCTCTCTGTCGCTCTGGGCGCCAACCTCCAAATGTCTCACTAAGCTGAGAAAACTTCCATCAACAGCAAAGGGAGCAGACAGATTAACTCTCACATCCCTGCCGGGCGGGCGTCTGACGTACATTCAGCTGGGTGTAAAAGGGGCTCCTGTCTGTAACATAATTGTGTTCAGCCTCTTAAGCTTGAAATTAAGTTGTCGACTAGCTATGCTGTGGAAGCTAAGAAAACAGTAGCACAAATAACAACAGCAAGATTAAAATAAATACAGCAGTCGGCAGAATAACACCACTGCCACCCATGTAACAGAGTGTCTTATAACCAAGTGACGAAAAAAACAAGAAAATAATAAACAGGATGTGGACACATGCAGTAGTACACTGACCAGCAGCAAAAGATGTTTTGCTTTACAGTAGAGGGCTCAATGGTAAACTGTTAGCCATCGGCGGTGGATAATGCCATCGTCTATTGGCCCGACCCTACTTACAATAACAATCTAAGCCTGTCGGTGGCAAAAACATGCACTGGACTGGACATATTTTGAGGGGTGCGTTTGCCCTCGAGGACTGCATTGCAGCATTGCAGCCCTTTTCTTGGACCAATTTCAAAATGTAGTTACTCATTTAGACACCAAAGTATGTAAAAATAGGGCTGAGGGTTAAAAATACTGGAATTACCCGTCTACCCTAAGTTTAATTGGTTCATGATGCATGCTGTCTGTATATCTGCTGATGTATAAATATGTCAGTGCGTGTACAAGTTTATATGCAGTACAGACACTTTGAGCACAATGTTATGACTTTTTGCCCTTTTTATGTTTGAAGCAGAGGAAGACTGTAGCATTTTTTTGTTTGTTCAGGAACACGGCGTGTCAACATTAAAGAACAGGGAATCACACAGAATTTTAAATAAGCCCTCAAATGCAGCCGTTCCATTTTTATTCCCATCTCTTGGATGGATAGCTGCAAGTTGAAATGAACACTGAAGATGTTCAGATATGAGCCCTCACAAAAGGCAAACATAACCTCAGAACATAACCTGCCAGCACTGATAAGGCTCCAGATTCACTCAAGATTGTGTGTTTAAAGTCGGGCGGATTAAAGGATGACATACAAGCAACGGGCCGTTTCAAGGGTCAGTGAATGTGACACTCTGTGCAGCTTTGTGCTCTGCCCAGTTTGAGAAAAATAATTTTAGGGCCGAAGCAAACACCTTGCCTCTTCCTGTCATTCTAACCCCGGTGGTGCAATAACCTTGATAGGTGGGTATTGATGATATCTCGGGGTCTTTATGAGGACATTCGGTACCTGTGTTATTAAGTGTCATTTTATTGGTTTGTGAGCTTTTATCTTGGGGTGTTTTTTAAGCACACTGTAGAGAAAGAAAGACCTGGCAGAGGGATGCTTACCCCCTGCTTTCTTTTATTTTATAACCGCGATTAATAATTCCTGCCAATTGTTGTGATGTATCCGTCACTTTTATTTAAGTTTGGAGTGTCATCACACTACATGATATAACATTTTGTTGGAAGCCGAGGGGTCTTTTAGAAGCCAGAGGAGTGGATAAAATTCTGTCTTCAGGATTTATCTTCAAAGTTGTGCTCCCACTGTTCATCTTTATGTTTAAGATTCATCTTTCATCTGGCTCTAACCATCCCTAAAACTTCCTCCTCATTAGCTACCTGGTGGACGTATTGGCAGAGGATGCGTGTATGTGTGTGTGTGTGTGTTGTTGTGTTCTGTGTGTGTGTTTTCTCTCACCATATGGTTTCAATTGTCACGTGTTGCTGCATGTCTCAGTGGACTTGTGAACCCAGGCTACCACTGTGTTGGGCGGGGTGTTATCTTTTATGCTTGTGGCTATTTTTCATCATGCGAGAGCCATGTTGATGTCTTACCTCTTGCATCAGTTTTAGTGACAGATGATCAGCCATGCACAGCAGAGGAATCCCCCATGTGCTGTATGTTGTGGCACAGGACACAGAAACATGGCTGGTGTAGATTTTGTACCCTGACTGCTCAGATTTGTTTCGATTTGTAGTAGAAATACTGGAAGCTTTTCAAGCTTGTCTAGATGCTGTTTCTGTTTTTTACTCTGGCAAATAAAATCAAGTATTGGCTACTGTGAGAGGAGTCTTGTGACCAGTGAAGGAGCTGGACACTGCATAAATGTTAACATCACCTTTTAATTGTGGCTATAATTTATCTTGGCAGTAAATCTGTGTACTGCCCACCTTTATAGACCATTTTCACAGCGGGGATTTTGATTTGTCATGCAGGAAAAGCGCAGGTTTAATGATAAACATTAATGATGGTTGCATCCCATGTAGTTTACCTGATTCCAGGGCTCTGGTACACAGCATACTGACTCACTGTGATGGCTTCCTCTGACACTTAAATGGAGCAGAGCATCATTAATGTTATTAGTTCCACCTGTGCTTTCATTGTTAAGAGAAGTCAATGGGTGCTTTTCATTACGCTAACTTATGCCTCCTCGCATCCTCTCTCCTCCCTGACCTGGAAATGATTCCCCATCCGCCATCAAGGAAGATAATCCAATCCAATCTTCCAATTGCATGACGACTGGGCAGTTTTGGCGATTAAAAAAGGAAAAATAGAGTTTGCACACAAGATAATGCTTCCCTGAACATTTACTAATGCAACAATTTGATGTTTTAGGTGCAAGTGCTTTTTGAAATGTAAGACAAATTCAGAGAGGCACCTTACAACTACCAATCCAAGGTGTCAGCTGACAGGTCATTTGATAACAAAATGTACTGTGATATACCAAAAGATGTTTTTATTAATTCGTCTATCCTCCATCAAAACAAAACACATTTCTGACATTTCTGAAGAAAGGTTTTTCACATGGTGGATAGCAATAAATATTCAGGGAAGCATTGGGCTGTTTTTCCTCTTTTCACATTTGACATGAAAATAATCATTAGTTAGTCGTTGGTATTTATCACGTTTGGATGTGTGTGCTTTTGTAAACATTTTGCACAGTTTTTTTGATTGTCTACATCCTTCATCATCATGCATCATTCAGACCTGGGGAAATCAAATGCCAGTGACTGACAGATGTTTATAGCACTTTGTTTCTCATGTGTATATTTGTGTTCTTTGGTGTCACAATGTGCTCATGAAGAAATACCAAATTATAAGCATTCTTAATATTATTTGACTGTAGAGACAGGGTGAAAAGGAGGCATTTTGTACTGTAATGATTCAGAGTTTGATAACGTGCGATCGCTGTCAGACAGTTTTCAATGGACTTAATGAACTTAAAACGTAGCCCACACTGAGTACAAACACAGCAGTTTTAACAGCTTTTGACCTTTTAATCTGGGAAAATACCCGTCCTGACGTGCTTTCTTTGTAGTGTCGTGTATAGCGATCTACAGATAATATAACACACCACATTAACATCGTGAGGTGCAACATAATGTGGCATCACCTTGTGTGTGATAAATCCAACACTTTAGAATAAATAGGATAATTAAATTACAAAGTGTGTAGCATCACACAAAGCAGCATTTTGTTTTTTGTTTGTTTTTATTCTACAGTACAATTTGTATGCACACGTTCTTGTGCAGCTTTGTGGTGTATTAGGCCATTGTGCAGATATAATTTAAGTAAATAGCCTAAGCCTAAGAAATAACAGTGATCAGTACATAATTGAGGAGATTTAAAAAGGAATATTAAAAAAATCAACAACAGTAAAAACAATAATTGGCTGTGTTAAACAGTTTACATGTCTAATGAATATTGTAAAGTTTTGAAATTGTCCTTAAATAAAGGGTGTTGTGGACATTTGTAGCAGTTGGTTTGACAGGCGGTGCAGCTGTGCAGCACATTATAAGTAACTGACTTCAACTAAGCCCTGACGCTGTGGAACCAAGGGTTTTTCATTTGGCACCTTCTTTCCTTCACTAAGGGTTGCCATAGGCAACTGGAATTGCTAAGGTTCTTGAGGACGTCTATCCAAGAGGCTTCTTCAGTAAGAACTGTGAGAACTGAAGGAGGTTCTTGGGTGCGGGGTGAAACGTCTTCAAGAACCTAAGCAAGTCCAGTTGTCTACGATAACCCTTTACCGTGACCTGCATGAGAATCTTCACAGGCTCTCTCACATCCTCGTGGAGGACATGCTGAGGGAGGGAAACGAGGAGACAGTTAGCAAAATGAAAATCAAAGCACTAAATATGTTTGCCATGAAAATTTGTCCACCAGGTTTGGGCCGATGAACGATGCCGTTGTCCATCCCAATGGCTGACAATCATTGACCACTGATCCCTCTACCATCACAACATTGAGAAGGTTTCCAAAGCCTTCTGTATTTGAGGTAGTGTGTCCCCTCAGAGTTGCCACAGAGTTGTTGCCTAAGTTCTATTTTTGACATGGGAGAGAAAAAATAAAAAGAAGCTGTTGCCGCTGTTCATCACACTACATCTCCATGTTGTGTTTACTGTTTTCTGTTTTAACTAAGTTACAGACTTGTGGTGCTGAGACAAAGACCTTTTTAGACCCAGCAACGATATCATCATCCATCACAATGTTTCACTGTGGATGTCGTCATATGCCAATTTGATAGACATCTCCCAAACCTACTATCTGCTAATGTTTAAATACCACTGAATTTACAGTAATAATAAATTTTTCTTTGAAAACCACAAATCTAAATGTATGTGGTTTGAATTTACCTCTTTGTAGATAATTGTAAATTTCAGAAATGTGATTTTAAGTTGTTTAGTTTCAAAAGTTCAATAGTCCGTGCCTGTATTGTTTGTTTAGTTGTTACTCATCGTCAGACCCAAAAATTCAACTTGACTCTCGATCAGGTAGCTGAGTTTGTTGGTGAACTTCATACACAAAAATATATGATGAAAAATTCAAACTTGGAACATTCAAGTACTTAGAGATACTTCCTCCGCTTGTATTTTAGGCAACTTGAATACAATTTTTAAATTTCACTCTTGAGTGGCTCCTGAGTTTTTGATCTGAGTTTGTGGAACTGAAAGCTCATACCTGAAATTACACCACTTGAAATGACCCACTAGGATGTATTAAAAAGGAGAGTTCAAACCATTTAGATTCAGATGAATGGTTTTTTAAGTGTGTAATACTCAAAATTCAACACAAGTATTTTACAAGATGTGTAGTTTCTTGTAAAATTGAAATTATTTCACCCTTTCTGTGCTTCCATTTATCTTCTTAAACAATGCCAGATGTTATAATCCCATGTGTGTCCTATTTAATTAAGAACACTAAAAAACACTATTGTACTTGAAATAATACTATATTTTGAGAACTGTGAAGAAAATAAATTCACTTGCGACTTCATTATGTACAACTTCTGCAACAGTCTGGCAATAAACCCTACCTTCATGGCAGTTATATAATATAATAAAGGCGATGTTCATTCAGACTTGGAATCAGGTCATTTTTAGGGTAAGGCCACTTTCACCTTTGATAAATGCTAATTTATTAGGGCATTGTGGCCAAATTGTAGGGCACTGAGGCCAAAACCAATGGTGCAGTGACAATAGGTGATAATTAGAGCATTAGTACAATTAGCTGACAATTAGCCTGATCAGTCACCGTTAGTAATAAATACAAACACACATTATTAGACTGTAAACTATTCATCAAACCAGAAACTAACCACAGTCCATATCAAACACAGACAACTTCATCATTCTGAAGCAGTAACCTACTGTTTCTGGGGGCAAGTGGTTGACAAACATGTTAATTATAATATATATATATATATGTATATATATAAATATATATATATGGGAAGTTTAAATTAAGCTAAAGCTGCCTGTGCTCTCCAGGGAAAAAAAAATTGTGCCAAATTCTCTTCAAGAAATGTGAGATATTAACAATTTCTCGCGTGTGTGCAAAAACACATAAGTCTAGAAACACAAGATAAAAGGCATCATATGCTGACAGTCTTTTTGTCAATTTGGTATCAATATAATCCTTAAAGATCAGTGTTGGGCAAGTTACTTAGGAAATGAAATAAGTTACTTTTTCCTTATTACTCCATTAAGAAGTAAAAATATCATTTTACTTATTCCTTGGTATCAAAAGTAATTGGTTGATTAGGGCTGCGTATTGGCGAGAATCTGGTGATATGATAAGTATTAAGATACAGAGGTTCCGATTCAGTATAATGCAATACTGTAAGCAAGACAGTATACTGATACTTTTTTAAATCTAATTTTAGGAGAACTGTCATAGTTAAAAAAAAACACATTATCATATTTATAACATTTGAGTTAAAAAAGTGTTTTTTTATGCATCCAGAACAGTAAAGATTGAAAACAACACTGCTATTTAGCGGTTGGGGGTTTAAACACAACACGAAATAAACCACTGCCACGAATCTTTGCATATATCACAATATCACAATACAGAGTTTTGAGAATCGACACAGTATCTCAAAGCATAATACCTTAATACTTTTTCTATATTTTTATAGACCTCTAATTACTATATAATGTTCATACCTCGTTGGCAGACTTGTAGCACTCCTAAGTTGAACTGCTGATCCAGTGAACTCTTAACACCATCAAAGGTTTTGTCATTAACTGTCCAGCTGTCAGCTGTGGAGGTAACAAAAGCCTTTCTCTTATTGATGTGTGGACTGCAGTTACAAACTGTGGACATTACAGTTAATCTGCAGGCCGGGTTAAAAAAATTAACATTGTGGGTCGTGGATGGGAAAGAGTGTGCATCTCCAGAGGGAGAAGCTGTGAGCGTCTTTAGACGTGAGAAGACAGCAGCCTAACTTCTTTGATTATTTAACAAATTTAGTCATTTGGCAAATTTCCTCTGTCCTGTCATGTTTATAACCACAGTTTTTTGTTTTGCTGCTTGAATCTCTGTGATGCTGCAGTGATGTACTGTCTGCGTGGAAACGAAACTGAAAGCAGCTTCTCCTGTCATTAAAATAAATTGTAAATAAAACACTCAGACATCAATACAGCACACAAGAAATCTTGAACTGCTTGAACTGTCTCTAAATTGGAGAAAATTATTTACATTCTGGTGGGTGGAGGATTTATGCAGATGTGGACTTAGAATGAACTTAGAGCCCATCTGCAAACTTTTCATTTTCGATAGTGTCGCATCAGCCCCCTCACCAGCCTCCATTGGTTAATGTTAACGGTGCTGTTTTAGTGTATGGAAGAAGACTGGCAATGAGAGCTGAACCATTTAAAAAATTAAGATTTCTCACTGAAATACGGGTTGATTGGTGGATCCGATTGGGCGTGCCAAACTGGTCATTTGGCCATGGTATAATTCCTGACCTGTGGTGTTGTCACTTTAGAGCAGTGGTCCCTAAAGTTTTTCTGGCATGCCCCCCTTTCAGAAGCCAAAAAAAATTCAATCATTAACAATAATTGGAGATGGAACTAATAAAAAAACATTCAAAAATTAAACTTTAGTGAAATAAAGTTTAGCAGGAAAGAATCAGCAGACTCTTGTTTGTTAATTTCCCCTAATTCATATCAACTTTGTTTCACTCTTTTCTATCTCCTCTGGTCCTCCTCGCCCCCCTGCAGTAGCTCTGCGAGCCCCCAGGGGGGCCCGTCCCCCAGTTTGGGAACCACTGCTTTAGAGAGCGTAGTTTGTGGTGCTGCTGAATTGCACTGCACTATACTGAAAGATGTTTCTAATAATTAGCCTACCCTTGATATAAATTCAAGGGTACAAAATAATAGAAATCAAACAAGGTTTAATTAAAACAAAACTATGACATTACCATCGAAAACATCTTTAATATATATAATTAAATCACTCCAAAAAGATGTTTTTTAATTTCTCCTGGCACAGAAACAATTTCCCACATTGTTAATCTCATTGTGAGATCCTCGTCAACATTAGTTATGAGACATAGCCACTAATTAACTTGACATGTCGCCTTCTCAAAAGTTACAACTTAAAGAAAATTCTGGGGTAGTATACGGTCTGTTTTTATGAGTTCAAGTGCTGGAAGTGGTCATATTCACTAGTATCTAAATGCAGTCTGTACCACCAGTCTGGAGCTGTGATGTATATTTAAATATTTAAAGCCTGAACTGTCAGTATCAGTAATCTCTTCCTTTTGACTCGTATTTGAAAAGTGTCTGACCATGCGTGTGATTTAAGTAAACCAAATGGGTCAAACAGGTGTCTGTCTCAGTTGGCAGGGTCGGTGGAGATCTTCTTTGTCTTTTTCTTCACTCTGTTATTGCGCAGGTGTGTGTGTGTGTGTGCATGTGTGTGTGTGTGAGTGTGTGAGTGTGTGTGTGTGTGTGTGTGATGTAGCGCAGCCGGGACCCCTCAGAGGTTTGAATGACACGCTTCCCTTGGAGCGGTGGGAGGCAGAGTCATATCAGACTGTGATGGATGGTGTGAGGATGCTTTCAATGATGGATCTGTTGGACTGGACCAGGACTGACTGTGACACAGTGAGCTGCCAGAAATGGTGCTAGAGTAACATCGTCTGTGGTCAGATCAGAGATATTCTCACCCTGTTGTCTCAAGAAATTTGAGCAGCTCCTACATGTTCACATCACTGATTACAGATAGAGATGGTGCTGTAGGTTTTTGAGGAAAATCAGTCCTTGTCTGCGCTATAGTGAGTGGGCTAACTTGTTTTCGGCTCACTTAAAACAACGGCCTGCTTATGCGTCATCGATAGACTCGGTTATGTTTTCTACCAACTCCAGCAGCTTGAATAAAGGGTCAGCAGAGGTGCTGTCTTTGGTGCACACACAGAGACGAGAGCAGAGAGATAGAGACCCAGATAGCGGGAGTCGATTCTTCACACCTCTGTCATAAGGTCTTTAACAGATGGGGGGTGCTATGTTTAGCACAGATGAGAAGTGCTTCAAAGCACCTTGGAGCATCTTAGAGATCCGAAGGGACCAGAGAAAACCCTTGTGACGGAGTTTGAACTTTTAGTATGTACCGCCTCACTTTGTGTTGTGGTCCTATATTGACATTGAGCGTTTTTTGGAAGTAGTAAGGTGTAAGAAATGTTGAGGTGGTTTTGCTCTGAATAAATTTGGATATGAGCAAAAGGTAAGAACTTTTTTAATGCATAGAGGTTCTGGAAGGAATACTAATATGTTTTTTTGGGCATTTTTTTCCTTTTATTGGACTTTTTGATGGTGAAAAGGCAGACAGGAAATGGGGAAAGGCAGGTATGACATGCAGCAAAGGCCCCTGGTGATGTTGTTGTTATGGTGCATGCGTGACCATTTAGCTACCAAGGCCCTCCAAGATACTGCTACTTGACCTAATTATTGGATATCAGAAAATTAATTAATTAATCCTTGTTTTGCCTGACAGTTTAATCAAGAGAAAATACCAAGTATTTGGTGGTTTCAGCTTCAAAAATGAGATTAGTTTGCTGTTTTTTAAATCATTAGACAACCGACCCATCACCAATTCTGATGTGAGATGATTCTAAAAAACCTTCGATTACATTTAGGACTATATTTCAATATTTGGACTGAAATAACCCAGTACCAAGTAGTACCGAAACTTGTCTGGTCAAATGATACTTAAATCAGTCAAACCAACTTTATTTGTATAGCCCGTTTCATAATTAGTGCAGTTCAAAGTGCTCACCAGAAGACTGACAAACCAATAATCAGACAGAACACATGAAAACTGTGATAAAGTGAAATTAAAAGCTATAGAAGGAATAGAGTAAAAACAAGGAATAAACCTTCTGACAGTGACATACAGTAAAATCAGTTTATAAGCAATATTATACTAAGAAGATAAAATGGATTAAAAAAGACAAAACAAGAAAACAAATTAAATTGATAAAAAGCATAAAAATGAAACAATACTGATAAAGCAATAAAGTATAACTGAATAAAATGACTAAATAAAAATAAATTAATGTTCATAAACCATTGAACAATGTCAATATTTGAGACGAATATGTTGGTGAAAGAACATGAAGTGCAGCTTGCATTTGATCCTTAGATTTAGAAAAAAAAGTTGTGAGATCTGCAGGCATTCTTTGATTTAATGCAACGAGTGATTGGCCAGCTACTGCAGCTGGTACAACCTGTACAGTCTCTAGTGTGGTAAAGTCAAGCACAGTCTATTTGAGTTGGCAGTTCAGTGTGCCAAGATACCGCCAAAATGTTCTAAAGTACGGCTATACTATAAAAAAAGGCATGTAGTGAAGCATTTTTTAAAGTTACACTTCCTACAATATGTGCTTATGGCAACTTCGGTATGGTAAAGATTAAATATATAGTTAAGATATGTTTGGGGCAACTGAAACATTTCCAATCCAATCCAGATTTATTTATAAAGCACATTTAAGGACAACAGCAGTTGAGCAAAGTGCGGTTTAATCAAAATATAGCAAAAACCATAAAAGCAACACAGTAAAAAACACAAAGACCAAACAAAGCAAAGCCATAAAACAACACAATAAAAGCAATGAACACCTTAAAAGACAGAAGGACAATAGTACAAAAATGCAATTCTCATAGTGAGTTAAACGCCAAAGAATAAAGATGTTTTTTTAAAGCTGGGCAGGCAATTTAGGGGCCAGTGAGAGTTTGTAGAGCTGCAATTGCAATCTCCTCTGTGCTTCAGCCTTGGGAAACAGGTGGAAGGAAAGATTGCTGTTACAGGTGACATAAAAATAAGAACATTAATTACAGGACAATTGTTGGAATTGGTCTAGAGATGCAGATCCTTCAAATATAGACATAATGCCTATGGGATGTTGAAACACACATTTAGTGTAAATCTTAAGATAAAACATTTGTCTTGTGTAATTCATAAGGAGATTCCTCCTTATGTTTTATTTTCTTAAACTAAATAATAAATTAATAAAAAAAAAAAAGCATAGACTAATTCATAGTGTTGAAAGTTGTTGCAGCTCTAATGTCGCTCATGTAGAAGAAAGGCTCCTCGTTTATGTTTGCTTGGATAATAGCTCCTCTGAAGACAACTGAATATCAGTTGGTCAGCATGAAAGGACCAAATACAGCATTCAGACTGTAACTAGTTCAAAGCTCTCAGAAGCGACGACCATATTTTCTTTATCAGAAAACATTTTTTCCAGATCAACATAAAAGAAAAACTTGCTTAAAGCAAACGTCAAAGGAATCCCGTTCTGATGGTGCTTTAAATCCATAACTGTACTCCAGCCTGTCATCATTGCATTTCCAAAAGTGTTTGATTACAATCAAATATCTATTTAAGTCTGCAGTGTATGAAAAGTTGCACATGTAAAAGAGACAAAAGAGCACATACATTTAGTAGCTTTCAACCCCGTGTGCAGGACTGTTTTTAAGCTGGAGTGTATACGAATGCTGTAGCACTGATACATTATCACTGGCTGCCATAAACAGAAACAACATTCACGTACAGGCTGAAACAATAAACTACATTAAATGTTACTGCACTGTGACAACTTGACTTATCCGTCATTATTGTTAGGGTTAATTGACTTCCTCTTTCATAGGGTGGAAGAATTGAACAGCTCATTAAGGGGTCTATGGGGTTCTGCCACAGGTTTAAATGACATTTAAAAGTTGTCCAAGTTCAGCGTTTCTTGCAGCACAAAGCAGATTTTTCTTTAGGAACTTTTTTAATAAATTCCTGGAGTTTTTCCATGAAGCTCTTATCGCATACAGAAGCAAAGTGGTAACTAATAAAGGTTTCACATCAGCCAGTGTTTTCAGTTTGATTTCAGGTGTGAGTAACAGTTGTGTTTCTGTCTTTTAGTATTTTTTTTTTTTTTTACAATCTCAGGTCAAACACAAAGCTCTGCTCGGCAACTGTAAGGTCATTTCATCTCATCAATTCCAGACAAAATCAAAGGGATGACAACTTGTAGAGCTGATCTCAGCATGCAGAGCAGGAGTGTGACACAAAAATCAATAGCTGGAAAGTCCTTCAACAGAAAACTGACATGCATGCACAAACACGCACAGAGAAACACCCACACACTCTCAGTGTGCAAGGTAGTATTTTACCGTCTAAGTATCTGGGTTGCTCATGTGTGGTAGAACAAACAGTTGGACCAAACAGTTGTCATCTTTTGCAACCAAACCTGTTGCAAGAAGTAATAATCAGAAGAAAATCACATTAAGGGGATAGTTCGGATTATCTGATGTAGGGTTGTATGAGGTACTCATTGATAGTCAGATAGATGCCAGTCGGCACACACCCAGTTGTACTGTGGAAAGGGTCAGCAACAAAAGGTATTTTAGCCATTTAAAGTGATATTTATGTTTTCTAGGTGGACCTTTTTAAGTGTGCACTATATGAGACTATTTTGACTGATTTAGTTTGTTGTCAGAAAGGTAAAATTCCAGCAACACTTGCAGTATGTCAATAAACTTCTTCAGTTTATGGACCAAATATATGTATGTATTATGTATCAGTCATGTCCCTAACTGGTCACTCGGCTTGCCTCTCTGTCAGTCTGGGACAATGACTGGCCTGAAGTCACATGTCCATATGCCCAACCCACCTTGAAATGCACCATATAGGCTGATGTCTGTATGGATGTATATGATTGGTTATGACTGATGTGTTTTTTAAAATTCCTTTATCTGTTTCATACCCTAGTTAAGTGTTGGTTTTAATGTGTTTCATGATGACTCTGATCAAGGCCAGAGCCAGAATGTGTTGGTCTTGAGAGTTACCTTTTCTGTGCACCTTGCAAGTAGCTGAAGTTGTGCCAGAGACCCTTATGTGGTTTTACTGTGCCGTCAGACAGCCTTTTCTGAGAGGAAACCACCGTCATATAAGTCAAATATTGCTCTCTGAAAACCAACCAAACTCCAAAGATGAAATCAGTGATTTTACCTTGCAGAACATGAGTTGCTGTGCCACAGCTGATTTGATCTGTTATTTTGTTTGTGTTATTGTGACTTCTGCGAATCCAAACTATCCTTTTTCCACAGACGTTACACAATAATGCAAACAAATGAACAGATTGAGGAAAATGTAGACCTGCAACTCTGGTGTTCTGCAAGGTAAAATAACTGATTTTGCTTATGGAGTTTGGATAGTTTGGAGAGAAGCTATATTTGGCTTAAATAACTGCAGTATCTTGCCAGAAAAAGTTGCCTGATGGCAAAATAAAGTTGTATAATAGTCTAAATATAGTGCACACTTAAAACTTAAAAGGCTTTTATTAAAGTGGCTATAATACATTTTGGATGCTAACTCTGTTGACGGCAGTTCATTTCTTAGCTTCCATGCTGGTGTCTCTCTCTGCTTCTTCAAACTGGGGTGTGCTGGCCACCATCTACAGTAGGTAATACACTGACTATCTATAAGTACCTAACACAACACCACTTCAGATACTCCGAACTATCTCTTCAATGTCTCTATTCTGACACATAGCTCCGAGATACATTTCATCTGGAGAAAACGTCCTAAATTAAGGCATGTGTGCTGTATTTTTGACATCACTGAGTCAGATGGGGTTTTTCTAGGTTTGAGGACAAACATCTTGAGGCAACTGCTTCATCCCGCCTCATCTTTAACGGTCACATCACCAGCAGGTTCAGCTCAGTTCACAAATCCTGTTTGAACTGGAGAGTTACCATCACTTCAGTAGAGCTGAAGTCGGCAGTGGAGAGACTTTGGTTCCCCGGAGTGATCTGCATGATTGAAGCAGGAATGATGTCAGTCTCTGTGGAAGACAAAGCAGGGATGAGCTCAATGTTATTGGCTTCGCCTTCTCCTCTCAATTCAGTCGAATGTCAAAATATTAAAGGTCAAATCTGAGAGATGGAAATATTATGAAAAGGTCTAAAGCATGCTCAGAGATTTTATCATCAGCCTCCTGGGAGCGAACATTTGACAGTGGACAATAATGGCCACACTGCACGGCTGTATCCGACTGCACTGAAATTAGGCAGCACTACCTAGGCACGGCAGTTTACCATTTAAGCTCAATTAACTGTTGACCTAAACCCATTATGAGCATGCAGTGCATCAAAATAAACACACAAACATGGAGGACAGAAGAGATGAGACACCGCCTTTGGCAAGTCCAAGAAAATAATTGAGATAGTGAATTTATTTCCACTACTATACAGGAACTTAATATTGCATCAGTCTGAATCATAGCCAAATGTCCCCATTGTGTTCAGTGCTACGTTGTTCATTCCCAGAGCAGTGAGAATCTGTTTTGTTATATCATTATGCAGGAATTGGTTTTCTATTCAGGAGGCTCAGCTATTTGCTGCTCCACTTACCCTGACAGTAACAAAGTGAAACTTTAATCTCCCCTCAGTGTCAACAGCAGCTGATAGCAATTAAGGAGAAAGCCTGGATACTGAAGTGGTGCGTTTGACTCAAAGAGTTCACTTGCATCCCTCACTGCAAAATTTAAACGACTCCTCTTTATGTCTGCAGCCGCGGTCCAAACCCAAATTTCTTTTCAGGCCCCAAATTGAATTAAGAAGCTGTGTGAATGAAATAATTATGCGTGTCTCTATTGTCTGTGCCTGTGCAGATGTTGAGCGTGCATGAAAACAAAATATTAGTGTTATTGTTGTTTCCATTGCTGATTGTATTCACGTCGTAAGTGGCCGTTATACAGTTAAACAACGAAAATTAGATGTTGTAATTTCAGTAAATTTAATCTGCATGAAGCTGGAGCAGAAAACTGCAGGCATTATCTCTGCCTGTGAGTATAGTGACTACACTGCCGTTTTGCCCACTGACTCTTAGGTATAATGCAGCCCTTTCTGTACTGCAGCCAACACACAAAGCTCCTGCTGTGTGAGAGTGAGGAGCTTTTTGCACTGTGAGCTCTGCTGTTCTGTAGCTCTCTGACACAGAGCAAAACAAAGCCAAAACCCACTGTTCGTAGAGTGCTAAAGCAAACCTTGAACCGTTGAGACTATGGAGGCTGGCAGATGTTTTAGTGTACGATTATCATGACTGTTTGTTTCTACATTTACACTTGTCTACAGACAGCAGGCAGCGCTGCTAAATGTTGGTGATGTTGGCAAAATTGCCCGTGGATATTGGACTGTGGGTTAAAACATTTCCCAATGTCTCCCAAAATGTTTTCATGTTACTTTGTGGAAAAATACATGCCGCTAATCTAATGAGGAAGCGGGGGTGGGGGCAATCAAAAAGCTAATTTAATTCAATTCAGTTCAATTCCAGACTAATTTTCATTCTGTGTAGGGATTAGGGCTGGGCAGTATAGTATATCAATAGTGTGGTCAGAGATATTGTCTTGGAGTTTGGATCTTTATATTGTGATATGGCGTCAAGTGTTATCTTTTCCTGGTTTTAAAAGCTGCATTACAGTAAAGTGATGTTACTCTCTGAACTTACCAGACTGTTGTAGCTGTTTTGTTATTTGCCTTTATCCCCTTAATCATTATATCCATGTTACTGATGATTATTTATCAAAAATCTCTTTGTGTTAATATTTTGTGAAAGCATCAGTAGTCATCCCTACACTGTTGTTGTAATATAAATAAGATAACATACTATTGTGATATTTGATTTTGTCCATATCATCTATACCTACTATAAGCTCATTATATGTTTGATCTATTTTAGAATTTATGATCTGTAATTTTAGAGAAAATCGAGAAATGTAACGTATATCATGATAAAGCACTTTGCGTAACCTAGCCTTCTCAAAAACATTATGCTCAAACTGTAAAACAAATATTCCCATGAAGAAAGAAACACACAGCACACAACATGACTCAGTTATTCAATACTGCTGCTTCTTTTTATTTAAACCTTTTCACACACACAACATTTAGCAGCATTTTGGGTTGGTAAACACCAAAACGAAATTTAAATAAATTGCATAGATGCATGAATTGCACTTGGCTGTTTTGCTTTTTCGGACCGATCCAGTACTGAGATTATAACTGTGCGTCCCTAATTTTGTAACAACTTTGTTATAAAGACATATCTATCATAGACCAAAAACATGTTGAGCAAGTTGATCCCCTTGAAAACCTTACAAAAACCTAATGTTACCTTTTAGTCAATGCATAGTCAATGTTTAAAGGTAGAATATGCAGGACTGTTAGTTGAAAGAGCTAGAGAGTCAATGAAGTGAGGGAGCTCTGTTAGCAAGAACAAAGCTGTGAATCAGAGAGATTTTTTTTTATTTTCTGATTGTTTCACAGCAGTTACATTCTAAAGCAGAGGATCTCAATTTTTTTTCTCTCGGTCAGACCTCTCATAAGTTAGAAAATATACTGTATCCTTCACAATATATCAATACACTATTACACTCAGCAACAACAAGCATGACTAGAAGTGAAAATAAATAAGTTCCAAAGAGGGGAGTGACTTCAGTGGTGTGAAAGTGGTTTGGTTACAAAAGATCAGATGTACAATAAGCCACAGAAATATGTAAGAAACGCAAGAAATCTGTAACAGCAAAAGGGGGGAAATACAATAAACTAATTTCACCACCTCAAGAGGAAATACCTGGTTCAGCATGAAGAAATGTGTCCTGCAAGAAGAGTTCAGCAGCTATTGTGAGATCTAAGCCAAAAATATTTTCTGTATTTTGTTATATCATCAAGAATATTGTTATCGCAGAATGCCCTGAAATATCATTTTATTTTAGGGCCATTTCGCCCATCCTGCCCGTGGAGCCCCTGTATGTCCATGTATGATGCATGCAATATATATATATACATATACATATATATATATATATATAAAACTATTTTAGATTGAAAAATTAAAGTATTATTCAACTATGAAGCATTTTTAAAAGGGGCTAAACATTTGTTAAATATGATTATATGATTATTTAAATGACTGAATCTAAAAACTTTTCATGGACCCCCTGGCGGAGTGCCACTGACCCCTGTTTGAGAACCAGGATTCTATAGCACAAATAAACATGCCCACCTCTTGCACAATGCTGGATTTTGAGAGAAAACAACCGAAGTGAATCTTCATCCTGTCTGCTGTGTCCTCCCAGTCTGCTCTGCCTGCGTGTGTGTATGTGTGCGGCTCTCTCTGCAAACCCTCACAGACAGAGAGCAGAGGAGAGAGATATGTAACTGTTGGTCACTACAATTTTATGGAGTCCTGACCTAACAGCCTGCGTGCTGTGTTGGCTGGAGGCTACACAACACTGCCAAAAGGCTGAAGCCCAGAGACGTGCCAAAAACAGCAAAATATGAGAAAATAAGAAAACACAGAGGCAAAGGGCAGAGTCTGTGCAGATACAGACACCAACAACACTCTAGTGGGTCAGAAGTGATGATTTAGAGGGATTATTCCTATATCCATACATTGTTTTTGAAAATCCTGCACAGTTTGCCTTAAACCTGAAAGAAAAACAAAACATGGCAAGGTGAAATTATAACCAGACAAACAAAAGCACAGAACATGCAAAGAACTAGGGACGACTACCTGTTTCATGATAAACCTCAGTGGAATTACCAGCGATTAGCATCACCGTTTCAAATTTTAATTATCAGGTAAACTGTGTTTGATTACCACACTTTGAAAAACTTGAGGTACTGTCTAGCATCAACCAAAGTAAGCAACAGCATGCAATGTGGGTTTGTTTTGCATCACTGAAAACAGTGACATTGCAAAGGGCACGATGCCATTTCAGATTGTTGACATTTTCAATATAAAACTTCAGCCCATTTTAAAAATACCACAATAAAACTGATGACCGTGATCATTTTGGTAAGATAGTCGGACTTAACAAAAGCACATACAGCATTAGACTGCCCCAGACATCACTAAATAGATTCAAAGTTAAAGTTTAAAATCAGCCAGTGGGGTGAAACACTCAAGTTTTAAAATCCTCTGTAATTCATTCCATTTATAAGGTGCAAAATAGTGGAAGGCAGTCTTCCCAAGTTCAGTATTAACCCGGGGGGTAAGTAGAGTTGAACAGTCCTGAGATCTGGTTTGGTGAGCAGTGGTTTTAAATTGGAGAAGAGAACTGATGTAGTGAGGCAGCTTTTGCAGGAGACCTTTAAGAATATAAATCCTGTTCTGTTCTATTAATGTTGCTAGTGAGAACCAGCCTGCTTTGTCACATTGTGCACAGTGATGAGTTTGATATTTGTTTCTTGTAATGAAACACAAACCGCAATGATAAAGCATCAAGTTGTTTGAAGGTAGAGGGAGCAGCGTGAGAATAAAGGAAAGTCGAGCACAGATGTGATGGTTGACTGGAGAATAATTTTCGTGTCCTCGAGGCAGAAACATGGTTTATTCAGATGTAAGAAATTTCAACAGTGTTGTCATCACAAATGCCACGTTAAAATTAAGCCTGAAAATGTTGAAAGATGTGTCAGTTATGATTAGGGCTAGTAATTATTTCCATTATTGACTAATGTGCTGATTATTTTTTCAATAAAACAGTTAATTATTTAGACTAAACATAATATACTTGTAGTAAAAAAAACACCCACAGGCCTTGCTTGATAACTTGTAAGCTGTGCTTGAAAAATTAGTTTTGATTAAAGGTGCCCCGTGGACTTTCGTGTAAACAAACAAAACTTGCGCTTTCTTTCAGTGTTACTCACAGTAGTGTTGTCACAATATCTGAATTTCTAAGTGTGATATAATGCCTTGAAAAATAAATATTTTCAACACAATTTTGAGACCACATGGGAAAAGAGACACAACTTTGAGGGCAGGAAATTTTAGATTTTTATTGAAAGATGAATGTAAAAAGGCTATCACATCAATTCTGTGGAAAACAAGTATTGAATAGAGCTGGGTATTGGTACTCAATACCTTTATGGTATTGATTGAAATAACCCAGTACCAAGTAGGACAGAAACTTCTCCAGTCAAATGATACCTGCATTCAGTTCTTTATAAAGGACTATTTATATGATTTTGGTCCCAGCCAATCAACGCAAGCGTTGTTCATAAAGAAGAACCTTCAAAAAAAAAGGTAACGAATGAAATACTCCACTGGTATCAGTTTCACTTTAAGGCTAGTGGTACTGGTATCATAATTTCTTAAACAGTACCTAGCCTTAGTATTGTGATCATTTCAAATATTTAGATCGATAAATTGCTATTTTTGCCAGTGCCACTCACCAAAACACTTTATGTGTATACTTGAGGTCTAACACACATGCCGAATGCATTTCCTTCCACATAAAACAAGGGCAAAACTGATTTTTATGCCTCCATGCTGGTGACGGCCATGAGCAGAGGCATTATGTTATCGTGGTTGTCTGGCCCTTCATCCGTCCCATTCTTTTGAACATGATACCTCAAGAACGGTTTGATAGAATTTCTTCAAACTTGGCACAAATGTCCACTTGGAGTCAAGAATGAACTGATTCGACTTTGGTGGTCAAAGGTCACTGTGACTTCACAAAACACATTTTTGGCCATAAGTCAAGAATTTATACGCTGTTATCTGTGACATCATAGTGTTGTGTAAAAACACTTAAAGTTCTCTCTATCAGTCTAAAAAATAGTCTCTCAGTAAAGACAGCGTGTTTCTCACTTGGAATAATTCAATGGAATCACACATGGCTATAGTGATAACTTCCATTTTGCCAAAAAAACCCACTTAATACCTTTTATTAAATTCCTTCAAAGTCTTCACTACATGATGTATGTGTCAGGACAGACGTGGATGTAAACTGCAACTTGACCGGGGGAGACATTCAATCATCAGGTGTCATTCATGTTCCCTAAAGTTTAAAAACTGCATTTTTAACATCCGTGTTTTCTAGCTATCAGTGTTCTTCCTCTCAGCCTTTGGTGACACGTTGCTGTGTATCTTGACGTGTTACCACCACCTGTAAATGAGTGGAATAGTGTGAAACCATTGGCAGGACTGTGTATCACATACGCGTATGTGCATCCTCATGTGTGGGCACGAGACAAACAAAACTCAAAGAAGCTACACCACAGCGCTACTAGAACAAAAACTCCACAAGGTACCTTAAATCAATGACCAGAGGTTGTTTCTGTTGATTGACTAATCGATTAATCCATTAATTGTTTCAGCTTTAATCACAGTTTATATGTCTATTTAGACTAATGAAATTGGAATAAAGTCATTGCTTGTGTAGTTTAGTGTGTCCCTGTTATAGGAATACACAGTTTGGCTTAGCTTACGTATTTTGAACATCACCATTCTTCTGTGGTGGTGAGATTGTCAAGTAGGTAGGATCGAGTATGTTTACCCATCCATGTATTTCATGTGCAACTTGATTGAAGCAGATGCTCCGCATTTGGGCCTCACCGCAGGTTGTAAGGATCTGTCAGGTGTCTGAATTACAGATGCAAATAGAGTCAGCTGTTTTGCATTCCAGCACAATTTGCACAGAAAAATACTGCACCTCCACCTCGGGTCCCAACATTATCATCATTAAGTTGCTCCTCATCTCAACAGGATGCTCAACAAAGCAAACAACAGTTGAGATAAATGTGGCACCAGACAGTCACTAAAAGGCCGTAAATGATGCTGTAAAGCATGAAAGGCATGCAACACAATTTTTCTATGCCAAATTATAAATTTCAGAGAGGCTTTTGGACCTAAGGTGATCTTAGGACATTTGAAATGTCACTATTAGAGGTCTTTATTAATAGGGCAAAATTTGAATTAGAAAAAAGACATTTCAGAATAAGCTCATGTAGAGAGTCCAGATGGGCCTGATGCACAAAATTCTACATCTAAATATCTGCACATCACACAGATTCAGAGTTTAGTTTTTATTCATTGATATATATAGTTTTTATTTCATATAAAAATTCATATTTGTTTTTTATATATGAGTTAATTGTGTTAAAGTTAATGAAGTAATGGCTTCAGTAGGGATGGTTATCGATACTGATGCTGCTCACTGATACTAATACTGAACATTACCAGAGATCAAGCCAAACTGAGAAAACGTGTAATCAACAGAGAAATGGTACACAAAACATACATTATCAGTTAATAAACTTTTAATTGGTTAAACTCCAAACAGTGATTAATTGATTGATAATGAATCATTACCATCCCTATATATACATTTAGAATATAATATATAGAATATAGAATATGTACATAAACACACATTTTTTGCAACGACCCCTTAAAAATGGTTAACATTTGTGACAAAGATATGTCATGGAGGCAGGATATTTTACAGTTTAACAATAAATGATATTGTCCAACATGAGTTTAGGGCACTAAAACAGTTAAAATAGTGAAAATAGTGAAAAATGTCCACCTGAGTTTCTCAAAGTCCATGTTGATGTCTTTAAATATCCTGTTTTGTCAGTCCAAAACCCCAAGATGTTCATTTTAATATGATCATAAATGGAGCAAAGCGGAAATCTCCATATTTTGAGAGGCTAAAAAAACAGCATTTTCTGCGATTTTTTGTGAAGATTAGTTTATTTAATTTATATAAGGACAGTGTGCAGTGACACTGATCATTTACATGAAATGAAAACATGGTTGCACCAGATTTAGTGAGACGCTAATTTCCATCTGTAGACCTACACATAACAACACATGCAATAAATAAAATTTGTGTGCAATACAGTATACAATAAATACAGGTGCCTTACATAATAAAAGCAGTACTGTAGGTGCACACTGCCCAGTACAAAATACAATATGAAATACACAATAACTATCTTCTAAAATGACTAGGTTACCAGTGCAGATGCCTTACAAAATAAAAACAGTAAGTGTGCATTGCACTGTGCAAGTACAATATGAAATATACAATGACTACATTGTTTTTAAGTGTTTAAGTTACCAGTGCCTATACCTTACACAATAAAAATGGTAAGTACAGGCTGCACAATACAAATTACCTTAAGAAACCAGAACCATACATACTAGGACCATTAATTAATCACCAAAATAGTTAAATAGCTTTATAATTTTTGTGAGTTTCTAGATTTACTAGCTTGAATGGCTTCTTTATTGTTGATCTCTGAAATACACAAAATATTTGGATCATTTACAAACCAAAATATATAAAGTAATATGTTATAAAAACACCAAAGATTCTCACATTTGAAATTGTGCCTGTTTAGCATGTAGCAGAAGTGAGGAGCAAAGACTAATGCTGCAATTTATAAGGACATTACACCATGTTCCATTGGGGTGTGATTCTCACTGAAATGCATGAATGTTAAGTTCCAGCACATGTTTAACTGTGTTTCTAAAATTAGTGTAATAAGTGTTTCCCCACTGCATTCACAAACTCAGGTGCTGAATGCTAACACCACAAACCGAGGCTGACGAATATTGCGGTCAAGACGGAAACTTTGCACATCTCTCTCAGCAAACAGCAACGTGTCATCTTCACAGCAACTGACACAGTGTTACAGAAATCTGCTATTTTGAACCCAGAACTGTACCTGCTTATAGCCTCAACAATTAAGCAGCTTTGCACTCAGCTGCATGCTCAGCAGAGAACACGTTGGGTGTCATACCTGACAAAGTCACATGCCACACAGGGGAACACACTCGTTAAAACTTACATATGATTTGTTTTTGTCTTGAAAGAACTCCTTCAAATAATGAACTTTTTTTTTTTCATTTCAGATGCAAGGTAGATAACAAGATGCCCTAGACCTTAATCTGCCTGCAGTAATGTTTTGCATATTATGAGTTATTCCTTATTCAGCAGACCACTCAACCTGGTTTCTCTCAATTTAATGTGGAGAAAGAAACCCTTGATCATTTGATGCAGTGCAGGTCCATGTGGCTATTTTGCAGGGCTCATAGTCATACTCTGTTCATCCATCTGTCCATTTACCAATCAGTGTGTCATCTGTGTGATCCCCAATACGGCAGGAAACAGGAAAAGGGCAGCTGGTTGAGGGGAAGAGCAACACACCTGGCAAAAAAACAAATCCTAATTAGTAGAACCATTTTTAATTACAACATTACAAAACAATAACTTCAATTACAAGGACACAGACACCTTGTGTGGGGTTAATTCCACTAAACAAAACATCTGTAAGGATTTAGAACATCTACAAGGATGCCCACACTGCTAAATAGAGAAGTGGGTGTAAAAAATACTGAACATTTCTCAGAGAGCCTTTTTGTTGTTTTTTTTTCATCCCTGAATAACCTCAATCAGTGGTATGTTATGCTTTGTTAGACAAGCTCTTAAAAATTCCAGTCCATGAATACACTCAGTTCCATTATTATGTTTTCCATATCATTATTTTATGTTTTTCCCTTACTGAAGCACGCTCAGGGAATCATCTGAAGGTCTTGGTACTGAAGTGAAGTACCTCAGCGACTCCAGCCTCTAACCTGTCTTTATGAATACATTTCAAACCGAGCCGGGGTCGCTCGGACAGGCGTGGATAAGACTGTGGTGGAAGAGACTGAAAATACCCCAAACAAACCCCATGTACCAAACAAAGAGGGAAAGCATGTCTTTTTTTGTTTCATGTGATACGTCTATGAAGTCAGCACAGATTCTGCATCAAATGAGGTTTACATATTTAAACATTGGACTGACTTGGTTTTAAACAACCCACACACAGCACACTTGTCCATATATTATAACAAAAAGGCACAGGCTGTGCCCCAAATGAATCCAGTTCCATAAAATATGAACTACATACAACTTTGTCAGATGTTCATCAAACAGCAGCTGAAAGCTCCTGCAAACTAAACTTCATGAAAAGACTTCAAATGTTTACTTACTTCTTAATACTACTTTTATGGTTTCCAAGATATTTGTTGAACTCTTTCATAGCTACGCAGAAATTCTTTTTTTTTTTTTTTTTTTCATCTTTGAGCAGCTCGTCCTTTTCCTTTGTGCGTTGCATTGTGAAAAACTTTTTTGGTGTGAGCACATTACATACTAAAAACCTGCTTAGAATGAGTTTGTCATATGAAATCGGGACAGGGTAACAGATTTAATGTAGCATGAAGCATGGACATTTATTAACACAAAATAGAAAACTATAGCTAAGACTCTCACACAAACAGCTGCTTTTGCTCACCTGTCCTTTTTCATGGTACGACCAAACAAAATAATGTGAAACGGGCGCAATTTCTGACATTTCTAAATTGACAAATTCAGACCAACCCAAACTGTGAGAAGGGAAATGGTACACATAACATATCAGTTAATAAACTTGCAATTAGTTAAATTCCTAGCACTGATTAATCAATTAATGATTAATCATTAGCTTCCCTATATATACACATTTAGAATCTAATATATAGTATATATACATAAACACACATTTTTTGCAATGATCCTGTAGTCCTCTTTGCATGGGACTGGTATTGCCAGTGCACCTTGTATGATTTAGAAATTACTCCCTCATGTCTTTGTTTGGTGTTGGGGATTCAAATGGGATAAGTGAAGTGTGTATTTTACTTGAACATACCAACATTACACCCCGGATATGATGTCAGGGTGTGAGCAACATCAATGTTTCAGAAGCAGAGCATCTGTTGTTCTTATTAATAATATATTTTCGAGTTGTTTTGCAGACTTTCTGCATGTATTACAAGCATAACTACACATTTGCAGCTAACTTTCTGTCATCATCACTCATTTTAAACGGCAATTATTTGTGTTGGAATTTTTTTTTTACATAATTACGGACACGGCAGATTCGAACAGGATGAAGATCACAGATGACCTCCACAATTATCACAAATCATTAGGGGTCCACAGGTAATACTAGTCCTGTGCAAATACAGCTTATGAATAGTATTTCACATAAACATAGTGCTATGTTTTAAAGCATGACACATGACACTAATTTATTTTGATAGTGGTCATGGCCTGCCCCAGATTATGATAACAACAAGAAACTGTTGTGTCCCTGCTGATTTAATTATAGCAGATACAGTATTACTCATTAAACAGACATTTTTACTAAAATACTATATGCATTCACCTATTTCTAAAAAGGGTAATTCTGATTCTGGTAAGCTGTTTCAAATTGTAGCCCCCATGCATTGACATCATTTATATCCAGAACCTTGTCACTTAATTTTGCCTGACTTGTGACTGTGTCTGGTGTGACACCTAAGTTGGTCTCTATTACACTCAAGCACCTGAAAATAATGGTGCCTGACCATGTGAGTGTTTATACACATGGCTTGTGGCCAAAAACAGACCGACCCCTGTTTACAATGTTGAACTATTTTAATAGGTTTAGTGTGGCCCTAATATTTTTAACACTAAATGTATAATATAGCACATAATGGATGAAGTCAAGATAAAACTCCCGTTCAGTTTTTATTTAAATATTTTCACCCAAATAAGCAAGTTGGATCACAGCTGTGTTTATCATAGTGAAAGGAGGTTGCCTTGAAGTCAGATGTTTAATATCAAGGGTTATCAGTGTATGTGTGTGTGTGTGTGTGTGTGTGTGTCTGTCTGTGTGTGTGTGTGTGCCAGCCTACAGGTCTGCTCTCTGTGATAATGAAATGCTGCATGTGGCAAAGAGGCATCTAGAGGGAAAAGAGGGCTGTTTTTCATTAGTATTGTGTTTCACTGAGTGCACCTTCTCGTCAGTTTGTTTGGAGACACAAAAACATGACGAGGGATCCTCATCAAAAAGGCACACCGTGTATCATTACCAGGAAACACCCCTGCCTTCTGTTTGGTGAATCACTGTGTGCCATAGGGATGAAAAATTCCATTTACACGAACACAGTTTACCCATTACAGAAACTGACACGGTGCAATCCCTGAAAACAGTCCCCTGTGTTGAGAAACAACAACAACAACAACAACCAGAAAATCTAAAATTATGGTCAGTCAAGAAAAGGCTTCATGCTTTAGCTGACCTATTTATTTTTCTATTTAGTTTCTTATGTAATGTTTTTCTGTCTTCATCACACGCATCAGTAAAATCTTTGGAGCAGTGGGAGCAACAGAACGCTGCCATGATGCAAGTTCTTGCATTTATAAAGCTTTACTATTCTAAAAGCTACTACTGCGAGCCCTGGAGCAGTGGGGAATGTAAGAAATATAATAAAATAAATACAATTATTTATTTTTTTCTATCATTTTTAACAAAGTAAGAAGCTACAGCTTAGCAAGCACATTCAGCAGTGTCTAAAACATGCTACGCTAAGATGTCAAGAGACCGATTTATGTTTAGCAGGTGACCCGTACTCATGAGTCTCACATGCTCATCATCTCAGCTTGTGACCTGGCCAGCCTGCTGCAGCATAAGGGAGCGCTCAGGCTGGGTGTTAAAAGGCTCAGTGGGGGTTCAGGATCAGTCGCTCTGTTTTAAGTCTCAAAGGATGACAGCTTGTTGGATGCCGTCGACCTCTCCCCTAAAATCTGGTTTGATATCCACAACATTTTTAAGACAAAAACAGAAATAATTGTTTTTGGAGCCAAAGAAGAATGATTCAAGACCATAAACAGGTCAGAAATACTGGTGTCGTCATGCACTCTGACCTAAATTTTAATAGCCACATTAAGACCAGTACAGAATCAGCCTACTGTCACCTCAAGGATACATCAGGAATTAAAGGTATAATCTGTGACATTTTGCATTAAAATGTCTAAAAACACTAGACATATGTTACATGATTTATGAAGCTGTTTTCTTACATTATCCCAAATGTTTCCAACATTGTAGAACCCAGAGGAAATCCATAATTTATTCACAGTGAAGGAATTTCCTACTAGCCACTAGTTGCTATAACTTCCAGGAAAACACGGGATACGTCAGAGAGTGAAGGAAGTATTCAGCAAACATCACGAAACGTAACGTGAATAAAACTCCAAACTACGCCTTTTTGTTATTGTTCTAATGTGAGAGAGGCACCTAGCACCAGAGCTTCAGTATTGTGCATTTAAAGGAGAAATGTAATATTTTTACTGTAATAAATCATGACAATTACCATGATAGGTCATCGCAGATTAAGGAAACATGCCAAGTTGAAATACTTGCTCCTCTGACAACAACGATACAGCCACGGTGTCCTGAAATATTCCGGTCTCTAACTTGTGTTCGTGTTTGCCCATTTCACATAAACTAGAAGTCAAAATAATCTAAAGCTTGTCTGTCAAACAACTCGCTTCAACCATAGAACATAAATAGTTATTAAATAGTCTATGGCTCCAACTCACCATTTGGACGGCTGTACTTATTTTTCGATGCACAATTGTTATATATTGCTCCTTTAAAAGACGTATTTCTCAGCAGTATTTATAAAAAGCTGTCCAGGTTTATCTTCAGATTCAGAAGTCTCTCTAAAAGAGTAATCAAAGGATTTGTTCACAGTGCAGGAAAATCAGACTTGTTTCTTAACAAAAAAGATTTTTAAGACAGATTGTCTTCACTGTTATTTGCAAGTGATCAGATCAAATTTGTGTGTCCAGACATAATCAACCTATCTGTATGGGTTGCTGTGGTAACAACATAGGCGTCAGTAACTATGTACGCCTCCAAATATTCACACTGACAAGTTGGTGTACCAAAGCCTTTCCACAAGGAGCCAGCACACAGTTTATTTCAGCGTCTGTCCATGGACTGGTATTCCCTGTGTTGTCTTCCATACTGCGCTGCTATTAGCAGCATGTGTTCTGTTCAGCCACTCTGCATCACTTCTCAACACTCTTGACTTGACGCTCTGAAATCCTATTTGAATGTCCAGAGTGTCCAGGCTGAGACACATCTGCAGAAATCCAACTGAATTCAGATTTCAAGACCACCTCCAAATGTGGCTTGGATCAGTTTTTTTTTTTTATATATATATGTATTCAGATGTGTGTTTTTTTTTTGCTATCCAGACCTTCTGAAACTAATCTGGATATCAAAAAAAAAAAAAAAAAAAAAAAAGGATTTGGGCTGGCAGTCTGAACAAGGCGAAACAGCTGCAGGTGATTCAGAGTGCGGCTGCTCACTAAGACCAGCAGAATGGATTACATCACTCCAGGTCTCACATCTTTACAGTGGCCTTGTTTTTCAAAGAATAGTTGCTCCATTATAAACCATCCCGACCTCCACCACATATCTGTAATAAACTCCCAAAAAACTTGAGGCTCTCCAACTCTCAGTTCTTTTAAATCAATGCATAAAACCTTTCTGTTTGCCACTGCTTTTTATTAAATTCAATTCAGAACTATTTATCCATATCCTGCACTGCACTATAAGTTTTATTCTCCTGTTTAACTTCTTCTATTTTAGCTTATTTTGTATATTCTATTTTATTTATGTCCTTTTTAAATTGCCTTTTTATGTACATTTGTGTTTGTTGATGATTTCTTAATGCCTTTTATGTCTCAATGTAAAGCACTTTGAATTGCCTTTGTTGTTGAATGGTGCCTACTCTCTATATTTTTCACTCCCTCCCCATAACTACAGTATTTTTACTAGAAGCTTCAGGCTTATAATATAAAATCAATATTCTTTCCTGTGCAGATACCCCAGGTGAGCTACGCCTCCACAGCTCCAGAGCTCAGTGACAACACCCGGTATGACTTCTTCTCGCGCGTGGTGCCTCCAGACACCTACCAGGCCCAGGCCATGGTGGACATTGTAAAGGCCATGCGCTGGAACTACGTCTCCACAGTGGCTTCTGAGGGGAACTATGGAGAAAGCGGCGTCGATGCTTTTATTCAGAAGTCTCGGGAGGACGGTGAGTACACTTGGCCCCATATATCATTGCTGCTTGTCTAGCATTGGGCGTGGGAAGATATTATCTCTGTGAACATTCTGCACTGTGGGAAATTGGTGAAGCTCGGAGACATGCAAGAAAAAATCAATTAGTGAGGTCAGATGTTAGATTTGATCCCTGAGCATGCAAACAGAGGCTACAAACTTTAACACTGCAGCACATACAGATACCTGAAAACAGCACAAGATGTCTGTTTGTTACAACTGCACATTTCTTATTTTGTCAATAGCTTTAAATCTCAGTTAGATCCAAAGATTCACTGCAGCCCGACACAACCTCTGGTCACTTTTAAACCTTCTTCTATGGCTACGCATTGAAAGCAGCACATCAGCAGCAGTTACAGTCGCCCGCCAGTGTCTACACTGGATCTGTTTTTCCACAATACTGCTGTTTCTCCTGGCCAAGAAGCTCAGCAATAACAGTGACTTAGAGACACAACACAAGATAGATAACGATAAAATATGCCACAAAAATCATGATTAAACAGAAATTTGATAATCTTAATACAACCATGTAAATAGGGCTGCACCAAATGCTTGGAAGCTTTGTTATCATACTATTCGAATGCCAAAGTTAGTATATACTCTATATATATATATGTAGTATATATGTTTTCCCTTTAGCTGGCACAGTGTTGCTTGTGCGGCTGGTATTTTATCAGTCTGCATCAAGTTTGCGCTGAAATTGCTGCTTCTGCTTCTTTCAGCGTGGGTCCCCCTGCTATGTGCTTCTCTCAGTCTGTCTCTGACAGATGCAGTGCTGCTGCTGCAGCTTCAGCTCACACTGGATACACACTCCCCATTCCACCTCTGTGGTGTCTTGGACCACCACCTCTCTGACAGAGAGAGACAGTAGCTTCAGCACGAGTTGAACGCAGACCGACAAAAGCGACACCAAGGCAGCCAGCGGGGTGGAGAGGAGGCACATCCTCAGTGATCCACCCCCCAACCCCCGGTTGTAGCAAAGCTTTGAAAAAAAGTAATAATTGTTGCTGAAACCTCAAAGCCCAAAAAAAGCTATTCAGGAAATCCCTACATGTAAAGGACTTAATCCTGAAAACAACCTAAATGGCACCTTAAAAAAGAGTTGTCAAAAACCATTAATATAACTTCCAAAACAGTGCTTACAGCCCTACTGCTCACTCTAAATACGTACATGGGGAAACAGACTTGAAAAACAAGCAGACACTCCATATATGTTTACCTTTATTTTAGGTGTACTTAAGTCAAAAAGTTTCAAATTCATTTTGGCCTGTCATCAACTTACTGGTGGAATGAACATTAATTGGTAACAGCTGAGTTGATTTTAACTGGTGAAAGCAACAGTCACAGCCAGCTAAAACTGAGAGGCTGTCGGCTGAATGTTCCGCAAACTGCTAATAAGAAACAGAGAGGAGAGAAAACAGATTTGGTAACAGATTAATTAGCCCGGTGAATCTCTGTATTTTGCCAATCCAAGTGTCAGAACCCAGAGTTAGTTGCACCTGTGCGGCCAAATAACATTTCACATTGGCACGCTCTGATGTTCGCTGGCATTATGCAGTGAGATGTTTGCGCTGTAGATGCCTGAAATTGCAAGTGAAGCACAAGCTTTTAAGAGGTTGTTGAATACTTGTACTGTTTAAAATGGGAGATGTCAGATGGAAGTTGGATTGTTTTGGTTCTCTGACCCAAACATAGATGGTATTTTTTTTTTTTAGCCATTTCCAAACAAGCTCAGACGAGCCAAGTGGACTCTACCGGCCCAGAACTAGTGTTTGTTTAACACAGTTGAGCAGCTAGCAGATGTTTTCTGAGTAGCTGGTGAAGATCACCTCCAATGGGATGTTCATGTTGCTGAATGTGTAAGCAGGCAGTTGTTTGCTGCACATGATAACATGACAGGTTGACAGTATGCTAGGATTCTGTCTGAGTACAAAGATTTTCTTTGTTTTCTTTCTTTATTCACAATAGTGTCACTTTTCTCAAACCATAAATTAGGCTTCAGAATTTGATCCATGTCTGTGCTACTAGAAGTGATGTTATTTGATGATTTTATTTCAAAATTATTGATTCCAGTAGCCCAAAGACTAACCCCAAGATCTGACAGACCTCAGTGTTTTTCAAAATTAACTTGGGAGCTAAATGTACAGGTTCAATCAGCATTTTGTGGCACGGGGAGGAATAGAGGCTGAATTTGAGAAACAGAACTTGCCCCATAGATATTACACATATCAAGATTTTTCATTTGGACTGCTGTGTGAGTCGTTGGATCATCTTTCCTTTGCATTTACCTCTTCCCAGCAAATTACTCTACTGAAGGAGTTCCCAAGGAGTTTGAGTGTTTTGGTTGGCTAAGTTGGAGTGTAATTAAAAGGATGAGACTTAAAGGTGCCCCAGTCATGTCTCTGGCTTGCACTGTGCTTGGACAGAATGAAGGGAGCTTGGCTGTGGTTGCTCATCAATTATGTCTGTCAGTCTCTGATCACTTAATCGGCTGGGCACGAGTCAGGCACAGCTGAGGGATGGAAAATCAGTGATGCTGGGTAAAACATGCTCGGGATTTTATCAGGGCTGAAAAATCAGGTGATGCATGTCTCTTCAAATTGTCTCCAAGAGTCCAGATAGACAGATCCCATCTGATCAGTAGAATACATTACCCAAGCTTAGGTACAATTATTTGATAGTGTTACACATGAGGTATGAGGAAAAAATGAAGACACTGCCAGTAACCTACAGCATCACTGGTGGACTCAAGGGGGGCAGGAGGCAAGGGAGTAATCCCCTACACCCCCATCTTCTAAAAAATGACACAAAAGTGTCCTCTTGGATTCCCCTATGGTAGATAAAACATGTTAAAGTGCCCTCTAAGGTGCCCTTCCAGTGGACAAAATATGACAAAATGCCCCTGGGGTTCCCTTTCAGTGCACAAAATGTGGCAAGGTGCCCTCTAAAGTGCCCTTGATAAAGTGGGGGTGCGCCTGCGCCCCCAAATCTTCAGCTGTCCTATCAATTTAAGGCATAAAATCCCCCCCCCCCCCAAAAAAAAAATATATATATATATAAATAATATATATATATATATATATATTATTTATTTATATATATATATTATATATATATATATATATAATATAATATAAAAAATATATATATATATACAAGTGCATTATACTATATATTTATATATATATATATTACATATATATATAAAAACATGATAAAGTGCCCTCAGGTGCCCTCTAGGGACAAAAGGTGGTTAAGTGCCCTCTAAGGTGCCCTTCAGTCAACAAGACATGAAAAAATGTCCTCAGGGGTGCCCATCTAGTGGACAAAATGTAGTAAAGTGCAACTCTAAGAGGACAAAACATGACAAATGCTCTCAGGGTGACCTTCCAGTGGACAAAATGTAAAAGTGCCCTCTAAGGCGCACTTGTATTGATACAGTAGTCTTAATATCATATAAATGCTAAACAAACTTAAATGACATGCTGTAAGAGAGTGCTCACAGATAGTTTGAGGTGATGTTTTTTAGATGGCTGGTTAAGCAAAGTGCATCCATACAAATGTATTTTTGACAGCTTAGTTGTCTAAGAGAGGCAAAAAAAAACAGTGTCAGATTGGTATTGGCAGATACTCAATGTTGCATTTTTGCATTTTGTAGCTATCCCTACTTTTTCACCTTAAATGCACAGCAGTTTTCACCGCGCCGGTGCCCTCCATGGACACCTGGTGCCTTTTTATATTTTTCGCCCTTGCTCCTCAGACGGCCTGAGTCCGCCACTGTGCAGCATTATGCATATGTGCTGTTTAATGATTTAGATTCAAGGACTCTGTAGAGGTCATGATCAGTGTGATCAGAGATAGTCTGTGACAGCTCTAAATGATCATCCTTATCTGATGATGCGTTTCCTTCCACATTTTTGGCCAAAGTTGAGGGTAAATCCATGAGGAATTTATGTTGCTTTAAATAACTTTTTGTCCAGTTTCCAAGTCATGGAACTCTTCTGTCTTAGAAAAAGAAACAGGACTATATGCACTTCACTTACTGTATAGATATAGGATTTTCAGAAACCCTTAGGAAGAAGTAATGTCTGAACATATTCCAAGCCACAAATGTATTTAAATAAATGAAGCAGTTTTAAACCTTTAACTCCAGAGTTTAGTCAGGAAATATCCCTATTTTGCAGAATAGACTGGTTAAATCCTCAACCTATATCTGCAAAGATATGTTGAGCCCATTACAATCTGTTGACTTTTCACACTTGCGGTGTTTTATAATATCTGTAACTTTACTTTCATTCACACGATTCAGTAAACATGATGAGAATAATATCAACAATAACCTCCTGGTTTCCCCATTTTTGATCTGAGTGGTCGAGGCAATTGAGGAGCGGTTGGATAAGCCCTTGCCCAGCACACCATGTTTGTGCCTTCTTGAAGACAAATCTGTTCTACCAGCTTGAATTACAAAGGCACAGTTTGGGTTAGCTCTTGCAGACTTCCTTAATGCAGCTGGGATTACACTAAGGAACTGGAAAAATACAAACATACCTTGTTGTAAGGACTGGATCAAGCCTTTGATGGGTTGATAGTCTCATCAAGATAATGCAAGCCGAACTGAAAGATTCTGTGTCGAAATTCTCTGAAATGTGGGGTAGCTTCCTCAGATGTATTAATGGCGAGGATCATTAGAAAGCACTATGTAGCAGAAAGGCTTAATGTATGTCATTCAGTGTGTTGTGTCTTGGAGGGTGAGATGATGTGGCCTGTTATGCTGTGCTGTGCTGTTTGCTTGTATTGTTTTTGTTTCCTTTATTGTTTGTGTTTGTGTACTGTGTTACCTGCAGACCTTTTATTGGATTAGTTCCAAATGAACTTATTCTTATTATCTCCAGTAGACATGATTAGTCGATTAATCGATTACTTGAATAATCAGCAAATATTTTGACACTTTTTTTCATGCAAAAGCGCCAAACATTCCCCAGTTCTGGCTTTTAATTTCCTGCATTAGATGCTTTTCTTGGTAACACTTTATTTATTAGGCTGTATGACATCTTTATGACAAGTCCACAATTTCCACTTTAGTTGACATCAAGGGAATTATTCATGAAACAATTATAATGGTCTCATGACAGCCAATGTCAAAACCAACTACATTTGACAGTTTAATGTAAAGCTAAATAGTTTCTTTCAGTTTCACAGTGTCAAGTTGTCATAACAAAGACATTGTCGTCTTGGTTAATGTCACGATTGGCATTAAGACATGTTTCTTTTGGCTAATGTCAAGTTGTCATAACAAAGACATGTTTGTCTTGGCTAATATGACATTGTCATAAAGACATTTTTGTCTTGGTTAATGTCAAGTTGTCATTACAAATACAGCTCAAAATGTCAACATTAAAAATGACAGAACTGACTAAATGACACGTCATAACACCAGTCATAAACATGCATAAAGATCCTTCATGTTCATGAAAAGTGTCATGTCATAGTTATGCTGGTGTCATGTCATCTTATGCACACCCATTCAAATAAAGTGTTACCCTCTTCTTTCTGTGGTATGTGTGATGGTAACCTCAGATTTATGAGTGTGGTTGGATGGTGTTACCTATAATTATGTTGGACATTTATCACTATTTCTGACACTTTTTACAATGATTAATCCAGAAAATATCTCACAGATTAGATGTTCTGAATAATCGTTAGCTGCAGCCCTAATCTGAGGTACCTGGCATGCTATTAGTGGTTGTATTTGTAGCCACTGATTTAATGTTACTTTTATGATACTGTTTATCAGACCATGATCTTCATGTTTGCTTTGTCTCCTCCAGCAGTACTTTGCACAGTTTGCCCTTTTAGACCCAAACAGAGTTGGATTGGATACACATCTCCAAATCAACAGGTATCAAATCAAATCAAAGTAACTGGCTCTGAAAAGCAAAAGATATTAGTTATTGGGTATTTTCCTGCCAAGTAATTAACATTTAGTTTGATCTCTTAATTGAAATGCTCTCCATGGTGTACACTTACGGTATTAAACTAGCAAACCCCTTGACAGTGAAAGACTTTATGTTGATATATTATATTGTACATATACTGTTAATTCACTGCTGCACTTGCGCGCTTACTTTGCCAGATAGCATTGTTTCGAGCTAAATGCACCAGGAAAATAAGCCGAAAAAGCAAATTATCTGAGTCAGCTCCCACAGCAGCAACCCTGGCAGCCCAGCAGCCACCTGCTTGGAGTTGCACCAGCACAGCTTTCCCCCTTAAGAGAGCTAGCAAATACTGTATAACTCAGTACAATGTGGGTATAGGGCAGATGATGAAAGGTAAATATGAATTCCAGGTGGGGTTTTTTGATCTCTGCTTTTGTATCTCTTTTTCCTGGCATACAGTGCCTAGAGCGGGAACTGGTGGCCTTCAGTGTTTCCTTTCTTGGGTTATTTGAGGGGAGCAGCTTCTCATCTCCCATGTAGTGACCCAGGATGTGATCTCTCATAAAGGGAGAGATAGAAGAGCAGATGTAGGATACACAGAGATGGAGAGAGAAATCTCTTTGCTTGGTAAAAGCCACTTGAGGAAACATCAGATGTTAGAAAATGTGCAAGTATCAGCTGTTGCTGTTCTCCTTCCAGTGTTAACCAAGAGACTATCCTCTTGACAATGTAATACATTTGAAGGTATAATATGTAACATTTCTGCATTAAAATGTCTAAAAAATATTATCCATATAGTCTATGATTATATTATATGTTTCGTTGAGTTGGGTACTTGCATTATATCCCAAATGTTTCCAACCAGGTTCCTTAGGAAACTCAGGTAACTCCTTTACTAAAACTCCTTTACCATATGGATTAAATTAAGCTGGTTTGGTACCACAGACTGAATTTAACCATCAGAGTGTGAAATACAGTTTTCTTCAGCTGTTAATTTTTAAAGTAGTAACTCCCTAAATCTTGATGCAGAGTTGCAGTGAAAAAACAAGACAGATTACAGATTACTCTGAAATGCAATACTGTGTGGCACAGAGTCTTAAAGAAAATCCCAAAACGACTGATTTAAAGGCTGTTGCTTTTGCTTCCATTGAGTGAAATCATATAGGCTGTGAATTCAGACATATTCAGTGGTTTAACTGGGAAACTGGGAGTGCTTATCATCACAGAAATGGATCATAAGATTGTGATGTTTGTTGTAACTTCGACACACAACTCCATTCGTACTATAATACAGTAGAGTACAGTATTCGTAATTTACCAAAACCAAAAATACGTATTATTCCCCTGCCATGTTATTTACCCATCTAGATTTTTTTTTACATGAGTTGCAGAGTTTTGGAGATAACAGTCATAGAGATGTCTACTGTGATATAATTGGACTTGGCTTGTGGTACCATGATTGGTGGTTTCCAAAAATCACGACTCGGTTATTCAAGATAATCCATAGACCTTGATGTGAACAGTCTCATGCAGGAACTACTTTTTCTCCAGTAGAATCTACTGAAACTACTTTCAACTAGAAACAAGGACTGGTTTTGAATTTTTCATAGGCTTTTTTGGTGCTTTGAAGGCAAGTGCCATTTAGTCCCATTATACTGGAGAAAAGACAAATATCTCTACAGCCAATATCTCCCAAACTCACAACAAAACAATCTACTGTATATGGATAAACAGCACTTTTGGCCAGGGGGAAAAATGTGTAATTTTGACTTTGGGATAAACTGTAACTTTTAATTTGTTCTACTTTTCTCTTTTGTATATTTATTCTTGCTCTTTAATAATGCAAATGTATATCTTATCTGATCACTTGATGGAATAATTGGTAGAATACTTAACTACCAAAATAATTGATAGCTGCAGCTTTATTTCTATTATTTATTATTTATTATTATTTATTATTATTTTATTTTATTCAAGTTAACTGTGCGTTGAATTTGGCCACCTGTTGTTATAAATTCCAGGGAAACACAGGACACGTCAGAGAGTGAGGGAGGAAGTCACATGAATAACATTTTAATACATTACCATTACATTACCATGGGACAGCCTCTCTGCTAGGTGAGCAACTGGGATGCCCTGATGATTTTAGAGATTTCCATCAGCAGTGGTGATTATTTAATAATGAGGACAACATCTCCCATGATCCCACACTACTTCACAATGTCATCAAACTATTTCTTTGGTTTTGTTTTTGAGAGTGTAGTGTATAGCATTATAATACTAAAGCTGCACAAATATTTTTTCTTGACCATTATTACCAGACTAATAGAGGGCTTTCAGCTGGTAATGTGTATTGTGCAATATTTAAATATTGAAGAAAAGAAAGCAAACAGCAGGATGATGAGGTAATGAGCCTCAGAATAAGCACTTACTGTGTATCACCATATCACCAAATTATTTATTAGGTGCGTCTTAAGTGATCTATTCCTGTCTGATATGGACACAGTGTACTTTTATTTTCTTAATTTCAAAGGGCCTATTTTCTGGAACACACGTACAGTTCTGAAATGGAAAGTTGATAATGATCATCTGGGGTCTACTTCATGGTCTCTTATTGCTTGCTGCTTTGGTATTTATGAATATTGGATTCTTTTTGAGTGCAGCCTTTAGGAAACAAACAGGACACCGCGAGGCCAGTTGAATGTTGGCATGAAGAAGCCCAGAGAGTCCCAACGTCGACTGCAGACAGCACCTCTCTGCAGAGATGTTGATTGCTGTGGAGCATGCCCCAATAGATGTCATTAATCAAGTTAATGAAACACAATGTCAATAAGAACCCTAACAAGATTCCCTTGCAAACCAATGGCCTGCCTGACATCAACATGAGAAACCCTGCTAATGGAGTAACTGCCGTCCCTGTTTGACGAGGAGGATTACAAGCATTAGCCACAGAGCTGGGATGACTAAGCGCATGTGGGGAATATAAAATGAAGAAGAAGAAAAGGGGAACACAAACAACTCTGCATTGCTCCTGGGTGATTTATTTGTAGATTCACAGACAGATAATATTAGACTGGGGTGAGGTTATGCCTGGTAACAAAGTAAAATATGAACTGTGGGAGAAGAAGGTGCAGCCTAATTATACTGTATTAACTGATTCTAACAAACAAAGTTCTTGTAGGTTCATCCGAAGTTCTTTCCCTGAATAATTTATTTTAAGAATAAAGCTGGTGATATTCTACATTTTTTCTGTCATCAACAAATCCTATGAAGGACCAAAACCAGTGATGTGTTAGTCCATCTCTCAGTACTTTCTGCCTTCTTTACCCTGTTTTTGCTCTCATCTCACTAAAGCCCGTTTGTTCCTCCTGAAGATGTAAATCATCAGAAACAGCTCGCTAATGTATACTCTCAGGCTTAAAGGGCTTAAAGGGATAGTTTGGATATTTTGAAGTGGGGGATGTATGAGATACTTACTCACAGTCAGTGTATTACCTGCAGTAGTTGGTGGTTTGCATACCTTGAGTTTAAACAAGCTAGCAATGGCAAGCAATGTACTGCTATGGACAGGATCAACAGCAAAACATATTTTAATCTCCTAAAAAAAAGGTCCACCTAACAAAATCAATCTCAGTTTATGTGTACACCTATATTGAGATTGTTTTCACTGCTTTACCTTGCCATCAGACAGCCTTTTCTGATGTGAAACTGCTGCTATATAAGCCAAATATCACTCTTTTCAAAGTAACCAGACTCCATTGTCAAAAGCAGTAAATTTTAATTCTACTGCTGTCATGATTGGTTATTTTGTTTGTATTATTGTCTGACTTTTGTGAATTTGAATTAACCTTTTAAAACAATTAAGTCACACAATAAACACAATCTAACTGGGCAATGGAGGCAGCAGTAGACCAGCAACTCCTCTGTCTTGTAGGTATGGGCAGTATGGAGGTATTACGGTATACCAGAGTCTTAAGAAGAGCTTGATGATGAGGTATGATTTTTAATACTGTGCAGATGCTTTCCTTTCTATTAAACTGATAGGGACATACTGTATTGTAGTGCTCAGCTCACGCCACAAGGGGTCAGTCTGTATGCAGTGGTGTAGATGAGCAGACAAATATGGTGTCTGGGGGATAAAGTCGCAGGACTCACTACTGAAAAAGAAGAACAATGCTTCTGTTTGGGATTATTTTAGATTCAGTTCCGATGACAAACTTAAGCTGTCAAATACTGCAGTCTACTGACTGGTCAGAGTAGAATTTTGTCATGAGTGTGTAAGTTTAGCGAGCATGAGAGAGGAGGGTGAGTGATCACCGAAGTTGTCGGACTGGCATTAAATCAGCAGTGATTTTGCTGTAAATGCACAGTGTGGGTTTGAGTTTGTTGGTGAATGAAAGCTGCGGCTTCTCAAGACCAAAGCAGAGTTCCTGAGTGTGTGTTTGTGTTGTTCCCAGCTGTGGGAATAGCATCACTATGATGATCAGCTCTGCGTACATTGCAGTCAGTTGAGTGAATTGACTTCGGTGTTTTAAAAGGGTAGTTCAGATTCACAGAAGTCACACAATAACACAAACAAACTAAAATCAAGGCACCGGTAGACCAGCAGCTCCGTGTTCTGTGAGGTAAAATGACTAATTTCACCAATGGAGTCTGGTTGAGCAAGAGAGAGTGGTATTTGTCTTATATAACAGTGGATTCCTGTTGGAAAAAGCTTTCTGACAAAAGGGCAAAGCAATGAAAATATTCTAAATGTAGCGCCATCAACACCAAGAACTGTAACTTGAACTATAAGAAATATAGTTCCAAAATTGTTCTAATTCAAGTGGTCATCAGTCACAGCACATCTATAAAGCTGCGGTCCGGACTCCTCCATTCACTTGAGTTAAACGATATGAGGACTGTATTTTTTAGAGTTCTATTTTTATGTGGATGGCCCTTTAAACTGACATAGATTTTTTTGAAGGCGTATTGTTTTTAGGTGGCTAAAATACATTTTGCTCTTGAACACTGCTGCTCCTCCTGCGTCTCCAAACTGGGGGCGTGCTGACCAGCATCTACTGTAGGTAATACACTGACTATGGATAAGTACCTCATATGACCCCACTTAAAAAAATCTGAATGTTCCCTTTAAGCAGCAGGACCTGCTACATTACACAAAGAGGAAAAATTATTGTATTTGTTGAGAACTGTTTAATGCCTTGAATTGATACACATTTGGTGCTCCAGAGAATATTTTCAGCAGCAAGACAATTTAGTGTAGTTTCCATGTTCATTAATGGAGTTCTTAACACACAGCTAGTATCAAGCTTACACAGGCAATACGTGTGAGTCAGATCAGTTCATTGTTGGTTTTAGTCTTTTCATGAGGGTCGATGACGTTGAGAAACATAGAGCATATGACCGGACATATCTTTTCAGAAATCGCTGTGTAGGTTGGTAAATTAAGGTTAGCTGATGGAAATTCATTGCAGGATGTGGTGATGGGATCAGAGAAAAGCACGTCCCCACCCAGAGGAGCAGGGAGACATTTGAACATCTGTATTGTAAATGACCACAGTCACCCGGGGAGGAGATCACAGCACACTCAGTGATGTTCTCGCTTCTATCCATATGGCCTTTTAATCTCTAGTTCACACCCGTTTGTGGCGTGTCAGCCAGTTATGTCTTTATTTATTATTTGACATCACGCAAATGACCCCTGAGTGCCTCAGATATGTCCTGTTGCAATTTGTTTAAACAATTACTTGTCATTGCTTAATTGGGCAAAGCGAATGGCTGAATAATCATCACTCATCTTCCCTCGTTTTTCTCTCCCTCTTTCACTCAGGGGCTTTCTGTCAGTGACATAATGGTTATGTATCGCTCTTAATGCAGAGATATTTTAAAAGCCAATTTTCTTAAGCAAGTACTGCTGCTTGATCTTTGATCTTTAGTATTAGATACACTTCCCTGTTGAAATGGGAGGTAACCTCAGTACTTAAGGCATACAGCATGCTGTACTTAAACTGACAGCCAAACGCACATGATGATATTTCCCCATATGGGAGCATGTACTTTTGTAATGTAAATATGAATCGGTAAATATTCAAATGAAGAAGAAAATTAAAGAAACTCTGTGTTGCTGATCCAATCAAGAGAGCAGAAAACCAAAGCAATGGATTATGGTGTGGGGGAGGTTACGGGGGATGCTGCAGTTTAATTTATCCTGAAGTACCCGGTGCATGCTGCACAAATTGGCCACAAAAAGCAATGTGAATTGGAACAGATAAGGTTAGTGGCTGCTAAGCTAGTGCAGTATATGAATAATTACATGGAAAATTAATAAAGATTAAAAGAGGATACTGACTAAAAGAGATCAATACAACATTGGCTTCCAGTTGATAGGCTGCTGTGTTGTCACAAGCCTAAAAATGGAGCTTAAATGACATTCATTCAACAATTTACGGTACAAGAATGGAAAAAAATACAAATTAAGCACGTTGGAGGAATAGGACCTGTTTTAACAAACATTAATTCAGGTGTTTAATGGCTCAGTGCTTTGGGAAATTTCAGAAAAAAAAGATCATTTTGAAGTATTAACAAGGTTGCAAGGATAAAGGATTTTATCCTGAAAGATTCTTAAATCTGCCTTTGTTTCTCTCAACTGTTAAGAAGGAAAATGAATTCAATTACACAACAAAAGACAATAATGTAAATTGGACAGCTCATGCAACTAATCTGGATTACAATTCTGTAACTAATCCATACAGCTTCTCTTCATTAGAATATATCAATATCACTTTTGTCAGAGGGATAAGATTTTCTCAGCTTCCAGTAAGCACTTTCTAAACAGCCTCATATTATCTTCATTAGACTGGGCTTACGTATCATATTATTCAATATTATACAGATTTGATAACAACCTGTTTTACACCCGGGTATCTTCAACTAGAGTACAATAATGTGCTTATTCAAATGACTTACAAGAAAGACTAAATTCAAACTGACAGTTTAAGCAACATAATTGAATAACTACTTCAAAATGAATCCAGAAGTTAATCGCGCAAACATGTCAGTGCACAGTGTTAAAAAGTGACTGATTTTACATACAACAGAAGGTTCATATTGGTGATTATTAACCTTTCCAAAGTACAGCAAATATATAACCTAAATATGAAGTATATCTATTGTGTGTATGGATATACAATTTTTTCTGATCTTTTTTAATTCATATATTTGGAAACTACATTCTACAATAATAACCAATATAACAAGCCATGCCAATTAATAGAAAAAAAAAATAAGAGTGAAAAATGACAACCAGGGGGACAAAAACAGGAGCAAGAAAATTGAACAAAAAAGTAGGAAGGGAGAGGGGAGCAAAAGAAAAGAAAAGAATCCCTTACTTCCTCCTGCCACCCCAGGGCAACCCAACTCTAAATGCTGCAAACCAGCTTGATGGTGGATCCATTCCTTTAATTTTTCAGCTGCCAACACCCACAGACCAATCTTGGACTCATTGACTCCAATCACACAAGCAGTGGACAACTCCAAGTAATAAATTATATCAAGAAATGAGAGAATCCAGTTGCTCACTGAGAGCTTATCGGAGTGTTCAAATTGGTATCCGGACAAATAACTGCCAAGCCACTTAAAAAAAAAAATGTCTTAATTTAAGGATGACAGACAGTGCTCGTGCCTGATAGTGATAGTTGTCTTCCTGACTCATTAACACAGGACCTGAATATCTTAAACAAGCACCTACACGACATGCATAGTTCCTGGCCATGTAATTAAACAATTTGATCCAATCCAATACAACAGATATGCCACAAAATCTTCATTTATGAAGATTATAACAGTTTTTGACACTTTCAGTGAGGTGTTATTTCAATTAGAGATTAGAGAATTAAGAGTTCTTTTACCATTTTTTTTTTTTTTTTTGTGCCTGATACGATTCCAATACCTGAACTGAGGGCATTGGCTGATGCTGAGTGCCAATCCAAAATAAAAGTCAAATAAGAATGATGCCTTAGAACAGGACTTTGCGATCTTGGGAGAAAAAACATACGTGATGCTGCTGGGAAGTAGCAGGGTCCTGTTTTGGGGTTAAAAAATTGTAAATGATAACATAACATAATAAATTATATTGGATCGGTGCATTGATTTGCATACTTGACGATGCCTGATACCTCATCTTAGGCAGCACCGGAGACTTTTTCTGATACTGGTATTGGTACCACAACAAACCTAAATACAACTATATATTTATTATTGAGGTTATAGTAAGTGGTGGTGTTGTATTATACTGCATTATACTTAAAATGTGTTTCTAATATTCTTCCCGACTTGTGTTTGTAGATGGGTTTGGCAAAACATTAGAAACACAGATAATGCAGTCCAATTCAATCTTATCTTTATCTTTGTAAAGGTAGAATTTATGGCTCAGCTATTGTGTTGCATCAGGGCTGCCCTTGAAAGTCAAAGATTCGACTCCTCAGTCTTAGACCCCCTCAGTCGACTGAGATTCTTTCAGTTGAGCAGTCGTTTCTTTGGCTTTTTTTTTTTTTTTTTTTTTGGCCAGTTGATGTGCAGGGTACTTCAGGGAACATTTCAGTCCCCAGAAGTAGCTGCAGAGTGAGCGTTCCTTGCTTTTTCTCTGACTGAACCCTGGCAAAAAGTCTGACATTTCACTAAAGCATTGCCTGATAGTCGAGCTACATGGAAAAGAAGAAACAAAATAGTGGAATATACCCATTGAACAGACAAATCCGATTCAGCTGCCAAAATGGTGGTCCAGCCTAGATTGCGTAGTTTACAGGTGCTAATAAGTGGCACGAGTCTCATTATACTGAATGAGACACCAATAAACAGTATATATCCGTATTCTTTCTCATTACTACATTATGGAGTCATTGTTCTTGGCCTTTACTGTTTGCTCTGTTAAAAGGAGAGAAACAGCTCATTCATGTGTTTGTGCCAAGGCCAGTTTGTTTTCCATCATCTGCTAGCTGCCTCTAAACTCTGATCATGGGACACTAATTCCCAAAGGTGCAGTGTGGCATTGGGCACTACTTCACATAAAACATGCAAAAACTCTATTTATCTTCAGAGGAAAGAGCTGTGTAGTTTTTTTTTTTTTTTTTAAATATCTCTGATGAGCAGATCCAAAGAACATGTCCAACACCTATGCAGAGTTTCTGTACTGAATTACATAAGTCTAATACAGTAACCTCTGACCACATTCACATAACACCATTAAGCTTTATGTGTCATCTCAAGAACCAGCGAATAACAGGACAAGTCATCAAGTAGATGATGAAGGTGAACATTTGTGGCTCCATTTTATGACTCACTTTGCTCTGTGGCCAGAACACAACGCTGCTGGTTCCTCTCACAGGGGATAGTCCAACATTTTATTCATTGCCCATTTACCCATACAGTTTTGTTAGGAGTATTAAATATTCATCCTATATGAATGTCTTTGTCTTTTTACTTTGGCAACATTTCAGCTGTGGTATTTTAGCACTACAACCCCCAGAGATCACTTGGCAATTAATCAGTGTGGGCAGAACTGTGACATCTGTTTCCTCTGCTTTTTGTTGCTTTATATCAACAGGAAATCTTTTCCTGGTCGGCTGGGGTGCCTGCCGCCGCTCAGACTAGGATACTGAATTGTTAATTGATTAATCCACATAAATCAATATTACTGCATCTGAAAATAATCTTGCAGCATTTGGAAGTAAAGTACACGGCTTTGTATGTGCCAGACGGCCAACTTAACGATGTAATAGACAAAAACAGTGACAAGACAAACCTGTTTTCTGGGAACAGCCCCCAAACTTGATTGCTGATGATGTTTCCAGGAATTCTGTTCTCGGTTTCTGGATTTAGCTGGGCAGCATTGTTACTGGGAGAGGTCTGACATAGCTAATTATTACATAGGGACCCCCTCCCAGGGATAATATGTTTTTTGATTTATTTATCTGCCTACACTGTCCAAAACTCTAACTGGAATTACCTCATTTATTTTATTTTAGCCGTGGCATCTTGCAGGAGATTTTTCTAAAGCACCACTGTGGAGTTTTTCCTGATTTGCACACTTGGTATCTGGATTATAGGCCCGTGTAGCCAGTGGCAGAGTAGCACAGCATTAGTCTTTAGATTAGGTTATTGAGTCAGAGATATTGATTCTTTTGGGATAATTAGGTCGTTCCAGCAGCAAAGTGATAAGATTTAGCAACAGCAAAGACAAAGAGAATATAATCACACAGATCTGAAATAAGCCAAAAAGGAGTCAGAGTGCATATGAGGACAGTTTGCTGGACAGGGAATCTGCAGGGCTGGATATCATTAAAATATTTTTGATACTGATACCTTTACTTCAGTACCAGTTTCTGAATGATCCTTTTTTCAATCGCAGTTTTATAACATCCATTTTAACAAAAAGATAATTCCATTACACTTTAGGGTACAATTACTCACTTCAATTGAGGAAGCTGTTCAAAGACCTGGGAGCAGCCGGGGAAACGTTTTTTATTCTTTACTTGAAGAAACTGATGTAATATCTGTACAGTGTAAGACTACAGTAAATAAAACATAAATAACTGGAACATTAAGAACAAATAGTAGTCTTGAGCTGCAACGATTAATCCGTTTTTTTTAAGATTATTTTTTGGCCTTTTTGCCTTTATTTGATAGGTGACAGCTGAAGATATGACATGAAAGGGGATAGAGGGAGAGAGGATGATATGCAACAAATGGGCCACAGGCAGGACTCGAACCAGCAGCTAATGGCCTCAGTACGTGAGGCACATGCTCTACCAGCTGAGATACAGGGGCACCCTGAAAAATTGATTATTAATCAATTATTAAATTAATCACCAACTATTGTGATAATTGATTAATTGCTTTGAGTAATTTAAGCTTGTAGTGAATATTTTCTAGTTTCTTTACTCCACTTTGACAGTAAACTGAATATCTTTGGGTAGTGGACAAAGCAAGACATTTGAGTATTGGGAAACACTTATAAATATTTTTAACATTTTTCTGACATATTATAGACCAAACGACTAGTTGATTAATCGAGAAAATAATCAACATATTGATCAACTGTGAAAATAACTGTACAGCCCTACAGTAGTCTGCCTGATCCAAAGAAGAAGAGGAAGAGAATGACTGTGACCATTTGTAGTGGGAAATAGTGGCAGATTGACACCTCTTTCTGTATGTTCACATGACCTTCAACCAGTGTTTGACAGTAATATATACTTAGTCATATATTACTGTAATATTACCTCTTTGACCATTAACAAGTATATTACAGTTACTAATCCAAGTATTTCTGAGTTTCTGAGTTACTTTTTGACCTAGGTAGGCTATCTTATGATGATCTGTTTGTGCGGCAGGTCACATCAGCTGTTAGCCAAAAAGCTAAATGAAGGATGGAAGATGATGGAGATGGAGAGAGGCAGACTATCCACAGGTGGAAGTACTGTCATTATTTTGAGTTTGTTTGGCTCCTCGAGAGAGAATCTGTGGTAATGGAATCTAATGTGACTCAGAGAGGTCGACATTGTTTCCACCGCAGCCGACATCTGGAGAGCTAACAACAGAAGCTTTCTGGATATAACAGTTCACTGGATCAGCAGTTCCACTTTGGAGCGTAACAAGGCTGCCAACAAGGTACAAAAGCGATATAGTAATATAACAAGTAATGAAACTTATTACTTTTGACACCAAGTAATAAGCAAGCTAATATTACTTTTTAAAGGAGTAAAAAGTAACTTATTACATTTCCAGAGTAACTTGCCTAATACTGCCTACGACATAGCTAGAAAATGGCCAAACTTGGCAGCTACATTGTCACTGAGTCATTAACATCAATAAGCGCTTGTGTGTAGAGTCATCGAACATTAATCGTTAAGCTGCATTTTTTAAATGTTAGTGTAGGATTAAATAAAACCGGAAACTGGCTAATGGCAAGAATAAGTTCTTCTTCCATTGTTTACGTGGCACATGAATTGTAGGGTGGTGGGTAGCAGAAGTGGCAAATCAAAAACATATGATTGGTAGACGCACTGTGCTATTGGTGTGCTGAAAAAGGTTGAGGCCAGCTCAACTTTGATTTGTGATGCCTAACACGGCGAAGTGTTGGACATCAGTTTCTAGCTTCATGGTGCCAGCTTTCATTGAAAATGACTGAAGCTTTGTCACCAATAGTATGAGCATGGTGTTACTCTGTGTTAAAGAGCAGCTAACCTGAGTCTGGCAACGATGCCACCTTGTGTATTTCTGGACTTTTACCTGTCAACCTGTAAGCGAGCACCACCATTTGCCATCAGAAAAGCCCCCCACCTCGGCTCCAGTTATCCCTCCCCTGGGCGGTGAGGAGAAGATTCGCCGGAGACAATATGGCAAACGGACTCACCAACAAGCTAACAGGTTAGCTGCACTGGCTAGCTAACAAGTGGCGAAGGTTTACTCAATATTAGTTCTTTTTCTAACGTCGTTCGGTGTTTCACTATGGGAATCGCCTCGGCGTGACCAACTATGGAAGCTCCAATGACACCACGTCTGTCAGTGACAGACAGGTCGAACTGTGTTAGGGCACGCCCCCTCACAATACCACAGTCGACCTGCCCCTTCCAAAACATTCTCGCTTTCTTCCCGTGAAGAAACTACATGAAGCTCCCTCAGCTTATCTAGGCTAGCTTGATCTGCTTAACCGTTCACAGACGGACCGTTGTGGAATACGTCGCCGAACGCAGTTCCTGGCTCCAGTCTGGATTTGCTGAGTAAGTCCTTCGTAAGAAGTTACTTGCTGTTACACAGGCTAATTCGGAACAGTGTCCGCGTTGAGGCGAGCTGTTCCGTCGGCTACCCCAGTATTCGTTTACCGGTGTACCCGTGACTGTGTAGCATTAATACCCTACGGCTAACGTGTTACGACGAGCCTACCAGGGTCGGTTAGCATTTGTTTGTTAGCTGGTTAAGTACCAGGAGTTGGCTAACGTGTCACGGCGAGCAAGCTCACGGTACATAGCTTGGTTAGCTCGGGCTAAACCCCGTGTGCTAGCGGTATTAATCGATAGGCTACGCGTTGCGGCGCGCCTAAGCGGCTAATACTGTACGGTTATCTCCCTTTCCAGTCACCATGTCGACCCCCGCCAAAGGGTCGGAGCCGAAGGGGAAGGAGGCTGCATCCCGCCTGTGCCCTGCGTCGTGCGGAGCGTCAATCTCAGGCAGGGACCCTCACCCGATGTGCATAGCTTGCATGGGCGCTAAACACGCTCAAGCATCGCTGGCTGACCCCCAGTCATGTTCCCACTGCGCAGCTATGCCTGAGAAAATCCTGGAAAGGAGGCTGCGAGTGGCAGTGGCCAACAATCAGGACCCGTGCCTGTCGGGAGACACACCCGCGGCCACTGCCGGCACCCATCAGCCGCGAGCCACAACGAGCTGGGCGGACATGATGGAAGCGGAGGACCCGGCCATGCCCCCACTCTTCGAGGGGCTCCTCGAAGGTGAGCCGGGCGGTGAGGATACAGAGGGCGATGCCAATTCTGACATCCTTGACATTTATGACAATATTGAGGAGGAGGAGGATGACTCCACCTTCCCTGCTCCACAGTCCAGACCTCCCAGTGCATCCGACGCTGTTCCACCTGTGGACAGCAGCTTATACGAGGTCTGCAGACGGGCTGCCGCCAAACTGGGAATACAGTGGCCAGCAGCTGAGAGCGCAGAAGGGGCGGAGAGAGACCTGTATGACGGTAAGAGACTCCCTCCAGCCCAGCCACCGGCTAAGCAGCTCCTACCAGCAGTGCCCGCCTGCATGAAGGAGATGGGCCGGTACTGGTCCAGCCCATTTAAGAGTAAGCTTCCCACCAAGGGCTACTCTAAGCTGGAGATTCAAGGGATGGGGGCACTGGGGCTGGCCGAACCCCCAGTGGTGGAGTCTTCAGTGGCTCATCACCTCCACCCTAACCGCCGCTCTCTCTCAGCTTCCTCCAGCATTTCTCTGCCCAGTAAAACGGAGCGCCTCACCGCCTCCATTTACCAGAGAATGTACAAGTACGCAGCACAGTCAGTCTGCTCCTTGAATGCAATGACTCTGCTTTCCGCATACCAGGCGGAAATTCTGGAGGAGATGGGCCGCCAGCTGGACTCCGGGTCGCCTAACCCGGCACTCTGGGATGAGATCTGTGTGGTCAACGACCTCGTCCTGCGCTCCTCACGGGGTGCAGTACAAGGCTGTGGTCGCATTATGGGACTCGCAGTCTCAGGTGAGAGGGCACTGTGGCTGAACCACTCAAGCCTGAGTGACTCACAGAAAGCAGAGATGATGGATGCGGCATACGACCCCACCAAAGGTCTTTTTGGTCCGGCTCTGGAGAAAATGAGGGAGACCAGCTCCCTCAGAAAGCAAGAAGGTGAAGCCTTTGATCTCTGCCTGCCCCGGAAGCAGGTCCCCCGCCCCCCTCAAGGGCCGAGAGCTGGCTTTGCTGCTGCAGCTGCAGCAGTCAGGGGGAGACAAGGGGGTGCCAGGCCACAGAGACAGGCAGCTGGACAACAGGCTGACCAGCAGCCTCGGCCAGGAAATCAGAGGCCATGGGGCAAACACTCCTTTGCAGCAGTAGCAGCGAGAAACCGCCCCCCCCCACCCCGGGGATGGGAAGAAGAAGCGTGCAACCTAACAGTCTTTGCTTCTCCCTCTCCCCCTCCCACAAAGAGGAGAAAACTTCATGGTTCAGAGACCCTGGCAGTTCCCAGTTCTCCAGAGGTCCTTTCTCAGTCTCCTTACCCTCATGTTCAAGAGAGGGAGACTCAGGAGCAGTGGTTAACACAGTGTCACCAAGCACTCACACTCTGTTCAAAAATAAAGAACCCATTTTCGCAGCCAGGCCTAGGGCCAAGGGCGGAATGTTCACCACAAAACAAAATAAAAACAAATCAATGCTGTGCCCCTTTAATTCCCACAGGGGGGGCTCACGCTCCTCCATTGGGAAGCGGAGCCCTCCAGGAGGGAGAGGTGACGTCATCTCAGTGCGACTACAAGGGCCCACTGTCTGCCAGGGCCGATGCATGGCGCGCATGCGCAGTCCACCCGTGGGTTCTGTCCACTATTTCACAGGGGTACAGACTACAGTTTGCTATGAAACCACCCAGATTCAACGGTGTGTTAGTTTCAGTGGCCAGGGGGGATTCGGCACGAGTCCTAGAGGACGAGATACAATCCCTTTTAACCAAACAAGTGATCAGAGCCGTCCCGGACGAGGACGCTCCACAGGGCTTTTACTCCCGTTACTTCCTCATCCCGAAGAAAGGGAGCTCGTCCCTTCGCCCGATTTTAGATCTCCGTGTGTTAAACAGACACCTACGAAGATACACTTTCAGGATGTTAACACACAAAGTGCTCTGCCGTTCAGTTCGTCCGGGAGATTGGTTCGTAACGATCGATCTCTCGGACGCATATTTTCACATTGCCATTTACCCCACACACAGGAAATTCCTAAGGTTTGCTTATCAAGGCAGAGCTTACGAATATCAAGCCATCCCTTTCGGACTGTCACTAGCCCCGAGGGTGTTCAGCAAGTGTGTGGAGGCGGCTCTGTCTCCGTTAAGGAGCAGAGGCATCAGAATATTCTCGTACATAGACGATTATCTGATATGCTCCCGCTCGCGGGAGCAAGCAGTCAGGGATTCCGCTACGGTGTTAAATCACCTCAGGGATCTCGGGTTCAGCATAAACTGGGTGAAGAGCCGAGTGGAACCCGTGCAGTGTACAGAATATCTGGGCCTCAATATAAACTCCCTCTCTTATCGCGTCACGCTATCGGAGAGGAGATTGGCGGCTCTCGCACAGTGTCTCTCCCTCTTTCAACTGGGAAAATCCGTGTCGTTCCGTCTATGCCTACGCCTGCTCGGCCTCATGGCGTCAGTGATATCTGTTGTGCACTTGGGGCTTCTTATGATGAGAGATTTTCAGCGATGGGTAGCAGCGCTGCGCCTGTGCCCATGCCGTCACCTGGGCCGCAGGGTGAGAATAACAGCGGCGTGTGTAATGGCTCTCCGCCCGTGGAGAGATCAGAGCGCTCTGGCGTCGGGCGTCCCACTGGGGGCGGTGTCGTTCAGGGTAACCATGACGACGGATGCTTCCTTGTCAGGGTGGGGTGCGACTTTGTCGGGCAGAACAGTGAATGGCACTTGGAACCCGAGGTTGGCTCAAGCTCACATAAACATTTTAGAGCTGTGGGCAGTGTTTTTTGCACTGAAGCATTTTCTGGGCTTCCTTCAAGGTCGCCATGTTTTGGTGAAAACAGACAACTCCACTGTGGTGGCGTACATCAACCGTCAAGGCGGCACTCGCTCGCTACAATTGCACAAGTTAGCTCGGGAGGTAATCATGTGGAGCAGCACCAGACTCCTGTCCCTCAGAGCGACGCATGTGCCAGGCGTTCTGAACAGGGGGGCAGATCTTCTGTCCAGAGGACACCCCCTGTACGGAGAGTGGTCTCTACACCCGCAGGTGGTGGAGCAGATTTGGCAGAGATACGGACAGGCAGCCGTAGATCTCTTCGCCTCGCGAGAAAATGCTCGGTGTCCTCTGTTCTTCTCCCTGATGGACAGAGATGCACCTCTGGGCGTGGATGCTCTAGCTCACCCATGGCCAAACGTACTGCTCTATGCATTCCCCCCTCTCAGCCTGATCTCCCCCACCCTGGACAGGGTGAGAGATCAGGGTTTGTCGCTAATCCTGGTAGCGCCGCGGTGGCCGTCCAAACATTGGGTGGCAGAGATAATACAGCTGCTGGTGGGCGAGCCATGGCCTCTCCCAGTACGCAGGGATCTGTTGTCCCAGGCGCACGGGGAGATCTACCACCCTCACCCAGATCGCGTAGCACTCTGGGCTTGGCCCGTGAGAGGTGGAACCTGAGTGCTGCAGGCCTGCCGGCACAGGTCATTCATACCATTCAGAGTGCAAGGGCTCCCTCCACTCGTGCTCTATATAGTGGCAAGTGGCGGGTCTTTGAGGAGTGGTGCGACTCGAGGCACACCGTCCCCTTTCAGTGTTCGGTGGTTGACCTATTGTGTTTCCTACAGGAATTAGTAGATAAGGGAAAGGCCTTTTCTACAATTAAGGTATACCTGGCGGCCATCTCAGCTTGTCATGTGGGCATTGGGGATAAGCCTGTGGGGCAGCATCCTTTAGTGGGCCGTTTCATGAAGGGTGCACGTCGCAAGCTCCCAGTTTCCAGGCCGCTTGTCCACTGTGGGATCTATCTGTGGTGCTGGATGCCCTCTCTCGTCATCCTTTTGAGCCATTAGAGGCCGTGGATATGAAGTTTGTTTCGCTGAAAACTGTATTGCTTTTGGCCCTGACGACGGCAAAGCGTGTGAGTGATTTACAAGCTCTGTCCATTCGCCCTTCCTGCTTGCAGTTCGCGCCGGGTCTCACCAAGGTCTGTTTGCGGCCCAACCCGGCCTTTGTTCCTAAGGTGGTAGAGTCAGCCTACAGATGTTCTTCGGTGGAGCTTTTGGCATTTCATCCACCTCCGTTCTCCTCAGTGGAGGAGCAGGAGCTTAACACGTTATGCCCGGTACGGGCTATACATATGTATATGAGTAGGACAGCAGGTTTCAGGAGGGATGATCAGCTGTTCGTGTCCTGGGCCACTCCCCACAAGGGCAAGCCATTGTCCCGCCAGAGGCTGTCCCACTGGATTGTGGAGGCCATTTCTCTGGCTTATAGTAGTAAAGGTTTACAGCCCCCTCAGGGTTTGAGGGCTCATTCCACGAGGGGCATGGCTACTTCGTGGGCTCTGTTCAGAGGAGTCTCAGTTCAGGACATTTGTGCGGCAGCTAGTTGGGCTACGCCTCACACTTTTGTACGGTTTTACAGGCTGGATGTCTCGAAGCCATCCCTAGCACAAGCGGTGCTAGAATCAAATACGCCAGGGTCCGAGTGAGAGTATCTACCCGACTCATTGTGGAGCTTCGGGAGACTTATGCAATCCGGGAGTAGTCTATATCTCCCATAGTGAAACACCGAACGACGTTAGAAAAAGAACGATGGGTTACTTAACGTAATCCCCGGTTCTTTGATAACAGAGTGAGGTGTTTCACCAACACTGCCCTCCTTGCATAGACACGGAAAGAGACCGGTCTGGAATGTTTTGGAAGGGGCAGGTCGACTGTGGTATTGTGAGGGGGCGTGCCCTAACACAGTTCGACCTGTCTGTCACTGACAGACGTGGTGTCATTGGAGCTTCCATAGTTGGTCACGCCGAGGCGATTCCCATAGTGAAACACCTCACTCTGTTATCAAAGAACCGGGGATTACGTTAAGTAACCCATCGTTTTCTGTGCAGATGTAAAAAAAAAAACATCAAAAAAAAAACAATGGCATTGTGACAGTAAAGTGTTTTTCCCTTATGCCTCTTTGACAGATAACATTAGGCAGACAATGACCAGCATTATTAGATCTTGGTATGAGCACGCTGCGTGCCTGATGGCTCCCTGACAATGATGAGATTTACTCTGAAGGTATTGAAATTTGGTACATAATAAGCCAACATTTCTTAATACAGGGTACTGGTGCATGGTAAAAGTACAAATGTTTGGTACCCAGCCCAAGAAATATGTAGAGAATCCAGTGAGAATTACTTAATGTTCTTTTTTCCCCCAATTGTGTTTCTTGACATCTCACTCAGCAGTAGTACAATGAAAAAGGCTTTTGTGACCATGGTATAGACTAAATCCTTATTTTTTGTAATTCAGTGGAGTTTCTGTCATGCACACTATCAGAGCAGGCTTCGTTTCACAACTCTGTTGTAAACTGTCTACAGTGTATAGCACTGCACAGTGTGGAGCCTTGTACGACAAAGTCCTAAAGGAAGCCAACACATCTGTCGGTACATTTTCCTTCAGAACTATTGTGTCTTTCAAGATGGTTCCTGCTAATGAGCAGGTGGAAGATGATATTGTTTAGCCATCTTCTCATCTAACCTGAATATTCATCCTGATAAACACCCTCTTACAAAGACAGCAGCTTTAGCTAAAACCCAAAAACTTCTACAGTAACCCTAATTTATGCATCTCCGGATGAGACAAGAGGGGCTTCATCTTTCATGTAAACCAATAGGGTATTGGGAAAAAAGGTGGTTTGATTTAATTGTACAGGTATGTGCAAAGGGGTTTGATTGCTGAAAGATTTGTGTGTATTTATGCTCTGTTTCTGTTCTGTTTTGTTAGTTAAACATACAAGTGCAGAGTGAGGTCACAAGCAAAGATGTATTGTTTTTATAAGCAGTTTTTCAGGAAGTTCCAGTGGTGAGGGTCTTTTGATTAGACCCTCTCAGGACCATGTGGGCAGGACACACTCTTCTGCTGATGTAATTGCACCTGTCCTGGCAGGGCAATGTAAACTTTCTTTGTAGTAAATACGTACATCTTGACTTCAGCAAACTCCCAATATTACTTCACTCAATATACAGTAAACCTGACAAGAGGTCTAGCAGCTCAAATATCTGATACCACTTATAGCCAATAAAATGTAGTGTTGGAAAAATTCCAGAAACAATTAATTAACCATTCAAATAAATCAAAATTTCCAGCAGGCCAAAATGATGTCCTCAAATGTCCACAACCCAAAGATATTCGCTTTACTGTCATAGAGGACTAGAGAAATCAGGAATTATTCACATCTAAGAAGCTGGAATCAAGAAAAATTAAGACTCTTTTGTTCTTAAATATTACCCAAACCAATTAATCGGTTATCAAACTAGTTGGTAATTGATTTAATAACCGATTAATTGTTGCAGCTCTGCATCATTTCTCTTAAAAAGTAACAAAAGCAGACAGTAATTGTTGACAGAAATCATTTTGATGTCCCCAGAGCTGTCCCACAGTGCAGTGCTATATAAATGCATGTGTGTGTGTGTGTGCGTGTGTGTGCGTGTGTAGTGGTCTATGACATTTATAAACAGTAGAAAATAAGTTTAATTAAATTGGAAGCTTTTCCTGAGGGGTGCACTCTGGGTCAGGTTGGTGGACTGAGAGTAAACAAGATGAAGTTCTTGTGTAGTTAGCTTGTTAAATTGCCCATAAAACTGCTTGCTAGCTACTTGGGTCACTAGTATAGATGGTATAATAAATAGTGGACAGAGGGAGCATGACCTCACCCATAGGTTTCTGAGCAGCCACTGTGGTGGCTCTGGCAGTTGTCATTTTTGCAGTGCCTGATTCGGCTAACTCTGGAGTAATCCAAAAAATGGGAAAAGAGGTTGAATGTGAATGTAACTGAGATGGGCTGAATGACGTGACTACCTAGCGGCTAGCTAGTTGTCATGAAAGGGTAAAACCATTTTTTGTACAAGGCTATAAACATGTTTATTTCTCCTGTAAAGTTGGGTATTTTTAATATGGAAGTCTTTGGGATTGACTTGCTTTTGGAGCCATCCTCAAAAGGCCACTCAAGAACCAGCAGTTCTGCATTTATTTTTCAGTACCAGAAGCTGCCACTTGGTCACTAGCTAACTTGTATAGGCGCTGACATTTTTTCTGAGTTGACAAGAGTATCTGAACACTGGATGGCTGTGAGACAGCTCTGGGGATTCAAATCAAACAAGTGTCTTTTTTTACCTTTTCCATCACAATCTATCTCTGTACTATGCTGCAGATTTACCAGAAACGACCCAGACTTTCCGCTCACGCATTCTGTTCCATTCACAGTGCACCTTTACCACAAAATAGATGAACACACCTTTATTCTTTTGAGTTGGAAATGACCTTTAAAAGAGCAGCAGCCAGCCATTAATTGAAATTGACTTGGACAAGAACCAATGACAACCACAAGTCATCCACACCAATTAAATACCTGGACATTTTTCATATACCTTTTAGAAATGCAGCTGTATGTTGTTTTGTATTGTGTGGCATAAAAGGAACCAAACTCAACAGCTTAGTGATTTACCATTCAAGTATGAATAATCTGTCTTTGTATCTGTATTTAAAGTTTAAAGACAGTGACAAGAGTAATATTGTCCAAAGCAGATTATTCACACATCTGCTAAGAGACCCTGAAGTGAGTCCTTGGTCTCCTGTAACAATGAAAACCAACCCCCTGTGTTGTTTCCATAATAACTTTATTACTCTACAGTGTTCACCACTGTCACAAAGTCCCAGCAATTTCCTAAAACCATATGCTTTCTCTAATGGGGGATAAATGCAATTTCATCCGGCACAAGGACCTTGAAGGATCAATTTTTAAGTGATGGGAAAGGCACCCTTGTGTTAGCGGGCAGGGGGACCACTGTCACGAGGGGGGATGAATAGGGGCTTTGGTGCCTTATGAGAGAGGAAAACATTGGCATGAACCAACCACTGACTATTGAGGACAAGTAATCTCCATACACAGTTTGCTGAAATAACCTTGATGGTGGAAACTGAATTTGATTTAGCAAAAAAAAAAAAATAACAGTGAAGCTGCATTTTGAACAAGATTTCCATATGGTAATAGGCTGCACAGCGGGGCACAAATAGGATTCCAATTGTCCCATTAGCCCTGATGAAATCAGGAAAATGTCTAGGCCTGGCTAAACATCCAGAATTGATCGAAGGGAATAGCAGAGGAATTATAGTTATTCCTGACCAAAAGCATTAGCTTTTATTACTACAGCTGCAGAAACGAAGACTTCTGCTGTGCATTAATGTATTGTGGGCAGGGATTTTCCTCAAAGCATTCAGTTAAAAAATATCTTCTTTGAGATTAAGCACACACCAGTGGGATTTCTGTTCCACAATATGCTGATTAATGTGTTTTTTTTTTAAACCAAGTCTGTGTGGTCTGCATTTTTGACCAACTGGGCATTCTGCTCTTGGCTTTCCTTAGCTCATTCCCTATTTACCTGTAAGACCTAAAGTAACCTAGAGTAAAGGGACAGTTCATCCCAAAATCAAATCCTCTGGCCTTAGTGCTATTTATCCATTTAGGTTTCAAGCCATGGACCCCTTAGCTAATCTAGAGATGGAGCTGGGACCCCCTGCTACATATTTAGTAGGCTTGGGTGGTTTAAAGGTGTTACGGGATACCAAGGCATTAAGAAATCTCGACCGTATGATTTTCAGTACCGTCATTAATACAGATGCTCCTCTTTCTATTAAACTGATATGGAGATGCGTATTGTAGTGTGCAGCTTATGCCACCAGGGCTCAGTTGCTGCACGGCAGCGCAGCTGAGCAGAAAAACGTAGCTTTCATAAGAAGAAACATGATGTTTTGGGAATAAAGTTACAAAACTAACTATTTGAAAAGAACAAATGCATCTGCCCCTGTTCTGGATTATGTTGGATTAAGTCCAGACATAAAGGTAAGCTAACAACACTGTAGACTTCTGACTGGTTGGAGCAGCATTTCTTTGTGAGTGTGTAACTTCAGCGAGCATTACAGAGGGCAAGGGGCAGACTAATTACTGGTGACAGAGTTACCGTGATTGTGCACTGAGCGGAGGGAAAGGTGAGCAGTGAAGCTGTCATTCTGACAGAATATGCACAGAGACCACACTGTAAATTTACAGTTTAGGTTGACTTTGTCAGTGAATAAGGCTGCATCTTCTCAAGTGAAGTGAGCTCGTGTGTGTGTGTGTGTGTGTGTGTGTGTGTGTGTTGTTTCCCAGCTGTGGGAATAGCGCTGCTATGACGATGAACTCCGTCTACATTGTGGGAGTATTAAGTACAGTGGAGTACAGTGTAGTTTTACACAAGTTTTACACAAATACAGCCTAGTACCGTATACCCCAGTAAAATGTCAGGAGAGTATGAAGACATGAAAAAATGGATACCGTGCAAGCCTAATATTTAGCATTGATTATTTTTTTAGGCCCTCTCTTACTTACTTATCCGTAGCTGCAAAGTGAGCAGCAGTTGCAGCATGGATATTGTCAGGTGTGTTATGGCCAGTTCACACTACATGCCTGAGCAGAGCATGTGCGTGACATTACCTGCTGGTTTTCATTTCGGCACCCATATAAACAGCAGGGGTGGGAGAAAAAATTGATTCTCTTAAGTATTATGATTCTTTTTTTCTTTTTTTCAGCTAGTGCTTAGTCTGTTCCCATTAACACACTTGCAGGAATTAGCATTGCGATATCGGTAATATTATCTTAACAAATGCATCCTTTTTTCTTAACATGCTTAACACAAAATGACGTGTTTATACTTTGAGATCAGAACTCACACTTGTGCTGTGTTCAGTTTTCAGATTCTCTATTCGTTTGGGCCTAAAATCTTATCTATCGTCTTATCAATCTTACTGCACCATCTTGCTGTGCAGGAACAACTAAATGTAGTAGGTTTTGTATGCAGTATAATAATGCTGCTGAAATAAAACTTAAAGAGTGACTGACATGTGACGTGCATTGTTGTGCAGAAATATGACTTTGATATATACAGTCTTTAGAAGTGTATAATTTAGCTTTTTAATGTGGTCTAGTTTTTAAAAAGCAAACAAATCGTAATCGTGAATCGCAGTACTTGTAGGTTTAGAGCAGCCACACAGCCCGTGTGAGCAGCGCCGCTCGCGCATGTGTCATGTTACATTGAAAGATTCAGAGTCTCACCTGTTTTTTCCATGTGACGCGTGTGGTTCTCTGTAAAAATACACAGTGAAAATGATCTGTCGACAGTCATATCCACATCATATTAGCAACATGACACCTCTCACTACAGTTTCAGCATCTATATCTGCAGAATATGTGACAGAAATTGGGTGCAGAGCAGTTTTTTTTTTTCCTTTTTTCTCTCTTTTTTTTCTTGTTCTCTTTTCTTCCCTCCATCCCTTCTTTTGTCTGTCTCTGGACAAGTGGGAAATAATTATTCCTTACCTTCTGAATACAGCTCTTTTCTTAATGCAGAAAGGGCTTGTAGCTTGTTGCAGCAACCCAGCAACAGAATTGCTCCCTCTGTGGACAGCACAGGTACGGTATGCCAGCCGCAGTGGTTCAGCAAGATAGCGGTCTTGCACTGGTACATGCAGGCAGAGCGAACTGGCCATTAGCACAAATGTTTTTTAAGGTGGCAGGTATGTAATAAGTTCACCATTATGCATAGGTGTTGCACAGTGATTTAGTAAGCTAGCTAGCTCATAGGATTGCAAATTCCTGGGTAAATGTTAAGTTTTTTTTTGTTTTTTTTTAATGAATAGGCAGATTTGTCTTTGCAAATGATATCTTGGATAATGTGCATTTTCAGACATATTTTGATTTTTGATTTGGTCGCGCACCATGTGTTGAAGAACCAGCATCTAAATTGTTTTGGTGTGAGGTGCCCAGTTTTGGATATATCGGTTGTAGAGATAGTCCACAGACCGTCTTGTGAACAATTTAATGTAGGAACTGTTTTCTTTCTACAAAACTACACCTGCCAACCGTGTCATTGGACAGAGGGAAGCGTGCATTTACCCATGAACTGAGCTGTAATGACTGTTATTATGTCCACCTGTGTTCTTCCTGCTCAGACAAGTCAAAATGTTTGCTGTGCAACCCGTCCATTAAATGCTACAAGGACGTTTCATATTTTGCTGATTTTAGAGCCCCCTGTGGACAAAAAGCGGAAGTGTTTCGACTGTAATAATCCCAAAATATAACATAAAAAATTAAATAATATAAATAAAAACAGCTCCTGCGGCTATTTAACTGGCTAAAGTACTTACTGTAACTCTGCCCCAAAAAATGTAAACACACGCTCATTTAATTTGATTTCATGGAGAATCCAACACAGTGGCAAACACTGTATATACTGTATTATAATAATTGTATAGAAATAGTACATCTTCTCGTTACGTACGTAGGTCATATAGAAGCATCAGGAATAAATTAAGACTGTTTCATAACAAGTTGAGAGCTCCTTTTAGGGCCTTTAACAAACGTAATGAATTCATTAAAATCATCTATATTAATTTTTTTAATTGAAAAGTGACATAACTATTAACTAAAGTTTAATTAACCATCAATGTACCATTTATTAATGATGGTTATTATAAAGTGTTACAGTGGACGAATACATTTTTTTGATTTTGGAGTGAACTGTCCCTTTAAAAAGGAAAAAAAAACATTTACACAGCTTTAATGTGACACAGCCCATCAGTCTCCAAGACAAACAGCAGGAGGCTGAGGCAATGCCATAAAAGTCTATCCTTTGTTCAAGTATAAGAGGAGACAGCAGCTATTTGAATGGAGAGGAGAAAAAAACATCCTTTCATTTGTTTTGTTGCCATTTAAAAGTTGAACATAATCCCCCATTTTCTCCGGCAGATTTTAAACTCACTAAAGTGGTACAGAAGTTTGCAACTTGAGCGAAAGACACTGGCTAGCATTCAGGATTTCAAGTGTTATTGAAGACATTATGCTGGAATCTTTCTCAAGTTGTGGGGGCTCTGCGAGAGGGTTTCTAATTTGATTCTGGATGAGGAATAGAGCAAGAGTGATATAGCCTGGCAGGAATCACAGGATAAAATTTTGACATAATGTCACTTTGACTCAGGGCGTGTCATTTCCATTACAAATGACAAGGCTCTTTACAGTCAGCTGAAACAGAGAGAGGGAGAGGGAGAAGGAGGGGGAGGCGTGTGGGTGAGACAAAGCAGGATCGGATTTGAAGGCTGGGAAAAAAGGAAATGTTTGCAGAATGCAGAGAAACAGTTGTTTGATCAGCCAGTCGCGAGTGAGCCGCTGTAACTCTGAAATTTCATTACTTATTTGTACTTTTGTCAGTCTGCTAGAGAAGTGATCAAAATTAAACAGTTCATTCTTTACTGTTTATGTTAGAAAACAAACGTGCACTATACTGTGATCACACTGTAGAGTGCACCATTCCCCTGCAGGATTTTTTTGTTTTGAAATATAACACACGTTTCCTGGATGCTTGTAGTATTCAGGTCAATCAGTTGCAAAGGAGCGGGGTGGGATATTGCCACATTTTTCAGGGATAAATCTATAATTTTTAATCTCATACTTCCATTTTTCCTCTCGTATTGATCCGTTTTGTACCATCAGCGAGCTTTGTGAATGGATTAAGCTACCACGAAAACAAAGAGAGTGTGGTGTCCCAGCATCAACGGTGTGATCAATGGCAGAGACAGCCCAGGTCAACAATTTCGATGCCTGTGTTTACTGAGGCAAAGTATTGGAGTGAGAGGGGCCGGTGGAATAAAGGGTGCAAACTAGAATCAATACAACAGCTATCATCATTTGCAGGGTTTATTAATGGCTTCGCCTCAAGCCGTCAATGAGAGTAACACTCACTTGCATTTAGGGAACCAACGCTCTAGCGTTTATGCAGCTCGCCTCCTATCAATCATCACCGTCTAAGTTGCTCTCAGCAATGGTCTGGCTACCTCCACTCACCTCGCAAAAACACCCACCTCAATCATGTAATGAATGGCATCAATTATGTGGCCAGGCTGCCACGATATACAAATGATTCAGAGCGGGTCAAAGTCTAAAGGCTAGCAAGAGTGTCTCAGTTTAATTCACTCTCTTTCACTCTGCTCCTTGCTGTGGCTCAATTGAGTTTTCATGAAATTTAAAAGGTATATTCACCTGTTGGCGACTGACAGCAGCATCAGTCACAGAGGATACAGCCATAAGGCAACGAGTGTTTCCACCAACAGGTGCTGCCTATCATTGTGGAAGTTTCCGGTTGGTAAAAAGCTTTCTTACTTGCAGAACATGTCATCTACCACATCAGACAGCCGTGAAAAAGACCACACTGCTTTTTTTTTTGCGGCAGTTGAATTGTTTTCTACAGTATGTGGCAGCTATTCTATTGAAGAATGGGCTCTGTTCGAGTCAAATATCATGGCAGTGTAAAGCAAATGAACAAATCCATTTTTCCTGCTGTCAAATAAAACGGTTGAACTCCCGGTGATAGATGAACAAAAAAAAGAAGACATAAAGGGCTTCTATGTCAGAGTGCACAGAAAAATTATTGAGGATGTATGATTAATACGGAGAAAGAGATGAGTTTGATTCAGTCCACGAGCTATCAACCAAAAGCAATGACACAAACATTTAAAAGAATATTTAAAAACAGATTGATGGGAGGGTTATCTCTCATGATAATGCCAAATTCAGCACCAGTGTCTCTTTTCCACAAATTATGACCTGGTTACTCAAGATAAGTTGCCCCCCTCAACAGATCATTGTAAACATAATTATATAATTTTACATAATATAATAATATGCTCTGGAAACACTGGTTCTTGTTCTAATGTTTTGCCCTGAGGCTAACTGTGATTTGTGATATTGGCCTATACAAATAAAACTGAACATTTCTTTTACTTCTGCCACTCTTTAGAATTAAACACATTCACAGACTGCACTTTATTCACTCCATAACCTCGTGGCTGAATCTCGTGCATCCAACACAGCCGCCATCTTGGTAAGTGGCAGCCACCTCCCCTTATCACTGTATGCCTATGGAGGCAGGACGTCTATCCTTAAATAATATCATAATAACATGCTGATTTTTCAACTAATTTTCAAGTGGTTTGCTTTGTTATAAATGTCAGATGTGTATTTATGATTCAGGATACTTGGTTTAAATGAAAATGCTGGTTTACAAACCAAAATACTGTTTTTGTAGATGGTAACAGTAACATTTCTATTATATAACATTTAAGTTTAACTTTGCTGCAGAATTCTGTTATTACTGTAGTCCTACTTCTCTTACAACATGTAAGAAAAATATGATTTAAAGGCAAATATATACTGAAACTGTCTTGTTGATGGAGACATCAGCATTGTAATTAGAAAACAATACTCATGCATGGTTTACCATTGCCACCTACTGACCATTCTTGGTATTGCTGGTGTTTATAGGTCATTGGGCTGATACTGATGACATTTGAACATGCTGGTGTGACCATTATCAATCATCCAGTATATAGTAGCTATAAGGGTTTCCTCTATACACATCAATACAAAAGTAGTTTGGGTAGCATTTTTGGTGTCCCCTTCAGGAATTGCTCTTGAGATTGTTTTCTGTACCCCCAACAGTGAAATGAAATATCCACCCTTGCCCCAGACCTTGTGAGTAGTTTCATGTAGGAACTATTTACCTTCTACCAAACTACAACCGCCAATCATATCACCACACAGAAGGAAGTGTGCACCTACTCATGGACAAGAGGTTACAGCTCAGTCAAGGAGGTCGCCATTGATGTCTACATCCCACACTGCCAAATCCAAATAGATAAATTCATTTTTCATACTGTCAAATAAAGGGGTGCTATTTCAGAGCTCACAGAAATATTATTGAGGATTTATGATTAATATAGAGGAAGTGATATGATTAAAAATGTATGTGGACTGAGTGTAATTCAATCCACAAGCTATCCACCAAAAGCAATGACAAACCTTTAAAAGAATATTGTAGGAATTTGAAAACAATAGCACGATGGGAGGATTATCACCCCTCACGATCCATGAAGGTGCCGTCTGATGAATTTTGCTGACCGTGCAAGCTTAACCCGGGTTCTTCTTCTGTATGGTTCTCTGCTCTTCAGTCTCTACACAGATTAGACTGCAGCGCTGGCCTTGTGGTGCAGCACCATGTCCATGGGATTAGCCCACTTTAACACAGCTCCCACTGCGCTGACCCACAGACTTGAAATTGTAGTCCTGCCTGACAAGGTCCGCTCCACAGGCCACGATACCAGAGCTAGGATTACCATATGTGGGCCCAGAGCTCTAAAGTACACTGACTTGAACGGAGCTGCAAATATCTTGGAGTGATCCTGTTCTCTCTTCTATCACTATAATTCATCTGCCTGTGCCAGGCCTGTGGTCACTAAGCTTGATTTAATTTTTTAATTTCTTTTTTTTTTATCATTTGCAATGCTTTAGAGAGTACTTGAATATATCTATTAGATCATCTGTGATATGTGTTCTGGTGTTATATATGCTATTATTATTGACAAGAATCAAGTGATATCATATGTAATACAATAAGATGAGATGATATAATCCTTTATTTGTGCCATGATGGGGAAATTTGCAGTGTTACAGAAGCAAAGGGGATAGCAAATCAAATCAATAACAAGCAATAGTAAAGAAATAAATAAACAAACTAGCAATCTAAACAAAAGGAAAAATAGTAACAGTATAAACAAGAGTAAATCTTAAAATAGGAACAATATACACAAAAGGAAATATAAAATTTACTAAACAATATATAGAATAGAAACAACAACAGACTTTACAGTTGAATTTCCACCAGTTGCACAGAGGAAAGATTGATATTGCACATTTGAAATGAAATAACACCTGAGTGAATGTTTATGTTACACAGTAAGAATACATTAGTAGTACAGTGCAGTGAAGATGGATTAAAACACTGCTATCTAGTGTTTGGAGGTTTAAACACAACACAAAATGAACCACTGCCACAAATCTTTGCATGTATCGCAATCACATTGTTTTTGAGAATGAATACAGTATCACAAAACATAATATCACAAAAGTCAAGTGCATCAATATTTTCTTACACCCCTAACTGATATTATACATATGTATATTATATTATTATGATATGACATAGACAATATTATTAACATATTATTATTAGTATTTTATTATATTATATATCACACATAAAAATGTATAACTTCATTAGGGCTGAGATGATCCATCAACATAATCAACATCATCGATTACACGTCACTATGAACTGCTACACCCGGTCAGAGCAAAGATTCAGCAGGGGAGAGAACGAGCTGCAGAGAGCCTCGCTGCGATCATCTGAAGCATGAGAGTATTTTAGACAGAGATGCAACAGTTTGGCTCTCTTTAAGCTCCACAAACAGGACGTGTCTTATCATAGCGGGACTCCGCGTAAGTGCTAGAAGTGAAGCACAGAGCGCTCTGTCCTCCTGCTGCAGCAGCGGTGAGACAGCAGCATCATCCTGTTTACTTTGTGTCAGCACCAAACCACGATATATCAGGATTGTCAACACATGGAACATGTCTCTGTTAGTAGAAGTCACTTAAGATAGATTTTCTAGATGTTTCCTCATCACCCCCGTGTTAAAAGTGATGTCTGCACTGCTGCTGTCAACTTTACATCATGTGTTATCTAACAGTGTTATTTCTGTTCACTTTATCAGCCAAGTATCAGTCAGAAATGGCTTACATTAACATTGCAGATAGTGTATTTGTTTCAGTTTTTTTCTTTGCTCCACACTTCTGAAAAAGTACACTGCCAGCGATCACCTTACATGATCATCTGAATATGACTCCAGTGATGAAATAACTTCATGTCATAACCAGTTTAAGTTTTAAGTCAAAATACTGCTTGTCCAGCTCTAGGGTTAATTAACATGTGTCTCAGCTCCTTTTGAATTTGAGGTCCTGTATTTTCCTGATCAGGAATCTGACATGGAGTCTGTTCAATAGGGCTGAAATTGTCACTGTGTATTTTTGGATATTTTTGCCTTTGTGTTTTATTGTAATTCAATTTACCTGGCTGACAATTTGGCAATTTATGTCCCTCTGGTGATTTGTTAAGCGCTAGCTATCTCTAATAAATCTGCACTACCTGCTGCAACACAGGAATGTAGGAGCCTGTAAAGCAGTCACTATAAAGGTGTATTCAAATTTTCACATGCTATGGTGTTACCTGCATTAAAACTGTCGCTGCGTTCATTTGACAAGTCATACACAACAAACGCTTTAATTAAAAACATCAAATTACTGATTAAAAACTGTGGTTCTTTCTTCATGTATTTTTCAAGGCGTAAGAATCTCCTTTCTTTCAAGTAATTTTCCACAGGACAAAGATGTCATGGAGTCATCTGTTATTCATTTTATGTTTGGCCTGCATTCCTCCATCAAGTGTTCTTTTATTGTAGAACTGGGAAATGAACAATGTGTGCACTCTGCTGTGAATTCTCTACAGAATCCTTGACAAGGCTTGAAAGATAAAGCAGGCATCGAATAGTCAGATCTCCATGTGTTTGATTGTGGAAGTAGAATATCTGTCTGTGCATGCAAATGAGGCTTCCTTTTTTTCCCCCACTTATTTGTCTCTTACTGTAAAGTTGGAGTTGCCCATGAATCTCCATCTACAGGAATCATACAAACCAATTTGCAAATAAATGAAAAGAGAGAATTTGTGAGTGCAAGAAAAGTATGGCCTATAACATAAATATTAAGTCAAGAAAGCACGTTTAAATCCCCATTTTAAACAAAGCTGCTGCAAATCTATTTTGCACATTAGCTAATCCAAATTATCTTTAAATACAATGCTCATCCACAGTTTGCCTTCAGTCATAATATTGGGATATTTACGACATTATGCATACTAAACACGAATTAGCACATGAAAATAAACTGGTCTGGCTGAGTGGTTGATATGCCATGTCTTCAGGAGAACATCAAAATCTTCTTGTAGCGATCCCTGAGGCCTGCAGGAAATTAAAGTCTCATCATTATCTGACTTCGCTCATATTGTTTATACCATATGAAATGAGTGGAATTGTGTCTGTAAGGAATGGTTGAGACGTTTCTAGCTGAGGGCACTAGTTAATGTGCCAGCGTGCTTTAGTAAATAAATTAATTAATTAACTGGGGTACAGTGGTAGCCCGGGGGAACATGAAGAATCCAGCTCATAGCAGAAAGTTTCCCAATTTAAAGACTCACTTGAGCTGGGCGAGGCTGGCTGCAGGGGGGCTGAATTGACTTTGTAACTACTGTCAGCATGTGCCTGAGCAGGGCACTGAAGCCGGATTCTTTTGGCCCTGAAGGCTGGGCAAGTGAAAATATATGCATGTGTAAAAATGTATGCTCTCGTGGCACTGTAGGCCATTTCACTGCTCCTGTAGTTGACCCAGTGGAGATGAACTGTAGCAGTGTTGGACAGCTCCCATGTGCAAATGTGTAAATGACTGCACACCTCCCTCTGACCCTGCATGTTATATCAGAGGCTATTTCTGTTGATAAGAATGTGTTCTTAGTCAGACTGGCTGGAAGAAATATGATAGTATTTTTCATAATAAACACCAGAGAACTTGCAGATTAGAATTTAGATAAATATTCATACACAAGGGCGTAATTTTTCATATTTGAAAATCCTATTTTTGTCCTCTTCACATTCTACAGTTTCAGTTTGATGTAATCATTAATAAACTCTCTAAACAGTGTGCACTTACTGTGTAGCCACTAAAATCCATTTAAGAGGAGCTCTGATATGATAAAAAACAAAATATTTATACTCCGATTTGGCTTTAATTATTGCTATGTGCTAGAGATAACACGATGAGAAAATTTTCTCTCCAGATAGTGAACTTGTGACACTGGTGTTACGGATTACTTTGGACATTTTACTAGAAAATATATGAGCTGAATATCTGTGATGTTAGAGTGCTTACTTTTATCTTTAATAGGGGTGTCATAAATCCCCAAATCAATGATTTGATTTGACTTTTGACTTTAAGGTCACGATTCAGTTTGATTTTTCGCTTTAAATATTATTTTTTTTGGGCTGACGGCTATCCCATTGTTAGACTGTTGAGTCTTCATTTGTAAAGATCAACACATAACTGGTGTTATGTCCTGACAACTGTCATTAACGTTTTCAAATTCTTCTTTAAAAAGTCTATATGGTATCAGGTTGGGGGTGAGAAGAAAAAAAATACAGGGAGAATCTGAAGATGGACTGCGGAAGAAGTGGATGGAAGTGTGCTGCGGTCTGATGACTCAGCATTTCAGGTTGTTTTTTTTTTGCAAATCATGTGTGTCCTCAGGGCTAATGAGGAAAAGGATTATCCAGATTGTTACAAACATAAAGTTCAAAAGCCAGCATCTGTGATGGTGTGTTAGTGCCCATGGCATCCTGGCTAAGTTGCACATCTGTGAAGGCCCCATTAATGCTGAAAGGTACATTCAGGTACTGGAGCAACATATGCTGCCATCCAGAGGACGTCTTTTTCAGGAACATCCCTGTTTATTTCAGCGAGACAATGCCAAGACACATTCTGCATGTGTTACGTGGCTTCATAGTGCTACATAGGTACTAAACTGGCCTTCCTGCAGTTCAGACCTGTCTTCCATTGAAAATGTGTGGCATATTACGAAATACAACAATAGAGACCCTGCATGGTTGAGCACTTGAAGTCGTATATCAAACAAGAATGGGAAAGAATTTCACTTTCAAAACTTAGCCAATTAGCATTCTCAGTTCCTAAACGCTTACTCAGTGACGTTAAAAGAAAAGTTGATGTATCAAAGTAGTAAACATGCCCCTGTCCCAACTTTTTTGGAACGTGTTGCAGGCATCAAATTCAGAATTCAGTGTATATTTACACAAGACAATTAAGTTTATCAGTGTGAACATCAGATATCGTCTTTGTGCTGTATTCAATTGACTATAAGTCGAAAACAATTTACAAATCATTGCATTCTGTTTCTATTTATGCTTTACACAGCATCCCAGCTTTCAGGGTTATATAATGGAAAGTTATTTTAAGTAGGGTTACTGCATTAAGAATGTGGTTATTTACACAACATGTATGTTTTGTTATACTACCATTGTTATGGAAATCACAATAACCAGTTTCATCTTATTTTTGTTTGCTACAATGATACTGATGTTTATACATTTTATTGATGCAAGACCAAACCAAACCGCCTACGAATGTACAAGCCTACATACCACAACAATGCACAAATTGACAGCTCCAAGATCTCTTATTGTTACACATTATTATGTATCTGTCATATTTTTCCTGTATAACGCTTGTGACATGAGGCATATGATGAGTAATTTTATAACAGCTTTCATCAAGGAAATGCTCATCTTCAGAATAAGAATAAGAAATAGAAAGACTAAGAGCACACGCAGACACACATATTTGACACTTATGTTTAGCATTGTTAATCAGTGAGAGACATTGTGTGCAAACACACTGAAACATGTTATAGTTTCTAAAGAAGCATTTCTAAGCATACAAAATGCAATATGAAATATGCAAACCAGGTTTTGCAAGTAATTAAAATCAAAATGGAAATCAGCACACGACAAGTACAAACACTTTACAATGGCTTACTTATCATGAAGCAAAGGTCAGGCTGGGAATGTGATAAAGAAGACAGTGTTTATAAAAGGCTTATTTGTGTACAACACTGTGATATTTATTGACTTTTTGTGAGCAGAAAAACATGATTTGAATTGTGCCAAATGAACAATGCTGCATTTGCAGTGAAAATGTTGCTGCATGAGATTTCAGGGAAAATTATATCACTGTCGCTTTGAATTCTTTTCATCTTGCTTCTTTGATGCAAAATTGGTTTGGTGCAGGCGAGCACTTAACAACATCAGGGTGTTCACAGGGTGTGTGAAATATTTTTCTTTCTGCACACAATCCTGTTTTGGGGATTGTTTTCCTCAATGACAACACCCACTTCTTTGTTTAATGTGTTATCTCTTAAGTGCAGTATTAAGATCAGTGCGGAGAATCACTATTTTCCAAAGACAATTTAACATGAAAAGGACTTTTTCATTAGAGACTGTCCTTAGACAACCAGTAATTGAGAAATCTTGTTTAAAAGAAAGAAAATGATTTATCTGCGGGCACGCTGACACTTTTGAGGACATTATGGGAATGTAAATAAGCAAGTCAATCTTCATTTTCAGTGAATGTCAAATTCACACAAGCACAAAGATTCAGACGAATAATTAATAACACAATGACTTGAACTGACCATGCTCTATGTATGTATGACTTTGTCTGTGTTTCTTTCTGTCATTTCCCACTATTCTCTCTCTTTTAACTGATTTAGCTTTTTATTTTTTTTTATCAAACATCTGCACCTTTACAGTATCAAACATACTTTAACATGATGGCCTACAGGTAAAACAGAACACAAAGTGAGACAAAGAACAAAACCAAAAACTGAAAACAAACCCCAAAGCACAGCATGATAGATGGACATAGGAGGACATGACATACATGCTTTTATCACATACTTCTGACCTGTTAATCTTTGATAAATTTGAGGAAGCTAATCCACATTTCACTAAATTTCAACACAGAATCTTTCAGTTTGTCCAGCATTAACTCACATGAGGCTGCAACAGTCATGAGCTCGATCTAATCCTTATAACAAGGTGTACATGTATTTTTAATCCTGGCAGCATTAAGGAAGCCTGCAAAAGCTAACCCAAACTGTGCCTTTGTGCATCCAGCTGGTACAACAGATTTGTCTCCAAGAAGACAAAAACATGGTATCCTTGGCAGGGGCTTTTCCAACCACTTCTCAACTGTCCAGACCACTCAAGCCCACAATGGGGAAACCAGCGGACTGTCCCAGATGAGGTGTAGACCTCGAGTCTCTCTTCATCCTCCAGCCACTGTACGTTTATGAACACATTCATAAAGCACTGTGCGCTGTGCAATCATGCTGCCTCTAAAATTTGATCCAAGCTCTGTTTGAACACCCAGTAATGGTACCACATACCAAAAATCTCCACATAAGGATTCTAGCCTGCCTGTCTGTCAACTATCCAATAAGGGCAAAAATGATGGGTATTAATCATTAGTTTTGCAGTTATTTGGTCATAAACCAAAGTACTGGACACATTGAAAGTTGCTGCACTTCATCCCAAGTGGAAAATGACAATGTTTACCAAATTTAGTGTTTGTGTTTGATGTTAGGGAAAGAGCTGGGAACTCACCAACGTCAGTAGGATTTGTCCTCTGGGGACCATTAAAGAGAAAATTTGGCACTTTTCATGTAGATGTCCAGTCAGCGTTGATGATAAACACACACAGCGGGCATTTTCCTCTGACATCACACAGGAAAGCTCAACTGCTTTGTTCCAGGTTGCAAGAAGCAGAAGCTGCATGTGGGAACATGAAGGCAGTGCTGGCACGCATCCGTGAGCAGGAGAGCTCCGCTGTCTTGGCCAATGTAGGACGCACTGAGGAATTTATTGTGTCAGTTGACTACATTTACCATCAACATTAACTGAACATCCACATAAAAAAGTGGTTAATTTTCCCTTTAATGTGTGTCAATCCATCCAGTAGATACCAAGATATTTCATTGAATAAGTGAAAACTTTGACCTGCTGGTGGTGCTAGAAGATAATTCAGCAGATCACCAAAGCAGTGACAATTCATCATTGTAATGTTGGTGTTGGTGGACCAACAGATGAAAACACCGACATTACAGTCCCTAACATGCTTACAGCCAGCTCAGTTTAACCCAGAATAACCCCAAAGATTCGTAGAAAGCCTGACTGCTGCATGTTGAACTCCCTTTATGCGTCAGGTCTCTGTGTGTTGCTGGTATTATCACTGCAAAGCTCTGTTCATGCTGGAGTGAGGGAGCTGCCAAAATGCTTTGTGGGTATTCAGTGCTGAAATGGGCGGCTACTGTCTGCCCTGCTGGTTTTCCTGCTGGCACATTTAACAGCTTTTCCAAGTCTGCAGGCACTGTTACAGCTCAAGTCCAAGCATACTTTACGGACGAGGTGAAAGGTGGATCAAGTTTTCACAACAAGTCCTGGTCAGCATTTGAATGAATTAATTATAATCAGTCATCCAATTTTAGAGTTGTTTTTGTTTACATGGGTTGACTTTTGAGTTGTGCAAACAAGGTTTGACTATTTGGAGCATCAACAATGTGGTGAAAAAACAACACAAACTGCATTTTCAAAATTAATTTAAGAGGTTAATCAACCTTTTCTGCCAGTCTCCCCGAAAATTGTATGCTGTAAACCTCATAAATTCACAATTAATTGCAAGCTGTGGTATTGTACTGTCTGTGTGGTCTTCCCATTATTTTGTCGATCCCTGTATGTTTGTTTGCTAATGAATTAATTTGATATTTTGTGTCTGTGTACCTATACAGAGACAGTCCTGAAAATCTAGGCTATCATTATCTATTATGTTATTTTATGGTTATTTATTTCCTATGTTCTGTAATCAGTGTGAGTTGATTAGATGGGAACTCTGCAATTTCCTTGATTTTATGGATGAATAAATTGAAACCTGAATCTTAACATAACATTATTTTGGAGGTGTGAACTTCAGCAAACATGATCAAATTTAAAAATACTATATACCAGTGCAAAATTGAACAAGTACCCCCAGGGGATACTTTCAAGTACTGCTAGGGTATGTGATTTTTTTTTTTTTTTTTTAATGTTAATTTCAAAATATCAGTCTTGCACCATTCTTAAAATAATTATACTACAATAAGTTCAGTAAAAATGTAAGTGAATGTTTGATTAAACCATATTTTGTTTTCAATGCAATCGTTAACCTCTGAAGACGTTCAACTGTCATCAATAAAACCAAAAAGAAGAAATAAGGAACAAAGGCAGTCACGCTTACTGTGAACGGGAACCCTGTTTCTGTCTTGAATGATAGACAGCGATCAAGAAAATGGATCTGTGGTCGAAGCATAGCAGTCATACGAGCCGAAAACACAAAGAAAGAAGTGAAAAAGAAAATGAAAGCAGCACAAACAAAATACTGTCAGTATCAGGAAGAATATGTTTTAATGGGATTTACCTCAACTATTGCACCTCTTTACATAGGCTGCTTTATTCTGTTATGTCCATTGTTTTGCGGTGGTCAGGGGGTACTTGGCTGTAGGGCTGCAACCAACAATTGGTTACGATTATCTGATCAATTGGTTAGTCTATAAACATCAAGTTTCCCAGAACCCAAAGTGATATCTTTAAACTGCTTCCTTTATTCAACCAACTGTCCAAAACCCAAAGTCTCTTCAATTACTGTCATAAATGAAAAGGAAAAGCAGCAAATTCTCACATTTAAGAAGCTGGAATCAGCGAATATTTGACACTTTTGCTTGAAAAATGACTGAAACAGTTAATCAGTTATAAAAATAGTTGTGACTAGCTGGGACTTTCTTTCAATCGACGCTTGACTTTACAAAAGTTAAGAACTGCTGGGTCATTATTATTATTACAGGATCTCTTATCTAAATCTAAATGTAGACAGCATCATTCTTAGAAAACCATCATAGTCGAAACTCTAATCCAATAAAAAATGTTGCTTGGGAGAATTTCCGTTTTCCCTTTTAGCCTCAGAGGGGAAACTGAAAAATAAAGCTGTTACAAACTTATGTCAGAATTTAGAGGGATTCTTCCACAAAATCCTAACCCAGAAGTTCTCTAATAACAAATATTCTTGGCAAAATGTATTTCACAAACACCAGTTGTCCTTAAGGGTGGGGTGAAATTAGATCCCAGATGAAAGGGAAATACTTAAACAATAGTTCGTCCTTAGGGCTGGACACATCTCTCAATACATGAACCAGATGATGACAACAACAATAACAACAACAACAAAATCTTTAAAACAACTCCCACACCGGGTAGTCAGTCTTTGTAGTCTCAGAGTTTGGATATTTATAAACATATTGAGAATGTACTCAGATTTGCATTATTTCAGTCCACATTTATGTCTATTCTGCAGGGACTCCCAACAGCAAATTAGCAAAACAAAACACTTGACTCTTTTTTTTTTTTTTTTTTTTTTTTTTTTTTGCTTTGTTTCCATGGCAGCAGCGTTTTTGTACCATATGAATTCACAAATGGTGTTTATATCACCTTCCCACATCAGTGCGCCCGCTAAAGCTGCATTCTATAAATCACAGGAAACACTGTCGGGCTGCATCATAAAAACATCTTATATGGTGATAGAAAAACAGGCAAATCAATCAGTCAATTAGCAGATGAAAGCAGCTGCTTCCTCTGCAGTGTTTTGTCTGCGTTTAATTGGTGGGGAGGTGATGATGACAAATGGACAGAGGTCATTCATCTCCTGCAGCCGAGGTTTTCTTTAGGATGTGCACAGTCGCACGCTTCTTCTGAAGGGCAGTAAAGGCGAGGAGGGAGTTAGGAATTGAGTTTTTCGAGAAAAGGGACTCAGCCGTGCATCGGTCTTGAGGTTGCACTTATTTTGCACCGCTTTGCAGAGTTTTTATGAAAAATATTCCTCCAGGTCTGCATTCATTATGTATAACAGAATGCTTGATATGATTTCTACAACCCAGCATAATGAATGGGCAAAATGGGCTTGTTTGTTGTCCGCATATTTTGTCCATATCTCTGCAGTTGTGATAGTGCAGCTCTGTTATCTCTCAGGCCTGGCAGCTTAAGGGCTTGGATTTTCCTCCTTGGAAGCTCCTGTGCTCCCAGGCAACAGGTCCCTCTAATGATGGGAAATTATGCTTGTGGCACGTCAATTATGGTGCAAAAATACTCCCGAGCAGCTGTGTATCATTTCTCGAGGCTTAGCATTTTCTCATAAGAGGTTTTCTGTGCTATTGCAGGTTCCTTCCCTCCCACTCACAGTATCTCTCACAATTGCACCAATAAAATATTAAGCATAAAATATATAGCAGCAAATATTTTCTCTGAGTTCATGCCTTCACTTCTCAATAAAACAACAAATTACTTTTCAGTGAAGAGACTTTTAATTTCACAATTTTATAAAGGAAAACCGGTGTAGCCAAATTTGCGAGTGAGCCATCCCCATGTGTGATCCAACAGAGCAGATTTATAAAGCACCAGCGGCCTGTGAAGGCCTGTTACCTAATCATTGTCAGCCTGTCACTCCAGATGACCTCATCTCCACAGAAACACAGAGTAGAGCAGCAAAGTGAAATTCCAAAACAGTAGGAGCCTGCTGTTCGGTAGCCTCCTCCATATGGCGCCGGGATTTTTTTCTTCTTTTTAATTAACACCTTTTTGAATGTAAGCAGCGGTCCCTTTTCACACAGGACAGGTCAGAGGTGTGAAAAAAACCCTCTCTGGGAGAGGTCCAGCCTGTCCAGACAGAATTATCCAGAATATCCCGGTCGTGTGAAGTCTCTCAAGCAATCAGTGTAAGGAAAAAAATAGTAAAAACTCAGTTGCACTTACGTGAGAACTAAAAATGTTGATCACTATAACAAGTGCCTATTATTAAGAATCATTTCATGATAAGTTAAAGCAGCATTAATGAGTTTTATATATATATTTGACACACTGAATTATGGCTTTACAAAGCAGATACAGCCAACACATTTATACAAAGCAACATTACCACCAATTTTAAGTCCTGTTTTAGGTCACCTAGTAAACCAAAGCCTAATAAGCTGTTCATTCTCTTTTAGGGCTGGGCAATATCTTGAATATATTGATTAATATTAGCCATAAAGAGATAAGCTCAAGTTGCAGTATGAGAGTTACTGAAAGACTGTGTTGTGTTTGCTTGTTTGTGTTGTGTTTGTTCTTCCCAGCAGAGGTGGACCATGAAAAGCTAACTTAGCTAGTCCGCAACTGCAAAATAAAAAAAATGTAATCAGACATCTGATTGTGTTTGTTACTCTGTCCCCCGGAAATGCATTCAAAACATCACTTAAGTAAAAGTATGCAAGTTTTATCAGCACAGTGTATCAACAACAAATGTACTTATTACGCAGAAAAATGGTTCCTGTCAGTGATTAACTATTATATATGTTTTTAGATTAATACTGCTCCATTAATGTACATTTTGCATTTTAGTGCTGTAGATGTTTAAGGCAGTGCTAATATTTACTACTTTATATACTGCTGGGTAGTTTAATCTACAGCAATGCATCACATTCAGTAAGATCAGCATTGTTTGCACTGTTTAAGAGTTTATGGTTATGGTTATTTTTGAGAAAATGTTTATATACATATATATTACATATCACAGAATAGTCTAAAAAATCTGCATATTATTTAAAAGCCATATTGCCCAGCCCTATCCTCTTTTGGCCGTCTGTTTGCTAAGTGTTGTGGGCCAGAAAACCAAAACAATGAGCTGAAAGATGCTAAAATGCTGTGTGGAGCTGAGGGCTGAACTACAGAGTCAGGTGATAATTCTCTGTGGATGTGTAACTCAAAGTGACCCTGTTAAAAACATGTAGTCATTTGATTCATTCTTCATATAAAAATATTGATAAGTACAGTTTTAAGGTTATGGCATAGTGGATAGTTACATGTTAACTAATGTAACTGGCTTGGAATGATAAATTTTAAATGCAGAGATCAATATCAAGTGCTCCATTGCCACTGTTTAATTACTTATTGTTACTCTTTGATATTAAAGGCGATAAACTTGGCACTGCACTGGGAGGCCTTTTTGCCATTTTTAAGGGTATCAGTGTTGCCAAAGCATGCTTAAAAATTCAGTCAATTTGGTGGCACTGAACTATGACACTATTACAGAGTCAATTAGGCAGGCCACAGTCTAAAGCACTCCTATTCTTTGGGTTTAGTTTGTGGATTCAGCTCAGCCTAAGGTGCTTCTGGACTGTAGTCAGGAAAGAGGTCATGCAGAAGTCAATTGGTTTGATTGAAGCTGCTGCCCTTGCTTTAGAGGAGAGGTGAAATATAAAATGGAACGTTATGCAGCCATGTAGCTTTTTTTTTGTCTTGTACTCTGAAGAAAGATCGCAGTCAAGGTCTTGTGTCAGTCCATCTCTTAATGGGTTACCTGTGGTGATAATCTCAGAAAAGTAGACCGCTGACCTGATGGAAAGGCTCTGTAAACTCATATAACTTAAATTTGATATGGCAGACACCACCTCCATTCGACGTTGCTAAAACTTTGAGGGATGATTCATTGCGGCATCGTGTCCTGATGTTTAAAAACATTACAGTGATTAGCTTGATGGAGGCGATATTAACTAAAGGTCAAATTTTAATAGATGACAGGTTTTGACTCTTCCAACGTGACCCCATCCAAAGTGTAAAAGAAAGTAGGTCATTTTAATTCACCATAATGTTGGCGTGCCAAATTTCTGTTACCTCAAGCTTTCTCCTGTAATTACTTATTTTGTCTGGTAATACAGCCAGCAGCTCAATAGAAATGTTATCTTTAAAGTATTTGTCTGCTTGTTGTTTGAATGTCAGAGGCGATAGAAAGGAGTCTTATGCAAATGTGCTGTAAAGGGCAATATTTGTCAAAATGTCCTATTCATCTAAACACCATGGATGGACAGGGTGCTCCATTTTGTTGTTTGCTAAAGTACCATTAGAGTAAAAAGAGAGAAAAAAAAGAAGAGATTTTGACATTTCAGTGCGGACCAGAGACTTTAAGAAAACAATCCGACCACACTGTGTGGAAGGAAACCTTTCAACACATACACTAAATGACAGCCTGGCTCTTTTAACTTGTTTGTGTTTATACTGTATAATTATGGACAGGGGTATCTAAGTGAATGGGGCTGGGTGTTGTTCAACAATTACCATACAGTACCAGTACTGTCACCAGAACCCTTAAAGTGATACTGAAACCAACACAGAACCTCATTTGATAAATTTATCCTACTTTATCTGATATGCATCTTGAAATAATCCTTCTGCTTTTTATGCCTTTATTTTCCCGCCACAAGCATGTAGATCAGCCATACTTTTGTTTTGGTGGCATCTCGGCACACTGAACTGCCAACTCAGTCTAATACTCCAAGCTCGACTTCACCACAGCACAGACTGTGTGGGCTGTAGCTGCTGAGGTTGCCAGTCATATGTTGCATTAAATCAAAAATTGTCTGCAAGCAAAACCAAACAAATAGTCATTTTTTCTACACCTGGGTACAAAATAGATCAATTGCAGGTCTTGTTTGACTTGAGAAGTTTCAATACTAATTGGTACTGGGTTATTTTAGTCAATACCATGAAGTTATCGAGTGCCAGTACATAATGTAATTTAATTTTAAATTTAAATATAAATGAATCAAACCCACAGGGGAGATACAGATATAAGCTTATAATGGTTCATTATATGGATGATATTTGTTTTTTATCTTGCCTGCAGTGTGTTTTGGCTATACAATATGAAGCAAATCAAATCTGAATAAATTAATTTCAAACTCCAGCCACAGAGAAAAAAAAAAGTTTTAAAAACCATATATATTCAGAAAAACAAACACCAGATGTTCATGTTCTAATTGTTCCCTGTTCAGCTGTTCAACTCAGCCTTTCTTCTTTCTAAGAACACACAGCTCTTTTGCACGTGTCTTTTTTAAATTCAGGGTTTCCATGTAAAACTGAAAGTCTTTCGTTTGTTTTTATGTCACGGAAATGTTCTCACACTGACTCGTGAATTAATTTCAGACACTCTGCGCACAGCGGTTTGTAAGGAAGAGTTTGTGTATTTATTTTTATAAAAGATTGAGGAGAGGCCATTCAATGAGAGATGAAACCTAGAACTGAAAAGCATCTACTATGCTGTCAGCCTTCAACAGTTTTCACGCTGACATGTGAAAAGGCCTGAAGCCAGTTGTCCTTTTTACTTTGTGCTTCAGCAAATTAACCATTCCAGGAAATATTGTATTTTGTTTCAACACAGCTGCAGACCTCCGCCCAGGCCAATAGTCCAATCTTCTATGATTAGTAAATCTGAAACCTCTTCCACTATATATTCTGGATATATTTAAATAGGGTAGGATACGATTGAATTGGAAAAACCAGTGAGTATAATTTAGAAATTACTTATTTCTTTCATCCCTTATTTCTACAGCAATGCTTTAGGATGGCTGTTATGTTTTGTTTTGTGTTTAGTTGCAGCAAACCATTTACTTTAATTATGATGGGTTTGCTTATGAGGAACAAATACAGTTAATTTGACCAAAATCACAGGTGTTACAATTGACTTGTATCATGCAGTGTATCTAGGGCTTTGTACTGAACTTCAGTATTTTTATGGTGCCGATCAAACTGCGTCAATTCTATCAAGTATCTAAAAATGCCTTTTTTTTTTGATACCACATACCTAAGGAGTTTTAATGGTTACTTATATTTTTATATAGTCCGATACAGTCCAGATATTCCATCAGTTTCTTCATTTTAGTGCAGTTATCCAGGTTGAGTGAAGTGCTCAGAGTAAAAACAGTTTCTCCAGCTGCGCCAAAGTCTTTGAACAGCTTCTCTCTTTAATATTAAAATGGATTTGGTAACGAAAAGGTATTGCTCAGGAACAGGTGTCTGGTATTGAACAGTACCCGGCCATAAATGTATTGGCTAATTCCTTTACCTCCCGCGTGATTTGGATCCACTCCAAAATTTAATGGGTTCTTCCCCGACCTGTGCTATACCCTTCCACCTTTCTGTTTCAACTGAAAACAAAGTTGCAAACCAAAGCAGTAAATTTGTTGGCAATAAAATCAAAACAAAGAGCTGAAAGACCCTGAAATGCAATATAAAAATATTGATTACTGCAGCTTAAAATACTTTACTTACTTACTTTACTATTTGTGGTAGCAAAATAAGCTTCACAAACATTTTTTCATCGCAGTAAGTGCAGTAGTTAATGAGAAAGTAGTAAGAGTGCTTTAAAAAAGGTCCATCTCACAATGTTAAATAGTCTGTTTAAAAAATTCCTGGTTCTGTTCCTGGATCTAGTTTTGCACCAGATTCAAATAACTTGTTCTTTGGCCCCTGGTTGAAGTCTTCACCAAGTTTCATTGAAATCTTTAAGTTTTGTAAATACCCTGCCAAACTAAGAACACAATCTCCCCAGCAGAAGTAAAAATAATATTGATTTTTTGCTTTCAATCATTTTTCCTGGGTAGTGTTTTTCAAAGTAGCTGTTGCACTCTGACACAGTCCATGTCACGCAAACATCTGTGGGAAAGCCAAATAAATTATGTTATTGTTTTAAAGCTTCTGGAAATTTGGCTTGAAATAGTAAAAGTGCATTCTGATATCAAAGTTGAGTGATCCATTAAGCAAGTGAAAATAAACACTCATAGTTTTTAGAAAACCTACTTGAAAAACAGCTAATAAAACATTTGTCAAGACTGTGTAGGCAGATCAAGTTCTGATTGACAGCTCCCTCAGGAGTATCAACATGGAAGCTTAGCAATGTACTGCTGTGGACAGGGGAGCAACAAAACATTTTAGCCACCTAAAAAAGTTAATTGTAAGCTATATTTTGAGTATTTTCATCACTTTGCTGTCAGGCAGCCCTCTCTGATGGGGAATTGAAGGCACCATCTATGCTCTCTTCAAAGCCATCAAGACTCCTTTGACAAAAACAATCATTTTACCTCTAGGAACACAGGAATTGCTGGACTACCGCTGTCTCAAACATTAGTTTGTTTGTGTTATTGTGTGAGTTGAGTTGGATCCAAATTAACATTACTTGCTGTGGATCAAGGCAGCGGTAGACCAGCAACTCACGTGTTCTGTGAGGTAAAATGACTGTTTTCCTCAAAGGAGTCTGGAGCGATATAATGGCTTCAGTTCCCAGTGGTTGAGTTGGCTCAGACTCAAAAAGGCAGACTCAGAGGGAGCAGAGAGGTTTTGTTGCACCTGTTTGACGACAGATTTTGTTATGATTGGTTTGTGGAATAAATTGTGCAATTTATTTTTAATAAATATCCAAGATAAGCACACCCAATTCAAACACAATATCTGGAAAGTGTACAAAAATGTAAATGTCGGGGCGACTTATTAGCTCATTTGGTACAGCGATTGACCCATGTATGGGGGCTGTTAGTCCTCTGCTGCGGCCGTGGTTCGACTCCACCTTTGCGATCCCTTTGCTGCATTGTTTGTCCTTTCTCTCTCTCTAGCCCCTTTTATGTTTACTCTCTGGTGTTCTATCAAAAAGGCAAAAATGCCAAAAAAAATAACTTTAGAAAAAAAAAAAAAAAGAAAAAAAATGTAAATGTCAGTATTTTGAATTTGTATTAAAACTCATTTCATCTGATTTAATCTTACCTTTTAGATGCTTACTAATATGCATGTAAGACCCTAAATTATATAGTCAGAAGTGGCTTCAAATATTACCAAATGTTTAAGCATACAGATCACAAACTTAATAGGTAGACCAACATTATTTTATAGAACATTGACTGACAAAGACTACATTAAGAGATTTATAATAGTTTAGTACTTTTTATGGATGGAGGAGAGCCTAGAGATAAAGACGTAAAGGGATGAAGGATGGTGGGATGAAAGAAGAGGAATGAGGAGATGAAGGATGAGGGATGACGAGATGGGGAAGGATGGATGAAGGGATAAAGGAAAGAGGGGTTAGGGATGAAGGGATGGGGAGAAATTATGGTCGTGAACGGATGGATGGAGGGGTATGATGACGGACTGTGTCAGCAGGTGGTGGGAACCAGGAGAGTCTGGACTCTGAGTGGGGGTTCCATCTCTCCGTGAGCTCTAATTGGATAGACCCCCAGTGGTTCCTGTACTCAAAGAGAAACAGGGTGCATGTGTGTGAAAACTGAGTCAAAGACGATGGGAACAGATGAGGCGCTTATAGTGATAGTTCGATTATTTGATGTGGGGTTGTATGAAGTACTTATGGACAGTCTGTGTGTTACCTACAGTAGATGATGGTTGGTACACTCCCACTTTGGAGAAGCAGAGAGGAGAAGCAGTACATAAGCTAAGCAATGTTCTGCTGTGGACTGAGTCAGCAACAAAACGTACTTTAGGCACCTAAAATAAAACAATTAATATCATGGTAAAGGTAGAGTCAGTAGTACTTGTACAAGCTGTCCCTGGCATCAGGATGTAAAATATCAATGATTTGGGTTGGTGAAATGTCCAGAGCACAGCAAAGCTATGAGGAAAAAAAAGGGTAAAACAGGCAGAGGGCAGGATCTCTGCAGATAGAGTCGCCACCACCCACTTCTAGTGTTTGTGAGTCTATATATTGTTTTCTTTAGAGAAATGTTGTAAGTGCACGCTATGTTTGGAATATTTTTATCACTTCATTTAATTTTACCAGCCCTTTCTGATGAGGAACTGCCATTATATCAGCCAAATGTTGCTCACCAAACCAGTCAAACTCCATAGGCAAAATCAGTCATTTTACTGTTTGGGCACACCAACGCCAACAGACTAAAAGATTTAAGCAGTGGTAGACAGGCAGCTCCCGTGTTCTGCGAGGAAAAAGTACTGATTTTGTCTGTGGAGTTCGGTTGGATTGGAGAGACTGATATGTGGCTTATATGACGGTGGTGTCCGGTCAGAAAAGGCTGTCTGACGGTCATGAAAATATTCAAAATATAGCACACACTTAAACTTATATAGATTTTTTAGGTAGACTTTTCTTTAAAGTGGCTAAAACACCTTTTGTTGCTGACTCTGACCCTATGCTTCTGTGCTGGTGCCCCTTTCTGCTCACTGCTATCTACCATAGCTAAAACACTGACTTATCGATAAGTACCTCAGACAACCCAAAATCCAATAATCCAAACTATTCCTTCAAGTACTTTTTGTGTGGAAATGTCATGAGCACGAGGTCGGGTCTTTGTTCCTGAACCTAGTTATGAAACAGGATTCGCCTTCCCGTTTCTGAAAATATAGTCTCTAATTATCATTTCTTTTCCCTGGTGTACATCCTAAATTGTACTTACTCATATATCGTTTTATAGTATATGCCACACGCCACTGACTGAAATGAAAGTGGTTATTTTCATTTGTGCCTGACCATTGAAACGGTATATGTGCTCTCACTTGATTTAACACAACGTTTCAAGCTGAAGTGTGAGATCAACCAGCTTTGCACGCTTCAAAATCACAAAAATGAAACAACCCTATAAAGTCAGAAGCATCTAGAGCTAAAAAAAAACAAAAAACAAAAAAACAATAAAACAAAGATAACGTCAAGATGTTGCGTTCCACATGTTAATTATTTACTTGAGTGGCTCCACAGCCTAAACACACAAGAAGACGTGTGTTGAACAAATAACAGGAGAAAGATGTACAATTAGGAAAGTCAGTGAAGCAGAGAAACAACAAATTGTGTTTTCAGACCTAATATTATTGTATTTCTTTGGTTTAATTGAACATGAACTGAGCATGGACACGGCATAACAGATTAAAGTGTACAACAAGCCACGCTGATAGGGCTTGCCGTGGAAATTATGTATCGGAAATTTATTTTGAGACGCAAATGGCATCACCGGACAGTAATTTCTTTTCTGGCACGTCAGAGCCACATAGGCAGTTAAAGTTACACAGTATACACTTCTTGGCAAGAAAGGAGAATAATTTGCAAGAAGAGATTATTTCAAATCTCCTCACATATCCATGGAAACAACCTCCTGACGCAAAGCAAGCCAACAGCAAACCTAGAAGATTCGTCTTTGTATTGTAAATGCAGCAGGAAGGCAAAACCATCACAGACAAAGTTACTTTCTAGCATCAAACAGTGTTTCCCAGGATCCGGGTTTCCTCTTTGAGTGCGTTGTCAGTTAGGCTCCTCCGTGAACTTCTCTGACTTTTTCTGCAGTACACATTTCATTTGTAAAGCCACGGCACAGCTGTTGAGAACATTACCATGGTGGATTGTTCACATATGTCATTTTAAACGTTGTTGGTTACCACGGCTCATGCGAACCCATTCAGTTCTGACCTCCATCAAACTACCACGACAGACATCCTCATTAATCCAGCAATAACTGATCATTATTGGTGATTTAGTGCTATCAGTATTCAGTGCGAGGACAGCTGTGTCTTCTTGTTTTTTTTTTTTCTCAGCAGAATAACTTTACTCACTGACAAAGAGGTCTTTACATAATGTATTCAAATTAGAGCACAGAGCAGGAACGCCGTGGAATAAAACAGAAGTCTTTTTTTTTAATAGGACTGCTGCAAGGTTAGCAAGCTCACTGCTGTTTTAACAAGTCCTGACTTAAGCAGGAAATTACAGTATATTTTACTTTGAATTATTACATGAAAGCCATGAAATTGGAAATGGGCTGTTGCTAATGTAAAATACAGGCGGACTGAAGGAAGTGACACCTAAATTGTTTAAGCAGAAAGCGTTTGCCAGCTCAGGTGGAGTTCAGCGCGCTTAAATTTTAATCCTGTATTTCTCAGTGCTCAGGAGCTGATGCCGCACAGTATACTGTACATTACATACACCAGAGGTTCTCAATGTGGGAGGCAGGCTCCCCAGGGGGTCTCCAAACAGTTTCAGGGGAGGCTCAGAGGATAGAAGTGAGAAAATATTACATTAGCTATCAAAAGGAGATCACAGAGAATAGTCTTAATGTGTGTGATTTGGTTAAAGAGATAGTTCAGTGATGCAGCACTGGGGAATTTTACTGTTCTTACCAAAGCAAAAAAACAGTAAATGTCTTGCAACAGACCTTTTTTTATTTTCTATTTTGGTATACTTTAAAGTCATGTAAAACAACAATATTAGACTGTCTATTATGATTTTATGGTTTAACTCCAACAACTGTATGAATCAGTCGTCTGCAATGTAAAGCCAAAGCTCACGAGCTATGTGCTCAGACTGTGCGAGAAGTGGAGACATGGACAGTATAGTTTGTCCAATTTGCTGAGAGAATTAGAGGTTAGCTTGCCACACTGTCCAAGGCAGAAACGCATTCAGTTGTTGGAAGCAGTTGATTGGTCCTCAGTCCCCCCTTTACACTGTCCGGCAAACAACACCCAACAAAGCTGTAAATTGTGTCATGTGTCCGGTCTGTGTCTCATTAGTCTGGTGGTTTATTTTAACAAATAAATATGAGGTATTTTAGCCGAAAATGTTTTCTCAAGAAACACTGAAAACTGACAAACACTTCGACCACTCTCAGTGATCCTGATTGCATTATTATAGATTGTATTATTGTAGATGTTACCTGCACACCTAGTATGGTTAGCCTTTTGCTATTTACTGTTTTTTGTCACCCACAAACTTTTATTGTTTCAGCTTAGTTTCAGTGTTCTCTATGGCAAGAAGCATTACTTTAATCTTGTGAGTGTACTGTATTTGTGGCATATTTCTAGATTTTAGTTTTTTATTTGCTAATTTTGTGTAATTTTGTTATGTGTAGTGATTGTGGTCTTCATGTGTCTTGAGTAGGAGCTTTCTAAGGCCACCATAATGATGCCTTACAGTGGAAAACAGACAAATTCCTACTGCAAAAGGATTGTGTGGAGACACAGGTTGTCAAATTTGCCATTAAGCTTGGCTGAAGTCGCTTTAGTTGCCTGATGTTTGAATACTGACTTCCATATACAGTAGCATTATTATAAAAGCATTAATTGTGCTGCGTATTAGCAGTGGAAAATTACATCACACTGAAAACATGGTTTATTATACTGTCATTTTTATGTAGTTACTCTATTTTATACCCTTATAAGGTGCAATTTCAAGAAATATGCAGAAAGCAAAAGAGACGCCTCTTTAACACAGGGCATTAAATAAAAGGAAGAATAAATTCAGTATTATGGGCAAACACAGACAAGATGCTGTACACCCAGTCTCTGCAGCTGCAGAGCTCTAACAGTGGACGAGTGAGGATCTCATGCTATGAGGAGAGAGAAGCTGCTTGACTGCCTGATCAACTGATTGACCTCAATTTTTGATGTGCCATTAAAAACATAAATCAGTTCACAGTTTGACAGTTTCTCCTCTTATTTTATATATAAACACGTCTTTTCTCTGCAGTCTAAATCTAATCGTTAGCTTATTTGTTCATGTGGCAAACATGAAAGTGTTGTGTGTATGTGTGCGTGTGTTCTTTGTGCAGCTGTGGCATAATCCGATTTTGTGGTGGTGGAATCAGTGTTCACATAATTCATAGACAAAAAAAAGCACTGCTTGTTGATGTTTTCACTTGAAAATTTTATGAGATTGTGTTGATCTCACAGAGTATGTCTGTTTTTATCTTGAAGGCATCTGAATATAAATAAAACGCAGGAAAAGAGAGCTGCTCAGCTATTGTGGCAAAGATGGATTACATGAGTGCAGCTGTCCTGACACTGCAGTGGCTACTTGTCACTATTAGTTTCCATTAATTTTAGTGAATACACCGTTAAGATCGCACCAGGACAGTCCTCCTACACTGTGTCATGTCAGAAACTGCAAAGCGATGGCAGGGCGGTGCATGCTTCTCACTTATCGAAAACCATCAATTTCAGTAAACATCGAAAATGACCAATAATAGTGCTTGTTTGAGTCAACTGGATGAGTGGGTCATCACACACAAATGGCTGTAGTGATGAAATGCTCTCACAACTGCAGTCAAGATGCACACACTCCCTGCAGCAGTCCACCATAAAACACAAAGATGATGTGAAGTGTCCAGACAGTTAAGGTGTGATTTTTAGGGATACCACACATCACTTCTGGGATCAAACACGCAATGGCACGTCCCACTCAGAAGGAAACACGTGTCAAATAAACCCCACGGTTATAGATCTTTCAAAAAAACTGAAACAACAGCATCAAGAGCTTGTGCCTAACAGCCTTGTCAGAACATGAGACTTCATAGTGCTGCACTAGAAACCATTAATCCATAACCTAGTTCTGTATGTTCAGCAATCTATCGTTTCATCACTGAATCACCACCCACATCTTGTTGTGGTCACTGATGGCTGTTTCCCCCAGTTAGAGGAAGAATTGACCAATCAGAGCTTCACAGGCGGGATTAAAAGCAGGGTTGTTGTCTTCCTTCATAGTAGAGATGAACGGTATGAACTTTTTATATCACAATTATGGTGATCAAAATTATCACAGGCCATTCAGGTAAATTAACGGGCCCAAGATTTAGCGACCCATTTAGCATTTTGATTTTTTTATCCATCGAGAGAACTACGTCAGCCGCGATTGAGTAACTTGGCCTCGAAGACAATCTCCCCCTCATTCACCTGTTCGCTTTGCTTCTTTGTCCGTGTGACAGTCACACTCTGTTCTGCACAGTAACAAACACACACACAAGGTCTAGTTACGCGGTGCACCTGTTGGCGTCAACCATTTAGTGCCACGTTGGTTTCAATCGTTTTAAAAGGCTCCATCATTAACAACAAGCCTCCTCCTCATAGCTCAGCTGCTGCTGTAAAAACAGAATTGCGGGTGAAAAAATCCAAAATGTGACTTGTGTTTTTGGGTGACATTATAAGAAAGTTATCAGAGCTGACACTAACAGTGAGACACAGAGGGGCGCTGGTGGGGTGAACACCTGTGTGTGTGTGTGCAATATGGGTGTAGGTGTGTGAGAAAGGAGAAGTAATATAAAAATGGTGAAAAAAGAAATTGCCTACTAGAAATAGGGTAATTTAAAATTATTTATATTTACTATATTATTTATAGAATCCCAATGCACCACAGGACACCAACATTTTTTTTCAGTAACAATGAAAACTGTAATCCAAAAATTGATCATTCACACTTACCATACCGCATATCGTTATCACAATTTCAGTCAAACAATTTCAACGTGACTTTTCTTTTACCATATTGTACAGCCCTAATGGTAATCAAACAGTTATCGCGGTAATTAAAATTTGAAACTAATACTGATTTTCTCAAATTTGATCTTGTTTTATTGCAAAACAATTATCATAGCTTTCTAACTACCTAGCTATGGCTGCAAAAAATTGTGACAGATAAATGGCCTCTAAAATGGTGACAAGCGTGGATGAATCAATGCAGCTGTACAGGTTGTTGTAAGTCGACTTACAGTAATAACTCATAAGTTTGCTATTTTTAAAACCTACAGTTCTCAGCAGTAACTACCGCAGCTTTCATTTTCACCGGAAAGTACGTTGGAAGAATTGATAAATCATTTACTTTTGATTTAGTTGGGCCAAACAAAATGCAAAATAAACAACCACCCAAAACAGAAAATGAACAATGTAATCCACAGATTATTGTATCTGATATGCAGCATTTTTACTATTAATGGAATCTTTTTTTCCAATTGCTGATGATTTTCATCACAAATTTAATTTTTTTTTTCATTTTTTTTTTTTTTACATTATTATAAATAAGATTAGATTAGATAACTTTAAGAAATACTGCTGGCAATGTTGAGAAGTTTTATTTTAATCAAACAAATGCATAAAGATTCAACAAGGTTGTATTGAGTTTGTGTTATTCAAATTTCACAATTCCTTGTATATGCAAATGTAATCAGTCCCAAATATCAGTTATCTTTTTCTTTATTACTAATAATCTTTAATTGGCTCTGGAAAAAAACATATTTGTGACCCCTAAATAAAATAATGATAAAACATATCAGAGTGAATCAAGTGAAACAAAATGACACATCAGTCTAAAAACAGTCTAGAAATCCTAATGTGTTTTTTGACTTGTATGTTATGTATTTGACTTGGTGCATAGTGGCAACACTTGTTGTTGCACCTGTTGTATTCCAACAGTGATGGTCACCAGTGCCAAGAATGTATTTACTCAGAGAACTGAAAGCAAAGTGCTTGGTTTAACAAATAAAAAGTGGAAATATAAAGCTATGAGACTCAAACAGCAGCAGTGGAAACATCCCTCTTAGTAAGAGACCAGAGCCAATTCAACAGGTCTGCAAATTTATTGTTTAATTTTCAGGATGTGAGATAGTAAAAGTATCTTTATAGGAGCTGTGGAGCTCTTCAAAAGGGGAAAGCACACTACAAAACTTTTGAAAACCTGCACATGACTGCACAGGTGAAATTCAAGGCTTTTAAACCTAGTCTCTTTATGATGCAGTGAGCTCCCATTAAGTCGAAATCTATGTTTCATTGATGTTTTTTTATCACGTCTTACACTACATATCACCTATGCCAGTATCTGGCCCAACAATAAATAATAAAATGAAATTGAAGGTATTCTTGGGTGTATACTAATTTTGAGTTTAATGAAATGCTTTCTCATTTTCTTTCTCATGATGCTACCAGAGCCACCTTGTTTCTGAGTGCCAGGCCTCACTGTACAAAAACACAAAATTATAACTTGTACAAACAACTTTAGAATTTTATTCACTGATTTGGACAAAATTGGTTCATATTCTATAGAGAAAATATTCCCTGGTTTTCCCTCTGATGTCCTGCCGGCTGCTCAGCTTTAGCTCTCAGCAACTTCAGATTTCCTCATGGACAGATAGCTTTACTTGTCGCTGAAGTAGCTAACTGCTAACTGCCATTAACTAGGTTATCTGTGCAGCTAGCTGACTCAGCCCCGGGATTCCAGCAGCCAAACCCAGGAAGAAACACACCTCGGTACTGTATTCCCTGTCAACACGCTGACCTCCATTGGACTCTGTCTCTTTTTACATGAAACATGTAAATATGCGTAAGTGATAAGCACTCCGCTAGCCATTTGATGGAAGCTTTAACAAACTGAAAAGATGCAGCATCAGGCACAATTAATGCATGTAATATGAAAGGATTTAGTGTCCGTATTTCCTGGCGAGAGGTCTGGTGGTGATGGCTTTTGCTTGTTTTTTTCCACGACATTATATGAAAACCGAACTTGAGGAAAATCTGCTACATGTGCACTAATTAATGCTGAAAATTGGAAAGTCTTTACAGGGCCAGATGATAAATCTGGAAAAAAAATAGTTGGGCACAGGCAACATGGTTTGATTTATTTTGTCATTTACTCTTGTTGGCTACTGCAGACCACCATTCTGAAAGCTTGTCTTTACACGGCTCTAAATCTGTGATTGTTGTAGATTTTTTGGGCTGATGAAATTTGAAATCTTTGCATGTCTGAAGACTGGGTCAGAAATTCTGTCTGACCTTCTCAGACTTAATAGGGTTCAGTGACAGCTGTGCAACAATGAGACTCTGTCTCAGACCTCAAAACTTTTTTAGACAGCTAAATCGGGATGTAGCTGCCCCCTCATTGAGCTGGGCACCAGGGTGGAAGACCACAGAATGACAGCAGTCTTAGCCACCACACATTAGCCAGTCACACACGCACACGCACACGCACACGCACACGCACACAAACACACACACACACGACAATGATCTATTCTGCTCAAGCCCTAAAATAACAATGGTAGAAGCCCTTTTGGCTGTTGTATTTGTTACCTGTGTGAGTGTGTAGGTGGTACATAAATACATGACTCAGCTGATGGAGAGGAATGTGTAACTTTAATTAATTTGTGGTTAATTGTTCGATCCTGTTCAGTAGCAGAACTCATGCTGGTTGTTTCTTCTGATTGCTTTTTGGAAAACAAGGTGTCAGGCTGAACAGTTAATCTTTCGTGTGACACTGTAAATAAACAATGACTCACTTTGGCGAAGAGTTATTTACACAGTCTAGCTTCCCTGACTCTAAACTGGTCTTTATCTGCAGCAGTGATAGGTACAGTGTGTATCTGTATAGGATCTATAGTGTGCTGTATGTACAAAGTCATTTGTTGGCTGTGTCCCCACTGTCCTGAGAGCTGCAGGATCTTAAGAAACAATCCTTCAGACAAACATGACACACTGAGGCACACTAAAACTCACCCAAGGAATCCTGCTGGAGAAGCACCGGAAACATTGCTTCGACTGCAGAAAACACATCACAACATCCTTTTATCCAATCTGCTTTTGCAAAGACTCGAGGATTTGGTGATTTTTGCATGTATAGTGGGTCTGAGCAAAGATTCGGACAGAAGTCAGCACTGCATTAAAACGGCGCAGGGGGATGCGTCGGTGGAGGCATGCTGTTTAATGGACTGGTGATCCACCAGGAATGCACGTTTGCATGCAGTTCATAGGCCAGCGCCGTACCTTGGCAGATGACATCACATTGCAGCAAAAGTTGAACCTGGTTTAAATGTTTTGCCAGATGACCATGGTTGGCACTGTCACTGCACAGACAGGCTTCAAATGAAAGAGAGAGGATTGTGTTTTTTTCACAGTTGGGTCAAGTTAGTCTAAATGCAGCCTAACTCTGTGATGTGGTTGTTTGTATTGTGTTGTGTTGTGGGAAAGGACCTCACTTACCAGGACTGTTTTTCAGCACTTTATTGCAAGACACAGGGCAACAGTATAACCTCCCTGCAATTGCAGAAGAACAAAGTGTTCACAGCAGCTTGCATAAACATTGCCTGTGTAATACCATGAACACAGTCATTAAATGCTCCACGCTAGCCGATATGGTCATACCACAGGGATAGTTGCAAATACTTTTAAGCACTATCCCCAAAGCCCTCCAAGCCCCTAAATTTGGTGGCCCAAATGTAAATTTATGTAAAAACAATACTGAAAAGGCAATTTAATGCAACTCACACAGCCTTCCTTAACTGCGACACTTGTTCATTCAGCTCATTGAGAAAACTGGCTGCACACAATGCAGTACATTACGTCCTTCGATATGACATATACTACCCACTGCTCAACTCCATTCACTCCTAAATGTTTGTTGATGTGATTTTTTTTTTCCATAGTCTTCTGTAAGGATTGTGTTAGCAGTTTGAGTAGGCTTAGCCTCGACATATCAGCAGCTAGCTGGCAAAGAGTACTGTTTGCTGTTTTCAAAGGATGTTACACTAAAACGTACAAAGCAATCATGATGTTTGTTGAACTGTAAGAGTATTGGTGAAGTCTCACAGTGTGAGGATAAAGCTTGATGGCCACAGAGTTACCTTTGGTGGCCACGGGTCATCAGGCAATGTTTAATGTTGAACCTTGATAACTGTACGCTCTGGTGTCGCAAGTTACACAACAGCCCCGCCACACACATGCCTCAACAAACTTCTCATCTAATTAACAGGTTTATTCATGAAAATAAATTAAACTTAATTCATCGTTTATTAAAGTACTTGCCAATCAATTTGATATTTGATTAATAATTGATTAATTGTTGCATCTCCTAAGATGTTAATGAGTCTCTGCTGTATCCTCACAGGAATGTACTGTACAGGAAGGTATAATGGCCTCTTCAAGGTAGTAGAGCAACAACATACACACTACTACATGTGGTCTCATCATCCCCTGTCCCTCAAAACTGCTAAAAAAAATATGTTCCAAGTGAAACAGATCTGATTTGAAACCCACATACTGCAGATAAGGAAAAGGTCTGACCTTAAGCAACTCTCAAAGACAACTAGACTGTTTCGTTCTTTTAGAAGTCAATTATACTTCTGTTGGTCAATCGCTCTTCAGGGAAATACAGCGTTTCACCTTTTGTTTCAGTTTCCTGAGCATTCTGTGGTAAACTGATGAAGTATCCACAAAAAGCCCTCGATTTCATTACCTCACCTGGGGTTGTGTATTTGTACTTCATGGTATTTAAATTCAGATCACACAACTGATATTTAAAATGTCATTTTTAATGTTTAATTCACTGTTGAAGTTATTGTTTCCAGTTTCTCTAACTTATCATATTGACATCTATTAACTTCTGTGTGTTTAGGGGGTGTGTGCATCTCCCAGTCAGTCAAGATTCCCCGGGAGCCCAAGCAAGGAGAGTTTGACAAGGTCATCCGGCGACTCAGAGAAAACCCAAATGCGAGAGTCGTCATACTTTTTGCCAACGAGGACGATATCAGGTATGGCGTGGTAACAGCTCCATAACGCTGCTTTGAAGATTAGAAAAACACGACGGCAGCAGACTGCTCAGAAACACGTGGAACACAGCCGTTTCAGTCCAGCTCTGCCAGACCACTGTGTAATGAATAGCAAAACAAAATCAAAGTGGAGCTGGTCAGGATGCTGACCTTATCCATGGCAACATCTGTTTCCCCACCTTTGCAGGCGGCTACTCCATGCAGCTAAAAAGGCCAACCAGACAGGTCATTTCATCTGGGTGGGCTCGGACAGCTGGGGCTCAAAGATCTCGCCGGTTGTGCACCAGGAAGAGATGGCAGAGGGAGCAGTCACCATCCTGCCCAAGCGGCAGTCCATCAAAGGTACAGAGAGGAGCATTGTGCATGCATCAGATATCTTTGTGTGATAAAAACAGATGCATATTTCAGTGAAATATTCTTTTCATGTTGTACAGGGCTGAGTCTGTTTGCAGATGAATAAAAGTTGCTTTGTAATACTTAACCATCCATCATTTGATCATCAAAGCTCTAAAAACTAAAACTCAATAAAACAAAGCACCAAAGTAAATTGAACATATGCAATATTCAATCAGTTACACTGTAGAAGACATCAGAGCTGCACAGGCTGCACTAATGCTGTTGTTTACACTGACACTGACAGTGTCAATGACAATGAACCCATTGATCTGTCTAGGGTTTGATCGTTACTTCATCAGCCGAACGCTGGAAAACAACAGAAGGAATATCTGGTTTGCTGAGTTCTGGGAGAACAACTTCAACTGCAAACTCAGCCGTCATGCCGTGAAGAAAGGGTCCGGACTCAAAAAGTGCACAAGTAAGATATTCTCCTGTTAAGGGGAAAACTATTTCATGTTCAACTGTTTCTGTTCAAACTTTTAACCAACTTGGATTCTTTTGAAGCCTCGGGGAAGGCGACACATTTGGCTCATGGTGGAAGTGTTTTGACAGCATTGCCCACCCATAAAAAGTGGAGCAGCCATACATTCAATATTCAAAATCACAGTTAATCTCACAGCTCATTTCAGTGCTGCACTATATTTCTGCTGAGTCTAGTGTGTTTACCCACATGGCTATAACAAGTGAAGGGCTTAGCTGGGCAGCATGGTTAAAGCTTCAGGCTCAGTGCCATACGTTATACAGCTGTGTAGAGCACGATCTGTCTTAAGGTGGAAAAACACTGCACATTTTATTAAGATTTATAAACACCAATTATGTGGTACAACATATATTTAACAGATGAAGGTTAACCGAGTGTTATCTGGGGGGCTTCCCTGCAGAAGTCTCTCTTATCTTAATCGTTTTTCAGTTTAATTACTTAAGAAAAATCTACAGAAATCAGTTAGTGTTTGCTGCACTAATAGAGGACAATAATAAAGGATGCTTCATGACTATGGCAATCACTTGAGTTTCATGAAGTGAGACACATGCTTATTACATGAGTGGGATAATTATATATGTAGTAATAGTGTAGTGTAGGATTATTGGGAGGGCATTCCTGACAATATTATTTAGCAGAGTCCCTGGCCCCATATGCTTATTTTATTGTCATAGCAGGTTTAAATAACTGGTCGATCACATCAATGGCAACTACAAAAAAATTTAATGTAGAAAAAAACCTTCTCTGTCTAATGAAACAGTACAATATTTACAAGACAATTGAAGCCAAGGTTGGTAATGTTGGAGAAACTAGTAAACGTAAGCTCATCATCAAGCCTCCACAGAAGCCTGATAAAGACCTGATCATTTGAATCAGGTGTGTTGGAGCAGGGACACATCTAAAACATGCAGGGCAGGGGTCCTCGAGGACCAGGATTGAGAAACACTGGTCTAAGGCACCAACATGCATAGAAACATTCACAAGAGGGAAGCAACAAAATGTGACCCCAGGGCATCTCAAGGATCTTTCCTGTGTTTTGTTTCCAATGTTCCTAGCTACATACCTACATACTAAAAACTAGTCATCCATGAATTTATCAGAACCTAAAACATCAGCTTGACTCAGGAAAGGCTGCCATATCAGAGTAAACTTATCAGCTGACCCCCCTGACAGTATACCTTACTTTCTCCAGTTTAATAAAATGGAGCATATCCCTAATCCACTGTGCAAATGTTGAAAGGTTACAATCTTTCCACCTAATCAAAATTTGCCATCTGGCCACCAGCGTGCCAAAAGACAAAAGGATTAGTGTATTATTATTTAAAATGAGATTTTGTGTCATCATGCTGAATAAAGCAAGGGAGGCTGATAGTTCTAAGGATTTACCAGTAGTTTTGGAAAGCATATCCAATATTATTTTCCAAAAATTTGATTGCTTCAGGCACTTCCAAAGCATTTGAATTAGAGGGCTTTGGGATTGTTTGCAGTGGTCACACATGGGGACTATATGGGATGTAAACTGAGATAGTTTAACCTTAGTCCAGTGCAGTCTGTGAAAATTTTTAAACTGCATAACAATGTTTCATACACATCAAAGATGAATATTCGCCCCATCATCTCTGACCACATGGTTTCTGAAACTTCTATACCAAGGTCAGACAGACAGTCAACAGAGTTGAGCAATATTTGAAGATAGGAAGCTGCGGATTTATAAATATCTGAAGAAGTGTAACCTGGTGATACTGAATTTCTGGAAAACCTGCTCGAATGAGGCAAACAAGCCATTTATGAACGTGTCCTTAAATGAACAGCGCCCATTATTGGGCCGAACACTGAATAAAGCATGTCTGAAAAACATGTTTTGTTTTGTTTTTTTTGCAACAGGAGCAAGTAGTGACAATTGACAGACCTCAAAGGATTGCCTGAATTGTTTCCAAATTTTAACGAATGAATAATAGCTGGGTTAGAAGTATAATTAGTAACAGGCTCTGAATATGGTAGACTTGAGTATAATAAGACAGATAATGAGGTGCCATTACAAGAATCTCTCTCTAGAGTTAGTCAGTCAGGTACAGCAGTTAGTTAATTTCTTTCCAGCCAGTAGAAATCATTTTAACGTTTGCTGCCCAATAGTAAAACTGAAAGTTTGGTAAACCGAGCCCTCCCCGCTGATGAGGTCTCTGTAGTATAGCTGTATGTATATGGGGTCTTCTTTGTGTTCTAAATGCAAGAAGCAAGCTTCCTGTCTAGGAAAATGAAAAATGTTTTAGTTAGAAAGTTTGGTATACACTGAAACATATATAGAAACATTATATTAATCTTTATTGTGTTAATTCTACCCACCAGGGATATGGGTAACAGATCCCAACGATCAACATCCTCCTTAAGTGAGGACTGAAGAGGCAGGTAATTAGCTGAGAAAAGGTCTTTAAATTTGTGTGTGACCCAGACGCCTTTTATCAGTTCACTTTTAAGTGTATTTACTTTATTGCCAGAGATTTTGCCAACTTAACTTAAGAGATTTAGGACTACAGGAAGACATGAGGAGATGTCGGACAAATAGAGCAACATATCGTCCACATATACAGAAACTTTATGTTCCATCCCTGCCCTTGTAACACCTTTAATATCTTCATTGCTAGTAGTGCTACAGCTAACAGCTCAGTTGTGATCGCACCCTGCCTTGTTCCTTAATAAGAAGGAAGGTGATATGTTATTATTAGTACATAATGCTGCCATTGGCAACCTGTATAGAACTTTAATCCATTATAGAAAATTTGACCCAAATCCAAATCTCTCAAGGGTATGAAAGTAATAGTCCCACTCCACCTGATCAAAGGCCTTTTCAGCATCTAGTGATATAATCACTTCTGGCTTGTCGGGTGGAGAGGGACCATAAAGTATGTTATACAGACGCTTAATATTGGAGAAGGATTGTCGATTTTTTTTTTTTTTTTTTTTTTATGAAGCCCGTCTGGTCTGGAGAGATTATGGTTGGAAGGACTGTTTCAAGATGGTGAGCAATAATTTTTGCAAGAATTTTGTTGTCCACTTGTAGATACAGTTAGAAATACTCCATCCTGTTTTGCGGCTTGTATCTCTAACTTAATGGCAGACATTTCACTTTCACGCACAGTCCGAATTTCATCCTTAAAAACAGCCACAAAATCTGCTTGCAGCGATAACAGCAGCTCATCCGTAAAGGCCATGATTTCAGCTGGTCTTACTGCTGTTGTGGGTGCTGCTGCGGGGTCACTTGAGTCACTTGGGGCTCCAGAGGAAGACGCAGGAGACGCTGTGTTTGTTTTGTCTTGACAGGCTCGGTCGTGGCTTTGTTAGTATTATGACCTTTGGTGCTTCTACTGTATTCCTAAGACTTCAAGACTTCCCTTGAACACAAATTGTCCTTAAAGACCCCTTCTAGTGACAATCACATTTTAACCATGTCCATGTGGTGTTTTTCATGTATTATACGACATATCAGGAGAGAAATAAACAGTAAACCCCATGTCTGAGCATTTCTGGCTTTGAAACTGCAGCGAGCAGGGGCATCTAAAAAAAATGGGGGCTGTGGTATATGATGTCATAAACCTATGGAACCAATCCCATTAATTGAGGGAGAGGCATTATACATATCATTAGCGGTGATGCCCGACCAACAGGAGAAGCCGGATGTAGCTAGTTACCGTGATCAGCTAGAAAAACAGAGGAGAGTCCATGTGTAGCAGCTTAAGTTTAGGTGTCGGGGTTTGAGTGCGTGGAGAGGGCGGAGACTATTTACATATTCATGAAATCCTTGAATATAATTGAAGACAAGGTGTAGAGCTATATGAAAGCCATTTTAACAAGGAATTTGAACTTATTTTGCAAAAAAAAAAAAAAACATATCAAACACAATTTATTACTTCTTGCAGAGCATTTTATACTGTTTAAAACATGACTGGAGGGGGACTAAAAAAGTGTTTTTATACCTCCTCGATAATGCAAAAATGTAAGAGAGACAACTCAAACCAGAGGCACAAATCAATACACTAGCTTATTCAGACTCTACAACTTTTAACTTTTAATGTCAACCAGCCATAGATGGCTTGAACAACAGAATTTTAAACGCAGTAATGGGGCTGTTTCAGCATTATCTGTTGAACCTGTGTCTTTTACCTTTGACTTATTTTAAGGCAGCAGACATTTTTTATTATTTTGTGTTTGCTTGCCAGAGTGATGAGGCCAGCTGAGGACACAGCTTATGCCACAGTCTGAAGGCCAGATGTAGTCATTCTAATGCAGAAATTGGTATTATCAAGTTCAAATTTACATTTACTGTACAAACACAAACTCCATTTCAGAATTTATTTATTTTTCAAATATGGCAGGTTCATGCCTTGGAGTACACTGCAAATTAAATGCCATCGAATGGCACATTATACACACAAATATGAAATGAAAGCAACATTTATTTGAAATTTAAAGATCGCTTATATGTGAAACAAATAAAGATAATGGAAAACAGTACTGCATTATGTTGCATAACATAATTGGAGATGAGTTGCACACAGGAGGGAAAAACAGGGAGACACCCGAGATGGATCAGCACATCATTACAGGACACAAAGTTGGTAAAATCACTCACTTACAACAGTACTGAAAGCAATTTTGAGTCTCTCGAACAAATTAATAATACGACTTTAGGCAGAAACCACACACACACACACACAGAATCAAAGTAACAGCCTTCTAGTTGTGAGGTGACAGTGCTAACCGCTGAGCCACCACACTGCCCTCGAGCCAGATGTGTGTATGCACAATCTGCATACGCTACAGACAGTTGTATTTATAAACACAGACGTGTCGTGACAGTATGCCAACAGTACGTCCACACATACGTTACACAATGGTTTTCCAGACTTCACTGACTGAGCTGAGTTTCACATACAGCAGATTGTGGCTAAGAAAAGAAAATATCAAAGAGGGAATCTGGGCAAAACAATTTTATTTTCATTTTGAGTTTAAATATACAGTAGCATTCATGATTGTGTGCAGTGACATTCTTCTTTTTACAGTACAATCTCCTATATTTTTAACCAAAAGTATTACAGTAAGATACATAAACTTGAGGAACATGTCTCATTGACAAGAAATATAATTCAACAGAACCACAATCTACAGCTTCCAAAATGACAAAGTTGGATCAACACTTTTTAAAACTGTTTCAACAAAAACTGAACATTGCAACTTTCATGAAAGCCAGATTAAGGCTTTCCACAGACTGCGTTGCACCAACAAAGATTGATTAATTAGTTAGTTCTAATCGGAGTAAAACAAAACAAGGTTTAAAATGATTGAAATGATTTAAAATTAAGCACAGGTCTGTTGCACAATTAAAAACTAACCCTCTGTTTAGTAAATCCAAATGTATTTATGTAAACCAAAATGAAATAGTTTAATCAGTATGGAGATGCTTGCTTACCCAGATTAAAATAAATAAAAAAAATTGAATGCTGTCCAAACCTAGTAAGTATAAAAGAGGGGGAAACTGTTAACTTTCAGCTGCTCTCTATAGTTATTTTTTGCTAGCTAGCTAAAAAGTTAGTTAGCTCATGATGGCTCGGGAGAGAATCTTGTATTTCTCCTCCTTTGAGAAAAACTTGTTGGATGAATTAATGGAGCAATGTGGCCAAATAATAGAAGATGTAGAAACTGCACAGTATGGAAAAAGAATCTGACTTGCAGCAGCTGGCAGAATGTTTTAACAGATCAACTGGAGTGAAAGAAAGAAGAGACGCATCATAAAACTCAATTGGGTTCAGTTTGTTCCCTCAAGGAACTTGATTATTTTTCCTCAATCCATCAAAAAACAGTGACCATTTTAAAAGTTAAACCTCTTCAGGTGTAAACGTTGTAGTGTAGTGTTTAAGTTGATTCCAGATGACATTTTAAATTGCAGTTAAAAGTTTTGGTACAACAGAATTTAATATATTTTTAGAAAAAAGCTAAAAGTTTAAAGAGAGGTTTAAATTTAATCTTTCTCCATTTTAACCTAATTTAAAAGTTTGGTACAACATGATTTAAGTTAAGTCATGTTTTGATGAGGTTTAAAAATGAATCCTTGTTGGTGAAATCCAGCCTTACTGTGTTACAATGCAATCATTCTAGCCGGGTTTACCTTGTAAGTTAGCAGGTGAGTGTACAACATTGTCTCACAGTGCTGTATGCACCAGTAGTGGCTGTACATTATGGCTGGGTGAAAAGATATAGATACGACCCTGTTGAAAGGAAGTTTTACGAAGGAAGTTTTTCCTCACCACAGTCGCCTTAGTGCTTGCTCTTGGTGGGAATAATTGGTTTATCTATAAGAAAAGTGTCCTGAGATAACTTTGCTATGATTTTGCACTGGACAATTAAAGCTGAACTGAACTGAAATGAAATTATGAGCTGACAGAAATGTGTCAGAGATTTTGCTGTATTGTTTATATCATGGCCATAGCCAGGCTTTAGTGTGTCTGCTTTTAATAGACCAATGAGTGTGCAGGACTGCTTTATGGCAATATTTGATTTACAGCATATTAATATCTATTTGATAATGAACCTTGATTTGTAGGGTACTTAATTCACTGGATAACTCACGAGCAGACATTCCCAATAGATTATTTTATCTCTAAAATGTTTTTCCATCAATTTTTACAGGCAATTCAGTGTATTACTATATATTTACATCGCTGTATATAGCTTTGTAAAATTGCATATACCCTGAAGAAAATTAGAATTATATTGGCCACCCCTCCTGTGCATAACAACTCAAAGACTGCTAAGATGATGTTGCTGGTACCAAACAAAACATAATGATTTTGATCCAGTTATAAATGAGTATGCTGACATCCATTTATATAAGGTTTGAAGTGATCATCACACTCATATTTGATGTAATGAAGTCTGTAATGACATCCAATCATAAAAGAGAAGGATCCCAGTGTACAGACTCTAAACTTATGAGAATCATGATGCTTCTTTATTTATAAAAACTGGATTTAACAAAGGAAGGTCCTGGCATAACAATAAATAACTAAAGCAGCGCTGCTGAAACAACACAGACTCACTAAATGCACCAGAGACAAACTACAACTTTTACTCAAGAGATGGGCTGTAAAACCAACAGCTGGCATCGTCTTCACAGGCAGTAAGTCCCAACACTAAGTACAAGAGAGAACACAGAGGGTTATATGTAGGGTAACACTCAGGTGGCAAACACAATACTGATAGATGAGCCAGTCTTGAGATTGGTAGGAGTGACCCCTGGTTACCTGCCAGCGGGAGAGCTGGCAGGAACACCGGCGGGCTCTTTGGGGAGCTCCGTGTGTGCTGTCTGATCAGCACCCTGAGTAACACCTGCATCATGTGTTTCTGTTTTTACAATAACTGAGGTGTTAAATATGAACAGTGTTGCAGGAGTTTAAATTTAAGCACAAAGACACTGTATGTATATTTCTGCTGTTGTGCATACATAAGCTTTTGGTCTTGAGTCTAAAGAGAGTTTCATGAACCCGTCCCTGGAGTCATAATACAGAAGGTTACTCGGAATACTTAACAGGAAGTGAGAAAATATCAAGTTAAGATGAATAAAATCTGGTCATTTAACAAAAAACATCTCAGATACATTTATAGGTAATAGATGTGAAAGCAGATATGTTAACTGCAGGTTAATGATATTTTATGATTAATGGTGCTGAAGTTAAGTTTTATAGAGAACTTTGCCAGTAAATCCCACCTCAGCTTGTTAAAGGAATTTTTCAGACTATTTGAAGTGTCTGACAGCAAACTAAAGCGGTGAAAATATTCTAAACATAGTGTATACTTAAACTGATATTGATTTTTTAAGATGGTTACAATTCATTTTGCTGCTGACCCTGTCCACAGCAGTGCATTGCTTAGCTTCTTACACCAGTCCTCCTGCTGCCTCTCCAAACTACGAGTGTGCAGACCACCATCTACTGTAGATACACTAACTGTGGATAACGCCTCATACAACCCAACTTCAAAAAAACAAACTATCCTTTTAGGAGCTAAGGCTGGCAATATCCTCTATTATTCCTATTGTCAATAAATCCCATGAAAAGACCAAAAGAAATGAGCAACAGTTCAGTTTGAGGTTCGGTGTGTCATGCTAGTAGCAGCTAATATAGCCTGAAGCTATTAGCCTCAAGCAGCAATGGAGTGGGCTGCAGAGGACTGGTGAGCTCCTGCTGAAGCTACACAAAACATTATACAATGTTTTTCACATATGCAGTTGAGCTCCCACATTATGTAAACAGACTTTGGTATGTAAACTTGGTGGAGTGCCCCTTTAACAGCATCAGGCAAATGGATTTGCAATGAACTCGGAATAAACCCCAGTGAAGAAACATGTCACCCAATCAAACAGTGTGGCTCGTTGGTGTGTTAATAATAGTTTTTGGAGTAAGATGAAGAGGAGTGAGATATAAAATATCAGGCTTTGGTTACACAGACAACACGTGAGTCTGATCAGTTCATTGGTTCAAGGGTTTTAAATAAAAATAATATAGAGAGACGCCGCTCCTTAATATACAGCGAGTGAGTGAACTCAAACAGATGGATGGAGGGCAAAAAATTGTCCACATAGACCACAAGCAATGTCACAGCTGTGACACACTTATGATTTCTCTCTCTGTAGATGAGTTGGTTAAGTGTCTTAATAAGTAATTTTATTAAGTAACCTCCTATGTAAGTGGGTAACATTATACTTACTTGTAACTCCCAACAGCTCCTGTTTTCCTTCCCAACCTTATCATTCTTGAGCATATATTTGCCTCCTCTCAACCCTGCAATGTTAAATTATTCTCTCATTGTCCTGTAGACCTGCTGACTTGAGGGGAAACAGAAACGTCAACGATGTCAGTGTTGATTATGACAAATAAAAATAGGTTGGAGGTGAAGCAAGTGTGTGAAACTAAGCAAAAATAGGACCAGAATGAGCGTTTTTTTCAAACGAGCGACACAGTCAGCCTCTTTGCTGACACACAGAGCAGGTTAGGACATCTTCATTGAGGAAAAACTAAGAATCTGATATGTGCTTCCTTGCTTGCTCGTTCGCATTGCTTCCAGTTCAGAAGCAGTGTTATCCTTTAAAATAAAGATGGGCTGCTTGAAAATGAACAGAGGAGTATTAGGCCAAGGCATAAGGGGAAAAATGAGAGGAGGAGGGGATTTCTTTTTATTTTGCATTTTGAGAATAAAGTTGAAATGGAGAGAATAAAGTTGAAAACCCATTTCAACTTTATTCTCCACATTTTGACTTTATTTTTTAACACTTCACCTTTATTTTCATAACATAAAATAATAAAAAAAAGATGTATTTTTTTCTTCCTGGCACTAATGCTGAATGTTTGACTTTATTCTTGACATTTCCACTCCATTCTAAAGTGTAAAATTTTAAAAAATCTTCCCCCTCTCTCTTTAATGTAGTCCCAATACTCTTTTGTAAAAATGGAACTGTTCACTCAATTATATTTTATTTGCAGGCTTGTAAACAAGTAAGTCAAGAAGCAGTCGACCACATAATTGACTTAAGTGATCACTTTACTGTAAGACATCAAATCCCAGTCAAAGTTACTATAAAAGGAAATGATCCTTTAATGATTATATACTTCAACTAACTCTTTGTACTCTTAACTGCTTACAGTATGTACTTAACAGAATTTACTCTTCTACAATCCTTTGGCGCAGAAATACCCACATCATGTAAAGACTCTCACTTTGGTGGGAGTGAATGCGGTAGGCACCTGTATAATGCAGACAGCAGCTCGCCTTTTCTCATTACACGCATTTTAGTGTTAAACTTCACTATCAGCTCTGCTTCCCAGGGAGGGAGAGTCTTGCAGCATTTGTTTGAGGTTAAAGTGTGATACTTGTGGCTCCTCTCCACTGCTGGAGAGCTCTGCCGTGTCTCTGAGGCATCTGTGAAAGAAGCTCCTGGAGCAGAATTATCAGTGTCCTGAGAGGGTTAGACTCCTCAGCGTGATCAAAGGATAAGGAGGGTATGAGTGACTGGGAAAAAAAGTGAGACTTGTCTTTTATCTGTGAATGAAGGAGATGTAAAACTGATATTGATTAATGTGTAAAGGAGAGGTGAGGTAGAGCAGAGACCCGTCTCATTGGCTCCTTATTTCTCCTGCGTATTAATGATGAGGGAAACACAGCAATGCAGATAAAACAAGCATGTGCTTTGCTTTTTCATCCAAGCATCTATTTTTTTAAACCGCTTATCCTGTTCAGGGTTGCACAGGGCTGGAGCCTCTCCCTGCTCTGGTTAGAGGTTTGCTGCCAGATTGTTGTGCTGGGATTTTCATTTGTATGATAAAAATAAATACAACAAAGAATAGGACTGAGCGCTTTGAGGAAAATATCTAATGGGGATTTTTATGACCATTGTGATTTAAAACTGATTATATTCTATAAATTGAATCCAAAAGAAAAACAAAACAAAAAACAGGCAAAGCCAGTCAGTAATAACTGACTAATTTAACTAGTAGTCTATTTAGTTACTTAATTAATTAATTAGTTACACTTAGTCTTTACTATTTTCCAGCTGTTGTATAGTGCTGGGTAGGTCTTATACTAATGATTATTTTTGTAATCAATTAATTGTTTAATCTATAAAATGTCAAAAAACATAATTTTTCAGAGCCCAGAGTGACGTCTTCAAATTGTTCTTTTGTCCAACCAACAGGACAAAACACAAAGACTCTTCATTTACTGTCAGAAATGACAAAAAAAGAAAAAGAAACTCACATTTTAGAGGCTGGAATCAGCAGGTGTTTGACAATTTTGTTTGAAAAATGACTGAAACAATTAATCTATTATCATAATAGTTGGCAACAATTTTTTTGGATCAACTAATTGATTAATTGACTAATTGTTGCAGCTCTGGGACTGGGAGATTCTATCCAGGTCTGGACCTCTAAATGTATCAAGTATTCCCAGTGTCTTGAGTTTTGCAGTGTTTGGAGCTGGGCATCTGCAGGGCACACTGACATTATATCCAGTTATTGAGTGAAAGTAAAGCAATATGCTTCATTATCATTTATAAATATAAAACTGCAGGCTACATAAAGATGATTACTTATGATCAAGAAGTGTTATTACTGAATCTACCATCTAGCATGTATAGAAGAAATGACCTGGAGGCAATAAAAGTATTTAATCAAATTGGAAAACAACTATTATCACAATAGTCTGCAGCATCAAGTCTTCACAAAGTCTGCAAAAAAAATATCTAAGCCTCTCTTTCCCAATACTTCGCCATAAAAATGTGACTGACATTATCACTTTATAGTAAGATACCAAAAGCCCAATCAAAATGAAAATAAAATCAATTATTCTTTAATGATTAAATAGTTTCACTAACTCTTTTTAGTCTACCCGCTTATATAATCTATTAAGTTTACTATTTAACAATCTTTTTGTGTAGAAATACGATGAAGGTAAAGCAAAATGCTTCAATATTTTATAAATATTAAGCTTCAGGCAACATAAACATGATTACTTATGAACAAGAAATGTTATTATAATTGTGTTAATACTGCACGTGTATTGATTTTATAGTAAATAAACAAAAATCTACCATCTAGTATGCATATTGTATCATGGCAGTAGGAGACAACAAAAATATTTAATCAAAAAGTAAAACAAGTATTATCACAACAGTCTGCAGCATCAAGTTTTGACAAAGTCTGAAGGCAGCAGGGATGGCATTTACAGGCTAACGGGCAAGATTTGTAGTACTGAATGTTAGTTTGGTAACATAAAAGTCAAGTAGGCAGTGAAAGTTAAGAACAATTGTCAGTGTTGGACTTTAGGATACGGGAATATGGCTGTTTTCCTGGAGGCAGGAAGTACCAGTGCAGATTGGTAGGTATTGAACTCGCAAAAGTATCAGTAGAGAAGAAATGTTAGTCGGCCATCAGTACTGTTGGGAATTCACTCAACTATAAAACTGTTGTCTAACATGATGTGACCACTGACATCCTTTAAATTTTTCTACTCTTTCTTCCCAGATGTCAAAACAACACACAGTGGTGTGTCACAGTTGGAGAAATAATACAGACACCAGCATGCAGAGAACATTAGCTAGAAATCAGGGAAAAGTTTTTATTTTGTAGTTTTGCCAGCTCAAAGAATTAACGTTGATTAGTTACAGCTGACTGAATTGGCTGGCTACAGTTTTCTTAATAGCTGATAAAATCAACTGCTGGCAACTTAAATTTGGATAAACTTCTCGGAGCTTGTTAAGACATAAATGCTGTGATTCATAAGTAAATAGTGGCTCTTGGATTATGATAAGTTGCAATCTTTTAAATCGTGACTTTGATATAAAAATTATTAGTCTTTTTGCCCTAAATTACAAACCTAATAGTGTTGACGACAGCTTTGATAATAGATGATTCATTTGTATCAAGGAAAATAAAACATTTCTTGATTCTAGCTTCTCAGATGTGAAGATCTGCTGATTTTCTTTATTTTAAATTATTGTAAATTCAGTATCTTCGGGTTTTGGTTAGAATAAGCTAGTCATCTTGAGCTCTAGGAAATTGTGATGGACATTTAACTATTTTATGATTTTATCGCATAAAAGAATACCAATTTAATAGAAAATGTAATTCACAAATTAATCAGTAATGAAAATATTGTTAGTTCCATCTCTGAAGAGACACAAATAGCACCTTTAGTTATAAAAGCACATATAATGTCAAATTCTAAGATGAACCAAATTATAAAATGGAAGAGTAGCACATATAGCGGCACTGTCACATTAATTTAAGGGGACAGCCCAACTGCCTTGGCAGGAAAAGACTGGATGGCCTGTGGCCAGTGGCAAGCTGAAAAAAATGGTCAAAGGTCTGAGCCCACACACACTGTCACAAAATGTCTTGTGTGACACCTCAGAGTGGAAAACACCCACACTTTGCTTCTGCTTTGCTTAATCTGAATGGATTTCTCTGAAAGCAAAACGCCAGCTTGGAAAATGTGTGTGAAGGAGCCAAAATGCCAATGAGGAGGGAGCCGGAGAGAGACTGGGGGGAAAAAGGGAAATGGTCTTATGGAGAAGAGACAATACAAAGTTAGTGTGGGTGGCCTGCCAAGCCTGCAAGAGAAATATCACTCTCACACCCATTCTGGCTCGCAGGATTTCCCCATGGCACAAGCATGTCGGCCAAACTGTGACAATCTCTGTCCAATCAAGGCCCTGTGGCCCTTAATTACTGAGCCGTAACCTCCAACAATAATTCATGCATTTCAAAAGCTCATGAGATAATCGGGGACATTAAAACGCCTCTGGTCTGCAGCGAGGAGCTGGAGATGTAGTAAATGAAAGATGGCTAACAGAGGGAGACCTTTGCTGATTCGGGGGCTAGCACTCTCTCAGATTGAAGTGGCTGTTGAAAATTGCTTGAACCTTAAGAGGACAGATGTTGCATGATAAATGACTGTTCTGCCACAAAACGTTTGGTTACGGATCACCAGTTTCCACGTCTAACACATTAATAGACGCTGAAAAACAGTAAAGTTGACCACATTTAGTACTCAAAATTATATTTTTCATGAAGAAGGGTTTGTATTGCTCAAGTTACAATGTGGTGCAGTACTGTATCATTATTTTGACAGTCATTCAACATTTGGGGGACATTTTTTCTTTATTTTCCTTTTTTTGTTGTCTCCCATTACCTGAGAATAGAAGACCTCATGCTGTGTGTGTTTGAACTTTTTCTTTTTTTTACAGCACATTGAATTATTTGTTCAAGGTTCTGGGCCAGAAAATATGACTGTATTACCACAGAAACACTCAATATATCATAATAATTAATTGAAACGCTTAATATTGCACCACAGGTATGATTATGATTAAGGGTAATTATCGTAATTACACACCAGCAGGTACAGGGTTGAACATGTAGATGTTCTCTGGTGTCTCCTTGTTCCATTCATTCAGGGCTCTTTATCAGAGTTGTTGTTGAATTCATCAACAACATGCATTTTAATTCTGGCAATTGTTGACTCTGTTCTGTGCAGCCTCAGTCCAAACTGACACAGCACATGTACATATTGCATGTTTGATTATTATGGGTCCCATCATCAAAGGAAAAATGGTGATTATATTAATACTTAAAATACTTATGTGTCAGAAATCTTTCATGATATAAAGTATAAATTTGACTTGTTAGGGGAAGAAAGTAATGAAAAACAAACTAATTCTCAGATTAACTCCCTCTGAAGAACATTTTGATTCATATGTTCCATATATATTTCTTAGATTGGAGAAAGTAATGAAAAACAAACTAATTCTCAGATTAACTCCCTCTGAAGAACATTTTGATTCATATGTTCCATATATATTTCTTAGATTGGGTTGATATTTTTGCACTAGTTTGTAGATTTTTGACCTGTTTCAGGTTTATCAAGTGCATTTGTTACTTTGTACCCTATATACTGTAGCCCCAATGATTTTGCCTTGTGTTTTGTACTGCATAAATTCAGAAAATCACATCAGTCAAACCTTTTTTTTTTTCTCAATTTTGACACAAATATAGTGGCTAACAAGTCAGTTAAAGCTCGAGAAAGTTCTGTTTCAAAAACTTTTTTTTGATTTGTTGAAATTCTCTTTACATCTTGGCAGCAATCAATCAAATCAAATACTCCCACAAAAAAAGAAAGAAACAATCTGGTATCTGTGGCTGTTGCAGGCATAGATATGGAAATGCAGATATTTTTTTTGTGAATTGACGTACATCAATAAAAACAATAGTGTGCATTGACAGATGCAGATTTCACTACAAAATCCATCATGATTCGCTTCATTTTGAACCAGTTTTCATGAAATTCAGTTTGTCATAAATCAAACAATAAATTTAGTTATTGGGGATGATCTGATCAGTTTTATGCTGAAACATTAACAAAGCCTGAACTATCACAGGCCATGGACATGCAGGCTACGATCTATGAAAAGGCAACGTCAAATGTTAATTATTTAAAACTTCTGCTTTTGTGATTTTCTCCAAAATTTAGCTTGTATCTATAAGTGTTTAGAGTAAATAAATGAGGAAAAAAATAAAATATTTGAGATTTTCACTATTTGTTTCACTGTATAATGTTCAGCCTTCAGAAGTGGAGTTTTCATGTGTCTCAGCATTCATGGATGAACTATATGGATATTCTTCTCATAACTGGAGTCTGGGTAACAAAAATACTCTGGTTAATTTTATTAATGAATAATTTCATGATTATATAATAACAGGGTGGTACAGTGGTTAGCACTCAGTTAGTAATTCAGTTGCTTTTTTGAGAGCAGTAACTAGTGACTGTAACTAGTTATTAATTTTCAGTAATTTGCTCAACCCTGGTTTGGGGGGAGTGGCTTTGGAGGGAGGCCTGAAGGGAGGGGGTGGGATTTTTATTGTTGAATAATTCTAGCACACTCTTACTGGTTTCTCCAATGTAACCAACCCAACCTTTTAACAGCTGTACACAGCATCAGGTAAATGTGCACCCAACAGTATAGTCATTATTTTAGAAATCTGAGCAGCAGACCCCCCACTGGTTGCCTATTAACTTGCTAAGCTTAATTGAATTCCATTTGGCAGGTATATAAATATATGCAGCTCTATCATTAGCTCATCCCTGGTAATTAGTCTATTGTTAATCTAAATTGAACACACCTGCTTTTTTATAATCTCTTTTCCACCTACAGCATACAGATACATTGAGACAGCTTTTCGGTTTGAGGCTCGTGAGGCGAAAGGAGAAGTTAGGATTTGCATGTTGTATCTCCTTCTCAGACCCAACCTCCTCATTGCAATTAACAATCACAAAAACCTATGGAACAACCTGGGCCAGGATTAATAAACTCCTATCACAAGTTATTACATTGAGCCTATGAGCGGATTATCTCTGTCCTGTGAATGGATGTCTCCATTTCTTGCTTCTCTGGTTCCTCTAAATGCACCCAGGCAATAAAGACTTAATTCACCGTTGGACACTCAGTCAGGCAGGTCAGGATTCAAGGATTCGATTGCACTGGAACCTATATCAGTTTTTTAAAGTTGCTAGTGGAAAATGGCAATATAGGTAATAGTGAATGGCGTAGACATGTAGGTCCAAGATCCAGTGTGTATAAAATCACTCAGAGGGAAATCCCTGTATTCCTGCTGGAGAGACAAGAAAGATTTTTGTTTTTAACTGATGAGATTTCCCAGAGGAGAAGACCTTGCACTCCAGATATTGGAATTGATTTGCTCCTCCACAGCGATCCAGATATTTACCTTCTAGCTAATTGCAAGAGGCAAGACCTATTCAGCGTGGAAAGAATAGGACTCACAGAGGAGCAATGCATTTTCGTCTGTGCCTTTTGGACTGACGCCACACCCCCCATTTAAACAGTTCTGCTCGCTCCAAGTGGTTTGCACAGAATTGTCCTGTCCAACCTGAGCTGCTCTCCAAAAGGGGAGGGTGACACGGGGATAGACGTGTTGTTAGTGACTGTTGGCAAACACAAGTAGTATCTTCAAGTTATTCTGTAATTGAGTTTCAAGATGGATCTTTTCAAAATCTTCTTTTCTTCATCATCAACCCACTTCAAACAAGGGTCACAGGCAAACTCACAAGTAGCTAATTCTTTAAGCTGAACCCATTCATCGACACCACTCCAATCTGAATACATTTTTCCTGATTGCACGATGTGTCTGATAGAATTACAGATCCTTTTTTTCCTGATTGAGTGTTTTATATCCACTTGAGAAGTCCTTTTCAGTCTCCCTCATGATTGTTTAACTACATGGACACAAATGTCTGACTGAACTTCACACTTGACACGTTTGACAATGAGCCAAACAGGTGTCCGCAGGGGATGCATTTTCTGTGATTTGACTGCATGTAACATATTCAGAAAACCGCACACTTAGTGTATATTTGTGTCTGATTTACATCTGTTTGCGTTTTACAGATCAGGAGCGGATAGGAAAAGACTCCAACTACGAGCAGGAAGGAAAGGTGCAGTTTGTTATTGATGCCGTCTACGCGATGGCTCACGCTCTGCACAATATGCACCAGGAGCTCTGCCCGGGAAGGTGGGCCTCTGCGCTAAAATGGACCCCATCAACGGCACTCATCTGCTCAAGCACATCCGCCGTCTAAACTTTGCAGGTCAGTCACATTTATTAATACTGGAATGTACTGTAGTGTGAGCTTCTTAACACACTGACATCCAGAAAACATGCACCAAGAATTGAGTTTGCAAGAAATCTGGGCTGGTCTGCTGTTGACTGCAAAGGGCAAAAAAAACTACAAGCTTGTGTTTCAGTTGTTACTTTTAATACAGACTAGAGGACACACTGACAAATCTTGTATGTAGCAAACAGGTCACAGTTATAGATTTTCTGTGCCATAAACCAAACAAAACATGAGGATAACCAGCAGCAGTATGAGATTTTCAGGGTAAAATAATAATAATATGATGGTTTCACATTATCATGCAATTAATTTTTTTGTCACTTGCCAAATGCCAGTGAATGTTCACATATTACCAGCCACTCAATAGATGACCATTGTTTTTTTTGGCTGGTAAGTGAAACAAATCTACCAGCCGCTTGCATATTTGACCAGCGTTTCACTAGTGCCTGGTGATAATTTTGGATCCTGGTGTTTCAGTATTATTATCATCATTATTATTATTATTATCATTATTATAGTTGTATTAGTAGTAGTGTCAATATCAGTTACAATGACCCTTAAAGGAATGAACAGATTTTTTTGGGGAGGTTGTACAAACAGTTGATTATAAGTTCAGAAAATATTAGATATAGATATTATTTATCTGGTAACCATGAATCTTTGACAAACTTCAAATTTGATGGCAATCCATAAAATCATAGTTGAGATATTTCATTCTGGACCGTAGTGGCGGATCAACTGACAGACTGACTTGCTACTAGCAGGGCAAAAAAACGTAAAAGACGGCATGACAAAATTATCATACATCAGAATTGAGAGTGTTTTCAGGTCGTTCATCAGTCCTATTCTCGTTAACGTTTCTTCAAATTTGGCACAAATGTCCACTTGGAGTCTAGAATGAGCTGATTTGGTGGTCAAAGGCCATTCTGACCTAATAAAATATGATTTTGCCATAACACAAGAATCATACATTAATTATGACAAAATTTTATATGCAAAAGGTCAAAGATCCACTTCACTGTGACATCATAATGGTCTGCAAAAACACTTTCCAGGCCATTATTCAACGCCATAACTCGGGGGCAGAAGGGAAGATGGTGACCTCATTTCACATTTGTTCAGATACTGAATTGGTGACATTAATCTTGGGTGCCTACCTTGAAACTGTGGATGACTGCAAGGATCTTCTGTGCTGCCAGGTTGAAAACTTATTTTAAGAGTTTGTAGCTTTAGCAACAACCATATTTGAAGTATTATAGTCCACACCAAGCTCACTGGTTTTGCTGAATTGAGCTGCAGGTGACTGTGTCAACTGGTTGCATCATGTGACGAAGCTCTCTATCAGTCCTCTGCGCTCTTCTGTAAAAAATAGTCTCTAAGTGAAGACAGCATGTTTGTCACTGGAAATTATTCACTGGAAAAAATTACTTCAAAATCTTCACTACATACATTAAATGAGTCTGAACAGAGGTGGATGTAAAATGCAACTTGACTGGTTGGTGGAGGCATACAACCATGAGGTGGTAATTCTAGTGCAGAATTACATTACAGTGTAGAAAGAGCTAAATTATTAAAATATATAGTAGTTATTGTATACCTGGCAACCCTGGAAAGATTTCATATGAATTATGTTACCCTGTGGGTACTGGAAAACATTCCTGCCACAACCAGACAACCACTTTCTCCATGTAGATGTTATTAACATCTAATGGGTCACAACCCGGCACCTTAGTCACTTTTTTCTGTGGAATGACCTACTTTCCATTTCCTCAATGTGGCCTTACATTATTCCCAGCTATCACTCAAGTTCCCATTCAAACCCGGCATATTAATAATTAACTGCTTTCACACACAGAGCAGTGATCCAGAGTTTCATTATATAGATAATTTCTTTTTAAAGCAAAGCTATTTAAGACAATTAAAATTCTTTCTCGGAGACTTGAGTATGCAGTGTTTGTACAGATAAATTATTCATTTGAACTCTTGCTCTTCAAGCTAATTTGTCATTCTAATATCTACTTGTTGCATTGGCAGAATGTCAATTCAATGTTTAATTCATATTGAGAAGCACAAGAAAATATTTTCCTTCGCTTTGCAGGATTTTATGTCACAAAAGATCAGGGACATTTTTATTGTTAAATAGAGGATGCCACATTTAATAAATGCTTTCGTGCACTTGAAATGTTCAGGTTGTGACATACATTATTGTTCTTCCTGGTGAGTATTAAGTAACTAAGTTAAGTTAGTAACTAAGTTAAGTAGCTGTTAGATCTTCCTGAAAGACCTGAAGTTATCTGCCCCTGGGACCTGCTACTGCAGCTTCTGTGTCAGCTGACAAATGAAAGGATATCTTTTCACAATCATGTACAAATGTATAGTAGGTGTTAGACATGTTTAAAACTACTGAGCTTCATATGTACAGTATACTACTTATTTCTGCTAGAAGTGTTCTGACTGTAGCATTAAACCATCGGGTATTAGTTAGCTACTTTTAGGGTTTCTTCCTTTTCAATACCATACAACCAAGCTGCCTTCTTGGCTGCCACAGTGACACCGTGGCCTGACTTGATGTGATGTGAGTGAGCGTCAGTGAAAAAAATGCATTGCTTTCTATCTATGTGAATGCCCTAACTGGCCACAAGTGATGCAGCACAATGTGCCATTATTAGCTGAACTCTGGGCAGACGCCCTGTCTCTATGTATTCCAGTCTCTCATGCTGCAAAACAGTTAAAATGAGGAGTTATCTGTACGATACCTGCTGATTTAACTACAGAAACCTACATGAGGTGGCAGCTGGCTGGATGGAGAATCCCCAGGAGGCTGGCTTATTAAAGTAACTGACTATCACTAATAACAATCTTCTTGCTGTTGGCTATATATGTATATATATATATATATATATATATATGTATGTCCAGTAACGAAACATACAAATATCACAATATAAAACATATGTTTTCTGTATACAAATTACAAATGCAAGTATTCATCCACCTTTTACTTGAGCAACTATTTCATATTTAATGGATTCTGTGTGGACAGAGAGCATCTGATGTTACACAATGTAAGCTGGTAGTCAGACACTGTGAGAATATATAGGATATACTTAGGATTAGGGAAGACTGTGACAATAGGAGTTTTAACTGCCCTCACTAACTTGAGTTTATCAATGTAAAACATACCATGACTTGATGGGAAATCAGGTGTAAAAAGTAAACAGTCTCCTTCAACTATAAACCATTACGATGGCCTTAACCCCCGACTGCAGCAGCTGAGCTGCTCAGACTCTGAGAGCATGTGAGAGAGAAACAACTGATGGACTGCTGTTCACTACAGGCAGTGCTGGGTTCAGTGGTTTTCATGGTCTGTTGTAAAACAGCATCTGTGTTTCTTTCCCCAAACAAAACTTTTAAATCTGATAGTCTAAATTACATTTATATAACTGTTTACAAAGCAATATACTGTACCAGTTTCCCAGTGGGATATACAGATGTTTTATTCCTGATGTTTGGCATTTTAGACCAACTGAAACAAAAAATGGCATAGAATTAGCATAGAATAAGTGTATGCTGGATAAAATATTCTAAAAAGTACAAAAATAAACCTGACATTACAACAGCACCAGCTACCCGTGTAAAATATCACATGCAAGAGCAGAAATCAACATCATATTTGAGTATGTAGACTGGAACAGGATCCACATCTGAGATTAACATTTTTTAAATTTGATTGTTTGCACAGTGAAAACTGAGTGGTGCTTTTTATAAAGTGGTTTCAACAAGGTTTTCATCCTGTGAGCAGCAGCTTGAAGCTCCATCACAGTAGGTCCTTTAGAATTTTGTTCTAACAGGCAAACTGTATTAATGTTACAACACCATCTGACCAGAGGGGTTGCCTTGAGGTTACACACTACTCCATCTAATTGCATCAGCACACAGCAGTATATTGAACTTGTCCAGATACATAAAACACCTTAACTGCTGAGACTGGACTTGCTGGCCTGTGTATTATATTTTGAAAGACAATATTTATCTCTGTGTTGTGATATTACAATGATACGCACCAGTAAACACACAAAGAGTAGTCATCACTTTTTTCTTACAAACAAATGGGAATTGCTAGAAATGTATGTAAAAGTGGGTCATTTTTTGTTGTTGTGATGAATCATTCTTGAGGCTGAGCCAGCAAGAATCTATTGTTACAGATTTCTGTTTATTGTCAGCAGTTTTAGCGGACATCTGCTAAAAATAATTCACATTTCTTCCACTGCAGAGCTGCACGGCTCTCAGGAGTCCAGTCAGACCAGATCCATAGCAAATACATTGTGTCTCAGGTTGCATTTGTAATGAAACTCAGCTGATAAAGGTCAGATGTCAAAGAGCTTCTTAAAAACAGCTCATAGTGGCCATACTCATGGCACGCTCACAAAACCATTTATCTATAATATCTCAGTTGGCTGTCAGGGTCTCAGCAGGGGACACAGTAAGCTAGCTGATGACAGATAACCTTTTAGAAGAGAAGAATCTCACAAAAGTATTTACTTGGCTGAAATATTTTCACTAGTCTCAAAGTATCTGTGTGCTTTCTCAAGAGCCTTTACATTTCTCTCCAATCATACTTTACACACAGATGAATCTGAAGTTGTAGCTGTTTATTTACACTAAATCACCTCTTAAGTGCTCATTTTTGGCTCATTCAGTTGCGGCCGACAAAGCCGAAGAATCTAACACCTGCAGCCCATCTTTATGCGCTGTCTGACACTCTTTAGAGCTTCCCTCTTATCGTTCCCACCTCTGCAACTGATGCATCTAAGAGTTGTTTAGACTTCAATAGGCTACAATTGAATGAAGCTTCCCACCAGTGTTTCATGTCTCTTGCTATCACATCAGGGAGAAAGTGTTTTTTGCTCTGCCACAGACAAAAAAGCAGTGGCCTTTACGCCGTCATTCTCACCAGGGACAGCAGTTATGACTGTGGAAAAAAGGCGAGCTCTGAGGGTTTTTCCATCGCTGCACACCTACCCTTCTCAAGGATGTGCAAAAGTCTCATTGTTGTGCAATTCAAAAGAGGCTCCTATTACATGTTTTTTTCTTTTTTTTTTTTTTGCATTATGCAAAATGTCTGCTTTTCTTTGACAGCCCTGTTCCTCACAGAAATCTGACTCTAGGCAATTTAACATGATAAGAGTGTACCGCTAAGTATGAAGCCCATTTAGTGTGATATCTTCTTCTGTCGTTGTAAAGGACCATTGGGGAAAAGGTTGAGTCATACACTTTGACAGACTGTATATCATGATTCAAAACAATGCACATCACATGTCAGTTGGTCTTTCAGTTTATTTTCAGTAGCATCATTACTATACTATATAAATTTTAAAAAAGTATTAAATTATAAAAGTGGTAAATTAATACTTTTTGAAGTAAACTTTAGCTGTTCCTGCTCATTACGCTGGTATCAGGAAATAATGACTAAAATAAGATTCTCGGACAAAATAGGAAAAAAGAAAATAAGAGTCCCAGCAAACAGCATTTGAATTCATTCACATAGGAAACTGAGTGGTAGATAAAATGTACAATAGAATGAATAAAAAGTATATAGTTTTTTAAGTAGAGTGCTACATTTAGCTGTTCCTAATCATCATGTAGTGAACAATAAGCTATTGTTTGTTTGATGCCATAAAATATGAGCACACGTGTTGTTTTATGTTCAGCATGTGAAGTAGTGATATATATATATATATATATATATATGTGTGTTATAGGATCATGGTTCTTCTGTTTGGGGCCTGTGTTGTAGCCAGCAGATATCCGGCCAAGACTTCCTGTTCTGTGTACAGTTTTACCGTCCAATATGTGATCAACATTTTTCACCATTATCTTACATTTTATGGACAAAACAACTAATCAATTAATTGAGAAAATGATAGAGAGATTATTCAACTATGAAAATTATTAGTTTTAGCCCTACTACAAATGTAAACCAGAACACTTCTGATACAAAAACTTGTCCCTTGCCTACAGATTCAGCATGAATATGCAGATATCTGTTTTACACTACAGTTGTCTTAATAAATGCAGAATAATGTACATTTCCACACCACAACTCGCCATGTCATGCTCATTGCTCTGAGTTTATCCTCTGTACCAGAAATACTGTTATACAGACACCGTTAAGTTACCATAAACAAAGGTCCACACTTCCTCTATCCTGTTCCTGGTTGACTTTGAATTAGAAACATCTACAGTAAGTTTTAACTTGTACTGATTGTAAATGAATCACACTTGCAAAAACAGCAGACACAGTTGGAATTATTTAACAGAAGAAAACTGTTTAAAAAGAGGAACTAAGAGCAGCAAATTGGTGAATATGCCATGACTGCTGTTGTACTAATGGAATTAGCAGTGTTGAAATGTACATCATGCTGAATTTACCATGATATCTCTTAGAGTACTGCTAAATCCTCCTCAATGATTTTTGCTTGCTTTTCATTTGTTCGTGCTGGCTATTGTAGTAGACTTTGCCATTATTTGAATACTGATATTTATGTGAGAATTAACCGTATTCATATTCTTTCCTTTGTGGCCCCAAAACATAAAGGCATCGTCATTGTTATTTGAATAAACCTTCTGACAGATTGATACAAGTTTTTTTTTTTCCAAATCATGCCACTTGTATGCTTCAAACACTTCAAACCCAGACAGAGAGCACTTGTAGATAGCAGCAGCTCATATACTATGATTGAGTAATCATGCTAATGTCATAACAGTGACAGAGGGGCAGGAAAGACGCACACACACTTCAAGAGTGAAGTGGATCGGTGGTAAATTCTGCATGACTTGCCTGCGTACAGGTCATTAAGAGTTAATGACTGGTGTAGAGGGCAGCAAGCTGTGCTGCCATTCACCAAGGTGTCCTGATTGTGCATCCATGCAGAACAAGCACATGTTGGATTAATGATCATACTCCGGTAATTCTTAAGGTGTGTATGCGTGGTGGAAGGAGAGGAGGGGGGCATTACCACAGTCATTAAATATTACATATAATTACAAGCACTCCATTAACCCCAACGTTTCTTTGAGAGCTCACAAAGCAACGGCGCACATGAGTAGCCTGTGGTACACACATGTGCAGCCCAAGGCTACCCCGTCACGTTAGTGTTTAGCACACTGCAGCGTTGGCGGGGGCCTCTGTGGAACTCATTATGCCCCTGACTAGTGCGAGGACTGTTTAGACAAGCAGTTTGTGCCACATGACAGGTCTAATTCCTCATCTGCAACTCAAACATTGACCACACGGCCCCAAAATGCACCACTCTCTTCACTCTTAATGAAGAGGACACACCACTGCCTGTGGTAGAATGACAGAACCCCCGGCAATAGTTCCCCATATTGCCTTAATGTGTCATTTCATTACCAAAGACTGAGAGGACAAATTTGTCTTTTCCATTTGTTTTACCATAATGCATTCCACTGGAGAGGTTTATGTGATGTGCCAGCACACAAAGCCATCTGGTTACTTCTTATGTGCCAAAATGTAAAGATGGTGCATTAAAGGGAACTAGTGTAAATACTGTATTTGACTGTCCTCACAGAAAGTTGCTGTGATAAATAAGATGAATAAATAAGAGTTAAGATATTTTGCTGTCAGACGCAGAACAGCTAAGAAACATTTGACTTATAAAGACGTAAACATTACGGCTGGGACGACACACTTATCTCGATATTAACACAATACTTGGATGCCAATTCTACAAGTATTGTGATTTGATATTACAATTCATTGTTTACTTTTTTAACACCAGACCATAGGGAACGGTTGAATCATACACTTCTAGAGACTATATTATTATGAGTCATATTTCTGAAAATAATGCACATCACATGTCAGTCAGTGTTTGTGAGTTTTATTTCAGCAGCATCATTGCTATACTGCATATAGAACTAGTAAACAAAATACTTTTTACACTAAACTGCTACATTTGCTGTTCCTGCTCATCAATTTAGTGCCATAAGAAAATAATTAATAAAATGAAATGTTAGGCCAATATAGAAAATAATAGAAACAAATATAATAAAATATAAATAATTTAAACCTAATCAGAAGATTGAGCTTTGACCCTTTGAGGTTGCCGTAGCTGGTCAGAAGTAAAATGGATCCATTTAAGATAATATTACAGTGATCAATATGCTAATTTCTAGTTAATGATAATTCCCATAATGTGTTGCATCGAGCTAATGGACTAAGCGCCACTTATTTACATATGTATAAAACTGATTCAGAAATCGATTAAAAAATTGAAAAAAAAAATCACAGTACTTAAAATTAATTTTTTTTCTCCAACCCCTACTAAGCATTCATTTTAATTGGTACTTTAATTACTTTATGGAAATATGTTTGATGCACATTTTTGGGCTGCACTTCCCAGAGATCATTCAACTGATGGTGGTTATTGCTTGGGATGCACGATACGTATTTTTAGCCAATAATTACCTGCTTCTTGTGGCAGAGATCAATGATTTAATATTCTTTAGCTCTGCCCAAACCAAATCTGCCATCACTATTACAACAAAAACAAAGAACAGCTCTGACCCTTAATTATTTTTCCTTGTAAAGTACATAAAAAAAACTTTACAAAATAAACTTTGGCTTTTATACAATTAAATGCTTTGACATACTCAATCAAAATATTGTTATATCTGATATTTATCAGCTGTAATTTGATGTTCAGCATAATAAATAATAATAGAAATTTCCCATTACTGGCCCCAATATTAATCATTCGTCCCTAGTCGTTGCTGCTGTTGCGGATTACTTACCTCTCTGGCTTATTCAGAAATGTGTGTACCTGTGATGAAGATGTACCAGATATCTGGTGTAGTGCAGCAGAAGCTCTCATGATCTGGGCAGTGTTTGAACAAAATGGTTGAAAACAATGGGGAACACTAAAGGCACAATTTATGATCAACACAAGAGTGTGGCCTCACCAGACAAAAATTTAAAAACACAGGACTGAACTTACTGTCACTCTCATATTGATGAACAGGTCTTTTAATTTAAAAACAAGCGTAATAACCTTATTACTAACCTGGTTAGTTAACACTGTTTGTGTTGTGTTTTTAAATTAATGACATTTAGGGCTGTACAAAACTAAAATAAGCTCATATGTTGAATTATGTATATAGGGAAAATGCCCAAGGTGTTTATTATGAGGAATATAATCCATTACTTCCTGATAATGGTCACCTCGTTGGGCATTATCCCATTTATGAAGAAAAAAAAAAAAAAAGACAAAAGACAAGGATGGCTGCTGGATCACAAAAAATATTTGAACAGAAAAGTGAGAGGTCCACACACCAAAAAGGTCCCATTTTAAGAATGTATTTGCGTAATGTTTCAAGCTCCAGGCTCTTCCTCAGACTCCTTGTGTGTGAATGACCGCTTATACTGTGGTCACTTGCCAAAGACCAAAAAAAAAATAATGCATCTTGCAATCAAAATCTTACATTTTTCACAAGCCATCACTGCCTGATAACACCTGGGGCGTTTGAATACCTGGAACAATCATTACAATCTTATGTGTTTCTTATGCAGTGGACATGTTGTTCACCACTCCAGGACGAACCTTAGATGCCACTTGGCGATGGGAAATATTTCTAGTCCGCTCAACTCATAGAAGTCTTTGACTCAATTGTGTGCCAGAAAGCTGATGTTATGCTAGCAAGATTCAGGGTCAGTAACACTGCATATGATAGACTATCCAGTCATGTTTAAAATAAAGATTTGACCTTTAAAGTGGAAATACAAAAAGATTTTTCATAACTTGGTATTGCTTATACGTGGCTTTCTCAGAGATAAACTTGTATTTATGATAAACAGTGGTAGTAACAGGTGTGTTTGTGCATATAGCTGCAAATCTACAGTAGCTTAAAGCCACAGTAACATAGACAACCGTCAATCTATGAAAAGCAAGCATGACCAAAAGGCCCATAAGGCTGTTAAGTGTAATCATGCAGTGCCAGTAGTGTAATGCTGTTAGTGTTGCTGCATTATTCTCTCAAAAGCATCAGTGTGGCATTCAGGGTCCATTTTCCTCTTTCAGTGACAGTGGTGTCCATGTGAGCACTTACAGGCTCGAGCACATGACCCCAACCGTGAAAGTGGAAGGCAGACGGCTTCAAAGGGCTTTTAAAAGCTCTGAAAATTAGAGAAAAAGGAGGGAAAAATGAGCCTGGTGCGATAAAAATCTTTGATAAAAAATATGAGAGCCGTCATAGTGTTGATGTGCTTAATATGTTTATATAAACATAATGCCTCTCTGCTTCATAAAGTCACTGTAATCCTCCCATGATCACTCACTGCTTTGTGATGTGGGCGGCATTGTCACAGAGGCAAGGCTGAGTAAAACAGTAATGCCGTAATCCAGCAGGGCTGACTCATCGAGATGTGGATTAGGGCGCTGCGTCCTCCAGCATCGAAACAAAGAGCAAGGAAAAAAAAATACTCATCAGCAGAAATCCATCAGCAGCAATTGGCCACGTTTAGCTTTTGTTCTTAACTAGGATGCTCGTGTTTTGGGGGACTTAATAATAAACCAGGCGCAGCAAGAAAAACACAAGGGCTTAGAGCTTTCATCAGTCTTTGAAGGTATAGACATTTGTAAAGGTTGATGTGAAAAGCAATTAGACATGACGTTCCCTCGTTCTCCCTCTAAGGGGAACCTTTCCACGTCCCACCATGATTAAACAGACCGCTGGACGAGAAGTGTGGCTCATCTAGTTTCCACTGGGGAGCCCACAGAGAAATCTTTGGTGTGCTTTCTTTAAGACACATCATTATAGTTCGTCTTTAAATGGCACACAGGAATACATTGTCTTCATCGTTATCCTGACAATAATGCAGAGAACACCGTGGGTAGACGGTATGTTTGGTGAGAAAAGTGTATTTGAAGCCAGGAGGGAGTCCTTCGTCAACGTCCGGACCTCCTATGGATTTCCAGCTGTTCAAAGTCAGTTTGTCACTGTCCAAAGACCTTCACAAGCACAAGGTCCAGCTGTTTAATGGATGCTGCAACATAAAGCAGGTTGCAGAAGGCAGCTTCAGTCTGCATATGTGCACTGTGTGTGTGTGTGTGTGTACAGCCTTACTGCTCAAGGAAATGTTGATACTGGAAGATTCTGTTAAACCCATGATCATCTTAATAGTTTTGAACATTCAACAGCAATTTATGAAATGATTTCTTTCTACAATATTTGCACGTGTACCACAGTATTGTTAAAGTTAGAAAACTAAAACACTTGCTTAAGGTCAAGGTAAGATTCAGTTTGAGAGCAGATTAAATTGCTTTTTTGTTTCACTTAATTAATTCTGATTCTCATTTATAATGTTCTGCTGTTCTATTGTGGGGGTTTTTTTTTTTTTTTTGCTCTATCCAAACAGTGACAATTGATCGATCTGACCGTCCTGCTGACATTGTTTTCAGTTAACAAAGAAGCTGTGGTGCAGGTTTCTAGCAGAAGTTCACATTTTTTAAGACAATAAAAAAACAAGTTAATCTTAAGAATCACTGTATCTTAGTCATAGGGATGTTAATGAGTAATCATTAATTGATTAAGTGCTGTTAAGAATTTAACTGATTGAAAATGTATTAACCAATAATGTCCGTTTTATGTACCATTTCTCCAGAGCTCACAGGGTTTCTCACTATTTGTTATTTTTCTGCCATATTTTGGCACCACATATAGATTGTTTGTGCTACATGAATAAATGTTTCACTAATGAACTGCTAGAATTGTTTAAATAAAACTTAAACTGAGAAAAAGACATTTTTAAAAATCTTATTATTAATGATTAATAGATTATTGATGTTAACATGTTCAACTATCGGTTAAGGAAAATGCAAAAACCTGTAAAGCTGCATCATTCATGTTCCACATTTGTTGTCATTTTTGTGGCAATTTTCTGTAACTATTTTTATTACGGATGTAGCTGAGATGCTAGCTGCCGTCTCTATTCTTAACCCACAAAGCTCTGAGTGGATTCCAATCAGAGGAAACATCTGTCAGTGAGAAAAACACCAGACTTATTGGAATCACTGAACAAATTAGAGATTTGGGTGGTGATTTCAAAGTCTGGAACTAAACTTGGTAAGATCGTGGTCATGGTTTAAAAAGCCAACTTCTGGGGTGCCTTGATGATTCACTTGGCAGAGCATGCGCCCCATCGACTGAGGCTGAGACCTCAGCAGCAGCCGGGTTCAACTCCAACCTGCAGCCTTTTGTCGTACGTCGTCCCGTCACTCTCTCTACTCGCTTTACTGTCTATCTCCAGCTTCCCTTATCTAAAGTAAGGGTACAAAAAGCAAAACAAAAAAAAAAAACATAAATTTAAAATTTTAATTGTTGCTCTGTGACTGGACATGAACTGCGGCCTCTGGCATGAAAATTAAATAAGCATTCACCCACTCACCACCCCAAGCTCCACACCACACTTTCCACCTTTTGACATAATGGGCAGACAATGTCCTGCTAAGACTCTGAGTTGGCAGTGAACATAAATCATTTGTATATGAATCATCCAGTATAAAAGTAATTCCTAGTTTATACGTGTTCTCATAAGGAAACATCTCCTGCAGCCACAGGAGTTGCGAATATGTTCTTGCCAAATTAGAAGGAAAATATTTCAGATTCACAACCATCGTTTTGGTTTCTAATGTAGTGGAATGACAACATTAGTGTGCTTTCACAGATTTATGCTCACTACATCGAAAATAAGTCAATGATGTGCAATAAATGATGATAATGATGATTGTTCTCTCACTTAGGCATTGCTGGCAACCCAGTGCTTTTTAATGAAAATGGAGATGCTCCTGGACGCTACGAGATCTACCAGTACCAGATCAGAAACCAAACAGCAGAGTACAAAATAATTGGCCACTGGACGGATCAACTCCATCTCAACGTGAGCATTGCCTTTTCTATTCCATGCCCTCACATTATCTACACCAAAGGATTGACCACATTTAGCCTACAAGTGTTGTTTGTATTCATGTTTGCAATGAAAATCCTTCTCTGAAAAGTTGTTTTCTCCAGCTATGCAGCCGCGTGTTTGCTCACTAACTCCTCCCAAACCATTTGATAGCGCTTAGTGCCATCTTCAAAGGTGTAAATATCCAGAGGGCGCTTTAAATGATTAACAGGGCGGACTGTGATGAAAAGAAAGCCACGAGAGCTTAAGGACAGACATATTTAATATCATCTCTGCAGACGGCATCACCGACTTCCAAAAACAATACTGTGTGCAAGGGGGTGTGATGAAGTATCTGCATTATAACAGTAAATTACAGAGAGGAACCAAACAAATTATGTTTTGACAAAATGAAGAGGAGGCCCAGGGCAGGCAAAAGAGAGTACAATTGAACACATGAAGCAGCTTGAGAGGAGCTTTGCCTTCTTTACCTCTTTCAACAACATGTGCTGTCGAAGAAAAAAGAAAAAGAAACGAGGTTTGTGGTGGGCACCTACCGTGGAACGTGCCAGTTGTGACTCTAAAGCGACTTATTTAATTAGTCTTCTTTGAGTTCTTAATTAAATGCACGTTTAGAGACAAATTTACCGGCTTTGAATGAACTGCCACAATTGAATAAAATTGATAACATAACATGAAAGGGAGCAGACCCGTTTGAAATGATGAATTTAATTTATCTTTACAAGTGTGCTCGTAAAAGGGGAAAATCCACAAAGGGGAGTAGCATCCTGAAACAGAATATATCTTTTATTCCTTTGATTCTAGACAGCTGTGTATTGATTTTTCTTAACACAAACAACTATTTACTAAAGCAAGAAAAAAAAGGAAAACACTCTAAGTTCCCTGTAGAGCGAACAATAGGTTTCCCCTTTCCTCTTATGTCTTGCCCTTTGGATAAATTTGATCTCCCACCAGAAAATTTTGCTGAATCCATGAGGAATGTTTTATTTGACCCCCTGTTTGCCCTCTTCCACCCCCAGCTGAAGTAATAAATAAATAAAACCAAGCAGCTTGGGAGGATACAGAACTGTATTTTAGGCTGGGTTCAAAAACCCTAACAGCAAGGAACCACTGCGTAGATTGTCCTTGACCTGCAGGGGTCCTGGGACTCTTTTTGGATCAATAAAGCATCACCACCTCTACATGCCACCACTTTACACGACACAGACAGCTTAGTACTCGACAAATCTCTCCTCCTCCTCCTCCTCCATCTTTGTCTCTCTGTCTGTGTCCATTCATGTCTATCTGCCTCCCTCGCAGGTTCGTTCGATGCAGTGGCCCGGCGGTGTCCGTCAGATCCCTTCCTCCATCTGCAGTCATCCCTGTCAGCCCGGCGAGCGCAAGAAGATCGTGAAGGGCATCCCGTGCTGTTGGCATTGCGAGCGCTGCGATGGCTATCAGTACCAGGCAGACACCTACACATGTAAGATGTGCCGCTTTGATTTGCGGCCCAACGAGAATCACACAGGCTGCGTTCCAATCCCCATTGTTAAACTGGAGTGGAGCTCTCCATGGGCAGTCATCCCAGTGCTGATTGCAGTCGTTGGCATCATGGCCACCGTGTTTGTGGTGGTCACATTCATCCGCTACAATGACACTCCCATCGTAAAAGCATCAGGCCGAGAGCTGAGTTACGTGCTGCTAACTGGCATCTTCCTCTGTTATGCCACAACATTCCTGATGATTTCTACTCCGGATGTAGGAATTTGTTCCCTCCGGAGGATCTTCTTGGGTCTGGGCATGAGCATCAGTTATGCTGCCCTGCTCACTAAAACCAACCGTATTTACCGCATCTTTGAGCAGGGCACCATGTCTGTCAGTGCACCCAGGTTCATTTCTCCAGCCTCCCAGCTCGTCATCACATTCACCCTGGCCTCGGTGCAGCTGCTCGGGGTGTGCATCTGGTTTGGCGTGGATCCCTCCAAGGCCATTATTGACTATGAGGACCAGAGGACGTCTAACCCGACCATGGCTCGTGGCGTGCTCAAGTGTGACATCTCTGACCTCTCTCTGATCTGCCTGCTGGGCTACAGCATGCTGCTCATGGTCACCTGTACAGTCTACGCCATTAAAACCAGAGGGGTGCCTGAGACCTTCAACGAGGCCAAACCCATTGGATTTACCATGTACACCACCTGCATTATTTGGCTAGCATTCATCCCAATCTTCTTTGGCACCTCACAGTCCACAGAGAAGGTAAGCTTACAGCTATTGCTGTAGTACAGTTTTTTTTTTGTTTTTCTTTTGTTAGCCAGGTTTTTTTGTTTTTGTTTTTTTCAACTCATGGCAATTCTTCAAGTCTATTAGAAACCTGTGCCTACAGGCAACAGATCCTCAAGTCCAAATCATATTAGCTTCCTGTCTTAATCCCTGTTTTCTTTCTTGATTTGCTCATAAGAATGTTATAATGTTGTAATTATTGCAGGAGAGTGAGGCGAGATTATTATAATTAACAACTAAAAACTAAAACTAGGTGTGAAAAAAAAAACATTTTAGTTAACTAAAATAAAAATAAAAACTAGGCTTTAGAAAAAATTGAAAACTGACTGAAATAATATTTGGTATAATACAATAAAAATATTCAGGAAATGTTTTTAGTCTTTGTCAAGTTGGTCAAATTTGTCAACACAACAAGCATGATGAACGTTGGTGCATATGTTTATGGGATGTCTGCATGACTGTGAGTCAGTTGCCTTCACACAGTATCGAGTTTGTACAATAATAGCCTATTCTGAGCTTTGTCAATCTTGACCTTGACAAATATCCCCCATATAACAATAAAATAAACTAAAACTAACATTGAAACGAACTAAAACTAAACATTTTTCAAACAATTAAAACTAAACTGAAAATACAAAACTGAAATAGAGTGCAGGTGCAGATAAAACAAAAAAACAAAAAAACAAATACACATTTGCAGTGGTGGAAAGTAATTAAATATACATAAAATCAAGTACAGTAATTAGGTACAGTTGTTAGGTTTTTCAGTTTTGTGCTACTTAATACTTATATTTAACCACATTTTAGAAAGAAATGTACTTTTGACTCCATGACATTCATCTGACATCCGTAGCTACTACTTACAGTACTTTACAGAACAAGTTTTGCATATTAAACATACGATTAGCAACTAAAATATGCTGCATTGTTGCATATAAAACCAGTCCTCTGAATTTTTTGGCATGTGTCCCTTTAAAAAATGTCTTATCTTCCCCTTAAAGCCTGTGACCACTTAAACCCAATAATTACTTTTCCTTGTTTTATACAAATTTAAAAAAAGACAGATTGCGGGAGAGTCTAAAAATAATCAGAATTTGGTATAGCAGAAATATGCTGCTTTTCTATTCTTTTAACAAGCTCTTGACACCTCAAATTTCTCCTGTGACCACTTGTGCGGTCCTAACCCACAGGTTGGGACGCCTGGATTAAATTACCCAACAGTATATTAGGCAGTTATAATGCGCTCCACCAAGGTCAGCTAGTTTACAAATGTGTTTATGTTTTAATGCGTAAATTAGGGCTACAACTAGCAAATCTTTTTTATTATTAATATTTTTATTATATTTTATATTATTATTATTATTATTTATTATTTTATTATTTATTTTTTTATTTTTTTTGATTGATCAGTTAGCTGTTTGGTCCATAAAATTTCAGAAAATGGTGAAAAATGTTGATCAGTGTTTCCCACAACCTAAGATGACACCCTGAAATGACTTGTTTTGTCCACAACCTAAAGAAATTCAGTATACTGTTTTAAGAAGCTGGAATCAGAGAATTTAGACTTTTTCTCTTAAAAAATCATCAATTATCTAAATTAATTATCAAAATAGTTGGAGATTAATGCAGGAATAAAGTATACTGTGTAAAATTAAGACCTACATTTAGTATGTTTTGTTTTTTGGTCTGATTTTCAATTAAATCCACTATACAATTGTTTGCAGAATATATTGGAAATGAAAGCATATACCAGCACAGTCCTGTGGCATTATTCAAAGAGCTACAACTATGAAAGGTTCTCCAGCCATGCCCACTTGTCCCTTTAAGTCCAAGTGTTTGTTCAACCAAGGATTACAGAAGGAGTATAAGTACATTTTGTACATTTATTATAACCAAGTACATTTTGCTGCACTTCTTCTGTACTTTACTACTACTAATGAAATCTGAATGCCTGACTTCTATTTGTAGTGGAATATTTTTAAATTGAGGCATCACTGTTTTTAAACTTTTAAGTATGTCTTCCACTACTGCACACTCGTCAGCGTCTTTTAAAAACTGCTGTGTAGCAATCATTAAATTTGTACGTCAGTCCCACACAGAACGCTGCGGTTCATTTTCTTATTAAAATATTCACTCTGCATTTATTTTATGACAAGAGCAATTTTAGAAATGAAGTTAATAGAACTCAGCAGCTAAAACAACTAAAAAGGGGATGTCATGTGGAAGCCTCATATTTCAAATATACTAACAACCTCCGAAGTGTGGACACAGTTTTATGAGTGCATTCTCTAATAACTCTGGAGGCAGCACGCAAGCCGGTGACTCACATATATGTGACGGCTGTATGCCACAGTGCATTAGGGACCCATGAGCTGTTTACCCAAACACAAGCTCACACTCGTATTCCCATGTCAGATCAATGTGCCTGACCTCATGAACTGCGGACCTGGATCACATCCAGTGGGAGCACTGAAAGGCTACAGGTCAAGAGGGATCCAAAAGGGACATGGAAATGGAGGCGGGGCTCGGAGCTCACAGTCAGTGGAGACAGTCTGGGTACAAAGCCAGGGGGGTACAACAATGGCACAGTAGAAATGTGTAGATCCAGTTGAAAGAGGTCTTTTGGCAGTGCAACAAAAGCTCAGTGGCTACAAGAGAGGACAGTAGTGAGGGGAAAAGCCTCATACTGGCATGGACACTATCAGCGGTGCCAGCATGGGTCTGACAGATGCAACAAATTAATCCTTACCTCCTCCCCTTTGGGATTAAACAAAACAATGCATCAAAATGCTGGCCTGGAAAACTGGCTGTGATAGTTACCTTTGTGGAAAAACGTTCTTGAGAGACCGAGTGTGTGCATTGTGTCACGCTCAGCATCCTCAAATAATGTCTATAGTCTACAGCATTGCAGAAAATCTGCATATGACTGCAGCCAATTGAATTACATTAATATTGCAGTATGTGACCAGCAGTACAATAACTTATTTTCATACGCTGCATGTTGTGTTAACACCACAAAGTCCAAACTACAGTTAATCTGCATATTGGCCTCTTCTTATCCCATAAATCTACTGATGTTAACACTAAAACTGAGCACCAGCATCAATGTGTTGACAACAATGAGAGGCCTGCTGAGCTAAATGGATACTGCTCATTATACATTACGTTTACTGAAATATATTCAGGAAAATGCACTGAAATGTCAACTACCATCACTATACGTTCTTGATCAGCACACACAATAAAGAAAAAGCAGTAAGTCCACATTATTTTTTAATGTGTTGCACATCTTAAGTCGCATGTCAACAGCAGCCATGGATATCAGCGAGTTCTTTGTTTAATCATTCCATCTCCTCTCTCTGAAGATGAAAGAGAATTATACAATCACAGAGAGATTGAACAGCTTTTTTGGAGGATGAGGTAATCCATTAGCTAGCATGGCTTTGAATAGTAAAATAGAAGAGAGAAAAAAATCTTTCAAGGGTAAGTTAAGTCCTACTTTTTGTTTCTTCGCCTTCCATACCTCAGAAGAATTTAATTTACAAACCCTGAAAAACTTCTCTCGCCCACAGGACACTCCAAATATATATTAGTCACTCGTTAATTATTATTTCCTGTAGAAAACTGTACACACAATGGCTGGGAGATAGTTCCACTTTTATCATTTGGAAAAGTTCTACCACTGCCCTGAGCGTTGTTAAGGTAAGACATGAAATGGAACACAAAATGGAAAGCTTGCTTCAGGGAAATGTCCTACTTTTTTTTTTTTCTTTCCTCATTTGAGAGAGAATAATCATATTTAATATATAACCAAAACGGCCTTTTGAGCGTCTAGTCGGAAAAATGTAATTTAACTTACACTCTAATATGGTTTTGTGTAGTCAGACCATGCAGCACTAAGTTACTTTGTTATTGTAGGGTTCTTTTTAGAGACTCTCCCCAAGCAAAAAAGACAGCATTGATCATTTCAGCAAGTCCCCAAAAACAAGATATCTGCCTTCAAGTAATCTCTATAAACAGATATATGCGTACATATGCAGGATCGATCTGTAGGGAAGGGACAAAATTTTGGTATCGGAAGAGTGCTTGTTTGTAGTCAGAGTAATATTAACCAATCACATTTGAGTGGGCTTTGGCTGCATGCAGGTAAACAGTCCCGTGTGGAGAGCAAAAGAGGCGGAACACATTGCACAAATTCTATTGTCTGACAACAATTTAGCTTTGTAGTAGGCTTTAAATATACATATATATATATATATATATAATATTATAATAAATATGTATATAAATCAAAGAAAGCTCAGAGAAAATTCAGCTTGTGCTGCAGTATAAACTTCCACAAAAAGCAACATGTAAAAAACAGCATCTGTCTTTCTACTCTCATTATTTAGTTGGCTTCATTCACAAACATTCACAGTTTCTCTTCACTGTCCCTAAATATTACACATTAGTCCAACATTGCCCCAGCCTGCCACATTAGCAACAAATTCAGCGTCAAATTCAAAACGATAACCTACAAAATAAACACTAAAACAACATAAAACATGGCAAAACTTGCAGCTTTCAAGTTTGAAGTGAGGTCATAGCTGGTATCGATCTATCATTGCCTCAGCTGTTGTTAAAACAATCCAGCGAAGTAAAATCCACACACATGTAAACTTTTTATTAACTTTTTCACCCAAATTGTGACCTTTCCCTAACCCTAATTGAGCCATGTAAGCCAAAGCTTAGCAATAACATTTTCGGATCATAAAACAGATTTTTTTTTTTTAACAATGACTTGGAAGAAGCTAATGTGTTGATGTCACTCTTGCCATAGAGACATCAGATCAGAAAACGCTCCCATGCATCGTCCTGAAGGGCTTTTACTGTCTTAACAATAAAGTAGCCAGTTTTGCTGCGCTAGGCTTCATGTAAAAAACAAAACAAAACAAACAAAACAAAAAAAAAATCCTGTGACTGATTCTCTGAGCTGTTACATAAACAATGTTCTTATTTAAGGAATTAACATGTCAAGGCAAACACACCTCATAATCATCGTACTGTAAATGACAGGCCCCACAAAGCCTCACAGCCCACGTTGACATGTCTTTCAGAGCAATTAAATGCTCCACTTCCTCCGGGTCTTGATTTACCTTATCTATCCGCCTATGCGCTCATCACCAGTTTACAGCAGGCCTCTGCCTCAGCAGTACAAGCACAGTCATTTATTTGTCATCTGGTGCCAGGATAAATGTAACAAATGCCATGGGAGGCTTTCTCTATCATTCAAACAGGGACATCTGCTCTATCTATGGAGCGTGATCAGCGAGCTTTATGCTAGCTGCAGGAATAGAAGTGACACCTGCTTACCTGGAGAAACGGTCTAAATCAGCGGCTGCCTCAAAGACAAGAGGCAGAAGGAGAGGCGTCGGACAATAGCATGCATGGGAATGAGGCTTCAGCACAATAGGCTCAGTTCAAATTCAATCAGCCCACACACAAAGAGGTCCTGCTTTTACAGTGCATGAATGGACTGATGAATCGAGTGCTGTTGTTTATTTCTCTATGAAGTCTCCATCACACTATTGGCCCGGGCAACTCCGCGACAAAAAACTGCTTGTTAGTGCACTAGTCAGACAAAGAGTGGGAGTTGCGGCGAGTTCAACGAGACCAGATGTCAGACAGGAGAGCGCTCATGACTGTGTCGGCTCGGTGTTCTTCCCCGCTATCTAATACCACCCCCCTGATCCGTTCCATTTCTCTCTTTTTAGGAATGCACCAATACCACATTTTTGAGACCAAGCACAAGTACTTACATTTGGGTACTTGCCGATAATGAGTACTGTTACGAGTACTTAATAATGTCATTACAGTTCAAGTTAGAGTGACTTTTTTATGATGTTTTATTTTCATCAGATGCTCCTCACTTTCTAAATGTAACAAATCGTTAGTTGATTACTGCTTATAGTGTAACCGTGGTCACTGTACACGTTACATTTTTGGGTTATTTGTATTAATCTACTTCACTAAGTTTGTGTTAAAGCTGTGCAGTTTACTGTGTAGATGATATATTTCAGTGGAAATAATTCCACAACACTATCTTGGACTTGCAGACTTGCTGAGTTACTTTTACATACAATAAATATGTCATTATCATTTACACCACTTTAACTGTTATTTTAATTATACGTCTACATGTGTAGTCTTGAAATTGTGGCCCGCTTATAAACCACAGCGACGGACAGACGGACTGGAGAACACTAACAACCAAGAAAAGAGGGTTATTTACTTAGTTACCGACAGTGTTTTTTTCTTTGTCTTTGGATTAATTAGCTGGAGCATTCAACTAGTCTACGGCTAGGAAGACATATTGGACAGTGGCTGCAGCCTACAGATGCCCTCTGAGGTTGTTTCATTTCTACATAGACTGTTAAACAATTTTACAGACAGTTGCCAAAGAGAGACGCAGGTTGAAGCCTTTTCCCCCAGCAGGTTTAGTTGGATAGTACTTTACAGCATGTCGCTGCAGTCAGTAGTGAGTGATGAGTCTCGGGCACAACCAAGAAAAGAGGGTAAGCATTACCAAACTCCTTGAACTCTGCACCGTGTTGGCTCTTAAGATTTATATTAAATTGCTTGTGTTGAAGCGGCTTCTTTTTGTCACGTGATATCGGGTGTGGTGGTATCAGAGTAGTTTTATAATTATGAGTACATGAGCTCTGTATCTGACGGATACCTGCTGCTGGTATCGGTATTGGTGCTTCCTTCCTCTCTTTGTCTGTTTTCAGCAAAAAAGATAAACAGCATTATTCACAATAATGTCCCGCAGGCCTAATAATACATAATGAAGATTGATGCTACAGAACAAAGGGAGCTGAGAGTCATCTTGGACTTTAGAGAGCAGTCGTTGCGTTCATTTGGCCTACAGCACTGCACTCATCTGGGTCTCGGCTGTTGACCTCTGGGTGCTCCAATAATGGGTGAACAGGCCGTGGAGCTAATCAAGGCCAAAGAATTGTGATCTTTACAAATGACATTCTCCCATGGAGCTATATTATTGTGTCCCCTAAGGCTTCTATTTGTTTATTAGCTTAATTAGAGCTCAATTATAGTGAATTCTCATGCAGCAAGCCCCTCTGCTGAATGATTCCATAGCATGCTGAGAAATAACGCAGCAGCTTGATGTAGAGTGGGAATTATGCAGTTTAAATGAATTTGATAGTTTGCATCCTGAAGCAGAAGCACTCTAGAGTCCCTCGTCGAAAATAGAATCTGTTTACATTTATTAACCCACAAATTAATCTTACGTTATCCATTATCGCAGAAATTCATACTCAGTTGTGTTGCACTCTCTGTAGGCAGCGGTGCAGGATTTATTTTGATTCCTCTCATCATATATGTACTGATAGATTGTGCTCCTCGCATCGAGTTCAGTCATTAATGCTGCCTTACACTGCTGCTTCCTCTATGTTATGTTTCGCCTCCAGCAAGATCTGCTAATGGCAATGTGATGATAGGTGTGTGAGATATGCAGCAGTTCGCTTTTATGAGCCTCCGGTCTGTGTATGCTCAGGTGCGCTGCAATCAGGAAGAAACAAATTAATGGTTTGAACACTGGAGTTGGTCTGACACTGAAAACAGGACTCCATTTACACTGTAGCTCCATGAAGCAATACAGTTGAGGTTGAAGTTTTTTTGCTTTCATCAAGTCTAGTGTCTCTGGTGACATACCAGACAGAAATATACTGATCTTCAAACACGGGCTGGACAGAAATCTAAATATTATCAGATAATGACTCTTGGCTGAATCATACTGTGACAATAAGCTCAGATTGTTTCACAATGGACTGGTAAATTAGCAGGGCTAGCATATCAGCCAAGATTAGCCTTTTAGGTCATTGCAGTTATATTTTATTGTATTAGCATGTAAGTCAACTGATAGATAACAAATTGCAGTGCAGAAATTGTAAACATATTTGACATAATTTGGAAACAGTGGCATAGTTTATTCACTGGAAAGTACCTTTTTTTCCAAATTGTACAATGTCACACTCAGTCAACAGCCCCTTTAACACAGCCTGTTCAAGGCAGGAGTGTTGCACCCCTCACCACTGTGTGAAGGAGGTACGAACACCTCTGAGCCACCAGAGAAGATACTAACAGAGTCAACATCTGTCTAAAAGGGTGGGATTGCAAGACACAACACAACACTAGTGTTATACACTGCAGTTTGTGACTGTATTTTAAATTACATACTTATTCTATATATTTGTCAGTTGTATCTAAACAGAGAGACAAGCGCACACACACACACACACACACACACACACACACACACCACACACACATCAGATATATAAACACATACAGGCAGGAGAGAAATCCCTTCCTGCAGATCATCACACATGCAATCCTCTTAACCATGTTGTTGCAGAATAAGTGGCAGCCCGCTTTTTCAGGAACAAATAAAAACCTTTCCGGTACAAAATCATGATGTTATCAGCTCTTCGTTTGATTAGAAAAGAGCAGAGGAGAATCGCTTGTTGACTGGCACAGTGGTCACACTAGACAACGATGCTGTTGTGTTACGTCATGCCTCTTCTTACGGCATTCGAGCTAAAGTCAGACAGTGGTGCGACATTATATTGTTTGGTTCAGCATAAAAAAAAGCAAAGGTAGCGTAATGGCAAGCCTTCGTTGCAGCAGTGCTGCGTGATATCTGTGTTAAAATATCTAAAATGTCTTAACAGAATTAAAGGATCTGGTTAAAATGCTTATATGTGGAAAAAAATAATCAATTAATCAATATATCATTATCAGATGTTTGTGAATATCAAATATCAATACTGGCATCAACCTCAAAACCAGTATTACTCAGGTTCTAATTGTACTATTATTAAAAGTAATTCTGTCATTCAAACTAATATTTTAAACACATAATTAAAAACCAACAATAGTTTTTAATTTACATGTGTCTACAGTTTAATCTGATCTAAATGCCAAAATGTACTAAAAGTGATAACTGACCATCGATTGAAGCTCCTGTGGTGCACTGCAGACTTCAGATTTAAAATTCAACACCATAGAACCAGAAATATTTTAGGAAAAGGTTGCTGTTTAATTTATCTCTATATATATTTCTTCAGTATTATTATGATTAATAATAGTTAATTTCTTTAATAAAATATTGTGCTCTGAGGGGAAAAAATCCTCTTGTTTCAGGTCAGTCTATATAATGACTTAACGGTGCGCGATATTCACGTTTTTGTCATTAAGACAGCAGGATAATTTACATAAATTTAACTTTGACTATTTACATCAGTGAGGACATTTTACACCACAGCAGACAGCAAACTGAACACACTGAGAAGATGAAGAGGGAGAGACAGCGTCTGGACAGTTCATCATGGTTTACAATAATAAAGCTCAGATATTTCATGGAGGACACAAGCGTCTGTCTCTCACTGTAACAGCGACTTTAGTCTGCAGTGTTAAACCACAGAACTGTACAGTAACATCAGGAATTCATGATCAAAAAAGTTTTTTTATCATTCGACACTTCACAGACACGCTCCCCCTCCCTCCTCCGCTGCCTTTCTCTTCTCCCTTGCAATTATGATTAACTGGCATGAAAGAATTTAGTATTTTGAAGTGCACAAATTGGACTTGGAGTAAAAAAATTACACACCACAGAACTGTACAGTAAAATTATGATTCATGATCATTAAAAGTTTTTAGATCACTTTAACACATCTGTCCATATTCATACGCTCTCTCCCTCCCTCTCTGCTGCTTCAAAACGCAAGTGTCAGACGCTTTTTGTGCGTTTTGGCCTTAATTGTCCTCAACTTCAGTTTTATTATTTTAAGTATTTCACTCCTTTTTTGGGTGAATGGGTGAGAATTAGCTGCCTTCCTCTGTTTTATATCATTTTATGTTTGAGTTTTGAACAGTTGAACAGACAACAACACTTGGATGATCTGAAAGCAGTTTTTACTGTTTTCTGATTTTTCAGTTTGGGATTGAAAAATAATAGTTGCAGCGCTACAATTCATTATGTTAGCAAACATACTTGAACGTGAATTGCTTTTACATACATTTCTTCACATCATGATGTACATACTGGAAGTATTTTGGTTTAGATTTTAAAAATATCCTGTTATTATTTCAGCTCTATCCTGGAGCCTTTTTTAAAATTCTGATTAATTAAGTGACCTCAAGGATGGCTTTGAAGATGGCTATTCTTGGTTGAAAGGCAGAGTCTTTTTTTCTTTGTTCATGTGAGTAACAGCTTGGGTTCAACAGTCCGTCCCTGAGGCAGCAGTGAACCGAGCCCAGAGCAGTTCACTGGTTAACACTCCCTACAGCTGGGAGGGGACCACTGCAGCTGTCCCTCTCTCATACAGCCTCCATTCTTTCCATTGTTCTCTCCAGCCAGCAGTCCCACATGGTAGCAGGACTGGCTGAGATGAGATGCAACCAGTCTGGGGGGAAAGCACCGTGGAGAGTCACAAATAATAAAAACAAACAAGATATTCAAGCAGGGGTCACATCTGGGGAGCTAAATGTTACTCTGCTTTGATGAAAACCCAGCAGGGATCTACTGAGGGTCACTCAGTAACGGATGAAAACTCGCCCAGTCAAAAGGAAGAGACACTACTCTAAAGGTAGACTCATATCAAATATTTATAGTTGAAGGTACAAAGCCTATGAATGAGAGCCGGTGTTGGCCGAGTCTCATATCGGGGCCTCAGAATATGTTTGATCCTGATCTCCCTGCCAAGGCGAGATCGTATATTTGAATACTTCAGTCGACAGTGGTTTAATCACAGCTGTAAATCATTCTCATGGTGGCCAAAGAACAATAATAGACTTTTTTAAATCCGCACCCACTCGTTTCTGCTGAGATTCAGATCACTCTCACCCACAGCTGTGTTGTATATTGATATTGTCTCATCCTACAGAGAAAATAATACATTCTACCCCTTATGATTTTTCTATTTCAATCTAAAGACGTATATTCCTTTAGAAGACAGGAACTGAAAGTATGTCTTATTAAAGGCCTCTCAAAGTGAAAAACAAACAAACAGCGGAAAAAAATGTAGTGATACTTTATATTAATTCACATAGCAGCAATACAGACCACATGCTGGATCGTCGGCCTTCAGAGCAGGATTGAATTTGTTGCTTACTGATCAAATTTGGATTGGGGACAGCATTTTTTGTTAGATTTTTTTGACATATGAGGGAGTCAGCAAGCAAGAGAGACAGACTACATTGAAACTTCATCTATTTCCATACTTGGATGGTTATTGTGCTGTTTACTGGAAGACAATGCATTTATCTGCATGGTGAGTCCCAGTAATAACAGCCTTTCATATTCGCATATAAGATTTTTTTTTCCCTCAGATGATACTGCCGGCTGCCAGTTTCTGCCCACGTATAGAGTAAATAGACTATATCCTGCAACATGGTGTCACAGCACTGATAACTGGGAAGACATGATAGGAAGTGGAGGCCTCAGCCTCAAACACTGATGTCATGTTGGATACTGTGATAAATATCTGGTTGTACATTATCACTTTTTTATTAGATGGTGAGCACACAGGGACCTAAATGTAAAGTAGTGTTTTGATTCTGTAGAGCAGTATTTCTCAAACCTCAGGCAATGGGTTAGTTCCAGTAGTCCCAGGCCAAAGAACACTTGCTATCAGATGATATTTAGCTAAAAGAAAAAAAAAAAAACCAAAACAAAACAGAATAATAATCTATGTAAGCCCATTTCGCCAATGTAAAAGAAAAACCTGTAGGTCTTTTAAGTTCTCCAATAATTAAATTGACTGGAAATGAAAAACTTGAAAAAATGAAAACATGACTTAGCATTTAAATTTGAAGCCAGCGCTCTTGATGTTAATTATTATCATTAGTAGTAGCAGAAGTAGTAGATTACATGAGGCTGAAACTGAACTTAGTATGGAAAGCTTGTGTAGTTTGTGTAATGTGACTTGTTTATCGGCCTTCTTCAACCATTGTGGGGCGCTGTAGGATTCTGGCTTGTTACATTCACATACGCAGCTGATGGATGAGAAACATCCCTCATTTCCTGAGAGTTTAGGTTTGCTATTTTATGTTCAAAATGCAAATGTTATTGTCAGTGTTTTTTGATGTTTTTGTCATACAGTTATGGTTTATGGTGGTTTTTGTCTGTAATTGTTGGTCCCATCTCTAGTATCTCAAAATAATGACTTAGTATCTTAAAATAATGAGAAATTTATATCAAAATAATGACATTGTATGGAAGCCCATGAAAACCCATTTCCACCAATGTAAAAAAAAGATTCTGTAAGTCATCACAATGAGAAACTTTCTTGAAACGATGGCTTAGTGTCTGAAAATGAGTTTGTATGTCTAAATAATGTCTTTGTATTTCAGAATAAGGAGTTAGCATGTCAAAATAATTAAAAAGTATCTCAAAATAATGAGTTAGCATGTAAAAATAATTACTCAGTATATAAAAATAATGATAAAGAATTGTCAAGAGTTTTTCATTATTTTGAGATGCTAAGTCATTATTTTAGAAAATTTCTCATGATTGTGAGATACCATGTCACTTAGACACTAAGTTGATATTTTGAGATAAGTATTTTTTAAGCTTATGATCATGATGTGATACCAAGTCATTATTTTGAAATACTAAGTCATTATTATGGGCTTCCATAATGATTAAATAATTTTTTAGACTATTGATATGCAATCTGTGGAGGTATTAACTTGCACGTGGCCAGGTCTGTTTTCTCAGTTTGTTTCGTCATCACTCTGTCAAGCCTACAACAACAACAGAGGGCTGAGTTTGAACTAAAGTGGGTCATGAGTAGGCGATCAGTCATCACACACTTGAGCTGCTCATTCTGCATGTGCTGTGTTGCTATTGCTGCATTCACACAACAGTGACTGGTAAATTAGATTACATTAGATCACTAATTTATTAGATCAATTAGATTTTACATTTTTTCATTTTTGTAGCTGTTTATTAACTCACATACAAACTAACGGTTCATTTCAAATTAGGCTGTAAGTTCTTTTTTTTTTTAATGAATTTAAATAACTAAGTAAAATTGATTCATATAGCACCATTCAAACAATATTAAAATAGCAGAGATTAAAAAAACAGCACAGAGCTGACAAATGTAGAGCATGTAGGCCAACTAAAGAAATAGCTGATAACTTCAACTCAGAATTACAGGTCAGATGATAAAATGAACAGCGATTCCCACTCGCCTGCTCATAATTACAGTGTGAATGATGGGACGTGACCGTGGCATATTATTGTTAGAAAAATAAAAAGCAAAGATGGTAGTACAAATAAAATGCCAATTGTGTGCCTACAAAAGGTAAAGACCTACTGCAGAGAAAGTCGATGTTTGGATATATTTAAGACTGCAGCGTGTCTAAATTATAACTTCTGTGACACAACTTAATTCCTCTCAGTCGGCCAGTCAAGCAGTCACAACATAGTAAGATGTACAGAAATGACACTTGCTTCCTTTCTTTAATGCTTCCCTGAAGATGACTCATTAATTTGCTGCAGCTTTGAAAACAATTAAAACGGAATGAGTGAGAATGATACTCAGAGTTGCCCTCCCCCATGATTCAAAGGGTTTGACCATGTGTAAAATTTTCACGAGCTTGTCTCTGTTTTACGGCCATGCTTGTTATAAGTGAGAATAGGATCCAATCGACTGGCTTTATCAAATCTGAGCCGTGATGGCCATATTAAAACTAGTATGGCAGAAAATTAAACAAACAAGGTTGCCTTGGCTGGTTTGGAAGACGCGCCATGAAAGCAGATGAGATGCTGATTTAAAACAAGTTTTATAACATTGCTTGCATTGCTACTTCAACAACAGCTTGGCCAACAAACGGGTCATTGGATGCTCTAATTAGAATGATACAGAGCAGATGTCACTTGACTGTACAGGCCACTACCCATATAGAAAAAAAACAGCACAATCCAGAGCCAAACAAAGGACTAAAACTGCTTGTGTTGTGCATGTTCTGTGTTTGCAGATGTACATCCAAACAACCACCCTGACCATCTCTGTGAGCCTGAGCGCCTCAGTGTCCCTCGGGTTGCTCTATATGCCGAAGGTCTACGTGGTTCTCTTCCACCCCGAGCAGAATGTGCCAAAGCGCACACGCAGCCTCAAGGCCGTGGTTACCGCAGCCACCATGTCCAACAAGTTCAACCCCAAGGCTGGACTCAGACCCAACGGAGAAGCCAAGACCGAGCTGTGTGAAAGCCTCGAAACACAAAGTGAGTACAGAAAATGCTAATGAGAAGGTGTCGACTAACAACCTGCCGAGTTTTTTTTTTTTTTTTTTTTTTCCTCTGGTATGTTTTTGTCCTTCAGTGTTTGTAAATCAAACACATTGATGCAGAGATCGGAAGCAGAATAGAAAATAATTACTTATTAACAGATGTGTAGCATGTTATTTAACACTTCACTGAATCCAGTAAATGTGCCACCGTTCATTTGGATGGGGAGGCGGAGTGGAGGGTGGGGGGTAGTCTATTGTTTGTGAATCAGAAGCAACCATTACCAGATTCTCAATTACAGTGTGTGTGGAAGGGTGAAGTCGTGAAGAAATGGATTACAGTTTTCAACAGAGAACAGACTCTGTAGTTCAGCTACAGCTGGGAAATAAATCGACACTGATATTGTGATTTGAGACTAGATATCATTGATTTGGTTTGGTTTGATATGGTTTAAGTTTTCCTGTTTTTAAAGGCCGCATTACAGTAAAGTGACTTTTCTAGGTGTTCTACTATTTGCCTTTACCCACTTAGTCATCATGTCCACATTACTGATAATTATTAATCAAAAATCAACGAATTGTGTTAATATTCAGTGAGAGTACCAATAGTCAATTCTGACACACATTTTTTTTTTTAACACTGATGTTAAGCTACTGAGTCTTAATCATTGTTTTAAGCCCTGATAACTGTCATTTACATTTTCAAATTCTTCTTTAAAAAGATGTCTAAATGGTGTCAAGTGTGCTATAACTACTGGTAAGCTACGCTGTGTCGTCTTCAAAATGTTATTTTTCTCTTCGGACACACGCCAAATGCTGCAAGTATAGGGGATGGAGAGAAAAAAAGAGAGAATATTATATAATATAATAATATTTAAATCGTTGCACCCCTAAAATGTCACCAACATCAATAGAATTCAACAATGCAACTACTATTCTACTTGCATAAAGCTTAAAATATGGTAAATGATCATTATTCAGTCATCATTATTTCATTTAATTTATTGGGTACACTTGAAATTTCCCTACAACAATGTATCTTCCCTCTATGACTCTTGCTCTCTCTATTTACACAGAATTGTTTCAACTAGCACTGTAATAATTTTTGTTATTGAATATTTGTTTAAAGGGGCTAAATGCGATCTCAATTTCACCGCTAGACATCGCAGCTCTGGTCTGCATCAAACCAAATCCATCCAGGGTGGAGGAGAGGAGGAGGGGTTCACATGCACTAACATGCACGCGCGGCCGGACCGGCTTACCGAAAACAGAGGCTCGAGAACAGCGCGCACAGAGGGCGTGTCATGTGACTCTCTACTCCAGAGGTCAATACACCACTAGTTGTGTACATGGCAAAAGTAAAATTCCTGACAGCTAATGAGGCTGTATTTCGCATATAGCCCCTTTAAGTCACAGGGCTCCAATAACGGTGGTTTTCTCCTGTTTTAGGTTTAGAAAGAGCCAGTTTAGTGTCAGGTGCACTGCAGTAAATACGAGTGCTAAAAAGTTAATGGTGACAAGATGCGCAGTCAATTAATCCACTGCAGTGGGTCCCAAACTCTTCAGTCATGCACCTTTTTCTACATCCTGACCAGGGTGATACAACCTCAGTCCCCAACACCTTCAAAAGAAGAAACACAACCTATTTATAGCTGTCGCCATGGTGAAGGCAGCACAGATCCTATTAAAGATATTGCAACAATTTGAAATAAATTGCAATAAAGTTACACATGATCTGCCACATAAAGAATAAAGAGAATGGTACATCCATTAGATCAGAAACAGATACAGTAGGTTCTGCTGATTGAAGACAGAGAGGGAGAGCGAGCAGACCCAGTAACCCAGTAATAATAATAAAAATACCAAAATTACATTTTTCTCACACGCACCCCTTAGAGGTAGCTGGCATACCTCACTTGGGGAAACTGTGGTCTAATGATTACTTTTCTTGATAAGTCAATCATTTTATAAATGTCAGAGGACTTAAGATGACCTATTTAAATAGCTTGTCTCAGTCAGACAGTCCAGACCCCTGAAATATTCAGTTGCGCTCATATCCTATGACAAAGAAAAGCAACTCCTCCTCACATTTAAACAGGCTACACCAGCTGCCAGTGTAAACCAATGAATCAGTTGCAACAATCGCCTTTTAATTTTAAGTTGATTAACCAATCAATTAATCAACTAATCATTTCAGTTGTAGTTGATAAATAAAGAGTTAATTTTTTTTTGCTCAAAAATCAAAGTAAGCACCAAATGATATTGGTACCAATCAGGTGAACTTACAAGCTTTGACAAAACTACAGCATAACAAGACCTACAGTACGTTACACAGGAGACTCTCTGCAGAATGTGACTGTCAGTAGACCATCCTGACAACAGCAGAACCAACGGTGATGGGGCAGAGTTTTTCTCTCAGATGGATAAAAAAGACAATAAAAAAAAGTCACTTAATATACCAGGGCGTTATGCCTTATAAATAAACTATTTTTAGGCTATGCTGCAATATACAGTACAATATATGGAAATTAAATATTTGTTTATGTCACAAGTCACTAATAACAAGGTAGTTTTCCCTTTTTGACCTTTCTTTTACGTTCAGAAAGACACAGATGCACCTCGGTAAATAAAGAGTGCTGTTGATCATGTAAGAGTGTTTATCATGACAAGATGAGCAGTCAATGAATCTACTGCAGCAGCTTCCAAACTTTTTAACCATACACCTACCTTTGTCTACATCCTGACCAAACCTATACATCTCCAATCCCCAACACCTTCAATAAAAGAAACACAGCCTATTTATAGTCGTTACCACGGTGAAGGCAGCACATTTGGATACTATTAAAGATATTGCAACAACTTGAAATAAACTGCAGTAAAGCTCATGATCTGCCACATAAAGAATAGAGACACCTGCATAGGATCCAACACAGATGCAGTAGTTTCTCCTGCTGATTGAAGACAGAGACAGAGAGAGACGCATGAGTAGGACCTCATAAGAATGCCAAAATTACACCATTAATTTTTCCTCTCACACACCCTTTAGAGGCAGCTGCACAGTCCACTCAGGGAAACCCTGGTGTATTGATTACTTTCTTGATTAGTCAATCATTTTTTTGATAAACTGTCAGAAGACTGAGAAAAATGTTCTTTGAAATTTCACAGAGCTTAAGGTGACATTCAGATCTGACCAACAGTCAAACCCGCCAAAATATTCAGTTTACTGTTACTATGACAGACAAAGACAACAAATCCTCATATTTGTGCTCGTTTAACTAGCTGTTAGTATTTTGCATTTTTGCAGACTGAAACAACAAATCAATTCTAACAGTTGTCCTTTTAATTTTGTGTTGTTCAACTAATCAATTATTCGACTAATCATCTCAGCTGTAGATAATAAATGAAAAGACTAATTATATTTTAGAAAATTCAATTATAACCTTAAAATTTAAGGCTGTAGAAATATAAAAATGTGAAAAAGACTTACATTTTAATGTCATAAATGAATTAACTTTAACACCAATGAATGTACTCATAAATTACTTAAACTACTTAAAACAGTTTAAGTCATTTATGAAGTCAAATATCTGCTTGATCCAGTTTCTCAAATGCACCAATTTGGACCTTTTTACAGTTTTATATTGATGTAAATTTAATATCTCGAGTTCTGGACAAAACACTGAACTTCAACACCTCATTCTGGGCTCTGGAAAATGTGATGGGCATTTTTCACAGTTTATTGACATAGATTACATAATTGAAAGAGTGATTAAGAGCAATCAAGACTAGTGTTTCCTACAGACTGACGGTGCAACTGTGGCAGTTAATTCTACGTTATCCTCTCCCTCTACAGTCTGTGTCTGTTCTGTTGACTTACTGTTTGTCAGCAGTGTGTTTTATAAAGTTGCTCAAAAAAAAACAAAAAAAAAAACAGACCTTGTTGTATTTTTTCCACCCACAATTCTGTTTTCACTACAGCAGGTGAGCCACGTGGGAGGAGGCTTGTTTATGACACAGCCTACCGAAAGCATTGTTGTACCGCATGATAAAGACACCAAACAGGTGCACTTACAAGCATCTAATAAACAACGGCACAAGTAGGCATATACATTACACAGGAGACTCTCTGTGTTTCTCTGCAAAATGTACAGCAGAATGAGACTGTCAGTAGATTGTTTTCGCGACAGCAGAACAAATACATGATGGGGCAGAGCGAGTTTTCTCTCAATTTAATAAAAAATAAATAAAGTAATTCTAAAATACTTGATATTTTTAGGCTTATATTATAGAATATGATGCATTGTTATAGATTAAACACAGTATAAAGTAGGGTTGGACAGTATGGACAAAACCAAATATCATTTTTTTTTTACCATGTATCTCTATTGATATTGCGACATTATTGTAGGTGCCTTCACAAAATATTAATATCAATAATAAAGATTTTTGATAAATAATCATCAGTAATGTGGATATAATGAGTAAGTGGGTAAAGGCAAATGAGCAGCAGTCTGGTTAGTTCTTTACTGTCAAGCAACCACGGTAAAGACAACACTTATACCATATATCGATAAAACAATATCCAAAGACAATATCTAGTCTCATGTCACGATATCGATATAATATCGATATATTGCCCAGTCCCTCTGTGCGGCCCACCCAGGTCAAGTCTATGTGTGGGAAACACTGAAGACATCAATAATGAAAATCAGTGTTTGCGGCCAGGATTTGAACACACTGTAAATAATCAAGAGGCATCTGACTCCTTTCTGACGCAGCTGAATCTCCCTGTGTGTGCCTCCTCCTAATCTCAATACCAATAAAAGTGCTTGGCTCCACTGTATCAGTAACACACCCTGGATTTATACAAGTGAAGTAAATAACGACTTCAGCAATTGAGTCAGCAGAAATTACTCATGTGATGTCCAGAACGCTCTTCGTCGGCTCGCCTCAGGCACAAAAAAAGGTTTCAGTCGGTCACGTCTGTCACCAGAGACACATTCCCTCCGTCAGTCCTGAACTAACAAGGAATTGAGCCCATTGTCACACATTTTAAAGCTGTGTTTACTCCTTACTCTTCATACTAAGCAGCAGTGAGAAATGTTTCCCTTCATGGCAGAATAAAAGAGCTGACATTGTATTTACTGTTAACAAAGAAAGCTGAAATCGATACAAACTGTGTGACAATGCACCGGAGTAACAATGGCACACTGCGGTGAGGCCCATCAGAATAGCTACATGTAAACGCAGAGTGCAACAATAATTCCTATCTTACTTTAAGTTTGTGTGGAGGGTTAATAGAGCCTTTTGTTACAATAAGTGGCGAGAAGGCAAAGTCCCAGAATTGATAGCCAGCAGCAATTTATCCTGATGGGGTTAGCGTTTACAGGGGCCGCACAGTGCATGGCTATTTGAATAAGCACCATTTGTCATTGTCATCGCCACTGTGGATATATGGCTTGATGAAATTGAAAAATTCCTGTCTGGGCCAGCTCCCACAACTGCCGAGATCTGGTGGTGATATGTCAGGATTTATCTGCTCCACCTCAGCGAATCAGCTAACACAGTCTGGGGAGACAACTGGAAAGTTGAGGCCTGATAGCTGAAGGAAAAGGATGGTGGTGTGGGGGGCAGTGGGCTTTACTGAAACCTCCATCTGTTGTTGGTAATACGGGCATGTGTTGAAGACAGAAATACAGCCAGAGAGTCGAGGAATTTGAGGGAGTTACTGGCATTTATGCAGCACGAGGACTAAACAGCAACTGAACACTCATTTTCAGCCGTTATTTGAAGGTATTTGCTTATTTTTTTCATGATTTTGAAACCTTATTTTATACACTTTGATTTTTTGTGTCAGTTTCATTTGCCTAGGTGGTAAATAACATGCTTTTCTGTGGTGTGACAAACTCAGAGCTTATATTTAATATTGCTTTACACTGACTTTGAAACAAAAATGTGGCAAAATTTTACTTAATGTTTCTGCTGCAGCATCTGCATGTGCCGCCATTTCATCTCACTCTGACACCGGGAAAATATGGCCAAACAGACGCCCTCGTCTTCTCATCTCACACGTTACATTAGTTCACCTTGACTCCCTTTGACTCGCCCTCTCATTCTTCTCTTTCAGCTTTCCCAACAAAGCAAACCTACATCAGCTACAGCAACCATGCAATCTAAGGGACAAAGGTTCTTATCATAATTCAGGATTTCCACCCTGATGGAGAAAAAACACAAAGTGGAATTTCACGCGGCCGGCAAGAAAAAAAAAAAAAAAAATCATTGTTCGGGTGGAGATCACAGAAGCGTTGCCCAAAGACGTGACATGGCGAAGAAGAGACCACAGGGACGGACAAAACAGGGGACCAGAACAGATAACAGTACAATTGTAAGGTTCCATCTTCTGTCTGCCTCACAAGAATACCACACACACACAAAAAAAGAAAAATGAAAAATACTTGCATGGCAGAGGCCTGGAGATTGAAGGATGGCGCTTTCCTTTTGAGTGTTTACATTTCAGCTATGCCCTCTTTCAAAGACCTCTGTCATCCAGAGCAGCGCTGACTGAAACTGAACTGAAACAAAGAATATGTTCAGGTGTTCTCAATGTTGTCTGCCAGTTTTTGCAAACTGTAATTAATCTTAAAACCTTCAAGGCATCACAAGGGATTAATCAACACCAAAAAGGCATGAAAACATGGTCCATGGATTTCTAAGAGGGGCTTGTTTGTTTTTTATTTCTAAATGTATTCCAGTCTCACGAGACAAAGGACTGGAAACGGTGATCATCTCAACAATGCAACAAATCTCCAACAAGACTCCATGTATTTTTATTTTCTCTTCCAGGTTTCTGCTGAGTTAATACGAATGACTACACGTATAAGATGGTATCTGCCGATTTTGAGCATGCCAGTTTCAACATCCTGTGTTGTGTTGTTAAAAAAAAATATAAGAAAAAGAAAAAACAATATCTTTGGAATGCGTTTAAACTCTGTTGCAGCGTTGTTAAACAATTGTTTGGGCCCGAGCCTATTGTGCGTTAAAAACTGTTCTCAAATGGTGAAGGTCTAGTGAGTGATTATTTATCTGTGCTTAAGTGAGGCCATGATTTGTATTACCAGCTAGCCTACGGCTGCCACTGCCCTCCGCATACCTGTATGTGCTTTGAAACAGCAGCTCGTGGTTAAAATAAACAGTATTTTAGCCAGGAGCTCTTACTGTAAGCTGTCATCCAGGATGACCCCGCCCCCCCCATCACTGCCACCAGCTCTTCTCTTGGTCACATGTCGTGTAAGGGTAAAGCTTAGCTGTACAGATCCATTAGGAGGGGAATTAAGATGAAGTATGCCCTTGAGAGGATCGTGCAATATGCCCTGAAGGTGATATCCATAATGGACCAGCTACTGAGAAAATTCATTACTATACATGTTCTCCTCGGGCACTCTCATGATAAGAAGGAGGTGTCAGGAAGTTGTAAGGCTTTTCAACAAATGAAAATCTAATTGCAAAAGTATACAATATCTCTATCAATCACCCCGAGCTGGCTGAACAGATTAATAGTTGGCTTCGTGCAGTATAAAAGCCCTCTAATGTCTTGGGGAAAAACATTGTGGGGTCATTTGTGTTGTGAATTCAATGCTGCTTTTCATGCCTCCTTCTGTATTACTTTCAACACCATTTGTGTTGCAGAATAAAATGTGAGTGCTGACCAAATTAAATGGCAAGTTAATGTATGTTATTAAATAGATTGATGATGTCTGCTTTATGTCCTGACATATCCTAAAATTGGGGAAAATGTACAAAAAGATAACAGTGCCTGGCTATCTGACTATGTATTTGTAAAACCTCATGAAAACTAATGAAGTGTGTGAAGCATGTTTAGTTTTTTTTATACAAAATTTTATTTCTATTAAAAATGTTTTCAAACTTCAACATCCATTTTCAGGTTTGTGTGAGAAATCTACAGGTTTGTTTGTTCATTAATTTTACCATTAGTTTTAAAGAACCACTCACTGCAAAATCAAATATACATATTTTTCCTCTGGCCTGTAGGCTGTTTTTCCATCTAGGTAGTTTGGTTTGAGTTTCCAAGTTCTGGAGCGATCATCCATACAGATGTCTGCCCTCTCTCTATGGAATAAATCCATGTGAGCTCAACAGCAGATACTCTCTTCAGAAATCATGACTCGGTCAATCGAGAAAATCCGCAGATTGTCGTGAGCAGTTTCATGTACGAACTGTATTCTTGCTAGAAAAAAAAAAGTATTTTCTACAGCAGAAAGAAAGTGGATCCAGTAGATTCTACCATGAAAAGTAGTTCTGTAAGAAAGAAAAGAGTTTTGGTAGATTTCACAGCAGAAAGAAAGTAGATCTAGTAGATTCTACTGCCAAAATAAAAGTAGTTCTGGGAAATGCTACCACAGAAATAGATTCTACCACGAAAAGTAGTTCCGGAAGAATCTACTGCAGAAAGAAAACAGTTCTGATATATTCTACCACATAAAGAAAGTAGTTCCAGTAGATTCTACTGCAAAAAGTAAGATGTTTCAGTATATTTTACCATAAAACGAAAGTAGTTCTGGCAAATTCTAATGCACAAAGAAAGTAGTTAAGAGATTTTACAGCACAAAGAAACAGTTCCAGTAAATTCTACTGCAGAAAGAAAGTGGTTCTGCTAGATTCAAAAGAAAGCAGCCCTGGTAGATTTTGCTTTGTGCACCACAAGCTGAGTGCCATTTAGGTCCATAATATCAGAGAGAAGGCAGACAACTCTACGACTGATTTCTCCAAAACTCTGCAACTCACATCAAAGCTATAAAGATGGATAAACAGCACTACAGGTAAGAGAATATATATATTTATATATATATATATAATATATATATATATATGTATACATATATTTGATTTTAGGGTGAACTGTGCCTAATAATGAAGGGAGGAATGCTTTCTAACAGTCTTTTACGATCAGTGCGTGATTTAAAAAAAAAGTGTTATCAGTGTTGTCATTAGCAAACCTACACTATCTTCAACCACATGATTGGCAGAGCTTCTCTGTAAGTGTTTTTTATTCCTGTTGTAAACTAATAATACCGATTAAAAATCAGTTTGTCAGGCCTGAGGAAGAAAGACAATGGCTGCCATCCTCTGAATAATATGTTGCCACAATTGCTCTGATAATAGCACTGGAAGGACAGAGAATTGGTGGAGGGAAACATGAAATTATTGTAAATGAATGGTTAGCTGCGACTTGAATGCAAGGCCTCTGCATGCAACGAGCTCTCAGGATCTATCATCTTCCCCACGCCTCCATGAAACTGCGGCCCACTATACAAAAGGCTTGAAAAATAACAGTTGTTGCATAGCAAGTGTGCTAAACGCATGCCCAAGTGTTAGATTGCTGCTGTGCAGAGCACAGTATATATCATCTTCACACAGCAGAGACAGAATGAGGCGTCTGAAATGTTTAGTCTCATGAGACTACAAGGGTTTACATGTCATACACTCTTGTTGGTGATTTTTTTCCCTTTTCTTCAAACAGATTTAAAAACGTATCGCTGCAGTCTGGCAGCAACAATAAAGAACACATGATATCGTAGCTATTTAAAAGGGACAGTTCACCCCAAAATACATATTTTTTTCCTCTTAAGCCCCTTTTACACTGGAAAAGCCTGGAATTTTAAATTGGCAAATATGTAGGAACCCTGTATTTTCTTTCTACCAAATTACACCCATCAACCATATCACCACGCAGAAGGAAGGGTGCATTTACTCATGGATGAGAGGTCACGCCTCAGCTGACAAAGCTGCATCAGTGTTTACATCCTGCAGTCTCACAAGCACAAGCCTCATTTAAGTAAAATGATGTAAATTATTTAGGCCAAAACATTAAAATTAACTCACTAGAATCAAAATCAGCAAAGACAGGAAGCTGCAGTATCACATTCTCATGCTGCACACAGTATTGACAATTTAGTACAAAGTCACAGTTCATCTGAACTGTAAACTGCACTGTGCCACTCTGACTTTTGAACTGAAGAAATAATTAACACAAAAACAAGCAAACACTTTCTGGCTGACTGCCAAATAAAATCTATGTACGGGAGACACTGCAGGACTCTGGTGTGGGATACTAATGAATAAATCAGTAAATCAATACATTATTAATAAATAACACTTGGCCACAGCCGACACAAGCTGCAAATAACTTTGTTCCTTGTTCCTCGAGACCTACAAACTGCAGTAATCAGTCCCACATGGATCTTAAACAAGTTTTGTGATTATCGGGACCCAAAAACAAGTGAATTTGAAGTCGCTTCTCTGGAATACATCCACAGACAAAACGACAAATTTTGGGGAGAATTCAGCATCTCTTACATTTACTCAAAAAACCATATAATGCATGTAGCTCAAAAATATTCAGCGTCTACGCAGAAGAAACATATAACATGAATATAGTGAAAAAGTATGGTCACTTATATTCTGCCACACCTTAAATATGTGCAACTGCACTGTAATATTAACAAAGGGCTTTTTTTATCTTGCAAAAATATCATGCTGTGCATACTGTGTAGGAATCCAGACATCACTAATCTCATTAGATTAAACAAATCCACCTTTTCCAAACAAGTGGGACAACACAAAATGACCCAACATAAAGAGAAGAATACCGATGTTTGCTGATACTTTTCTTTACTACAGTCCATCTACGACTGACTAAATCATTCCAATCTTCTCCCATGGTTTCAATGAAAACTCTACAATTCAAACCAATAGCAATATATCATAATAAACCAGTTAAACTGTAAAAAGGCTCAAAAAAGTTGATGATTCAACTTATCGTTTGAGAAGCTCCCAAGTCGACCTTCATTTTGTCAGTCAAACCTCGGCCCTCGCACTGTTTTACAGCAGTAAACAGAGCAATGCAGGACCAGAAGCACGGCAGGCTGTAAACTTTACAAACTGAGTCTCAAAATGACCACAAACCACTAGACTAACTGTGATGGTAGCAGAGAAGAGGTTTTTGTTTGAAAATAAACGCAGAACTCTACTGCTGTCCACTGTGACTGACTCCTCGGCTGACAGGTGGGAGAGACACTCTGTGGCGTGCTGGGATTTTATACTATGAGCAGGACACACCCTTTTACTTTGTGTGGAAATCTGAAGTTTTCACATCACAGATGACAAAGAGGCATTAAAAGGACTCATGTAGGTTGATATAGGAGGCATTAGACCGAAAAAAAAAAAGGAATAAAATAGTCAAATCTTCATATTGAACAACCGATTCTGATTCGACTGACAGAAGTTGGGCACAGCCCTAAACTGTACAGTACAGTCCGTGCTGCTGTACCACTACTTCTCTTAAAAGCTAAACTCAACTCCAGCAACGCGGTAAGTTGACTCAAGTTGATCACGTCATTACTAAACTTCTGTTGCTTTTGCCGTCCATCATTTGGGGCTGGTCTGTATGTGAGACACAGTACAAGGCTAAAACACACCAACACTGAGCAGCTGCTCCTATTATTTTCTCTGTATAAGACCCACACCTGGAGGTTCACGTGCCGTCCTGTGACATTTCACGCCACTGTCCTATTTCCAGTGTCACAGCCACTGAAAAACTTTGTTGCTTTGTTGCTTGCTTTTCACCTGAGTTTCAACTATTTCACTTGCTCCTACATCTGCGAGGTAAAAATTTAAGTACATAAACTCCACTCCCTCCCTGCAGCCCAGCTCCCCAACCAGCTCATCTCCTCCTCTGCTCCCCTGGCAGCTGGTTTGCCTCTCCTCACCTCTGTCTCTTGTGTACATATAACACTGGAGAGACTAGTTGTTGAGATTGAGAAATATCCTGAGCTATGTACAGTATGCTGTGTGCAGCTGACACGCTGTGGCACGATGCTTCCTGTTGGTGCTCTGGGTGGCACTTGACACACATCGTATGACGCCCTGTGATGCTGCTCTGGCTGTGTGTTTTCACATGATTTCAACATACATTAAAGGTACTCTGTGCAGTGTTTGAACATTAGCGTCTCAATGCTGCAATGTTTTTAAGAGTGGGTCTGTGTTATGTTTGTTTCACATGACACCCAGTGCAGTCCTTCACAGTCCTTCACACTATACTTACTGATAATTGGTGGTGGTAACATACCATTAAATGTAGCAGTGTGCCAACAAAAGCAACACAGAAGAAGTTTGCTAGTAAGTAAATACAGATGAAAACAATTTAGGTTCCAATTATTCAAAAATCAGATCTGCAAATGTTTTGACGAGGAAGAAACACATTCAACAAATGTTTTAGTGCTCAAGGATACACACTGGGGATGCACAATAGTTTGTTTTTTTTAATCAGCTGACACAATAACTGATCATTACCTGCTCCTCACTGCCGATGTCAATAAGAAAAGCAATCATTTTATATTAAATGCTATGACATAATCTGTCAAATAAGTTATAATTAATTTCAGAATTGGAATAATAAATAATTCTATAAATCTCCCATTATCAGCCAATAATTTATATTCACTGTGCATGCTATATGTTTTGGTGAAAGACAAGATGGATGGTTGGATGGATGGATGGATTGATTCATGGATCGGTGCTCTAACAGATAAGTATCAGATGAAATACTAGACAAAATACAAACAACAAAAAAAAACCTTCTCTGGAATGACTTTTTGAAATTACGTCTGCAGCAGAATCCTCACAGTGCACATCAGCTCCAGCCAGCAGAGACTTCAGCTTCTATAACTAAGGACTTCCCTCTCGACCGTGGAGAAGACAGGAGAGTATGTATTTTTTCCTCCAACAGCTGGCCTCTCCTCGCCTCAAGTGCGCCTGAGCCTGAAAGCCAGCAATTTTCAATAAACTTGAGGAATATTTAGGACAACTTGAGATGTTGTTCGGCGGTATAATGGCAAAACATATTCAGAAACAAAATTTCTGTGGCACTCGTAACTACACGACTACTGAGGGGTTCAATGCAATCTATTCGACTGTGTAATTGCAGATGGGGAGATGCACATGCTCAGACAGAGGTGGAGAGGTTTATCCACTAAGCTAAGGACTTATGAACTGATGACACTATGAATGGTACAACGACGCCACGTCGTTGATGAGGAATCTCATGATGAGAGAGCAGACAACAAAATCCATACTGCTCCTGAGCCTAGACCCCCTCCTCATCATCGCTACGTGATCACAGTGACAATGACAGCTCCTTCAGATTAGTGGAGTGAATTAATTCAAATACTGCTCGTACAGCAGTGGGAAATACATGCCCACAAAACCCATCACACAAGGACCGGATCATAGTGCAATTATTAATCCTTTCATATGTTCTTGAAATGGTCTCGGCACACTTTCCTAGGACAATTGTACCATGTTATAGTCTGCAAAGAGTGTTAAAGCAAACCATCTTTTCTCACAAGAAGGCTCTGAAAAAGTAATTTCATTTGGTTGAACCAATGAATAACAATTTATTTTCATTAACCATTTAAACTTCAGCTAATTGCAGTGGATGGGGACGGAGTCAAAGCTATCTGCAGCAGTAAAAGCGCCAACGCTGGGGCAATCCTCAACTTGTAAGTGGGCCGTTCTACCAATTTGGTGCAAATTGCTGTCCCACAATCAAAAACCAAAGTTAAAAAGCATTTAGTGTGCAAACCTTAGATGTTTACTAGGATCCTTCTGTTACGTACTGAAACCTAAAATAATACTTGAGATATCAGTAAGCTTGATACACACAAAAATTATGAAAATTTTGCTAAAAATGCTAAAAAATGCTATTTTTTTCCATTGTTGTATTAAACAGACCTTTTTGATTTTTTTGAAAGTGAAGGTCAGAAACTACATTTATTTTGTGAAGGAAAACAGGGAGAGCTGCACTGAGTCAAAAAAGTGTTGGCGGCCTGAAAAAAAAAAAAAAAAAAATCAGGTGCTCTTTAAGACAGAAACAATAATTAGATTTAAATAAAACAAACACTGACTGTCCTGCTTGCTGAAAATGAAAGTAGAAAGTAATAGATGGCAGAATTAATAAAGGATTTTTAATTTATCATCAGAGTGCCTCCGATCTTTCCAGACGGCAATCAATTACTTTGTGTTTTCATTTTCAGCACGCTGGACAGTCATTGTTTGTTTTATTTTCATACATTTATTTTATATTTTATTTGTCAGCACTGAAACAGGCTATGTTTGGAGAGTCCAGCTGCTCAGACTGATTTTAGCCCCACCCGTACATTTTTGATCTGGAGGTATGTCTGTGTCCCTCTGACTCAATGTGTGTTCAAAAGTCTGAAAACCAGGGTGTAAGTTTAAGGAATGTCACTAACAAACACTTTTTTTCTGCAATTTTGCAACCTTTTTGGGGGGTTTAATTGCAGAAAATTTAGTTTATATGTGTGTTCAGCTGCTGTGCGAGCTAACCACATGCTGACTAACATCTAATTTTGAGATCGGCTCAAAATGATCTAAAATTGTCACAACCGAAACATGTGATGACCTTTCAGCTGTGACATCGTTGTTTTGGTTGTTACAAAAGGGAACAATTAATCCTTTATTTGGGGGAGATAAACAGCATTTTTTCACAGTTATGCAAATTATGCTGCATGTGTTGTTTGGATACCAGCTAAAGTGTGACTCTCAAAAGATTGTCACAACCGAAATATGGGATGTTTTGTCAATGGATGTTTTGTATTAAGTTATCAACTAAGATGACGAAATATTTTTAGAATGTAGATGTAAATGAAAAGGGACCAGTCACCCCTAAATCAAAAATACATATTTTTATTATTCTATTTATCATCCTCTTTACTTGTAGGGCCATTTATGCATCTAGATAGGTTTGGTGTGTGTTGCAGAGTTTTGGAGATGTCTGTCGCCTCTACGACATAATTGGACTAAATGGCACTTGACTTGTGGTGCTTAAAACACCGAAAAAAAACATTTGAAAAATTCAAAACCAGTGTCTCTTTCCAAAAATCATGACCCGGCTCCTCAAGATAGTTCTTTCTAGTAGAAAGATAGTAGTTCCAGTAGATTCTAAAGTTGTTCTGGTAAACTCTACTGCAGACAGAAAGGAGTTCTTACATGAAACTGCTCAGGACAAGGTCTGTGGATTATCTTGAGTAACAGGGTCATGATTTTTGGTATCAAGTGGCATCTAGTTCCATTATATTGGGGATAAGGCGGACATCTCTACGGTCGATATCTCTAAAACTCTACAACTCACACCAAAACTGTCTAAGTTGATAAACAGCACGAAAAGGCAGGGCGAAAAGACGTATTTTTTAATTCTAGAGTGACCTGTCCCTTTAATAGGCCAATAAAACCCTTCTCATTATGTCAAGTATTTCAGAAGTGACAAATTCTGGGAGAGGAAAAATATTCCAAAACTGTCTGAAAATACAATATAAGAATTAACTGTGCAAAAATGTGTACCTTGAATGTTATACAGCTGACATACATAAAAAGTTTTGGGGGAAAGATACTGTTATTTTAAGGTGTTTAGCACTCTGACTTGAACCAGTTCTGTAGAATGGCCCAAGTGTGAATAGCTGAGCAGATAAAATGTGTATCCACTCCGCAGAGTCCTTTCCTGCGCGCACCTGAAGATAATACAATGCAACTGCCCTCAGGTGACAGAATGAGCGCAGGAGCACATTTGTCTAGAATTGAGCACCAATATACAGCAGGATTGAGAGAGGCAATGCAGTGATGTTTTCTCTCAAGGGGCCTTTGACTGAGCTCTCTCAGCTGTGCAGCACTGCGTACCGTCATAAACACACTCAACACTGACAATACCGCTTCGCTGTAACAAAAAAAAAAAAAAAAGTCTGATCGAGAGAGTGATTTTTCCAAGAGAAGGGAGACAGTCGCAAAGGCTTCAACGATTCACTGCGGACGGTGATAGAGGAGCGATCTTAAGGGAAAGAAGTGCCTGTGAATGTATGTATGAAGCAAAATAACAAAGTAAAAATAACAAAAAATAACAGTGCAGGCTCTCAGTATGACATGAAGAATCAGAGGCTGACATCTCCTCAAATATTCAACTAACATTTCATTCACCTTTTGTCTTTGATAGTGATGAGTGATCAGAGACGTGTGCTACTGTAGCTTATACACAGTGCATACACTATGTTGCTAGGAAACAGTAGCTCATGAATATCCTGCAGTTATTGCACAATCAAAGCAGTAATGTTCTGATAGTTCAGTAACTGTGCAAAAGCTAAATGCTGGAAGGTTTCCTCCCTTCAGGACAAACACTGAGAAATAATTAAACACATAAATATTCTTAGGTGAATAGATAACTTTAAATACAGGAACACATTTCAATGCAGTTGTTGCACTGTAACATAGTAATATGCTGATAGAGATGCACCTTTTTGTAAAGTTAATCTAATGTGCAACTTTTTCATTCATGTGTTGCACCTTCATTTACTTCACACCTCCTATTCTGTCTCCTGTCTCTCCATTTATTCTATTTTGTTCCTGAATGTATCAGAGATGCACGGATATGGAATTTCAGAGATAACAACAATAACCATTAATTGTCGATATGAATATAACATTAGGGCTGCAGCTAAAGATTATTTTCATTATTGATTAATCTGCTGATTATTTTCACATTTAGAGAAAGTTAAAAATTGTGAAAAATGCTCATCACAGTTTCCCAGAGCTCAGCTCGAGATAACAATCTTGCAATTACAAATTTGTGAAGAGGGGAAATAAAGGTTAAATTTTGTACATTTCACAAATTGTACAGTATCATTTCCCACAGTCAATAGTTTTCCTAAATTTGTAGTCAGCAGTAATTCAATAACATACAAAAAGATGTTTTTACTGACATTGTTCTTTTTCTTTCAAAGGCTGACGCTCAATCAAGATGGGGCGGCACAAAGACCAGGCAGCGGTTTCATTATCTCTCACCAATTGGCACTATTTGTTTGTTGTTTTTCAATGTAATTATTACATAATGGATTTCATTATTCTGTATACCTGAGTATTACAGACATTAAACGATTTAATTTATAAAATTCTACTTTTTTCTGATTGGCCAAAAAATCCATGAAAGACCAAAACCAACAATGTGTTACTCTGTTACATTATCCAGATAAGAACACAAATGTGATCAGATCACTTTATTGTGTTTGGATCTCAGGCAGGTATGAACACAATGTGTAGAACAATCTGGATAAAGTGATGATAGATAGATAGATAGATACAGATCACATTTTACCACCAGGTGTAAGTGGGGTGTCATATTTTCCTTACATGTTTGTGACACTCCCGAGGCTGTAAAAAAAAAAAAAAAAAAAAAAGCTAGAAATACGTTGTCTCAATAATTTAAAAAAGCCCTGTAATTTTCTAAAACAGCTAGGCACAATAGCTTTAAACAAATGTTTCTCAAACACGATTAAATAGTGCATTTGTTGGAAAAGTTAGTATTTTAACCCAGTAAGGGCCACAGTTGCAAAATTGCATACATCCCTTTTAGCTATTAAAAAATAATCTATACATGTTTACATGTTGACATAGTCAGTGGGTCCTTGTCTATTGTTTATCTGCACAATCATATTGGATGGATGGTAAACGTGTTTATAAGTCTTCTTTTTAGTATTTTACATTTTATTCTATTTTTTATTTCATTTGTATTTGCATTTATCCATCACTATTTTCCTACCTGTACTTTTGAACCTTTGAGCTGCTGTAATGAGTAAATTTCACCGGTGTGGGATCAATAAACTTCTATCTTATCTTATCTTATCTTGGGTCTGGCCATCTGACCGTGAACTCACACAACATCCAAACTTTCCTCCAAGCTCATCTCTGTTTTATTGAACTGGATTTGTCAAGATACAAGTCAGTAATGTGCCTTAAATATTTCTGGTTATTATTACAGTTTCTGCGACGTGTAGATTTATGCAAGATCTGATGATTTTGAGCTTCTTATGTCTGTGTTGCTACTCTACAACACTGGCTGAGGTACCTTACACATTACAGAGGGGCACTGCATCACTCACATAGAGAAAGAAAATACTTGTGGAAATATAATGTCTTGGATGATTCTTTATGACTAAGTTATAATTGTGTTGTTTTTTTTTTGTTTTGTTTTGTTTTTTAAATTATATTTAGACTAGAATTTAACAAGTTATTCTGCAGTATTTACAACTCTCTCTGGCAGCAGGACGGTGTGTTGTCTCAAAATAAACTAGTGCTCCTGTTCACGGTGATGCAGGCGCATGTCACTCAGTGTGACTCATTGATGTGTTTTTAATATTTTATAGATGACAATGGAGGTCAGTGCCACAAAGGAATTAGCTATATCCGGCTTTGGCAACGCAGCAAATACATGTAAGTAGGATGATTTCAAAGACTTACTGACAAGAAAAAGTAGAATATCACCAGATTTTCTGATGAACATGCTAACAGGCATCAATGTAATTAATTTCACTGATCTATCTGCCTGTGATATTATTATACTCGCAGTGTTAACTCACAGTCACAGAAGATATGCAGTTATTGTAAGAAAAAGCTCCACACCATCAGATGTAATTATCAGCTAAACTTCCACTCTGGAAACAATAACCATAATTAATTTTCTCATTTATCTGAGAATAATTTATTAGCCACTGTTGTATTGCACATTCCATGCATGTACGCAGATTTCATTTCATTTATTACTGATATTTTATTCATTTTTCAGGGACTATGTACAATATTAGACCTACTGTAAATGTTGCCTTTTGATGTATTGTACCAAGCTGATTTTCATTTGTAATCCCTTGGCAGGTTGCTATGTATGTACAATACCAGAACATGTATTTATTTTACAATGTACACCATGGTTTCTGCAGCCAGAAATGCCCACTGGGATGACTGAAGTTCTGTTTCATCCTCCTTTTATTGAGACAGCGTCCCTGCATGTGATGGAGTCATACCAATTGTCTTCTCCTTTACTAATAAGGTTGATTCAGATTTAATTTATTTCATTAGCTTGTCTGAAGCAGTTATCTGTTTCTGCCATTATGAACCATATGTAACTGTCATCCACTGCAGACAAAGACGTCATTAGTCATTTTATCTCCAAGGTTGTGCGGTTATAAAGAGAACACACTCGTCTGTCTTTAGCACACAGCCGGCGATCATCTCGACTGTGAAGTCCACTGAACGACGCCTCTAATTGAGCCCGAGGGAAGGCGGGGGGACCAGACGAGTGCAGCCTGTATGCAGAGATCCCCAGGTTAGAGAGACACTTGGGTAGCATGTTTCCCTCAGGGAGTGAAAAAACAAGTGTGAGGAGGTGGGTAAAGCCTTTACAATGAAAGTAGGCCATCCTAACAAGGACTGGGAAACACTGTGACAGTAGAATACAGAGCCGAGTATACCGCAGCCAGGGTCTCTCATATTCACTGCCAATATTGCTTTTATTTGCCATGCACCATTTCACTCGCTCCTTTAAGCTCTGCCGACCTCAAATGCATTACCATGATGTATGGTAAATATACTTCTTTAGGTTCTCTGTCAGTGGGCTGCTTCACTTCAACCATCTGGGTCTTGGTTTTTCAAAACACAACAAAGACATGTTGGCATCTGAGCAGTTTCAACAAGACAGAGCCACGTGTCAGCATTTACATGGTATTCCTTTAACCAACGTTTGATTCATTTCTTTTATGTTTCATGCATCAGTGTATTCATATTTAATTATGTTTGAATTTCCATTTCTGAACTGCAACTTCTCTTTTTGGACCCTTACATGTATCATTTCTTTATTAATATGACTTGGAGAAATTGTTTTCTGATACGTCACATTTACAGTGTTACTAGACAACAGTACAGCACAGTCTTTAGCCACTCCAGTGTCGTGGCTCTGAGTCCACCACTTCAGTCTAAACTGAGATATCTCAGCGCCTACACTGGATGGATGAAGTTTTGCCATGACATTTTGTAAAGGCATTTGTGATGCCCCGCGGATGTATCCTACTGACTTAAATCCTCTAGTGACACCATGAAGTAGACATCTGTGGTTTTGAGAAAAATATCTCAGCAACTATTGGGTGGATTTGCTATACAATTTCCATGCTCCCTTTAGATTTTTTTTATGTAACACCACTACCAGACCATAATTTAACTTTTTCCAGTACTTTGTTTTATGACTAGGGCTGCACCAAATGATTATTTTTTCGATTAAAAGATTAAATTTATCAGAGGCACTGTCGCTGTATCCTGGGCTTATTGCCACCCAAGATGATTGTGATTGGTTTAAAGAAATTGGTTCAGTCATACAGCGAGACAGAGGTGTGGTTATGCGAGACATTACATTACAGTACACCTAGTTAACATCTGCATGTTAGCATTGCCACTTGAGGAAAGCTGATCTTAGCATTTAGCTCAAACCACCACTAAGACTCTTGCAGGTAAGTGACAAAGTGAAGTATACACAAAGCCAGCAGAATGCATACTAAATATGGTCGATTTTTGAGTGTGCTGTTGATGCACACTGTCCTCCCACAATGCAATGTGGGAAGGAAATGAGCTGCTCTCAGCCAGAGAAAATTTATGATGGGCAACTCCACCTGTGTTCTTTTTGTGTTTTTCAGATGGAAATGCGGAAAGCGGTCAACACTCTTAGCCTGAGGGGTTTATACTATGTACATCATCATGCAGAAACGAACATCAGGTCACGTGGGAAAACTATTTTTCAGAAGGGCTTGGGAAAAGAACATTTTGAGGCTAAGGCATACATACTTAAACCAAAATTTGAATGTCCAAATTTTGATATGTAAGGAAGCTACAGAATGATACAAAAACCTCAAAAAAAAAAAAAAAAAAATCTTAGAAAACAAATAACTAAGTGGTAAATCTTAGGAAATCATCAGTTTTATTGGCTTTGCAAAGTTGCAGTCTGCATGACATCTGATATCACATACATCACTTTCTGTTAGTGGAAAATGGTAGAAAGTTCATTTTTTGTATACTACCTGCTACAACTGTATATGTATATATTGTACGATACAGACAGAGCTAGTCTTGTCTGATACAAACCAGATATAGCCAACTGGTGTGTGTTGTGTGTGTGGTCTTTCTGGGCTCTTTGTGGTGTGCTGAGTGGTGAACCTACTGTATGATTTACCAACCCGACTAAAACTGTAATGTAGAACCAGTGAGTCTGGAAAAGCTGCAATTACACAAGCAATGACTCACCCTCACAATGACTTATTATTTCTGTTGACCTCAAAGAAAAAAAAATCCAAATGTTCAGAAGCCGTCAGTTAAAATAAAGCAGTACACAGTATCACCATTCAGACTCTTAATTCACACTATCATTGTTGACTGGCTGCAGAACACGGTTTCTTTGCTTTTGTTGTGGAAGTCTCTCAGGACACCTCTCATTCTTTTGTTGCACCTCCCCTCTGTGCTGAGCATGTGAAAATAACAGGAGCTGGTGGAGGGAGGGAGCTATTTCTGAAGTACAAGCTGAAACCCAGCTGAAGAAAGTGTTGAGGCATTGATATTGATCAACAATCCTACCATTCAGTTTGTGCTTTGGAGGATTAAAAAAATCCTACTTATTGCTATTTTAAATCAAATTCATCTTTGTTATCACTAAGAGTTACTGGTTTTATGATAAAAGTGGTAAAATTCCTGAAGGCTGGTGTTACAATTTTAAATTTCGACTTTAAGTAAAACCATGTTTTATCACTCTTTGGAAATTCACAGGGATAAATGTCCAACATCAACCAAAGTAAGCAACGGCCTCCCATACACAGGCTCAGCAGCAACGTGGGTGTGTTGTGTGTTAAAGAAAACAACGACATCGCAAAGGACACAGTGTCATAAGTTCAAATTGTTGAGAGGTTTTCAATATAAAACTTGGTGAAATGTTTTTTTTTTTTGTGCGTGTATCAGTACTTTTTGAACATTTTCAGCACATTTGAATAAAACTTAATAATGATGATAACCATGATGATTTCAGTCACTGTAATCGTGAACGTGAATTTTCAAACGGTTTCATCTCTACTACATAGTTTGACAAAATTATCTTGATTCCAGTGAAACTGATGACTCGTTGATTGACAGAAAATTAGTAAACAACAATTCTGATAATCTAGTAATCATCTTTTATAGATTAGTCATTTATCAAGTAAAATAGCTAAATCCAACCTCTCCAATGTGAAGATTTGCTTCTTTTCTCTCTTTCACAACATTTGCAAACTGAATATCTTTGTGCTTTGTGTCTGCCGGATAAAAACAGGACATATCCTTAGACTCTGAGAATCCTTGGGCTCTGAGATTCTTTTGTAACATTTGCAAACTGAATGTCTTTAAGTTTTGTAAGTGTTTCTTTGGAAAAAAAAAAAAACAGATCATCTGAAGATATAACCTTCAACTCTGAGAAACTGTAAGACAGTGTAAATTGTGATTAACATTTTCAAGAATATGCAATTGTTTGAAAGAATAGTGGATTAAAGTGAGCTCCCACCTTTTGATCAACACTCAGGACTGTGCCTCAAGTTAAAGGGATAGTTCGGATTATTTGAAGTGGAGCTGTATGAGGTACTTATCCAAAGTCATTGTAGAGTACATGGCGGTCAGCATGTCCTCAGTTTGTAGAAGCAGAGAGGAGCACCAGCGTAGAAACAAAACGATGTAGTGCTGTGGGCAGGGTCAGCAGCACAAATATTTTAGCCACTTAAAAAAGGCCATAAAAAAAATCAAACTAGCTTGAGTGTATGTTGTATTTTCAGTGCTTTCCTTTGCCATCAGACAACATTTTTTGATGGGAAACTACCATTACATAAGCCAAACATCACTCCCTGTGGCTCAACCAGAATCCCTAATTTTGCCTTACAAAACATGAGAGTTACTTGCTTTATATTTGGCTTATGTAATGGCCGTTTCCCATTGGAAAAGCCTTTCTGACAGCAAGGCAAAGCAAGTTTATTTATATAGCATATTTCAGACACAAAGTTAATTCAAAGTGCTTTACATAAACATATTAGGGGTGTAACAATTCACTCATGCATCCGATGCATCAGGCTTTAATGTTAAGATGTGGGTGCACTGATTCAAACGGCTTGTATCAATAAAAAGCTGAAAGTAAATCAGAAAAAAAAATAATGAAGCACTAGTGTATCAATATATCTCATTAGGATGCACACATGCTTCATTTTTGGCACCAAGGATCTGCTGCTGTAACTTTCCTAAAAAGCATTTTAAACAGTTTTAAAATATTGTTCATAGATTCTCATTTAGGCTTCAGTATCTCATTTACACGAGACTCATAATAAGATGTTAACACCACTGTAATGTCTCCTTCTCTCTGTCTCTCCTGTTACTGGCTTTAGTAAAACTATCAGTATTTCTTCTTGCAACTAATAGCACCCTACCAATACACACATCGCATTGTTTCACATCACGGCAGGGCCGAATCGTATCGTACCAAATCATTAGCCAGTTAAAAATGTCTAGGATGCATTATATCGTTGAACATGTATTGGGGTGCGCACTGAATTGTCTCAGTCAGTGAGATGCACACCCCTAAAACATACGCAACAAAAATAGATAATATATTTGATTTAAAGGGAAAAAACAAACAAATAAGCACATACACGCCAAAAACAAACAAGAAAATGGTAAGATAAAGAGGTGAAAATATTCTAAATCATATTCTAAACATACCATACACTTAAACTGATATTGATTTTTTTTAAGCGAGTCTTTCTTAGGTGGCAAAAATGAGTTTTGCTGTTGATCCTGTTCACAGCAGTTCATTGCTTAGCCTCTATCACCAGTACTAGAGATGCGTGATCCACTTTTTTCACTTCCAATCCAATTCTAATACTTGAATTTGGATATCTGATACTATACTGATACCAGACTCTTTTTTCTTTATCATTACGCATCATTGTTATTATTGTTGTTGTTGTTGTTAATAATAATAATTATGATGATGATGATAATAATGATAATAATAATAACAGAAGTAGTATGATGTTCATGGACTGTGTTTAGTGTTCACTTCATCTGGAGAGTGTGTTTAGTCTCCATGTTGCCAGGTTTTTTGTTGTTGTTGTTGTTGTTGTTAGTGTTTGTAATGCATTTTTACAGAGCATCTTGGTTTATGTTGTAATTATAATTTTTTCGCTGGTTAAAGTTTTAATCATGAGTGAGGCGGCTAGTACATTTCCTCACTCTAGCTGTATGTTGTAACATGGTTTTGTGTCTTCTATGATACATAAGAGATGCTATGCTGTTATTTATCTTAAGTTTTGCGATGTGTGGTGCATAAATTTCAATTAATAACACTGTAGGACTTAGTAATCATATCACTACATGGATTTGTGTCATTATTCCGATATCCGATGATTGAAATATCAGCCCTAATACTGATATTGGATCAGATCCATCTCATCTCTAACTGCTTCTCCAAACTGAGGATGTTCCAACCACCATCTACTGAAGGCAACACACTGACTTTGGATAAGTACCTCATACAACCAAACTTCAAAAGACCCAGACTATCACTTTAACATTACATATTTTATTTCATCACAAATTCTGTTTTTATGTCTACGAATCCCTGCACTTCAAAGAATACCCAGTTTTGAGGGCAAACAGGTACAGTAGTGGAGCCGGTGAGGATGTGAGTTAAAATAGTAAATGGGAACTTCACTGGAGTGGTAATTGCCTTGTATGTATAACAAATGAAATGACAAAGTGGACAATGAGTATTCGGGGAGGATCCACATTTGTCTTCGCCCACGAGGGACTATACATCAACTTAGTTTGTGAGGACTTTGCTAAGAAGTAGGTCAAGTCTAGATAGAGGTGAACTCAATCCCTGAAGCTGTTAAAAATCATGATTTATTGCGAGCCGTTCAAGCCCCCTCACCACAGTGACACTGTGGATGACACTGTAGGTAAATGTGATGCATAGGCTAAAAAAGCTTTCTACTTTTAAAAGCAGAGAAGGTGTCTGGTCACGCAGAGGATGGGAGCTCATACAGTAATACATCCACACAGAGAGCAGGAGAGGAAATTGCTACTCATTTTTAATGTACCCCCAGTTTCCAGGCAGATAGACAGCACGGCTCTCCTAATATGACCGCTCACATCTCAAAAAATGTGGTCCACGCGGAGCAACACTCGCTTTGATTATTTTCAGAATACTTTGTGCTTCTCGTCTGAAGGAATTAAAGACCAATAGAGAATCTGCTCCTCCTCTGAGGCAGGTTGACAACAAACTGTAAAGATTATGAGCTACTAGGGAATGTTTATCTCACACAGACTCACTTTTCTACCACAGGAACTATAATTTCTCTGGAGTGATTGGGCTGTTAAACCTTCTATTGAGATTAATATTAAATACACATATTTTCTGCACCAGGAGACTGTTGTAGCCATTAATAAAGCTCCACTTAAAACTGGCTCTCCACAACCACTTTTCAAGCCAAAAAAAAAAAAGTGATGATGCAGAATTTTTGTGGGAGAAATTGTGTGTCGAGTTGGATGTGATTAATCTACACCCTTAACCAATATGTTATGAAACGAATTCGCGTTTCTCTTTTTTGATTTGGTTTGTCTGGTTGTGTCTGTGTATGAGTGCATTAGCAAGAATAGAAAATCAAACTAAAATCACATTCAAACTATAAAACTAAAAGGAAGAGAAGTACAGTTAAAATAAATTTTGAAAGCTTAATCTCAAACAACTTCTCAAACATTCATTGATGTTAAATTTCACTGGAGCACAAGTGTGTAGTTTTATTCTGTTCTGTACTCATTTCCTATTTAAATTGTTTACAGCACATTCGTAACCAGGATTTTAGAAATACAAAGCTTACAAGTCTGCACAACCCACAACAACGCACCTCTAACCACTCTTAAATTTTTCTTATGAAAATTTTGACAAGAAACCAAAGAGCAGGTTAATTACTCATTTATACTCTTTAGGGAAGAGTCTTTAAGGGGAGATAGCAGGTTAGCAGTATAAAGCCCTTTTTACACAAAGATCCTACAATATCGCTGCAACAACTGCCTTTAAGATGGCTTTATGTTTACGCTGAACCAAGCTGGCACAAAGCCACCCAAGTGTGTCCTTTTACACAGCGAGCCGGTATTGCAGAACCAAAAGAGGCGTGACATAACACAACAGCACACCAGTCAACAAGTTATTCTGCTCATCTGCTCGTTTATAATCACACATAAATCTTTTTATGTGTTCCTGGATAAACAGACCGTTGCTTCCTCTGTACAGATACGTTAAAAAGAACGCATGTGTGATGATCTGAGTGAAGGATTTCTCTCCTCCTGCCTGTCTGTCTGCATGTGTCTGCTTACTGCGTGCGGCTCTGTGTCAGCGCTGTAAAAAGTATCCGCTATTCTCCCTCTGCTTAAGACAGCTGATTAATATGCCGAATATGTTTGTAAATTATCGATCACAGCCACAAACTGCAGTGAACATGTAACTCAACAGCGTCCAGACCCACCGTGCTGGCTTAACCTTTTACGCAGACGTCAATCTGCCACATAGAAGTGGTACACGGTAAGCTTCCCTATTAAATCTGCTTTTCAGACATTTTTAATATATACTACCTTAATTTAAGTTAATTTTAGTTGAAATTAAACTCTAATCGCTCACTGGAAGTGTCAGTAATTTATTTTATTTTTTTTATGAATTTCTAATGTTTTTATTTTCTAATTTGTCAATAGCAAAAGTCTGACTCAATGACTACCTAATGTACACTTTAAGTCCATGGGTGTTCAAAATAAGCCCACTTCAAGATTTTCAAGAGGCTTTTTTAATGAATAAATATTTATTTAAAAAAACTAAACAACTTGTTCAGATCAAATCTGTTACCTCTTGGCTCTCAAAAAGTATTTTCATTTTGTCTCAGCTCCTATGGCCGTGACCAGCTGTGTGCTAAACTTACACCATGTCCTCTCTGGAATGCCCCAAAAATGAACAACATAGAACAACTATAGTGGAAATTATTCATCATTACTTAAATGTGTGTTGTGATTTTGTCTGTATCTCTGTCCTATGGTGCACTGTTAGCATTTGAAATTGGAAAAAAATTCTAATCCAGGCTCAGATGCTTTAAAGATTTCTGAAAACCATCAGTTTGCAGGTTCAATACTGATGTTCCAGGGGTAGTAAAGGAATGAATCACAGGATTAACAATTAAACAGTAACTTTAACTGATTTTCAAATGGTAAATGATAAAATGTCAAATGGTAAATGTTGGTAATTAATCATCTGGTTTATGGAGCTGATTCATCGGGTAAAAGTCAAGATTAGGGAGGATAATGTTTCAAAGGTCAAAAGGCAGGAAACTCCATTGGACCACTGCCTGGCTCTTGCCCCAGTTTGCATGGTATTAGCATAAAGTGGTTACGTCTGTAAAAGGGGAAACTCGTCGGTATCCACAGAACCTATTTTCATTCAGACATCTTAAAGTGGGAGGTCAAGGAACCCCTCTGAAAATGTCCAAGCCAGTTTTTCCCATGCCAAAATTCTGCCTAACTTTTGGAGCGTGATTTAACCTCCTTCCTGACATGCTAGCCATGACAGGGCTGCTACTAATGGATGTCTTAGGTCATCAAGGTTCATATGGGTTTATTCACTCTAGCTTTAAAACTGAGCCCGCTAAGCCTCTGAAAGGGAGCAGTGTTGGCCAAGGATGAGGGTGTCAAAGTGGAGTTTAACAGTTTGAAATAAATAAAATTTTTCAGAACCAAAGCCTAAATGGTGTTTCAGTATTTTCTCCACAATGCCAGGAATCAAGTTCTGTGAGGGAAATTTTGAGGCCTGTATTCTTTTCTTATGTTGTTGGCCTAAAAGTAGCCAAATTGGAAGTTATAATGGAATCACTTTATGAAATACCTACAATGACTGAGAATGAGAATGTGTGAAGTACCCACAGGTTGCTAAAGCGCAGCAAATCACAGTTATTAAATAAATGTATATAGAGAACATCCCCTCAGTGTCCTCGATGGTGGCTATGAACCTTGTTTTAAGGTTCAGATTGACTTTGAGTTTGAGATCTCTTCCGTCTGTGTCAGTGTCAGATATTGCAGAAAGAGCAGATCTTAATCTCTGAAGCCTCCGTGTTGAATCGACATCAAATTCTATTTTTAACATTTCAAATAATGGCTGAAGCTTCCATGACCTTTTAAATCTTAACTCTAGTTTTATTATCTGTGTGTATGTGCGTGTGATTTTCCAAGAACAGTCGACCCTCCAGAACTCCACCAGTGGCCTGTGGTTTCATGACCTCCCCTTAAGGGCACAGCTCCATTTCTAATGGACCTGAGACTCCATTTCTAATGGATCTGATACGCCACATGCTGAACAAAAGTGACAGTTTTTTTTTTAGCTTTTCTTTTTCCACATTAATATAATTTTAATACAAGTGTCAAACCTAAAGCTGATATAACTGTTAGGAATCACAATTTATACAATATTTTTGTTCCCAGTGCAGCAAGAAAAACATGACAGTATTGCTTTTTGCCTCAAGGCAAGTTTTAAATTCACCACTGGGTCTGAACAGAGTCCCCAAATGCAAAAACCAAATGCATGTTCAACAACCTGTGACAAATACTATTAGTCACAAAGTCCCTCTGATGTAGAGGGTCTGATACAGGGTCTCATCAAGCCTTATCCAACTTAATCGCTTGGAGTTTTAAGTCTTGATGAGAGCACAAAGGCACAGAGTGTCTCCTTCCTGCTCACTTCATTTGCTGCCTCAAGGCCACACACTGAGCTCTTATGATCATGGCGATGAAACTATAAAAAAAATAAGAGACACAAACTTAAATGTCTCTATTTCCTCTCACACGGGAAGACATAGTGAACAAAACAACAAGAACTCTGGGTAAAAGATAATGGTTCATGAAGCCAGATATCCTGCACCAATCAAAAGCCAATACAAACAGCTGATTAGGCTATAAGCTGAGGTGCTGAGCCAAAATGAGAAATCTCCTGTGGAGGTAATGGGCACACTCACGGTAACCACACTGTATCTTTCATCAAGATCTTAACCACACCACTCCTCACTGATGTGTCAATTAAGCGTGAGGAATACGAGGCTGCAGTCTGGTTTCTCCATCGAGTGCAACACGTCTACAGCAGAGCCAAACACAATGCTCATAAAAGTGACATATTTCAGCCTCCTAATTATCAACCACCATCTGCATAGTGTCTGAGGGATTATGATGATTTGTTTGGGGAATCCTGAACAATGAGCTCAGACAAACAAACTGCAGAACGCAGAAAACCAATAATATGTTTTAGATATGTGTTAAGGTTGTTGCATTAATAACATATTAATACTGCGATGAAGATCTGTGTGGTTGCCTCTAGGTGAAAAACGAGATGCACATGATATGTAATGGGTAGTCAGAGGCTAATTCACAGCAAATGTCTGGATTGTAATGTCTGTCTGCAGACACTAATAAAAGTTATAACTAATTTTGAGGCATGTCTCCAGCAACCTGGTCAAAGTTGGGGAGTAGTGAACTACATGTAATTAAAATAAAAGTTTAAAGATCTCGTAAGGCAACAATAAATGTTTGTTCGGAGATTTGTCACATCAAACGTGTTATTAACCCCCCAGCCAAATTTCTGCTGTGTGGATTGTGTCACTCGCTGTCTCATTGTCAAACACCACTATGACCTGAAAACAACCTGAAACATGGACTCTTCATCCAGTGGCTTTATTGGACATGTCCAGACATGTTTGAGACACTAGAGAATGAGGACGGTGACAGGATGGTACTTTTTTCCCTTCCATGCCAGGTTTTTGGAGTTGGAGTGAGCTGAAGTGAACTGCTGGGCTGATATGGACTGAAAGAGTCACTGAGGTATGTTTATAATTGACTGTTAGGGAGGCTGCGGGGAGGGAGAGGTGGTATCATTGGTGTGACGGTTCGTGGGGCTTGTGTAGTGTTGGTGGAATGATGGCTCTGGCACATCACAGAGTCATGTTTCAGGTCAGCCAAAAGACCGTGCCCAAAGACACATGCTTGCATGAAGCAGGTGTTAGATTCTTAGAGACAGAGTCTACAAGGAAACGGAGCAGCTGAGCAGCTGACGGTGTCGCCAAACGCGGTAAACTTTCTAGCACTTCAGGCTAATGTTAGCCAGCAGCAGACTACTGTTCACAGTCTGACAGTTAAAATCTCACCTCCTGTTCTGGCTGAAGAATAAACAACCTGGGTTGATGCGTCTCCTCAAACATTTTCTCATCCAGACTCGTTTAACTTTTCTTTCTGTTTTTCTCACTGCAAAGCTTTACTACAGCAAACTGTAGTAGACTGCACTGCGTCAGCCTCTGGTTTGTTTACATCGGTTCCCACATGAGATCACGTAAAATCGTGTCCCACAAGATCCCACAAGATTCCACAGATCTTGCAAGATTGTGTTCCTTCCAGTATAATCTTAATATAATGATATAATAAGGCCTGGCTGTAACCTGGAGGACTTTTGGAGAAAATGTAAAATAGTATTTAATAAATATTTAATAGTCAGTGTTTTATAATGAACATCCAATTTAATCTAATAAGAAAAGGTGTCAATTATAGTTCTGAGACTGAAAAACTGGAATTGGCCAAAATCCAAATTGGCAGGTTAGATGCCTAAAATTAGGAATCAAAATCGGCCAAGAAAACTGGAATCGTGCACCTTTAATTTTTTTGAAAGCACATCATTTATGATAAATGAAGTAATTTGGTGTATAAATTTTACTTTATGCCTTGCAGGCAACTACATGGTCAAATCAAATACGTCCTGCTAAGTAACCTGACACACCAGCTGAATTGTTACACAGAACCATCTGGGAAGTCGTCCTCAGGAACTCTTTGGAAAAGGGCAGGCACTTTCAAAAAAACACATGGCAGGTGATTGGATGAACCATCTGACCACTACGTCTAACATGGGCTAACCTCAACCAATCAGATCAAAGTCTTGCCAAAGCTGGCTGGAAGAAAATATTGAAAATATCTTTTCCATCACGAAAGGCCTTCAGTGTTGTTCGTTGTTCTTCTTATAATGAAGAAATACTCTCCTGTTGCGATGTAACTGGTGCCATCGCAGTATCTATGCTGACCTCTTCAGGAGTCGCCATTGTTTGTTCCAGAGAATTTGCTGCCATGGATGCTTCTCGCTGTCATCGCACCTAAAACCACGCCCGTAGCTGCCAGTGGTCCCTCCTACGACACTGATTGGCTTCACCACTTTTGGTTCAGACACAAATGAATAACTTGAAGCCTGGCAAGATGGATTCTTGCGTGATCTTGCAAATCCAGCTGCCTCACAAGGTAAGGGTGTTAGCCATATTTACACAAGGCTGCAAATGAACTCCTGCAGTTTGACTCTTTCTTTTTCTGGCTTTCACTTCTCTTCACTGCCCCCAATATTACAACATAAGTCCAACATCACCTCAACCTGTGTAGCCACATTAGCTGCACAACATGCTCACACTGAGCACAACAGGTCAACTGACTATGCTTTGCATGCTATGCTTTCAAAGTAGCCTCCCCAAAACTGAACCTGATAAATGCTTTTAGCTCTGTTTTGGTCTCCAACTCCAGGAAGCCACAGCGTTCAACTGTTCTCATTATTCTGAACAAATTGCAAATGCTTCGGCACATTCATGCAAATGATTCTGTAAGATTGTCTGCTGTTTTCTACATTATAAATTGCTTATGTCATGTTGATCAAAATGTATTATACTGGTTCTCTGATGAACAGTCGTACACTCTAAAACATGTAGGCAGTAGTTCATTGCACGATTCACATTCAAAATGGTTGCACTAGTCGTCACAATCTGTCAAGCATATCTCCATACATTTCAATTAAGTTTTTTAAAATAAATATGTTACATATATATGTCTGGAATTGATGAATTTCTCTCAGGTGAATCTTGACTTCCACTAATGAAAGGGAATGAGTGAAGTGTTAGATCAATCAGTGATCAACCAGCTTGATCATAGCTCATAGGTAATTCCCCATACAGCACAGCATGTGCAGTACTGCCTGAGGGGTGTTTTCTTATGTTTTCATTTCTAATTTTGCATTTTTTTTCCTTTGTGCTATGTCAGTGCTGTAAAACAGTCTTGTCCTATTCATTTTTTGTATCACATCGACATGGTCTGTCAACAAATTACAGTACAAACAGAAAAGACGGAAAACTGAGAATGCTGTGCAATCTCTTGCAATCATCTCCCACCAACAGTAATGTGTAACTTTGTGCTGTTGAAAGTGATATATGTCTTACAGAAAACTGCAGACTTGTGCATTTTCAATCACTGTCATCAAAACCTCAGCCATCGTTTACATCAGAAGATACGGAGTACAGCAGTTATACTGACAACATTGATAAGCATTTTGACTAGAGCTGCCACATTTAAATCAATTAGCCAATCGAAAGACAATTAGTTGCTAATTATTTTGAGGATTGATTATCGTTTCAGTAATTTTCAAGCAAAAATGTCAAACATTTGCAGATTTCAGCTCATTAAAAGATTTTTTTAATGATAGTAAACAAAGAGTCTTTGAGTTTTGGAGTGTTGGTTGGATAAAAGAAGCAAAAGAGGCTCTGGGAAATTGTGATGAGCATTTTTTAACATTTTTTGATATTTTATAGGCTAAAACATTGATCAGTTAATTGATAATGAAAATAAATGTTAGTTGCAGCTCTAATTTGAGAGATAAAGTAAGAATTTCGAGCAGGTTATGGGCTTTTCTGGGTAATCCATCGTGTGGTGCTGTTTGTGCTGTTTGTAAGTGACTGAGAAAAAAAATGCAACATACAGACATGAGAGTGGTACAAATCTTTTCATCTAACTCTAAAGTGAATAGGCATATTTCCTAAAATGAACTACCATAATACTGGTGCCCCTACAGAGAAGCAAAAGCAAAGGCAGGAGAAGAAGCACAAAAAAGAAATGTATTTTCTGTATCATGTTTGTAATAATTCAAAATTCTAAAAATCAGCCCTATTGTGCATGTTAAGCTTCCCATAAGCCTAAAAATAATGTTCACGGCAAAAAGATCTTCAACATTTCAAAAGATTCTGAGCCAAAGTCTTAAGCAGTGCAAAGGAGTTGAAAGAAGACTCAAAAACATGCACTCTAAAAGCCAAACAAATCTCACTGAACTGTTGGGAGCACTCAAGGAAATGAGTCCAGGGACCTGCTCTGCATATGTGTGAAAGTTTAGACAGCATAGGAAATCATTGCAGCTCACTCCACTCCTGCTTATATGGTGTGACAACCTACACATGTTTTCCTGGCTCTCTATCTGTCTGGTTTCAGTCTGAAAATTGCGCTGCCAATAGATATTAACTCCTAAAGACCTGCCTAAGAGGTGGTAAAGGGAATACGTGTCAAGAAGACACAGAAGCGTCTGTTGTGAGACCAAAGAAAAAATGTTTTCCTCTTCTGTTTTCCTGGATCTCTTCCTCCTTCCGTCCTTCCTTCCTGTCTCTCTTTGCCTCCACAACATCCCCTCTATCTTCTGGGATCTGACACGTCCGGCCTGCTGACTGATACAGTAATTGAAGGACAGGTGATAAACTGTGTGTCAGCCCACTACCACAACATGTATACTTACTGCTGATAGCAGAATAGATTAAACCAGCCAGCGGTCTGAGAGAATCGTCACTGTCCAATTAAAGGTTAGGAATTACAATGAACAGCAGCGCTGTCTGTAAACAGATTAGTTAATCAATACTGTTTGTGTTTGAATATTTTAGCCCATCATCCTAATTAAAAAATACTGTATATCTGACTGAATTCATAAGCAGCAATATTGTTTTGCAAAAAGCAAAACCCATAAAACTCTTGAGAGATAATTTATCAATTTTCTTGGCTAAAAAGTATAATCTATACACTACATTTTGTTTTTGAAAGCAACAGAATATAAATTTAACATTAAACTATACAGTATACCCAGTTTGAGACTTAGCATTTAAATCATGCATTTAATCAATGAAAGAGCAGCAGGAAATGGTCATTTCAGCAATGTGCACAAATCCAAGACCTCAATTTACATTGTTGGTTTGTGATCATTTAAAGTACCCTCAAGACATTTTCTTTAACAAATATGAAAATACTCTGCTTGGAATAATAATTTGTGACTGATGTTTTTTTTTTCTACAATAAAAAAAGAATCCAAGTTGTAATGACTCTCTCAAAATGTTCAAATACTTAGTTAGAAATTCCTAACGGTACTCCTTCTCCCTCAATGAGAATCTATGATATAGAAATATTTTTTGTTTAAAAGTTTAATGGCTAGACACAAGATGTTTCCCATTTCACTGGAAAGTCCTATCTTGTGTGTGGTTAAAAAAAAGAAGATCAAATTTTTGTCATTATTATTGGGCCTCAAATGTTCAAAAAATTATGTATTGGCTCCATACTCCTGATGCAGACTGGTGCCACCTTGAAGCTGCATCTTGCATCTCCACCTCTCTTAGAGCCCTGGTCACCTCCAGCCTTCCCCTCTCTTTCTTACAATATACTAACAATCCTATAGTCATAAACACCCTTAAAATATGGATTCAGCTTAGACGGAACTTTGGGTTTAAAAACCTTCTTTATTTAAGTCCCATACACAATAATCACCTTTTCCCCCCAGCTAGGTTAGACTCTGAATTTAGTCTCTGGCAGAGACGAGGCATCCATAATTTTAAGGATATGTATATAAACTCTATTTTTGCAAGCTTTAATGAGTTATCACACAAATTTGTCCTTCCTCGGTCCAGCCTATTTCGATATTTCCAAGTCCGCCACTTCCTTCAACATCATGATCCCAACTTTCCATACATAACATCACCCTCTGGTTTAGATGATCTGTTTAAATCCCCATTCAATTCGAAAAGACTTATCTCAAGGATTAATGATTGTATAACCTCCTTTAAAAACACAACACTGGCAAAGATCAGAGCAGACTGGGTGGATGAGCTGGGAGAAGACTTGGAAGAGGACACTTTGGAGAGCGCTCTTCTAAGAGTTAACAACAGCACTTCCTGCGCCAAATTAAGTATTATACAATTCAAGATTCTACATCGCATCCACTACTGCAAAGCAAGACTGGCTAAAATATATCCTAACACAGACGCAAGCTGTGACAGGTGTCAAAACTCTCCTGCTGATCTAACACATATGTTCTGGTCGTGTCCAGCCCTGGCAACCTATTGGTCTACCATCTTTAAAATGCTGTCAGGAGCACTGAATATTGATCTTCTACCCAACGCAGCAATGGCCATTTTTGGTACCACAGATAGAAGACACACAACATTAAGGAAAAGTTACAAAAACATAATTGCTTTTACGACGTTGCTTGCACGTAGAAGAATATTATTACATTGGAAATCAAAAAATCCACCTAAAGTATCTTTGTGGTTTAGTGACCTGACACAATTTATACAATTAGAGAAAATAAAATATACTCTCAGGGGGTCCAGGGACAAATTCTTCTCTGTCTGGGATCCAGTGTTGAAACATCTAGGTAAACTCAAAACTGTACCCACTTAACAACCATTTAACAGTTATCTTGCATCTATATTTGTGTTTATGATTGAATCCATGTGAACCATGTCTGGTTTAGTGCACAGCTTCAGTCTTGGCGAGCCTAGACATATGTTTTTTGTTTGCTTGTTTGTTTTGTTGTTGTTTTATTTTTTAGGTGGATGGATGAATGTATATATATATGTGTATATATATATTTATCTATTTATTTTATTTATTTATTTTTATCTCATTCAATCATACATTCTTTATGGATTGGTGTCCAATATGTTCTTGGGGATGGGAGAAGGGAAAAAACATAAACATGAGCATTGTGATCCCTCTGTATGTGTATCTATGTACCATGTTGTTGATGCTCAATAAAAAGAAGTTGAAAAAAAGAAGAAGATAATTTTGATGGATATTGCAATTGCAACATGACTCATGATTAGTGGGAATGATAATTTTTGCATAACATTTATTTTTCATTTTGGCTGAAGAAAACTAGAGAAATCATGATGACGGGACATTTGTTGAGGTTTGTACAAACAAAAATGTTTTCTTACAGCTGGAGAACAAAATTTGTAGGGCGGAACATCTCTGCAAATCTCTGCAATTTGGATATTGCACTTGGCCATATGGCGATTTCAATAATTTTGATTGATTGTGCAGCCCTAGGTGTCATGAAATCCTGCTCATAAAAACACGTCTTAAGCACACAAATAACATTTCCACATAAAGAAGATGAACCTGAAAAGCTCAAACATCCAACTAATACATGAACATGCAATAAGCAACACAGATTCTTAAAAAGACGGGCACCATTAATGAAGTCTATTGTGTGTGTGTAACCACTAAATCATAATATCATCTTGTGCTGAATCAATCGATGAATTGAGTAGTTCATCTACAGAAAATTAAGAAAAACTTTGTTAGAAGCATAACATTTCCATCGAAGCGTCTAAAATTACTATGCATACATTATTTTGTTGAGTTGTGTCCTTAAATTGTCCCAAAAGTTTCCAACAATGGTCAAACTCCAAATAAATCTGTAATTCTATTCAAGGTATTGATGCGTTTCATTTGGTCGACTATCAATGACATCATATCTTCCTAAAAACTCTCAAGGAGCTAACACCACATGATGGGTCAGAGTGAGAAAAGAAATCTGCAAACCAGCTAGCCACTTAACTGTTTACTATTGCTTGTATTGCTCATTCATGATGGAGCACAATTATTCATTGCTATTTGCTGTGTGTTCTGTGCTGATAGGAGGTTTGCCTTCAAGGCTTTCTGTCAGAAAGCTTGTCTCGGTTAAGTATAGGGGCAAAATAAATCATGGTTTGGGTTCAAATAGCAAGATTTATGCCAGAAAGGTTGATGTATTTATCTTTTTACTTGTCTACTTATCTATTTATTTGTTCTTGTGTCAGTGAAGACAACAGCTCCCACACTAATTCACAACATCATTAAACGCCTTCTTATTGTTATTGTTTCGATTAGGTCTTTTAAACAACGAAAATTATATTTTTTTAAATCAATTTTAAACTGAATATCTTTAGGTTCTGGTCTGTTGGTCAGACAAAAACATGCAATTTGAAGATGTCCCCTTGGGCTCGGGGAAACTGATGGGCGTTTTTCATTATTTTGTGAAATCATGAGGTGTGCAATCATGCAATGTGGACATAATTTCTCAGGATGCTGGGCTGCTATTATCTTATCTTGTGGCCCCATGTCTCTGTCCCATGTCCCTTTATTTTTTTTTTAAGTTGATATTGTGCTTAAACAGTGCACATTCCTAAATACATTTAGTTACAACCTTATTCGATACAGGTCAGAACTGATGATAAGTAAAGGAGTATTCCAGTGAAGGAGTTCCGGTTGGGATTTGAGGCTTCTGACAAAATATAATGAAGCCATCATGTGTATTCTGCTGTGAGCACTACACATTATGGGTACTTGAAGGTGACCGGGTTACATACACAGTGCACAGAGAGTAGGAGGAGGAGGGAAGTCAGAGGGGACCCACAGCTCATTTTTGCCCTGGGCAGTGGAGGCTGGGTTAATCCAGACATACACACGCCTGCTTGTGATATCAACAGTGTTTTGTGTTGAGAACAAAGCAGAGTAAACACTTTCTTTTAGGGACACACTGGGCATAATAGACAGAAGCAGATGATGCTGCAGGAGAAGTTTTTACGGATGTTTTGTACCGTGAACTTTTAAGCTGACCACAGCCTCTGTTCTCCATGAAAAAGCAAACTTTTTTTTTACAGCCACCTCTCACGTCTACAGAGACCTTCATACTCAGAAGATACTGTAGGTTTTGGGTTGAGTATATCACTTTAACAGTGTGCAGGTGCTTGGGTAATTCACCAGCTGCCTGTCAGCTCTTTGGAGAGCCTCCCCGCTGCTTTTGTTTTAGTACAATCATGAGTCCTTGAAGCTGACAAACTACTTTCATCCTGCTCTAATGACTGAAGACAGTGACAAGGAAACAAACGGCACAAGAGGAAGCTGCACCTTCATTTTGCATGTACTGTACAGTGAAATGAATGAGCCTCATCAGATGGACTCATGATTCATAATCCACATACATAGGTGGGTGAGGCGGATGAGTAATACTGTCCCTTTCCACGGAAATTACTGTCAAATTGCCCTTGATGAAGGCACTGAAGTTCTTATTCAGTGGGGAGGCCACAGTACACAGCGATGAGATCTCTAGGGTGATTTTATTTGCTCTGTACTGTAAAATTTGAAAACTATCTTGTTGAAAAACAAAACATGCATTGCTGATTAATACCACTGTGGTGTTAATTAGTGGTGCAGAGCACAGGGAATTTCTTTTTCTACAAAATGGGAATGCTGAATGATGGCAAGGATTATGATCAAAAAACAATGAACTGAATCAGAAAGACAAATCTGCAATGACTACTGAATATTAACCTTGGTGTTTTTACTTTCTCATTAGGGAGCCACAGACCCTACTGTTGCATGTGTAAAAATAATAAAAGAAATCAACCAATTTTTCCTTTAAATATTTATTAATGAAAACATAACTTGTAGGAAAGTCCTGAAGAGGTAATTAAGGATTTGTACGAGTAATAGATTAATCTTTTAGTAATTGCACATGTAACTGATCATTTCTGAGATTATTTGATCTCTTTTATCAAAACCACTTTTTGAAGGTTTCTTTTTGACGGTATTTTTCATCTCGACCTCAGACAAAGAGGATTCGGAGACAATCCAGGATCGTCTGATCTGTTTGTGAACATTATGACTGTGAGTGGCTTTAAAGTTTCTTCAAATACAACCAATAACTTGACTCAATTCTAATTTGAAGTCTTTGTTACCATCACTGGTTGCCACCACTAACAACTGTCACCCCTCTCCGCCCTCCTTGACCCACACTCAAAGAAAGTGAATATGGGAGACAGGGGAATAAGTTGTGGCTGCCAGGCAAGAGATGTCAGATAAACCTTATGTAATAATAAAATTTTGGCTATCGCAAACCACAAAGAGTTAATCTACAAAACAGCATCCAAAAGGAAACACACAGCAACGTGTAACCTTACTGAGATGGCTTGGACCAGTTCAAACCATTTGCAAGTATGGACACCATATCTCCACTTCCTCTCACTGTACAATAATGAAGCCAAAATATACCAGATATGACAGCTACCATCTTGTGCAGGTGACATAATTTGAGACCAAAGTTTGTGTAGTAGTGATCATGATTGGAGCCACATTCTCGAGTTCCTGCCCAAACAGTCGGTCAACTAAATTGTGAGCAGAGCTCAGCTGTCAATCGGGACATAAAACTCACTTTCTCTGTCATCAAATAATCAATTAAAACCAAATTAACACTTGAATGCACATTGGTGTGATAGGAACTTTGCACAATGACCGGAACAATCTTTGGGAAAAAATGTATTTAACATGTATTTTGATGTTTCAGTTTGGCCTATGTCCTAGCTAATAAAATAGAGGGGATGGGGTTTATGACCAATCCTGCAGCCAGCCACCAGGGGGCGATCAAGATGTTTTAGCTTCACTTTTGAGAAGCCGTGACGTCGTCCATCTTTATATACAGTAAAAGGTTCAAACTTTTATCTGCACTTGAAAAGCACTTTGAGAAGGAAGCATAAAGAGGGTAAGCTAAGTTTAAGTGATCCTAGCGAGCTAGCTAGCTAAGTTATGTTTTTGCTTGTGTGAAACATGCATAAAAACAGAATGGAATGCAAAACCTTTTTTCCACCTATTTTTAATTGAATACATGTGCAAAGTGATTACCTTTATTGCTTTTCATAAATATACACTCATTCTGAATTTGATGCCTACAAGTTCCAAAAAAAAAAAAAAAAAAAAAAAAAAAAAAAGAAATGGGACAGGAGCATGTTTACCACAGTGTTACATCACCCTTTCTTTTAACAACACTCATTGTTTGTTTAAGCTGAGAACACTTTTTCTTATTTAAATTCAGAATAAGTATAGGCTGTATTTAAAAAGAACAATAATCTTTACCACTTTGAATATGTATCGTGTCTTTGTATTATATTCAGTTAAATATAGGTCAAAAAGGATTTGCAAATTATTATATTCTGTTTTTATTTATTTTTAAACTTAAGAATAACAGAAAGGACAAATCAAGAAATCATGAAAAATAGAAAATAATTAAATAAGATAAGGAACAAAGGGATAGCTACTCAGAGATTACTGCAGTGGGCGTCTCAAAAAAAAGTCAAGAAGGGATGCCACACTTTGTAAAATTTACTATTTGTTCCACGGGTGGTATCAAAGATTTTCTCAAGATTCATACACGACATAATGTCTCTAATCCAGTGTGAGTGGGAAGGAAGGGCACAGTCCTTTTACTTCAGTAAGACAGCTCACAGAGCCAGTAAAGAAGTAAAAGCCAAACACGTTCAGTTTTGCTTTTGGCAAATTCAAGTTTGGAGAAATGCCAAAAATAGCAATCAAAGGATTTGGCTCAATTTGGTGAGAGTTTCTGAGATAGTGTGAAAGACTGATGTCCAAAACTAAAAAACAAGGACATGACCCGTACATGTGAAGAAGTGAGGTGGATGCATTTTTACATTTATCACATTCAAGTCCACATCAGGCACGTTTGAGCTGATTTGGTCATGTGTATATATGAAATGTGGAGACAATGCACTACTTTAAATTGCAAAAAGCACACATGGAAAAGGAGTGGCAACTTTATATATTGTTTTTGAATGAAAAGAGTCAAGTTAGCAAGTAACTTCAAGTCTGTTTATAGTGTGTCTTTCAGAGCTTTACAGCTATAAAAGTGTTAAGGAAGTCCAGTTCAACCTATGGCTCATGTAACATGTTTTACTGCCACAGACAAAAAGTGGTAAAGGGTACATTTATATAGCACTTTTATCAAAACTGCTTTACAACGTCTTTGTTCCTCATTCCGCCCTTCATGCACACACTCACATACCGATGGCGGCAAGCCACCAAGCAGGGCGCTGACCTGACCATCAGGAGCAATTTGGAGTTCAGCGTCTTGTCCAAGGACGCTTGGACATGGTCAAAATAGTCTTCTGATGTCTTAACTGCAGAAAGAGACTGGATCATCTGTCAGAGAGCTGAGAATTACCACTGTCACAGATGACGAGGAGCTCAAAAGACAGTCTAAAAAATGGAAACTGTCAGCAAAAATCCTTCTGACTGCTTCAAAGAGCCTGACAGGGGAGTGTGTGAGAAGTGTGTGATAGGCTACACAACAGTGGTATTTCATATTTTACTTTGTCATCTTATAATTTAAGTAATCTAATATTTGGGCCAGTTTGGTAGATTTCTTGTCTGTGCAATTACTTGACCTGGAGTCAAGTAGGTCTACATTACCTTACTATTCTATGTGTGAAAAACAGGAGAATCCCTTTGCCACAAATCAAATATTCCTAAATATTTCATATTTTCTATGTGAAATGCTAGTCATTCCCAAACACTGGGTCGTGACCCTCAGGTGGGTCACAGGAGATTTTATTTGGGTCACCAAATAAATAAAAGATTAGGAAAGAGATCCAGCAAATGTAAGATTTATATCTGCAGTGCACCTTTTAAAAAGCATTTAAAATGTGGATATTGTTTTACTTATGAGACAAAAAACAAGAGTGTGCTCATTCTGCCTAGATGACATACCATTATTGACTTTCGTAGCAAAGTTTGTCGTAGGCAACTGGACTTGATAGAGTTCTTGAAGACGTTTCGCCTCTCATCCAAGAGGCTTCTTCAGTTCTGACTGACTGGTTTGGGAGTTCAGGTATTAAACCATTGTGTGGTCGTCAACACCTAGAGGGGGCATGTGTCTCCTGTGCCCACCCTTCCATTGTGTGGACCTTGGGTTTCACCTGGGGGGGAGGTGTGAATGAGAGTCGTTAAGGACCCCGTCATCATGTGACGTCTTCAAGAACTCTATCAAGTCCAGTTGCCTACGACAAACTTTGCTACGAATACCATGACCTGGATGACTGAGAACCTTCACAGACATTATTGACTTTGTATTGCATGAAGGTGCCTCCTGGTCATTTCCATCTGCTAGCAAACAACAGAAAAATGCCTAAAAGCTGCTGTGTGGTGGGATGTTCTATCAATATAGTGAAGAACCCAGAACTAAGTACATAAGTATAAACTGCTGAGCCAAAAAACTGAATGTTTAAAAAGACAAAAGTGTATACAGACGTGAGGCATCAACAGGAAGAGCAGGGAAACCGTGGGACACTCAGTATGCCTACATGTGCACCAAGCACTATTTTCAAACTGTAAAGGTTGAGGCTAATTAAGCTGTGCGCGGCCTGGTTTGATCTTTGGTTGGGGTCGGGTATCATTTGGATTTTATTGATGCGTAATCTGATTTTGATTCCTCTTCTGCTTATCCTTAAAGATTCTCATTTCTGATTCTTAAAGTGTACTGTATTCTTCACAACAGAATTTAAACACAAATTACCACAAACAAATGTTTCCAGCACTGAGAAACACTGAGCTAAGCTAACGTTAGCTAGATAACTGTGACAATGGTGGTCTCTTTTGTGGTTTCTTGAATATTTTGGGGTTCACTTAGGCTTCTTTACTGTAACAATACAGAGTATCCTGTCCCTTGTAAAGCACTTTGTAGCATAGCATTTGCTAAATTGAGGTAACTGTTACAAGACTCACTCAATTTGTGCTATTCACCTGCTAGTCAAACAATTTAGCAATGGAGGAGTAGGTTAAAGCTGCTTTTAGGAACTTTCAGATTTTGTTGGTTTTGGAGCCCCTCGTGGACAAAAGGGGCAGTGTTTTCAGTATAATAATCACAAAATATAACATCAAAAATATAATTACCTAAATAAAAATCTCCTATACTACTCACTGTAACTTTGCTTTTGAAAATGTAAACACAGGCGTGTTTAATCTGATTTAAAGGAGAATCCAACCTGGCTACTAAACAGAAATGGGCAGTCAAATCATGAAGAGGCATCAGTAATAATTTGAGACTGTTTCATAACAAGTTAAAACTTCCAGTATCTTTAACTGAGAGTAATGCTACAATCACAATGTACTGAGACAAATACATTAGGAGACGGGAAGACATGCAGCCTTCAACTTGCATGTCAAAAAGCGCAGACAGATAGTCAGGTCAGTATACGGTAGGTGTTTGCAACACACATTTTAATTTAAAACTAACTAGACTGAACGTTGTGTAGGAACTGATATGCAGAATCAAAATTAAAATTTCTTAGTGATTCCTTTGAAATCATAATTTTGGAATCGATTCTTATCTGGAATCAGTTCTCGATGCCTCGACTACCAGTGGTAGTATGGCGCTTTTCCAATTTCTCTATATGCTGTCATACTCAGTGGCGTTATGTTTGGGGTAAACAAAACCCCAGAGACCAGTTCAAAAACATATTTATAAACAGTTCTTGTAAAATTAGGAGATGCCAGGAAGTATTAGGCTGCTAAAAATAATACTGAGGATGTTTTTTTTTTTTACTGTTATAGAGGGCCCAGGGTTTTTAAGAGCCCAAACAGAACGTTAGGGTTAATAACACATTGTAAATCCCTGCTGCACTAACCTGCTAAAAAGGTGTCACAAGACTGCTCTTCACTCACACTTCTCATGTCTCACATTATGAATCATGCTTTACAGTAAATGTGTCAGAGCTGAACATAAAAACAGAAAACGCCAAACAATTATGGTAAGTGCATGCACTGCAGACTGGTAACACGATGCCCACGCACTGATAACAAGGTAATGTGGAGGAAATGTGAGTGATAGTGAAAGGGTCGACACTGTAGGTGGTGTAGCCTTCTGCTTCTTATATACACTGAGTTATCAGTCTGAGCAGGAGCATCCATATCACAGGCGTGCAATGAGTCAAAGTCACTTTCTTGAGGGGGAATCATCCATTGGAATCCTGGATTTAGGGGAGTTTCTTTATTAATGTTACACTTTTTCTTCTTTTCTCTTTCTTTTTAGCTTGAGGAGCTTAAAATAAGTGAAGCACCGCTGCTCGCACAGTGTGACAAGTGGAGAGCCTGGAGAGATTACTTTTACACAGCTGTCTACAATAACGTAATATCGTAGCTTCTTACCCTCCGACCTCGGGGCTACACTTGTCACTCTCACCTACTCACACTGAAAGACGTGGCTGTAATATATAGGAAGTCTAAAATGTTTGTCTAAAGTACTTTATCTGGTTGCATTTTATTTTACAGTAAACTAATAACATGCAAAAAGACTACTACTTTGTATCACATTTGACAAAATATAGAAATATGTTCTTTTTTAGACCCTTATTAGACTTTATGAGGGAACAATTAGGGACACATTACAACAAAAACTGTGCTGTAAACTGAAATGTATTGTTTCCCACTGTTAGACTTATTTGTCTTTATTAGAGGGAAATTTGGGACACATTACAACAGAACTGTATTGTAAACTCAACACATCCTCATACCGAAACGCCAGAAGAGGTCAATTTTCAATTGACCCTCCGCTAAGCCCCACCGCCAAACAGCAACTGTCCAATCATAGCTTAGCAACCGTAACTAATGCTGTCAAGCTTTCCATTTCTCTACATGTTGAAGGTGTGCAGGAGGCTCAGAGAGGAGCAATACTCTTTGTTTCATGAGTCTGGATGATGGCGTCTTTTTTGTAATCTCTCAAAAACATGAAACACAAGCGCAGACGTGTGGATAATGGATTAAACTCTGTCTTCATCTGCTCTAACATGAGCTGCAAACGTTAGCATAACCGGCTAACTAACGCTAGCTTTCTAGCTGTAGTAATTTTACCTCCAGCCAAACTTGTTAGACACCACTGCATCTGTGTTTGTTATGTGGGTGTTTTGAGGAGAAGGATGTGGGCTGGTGCAGAATCTAAGTGGGCCAACGACAATTCATCTCTCTCTGGTTCAGTGTCTCAGGTGTAAACCGAGTTACTTTAGCTCTGCACACTTCTGTCTTCCACGATCGCAGCCCAGCTGGGTCAAAATCCGCTGCGCTTCGTTTTCCCACGTTAATGAGCGCATTTCTGCAGTCTATCATGCAGATACACCTGCTGTATTTTACCATCCGCCCAGTGTTTGTTTGCTAGCTTTAGCCTCAATCTTTTAGCATTAATGTTCTATCATGTACGCAGCTTCTGGCTAACTTTACATGTACACTTTCACAGGGTTTGTGTTTTAAAACATGAGAGATGGAAACACTAAAACATCAGCCAGAGACTTCTCAGCCGACTCAAGGAGTTAGCATTAGCTTACATCAGCCATCAGCACACATGAAATCTGCTTGTGAGTCATTATTTTAGCTGACAAAATCCACGGTCATCAACTAGAAATGAGAAGCTGCTTTTGTTTACATCTCTAAGGAATCACAGACCTTGTGTTTCAACAATTACTCCCGATTTCAATGTTAAATCTGCCACAGTTATCACTGTAAACTGCATAAATGCAGTGCAAGAATGGAAAGTTTGGCAGGCTTAGCAAACTAACTGAAGAGTAACTAAAGAGGGCAGGCTTAGTGAAGGGTCAATTGCTCCAAAAATGATATATATTACTGGTGGAGAGTACTGGCTGAGGCAGGCTTACTGTAACTTAACTATATTATGTAAGTCACATCGCATGCATTGTAAAACAATTGCAGTTTGGTTAGGTTTAGGTTTTGGGCCATCCATCCCACCTCCTCCAAATGTGGACTTTCTCGCTCCTTTTGCTTCCCCTGTCATCTTCACTACGTTTACTAGGGGGCACCACCTAACAATAAACAGACATATTAGGTGGAATAAGCTGCTTGCACTTGTGCCCCACAGGCACATTCTTCTAGTGAGGACAGGCTGGTAAACTAAAGTGTGTTGTTTCCCACTGTGACCCTTTTTAGACTTGACTGGAGGGTAATTAGGAGCACACTGCATATCTGCTACTTCCCCTATTTAAAAAACAATATGTGGACCAGATCTACTAATTAGAGGCCAAAATTATAAGTGGAGGAATGTTCTTCTATGGGTGACTACACAGACTTATTGTGATACTGTCGGCAGATAATTTGATTTGATCAAAGCCAAACGTACGGAACCAGCCAAAGAAGATGTGTGTCCAGCAGTAGATTTAATTTAGCTTACAGTACAGTTCTGTTGTAATGAGCCATTAATTACCCTCTAATGAAGCCTAATAAGGGTCTAACAGTGGGAAACAATACACTTTGGTTGATGGTACAGTTTTGTGCCCTCTAATGTGCCCCTAATTACCTTCTAAAAAGTCTAATAAAGGTTCTTCTAATGTCAAATAAAGAACAAATTATTTCTAGTTTTTGTCTAATTTAATACCAGGTGCAGCTTGTTATGTCTTATTGTTGTAAAGATAAAGTGCAATGCTCAATCTGAGTAAGAGTTTAGCTGTTCATATTCGACACATCTTTTTTTTTCCTTCCTGACTTTATATTGTGAAACTTGTGGCTGTTTTGTTTGTTTGTTTTTTGTTGAAATACAGTGAGGGAAGTTTGGTTTGGATCGGTCAGAGTAGAGGATGAATGGTTGTTATGATGGAGGGTGATAGTCTCCAAAAACATTGTTGTTTTTTTCTTCCTTATTGCCTGTTTCCAAGGTCAGAAACAGCATAGACAGCAGAAACCATTAAATGAGCAATTCAACTTCACATATAAAAAAACTAAACTTGTGCATGAGTTTTTTCTTCCTGTCTAATTCTTTTCACAAACCATAGTTATTCTCTTGAACTGGTAATCCATCACACTTCAGAAAAAAGGAGACTACCTGCTTTCTTTTCAAGAGTAAACATACAATCTGAGCTGCTGCACTTTATGGTTATTTCAGCCTTGCTCCAGGCTGCCTGCACAGTGGTACAATGTCTGTAACTACCAAAAAATGACTCACATGCCTGAATTGCTTGATGAGGTTCACAGGTCAAGTAACAAAAGGCCATCTGAATTCTCACTCAGATTGCGACTGCCCTTTTCTCCGCCTGATCCATAGCAAGTAGCAGAGATGGGGAGGTATCTCACAGGGCCATTACTATGGGGCTTATCAGACAGCTCATCAGCTATGGGCAGATGAATGGCATTCACCGTAAGCAAAGCCTGAGATGGAGACCTTAAGATATTAGCCTAAATGATGGCCACTATTTCCCCCTGCAGAGGATAAGGCTGTTTGGTAGGACTGGAGCAAAAGAAAGCCAACAACAGCAAAAACAAGAAATGGCTGCAGAATAGTTTGGCATACTTAACCTTGTATATTTTGACAGTGATGGAAGGATACTGCATGTGCTTAAGTACAATGCAATGAAAATGTATGTTTAGAATAGTAGGCACAAATTTGAAGGAGAAATCTGAAATCAATTTACTGTAGTAAATCATAAAATTAGCACTATATTTCATTAGAGACTAAAGATGTATGCTGAGTTGAAATGCTCACTTTTCTGCCAGTGGCACCACGGCCATGGTGTCCTTCTTTGAAATTTCTATTTCAGTCTGTAACTTGTGTTATTGTTTGCCTGCTTCACATTAAAATGAATGCTGAATGTTCTCCGAATGAGTTAGTGTCTGTTTACGAGTCACAAGAAATCTATAATAATCTTTTAGAGGAAGTAGATGTTTATAATGGCTAAATTGAGCAGTAAGTTAATGGAGTCTGGCAGGCAGTAAGACAGGTAGTCACTGTCACTGTCCAACTCCAGGGTGTGTATTTTCAGAGCAGTGGGGTTTTGTTTTCAGGATAACGGCCTTAGCTTTACATCAACAGACAAATGACAGTTATAACCAGCTGATCAACTCACAGTGTAGGACTCCTCGTCGCTTGTTTTTGTCGTATTACAGTGTTGCGCACATCTTGCTCTCTTGCAGTGCTCCTGCAGCCTGCCTGAGCTTCGAGTCTGGGGAGGAGAAAGCGAAAGTAACACCTCACATAGATTGTATTTCAACTTATTTAATATACCGTCCAACTCACTGTTTGGACTGCTATACTCAGTTTTGGACAAGTAGTTGTTACATATTGTTTCATCAAAAGCTGTTTGGACAAAAAAAGAGTGCTGAAATTACTGCAAAAAGGAATTATGAATAACAAGACTCTACAGAGTCTACAGCCACAGTAGCAGCTCTGTATGGCAGTACTAAGGCACAGCAGGACGTTGAGCTAAATGCGAACGTCAGCATGCTAACATGCTCATAATGACAATGTTAAAATGCAGAGCGAGGAAAGCTCCTTTGAAAGCAAAGCTTTGCAAGCTACCAATTACTTCACACTGGAAGAAGTTTACCTACAGCAAAGCTACTCTAGGGATGAACCACATTTGGTTAACTAAAGCTAGTTCAAACTACTTGTGATCAGTAGTTCTTAATGTATTTCTTTTCAAACAAGGAAAAACAACAGCACGACAAAGTAAGAGCTGAGAGACAGGACAGATGGAATAGAAACTAACTTACATAATGATATGGCTCAGAGTGAGATTGGCAAAAAATAACTCAGATGGTAGACAGAGCATGTAGATAAAGAACTTCACTGGCAGATGTGTAGGGTATGAAGTGTCGCATATCACAGGTCTAGACGATTCTTAAGAAGCCAATATGTTATCATATTTGTTGTCAGGTCCGTTAGTGAAGGAGATGGAATTTGCCAACTTAGTATGAATTTCTCCACCAGGTTGGTGAGTCTAAAAGAGAGGCCCTTGTGTGCTGCCAAAATACCAAGCTGGGAGAAGTACACCCTGGCTGGTGGCAGCATGACTGCCTTCCATTCTTTGACTGTGAGCTTTCTCCCCGGCATAAGAGATGTCCACCTGCCCTGCAGGGAGGGCTTTTAGATGGAGAGGATCACCCAGAACAAACAGACTTGGGCAGAATGGGATGTCTAATAGGCTTGGGTGGTATAAAGGTATTACCATCTACCGGGGTATTAAGAAATCCCTATGGTGTGATTTTCAATAATATCATTATAAATACAGCTACTTCTATTTCTATTAAACTGATACGGAGATGCTATACTGTAGTGTGCAGCACACACCAGCATGGGTCACTCTCTCTACTGGTGGAAAACTGAGCTGAGAAACATCTGGGAAGCATCTGGTTTATAAAGTTACAGGAGTAACTGGTAAAAAATAAAAAAAGCCCTGGAAGTATTTTAGATTTAGTCCTGGTGATAAGGTAAGCTAACAAACACTGCAGACTACTGACTGGTCAGAGGAGCGTGCAACTCCAGAGCACGAGAGAGTGAGTCGCAGAGAATGAGTGTGCGCTGAGTAAAGGAAAAGGTGAACAGTGAAGCTGTCAGTCTGGCAGTAAATGTACAGCATAGGCCAGAGATTGTCAGTGAATAAAATGGTTCTACTACTTTGGAAAAAAAACAATGTAAACAATGTAAAAAACAGTGAATGGTGTGGGAACGAAAAGCTCGACAGTTGGCAACAGTAACTAAGGAGGGTAGGGTTTAGCAAAGGTAAATTCATCCAATGGACACCATGAATGTCTGTTTAAGATTTCATGGCAGTCCATCTCATAGTTATTGAGACATTTCAGTCTTAACCAAAGAGGTGGACCAATGCTGCCAGCATGGCTAAGAAAAACGGCTCAGCTTCATAAAGTTGACCTCTGGCTCTGCGAGGCTCAGATGTTCCAAGAACTAGTGTATGAAACACATTATACATTCCTTTCTTCAGTCTGCTGGACAACATATGACACATAGTCATAGTGACGACCTTGGGCAGTTCAGACATACACTGGAGGTGTGTGGGGATTTCATTCTCCTGAGTCCTCTCCCACATGAGACCTCCAACATAAAGGACCTTTATTAAAGAAGTGTGTTTTATTAAGAATATATTCCTACAAGGGGGGCTCGTCTATCATCATGGCTGTGCAGAGGTCCATTATTACAGCAGAGTTATCGCTCCTGTCCCTGGTAACACTGCAGTGTTCAAACGGCTACTATAAGGAAGAGTTATGGTGACCAAGACAGAGAGATATATTACAGCCAAGCATCACATGATGAATTACTGCTTTGCCTGGGCTTATTTGTTGGTACTTAGGGTTGGCTGTGATATATACCAAAAAGCTGTGGCCTGATACAGAGGCGGTTTGAGGTAGTCTGTCAGTGTAGTTGGGTATCAGACAGGCCAACAAGCTAAGAGAAAAGGGAAGGTGAGAGTGAGAAAAACAGAACATAATGTTCAGATTATTTTTGCCTCTAACATATAAGGTGTGCACCATCCTCTTATCCCATCATCCATCACTACAACACGAACAGAGTGTACAACCCTTTAGTGGGGATTCATGAATATGGCCTTTTTATTAAGGCGTGCATCTGAAATATATCTTCAATGTATGTAGATTTCCACACAGCAAAGCACATAACAATCAGGATAAGTGTGGAAAACAGACAGGTGGATATTAGAGTTGATATCCCAACTTATATTGAATAATGTACTTGCAATGTATTTCAGAATACACCAATGACTAGTCAGGGTTCCTTCGCAATGTAGCACAAAGTTGAAGTGAATTTATAGGAAATCAGAAAGAAGATGATGCAGATTTATGTGCATGTTCATCCACTGCTGTTTTGAGCAGTTGGTGGCGCAACTTCTCCAGGTGAGTGCCAGTAAACCGAAGAAAGGGCCAATGAGATGACATAGCACCAGGTAAGCCTCAAACAGAAAACCAAGTGGAGAACATGAAGAAAATATGGCATTTATGTTTCATGTGTTCATTCGAGCAACATTATAGCCTCCTCATCGCTCCAAACAGGTTGTGATGTTTCTGTCTGCTACCATTTTTAATATCTTCAGTGCAGCAAAAGTTTCAGAGGATGCTGAAGTCACATGCTTCACATACACCATGAATTATTCACTAACTCTGTTTCAATTGCACTTATTTATCAATGGACCAATTTTTCCACCTTAAGCAAACATTTTTTGTTTTGGCAGCATTTGGGCTTACCTTAAAACTTCCTGCATTTCCACATCATTTTTTAATGCACAGAAAACAATTTTTTAAAATGTCCTTTCTTTTCAAGATTTATACTTCAACTTAGTCTTTAGATAACTTCCAATGGAGTACTTATGTTCAATTCGAGCACATTTGTAACTTATGCACCTGTGAGCTATTAATCTCAAATTACCTTAAAATTGATGGCACCTGCTTTACAACCAGTGATTTCCCCTTATATAATGCAGCACAACTGAGAATAAAATCAGAAATAGCCACAGGCCAAAAAAGAAAAGCAAACTTTGGAAGAAGAGATTACGCCGATGGAGGAGGAGATTAAAGACAGGCAGCATGTATTACTAACTGGACCGAATAGTGGGTTGACAAACAAAGAAAAACACAGTTTGGGACTGTGTTGCAATTAATACACTGGAATAAACCAATTATTATCAGCTTTTAATCATTTATTTACCACATGTGAACATGATAAGTCATGAATAAAATTAACCAGGGTTGACTGTTGGTAGCGGACAGGAGATCTGTGAAACACACCACCAGTTGAGCTTGAAGATCAAGTGACTTTGCCAGTCACGAAAGTCGAGGAGTCGTCACCAAACATTTCGCAACAAAATGGAGCAGCTGTATTCATTATGCTTTAAATGTAACCTTGAAGATGAATTACAATATATTGGCCTGCAGTGTATATACATCTTGAGTCTGTATATTCAAGTCTATTTCCAAATTAATTTCATTTTTTTGTACTTGTACATGTAAGAGAAGAAGAGGGCAAGAGAAGCACTTTCTTGGGTTTTATAATACACTACCAATCAGCAAACTGCTGTTTTCAGAGAGAAGTACACCCTGTGTATTTCAATTCAAAACTCACTTTTAGGGGGAAGCAATTTTTGAGTTTGGTTAAAATCATTTTCTTAGAAAAGAATAATATGCTAATCTTCTTAAAAGTGTGCTGTAGGGTAATCCATGATGCAGCCATGAATCATCCTATTGTTTGATCACACATTTGGGAGAATGCATGACTACGTTTGAGTACTTTCAAAAAGCATCTTTGCTTGTACCGCCATCGTGTCCCCCAATGACCCCCCTGCTTTGAAGCTTCATGCTTCAAAATGTTGCCTCGAGAATCTCCAAAAAACAAATAAATAAATAAATAAAACAAAATCCTTTCATCCAGCAGTTGTCTAAGCTCTCACTGTAGTTGGAAATGCAGAAATCATTAATAGACCTGTTTAAAAATGTAAAAAAAAAACCACATTTGCACCACTGATTTAAATCTGGCAATTAAATGTTATGCCCTGACTAGTCAAGTATATGTTTTTGTGGTTATTATTTTTTCTCATTATGAAGAAAAAATTGCTCTGTAACAGCTTGTAATCTCCATATTTTCGTTTTGAACGTAAATTAGAAATTGTCATTCAGTGCCACCTCCAGTACGTCTTCCACATGAGAAATGGTTAACGTGATAAAAAGTAATTGTGTTAGTTTCCCCTCGATGAAGGCTTAGAACAGTAGAAAGAAAAAAGCTTTCCCCTTGGCAATGCAATCCAATTTTACCTCCGCCGTCAACACACTGCAAAGAAATGGATTGCCATTAAGAAATGGAGGTCTTTCTGTTTATGAATATACATATTCCAAGACACCACTTATCATCTAAGTGAATTTCATAATGCAATCAATACTTCATGGTCACAACAACTGCATCAACACAATGGGAGCCCAACCTCAAAACCGCACTGCAATTCAGGGTCTATAAATTCCGACCAGTATGACGCCACAACTTTATATTTTTTTAAATTTATTAAAGCTCATCCCCTGCTTTGAGGGAGGCCTGTCCTCAGAGGGCGGTGCCATACAATAAAGTGTAACAATGCCATCTAGTGGCAGCACTACACACAATATAACACTGAGCAGTATATCTTCAGGAATCAAGTCAAGGCTGTTAGTCTGTATGGTGAGATCCATTGGAAGAAACAGAACTTCATCATCTTTATATGATTCAGTTTCAACAGGTAATCTGCAGTGTTGTTTCATAATGCTGAGAGGGTCCTTTATGTGCTGTCCTCACTCTAATATGGAGTAGAAATATGATCTATGTGGTTTTCACTGCTGCTCAGCACTGACTATCAGTTTCACAGGAACTATTTTAAACCCTGCTGGCCACACACAGGCCACCGACACCGTAGCATGCCTCTGGCTCTCGTCTGGTGCTGAGAGATTGCAACTCTGCAGGTTCAACCAACTGAGTTTGTTGATTATGAAAGCAATAATCTATTTTCTCAGCATCAGGTCTAATATCTGTCGCTTTAATGAAATATCTGTGAGTGACGGCAATTGATGAAATGCCACGACAAACGGCTTTGCTCTGAGTTTATGTAAGGACATGATGGCCGAGGCCACACAGATGAATGTTTCCTAAATGTAGGAGTTAATCCGGACGAGTCACAAGGGGTCATCTTCAGTTCCTCCTAAACCACCAGGATCTGCTGACCCACATCAACACCCGGATCAGTTCCACTGTTTGTCAGAGACTAGAGTTCAAAATGGTAATGAGTGTTGTTAATTACAATACATGAACATTTAACAACTGATACTATTTCAATTAAAGCTGCTGCACAGAGTCTTTAACTTGTTATGAAACCGTCTCACATTAATACTGATGCTTACATATGACCTACATAAGCAAACAAAAACATCTGTGAGAAGATCGGCTATTTCTATACCGTTATTCTTAATGCCCGCCGCCGGGTCAGATTCTCCTTGATATCAGTTGAAACGAGTCTATGTTTACGTTTTTCCAGGCAAAGTTACAATGAGTCGTACATTAACCAGTTAAAAAGAATCAGGAGGAGATTTTTATGTGGATAATTTTATTTTTGACATTATAGTTTGTGTTTATTATGATGGAAACTCTACTGTTTTTGTCCACAGTGTCCTACAAAAATAAACAAAATATCTTCACTGTCTAAAAAAACCTTGTATGTCAAAAAACTTTCTTTACATGACTTGAAAAGAAACCCTGTGTTTTAAACTAACTGAATACTGCTTAGTCAAAGTTAGAGCTATTATAATGTTTTAACACTTTTCAACTGTTGACTATATGTAAAATCAGACATAAGGTGTGACCAAAAGCACTGATTTATGAAAAAAAGAGGCAAAATATGGAGTTAACGACGATGTGAAATTTCCTCATAGTAGCTTTAAGACCAGAATCGGAAATACTTTATTGATCTCTGGGGTGAAATTGGGTTACGTTGCAGTTGCTCCAATTTCAGAATAGAAATGTTTATAAGCACAGAGAATTGTAAGAAACATAAAAAAAAAACAGAGATACAAAGTATGCTAATATATGTCTATAATATTATAATATATAACAACATATGCAGACAACAGAAAATAAGAAATTAGTAAAAAAAATGTGTATACTGAAATATAAAACAACCGTGTGCATAAACAATAATGCTTGGGTAAAATATTAAGTGCATTAAAAAGCAATGATGTCAAATGATAAACAAGAATAATGGTTGAAATGTACAGTATAAAAGCAGTATTGATGCCAGTGTAGAGTATTACACAGTAGAATTATTAAGATGGCAAAATAATTCCAGTCAATCTTACAGTACAGAATAGAAGAAGAGGATCGTCTATCATTTGTCTATCTGTGTATCTGTATCTGTCAGGCTCTGTCTATACATTTGTCTATTTCTGCCTAATTAAGTCTGCGAGAGAAAGCAAAGGGAACAAAGAGTGTGACATGTCCAGTAGCCATGGAGACTGAAGGGAGATAAAAAGAAGGATGTAATATGATCATAATAATAATAACAATAATATTTGAAGACTGAACTGCTGTCTACAAACCTGTACTGTTGAAGTAAAACAAAAGGCCGATCTGTTTTTTCGATCAAGGGTCGGACATTCACAAAAGCCCAAATGAAACAATGAGGCACAAAAGACAATGAAAAATACAAATATATTTGCATAAAACTGTATAATGAATTGATTTTGTGTGGGTCTCAAATCACCATAATACTACTGATGTAAACAAACATTAAACAGCTACAGAAAACACTAATTACAGCTTTAGTTGATTCTGTGTCTTGCATTAGTGCCTGTACTAAGAGCTGACCGGTCAGTTTGGGATCTTCTGCGACGTTAATGTTTTGTACTGGATATTAAAGTCACTGCCCTTTTGTTGACATTTGGACCACAGACTGTCACCGTAAGGCAAAACCTATCTAATCATTTCACACGGTTTCATCTGCTGTTCAAAGAATTAGATTATGAAGAAAAATAAATGCTATCTGAACACTTTTAAATGGGTCTTTCAATGTATCTGGCAATTTAATTTTAATTCATGAGTAAATAAATGGGAGATATGTGATCTATAGTTTTACACTGCACTTTCAAAAGAGCATTATCACTGTATAGTCAGTGCTGTGACTTCTTTATCCATTGATTTGCTGTTGATGAATTTGGGGAGGTGTAGGTGGCGCTCTGTTCTTTGTCTGATCAACCACACTGGCTACAAATGCTCTGCTTATAATGATTCAAAACCTTGTTGATCCTGGCAGAGATTCACACATAAACTTCCTGTGAGCACGAGAATCATCCATAAAGCCCAGCAGTCGAAGCTGTTGAGCAGTAAAAGCTTTCAGAAACTGGGCATAGATTAGACCATCCAACATCTGACAGTAGAAGAATATACTGTATTTATTTCAAAGAAAAAAAATGTGGTTACTACTTTAACTCAGAGGCATTCTGTAAACTCTGTTGCAACATCTCAAAGAAACACTGCAGCTATAGAAAAATGGAGGGTGTACATGTGAGAATGTGCCAGCGGCTCAAATGTCTAAAGGCGCCTCTGTTTACTGTTGCAGAGGAGTCAGGTTGAAACGGGTCAGACGGTTTAGACCAGCCTATCATCTATCATCTGCTGCAGAGGGCAGGACGAGGGGAAACTGGTGACGCTCGGGCTATTTCAGCTGATGATAAAAAATCATCAAGATGCCAAAAGATTAATCACTCCATAAACGATTGTTTAAAAGGAATGCAGGTCAGTGGGGAAGAAAAACTATAAAAACACAGAGACAAGCAGAGCATGTTGGCTAATTAGATACAACAGAAGGAAAAAAAATAATTTTATAAAGTATTAGTGCACAATATTTTAATGTACAACTGTCTTGTGAGCATTCCTGCAATAGTCAGCTGCCAGTACTGTCAGACTCTGTGTACCGTCCCTGAAACATGACTATATTTACAAAGACATTTATTTGTCGAAGCATATGTGTGATTTTATTTGATGACAGTGGTTCTGAACTGATGTATTTTATGTGGAAAGCACAGTAAATGTTAACATGTGAAAGAATCCCTCTCAATTTGGACTTTTGCAGAGAGGTGAGATATGGAGGCCCATTTCTGCCAATTCGCTAAAAAAGAAAAAGATCCTGTAAGTCATTATAGCGAGAAACCATCTCAAAATAATGGCTTAGTCACTCTAAATAATGACTTAGTATCTTAAAATAATGAGAAACCTTCTCAAAATCATAAGTTTGTATCTAAAAATAATGAGAAACTTTCTCAAAATGACTTGCGCATCTCAGAATAATGACAGTATTTCAAGACAATGAGAAGCATTCTGAAAATAATGACTTAGTTTCTCAAAATCCTCACTTGCTTTCTCAAAGTAATGACTTATTATCTCAATTATCTCAACATAATGACTGCGTAGCTCAAAATACCATCTTATTATCTCAAAATAATAACTTAATATTTCAAAATAATGACCCTGTATCTCAAATTAAATACTATACTAATATATTTTGAGTGTCTCAAAATAATGAGAAACCTACAGGATCGTGCACTCACATTGGCAGATATGGGCTTCCTTAGGAAACGTCACACTAATTAGACAACATTGCACCATTTTGCAATTAAAGCATAATTTCTTTCTGAGCACCTGTAAAGAAGCCATTACAGGTGTTAATTTTCTAGTTATATGGTTAGAGTTTAACCGGAATCTTATGGATATCTTATAGTACTGGCCACAGGCCATTGGGTCTACAGTAAATTACATCACAACAGCTTGATTAATTACCAAAGTACACTTGGGCATTACAGTAATAAACAGAAGGATGTTAGCTTTCACTGGGAAGGCTTGTGTGACTCGCTTTTCTGTGTCCATGCATCCCAGATTTATAATTACAACCAAATGTACTGCAATTATTACTGAGGCTTGGCAACAGAGCTTGCAATTAAGGCTCAGTTGAAGATCTTAAGTTTAAGATTTCACGTTCAATTACCCTTTAGTATTTCACATCAAGAGCAAATGTGACAGAAACAGAACAAGGGGACAAATTGTGAGAGCCATTTCAGATCTCTTTTAATTTGTTAACAGATTTTCTGCCAAAGAATTTACCTAAGGTTATCATAATTACTTCACAACAGCTGTGAAATACAAATTCAATTTCAAAAAACATGTTTTCCCCGAGTGCAAAAAGCTTTTGCAAACTAATTTAGTAGAATTTAATCTCAAGTATCCACGTTAAGTTCACTGAGCCTGCTGAGCATTAAAACATTACACCACTAAATTACAGCAACATTATCAGCAGACCCTTAAAGACAGAGCTGATTAGATATATTATGAAGACTTAGCCGACTAAAACGGAGGTCAGAGGCAACAGGGAAGTACATACTCTGGCAAACAGAGCAATTACGTTGATGTCCTCTTTGGCCCTCACGATGTACAGGTGATTATTTCTTCTCTTCTGTCATCCTCGTTGTCCATTTTATTTTACACCACTACAGGGAAACACAATTCATGTTTTCTGCAAGAAGACAGTAGGTGGTAATGATCACTTATATCACACTTGCTCTAACAATTAAAGATGTTTCACAGTGCAGTACAAGTACAAGTCCTCCAAACTAAATCACAAAGTGTTTTTTTGTTGCTTTTAAAAATGACACACACAAACTCTTTTTAATCTCAAGCCCCATGTCGTCCATGTAACGGTTTGCTGATCTGCTGCAGTTACAGTAAAGGTTTGGTTATCACAAAAACTACTTGGTTATGGTTAAGAAATAGTTGAGGTCATGGTTAAAAGAACTTCTTGATTAAGGTTAGGGAGGAGGGATGCAGTCATGGTACAAAGGAAACAAACAATGGAAACAAACATGGTTTGTTTCCCAACTCATCCACCCTGAGCTAAGAGGTTTGGCGGTGCTAAAAATGTCACTCTTTTGTCCTGCTTCTGCTCTTGACACGTCTCAAATCATAATTCACACAGCCGCTAGAGGTCCTGTAATGAAAGCCTTGAGAGGTGAGTGAAAAAAAACATCTTGCAGTCCATTTTTAAGTCGGATCTGAATTGTTTTCTCTCCTGTGTTTAAGTCATAAGAACAGGTGAAGGTTTTGCCAGAATAATCTTCATTCATTTTTTTTCCAGGGTTTGCAAGGAAAATAATTTACTTTTTTTTCCATCTGTAAAAACTTTTCCTTTTAGTTTTTTTTTAAACTGACTTGGAAGAAAATGTGAATACTTCTAGTGAACAACAAACATTTACAAAAATGATCCTGACAAAAAAAAAAAAAAAAAAAAAAAAATCGTGGTACCTCATGATTCAACTTGATTCCCCTTCAGAGGGCTATGATGTGATGATAAAACAATTCTCGACGCATCTTGATGTATCTCATCAAAAATTTAAGCTTTTCAGTCAGGGTTGGCTGGCCGGACTGTATCCATCTGCAGCTGCTCACACTCACATTATTTAGACACTAAATTAAAACATGATTGCAACCACGAGCCTCTGAGAAGATGAAATACATTTCTACCTGTTAACTGCTGATAAGTCTAGCGTGTGAGTGCTGTAGACAGTCTACAATGCACACATCACTGCCTTTTTTGCTCTGTCAACATGTTAATTAGCATTTAGAAAATCGATTTATGAATCTTCCACATCTGCACCGCAATGCATGTAAGAATCAAGTGTTTCCCCAACAGGCAAAACTTTTTTTTCCCACCTGTTTCACGATATTAAAAAAAAAAAAAAAAGGAGCATAGGGTGTTTCCATAGGGTGCATTAGGTAGGATTGCTTCTTACGGTGCCTCTTACTGTGCCTCCTCTCCCCCATCAGTCAGCTTTCACATACTGTTGTTCTGTACCTGAGTATACTTGCATTACCATCTACACAACATTTGATTATATCATGGTTATGGTGTAGACAAGCCTGCCATTCACAAGTTGCAGTTCACTTTCTTGTGCAGGTCAAGGAAAATAAAGAAAGGCTCATTATATCACCATAGAACACTACAATCCAGACTTAAGTGCCAGTTCTATTGAAGCTTATGGGAGATACGTCATTCATGCTATTTAGAGACAAATAAAGAAATGCGCACATACGTAAAAATCAGTCAGTATCTTATCTCTGAAGCGTGTTCTTTCATTTCACAGAGGCATTTCTTCATCACAGGTCATACAACTGAGATATGTGTGAGATAAGATAGTGTGCTTCGCCATGCATCTCCCACAGGCTTCAACAGAACTGGGACCAAATCTGGCAACAAGCAGAGCAGAGAATGTTTTTTTTTATTCTCATTGGTTTAGTTTTCACACCCGAATCGAACCATATCTGAGTACACGTGAACTCATATTTAAGACCACCTTTCAAACCTGAACACAGTGTTCACAATAATAAAACAAACTGGACTTTGGAGTCAAGTGCACTTGGGTCCAGGCATGGGTCCCTGATGTGAAAGCCCCTTTAGAACAATTATCCTGGCTAAACCTTTTCCCCACTTGTTCTTAAGTCAAATCATTAAAACGGATTGCCAGATTTATTTTTCTCACTTGTCTCTCTGAGGGCTGAATGTAAACACAAGTTGTATCAGTCATTTGAACAAACAAATACTGTGATTTCTTTTTTTTTTTTTTGACAGTCTCATGGAGTAATAATATCAGGCAAATTTTTTATTAGTAAAATTAAAAAAGAGAGAGAAGAGGAGATGAAAAGTCAAGGATAAAATCGCGATTTAAAATCGCTGCATTGGCTCCCCGTCCGTTTCAGGATCGATTTTAAGGTTCTCTTATTAGTTTTTAAATGTCTTAACGGTCTTGGACCATCCTATCTATCTGACCTGCTTTTATCATATCAACCCTCGCGGACCCTGAGGTCCTCTGGCGCCGGCCTTTTAAACCATACCACGAGTTAGAACAAAAACCCACGGTGAGGCTGCATTCAGCCATTATGGCCCTCAGCTGTGGAACAGCCTCCCAGAGAACCTCAGGGCCGCAGAGACTGTTGATATTTTTAAAAGGAAGCTCAAGACTCACCTTTTTAATTTGGCTTTTAACTGATTTCTTATTTCGCTTATTTTACTATTCTTATGCCTTTAAATCAATTTTTATTTTATTTATTCTTATGATTTTTTTAAGGTTTTTGTGCATTTTTTACTTTTAATACTTTTTCTTAAATCATCATCAATTTATTATATATTTTTTGACATTATTCAATAGTTGCCAGTTTTTATTGCAGGTCGGTAAATAAAGTTATTATTCATAGCTCATCGTACTTAATGTGCCCTTCCCTCATGAGTTTGGTCTGGTCTTCATGCTTTTAGGCGGAAGCGCACTGAGAAATCCTCAGTACCTTCTCTGAAGTGTCTTTCATTTGAGGCATTCTGCTTATCACAGGTCTACAACTGAGGATATGTGTGCTGTAGTGGCTTCCCAGGCATCTCCCATAGGCTTCAACAGACGGCTCTGGCACAAGCGGCGAATGGCCTTTTACTCATTGTTAGTTTCACACCCGAGCTCATATCCGTCACCGGGAATCTCAGTTGCCCCCATGCACATGTTCACAATATAACAAACTGACTTGTGAGTGTGGGCGTGGTCCAGGATGTGTTGATGTGAAAGCCTGTTAGAACATTCGTGGCTGAACCTTTTTCACTTGTCTTGTAGTCATTAAGGGATGCAGTGGGTTGTCCCGTGTCTTCTGAGGGCTGAGGAACGGAATTTTCACTTTTGAACATTGTGATGTTTTTCTTTTTTTTTTTTTTTTTTTTTTGAACAGTCACATTGGGTGATTTTCAGGAAATTTTATAAAGTAAATAAAAATAAAGAGATGAGATTGAATAATAGGGATACTCTAGAAACCAACATATTTTCTATATTGTCTGCTAACATTACACATTTAACAGCCTGTTTTGGAATGATGGTGTTACAGCAGAGTAAGACAGTATAGCATTAGTATAAGACTGCACACTATGGAAGATTCACAAGCAGCACAAATGCTGTTTTGGTCTTGAACTCCATAGCAGTAAACCACCATATTCCTGTTTTTCTTAATTATATCTACCTTCTGTTGGCAGTGGATTGAGCAGCATTAATTGGACACATGTCACCAGTAAAAGGATACTGGGGTGAGGAAGGTGAGGGGGGGTAAATGGCTGAGTAGTGCCAAGTTTGCAGTATTCCAAGTTAAGCGTCCCGGCATGCACCAGCAACAGGTGGCGCCTTTATGAGTGCTCTGAGTGTTGCATGACAGCGACAGCTACGGGTTTATCACCACGGTCAAGGGGAGAACGGGCGAGGAGAGAGGGAAGAGGAGTTGAATGTCAGTGAATGAGTCGGTAAAGTGTGACATAGCAAAGCTTGAGAGGTAAAGAGAGGCAAATGGCGTCTGAGTGAGAGATTTAGGCACGGCTTTCTCTTTTTTTCATGATGGTGTGAAGAAATGAGGCAGATCGCTCCTCAGCTGGAAATAGAGACATCTCAGTTATCCCAAACGCTCCCTCGGTGGCAGAATCACATGATGAACAGAGAATTCCAGGGAGGCCACGCTCACCTCAACCCCGTGACTCTCTCTGAGCTAAAAGAGCCTCTGATCGTGACTCAAGCCAGTGAGCCGACCCCAGAGAGTCTCAACCAATCATGATTCTTTAATCTTGTGACCTGCAATGAAATGTGCTAAGACTTATAGAAATCCAACAGTGGAACATCCACCTGCACCAGCCGACGCAGTTCAAAGAACTAGCGTTGAGTGAAAACACTTATGGATGGACCAAATAACTAGCATTACTTCAGATATCACTCCACTCAAACAGTTCAACAGCTTTGTGATGGTGAGACCATAATGACAAGAATATTCTCAAAATGTAGGACAAGTTCCTGATGTGTCAAAAGAGGTCAAATTTGATTACCCCTGACCCTGAGGACCATGCTGACCCATAACCACACTCAGTGGTGGACTCAGGATGTCAGGAGGGGCAAGGGCAAAAAAAAAAAATAAGAAGGGCACCAGCTAGCCGAAAGACGTGATGGTCAAACACTTCCAATTTTTGGTTTAGATTAAATTAGTTTTATTTTGTGTGTTAAAGTACAACAACTGCTACACAACAGTAATAAAAATACACAAGGAACTATGACCTATTCAACCATTTAAAGGGACATACAGGGCAATAATGTTCTAGAATGTAGGGCAGTTTATATGGCACTGCATCACATTTTCTCCACTGGAAGGGCACCCTAGAGGGCACTTTAACACATTTTGTCAACTGGTAGGACACCCTATAGAGCAGTTTGTCACCATTTGTCACCCATAAGACACCTTAGAGGGCACTTTGCCACACTCTGTCAACTGGAAGAGCACCTAGAGGGCACTTAACTACATTTTGTCAACTGGACGGACACCTCAGAGGGCACCTTGCCACATTTTGTCACCAGAAAGAGCACCTAGAGGGCACTTTGTCACATTTTGCCAACTGGAAAGGCACCTCAGAGGGTACTTCATCACATTTTGTCCACTGGAGGGGCACCCTAGTGGGCACTTTACCATGTTATATCTACCACTGGGGCATCCAAAAGGGCACTTTTGCTATGTTTTTTCAAACATGGGGAGCACCAGGGTAGTGACTTGAGTCACTCAGCTACTATTGAGTGACTCAAGTTCAAAACACTAGCCTGGTTAATCAATGCTGTCTTGTACAATGCGTAAAAACCCATGATGAAGTTTTTTTTTAAATTTTAGCTCTGAATCAATCTGTAGAAGCACACATTTACAGCTTCAAGCTCAACATAGCAACTGCTCTTTTAAGGAATATCTAATTAACATAACCTTGCTTACACCCACCTAATTAATACCTAATTTTGTCTACGTTAAAATCCATCTTTGAGCCAAGAGCACCGTGAACACCAATTTAGCTCAATGTGCTGTGTTGACAGGTTGACACCAGCTCCCACTCTTATGCTGGCACCACGCCAAGATGTGACCGTTTCACATTCCTGCTAAATTGTCAATTAACATGTATGAAGAAGGTATCATCTCTCATATCGAAGCGCTACACACGTCTGTTCAACCATCTGTTAACTGCGCCATGCCAGGGCTGTGTATGGGCCATACAGCCAGAGAGAATTTAGTTTCTGCTTCACACACTTGTCTCATTAGAGTCAAAGATTGATGCAGTTGAGTGAATGATACAAAGGTTCTATCAGACAGTTATTTCTTTGAATTATGCAATATGGTAAACACCTACTTTGGTGCCATATTTAGAATCAACAGGAATATATTCTAGTTCATGATATATTTAAAAGCACAGTTTTTAAGCAGTAAGTAATTACTACATTTAATCAGAACAAGGCTTTTCAACTTTTTAATTACAAAACTTCTTTCGTTATTGATAGTGTCATTTCAAAGATGCATTTTCTGCTTGGCACAAACAGCAGGTAATATTATGTGATATTTATTGAGTGCATCCCCTCAAATTCATGTTGTTGAGGAATTCAGAAGGGTAGGCCTGCTGCCAGTACAGCTCAGAGCTGAACAACAGAAGCTGCATCATATGTACAATATTATCAATAGATATGCTCCTCAATACTTGTGTTCTCAAATAACAATGTCCATATTCAGCATAACGACAATACCATTCCTTTTTCATGCTGCATGGCGCCATGTTGTGAAATAGTCTTCCATTACACACAAGTTTTTAAATACAAGAGGGATTACAGAAGTCAGGTTAGGTCTTTTTTATGGAACACAGTAAGAGATTTACAATGAATTCTGTGACCGCATTGTTATTTTAGCGGTCTTTGTTTTTTGATGAGGGAATTATTTTTTATTCCTAAAATTGTGATGATGTGTCTTTGTTCTTACAGGATTGTGATGTTTAGTTTTTATGTTGAATGTCTGGTGCTTCAGTGTTTTCTTCGTCTGCTAACATCTTAGGACCATGTTAGAGAGTTTTCATTCTAACATGTTATCATTTGGATTTTCAACCAGTCAACCTGTCATTCAATCAAGCACTGTACACAATTTTAAGATACTTTATATGCGATTCAGTGGGAAATATTATACCTTTTACTCAACTTCACTGACAGTTGTAGTAACTATTACTTTGAAGAATTAGAGTTTATATTTAAAAGAAATGAGCATATTTATTATATACACATTCATAAAATGTAATGAAGTGTTAAAGATTAACCTGTAGCTCTACTAAGCAGTTAAAGGACCAGTGTGTAGGATGTGGTGGTATCTAACAATAAGGTTGTAGACTGCAACCAAATGAATACTGCTCACCTCACCCTCCACTTTCAAATGGGTAGGAGAAACTGCAGTAGTCACGAAACTTGTGAAAGTCTCCAGAGCCCCCAGATGTCCTCCATGGAAGGGGACAAACCCCCTCTGTACCGTGGATATAAACAGCTCATTCAAAGGTAAAAAAAAAAAAAAAAAAAAGCATGGTTCTTATTTTCAAGTGATTATATCCTTATGAAAACATATGTATGAATATTAGATTCCATTTGTGCCATATTTTGCCAACATATCCACCTAAATCCTGCACAATGGAGCTTTTAAATCAGCTCTCTATAACTGCATTTTACATTTTTATACTTTAGGCATAATTTGCTGATAAAACATCTGCACTTGACCACAAAGAACTTTCATACTGTGTGGTGGCCTAAACCAGTAGTGTTTTTGTTGTAATAACCACAAAATATAACATTGAAAATAAAATTATCCACAGAAAAATATCCTCCTGCTTCTTTTTAACTGGCCAACATGCTACTCACTGTGACTTTGCCTGAGAAAATGCAAACACAGGCTCTTCTGGCCTGATTGCGGCGAATCGTTTCATCTGATTTCAAGGAGAGTTTGACCCGTTCAAAGGCAATGAGAACAACTCTATAGAAATAGCCAGTCTACTTTTTGATGGTCTCATTTGCTTATGTAGGTCATATAGAGGCATCAGTATTAAACTGAGACAGTTTCATAACCAATTGAAAACTCCTTGTAGGAAATTTAAATGAGATTTGAATTATATATGTATATAGATATATATGCATTTTTAGATTGAGGTGTTCTTACTTTTACTTGCAGAAAATCTGAGTACTTCTTTGTTTCTACTTTCTATTACCACAGACGAGAAAGACAGAGAAACTCTGCTGTAGTTATTATTCTGAATGTTTAACATATGTAGATTTCATTCAGTCCATTCAGTAGCTTTACATGTATGTAGGACTGAACAGCAAGTTCCTCACTGCACCATTGATCACAGTGATAATACAATTTAAGCCTCGCTACTTTTGTGAGTTATGACGGCATCCAAAATCTGTCCCATTAACTTTCTGAAGTTGTGTCTCGCTGACAGTCAGGTGGAGGTAATACCGCATGTGTAGCACACTTGCTTCTACTTGATCCACATCAGACCACAGGTTTTCTGGGTGTGATAAGCGTTTCGCCATGAGAACGACTGCGGTCAACGTCTCTTGGTACATTTTTCAGTTAAGTATTCCTTTGAAAGTATAATTCAGCCAAAATTGAGTTTTCCACGCTGTTGAGTCCATGACGGGGACATGATGAACGCCACTTTAGAGTCAGAGAAGTGTGAAAAGTAAGCATTCAATTACTCTGGAGGAAAAGTAAGAAGTTTAGCTGCCTCTTCTGCCTCACTGGTTGGGTGGGTGTGAGCTTTGAGGAGGTGGAAAGTGTTTTTGAAAAGGTTTTATTTACTTGAACATCCTGGTTCAGAGGTCAGATAGAAGCCAAGTCTCGACAGCACACTGCTGCCTGAGACAAAACCAGTTTTTCTAGTGTGACTGTTTGTATTAAACTTGGAAATAACATACGAACAGACTTTCTGACAACATTTGTGCGTGCCAAAAAACAAAAAGTGAAGTTTAGTGAGCTTAGAAAAGAGCAAACTCCCTGACAGGCCAGTGCGACACTATGAACTCAGCACTCAGTGAACATGAACTCATGTGAAAAAGGAGAAAAACTGAAGCCTCGCCTTTCATTTTTATAACTACTTTTACAAGCAAAGGTATCAGAAGTATCTCCCGATTTATATACGCTGCTGTGGGCTGAGTTCTGACCAGGGTGTATCAGCACAGCGAAGCTCACAGAGCAGTAAATCAGACACATGGTGTGACCTCATCAGTCACTCGCCTCTTACAGGGATTGAGGGCATTACCTTTCCTGATCGCATGGTGTGCTCCCTGAAGCTCCACAACATTATCCACAGTAGATAAAAATGTCTTTCTGATTTTGACACCATCCAAATTATCCTGATGAAAACAGTGCAGCCACAGACACCCGAGGAAGAGGAGAGTTGGTGGCCTGCACTGTTTCCCGAGAAATTGTAACCTTTGCAGGTGAGCTGCTCTTAATGCAAAGAAACTCCTATCATACTGTAATTTAAAAAAACATGGCAACTTTTAAAGGAATTTCATGCCAAAACGATGCAAACCAATTGATGCGTCACAGACAAATATTAAATAATGTCTGGCAATAACGTGGCGGTAAAATACTACATTGACTGAGGAGGATCAAAATGAAAGAGTGAGATAAGACGTAGCTTGAGGGAGCAGACTCAAAGAGAGCACTGGAATATCAAAGAATAGGTAGATATGGACGGTAAATGAAGTGGAAGGGAGGCAACAGGGAGCCAGAGGAGGTGGAGTGTGAATGATGAGAAAGACCATTAGAAACAGATGCAGATGTGTGAGGAGCCAGTTGGCAAGTAGGTCAAGGAATTCGGAGAATACTAAGTCTTCACGGCACACGTATACCTGAAAGCTTTAGTCGGGAACAGTGCTAACAGCAGAATAACCGCACACGAGGGGAGAACTTGGACAAGCTTGTTATCTAACACGAGTGCAAATTCCCTCTTTGTGTCACTTTCCTTCCACTGCAGTTCAGCAAAGAAACACTGTCTGGGAAAACAATGACAGAGATTTGGGGACTGAAAACTTTGAAAGTTACCTGTTTGAATGTCTAACTCTGACTGCTGCAGCCTGATACTGACCTTAAATAAACTTTGGAGTTTAGCATCAGAAAAACAAGACTATGTCCTCTATCTCTTCTTCTCGAAGTATGTTAGGAAGGGATCTCTTAATGGCCTGAATAATTACACCAAGCAGAGTCTGTGTCAATGTACTTGTGGGCACCTGCCTCCTGTTTAAAGACAGACAAAAATTATACAAACCAGTCCTTTAACATATTACAGTTGTTTCTCTCCATTTCATAACGTGAATGAAACAATACAGCCACTTCACAACTTATGAATTACTACTTGGTAACATAATGCCATTGCACTGCATTATATTAAGATAGGTGTAATAAGCTTTATTAGGTAATAAGACCCTTATGAGTCCCTATAAGATCCGCACTGACAGTAGTATTAACACAATATAAGTGTTACTAATAGCATCATAAGACTCATTTCCAGTTTCTTATTATTGTTTACAATAGCATTATAAACACATGAATTGTATTAACTTGCCCATTGTATCATTGTTAAAACTTTACTGAGTTGATTTTGTTGCTTTATTAAGATTAATACATACTTTATTATGCATTTATTAACAGTTATAGCTATGATATGTAACATTTCAGCATCACAATGTCTAAAAACACATTTTGTTGAGTTGTGATTTAATTATGCCTTTTGCAGCTACTGCATCTGAATCAAGAACAATGACTTGTTAGAGTTAATTAATCCTCATAAGGTTTTTTTTTTAAATTAACATTCTTAAGCAGTCTGTAAAGCTATAAGTCTATAAAAAGTCTGTAAAACTTGTTAGCAAATGTTTTATAAGTGCTGGTAAATGCCTTGTTATCAACAATAAATGTTTATGATGCTATTAACACTTATACAGTCTTATTAACGCAATGTTAATAAGCATCTTATGAGAACCTGATAAGGCCTTATTAATATTTATTAACTATTAACAGTCTTTTGTATAAACTGTTATTTTAGTTAACATGCAAATCTGATTTTGATGAGCTCAGAGCAGACAAAGTCTCTGGGACCCCCTGCGATTTCTGGCACGCCCCTAAGGGGGGCCCAGACCCCCAGTTTGGGAACCAATGAACTAATGCATACAAGAACCTTGATATAAAGCATTTCCCAAAAAGGTCAAGATAATGTATTAAAATAAGTCAAAATGTAGTGATTTCTATATGCTTTCTATATTTGAGAGGTGTTTCTATAAATTTGCCGACCCTCACTGGTAGAAAAGAGGTGGACAAAGTAATAGAAACCCCTGTCAGGATAGTGGAATGCAACACAACAGCACCGCAAACTGCAGCCTCCAAAATAAACAGAGTTAAATAAACACCTCTGCAAAAACATCATAACCTTCATGTAGGATTTATTGTAGGAGTTTTCAGACGGCTTCTTCTTTTGGCTAGCTGTACATAATAATCTGGCAACTGAGTGTAAACCTATATGTCTTTACTTTTCTGGTGTATGTGGATATGTGCACTGTTTAATAAGCTAATAAAGTTGTTTAAGACAAAGCCTCTTTTCTACTGTATGAAGCAACTCAAGTGTCAGGTTCTGTTCAATGTTACAATAGACATGATACAATGACAATTGTTATAAAAACAATGACGAGCCTTGTTCACTTAACATTATTTATAGGCATGTTGGTGGCTTATCACAATCACACTTAACTCATATACTGACATGATCATGCATTATCTGTAGTTTACAATATCACATTAACCCAAATATAGCGTGGGACAGCTTATATGCTCTTCATCAACCCTCCCCAGACCTCGACTTGACCAGATGACATGGCAAAACCTTCGGTCAATAAACCAGAACATGCCCTCGGTGTCAGCTTTCCATATAAGTGAACCAGTAAGCCGGTTAAGTAGCTGGTGAAAATGCATGTATGCTTAAGCATTAAGTACTTATGATTGTATGACATCTGGAAACATGTACAGTAAGCTACTGGTGTCTCACTGTGTTAGATTCTGAAACGCCATATGACCGAGTAACTAAACACCATCAACATGAAGCACAAATAATAAAGGCTTCCCAGTAAAAAACATATCTGTTCTAAGATATTTCAAAATCAAACATGAAGGCAGATAAGAACTGATATCTGCAATGATCTACACATTATCTATGCATACTGTATGACTGAAATAGCTAAAGAGACCCTGGACCACCTGCTGGACAATGATAGCTGAAGCCATATTTCTTTAGGTGTGACATGTTTATGGTTGTTGTTATTGCTGAAGGCAAAGTTCACTGGGGTTTTACTGTCGGGGCAAGAGAGGTTGAGCAAGTCAGGAGGACAGGCATGTGGTAAAAAAACACATTTCAGTGAGGTCCGTCATATCATACCTGTCTCTTTAGAATATAAGTTTGTTTGGTATTACTTTGCCAAAAGCCATAAAAACATTTATAAGCAAAGTGAAGGTGTGTTTAATGAGACTGTACTCTAGTAATCCAAGCCCATATTATTGGAAACTTTAAAATTTTAAAAGCCAAGAAAAATGAATGTACTGAAAGTATACTGTAAGTATAAAGTCATATATACTTTTATTGACTAGCATCGTTGACTTTACAGTATGTGTTAGGAGTTATTACCGCTCGTTGATACTCTTGATCATGTTTCCCATGTTCAAACTTCATAGGAACATAAAGTCATAACAGCTGCCCCTGTTTTTGGGACGACACTCGACGGGAGAGGACAGTGTGACACACCTATACATCATTTCTTTACTCGAGCCTCTATGGACAGTGGCTGGCAGCATTTACAGCGTGTCTTAAAATAATACAACACAACTCTCTCCATGACATGCAACTGGAATACCAGAGTGTGTAATAAAACACAAGCGACAGAGAGCATTCAAGGGCTGCAGCCTTGAACCTAGATTTGGATGGAGCTGTGTCCATCTGTAGATTTCATTCAAAGCCAAATACAGAACAGTATTTTCTAAGCCAACCTATTGTTAAAAGTTAAGTGATAACTCTAGAGCTCGACCCATATTTGATTTTGGAAGCAAATGCCGTTGTTAGGGAGTAAGAAGATTCTGATATAGATATGCTGGCTGCCACTCTTTTTGCAGAATATAATATACAGAACATAGAGTATATATACATAAACACATTGTTTGCAATGATCCCAACTTTAACTTTATTGTCCATAATGACATAAGGTCACTGAAACTATAAATAACAAAACAAAAACAGAGCAAAAAATATGCATATATCATAGAAAAGGGTTAAAATGCTGCCTCTAAGGCTAACAAATAAAAACAATCTGTATTATGTGCTGTTAAAAAAAAAAAAAGTTGTCATATTGGACATCATATATGCTGATACTGATATAGACTGATATAGCTGTGATGGGCAAATATCGGGCTGATAATATCGGTCAGGCTCTAAATAATTCTTAATTCACAGGATGCAGGATTCATAGGAGGACACAGGATATCAAACTTCATCCAGTAATCATCATCATTATTTCCACTCCAGTTTGTCAAATCAATAATGACCATTTAGAAATTCCTTATTTTGTTAAGTGAAGTTGGCAGGATGGTAATTCATATGTTCCAAGTGTTTTCAGGAATGTTTCACCTCTACTCAACATAATTGCCAAAAAATCAGCCTTGCAAACATTTAAAAGTGTGTTGGAGAGCATTCTGACAAAATCCCCGCACACAAACAAATGTTGATTTTTGTGAAAATAAACACCAGACTGTTTTAATGGGCTTGATGTTAATGCACTTGCCCTTTTTTAAGATGTAAGCAGCATGTGGTTTGTAATCAAAGTGAGATGATCAGGTGCATTATTAATCATATGTCTGCTGTCGTATAGGCTATAATATCTTGTATAATGTCGCTTGAAAAAAACAAAATGACATCAGTTTGGTTGCACTCAGACTCTTGTCTCTTTTATTTACATAAATAATGATTTAACAACACATTTATAATTCAGGACATAAACCTTTAAGACTTAAACAAGCACATTAACATTTACACTTACAGCACAGCGCAAACCTAATCAGGTCCTAAACTTCTGAACTCCAATATATCTTGATTTCAGGCTTGTAAACAAACTTCATCTTCATTTGTGTCACTACATCTGGTTCATGGGAACAAATGACTCTTTAAGAGGTATTTAACCTGGTCCATGACCCACCCTTCACTGTGCCCCCCTTGCTTCACCGCCCACTCAACCTCCAATGTCTTTGGAGTCACCACAAATACAAAAAAGCCTAAACAGCTTTTGGCAGTCGCTGCGTCTAGGCAGTAGAGCAGCATCAAGCACAGACTCACACGCTGCTGGAAGGATCTATTACATTGAAAAAATTAGGAGAAGGCACAGTGTGACCAGACTGCTGCCTGAAAGGGAACAGAGCTGAGAGCACTGAGGACTGTGAGCAGGTAGGTGGCCCTCAAAACAGAGGCTGGATGAGAAAATGTTGAGAGCAGAGAGGAGAAATGGATTACAGTCGACTTGTTTCAAGTCAGCATTTTGAGAGCAGGTGCACAAATAGCTGCAGTAAAAAATCTGAAGTGTGTAATGAAGACATGCTTCTTCTTTCCTCTACAAAGAGCTCAATTTAAAGAGCAATGAAATAGAATTTTATGTGCTATCTATTTCCAGTTGCTCAAATTACGGGGTATGTAGGTGTATTAATAATGTAGATATACGTTAAACGTTGCGCAGGATTTAGTTACATAGAGGACATGCAAGTTTGGTGTTGGAGCATGAAATCACTTCAGTAAGGCATGCAGGCTTCTCAGTTTGAATTTCATGGTTTTAAATCTGGGAAGCTGGATCACAGCAGTGAGGTCAGAGCTGTGAGGTTGTTGGGTGATGACTAACTTTAGATGGAGGTATCAAATCGATATGTAGCCTGAGCTGCATGGAGGGTGTGGGTAGTAGTTTGGCAGAAAATAGGATTTCTTTTTACATTAAAGAAACACACAGGACTGCATTTGATTCGGCTCACTCTGTAGTTGTTCTTTCTATACTTGTGTCTCACATTGTGTTTCTGTAAAAAGCAGTTATCTTCAATGCATTCACGCTTCACAGATCTGAAAAGACACAATCAATTTAAGAGATAACACTAAAGAATTAGGGAGACTAAACACAGACTGATCAAAACACGCCGCCATTCATGACATGCTAAAGCTTCTTACATGTTTTGAACATGTATACATCAACTTGTCAGCTGGCTGAACTAATGAGCAAATCCACAGGGACGTGGATACGAAGAAATAGCGCCATTAGAGCTCATTTGACACCAAAAGGCCTTGTCATCAGGCCCGGTTTTGTGTGAGTTACACAGCTGAAGCCACTTTCTGTCAGCTGCAGCCAGTGACGTGTGGAGAAATGCAGTGAGGGACATTCGAGAAGCTACCAGATGCCATTTCAAGAGTATGTGGTCAGTGGTGCAATCATCTGCGGTGGGTGCCTGAGAAAGAATCACTGGGAGACGTCACGTACCGCTGACACATTAGGCATTATTTGTTTGTCTGCTGTGCAGCAGCTCTTTTTAACAAACTTCAAATACCTCAGACTGGCGGCTGCTGAAGATTGTTACTGTGTTTTCTGTTGTGAATACGAGTAGAGGTCACTTTAAGTAATGTTGAGGAATGTGGTGCTATACATGAGCAAAGATGAAATTACAGTCCAACATCACAGGGTTTGACCATGCACGGACAGCAAAGGAATCACACAATAATTCACTGATTAATCTGTTGATCTCAGTATTGAATCAAGTGGAATTAATTATGAGACAAACTGTCAAGAAACTACGGGAGCAAATAATTGCCTCACGCATCTTTTTCATTAAGATACTAACATCATATTATAGAGATGTTCAGATAACTTTTTTTCCCCTTACTGATACAGATTCCGATGCCTGAACTTTGAATATTGGCTGAAAGCGAGTTTCCTAATATTTTTTTAACAGCTGTATACTAACAATCCTGTATGGATGTGATATGATTGCTGTAATTGGTGTATGGCCTGGCCCGATGGAAAAAAAAAAGGCGTACAGGAGGGTGGTGGAAAATAGCAGGTCCCATTTCCGGACTAATAAATTCCGTGATATTGGATTGGTGCATAGATGTTAAATCTGACTTAATAATTGAGTTGCCTTTACTTGACTCAATCCCGCATTTCAGGCCGTATTGGAGGCATTCCCAATACTGGAATTGGTATCGGAACAAATGTACTAGAGATGTTCAGATACATTTTTTTCCTTCCTGATACCTGAACTTTGCATACTGGCCATTTCTGAGTACCGATCTGATATCAGCGCACTAAAAATGAAAAAGAATTATGTATATTACTATTAATGTTTAACAGCTGTATACTACTGACCCTGCATGGATGTGATATGATTGCCATCATTGTTGTATGGCTGGTTCAGGTTAAAACGCAGGCTCCAGTCAAATGGCTGATAAATTTTTGGATCAGTGCACAGATTTGCATATTCGTGACACCTGATCCAGTATTTTAGGCCGTATCAGAGGCATTTCAGGTACTGATACTATAACAATCTACTAGAGATGTTCTGATACCATTTTTCCTTTCCGATACCAGTTCCGATATCCTGAACTTTGTGTATCGGCCAACAGAGGTTGTCATTTTTTCAGGAATCCTTTTTTCAGATTCTTATGGTAATCCCATGGGAGTCAATTCCGCTATTCACCATGGTCCTGGGAAGGGACAGGAAAAAAGAAGTTAATGGAAGCGGGCGGGTGTGTGAATCATAATAACAATAGGTCCAATTTTATATATAAATATTCTGTTCTAATACGGATAAGAGCTAAATGCTAGTCGTTCTGCTGGGTTTTTTTGTCTTTCATTTATTTTCTCTTGTCTGCTCTGGTGTCTGGTGGACCACCTGACCAGTGCATGACGTGTGTGGACTGAGGATTGGAACAGGATTGGATGGTAGCCATTCTTCTGGGACTGGGATGGGACAGGGGCATTTTTGTGGGAGTGGCATGGGACAGCAGTGAAAAACCACTCCTTTGTCAACCTCTGTCAGCCAATACAGAGTACCGATCCAATATGAGTCTGTTAAAAAACATTTATATAATATTATTTTTTAACAGCTGCACATTTATAGCCCTTTACGGATATGTGGATGTATGCACACTACTGGAAAGTAGCAGGATCCTGTTTGGGGCCAATAAATTACATGGTATCGGATCAACACACAGACTCGCATACTTGCTGATACCCAGTGCAGCATTTTAGGCTGTACTGGAGGCATTTCCAATCCTAGTATCGGTATCGACTATCGAAACAACCCTAATACAGACTCATGTGTCACATTCATATCAACTATTTTCTCCTTTATAATGTGTAGAACATAACAGAGTGAGAGACAGAGTATGTGACTGTGATATCAACAATAAAAAGTAAAAGAAACACAAGGGAAGGCGAGAATAAACTCTGAGGGCTGTCTGATGATGAAAAGCTGGATATATTGTCTTTCTGCTACAGTGGTCCAGCATTTCAGATAGCCCGTCTCTAATTTTAAGCTTGGTGACTTGTTATGTTGCCCACAGTGACAGCCAGCCTGCCTACCTACTGGTTATATGTAATGATGTTATGAAGCAAGGCTCTTATTTTTTTTTAAAGCAAAAGAAGTATTTACTGTAAAATGCAGGCATCGCCAACAATCTTTAAAATGTCAGGGACAGTGACTAAGAAAGATGCTCAGGATCTATTGACTGTTATGTTGTCTAGAGTGTCCCCTCCCCCACAAGTTAGAATTCATTAAATCGAGTGGGAGCCTCGGCCAAACATTAAACTATAAATGTAGTGAGCTAAAATGGCAAAACCATTCAGTGGGAGGGAGGAGGAGTGGGTCTCCTTTAATGCAAAGGGACTGCTGCCAAGATGTCTCCTGTTGCAGGCTGTTTTGCTTTTACCATATGTGTTGTGTAGTTCATTTTCAAGATTCACCAGGAGCCAAGATTGCTGCTGGAGCCCAGAACCTTTCTGAGCATATGGTGGGGCATGTGTACAACTAAAAATAAAACACTTACTTTCTCAAACAGCAGGTTTTAGCTTCACTGGGACGTCAGGACAGACTGTAAATATGTAAAATGTGAGGTGAAGTCCTCACTTACATTAATAAAGTCAGACTCATGATTCACTTAGACATGACAGCTTTTAGATAATTTTGCCTTTGTTTAAAGCTCCCTCTTATTAAGAGAAATTGGGTCTTACATGATGACAGATTAGCAGTATCTAAGTTTTGAGCATTATTCTTTTGACAAATAATAACTAACAGTGTTTTTTCCTCCAAATTTGAACTCTAATTGTGGCTTTCAAGTAGGGCTGAACAAATAATCAACATTTTATCAAAATGACAATATGGGCCACAAAAGTCACAAAAGGGGCAACATTAGTGGACGGCGAAATGTGAAAGAAACTACTCACAACAAGGTCTGCGGATTATCTTGAGTAACCAGGTCATGATTTTTGGGAAAAGATGCTGGTTTTGAGTTTTTCAAATGTATTTTTTTGGTGCCATTTAATCCCATTATATTGGAGAGAAGGCGAACGTCCACAGAACGTCTCTGTGGCTAATATCTCGAAAAACTCTGCAACTCGCACCAAAAAAAAATCTAGATGGATAAATAGCACTACAGGCCAGGGGGGAAAATACAGTATTTATGATTTTGAGGTGAACTGCCCCTCTAATTCTGATGTCTCTATATGACCTACATAAGCAAATAAGACCATCTGTGAGAAGAGTGGCTATTTCTAGATAGTTATTCTTAATTGCTGCTACAGGGTGGGACTCTCCTTGAGATCAGATGAAACAAACCTCTGTTTGCCTTTTTCCAGACAAAGTTACAGTAAGCAGTATATTAGCCAGTTAAAAGGAAGCAGGAGGAGAATTGTATCTAGATAATTATTAAATATATATACCAAAATGAACAAAATAAGAAAATTCCTTGTAGTAGCTCGAGGGAGACATCTCAGTTTGGTAGAGATCCCCACAAAAATCACAACTAATCATTTAAATATATTTTTCAATGAGAATATTCATGCAAAAATTATCATTCAATCTAATATTGAAAATCATATCACAATTGCAATATCAGTCAAAAAAAAAATCGCAATTCTATACTTTTCAGTCGATATAAAGGTTTAGAGGAGTTGGAGTGAGGTTCAGAGTGCATGCATTTGGTAAATCAGGCAGCATTTAACAGTTTTGTATGCATCTATTATAGTAGACGGACCTGAGAGTGTCATTTTAAGAATCATGCAATCAGTAGTTACTAGGACTTTTTCAATAAAAATGAGCTGTACACAACAGTAAGCATTTTGGTGCAACCATTATTTGCATGATTAAATTTGGTCGATGGCAGCACTATCTTACCGTACAGATAGAATTAGTAATATTATCATATCAGGTCATCCAAACAAACACAGAAGCATAATGTCATTCACACCGAGCACTAAAAGCAGAATTCACACAGGTACTCACCTCTTCATGTCAACAATATATTCTGAAATCTATGTTCAGCTGCAAAGTTATAAAGACAATAATATTAATTTCCCATACATAACCACTCCTACTTTAAATCCCTGTCCAATGAGAAGGTTAAGACCCCTTAACTTGAGAGTCATTAGGTCAAATTTTACAAGAACAAAAAATAGGAATGACATAAAGAGATGTATGTGACCTTTTCATAACAGAGTGGAGATGCGACTCATGTAACATTGAAACAAGCGTCATATGAATCAGTTGTCATCCTCTTAAGTGTCAAATGACTCCTGGTGTTTTTATATAAAGCTACTTTGGAATGTTTATGGACAAAGATAATAATAAAGATGATAATAATGGTGGCGATGACTCAGGGCTAAGATTGTGTTTCGTTTGAAAAATAATGTGTGTCATTAAGTAAGTTTTTTTTTTTTTTTTTTTTTTTTAATCAAGTGAAGGGAAAAACTGCAGGTGTGATGAAAATTGGAAAGCTGCATGTCGTCTCTTTTAGCTGTTTTTCCTACAACCTGTGAAAATGTGGTATTTTTAATCTTGATATTTGCATATATTTTTTCATATTCTACATAAATCAACTAATCAGGGCAGGGAGGCTGTAGCAGTGGAAGTATGTACAGCATTTTAAAACTAGGCCTAACTCTTCACCCACTTTATTTAAGGCTTCAACAAGTTCCTTGCTTAATTAACACATGCCTCTGAGGGATTCCTGAAATAGGTATTCATCCGATGTTCAGGACTACAGTTGTAATGGCATTGGTTGCTGCCTCTTACTGACTGGTTAAAGTAACTGCAGTGTGCTTTAGAAAACACCGTCTGAACATTTTTAGAGCAGCAGATTTTCCTCCAAAAGTTCTAAACAAATTGCTGACAACCTTTGAGAGGTGTCTGCTTAAAATTTCAAAAAGAGAATAAGCAACAACCACTGCCAAAGTTAAAAAGACTGACACCTCGAGCTCTGAGGAGACTGACAGTCAGTATCACTGAGCTGCTTTTGATCCATGCATGTTGTATGTAAAGCTGAAGATTTCCTCTTGTATTTTCTGTCTTCTTTTGCTGCAGAGCCTTCTGAATCGGCAGAGCTCGAGAGGAAACCAAGATGTGGAAGAGGTCAAAGGTGACCGATCCAACTGCCGCTGGGCAGGCGGGTAAGTGCAGGGTGATGGACGCCCTCTCAGGTTACGTCAGTCAAGGTGTTGGTATTGCAGCTGTCTCCACCTGTATTTTCTCTTATCCGAGGAATGATGTTATGCTGGATCTATTCGACCTACACAAAATAATCTTTATACAAAATAAAGATTAATGTGGAATTGCATTCAAGAGAAGAAAAACTTGCAAGACAAGGAAAGACCCGGGAAGCTTACGAAGATTACATTAGGTCGATGTCTACAAAATTCATCTTTTTCGAAGACGTGAAACACCCAAGATGTCTGAATAATGCTGTATTATGTTGAAGGCTGACCATTCCCGCTAAGAGAAAACAAAGATAAGCACCACAGCTTTTTCTTTTGTCAAGTGGAAGCAGTCCAAGTAACAGTCATGGCTTGAGAAACCCCCGCACTGTGCAGTATATTGTCCATGATGTCAAGAAAACTGAACAGCAAGACCATGTTTTTGTCGCCAAGGACACAGATGCTGCATTGCAATGGAGGTGTTCTGCTATCGGAAAAAACAAGAAGCAACAAGTCTGAATGTGGCACTGGCTTTATTATTTATCAACTCCTGCTTCCCACTGATGTGATTATGAAGATGCCTGTCAAATAAATAATCGGCAAATAAGCTGTAATCACTGAACGAGAGCAACCTGTGAGAAGAATCTCTTGACAAAAAAAAATGCCAGATAAAGATTTACTTTGAGTAAATCTGAAGAACAACACAAACATTCAACTGTTGTTTGCAAGGATGAGCAACAAAATCATCATGGGGGATCAATGCGACAATCACCAACTGCTGCCACAACTGAGGAGAAAATTGAAAGCGAAAATGATGTCCTTGATTGATAGAAGACAAAATGAAACCTTTTTAAAAAAAAAATAAAAAATTTCAACAAAGTATTTGCACATAATTTCTCTCAAGCACTGCGCAGGAATCATCCTGAGATGTCAGCCATGAGAAAATGCCTGAGCGAGCTTGAAGTTAAGTCTAATCAGCAGTTGCGCAGCACAACTCCTCATATGCTGCTGTAACAACATATTGCTAACATACAAGGGCTGTACCGAATGCTTCAAAGCTTCGTTCATACAGTTGACATTTGACTTCCAAACTGTCATTCGAACGCTGTATACGTTTTTGCATGTCTATTTGGGGTGTCAGGATTCTCCAAATCCAAGGTTCGGTTTGACTTTTGATTTAAGGTCGAGGTTCGCCGTTGTTAGGCTGTCGAGTCTTGATTTGTAAAGATCAAAAGATCATAGGTTTCACTCTGAGCAAATTCTTTTGTGTATGTCACCAAGTGTGATACAGCAGTCGGTAAGCTGCACTGTGTCATCTGTTGTTGTTTTTTTTTCGGACACGTGATGGATGCCGCAAGTAGGCAGGGATAGAGAGAGAAAAAAATATGAGAGTTGCAGATTCTGCCTTTGATTTTGATTATTGAAAATGACAGCTCTTTTTCTTTTTTTTTCTTTTTTTTTTTATTTATTTTTCAATTTAATATTGAAACTAACATTATTTGCGTAGACACAAAACAGACATCCAGCATTTTTCTTCTCACCGCAGTGCCCTGCCAGAGAAAAATGTTAGTTTTTTTCATTTTTAGGGTGATGACGTCTTAAAATAGGACTTTAAAATTTTCATGCAAAAACCTCAGCAGAAGCTTTGAATGTAAAAGGAAACTAGCATTCGATACAGCCCTATAACATACTGTATTATATATTTTGTCTATAACTAACCAATTTTGTTGTTGTTGTGTCTCTGAATATTTTGTTCTGCCCAAGTTGTGTCTGTGTTCGTGCTTCCCACTCCTGGGTTATACTGTATATTGTGGTGTTTTGTGTTTATTGTGTCCATAATCCTGTCGAAGTTCCAACCTGCCATGGTGCTTTTGTCAGGATTAATATTTACCTGTCCTGTTCCCTCTCCTGCTGTCACATTGCGTGTTAAGTCGGCGGTTCTGAGGGAGTTCACCCAGACGACAAAGGTATGCGAGCAAAAACGAGATGAAATCACACAAACAATTCACCTTCTGTTAAGTGCATGACTCCATGTTGGGTGAGTTGCATGTATGATGTGGTCTTCATCACTCCTTGAAAGGTGTCATCCGCAATGGATGATTCATCTTTCAGTGTCACAACAGACGCATATCATTGTGACATTCTCAACAACTTTCATGTGAACACTAGCTCGAGGCTGTTGCACTGCCGTTGATTTCCATGTGTCTACATTATCTTGTAATGTTAAACTTTTAAAATTATGTCCACATGCTGATTAGTCTTGTATAGTATGTTGGCACAGTTCAGTCTCAATAAGTGAACTTGCTCTACAGGGACATCCACAAGGAGTGGCACAATCTCTCCTACAACACTGACTGCAAAAAAAGCTGGGATGTTGTGTAAAAAAAAACAGAATGCCATGACGCAATGGATGCGTGCAAACATGAGGTTTATTATATATAATATTTTTTGTAAATATACACTCATTCTAAAATTTGATACCTGCAACACATTCCAAAAAAGTTGGGACAGGTGCAACAAAAGACTCTATCACTAGTATCATGATTGGGTATTAAAGTGGCATCCTCAGTCATTGTCAGGCAAGGATGTGGCCAGGTAGCTCAACACACAATTTCAAGGAATTTAGGGATTTCACCATCTACAATCCATAATATCATTAAAATATTCAGAGGGGCAAGGCCAAAAACCAACATTAAATACCCCTGACCTTTGATCCTGAAGGCAGCACTGGCTCTGGGCCCGAGATCATCTGAGATGAACTGATCCAAAGTGGAAAAGTGTGCTGTGGTCTGTGGTCCACATTTCAGGCTGGAAATCATGGACCTCACATCCTCCTCTGTGCTAAAGAGGAAAAAGACGATCCAGAATGTTACCAGTACAAAGTTTAAATGTCAGCATATGTGCTGGTATAGAGGTGTGTTAGTGCCCATGGCATCATAGGTAACTGTCACACCTGTGAGGGCCCCACAGGTATGTTCAGGTATTGAAGCAACATGTGCTGCCATCCAGACAAATTCTTTTTCAGAGACGTCCCTGCCCTACCAGTTTCAGCAAGACAATGCCAAGACACCCTCTGGTATCAGTGTGGCTTCGTAGTAAAAGAGTTCAGGTAGTAGACTGGCCTCCCTGCAGTCCAGACCTGTCTCCCATTGAAAATGTGTGGTGTATTATGAAGCACAACATATGGAGACCCCATACTTTTTGAACCATGTTGCAGGCATCAAATTCAGAATGAGTGTATATTTACAAAAAACAATAAGGTTTATCAGTTTGAACATTTAATGTCTTGTCTTTGCAATGTATTCAATTGAATGCAGGTCGAAAAGGATTTGAAAATCAATGCATTCTGTTTTTATTTACATTTTACACAGCATCCCAACTTCTTTGGAATCAAGGCTGTAAAATCTAGCTTATCTGATTGGCCACCCCAGTCCCCTCTTAAAAACACACAAATCTTGAGCCTTAAACATATTTAAATTGTAAATTTGGGTAACTGCAAACAGTGTGAATTTGGTATCACTAGAAGGACTACAAGTACATCATATTTGAGGCTATACTTTTATACATTGAACATGAACACAAGCTGAGTCACCCTTTCTGTATTCCCTTGAGATTTTCGGCTTTTTCATGCCTGACCCACATGTTATCCTTGACTTCACTGTGACGACCAGGACTGTCACAGATACGAAATTGCATTTTCTACGATCCTAGAAGTTCAAAGCGGCTGTTAGAGAACCATGTGCTGTCAAGTTAACACAGAACATTGAGGTCTCGAGGTAATCAGCTGGAATGACATCCATGACCTCTGGAAGCTCTTAAGCCTCACCCAACTCTCGATATCTTTTGATTTCTTGTATTTCTGTGACAATTACTCTCAGGTACTTTGGGGGCAACACAAGTTTGCAGGGTATCAAATCACAGATGGCACTTGTCTTCCTCTGTGAACACGGCCACGAAGTAAAATAAGGAAATTATAAATGCAAGCCAACAGTTATTAGTTCACATCTAAAATAAGGAAACTTTACGGTAAATCTCAAGAGCGATAACTTTTAATTATTATGTAGGCCAGGACAAGTTAGACGAGTGAGAGAATGTACAGATTGGACTGCTAAGCAGCAAAAACAGCAAAGTTCCTGCAAAGTCCTAACAGCCAACAATGTCAACTAACTAACGCCACACTGATGAGAATAAAAACATCACACAACAAGAGTGGGAACATGTTGGTGACTCAGCAGGTTCTGAAAAGCTTTCTAAATGTACTCTTTATCACTCACACATTCATTTGTTTATTTATTTATTTGCAAAGGCAAGTCAGGTATACTTACAACACACCTTTCATACACACAGCCATTTCAGAGTGCTTTATAAGCCATAAAAAGACAAAAATAAAAAAAAATGTAAATTTAAAAAGCTATAGGAAATTAAAAAGATAAAAGCACAGAGCAATAAATAGAGGAAAGTGCAGCACTCAAGTGCAGGGTAACATAATACTTAAATGTACCACAAGGAGTTTTAAACTGGTTATGAAACTGTCTCAATTTAATACTGATGCCTATATGACCTACATATGCGAACGAGGCTGGCCACAGGGCTGGCATGCATTTTCAGAGTTAAAGTTAAAATGAGTAGTATGTTACAATATTTTGTTATCTTTTGTGGTTGTGGCTAAAGAGTCACTAACACTTTTGTCTACAGGTGCCTCCAAAATCGACACAATATTAAAGTTCCTTGTATAAGCTTTAATATTCAGTTTTTGAAGTTCACCTCCAGTCATGTTTTTAACAATATAAAATCATCTGCAAGAAGCAATACGTTTGATGTTTTTTGCAAAATAAGTTCAAATGCCTTGTTAAAAAGGCTTACATAAAGCTCTACACCTTGCCTTCATTTAGTATTTAACAACTCATGACATGCAAACAGTCCCCGCCTCCTTCCACACACCAACCACTCCCAACCCTCACCCCTACCCTTCATAGCAATCTTTATTACCTGTGTCAGAAGGCATAGCATAAACACCACATGGACATGTTAACAAGGTTAAAAATGTTAGTTTCACTGGAGGGGGTCTTTAATGTGGTTAAAAAAACTGTAATATTTTCTATAATTCTGTCCCTGCTCTGTGTAACTTTCTGGTCAACATTCTGCAATGCAAGGATACAAAATATGGTTCATTTTTGCACCAGTCAGTGAGTTTATTTAATTTAGTCCAGTCAAATTTATTTACAGAGCGAGAAATCATAACAGAAGTTATGTCGAGGAACTCTTGATATAGACCAGGTCTAGACTCTTTATGATATTATTTATAGAAACTCAACAATTACCAACATGAGCAAGCACTTGGCAAAAGTGGCAAAGAAAAACTCCCTCTTAACAAACTGAAAGTTCAAGCAGAACCTGCCTCAATCTACCTTGACTTTAGTGCAGAATAAAACTTTAAGAAATTTTAAGAAAAGAATAAGTGAATAACAAGAGAAAGGACTGGGGACCTAGACCATATTATATATATTAGAATTTATAGAGACCCAGCAATTCCCATCATGAGCAAGCACTTGGCAAAAGTGATGAGGAAAAACTCCCTTTTAACAGGCTTAAACTTTGAGCGGAACCAGGCTCTGAGTGGGCAACCATCTGCCTCTACTGTCCTTGACTTTAGTGCATAATAAAACATAGTGTACAGAACAAATTTAAAAAAAAAAATACTGAAAAACGAGAGGAAGGATCAGGGAAGACTTTAAAAACTTTACACTGATTTCATTTCTGATAAATAAATGCAAAATCTCACTTATTGCTTTAAAAGGAGTAACTAATCTTGTAACAGTTCACTCTCATGAAGTTCAGCTACAATGAAGGACATGATGCACAAGCAAAATACAAAATAACATTTTGGAAAATAACTTAATGCAAATGTAAAGCAGGCAGGAACTTTAAAACCAGTCCTACACAACAATTTAGTCCTCTAGTGCAAATGTATTAAAAACATGATAAGAGCAGTTACTTACAGCCACAGACATTACAGACAAGACTGAATGAATAATCTGCTTTTTAGTGATTGCAGCTCATCTACATGCTTATCACTTTGACAGCTGTTAAGGTCTACTGAAAAATAAGATATCAAGAGTCTGGTGATGTTTGTGAATCTAATATGACTCATGTATGTGAAGATATGCATTTTACACAGTATTTATCAATATAGCACATAAGCGAAGTCATGTTAAATCTGCACAAGAACAAGAGGATCCTTATGAAACTTTGTGTACCAAATTTATATCAATTATATTCCAAATACTTTTACCGACTGACCCATGAAATCAATGCCTGGCTTAAACATGCAGCTTTAATTGCTGTTCTACATTAATAGGCTGATCAATATTTCCATGCAAACATATTGCTTTTAATGACATCCGCGTCATCCTCGTGATTCCACAGCGTGAACGTTCCGCTTGTTAACACCAGCAAAACTCATGTAATGTTATCAGCGCTCTGCCACACACATACACACACAGTACATCCTGTTCTGTAACACCTGCCGCAAGCAATTTACCTCCAATGCGCTTCAGACTGCAAAATGCTGAGGCTCCCTGCTCGTTTCTCCTCACTGAAACTATATATTCTATAGTTTACATTCTGCCTATTACAGGTCTTTCATGCCAAGAGAAAATAATTACAGACCAGGGATCCCTGGACCAGCTGAACCCCTGTGATCAGCATTCAGTGATGCTTCCCTCGAGATTGCTGTGGGTCAGTTCATATAGGTACTCTCAGGGTTTCTGGGACTTCTGCAAAGCACTTTAACCTGCATTAATATCTAATTCTAAAGACAAGAGCTTTAAATAGCTCAACAAGAGAGCTAAGATGGACTCAGATAATTTGTACCCCGCGCACCTCTAGAATCTGCAGAGGGCAGTGCTTTTTTCCCCCCACACACATTTTCCCATTTGAGTGCTCACAATTCAGACTGAACTGTGCTAAAAAGAGGATAAGAATAATATGCACTGTATAGTTCAAATATAAACATAGTGGGTTTATTTAATAATGTCAACCTTCATGACTGTAAGTAAAATGTCCACATAGTACATCTCCTAAACAAACCACTGTGGCCACGAGCTGCTTCTCAAGACTTAATTGTGTTTATTCAGCCTGATTCAACTATTTTAAAGTTAAACAGTTGCACCACCTACAATAATGCTAAAATTTAGAACAAGGCTTCACTTAACTTGAACCCATTTATTTAAAACATACAAGATGTGTGCACAATGTGTGAAACTTGAAAAAATCTACTTTTATTGTAGACTTCTAAAATCTGCAAACTTGAAATCTGAGCTGAAAAACACTTACATGTAATCTTGTAATATTATTTTTCTTCAGAAACAAAGTTCAATTTTCTGCTAATTCACTTATCTTACTTTATCTGAACCCAAAAGCTGCACACATTTTAGCAAGCGAGAAACATTATATTAACATTATCTTCAAATAAACCACAATGAATTTAAAGTTAAACATCAACCATATATTGAATATGCATATTCTAACCCCTCATGTTTTCAACCTGACATAAACATTGATGTTTATGGCAAGAATACTGAATTCATTATACCACTGATCATTAGCTTTTTAGGCCTGCTACTTACATAAATAAAGTGGGGGTGCATGTTTATATCAGGATTAAATACTCACTACTAATATCAGGAGGCCCATGATGTGGGTGAGTCCAAAATACATTATTACAGAAAACTCAGCTACATTTTCCTTCACAAAATTGCTTTCAAAAAATGTGTTTTAGACATTGGAAAATTGTTCAGATGCATAAATTAGACAAATTCCATGTGGATCTCTGATTCTTGACCCTCTTACAGTATGTGCTGCTCATGATGAGCGCTGTTAATCCAGAGCGAGTGCTCCATCCTGTGAGGCTGTAGTGTCAGAGCAAGCCAGCACACAGGAGATGTAGAGTTGGTGGGGATGTAAATGAACTCATTAAAAAAATAAAATTATTGCCAAATACAAGAACAAGTACAAAAAACCTTTGGCAGGGTCAAATTTAATGCGGCAGAGAGAGCCAATCTGATTTGATTCAGAATTTTTGCACTTGCTTGTGTTATCCCCACTTACTTGTAACTCAGTTTATATGAAAAATACTAGATAATCTTATGTTAGTATTTAGTTGTACTTATTTTGCCTTATAACCATTATTAGTCTTTAGAAATTTGATTCTTTATTGTGGCATTTTATCCCAAAACACATCACTCTTTTGACATGTACACAACACTTGACATGTATGTTTGAATGTGTCTATGTGACTTGTCTGAGATTTACATTTGTATTTATGATCCACTTTTGAACTAAATCTGAATACAGAGTTAAAAAATATATATATATTTTCTTCCACATACTGTGCTTCAGTTCATGTGTTTTTAAGGATGGCTCCTTAAAATAAGTCATTAACATAGTCATGTTTTGATAATTATATACTGGAAGCTACACTGTATCTTTAACTTAGCCCCTCTATATGCTAAGCTTGTCTAATTTTAATTTTTTTATTTATTTTTTTAATTTGATCAGGCATCAAGAAGAAGTCGAAGGTGCCCGGTGTCATGATAACACAGTTTATGGAGGAACTTCCAGAGGGAATGACAACTCCAGATTTCACCCGCAAACCCATTGCTCTGACTATTCAAGAGGGTAAGTCTCCTATATAAAATATAAAAGTCCATCTTATATAAAATAGTATTATCATTTTTACCTTCCCATCACAATATTTGAACAAATGTGTATGGGAAAGTGAAAAAAAAATACAGTGACCTTAATTCCAAATGGAAATAAGTAGTGTCAACATCCCTCCCACATACAGTATGTTCACTTCAGAATAAATTATTTCTATTATTGAGGAAGAATTAACAGGATTCTCAGACCTTGACTTTGAACAACAGAGGCAAAGAGGAATGTTGTGTGTGGTGAAGCCTTAGAGGCTCATTTCACCTTCCCATCTTTTGAAATGTTGTGCACACTCGAATATTTGTGGACCTCAGAAAGACTAGCAACCACTTTGTGGAAACTAATGAGGATCCAAATAAAGTAGATTTTACTGTTAGGCCAAAAATCTTTTGAAACACATATCAGGTCCTTATTTGGTTCATATTATTAGAAAAATAACACTTGGCATCATGTTAACAATCACCCATCAACAATAATGTGCAGTTAGGTGCAAAAAAGTTCATATAACTGTGTTCAGACAATGGGAGGACAACTAGGACAACCAACAACAGTGACTGTGCAGCATAGCACAGATATGCTGAGTTTGGTGGATCAGTCTTTTTTTGTTAGAGCTACAAACTATTAGAACTCAGTACCAAGTGAGATAAGAGAGCACAACAGATTTGCTTATTTTAAATTCAAGATGAAATCGTGGCTAAAAAGAGTAAAAACTGGAGCACAAACCTAAACATTATCTGTATGTGAGTAAAATTTGAAAATGTGCCATGTATCTACAACACAGCTATCTTTATTAAATATACAGTAATGAATTATTTGTCACTAATAAGGAAATCTTCATTTTATCCCATTCCAGGTAAATTTGCGGTCTTTAAAGCCAAAATAGTGGGCACCCCAACTCCTACCGTAACATGGAGCAGAGCCAATGGAGAAATACATTTTCACCCTGACATGTGCCAGCAAAAGTATGATGAAACATCTCAGGAACATACCATTGAGGTAAGCTTTACATGTAGCAGTGGACGTATAAAGGAAGACATGCAACAAACCCTAAAGGCATGGTCACATCAGGGTTTCATTTAACAAAATTTACCCAACTTGGAACACGAAAAAGGAGACAATGTCACATTTCTGACACAGGTAATAAAATTGATCATAGTGACCACAGACTGTAAATACAATTTGTAGTCCCGATAGTGTGATAATGAACTAAATGTAGTGAAAAAAAAAACAGATTGTAATAACAGTGGACGGGGTTTTAATGTGTGAAAACAGTGCCTTAAACCTTCATTCATTCTAATTACCAGCAGGGGGCGACTGCAAAAAGAAGTATGTAAGGCAATGAAAAAATTACGCTGCCTCAGGAAGCTTCTCAGTGGTTCACAAACCAGTGGGTGACGTCATGTTGGGTTCACACTTGGATAACACACGCTGGAATAATAACTGTTTTTTTTTTTTTCTTACAACCACAGCGTGTCTATTGGCTGCATGAGGACATCTGTTAAGTCTTATTTGAACAAACAAAACAAATCCACCGGAAGCTGGAGATCGCTGTGAAACACGTGCTTAGATTTTTCTGTTGTTCAGGCTTCAACACAAGTAAATGTGAAACAGAGCAAATACTTGTTTACTAGAAATGTAATGAGACTATGACTTAACGCTCAAACTGCTTTCAGTGGTTTAATAGAATAATGCATCAAACAGAAATGCCATTAACTCTGTTTGTATTTCATTAGTTTCCGAAAGTCGCCCCAGAGGATGCTGACACCTACAAGTGTTTTGCAACAAATGAATACGGAAGAGCTGTTTGCACTGTTGTCTTGAATGTTATTGAAGGTAGGATCCTTTCTACTCTTTGAATCACTGAATCTCTCAAGTGTGTTATATAAGAGTTTCATTATATATCCTCTTAATAAATTGGCATATTGTATTGAATTGTCACAGGTAATAAAATATAAATGATTGATTTTTTACAGTTGGATTCTCCAAGTCCAAAGAACTTCAAAAGAAACAAGGAGAAGGTGAGGTTTCAAATGCATTTAAACCCCTTAATTTTTATATGAAGAGGTGTGTTAATTTTACATGCTCTTTTTTATTTCACAAGGCAGTTTGTGTTTGTTGGCTGCCATGGCAAGGCTCACTGTTTTAAGGCAAAAGTTATCCCAAAAAGAGAGCTAATATACACCATCCTTGCACTTTTCAGACACAGTTAGCACTCACTAGAAGATAAACTAGCACTGAAATGAACACATTATGAAATTAAAGAAAACACTTTTGCAGAACAGGACAACCACCTGTGTACAAAGAAGAATACAGGTATAAGGTTTTCATCTAAGCCAGTGTTTCTTGGCAGTTCTTCTTCAGCAATCATCAGGGTCATTGAGGTGTTCTTCCAAGTTTCATGACAAGGTAAAACTTTAGTACTTGCAAAATAATGTGGTCTGCAACATTAAAAAAAACCTTCCAGTTCACAACAATTACTTCAGTGTTTGTGTCAGCTTTTATTCAGTTTCTGTTGCTGGAAGTTTATGGCACCGCTCCTAAATGGGGGCGGGACATCAGACAATCATCAATAAAATTTCACCACCAGTTTTACACCATCAGAGTTTATTGTATAAACTCATGAAAATGATCTCTTCCTTGGTACTGCCTGTCATGAAAATTAAGAGTTTCTTCCAGCATACATTTTTCACAAGGATACACTATGAAAGTGGTGTTATCGTCAAAGACAGGACTTTTACTTCTAACTGAGTACTTGTTTTTAAAAGAAACAGTACTTTTACCTGGGGACAGTTTTGGACTACTCTTAATGTAGGATAACCATACATTCTTCTCCTTTTTTCCTGTCGTCTCAGGCTTTATCCTTGGTAAGCTGCTCATGTTTTCTGTTGGACCAATAATAATAATAATAGTGATAATAAAGCCATTAATAAGAGTGCTTCTTGTTTGGAATTTCTGATTGTCTGCTGTTGTGTTCAATAGTGAGACCTAATTAGTTTGTATGTCAAATTTCTAATTGTTTAACACTCATTAATACATTTTCCCCCCTCTTTTCTTTCTTTTATGCTCCCTAGGAATAATAGATAGTAGTAGATGATAATAACTAATATAATAATAGTAACTAGATAATAATATTCCAATTGTCCATTTAACACAAATTGCATTCTGTGACATGCTTTTTTTATGATATAACAGAATAATAATCAGATGATGCTGATATAGCAGCTCTGTTTCTCTGTGCTACAACCTAGCCCATATATTTCCATAGCAACATAACATTTTATTCATTAATTGGAATTATTGGGAAAAATCTGCCTATCATGGTGCATCTGTCACATTAGCTCAGCACCACTGTGCACTGACACATTGATGACTTTCTTAGAGACTGACCGAAAAATGTGAATATCAGCAGCCAGAATCATGTTAGGCTGTTTCAACCCAACACCAGATGCTCAGTTTCACCAATTTGGATGTTTTGTGATGATCAATCACTTTATTTTTGTTATTATTGTCTTTCTTTGCACAAGAATATCAAAGGGACTTTTGGACAGAGCTGAGAAAGATTGGGCCAGTTCTTCCAGATTTCTCTGGCCTGAGCATGGTGAAGGAGACAGCTTGTAATGTAATGTTTGGTCATTCAGATAATGTATATGTGGAGCAGAATTTTTATTTGGAATACAGGAATCTCTGCTGGGTGCCAAAGTTAGGGCTGGACATTCCACTTTTAGCCATCAAGCCGAAACGTCAACTTTTACTTTATTAAAGCTTCTGGAAATGTGGCTTTAAACACTAAAAATGCAGGTAAAATTGCAGTTTTTGTCACAGGAGTCTGGAGGGATATAATGGCTTCAGCTCCCCGTTGCTGAGCAGGTTCAGCAGAAAATTTTGTTGCCTGTTTGAGTGGGTCAACTCAGCAAAAGACCTGGAAATTTTATGACTGGCTTGTGGAATTATTATGCATTTTGTAATAAATGCCACAAAGCACATCCAATCCAAACCCAATCAGGAAAGTGACCCAAAACTTAAATGACAATATTTTGAAAGACGGATGCTTACCATTATATACAAACCCCAATTCCAAAACAGTTGGGACAATCTGTAAAATGTAAATAAAAACAGTATGCAATTATTTGCAAATCATTATACACACAATCTGAATCTGATGCCTATAACACTTTCCAGAAAAGTTGGGACAGGTAAAGCTGGGAAAGCTGTAAAATGCTCTAAAACCAGTCTGTTTGGAACATTTTACAGGTGACCAGGTTGATTGTTAACACGTGACAGCATCAGGATTGGATATGAAAGGGGAATCCTGATAAGGCTCAGAATAGTAAGAGGAAGAAGGTGTTCACAGGCACAGATGGGGTGAGGTCCACCTCTTTGTGAAAACTGCATGAGTCCGACACTTAAAGAACAACGTTTCTCCATAATATCCTCAAAAGGTCAGAGAAATTGGTGAAAACTCTGCAGGTAGGGGTCAAGGCTGAAAACCAACATTGGATGCCCATAACTTTTGACTCCTTAGGTGGCGCCACATTAAAAAATAACAATGATTATATAACACATTATTATACGCTGTCAGTGAAACTTAAATAGAACCTGCACTTTTTGAATACTATTGTAAAAGACAAGGCATGACATACATTCAGCAATGATGTGACTGATGTTTTTTGTTATGGTTCCACAGACTTGTCAGACTTCAGGAAAAAACTTAAGAAACGGTAAGTGAAATCTTGTATAACTGGCTTGTTTATATAACTGGCTTGTTGTTTATGCAGCGTCTCCTTTCTCTTTTCAAATAAAACAAAATAAAGAATTTGAATGCTGATTTGGACGTTGATTACCAGGGCAACATTAGAAGCTTCGAAGCATTTGGATCAGCCCTAATAAACAGTGATGAGTTACTTTTCTACGAGAGCATGAGAGTTGTTGAACATAACGCTGGACTGAAATTTCTTGCTCTACAGTAATCCTGATGGAACACGTGAGGAAAAGCCAATGGAGCCAGAGGAGAAAGTCTGGGAGATTCTCCTTAGTGCAGACAAGAAAGACTATGAGCGCATCTGTGCCGAATACGGTATCACAGACTTCCGTGGCATGCTGAAGAGACTCAGTGAAATGAAGAAAGAGAGGGAGGAGGAGATCGCTGAGGTATGTGGTCTTTTGATTCTTAAATTAATCATAAGCACATCTAACAAAACTGTTTTAACATCTCTGTACTGTATGTCACTTGTTGCTGTTTTCCTGTTTGGTGTCTACACTATACTGTATATGCGGACTCATTATTTTTTTAAATCTCTTTATTTCTATTGTAGTTTGTTACACACATCAGTACCCTGAAACATATTGAAGTCAATGACGATGACTGTGCAACAATTGAGTTGGACATGGACCTCAAGGATCCAAGCAGCAAAATTTTCTTGTATAAGGTAAGGGATTATAGCCCAGCATTGTGCTCATTTTTGATTTTCCAATGGATGCCAACCAAAATGCATCTGGAGGCAAGTGGATAGACCTACAGTACAACCAATTGGAGCGACGAAATCTGATCTACAACCAATCAGAGCAAAGAAACGTGTGATGTAGAGCTGAGCGACACATACAAGTTAGGGCAGTGCTTGGTCTGGTTACAAACAAGAACGAAATAGCAGCCTTGTGACAAAATGCTCTCAAATTACAGATCAAGAGTACACTAGTCTGACAAGTTTTCTCTGACAGTTTCGTTAGCCTGGTGTGTCACACTCAAAACATGTGATGTCAATGACGTGTGACTTTTCGAATCTGGAAAGGTAAGGCTCTTCTGTCAGCTGCCCCATATTAAATAAACGGTGGTGACTGGCCCGACCAGATCCAGGACGGGTGGAAAACTCTGAATGGGAGGATGGCCAGACGTAACTGCCAGAGCAAATAAAACACAGGCTCGCAGAATCGACAAACTCTGGTACTATATTGCTTGCAGCATTTCATTATCAGTGATCAAAATGGCAACATGTCCCTGAATTCTGCAGGATGGCGTCATGGTCCCATTCACCAAAGAAGAAGGCGATGACATGAAACATAGTTTGAAACAAGTTGGCAAAAAATATATCTTCAAAATTAAAAAACTAGGTACCGAAGATGCTGGACTCTACTCAGTGGATGTTGGGGGCGTCAACGTTTTCTCCACCGATTTTAAAGGTATGTCCTCAATCAAGTGATTAAGATTAGATTAGGTTTAAGTAATTTCAGCCCAAGGATTACTGATATATTGTTGCTCACCATAAAGATTCTTTTTTTTTTTTTAATTGGAGTTGTTATAGGCCTAACATATAGACATGTAATAAAAGCAGACAATGAGACAGGCTAGTCACCAGTGATGTTGTACGGAATTAGAAAATGGATGGGATATATTAATTTATTAAAAAGCTTTTCTCTTTGTCATTTTGTGTCTTTCTGTAACCCTGCAGTACCTGAAGTTGACTTTGCTGTCAAAATACAAGAGGTTAAGGCAGCAGAACGAGAAGACGCCTTATTTCAATGTGTCCTTACTGCACCTATGAATGACTTAAAATGGTTTGGCAAAAGCGCTCCACTGACAAATAGTGAGAAACATGAAATCACTGTATCTGAAGATAAACTCATCCACAAGTTGATTGTGCGGGACTGTCTGCCTTTAGACGCCGGCATCTATGCTGCTGTAGCAGGAATCAAATCCTGCAATGCCTGGCTTGTAGTTGAAGGTAAGGAAACTATTCAACTTTTTTTCTCATGATGTAGTACAGACTCTAGTTGCATGAATAAATATGGAGTATCTTGCAGATACTTTTCTCTGACACCAAATAATTTTAATCTGACATATTATCTTTTTAGCTGACAAAGATCCTGCCAGCAAGGGCAAGAAGGCAGCTCGCAAAACTACTATGGCTGGAGGCGGTAATGATGAAGATCTGATGAGAATTGCTAAGGAGCAGCAGGAAAAATATCAGAAAGAAATGGAAGAAAAAATGGAAAAGGCCAAGCAGGCTCAAGCAGAGAGAGAAGCGGCAGAAGCAGTAGCCCGAGCTGAGGCTGAAGCAGCTAGAAAGGCGGAGGCTGAAGCCAAAGCTGCAGCTAAGGCTGCAGCTAAGGCTGCTGCAAAGCAGAAGAGAGCAGCAGCTGGCAAGGATGCAGCTGCAAGAAGGACAAAAGCTGGTGCAGCTGGTGCAGGCTCTGCTGAGGGCGGTGCTGCTGGTGCTGGTGGTGCTGGTGGTGCTGGATGGTGCCGGTGGTGCCGGTGGTGCCGGTGGTGCCGGTGGAGCAGGGGCTGATGGAACTGGTGTAGGTGCTGGTAAAGGCATTGGAGCCGGTGCTGGTGGTGGTGCAGGAGGTGAAGGTGGAGTAGATGGAATTGGAGCTGGAGGTGGTGCTGGGGGCAGAGGTGGAGCTGGCGGCGAAGGAGATTTTGAGGGAGAAGATGACTATGATTCATTTGATTCTGATGAAGACTTTGAGGGAGAAGGAGGAGAAGGAGGAGCAGGAAGAGGAGGAAGAGGAGGAAGAGCCGGAGGAGCAGGAGGAGAAGACGGAGAAGGAGGAGAGGGAGGAGAAGGAGGCGAAGGAGGTGGAGAAGGGGGGAGACGCAGGAGACGTGTGCGAGAAGGTTCACTTGTTCCAGATACAGTAGTAGGTAAGTTTGATAAAAGACTTAATGACGATTGCCTTAAAAATTTGGCTGTTATTCTCCTAAAGTTTATCAGAATGCAATTCAATACAATCATATTTGCAGAGAAACCTGTCTTCAATTTCAGAATTATTATTTTACAATATAGTTATAATATTATAATATATAATATTTTCTAGTAGCAGAAATGTCGTTTGTATCTTGTTGTTATGTTTCTGTGTTTTGATGTTAGTCTCCTCTTTATTTCTTCTGTCTACATTTTACAGTCCCCTTTATGCTTATTATGTTGTTGTTTGTCTTTTCCATGAATTTTCAGATTCAAAAGCCTATTGATCTATTGATTTTTAATCATATCTTTAAAATGTAATGCAGATTCCAAAACAGTTAGGATGCTGTGTAAAACATAAATAAAAACAGAATTTAGTGCTTTGCAAATTGTTTCACACCTATTTCAAATTGAATAGTGCAAAGACAAGATATTTAACCTTCAAATTGATAAACTTTATTGTTTGTTTTTTTATAAATATACACTCATTCTGAATTTGGAGTGTTATTAAATGTGCTGAACATATTTAAAAATCTTTGTCAGTAAACACAGTTCATCACTGCTTCTACAATTGCAGGTTAAGACTCTACCATGTAAAGTGAAATACATTCTGTATATCAACAACATAGAGAAAGGCAGCTAACTCCTCTGGGCCGGAGCTCACTGAGATGGTCGGAGGGAAAGTGGAAAAGTGTGCTGTGGTCTGACAAGTCCACAGTTCAAATTGTTTTCTGGAAATCATCAACATCGTCTCCTCCAGGCTAAAAACAAAGAGAACCATCCAGATTGTTACCAGTGTGAGAGGGGATGTGTGTTATTGCCCTGTCACATCTGTAAAGGCAGAATTGGAGAATTGGAGTTGTACATGCTGCCATCCAGATGATGTCTGTCTCCCGTCCCTGCTTATTTCAGCAAGACAATTCTAAGACACAGGCTGCATGTATTAAAACAGCGTGGCTGTGTAGAAAGACTTCAGATACAAGGCTAGCCCGCCTGTATTCCAGACATGTCTCCCACTGAAAACATGTGGTGCATTACGAAGCGGAGTGTACACAACAGAGACCCCGGACTGTTACTTAAGTCATATTCAAGCAAGAAGAGGAAAGAATTTCACTTTCAAAACTTCAACAATAAGTGTCCTTTGTTCCCAAATGCTTACTGAGAGTTGTTAAAAGAAAATGCTACGCATCACTCGGGCTGTGACGATAACCACATTAATGCGGTTACACGATGCTTACCACGGAGCTGAGCTCATTACCGTCATCACCACAAATTTTATTTTGAAAGGTCAATCTCATGTTGAGATCAGCACATTGATCTACTGATACATCTATGGATCAGTGCTGTCAAACACACTGACTCAACCAAAGGCATCTTGGGACCACACACACTTATGCACTGCCCTATTCCTTACAGGAGGTATGCTACGCTAATGCCAGTATGCCTCATCATCCAATGAAACATAATTGTTAAGACAGTCACAGTAAACCGCCATATATAGACCGTCACAGTCCTATATATCACAGTGGTAAACACGACCCTGTCAGAAGGAGTGTATATTTACAAAAAACAGTTAAGTTTGGGTTTTCTTAGATTATGTTCTGGGCTTTTTGTCTTAAATTGATAGAGAGAGCTGAAGACATGACAGGAAAGAGGGTAGAGAGAGAGGGGATGGCACACAGCAAATGGGCCGCAGGTAGGAGTCGAACCAGCAGCTGTATCAGAGGACCGATGGTGTCAGTGCACAGGGCGCACGCTTTACCAGCTGAACTACAGGGGGACCCCATCTTGTCTTTGTACTGTATTCAACTGAATATGGATAAAAAAGGATTTTCAAATCATTAGATTTTCTTTTCATTTACATTTTACATAGCACCCCAACTTTTTTTGGAATCGGGTTGGGTTGTATCTTTAATCGTTAGAATAAGTAATTCTTGAAGTTTTTTTTTTTTTTTTCCAAATATGAAACAGATGATGATTTTATTTAGAGTATGCATAAAGAATTCCAGTACATACAGTATATATGCCTCTGTTAGTCAGAGGCATCTAATCATCATTAGGTTAACTTCAATATTAAGACAGTAAATTTTTACATTTAGATATGAATTACATTTTGTATGTTGCTATTCATCATCAATAATAGGAGATGATTATGATGAGGAAGCCACAGATCAACAGGGTGAAAAATCTCGGAAAAAAGGAAAACGTCTCAAAAAGAAAACTGAGGACGGTGGAGAAGGAGAAGATGTTGGTAAGAGACGTCAAAGGCTGCACGTTGTAGTTAGTTTACTGACGGTTAAAGTCATTTGGTAATGAAAATGACTTTGACGTTTCCTGCACAACTGTAGGAAACACCTCTTGACTTATGGAGCTGAATTAACAAAAAATGCATATAACACTGAAGGAATTAAGCCACTGACACTTCACAAAGCTTTGTTTTGTCAGTTGTACAACTAGCTATATAATGACAGTAAATTACTACATTTAGATATAAACTACATTTTGTATGTTGCTATTCATCATCAATAATAGGAGATGATTATGATGAGGAAGCCACAGATCAACAGGGTGAAAAATCTCGGAAAAAAGGAAAACGTCTCAAAAAGAAAACTGAGGACGGTGGAGAAGGAGAAGATGTTGGTAAGAGACGTCAAAGGCTGCACGTTGTAGTTAGTTTGCTGACGGTTAAAGTCATTTGGTAATGAAAATGACTTTGACGTTTCCTGCACAACTGTAGGAAACACCTCTTGACTTATGGAGCTGAATTAACAAAAAATGCATATAACACTGAAGGAATTAAGCCACTGACACTTCACAAAGCTTTGTTTTGTCAGTTGTACAACTAGCTATATAATGACAGTAAATTACTACATTTAGATATAAACTACATTTTGTATGTTGCTATTCATCATCAATAATAGGAGATGATTATGATGAGGAAGCCACAGATCAACAGGGTGAAAAATCTCAGAAAAAAGGAAAACGTCTTAAAAAGAAAACTGAGGACGGTGAAGAAGATGCTGTTGGTAAGAGACGTCAAAGGCTGCACGTTGTAGTTAGTTTGCTGACAGTTAAAGTCATTTGGTAATGAAAATGACTTTGACGTTTCCTGCACAACTGTAGGAAACACCTCTTGACTTATGCAGCTGAATTAACAAAAAATGCATATAACACTTAAGGAATTAAGCCACTGACACTTCACAAAGCTTTGTTTTGTCAGTTGTACAACTAGCTATATAATGACAGTAAATTACTACATTTAGATATGAACTACATTGTGTATGTTGCTATTCATCATCAATAATAGGAGATGATTATGATGAGGAAGCCACAGATCAACAGGGTGAAAAATCTCGGAAAAAAGGAAAACGTCTCAAAAAGAAAACTGAGGACGGTGGAAGAAGGAGAAGATGTTGGTAAGAGACGTCAAAGGCTGCACGATGTAGTTAGTTTGCTGACGGTTAAAGTAATTTGGTAATGAAAATGACTTTGACGTTTCCTGCACAACTGTAGGAAACACCTCTTGACTTATGCAGCTGAATTAACAAAAAATGCATATAACACTGAAGGAATTAAGCCACTGACACTTCACAAAGCTTTGTTTTGTCAGTTGTACAACTAGCTATATAATGACAGTAAATTACTACATTTAGATATAAACTACATTTTGTATGTTGCTATTCATCATCAATAATAGGAGATGATTATGATGAGGAAGCCACAGATCAACAGGGTGAAAAATCTCGGAAAAAAGGAAAACGTCTTAAAAAGAAAACTGAGGACGGTGAAGAAGATGCTGTTGGTAAGAGACGTCAAAGGCTGCACGCTGTAGTTAGTTTGCTGACGGTTAAAGTAATTTGATAATGAAAATGACTTTGACATTTCCAGCACAACTGTAGGAAACACTCTCTTAACTTATGCAGCTGAATTAACAGTAAATGTATATAACACTGAACAAATTAAGCCACTGACACTTCACAAAGCTTCGTTTGTCAGTTGTACAACTAGCTATATAATGACAGTAAATTATTACATTTGGAAATACATTACATTCTGTATGTTGCTATTCATCATCACTAATAGGGGATGATTATGATGAGGAAACCACAGGTCAACGAGGTGAAAAATCTCAGAAAAAAGGAAAACGTCTCAAAAAGAAAATTGTTGGTAAGAGATGTCGAAGGCTGCACGCTGTAGTTAGTTTGCTGATGGTTAAAGGCATTTAGTAATGAAAATGACTTAGAAGTTTCCTGCTTAGGAAATACCTCTTAACTTATGCAGCTGAATTAACAATAAATGTATATAACACTGAACAAATTAAGCTACTGACACTTCACAAAGCTTCGTTTTGCCAGTTGTACAATTAGCTAAAAGCTCCATGTGGCTGGGTGAAATTAGGAAACTTGCAGTATTTCACAGTTTGTGATTTTTGTGCAGCCTCGTTGACAGAACTTGCTTTATGCAGGATGTGTACAGTAGGATCATAGAATGGTTTTAGGGCTTAATGTCTACAAGTTTAGAGCCTACATTAAAAAGGACAGTTCAGGGTTGTATGAGGTACATATTCATGGTCAGGGTTTTTCTACAGTAAGATGGCAGTCGGCGCCTCCCAGTTTGGAAAATGGGAGTACTGGTGCACAGAGCTGAGCACTGCTGTGTCCAGAGTCAGCAGCAAAAAGTGTTTTAGCCCCCTATCGCTTTAAATGTAAGCTATTTTTTAGAATATTTTCACCTCTTTACATTGCTGTCAGACAGCCTTTTCTGACGGGAAACCCCTGTTATATAAGCCACATATTGCTCTCTCCAAAGCAACCAAACTTCTGTGGTGAAAACAGTCATTTTACCTCACAGAACTCATCTACTGCTGCTTCAACAATTGTTCTGTTGTTGTATACCTTCTGTATTTTAAAGGGTTAGTTTGAAATCATCATATTTATAATAACAAACAAATTAACTGATAAAGGCAGCAGTAGACCAGCAACTTGTGTATTTTGCAAGGTAAAATTAGTCTAGTTGCTTTAGAGAGAGCAATATTTGGCTTGTATAATGTGAGTTTCCCATCAAAGGCTGTCTGGCAGCATGGTAAAGCAGTTTTTAGGTAGCTAAAATATGTTTTGCTGCTGACCCTGCCACAGCGGTAACATTGCTGCTCCTGCTGCTTCTCCAAACTGCAGTGTGCCAACCACCATCTGCTGTAAGTAATACACTGACTGAGTACTTCATACACCCCTACTTCAAAAAGTCCAAACTGTCCCTTTACCTTATTAGCTATCTTCTAAATCTGGGCGATAATCATTTACAAGACATTGATCAATAAAACATAATTTTCCATGTCTATCTTTACATTGTAATACCTTCTTGTACCTCTTCTGAGAAACAGAAAGCGATATAGCATGTATATGCTATGCTAAATTCTGCAGTCTCCTCACTGATCCTCTACTTAAATAGAGATATGTTCTATATTTGTGTTTTGTATGTAGTTTGTGCATTTTGTGTTTGTCTTTCTGTTGTTATTATGCCTTGTTTAATTCATGTACAAGTTTGTTATGTAAGAGGGTAAAAAAGGGGGGGAAAGGAGAATTAACAACAAATGTATTCAAGTTGAGAACATAATGGTGCCATAACACAGTCTGAGGTTTGGTGTTTTTGAGGAACTGATACTAAATTAACAGCATTTTTGTCACTGGTATTATTCCTTGTGGGTAGAATACTTAAAATGTATCCATGTAAAAAGTGATACTTAATAGCAAAACTGTTTTAACTGCAAAATGAAAAACAATCCACAAGACCTTTAGGTTAATTAAGTAACTTCATAATGACACCATTATGGAACTCATCTTGAATTATGAGTTGGTTATCACCTTTTCCACGACCCTCTTCTTCTGCATTGAATGTTTGTTATTTCTGTTGTTGCTGCTGATCTTGTTTTCCTGCTCCATGTTGACTGTTTAATTGTTATTGTTGCTGTTTTCATTAATGTTATTTGTAAGGCATATCCAAGAGCAAATGAGAAACATTGGATTGATGGTAATTACGATGATATCCCCTAAAACTGAAAAGCAAAAAGCACAGACGCGAATGGTGCCGCTGGTGATAATGGCACGGGGCCAACAGCAGGCAGTGATGAATCTGCTGAAAATGGTGAGGGTGCAGACGGCGGTGAGCCGGCAGCAGCTGGCAAGCGCTCAGGCCGTGCACGGCAAGGCCCATTGATCGCGGAGACAGTTAGTGGTAAGATTACTGGCGCTGCATTAATTGCTGCATGGGAAGCACAATCACTGAACAAAGTCATTTGATTAGCAGATGAGTTTTTCAGTGATTTGAGGGTTAACAAAAGTGTGTGAGCACTAAGCAGAATGCTTCATTTGATCTCTAAATGGTTAAATGGCCTTTTAGAATGATCAGAGAGTTAAGCAAGAGTGGATTTAACCTTGAGAGTGCCTTTAAGAAATGCTAATCAAGTTTGATGCACTAATGGTTTTTGTCTATGGCACACTAAATAATAGTTTCTTAAGTTGCCATAACAGTGAAATGAATCAAAACATACTTTAGTCGAATGTTTTGTAGATAGTAGAACAGTATTGATTATATAATCTCATTTCTATGACCTACAGGTTGGATATCAGCAGGCAACTTATTGTTCAGTATATATGTGTCCTCTTCTGTCTCTTATGTAATTATGTTTGCCGATTGTGTGACTCTGTGTGTGTTTAAATGCACCTGTGCTCTATGTTAACAATCATGCTTGCCTATTTTAAATTTTGATTCAGGATGAGTCGGTGCTTTGAGGTTAATTATTCAAATGATCAACAACAGAACTGATAAAACAACTGCAACGCTTGTGTGCGAACACACTCTTCCACAATTTGAAGAAAGAAGACAACCCAAGCTGACGTTGGAGGAGGACCACGCTCTAAATCAATGTCGGCACACTGAAGACTGAATTTACATCAAACAGACGAAAGTCTAATTTCTTCCACTGACCAAGAAACTGTCCCGTCTTGAGTGGGATATGTTATATTTTAAGAGTGTGTATGTCTTTCAAGAGTAAGTAACTGAACAGAGGCAAATGATGCCCTCGGTGATGATGTTCTTATGAGCACTCTCATGTCAACTCTTTAAACTTCAGAGCTGAAGAAGGCCACTCCCAAACAAGACAATCAAGCTACACATTAACCAAGAAGAGATCTTCATCAAGTTTCAAATAAATGCAAAACGTGCTCTTCTTACATCTCTATAGTCTCTTCAAATATGAAAATTTCTTACAATCTGTATTTCAACATGTATTTTATAGTCAAATGTTATTATAAAATACATGATACTGACAGAAATGCAGGAACAAAAGTTGTTTAAAAAGTGAGGTAAGTGTGTGCACATCCATACAAGGATGTGTGAATTCATTGTAATTGTAGATCTATAATTACAAAAACTTAAAACAACTAAACAAGTTGTATGTAGATTTCAGCATTTGGTCATGTCCATTCACTAACTTACTGGTTGATAAATCCTCAGACCCAGGAGTTCACTTTCATGCTGGGCTTTCTGACTGCAAAGCTGTTATGGGAGAAGCAGCAGAGCTGGAGTGTAAACTGAGCAGTGAGGATTGTGTGGGAATCTGGTACAAAGATGGAAACGAGGTGAGCCCGGGGTGTAGATGTGGTCATGATGGCTTTAATGTTGCAGCAATATAGCCAAAGAAGAATAGGTGATTATTATGTATGTGTTAGAGCTTCAGCTGAGGCTTATTTATATTTGTGTTAGAGTATTATGTTGTGTTTTTCCAGATTAAATCATCTGAGGGTATAACCATTTCAAAAGAAGGAAGTCTCCACAAGCTGAAAATTCACAAGGTCACTGAGGAATTTGCTGGAAAATATAAATTTGAAGCAGATGGACGCAAGACAGAGGCCTTGATCGTTGTTGAAGGTAAACACAATTTCCTTACAGAAATTAGTTACTTGCATAAAAGGACTGCATCAGTCATTATGTGGATTTTCAAGAATACTGCATATAGTATGCATAAATGTATAAAATATGCATAGTACTCTAAAGTTAATCTGAAGTACACTGAATGGAAAAATAAACACTTCCCTTTTTAATGAACCGAAGTAAAAGATCTCAGACTTTTCTGTGCAGAAAGGGTGTATTTTTTCACATTTGTTAAAATCTGTGTTAGTTAGCACTTCTCCTTTGTCACTTTACAGGTGTGGAGAGCATGGTCACAATAAAAGGAGACTCTAAAATCTGCAGTTTGTTCTTGAGAAGAGGCATTTATTAGGCACTGAACTATGGCTACGTAACATATGGCTTAAGATACCAAATTATATTCCCAGGGGGGCAAAGTCCTGGCAAAGCCTGCCCTACTCTTCTTCTAATTGGCCTACCCTGATATTTTGACCCTAACCCTCATGCCTTAACCTAGCCAACCCAACCAATGAAGGAAAAGAGTATTAGCCAATCAGAGGCAGTGTAGGGCAGGTCATGACTTTGCCTTCCTGAGAAAAACAATGCTATCTGTAGCCCTGTGTGAAATAGCTCTAGTTCGGTGCCTAAATGTATTTTCTCAAGATCCAGCTGCACATTTTAAATTGGCCTTTTGTCATGATCAGTGCAAGGCACACCTGTGCAAAAACCATCCTGTTTAATCAGCATCTCTATACTGTATGTCACACATGTCAGGTGGACTGATTATCTTGGCAAAGGAGGAGTCGGCTACATCAACTCATGAAAAATGGGAGCAAATATGTTGTTGCATTTATATTTTTGTTGCATGTACACAGATCCAAGATAGCATGACACTACTTAATTTATCTGTCTATACTGTTTTACCAATCATTGTAGATCCCCCCCGGTTTGATGCTGAGGAACTGGCGGCATTTAAAACCCCCGTAACTGTGAAAAAAGGACACAAAGCTACCTTCAAAGTACCTTTCATTGGACAGGAACCTATCAAAGTTCAGTGGTACCTTGAAGGTGAAGAACTTTCAGAAGACTCAAATATCAAGTTAGAGACCTCAGAGGGTTCCACCCGTCTGCTTCTAACCAAGCTGCAGCGCAAGGACAGTGGTGAAATCAAGCTCAAACTCAAAAATGAGTTTGGCACTATTGAGGCCTTCAGCCAGCTTGTTGTACTGGGTATGTATGCACACACTGCACACTTATACAATAAGTAGCATCTAAATTACTTGTCTAATTATTTTGTCACGCTGTACGTGACATGTTCAGCACAGATTAATACTCTACACATACTTGGTTTTTATCAGATAAGCCCACTCCTCCAATGGGACCTCTGGAGATTGTTGAAGCCTCCTCCTCCGTGATTGAATTCAAGTGGAGGCCCCCAAAAGACAGCGGTGGCTGCAAGATTGACAACTACATCCTTGAACGACAACAAGTCGGCCGCAACACCTGGAAGAAGGTGGGGCCAATTGGACCAGAGGCCAAATTCAGGGACAGCGATGTAGACCACGGCAGGAGGTACTGCTATCGCATCAGAGTGGAGACGGAAATGGGCACCAGTGAGCTGATGGAAACAGAGGACATCCAAGCTGGTACAAAAGGTAAACTCAGTCTAATGTTATATGCTGTGTATTTAAATCACACTTTTTAGTAAAACCCGGTCACACCAGCTTTTACAATGGCAAAATTTCACAGTGAAATTAATTTAAATGGAATAGCTATGATTGGTAAATTCACTCACAGGAGCTAAGAAAATCTGCCCAGATCCCTGGCACTGAGTTCAACTTTGATGATAAAGCAAATTTTGCACCATTGGCCAATACAGTAGCAAGTCATCTTGACAGTATTGACCTTTGAAAGGGAGTGGAGGAGTCATTAAGTGACTATGTAATGATGTTTAATGTCCCAGACAACCTCTGTAATCTCATTCAGCTACTTGTGAGCAGCTGCCTTTTTTAAAGACACATAAAAGCTTCAAAATTCTGTTGTAGATGATAACATGAAAATCTCTTAAACTTGTGTTAACCACAGATCTTATTTCAGGCATCTAACAAAAACCCCTTTCAAAAAATCTTTAAGTCTGCCTTTTAGATGAGAGAACCAGAAGTGCAAATATACTAACTAATTTTCAGGTTTTAGGACTCATTCCTGCAGCACTTTGTAGTACTGTTGTTGAATGAGCAAACAAGATTCCAAGATTTTTTTTTCTTTGCTTCAACAAGTGTTTATTGAATAAAATGATGTACAGACAGAATACAGAAAATACAAGAGAAGCTTGCCCAGCTAGCTAGCAAGTTAGCCAATAGCTCACCAGCTACAATGGTTCACCAACAAGCCCTGGGAATAGTCCCTATTCACAGTCCTGTCACCTGTGTTACCTCTTTGTTTAGATTAAGAAATGATTTACAGATCCCAGTCTTTTGTTTATACAGCATACCCTGGACCTCCATCAGCTCCAAAGGTTGTCAGTGCCTTCAAGGACTGCATCACCCTCTCCTGGGCTCCCCCGGCTGACACTGGTGGAACCAACATTCTGGGATACAACCTTGAGAAACGCAAGAAGGGCAGCAACCTGTGGGGTCAAGTCAACCCACCTGAGGAGATGATCAGAAGTTTGTCTATTATTCTTTAATCATATATGTTTGATCATGTTATGACAGTATGTTTCAACACAAAAGTTAAGGTCTAATGAATGCTTCAATGCCTATATTGCATTATGTATTTTTCCAATACAGCTAAGGGGTTTGCAGTTAAAGATGTGGTTGAGGGCATGGAGTACGAATTCCGCGTGTCAGCAATCAATAATTCTGGAGCGGGTGAATTCAGCACACCATCTGAGTTTGTGTTTGCCAGAGACCCTAAGAGTAGGTGGACATTTCATGTTACCACTCATTATTTTATCATTACTTCATACAGGCAACAAATTGCAGCACTGAATGTGTATCATGTATTACAGAGCCTCCTGGTAAAATCGTTGACTTGAAAGTGACAGATTCCACCTACACAACTCTGTGCCTGTCTTGGACCAAACCCAAGGAAACTGAGGGGGTTGAGGATGAAGCCAAAGGATATTTTGTGGAGATCCGGCCTGCAGAAAACACAGAGTGGGATCGCTGCAATGCAAATTTAATAACCATGACTTCCTATACAGTGAAAGGCCTGAAGTCAATGGGCATGTACTGGGTGAGAGTCATTGCTACTAATGATGGAGGAGAAGGAGCGAGCCAGGAGCTGGATAATTACATCCTTGCAATGCCCCCTCCTGGTAAGAAAATTCTAAGTTCTAAGTTCTATTTAATATTGTGAGTACAGGTTCTCTACTGTAACAATACTTAAGAGTTAAAGACCCAGTTAACTTTGGAACATAGTTGCATAAACAATGAGTTACTGAAAGAAACTCATTGTTTCTGGGGTAGTTGACATTAAGAGATTAACAAACCCCAAACTGGAGTTACCTTGATAACGATGAAGCAAAACAATCAAGATAAATGCAATTATAAGCGGGGTTTCTGGGTGGACTCAACTATGATTAACACTCAGCGATGTATTGTTCATTCAACAAAATCGGAACGCAAGACTTCAGTTTTCACTCCCACTTTTCACAAGTTGAGGTAAAAGATTTTAAAAAGACAGTAAAATACATTTTCTGTGCACATAAAAAGGCTTATTTCACTCATACTTTGAACACAATTTTCCTACTCACTTACGATGACGAACTTTAGTCAGGTCAAGACCCTGGTGAGGACGACAAGCATGCAGATGAACTTCCCTAAGAGGGGTTCTGACAGTTTCTGCAAACATTTTTTGGTTAAGGAGACCAAATGTTGCATAAACTGTCCAGGTGGTAGGTCTCAGATGAAGTCAGATGTGGATGTCCTGGCCTGGCCAGTTGGATGTACATCCAAATTCTTGTAAAACACATTTGAGATGGTTTATGGTAGTCAAATGAGGCAACACAAGCAACAGCTCTTGTGGACATTCTTACAGTCCTTATGCCAAATGCACGCTTACTCAAAACTTGCAACATCTGTGGAATTGGGTTTGCGTGATAAAACAGCACATTTTAGAGTGGCCTTTTACTGTGCCCAGTACAAGACACGCCTGTGCAATTATCATGCTGTTTGATCAGCTTCTCTATATGCCACACCTGTCAGGTGGATGAGTTATCTCGGCAAAGCAGAAATCCTCACTAACAGATTTTTTTGTGTGCACAGAAGAACTCTTACATTTTTTTACTTCAACTTGTGAAAAATGGAACCGAAAGCAAAAGTGGTGCATTTATATTTTTGTTGAGTATATTTGGCTTCTCCATCTTATCACCAGTAAGAGAAGATAAGAGCAGGAAGCAAGACTTCAATTTCAGCATTTAGATCCACATTAAAATTCACTTATCATTATGTTTTGTTTCACTAAGTATAATGTGAGTTTAGTTGAGAATGCAACAGCAAACATCATTTACAAAATTAGGATATGTTATCTACATTTGTTTCTGTGTACTCCAAAAAGCTAATAATAACATTTCAGGAACAACTTTGTTCACATGAAAACTTCACTTGGTTTGAGTCAGTTTGGTTAAATTATGAAGCTGGGGCTATGTTTGGATTAGTAATAAATCCTATTTTAGGTCAAATGTATAAACAAATGATTGCAGCATTACTGTATATTGTACTATGATATAAAAATTTGTTATTTTGTGTTTCTGCAGTGAAATCTCATTTTTTTTTATTTGACCTACCTCAGCATCAAAGATAATGACAAGTCATGAACAATTTCCATCCTGTTTTGCAACTAGTGAGACCACGATTCACAGATGCCAAAATCAAAAGCTTCATGGTGGTGAGGGCAGGAAATTCTGCACGATTCAACATCAACTTTGAGGTAGTTAAGATGATTTATATCCATGACATTGCATATGTAGTGATCTCATTTAGTCTTCTGACAAAATTGTATTTTCATATTCTTTGTAGGCTTCCCCTTGGCCTGATATCATCTGGCAGAAAGATGGAGGACCAGTGTCTAAAAAGGTGACCATCAGCAACACAGAAGGCACATCCCAGCTTCTGATTCCTTCTGCTGAGCGCGCAGATACTGGAATCTATACTATCATCGTCAAGAACATTGTTGGCCAAGAAACCTACAGCGTTGAAATTAGGGTCACAGGTGAAAAAATACTGTACCCTCTTACTGTATAAATATTTGCTTCCTATTCTACTGTTGATAAAAAGAAAAAAAAAAACTTTTGTATTTGAACCCTAGATGAGCCTAAGCCACCAGGTCCTGTGGAGCTCGATGAAAACGTGCCTGGCACAGTGACTGTTTCATGGACCGCGTCTCCAGATGAGAAGCGTGACGACAGGCTGCACTACATGGTGATGAAGCGTGACTCAAATAAAAGGAAATGGCACACCATCGCAGATCACATCTTCAACAACAGATTCACAGCCTGCAACATAATGCCCGGCAGAGAATACCAGTTCAGAGTCTATGCAAAGAATGACATGGGCTCCTCCAAACCCTCTGAATCACCAAAGTGGCTGATTCAAACCAAAAAAGGTATGCACTTTGTTATGACTAGCAGAGGAAACATTGCATTTTTCACCAAGACTCAAGCAAATACAGGACTTACATATTACCCAGAAATTGTTTAAATATTACATTTAAAATACTGATGCCATTGGCAAATGTACAGTATTGTGGCTTCTTTATGCTTTCATAACTTTTTATTTGCAAAGTAACGTCTACACAGAAGCCCACAAAAACAAGTGCCAAAATATGCAGGTAAACAATATGGGGCGGCAAATACAACAATCCTTTAAGCCTTTCTATCAGTCTGAAGTTCAGCCCTCATTTTGGCCTGTAACTGCCTGTGACCGCCTTGTGTCAAGAGTTATCTACAATAGTCTGTCAGTATTCAGACAATTGACATGGCCAGATCGTTATTGGCTGATATTCTGAAAAATACACTGTTGGGAGATTGGGATTAACGCTTCCTAGTTCTCGATCGATGACGCAAAACACTTGAGACAATTCTCAATTGAGTTGGGTGTCACTGCTGCATACTAACTAACTTAACTTGAGCACTTCACCCCCAGCGTGATTTGTATATACATTTCTCACCCCATGCTGCCTTGTGTTGCCTCCATGAGACTGCAGAATCAACCCAAAACATTCTTTCCAGACTTGTTGAAGCTGATGGCACTCCATTTTTTAAATCAGCAGGATATCCATTTAAAAACTCTCACACAACTCATGTAGTATAATCAAAGTATCATTTATCCAGTCATGTGCTCAGTACTTGCCAAAAACCCTTGCTAATGAAATAATTTCTGGCAGAAAGCCCTGAAGGTAAACTAGTACAATGCACATCCTCATGCCTCCCACCCATTGACTGTAAATAAAGATGGACACCATGTCTCCTCCTGTCGTAAAAAAATGAAGCCAAAATATCTGAATATGAGTGCTGATATCTCTAATGATCACGGTTGGAGCCGTGGTATAAATCTGGCCAATTCAGTTGCAAGCAGAGCTCAGCTGTCAACCACTCCCCTTTGATATCACAAACTGATCAGAATGAAACGAGCATCAAAATTAACACTTGAACAAACATCAGCATAATAAGAACTAAAATGACAGACAATGACATTATGGTTTTTTTTTTGTCCGGCCCATGTGTCATCGGCTAACTTAGAGGGGGATTTACGGCTTATACTGCAGCCAGCCACCAGGGGGCGATCAAGATGTCATGGCTTCCCTTTTGGGGAGCACTCATGCTGTCCACCGTTATACGCTATGTCAATGCTCCCACCTCGTTCACTGGCCAGGAGCTGCACACGTGTTTGTTCAGACACTGTAGAGTCATACAGCCTTTGTAGCCTTGGTTACACTGCCACCTGGTGGAGATCCCAATACACTACAAACAGTCAAACTGACCTATAATACTACTATTAGTTACAAGCTGATTTAACAAAACAAAACAAAAAAAATAGTATTGGCCAATATGGCTCATAGACGATCGTCAGTCAGGATCAAAAAAAGAACAACAACAACAAAAAAAAAACATTATTGGGGCATCCCCATCAGCCACTTAATTTGGACGATGTGTTGTGAGTTATGTTGAAGGTCTGATACCACCTCTTTTGACTTTGATTTAATCCAATCATCACACCAAATGAAGGATCTTTCAAATGTCTTTTTTACAGGTATCCATACAATTTGGCTGTCATTTTTTATTAGCACACAGACAGAAACTAAAAATGTTTTTCTTTTTTAGTTTCCTTGCAAAGAAACAGGAACTGAATATTATTTCTATGCTGCTCTGCTGTGTCATCATGATCATCAACTCTAGTATAAAAAAAACAGAGAATCTACTGTACCTGTAAATTACCTGTAGCACCACCATCAGACCAATGTTGGAGCACATTCTCCTGTTAGATGGTTACAATACTAACTGTATGCAATGTGAATCTGATTTCTTCCAGAAAAGTTCACTTTGAACATGCCAGAATCAAAGGGCTGTAATCTGCAATGTCCTCCCAAGTTCATTGTCCCGTTGAAAACGCACACTGCTCCTCAAGGGTACGAATGCTACATGAGCTGTGCTATAAAAGGGGATCCTACACCTCATGTGACATGGCTCCGCAACAACATCAGTCTGAATACCAACACCAACTACTACATCTCCAACACCTGTGGAGTCTGCTCTCTGCTCATTTTGACGGTTGGACCTAAAGACACCGGCGAATACAAGATTGTTGCAGAGAACTCATTGGGCAGGGCAGAGAGCTCCACTAAACTGACAGTCAGAGGTAAAATTTCATATTTTTTGTCACTATGATCTGCATTGATTTGCATGTTATACAATCTGAAACTAATGACTCCCTTTGTCTTCTGATTCCAGAGTAAATGAACACAGTGAAGATGATAGAACTGCTGAAAAACCCAAAAAGAAACCACGCTGTTGTAATTCACATACCGCATCTTTAGAGTTAAGCAAACCCTGTCAAATGTAAAATGTGACACTTTTTAAAATATTGCCCATAATATCTTCCTTTTAGGTTGTTCACTATTTTATCAACAAATTTCTATAAAGGCTGGCAAGACATACAAGTGTTACTGAAATAAAAGTTACAAACATGTTTTGATTTAAATTGTGCAATCTCAATAAAAATCTCAATAAAATGGAAGCTTGAAATACTAATGCGCAATCTTGCATATTTTGACTGCAACAACATGTATGTTAAACAGCAAAAATATTTACACCACATGACAGTGTGTACCAGTAATTTACTGATTTTAAATGTGCTTTTTAAAGGATCTGCTTGTATCCTTTCAATTAATTTTAGATGCATTTTAGATTCTGTGTATAGTGATTGTTTGGTTGCAAATGCTAGTTTTCCTTAATTGTGGCTTGGCAATCTTCCCCTGAATTGAAACTGAGAGGTGATACTGACATGAAAAATTTATACGATACTGGCTGCTCCAGTCTGTTCTACGATCAAAATGTGTGGGTTTGGTGTAAATAAATATTTCATACTGCATTTGTGATGTGGAATTTTTAATCCAACCTGCATGTCACTTTGACACAGAGTGCTTAACAGAAAATGGATTTATGTGTATGAAGATTCACAAAAAATACCAGTATAATTGTGGCCCTGGTTCAAGCCTTGACATAGCAAGCAAGTATCAAAATTCATACCACTTGTTCACCTCCTTGAAGGTTTATGTGATTAATTTATGTCCAGTCTTCTTCTATTACCTTTCTGAGCACCGTGGGGTCAGACATTTGTCCAAGTTTAGAGTCACTGAAGAAGAGAGGGTGGATAGTTACACCCCCGGCTACAACATGACTGACCAGTGCAGGGTGACACGTCTCATTTTCAAAAAGAAGTGCTTATTACAATGCTAAAATAAATGCCACTGTGGAACTTACTTCTGTTCAGTTTCAGTTTAATGAGACAGTAAAAAAATAATTGCAGCTAATTAGCATTAAAATGAGGTTTAGCTTGTTTTGTTAGCTTTTTGTGTGATATGTCCGGAGCAGTGTCAGAATAAATAAGAACGCTCATGCAAATTGTCTGATTTTGGGGATAGGCTTTCAGCATAAAATTATGCTTAATTAATTCTGCCATTTCTGAGTATGTTTTCTAAATATTTCTCAAACAAATTAATGCAAGAATCTCAAAACATCTGAATTTAATTGACACTTACCTCTTGTTAAATGCTGGGAAGATCAGGCAGCCTGCATGTACAATTAAGCTAATGACGAGGCAGCTCAACCCATGCCACTTCTATACCTCTTCTGGTGAGACTTTTTTTTAAAAAGAGCGACCCAAAAGCACCCTGCTGCACTGCTAAAGCTTAAATTCCAGTTTTGAGGGAGGGATTAGGCAGCTTCTCTGCTGCATTTCCTCTGGTGCCCCCTTTTCAAGAACCTATAGCACCTTAGGGCCAAAGTGCATGTCAGTAAACCTATACCCACCAGGCACAGTGAAAAAGCAGTGGGTTAGGTTGCCCTGAGTGTCTCTGAAAGGCTTTATTGCCTCTCAAAACGAAGAGCCCACACTCAAGAATCAGCTGGAAGCTGGCTGGCAACACACAGCAGAGAACAGCAGTTTACTTGAACAAATAGTAAGTACATTTATATTTACTGGGCATTTTCCTAAGATGGTTGGATATTTCATCAAAATCTTTTTTATTTTGTCAGCTAAAGTTTGTAAATGGCATGTTTTTTTATGTGCTAAATGGACACTATAGTTTCCATATTACTGTCTAAGGTATAAATGGTAATGAGCTCTCATTAGTTGGTCAGTCAAAATTATTTTAATTAATGATAAATACGATTCAAGTATGTACTAAGTTTAATTATGATAAGATAATAAGAGCCAATATGAGGTGTAATAATGTTGTTTATGATACATGTTTTTAGGCAAACAACATTGTACAAGCTTGATGAGATTACAAATCGGAAAATGCTGAAGAAAGATAAATATCACACTGATAAGGGCAAACTATAGAAAAAGACACTTCACAAACTTCTTTATGTATTCATACTAAGATTGGTTCCTCCTTCAAAAATCGAGTTATAGTATTTGCAAAGCTTTAAAATATTTTTATTACATATTTTATTTAGTATTTTATCACTGAAAATGGCAAAGTGAAAGTATATACTCCGTGACTAAATGCAGCTGTGAGATTTAGGACATAGACCTGACAAGTTATTCATAAATCAGTTCACTTTTCACACCCCTGGCACAGCTATTTTCTCTCTCAGACAAATATAGCTTCACAGCAGCGCACCCAGTGTGCAAAACTGCTAAATATGCAGGTACTTCATCAACTGACAGAACTCAGCATAATTTATTGTGATTAAATTTAGTATTAATAGTTTAAGTGGCTATCAAACTTAATCCAAGAACAAAAGGCTCCTGTCATTATTATACTAATGAGATCATAAAAATTAAGGAAGATTAACAGAAAACAGAGTGCTACAGTTAGTTTATACTTGAAGATTCAAGATGCAGTGAGACATTTATATTACATATATGATGAAGAAATGTTTACATAAATAATTATCTAATTTAGATCTACCTCTCAAATCAAATTGATTAAAAGGAATTGCATGGTGAGGACAGAGTGCTAACATTACTTTATACTTGAGCATTCAAGAAGCAACAAAACACAAGCATAAATACATGATTTTTTGAATGAAACCTTTTGTTAGATTTAAAAATATGATGCTATGTCTTTCAGTGTCATATATCACTATACTAATGTGACCTTTTCAGTCTTTGAGATTAAGTATTTTGTGATTATGACTTATATTACTTAACAATTAGTACTTTCACCAATTTGTTCAGATTGGAGTGCTAAAAACCTAACCTAATTACAAAGATGGTTATGACTAATGTTACGTTTGCAGTCAGCCACTTACGCCACTTCCTGAGTCATGATAGATAGTTTTATGAGGTATGTGACCTACTGGCTGCAAAATTAGTCCGGTCACTTGCAGGAATCTACAAAGGGAATGCTAAGTATTTGGTGATCACAGGAATTCTTTCATTTATAGCTCAGATAGAGTTACTAACTCAGCGATTCTGACACCATTTTGAGATATAGATCTTACTCTTATTGTTTATTGCTGACGTCCTACAATGCAACATATGCCATAACATTATTTATCCCACTTCAAGGAGGAATAAATTGTGTCCCATTTCATTTTTACTGTCTCTCCAAGGACAGGCTTTACTTAAAAATGCATCAACATCATGTTGTAAAAGCAGGCATAATGCCTCAAGCCACTAGTTAAAACAATGATAAGTGATACCCATTACAGATTCAGACCATCTGGAGGAGATTAAGAGCATGTCAGACAGATGGGGATTCTCATGGTTACTGACAGTGGTCAAGCCTTGCTAACAGTTTCAGACTACACTAAAATTCTAGGATATGCTCAGCACTGACATGGAATAAAAATCCTATTACACAATTAAAGCAACCATCAAAGTGAAGATCAAGTATAGTGGTATATAAGCAAACTAAACAGGGATGCCTTATAAGGTATTACATGTTTTAAAGTGCATCATAATCTGTTTCCATTAACAGAGAAGCTGTTGTCTCTATCAAGATGTTTAAAATACGTAAAACTAAGGATGAGGAGCCAACGGCTCCGGGGCAGGGTAAGTAACTATATTACTAATTAATATCAAAATATGTTTGTTTATCAAACTAAACACAGTATCACCTTTTCTGAGATATAATGTTAAACTGAATGGTATCAAATCTGTCAGATCCTCACAAGTTCTTCGTGAATTTGTAAATAATGCAATTTATCTCATTGAACGACAGTGAGAATCAAAAAGAAGTCAAGAGTGCCTGGAGTAATGATAACCCAGTATGTGGAAGAAGTACCTGAAGGCATGACCACGCCAGATTTCACTCGGAAACCGATCGCTCTAACTATTCAAGAAGGTAAGACGCCACCCCGAATCACATGTGCAACCTAATTTCTTTTTGAGATTTTTTTTAAGGTAATGACATAATAGTACATTCTCATTGCCATTTCTGTAGGAAAAGTGGCTATCTTCAGAGCAATAGTTGTCGGAAAACCAACACCAACTGTGACCTGGATGAGAAATGGAGGAGAAATTGATGAAGAAAGGTACAAAGTCGTCTACGATACAAGCACTGGTGAACACCAACTACAGGTGGGAACACTGACCATGTGTTATAAGAAATGCTTCTTCCAATAACTTAAAATCCAAACAAGACTTACAGATCAATTAAGCTGTCTTACAGTTGAACACTATCCTGGTTTTGCAAAAATACTGATAATCATGTATGGATTGATAGATGCCTGATGTATCGGTGGATCATGCTGACACGTACAAGTGTTACGCCAGAAATGAATATGGAACAGCAATTGTAACTGCTGCGCTTAACGTTATTGAGGGTCAGTTACTTATTTTTATTGCATTATACATTAAATTAAATCTAATTATTAAGACAAACATCTGTCTCACTTCACTCTATTCTTTCTATTTTAGTTGGCTATAAAAAGAGCAGAGCCATGCAGCAATCAAGAACAGGTAAACAACCTAAATTCAAAGCCCCTCTCCAGCCAGTGTTAACTGATGTTTTTTCCTCCACATGATCTTCGAGAGAGCCGTGCAGAGTCAACTTGAGTGGGACGTAAACAGCTGATTAGCCACAAGCTGCCAAGTTGGATGCTCTGGGGCTGACAAACTTCATCTGCCGCAAATTAGTTGTGAGGCAGGACTGGGTTATCACAGAGCGTCACTGTGGCGATGTTAGTGTTAGTGTTAACTAGAGATGCAGCCAGGGTCTGAAATTAACACCCGCCAAGTGTCAAATGTGGGTAGAATTTTCATGTGGCAAATAAATTTCGGAAGCCATCTAATCCCTTGGAGTGCACGGTTTTCATAGCGTGTAAACAGTGTAATGTAACCTGTAATGGGCAGCAAAACTTTGTGAGGCATTGACAAAATCATCAGCATCTTCAGGTGATTAACTGGCTGGATAAGCTGTCGTCACAGAGAACTGGGCCGTTTACTGTGATACCTGTCCTGGTTGGCTCAGTATTTTACTATCGTTAGCCAACATTCAGCCAGTGGCTGCACCTGAAACTCCTTACCAACTCAATATTTAGTACATTACAACAGTGTGTGAGTTTTATTAGTGTCTAATGTCTTAATTAATGTCTGAAATCTTAGTATGAAACCAATATCTGTGAATTGTAGACTATCAATGGGAAAATATTACAGTGTGAAGCACAGCAGTGCTAACGACGACAACAACATGGAAGGATATCCCATGTGTTTCATCATTGACATAAAACCTGTGCTGCCCTGGTTACAGACTGACAGGCTGCAACTTATTTTTTACAAATTACATTAAATTTGTGTTATTACAGATAGAGTATAGTGCCGAAAAAAGGTACCGGTGGGTATTGGTACTGAATTCCAGGTACTGGTATTGGTATCATATTGGTTCAAATATGAACAGTATGCAACCCTAGTTATTATGCATGATACATGACACAATAAGGCTGTAAACAAACATTTAATATTTTGGTGGGTAAAGAAAAAAAAAATAAAAAATCGACATTTGGCTGGTGAGATTAACCGTTACTTTTGGAGCCTGGATTGGATTGGCTTGGAGGATGAACCATGACTTACAGTTTCTACTTTAGTCATACGTCATATGTTTTTTTTTTAACATCGAGCTCAAAGTCAAGTTATTTGTCAAAAAATATTTGGTGAACACTGTGGTTAATCAACATTGTCAGTAAATATGACCTAACATAAAATGCTAAATACACTCAAGTGGGGCTTTAATCTCTAATAATACAACATCAGTCATTCATTGAAGGAAAATTGTAACCATGATGCTGGTTGTGTTGTAGCTATCCGAGAGACACCCGAGGACTTCAAAAAGGCCTTAAAAAATAAGTAAGCAGTGAATTGCTTGTTGTTGTTTTTTTTTTACTCTGCCATGTATGATTCTTACTTTAAAGTGTTTAATAATATGTTTTCTTTTTCTTTTTGAAGGGTTGACATGGAGTCAAAGGAGGAGAAAAAACCAGAGATTGATGACAAGTTTTGGGAACTGTTGATGAGTGCAGACAAGAAAGATTATGAGAGCATCTGTGCTCAGTATGGCGTCACTGATTTTCGTGGGATGCTGAAGAAACTAAATGAGAAAAAGATGGAAAGGGAGCAAGAGCAAGAAAAGGTACGTTTGAGCCTCATTTAAATGCAAATACAAAGCACCTACATAGTCACATCTGTAAGAGGATGAATGAATGCTGTAATATCAGAAATATAAACATTTTCAGTGTCAAATCTTTTCTTTCCAAATTCCAATGACTACAGGTTGTTGAAAGGCTGTGCAACCTAAAGCCCATTGAAATTAAAGGTGATGGTGGCGCAGAGTTTGAACTCGAAATGTCACTCAAAGACCCTACCAGCAAAATCTTCTTATTCAAGGTGAGATGTTTCATTTTTAAATATTTTCTATTTTCTCAATAGAGAATAAATCAAACAAATGCACCACAGCAACACAAACACAATCATACGCATGTTACATATGGCTCCCACATTTACTACTAGGAATGTAACGATACCAAAAACTCAAGGCACGATAAAGCCACAACAAAAAGTCCATGATAGAATGTTTACTGCAATATTAAAAAGCAAAGAAAAATGACAACTTGAAAAAAATTCCTTAATTAAATAACTAGTTACCAACTTGCGGCTGTACTTCATGGACCAGGCAGGCTGCCCTTTACATCCATGTTTGTTCAGACCCAATAATATATGATAATATGTGGTGATGACTTTGAAGGACTTTAACAAAAGTTGAGTGTATTTTGGCAAAATAGTAGTCATCACTATAATGGAATGTATAATTACAGGTAGAAACATGCTGTCTTCACTTAGAGACCATTTTTACAAAGAGTACAGAGGACTGATAGAGAGTTGAATATTATGATGTCACACTGAAGTTGACCTTTGACCATGTGGATGTAAAATGTCATCACTTCATCATTGCATTCTACATTTGTGTGAAATTTTGTAATAAGTAGCATATGAAGTTTTAAGTTATGGCCAAAAACCTGTTTGTGAGGTCACAGTGACCTTGACCTTTGACCTCCAAATTCTAATCAGTTCATCCTAAATTCTAGATGGATGTCTTTTAGCAAGTTCGAATAAATTCCCTTTAGGTGTACAACTGCAGAACAAAAACAATGCAGCAGTCAGTAGAAGTCTTTTTACAAAATGCACAAATAATATGCAACAATGAACAATGTTATACTATCATAGTCCAGTAAGTTCTTGAGATATTTTTTTTATTGCAATGTCATATTGTTACATCCGTATTTACGCCTGCTTATGTTTAAACAGGACGGAGTTATGGTTCCCTTTGATGCCGACACAGAGGTAAAACATGGACTCAGACAAGTGGGAAAGAAGTTTGTGTTTAGCATCAATGGTGTTGACCCAGAGGATGCAGGATTATACCAAGTGGTGGTTGATGGAGTTAAGATCTTCTCGACTGACTTAAAACGTAAGATGATGAACCACATTAATTACATAATGTGGTTCCCAAAATTTTTCTGACATTCTCTGTGCTTTGTCTAGTTCCCCCTGTAGAATTCTTGGTCAAGATTCAAGATGTGAAAGCAGAGGAGAGAGAGGACGCTGTGTTCGAGTGTGTCGTCTCAACACCTCTGAAAAAGATCACTTGGAAGGGAAAGAACGTTGCACTGGAGCAAGGGGACAAATTTGACATCCTTGTGTCTGATGACATGCTGATTCACACATTGGTGGTGAAGGACTGCATGCCATTGGACAAAGGAATTTATGCTGCCATGGCTGGACTTTCATCTTGCAGTGCCTGGCTTATTGTGGAAGGTACTGTTTGCATATTTTAAAATTGTATGTTGTAAGACTGCTAAGCATAAGTTAATCAAATATAGAAAAGTCCCATGAAGCATTAAAAATGTGCTGCTGTGTATTTTTCATTAGCGGACAATGATCCTAACTCAGTCGGAAAGAAGAAACCTCGCAAAACAACCCGAGCAGGTGGTGGCGGAGAAGAACTTTTGAGGATTGCTCAGGAGCAAAATGCTAAGGTACAGAAAGAGAAAGAGGAGTTGATTGCAAAGGCAAAGGCAGAGGCAGAAGCAGCTGCAGCCGCAAAAGCAGAAGCCGAAGCTAAAGCTAAAGCGGAAGCAGAAGAAAAAGCTAAAGCTATAGCTGAAGCTAAAGCTAAGGCTAAAGCTGAAGCTAAGGCTAAAGCTAAAGGAAAGGCAAAGGACAAGGAAAAGGCAAAGACGAAGAAAAAATCAAAGGCAAAGGCAGAAGGGGGAGAAGCCGCAGAAGGAACTGCTAAAGAGGAGGGAAAGGATGTAGAAAATGAAGAGGAGGAGGACGAGGAGGAGGACGAGGAGGAAGACGAGGAGGGGGAGGAGGCGCAAGTGTCTGAAACAGGTGAACCTAAATCATCAAAACCCAAGAAGGAGGGAGAAGCAAAGGAGGGAGAGGCTGCTGAAGCTGATGATGCTGAAGAAGGGGAGCCTGTCAAAGAGAAAAGGAAGAGAGTGAGAGCAGGACCACTTGTCCCTGACACAGTCATCGGTAAGACGCATCAGAACACAGTGATGTGTTGCTCATATTATAGTCTTGTTCCCACTTAACAGTGAGGTTGTGTTTCTTTTAGATCCGGGGGTATACTTCACCAGCGGACTCTCAGATGTGATCGCCATAATAGGCACTGATGCAGAACTGGTCTGCAGGCTGAGCAGTGAGGACTGTGATGGAGTCTGGTACAAAGACGGGAAAGAGGTGAAGAACGTAGGAGTTGATAGAATAATAGATTTCACCTTTAACCTTCTGAGATTTAAAGAAGATATCTGTGATATATTTACTGTAATTTATCATAAAATGGCCATGATGTGCCATCAGAGATTAATGAAACATGCCAAGTTGAAATACCCACTTCTTTGACAACAATGCTACAGCAGCAGTGTCCTCCTTTGAAATGTAATTCTGGGCCAGAATAACTGTTTTTTGTTTGCCCCGGTTAAACTGACCAATATCGTAATGGAGTCTGGCAGGCAGTAAGACAGGCAGTCACTGAACTCAAACTCCAGAGTGTGTCTTTTCAGAGCAGTGGGTTTTTGTTTTCAGGATAACAGGCTTAGCTTTACATTGACAGACAACTGACAGTTATAAACAGCTGCTCAACTTACAGTTTAGGGCTCATCCTTGCTTGTTATTGTCAAATTATAATGTTACAACCTTGTGCTCCTGCAGTGTTCCTGCAGCCCGCCTGAGCCTCCTCAAGTCTGAGGAGGAGAGGGCAGGGGGAAATGTCCTGCTTCAACAATAGATCATGTATTTAACAGGAATTCAGCCTATTTAATATACTGTCCATGGTTCCAACTCCTCATTTTAACTGCAGTACTCATTTTCAGACACGAAATTGCTACATATTGCCCCTTTAAAGGGATACTTCACCCAAAAATGAAAATTCAGTCATTATCTACTCACCCTCATGCCAATTGAGGGTCAGGTTTATTTTTTTAGTCTGCAAAACACTGCTGGAGTTTCACAGGAAAGCAGTGTTGCAGAATCTCCCAAACAATGTAAGTGAATGGTGACCAGTTTTCAAATATAAGAAACAACTGGAAAAAAAAAAAACACAAAATGCTTCCATACTGCTTGTCTGGTATAATCCAAGTCTCCTTAAGTCCCAGCATGCCATTTGCACACTGCCACTATTTTGTGATAGCATTCTACAAAAAAGTGACAAGGGAACTTCATGACGAGACTTCGCATCCAGGCCACTATCTGAATTATTTTATTTCTTTATCTAAAAAGCAAACTATTCAGATTATTAGAAAATAATACAATTACAGTTTCAAGCCGTTTCAAACACTTTATCCAAAATCCAATTTTCAAACCTTGTTTTCAAGGATTTCCAGCACCCAGACAAACCATTAAGTGTATTTACGCGTTTGTGTGCATTTCAGATAACAGCTACGGATACTATCTGTATTGTTAAAGATGGAACTTATCGCAAACTGATTATCAAAAACTGCAAAGAAGAAGATGCTGGAAAGTACCGTTGTGAAGCTGATGGCCGTAAAACAGAAGCTGCGCTAAATGTTGAAGGTACTGTACATGGAATCAATCTGAGGTACCCAAACTCAAGCAAATCAAAAGGACAGCCACTGTGAAAATGTGTAAAACAATGTCAAACAAACAACAAAGTCACACAAAAGATTTGTTTTTTTTCTACTAGATCCTCCAAGAATTAATGCTGATGATCTCACCGAGTTCATAAAACCTGTTACAATCAAAACTGGGAAAGACGCAGCCTTCAAGGTGACCTTTGTTGGCCGGGAACCAATGAAGATCCAGTGGTACAATGAGGGTGAAGAGCTATTGGAGGACTCCCACACCAAGATTGAGAAGTCCTCCACACACAGTCGCCTGCTGTTAACCAAGTGCCAGCGCAAAATCTCAGGAGAAATTAAGATTAAGATTAAAAATGAATGTGGAACAACTGAGGCCATCACGCAACTTGTTGTCTTAGGTTTGTACTCTGCATGTCAAGACTTGTATTAAATTTATGTACACATAATGTAAGACATGGATATAAGTGCAGCTGCTTTTTATTCTTTTGTCTTACTACAGATAGACCAACACAACCTCTGGGCCCTGTGGATATTATTGAAAGTTCTTCAACTTGCATTGACTTCAAATGGAGGCCTCCCAAAGACAATGGAGGTTGCCCTATCACCGACTACATCATGGAGCGCCAGCAGATTGGCCGGAACAGCTGGAAGAAACTAGGCAAGATTGGACCAGAGCCTAAATACAGGGACACTGATGTAGATCATGGCAGAAAGTACTGCTACCACATCAGGGCAGAGACTGAACAAGGTATCAGTGAAATGATGGAGACTGATGACATTCAGGCAGGGACTAAGGGTGAGTCTTCCTACAAGCACACCAATTTTTATTTGCAACAGACATAAAACACAGTTAAAAGTGACTTTTTTTTGCATCCATCATTCTTTCAGCATACCCCGGACCTCCTTCTACTCCCAAAATTGTTAGTGCTTTTAAAGACTGTATCAATCTAGCTTGGTCTGCACCCTCTAATACTGGAGGAACGAACCTTTTGGGATACAACGTGGAGAAACGCAAAAATGGCAGCAATTTGTGGAGCATGGTCCACCCACCTGATGAGCCCATCAGAGGTAAAGCCATTTTAACTACCACTGAGACAATGTAATGTATTTGTTTACAGTTTAAATACAGTTGTGACAACCTGGCATCACCAGACTAATTCTAGGCGAATGTGAATTTGTCTGGAACCTCTCAGTTCATTTTTTTATTTCCAAGGGGCGTTACAAAACATAGCCTATAACCAACCAGAGCAACTACATGCCTACCGTTGGGGTTTTTGGTCTATTTTCTGCCATGAGACAAAATAGTGGCCCCCTGGTCTCAATCTTTTGTAAATTACAGCTTAACGGTACACTAAAATATGTTTCTGAAAACACTTCAGGCAAGAAATAGGCGATGCAGTAACAGAATCTCATCTAATATTTGATTAGCACTTCCTAGTTTGACAGTTTGATCTGAGTTTCAGGAGCCTGGTGTATTGGACAGACTTGTTAACTGGACACAATTGACCCTTCTAATACCCGACCCTTTTTGCCCTGTGCTGCAACAGTAGGGCAAACATGATACCATGGTCGACTTTCGCCTGGTCCATCTTAAGTGAGCTAATGTTAGCAAAATGGTAGCTCACTCCTTGGCTAATGTTAGCAAAATGCCAGCTTACTAGCTAGCAAATAATTAATGTCAATTAGCTAATTTAAGATGTGAATATATCTAACTTTTATAGGTCCTCCAAGAAAGTCTTTTAACCAGCATCAAAATTTGGTTCTCTTTTCAACATAGATGAACTTCGCACGTAGCATGTCTAAATACAGGAAACAGGGAGAGAGAAAGTTGACCAAGGTACCAAACTGGCTCAACTGTGATTGGAGCACGGAGTGAAAAGGGGCGGGACGTAGGAAAGGTCAATTGGATAGACCTACAACCAATCAGACGTGTGACATAGTCCTTTTCAAATCTGAACCAGTAACACTCCTCAGTCACTCACTGTATAGAAACCACTCCATATTAAATAGATGGTTGTGATTGGCCCGACCAGGTTTGCTTTTCTGTGAAAAATGATTTTGTAATATTTTATGGTCGTAACTATACTGTTTGACATGCCAACAGAGAAAAAGTATGCGGTGAAGGATGTAGTTGAAGGCATCGAGTATGAGTTCCGTGTATCAGCTATCAACATTTCTGGTGCTGGAGAGCCCAGTCCGCCTTCTGAATTTGTGTTTGCAAGAGATCCAAAGAGTGAGTAATAAGCCGATGAAAGCTATATTATTATTATTATCTCTAAAAAACTGCTCATATCTAATTTCTTAAATGATTAATTGTTGGCACTTTCAGAGCCACCTGGTAAAGTTATTGACCTGAAGGTGACAGACTCCACATACAGCACCTTATCGCTGTCCTGGACCAAACCCACAGAGGAGGAGGGGGTTCAAGATGAAGCCAAAGGATACTTTGTGGAGCTCAGACCAGCAGAAAACCCGGAATGGGGTCGCTGTAACTCCAGTGCTATCATTATGAACTCTTATACCATTATGGGCCTGAAGTCTATGGCCATGTACTGGGTAAGAGTTGTGGCCACCAATGAGGGTGGAGACGGTGAGCCTCAAGAGTTGGACAACTACATTATTGCAATGCCTCCTCCAGGTGAGTCAGTGGAACGTTATGAACTGTCAGCAGTCAGAATTTGAGACATTTTGACTTAATTTAATCATTTTTCTCATTAATTTTATTTCATACTCTTCCGACATTGTCACAGTGAAACCTCAGTTCACTGACAGAAAAATTAAGAACTTCATGGTAATGAGAGCTGGGAACTCTGCTCGAGTCAACTTTAACTTCCAGGTTCAGTATATTCATTCAAATTCATACAAAAGTCCTTTTCAGTGTCCCGTCTAAAGTGGCAGATTAGACATTTATAATATGAACCCAAATCATGCTCCTGTCTCTCCTTTTGTCGACAGGCCTCTCCAATCCCAACAATTAAATGGCTCAAGGAGGTCATCCCGTAGCCAAGCATGTGGCAGTGAGCAACACAGACACGTCATCGCAGCTAATGATCCCTGCAGCGGAGCGTGAAGACACGGGATCTACACAATCATTGTCAGGAACATGGTTGGTCAAGACAGCTCGAGTGTTGAGATAAGAATCACAGGTACAGTAAGAAAAACTAATCAGCAACAAATGAAGGTTAAATAAGTAAGTTTATGGCTGTGCAATCGGATATGCATTCTCCTTTTTAGATTGTTCAAAAGCTGCTTTAGTTTTTGGAGGAAGCAAAAATGGTGTTATGCTCTTTAAAGTGCAAATGTGCAAAGAAAATGAGTCAGTGTTAAATAAATAAAGCAAAAATGCCCACAATACAGACAAAATCTTGTTTGCAAAAGTGTTCACAAGCGTGTACAATATTGTGTGTACACTTTGGACTTAAGGGATCTGAGGCAAAAGTTTAAAGAGAGCAACACTTAGTGTGCAGGTATTATTGTCAGTGTAAACATAAAACATCAAGACACTAACAATCCTCTCCTACCTGTTTGTAGACTGACCCGAAGCCTCCAGGCCCTGTGGAGCTGGACGAGAACGTGTCGGGAACAGTGACGGTCTCCTGGGCTCCCTCTCCAGATGAGAAGAAAGACGACAGGCTGCACTACATGATCACCAAGCGTGATTCCGTGAAGCGTAACTGGCAAACTGTAGCAGACCATCTTTTCAATAACAAGTTCACCGCCATCAACATCATGCCGGGAAGGCAGTATCAGTTCCGGGTCTATGCCAAGAATGACATGGGCCTTTCCGAACCCTCTGACTCACCAACCTGGGAAGTGAAGAAAAGAAAAGGCAGGTTTAATAAAGTGATTCAAAATTGTGTAGTACAGCCCAGATCTGAAAGTAACTCCGCCCACTGCATTTTTTTGAAAAATGCAGTGGGTGTTAGGGAGTTAGGGCAGAGGGACTTAGGAGGGGGGTAGGGTGGCTTCCACAGGACAACCACTGTAGGGGGTGCAGCCTTGTGTCTGTGTAGTGTGCGATGCAGGAGGCAACATCGCTCAGTGTAGCAGTAAACAGCGAGCACCAACCATGTGCGGCTGCTGTCAGACTCTCTGTGTCTGCAGAGAAACACTGCAAACACAGAGAAGCACTGTAGACACGGAGAGTCTGCTGGAGCTTTGACAGTCACTGACAGCACATTTGCAGCCCTTTTAGGGGTGTAAATCACAAGTTTCATCACAACACGATATCATGTCTATTCTTTGGAAAACGATATGATATTTGCCGATATCACAAAGTCTACCACAATAGACTTTCTATCTGATTCAATGCAAGGGGATCATCATCAGACAATATCATTATGTCCATTTAACACAATTAGCTACATTTATGTCAACCCACAAAAAGCAACTAGATTATGATCTGACAATTTTATGACTGAACTCTTCCACACATGCCATGGGAATTAAAAAATAAGGATATATATCTTAAAGATGATAATATAGATTGATACTTTCACAGTGCATCAATTATAATGGATCATTGAACACTGAATCGATACACTGATCCAGATCATTGTATCGTTACACCCCTAGGCCCTTTTCGAGAAGGCTTCTGTGTTGTACCTGTGTTGTAGATAGCTGACCTAACGCTAGCTGCTAGCTACAACACAGGGGAGTGTCAGTATGAAGCCGTAGTCCTGCTGTTTACCATGGGCTTATCAATTGAGGGAAAGAACACAGTCCGGTGCTGCTTCTACTGCATCAAAAGCAGCAAAAGTCAAAAATACTAAAGTACCAAAAGTACCAAAAGTAGAGGATTAGCAATAACTAGTGTAACCAACTGTGGATTATTAGTCTGTCACCTTGGGTTCTCAAAAGTTGTGTTGTGTTTTTCAGTTTTCAGAGACCAAACAATTAATTGAAAAAATAATCAACAGCTTAATCAACAATAAACATAAAAATGGTTAGTAGTAGCCCTAGTGTAGTTCAAAAGGCATCAACCCAGGTGAAACAGATGAATATTGAGCTGCAAACAATTAGTCGATTAACTAATTGAGCCAAAGAAGACCAACCCCCAGCTGTTTTTATAATCTATTAATCATTTCAATGTTTTCTAAAGTAAAAATTCCAAGCATTTGCTGGTTCTTGCTTCTAAAACCTGATAGAGGAGGAAATCTTTTGGCTTTGAATTGTTGGTCAAGCAGTCTGACCACATCACTCTAGGAGGCTGCGATGGGTGTTTTGTTACCTTTTGATAGTTCATAAACTAGACGATTAATCAAGAAAATAACTGGTAGACTAAAGCAATAATGAAGACATTCGTTAATTGCTGCTCAAGATGTGTACAAATTCATTAGGAAACATGTAAATAGTTACTTAATAGGAGTGTAATAGGACTGAGAATTTCAAAGAACAATAATAAAAATGCCTCTCTAATGAAAAGTCAATTAAAGAATGGCAAAGGCTAAGTGCATATGAGTAAAGAGCACTGCACAGCAAACTGCAAGGTCAGTTATTATTGCTAATGAATGTTTTGTTTGCTTTATGTACATGAAATGCACCATGAAAGGCAGACATTTTCTGAGTATTCCGCCACAGACACTGAGGGAAGATAAATGAATCAATTAACAGATGACTAAAGGGAATATGGCAATGAAACGGATCTCCATCATTATGTATTACACCCTTTTAACTCTTCTTTCCTTTGTCTCGTATCCTTTCAGAAACATTTTCTTTGAACCTTCCTGCCTCCAAGGACTGCAGCTTCGAGACGGCTCCCTCATTCTCCGTTCCGCTGAAAACACACAACAGTCCAGAGAGCTACGAGTGCTACATGAGTTGTGCGGTGACTGGAAACCCCAGACCCCATGTCACCTGGTACAGAAATAATATCAGCCTCAACACCAACACTAACTACTACATCACCAACACATGTGGGGTCTGCTCCATGGTGATACTCAAAGTTGGGCCCAAGGACAGTGGGGATTACACCGTCATTGCAGAGAACCCTCTGGGCAGAGTGGAGTGCTCAACTAAACTTGTCGTCAAAGGTAAACACACACTGAAAATTATTTGTCACATCTTAAATTCTGCTTCCCTGGCTGAAAGATTTGACAATTCTCCTCTTTCCCTCCTCCTACAGAATAGGATGATGCAGAGGGCCTGAACTCCTGAGGATGAATGAAATACAACAGATTTGCTGATTTGAAACCTGTTATCTGTGTTTTGTGTGAATTTCTGTATTAATGTGTTTAAATAAACTGCGACTAAGAAAACAAAGAATGAAAGAGAGAAAGTAAGAAAAGACCTCTTGATAACTTTCCACGAGTGCACCAAAAGCACCAGCAACAAATGTGACAGATTTGGTTCTGTTGAATTTGAGTACAAATTCTACTCAGTTTATCTCCTGGATGCAAGGAACACTTTTGACACAAAACATCTGAGATTCAACATTATTTATATGCTAATCTTGCACCAGAGCATGTTTATTTATTGACCTATTTCTTTCCCTGAGCAGTGATTATAGTTAGTTTCCTCTGCTGTTTTCTGAATAAGACAGGAAATCTGCTGGCTTCTCTGAAGTTACTAACTCATATAAAATTGATGATATGACAATGTGGTTATAACTGAGTATGTTTAAGTGTCTGAATTATTAATCATTGTGCCAAAATGTAAATAAACCCACCTGTTCAACAGTGAAGTGTCTTCCTTGTCTATTCTAGCCTAAATTTAATCATGAGATTGTCACTTGATATAGTTTATAGGCATTCTAGTGGCTCTGTGAGGCTGCATTGCTGTGCTCTGGAATAAATGCTAACATCAGCATTCACCATTACAGTAGGGCTGCCCTCTAATAGTTGCCTAAACCATTTGTTGGTGAGAAGAGTCTTCATCAAACAAGTTTTCATTCATCTGTTATTCACAAAAAGAAAAAAAAAACATCTCAAACCCTATTAGGATGCTGCGCCTCGCTGTTAGGCCCAAGAAGTATCAGGGGGTTGCTGCAACGCCAATCTTTTCTCTTGTAACACTGAAGTCACCAGCACACTGCTGCTAACTGTGCTGTAGATGGCATTAGCTAGTAAGCTTTGTTACTGGTCCTATTAGACTGGGACACAGGAGGCCAGTTTGACAACCAGCAACGCAGTGCAGAGGTCACTTATAGCTCCGACTAGGACTCAAACTTCCAGGATGATGAAGACACGGCGGGTTTGATGGGGACAGGAAGCATCAAGCCTTTGAGGAGGGAGTGTAGAGCAAGTTAATCTGTAAGTATACATCACCCTTTGTGTTGATAAGTGTAAAGTTGGACGATATTTATTCCTGTGTTCTGAACAGCTAGACGTGAGGTAAATAAATCAACAAAATATTGCTAGTTGTTCCATCAGATTCAGAATCATGGCCGGTTCTACTGTTGGCATTTAACAGGCGGCTCATTCATGCTCCAAAAATATAGATTTAAATAATCAAATTAATATAAAAAAAGTGTGACTAAAGGCCTGAACCAACGGCTGCCAATCGACTAGGGAAAACTTTAGTCAGGGGCAGCCCTCGAGTTTACACAAAGTACAGTTGAGGCTGATGGGGAATGCAATTTGGTCCATGTTGCCCTATGATGCCACTGAATGAAATGTTAGTATAATTGGACAAGGAAGTCAGTTAACAAACTTCATTGCAGTTGTTCCCGTACATAATAAATGGACTTAACATGGTGGACGTTTAGCTCAGTGGGTAGAGCGTCCGACCCATGTATGGAGGCTGTTAGTCCTCTGCAGTGGCCGCTGGTTCGACTCCCGCCTTCGGCACTTTGCTGCGTGTCATCCCCCCTCTCTCTGCCCCGTTTCCTGTCTAATCTCTGGCTGTCCTATCTAATAAAGGCAAAAATGCCACAAAAAAATAAAAAATAACTTAAAAAAAAAAAAAAAAATAGACTTAACATTACATTTATCGACTAATAAAAGCACTATTACAACTACTAGTCACATTCACCCATTCACTCACACAATCACACACACATTTCAGGGGTTCAGTATCTTGCCCTGGGACACTTTGACATTCCTAATCTTCCGATTAGTACAATATGTGCTCTACCTCTCCTGCGCCACAGCTGCCCACAAGTAGCTGTTGAGAGATTCTTAATCTGATGGTGGCACTAGAGGAAAAGTCAGGGAATCAAGAATGTTCTTAGGATTCATCCTCTGAGCACCGTGAATGTTTTTTTGTTTTTTGTTTTTTTACCAAATTTCATAGCAATATATCAAATTGTTGTCAAGACATTAGAGCCTGACCAAGCATTTTTGGGGCCAATGCAGACAACGATATTAGGGAGTAAAAAGCATTGCAATATCAATGTGTTGGCTGATTTCTTTATTTATATATAAAAAATCCAAAATGACATCAGATATAGATCGATACAGCAGTGCTATAATATCAGCCGACTGATGAATCAGTCTGGATCTACAATTCATTTAACTAAAGACCAAGAATGTCGACATCCTGGGGGCTAAAGGAAAAGTTGGGGAATCACCTTCAGGATTCCTTCTCTCGGGACAATGAATTTAACAGCAATGCATCCAGTTGTTTAGACATTTCAGTCTGGACCAAAGTGGTAGACCTACAGACACACTGCCCTAACACAACATGTCCTGACTACAATTTCTGTTCTCCACTCAGGCACTGGCCTTGTCTCCATCCATATTTATTGTTGTATTCAGTTACAATCCAAACATTCATCTCTCTAAAACACCAAACATAAACCCATGCTTGTCTAAAATTTCTTATAAGGGTGTAAGACAGCCTAGATTTTTTTGTACATTTGAAAATAGTTGAATAATTATGTATATCACTTTTTTTTTTTAACATGTCGGGGCTTGTTTGCTGTAATCAGATTCAGTGTACCATATAGCCGTTGCATAGTGTGAGGCATTTATTGTGCCTTTCCATTTTGCAACTCCATGTGCACTACTTCCTCTTTGCCAACTGTCACATGGCTTCAGATTTCTCTTTTACTGCGAACATGTGTTTGCACGCTTTCAGGAGATATTGCGAGTCTATTATGGACAGTCATAAATGATAAAATTTCATGTGCATGACTACGTGCAACCTTGCAAACAACTGTGTATCTTCCTGTGTAATGTCACAGGACACACTAATATTATCAGTCGCCACATGGCATCCTGTTACTATAGACACAACTCTTTCCTGGGACTTTATAGTAGGAGACTTTGACATTTAAAAGCTTCTAACCACATGCCAAAAGTATTTACAAATTCCTTGTAGTGATATGCTAAGAAAAAGCACCACCAATATTGTTGCTGTTGTTGAATATACAGTACAAAAGAAGTTTTATATTAAAAAGACACGTTCTTCCTTTGACAACATAAAAACACAGATGCTGCAGATACATTTTCACCACTTAGCCAAAAAGTTTTAACCATTTTTGAGTAGTTTAATTCTAAGAACTATTTATAGCAAACACAAATAAACATGATTTTTTTTATTAAGTTGTCAACACAGACAGGTTACCTTCATCCATGTTGCACTAGGTTGTGTAATGTCAGGTTGTTTTGTCATTGTTTTGCAGGATAGAATTCAAAGCTCTTGACTTCAATGACCTCCAGCAATAAATGCCTTCAAGAACATCAAGCCTCTCATATCAGCTTCCCGTGCCTGAGAACAGTCATAGTTCCTGTGCCACGCATCCATTTTATTACACTGCTTGAAATATCCACACACACACACACACACACACACAATCGTGCTCAAACTGAGCATAGCTGTGTTATTACTAACACCCCAATAACTGGGTCGTGGGTTAAAGTTCCAGCAAGGCAGACTCCATGAGGAGTCTGAATGACTCCTCACATGTAAGTAAATATCCTCAAGGTGGTCAGTGTGCACAACTGAGTCACAATAAATTTCACATTGTAGACAATGGATTTCTAATTTAAAAAATTACAAGAAAAAAAAACAAACTAATGCAACTCATATTGTGGAAGATAAAAAGATAATATGACCTATGTTTTAGCCATCTGTGCTCATATTCTCCCATATTCATCATCATTTCACCATTTAATTTCATTTATTTATTCATTTTCATCTATTAAAACAACAATTTTCTCAGTGTAGTTTGTTTACTCACATTGGTTATAAATGACAGGTTAATGAAATTGAGGCTGCGCAGCCATGTGTTCAATAAAACCCAAATTAAACACTAGTGGACCTGTAATGTGTCACCTGTAGATACAGAGCATTTGGTGGAAAGTTATTAGTATTTTCCCATTTTCCTACATACATTATATTGTAAACAGTGAGCCTGGTCATAAAATATATGAGAAAGCCCTCTGCTGAACCAAATTTACATTTAAATTAGTTTCAGATAAACCCTTGTCTTTGTGCCTAATAACACTTAAAGAACACCATCAAACACATGTGGTATTTATTTTGAATGGGTTATAGCTGCTTTGCAAACATTTGGCCTTTATTACGTAACTGATTGTTGTTGGCCATCACCTGAAATGAGAACGAATTGTTTTATCCTGCTTTGATATGTGGTCAGATATTCTTACACAGTGCTCTTTGTCATTTGAAGATGTTACATTTTTATACTTCTGCATTTCAATAAATCTGTTAAATATTCTGTTTTTCTACTGTGTCTGTTTTTCGTTGTGTATGTTTAAACTTCTGTCAAGCACTCTGAATTGCCTTTGTGCTTTTGCTATATAAATAAACTTACCTTGCCTTGCCTCATATACAGTCACTCATTCATGTAATTACTGATTTAAACAAATCTGTCAATAACTAAACTTTAATATATATTGAGGTGGCTGTTCCCTTGCTTGCTGATTTTTGTTTAAAGATGGATAGTTGGAGTAAACAGCCCTCCCTCTGTACAGCTAGTATTTGCAATCAGGTGCTGGTTGGTCGCAGGAACATTTTAGATGAAGTATTGAAATAAACCACTGCACACTGAGCTGACTTTACTGTGACTTTAGTAAGAGTGAACAGCACATTTTGCCCGTGACTTCTTCAGGACTATTTATAAAATTGTACCATTTATTGACATGTTTGTCATGTCAAGGTACACTTTGTCAAATGTGTTGAAACGCTGAAAAAAGAAATGGAATGACTGTGATAATTAGTCTGTGACCTGTGTATATTTATCACACCCGTGAGTGCACATTATTATTAGATATCTGTATCTTGATGTGAAAGCCATAAAAACACTAACTGAGGCTGAAGAAACACAACTAATGTCTCAAGACTTAAGTAATACATTCATTCCAAGATGACCAGAATTTCCATCTCTAAAGTCTGCAGCACATCTGATGATTTATGAGATTACTCTTCCTGAAAGATCCTGGGAGCGCTCTGTTGTCCATGTAATATGTTTGAAGACACTATTCAAGACTGCTTAGACACCCAATAAACACCTTGTATTTTTAGCTGGTGTCAATAGGAGTCATTAGTGCATCTAAACATTAATATAACGTTTTGTTGTTCTCGTAATTTCATAAGAGTGTCAGCAAGAGCATGCTTGGCTGTCAACACTTGCTCGCTCTGAGGACAAACTTGTTCTTACTTTCAGCTCCACAATCCAAGTGCGACATTACTGACTGACAGAACTGACAAATTAACAGCCAAAAAGAAAGACAAAACACAAACTGAAAGATTACACCTGACTTACACACTTCTCTTGCTAATGTGAGGGTGAAAGTAATCTGCAAAAGTTGGAACTGTAAAAGGATCAGGATGCCTAACATGAGGAGAAACTATTACAAAATAAAGTTACTCAACAGTTAAATTTCACACAAGCAATATAGTGCACACAGCAGAATCTATTTATTGAGATCATAACAAGAATTTGTGTAATTAGCCTACATTGTTCCAGCAGAAAAGGCAGATAACATTCAGACCCCTCCTGAAGAACTTCCACAGTCACAGTCATGGTCATCCAACGGTGGGGCTTGTAGCCAGCCTTGGCGTTCCCTCCTCCCCCTTTGCTAGACATTGTGATTTATGCCAAAAACAAAAAAGCAATCCCCTTTCTTGGCAGGCACCATGTCTGACAACGTGGGTGCTTGTCGCGCAGTCATTGACATTCCTGTAAGGATTTAATAGCTTGAGGACCAGGGAGGCAACACTCAAATATCAGACCGGGAAGCAGCACCACTCAAGAGGATCAGGAGGAGGACTGAGGTAAGTTCATCATTCATCTGAATATACAGCACGGAGGTGTTAAGGATTTAGAGTTGGCTTCAGTCTTTAACACTTTAATCCTGTGGATGATTCACTCTTGACATCCCATCCAAACATAACACTGAGTTAATGTGGCAAACTGTGTTAAGTATTAGCCTACACAACACAATCAGTGCTTTGATATGTATTTTAGTTTGCAATCATTCACATTTAAATCATTCCAGAATGGCTTTTAGATTTTGCTGCTCTAATGTTTACTGAAATCTGTATTTTTTTCTAAATTTTAATTTAGTGTGAGGTTTAAGATTTGTAAAAATCTAAATCAGAAGTTATAAGTTTATCTTGTCATCTCAAAAGTCATTTTCTGGAGGTAAGAAATGCAAATATATGCTAATGCACACTTTCAGTAGCAACGGTGGCTTTTTAAAACAGTTTAAAATAACAATGAAGGTTTGTGGTCACAAGATCTCGCGCACCTTTATTTTGACAAAGTGGACCAATTTCATTGATGTATATAATTCTGTCTGCACTAAATATTTTGTCACAACAGATTATATAACAATCATTTAAGGTTTTTGAAAAACATTAATGACTACAGTCCTTTGATGACTTAATGGCTTAGAAAAAAAAACTTTTTAGGCGCATCCTTCTTTTTTTTAAACTCATAGCTTTCATTTTTACATATATTTACCACAACACTGCACAGTCTCTGCTTCACCTGTTCACGTGTTTCTCAGGTATTTTCAGCTACTGAAAATGATACACTGCAACTGTAAAATCTCTCTGCATCTAAAGCGAAAAAAGAGCTTGGTAATAATCCAAATTAAGCAAACCGGCCCCTCTCGGCTCCTTCACATGATCAGCATCAGCGTGGACTCCCTAGATAGCCACATGCTTTCTGAACATGCCCTTAGAGGTGTCTTGCTTTTAATCATTTTTATGATGCTCTCTGAGTATACTGTCCCGTGCTGTATTTCAGCACTGGTCACATAAGCAGCTGGTGGCGTTCACAGCAGCATGCAACACAGGACAGGCCATAAAAAAACAACTCTCACAGAAAGTAACTACATTCTGAGAGTGGAGCTCAAAATGTTTGTTGAGCACAAAAATTCAAACTTTGGCAGTTAGTTCAAGAGCACAGTGTTTGCTCAAAAAAAAAAAAAAAAAAAATCAAGTTAAATAGTGTGCAATTTGTATGTTATAATTTGTTTGCATGTTTGTCATGTTAAGTGCTCATCATTTTTAGCATACTGTATACAGTTACAGCATTTTTAGCATAACACCTTTTCTGTTACCATATACAGAACCACTGAAAAACCTGAAATGATCTAGATGCCAATTTATTTGCTCTATGCACAAGTTTGATGCAAAATGAAAACTAAGTCAAGAGTTGGAGTATAATAAAGATCATTTATAGGCCTATATCTTTGTTTTGTCTCAGAACACCACAATAAGGTAACCTACAGTGTTTGAACATACTATACTGAGCCGGTTTTACTGTCGTACAACTAGCTCGTCATGTCGATAGTGATTTACAAGCATATTAAGATGTACGAGACGGGATGCTCACAGTTTTATGTGGCATGTGACCTATCATATGTCAATCTGGTTTTCTCATCTTCCAACAGCCGTGGACCATCGACACCCTAGAATATCACGCGCCTATACTGGGTGGTGCTAGGTTTGTGCAAATACATTACATGAGAAAGGTTACGGGTCGTCAATCATATCCGATATAAAAGTTCAGTGTGTCTACTTTATCAACAACATGGTGGCAACACTTTATCAACACTTTTCTTGACCATTCAGGCTAATAATGCTGATAGATCTCCCGTCACTGATCTTTCATAGTGTGGATGTCATTAAATTCCTGTTTTTCCATCATATACCTGTACACCTTATTCATAGAATTGACCTACTTTGGCTGAACTTAACAACAGTTCAATGAAATCGCTTCAATAATCTGATTAATGAATTAATGTCTGAGAAACCACAGTGGAAAAATGTAAAGTTGAGTTAAGATTTGCAAGAATTAGTCACTTCATCAATTAGTTGTCAAGAATTGAATTAATTATTAACTAGTTTGATAACTTATTGATTGTCTTGAGTAATTTTTTATGAAAAAATGTCCAAATTCTCTGATTTATGCTTCTAAAAATTAAACATTCTTTTTTTTTTTAAATCTTCTATGACCTGTAGTCTCAAAATGCTATATCTTCACTGTTCTGAATGCATAAAAAGTAAACTTTTTAAACTCAGATTTTATGTATTGGTGGTGTGTTCTTTTGAACAAGACAGTTTTCCTAAAATTAGATTTAAAAAATTGCAATATAACTCACTTACAGCATCGCGATATATTGAATCTTAACCTCTGTATTGTAATAGGTTTTGTATTGCCAGATTCTTGTCAATGCACAGTCTTATTGCACATGCCCAGGCAATTTTTGACAAGAAGAGAGCAGGTTTTGTTTGTTGTTTGGCTGCAAACAACAAAAGATGTCTCTTTCCAAACCAAAGAGGAAAGTATGATGAAACTGTTAGTAATGGACATTGAAGTAGCCCTCCTATGAGACAAGACATCTGAGTGCATATCTTGGACCTTAGTTGATTCTTTAGCCCAGATTTAATTTTAAAATAACACTTGCTGTTACTTCATGCCAATGCTGACAGCAGCATAGAGCTCTAGAGACGACAAATTCAGTTGGTCAGCCGGTCATTCAGCAAGTCAGTCAGCCGGAGAGAGTGTGTGTTTGTTTCCTGATTCACTTTGAGGTATAAGAAGCTCTACAGCCTAAGGTGACTGCTGTACTGTGTTTACACCCTGCTCTGCCCTGTGAGATGAGAGATGTATAACTCAGCTCTACAATGCACAGTCCAGTCATGCGTTACCTTTACTGTGCATGTGCAGACACGTCAAACAGTCTGGTCCAGCTGAGCATTATTTAATGGCAATCAACAGGGCTGTTAGTCATACTTCTAAGCGGCCTTGTGATAAGGGAGAGTTACAGAGAGTTACAAAGCAACAGTATCAGCAATATTTAGTTTTAGGCCACAAATTTTCCCAATCAATATTTCACATCTACTCTCAGAAATGCACCTGAGGAGTAGGCCCATACCCAGTGTGTTTCAATCCATTTTAATCAAACAGATACAAATATACAGAGTGTCTGGGTGTGGTGTCGATGTTAGTGGTGGCTGCAGATTACAATCAATACTTGGGAACACGAGCATCTCTCCACTAAACCCATAAACCAAAGAGCTGGGACAACAAACAGTACAGGGAGTAACAGGAAATTCTTGCAGCTGTACCAGAAAATATATTCTAGCTCCAGGCAATGACCTGCCTGTTGTCACGGTCACCTTTACTACAAAACTAACATTTGAACCCACGCTGTGATTAAGATGTAAATTACTGAGTGACGCAACAGAGAATGGCTTAGAAAATATGTCATGAGATTACACAGCAGCTCAATTCACCCAAAGTTTAAATGTGTCTCTCTATATTATTATATACAACCTGGTTTTGGGAGCTGAACTGTACTGACTGACAGTCTTGACAATGTCATCATGACTGCCTAAATATATTGCTGTTGCTCTTAGCAGGCAGGTTGCTATGATAGCAAGGACTTCTTTTAACATGAGCCACATATCAAGCAGTTGCCAAACCTTCTGGCCAACCATATTTAGAAGGGAAAAGATCAAACTCAAACACAGCAGGTCAGTGCCCATATGCTTCAAAGTATGGAGCTGTAGGTATCCCTTTAGCATCATTTCTGGTGGTGGCCCTCTAGCATTATGTTTTGATGTGCTGTTTAAGTCAGGTGATGTGATATAAAGAGTGAGAAAGTCCATGTATGGAGCAGGTGGGGCGGATGCATCAAACAAACACAGGACTGTTGCCCAAGGGACCAGGTTTCATGTCCTGTGTGAAACAAAAAGTCAATGTTGACTTCTTTTTAACCTAGGTAATGTACTCAAGTAATGTTACGTACACTGACTTACATGAGTATCAAACTATTTTAATCCAAACCATGATTTTTTCCTAAACCTAACCAGGTAATTTTGGTGCCCGTATTTTGAAATTCTACCCAGATTATTATTGCTAATTTGACCGCAGGCAAAACTGACACAAAACTGTGAAGGGTAGTGCCACTGCTGATTTTGGCCAATGTGGAGTGAGTGTCTGTTACATTAAGTGTCACTTTAGTGTTAAGTGTTACCTTGAGGTCTAACAAATGTGTATGATGTCTTTCTTTTCTCATAAAACATTTTCAAAGCAGATTTTTCTTAAAATTTTGAAACTTTTAAACAGTGGGAAAAAATGCTATGTAGTGCTGGTCAAAATAGTCAAAAAACCCCACAGGGGACTTTTAATCATCAGAACCAATTTTCAAAGGTACCCCATAAAGATCAAGTATGTAAGATTTGCAGAGATTTATTGGCTGAACATGGCAGAAATGGAAAATAATATCATTCATGAGGATTTTTATTAGTATATAATCACCTGAAAATAAGAATTGATGTGTTTTTCTCACCATAGAATGAGCTGTATATAGATATACAGAGGGTGTGGGTCCTTCTGAACAGTCCATGTTGCTCCCCCATGCTTCTACTTTAGTCCACAATGGACAAACCAAACACTGATGAGGCCTTTCATGTTTTGCATGAGTTTTATGGTCTCCTAAGGTTCTCCAACATACTTGGAAAGTGAAGGTGATCCAAGGTGTTTGCAATCTGCAAGTTCACCACTAGATAAAAATAGTAGGATTAAATCATATAGTTTACTACAAACAATGTATTTATCGGATTTTGATGTACGGCATTGGTGTGATTGCGTCTTACACAAAATTAATTTAAAAAACTCCTAAAATCACAGTGCAACAAGCAGATGTTGGAAAGAGGCAAATGGATTTTTTGCAAGTCAGTACAATTATATGCCTCAGTCATGTGAAGTTAATACATGCCTAGAATATTGTTGGCTTTCTAAATAAATATTAGCATTTCTGCAAATCCCCTTAAGCCCCAGCAATACTGAATCCCTTACAATTAATGTTCCAGCAGTCTATTTTTGTGAAGTGACATTTGTCATTCTAAGTTTAGCAATCATGTGGGTAATGAAAGATTGCTATGTACTATTACAGATTCCTGCTGCGAATGGAACTGACAGATCATAAAAAGGTTGATTTGATAAGCATGTACTCATCTGAACATCGAGCCAGCACGCTGCAGCTTAAAGTGACAACAAATACCCTTGAATAATGATAATTAAAGCCTGGTAAGAAATTACATCATGAGGTTGATGTGAAATTCAACACTCAAGGACTAATTTCAAGAGGGTTTTTATTTTAGGGGAATGTGATAGCGCTCAGCAAGCCAGTGTAAAAGATGTTTTGTGTCTTTTACTGTATCCTGAGTCTGCAGTAGAAATGTGGCCAAAGGTAATGTTTCACAGATCTTTTTTTTAAAAACCAAAGCATTTTTGACAGTCAAAACATTTACATTTACCATACCAGGCTGTACTGTTTCATTTTGTTACATATGTGCCTTTGAATTAATCTGTTCAACTCACCAGCCCCTCCAGGATCTTGTGATTTTCCAAATTACAACAATGAACACAGCAAACACAAATTAACTAATCCCAGCATCACTCAAGGAGGTTTGCAATTTTTCTATACTCTCCACAATATTTGCAAATAAAACTGTTAATCTGGAAGAGTATATTTGCAAATTCAGCCAAAAGCTGCACTTTTCTCAGTCTAAGTAAAATCAAATCACACCACACTAAAGCTGTCGTCGCTCAACGTGCTTGCGTGCACGTGCGTGCAACTGACCTGGAGCTTGTCTGCAGCTAATCTTGCATACTACTAGACCAATTACCCTAATTTTTGTGCACATTCATGACTGTATGCTGTCCAGTTGGACTCAAGAAAGACTTGATTAGGCTTTGGTGGTCACAGGTTACCGTAACCTCACGTCCATCCCAGTCTTGTGGCTGTGATATCTCATTAACAACTGGAGCTGAATTATGACACCAGTCGTATTCTGGAAAAAAAAGAAGCAAAACATTGTTCCTACTCCTGCTTTTTGAACAGATCAGTGGGGCTATGAGTACTGCACTTAAATCCCTTCCATCATCTATTGCAGCTGAGGAAATCTTGGTGAATCCATCCAGGAATCAAAAGGACCCAAGATGTTTCGAAGATCTGTAGTGACAGATGGGACAGCTGCTGGCCAAGGTAAGCACTTGACTTTGATCTCATTATTCACAGGAGGCATTGAAGAAGGTTGCTAAATATCAAGCTAATGTGTCTGCACAACAGCTTAACTGTTCATTTTTGGTCTTTTATTCCAAACTCTGATGATCTATTTGCAACACAGAGCTGACAAGTAACCAAATCAAACCAGTAATCTCAACCGAGAGAGAAAACAAATATAATCTCCTGATAGGATTAGTGGATCCTATATGTTTCTCTTTGTTTTAGAAACTAGCTACATTACTACTACATTATTTGTACTGCCTTATGCAAACACTGAGTCCACTTATGACACAGCTGCTTTAATGTTAGGGAAGCTGTTACAGATACAAGCAATGTGTCTTAGATCCATGAAAATGTGTCTAAAACGTCAGTCAGTTTGATCTCCTTAACAGACACTGACAAAGTAATAAGATGACACATTTCAGGTCAGAGTCTAATGTAATTGACAGAATGAGGTTGTCAAGGAGATCTATTAGTGAATAAATTGAATAACTATGTATTTCTATATCAGTCTAATAAGTCAAATGGTTAATTACTTGCTATTATCAAGGCTACATCTCGCACAGCACAAAGACTTCAGCTGTCTTTTGCTGTAATGCTGTTCAAATCCATTTATTCGTAAAGTTCAAGGCTGCAATTTGTCTATTAGCAACCATACTTGGACTGTACAGCAGCATATACACACAGTCTATTCAAGGCCAACAGCAGCTCACAAAGAAGTAGACGTCAGACATACAGTACATCGCAGACTGATCACAACACTGTTCACTGAGAAGCAGATGAATTTTACAGGCTTAATGCTCCGATCCACCTGAAAATGAGCAGCAGAATCAGATATTTTCCATATTTATATGTCATGATCTGCATTGATAAATTAAAGTTAGGGCTTAACGATTAAAAAAAAAAGATCCAGTTGTGATTATTTTGACTGACGTAATTGTGATATGATTTGTGATATTATAAGGAAAGAATCATTATTACATCATTATTCTTATTTTCATTGAAAACATTAAAATGATTATGGGGTGATCTGTATCAAAAAAAGATTACAACTGATGTCTTGTAGGGCTGCAACTAATAAATCTGTTGATTAATTTGGTAATTAATCAATTACTTTGTTGGTTGATAGAATGCCAGAAAATTGCAACAAATGCCATTCCCCAAAGTCCATGTGGGTTTCCCAAAGTCTAAGATGACGTCCTCATATATTGTGTTTTGTCCACAACACAAAGATAGTCAGTTTACAGTCACAGAGGAGTATAAAAAACAGAACTTATTCACATTTAAGAAGCTGTAATCAGATAAATTTTAATTAATTAAAAAATTACTCAAACTATTTGATTGTCAAAGTAGCTAATTAATAGGTTCAGAACAAATGAATTGCCGCAGCTCTAATGTTTTGGACATCTCTACACCACAATAATTAATTTAAATTTAAATACTGTTGAACCCTAATTACAGTAAAAATATCTCATTGTATATTGGTGCAACATGACATTACAAGACAAGAAAAATGTTTTTAAAAGATGCTGAAATATTAGCCTCATTTGCAGAACCTTACAATGTAGCCATTCAGTGCCCCAAATGCTAATTTAGTATTTTACTTCCCACCCCTTCTGTTTAATGATTTAAGTCTGATCCATAATTCAGTGCTAATGTCATGCTGACATGTGCTGTATATGCTCTTTAACATGTGCCTTATCAGGTCCTGATGCAGAGAATTGCCTTGGTAAGCTGAGGGGACAAGAGAGAAGCTGTCATTAGCTGTTTCTTTCTTTCTCTGACTGCTCAGAAAGGCATGAACAACTGATATGCAATGGATTTAATAATATATTATATGAGCGCACACGTATTTTGTGCGAGGATATGTAGGTGCATCACTACATATCTGTTCTCAGGTTGAATTTTAGGCATGGATTCCCAAGGAAAAGATAAAATAATTGAAATGTAAATGTACCGAACATGCGCCAGCCTTCTATATGAGAGCCACATACGTGCAGCCCTGAAAGATAATAAAGTGATACAGCAAGTAACATTAAACATTCTAATATGTGACGTATTAGAATGTGTTTCAGCATGGTTCATGCGGGTGATGATTTGATTACAAAACAGCAACAGGTTTCAAGGTTTGGATGGTCGTGTTTTTCCATTCTTTTCTCTCTTTAAGTGTCAAATGTATTGCCGCTGACATTTCATTTTCCAATGCTGACAGTGGGGATCAAGAAAAAATCTAAGGTCCCCGGGGTGATGATTACACAGTTTATCGAGACGCTGCCAGAGGGAAAGAGCCATCCAGACTTCACCCGCAAGCCGATTGCTTTGACCATCCAAGAGGGTAAGTCTGATAGTATAAGAATAATTTTAAACATTAATATCACAAAATATTCTGTGGTGGAATTTCCACATTTCTGCATAATGAATTAGATCCGTGACTTTTTGTGCAATGGGCCAGTGGGAGCAGAGCCCTGACATTCAACACCCCGACTCCTTCTGTGTCAGTCAGATCAAATTAAACACACACTGACTCCAATTTTAAACCAGGAAATGTGATAAGATTATCAAAAGTCAATGCTGTAATCGTTTTGTACAACGCAAATTCTCCACTGTTTGCATTTGCAATGTACATAGGTGGTGTTATACCTTCATGAAGCGTTCTATGTCAGCCAAATATGGCTGTTTGTGAAATAGTCACAAAACGTAATCTATAGATTTGCGTATATAGATACGAATTGCCTTTTTTTTTTTGTTACAAGCACAACTTTCAAAGTAATGTGGATGAACGTTGTATGAAGAGCAAGGAAGTTCACATCAGCAGGAGGTTGTGGTGGGTGCATGGGTCACTTTCACACAAGAAACCGGGGTTATGTTCCTCTGGGAGATCAATAGTTAATGTTGATTGTTTTAAGGAAGTAAGTATGGTTATTTGAATTCAAAGTATGATCTTTTCCTAAACCTGACCAAGTAGTTTTGGCACCTAAACCTTCTCAAATTGCCAGGCTTGATTTTCAAAGTGTAACCTGAAGTTGCATATTTATTATTGCCAACCTGACCATGGGATGAAAACGGCAGTGAAATATACATTAGTTTGAAATTAGAGCTGAGTGACCAGAGTTCAGTGTTAATGTTTTTTTAACTTGCCCCTGTAAAAATTGTTTTATTCGTGCTTATAAAATAACAAGGACTAAAGTCAATTGTCATATTTAATCTAAAAACTCAATGTTAATTCCACTTTTTCAGAGTCCAAGGTGAGGTCTTTAAATGTCTCCTTTTGTCAGTCTAAAACCCAAAGATACTCCGTTCAATATGAATATTAACAAAGAAAATCTCCATATTTGAGAGTCTGAAAATGCCATTTTTGCATGAAAAAATACTATTATTAATTATGATTAATCATTTATTAAAATAGTGAATGGCCAGATTTACTAGCCCGCCATGGTATTTTACTTTCCCCGGGCAATCCTTACTAATGAACCCTGGTACCACAAAAAAACCCAAAAATTCATTTCCATGTAAATGGATCTAATGGATTAAAATAATGACTGTTTCACAAATTGCTGTGAGTTTGTGGTGTCTATATCACAAATCAGTAATCACACTTAAAAATACAGAAATATTTAAATAAATATATTTCCATCAGTTTCATGTGTCTCCAAAAGAAGAGAAAAGAATATGAGGTGACCTTGTCGTTCTTTCTTTTTACAGGCAAATTTGCTTTTTTCAAAGCCATTGTCACTGGAGACCCACAGCCGACGGTAACATGGAGCAGAAATAATGGAGATGTGTCTGATACATCAAGATACCAGACTAAATACGATCCCAATTCCAATGAGCATACGTTTGAGGCAAGTGATACGGGCTATCAAGTCTCAGTGACACTATACAGCAACATGCTCAAGTAAAGGAGCGATAAAAATAGCAATGAGAAATACAGATGAATAGAAAGAGCAGGAGGGAGAGAAAAAAAAGAAGATGCCGCTATTTGATTACATTAATGTCTTCTGACCTATCACTTTACTTTGCAAATTACTTTTTTCTACAATACGGGGATTTTACTCATCGTGTGAGGAGTCCACTCAACAAAATCAGTTTGATGAAATGGGCTGGACACGTCTACCTCTGTACTCAATCAACTCACTGCTGGATGAGATTGAAAATGTAAAATAAAAGGCACACAGTTACACATCAGGAGACCATCTACCCATCAAGCAGTGGGAACAGTCTGTAATTGTACCAGAGTATTTCAATCAAATTGGTCTGTCATGTTCAAGATGTCACAGAGACACGAATCTATTACTGTTCATTAGATACCTTATAGCAGTCATTCCCAACCGGCGGTACTGCCCTGGGGGGTAGCTCTGCAGTTACCAAGGTACAAGGACAGACTGTGAAGTAACTCAGCTCATTTGGAGAAAAGGAAACAAATATACACTTTTTAAAAAAGGAGATAAAATTCCCAATTTCAAGACAACTGCCTTCAACAGATCTTTGAGTTTGGAAAAAAAAACTAAACAAAGTTTTGCTGACCTATAATCTTTTGTTGAGATAATTTACTTTTCTTCTTTTGATAAACTTTAATCTTTTGGGGGGTTAAGAAACCCCAAAAATTGTATTTCAAAAATTGTTCACAGTGAGATGTGAACCTGATTTGTTATTATTTGGGTGCTGGAGTCTACTCAATCATTTTTGAAATAGAAAAGTAAACTATCTCGACAAAACATTATTAGTTGGTAAAACTTTTTCAAAACTTAAGAGTTGAGTTGAGCTCAAAACTAAAAATTTAGCATTTTCTCAACTTTCTACACTATATCCACACTTTTGTGTTTAGGAGAAAACTAAACGAAGAAATAGGATTACAAGTTGGCTTATCATAATAACTAACAAATAACCAACAAACTATGAGAGAGTGACTATACTAACCTGGCTAAGTAATGGGATTCACAGGATCCTGAAATCACAAGATCATGCAATCCATCTTGCCAGGCTTCAAGCTATATGCTTGTGTCCTAACCAGAGTGGTTTGGACCAATCAGCATCCTTTGAAGAACTACTGGCAGCTACGGGTGAGGTTTAACGCCAGGTGTGGTTTAATCCAGAGAGAAGTGGCTGTTAGTCAGAGAGAGTTATTAGATCAACAATGGCAGCTCCTAAGAGGTTCACGTAGATGCTGCTGTATAATAAGTTGCAGTATATCAGAACTGGAAACTTCATTGAAAGGAGATGGAAAAGATGTTTTTGCTCTTTTCCCAACTGGCTATGTCAGATTACTTGTTGATCTGATTGGTTGAAGTTAACCTGTCATAGATGTTTTTTTTTTCTTAAGTTCCTGGCTTGGTGGAGGATGGATGATAATCACTGAGCTGAATCAGTATAACTACAGAATATATCAAATTTAACACTTGAGTAGGCCCAGTAGCATAAGAAGCTGTATCTGTTTGATGAGAGAAAAAGAACTGCAAGCTAGAGCACTCCACCATCATATCATCATTATTTTAAAGCCTTCACTATTTGAGGTAGTGTGGCCCCCTAGAGTAGCCATAAGACAGCTGTTTCATTCTGTTTTTGACTTGTGGGAGAGGGAAAAAAAGAAGCTGCAGCTGCTGATCATTGCCCTAAGAGTATTTGTTTCAATCGTGGTGCTATTGTTTTCATATTTTAACTTTCTCAGTATAGCTAGCTGAACAACTTTGTTTCAAGTTTAACACAAGATACGGACAAGCGGTGCAGACACAAAGACCCTTTAAATCCTGGCATGGGGATATATGTCAGACACTCGCCTGGCAGGGATGTGAGAGTTGATCTGCCTGCTCCCTTCACGGGAGAGTTTTCTCAGCTGAGTCTGACAGCTGGAGGTTGCTGTCAGAGTGACAGTGGGAAGCAGCGGTGACTACAGTGTTAAACTGGTGAGCAAGTCGGCTTTTCTGTTACGGAACAATCCCACACACTCCCCCCAGAAAACAATGTCATCGTCCATTAGCAACGTTTCACTGTGGACATCGTCATATGCAAATTTGGTAGACATCACCCAACCCTTGTCCCTACCCTTTTCCAAACAGTCTCCAAGGATGACTTCCCAGATGGTTCTGTGTAACAAACCATCTGCCGCGTCAGGTTAGAACTATTCAGGCACCCCATCAACCTGAGTGAGTTTTAACACCTTAACACCACGTGAGCAGGGAAGCTGGAACAGATTTCTGTGGATAAATGCTTGAAAAATTCAGCTTCTTCAATTCCAAGAGGTGGTAGCAAACATTCAAACTTTACTAAACCTACCGAAAAAAAGGGAAAAAATAGACAAAGCTCAACAATAACCATAATACCCACTCTTCTAATAATATCCACTTTTAACATCCAAATTAAAATCAAAACAACTTGGGTGTCAATTAACGGGTACTTCAGCTGATCTGATAGGGCTGTGGGGGCACATAACACAAGACAAAAAAAAGGCTGAGAACCACTGCTATTATAGTACAAAACTTATTGACAAAGCCAACTACCTCACCCACTCACAATTAAATGTCTTATTTCTTCCAGATGCCAAATGTTATGCCAGAGCAAGCTGATACCTACAAATGCTTTGCCACAAATGAATATGGACAAGCTATGGTGACAGTTGTTCTGAACGTTATTGAAGGTGAGAAGACTTTCATTGCTGTATGACAAATTAATGTAGGTAATATTATGCAGAGTCATTGAATCTGACATGGCACACAGACTCAAGGGTTCTCCCCAATCTACTTCAAATTGAATAGGTTTAGATCCAAATGTGACACTTTGCCACTTCATACCCTTGTGTATATTACACTCATTCAGTACTTATCACCCTGCAGTCCCTCTTGTGTGTTAATTACAAGATTATTTTAATAATATGAGTACCCTCTTCTGCTTTCAGTTGGTTTCAAAAAGAACAAAGCCAACCAACAAGTAGCTGAGGCCACAGATGTGAATTTTAAGACTGTACTAAAAAGGAAAAGGTGGGTTTGTGTTAAGTATAATGATGGACTTCTGTGTTTTATAGATGTATATGGTTCTTCAACTACATGCACCATTTTCTAATTTACAGCAAGATCCGTCCGAAACATGAGCAGCATGAGAGAAAAGAGGGTGAGATTGATCCTAAATTTTGGGAGCTGTTGCTTAGTGCTGACAAGAAAGACTATGAGAGAATCTGTGCAGAGTTTGGAGTGACTGACTTTCGCTGGATGCTCAAGAAACTGAATGAAATGAAGAAAGAAAGAGAGGAAGAACAAGCTGAGGTTTGACATTGTTTGCTTTTTTTTCTGATCATGAGGTTTGATGCTGACTATACATGCTTAGATAAATTCTTGAAAGGTTTACTCCAGTAACAGAAGACAATTCTGTGACCATTAATTTGAAATAATACTCATTTGCTTTTATCTTATTCTGTTTTTGTCCCAGTTCGTCAGAAACTTGTCTAGCCTGAGACCCATTCAGGTCAATGCAGATGGTACTGCATCCTTTGAGCTTGACATGGACCTTATTGACCCAAGCAGCTCCATATTCCTGTACAAGGTTAGTGTGAAAACAAAATTAAAAGCTCTTCTAACTGCACTACGACACAATAAGTCAGGATGTTACCCAAATAATTTAATAGGAGTCATCCTCTAGCATCTCTGAATTACCATAATTACTTAAATTGCGATCTTGGCAGTGCCTGTAAAGATATTTTTGTAAAGGGTTCTCAGACTACACTAAGTATTGGATGCATGGAAAGATGGACCAACATCACTGGGCCAACCTACGTGGAAAGCAGATGCTAATATTCTTAAGCACTGGCCCCAGCAGCCCCTAATTTTGGTGGCTAAAGTACATCTTTGGAGGCCCAAATGTACCCTTATGTTAAAACAATACAGAAAAGGCAAATGCAGTTTGCCTTGTATTGTCCACTTTCTCTTTGTCCACTTCATGTGACCATGTGGCATTGCGCCATGGTTAATGTTGAATTCTATACAGTATATACTAGATGTTTTGGCTTTGAGTTTTGAAAAATGTTCGATGAAGTCCTGCTATGATGCTTTCCATTTGAACTTAAATGAGTGGCATTTCTGCAGCTACTGTCATGCTGCTATGTTTTGCAAACACAATGTGAAGCACCCCAAAAGGAAATTACATCGTATATTTTCCCCACAGGATGGTGAAATGATTCCATACACAAAGGAGCTGGGAGATAAGATGAAGCACAGCCTTAAACAAGTGGGGAAAAAGTTTATTTTCAGTATGAAGGACCTCATGCCAGACGATGCCGGTCTGTACCAGTTGGATGTAGAGGATGTGAATATGTTTTCCACTGAATTTAAAGGTAAGTTTTACACTTGTACACATTAGCAGCCCTAATTAAAGCAAATTAAGACAGAGACTTGGTGCATAACACAAAAAAAAACCCAAATTCAAATAAATAACACTGATTGTGCTTTCAATAATTATCATTAAAGCCGATCTAACAAACTATTTTTTTCTAAAATGAACCCCTTTTTATATTTCAGTCCCCATGGTGGATTTCTTGGTGAAAATTCAGGAAGTGAAGGCAGTGGAGAGAGAAGATGCTGTTTTTGAGTGTGTCCTGTCAAATCCCTTCTCCAAGATTTTGTGGTTCGGCAAGAATTTGCCACTGGAACAAGGAGAAAAATATGATATCCAGGTGTCTGAAGACAAGCTCATTCACAGGCTGGTGGTCAAAGACTGCATGGTGGTAGACAAAGGAATTTATTCTGCCTGCGCCGGAATAAAATCCTGCAACGCATGGCTTGTCGTTGAAGGTAAGAGATTATACTCCAACGAAAGACAAACTGATAATGTTTAATAATGGATAATGATAATGGTTTATAACGGGATACCAATTAGGAAGAATAATATACCTGATAAATTGTACCAATTAATGCTTTTCATGATATGTCATTCTTAAGTGCACACTCACTGCAAATCTATTTTTTTCAATCCAGCCGATAAAACTGTTCCAAAGGGCAAAAAAGCTGCAAGGAAAACAACGAAGGCGGGAGGATCTGGGATAGATCTGCAGAAAGTTGCCCAGGAGCAACAAGTAAAATTAGAGAAGGAGAGAGAGGAGAGGAAAGAACAGATTAAAGCTGTGCAAGAAGCTGCCGCAGCTGCACCTCCACCTGAGTCCCCTCCAGCTCCTGCGCCCACTAAGGCTCCAGCTGTGGCTAAACCCGAGGCACCGAAAGACCCTGAACCAAGTAAAAATCCACACCACAAGGTTTATGAAACAGGGTGCTGAATTCACAAACAAGGCTATATTGGCAAAACTAATTACAAATCCAAACTACTGAATTTTAATTAAGATTAATACTACTGTGATCATAGAAAACTAGAAAAAATTCCTGACATGAATATTTATTCATGTGATTATTTTGTGGCTTCTTATTCATCTTCATTCATTGTAATGTCTTAATTTGCATATAATACTTGCTATGATGATTTGTTGATATGGCAAACATCAACCAATCTTAATGCTTAACAGGAAAGGTAGAAGAACCAGCAGTGGAGCCACCGGTCGTGGAGGTAGCAAGTACTGGTAAGAAACTTTAATGGCTAAGACAACCTCTGCATGCATTCATGGGAATAGAACAGCTATTTTAAATATAAAGGCTTCACTAATAGGTTTCTTTATCCTGACATCCTAGGCTAAAAATCGTGGTATCAAAAATGTTGTTTAAATTGCTCCTGAGGTCACTGTAATGTTTTGTTGTTTTTTTTATGTTGTGCTGACAGCTCAGTATGTGATTTTCTGTCTGCTTCATGTCATGTTTTGTTTATTGCCTATTTAGATTTATTGGTACAATCATTATTCTTAGGATGGCCTCATAGACAGGTTGTCATGTTACTACACAGTTGCGTGTCTGTACCTTGCTCAATGATTAAACGTCACTTTGTGTTTTGTTTTATTGCGTTTAGAAATATTCTCAGAATTATTTGAATATTGACCATGAAAATTAATTTATGCAGTCTTTTCACATGTTTACAACTCTCTAAAGCCAACTTATTGAGATGCATCAACAGGTAACTTGTCTACAAAGAAACAGAGACACCATACCAGTGCCTCTGCATGTTTTAGCCCATTTTCACACAAATCGTGTACACTATTTTTCAAAGCATGCTGTAGTTTGTAAGATTTTTAGGATTGTTTCCCACCATTCAATAAGCAGCTACTCATTCATTTCACTACCATATGAACATCAGCTTGACATGCTTGTGGTAGGTGATCCATCTCAGCATTGTGTCTGTTCTTTTTGTTAATGCTGCATTATCACTGTTTCGGGGTCTTTGTATGTGAAGAGTGGTCGACACATAAGACAAAAACAGACATGATTCCTACATGGATTACCTAAAATAAGGTCTCTACCAACTAGTTTTCACAACTCCTCCCAAAAACATTTTAAAAATACTCCTGATAATTTTCTGTCCATTATGCTTTTTCTACAAAAAAGTTCAGACTACTAAAAACACATTAGCACCTCTTCTCCCTCACTGAGCATTTGAGAATACATGAATATGATAATATGGAGGTGCCTCGAACCGCATCCCACCCTCCATCACTTCTGTCCAGACTAGCCACCACAGCCACACAACCCACATACACCATTTAAAAGAAAAAGTGGAGCTGATTTAGGTTTAGGTTTGTTTCATCTCTGTATGTTCAAAACTGACAATATTATTGGACTGCAAAGCAGCATAATTCTAGAAGCAATTACGATTACAACAGTAACGGCTGTAACAATTGTCTTCTGAGCCAGCCAGATGACTTTCTTACACTTCAGCAGCATTCAAAATGACACATTATCCAAACAGTATGTTAAGCCAAACTAATTCCAATAATGTGCTTTATATCTGCACAGTCAGATGTGAGAGATTTTCGAAGACCACAACTTTGAACAGTTGCATCAACACAGTGCATCAAACACAAACCGTACTGGATTAACACGACAAACTTTCTTTAAGTTACAGAAAGATGTTATAGGAGTAAGGACAGCTTCTGAGTTTGTCACAGCTACTCAGGGCTGCAATTATTATGTTTCGATTTACAGATAATTCCTCTAAAAAAAGATGCTGGAACTGAATTAGAATGAGAGCTAGAACTCATACTTCAAATATCCTAGTACAGCAAGACTTATGACAGAAATAAAAGTTAACATTGGATACAGTAGACCTTGTAGTCTTTTTTTGATATATAACAAAATTATTTGTCAAATACTATCAGGTCTCTATCAAAGACATTTCAGGTCTGGCCAACAGCCACAGAAAACTCTTATATGGCTAAAAAAAAAAAAAAAAAGAGAGACCACTGAGAATGATTTAAGCTTTCATTTAACGCTACTGTATGACGTTACTGGTCATTAAAGAGTCTCAATTTATTACTGATGCCTCGAGATGACCTACGCAAGGTAACAAGGCCGTCTACAAGAAGACTGGTTATTTATGTATAGTTGATCTTACGGCCTGCCACTGGGTCGGAGCCTCCTTGAAATCAGATGAAACTAGTCTGTGTTTATATTTTCCCAGTCAGCAGCAGGATATTTTTTATTTAGATAATCTTATTTTTTCATGTTATATTTTGTGGTTATTACGGTGGAAGCACTACCGCTTTTGTCAACAGGGGCCTCCAAAGTCAATAAAACATAAAAGTTTCTTGTACTAGCTTTAAAGTAAACTTTAAAATTACACTATGACATGCTTTGGAAAATGGTCTGGAGTAATCTTCAGTACGCACGATTTGCACAAAATGCACTAAAACTTGCCAAAAGGTTTGACCCTCTATCAGAACAAGTTTCACATGAATCAAATAAACAGTTTAAGAGATTAAAAAATGGGATGTTTTCATACTGTCATCATCAACAGCAGCAGCTGGAGACTCGAGAAGTGGTAAGAAAGACAACAGTGGAGCGTAATAAAACTGAGGGAGTAATTTACTAAATCAAGTTTAAATGACTTATTGTTGTTATTGCTGTCAGGCAACTCAGCTGAGGAAGCCGGTGGTGGTGAAAGGCTTGACCAACCACTTGCAGATTCGGGAGGTGGTATGCCGATAGTATAATAGTAACACGGATATTAAAAGACTAATAAAAAACTAATATAATAACTTTTCATTTGCATTAGTAGCATAACAGTAATAAAAAATAACGAAGCAATATCTAATCAAATTATCATATTACCTTTAACATCTTAGTTCTGTAAAGTAACTGTAGTTTCTCTTCAGTCAAATGCCAATTAATAAATGAGATGTGAAATAACAGAAATTCTTCATAACCTGCATGCGTAATGTACTACTGCAAAGACTTGTTCTAACGTGTTCATGTCTTTTGTTAACTGGGTTTCCGTTAACAAAATTTGCAGATCTTTATGTTTACAGCTTGTCATTTGTGCTTGCTTTCAATGTCATCAGTTTCCTTTGTAATTCATTCATTTTAGAACCAAATCACCCCGATCTAATATTTGAACCATGTATTGTATTGTGATGTAGTGTGCACAGCATTTATTTAGAAACACAAATACAGGGTGCTGTTGTAATCTCAGGACACCACTGAGAGCTTATTACATTTTTCATTTAAAGAAAATGCACTAAAACTTCCCAAAGAGTGTGACCCTCTATCAGAATAAGTTTCACATATCATTAATTTATAAACACAAATTAGCAGATAAAAATCAAAGATGTTTTCAGATTGTGCATGAACACTGATAGATGATTCAGATAAAACATCAACAGCAGCAGCTGGAGACTCAGGAAGTGGTAAGAGGGACGATAGTATAAAATAAAAAACTGAGGGAGTAATTTACTAAATCAACTTTAAATGACTTGTTGTTGTTATTGCTGTTAGGCCACTCAGCTGAGGATACGGGTGGTGATGAAAGGCTTGATCAACCACTTGCAGATGCAGAAGGTGGTATACTAGATATTGAATACTAAAAGTACAACAGTAACATAGATATTAAAAGACTAATTAAAGACTAATAAATGCCATTTTATTTGCATTAGTTATCACAGTAGAATTTTAAAATGAACTAATCAGCATCTAATTAAAATATATTCTCTTTAACATCTTAGTTCTGTAACATTACCATAGTTTCTCTTCAGTCAAATGCCAATTAATAAATAAGAAGTTGCGAAATAACACAACAGGGATTCTTTATAACCTGCATGTTTAATGCAAAGACTCTCACTTGTCAAATGTGTTCACGTCTTCTTTGAAAGTCTTGTGAGCTCACTGGGTTTCTGTTAACAAAGTCTGCAGAGCTTTATGTTTGCTGCTTGTCATTGTTCTTGCTTTTGATGTTATTAAAGGTACAGTTTGAATTATCTGAAGTGGGTCTGTACGAGGTACTTAACGACTGCCAGTTTATTACCTACCAGAGATTGTGGGCAGCATGCCCCTAGTTTGGAGAAACAGACAGGCGTGCCAGTGAAGGAAGCTAAGAAATGTACTGCTGCAGACAGGGTCAGCAGTAAAACATATTATAGCCACCTAAAAAAAAATCAATATATCAATTATATTCATAACATTTAGAATATTAACTTTACTTTGCCATTGCACAACCCTTTCCAAAAGAGTTGCATGTCTACCACTGCCTCAGCTGGTTAGTTTGTTTGTGTTATTGTGTGACTTTAACAGGTTAGCTCAGATTCACAAAAGTTCATTCCTTAGCTTCCTACACTGGTGCTCCTCTCTGCTTCTCCAAACTAGGGGTGTGTCTATTGCTATCAATAAGTACCTCATACAACTCCACTTCAAGATATCTAAACTGTCCCTTTAACTTGCTTTGAAACTTATGTTTATCATAAACCTTTGAATCCTATTACACTCACCTAAAATGTAAACCACGCACTGTATTGTGGTATAATGTACACTGCATTCATTAAAGAACAAATTTAAGTTGTTGCTGTAGTTTAAGTTACGAGTTTATTCAGATATTATACAGTATCCACAGAAATTTAATAATATTTATGAAACGTTTAGCTACTTTATCTCAACAAGCCTATGATGATTAGAAATTAAAAGCTGTGTAAGTAATTAATTTATTCTTGTGTAATTTTATTCAGTATACACACAGTCCTAAACTGGAAGGTGCTGCACATGAATATTCAACATGGAGAGTAACTTTGTTTTATGTTTCCTAGAGCCTGGAATTACCTGTGGACTCTCTGATATTTATGCTCTTCGTGGAAAACCGGCTGAATTAACTGTGACAATGAACATTGACTGCGACGGCGCCTGGTTCAAAGATGGGGAGCCGGTAAAGCCCATGAATTAACAAACTTCCTGCATACTTACAAGACGTGCAATTTGGAAATTTAGCTGACATTCTCATTAAAGAAGAAATATGTGAGGCCCTAGAATTCAAAATTGAGTACTGCGGTCCAACTACTGAACTGGAGATATAAATGTTATATTAAATAGGTTGTTAAAGCTCTCAAATTTTGAAACAAAGCACCCTTACTTATTACAAATAGAAATATTTCCACCTTTTTTGGTTTCATTTCTGTACTCGTTTCCACCCTTTTCCCATAGACTATTCTTATTTTTTGTGATGGTTCTAGGTGGAAATTTGTTATTATTAATAATGAAAAACATGTTTATAATCTTATAAAATATATTTAACTGAGCAATTCTAGATTAGTTTAAATTTTTCATCAGATCATGATGGTTATTATCCTACAGAAAAATACTGCTGTCAATATTTGCAATCATTATGGTTTACTACATGCCATGGCACACATATTGAGAAATATATAGATACATTTTACAAAATATACATATTGGTGTTATTTCCTTTTTAAAAATATAAACTAACAGAATAAATTGATTAATTTCTTGGTCTGATACTTTATCATGTCAACATTAGAAACAACCAAATGTAAGAGGAAAGAATTTTGTTTTTTTTTTATCTTTTTCTTTTGACTGATTTGGTAATGCAACACAAAAAAAGAATGATGTTCCCTCTTTCACTTTTGCCAGTTAAACTCAGGTGGTGGGGTCACCATAACCAAAGACGGAACCTCTCACAAACTGACAATTCAAAGCTGCAGAGATGACGACTCTGGAGTTTATCGTTTCGTATCAGGAGATCAAAGTACACAAGGAAAAGTTACCGTTGGAGGTATAATTTACTCCCCTCTTTTGTAGCACATATTTAATGACAGCAGTTCCTGTGCATTAAATTGAATTATGTTGTTTTTCACAGATGTACCTGAATTTGACCCAGACGACCTTCACAAGTTCTCCAAACCTGTGGTCATAAGAGTTGGACAGAACGCTGCTTTCAAGATGCCCTTTCCACCTCAGGAGTCTTTGGTGGTCAGCTGGTTTAAAGATGGCACTGAACTCAAAGACGGAGGAGGCGTTAAGATAGTGAGGGAGCCCAATCACAGCCGGCTGCTGCTCAGAGACTGCCTACGGACAGACGCAGGGGAAATAAAGATCCAACTCAAAAACCCATTTGGGGCTGTGGAGGCCACATCTCAGCTTATAGTGCTTGGTAAGAAATCTGAGAGAAATTTAATGAGAAAAGTAAAAAAAAAATACTCGGAGATAAAAACATTAAATTTTTAGTATTTGTTTACCCCAACCAGGTCCAAACATAACACAACTTTCACCTTACTAAATTTCACATTTTCATCACGACATGTGAACCCTATATTTTTGTAACAGACCGGCCTGGTCCACCCGAGGGTCCTGTGGAGACTGTTGAAACCACCTCATCTATAATTGAGATTCAGTGGAAACCTCCCAAAGACGACGGCGGCTCCGCTGTCACCAACTATATCATAGAACGGCAGCAGGCAGGACAGAGCCTGTGGACGAAACTTGGGGACGTCTCAGCTGACAAGACCTCCTTCAGAGACAGGAATGTGACTCATGGAAAGAAATATAACTACCGCATCTACGCAGAAAACCCCGAGGGCCTGAGTGACACCCTGGAGACAGCTGATAGCATTATGGCTGGCATAATGAGTGAGTGTAGAAAAAAGAAGTCTCATTTAGTATTCCTCAGCAAATCCCATGTTAATCTCCCTCAGGTTGTAATAAATGAAAATGCCTCTGGATGGGTTTTGTGATTGCTTCAAATCGTTTATCACCGGCACTATTTAGTCACTGTAGAGCACCCACCTTTTATCTTTGCTGTAATAGTTGCTCTATCTCCAAGAGAAATAGTTAGCAATATCCTGCAGTAATAAGATGTGGATGTCCTTAATTTATTCCACGTCTTTAATTACTTCTTAATTATTAATAATGAGCTTACTTGATTAATTATACATGTCATTTTTTAGTACTTTCTGGTCCACCTGGTGCCCCCAAAGTGGTGAGTGCCTCTAAGACCTGCATCAACCTGACCTGGACTCCCCCAGAGGACGACAGAGGAGTACCGATCATTGGTTACCAAGTGGAGAAACGAAAGAAGGACACAAATCAGTGGATTGCTCTGAATGCAGTTAATGAACCTATCGAAGGTTTGTCCTTAACACAAATGCACAGTGCAATACAATGCGGTGATCTTTTAACATTTAAGTTATTGTGTAATCTCACAAGCAGTATCTATAACAAGCAAGCTTCTTTATGATGATAAACAATCAAGTTATTAAAATTTTGGACGCAAAGCCAACATGACCACATCACTGCCATGTAATCAAGAAATCAAAGCTGTTAATCTTAAACACATCTATAAACGCCTACATAATCAACGTCCTCAGGTGCTCAGCAACCTTATGGTTCCTCTCAGAGCTACGGTCTCAGTAACATGTGGAGCCAACAGGAATTGTGAAGTCCCCCCGGCATAAATCCTCATCCACAAACAGCCTTTTCTGTTCAGGGATCAACATGTGGAATTCTTTTGGAGTTTGCAACTTGCAACCAGGCACAAACAGGCACAAGGCAGCTACTTGGGTATTCATACCAGACCCCTTTCAGCTGTACAGTTGATAAGATGTTCCATGAGAGATAAATGCGGTGGATAAATGGATAAAGCACAAAGCTTTCCTGTGGAAGAGTGAAGTTCAAATCAAACCCCAGGAGACCAATTTTTGTGTAAAATTACATTTCCAGTTCTTTTGTTTTATTAAGTTTAAGAAACAAAACCATTTGATTAGGATTAGACACCAAAACCACTTGGTTAGGTTTAGCCAAAACTACTCGGTTAGGTTTAGCCAACAAAACAACTTAGTTAGGTTTGGACAACAAAACTACTTGGTTAGGTTTAGGGAAAGATCATGGTTTGTCTTTGCCATGCAGTGTAAACACCCACATTGGCACATAGGCTATAAATGCTGTGGTGTATATTTACATTTAATAAAATAACTACATATGCACATATTTTAATGTTCTGATCAAAAGAAAATTTACTTCTTCTTCACCTTTCTTTCATGCAATGCTATTAATCCTTTTTTCAGATGTGAACTACGCAGTTAAAGATGTCACTGAGGGAGCAGAGTATGAATTCAGGGTTTCAGCAATCAATGAGTCAGGAGCTGGAGATCCAAGCCCTCCCTCTGCAATGGTGTGTGCAAAGAATCCCAACAGTAAGTAGTTAATGATTTTCATTGTACATATTAATGATTTATCCAGTGTGTTCCTTGCCTGTATTTCATGTTTTTCTGTGTTTTCGTCTAGTGAGACCTTGTTTTAAAGACCCAGAGGACTTCATTGTTGTCAGAGCGGGAAATTCTGCACGAGTCAAAATTTGCTATGAGGTATGAAAAAGCATAAAAAAGCTAGAAGGTATCACTGAGCCTTTCTTCTATGGTATGAATAATACATCTATCTTTTGTGAGTCAGTTCTATATTTCGTATTTTATTCCACCATTCCAGCCATGTCATTTTCATGAGTGATGAGTTTACCACAGTGTGACATGACATATACCGGCATATACCGCTGCACACTTTATCTCATTTATCTGATATTGATATCTCCAGGCTGAACCCCCACCTCAGATCACTTGGCTGAAGGATGATGAGCCAATATCCCCGTGGATTCAGATCATCAATACAGAGGGCATGTCTCAGCTCGTTATTCCCTCATCAAAGCGTTCAGATTCAGCCATTTACACGATCATAGCCAAAAACTCTGTGGGTGAGGCTTCATTCGACATTGAAGTTAGAGTCACAGGTAAGGACAAACAACAGCATGATTTGTCCAGCAAAAATGTGGAAACAGCAGTGATACCTTTGTAGTGAAACTACTGGTGCCAATTATGTTATGCTGTTATTAACTGCATGTTAGTTTGACACTCCTCAGGTCTTTAAAGAATCAATTTGTTGGATTTATTTAATTGCTTGTATTCTGTTCCTCTGGCCAGAGCAGAACATTTATATCAACACTGGACAACATTAATTGAGTAATATTTAGTCAATTAAATGCCGATGACACACCAATGTATTGGCAATTCAATGTCAAACCCTAATTAACATTGAACAACTTCTAAATGGACCGACGAACATAATTCTTACTGTGTCGCACACAGTAATAGGATATGATTAACTTATAAAATCTGTCAAATGCAAATGAAACTCTGGAAAAAAAAACCCACAGAGGAGTAAAATGCCTCTTGAGTAAGGTAAGATTATGTAAGCTTTCAAAGCAGCCTTATTACAAAGAAATTAATGAAATATGCTCCAGAAAAGGGGGGGACAGGAAAAATGTTAAGCATCTGATTTTGTCCTCTCTAAGTAAGATACTCTGTATTTTCTCGTACTTGTTCCTAGATGAACCCAAAGCTCCAGGGCCAGTTGAGTTGGAGCAAACAGTCCAGGGAAAAGTGGTGGTGTCATGGGCTCCCTCTCCAGACCAGGAGCTCGACGACCGGCTGTACTACATGGTGTCTCAACACGACTCCAACAACAGAGTGTGGAAGACAGTAGCAGACCGCCTCTTCACTAACACATACACAGCCAACAACATCCTTCCTGGGATACAGTACCATTTCCGGATCTATGCCAAGAATGATATGGGCCCCTCAGATCCATCTCAGTCACCTGCATGGGGCATCAACAGTAACAAAGGTGGGTAATTATAGCTGTTAAAGTTTATTTAGCTATGTTTGATTATGCCATTACAGTAAATCAAACCATACACAGCGCACGGTGTTTTGACAATTTCATGTTTAATCAGTTAGATTTTAGGACTAAATGTTGTGCACACTGAATCATAAGGTTTGATTAAAGCTCATCTGTTACAAGTAGGCTGTGAATATTCTCACACCTATTTTCCTTATTAAACAGAATAATAGAATCAAACACCTTTATTTTGCAATTCGTTTGTCTCCTTTACCGAACTAAGACGAGTTTAATTGCCTTGTTTATTAATTGACAAACTCACTTTATTCAAACTCATCAGAAAAATCAAACCGCCTTGGTTAGTCTTTTGACTGTTGTAACAATTACCAACTTGAGGTTGACCTAAATTAATATTCTGGATCTACAGGTTGTTTTCCTCTCACTCATTCTTCTGCTCAGTGGGTGCTGCTGAAGTCTGGCCCAAAACAGCGCCTGTCACTCTTTCTTTAGAGGCAGATCATTAAATTTGCAGAATACAATGACAAAAATGACTCAAAACGATCACCCCCCGAAAAAATAACTGGTGATGGACTCAGCTAATCGCTGTTATAATCGTCCAGTCGCTCAAGTTTAATGGTAGTTGAATATTTCAACTTCTGTGTAAAAAATGGACAGTGTATTATTATTAGTTCCAGTTCAAATTATATGAGGAATCTGTAAACTGGCACATAGTGGGAGACAGCAGCAGCACTTTTTTGAACCAAGATCAGTTTGTTACAGTATGTACAGAGCCTTAAGACCCATTTTAGCCACTCTATAGAGGCAAGACTATATACAAAAGAATGGCAATTTTGGTGGGTAGATCAAACGATGAGTACACTATTCTGGTCCAGGCTGAAACATCATTACAAATATTGGATGGATTACCATGATTTTTTTTTTCAATATTCTTGATCCACAGAGAATGAATCCTAATGACATTGGTAATGCCCTGGCCTTTCACCTAGTAGCCTACCACCTGCTAGTAAAGGTTTTCAATCAAACAGTAAATTATCTCCATATCTAACACATGGATTGGTGCAAAATTTGGTACAGACATTCATGGTTCCTAGATGTATCCTGACAAATCTGGTTGTGCCATTATTGCAAACCCATTATCAGGTCAAAACTTCAATTTGTCCTACAGTTCGCATGGTTTGACATGAATCATAATACAAAATATAACAGCTCCACAGATATATTTTTTCTGCACAATTTTGTTGCATCTTTTAGTGCAACATTCTACAAAAGCAAACAATACTTGTTGGTGGCTACCAACCAATATGTTGGGGCTACTGAAGGATGGGTTTGCTAAGCCTACTCAAACTGCTCACACAATCTTTACAGAAAAAAACAAACACATAAGACTATAAAACGAAACAGTAATAAAGGTTTAGGACTGAATGGAAGCAGGAGTTTACATGCCTAGAATATGACAAATCTAAGGCCTTAATGTACTGCAGTACGTGCCACCACTTAAACTTAAACTAGCCGAGAAGTTTAGCTAGAAGTCTTTTTAAATGCCTTTAGAAAACACCACATCACAAATAATTGGCAAAGTGTCACAGCTAAAAAGTTAAATTGCGTTTTCTGTAGTTTTTACATAAGTTTACATTTGGGTGACCAAATGTCCACCAACTTTAGGGTCTTAGCCCATTGGAACAGTGCTTAAAAATACTACACTAAGGTTTATCCTGGTTTGATTTATGACCAGATACCTTAAAAACTAAGGACATTCCTATCTGCCTCAGCTGTTCTTTGCTAGAGTTAATTATGTTGTAAATGCTAGCATGCTATGGTGACCATGGTAAACATTATACATGCTAAATATAAGCATGTTAGCTTAGTCACCATGAGTATACTGCTATGTTGACATACAAGCTCACAGTTGCTAGCATGGCTGCAGACTCTAAGCCCTTTTTTTAACTTCTGTTTCCCCAACTCTGAAGTGCTATCACAAAAAAAATCTTTGATATCTCTTATTTGTTCAGTGCGCACGAGTTAGCGTCTGAAACATTTCTAGATTCTTGTCAGTAATATTATCATGTGACCTAAATGATCATTTCAATTCTTTCTTTGATTTCACCTTTAAAGTTCAAATAACCTCAAATGGAGTTAATTCAACGAATGTCTCCTTGGAGCGGCCTCCGTCCATCTTGGTACCACTGAAGGTCCACACCCCACCTAAAGGTTACCAACTCTTCATGACGTGTGCTGTCAGAGGAAGCCCAACGCCCACCGTGTCCTGGTACCTAAATGACATCTGCATCAACTCAGACAACAACTATTACATCACCAACTCGTTTGGTGTGTGCTCCATGTGCATTCTTAGAGTCCAACCAACGGATGGCGGTGAATATAAAGTTGTTGCAGTCAACCCTCTTGGCAAAGCAGAGTGTTCTACTAAACTTATTGTTAGAGGTAAGATTTAACTGAAACAGTTGGAGCTTTTCCAGAATAACTTGTTTTGGTCGATTCTTATGATTATTTTTCTATCTTTTTCTCCACAGATTAAAATGACATGAATGGTTCATGCAGCCTTTCCTCTGAGACATTCTGGAAAATAAGGCAGTGGAATGTTTTGTTTGACTGCACTGACAGCTTGTTGTGTAAAGTGCTTGTAAAACCATCTAAAATGGTCTAAATACTAACTTATTTAATTTATTTGAATTGTGAATGATTTACAATTGTTGCCCTGTCATCAGAGATAATAACTATGTAGTATGGGTGAAGTGATAAACTATTGCACAAAGACATCTGTCAAATTTTCAAGCTCTTGTAGCAAATGCAATAAATCAACAAACTGACAACTGTGCAAAGTGTTCTTTTTGTTGTTGTTTTTCTCACTGAATTCTGTCCTCATCAATAAATTTCCAAATATTCTTCACTAACTTCACTGACAGAAACAAACTCAGTGGCCATCGTTAAAGCAACACATGTTTCCAGCATGTGTTTCCAGTAGCACATGGCTCCAATATCTAAACCCACAACAGCACGCAGACACATTGCCACATTAAGCCCTTATAAACCAAGCGCAGATTTTTATTACATTTCCACATGTATAAATACCTGAGCTCCCTGTAAACTGTCTGTAAGAAGATCCTCTGCTGCAATCGTTAAATTAGTCCTTTTTATATCTACAGTCAAGAGCGTTCAGTGAGACAAATATGTTAAGCAGCTCTTATAGACCAGAAAACGAACCTACATACTATATTTTTACTGACAAGGCTACTGTAACACAAATGAACTCCATACTGTACATACTGTGACATGTATAGCAATTAATCGTTGCTTAATATAACCTTTTCATTAAACACATACAGCCAAGATGCTTGTTTTATCTGATGGCATTATACTCACTGAACAGAATGAAATAATGCAGTATTTCTCTTCATATATTGTACATTTGTTAATGTAATCCATTGTTCGGTTTGTGCGTTCTGGCCTACTGTAGAAACATGGCGGCCTCCCTGGAACAGGACCCACGCCCTCTGTAGATATAAATGGCTCATTCTAAAGTAAAGAAAACACAACAGTTCTTATTTTCAGGTGATTATGCAAAAAACTGAAAATGATACATCAATAAACCATTATGAATCCTACTTTTAAATAATTAATGCTATTTTTCTATCAATGAAACACCCACTAATTCTTTGATATCAAAAATTGCTAGACTTTAAAGTTTTAAAATGACTGTGGTGCTACAGGGGGAGATGATGAGAAAGCGGTATCTGCTGCTCAGGCTTGAGTTCGACGCTGCCACCAGGGTAAGGCCATGGTGTTGCTCCTCAAAGATGACTACAGCACCCGTCAAAAAGGTACAGTACTGACCCAGAGGCAGAGATGAATACATATATGAGAGACAACCACTGCCACGGCCCTTTAGGAGACAAGCTGCAAGCTAGACAAGCTAGTCAAACCAATGGCAAAATGGAATGTGAATAGAGATCATAACCGATCCTTTCGCTCCATAGTCAACAAAGTAAATACTGGACCCATTTTTTCACAAGCTACATATCTGCTGACCATTCTGACACTAAGCCTAAAGAGGCAGTACCATCTGAGCAAGTCTCTCTGTCAACAATCTGTGCACGACACTAACCCCACAGCATGTTCACATGTTGTTATTTGTGAATAAAAACTTGTAGACAAGTACATGCAAAAATAACCACTTCTTATGATTAATTAAACATTTGTTGTGTTGGTATTTTTTAATGGGTCACAGACATTCATCTTGCTCTAAATAGTATATTTTAATCTCGTCTGTTATCAATTAACGGTCAGTTAACAAGGGTCACTGTCGGTCAGGTCCCTAACAAGAGTGTTTACCTCATTTCCTCTGGCAGTTAAGGAGTGATACTTGTGTTTATTATGCACTTGTGTCATCAGGCCTTTCTTGTAGTTATGTCACCTCGACCTTTTACGAGGTCGGGGTGACTATTCAAACTGTTTGGATAAGTCATGCTTGTTTAACCTCTGACAATGTGAGCTCAAAAACCAGCCAACACACCACCAGACCATGAGTAACCATCTTTTTATAATGCCAACACGACACCAGTGTGACTCACATAATGCTGTGAGATTTTTCAGTTGATACTTGTGGAGGCTAATTGGAACGCGCAATTCATTTAACCCTAAGATTGTTTTACCAAATAAACAGTCTCATGTTAATGTTTATTGGCCAGTAAAGTCCATAGTATAGTGATCATATTACTGGACACCTTGTGTAGCTGCCAATCCAGAGCTTTTGGTTGGATACTTTGACCCTTGCTGTACAGGGCTATTGTGGATCCATAAATCATAAAGCCTCGACCATTAACACCAAGTACCAGTATCCATCACCAATAAAAACAAATATGCTCAAATTCATCGTAGTTTAACCTGACAGAATGCGACTCTCGATACTAGCATATAATGCACCTGTTGTTTTTATATTGTCAGTAGTAGTGGTGGAAAATTGTGGACTGGATATGTCCACTACCAGATTGAATGAACAGTCATAGTGTATTTCCAGTACCAGCTGCAAAGTGATAGCTTTCATAGGGATGGGTAAGAGGAACCTCCACTGTTGTAATACGGGTTTTTAGCAACTACATAGCGCCCATGTATGGATTTCCATGTGCGCCAAACTTTTATCACCGAACAAAAAGGGGTGTCACCTCTGACATATTGGATAGTGAGAAGAGAACAAGCAGGAGTCGGAAAGCTGAATTTAGTCGGCGAAGAACTGAGAGTAAGTCTGATTTTTTTTTTTTTAATGGCAAATTTTCCGTGTCAATACTCTTCACCGAATTACTCAACTGACCAAAATGCGACAGCATCTTATATGGTGAGGTTTAAACTCTCATAGAGATTGTTTCAGCCAGTAAGTTGCACAAGTTAGGAGGACTGTTCAGTTATTTAAATAAGGGACAACAGAACAGGCATTATTTGCTGAGGGAATCCAAACAGACTAGCTTCAGTACGTTCTTAAGTCCAATAAATGTTTCTTTTATTACTCTAGTTTATTTTAAAAGAAATAGCACTACAAGTGATTGGATAAAATAGTACTAAGTACTAGGATTTGTTTACCATAGATAAGCATTTGCCTAGTTTCATAGACTGTCAGAAATCTGCTAACCCTAACAAAAAGAAAAGAAAAACAATACAATACAATCAGATCACTTTTAAGTCTTTACTTTTTTACATTTTATGACCTGTAGACATGCTGCTGCTTTATATACCTGTGTAAAAATGTTACTGGCTGGTTTGTTAGCATAACCTCACTAAACTGGACTATGACAAACACAACAGGAGTGCTGTCTATAAAAAAACGTTACTTTTTTTTTCATATTACAAGGATTACTGCAGTGAAGCCTGATGATTTTTGATATCATGTAAAAAGAGAAAATATGAATGGAGCTCTTGAGATCATCCTGTAATGCTGATATTGAAGTTCTCAACATGTGTGCCATGTTTCAGTGAGGAATGTGACCTTCCTAACTGACTTCCCATGACTAACAATGGATTCAGCATGAGACTAGGATCAGTTTGCACTGTGTGACACATCAAAGCCTTGATATAATACCTTTTTTGCTGTGTTGTAGATGTACAAGGTCAGATACCATTTTTCATATTTTTCAGTCTTCCGCTTATGGTTCTTAAAATTAAAGGGCCATGTAAAAAAGGCCTTATAGCCATAATCTTGATGTACAGCCTATTTTGTAGACTAATTAAAATCATCTCTGCTCCAAAGATACTAAAAGAATTAATCAACCAACTTTAAGATTAGAAATACCCTACATTAACAGTATTTTGGTCATTACCATCCACTGGTACTTGACTTAACGGTCTCATGAGCGACTGTCAAAGTAGGTCAAAGTCATCTCCTCTTTACTGCCTATAAGCTGAGGGTTTGGCTGAAACAAACTCTGTATCTCATATCAACTCTGGAGAAGTTTTGTTTTTAAAATCAATAAATCACAAACACAATCTGAGCTTCTCATATTTCCAACACAAAACAAATCTACTCTACTACTATTATTGTTGAGGACAAGCAGTTTGAGTTTAAAGTTTACTTTCAGCCTTCTGCTGGTACTTAACAACCAGGCACCTAACGAGAATCACTATGCAAAACATAATTGTTAAGAGTTAGTGGCATAAACTAGATTTACAGATATGTGCGTCGGCTTAACAGTTTGATTCAGAGACATTCTGCTCCTTTCTATGTTTGGATCCTGAGCAGTTAAATTGCTGGCACAGCCACTTGACTCCGCGGGCAGTTGGGCCGAGTCAGCCACTAGGTGGGATTTCACATTCCCCTTTTACAGTGTCCCAGCATGTCGAGTTATGCAGGAGTCAAAGCATCTCTGCTTTGACAGGCTGATGTCATACGGTAACATAATACACATGAGGAGAACCTCCATGGCAGAGCCTCTCAACCTTTTCTGGCCCATGACCCCCTGTGTAGGTCTCCTGGTTTCTCATGACCCCAGCAGTCACCGAATGGAGTCACGAAGTTGAGTCATGTGGTTCTGAGTAAACTTGAGACTGTGGAAGGAGCTCCCAAATGACCTATATAAAATGTACTATATTAGAGCTGAAACAATTATACAGTATTCTTTGCTATTTTGAGATATTTTGTGAATTGAACAATTAATCTACAAACTGAAAATAATGGACAGATCAATCAATTCTGAAAATATTTTTTTGCTACAGGTCTATATTATGTATGTGAAACTCATTTTTTCATAAAAATATTTTATGTGCCAGTATACTCGTTTCTAATTTAATTAATTCTAGGGTTGCATCTAATTATTATTTTTTTCAAATGATTAAGCTAATCATTTGCTAATTACTCGACTATATATCGATTATTCTACATATAATTTTTTTATTGCTCAATTAATATGACAATTTACAAAAAAAAAATAAAAATGAAAGACTTGTTTCATTAATATTGAAATATTTATTTAATCATAATCCTGAAATTTTGACACAAAATATACATTAGAATAACGACAATAGTGGCAATTTTTAAATTGTCTATTTCATAGACGATATTTGACAGATGTGTGATCAGAAAAATCATGTAGCTCAAATTTGAAAGGACTGTTGTGGTGCATATTAATTTAATCACTGTATTGAACCTTTCCCTTTACTGGATAATCAGTATTTTACGTAAGTATTTGACTTAAAATTTAAAATGGTCATGACATGGATTGATTTCATCACTGAAGTAATATGCAGTGAAGATAATCTTGCAAAATATGTTTTTGCATCAAAGAAAATAACTGGAATGATTACAGACTGCAAGAACAGTCTGTAATGTTTTGTTACGTTTTAGCCTTTTTTCACACGTACATGGCTGATAGCATAAACGGAAAATTTAAAACAGCCAAACCACAGCGGTAGAAACTACTTTGAATGAAGAAACATTAAGAAAATGAATTTTAAGTGACTACTACTAACAGAAACACATCCCACTTGTGATGATCCTACTATATCGTGCTTGGGTGAGGACAAAAAGTAAACAGGATGGTCCTGTCTCTCACTGCTGCTGCAGCTTGACAAAACGCTCTGGTGCTTTCACTTCCAGCACTCGTGCAGAGCAGCAGTACTCCTGTGATACGCCACGTCCAGTTGGCAAAGCTTACAGAGAAGCATCGTGTTGCATCTCTGTGTAAAATACTCCCACAGTTTAGATCATAGTGGGAGAGGTTTGTTAGCTACAGCATGCTCTCCGGGTGAATCCATGCTCCAGACACGGCAGTTCATTGCAATGCGTCCGTGCACATACCGCACATTTTTTCTATTTTTATAATCAATGACATTATATTAACGAGTCGCCCCAGCCCTAATTAAATCCTTTTTAGAAATCATGCCTAGTTTTGTTGTTTTTTTCAGTGTTATTTATGAATTTTTCTTTTTATCTTATCTCTTTATCTTTAGAGATGTTACAATACCATTTTTTCCTTCCCAGCACCAATTCAGATACCTGGACTTTGGATCTTGGCCTGGCTCAGGTTAAACCCTTCACAGAGCATGAACAAATACACAGAGAATGAATGCCACAGTGAATGACTTCATCTTTACTAAATGACATAGTAACAGATCAGTGCACAGCCTCATGTACTCACCAATACCAGCATATAAGGCAGGTTCGGTATCATAACAACCTTAAATATTTTAGTATAATTTTCTGTTTCTGACTGTTTTACTTAGTTGTTTTACAGTAATGACATCATTGTATATTTACAGTAATAATCTAATATTAAGAGATCCTTGTTGGTTATGATCCAAAGGTTGAGACACACTGCTCTGGGATTTGTAGGGTGATATAAAAACTGCCAAGTCATATTTGCTGCAGCTGAATGAGCAGGCTTGCAGTTCCTTTCATCATTCCATTCCTTCATGAAATGTCACTTCAAACATTTATTTGAAAGTTATTTTGTGGGTTGATGATAAGGCTTAAATATCTCGCAGGAACCTTTAAACAGCTGTGTCTTTCATAATTAACCACAAAAACAAAGCTTAACTGGTTTTCCCACAACACCCGCCTTGTGTTTTTCTTGAACCTGAGTAAAAAAGTCATGTTTGCCTGGGTCCAGACCGTAGAATCTGCCCACTCCACTGAGTTTATTGATTGGAATGATTGATACGGAAATGGAGTGCAACGAGTTGACAGTTCAGTCTTATATCAGTTATGTGTAAACATGTAGAACAACATAATGTCAGAAAATTAGCAACATTTGAGAGTATTTCATTGACAACTTCACATTATACTTTAAAGGTTGAACAGTATAAACCCCACAAGTCTGGAAAACCACAAATTCAAAGAATTACTTGTCTTAAACACGGCGTATCTTACAAAGCTTGGATGAGCCACATCTAAATTGGACTATTTTCCATTATGGTTCACTGTCATTCTTGTAAAAACTGAAAACAATGAAAATATATGCTTACTTCTGAATACTGATTGATACAATGAATGCTGATATATCGACATACAATGTGACGCTTTTCTGTGTGTTTCAGCCACAAACTGATCAAAACTCTGAGCTGACAAACAATCAACACCGCTACAATGAGTTTGGTTAAAAAGCCGGACCCAAAAGCCCAAAAAGGTAAGTCTGGAAAATGCGAGGGTCTTTTGGAAAACGTAAAGGTCTTCTTTTGTGTGTGTTTGTTTGTATAAGCAAATGTGGAGCTAAAGATTACTATGGTATTAACTGTAATTTACAAACACTTAACAAACTCTACTGACAAATCTGTGTATATTCAGACAAGGCACTTCACAAGTGTTCAAATAAATATAGACATAAATTGACACAGAGGTTACACTTTCTACCCAGCTGAATAGAGTGAGATTTCTTTGATATTCAAGTCTTTAATCCATCACCATTTTTTGTTACATCTACCAACAACAAGTACTTCTGGATGTGAGTAAAATATTGCAGAAAAGGACAAGAAAAAAGAACAAAGAGAGAAGAAACTAAGAAACTACACTTGCTTTAGAAAAAAACACTTGAAAACTTCTTTTGACGTCAGAATTGCCACGTCTTTGGTACTTGAAATGGAGAGCTGCCTATCATGGATATATGAAGGAGAATAAGTGTATTTGTTTTATTTTCCACCTCCAAGAAATCCCAGAGTGTCTTCAACCATTCGCACTCATTCTAGAGGCCCAGTGTCGGTGGCTCAGAGTGGTTTGTGAATGGGATATCAGGATACAGCCAGCAAATTCTTACAGTACTGATGGTACCCTGAAGTCTGCTGGTGTCCAAATCTGACAGTTCTTCCAGGAGTGATTGGTATGCAGAGGCAAACGACTCACTATGTCCTAGCAGACTTGGATTATGTGTAAATCAATGCTTGAGGAACAAGGTTACAAGAATCCTGCCTGCATTCAGATGATATAAGAGCGTAAACCAACCCCTTGAGAGATGACGCACACAGTTTGATGAATATTCAATATATGCCCTCTAACTAGAGTAGGACTGCTGTGAAAGGTGATGAAGAAAGGGTAATCTAAAAGTAAAGAAGTAGTGAAATAATGAGCCAACCCTTCAGTTTACTACATGTCAGTACAAATTTAATTCAGAGAAGAACTGGTTTCACTTTGAAGTTCATTTTGGAGCTGCGTTCTTTAATCATCAATGCAATTTAATTCATGTTATGCCACTGAATAGAAAAAAAATTTTTTTCCTGTTTTTTCATTGAATTTGTATGTTTTTTTTTCTTTTAATTGTATTTTTGTGTATTTGTGTAATATAGAAATGATGGTGAGGTGAAGTTAAGACATCGGGGAATAAAAGTTCGCAAGCCGAAAGTATCAGAGATGCAACAATTAATCGATTATGAATTGATTATTAAAGTAACCGCCACCTATTTTGGCATCAATTAATGAGTTTGAGGGTTTTTTTTTAGTAAAATTTCTGTGATTCCTTCTTAAATGTGAATATTGTCTATTATCTATTATATTATTATATATTTATATATTAGTATAATATTTTCTTTACTCCTCTATGACAGCAAACTGAATGTATTTGGGTTGTGGGCAAAACAAAACATTTGAGGACATCTTGGCCTTTGGGAAACACTGATCAACATATTTCACCATTTTCTGTCAGTTTAAATCCTAGAAATATTTCAACTGCCAAAAGGTGTGTTTACTGTGGCTTACCATGTTCTAACTTTCTGTTTCTAAAAAATAAAAACAAGTAGTACTGTAGATAAAACTAGTAAATGCTTACATTTGAGAGAAAAAAATAGCTTTAAAGGTCTCAGAAGGTGTTAAATTCCTGTTAAACCTGGTCAGCTACAAGGACTTGTGGGAGGACTGATAAAGAGTCACACAAAATGCAGAATTACTTAATTAAAATGTAAATAAAAATGGCCTTTTGTGGTCGCTGACTCAACAGATTCTAGGCTAGATTCAATCATTGGGCTGACAAATTAGTTTTGTATTGCCCTACATCACTGCAGTCCAAAAGTCTTCTTGGCGTCTGCCTTTTGGGATAAAAACCATCTTCACTTAGGCTTTTCAAGCTAAGTCCCTTTCAGACATGGAATCTATTCATTTCAGTCTTATTTGTATAGCACCAAATCATAACAAAGTTATCTCAGGACTCTTTTCAAATAGAGCAGGCCTAGACCTTACACTTTATAAACCCAAATTGTTCCCACCAAGAGAAAGCACTGGGGATGTGAGGTGAGTTTTTCTATCTGTTTAAGGAAGCAACTGGATTTCTGACTTTAGAACATACAGCAGGCCTCCATTATGGTTTCATGTGGACCCTGTTTACACATGAAAGTACTGGGGATGCATCAATAAATTGGCTGAACATCAATATCTGCCAATATATGCCTTGTTGACAGTAAAGTTTATCGGTGCATTGCTTGAAAGGACGTATATTGATCAATGTTTGCTTGATATTTGGCATCTGTGATGTGAGACTAGGCAACGTATTCAACCTGTGATTAATGAATATTTTCATGATCATTTATTACTTTCTTGATTTATTGTTTTGTGAGAGATCTTAATTTCCCAAAGCCCATGTTGACATATTTCAATTCTCCATGAATTGTCCAACAAATGGTCCAAAAAGCAAAGATAGTTTACTATCATTTAAAACAGAGAAAAAATATTTGTATAAAAAATTTTCTGCAAATATTCATTATTAGAACCTGGAATGAGTGCATTTTTGCTAAAAAAAAATAAATAAAAATTACTTAAACAACCACCTGTTGAAATGAAAAATGTAAAAATGAAAGTTGTTAATTTTCAGAAGACTGAAGATTAATCAATTTTTCGCATTATCAGATTTGACATCTATTTGAAAATCAAACTGCATGTAATTGAAAGGGATTTAAGTTTTGGTATCTACATAGTTAACTCTGACAGTGTAATGAATCCCAAGTCTACAATACTTTCATATGGCTTAAAACCTGATTTTACTCCAAAAATTATGGGACAGATTTGATTCTGCACACAGTTGCACAGCGATAAGCTATTTGGCCCTATCTGTATTATGCAGCGGCAAAGGTTCAAGCCCCAGGGTGAATGAAACAGCTCTGAGTCATTACGAGGTGTGATGTTTGTGCAGAAAAAGGAATAACACTTTGAGTTTTGGATTTCACCAGCTGTTGGTTGAACTCCGTGTTGTGTACTGAGTCATTCTACAGTTGAAATACTCGAGAGGAAAAAGGCTGGAAAATGTGTCAGCCATCTGGTGGTTTCAAGGTCTGGGCTGAAAAAAAAAAGAGTGATTTGCCATTGTGGCTTCTCGACTTTGTAATAGTTCTTCTCAAAGCCTCAACAAAGCAAACTACTCAGAGCACCTTGAATAGGCCTGGGTGATACAGCTGAAAAATCTGTCAAGATAGTGAAGTTTCATACAGATCGATATCAATGATTATTGATCATGTTGGTTGTGACTGACTACAGGTTGTATACTCCAAAGGGTGGAAGCAGCTAAGGTGATAAAAATGAGTTAAAATCACAATATATTTGACCAAATTCCTTGACATCGCAACAATATTGTGGGGATGACTGCTGGTGCTTTCACAAAATATAAACCCAATGAGATTTTTTGATAATTAGTGACTATTATGACCAATTGGGTAAAAGCAAATAATAGGACGGCTAGAACTGTCTGGTGAGTTCAGACAATTACATCACTTTATTGTAAAGCAGCCTTTAAAAACAGAAAGACAACACTTATGTTATATCACAATATAATGATCCAAAATCTATCATCTCATATCGCAATACATATAGTATTCAGCCCTAACCTTGAAATACATTTTTTTAAAGCATTTTCAATCTGACATTATATTATACGTGTTTGATTTAGATTTTACTTGCCTTTACATTGTCTTTCCTGACCATTTGTAAAGCTCTTTATAACCATAAATTGCAAAAGCTGTAAATGAAATGTACTTATTTTAACACTAGAAAATTAAATCTGATTATTTGTATATTTATTCCTAATTCACTGGTATTCACATTACAATAAATTAACAAAATAACAGTATTTTAATTGGTTTCAGTTTTTTACCATGTATATATTTGTCTTTAGACAAATATAGATATAAAATTTAACACAAAATACTCTTTATCAGCACACTGAAATCAAAGGTCTTGCAATCTCATAGCAGCTGTGTCGGCTGCCACAGAGAAAGGACATAGTGACCTCTTGTGATGTTCAAGCGCAACTGCAACCAAAACCAAAAGCACTAGTGGGGATGTTCACAAATCTTGGATATAATGGATGGTCAAGATACTATTACTTAGATGTTGAAATGGTGTGATCGTTTTTGAGATATCTGGCAAGAAAGATTACAGAGCTCAACTTGTTCAATTAGGCTATTTCCAACCCTTTCTAATTCCATGGTTCACAGTGTGAGTATAACTGTAGACAGACACACAAAATATCAAATAAATATAAATATAACAAATATAACATTTATGTTTTATGTTTCTTTTGTCTGCATTTTTTGTCTGTTTGACTGTTATTTCTGGTCTTGACAGTGGCTATCAAGAAAAGGTCCAGAGTTCCTGGGGTTATGATCACTCAGTATGTCGAGCGACTCCCAGCAGGAAAGTCAACGCCCGATTTCACTCGGAAACCAATGGCCACAACTGCTCAAGAGGGTATATAACAAACCTACAGAGTAAAACAAACACCATCAAACACATCTACAACTGAATCCCTGTTGTATGGCTCTCTGTATTTTTTATTTTTCAGGTAAAAAAGCATTTTTCAGAACTATTGTTAATGGAGAGCCGACACCAACTGTAACATGGGGGCGTAATAAGGGTGATGTTGATGACCCTGAGAAGTACCAGACCAGATATGATGAACGAACTCAGGAGCACATTCTTGAGGTGAGAAGACAGTGTTTCTGTGTTTGAACCAATCTGACAGCATCCAATTAAGCTACAGGAAAGAACCATAAAGAACTAATGTTACATGAGCACCAGATAGAAAAGATGTTTCCAAAAACTATTCAGTGGTCAACCACAAACTGACTGCAGTCTGCAAAACATGCAGGTCAAAAGGAGACACAATAACTTCCAACTTTGTTCGACATTTGAAGTTGACACAAGAGCAGTCAGTTGAGGCTCTGTTATTAAAATGGCATTACATTTGGTGAAGAGTGCATTATGATTTATTTAGGTCTCGAAACTCAAAGTTGGGACTTGACTTGGGACTTGTCAGTCTTTGGACTTGCCTGTCTTTGACCTGGAACTTGAGAGCAAATACTTGAAACTTACTTGTGATTTGCAAAACAATGACTTGGTCCGATCTCTGCTAAGAAATCACAGTTCACTCTCCTGCACTCCAGCATTTGCTGATCTGTATTAAATATGTATTTTTAATTACAAAAATTTAACTGTTTAAAGCTATGACTAAAAGTACATTAAAATACTTTCATTTGTTCTTAAGAATTAGCTTGAGCACCAAAAGATGCAATCAAACTATGACAATATTTCTTTATCAGATACTCAGTGTAAAAGCAGATCTAGCTGACACCTACAAATGCTTTGCCACCAATGAGTATGGACAGGCTGTCTGTACTTCAACTCTCAAAGTTTTAGAAGGTAAGGTATTACCATGCAATATGTGCACTGTAATTTAATCTAATTAAAGTATAATACGTTGCAGCTTTGATTGTTCACTTATGATTTCTTGTTTGCTTTTTGCAGTTGGCGCAAAGAAGAATGGGTCAGCAGGTATGAAATTTACCACAGAACTATGACAGAGCTGAAAATTTTCAATCAATCCATACATTTATTTTTAATAATCACAGATTTTATTATTGTGTTTTTGTCTGTAATTTTAAGTAGCATCCGTAGAGTTGAATTATTTGGGATTAAGAAAAGTATCCCATTGAATTTCCCTCAAATTTACATCTGATTTTCTTTCAGGAAATGGACAAGCACCACAGGATTTCAGATCAATGCTTAAAAAAACGTAAGCTCAAGTCAGGGTCAAAGATTTCTTTTTAAGTATTGCAGCAAAACCCCCAAAATGTTACTCTGTTTGTCTCTTTTCAGTGTTGTTGTGACCCGAAAAAAACAACTCCCTCCAAAAAAAGAAGGGGAAATCGATCCTAAGCTCTGGGAACTGCTTATCAGCGCACCAAAGAGGGACTACGAAAAGATCTGTTTGGACTTTGGTGTTACTGACTTCCGCTGGATGCTGAAGAGACTCAACCAGATGAAAAAGGAAAGAAAAGATGAGCAGGCAAAGGTAAACTCTAACAACTGCAAATGAATTCTGGATCATGTATTGTGAATCTGCGAAATGTCCGAGAGGTTTTAAACAAGGTGAAAAGCTGACCTGCATTTTGAGCCGTCAGAGTTTATAATATTTGTTTTTAGGGCTGCTCCCAAAAACTTGATGATTCGAGCCATCAGTTGAGATCCAGTCTACTTGCATTTTGTCAGCTGTATCTCTGTGGTTTTGTTTTCAGCTGCATTATTGTACTCATAGCAATGCAGGATCAGCAGCATGGCAAGCTGTAAAACTTCACAAACCAAGTATAAAAATCACCACAAAACTACCTGTAATTTAAGTGGAGAAGGGCGATAGAAATGGAGGGCAGTGTGATGACAGACAGTGAAGCAGGGCAGAGGCTGCTCCAATGCCATCTGCTGCGATGAGAACTGTCAGTGAAGTCTGCTAAACCACGTTTGAACCCGACGGCGGTACAACCTCCTCTACTGCCGTTCACTGTGATTGACTCTTCGGCTGACAGTGCTGTCAGCAGTCTGGCAGGAGAGACATTCAGTGGTATGCTGGGATTTTATAGCTGAACAATGAGTTCTGTTACTTTCTCTGACTGTGTAAAAATGTGATAGTCTCACATCGCAGATTACGAAGAAAGACATTAAAACATGAGGTCAGCTAAAACATGAGACTCATGTAGGCTGCTACATGTAGGTGTTTAGTGTGGTGTGGCCAAATCCCATATGGCAGTCCTAATTTTCGTTAAGTATTATAATACACAAATAAAAAAATCTGGTGGCCCAAATATCAGCTAGAGTTTCTTGTTTGGAGGTGACTTAAAAGAGTAACTAAACACCAGCCTTGCCACCAACCACCATATTTTTTCCCCTGTCTGAAGTGCAATTTTTTATCCATCCAGAGTTTTTTTGGGGGGTGTGAGGTGCAGAGTTTTGGAGATACGGGTTGAAAAGATGTCTGCTGTCTTGCCAATATAACGGGACTAGTTTCAAGCATGTTTCACCTTTGAGTGTAGTAAGAAGTGTGCTATTTGTACCTACGACACCCAAAAGTGATGTCACAGGGTCTTAAAGTATACTTATGCATTACTGCAGCAAAGTGAAAAGCTAAACTATTGGAGGTCAGAAAAAAACAACATTCTCGGGTGGTGTTAAATTACTAAAAGCACATCTCATGCATATGAAAAATTAAAAGACGTTTTTCAAGTTTTGTTGTTTTTTTTTCTTCTTGCGGATGGAGGCTAGTTTTGCCTGAGGCTAAACTAACCCTGTGCATCTTAACAAGTCAACATCCATGCTCAAGGCCACTTAAGTTAAAAATGTCATGACTTCAGCAGTGAATTTCAGATCAAAATCTGCAGACACACAAACAGGACTTTTTATCTTTGTTTTGCAGGTTGTAGAGCAACTGGACAAGGTGAAACAAATAGAAGTTAAACCCAATGGGAGAGCTGAATTTAGCCTGGAGATGAAACTATGGGATCCCAACAGTACGATTAGCTTATACAAGGTGAGTTAGTATCTATTCAAAGATAAGCTATTTAAAATCAATCACTGCTTAAATATTAATAGAAAAGGAAATAAAATAATCTGACTGCTTTTCTCTAAAAAGGATGGGACACTGGTTCCATATGGTCATGATGAAAATTCAAAGCACTGCCTTAAGAAAACAGGTAACAAGTATGTTTTCAGCATCAAAGATCCTCAGCCAGAAGATGCTGGATTTTACCAGGTTGATGTTGAAGAGGCAAATGTCCTTGCAACTGACTTTCAAGGTAAGGTGTAACTATTCAAACTGCAATAAAACAGGATGACTGTATTGTCAGTAAGCAAGACAATTCACTGCATATTAAGGAACAAGAAGTCAGTCGGTTAATCCACATCCACCCTTCCTCATCTCTCAGTGCCTGCTGTGGAGTTTGCATCCAAGATTAAGAATGTGAAGGCTGTTGAATGTGAGGACGCCATCTTTCAGTGCGTCTTGTCAACACCCCTCAACAGAATTACCTGGGCAAGACAGGACTCGTCACTGGAACACGGGGACAAATATGACATCACTGTCTCAGAGGACAAACTCACTCACACATTGAGAGTTAAAGACTGTGAAATCACAGATAATGGAACATATTATGCCATTGCTGGGTTAACCTCCAGCAGTGCCTCTCTCACAGTGCAAGGTGGGACATCTTTTGTTATTTCATATACATCATTAAATAAAATATAAAGCTCATCTTGATAGTGTGATACACAGAAAAGCACTCCTAGAATATTTTCGTATTTGAAAATGCTTCAACAAAATAAATGATTCGTCTTCCCTACTTGTATGTGTTCACTGTAATTCAGCTGATCCAAATCGTCGTAAAGGCCGTAAGGGTGCCCAAAGTGGAGATCAAGATGATCTGAATAAACTAGCACTGGAGCAGCAGGCCAAGCAACAAAAAGACAAAGACGACCTGGATGCAGCCAGACGAGCACAAGCTGAAAAGGATGCTGCAGATGCAGCAGCAAAAGCTTCACTGGGGGATGGAGGAGATGGAAAAGATGGAAGAGATGGTTCTGGTGATGGATCTGGTGATGGATCTGGTGATGGTTCTAGTGGCAGGACTGATGGAGACCAGGGTGATGGAGACGACAAGATTAAGAGCCACCTGACAGATGGAGATGCTGAAACTAAAACAGATGATGGGGATGATGATGAGAAGAAGAAGAAGAAGCGATCACGAACTGGACCTTTGGTTCCTGACACAGTTACAGGTAAAATGCTTGGATTCCGTCAAGACTGAATAATATGTGACTGCACTGCACAGCCATTCATATAATTGTATAGTTTTAGTTCCAGTTTTCATAGTATGTCTCTGCCACTGCATACTATATATTGTCAGCTTTACTATCCAGGCAGTGTTACTTTAAAAGTAACTTGCTAGATTATAAGATTACTGCGATTAAAAAGTAACTTGTTACGTTATGTTAGCTTCTGAGAAAAGTAACTTGTTAAAGTACATCTACAAACCACCAAAAATGAAAACCCCTTTGTGATCCCTTGCGCATGTTGGTTATATTGTCCTGACGATCTGCAAAATGTCAGAGACATATTACACAGCTACCTCTATGAAAACCACACAGACTGTTACAGCCTACACTAAATCTTGTTTCAACATGAAACTACTGAACCACTTAACTTCCAAGGCTAAAAAGCCTCTCCACAGGCACACTAGATGGTGCTGGAGTATTGACTTGAAGAAATATTTCATGGGGGAAATTTGGGCAGTTTGTTCAACACATCATACACCCGTAATGTCCACGATTTCAGTGTCCGCCGAGACAGTAGGCTGTCTGTCCTCTGTTTCAAATACAAAAAAGTCACACTCAGAGTGTCCTCCAGTGACAGGTGCAGGCAGCTGAGTAAAACTGTAGCAGTGATGATTTGCATGTGAAAATATAACTAAATAACTGAGAACTTAAATTGCAAAACTAACATGTTGTACTACTTGTTACAAGAAAAAAAAATACTAGTATTCTCTAATGAGTTACTCTAATGAGTTACTTTGCCGTGCATTACCCCAAAAAACCTAAAGCAAAGACAGACAGTTACAATAGAAAGCTTTCTACTCCAAAGAGAGCAAAGAGCAAAGTTGATAAAGGGGAAAAAATTGGAGTCAGATGTGTATTAGAAATGTTCCAAGATAATTTAGCTCCATAAATTACAAGAAACATCTTTAAACTGTTCTTTGTGAAGTGGGCACAGGTCAGATCTGAGGATGGATGTCAAAAATAGCCACCTGATGAAAGATTCTAAGACCCCCTTCAAAATCTCTTAAATCCCTGTTAAAATTTGACTACCTTCCTACATTCAGAAAGATAGGAAATATTAAAATTTCTATGCTATGTCTGACCGTTTTGGGCTGAACATCAGAAATCAGTAATCAAACATATGACATACAATTCTGATTAGAATCAAAGTAAGAGTAAATGGCTTTTGGAATTTCCAATAGCATAACTCACTATAACAAAGTTCAGTGGCAGTAAGATGGACACCTAGGCTCAATTTTTATGGCCTTTGTAAAATGATATATTTCATGAAACATCTCTTGCAGTCCTGCATGTTGACCACTAGAGAGAGACATACAGTAAACAAAACAAACTGGTAAGGGAGGACAGGAACAGGTTTGTTCCAGTGATTGCTATTTTTGATTTGCTTATGCTGAGATATAGAAAATTGCATGCTCATGTGCTTTCAGCCTTGTTACTACCTTTCTTTGCTCTGTTTCTCTCCCTCTCACTATTCATTTGTACTGAATTGGAAACTGAAATGGTACACTGACTCTGGTTGGAGAACACATCATATTCGCCCTATATTGGTATTGCTGCTATTTACAATTTTTGGGTGATGTTTATCAGGTCTGACTGACAATTCCTATTCCACCTATCCTCACTTGAGCATAACAACAGCTATATTTGCTTTTTTTTTAATGCTACCTGGTCATTCTATGACATTTTCACTGACAACTTGTGCTATGTCATTTTTTTCTAAAATACTATTATATTTAGCAGAGGTTATGGCTAAATCCAATGCACACAGTCATTAGGATTATTTCTAAATTTTTATCTTGTTCATATTGTTGCAGATCGTGGTGTTCAGTTTGTCAGTGGGCTATCAGATATTGATGCTAAAGTTGGTGAACGGGCAGAGTTGTCTGCAAGCTGAGCAGCGAGACCTCAGAGGGACGTTGGTATAAAGATGGCAAGCAGGTGAGTCAACTATCCCAGGTAGAATATAGGTTTACTACCATGCATATACTGTAGCTGTTCTCCAGTAAATCCGTAAAGGTCTGTTTTGGATAATATTATTTTACAGTAAAATCTTATCAAAATGTTTGTCTTATGAATACTTAATCTTTTTATCTGACAAGCTAACCAATGAGGATGGGGTATCAATTATCAAAGACGGAGCCTGTCACAAGTTGATAATTGATTGCTGCAAAAAAGATGATACAGCTGTGTACCGCTTTGAAGCTGAAGGACGTAAATCAGAAGCAACACTTAATATACAAGGTCAGGAATCAAAAAAACAATAACATGGTTTGGCATTCACTGATAAATTTAAACAGTTTAGGTTTCTGACAAAATGTTTTCTTCTCTAACATTAAAGATCCACCAAAAATAGACCTGAGGCACTAGGAAAATTCACACAGCCAGTCATTATTAAGGCAGGGGAAAATGCCGAATGGAAGCTACCGTTCTCAGGTGGGGAACCGATGAATATACAGTGGTACAAGGATGATGACGAGCTTTTGCCTGGCCTCAATGTGAAGACTGAAACATCAGCTACTGAGAGCAAACTACGCCTTACAAAGTGCCAAAGGAAAGATAGTGGAGAGGTGAAAATCAAAATAAAAAATGAATTTGGTACCACAGAGGCAATTTCCAAACTTATTGTACTGGGTGAGTTGACAATAGGAGACTAAAGTTTTTCATCTTTAACACATTGTACTGTCATGAGATGATGGTGGTTAGTAGAGTTATTTTAATTTCATCAACAGACAAACCCACACCACCACAAGGACCTGCAGACATAATGGAAAGTGCTGTGACATCTGTTGAGTTCAAATGGAAACCGCCAAAAGATAGCGGTGGATGCCCCATCACTAATTATATTATAGAACGCCAACAAGCTGGGCGCAATAAATGGTCAAATCTCGGTGAGATCCCTGGCAGTAACCCAAGTTACAGAGATTCAGATGTGGACCCTGGAAGGAGATACTGCTACAGGATCCGTGCCAGGAACGCAGAAGGAATCAGTGATTACCTGCAGACAGAGGACATACCAGCTGGTGTTTTGCGTAAGTCTTTTGTTGGAACCTGATTTAGGCTTTGTAGGATAAAGGGCTATTTTTGCTGCTGTCTGATGAAAACCTCCTGACCTCTTGGGAAGCAGAGGCCTCATTAAGGAAATATTTCCTAACTGCCAGTCCTGTTTCAAAGATTCACCAATGTTAGCAACATCCTTGTGCAACCATTTATTGCATAATGATGAATAAATTACCTTGAAAAATCCTATCTTCCTATTACAGAGGCAATCCCTAAACTTATGGCTGGATCCTATCCTATCTCAGTTCTTATATCTTAGTGCTGTAGAGTGTGTGATGTGTTGTCGCTGCTCACCCATTTGCTATCAGCTCCTACATCACCTTTTCTCCCAATAGGCTCTAAAGTAATCTGACTATCTCGACTGTCTTAAACGTGAATGCATGTTGCTTAAACGTTATACATGAGGTAATTAAATGTTATTTTCTCATCACCAATCATTCCAGACATCTGATCATGAATAAAAATCAGATGCAGACCTTTGAGTTTGAGAACCCATGGTCAATGCTATCCTAACTAAGGATTCCTAACTTAGGAAATTCTTCCATTAAGATGGTAAATTCCTATCCTAAGAGAGGATTTTTTCCTAAATGCAGTTAGGAAAAATCTTTCTTAACACAAAAAATCCTTAGACTGAGATAAGAGGTGTCTTTAATGAGGCCCCAGGCAAAATAACCAGTTAAACAATCAAACAAAAGATTACAGTCCTTTGTAGGAACAGACCAGTGTGCGCTTCAATGCAAATCCACTGAAATAAAAAAAATCTTTTCCAGTACATTATCCTTTATTTTTCAGCTCTCTTGCCAGTTTTAGCTAAATGCCGAATTTTATTTGGTGAATAAAGCATTTGTGTACTGGAGTTATGTGACATGTTTTAATTTTGGCGGTAATAACAAGAACAAAAGAGTAACAAAACATAACCCCACAGAGTAGACAGAATGCTATGTTTCCCACGCAGGTTATCCTGGAGCTCCAACCGCACCTAAAGTGGTCAGTGCCTTTAAAGACTGCATCAATCTGGCGTGGTCTCCTCCATGTGACACTGGAGGAACCAAAATAGTGGGATACAATGTGGAAAAGAACAAGAAAGGCACTAATTACTGGAGCCTTGTAAACCAAGGAGGGCCTATAACAGGTATCTAACTCATATCACAAGCTGCAGGAATGCACCTGATTGTCTACAGTACTACGCATCTGCCTACATCAATGAATACATCTTGTGATATTTCAAACTTTTCTTCTTTTTTTCCACAGACACAAAGTATGCAGTGAAAGATGTTTTTGAAGGGGCAGCATACGAATTTAGAGTGTCTGCTATCAACCTGTCTGGTGCTGGAGATCCCAGTATTCCATGTGACACAGTCGTTGCAAGAGATCCCATGAGTAAGCCAGTCACACTCTTATATTCTACTGCAGTTGTCTTCACAGAAAATGATGCAAGTCATGCTTTGTCATGAACCTCAAAAATAATGCTTTCTGTAGCCCTTTGTGCAATATAAAAGCAATGCTGAGCCAATAACCTCACATTACTGTAATTTCAGAAACCCCAGGCAAAGTCACAGACCTGAAGTTAACATCCTCTAATTACACCACTGTTTCACTGGCCTGGACTAAACCTAAAGAAATAAAAGGAGTAGAGGATGAAGCCCAAGGGTACTATGTGGAGATCAGACCAATAGAAAACCTTGAATGGACCCGTGTAATGCCGTCCCAATTACTCTAACTTCCTACACCGTGCTCGGCTTGAAGGCAATGGCCACCTACTGGGTGAGAGTAATTGCCACCAATTATGGAGGTGAAGGAGAACCTCTGGTCTTTGACAATTACGTTATTGCCATGCCTCCTCCTGGTGAGAAAATTTTACATTTACATAAAGAACTTGACAGTTTGATAAAGTTTAATCAAATAACAGTTTTCTCTGTTATTTCAAGAAGCAGTATCCTGTTCAGATTATATAGAGTGTATGCACATGTCACAGTATGCAGCAGTCACAGTGGTTACACCCCCAAAGACTAAGTGGCAGCGTTAGCATTCAGCTTGAATGTCGTAAAAACACATCTAAAATAGAAAATAGCTGTGGTTTGATTGACTGCCCAAATAGATTCTACAAGAAATTTGAGCTATCTTTTTACAGATATCATGATACCCTGAAGTTGTATGCTGTATTGACTAATGGTACTTATCACTTAAATATTCAGCATCTTTCATTTATATTACATGTAACTGAGCTCTGTGTTCTACAGTCACATGTCGCATCATGGATCCTCACTCCAGACAGAACAGCAAACATCAACGATGCTGAATGTGAACATGCCTCTCAAATAATGCAAAGAAATAAAATCTGAATCTGAATATTCTTCAGTGGCCTCATCACTGTAATTTCGCCAATAAATCCCTCTGAAGTAATGTTATGACTAGGAATGTTACTGGCGGTTAATTTCCCTGTTGATTACACAAAAAAAATTAATTTAGCACAGTTGATCTAGCCCAATAGTAAGAAAAACTCAGAAAACAGTTTAAATTGAGCACAATTCATTAATTGATTATGTTAAATATTGACCGGAAAAAATACTGGTGCATTAAAAGTCATTTGAAGCAGTTAGTCAATAGCCAAATCGTACTGCAAATCCACTGAAATTTGTGTTGTGCATTATGAACATTGCACATTAGCATACAAAATATGAAAATAACTCACTAGATGTTTGAACTTTTCAGACCAACCAAGATCAGAGTCTGGGTTATAAATGGCTTTCTTTACCTGGACCTAACATGAGCTGCCACACAGTGTTGCTATCATCAGCAGTGCAGCAGCCGCTCTGCTTGCAGGTTAATGTCCTTGCCTGTGTTAAATGTGGTTACACGTTGTTTTCGTCAGATGCTTATATGCCAGTTTATTCTGACACAGCCTATACACAACCTTACTTTCATTTTAAATATCCAAATACTGACAAACTGCACTGGTTTTTCAAGCTGTCATCTGTCCCACTTTACTGATAGCAACATCGGGCCATATGGGCATAAGCAAGAGGGGGGAGTGGGCTGCTGTCTGCCAGGGCTACAGCCCTGTCTAAAGGCATGCGACTGCATAAAATCTTAGAGGCAACAGTTAACTGGCTTTGTAAATGAATTAAATGTTGATGAATACAGTAGTTTAACTGAATGGGATTTCTGGTGCCAACAAGTCAGGCTGTTGACATTTAATTGTATAGTCTACTAATTGCGCACATCCCTAGTTATGACCACACTGTCCATATAGTGCACCCTTTGCCTTAAAATACCCTACTCTTGTCAAAAATACTGCATAACTCTGCACAAAGAAAGCATAACCTGCACAACAACTTTCCTTTGGGCCTAATCTTTACATGGCGTGTGTATAGTATCTTACAATATTTTGTTCCACATCCATGGACATTAATTTGAGGGTGGAATTACTGTGACGAGACACTTGTGACGGGAAAGGTGCTATAACAGGATTTTGGAGAGCCAGACATGAACAAAAATAAAGCTCAAATGCAGCTTTCAAACAACCATAGCAATTTGAAGGCATCAAAACAAAACTGTAATAGAGGCAAAGTCTTGTTTTTGTTGTTGTAAACCAAAGGAGTTTCATGCACATGACTGATAAAGGCTGTCTTTGTGTATATGTGTTTATTGAAACTGCTGGCTTCTGTTTATTTAGTCATGCCACCCTGTGGTTCAGTCGTTTTCTACGCTGTGGGATAGAAATAGGTTCCCAGTGTGCAATGCAATGTGGTATTTTGAACAGCTGGTGTATGAAGAGAATAATGAATAACAATAAACAAGAGATCAGAAATGGACCTGGATTTTTACAGATACTGTAGTGATGTAGTATTTAAAAAATGCAAGAAAATAATTATTTAAGTGGAATGAAAAAACTATTTGTATAAAATTATATAAATACAAGAATGTAAACATCTTATTCTAATTTTCACCTCCATAGTAAGGCCAAAGTTTAAAGATCGCAACATGAAGACCTTTGTGGTGGTAAGATCTGGAAACACAGTTCGTCTGAACATCAACTTTGAGGTATTGTGACAGTTTTCTTACTTATGAGTTGCTAGGAGATGTACTACATTATAACTTTCTAAATTAACAAATTAATCTCATATTTTTCTTATGGTATACAGGCCTCCCCACTGCCAGAGATATCCTGGCTAAAAGATGGTATTCCGGTGGCCAAACACGCAACAATTACCAACTCTGATAAAGGCTCTCAGCTGCTGATTCCCACATCTGAACGGACTGACACTGGCATCTACACCATTATCGTCAAGAACATTGCTGGCCAGGAAAGCTTCAATGTTGAAGTCAGAGTTACAGGTGAATCTCAGTGACCATGGTCTTGAACTACTAATGTTCATGACCTTGTAAATAAAAACAAAGCTAGGTTGCACAGACTGAATGCATACTCTTTGCTGGCATCAATAGATGTTCCTCTCCATCTATTCAGCACACTCAATACTAGATCTAATAAATTCCAGTTGGATTTACTCAATCCAAGTGTTTAACAGTAAAATGCATATATACAGTACATGCAGCTAAGAGTAACTGAGCTGGGTACAGATAATGTATATGGCCTGTGGTGCTATGTGTGCATCTAGATTGTTTCGGTGTGAGTTGAAAGAGAGATGTCGGCCTTCTCTCAAATGTACTGTAATGGGACTAAATGGCACTCGGCTTGTGGTCGCTCAAAGCGCCAAAAATACATTTGAAAAACTCAACAACAGCGTCCCTTTCCAAACATCATGACCCAGTTACTCAAGATAATCCACAGGCCTTGTTTTGAGCAGTTTCTTGTCGGAAGTATGAGAAACTTTTAGAAAGAAAGTAGTTCCTATGTTTCCTCGTTACTTTGTTAGAAAGCATAGTGTCACAAGCTGAGTACTATCTACCATCACATTTGAGAGAAGTCAGACATGATGACGGCCGATATCTCCAGAACACGGCAACTCACACACCAAAATGATCTAGATCTATCACAACAGGCCAGGAGAAAATATGCATTTTTGATTTTGGGGGTGAACTTCAAAAATGGTCTTAAGCATTGCCTAAGAAAGGTTTCTTTAATTAAGACAATGAGTTGTGGTTAAAATGTCTGAAAAACTAGAAAGTGGATCCTGAGTTGAGATTATTTTATCTAATTCCTCAGCTGATTTTTTCCATGCAGCTACACTAACTTGTGCAGTTTGCTGTGGCTATCAGTCTCCCTATTATTGTGGGTTAAAGATAAGCTGAAATAACCTACAGTATTCAGTGCCAACATCAGGTGAAAGATGACAGTTTTCTGCTAATAAGTTCTTCTGTCAGTACTATAAAATGCATTTTTTAAAGGCTAACTAACCTTGTAATATCAGTGATCTGACCTCTGTGCCCTCTTCATCTGGTTGCAGATGATCCCAAGCCACCAGGCCCAGTGGAGCTGGATCAGAACATCCCAGGAACAGTGACTCTGTCCTGGGCTTCCTCTCCAGATGAGAAGAGGGATGACAGACTACACTATATGGTGTCCACGCGGGACTCCTTCAAACGCGTTTGGAGGACAGTCGGAGACAACCTCTTCAACAATAAGTTCACAGTTGTCAATATTTTGCCTGGACGACAGTATAACTTCAGAGTTTTTGCTAAAAATGACATGGGTCTTTCACCACCCTCTGAATCCCCTGTGTTTTGAAACCAAGAAGGAAAAAGGTTTGTGCTTCTGAATTAATTCTCAATTTCATTAAATTGTGGTTCCTATTTAGGATTGACAACTACTGAGAGGTACAGATGCATATTATCACAAAAGCTGCTTCAGCATATCCCGTCTCTTCTCAAATTTAAAATCACTGCGAACCAAAACAAATCTGGTTGCACTTTAGAAGATTTAATTTAGAATAAGACGTAGGTATCCCTCCACTACTTTGCACCTCATAAATGGAATGAATTACAGATTTTATAACTCAAATGTTTCACCCCACTGGCTTATTTTAAATGTTTACCTTTGAATCTACTTAGGCATATTAGTGATCTCTGTGATTGTCTCTGATGCTGTCTGTGCTTTTGTTATGCCTGGCTAAGGCTATGTTCTTTGTATGTTATGTGCTTTTGTCTGGTTATGCTTGTAAGTCCTTTTGTTTTCTCTGGCTATGTTTGCTTTTCATTCTCTCTGTTGTATGTGTGCACTTCAGTCACAACACCGCTGCTGTAATAATGTTTACAGACAGCCGAAGTAAAACCAGAATGTAACCCTGCAAAATCTTGCTTACAAGTAAAGGTATGTTGTGCAGTTTGTTCCATTGTCTGGACAAGTCTGATACATTTTTAAAGGATTACATCGATTTAGTAATGTGCCATGTTGGGGAACTCACGAAGGAGTGTAAAAAAAAAAAAAAAAAAAAAAAAGAAAGGTCAAAATCTAAACAGCAGAGGCAGACATATCCCAACTTTTAGTCTTTAGACAGCGTCAAGCTCCAAAAATGTTCTATCCTGCATTTCCCATAATGCAACTCAACAGCCGTACTCCTTGTGATGGATAAGGGAGAAAGAGTTATATATATATATATATATCTTAATCACACTGACACAAAATTGATGTGTTTTTTTTAATCACAAAGGGTTCAAATTCTTATAGCAAGTATATTGTGGTAGGTACTCGTTTCTCTCAGAACATGGATGGTAATCTCTTTTTCAGAAACACAAAAGAAAAAAATCTCTGAAAAAGAAGTTGCTACTGACTTACAGAAGTTCAAGGAACAGCAGCTAGCGTGGACATGATGCAGGACTTTGATTAGTGATTCTATGTTGAGTTAGGTAAAAATGTCCTACAAGGTCACTTGTACAAACTTAGTCCTGACCCCTTACAAGTCTGTAAAATTCTAAACTTTATGCACTTGTTTATCTTTCAGAAAAGTTCAAACTTAACATGCCAGAGAAAAAATCCTTGGACCTCCAGTCACCTCCATCATTTATCGTTCCCCTCAAGAGGCGTGCACCTCCAAAGGGGTACGAGTGCCACATGAGCTGTGCAGTTAAGGGTGATCCAGCTCCACGTGTGACATGGTACCGCAACAATATCAGCCTGAATACCAACCCCAACTACCACATCACCAACGTATGTGGAGTCTGCTCCATGCTCGTACTCAGGGTGGCACCCAAAGACCACGGCGAATACAAAGTCGTCATTGAGAACAAACTGGGGATAGCCGAGTCCTCAATGATGCTGAATGTCAGAGGTATAAAGTGTACAAGTTTTAAGAATTGCACATTTTTTCTGAAGAGAATGACAGATGAAACATTCAAGTGGACAACCTGAGAGTATCAATATTTCTCTTTACAGAGTGAAGAAAAGCGCAGCTGCTAGACAGAAGCTGAACCAACTGATTCTTGACTGTGTTTAAATCACTTACACTTTCATTTAAATTTAGAGACAAAAACTTACTCCTTTACCCACTGGTGTGATGCTCCCACTATTTAAATATCAATTATTATCAATTATCAACTTTAGAAAGTTCTTGTGTGTTTTGGGAAAATGTTATTCACTGTACTATTAAACTTTAAAGATATTTCAACACCTTGCTTCTGCTTACTGAAGATCTGGTCAAATACGCTGCTGGGTTTAGTGATTTCAAATTATATGAAACAATCATACTTATACCATTATTTTTTTCCATAGCCCTTAAACAGAGTTGCAGTCACGAAACACTTCTGCCATGTTCAGACCAAAAGCTACGTGAGTTTTCTGCCTGACACGATTACAAAAAAATTCAATGGTAAGATGCAAACAAACAAGAATTGGTGCCGGGCAACACAAATGACCCACATGTGCAGAATTTGCTTAATTCACATATTTACTGTGTCATGAAAGCCTATCCTTCCTCCTCTAATCCTGATAAATGCAAACTCCATTCAGAGAACAAGCATTTTAAAAGTTGTCTGTCTCTTGCAGTCAGACTTGACAAAGCATGAATTCAAACTTTTTGCAAATCTGCATTATGACGTAGTTATTTCGGCACCTTTTTTATTCGTTCATTGCAATTACATCAAAGCAAAATCTAAGCATATTTTAGGTTCATGCCACTGTAGTAAGAAACTTGACTTTGACACAGAAATTTTGAAACTGGCACTCACCGAGAGACAGATGGACAGGCGCTCCGCCGCTGAGATGGAATGCCAGTAGTTGTTGTCGATTCGAGAAATCCTGGCACTGACTGATCCTGGCTAACAGGTTATCAAACCGGGCCCTGGTCAGCCTCAAATAGCGCTGGAAGCAGCTGTCATCCAGATGCAGCCCTGGAGAAGACAATGAAATTCACCACGCTGTGTGCACCTGGGTTTTATGTTATGAACAAACATGTCAGTGTTTGGTTTTCTGATACATCTGGGACTTTAACAACAGGCACAAGGCAACAGTGGAGAGGCCAAGTCCATCCCCTTCCAGTGGACCACCATTGGACCAATTAAAAAAAAAAAATGAAGAGCAGTCAATGTGAGAGACATGATTTTTTGATCCTGTTAGAATTGTGCCATTAATTACACATATGATGTTTGTCAGTTTTAAAGATAATTTTACATGTCAAGAAAGTTGCTGTTTGTTGAGGTATGAGACTGTGAGGATACGTAATTAGAAAGACTACACACCAAGAAGTTGCATCAGTGACATCATGACTTTCTCCCCCCACAATCTAACGTTAGCCACTAAAGCTACGATGCCTGTGTGTTTTCATTCCAGGATGTAGTCACACTTGTTCTTTCGCCTCTCAGCTGATTAAATGACCAGGAGTCACTGGATAAAACACTTCAGGTAAGATAACATTACAAAGGAAGCAATACTGGTGTTGGTGAGGTATATTGTGTGAAACGAGCAGTTTCACAAAATTAAACCATGACAAACCCAACAGAAACTGCAAATCTGACCAGTAAAAGTCCTCCTTTAAATTGACAAACGTCATATGTGTAATTCATGATTACCATCTGCTTCCGTTATTTTTTCCTAAATAAGGTCCTAGGGGGCATGCCGGAAGGGGAGGGACTTCACCCCACTATAATGGTTATTTAGGTCATGGCTGATGACAAAAAGAAATGGCGTGAGAAAACATTGTTGGTATCTACATGGCGGTAACAGAGCAAAAATTATGTTCACGTTTAGTCTAACCACACCATTAAAGGAAACCCTGTGGAGTTATCGATTACTTTCTCACTCTGAAGATGAAGACAATTAGCATGCACCCTGATATATCCTATCACTTTTCCTGGGTTTGTAAATTTCTACTGGAGTAAATAGGATACATGCTCACGTAGAGATCAGACAGCTTTCAAAAAGGGAATCATTTTTGCTTAAAATGAAAGTTTTATGATTGTCTTTCAAATGGCACATGTTGCACTAATAGCTTTATTTAGTTAGTTTAATTACTGTTGTTTCTGCAATACAGAACAGGAGAGTTAAAATAAAAATTCCTCTGTTCCTGTTTGGGAGTATTTTGGGTTTAGTCTGTCTGATAAAGTTGAGCTTCTCCTAACTACAAAAGCATTCAATCAGCTTAATGATTTTATTCAATTGCCAGTCTGCCAGCAACACCTGTCCATCATCTCTGTTCAGCCAAATGATGTGTCAGCATCCACTGTGGCAACAAGTGTCATCAAGCCATCCAGCAAGATTCTATGGAGGAAAAGGTGCTTATTTCCTATCAATTTATTATTCTATGAGCCATAAGCCGAAAGTATTTTAACTCAGCAACTCAGCTAATTACATATTAGACACACTGTACTGTAGGCTCAACAATGTCATACATGGTACACGCTATAATGACTTCTATTACCAGCAGCTCAGCTTTTATGCTTTTGTTTTGTTCCTTATACCCCAAAGAAAAGTCATGAAGGTTTGAATGTATGAAAAAACAGATACCGCCCAAGCCTACTGGGAACAGTGGTTCATGTCTTCTTGTCTCAATGGTTTCATACTGCTCCACTGATCAATGTCAGCCAAGACACACTAAGAAATGTACAGTGTGCACAACTAATTTGAAAATGATTAAACAGCACCCTCTTAAGGTGAATCCGCAGCCTGGTCAAGTGTGAGTAAGTTTATGAGTGAGTCACAACCTACAACAAGCCAGTTCTATGAGGTGCATCTTGTTTGGCATGAGAATGGCATCAGAGGTGGGAGGTTATTACATGACATGGTGTTCTTTGACACCGTGTCAAAGAACCAGCACAAAGTGTTATATCTGCCCCCAGCCTCAGAGAGAAGAAGAGCTGAGTGAAAAAGAAGAACTGTGTTAATGTTAAGCCTCATTTGAAGCCAACTAAATAACGACAGTCATAGGTCAGATGCTGGAAACTGTTTTTTTTTTTCCATGTTGCTTTTTTTGGAAGTTTATGCTGCAGTGCAAGCTGCCTTAGCCGTGGTGTTGTATGGAAGCGGGCTGGTTCTGCTCTGTGATTGTCGTTGCCACTAATTTATTTGATAGATATGCCCTGAAGGTAACAATATTGCTATATGTGGAAAACAAATGGTCAAACTGCCGAAAAGTATGTGATTGGCAAAGCTGTGTAACTTTGATTAGCATCATTTAGGCTACCAGATACAGTGCACTGTGTGCTCTGTGGCTGATTTAGTTAATTTAGAGACAACATCCAGATTTCTTTCCCCATCAACCAATCAATTAGTTGAAGAGTAGGTAGAATTCATGTCGACCAAGATTTTCTTTGGCTGACAGCCCTAGAGCGATCATTGCAAATAGCGAATTTGCTATGTTTCAGACACCTCACAAACCCCCACAGGCAGACATGCTTGCATCACATGAACATAATTTAAGCATCATCTTACAGGCGGGTCATATCAGCAGAAATGTTCATTTCAGGCTGATACTGATTACATTTTAAAGCATTTAGCGGCTGATACAAACAACTTTCTGATATTTTTGTTTTACTTCAACACCATTGCATTTAGGAGAGAAATACTGCAATATTTACTCCTCGTGAAAGCTTATGAAATATGCATTAACACAAATGAAAAAAACACATAACTGGACATACTGTAGTTAAACTTGGGCACTTGGGGGGGTTAGCTTTAAAATTATAATGCTGCTTACACATTTAAACTCTATGAAGTTTAATTGCTACTGATGCACTTTTATTTAGCTAGAGTTTTGAATTGGATATTTTTAGACTGTGGTACTTTATTTCAGTGGGGGTGGGGGGGGGGTCTGAACACTTTTTCCACAACTGCTGTTACATAATATGCTGTCACCCCCCCCCCCCCCCCCCCCCCCCACCCCCAGCAGTTGCTTTGAGTATTATGGGGGTCCAATGACTGACTAGGTCAAAGAGTCTAACCTGCAAAAAGCAGAGAGGCCACACTGCGCTTCATCCATCTCACTGAAGACACACATCTCACTTCAAGTCTCTGTCCAGTCCCCCTCCTGCTGCTGCTGCTATCATGGCCAAGCGCAAGTCAAAGAAGCCTCAACAAGAGGACACTTCCATTTTGTTGGACTCCTCTGTGCCACAGTCCAAGAGACGGATAAACTCCTCTGCTTTTTCTCCAGCTCTGTTGTGCATCATCATCTTCACAGTCGGGGCCTGTCTAACGGGGTGGTTTTGTGTACAGCAGCAGTACAGCATTGACCAACTGTCGGAGTCGTTGACAACAATGCAGAGGAGAATCTCAAACCTGCAGCAGGTGATGATGACGGACTCTCAGGTAACTAAGTTAGTTAACTTTCTCACGCGTGTTTTCTGCTGGAATGGCCAAAAGAGTTACAGTTTCTTATTCTGTTACGTATTGTCATGTAACAAAGTGAAATTAAATCGACAACTGTTTTTTTTTTTTAAGTTATCTGTCACAGCATGATGTGTCGCTATAAATAAACGGCTGCCTTAAGCTAGCTAAAGAAGGGAACTCTATATTTGCGAAATTCTCGCGAGACTTGTATGCCTTATCGCTTCATGGTGCACGTTGTACAAACTGATTGGATTTTATAATGTAAGAACGGTGCGGTTAAAATTTGGGTAGGTTTAGAGACAAAAAAACCCACTTGGTTAGGGTTAGGTATAGATTGTGGTTTGGGTTAAAATGATCACTCTCGCGAGATTTTTCCACGGGTCTGGGCTTCCCTTTCAGACACGTCGAGAGAGAACGTGACTTACCGGAAATTGGTGATTGCCCTTCAAAAGAAAATAATTTCTGTTCTCATTTTTGAATGAATTAATAAATACCAACGAAATAACACATAAATAGCAATTTGTATAACAAATGTTCCGTGAGTCACCGGTAGTTTGTGCCATATATAGGATAATATGAATGAAACTGTTAGTCACTGCGTTTACTTTGAAAAGCCATGGCTGAGAGATATTTTAAAGTGGCTGGCTTGACACTTATAGTAACACTTGTTATTTTTAACACGTGTGAGCACTGTGAACAGGCTCGTGGTCACGTTTTAGTTACATTACAGAGCCCCAAAAGTTATTGAGAAAAAATGATACGAACAAATTAAAATTGCAAGATATCTTTCATTAGTCAACTTTCATTATTTCATTGTTATTTTTGCTACTAGTTGCTTTCTGTCATGGTACACACAGCAGTTTCACAGTAGTTTTAACTATTTAAAGTTTTATTTAATTTTTATATCATCTATTTTAAAAGCCTTTTAACTTTCACAGTCTTATGCCATCTGTTAACATCTATCGGTCCAGTGTGTGACCCAGACCCAGGGAAGCCACTGGGACCAACCAAACAATTTTACATGGTTGCACATGTGCAGTCCAGTGTGACTATGTAACACCATGGTCCTGAAGGAACGCTGTTTAGTTTCACTGTGTTCTAGGTGTGTATGGTTGAAATGACAAAGGCAGATCTAATTTTTTAATCAAATACCTGACAGATCAAGGTACTTTATCACATGGATGCAAAAATCAAACAAAAAAGATGAGAATTCCCATTCAGTGGTTTGTAAGACTGCTTGCAATGGTCTAATAAACCCAGAGATATTAAAAGGATAGCACCAGGGTATAAATGATATTCTAATTTCGCTGACAGTTGACAAATGTATATCATCTTAAATCTATATGTTGTCAAAATACAACAGCTCTACTTGCCACAGGAATATGACAACTCAGTCTGACATAAATCAATGACAAGAACAGATTTCAAATGTTTGAACTGAGTTGAACCACACTACTAAATCATTTCTCTCACTCTCTAGAGTGATGCAGGGTTTGGTGTGGAGGAGAGGATCTTTGCCCTGGAGGAGGCCCAGAAACAGGCTGAGGAGAAGGCTAAGGTTGCCCTGGCAACATCAGAGAAGTTGAAGAACTCCGGGGTCTACTCACAGCTTTTGGCCCTCCACGATGAGATGGACATCCGACTGGCTGAGATGAAGCAAGTGTCCGTGTCCGTCACAACTCTGCAGGCCATGTTCAAGAATCAGAGTGAGCAGTTTGAGGCCATGAAGCGGAGCGTAGCAGCTGGTCTGAGCTCCAGCTTAGCACTGGCTCAAAATGTAGCTGGACTGACCAGTGCTGTGGCCAGTGCATCCTCCAGGACTGACAAGCATGCCACATTAGTGGAGTCTCTTAATGCACAGTTAGAGGGACAAGCCTCAGAGCTGGATGAGCTGAAAGAGTCAATGGAGCTTCACAGTGCTGCACTTTATACAAACAACCAGGAGATAAGCGCAATAAAGTGAGCTCAGTTTTTTTGTAGGTATTACCTTCAGTAGATGACTGTCAGCACACAGTTTGGAGTACCGGTCTAGCTAAGCAATGTGCTGCTGTGGATAGGGTCAGCAGCGAAACACATTTTATTCACCTAAAAAAATCAATATCAACCACTTTACTTTGCCTTCAGAAAGACTTTTCAGATGGGAAACTGCCGTTATATAACCAAATATCACTCTCTGCAAAGCCATCATACTCCTTTAGCAAAAACTATAATAGCCATGCAGAACACAGGTGTTGCTTGTCGCTGAAGTCACAGAGAAACACAAACAAACTGACCAATCAAGGCAATGCTGGACCAGTAACTCCCTTGCTCTGCTAGGTAAAATTATTGTTTCTGCCAAAGGAGTCTGGTGCCTTTGGAAAAAGCAATATGTTTTGTTGTCACCCCCTCTCCAGAGCAGTACATTGCCTAGCTTTTTTACACTGGTCCTACTGCTTCTCCAAACTGGCGGCGTGCCAATGCGATCTACTGTAGGTATTAAATGGAAAAGTACCAAATACAACACCACTTTAAAAAATCCAAACTGTCCTTTTAATTTCTGTTGTGTACATGTTTTTCAGGGAGCTTGTGGAGACTAAACAGACCATGCGTGCCCAGGCATTAGAAGAGATGCTCAATTCAGTACAGATGACTCTGGATGAGCAGTTTTTCACTTCACAAACCCTCCACAGCAGCGTCATGGCTCAGCTTCAGACTTTTTACACCCAGGTATAGTCATGCTACTCTTACACGACTATTGTTTCAAATACCTGATTATTTGAAGTATTGTGCAAAAGTGTACATTCTTTTACAAGTTGCATCTGCTGAATTCCATTAAGATAAGTAACAAATAACACATCTGTCTGTCTCAGTTGGCGAATGCTCCTTCAAAAAAACTTAAGTCAAACGTGGAGGGCTCAGCAGAAGAAGAGCTCATCTCGACTACAGCACTGAACACCACTGAGGTGCAGGAGAAGCTGGAGGATGAGGAGGAAGAGGCTGAGCAGGAGGATGCTGAACATGAAGCAGAGGAGGAGGCAGAGGAGGAAGAGGAGGTAATGCAGCCACTGGAACAGGAAGAAGAGGAGGAGGATGTTACAGAGGAGCAAGATGAAGACAACATTACAGAAGAAGATGAGGAAATTACAGAAGAAGAGGAAGACGAAAAACAGAAGAGGAAGATAAAACTACAGAGGAAGAAGAGGAAATTATAGAAGATGAAGAAGAAACTACAGAAGAAGAAGAAGAGGAAATTATAGAAGATGAAGAAGAAACTACAGAAGAAGATGAGGAAATTATAGAAGATGAAGAAGATGAGGACGTTACAGAACAGAGTGAGGAGGAGCAGGAGGAGGAAGCAGAAGAGGAGGACACAGAAGAGACTGATGACTTTTTGGACGAGTCTTTGGAAGAGGAGGAGGTATTCGATGAAGATGAGGAAAGCTGGGAGGCTGAAGAAGAAGAGTCAGCTGAACTAAATTATGACGACTTCATGGATGAAAATGAGGGGGACGAGTAGCTGTAATGCTACTTTTCCAGTAGATGGATCAACTGTACATCAGTGCAGTTCACCATTTCCTTTAGTACACAAGACTGTGATTTTTAAGTCTTATTTAAATGAATGGGAACCATTTTTACAACCAGCACACTGTCTTTGACGAGTAGCTGCTAATGATTAGTATTAGTTTTATTATTATTATTTTATTGTGTGGTTGTCTGACATGTAGATTGTGTCAGATGAGCTGTCCATCCCTAAAAAATATGAAGAATTTTGTAGAAAACTTTGATATGAAGTCTAATATCAGCCTTTTTTTAAATATTTTACTTCTCTTTGTATTATGGTCTCGTTAGAAATTACTTAAATTATATAAATTTAAGTCTTGACAGCAAGTATTGCTATATGATTGCTTTTGTTAGTTTAATATGAAATATACATAATATAAAAATTGGGACAGATTGGAAGAAAACAATCATACAAAGACAGGGTTCCTTGGTCAGACCTGAAAATGGCTGTACCTGTCCATTACAGCAGCAGGGTACTGAGACTTAAGTATCTAAGCAAAGTAATTCCAACACAAGAAACAAAACAAAAACAAGTATTTCAAATTAAATAGACTGATTCCATCCATTTACAAAAGAAAAGATTAGAGTATAAAAGCAGGACATGTCAATTCTCTTTACAATGTGAAAGAGAAAATAAACGTGACTGTATTTATAGCTTGAAATTTAAGACAAGTACATACGGGGTGCCTCTCACTGCAAAGTTATTTATGGTACTGTACTAGTGCACATGCTGTGGACATGTGGTTACATATGATTCCACTGGTACATACTGTTCTCTTGTCATCAAGCCCTTTTGTGAAAAGGTTAAAGTTCTATTTTCTGCCAGCAGGTGGTGCCTGATTACTACCATAATGATGAAGAATAATCAACAGTAACAGAAGAACCAAACTTTTTTTTTTTTTTTTCCTAAAGAAAGAATCTGTGAGTGCCTTGATTTTGTCTTGGTTGCATTATTACTAAAAAAGGGAAATTCTGTTTAGAACTGGCTACATCTATCTTCCTTCTCATGATATGCAGACTAGAGTTTCCCCTCTGTGACATCCTGTCTGAACTGACACTGATTGAATGGCAACAGCAGCCACATGTCATTTATTTGAAATGACTGACTCTTCAGCTGCCTTGAGATTGCATTTTAAAGACAGTGCTAAATAAAGCCCAGAGACCAAACAACCAGTTAGTGGTGATTTTGTTTTTCAACGAATTTCTCAGGAACAGTAAAAAGGGAACATGATAGCCAGGTGGAAACAAGTTGAAACGTATGTTAAATGCAGAACAGTTTTCAGGTATCAAGTCAAAATCTCTTAGGAAATTTACCTGTTTTATGTTAAAGTCATTTTTTTATCTTTACAAGGAAAATGCAGCACTCTGATCAGTGTTGATATTATGTCAATTGAAGCAATAAATTCCTCAGTGTGCTATGTTGACCAAGAAAGCTGAGTCCTCCTGCTTGCAGAGCCATGCCGGCAGTGCCTACATGTACCAGGAGGCATTGCGTGCGAGCTTCTGACGTCCCTGCTCACATTGCTGTGTGTCACAACCCTCACAATCTTATAGCAAACACACTCACTCAAGTTGACCCTGGCCTGCACAGATTTGATCACAATGCATGCCAATTAGATTTGTGTACAATTAATTCTGACTTCCACTGACATCATGCACATGTGGCTGCCGCAGTTTTTAAAGCCAGGTGCATCAGTTGCTCTCCAACGTCTGCAAACATCTGGCTGTCGCCTGATCAATGAGTTGACTGGCTCCAACTGGATCATTAGTTTTACATACATACACCACGTGTTGGAGAAAATCCCACTTTTCTGTGTAGCTATAATATTTAACACTAGATATATTAGTCTTATGTTGTGCAATGAAGGTCTAATATGTTAACAAGCATATATTGTGTGGTTGATAATAACAGAGGTTATTTTTATAGCACTAATCAAAACAACCAGTTACAAAAAGGATCATGGAACAGTAGGAGGAACTCGTCTGCTTCAACTTCATTGATCAGATCTTCAGTGATCAAGAACACATGCTTCATTTCTTCAGCCGTAACTCTCCGGACGTGGTCTGCAAACTACAGGTGGCTCTAACAGGATGTGAATATTTCTGCCATTTCCTGTATATTCTCTGAAGACTGTTGGAAACTGTCCATCCTCACTGCCACTTTCTGTCACCACCTCCTGCTGCGGCGGCCTGGTCTTGTCTACTTTCCTGGCGAGGCACAGTTCATCTCAAACAAGCCTATTACTTTGTTAGTCAGAATATAGCATTAGTTGACAAAATAATCTTCAAGCAAGAGCAACAGAATTTGGAGCAGGAGAGCTCCGCTTTTCTGGTCAATCTAGCACGCACTCAGGAATTCAGTTCTTCAATTTACTATATTTATCATCAACACTGACTGGACATCTTCATTAAAAAAAAAAAAAAATGATGCAGTCCATGCCTTGGTGGCCAAATGGTTACAGTTCACGCCACATGGCTGCAGCATCCCCAGTCTGATTCCAGATGATGACCTTCATTGCATGTCATAATCTTCTCTCTCCCGTTTCCTGTCTGCCTCTGCTTCTGCTATCCTATAGACCCTTTTATTGTCGACATAATCTGTTGCACGTGCAACAGAAGTAAGGGTCTCCCCCAGTCATCCAGACGAGTTATGAAGCTGCAAATGTTGAATTAAACATTTTACCAGCACCAAAATCACCAAAATGTCTGGTTGTTGCGTACACGATATGTCAGAATCGTTATTCCACTGGTTGACTTAAAGCAAAAAGAATATTGGTTTAAGCTGTACAGAATTCTGACAGGATCACGACTGTTTGAGAGCAATCGGAGGCATCTATGGCTGCAAGCTATTAAACATGTTGACTGGACTGAGGACGCGATCTAAGTTGCTCGTGTTTGCAGCGCCCATTGACAAGCTGTTGTCATACTTCTGTTGCCAAAGTGTGCGTTTCAGCTTGCTCATCATTTACAAACTGTAAAAGGGTCTATAAAGGCTAAAAAAAAGCTGAAAAAATAATCTTAAAAAAAGATAATGAAGTGCTTACACATGTACAGTTACACATTTAGCTCAAAATATGGGTGAAAAAAACAAGTATAGTATTTGTCCAGCAAGAAAAGAAAAGAATCCCCCTTTATAAAAAAAAAATATATGCTGTGGAGCAGTTGCTCGTGAAATGCCACATGCACCTCATCAGTATCACTGTTAGAATACAAATTTTTGAGTTTTTAATGAATTTTCATTTTCAATTCTATGATCAGATTGCAGCAGGTGCAGGCAAGATTTGCTCTGACGGCCAACTCTGACTTGAGCTGAAATTAATTGGAAGCAAATGGAGACAAAACGATGCACCTGGTGTGAATCACCACCTGAGACCGCAAAACACTTGTCAGCCCTCCAACATTCAAGATTGTTTAAGATGTGTGTTTAACCCGTACCAAATATTTTGGGTGAAAACCATCCAGTGTCAAGATATTTGCTATGAAATATATTTGTCACATTCCATAAGCATTTACAAAATGAGTGACGCACAGATAGTGCTCTCCTCCTTTAGATTCCCTTTTTAGGAGAATAAACTGCAAACAAATGACCTGTGCTCACTTAATGAAAGCAGCTCTGTCATGAAACATACTCAGAATGGTATGTAAGCTCGTCTTAACTGTCAACACATGCAGCCTCCATGATTTAATTTGAGAGATCTAACAGATTTTACTCTCAGCATAGTATGTTTGTGTATCTGACCAACCTGTTGTTTTTTTATACACTCTTATCTCACCTTAACACAAACCCCCGAGTGTTTTCCATCTACTGCATGTATTTTAAGTTTTACTTCCACATTCAAATGTACATTTTACTGAGAAGTTGTCATTTTTAACAGCTGGGTTTCCCCTTTGTAAAACAAACCACTCTTATTTTTAATGCACAGGGAAGTACACTGTCACCAACATGATTCTACTTCTCTGTGCATTACATACAGTATCATAATAAAATCATTTTCACATTTACATCCTTAGAAACTATCCCAAAAACATTGTTTGTTGATTGTTAGAATTTTTTTAAGTGGGGCTGTATGATGTACTTATCTGTAGTTAGTGTATTACCTCCAGTAGATGCTGATTGACATGCCCCCGGTTTCGAGAAGCAGCAGGAGTACTGGTGCAGGAAATTAAGCAATGTACAGCTGTGGATGGGGTCAGAAGCAAAATATATTTTAGCCACATAAAAAAAAAAACACCTAAAAAATAAAAATCTATATCAGTATGCTAAATTTAGAATGTTTTCACTGCTTTAAATTGACCTCAGACAGAATTTTCCAATGAGAAACCACCATTATATAAGCCAGATATGGCTCACTTCAAACCAACCAGACTCCTTTGGCAAAATGAGTAATTTTACTTTGCAGAACACAGGAGCTGCTGGTCTACCGCTGCCTAGATTGGTTAGTTTGTTTGTGTTATTGTGGGGCTTCAGTGAATCTGAACACTCCAGAAAACACAAACCATCCCTTTGAATTTGACGCCACATTGTGGAATTGAATTTTCATAATAGTCACGATATTGATAATGGAAAATGTCGTGGTATGTGTTTATCTCTTCCTCTCCTTCTTAGGTAAATACCTCATGCAACTTCACTTAAAATAATCAGAACTATCTCTTTAAAGAGCGGGTTAAAAAATGTTTTGACAGGGTAATCTTTCTACCTTACTTTAAAAAATGTATTAATTTCTGAAACAGGTAAGGAGAAAAAGTTTTGGCAGGTGAAATAATACTTCTTGTCGGGATAATTTACTATTCGGGCAGATGGCAGGATGGCAGACAGGTGGACGGCAGTCAGAGGACACCTGCTGGACGGAACAGGAGGAAAAACCAGCAGTCCAACGCAACATCAGGATGGCAAAACGAAACTTACATGAAGCTATGTTGCTATGGTGATGTTGTATTGTTTACAATGAATGGAATAAAATAAATCAAATAAAATTGTTTTGTGTGTATTATTATTTATGTAATTATCATAGCAATGTATGTGGCTGTAAACTATTATATTTCAAACTTAAACTTAATGTTAAATTCCCTGCAGAATGTAACGTTGTGCATTCATTTCCAACACAGATAGTGAAAGGAGAACTGCATTTTGTGTACCCTGTCTGCATGTTTGCGTATGTCAGCCTTTCCTGTAACATCTTGCTACAATTTAAAGTTATGGTCATATAATTCCAGGTGTTGTTGCACCAGAATGATTTGCTTCTTGTTGTCCAGATCGGCCATGTTTTCTCCGTGTGTGAGGGGGCTACATCACATCCGGTTGTAAATTCCATCGTGGAGGATAAAAAAATTTAAAAAGACCGGTACATAAAAAGTTGCCGTCGACCATTACTGCCAACAGTATTCTCTGCTGGCCTCACAAAATGTTACAGTCCTTCTCTCAGCCACTAAAATGATACCCGGCTTGCCGTCCACCATCTGAATTCATGTGAATGCAACATTACAAGTCATGAACACATGAGAGAAGACAAATTAGATCAGACTTAGAAAAGGGTCTTAGGGCTTCCGTAGCCTAGTACCTCATTTCCACTTTATAACAAAAAAAAAAAAAAAAGAAAAGAAAAGTATATTAAATCACATTTATTTTTAATTTACAGGAAAGTGCAATATCACCAACTTAAGCATACTTCCCTGTGCCTACATACAGCACCAAAATAAGACAATTTTTAAAATTTACATCGTTTAAAAACCACCCCAAAAGCACCATTATTGAGACTAATGATGCTTTACTTTTTCCATTTTTGCTGAATGACCCTCTGAGTCTCTTGAGAGCCCTTGTGAACAATACTGCTGTCAGATCCTTGTGTCCACTCATACACACTACAGCCCGCCTACTCCCCAGTCCCACCACTTCCTCCACAGCTCTCACACTTGTGTAGTTCTTTCACTCTCATCAGATATTCAGTGTCTCACCATCACATGAAGATCACACTTTAGAGTTTTCTAACTTTAACTAAGGAGACAGCCACATCTGAATTCCACATCAGTGGATAATAAACATCATCCTTCATCTGCTTTGCTGCTTTTTTGTTGAGGAACTTTTATAATAAAAACTTTTTGGAAGTACTTTGGACCACATTACAGCTGCATGAAGACTGTAGCAGCTCGGGAGCGATGTCATCTCTACTTTCTCACAACAAAGATCAGCCGCGCGTTAGAAAGTCGCTCTCTGACTCATCTCCAACTTCATCCGCTGCCACCACCAAGAGCCTGAGGGTGAGTTCTAATTGTCTCTTAATGTTTACAGTGTCTGTTTAGTGAGAGGAAATGCCATGCTGACAAAATTGTCTGACATAATGTCTCTGTAACAGGCCACAGAGGTATTCCTGTGTGTTTGTGTGCTTTGCCATGGAATCTTTGGATGTTTACATGATCAATGGAAAATTAAGTGTAGCCATAAATGACCTCGTACTGCCTCATTTGAAATGAACATGAGTCCCTTTTTCGGGAAACACTGTTTACAGATGACAGCTGTTGGGCTGCAGCTGTTTTCAGCATTACAGTATCTTCCTTTTTAATATGCTGCAATCAGTAGGATGTAAAAACAGAGTTTGGTGTAATCAGTGACTCTTCAAGTGTTCCTGTAAAGTTGTGATGACATTTTATGCATTTATTCTGTGGACATATAAAGAATTACAGATGGTGCTGTTGGCATTCCCAAATTTTATCAGCGTATTCAATCAAATAATGCACTGCACTTGCTTTTTTGAATGAGACATAGGCTACAGCTTTAAGGCTGGATTGTACCAACAAGGATGATTTTATTAAACCCCATTAAATCATTTTAATAATTATGTTAAACTATCTTTAAATTAAAAAAGATTATATTTAAGCCTCACTTTAAACCTCAGTTTAGTCTGAACTCTGAACCTAAAGTCCAGTTTAAACTTTGCTCGAGTATTTACTCTAAACTGTTGTTTTGAGATGGACTGAGCAAGATAATCAAGTTCCTCAAATAAAATTAAAGGGACAGAGTTTTATGTTGCATCTCTTTCTTTCACTCCACTCGATCTGTTAAAACAGTCTGCTGGTTGCTGTCAGGCAGTCTCTTTTTCTTTACTCTGCTCTTGTCTGTTTTTACTCTTGTATTATTTGGCCATACTGCTTCATTAATTCTTCAAGTTTTTCTTCTCAGGACAAGAAATAAGAACTTCCCTGCAGAGCCATCGTGAGTAGGCTATCTAGGTTAATTAACATTTTATCTATCAAGAAAACAACAACAATGTAATGCTTGTTAGTTAGTCACAATTTTTATTTATCCAATATTTTTTCATTAAAGAGGAGAAATTAGAGCTTCTCTGCCAAGACATAATGAGTAGGCTAACTGACTTTTTAGCGAGCTAGCAAAACATTAACTTTGTGTTAATGTTTTAGCAAGTAATGTATTTTTTTTTAAGGAATGCAGAGCAGCTGATGGAACAGTTAATGGATCCCCCCCCCCCCCCATATTATACATACTAGGCCCCCAGTGCTTGAATTTAGTTTGTGTTTGGTTATTTTAATTTGGGTAAACAAGCATCTTCATATTAAATAAAGTCTATTTCATTTCACTTTACATAAATAAACTTAGATTTACTAAATGAAGACCATTTTTAAATCTACAACAGTGCTTTAAATTTCCTCATTTTAAACCTAGTTTTGCTTAACTTTCATTAGGATTAATCTTAAATTAAATTAAACTTTGTTGGCTCAACCCAGTCTAAACATTACATTACATTATAATTAGGTGGTTTTATATTACTTTTTGGGGCATTTGCCTTTATTCTTAACAGTGTACCAGGGACATTGTGGTATAATGACATGCATCTTGGAGCCCCCGGCCACTGTGACATCCTGGATAATAACGGTTTTCATCTCTGAAAACACTTTGACATGCTTATAAAGGCTCACATAAACTGTGAAACAAAATTACACATTGATGTGCCTGAGCACGGAGGAACAAAACTTGCAAGTGAGACAGAGGCAAAGTTGTAATGAGCAGTTAGTCATATCTGTTTATGTAAACTAAGAATCCACTTGGGAAGGATTTAAATGTAGAGACACAGAGAGAGGGACACAGGAAGAGAGTATGGAGAGAGAGAGAAAACAGTGGGTGAAAGACAGGATGACAGGGAACAGAGAGAAGGAGGGATAGAGTGCTCAGAACTGGCCTGTGGGAACTCGGACGCTGTATTTATGGATGTTTATCTCTCTGCTGGTCCTACGGGAAGCTCACATTTTCCACTTGGGAATAGCTGGTCAGCAGGCAAGAAGTTCCTCATGAGATCTAAAGAGGCTGGAGGACACAGACGCTCACGTACAGTACATGGGATAAAATGTCACTAAAGCCCGTGTTTCCATCAGCATCTGTTTATATGCGATGTCGCTTAATCTAAACCAGAGCTTTTCCCAGGTCTGCGTACTGTATATCATTAATGACTGTTTGCTAAGCACATCCAAGTGTCCAGAGACAGCCTGAGAGGAGCTTACATCAGAGTCTGGTGAGGATCCAGAGATGTTGTAAACGTCTGAGCAGACTCGTATCACTGTGTTTACACGTAGTGTCTGTAGCTTGAAGCCCTGTTTCTGCTTTAGAGGAATCCACTAGTCAGCTCCAGTATTTAGTTTAGACACTGTGGTCACCAGTCTGCTTTTTGCTTTGGTTTATGTGGCTGTCACAATAAGGCTAAATGGTACTGCATGTACTGTCTTAGAAGTAATCCGGTGCATCTGTATTTCTCTGATGTAGTGTATGAAGTAATTGCTACAGGCAGTATAATTACCTCTTACAAGTTGGTATATTTTGATTGTTAGCTCTGATGAATGAAATGAAACTGAAATAGTGAGTCTCATTAGCTCTTCCTATGACTAATATGATGAAAGGGTAAGATGAAGAGGATGGGTTCAGCAGGTTCAGAGAGGATATATTGCAACTCTGGGATTTCTGTCTACTTCGTGTGCTGTTTTATATCTTGTCTTACTGCCATTTTATCTTTTTATGTAAAGCACTTTGAATTCCCTGGTTGCTGAAAAGTGTTATGGAAACAAGATTAAGAGTCTCCAGTAAAGCTAGTGTCTCTGTGAGACTGAACTTAGGCCAACGCTGGTGCAGTGTGCCAGTATTATGTTTTGTCTCGCCTATAGGCGTGAAAAGTACATGGATTGTCATTCCACAGTCAAGTTAGCAAACTGGGGGGAAAGTTCCCTGGGGCAGCTCGTAGCCACTGAACATCAGTTTGCTGATGCTATCATGCAAACCTTTATTTTCACTAAAAATCAGCTTGGATCCTTTTTTTTAATCAGTTATTTATTATATTACTGTTACTGGTTGATAATAATTGTGGGGTGGGGAGTGGGGGGTGAACTTTTTTTCATCTTATGAAGGGGGGACAGACCAGAAAAAGTTTGGGAACCACTGGGTTAGACGTTAACATTTCAGATAACGGTCACAATTTTAGTTTAGGCACCAAAACAACTTACAACCCTGATCCCAAAAAATTGTGATGCTGTATAAAACATAAACAAAGCAGAATGCAACAAATTCAGAATCAGGGTATATTTACAGAACTTATTAAAGTTTAGGAGTCTGACCATTAAATATCTTGCCTTTGTACTTAATTCAACTGAATATAGGTTGCATTTAGCATCCCAACTTTTTTGGAATCAGGGTTGTACAGTAGGAATCATGGTGGTTTTGGTTAAAATAAGTACCTCCTTAAAACAACTTCTCGTGCAGGAATCAGTCCTCGGTTTTGTGTATGAAAGCCTTGTGTTTGACCCATCCATCCACTCCAGCTGCCTACCTGTGCAGACTTTCTCACTCTTTAAACTATGTTTATCCTTCGCTCACATCATTATTGCACCCTGCTGGTACTGCACCTGCATACATTTGGGTAATTTTCACACCCTGGGTGAGGCAAAACTTAACACTGACATTGTATTCGTTAGTGCAGTCATTCCCAGAGACTGGGTCAGGACTGACAGGTGAGTCACAGAAGAGTTTATTTGGGTTCCTAAAAATATGCTTGTTTTGTCTCATTTATGAAGCAGAAAATGTCCTGTTGTGTTTTCCTGGTGAGAGGAAATAAAAACAATAAAAGGACTTGTTAATGCAGCCTAAATGCTTTTATATCTCATTTAAGCATATGTCAAAATAATGCAATGTGATGCAGAAATGACAGTAAAAATTGTCATTCATTTATGCACAAATGAGCTCTTCCCAGCATTTATTGATAAGGCCTATAGTGAACTGGCTCACAATGGTTTGTCATTTTTAAAAAGTGTGTCCCCAGAAAATAAGTTTGGGAAACACTGCTCTAGTGGCTTGGTGGGTCTATTATTCACTTTGGCATTAGAGAGGACTGTTCAGCACAGTAGTGCTTTGATTAGCATTCTAATCAGGATGCTAACATGCTCACAATGACAATGACAACATACTGATGATAAGTAGGTATCAAAAAGTACGTCTGAAGTTTATGGACGAGTCATTAGTTTTGCAGGTTTCTGGTCATAAACCAAAGTACTGAACATAATAATGATGATGGTGCTAAATAAAAAGCCAATTACCAAAGTTATGACCATTCATCTTTAGGGAAACAAGAATGTCTGCACCAAACTTCATGGCTATCCAGCCAATAGTTTTTGAGCTATTTCATTCTAAACCACAAGTGCCAACTTCATGGTGGTGCAAAGAGGAAAAAGTCAGACTATCACATTAGTCACTCGGATTCATTGTCTGGGGACCAGGAATGTCTGTACAAAATTTCAAGGCAATCCATCAAATAATTGTTGTGATATTTCAGTCTGGGCATTGCTATCCCCAGAGCCTCGTCACTAGTGTTGCCAAAATAAACCGAGCCCTTGTATTGCAGCACTGAACACACTTTTAGATGTTTGTTTGAGAGCGATACATTTCCAATTTTGAGAACATCTATCTCTCGTTTTTACCAGGTTTACATGCACTTATATCGTAAGTCACTAAATGATTATAATGTAATTGAAGGTAATTTATATAATATGTATTTACATATATAATACATACAAACATACAGAGTAAAAGTATACAGTCATTCTCATTCTCTGCATTTAACCCATCCTAGTATTAAGAGCAAAGGGCCGCTACAGTGCAGTACCTGGTTGATTTGCTACATTTTCTCATCCTTTTAAGGGACTGTGAGTTTTTATCATTTAGCTGTTGTTCTGCCTTTCTGCCTCTTGAAAATCTATCATCTAAGACCGTATAAACCTCCCAACCTCAGCAGGCCATAATGAACAATGTGAGAAAGCCACTGCCAGAGCCATTACCTTTTTTGGATGTGTTTACTTATCTGTGCTTGTCAGTTTATTTAAGGGATCATTTCCTTTCTCTCCTTCTTTAACTTGGCTCGGTATGTCACATGGCCATAAACCTTTTCTTGGAAAACTGAAAAGGGAATTCTTGGTAGTGTCACTTCAAAGACTCTCTGAGCTTTGCTTGCATGTTGATGTGCTGATAATGAGTGTACTAGCTGACGTTGTACATGTAATAAAACATCCTGTGAGCATATAAACTGCATGGTTACAATATTATGCTGAGGAAATTGTCAACATGGGACAAAATAAAGCCTCATTTGTGGATTTCATTCCATATTTAACTTCATAAATCTCACATCATGACCAAACAGCCTGTCAAGCAAATGATGCACTCAAGCTGTGTGATGTCATTATTTGTGCAGTAATGAGCATATACCAAAATAAAGTACAGGTCATGATGGGGTTTAATGACTTGTTTATGCCATGTAAGTTGGGATTTGGAAGTACAGCTGAAACTTTAAAGCGACAGTTCAGCCCAAAATTAAAAATACATGTTTTTCCTCTTACCTGTAGCACTATTCATCCATGTTTTGGTGTGAGTTGCAGGATGCATCAGCACATTTTATTTAATGTGGTCATGTTTTTTTCTGAACAAATCAGTTTGCAACTAATGAATATGCACACGAGTGTTGTTCATCCCTGAGGGAGTTAACAACATAGTTTTCAGCTAATAAAAAAGTGTGATGCAGATTTGCAGCAAAGAGAAAGAGAGACAGACCGTGTGTGAATATGGACAGAAATGTTGATGTGATATAGCAAAGAATCTTTCATCATGCACACTGCAGACTGGAGTCTCTGTTACAGTGAGAAACAAACATATATCTGCTCGTCCTCCTCTGTCTTGCCTCCCTCTTCATCTCTGCTGTTCTTTACTATAGTTTAGATAATAATAGAACATTTTAACAGTATGTTGGTGTTGAAGTTTGCTGTCGGCTGTAATGCAAAACATGAATATGGCACATCATTTAGTATGATGTCATAATATAGACTCCAGTGTCCCTGGTGGGAGGAGGTTCTACTTAAAATTACATTTAAAAAAAAGAAATGAAGAAGAACTAGTTTATATTAAAAGGTATGAAATGCAATAATTTCCTTAAACACAATGTACCGACTCATATAAACATAACATAATCCCTTTCGATCTTCACTTATGGCCCACTAGAAGTGTGCGTTGACATCTGTACATGCAGAGAACCTGCCCTCTGCTTGTATTTCCTGTCCTCAGGATGCTTCACCAACCGAAAACACCGGTATCTGACGTCCTATTATTTTTCTGGTGCATTTACAAAAACCACTCGGACAAATCCTGCTGATCCCTATCTTTAATCTCTGTGAACTAAACTTTAAGCTAGGTTTTAGGGAGTGTGAACGTGAAATGCATGCTTCCTTCTGCACCATGTGACAGTTAATAGACAGTAGAAAGAAAATAGTCCCTTCAGCCATCTAGATTCATTATACTGGAAAGAAGGCAGATATCTGTATGGCTGATAACTCCAAAACTCAGCAACTCACACCAAAACTATCCAGATGGATAAATAGCACTACAGATGAGGAAATGTGTATGTTTCTTTTGAATTTGGGGTGAACTGTCCCTTTATGTAAGACAACTAGGAATGTCTTTACAAAAACCTTAAATTGTTGCTGCCGTAGCATGTTTAATTTTGCTCGAATAGCCGATTCTAAAACTTTTCTCCTCTCTTTCAGCATGAGAGATTGTCGAGGTAAGCATCCTCTAATTTAATTCACACAATTAATACATACAAAAAATATTCAATTGTCGTCTGAGACTAAGACAGAAAAAAAAAAAAAAAATCAGGACTCACTCAGTTATAGTAAACTGACACTAACTGAGTTACACCTCAGTACTCAGTTGTTTATACCTCTCTTATGTTTTCAGATTAAGTTCATCTGGATCCTCTGACGTCTCCAACAACACGCCTTCAAACCACGCTGAGTCTTACTTCCAACGCAGGGAGAACAGACTGTCTGCAAGGAAAAAGGCAGAAGAAGAGACTGCGAACAATGACTATAAAAAGGCAGGTCATGCAGTTTGCATGTTGGTAATATTTAGAGGGACTTTTGTTGTGGTGCTCCGGTAAAAAAGGAAATAAATATGATCACTTACCAGTAAACTTACATAAAGAGTGTGTGTTTTATTCAGGCAATGATCTTCAGTTCACAGCCTTCATCATGGTGCTTTACAGACATCCTTTATGTACACCACAAGATGGCTGAACCTTTGTCAATTAGCCAATCAACATTTGACACACAATTGTCCCGCCTCTAAAGAAAGCTGCACCTGCAACACAGAACTTTCAGAATAAAAGCAGACAACAAAATGTTGCATTAAGAGGAACAGGAATGATTAATGAGTTAGTTAGTTCATTAGCAGAAAATAAATTGACAACAATAGACCTTTTTCACGGCAGCCATATTGAAATGAAATAGTAGGGAAAGCAGGTGTTACCAATGACACTAATTAAGGCCCCTTCAGTGAAGCAAAGCCTTGACCCGTAATTAGTTTCATTGATAACACCTGTGTTTACACAACTATTTCATGTCAAAAAAGGTCTAGGTGAAAAATAATCAAAGTAGGTTTCATGATCTGGGCACCATGCATACCAAATTTGAATACTAAATGCATACTATACAGTTAAACCACACCACAGTGCCTGTGTTGATGTCAATGTCTGTGATTGGTGAGAACAATCAAACACTCCTAACAGGTGCATATTTTGACTGTAGATGTATGAAAAGGCGCTGGCCACCAATCAGAGGCTCAAGTCCAGGCTGGAAACAAGTAAACAGGAACTCACCATGATCCAGGACCAGCTGCAGCGAGCACAGGTACTGTACTCACAGCAGTAAATGGCTGCGCCCAATGCAGATTCATATGTGAAAGAAATGAAGGGAAGAGGCAGCTGAGACAGTACCATTTTCTGCAAGTCATAATTTAAATAATTAATATTTTTCTTGTCAGTACACTCAGAAATGCCTCCCATATATATTGAAGATTATATCGGGTAATACTGTAGTGTGACATGAAATATTGTAGTTTTACAAGGAAGCTGCAGTGTCATTACTGTCATTGCAGGTCTGAATTTTGGATTAATATCAGAGTTTCTGTGTGCAACTGTGGGTATCTTGGACACTTCACATCAGACACGTGTCCTCACTGGTATAAAAATGCAGCACCCATAATCATACAGTCTTAAGCCCTTCTACTAAATAACCTTTCATTGTTGCAGAAGGGAAAACCAGGCGACTGTGGTTCCAACATGCTTGAGACAGAGAAAAAGGTAAGAACTCACCATTATACTAATAAACATGTTTTTATTTAAAGTGTTTTTATTTATCTTGATTCTTTTTATTAAATGTTATTCTTCATAGGAAAGTTGGAGTCTAAAAAAGAGGATATCAGATATGGAAGAACAGTTGAAGGTAATTCAGATACATTAGTCCTTAACTATTGTTATTTACCTTAAAGGGGTAGTTCGGATAATTTGAAGTGGGGTTGTATGAGGTACTTATTTATAAACAGTATATTATCTACACTCGATTGATACACTCCCAGTTTGGAGAAGCAGCAGGAGTACTGGTGTAGGAAGCTAAGCAATGTACTTCTGTGCAGAACCGTCACATCCCAGGGCCCCGCGCCTCTATAGGGCCTTGTGACTCATGCAAACAGAATGAAAATCAAAGTGAATATACCCCAGCCCCAGAACATGCATAAAGGACTATGTAATCGTGATAGTGGACCTTCCTAACTGGATGCGATGTGAACGTGCAAGCGAACAGCTGATTGCTCCAGTTTTAGTCACTGAAGATGTCCTAAACTGCTCCATGCATCAGCAAACAGGCTAAGCAACATGTCACTTGTTTGAAAAAACACTTGTGCTTGCTCTATTTTAGCAAAGTTTCGGGCGCTTGCTTCACCTCCAACATATTTTATCTCGTCAAAATTAAAGCTGACATCCTTGAACTTTCTTTTTCCCGTCATCAAAGCAGTCAACAGGGAGGATGAGAGATAAGGTTCCTTGACAAGGTTGAGAAGGAGAAGAGGCATCTTGCATGATCCACAGCAGCCTGTTTATGGGAATATCCCCAGAAAGACCAGGTTTGAGGAGTTAAAACAGGGAGCTGTTGGAGGCTACAAGTAAATGATACGCTACGGACCTGCCGCTGTGGACAGGGTCAGCAGCAAAACATATTATAGCCACCTAAAACGTTGATATTAGGTTAAGCGTATGCAATATTTAGAATGTTTTCAATGCTTTACCTTGCCGTCAGACAGCCTTTTCTGATGGCAAATCACTGTCAAATATGGCTGTCCTCAAACCAACCAGACTCCATTGGCAAAAATATCAATTTTACGTCACAGAACAATAAAGTTGCTGGTCAACTGCTGCTTTTATCAGTTAGTTTTTTTGGGTTTATCGTGTGACTTTGGTGTTTTAAAAGGTTAGTTTGGGTTCACCAAAGTCACACAATAACACAAACAAAATAACCAATCAAGGCACCAGGTGATAGAGCAGCAACTCCTGTGTTCTAGGAGGTGAAATTACTATTTTTGCTGACTGTTTCCTGTCAGAAAAGGCTGTCTGATGTCAAGGTAAAGTGGTGAGAATATACTAAATATTGTGTACACTTTTGACATCACACTGCTCCATTGCACATTATGTTGCTGGGGTCATGCCAAAATGCCATCTATTGTATGTAATACATAAGTACCTCATCCAAACCTGCGTCAGATAATCTAAACTATCCCTTTAATATTAATTTCATTTTCTCCTTTATAATACCAGTAGTTAATAACATAGCAGGATCTTTTACCCAGAAGAAAGTGAAGCCTTTTTTGACACGAGAAAAACAATGAACAATCACATCCGAACAGTGTAAAGTGTCTGTGCTGGCACTTGGAGCCCCGGTGTTAGCTGCTCTGTCTGCGGAGGTTTTGGCTGACATCATTTGTCACCATTATGCTCTGCTGGCTGTGGAATGTGTGAGCACTTTGACACTGCAGCGAGTGAGCCATCAGTATTCATCTACAGTGTTCACAACGCTCACAAATGTCTGCTGTGTTATGCCCAAGAGGAGACAAACAAAAACCTGTTGTTATCCGTGAATGAGAGGTCTAAACAAACATGGGATGCTGGGCCGAAAATAGACACACACGACAGAGAAGCTCTGTTACGTGTGTTTAAATGAGCAAGTCTCGTCCAATTATGTCTGTGTCACTAAATACAAGAGATCAAGTGTGTTTGTGTGCATGCAATTGCATTTGTTTTATTGTAATGGGTTACCCAGATTTATCCAGATCAGCTCGCTCATTTCTTGTGTAGCTTATTTCCTTTCTGAAATAGTTAGCAGCAGGAACAAATGGGAGAAATGTAACTGTGTTGAAGTCCAGACCTCAAAATCCCTAAAAGAAAAATGCAAAGTACAAACTTGAAATTTGAATTTACAAATTTGAAAGAGTAAATATGTTCATGATGTGCCCACTAAATATTATGCTGTTTTCCACATAGAAATCATCCAGTAAATTGTAAATCAAATGAAAAATAATCATGCTATTTTTTCTACTTTTTTCTAAAGCTAGAATATTAAAGTTGGAGAAACCAACCTCATAGTTTAAATAATAAAAAACAAACAAACATATGGCTTAGTTTTCAAGAATTTTTCAAGAGTTTTCCAATTATCCAATTTCAAGTCATTAAACAATACTCACATGTCCAGAGTTGTGATCGTTCCTCTTGTCCATATTTGCCAAAAACAGATCCCTTAACAGCATGATTTTAATGTACTGCAAAAGCAGCAGTCATTGCTCAGTGGGAAAATGTATTCTGAACAACTAAATCCAATAGAAGGCTTCAGCACTCTGAGTTAGACAAATCAAGCCTTCCAGAGTTAGTGTCTATTTAGCATAAAATTCCCATCTCTTATTAATATCCCTCCACTGTAGCTCAGCAAAAAGCAGGCTGTGAGAGGGGGGATTTTGAACTAAATATAAGGTGATTTTGGAAAATGCTCATTTAGTTTTCTGTCTAGGGCTGATGAATCTCTATGTTATCTTCAGCTGAACTTTAATATGCATTATCATCTGAAAAGAGGACTGTGAATATTATCCTCCATGTCAAATTACAATTACAATATAAGTTTTATACTCTCCCTGTTCAGTAAAACTATGTATTTCTCAATGATTATGTGTTTTTTATTTTACAAGAATCTCCTACTTCTAAAACTAAAATTCTTTAAAAACCCTCTTGGATCAACTGGAAATGCATTGTGACAAAGCTGAAAACATAGCTGTTTTTCTGAGTTTACTGTATGAAAAGTTGACTTTTTAGAGATATGTGGCTGTCACAGGATGGCGACACCACCAACATAATAGATATGATGCATTACTGTGGATTAAACTACTGAACAGTATATAAAGTGGTTAAAATTAGCTCAACTTTGATTGTTTTGAAACTGCTTAAAAAAATTGGTCAACTTTAAACATCTACAGCCTGTAAAATACAAAATGCACATTAATGCAACATCCAAAAACAATGTTTTGAAAACAGGACTTTTACTTGAAGTGGAGTTTTTTTTCTCTTTAACTTAAGTAAAGCATCTAAATACTGAGGTTGAGTCAGTAGGATTTGTCTGAGCTGTACGTTAACACATCAGGAAATCAAATATCAATGTTTTTGCTTGGTGAAGCAAAACAATGAGAAAAAGAAAGAAAATACAGAAAGAGGGCAGCGGGGTCTCTGCAGATTCAGCCACCACCACACACTTCTAGTGGGTCATAAGTGATGATTAAAAGGGATTATGTGATATGAGTCTATGCTTTATATTTTAGGAAAATGTTGCACATTATACCTTTAACTTGTAACTCTTACACATGGGCATATGAGTAATGTTTTGAGATAGACTTGGAAAAAAAATGTGAACTGTGAAAGTTTGTGTTTTGGATCACCACATAACCTCTATTGGCACCCTGTCTTGCAAGTACACAGAAGCGTGCCTTTGTTTTGAAGCAGTAGCGTAACAGATTTGTCATGAGTGTTCTGCTGGGCCCCAACTCGATTAACTTCTAGTTGATATGATGGAGGCTGAAACGGTTGCTGGAATTGCCAGGAATCAAAGCCAGGATCTTTGTACATGACATAATAAAATACTTCAAAGCTACAACAAAGGCACAATTAAAAAAAAAAATACCTGCACAGTTATCATATTACAGAAATTAACATCATGCCTTATATTGACAATTATGATACACCATGTTGTTCCACCCGGGTTATCAGCAACATGTAATCTTACATCTGTGCCCGCCTTAGTTGTATCGTGCTCTTTTTTCAGGTTAAAGCAGAGCTGAAGATGGAGAACCAGAGACTGAAGGATGAAAATGGAGCTTTAATCCGAGTGATCACTAAACTGTCCAAGTGAGACAGGAAGGGTGACAAGAAGAGGGACGGATACCAGCAACCATATCTCTACCTGCATTCTTCCAACATTCATCCTGTCCTCAGAGAGAATGTATGTACATAGTTTTCAAATAATTTTGGAAACTCTATGAAACCTTCATGTTACTGTTCTGGATCTACAGTTGCGAGACATTCCCAGACAGAAAAAACATTAAATTAAAATTGTATATTCATTTAAATATTTCTAAATAAAGTCAAATACCAACATTAACATTGCATGTGTGTTTCTTCACTGTGTTTCTATGAACAGATTGTCCAGGAGTTGACCATTTACAGTATAAAACTGTGTAATCTTATCAAGAATATCCCCGCATACATAAATGGACAAAATATTGCAGGTATTTCCACAGAGGTATTACCATGGAAACTGCAGTATTTTGTTCACTCCATATGCAGACCTTGAAAAACAGGCTCTGAGCTATCACACACGGCGGATGATGGATGAGCTGCATTTCTCAGGAACGTGGGAGCGTCAGCGCTGATTTAAGACCTTTACCTTGACGTATGATGTCACAGATGACAGGCTGTTCCTCTAACCTTCTATATAAAAACAATAAAATGCATAAAAGGTGCTCATAGAGTAAAGAAAATGCCCCTTATAATGCCTCATAACTATCAACGCTAAAGCAAAACAAGCATGTAAGATGAAATGATCAATTCATGGTGAGTAGAGAGGCTTCAGAGTCTCTTTTTTAAACAAGTCAAACTGACAAAACAATCTCACCTTGGGGTCCTTTTAGTGGCTGCTCTGGAGCTTCCGGTCTTATAAAACTCATAAAAAGATGATGATCATTATCAGCTGATCGTAAAAGTGAGGTTTTTTTTCCAGCTTCTGTTTTCAAGGTTAAAAAAATGAATGCTTTAAAGATTCCCTCCATTCAAAAATGTGTTTTTCTTATGTTTAAAATGTCTCACCTTGACTATACTGTCTTGTATCTAAGTTTGTCACTAAAGAGGAGTTGGTGGAACTTTGCACATGGGGAGGCGAGTCCTGGCATTAAAATGTCTGAATCCCTGCAAAACAAAATGTAACAGCTGCTATCTTGTTTACATTTGTACCATTAGCTACTCAGACGCTAATTCACCATTTTCAGCATGTAGGTTGCTACTCTGAAAGTTGTTGTTGTTGTTTCCCAGGATAGCGTAGATGCTGCAATGCGGCTAAAACCAAGTAACCAAAGGCAGGCTTAAACCCGCTGTGTGAGTCAGACTGACACATGGTTTATGTTGTGAAATGGTCTCAGTTTGTGTAGGTTTAAGCAACAAAACTACTCGAGTTTGGGATCAGGCCATGTTTAAGGTTACAGTAAGTATGTCCTGTATGTCACGATGACATCACTGAAGCGACTTGCAAGACAACTGTTACATAATGCAAGTCATGTGATGCATGTAACATTCTCAATGTAACTCCAAACATGGTCTGATCCTAAATCTACCAAAGTAGTTTTGTTGTTTCAAAGTACTTTTAATAACATTTTGGTGTCACATGGAACATGAACCCCGGCCTCCTGGGTGTAAATCCTGTATTTGTTTGAGTTGCTAAAGGGTGCAGTGCATCCTTATGAGTCATGAAGTGCTGTTGGCATTTGACAAGTTGGGAAATGAGACCGGATTGGATTAAAATGTACTCTGGGCAAGGTGGAACTGGTACATAACAAATTCAAAAGCCAATCACTGTCTAATATTCTTTATGCAGAAAAATAAACCTGAAACCTCAGATAAAAGGTGCTAACCATTTCCATTTATATGTGTGCTAGTCACTGATTTTTGGTGCACGACAGACTCATCATCTGGGTCCGACTGAGGCTCAAACATGTTTTTAAATCAGCTCAAATCATGGAAAGTCTGTGGAAACTTTAAAATTGTCTTCTAACGGTCTCACTGACAGTTTCTTCTGTCTTCTCCCTCTCCAAGGGCTCAGGCTTTACTAATCCACTTGACGAGGGCCGCCTCAAACACAGGTGCTTTCTTCTTTTTTTTTAATTAATGCCTCCATCACTAGCAGACTGTTTCTATTGTTTGAGTAGATGACACAAGATAGCCTGAGGTACATTAAGTTTCACTGCTGCATCTCATTAACTCATTTTCTGTCAGTTTGTGATAAGTTTTGAGGAAAATATGTCTTTCATTGAGAGAAAATGGCCTCCTTTTTCTGTCATAATTTCAATGGGTACACGGCAAACTGAAGCAGCAGCAAAAGCAGATGGGTTTCTGCAAGACAAGAGATTAAAGTTTCAAAGAGAATTAGCCTCCTGTAGTTCATAAATTTTTTTCCATATGCTGTCATGTATGAAAAGACTTGAAATTAACATGGCAAGCAGATTACTTGATTACTATATGCAAATTATTTACAGTATTTGTACAGGAACAATTCTGTCCCAAGCTTTTTTAGCCATTTTAGCAGTTGATCAACTTGAGGGGAACTTTAAAAAAAAAAACCTGGCAAACGCCACCTGCTGATCATGTGACATGAGCCAGAACTCCACAACAGCTGCTCAATGAACCTTAAGGTAAGACCACCATTTAAAATGTCAGGAAGTGACTTTGAACCTAAACTACTGTTAAAAATATTCCAATATAATAATGGAAATAACAGGAATGTCTTTAATGCTGGAATTTTATTTTACATTCATGATAAACATGACTGAACACAAATATCTGTTGTGTGGCTATAATTTATCTTTGTTTCACATTAAGAGGATTTAATGAGTCTCATTTATAATCCTACATTCACAGGGTCCCTGACAGAAGGAGATTTCATTTTCAATTCTGTTCATATTTAATTTTGATTTCATAGATTATGAATAATTTGAAGAAGATCCAAGACATTTTTCAGAGGCTAAGAAAAATGACACAGTTTTATCTGCTTAAACTGAGACTTCATCCTTGTTCATCACTCTGCAGGTTTGTCATCCATGTTTTATTGTCACGTTTATATTGCATCAGAGAAATGCTTTTGAACAGTGCTTCCCAGTTTTCTTATGCTGTGTTTGATGGTTCGATGCCACCTGCTGACCAGAAGTGGAAATGCATCCTCTGACTCCATGTACACACCACACAGGACAAGGCTACTTAAAATGCCTTTATTTCCTATGATTACATTTTGACAACACACACATATGTCCTGACCACATCCCATATTTTGGTTCCCTTGAGTAATTCAGTTCTACATAGAGTGATATATGAGTACAGGTTTGTTGGTCTTTTTGTTTCCTTTTTTTTTTTCTTTTGCTGGAAAACATGGAGTTTGTACGGAAATCAATCATGCAGTTCACAAAAAGGCACAACTATCGACACACCTCTACAACAAGACAAAAACAAGAAGAGTCAAGAAAGACGTTCAAGCATTTCCCTTGTCTGTGTTGCCTGGAAGGTGAATGTGTGATGGACGATGGTGATCAGGTCTTTGGATGTTCTGTATCATGGCTATGTTCACATAAGAGGACTAAAGAGGAACCATTACTGAAGCAGCAGTTTGGCAGTATTGCATTGCGAATGTTGTTCTGCAGTGTGTTGGGTCTGCTGTGTGCTCAGAATAGCTTGTGAGACCCAGGAAGACGGGGATTTTGTTGCCTGCATTGCAGAAAAGTGACAGACTCATTAAATCCATTAACAGAACAGCAACAAACGAATACAGGCTCTGTTGGTCCAATTGCAAATACACGAAGTAGCAGAAAGAATCTGATGGATAAGAGCGAGTTTATCAACTGATACCAGGAAAGAATAATCTGACACACAGTGTAGAAAAGGATGTAATGTGGTGCTCTTTCACAATAACATCTGAACTTTAAGGAATAGTTTGGGTTTTTTGAAGTGGAGTTGTATGAAATGCTTATCCATAGTCAGTGTATTATCTACAGTAGATGGCAGTTGGCATGCCCCCAGTTTGGCGAAGCAGCAAGTACCAGTTTAGGAAGCCAAGCAATGTACTGCAGTAGACTGGATCAGCAACAAAACATACTTTAGCCACCTAAAAATAAATATCAATTTAACTGCACTATTTAGAATATTTACCTTGCCAGCAAACTGCCTTTTATGAGGGGAAATCAATGTTTTATAAGCCAAATATTGCTCTCTTTAAAACAACAGAACTCCATAGGTGAAATCAGTAATTTTACCTTGCATAACACAGAAGTTGAGGTTTAATGCTGCATCATTCAGTTAGTTTGTTTGTGTTATTATGTGACTTTTTTTTATTTTAAAGGGTTAGTTTGGAGTCACTAAAGTCACACAATAACAAGCAAACTAACCGATTGAGGCAGTGATAGTCCAGGAACTCCCCTGTTCTGCGAATTAAAATATAATCATTTTTGCCAGTGGAGTCCAGTTGAGAGTTGAGGGAGCACTATTTGCAGCAACGGCCACAGACGGGAGTCTAACCCATGGTCGCTGCAGAGAACCAACAGCCTCAGTACGTGGGGTAAATGCTCTATCAACTGACCTACCAGGCCATCAATTTAGCATACACTTAAAGTAAAATATGCAGGGTTGTTGTAAGTGCACCATTCAAATTTGGCCCATCCTCGACAGCTCAAGGAATGAGAGAGAGGAGGGGAGACATAGAAAGTGAATAAAGAGAGGGACACGTGTTAGCAACACACCTCAGCACAGCGCCAGATTTTTTGTGAATACGTCCAAAGCAGTCCTCAGTCTGCTCTGCCAGTGTGTGTGTATGTGTGTATATGTCTCTGTGCAGCTCTCACAGACAGAGAGCAGAGGAAAGAGACGGAAAATGCGATGTCATATTTGTCACTACATTTTTAGTTCCAGTGACAAAACTGTGTGCTGTCATTAGCTGGGAGTCACTTATCACTACCAAACAGGCTGAAACAAGAAATGTCCTGAGAAAAACAAAACCTGAGAAGATGCAGGGAAAGGGTCGGGTCTGCGCAGATATGGACACAAGTGGTATTGTGTTCATATGAGGCTATAAACTATTTTTTAGAAAAATGTTACATATTATGCCATAACCTGGTGTTGATTTTTTTACGGTGGCTAAAATACATTTTGCTGCTGAATCACTAAATCACTGCATTGCTTAGCTTCCTTAACCTGTTTCTCAATACAGGGAACTGCCGACCTTCTACTAAAGGTAATACACTGACTATGGATAATTGCTTCAGACAACCCCACTTCAAACAATCTGAACTATGCCTTTAAATTTGACACCACATTGTGGAATTGAATCTTCAGATTCAATACTAATGGAAGATGTGTCTGCTATGTATTCCTCTCACCCCCCTTGAACATAGCGATTTATCTACATTACACTCTAAAAGATGGACTGTCATGAAGATTAGGAGCGTTCTTCTTCATGCGCTGTAAATAAAGGTTTACTTAATAGTAAATGACAGTGACTCAAAAAGAAATAAAAAAGCAGGCAGAGTAACAAATCCTCTACATTAGAAATGTCATCATAGACACAGCATCGATATCTCAGAGCATGCACAAGTGACAACACCAGCTCATCCCAGTGCAATCCACTGTTCAGTCATGAAGTGACGTTTAAAATGAGAAGATTATTGATTGCTTAGTTATATGACTGGAACTTATTAAGAGGACTGCATCAATAATATGCAGTAATAATATTTCCCACAACTAATCCAGCGAATAAATACTACTAATAAAAAAAAGTATAATAAAATTTTGGTTTAGTTTATATGGAAAATACCGACTTTACTCATTTATTAAGTTAAAAAGTCATAATCAGACATATGCGAGCAGGTTTATTTGAATAGCAATTAGATGAGAAGGTACGATTTAATAAAGGAAAACGGGGCTACAAGTCGATTAAGTCGTCCACTGTATCTACATTTAATAAACTAAGACTCAACACCCATCTGGCAGGAGTAAATGAAGGAAACACTTACGGTACACTGAGATAGAAAATCAAGGAGCCAGCAAATATTCTCCTTTTTTGAAATATATACAGTTCTACTGGTCAGCGACCAACACACACTGTATAACAAGTGCAAGCAGAAATGAACAGTAATTACATGACTTGTAGCCCGAGTTACTGTAACACTGGATTTAGCACAGAGGACATGTACAAACAGAAAACCAGACAATCATGCAGTTTTATGGCAAACTAAGTGGGATTTTTACATATGATACACAAAGCACAAACCCTGCTTTAATTTCAGGCATTAAAGGAGCCCGTGAACCCAACATGGATTATTCAGACATACATTCAGTCCCATTCAGCAAAAATACATACACTTTGCAGTCAGTGCATACTCTTTTTTTTTTTTTTTTAACTCGGTTTTATTATCAAAAATGACACAGAACACAAACACACATACACAATATAATTATGGTTCCTCTTTAAAACATGCTACTATTTACATCATCTTTGTAAATACATGCTGCTGTAGCCTATTAACAAATCTGCGCGATGCATAATGTCAACAATAGGAAGAAGTAGTATTGTGAATGGACCAATCAGTGTGCTGCTCTTCACCCTCCTGCATTAATTTTTACTTCTGGTGACAACATGACCTCCTTCTGAGGCAAAGAAAGGCTGTAATATTATGAATTTCATTTGCAACTGAACACCTGTTTCTGAACAATAAATTTAACTGCCACTGAAGTGGAAATTTAAATACCACTGAAAATGTAGAATTGAAATATCTTACTTTCAATTTTTTATTTAATCTTTCTGAATTGTTTGTTTGTTTGTTTCCAGAAGGTCATTTCAACTTGTGCAACTTTTAACTTTTATTTGACATTTCCCCACAGCTCAAGTGCCCTTTAATCAACACCTACTGTCATTTAAACTGGATGTTATTTTAGTATATTTACTATACATCGATTTAATTTCTTTTATTTTTGTGTCATGCACAGAAAGTGTCCAACCCTCATGGGTTCACAAGACACCAAAAATACAGTTCAAACATTTCATTACATTTCATTATTTTACCACTCGGTCTTAAACAAACTATTCTGCCTTCTCTCCCAAATTTGGTGAATGAAGTCTGCTACAAAAACGTTTCCTTGCTAAAGCACAACTCGAGTTTTTCATAATCATCTTGCTGCTCTCGAGGGTTACTGGTAACGTTCCTGAATGTAACTGTGCCCACGGGGATCACTGTCTTTTCAACAGACCATTTTTTCTCCATACATAAGAAACATTTTGCTCATAATCTCCTGAATATCACAAAGTAATCTGATCTGAAAAATGATGACAAATCAATCTGATAAAGTAGGGATTTCAACTCATTAGCCCACAGATGACCGAATGAAATGTCCCAACTACATATCATTTTTGTGAGACTCTGATCAGACATATAAAAGTAAAGACTGTTAAAAAAAAACCATAATGATTCTGGGCTCTATTTGTTTCGGTAGGTATGGTTAAATTTTCATCAATACCATTACTACTTGAGAATGATAGAAGTTGGATGTTTCAATGATTTTCTAATGCCAACTAGCTGTCTAACAATTGGTCATCAATATCACACCAATCAGGAATTCTATTTGTTTTTACTTTACTCTCTACAGTAAATATGGGGGTTTATAATTTTTCCCTTGTGTTGAATCATGATTTCTCTATTTTATTTGCCAAAATAGCAGCACTTCTCTACAATCTTTCCGCGTAACCCAACGCAACCCTCCTCAGGTACAGCAACCTCTGGTTGGGAGTCACTGCTATAGGACATACAGTAGGTAGGGTGGACAAAGAGAATGTTTGTGTGGGACAATATGGGACAAATTACCAATGCTGAGAGCTGGTCTAAAATTTTGATATTAAAAACAAACATTTCTATTCTGCCCCTCAGCTCGTAGCATCTCTAAACCTAGCCCTTTGGTTAATTCAGCAGCACACAACAGACATTACATAAATACTTTACCAGTCTTTGTTGTAGCTGCATTTGCTCTGAGTTTCAAGTATCAAAGATGGTGACAGCTTAACCTGCTCTTCACCCATGTTTGCACAGTTTGATTGACATCAAACACAGCCCTGTGATGACAGCCTTTCTTCACAGCCACTGGATAGAAGCCAGATTTTTTAGATAAGCATCTGTCCTGCAGTGGTTTGACTTTTAAAAACTAGAGCCAATCAAAATGTGGGACACAGTCTCAATATTTGGGACATGGGATAAAAATGCTGTGCAGTCCCACATAAAGTTGGACACCTGGTCACCTTAGACAGAGGGCTGATCGTTTCATTCAGGCTCCACTGGTTATCCTGAGTGAATGAACTTGAATTGAATTTTAAATCCACCACATTAATTCAGATAAATAGTTTTCCTTTCTGCCAACTTCTGTCTTAATACTCATTCCTTACCTAGGTAGTATTCTATGCAGAATTAATGCAGAATTAATTATGAATTTAAGGGATTATAATCTCATTCCTTATTTTAAATCTCTGTCTACTTATTTATGCTTTTATTGCTCGTGGGCTTTTGCAATATTTTACATATCTTCTTAGGGTACTTTGCATTTTTTCTATTGTATTTTATACATTTTTAATAGAGTCGTATGTATGTTCCCTATTATACTGCTTATGTTTTGTATTCCTTTCACGTTGATTGCAGCTGTGAGCGACCTATTGCCCAAGCCAAATTTCCCCTCAGGGAAAATTAAGTATATCTTATCTTATCTTAGTTCAAGTATATTTCAATGCTATTAAATCAGTGGTATTAAAGTTTCTGCATTAGTATTCACTCATGATTAAACTTCACAATTAGGTGTTATGAGTTGCTTATAAAATTCAGATCCTTATAGCGTTATATTTGCCTCTTTTTGCTTCTGCACATCTCAAAGCAGGATGTGATGAAGCAGTAACACCATCATGTTGCAGCACTCCAGGGTTTTACGAAGCTCGTGGCTGATGAGTGAGTGATCCAAACAACATGACGTACTGTGAGGCATGATACATGCTAAATTCTGCAGCTCTATTTGGTTCAAGCAAATGGTCCAAGATATGTTTACTGTATTATTTGATGTAGCACTTGCTCTGTAGAGATTTTACAAACCTTCATTTTGTACTTTTGTATTCACGTTCTCTTAAAAAGTGCAGCTACATCTTTACATTTCAAATTCTCTATAAAAACATCTCATCTTTGACAGAAATCTTCACGTTGTTTCACCAGAAGCTGTTAAAATATTGAAGTGTACTACAGTTTAACAAGACATATGATCGTTTGAAGTGTATCAAAACAAAAATGTGTTCGATGGCGCTGTTTTCAGGAAGCAATTCAAAAGAAGCATAGTCATAATTGGTTTGAACATCATTGGTTATCCTTCAAGAATCCCTTACTTTGTCCACAGATAAGTAAGGTTTTACATCCAAGTGGTCAACACAGCTCAAGACAGATTCTAGATGGCACATTCACAGTGTCCCTGACTACTTTTAAATGATATTATTCACTCTGTAAAAGTTTCCCTCTTCTAGATAAAACAATGAAGCTTATTAATGTGTTTCTCAAAGTGTCATATCAGGAAAGGCACCCTTGTATTCCTGTCCTACATTGATGCATGTTGAACCTAAATGCATAGACGTGGCAACACAAAACAAGCAACTTAGATCAGACAACTGTGTCACCCCTGTCACACTGGATATTACTGTACTGTGCTGATAGAATGAAGACAATCATTTATGCAGATTTCTCTTGAAAATATATTGCAACATGGATCGCTGCAATCAGTGACCTCATTCATTCTCAATTAAATCTTTTTGCATTAATAGACTTAAACAGACTCTATGCAGGAAATAACCCAATACTACAGTACTTTCTATTGCAAGTTATAGCACACTTATTAGCAAGATACAATACTGGGCATGGTGTATGCAGAGCAGTGGGGGAGGTAAGTAAAGCATGCTCTATAAACTAAACTAAAGCTTTATTTCCGGCATTGTCTTCTTCGCTAAGACTCTCGTTCAGTGTCAGCACCCTAAGAATCAGTTTCTAAGTTTCTTCAAATGAAAGAAAGACCAAAAAGTCGATCATTCATGAACCAGTCACCCGATAAACTCAACGCCACTCTTCTCAGCATACACTAATGTGTGAGATGTGATGCTTAAAAAGAGTTTTTTTTTCGACTTAACCATGAATGAGCGGATATTCTAAGATGTCTCTTTTTTGCTGAGCAGGTTTCATGACAGGTAGTCATGTGTTAAGTCATGGGTTTCATGCAAAGTAGAGGGGGTGCGGGGGGGTTGGATTTCTGAGTTAGTGCATTAGCTGGTTGGTGGAGCACGTTACTTCTTTGCATTCAAGGATGCCAGCTGACCGTCGATATCCTCCTCTGGCTGCAATGGATGCCACTGGGCAATGGGGCGGCGCGGGTTAGCCAACATGTCGGACCAGTGCTTCAGACCAAGGCCGGTCGCCTTACTGCCCACGAAGATCTTTCCAATGGCGTCATTCTTACCGATCTTGTCGTAATCAAACACTGTGACCGCGACCAAGATTTTCTAAGAAGGGAGCAAGAGAGAAAGTGTCATTTCATTTCTGTTATTAAGTCACCATGATATAAAAATAAAAACCTTTTGTAAAGCAGAGAAACAACACCTTTCTTTCCTCCATCTTGCCAGCACTTTTGGAGAAGCAGAGAGGAGCACCAGCAGGGAAGCTAAGCAATGTACTGCTGTGGCAGCAAAATGCATTTTTAAAAAAATATATATTTAGAATATTTTCACTGCTTTACTTTGCTGCCAGATGGCCTTTTCTGAGAGGAAACCGTTACACTGTTACATGAGCCAAATATCGATCTCTCTAAACCAACCAAACTCCATAGATGAAATCAGTAATTTTACCTTGAAAAACACAGGAGTTGCTTTTCTGCCGCTGTCTTGATTGGTTCATTTGTTTGCATTTTAAATGGAAGTTTGTATTATTGATGGACTTTGGTGAATCAAAACAAACTAAGAGATCGAGGCAGCAGTAGACCAGGAACTCCTGTGTTCTGGGAAGTAAAATTACTTCTAGAGTGTGGTTAGGAGAGCGCGATATTTGGCTTCTATAACTGAATCAGAAAAGCAAAGTAAAACAGTGTAAACACTCTAAATATATCGTACACTTAAACTGATATTGATTTATTTTAGGTGGGCCTTTTTAAGTGGCTAAAATACTTTTTGTCACGGTGCCCATCCACAGCAGTTCATTGCTTAGCTTTCATGCTGGTGCCCCTCTCTTGTTCTTCTAATTGGGGGTGTATCAACCACAATCTACTGTAGGTAATGCATTGACTATTGATAAGCACTTCAAATAAACATCAAATAATCCAAACTGTCCTTTTAAGTGTTTATAGATCCAAGACAAAGCTGTCAAAAAGGCAGGACAGAGAGAAAAAGGCACAATTACAAATCCATCTGCTATACTGGACAGCACCGTGGATTTATCAATGCTGATATTTCAGAGCCATGGTCGGGGCCACAGAGTGTAACTTGCACAAACCTCAGTCAGATAAAGGATCAATGAGTCAGGGCAAGTAGATTAACATATTCAACTAAACAACCCCTCTGCCCCTGCATTTTCTCTGCTACTGGGGGACGGAGAGGGCAGATGGCAGGTTAACAAGGCTCACAGCTATACGTTAACTTACTGAAATATTTTTCGTTTGTCTTGTACTGTACCTGCATCTGTTCCAAGGGGATTTCAAAGCTGAAGGATTCATTATAGTAGGGGTTCAGCGTGTTCTTCTTCACTGTAGTCTTCTTTTTCTTCAGACGCTTACCCCCCTGCAGCAGCTGGATCTTTACATAAGGATCTGCAAAGGGCATCAGTATGATCAACAACTGAGACCATCAAGGCAAGTTACTGTATTGTGATGTAAGAATAAGAACGTAATAAGAATGTAGATATCATCACAACATTGCAGCTTAAAACTGGTTTTGGCGTTTCTCTACCGATAATCCACAGGCGTCCATCTTCTTCAGGTTCTTTGCCTCCAGGATGCAGACGGTGAGTTTTCCGGCGGTGGGGACATAACGGAGGGAGATGCAGATGTCTCCGAGTTTCTCAGGCTGAAGAGTAAGAGACAGAGATGACAAGCACACATGTTCATCAGCCAACAACAGATAACTGCTAAAGCAAAATGCATCTATTATTAATATTAATATTATCTGGAGCACTTTTTCTTTGAGGCTGAAATTGAGGTCTGTTCAAAATTCTTGCTCAGAATTTTTGTCTGGATGGAGAACAATAAAAGATTTTGAACGTCAAGGCTTTTCAGCATCCATTGAGGTGAGATGATGATTTTTGCTTCAAATGTCAGATATCTCACCCTAAGAGCTCTAAGGTCATGCAATGTTATCAAAATCGTTGTATCACTGTTAGAAAAGTGTGATTTTGATGATTGGGTGCATTTTTACACAGCATGTCAATAACTGTCTGCATGTTATCAAGCAGTTATCTTCTTTAAATCCTAATTTCAAAAGTTTGATTGTTAACAGCACCTCTTCTTGATCAGCGCTCTCCAGATCCTTCCACTCCTCGATCGGCCGTCCGAGGTCGATGGTGTTCATGGGAATCTTCACCTCACCAATGACGTCGTGTTTGGAGAATCGGTCGATAGTCATAAACAGACATCACCAGAGTCTTCCCACCGAGCTCCTCATAGGGCACCTGATCGAGAAACACAATGCTACGTTGTTTTATACCTTGATAATTTATGTTTTTCCCACTAGAGATTTTATGAATATAAAAGCAAATTAAATCTTCAATAATGAGTAAATGACAACTTGGAAGGGGAGGTTCAGACGATCTGTGTGCAATCTGTGACTTCTCTCAAAAAGTAATCAAATTACGTTACCAATTACTGCAATATAGAAGTAATTAGATACCAGAATAAATTTAATGAACACAGTTGTATTATTTTAGTGTAGTTTTTTTTTTATTTTAGTGCCAACTGTTAAATTTTCATCTATCGTAGCGTCTACCTGTAAGTTACACTTTTAATTGCCTAAGATTTAGTAGAAGAACCACAAGAAGCAGGATAGGTTCAGTGTTGCTACAGAAATTAATAAATAATTATATGATGAACAGTTTATATTAAACATGATGAAAAGCAAGCTCAAATCATCTGAACTGTCTTGCGCCACCATAAGGTCAGCTGATATTAGAACATAGATCAGGGAATAAGATGCATTTGTCTGCTATCCTCTGCCCATTTAAATTTCAGTAACCACATTATTAATTTGAGAAAAGTAATTAATTACATGTCAAAAGTAGTGGAATTACAGTAACATGTTACTTCTAACCATAATTACCTACTTACCCAATCATTATTAAAAATGCTCAGCACGTTTTTTTAGCTACCATGAAAAACCAGTGAAGGAGTGAAGACTTTATAGCTGACAGTTGCAATTAAATACAAATTCTCTAACAAAAGATACCCTGTATTAGAGAACAAATAAGATTTAAATAACACAAACTAAATAAATTTAAATTTCATAAAATTATGTCTGTCTAAAATTATGTCTAAAATATCTAAGAAAGATATAAATAAAAGATAACATGTTCCAGCTGACTTTCGGTCAGGACAGTTCATCCTAACAGACATCCTGTCAGATATATAATATTAATAAAAAACCTTTCAATTCAAAAAGTAAGATGTAATTCAAATGGAGAAATGGGAGAGAACCTTCTGTAAAATTAGACTTGTTTTTTTTTTTTTTTTTTTTTGCTGCTGCAATTTTGCAGACAGGCAGTTTGCAGTGTGACCCAGAGCCGCTTGTAAAGTCTCTGCGGGCTTTATTAGCCAGGAAAGGAAAGGAAAGCAGCTATGTACTGCACCGGCTGCACAGACCAGTGAGTACACACACACACACACACACACACACACACAGATATCCTGAGAAACCTGACAAGAAACAGTCAGTCCCATTATGAGTACACACTGTAGGGGACACACCGCAGCAGGTTAGGATGATTATTTGTCAGACCCATTTTATCTAAAAACACATCGACCCCATCATCCATAAACGTTTGATCTGTCTTTCTGTTTACAGCTGCAGCGATTCATTTTAAAGCTGGATGCACACCTCTGCTGCACCAAATTCACCAGCAGCAGATGCACTGTATCACTGCGAACAGGACATACCTTGAAGACAAATGTCTCATTGAAGACGGGGTTCAGTGTTTTCTTGTGGACTTTGGTGTCAAACTTCTTCTTCTTGTCAGGCAGGAGCAGGACTTTAACGTAAGGATCGGAGGTGCCGCCTGAGTCCATGGACATGAGGTCCGCAGCTTGAAGGATGCCGACTGTGAGCTGTGTGCAGAGGACGTGTGGGCAGGATGGAAGGGACAGCAGAAGTAAAGACACAATTTTATCAGGCAGAAATCCAACATTTATAAGATTGTTCATTTGTGTCAGGGTCGCTGCTGCAGAGGACCGGTTATGCAACATCATCTGACAACTTAAGCCATGCAATCAATCACCACAAACTTCTTGCCCGACTGGAGACATATTGAATGTCAGAGGGCTTTCTTCAATGTCACACATTTGTCACAGTGTGATAACTCATGAAAAGTGATTTTTTTTTCTGTACCATAAGATGCATATATATGTGTTTAGGCTAGTTATACATTAGCCTGAAATTGAATAGACAAATTTAAAGTGCAACTTTTATTCTAGTTTCTGTTTTGTTTTATGTTGACTTAATTTAATGCATCTCCTCTTGGATTCAACACTCAAAGCCTCATTAATTCATGTCATACTACCACTGTGGCCATATGCTGCTGAGGGCATTACAGTAATGATGATAAAGTTACAGAAACTTTGACAAATGTGTTCCCCTCTTCCCTCAGCCAGTCTTACTGCAAAACTATTTATTCCACCCTTTCTGCAAAAGTGATACTTCTGTTGCACCACTGGGGTTTTACAAATAAGCTGTCTAAAAATTTGCAAGGAGCCGACCGTTAAGAAGCAGTTGAACACTTTTTGGAAATACACTTTTTTGCTTTCTTGCCAAAAGGTAAGATGAGAAGGTCAATACCACTCATCTGTCCGTTTAATATGTAGCTAAAATCTAGTTAGCTTAGCTTAGCATAAATGTAGGGGAAAACTTGGCTGATGATGAAGAAAATCTTTTTACTGTATTCAACTGTATTTGAGCTTTAGAGGTGCTGGTAATTGGATTTTTTTTAACTCTTGGACAGAGCTGGGCTAACTGTTCCCCCTGCTTCAAGTCTTAATACAAAGCGAAGCTAACCACCCACTAGAACCTCAGAATTTGGGGACTGCTCATTGTTCCAAAAGCCCAATAGTCTGAAAAATGTCACAATGGACAGAAAGCCTGTTTGTCTTACAGCCTTTTAAACACCCATCGCTCCGAAGGACCATGGGTAAAAAAAACCAACAATCTTAGTGTTAGTTTAGTTTTACTTTGTACACTTAAATATATATATATAACAAAGGCAAAGATGACAAATAATACACAGTGCAAGGAGAGGCAAAAACCCAGAAGGCTTATCTGAAGCCTCCATCTAAAAATTAAAATTTGCAAAGTTATTAAGAAAATACAGAAAAATGCACAACAATACAAAAAGGGGTAGGGACTGATCAGCTAGCATCTAATGGCTCAGGTCACAGGAGATGAGGTAAAACTCTCATGATTTTATCCTGACATTGGAAATTTGTCTGTGACAGTAAAATCGCTTTAAGTGTCATTTGGTTTAAGGTCAGATAGATAGCCAATTGACCCAACCTAAGTCCCACCCCTTTTTGCTTTGTTCTCTGATAACAGTTGAGAAAGCTTGGTACCAAGCAGAACTTCAGTCAACTGTCTCCTGTTTCCTGTACTTAGATATACTATGTACTAGGCTTGTCTATGTTGAGAAGAAAACCGACATTTGAAGATTGTTGAAAGACGTTGCCATGGGTTCTGTTAGCAACATGCTAGCTAACAATTGATGTAGATTACCTAGCCAGTCAGCTAATGTTTTTCCTAAAATTCGCTATCAGATGTAACTAGTTAGCTAATGATTGTTGTGGATTACCTTGCCAGTTAGCTAATTTTTGCTAACGTTACCTATCAGATGTAAACGGCTAGCTACGGATTTATGTAGGTTAAAACCTAGTTAGCTAGTGTTTTGCTAACATTAGCTAACTTAGCTAACCTATGTCACTTTTACAGGTCCCCCAGCAACATCATTTAACCATCTTCAAAATTTGGTTTTCTTTTCAAGGTAGACAAGCCTAAAAACAGTAAAGAAGAGGTTCTGTCGAGCTTGCTCAACTGTAATTGGAGCACAGAGCGGTGGGTTAATTAAGGTCAAACCCCCCCCGCAGATTCATGGACGGGGGCAGCAGTCACTGACCTAACAACTGCAGGGGAGAAAGTGTATATTTTTGGAGCAACTGGCCTTCAGAGCAAGGGATGTTTGTTTTTTTTGGGATAACGGGCTGTCAGACAAATGGGCTTTACGCCCAATGGGACAATTTAATGTGGATGGAATCTCAAATATCAGAATCGTGGAAAATGTGCAACACTTCCCAAAAAACAATAGAAATTCCCTATGAAACACAGTTCTCACATCCAAAATTGTTCACTAAGCTTCAAAAATATTAATATCTATTTAAAGCTTGAAAATACATGTAATGTGTTAATGTATGTATAAAAACCACAGACCTTTGTATTCTCAAAGTCATAATCTATAGAATATTGCAGCTTCCCCAGTTTCTCTTGTTCTTTCTCCTCTTCCTCTTTCTCCTCCTCTGTCAGTCCGGTTTCTCCCTCTTCATCATCGTCGTCCTGGAGTTTCTGTGGTGTCAACGTAAGAAGACACAACAGGTTGTTAAAGGTCAGGGAGTCAGGAGTCAGAATACAGGGCTCCCCACAACAGCCAGCATGCCACAGACACTGGAGCTCCAGGAGTTTTTTTTTTTTTTTTTTTACATGGGAGATACATGTTTTGGTTACTGCTTACCTGCACAGCACCTGATGATAATAACCAGTGGTTTATCATTTAACAAGGTATCGGTAACACATAAACACATGTTTATACTTTCTGCACATCTTGTCCTCTCAGTGTTTTTGGATCATTGGGCATTTCCTTCGACATGCTTGTGCAGTTCGGTGACAGCCAGAGTCAGTGGAGGCTTTGCATGCTAGTTCCGCTAACAGGGGTAACAAATACGACAGTTTTCCAATGAAATCAGATATTGGTGTAGTTCTCTTGTTTGTCAAAGGGCTTTGATTTCACAGACTGAACAAAGAGGTAAATGTTTATATGAAAACCCCTAAGGAACTAGCTCACAACAGCGAATGCCAGTGCATATTAAAATGATAAAAGGCAAATTAGACAGAATATTAGTGCAAGGAGATGGCTTTCAAACAACCTACTGATTTTTAGCTGGATTGCAATCTGTTCTTTTATTAAAGGGACAGTTCAGATTATATGATGTATGTTTATATGAGGTACTTAGAGAGTCATTGTATTATCTACAGTAGATGCTGGTCAGTATGCCCCCAGTTTTGAGAAGCAGAGAGGCATCAGCACAGAAGCTAAACAACAAACTGCTGTGGACAAGGTCAGCGACAAATGGTATTTGTCACTTAAAGGAGAAATTTGTAGTATATCTACTATAATAAATCATAAAGTTGAGATAAATGCTTCTCTGACAACAGCCCCACAGCCGCAGTGTCCCCCTTTAAAATGTCTATTCTGGGACGAAATAACTGTTTTTGTTTGCCCGTTTCACATGATTTAGAGGTCAAATTATTGCTGATTGTTCGCAAAATGAATAAGTGTCTGTTTAAGAGTCATAAGAAATCATTAATAATCTTGTAGAAGGCATAGATGTTTATAATGGTTAAAATGAGTGATACGTTAATGGAGTCTGTGAGGCAGTGAGACAGGCAGTCACTGAACTCAAACTCCAGAGTGTGTATTTTCAGAGCAGTGGGCTTTTGTTTTCAGGATAATGGGTTTAGCTGTATATTGACAGACAATTGACAGTTATAAACAGCTGATCAACCTACAGTGTAGGGGCTTGTCATCACATGTTATTGACAAATTACAATGCTATGCGCGCCCTGCGCTCCTGCAGTGTTCCTGCAGCCTGCTTGAGCTTCAACAAGTTAGAGGAAGAGGGGACAGAGGGAAACAAGTTGATTCAACCATAAATCGTATTTTAAATATGACTTGTTATTTGGATGGCTGTACTTGTTTTTGCACAAGCAATTACTACATATTGCTCCTACGCTATATTCAGAATATTTTCAACACTTTATTTTGCTGTCAGACAGCATTTTCCAATGGCAAACGGCTATTATTCAAGCCAAATGTCACTCTCTCCAAACCAACCAAATTCCATAGGTAAAATTAGTCATTTTATCTCACAAAACAAGGGAGTTGCTGGTCTACCACTGCCTCGGTCTCTTGGTTTGTTTGTGTTATTGTGTGACTTTGGTGAAGCTTAAGTATCCTTTTAAAACACCAAAGTCACATAGCAACACAAACAAATAAATCAAGGCAGCGATAGACCAGCAACTCCCGTGTTCTGCAAGGTAAAATGAATAATTTTACCCATGGAGTTTGGTTGGTTTGTAGAGAGCAATATTTGGCTTGCGTAACAGCAGTTTCCCCATCAGAAAAGGTGACTAACAGTAAAGCAGAGAGGTAAAAATATTAAAAATACAGCGTTCGCTTAAACTGATATTTATTTTTTTAGCTAAACCGTTTTAAGTGGCTAAACTACCTTTTGTTGCTGACCCTGTCCACAGCAGTACATTGCTTTGATCTGTGCTGGTGTTTCTCTCTGCAGCATTTATTGTAGGTAATATACTGTCTCTCACTAAGTACCTCATATAACCCTACTTCAAATAATCCAAACTATCCCTTTAAACCCTACATTCACAACTTTCATATTTCAAGGTAAAATCCAAAACATTTTCCTTGTTTCACCTCTAAATTAAGGTGGCACCAAAAAAAAAAAGCCTCTCTTTTCGGCTCACCATTATTACAATAAATGGTTCAGGATTAAAGGGCACAGCCAGCTATTTGAATAATGTAGAGTCTTATTGCTGGAGTGTTATTATTGTAGTTAAATTGAAGCCTCATTGCCAAGGTGACCTTGACTTTGACATGTTTTTTCAGGTCATCCAGTGCCTCCACATCCTACAGTACCTCCTCCTCTTACAATCAAAAAGGACAGATTTGCGAGAGTTTGGCTCTTCATGCAGTTTTATCATCACCGTTTCCATGTCTCCCAAACAACCAACCATGCCCTTTATCACATGCACAGATTAATAGTGTTAAAAAGTGTCTTGCATAACATCTCTTAGTCCAATACTTTCCATATTGGTGTGAGTTACAGTTACATTGTCCCAGGAACAATGTGTTAGATGGTTAGACTCTCCTCTCTGGGGGTTTATGGAGCACATCATAGCTTTCCATTGTTACATTCTCAAGCTGTCATAACAAAAATAAAAAGAAGTTGGGGGGGCTAAAAAGAAATTAAAAAGCAAAAGGAAGCTACGACTTTTCATTCCATGAAACCCCCCTCCGCCCCGGGGGCCAGAGAGCATCAACGTGAGCTATCCACCTACCGTAGAGCGGGAGTCCACCACAGTCAAGAAACACGAGGCACACACAAGACAGACACAAAGCGGGGGAAAAAAGGAGGAAGAGAGGAAGAGATTCAACTCACAAGACACCAAACACACTACAAAAAGAGAGGCAGTCAACACCACCACCACCACCACAATTATGATGAGGAATGACACGCTTGTTCACGGCTGGCGACGATAAATTTCACATTGTGGACACAAAGAATTGATTGCTTTAATTAACTGTCACTGGAGCTCAGGGTAATCTATGGTGATGGTAGTTGATTGGTCCTCAAATGAATCACAGGCCTTTCTAACATTTATCCTCTGATTTACCGTCCAAAATCTACCAATATTTCTGCTGCCGCTTTCATGCTGTCATTCATTATCTTCGGTTATAAAATTCAGCCTTTCTTTGTAGTTGTGGCTTGTCAAGAGAAACTTTCCCCTTCATGGTGCTCATTATTCTTTGCCACGCCGTAACAAAGTGTGTCATTTTTCACCACGGGCCACAATGGAATACGTCACACGTTTAAACAACCACCACAACAACATCGAATAAATGGAGGGGAAGAGAGCTCTCCTTGTGTCCTCTACAGCCTGGGCTACAAAAGCTGCTGGTAGAAAATCAAATTTGGTTAGCTAGACACATCTTTAGATAAATAAAAACTGCAATAAATAGCAATAAAATTTGAATAATAAATTATTGTGGAAAAGAAGAGGAAAATGTCACCCAAAACCTCCTGCTACCCTGACTTTTCAGCGTGTACAAGGCATCATACCTCGCCACCCTGCATGTTCTTCATGTTGAAGCCATCTTTGCCCTTCTTCCCCTTCTTGTTCTTCTTCTTCTTGCAGCAGCATTTTTTGATAATGCAGAAGCAGCAGGTGAGCATGAGCAAGGCGGCCACCACAGCGATGGCGATCAGAGCCCATGGAGGCACTGCCAGTTTCAAAACAACAAAGGGAAAAATGAGATCGACTTTAGCGTTTCTCACAAAAATGAGCTTTTTTGTCAAATAAATAGCATTTTGAGTCTTGGCAGAAAGTTTCGGTGCACTGTGGCTTTTACTCACGTGGGATTTTATCAATTTCATTCAAGAATTTGCTCTTGATCTCCTCAAACATGTCATTTTTATTGATCTCTGTGTTGTTGGAGCCAGAGCCAGGCGTTTCAGGCGCAGAGGTGGAGATGACAGCCGGGGTGGGAGCCATGGTCATAGTGGTTGCACCAGTGGGCTCAGCAGCCGCCACGGCCTGTGGCCTTCTGAACAAGTTGAACTTCATTGTCAAAGACTAGGCGCAGCGTCCCTGAGGCACACACAGATCAGACAGAAAAGATTAGGATTAGATCTGCCAAACAACCGCGGTGTGTGTAGATGCCAAGAAGAAGAATATAAATTCTTTTGTACATCTGACTTTAAGGATACACTTTCTCCTAAGTTACAAAAGTGTAGTGAATTTAACTGAATTTCAAACACAATAATATAGCAGTTAATACCATGTGGAGTTTCTTCTGGCTGACAGGTCCTCTGGGAAAAGACCAAACTGATGTGTATTCGAGACAAGAAGAAAAAAGTTCCAGTGCTTTTTTTTTCATCTTTTAATCTATTTTAATAATTAATTAGTTCAACATTTGTGAGAAATCTGCTCATTTGCTTTCTTTCCAGGAGTGCAAAATCTGATACTACTGCATGTCTGCACATTAAACATGGAGCTACAGAGAGAGGCCTTTAGCTTAGCTTAGCATAAAGACTGGAGACAGGGGGAAACAGACAGACAGCCAGAGGAAACTTTCTCTCATGAGGGGGAAAAAAAAAACTCAGTAACGGACCCTTTCTGCACCTTTTCACTCTGTGCTCTAATAACACTTGAGCAAGCACACACCTCGGTCAACTTTCTCTTTTCCTGTTTCCTTCAATTAAATATGCTATGTGCTAGGCTCGTCTAATTTGAGAAAAAATTAAGATGGTTAAAAGGGACCTGTAAAAGTAATAAATATTTACATCTTAAGTTGGCTAAGTTTAGCAAAATGCTACCTAACCAGGTAACTAATCTACATCAATCATTAGCGAGCTAATTAGCCAGAGTTTTGCTGGAAATGACTAGCTGGCTAATCTATTAATCTACTAATCAATCATTAGCTATCTAAGCTACCACACAGTATGTTTTACAGGAAAGGAGAAAGTTTACTGAGGTACCAAGCTTGTTCAACTATTGAGCGCAGAGCAAAAAAGAAGCCTGACTTAGAAAGGGTCAATAAACATGTATGTTGTTTCATCATTACATGAATGCAAAAATGACTTGTGGATTAAGGGGTAGTTAGGTGCTGTTTATGGCTATTTCTAGGGGGGTATCAGTGGTGCTGAGTTTGTTATGTAGCTTTAAAGACGTGAAACTCTGACACACCCTCTACCTCAGAAACCATTGGGAAAAGTGCAGAGGGTGAGGCTAACACACCTTAGCCATGCTGCAACTACTGCTGAATTACCAGCTATGGGTAAGTGCAAACAAGAGATAACATTCAATGCAATATGTAATAGGGGGTCCCTGCTCTGCCTCTCTATCAGCTAAGAGGTCCATGGGGTCCAACACCGTAGGCTAGCCTGACAACCTCACAGTGACAATAAGACTCCAGGAAGATACTGCACGAAACTATTAGTGAGCCTTAAGATATGTTCAGACAGAACGCAAGATGAATTTTAGAGGGGGCTCAATTGCATACAAAGCCAATGAAAAGATGCAAGTGGATGCAAATTGCCTCTGGTGATGCAAACAGGGAAGAATATGCTTGAAAATGCTTTAACTTCCGCACAAGGTACGGGTAATCCCAGGGCTTTATGAATCCACTTCATAGGCATACAGAGATAAAGGGCAAAAAAGAGAGACGCTGGAGGGAAATCAAAGAGAGAACAGGAGTTACTGGTGAGTTCTGAGATCAGTCAGTGTCTGAGCTGAGCACAAACACTCAAGTACACGCCCACACACACTTTGCAAGTTAGTGTAAAGTTTACGTCTGGACAATTGGCACACTGGCTGTTTTGGGGTAAATTAACACAGCCCAGAAAACAGTCAAGGGGACAAACTGGGGCAAATGATGTGAGGTGAAAATCCACTACAAGTGCTGTTAGAATTTTGGAAGTGTGGAGAACCAGCTAGCTGTTTCCCCATCTGTAGTCTTTTGCTAAGCTAAGCCAACTGCCTCCTAACTCCTTACACCTTACTCTAATGAACACGTGGGAGTGATATTGATTTTCTTATCCAGCTCTTGGAAAAAAAAGTAAACAGATTTCCCAGAATGTTACTCAAGTATTCCTTCATGCAAAAAAGCCAAACATAAATGATGAAAAAGTAGTTGCAATCCTACTTAAAAGCTCTTCATGTTCATTCCCGATATACTGCTGCTCCTTCAGTAAGGGCCTAATTGATAAAGATGATCCCATTTGTTTGACAGATGATGAGATCAAGAGCCTGAAATGAAGCTCCTCAGCTCAGTGACCGATGGAGGGGTGTGTAAACACACAGTCTGGAGGCATCGCAATCAACAACTTTCATTGTTACTGAAGGATTAAACAGAAATCAGTTACAAGAACGAGGACAAATTCTCAACTGAGAAACCTCGCAGGATATAAAAGCCTTGGAAGTTGGGACTATACACATCCATTATGCTGATGATGTGAGAATTTACTGTCTGTGTGATGAATGAGCAGAAACTGAGGTGAGTATCCCCTCGCCCCGCCTCCCTCTGAACACAGTGATCTGACAGAAGTGAGGGAGACCCAGAGAGAGACCTGCATCATAGCAGAGTTATCACAGAATTAAAGGAGTTCCCCCTGAAACAGGCAGAGCTTAAAGGCTGATGGTAACTCAGTTGTTAAAGGAATAAAAGAGAAGGTTGATACCTCTACAGTAGCATATCTGTCTGTTTTAATATGAAGCTACAGCCAGGAGGTGGCTAGCTGAGCTTAGCTTTGTTTCCAATATTTATGCTAACAAAATTCAGTTGCTAGTTGCTAGTTTTTACATACCTGTTTTTGTATGAATTACACAATTTAGATAAAGTGCATTGATTAGGGAGATTTTGTGGTGCTGGTATTGTTACCCATGGACAGACCCAGTTAGCTCTTTCCAGTTTTTGTGCAGAGCTAGGCTAACTGACTCCAAGCAGTAGCTTCAGATTCATCATGCAGACATGAAAGTGTTATCAATCTTCTCATTTGAATCTCTGCAAGAAAGCAAATATGTTTCCCAAAATGTCAAACTATCCCTTTAACTCTTTCACCACACAGCATGAATGCTCTCGGTTGTTTCCTGTCTAGGGATGGCTGTCATTTACCCTCATGTGATATACATCATGTGGATCAGAAGCATTCCTGAAACAATCCTTTGCATGTATGAATTTATTTTTATCAGGTGCCACAGGCATATAGTACATCCATACTTTCAAATGTTTTGGTGGCACCTCGGGACACTGAGCTGCCAACTCTGTCTCACTCATCTGTATAGTTTGTAATCGCGCAGTAGTGGGCCAATCACATGTCGCATTAAATCAAAGAACATTTGCGGTGACTGTTGGGCTCTATACTGATTTTTTGTGTCCACCAGCCAAATGGCTAGTGAAATTTTTACCAGTCTCTCAATAGATTACCATTGTTTTTTGGCTGGTGAGTGAAGCAGCCAGCTACTTCCACATATTATTAGCATTTGGCTATGGCTGGTGTTAATTTTGTGGCTCGGGTGATTGGCTATGAGCAAAATCATATAGGTAGTCGTGTGTTTTTTTCTAAATCTGGGGACAAAAAGGATCGAATGCAGGCGTCATGTGAGTGGAGAGGGTTTGATCCTCCTTGGTACTGGGTTATTTTGGTTGATTCCTTAAAAGGTCTTACCGATAACCAGCCTTATTCCTGTCCCTTTCTGCATGGAGTTAACATGTTTGCACACTTGTGGGTTTGTCAGGATTATATATTTTATGGCCTGAATTATGCTCTCTCACACAAAATTGGCAATACAAGTATTGAACTTCTCAATTTGATGCACATGCACTTAAATCTTGCAACACTTAGTTACAACATAGTGTTGAACTTATGAACTAACGAAACTTAGCAGAAGTTCATGACCGCTGGCAGATGTCTCAGACACTTAAGATAAAGAGACAGATGATAGGCAATCTGACCCAACATACACAGGAAGACTCCAAGATACTTCCTCAACAAATCTACTAAAAATGGAACATTGAGCAATAGGCCAGACAAGTATCACATTAGGACGCCATATCAACCCTAGATATCAACACGTACACACTAGCTGTCCAGAATATCAAATTTAGGTGAAAGGTACAAGGCAGCTAGCTGTTTTACATTTCAGGGTGCTGTCATCCTGGATTGGAGGAGACGAGTGTCTACAGACTCGGACCAGGCCGTGGACCAACGAAGGGAGAGCTAAGTCTAAACCGCGGCTCCTCCCCATCACTATAGACCAATTAGATAATTGCACATTTTCATTTAAAATACTGTGTAACGTTAAGTTAGGCACTCTTTCTTTAGGAAGTGGCTACAGCTAACTACTTGCAGCTATCTGCTTGTGGACTGTGGTTTCTGATCAAAGAAAGATCCATGTACATGCAATTCTGTTCTGCCAATGTCAATTAAATACTTTAATTAGAAATAGATTGCTTCCTGGATTTCTTGCAATAAACGAACACGAACTCCACAGGTTACATCTGAAACACATTTACAACAGTTTTTTAGCCTGATTATCTGCTTGAGTTTTTGTTCTGTTTCCTGCCTAAAAAACATTTTCCTTGACGGGATAGTCCATCTTTACTTCTTGATAAATGTAAGAACAAGCTGGCAAGCAGAAACATCGAGACAAGTATGCATATAAAAAATACTAAATCAGATTTTATTTCTAATAGCTGACAGGCAAAAGTGTATAAAAAAAATTAAACATTTAAATACTTAATTTAATACAATAAAAGAAACAGAGCTTATTTTATCAGTGAGTTGATTTACATAAAAATGCGTCAGCTAAGATTTTTATGATCAATTAGTCTTTGAAATCCACCTTCTCAGTTGTGACGATTTTCAGCTTTTCTTTTATTTTTGTGATTTCAAATGAAATATTTTTAGGTTTTGGATTGTCAAACAAAAGAGCACCAAACAATTGATCAGTTAGTCACAGAATAATCATTAGTTGCAGCCTTAAGTTGAATCAACTAAACCGTAATGCTAAAAACAAATAATAGGCTGCTGTTCATGTCGATGGCCCTTCACAATGATTCACCTTTTTTATCCTTTGGAAATTCAACTCACGGCAAAAAGCTGAAAAGATCAATTTTCCTCCTAGCCTCAAGTGAGAATTATATTATTTAATCTCACTTTTTTCTACCCGCATAACTGTGAGTGGTACCTGCATGTTAATAGCTTTTACTGATCACACAAAGGTGCTGGTGTTCTGATTGAAATGATGCTCTCTATTTTTTCCATATGTTGCAGATATCCGGATGCATTTGACTGTAGCATCAGTTCACTTTGGATTAAATTACAATCATTGCATTTTAATTTGGTGCAGCGGAAAAGAAATCCCTCTTTTTGTGGTCATTTATTAGATCACTCAAAGAAGAAAGTAATATGGCGCTTACAGTAATATATCAGGAGCAAAAACAGTTTGGTGGTTTACATTCTACAGGAAAGAATATTATTACTGCACTACGATACATTTCTGGGAGCTGCTACTCTGACAATCTGATATTTTCAGTCCTGAATATTGTGGTTTGGACGCTGCATTTATACTGTCATGACCCCCACTAGCTCAAACATAATGCTAAAGAATAATTGGCAAGTTGACAACCATTCACTTGTTCTGCAGCTATAACGTCTCCATGTTTGTTTGTTTTTGCTTCAGGGTGAAGAATCAGAAGGAGTAAAGTGATTTGACAGGAAAGGTCACGAAATTTTTATTCCTTTCATAGTTTAATATCACAGCTACAACTGTTCAGCAAGAAGCACTGTGTGGAGGTAGATCGGATTATAGCATGAAAAGAAAAAAATGAAACATGAAATAAAACAGAACAGAACGCTCAGCATGAATAAAAGATAAAACAAACTGTGTGCATGTGTCTTGGAGTGTGTGCATGTGGGAATGAGAGTCTGTGTGTGTGTGTGTGTGTATCATTACAGCTCTCAAATGTTCAGAGCTATCCATTTTTGTTTTATCCTCCTCTGAAGGCACTAAAAGAAAATGATCTGTCTCAGTTTAAAAGATGGACAATTTCTATCCACTGTTTAAATGAGCGAGGACAACAACCGAGTGTGAGGTTTCACACACACAAACACACACAAATGTGCCAAATAAGCAAGGGTGGGTATTTCATGTCACAGTTGGTGGGGACAATAAACATGTCCCAGTTGGTGCCATGATGGAGGCTTTCATAAACCAGTTTACCACATCATAGCTACTTTAAAATGATATAGCCAATATAGCTAAAATAAATTAATAAAGCTGCAATGGAATTAAATTATATGCTATGTGTGAATGAATAAAAGAACTGAAGCAGACATTTATTATACAAGTAGCACAAAAGTTACTTTGCCTAGTAACTTGTAACTTTAATATGCAGTAATTTGTAAAGTAATTCAGTTACTTTTGAGAGAACTAACTATTAAGTGGAAATAATTACTAAATTTCAGTAATTTGCCCAACACTGGTCTATTGCCTGAAGCACACGCTGCAAGGAAAGATGAAGAGACGCTGTGCTGCTGCCAGAGGAGTGCTGACTAAGATATAGCATGTATGAGAATAAATTACAAAATAATAGATTTGTGTATGTTTCTCTCTTTCTGCCTGATGGTCTGAGTAACTCACAAGATTTGTCACCAGTCAGTTAATTCATATATTAAATATTGTGGCATTAATAAAAAGATACCCATGGTTATAGGCAGGCAGTGGACCATACTAATGTTAGGCATAGTGAGGGTAAGGATGCAATCTTAAAAAACTTGAAAATGCATTGTTTTGCCTCTATAATTTGCACACCGACACACAACAGTGGCTGTATTTTTTAAAAAAAATCAAAATTATTGCTAGGGACAATTCTATGCCTTTGCAAATATGGAGGATATACAGTGAGTCTTGTGCTGTAGAGACATTTATATTTGAATTGGCTCACAGTTCATGTGAGGATTCCTGTACCATGACATAAAAGTGAAAGATCAGACCTCTCTGTCAGCGTCTGGCATGCATCATGATGTAACCTCATCTTCATTGACTCGCCGACCACAGATCAATAAGTATTGCATTCCAACATGTGCATTTTAATGTGGACTTAAGGTGGGATTTATGGTCAAATGCGTGCCGTCATTCACATACAGTACCGACAGTAGAGGCCTGGCCTGTGTGCTGTGGGCTGGCAGATTATTGTTGCTAAGCAATCCTGATAGTGTCTATCAGCTCTCCAGAATTGCCCACAACCTGCCTATAGCTGAGGTGACCAGCCAATCAAATAACCAATTGGCTCAAGGCCAGTGTCAAGTCATTGCCTGCTGTCTGAGCGGTGGGCATGGGCATGAGATGAATGCCGACTGGCTCGACTCTGCCATGATGTATGATGATTTTGATTAAAGTTTGAGCTGCAACAGTGGTCCCTCCCAAAAAATAAAACAGTCACTTTATATCTGTGCAAGAAACCATCACTACAAAAAAAAAAAAAAAAAAAAAAAAAAAAAAATCATGTCAACAGCTGTAATGAACACAAAATTTAGGATATTCTTTGCTTTTTTGATGGAACTCAGAGGAAAAAAACTCAACACTCTAACTTCCATAACTCAGCATATGCCCTCTGTTCTGTTCATTCAAATGAGAACAGCGGATGAATGCAAAATACACCAAAACGTGTCCAAAACCCCCCCTGCATGTCTTAGCCTAGTGTTTACCTCTGTGCCATTAGCACTCAGTCCTTATCTGCCTTTGATTTCTGCAGCTCATCACTGGCCAGCATCACTCAGCCTCAAGAAAAAAAGGCTCTGACACATCCTGATTCACAAGGATATCCAGGTACAGAGAATACAGCCACAGTGGACGACTTTAATATGACTCACTTAGTTTGAAAAACGCAGAAAAGATCCTCTAAGACAGCTATCTTCTAGTTGCATTCACGTCACATAACTGCACCTGAAATTTAAAAAGATCTCCAAAAACAGCACTCACCAGTCAGATGTGGTATTCCCCTTCGTGGGGTGGCCCATCCAATATCAATAACTGTATGGGGCTAGAGTGCCTTAGAGCTGTGGTAACATAGTCTGATCTCTCCCATAAGCAGAGACTGCAGTCTCCTCTCACTTCTCTCCACTGCAGCACTACACCCCTCCTCCTCCTCCTCCTCCCCTCCTCCTCCTCCTCCTCCTCCTCCTCCTCATCCTCCTCTTCCAATGCACACCATCTCCCCCATTTTCCACCCTCCCATCACACACCTCCCTACTCCCTCTCTGTCTCTCCCTCAATGTACTCATGGACGCAGCCTCTTTACCTCTTTCTCTCCGTCTCTTTCTCTCCCCTCCAACCTCATTTGTGATGCTGCTCACACAGCTGATTGCAGCATGCCACTCTTTGGTCTAGCAGTGGAGGGCAGTTGTAAAAGATCAATATGCACAAGCTTTGGGGGTGAGGGGAGGGGGGGCGTTTGCACAGTTTGCACAGATCAGACATGAAGAACAAGCAAGGTAGGTAGGTAGTAAAGTAGGAGGGCTGACGAACTCTTAAGGGTGTGCTGACTTCACCACATCAGCTCTGAATACTATCACGCTGAGCTTATACAATTAATTGGATCCCGACAATTGATCTCAAAAGTGTGATATAACCCTCCGGAGACATCCATCCCTGTTAAACCCACTCAGAACGAACAACATGACACCAAGAATGATTAGGTCAACTCGTCTGCCTTTCACTGATCCCTCAGGAGACTCGTCAATGATAATTGGAAGTGAGCAGATTGCAAAGCATCTTCTCCAGTTACAATACAAACAAAAAATGCAGCCCACGGTGCACAGATGAAACCATTACACCACGAAACATCTGCTGTGTGAAATCTTTGCATGCATAGAGATGAGGGTATTAGGCTTGCGTATGAAAATCTGGGTATAAATGTCCTCTGGTTATATTCATTCTGCATCATAAACTGGTTTCAAATCATTAAATGCGTGAAAACGTCCCTAACGTAGTTACTTCTGTACATATTTGAGCCCTTTTCAATTCCAGCATTCAATCTTTTTCCCTGGCTCTCTCCTCAGACCCTCTTTCCCTTCTCACTCTCCTTGGGGAAATACCTCTCTGTGTGCTCATGTTCAGCCAGCAGCTGTCAGGAGCCGCTGTGAGGTGGCTCCTCTCACTTTAGGTTACACTGCAATGAGCGTCTCCTGCCAGAGGGGGGCAGGAATCTCACACAAAACTGCTGCATCACAGAGCATCTTTTTTTCTTTTTCCATACCAATGTACTGCGAAGTTATGCCCAGAGATACTCGTCTTTCATGTTTTCCCCTAATCAGTTGTCAAGTGACATAGACTTCTTTTTTTTTTAAATCTAGCGGCAATTTTACACAAAACTGTCCAAGATCTCCAAGGTCTTCTACTTCATCAAGGATGGATATTTCACTTGTTTGCCAGTATAAATGTCTTGCAGTGTTTAATGGTTTTTCTTTTTATCAGATTCTCTGAGCATTGACTGAGTTGAGTGACCTTGCTGTCAACTTTGCGACAAACTCAATTAAGAAAAAATTAGTGAGGTTAATAGACTGAGGTGGTTAATGAGGGGACGTCATGGGAGTGAAAAGGATGTGGCATAGCTGATGGGAGAACTGAAGCAGTGTGGGTGATGCTGCTGATATGGGTTTAAGGAATCAGAAAGGTAAAGAGGCTTGAGGGTTAAAATTATTCTCACAGTCAAATCTGTAAAAGTAAACAGTGAACCACATCTGCAATCTCAGGGCCCCAAACCCAATATTCAAAAATAGAATTGCTGTTTGCAGATGATGTGGTTCTATTGGCGTCATCAGACCATGACCTTCAGCATGCACTGGAGCGTTTGCAGCCGTGCATGAAGCGGCGGGGATGAGAGTGAGCACCTCAAAGTGTGAGGCCTGTGAGGTCTGTTGGAAAACAGTGGCTTGCTCCCTGCAGGCTGGTGGTGAGTTACTGCCTCAAGCAAAGGAGTTTGAGGGCCTTGTTTAATCCAGTTGAACCAAAGCCTTGATCGTTTACACGCTTGGTGCGATTGCTGGACTCTGGTGCAGGTAAAACAACGGTTCTGTGGTTCGCCTCCAAGGGTTGGTCTCGGACTGCTGTCAAATGAACTCTGGAGTGGTTCATTTTTGGCGCAAACAACCAACGTTTTCTCTTCCTGCTTTGTTGTCTTTTCCCCTGCAACTGTATGACCAATAATCAGTCAACATTTCCACTACAGGACTTATGTTTATAATTTCTGGACTGTTTGTGTTTTGCCTTTGTGAATGCAAACCAGACCAGTTGGAAAATTGAAACCATGTGTCATCTATGCACTGGGTTGATTCAGGAACTGGAACTTGGTAATGCCGGCAGTCATGGTGAATAGGGAGCTGAGCTGGAAGGCAAAGCTTTTGATTTACTAGTTGATCCAGGTCCCAACCCTCACCTGTTGTCCTGAACTTTGGGTCATGACTGAAAGAATAAGATCGTGGACACAAGCAGCTGAAATTATTTTACTCTGTAAGGTGTCTGGGCTCAGCGTTGGGTGAGGAGCTTGGACAGCCGGAGGGCGCTCAGAGTAGAACTGCTGCTCCTTTGCGTTGAAAGGAGCCAGCTGAGGTGGTCTGGCATCTGATTAGGATGCCTCCTGGGAGCCTTCCTTTGGAAGTTTTCCAGGAACGTCCAACTGGGAGAAGACCTGGGGTAGACCAAGAAATCACTGGAGGGATATCTCATCTGCCCCTAGGAAGACTTTGAAATCCTCCAGGAGGAGCTGAAAAGCATTGCTGAGGAGAGGGACATGACATCGACCCTGGGTAAGCGGGAGGAAAATGGAAGAAAACTGGATAGATGAATGGATAAAACTTTGGGGTGGTTTAAAGCAGTAGTTCTCCATTTTGGGAAATATACTATTCTCTTTCTTGCTGTGTGTTGGATGCAGTCTGTCTGGATTCTGCGTGGCAACATTCACTCGTGTGATGTGGAAAAAAGCTGACAGGACATGAAATAAACTGGGTATGGCTGTGAACATAAACTGTGGCACTAGCATGGCTAAAAGGCTAACAATAGTAGTCCACAATGTAGTGAATTATACTGTTTTTGAACAAATGCTCTATTAGCCAGTATCCTGTCATTGCTCTTACACCACCCCTCCATCTCTGCTGCATGTAATATTTTACCCTGCAGTTAAACAAAAACAAACAGTCATTCCCAAATGAGAGGTCACTTCCACCCCAAGCCTGGAGGTATTTAGCTTAGCTTAGCATAAAGACTGGAAACATGGAGAAAATGCTGACTGTAGGTAAGAAAATCCACCTATAAAACTCCTACAAATACCTATTATAATAGCTTGTTTTTTTAAATCTGTACAAAAAGTCAAGAGTAAAAACGAGACATTGTGGTTTTTACTAAAGGTCATGTGTCAGACTGTTTTGTGGCTGCAGTGTCACAGTTGCAGTGATTTCCTGGAGGTGGATTTTGTTACTCTTAGACGGAGCAAGACATTTTCTCAGATTGTTTTTCCTACTGTACTTCTAGTTGTTTATATTTTGTCAGCAGAGAGTGACAGGGTGACTGGGAAATGAAGCAAGGGCTGACATGTGGCAACAGCAGCAAGACAATTCAGGCTATTACACACAGTTTTCAAGCCCCTCTTTTTAAAGGTCGGGGTCAGCTACAGAACAGCAGAGTGGCTGTTTGCTGTTAAGTTTAAGGACACTGCTCACTGATCTTTGTGCTGTCTCAACGGAAAGTTCCTCCAGTCAGTAATTATACAATGGCATTTAAGTATGGCAGCACTCACTGTAAATCTGCATTGTCAGAGGAGCAGACTTGGCAGCAACAAATAACTCAATTCACTCAAAAGTAGATTTAGGAGACAGTAAACAGAGGCTTCATTGTGAAATAAATTCCAAACAGGAAAATGGAGAAAATGTTAATGGAAGAGAGCCAAACCAAACAGCACTATTCTACAGAGAGACAGTCGATAGTTATCTGATATAGGACTAATAGAAACTTTATTATATAACTGAAATTAGATTTTACTATACTTTGCTATGTACAAAATAATATAAAACTGGATTATCAGTGATTTGCAAATATTCTGAATGACTTTTTTTTTTTTTTTTTTTGCCAAAATAAAGAGAGATTTCAGACCAATTGTCTTAATGCACTTTAGATGGACGGAAAGCAAATAAGATGGCTAAAAAACTTGTGTAATTCTTAGCACTTGGTCCACAGGAGGAACTTTTCCCCTAATCTTTATGATGTCCCCACACTGTTCTGTGTGTGTGTGTGTGTGTTCTGCCAGTCATTACAGAACATCATGTGATAGCTAGACACACTGACCTAGAAAACGTGCTAACCATGCCACTTAGAAGTCAATGAAACAATGATTCAAACTAACCAAGATTTGTTTAATTAATACAAGAGAAAAAAAAAAAACTTAAATGCAGCAGAAGATGTTTAATGTATCTTCTGTCAGTATCACAAGCGGAGCGGAGGTCTAACAGGTCTAACTGAGCATGTACTGAGTATCATCGCTTTAGCATGTTTCTGACTGGAGAAATAAGACTTGTTGCAACCATCCTATGTTGCAACCATCCCCAGTCTACCCTATCATCAAATAAAAAGCATCAACATTTAATCAGGAAAAGATTAAATGCAATGCTGATGTGTTTATCAGATTAAAATATTCCAAAGAAGTCAGTTGTATTTATACATATAACCTTCATATATAGGTTATGTAACCTATCTGATTAAATTATTTTATTTTAATATTAGTAGCCCCCCTACTTACATAGATATAAACAAGAAGTTCAATAAAAAATGCAACATTAACAATTATGAGAATAATTGTTTTTAATCCTTTTAGATCACATCTCCGTCATCTTGCACACATATTTAACAATATATGCAAAAATAAATAAATAAAAATATTAAAAAATCCATTTCTTTGTATTCTCATATCAAAATCCAATCTTGTTTTCTTCCTGAAAAACAAAACATGGTGTATGCTGATGTAGGCCTGAACCAACCAGTTTCAGCGAATAATATTATGACAACCCCCCATTAAGCAGTCTTCAACTTTTAGCGGCACACAGATTCAACACCCACTTTTCAATGTTCAAATAATATTCCTCTGATGATATAAAGTGTATCACTAAATAAGAAGTATCAGCATTTAACAAACTTGCCATCATAATGTGAAAATTCTTCAAAATCCTTCAGTGCTGATGTTTCAGATTTAAAATGTTCTAAATAAGTAATTGTCAGTTGTTTTTCTACAGATAACCTTCAAATATAAACTATTTAACATAAACAGCAGACAGATAAGAAGTTTGTCAATGAATTTCTAAAAATGGTTAAAACAGCTTTCTGACAAAAACAACATTTAATTTTTCTATTTGTGATCACAAAAAGTAATCAGCTAATGGTCTTGACCAGATGTGATAAATCGCTCCTGCTTCTTGACTCAGCAGCTTTGGTGCCTGGCACAGTTAAGTGCAAGGTCACAATGCAGCTGCATTATTAACCGAGGCAGTGATAGTACAGCAGGATTGGTTCGCTTGGATTCCCAGTGCACTGTGGGATACTCTAGCCCTTCCCTGGCCCGCTCATTTCCTTAGAGCATCTGTGAATGAGTAAACCTCCTCCTCTGTGTCTCTCTACTAGTCGTCCTCTCCACACAAAGGATGAGTCAGGCCTGAGGACTGCGCTGCTCGGGGACGTCGATAAGAGCAACACAACCACTATCAAAGCCCCAGATAGCGAACATATGCAGAGAGCAGCTGCTGCCAACGCGTGCCAGTGCTGAGCTGAGCTGGGACGTTTTGGTCGAGATGATTTGTCTCCTCTGAGGCAGCAGAGGGGATGTGGAAAAGACTGCACCCTCTCAGCTCCTGCAGGGAGTGCTGCAATGCAGGGGTGTAACAGAGAAATACGAAGCTGGGAGGCAGTTTGTCCAACAGTCAGCTGCTCACTCTCTTCCTCCATTTCCTGCCAGGACTCACTCCTTCCTCTCCTCACTGCTTTCATCTTAAACTCCCATCATCCTTGTAGCCCTTTCTGTCTTACACATGCGCACACACACACACACACACACACACACACATACACACACACACTTAAAGCACTGGTCGTACTCTGGCCCATCATGACTGCAGCGTAGACAACAGTAAACAGAAAGCACCATATGGTCGTACTTGGCTCTGGACATCAGCTGCAGTGTTTGGGTGTCTTGGAAGTAGCTTTGGTCAACAAGGTGACAGTGTGTCTTTGTCTGTGTGTGTGTGTGCGTGTGTGTTGTATTGTGTGTGTGTGTGTGTGTGTGTGTGTGTGTAAACACTGGGTGGATTTGTTATGGAGTGTGTTGAGTAGTTGGATGGCTGTCGAGGAGGAACTCTTATGTTTTGAGAGAAGTTTTTCACTCTGAGTTTGCGGCATCATGACTCTAGAGTGACTCCTCAGTGGACAGGACAGGAGACATGTTACAACTCAGTCATGAGAGTAAAGACATAACTGCTTAAAACTGATGCAAATTAAAGGATTCACTTCTAAAATAGTTTATTAACAAAGCGAACAAAGACAATTATTAGGGATGCTGGGTCAACAAAAGCCCAAACATCTCGAAGCTGTGTAGAAAGAAAATTTTAGGGATGTGAAATAGGGGGCAGCATATTAACAAAGTAACGGCTAACTGTAGCTGCTATTAGGTAGTTAGTTCAGTTAGCCATGCAGCTAGCAGTCTTGTTATACCCCTTTTTGACTGAGGTGGTTCCAGGGCTGGTTCAGAGCCAGAGCTTAATTTAGAACCAGTTTCTACAGCCAACAAACTAGCCAGAGTGGCACTAAGTCTCTGCTGGGCCAAGAGTAAGAACCGCCGTGTCAGGGGTGGATTGTCATGCGCAACCAAAAGGAAACGTCTGCCATCGTGGTGGAGATTTTGAGCCAAATCCAAATAGTGTCTGTAAAGTTTGCTTTGACGTCTTTTAGCGATGCAAGGGGCTACAGGCTGTTGTTACATCACATTTGGTTACCCACCGGATCCTGCAACCCACATTGTTTGAGGAAGTACTCAGATCCTTTCCTTGATTAAAATATCTGATATATTAAATACATTTAATAAAGTACATAATTAATACTGATGAGTATTAGTAGCATTTTATATATCAGTCAGCTGCTGCATGATCTGAGTGCATCTTCCAACACTGCGGATCACATAATGCTGGCTGGGATTGGCTCCAGCATCGACTCCAGAATCAGAGCAGGGCGAGCAGGCAAGGAAGCCTTCCTCGGCAGCCTCCCAGTGAATACAGCCAGACCAGAACCAAACCCAACCTCCGAGAACGATGGGAGCCAGTTAGATGACAGGGAATGTGGTACTCAAACTGGACATGTTGCTGGTCTTGGTAAGCATTTTAAACCTCTAACCACTAGGACACCATTATAATTATATATTAAAACCATTTTGAGATGTCATAATTATGTTCCTTTATACATGAATTCCCTCTTTTATAATAAACAGTCTGACTTTTCATAACAGGAAAAGCACAAGTAAGACTATAACATTAATGATGGCTCATTTTAAGGCCTCATTAGACCTCTGCTCAGGTTGTAGCTGGGAGGAGCCGTGCTGGGAATTATAGGTCATATACCTGTTCTAATTAAAACAAACAAACAAAAAAAATTAATAAGTTTAATTTGTCCCGCCCTAACGGGAGCAACAGAACTGGAAGTGATAGAAATTTAAATCAAGCCCTGTTTGTACACGCCAACACAGCCCAGAGGAGATGTCTAATCAGGCAACACAGGTAAAAACACCTGTGCCAGTGGACTATGTGTGTTAAGAAATTCTGGATCTGGTCTTGCACCCTGCACACCACCACTGCTCGTACAGTAGCTTAACTGATGAAACTGAAGTTTGCATAAAGATGGCAAACATTAGCATTAGACAAAACATTGCGGAGATTCAGCCGAACATGTTTGAACTTCTGTCAGACCCAAATTCAGATGAAGAGACTGTTGTGCACCAAAATCAGCGACTAGAGGACATATCAGAATAGTATGTGTAATTGTCATCTGTTGTTTATTAGCTTGTAACTGGCAGTGGTTGACACAGCTAATGCTAACTCTCACTCTATCTATCTGTCAGTATTCTGTACTGATAAGGCCACTCTGTGCTGGAGCTTTCATGTTTCTTTGCTTGAATTTGCACGGTGATTGTGCACACACATCTCCCTCTTCAGTGAAGGACTGTCACCTCTCTATTGACAAAGGTTTAGTTGGTTGGTTGTTGGTTTAGTCAAGGTCAGACATTTTAAAGGACATAAACATCAGAAAAAAAAACATCTTTGAATGGAAGGAATCTTTAAAGTGATATTCCACTCCTAGATGATAGTCCACTCAATATGTACTCCCCCCTATGTCGATGTGAGAATGGGTGAAGATCTTCAGTTCACAAAACAATCCTGGAGTTTCAGCAGAAAACAGGGTTGCAGCTAATGGCAGTGAATGGCGACCACGGCTAAAATGTAAAAAAAAAGAACACAAAACAAACACAAAATGTCTCCATCCTGCTCGTGTGGTGTAATCCAAGTGTCTGTGAGCCGCGACATTAAAATTCAGGAGGCCATATCAGAGCCATCGTGCGCTGCAGTTAGCTAAACACAGTTATGATTTAATTGAACGTGTGGTTTTTGTGCCATGATTTGTCAAAATATCTTCCATGTAAAAGCTCTATTAGAGCCAAGTATAGATCACATTTGAACATTTCTGAGTTTGACGCCCCCCGCTGGGGTATGAAAAAAATATAACGTGGCAGAAAGCAAATCTCACAGCTGAGCTACTCATAGACCCAGTTAGACTCACAATGAAGACCTGAAAACAACAGACTGCCCCAGTTTTTATCCATCAATACTAATGTTATCAGAATGGGCATTTTCTGCAGCACACATTTTTATTTGTCATAGCAGAAAACGCATAGAGGTTCTATAACAATTAATAACATCAACAATGGCTTTGTTTTTCCCAGTAAAGCAGGACAGTGTGACGAGACACCCCAGAAGACTGATGCAGCTAAATTAAATTCAGCCATCTTTAGTTTTATTAATTACACTTGTGCTTTTCTTGCTGTAACATTTAAAATGTCTCCTGACATGTTGTCTGGAGCCTTCTATGATCTGCCAGTGAAGCAAACATACTGAAAAGTAGCTTCCTTAAACTTAACTTAACCTTAAAGCGATATTCCAGTTTGCCAGAATAACCCACTCAGTATGTACTCACCTCTATGCCGATGTGATGATGGGTGAAGATCTTCAGTTCACAAAACAATCCTGGAGTTTCAGCAGAAAACAGGGTTGCAGCCTCATCCAGTACAATGGCAGTGAATGGAGTCCATGGATAAAACGTTAAAAAAAGAACACAAAACAAACACAAAATGTCTCCATCCTGCTTGTGTGGTGTAATCCAAGTGTCTGCAAGCTGTGACATTAAAAATTAACCGAAAAGACGCCAATTACGCCATGTTTTTAGCCGAAATGTCAACTGTAGCATGTAGGCGGTAGGATGTAAACATGGCATCGATCTCGCAAGATTTCTGCACGTGTGTCCATTGAGAGATATACGAAGTCTCGTATGTGGTCTCCATTCACTGCCATTATACTGGATTTGGCTGCAACCCTGTTTTCTGCCGAAACTCCAGGATTGTTTTGTGAACTGAAGATCTTCACCCATCGTCACATCGGCATAGGGGTGAGTACATATTGAGTGGGTTATTCTGGCAAACTGGAATATTGCTTTAACAATGGGGTGTCGAAATGATCAGTGTCAGCAATTAAAGCAAATGCATGGATGTGTGAAATATGTGGTGTGAAAGTGCTGAGTCGTGTCAAAAGGAGAAGAGAAGGTGCAGAGTTAGCTAATCGCCCAGATTTTTAATGGTCTAGTTCCAGGACCAAGACTGACGAGGGGAGATACAACAGATAGCTACCTTCTGAACTCAACTGAACTGCTCATTATAAGAGGGAGGTCACTGTTAAACAAAAAAAGGACATTTTAAATTATTTATGAGAATGTGAATACAAATGAAGCTCTTGAAGATGGTACTTAGAAAATGCACGTCTTTCCAACAATCATATCGTCACCCATACCAAATGTCTGCATGATTGTCTATTGGGAATTGGTGGTTAATACTTTCACTCTGCAGTATATTACCAACTTCTTGCATCATACATCAAGTGGAAAACATTCCTAATCACAGGGGCAACATTAAAACAAAAGTAATTAACTGCATAATATCTTTCTACTAAATTTCCCCTGCGAGTTTGTTCACATATATCAGCTGAAAGGCAAACCATTTCAACGATAACACCCACAAACATTTCTCTGTGGTAACGGCAAATGTAACTGAGACAGTCACATAATCAAAAAGTGGATTTGATCGGCTGGAAATCTTGAGATATAAAGTAGTGTTTCCAGGCCTTTTTCCTGAAGGGGCCTGCTTTCAATCATTGAGTAAACTGATGACCCCTGACAAATGGACACATTTAATGGATATTTAACATAATATTCAATGCATAACAATAACTGTATGGAAAAAAAAGATAAACTTTAGAATTAAGCCAAATGGTGAATGCAGTAACTGCAGGATGTTTATGTAAAATGAGAGATTTGGATGAATTTTGAGCAGATTATTTCCTGTAAATATTGTATCAGAGATACATTTTCCTGATATCTTTAGGAACTGTTTATAGAAATTCTGTCTGTATCATATTTTATTAAATATTAACAATAATACATAATTAATAGGCATCTTTTTTGAAAAAAATTCTGTGTTTTCTTCTCCCTGACACCATTGTTTCTAGCTCTGTGTACTTCTCTAATGAAGGCAGGCTCTGTGAGTATAGCTTGTGTTCACATGTTCATCCATCCTGTGTGATTTCCTTCAAAGATATATCTTTCACTCTGATTAAGGACGCGTCTTTCCGTCAAAATAGTATTTTCCTAAGTTTTCTACAGGTGGTGGACTTGTTTTACCATGCATACACGGCCTCTATCTTTCATGCATTTCTTGAAGAAGATCAAAATTGTGATATTTGTGCATATCCAAAAATGTGTTGATATCAAATGTTTAAAAATGTTTAATGTTTAAACGTAGGTGTGTTTCTCCCTCCAACCACAAATTTGAGGTTTTCTTTTGTGCACACATCTCTACCCCAGTCCTGCAAACTGCTGGCTAGTTGATGTGTTTACAGCAGAGTTGTGTGTTGCAAAGTGCTGTAAAAACCCCAACTGAGACACATATTCTGAATTTGCTGTTTACATGTCCAAAGAATGCTCCTAAAACCAGATAGATAGATGTTTAATGGGCGTGCTGCTGGTGGCAGGGAAAAAAGACCAAAACATGGATGATACATACTGGACCAACTATAAACAACTGGATAGATGTGACAACAGAGATTTATAAGATGGAAAGAGTCACTTTTTCTATGAACTTTAAGATGGACGTCCTCATACGACATTGGGAAAAATGAGTGTAATATGTCAAACCTCTGAGACCAGATTTTATTCAGATAATGAATTGAAGGAACATTCAGAGGTTTTATTGATTTTCTCATTTATTGTATTTCTGTTAAGTGTCTAGATATCAAACTGTAACATTTATGTAGCAATGTGAAGCCAAATTGCCACAAGCACTTTCAGTTATTTATTTCCTCATTATTTTTCTCATTTATTGTTTACTCTCTGGGTGTATAGAGTTATGTTTCTTTGTTTATTATTTAAAAATGTAAGGAAAAAGGTCTATAACTATGACTTGAAACAACAACAACAAACAAACTTTTTTTTCTTTTCTGGGCTTTGAAAAGGTACCATATATACTCAGCATGTATACAAAAATGTATTTTATTATATATATATATATAATTTTTTTCTCCCTCTTTCCTTAGTACCTACATACCCATTTGTATTATTGTATTGTACTTGAGATGTAATGACAATCTGGTTCTGCAATAAAAAAAAGAAAATGAAAAAGGATAATTAACTTGTCATTTCAAGACAACAGCATTAAAACACAAGTTCTCAGCCTCCATAGGATTGAAACCAACCAACAAACATACAGATATATACGTCTACACACACTATACACACTCCTCTGTCGTCATCCCGGTGCTGAAAATAGCCCAGCCAACTAGCAAGGTATATAGGTGCATTTAGGGTGTGAGCAGAGGGGAGGGAGAGAGCGACATTTAGAGACAGAGAGGGAGGTAATACATCTCCCCACCAGTGAAGGATGTGTTGCCCCGCTGCACAGATCTGGGGCAACATGGCGGAGCAGTACCGAGTAAAGAGGAGCCAGAAGGGACACGACTTCAGTAAGTAATTATCTGATGCTTCTGCACTGACTTCCTACATTTCTCCTTCTTTTCCTCTGGCCTCCAAACCATTTCACATCAGGTTTTATTCAACACGCTTGCTAATTAAACCTTGAGCAGTCATTCTCCTGCTACCCTCTGTGCCTTATTAAAACACACCATAAAAGTGATGTGGATGCATGTGGAAGAAAAAAAACTTTTAAAGGCTGTATTAATAAAGTCTCCAGTCCAAAGGCCAGCAAAGAATACAAGAACCAGATGTGTTAATCTTGACATCTTCCGTTTTCTGCTCCAGCAAATCTCCAGATCTCAAATGTTTCATGCTTGGAGAGGAGAAGACAAATTGGCATCATTAAGAAAGTCCTTCATCAGCAAATCCTGGAAAAACAGTCCATATTCTGACTGCATCAACACACCAGAAAGAAAAAAAAGATCCTCTTTGTTCTGTTGTTGTGAGCAATAAATGACTTTATTAAGTATGATTTAAAATATTCAGTTCATAAAAAGAAATAGGCATTAACATTAATATTTCTTTCATGTTGTTATTCCTGGTTATAAAGCCTCTGCATCTATTCAGCCAAGAGTAGGACTCAGAATGACCAGATGAGGGCACTATAAATGCAGTTTATTTGATAGAAGTTACCAACATCAGTAAAATGGCTCTGCATACTTCAAGGAGGCTTCGTGCACATTTCAGCATGTATGACACAAAGTCACCCTCACAGTATACTTTATGTCTTTATGTCACAGTGTGCTTTTAGAAGCCATTTTAGAGGTAAAGAGTAATAGAGGTTGGGATTGTTTTATGCTTCTTCAGGGGGAAATATTGTACTTTTTACTCTACTACATTTATCTATGATCCTTACCATTAACCTGTTTGTATTTTTATGAGCCTTACTATTAAACTCTCTATACATGTTGGCCTTGTGTATATTTTGAATTTGCACTTTGATATTGTATTTTCATTGTTCCTTGTTTATACTGCAACTGCTGAAGAAAAAATTTCCCTTAGGATGAATAAAATTCTTATCCTCTAATCTTATCTCATCTCTTCCAGTGGGTATTTCCTCCCTTACTTCTTTATTCGGTTTACTTTTTCATTTCTCTCCTTTTTTCTCTCTCTTATTTTATGTCATGTCTATGTAATACTGTAAAAATTCAAGCAGTTCCCTATTCTGTATAAATGTCAAGTCTTTTGCCACAAATGCCTGCAATAAAAATATGTAAAACAATGTAAAATTATCCATTATTTCACAAAAAGCAAAGATTAATCATCTCACAGCTCCGCAGATTTATAGCGTGACCTTCTGAAGGCGATTAGGCTGAGAACTACTGAACTAAAATACCAAACTGAACACAAAAATAGGCATCTTGACCAGCTACAACAGTACTGATGCATTGCCATTAACAATCTGATAAGGTCATATATGATAATATATTACACAGTGCATGTTTTAATTTTGTTGGCATTATTTCTGTACTTTTACCTAAGTAGTATTTTTAAAGTTGATCCTTTACTTGTAATAAAATACTCTCACAATGTTGGTACCTTTACTTAAAGACCTAATAACTGGTTTATTTTGGCGACTTAGAGGCATCAGAAACATGTTTTGTAACAGAACATTTACACATCAGACTTTGCTGATATGGCAAACATATTAGCAATCAGTTGCATCCAGCAGTTACGGAGTTTCAGGCCACTTATCCAAAAATCCCTCTCTTTCAGATCAGCTCTACCAACTCCTGAAGGTAAAAATCAGTCCCTAAATGCTCCACTATGTTTCACCAGCTAGCTGCTTACTTTGCCAGTCTCCTCTTTGGTGCTGAGACGGTAGTATACAGTAGGTTTTAGAGCTTTTTAGCAGAAGACAGCTGCCTCCTGTGGCCAAAAATGGCACTAAAGTGAAACAAAACATTAAAGTGGTGAGCTGGATGGCGAAAAAAAAAGAGGTGAAACTCAATATAAGCTCCATAAAGCCACAAGGAGCTGCAGATTCAGGTGATAATTCTCTGTAGGTAATTCCTTACAAACGACCCCTTTCACGCTGCTTTCATTTCATACATTGTTATTAAGGAAATTCTCATTATAGCCAATTTAAAAAGATACGGTTAGCAGTTCTGGAGAAAGATAGTTGATTGTTGAGTCTCATTCCCTGGTTGTCAAATGCCAAGAGTCAGCTATCTCAAAACGTCAATATTTGTCATGAATGAGGCTCAACAATCAAGTACCTTAGAGACAGGCCGAAGTCTCCTATCACAGACTAGATTTTCTTAAGCCTGAAAACAGAACTAAGAGGAGTGCAGGTTTCTCTCAAACCACTTGAATTAATATTATGCTGAAAGGTTATTATGGAAAATAAATGAACTGCCTACGACTTACTTTTTCCACCACTAGTACAAATCAGTCAAATGCTGAGACAGAGCTGATGTTTATTTTGTGTGTACTTCACTTGAAATGTGAAAGAGTTCTTTTGCCTCCTCTGATATCAGTTTCAGCTTTTATCTTCACTGTATTACAGCGTGTAGCCTGTCACTCTCCTGCAGAGGTGGTAGACAGGCATAAAGACACAAACACACAGCACGCAAACTAAGGTACTGATTGTTTCTGCTCCATCTGGTACTTAAATATATTAATTTGTTCGTGAAGCACTCAAAATTGATCTGTAGAAAGGTATTGATCCTGTGCTGCACGACACTGCAGAGGCTGGGCTGAAACAGTCTCTACAGTCATTACAGTCATGTTGTGCTTTTAAAGCAAATAAAGCCAGTGGCAGACAAATGCACTGAGGTATTATCATAAAGTGTTGTTGGTCTTTTGTCATTGTGGAAATAGGTTTAATCATTTATCTACTGCGTGGTGTTATTTGATCCATAATTAATATGAAAACATTGATTCGTGCAGCTCTAAATCAAAAAGGCTTTTAACTTGCCCTTATTCTGTATCTGTCTTCACCTCTTCATCGTGGATTCCTCTTCAGTGCTCAGATATTGGATACCAGTTCTTTAAAATGTCAACCAGATACCCACATGTTCTTAGTAGGGCTGCAACTAATGATTAGTTTCATTAGCTGCATCATAGATTAATCTGCTGATTATTTTCTCATAAATTGTCTGGTGTATAAAATGTCAAAAATAGTTTGAAAAGCTACAGTTTCACAAAGTCCCACTGACTCAGTTTACAGTGATATTAAACAAAGAAAAAGCAACAAATCATCACACTGGAGAAGCTGCAACCAGAGGACGGTTCTAGATTTAAAGTCGAGATGAAATGAAGAATGCCTTAAACCTTTTAGATCACATCCCCCATCATATTGTGCAACTATTTTAAAGGACAGTTCACCCCAAAATCAAAAACACATATTTTTCCGCTGACCTGCAGTGCTACTTATTCATCTTGATAGTTTTGGTGTGAGTTGCAGAGTTTTGGAGATATAGACTGTAGAGATGTTTGCCTTCTCGTCAGTACAATGGCACTAAATGGTACTCGGCTTGTGGTGCTCAAGATAATCCACAGGCCTTGTTGTGAGCAGAGCAAGTTACAGACTCTCCAAATGCTATTTCATCTGGACTTTAACTTGAAAATTTACTTAACTGATTAATTTTCTGCTAATGGACCAGCAGTTTCTGCTTGAATTTAAGACTTTTTAAGACCATTACGAGCACATTTTGATTCATTTCATGTCCCTACTGGCAAAAAAAAAGTATGATAATTAATCTCTTAAAATCAGCTGATCCAAATTGCTTAATGTAAGACTTCTTGTCCTTTCACCACTTGAACGTGGAAAGGTAATACAAAGGTAATGCTAACTTCATGATCCAGTTGATTGGTAAGACCTGTCAAAATTGGCTTTAAGACATTTTATACATTTGAAAGTGTAAAACAACTTATTGGATTTCAATTTTTTTAAGGGTCTGCAGAAATCCTGTGTATGTCCTCTTGTGTGTTAGTTGTAACTTCTCCCATCTCTCTCTGGTGTTACTCCAGACTGTGTTGTTGATTTGGCCTGCTGAATCTTTTCTCAGTTTAGCGTCGTCACCCGTTTCTTTTTGGATCCACTGACTGACCACAAGAAGCTTAATCTTTGCCAGCATTTGAGGAGTCAGGGCAAAAGGGTCAGATGTTCAATTCCTGAACTATATCTTTTCTAGGCAGTTCCACCTTAAAACAGATCCAATCGTCTGTATCCTCGGGCAGAGACGTGTTGTACTGATGGCATCCAGCTGACAGAAAACGCACTGCAGCACCAGCAAAGACATCAGTTCAGCAACTTTCACAAGAAAGCTCTTAAAGTCTACAAAATGTCTCCCCTGACAGCACCATCTGTGATAGATGTCAAAATGTGTCTCAACACAAACTTGTCATCAAATGTCATTTTGTGAATTGGGATCATTGTGTGTATACCTACAGTACAAACAGAGGAGTGTGTGTTGAGTGTAAATGAAAAACATCAACAGTGCTCTTCATGTACAGTGATGCACCTGACAGCCTGTGACAGAGGATCTCAGTTTACTGAGGAGGACAGGATTATAGGCTGCAGCACAGAATCCCATTTCATGAACCATCAAGCAGCAGAAGTGCTCCGGGCAGGATCACCTCAGGAGGAGCCGTGATGTAGAAACTTAAAGGAGCTCAAACGAGGCCTCCTGATTACTGCAAGAACCGTCTACAACCTGGAATAAAACATTACTGATATTCAGATGTCCAACAATCATCAAACTGTCATCAAATCATTCAACAATTTCACTGTTAAGCCACTGGAGGTGTTCAGCTCACATACAGTCTCACACAGGAGGCTCTTGTTAACTATTAATATCATAGATAAAACATGGACAGAAACCAGTAGGCTCAGACGTTGTAGTATCAACAGAAAAACTGAAGATTAAGATGTATTTGGTCACATAACAAACACACTGAACCTAAACAGGGTTGGGCCAGACTATGAAATGTATTTAGTTACCAAATATAAAGTACATGGCATTTTTGTAACTAGTAATGTATTTTACTGGAGTCCAAATAAAATGTAATACAAGTCTAGTCTGAATACATTTGGATTCATTCAAAATATTACACTTTGCACTAAAAAACAGACAAAACCACAAAAATCTGAGTTCCACAAATATTATTTTTTCTCTTTAAACATCTGACAAATTTTCAATGCAAATAAAACATTTTTGCAAAGGTTTCTTTCTTCTGCTACATCCACCACAGATGTAATGCCTCCCATGTTCACCATCTTAGTTTAGCGTATTAGCTTGCTAATATTTGCTAATGAACACTAGACACAAGCTACAGCAGAAGCTAACAGGAATGTTTTTTGCAAATACTTGTTCTTTTAGGATTGGTCGTGTACATTAAGAAGAAGAAAAAAGAAGAAGCTGTTTCTGTGATTGTTTTAAAATTTCCTCCCCACTCAACAATTCTAACAATTTTAAGTGAACTGATTTAAGAAAGTCTCATTCTGCCATCTCAAAATCAACAGACTACCTAACGTCATACACTGGACCGCTGAGGAGAACTGCATCACACTGTCACTGCAGGTTTCTCCAGAGAAATCCTGGTTTAGCATGTTAGCAAGCTAACATTTGCTAATTAGCACTAGACACATAGCACAGAAAAGGCTGATGGGAATGTTATTTTGCAGGTATTTGGTCATGAAGGACAAATTAAAACTCTGGTCAGATGATAGTGCTGGATGAAAAGGCAGATGATTACCAAAGTTGCTGCAATTAATCCTGAGGGAACACAAACCAAATTTTATGATAATCAGTCCAACAGATAATTCACTCTAAACCACAAATGTCAACAACATGCTGGTGCAAAAGGTGTAAAAGGATAGATTAAGAGTGGATGGAGCTTCTGTGTCTGAAAAATGACACCAAAAATGAAGCCAATGCATGTGTCTTAAACCTGCATTCTTTCTAATGCCCAGGAAGGGGCAACTCAAATGGTTGCAAAAAGAAATCAGACTAACTTAAATAGACCCTTCTTCTCACCTGATTTATGACCTCAGGAAACAGTTTATGGTCACAATTACTAGTTTAAAATCCTCTTACTACAGCATGAAAAAATGATTTAGTAAATTATGGTCCTGTTTTGAGTAAAATAGACGATGAAGCAGGGTTTACTTTTGGGTGTGGCTACCTTGTGATTGACAAGTCGCTACAACAGCGTGTCTTCAGGTTCTCAGTCAGATGCAGTCAGGATAGAGGCATAGCAACGCGTATCTATCACAGCTCCACAGTCTCGTCCAAATATGGTCACTTCTGGTTCTAAAAAACCAAGATGGCGATGACCACAATCCCAAACTCACTTCAAAACGGTAGTCCACAAACCAATGGGTGATGTAACAATGGGTTTACGCTTGGGTAAAAGACAGGATCACCAACCTCCAAAGATTAATCCATTAATCCATCCAGAACCATGACTTTCTGTATAACATTTCACAGAAATCCTTCCAAGATGTGTTGAGATATTTCAGTTTGGACCAACAGACCGACAGACATTTGCCATCCCTACAGTTACATCACCGACACTGCTAATAAACAAGTATGTTAACTTGCACGCGTATTTGCAATGTAAACCGACTACTGTACAAGCCTTATAACGGGGCACCTTATAACAGAAGCTCATCTAAGAGATGTAACGCTGACTTCATCACCAGACATCAGCACAGGCTGCAGAACTGTGCAGTATGATTAATTCTCTCTCAGTGTACAGCTAAATGCAAATTCAGCAAGAAAGCAAAACTTTAGATGCAAAAGCATATTATCTCTCCAGAGAATGCTTTTCATAGTCCAGCATACCTTTAGATAGTTGAAAAATATTTAAACTGACTTTATTAAACTATTATTTTTTAGAGAAAATACTTCTTTAATGGTCATATTTCTGTTATCCTGCTTTGTACTGTTGCAATTAATCTCTCTAGCCCCCTTTAATTAGTCATATGAGCAACTCATCACCCATGACTGTCTTAGCAGTTAATGAAAGAGGTAACGGAGGGAAGCATATCAACATTTTAAGTGTACATCAATAAATATGAGCAAAAGCTTGTTATTTTATTGAATTGATTACTGTAAACCTGTTAAATATGTATTGCAGCACAAAATGCACCAAACCAAGTCCATACATTATGGGATAGGAGTGCTGTGTGTGTGTCAGTATGAGTGTGTGAGTACAGTCATACTGCAGCTACACACCCCTTTATCCATCCACCTCTGCTGATGCCAAAAAGGAAGTCCTCATTTGGCACACACACGCACACACACAGGAGTGTCCCAGTCATGTACTCATAACACCCCCAGGGACTAAAGAACCCACTGCATCACCTGATCTGTTCACACCACTGCATCATAGACAGCACAGGAACATACAGTACCAAAGAAGGAGATCATTCACTCAAATCTGTGGCAGAAAATAAAATATTTCTTAATCGAAGGGGGTGGTGGTGAATCAGGAATATCCACATGGGACACATCTGTGAGAACTAATAAAGGTAATTTGATGCCTAAATGACGAGGGATTTCAAGCTTCATAGTAATCAGGGCCCATCAGAGGCTGTAATGCGCAAAATATTGAACGCACATTAATGACAATTTTATCTGCAACCACCTTCCACTAAAGTCAGCAAAAAGAGTATTTCACTAAAACACATTTAAAATAAAGGATGCAAAGGACTTGGCATGAATCCATTGGTTTAACAGCTAATACGTAGATTGACACAGATTCATAAAAACACACAGTGAGCTCTGCAGACTCGTGCGTGGGCCCTTCACTCTTGCTGGCTCAGCACATTTGACTTTGCACACTCTCCCTCAGAGCTTTTACTGTATAACAGCGAGCTGACTCTCATCATCCATCTAAAGACTAACTGACACACTGTAAAAAATGCCCCAAAGCAAACTTATTTTCTATCTTCAATCTTTTCTTGTTGAGGAAAATGTTTACCCCAATGTATAAGAAATAAATTATGTCTCACTTTTAATCCATTTTATATAAAATCTTTAGTTTTTAGTGTTCTTTCTAAAGTCAAAGAAATTCCCATCTCAAGTTCTACCTCTCTCTCTCCTCTCACACCATACACACACACACACACACACACATTTGTTTTTGCTATGTAACATTATACTGCAGCACTATGATGCTACGCACCAGGCATGAGGACTTACCGGCATGCTGTAAAAGTTCCACTCAGGCAGATTTAATATTACTTTAAGACATTAAAATGAGAGGCGACTTGCAAAACGCTAACACAGTCTGCTCTAATTACCCCTGAGCCATTTATTCTCTCTTTCTCTCTCTGCAGAGCTTTTTTTCCTGCACATTCAGACAGGATGTGTGTAATGAGGCTAGGTGCCTCTGTGACAACCTGGCACGCAGCAAGAGCCCCAGTAACTGATGATGCTGTCTTTCAACAGAGAGGAAGAAGAGGAGGAAAAAAATGCTGCTTACCTTGATAGCTTGCGCTGCCTCCTGGACGAGGAGTGGAAGCAGAGAACAGGGTCAGATGTGCTCTGCACAGCAGGAAAAAGAAAAAAAAAATCTTAACAATCTGCACTTTGGTTCATCCCACTCTCAAAAGACATCTCAAAACCTCCCAGTGCTGCTAGGTCCCAGTTTCACCTGGGGGTGTTTCTGTCCAAGAAGCCCTCAAACAAGAGTTTCCTTAAGGTGCTGCTGAGGTGCACTCAGTCAGATCAGGCAGAGGGGAGAGAAAACACTCACACAGATTAACATTGTTCTAACACACTGAAATCAGCACAAGCATCAGAGCCGGTGCAGTTCCACTGCTGTATTTCCCGGCACTGTTCGTTCATTGGCTGAGGAGCTGCTCAATAAAAACCCTCCTTGTCATCAATTGGGTAAGGGAGGGGGGGTTAGGTTTTCTGTGGCGCACTAACAACTATGCTCCTCCTCTTTTTCTTTCTTGCTCCATCACTTTCTTCCTCTCAGTACAGGCATACAGGGAGTGCTGAGCTTTGAGAATTAGACGCAGGAGGAGAGGGAGGGAAGTGTAAGAGCAGGGGGAATCGATGAGTGATGAAAAGAAAGAGGTGAAGATGGTAACCGGCAGTCTGCAGTGGCTCTTACACACACACACAGAGCTTGATTTTTAGGTCCTGTGCCTCCCTGCTGCAGGAACTCTGCAGGAACCTGAGTGCAGTGAGGTGTGAGGACCAGAGAGGATAGCAGGAGGGAGAGGAGGGGGGAAGAGGAAGGGTGAGGGGGAGGTACCGGTCTGCTCAGGCTGGTTTTGCTGCAGTGTAGAGGCAGGCAGATGGGAAGTTGTTGTTTTTTTTCTTCTTTTTTTTTCCTCTAGCAGTAGTTGATGTGAAGCTCCAGCAGGCTCAGCAGCAGCAGCACCATTAAAAGGCAACTAGTTCCTCCCGTTCTTGTTTACAGGCATCGAACATGTAACTCGTGAATAATTTAAACGAGCAGAAGGTGGGATGAGCTGCAGGAGTGACACAGATCACTGCTGCTGCTGCCTCATTACAGAGACAGAGATTATAGAGTCATCTAATTAAACAAAAAGTGTAAAAGTCAAGCAGGAGTCAAACTGCATATTGAAGAAGAGCATTAAATCTAGCATGATGTTGCCTGCAGACCAAACATTCAGCTCAACAACTTGAGATCTGATGCGTTTCTCTGGGACAACATACCGGCGTGCTGTGATCTGAGCATTTCTTGTTAGGATCAGTTAAGTCCAATGATATATAAGAGATAAAAAGAAGAAGAAGGAGCTGTCTCTGTGAATAATTAAGAGCCTCAAATTTAATTGAACTGACATAATGAAGTCTCATTCTGCCATCTGAAATCAATAGAGTACCTGATGTCATACACTGAACAGCTGGGGAGAGCTGCATCACACTGTCACTGCAGGTTTCTCCAGGGAAATCCAACCAATATGTGGCTGGTTTGAAAGAATCACTGTTTACTTCAGCCCCTGTGACACTGCATGAAATATACAAAATCTCAATTCAAACTATTTCAGATAGTATCACTGTGAAGACAGCCCTACAAACAAAGCCAATGCAGGTATATAGCTACAACATCATTTTGCACTGCTAGAACATCACGTAACATTGTAGCAACCTACCGATTAAAACTCCAGAGTGTCGTCCACAGCACGCCAGTATGTTGTCCCATCCACTTGTTGGAGATGTTGTAACATTGCCTGGATGGCACATGCAAAATTCCTGTTGAGACAGCGTTGTTTCCGGAACACTGTTGCAATGTAATGTTTTAAGTGTAAAGTTGCAGTAACATTCCTGCAATGCAATGTTTTAGATGTAACATTGCAGTAACGTCACTGTAACGTAATATTTTAATGATGATGTTGCAGGAACGTTAAGTTTTAAGTGTAATGCTGCAGGAATGTTGCTGCAACAAATCATTTTAAGCATAATGCTGCAGCAATGTCCCTGCAGTGTAATGTTTTAAGTGTAATATTGTAGTAACAGAGCTGCAACGTGACGTTTTAAGTGTAACGTGACAGTAATGTCACTGTAATGTAACATTTTAGGTTTAACATTGCAGTAACGTAATTTTAAGCGCGATGTTGCAGTAACATCACTACAACATAACATTTTAAGTAAAATATTGCAGGAACATTAGCGCAACGTAACTTTTTAACTGTACTGTTCTGGTAACATCACTGTAACAAAAACATTTTAACTAATATTTCAGCAACGTCACTACATTATAAATGAAAACACAACCACAACATTGCAGCAACATATTGTGTTTGTAGGAAGGTGAATAAGACATCTCAGGGACATCATTGCTCCAAAACAATCTTTAAGCACGAGAACAAAATGCCTCAAACTGTACATAAATCACCTCCTCCTCCTCATACCTCCTTAACTGCACAAGTCTGGAGGAAATGAAAAGCGTCCTCAGACAGTCTATCCTGCTGATTTAGCAGTGCAACATTTGTTAATGAAAAGCAGCGACAGGACAGCGGTGTGAGTGCCAGTTTCACCATTACACTTATTAAACCTTCTGGGAATGTTGCCAAAACCTCTGCAGCAAATAGCAGCCAGGCCCCCTTCAAGGAGGAGGACCCACGATGATTTCATTGCCTTTGGCGTTACCCTTGACATAGCAGCAACTAGGCAGTGCTCCGTGCATGACCAACGATTAGAGCTGCTCCACCAGATGAGTCAGAGATGCTGCATCGAGAAGGCAGTCTGCCTTTTTATGAACTTTCCTTCCCGCCGTGCTTATTTCCCTCTATTCCTCGAGGGGGAAGTGATGGAGAGAAAAGTTTCGATAGGATCCAATTATTCAGCCACAGGATATTTTGTGATTGCCTCTTGCTGGCCTTCGTAGCAATAAATCATAATAGATGAAATAGAGACAGGAGATAATTCAGCATTAGGGGTGGAATATGTGCCTCAAGCATCCGTGTAGGTCTGGTTTCATAAAGGTGAACCAGGGAGTTTAATGAGCCTCAAACATTCAATGAAAATGGAATAGTGGAACAAGACTACAGGCAGCTGCACTATGAGGGAGCTAAATGTTAACAAGCTCATATTGACAATGATGACAATAGCATTTCCATCCAAAGATACCAGAATATTTAGTCCCAGGAGCTATGGAACTAAAAGGTTCCTTCAGCATTTCGTTGCCTGCATTTCCACTGCTGTCCAGAGACCTGCAAAGATCAGGCAAATTAGCCTGCTTACGCATGAAAAACTGTTTTTACACATTTTTGCATGCAACTATACAACGCTGACATCATTGCCCCATCTGTCTGCATGGTTTCTTCTGTAACTCCATTTTGATGTGTTGAAGCAAAATGAACAAAAAGCAAACTGGTTTGTGGTTGCAGATTTTCACAAATGGTGGCTGAAGTAAACTGCTGAGAGTATTCACCCAATCACAAATGTTCACTGCAAGCCCCACCCCCAAAGTACCCCCTGTGCTTTAGGAAAGTATCACCCCCAAGCAGGAACTTTTTGGAAGGTAAAATAATGGAACGTAATTTATACCCTGAGGGTCAGCATTATACAAACGTCCTAACTTGCAGATCCTATCTTAACTGTTCAGTAACCATGATAGGGTAGGGACCTGATTTAGGAACAAAGCCGTTACAGATGAACAGTTCCACAGTCAATGTTACTATCTGAACTTAAGATAGGAAAAATGTATTACACAAGCATCATAACTCCATAAAATCTTAAACTCTCCTGAATTTAGGGTTAAGCTGTCCTAAGTTTCACTTTTCCACCTGTAGTAAGCCTAGTTACTAACTTGCTAGCTAACGGTAGCTTACAGTAGTGTTTGCTAACAGTAGCTAACAGCAGTGTTAGCAAACAGGAGCTAACATTGGTGTTCGCTAACTTGTTTAATACATATAGCTGTTATTTTATTGCTTTTACATAATGGATGCCAGATACTGTTATTTTTGCCCACTCTCTTTCCTTTATCTTCCCAGTTAGTATTGTTGTTAATTTCCCAAAAAGAACATCTTTGGATTTCTCTATTGGATGTTACCAAAACCAAAACTCATCCGTCCATTGTTATTTTTGCTCCATTTTTTTTGTATGTTTTAATGTACATTTTATTGATTAAAAAAAACAAACAGTTAAAGTTATTTAGCTCGATGAGATGTCAAAAGTAGCTCTGGTTGCTAGGTAACAGATATAAAAGTCGATAAGTGATGTTAGATTGAGTATTTATGTTATCATACACTGAGATAAGATAGGATGAAGGATTCCTAAAGTTGATTAGGATTTGCTGTCTGTAACACCAATTTGGGAAAAATCCTGTTAGACTCTTCCATCTTAAGACTTAGGACAGGAAGTTATTGTAATACTGCCCCCTGGCCCCTGCAGTGGGCATGCAGAGTTTCTCCAAAAGTTCCTAATCTCTGGGGAGAGTTCTTGCAGTGGAAACATGTCTTATGCTCATGCTGATATACTGCAGGTATAATGTTTATCATGTCCACCATCTTACTTTGGTGTGCTGACATACTATCATTTGCTAATTAGCACTAAAGGCAAAGTACAGCTAAGGCTGATGGGAATATCATCAATTTTCAGGTATGTGGTCATAAAGATAAAAGTATTAGACAAGTTTGTTCTGATGATGGCTCTGGATGACAAGTCAGAGGATTGTCAAAGTGATTACAGTTCAACCTGAGGGGTGCATGAATACACATTGGAGATCCATTCATTGTTGAAATATTTCACTCAAAACCACAAATGTGAACTTCATGGTGGCACTGGAGAAAAGGTCAGGGGATCGCCAAAGTCGGTAGTAGCAGACACTTTGTCTGGAAACCATGAATGTCTGTGCACAATCTCATGGCAATTCATCAAATAGTTGTTGAGATATTTCAGTCTGGAACAAAGTGGTGGACTGACACACTGACAGACTGACAGAGATCCATTCATTGTTGAAATATTTCACTCAAAACCACAAATGTGAACTTCATGGTGGCACTGGAGAAAAGGTCAGGGGATCGCCAAAGTCGGTAGTAGCAGACACTTTGTCTGGGAACCATGAATGTCTGTGCACAATCTCATGGCAATTCATCAAATAGTTGTTGAGATATTTCAGTCTGGAACAAAGTGGTGGACTGACACACTGACAGACTGGCATTGTCATCCCTAGAGACATACTGCTAGTGCTGCTAAAAAGGCCACTTTTCCAAAATAAGACCTTGCAGAACTGATATATTTTTTAAATGAAACTTCCACAAATAAGCAAATAATCAAAACATACAATAGGCAAAAAACACTCTTACCTCACCAACAGTAAAATATCCTCAAAATGCTGGAAACTGAATGTCTCTTTCACCAACACAGACCTTTTCCACAGCAGCCATATTGATATGAACTAGTAGGAAAACACAGGTGTTACCAATGATACTAATTAAAGTCCTGTTCCAGTGTAGCAGAGCCTTGTCAGTGAGCCAACATGCACAATAGCAGCACCCTGACTCTGTTTGACCTGAATGGAACAGAACATTAATTAGTATCATTGGTAACACCTGTGTTTACGCCCCTATTTCATGTCGATACAGCTGCTGTGAAAGAGTTTAGTGTGTGCAGTCCACCAACATCACATGTGTTCTCATCTCACAAAGTCAAGGTTACTGTAAGAAATAGAAATAAAATATAGGACTCAAACATGTGAGGCATATTACTTCAGTATATTTAATATATGCAGTTACCTACGTTATTCATCAGTGATTTAATAGTGGTTTTCATTGGAGGTTTGAAACTTCCTCGGTGCAGGAACGAAATTAGAAAGTCTCTTGCTCCCTGACCCTATTGCAGCATGTCAGCATCCAGGGACCCACCAGAAGTAGGCCTGAGACCCATTACGGCTCCCAGCCCACAGGTTAAAGCCGCACGACACAAATTCTGCAGCTCAAAATGGCAGACGTATCTATTTTCAATCTTCAAAGGATTGTAAATGAAATGGGAAGGTGACTGTCTTGACCACTGAATTCTACTTCTTTATTTTTGAGATGTGAAGGCAGCAGTTTATGAACGTGCCTCTGTTAAATGGCTTTTTGAATCCTCCCTTTTTCAGGCCTGCAGATGTCGTTGCTCAGTTGTAACACCAGAGGACGCCACACTCAAACAGTCAGATTCTGTTTTTTGTTTTTTTTTTCACTCTACAGAAGAGCTGGATCACTCATTATGCAACATACTGTGATACACTTTCTTATTGTTTCTGCACAGTATTACAAAGAGTACATATTATTTTACTACTATTTACTATTCTATTTTTGTGTAGAATCTGTCACCAACATCTGTTTAACATGATCTCAACATGGTCAAGTGAGGAACGCAGGGAAATATAAGCATTTTTTTATTCTTTTAAAAGTAAATGATGATGAAATTTCCCACTTTCTATTTGCATTTGTTTCCATTTCGCTCTTTCAGTTTTCTACGCTAACAGAAAAGCACATTTTGCTGGTCGGTGGAGCCTCTTGTTCCCAAAATAACCTGAGCGAGATGGAGCACTGAGGCTAATTTTGTCAGCCTCTCTGTGTGAACTCATGTGTCTGCGTAACCTGGATATCTCTGGCATCCTGCCCCATACTATCACTATGCCAGTAACTCCAAGTCCAAATACTTACAAGATCAGTATTATAGTCTGGTATTATTATTATGGCGGTCCTGGCATACTGTGATGTTCTCCTGGGTCTGTATGAGCCAAATGAATAGTGCTGCTGTCTCCAGATTCTCACTGGTCTGCTGCTGCCAACAGGCCTTCATACAGTTCAGCAGCTGAGTGAAACTGTAGTGGAAAGTAATTCAATCAATTTGAAGATGCAGGAGCTTTCTGCATTAGTGTAGCCTGTTAGTCCTGTCAAAAACAGAGCTTCTGGAACAGTACTAAATGCACTTTATTTTTTGATTTTTTATAACCTTTTAACACGAGGAGATCTTTTACATTTGGTGCTAATTATGCAGATCAGCATTTGAATATTTTAATAATGTTTATTCAAATGTTTAAATGTTTTATTTTATATCTTATCCTTTTTTAAAAATCACATTCTTGTTTTTATTGCTTTTTTGGGCATGCACTTTAAAATGTTTTATTTCTCTAAGATTTGCTGTCTTTCCATTTATATTGTATGGTATTGTATTCTGTGAAGCACTTTGTTAGTTGTTACTCTGGCTGTGCTGTAAAAATGAATAAATAAAAATATTCATGAAGAAAATAAGAATTTCCTTTAAACATTCTTTAAACCCAAGAAAATATTGACTTGTTTTCAACTTTTGGGAGCTTTATTTGTTATACACAGTTTGGTAACTTGTGCATTCTGAGCTACATATGAAATATTCTTTCTGTTTATGAGATTAGATATTGTTTCGGGTTTATATTGTTGGCCTGTGGTGCCATGATATATGCTGCCTGTTTGATTCAATCAATCATTTCATTGTGATCTGTCTTCTAAAATTGCAGATGAAGGTCTGTTTACCAAAACATTGGTATTAATTAAATATCTCTGATTGCAAGTGAAGAGGACAGTGTGCAGGAGTCTTTTTGTTCGTATGGTCGACCTGTTCTTTTTATGCACCTGTTGATCTACAGATGTGCACATTTTTCCATTTGATAACATTTCATTAATTTCCTTTGAACAAAAAATTTGCTTTAAACCCATTATACCAAAATATAAATTTGTCATTCACTTATTATTGGAAGCTTTATTTATTATATACAGTATCTTGTATTGTGTCAATATACACTTTCTCACATTTTTTGCATGTTCAGCTGAACCTGTTCTGTACTAACCAAAGACTTTAGGTTACAATTCTTACTTGCACTTGCATTTCACCGAAATTAAACAAACGGACATGTACCTATTAAAACCTTTCCTAAAATTTGTACCAAATGACATATTTCTTCCTTGGAAACATATTAGAAATTATTAGGAAATATATATTAGAAATTACAGATCCATAAAAGAAAGTAAAATTATTAAACTTTAAATAACTCAGTTGCTTATTTAAATGTGTAAATCAGTATAAACCAAAACTATGAAATACATATATATAATAGTATAAAGTGTATTACATGCATGATTGTCCTCACTTTACTGCAACTTTCATCAGTTTCTCACAAAAACTGCACACAGATAGTTACTTAGAGTAACTATGTGTGCAGAATACTGGTTCATACTTATGTTAAAGGAAAAAGTCACCACTTTTTATGTGGAATCCAGTGTTGATAGTAAATGTAGTCACATGAAACAATAAGTTCCTCACTGTGTTATTTTGACCAAAAAAGCTGAGTTCTCCTGCTGCAAAATCTGTTTTCCTTGCAGCACCGACACTGTCACAGTGATGCAGGTTGTGTTAAGGAGGAACTACAGGCTATTACAGCTTAGATTTATAGTCTCCTCCTTTGGGTAGCCGGGGGGCCTGCTAGATGAGTATTTTTGTCACCTAATGCTATATTTTGTCCAACAAAATAACAGCTATAGGCCAGGTTGGTGATACACAGCAACATGGGTATGATGTGTCAGATGTGCAATGCATCCTGGTACACGTAGGCATGGCACAGCTCTGTGAGAAGAATAACTCAACATTCTTGGTCAACATAGCACACAATGAGGAATTTGCTGTTTCGATTGACTAAAATGATCATCAACACTGGTTGGACATCCACATTAAATACTGTGAATTTTCCCTTTCGGCACAAACTTAGGTCGTCTTTTTGACCATTTGTAAACAATGGAAGCCTTTACATCACTTCTGCTGGAGATTTCAATGTAAACAACAAACTGTATTGAAAAAAACAAAACCAGAAATTAAATTATTTATTGATATAAACACGTATACATGTTACATGTAGTTCTCCTATGAGGAACAGTAAATTAATGTTGTAAAATTTTTGGTGTACACCTAGTTACACTGACAATGGAGGAATAGTATGAAATGTGATAATTTAGTTACCATAGACAGAATTGTTGGGAAAAAAGCTGATTGTGGACATGGATACGGACTCATTATGATGTAGTGAACGATAAAGGCACTAAGTGAATACAACAATGTTCATCATGACACAGGGTAACACTCGGCGAGGGGCCACAAGCAACAATCCTTTGGCAGCGTGGCCACCAGCCATATATACATGTTCTTGCAGGAATCCAGCACCTTCCTGTAAAGACACAGAAATAGTGGAAACTTTAAAGTCTTCATTCATTCATCATTGAGGATGACAGTTTTAGAAGCGCTAAAAGTGTCACGCACCTTATGCTGCAAAGGCCTCATTCCTTCTGCGCCTAATTTGGGATTGCAACAGATGAACAGAAAACAACAACAGGTGTTAAAAAGGAGCGAGTGCTGCAGTCGTAGAGACGACAGTGATTCAGAATCACACAGAAGAATTAAAGAAATAAGACATGCATGAACATTTTTTTGTATTTACTGTGACATGTGTTAAAAGTAAACTTTATCCAGTAGTTTAGTATAATAACTAAAATACAAGTCTGAAATGTTCATTCTGTGTTAATATTGAGAGAGTAACCTGCTAATTAAATGCTGTATCTCAGCCTTTTAAAGGAGGCTGCTGCTGCTGCTGAGTCAAGGAAATGTGATTTAGTCACCAAACCGCGTACACATGAGGAGCCACCACAGATTTAATTTATGGGTGCTACCTCTTGGACTCTTGCAGTGGCAGAGGCCACCTTTTCCAAGTTTAGTGCCTCCATGTATGGAAAGTAAGTCACAGAGGCGGCAGATGTCACCTCAGGACTCATATAGATGAACCTATCCAATACTTCCAATTTAATTGCGTTAATTTCACAGTTTGCCTGCTGTGCAACTGAACTACAAGTAATACCTTATTCCAAAAATAATACAATTAGACTATATATCTTATGAGTTTGATTTTAAGTTGTGTTTGACTTAAGTGTATTTATCAAACATAGTTATAAAAAAATACTAAAGTAAGATCATGATCATTTCTGACCTGTGAGAATGTGAATGTTGACCTATTTCTTGTCTGCATCTGGAGCTCCTGGCTCTGTTAAACAGAAAGACAAGTTATTAGCTCTCGAAAGGTTAAATGCTACAACTTCAATACAATTTTCACACCAAGAGTTGATGTTTTGTTTTGTTTTTTTAAACTTACGTTTGACCTCCAGCTTGCAGCTAACAGTTGCCTCTCCGTGATCATTCATGGCTTTGCAGGAGTACACGCCACCGTCAAAGTTACCGGGCCTGCGGATCTCCAGAGAGCAGATACCCTGGACGCAGATCTGCCTGTACTTGGGGTCGTCTCCGATAATCATCTGGTTCTTCATCCACTGAACCCTGGGCTGCAGAAGAAAACAGATTTAGACAATGCATTATGTGATTTGTGCATGTTTTCCTGCAGGACTGCTTCATCCCCTCACAGCAATCATCACACAAATAAACAAGCAGCAGTGGTGGTTCTATTTTTGTTTGTGCTACATGGCAAGAAATAACCCTTTTGATTGAAGTGGACACACAGCACACGCCCGCTTTGGGAGTTTTAATGGCACAGACCTCCTGGGGCCCTGCAGGGAATGTTACACATGTGACCCCGCTTCCCTGCTGACCTGTCACCCTTACGGCCTCCTCTCCTCCTCTTCTGCAAAGAACACCAATTCTAGCCTTCTCATCAAGACCGTCCGCTCAACTGTCCTGTTTGTGACCCAGTGGGATTATGAGCCCAAACAGGAGGTGAGAGGCTCAGACAGCAGGCTAACAAGGCCAGGTGAAGATCTTACACATTCTCAGCTCCAAGCCAAGCTGCTGACAAGTGCTGGTGTTACAGTTTAATCTACCAAACACTGAAAGAACTTGTTCATCAATTAGATAACTTCAAACATTTTTCCAAACTTACACTGAAGTTTTTAGACTGCAGCCCTACATTTGATTTGTTTCCATTCATTTCACAACATGAATGAAAATCAACTGACATGATTTGTTTGAAAGTTTTGTCAAATTTTAAATTATGCCTTGGTTGCATGTCATTTGCATACATGTGATATAAAACTATAAAATTTTGAATAATTTCAGCTAATGGGAGAATGTAAAGATTAACTAACAGAGGTCCGAGAATCAACCCTTGCGGAACTCCACGTTACTGGGAGACACTCAATGACATCCAAAATTTAAAATATGGTAACTGAAACACACTGAAATTTATGAATTACATTGTCGGGAAGCTGAACTTTAAAGGCAAAATATGTGCAGGTGTTGTTTAAAGAATAATATCAGTTTTTCGAATCTAATATCAAATGTTGAATCTCAAATTCTAAGCAAATCAAGGAGTTATAATCACAGAGAACCAGTGCTAGCTCATTTTGCTCTTGTGGTGCTAATACTGCTGTTGGTTTAGTGGAAAAAAGGACATAACATAATGCTGCTGGTCAAGCATTAAAAACAAAATGTTACTATACTTTTGGGAATCCCCTGACAGAACACAGCAGCTTGGTGCTGTAGCCGACGGTGGTGGCTCTGTCGGTCAGAGAGGTGGTGAACTTGGGTGGCTCGCTGAAGTCGTGTTCCTTGTACTCAGGAGGCTTGTAGTCAATACCTGGAGGATGGAAGAGAAAGAGATTTGACCATGAAGCTCCTACTGTAAACCTCAGCTGATAAACTGTAAGTCAATCCAGTCTTTTTGGGAGCTCAACAGTTTGCTATGAGTCAGCAGTTCTTATAATGTGTTATTATGATGATCAACCTAAGGGTCAGATGCATGGTTGCAATCTTGTGAAATTGTGTGCAGGATTACATCTTTGTCTATAATAGAACCAAGGATATATGAGTGGCTAATCGAGGCAAATTTATGTATATAGCACAATTCATACCCAAAGGCAACCCAAAGTGCTTTACAGAGTACACTGGCAAAAACACAAGAAACAAATACCAAAATTATAGAAGAAAACAAGCAAAATCCCAATTAATAAAAACAATAAAAGCAAACAAGCAAAAGCACACATAATAAAAACAAGCTTTCCATAAAAATTAATAAACAGGTCAGACTTCAGCTTGGATTTGAAAATGGTCAGAATTGTCTCAAGTCATTACACATTTGAGCAGCATAGAAAATAAAGACAGTTTTTAGTTTTGACTCTGGGAACAGCCAGTAAATCAGAACCAGCCAGAATTCAGCCCTTGTGGAACTCCATGCATTGTTGGGAGATGCTTTGATGTACAACCAACTACCAACTGATACAAAAAAGTCTTTGTCTTGAATAATGCAAAGACAGCTTTCTAAACAATTTTTACAAATAAATGGCAGGTTTGATATAAGCATAATAATGATTACTGCAGTTTCCAGGACTTTGGAACAGACCCCTGAAAGCAGTGAACTGTGGCCTATCTGTAATACATCTGTTGCCATGCAACTAAAAATGTTCAAATAAAGAAGAGTGTGCTCAGTAGAGAGCAGATCTCTGCAAGGCGACAGATGGTCAAGCACCTACTGCAATGCCACCGCAACTGACAAATGCAACCAGCAGAGACTTGAATTAAGTTTTTTTGTGTAGTATAGTCTCAGTTTTCTTTAAGATGCATGGAATTGTGAAATGGTATTCGAACCCAGTATTCAGGGCTTGCTTAACTGTATAAACTTGATAAAGAAACAATAAATGGGACAAGTATAAACTTTTTCTAACATTTTGTTATTCATTTAGACAATTGCAAGCTACCTGATGGGTTTACAACAATATCATAGATACAGAAATCTACATTTTTGGAGAAACTCACAACATCTGAAATTCTAAATAATTTACACTTGATGTCACTAGACTGGGGCGCGCATGTTGTGGCTATTCAAAAGTTTCATGTTTAGGCATTGAGAGGACTAAATCCCCCCCGCCCCCCCGGATTTAATTCAGTAAAAACTACCAAGTTCAACATTTATCGGGACATGAAAGAAAGAAAAAAATTAATGAAAGTCAGTTTGGAATTAAGCAAGTTACAGTTGATTTTGTAGTGAAGTATGCATCTCTAAATTCACATTGCATTTGTTTGCTAGTGGATCTTGACCTCTCCAATATGGCGACTGCACGGATGCATAGCCGTGACATACAGCAACCACCAAAGAGGTTCCATCAAGATGGTGGCAAAGATAACATAAACTGGGATTTATTTGTTTCGTACGGTGCCTAACTTAAGTGGATCTTAAAATATCTGGTATGGAATTACACTGCAGATGCTCCAGTTTAACATTGACCAATTTTTATGTGGATGTCAGGTTTGGAGCCATGACAAAGGCAAAATATAGCCTGCAACAGACTGGTTGAAAGCAGTGAAGAGTGAGCAGCTGTTAAAATAGATAATAAAATAAGATTTTTAAGGTTTTTCAAAAAATTGTGAGTCAATACAACCACAAGAAATCCTTGAGCACACAGTCATAAATGTGCACAAAAAATACTAGACTTATTGTCCACTAGTATGTGCGGTTAGCTGAATGGACAGAATGGACACTCGTACAGTCATACACACATACACACAGTGTTGAGGACAATAAAAGAGGAGGGTACCTGTCTTCAGGATCTTGGCCTCTTCCTTTGCAACAGTAGCAGACTCGCTTATTCCACATTTGTTCTCAGCAAACACTCTGAACTTGTAGGTGTTGCCCATGATGAGGTCAGAAATGGTGGCATTCAGTCTATGGTAATGCTCCAACACAGTGAACCAGTCCTGTAGAGACACACACACAGTGAAGAAATGATGCAGGTTTCAGGATTTACTGTATGTAGTCTATCCTTCTATTAACAATCATCATATATAATTTACTATGACCACACATCAGATAACCTTTATTACAGTAAAAAAAAAAAAAAACTTACTCCAGTCTTTTTGTCGGCCTTCTGGACTGTGTAACCTGTGATTTCTGTGTTTCCGTTGTCGGTGGGTGCAGTCCATTCCAGAGCAACATTGAAACCCCAGGTGTCCACAATCTTCACAGTGGCAGGAGGTCCGGGCAGCTCTGTGAACAACCAGGCACGGATTAAGAATGTATTAATTTAAATTAATCTTATCTCACCAAAATAATCACCCAAAACACTATTCTTCACTGTATACTGGACAGTTGACTCTTCATAAGCCCCGCCCCTTCTGGAAGGTCTGTCAACTTTCTCCTTATGGCACATTTTCCAAATCAACCGTTAGCCGGTTAGTTAGCTAACTAGCTTAAGATGCGATTACATATGTCACTTTCTATGCTATAAGGCTATAGGTCCCCCAGCAACATCTTTTAACCATCTTCAAAATGTGGTTTTCTTTTCAACATAGACGAGCTGAGCACATAGCATATCTCGTTGCCCTCATTGGTTTTGGTCGTTGTCATTGGGTTTGGTAGGTTCTGGGTAGGTTTAAGCATGAGGAGAGTCACTGGGTACGTTTAGGGTGAGGGTAAGAATATCAGAGTGGGGTGGCATTCTCGGATTAAAAAAATATCGTGCACAGGAAACAGGAAAGGAGAGAGTTGGCCGAGGTTCCGCTGGGTACCAAGCTTGCTTGACTGTTATTGAAGCACAGACCACAAAGGAGCAAGACTTCAGGAGGGTCAATTGTACGCCCTCTTTTTTGACAGAATCTCAATATTTAGCTCACCAACAATCTGAAGGGTGATTTGAGCCTTGTCCTCGAAGTCGTCCACCTTCACACACATCTCGTACACTCCAGAGTCTTCTCTCTCAGATGCACGGATGAACAGGATGCTGTCTCTCTCTGTGCTGCGGATGTTCACCCTCTTTGTGTCCAGGGGCTTACCATCCTTTGTCCAGGTAACCACGGGTTTGGGCTTGCCCTGAGTGAAAAAAAAAAGGAAATAAGACAGTGAATTTTATCAAGTTATTTGGGTAGTTTTATCCATCGTGCATTTGATGAAAGATGGCCATCATCAGCTTACAGTGAAGGGGATGGTCAGGTTGATCTTAGCACCAACGTTAGCGACGTATCTCTGCCTGAGGAAACGAGGCAGGCGGACCTTGGGACGATCTAGAGAGAAAAACAACGAATGAAAAACAACAGATGACTATTACAGCAAGTCAACATTTACACAGCATTCATATTAAGAGCCTTATTGAAGTTCTTCTATCTGCTGGTTCCACAGGGGATCAGCGACGGTAGAAAAGGATTTTCAGGATGTGCAAAGAGATTTTTTGGAGTGAAGCAAGAAGATTTAATTTTCTTTTGTGACCAACAAATCTCGAGGAAATCGATAAAGCTGCTGAGCCGATCTAAGCCCATTTTAGCTGGGGAATCTTCACTGGCACCATCAGGGTACATCGGTGATTTAACTGGCTATAAAAGTAACTGTATTCTAAGTCCTTTATCCCTTTTGTTATATTTTCTGTCTACTCAGAGGTGCATGCCTGTCATTTCAATTTTATGGCATGATGTGGTAAAGCAGTGAAACTGAATACTGGACAAAGAGGGCTCTGTATAGATTATAACGAAGGTAAATAAAATGAGAAGAACATATACTGAAAGACAGGAATCTATGGAGAGCAGGATAGTTTATATTTGTCTGTGCTTATGTGTATGCATATGTATGTTTTTATACATGTATGGTGTTTTGGTTATATACTGTATTTTATATGATTTGCCTGTTGTATTTTGTTATATTGCATTAATCTATAAAATATAAAATAGGTGTTGTTTTATTAAATTGTTTGTTTGATATTTATGGAAACCTATTTTTTCAAATGTGATGAAAAAAGATCCTGTGTCATTATATGACAAACTTTCTCAAAATAATGACTATTATTTTGAGAAAGTTTCTCTTCATTTGTCATTATTGTCATTATTTTGAGAGGGATTCTCACTATTTTAGGACACAAAGTTATATTTTGACATACTAACTCATCATTTTGAAATAACATCTGTCTTTATTTCAAGATAAGACATTATTTTGAGATATTAAATTATTCTTTTAGGAATGTTTCTCATTATTTTGAGTTACTAACTTTGTTGAGATTCTAACTAGATAACTATGGCATTATTTTGAGAGATAAGTCATTGTTTTGAGAAGGTTTCTCATGATAATAACTTACTTATCTTTTTTACTTATCTTTTTTTCATCATATTTGGGGAAATGGGCTCCCATAAATCACTCAAACTAATCATGCAACTTTTAATTGTGTTTTAGACATGATTTTTTTCCCCTGCTTAAGGTTTATGCAGATTTGAAGTTAACTTTAAGGCTTTTAAAAACCATCATGGATGAAATTTAAGACCTGTTTGAAGTCCACACATGTACAAAGGATATGATGGTGTCCCAGAACACTGTTAGTGCAGTTTGGGTCACGCGGGGTCAGACTTAAAATGATGCTAGAAATGTGAAAACAGAATGATATGGGGTGATTATCGTTATCATTATTTTAAACAAGCTTCAACAAAGCACTAAATGTGCTGTTCTCAAGCCAGATCTCTCCAAACGTGTATTTACCCATATTAAATGACAGTAACCTTTAATAATATTATTTTGTGCTTGTGGTTCTTGATTCAACATTGTTTTTGTTTTGTAGCTTTTAATAGTGTGATCAATAAAATTCTTTCTGAAAAAACATATTAAAAGTTAATGCAACTTCATAACAGTAACATTATCTTCATAAGCCAATCAATTTTTGAGACCTGTCAAAACTAAATTTAAGACATCTGGCTTTCCTTTGTACCTTTAACTTTAAGGCCTAAAATTCAAAATTTTGAATTTTTAAGACTTCATAAGGACCTCCTAGTCTAGTTTGTTGTCCTATGTGCAAGTTGATAGGTATTATTGTGTTATTGGGACAAATTAAGTTGAACTGACACGTGAAATTATGAACGTAAGAGGTGTGTATCTGCAGGTAGGAAATCAAACAATAACATCACAGGCATGAGGTGTTCTGGTGGCTTATTTACATGTGTTTAATGTGACTGTGAGATCCCAGCAGAGGCCACACTGCTGCATTTAACCCCCTTCCCTCTTCTCTAAGCTTCCCTCGCTCCCTCCACTGCGCGCTGGGTTATAAAAAGCCCAAAATAGCCCATCAATCATCATAAAAAGAAAATCATAAAGATAGTTAGCCACTGTGACGTTTGAAATGATACTTAAGCCTCAGAAGAATCTTGCTGAGGCTCATTTGTAAAAGTGATTTGGTGAGAGGCACCACCTGCTGAGTCCAGCAGAGCAACATTTGTCAGGACTCTAAATTAAGCAGACGTACTGTAGCATATCACCTCCTCTATGACGCAGGATTGGGAGCTTCAGTTACTCCCACTCTCATCAGAGCACATTAAAATTATGGATAAATTAATCAGGACGCAGTAAGCAACTGTTTTGTAAACATAAACTAGATCATAAATTGTTTGGTGTATATTAGAACAAATATAACACATGTTAAGTGTCTTATCACTTCATACAGAGAGGATTAGGCCTTAATGAACATCCTCTCTGTGGCATGCTTCAAAATAAACAGTGGATCTCTGGAAGTGTCATGAGATTTGGAATGTCACCTGAGAAGTCAGATCCTTATACACCCCCCCCCCCGACCTCCACCAGCACCCCCTCTTAATGCAGAGATGGGACACGCTGGAATTTACCATCCACCCCCTCCCCTCCCCCGCCCAGCCCCCCACCTGCTTGCAGTCAGATCACTTGTCACCATCGATCTTGCGGAAAAGGAGCCCGACACCAGCTCTCAGCGTGAGTCCTGGCAGGGATCACAATGCAATGCCAACCACTCCAACAGAAAAATCTGTGTTAATAGCGGTGACATCCCAGCTATTTTTCCAAAGCTTTGTGGCCATTTTGTCGGAAACCATTCATAAGTCGCGTCTATATGCGGACCTGCTGCTATGGCGAGCATGACGGTGAACATGGACCTGACTATTGAAGTATTGCCAGTCCAGCTGGGATCAGGTTGCCGCCCCCTCCTGTTCAGGTCTCCATTACGCATAACGATGATTTGTGAGAGAGCCAAAGTAACACTGCTCCTCCTTTTAAAGCCCTCGGGGTCCAATCAGCATTTTACCGCAAATCAGTTTAGATATACTGTCTGTGATTATCGGTGGAAGGTGTACGGCATCAGTACAACTGCCTGCTTAACGCGTGTGATTATCACACCGTGGTTGGGTGGATCAGTGCGGAAACAAGCAAGAGGACCCCAGTTTTATGCTGTTAACACTGCAGCTATGTGCACAGCAGCAGGACACGGACAGCTGAGAAGAAAACATTGCTGAGCTGTTTCTGTTTGACTCCGGCCTTTTACAGCTCCCCTTTCCCATAATAAATGTCCCTGTAAACGTCAGGCCAGACCTGCATCAAACAGTACAAACTGTCCCGATGTAATAAAACAATTACAAATTTAAATAAACATTTCTTGTTAAAATTACAACTGGTGATTTGATTTTAATTGCGTAACTTTAAATACTGTTGTGCCCAAATTTTAAACTCCAGTTTAAAATGTGATCCAGTATTAACTTTAAACTTACACTTTTGGAGGTTTGACTTTTAAATGGCTGACTTTTTGAGATGGATTGAGAAAAATAATCAAGTTTCTCAAAGAAAGTTAAGGGACGGACTCAAGCAATTTTTATGATGCTTCTCTTCTTTCTTTCAGTCCAGTTGGTAATTCGGCTTATAAGTAGCTTGTAAGTTTTTTAGTTAGCTAGCAAACAATGTGACATTTTAATCAGGAATACAGAGCAGCTAAAAATTAACGGTTCCCCTCCTCTTTTTTACTTACTTGTTCTAGCTAGATCCTGACAACACTTGGATTTACTTATTTAAAATGTATTCATTTTAATTTGGTTAAACAATCATCTCTATATTGATGGAGCTCTATTTAATGTGGACTGACATCACTAAACTTTTTTCATTTTAAACCAAGTTTAGCTAAACTCTGATTAGAGCTAATCTTAGATTAAATTAAATTTTGTTAGTACAACACAGTCTTGGAGTACCAAATTTAATAGATTTAAAGAGACCTAATAATGACTGTTACTGTCTGATCTGTCACTTATTTGTGACTATTTTAGACTCAAATACACATTGTAGTTACTATTTAGAATGTATGGTACCTTTTATTTTTGTTTCATTTTGTATATATGAGATAGAAAAAGGCCTTTTTTGTCCTTTTTACAATTTATTGCCTTATTCTCACTTTTCTGCATTTACTGGCTCCCCTCCTGTTATCTTGCATCTATCACTGATCCATTTGTAAAGCCTTTTCTCACTTTTTTTGTGGATTTTTGCATATAAGTCCATATTGTATATAATATTTCAGGTTACTTATCTACAGAATGCTTTTGCTCTTGTCCCTCATTTTGCTGCTGTGACCCCTCAGTTTTCATATGTGGGATCAATAAAGTTGATTTTATTTCATTTCTGGTGATTTTTGTGATTAAATGGTAAAATGACAGAGCGAGTTCATTTATCGTGTTGAAATGAATCTCGCTTTATCTTTGTAAACACTTCTTACCAGCAACCTCCTTCACCAGGACGGCCTCGGGGAGGGCGACTGGGGGGCTGCGGCCACCGGCATTCACAGCCACCACACGGATCTTCAGACGGTCGCCGGTGGTCAGGTTCTTGATAACATAGCGGCAGGACTTCTGCAGATCCTCGTTGACTGCCTTCCAGTCATCAGCTGAGAGGGAAAATTACACAAAATTAAGATAGACTGATGCAATTCACATAAGTGTTGTTTATCTTGATATTACAGGATTGAGACTGTGATTGTAAAGTATTCTGACCGGAGAACTGCAGAGGAACAGATCTAATTCATACAGAATTAATACATTTGAACAGTAAGTGCTGCTTGTTACTTTGTAATGGATACAGAGTGATTATGTTTGACACAAATTTCTTGTATGAGATAGTAATTTGCTGTTCTGTGGGTAATCAGCGTGTGCTGTCTGCTGAATCAAGCCGACATTGAACTGCTGCTGCTGATAATAGCTTCAGGCAGGAAGTCTAAAAGCAGGACCTCCAGCAGCTCAGACCACAGCAGCTCCTGAAATGCCTCTTTCCTTGTAGGGAGAAGTTAGGTAGCTCATGATATAACTCTGCGAGTGACACTTAAGGAACAGCTGCAACCGATACGGCTGACCCACATTAAAACAGCAATTTAACGGGTTCCCGAGGGTTATTTAAAAAGCATTTAAAGATCAAAGATAAAATTATAGATATTTAGAGATATAATGGTAGTTAATGAAAAAATCTAAAATCAGACGTTGAAATAAAAACTTTCAAAGTAATTTAAAGGTCGCTGACATTTTTGCCACGGTGTATTAATAATCTGACCCCTCTCATGCACCTGTGCAAAAGCAGAGCAGGACTTGCAGGACTTACTTCCGTCCTTTGCGATTTCAATGGTGTATCCATCCAGGCCGGAGTGTCCGACAACCTCTGGCTGACTCCAGATGATAGAAACTGAAGTGTCGTTCTTGTCCTCAACAAACAGGTCCAGTGGAGCGCTTGTGGGCTCTGCAAACGCCAAGGAAACATTCAATTATTCAACTGCAGAGGGGCAGAAACGCTCAAATCAGAAATCAATGCAAAGTTGAGGTTCATAAGAGGTGATGACGCAGTCTTTATTTTACCACTGTAATAAAGAAGAGAACAAGTAATGAAGGTAGAATCATATTGAGATTTCTTTCTGAACTGAAGGTTACCTTTGGGTGGAGGTGGTGGAGGTGTGGGTGCTTTAGGCTCCTCTGGTGCAGCTTCAGCAGCTTCAGCTGATGTTAAATAGGCATTTGCATTATTATTGGCAGCATATGATGAGCAGAGCGATGCTACAGCATCAAATAACAGCTCTCTGTGTCTCCCTTTTACTAGGAAGTCAAACAATGCTAATACCGAAGGGCTCGTTATCCAATTTATCTCACATGACATAATCTATCTGAGATATTAAAGATAGAGGAGTGAACATGTTCTGTTACCATCAGCGGGCGCTTCACCATCAGCAGCAGGGAGCACCTTCCTCTGCAGCCGGAGCGGGGGCAGCTATTATTGAATGTTAGATATTAATAATTAGTGCATTGAGCAGATGGGACATGTTCTAACAGATGATGATGAGTGTGTTGAGACTGCAGAATGGGTTCAAAGTGTCATGTAGAAGTTAGTTAGTAACGTTAACTCTACCGTAAGAGGTTGAGGATTCAAATTCAGTATATATATATATATCATATATATACAAGATATCTTTTGTGGCTCATGTGATTTTTTTTTTACCATCAGCAGGGGCCTCAGCAGGAGCGGCCGGCGTTTCCTCTGTAGCAGGAGCAGCAGCTGATATTAGGGGTTAGAAGATATCGGCATTAGAAATGAGATGTTAGAAGATATAAGCGTGAGATTTTAAAGGATATTGGAATTAGATATTAGTGTAGTTAGCTTTACTGTAGCAGGTGGATGGTTCAAGATGTAATAATAAAAAGTTGGAAAATAAAAAGTTGTTTATTATTCCACGCTTTTTTTTTTCTTTTACCATCAGCGGGAGCCTCAGCAGGAGCAGCTGGTGCCTCTTCTGCAGCGGGTGCAGCAGCAGCTGATATTAGAGGTTAGAATATATTAGCAGGAGATATTAGATGTTAGAAGATATCAGAATTAGATATTAGCGCAGTTAGCTTTACTGTAGGAGGTTCAAGTTGTAATAAAACTTATATAAGATAAGTTAATCCACTGATAGTCTGTTTTACCATCAGCCGGGGCCTCAGCTGGAGCGGCTGGCGTTTCTTCTGCAGCGGGAGCAGCAGCAGCTGATATTAGACGTTAGAAGATATCGGCATTAGATATTATAAGTTAGGAGATATTAGCATGAAATATTTTAAAAGATATCACCATTAGATATTACAAGTTAGAAGATATTCAACTGTGAAAATGAAAAAGTTGAGAAAATGCAAAATTTCAAGGCAACTTACTTCAACTGATTTTTGAGGCCAACTCAACTACAACTTTTGAAAATTTTTTACCAACTAATAAAGTTTTGTTTCTTCTTTAGATAAACTTGAGTCTTTAGACACCCAAAACAATTGTATTTCAAAAATTTGCAGTGTTTCATTGAAGTGAAAGTGAATAATATTCAATAGTTTCATATTTTCAGTTGCAACCATTTAATTTGTGAGCACATAAGTAAAACAAATCTTGCTCACATTTTTTGGTGTTTCTAAAACTCAAATTTGATTAAAAAATCTAGTGAAGGTTGTTGCCCTTGAAATTATGAGTTTTTCTTACTTGTTTTTTTTTAAATGTAGCATTAGATATTAGTGTAGTTAGCTTTACTGTAGTAGCCTAGGAGAATCAAGGTTCAAGATCTTAAAAAGTTGTGTGTTATTATATATCGTTACCATCAGCGGGGGCCTCAGCAGCAGGAGCTGGTGTCTTTTCTGCAGCAGGTGCGGCAGCTGATATTAGAGGTTAGAACAGGGTTAGCTATTAAATGTTAGAAGATATCATCATTAGATATTAGTGTAGTTAGCTTTACTGAATGAGGTTCAAGTTTCAATGATACTTATATAATAATATAAGATATCAGTTAATCCACTGATAGGCTGTTTTACCATCAGCAGGAGCCTCAGCTGGAGCAGCTGGTGTTTCCTCTACAGCAGGCGCAGCAGCTGATATTAGAGGTTAGAATATGTTAGGGTTAAACATTAGTGTAGTTAGCATTAATGTAGCAGGTTCAAGTTTAAATAACAAGTTATATAAGAAGTCTGTTAATCCACTGATAGTCTGTTTTACCATCAGCAGGGGCCTCAGCTGGAGCAGCCGGCGTTTCTTCTGCAGCGGGAGCAGCAGCAGCTGATACAAGAGGTTAGAGGATATCAATGATACATAACATTTTGAAAACATTTCATAACGTTTTCAAAATGTTATGAAAGAGGTTCAACTAATGAAAATAAATAAATAAAAATGGAGAAGTTACAGTGAGCAGAAATGAGTGAGTTAGGTGGTAACTGAGATACTCCTCAGGCTCTCAGGGTATCGTACCATCGGCGGCTGGCTGTTCTGCAGCGACAGGAGCAGCAGCTTCATCAGTGGGAGCAGCTGATGTAGATATTAGAGGTTAGAAAGATGCCTGGATCAATGTATACCGGATATGATGTTAAATAGTGATAGAACAGGTGTTGTTAATATGCGTTTTCTGTACATCAGTGAAGAACAGTGAGCACAGTTGCTGATTTTTTTTTTTTTCAAGTTACTTGGATACTTAGATTGGTTAAAGCTGGCTTGTTAGGCTGATGTATAAAAGCGCATATGAACAATAAAGTTACAAGTTAACATCATACAGTTTCTCTGAAAGAAGTCAAAGCGTCTTTAAGTACGACTTTCAGTAAATTTTGGAACTCTAAGTGTCCAAACAGGCGGTTTATGCAGTAAGTTAACCATGCATTCCTTTTTTTTTTTTTTTTTTTTTTTATCCTACCGTACCCGCGGCACCTTTGCACTGCGCGCGCACAGGCGCACGTGCGTAAAGGTTACCGCGTGCTTACCGTGAGATGAACCAACTACTCTGGTTTAAATTAAAAGGTTAATCAACTCATCCAAGGCTCATCCACTGACAAATGAAACAGAGGTATTCGGTATAACGGACGTTAACTCTTGGCTCACGCGCCGCTGCGCCCGGTGCATTACCATCTGCGGGTGGAGGGGTGGGGGGTTTGGGCTCCTCAGCTGGCGGGGCAGCAGCTTCGCCCTCGGCGGGGGCCGGGGCGGCTTCAGCCGGGGCGGCCTCTGGTGCGGGTTCAGGAGCCGGCTCTGGTGCTGGCTCGGGAGCCTTCGCCTCCTCCTTCTTGGCTGGTTCTTTCTTAGCCGCCTTCTTGATTGGGGCAGGCTTGGACGGCATGTTGGAGGTTTCAGCTAATTCCCAACTCGATAAAGTCCTTAAAAACTGGATCCAATGCCGTTATTCCTGCGGGGGTGGCACACTTATATAGGGCTCAGCAGGTTCAGGCACCGCCCCCTAATGAATTGCATGTAATAGATACTGGGCCCCATGTATGACTCAGACCACCATGTCTGTTTGTCCCACTCATCAACACTCAATGTGCATCATTACATTTTCCACTACATAGATTATGGCCCAATTAAATGAAAAGATATAAAAACAAAAAGATATGAATGGGACAATTAGTTATTTACTTTAATCTGCTGATATTTATCTCAAGTAGCATATTTATGTTTGTGGTACAGAAAAAATACTGTATCTTTTGACTAATTTAATCTTACTCTGCTTATTTTTTTGACATTTTTATAGAAGCCTTCAGAGGCAAGAGAGAAAAAAAAAAATCTGGTGAGTCATCTTTTTAAAAGTTTTATCTAAGGAGTTTTCTCGCCTGTGTTTATGAGTTGTGTTTGCTCACTGAAACAGGTGGGAAAGAAATTTATTTCAACTGGTGCCAAAAGCTGTCAGTGTGCAGAGTGAACGTTGAGACGCTGACGCTAAAATGAATTGCTGGCTTTAAATTAAGAGGAGGTGCAGGTGAGGTCGTATTAATCGTTGGAAAAGTAGAAAGGATGCAGAATATAAGCTGAGAACATCGCTTCACAAATGCCTGTGAGCTAAACTGCACTGCTGGCTGTTAAAGTTGAGTAATACCATTACTGTATGAAATGTCATAATGGTATTACTCTTATAACATTAATACAGAAGATCTCAGAGGCAAGTGAGAAAAAGAAATCCTGGTGATCCGTTTTTAAGTCTCATCTAAGTTGTTTTATTTTCTGTGTTTATGACGTGTATTTACTGACTGAAACAGGAGAAGATTTATTTCAATTGATGCCTAAATTGGGCAGCCAAAAGAAAGACATGACAGTAATATTAAACTAATGAAGGTAATTTCTGAAGAAACTGTAGTGTGGGGGCTGGATGTTGAAAAGCTGAAGCTAAACTGCGTAGGTGAATTTAAAAGTTAAATGATGCTAATCATGTATGAAAATGTGTAATATTTTATGGTTTGTTGAAAAGCTGACCTTAAACTGAATTGCTGTTTTTAAATAGTAAGAAGAAGCAGGGGAAGTTGTGTTAATTGTTGATGAAGTGGAAAAGGTATGAAGGATGCAGAATATAGTGTAGGCTGTGAGCTAAACTGCATTGCTAGCCTGAAAAGTTGAATAATACAAATATTGTATCAGTGATGTGAACTATTTTAAGATTGGTTGTTGAGAAGCTGACACCTAAACTGGATTGCTGGCTTGAGAAGTTGAAATGTTAAAAAAAGAGTATGAATAGTTCAAAAAGTGGGAAATGGATGAAGGATACAAAATTTTGTGTAAGCTGGGAGCTAAACTGCATTGCTTTACTAATGCCTGGAAGCTGGGAACTGCATTGCAGGCTTGAATATGTATGAAGAAGCAGCTGAAGGAGTATGAAGAACAGCCTGGAACCTAACAGCATTGCTGGTTTTAGTGTTGAATAATGTTCATAATATGATAATGATTTTGAATACGTCCATGTTTGACGAAAAGCTGTCGCCAAACTGAACTGCTGGCTTGAATTTGTATGGAGAAGCAGCAGAGGAGTGTGAATTGTTGGGAAGAGTCTAATTAGTATGAGTGTGACTGAAAAGTTGATTATTTATAAATGATGTGGCGCATTAAAAGGTTGAGATTGAAAAATGTTTGAAAAAATTAAAATGTCTATCTGTCTGTCTGCATCTCTTGCTGTGATCTAAGGTAACCATGGTGATGCTGTTTGACTCCTGGCACAGAGTTTATTCACAGATATTTTAGTTGGGGTGCACCTCTCAAACTACCTCAAAGACAGTTAATCCTATGGCCTAAATGGTGATATCATAAGATCGTTAAGACCCTGGTGAGCGCACTGTGTGAAATTCGTGTGTGTCGTGTCAAAAACATGAGAATTGTGGTGAGAAAAAGTGTCTGATTCTCCTTCACTTCTGAGATGTATCTCTGTTAATATGGTAGCCAATGTGACAGTTGGTTGGTGCTCCTGCTGCTGGGAGGCTCAGGGAGCCAAAAGTATAAGTCTGTTTGCTTCCATAGTTACATGTCTGCGGCCAGCACAAATTTTCCTACGCATTGATGTATAAATTATATATGTGAGGTGAACACTGTGGGAGTGAGAGCAAGTTTAAGAGAAGATTTTTTTTTAGACCATTTCACACCTTCTCTGCACTTTAGCGATGATGTAAGACACTCAAGCTCTAAACATTCTGCCCCATACAAACTAATGGACATATCTCAGAAGGTCTGAAAATTACATAAATTTTAAACTGTGATTGTGTAAACAATGTTGAAGATATGAAGAAGTTGAATTATAGGCAGGCAGTCCCAAGTGTCATTAATGTTTTAAAGTTTGAATGGAGTTTCTTACTGAAAGTATGAATGAGTGGGAGGAGGTTGAAGATGAGTGGATTGGTGGTTGTTCTAATTGACTTCATTATAGCTTTAGCTTCAAAAAAAGTTGAATATTTCAAAAAGCTTTATGGGATTTTAAAGTTGAATATTACCCAAAATCTACGAAAGATGTGGAACATTTTCATTTCTAGGTGAATGTATGAATGAGTAGATAAGAGATGAAAAAGCTTCAAAAAGTACGAAAATTGTCAATTTTAAACATGCTGTCCATCCATTTTAAATGAAAAATTTCACAGAAGACTGAATATTCCTTAAAGCGTGAAAGACATGAATGAGAGAAGTGACAGCGCTCTATTCCTGATCCTCAGCGTTTGATGTTAGAATGCAGTTTCTACGCTGAAAAATGTGGAAGGAGTCAAGCTCCAATAAAACGTGGATGGAAGAATAGTAAAGATTTTTTTATAGACGCTTTTAGGATTCACACCAATAACTGGCTAACACACAATATACATGTGTTTTGTTTAGAGTGCATGGAGAAATAAAAAAAAAACAACCCTCACCTGGAAGAAAAAAAAAAAGATCCATGACGCAAACACAGGACAGAAAAACAATTAGGCCAGACTTAGAAAATGGATCACCAGAACTTTTTTTTCCTCACTTGCCTGTCAGTGCTTCCACACGTTCCTATTTTTATAGTTATTTTACAAAGATCACATTGATGAACAAGAAGCGACAGAATAAATATAACATGTATTTTATTGATTCCAACAACCAGTGATAGGTGGATGAAAGCCTTCAGAAACATGCCCTATCCATGTACTGGACCCAACTCTGAAGAAATATACCTTTCTTTCAAGGATGATTCTTTTTTCTCTCCTCAATGATTGTTGCCGCATCCAGAATGCTGACCTATTTACAATCTTTACAATGATGTCCTGTACAAAATAGAGAAATTAAGTTTTACAAAGGATTCTTTAGAAAAAAAAAAAAAAAAAGAAATATCAAATATCTGAGTATTAAAAAGGAAAACATTATCTAGAATGATTTTCCTAAACAATACATTAATGTTAACGTTTTTCTCATCACACAGCAAGTTTACATGCATTTACAACACTTAGAAACCCTTAACATTTGCACGTCAGTGACATTAGATACCGCATAACATTTTTTTTCTTAGTTTAGTCCACAACAAGCTTTGCAAAAATATGACTATTCAGCAACCTGTATTGGCTGAAGATATCAGTTTCATCTCTTTTTCTGGTTTAATTCTACTTAAAATCAACTATGCAAACAGTGAAGTGCTGATTCTTACCAACTATTTCAGGCTAAAATTTGATTTTTTTATATATATATTTTTTGTTGTTCGTTTATCGTCATTTGACCATTTACAAGAAACTTTTTTTTGCCATTCATAAGGACAAAAAATACTAAACAGCTTCCTAACAGCTTAATTTTTTTTTACTACATCTATAAACCCTGTTCTTAATGCAACACCAAACAAATCCTGTCTTTAAGGCTCACCTGCTTGAACAAGCTTCAACTTTTATACTGTGAAGCAATTTGGTCCAAATTAAGAACTGAAGGACAGACCAGATGAAAACACACTGAGTTCAGACATTTGCTGATTGCCAACACCAGTAGAAGTTGCTGCATAGTCCTGATACACTAGTAAGCAAACACAAATCACAGCTACTACAGAGCAACAGGCACAACAACCAGTGAATGAGATGATGAAGATTATGAGAAGCTCGAGCTGATGGCTTTTGTTTAACCTGCAGAAACAGACCAGGGTGGGGTTGGTAATACTGTCTAATACCTGAAATATTTACAATAACTGATTTCTGTGACCAGTGTTACAGTCACTGGTCATTTGGCATCTTTTTGCTCTTTGATTTCTTTTAATTCATTCACTTTTTCAAGTTTACAGTGGCCAATCAGAGCTGCGGATTAGCTTAAAGTTTTGTTATCAGCCTAATGCAAACAGTGCAATAACGAAGCAAGAAGCAGCTCAGACACTATTTAAAATGTTAAACTTTCTTATCAAGCTGTCATAAAAGTGGTCTGACATTCATTTACAGGATTTATGTACATGTGAAGTTTAGTCTGAGCACCTGGACAATGACACAGCTCGGGATGAACAGGTGAATTATTTCCACACACGTCTGTCATTTACTCCTTTAGGGCTTCTTTACAAAAACCTACACGAAGTACCATAAAAAGTGTTTATATATTTTGCTTTTTACTCTCGCTTTGCAACACTTATTCTCCATTATTACTGTGTCGTGTACTCAAAATGTTCTCAAATATGAATACCGTACGACGTCAACATGGGCGCACACCATACAATGTCTCACATGACTTCACTGTCTCTACGTTAATGTCTTCAACACTTCTTCAACAACACGTCCTATAAAGTATCAGAAATTATCTTCCAGATCTATTTCACATTTCTTTAGCACAAAACTCTTTGCTAACCTACCCTGAAAGTCTACATGATCTTTATTCAACACCAAAACAGTTTGGGACATTGTTTAAGAGCACCATACGCGCCTAAATGATGAATAAGCATGAGTGACATTAAGAATGAGATATTTAATTCTGCTTGTGAAGTGCATGGGCTGTTGCAAATGAAATGGGCATAGGTAGCTTTAAAGTCACTCTACTCAGCGACTGTTAAAAGTGTTAAGCAGTGGAGCTTTGTGATAAGGCTTCCTTTAAAAGCACCTACTAGATGATTGATACTGTTAAATGGTTGCTTTATAAGTGTTTTCTATACATTCATAGTTGAACTTAAACCCCTAAAACTTGACAGTCAATATGCAAGATTAAAGTACAGTATTTGGTTCAGTATATTAGATATTCGCACCAACTAATATAGATAAAATAACTGCGATGTAGCCTGATTGTATGTACATTATATATACAATAACTACTCTGAATATGGGGGAGAAAGATTTGAAATGTAGTCTTTCCTAGATAAATGTTATAGAAAAAAATCTGAATTGGATTTAATAGAATTTGCTCAATCTGTTAAATCAGAGGGTGTTTGTTATGTTACATTATCCCTGTGTATCTAATACCTGATATATATGGCAACATTGGTGACTGCTTGATTTACATAAAGCAGTTCATAAAACTAAGTTAAGTGCTTGGAAAATCCGGTACTATGCAGTGACAAAGTCACAAACTCACATTACGAATAAATAAGTTGGGTTTTATGCAAAAGAGTATGACAGCAAGTTTAATTTTTCACCTTGAAATGATAAAGAATATGTGAAAAAAAATGTGAAAATGTATGCTGATAATTTATCCTGTTTAATTGTATCACTTTATATGGTAAAAAAAGATGATGAATTAAAATAAATAAGGTAGAGAGCTGAAAAAAGAAGTGATTTCTGACCATTTTGGGTGGATGATATTGATAAAAGCACCAGTATATTCTGCTGAAGTTGAGCTGACATTGATGTATTCTGTATTTAAGGCATCTCATTTGTTTCACCTGCTCGGGTTGTACAGTTATAGATTGCATATGTATAAGATTTGGCCTTGAAAGACTTACACAGTTGATATGTACCAAAGAGAGAGTAGCATCTGTTATGCTGTCATACTCTTTTCCAGAAATGAGTCACCATAATTGAGAATAGCGCCTGTTGACAAGCACTCCATACCCATGATGCACTTGAGCACAAAACAGGATGGGCTGTGTGTGCCGTTGCAGAAATCACCTGAAGTCTAAGTGTTGAGACAATGAATTTCATAGTGGTCTATTAGCACCAATCTAACAGTACTGAGGGCTAATGTGGTGGTAAAGGGATGTGAACTGAAGTGAATGTCATCCAGTCAAACATGTAGTAAAGTAACAGAATATAGCTTCTCATTCAATACTTGTGAACAGTCTTTTGAAAATACTGAACGGATTTGTAATTACTCAGTTACACTTTTAACCTACTGTGGGAATGACAGTTTAAATCACCCTACAACCATTTCTGAGGGTTCATTTGTTCCTGAATGTGCACTGCATCATCACAGTGGACAAAAGAAATAATAAAATTTGAAGTGCTGAGTGTCACATGTAAGCTTTGTGTTCAAAGTTTAGGCAGGCTAGGGTCTTCTTTGTCTGGGGATTCAATGTAATTCGCAGCCTCTTGAAGTTTCAAAAGCATCGCCATCTATAACAAAGGAGAGAGAGTTGATAAGTCAGCAATTCTGAAGGATCCATTCAAATTTAAAGTATCAAACAAGGATGTATATTGAACCTTCCTAAGTCCCACCCCTTTTTGCTCTGTGCTCCAATAACATTTAAGAAAGCTTGGTACCTGGCACATTGGCGAAGGCATCACCTGCCATAATCTGACTCTGATTGGCTTACAGTACAGAAGCAGGCAAATTGTGATTCAGCAAATGTATATGTTTCTCTTACAGCTTCTCCAGCCGCATCTTTTAACCATCTTCAGAATTTGTTTTTCTTTTCGACATAGACAAGCCTAGCACATAGCATATCTAAGTACGTGAAACAGGAAAAGAAGAAAGTTGACTGAGGTTGTGCTGGGCACCAAGCTTGTTCACCTGTTACAGGAGCACAGAGCAAAAAGGTGTGGGACTTAAGAAGGGTCAACAGACCTTTTTCACAGCAGACAGTCATTAAGGTTTTGTTCAATCGTGTCATGCATGTTGGCTCACTGGAAAGGCTCTGCTACACTGAATGGAATTGGATCTTAATTTGTATCACTGGTAACACCTGTGTTTACCGTACTATTTCATATCAATATAGCTGCTGTGAAAAAGTCTATTCTGACATAAATCACTAGAAAAAACCATTAAGTCCTTTTGCTTACCAGTGGATCAGATTCCATGGAGCTGGGTGGAGTTTCCTTATGAGGCCTCTCCTCGAGAGACTGACCGGGGCTGCTGGAGCCTATGCTGGGGGGAGGCAGGTGGAACAGCTTAGCCTGGTCCTGCTGGGCAGATGGCCAGGGCAGCGTGCCCCTCACCCACTCCACTGGGTCCTCCCACACTGACTTCTGGCCGTGGACCTGAAACGTCACAACATACCAGTAACAGTAGAATTAGGGTGCAACATTTCCTGTGAAAGGGAAACCACCAACACTTAGTGAGGAAGAATCTAATACTAGCTGGAAACCATTTTATGGATGTGTTGGCTCTGTTTCTCACCTTGATGCCGTCCTTGGCCCCTTCTTGCAGGTAAGGAATTATAGAGTGATTCCAAAGGTCAATGAACCATGATCGAAACTCATCCACCGTGACCGGACAAGACAAGAAAAAGCAGGGGCCTGTGGAGACGCAGGAGGAGAAAGATGAACATTCAAGGACACACACTGAGAAACAAAAGTTGTCAATATTCCCCAGAAAATAAAAATGCCGCTTTATTCAGCTCTCGGTTGTCCTGGTAAGACTGTGTTTCATACCAATGAGGAAGTCTGACGTGCTGTGCTTCTCCAGGAAGGTGTGCAGATGATACCACAGTTTGGGCAACCAGTCCAACACCCTGATCAGGTCCTCGTTGGTCAAACTTCTCTCGTCCTCTGACTCCATCAGTTTCCTGTGCAAGTAGCGCACCAGGAAGCCGTTGGCTGGCTCCACATTGTTGGAGAAGGTCACCATCCTGAAATGATGAAAGCACATATCAGGTCATATTAAAATACAGACTGATACATGTGTACATTAGTGGGCCAATTTAGCTACATATGGGATGAAACTATACCATTAACGCTATTATACACTTAAATATTAGATCCTGGATTTAGATCTACAATTGGTACTCTATTACATTGTTTTATCATTTTGTTGTTTTACCATCATTTTATTTATTGTTGTATTATATCATATTGGTACTATACTATATTTTGACATTGGAAACCCAAGTTATATACCACTTAAATATTAGACCTGGATTTGTCACAATGGTACTCTATTACAGTTTTACAGTTTAACATCATTATTTATTTTGTATAGTAACATTTGGTATATATATTAACATGGACCACATTTTCCCATGTTTTTGTGTCTATGTGGCCAATGGGAACAGCAATTTTGAAATTTGTCCAGTATTAAGCAAGACCAGCTAGTGAAATGGCTGCAATGTAATGCTCATAGGCAATTGTTAGTCTAAGTGTCTGACAATGTGATTGAAAGGATCTCCACAGAGATAGACATTTTTGTTGAAGAGTAAGATACTCTTGATGTGGTTTTGTTTAACCAGAAACATCCATTTATCTCCCAAACCCACCAGACTCCATTTATAAAACCAGTAGGCATCGTGACACACGCTTCATTCCAACTTGACAAAAATAAAGAAGAATCCAAGAATCGCCAACTTTGTTATTTTGGTCTAAATAAACCCATTATTTGCCAGAATGCATCCAAATTTAGTGCGGTGAAGAAAGGGTTTATTTAAACCAAACCAGAGCTGGTGATTGTTGCCAATAGAAAGATGAGCCAAGATGTTTTTGGTGAGTTTTGTTTTGTTTCTGTCAAGTTTGAATGAAGACGACATTGGCAATGATAAAATTACTGTTCCTATAAATGGAGTCTGGTGGTTTTGGCGATAGCAAAAAAAACAGCTGTTTGTCTTTAATACAAAGGTCTGCCTTTGTAGCCACCCTTTCCATAATGTTGATAAATGTTTGATGCATTTCTGTTTTTGATAGGCTGGAAGAGAGGATTTGCTTGAGTAATCTCAAGTGCATGTAATAGTGAGATGTTTGTTTTTGTCGTCCAACTTCAGACTAAAAGCAACAAAAGTAAATCATGACTGTCACTTGTAGATATGTTAGCAATTTGTTATTTTACAAGTATTACAACTTTTATTGGTCACTAAATCTCAACCATAACAAACTTACAGAAACCTACATAAAAATATCATTGGTATTCCTTGCAGTGAGCAAACTCAAGCTGTATTAAATCATATTGTATCAGATTACACATAAACACATTAACTCACACTTTACTATTGATCTGCTTTAAGATGTTTTAATTGTATTGACTTGTTTACTCCACAGTGAGCTTCAAACCTAACCTCATTGTAATGAGTCAACCAACCTGAAGCTGAGATGAAGGCCGTGGTTCGCTATCATCTTCACGGGCTGATTGCTCGTTCCAATAATGTAAGGACTGAGGGCAGAACAATATTATAGTTTAGGTTGCGACTGAACAATCACATTCTGTAAAACGTAAAACGACAGTTGGTTTCAGTCTGTGTACGTGCAACTCACCATTTGTGATATTTGCAGGTGAGAGCACCATTGACAAGCTCACTGAGGGACACAGGGTCGTGAATATCATCCAGAATAACTACCAGTGGGATTTCTGATGTGGTGGTTTCCCGATCAATTTGATTGGCCAAGTTGGACAGATAAAGCTGCAGTTCCTGAGGAGACAAAGGAGACAAAGGAGACAGAGAGAGACAGTGATGACGAAAGGAAGTTGGCAACATGACACACCAAATAATCCCCTGCTGTATGGATTCATGCAGGACATCAGTTTCTGTCACCTTGCACGACTGGCGGTGCATGTTGAAAGTGACCACGATGCCATCTGTGACTTCGCGGGCGCTGCGGTCCACCAGGTACTCAGCCAGCCGGGAAGCGAGGTAGCTTTTACCTGTTCCGCTTGGCCCAGACAGAACGAGACGGCGGTGTTTGAGGAGCAGACTGATGTAGTGTTGCATCATGGGTTTGGGAATGAGCGTTTCGAATACCAGGCTGTCCACGCACTTCTCCTTTAAACCTGAACATAGTGAGGAAAAGCGAGAATGGACTGTGATGTAATAATCAAAGAAGTTGATGACTAGCTGTTAATCACCAAGAGCAATTTAGAGTTGGTGCTAAACTGTGATACTTAATATTTAAGTGCTTGATACGAATTGTGTTTATATATATATATACATATATATATATCAAAATAAATATACATTACAAACAGGATGAATCTGAGTAAGTTGTGAAAACAGATTAATATCACCTCAAATGTCCTTCATAAGCAACAGGGAGTTCAAGCATTTTGCTCTTAAAATAACTTTGCATCAAGTGTAGGGCGTCTGTGCACCCCCACCAGCCTGCAGGAGTCTAATGTTCCTCCTTCACATCTATGGGGCCAAGTGTCTGAGGCTGGTCGACCAGCTGGGCCTGGCTGCACTGGGATCATGTTACCAAGAGTCCCGTCTGGGCTGCCGCTGCTTTCCCAGCTCTCCTAGCACTTCAATCCTTACATTCCTGCATGCAAAAGGTGCAGAGGGGTCGAACTGCCAGAGCAGAACCTCGCCTCTCTTCACTGATCACAGCTCTGGTTTAGAATCACTGATGGGCTTCACATATGTGCTACTCGCAAACCAAAACACTGCTGTTACATAAACATGATGGATATAAGTCACATAAACCTGTACTAGTAGTGATAATGTAAAGTTTCTATGTTTAATTTGACCAAATAAATCCAGAGCTGTGGCTAAGTATTAGAGTGTGTTTACAAGTTCACAAGTGTCCTGATTTTGAGTGTTACCCTGGTTTTTGTCTTTAAGGTGTTGATGTCACTGAGAGCTGCTTGCTGGCTCTTATTCAGTGCTGGTCACCAAACAATATTTTGTTTTATTTTATTCTCTACAAAAGCCTGGTGACCCCCAGAAATAATCCTGCAACCTCCTTGGGGGTCCCAACCCCCAGGTTGAGGACCACTGAATTAGTCAACTACACAGGGTCATTTGAGTTGATGTTTTGGTCGATGTAGAGGACAGCTCAGAGTTGAATGTAACTGAATGCACATTGGACATCACAAGAGTTGTAAATCAAAAAAAGCAACACTGGATAAAATGAGATGGTTCAGAAACTTAGATAAGGTGTTTACATGCCACAGTATCCGGGGGCTATACTGTGAAGCAAGATTTGGGGTTAGCCAGGTAACCTCAGGATTAACCCTGGGTTTTCAGTCCTGCGACGGTGGTTCACTTCTTGCCAGGTTACATCACCATGGTAACTCATGCTGAACGTTTAGTTCCAGATAAGAGATCAACATGGATAAAAGTACAGCCTACTGACCAATCAATTCTCTTGAAAAATCTTATTCAATTATTCTGGACATCATCATTCATAGACTCATGAGAGTGAGGAGGAAAAAATGTTCAGCTCCAAAGTCATTAATTTGCTACCAAGACCATAGAAGAAACACTCAGAAATATATCATATCATATTTACTTGATAATCTGTCTGGCAGATCAGATGACACACAGATGATTAAGTAAATGGATTAAATGATACATTTCTGAGTGCGACTCTCTCTCCCAAGTCTAACACCACCAGAGTTGCAGCTGAAAAAATTTAAAGATCAGAGACTGGTTAACTGGACTGAACTACCGATTTGATAACCACCATGATGTGACTACTTAGCGACATTGCTTTTGTTAGGTTTAGTAAAGCCAGATAACCAACAGATACCCTGCTTCACTGCACAGGCCCCTGGAGTACTCTGTGGCATGCATCTAGGTGTCTGAACCATCTCATAATGGCTAAGATGGTGAGAAATCAAGACACACCTGGAGGCAGGCGATCAGAAACCTGGATATTGTTAAGATCATGTATACAGGGATGTGAATAACCAGGTTTTTCATGTTCCCTGTGAAGGCCATATCCCATGTCTAATTGAAAACAGGGCAGGACTAAAAACCAGGATAATAACGCACGTGAAAGTGCAACCCAGGTTTCTACAACTGGATTAAGTGTTTTACAGGTGCAAAACAGAACCACGATACTCCAAAAATTCAATCATGACCAGGATATTAGTGTGCATAGAAACACACTCATAATTGTTGAACTGATGAGTTCATCAGCTGCCATGGGGTCATTTGAGTTGATGTTTTGGTCGGTGTTGAGGACAGCTCACAGGTCAATGTAAGTAAATGCACGTTGGATGCAAACAACAGTTGCAAAAAAAGCATCACTGGATGAAATGAGATGGTTCAGAAACCTAGAGAGGGTTTTTCCATGTCACAGTATCCTCGTTTCTATTGAAGCGCTCCAGATCACATATTCATGTTTCTCAAAACTGGGGTAAGGTCATATCCAGGTATCTGAAAATGGGATAAGCTGTTTACATGTGCTAAACATAACCAAAATACTCCAATAACCCAATCATAGCCAGGATACTTGTGTGCATGTAAAACAGCTGCAATGATGAGTCAATCGAAAGAAAATTAATTGCTAACTATTTTGATATTTGATTAACTGTTTCAGTCATTTTTCATGCTAAAATGTCCAAAATTTGCTGGTTTCATTTGTGACAGTAAATGAGGATTCTCTGGGTTTTACACTGTTGGTTGGACAAAAGAAGCACTCTGGGCTCTGGAAAACTGTGAGCATTTTTCACAATTTTTAACCGGTAAGAGACTAAATGATTATTTTATTAACTGTGAACATAACTGGCAGTATAATCAAATATTGAAAATAAATATAAACTGCAGTCTTAATGTAATTGCTCATAGTTGTTGAAGTGATGAGTTTATTTGCTGCCACAGGGTCATTTGAGTTCATGTTTTGGTTCATGATGAGGACAACTCAGTTCAATGTAACTGAATGCACGCTGGACGTAAACAAGAGTTGTAAAGCAAAAAAAGCAACACTGCATAAAAGGGTAATAAAGACAGACAGGCCCAAATGTGTTGTGCTGACAAGCAGACAGACACAAGGATTTGCACTCAGTCAGACATGGATCAGACTGTTAAACTTCTCACATAAACACTTCACAACACAGCTAATACAAAAGATCTGACTGACATCTGATTAGGACTGTACCCAAATCAGAATTTTGTCAGTCGAATTGGATTTGGCTGTTACATACGAAAATTTGACTGTTCATCACTCACTGTTTCTATCACCCTTTTCTGCTTCCATCACAGTTAGTTTTGTGGTCATTTTGAGACTCAGTTTATAAAGTTTACAGGCTGTCATGATGTTGCTCCTGCACCATTCTGTGCACAATAATGCAGCTAAAAAGCAAAAATGCAGAGATTCATCTGACAAAATGCGAGCCAACTTGGCTTCTGCATTGATTTTTCAGCAGGCAGCTCCAGACCTGATCCATCAATATATTCATTCAAAAGATTTGTGGCTTACAAATTGAAGAGATGGCATCGAAAATGGAAGCTGAACTGACTCCAAAAAGCTGTATTGCACAACTTTTGAGCACTTACCTCATTAGTCCCTTTGAGCCCGGACTGTAGTTGGCACTAAATCAACGCTAAATGAAATTGTTTTCTAAATTAATTATCTATGACAATGCCTAATTCAGCTTTGTGTTTTAAAAATGTATCTATTTTTATCTAATCATTCATGCCATCTAAATGCTACTAATGCTGGTCTGAATTAATTTACTAAACATCTGTAAATCTTAAACCTGATATGAGTTTATATGTCTTAAACACTTCTCCTCTGACCTTTCAGAGCCACTGTGATGCCAGTGGGGCCTCGGGACATGCAGCGAGAGGGCTGTGTCTCTGGAGCTTCTCCACCCAGCACTCTCTTGATGTGGCCCATACTGTAACTGTAGATGGAGTCTGTAGACAGGCCCAGACTGGAGGTGGGGTCCACCTTGGCTATGTACACCTAGTATGAAAAGAAAAGAACAAAGAGTACTGAGTAAATCTGTCTAAGTGGGATTTAGTGTGTGCAGATAAACTGACAGACAGTGCCCCTTGTGGTGTTACAGAGCCAACTTCTAATACCTGTCAAAGGTGAAATTAAACATGATCTGTACATGGTTTACAAGCTTTGGTTATATTGGGCATGACATGCAACAACAGCCTGCCAACTTGTTACAACAAACTCAAATAACTCTTAAACCAGGAGTTCAACATGATTTGCTTACACTATTTCTGCACCTTAGTTTCCACAGTGTGCAGTGGTTGAACTCTTGGCACTCTCTGTGGCACTTGAATCACGATTGAGAACATGCTTTATGGAAACTGCACATTGAGTTCTTGGACAGGTCACATTGAATGAAGTTGTAAGAAGAGAGCGCTCACCTTGAAGGCCTGACTGACAGCTGAATCGAGCATGGGCCAGTCCATCCTGCCGTTCACCCTGACGGTGCCGACAAAGAAATCCTGCTGTTTGACCTCCTGTTGACACAAAGTGCGACAAACAGGTGAGATGAAGGTTTTAAACACTGTTTACTGGTCTGAAGGAGGACAGGTGACCAACAACATACTTACATCTTTGAAGACATGTAAATCTGCAACGCACACCACCACCCGAACACGGTGATCATCTCTCTGCGAAGAAAGACTGAGAGAGTCTGCAGAGTGGATGTCTGCTGAGGTGGAAACAAAACAGAGGAGAGAAACAGAAAAAGAAAAGAGAGATCATGTAGCACGTGTAACACAAGTTACATCAAGATGTAAGAACATTTTTTTTTCTTTTAGTTAATCAAATCTGAGACTCTCAAAGGTTATGGCTACATGTGCACCAACAAATAAAGTGTGAATCTGCTGCTGTACCACCAGACAGCAGAGCAGTTTCTTCCCTCAGGCTGTGAGACTGCTTAATTCATCCTCACCACTCCATGCAAAATGGTTTGTTTTATTTTATTGACATATACAATTTTTATATAACATTGTTTTGTAAGTTGTTTTACCTTTATTTCAGTGACTTGTTATTCCATTCAACCAATGTAATCTAAATATTTTTTATATGTTTTTGTGAGTAGTAAAAAGGGAACTACAACTTAATCTTGTTAATATTTATTTGGAAGCAAGGAACACAGTCAAGATTTTACTTTAAAATAAAAGCTGGGTATTAAAAAAAATTAATAATTAGTATTGGAAAAAAGTGAAATTACTATAATATACCTTGCTTGTAGATGATGAACAAAATGAAAGAATAGTATATAAATCACAGGCCAGGAGGTCTATCCGCTTTACATAAATAACAATACAGCAAAACTGCATCTGAATAAAGTATAAACTACAAATCTACATTACACTCATCTGCATATAAAGTATGATACAATCATTAAGCATATGCAGTCCTTGAAAGGCACTCAAATCATTTCACTAATTCATACTGCACAATAAGGCCATGATACTACTAATTTTGTTAACAAGAAACTATGTTGAAATACGTTCCTCAACCATTTTTTCCATTAATAAGACGAGACAGCACCAATGTAATTAAACTATCAACATGTAATATTGTTGACAGTTAAGACGAGACTAAAATGTAAAATGTAGCTTTACCAAAATCTCTCTAAGTTTCCATAAACAACAAAAAGGGGATGAAATACAAAAGACTGTTGCCCTGAGCTGCGCAAGTGTGTGTGTGTGCCACACTACACATACCTGAATAAATACATTTAGGCTCACCACAAAGAAACTGAGGTAGGTTAATGACACGTTGGGTTGTTATTAAGCCTTCTCGTAAGCGTTACATTATGTAGGCTGTGTTGTAGATGATCCAATCTGTGTTTTTCAACAGATTATGATAAAACAAAATCTTTTGTTAAATAAGTTTGACTAAAATGGGCAAAAATTTTGGATTTAGCTAGACTACACTGACTGAAATATTGAGTATAATCTGATAACTACAAAAGACTGTCAACTGTTTTAATTGGCTAAAACAAGACTAAAATAGTTTTGTTTTTGTTGTTGTTGTTTTTTTTAAACTAAGATAAGACTAAAATGCCCAGACATTTTTGATTAAAAACAAAAAATAAAAAACAGGATGAGATTGACTAAATATGATAAAAACTAACAGACATTCGACACAGGATTAAGGGTAAACACACCCATTGTATTTAAAATTAACTCGTTTCTGTCATAGATTTGTAAATGGCTTTTGATTTAAGTGCTGTCTCTGCTTACACTGGCAGAACCACTGTGAGTCTACATTGTTAACATGTCAGAGATTTAAACTGTACCTGAGCTGCTCAGCCCTCTGCTGTAGCTTTTGGGCATCTGCATGGCTACTGACTGTCGAGGTGATGAACTCCCCAGAGCAGTGAGACCTGAGGACTGGGACACGGAGCTGGAGGGTCCAGGAGATGGACAGGGGGACAGACCACCCGTCTTTAGCTGGTCGTTCTCAACCTTCAGGTTCTCCACCGTCCTCTACAGATAAAAATCAGCCCAAGTGTTGCTGCAATTTTCATAAATCACAGTGCCACGTCTATAATATGACAAGAGTGGTGATTCTTTTTGTGAATCCACGCTGAAAAGATTTCTAATATTGAGGGTAATATTTGTTGAAATGCAAAAGAGGGCAGTTAGACATGACAGATTCTAATACACAACAGCATACACATATTAGACATCAAACTAGAAATAAATGACAGTACAAGGTGAACCTTAACATGTAACTGAATGTATAGAAAAAGTCCAACATAAAAAAACTAAAATCCAGAAAACAAGAAGATAATGTGTTCAAATCAGACACTAATACTCCCAATGCAGAAACCACTCATATGAACAGATTTGTTTTCATGTGTTTTTTCTGAGTGATTTAGGGGAACTTACCTCATTCATCAGTTTTCTCATATTTTGAATTTTCTCTCAGATACAAACGCAATTTACAAGTGGTCCAGACCTGTCGTAGGAGTCCTGTGCAATCAGGCTGCTGTTTTTCAAACCAAAGTTTTTCACTAGTGGATTCTACATTTCAATACTTTGAGGCAATTCTGAGTTAGAAAGATCCTATGTAAGTTACACTTTATAATTATGTTATCATTATCTTATCATTATTCTGCAATGTGAATTTAATAATATAATTCTAAATTCATTCATATACCCTAACGACATCATCATCAATTTAAATTGGCTATTAGCATTAGTCCTACTGTCAGGCGTACTGGCTATATCTTCACATGCAGGTTTATGAACTCGCTGTGTAGAGGAATATCCTTTGTTGTTATGTCTGACAGAGCAACATCACATATTATGGCCTATTATTATTCCCACTTTACAGTCATCGATCGCTTTGCTGTGGCAAGAAATTTCTTCTTTATTTCAGTGATGGTACGGCCCTCAGGTAACATGGCATTAACAGCCCTCATTATTTTTTCCCATTCCCCATTCCCTTTAGCAGGACCCTTAATTCCACTGCTGACACTGTTACAATGATAGATTTTCCCTTATGGATCTCTGAAAGCAGGACTTTCTGTTAAAATGATGAATGGCAAACTCCAACCTCATTCTTCTTTTACTCTTTGATGTCATTTTAATGCATGAACACTTCCTGACATATGGGGCAGGACCTACAGCCTTATATGGTTATTGCGGTGTTAATTATGCTAATTTACAATTCTCAAGAACATGTGTTTGATTAGTACATAGTGGATCATTTTGGCAGTTATCTGAAGTTAGGAGGTGTGTGTGAATCTGACGTAGCACACTCGTATGACCCCACCGTATGAAAAAAATGTTAGAGAAACTTTAGATAAGACTATGAAAATGTTCTTGCATGAGGTCCATTGTCCTTGACTGTCTCTAAATATATAATAGGATTAAAAGTTTGACATTGCAATCACCTTTATCAACTCCAAACTACAGGAGCTGAAAGATAACTAACCTTTATTTTTTTGAAATTAGTAATAATGAAAAGGAAACATAGCACACATACCTGCATGTCGGTCATGGCCTCCTGCAGCTGCTCCAGGCGATGGGCGGAGCTTAAAGCCTCCAGGCGGATGTCTGTCAGCTTTCGCTCCTTCTCCCACAGCTCCGAACGCAATTCTGTTACAACCTTATCATCTGCCACCTCGCCTCCCTCACACAGTCTGGAGATATTCGGATCAAACAAGACAGCATTAGAGATGTGTGATGGTGGCAATTATCATCAGAATAAAGCTGGACCCCTTTGGATGCAACTATGTCATAACTATCATCTTATTTTCTTAAAAGCAAACATCAATGCAGTAACAGAAAATGTGTATCTACTATACATTTACATCAGTTTTTGACAATGACATCTAATTTATCCAGATGTTATAATGTGATTCACCCTGACGATGATGCGGGGGACGAGGATTTCAGTGTCGATGGAGGGTTGTCTCCATCGTGGTGGACTTTGGGGGAGGAGGGTGCAGAGGATTCTGGGGTGGCAATTTCCTCAATATCAGCATATGGCCCTGACTTGGAGCCCTTCTTACTAAAGGCCTTGTTGAAGGAGCTGCGTAACTGCAGAGAGAAGAAATATGAGACAATATGAGAAGAAATATGAGACTGATATCAATGATACATATAAAAAACTAGAGTGTTATACAATTAACAAGCACTTCTTAAAGAACTGCGTCTATCAGATAGGCCATGTTTTCCACTGGGAGTGGCAACCACACTTGTTTCCCTGATAACGTTCTAGTAAAGACTTTATTTCTGTCACTTATGTAGCCATCTAGTTCAAACATTTATATAATTTTGGAGCAACAGTTTTGGCAGATGTAAATGTCCAAACTGGAATTTGGTGTAAGGTTAAATTCTAAGAAATTAAAAGGAATACAATTATAAACAAAATATGGTAATTACTAATTTTGACTTCCAAGAATTTTCATGTGATTATGACGGTATTATGCTTACAGTAGCCTTTGATATTGTGAAACCTATATTACTTCATTATTTTCCATTATTATCCCTAATCCAATCCACCAGAAATACTGCACTGATACAATATTATTACCAAAATATTACTATGTAGTTTTGCCTCGTTGCCATCTTTAAGTGTTTCCCATATTATCTTTTGTTTTTGGCTCCTTATTATTGTTACATAAATGCCAGTCTAATATTACCTAGATATACCCATTGTTAATATTGAGCTATTACACGGTATTACTTAATTAAACGATTACCCTACTATTACCATGTACCATGTTACATTACTGAGCAGTAATGTAAAGTTTCTACAACAGTAATACTCATCTTCATTAAACCGTCTGACATCTACAGACTAGTATTACAGAACAGTAAAATGACAATGCACTTTACATACATATATATAAAACCACAATTCTCTCATTAAATTATAATAAATGAACATGTAACAATGTAAACAAGTTTAGAAAGTGAGGACGACAGAAAGTTTCCAAACATTTCACAAGTATGACTCATAATGTTCATGCAGGCCGGAGAAGGGGAGGGGGTATGGTGTTTATTTACTGTAGCAACATCACTCACCTCAAAGACCTAAAATAAAAATCAGGGCAGCATGAGGGAGAGACCAGAGTCATACTTAATAACAGATTTGGAACAGGATAGGAGGAGAATCACAAACATATACATGCAGGAAAACAAACTAGGACAGCAGCTGCCTGAATTCTTTTTTTTTTTTTTTTTAGATCAAATACAACATAATGTGGATAACAGTCCACTACTTACCTACATATGGGTCAATACAAACATTACATATATTTATAATCTTTTTATCTTTGAACTTTCATCCTTAATCATTTATATTTCTTATTTCTAATCTTATTTAAAATATTATTCGTTATTTCACACTATCCTTGTTAGCTCAAACTCATGAGAATGCAACCCTGCATTTCGCTGAACATATTGTACAGTATGAGCATGTGACAGAAAAATCATCTGAATCTTGAAATTTGATCATCTAAGGCTGATCAAGACTACCAATGTATCTGCTTAAAGTTTTGATTGAATTTGACATTGACAACTGACTGATTACAAACCCTGACAAGCAGAACCGTAAAATTCATTAAAATGGTTTGGCAGCTTCCATCACATTCTCTAGTGATCTGAAGAAAACGTCTGATTCAGAAACCACTGTAAAACAGTTGTATCTCACGGGACAGTATGTTAGGATGCCTGATGTCGCACACCCCCAAAATCTGGTACTTCAATTAACTTAACACACAAGAGGAGTAAACGAAGTTTTACAGACTGACAGGTAACGTGCTGATTGGGCAGTTTTGGTGGTTGACATCCTGGATCATCAGGACGCATTAGGGATACCAAATTGCACTGGCTGAAAAAAGTTTCTGCAGCGCTTAAATGCTTCTGATGTATGTATTATGTTTGATTACACAAAGAGCTCACAAAGAAATAACTGATTATAAACATTATTGGTATTATTAGACTGACAATGATTCAGGGTTTATCACTGTGAAACTGCTGTCACACACTTTTTAATGGACTTATAAACTCAGTAGTACAGTACATGGAGTAATAAGCACAGCAGTTTTAACAGCTTTAGGCCTATCCATCAGGGAAAATACAGTTCCACATTTTACAGTGATTATTAAATTATTTGCATAAATATACATAGCCTATAGGCTTATAATATAGATTGCTTCATGAACAGATTTCATGATTAGCAGATTTTTTTACTAGTTTATCTTTGGACATGCTGAAATCGCATATCTACGACCAGAAAATTCTGTGGTTGCTTCATTTGCCTTTACACCACAAAAGAACCACTCCAGAACCAGAGCCAGTGCCACCTTTTGAAGTGGTCTCGGTCTGATTGTTCTGTCTGCACCAGGATCCGATTGATAGCTGTCCAAATGAACTGTACTAACCTGGCAAACGCACCAGAGTCTTTAGGAGTGATGCTGGGATTAACTAAACCGAAGAAGTTAGGTGTGAAAGCACCCGAAAAAACTAATCAGTGCCTGACGAAACTTTGAAACACAAAATAGTATTTCTAATCCTTCTGTCCTTACCCAGCTCTTTTTCTTCTTCTTCTTGGCCTCCTGCTCTTTAAGACTGCTCATACTGGAGTGGCTGGTGGTGCTGGTGAGGCTGGAGATGCTTTCTGAGGAGTTCTGGCGATTGATCAGCAGTTCTAAATAACACGAGAAAAAAGAGCACATCAAATACTGGGAGGGAAGCTTTTGAAATTCTTTGCAGGTGTTTTGGACCTCAGTTGTTACTGTACTGTACATCCCTTGCTGATTCTGTACCTTTAGGAGTGATGTCCGGATTACTGAGAGCCCCCTGAATGATTTCTTGGGCTTCCGTATTTTTGGCCTTCAGAATCTCAATGGTATCCTTCAGCTCAGTGAGCTCAGAGTCCTGAAGAGGGAAAATAACAAGATGTGTTGATGTTAGCTTACAGTCTGGTAAGTCTGGTAACTGAACCAAGATTCATCTGAACCAAGGATCGTGGAATGTCTATCCCCTTTCAACAAGGATGGCAGGTTGTGTTGAGTGGCTGATGACAACGTGAAAATCCCACCGTGGAAACCTTTGACCCACATCTCATTTCCAGCACAACTATGTCACTCAGTAGCTTCTCTTTCACTGACAGAATCTAATGTAAAGCTGTTGAGGGATGATCACCTTATAGTTTACTCATCATTATGTCATAAGTAGTAGTAGTATGTGGTTGACACGACTGTTTCTTTGGAAGGATATTTGACTTTGACCTTTTAATCATTTGTTAATGGCTTGTTTCTTCAAGTGTCATGGAATTTCTAATTTCCTGTCCTTATACAAACAAATAGAAACATGTGTCACAAGTTGACAAGATACCTTTTGCTCCGAGGACACCGACAGGGTCTGCAGGCGTGCCGTCATCAGCGCCAGACTCTGTTCAAATGCTGCTACCAGATTAGCCTTTAGAGGAGGACACAGAGACAGATACAGTGACGAGTGAGGGGGCGTTTGAGACAGCAGACAGGTATGAGTCACCGGCTGCAGCCTCACACGCTCACAGCACATCAAACAAATGGCTTTCTCCATCTGCTGGGGGAGGAGGGAAGGGATGGAGTAGTGGACAGCTGTAGATGATGTCAGAGATGAAAGAGGACATTAGGGTAATAGTAGGTAAGGGAGGGCAGCTGTGTGACGCTGGGGAACAAACCTCATAAACCTCATGTAGCATGTTTAACCTTTGGGCTAGGATGTCAATGTTGGGCGAGATAGCCCTCTTTTTGTGACTTTATTTCCATCAGGTTTTGTTTCTTTTTGTGGTTTTGATAGTTTAAATAGAGATGGTTGATAGAGATTGACAGAGATCTGACAGCTATATTATGTGGTTGTCCTGGATATGTTCTGTCCTTTTTGTTACATTTGACCAACCTGTCATACTCTTCTTCATTTGTTTATTGATACCTTGCTCAGACATTTCTTTGGGGTCACATTTGAATGATGTTATTCAAAACATAATAATGCAATTTACTTATTTGAGTTTTAAATACTTTGCAGAGTCTTGTCTCATCTTTAAGGTCTTACATTGGCTTTCTCCTCCACTGAGCCAGTTCATAAGGCAGAAGGATAGTAACACCAGGGCTACAAGGCAAGCTACCAGAGGGGATGGAGTTGTACAATATAGATGTTGTAAGTCTGGTAAGTTTTTCAGTCAGTGTCAACTACTACTGGAATAATCTAGCTACTGAGTGCACTGATTACTGAACCTTTCAACATGAAACTTTCAGTCATGAGTAATCACACTACCTCACCTCTGGCACTGCTTTTACATACTTTAATTGTTTTTCTGTACTTCTGTGACATTTATTTTATGAATTGCATCACATTGTTTTGTATTACATGTTGAATCACTAGGCATTATGTGTTATACTGTAATCTGCTCAGGTACTACAGATGAAAATGATCTTCTTAGCTAACTCTGACACTTTTAGATTTAAGTGTAAACTGCAGTGCTGATTAATGTGCACTGTCCCTTGTAAATAAATAAATAAAATTGATTAATAAATTCACCTCTAAGAACAAGCCATTCAAGGGATCACAACAGTTGTAACAAAATACAGCAGACCTCCATTATGTCTGCTTTAGAGTATATTACCTTTTTTTAAACTGCATTTCTCTCAAATATCTATATGTTGTTTACCAAAGGTTAGTACTGCGTGTGTGGTATCTTATAAACCTTAAAATCTAAGAAAATTACCATAGGAACAGTCCGAAATTGGTGCTAATTTTAATAACTGTTTAGTTGAGCAAAAATGCCAAACATCTTCTGTTTTTCACTGCAAATCCTCTGATATTATGGAAAATTGAACAATCTTTGCATGGTTGGTCAGACAAAATAAGATATGTAAAGAAGGCCAATTTAGGCTCTCAAAAATCATGCTGAACATTTTCACTTTGTTTTGTTTTTTTATAGACTAAATGATTCAATGAAAATATATTCGACAGATTAATTAGTTGTCAACATGCTTCAAGGTAGATGATGAGGTCTGCTGTGCCACACAGCGAGCCCAACAGAGATGTCAGAGGACAACAACTCGTCAGCTTGACGTCCATTCAGAATCATGCGGAAGTGACAGAGATCACTCTGGAAGCAACGGTCCAACAAACCTGGCCTAGCTGCTACACCCAGCATCCAGAGGTGCGGGTCAGAAGGAGGCAGGCAGGGGGCAGCAGCGAGTCCAGCCAAGAACGTAAAAGAGAGGGACAGCAGCATTAGGTATAGGAATAAATTTCTTATACAGCAAAAACATATAAAGAAATACACACTCAAACACACACACACACACACACACAGATAGGCTTCATACAGTCACATAGTTCAAAACAGGTTAGTTGATAGTTGAGCAGAGGCAGTGCATGAAATGTGCAATAGGAGACTGTCGTTCATGCTGGTTGTCTATTATTAGATCAGGGTCAGTGGTTAGTCGGTGTTAAAGTAAAAGTTGAGTGTGATTCAAGCAGTCAGACTCAAGCATCTCGAAGCGCAGGATGAGATGCAGGAGTGGAATATTTTTCAGCTGGTTCAGAGTTAAAAGCAAATTCTGAGGGTTAAAGTTGTGTCTTTCAAGAACGCAGAGCTTCAGGATGATAGTAACAGTGAAAGATGTGAGCGGCACTGAGAGAATCTGGAAATATGGAGACCTCGTGGTTATGGTGCTGACCATGAGCTGTAACTGGGGGACTTTTTTGCATGTTTCTCTCCCCTTGTTTCCTTTCATTTCCTCACTGTTTGCTATCAACAAAAAGGTACAACATTCTCAAAAATATAATTTAAAGTTCCCCTCAACTCAAAAATATGATTTTCTGCTTGTTCCTACAGTTGAATGCCAAATGTAAAGTTTGTCAAGAGAATGATGTTTTCATATTCATCTGCTGAAAGCTCTGTGCTCACTAAACATCCAGTTTTCAGGGGTGGGCCTACTAGCATGCTATATGACATCATAAATTTGGAAGCCAACCCTGGTCAATTATTAAACTTGCAAAACTGTGATGTGGAAATTAAAGCCTCCAGTGCACATACAATGAGAATAGACTTAACAGTGACACAGGAAATACCTGTTGTCTAGCAGTTAACTTATAGATTCTGGATTTTTAATGAAGGAGAAGGAGTAGATGTCATTTTAATACATTTAAAAATAACTGAACTTTTTTTGTGAAAAGAACATATCAGATACAAATTATTATTCAAAGTAGTCATTTATATGCATTTGTTAAAACATGTCTGCAAAGGATCTTTTAAAAAACCCTCAAGTGTTGGGTAGGCTGGCATATCCTGGATATCTTATGACTAGTTTTCCTTACTCCCTGCGAGTTGGCCAGAGGCCAGAGTTATCCCTCGGCATCCAGAGTCATCTAAACTGATCCTTATTTTCTTGAGTGAGCAAGGATTCACACCATATTTTCCCCACATCTCACCCTCACAGAAATGCAGGGCAGATATTAGATACACATAGTTGGGGGGGGGGGGTTCTGTATCTTGGTTGGTTGTGGGGTACAAACTCAATGACTAAGAGGAGGTGTAATCTAAAATTTGGACTGATAACCGTCTGATAAGAGAGGTGGTGTACATCCAACACATTAACAAATCAGCTTAAGAGGCCAAAAGGAAACCTTAAAGAAAAATAATAATAATAATACCGTACGTACATTGGCAGAAAGCTGCATGGTCAAGTCAGCAACCTTCTCCTGAGAGGACTCCAGCTCTCGCCTCAACTTGCGGATTTGCTGTGGACAAATTGAAAAGTAAGCTACAGCTGTATGGAGAGTATTAAACAGTACCACGAACAATATATTAACACAGGTTTTGATCATGAATGTGTTGAAATGTGTTGTTCGGTTAAACAAAATGAATGTGCAAACCACAAAATATGACAGTTATTGCTCCACAACAGAAACCAAAATGTCAAGTAAATACACTCCAAACTAATAAAAAATGTTTAATCAGGGGATGGCAGCGGACTATTACCACTTTTCTCATGCACAGAGAATTTTATGAGGTCTGAAAATGTCTTTATTAAATGTTAGCAGGTGGTGCTAAAGGACAAAGAATATTAGAGATAAAACAAAATGAACAGGGTTATGAGTTCCTGAGGAAGAGTTCTGTGGCCACAGACTTTACTGAGCAGCACTGATAACACACAATCTGATGATGAATGGACCCGTTTCAACAGGAAATGACTGAAAGGTGATGCAGAAGAAAGGCACAATGTGAGCTGAAGAGTCATGGCACGCTGGCCTTACCTCTCCTTGTATCCTCTCCTCATTCTAAAGAAGGCATGATGAAAACAAATAAACAATAAAGAGGGATAAGGGAGAGTTACCGAAACTACTATATCCACAGTAAAAGGGACATGGCTCAACTTTAGAGAGATGACAGTGGTGAAATATAAACTTAGAATAGGTAACGAATAGTTGTCCAAACATAGAATGTAATAACAGGTACCACTGGTTTGTGACCAACAAGTAATGATCTCATGCATGAATCCTGATTAAGGTAATTTGCCCATTTTGGCTGTAATGGAGAAAATGATTTATGCTGCACAAGATTTCTAAACAAACACTTTGCTTTTTGAGGACAAGACAAAGTTTAAACCAAAGTCACAAGGCATTAAAATTACGCAAATATAACATGACAATATACTGTACATGCAATGACTGTGTCTACTTACCGAGGAATAGTTGGAAGAAGCATTGGACGCCAGAGAGAGGACAGAGCCATGCACTGGAATGGTAGAGATCTGACTTAATATGAAAAGTAACTTTTTTATTTAAGACAATTTTGAGATGTTAAGAGGCAAATACTACATACTAAAGAAATGTTAGTAATCAATAATTTATTATAATTTGCTACCAATCTCTGCTCTCCCATCACGAATAAATGACTAAAGTTGAGCGTAAATTAAAAACATTTTACTAGTGACAACCCATAAAAAGGGATACACTGGATTACGTCAAGTGGGATTATATGAGGTACTTATCAGTTTATTACCTACAGTAGATGGAGGTGGCACACTCTTATTTTGGAGAAGCAGAGAGAATCACCAGCATGGAAGCTAAACACATACTGCTGTGGGTAGGGTCAGCAGCCAGGTATTTTAGCAGCTTAAAAGAGGCAAAATAAAATATAATATTAAATAAATATATCAGTTTAAGTTTATGATATATTTACAATATTTTTACATCTTTATCTTGCCGTCAGCAGCCTTTTCGGACAGGTAAGCCAAATTTTGCTCGCTATACTGCAACCAGACTCCTATAGGAAAAACACAATAAAGAAGTCGCTGGACTGCTGCCTGGATGGTTGTTTGACTTCAGTGACTATGAACTAACCCTTTAAAACACTGCAGTCACACAACACCAAAAAGTAACTAACCAACTCATCAGCGGTAGTCTGCGGAAAATTACTGTTTTTACTTAGGGAGTCTGCTTGTTATGAGAGAGAGCTATATTTGGCTTACATAATGGTGGTTTCCTGTTGGAAAAAGGCTGTTTGACAGCAAGGTAAAGTGGTGAAATTATTCTGAATATAGCAAACACTTAAACTGATATTGATTTTTTTTCCTGGACCTTTTTATAAGTGGCTAAAAATGCTTTGCTGCAGAACCTTGTCCACAGCAGTACATTGCTTAGCTTCTGCACTGGTACTACTGCTGCCTCTCCAACCTGGGGGCATGCCAACTGCCATCTACTTTAGGTAATACACTGACTAAGGATAAAGTACCTCATACAACACCACCTCAAAAAACTGACACTATCTCCTTAAGACAATGGAATATCTCAAACTCAGTCGCTAATCAAGAAAATATCAATAACGGGAATATTCACAAACTTTTTACTCTATAAAAATACAATTAAAATAGATGCTTGTATACATTTCTATACTCTTGTTCTGTATTTGAGAACAAAACTGATCACTAAACAAACCTTTGCTATAGCATGGAAATACATCAAAGCTACTACAAAAGGGTCACAGTCTCAGTTTATTACTTATGCCTCTATTTGGCCTAGGTTAACAACATAAGTTAATGAGACCATCTGCGAGAAGATACGCTATTTTAAGCAGTTGTTCTCAATGTCCACCTCCTTGAAATCAGATGAAAGAGCCTGTTTACATTTTCCCAGGCAAAGTTAAGTGAGTAGTATGTAAGCCAGTTAAATATAAGGCAAAGAGATTTATATATTATATATATATATGTATATATATGTATATAATATATGTATATAGGCCTCCAAAATCAACACAATATTAAAGTTCCTTGTAGCTTTAAGGACTTAGTGGTAGTCTAGTGCTGGAATATGTATTTATAAAGCCTGCCAATTATGTGAAAGTAAAAGCAGGTTTAAATTATTGGAGGAGGGTCTCCTGGGTTGTTTACATTTGGATCACAGATAGTGCCTTTAAATCTTATATAACTCACTATTAATCTAAAATGGAGGCACCAAAATTCCTCTCCACATTTCATGTTGATGAAAACAAATGTCCTTCTGACATTTCACCTAGCAGATTGTGTACTGCACGAGCTGACAGCTTCGTTTAATTTGAGGCCATGTTGGGCGCCTCCCCTGCAGAGAGGCTGGCTGAGCGGGCTCACCATCATCCCCTGGTTCGCGGAAAGACCCCACCGCATCATGCTTTTTGGCCGGTCAGACAGGGACATACTGCTGCCCAGGGGGGAGGATCCATAGAGATCGCAGGCGGAGTCACTGGGGGGGCCAATACTGTTGGAGCGTGATATCCTTGGGGTGCCACTGGAAATTGGGGCAACTATCATAAAAGAGATGTTAGGAAAGGCAGTGAGTCTAACAGATAAAACTGTAGACAAACATTCACACACACATACAGTGAACCTAGGTATAGCACCTTATTCTGATGAGTCAGGAAAAACAACACTACGGTTCCACAACAGTCAAAGAGATAAATATAGCCTGACTTGACCCCCTATTGCCTCCAACTCCTGCATATTTCAGACTCAAACTGAAGTGTAAATGAGGGCAGATATTAGATATTCACAGTCAGATCTGATACCACAATAATTTGCCACCACTTTATCATTCAGACATGACTGGATTATATTATTGACAACTTGTGTCAACTGTAAAAACTAAGCTGGACTTTCCTTAGAGTGATTTAATATCCCTGTCCTCAATAATAATCAGTGATAAGATGGATGGCTTATCAAAGATCCCAAGCCTCATTACTTTCAAACCTCAAACAGGGAGTGTTTTTAGAACTTGGCAGCCAAATGGAGCGAGCAGACTCACCCACGTTGGTGAGAGGGGTCTTGCCGGTGGAGGGGTGGAGAGGGCGGGTGGGAGAAGGCAGCTGAGGGGGGCTGTCGCTCTCTGTCATGCTGACTATGGTGTGGGAGTGGCGCCTGCCTGGTTTGCTTCCTTCACTCTCTGACAGGCTTGAGCCATAGCGCCTGAGAAAAGAGAGGTCATTTTAAACTTCATACACTCAAGATTCATCACAGTGGGAGATTTCAAATGGATGCTTGGAGAATAAATTGTTTTGACGTACTCTAAGCCTTTCTTCGGCAAGGTATTTCTGTCTGTCTGCAAGCTGTAAAGAGAAGACACATTATTAGTAGAGAATAAACAGACATTATGAATAATTCATATAAAAATGTATGTGTCTCAGAACCTTACACAAGCGCTATGATTTTAAATTTTATCTTAAGACATGCATCACAAGACATCTCCTGGGTTTATCTTCTAATCCTTTTTCTACATGTAGCCCATATGGCACACTGGGCACATTCATACACAGCGTGAGATTGCCTAAAAATACAGTCTTTTGGCAGGAAATAATTCAGACCATCTCCACCTTGACAAATAGAAATCTTCAGATGGATCCAGCTCTCCATCTTCTAAATGACACATCAGAATTTTCCATTCCCAGAAAAGGCACATAAAATATGGTTGATGGTATATCTGCTGCCAAGAAACTTACAGCCCTATGTTGGCATCTTCACACTGAAACACTTCATACAAAAAATGTCTCTCACACTATCAGCTGCAAGGATAAATGCTGTCATAGTATTGGCTCATCAGAAGATGGAAAAGTGGCCATGTTATTTTTACTCAAATAACTAATTTTCCTTTCAATTTCCTTTCGATTTTCGGTTTGACACATCAGTGTGAGTAACATAAGTGCACCTTTTGCTTTTACATCCCATGCAGAAGAAGGGGAATTAAGTGTCTTGGGCAATAGAGCTACAACAATTCGTCGATTAATCAATTAGTTGACTGAAAGAAAATTGATTGCCCTTTTAAATCAATCAATCAAATAAACAAACAAACAAGCAAAAAAATATCTAGACACAAAGGACATCTGATACTCCTTGAAATGAGACTTACCCATCTGTGAGGTTGAGGGATGTCCTGCTTCCCGCTCCCCAGGTTCCTGCAGCCCTCTCTTCTTTGTCATGCGTCTCAGTTTTGACAAACCTTGCACTAGAAGGCACGCTCATCTGCAGGGGCAGGGACTCCATGCTACGGTGCATGCCAGTCAGCTTAGGGTAGAGCAGCGGTGATCCACTTAGACTCAGGCTCTCACTAGTGTAGGAGCCAGGGGAATCGATGTGGAGCACAGGCGCAGGGCTGGGGGTGAGGCGGGCGGAGGTGTGGGAACCGGCTAAGTCCTGCAGCTTGGAATATGGGGGGACTTTGGGTGGGAGGTCCTGGATGGTCACACAGGAGTCGAGACTGTTGGAGTTGACCTTGTCCAGGTGAGCCAAGCTGGGTGGACGACCCAGAGACTTTGTGTTCAGCATCCTAAAAGTCAGGTATAAGAGGAGATGTTAAAATCTAGAAACTAAGAGGAAACCGTGAGGAGTAATGTTCTAAATATTAAGAAGTCTTTATATACTGTATAAGTCAGGCCTATTCAATTGGTTGCCCATGGGCTGAATGCATCCTTTAACTACCTCAATCTGGCCCTTTGATAATTATAAATCTTAAAAAAAAAAAAAAAAAATGACATACTTGTGGTTTTATTCAAATAACGTGCTAACAATTTTAAGTTTATGGCTGTTTACATTCTTTTTCATAATTCTATTAATAGGCTAATTATTGGTTGTGTCTGTTGTTAAACATAGAGGCACATATTATTTTTAAGTTTTAAATGTTGAAGCAATTAGGAATTAGGACAGTCAAACCGCACAAAAAAAAACAAAACAAAACAAATGCAACATTGTGTTCATTAAAACAAAAACCTATTTCTCATCACGGATTGCTTTTTCCTTAACTTTTGTACATAATGTTTCTTTTCTTACTGTATAAACTAATAAAGTGGAAAAAAAATTGGAAAGGTTCATTGTTTTACACATTTATTCCTAACTTTACAGGTCAGACACAGGGAATGTAGACATCTGGCCCCATGGCACTTTACTTTTTTCAAATCTGGCCCTTCTCAAGAAGTAATTGAACAGGCCTGGAATAAATCACCACTGGACCCATGCATCTGTGTGATGTTTCTTCATTGCACTTCATTTTCTAACTTACCTATAGTAATATATCGCCTGGCAGATAGTTGCCACTATATTTGCAAAGGTTGTGAGATTTCTGTCTCTAAATTTCAACAGCCAAATAACTCCAAAGAACAATGTTCTCATTTCTTAAGACCATTTCTATGGTTGAAGTAGATGCATTAAAAACTGTTCATAGTGAGCTCTGGAGTATTTTGAGTAAGTGGGACACTGTCTGTGAAGGAGATATTGCTGTTGAATTTTTAAAGATGCCAATTTTCAATCATGTACTCTGTTGTACTTTGTACCAATATTTTACCTTGGGGTGAAGACTAATTTTTATAGTACATTTATAAAAGAAATAACACAACATCCAACCTCATAAGTCAGTCTGAAAACCTTAAAAATTCCTCTGCTGAGAGATTTTTTCCCTCTGCAAAACTGTGGCTAGAATACAAACAATTATATCTACCTCACTTATGTTTAAAAGCTGAGTAAATTAAAATAAAAGGCCAAGAAATCTTGGTACTGGAATTCAATTTTAACCTATTATTTAATCATGGCATGTTTTCTTGGAGATTAAACAAGTATAGTTCCTACAGATGGCAGACACTATGTCACAGCAGACATGTAACAGAACAAGTTTTTCTCTGAGATAATAGGAGAAACATGGCTCTGGCCTTTAGGTTTAAAGATTTCTGCCAACATAAATCCAAAAGCAATGCTCCCATTTCTTTAGACCATGTCTTTGATAGAAAGTAGTTGCACTAAAAACTGTTCATAGTGAGCTCTAGAGTATTCAGAGTAATTGGGACACTGTCTACAAAAGAGATATTGCTGTTGAATTTTTTATGATGTCATTTTTCAATCATGTACTTTCATTGTATTGTGGTGGTGTATTGTGGCAGCAGAAAGAAATCCTGAGCATGTAAAACCAGTTACTGCATGGCTAGATACCACTAGAGAATACAAAATCAGGGAAGATAATATACAACTAGTCAATCAGTCTGGTCAAAAGGATTTTTTTTTTTGTTTTTTGGACTTTAAAGTAACATCTGAATGACCTTGGTGTGGTGGGAGATGACAGTTCAGGGTATTTGCTGCTGCTGGTCCGTCTCAGGCCATGCAGTTTGACTGCAGTCTCTCCTGTGGACTGAGTCTCCTCTCCCTTCAGAGAGGCACAGTCTATGTCAGCGCCCACAGCCTTGGCCTTGGCTCTCTCCTTCTCCTTCTCTCGGTCCGTCTGGTTCACCGGGCCTGTGCTCGTTCGATTAGCCATTTTACTGCCGCAGCTACTCAGCTCTTTAACCCTGGGGCCTGTGGAGGCGATGGGCACAGGTTTTAAACTCAACAGACTGGGGTCGATGGTACCGCTGACAGGCCGAGACGCCGGGCGACCGATCACACTGAGTGTGCTCGGATTTGGCGGGTCGCGGCAGGCTGCGGTACTGAATGCTGTTTCGGGCGTTTGGCCCCAGGAAACTCTGCTCGCTGCTGGCATCAAAACTGTTCTTTCGACCCATGGGTGGTCCTCCTCCTACAGGCTTCACAGGGATGCCAGATGACTTGGGAGTTTTCCCCACAGTAGCAGAGCCACTGGAGATGGTGGCACCCCCTGCTGTGAGAACAGTGGCGGTACCAGTGGCTGTTGGTAGCTTCTTGTAGCCAAATGAGGCTCCAGCAGTGGGTTTAACTAAACCTGACGGGGGCTTGCGGTGCTCTCCATGATGATGATCCCTGCCAGCATCTGAACGAGATCGTTGTAGACCAGCAGTTTTCACTGAAATCTTGGATTTATCCAATGGCCTCTCACTTTTAGGTGCTAAAGACAAATGAAGACATAAAGAAAGACACTGTATAGATGGATAATAACATGGCAATGTGACTTATGGCAATTTTAACAATTTTATCTTAACAACTGTATTTAACTCAACATGTCTAACATTCAGCAATCATGATTGTTGAGGGGCCCCTCAACAATTAGGGCTCCTCGACTTTGGAACGATTTGCAGAATCTTCTAAATCACTTCTTAAAACCCACTTATAGATTTGCTTTTATGCGATGTTGTCTTTTTATTCTGTCTATTCTGTCTGTCTTTGTCTTTCTGTTCTGTTCTGTCTTTTACAATGTGTTTGTGTCTTTCGCTTTGTGGTTTATTTTACTTCAGTTTTAGCTGAACTTTGTCTTCCTTTTTTTTTACTTCAATCCAGAACTAATATGAACTTAATTTCCTAAAAAGTATATAGTGAGGCCATTTCGTTTGGAAAAAGAAAATAATTGCTAAACCATAACAAAGCAGACCACAATATGAAAAAGGAAAAAAATTGTTTGAGTGAACAGCGCTCTATCTGCCACATGTATAATTACTTTCCAAATGTCTTGGTACTGCAAATCTAATTATTTGAGTTACTGAAGGGATCCTTTTAAGTTTATGTTTCTTTTCTTTTATTTATGTTTCTTCCAATTGCCTTTTTCCTTTTTTTGAACTTGTATTGTAATATCTTAAATGTCATGAATATTATGTGTATTATTTGCCTTAATATAATGAATAGAAAAAAAATATTTTAAATTTAAATGACAATAAGGGCAGAGAAGACTGAGCTACTTTTCACAGGCTTGATCGGTTAATGGGCCAGTAAAACTAGTAAACCTGGACTAACAAATGACGACAACCTCACTTAAATGATTGAAACTAAAATGGATAATCAGCACTGCCATACCTCATTTCTCTCAAACCAGACACCTTCACATAAAAGTAAATGTACACGTCATTCCAGGCATTACAGCTGAGACTGAATATAAGCAAGAAACATCTGTGTTTACTTTGAGAGCTTTTATGTACCCATGATGTAAAATGTGACTCACCAACTGACTCTGACTTGAAGGGGCTAATGCAAAATTAAACTCTTTTTATAACCTTCATCATAAGACAAATCCGAGTGATATAATCAATCAAAATCTGATTGTTATGGATGGTTAAAGTAAAGCACAGAGCTGGCAAACATAGTGTTTGAAGGATTCATTAAAAGACAAGGGTAGAAGGGTCACACTGTGTTTTTTTTACTTCACCCCAAAATAAAAAATACATAATTTTACTCTTACCTGTAGTGCTATTTTTATATTGTTTTGGTATGAGTTGCCCAGTTTTGGGAAAAGGGCCGCAGAAATGCCTCTAGAATATAAGAGAACTCGATGGCACTCAGTTTGCGGTGCTTAAAGTACCAAAAAATACATTTTAATAACTTCACAGCAATGCCTCTTTCCAGAAATCATGACCTGGTTACTCAAGATAATGACCGACCAAACTACATTTGCCAACCGTATCACCATGCAGAAGTAAGTGTGCATCTACTCATGGACGAGTAGATGAGTCACCTTGTGCTTGTGACAGGGTGAGATGTAAATATTAACAACATTCTCCACTGCCCTGTAATAATATTAGCACCTAGCATGGTGATGTGGTTGGCAGGTATAGTTCAGCAGAAAGAAATGTGTTCCTACACTAACTGCAAGGTCTGTGGATCATCTTGAGTAGTTGGGTATGTATGTATTTTTTATTGCTTTGAGCACCAAAAGCTGACTGCCATGTATTTCCATTATATTTAAGAGAAGGCAGCATCTCTATGGCCGATATCGCCAAAATTCAGCGACACCAAAACTACCTAGTACCCATAGATAGGTAAATAGCAAGAGAGGCCAGAGTAAAAATATGCACTTTTGATTTTGGGGTGAACTGTCCCCAATGTGAATCTTAAAAATGCATCTGGTAAGAGATTTTTCCCCCTAAAAAACTGTGGCCAGAATACATACAATCAGATCTTTTTCACTTATGTTTAAAGCTGAGGAAATTGAAATGAAAGGCCAAGAACTGTTGGTATTGGAACTCAATTTGAACCTATTATTTAATCATGATGGCATGTTTTGTTGGGGATTAAATAAATTCAGCTGCTGCAGACGGCAGACAGTGTGTCTCAGCAGACATGTAAAGTAACAGGCTTTTCTCTGAGATAATAGCAGAAACATGGCTCTGGCCTTTAAGCTGAGATTTTGAGATTTTATTTTTTCAATGAACTGGATTTCATGGAGCCTTTTTTTCTTCAGTACACTGTGCTGTGCTACAAATCAGAACCTGGCTTACGCTAAGGGGTACACTTCTGTATTCATCTTGAAACCAAGCAGATATCCGCCTTGGCTGCTCTACAAACAGGCTCTGTTTTACATTTGGATACAGGACACAAAGCGATAGTGGATGACAGATTTTTTGATTAAAACAAGTTAAAAGCGCCAGTGATATACTTTCCTACAGGAGAGGTATAGAACAGGCAGAGAAAAAAAAGATGCATAGATCTAAAGTGATTAGATCTTACCTGCCACTTTCAACGTGCTCTGAGAGGTATGGGTGATGGGGGAGGTCACGCCTACAGGAGGATTACGACCCTTCTTGAAAGTTCCTGGCTGACCCAAACTTTGAGGCTTCTTCAGCTCTCCTTTGCCCCCTGAATCTTCACTCAGGCTTGGAGGCTTCTTCCTCCATTTGCTTGGGGCCTCTGTTTTGAGACTCCCTGTGTCATAGCTGCTGCTGCTGAGCTTGTGGCTGGCTTTGCCATCCTCGCTGTACCAAGAAAGTCCACTTTCCACCAGGGAGCGCTTCTCTGCATCAGTGCGGAGCTGCAGAGAGAGGAAGGGAAGAAGCTCAGGGAACCATCAGTCATGGTCTGTGTTATCTATGGAATTGACTGTTCTCTGTAATCTTTGTTTCATCTCAGCTGCATTCCAGCAGGAAGGAGTGTGAGAGATAGGCTGATATGCCCAGAGCGGATTAAAGAAAGCCACAGAGGAAGACAAAGGAAGGAAAACAAAAAATAAAAAATAAAAAACTGTTTATGGACTTAACACTTTCAGAGATAAATCCACACATTCAAGAAAAGAACATTTAAGAATAGATGATAGCTTGGGCCTTTATTTTTGTCCGTTTAACTGTCCACTGGACAAAAAAAGACAGCTACACTTTAATAGAAAAACTGTCATGTGGTGCATTGAGGAGGTGGCACTGAGGACAAAATTGGGCATGCTGCTTCTTGGCATCCTATTAATGTGATATAGAGCGACAGATGGCTCATTGAATAGCACTTGTGTTCATTTCTTCCTACTGAGCAATCAGTAAGTAAGCAAAGACAAAATGTTTACCTGTGGACAAGGTAAGAACAAAATAAAAATTACATAAATTAAACACAAAACAAGGTTTATCAAATTTAAAGATCCTCTCCAGACATGTTTTAAGACACACAGAAGAGTAGCCCAGGCATAATGGGACAAAAAACAGAGAGATGGAAGAGAAGCCCTAAAACTCTCTGCACATATAGATATACTTTTCCTCAAATGATAATTTGTGTCTGATACAGTATGGTTTTTTTTTGTTTTTTTTTTTACAAAATTTCCCAAACTACAACGATCCTTTCTCCCTTACTGAACAAAGCAGAATGCCTGAATATGTAAATACTGTTGATTTATCTAACTACTACACAGAAGATGCCTGCTACTTCTATGTGCATGTAGACTGGAGGTTTCAAGTTTGCACATCACACTTGTGCAAGTTGCATATTGGACCATCACTGGCTTCTGAACTAGTTTTGATGTCACAAAATCATACTCGTACCACATACTATCCACTATATATAACAAATGCGTATACTCTCGTTCAACATACTTTTGTTTAAATAAACAGTTGTATGTGTCTTTTATAGACACATGTATTATGTCACTTCCTAGAGCTTCCTTGGCATTTGGTAACCCATGTCAATGATGTATGAAAAAGTATTTACATCGCCTAGCAAAGTGAAACCTTACTTAGATCTACACTAAATAATTATGCTAGAGCTGCCTTGGTCACTGGCTGCTATTGTCTATTAGGCTGTTGTTTTCACTAGTGCATTGCATTGTGGGATATCTAAGCTGGCATAGTGTCTAGTGCTTGTATATATTTCCCATGAAATACTAAACTCCTCGTAATCTATTGGTTTCATACTAAGGTTTTGGACATACTAAAAAAAAAACATCTCAAATACTGTTTTAGCAAACTAAACAGCATGTTAGTATGGAAGTTCAGATGCAGCCCATGTATTAGCATTAGGGTGAGCACAGAGAAACTTTCCACCTTCAGCAGATGAATCTCAAAACAACCTTCTAGTGACAAACTCTGCACATCACTCTCAAGGGACAAGCTCAAACATCCAAGTAAAGTAAAAAGAAGGGCTTTAAGGCTCAGTGGGACTACCGGAAGTTTATATTCAATTTTCTGAACAGAACAAACAGGGAACTGCCATAGTAAGGATTTATTTCTGTGTGACAGATTGTGTTTCTCTTTAGTTTCATTTTAATGACAGAAGTGAGGTCTGTGCTGTGGTGTCTTTTTGTGGCCTTGTCTAAACAAAGAACTCGCATTTAACACACAATACAAAGTAAATCATAGAGTGAAGCCTTGAAAATGCTCCAAGTAAAGGCCTTGGTTGCAGTCTTTAGCTCAGCTTTTACAAAAAAAACAAGATAAAGGAAAGTCAAACTTTGTCACAGACTCTTGGGTATAGTATTTCATCTCACCATAACAGAAGAGTTGCGTCTGGATCCCAGGGGTGTACTTGGGAGGGAGTTAAGGGAGGAGCTGGCGTTGAATTCCTCTGAACTGAGGTTCTCTGAGCCATCACCATCACCGTCGCTGAGCCCACTGCTGATGGAGCTGCTCTCTTCCCAACTGAAACAAGACAGGAGGATGACCAGTCAGCAAAAATGTCAGCAAAAATGTGCTGTTATCAAGTCAATGGTAACCATATGACTCAATGTACAAAATGTAAAGCTGCAGAAATCTGTGTTTGAAGGGAGACAAGGCTGGCAGCAACAGTGATATGTCCATCTGTGTGCAGTAAGCTGTCTCTGGAGGTGGCCACATGCTCAAACAAGCAGGTAATTTCAACATGGCTGCAGCTGCTTTGATTCAACTGATACATCAGAGCTCCAGACCACCATATGTTGACCAAGGCTTTAAGAGTGGATCTTTCACTTTCAATGAAATAAAGTAAAGTTTTGCCACTTATCTAATAGCCTATTGGACTTGTCACAATATCAGAATTCTTAATCTTTGACATAATACTAGCACAAAAAACAGCACTCAATACACCACACCACAGCAAAAGAACAAAACGTTCTAGGCACAAAAAGTAGCTTTTTTTTTTTTTAAAAAAAAATAAACTTCACAGTGCTGGAACAGAAAAAGTCATTCAACACTGACTGGTTTTGTTGCCTGTAGGCCAAATTTCAGGCAGGACAATAAAGACTGAACTTAAATGAGGTCTTGAATGAAGCAGTTAGATACTTTTTATTACTTCAGTACTTTTCATGCTACAAAAGACCAGCAGCCATACTGATATGCAATAGTAGGGTTAACACAGGTGTTAACAATGATAGTAATTAAGGTCCTGTTCCATTCAGTATAGAAGATCCTCTCCAGTAAGCCAACACGCACAATAGCAGCACCAGACTCAGTTTGACCTGAATAGAACAGGACCTTAAGTAGTATCATCTACACTTTTATTTTTACTTTTTTTATTTTTGCTCCTATGGGCCAATGTATTACCGAAAGATGTAGGCTATGTTTTGTATGGTGGTGTCCTGTAATATCATGTGTGATGGGCAAAATGGCATGACACAGAACTAAAAGTAAAGTTATTTGGGAAGCGCATAAGCAGTCATAATAAAATGGTCAATTTGGAGTTAGTTTTAGGATAAAAAATAAGCTTAGCCATACTTGAATAAATCACCATGACAGCAAAGCTAGCTGTTTTTAAACCGGGGCCATGACGCTGCCATCTTTAACTGAAGCTTCAAGGGAAACTTTACAGGATATGCTGATAAATCATGCTGCATAAAAAGTATAACGACTGACAGCTCAGGGTTTAGAAAGCAGTCTGGTATGCTCTAAAGACGCAGGATGAGGGGAAATCAGAGTGACAGGCTTCTAAACCCTCGCTGACCTTTCCCTCCACCCTACAGTGAAGTCCTGCGTCGCCCTGAAACAGATGCTGCCAGATTGGCCCCTCATGTGAGGAAGGCAGGGACAACCCAGGAAAAAAAAATCTCACTGGACATCAAGTCCTTGGATGTGTTCATATTTGAATACATTGAAAATGCAGATCACTGTGTGGAGTTCAACAAGAGGTACAGTATAGCCTCTCAGTCAACCAAAACATCACGGTGGGATAAAACAATTCAGAGTCTGAGGGGAGTTTAAAATTGAAGAGTAAAACATTTTTAATGTGCTTTAGAAGAGCAATAATGCCTTGTTGAATTTAAAAATTATATCTCCAGAGAGCTAAATACAAGTCCAACTCAGATTTGTATAATTACGTTCCCCATCATTACTACTGGCAACCATAGGTGGTGATCAAATTTATGTTGGCACACAAAAATGTAGCACAGTGGAAAAGGTAAATTAATAAGACCCTTTAAAAGCTGAGTCACCGGTCGAGCTGAATCAGTTCTTTTCCCTTTCTTTTGCTTTCCCATCTGAGCTGAAAATGCTCTTTGTGGCTCTGCAGCCTGCAATTAGCAGAGGCATGGAACATGGAATTGCATAGAAAAATACAGGGAGACAAAAATGGCCCATACACTTTCAGAATTGATTTAATCACATGGCTGCAGTTGAGTTGTAGTGGCAGTTGTAAAACAAAAAAGAAGCTTAGCCTGTCACTTTGTGCTGGTATTCTGATGCATAAATGCAACATTTTAGTGATTTGTGACCATAGACACACAACCTCAGGGGTGAAACTTGACATAAGCAAGGAAAAACTGAAGATTAATGTTTGATTTGAGATTTTTAAAATGTTCTCACATGCCACCAATAAGGAGAATAATTTTGATTTACATTAAGCCCAGATGTTCATGGTATGTCTGAACAATACCACCTCTGTCAGGGGCGACAGAGGGGCCATGAATAACCCCACAGGGATGTCAGCCCAAGAAGAGGCAGGAGGGCCTGTGGGCTGTTGATATTACAAGCCAAACTGTCTGCTCTCAGAGGTGAAATCCAGACAAGGCGAGAGGGTGGGAGTACACCAGCAAAGTGCATACTTCATACATAGGGTGGCAATTAACTTTTTGTTTTCTGTGGCATGACTCCAACATCGCTGTGATTTGTGTGTCCATGCTATTATTTGAGTTGGGTTGCTGGGAAAATGTTTTGATTTAAGAAGACTGAGGGATGATTGGTGCAGTAGAGCATGCAGGGTGGGGACGTTACAATCACTGTCCAGACTTGGACCTGGATCTAACAGCATCACTAAAAACACACATGGACATGGTGTAGCACACAGTAGAATAGAGCTGCACGATATGGTACAGAAAAAGTCCATTTTTACTTGCCCCTGTAGAAACTGATTCATTAGTGGTTATAAAATACCAAAGACTTAAGTTACTTGTTCTGTTTAATATAACACTGCAACGTCCATAAAACAGTGAAAAATGTCTCTTCCAGTTTTTCAAAATACATGATGATGTCTCTAAATGTCTTGTTTCAGTCTAAAACCCAAAGATGTTCAGTTTAAAATGACAAGGGCAAGTGGGCAATCCTTATTACTGAGCCCTGATATTGCAATTATTGGACAAACATTGACAAATATTGCCTTTGAAATTAAATTCATGATTAGTCGGTATGATCATTTTTGCATCACATATTACATTTTCATTAAAAAAAACAATTAAAAATATGATGGCACATTTGTTAGGGTCTGCACCAAACAACCACGTTTTCTCACATCTGGAGAACAAGATTTGTAGGCTTCATTATAATCCTATTTTGTCACACGTTTTTCTTTTAGCAAAAAATTGCAGCCTCTGCGATTAGGATATTGCACTTGGCCATGTTGTGATATCGATAATATTTTTGATTAATTTGCAGCTGTACTGCAAAGATGAATTGATTTTAAATTAGCAGACATTACATTTTACAGAGAATATAAACTCTAGCGCTAAAACCAGATGAAATAGCACACACTAAGAGGAATACATACTGCAGTTCACTTCTGGCACTATTTTCTGCATAAAGGACAGCAAAGACAAAGCTCCCTGTGGGTGCATGCTTATGGCTGAGTGAGTGGTGAAGACATCCTCTATTATGCAGATAGCTGTGGTAGCAAAAACCGCAGTGTCCCCCAAGAATGAAAATGTGTTTCTTCCACAGATGTTATAATTCCTGGTGCCAAATCAATATCTTCATTCAGCATATCTTCTTTTTCTACATAATGCACGCGAGTACTCTTCAATAATAGAAGCTCAAAATATAGATGTAGTCAGAGGACAAATAAAGAAAGCCACAATTCACAACTTTAAAAATGTCAGAAAAGTTGTTAAATGTATCTGAGGGGGAAAACCCGCAATGAAATATCACGTTAACGTTACCTTGGTGTAAAAAGTAAGGTCCTTTTAGCTCTTGGCACCGACTGCAGAGGAGGCACTTTCCCGACCAAAACGCGACCGCTCATTTGTGACCGATTATCGGGGAGCGCTTCTAACTTCCTCTAATTGTCTGGGTCCTGCGATTCAAATTCATATCCTCCGCAGCGGCAAAGACCCCTTTTTCTCTCTCATTCAGGCGAACAGAGAGAAGCAGAGAGTCTGCCACTGGACAGGCAACACCCCCCCTCTCAACCAAAGAAAGAAAAAAAAAAAGGAGGAAAAAAAAAAAAATGGAGCAGGGATGACGAGACCAGAGAGACCCCGATGTTCCTCTGAGAGGTGATGGCCGCGGCTGTGGAGCTGAGTGGTAACCATGGTAACCTCATTTAACTCTGCGGTGGGGTACAGTAGCACGTTACAGGTCCGCTGTTGATCTAAGTACTCGTCAATTAACAGTGGTAGAAACAGTTCTTTTGAAGTCAAAGTACTAAGACCACGCTGTAAAATATACTACATGTCAAACCCTGCAGTGAAAATGTAATCAAGTCGAAGTATATGAGCACAATGTAAATACTATTATGTTTATGATTACATTATTGTTGCTCATGCTGAGTTTCATTGTGTTAATCTCAGTGTTCAAAGTGTTAATCTGCTGCTTATTTTCTCCATGAATCCATAAACTGTTTGGTTTTTAAAAATGAGATTATTAAAACAAATGAAAAAGTATTAAAAGAATTTAAGCGCCATATTCGTGAAACCTGAACCATGAAATGTTTTTGCAATAAAAATTAATTTAACGATTATCAACAGAGTTTCCAATTAATTTTCTGTTAAAGGAGAAATCGGTAATACATTTTCTGTAATAAATCATAAAATGACATGTCAACAGGGATTAAAGAAACATCTTAAATTGAAATTACTCGCTTCTCTGACATCAGCACTACAGCCGCAATGTCCCCTTTCGAAATTTTTATTAATTATTAATCAGAGTTCAAATTAATGCCGCATGTGTGCTGAATGAGTAAGTGTCTGTTTACAAGTTGTACGAAATCATTAATAATCTTGTAGAAGGTAGAGATGTTTTTAACGGTTAAATTGAGCAATTTGTTAATGAAGTTTGGCAGGCAGTCACTGAACTCCAACTCCAGAGTGTGTATTTTGGGAGGAGTGGGCAGGGGGAAACAACTTCCTTCAATCATGGATCATATATAAAATTGGATTTTAACCTATGGCCCCAACTCTCTATTTGGACTGCTGTACTCATTTTTGTTTATTGCTACATATTGCTCCTTTAATCAACCAATTGATTAATCAACTGTTTGAGCTGTACTTTATATTGTGTTGGGTATTTTAATTCATAGCTAAACATATCTTATAAGATCTTTGTATGTTCTGTGTGCAAAAATCTTAATTTAGTAAAGGAACTAAATCTATAAAAATATTGCAGTGAAATAAATAGAACAAAAGCAAGTACCTCAAATTTAGTATAGTACTTGAGTAAATGCACTTAGTGACCCATATGCCATGGTAAATAAGTATGCGAATAAGTTCACTTTAGTTTTATCAATCCATTTTCTTATTCAGTATCTCACTATGAAATCAGAATCTATAATGTATTCTGTGGCTCTACAGGGGGGGCTTTCCAGTTGCAGGAAAAACAGCCCTGATTACTTGGTTCCAGACATTTGATTCCACCCACACTCTTGACTGATTGAAGATGGAAATGGAGTGTAACTAGTTGGCAATTCTGTCTGATATCAAGCAACCAGATTACGTTATCAGGGTTAACTCTGTTTGGTTTAGAGACTCAAAGATTAAACAGAAAGCCTGCATTACAAACTGTGGGTGTGGGGTAATGAAGCAGACATTTACGGGGTGAGGAGGGTCTAATTAAAAAAGCTTCATAAACGGAAATGTGTGATTCATAATTTTTGGAACTTGACCCATACAGGGGAAAGTCAGAATATCTCTCCATCTGCTGCTTTGATTTGGAGAATTCTCATCGTAACTGATCTCTTGTGAGTCACTAACAGTGTAAGAGAAGATGCACTATTTTGGAAATGCATAATAAATATAGCAAACTACTGTATTATATTTTATACCACATATACTGTATAGTGTAGTATTATTGTAGGTTCATGTGGCATCAGAATACGCGAGACCGGCAATACGTCATCCAGCCTGAGTTAGCAGGGCTACGGAGGATTCACAGTTCATATAACGGGAGAGACAGGAAAATGACGAAAAGCTGCTGTGAAGCAGGTTGTAAAATCAATAAACATACAAATCCATCACAATCTCTGGTTCCCCAGCCTTCCTGGAAAGGAAGAGATCCCAAAAAGAGTGATGTAAGAATGTCTGAGCCTCCAGAGAGCAGTTATTGTTACTACTGATGGAGACCTAACGTTAGCTTGAGTTTGAGGCTGCTGGAGTTCAGCCATAACATTACAGTACAGCAGCATCAGACTGTCGTCTCTGACTAAATCTCAGCCTACTCTAGATCAACAAAACCTCTCTATTGACAGGTTTTGGTACTTACCAACAACATTAAGCATAATAATACCTGGTAATTCAATATTAGCAGTGTCTGGCCACTATGTTGGCTCATTGATCCACTTGGATCAATGAAGACTGAAGCCGCATGATAGCTGACAGATCAGCCTTAATTTATTAAGATATCACAAACGCCCAGGTTCAGGCAAGTTCACAAGTTTTATGTCTGTAAAACAAAAGTTTGTTTAACTCGACATGAATTTATACAGTCAAAAACATGTAAATTTACATTGGTGTCTATGGGATCTCCAGTTTTCTTTACCTCCCAAAAGGGTGCTCAGCCTGACATTTTGGCAAAACACCCCTATGTGCGGGTCTAATGTAGAGTAGGAAAGAAAGAGTTCCTGACCGGAAAAATTCACATGAAAGCCCCCTCAAGTTGAAAAAAACAACTAGGAAAGACAGAAAAAATTTAGTTACATGAGTTGCTGAATTTTTGTCTGTTGATGTCAGGAACATGGCAGATGAAAGTAAATTTTGGTTGATAACTGTTCATTAATTCACCTTCTGCATATGTGCTGTATACACAGAGAGATGTAGATTAATTAGAAAAGCTATATTTTAGCATTATCCCTATTAACAAGGTCAGGTAGAAATGAATTCAGCAGCATAACCTACACCCTACTAAACCCCTAGCAGTATCTATGGTTTTTTTTACATGATTTAAAAGCTAAGAATAATGCCTTCCCAACTTGGGAAATGGGACTTTTCTAAACATGAGGTAGCAACTTACATGCCATATGTAAAAACAATATGACAGCTGCTTGTAAATTAGTGCACATTCTTGAGAATCGTTAATTAATTCCTTAATTTACAAGGTAGCACTCCAATGGAAAGCCCATGTGTCTGCTGCAGTAAATTTACCAGTTAATCCATAAGAATTGGGCAGATATTAAAGATTATTAAGGCCCAGTCTTGGTCTTAGGTCCTTCTACAGTATGAGTGCTGAATGGTGCTTATTGTTTGCATGAAACAATTCCAGTGTAAACAGTATTGCGTCCATCTCAAACTTAACAAATGCTGGGAAATGCAGCTTAGTGATTTAACTTAGTCTTAGTGGTTTCTCAAGTGAGTCTTCAGAGTGAGTTTGAGTCATTGTCTGGTTTTTAAATGGACCTATATCTGGACAAAGCCCCGACAAATAAACCTTTCTCGACTCATACTTTCTTTAACATTAAAGAGATCATCATCATGATGAATGCCCTTAAAAATAAAACGTGTCCCACCTTCATTCATTACCCTCTAGGGCCGAGCTGGAAAAACTCAGTCCAAGGTAAGGCCTGAATCACTACGAGTACAACCACAGAGCCCACAGATGACATGAGGACCTCCAGTGAGGCATGAGTAGCCTTGGAAAAGCTCCCTCCCCCTCTCATTAGCGGTGGAACAGGCTCACGGGGATGATCTCACCAGATCTCAGCTCTGTAAACTAGTCCGGGAGGTAAAGGCTCTGTGGGCCAAGGAAGTCCCACACCCTGTCCACATCTTAGGCCAAATCACTTCACTCTGAGTCTAGCTGGATGTAATTTGATTCAAAATGTTGTGGCAAAAGATTGTACGTGACCAAACAACATGAGTCTGCGTTCATTTCATCTTGCAGTAGATCGATTACAAAACAGAAAACACAAAGGCACAGCAAATGACCAAAGCACTTTGAAACACTAACTTTTGACTTTTGAATTCTCAAGTGCAAACAAACACTATAAAAAGTGTATTTCAGTGGTAGCTGAAGTAATGTAATGTTTTGAATGTGTCCCATTCAGCTTTCTGCTTTAGTCTATTTTTGTGGATTATAACAACTTGAAATTACATCCTGTTTCCTTAACCTGTTTTAACAGTTAGGTTTCTCTTAGTTTTGCACATGTAACTTCATGACATCCACGTCTTTTCCAGGTTTTTTTCCCCCTGCAGTTGAGTCACTGTTTTCTCTCAGTAACTTGCAAGACAAAATTATATTTTGTGATCAACTAATGTATGATGCAAACTGGTTAAATTGTGTTGTTTGAGTTTCGTGAACTCACTGAACAAAACCAGCTATTGTTGAGTCAGAGTAACATTAAGTAATGCTATCATTAGCAACTGACCCTTCACTAAGACCCTCCTGTAAACAGCAACTGTCCAATCATAGCTTAGCAACCGTAACTAGGGTGCAGCATGCTTGTCAAGCTTTGTATGTTGAGGGGGTATGCATGGGGCAATAAGACCAGCGATACTCAGCGGTTCATAAGTCTGCACGGTGGTGTCTTTTTTGTAGGCTTTCAAAAATTTAAAACACAAGAGCACATGTGTTGGCAGTGTGATTTGTAAAAAAAAAAAAACAACAAAAAAACAAAACAAAACGGGGGGACATTTTCCTAAATTTCCTAAATAAAATTTCACTTGTTATAATATAGGCATATCCTGACTTTTTCTATGGATTTTTCAGCACAAACAATTCTCTTGCCATTTCTTACTGATATTCACTTTCGATAGCTTGTGAACGTCAATACTAAGCTAGTTGTTATTCTGTACAGTAACACTTAACTTGACAATTATGGAACAGAATTTATTGTGTCATTCCCAGTGTCAGGCGCAGTCATCACCACTGTAACATACGAGAGTTCGATTCACTCATGACTCGATCCACTCAGGGGCATCCATAACGTGTTTTGAAAATAGCTGGTGTGGCTTATCAACTTGCACCATCTACTGGCGGCAGAGGAAATGCATTTAATTTATTCAGTCTGACCACAAAACGAGAGAACACATATCCCCATGGTGGATAAGAAATGAATGACAACAGGGGTATATCAAAAGCAGAAAAGGGGAAGTCAAGAGTCACAATGGGGGGTAATATCATCCAACAAGCTGTTTACGTGATCAAAAACTCACACAAAACCTTTTCAGCCATTTGACCTTCATCAGTGTGTGTAAAATGCAGATGTGCAGTATGAGAATGGAAAGCTCAACAGGTGTGGCAACAGTAACTAAGGAGGGCGGAGCTTAGCGAGGGGTCAATTATATAACATTAAAGAAAATGAAACAATACTCAAAGGTTACTATAAAAGACTGCTTTTCCTTAAACCATACAATTAAGTTGTAAAGGAGTCGTATTTCACTTTTGGGTACATCAAATAATTGAGATGAAAATTTTACATTGACCTGCCTTCAATTCAGGTTGCATTCATGCAAACTGATTAACTTGATTGATTTGAAAGCAATTAGATTATTAAGTACATCTGACCTAAAGCCATTGTGTTCATACAGTTTTAACTTGATTTAAACAAACTGAATTCACTTGTGTGTTACCAATCGAAGTATTTCTTTTGGTTGGTCCAACAATTCTCTTGTTTCAGTGTGAGAACTTATTGACCCTTGTGATGTATTACAGTTTGAGGCTCTCTCTGGTTTTCCACATCAGGCCACATTTTGTAATATAAATACAGAGTCAGCTAAAATGGAATTTAAAATGACTGTGGTTTTGCTTTTTGTTGAAATTAGACAACTATTTTGCTGTCAGTGTGTGTGTGTAGCAGACATACAGGCATTCCTCTGCGTATCTTCAACAGAATGAGATGCTGGTTTGATAAAAGTTTGTTGTGTCTGCCTCTACCTTTTCATATCATCACTCTGATCACCATCTGAAAAAGAACCACACTCCTCTAACCTGTTTTGCTCACAAAAGTCATAAAACATTTCTGTTTGAATACCTGTTGGTCACTTCCTTTTCTAATAGCAAAACAAACCCTTGGATGCTTGTTTCTTCGCCAAGAATGATGAGTGATATAAATTGTTTACGGTACACAAAAAAGGAACAGCGTTTCTCACTGTTTATCTCAGCCAGGCCACAGAGCTGCTAAACAAGCGTCCATCTAAGAAGCCTTGAAGTCGTGTTTGTACAGTACAGTAACAGCTGTCCTGCACTGATAACCAAATGGCTTGTGTCAGAAACATCCTCTGCGTGTTTACGTAGGTGGAAGGTCATTTAGCATTTCTGCCACCGCTGGGTTTGTTGTTATTTATAAACTGTCAAAAAAGAGATTCAACCCATCTGTGGGAGGTCATAGCATCATGAAGACCTTAAAGGGATAGTTCAGGTTTTTAGGTTGTGTGAGGTACTCATCAATAGTCAGTGTATTACCTACAGTATATGGTGGTCGACACCCCCTCAGTTTGGAGAAGCAGCAGGGGTGCTGGTCCAGTCAATACTGGATTTTTGGGGCTGATACTGATATTAGGGAGTAACTGCTGTAGGAAGCTAAGCAATGTACTGCTGTGTATAGGGTCAGCAGCAAAAGGTATTTAAGCCACTTAAAAAAGGTCCATGTTTTTAAAAAAAAGAATATCAGTGATATAATTTTACGTCATATTTAGAATATTTTCACCAAATTACTTTGCTGTCAGACGGCCTATTCCAATGGAAAAATGTTGTTATATAACCCAAATATCTCTCTATTCAAACCAACCAAATTCCAGAGGGAAAATCAATAATTTTACCTGGCAGAACACAGGAGTTGCTAGTCTACCACTGACTGTTAGTTTATGTTATTGTGTGACTTAAGTGTTTTAAAAGGTTAGTTCAAATTCACCAAAACTGGGGCTGCACTATATGAAGTCATAATGTGATTATTCTGACTGACATAATTAGTGGGAATGATCATTTCTACAGGGAAAAAAATATATATCAGAACTGTGATGATGTGATATTTGTTGTGGTCTGTACCAAACAAACATGTTTTCTTTCATCTGAAGAACAAGATTTTTTTATGCCAGGGCATCTCTGCAGCACTGTGTGCTGGTTCTGGTTCCAGCTATTTGGTTCTGGTTTTGTGATTTGGATATTGCACTTAGCTATATTACAATTTTGATAATATTGCGATTAATTGTGGAGCCCTAACCAAAACCAGCAGTAAACCAGCAACTCCTGTGTTCTGCATTTCAGCCATGGAGTTTGGTTGGTTTGAAGACAGCATTATTTTCATACCAGAAAAGGCTGTCTGACAGCAAAGTTAAGAGGTGACAGTACCTTTTGTTGCTGACCCTGCCCACAGCAGTTTATTGCTTACCTTCTGGTAGTCCTCTCTGCTTCTTCAAACTGGGGTCTTGCAGACCGTCATGTACTGTAGCTAATACGCTATCGACAAGTACCTCATAAAACCCCACATCAAATAACCCAAACTATCCCTTTAAGTACGCTATATTTAAAATATTTTCACTGCTTTAAATTGCTGTCAGGCATCCTTTTTGAATGGGAAACCAATGTTATATAAGAGAAAAAAAATAGCCTGATGGCAAAGTAAAGCAGTGAAAATACTCTAAATCTAGCCTTGGCTTAAACTAATATGGATTTCTTTAGGCTAAAAATCATTTTGCTGCTGACCCCGTCCACAGAGATACATTGCTTAGCTTCAGTGTTGAGACTCCTCTCTACTTCTCCAAACCTGGGGCATTTTGACATCAATATACTAAAGGTTATATACTGACCTCATACAACCCCACTTCAAAAAATCCAAACTATTCCTTTAACTCATTTCCTGAGGTTACCAGACAAGAAACCATTTCCATGATCCGACCTTTACTGTTGTGGCTTTTGATCCATCAGTGCTGTCTGCCTCGGGCGCAGTAAACCAGTGCTGCAATATGTGAGACTAGAAATTTATTTTAAAATATATTGGAGGGAATGAAGGGCAGAGACATACTGTAATATCTGAGTTTCTCTAAAGACCTTTGATGATATATTTACAGTATTTAGTGCAAATTGGCAGCTACTTGGGAGGAAATTAAATTACAGCTGAAACATAAATGGGACATCATTCATAACAAGACTTTTCTACAATGAGCAACGAGCCAAAACTGACAAATATATAAGGCATTCCCACTCAGAGCTATCGATATTAATATGAAACTATAGCCTTTGTTGGGTGTCTTTGTGCTGCTTTGTGTGTGTCTCTCTCTCTCCAGGTGCCACCCTCACTCAGGCGCTGTCAATTACTAATCAGGGCCTGGAGCTTAAAAGACTGGAGAGAGCTGGAGATGCTGCCAGTGGCTGTGTTTTTGATGTACTTTGCAGTATTTCTAAGTTAGCTGTCATTTATTTTTTACTTTGGTTGTTAATAAATTCCTTTGTTCACACACACACATATATATATAGTGGTTTCCTTTCTACTTTTTCCTGTTATTTATTTATTTTTTTATTGTTATTTCCCTCATCTCCTGGACATCCACAGGGGAAACTAACCGTATGTAAAAATCTCCACTCTTGTGCAAAGGCTTTGTACAAGATTTTGGAATCTGGCTGCGGGGATTTGCTCACATTCATCCACAAGAGCATTAGTGAGTCTGGGCACTGACATCAGGTGATAAGGGCTGGCTTTTTCAAACCTTATTGTTCCAGTTCATCCTGAAGGTGCTGGATAAAGACTGAGGTCAGGAATCTGTGCACACCAGTAAAGTCTTCCAAACCAAACATAGAAAATCATATCTAGTGTTATGGAGTAGTAAACGACATGTAATTAAAATAGTAGTTTCACTATTACTTCCCTAATGACTGATGGACGTCAGTCAAACAAAACCAAAGCTGATGTTCCTTACACTTTTTTTGGTTTATACTGGCCATAACTTGTGACCAAGTGAGCACTTGAGTGACATTTTTTCAACTTTTTTGTATTATACACTGAACAAAAACATAAACACAACTTTTTTGCTCTAATTTTTCATGAATTTAAGTATAAGATATATGACTTGCTAGTAGTTGTTCCCAATGTTGGTTTGATTGGTCAGGTTTAGGCATGACGAGTGATTGGTTAGGCTTATGTTAAGCATATCAGAGTGAGCCAATCAAAGGCAGAGTAGTGTGGGGCATGACTTTTCCTCCTGGGGAAAAAAATGATATCTGTAAGCCTATGTGAAATGCATAGTTGAGTGTCTGATAAGTGTCTTTTTTCAAGATAAAAATAAACATTTTAGAGCAGCCTTTTACTGTGACCAGTCCAAGGCACACCTGTACAATAATCCTGCTGTTTAATCAGCATCTCTGTATGCCACAACTGTCAGGTTGATGGATTATCATAGCAAAGGAGAAATGCTCACTAACATGAATTTTAACAAACAGAACAAAAGAGAGAGAATTAAACCTTTTGGGAGCACGGTTGAAGTCTCACATCTTTTATTTCAACTCATGAAAAATGGGAACAAAAACAAAAGTATTTATACTTTTGTTGCGTTACAAAGTTTACTTTTTCTAAGTAGCTTTGGTTAACCAAGCTAGACTTCTCAATAGCTTTGTTGTGGTTCAAGTTCTTCCAGTATTAAGTAATTGGTAGTTTGTAAAGCTATCCTTTCAAAGTAGCTTCCCCAACAATGACAGTTATTTCATGGACCTCGCTTTGTACACAGGACCACCGTCATATTGAAAAAGGAAAGGGTCTTCAACTGTCACCACACACAATATTGAAAGACATAGATGTTAAATTTCCCTTAATTGGACCTAATAAAAAGCATGGAAGACAGTCCTATAGGCTGTAAAGTAAAGTGTGTGAACGAGGAAGTAACAGAAAATATAGATTCTGTGCAGGAAAACTACATTCAAATGCAAACACTCAGTTAATGTTAGAGATTATAAAATGATACAGTAAAACTGGATGAATCTGAACTGTGTCCACAGCAGGTGTCATGACATTATATTTCCAGCAGGAGGCACAATGAGTCAAAGCTGAGCCTCCTGTGGCTACATTTAGTGTTCCATGCTCTGTTACTGTGTATCCAATGAAGCACCACTTGGCATTTAGAAAAAAGGGCCTTCACTGGATTTCAAACCCTCTGATGCAGAGAAAGAGCAGACATTCCTCCACTCTGTGCATTCAATTCAGTGCTGCAATGTGGGAAATTACTTCAGAAGGACAGAATCACAGGAAAACAAGAGTGTTCAGTGATTTATGTCTGTTTAAGTATCATTCATTCAGAGGGACTACAGATGAAAAAGCCAGCTGAGCTCTGCTTCAGCAGAACTCTGATCTTCCCGGTGCCTAATTTTGATCTGTATTGAGCCTGACCACAGCTAGGCAAATGGGATTGGGCGGCCTTCATCACAGAGCAGTGGTATATCAGTGTAGTAAATGGGTCTGAGATGCATCAGTGACTGCGTCTGCCTAGGACTGTAGCCGGCAGACCCATCTCCGCGCAGCCCCAGAAAATGGACTCGTCGTCTGATTATTGGACTGGAAAATAAATGTACAGTCTCCATCAGTCTCAGACAGGAAACTTCCCCCACAGATGCAGCCACAATACAGCTGATGCACACTTCATCCAGCCTCATGTGGTGCCACATTTACAGCCCGTCTGGAATACTCTGCTGTATTATAAAGTTGCATTGTTTCATCATGTTTTCCTTGTGTCTGCTTTTATCTCAGCTGTGAGACAAATTTATATCAGTTTGATTGATATGGCACTTAAAGCTGAACTTGACTTGACTCTGTTTGCTGTCTGAGTAATGTAGTCAGTATCAACACAGAGTTGAGGCAGAGCCAAATCCAACATAAAGAACTATATTATGACCTAATCTGACTTTATTATCCATACTTAAAGCAGACAATCTGACATTTTTGCACCAACTTCAAACAAAAACAGTGATGGATGGGAGAGTGATGGATTAACAGGTACCAGATGATTCGCATTTATACTTCTATTTTTACTGTGATCCAAAACGAGTATCATATTTTCCACCTGGGGCTGAGTATTATGCACTGCTCTGGTGGAATCCAAACTGCACACCCAGACGGCCACACGCAGACATGATATAGGGATGATTCATACTCCCTGGGGGAGCTGCTGTAATGGTCCATTATACACGTGGCTGAAGATGCTGGTGAAGGTGGAGGCGGGTGTGTTTGGTGTATTTTACTGACCCGTTGTTGTTGGGGAATGAGTGCTCCATATTGACCCCAGATGTGTGCGAGCTGCTGACTGTGGGAGTCTGTGTGTGCATACTGTATGTCTGGGTAACAGTAACACATCACAGGGTCTATTGACCCTTTTTTATTGCTGCTCTGGCTTCAACCATTTGAAACATATGCAAATAACAAATTAGCTCAGCATGTAAAAAGGTTTTTAAAGTAGTTAGTGTACGACTTGATGTGTGTGTGTAAGTGGCTTGCTTAACTATATCTGTGGGGTCCAAAAGCCAGGAGCCCGCTATACTTGTGGGGTCTTACCAGCTTTGTGGGGACCAGAATAATGGACCTTACAAGTTTGAAGGGATAGTTCAGATTATTTGAAGAGGGGTGGTATAAAGTACTGAGGCACCATCATGGAAGTTAAGCAAAGAACGTGCTGTGGACAGGGTCAGCAACAAAAGGTATTTTAGCCAGTTGAAAAAGTCTGCAAAAAAGCCAACATCAATTTAAATATACACAACATTTAGAATATTTTCACTGCTTTACTTTGCCACCAGACTTTTCTTTTTAAAAAATAAAAAAAATTTAAAAAAATTTTTAATTTGTTGGGCTTTTTTGTGCCTTTAATTGAGAAAGAACAGTTGAAAATATGACAAGAAATGGGGAGAGAGAGAGAGTGGGGGGACAACATGCAGCAAAGAGTCTCATGCTGGAATCGAACCCACAGATGCTGCAGGGGCTCACAGCCCTAGTACATGGGGCACACACTCTACCATCTGAGCTACTAGCGTGCCCCAAAAGAAGCCTTTTCTGATGAGAAAGTGCCATTATATAAGCCAGTTATCACTCTCTCCATACCCACCAAACTCCAGTAATTTCAGTAATTCAGTAATTTGTGCAACATGTCTACATCTGCCTTGATTGGTTAGTCTGTGTTATTATGTGACTTTGGTGAATCCAAACTAACCTTTTAAAACACAAAAGTCATACAGTAACACAAACCTGTGAGGTAAAATGACTGATTTTGTAAATGGAGTTTGGAGAAAGCGTCAGAAAAGGCTGTCTGGTGGCAAGGTAAAGCAGTGAGATTATCCTAAATATAGCGTACACTTAAACTGATTGACATTTTAGGTTGCCAGACAGATATAGATAGACATTGGCCTAACACAGCTGTACCACCATTGGTATAGCTTAAAAAACCCAGTATCGGTTGGACTGCCACCAGTGTTCTTGCTGCTTTTCCAAGCTGGGGGTGTGTCGACTGCCATCTTCTGTAAGTAATACACTATGTTCAAATATCTATATAACCCCACTTCAAAAAAATCCAAACTATGCCTTTAAGTGTATGCCTTTATGTGAGTGTGTGTCTGTAGTATTCAGAGGCAAGAAAACATCCCTTCTTACAGTAGAGCCACGGCCCATAAAGAACTGACCCCAAGCAGTGACCTCACTAAACTATAATCCCACCAGCGCCTGCAGAGAACCGGAGCAGAGAGGCCAGAACCCAATCTTTTTGCAGATGGGTTTAAGTGGGTCACAAAACGTGTGAGGCTTCAATAGTTAGAGAAGCACTCAGTGACTATAGAAAAGGTCCAGCTTGGGCAGGAAAAGGAAATTGAGTGCAGCAGACTGCCTGGAGGGGGGCACAGATCCAGGATCAGATGACTGCAGCAAACCCTTTGTGCATTACAGAATGAATTCATCAATACACACAGTTTCCATGAGTGAGCCTGCAAAGTATTCCGATATTTAGAAAACTATAAACACTCACTTTCCTTACTGTACATGGCAAGCTTTGAGCAGATCCACTCACAGGCATGGGCAAAGCTTTATTATGGTTACCATGGAAACGACATTGCCAGAGGAGCAAACTAAGCCAAGGGCTTATCTACGATATACAGTAATGTAGGGAAACAGAGCAGTGACATGCATTCTGTGCTAGTGAGGCGTAAAAACATATGTCTTTTTTTGTTTGTAACGTGCAGTTGAAGGCTTTGACAATTAAAGGAATTAAATATGTCCAGTTTTTGCCATCTGAGTTTTTCAGTTTTTGGGTGAGTCATGCAGTATTCTATAACAGATTTCTGGAAAATTGCTTGAATTAAATACACAGCCAGAGCTACTGTAAATCCTGAAAATGGGGACGGATGAGGACGTAAATGGAAACCCAGACAATAGCTCTATAGGCAGACAGCTCTCCCCCACAATGCCAATTACAAAACAATCTAATTAAGCGGTTACATTGTCGTCCTAACACCAGCCTCCCTCTCTGTCTGTCAATCTATCTTTGCGACTCTGCCTCTCTTTTCCGCTTGCGTTTCCCTCCATCTCTCACACACAAACCAGCGGTCGATGCCTTACACACATACATGCACATCCTCCACACATACATCCATTCAGCAGCTATCACACTGACACACAAGGCAGCCCATCAGTGGGTCAGTGGAAGACGGTTGCCATGGCAGCACATCCCGAGCCATGTTGCCGCATGATCAGAGGTGTGATGCTGCTGAACAAGCCCCCTTTCTCTGCTCTGCATTGCTGCCTGTGCTGTATGCTGCTGCTATATAGAAAACACAAAATGGTATGGTCCAGATCCCACAGATGTCCACATACTCACCCCCCACAAACCCTCTGTTACCTTGTAGAGTACAGGAAGAGCAATTTGGTTTCAGCTGCACTCACTGTTTTCGCAATATGTAATCTGTATGCATCAGCTATAATGAAACTGTGACCCGTTCTGTGTCATGCGTGAGGCTGTGAACAACATATGGTGCTGTCATGAAATCTAATGACTTTACCAGATGAATAGCACATCTAATCTAATGAATGAAACAAAATTTAATTCATAGAAAAGATCTGTGTCATAAATATACTCCATTTAATTTAAGCATAGATATGATTTATGATATAACATGGTGGATTGTTAGGTAAATGTATACTTTCTTGTCTATTCTATATTTGAAATTCCTTTTATCTACAGTTCCTTTGCACAGTTTAAACAGACATGATGCATTATCAGTAGTAGCTAATGTCCCTCTGTGTATGTCATCATATTAATGCTGCTCTAATCAATATTTTGTTATTAACAACAGATCAAATGACTATGTGTAATATGAAAGTGAGAAACTCACTGAGCATTAACACCCAACTCTGCATTTCCCCTCAGCTCTGCAGAGCGTTTTAGTGTCCCTTCTGCTAAGTGTTTTTGTATCAGCCATTGATAGTACAATTAGTGGAGAGAGCCAACGTGACATCACCCACCCATCTAGTTTTTTTTTGCAACCAGAGCATACACAGTACCAAGAAGAGTGTGGAGCTGGTGGGTGATGTACTATGACTTGGATGGTGCTTGATTTTGGTTCATCTGTTCTGTAGGAAACAACACCAGCAGTCCTGGTGGGGATCTTTCTCATATTCAGTCACATCAGTGACTAGTTTGACAGTTTGATCTGAATGAGCTCTGTTAGAAACCAGAAACACAATGGCAGCCGACTGGTTGTGTCTAGAAGGGAACCCCAGACCTGCAAAAGATTTTGTGCAAGAGTGAATATTTTAACCCAAAACATGATCTTTCCTAATCATAACCTGCTTTTTTTCTGTCCCTAAACCTACCCATATGTTACCCACTTCACTGTTACAGTATGAACATAATTACTTTGTACAATTTGAAAAATGAAGAAACAATGGGTGCAAATCTTGCAAGAGTTTCACAAATCTTGGGTTTCCTTTCTAGACACTGGCCCACTGGTTGCAATCCTTCTTGTTTTACAGCTAAACAGTCACTAAATTATGTTTCTAAAAACATATTATGCAGGTCTCATGAGCCCTGTGTGTTGCACTGGATGGATGCACAGAGAATGACTTGTTAATCACATGGTATCCCCGCCCTAAAGCATACCCATTTTACTCTAAATGGGACCATAATTTATAAAATGAACATCATGCTGTATTGAAGAAGACTTGAATCTAGTGAGTGAGACCGTTAGGAAAATGTTTACTAAGGTCATATACCAAGTGAGAAGTAGGCTAATTTTCATGTAAGACTCAATACGATCAAATTTCTATTTGTAACCAATGGAGTTGCCCCCTGCTGGCCATTAGAAAGAACGCAGGTTTAAGGCAGTTATGCATTGACTTCACTTTTCAGACCCACTTCTTCTTCTAATATCTATGGTATTAGCTCACAACTTTCAAAAAAGCTGTTTGTTTAGTTAGCAGCTGTTTTCAACAAAAAAAAAAAAGATAAATCCAGTGTACCCTACCTGAGCAGCAAAAAAACAACAGACAGACCAACTTACAAGTAGCTGGTGAACATAATGGAGCATTTTGCAGATAACTGAGCCAGTTATTTCCCTCAGGAGTAAGTGGAAACCAAAACATTCACCACATGACTTGAAACATGACTCCAAATGAATGTTGATGCTGCTCTGTGCCTGCTGAATGTGTAAACAACTACACTGTCTGCTAACCTGTTCAGCATATTAACTTTATAAATCAATAACACAGAGTGTTGACGTGTTTACAGCTTGTTGGAGGGATAATTTGGATTATTTGAAGTGGGTGTGAGTATGAGGTATGTGGAGTATGAGGAGGTTGTATGAGGTACTTCTCCATAGTCAGTGTATCACCTACAGTAGATGGCGGTCGACATGCCCCCGGTATGGAGAAGCAGCAGAACTACGTAGGGGAGGAAGCTGCTGTGGACAGGGTCAGCAGTAAAACATCCATCTTAAAAAACATATATCAGTTTTAGTGTATGCTATATTTAGTATATTTTCACTGCTTTACTTTGCCTTCAGACAGCCTTTTCTGATGAGAAACCAGAAACTGGACTCCATCAGCGAAATCAGTAATTTTACCCTGCAGAACACAGGAGCTGTTGGTGTACTGCTGCCTAGATTGGCTAGTTTGCTTGTGTTATTGTGCAACTTTGGTGTTTAAAAAGGTTAAATCGGATTCACTGAAACACAGAAACACATAAACAAACTAACAGATTGAGGAAGTGGTGGAGCAGCAACTTCTGTGCTCTGCAAGGTAAAATTACTGTTTTTGCAAAAGAAGTCTGATTGAGCCAGTGAGAGTAATATTTGGCTTATATAACTGCAAATTTGAAAAACGAAGCCTGTCGACAAGGAAAGCAATGAAAACCCAACGGCCATCTATTGTAGGTAATACACTAACTAAGTACCTCATAAAGCAGTAGTAGCACATCTGCACAAATCATGACTCGTACTGTAGCAATAAGAATCGAGTTAACAAAATAGTTTTATTACTTTAGCGATTTTGATTATTGGCCAAACCTAATTGCAAACCAATGGGGGTTTATGACAATCTTATGGATTAATCCGTTCAGCTACTAAAGGTGTCACGCTTCTTATTCTCGTGTTTTAAAGAGAGGAAGAAGAAAGAAAGAAAAACATGTTGTGGAACAAAAGTTTGCCCAAGGCAGGACTTCAGCTTCCAATGAGGCACTGCGGTCATCAATAGCTCTTTATTGCAGCTGAGTGCCTTTTGCTGCTTCTCTCTTCAGTTCAGAGCCAAACCAAATGCTGAAAGATATTTGCCTTTTCTTCAATGCGATCGTCCAATTTAAGGTTTTTAAACAGTTAATCTGCCAAGATAATACATAAATCTGTCAGATACAATAATCATGCTCATTCAGAGGGGCCTCCTGTGAAATTCACATGTTCTGTTACAAACATTAGGCATTGCATTCATCCCATCAACTAAATGACGTTATGGAAAAAACAAGTAATTTAACATCTGCATTAGACATGAAACGCTAACCTGTGCTTACACACACTACAGCTGAGTGCCTGCAAAACATCAACCATAATTGAATGAACACCACTAAAATGACACTGAATGAGGAATGGTTGGCATTATTTATATACCAGATATGGAAAAACTAACCCTACACCAGCAATATAATGTGATTACTGCTCCACTCGTAAACCAGCGTTTTAAGTATGGCTTGCAATAGGATGATATCATATGAGCGATGGTTAAACTTTGCCAGATGGTGTGAAGAACGTAACCACAGGAAACATTTATGATTCTTGACGTGGTCAGACGTGGTCAAGGCTAAATCAGAAGCCACTTCAACACTCCTGAGCCCTAAAAACACAGTGAGGAAGTGGTGCTCAGTCTCATAAAAGTTAGTGAAATGAGCAAAAACTCTTGTTTCATTAGATGTAAGCCAACATTTCAAGCAGACGCAGTGTCTGCCGAGGGCAAGATGGGAAATTACATGTAATTCTATTATTACACTGAACATAATTATGGCAATTTCGGTTGTTACTAAAAGTTAACTGTTCTCAGTATTTCCACATCCGCATTGAAAACAGTTTGAAGAAGGACCATAAAAATAATGACCACTGCAAATAAAGCAGTCCAATACTGTCTGATAATCACTTTCTTTGTGGATCTTTTTTGTGTTGTTGACAGAGTGTAGTGGCTGAGGTGAAGTTTGAGACTGTACTTTGTAGTCTTGTACAGGATCACATTTTATAGTAAGGTATATCAGTGTGACCTGACATTCCAGATTGTTTGTTACACAGAACCAGCTGGGAAGTCTTCCTTAGAAACTCTTTGGAAAAGGGTAGGCACTTAAAAAAAAAACACTTGGCAGGTGATTGAATGAACCACCTGTCTATCAAGTCTAAAGCAGACTAACTTCAACCAATCACATGAAACTCTTACCATAGCGAAAATATCTTTTCCATTGAGAAAAGCCTTCAGTGCCTTCTTTTGATGAAGATATACTCTCCAGTTTTGATATAACTGATGCTTACATAAATTGTTAGCTTGCTAGTTACATCTGATAGCTAATGGTAGCAAAAACATAACTAACCAGCGAGGTCAGGGGTTCCCAAAATTGATGTCAATAACCTCCACAGTAGATGCACATTAGACTACAGACCCCCAGTTTGAGAAGATTTTATCTCTGAGTAATTCATTTTTAGTTTTGGGATGTAACTAGCTAGCTAACAATTGATGTAGATTATCTAGCTATGCTATGTAGCTAGAATTTTGCTCACATACGCTAACTTAAGATGTAACTATAGTCAAAATTAGTTTTTCTTTTCAACAGAGGTGAGCCCAGCACATAACAGAACAAGAAACAGGAAAAGAGAAAGTTGACCAAGGTTCCACGGAGTATCAAACTTTCTCAAATGTTATTGGAGCACAGAGCGAAAAGAGATGGGACTCAGAAAGGGTCAGCTGTTCAGAACTTCATGAGCCATATATGGTATATCGATATTGTAATTGTTGTGCATTCATCAGCTCATTTTGTTATTTGTCTTCCCCTCGAAGCCAACATGGATTAATTATTGTTCCATGTCTGCAGGGTGTGTAAATAGGTCAAAAGGTGATTGCATATTAACTATAACAACTTCAAGAGGCCATTATATAGTGTGTCAGGACACGTGTGTCAGCTTGTTTCTGAGTTCTCCTGTCCTCTATAATTGATAATCTTTAAATTAGATATTACTTATTGCAGGTCTGTATGCTAATTGTGGAATACCATGCTGTAATTCTTGCAATGATAGCAATGGTAATAATTTTCCCAGAAACAAACAGGAAGGATATTAATGAATAATAAAAGGGGCTTCTTGAATACTTTTTCGTCTTTAACTGGGACAAACCAGATTATGATTAAGCTCTGTGTTGCTGTGCAGAAGAGACTGTTCTCTCTGATGGAAAGATGGAGCTCATGAGGAGATTTGGGATGCTTGTATGTGGCATCAGATTATCGATGAGGCAGACACACAGTAACAGTGATTACTGTCCGTGTGTACACATTCGGCCCTTTGACAGCCAGAGCTGTCTGGTGTGGGTTAAATCAATATCCATTAGACGCTGAGCAATCACTGTAGTTTCATCCTTTTTACACAACATGTATTGTGTCTTATTATTTCAGCAGTAAATATTGTTTTAAAGATTTTACATTTGGGTTTTCTAGATTATACAAGCATTATGTACTGAAAACTGCATCAGTATTATTGATTGGCAGGAAGTCTCACCTCACCCTTCAGATTTACTTAATTATATCTGGGCTAATTCCAGGTCAATGATTTATGAAAATGTAAAACTGGGGCTTTAGTGAAAGGGAGAAGAAATTGCACCTCTCCATACAGTCGATTACCAGCCCGTTTCCATGGTTACGCAGGAGGAGCCTGATCTATTTTCAAGAGCTGGTAGCTAATGGCTCTCCATGAGCTGAACTGTGAGTGTGTGACAAGGGGTGGTACAGTGGAAATGCAAATGCATCACAGAATTTGCAAGAGGATACTGTAAGAAGAAAATTAGAGCATACTGCTGCTGCGCCTGCTTCAAAAACTGGATTAGCTACTGTAGTTATCTACACCAAACGTTGCTGGGTGTATTTATGAGGCCGGATTAATCTTGATATCTAGAACAGCAACATTCAAGTATTCCTGAAAGAAAATCAAGGCCATTTTCTACTAAACGAATTCCAACACAGACCAGCAAAGCATACAAATCAGAAGGGTTTCCACAGTGTTGCATCTTCCAAGTACGAGCATGCAACCTACTCAAGGTCAGAGAAAATAACACCCAGTACTTCCTTATATTGGTGCATTTTGGCAGCCACACCAGCCTATTATTACTCTTGTGATAACACTAGAAAAACCATAGCATGCATGTATTCACACCCACCCCCATAATCCTCTTGGTGTAACTGGTAATAATCTACTTTAGGGAGCAGTCGTACCCATCAGGAGGTCTCACAGTCACCTTGAAAGCTTGTTTAGGGACTGTTGGCCACAGTGGCCTAACACTGAGCATGATGAGGCATTTTTTAAAAATGGTTACATAAAATGATTAGCATCTTCGGTGCCTGTGGTGTTGCAAAGCAGAGGCAAGCCCCCTGCGCTCACCTATCCCATAAATTTGAGCTGATGCAGCGAGGGAAAGGACAAAATACAGGGCAGATTTAAATGGATTTGGAGTGCATGGATGTTACTGTGAGGAATATGACATAATCCCTGTTTAATCCGAACCTTATGAGGGTTCTGCTGTCTGATCTTTTCACCTCCCTCCTAACAAAACCGGTTAAACCTTTACACATGGAGTTAGTTGTCCATTTTAATGGAATACAGTCCTTCCTTTAAAAAAATCATTCTTAGTATCAGTCTTGGGCCATTTTTATTCACCACAGCTCTAAATTTTACTAAATTAAACCGACCCACTTCCATTTCACACTTTTCCTTCTTTGCTCTAATTTCTACTCATCCAAAATGTGTCTCATTTCCTTTTTTTTTCTCTCCTTATTGCACTCTGTAGTAAGAACGTGACCTGGCTAGCAGAACCTAGTGAGCGCTCCAGAGGCTGAGCTTAAATCCCACTGCATGTGCAACAGCGATAAAGCTGCTCTAAAGCTCACTAGAGAACTGCCCTGGATTCTTTCTCTCCCTCTCTCTGACTCTCACTGTCAGCTGTCAACTTGGGAGAATGAATTAGATAAAGACACAGAGGATGGGAGAGGACAGGGGTGAAGGTGAGGAGGAAGAAAGTGAAAGTGAAGAAGAAAGGAAGAAGAAGAAGAAGAAGAAGAAGAAGAAGGTGGAGAAGATGAAAAAGAAGTCGATGAAGAAGAACATGGTGAAAAAGAAGGTCAAGTAGAAGGATGAAGAAGAAGAACAAGGTGAAGTAAACGGTGATGAAGAAGAGCACAGTGAAGAGGAAGAAGGAGAAGTAGAAGGTGAAGAAGAAGAACAAAAGTGAAGGTGAAGAGCGAGGAAGAAGAACAACCACTGACAAAGAAGAAGGTGAGGAAGAAGAAGACAAAAAAGAAAAAAGAACATGGTGAAGATGAAGAACACAGTGAAGAAGAAGAAGGTGAAGTGGAAGATGAAGAAGAACACACTGATGAGGAAGAAGATGGAGAAGAAGAAGGTGGAGTAGACAGTGAAGAAGAAGAGCACAGTGAGGAAGAATAAGAATAAGGTGAATAAAAGAAGAAGAAGACGGTGAAGTAGAACGTTACCCACTGGAAGGGGAAGAATACACTGATGAAGAGGAAGGTGAAGAAGGACAGTGTTATGAAGAAGAAGAACAAAAAGAAGATGATGGTGAGGAAGAAGAAGGTGAAGAGGATGAAGAACAAGAGGAAGACAACAAAGCTGTCTTACTATTTAAAAAGTATTGAAAAAGTATCATCACATGCAGTATGTGATTTAAACTTTTCCTAAATTGTTGCTCCGCTCCCTGTTGACACAATCGTTAAAAGCTGTACGATTCAAACCTCTCAGGCGAGGGAGCGTTTATTGTCTGACCCAGAGGACACCTGATGAGTTTTCAAATTCTTTCCTCAGTGAAAAACGTCTGAAAGCATTCTCTCACAGTCAGCAGCCTCTGACAATGTCGGGGGGCACTTTGAGAAATCCTTAAAGTGCTAGAAAAAAAAACAGAGAGTATTTGCAGAGACTGCTGATGAAAGCTCTTTGATAGGCCTGTCAAGAGCAAAACATCAGATACCAACACACAGCAGAAATCCATGATGTCGGCATGAAAAGTTTTCTTCATGGACGTTTCTGCACCACAGCTGAATGTGAAAATACAGACAATCTATGTGTCCTGATTAAATATTGAAATGCACTGATGTCCAGCAGTTATGGCTCGAGGACTGTGAGTGAAATGTAACTTGACAACAACTCCTTACTGACCTTTTCAACATCATAGCAGCCGTGTGATAGATTGGTTCATGTTGTCATAGCAACAAGAGGTTCAAACCCATGCTTATCATCAGATACTCTTACCCGTTTGCCAGGTTGTCGTCGTCATCATCCGGCAGGCTCTTCCCCAGAAGGTCACTGTCGCTCAGGTAACCAGACTTGAGGTCGGTGTCATCCACGTCCAACCCTTCGATGAGCTCAATGCGAGACGTGCTGCTGAGGCGGCTGGAGCTGCGAGCCGGCATCGTATGGGCTGTATACTGAGAGCCGGTCTTGCTCCCTTGGTATCCTCCGCCCGTGGAGGACGGGGCGTCGCCCGCTTGAAGGCGAGGGCTGGACTGACCGTGGCGCCAGGAGAGAGGTGATGAGCGGTTGGACATGCTGGATATGCTGCGGGCGTTGGTCTCGTCACTGTCATAGCCCACGTTACTGCTGTCCAGACAGCTGGAGAGACACATGGGGGAAGGGTCAGTCAGTGCGCAGTACATTGAAGCATTTAGCTGACAGTCATGTCCAGAAGACACACAAAATCAGTATATCGGTGGCAAAGGATGAGGCCAGAGCATCCACTCTTTGTCGGATGTCCTTCAAAGAAACACAGAGTGGCATTGAGTTGCTGTTGACCCAGATACAGCAGTTGTGTCGTATCATCTTCAGGGACTAAAGCTGGAAATGTGGCCTCTCAGAATCCAGAGACAAAAGAGAATGATGTCCTGATATCTCTGATACACTCACATACATCAAGGATTTTTCTTTGCATGATCAAACCCAATAAATGCTGTTAAAATACAGTATTAGTCTTTCTATTATTCTCTGTAGAGTGTAACCAAGTTTTCTGGCTCATTCCTCTAACTGGGTCAGGGTTAGAAATGCCCTCCAAATGGCTGGAAGCGTCTTCTGTGTCTGCCCATTACATAACTAGAAGTACCAACTCACCCAAATAAATATTTCACGACCATGAAAGTATTTTTATCCATTGTTGATGGATAATTCATCAATGGTGCCACTCCAGTACAGAAACTGACAGAGTGAAGAATCTTAAAAGACATCAGCATGATTGTTGAATTATATGTATCAAAATACAATCACAAGGTTTCACAAATAAAGGATGGAGTCGAATGAGGGATGACAAGCATATATTGTTACTGATAACAAATCAATTTGTGTAGCTTGATCAGTCTTTGATAATAAACTTATTTAATGTATCATGTGGAATGGCTTGAAGTCCATTTGATAACATTATATTTCCTTAAACTTCCTTATGTTAATAATCATCAATCAAATAAATTTGCAAGATATGTAATTAGCAAGAAAATAAGTGTTGCTGTGTGGACACGCTCTATAATGGTGACCTCAAACACATCTTTTCGTATTACAATTTCTTGTTAATCATTGGTCGACATATGGCCAATGTGTTAGCAACTAACTGTGTAATTACAAATTCAGTGGATGGAGAGCAACATTAGCATTAATTTGAAATCATGTTCCTGGCCACCTAATAAATTTAGCCTAGCCTGTGGCAAGGAAAGGGTCATTACATCACTATAAAACACTCTGCAGCTGGTGCCAGTTCTATTGAAGCTTATGGGAGATGTAATGTCAATCATGCTATTTGGAGACCTACAGCAAGTACAGAAAGACGCACATTTGGAAAGATCAATCGGTATGTTATTCTTTGAAGTGTGCATGCATTTCGTCATCATGGGTCATAAAATGCAGATTTGTCAGGTTTTAGCGTGCTTCAGAGTAGAGCATAGTTTTCCTTGGACCATGGCACACCAATCAAACAACCTCCTTCAAACAGCTAACATTCTAATGTTGGCAGCGTTTCTACAACTATCTTTTCATGGCACGCTGATCAAACAAATCCAAACAAAACAGTTGACCAAACTTTAAATAAATTACCTCACACAGGAGAGTGAAGAGGATGTCAACTGCTAAATTTAATACACTGCTTGTGCCATTGTGTTTTAAAGTGGCAAGATGTCTTTCATCCGGCTGCTTTGGTTGGAAAATCGATGAGATGACTCATCATACAGGTCTTTTTTTTTTTTTTATTCCCACAGTTCTGTCAAGAGGTTCTCTCTTTCCAAGGTCTAACCATTTCAACTAAATCACCTCACTCGACACAACGACAACAAATACACAGCTGGTCCAGTGAATTTACCGCTAATACTGGGCATACACGAGCTGTGAATGCACGTACTATATGCATATTGTCGGGGTAGCTGTCTGTTTGAAAGCACGGCAAACTGATCCAATTTCATCAAACATGGTCAAACACTGATTGAACATTTTGAATCTGACCAAAATCCCCAAACAATTCCAAGCAAAGACAGACAGACATGGCACACCAAACAAACATCTGTGTTTATCTGTCTTTGTTGGAGAACGTTTGATTGGTGTGCTATGGCCCAGTTTCTATCTAGGGCTTTAGCTTAATAACTCTTCTTCACCAGCTAATCAGTAATTCTGCCAGCCAGTTGATCCCGGGCAGGTAGTTTATATGTCGTATCCAGAAAGAAACCATATTTGTGAGATTTGTGACGCTCACAAGAGTGTGCATGCTGTTTGCTTATTGTGCACACCTTTCCTCAGGCTGTAGGCACATCTCTTATTCCACTCCACCATAAAAAAAGTTATTTATTCATCTATTTATATAATTTATGTTTTGTGAGCTGCATAAAGGAACTACAATTAGCACTGTGTTGCACAACCCTGTGTTATAAAACGATAAACAATGAACCTTTTATCATGTAAAATAGCCAAGTAGCCTATAACCAGACGCACCTGGACCAAATTTCTGCAATGGTGGGGAGCACTGACTTCTATTATAAATGTTTGCTTTTTTGTTTTGTAGCCGTATAGCCTATTATTCCTTACGTTTGTCTTTATGTATGTCTAAGAAGATGTTAAGAAATTAAAGTAACATATGTATTTCACACTAATTCAGACAAAGACAATAAAATAAGTTTTGGTATTGTCCTCATATCACTGCCACTACACTTCAAACACGGCGAAGACAAGGATATTTAGAAGCGTCTCCAGGAGCGTCTCCTGGTATAACCACCATTGTTGAGTCAAGCTCTGCTGTGCTGAATCAAGCGTCGCATGTGCGAGAGTTTTGCAAATCTAGGGTTCCCTTCTAGACAAGACCTAGTTTATTCTTAGTTTATCAGTGATTTTTGCAGGAAACAGATGCCTACATGGGTTATTGAGAGAAGTTTAGAATCACCCACACTGATCATGTAGGTGGTGTAAAATAATAAAAAAAGAGCTGTAAGAGCCCTAAAATGTTTTAAATACCTGCAGGATTGGGTTATAATTTTCTATGATATAGTTGCTACGAGTGACCCCTTTCAAATTAAACAGAAAATTGGTAATATAGGTTAAAAAAAAACAAATGTATTAATGCAGGTTTAAAGAGACACAAAGCAGAATGGTGTTCCTACTTGCATTCATGTTACACAGGATATTACATCCTGACATTAATGTCCAAATGAAAATAAAGACCTGTCCTCCACCAGTGTCTTGTTATGCTGCGGTCGTTGCAGCAAAACTAATGCCTGGGCCTTTTGCCTGTGAGAACCAAAAACAGAGATTCCTCGAGTGAAGTCATGATCGTGAAACAGAGACGGGCTATTTAAGAAGGATAGAAGCCAGATGTGAACCAGGTGGCAAGTTTCCAAGCGGCCACAGCAAAACTGTTTACACATGATTGCATTTATGTATCGATCCAACAAACTATCTGTTGCTTGTTCACATGAAGAGTGTTTCTTCTCAGTTTGAGCGAGGACAGAATTTAGCTCGGCGTTTTAGGATTTCGTGAACAAAACATACATTGTCTTTGGTTTATATGGAAGATAATCCAGTGCTGTAGGAGACAGCATTATGAAACAATTAAAAAACAGTAAAATGCAGATGTAGTGCACTTACCTATGGCTGAGCTGCGAGCCCCGCAGGCTCGACATTGTATCCTCCAAATTCTGGCGGAGGTCAAGGACATTCTGCACGGTTCGTTTCCTCTGGGATTCAGGGTCTGTGGGTCAGTCATGTGGAGAAAGGTTATAAAACATTTAGAGTGTCAAAATAAAACTCAAGCTGCTGGTTTATTGTGGTCTGTGCTTGTTTTACGAGGGTTCATGCACACACACATATTTTTTCCTCCACATGCATGTGTTCTTGCTTGCATTATTTGTGTCTGGACTGACGTGACAGGTGTCTTCCTTGTAAGCGGGTATGTTCACATCATTAGGCAGACAAATTTCACTCCATGGGCTCCCTCACCATGGTAACCTCCGCTCTACCCCCCTTCAGCACCGACATGGTGCATCCGGAAAAATGAAAGGTTGCCTATAACTTAGACTGCCCACCAGGGGGACGTATTCTGACATTCATGCAACATCAGGGTCTCTTTCAAGCAAAGTTTTTTTCTTTCCAGAGCTTCTCTTTTTTTGTTCCATTGTGCCTTATCTCAGAGTCATTCAGTTCAAGTCGTCAGCCTCTTAATAAGCTGAAGTGCAGCCAAAAGGGTTTCCCTGCAGGTCAGCTTATTTGGCCAGAGTGTGTCGTCAGTGGGTCATGACCATGTTGAATCAATATTCAGGACAATTAGGAGTGTTGTTCTGTTCACGGTAACAAATGAGAGAAACCTCTCTGTCTCAAAAACACAAGGAGATGGGGTTTTCCACTGCAGTGTGGAGGCAAAAAGCCTCAGGGAGAAAGGAATTAACATTCAATGCATTAACTGGGATAGCTGGAGGGGAGGCGTGGACGTCAGGGGAACACACGTCAAATAATGTGCTGCTCTCATAACGTGATGTTTAAACTAATTCAGCAGTGTGTATAGAAGTGTGAGCATCAGTATCACACAGAAACAATTTACATATACACATTCAAAACATATTTTCTTTGCAACCAACACTGGCAATATTCTGTAAGACTCAAATCTGCAGTGAAGCTGATGGCTTGTTTATTATAGAACTTTTTATACATTAGCTGGTTTCAATACTAGAGATCCCAAATACATACAATTTATGGTCTCAGTGAAAAATCAATAGTTGGAAACTTGTACCTCAGCATAATATAATATATAGTAGCTGTGTATTGTGTATGTACAATATTGACAAGCTCTGTAATGGTTTATGAGTGTGTGAGTTGAATTAAATGAGATATTGAACAAATCTTAAATATTATGTTGATAGAATCTCATCTGAGCTCAGGTATAATTAGTTTTTTTGAGTAGTGATTCTGTAATGCAACTTTAATTTATACAATATAAACTCTGTAAAAGTCTTCAAAGACCTTTTAAAAAGAATATAAATCTAATCATCAGTGGAAGTCAACAGCTGTGTCCAAAAAAGTGTTCACTCATTCACTATTCACCATATAATACGCACTTAATAATTTACTCTATAGTGAGCACTGATGATAATTCACATGTACAGCAGTTGTCAAATGACCATTAATTTTTGCATCTATAAAACTGGATGCATTGAATTATGGGATTGTTAGCAGGGTTAGGCATAAGGGCAAGTGGCGCCTACATACTGTGAAATTTCAGCTGTCTCAAAAGTTTATTGCGAGCCACACTGTGCAACATGGGTATAATTAACTTGGGTCCAGCATCAAGTTTAATATATGTAGACCATCCTGAATCGGAGGCTATAACACAAGTCCGTATACCAAAAAACATAATCAGCGTGCGTCATAAATCTGTGTCGCTATAGTGGTGATGAACAATGAAGCTAAACAAGAATTGAGCCCTTCCAATGCTGGTATTTATGTATCTGGAAAAAAAATCCAAATAAGAAGGGGAAGAGAAGAATATGTATCCGGGCGTGGCGAAGGAAAAGAGACTAAACTGGAACATTCCACAGTGGGCTCATCCCCAACTTTAGCTTCAGGCTTGCCGGCTGTCCTCCAGAGCAGGGTTTGATCCAAGTTTGAAGGGTTAGCCTATCCCCTGCTAAATGACTAAACACGGGGCTAAAAGGTGCCGATGTCAAACTGGGCTAAAGGTTGTTAAATGGTAGTTACACATCATTGTGGAAGGTAAACATTAATCCTGTGCCCCCACTGATATTTAACCCAGGGCTAGTAGAAGTGCAGTGTGAACTGTAAAGCTCTGGGTTTAGCCCCACAATGCTTCATGTTAATGGTATGTTGTGACACATTTTACCCTCATCAAATATTCACCTTCTGTGATTTGGATATTGTACTTGGCTATTTTGGCAATTGCGATTTCCATAATATATATAATATAATAATTTTCGAAAAATTGTTCAGTCCTAGTGAAAAGCCCTATAGACTCAAATGGTAGAATATAGAGAAAGTATATCATTTTATTATATTAAAAAGGGAGTGTTTGAACTGAGCTAAAAGCATCTGACTGTGATTCCATGATGAGCTTCATCCACAGTATTTATCCCAACTTTTACAGCACTATTTTTCACAAGCTGAGTATTTAATAAAGAGTTAATTATTTTAGATAAAAAGTTTGTGAACCTGGGTCTGTCGTATATGGGTTCTTATCAGTATCCTTCCTTTGTTTGAGTTCTTAATCTGTACGGCTAGTTTGACCTCCCCAAGTAACCCTGTCTCCTAGAAATGATGTTTATACAGTACCAATTACCAATTTTCCAACTACGTTATGGTGGCAAACATAATCACTGCCTGCGTTATGTTCACAGACAAGAAAAGACTGTGGTTTCGATTACATGTGTATGGACTACACACATTCTGTCTCGTGCTTCAAGTCACTGCTTACTTATTTTCTTTATCAAACCAAAATTATGATCTTTCCCCAACCTTAACCGTAAGACGTTTAACGACGCTGTAGATCCTGCGATCAGAATTTGTATTGTAATATCAGATATTTTGACAGAAAACAAAGGAAAGACATGGAACTTTCCATATAGATTCATTAATAGCAGCAACATTTCTTCATGTTAACACAAAGTGCATTCTGGGTGGCTTTACATTACTCTCAAACCAGCCACAAACTTCTTGTTCTGCCATGGTGATTAGTTTAATTTAGTTAGGTTTATTTGACCTTTATAGAAGGCTAACACAATAAAGTCCAACACTTATTTCCATTGTGGTCCTTGATGTAAAGAATAATAACAAGATAATTAAGTTTAGGAATAAATCTTTTAGCCACATCACATCTATAAACCCCACTGACCACATTGTAAGTCTGGGATACTGCTAATTTACTTTGTATGAATTCCTGGGAATACAGTGAAACAGGAATCTTGGATGCAAAGTACACATGTGATTCACATCTGTTTCGAGTATATACTGTATGTATTATACACTGTGCAGTGACTGACAGTCATCTGGCACCCTGCATTGCAGTCATATCTACGATACAGACAAGGAAAACTCGGACGGAATAACCGAAGCAGATGGGAATCGGGAAAGACCCATGAATGATGCAACACTTGAAGTGCTCTATATTAAAACAGTGCAGACGCAGGCTGAAGTACGGACAAATTAATTCTAAAGTGTTGTTAAAGGCCCTCAGTCATTAACCTTACAAACACTTATAAATCAACATTTCAGGTCCTAAGTGTTGCACCGAATTCATTACGACATCAGTATAATTTCCATAAACAAACAAGACGATCACTGACTGACAGCCTTTATCAGCCTCTACGGGTCATTTTGAAGCCCGTTTCACTGGAGGCTAACTGCTTTTCTTCTACCTCAAATGGACCTGGAGCTTTTCAGAGAGTTTCTCACAATGACACTGATAAAAAATAACTTCAATAAAAAAGAAACACTTATAGTGATGTCAAAGAGAATTATAAGTAGGCCATCACTTTCTGAGAGCCACATTTTGAGAGTGTTCTCGCAGTGAATGGCTATTACTCATTGGTTAGAATCAGCTGTTGTCAAAAGGAATTTTTCATGTGATTCTTGGGCCAAAACCATCGCTTCTGTGTTCACAATTAGCTGAAATATTCAGCCATTGTAGGATGACATGAAAGAGGACGCCACATTAGGCACATTATATCAATCGTCTTTTTAATGATTTAAGTTTACCCCTCCTGTCATCCCTTTCTCTCCCTCCTTCACTTAATTCCGTCCCTCTTTCTTTCTTCATCCTGCTTTCTTCCTTATTTTGATGATGTATCACTTCCTTGTTTTTGACCAATAGGCTTGCACCTTGACAGGGAACTCATTAGTGTAACGCAGCATAGGTCTGTGTGTTACTGCAGACAATGATCCCGATGAAGAACCCATGCTGGTTGCAAAACATTGGTCACATTTTCCATGTAGTGTAATTTTGCACAAACCCAACGAGTGTGCCTTGGTATGTATTTTAAGGAGACTTGCATTTTGGATTTTTTTGTGGAGACTGTTTCAACCATGCAATGAGCCCAAGAAGAATCGAACTACTGCACCTCTGGCTAACAGTTTTGTTAAAACAGGAAGCATCAAATACCGCTGTTAAAAATATATATCATATTCAAATAGTACATCATCAGATATTACTTGACTATAACTGTGTTTCCATCCAAATGTATCACAAATTTAAACCAAATTTTGAGTAAATTGGCAAAAGAAAATGCGAATGAATGCTTGTTTCCATCCACTTCCGTTATTGGATGATTAGGAGTTGGTTCGTTGAGACAAATAGCAGTAAGACATTGGATTCTCCAGTCAAAAATCTATTACACACAGCAGAAGAAGAGGACACAACAAGAGGACTTAAAAGTAATTACAGGGTGACTCTATCCACGTTCTTTTCCTGGATTTATCAAATGGAAACTCCCTCCTAGCTGTTAGCAAAAAAGATCGCCCTTGCCTCCGGCATAATCCAGGTCTCCTAAAGCCCTGACAAGCAGTTTGGACATTGTCACACCATACACATCCAGTTCAGACTGAAAGTGGCCCAAAGCTAAAGATCTACAGTGAAGATTTAGGCTAAAAACATGGTGTAAATGATGTCTTTCAAGTCAGCTTAGGCTTTAACAACTTTAGAAGACTTTGATAACACCAGGAGGCATTTTATGTTTTTTTTCTATTGATTTTTTTTTCCTTTTGAAAACTGGTCACCATTCACTTCCATTGTTTGGGAGATTCTGCAGCTCTGTTTTCTTGTTAAACTCCAGCAGTGTTTTGTGGACTCAAAAACTAAACCCGCCCTTCAATCAGCATGAGGGTGAGTACATAATGACTGAATTTTCATTTTTGGGTGAACTATCCCTTTAATGTGAGATAGGTTACATCAGATCAGTGTGGAGTGATTGTGGATGTATCATAGAGCCATGGAAGCAACGAGGAGACTGTCGGAGCAGAAACAGCGATCAGTCATGTAACTTAAATGTTCAATATGTCAGTGTTTCCATCTCCTATTAAGCACATAAACTCTTTTTCAAAAACAAGTGTGAAAATTTTTTTGCAAAATTGTACAAAAGTATTTTTTAAATTCTACTTTCCATCAACCTTTTCTAATGCAATACTTCAAACTGTGCATAAAAGTACAACAACAGACAACAACATCTGACTGAAAAAGTCACCTGTACCTGCACTGTACCTTTAAGACTCAACATTTTCTGCCTCCTGCATTCTGCATAGCTTGTAATAATGCCATCTGTGACCATTGCTTCACCCATATACCCAGTCCACTGCCCCACTATGATTCTACATGGCTGGAGGCCATATTCCAACATTTTAGGGTCTTGCATGACAGATCACATATAATTACAATGAAATGAGGTTTGCTCATCCCCTTGTTGTCCAGAAGAGAGTTTTTTTTACAGGAGTGCTGCTGTCCACCCTACTCTAATCTTCTGCTTTCTTCATGAATATATATCTAATGACTAGAATCTATTTGTCATAGTGCATTCATCATTTTGAAAAGATTTCAAGGAACTGATTTGACAGTAGTCTATTTTCATTTACCACATAGCAGACTGTGCACCTCAACAGCTCTGTGTGAAGAGAAAGAAGACAAACAAAAGTTCCAAGTATTTTTGGAAGAATTATAAACCACAAAATAAAGCATGGAAATTCAATTTGAACCAAAGATCAGGATGGAAGTTTTTTATCTTGTTAAACATCTGCGGTCTTGTCTTGTGACGAGGCAGTGGCATGCGATGTTCCCATGTTGGATTAAAGCCACGTTGCACAAACTTACACATGGCGAGTTTAATAAATGAGCCCATTAACTAAGTTCACCATTCTTGATGTCATATTGGTAAACAAAGAGACCCTCTATGGTAGGAAATGAAAGCATCCTTTCAGTGAGCTTATAATGAGATATGCTGCAGAAGCAGAGCAAAGAATTAAGCATTACGCTGGCTTTGAATGTACGGCAGACTATGAATAAAAAGATCTATTTACAGTAACAACCATGTCCGCTGTACACGTGCAGTACAGTAGGACACGGAGGGAAAAAAAAAGCTCCAGTTTACTACGAAACAGTGCTGAGATATTGCTGCCATGAATGGAAAACATAAATACTATTGTCATTAAAGATATTATCTATCTTTCTGATCACTTTAAGTCAAATAATAGCCTATTGTTGTGATAATTTCCCGCCTTTCCATAATGGTGTTCTGTTTCCATTTTGGTGATGTTTTTTCCTTTCATGGGTACAAAGCACTTGACTCATGTCAAAGGCCCGCATGGGATTATCATCTTAAATGATGATTAATAATTCATGAAGATAATAAACTCCCTTTTTGGGAAATAAGACTTTCAATTGATTTGGAAACATCATGGAGATCAATGTGATACATTGAGGAGAAAAGATGCAGCAGCCTGAGGCATTCTGCTGCAAATTTTATGCAATTAGGTTAATAAAGCAGACATGGGTGTGGTGCTGGATTCTGCAGAGCGCTTAGAAATTTTGGCTATGATTTTGTGCTTAAAGACACAACAAAAACTCAGTGACGCTATGCTGCTACCCATGACATCCTTGTCATTGTTTGCCATTCTTACTGTAGCTGACTTTAAGCGTGACAAACGTGAGTGATAGACGTCCATATAGGCTAATGAGGCATGGATAACAGATTAAATCAGCACACGTGTTCATTAAGATGCAACAGAGAACATACCCTCTTGATGATATCGGAGCAATGCACTAAGAAATTAATTGAATAATACATGAAATGCTTGTTGATGACATGCTTGAACCAGATTTGTCAATGATAGCATGTTAGATATTCGAATTAATGCATCAATGCAATTAGTTTGCAGGTCCAGACCCATGAATCCGCCCACTTCACTGAGTGACTGATTCTGAATATGAAAATGGAGCGTAACGAGTTGACAGTACTGTCTGATATCAGGCAAGCAATCAGTATCAATGAGTGAAAAACACGTACTCTAATATTCGAATTAAATCTTTAAAATCCTTCTATCAGAAGTGTCGTCCAAAACAAACTGTCACTCCTTTGCAGTTTTGTGTGTAACATTAAAGAGTCAGTGTATTCAGTAGACCGCAGTAGACACCCCCAGTTTGGAGAAGCAGAGAGGAGAACCAGCATGCAAGCCAAGCAATGAACTGTTGTCCACAAGGTCAGCAACAGAAAGTATTTTAGCCACTTAAAAAAGAAAAAAGAAAAAAAAAAAAAAAAAAAAAAAAAATCAAATTTGTTTAAGTTAAACTATATTTAAAATATTTTCACCAGCACTTCATCTTGCTGTCAGACAGCCTTTTCAAACAGGAAACCACCATTAAATGAGCCAAATATCGGTCTCAGCAAGCCAACCAAACTCCTTTGGAGAATCAGTAATTTCACCTCACAGAATAGAGGAGTTGCTTCGATCAGTTGTTCGATCTCAGTTTGCTTGTGTTACAAACAAAACACAAACAAATTAACAGGTCGCGGCAATGGAAACTCCCATTCTGCAAAGTTAAATGACTGAATTCGTCCATAGAGTCATAGAGTTTGGTTGGTTTGGAGAGAGCAATACCTGGCTGATATAACAGCGGCTTCCTGTCAGAAAAGGGTGTCTGAGGGCAAAGTAAAGCGGTGAAAATGTTCCAAATATAGTGCACGCTTAAAATAATACTAATTATTTTTAGGTGGGCCTTTTTTTAGTGGCTAAAATACCTTTTGTTGTTGAACCTGTCCACAGTGATTCATTGCTTCTCCAAAGCGGTGGCGTGCCAACCATCATCTACACTGACTATGGATAAGCACCTCATACAACCCTAAATCAAACAATGAGGACTATCTCTTTAAGTCTCTGCAAAAGATCTGGACGGTAAAATAACTAAAATCTGAGGTGTCAAATAATTGCAGGAAAAACTGACATCAAAACTGGATTTGCATCGTAATGCATCTAAACTTTGGGTAACACTGATACCTTCTCCTGTTATGTGACTGCAATGCAGGTCATAATTAGAAACATGCCTCACCTACCATTAAACAAGCCGGCATGCTTATTTACAAAGGAATAACAAGATGATGAAGTCATCTGAATAATAATCACCATCACATGATCAATACCCTTATTATTCATCAAGCCACTCCTATTGATAACCCTGACCTACACCTCCAGAGAAAAAGCTATTTTCTCTGCCATTTGCACCATCGTAGTACGCAGGGTGTAAACCATCTGTCAGTGCTCTACAGATGAATGGAGCATGGGAGGAGGCTAAATATGTGTCTGTGTGCCTGAAATGAATTCAATATGGCATGCCTTCTTTCCCATCTCTTTTTGGAAGCGTACGTGGAGCGGCGGATGGACCCTCGAGTGCATCGACACATGTTGTAGCAAACGGGAGCTTTGAAAAGGAGATCAGCGTGCTGGTAATAATCCCCAACCCCTCAGGCTTTTTTCATGCAATCAGCCGGCAATGCTATGATAACAAGCAAGCATATTTCACATCATCAATGGCAGCGAGCCTCAGACACCTGAGTGACATGCTGAAGGAATAAGAACAATAGAGCAGCACTGTAGCTTTCTGCAAACTGAACTGAAGCAGCATTCAGTGAAATAATAAGAGGAGGAGCATGCTTTGTCGGACGAGACCCCAATTTGTTATGGCCCACAAAACAAGGATGTCTTCAATTTTTTTCCTCTGCATAAAATCCGTTCAGGGGGAATCTGCAGCAGTAAGCAGGTGCCGTGTGGTGGCTGAATCAAAGGGGGCGTGCTGCTGAGAAATCAGACAAGCGGGGCGTTTGGTTTGTAGCACATGGCGGCCACACCACACGTACTATAGCGGCCCTGGAGTGGCGGTAGAGGTATCAAGACTTGCTCTGCTGTACTCACCTAACATCTGACTGAAGAGCAGCTGCTCCAGGTCGCCCAGCACTGTCACCACCAGCTCTGGGTCCACCTTCAAGAAGGGCTTGTCTCCACCTTCCTCCCCCTGGCCTTTGGAACCGGACTCCCCTCCGGCTCCGGCGCCCTGCTTCTTAGCGTTGGCCTTGGCCTTGCTGGAGAGGATCTCATCATCTGACTTGCCATCCTCAGGTGCCTTGCTCAGGGGCTTCACCTCAGCGTAAGGACCACGAGGGATGCGACTCTGCTTGCTCAGTGCAGAGGGGGCAGCCAGGGGGCTGAAGGGCTTGGGTTTGCCCTGGAACAGCGAGTGTTCAGATTTGGATAGATTTCTAGAAAGAGGGGCACCCCCTCCGGCACTGCTGCCACCCCCTGCGGTCTTTGGCTTTCCTGTCTTGGTCTGCCCTGCTCCGGGCTTGGCCATGTCATCGCACCACTTGGGCTCATAGAGGTGCAACTTCTTCTCAGCATCAGTGAGTACAGCCAGGTTGGTCATGGACCGCTGCTTGCGGAGATTTGAGGACACTGGTATCCTGCCATCAGAACTACCCGCCCGGTAAACCTTCAGTTCACCCCGCTGTGTGCTCTGGGGCACTCCAGACTTGGCCCTCTTAGCTGCCATACCAACTCCTTTGCCATCTGCTTGGCCGTATGCCTTTGTGCTATCCGTCCTTTCCATCTTCAAATCTCCTCTGCCTTTCACACTATTTCCAAGCATGCCTCCTGCATGAGACCATATAGAAAAGCATCAGCAGGAGAGAAAAAGATTTCCTGATCAAATCCTTTTCCTTGTGCAAAAATGCTTCCTCTAAGGCAATCCTGCAGCCTCCTCTTTCTTCCCTCCGTCCCCTTTTCTCCCTCTTCTCTTTTCGTCCTGACAGGCTGCTGCAGCTGCAGCTGTTGCAGTGCTGCTGCCCAGGCACTCCCTTTCTCTCCTTTCCCTCCTGTCTTCCTTTCCTCCGTTTTTTCCACACTCCTCCCTTCAGCGCACCCTCCTGCCGCTGAACCGCGCAGCAGCGGAATGACAGCGGCGGCAGACGCAACAGCACTCCCTCCTCCCTCCTCCCCGTGCTTTCTGCTGCCTCTCCCTCGCCTCCGACTTCCCTCCCATCCTCCCTCCTCCTCCTTCCCCTCATTTTTCCTTCATTTAAAGATGCTTTGCTCAGTGTCTCAGCAGAATATGTGAAATGCAGGAAAGCGGTGAGAAATGATCATCTGTGGCTTTTAAAACCAGGCACCGTCTCCTCCTAACACACCATGTTTTCCCACCATCTCCTCTGGTTCTTTTCCTTCCCCTCCCCCTCTCCTCCAGTGCTCCTGTTCAATACACTCAACATGAGAATGATTTGTGATGTTGGTTGAAGTGTTATTAATGTGAATGCATACACACTTAGATATGTAATTACTCACATAACATAAATTATTATCACTGTCAAAATCCCACACAATGCAACAACTGGAGCATCCAGATTATCTCTTGATCCTGTCTGAGCTTCCTTACGATATCAGTTCCAGATTTACAGCTGCATAAACTCACATGCTCAACATCAGCCGTGTGATGTCCTGCTATAAATAGACAGCTGTGTTCTTATCATGTAATATTAACAGGCTATAATGTGATAAAAACTGATGAACTAGCAAAAAAAAACAAAAAAAAATGATTGGGTGGTTTTTGTCCACTGCTTGAAAAAAAAAAATCATAAAACTTGGCTTAAAATCCAAAAAGTGTATCAGCCAAATGACTTCACTTCAGCAGACTGAGCGAGCGACAAGATGTGCCAGTGTAAGCAAGTAACACACCCAAAACCACACTTTGGAAATGTCAGTGTAAGACACAAGTACACACACACACAGAGACACACACGTGATTGTGCTAAATTGAAAATCCAGTCACATTGTTTTGAGGGAGGGCTTTTTTGCTAACATATGATCATAATCATCCTTTTAAGATATTCCACACCGCCGTCTCTCTGGAGGATTGAGAAGGCTCTGCAGCGCTTGCATGCAGCGCTGCTCCATGGAAACCACCCTCTCTCATCGCCCGCATGTCATCTGCACCATTCAGACCTCGCTGCTGTGCACAAACACAGCTGCCAGAGAAACACTTACCTTTTCCATAAACTGCTGTTATTCAACTCTCATGGTATCATGTGCTCATCAAATAAAATTTCCTCTTTACAGGAAGAACATGTAAGACCCTAGTTTCTAAAGTGAGCACTGCAGTCCAAACACTGAGTTGGAGCCATAAATGGTATATTACATAGGTTGAATCCCTCTTTAATATATGATCCCCATATGACAATGACAATGATGAATCCTACACTACACTGTAAGTTGATCAGATGTTTATACCTGTCAGTTGTCTGTTGATCGTAAAACTAAGCCTGTTATCCTTAAAACAAAAGCCCACTGCTCTGAAAATACACAATACAGACTTTGAGTTCAGTCACTGCCTGTCAAACTCCATTAACATATTGATCAATATAACTGCTATAAACACTCATTCAACAAACATTTGGCACTATTTCTCTAACTCTAATTAATGTGAAACAGGCAAACAAAGTGATATGTCAGGGTCATTTATGATTTGGGACAGTAAATATGTTGTATAACATGCTTCCCCTTTAAATAATGCAAATGCAGTGCTGTTGAATAGATTTTTTTTCTATTCTTATCAAGAGAATGACTGAGTAGATGGTTGCTCTTTTCCAAAACACAGCATGGCTGAATACAAGCATGCTAGATGGTGCAGATCCACTGGATATGATTGACCTGTTAGCTACAATGCCCAGAGGGCACTACTCTAACACTCACAATGGGTCTGCAGCACACTCCACTGCTTTTCTTATTTGGGTTTCAGGGCACCTGTGGCGGCTCATGGACCAGTGAGGTTGTTTGATCTGGCAATTAGGTTCTAGAAACAATGTCAGGTCTTGTTCTTCCTCATCACAAGGTCCACGGGCTGCCCTGCTGACTCCAGATCACTGACGGAGACCTTCACTCCCATGATGCAGTGAATGGCTCATTTGTTTTGGAGAGTGGGAATTCCTTAATGAATCACAGGATAACAAATTCCGACATGCCAAATTTGCTGCAAGCCTTAGATGTTTTCATAGGACATCAGTGCGTAAAGGAGTTAAGTTCATATTTTAATATCCAGATTTTAGTGGTTCTAGTGACGCAAAGTTTGTCTGTCTGTCTGTCGGCAAGTTTTGGGGATGAGAATCAAGAACCGTTACCAGTAAGAACCGATTCCAAATTGTCTGATCCATCTGAATCATAAGCCTCCAGTCTTATCGGTTCCTTTTATCAGTGCTGTTATGTTTATCTGTTCTGTTGTGCATTGCAAAACAATGACATCAAACTCATGCGTCTACGTTGGAACATGTCGACGCAACATGGGCTTAAATTCCAGGAATGCCACGTATTTGTATTTTATAACCACAGGGCTGCCCCCTGAAGATTTAAATCATCTGTTGGAGACCCCCTCAGTCAACTGAGATTCTTCGTCGAGCGCACTTACTGAAAAAAATCCTTTTGACTACATGTGCTAGTGAGACGGTTAAAGAAGTGTTTGGTAAACAAGTTTCAGCTCTCGTTTTTTAGCAACACACAGGAACAGGTGATGCACTGTCAGTCACCCCCAGCTCACCGCAGAGGTGATGCCACACAGTGCTGCGATTTTATACACAACTATGAGCAGGAGAACAGACACTCATTTTCTCTGACTGTGCGGACATCTGATGTTTTCACACGGACGACTAAGAAAGGCATTAAAACATGGCACAGAATCTTACTGGTAAAAAAAAATACTCACGTAGGCTGATAAAGAGTTTAGTGTGGTGCAAAGCTGAAAAAATTAACGAAATGTCAAAGCTTCGTATTGAACAGCCAAATCTGATTCAACTGACAAAATTCTGAGTCAGGCACAGCCATATACTGATAATATATTAGTACCATACAGGCAGGAGTAGCAGGTTTTTTTCTTTGACCAAGAAAACCTATATGTTAACAAATGCAGTACAAATATCCTCTCTTTTAATCAATTTTAGTGGACAAACTTTTGCTACAGCTAGCTTGTCTAAAAGACATCAACACTGGAAAAGATACGGATGGAAAAGCAGAATCTATAATAGCATCAGTATCAATAATATCTTATCAACTCCCATCCCTCGTCAGTCCACTACTTTGGTCTGGACTAAAATATCTCAGCATCAACAAAACTGGATGGATTGGATTTTTGTTCAGACATTCAAGGTTCTGAGTAGATAATTTATATCTTACTGGCTTTATTGCCTTGCCTTGCCTTTAGTGATATTTTCGTTTTTATTGAAATGTCCCAACATCTATGGGATGGACTGCCATAAAATTTGGTAAACATATTCATTGCCTCCAGATCAGAAATGCTAACACTACAACGATCCACTGACCTTTCCACCAGTGCTACCAGGAAATTGACATTTGGAGTTTTGAGTGAAATGTCACAAAAACTATAGAGTGCTGCAGTAATGAGTCCCTGGAACCTAGAAATGAGTTCCCTCATCTTGATGTCTTTGGGTTTTTTTGAACAGGTTTTTGGTTGGATGATTTAAATCACGTCTGTGGTTGCCACAAGTGTAAGAGGTCTTTAAGATGTGTTTCATGGATATTATACTTCAGTTAATACCCCACTTGTGAATTTTGAAGCTATGATGCGTCTCAAAAAGGGGGTTGCTACCAAGTGTCTAAATGAGACCACAGAGGTTGTAACCAATGCCGAACATTAGTCACTTGGTGGTACTGTGAATTTGTGCGATCGTGGTGTTTGTTTACAGCCTTACGTTACCTTTTTATGTCTGGCAATTGCATTTAAAGTCATAAAAAAGGTATTCATTCGATGAGCTTATGTTGCCGAACATAAATATCATAAACTTCTGTACTTGCATAACTTATGTTCTGCACTCCAAAACTCAATGGAAAAATCCCACTGGCTATTTTTTTTTTTAAGGAACCAGAGCAATGCTAATTTCCAAAATGCGTGACAAAAATACGTCATCCCTGTAGCGCTCTGTTGGATGGATCAATAAAAATCTAGTGTTCATTTTGTAAACATAAATGCAGAAACTTTCAATCGTCACAGCTTCTCAGGAGAGAGGAGGGTGGAGCTGCATCCTTCATGCATCTTTCATTTGGTTTCCATCACATCTGGGTCTGATTCTCACTCTCCAACTGGCCATCTGAGTCATTGTGAGTGTCTATGTGTGTGTTTATATGTGTGCGTGTGTGTAGGGTATGACGGGACAGTTACACAGCTGGCTGTTATATATTTCCCTGGACAGCACATGTAATCATTTTGGGGCTGCTCAGCTGTTATAGCACAGTGGATTCAAGAACGTCACAACACTGCTCAGAGGGGAAAACCACAGATAAATAAATCAATGTTAATGTGCACTTAGTCACATGTAGGTCGAAACATGGTGTTAAAGGGAACATTTGAAGATTATTTGTGCATGGCGTCTAAGTCATGTGGTAATTTCTGCAATATAAAAGCCCATAAAAAGCGATTTAATAGAATCATCGTGTTTGCTGGAATGCCCTTCATGTGCTGAGCAACATGTCCACTCATGATAAACTCAAGCTGCTGAAACGATAGCAAAAGGTAAAACCATCTTGAGTTCAAACATTTGCTGAGTGATTAATTCGCTGGCTTCTATTTATTCTGGAACAGAGTCTCTCCCTCTTCTGAAAATTTAGTCAGTTTAAAGTAAGATTTCTCACCAGAGATCCTCACTGAGTTTTAGTTTCTGCAGATGTTTCTACTGAATGGAACAAACCTTAAAACAACCCTATTTCTCAAACTTGTAGTTGAGGCCGGATGACAGCTTACAAAGACGCATCTCTCTGCTGTACGGTCAAAAACAGAATTTAAGCGTCCCTCAGGCCCGTCCAGTAGGGACGAGAGGAACTCCCAGACAGGAGGTGAAAGCCGATCCTCCCATCAAACCGCTCAATCTCTCAGTCCCGCATCTGTCCACCCTCAGCTGAGGACCACTCAGTCTCAGGTCTCGTCTCCCCCTGAGGAGGCTGGCTGGACGCTCTCGCCCCTCAAAGTCATTTAGGTAATTAAGAAGACAGTTAGAGGGATTTTTAAAAGCCCAGTTCAATTATATCTGCATGATAGGTGATGAGGAGCGACAAATGTATCAGACATGTTAGCCAAAATTACCTGTTGTTAAGTAATTCAGGCTGTTAATTTAGCTTTTAAACACAAAGCTACTACTTCAGACACTGCTGCCATTTAATTAGTTTCACTACCGACTAAAAAGGGAAATGAATGAGCTAACTAACGAATTAACTACTTAAGTCAGGCCTCTTCAATTATTTTTTTTGAAAGGTCAGATTTGAAAAAAGTAAAGTGCCAGCATGTTAACATTTTCCATGTCTGACCTGTTGGAACTTCAGTGTGTAAGTTGATGCTTATTTTTATTTTTTCTCCAGTTTATTATCACAAACATTATGTACAAAAGCACAGGCAAAACAAAGCACCTCTGTAATCCTTGATTAGAAGTAGTCTGCTGTTTTAGGAAACCCAATGTAGCATTTAACATCTCTTTTTTTTAAATTCAGTTTGACTCAAACAGCCTTTTTCACCTGAATTTTTTAATAATGTCTCTGTGCAGACATAACTAATGAATGGGCTAATTAGCTAGTTAACTCTCATTTGAAGACATAATTTATTTATAGTTTTTTGTTTCATATTTATAAATGATCAAAGGGTCAGACTGAAGCTGTTAAAGAGCAGATTTGACCATCCAGCCGTCAATTGAATAGGCCTGACTTGAGTGACAGATTATTCATTGAACAGACAAATGCTACAAACTTATGGGTTGTGTTTTTGTTGTGATAGACATGTATTGATTAATATGTCAGTTCATTTCTGTATGTTTTTTTTCATATTACATTTTAATTTGTTTTTTATAGTCCTTTAAGCCACCATGGCAGCTCTCAGGATGGTACTGGGTCTCTCGGTCTTTCCACCACTTTGGTCCAGACTGAAATATCTCAACAAATACTGGACGGTTTAAATTTTGCACAAACATTCATGATCCCCAGAGGATGAATCCTCATCAACTGAGTGATCCCCTGACTCCTCCTCTGCAGACCCTTTTTTCACTTTTGAGGTTTTGGTTGTGATGTATCAACAACTGTTGTATAAAGCAGCTGTAAAATTTGACATGCACATTCATGTCCACCTTTAGGATGAATTGTTTATGTTTAAATATCGCCACTAATGATTTGCATCAGAGTCAGCTGTACCTTGTGTTTAGAGCTAATTGTAAAATATTATCATATTATCATGCTAACACACTAAACTATAAGATGGTGAACATGTTTAACACTATACCTGCTAAACATCAGCATGTTAGCATTGCCATTGTGAACATGTTTGCTTAACAATGTTAGCATTTAGCTCAAAGCACTGCTGTACCAATGCAAATCACCATAGAACTGCTAGCATGGCTGTAGACTCTTAATCCTGTTTATTTTTTTAGTATTTTACTTAATTAGCTGAAAAGATGAACATTAGTGTGTTTGATGTTTGATGGGTGCATTTCAGTTACTTGGATTGCAATCTCAGAGGCCTTCAGCAATCGTCTGACAACTCTTTAGCCTCGAGGCACAAAAAGAGCCAATGTTTCAGGGCTAGACTGTCTGGGCCAAGATTTTCTCTTCAGTGCAACAGTCATTGCTTAAAGTCCAATTAGCAACTTGCTAAAGCAAATTGTAAGTGAACTGAAAGCAATTTGTGGAACACTTCTCCACACAAAATACAAATATTAATAATTTTTGTAGGTGTTTTTTACGTCCAGATGACATTTCGGGGCGAGTCGAGATAGGAACCTCAGACCAGCCTGGGGCAAGTAAAATGCCATATCAGGCAAGTAATTCTAGCACCTCGCTTGCCTGACCGAGCAAGTGATGAAAAAGAATTGATTGTTAAAGTCATCTTTCACGCAAAAAATGGCAGAAAATTCTATTTTCTGTCTCTCAAATATGGAGATTTCCCACTTTTCTCCATTTATTATCATGTTAAACTGAATGTCTTTATTTTTTAGTGTGACAAAACAAGACATTTATAGACATCACTGTGGACTAAAGAACTGTATGTACAAAAAAAATATAAATTAACATCGAACCCTGTAAATGTGGCCAACATTTTGCTCCCCACACAGACTGTTTACAGAAAACCAGAAACACTGCTGATACCAAAATCTTGTCCCTTGACTACAGATTCTGTATTTGTATGCGGATGTGTTTAAAGAGATTACTTGGTTTGAAATCCGGAAAGAACTTCTTTTTTCTCAGTAACGGCACATTTTAATGATGATGCTCGTGGAAAACATCTCTCAATTTCTTGATGTGACTCATACAAACATGTTTAAGTATTAATTCTGTTTTGTGGTCACAGATTTTTACCCCTGAGGCGATACTGTCTGTTTAGATACTTAAATCAGTATTGCTTGCTTACAGTAGATGTTTAATTATGGAGATCTCTCTCTAATTAGAATGAATTGATTAATTTGTTGTGGTTGTAGACCTATCAGCTAATGGTGGATGACCTCCCTCACCAGGATGTTCAGAGTACCTTAAAATAATGAAATACTGACCAAGCAATTACAGTGTGTGTTTGTGTACACACGTAATGTTTGTATGTCAGTCTCTAAGCAACAAAGATGTATGAGTTAGTGTTGTTTCAGGCATCAGAACAAATGCAACATCCAACTTTTAATGTTGAACGCAGCACTGACAGAAATGACAGAAATATAATGACGATGTCACACCAGAGACACACAAATATTTAGAAACGGTGCTGCGTTAACTGTGCTGTGTGATTTGAGAGAAACACACTCTGCCAAGAATCTGTGTTTTCCCACATAAAGGAAGAAGTGAAGTGCTTCAGGAAATCCTGATGCACATAACAGGTGGTACGTACAGTATGAAGCTCTCGTTGCTGAGTTGGCAGCGGCTCTGGTGAGAACAACTGCCGCGCTGAACAGACTCCAGTGTCAACATTCAGTCATATTAAAGCTTGGGTGTTACAGGATGCAATATAATACAATTGGAAAAACAGAGTTTTTTTTGTAACAAAGTGGTTGAACTCTGTGAACTGAGTGAAGACTTTTTTTTTGTTACAAATTTAAGTAACTTGTTCGACAAGTACACTCCGACACTTCAGAGGGGACAAGCGCTTCTTAAGGACGAAGGCTGAATTCAATTATGAGTCGACAAAGTGATTAAACTTTATAGACTGCAGGCTCTTAAATTTTAAGATCCTGGATGATAACCTTCAGATATCACCCTGTTTTATCAATGAGCATCTGAGTTACTGCTTATTTGTGAGTTGATAGCAGTGGTTCCCAACTTCTTTGGCCTCTGACCTCCTAAAGTGTTTGTACAACCTCTCATCACAGGCTGTATGTTTGAGCTGTGGACTTTTTTATGTTCATTTTTGGGAGATTTTATGCCTTAATCAATCCCAACACATCAAATACAGCAGTTTGGCCCTGTGCTTCAAACTATGAGGCTATAAGTACCCCTACAGGGTCATTTCTGGAGGTGCCCCTCTATATTATGTGTTGATGTGGTGTCATAAAGATTCAAGTCCATTTGAAGCCAATAGTCACCAATAATTTGTTTTTAAAACTTAACATAACTTACGTTATGTTCTCCTGTAACTTGCATACGTTAACTTATGTAAGTATCTTACTTATTTTAAGCACAATCTTTTCCTAAACCCACCCAAGTAGTTTTGTCTCCAAAACCTAGCCAAGTAGGTTTTGTGCCTTTATTTTGAAAATAGAAGCACAATTTACACATCCACTTCGCAAGACAGATGTGTAGATGAGGCAAGAGGGGACCAAAAAGTTTCAAGTTATCTCTGCTACACCATCTAACTTTCAATATCACATTTATTTGTGACGTTTCAGTACTAAACCTTCGACAGGCAAATGATTTGTAACAATGAGAAGCCATCTTAAAGCGATATTCCACCCCAGAATGATAGTCCAATCAATATGTACTCACATCGCGAGACTTCGTATTTCTCGCGAGATGTATCGCGAGACCTCCTATATCTCTTAATGGATGCACGTGTGAAAATATCACGAGATGTATGAAGTCTCGAGATACATCGACGCCATGTTTACATGCTACCTGGGAGGCTACAGTTGACATTTCGGCTAAAAACATGGTGTAAATGGTGTCTTTTGTGGTTAAATTTTAATGTTGGACACTTGGATTACACCACATGAGCAGGATGGAGACATTTTGTGTTTGTTTTGTGTTCTTTTTTTTTTTTTACATTTTATACGTGGTTGCCATTCACTGCCATTGGCTGCAACCCTGTTTTCTGCTGAAACTCCAGGATTGTTTTGTGAACTGAAGATCTTCACCCATCCTCACATCGGCACAGGGGTGAGTACATACTGAGTGGATTATCGTTCTGGGGTGGAATATCACTTTAAATAGGGAGTGGTTGTTACTCTGCAACCAAGTAACCAAACCAAACTAAACCAAATAATTTGCCTGATGACGGCCTAGTACTGGAACATGGCAAATAACTGTAACATTAAGTCAGACAGTACGAGGGCGTGTACTTGAAACTTTTTGTCCCTTTATTTTAAAAGTCTTCCTGCACGTTGCATATTTATTACTGTTAACTTGATGTGGAGCCCTGCAGGTGCAAAACTGACACTGGAGGGGTTACTACAGAGTCATAGTTTAAAGCATGGGGCCACTGACTAAGCTGCTGTGGTTGATGAGTTGAGAATGAGAACATGTTGCTTTAATTGGACAGCTGACAGTTGAGAAATGATACACAACAAGAGCAGAGAGGGATGGGAAGTGCAACAAAGCTTCCCAGCTGGACACAAATTACAGTTGCGGTTTGTGGACTTGCCCATAACCCGAAGGGCTGTGAACACTTCAACTAAAGAGTGATTTTTGCTTCTCACATTGATTTATTTGTGTAATATCTAGAGGAAGAACAAAGAAGAAGAGTTTTCTTCTTTCTTTTTTTTTTTTTACAATAAAATAAAGATTACAGAAAAGTCAAAGATCTAAAAGTTTAGGAACATGCTTTTTTCCCCTTTCCTATTGATTCAATCATCTTTTGATACCTTGGATAAGACTGGACTTCCAAGTTAGGAATCCCTGCTTTAGAGCATCAGTTGTATCTGTATTCCCTGGATGAAAAGATCAGGGGGAAGGAGATTCAAAGAGACTCACCAAGATCGTCACAGCAGACCTCCATGGAGTCAGAGGAACAGTCACTGAGATCGTCGAGGGAGGCATCTGGGTCCTCATGGACCTGAAACCTGCAGGAACAGAGATAAACACATTTTAATGGACTGAAAAACAAACAAAACACAGACTAATATTTGATTCACTGAACCAAGACTCCCGCACACTGTCTTCTTCACCTCCAATCAGAAAGATTTGATGATGTTTTGGTACACAAACCTTCATCAAGTGTTGGTATTAATTAAACAATATTATACAAGAGAGAGTGCTTTTGTAAGCATCATTGAAGTGCTAATTATGATGGTAGAGGTCACCTTTGATTGCAATATTGTGATTATACAACAGTTAGCAACAAAATAAAAGAGAGAATCAAACTGTATTCATATTATGCAGCAATTTGCTCTCAAAAAAAACAAAACATCTTGCTAGTGTTATCTCTGTTTCGCAGTCTGGAAAAGAATGAGTGAAATCACTAGACTACCATGTAATAAAACAGAGTTATCTACTCCAGCAAGTAGGCTGACCCTGACAACCAGCAACAGAGACGATTTTTTAGTCCCTGTTGAGTCAGCAGCTAACTTGAGCTAATATTAGTGCCTTCTAGAGATTGTGGGATTTCATAAATTGACTAAATACCACACATTCAAACATGAAACTGCTTTGCTAGCTCAGTCTGGTTGTAACTAAGATATCAGCAGGAAAAAAAAGTTCCATAAATTTCACATGTACTTTAAGGCTGGTAGTGCTGCGTCACAGACCTTTTAGCACAGCTGATGGAGGATGCACAAACTCCAAAGCTAGCTAAAAACATGATGAGATTTGGAAATGATTACATCTAACATCATCTACATCTAATATTCTGCTTCAGTCCGTATTTGTTGGTGTTGATCCTTATAAAAACAACATTTTCACTGTGGTCACAAAACTGTTTGCTCTCCAGCTTCTCATAAACGAGGAGGGCCACACCTGTACTTACTGCACCAATCTAACAGCAACCTAAATTATATTCATTAATGAAAGATGATGTAATTATTCTATAAATGTCACTTTAACAGCTGCAACAAATAGCCTAGCAGGAGGTCACGGTCTATATAGGCTCACTGTGGTTTGTGATTTACTTTCATTAATAAAAACATTTTAAAAACACCCACCCTCTGGGCAAAGTAATATTTTTAGTGATGAGTACAGTGTGCTTGCCATGCTGATTTGATCATGACCTAAATGTCTAGTTGACCAATCAGATTGCTTGGTCAGACATACTTGTTGAATAATTAAATATCTCTGATTGCGTGTGAAGCAGACTATGCAGGAGTCTTTTTGTTCAGTGTTGTTGATCTATGGTCTTCTCCTATGCATCTATCGATCTACGGGCGTGCAAAGGTTTTGCTCTTGGATTAAGTGCTATTAAATGTGAAAATACTCTTTTTTTTCACACAGAGATGATGATTTATAAGAAGAAGCATGAAGATGCCCGAGGCTGCATCATATTTGATGCACCCGAAAAATAAACTGCAGTCTGCTGCTTATCTTCCCATCTTAAAAGGTGAAACACTGCCCTCACCTGAACCTGAAGGGAGCCACAGCGGCCATGTTGACTTTTCCTGGCTCACTCCCTCTGCGCGCCATGTTGAAGGTGTTAGGAGAAGACTTTGATCTGTTGCTGGACATCCCTCTGTCTGATGCTTGCAGGTCCTGGTTGGAGATGTTCCTCACATCTTTTTGGATGTTCATCATTCCAGCTGTGGACACCGCTGATATCTCATTCCCATTCGTACCTTTAGAGTACAGCAGACGTCCTCTCCCCTGACCTAACTGGACGTTTGCAGAAAGACGACACAGAGCATCGTCCTCAGCCTCATTGTCCACACTCCTCAGGCGATATTTTCCAAAAGTCCAGTTCTTGTTGGTGCTTCGTCTCAGCTGGAGGTCTCGCAGAGCCTTGTGGGTCAGCGTGCTGCTGCGGAGGTCCAGCGTGTCTTTAGAGCGCGGGGCTTCTCTCTTTGGTATCTGAGGGCTGCTGTACGCCGAGCACGTCCCATCGGTTCGCTCTGTAGCTGCTGGGCTTCTGTGAGAATACATGCCGGCTTTCTGCTGCAGCAGGTGATTCTTTAAAGCTGTACCTCTCAGCAGCTCTGCAGGACCCGAGGACACAGAGGAGGAAGAGTAGGAAGGCCTTCTTTTAGCAGTGGGCTGATACTGAACTGTGGGATTGGTGTGGCCACCGTATTGTTGTTTGGGATCCATCTTGGAGAGAGGCAACATGCTTCGAGGTAAAGGAAGACTGGAGCTGACACCTGCGTCGCTCTGACTCTGAGATATGACTTTGATATTCACTCCACCGCTCATGGTTGGTGACAGTCAGACTGAGATCTGGAAAAGAAAGACAGGAATTCAAATTTAGAACAAAATCTTGGCCTGACAACAGCTGGCTTCTTTGTTTTAAGGTTTTGGTTTTACTCAAAGAATATCATTAAAAAAAAAGAGGCGCAAAAATGTGAGGAACAAAAGAAGCAGCGACTATCTGAGCACTACATTTTACTCCTGAACCTTATTAGACTGAACAGGAAACATTTCAAACCTCTTCTTCAGACGAATATTAACATGACAAAGGGAGAGGTACAGCATAGAGGCGGCACAAAAGTAATGACTTAATGCTGATGTCATGATTAACCAATCAAGCAAAACATTTTAATCTCTTTCCACAGAGCAAGATGCATTTTCAAAAAAAAGAAATGGTTGCAAATTCAGTTATCTTAAAAATCATAAAAAAATACAAAGACAGAAGTCAAATAAACACACATGTTAATGTAGTGCAACCAGGGACATATTGTGGAGTAAATGCAGTTCATCTATTTTCAGATTAACTGTATCAGTCAATGAGGGGAAACAACAATGGGTCAGTTTACCCACCTCTGTATTTACCACTACACCCCTGAGTACAACAATACTTGAAAGATTGAACATCCCTCACTACTGTAACTCCAAAATGACAGATTTAAAGATATGATGATTTAAGAGGTGTTAAGAAAAGCTGCTAATATATGCCAGCTGGTCACAAGGTCAGTTATTTGTAAGATACATGAACACTTCACATTTGCAATATTATGCAAACAAAGTCAGTTCTTTACAAGCTTTTAAATCAATATTCAAGAAGGGTTTATTTATACTGAAGGCAAATTCTCTGCCTGCTCCTTATGATGGTTTTAAAGTAAAAGAAAAATTTTGAGGTTTTGGGAAATATGATTATTGTCTTTTTTTTGCTGTGTATTAGACAAAAAGATTGATTCCACTCATGATAATTACGATAAAGCTGCTGAAAGCTGCCGGCTAACTGAGCTCAGCACAAAGACTCTAAACAGCGAGAAACTAGCTACACGGCTCTGTCCAATGGTAACAAAACCAAATTAAAGGGGAGGCAGACACGAGCTCCCCTGAAAAAGATTTGTGAATCTCTAAAATATTGACAATGTAGTATTTTTTGCCATGCATTTCTATTTTTTTTTTCGATAGAACACCTTGAAAAAGTATAATTATTTGACACAATTTTCGATACCACAGGGAAAATTTGGCTCAATGCTGAAGGCATAAAATTTTAGATTTTTCAGATAAACATAAGGCTTTTTTGGGGAGGTTGGGAGTTGCCTTTAATTAATAGGACAGCTGAAAGGCAGGAAAGGAGGAGAGAGAGTGGGAGAATGACATCTGGCAGAAGGCCGTAGGCGGGAGTTGAACCCACGAGTCTCAGTACATGTGGCAAACAATCTACCAACTGACCTACCAGGCCACCTAACAAGACTTACACATGACAATGGATATGGCAAATGAGACAAGTGATGAGAAAAAGACACACTGTGAGTAAGTGAGAGGAGGTGGGACCATGTGGGCACCGCATCCCTGTGTGTGTGTGTGTGTGTGTGTGTGTGTGTGCATGTGTGTGTGTCCGAGAGAGGAGAGTGGTACAGTGCAGCTGGTACATCAAAGCACGACAGCACCACATTTTGAACTTCACTAACTTTAATTCAAAGATCAGAAAGAAAAAAAAAGTCCAAACTTTCTTAGTTCAACTCCATCTGCACGCTGCAGAGCCATTTCTCTGTTTTGTAGTCTGCATACAGATATCACACCAGGTATCATAATATTTGGTTTTGATACCTGTGTGGAGGATTGATTAACTGATTATTGTACTGTCTATCCGTTTAAAAATTTAGCTCCGCTTAAATCCATGATATAGTTTGCACACTGACAAAATCCACCTACCAGCACCTCTAAAGCTTAGTACAGCGCTAAGTAAAGTAAATAATGACTGTGATTTACTGAGAGTTAGAGTTCTTGGTCGGGACCACACTTGAAACATGAGAGTGGTATTAAAAGGTCTAGTTTCATATAACTTTTTATCAAGAGCATTTTTCTACTAATTAACTTTTCCTTCAAGCCAACATGACACCATCACAGTTTGGAGTTACCTCTTAAGTTAATTTAATAAATTAATTTCCAAGCTACTGCTAATTCCAAATGCCAGTTTAAGACTTCTACCATAAAACAATAAAGGACACTGATAAATAAAAAAAACAAACAACAGACCTTTTTCACACCAGCCATTTTGAAATGAAATAGTCGTGCATACACAGACTAATTTCGGTTCCATTCCATTCGGGTCAAACAGAGTCAGGGCGCTGCTACAGTATTGTGCATACTGGCTTACTGGAAAGGCTCTGCTCACTAAATGGAACAGGACCTTTATTGTATCAGTGGTAAGACTTGTGTTCACCCTACTATTTCATATCAACATGGCTGCCGTGAAAAAGATCTATTGTTAGTCGAAAAGTAAAATATGTTTGCCATATTCTGCAGGTCTATAAAACACTCGGCTGTGGACGTCCATCCTTGCTGTATACTGTGCGTGATGGACAACAGGCTTTCATTTAAGATTGATACTGTAGAAAATCATGTAATGCAGCTGTGCATTCCAGGGCGTCTGCCTCACAGAGAGGAGGTTTCTCACCAAAGAGGTACTGACTACATGTGAATAAGTGAGTGGGAAAGAAGAAAGAGGAGAGGATGGTTTGTGGGGAAGGACCATTATACCATCACATATCAATTACAACATTAAAGTAGCCTTAAGGTCTGAGATCCAAGTTAGTCACCAGTTCAAATTCCTCAACTGGGAGAAACATTGAAATGAAGAAAGTGAATAAAACTCCTCATCAAATGGTGTGTAGATGACTTTTAGTTGAACTCTTAAGAGAAGAAGTAAAGCAGCGGATAAAAGACATAAATCATAAAATAATAATATAACAATTAATTGAAACCAAAGTGTCTGTCAGGAAAAATTAATCTATTAATCTAAATTACACTGTATTTAAAATTAGATTAGAAACAATCAAACAGCGTAACAAAAAATCAATCAAAGCATCAGCTGCATCTCAAAAGACACCATATGTTTCAACAGCTTTTCCTAATGTATTCCTGGTCCTCCAGTGTGAGACATGCTGTGAGACCCAGTGACAGACTGACACCACTTGGCACGTGCAGCAGGAGAACGGCTCCTTTCAGGCCGTGCCAGCACCGGCTGTCCCCACCCCGGCCCCGCAGACACCACCTCTCCCTCCAAAGATATAGTGGTGGGGGCCTCCTCAGTCGCCCAACTCCATCCCCTCCATCACCTCCATCCGTCACCGTCATCTAATACTGATAATTGATAACATTGGAGCATGACCCCGATCTTAAGGATTTATTAAAGCTGACAGGACTATAGTGTTTTGGTTTAATACTGTTTGTGTGGGGAAAAAACTTGTTACTTCCATGTGAAAACACACTATATCAGAACTTAGTCACCAGTTAGCACATAATCTACCACTTTTCCTCTTAACGAATATATTAAAATGACCAGAGTGAAGGATTTACTTTAGAAAAAAAACACAAAAAGGGCCATTGTTGGGTGTTCAGGGCTACTGTAGAAACATAGTGGTTCAACATGGCAGAGTCTGTGGAAAAGGACACACACCCTCTGTAGATATAAATGGCTCAAAACATGATTCTTATCACAAGTGATTATGAAAACATACTTATTCCATTTCTGTCATATTCTGCCAATAAATCCCCAAAAATCTTATACACTGAACCTTTAAGCAGAACAATTATTAAGATTTACTCTACCACCTTTTTACATTCTTTATTTTGTCTGAAGTCCTAATATTATAATTCTGGTACTTTAAACTTATTGGTTGAACACCTTATTCTGCACATCCCACTTTCATGAAAAAGTCAGATTGGCATTTTTACTACATCAGACCTTCTAACATTTCTGTAACACTTCTAACATGGCACAAGGGCGGAGTTTTGTGTCAGGTGGAGCTGAAACAGTTAACTGATTCATTGCTCCAACATTCGATCTGCGGATCAATAATGATTTTTCAGAAACAAAACTGCTAACCATTTTTTTTCTTGAATGTATTACATTAAATTTGCTGCTTTTTTTCATTTTTTAAAATCACTGTAAATTCAATATCGCTGGTTTTGGCCTTTGGAACTTGTAGACATAAAGATTTGTCAAAAAACAATCTGCAGATTAATCGATTTAAACAAAAAAGTTAGTTGCAGCCCTACTGTTGGATTCATGTAAGGACAGCAGAAGAATAAGGTCTTGTTAAATATTCTGAAGCATTTAGAATAATAAAACTCTTACACACTAAGAAAAGAAAACTGTTTAATAAACCACAAAACAATGTAAATTAGCTTATTTTAAGTTGTTTAAGGGGTTTCTTCTCATGGAGGTCAATCTATAAAGTTTTTTTGTCTGGAGAAATTTTTTATTTTATTGTGTACAAAAATTATTACAATGCCCTTAATATGCCAAAAAAATTACAGCTACTTCATCTCTACTGTGGTCACGTGAGACCTTTTACATGTCTGTTAGTCCTGAAAAAGAAAAAGGATGTTGCTTTTCCTGTTGGTTTTTTTTTCGATTTCTTTCAGACCCAAAAGTGAGCGTGTACGTAGAGAGTGTTGTATGATGAACAGATTGTAAAGCCTCCAAAACAAAATCGTTTCATAAATAAATAAACTTGACTGTATACTTTTTAATCATCTTAAATAATGTATGCTGTAAGCTAAACTAAAATCTACAGTAGTCACATTTGTGTCCCTGAGCGCCCTCATTCCTTAAATAACTCTCCTCCTCATGTCTTATTTATGTGACGTGAAGCCCTGAAACAACCTGATGTGCATGACAAACACTGCTCCACACACACACACACACAAAACACACACGTACACTCATAGACACACGTAAATAATAGGGCTGCACAATTTGGTAAAAAAAAAAGTCATATTGCAATTATTTGACTGAAATTGCGATACGTTATACGATTAGTGAAAAAGATCAGCTTTGCATTATAATGTTCATGTTTATTGAAAAGAGAAGATTATGATGATGTGATATTTATTGAGGTCTGTACCAAACAGACCTCTTCATCTGGAGAACAAGGATTTTAAGCCAGGTCATCTATGCAGCACTACTGTACCTTATTACAATGCTGTTTTCTCATACATGTTTCCTTTCTCAAAAAATTGCGATTTGGCTCTGGTTCTGCGATTTTAGATATTGCACTTGGCCATATTGCAATTTTATTGCAATTAATTGTGCAGCCCGGGTAAATAACACAAGCATGTGCATTCAACAGAACAGGAAATGACATCTTATGGTTGAAATCAAAGTTAACAGTAGACAGTATATTACAGTACGGAAAAGCATGCAAATTCACATAAATGTCAATGACTTATTTAGCTATAGCAAACAGAATTTGCTTGGAATGATTATTTGGACAGCAGAATTTTGAAAAATTATGGTGATATTTAATCATATTCTGAATAAATTCCACTGAATGTCAATAAAAGCCTCAAATAAATAAAATATGAAGTGTTCTCTGAATCTAAACTGACAGAACTAAATGAGACAGGGTGTGTTCGTCTTACCTGAGCAAATAAATGTCCAACCAGTCTTAGCCGTCTTCAGCACAGAGACAATAAGACGACAGCAGCGTGGTGCGGTGCAGACTAACTCGCTCTCGAGCTACACTTAACATTAGGATGCAGCCTACAGTTAACACAATTTAGACCCACGTGCTGCTTTAAAGTAAGTGGGGGCAAATCGATGCTGGGCGACAACGAGACAGACAGAGGGATGAAGGGAAACTCCATGTCTTCACATCCCCTACAGCTCCACACACACACACACACACACACACTAGTGTCACTCTCACATACACACACATTTCACCCATTATGAACAGATATATTAGTGACTCATACTTCGATCTGTCTCTGGTGACATCATGCTTTGTTTTCCCCCCAGGGCTCATGTTTCTGTGACAGTCTGAATGAGACTTTGAGCTTCTTTTCAACATGCCATCATCAAAGCATCCAGCCTGCAGCCGTACGAGGAGCTAAAACTGCCCCAGTCTTCCAAACCTATAATCAGGCCGAGGGCCAGACTAAAGATACTCGTACAGACCAACAACATGTCGGCGTGGGATCACTTTACTCTGGTGAAGTCTCCAGTCTGCAGTGCCAAAGGGTCTGATACTGCACTCATAATTCATCAGAGCAGCCTGTTTTCTAAATCCTATAAATCCACTTTGGAAGAAAAATGGATGATGTCTTAAAAAGTAGCTGACCAAATCTGGAAATCATCATCAGAATTCAGTGAACCCTTTCAGGGCGTGTGATGTCTTCTGTAAATACTGATTTGTTTTTTTTTGCTAAATGTCATCTTGTGAGGTGTCACTTTTAAAATTCAGGGTGCCACAGAGGCTCACTCTCTGTATCTGTATATGTTTAACCAATAAAACGTTAATGATCTGTCTCTGTATTAAACAGAAGACCAGAAGTGGGCATGGTTTATTATTTTCTCACCTAATATTCATTATTTATCCCTGCCAGGAGATCATGCAATCACCTCCTCTCTCTCTGTGTGTGTGTGTGCGTGAGTAAGTGAGTGTATGCGTGCAGGATCAACAGACCTGCATTTTGTCCAGAGCTAATCCTGCATAATAATAATAATACTAAACTGATCAGAAGGACCTCTGTGAGGCACAATTCTTGGAAAACCTTCATGGCTCCACGTTGCCGACAGCCGTGGCCACAGACATTACAATGAACCTAATATCTCACGAATGCCTTGAGGGGATTTCTTCAAATTTTACACAAATGACCACTTGGACTCAAGGATGATCTGATTAGATTTTGGTGGTCACAGTGACCTCGCTAAACTCTCAGCTCTCTATCAGTCCTGTGTTCTCTTCTGTAAAAATAGTCTCTAAGTGAAGACAGCATGTTTCTGACTGGAAATTAGTCACTGGAATCACACATGTTTAGTGATAACCTCCCATTTTGCCAAAAAAAAAAAAAAAAATACACTTAATACCCTTGATTAAATTCCTTCAAAGTTACAGGTCAATATAGTGGTAAGTTTTGTATTAGATTCCTTCAAAGTCTTCACTACATACATTATACGAGTCTGGACAGACACGGATGTAAACTGCAACATGACTGGCTGGTGGAGACAGAGTACAACTGTGAGGCAGTAATTCTGTTTTCTGATTGCTCTGTTTTATACAACCATTGATAGCTGATGTCTCACTCCGTCCACCAGGGGCTCCAAGCGATCAACAAAGTGATCATCTTGTTTCAGGACAGCGTATGTGATGGTCATGTTAATGTTGGTGGAACTTTGTAAATCTCAGCTGGTTGCAGCTGCCTGTTGTGGTGGCATTGCAGCGGGTGCTTCACCATCTGTTGTCTAGCAGTGATCTGCACTCTATTGGGTGACCTCTTCTAGTTTTTATTTTTACTGAAACTAAGATTTATGCACTAAACCCCACCACCACTACTCTTTTCACTGGGGGACACGGATCAATTAGAAACTGAAAAAATGTTTCATGAATTGAAAGATTCACTTTTGCAGTGGAAATGGGAACTAATTACAGTAAAGAAATGTAAAAAAAATATCCTTAAGTTGAGGGAACTAATTTAAAGTGTAATGATGTGGTATTGGTGTAAGAAATATGTATTCATATATATATAAAAATGACATTCAAATTAGCCTGTAACTTAGCCATCTAAAGAAGATCATGCTCAAAATGTAAAACGCTGTCTTTCTTTTTTTTTTTTTTTTTAACTTTTTCACACAAAAATTTTAGCAGCATTTTTGATCGGTCAGCACCATTCAGACTTTCAAAATGACATGTAAATAAACTGCATAAACTGCACTCACGTTGTAGCTACTCTTCACATGACACATCTGCCTTCATGGCATGGCACCCACTCCATATCTGACCCGCTGATTTTGGCCAATATTGGATCAGGACATCCCAAACTGAAATTAAGTACGTGCATAATGTACTTAGATGAAAGTAAAAAGCAGTACTCTGAACATTAGTGTGTTACATTCTGGAAATATATTTTTCCAATATAATAAAGAGCAATAAGAAAAACATCACATTATTTGTGCTCTCCTGAGTAACGGATTCAGATTCAGGTGCATCCCTACTTTAAAACAGTTAAAGTTTAGTTTCACTTGCAGATGTTTCACAGAGCCGAATGTGTCCCTGCTGTTTCAGTCTCTTTGTGTTCCAGTTCCAGCTGAGCACCGATAGATAATAGAGTTGAACGAGTGCATCATTATCTACATAATTCAATTTTCTCAAGACTGTTGTACTATCTAGTTTTACAAGAGGCCTGATCTAATTTTTATATATAGCACCAAGTCCCAGATTCTTGATTTTCACTGCTTCCTCCTTTGTCCTAGCTTTTTGTCCAAGAGGAATTCTGTCGGGAAAACATGGACTGAGGTCAACTCACACACTGGAACAAAAGATGTACACATGTGCACACAAGAATTACACAAAGACACATTCACGTGCACAGATGAACATGCAGCTGGACAGAAGTAAAGCACGGCTCCTCTTACATTTGGCTGATGGCACACTGTTAGGTGACACCAGTCCAGACTTTGTGTTTCCATTGTTTGTGACAACTAAAAAGCTACATTTGTGTTCAAGTTTTCCCTGCAGCAGCACTTTTTTTCAGCTGGATACTGAGACAACAAAACAGCTGGGAATTCAAAGCTACAGTTTTTTGATCTGTCAAGACTGTTTCTGTCTTTAGTTTTATCTAGAATGGAGTGTTTTTTCCCATCAGTCCAGTTAATTATGATGATGGATTTGTAGACAGAGCTGAACATTAACAAAGTGGAGCCAGAAGAGCATTTGAATAATCTTGTTAATTTAACATTAAAACATGAGTGCTGCACAAAGACATTTTCAGAAGTAGTGTGGCTCGAGGGATAGAAATGTCAGTCTGTTCAACTCTTTGGTCCACAGTTATTTAAATTCAAAGGGGCTTTATTGGCATGGGAAACTGAGTTTTACAAGTGTGAAATTAAGTCCAATTCAAAATGTGCATAAATCTCAACAATATCCCATCATATGTAATATTATACAAATGTTAATGGTCCCCAGAGGACAGAGACCTCTGATGTTCCCACATTGTGCCACTGGCAGGTTAAAATTTTTGGTTTAGAGTGAAATATCTGGAGAGAACACATGGTGACTCTGGTAGTCTATATGGCACCACATTAAAGAGAAAATTCACACTTTTTATGTGGATGTCCAGTCAGTGTTAGCGGTAAATGTTGTCAATTGGAGCAATAAATGCTATATTGTTCTCCTGTTGAAAAACCTGTTGTTTTTCCTGCATCAGTGATGTCTCGGGCTGACACCTTGTGGTCAGTTGGTCGACTGGCTGACTGGTTGTTCGTTTGCTCTTATCCAACCAATTCTCACTGGTCAGACAGCCGCTGGTGTGACTTTAGTACGGAGAGAAACGTCTCATAATCCATTATGGTCAGCGGGGAGGGACACAAGCAGACCTGATGTACTTAATTTCTGAGTGAGAGGCTATTTACTGAACATTTTCTCAGCTCCAGTATAATGACACCTTGTCAAAGTACCAGCACAAGACTCAGAGCTCAGAGGACAGAAGAGTTGAGTGGATGAAAAGTTTATTGAGCGCCTGCCGTTGTCGGTTCAAGTTCAACTGCAGTCCGTGACCTGACTTCAGAGCAGAAAGCTGTGAGTTTTGCCCTGTTGTTGCTGTTTTACTGTACTCTGTAAGTTATCCTGTTGAATTTGGTGCTAGCATGTTGCTAATGTGGTTACTCTCACAGGCTGAGGCACTGTTGGAATAACTGTGTAATATTGTGCGACAGTTAAGATAAAACTTTGTGAACCTTTAGGCCTCATTTGAAGCCAACTAAATAACATGAGCAGGCAGGTTAGTGTTTTTATAAAATAAACAATAAACCCAGATAATAAGATAAAGCCAGTCATGTTCACCTCTAGATGAAAAACACCATCATAAGATCAAAATTTGACTTTGTCCCAAACTATGATCAAAACTGCAAAACTAATGACATTCCCATCAGCCTCACTTGTACCTTATGTTCAGTGCCAATTAGAAAATGTACCTGCTAAACATCAGCATGTTAACATTGTCACTGTGAACATGTCAGCATGCTCATGTTTGCTCAAACCACCACTGTGCCAAAGCACAGCCTCACAGAGCCACCAGCATGGCCGCAGACTCTTATTGTAGCTCAAGTTAATTGTTTTTGGCTTACTGCGAGTGTCAAAATCAATTTGAGCAATTTGACTGAATGAAATATGGCAGCCATCTGTATTTGTATGCAATTAAAACTGCAGTCACTGACACTGACAAGAGACACTGTCACTGGTACATTTGGAGCTTTGGCCACTCAAACCTCAGATATATGTACAGTTCGTAAAACAAAAACATGCGATGCAAACAGGAAAAAGCGTTACTATCATTACTGTTGTGTCACACTGTAAACTAGATAAACTAAATAAATGTACAACAATCTTTTAATGTTTTTTTAAAAATCATAATCATTTGTAGGTAACAATAAATCACCTTCTATGTTGTTTAACAGAAGCTGTAATGTGTGCACAGCTGCTTTTTGTGATCAAATTACTATCATGTTCTCATTCACCTGCCATTCTGAACATAATGTCATCTGATCTTCTGCTTGCTGCCAGACAAACGTGGATTATTGTTTCACACGATCTCAACTGCATCTTCGTGCTCTCCCTGGACAAAATTCTGTTTTTCAGAAAAAGAGATAAAGCTGTCTGAGATAGTTATAACACCATCTCAGACAATAAAGTTTGTACAGCTACGTGCTCCCTGCTATAGAATTACATTTCTTCCTAATGGCATTGCTTCTGCAACATCGATAATAGTACAAGTCTCCCTCCTCATCCATCACACAGTGTAATAAAATTATAGCACACTGCGGCAGCACTCCTCTGCAGAGAGAGTGTGTGTGTGTGTTTACTTATAAAGGCATGTGCTTTATGTAAAACATGTGTTTCTGTGCTGTCATCACGTACAAACATGTCACTTCATGTATTTTTGTCACGTTTTGCTGAACATCATTAGTCAGAGATTAGCATAAAACCATTAAATACTGGCATATTGTTTTTTTCCATGAAAGCCTACTGTACTTTTTGTGGCACGCGAGATTAGGGTGGGCATTTAGGCGGGTGAGTTAATCTGTTGGCCCATTACAGGGATTTATCCCCTATAAGTCACTTTAAGTGATTAACCATGGTCAGTAAAGCCATGACAACATCAACACCCTGACATGCTTCAGCATCAGGCAGCTGTGTCCTGTTTGAAAACACTAAATGTTAGAAATAATTCAGTCAAACTGAAATTATTTTAAAGGGTACAGTCCAGTTGTGACAAAAAAAAATCTGCCATTTTAGAGCCGCTTCTTTCACAATGTAAGTCTGATATGATGTAAATGAGCAAATCAGTCCTCCAGTCACGATCAAAGAACTAATTTAACTTAATGAGAAGCAACAAGATTGCAATGGTTAATATTTTATTGGCCTCATACTGCACTTATGATAAGACTGAATTAGTTGTTAGATACAAACATGAAGCCTTTATTGGAGGAATCATCATGATTTAATAGTTAAATAGCAGAATACAGAGCAGTACTACAGCAGTTGTACCTTACGTGTCACTTGTACGGATTCACCATTTTAGACACTTGTTTTTCATTCCCACATGCTTTTAGAGACAATTTTACAGCTGACCACCAGAGATAAAATAAAGTGCAGTTAACCACCTGTTGCCAAGGGACCAGGTTTGGCAGCCGCTGACTATGTAAGAATCTGCAACAGAACTACAGACTTCAGGTACAAACAATATGCTCTCCACATTCAAGCTTTTTTTTTGTCTACAAGTGTTATTACTCGCTTATTCTTAAGACTTGGGCCAAAACCGCATTTTGAGGGGGTCAAATTTTTGGCTATTAGACTTTGTGACGGGCCAAACTCCTAGTGATAAAAGTTTTTTATTAAATGAAGACGTTGATTCTGTCAGATGGAAAACCTGACTGAGTTGAGGTCCTACAGAGTCGACAAAATGTTACTTTCTTTTTAATTTCACAGCATAGTTGTAGTGAGCAGCCATATTAGTAGGACTTTTAGTAGCTAAGAGTCCTCTTAACACTAGTAACAGAACACAGGGGCTACGTAGTTTACATGTTATGGTTGGGACACATCTGATGGCACTATAATTTAATTAATTTGTTGAAAAATTAATTTTAAAACCAGGAGGCGAGACAGGGGTCCTTAGGGTATAGCTAAACCTTTTTAATGCCTGATTAAATTATGTTTTTGTAAAAATCTGACGGAGTTGACTGAAATCTGGGACACAACTATAAAGGGGCAACATTTTCATTTTATAATAGCACTTTTTTATACCTAAATTAACAGGAGGTATGGTTAGTTTTAGATTTTAAAGGCTTTTAACACATTTTTAAATTGCGTGAAGTTGTGTTTTCTGGTACAGAGCAAGTTTAGAAATTGGTTGGTATTAATCATTTTTAAAGTTTTTTTTAAAGGCCATGACTATTATTTTGGCACAAACACTGACTTAATTACCATGAAAACTGTACGTGACTGTTCTAATTATTCAGGATGGTTGTTCTGAGGACTTCTGTCAAATGGGTTCTGTATAACTGTATAGCTATAGAAACTGTATAGCTTATTTAAAAAAAAAAAAATACACCAGACAGCAGAGGAAAAATTTGGCCATTTGAACTATCAGTGCCTGTAGCTTTAAATCTAAACAGGGTCAGTGAGGCCTTTTCATATATAACGTCCCAGGTTACATTTCTGTTCTCACATAAATTATTTCTTTTAACCTGACAAAAGTAGACATCGTCTCAGAAGGATCAGAAAACGGATCATAAGCAGTGCAGGATGTTGTATTGTAGAATCCCTGATGCTCTGAAACAACCTGCCTCTGCAGTTACATGCTGCTGTTATGCAACTGACACAGTTCTCTGAGGTGAACTGTAGCTCATGTAGGAACGGGAAGGCGGTCTAACACAGCATACTGCAGCGCTGTGATGATGAGTCAAAGTGTGGGCAGCTGTCTGTGGCGGACCTCAGTCCTGCGAACTCGGTCAATAGAACATGTAGGAGAAGAGAAATGCATCAGAAATATGCTGGAAACTCTCCAAACTGTGCAGCAACAACACCTAAAATAGTTCAAGTGATTCAGTTCATGCATAAGCAAATAAAACACGCTTTTTCACTTTCATCCTCGAGGCACACAAGAAAAAGACTGCAGTCAGTAAAAATGTGTGCAGCTTTCTCTTTCTCTGTGTCTAAATCCTACTGAAAACATATCAATGGTGACCTTTGATGTGACATGAAATTACATAAACATGTGAATCAGGAGCTAAATTAAAAGTAAAATGTAAAAGTTCTCAGCCATATCATAATTTGTTGCAAAAGAGCTGTAATGATTGGTCAATTAATCAATTAGTCAATCAAAAAAAAATTTGTTGCCAATCATTTTCATAATCGATTGATCGTTTCAGTCATTTTTTCAGCAAATATGTCAAACATTTGCTGGTTCCAGCTGTTTAAATGTAAGGATTTACTGCTTTTCTTTGTCATTTATGATAATAAATGAGAAGTCTTTGGGTTTTGGACTGTTCTGATAATCAAAATAATCATTAGTTGCAGCCCTAATTGCAAATTTACCAGTTTTGTCAGCAAAGGCCTGTGATAAGTGATTTAATATCTGATTTCAAAGCAACATCAGAGGGATAACCATAAAAGTTGGTGCCTAAACTGGCAATAATACATGTAATTATTGATTTTTAGATATTTTTAATACATTATTGTTAGTCAGTGTTATCAGTTTAAAAAAAAAAAAAAAAAGGTTAATCAAGTTTATCAAATTAATTGAAAACTTTTCACTCTATTTTTCAGGTCACGTACATTTCATCACTTTCATTAATAGTTCTTAAGCATTTTGTTTTCAAATACTTTTTGTTACTCCCACCCTTGAGGCCACTTTCCTTAAATGATAAATGTCAATTTTGTGCTGTGAATGATGGAAAATGATTTTTAAAAAAAAGCTCAGTTGCCATCAAATCATGAAAGTTACAGTGATAATTTTATCACTCCTTTTTTTTATTTCACATCATTTTAGCACATGCATTTTCAGCAACTTCATTTTCATTAAAATTACGCATTTCAGCCTTTTTTTCAGCCTCTGAAACACTGAGGAAAACAGTGCTGAAATATCTCTTTCAGCTGAGTCTTATTCTTATTTGCAAGTGCTGAAGACTTCATTTGCTATTTTGTGATTTCTAGGTCAGCAACCTCACACCCTAAAGACATCTGAGTCGACGTGCCAGTTCTGTTGTTTGAGTGGCAGGTTTTCTTCCAGCAGCAAATGCAGAGGATGTCATTGATAATCCTACGTGCCCAACACACACACACACACACACACACACACACACACACACACACCTGTATGTACAAACATATGCACGCACATTTTCTACAGTGTCAGAGTCAGAATGACAGAAGTCTTTCCGTCAGTTGCCACAGTCAAAGTCACAGTTTATATGACCTATTGAGCATCTGCTCTTCTCATTGCTGAAAGCTGTCACCACTGTCAGCTTGTTTCACCAGCCAGTAGAGTAAACAGCACAGAGCTTCTCTTTTTTTATCCAGCACTTTGGGTAAAAAAACTGGAAAATGGTACAGTTTGCCAGGGTGCTGCAGGGTAATAATACCAAGCAGACAAGAATGGAGGTTTCCATTCATATCAAGGACAGTTCGCTCTACTATTGAAACACCTTTAGCCAGAAGGGGAGAAACTAATTAGTGAAAACTGCTTAAATGGTTGGAGTGGAAACCTGCGTACATATGGCTCTCAGTGGCACCACTGAGCTCGCTCTTTAATTCTGCACAACCAGAAATGACCAAGTGAATGTTCCCCCTCCATCTGTCAGTATTATCTACATCAGGCCAAACGCACACTTCCTCTTAGGAAGCACAGGAATCCTAGTTGAGTTATTTAAAGTCAGTAATTTATTTAAAGTGAAATGCCACACAAAGTGTCTCAGTACATTTTAAAGGAAACTGGACGAGGGACCTGTTATCTCCCAATGACCTCACTGTCCAAATCTGATTACGCTCAAATGAAATGTATCTCTTCACTGCTACACCTCTCTTATGTGATGCAACTCATAATGCAACTTGAACTGCAGCACTGTGGATTAAATGTCCTACAGTAAACAAACAAAGCAGAAAAATAGCAGTAGCAATAAGAAAATGTTCAATAGTTTCACTTGAATGCACTGCCCTGAGGCAAAGTCTACTAAACTTGATCTAAACAAGCTTTTGACTGTTATAAAGTGTAATACTATGTTATGTATGTGTCATACCCTATGAATAGTAATAAAACATCAAGTCAGTAATTCAGCAGATGAAGATCTAAGTTTGGATAAGAATCACACGCCACTGCATTGTGATTTTAATCTACAAATAAACCTTCATTCAACATTTTCTCTGCCTTCTGCACTTGTGAGTACACTGAGTTTTCACAGTAACGTTGTGTTTAATTCAATTAAACACGGGTCGACACTGAGATCAGTCTCACACTAACTAGACTTGGAACTTGGAACATGGTCAAACAGCCTCTACAATTAATAAAATGTTGTCACTTGTCATCATTGTGGCCTAAACTACAAAAAAACCCTGTTGTAAATAAACTGGACTTGTTCGCTGGCGTTCACATGACACAAACCAAAATGGAATGGTTGTCATATAATTCTGTCACTGTGAAGCTTTCATCTACTGTATCATCAGTGGTGCTGTCCACATCTGGATTTTAGACTTCGTGCTCATTTCCTGGAAACTGGTGAGACTGTTTAACTAAAAACACAGTCAGCTGTTCAGACACATACCAACAGCAGAGGACCTCCACCACGGCCGCCAGATGTTGAACTTCACACAGTCAGCGAGGCGTAAATCTCTGACATAACGTATTATAGCATCCATATTTTCTGAAAGACCCAAATACATCCCGCGTCTCCTTGATTATCTGTACAGTGTCATCACCAAGAGCCTCCCGTGTTCCTCCATCAGTGTCTGGTTTTAACTCAGTCTCTGTTCACTGGGGGGCAAACTGCACTCAAATGTCAGTTCTCCAGGGAGACGCTGTGTCTGCAACATGTCACTCAAACTCTGACAAGATGTTCACAGTGACATTAATTGTAACCTGAAGACTTAACACTGAAGAACTGCACTTTATTCTGAAGTTGAAGTTGAATTGTTTATATATTTGTATCTGACTACACTTCAAGCAACAAGCCAGTACTAATCATTATATATTTATTGAGGAAGACTACAAATAAAAACCTCAATTCCAAAACAGTTGGGACACTGTGTAAAACATTAATAATAACAGAATGCAATGACTTGCAAATGCTTTTTAACTATATTCATTGAATACAGTACTAAGACAAGATATTTACTGTTCAAACCGATAACTGGTTTTTGTAAATACACATTCATTCTGAATTTGATGCATGCAACACATTTCAAAAAAGTTAGGACGGGGTCATGTTTATCAGTGTGAAACATCACCTTTTCTTTTAACAACACTTGGTAAGTGTTTGGGAACTGAGGACACCACTTGTTGAAGTTTGAAAGTGAAATTCTTTCTCATTCAACAGTCTGAGGTTTCTGTTGTCGTATTTTGTGCTTCATAATGCACCACACGTTTTCAATCGGAGACAGGTCTGGACTGCAGTCGTAACATGTGCAGAATGCGTCTTGGCATTGTCTTCCTGAAATAAGCAGGAGCGTCTCTGAAAAAGACGTCTGGATGGCAGCATATGTTGTTCCAAAACCTGCGTGTACCTTTCAGCACTAATGTGACAGTTACTCACGATGCCATGGGCACTAACACACCCCCATGCCATCACAGATGTTGGGATTTGAATTTTGAACTGGTAACACTCTGGATGGTCTTTTTCCTCTTCAGCACAGAGGAAACAACATCCATGATTTCCATAAACAATCTGAAATTTGGACTCATCAGGCCACAGCACAGCGTCACAACTATTTCGGAATCCCTCTTGTAGTTTAAGGACACGACACCACACACCGCACTTCTTCTGTATTTAAATGAGTGTACTTGTTTTTCCAACAGACTAATGGACCAGAAACAAACTGTAGTGTAAAGATCACCCCTGACATTTACCCCCCAACACTATTCATGTTTGACATCCTTGCCTCTGGCAGCCATCACAGCCTTTGCATCAAAACAAAGATGAAGCCAAACCTCTGCACAGCACAGGAGTTGTTGTCTTCTCCTCATGTCACGTCTTGTTTTTGATCTCTGACAAAACTCTTGTCCTGAACGCTCCATACTGTATCACAGCTTTATATGGAACGCATAAAATATGTATCAGGTTTTCCGAGGCCAGCACACATGTCATTTTGGGTTAGCCTAGGTGGAACATGTCTGCCACTGGAGCGTGTCTGTGGACAAAACTTTCCAAACCAGACAAACCACACACACACAGACACACAGACACACACACACACACACACACACAGACAGTTGGATTCAGGACACGCTGAGACGTGGCATTTACGAGGAAACAAAAATCGCCCTTTGAACATGATGCTCCGCAGTATTTGTATTCCCATCCCATCATAACATCTCTGCGCATGCTTGTGCTGTAATATTATAATCATCATAATTATTTTGATGATATGTGTAATTTGAAATCATCTATGGATTTAGTGCGCAGCAGCCCAATATGACCACAATGCAATGATGAGAAGGAAGCTGCAGAGCATCTGCTTTACGTACGCAGAGCTCCGGAGAGTGTCTTGGACATGATGAAGGCTGTTGAGAAGAGAGAAAATTATGCCCTCAGCAGCGTTTCTCACCACCATAATAGACGTTGTCGTACCACAGGACACTATTTCTGTGTTGTCGTTCTGTAATTCGGAGTGACACTGAAGTTAGTTAAGTTCAAAAGTGCAGCAAGTACGTGCAGCAAGTTGCACGTATGATATATCTTTTTTTATTGACAATGACATCACCCACCATTAGTGGTGCTCACAGAGCCACGCATGGACTCCCTGAGCAGAATTGAATTACTTTACGGTCTGTATTGTGTACATCAGTGCATGCTATGGCTGGGTATAGAACTCCAATACCTTTTGGCACAAACCTAAATCTGTCGAGTTGTAGCAATGTACCTTCCAAAAACATGTATCTAAAGTAGTGATAGACCGATTAATCGGTCAGCTGATACAGGCCAAACTCTTGTGCATCCTGCTGTTAAAATTTGCCTAAATTTTCTCAATCACTGTCATCTTTTGTAAACTTTAGCATGTTTCTTCCATCCTAAATGACAACATATCTAATCTAAAACTGTTACGGCGTTCAATATATATTATATTCATAGAATAGTGCAGTTAAATTACACATGACTATTCCCTAATTTGAAAAACTGAAAAATATTGGTCATCTGCTAATCTAAATCTGAAATCGAGTGCTTAGTCAGATTCCTTCTTTACTGATTTGTTATGTTTAATATCCTGTGGAATATATATGCATGATGGTTTGACACGACATTTCAACATGGTTCCTAGAGGATGAATGCAAATGACTTGGTGATCCACTCTGGTGCCCAATACTTTTGTTTATGACTAAATACCTGTAAAATTAATGACATCCCCACCATCCACAGATCACTAACTAAGAAAGCAAGCATGGTAAACATTATACCTGCTAAACATCAGCATTAGCACTGTCATTGTGAGCATGTTAGCAGCCTGGTGTACATTAACATTTAGCACCTCTAGGCAAGCACCACTGCATTTATTTATAGCCTGACAGAGCTGCTTGTGTTGTTTGAATGATTTCTGATATAATCACACTTTTGTCCACTGTGACATTGTGTTATTTTACACATGGCAGTTGCTTAGTGTTTAGATGTTTTCTATTGGAGTGGCTTAGTGTGTCTTTTAAGTGTAAAACTGCAGTAATTAGGGGCGGAATGATACCGAAATATCAATACGACAGATACTCAGTACTTGTTTTGAGGATCAACTCTAGTGACAATAGGACTGATTCAAAGACGTCCGTTTCACTTTCTCTCTTCTATGTTGTATGCATTTGTATTTAATCAAAGAGCAGAACTGTCTGTGCAAACAATGTTCCATTTTCGTGAACACTGCTGTTTGTGTGCACTCGAGCCACACGCGTCATGCACGCGGTGCGCACTCTAACTCATTTAATCCGACATAATTGTAGTGATGGCTGAATGAAAGAGGAGCATCGTTTGGAGCTATTAACTGCGATGTGTGTGGGAAGGCTGTTCGCTACTGTGGCAGCACCACAAATCTGATCAAACACATAAAAAAAAGTGAGAGAAAGAACTTGGAGCTGCAACGGAAAAGAATGAAGGAGGAGTGAAATGCCTCAGCATCCAGAGCATCGACACAGAGTTCAGGGCAGAGTCTTTTCAGAGTGGCTCAGGCAAGGAATATCCAGGTTATAGAAGTGAAATTAATATTTTAATCAAATCGGATATTCAGGATTGGTAAATGTTTAATTTTAAAACTGTAATTGGTCATCATTAGCCGTTACCTCAGCAGACTATATTAAGACATTCACATAAAATATTCAGCCCATTGAGGCCAAATTAATTATTTTTATTGGAACTGAAAAAACTAAGACACCTCAAACCTGAGATATGAAAATGGCTGGAGAAAATAACCTTTTTATGCAAACGATTGCTAATCTGCAAATCATTCAGCAATCTTAAAACTGTATTTAGATTTAGGTTATTGGCAATGAATTGACCCTTCGCTAAGCCCCACCTCCAACAGCAACTGTCCAATCATAGCCTAGCAACTGTGACTAAAGCTGACAAGCCTTCCACTTCTCTACATGTGTGCAGGAGGCTCAGAGAAGAGCAATACTCGGCGTTTCAGGAGTCTGGACAGGGACGTCTTTTTTTGCTGTCTCTCAAAAACATGATACACAAGAGTACACATGTGGTGAATGGATTAAACTCTGTCTTAATCTGCTCTTAAGTAAGCTGCAAACGTTAGCATGTCCGGCTAATTAAGACTAGCTTACTAGCTGCAGTAACTTTACCTCCAGCCAAACTTGTTAAAACCACTGCATCTGCATTTGTTCTGTGGGGGTTTGAGGAGGAAGATGTGGGCTGATGCAGAATCAAAGTGTGACGATACATCTCTCTCTGGCTCGCTGTCTCAGGTCTAAGCCGGGTTAGCTTAGCTCCTTTCCCAGCTATCTTCAGCGATCGCGGTCCGGCTCGTCTGGCTGAGTGGGGGAGCATACGTCAGTCCGACTACCCAATACTCCGACTACCCATTTTTCCAACCAAAGTTACCAGTTATCATTACTTTGCCCACTATTCTCACATAACATAGTCTTTACATTACACATTATAACAGTAAGGGTCTTTACATTACACATTATAACAGTAAGGGTCTTTACATTAATATTAAATTAGCTACATAATTTCAAACAAAGAGCAGGGGTCCCAAGATCAGCCACCAGAACCACTACCTGAGAAACGGAGGGCACTGGGGCCGACACCGACGGCTGATAAAGGTTCGAGTGAGCGCTCCGGGGATAATCTGATTTTTATGCGACTACGATCGTTTTTCAGCAAACCAATACTAATTTGTGTGAAGATGAGAATCAGTGAGTTGGCTATGGACTGCTGCTATGCACCCGGCTGAGTGACCTGTTTCCAAAGTCTGCTGCACTAACCGACTCCCTGTGCTTCCTTTTTCCATGTTAATGAGTGTATTTCTGTTATCATGTTGATATACCAGCTCATATTTCACCATCTGACCAATGTTTGCTGAGATGTAAGCTAGCTTTAGCCTCGGTCTTTTAGTATTTATGTACACAGCTGTCAGGTAACTTCACATTTACACTTTCACAGGGTTCTTGTTTTAAAATGTGTCAGATGTTAACATTAAAACAGACTTTTCGGCTGAGTCAAGGAGTTAGCAGTATATTACATCAGCCAGCTACACTTATGAAGTCTGCTTGTGAGTCATTATTTAGCCGACAAAATCCACCGTTGTCAGCTAGAAATGAGAAAATGAGACACTTCTCTAAGGGATTAAAGACCTCATGTTTAAACAATTACTCCCAATTTCAGTGTTAAATCTGCCACTGTTCTCACTGTAAACTGCATAAATGCTGTGTGAGAATGGAAAGTTTGGCAGGCTTAGCAACAGTAACTAAGGAGGGTGGGGCTTTGCGAAGGGTCAATTCACCTCATAAATCATGACACACAGCTCTCACCTGCATGATATGAATAAGCTGTTTTTAATAATAATAAAAAAGTATCTGAATCATCTGTGATTCTGAGCCTGAATTACTGGTATCTAATCAAAACTAAATTTTATGGTATCACCCAACCCATAATTATGTTGGTTTTTTTTTTTTTTTGCCACTTGGGGGAAGTGGAACAAGTTGTGATGGGAAACATGTTGACAAACAACTGCTAAATTACACATTTTGCTGTGTCTCTGGTGATTCAAAATAATAAATAAATAAATCCAATATTGACAATCGTTTTATCTCTGTTTTGGTCTCCACCAACCACTACAGAAATATGACTTTTAGCTGCGCCAATAGGTTCACCAGCTTGTCACCAACACTGTCTGTCTGGTGAAGGGCAGGGAGTGTATAGTGGGTTAAGAGAACAGCTGCCTGCTATGCAGAGTGCAAAATTAACTTTTTTGTCCACAGGCCAAATGGCTACTGAACATTCAAATTTTACCAGCCAATCAATAAATTATCGCTGTGTTTTTGGCTGGTGAGTGAAGGGTAATCTACAAGCCACTTTCATACCAGTATTTGGGTGGTGGCTGATGCTACAGTAATTTATTTGTTGAAAATGACTTGTAGTGATAAACATCTGAAAAAAAAAAAAAAAGCTAAAATGCTAAAGAAACTCAATAGAGCTGACAAGAGCTGCAGATTCAGGTGATAATTCTCTGCAGGTTCATCAATACAACCAAACTATAAGACATTAAATCAATGCTTAATGTAATTATAAAAATATTGATTAATACTTTAAATAAAGATGTATTGCAGAAAGTATCCCCCACTGCAGCGTATTTAAAGTTTTTCTTTGGTATTGGTACAGAAACTCAGTATTGTATTGAAAAATGTCTAATGTTACCCACCCTTAGTACATGCATAAGTTATCATACACAATGTTTGTCTGATGTGTTTATTCAAAAATCTATTTAAAAAAAAAAAATCATCCTCATATTTCAAAGAAACCGCTTCTGGCACTGAGAGAACAGCGCATGTTGATTCACTCTTTGATGAAAACATCAAACAGCAAATGCATGAATGAATCAGTGAAAGCTAAGGAGACAGTAGTGTGAAGTGTGAGCCTGGTGCAGTGGCAGCCTGTAGCACACACTGGTATGAGTCAGCAGTACGTCTCAGACAATCACTGAGCACATGACTCTGCTGCTGTCCCAGGCAGGACAATAAAAGTCCTGCACGGGACCACAAAGTCTTTGCAGAAATTAGCCCAGCAGCCTGACTGCGTCCTGCTTCTCTCGGGCCTCTTATTCCGCCTGCAGTCACGCACAGAATAGGAATATCTCAGCCAACCACGAGGTACTATAATGTTAAAGGACTGTGTCTGCCAAGTGCTCACATGCTACAAACAAAAACTACAGTGCAACACAGTTTGTAGTGGTGCACTTGTTTATCCACAACAAGGTCATCGGGCTGAATGGAAATTTCAGATCAATAAAATGATTTTAAATCCAGTTTAATTAAAAAAAAAATCAAACTTCGCAGCTGGCACGCCTTGTCACAAGTCAAGTTGTAGTATAATGTGTTGTGTACTCCTCTTACATGACTTCAGAACAATATGTTAATTTATGGATCATATTTTATGCAACTGATACTACCTTCAGTACTTCCAGCATCATGATTTCTGAGTTAATGATGTTCATGTATTTATTGTAGATAAGTCTGCAGTTTAAAGGGACAGGACAAAAATCCTAATCAGTACAGCAGTGCACGTGTATTCTATTGAATTCCAAGTGTTGCAATAATGATTAAGTCACATTACTTCATCATGACTTCATCATGTCTGTGAGCCTTCAAATAAAGTCAGCCCCTCTGTGTATTTAGACATTATGTATATGGGGAAAATACAAATGCACATTAGATCATAATTGTGGACTCAAGTGTGATTTCACAATGATGCCACCACTCACAGTACTTATTAATCACTGTTAAAGCCTGACAAGTCATCACTTTATTTGAAGGGCCACACACGATGAAGAAAGAGTGAGGTAATGCTTAGTTAAAGTTCCCAAGTCCAAATCGATCTTTAAGTGTTTTTACCACATCTGTATTGCACTGTATGTCTTCTACACACCAGTATCTGGTCCAACACAAAAAAGTTGTTTTGTAGGTACTCTCAGGTATTTTAATGATATTTCAGAGTTTGTCTTTTGCTTGAAAATGATAAAAAAAAAAATATATATATGTTGATGACTCATCCTGCATTTGGGGGCATACATTAAAATTGTGTCCAGAAATGCTTTCTCGCTTACTTTGTCACTGGAACGTAGACGTAGAATATATTCGTTCATTGTAGTTAGCCGACTGGAGTGTTTCTGGGTGCTGAGTTTGATTTGGGTGAAACTTGATCATATTTAAGGGAGAAAATATTTTGTGGTTGCCCTCTGATGTCCAATGGCTGCTTATCTTCAGCTTTCTTGCTGCTAAAGTAGTAACTGTAAAGTTGTAACTGTAACTGTAACTGTTAGCTGTTAGCTGCTGTTGGCAGGCAACAGAACCGAGGCTCAGAACTCCAGCTGAACGATGACCGGTCACTGGGACGAAGACAGCGTGTAAGACAGACAGGGAAACAGTACTGATGTTGTTTACGGAGTTTCCTGATGGAAAGAAAGCTTTACTTGTTGCTAAAAGTAAGGTAGCTAACTGCTAACTGCCATTAGCTTGGTTAACTGTGAGCCCCAAGGTGTTGGAAGCAAACAAGGTAAGAAAACCGCCTCAGTACTGTAACCTGTTCCTGGCCGTGTTCACTGGAGCTCTCAGTCTGCAAACAGTCAGCTAATGCAAACAGTCTCCTTCCTACATCCATCGGCCACTTTAGCTGCCTGATGGAGTGTTTAATGCACAATGCTATTGGCTGCTGTAAACTAATATCAACCTAGTAAAGGCCTATCACAATTATATAAGTAAGCAGTAAAAGCTTAACTTTTGTTTTTAACATAACATAATGCAAATTGTTTTTATTTTCTAGCTTTATAGGCAACAGTCTGTGTATGTTTGATCCCTTTTCTTGATTCAGGTTCAATACATACATATGTTTTGCTCTATTAGTGTGTGTGTTCTTTTTAAATTTAATTGTAATTATTAAAAATACAGGTGAAGGTTTACTGTTTGTCAAATTGCTGGACAAATCTTTGTCAAATGTGTTTTGAGGGATCATTGTAAAAAAAAAAACAAAAAAAAACATGTATTTCTATATTCTATATGTGATATTCTGTATAAAGAATATCGCCAGACAAAATTTTTTTACTCCCCATAGTATCGACATTGGCTCCAAAAATCCAGTATCAGTCGGGCCCTACTGTAAACACCAATCAATCAATATCTGCAATAAACCCATCCCTAGCTGCTGTTTTGCAGGAAACACATACGCTATAAGCACTCTGCAAGCTGTTTGATGGGAATGAACTAAACATGATTACAAAACTTGGAATTCAACAGAATACATGTGCACTACTGTGACAGGTCAGGGTTTTGCATTGTCCCTTTAACAGCAGACTTACCTATGAAGAAGACATGATCATTAATAACTTAGAAATCAAGACAATTGAAATATCGTAGTTGTTGCATTAATAAATGTATTGTTCTTGCGTTACGTCATGCAGGAGTACATTCGTTGAAGTACTACATGAATGAATCTGCGCTTTTTCCATGCATGAAGTCATGCATGAATTCTTGCAGCTTACTATCAAGTGTTACCACATTATTCATCCAAGAAACTCAAACTTACCTAAAATGAGGCTGACAAAACTTGATGACGTGATAACAAGTGCAAAGGAAGCTGGGACCACTTGGTGAAGAGAGCGTCAAGCTGAGTGATGAGCATCACCGTCAGGTGTCCATCACTCCATCCCTCTCATGATCTCACTGTGCAGAGCAGCTGCTGTGAGCCCTGTGTTGGTACACTTCACTGTCCGATATGCAGATTCCCAGATGGGACAGCAAACGGCAGCCTGGAGCTCAGGCAGCACAGAGGACCGAAGCACTCCCGCCTCCGTCCGTCCGATGTCTGGATCAAAGTGGGACTGCTCCCTTCCTGCTTGCATAACAATACTCTAGACAGATTCTCTGCTGCAGTTGGTGCCTGTGGATCAGACTACTTAGCCGGCAGGAGCGCTCTCTCTCTGACTTGCAAATGGACCTGGCGCTGTTCCAGTCCCAGTGTCTCTGAACAAAAGTGCTGAGCTAAAACTGGGCCATCTACCTGGTGAAACACTCATAAAACTGCCCAATAATCTGCAATATCTTGTCTCCCTCACTTTCTATCTGTCACGGTGCAGCTTGGCGGGTTGCGTATGCATCTTTTCCGCCTGGCGCTCAATGTCCTGAGTCACAGCCAGAGTCAGTGAACTGGACTGATTTGAATTGTCACTGCATGTTTGTATCTGGCTGCCTGCAGGGCACCGGCTCCCTCAGTGGGAATCTGGGCCAAAGGAAGCCGACTCCGAGGTGTCAGCTCAGGAAAAAAGGAATGACAGGAGCGATGACATGGTGACAGCATGGGCTCTCACACACTTTTTCTCTTAAAATCTTTGAGGTGGGGATTACAAACTGTGACTAAGACTAACCCCCCGCTATGTTGCGAAGCCAAATATTGCAAAAGTGACTCACACAATCAACTCACAGGGCTGCAGAATATGCACAGGCCAAGGACATGTGGTGGATCATGACCAAATTTAGTGTATGCCGAGAGCAATGAAACAACACACATACTGGTGTGAAGATACAAGGCAACGGGTGGTGGTGTGGATGGTGGGTTATGTTGTATTCCCTCTTGCACATTGGAGCAAATTCCCTGACCTTGAAGTGAAATTGCTCTGCAGGATGACTAAAGTTCATGAGGGGAGATTATAGACTGAGGCAGTTTGGAAATTGGAGCCCTCCATCGTCTGTGTTGAGTCACAGACAGAAGATAAGTGAGGATTACAGTCAAAGACGGGCACTGCCTGGACACAGAAATATTCAGAAATGTGAAATTAATCCATGCACACACACAGAAATACACATTTAGGTCACTTTTGGGGACATTTCATAGACTTACATTAATTTCCTGGATACTTAATCGAACCCCAAGCATAGCCACGATTTCTAACCTTAACCCTTACCCTAACCTTAACCAATGAGACACAAAATCTGCCTTTTTCCGTTTGGGGACATGGCTTTTGTCCCCAGTAGAGGGTAATGCAATGGCGTCACTTTCCCAGTGGAAAACACCCACTCAGTTGAACTGAGAGGCAAAACATCCTGAAACATGGGAAACTGCGAAATATGGAGTAAAACAACAATTATCTGCTTAAATTAAAGGCAGCTGGAACTAACCAAAGACACAGTGGTTCATGGACACTGACATGTGGCCAGGAATCGGTTTTCCTGACATTTATATGTACCTGATTTTGATGCCAGGGAAATTCAAAAAAGCAGGAGAAGACATACAAAAGCCTGGGTATTTAGTCGTACTTCAAGGCGGGGTTTGATGGCAAAATTAAAGTGATGAGGATATTCTGGTTGTTTGTGGACAGGTCTGCACAGACATGTTTGTAGTGGTTGTATTTTCTTGTGTTTTGTTCTTTAAAAGCCTAACCAAGGACAAGGACTGCAAATTAGCTACAGCCAGAAGTCCTAAGTACATTGCATCAGTTGCATTTTTTTTACTTTAATGTAATAATGCCGTCCCTGTCAAACATACATAAAATCACGTGAAATGATTTTATTTTATTGCATTACTGGAGAGACATGTTCGCATGCAGCAGTGATGATGTTTGCAGTAATGTCTGGAGTAAAGATACACAATGCAATGCACATTTGTAGAACAAAGGGCTCAGTTAAATGGAATATAAATGAAATGTGCTAAATATTTGAATGATGAGTAACATCAGTCAGTACAGTATATAACTTAAAGTTCCTTGAAGTCAGAATTGATGTCTAAGTGTTTATCACATATGTATTGTGTTATATGTCAGCACTACACCAGTATGGGGCCTAACATTGACAAAAAAGTAATGTTGTGTATGTTCTCAGGTATTTCAGAGTTTGTCTTTTTCTGGAAAACAATTAAAAACTGTTGATGACTCATCCTGCAGTCTCTCACTTATGACACAGCACAGCATGAAACTGGATCATATTTTATTGAGAAAATGGGTTCTAGTTTCCTTCTGATGGCCTCCGGCTGCTCAGCTTCAATTACAGAGTTTTCCTGATGAACTGAAGGCTTTAGCTTAGTTGTTGCTAAAGTAGCTAACTGTGACTGTTAGCTGTCAGCAGCCATTAGCTGGCAACATAACTGGTCTCAGTAGCCCCCCAGTGGAGAAAAAAATGTGGGTCACTGTTTCCCAAAGACCAAGATGAAATCCTAAAAGTCCTCAACAACCCAAAGATATTCAGTTTACTGTCATAGAAGATAATATAAACAAGAAAAAAATCACATTTAAGAAGCTGAAATCAGAGAATTCAGACATTTTTTTCATACAAAATACCTCAAAATGTTAACCAATAATCAGACTAGTTGGAAATTAATTAAATAGTTGACAACTAATCGATTAATCACCTAATTGTTGCAGCTCCAGACACAATCAACTGGTCTTTAGTCTGAAATGTGTCCCTGAAAGTAGCCTAAGTCAGACCCACACACTGTCCATACAGTACGCTGTCTGACCTTGAGAGATACAAACTACTATCTTTGTTATTAGATCTCTCGCACGGCGCTGAACATAATTGCAGCCTAATTAAAGGTACAGAGATAAAGAATCAGCGGGTTCACAGACAGGTACAAACAGTGGATTAAACTGATAGCAAAGTCCTTCATCCCTCACCCTCCTCTCACAGCTTATTAATTGTGTACTTCACACTCCGATGCGTGTCTGTTCTGCTTCAGTTAATAAACCTCGTCACCTTTTGCATCAGCAGCAGCTTACAGCGAGTAGTACACGCCAAAAAACAGCAAGAGACAGGCAGAGAGACGGAGAGGAATCAGGGTGTGTCTCAACATGTCTCCAACATAATCTCTGCCTATATGTGACCTCTACTGACTAATTTATGAAACTGCATCTCCTCACCTCTCATTATGGCCTCATAGCGTGCATGCTGCAGAGCTGAAGTCAGCAGAGAGCAAACGTCAAAGTGCTGCTTGTTGGATCAGCCAGAGAGGGTCGCTCAGCTCAGACTCCCTCTGCCCTTAACACAATTAACTCATTTCCCCCAAAATGCATCTAATTATCTTTATTAGGGTTATATTTTCACATCCTAATCCATCTAAATGACATTATATGAATTAGTCCAAACATTTTTGGCGACTAGTGTTAGAACAGCTTGTTTTTGTTCTCTCACACAGACTTGGACAAGAGCTTTACTGCTAAAAAGTTAAATTTAGACGGATTAGTAACTTGATTACTGACGTCCATGCACACTGTGGAGAAAAAGGCATTTAGTTTAATGAGCAGGATTTAGGTCACTGTTGACCACATAATATAATACTCAAATAATAAGTCAGTAAAGCAGGGCTGCAACTAACAATTATTTTTCATTAATCTGTTAATTATTTTCTCAAATTAAAGCTATGACACAATATTTCTAGATTTAAGTGCCTAAAAATGCGTAAATGTTATATATTTTGTTGAGCTGTGTCGCTTTCATCATCCCAAATGTTTCCAATAACGTTCAAATGCAGAGAAACCCCTAATTTATTCAAGGCAAACGGTACGTTTCCTGTTAGCCATTGCTAGCTAGTTGCTAGCTGCTATAACTTCCAGGAGAACATGGGATACATTTTGGTTTTTTTCGCATGTTTATTTTCTATTTTTCTACTTATGTTTTTTTTTTTTTTTTTAATTTTATGACAGTACTTGCCTTAATATTTATTTATATTTTTAGTACTGTTTGTTTTGTGCACCAATGTGCCACAGCAAATTCCTTGTAAGTGAAATTTGAATATTACCTTGAAGATTGATTGAATGAAGATTTTTTCTGCGTAGGTCATGTCGGACAGATTTTCATCAGCTAAGGTGGTTGTTTAAAAGTGAAGACAACAACTCCCATGATCCCACACTACTTCACAACATCATCAGACTTTTCTTTTGTTATTGTTTTGATTAAGAGACACCGAGTGTCAGAACTTACATGCTGTGCTTTCAATCCATAAAAAGGTCAGAAAAACAGTAAAAAGTGCCCCATTACAAGTACAAGCTGATATATTTAATTATAAATTTTCTAGACTAATTTTCTAAAATTTTTTGTCATCAAAATCCGTATTTATTAGAGTTGCAATTTCAATATTAAATATGACTGAAATTAGCTCATAGTTTCAATAACTGAGGCAGAATCTACAAGAAGACACAGCGCAGGTTACCAGCTGATGTATCAAACTTGACAGTTTATAGAAGAATTCAAAGATGACTTAAATGACTTGTCAGGTCATAAAACCAATAACCTGTTGACCTTCATAAATCAAGACTTGATGGTCTAACAATGGTATAGCTGTCAGTGCTAAAAAGAAAAAAAAAGTTTAAAACGAATCGTGACATTAAAATTGAATTTCATATCAAACTGTGCATTTGGAGACTCCTGACACCCAAAATATTTAATGTGATTTTGTTGATCTGTTCTTTGAACGCAACATCTATTGCATGTCTGTCTGTCCTTGGAGGGGGATCCCTTCTCTCTCACTCTCCCTGAGGTTAATTCCAATTTTTTGTTGTTGTTGAAGGTTTTTTTTAGGGGTTGTTTTTCCTTCCCCAACCACGGCTGTAAAAGACAGAGGGTTAATTCTTGTTTTCTTCAAACGTGAGTCCAAAAACCCAAATATATGTAGTTCATTATCATAGAAGACCAAGAAAAACCAGCCAATATTTACATTTGAGAAGATGGAACCCGTAAATGTTGAGCTTTTTTTTTTCTTAAAAAATGACTTGAATGATTAATAGATTATCAAAATAACTGCTGATTAATCTTCAATCTATTAACTGACTAATTGTTCTACAGCTTTACAGAGAAGTTAAAGCAAACAAACAAAAATATGCCCTTGCAAAATGCGGCTGTAAGAGATTATTCTGTCAAAAATAGACACACAGCATGGAAATCAGCCACAGTGGATTTAACACTAAACACCGTCGTGCACAGAGCCTAAGACACACTAACACACTGATGGTTAGTTGCTATGCAAACACATTCTCAGCATGAAGTCAAACTCACCTCCTCCAGCTCTTCCTCCTCACCTGACAACTTGGCAAAGGTTCTGTGGAAAACGCTGCCAAAGGGGAGACCACCACTGGGGGAGGAGTCCTGGCTTCACGTCAGGTCAAATGCCAGAAAGAGACTGAGCTGAATTCCTCCATGAGACTCCAATGAGCAATCATCACTCCTCCTCCGTACGTACACTGATGGATGGACCACAGCCCAGCCCCGTCCCTCCGTCCCTGCCTGCCTCTTATCTTAGCTTTGCCTCTTATCCTCTCCTCTTCCTCTGGATTAAATCCATTGAGTCTCTGTCACTCCACTCCTCTCTTCCTCTCTTTTCCCTCTCTGTCATGAGCATAATCACATGTGCACATACTACACAACTAGCCCAGGCGGATGTCCACAGAGCAGAAACAGAGGGCTAGTGTTGGCCAATCGCCGGCTATAAATAGGCTTCTTGAGTTCATCATTGTCTCTTCCTATGATGGTGAAGAGCCCAGAGGGCTCGGAGAGAGGGAGGAAGGCGCACCAAGCAGCATCACTCTCTGCTGGCTTTTACTCCCCTCCTTTATCGACTACAGCCTCCCTATCAGTTTCACCTTTCTTGAGTCTCCTCTTCTGTAGGGAGATATCTGAGCCATGCCGAAGCGTTAACACTTATGTCTTTTCTTTACTGGATGAAAATGAGAAATAAATGCTTCACAGTGCACAAGATTGTAATTGAGTTTTATTTTGGCTAACAGCAGGATGAATTTATAGTCACACTGACCATACAACCATCTATCGCAATGTAAAGGTCACGTCATGTGTGATGTGCTCTAATAAAGTGTTAGACACAGTGAACGCCCACCTGCACAAATGTTGAATGTCACAGTGGACAAGATCACCAGTGAAATGCCAACAATGCTCTTAAGATAGATTACAGAGGTAGTATTAGTTCTGTACTTTGTCAGTGCACATGCACTTATAAATTCATGAATGAATTTATGAGCTTTAATGAATGAACACTTCCTGATATATGGGTCGGGAAACATAGCTTTATGTTGTATTACTGGGGCATTAATTATGCTAATTTACAAGTCTACAAGTCAAGCACATGCACTCAAATACACACAGGTAGATCATTTACACAGTTATCTGAAGTTATGAGCATTTGCTGAATCTGACGCAGCATATTTGTACAAGCCCTTTGTATGAAGAAAAGCGAGAGAAATTAAAGATAAGAATACAAAATGTTCGTGCATTAGGCCAGTTGTCTCCAACCTCACCTAAATCACATAACACACAAAAACCTTTTCTCTTCAGGGAGACAATTAGACCTACTTGTTTCTATAGATAATGTATGTGTACACACCCAGGGACAACAGATGGAAATTAGCATTGTGCTATATTTATGTAATACATTTATTGCACACTGTCCCTGTTTTAAATAAACCAAAAAAAAAAATGAATAAAATAATGTACTTGAACATAACTGTGCACGCATGAGAAAATGTGGTCCTACTTTAGATTTAATTTAGGTTTGTGCTGAACATTAAGACACCATTTTTCTTCTAAATGTGTATAAATGGATGAGTATGTCCTTGTAAACATTTCACAGAGCCCCACAGATATTATTATATTGTAATCAGTCTTTAAAAATAAATCATACAAAAATTTCACCTCACTAACCCAGGGATGTCCAAGCAAAATAGCCCAGTTAAAGATGTACTCTTAGGTCAAATTGTGAGTAATATGGTATGGTACAAGAAACAATATACCACTGTATTAATATTCAAGTATACATCTGATGATCAGCCTGGTGTCATCAATATGCGTTAACTGATTACAGCAAAATTACGAGAGAGAAATATCTGACTGACTTATTGCCCCCTGAGTCACACAGATCACTTAAATCCATCGAGAGGATCTCAGACAGCGAGTAATCCACAGAGCAAGAGGGAACAGTTCAAGCTTTCTGCAGAAACACCTTGTAAGGCAGCGTTTCTGCTTCTTCGATCCGACAGATTTATAGGACATCCGCTCTGGATATCACTGCTGCTTATCATGCGCTCTGCTTTACTAATGGCTGTAAGAGACACAAAAGGGAGTGCACACATTCGACAAACAAAGTCTCTGAGTATTTCATGAGAGCATGCAGCATGCACTACCCCACAGACAAATTCACTGCAGGAGCTGTCGGGAGAAAATGTCAGACATGGCTAAGAGCAAGAATCTCAAAGAAATACTGTTGTTATTATGAAATAAAAGGTTGATTGCGGACTAGCTTAACAAAACATACTTCATGTTTCTGTATTCTCACATTGAATTACTCAGTTTGAATTTAGCTCATATTTCAAGTATTAGAAGTGATATGTTTTAGATAGATAGATAGATAGATAGATAGATAGATAGATAGATAGATAGATAGATAGATAGATAGATAGATAGATAGATAGATAGATAGATAGATAGACAGACAGACAGACAGACAGACAGACAGACAGACAGACAAGACAGACGATAGACAGACAGACAGACAGATAGTTCCCAAGCTGGGAAATTCTTTTCACCTGTTGCCAGTTTTACACTCAATGACTATGAGGCTACAGTGAACTTACAGCTTTAAGTAGTCAGATGTGTTTAATCCATATTTGGTGAACAAATTTTAAGATAAGCTGCAGGACAAATGATATCAAACTGACGTAGAAAACATCCAAGGTTTTTTAGTGCCAAACAGTGGAATGCTTCTGACTTGCCAAATCAGTCATCTGACCTCAATCCAACCGATCATGTGTTTCACTTGCTAAAGACCAGACAGACAGAAAAAAAGAAAATTCCTTGAAACAAATGAGAAGGGAAGACGGCTGCATTACAGGCCTGGCAGAGCATCTCCAGGGTGCCTGCTGATATCTCGAAGTCGTACACTGCAAATGATTCACAAATTAACCGCGAGGGCTTGCACAGTTAATCTGAATATTAGTGAAATCACAGCTTGACCCAGTGCAATATCCACATCGCAGAAGCTGCAATTTTTTGATAAAGGAAAAATGTGTGATGAAACAGCATCATAATGAACTGTGCTGTAGTGCTGCAGAGATTCCCTGGCCCACGAATCTCATTCTCCAGATGTAAGAAAACATTTTGTTTTTGTCATCATGATTTCAACAGTTTTTTTCAGTGAAAATTAAAATTGTGATGCAAAAATTTAATCACTCCCACTAATCATATTGCACCATCAGTCCAAATAATCACAATATTATTGTTTGGCCATGTGCAGCCTGGGGCAAAATTAGCATTCAGCTGAAGATGTACTTCTGGCCACCAAATGAATGAAAGTCTAAAATTCACTCTTCTTTGAGCTCAATTCTGGTCTTCATCCACTCCTGAGTGAAATATCTGTTTAGCTGTTAAATCAGTGGTTCTCAAAGTAAGAAGAAACCTAACAAACATTTTGTTTGGTTCCCAAGCATGTATTATACACTGCCTGGCCAAAAAAAAAAAAAAAAAGACACCAGCTTAACTTAGCTAAGCAAATAGGTAAGAACCTTCCACTGGATAATTACTGCAGTGATGAATATGTTTCAGCTGACAACAAGTTATTTAACCCAAACTGAAGCAGTGAGTAGCTTCTCATTTCTTAAACCACCATGTCAGAAGACATATCCTGTGGTTGTGGAAAAGATGTTACTCTGTTGTTTTCTTTGCTTGATGCAGACCAATAATTTGACCTTCTGAAACAAATGAGACTGTTGAAACTACTAAAATTGGGTTAAGAACTGTCCAACGCATTATTAAAACCTGGCAGGACAGTGCGTGAACCATCATCTTAGAGGAAGAAATGTGGTTGGAAAGAAATCTTGAATGATTTTGTTCGGAGATCACTGAAACATTTGGTGAAATCATATCATAAAAAATCAACAGTAGAATCCACGTCTATGTTTAATAGTGACAGTAAGAACATTTCCACATGCACAATGTGAAGAGAACTCAAGGGACTGGGACTAAACAGCTGTGTAGCCTTAAGAAAACCACTTATCAGTGAGGCTAATCAGAAAAAAAGGCTTCAATTTGTAGGGAGCATAAAGATTGGACTCTGGATCAATGGAAAAGGGTCATGTGGTCTGATGAGCCCAGATTTGCCCTGTTCCAGAGTGATGGGGGCATCAGGGTAAGAAGAGAGGCAGATGAAGTGATGCTCCCATCATGCCTAGTGCCTACTGTACAAGCCTGTGGGGGCAGTGTTATGATCTGGGGCGGCTTCAGTTGCTCAGGTCGAGGTTCAGCAACGTTATGTGGCCCAAAAAATGAGGTCAGCTCACTACCTGAATATACTGAACGAGCGGGTTTTTCCATCAATGGATTTTTTCTTCCCTCATGGCACGGGCATATTCCAAAATGAGAATGTCAGGATTCATCGGGCTCAAATTGTGAAAGACTGGTTCAGGGAGCATGAGACATCATTTTCTCTTGAGGACTGTCCACCACAGAGTCCAGACCTTAACCTCATTGAGAATCTTTCACTTGCCCTCTCCCATCATCAATACAAGATCTTGGTGAAAACTCTATGCAACTCTGGACACAAATAAATGTTGTGACATTGCATAAGATTATTGAAACAATGCCATGTAGAATGCAAGCCATAATCAAAGTTAATGGCCATCCAACAAAATATTAAAAGTGTGACTTTTTTTGGCCAGGCAGTGTACTTTAATCATCAGCTCATTCCAGCACCCTCAATTTCATTAGCCTACAACTGTATATTCAATCGCCACTTGGCTACCACATCAAACTCCCTAACAAGCATCTGTCAGGTTACAAATGACAGCTTGTAGAAAGCAAATGGTTGCATGGCAACACATGGCACCTTGAGAGTGACACAGGGATTATATTGTGTCATAAATGTTAGTGCTCAGGGTTCAACGTTAATCTTTTTCTTACCCACTACGGCAAGTCGGTCAGAGATCCACTTGCCCAAAGTCAATTTTTACTTGTCACTGTACAGATTATTATTTGATAACGGCTAATACATAAAACTAATAAATAAGACTAACTTTTATTGACGTGTTTAGTCTAAGGTTGAAACATCTAAAAAGTGTCTGAGAAACTGGGATGTACATTTTTCACTGTTTTCTAAGTCCAAGGTAATACCTTGTTTTGTCAATGCAAAATCTAAAGATATTCAGTTTAATACAATAATGAACAGAGAAAAGCAGCAAATCTCCATATTTTCAGCCATTTTTGAATGAAAAATTACTTTAACCATTAATCAATTATCAATTTTCATAATTCAATAATTTAATTAATTATTTTTTTCCACCTGTTAGTAAGAGAGGGTGTACAAGATTTACTGACCAAAACTGTAAAGTTGTGGTGCAGAAACCAAACACAATGAGCTGAAAGACACTGTAACGCTGTGTAGAGCTGAAAGGGGACTGTAGAGTCTGTGAGTTCATCAGTTTTCCCTTTCACATACATGGAACCTCTGATCCATTGTAAATATAAAAGTGTCGATTACAGAATAGGGCTGTCACCCTTTCAAAAAGTAATGTTTGAAAAAATTCAAAAACCTAATTCATAAAAGTAATTCAAAGTAATCCATTTAGTGTAAAATTTTGCGTTTGTTAAATGTTGCTACACTACTTCTGGTATGCAAGTCCTCAAAACTCAAAAGTGTTACCTCTTCTTTCCATTTGGGGTCGCTAATGTGCAGAATTATCTTGAACCTGAACAGTGTGGACTCCTTTATAGGAATGACAAGCTGCCACCCATCTGTTGCTTTAACTTTTAATTCTGCTGTTTTCTGGCAGGAAGTTCTATGACATCATGTAAAAACAGTTTGATTCATGGGAATTGGCAGGTTACCCCTCTCTAACCCAGCCTCCCCGTCCATCAGTAACTGCTCTCATTATCTTTCTCCTCAGTTTCCTCCCTTCTTCTCTCTCTGTTTTGTTCAGTGTCCTGACTCCTCCCTCAGTTCAGCCTGGTGTCACTCAGCCTCCCTCTGCTTCTCCTCATCAGACCAGCGTGTCTCCTCACTCAGTCATCTCTTATTAACACCACAGAGAGGATCAGCCTTTCACCTCACTGCAGGTACGTTTGTTTGAGTTGTAGAGAAAAAGAAAACATATTAAATATCTCTATTTTGGTGTTGGAGTAGTGAACTACATGTAATTAAACTAGTAGTTTAACTACGTTTTGCAGCAGGTTCCTGTAGTTATATGACATATCACATCATATTTACATAGTGATTCAAGTAGGGGTTTTTACTTTTGTCTTTTTTGTTTAAATAACTGAAAGTACAAATAATTTGGGCCATAAAATGAAAGGAATGTTTTTTTTCCCCCATTGTTTCACTACTAACTGACAGATACACAAAACCAAAGCTAACATGTCTTTTTTTGGTTAAACAATACAATTATCATGGCATTTTTTAGCTGGCATGTGACCTTTTTTTTTTATTATATTTTGGTATAATTTTGTATGACATGTACATTGTCAATTTGATCACTTTTTACAAAGTACTCTGAAGTACTTTTTCTAAGTAGCTTTGGTAAACCAAAGTAGATTTCTCTTTCAGGTAGCTTTGCTGTTTGTCAAGTGTGTCAAGTCAAGTAACTGGCAGCTTGCAAAGCTATGATTTCAAAGCATTTTCTCAGTGCTGCTCAATTTAATAGCGACAAGTTATTAAGTAAGTTCATGTCTTGATGTTTCATTGATTTGTACACAGAAGGACTTCATTTGAAGACAAAGTATAACACTTTAAGAATAAAATGCAACAAAAGTATATTTTTTTTGCTAAAATGTTGGATCAGATTTAGAGACAAAGTTACATTTGGGGCTGAATGATTTTGAAAAAATATATAATTGAATTTATTTTGACTGACATTGCAATCGCAGTATGATTTGAGATATTACAGGGAATCATAATTTTAACACAAATTTTTCTTATTTTCACTGAAAAACATAAAAATGATTATTACTGTACCAAAATCAATCAATCATAAGTCTGTAGAATATGATGCGCAGGTCAGGACATCTCTGCAGCACCACAACATTTAATTTAAAATTGTATTTCAACACATTTCCCCTTTAAATTTTGTGCCCCTTGCAATTCAAAAATTGGAGTATGCCTAATTAAAATTCTGATAAGATTTTGATTAATTGTTCAGCCCTATGACCTGTGAACAGGGGGCAAACTCAATTTTTTTCTTGCATGTGACTTTTTTTGTATTATATTTTGTTATACTTTTGTGTCACATGTATTGTACATTGTAAATTGGAAAACAAAAAAGTTAAAAAGCAGTAAAGCTTTCGTTGGACTAGTTAGTTTTGTCGTAGTTCTAACTTCTTCCAGTGTGTGTGTGTAGCTGACCTATAAGATCCACAACACTCCTCAGTTTAATAGTGAGAAGTTATTAGTATGTTCATGTCTTGATGTTTCATTGGTTTTTGACTGTGTGTTAATTTAAAAAGAAAGTATGATAATTTTTTTAAAACAAAGATCAAATTGCTCAAACCAAGAATAAAAAACAATGAAAGCAAGATTCTTTTTAGATTCAGAGACAAAGTTTTAATCAAAGAACTATAAAGTGGGGCTGGTTTTCACACAGCTAAGAGGCCTTTTAAGGTTGGAAATTTCCTCTTTTTGTCTTGGATAAAATTAATTTATGGCTCCGACATGTTTTCTGAGCATCAGCAGGAAAAGTAGATAAGAAACAACCTTGAAAAATGGTGCTACTGTAAAAAGGTCATAAGCAAGACCGCTGAACAGATCCTTAAACAGTGTTTTTATCTGTTATTCTCTAAAATATTGTTTGAGTAACTCAGACACAAATGTGTATCACAGCTTGTTGGGCTGTCTGAGGTCATGACTATTTAACGTGTGTGATTACAAAATGAAATGTGAGGAATTTCCTGTTTATGCACAGCGACCTCATAGATTGCGGAACCTTCTGTGTGCGATGACAACATCGGGACAACATGCATTGAAAAAGTCAAAGCAGACACTGCGTGCCAGTGTATTCCGAGTCACTGAGTGGTTTGTCTATCTGAGCAGAACTTTGCTTTTACAATCAATGAGAACAGTCCTTCAGAATCCACTCAACGTCGACTGCACTGAAACACAAAGAGGGAAAGAATGGGCAGTGTATCATAGCAAAACTGGTGCTTATTCCTTTTATTAGGGTATTGTTTGCATCTCGCCTTGAAGTGCTGCAGATGGCTTCTGTTCTTGCTGAGTATACACTGGTGTTGTGGTACTCCAGACGTTATATATTATATATACAGTGAATGAGAAATGTACACAACAGGCTCCCCTCTCCTGTATGCTTACACAGAATGCCTTTCGGAGGAGGAAACAAGTGCGGCTTCTGCCAGAAAACCGTCTACTTCGCTGAGGAAGTGCAGTGTGAGGGGAAGAGCTGGCACAAATCCTGTTTTCTGTGCAGTAAGTATTAAAGTTCTCAGGTAATCTGCTTTATGAGTGTTCTGACTCCCCAAAGTGCGCAAACAACTCTGAAATCACCAGGAGTATCGGGGAGGAATGCAGAGTATTTGGCATCAGAGGAGGAAAGTGAGCATCTGCAGGTTTTTGCTCAGACATCTCAGTCCTTATATGGAGCCAGTGGAAACATGTGACAAAGGCTCGGTTTCCCTTATATGGCAGAGGAAGGTACACACACTCCCCCTCCAGCACAGACAAGCATTTATCTGAGCCCGCTAAGCACTTAGTGGGTGTGCCATTTTCTTCTTTAAAATGTCACACATAGTTTGTGGTAATGTCATTGCTAAACAGCTCAGAAAAAAACATGTCAAGAATTGTTTCTGAGTTTAGTTTGTTTGGTGGGCTGTGAGCTACAGAAAAAGAAATAATTACATGATTGTACTTTTAATTTGTTTTTTTGTTTTTGTCTTCATTGTCAGTGGTCTGTAAGAAGAACTTGGACAGCACAACAGTGGCTGTTCATGTGGATGAGATCTACTGCAAATCATGCTATGGCAAGAAATATGGACCAAAAGGCTACGGCTTCGGAGGTGGAGCCGGCACTCTGAGTATGGACACAGGAGAGGGACTTGGAATCAAGCCTGAAGTGTGAGCAAATACAGCACTTCCCCCTGTTATTTTAACTAGTGAGGACAGTATTAAGATATATACTGTAGAGCCAGGTTATAGAATGACAGAGAACATTTCAAATAATGTTTGACTTCACCTTTTTGAAAAGAAAAAAGTGCACAAAAACAAATGAAACTACATTCACACATGCTGGACCAAAAGTCTCAAGTGAGGGATGTGTATTTGTAGCTCTTAAAGGGATAGTCTTGATTTTTTGAGGTGGGATTAGATGAGAATTAGCTGCAGTAGATGATGATCTGCATGTCCCCATTTTGGAGAAGCAGGAGGAGAACCTGTGCTGGAAGAAAAGCAAGGAACAGCTGTGGACAGGGTCAGCAGCAAAATATATTTTAGCCACTTAAAAAAATGTCCCACCAAAAAAGGAAAAAACACAAAAAAAGCCATGTGGTAGCGTACACTTATACTGATATATTTTTTTAAAATGGCTAAAATACATTTTATTGCTGACCCTGTCCATAGCAGTACATTGCTTAGCTTTCTACACCTACACCACTACTGCTGCTTCTCTAAACTGGGGGCGTGTCAAACACCATCTACTTTAAGTAAAACATTGACTTGGGATAAGTCCCTCATACAACCGCACTTCAAAAAATCCAAACTATCCCTTTAATTTATTTAAGGAAACAGTGTTTTAGCCTCAGACATTTCATCCAGATGTTTTGTTTCCTTGCTGTCGTCTTTAAATCTCTGTTTTTTTCTTGACAGACAAGCTCCTCATCGTCCCACAAACAACCCCAACGCCTCAAAATTTGCCCAGAAAGCCGCAGGCTCAGATGTGTGTCCTCGATGTGGGAAAACAGTGTACGCAGCAGAGAAGGTTATCGGAGGAGGCAATGTGAGAACGATTTATGTATATTGTTGTATCAGTTGTGCTTAAAATTAACAATAAAAGTGGATCATTTGTCAGTTAGATATTTTTGAGCTTTAACCACCTCTCTGCTCTCTCTTGTCAGTCCTGGCATAAAGGCTGCTTTCGCTGTGCCAACTGTGGCAAAGGACTCGAGTCCACGACCGTCGCTGATAGAGACGGAGAGATCTTCTGTAAAGGTCTGTCTCTATCAGCAAGAGCTGATTGATGGTTGATGAGTCTTTGATGATTCGATTGAATCACTGATGACTGATGATTCAATGATCAGCTATTCTGATAATCATTCTGATACATCTGATAATGTGTTTTATTTCCAAAAAATTAATAAATAAAATAAAAACTTGGTAAATTCTCAAATGAATGCATCTAAACCGCATTGTTGTATTGCAGTACACACAGATGTTTTGTGATAGGCAGTACAATTGTACTTCAGATGTCAGTTGTCAAGTTAAAGGACCAGTGTGTAGGATTTGGTGGCATCTAGCGGTAAGCTTAGTGATTGCAAACACCTTGTCTCACTCACTCTTTCTCAGTGTGTATGAGAACCTACGGAGGCCGTGAAACTGTTGCAAAAGACGAAAGGCTGTATCTGGAGTCAGTGTTTGTATTGGTCGTTCTTGGCTATTGTAGTAACTTGGCGGTGAAACATGGTGGCCTCTGTGGAAGAGAACTTACAAATTAACTTTATAAGTTACAAACTCGCTCCTCTACTGCTTCACGCCTCCTGTCCTCGCCTCAACCCACATGTCTTCATCGTCCCCAGAGTCAGACTTCTGGTCAGAGCCGCTGTAAATCGGATGGTTGCGGATGTAACCATGGTTCTATGAATAAAGGTCAACACGCCACCATGTGGGTCACTCTCTCTGAGGGTGAGCTGTTTCAGGAGACAGTATAGCAAATTAACACCTCCGCCCCTTGGGCGCAATCAGAGCCTACTAATACAGGTGCGCGACCACCAACCCAGTCTCTTTTTTCCCGACTGAGGCCGAGCTAGCCTTCTGAATGACACTGCAAGCTGGCGTGTTGACCTTTATTCATAGAACCATGGTTACATCTGCAACCATCCGTTCTATTTCATATCGGTCAACACTCCACCATATGGGTCAACAGTATAGCAAATAAGGTCAGGCAGGAGGTGGTAGTGAGGCCAAAAAACACTCAAGACAACCAGTTCACAGATTCGAACATTTTAATGGCAAAATAGTCAAAGGCCGACAACGGCCACCTGCCACGGGAAAAAAACAAACACTTTGTGTCAATGAAAAGGAAAAAGTCCCCATAACAAATATCTCCAAACACTAAACACCACTGGGCGAACATCAGTCCCTGAAGCCATAACCCAGCATGGCAGGGACCACACAGCTCACTGGCCCGCTTGCAAAACTGCAGAGGCTACTGACGAAGCCACATTCAGCCTATAGTACCTTGCAAAGGTCCCAGAAGAGGCCCAACCGGCTGCTGCACAAATATCCTCCAAGGGTGCCCCCTTGAAAAGTGCCCAAGAGGTAGCCATCCCCCTGGTGGAGTGGGCCACCACCCCACTAGGTGGAAGGACTCCAGCACTGTCATAGGCCAGAGCTATGGCCTGGACAACCCAGTGGGCCAAACGCTGTTTGGACAGAGCTTGGCCCAGCTTGGCTCCCCCATAGCAGACAAAAAGTTGGTCAGCCTGCCGAACTGGGTTTGTACGGGCGATGTACACCCTCAAGGACCGGACAGGACAGATCAGGTGCAACCGAGCCGCCTCCACAGAATCATGGGGTGGAGGATGAAAGGGGTCCAGAACCAAGGGCCTCAAAACACAGGATCGAGGGAGGACCTTGGGCAAGAAGGCCGGATTTGGCAGGAGAGAGATGGCCGAACCCTCCTCCCCCAACCGCAAACACGACGGATGCACAGACAGGGCATGCAGTTCAGAGACTCGCTTCGCTGAGGCCATTGCCAGCAGAAAAGCCGTTTTGAGGGAAAGAAGCTCCAACCCCACACTGGTCAAAGGCTCAAAGGGAGGCCCCGAAAGGGCCTGCAACACCAGCTGCAAATCCCACAGTGGGACCATGTGGGGCCTGGGTGGCCGGATACGCCTAGCCCCCTTCAAGAACTGGCCAATAAGGGGCTGCGAGCCCATTGTCCGACCCTCAACAGGGATGTGACGGTCAGATATGACCGCCATATAGCCCCTCAAGGTGGATTCCGTCAACCCCCTATCCAACAGAGACTGCAAAAACAAGAGGACCCCCTGTGTCCCACAACAGACCGGGTCCCAGCCCCTCTCTGCACACCACCGACAAAACCGCTTCCATCTGCCAGCATAAATTACCCTGGTAGAGGGAGCTCTGGCTGCCTGCAGGGTAGCCATAACAGCAGGACTCAAGCTGGTGGGCGGCGCCCGTCCAAGGGCCAGACATGCAGCCTGAAAATCCCCGGCTTCGGGTGCCAGAGCTGTCCCCGAGCCTGTGACAGCATGTACGGCTGGACTGGGAGGCACCACGGGGTTCCTGCCAGCAGCCTCTGCAAGGTTGCCCTCCATGGCTGATGCGGCCAGTCTGGGGCCACAAGCAGAACCCTGGCCTCCATCATCCCCACCTTGGCCAGCACGGCTGGTATGAGGGGAAAGGGAGGAAACGCATACAACAGGCCTGGGGGCCACTGACCTGCAAGACCGTCTACCCCGAGTGTTCCCGCCGGACCCGCTATGGAGTACCACAGCGGGCAATGGGCGGTCTCCTGTGAGGCAAACAGGTCTACCTGGGCCTCTCCGAATCAGGACCAAATGGCCTCCACAATCTGTGGGTGAAGCCGCCACTCGCCTGGCAAGGGCCTGCCCCTGGACAGGAGGTCCGCTGCCACGTTCACCTTCCCCGGCAGGTGGATGGCTTTCAGGGACACACCCTGAGCATAAGCCCAGAGGAGGAGTTTGTGTGCCAAGTCGTGCAGAGACCACGACTGCAGACCCCCCTGGCGGTTGATGTAAGCAACCACGGTCGAATTGTCGGTCCGAACCAACACGTGCTTCCCTTGAATCACTGGACGAAAAAACACCAAAGCCCGATACACTGCCTCCAACTCGAGCAGGTTGATGTGAGCCCCTCTCCAAAAGGGGCCCCACTGGCCGTGGGCTGGCCGGTTCTCCCATAGGGCACCCCAGCCAGCCTCTGAGGCATCCGTTGTTATGGTCACCCTTGAGCACACTGGGCCCAGTGGAACTCCTCACCTGAGGCCTAGGCTGAGGTCCACCATGCAATCGCAGGTGGAAGACACCGGGATAGCCCTCCGGCCATCCTCGTGGGGGCTTACCTTGTGCCTGGCAAGCCAACGTTGCAGCGGCCTCATGTGAAGCAACCCCAGGGGCACCACCTGGGATGCTGCTGCCATGAGGCCCAACAGCCTCCGGCCATGTGCTTCCCCACAGTCAACTGTGACAAGCTGTCCATCAGCACCGCCGTCCTTTCTGAAGTCAGAACAGCTCTCATTGAGGTTGAATCCAGGACCAAACCAAGATATTCCACCCTCCTCGATGGAACAAGGCAATTTTTCTCCCTGTTCAAGGCCAGCCCCAGGTCCTGGAGGTGGTTCAACACCGCCAAGGTGTTGAGCTGGGCCTGTTGTTCTGTCGGGGAGCAAATTAGCCAATCGTCCAGGTAATTCAGGATGTGAATTCCCTGGCGACGGAGAGGGGCCAGCGCCGCCTCCATGCACTTTGTGAAGGTGCGAGGAGACAAAGACAGGCCGAACGGGAGGACGGTGTACTCGTACGCGTTGCCTTGGAAGAAAAAACAGAGGTACTTCCTGTGGTCTCTGTGTATGGGAATGTGGAAGTATGCATCGCAGAGATCCACTGTAGTGAACCAGTCTCCGTGCCTTATGGATGACAGAAGGCGTGACAGACGAAGCATATGGAAAGGCAGGTGCTTCAGGAAGCCTTTGAACCTCCTCAGATTCAAGATAGGACGGAGGCCGCCGTCCTTCTTTGGAACCAAGAAGTAGGTCGAATAAAACCCCTGGTGCGTCTCGCTGCTGGAGACGGGTGTAATTGCCCCCTTCTTCAGAAGGGCCAAAACCTCTGCTGCAAGAGACTGACAACCTGCCACGCTGCTTAGGAGGGTGGGAACGATCCCGGAAAACTGTGGTGGTCTGGTTTGGAACTGGAGTCTGTACCCTGACTCCAGTGTACTGAGCACCCAAGGGGACCGAGTACACCGGCGCCAGTGAGCCAGGTGCTGAGGAGTGAAGCGTGAAGCCGGAGGCCGATACCAGTCAGCGACGGGGCCGGCCGCCAGCCGGCGGGGGTCTGGGGCCCCCAAGATTATTGGTTCCACTGCGGTCATGGCGAAAGGAACGCTGGCGAGCCTGACCACCCCTGACTGGGAGCCCATGGGTGGAAGGCTGCGGTGCCTGGGAGGCCGAAGAGCTGGCTGGAAAGGGCCCACGACTCCAGTGCAAGCTTGAGGCAGGCCCATCCCTCACAGAGCGTGTCAGCTCTCTCGCCCTACGGGACTGTTCCAAGGCCACCTCACAGGGCGGACCAAAGACCTCTCCTGCCACCACTGGGGCCCCCAGCACACCAATGCAGTCCTGGTCGGAAAGATTGGACTGAGCCAGCCAGACATGGCGGCGTGCCTGGACCATGGAGGCCATTGACTGACCAAGGGCCTGAGCATGTGCACTAGTTCCCCACAGCAACATGTCTGCCACACGGAGCATCTCAGCCGTCTCATCACTTGGGGCTGCTGAAGCCAAATCTTGAAGCAGGCCCTCCAAATAAAGCAGCAACAAAGAATTGGTGCACGCCAGCCTGGCCGCCAAAGCTGAAGAATGATAAGCTCTGCGGAGCTGGTTATCGGTCGCCCTGCAGCGCCTGTTAGGGTGAGCGGCATCCCTGCCAGCCCTTGCAACAGCTCCTGCCAGCATAGCAAAGGTGGGCCCCACTCGGGGGGCTGCGGCCACCCCATATGCTTCAGCCCCTGCAATGTTGGCCAGCTGAGTCCTCGGAAGGGCTGTAGAACTAGGAGCCCTCCATGAGGACTGCAGCTCAGACATAAAATCAGGCAGGACAGGGAGCCCATCTGACCTGCGTCGCCGTAAGCCCCTGTCAAACACCGACGCGCTGGAGGCGGAGCTTGGCAGACTACCTGCGCGCGTGCTGCTGCCCTCGCAATCACAGCCCTATCAGAAGGGTCCATTGGCTCAGGCTCCGAAGCCTGTGAAGAACCATCTCCCAAATCAGACAGCGACTGGCCATCCTCCTCGGACTGGGGATCGTGCAGACCTTCCAGACTGTCAGAGGCTGCAATAGAAAGCACATCTGGATCCTTACCCCAGACCTCTGTAGCCAGCCCGCCGGTGTCACGCAGTGCTAAAGGATGCCGAGCGTGAACTAGCTCCTGCAGGGTATTCTGCATAGCTTGCACCTGCAGCTGCAGCTCCGCCTCCAACACTTCCTCTTCCGGGCGCGCCGCTTGCCCATGAGCGACCGATCACGCCCCCGCTCCGTCTCCATCTCACTCTCCGCCCGCTGACCAGCTTGCCCTGGGGTAACTGCTGGAGAGGGGAAAATCTCACCATCGCCGTCCTGTGACATGGCCGGGCAAGCCACGGCTGCCTCCCGGACTGAGCGCGATGATACACACATCGTACCAGGTGTGGATAAAGCTCAGGTAGGTACGACCTCCCGGCCGCAGTGGCCCCTCTCAGCCGAAAGCAACAACAAACGCCGGTCACGCGAGGTAGCGTTCTCCCTCACGGGAAAAGATGCTCCCCGCAGCGCCACACCAAACAAAAACAATCCAAACGATCCGCGCACTCTTCATCACAGCGATCAATGATCAGCTCCTGTAGGAAGAAGGCAGATAAGGAAATCTATCGAAAAATCCACAGAAACACGTCTCAGTCTGAAACCAATACTCACGCACTCCAGGAGGAGAAAAAGAGACTGGGTTGGTGGTCGCGCACCTGTATTAGTAGGCTCTGATTGCACCCAAGGGGCGGAGGTGTTACTTTGCTATACTGTCTCCTGAAACAGCTCACCCTCGGAGAGAGTGACCCATATGGTGTGGCGTGTTGACCGAATATGAAATAGAACACCTCAGCACTGTTTTCCCGGTCGTAAAACTTGCCTCCGTTGGTCTCGGAAGCTGTTTCCAAGTCTAATAGGACCGCTAACTGAGCTAACTAGCTAATGTCAGTTAACAGCAGTGCGCTGGTGATGTCAGTGTTACAAGAGAAAAAGTCTGTGCTGCTACAGTGTCCTGGGCCTAATGGTGAGTTGGAGCTCCCGAACAGAGTTTGAGACAGAGTTTTCTGCGACCAACGCATAATGAAAATGTGGTTGACTATGACTCTTCTCACAGACTAACGGTAAGTGACTATAAGGGGACAAATCTTTAAAACCCAGTGATTATACTTTGAGGTGATGCTACACTAATGAAAACATACAATAAATCCCTGTAAATCTAACACACGGGACCTTTAACCTCAACTAGTAACATCTGAATCTCAACCTGCAGAGCAGAAGCAGCTGCCCTAAATTACTTAAGACAGACATCCAATAGTTCAGCAGCCCCTCTGACCTTTTGCCATTTAGTATATTTTTATTCATACAAGACTTCATGTTTGTCAGTAATCTACATTTAATGAACTAACTGGCAACTATAACACTCTGTGGTTCTGATATATGTATCTGTAAATCCAGGTTTCATAAATTATTTTCTTAATTCAAACTCTAAATCTCTGTCTTGTCATTCACAGGTTGCTATGCAAAGAACTTCGGTCCCAAGGGATTCGGCTTTGGTCAGGGCGCAGGAGCTCTGGCTCATTCCCAGTAAAGCCTGAGGCCTCGGCTCACCTGGGACCGACATTTGCGTTCTAATATCATTGCTTCCAGGATCCTTCAGTCAATATCCAGCCTATTTTACTCTGCCCTCTCACTCCAGCTACAGGCAAGGAGAAATGAAAGAGGAAACACACAATACACAGCTTTTTGTACGAGTTCACCAGGCAGATTTTGCTCTCTGTGCTGCGTTTGAATTTGGATTACGATGTTCTTATTTTTGACTGGTTGAAATATAAGATATCCTGCTAAATATTTTATTTCAACACACTAAATTATAACTCTGGGTTTGGATGAGCACATTGTGTTTGCTTAAACTGAGCAGGCTGCCTGTATTCTTTCAGAAAACAAGTTAAAACTCTGCTGTTGCCATAAATACTAAGAGATACTTGCACTGTAATAACAGAGATGAGTTTGGCAAATGCTGAATTTGATTATTATCTGAGTCTGAGCGAGAACAAAGTAAGAGCAACATGTTTTAAGACTGACAGCTGTGAAAAAACTGCTCTCATCTTGCTTCAGTTATACTCAACATAAAGCCTTATTTTCTGCTTTACATGTCAAATGATGTATATATGGTCTTAAGACATGCATTATTGCTGAGACACAAAATAAATATCAAGCAAAACAAGTAAGGCAAGATAGATTTTTTTTTCTTATTCCCCTGTGATGTCAAATTTGGCATGCCTTACACAACTGCTATTGTTCTTTTTGTTTCTGTTCTGATGAAATCAGCGTGCATGTTTACGTGGTCTTGGGTGTGCTTGTTTTTCCTTGTAATCATCATCAAACTGAGCTAAATGCCAGCTGTTGTGGTGAACAACGGAGTCGCAGTGCTCAGCCCTGTCTCTGCCTGCACCGAGTGGTTGGCACGGTGACCAGAGAGCCAGGCAGCTGTGGTGGTGGTGGTGGTGGTGGCGGTGGTGGTTCTGGGCAAGGCTGTTTGTTTTGGCTCTGACTACATGTGAGTCACATCAACGGCAAAACAACATCTGAAATACACACAAAGATTAAAATATAACACTGGGATCTGTTCCTGAGCCTTCATATGTTTATACTCATTAATAATCATAATCATAATAAGTGGAACAAAAATAGGTTTATCTCCAATCTTGCAGACATCTGAAAATGAATGTTTGCTCTAGATGTCCTGCTCGAATATGAAAATACTATGGACATGTAGTTTTAGGTTATTCATTATAACACTTCACCCACCAGAGGGCAGTAGAGAGACCTGAGCTTTATAGTCAATCAGGTGAAATGATTCATTTATTTCTTGTTCACATTAAAAATAAAAGGCAATTATAATGAGTTGGCTGTATATAATTAACCATGTATAATTTAGCATCATACAAAGTGAAATGGCTTTCAGTTGGTTATTTTGTATTAATTGCAACATTTTTAAATTTTGTTTTGTCATAAAAAAAAAAAATTAAAAAACCCTTCCCGAAACAGTGCTTGTCTGGTCATAGCTTAGAAACTGTTGCTAGGCAATATGGTTGCCTAGCAACTATATGTATTTTCCTTCACTGATCGTTGAAAACACTAACAATCAATTAATCATTAATAATTCATAATTTGTTCAGATTTTTTTTCTTTTTTTTTTTGTTGTTCCCATTTTAAGTTTAAGTTTCCTTATTCAACACAGGGCTCCACCAGACAAAACAATGTCAAATGAGGTACAATTGCTGTCACTATAGATTATTTTTTAAATTATTGATTAATATATTTTTAATCAGTTCAGTTCTTAATAATCATTTATTCATCGACATCCCTACCAGTCTGTCAAGGTTTGGATTTCTCCACATGTTGGTGTGATTAAACAGTGTGTCTGTCTATTCTGACATTAGCTGCAAATGTTTGCATGCCCAGCTAACCAGCTTACTACCTACAGGAGTAACCAAGGATCACTTCCAAGAAACCTTTCATTCTGCGTTGTTTATTGCGGGTTACAGGTTATATTTTAAAAAAGCCCAGTTCATGACCAGCACATCCACCATGTACCATTTCCACACAGTTTGTCCTGGAGGCTCTAAGTGTTTAACTTAATGTTAACAGCTCTGTCCTGCCCTGCATAGTCCTTTTTCACAACAGATCTGACATAGTAGGGTAATAACAGGTGTTAGCAATGATACTAATTAATGTGAGATTAGTGTTTACTCCACTGTTTCCTGTCAAAAAGACCGCTGTAAAAATTGCCTGTTGAATTTAGGTAAGTTTGCCCTAACTCTAAACCCATTATAGCTTTACTAGATTCAAGTGTGGCAGTATCAGCTAAAATCTGCTAATGACAGTCGTCATTTCAGCCAGCAAAGAATGGTAAGTGGCAAGAAATAGGAAGCCTGCTTTTGTCTACCTGTGTTTGAAATCTGAACTGAACCCATGACTTTAAAAACTATCACAAATTTTGATGGTAAAATGTGCCTGTTATATTGTAAACTGCATGTGCCATGTGAGAGCAGACGGCTTGACAGGCGAAGCAAGAGTAAGTGGGGGTGGGGGTGGGGGGGCATTAATCCCCCTTCACATCAGACTTCATATTAAAGGCAGAATATGCAGGATTTGTCAGTTGCTGTTTGTAAACACATCAGACAGGTAGTTGATTGTTGAGACTCATTCTCAGGACGTCGAATACCAACACTTTGGGTTAGTAAAATATCCCAAAAACAGCAAAATCATGAGAAAATAAGAAAACTGAGGCAGAGGGCGGGGTTTCTGCAGACACCAGGAAAATCCTGCATAGTATACCTTTAACTCTGAATCTTAAAAAGGAGAAACTGTACATTTTAAATTCCTCTCTTGGACAGAAACTTATATTATATAGCCTACTTTACAGCAACTGTCACATGTGAAAACTACTGTACAGTGAGCTGCTATACATCCTAATCCACTGGCATTTCTATAGGCCTATATGAGCCAGTGTTCAGTTTCCAAGAGACAGTCCAGCAAACACAAAGCACTTTTTTAAATCCTGCTGCCATATATACTGTGGAATTATAATCAGCTGCCACGAGCCAACAGGCTGGATTCAGTGTCATAAATCAAATCAGCATCAGGGACTTTAAAGTCCTGACTCAGCAAGAGCAAAAGAACAGTCCTGCAGATTTTAATAATCCAACCCTACCAATAAAAAAAGATTAAGAGGATACATTACAGACAGAGCAGATGCAATTATCTCACACATCCACAGATTAATTTCACTATAAAGACTGATTCAGTGTGAGCAGTATTTCCCATAGGAGGTCCCATCCTTGATGCAAGTTTAAACAATGCACAGAGACTATAAATATAAAACTGTAACAAAAGCAGGGTAGGTGTCCCAGCAGGTCACAGTCACTGGTGTCTGACAGCTCGCCAGTTATCCCATTGAGCCGCCTGCTGCTCCACTGTACTCAGGAAAAAATGCAGCGGCAGCCACGCATATGTTTCCACAAGTGTAAAGCATGTGTTCAATGTGGAGGGAAATTCATTGGTAAACGCTGTTTTTAATCGTTACAATATGCAAAATACAAACAGGCCACAAATTAAATGAAAAATGAATAAATGAATGAGTGCGAGGAACATGACGATGCAGCTGCTTCCAGAGAAGAGGTCACGGAGAGGTCTGAGGAATGTGAAAATGATTTGAATCATGTTATGGCCTTTGTTGTCACCAGATGTCAGCTCAGTTAAACAGATTTTTGACTGACAAGTTCAATAGTACTTCTCACAATCATCATCGAAACACCAAATAAGGGAACAGAGCTGCAACAGTAGGTCGATTAATTGATCAAAAGAAAATGATTTGCTGCCTAGTTTGATAATTTTGTAAGTTTTAAAGTAAAAATGCAAAACATTTACTGGTTCCAGCTTCTTAAATGCTACTTTTCTTTGTCATTTATGACAGTAAATGAAGACTCTTTGGGTTTTGGACTGTTGTTTGGACAAAAGAAGCAATTTGAAGACTTTGGGCTCTGGAAAATTGTGATAAGCATTTTTTTTTTGGACATTTTATAGACTAAATGATTAATTTATTAATAGTGAAAATAATTGGCATATTAATCAATAACAAAAATAATCCCTAGTTGCAATCCTATAAGGAAATATTTTTGGAAGAATGAGGTTAATCCCTTCAGTAGAGCTCAGAGACTTGAATGCTCAATAAAGATTCATCTTTTCATTGCTTGGCCAGCTTGGTTCATGATCTCACACATATCTAAAATAAAAAATAAACAAAATACAATAAATTCCTACATATAATGCTCCAACAATGGGACACAGATCTTGCAAATAGTGTCAGATAAACTGTACCAGCTGCTACAGCGACAGAAACAGAGGCTGTTCTGAAGTCTTAAGAAGTCCAAACAGTTTACTGAGATGAGTTTCTGCCTCTGTTCTCTGTGTTCACTACTCAAACTTTTCCTAGAATCTCAGTCATTATCTTTTACAGAACTGCTGAAGAAGTGACTGGCACACACTGCTGAAATATTCATACACAACAGCTTCAAAAAGACCAAACTCTTGAAAACCTCCCCAGTGTCGCCAATGCAGAGACGACTTACTTTTGAAAGCATTTAATGACTTTTTTTTTTTAATCTGGGAGACAGATTTAGCAGCCAAATTAAGGCAGCAAGTAAAGATTATTCTCATGAATCTGCAGATTATTAATAATGAACTGTCTTGTAGGACTTTTGGAGATCACAATTCCTCAGAGCCCGAGAGGACATCTTCAATGTCCTGTTTTGTCCTGAAAGCAGCAAATTTTTACAAACAATGAAACCTGTGAATGTTTGGCATTTTTGCATGAAAAAAATAGACTTAAACAAGAAGTAGCGTGTAGTGTAGATCTCTGCCCGGCAACCCAAATAGAAAATTTAAGTGTAATCAAAGACACTTTAATAAGTAGCCAAAACATAGATTAATTAAATATTTTTGCACTAATTTAACAGATTACATCTATTTTGTAATTTAACTACATGTAGTTACTCTTGAGTACTGCTAGTATCCTAATGGATGTCTGAGTGAAATTTTGTCATAATTAGTGAACAAATTCTTGAGGTCACAGTGACCTTTGACCTTTGAAAGGTATTATGTAATTTGAGTCAATCCTTTTTTCTTTTTTGTTTTTTCAGACAATGTTGCAGATTATACCTTTAAATGTAAATATTTTTTGGTTTCTTTACTTCACACTAACAGTAAACTGACTCTCTTTGGTTTGTGGGCAAAACAAGACATTTGACATTTAGGAAACATTGATCAACATTTTTCACCATTTTCTGACATTTTATAGGCAAACAACTCTTAATCAGTTAATTGAGGAAAAAAAAAAAAATATAGCAACTAAACTTTTTTTTTTTTTTTTTTTTTTTTTTTTCCAAAATTCTGAATCACAGAGGTTCTTCAGTATACAGTCATGAACGTACACAAAACATAGGCTGGATGTTCAAGTAATATACGAGATTAGCTGCAGAAAAGCTCCAGGACTGTTGGTCTCACACACGCACACAGAAGCGATCATATGATGCAACTATGAAGAGGCACAGGCGGTATATCAGGGTATTAAGAAATCCCAGAGGTATGATTTTCAGTACCTTTATGCTCCTTGCTACTGATAGAGAGATGCTGTATTGAGGCGATGCCCTGTAGTGCACAGCATGAGCCACCAGAGGTCAGTCTCCCTACTGGTGGACAAGGCAGCACAACAGAGCCGGGAAACATGGCGTCTGATGTATACAGAAAGATACAGGGCTAACTAGCAAAAAAGAAAAATCCTATCCTGATGACAATGCCAGCAAACACTGCAGACTACGGACGGGTCAGAGTAGCGTAGCGAGTGTGTAAATTTAGTTGAGTGAGCTCAAAAGAGAAAGAGGTAGAGAGTGGCAGTGAATGTGTGCTGAGGGGAGGAAATTTGTCAGCCTGGAAGTAAATGTACAGTTTAGGTTTCAGTTTGTTAGTGAATAATACTAATAATTCTGTATATCCTGGTAAAAATGTCAGGAAGATATGAACACATGAGAAAAATAATACTGCTCAAGCCTGATTATGAAATGATCAACACAGTGGTGGATTTATTTTCTGTCAATCGAATAATCATTTGCAAGTCTGCCACTTGATATGACAAGTTTAAGAACCCTTTAATGACTGTATTTTAAGAAAAAGTAACCTAGCAACAAATCTTTTTTTAATACTTTTTATTCATTGACTTATTTCATCCACATACTGTTCACTGTGCTGCAAATTCGTATCATTGTGCAATATCAATTATATCAAGACAAAGAACATACCATAACATAGACATCCTGTGTAGATCAATAAATATTTTAAATGAAAAAAACAACAGAAACATTTTAAAAAATAACAATAACAACCATTATTATATTATTGTTGCTGTTGTTATTGTTATTTTTATTAATATTATTCCCACTACTATCACCAATAATAAGAATATATAAAATTATTTAAAGTAGTGATGGTCATATCAAAGGAAAGTAAAAGTTATAGTAAATTAATTACATACATAGATAGCAACAACTCTAATCACTATTTGCTTCTTTTCCCTAATGAAAGTCATTAATATTGCGATAGTTTTATTTGTTCTGGACTCATGGTAAAAACACTTGTCGTCCAGGAGAACAAGGCTTTTGTTCATTTCTGTTCCAACAACTCAGATTAAATCACACAGTCATGTTAGCGGTGTGGCTCTATGAATAGTGATGTCAGTCGGTCCAAAGCTTTGATTGAGATCAAAGCCGCAGCGTCACTAACAAGTGTTACCATCCATGTGACCGACTTTCAAACTGGACTTCTAAGTTTGTGCTGCCGCGACAAGCTGAAGACAATTAAATCAACAACACAAACACAAACCAGACACGAGTGATCTAATGGATTAATTTCAGGACTTATTGTCCTTGCAGGAGTGAACGTAGCGCTTCACACAGACAGACATTCATCTGTGTTTACAGATTGTTCTGCACAAACACACAGAACACACGGACAAACCCAACATACCAAGCAAACTGGGACCCAGTATCAAAGAGTGGCAGCATCATATGGTGCTGCAATTTGTCTATGTTTAGTTGGTCGGCTTTAGCTAAATGTATACTGGAAACTGCATTCCTTTCTTAAAACCAGGGCTTAGCATTGTCTGCAGCTATTATCCTAATCAGACCGAGGGGGCCCTGCAGTCTCAGAGGGCACAGAGCATGTCTCCAATATCAGTCTCAAAAGGCAAAGAAAATCTCAGAAATTCACCTGCGGGAACAAGACAAACTGTTTGAACATGGTTGCTGAGAGTTTGTTTCAGGATGGGAGGAAACAAGTGCACACGGCAGCTGTCTGCCAGGATGAACAAAGCTGACGTTCAAGAGCACAGAAGATCGTAGCATGGAAAAAGAGGAAAAAAACAGATTAATAACTGAGTGAAAACTGTGAAACTCGACGCGGATGCTGTTTATCTCATCCTGGCACATTGAAAAGTTCACACACATTATTATAAAGAAGCAGAGAGCCGTGATCTGTCAACACAAGACAAGCATCACAATCACTGTTATCCTGACACCAACCCCTCCCCTCTCATGGGGTGTGTATCTGTGTGTGTGTGTGTGTGTGTGCGTGTGCGTGTGTGTGTGTGTTTCTATTTAAGTCTCCTTGTGATAGAGAGGAGGGACAAAGGGGAGAAGGAGATAAATATTCTGGTACTTTCTTCTCTCCATCACTTTGTGTCTGTCTGCATCCACAGCAACAACACAGAGAGGTAAGACCATCAATCTCTGCTACACCTATAGCCTAATCAATTAAACTGATAGGTATTAATTTAAGATTGTGGTGGTTTGATCAGACAACTATCATATCTACCATAATCCTCAACTATTTGATAAATTAGATTAGACATTAAATGGTATTTGGAATCAAAGTCTGACCAAACTTACATTCAGGGCTGTAACTGACAATTACTTTTATCATTGATTGATCTACTGATGATTTTCTCTATTAATCATATGTTCTTCAGAATGTCATCAATATCAACCCATCACAAGTAACCAGAGCTCATGCTGACTTCTTAAAAATGTCTCATCTTGCCTGACCAACAATCTAAAAGATGCTCAGTTTACTATCATAGAAGAAGAAACACGCAAATATTCAGATTTGAGAAAATGGAATCAGTAGATTTTTTGCTTTTTTTGCTTAAAATTTTACTTAAAACTATTAATCCCCACTGTGGGACTAATAAAGGAATATCTTATCTTATCTTAATCATTGGGAGGCTGTGGCTCAGAGTTCCCCAGGTTCTCCAGTCCAAAATTCAGGCTGTGCCATTGGTGTGAATGTGTGTGTATGTGTGTGTGTAGGGGGTGAATGTTGGTATTAGGGTGCAGCGCTTCGAGTGGTTGGAAGACTGGAAAAGCTCTGTGTAAATGCAGCCCATTTATCAATTATCATAAAAGTTCCCAGTAAGTTTTCTGTCAATTAAGTAATGGCTTCAGTTTTAATTACATTAAAAAGGTTGACAATCGGTATAAATCATTGTTAACTTGATGATCAAAAGTAATTCAAATGTGGAACAATGAACATGAATGGACATGGATAAAATCTTCTATCAAAGTATATAAAGTTGTATTATTTGCAATATTGATAAATACTGTAATTATAGTGAGAATAACTGTTCAGGGATAAAATACCAAAATAAAAGTGTCTATTTTTGGCTAATCCAGTGAATAAATACATATAAAAACAGAGTTTTGTCATCAATTATTCCCATTCATTGATTGGAAACACTTCCTACAGTGGCCTAATTCATTTCACTAAGACATATTAAGGCAAAGGCATCAACATAAATAATCACAGCTATTATTTCGACAATCAATTGATCTAAAAAGCAAATTTTTTAAGCAAGAAGGCCAAACATTTCCTGAGTCCAGCCTTTAAATTGTGAGTATTTGAGAGTGTTTTTCTTGTGGTAATAAACTGAATATCTTCCGGTTATTAAATGTTGGTAAGACAAAACAAGCAATTTGATATCTTACAGATCAAAATGATTAATCAAGAAAATAATCAGCAGATTTATCAATAATGAAAATAATTGGTAGCTGCAGCCCCACAAATCAAACCGCTGACTAATGTATATAGTGCCAAAGTATAAATCTCACAAAGTTATGTAGAACATGCACATTATTTTGATCTTTTTTCCTCTTTATAACAGTTATCAATTGGCCACTTGTTTGGAAAAGTCCACTCTGCATTCTTAAAAAGCTTCAGTCAGTAACTGTTCTGAGAATCGGGGACCCCGTCTATATTTGTGTCTTTATCCAGTGGAAAAGTGGGGGTGAAACCAGGAAATGTTATCTAAGTTGAACTGGGGCCTTGCATGCTTCTTCCCGTCTGCCATCACTTCACTTTCTGGCAGATGAGTGTGTTAGTGTGTGCTATCAGCACTGAGAGGTGACTGCATGACTCTGACCAGCAGGCCTGTCTACGAGTACGACACAACAGCGCCTGACAGACAAAACAAGCCACATCCTTTAGTAGGTCAATATGTAATTCACAGAACACAGGTGCAGGATATTAAAAGTAATCGAGCAACAGTAAACACTAGATGAAGATCAATATAATTCTCTTCATATATACTGTATAGATTCTTGTAACACTGTCCAGTCGACTTTGTGTAGTGGAATGTATCTATATTGGAGCTAAAAGGGAAACCAGAGTTAAGACTCATTGGGGCACTAGACCCAAGTAGTCCCCCGACCGTTGAGCACTTCAGAGACTGAGGGTTTTATTTTTGTCTTCCAGGGGGAATTGAAATAGTCAAGATGCCTGAGAAAGCGTAAGTGTATTGTCTTTCTGTTATTGTTTCCATTTCCTAATCAGAGTATCAGTTCCATGCAGCACATAGGATTTATCTATAGAAACACATATGTCAATATGGCAACTATGAGATACAATTAATTACATTTCTTGCTGGCTGTAACTGAGTGCTAATGCTACTTTTCTGTGTCTGTTGTGTCCTTTTCTTTATTTTCTACCCACAGACCGGAGGTAAGATTTCACAGGACACAACTCACAGAGAAATCCAAACGATTTAACACCTATGAAAGGGATAGTTTGGAATATCTGAAGTGGGTTGTATGAGGATAGTCAGTGCATTACCTACAGTTGATGGTGGTCAACACACCTCCCAGTCTGGAGAAGCAAAGAGGGGCACCAGCATGGACCATAAGCAACGAATTGCTTTCGACAGGATCATCAGCATATTGCTATATTTAGAATATTTTCACCGCTTTATCAGACAGCCTTTCCCAAAGGGAAACCCCCGTTACATAAGTCACCAGACTCAACTGTCAAAAACAATATTTTACCACGCAGAACACGGGAGTCTTCTGCTGTACCCCTGCCTCGATCACTTAGTTTGTCTGTGTTATTTTGTGACTTTTGTTTTAAAAGGTTAGATCAGATTCACCAAAGTCACACAACAGCACAAAGAAACCAGCAGATCGAGGCAGCAGTTGAGCAGCAACTCTTGATTTCTACAAGGTGAAATGAATGTTTTTGACAGTTTGACAGAGAGCGATATTTGGCTTGTTTAACGGCAGTTTCTCGTCAGAAAATTTTGTCTGATGGTAAAGTATAACCTGAGAAAATACTCTAACCATGCATACCTAACTGAAGGTGTGGAGACTGTCATCTACTGTAGATAGTACACATCTATGGATAAGTACCTTATACAGCCACACTTCAAATCACTGAACTGTTCCTTGAGGATTATCGCTGATTTACTAAAATGTCACACTAAATTTAAAAAATCATTCTTTTTGCAGAGGAAATCTAAAATCTCAGCCTCTCGCAAGCTCATGCTGAAGGTGAGTCCTCAGTCCAAATTGCACAAGCTGTCTTCAGACAAAAAAAAAAAGAACGGTAAATAAAACTCACTTTGTGTTTGTGGTATTTCAGAGCTTGATGGTCGCCAAAGCCAAAGAGGAGCTGGAGCAGGAGATGGAAGAAAAAGAGGAGCAGAAGGCAAAATACCTGGAAGAAAAATCTCCTCCTATACAGACCAGCGGCATGTCCTTAGCAGAACTGCAGGTATAATTATACATTTACCTCAGAGTTGCTCCTATTTTCAAACTAAAACTCTTTAAATTTGTTATATAGCTTAAGATCTGTTGTTTCACAGTCAGGAGGTGAGAAAATTAACATCCAAATTCTTGTTATTTTCTATACAGACATTGTGTGAAGAGCTGCATGCCAAAATAGACGTGGTGGACGAGGAGCGGTACGATATTGAAGCCAAAGTCTTGCACAACAACAGAGAGGTAACGCAACATTAACTAAGAAAAATTAACAATAAACAGCACTGATGATTTCCACATCAACAACAAAAAGATAAACTGACATGCCGATACAGTCCAACAAGAACCGTTTTGTCAAAACACCTACAAAGTTTGGTTAAAACAACTGATTCTACAATGTGACACTGAAAAGCCGTCACTGTCTCTGGCAACTGGCCTGAATTAAAGGGTAAGTGCAGTGTTTTCAACCTGAACCCAATTTTCCCTACGTTTATCAGTCTTAGTGACTAATGAGGACAACAATTTTTAAAACCGGTCCAGTATTGAACGAGAAAACTGAAGAAACAAAACTGAGCTTCAACATAATCCTTGTTAATGCCTGAGTAAATGTGCGTCGTCCAAAAAAAGTGCTTTATTTTGCTGCTGACAGGTTCAGATAGTTATTCTAAGTATCTGACAACATGAAGGAAGAAGATCACTACAGAGAAAGACCTTTTTTTTAAAAAAAAGTGAGATACATTTTGTTTAGCCAGAAACAGCTGTTTTATTGCTCTCACCAAACTCACCAGACTCCATTCAGAGTTTCACATTTGTTTTGTTTTGTTTTCAAAAATCTACTTGCCCGGAGTCAATTTTTACTTTCCTCCATACAAATGGTTTGATTTATTAGCAGTTATCACATAACAACAGAGACGAAAATTAAACTACTACACTATTTTAATTAATGATGGATGGTGTGGATTGGATTTAGATGGAGAGTTCCTGCTCTTCTCAATGACAAAACAAGACATTTAAAGACAACACCTCTTTCTTAGCACTTGTCCGGTCAGGAAACTGTGTTGCTACATTTACTTGCCCGACATGGCATTTTACTTGCCCCAGGCAAGCAGTTTTGTTCAACCCTGCTAAATTTACAGTACAGTCATTTTAATAATCAGCACTTCATTTCAACTCAACAGAAACAAAATAAAACTGACCAAAAATGTCCCGGCTCGTTCCACTGCTCCAACAACCACCAGATCTGGTTGTTTGGTTGAAATAAATCCTTAATTCACGGCATTAGATATGAAAACAGTCCTCTCTGTGTTTCTCCCCGCTGCTTCTCTAATGTCCGACCTTCCTCTCGCTCCTGTCTCAATATTTTGACATCTAACACAGTGAATGAAGTGTTCATTTCAACCAAACCAGAGTTGGTGATTGTCGGAGCAGAGGAACGAGCAAAGACCTTGTTGGTGAGTTTTATTTTGTTTCTGCTGAGTCTGAATAAAGATGATGACAATAAAATTACTGTTTCTGTCAAGTAATACTGGCTAGTTTAGTGACAACAAAAAAACAGCTGTTTCTTGTTAAATAAAACATATCTTAGTCTTTACTCTCTGTAGGGATCCTTTCCATAATGGTGTCATACACATTTATGGTTTATTTAACAGGGACAATACATGTATTGTCCCACAATACACATAATATAATACATGTAACACATGTAGCTGAAAGCTAAATAACAATCTGAGCCTGTCAGTGGCAAGTTGTCCTTAACTTCCTCCCGACTTTCTCCTCAGATCAAAGACCTAAACATCAAGGTGCTCGACCTGCGAGGGAAGTTTAAGAGGCCCAACCTGAGGAGGGTGAGGGTCTCTGCCGATGCCATCCTGCGCTCACTGCTGGGCTCCAAACACAAGGTCTCTTTGGACCTGAGAGCTAATCTTAAATCAGTCAAGAAGGAGGACACAGAAAAGGTGAGTTCAAGAAAAAAATAAAAAATTAAAAAATTAAAGATGGGAGATGTTTTTGGCCAGAAGACAATGACACAGTCCTGATTTATTCCCACACAAGGAGCAGCTGTGATGTTCTCCATGGTGATAATTTATGTTTACACTTTAAGGCTTTGGCTGATGTCCATATCAAGGGTGACTGCCAAAGTGTGAAATTGACTAATCAGCTTTCTTAACTTGCCAAAGCAAAAAGAAACCACTTGTGAAAAGGTCAACTCATCAGATCATGTTTAACAAGGATTCTACATCCCAACAGTGATTAATAAAGAGCCTCTAAAGAGAAACACTGTCACATACAGGGCTGGGCAGTGTGGCCAAAAATGGATATCACAGTATAATTTAAAGCATGAGCAGCGATGGTATATATCACGGTATATATTTTTTTCTTTTCTTTAAATTTCACTATAAATTCTTGTGCAGGGGTAAAGTACTGGTTTGACAGTTGAGCTACCCACACACACACCCACACACACCACACACACACACACAAACCGGACGCGAAATATCCGCGAGAGAGATGAACCACGGTCTCACTCCCAACGCATCAACAGCCTGACGAATGGTCAGGGTCCCTCATCGTCACATACCGACTCATTAGGTACCCGTTTCTGGGTGACCCGACAGATTTACATAGAAATCCTACACATACACATACCCACAGACACACAGCTGAGCGGCTGAGGGGCAGAGGCGCTTGCCGACTGGCACGGAAAAATGCACGTCTGCGTGCCCCCCAGTGGGTGCTCAACCTGGTCAGTGGGTGGTCGAGGGGTAAAGGCCGTCGGCTCGCGGTGTGTGGGGGGCTTTACTGACACGGCTAATGTGTGTAGCTAGGCTAACAGCTGATGGCTTATTCTCACTTTAGGTAGTGCTTACACGCAACATAAACAGATAACTCGGCATGACCGAGACCACAGCGAGGCACATCGTGACGGGGAACTTATTGACTTATTGTTTATTTCACAAACTAGTTATATTTACCTTTGATGCAGACCGCTCAGCTCTGCATCTGCGTTCCAGACGCTGCCGGCTCCAGGTCACTCTGCTGTGAGGTGGTTAGTGGAGTGTGTCATGAAGCCGGTGCGCCCTCTACCGGTCGGATAAATAATATTGGGGAATCTTTGGGAAAATCAAGTCTTTTTCCCTGCAGTTATAATCGGCCATAATCTGCGAATTTTGGCCGATTACCGATTATTCTCAAATGGGCTATAATCGGCCGATTTAATCGGCCGACCGATAAATCGGTCGGGCCCTACAAACAAGCTAAAGCCAAAGCTGTCAGTATGCAGTCTGTTTAGCTCAGTTTGCCACATACCTACAAGTCTGGCAAAGCCCTGATGTTATTGGTTCTTTTATCTGTGCTTTTAATGTTTTGTTGTAACTTATTATCATGTTGCTTTCAGATCAAGCACGGGGCTCTATTCATACCATAGGGAAAATTTATACTGATGTACTTATACCGATTATATCTTCCACCCAGACTCAAACATCTGATGGAATATTCTTAGCATACAAATTACAAACATGGAAAGACTTTAAAGGCTCTAAATACGACCTTCGCTGCCACTTGATGTCACAATGGAGCAGCAGAATCTCAGACCAAAACCCAAAAGTTGGTGCCGCAGCCCACCAGACTCCATTCACAAAAACAATAATTTAACCTAGCAGATCATCATAAGCTTAAACTCAACAGAGACAAAATAAAAGTCACCAAACCAGTCTTTGTTTGTCTTTCCACTGTTCCAAATATCACCAACACTGATTTGGTCAAAATGAACCCTTAATTCACTGAATTAGAAGTGAAAATATACCGAGTCTCAATCAGAATCCGCAAAACATACTGCAAGAGCTACAAATTAACCCTTCAGGACAAACGCACCCGTCCACGTACGTCCACTAAAAGTGCTTGTTTCTGCCATTGACAGACTCTTACTATTACTCTTACAGCTCAGAAACAGTTGGATGTGAAAAATACAGCTCTCCTCAAAGGGCTGCTATATTAATGTTCAAAATCTAATTTATATAAACTTTAAGTAACTTCCTCTCTGTCTCTGTGCAGGAGAAGACGGTGGAGGTGAGTGACTGGAGGAAGAATGTGGAGGCCATGTCGGGCATGGAGGGCCGCAAGAAGATGTTTGATGCAGCAAAGGGAGCTAATCAGTAAACTGATGTTATTAAAGAAACAGCTGGCTTTCATCGTATGTCAAATACCGTCACTTGTGAACCAAAGAGTGTAGAATATAGTACAAAACATACATCAATAAACTCTCCAGTACTTCACAGGGTTACAGAAAATTTTGGGTATTTTATATTGTATACGTTTTTCCAAAATTTTCTGTGTGTTTTGTTTCATTATCACTGAAATAAACACAGCATATGCAGTCTCTCTTTTTGTGTCTTTTGCTCATAGTTTGTTTTTTGAGTATTGATATTTTGATATTTTTAAGCTTTGCATTCACACATATATCAGTTGTTGTGATGCCATGGGAATTAGATTGGGGTATGCAAAAAAAAAAAAAGATTATTTCAGCAGATATTGGGATTGTGATATGATGCACAGTTGTTGTGAGAATAATAGTTTTAATTTTTACTGAAAAAAATAGGTGATTTGGCATGGGTCTGAAATAAATTGAACCGAACAAGCATGGAGAATATGAATGGCACAACAATGCTTCATTTATAATTGTATGTTTTGACACCTTTTACCTTTATCAAAAAACTGCAGCTCCTGTGATCTGGATACTGCGTACCTGCACGGCCATATTGTGATTTCTAAAATATTCAATATAGTGTTCAGTCATTGTATTTAGGACAGCCATTCCCAAACTTTGAAATCTAAAAATCCTCTAAGGCCCACTTGAAACTTTAATCACAACTCTGATCAACACAAGACTAATCGTACCAGTGAAGAGATATAAGATATGTTCTGGGGTTAAAGTGACAGGTCACCGAATACGGTGAAACACCTGTTAAACTAGGTCAGATAAATGAAGAATAACATTAAATTTAAATCCGTGGCTTTGTCTTATTACTTCTGATTACTTTTTCAAAAAGTAATCATACATGTTTTATGGTAATTTAAACTAATTAAAACTATTTTTTCATTTATTTTTTATGACCTCTCAAGGCTCACCATCAGGGCCTTCACGGTCAGGCTGCAATGATTAATCCAACAATCAATTATTAAATTAATCAGCAACTCTTTTCATAACTGATTAATCGGTTTGAGTAATATCTTAGGAAAAAAGTAAAAATTCTCTGATTCCAACTTCTTAAAGGTTGAGTCAGTAGGATTTGTCCGAGCTGTTCGTAAATACACCAGGAAGTCAAATACCAAAATTCTCAGATTCCAGCTTCTTAAATGGGAATATTTTCTGCTTTCTTTACACCACTATAATAATAATTTGAGTATCTTTGGTTTGTGGACAAAAAAAAAAGACATCTGAGGACATCATCTTGGGCTTTGGGAAACACTAATCAACATTCATCACTGTTTTCTGACATTTTATAGGCAAACAACTATTAATGGGTTAATCAAGAAAATAATCGACTGATTAATTGACTCTGAAAGTAAAGATTAGTTGCAACCCTTCTTCATTGATTTAGGATATATGCACATGCGCAGTTTCATGGAGTGCTACACATACACTTTAAAATGAGGGTACAGAAACACAGCTTTTTAAAATGAAAATTACACGATTTAAAAGTCACAGTCGCTGGAACAAGATGCAAAGAGAAGAACCAGTTTTCATCTACAAGACACACCAGCAGCAGCTGAGGCTTAAAGTCTCCATGACTGAAATGAACAACATGAAAACCTGAAATGAATGTACCAAACCTGAAGCACACACAGGCTGTAAGCTCAGCCCGAGCAAAGAGTGAGTTCACAATTATTAATGAGTGTAAATAAAGTTGACTGGCAGCAGCATGAGAGCAGATGTTAAAACATCAACAAACAGATCTGCAGCAGCAGCAGCTCCGTTACATAGTGAGGCTGTGACACCTGGCATCTCTGCGGGGAGTAAATCCTTTACAAAGACTTTTGTCTGTCAGGGACGACAGGAAACTGCAGCCTGAAGCTCTCTTTGTGACAGAGGAACACAGTCTTTGAATGGCAGAAGTTGTTATTAGCGCCACAAGACTGTCTGTGAAACAACATGACCGGACTGACAGCAGCTTAACTTGATCATCAAACGCTCATGACGCCTCACTGTGAAGGGTGCGTTTGATTTATGCTGCAAGAGTAGCCTATGTCACGTGTTCTCAGCACCATACATTATTTTTTCTGAGTTTTAGTTTCTTAAGTATGTTCTCATAATATACGGCTGCATTTAAATTAACGGAAAAAAAAAGAGAGAGAAAAAAAAAAACAAACAAACAGAGAAAAAACAGCCCACAACTAAACCTACAACTGAACAGGTGACTTAATGTATGGAAATAGATACACATACACACATACATAAAGAAATCATAGCAATTATCACTGTACAGTCTTTATACTACTACAATTATTCAATTAAACAATTATTGATAGATTATTGAATTAAACCACAACTATTTTGATAATCGATTAATTTGAGTACTTTTTAAAGATAATAATGTGAATATTTTGTTTTCTTAACTCCTTTCTGACAGTGGTGACATTTAATGGAGCAAGAAACTAATCAATTAATCATGAAGATAAGATATTTATCAGTGATGAAAATAATCATTAGCTGCAGCCCTAATGATTTTGTTTCTTTTTTAAAATACAGATAAAAGTTGAGTTGGGACTTGAATTTGACCACTGAGACAAATTTCTGATATCGTCCAGGTGCATTCATGAAACAATCAAGTTTACTTTTGGCTCTTACTTAAATTAGGATCAGACCGAGACTAGTGGAAAGTTTCCCAGGAGATGAATTTAACTCTTATACTGATGTTAAGTTGAGCTCAGCTCTGTGTAGGAGAAATAGACTGGACAAAGAAGAGATCTTATTTTGAATTTTCCTCACCTCTCGGTAGCTTTTAAATGTTTCTTAAAAATAAAAATACCCACACTGATAAAATGGCTGAGCAATATTTTTGACCAAATACCTTAATATCAATATTTATTGATATGGAAACAATAATTTGGGGAGGACTATCTGTACTTTCACAAAATATTGACACAGTAAGATCAAGACAATTCTAATAAAAAATATTCACTAATCACTATAAAATGTAAGTGTATCAACTTAGTCATCATATGACAATATCTAGCCTCATATCATGATATTGATAAAATATCAAAATATTGCCCAGCCCTAACTGGTAGAATCATTTTAAACTTTTAAACTCATCCATAGTATTTAACATCCAGGCTCCAACCTTCTATACTATGCATTTTATTCCTATTTTATAAATAAACAAATAAATTATGTTCAGTTCCCAGATCCCTGCAGGTGAAGACTTTAGAGTGTCTGTTTTTGTCTGCCCAACAGTACAAAACCCAAAAACTATTGAATATGCAAGGATAAAAATCCTTTATTTGAAAAAACTGGAACCAACAAATTACTTAAATAATTATTCAACTATGAAAATACTTACATAATTTTAACATCATTCTGTTTCCGTTTATTTCACTAACTGTTACAGCTCTAATCTATAATGTTTGAGCTGAATTTCTATGCTACTGTATTGATTAATTATTCTTATTTGATTATTTTAGTAGTTCTGAAACTGTCACTATGTAGTCTTGGGTAAAGAAAGCTCCCCATCTTCAGGCTGCATCTTTTCCAGTTTTCTTTTCTTCCACTAGGTGGCAGTATGAGCTCACAGTCAGTTCACTAAGAAAATGAAAGAGATTTTTCCAACCATCAGGTTTCTGCCTGACAACCAAAGATAAAAACATGGAGAATCCTGTTTGTCTGCTAAACATACTGCTTATTAAAAAAAAATCTATGTTAATGACGGGTCCTAAAATGAGACTTGTTTGAGCAGAAGATATTTGTTGGAACCGGTTCCATGTCAGGGTTAAACACAATTAGGAGAATAAGCGCTTTCTGTTGTTTGTTTTAGTTGACTCAGGTGCCAGACGGGTGGGGTTTCCAACAATACAATCAGGAGGAGAAAGTTTATTCAATCAAACTCAAACTCAGTGCTGTGATTGTCTGCGACTTCCTGACGAGGCCGAACAGATGTTGTTGCAAGCAAGAACAAAGCCTGTCTGAACAGATATTAGAAGTAATACAAAGTCTTTAGATTCTTTCATTCAGGTGCTTTATTAAGGGATTGAAAATCTATCATATTTAAGTTGATGAATGACCTCTCTGTGCAGTATTTTTATGTTCATGTCATTGTTTGCTGGGAGCTCGCTGATTTGAATCATCTGTTCCGCATGTCAGCCAAACCAGCTTATTTATCCTGTGACAGAAAAGATGTGCCAAAATCTTGACAGAACTAAAAAACAAATGATTTTATCTGCATTATAATAACTCTCTCCTCCTTCCAAACATGCATTACGAACATGTTAAAACACAGAAAAAATGTGTCACTTGATTCATTTTGTTTAAACACCTCAGGCTGAATACAGAAAATACCTTTTCAGTTTTGTCTTTCAAACAGCAACTATGACAAATTGAAGCTCAAAAGGCAAAAACAGAATGGTTTTAATCTTCTTAATTAAGCTACACACACAGGTGTCTTTTTCTGAGTCACAGAAGAGACGGAAGTGTCGGCCGGTTGTTAATCTTTTACCATGCAAAATACTTGCTGCGTATGCTCAAACATCACGGCACAAAACTAAAGTTGAGCCCAGACAATTTACCTGAAACAAGACTGTAGACTTCTGACTTCAGTCAGACTTATTGCCAAGTAGGTTACACGTTAAATGAATTTGCTGTGGTCTGTTGGTGCATAACAATAAACACAGTATGAGAAAATTATAAATAAAGGTTAAAGTGAGTACAGCAAGTGAAGCAGCATGAATAGAAAATGTGTTTGTAGCAAACTGACAATAACATGCAAAATACTGTAAAAGCAATGGAAGAAAATATGTGACTGCTGCATTGTAATATATTTGATTTTTTTATATATATAATAGATATACAGGATATAAAAATAGTACAGGTGCCTGCAGCTGCACTCTGTTGTAACGTTCATCAGCAAATTACATCAATGTCAAAATAAAAGCATTCATACCACAATGTACAGGGCCTGACAAAGACCATCCATGCCAGACTGTAGACAGAATATACACAGAGACATATACATGCATACAAAAATCATAGTTATTATCACTGTACAGTCTTCATATTAAGATCAGATCATTTTGTTTCTTTTTTTGAATACAGATTACAGAGTCGAGACTTGAATTTGATCACCGAGACAAAATTCTGATATTGTGCAGGTTCATTTATAAGACAGCCACTTTTTTTTTTTTTTTTTTTTTTTTTTTTGTATCTTCCTGCCATCTAATGAGCTTGTCATCTCAGACAAATAAAGATCAGTGCAGTTCTGTCTATAGAAACAGGCCAGGACAAAGAAGAGATTTTATTTTTAATTTTCCCTCTCTCTGAGTAGCTTCTGAATGTTTCTAAAAAATAACATAAAATGCCAAATTTCAGTTAATAAAATTCCTGAGGCTGCCTTTGATGTTATCATAAGCTTGCCATGCATCACGTTATAATCCACAATTATTAAAATATTATTAGACAGCTTAATCCTACCTCACCCACGTGAGGGAGGTGTCCACTGCACAACAATGCACTGCTGCTAATAGAGGCAAGTATATTTCATCATGTGAACTCCAGCTGTCTTATTTAGTAGTATCTGATAAACAACTGTGAAGCTGAATGATTTATTATGATGCATGCACATGGATAAAATATCAACAGATTGATTCTTTAATTGAAAATCTTTGTTCCTGTAAGACTTTACTTTGCAGAAAAAACACATGTTTGACATGATTAAATCCTCCAGTATAGGAACAGTTAAGAAAAAGTGAGATCTGAAATATTTAAAGATTCCCTCCAGACATGTATTATACAAATAGACCACTTAAACAGAACAAAAATGTGTTTGTGTATTTTTCTGCAGAGGCTTCTACCCTTCTACCTATTAAAAATTCCAGAGTCTATAAATAATCAAATTTTGTTCATTTCTAGAGTTTTACTGCTGGACAACAGGTGTTTTCTTCCACTACTACTTCTCTGTAAAGTCCATTCTCACTGTATGTTTCAATGAGTGCAGAGAAACTTTCCACTTCCAACAGAATGAATGTGGAAACATTCTTCTAGAGTCAAACTCACAAACTGCACATACATCATCCTGCACACTGAAGTTCAAACATCCAACTGGAGGAAGAAGAGGAAAATCGTATTTTTGACCGAGCGCGACTTCGCCAGTTGAATGGACTTAGTCTTAAATATGTAAATTACTAATAACATAGTTTCAAATGCAAGATGTTTAAGTACTTCAGAGGCCTGAAATACACCCAGAGACTTTAGACTTAGCTTGGGACTTGCTTTGACACGATTCAAGACTTGACTTGAGCTTTCTCGACTGACTTGAGACTTGAAGAAGACGTCAAAACAGCAACAACCAACCCGTTTACAATGCCAGGGCTGAGTTATGTTTTGGCTGCAGCTCACAGGAAATGTCTGTTCAGTCATAATCTCGTCTGTACGGGGTCAGATGCAAGATTAACGGCAAAAACAGGGAGTATCAAAAGAGTTGGCGTGGTCATAAAGGGTGTTGCTGATAACACGTTATTGCATGTGAGGACTGAGGGCAGATATCCAACGATTAAAGGCGAGGTCCAGGAAATGGTGCCTGTGAAGGGAGTGAGTTTATTTTATTCATGGGAATAATGCTGAATAATATGATTGCATAACACTTCCAGTTTAGTGAATAACCTGTTGCTGATATGTAATGACATAAAGTAAAATGCTTGTGGTCAATGTGGTATTGACCTTTGACCTTTTTGGATATAAAATGTCATCACTTCATCATTTTATGCTATTAGAATCTTGTTTGTAATTTTGCATGATTAACCCTGCCGGGCAAAAAGGCGGGATGGGTTAATGTAATCGCTTCCAGGTGTGCGTGCGTGGGTGAGTGGGTCTGTGCATGATGACTGGACACGCATCTTGTGCATCTTCATCATCAGTCGGCCTAATAGTTTTTGGTCACATTCCTGACGGGATGCTGAAGGTCCTCTGTGGTTCATAATTCTTGAGGTCCATTGATCATGCATGCTCGTGCACACGCATGCACGCACATGGAAGCGACTGCACGATCTCCTGGGGGGATAATAGTAAATAGTAACAATAAATAATGTGAGTCTTTGCTCAGAAATCAGAGGAGCTTGAGTCGTCTCTTTGTGCATTTGTGCACACGCAGGTGTAGGTTTACAGGGATTATTTCTAACCTTCTTCATGTCTGCTAGACCTGAGATACTGAAGCCATTTGAGAGCAGTAATCCCATGTTGTTCAGGTTTAGGTATTGCTGTGTAAAAATAGACAATGCAAGTCCATGGAGAACGCATGTTTTCCCATTCTAGTTATGCCATCTGCCATCTGTTTGCAGGTATGTGCCCACCCATTGTAGACATGGGCAGCCTGCCGCCATGTGATCCACCACTGGGTTTAAAAGCTTATGGCCCTCAGAGAAGGGCACAGTATACAATTCCCCATTGAGACAAGTGTGAAACGCACATCAGCTCACGCTCTGGGTAAGTCTGTGTGCTCTTCTTAAATGTTCTTAAGGAGTAAATGGAGGTTGTTTTATTATTATTTATCTCTGTTATATACCCTTCAGTGAAAGTACACTGTAAAAATTAACTATTTGTTTCAACTTAAAAAGTGTGCAGGCTGTCTTAAAAGTTGAATGATTTTGAAAAGAGAAGTTGAGGTAATTTTGCAAGGATTAGAAAAATAAACTTTTCTTGGCAAATAAACTTCATATTAATTAAGCTATACTTGAGCTTAAGATATTAAGATAAGATAAGATAAGATAAAATAAGAATAAGCTTAAGATATTAAGTTGAACCAACAACTTTTCATTATCACTGACAAACTATATTGATTTCCTTTTGCATTTTCTCAGTTTGAAAGTTCAGTTCTTTACATTGTAAAAATGAAAAAGTTGAGAAAATGCAAAATTTCAAGACAAATTACTTTGTCTTGAATTGTGGGCCCAACTCAAAAAAAGTTTTGAAAAAGTTTTACAAACTAATAATATTTTGTAGAGATAATTTGCATTACTTGAGATAAAGTTGAAATTTTGAGATTTAGAAACTCCTGATAATTAGTATTTCATAAGTTGTTGAATAAACTCATTGAGGTGAAAGTGAATAATCGTTAATAATTCAATATTTTCAATTGCAACTATGTGATTTTCAAGCATCCAAGTAATGTCAAATCAGGTTAACAGCTCACAGTCAACAAATTTTGAAATACATTTATTTTTCTAAGTTTCTAAAACTCAAAAATTCAAGTATATATAAAGGAGAAAAATAAGTTATCTCAACAAAAGACTCTAGGTTAGAACTAAACTAAAACTAAGTTTATATGTTTATATGTTCTGAAGTGTTCTGAGAATAAATACTAGAATTTTATGTTTAATTAACTTGAATAAATAAAACTTAAATATTTAGATTAAGTTAATGAGAAAAGATTAGGTGATTCCACTAAAATTCCTGTATCATCATCTTCTTTTTTTTTTTTTTTTTTTGGTATTATCACCTCACTTCACTCCTCTGAATTGGACTTTCTTGTGCAGGCGCTGCATCTTAAACATGTCAGACACAGAAGAAGCCACACATGAGTGAGTAAATGGATCATTTCTGTAGAGAGGAGGGTGATGATAACAAAGTGACGCCAGCACACATGGACTCCATTTTAACAAAATATTTTTTGCTGTGTTTTCTTCTTCTTTCAGGGGGCCACGTAAGTCACTTTGTCAGCTCACAAATGTGGGCGACATGAGTCTTCACAGTTTGTAATTGAAGTGTTAAATATTCAGTTGCAGTTTCATACAGCTGCTTGTTGTCAGTAAGAAATTCTGACTTCGTGGCTGGATGCTACGCAGCTGCTTCACGTGACAAAAATGCATCAATGTTGTGATCATGTTGCATGCATGCATATCAGAAATGCATTTATGTTCATGCCCATGTTTGTGAAGTACACTGCCATAGCTGACGTCTGCTCTTTACGTGTCTCTGTGTGTACGCTGTGAAGAAGACGAGGATATTGTTGGTATGTACTTTAATACAAACAATATCTATGAAAGCAATGTAAAACTTTGTTTCTAAATGCATCACCTTTAAAGCGTTTCTGCAGAAAGATGGTTGATTGTTGAGTTTCATTCCCCAGAACCACCTCTTCTTCTTCTATTATATTTCTGACATTTGTGCATACCAAAAATTTAATTTGATTAAATTTTTTTTGATTAATTTGATTTATTATTTTGATTAATGCTTGGGGCATGTTACCACCAACTGCCTCAGGAATGAGACTCAACAATCAACTATCTTTCTCCAGAATTGCTTAACCCACCTTTAAAGGGCAATTTGGGTATTTTAAAACCTCGGTCTATTTTTACATATTTTGGGGTGACTACTTTGCACAAAAGATTTTGGAATTGGTCCAGTAGTTCGCCTCAGATAGCGGCCACAAAACAGATTACAATGGCTCCAACGTAATTCTTGGGAGCAAATGTGCCCATCAAAAGTAAGTCCACTAAAGTCGGCTGAGGCTACTGGACCAATTCCAAGATTTTTTGTATCTATCAGTCAGCCAAGATATGTAAAAGTACAGCAAGGTTTAAAAATACCAGAACTAGAGAACTACCCTTTTAGAAGCTGCTTGTATTTTCACTGCTGCTGTTACCTGCTTTACACACATGAGCCTTGCATTTAAATAGTCTTAGTCACTTAACACAGTTCATCTGCTAAGCTGCTGGCTTCACCACACAGCATACTGTATTTTTGGCGTGTTGGTGCCACTGTAGAAGCAGCTGCTGTCCTGGAGCTCTGCTGCAGGATTGACCTTTGTCCTCTCAGTCAGTCCTGTCTGCCTGTGGCTGGAGATAGCTCACCTTGTATGAACATCCCAGCGGATCTGTCCTTTCAATTCAAATGGTGCAATGGGTCACCATCAAAGAGATAAAGGGTCGTACCACTATTTATGTCCTCTTTGTGAGGCTGTCCGTGTGGGCCACTGTACAGCTCTGAAACTAAGAGGCACCTGTCTCCCTCCATGCGGAGCAGAGTCGCTGATAGAGAGCAATGTAGGTCAGCTTATGTTCTCAGTAGAGGACCTTGGGGAAGATAGCAGCAGAGGCACAATACCCACCTTCATTTTATGCCTGTTAGACGTCCTCTAAATGCAGGTTAGCTTACCCTCTTTGCAGGGGAAAGAGGTTGAGTTACCCTCTGTGGCCGAAGGGACTCAGACTAAAGGCTCAGTGTCACTTTTTCCCACAGAGGCCCAAAGAGGAGAGCAATGTTGGGAACAAAAAAAAAAAACAGCACTTCAAGTACTTGCAAGTAGTGCAAGAGCTAAATGCAACTGTGTGAAAGCTGGTGGAATTAGTATTTCACTCTCATTTTAGTGAAATCTGTTTTTTTAATCTGTGCAACGTCATTAAAAAATGAATTTAAATGCAAGTGTGTTATTTAAAAAAGCTTTAAATCCTCCACTGGCAATACCTTCATATTCAGGGAATCATAGATCAAATATTCCCTGATTAAAATGAAATAGTAGGTGATAGAATATAAGCAAAACTGTAATGGTACAAATAAAAATATAAATGCAGATGCACAGCCTGCAGCTTTGGAAATCTCCACAGGGTACCTTTAATAGAACGTTTTGGTTTTTGAAGGCACTGTCAAAAATACACATAGAAATGATGTTGATTTATGCTGTGTGAGATTGTTTTGCTTGCTAACACTACATGCTTGCTTTGCACAGAGAGAGGAGGAGGTGGAGGAGGTAGCAGAGGAGGAGGAGGAGGAGGAGGAGGAGGAGGAGGAGGAGGAGGTGGAAGAGGTGGTAGGGAAGGAGGAATGTGGAAGGTAGTACTGCTTATGCTAATATCTGTTTGCATGCCAGCAATAAAATAGATATGAGTTTACATATCTATTTCATAGGCAACCACGTAGTGTAATGACAGTATTAGTGAACATGCATAAAAGGAATTTATTGTTGTCCATGAAAACTACAACATTAGTATTTTGATACGGTGTAAAAATGTGACAAATTTTTATCAATAGTAACAAGGACGCCGCTAATTAGGAAGTACTAGTTTGAGGATATTGGGAGTTTATAACATTAATTGTTCTTTCAAAGTGAAGGTGTAAAGGAAATGAAACAGATCTGGGAAGGACGAAAAAGAAAAAGAGACATTTTCAGAGCATTTCTCCGTCAAGAGCAAAAAGATTGCTGACTGCAATAATAGAATAAATAGGCTTGGAGTATGGAGCATGGGGATTACAAAATGAACAAAATCGCAAGGATTTTAGATGTGTAGCATTGTTTGCAGCTTCCTTTTTGCAATAGCCATGTTCAGTTACACAATGGTGACTTTACTGTGTTATACAGTAAAATAAACCCATTGTCCCCATATGAGGATGTATTTTTTTCAAAAACTGCTTCCTGTTCAAAAACACTGCTTAGGTTTTATACTTATCAAATCTTAAATAGCAAGGACAAATTATTAATGTATATAAAATCAAGGCTCAGGACTGAAGGATGACAGCCCTCAAATAGAGTTACCCATTTTTCTTTTCTTTCTCATTTTTCTTTTTATGCCATCTAAGTAGCAGGATCTGGGATCAGTATAGAAAATAAGAATTTCATGTCTGTGACCAAGAGAAACGTCATGCTTCTCTCTCTCTTGTGTTATTTATTACTCAAGATAATTGATGACAAAATTAGCAAATATTTACTATGACGGGCAGGTGAAGTTCACTCTCTGCCTTTCTGATAGGTGTGTAAACAACAATACATGTTATCTTGGTCAATAATCTAAAGCAGTCTCCTCTAGATCTCAGAGAGAAACACGCCCGCATACCTGTCTGGCTGCAGTCCATCAGCAGTGACAGAAGACAGTCGGATGTGCGTCCTTAGTCACCTACTGAGTGACTGAGGTCATTCCAGCTCCACATTAATGGCAACCTTTAAATTAGTGACCAACTACAGGGCAATGCGTGTCAATCAAACATGACACTTGATTTGTGTGCATCACGGGTACGACTTGCTCAACCAGAAAGCCTTATCTACATACAAAGTGAAAGTGCAGAGTTTTAGACTATTAAAGTGATAAAAACATGCACAAAAAACTTGTTATTCGTCAGAACTAAGATTTTGGCCAACGGCAATCACTTAAATCGAACTTAGAGCACATTTTTACACCAATGTCTTTTTTTAAATACTTAATTATACTGAGAGTCACCTGTAGGGCCTGTTCATCAGTGTCGTCATTCTCTACATGTCAGTGTTTGCTCTCTGCACCTTTTCTTCATCACTCAAAGTTGACTTCAGACTGACCTTCTCTCTTTCAGCAGATGGTGGCGAGGAAAATGAAGGAGGTATGAACAGATTACTTAACCCTTGAGTGTCCTCACCCTGACAAAGGCAATGGAAAAAAAATGCATTTTTCCCCCCTGGGTCAATAATCAGTCAATCAACAATCAGTGTTTTTCTCTTATTAACAGAGACCACAATATTTTTAAAATATAGGCCTCTAAAAATAGTTGAGCATGATAAAAGTTAACTTGTTGAAGGAATAAATCAGACTTGCTAATCTTTGTAGAGCTGCTACAGCACAAATGTTTTTTGGGCTTTAGATTATTTCATAAAAAATGTAAATTTATTACCCTAGCATCACTACCTTTACCTAAATGATAAGCATGTTTTCAAACAGCATTAAATCATTTTATTTCATATCAGCTTATATATAATTGAATAACACTAAATGTATCATATTAACAACAATGCATGATCATAGGGTTTGTTTCATCATCATAAAATGACATAACTCGTTTGGAAGAGCATTATTTTTAAACAGTAAAAAAAAATTCATCGTATATAAAATGGAAAAACATTAGATCTTTCACATTAACGACAATGAATGATCAGAAGTTTGTTTTATCTCATAGAAAATATCTTTTTAATTACATTATATTAGCTTCAATACCTTCACAGAGCACTTTTTTATGAAATTATTTGACCTTTTTGTATCAAGTTACATAATTCTGTTCAGTAAGACCTTTGAAACTATAATATATCTAAAGAAATTTTTGCTTACTTTTGAAAATTACACATCTGGAGTGACTTTTTTGTTTCTAACTTCCTAATCAGAGCTGAACTCAAAAGGCAGACTATTTAAGACAGTCTTGTGGTTTTTGTTTTGTTTTGTTTTTCAGTATAATGTACAAAAACCAAGTGGTAGCGATGGCTCAGTGAGGTTGAATTAACTTCAACACATTTTTTCAAAAAGATATACTGACTCAAAATGTGGTTTACCAGATCAGAATGGGTTTAGAAGTACAGATGCTGTGTGTGTGACAGAGGAAAAACTGGGTTTATATTTTGTTGTTACCTCAAACACTAGGCATTTAACTTTGCTTTTTCTTTTTTTTATGAATTCACAGAAGAGGCAAAGCCCAAGTCAAAGTAAGAACAGAATTTAAAAATATGAGAACTGAAAGAAAACTCTCCATGAGGGACATGATGGACAGATTTACATGTTTCCATCCTCCTCAGGGCTTCTGGTTTTCTGCCCACCTTGGCACCTCCCAAAATCCCAGAGGGAGAAAAAGTGGACTTTGATGTGAGTTCATCTTAGGACTGGTCAAAGTTACACCTGCAGGCTGTCTTTTGGGCAGATAATTGGATAACATTTTAGCTCACCGTTCCACTTGTGCCTGTGATTTAAGGACATTCATCGGAAACGAATGGAAAAGGATCTGACGGAGCTCCAGACTCTGATCGAAGCTCACTTTGAGAAGCGTAAGAAGGAGGAAGAAGAGCTTATCAGCCTCACAGAACGCATTGTATGTTCATTTCTCACTCTTCTTCTACTGCAATATACCCCATGTTTAGTCTCCAGTATTAAGCAAATGATCCCGCCCCTGTTTGCTCTGTTATTAGCTAGCTAGTTACATCTAAAGGCTCATTTATGCTTAATCTTAGATATGCATACAGATACAGACGGAGTCTTCTGTCTGACAATCGGACAAAATGATTTAGTCATGTGGCTCTTCTAGGCTTTCCAAATGTTATCATGTCGAAACGAGTCCTTTCACAGGGGGTGTGACACTCAAAACTATTTATCCGCTGTTTAACAGCTGCTTTTTTCACCGTGTTAGTCTATGTGAAAAATTTTTGGGGGGCCGTAAAGCATCACACGATGTTGTCATTGTACAGTTTGGCCACTATGTCGAATTGGTTTCAAAGCCTTGCGCTCTTCCTGGGAGCTTGTGTCATTATATAAAGTACAGGAAACATCATGTGTAGAAGTTACAAAAATACCATAGAATACCTGTAGTTTGTAACATTTCAACAATGTAGCAGAAGCACAGCTAATGGTCATGTACCTGTAATGTTGCAGTAACATTGTTACAACGTCACAGATGATTGCAACACAATTGCAAAACTGCAGGGACATACTGTGTTTTAAGAGTACATGTTAGGAAAACACTAGCTAACTAAGTGGCTGTCTAATGTACATCAGTCGTTAGCTTGTTAGCCAGCATTTTGCTAACTTTAGCTAACTTGAGATGTTAAGATAGCTGTGAGCAACATCTTTTAACCATCTTCAAAATTTGGTTTTCTTTTCAACATAGACGAGCCTAGCACATAGCCTATCTAAGTACAGGAAACAAGAAAGAAAAAAGTTGATCGATTGCTCAACTGTTATTGGATCACAGAGCAAAAAGGGGCGGGACTTAGAAAGGGTCACATCCTCACTTAAGTGTCGTATTCTGACATTCTTTTCTTTTCTACTCCAGGAGAAACGCAGGTCAGAGAGAGCTGAGCAGATGAAGATCAGGGCAGAGAGAGAAAGAGAACGGCAGAACAGATTAGCTGTACGTGTACTTAGACAACTAATAATCATATCATAACTGTGTGGTAAATGTTTTAGAAACTGGTCATTGGGTTTTCCTTTCCCAGGAAATAACTAGACACCATGTTGCAATGAAATCACAATCACAACGTTACACTAACACGCTGATGCTCCAACCCATGAGTACTCAGTAGGCATGACACAACCACACCCATCCTGGAACTCTGCCTTCAGACTGCCTTCAATTACGCACCTGTAAAGTTTTATGACTGAATCTTGACAGTTGTGATCCGATTGTGCTGACAAATCTGTCTACAAACATATAAACACCAGATAAAGTAAAAACCACATCTGTGGTTGTTCCCGCCACATTAGGCTGTCTCCAGGACCACATTTCCCATGATGACACCTTGGTTGCAGAACCCTATGATAACACACCTGCTTTAGAAAGAAGTTTAGTTTAACTGTCTGTCCACTTGAAAGACCGTTGGGTATTTTAAGGCAAATAATTCCCATAAATTGAGTGGACCTACCTTCTATTAATGAACCTTGTAAACAGCATAATGTAACGTAGGAAGTGGAGCTAAAACTGACACGTTTTCTACATTTCTCAGCTCGTAGTTAAAGTTCAAATAATAAGCACAAGCTGCATTCAAAATAACAAACCCAACTACAGACCTGTGAAATTTTGTGACTGCATTTTGCATGGTTGTGATTCTATGGCGTTGACAAAACTTGTCTCGACACATAAACCTCTGGCAAAGTTCTTAGAACCACTTCAGTTGTATTTCTCAGTACAGTAGCTGTCTCTAGGGCCAAGGTGAAAACAAAACCTGTCACACACTGTCACGGCTGGTAATTAAACCACATTCAGACAACATCAGTCATCAAAACACTGTAGATAAGTGATCAAAGTTACTGTCATTTTTTCCACCAGGAAGAGAAAGCAAGGAAAGAGGATGAAGAGGCAAAGAAGAAAGCAGATGAGGATGCCAGGAAGAAGATGATTCTGTCCAACCTGAGTTTTACTGGATACAAGGTGGTGTTTTTCTTTATTTTTTAAAATGTCTTGACTGAAAAAAGGCTTGCAACATCCTGTATGACCACATGTAGTTACCCTCCTCCTGACCAGCAGACACAGACTGGGCCAAAAAGACAAACGGAAAGAGAGAAGAAGAAGAAGATCCTGAGTGAACGACGTAAAGAGTTAAACATCGATCACATGAGAGAGGACGGTCTGAGGTAAAGAGTTTCCATGATTAATTTCATCTAATAATAATCCAACCAAGTGACATCTGTCATCATGTGCATGAGTATGAAATGCTTTCACTTTCCTCTCCATACTGTGATACAGGGAAAAAGCGAAGGAACTGTGGGACTGGTTGCGCCAGCTGGAGGCAGAGAAATTTGAACTTCAGTATAAGCATGCAAAGCAGAAATATGAGGTGAGATAACATGAACAAAGTTGTAAAATCTTTTCTGTAGTGTCATACACATGCAACATCAACACATGGCTTCTGAACAGATTCTAGGACTAAGGCCAAAACATCAACAAACCATGACAGGAAGATTGATTAGAACATTTACAGACACACACACAATAGCAACCAGCAACCAGTTTCTCAGTTATCATATGTGGAACTCAGCCAAAGATCACTTGTGCATCGGAAATACATTAAGTATATGTATTTTTAAGAACCCACATCAAATTCCACTGATTCCATATGAGTCAGAGGTTGAGATGGCAGTTAGCTAAGCTATGCTAGTACCTTTTTAGCAGGTCTAGCAAGTCAAGCAAGTGTTAGCTCTCTTACCTCCATCATGATGGTGTTTATCTAACTGCCTCATGTATGCGGGATGACAAACTGGGTAACTAACACATATGGATCATCAGAATTAATTACTCAATTACATGTAACAGGTTGGAAAAAAGTAGATTAATGTAGCTTCACCTAGCACTAGCTGTGCAGTCTACCAATTAGCTTTATCTTGTTGCTAGCTAGTTAACTAGCATTTAGCAAAATGCTGGTTAACTAGCTAGCTAATCTACATCAATTGTTAGCTAGCTAATCAGCTAGCATTTTGCTAACATTAGCTAACTTTAGATGTGACTACGTGATGCTTCTACAGGAGATGAGAAAGTTGATCTGGTTGCAAAGCTAGCTCAACTGTCAGACCAAAACGGGGCGGGACTTAGGAAAGCCAATTACATCCTCAGGACGCTTTTACAGCAGTTTTATCGGCACTTTTCATTTGTGTATGTGAAGCCTACTTATTTACTGTAAATATATGCCCTAAGTTTGTGCTTTTATTTTCTGCTTACAGAGCCACAGGTTCACAAATCTAGTCTAACTCCTGTATTGGATAAGTGGCCTGTGTACTGCTGTGCCTTCAACTGGAGTTAATAAAGTAAACATTAATAAAGTAAATATTCTGACTGATGTGCTGGAGTGAATGTTCAGCCTAAAAATCAGCTGTTTCAGTTTTAGTTTCAACCTGGTCTTATTTGGTAAAACAAATATCAAAATGTCAGATCCTGTTTCAACCAAATATTTACTGCATTTTGTGTTTCGTGAGGCAAATAAACTTTTCAACATATATATTTTTCACAGGTCACCGTGCTGAGAAACCGTGTCAGTGATCATCAGAAAATGTAAGTTATAGATGCTTATATCGCAATGCACAAATTATTTTATTCCGTGTTTTCTAACACATGTTGTACTGCATGAAAGTAGTGCTGTAGTAAATTAAAATCATGTTTTTTGCCAGACATAATCAGCTATTTTCATAACATTGTAATCTGACAGTTTATCCATGTTACATAATGCATTTTTTTGTACAAGAGAGCAGACTTTTTATCAAGATGGTAGAAATACAAAAAACATTGAAAAAATTTGCAGAAAGTAACATTAAAGTAAGTAATAATCAATGATTCCCTGCTCAGACTAATAAGCCTATCCTGATGTTCACCTAGTGACCTCCTCAAGTTTCCACCTCCTCCTGTTTCAGCTTCCCCTCAGCCTCTCTCGATACTCTGTCTCCATTTGTTTGAAGCTGCGTCAGTAGCAGCTGTTTGTGCCAGCTGCCTGACAGCAGGACTAAAGTTTCCTGAGTACGCCCAGCCAAACAGGACTGGGAAAACAAAAAGGGGCTGAACACATGAGAGGAGTTTTCACAAAGGGCAGGCGGGGGTATTTGAACAACATACGTGCATTCAGTCTCGGAGGGGAGATGGGCCGCAGCGGAGGTGCGGCAGCTGAGAGGACTCATAACTGCTATGTGATATCATCAGTGTTAATGTAGCTCTCAATAACACAGTGACCGTCCCTGCTGCCGTCCAAATCATGTGAATCCTTCCTCCTGATGTGCTCCAATGAGCGCTCAGGCTGTGAACTGAACTTTAACAAGTTTATATGGTGGATTTCCTGCAAAATATTGTTCTGCCTTTGCAAACCAGGAATATTGTCAAAGCAAATATTGAATATTGGTGAAATAGAGCCCTTGATTTATATTTATTTTTTTCCATTTTCACTCTTTGTTATAGCTGACAGCCCTATGTTAAAAAACATAATTTGTCACAGTCTCACCTAAAACGTGTAAATGTATGTATTCACAGGGAAGGTGCAGGGGTCAGGTACCTCGGCAGCAACAGCAGATAAAGATAGCAGTAAACTATTTGGTCGCAAATCCCCTTCCAACAGCAGACAGAGAGCTATGAAAAGCTTTCAGTGTCTGAGGCCAGCAGCAGCTTTTTGTACAGCAGTGGGTCCCAACCTGGGGTTCGAGACCCCTGGAAGGAGTCAAAACCAAACAAATTCTGAAATACAATATGTGTATTTTTCTCTAATCTTTGCTTTTCACTTTCTGTATAATTGTTCCTGTTGGCAGTGCTACGATTATTCAGCATGAGAGCAGCAATGATTAATCAATTACTCAATTATTAAATTGCTTTCTTTAAGAAAAAGTGTCCAATTTGAAAAAAAAGTATGTTATTATTATTAATTAATTTCCCTTCATTTCCTGAATCACATGACCTTAATGCTGCACTCCCGGCAAGTCAACGTTTAAAGGGAAAGTTCTGCACTTTTCATTTGGATGTCCAGTCAATGTTGATAGTAAGTGTAGTCAACTGAAGCAATACATTTCTCAGAGTGTGCTTTATTGACCAAGAAAAAAAAGACAGAGTTTTCCTGCTCACAGAGCTGTGCAGCAGTGCCTACATGTCCCAGGATGAGCGGGTGAGCTTGGGACTCCCACGCAGATGCTGCTATGTTATCACCACCCTAGCCTATGGGCCAAATAGTCATAGTCAAAATCATAGTGTTCGGTGACCAAAATACTCGTCTAGCATGCCCCCTGGCCCGCTAAGAGGCAGAGACTAGAAGCTGAAATAGGCAGTAGATTTTCCTAACATACAGTTACATCACTGGATGCAGGAAGAATAATGGATTTTACAGCAGAAGAACTCTGTTTTCTTGGTCAATAGAGCACACACTGAGGAATTTATTGCTTTAATCAACCGTATTTACCATCAACACTGACTGGACATCCACGTGAAAAGTGTTGACTTTTCCCTTTAATTCCCCAGAGCCACTTTGGCATTACATTTGGTGAAGAGCACAGTGTTACTTGACTCAAAGTTTAGTTCTTGGGACTTGTCAGTATTGACTTGGGACTTGGGTGCAAGAAAAATTTGGGTTCACTGCTGCAGGCATCCTAGAAATAGTTTCAGGATGCCTAACCAAACAGATTGTGGTCTGCAACTATGAGCAAACTGCTTCAAATAAAAGATAAATGACATTAAATCCAAATGTTAAGACCAGAAGGGCTGTTTGAGGTTTCATTCATGGTGAGCTGTCTCTGAAATGTCCTTTCTGTGATCTGAATTTCCCTAAAATGATTTACATTTCAAATGCAGCGACAGAGGATGACTTATTTGCATCAGCAGAATAAATCAAATTCTTAAGTCTGCACCCTGGAATCAAAAGAATAAAAGGTTCAACAGAGATGCATTTCCCATAAAGGTTCATATGCACTTCAGGTTTAGCAGGTTGTGTGCTGCTGGCTTATATGATGGATTTCTGCTGACTTTTGCTTTATTCTCAGTTCAAAGGGTGGAAGAAGCAAGCGTGGCCTGAGGAAGTAACATCCCGACGTCAACCTGACGAGTACTGGCAACATCTGACTTAAGATTAAATTTTTTAAAGAAACATAAATCGCATAGTAATGTTTTCTAAATACTTGAACATGCAAGAACAAATTACAATTCCGAAAAGAAAAAAAAAAAACATAAGAGGCTCTTAAAGTTTTATCTGCAGGAATGTAGCAGTATCAAACTGCAGTATCTCTGACTGATGAGGTGATGTGTTGCAGCTTGTGTTTCTTTAAACCCATTAGTATGACTTTAGCATCATATATTGCTGATGCAATCTTTAGTGTCATTTTTAGAATACTAAAAGTGGAGCTGAGGCTAATTAATTGGCTCTTGTGTGTAGAATTTTGTGCTTGAAATGCATTAAAAATCTTTAACAAAGGGTGCTCTCTTTCTCTTGTGCGTTTCGTTTTCTTCACTTGTGGGAACTTTAAGGTTTGCACTGACTCACAGGTAATTATGAAAAGTCACACCTTCTTTAATGATGTCAAATCGTATGCTGATACCAAAGCATAGTTTACTTTGGCAAACCAGTTATTATGGTTGGCAGATTCCGTTCACTTCATTTGGCCACTTTTAGGCTTTCTGTATGAGAAATCCAGGCACGCTTGATGTTCCTGCACGGTATTACCAGTTTTCTACAATGACCACATATGAGCACATAAATCTATCAGATAAAATGTACCAGACACCTCGTAAACAGAAATATAACCCATGACCCCGTTGTTCCCTCATGGCTGTTAAGTGGATTATGTGTATTGAACTGTGAAGGACCAAAGTTGAATCCAGGTCAACCATTATGTAATGCAGTGAGTGTGCAACAACAGCTGCAGACTGACTCTAAGAGTCTGTTCTAAAGTCCCAGATAGCAAATTATCAGGGAGGAGTAAACAGAGTTGGAAAGATGTGTTACTAATCTGCCCAGAAGCATTTCTGCAGCCAAAACCTGGAGGGGTGTGACGAGATGTGAGCAAGGTTTGACAGAACTCTTTATGTTTCACCAGTGACTATGACAAATGGCTAACGGTGAACTCAAATTTTCAGCTTTATTTGTCTAAAAGTAGATCTCTGTCAGCTTTATTGACATTTTTGGGACAATACAAATTGATAATTTTAAGATCACAAACACACACACATCCATTAGAAAAAAGATACACCACAAATAAAACTTGTCTTTACAAAATGTAAATACACATCACTGCTTAAGACAATGTCTCTGTTTAATAGCAAACTTAGCAACTTTAACAACAGAAAATGTCCTGTTTTCTATTTTCATCAGACACAGAATTTACATTAAAAGACCAGTGTGTAGGATTTAGTGGCATCTAGTGGTGTGGTTTCAGAATGAAACCAGCTCGCTTCACCCTCCCCTTCCAGCATGTAGGAGAACCTATGGCAGGGATTCTCAACTTGCAGCCCATGGTCCGAATCTGACCTTTGATAGGGCACCGTGTGGCCCTCCAACCAATGTCTAATTCATGATGAAAATAAATTGATTCACACTGATTTGTCCTAGGAAGGGGCTTCATCCACAATAACCAATGGTGACATTTGATTTCTGCGTCCACCTGCTGTGGTCGGATTTGCTGCTTGGCAATGACGAAAGAGGATGGCAAATACGAAAAGGTCAACGGTGAAAACAGGAAGTTTAATGAAAAATGGACATATGAATTTATTTTTCCATCTCATACCAATCCAAAACCACTGTGCCAAATGACAGTTGCTGTATGCAAAGTTGCTAATATCATGCTCTATCATGAGTCAAAACATGCTAGCTTTGGTGCAGTAAAGCTAGCATTAAGAAAATTGTATAATTTTATCTGATAAATAATCTTATTCTTAATGTTTGATTGTTTTGTCATTTTGCAAAAGTGGCCCCCAGGCAAAGCAGGTTAAGTATCTCTGACCTATGAGCTGCACCGACCTGACCTGCCAATTCTGATTTTGTTAATTTACAGAATACACAAACATTTTTGTAACTTCTCTTTAGTGGAAAATTAAATTTTATTATTCTGTTCTATTAAAATGATGCACCAGAGGGAGCACGATCTTATGTGATCTCATTGAGACGAACCAACATGGAGACTGACGTGGTGCAACAGCTGGCAGTAGTGATGCTTTACAATGAGAAAAAACAAAATCAGAAGGCTACAGGAGTCTGGATAAGAAATAGTTTTGGGAGATGCGGTCAACACAGGTTTTTTATTCTTCAGCTAGAACAAGAGGTGAGATTTTAACTGCCAGTCTGTCAACATCAGTATTCTGCTAGCTAACATTAGCCTGAAGGGCTAGAAAGTTTTCGCATTGTTTGGCAGCAGCGTCAGCTGCTCAGCTGCTCCGTCTCCTTGAGACTCGTCTTTCTTCTCTTTATCCTGTTCTTGGAGTCCATCGCTCCTCACTCCTTAATGTCAAGGACATGTCGGATACAGTATGTGTGTGTGTGTGCAGCAGTGACCAGCGGTTTTGGCTGTGATGTTATTGTCTGTGTCGCTATGCGCATGATATGACCATCATGCAGAGCATGCATGTAAATTTGACCAGTACAGAATCAGATATCTGACCCTGACCGGTTGAGCAAAAGTCATGGCTGGTAAAGCCGAAAACTTGTCCAGTTCTCTGGCCAGTCAGTTGGTGCATTCCTACTCTCTGTTCTATCTCATCGATCTATTTTGGGCTACTGTGGAAACTTGGGGGTGCAACAAGGTAACATCATCATCATTTTTGTATTTATTTATATTTATGCATATAAATAAACTTTTAACAATAAACATTTAATATATTGTTCAATTTCAAGTCCAAATTTGCCTTTGCAATAACAAAAAACTGTTCTGTAAAGGGACAGTTCACCCCAAAATAAAAAATATATATTTTCCCCTGGCCTGTTAGTGCTGTTTATCCATCTAGATTATTTTGATGCGAGTTGCAGAGTTCTGGAGATATCGACTTGTAGAAATCTCTGCCTTCTCTCCAATATAATTGGACTAAAGGGCACCTGGAGCTCAAAGCACCAAACAAACTTTGAAAAATTCAAAACCAGTGTCTCTTTGCAAAAATCATCACGGCTACTCAAGATATATCCACAGACCTTGTTGTGAGCAGTTTCATGTAGGAACTAGGATGATAACAAGTAATTGCTTATCGATTAACCGGTCTGCAAGAACTTGAATTCTGATTAATTTAATCCATCTACTATCAAATAAAGATCTGAAATATAACATATTATTTTTATGAGCGTGCGCTACAGGTTATCCGATATTCAAGTATTTGTGTTTAATATTTAGGCCATATAGGCTATATAATAATGTCAGAGAATGTGCAATATGTTGCTGTGGAAATAAAGCTTTGACTGAGGAGGGGGAAAAGCACATTTAGTATTGTTTGGTATGAAGTCTTGTATGTTTTTTTTAATGACGATTAATGGATTAACAGATTGTTAATGTTTCAAACAGATTTTTTGGTGCTTTGAGCATCACAAGCCAAGTGCCATTTAGTCCCATTACATGGAGAGAAGGCAGACATCTCGACGCTGATATCTCCAAAATTCTGAAATTCACACTGAAAAAATCTAGATGGATAAATAGCACTAAAGGGCAGGGGGAAAAATTAGTGTTTTGATCTTGGTGTGAACCGTCCCTTTAAACTTGTCAACTGTCATTTTGTGCTTCTGTTTTTTTAAAGTATCAGTCCAGGCATTGTTTTCATGCTGGTACAGTTTTAAAAGTATCATTTCAGCACATAGGCTTTCAGCTATACGAAAAAAAAACAACTAAAAATACCCAACAATATTAGATTATGACACAAATGAAAACATACCAGTAGATCCCTGTAAATCTTACACACTGGTTCTTTATATATCAGCAATTAAAACTAAAAAAAGCAAATAAAACTTGCAGTCTGGCTGCTAACATGTTACATCTTAACCTTCACCTTTTTTCTGACAAAAGAAAAAGTAACAGTGCTACTAGTACTGTCTGTAACCATTTGTTGATGGAATGATTATGGATACATATATAAAAACATCTGTAAGTCTTTGTGAAATGAGAAAGGATGCTGCTCGGCCTCAAGAGAGCTCACGTCCCGTGGATGAAGGTAGGTTCCTTCGCTACGAGATCCGTTGAGGCTGTCGTGCTAATCGACAATTTGAATCGACTTGATTGCCGCCGTGGTAACGTCATTCACAAATGTCGACTTACTCATCCCTTGCTGCAGGACAAAAATGTTAAATATAAATCAGTGTTCCACCTTAGTAATTATGCTGAAGATTCAGTAAGTGACACATTGACAGACTTGTGGTCTGTCAAGTGCTGCTGCGCTCATGACAATGCACATCCAGTGGAGTTTAAATGTGTGCGTACCCTCAGAAAGTGTTATAATGCATCTCACTGTATTATAATGCATTGCATGTGCTGTCCAACGTGTGCAAACCTGAGCTACTAGATTCCTCAGGTGTATCGCTTTAGTCTCTCATTCACTTTCACAGGGCATTCCCTGAGAATGCTGCCTAATTCATCAACCTGGCTCCCTGTGTTTCTCACAAATACCTGAGAGAGGTGTGGAGTTCTGAGCTGAAGGGAGGAAACAGAGGACACACCCAAACTCTGACAGGTCTTGGCATTCAGGGTTAAGCTTCAACTCACCTTTTTCAGGAAGTTCTGCAACTCTTTGTCTGACCAGAGGTTGTAGAGGAGCAGACTCGCAGCTTTCTTGGATTTAGGGAAATATCTGAATGGAGGGAAAACAATGATTTAAGTTTAGACTTGTGGAAACATGCATATATTAATCTCTGATGACTCATGGTATTTCCCGCATGTTGACTAATCTTAACTATTCTTATATGTGGGACCTTTCTCTCTCGGCTCACATGTAACCTTACTCGTTTTGGCTGAGATCTTTCAGTGAGTTGATCAGGTTGTAGTTCAACAGGTGTTTGCCCATCTCTGGGCCCTTCATCAGCAGGCAGTTGGACGTCTGGCAGGCGATGGCCAGCGTGTCATCAGATTTATTCCCTTCCTTAGTGCCTGCGCTCAGGACGCCCACCAGCTCCGGGAGTGCTTTACGAGCTTCAGTAACGAGAAAATAAAACCCACTTGCTGTTTAACACAAGCAGCAACTTGTAAGAATTGTAAGTGATCACTTGGGATAAAAGATTTCAGGGAAACGATCCAAATCTGACATCTACTCTGAAGCAAAAAAATTGTAGTTTCTAAAAAACATTGTTACATTGTCTCATTTCATAAATCTTAGTATTTTAGATTTTTAATCGTAACTTTATATTAAGGTGCTTGTAATAAGCTTCAGTTAATAGGTAATAAGGCTCTTATAAGACGCTTATTAACATGAATATGTGTTAATAAGACTATCTAAGTGTTACTAAGCACCTCATAAACATGTTCAATGTAATATTTTAAGACATTTATAAGCATTTATAAGACACCTGTTAACAGTTTACAGACTGCTTAAGAAATTCATAAAAGCTTTGAGGTTTTTTTCTAATTGTTAAACATATTCATTGAGGTTAATTAACCTTCCTACTATGTCATTATTAAACCTCTACAAAGCTTTTTTGTTGCTTTATTGAGATAAATATATGATTTATAATGCACTTAATAAGGCATTGTTCTCCTTTTAGAGCTTGTTGCTGCAAAAAGCATAATTAACTGTTAATTAAGTGCATAATAAAGTATGTTTTAGTCTTAATAAAGCAACATAATAGCAGCATATAAACTGTTAACAGATTTCTTATAAGTGCTTATAAATGTCTTATTATCTAACAATAAATTTATGATGCTATTATTTACACACACAGTTTTATTTTTATTATTTATTACCTGTTAACTAACACTTATTAATCATTTTTATGTTTAAACATGTGGGTGACAAATGAAATGGTTTTCAGCAGATTAAGAAGATGAATAAAAGCCTATGAGCTTCTTATAATTGTTCATAATAGCACCACAAACAAACAGATTTATTGAGTTTAACTAACTTGGCTATTATGTCATTGTTAAAACTTTACTAAGGATTTTTTGTTGCATTTTTATTAAATATAATATACCTACTAAAGTATGTATTTACTAACTTTAAGAAAGCAACAAAAACAGTCCAAATACAGTATATAAACTGCAAACACGTTTGTAACAAGCTTATAAATGTCTAATAGTCTAACAATAAACATGTTTATAATGTGTTATTTACACATATAGTCTTAGTAACACATAATAATGTTAATAAGCATCTATAAGAACTTATAAGGGCCTTATTACCTATTTACTAACACTTATTACTAGGAAATCATAAAGCATCATCACACACTACAAGTTTTGTCTTGCATCTGCTTCTTACCGAGGGCATTGTGCAGGTTTGGGTTCTTAGTCAGGTTTCCCACCAAAGCCATTGCGTTCTTCTGCAGGTTGACTTTTTTTGACTTTAAAAGGGACTAAGAATTTTCAGACCGTTCAGTTTCTGCACAATCATCTGGCTCATTACACTGGAGACCTGTGTACACAGATAAGTATATAAACCACTCAGTAAAAACTAGGTTAAGTGCATACATAAATAAAAAACACATTTTAAGTTGATGTTACAAGTTTTACTGGTAGAAAAAATATCTAAAATGACCATTTAAAGGAAATGCAAACTCATCTCTGAGCAACAACTGTTCAGATATAAATCAAATGTTTGCAGTTTTTTTTGTCCTGGTCAGTATGTAACAGCCCAAAACATTTTTTCTTACAATGCCTTCATGCACGGTGAGGTTCTGCATCGCTCCACAACAGGCTTCCTGTGTTTCTTCTAGCTGGCTCGAGTCAAGCAAAGACAGGTAGCTCTGCAGAGTTTTGGAGTGAATCAGCCAACCTGCCCCCTGAGGCTGTGGATCCTCAACGACCGGAAAGTCAAAGTGACGCTGGACAAGACAGGGGACAAGTGATTCTTAACATGTAGCTGTTACAGCCTTTACTTTTAAGGAAATACTGAATTCCACTGTATGATGTTTTGGAAACAGGATTTATCTGAATGATTTGTGAAACATAGTGTCACAGTGTATGATGCCAACATGTACTGTTACGCATGAAGCCTGACATGTGTTTGACCTTGTGTAGAGTTTTAACTTAACATAAAAGGCAACAACTTTGACAATCAGAGAACTAAGTCTCACATAATCTGTCTGAGCCTTTGAAAGGCTGGATTATAATTATAACTGCCATAATGTTGGTGCAGTCAAACCGATGAAAACGACTAATAACAAGGTGCACACTGAGAGGTATTTGTGGGTTCTGTCTGTCTGATTCACTGTTAAAATCAACAGTAACCCACAGGCATCAGTGTGGTCATGTAGCTTCCGTGAAAAAAAAAAACACAACAAAGGCAGCGATATTCTGTGGTAAAATGGCTTTTGCCCCTGTTGTGCACCGTGCTCGTCTCACCTCCTGTTCTTGTGCCTTGTTCTGTGGCGTGAAGCAGCCGATGGGGCCGGTCTCTCCCTCGCTGTTGGTCCTGCTGACAGGTTTGGCCAAAGCTGTGATCCTGCTGAACAGAGCCGGAGCCTCGGCCTCCAGCTGGAACGTCAGGTTGTGCAGGACGCACACGCAGTTTTCTACAGACTTTTACAACAGGTAGAACAACACACGCAACAAGAGAATGTGTGAGACGCGTTCACACAAACAGATAAAATAACAACTTCTTCACACATACATGAGAGGTGGACACAGAAATAGCAACACCTGTGCTAATGCTCTATACTGCTCAGATTTTGAGCTGAAGATTAATTATATTAATGCCATTATTTATAGAAGAGTATTAGGGCCAGGCAAAAGGGAAAATGAGAGTTTTGAAATTAAAAGTTGAAATGTCAGAGGAGGAGGATTTTTTATTTTTTTATTTTTTTTTTTGCATTAAGAGCAATAAAATGGAAATATTTCACAATGCAGATGAAATACCATGCTGAGAATAATCTCAAAATGGTGTTTTAACTTTATTTTTGTTATATTATTTCTTATGCTTGACACTTATATTTAAAGTTTGACTTTATTCTTAATATTTCAACTTTATTGTCAAAATAAAAATTCCTTATAACCTTATTAAGAGTTGCCATCACCTTTTCAATCCATATATATTAAATTAATGCATTCAGATATTTCACCAATAATTAAGCTGTAATACAGTAAAATCATGATTTAATATTGTTTTTTTTGCCAAGTGATAGCTTTCTCAATGTCCAGATTTAAAGATATTGCCAACTGTACTGCATAACAAACAGTGTAGCCATGATTCTTAACTCAGGCGCAAGAAATTTTACACAAATTTTCACACAAATAAAGCACACAGGTGATTAAAAGATGAGAGCAAAATAACAGTACAAGCTGTTCAGTTGGTTTGTTTTGTTGTGTCAAACAAAGCAGTTAAGCTGCTCTAGAAGTCTTACTGGTGACCGACAATCACTGCATTTAAATCACCCACAATACTGAACAATATTGAGCATTCCAGGCCTAGAGTAACATGTGGTAAAACCTTCGTATTACGCATGGATAGTCAAATTATAGTCTATATTTGGTAGTTTTTAGGAGGAAGCTGTGGGAAAATGAGAATGCCGTACTTTTAAAACAGTGATTCTCTCTAGTTTGTGTAATCCTGAGACAAATTATGAATAATAAAAATATAAAATAAATAAAATTCATAAAATTCTGAATAATGAATATGAATAAATTATCTATGGGTAAAAATATCATGTAATCTTAACATTTCTTTTGAGCTATGTTCGCTCAGAACACAGCTTACAATACTTTTCTGTGCATGACTCAGCTGTGCCTTTTGTTAGAATAGAGCTGCTCTCTACAAATCATAATAGTTACCCACATAATAGCAAAGGCTGATTAACTGCAGCTTCTCACTACAGTGACAGATGGTTTTGGTGTTTTTTTTGTACATGTTCCACATGTGCTCGTGAGTGAAGGAGAAAATGAGAGTGAGAGAAGAACACAGACAAAGAGGCAGATCCCGGTATGAACAAACTTTTTTTTTTTTTTCTCATGCTCACCTTTTCATCTGGTCTTCCTGCTTCCACACAGTCTTGAACATATCTGACCAAAGAGTCAATCAAACCTCGGCACTTTCTCATCGCCTGTCTGTTGCTTTGCTTTGTGCTGCTCAGGTTTCTGTGAAAAAAAATAAAAAAAAAATAGATGTTGTGTTTTCTTGGCAAACACATACAGCCTATTTATGAAGATTACAGCTGCTACTATGAGCGTGGAGGTACAGTTAATATATAGTTAATTTAATTAATACTGCATTAGGTTTATTCATTGTTCAGGTTGAAACAGTTATGGAAAAGCCATGCGGGAAAGATTACAAGTGATTTCACAGAAAATCTGAGGCTTGTCAGGTCTGATATTAATTTCACCTCACCTTAAATGTAAACAATGCTACTCTTGTGCAATCAGGGAAATGAATACAACAGTCGAGTCCAACAACTGCAGCTCTCCAGAAGCTGTTCAAATGTTTTACATCACGGCCATGTGTTTGCTTTTGTAGTATACAAGATAAGAAAAGTATATAACTATTATCATGCTAATATCACCTCCAACTGTGGTTTGATTGATGATGTTAAACATTTACATTCAATCGTTGAACTGTTAAAAAGCCTTCAGACTCTGCTGCCTGTCTTTTTCTAAAAACAGCCACTAAGGCAGAAAAGCTTATTAAATTGTATTATTTGCAGACAGGCTTGTAATGATTTGGAAAGATGATGAAGGCTCAGGGTATCGTCAGCAAGAAAATAATGGCAGATAAATATTAGAAACAACTGTCAGGATAATGCAATACATGCAAATTCACTGTCACTGTAACATGACTAATCCCCCCCCCCCCCCCCGGGGTCAATTGTATTTCTGATTCTGATTCTGAAACTCAGCACAGTTCAACAGCAGCACAAAATACAGCTTCTAAAATGACCTCAAGTTCAATCAACATCCCTAAAACTGATTAGCAAAAACTCAAAGGCAGGATTTAATGCACAGCTGCTGTGTTGAAGTCTCGGGCTGCAGACCAATTAGGAGTTTAATCGGTGGCATGAGACACATCTGGGCTGGTGTGTCCCATGCATGCATGCACAAGCCAGAGCAGCAGCCAGTCCTTGATCAGATCACCCTACACGCCTCTGCATCGTGACTTTTGTTTCATTTTTCTTTGGTTTTACAGCACAACACCCATTCAGAACATTTTCATTCATCCACCCCCTATACCCCTGACTTCACAGATTCCTCCCATCTGCTTGTTTGTGTTTGTTTGATCATTTTATTGTAAAATTAATAACTTTGTGATTTAGTTTCCCCTTGTCTCCCGTTTTTGTTGCAGTCCAATGCTGCAATCAATTACAAATTAGAAGTCAGTATTTCCATTATTTCCATCGGCATTCCCAACTTCCAATCAAAATGCGTCCCATTGCACCTGCTGGGAAAACGTGGACGCCTGCAGCAAAATGATGTTCGTAGGGCAAGTCTGAACTTCACCAGCACCTAAAGCAGCGAAACTTCAAAAGAGACAGGAAGAATAGGCAAGAACCACACGCATGCAGAAACTTCTACCACACACAAATCAACTGAATGGAAATGGGAAGGGCAGCTACAAAATTGCACGTTTGACAACCAAAAACATGACAAATAGAAAAAATTAATGACACTCTGCTTACTGCTCTAACCTTCTTGTGTACTGACATACTGCTGTGACATTGGGGTGTGTTTATGTTGGCGAACTCGAGTAGCATGGATCTTGCCCAAGTTTCCAACTTGGATTTCTGACTTGAACGACTCTTGCTTTAGTTTTAGTTAAGTGTTCCTAATAAACTGGCTGCTGAGGGTCTTTCCTATAATGATATTCAACCTTAGTAAAATACTTCTCACACAGGCTACTTAAGAATAAATTGATTATTATGTTGCTCAAAAGGTTGGCTCAAATATATCCACTCCACTTTTTTTGGGACAATAAGTCAGCCTATCCAGTACTGTCACTTTATTGAACTATTAATTTATGCTGGTTCCAGTCTATCGATGTTAATTATTTGCTCTTTTTCCAGGGAAAACCATGTAATGCTGCCCTGGAAACCAAAAAGAAATCAGTGACGAATCGCTGGCGTTGCCGTGTTCTCTACCACACCTCCACCACACCCTGACATTTAAAAACAGAAAACAACTGTTGGCAGTGTTCAGAGTTTTGAGCTGTAATCTGTGAAAACATCAGCAGATTCAGAGCGTGGGACTGAAAGCAGCAGAAGTAGATCTACGTGATATCCGCCTGACCAACATATATATAGTAAAAACTGATGACTAATTACTGTGACTAATACTATGACTAATTCAGGCCTTTCAAACATGTTAATGCAGCAAACCAAGTCTTAACCAGTTTCGTATCGCAAAACTTTTCTCATGCACGTTGTCATATTCAAAGGAAATAAGTTTCTACAGGAAAACATTCCTAAAAGCAAAGTTATACACTGCATGTTTGATACAGCTGTTGTAATGTAGATCTGTTGGGCCTCACATAAGCTTTGAGGGGCAGTGCTCTCCAAAATCAAAAATATATATTTTTCCCCTGGCCTGTAATGCTTTTTATCCATCCACATTTTTTTGTTGCAGAGTTTTTAGAGGCGCTTTGAGCACCACAAGCCGAGTGCCATCTAGTCCCATTATATTCAAGAAAAGGCAGACATCTCTATGGCTAATATCTCCACAGCTCAGCAACTCACACCAAAATGAGCTAGATGGATATAATGTATTTTTAATTGCAGGGGAGAACCGTCCCTTTAAGATCCTGAGCCGTACAAGAGCTGAAGCAAAGACGCTGACATGATCTCAGGTGCTGAGTTAAATATTTTACTTACCTTAGACATCCAGTGGCGTGATAGAAGGCCTCAGGGTCAGTGTCGGTTCGTTGAGGACCTGTTGTGTAAGGCAGGATGACACGCTCCATTAAGACAGGCAGAGCGCTCTTCAGCAGGTCTGGCTTCAGGCTGTCAGCTGAGGACAAATTCCACAGGAGACCTGGAAAGAAAATGAAAACCCCCTGAGCACCACATCAGTCAAATTCGCTGTCTGTGGCAAAAATAATTTTTCAAATCGCAATGATTTTTCTAGGTTTTAAGGTTTGCTTAATTATCCTATCAAATGTTTTCATTGGTAACAGAACTAAAACTTGACTTTCTGAATGTCTAAAATGTTCAGACACAATCATTTTTTAAACATTTAACATATATTCATCTTAATCAACATTTAACCTTATCAGTAGAACAGTAGCAAGGTGATTTTAGGATTTTTTTAAAATGCAAATAACACTTTATAGAAAGAGAGGAGCTTTGTGATTGACAGCAGGATCTAAACAAGTGGTTCTCTGTCTGACTTGTTTGCATCGACAGGTGTGTGTACAGCATGCATGTGTGGGGCTGCATATTTCATAGTTTGTACCTGTCAGTTGTTTCTGTGCCTCTGCAGAGTCTGTATCTCTGAGCGCAGCCACAGCGTGTGTGATGCCGCCGCAGCGCTGGATCTCCTCCTTGTTGTTGTTGCTTTTAAAGGACAGGTTGCGGAGCGCAGCCGAGGCCGTCTGGCTGACCTGCAGACTGCTGCTGCGCAGCAGACCCACCAAGGGGGGGATCCCATTGAGTCTCAACACCTACGAGACAAGAAGGCTTCAGGAGTTAGCACAGCAGACTGAGACAATAATTTACCACAAGCCTAATGACTGTGATTTATTATGAAGTCTATCATTTCTACATACTGTATCAATGAGTTAAATAATACTTCACTTTAAGAAGTGGAAGGTAAAGACTAGAATTACCGCCTTGCAGCTGCACACCTCTGCCAACTAGTCAAGTTGCAGGTTACATCCATGTGTGTTCAGAATCATACAACACATGCAATGAAGACTTTAAATTCAATAAACCATATTAAGTGTATTTTTTGGTGACATAGAGGTTATCAGTGACAGTGAATAATTTCCAGTGAGAAACATGCTGTCTTTGCTTAGAGACAGCAGAGGACTGATAGAGGTCCATTTGGAGAATGGTAGAATGTAAGAACGGTAAAAGGTCCTTGTGACCTCACTAAACAAGCTTTTGGCTACAACTCAAGAATTCATATACTAATTATGACAAACTGCACACATATTTCATAGGATAAACCGATGAGGTAACACATTTTATATCCAACTTCACTGTGACATCATAGGGTTCAGCTCTCTATCAGTCCTCTGTGCTGCTCTGTAAAAACAGTCTCTAAGTCTACTGTGAAATATTCAAGGGAATCAAACATTTAGAGTGAGATTTTCCATTCTGACAAAAAATACACAAATAGCTTTTATTAAATTCCTTCTAGGTCTTCACTACAAACATGGACAGACATGGATGTAAACTGCAACTTGACTGTAGGCAGATATTCAGGGTCAAGAGTTTTAACAGCATTCAATGCATTTTCATCCTGTAATAACCTCTATACAGTAGTTTTCATGTTAGTAGCGGGGTCCCTCCCCCCGCATGCAATTCAAATTACTGTTCCATGCATGAGGGATTCACAGAAGTCTCACATTTTATCTCTCTGATATCAGCCTCACTGTTATCTGTTCGTTTCCCTAACACCATATAAGACCTACGTTACTGCTGATGCAAACGGAACATTTCCTAAAGCTGCTTCAAATGCAAGCATTCATCTGATGAAACACAGGGTAGCTTTTGTTATTATAATAACATAAGGGGTTGGGAAAAAAAAGCTGGGTTGCAACAGCAAGGATTGATTTTTAAACCCAGTGAAAACACAGTTTATCTTTAAATAATGTTGCACCAAACTCAGTTTAGTTTTTACTCTAAACCTAGATTTAATTTAATCCTGTTGCACCAAAACTTAACTTTGAGGAAGTTTTATTTTTAAAATAGCTGCCTTCTTGAGACTGACTAAGCAAAATAATCAAGTTCCTTGAAGAAAGTTAAGGGAAACTGGACCAATTTAAGATGCTGCTGAATTTGTCTGAAGAGACCGGTTCAGCATTGAAACTCTTACGGAGCTGAACAGGAAGACTGACCCAACTGTCAAAGTGAAAGAAATTCAGCTGTACCAACAATGCTCCAACTCCTGGTGGCCCTGAGATTTTCCAAGAGGGTGAATGGGGACCTCTTTGACCTACACAAATCTTTATTTGACTATAATGAGCCATTAATTCAGCCAAAAAATGTTTCTAAACTATATATTATTTCAGTCTATATTGTTTTAATCAAACTGTCAAACAGAAAACCTGAGGTGAGGTACAGGATAAGAGTACTGTTTGGTTTCTGGGCCTTTAGAAGGTGAAAGATAAACAAACTAGGAACGTGTGGGAAGTCAATAGCAGCTCGACAGCAGACTTTTGCCCCGGAGCCCCATAACAAGACCTACTGTGAAGAACATTTCACTTCAAAATGAACATAAACACAATAAAATAAAATCTTGGCTGGAGTTTTTACTGGCATGCGTTGTGTTAATAATAATAATGAATTTTCCACTCATTCTCATATTAGCCTCAGGTGTAAATTACAAGCAGTCTGACAACATGATAAGACAAGAAGACAAACCACCTCCTCTTTAGCCTTGTCATCAATGAAAGTGTTGTGCTGTATGTAGGAAGCTCCACAGTGCTGATACGTCTCGTCATGGTTGGAAAGATACTCCACAGCCTCCTTCATGGTGATGTCAGCAACTCCACTGTTGCCAGTTGACCTATAAGAAAAAAAACCCACACAATCTAAATGCTACTTAAAACGAGGGCTGCACAATTCTTGCTAATAATGTGAATCACCACTTTTCTTCTTAAGAACTGAGGTCATGATTCTCTCACACGTTTCTTATTTTTTCAACAAAAACATTTATTGCACTCAAGTAAGATGCTCAGTCAGTAAGAGAAAACACATCTGAGATGCTTGCTGTTTAGACAGGGCTTTAAACAAACAACATTAACATACGACTTATAAAAGTGCTTGACTTTAACATAACAAATATAAAAGTGCTGGACGCAAACTTAAAAGTCTCTTGAAACAAAGAAATACCTCAAATCTCTTTTCATCCCCTAGTTTGGAAGATCAAAATGATTAACTTAAATGCTGCTTAATGTAAAAACAGAATGTAAAGTTAGAGCTTTAGAATAAATAACACATACACTGAAGTTTATATGTCGCGCTTGTCTTGAGTTAAGCAGCTATAAAACAGTGGACATTTCATTTTCTATGAATTCTTCATAATTAAAGTTCCTTGTTGTTTTGTTATTTAATATATTTTATTAAGAAACAGCCAAAAGAGGAAATGTAGGGTTTTCATCTGCAGTAACACGAATCCTAACTGAAAGGATCAAATCATAAAACTGTAAAATAAGGCAGATAACTTAAAGTACAAACAGCAACAGGAGAGAGAAACAAAACTTCAAACCACAGAGATTCAGTTAGAAGCTACAAAACTATGGAGAGCTGAGCTGAACACACACACATTTTTAAAACTCTGTGCTGCTGCATGGGCATGAGTTGACCTGCAACGCATTCTTGTTTGAGAGGAAAAAGCTGGCTGACTTTGGCTCGACTGGTTTGGGGTCGACATAGGTGGATGACTTATAAACCCATTTGGAAGATTTTATTGCACTTATAGTAATGTTACAACAGGTCGTTAACTCAAAGAAACTTCACCCGTTTGGTCGCATTTCTCTCTCCTTCTTATTGTCCACACCGCTCCATATGAGTGGTCATTGGTGAAACACACAGCAGAGATGAGAAAGAAGGAGGGAGAGAAACGCGACCAAGTGACAGAAAAACACAGTAGGCGTTCACACTGAGCTAAAGTGAAACAGGCACACATAAACAAGGTAAATAACATAAATAAAATATTTAGCATCTTTCAGGGGGTGTGGGGTCCCACTGGTTGGAGAAACACTTGATATACTACAGCCTAAATTCTCAACTTCACTTTTTAAATAAAATAAATTAATTTAAAAACATGTAATACTATCAAAATACTACAAAAATTTGAATGAAATTGATAATAAGTTTTGTCTTTTCTGTATTTTTGTTTCAATGTCGGCCTGCTGTGTAGTCACAATCATCCACTTACTATCTTGCAGGGCAAGACAGTAAGCGGAGGTAAAATGAAGAGGCTGATGAGGATGCTTTAAAGACATGCCATGCAATCACGGCTCCAAACAGGAACTATTACAAAAAGAAGAGCAGATCAGCGTTGAAAATCAACTGGACAAGAGTGAACCGTGAACAACTGCTAGTGGCGACTGAAGAAGCGCCAGTGAAGTGTCCACAGCACCTGTTAGTGCCAAACGGTACAAAACAGTAAGGTGGTACTTGGAGAGCTCAAAAGTTTGAGAGAACTGTACTATAGGAACTGGGTTTGTTCCAGAACACATAAGTCAGCATGCGAACGCAGGTATGACGTGAATGCAGAGGGAAATAAGAGTGAGTGAATCATCGTCATTTAGAAATGAGGTCACATAGATGTGTGACTAGAGATTGTGATTTTTTATGATTAATTTTGCAGCCCTACTTAAGACACACTGAAACATTTTATTAATAACATTTGAAATAAAGACAATGAAGCAATGAGGTTAGAGAGAAAAAAAGTTTTTACCCCACTCACCCAGAATCTCCTTTGCTCTTCAGAGCAGACTCTGTAACAGGAGGCTTTGAAGATGTTTTGGGTGCATCAACTTGGCTGCACAAGAACCCGGAGGTTGCTTTGGTCTGACTGATGCCATTCGTAGTGGACAGAACCTGGAACTGAGGCTGAGGTGGAGGCTGGAATTGAGGCTGAAGTGGAGGCTGGAACTGAGGTGAATACAGAACCTGAGACTGAACTTTACGCTGAGGCTGAGGCTGAGGCTGAGGCTGAGGCTGAAGTTGAGACTGGGATCTGGTGCTCACTATGTAATGACTCTTGGACCTTTGTGTCATGTAGTTGCTCTTTTTGGAGGGGAGTCTCTGCGAAGCAACAGAGCGTTTGGGCATGGAGCGTTGCCAGGCAAAGCCAGGCTCACTGCGGCTGGTGTTGGTTTGACCGACGGCCACGGAGGCGCCGACAGGGGCATAACTGCTCTCGTACTGAAAGGTAGTACCTATTGTGTTCCTCTTCATGCTGGATCCCTTAATGCTGTTGACCATATGCCAGTTCTTCTCTTGGCTGAGCTGCAGAGCCAAAGAATACATGTGTTTGTAATGAAACATAATCTTTTCTAATGAAGGCTAATTTCATCAGCACATAAGCAAGGAGCTGGCAGTGGCAAATCAGATTGTGAAACATCTTATTGGTGTGCAGCCCTGTGGGTTTCTTTAAAGAGTGACTGACGGCCGCCGTGGGAGAGACTGGTAAACACATTTTTGTACGACACCATGAAACCAAAAAACCGTGGAAGGATCTAAACAGGTTTTCGAGGAAGTTTCTGAGAAAGTTCAACTCGGGACAACATATTCTTCAACCCCTGTTTCTTATTATTGATACTAGACCTCCCACAATCTGGTATTTATAGTGTCATAATAAACTGCAAAGAAAAATCGTGCTGTGTGAGAAAAATGTTTTGGTTTACTTTTTTCCCTTGTCATTTTTGCGTGTGAATTGAACTGAAATGAACTTGTGTTTCACCAGTGAACTTAAATGAACTGAAATGAACTGACATGATTGTGGAACTGGAAGGAATATTTTTTTTTTTTGGAGATTTATGGGAGGGGAACATACGGACTGGATTTTTGGGTTTCTTCTGGGAGGGACCGTTTTCTATGTTGTTGTTTTATTTTGCCTGCACTTGAACTATTAGTCGTTAGGTCATGTTAGGTTAGGTTATTGTCCACAATGTGGAAAATTGTCTTTGGCTTCACCACAATCAACAAAGATAACAAATAAGACAAGAGTAAAAAAACTTGACCCTTCCAACGTCAGTTGAGCAAACTTGGTACCTTGGTCAACATTATCCTTTTCCTGCGGTGACCATATTTTCAAACCCCCAAACTGGGACACAGTGGGTCACAACACAAATGTTTTCCTCAGGATTAATTAAAATGATATATTTAAAATTATATTATTATAAATTAAAATGATAAATCAGAGACAATTATTTCAGTGCTTAGCACATGTACCAACAGGCCTGGTTCCAGAACAAAATTACTAGGGTGCATCTGAAAGTTCTGGGGATAAAAATAGCACTTAAGTCAGTAAATTAGTCTGGGTTAGGGTTATTAATGTATTTATAATTTGATTTATGAATAAATGTGGGTGATCTTACTGCTCTCCACACATGTATGAAAAGCTTCTTCCTCATTACATGAAATTCTGCAGCACCTGAAGGCAGCAAACGCCAAAGTGAAGTGCTGTTCTGCACAACTGCTCTCTGTGTTTACCTTCATTAAATCACCTGACAACAGCACTTGACTGCAGCACAACATACAGGTGAGTTACAATAGAATTATTGCCTAAAATACCTTGATTCCATGCAATCATCACACAATCAATCAATTGCTGACTGTTGTTATTATGTTTAACTGGGGCACTGCTGTTTCAGAGCGATGAAACCAGTCATGTAAGTGGTCAGAGACTTTTATTGATCACCACACCTGCTGATCTTCACATTCACCCAGCCTGTTCACACCTTGCACTGCTGCACTAAACATGAACCAAAACAGAAGGGTGCATGGAGACGTACAGTTTGTGTGCCATACCTACCAACTTACGCTTAGCATTTTTATTCAAATCTCAACCAAGGCTGCAAAATATTAATCTGAGGGTGCAGCATGTGCTTTTGCACCCTTGTAGCCTCTTTAATTATGGTGAAAACCGGGACCATTTCGAAGTGAATGTTGAAAACCGGGATATTTTAGTGTTTTCCAGGTATCTGTCAGGACTCAGGACACCCAGCTTGAAACCGGGACGGTCCCGGTCAAACTGGGATGTCTGGTCCTTTTCCTGTAAAAGTGACATACGGGGTCACATCTTAACATAGCTACGGTTAGTAAAATGCTGACTCAACGCTAACTAATCTAGCTATCTCTAGTGAAAAGATAGCTAGATTAGTAAGATAGTTAGCTTGTGTTCTGCTAATGTGAATTTATGTCACCTTTACTAGTCCCGCAGCAACAACTTTTAACCATTTTCAAAATTTGCTTTTCTTTTCAACTTGGCGGAACCGAACACATAGCGTATTTTACCTAAGTACCAAAAACAGGAGAGGCGAAAGTTGACTGAGGTACCAAGCTTTTTCAACTGTCATGGAGGCACACAGCAAAAAGAGGTGGGATTTATGAAGGGGCAACAATTTAATTGAACTTGGGACAAATTTTTTCTTGTAGACATTTCTGGAGACTTGTGCCTGTGTAAAGCACCCTCTTAAGAGGACTAATTTATAAATGTGGATACAATGGATGGGACTTATCACTTGTTATATTAAGAGCTTTCTACATACACAAAAACATACAAACACAACTTGACAATGTGGAGCATGAAGCACAAGGTCAGCAGGACCAATATCCTACTATATCATAGTCAATCATAATATACCTAATTGAACTGAGAGATATCTGTTGTGGTGTTTTATTGTTATTTGCCTATACTACATGTTTTGTTTTGGGGTATACTGGTTTCAGTGCAACATCATCAAAGAGATGCGCACGTTAGTAGGGGGCAGAAAGCAGAGCTTGTCCATATAGCACAACCAGTGCTGCCAACAGATTAGCACTTTTCAGTCCCTCTTAACAAATTTACTTCTAAAAAGCGAGTAGCAGCAAATTTAGCAACTTATTCTGCCAACAGCATAGGGGTCTCTCTCTTCCCAGTAGGGTGGTAGTGTCTAGAAGACAACTCCAGACCCACAAAAAAACCTTGTGAGAGTGATTATTCTGGCCTAAACCATGACCTCGCAAGAGTTGCAAATCAAGGCTTCCCTTCTAGATATGACCCAGGAGAGTGTTGCAGGACATGAACTTGTTGCTACAGCCTGTAAACATGCAAATAGTTTGTTTGAGCTCCTCTCTCACTCTTTCTCTCCAGATCTCTGGCTTAGTTTGTTTCTATACAGAGCAGATCTGTAGGTAATGTGGTAATTTCTCACCATTACCGTCTTAGTTACTTTCCAATGTAATCGTTTCTATTTCCTACTGTCCCAGACCCAGTTACCTGTCACACATGTCTCATGTCTTGTACAGTATGTTTACAGTGGCTGTCAAATTTCTTTCATATGTGGCAGGTCTTAGAGGAGCCTTGTCGTAAATATTTTTACTTGGAGTTAATTACATACACTGATGTTACAACCATGCTCCTGGTATGATTAATGAGGAGAGGGTAAACATGCTCAATAACCAAAAAAAGACAAGTAAGTTGAGCAAAACTAACAGGACATGTCAGCGACCCATACAGGTTTTATGATTCGCTCCTTTTAGCTAAAAATTTATTTGAATAACAGACTTAGTGGGACGATTTCATTCAGAGACCTGATGACTATACTGAGAGTCATCTACTGTTAGCTAACATTTTACATAATATATTAATATGATATGAATGAAAAAGAAACAGATCCAGCTCTGAAAATGGCATTTTATAATTGAGTCAACAAGGATTTAGAAACAATGCTAAATCTATCTTGCAACCAGCTACCAAAGCCATTTTTTCCCCGTGAATGCAAATGCACTCTGTAAGATTTGTAAAAAAGAAACCCGTCTATGTGTTTTTGAGGGTTCAAAATATGACTGTTGTGTTTTATTATGCTCTATGCTTGAGTTCTCTGTGGTTGACTAGCTTAAAAATATTGATAAACATGGCTTTCCAAGCAATCTGTAAAACAGTTACACAACGATGCATAAGATAGGGGTGAAATATAACATTTTCATTCTTATTTACTGGGAGTTACAACTCTTCCACAAAAGATTTAATAACCCTCTAAGTTCTAAATAGGACCAAAATCAGCCTAAAAAGTGTGATTTGTGCAGAGCTGTGGAATGAAAACTCCTCAGGCTGTTTAAACACACAGATCTCAGTTACAGTCCATCGTGCCAGCTGTGGCCCTGCCTCAAATGTCATTTTCTCTGTGAGAATGTTACGGTAAATAAAATAGTTAAGCTTAATAACTTACTGAATTAGAAATGCCATTCCCGAAGAAGACACTTCCATTTGATGCACTCGACAGTGACTTCGGTGCGTCAACAAACACAGAGTCATATACAGGGCCTAGGGGAAATGTGGAAGGTTATCAGCTGTAATGTGTGCAGACATACCTGAGATCAACAACATTGATTTATTACCTTGGTCAAAGGAAACCAGAAAAAACTTTTACCAGCTCCTACTCCACAGTTCCTGGTGGCAAGTCTGATCTTTGGTTTATGCTCAAACGTGTCTGTCCATGGGTTGCAGAGTTTTGGAGATCCTGTATGAGCAGTCTCAGACTTTCTTTTTACCATAAAAAAAGAACATAGTTTTGACATGAAACTCCTCACAGCAAGATCTGTGGATTATCTTGAGTAACCGGGTCATGATTTCTTGAAAGAGACACTGTTGTTGAGTTTTACAGATGTATTTTTAAGCCGAGCGCCATCCAATTCAATTATATTTGAAAGAAGGCAGACAACTCTACTGCCAGTACCTCCAAAACTCTGCAACTCACATCAGAACTATCAAGATGGATGAATAGCACTAACAGGCCAGAGGAAAATACGTATGTTTGGTTTTGTTGTGAACTGTCCCTTTAAGTAAAAACAGTGCATGTTCCCACTTCCTGCAGGAAACAGGGAGTGAGAACATGAACATGACTTGGTGAAAGTCTGCCTGTTTTCTTGCTTAATAGGCTTGTAAATGTCACACTGCAAATATTTTGCTAATGTTCAATCACCAAAGACTTAAGTGGATCCTCAAGACTCAAGACTTCCAGACATGGTGGATCATTAAAATACAATAAAATAATTGACCATTGTTATTCAGATTTTAAACTTTTTCAGTCAGATTTTTTTTATTTTAATAGTTCTCATGTTTCAAGAGTGTCTTCTATCTTAGATAAATGCTAAATTATAATAATCAATAAACGAATAAATGATAGATTTTAGCTAACTGTTCATTATATTTCTTGTAAATTTATTTCCAAATGTGAATGTCTAAAAGGTGTAGCGCCCAACCAATACTGGACTTTTAGGGCTGATGCTTGTAACAATATTAGGAAGTAAAAAAATCTGATCTTGATATGTAGGTCGGTATTCTTGATACCAAATTTAATATATAGAATATAGCCTATACATAAACACATAAAAGTTTTTTGCGATGATCCCTCAGATGTGCTGACAAAGATACGCAATGGAGGCAGGATGTTGCACAGTTTATAAATAAACTAAACTGTCCAAAATGACATCATGGCACTGAAACAGTAAACTTTCACCAGTATCTTTAATAATTAGAAATAACTAGAAATTAAAAAACAAAAATAGAGAAAAAAAAATGTATATATTAAACTTAATTTGAGAAAAAAAAGATCAACTATATTTAAAATGCTGCCTATAAAGCTAATAAATAAAAACAATCTACATTACATTCTGTAAATATAAGATTTCACATCTTACAACATAGCCGATGCCAACATGGCTGTGATAGGTCAGTATCGGGCCGATAATATGGGCCGACCAGTATAATCAGTCGGCCTCTAAAAGGGTTTCTCCGCACTGCAAGAGGAGAATATTTAGAATCTTATGTATTTACTATGTGGCTGTACTAAAACTAATCAAATTTTAAAATACTGACTCTCTAAATACACTGTAGTAATTATGTATGTAATGAAATTAAAAGCTTCCACATGCAGGCAGCTGAAACATGACCACAGTGGCCAAACAGTGTCCGCAGCCAGTATCTTCAAAATCACAAATCCCACCCAAATCAGTTTTTGTTTATTTAAAGTGAGCTTTTCACACACTTTTCTTAGTTAGTTACTATAGTTCATATAGTTAATTGACCAGTCGAAAAGTCAATTGTCATAAAAAAAAAGATTACTAAATAAGCCAGTTTAATTTAAAATTGACTAAAATTTAAAAAAAATCTAAGCTACAGTCTTCACCTCTTATATAAATATCAAATCTTATATCTAAAAATGTCATTTAGGAGCCTGCATATATAAGGGATTGGTTATCTCATGATCTATAGTTCGACATATTGGGATGGTCAGCTAAAAAAAATCATTTCAATTTAAAGAAATTCTCTGGAAAACAACTGCTTATAAACTCAACACAACAACTCTAAACTCCAAATAAAATACTTGGTTAGCAGCAATTTGACTGTTTTCTCTGTAATTAGTACCAGATCACATCATTATTTCCAGAAAACCCCCTGAATAATTATATAGAAATTATGGATCACTTGTATTTAAATATTACAGGTTTATTTCCCAACATAAAAGTCTCTACTGTGCTTCAAAGTCATCTCCCAACTGTCAGGAATTCTTGCAGAGGAAACACTGAATCCTGGAGTAAAAATACAAGAATAACTCAAAAAACATTAAAGTTTTTGTCTGTAAAACCAAGATGCTAAAACCCTCCAAACCCCTCCGACCCACAGTCCTGTGTTGTCTGCTCTTACTTGTTGGTGATAAAGAAGTAGATCCACTCCTGTTGGTCGACTGTCTGGACTTGGTCCTCCTGACTGACTGCACTTGCTCCAGGACTCTCTGTTGTCCTGAGCGGGCCTTGTTGACGGACGGCAGCGCCAGAGACGTGTCGTCCACATTGTTGATGGAAATGACGGTTTTCAGCGGATCCAGACTCGTCATTTTGTCAAAAAAAAAAAATCTGACCGTGTGGCACGTAGACAATAATATCCAGAGGAGGATCGCAGAGGAAGCGCGACAGCTGCGGAGTGTTTGTCTGAAGTGATAAAAGCGCACCTTGCCCTGCCCTGCAGATTAGACCGCGCCCAGATACACGGCGACAATACAGAGACTCTGCACTTTCTCTCACGTGTCCTGACAAACACCACCGCATTAACTCACTGAGGTGTAACTCAATGCTGAAATATTATACTTTTAACTACTTTACATCCATCTGAATGCTTTAGTTGCTTTAAACATTGGGAATTTTGTATTCAAAACCTTTAAAGAGCACATAAAATATGTTTTGCTGTAAATTGATCTACTAAGCAGTGTATACAAGAACTGAGGCTATTAGACGATTTATCATTTAGTCAGTTGTTGTTTAAGTAAAAATAAAAGCATGGTTCCAGCTCCACAAATATGATGATGCGATTTTACTTTTACTTTATAATTTATTTTTTATATTCTTGAAGGTGTCACTTTCTGGATCAGGGTAATTGTGATGACATGTCTCACTATTTTCTTATTTATTACAAACCAAATAATCAATCAATTGATTGAGAAAATAATCAGCAGATTAATCCATAATGAAAATAATCATTAATTGCAGTCAAACACTTGCTCCACCTCTCTTAACTGCAACACTAGGCCCTTAAATCCTGCTTTTACATTCATGCATGAGTTGTAATAATCTAATATTAAATGGTTTAACAGTCACTGGGGACATTTTTCTGCTTTGTGTACTTTTACTTTTAATATTTCATTTAAATGTTCCTAATTAACATTTTAAATGCAGGAGTACAAGTTTTATCGTATTATTATTATTAGTGGTAGTAGTATTAGTGTTATAATTATAGTATATCAGTAAAATTTACAAAAATATCCACAGCAAGAAACTTGTTGAGCAGTAACATGGCTTTTATGACTGATACATGATTATATACAACATTAATAAATTGTTAATACTGATGCACCAGAGCTAAATAGTATTTTACTACTGTAGCCGGTTAAGGTGAAGCTACTTGTAACTACCACTGTATATGGTTTCCGATGTAGATATAAATCTGAGAGGATGACATAATTAAAGGAGCAAGATAGAGAAAAGGTTCTGCTACACGTTTGTATTGCCGTCTTGGACTTTAAACTGTGGTCTTTGTTTAAGCCGAATTTTAATGCTTTAGGACTTCAATAAAACCATTTGAGAAGGGAGGAGGGGAAACACTCTGAGGCCACAGGCCAAGAAGTTTGGAAACTAACACTTTAATTTTTACAAATGCATTGTTTTTTATGTTGTTATCATAAACTGAACTGAAAAGTACTGAAACTGAAAAGTAACTAGTAATTATAGCTGTGAAATTAATGTAGAAAAACAAAAACTACAATACTTCCCTCTGAAATGTACTCGTTCAAGGAAAAAGTAGCAGAAACTGGAAATCTGCCAGTTTACCCATTCGCAGTGGAGTTGTGGAGCGTAACTAAGCACATTTACTCCAATAATATCCTTGAGTACAAATCTGAAGTACTTGTACAACACTTTGAGTATTTCCTCTTTTTTTCGCTTCTTTTACCTTTATAAAGTCTCTTCAGAGACAAATATTGTGCTTTTTACTCCACCACATCTATTTGAGAACTTTAGTTACAAGTAACTTTGCATGTACAGATTCATAAAACAAATATAACCAACAAAATTCACATAGTAAGTATATTAATTAGTTGAAATTACTAGCTTCAATATTAAAATGCATAAATAGTTATAATGCAATAATGCAAGATCCATTATTCAAAAATGGACCTGTATGAAGAGTACTTATACTTTTTAGTACTTGATGGAAACACTTTTGTACTTTTAGATGCATGATTTTACTTGTTGCTCTACACTGTGGCTACTTTTACTTTAGTACAAGATTTGAATACTTTGTCCACACTATGCATGTGCATAATGACTTCTTCATTTTTTTGATACATGATATATTTTCCCATAACAGGTCTACATATTAGTACTTTTATCTCTACTTTTTGTGATTTTGAATGCATAAATCTGACTTATAATGTAATAACTTCATATTTTTATTTGAAGTTTAGTAAAGCATTTCAGTGCTTCTTCCACTGCTTTGGTGAAGAATCAAACCAAAGGTCTTTTAATCATGTTTTCAAGTCATGTAAAATTAAATATAGGCTTCCTCAGGCTGTCATCACCGCCATGATGCCACAATTATGAGTTTTAGCTCCAATTGTTCAAACAGAAAGTTGCACAATTAGCACACAAGAGACAGACAAGTTTTATGACAGATAAGGAAGGACTAACGCAAAAAGCCCCAGAGGTGTACATGTCGATTATAATCTGAGTGAAGCGGTGGCTGAAAGCGAGTACGCTCCACTACAGCTGAGTTCAGACCTGTTCACACTGCATGATTTCTTCTTGACCTGCCACAACTACACATGCTGGACAATTATGCCATCATTAAAGTACTAAGGCAAGAAATTAGCTTAATTTATTTATTTTTTATTATGATGTTAAAACTGATAAAAACAAATAACAAGATAGGACAGGATGTAGGTAAAAAACTGAGTAAATAGTTTAACACCTATTATGGTGTAACACCTATTAACTCCAGTGGTGGGATGTAACTAAGTACATGTATTCAAGTACTGTACTTCATTACAATTTTGAGCTTCTTATACTTTACTGACATATGTAGTATAGTATAGTATATCTACTCCACTACATTTCAGAAGCAAATATTGTACTACATTTATTTTAAACTTCATTTTGTAGTTACTTTGCACTCAGATTATTTATACAAACATAAATCAACTAAAAATGTATGATGTATTTTTGGGATTTTGCCACTCAACAGTATGTAAAGTAATTCAAATTAGCTCCACTTTAACCAGCAGCAAATAGAGCCATTTCATTCTGCACTTTTGGTCCTGTAAGTATACTTTAATGCTCATACTTTGTACTTTTACTTGAGTAAAGTTGTGGATGTAGGATTTTTATTAGTAGAAAAGTATTTCAACACTGTGGTATTGCAACTTTTACTTAAGTAAAATATCTGAGTACCTCTTCAACCACTGATAGACCTACTGTAACTTGACTTAAATGTCAAACAAGTAAAATAAATATAACTTTTTTTTTTAAAATGCACAAGTAAAAATACTAAATCAGCTCCATATTTTACAAGTATTTGAACTGACCCTGCCACACAACCCCTATCATTTAAAAACCTGTTCTGTCAAACTAATTACCACTGCCTTTTGAGTAAAAATACAGACTCAATCTTTTGTGAAAATTTAATGATTTTGGTGGGTACATAAAAGACTCAAGAATTCAAGCTAAATTGAAATACATGTAGGCTACCCTACATAAAGTACAACCCAAATTTTAAAAAAGTTGGGACGTTGTGCAAAACATAAACTGAAACAGAATGCAATGATTTAAAAATCATTGCAAATTCATGGGTAACTGCCTGCAGTCCAGACCTGTCTCCCACTGAAAATGTGTGTTGCATTATGAAGCAAAAAATACGACAACAGAGACCCTGGACTGTTGAGCACCTGAAGTCATATATCGAGTAAGAATGAGAAAGAATTTCACTTTCAAAACTTCAGCAATATGTGTCCTCAGTTCCCCAAATGCTCACTGAGTGATGTAAAGGTGATGTAACAGTGGTAAACGTGCTCCTGTCAAAATGTTTAAGAACATGAGTGTATGTTTACTAAAACCAAAGCTATTCTGCTGGCAAGTTAAATATCTTGTCTTTGTGCTGTATTCAATTATATATAGGCCAAAAGGTTTTTACAAATCATTACATTTGTTTTTTATTTACATTTTACGCAACATCCCACCTTTTTTGGAAATGGGGCTGTATATGTATTTATTAGGGAGGCACAATATGGATTTTTTTTCTCAGACAGTATCGATCACGATAATTACCTGTTTCTCATGGCCGATACTGATAAGCTACTTGATAATTTGATTTTGTTGTCATAGTGATGTCAGTCAGAGCTATGAGATGTTAAATCATCCATTTTTGCTTACTACATCTTAGCCCTTCTTACCCTCAGCTGTCCATAAAACTATAGGTTGTACTTGTTTCTAGAATTAAAAAAATGTCAAAGAACAGTTCTGACTCTTCAAATGTTCATTTAGTTTTAAGTTCATCAAAACACTTCATAAACAAACTCTGTCTTTATGGGGCATTTTGCCCCAGAAGAATTCAATTCTGTCAAATCAGATGTTATAATATAATATATAATACTGGTATATAATATATACCAGTACTGATATAGACTGATACAGCTGAATGGGACCGATATTTATCATGCATCCCTTGTATTTCTTATATTTAGGGACGACGCAGTCTTTAATGTCTGTGTGCCTTTACCAACTTATTAGTGATTATCATATTGGTAACAAAGCCACAGCATTTTTGGGCAGATTAAGGCATCAAATGTGCCGAATATGGATTATACTGATGTAAAAATGAAGAATTCAAATGTATCACCACACCCATGGGTGCTCTTACCCTGCAGGGTGCACACGTGCCAGCTGGCATGTTGCATATGTGGGCTTTTTTTTTTCTCCTTTCGCCTTTGTGTTGCGGCTCAAGAGCCAATCTGATGGTTGATCTGAGGCAAAAGTTGTTTTCGTTTGAAAACTTTGACTGTCTCATGTATTAATGTTGCCCTCTAGTGGTAAATGTGTACATCTGTTGTGTATCAGTGAATATCAGGGTTCCTACACCTTTTCCCCTATCAAATTAAAGTACTTTTCAAGCATGTTCAAGGTGCTTTTTTTTAAAGCTTTTCCAGCACTTTGCAGCTGTGATAAATGACATATTTATGCATGCTTTATATATTTATTCACAAAATGATTAGGCCCTATTTAATTTCTTCATCACATTTAATAAGTTATTGTGCTATAAAGAACCAAATTATGTTTCATGACAGAAAACTGCAGAAGAGTGACAAATAAAAGTTCTAACACCTTAAAGTTTCATGTTTCAAAATATGTCACCTGTTGGTAAGTAGATTTGGCAGCCTATAAAACCTGGCTGAGCCAATATAAAACAATCAATAGACTAACTTCTATTTCAATAAAAAAAATCCTCATCTTTTTCAGTTTTTCATTTTCAAGCCAAAGTTGACTGAAACAGCAACGTCCCTGCATGGTGTCATCTTTTAGCCCACTTATTGTTCAGATGGCACAAATCTATAAATCAACAAAGACTGACAGATCACACCAAGTGTAGCTGCATGTGCAGAGAGGCTCGTGAGACTCAAGCAGAATACACTCAAGCAGTCTTTATTTTGTGGAAAATGCAAAAGCAATTAGGCTTTCTCCAAATCGTTTTATTATAATTTATTATTAAAGTAATGCAAAAACAATTTCAATCAATTTATCCAAAATCAAAGCACATTTTAAACCTTGAAAACACTGCATTAAAAAACAAGTATTTTCAAGGATTTCCAGCACTCATAGGAGCCTGGAATACTGTTCGTAGTCAAAATTGACAAAGCGCATCATCTGCTGACGTGTCACCTTTAATCAGAGCCACAGCAGTCAAGAAGAATGAGAATTAAGTCTTTATTATTGCTTTCATAATCATGCTCATCACAATGTTTTTCAATTGGAATGAACATCAGGTATCATCTGAAATCCTGTGATCTTCATAAAATTAAGAACTACTGAGTGCTTTTCCAACATCTTAAGTGAGAGTTAAGAATACATTTTAAAAATGATCAGTCATTTTTAGGCTCTTGCTGAGTTAAAACACTGTCATAAAGATGTGTGAACATTGAGTAATTTCCTAGCATACACAAAAGGAAGTGGTTTATCTGGTTAGTCAAGTAAGTGCACTGCACACTAAAGATATATTAAGCATTTGCAATTTTCTACAGTACATGATGTCTTGTAAAACACGTCAAAAAATAGGTCAAAGTTAAGAGTACATACAGTATATGACAGAATATCTTTAGCGCATTCCCACTGCTGTACTTTGGGAAAGAGGAGTGTAGATTGTCTCTAACATAAAGAAGTGCAAGAGGACCGTGAACATGATGACTGAGACATGTAGATAGAGCTTGTCCCTTTTCCTACAGTATATATATTCTACACTGAAAAGTCTTAACTGGTGCGTGAGGAAAAAAACGTTACTGACCACAATGTAACCCTACAACCGTCTGAGTGTGTGTGTGTCTTCCATGCAGCAGAGGCCACAGGGCTACTTTCAGTCTGGACCCACTATGAGTGTGTGGTGGACTGGAAATTCACAAAAGGAAACGTGGAATTGAAAACAGAAACAAGTGGTCCCGCTGAAACTACAGATGGGTGGAATGCAAGTCGGACGTGAGACTTAAGGAACGCAAAAGGTCACATTTCTGACCTTTCGGAACAGCAGTAGCACAGATGTATCAGACTATGTGACAGGAAGCATGTTTGTTGAAGTGCATAGAGGGAAATCTGGGGATTTAAAAAAAGGCTCAACGATTATATAAAAAGTATAAAAAATGTCAAAGCATGTGCCCTGCACTACTTTCAGAAACATCCTTCAAAAACTCCTTAATTCAGCAGTACAAATCTAAATCTCAAGAGCATAAAACACATTCAGTGGATAAATGACTCCATCTTAAAGCTCACTTCAAAGGCTTCTTTCACTTTGACCCACTTGGCTCCTGGATTACTCCTCTGAGTCAAAGGCAGTGGGCTCCAGACCGTCTGGGGGCCTCCGCTGGGAGTTGTGGGGCTGAGCCAAAGGAAAGCCCCTGAGCTTCTCTTGGAGGCTGCCCACGGTCAGCCTCATCTGGTCTTCAGCCCCCTGAAGAGATTTCAGCTCCATGGTGTAAAAGATGTACAGTAGAGAGGTGGTCAGCAGGATGGCGAAGCACAATCCGGCCAGCATGTAGAAGGAGGTACGAGGAAAAGGTTGTTCAGCTCCCAGAGCCAGCCAGGGCACAGCGGCGATGGCTAGCTCCAGAAACAGCAGAGCCAAACCCATCACGCCGGTGCGTGTTGCGGTGTAGCGCATCCGCTCAGCACAGTGCAAACCCACTTTCACTTCAGTACGGGCCTCCGTCACAATGTCAACCAGCTCAGCCACCTTCCCTGGAGACGTCAAAGAGAGAAGAAACAAACGAGATTAAAAAATCTTGCAAAAGTTTGTGGTTGATTTCAACACAGGTGCCATGAGTGTGTTTAATGCAAGTCAGCTGAACAGTGAAATGCTGAAACTAAGACTAAAGGGCCATCCACACCAAGAATAATAACTATAATAAAAACTATAAATACACTATTTTAAAAATCAGTCCAACTCAAGTGGATAATGGAGTCCACACAACAACTACAAGGACGAGAGTGGCGATTATGACAGTGGTGACAGTAAATAAATGAATTATCAATGAATGAAAAACTGAAAGCCAATCAAAATCCACACCAATTTACAACCTAAAACTTATTAAACTGTTACATAACATAATCATAGATTGCTAATTACACATAGAAAAGGTCATTTTACCTGAAACATACAACCAAACAGTCTCTGGTGCTGATGGGGTCTCTCTTTGATCCTCACTGATGTCCTCTTTGATGATCGCTACGATATCATCAAATTGATGTTGACTCGTACAAAAGTTTATGAATAAATTTTGTCTCCAAAAGACAACTCTTGCAACAGAGTGTTGGCTTCTCCTAACTCCTCTTGCCTTTGATGAATTTTGTGAACCCCATCCTTCTGTTGTTTTCTGTTTTCTCAGGGCAACATACAGCAGCAACAGGTCACCAATATCCATTATGCAGGCTGCTGACACAGTTGGAGTGTGCAGCGTGTGCTTTCTGAGACTGTTTAAATAATGTTATAATTCATCAGTGTGGAAGCTCACATTGTTTTTGTTGTACGTAATGTTTTTGGTGTAGAAAGCCCTTAAAGGGCAGGTTCACACCAGCCATGTTTAGTCCAGTTGAACCCTGAGGCATTTACCCTCTTGGTGCAGTTTGTTTGGGTTGGTCTGAAAGTCGGACTCAAACTCTAGTGTGCACCAAACAACTCTCTCTGGTCCGCCTCAAAAGGGGTGAAAATTGAGGCAATCTATCATCCTCATCGCATTGGACTGATTCAGGAACCGGACCTTTAGGTGTGAGCCCATCCTAAAAGTTTACAGCCATGCTTGTGGTTCTGCAAGGCTGTACTTATGCCCCATTTGGAATGGATTAACATCACAAAATTACAATTAATTTTCACTTTGCTCCTTGTTAATGTAACCCATCGTTCTGGACATTTTAACCATGATGATGATGAAATTACAGGATGTGGTCTGTAACAGACATAGACATTCTGCAATATTAACCAAAAGAGAGGACCAGTACCTACCTGTAGCTGTCATTACAATGGCCCATTTGATCAGTTTTTATGGGGTCTGGCTTCCCTGATGACTTAATTTTTTGTCCTTGTCATATTGGCTCCCAAACAGGCCTTTATGATGGCATCAGCATTTTTTACCTTGAAAATATTCTTGCATTCTTCCATTTTCAGAAGTCAAATTTCTCACTGAGCTGATGAAGAAAAGTTTGTTTGTCTAAAAAAAAGTAGTTAATAACAGCTGTAATTATTACTGAGGTAGGGGTGAAAAATGACCAACATGCAGGCTCTGGACGGGATTAAAACTGAGCTGCACAGGTAATGTTAAAACCATGCCACCTCCTCTAGAGACATAAATCCCATCTGAATGAGGCTTTTAGTATAGCAGTGCTTTGAGCTAAAAGCCAACATCCGCATGCTGACCTGCTCAAAACAATGTCAACATACTGATGTTTTGCTTGTGTAATGTTTACCGTGTTCCGCTTCTTAGTTTAGTGTGTAATAATGCTAACATTTGTTAATGAGCACTAAACACAAAGTACAGCTGCAGCTAAAGGGAATGTCATTAATTTTGCAGATATTTTGTCATAAACCAAAGGATTGGACAAGTTAATATTTTGACCTGATGATGGTGCTGGATGAAAAATCAGAATCAACCACATAAATCAGTAGGATTCATCCTCTGGGGACTGCAAATGTCTGAACAAAATTTCATGACAATCCATCTGTAATTATATGGTATTTCAGTCTGGACACAGATCAACTGACATTGGCATTGTTAGAACCACCCCTGCTAATGCTGCCAGTAAAAATACCTGCATCAAAGTCCTGATTCTTCGACTTCCTGTCACTTTCAGTCTCAGCTGGAGTGTGAGTCTCCAGCCTCAGTTCGGCCGTCAGAGCTTCATGGTCGGAGTACGGGAATGGATGGTCAGGGACAGAGCCTTTGGTGGTGGACATGAAATCACAACAAATGTCCGCTTTGGAAGAACCCTGGAAATTCAAAGAAAAAAAGGGAATGGTGTTTCAGGAGTCAAAATACAAAACAAATTCATATGATGACTTCAACGTCTAAATTAAAGATAAAAATACAGCAGATGTGATGACACAAGGCTCTCACCCACCTTGAACAGGATGTAGTCAATTCGAATTCCCTTCTCAAAGGGAACAAGCTCCTTTTTACTGATAAAAGGGTTGTCGGCTATTAGGGTAATACCATCCTCACACCCCTGCAACAGAAAATTTTCTTTTGATATATATATATTTTTTAAAATGCTAAAAGGAAAATGCATTTTTTTAAATTTACAACCTGCTTCTTGTTGTCATAGTTCCGACCATTATTTCTGTCAGTTATAATGACAGTTTACTTACTAGCTTGATGTTTGAGATATTGAGCCACAATGACACTGCTGGATACAGCTTCACAGTGATGCAGAACTACCCCCTCCCCCCCCCCCAAGTATACCTATTGAAGTTGTGCATGCAAGATGTTTTAAAGAGCACTGGGTGATAATACCAGACTTATAGGGAATCGTCATCTTGCTTTTACATTGTTCAAAACCTGTCTGACTGTTTGCCACCTGTGCTGTTGCAGAGCTGCCTACCACTGTCATCATGTCTCATATCTAACCATCAACCCAGTAAAATGTAAGAAACAAAACAGTGTTACCATAATGTAATCATAGCCAATACAAATTACGGCTAAAAGTACATTTAACTTTATGTGATTGCTGTATAGTGTGCAGCACTTAGTAACGCTTCAATTTCCAGGTCCCATAATTTCATGGTAAATAGGTGGTGACTATAAAGCAATATATTGGAAATGTCTTAGAAATTATCCACAAATTACCTCCGAATTAGCCCCAGATTTCATAGTTAATTTTGTGATAATTAGCAAGTACCATTTTCATGTACTGAGTGGTAAATACCAAGTAACGATATTTGAAATTTCTAAGAAATTACCCACAAATTACCCCAAAATTTCATGGTACGTTTGTGATAATTCACAAATGTCATTGTCATGCGAATTACCATGAAACTTGGGGGTAATTTGTGGGTAGTTTCTAAGAAATTTCAAATATATTACTTGATAATTACCCCCTATTTACCAAGAAATTATGGGACCTGGAAATTGAAGCATTACCCACCATTCTTGTTACAACATACATCAAATTTAGCGGTCTCTAAATAAGAGTCTCGGAGTCCAGTCGAAGTCCTCAGTAGTCTGTTGCCGAGGTCCTGAGGGTGCATGTTAAGGTCACCACCTAAAATCACCACATCTGCTCCAGCAGAGGTGTGGCTAATAGCCATAGAAAAACACATTATTACCAGTGACACAAGTTAACATCAAGATGAAACTTTACTGTGTTTAAAAAGCATTTGGTTGGTAAGAATACTATCAGACACTTCAGGTTGTGACAAACATCACTAACACAATCTCACAACAGGTGAGGTTCACCTGAGAAAAATATGCAAATATAAACCAATATAAACAAATGAAGCATGAGCCACTATACTAGAGTATATTTGCAGAACAAATAAGCAAAAAGATAATACCGAATGAACTGCTGCAGCTCCCACGCCTGAACCACTCTGTGAGGTAGATAAGTATCCTTGTCTCTGGAGTACTCTGCATGCAGCTAAAATTAATACACAGAGACAGCAGCACTTTGATCAATAACTGTATATAATAAGTAGGTATAGCTGAGAGCTGATGTTAGGAAACCTTACATGAGTAACATAGACGTTAGCAGTCAGGCTGCCGATGTTTAGGATCGCCATCCCGACAGCTTTACCCCCAAACCAGTCCCCATGGTGAGCCTGAATACGAGCAAAAAATACAAAAAGTTATGAGAGAAAAAGAAGATATGTTATTCTGCAAGGAGTGGTTGCAGGTATCACATATCCATGAGGGTCAGGCCTGCGTGAGACTGGATCCTGGCTATATTGCTGACTTGCTAACTCTATAAGAGCCTAAGTACAGCCAGAGATCCGCTGATAGGTCTCTATTAATAATTCCCAGGTCAAGAATAAAAACCAGAGGAGATCTGGCCTTTGCAGTCAGTCTCTTGAGTCTCTCGAGTCTGGAACAACTTGCTGTAGGAAATAGGGCAAGCTAGCTCTGTATCCCTGTTTAAAACGCAATTAAAAACATGATTTTAGAACTGCATTTTCTTAAATTGTTTTCACTTTCATCTGTTCGAATGCTCTGTGTTATTGCACCCTGCATCTCTTGAATAGAGTTACATGAATTAAGTTGTGGGAATACTTTTTGGCAAATAACGATCATTTCTTTACTAATGTTCACTTACATCAATATTTGTTTACAGAGTACTGCACAAAACACAACCTTCTGAGTCTCAGACTTACCATGTAAGGATAACCATTCAGTGAGTAGCGATAAAGAAATGTGTCATGGATTCTGTGTTTGGAGAAAATGGCCAGTCCACTGCCTATGACCCCACTGCAGAATGAGAAGAAAAGCAACACATAATAAAGGTTGTATGTGCTCATGCTAAACACCCGCAAGAGTTTTTAGACCATATTTGACAAGTGAGTATAAACAGCTAGATGTTTATTACGTAAATACATGGTTTTAAAATTCAAGTGTTACCATGCTACGTATGTATATGTAGGTTGCCAAACAATTGCCACAAGATTCTAGCAAGGTACTGTAGCTCACACAAATGAACTAAAACCACTAGTTCAGTGCAGAGTGTTTAATTCAAGCTGCAATGTTAAAACAGTGCATTGTTATTCAACAGCATATCTCCAACCCTACAGTACCAGAAGGGATGTAAATGTGCAATTCAGCTGGGAACTATGGCAGATAAGTCCACTGACTTTGCTTCACTGGCAGTTAAAATTGGTAATTTGGTTTTCATTGCATCTGTGCAGTTTATCAACTGTCCATGGCAATGATGCTGAACGCAGCCTTAAAGGTATAGCTTCCTTACAACCTTAAGCAGTAAAGATATTCTGTTTACTTTTCAGATAAATACATCATACATGCTCAGATAAGTTTAATTTTTGGTTATTTGTTATGCTATGTATGTATATATGCAATTCAAAGATTTTGCCACATCTTCTTTCAAGCTAATTTGGTCTGAATGTCTGGATTTGGCACAGTTATAAGACACTTGGGGTGGAGCTGTTCTGCAGGCTGTGACATACCGGCACAGAAGCAGCTCTGCGTAGGAGTGTACCTTCAGTCGTACTTCCGACCGTGCTACATCCAGCTCGCTCTGGCTCACACTCTCTCACGCAGTGGTAAACATTTTGTCTGTGCTGCCTGCCTGTTCCAAACACCATGAAAAACTCTCTGCTTGTATTATCAGTTTACTTTTAGAAATTCTGAATTTTAGATTTTAGAAAACAGAATAAGGACAAGTCTGGAAAGACAAATATTTTTTTTATTCTACACTCTTTTCATTTTTCCATTTAGACCTGGATATAACTAAACTAAAATTCCATACTTTTCCACACTGCATAGGAACACTGAGTAGGACCTGATTATCGCTTAATGAAGTAACTCACATCCGTCACCATCATAAGTAGGTGTTATCTGTAGTAGATGTGAGAACTTATCTAAATTGAGTTGACATTTTTGTGAGCTGCAGAAGGATTAGAGAAGTAGAACCTTTTATTAATCTCAGTCTTATGCTTTGGTATGGAGGTCAAGAACGAATTAAGCTTCAGAAGTTAATCCTTATAGGTAAGGTCTAAGCTTCTGTTGAATTTTTCAGATGGATCTATGCCATGAAAGCACATTTTTCTGACACTAAGGCACTTCAGGAAACTTTTTGAAGATAGGACAACTTACTCATAAATTTTAATCACAGATTGGGTACGTTCAGAAAAGATTGCACAGCAACATTTTCTGAGAGGGGCATAAAAACATTTACCTTTTGAAGTAATGAGAGTGAGGATGACTACAGGCCAGTTTTTGTTTCAAGGAGAGGTAGTCTTTCTCACTCCATACCTGAAAAAAATTAGATACGTCACTGGAAATGTAGAATACTGGGCATCTTTGCATAATTAATATTGTTAATTCAAGTTTATAATAGGATTTATGGCAGAATAGACCAAATTTAACCAAACGTATAAGCTAAAAAAGTCAATTAGATTAGTGACTTTGCAACTTTATAACATTGTAAGATGGCTTCCACCAACCTCTTGCAGTAAGACAATATCGTGCTCTTCCTTGCACAACATATCTCCAATCATGGCATAGCGCTGAGGACAGTGTTTGCTGAGGTAGCGGATCCCCCTGAAAAAAAAATTAAGTATGGACAGTGTGTCTGCATGTGTTTTTATACATGTATCAAGACATAAAAATGCATTAAGAAACACTGCAAACCACAGTCACTGACCAGCAGTTTAGAGAGAAGACCCGGACACGACAGAGTCTGTGTTAGCCATGCTGGATCAGTGGGTGTGATGATGGAGGGTCAGATCAGGTGAGATGACTGGGACAGCTTCTAATGTGACACATAAAAGTTATTGTTAGGTTAGACATGGATTTTTGACATCTAATCCCAAATAAACACATTAGGTTGAATGTCTGAGTGCACAAAACCTTCCAGCGTATTCTCACACACACTGTCATAAAAACAGGCTCTATCAACATGTGTTGCTATGGGAAAACGAACATGCACTACCAAAGGACAGCTGAGAAAATATCTTAATGAGCTTCATGGCGTTTTTGGAAACAAAATGTTGGTAATATTCAATAAAGATTGGGGTCAGGGTGGGGCAGCTGAAATAAGATTATTAAGTGTAGAAGTTCATGTGTCTTCAACTTTTTTTTCCCCTACATTGTAATTACTGTAATATCTGTATATTTAATATTTATCTTTGCTTTAATTCATGTTTTATTTACTTGCCAAATCATTTGATGTCATACTGAATTTGTTGCCAAGGCCAAACCCTTTTATTAATATGTAATATGGAAAACCCCAATTTTAAAAAAGGAGTAATTCAGCAAGGAAAAGCAATTTGATCACTTGTAAACCAAGGGCAAATGCACACATATGAACTGAATTATAAAATAAAAGCTTTATAAACTGAAAAAACACACAATGTCAAATCTCAGAAAGAAGAATATGTGGAAAAAGACACAAAAATAAGCATTAAAAACTGCAAAGTAAGCACCAAAAGTGCAAAGCAAGCAGATCACATCCTCCTGACTAGAGTTCAAGTTTTGGTCCTGAAACTGTTTTAATGAATCAGCAAAATATCACCATTTTTAACTAAAAAAAACTGTATACGAATCTTAATAGTAGAGCTGCAACGATTACTTGATGAGTGACATTTTATGGACCAAACAAGGAACAAAGAAAATATTTGCTAGCTGCAGCCCTACTTATTTGTTCCTGTGGAATACACTATTAGATATTAACAAACAAAAAATAGAATTTTGTATTAGGTATAGTCTGGAAATAAGCTACTATGTTTTTTAGAAGGGTATTGTGCAGGATTTTCCTAAAAAAAACTAAACAAAAAAACCCCCAAAACAACAACAATAGACTCATATAAAATAACCCATCATTTATGATCCACTAGAAGTGTGTGGGCAGGGACCTTGCCCTCTTCCTCTATTTTCTTATTTTCACAACATTTTGCAGTGTTCAAGATACTTTATGAACCCAAAGTATCTGTATTTGGCGACGTGGGAATTAGACTCAGCAATCAACCATTTTTCGGGTGCGTTTACAAACAGCAACTAATAATTCCTACATATTCTTCCTTTAAATAATGTGTCATAGCTGAACTGCCCCTAGCAGGCCTCAGTGTGTAATGCTGTGGGAAAATGATTTTTGAAAAAAAGAGACAAAGTAAAAGGGGGATTGCATTCACTCCTTTCTCCTGGGAGTGAAACAAAACACCAGCCCGGAACAGAGTGCTGACATGGCTTTGCTCTGTCTGGAGATCAAAAGGGGGAAGCAGCAATGCAGTGAAAAGAATCAAGGGGCTTTAGGAAACGGTTGTTTTGAACGGACAAAACAGGTTGCTCATGTCAATACACAGAAAGCAAACAACACAAATAAAATAAACAACTTCCTTGAAATGCTAAGACTAACTTTAGCCTATAGTTATACAACGGATATCCCATTCAGGGAGGGATGCTGCATCTCTCCTAAAGGAGTGTACAGACAGTAGATGTTGCAGCCAGGTAACAGTGGCATCGACACTGGACCTCAACCCCAAATGAATCTAAACTCATTAGCTACGTTTACATGCACACACTATTCTGGTGTTTGCCTTATTCTGGAAAAGAAAATATTCATACTAAGCCATTTACATACTTACTGAAAATAATATTCCCGTTTACATGCAGCTGTACATACTCTGATTACGGACACTTCTTTCTGACAAAATAGTTTTTTTTTTAAGTTTTTCCACTTGTTTGAGAGTGTGAACTTAGCCTGCCTCTCTTCATTCATTTAATCGCCTTTATGAAAAGGCATTGCAATATTTGTGCATATCCAAAATCACGCTGATATAAAACACTTTTAACGTAGTGCTTTAAAGCAGGCATGTTTCTCCCTCAGACTACAAATCTGAGGATTTCTTTTGTGCACACATCTCTACCCAAGTCCTGCAAATTGTTTGTTAGTTGGTTTGTATAGATATATGTATTGTGTGCCACAAAGCCACAAACTCCAGCTGGACTGCGTATTCTGTATTCTGAATACATGCACAAAGAATGCTCCTAAAACCAGAATAATACCCGCGTGCCCAATATGTCTAAATCAGAATAAGGCCTAATTCAGAGTATCAAATTCAAAATACTGCCATACACTGAACATTAGTGGATGTGCGTGTAAACGTAAACACTGACGCTAAAACAGGTGTTTGTCAGGACAAAACGCTGCACGTGCCCTGAATCCAGATTAAGTGACATGTGACCCAAAATGCCTGATGTTGTCTGATTGGTGTTGTAGCAAGAAATGCAGAGGCAGAGTAACGTTAGCTGGTTGTCAAAAGCGGGGATAAAGTTTAAGCTAACGTAAACGCGTCGACAGCTAACACTTGCCAGCCTCCTGAACGCTCCGTTAATGTGGATTTTTTGATCAAACCGCTGGAAACACCGTCGGCTTCATCATCGGTAACGTACATTCACGTTATTATATTCAAACGTTAATCATTGCAGGTAAACGGTTAACGTCAGACAGCGTCAGCAGCTGTCAAACGGCTCCAGCTAAGCAGTTTGGTTCGTCTCTGTGACTGCGAGGCTTGCGTTGTTCTGTTACCCGAACGGTTTGTTCATTAACTAAAGTTATCGATCATTTAACTCACCTCACGAACCTGTTGACGTCAGCTGCCCTTAACGGTTTTTGTCGGTTTTGGCTTTGGACCCAAAACACTTCCTGTTAGCGCGCGAGCTAACTACTGTTGTGACCGAGTTGATTATTATCGAGAATAGGCTGTGCCGTTACATCGTCGGTTGATCAGCATCTCAGACAACGAGCAGTAACTTGGTGGTGTTCAGTCGCTTCTTCCATTGCTACGTGTTTTTCCTGCCCGGCGTGAAGTCAGCTGGGATAACAATATCTGTCATGTTGACTTCCGGTTGTAGTTTTCTCTCAAAATAAAACAAGGACTTAAGTTGCGTCCGTAATTCAGTGACAGCAGCGCATGTACAGAACCGTTTTTAATGTGAGTAATAGTAACTGTGAACACTGTGTTGCAAAAAAAACTCGACTTTAAATAAGCAAACGCTTTCTTTTTGTACAAAATCTTAATTTGGAGGATTTCACCCGTTGGACACCCGTTTCCGCTTTGATTCCGCCGCAGCCGCGAGTGATTCTGGGAGATGAAGTTCTCTCAGCACAACGCTTGGACAGGCAGTGGCGCAGGTTCATCACAAGTTAAAGTCATTCATTCAAAACTAAACCATACTTCTGTGAAATAACAGAAGTATTAACAGCTAAATGTATTCTTCTTCCTCTTCTTCTATTGTTTATATTATTTTATATTTTTTTATTTAGTACTTTTCAGGCGTAATGCCTTCCTTAATGATATATTACTTATTTTAGTCCCTTAAATCTGAGATGATTAAAGGGACAGTTCACCTCATATGCATTTTCAAAAAATACAGTTTTTCTTCTGGCTTGTAGTTCTATTCATTCATCTAGATTGATAATTAGCGCTACAAGCCAGAGGGGGAAAAAATGTATTTTTGATTTGGGACTAAACTGTCCATTTAAAATGGTAGAAAAGAGGAAACTATAGAAGGAACATCCACTGTATTTTTTAAAACTGTATTATTTTTTACACACTGAATTGTTTTTATGTTTCCTTTTAAAACCTGATGATTTTATGACCTGTCTGTTTTATTTTGCTTTTTAAAAAATGTACCATCTTCCAATGAAATTTAATGAAGTAGAAAGTAACAGGTAAAGTATAAATACCCCAAAGTTTGCACTTGTACAGTATATACGGTGCATCATACTTTCTCCATGTTGATTTCAATGTACTGTGACCCTTCTGTGATGCTAGAGGATTAACTATGTGAAAAAGACTAAAGGGTCAACTAATTTATTTGCAGGTGAGGTGTTTAAGACCTGTGAATAATTAAATAAATGCTAAGCTGCACCTTTTATACTCTATAATGTGATTAAAAAAGATCAAGCAAGGTCATATGGCCAACTGGAGGAGGCCATTAATTTTCAGAATATTTGGTTTCACAAGCCTCTGTAATATCAGTAGGAAAAGAACCATCATGGACAAAACAAATTTACAAACATGTTTAATAAGTTTTCTGGGGAAAAAATGGCCCCAAAGGCACCATGCGTCTTTTATTGTTAGATACATTTGTTTGATTACATAGTCCAACCTCTACTTTGAAGTATAAAATTGCAATGCACAATGGTAACAAAGACAACAGTAAACCACCTTAAACCAAAAAAAACAAAAACAAAAAAAAAAAAACTGCCCACACCATTCAGAATATGATACATTAGATATCTCATTATTAATTATCAATATCAGCACAATCACACATTATTTTCAGTGAAGCATATGGCAGACACTGAAAGTCAAAAGACAACAGAATCAAAACAAAACATTAATCTTGATAATGGCGAAAAAAAAATGTCTGTATAAAAGATAATTTGAGAAAACCTGCTAGAGGAGGAGTGTTATTGTATCTAGCTTGTGAAATACGACATTCAAAGCCAGGTGCAATTATTCCACCATACTTATAGCACAATTGTCCAGTGAACCACACAGAGTAGACACTTGTCTAGCAGGATCCATGGGACGACAGTTTCTCCCGTCTCTAATATGAGTCCTGCAATACTTTTAACATCTCCATCACAATGGAAAATGATCAATACATCTCCAATACCCCACCCTGCCCTCCCGCTATTTCTTTTCCAACCCTATAAATAACAATCAATGGTCATACTCCACAGCACAGAGACAATAGCTCTCATTCAAGACAATTATTTAGTTTGATTTCAAAATTATTTCATGTGTAATGTCAGTAAAAAAAAATTGTCTTAAATATCAAAACTGAACTTTTATCAACAGATGCGGCTTCTCCACACATTAACACGGAGAAGGGTGAAGCAAATGAACCGACTTCACAGCATACAATCTCTTTTTTAAACAAAAGAAACAGTGATTAACTTCTCTCCACTTAAAAAAAACCATGGTCTCTGTGCTGAGTTAACTTGATCACAAATATGAACATAAAGTAAGTACCCCCCAAAAAATACTCCTATGTAACACATATTCCTTTAGCATCCGCTGACTCACAGTACAGAAACAATTCATTTTTTCCATTAGGCTACATAACTCAAGGCAGAAAATAAGCACTGCTGTTGCTTCACCACCCCCTTCTTGATCTTTTAAGTGCAACCAAGCACACGTCTTCAAACAGAGAGAAATAACAGGGGATCTCGTAAGGATGGCAAAGCCCTGGCTTTTATTTCAGGCTAGCAATTTGCCATATTCACACGGTGGCCATTTTCCCTCTGACGACACACTCGGGGTGGGAAGCTAAAATGTCAAACTGCTGTGTTATAGGTTGCAAGTCGTTAAATGTAGAGAATTATGCAAATCGTTCATTGATTCCCCAGCAACTGAAAAGTCAATGTACAGTGAAAATGTGGAGGGACACTGGGCCATATTTCGAGCTAATCCATTAGTTACCGTTACACAACAGCTAACATTATCATTCAACCACTTCCTGGCTAACACTGGATGTAATCAAGCTTGCAATGTGATGTTAATGGTCTTGTCCAAGTATGTAAGCTAACCAGATAAATAATGGTATGTTAACTTAGAATAACAGTCTGATCTTAAATGTTTCATTATCACATTCACAATCACAAAATTACACAGCAATTTATATTTCAGTGAGCATAATTTCACATAACGTTATTGTCTTATCCAGAACATTTCTCAGGTCGGGTGAAGAGACAGTTAGTGTCAGCTTTAGCCAACATTGCAAGCTTAATAACATTCGGTGGTAGCTAATGGGTTATTTTAGCTCAAAATATGGCCCAAATTCCCTCCAGGGTTTCACTATCCACTGTCTTCTCAGTTGCAGATCAATCGGGAAGCAGTGAAATTCACGTTAGCCTACATTGCAAGCTTAACTACATCGGGTGCATTTTACCTCCAGGCTTAAATAAACATATCTTAGATTTCTGTAACACAACCAAATGGTACTGTTAGCTAGGAAGCTAATGTTAGCTGTTGATCAATTGCTAAGTGGTGAAAATTATTAGCCTACATTGCAAGCTTTATTCCATCCCATGACATTTATTTCCAGGCTTAGTGTTAAATAAATATGTCCATGATGTAAGTTGACATTTCAGATTTAATTTACACATTTCCCATAGTATTGTGTAACATTGTAAATAGTACTCTTAGTCAGGAAGTGGTTGCAAACTAACATTAGCCGCTGTCTCACGGTAGCTAGGGTCATCAAATATGTTGTTTTAACTGGAAATATGGTCTGATTTTCACTATCCATTGTCTTTTTAGCTGCTGAAAGGGGGGAGAGCTGTTAAAAAGTGGGAAGCTGTGAAATTAAAGTTAGCCTGCATTGGTTGAATGCTAACATTAGCTGTTGTCTCGTGAATGAATATGTTATTTAAACTTGAAACGTGGCCTGATGACCCTCCAGATTTTCACTATCCAGTGTCTTTTCAGTTGCTGATCACTTGGGAAGCAGTGTAATGATAACAATTTGTCAGATTCCTTTTGTTTATACGACTTTTAATCTGGAAAACGGCAATACAACATTTGAGCTTCCCACCCTGAGTGTAACATCAGAGGAAAATGCCACAGTGTGAATATGGCGAATGGTACAAAGCATCCTTAGTGTCACAAGTCAGTTATAGATAGATGCTTGTAAGACCTGATTTTTAAATTGTGTAATAAAACATTTTAAAAAAAGCAGAACCTAAATAGTACGGTAACACAATAAACCTTCTCCCTGTACACTTGGACTGTAAAACTTGGGACGATTTTGTTTGTAAAACAACAGGCTACATGAAAATTAGTTATCCCATCCCATTCCTCTGTGTGCCAGAATACAAAAACTGCCTCTCAAAATGCAGATCTGAGAGGTTTCTTTCCAATTTTTTTTTTGTTTTTTTGACAAAATACACCTGTCTATTTTCTGTTTGTTTAAAAACAAGAGGTAGTAAAAAAAGGCAATCCAAAGTGGCAGGCGATGATATAATCTTTGGAGAAAAGGCACTTTGCTTTCCTAACAAACCTACTGCAACAACACCACTTGGCTCTGGTTTTCCCCCTTCCATGGTCCTGTTCTCTCGTTACTCTTTCCAATCTTATATACACTTCTCTTATTGCTCAGAGTGTGTTCCCTTGGATACTGTAAGAGTCTTTCCAAAACACATTCTCGTTCCCTCAATAAAACATTTCAAGCTCCATCAATTACCTCGGGAAAGTGACCCACTTCATCTAAAGCATGTTTAAACACATGGAAGATAGCTAGTTGTTTGAAAAATCCGTAATTCTTCAAAATTTCTTTGTGTGTCGGCACGTTGAGATTCGCTCTTTTTTTCCTTGCGAACAAGACTTTTTTAAAGCATAAAATGTGTCCATGTTAGTTCGGTCTAGGATTGTTTGTTTGAATGGTTTTTTTTTTGTTTGTTTTTAGTTTTTCCTGGATGGTTGAGCTGGTCGAAGAGAGATTGTGTCACGCTTTTTGTCTGGCTTTTCCAAAACCTCCCTGAAGAGCTGTTAGTCTTTAACAAGTCTGTAGACATGATACTGAGCCCCGTGTTCACTCGTGGAAACCTCGAAAACAAACGCTATACAGAGCAAGGTCTCCTGGGTGTCGCGGTTCGTCACCACCTGAGGGGCAGAGGGAAAATGTCAAGTGAGAAATATGAAGCCACACACTGTTTTGAAATACTGCAATGAAAACTGATAGTTTCCTCAGTTGTTAAAATAATTATTTGGCATTTTGGAAATGCTTATTAGCTTTCTTGTTGAGCATTAGATGAGGAAATCTATACCACTCTCACATCTGTACACTAAATGTGAAGATACTTGCTCCATTTGTGGTATGGTATTTGCATAAAGAATTGTATACAGTTTATCACAGCATTTTATTACTGAAATTAAGGCTTTCAGTGGGCTGAATTGGGCCCAGTCAAAGGTCTATCAAATCATACTTCAAATGGTTGACATTAATGGGACACTTTCAGAGTCAAGAATCATGGCATGTGGAGTACCACAGGGCAGTACCCTGGGTCCTCTACGTTTTTTTCTCTATTCTTCTTTTAAATTATTTTTATTATATACTTAAATGGAGCCACCTCATGCAATCTTCTTTATATGCTAACGATTCAGTTTCATTCGTGAAGATACAGAAAGAAGAAAATGTAAGTAGATGGCTTGGAGATTACAGATTATCCCTTCATTTGAGAAAATGTAAAGTTAAGGAGGTCAGTGAAGTTTAACTGCTAAAGATAGTGCGAACTATTTTGTTTGCATTTTAGACAGGCTTCGATCAAGTAAAAATATGACTTTAAATGCACTCACCAAGATAACTCAAAGAATTAACATCACTACACCTCAAGAACAAACTACAAAAGGTTCGAAACAGCTAGCCTGGCCCTGTTTGAAGAACAAAGTCCTTCTACCAGCACCTCTAAAGCTTACTAATGATCACTTTATATCTCATTTGTTTAATCTCTACAAAAAATAGTTTTAAAATGATACATTGTGGATTAATGGGGGTTGTGCGTCCGGTTAGCTGTTTCCCTGTTTCTAATCTTTGTGCTACGCTAAGCGAAGTAGCTGTTGCTTCATAATTAGCCTGCAGACATGAAAGTGGTATTGAGTATCTCATCTAACTCTGGGTAAATATTATATTATAGTTCACTAAATGTCAAACTATTCCTTTAACAAGCCGATAATATTGAGTGTTTGTTACCTGTAGGATAGTGAAGTTTTCAAGAACACTGTTCATCATGTACTTTTCAGGCAAGTGTTTGAGTTTGTGGATAAAGTTGATCATGTACTCGCACATAGGAGAGCGGTGGATCCTGTAAACACACTTTCCTCCCTCCAGGCGGGCATACTCTGTCTGCAACACACACACAGAGTCGAAAACACAGAGTGAAAATGAGAGACTGTATCACTAGTTTTGAGAAGAAGAGATTAACAGAAAGAGTGCACGTTGCTTACCTCTACTTTCTCAACGACCTGCTTGCCAAACGAGCAGACTTTGGTTGAAACAGTGATCGTCATGTTCTCAAGGCTGCTGTACTGGCTGCTGACACCGTAGAAAGAACCAGGGCCATCCTGCATGCCGCTGCTGTTCAGGTCCGCCTGCAAAGAGCATACATCATATTAGTGATGATCATCACATACTTGCATGTGAAGTAGTTTCCTCACAGCACATGAATTGTGAGGTTGCAAGAAAAATGTATGGTATTTAAACTGTGTTTTGTTCCTGTGCAACAACAAACCTGAGACTAGATGTTTGGATGACAACGTAATGACTTCTGCATAATCTTAAGGATCTGCAGTGGTCTTAATATGGGTTGAAAATGTTGATTTATGTCTACCAGTACACAATGATGTAAATACTAGAAAAAAGCATTAGTTTTTGTAATGGGATTCTGTTTGTGAGCATTGTTATTGAGTGAAAAGTTTGTACACAAATTAGATTTCACACCTTAATGTATTGGGATTATGTTAAGCATAAACCAGACAAAGTGAAAGACAAACGCACAATAACAACTAATAACTGGTAAATAATAATGATACGATAATAAAAACCCACCCAGAATTTAACGAGGAAGAAAGCGTTCTGAGGGCCTTTCTCATAAAGCTCTTTGAGGCCGCCCTTCTTCTCAGGGAACTTGTCGTAGATCTGCCGGATGTCCACGGCTTCGAGGAGCGGGTCGCTGTAGGAGGGGTTGGTCTGTCCAATGTGGACAAACAGGTGTTTGCTGTACTGCAGTGGACAGAGACAGAAGAGACAAGGGAGGACATGGTTAACTTCAAGAACGTCAACTGCAAAACGTCATATGATATTCTACTCACTTTTGAGAATAAGGAAAGGAGATTATTAGGAGGTTTTAGCTTTCTCAAATCAGATCTGTACCAAAGACCATGTAAATATTCTCTTGCTCTCAGCCTTTGCTGTACATTAGGTACCAGATAGTTTTACAACATCAGGCCAATCCAGACAGAGTAAGAGATGCTGTCCATCACCAAAATCACCTCCCATTAGGGATGGGTGATATCAAACTTTTTAAAATTCTGTATGATACTTCTGTACCGAACAAAGATGTTTTCTTAAGTTTGTAGAATATGATGTGTAGGCCAGGACATTTCTGTAGCACGACAATAATTAATTTAAAATATTATTTTGACATGTCACTCTTGACAAATATTGCACTTCCTGTGATCTGGAAATTGCAGTAGGCCATGTTGCGAATGCCATAACATTTTCATTAATTGTTAAGCCCTAATGTCTGAAAGAGGGAAGTCTTGATGTTAAGTGTTCACTCACGTTGTCTGGGTCTCTCTGGACCTCCATGAAGGCAGAGTACTCCAGCATCCGCAGCTTAGAGGAGGCGATGGTCCGGTCCTGCCACACTGGCACTGCAGTCGCAGTCGGTGCAGGAGGAGGTGCCAGGGGCTCATAACCTGGATCACACACACACAAATATTTTTTAAAACAGTCTTAAAACAGTCTTCAAGCAGTCTAATACTTTGTTTCATTTTTGAAAACTTCTCACAGATTTGTACTTCATACTTACTTGTTATGGATTGTGGTACCGGACCTGATAGGCTGGGGTATGGGGGCTGTGCAAAAGGTTTGATACTGAAAGACAATGAATGGTTCAATGAGAAAATGACTCTACTTGACAGGGTCAGTATCAGATGTTTGAGGCACATGAGTCCTCCTATATTTGTATTTCTGTTAAATGTCTTTTATTGTGAAAATCTGTTAGTCAAAGAGTAAGCATGTGTTGTTGCACCAGCTAGGCGTAAGTCCACCTGCTTCACTGGTTCTTTCTGATGCAAAATAGCATCAATTAATTATGCTTTTACTGACAAATTGATTAAAATATTTATAGATTTCAAAATTTAGATTTTTTTTTCGAATTTAGAAGTCTTTGAGGATTTATCTTCTTTGTTCCTTTTTTCTCAATTAAAATTTGAAGCAGTTAATTTGCCTGGTGGTGTTTGACATCAGTGCAGGAAACATACAGTACAATACAGTGTAGAAGAAGAGTTAGTGCTGCTTTGTGCTCACAGTTGCACCTTGGCTAGGGGGAACTTACGCATGGCTGGTGCGGCCAAACCCAGGAGTCCTTCCCGGGTTGAGATCTAGAACCAGCCTGGTGTGCAAAAACGTGATCCGTTAAACATGCCCTGCAGTACCCACCTGACCCACCCTCACTCATTCATGTATTTACTCATCTTTAGCACAGGTGTCCTTCTATTTAGAGCCCAAATACACCCTGATCTCATCCCACAAACATCTTGTGGGTTCAGTAGAGGGGTTTACTTACTCCTGAGAGGGTCCAGGCTGTCCTGGGATAGCAGGCCAGAACTAGAAAGGAACAAAACATTGTAGTATTAATCAGTTTTGTTTACAAAAATCCAATTTTCGTGGCTGAATACGAACACATCTACAGATTGTGTAGATGTGTGGTGAAGGCAGAGAAAATGAGTGTTGAGCTCACTCTGGCTGGTTGGTAGGGGGCAGGAGGCAGTGGTGGAAGATGATTCTTTATCATACTCGGGGAGACGATCTGCGCAGACGACAGTGCTGCCATGTTCTGCAAGGCTTTGTCTTTTGACGCCTGATCCTGCAGATTGAAACAGAGCAGTGACAGGAGTCAACCACAAGGTGGCACCATAACCTAAACATTAACTACTGCTGCATTACAGTACAGAGTAGAATAAACTGTAGATCACTGGTTCCCAACCCTTTTCCTTAAGGGCTCTCTTTTCTTATCATTGAGTGAACTGACAACCCCTGATATATTTTATGGATATTTAATATTATATTCAATCCATAACAACAACAGTAAGTGTTTGCGTAAAATTAGCAATTTAGATGAATTTTCAGCAGATTATTTCCAGTGAATATTACATCAGAGAGGAGCTGTCCTGATAGTTTTTAGTAATTATTTATAGAGTTCTCTTGTATTGTGAATTTACTTTTAATTTTTAACAATCATACATACTTATGAGGCTTCTTTTTTGACAAATTCAGTCCTTTCTTCTCTCTGATGCTGGCCATTGTTCTATTAGTTCTTCAGTTGTTTTAACTGAGTTCATTTCTAAAGCAGTACGAGTCTGTTAGCAGACAGTGAAGGCTCTAAAGCTTGTACTCAGGTCTTCACTGTGTCCTCATCCTGTGAGATTTTTTGTAAGTCTCTATCATAAATAATCATTTAAACTTTAAAAAAACCATTTCATTTAGTTTCCTTCACAGAATTGAACAGAATGCTGAATGTAGGCCTACTGTGTATATTAAAAAAAAAAAGTTTTCTTATTTACAGTTAAGAAGCTTTGGCGACCCCTGGTGGGATTCAGGACTCCCAGGTTGGGAACCAGTGCTGTGGACTTCCACGCTATACTGCATTTATTTCTAATTGCTTGATACATAAAAAACAACAAACATCTGAATTCTAAAATTAACATATTTAGCTTTCATGGAGAGCTTCGTAAATTTAGGATGAGCTTGACACGAGTCAATAAATACACTTATTATATGGTAACTTCAGATAATTCCTAAAATGTAATAAAGTGAACATTTTTTTGTAAGAGCAGCTTGACAGACTGAAGCAAAGAGAAGAACAGAGAAGATGAAGCAGCATTGCTCCAGCGATGGTATTTAAGCTTGGTGAGTGTATTATTGGGATCACCACAGGAAAAAGAGAATGAAGAGAGTGCATTGGTTTGGGTCCATGTCGCATTGAACAGCATAAATTAACAAATTCAAGTTTTACTATGCAGATGAAAGCCGTACTATGTAAGTGAAACAGGTAGCTGAAACAGGTAGCAAATGACAAAGCCAACCAATTCATGTTCATAGTGCATGATACATATTTTATGACTTACAGACACATCAGCCCTTTTATTTCAATAAACCAAACAAAATTTTAAATGCATCCTCATACTCTTTTTTCACTTGAAGTTAATTAAGCGATGACTTTGCAATTAAAGGAAAGCAAGACCCCAAATCAGACAGTAACACCTTATGCAAAGCAAGCAAGACTTTGGCTTTTGGCAGAGGCTGAGGGGATTACGCTACATCAGGCAGGAGGCGCAGCAGCAGCACTACTGTGTTCAAAGCATGGCTCTTTCCTAAGCATTGCTTCATTACAGCGTAGCAATGGGACAGGACGCCATGCCAGCAGAGGGCCATAGCAGGGGGACAGTGCACTGGTGGTGCCAAACAAGGCAGGGGCGGGGAGGGAAGCATATTGCACAAGTCAGATTCACTTACCAAATTCATCGCCTGAATCAAAAAAGAGAGAAACCATTAGTACTGTGCACTTCTAAACGATGTGTTTGGTTGACATATTGTTTGACTGTGCATTTAAATTCAGGTTTGTCTTCTGTTTATATACTGTAGATATGGTGTGCATAATTCAAAACTACATGTAAGGTTGCATAATATGGTAAAAAAAAAAATCATACTGCAATTATTTTGACAGATACTGTGATTGCGATATGATTTATGATTAGTGTGAGTGATTCTTTTTGCATCACAATTTTCATTTTCACTGAAAAAAATAGAAAAATCATGATGATGTGATATTTGTTGAGTTCTGTACCAAACAAACATGTTTTCCTGCATGTGGAGAACAAGATTTGAAGGCCAGAGCATCTCTGCAGCACTACTGTACGTACTTCATTATAATGACACTTTGTCACACAGTCAAAACTTGCATCTTCTGCAAGTTGGATATTGCTCTTGACCAAATTTTCAATAATATTAACTTAGCAACCCTAATTCCTTGTTTATCTAAACACACCATGACTGACAGTTTGCTCTAGTTTAGAGGAGACAAGGTTCATTAGGGACTATATTATTACAAGAATTCTTTAATATATAATTATCACAATATTTAGACTATTGGGTAACTAATGGGTGTAACACTTTTGCAAAAACTTTTACATTACTCTGTAATATAAATTATTGTTTTATTTTATTTTATTTTGTTTTTTTTATTTTATTTTATTTTATTTTATTTTTTATTAGATAGTCATAAAAGGTTGAAATAAAAGCATTATGAATTGAACTCATGTATGAAAACTATAAAGCAAAGTGTAAGTTTTTTAATTCCCCTAAAAAAATATGTACTGTATAACTGAGCACATCTGTACTATATAACAAACCAAGGAGCATTTCCCCACTGGAAGACAAACAGAGGAGAAACATGACGCAAATAGTAAAAAGTTTAAACCTCAGAGGGTTATTGCAGCACAAGTCTACAGTGTATTGCGTCAAATGTACAGGTGGTGCTACAGTGTGCAGCCATTTAGCACCCACAGTTTATACGTCATGTTTGTTCAGCTGATGCTACAATTTCACTTTACTCCCCAGAGGAAGGAGCTGCTCTTTGGAAACGAGTTTGTTGAGTGTTTTTCTTTGACAAATAAACTACTTTGGCTTCACTTCATAAAGGTTTGATTGATAAAACACTTGGACGAGACGTCTCTACTGCTACAACTCCATGTTCAGTTCATTAGTTGATTTTTAACAATTAAAAACCTAAAGGGAAAAAAGTTAAAAGTAAGAATGGCATTAAAATATTCCTTCAGGAGGTGCCAAAGTTACTATCCAACAAAGGTGAAGTCACTGAGCATAAAACCCCAAATGACTGTAATAAACTACATGTTAAGTAAACAACTGAAATTAATAAGGTTTTTGTGAATGGGTTTAAGAATTGTACATGAAAATGAGGTGATTTCTTTCCTAATCATTTTGCAACCAAAATGTGTCAAGTCAAACATGTCTTGTTGTGTAAAGGAGACAAAATATAGACGGTTGTATGTTGAAAAAAGTATCAAAGAAAGAATTGAAGAAAACATGATTAATCCCTTGAAGCAGAGAGGATACAAGTCACCACACAGCATATTGAAGCTTGATTTTATGCCATTATCAGGGTTCAGCATGAATGTTTTTTTCACTTGCCTGCTCGGGCAAGTGGACCACAAATCAACTTGACCAGGGTGAATTTTTACTTGCCTCTATACAATAATTCTTATATTTAATTTTTATGTGCATAAAATAATCAGAACAAGGGTACAGTGTTTCATAGATGTGAAGCACCAAACATTCTAAAATGGTACAACCCAAAAGTTGGACTTGTTAACTGTGAAACAATGCATTTAATTCTTTTTTACCATTTGCCCGATCAGGCCAGTGAGATGCTAGATTTACTAGCTAAACGTGGCACTTTACGTGCCCTCGGCAAGCAGGCAATCCTTTCGTAAACCCTGATTATACTGCCACCTGTTGGTCCATTTTTAGAGCAAACTTTCCAGAAAATATAGAAAAATACAGAGTGCCAATCTAAGATGGTGTATTAGGGTCATTAGGTAAAAGAAAAACAGAGCTGAGAGAGGGGGTAATATTACAGGAAAAAAAAAAAACTCAGAAGTTCCAAGTTTAAAGTGGTAAATTTAAAAGTAAAAACTCACATTCATGAGAAAAAAAACATGAATATTCTTTAGGATTATAAAGTCAGAATTTGTGAGAAAAAAATCAGAATTCTCCGAGATAAAGTCATCACTTCCATAAACACCCATTTTTTTTTCTAGCAAATTTGTAAATTTTTCTGTTGAGAATTTATTACTTTAATCTCAAATAATATCCCAGTTTTTTTCTAGTAAATGTAAAACGTTAACCTCTGATTATTACACCCCTTCCTCGGCTCTGTTGAAGCCAATGAAACATTTGATATGGTTTAGATATGCTGACCCCAAACAACATGAACAAAACGTATTGGGAAAAAGATGAGAGCTAAGATCTGCAAACATTTTGGAAACACTAAAGGCTGGGGACGATATAATGTGGTGGCTTTGCTCTGTGACTTCACTGGGGAAGACTTCTAACTTCTGGACAACCAACAGGTAAGGGAGAGAAGTTATGGAAAACATAAAAAAAACTTGTATCACTGAATGCACAAGTTGATTCTTCCCACAATACAATATAAAATCACTTTTTGATGTCAAAATATACAATATGTGAGGAAGTAAGGAGGTTGCTGCATCTGTTTTCTTACACCAGCCACTACAGGGTGAACTGACTTACTTATGCCATCAATTGTAAGATGGATAATTTATTTTTTACAGTTTAATTGAAAAGAATCTGGAGGATTAGTCTGCATGAAGGGGTTAATTTCAGTTAAAGTTAGCTCAACAGAATACCACAATATCTTCAGTATTTACACGTGTCTGTCAATAAAAAGCATGAAGAGAGACCAGAAGGACTAGAAGAACTAAAGAAAGTCAGAAGAAGTCATACAATGATATCAACGTGGAAGATTAAAGGTTTTTGTCTGTTTGGTTTTTACAAAACACGTCACATTAAAGGGACAGACACATTAAAGAAACTAAAGGTATGAGAGTAGAGAGAGTTTTAGGGAAAGAAGAAGTTTCAGAGGAGTAAAGTGTGCTGCAGAAGCATGGCCGCCACAGAGGACAGATACAGAGCTGAGTGACATGCAGCTAAATGCTCACTGTAACAGCTTGTGTTGCATTAAGCTTTAGAATCAGCTACTATACTTTAACTATGAAGTGAAGAGGCTAGCTGTACAGTTAATGCAGCTCTAACATACAGGAGTTAAAAAGCTTTGTCTGTTTGTGCACTACATGCATGCTACAGAAGCAGGACTGTGGTTTCCTGAGGTATATCAGAGAATTAACTCTTTCACAATATCTTTATTATCTGATTTATTGTTGCCAAGCTTGCATCAACTTATCTCTAGCAGGAACTGGCCTTGCATCAAAGCCAGGACTGATAATACTGTGCACAAATTAGCGGGTTAGTGCAAAGCCAAGCCTTTTCCAGCCCCGCCGAGCCCGCCGTGAAGCGCATACCTTTAGCTTTGACTGGATCTCGCGAGATTTTCTCCGGGCGAGAACCTGCAAGTGGCTAGAAACCTGCACAGAAGAATAGCCAAGAGGAGGGAAGAGGAGGAAAAGGAGACAGGGAGAGAAAAGACAAGGGAAGAAAGAGAGAAGCCGTAACCAAAGAGGAAAGAGACGCCCAGTCAGTGTTGCCAGGAGGCAGGTCTGCGGCACCTACCTTTATACCCGCCTGGTATTCACGAACTTTCTTCCGTGCTAACACCTGTATGTGACTAGACACCTAAAGGGGTGTGAAACAGTTTTTGAGCATAAAAAAAGCAACATGCTCTCAGATGCGTGCACACACATGCATGTAAGTGTAGATATGTAAACACACATACTTAATAGGAGATAACATTTAAATAGTTTTTAAATAGTTCATGCAAACAAGAAATGTGATTTAAAGGATAAGACTGGTCATATTTTGTATTTTTATTACCAACAAATCTCATCGAAAGACCAAAACCATCAATGAACTGATTCTGTGAACATGACCTCCGTTGTTAAACATTAAAATCACTAATTATAGCCAGTATTGGCACTGAATGTTTGGTTGGTCATTTCTTGTGCTGATAAACTGTCTTTTCTAATAATTTTAGGATTGCTAGGGCGTCTGCTGTGGTGGGAATTTTGTATTATTCTTCAGTTGTTTGTGTCAGGGTGGTTGTTTTGTTTCTTAGCTTTTTATATAATGTTTTTTTGTCTGCTTGTAACGTGCAGAAAATCGTCCTCCATGGACTGCAGATAAAAATGAGCTTCAGGCTGTATCTGGTACAATACAAGTATTGTGTATTGTCCCTGCTAAATAAACCATAAATAAATAAAGTGTTGTCCAAAAACTTTTTAAAACACATGAATGAGCCACACTGCTGTACCGTGTGACATGTTTTGTCATATTGTGATGAACATGAGAATCTTAGTTTATTTAGAGTCGATCCCAAATACACAGACATGTGGCTGTAAATACTCACTAAAGCATCACATGTGTATTCATCCGCTGCTGAAAATAGTCCCCAACAAGTAGACTATTTGCTCCTGTTTTGAGTGACGTTTGATAAAATCCATCTTAGGACTTACTTTTTAAATTAAACTGCATATTTAAGACCACTTTTAATAAGTTAAATGTTCAAAACCACAGACAGGGCAGGTAAGATTTGGTCTTTTCATGGGATTTGTTGACAACAAGTGCACTCAGAGAGCCCTGATCTCTGCCAAGGCCAATAGTCCTCTCTCTCTCTGTGAGAGAGGACAAATGCAAACTTCACTGTCATTATTTTTGCTCGTTCTCAAGAAGCATAAAGTTTGACCATTTCTTCTTATTATCTCTGATAGATTTTTTTCAGACAATTCACATTTGCATGTAAGTAAGAGTATAAATTACTGGCAAGATATGTGTGTATTTATGTTTACCACATCTCAGTTTGAGGAAAAAGCGTTGTTACAATTGTACCAGGTCTCCCACAAAAGCACTGTCCCCAAGTGCTCCGTAACAATTGCTTTCTGTGTGAAGTCTGAGAAAATATGTGCAGGCTCCCCCAGAGCATTACTGGTACTTGTGAATGTGGACTGTGATATGGAGTCACTGTGTTGCTACAAATAGATAAGTTTTGTCACAAATGAACTTTGCTACCACTGACTGGATCTTAAGATGCACTACATTTGCTCTGCTGTGGCTAAATGCCCGATCCTGCAGTGTTAATGATCTATGATTCGATCTGCTCCCAAATTTAATGGCTTTTTTCTTGGCCCATGCTACAACCTTTCACCAAGTTTCATGAAAATCAGGCCAATAGTTGTCCCATAATTGTGCTGACAAACAGACAACAACAACAACAAAAAACCCTTGTTGGGGGAGGTAATAAAACCAGACTTATCCTTTAAATTCAACTTTTTGTAATAAACATTAATGAACTGTTTTCACCCTTCTGGTGATGTATTTGTTATGTCTTATATTGTCAGTAACTAAAACAAAACTCATGCGTGATTATTGAGATCTAATAAGTCATTCAAATGTGTTTACCTGTTTTCTTGTGCGGGTTTTGCCTGTTCCTCAGCTTGATGTACCTCGCTATCAATTCATTGCGACCTGCAACAAAAAAACAAACAGAGAGCAAGGTCACAAACAAAAACAAGAACACCAGAAAACATGACAGAGGATGCAACATTTGTTGTTGATATAATACCCTGAACTGGACAGAAGGTGGCACTCTTGTCACACCTTGAACACATGTCAAAAGAGCAACAGTGTGACCTTTCCCAGAGCTCCTCAGACACAGGGCAAACACACTTTTGCCACAGGTCACAGGCCACAATAACACCTCTGTTTCCTCTCCGAGATTATATTTGAAAAATATTATTTCTTCTTTATAATAAGCCAGATACTTAAAAGTTGATCTTCTTGTTTACATTGGCTGGTTTCGCACCTCCTTCTCCTCTGCTCACGTGGGCCTGAAGCCTAATTACAGATTGCTCAGAAAACAGAACCGTGTTTTTCATGACATAACATCCACTCTCGACATTCTGCACAAACAGGTTGTGCAGAGAACAGGCTGCTATTCTGGGCTGTTGTGGTCCTCTTGACGTTCAGAATGAGATATAACCTTGGGTGTCATGATTCTCCAAATCCATGATTCGATTAGATTTTTCAAGTTGAAAAGCTCTGCTATTGTTAGACTATTGAGTCTATATTTGTAAAGATCAATAGATCATCGGTTTTATGCTCTGAAAACTGACATTTACATTTTCAAATCCTTCTTTAACATGTCTATAATGGCCCTGGACTTATTTTACCACTGTCAGAAGCTTCTTATCATTTATTTATCACTAATATCTTCAACTGTACAACATTGATCTGACAGTACAGCCATATTGTACTTTTTTGTCATTTTTAACACTGGCATCATTACTGTATTTATTCATTTATATTGTGCATTTCAGCAAAACTACGCTCTTGTTTATAATACTCTTGCATTTAACACATTTATTATATCCTCCATTGTTTGTTTACACTGTCTGTGTGTACACTGTTGTATATAGTGTTGTATTGTCGTATACTGTATACATATCTTCATATTTTTTACACATTTATTATTTTCTATTTTTCTATACATTGCACGTATTTTATTTATTCTTATTTTTACATACTTATTACTTTTATTCCTATTTTCTTATCATTTCTACATGTTAATATATAATTCTGTTCTTGAATGTTAGTAACTGTAACACAACCAACTTCCCCCTGGGGATAAATAAAGCATCAATAATTCTGATTCTGATATGGTATCATGGTCTGATAAACGTCTGGTAAGCTACACTGTCTCATCTCTCAAGTGTTTTCTCTGGGAGACGTGCCAGACGCCACAAGGAGGCAGGTTGGAAAGAAAAATAAAATACTTGGAGAATCACTGTTTCTGCCTTTGAAAGCTCATTTTGATTTACTCTCAGTTTAATATTGGAATTGTGATGCTAGATTTAACAAGCGCTGCCTTTTCAGGAAAATGCAGCTGGGATCAAGCAAAAAATCTTATGGCTTATGAGAAGTGCAAAAAGCATTATTATGTTGTCCTGGGAGAAAATCAGTCCATCAGTCTTTTTCACCTCTTCTCTTTGCCAAGTCACGTTTACTGGGTTTCTGTGGCTGAAAATTGGGCCAAAGGGAGAGGTTGAACCGCTGTATCATTATGAATAATGGCCTAAACTCCTCTAAACTTGCTGACTGAAATTTACACCAACAAAAACTGGTCAAGATGTGCCTTCTTAAACACACACAGACCCACACACAACAGAGTGTGTGTCTAAGAAGTTTTACAGCCTTCAGAGTATCCAGACGCATAATGACAGGAGAAACAAGTCCTGTTTTTTCACACACTCTTTAGCACTTGGCCCCCAGAAGGCCCTGGTTAGAGCAATTACCATAAAAGTACTGCAGGCCATCTCCAGCAGGCTCGCAGCGCTCACCAACCATACTCTCCAACCAGTCAGCCCGGCGGTCGGCCAGCACAGCAGAGCTCGACTGTCTGCCGATACTGAGCAAGCCCGTCCCCCTCTGCCCCAGGCCAAGGATGGACACGCCCGCTCCAGCGCCTCCGCATTCCTAACATTCCTCTAAGCCTGTCACATCTGTGCTAGCCAGTCTGATTGGCCTGGTCCTGCGAACACAGCCAGAGCTCGGGCGAACACACACACACACACACTCATGGGAGAAACAGGGGTGAGAGCTGGGGTGAGGGCCATTAGGTTGGGGTGGGATGGGGGGTGGGGGGGTCATCGGTTGGTGGGGCAAAAGGGGCAGCTGATGCTGTAACTCTTGGAGGAAACACAAAGCCATAACTGTCTCTGCCAACAACTGCCACCTGGCAGCAAAGCAGCCCCCTTTTCCCAAAACAACACCACTGTGTGACCCCGCACCCAACGGACAGCAGCACCTGCTGCAGACCGTCCCAGCAGAGGATGGCAGAGAAAGAACAATGCCAGCTCGACCCCCACGCAACTGTCACTCTCAATCTCTTCAACTGAGGAGCAGAGGGGGGAAACGGCGCAGAGTTCTGCTGTGGATTTCACAGATATCTCATTGCAAAGTACAGTACGCAGACATACAGTACGAACGAGGTGCTGCAGGTCTGACTGAGAAAGATAAGAACTTCTCTGAGAATGATGAGGTAAATTAACTGCAGACGTTCAGGACTCTCCCAGCTGACGCTCAGTTAACCAAAGCTAAATCTCTTGTTCACAATATTGTGGAAATGATTTAAAAATAGCCGACCAGACACATTTTTGCAGATGTGGGAAGTAAAGTACAAATACTTCTTTACTATAGCTAAGTAGAGTTTTCAGGTATCTATATTTATTTTTCTTTTCATTTATTTTTCAACTTTTCACTTTTACTCTCTAGATTTTAACACAAATACCTGTACTTTCTGCTCCTCATGTTTTCAAATCAGGCTCATTACTGAAGTTTTAATGCATTTGGAACTTGGAACTTTACTTTTATTTTGCATCATTGCGAGCTGCATTATTAACATTAAGACCAACTTAAATCTAAATGAATGGACAATAACACATAGCAATGACAATTCCTGGGTGCATCCATCAGTGTATATCATGCAGGACTTATGTAACAAGACAAAAATGACGTAAGATACGTAACTTTGGAGAAAAGGTGAGGTTCAGTTAGCTTTTCACAGAAATTGCCAATAGAAATGTTCTATAAAATTGTCCTTCAGAGGGCAACTTTTACTCTTTTACTTCTTTTATGCTACTTTTACTTGAGTAAAGAAGTTAAATGAGTACTTCATCTTTTGCCAGTTTTTTTACACAAGTATTTGTGTGTACTTTTGCCACCCCTGACTTTTTAAAACTTGCTTTATACAGTGTTGAGCCTAGTGGTTGTTGGTCCTGCGTGGCAAATCAAAAATGCATTCTGATCATCTGCTGAACACTGCAGTCCTGTGGTGTGAGCTGAGACGATATCTCCAGTTTTTCCACAACATCTGGTTGGTTTTGTGAAATTTTAAATTGCTGCTTTTGTTCGATGTGATTTACAGTTTGCTGCAGAGACACCACTTTGAAGCGGGTCGGGCAAAGAACTCCAGTTTCAAATAAATTTTTATAAAGCTGAATGTTGAAAATGACTTGGAAATGGAACTATAAGAGACCCTCATGAACTTTTTTCCTGCTCCATGAAAAAAAAGAAGAAAATTGGATCATGATACTGCAGCAGCATGTTGAACACAGCCTTGATTTTTATCAACCGTTACATCCCGAAATGATATATAGCATGACTTCATGACAAAAAAGGAAGAGTTGCTCAGAGGGTGATGAGGTAATCAGTCACAAATCTCTCATCCTCCACTTCACACCCTTGTATGAATTTTGAAAATCGTAGCATTCAACACATTTTGAAGGGTAACATAATCACTCAGGAGACCTGTGTTTAACTCTCAGGCTAAAAAAAAAAGAAAAAGATGAACAGAATTTATTCAACAGGCTCTGGATCACTACAATCAGTGAACTGATGCCTACAAAAATAAAAGCTGTAGCTGGATGTCATTTACATAGGCTAAAAAAATAAAATCACAACCTGACACAGAATACTAAAATTGTCTCAGGATTTTCTGGTATGCTCATGCTCATTTTATGAATAAACAGCACTTCTGCCTGGTTTTCTTATAGCAGTGAGTCCCGAAGGATTGGTTAATAGGAATGTAATGATACAAGAACTCAAAGTATAGTAATACCACGATAAAACGTCCATGATTTATCACAATCAGAATTATGAGGCGTTGAAAAAAATGTCCTTTATTAAAAATAAATCTGATGCTTACATCATTTTTTTTTCCATTTCATTTATAGCACTTCTGCTTTTCCTTCTAGAGTAAACAACAAAACAAAACAAAACGACATCAGGGCACTGCAACACCAAAGTTTCACTGGGGTTTATAATTATCATAAATAACTATAGATATTAAAAAAACACAAATCGAGCAACTTGACATAAAAACAACAAACATACACACATTTCTGCCAATAACACTAAAAAAATGTATAACAATAATAAAAACAATCTGCGTTATGTTCTGTGAAAAAAATACTGGACATATACTCCAATATAGACCCATATAGCTGTACTGGGTCAGTATCAGGCCAATAATATCAGCCGACCGATATACCTGTCTGACTCTTAGAGAACTGACCCAGTAGAACTGGTTATTAAGGAGTGTAGCTGTAACAAAAACTCCAGGTATGATAATACCACAACAAAAAGTCCACAATACGATATATACTGAGTGCAACTGCAATACATAAAATATGTAAACATCACATGCCAATCGTGTATGAAAGAAAAATTTAAAAGAAAGGAAAAGTAAGGCTACACTTGGGCGTGATCTATGTGTTGTCAGTGCTTTCTGCAGCCGTGGCAGCAGAGATCTGCTCAGACTTGACGTGGTGGGGGTCAGAGAGACGGTGAAAAAGGCTGCTCCACACAGCAGGGGAACACGACAGGTGCACGCAAACAGACACACACTTATACAATCACATGCACAGCCTGGCTTGTCCTCTGCCTCTGATTTCCTCACACTCGCTGTCTCTCTCGCCTCTCTCGCCTCTCTTTCTGAGCTGCTCATGATTCCCTTGTCGATTGCTCAACACCCACTCAGATCGCTGCAGGCTGCCATTCTTAACCTCTTCCCTGACAGGACACGCCTATCTTTTTCTTTTACTACATGACCACTGGAATTTTCCACTTCCACGCTAAGATAGTGAGTAAAAAGGTAATCTCTCTTCACTCCCCCTCCTCCCTCCTTGCCTCTCTCCTGCTCTGTCTCCCTCCTGAACCCTTTCTCCACCCATATTCTCTCCCCTCCTCCCTTCTCATAACATTGAGGTAATCCTAAATTGCTAACATACTGCTCAGCCATGACTGAAAACATTCCTAACATCTCAGTGAGGGGGCTGACAGGGAAGGCCTGCTGCTCAGTCATCATTACAGCGCGCTCAGCCCCCCCTCCTCTCCGATACCTTTACACACTTCTTTTCTCACAACTTTGCACATGCACCGAACCTGCGGCTAATTCCAAATGTGGCCTTCAAAGGTCAAAACAGACATAAACCTCCCTCTAGCGCTGAAATCTTTCTCTTTTTTTGTACCCAGAGTGCTTTGCAGTAGTGACAGCTGCAGGGCTGACAGAGAGAGAGAGGTGTGTGCTGGGGTTTGACATACCTGTCTAGGCCAGAAAACGCGGGAGAACAACATGTCAGTACAAAACATGACAAAACAAGACAGGCAACATTTTTTTTGACACACACGCATCTTCTGAAGATACTTCCTCTGAACTCTAAAAGGGTGTGAAGTGTGCCAACTATTTGATTCTACCAAGAACAAAACATCTCCGAACCACAGCTATTGCTCGAACATTTTATTTTTAGTTTGTACAAAAAAACAAAAAGACACTGCAGATAATGACCTGACAGTGATTCCAATATGCAAAACATCAGAGCTGACTTTTGAAAGAATCTGGCGATACGCATTACGATACAGGGATTACGATTCAATATATTCCAGTTTACGCAATACTGTAAGTAAGCTCATATATATAACCATCATGTGCATAAAATCTGAGTTCAAAAGTTGACTTTTATGCAATCAGAAGAGTGAAGATAGAATATAACTGATATCTAGCAGTCAGGGGTGTAAACTCAACCTAAAATGTAGTCATAAATCTTTTATGCATCATAATGTCATGATTTTGAGAATAGTTAGTGATGTGTGCATCATTATTCTTTTACTCTCCTACAAATTTACACATACAAGAAAAAGAAAGAAAGATCAGACCAAAAAAAGCAAAAACAAAAACCCCAAATCCAACCTCCCCCAAAAAAAAAAAGGCCAGAATATTTGAGGAACTTACAAAAGACTTAGTATATTGTACGTGCATACCAACATAAGTTGTGTGGTAATACCCACTGTTCCTGCAACAAAATGTCCATCAGAGTATTCAGGAGCCAGAGGAAACCAAGCAAAGTCACCAGGGAACCGACAATAAATCGTTAAGTTTTGCATGCCAGCCTGGAGCTTAGCATTGTGCTGGTTCCCTTCGCAAAAAGCCAATGGGAATTTTCCATTGGATTTTGTTTTTGAGCAGAAAACAAGCTCTGCGGTGAACAAAAATGTATGATACTTAAATGTTTTGTGCAGCAAGACAATCTTCATTAAAGAACACCACATTCATGACTTTTGAAGCGTAAAAATCACCCCAAGTATAAACAGTCACATGACTTCACCTCACCATGACTAAGTGACAACCTCTGTGGTCTCATTTAGTCACTTGTGAGCAGCCACCTTTTCTAAGATACGTCAAGGCTTCAAAAGTTATGAGTGTGGTATTTACTGACAAATTTTATGTCCTACAACAAACCATGAAAATCTCTTAAGCTTGTGTTAACCAAAGTCCTTAGTTCAGACAAATAATGAAAAACCCATTAAAAAAAACAAACAAAAAAAACAAAACAAAACACTGACTTCTAGGCAAGAGAACAGGAAGTGCTATTATGCTAACTCATTTCCAGGTTTTAGGACTCATTCCTGCAGCCTTCTGTGCACACAGAGCCCGTTAGTTGTAGACAAGTTCATATTTTGGGAAGTAGGTAAATTTGCTTTCTTACCAAGAGTTAGACGAGAAGATTAACACCGCTCTTGTATCACTTTGTTTAATATAAGCTACAGCTAGCAGCTCATTAGCTTAGCTTAGGGAACCAGCTATCCTGCCTCTGTCACAAGATAACAAAGTCTGCCTACCGCAAGCTCTAAAACTCAATAGTTAACATATTATATCTTGCTTGTTTAATCCATAACTAAACCAAAGTGTACAACAAGATTTTTTGGTTTTAGGGGGTTATGTGCTGGACTTGACTTCCTGGTCCAGCACATTAGACAATATAGTTTTTACATCAGATGTAACCTGTTCATTAACTGACGTTGAGAGGTTCTGGTAAGTGGATTTTGTAACTTTCAGAGGGAGCAAAGCTAGACGTTTCCATCTACTTCAAGTCTTTATGTTAAGCTAAGCTAACTGGCTGCTAACTGTAGCCTTATGTTTACCATACAGACATGAGAGTGGCATCAAAAAAGATGAAAAAGGTGATCATGTTAGTATCAATGATGGATTTCTGAGAGTTGTGATAGATTTGACACTTCTAAGACAGCTACACAGTTTATGACAGTTTTATTACAGTTAGATATATCCTAACTGTTATAAATGTGATGACATCACCAACTAGATCTAAAGTTCTGTAAGTGTTCTTCATGTTCTGAAACAGCTGGAGTGATTATTAACATGTGTGACTTATTAAAATTAAGTGTTATTCCTCTTTGAACTCCTCGTCACCCTTGAGCTACGTAAATGACTGGCACTGCTGCTGGGAAGTCTAGACAGGTTTGTAGAGCAAAGAATACACATGTATAAAACAGTCATCTTGCTAAGGCAATGGAAATTTGCAAAGGTTTCCCACCAAATGAAAAAAAAATAAAAATAAAAAAAATCCTGGCAGAAAAAGTGGAATTCCCAATGGGAGGGATGACTTGCCTGCTTTTGGAGGCCACTGGGAGTCTGAGACTGCAAGGTAGACAGTATTACATACAGTGCAATCGTTAACATTCCCCCAAGCTCACGTCAGGGCAGCTTTTAGATGTCTGAGGTAATCACCTTGTGAGAAGGCTTCTTCTGGGGCATGCCTTGGCTCTGCCAGCGGAGCCTCAGATGACTTATTGTAAGTGGAGAGGGTGTTTAGTGCCCTAGAAAAAAACGGGCCTCTAAAAGGGGTCCTGACAGTTTGTTGCTAAGGGGGCAGGTTTGTGCACGGCCTGCCTCTTTGTTGACGTTCTCATGACAAATGTATGGAGCCGGGGACACAACGCTGCCCTGCTAAACGGGACTGAAGAGTTATTTGGGTAAATTTAGGGATGCCTGCAGTGGTTTGTGCCGAAGGTCTGTAAACAAATTAAACACATTCTGTAAACTAGCTGAGTCACTGTGAAAGATTATACTATAGGTTTACAAATAGAGTTAATTTTAAGTATATGCTCTGCCTAAAAAGAAATTTTGATTAATTTATTTAGAGGAAATGTAATTAGTCAGAAATGAATCAGAAAGAATTAGTCCAATAGTTTAGTCTGTATCCAGTTTATGTTTTAAGGGGCTGCAACAAATGATTATTTTCATTACTGATTCATCTGTCAGTTCCATAGACTGTATAAAACATGGACGTAGCACCCATGACGTCACCCATTGGTTTCGGGGGGTCGGTTTTGTGACCAAACCATGGGCATTTGAGCTGCGCCATCTTGGATTTTAGTGGGAGTGTACTTTCCATATTTGGCGGAGAGGCGGGTTACTCTACGGGTCAGCCAGCCGAGAACCCGCCCACTTAGCTCGGAGCAACCGAGCTAGTCTAAGGCTAATCAGCTAATCAGCTAGGCTAACAAGCTAAGCGGCAGCTACACGCAGCTACATCCACCACACTAACTACTCTTAAAAACAGAGATCATAATGTTGCTGCTGTGTTTTAAACATGACTGTTTCAGATAGAGAGGTTTTAGGTGGAGCTGCAGGGTTTGGTGGAGTTGTGGGGGGAAATTTATTTCTAGCCTATTATTTAACTGTGAAACAATCATTATTATTTCATATTAATAAAATATATTAAAACGTTAAAAACATTATTATTATTGTCATTATTATTAATGATAACAATAAAAATAATGATAATGATAATAATAATAATATATTAAAATGTTTAATATTTAATATTTACCGGCTTTCACCGCTGCCTCCATCCACTATCCACTAACAGTTACAGCAGCACACAAACAACAGCAGCCGCTTTCTGACGGAGCTGCTCTGTCCATGCAATGTCGGACTTTTTAAACAGAAAAATGAGACGAAATAAAATTGTAGCCTAGTATTCTCCCGCAATAAACGGACTCTGAGAGCACGGAACACACGCAACGGCGTTCCTAACATTAACTGCTCCGGTCCTCTTTCTCTATCAGCAGCAACCATAAATCGGCAATTAAGTCATAAGCCAGCGCAAAATATGCTAATACATGCTAATAAGTGCAAACATCCAAGTAAAATAGTGAGAAATTTATTGTCACAAAAACCTATCCGAACATTGGCAAACAAACACGGACACTGCAGCCCCTGTCAACCGCTGGAGGTAGCCGGAGGCCTCTGGATGTAGCCGCCTAGCCCAGCCGAGGCTTTAGCAAAGAGCTAACTGCCAGTGCCTGTCTATGGAGCTGTCACTCAACGTAACCACACCCTAATTTATGCAAGAATTTTAAGCCTAAATAACACTAAAACGGTTGTGGTACAAAAAAACCCTAACCCTAACCCCTCCTCCGAACAGCAACTGTCCAATCATAGCAACCATAACTAAGCTAGCTTCAAAGCTGTGTGTTTCTCTTCATGTTGAAGTTGTGCGCATGGGGCTCTAAGCGTAGCAATACTCAAACATTTTGGAGGGTGGCATCTTGTTTTAACAAGATTTAACAAGAAACCTAAAACATATGTGCAAACATGTGAGGAACTTTTGTCTTTACCTGCTGTAATTTAGGCAAAGCTGCAAGCCTTAGCATATTCAGCTAACTAGCTTACTACCCACAGCAGGTCTACCTCCCACAAAACCTTCATTTTAATTAAATTTTTATTTTTTAATATCATGCTATGGGGCTAACTACCTCTACACTGAAATACACAAACAGTGATGCTCCTTTACATGGATCAACAACTGGTGAAGATGCTAACGCTATGCCTAGGACATGTAGGTTTAGCCTCACTGCTTTAGCATTATGTATCATGTGTGCAGTCGTAAAGTAACATATGATATTTAAGACAGTGCTCCGCTTATAAAATGTGTCACATGAAAAAATTAAAAAGTCAGCTGGAGTGGATGCAAGGAATTTCAACATTAGCATTAGCTTATATAGGATAACGATGCTTATCTAAATAAATATATCTGCAAGCGAGAGTTATCATTTTAGCCAACAAATTCAGTTGGTTGTCAGTTAGAAATGAGAAGCTGTTTTTGTTTACTTATTTACTCTGTGGAATTGAAAAGCTGGTGTTTCAAAAATTACTGCCAAATTTAATGATAAATCTGTCACTGTTATCACTGTAAACTGTATATGTGCAGTGCGAGAGTGGAAACCTTGACAGACATAGCAACAGTAACTAACGAGGGTGTGGCTTAGCAAAGGAATAACAAGGAAGAACTTTGTCCTCACCTTTTTTTTTTTTTTCTACCAGAATGTCAAAGTCATGACCCGCCCTTCTCTGCTTCTGATTGGCTTGGTGTTCTTACCCTAATCCTACCCAATCACGCTCCTCATGGCTAAACCATGTAGTTTGAATCATGACTTCGCCATCCAGGGAAAAAAAAAAAAAACTCTTTGTGCTAGGTTCAGCTGTGTTGAAATGAAAACCAAATTTCAAAGATGGTTAAAAGATGTTGCTGGGGGACCTTTAAGCACAACATACAGGAATAGTTACATTTTCAGTTAGTGATGTTAGCAAAAGACTAACTTGCTAACTGAGCTACATCAATCGTTCGCTAGCTAGTTACATGTGACAGTTTATGTTATCAAAACACTAACTTGCTAGCTAGCTAATCTACATCGATCAGTAGTTAGCTAGTTACATGTGATAGTTAATGTTAGCAAGACGATAACTAACTAGGTAACTAATGTAGCCTACATCAATCATTAAGTGAGCAAGTTTTTGGCTAAAACGATTAAACCTGAGATGTGATATATGTCACTTTTAAAGACGCTCCAACAACGTCTTTTAGCTATCTTTGGTTTTCTTTTCAACACAGACAAGCCTAGTGCGTACCACATCTAAGTACGGGAAACAGGAAAGGAGAAAGCTGACAAAGGGGCCAAGCTTGCTCAACTGTTGGAGCACAGAACAAAAAGGGGCAGGAAGGGTCAATTGTTAAATTCTTAAAATGTCATAAAATGGTGAAAAATACTCTTCATGAGATCCTAGAGCACAAGGTAACGTCTGAAAATGTTTTGTTTAGTCTAACTTTGACGAGGTGGGATTGTTGAATGCTTGGCATTTTTGCTGGATAAATGACTTAATTCATTAATGGATAAGGAAAATATGCTTGTTAATTAATATTGTCATGACTAATCAATCCATCCATGACTTGCTTTCTCACTACTATGCTCCTTTACACAGGATGAGTGTATCAACAGAAGCTGCAACAGTGGCTGAGTTATCTCAGGTATGTGCTTCTCCTTGAATATCAAAATCTGCCTGACAAATGCAAGGATGAGATTCCATCTCGGGTGAATCACGCCAAAAGAATCCCATCTGACGTCAAGCGCAGAAAAAAAGCCACCCAAAAACACAGGGCTTTAAAAACAAACACTAATGCTTCTAAAATACACAGTCTGTCTGAGTCTCTGGTGGCAATGATTGATGGTTTTTCTGGTTGTTCTGAAGCAGGAATCAATTTCAAGTTTTCGAGACATGATGGACAATAATTAAAGGGCAGGAAAGTCTTACAAAGCAAGGCTGGAGGGAGTTGAATTACGATGGTGAAAATAACATAATTTCACAAAACCAAAGAGAGGTTTGTTGAGGACAACGGCAAGTAAAACTGCAGAGAAGGCAGCACAATTCCTGTCAATCAGCATTTATTGCCGCTCAGCAAAATTCCCAACTTCAAATGCCAAATCTAATTAGGACAGCGAGTTCTGATTCAAAATGAGGAATGGGAAAGTGGGATCAAACTAATGAAAGACAAATGCATTCAATTTCCTACACCTGGATGTCAGTGATTCTACTTGCCAACATATCCATCTGGAGTGTTTCAGGACATTAAGGGCTCAACACCTGCAATTTAATGAACACGCTGCAGGAAACAGCATAACTATTCTCAAACCATATGGATGTTCAAGATCTTCGACATGCCAATGCGATGTTTTGTTCCTGAGTCTTGATTCACGCTGTGCTAATTATTGCTCATTTAACAGAGCCATCCAGCATCAAACGCAACACTTCTCCAGAAACCAGCTCCAACCAGACACCTACGGGCAAAACTCTCCCAGCAATACCGGTGTGGGCAGAAACAAGCGCATGACGTTCAGCGATAAAAAAACACAAAGAGCAGGTTTTGCAGCTGAAAGCATAGTGAGGAAGAGAAGAGGCCGTAAAAACAGTGGGCATAAAAACAGGCTGTAAAGGCTCTGAAGAAAAAGACAGGTGTAAATCAGGGGGAGAGGAGCTGAGATGCTCTCAAGACGGCAATAACCAGCTCTGAGAGGGCTGGTGCGACTGGAAGAACCTGCCCCTGGGTCACAGCACAACAGGTACAGACTTGTTAAAGAGAGCTGTGTGGAAAGAAAACATTACCTCTGTGTCAAAGCTGTGACAAGAGGAAGAAAAGCAGTTTTCTCCTTTCTTTTTAGATGGATGTTTGTTGTCTTTTAGCCACAAATCTCTGTGGAATGGACGGTTTTCTCATTTTTGTGCATTCACTGTGGAAGATGGGAAGCAACTAAGTACAATTACTTTATTAATGTACTTTTTTATTAAGTAAATAACTTTAAGTAACTTTTACAGGCTTGTTACTTTAGTTCTACTGCATTTAAGTAGAACTGATTATTTTTATTTTGCATCATCAACATCAAGACTGATTTCAACGTAAATGGACGGGACAATGACGCATAGAAAAGAAAATTTCTTAGCGTATCCATCAGCGCATGTCAAGCACGACGATGTAAACAAGGAAAAAAAAGTGACGTGAAAGACATAAACAAAAAATACACAACAACACAGAAAACATTCTAAAAGACATAGCAAGACAAAAAAATACGTTAGATTAAAAAAGGCGTAACAAGATGAAAAAGACATAACAAGATTAAAAAAAGATGTAAAATAATAACAAGACAAAAAAGACGTACAAGACAAAAAAAGTCGTAAGACTAAAAAAAGACGTAACAAGATGAAAAACACGTAACAAAACTATGAACATTTTAAAAGACGTAACAAGACGACGAAGATGTTACAAGATGAAACAGACAGAAAAGGAGACTCGACCGCAGAGAAAAGTTTCACACAGGAACAGCGAGTAAAAATGTCCTTCAAGGGCAACTTTTTATTTTTATACTTCGACTACATTTCAGAGCCTGTACTTTTTCACTTTTACTGCAGTAAATAAGTTGAATCAGTACTTCTAGTTTAACCATCCTTATTTTTAAACAGTATCTGTACTTTGACTTGAATGAAGAATGTGTGTACTTTTGCCACCTTTGCTGATTTCCATGTAATTGTTGTTCTGTTGTTGTTGTATTTGTGTTTCAGTTTACTCACCGTACATCTTGCCCTCATCTGACAGGATGATTTTCCTCCTGCCACACGGAGGGTAGATGGCGAGGGCCTCCTGGAAGCTCTGCTCGATATCCGGGCTCCACACGCCCTCGGCGTCCCCGTCCAGGGTCTTGTCCTCGTTGTCCCCGTCCAGCCCATCTTCTGGGCTACCGTTGGTGCTCCACTCGTTGGACGCAATGGTGGCGGCTCCCCCTGGGCCCGACCCCGAGCCCCAATATCAACAGATCTGTAGGAGATCTGTGGAATAAAGACATAGATTGATTGGCTGCTTTTATTGGACAACTTCAGCAAAATGTTAATCATCATAATCACAATTATTCATGAAACCCAAACAGTATTAACAGTTTGAAACACAGGCTTCTTTACCCAGGCAGCAAGTTAAAGGATAAGTGATTTTCTATATTTTATTTTATCAACAAGACCAAATCTAAAATGACTGCACGTTTCATACATGTGCAGCCAAATCTTGATAAAGCTTCTTCCTGTGTGCCAAAGAGCTCCATTGTTGTCTACAAGCATTTAAAACACATCAGTGAGCCACACTGTTGTAATACTTTGTAATTATGAGCATGTGTACTGTAGTTTTTTTTTAAGTCAATCCAACACAGACGATCCTGGTGATGTAAATACTCACAAGTGGTTTTGGTCTGTTCATGAGACTTGTTGACAATAACAAAATCAGGGGAATCACCAACCTTTAATCCACACGTTGTTTGTATTACTGAAAAGCACCACTAAAGTTAAGTGCCAAGGGGCTGGACATTTACATTTCATATGTCTGACCTGTAAAGTTTAAGCAACATAAATCTAAATGTGCAAAACAGAGAACAATGCTACTGTTTTTATTTTTTCTCAATGCACTTTTCACAATTGGGAAAGACACATTTACAAAAGTACAGTAAAAACAAAGCACATTTTAAACTTGATGTTGCATTGATTGATATTCGTTCAGTGTGACTCTCCTAAACTTTCTCCACTTAAGCAGCCATGCATTAAAACCTTTTAATATTGTCTCTGTGCTTAACAACAGACATAACCAATGAATGGGCTAATTAGCCTCACTCATTTGAAAGAAATTATTTATTTATACTTTTATCATATTTATAAATGATCAGGGGGGTGGGGGGTGAAGTTGAATTGGCCTGATGTGGAGGTTTGCAACATGAATCTGGTCTAGTGGCCAAAGTCAGAACTGCAGGTCATGTGATGCAACCAGACGAGCCCATTAAAAACAGACCTCTGCCGAGTCCATTTAAAGCGCAGATTGCAAGCGTAAATGTCATGGTCGATAATTACTGCTTGTTCTCGTCAAGTTTTCCCTCAGTATCTCTGGTGAAATTTACTGCAGTCACTTGACATTTGGATGTGAGTAAGAGTATAATTAGCTGCATGATCTTGGTTTGAGAATAAAGTGTTATAATGAATGTAGTCGTGTCACAGTTGTCTCAAGTCCCCATTCTCCCATGAAACCACTGTCCCCTGTAACGACTGCTTTCTGTATGACGTCTGAGCAGCTACATGTGTTAGCTACCCTCGGGGATTACTGGTTCCCGTGAATGTCACTTCTGATATGGAGTCATCGTATCACTACAGTTGCCAAAGTTTTGTCACTGTTGATATTTACTTTCAGCTGGATTTAAAGATGTATGGTATTTACTCCACCAAGCTGCGTTCCTTATCTTGCAATGTTAACAAAAGTGAAAAAAACAATTTGTGTATCTGCCCCGTGAATCGGATCCGCCCCAAAATTTAATGGGTTCTCCCTCGGCCCCTGCTACATTCTTCCACCAGGTTTCATGAAAATCAGGCCAGTATTTTCTGTAATTCTGCTGACAAACAGACAAAAAACAGCACCAAAAAAACATGAGCTCCTTAGCGGAGGTAATAACTTTAAAGCTACGGAGAAAATATCCTGTCAACATCATTCAAAAGTACTCTTTCATTAGACCTGTCACACTGTATAATTACCAGCCAACATTTTTCTAATGGACATATAATTTTTTGCGACATTCACGTTAGGAGGAATCAGACAGGTATGAGGAAGCCTGAAACACCCTTTTGGGTTCGTGCTGGATGAGCAAGTTCTCAGAACACATCCACCGTTGCTTTGCCTTCATCTCAACACAGTGAACTGTGATAACCACTGAGCAAACAGGTCAGCACAGTCAACGGTGTTCTTACTTTGTTTCCTTGTTTTGAATGTATGATGCAACACTGCTGATATTCCCACACAAATTTCAACTAGATACTGTGCAGGATCAATAAAAAAAAAAAAAAACAGAAGAAAAATGGAGCAGAGATTTGGTAAAATTCAGATAAATCATCTCTGCAACCGAATTAAAAACTTCCATACTGAACTTGATTGTTTTTTTCTTCAGAAAAATGCATAAAAGGAATGACTTGCATAGCTGCAAAGAAAGCTCAGAGTTGTGCGAGTTCATGTAAAGCACACTGAGAGATGCTTTAGAATAAGGAATGTCATTCATCTATAGGTCACAACTTTGGCTTTCTTTGACATATTCTTTATGGCTGTCATTAAATTTGTATGAATAAACAATGTTAACCGTAATTATTACTATAATTTCCTATATTTTATGTCTCTGAAACGGCCAAATGAATTCAAGATATTCCATAAAACGAAGTTTAAAGACCTCACTAATCAGCGCTGGCCTCAAAGAAATTCTTGTGGTCTGGGAACTGTGTCCCAATGTGGTTGGCTTATGGCTGACTGCAGGCAAAGATCTTAAGTATTTTTCAAGCTGCCTCTTCAGCATTGTATTGTTTCTCAAATGGAAGTCTATGAGGTAACCATGATCCTCCCAGGATGCTTGTGTTTCTACTTTAGCATTTCTGCAGATGCTGACAAAAATAAAGTCTAATGGATAAATAGAGAGTGTGCCAAACTGAGTGTTCATGAAAACTACAGTGATTATCAAGTAACACTTAGAGTTTATATTATAACATTTTGTATGAGTATGATACATTATCTGTTTTCAGTTGTTTTTTTTTTCCACATTATAAGCCATATTTTACTCCTCTTTTATGAGGTTTTGCACAGTCAGAGAGTCAGAAAATATTAAAACTATCATTCCTGTAACACAAAACATCATCAGCTTCTCCCAAAAGGTAGTCAAGCACTCGACCTGTCGAAGGAGACACATCTTATTTTTTTCACCCAATAACAATGATCAGTTCTCATCTAAAAGGTCTCAAATACAGTCAATAAAGGATTAACTGATATAGGTGGGAATAGAGTCTTTGATTGCTGTCAGGCTGTTTAGAAATGAGCTGCAATCTGATTGGACCTAAAGGGATAGTTTGGATTATACATGAGGTATTTATCAATAGTCAAGTGTATTATAGTAAGCAAAGAGGAATCCCAGCACAGAAACTAAACAATGTACTGCCATAGAGTCTCAACAAAAGATATATTAACCACCACAATATAGTTTTAATTGTATATTTTTAATATTTTCACTGCTTTACTTTGCCGTAAGAGAGCCTTTTCTGATGGGGAAAAAAGTCAAATGTTGCTCTCTCAAAACCAACCAAACTCCACAGGAAAAATCAGTAATTTTACCTCACAGTGCACTGAAGTTGCTGGTTGACCTCTGCCTCGATTCTTAACTTGTTTGAGTTATTGTGTGTCTCCAGTGTTTTAAAAGGATAGTTCGGATTCACTGAAGTCACACACTAACACAAACAAACAAACAGATCGAGGCACTGGTAGACCAGCACCTCCAGTCTATCAGTGAGGTAAAATTACCAATTTTGCCTGTGGAGTTTGGTTGGTTTGGAGAATGCGATATTTGGCTTCTGTAATGGCAGTTTCCCATCAGAAAAGGCTGTCTGAGAGCAAAGTAAAGTGGTGAAAATATTCTAAATATATCGTACACCTAAACTGGCTTTTTTTTTTTTTTTTGGTGGACCTTTCTTTAAGTGCCTTTTGCTGCTGATCCTGTCCACAACAGTTCACTGTTAGGCTTCTGTGCTGGTACTAACTTCCATCTACTGTAGGTAATACACTGACTATGGATAGGTACCTCATACAACCGCACATTATAAAATCCGAAAAAAAAGAAAAAAATTGTATTTTGTGAGCCTTGGACTTTTTTTTTCTTTTTGCCGTGGTATATGAAAAAGCTGCCGAGACCTTTTTTTAATACTAACATTGTATCGAAGTTTAAAATTCTGGTGTCATGACAACCCTGTTTGGAAATAACTTTTGAAACTAATGTAGCAATCTCGCCATAAGCAAGAATGTCCACGGGAATTGGTTTATTGAAATAAACATTCTTAACAGTGGCACAGTATAATGAACTGTTATAATGACACCCTGAAACCCCTAAAAACCAGAAATAAAGTTTCAGTTTTGTAGTGTGATTTGTGGCCTATTGTGAATTTACTTGGAATATTAAAAACATGAACATGTCTATTCAAATCAATGAAACTTTTTTTCAAGGCCTCAGATTCTTTCTGGTTTAATTAAACCGAAACTGTGCAGCCAAAGAGTGGTTGTATTTAATCTGAGTATATTCATGATAAGAGATAAAGTCAGACAAGGCCTCTTTTATAACATTAAATGAAAGATGGCAATTCATGCCAAGAAATCTCCCTTAGCCTCCCCTTCTTCTCCCTTTATCTCTAAGTATTTGGAAAGATTCACACTTTATAATCGCTGCTGTTACATCAAATCATCCGAGAACCACAAACCGGTGGAAAAGACCAGGTGGAGGATTAGCGATGCTTCCCTTCTCTTCCCATCATCATTTAACAGGAATTACAAGAGATCAAAAGGCGTCGGGGTAGACCAGTTTCCTGCAGCAATACTCCGCCACACGCAGAACTTACAACATGAAATTCATGGACGTCAGTGAACCCAAACTAGAGTTTGACAAATATCCTCAAGTCAAGCTGCTAATTTTAGCTGAGGGGGTATTGGTTATGGCGGACCATTTGCAACAGGGTCACGGTGTTAAAACTCAACACTGAAACAGGGCACTCATCAGCAGCTCAAGTGATCCATGTCAGTCCTCACAGATCACACGGCTGGAACGCTCCCAATGACAGCTCACTACATACGACCAGAGTTAGGGTTGGTTTAATCAACCTCGGTCCTGCCAGATTATGAATAAATGCACGACACTGATACAAAGACATTAATTTAAAAAAATGCATAAATCTGAATATGTAGCTAATGAGGTCGCCACATGTAACAATACTTAGATAGTTTTTCAATAACAAATTTTAAAAATGATGCAATACTAACATTCGATAGTATTAAAAGTGCCAAAGCCATACACAGAATTATTTAAGTACTTATTCAGCTTATGCAGTTCAGTCTTTATTGTCTTGCCTTAAATGTGTCTTACAGTAAAACCAGACATTGTTAATGACTTTTTCTGTACGAACACTGTGTCCCTCAGACTTTTTAAATTTTATTTACCATAAAATTGTCATTTTTAAAGGAAAAAAATGACCAAAATTATATGGTTCTAACCTCTAAAATGCATTCCTTTGTCTTGTATAACACTGAACTGATTATCATGTCATAGATTTTCAGAAAACTGTGAAAAATGGCCAAGATATTGTCTTCAAATGTCTCGTTTGATTTAACCAACAGTCCATAACCCAAAGATATTCAGTTTACAAAGACGCTTGACGAAGAAAAGCATCAAATCTTCACATTTGAAAAGCAGAAACCTGCAAATATTTATTTTCTTGAAAAATAACAAAAATTAGTCAATTATCAAAACTCTTGCCAAATAATTTTCAGTCAATCGATGCATCAATTAATCTACTTATCATTGCAGATCAAGCGTAAATATCACCTTCAGCTCAGGAAAACTGTGTGTTTTTCACTGTCTGACATTTTGCTGACCTTTGAGAGAATAATTCAGTATTAAAGGACCAGTGTGTAGGATTTAATGGAATCTAGCAGTGAGCTCGTGGAGTTTGCAGTGTTTTGTTTGTTTGTCTGTTCTGGGCTACTGTAGAAACATGGCAGTTCAACATCGCAGCCTCCATAAATACAAACAACTCATTCTAACATAATGAAAACACAATGCTTCTTATTTTCAGGTGATTACATACTAATGAAGACATACTTATGGGTATTATATTCCATTTCTGCTGTATTCTGCCCATAAATACCTGTAAATCTTACACACTGGGCCTCCTTGTTTTATTGAATCAGCAGTAATAAAACCCAAAGATATTCTGTTTACTATAATGCTTGACAAAGAAAAGCATCAAATCTTCACATTTGAGAAGCTGGAAGAGGTTTAATTATGTCACCTTCGACTCAAGGAAATTATGATGTCAATTACTATTGTCTGACATTTTGCTGACCATTAATTGGGAAAATAATTCAGGATTAATACAAAATAATCATTGGTTGCAGCTCTAAATGGGAACAAATCACAGTTAAGGCAGTCTGTTATGATGTTAGCTGTGATATTTCTGTCAGCAGTCAGTGTGCCGTAAGCATGTTGGTACAAATTAAAAACAGAAACATCTTTAGGCACAAAGAGCCATTAACATTAGCATGAGTGTAATCCTTAAATACACATTTGCGTGTCAGCCTCGAGTGCAGCAGATGCTGTTTGTGTGGTCTAGTGTGAAAATGTCTTTCAAAGTGTTTCATTAATGAATGCACAGGTGCTGCAGGGCAGCAGCTTCAGTAGAGCCGGGGCAATAATCAAAGACTGGTGGCACAGTGAGGGAAGGAGAGCAGGAGAGAGGGGGCGGCCGCTCTATTGTTTATCTCCAATTATAGCTGAGAAAACACCGCAAACCTCCTCAGCACTGCGAGCTGTGAAGAGCAGCGAGCGGCACTCAGATCTGACGACCTCGACGGAGCTGCGAGTGCTCACGAGAGTGTGTTCGAGTGAGGTGCTGCGAAAAGAGAGGCTCTTCACCAAGAGAGGGGCCTGAATTCCAGACATGTCCTTATTAAGAAAGGGCTGCGAGTGCTCACTGTTTCTCCTCCTGCCTCCCTTGTGTCAACCCAACGCCCTCCCTCCCTCCTCCGCCTCCCCACCCCCCCTCCACCCAGCGCTCAGAACGTCTCTACCCAAATAAGGACAGGAGACCAGGGATGCGTGTATGGGAGGAGTGGGTGGTGGGTGGGTTGGTTGGTTGGTTGGTTGGAGAGCAGAGGGGGAGAGGGGGTGTGTATGGGGGTGGGGGGGGCATTGGAGGGGAGGGTGGGGAGGGGGGTGTTGTCCAATTTAGGCGTCCACTTTGGGGTCTGGAAAACAGTGGGATTGTTCCAGCTGGAATGCAACATCAGCAGTGAACACGCTCCCGCTTTGTGACGCTCGCAGCTCAGACTAGAGGCAGGGCATTGTCAGTGGAGCCATTTTTCAATACGTCCTCTATTGGAGTCACAGGACTTAAAATCAGGACAATAGTCGTCATGACTTCATGATGAAAGTGACTGAGCGGTAAATAAAGTGACAAGGACAGTTTTATGGACTCAAATGCAACAGCTAGTATGACAGTCGCACAGAGTTCCAACAAAAGACCTCTGGGATTCGGTTCTCCAGCATGATTTACTGCCAGCGCGTCATCTGAGAAGACAATCTGTTGTAATTAACATATTGATTATATTAGAACAGCTGTTACAAGCACACTGAAATGTCGATTTAAGCCAAGTTTGGGTGAGAAACTGCACAACATAGTAATGACTCACACGACAATATGAACTGCAGATGCATGGAGCTGCACACATGAAGACGAGGGGTGCAAGAAAGTATCACTACACTTGAGTATGGAGATAGTTTAGTTTGTGAGACTTTTAATTAATAGTTTGCATGCAAAAATTCACGGCATTGTAATCGTTCTTTAGCCATTTGACTCACGAGTCTAAAGGCTCAGCTCAATAGAGACTCGAGGACAGTCTCCCAGCTTTCATTGTTAAGGTGGAAACAATTGAGAGTTTAAAAAAAAACCTGCAATGGAGAATCAATCCAAAGTCTTTAGGGCGGCCCTCCATACTGGGGAGATGACATGCAGAATAGTGTGACTACCACTGAGGAGAATGGGGGGAGAGTGTTGTTTCTGCTAAGGCGTGTCCTTGAAAAAAATGTACAATCAGTGGGCGGTCAGCATAAAGAAGTAAACATTTTTAACTTTTTACAGATTGTATAAATATGATGGTGTGTTCTTTCTAATTTGACAGTTTTCCTAAAATTAGATTTTAAAAAATAACAATATATCACATTGCTTACAGTATATTGAATCAGAACCCCTGTATCGTGATTTTTATCATATCAGCAGATTCTTGCCAATACAGAGCCCCTATGAACACATACAATACAAAAGATAAAGACAGTTTACTATGATTTGAAAGACAATACACATAAACTTTTAAAATTTTGACATTAATCGTTTCTGTCATTTTTGCATGCAAAAAAAGGCCAAATGATCCACAGTTCAAGTTTCTGTATTGTGATTATACATTTTTTTAGGTTGTGGGCTTGTGGTCAAACATTTATATATATATGTCTCTATATATCCATGCTTGCGTCTCGTCCTCAGTGGACAAGCCAAATTTCACACGTCAAGGAAACAAAAAGTTCCCATTTCTTATGAAAAGTTTCAAAGGAAAAGGGAACGCCTAACTAACACACTCTTAGAAAAACATTTGTGAAATATTCGTTTTCTGTGTCATTGTAATTAAATTTGAAGTGGATGAGGTGAGGCTATGGGCTTTGGTCCCATTGTCATCTGCAGGCACCTGTTTGCAAAATGCCTGTACTTCTTATTTTAGTATTTTCATTATTTAAAAGTAACCAGAGTGCAGGGAAGAAAGAAACTAAGCTTGTTCTGGGTGAGGACTCTCTGACCCCCGTCTTTGGTTTGAAATCCTCTCTATATTTGAAGTTTCAAGGTTGAAAAGTAATGTGGATAAACAAAATAATTGCTAACTTCCCTTGTCCCAGCACAAACTGGGCCGGCAGATTGGAAGTTTTATTGAAGGATCTTGATTGAATGACATGCCGCTCTCATGTTTAACACAAAATTCAGTAATAATGCTGCACAGCTATGCGTCCCTCACTCATGTTCATTCAAACGGCGCCATCCATGCACCAGTAACCCCTCTTCCCATTTTCCCAGCCCTGGCCAGAGCGATCACATTGCATTCTGTTTTCAGCAATCGGCTTATCTCTGCTGCTCCGAGTCCATCTATGAACCAAGCAGAGTTTTATTGGCACTGCACCGAGTTTCCTTTTTTCCTTCTAGACAGGATTGTGTGCGGTGAAATGTCCCCACGAATTCCAGTAATTCTACTGAGTCACTCTCAGGCTGCTGGGTCACATGCAGGAAAGCTGTCTGTACAGACTAAATCAGGAAAGGGATTCCATCACAGGCATTTGTTTAAGTGTGCCACGGAGAGAGTGTAGGAAATCCCTTACAAACACCTACAGGCAGGAAAACAAACAGAGCCTGTGTGTTTCAGTGGACGGCATGACATTCAGGAGTCAATACAATAACACTGATTCACTCTGAGAAAGAAGAGCTAACTTTTTCTTTTATTCCTCAATTTTATCTTCCACTGAACATGAGATCATCCTGGGTCTCTCAGATGGACCCGACAGATGGGTTTCTACTTACGCAGCGGAATTCAAAGACAAGACCTTGAGTCAAAACTTCTCTGTAATGTCTCCGATTTTTTATGACCTGACGGCAACATCTCTTCTCCAGTCTGCTGATGAGAAAGGAACATTCATGGAACTGACTCACGTTTAAGACCAAACAGGATGGATCATACACTCTTAGACATAAAAATGATAACTAGAACCATATAGGGTTCCTCGGCTTGTCCCCATAGGTGAACCTTTTTTGGTTCCTGGTACAACCGTTTATAAAGTTTTCACTTGGAACCCTACATAAAGGATTATACCTAGAACCATCTTTGAAAGATTCCACCCAGAACCCCCTATGACGACCGTTTTCTGTCAATGGTATCATTCCAGTTCAACCACCTCATTTTGAACCGTTCTGAGAATTTCCACCAAAAATAAATTGGTTTTGGAACCTGAAAAGTTGGTTCCCAGTTGGAACCAAAAACTAGCAGGTTTTCCTTGGGAACCAAAGTGGGCGTGTCACATTCAACAGTTTGTTTTGGATTGTGCAACACTCTGTTGATGACACCCTTGATTATACTGGTTCTGCTCAAAACTGATGGAGATGCAGATTGGTTCACTAGATAGCACCAAGGTTCCAAGGATCTTGAACGGAACCGGTTCAAGAAAAGGTGGAAAAGGGCCCTGTGAAAGGTTCAACCCACCAACAAGGAACCAGCCCTGTTCCGCTTCAAGCACCTATTTTTTAAGTGCTGTATCCACCAAAAATAAACCGGCTTGGAAACTGAAATTTGGTTCCCAGCTGAAACCAAAAAATATCAGGTGTTCCTTGGGAACCAAAGTGGGCGTGTCATATTCCACAGGTTGTTGTGGATTGTGCAGCACCCTCTGTTGATGACACCCTTGATTACAACGGTTCTGCTAAAAACTGGATAGCACCAAGGTTTCAAGGATCTTGAACGGAACTGGTTCAAGAACCAGAGCTTATTTAGTGGAGAAGGGCCCCTAGAAAGATGGGTCTTCAGAGAACCCTTCTGCCTTGTAATTGTTTTGCCCAAAACCCTCTCTAGGCCCTTTTCCACCAAATTACACCTGGTTGCACAACAATTTTGGATCCAACTGGGAACCACCTTTTCAGGTTCTGAACCAATTTATATTTGGTTGAAATGCTCAAAACAGGTCAAAATTTGGTGCAAGAACCGGAACGGGTCAGTTCCATGTTGGTGGAAAAGACTTATCTGGGGGTTCTAACCACTTTATAAGGGCCCTGACAAGAATCCACCAACGGGGTTGTACCAAGAACTTTATGTTCCAAGGGTTTCATGTAGAAGCCACCACACAAGACAACCCTCTTGTCTTTGGAGGGTTCTACAAAGAACCATATTGTGTTCTACAGATGAAGCAAAAATCTATTGAATCCCGTAGATTGTATATTGTGGTCACCCATCATTTTAACAATCTATGTCACAATTATCATGGTTTAAACTGACAAAACATCTTTTAACAGCCACGTTTTCAACAATCCTTGAAGAACTCTTTCTTCCAAAAAGGGTTCTTAATGGAACCCCTAGTCTTGCAGAGAACCCTTGAGGGTGCTTCAAAAGCAAATGGTTCTGAGTAGAACCCAGCCCTTCAGGAAGAACCCTTTTGGAACCGTTGTGTGTAAGAGTGTAGACTAAACATCCCACCATGAGAGCCATGCGAGCCCATTGAGCTGGGACAGTAGTATCAGTACGATAAACCACAGTTAGTCAGAGTATGTGTACAGTAAGTTTTGTGCTCCTGCTGTTAATTTCACTGTCACATAATTTATTTCATTCTGAAGCTTTAAGTGTTTCCTAACTTCAGCTGTGGTTTCTCAAAGCGACTGAATTTCAACAGAAACTGGCTCCTCCTTGTAAGCAGAACAACAGTCAGAGCAACTTTTATTTTAATGATGTCAAGAGAGCCTGAGCTGGATGCATTAAAACATGACCTTTTTGATGTTACTTGTTAAAAATGCCGTAAATACCAAAAGGCAACACAACAAACAAATAAGTGCATTTTCTCAGGCCAGTTTAGATGGAAAAGCCTGTGCCGAACAACCTCTGTTGCTTTTTGTGTTGTGGGACGGAGAGGGAGCATCAAATGACAACAACTAAAGAGGCCGCCATCTTTATGTACCTGGTCCATCAGACTGAATATGCACAGAGTCACTCACATATGGAGCTTTGTGTTTAACTGTTGCTCATGTTGGAGTATGTAACCTGATGAGCGCTAATTGTGGTATTTTCTACCATTATATAGGGGCACCAGAGTCAGAAGAGTCAATTGTTCTTCATGCAATATTTACATCCAAATATTTTTTACATAAATGCACCAGATCCAGAAGTATGTATCATTACTCAGAAGCCAACCTACACCAATACAATACACCAACTGCAAACAGCTGCTTATTTACACAGCCAGCAGATACAGAGCAACATTGTGTCAGCTGATGAATGTAAGTCTGTCCTTTTAGCTCTGCTTTGGTCTCCACCAACTCCTGAAGAAAATATTTGACTCTTTAGCTGCTAAATGCTTCACTATGTTCACCAGCTAGTTGTTAACTATGCCTGTCTGCTGTTTGTGCTGGGTAAATGGTGCAGAGTGGGTTTATCAGTGGTTTTTTGCTAAAAACAACAGACGAGAACATTCAAACTGAACCAAAACAATAAAGCTGCAGGGCGTGAAACCAAAACAAAGGGGCTGAAAGACACTAAAACACTGTAAGGCTGAGGCAAACTGCAGACTCACTACATGTGAGTCCTTTCACATTACACATAAAAATCTCCTAGGCTGACAGCTTTGTGGGCGGGGCTTTTGTGATTTGAGTACAGATAAATCTGGTAAATAACTCACTTGTAGAGTGGAAATAGTAGAAGTAGTACAAATGGTACAGTGTCGTGGTGCTGAGTAGTTTTTAAATAAAGCACAGAGAAACAAATGCATACATACCTATACAATACATGGCAAGCTAGCCAGGCCAGGAAGTTAGCTTAATATTGAGCAAGGCTCATCTTAGAACCAGCACTGAAACAATTTCTTTCTTCAAAATCGACTATATAATGCAACAATATGAAACATGAACTTTATAGCTGTAATATTAGAATTTCCATCATCAGGATTTTCTGCACAGGGATGCAGAAAAATAACAGACATGATGAGCAAAAAGAAAAGGAAGCAGGAACAAACCTGTAATTTCCAATAAATTTTCAAAATAAAGGTCTCTGAACATAAATGTCTCTAAACATAACAAAATCACAGCATAAAACATTTTGTTTCTCTCAGGGGGGCCGTGGGATCTCATTGGTAGGGAAAACACTGATTATATCAGTATATCAAGTATTATATAAAGCAAAACATTTCTATTTCTTGTCTTTTATATTAGAGCTGCAATGATTTGTCAATTAATTGATTAGACAACCAAAAGAAAATTAGTTGCCAACTATTTTGATAATCAATAAATAGTTTCTGTCATTTTTCAAGCACAAATATCAAACATTTGCTGGTTCCAGCTTCCTATAAGTAAGGTTTTGCTCCTTTTCTTCATCATTTCTGATAAAAAATAAAAATAAATAAAAATAAGTAAACAGATTTTTGGTCATATCACACTACGTGACAATCAGCGTTCTTCTCCTGTCTGTAAGTCTGCACACTCTCACTGCCATGACTCAAATCTACTGACTCATGTCCCAAAGCAGATTGTTAACAGATTTCCTTCAAATCTGTCTCTTCCACTGAAGAGCCATCGAGCCTGTTGTATGTTTGCACATCTCTCCATCATCGCCCACTGGCATCATGTACTGTATATACCTCCATCTGTTTGTTCACCAATACACTACAGGATTTGTTCGTTCCTTTAAAAAAGCAGCCTTTGTTAGGTTGCTGCGAGAGTTGGGACACTTGTTGGCAGAGAACAAACCCCTGCTGGCAGCTGAAAGCCCCCCTGCTTAGCTGAGAGTTAAACACACCTCCACCGAACTTAACGTTTATACACAGTAACAAATCCACTGACCAAAACTCCTCCACATGAAAACCACACGTCTTGTTAAGGTTGGGGGCGCTCACAGATGTCACAGTGAGACCCCCCTCACACACACAGACACACACACACACACACAATACCAACAGCCACACAAACACACACTTGACAGGGGAAACAACAGGACTTGGTGGCAGAAGGAGCAGCTGCTCTCTGAGGTCAGATTACAGATAAAGAAAACATTTTAGGTTCCAGGCCAGGAAAGCTGCTCTCTGACAAGAACTGGAAACGCTGCCTTATTCCTGCTGACACGCACAAACGCACACAGATGCATTCACAGCAAACCACGTGTTCAAAGGGATAGTTCAGATTATTTGATGTTGCATTGTACTTATCAACAGTCAGTGTATTAGCTGCAGTAGATGGCAGGCAACATGTCAACAGTTTGGAGAAGCAGAGGGAGAACCAGAACGAAAGAAAAGCAATGAACTGCTGTGGACAGGGTCAGCAACAAAAATGTACTTTGGCCAGTTAAAAAGTCTGCCTAAAAAATCAATATATCAGTCAGTATCAATTGTGGTATGGTATTAGGGCTGTGTATGGGAAAGAATCTGGCTACACAATATTCATCACGATTCAGTATATTGCAGTATATTGCAATAATGCAAGCAAGGTCAATATTGGTATTTTTTTAATCTAATTTTATAAATTTAGGAAAATGATCAAGAGTATAAAGAACACACCAGCATATGCAGAAAATCTGAGTTAAAAAGTTTACTTTTTATGCAATCAGGACAGTTAAGATAGAGGACAACACTGTAATTAAGCAGTCGTGGGTTTAAACACAACACAAGAGGAACCGCTGCCACACATCTGTGCATACATCATGATGTGTATATCTATACAGCATCACGATACATAATATTGCAATACTCAAATGTACTGATATTTTTCTGACACCCTTATATGCTATATTTATGATACATTGTATTTTCATCACTTTATTTTGCCTTCTGACAGCCTTTTCTGACTGGAAACTGCTGCTACCAACCAAACTCCATAGGCGAAATCATTAATTTTACCTTGCAGAACACACGAGTTCCTGGTTTACAACTGCCTCAACTGGTTGGTTTAATTGTGTTGTTGTGTGAGATCGGTGAATCCAAATAACTTTTTAAAACACTGAAGTCACATAATAACACAAACAAACTGACATATTGAGGCAGCAGGAGTCCAGCAACTCCCATATTCTGCAGGTAAAATTGGTGATTTCGCCTATGGAGTTTGGTTGGTTTGGAGAGAGCAATATTTGGCTTATATAATGCTGGTTTCTGTCAGAAAAAGTTGTCTGATAGCAAAGTTAAGTGGTTGAAAATATTCTTAATATAGCATAAACTTAAACTGATATTGATATTTTTAGGTGGTCCTTTTTTAATTGGCTATAATACCATTTTGTTGCTGACCCTGTCCACAGCACTACATCACTTAGCTTCCATGGTAGTGCTTCTCTCTGCTTCTCCACACTGGGGGCCTGTCAACCTCCATCTACTGTAGGAAATACACTGACCATTAATAAGTACCTCAAACAACCCCACATCAAATAATCCAAACTAACTCTTTAACTTTATAACTGCTGCTTACTTCAAGAAATAAGTTGAAGGTGATTAGTTGGCCCATGTGTCGGCCTGTCTGCTCAAAGTTTGACACCAGCTGCCTTCCTCAGATTCACGAAAGCACCATGTCCAAAAAAATCAGAGTCACCACCCTCCCCTCTCCCTCCTGTGTCTGTGTTTGGCCCTAATAAATTCTCTCCAGCTTCTCCAATAACTTCCTCCTACTTCCTATCTGGCACGGCGCTCAGGAAACAATCAGAGCTGAGAGTGAGAGGAGGGCTGGACGGCCAACAGCTCACACGGCAAGAGGCAGAAAGACAGGCAGAGGGAAAACTTGAGACAAACACACATGAACACACATCGCATGCACCCCTTGTCAAGTCAAACATTTGCAGTTTGATACCAGCTGCATGCCCAAGAAAAACAATAACGTTGAAGTCCCGCACGCAAAAATGAAAATGTGTGAAAACGATCTGATGTGGAAGAGTCCGACACACATTTTTTCAACCATAAAACTCACCACAACTGACTCTTATTTGTCGTTTTCTTGTAAATAAATCACAAGTCAAGGAACTCACTGAGGTAAGAAGAGGTTACTGGTTTCCTAAATGAGTCACAGGCAGATAAATGAGTATCACACGTCCGAGCACGAACATAAGGCCTCATTCATTCATTCATTCATTGTTCTATTTTAAACTCTGGACGCTGCTGGCTATGTGGTCTACCTTGAATTGTAACACTTCGGGAGAATTAAGACTAAATCCAGCCGAAGAGGGAAAGACTGACACAAAACGGGCCGAGTGCGCCAGAGAGCTTTTTCTTTTTCTTTTTTTTTTTTTAACAGCCTGAATCAGCATTTTAATCGGAAATTTTCCAGGGAACTTAGCGGAGAAGCCATTCTAGCCTGAATTGGTCATTTTGTGGCGAGGAGAGTGGTTTGAAGCCATAATCTGTGAAACCTTTAAGACATGCATAACTTTGCAGCAGAATGCACCAGCCAATAACTCATCTAACCATATAAATGGTGGAACAAGGCATTAAAAGCAGCCATGGCTTTGATCAGGGCCATATAGAAGGCATTTTCACAACGGAAACTAGGATTAGAAATAAAAAACTGAACCAGGGACACAACTTATGGCATATTTAAAGTATGTAGATAAACTCATAAACGTCTGTGCCCAGCATCATAAACTACCTTAAGTTTCAAACTTAGGTTTGCCCCTTAAGCAAAATATTTCCATAGGCTAAAGGGTTCACTCTTAGGTTGTCTCTTCGCTTTCGAGGTCAGACTAAGGCTTTCACAGCAGTTACTATCATAATACAGCACATGTGGACTTAAGTTACCATGGTTACGCTTCACTTACAGCATTCTTCAGTGTTACTGTACAGCGTTCACCATACTCACACGGCAGCCATTTTCCTCTGACGTCCCACTCAGAGTGTGAAGCTCAAATGTTGTACCGCTGTTTCAGGTTGTAAGTCGTATAAACATGGAGAATCTGACAAATCATTTTGCAGCGTATAAGACAACGGATAGTTAAAATCTGGGAGGACATTGGCCATATTTCGAGATAAAACAACATATTTAATAACCCATTACCTACCGTGGCTAACGTTAGCATTCAACCACTTCCTAGCTAACGTTCCATTTGAAAGCGTTACACGATACGATAGGGAAGACATAAATTAATTCTGAAATAATAACACTCGTCTGACACACGTTAGGCTTGATGTTATCTGGATTTTATCAAGTTTGCAATGTACTGTTAGCTAGCTGTCCTTCTGTGTCTTCACTCAACCATAGAAATGTTCAAAAATGTCAAAAATGTACTGATAACATCAAACACTAAAGTGTCTTGCAAGCACTCAAGCTGTGTGTATTTTACGTTGCAGTAAAGATGTTAGAAACATTAGCACGTGAATGGCTGAATGCTAACATTAGCTGTTGTCTGATAGCTAATAGTAGTTAATAGGTTATGTTGTTGTAGTTTGAAATATGGCCCAATGTCTCTCATGATTTTCACTATCCATTTTATTTTCAGTTACTGGTCAATCAGGAAGCAGTGAAATGATAACGATTGATAAGATTTTGTACATTTACTAAACATTAACGTGGAAAACAGCAGCAGCAACATTTGAGCTTCCCACCCTGAGCGTGACATCAGAGGCCCGTGTGTCAGTATAATGAATTATCGTCAGCTGATAAAACTATATATTGTCATTTGTTAGCTAGCTTAGCTATTATAATCAGTTAGCCTGTGTTAGCTAGCTTCTCCAAAATGAACAACAAGGGAAAAGAAAAAGAAGAGGAGATTGCTGTTCTCCTCGAAGAACAAGCACACAATCCAAAGTAAATTTAACCAAGCAGCCATAACAAAGACACATAAACAGAAGACGTGTCAAGAAATAGATAACTGACAAAATCTGAGAAATCTTGCTGTTAAACGAACCATAGAGGTCATAAAGTATTGTAGAAATAAGCCACCATTAATATATGTAAAGAGTTATGTTAATCTAACTAGCTAGCTTCACAGGTGCTAGTGCTAACGTCAAGTAGCACATCGCTCATAGTGTCCAGTGGGCTTTTCCCTGTGCTGTAAAATGCATCTTGTTATCTCGTCGTCCTCTTCGGTCACCAGAAACTCAGATAATTTCTTATGTTCCACAAATAATTTCTGGAAAATAGTCACTGAGCAAAGCATAAGGGAAAACCTAAGTCGCTAAGGGCAAACACTTTTTAAGGGTTTTAACAAGAGCTCAAATGGTATATCAATCACAGCTATGTAAGTCTATATCTACAGTACAGTTTATCGGTATACATGCTGTCTGATATGCACCTTTATGAAAACTTCTTTTTTTTAACAGAACATAATGCAGATTGTTTTTATTTGTTAGCTTTATAAGCAGCATTCTGTGTATATTTGATTCTTAACTTCGGATTAATATATACTTAGCTTTTGCTCTCTGTGTTTTTTTTTATTTATAATTATTAAAAGTACCAGTGAAAGTTTACTGTTTCAGTGCCCCGATATCAACAAAGTTTATAAAATATCCTGCCTCCATTACGTATCTTTGTCACAAGTATTAATCACTTTTGAGGGGTCTTTGCATGTGATCTTTGCATTCTATATTTTGTGTAATACTTGTGTAATACTTTGTGTTCAAAGAATATCAGCCTAAATATCAATATCAGTATATTTTTATTCGTTGATAGCAGAATTCGGCATCGGCATCAAAAATCCAGTATCTGTCGGTCCCTACTTAAAACATTCTAAGAAAATCCTTATGCTCGTTTTATGCAACTAATTTTTTTCCCAAGGCATCATTAGATGAAAATTTAAGGGCGACCTTAGCTCAAGTGGTTTTATGCAGCCGGGCACAGATCGCCCTTAAAACAACTGGGACACCTGTGTAGTTTTATACTCGGAACAACCAACGTGAATAACTCTGTGCTGTAGAAAGAGATCATCCCCCAACCCAAAACACTCTGAGCACAGGGATTAAAGGGGTTTCACATGAGTGCCCTTGGGTCACTGGAGCTCCAGTGCGACACACAGGCCTCACACACACACACACACACACACACACCAGACAGCCCAGTGTGAGAGTGAGCCTCCTGTTATCTATAACGGAGGCACAAACACTGGCACACATACCCCCACAGACATTTTTTATGAGCTCTGCCTCTTTAGAGTACATTTATGTGGAACATCACTCCCAACAGTTGGTCGCCAGAGAAAGGACAACTAAAACGTTTAGCAACTTGGGGACAACTGACACAAAGACTTTACTGTTCTAGGCCACTCCCCGGCTCCTCCCCTGAGTGGTCCGAATAGGAGGCCAGGAAGCTTATCTGTTAAAACCTCATGGTTTGGAGGATATGTAAACATGTGCAGTGCATTAACGTGAATACAATGCTGATAAATTGTGTTACTGCTTGGGGACTCTGAGAGTGAGGTAACTGGTATGTTTAAAGACATATTTGATTTATTTATTTATTTTTTAGTTGTTGGTGGAACTGAGTTAAGTACATTTACTCAAGTACTGTATATGCAAATTCCAGGTACTTCTACTTTATTAGAGTATTTCCATTCTATGCCACATTATACTTCTACTCCACTACATTTATCTGACAGCTTTAGTTACTTTTTATTTATCTAAGACATCATATACTTTGATTAGTTGTTAACTATTAAATTAACAACTATTTTGATAATCGATTAACCAGTTTGAGTCATTTTTTTAAATAAAGAAAGCCAAAACTCTGACTCCAGCTTCTTAAATGTGATTATTTAAACGTGATATTTTCTGGTGTCTTGACTCTCTCTGAGGATCTTGGGCTTTGGGAAACACGGATTGACATTTTTCACCATTTGTTTGACATTTTAGACCAAGCAAGTAATTGATTAATCGAGAAAATAATCAACAGATCAACTGACAATGAAAGTAATTGTTAGCTGCAGCCTTATGATGCTGTACTATGAACCCAGTAGTGTGCAAAGTATCAGAAACTGTCTGCACGTAGAGAGACAATAAAATATATCACACATGTCGAGCGTTTTTAGACATTTCAATTGGACAATAATCAGACATTTTAATGTGCTTTCACGCTTTAAGTAAAGGATCTCAGTAAGTCTTCCATGACTGGGTGCTGGAGCATGCAGTGCCTGAAATTTTGCATGTATTTCTTTTGTTGTATCACTGTAATAAATATCTCAAAGCACAATATGCTCTTCATCAACACAACTGGAGTCTTTAAACCCAACGGCTGCTAGTTAGACTGCACATTGTATTCCAGATTGTCAATACTGTCCCTCTGCTGAGAGCTGCAGGCTTTTCTCTGAGGCCCTCTGTGTGCTCACCACGCAGACATAAGTGCTATTTGTTCAGATCTGGGTTGACAGAGGGGCAAGTGTCCACCACCATTTGGACGACGAGCACTTCTGGGGATGGTGCTAAAAAGCAACCAACGTCTGCACAAATGGGCAAAAGCTCATTAGCCGTTCTTCTGTGGGTTTAGCACAAACGGGCGAAGCTGCTGCTGACAAACGGTCAACAGACCTGCTGCAGCCCGAGTAAACACTCTGCAGAGGAGAGAAAGAGAGGATGCACTCCCAGCACTGGAGGAATGGTTTGAAATACCTGCAGTGTCTCTGCAGTTTCTGATTAAACATGGGTTTTCAAAAAATCAAAAACATCAGACTTTTTTGACCCTCGTGAAGAGAGCACATGCTCATTAACTCTTCCCTCTGATAAACAGCCTGAAGGAACACAGATGTGGAGTAAAAAGAGAGAAAACAGCCACTTTAAGAGGATATTACCCCAAGCAATCTAATTGACCTCCATGACATGGGTTAAGTTGTAAAACTTTCCCCTCGTATTTAACTCTCTCACACAAGCATGCAGCATACACTGTAAAAAGTGTATTTCAGCAGTAGTTGAAGTAAAGTTATGAGTTTGATTCAGCTTTCTGCTTTATTGATGGAAGTCTGCTTTTGTTGATTATAACAACTTTACACACATATTCTCTTAGCCTGCTAATCTTATTTCAGTAAAAGTGCATCAGTTAGGTTTCTCCCGGTATTGTGCGTCCGACAGCAAGACGTCCATGTCTTCTCCAGGTTTTTCCCTCTGAAACTGAGTCTTAGTGAATTGTAAAGAAGTGGAATATAAGAAAATTATATTTTATGATTAAATGATGTATTATGTTTGATATAAAATGATTGTGTTGTTTCAGCATACGTAAAATTCATTAAACCAAACTCGCTATCGTTACGTCAGGCTAACATTACCAATAATATTCATTATTTTTAACCTACAACAGTAACAATAACAATATAACGTTTGTTTGGTTTTTTAACTAGCTAGCAAACCGTTTTTTAAAAAAAACTTTTTAGCTAGCTAGCAAACAATCTATAGTTTTTTTTCTTTTATAGATAGCTAGCAAACAATATGAATTTTTAAAAATATATATTTTTCTAGCTAGCTTGCAAAAAACATTACTTCTTTGTTTTTACCTTTTAGCTAGGTAGTAAACAACACAATGTTTTGTTACAGAATACAGAGCTACCAAAATGCCAATATTTTATTTTGGGTGAGCGAGCATCTCCATGTTTCATGTCAGTTTATATAAATAAACTTGGCTTTACCAAACACAGATTAATTTTAAATTGTGTAAAAGACATTTAATTTTATTTTACATCTGAATTACTTATTTTAAACCTCGTTTCACTAAATTCTGATTAGTACTAATCTTCATTTATAATCATATCATTAGTTAGGTGCAACTCAGTCTAAGTGCTTTTCCTTAAGTATTTTACTTTTGGTTAAAGCAAATAATTGAGTTGGAAAAACTGTTACTTTTATGTCGTCTTAAATTAAGATGCATTTATACCAACTGTTGATATGAAAACAATCAGCTTATTAAGTTCATTTGACTTAAAGTAATCGTGTTCATCTAACTTGTTAACTTGATTTTGAAATAACTTTTTAAGTTGGTCCAACAGTTCTCTTTTTTCAGTGCAATGTACACACTAAATGCACAACGGCTGAGAAACATAAAGTACTTCAAGGAAGAAAAAAAAAGACCACACTGTACATTGGGAGGCCTGATGCATTCATGCTGCATAAAACAATGAAGGGGGAATCTGTCAGAGCAGCAGAATGCTTAATCCTTTCCAGATTTACCCATCAGCATAGAAATCTATTATTAGGCACATCTTGGCGTGTCTCATTTACCAAGGACACATTGTTTGGTTGTATTGGTTGGTCGTTTCATTTCAGAACATCACTTCCACATGTTAATAGAAACCAGTACTTAAGAGGGGCTCAAACTGATGATTTAGCCACTCAACCATGACCTTACACGACCAAGAGGAAGATAAAACCTGCCATATGTTATCTGATCATCTTCTATATCAATGTTTCAGCAAAAGATTGTAGCACAAACAGACACTGCACGACATTCAAAGACCACAGCCATATGGATTAAAGACAGAGGAGTAAAAACTTTTGCCCCACTGTGAAGCTTTAGCTCCCCACAGACTTGCAGGGTTCAGTGTTAATGTGTTTTTTTTTTTTTTCACTTGGCCCATCCAAAATCTACATGCCAAAGTCTGTAAAATGTCATAAAATAGTGAAAATGTCCCAGTTTTTCAAAGTCAAGATGATGTCTTTAAATGTCTCGTTTTGTCAGTCTAAATCCCAAAGGGAAATCTGGGTAATTTCCAGATTTGGGAGGCTGAAAACAGCCATTTTGCATGAAAAATTACTTTAATGATCAATTAAATATCAAAATAGTTTTATTCTCTTTCACCACTTGCCTGGTTGGGCAAGTGATTTGCCAGATTTACCCCCAGGCAAGCAAGCAATCCTTATAGTTGAGCCCTGAACTTGGTTAAATTATTTAAAAATATATCAGAGCTGCAATGATTAGTCAAAAATTAATGAATTTACAGATTAATTGCAAACTATTTCGATAATTGATTACATTTTTGAGAAACTTTTTAAGAAAAAATGTCCAAATTCTCTAATTTCAGCTTCTCAAATGTGAATATTTTCTGATTTCTTTAGTGCTCTATGACTATTAAGGCTGCCACTGACAATTATTTTCATTATAAATTAATTTACTGGTTAGGTTCATGATTAATCAATTAATAGCTTCATTTATTATCATAAATGACAAAGAAAAGCAGCAAATCTTTACATTAACAGAGCTGGAAGCAGTAAATGTTTGACATTTTTGAAAAATGACTGAAACAATTTATCGATTATTATCAAAATAGTTGGCAACTAATTTTCTTTCAATCAGCTAACTGATTATCTTTGGGTTGTAGACAAAACAAGACGTTTTAGGACTTTGGGAAACAGTGGTCGCTGTTTTCTGATATTTTATGGACAAATAACTGATCAAATAATGAAGAAAATGATCAAAATATTAATCAATAGTGAAAGTAATGGATAGTTTCAGTCCTAAAATATACATAATTAAAATTTCTATAACTTTAAGGCGTGTTGGTGCAGTGGAAACAGATAAGAGACAGACAGGTTATTCTGCTTGCTGTGACCGACCTGACAGACTGCATTCTGTTGTTGAGTCAGACCTGTTGACTGGCAGTGATTTAACTCTGCAGCTCATATGACTGTACAAATTTAGCACGAAGGAGGTGCTAACATGTCGTTTTTATATTTTCTAATCGGCTCAAACATTTGGCTCCGTCCACACACAAACAAACAAACAAAACAAAAAGTTTATACCCAGGTGAGCCTGAACTAACAACGCAGAGCAGACGCAGCGTGGAGAGAGCAGGTGTAGCCTGAGGTGGCCTGCATACAATTATACAATTAGCTCGCACTCATATCCATGCATCTCAAATCCTCACCTGTGAATTATGTACTTAGTGGGACTTTGCAGAGTATCATCACATGCAATGTTTGTTGGCACGAATAGACAAAGAAGAAAGAAAGAAAGAAAGAAAGACAGTTTCTAGATAGATAGATAGATAAAAGATAGATAGATAGATAGAGATAGATAGATCATTTATATATCTATAATTAATAACAATAACAATATAAGCTTTAAAACAGAGTTTACATGGTGCTTTAACAGAAAAAACAGGACACCCTGGAGGAAATATAACAACAGAAAGCCAAACAATAGGACCAAACAAAAGCCAAATTAAGGTCAATTAAAAGACAAAAACAGATAGTAAAGAGAGGAGTAGAATATAAGTAGAGATTATAAAGTAGAGAGAAGATAATATGACTTAATTACATATTAAACAAAAGTTCTTTGTGCCATTATTCTAGAAGAGCGCTCACAAAAGCCTTTTTCTTTTTACATTAACATGTGTATCTACCAGCCTGAAGTCTGACTCGTATTTCTTATGTTTTCAGAATTTCTACTAAATTGAAAAAAGTTTCAAAAATGTTTTTATGTTGTTTTTTTTCAGTGATCAGCTAATAAACTAACGCAGGAGGTTTGGTATTTCTAAATAAAACCCCACTGACATAACAGCAGTGATGTGACAGAAACCATTTCTGGTGAGCAGAAGTGTAATTACAGTTTGGTATATTTGTCATTTGATTGTGTGTACATTACGTATATTACTTAGTGCTTAATTAATTGTTTGTCTATAAGTCAGAAAATGACATTAGTGTTTCCCAAACCCTAAGATGACGTCCTCAAGTGTCTTGTTTTGTCCACAACCCAAAGATATTCAGTTTACTGTCATAAAGGAGTAAAGAAACCAGAAAATATTCACATATAAGAAGCTGGAAACAGAGAATTTTGAGTTTTTTTCTCTTAAAAAAGGACTCAAACTGATGTAAACAGCTATTAAAATAGTTGGCAATTAATCAATTAATTGTTGCAACTCTAAAACTAATGCGATGTTTGACATTTCTAAACAAAACTTACAGACATAATAGCAGTGATTCAAGAAAAATCTTTTTTTTTGTACGCAGACGTGTAGTTACAGATTGGTACTTTTTGTCATTTGTTTGTACATACTTTTAATTTATGGCTGCTTGGAGCTTAGCCAGTTTGTTGTTTGGGCTTTAAAATGTCAGAAAATGTTCATCAGTGTTTCCCGAAACCCCTAAAATATCTTGTTTTGTCCGCAACCCAAAGATATTCAGTCCACTGTCATAAAGGAGTAAAGAAACCAGAAAATATTCACATTAAGAAGATGGAATGAGAAAAAAAACTCAAAACTCTGACTTTTTTCTTTAAAAAATACTCAGACAAATTAATTAAGAGAATGTTACAATTAATTATCAAAATAGTTGTCGATTATTTTAATAGCTGATTAATTATTGCAGCTCTAAATCTAATACAGGACGTTTGATATTTCTAAATAAAAGCTACAGGCATAATAGAGGTGACGTAACCAAAGTCATTTTTGGTATGTAGAAGTGTAGCTTATTTAATCTTTTTTATATGTGTATTATGTTGGCTGATTAGTGTTTAGTCAGTTAGTTGTTTTGTGTATAAAATGCCTGAAAATGGTGAAAAATGTCGATCAGTGTTGGCAGTTAACTTAATAATCGAATCATAGTCGAATAATCGTTGCAGCTGTAATTAAACCGTTTATTGTTGTGCACTTCTGTTTTCATGACTCAAGTTTCATAAATAAAGTCTGTTTTTTTTTTTTATGTAAATGAGATGTGTGGAAAAAAAAAGTTTTGTTTACTCATCTAAAATGTATGCAAACAATGTTAAAACTGGGGTATTTTTAATTAATAAGTGTATTGATTAGCATGTCTGTCTTAAAAAAGAGATCATAATGTGAAAATTGGAATTTATCATTGCAAAACAAAAACTAAAGATATTTTATGTATTTCTGTTTATCAGAGGTTTGTTTAAAAATGTTGCTAAATCTTGGGCTGAAACATAAATTATTTGGTTTTATTTCCTTTAAAATAAACAAACTGTTTTGTAATACTTTTATTCTGATAAACTCTGGTGAGCGGACAGGAGTGTTTTTTCCTTCATTTGCCTGCGCTGACAAATCCAGAACTTGTTGTCTTACCTTTGGGCTGCAGAGGTCCAAACCAGACTGAAGTTGTGTATTCCTCCAAATCCTTTTTGTTTGTGTGTCTGTCTGTGTGTAACAGCCTGTAGCTATAATAACTGCTGGATTCCTCCCGAGGCTGGAAGTGTTGGATGATCCAGGTGTGATGAACTGTGCGAGGCAGAAAACAAACATATTGGCCCACTTCTGACAAGCTTTGTTTCTCTTTTCTCTTTTTGTGTGTAATGTTGTGAGTCAATGAAGCGGTCTACCGGTGGAAACGTGATTGTACTGAGCCTGTCAAAGATATCCCTGCACACTGGCAAAGTCAAACACAATAGACTATCAATCTGCAAATGTTTTCTTCCCTCCCAACGCGAGCAGCTCCACGGAAAAATGTAAAAAATGACAATGATCTGAAAACTTCACCGAGACAAGCGGCATGAAAAAACTGCTGAGAAAAGAAGAGAGGGCTCTAAACAGAACAGAGGGAACATTAGAGGAGAACTTACCTTTTTGTTAATTCAGGCAGTCACCTTCTTGTCCTCAATGAGAGCAGCTGGTCACTTTAGTTAGTTTGTTATAATTTGGCGCCTTGTTGTTTTCTGTAATATTTCTCAGAGGTTTGACAGTATAAGTGGAATGTTAAGTATGACTTTGGTATGAAATCAACGCACTACACTGGAAAACGAAGGGGGAGGGAAAAAAAAGAGTTTCAAGGAGGAGCCACTGGTGCGCGTCAATCAACAAGCCCCGGGGGCGGGGCCTCCGCCGCAGGCTCCGCCCACCCATTAAAAAAAAAAAAAAAAATCCTGCAGAGAGAGTTGCAGCTCCCTGCCTTGAAAAACCAGCCTCTCTGTCAACACACATACAACTAAATATCTATCTATCATTAGATTAAAACACTAACTCACACACAGTGGTTAATACTCAGACTTTCATGAATTTTACTGTGCAGCCAAAACTTTGTTTAACCCCTCAGCATCCAGTTTTGCCCCCCTTTTATTTCCATTTAAGCAGCTTGAAAGGTAGAATCAGTAGGATTTGTCTGAGCTGGTTATAAATGCACCAGAAAGAAAGCTGATTGTTGTGTCTCGTCCACCCCAAAAAGGGAAAAATACTGACATTTTGGGTTAGTATAGAGTCCTGAACACAGCAAAACAACGAGTCTCTGCAGATACAGACTCTTTTTTTTTCAGGATAATGTTGCATATTAGGCCTGTAAGGTTGAAATATCATCTCACTGTATGGCAGTATCATATTTACATTCTTTATCAGCTTGTTCCACCACTTTATTTAAGGTATGTGATGATGAAACCTCAGACTGTTTGTTTACTGGATTTGACTCTTTTTTTTTTATTGCTGCACTGCTTCATTAAAAGCAAATATTCTACATTCCTCACAGCCCGAGAATCAGACTTAATTACCATTTAATTTAATCTTTTGAATGACTGAACAGATCTGAGATGTGGGTGGTGATATAGAGGCCTTGAACTCGCCTTGATGTCTTGTGCATGATTTTATCAGTGATGGGATATAGTCTATTAACTGAGTACATTTACTCACGTAATGTACATAAGAATACTTTAAACTAATTTACTTTTATTTTATTCTACTTTATACTCAGAGGCAGCTATTGTAGATTTTATACCGTGACATTTATTTGACAGCTGCTTTACTGATAAAGATATCTGATGCAGATTTAAGCAGTGATACTCAACATGCAGCCTGTGGGCCAAATCTGGCTGCAGGCTGCCAGTTGACCCACCACTCATTCTCTAATTCACAATAAAATAAACTGATTCACGCCTGAATTTTTTAAAATACCAATCATCAAATGTTCAATAGTTTCCCTTGGCTGTTACTTAAGAAGTTGCATATTTACCTACACACACTAAAAAACCTTTAATTTTATCTGATAAATAACATTATTATCAGTGTTTGTTTACTGACTGGCTCCTGTCATTTTGCAAAAGTGGGTCCTCAGGCAAAACAAGCTCAGTTTTATCCCTGGATTAAACTAACCAGTAAAATGTAAAGTAACGAAGATTAGGTTCACCGTGGTCAGATACATAACTGAATTCAGCTAATGTGTTAATGCATCAATAGAATAATCCAGTATCATGCACTTTATAGTGTAGTATATTTATTATTATTGATTTTTGTTTTATATTATTATATAAATGTCTTATATGTATAGTAATATAAAACTTCCTCCATAATGAAGTTTGCTTATAATTCCTCTAATTAAGTGAAAAAGAAAGAATGCAGGACTTTTGTTTGTAATAGTAACACAGTGGTAATACTACTTTATTTAAGAAAAGGATTTAAGTACTTCTTTCACACACAGTCCCTCAAATACAGTCTGACATATTTGGTATGTTTGTAAACTACTGGATCTTAATTATAATGTTAATAATTTACAGTTATTTCTCTATTACAGCACTGATATTTACTCTTAAATTAAATATTTAAATATGTTTTCCAGCACTGTGGGATTATTAAATTGAATATAAGTGTTACACATACTGTATTTATTTTGATTTAGCTGTTTTCCCCTCTCTCTTAGAGCTAATTTATTTATTTATTCAACAAACTTAAACCTTGAGCATATTTCCATCCAGCAACAGCTCCTTCTGTTGGTCAACAACATGGTTGCAACATTTTGTCAGTATGTATTGATTGAGCACTGAGACACAAAAGCAGAGCTACTGTATATGCAGCTGGTGTGAAAATGACTCATTTGTAGATTAAAATGACTCACTTGTAGATGGACCATGTGTATTGGTGTTTAAGAATGACAACAGTAATCTTGGCTGCTTGTTTAGCTGGAAGTCACGTAACAGACAAAGACAATGGCAGAGGAAGAACTCACCTTACAGCATCTGTCCAGAAGAGCTGCCAGCTTCAGGCTTCATTTAATCTGCGAGTTTGGACAACTGCCTGAGCAGGTTCAGGCAGAATACACACCTCTCACTTACTCTGGAGGCCCTCGGCTCAAACAGGTTTTTTCATCCTGGGTGAAGCTCCTCTCAACATGTCAGACGACTACTGCAGAACTGTGTGGGTGTCTCTCAAAAGTGCGCAACAAGGAGGAATCTTTCTGATTGTCTGCCAGCTCAAAGAAGATGATACTGACATAAAAACATGATTAAAACTTTTCTAACAGATAACCAAAAGCTACGGTACAAAGCTTCAAAGACTTAATTTTAGTAGAGGAGTTTGTAATTTCAAGAATCTGCAAAATTCATACATTTCTTTCTTTTTTTTTTCTTTTTTTTTTGGTTTAGTGTAATTTGTTGTCTTTATTTGATGATAAAAGTTAAGATACAGACATGCAGGAGAAAGAGGAATGAAGTGTAACAAAGGCCCCTGGTTGAACTCAAACTTGGGATGTTGTGGTTATATAAAAAGTGTCTTAAAGGGACAGTTTGGATGTTTTGAAGTGTGGTTGTATGAGGTATGTATCCATAGTCAGTGTTTTACCTACAGTAGATGGCAGTCTGTATGCTCCTAGTTTGAAAAAGCAGCGAGAGTCCTGATGTAGGAAGCTATGTAATGTCCTGCTGTGGACAGGGCCAGCAACAAAACATATTTTAACTGCCTAAGAAAAGGCCCCCCTAAAAAAATCAACATCAGTTTAAGTGTTTGCTGTATCTAGAATATTTTCATCATTTTATCTTCCTGTCAGACAACCTTTTCTAACAGTAAACCCTTCAAAACACCAAAGTCAAACAATAACACAAACAAACTAACTGACTGAGGCAGCGGTATGTCAGCTACCTCCATGTTCTGTGAGATAAAATTACTGTTTCCACTAATGGAGTCTGGCTGGTTTGTAGAGAGACATATTTGACTTATATAACAGCAGTTTCCCATCAGAAAAAGGCTGTAAAATAAATATAATGTACACTTTTAGGTTTTTTTTTAAAGCTATAAGTTCAAATCTCTGATGAAGAATTTGATTGTTGTTCACAGCAGATTTGAATTTTTCATTTGTTCAAGCAAACTGCACACGTGTTTTGGCACGTGTGCAGTTTCAAAGTACAATTGTCTACAGTTTGCACAATAACCGCTCACACGTGGGTTGCTGATCACTGATGAGATGATTCTCTGGAAAAACAGTGAAAACTCTTCACAGCTTCTTAACATTTGTTCTTCCTTTGAGCCATCACATGCAAAATGATCCTTTCAGTTATCAGAATCTGTCAGACATGCATATGTTCCATAAATATCCACGACATGAGACGTTTGTGATGTCTGCTCGATTGGCAAATTACCTGCCAGGTGACTAATGAACTAGGAAGCACATGGAGGTCGTTTTGTGGCAAATTTGCTGTTTACTGTGAAACTTTACATGTTTACAGTACATCACCACACAAATAAATTTACTGTTATGATGTTCCATGAAACAGTTGTGACAATTATACTTAAAGTTTAGAGAACGCATCAAAAAATGAGCCAGAGATTGACAAAAACTACCATCTAACATGATTTTTAGGTGGCTAAAATATATCTTGTTGCTGACCATGTCCACTGCAGTACACTGCTGAGCTTCATACACCAGAACTGCTGCTGCTTCTCCAAACTGGGGGCGTGCCAACCTCCATCTACTGTAAATAATACACCGACTATGGATAAGAACCTCACACAACTCCACCTCAAAAAATCCAAACTATCCCTTTAATTTCTATTATATTATTGAAATATTTAACCATACTGGGCCAGAGATTAAATGAGATGTATTTATACAATAAATGCTGACTTCAAGGAAATTCAGTCACATGCTTTATTAAATAACATTATTACAATAAGCCTAGAAATGCAACGCAACAAAGGCAGTGTTCAGAAAAATAAATGAATTTCACAAAAAAAAAAAAAAAAGATGTTATAGAAAAACCTACAGGAGCTCAAATCAGACAGTCATCTGAGATGGGCAGAGAAATAAAACTTAACTAGACTGAATATTTTGTCGAAACATAAGTTAACACTAGATACTAAGAACTGAAGACACTCCTATTCCAAAATACTACATTTCTATGCATGTTACGCCTGATATGGAATATATGCGTCACTAAATATGGACAGTCTGTTGTGTAAGAGAGCTGTTATGAGACTTAATACCTGTTGTCCTTGTTTCATTATGATTTATGATTGACTTCTGGTGTGTTTGCATTTCAGTCACATCTGACACACATTAGTATTTTAGCAATACAATACAATACAGCACAATAAAGCCAAAACAGTTTAACATCTCTTAACGATGTTAAAACACCTCAATCATCGAGGTGACAATAACCCATAACTCTCCAGTCAGTGGAGTCCGTCCTGCGTCTTCTGTGATTCACAGTAATTCAGATGTTTCCACTGAAACACAGAGACAAAAACCCAAGACTCTCCTGTGCCATGCCGTGCAAGATGAGATGATAATGTGAGTCCAATTTTGTTTCTTTCTCCTGGAGTGACTCACATCACAGCAGCAGGTATTGTCACATCATTTGTTATCAGCTGCATCACAGGAAGTGTCGAGGGCGAGTCCAAAGACATGACTTGTGTTGTTAGTGTGGGCGTGTTGCATACTGGTTTCAGGGTGAGAAGACAGCCGGGGATCTTTCTGTTACTCACAGGCGATTTTGCCATCGAAGCTGGAGAGCGCGATGGCGAAGGCCTGCACGGCACACATCGGGTAGTTGTAGTCCAGAGTGAAAATGTCATCGGCTATCCGGCCAAACTGCATCACAATGTAGTCCACTGAAAAAGGCGGGAAAATGTTAGAATAGGTATGTCGGCAGAAAATACATAAATTATTAATATTTATTTAGAATTATAATTTTGATAATGACAGTATAATAGTTATAATATATGGAAGTCCATATCTGCCAATGTACTGGGGAACAAAGATCCTGTAAGTAATTTTAATGAGAACGTTTCTCAAAATGATGACTTTGTAAATGTTACTCATTATTTTGACACACTAAATCATTATTTTGACACACTAAATCATTATTTTGACATACTAAGTCATTATTTAAAGATACTAAGTTATTATTTTGATCACATTGGCAGAAATGAGCTTCTATGTAGATGAAATTCCAAGTGAAAGTTATCAGAAATAAAACACTGTGTTGAAAGCTAACTGTGAATGTTGGCTTATCATATTCAAAATGTCAATGCTAACATGCTAGTGTTTATCAGCTATGTTTACCACGCTGTACATCATTAATTATTAAGTTTGCATGCTAATATAATTAGCACGAAACATAAAGTTCAGCTAACTGATGGGAATGACATCATATTCACAGGTATTTAGTCGTGATCCAAAGTATTGAACAAACTGAAATGTTGACCTGATGATGGCGTAAACATGGTGTCGATCTCGCGATATTTTCATATGTGCGTCCATTAAGAGATATACAAAGTCTCGTGAGATTGACGCCATGTTTACATCCTACCTGCTACATACAACAGTTGACATTTCGGCTAAAAACATGGCGGAAATGGCGTCTTTTGCGGTTAATTTTTAATGTTGCGGCTCACGGACACTTGGATTACACCACACAAGCAGGATGGAGACATTTTGTGTTTGTTTTGTGTTTTTTTTTAACGTTTTAAACTGGGTCACCATTCACTGCACTTGTACTGGATTTGGCTGCAACCCTGTTTTCTGCTGAAACTCCAGGATTGTTTAGTGAACTGAAGATCTTCACCCATCATCACATGGCATAGGGGTGAGTACATACTGAGTGGATGATTATCTAAGAGTGGAATATCGCTTTAAAAAGTCACAGCATCAAAATTATTAAAATTAATCCCGAGGGGAACATGAATAGCTTTACAAAGTTTAACAGCAATAAATAGCTGTCAGGATTTTTCCCCAAAAGCAAAACATGCCAACCACATGGTAGCGCTAGAGGAGAAGTCAGGTGATCACCAAAGTCAGGGTTATTTAATAACCCTGACAACAAGTTATTTTTCTGGCAGCCTTCACAACAGCTTCTTCCCTCAGGCTGTGTGACTCATGAAATCATCCTCAGCACTCCACCAGAAAAAAATTAATTTAATTTTATGACTTAATTAGGCACCCATTTACTGTACTGCATATAGATTTGTGTATAAGTTCTGTACAAGCATCTGATTATATAACTTTGTTTTGTAAAATGATAAATAAATGAATCTTGTAACCATCATTTTGTCAACCTTTATGTCTAATTGTGTCATAGTTTCTTCTGAACTGACCAAGTAGTAGTTTAATTTTCTAGTCTAAATCTTAATTTAAAAAAAAAAAAGATTTTTTTCTTTATTGAGTGTCCTGCTAAACATGATTTTTAAATGTTTGAGCCTTGTCAACAAAACTAAAGAGAATTTCTTGGTGAATTTTGCAGTAAAACTGTTTTGTATTTCTTTGTCTAACAACTTCACATCTACTGTAGTTGTGAACAGAACGGAAGTGCAGGTCAGCATAGATCCTCTATTCCCAAACTGGGGTACATGTACCTCCAGGAGTATGTGAAGTGATGTAGGGGTACATGAATAAACAAAACAAAACTGTGATTTGCAAAATACAGGCATAGATATGTATGGAAGACGATTTAAGACTCCGACTCTCTTAAATTCAACCAAACGTTGCAGAGTTATGAGCGTTCTTTATAGCACATCCTTCTCATTAAACAGTGTTGAGTATTTAAACAGTTTCAAGTTGATTTTATATATGGTTTTATATATATTTGTATGTCTGGAGGAGGCTTACAAACAAGAAAAAAAGGGGTTCAGGACTGTATAAAGTTTAGGAAACACTGCCCTACACAGACAGTGTGGATGCAGTACTCACAGTCTTTGCTGTGGACTATCTGGAAGTTCTTGATAGAGGCCTGGGTGACCCTGCCGTTGAAGTTGAGCACATGAGACGCAGTTTCTTCGTTCCACACGGCGTTTTGTTGTGAAGCTCGATTATATTTTCCATCCTTCTATTCTGGTGTCTTATCAACAAACCGTCACATTCCTGCAGAGAATTGGCAAAACATCAGGAGTCAGAAAAACACCAAGAAAGAGTCGTACGGCTTCAAAATTTGGCCTTGTGTTTTTTCATGATAAACGGACAACACGCCATAAATCAAGCTGTGAGCAGTAACGATATAGTCTGTTGACATTTTGCATATCAGGGGATTCTGGGATGTCTGATTTTGCTTATGAGTCATCTGATGGTTTCATGCACATGAATCAACAAGTCAAGATAACCATGACTGGAGGTGCCTACTTTCTAATCCCACTCATACACTTTGTTAAATTACACTGTCTCATCTACCAATCAAAATCATCTATCATGACGGATGAATGCAAACCTGTTTTTTGTTTTATTGTGATTTGGATGAACTGAGAATTTCACAACACAGGACATACAAGTGTAAGAATAGTTGTGCAACAGTAAACAACTATCTTAAACACAGGAACTGCATGCATAATGGACAAGTAAACACTGGATGTTTCTTCTCTTTTTTTTTAAAAATCCTGTTGGAGACTATAAAGCCAAACGTTCCTTGGGACAGTTTCAGCAGTGGAAACATGGAATTACATAAGAACACATGGGACAGGTGGATGGATGATGAAGTCTGGGCTTTATAGAGCATTTATGATGAGGACGAAATCCAGTGGGAGTTGGAAACGGCGACCCCCAATGATGAGGGGTACGAGAAAATATGCAAGTTAAGCAAGCTGAACATTGTTCACACTGGTAAACAGTGCTGGAAGAAGGTTTAAAGATTAAAGTTATATTATCAAAAATAATGAAGCATGTCCATCACTTTATATGGCGTCATCGTAGTTGTATGGTATAATAAAGTATAAAAATAGCGGTCAGTTTTTTTTTTTTGTTTGTTTTTTTTTGAGTCATTAGACTAATTTGCCTAATCTTTGCTGACATCTAGACTGCAGTGGAAACACAGACAGGCTAAGGAACACTGAAATGTAGTTCCTCGGACTAAAAGGTCTCAGTAGTTTGGGTGGAAATGTTTATAGTTGCACACGAAAATGCATAAAAACTTGTAAAAGCAGCTTTGGCTTCATCATATGTTAACAGACTAATTTGCTAATTAATCTTAGCAGGTCTTTAAAACATGGTAGAAACAGACAACAAGCAGCTGAAGGAACCTTGTAGTTCCTTAAAAAGTAGCTCCTGGGACTAAAAGTTCAGGGTACTTTAGGTGGAAATGTGGTTCAATAAGAGACTGTAATGGAGTTGAGGTGGCCATAATGTAACAACCCAAACACTTTACTATTATCTTTTTCTATTCTGATTTTACTCTATTTTATTTTTCTTTTGGGTACCTACATAGTAAGACCAAGGTGAGACTTGGAATTCAATTTTTTGAATAACAGGCTAATCAGGACTTACTTTTGAAGTTGTTTTCTGTTGTGTGTGTATTTATTGAGGACACAAAACCCTCTTTCTGCACTCTATGTTGTGTATTGCCCCTGGTGACCTGGTCTGTTTAGTAATTTATTTTTCCATTTCGCAGTCTTTATATTCCACTCAAAGCAATGAAAAGAAAAAAATTCTTTCTTACATTTCGTGGTCGTAGAGGTACTCGCTCGTTGTCCTTGTTCATTCCTGGAATGACGACCGTCATCCTTCTGGGTCCTTTCATCCCTAAGACGTTTGTTTCCTGGAGACAGAAACAAGTCAAATCAGGATTTACAAATTTTACCACTTTTGTCTATAAATAAAACGTACCCTAAAAGAGTATTCCTAAAATGGGGTGTTTATGACTTACATAGATGATTCCTGCTAACTCCTGCCGTGCATTCGACATGTCTGGAAGAGCTCTGTCTGGATTCAGAGCGTTGTCAAACACGGTGAACTTAGTTCCCATTAAATTAGACCTAGAAAATACATTAAATAATTAAAAATCCACAGTAAAAGAAAACTTGGCTGATATTACACATTTTTTCTGCTTTTAGATGAATGATTAAATGACTGATTTTTGAAGTTACAGTGTACCTCAGCTTTCCCACAAAGTTCTCTCCCCCTCTTGATAAATCTGTAGCATCAATGGAGATGAGATAATTTGAAGTTGTGCTTTTCTTTCGTTTCCTCCCGGCCAAAAGGAACGTCTAAAAAGAGAAAAAGACAAGTAGTCCTGTTAGATTTAAAGATACAATACACAGCATTCAGCCTCACTAGATGTCAGTAAATAACTATTTGCTATATAGTGGAGTAACAGCCCTGCGTCCACTTTCAATATGGCAGCCTGATGAGTAACTTTTGGATGTTACAGCTAAACAGTGCGCAGAGAAAATATATTTCTGGAAACATTTTAGGTGAGAAACAGTAACGCTGAACAGAACTTGATCTATATTTAAATCACACCGCCTGGTTCAGGGCCCTGCTTCCAGCAGCTCATTTATCATTCTTGTAGACTGTAGACCTCCAGTTGTAAAAGTGTGTAAACTGAGTAAAAGAAAATGTTTTAATTTTTTTTTTTTTTTTAAACTAAAATGTGCATCATAGTCTATAGTTCGGCACCTTTTCCTCAAAATTTGCAGCTGGCAAAGTCTTGAGTCTCCTTAGGATAGCTATGGATGCCAAATCCAAACAAAGAAAAATGCTCAAAACATTTTAGTAAAGGCAAAGCATTTAAAAGTTGCACCTGGCCTAGTTTGACAGTTTGATCTGAGGTTTGTGAGCAGTGTGTGTTCAAATGCCTCTTTATTTTTAACCCCACTAACTACTGAGTAAACAATGATTGCATTTATTTTGGACTGAAATGCTGGTGCTGTACTGCTGCCTCTAGTGGCAGTGCATGTTGCATACAGCACCTTTAAAGAGAGAGAGAGCAATCTAATGTACACAAATCATGTAAAATGTCCATTATAGCACTAAATAAACTATTTAATTAAAGGAACTAACTGTTATATTTCTTATTTAATGGTGTGTTTGATTTTGTTTTAGTCTAAATCTGGCTATGTGTCAATACATAAGGAGAACTCATTGACATTACTGTTTCTCTGATTGCAAAACACACGGATAAAAACATCTCTAAATCCCTTTAGTTTACTTGACTTTACTGTAAGTTATTAGTAGTTCCATTAGCACCAGCATCTCTACTGGCTATTCTTCCTGGGGTTCACTATACATACAATTATATACACCTACACACACTACAACCACATGAAGACCACAAATACAACAGCTGAACTGACTGAATTAAAAACCAAGAAGAAAGAAACAAACTGTCCATCCCTTTTTTGATATTAGGTCAAAAACAGAATTACAATTCCTCCAGAAATCAAAGCAAACTTGTTTTTTTACTTTATTAATAAACATAAATCATTATCAGAATGACCTTCTTATATTATCTATTTATCCATCCTGCACTTTTACCTATTTAACTCCACGAAAACAGGTTAGTAAAATGCATTTCTCATTCTAAGGAGAATTTCTACTTACACCCGGGGTTTATGTTTTATCTACTTTACTCTTTGTTCTTGTTTATAGTTTACACACAGAATTCAATTATGGTTCCTTAAATATTTGAAGATACAGTTTTAACAAAATTGAGCCTAACTTTTATATTCTATGTGTAGTAATGACTTCCACCTGAACTATCAAAGATAAACCTGCTGACCTTCTTTTCGTTGTCGAGGTGAAGGTAATACAGAGGGTAGAGGCTCTTATCCATCCCTCTCTGATCTCGAGTCACTCTGCATTTGACGGTCACGCCCTGCGGAGCCGGCTGCATCACAAACTTCTCCAAGTCGTCAAACTCAATCTCAGGTGATGGAGATCTCTCCTGGTAAAGAAGCATAAATATGTTAATTTTGATCCAACCAACAATGTTTAATCGCTCACACTGACATTAAATGCTGACTGTGTAAATGGCTCAAATGTATTTTGTATTTATGGATGGACTGTACCTTTTTCTTCTTCCCTTTGCCCTTCTTCTTCTTTGACTTTTCTTCTTTTTCTGACTCAGAATCATCACTCTCTTCTGCCTTTGCTGAAATACAGAACAAACAATGTCAGATACTTGTCAGTGACTTAAAAGAATGATAACGTTAGTGGTAAACCTGCCTTTCTTCTTTGTCTTCTTGTCTTTGTCTTTATCTTTGTCTTTGTCTTTGTCTTTGTCTTTGTCTTTGTCTCCTGATCCTGTTTGGAACATGGACGCTGAGCTGGACGTGGATTTCTTCTTCGATTTGGTCGACTTTGTCTCCTCTTCACTGTCGTCACTGTCTGATTTGGCAGCTGCAGAATTTATAAGAACTCTTACTCAACAATAATGACACTGTTTATTGCCTAAAATGTTTTCAACATTAGCATTAAGATGCATGCTGTACTGTACAGTCAGGTAAGCTGTGAGGTCTCATTTGTAATAAAAGAGGGTCTATGGCTTAGAAAAGGGCAAACCATAAAGCTCTGAGTTGTGACAGTTCATCAAAATAAAATCATTAATCACCTTTCTTCTTGCTTTTTGAGTCTTTTTCTCCGTTTATCTGGAACATTGAAGCTGGTTCTTTCTTCTTTTCCTTCTCCTTCTCCTTCGACTTGGACTTTTTCTCTTTTCCATCAGAATCTTTGTCCTCTGAGAAACAAGTAAAATTTCAAAAATGTAATCTGCCCTCGAATGTGATACCAAACTGGAGAATCATGTGAGCACACAGAGAGGAATTTAATCTTTTTTTTCCGAAGGCAAATAATGAACATTTCATTCTTAACTGTATGTATTAGACGGTGGACTTGGAGAGAAGTCTGAAGTGAGCGCAAAACAAAGCCCAAGTGTAATCAATCAGCATGCAAGGATTTGGGACAGATTTGTACGAGCAGAACAAATTTTGAGCATGCAATCCTGATTTTGTGTAGCTCAGTTTGAAATCTGCTCTCGCTGGTTCCTCCAGCTGTTTCGTCAATTTCTGAGCACTCTCTGAGAACATGAGAGGGCCGCTAGGCTTATGTCTGGGTCATATCTTTTACAGTTTAAGTGTTTTCGACCAAGCAAAAAAGCTGGGAAGTACACTGGCAGATCTTTGCTGCTCTCACTCGGAGTTGAGATGCAAAGGAAACAAACTGCCAAAACTGAGAGTGCATAACTTGGAAAATATCTAGATGCCAAACTCTTCGCTCAAATCTAGTGTCGTGTCCTCAAAACCTCGATTACATGACGATACTGTCGGTGCTCGCTCTTAAAAACTTGTTCCACAACGACGAATCAGCCTCAACATGCTTTCTTATCTCGACTGACTGATTTTTGCTCAAAGTTGGTTGTGTAGTTTTGACATTAATGAACTTTAGGAATTAAAAGTGCACGGTTACAAATCTGCTTAGGTATGCACTGGACTGTTTTCTCAAAATATGTTTAATCACTGGTTAAAAAAATGGCTTTGACAGGATAGTGGAAGACTCAGGACAAATCACTGCAAAGAAATTAATATAAAATTCACAGTTTGTCACATTTTTAACTTGCAATAACTTTTTTTTTTTTTTTTTTTGTCACTTTGGGGCCTATGGAAACAGCTGTAAACGCTCACATATCACCATCTTTATTCATATGGATTAATGGTTCTGAAAACCTGATGAATTCAATTCCAATCCAGTCCAAAACTGATTCTCATTTAAGCTCTGATTTCAGTCTAATATGACAGATCTGGCTCTCTAGCTGCTGTGATCAACTATGAACAAATTGACCTTGCAAAGGACATGATGTAATTTCAAATTGTTGAGAGGTTTTCAATGCACATTTTTAACAAAACTGTGATAATACTGAAAACCGTGATAATTTTGGCCACTTTAATCATGATATGAAATTTTCATCTCTCCAAAACAGTAAGATGCAAAACATAGAAGCAGCAGAAAAACAACAGACTGACATATGCTAAAAAGTTCTGTAGAGCTGAGAGGAACCGCAGAGTCGAGTGATAAACCTGTTGGTTCATTACGATGATTGATCCTCCTTATTATAAACAAAAGCTAAATGGTTCATCAGATTAGTAAGATAGACATTGTATCACGAAAACTGATTTCTCAAATTGTAAACTATGACAGAAGTAATGAATGGTGTTCAGATACAGACACATTTTTAGGTTGGTATCCCTTTGCCAAATGTGTTTGTTTGCACTTTGACAAGCTTTATACAATATTTTACTGTATAATCTACAATTCTACACATAAAGCACATAGGGAAATTAAATCAAATAATGAATTTACAAACATGAAAACACTGATATTGTACAAAAGAGAAGCTCATGAAAGTAGCTACAGCTATAAAAACATCTTGCCATAGCTACCATAAAGTAAAGGCTGTCGATATAATTAAATCCGTTTCCATGGTGACCATAAACAGAGCACCTGGCTTTCCTTCACTTCACAGGAGCCACAAACACAAGTTAGAGCAGGTACTCCTGAAGTGACTGACTGATCTGAGGTGGAGTAAGGTCAAGTTAAGCTCTGAGGAAAAAAGCCCTGGACAAGATCCAAGCAAATTAATAGAAAAAGAGCAGCAACACTCTGGGCTATGACATGCTGTAATTTATTACTGAAGTCATAAGTAGCTCAATTAAATCTCTGCACTGACACTCGCTTCATTTTGGCTCAAGTCAAAGGAATAATGAGCCACACTCACATCAGAAGAAGAATACTCTGCTGCCACTGTGTAGTTTGTAATTAATCTAAACTACATGACCCAAAGTAGTACAGGGAGCAACAGAGACCAGCCACGAGAGGATTGGCTATTTCTGTATAGTTATTCTTAATGCCTGCCACTGGGTCAGATTCTCTGTGAAATCAAATGAAACAAGCCTGTGTTTACATTTTTCCAGCCAGAGTTACAGTGAGTAATATGTTAGCCAGTTAAAAACATAGATAATAGATGGATAATTTTTTTGTTGTTGTTGTTGCTATATTTTGTGGGTGCCGCAGAGGAAACACTAACACTTCTGTCAGCAGGGGCCTCCAAAATAAACACAATATGAAAGTTCCTTTAACTACTGAAAACAGAGATTTTAATACAGTTAAAATAAGTACCACCCAACTGCTGCAAACTGTCACTGAAGTAGTAATACTACACCCCAACACTGAGTGCAACTGAAGCTGATGAAAAAGGTTATTTGTTTTGCAGGTATTTGGCGATAAATCAAAGTATTGGGCAGTTAAAATTTTGACCTGATTATGCTACTAACTGAAAAGTCAAAGGACCACAAATTCACTCTGAGGGGAACAGGAATGTCTGTACCACATTTTATGTATTCTAACCTATTCAGTATTCGACAAATCACTCAAAACTACAAATATCAACCTCATGGCGGTGCCACAGAAAAGGTCAGGGGCTCACCAACATAAGTAGAATTCATCCTCTGAGCACCATGAATGTCTGCACTAAATTTCAGGGAAATCTATCCATTCGAAGGAGATATTCACACATCCAACCATCTCAGATGTGTCGGAAAATGTCCTTCAGTCTCATGAAAAGTAATGAAAACAAAATTATATAGCAACCTCTGAAAAAGATATTTCAGTCTGGACAGAAGTGGTGAACCGACCAACCAACTGACACTGTCCAAGGTTAATCATTAGTTAAATTATTCTCTAATAGCAAGCTAGCTGGCTAATCGGTGTTTAATAATAAGGGTTACACTAAATGAGAATGTGTTGTACAGTTTGGAAAAACTAACGTCAAGCGTCTGACATCATTTTCTCCAGACCTCCTGCAGTGGAAAAGTGCCACCAAATGCTACATACAAATCAGGCCAAACATTTCCACTTTTGACTGTAAATATAAAGCAGAATAAAAAAAAAAAAAAAAGAAAATTGTTAGGATTTGACCATTGCGGTTGGTTTAATTACATTTTCCACAGATGATTACTTAAGGGCAAGCTACTCTCTTGATTGCTGTGTTTTGTGGCCTCTGCTACCATGTCAGTGTTTCCACTTACTCACCATTACACAATAAAATCATTTAATCCTCTTAACAACATTAGTCTGGTCTGGTTAATGCCTTTAGAAAACTGCTTTCCTGCTTCTTGCCATACCTTTAGATTTAGATTTCTTCTCTTTGGCAGAACTTGCAGATGGAGAGCTGTCCTTTGTTGTCTTTTTCTTAGTCTTCTTTTTGGGGGTGTCTTCATCGTCATCATCATCGTCGTCGTCATCCGTGCCTGAATCTGCAGGGGTGGAAAACATATTTATTATTCACATTAGAGTATTTTTCGCTTATTCGTATGGAATTTAATTAAAGTAATTAAAAGTAATTATAGTCTTAAAGGTTTACACGCTGCTCAGACTACTAGTGACGTACCTTTCTTTTTCTTTGGAGCACTTTTGGCTTTCTTTTTTGGCTCTTTTTCTTTTTCCTTTTCTGGCTCGTCTTTATCTTTTTCTGGTTTCTTTTTCTTCACCTTCTTTCCATCTGTAATATTGATAAAGGAAATAGTGGTGCAACCAAAGTGGTTAGATCACAGCGGAGATGGAAAAGCACACAAAATATCACAATTTGTCATCTGCTTGTAGGAAATACTTAAAATATTATAGTATCTTTAAAGGACAGTTCAACCTCAAAATCAAAAATACACATTTTTCCTCTGGCATGTAGTGCAATTTATCCATCTATTATTTACAGAGCCATAATAAACTGGAATAATTTACCCCTTAATATTCGCCTGATAAAAAATACATAACCTTTAAAAAGAATATGCAGAGGTCTCTATTGGCATGCAGATGACAGACTGAATAGGAAGTATAACTGTGCTGATTTTCAATTGTGTTTTGCTTCATATGAGTTGCATAATTCTCTTTCTGTTCAAGAATTTTAATCAATTAATTAATCCTATATTTTGATTTTTAATAATACCTTTACCTAAATATACATGCAGTGTTAACTGGCTGATTGTATGGATTATATTGATGTATTTTTTATGTAATATGTTTCATGTAAAGTGGTGTACAGTATGTATTGTATGTTAGATGTGGACCTCAGGAAGACTAGCTGAATGACATGGCATCAGCAAATGGAGCAGGTGTAGTCTAGTAGAAAGAAAACAGTTCCTGCATGAAACTGCACACACAACACAGTCTGTGGATTATCTTGAGTAAACGGGTAATGATTTTTGGAGGGAGATATCGCTCTACGATTCTGTTATATGGAGAGAAGGCAGACATCTCTACACCCGATATCTCCAAAACTCAGTAACTCACACCAAAGCTATCTCGATGGATAAATAACACCACAGGTAGGAGGGAAAATATGTATTTTTGTCCCATTAAAATTCCTCACTTTGGATGGCAGGACTCTCCTCCTCTGATGCGTCTTCATTTTTCTTGGTCTTTGTTTTTTTGGGCTTCGCCTCTTTTCCATTCAGTTTTGCTTCTGTAGAGCCATTCACCTCCTCTTTCTTCTTTTTTGGCTTCTACAGATTTTCTTTAAAGATGCAAAACACATTAAGAGGTGAGACTCATAGAAGCAGGGCAGGAGAAGAGAGGAAATATGCACAGACAAAATAAAAACTGGACAGACAGAATAATAAATATTTATAATAAAAAAATAAATAATTGTTTTATCAATAATAATAAACTCACCATTATAAAGTCAGATGTGTAGGGAAGCAAGAGGTAGAAAGGAAAAAGTGAAATTTAGAAGAACTATATTAATATTGTTGTAATAATATATTTTAGAACAAATTAACTTTATGTTCAATGGTTCACATTAATTCAGAATATCATCACATTAGTGCAGTAAAACCGTCATATTGTAACAGTGAATGAGGTAAAAAATATATTTAGCCTCTAGCAAAGCTGTATGCTAAGTTACTAATATCAGCTTGTATTTATAGTTCAGGTACAGGAAGTGAAAGGTGCTGCAGGTCATGAGGTAATAACAGTGATACGATGCATGCAAACATACATTTTCTAGAACTGAATAATCTATTACTACTACTACTTTTGATAATACAGTTTTATAACACTCCAAAAAAACAAGTTTTGTAACTGTTTTATGTAACTTGCTCAGGCCTCCTCCTGAGCACTAAGACTAACTTAAAATAAATACATGACAATCTCAGTAGATCGCAGTAAATCACACACACAAGTGTGTGTGTGTGTGTGAACACACTTCACACATAAGACTTCTTACATCATATATTAGACGTAACAAAATAACAACAATTCAACTGCTTTATGAAAGAAATAAATGGGGAATCCACTGAGGACACTATAAGGAGACAAAATGCAAAGAAAAGCAAAGTATTTGATGGTCATTTTGGTAAATGTGCTGTCTGTTGTTCTGTATTTAAAATAAACAGCATTTCTCCATATTTCATTTAAATGTAAATTCAAATCTCTCTCCAATTTGCTTTTTTCCCCTTCATTGCATTAAAGATATGGTAAAATTTCATCTGTCTCGTCTAGACAAAAGCTTAAGATAAAGTCCGAAGGGGGCTCATATCCTTGACCCTTCGTCCTCCCACACAATATCCATATCTGTGTTTTTACATGCAGTCATCTCCATGATGATCTTTGTATCCCAAACATTTCACATAAAATATATTCATGTTATAATGAATAAAAAGGGAACCAAGTTATAATTTCACTGAGCATTTCATAAGTGTGAGCAGTCTGATGACTAAACCTTTGTCCAAAGTGACAGGGACACCGTGTCACCATCCAAGTCACAGAGAAGGAGGTCAGTGTGATTGCGGCCAGCGGAGACAGTAAAGGTAATCCTATTAGACGCAGATCCTGCATGATGGAGGTCTATTTGTGTCCACAACTCAGAGTTGTCGTAAAATGTAATTTTACAATTCACAAATGAGAATATTTGTCTATAATATTTTTCTACTGAACAATAAAAAAGGCTAGTTTAAATATTTTTTAATTAGTAATTTTTCATTGTTAATTTCTGTCTTTTCTAGGCTCAAACACTTTGAAAAATCATTAGAAAACTATTTTGTCTTGCCGCTGAGCACTGTCAAACACTTGGTTATGACTCCAATCAAAGCATGTTTGTAAAATCTTTTTGACTACTCCCCCTACCTAGACCCTCATTGAATTTATCCATTGGTTATATGTTTTGTAACTGGCCTGTTGAACTGCATGTAAATTGCCTAAGACAATTTTCCTCATTGTGGACAATAAAGCTCTAATCTAAGGGTGTCAAACATATGGCCAGTGGGCAAGGATTGGTCTGCCAGAGGGTCCAATCTGGCCCAATGGATGACTTTGCAAAGTTTGAAAGTTGCAGAGAAGTTATTTGTTTCATTTATTAATTTTTCAATAAAATGCACCACTGTTCATGAACTGCAATTATTTTTTATTTTTACTTGAGACATCTCAGGCTGTTCATCCTTTCCATCATCTGTTTTGTAAACCCTAACCCTAGCCCTGTGTTTTTTTCAGATTGTTTGCCCTCTTCACACTAAAAAAGGTTATTTTGCAATGATTTTACTGATCTCAGCCCACCTGAGACCAAATTGCGCTGCGTGTGGCCCATGAACTAAAATAAGTTTGACACCTGTCTTCTAACTAGCCTAACTTATGACCTAACTTAACCTAACTTAAACCAACCTAAAATAAAGTATCTAGAACTCTGCTAGTGACCTTTTTGCATTACTTTGTAAATTCTGGATGATGCACATGTTGCCCAATTATTGCAATTCACTGAGAAGATTTGAATGTAATGAACAGATTTATGAAATTATAATCCAATAATCACCTTCACCTACTGTAAAAGGAACAAAAGAGAAGATTTTGACTAAGTTTGTTTGACAGTTAGCTCAAAAGAAGCTGATTAACTGTTCATGCATGTGGTAATTTCAAAGTAAACAGAGTAGGCAATAAAGAAGGAAGGAAATGTTGCAGTTGCATTTGGTTTGGACAGCACTGTAAGTGGTTTGGGTGACTGGATTACCGACAGCCTTCAATCCCTCATGCATGCTTTTGCACATGCATTGTTCAACAGGCGAGCTCCATACCTTGGACATTAAGATGCAATTTAATGCTGTAGCTTCCTAAAGGATTTTTTTTCCAGTTTTAAGGTCCTTTCTGAATATTGTCTCTGTTGATAACCCATCTCACTGTACTGCAATACTTCCTCTGCTGGTGTTTGTGTACAGAGCAGTTACCTCACATGTGGGTCAGAGATTATTCTCTACGTAATCATTCTTCTAAATGCCTTTGATTCAGATTTAGATAACTTAAGAATTCTACATCACAAACCTCACACAAAGCAAACAAAGACTGAAAAATATCTCATGAATGCATTTCACCTCAACTCTAAACTCTACATGAGCAGCCCAGCTGTTAATATTGTTGTATGACAACAGCTAAAAGTATTATTTGACTCTTAAAGTGAGTCCTAAAGTAACCTTTGTTATCCCTGAGGTTTCATTCTCCAATTATCATTACAAGTCATCACTTGGCAGCTGAATGAACACTGAGAAGTAATCTTATTTGAAAGACAATTTTAAAAAAATCCACCAAACCACAACCCCACCCTTTTTTTTTTTTTTTACCTTCTCTGCAGACATGGTGTTGGCCTCAGACTTCAGCTCTACCACTGCTCCTCTTTAGAGGTGAGAAAATAAAAAAGCAGGCGTCTGAGCTGAGATAATGAAAGAGTGAGAAGGCCCTGTACTCACTGCGTCTCCATCAGCAGAAAGTTGTTAATAGGATTTATGTGTAAAGCCATCTGCTCTGTAGAAACACGTCAACGGGAGAAACCAACAAAGGCTCAGGAGGAGGGAGAAGATTTGTTTATCACGTGTGTGTCCACTATATCCAGAGACCTCAAACTCATCTCTGTGTCCAGGACACTCATGTCAGCTTCACACAGCTGACACACAGATTTTTGACCTTTTATTGTTTCCTTCACACCAACTGTCTTATATGGCAGACTGCCAGCAGTGTCTGTAGCTAAAATCGAGCCTCAGTAGATGGAAAGGAATTGTAAATCTTTTTTGTTATTTAAATTTAAATAAAAGATTTACCTGAACTTTCAACTGTGGGGCTGAATCAGAATCCTCATCCTCTTGAATCCTGGGACAAAAACAACGATAAATACACATCATTAATTAAATGTACTCATATTGTATCTTTGCTTTTAATTATCATCAAAATTCCATCATTTATTACAATCGTGACAGTCTATCAAAAACTAAAGGAGGCTTTTATTTTGTTACACAGTGTATGATTGCTAATTAACTGCAAATTATTTTCCTGATTAATAAATTAAATGTTAAAAAGTGTTGCATAAAGTGTAATAATAAAAAAGGTCAAGCACAATTTTCAAAACTATATATGTTTAATATCATAGAGTCAAACAAAATACAGACACTCACTGATAAATAGTTTTGTTGGGCAAAAAACAAATGCTGAAACACGTTTGTTTTGTTTCCCCCCACAACAAACAAGAAAACGATTTTAAATTTGCCAGTGAATGCAAGTATTTTGCTTGCATTTGATCCTTACTATGACTGTGTACTCAATATATTAATAAAGATTTGAGAGTTGTGTGCACTGCTACATTTTATAGTAGCATAGAGGACAAAGAAACCAGCAAATATTGACATTTGAGAGGCTAGAACCAGTGAATTTTTAGTATTTCTGCTTAAAAAAACAACACATTGATTGTTTGAACAAGTTGCAGATTGACTGTCTGTTTGTCAACTAACTAGTTAACTAACTGTTGCATCTCTAACCTGTAAACTGGGCTGGTTAAAGAAAAAAATATGTTTGAAAAAGTATGTTCACAGTCATTCATCATCACTTTTTTAACTTTGTGTCACCTGTTCATTCAGTAATGTAACTGTCCAATTGCACTTTTATGCCATAACAACAATTGTGGGTTTTTTATTTTTATATTTTTGTATTGCACGCCAATGCCTATTCCTGTATATTACATTATGTACATATTAGATGCTTTAACATACCTGTGTCTGCATGTATTTGCTGTTCTGTTATTTTCAGTGTACGCCATTAAAATAAAATTTCTAGTATATAAATATAGTTCTATTTATCCATCCATTTATCCAAGCTTCTCATGTTACCCTTCACATTGCTGAGTGTGCTCTGTGGTACAAAGTCATTCTTTAATCAATAGGTCACATAGGGTATGAGGAACTGGACCTAATTAGGTCTGCTGGGCAGCAACGATTAAAGACTTCCCCTGATACTTATTGGTTTAGCACCACTTGGCGAGTACCAGAGGAAACTGGGCGCAGAAAACCACAAGGCCTCAGGCAGGCCTCATGGACGACACGAGGGGGACATCAAACACTTGGAAGACGGCCTCATATGAAAAAAAGCAGGAAGGACTACGCATGCAACTGAATATTTGTGTATTGTTGTGTGTTAATACTGACGTACCTGTCCTGTGTCCAGGCCTCTTTCACGATGTGATTGTGGAGGGGCATGGCTGACGTGTGAGGAGGTTACATCCGGATTGTGACCTTAATGAGCAAACATGAGAAAGAGATTATACTGACAGAGGGATAACCAATGCAGTTCACTGCATTCAAACTGATATGTGAAGATATATTCGTATGAACATAAAAATATGCATTAATACAATCTCTCACCAAGTATGCAGTGGTTTTTCTTGGCAGCGGAGTCTCAATCCAGCTTGTGAATGCCCACAAGGCTCCATAAACATCCTGTAGCCCACAGCGGGGTCACATGACCTGACTTCTAAGAGGATTTTTAACAAAGCAACAGGTCCCCCCATTGACTACCACAGGACCAGGACGGCCGACCCTTTAACTGGGATTACTCTAATCAGCTACTCACCATCTGTGAGTATTTCTAGGATTTTCATAGAAAAGCTGAGGACCCTGCCAAGAAAATTAAAAATGGGCTTGTATGCAGGACTGGGCAATATATTAATTTTATATTGATTGATATCCTTCTGTCTTGAAATGGTGGAAGTGTTGTCTTTTCGTGGTTTCGAGGCTGCGCTACAGTAAAGTGAATTTTCTGAACTTCCCAGATTGTTCTAGCTGTTATATTATTTGCCTTTACCTACTCAGTAATTATATCAATATTGATATCTAATTATCAAAAATGTCATGTGTTAAAATTTTGTGAAAGCACCAATAGTCCCTCCAACATTGTCACAATATTGATAAAGATATTTATTGACTGTGATATTTGATTCTGTACTGTGAATAGAACATTTGCCACGACATGAGATCCATGTGATTCCCAGTTCATTACTGTCACCTGGCAGGTCATTTCCTAATTTAGCAGACATCACAAACATCTCATATTATAGATATTTATGGAATATACCATTATATCTAACAGACTTTGATAACTGAATGACTCAGAATGTTTAGAAGCTGTGAAGAGTCTGATAATTTCACTGAGAATCAACTCTTCATTTTTGATCAGCAAGACATGTAAAAGTGGTTATTGTTAAAACTGACAATTGTGAGCAAAACAATTGAGAAAATCTAAATCTGTTGTGAACAAGTGTTGTGATCATACTGGAATTTCTACCTTCCATATGATACCTTGAAGTATCAATATTCGATATAATTTTTGATACCATCGGGAAAAAAATGACTCAACACTGAGGGCATAAAATTTTTATTAAAAACTAGTCAGACTAGCTCTGACTAGTCTGACAGGCATGAACTGATGAAGCTTCTTGGATGAGAAGCGAAACGTCTTCAATAAGACTTTTAAAGAAGTCCAGTTGCTTTCGATTTAATCTTTTCCTGAGATTACAATGACCTGGACGAATGAGAACATTCACGGACAAAAACAAGGTTATACATACATATATATATATATATGACAATCAATTAATTGGTCTGAGCCATTTTTTAAGGAAAAAATGTGCAAAGTCTCTGATTCCAGCTTCTTTAATGTAAATATTTTCTGGTTTCTTTACTCTTCTCTGACAGTTAACTGAATATTTTCAGACAAAACAAGATATTTGAGGACGTCATGTTTACACTGATCAACATTTTTCAACATTTTCTCACATTTTATAGACCTACTAATCGATTAATGGAGAAAATGATCAAATGAAATTAATCAATAATGAAAATAATCGTTACAGGAAAGACTTATAAAACAGGTCCAAACATGTGGAGCACACGAATGTATGTCTCCATGTCCTCTTTCATCATCATGTCTTGTAACATCTGTTACGTAGTTTTTCGTCTCTTGTAGTCTTGTTACCGTACATCACTTTTTTTATCTTATTACATCTCTTGTTATATCATTTGTCATGTTGTTACATCATTTTTCATTCTCATTACGTCTTGTTACATCTTTTACGGGTTTTTCTGTATTATGTCTTTTTCGTCTTATTGTGTCGTTTTTGTTGTTTTTCATCTTGTTACATCTTTCTAATATTGTTATGTCCTTTTCATCCTTTTCCATCAATTTTCATCTTGTTACGTCATTTTACCTCTTTTCCAGTGTACTTGAAAATTAACATTTTGACACATTATAGATCTACTAATTGATTCATGGAGAAAACAATCAATAGAATAATTGATAATGAAAATCGTTGCAGGAAACACTTGAAAATAGGTTGTATGTCTGTGTGCTCCACATATTTGGACCTATTGTTCAACTGACAAGATTGTGGCAGGACTAATTAGTCGATTAATGGAGACAATAATCAGCAAATTAATTGACAATGAAAATAATCGTTAGTTGCAGCCCTAGTGTTGGTCCTGCAATAAATCGGTATTGAAGGCAATTCAAATATTCAGTACTGATATTTATTTATATATCGATATTTTTGACAACATTATTGTGAACAACAAACTAACTGTTCAGAAATATGACTGTATTACTTACAAAAACGTATTCTCATTTAAGAATTGAACCAGAGCGAATGAATGAAACTGTAATATAATCTCCATTTGCACTGATGAAACAACTTGTTGGCCTGTATTTGACCAAGTGCGCAACAGTGTGAGCCTGAAGCAGCTGGAAAGCTTTAAAATACGGCATATGAATTTCCCTGACTCACTAGAGATGAACACAAAAAGTGTCAGTGCAGTGCATTCTAAACAAAGTGTGATTTCTTCAGTTGACCACCAGATGCTGCTGTACCCCAAGAGACAGCAAACAATGCAAGAAGCAGCTGTGAGGCACCAGGGGGCACATGGAGGTACTGTTATTGAGTTCACGCTTACATATTTAAAAAATGACTGACTAAACCTCAACGGTAACATTTGAAAAGGTTTTTAAAATATAATTATCCATCGTAAAGGTGGTTTCCTACAACCTCAAATCCCACCTCAGTCCTGTCTGGTTGTGGTCTCAGAGCTCACAAGAGGAGATGGGAGGATAGTAATAACAGCTGAAGGGAACAATAACACATGCAATAGGAAATAAAGAAGGAAAAGTAGTGTGTTTTGTAGTTTTATAAGGCCAGACTCTTTGTCTCTCTGCATCACAGTGCTGCTCACGCTGTCCAGTCTGCTGACTGTTGAAAAGGGTCTAGACTAATGGCTTTGCTGGCATTTCTGCAAACGCTTGACAGTAACATGGCAGTTGGCAGGCGGCCTAAGGAAGGCCAGCGACCTCAAGGGAGCAGTGGAGAAGCCATCAAGATCTTAAAGAGACAGAAACTTTGGTGAGTTTCTCACCATACACTATGTTTCCAATCCATTTTCATGTCAGTTGTGTTTTATTACTGCGAGGAAGATGGTAAACATTGTTGAAGCAATGAGAAGCAGCAGGAGTTATAGCAGAGAGGCTGTAAAACCAGCTCTTACTATACCAACAACTGTAACAACAAGCCTGAATGAAATGAAAACACATTAATCAAAGTTATGTTGAAACAGGGAACATTCAAAGCAGTTGTGCAAACATGAATCCAACAAGAATTATGTTGAATACATAAAGGTAGGGCTTCCAGTGGCAGTGACCTGTGTTTGAGGAGGGGGTATGATGATGATATTTTAGTTCACCCATGGGTTCAGTGCTGAAACAGCACGTTGTTGAGGACGTGAACCCGCTGGCACAGTAAAGCCGGGTGAATCATCAACTCAAGAGAGGGCCCATATCTCAGGAAGGACAAACAATGAAGACGAAACAGGAAAATGTGGGGTAAATGAATCCATCCCCAAAGGAAGGATTGTTCATGGAAGGTGGAGGGGTGGAGGAGAAGACAATGGCAGGAGGTCCATTCATTATAAATGGAAAGATGCTATTCAGGAGCGAAAATAGTCTCTCGGGTTGTTGATAAAATTAATCTCATACTGTTGGTTCAACAAGGTCACATCCTGAAAAATGGAGGGACAAGTTTACTATTCTTAGATTCTTATTACTGCTGTGGAAAAAAGCATTAATTTTGGCCTGAGGGCGGCACGAAAGGAAAGTGTGGTTATCAAATCAAAAGGGTTGCTCTCTGACAGTTTTCATTAGCAGCAGCTTTATTCACGTCACATCAGCCACTATAAGCTAATGTTAATACAGTAATGTAAACTATTTTTGACGTTTTAATGTTAGTATATTAGCACTCTTTTCTGTTTTCCAAAATTTACCACTACTAAGTTAAAGAGGAAATAACGTTTCAACTCTCCCCCTTGCTTTTACAGTGGTATTATTGTTTGTGCTGCTGTCACAAAGACAATAATGTATGTTTCTCCCAGAGCCTAGCTCTGTAGAGAATAGATCATCACTACTGGAAGTAAGAGAGAGAAAAAAGCATATTCAGTGAAGATGTAAAATAAAGCTATTCTAATGATGTGCATTGTATCGTAACATATTGTGAGTTACGTTACTCAATTACGCTATTATTGATTTGCACAAACAAGTAACTACAGCAGGGTTTGGCATCATGGAGGAGGGGGAAGTAGAAGAAAACATTAGGAAAAAAAATAATGAATTTTCTCATTAATTAATAATAATCTACAATGAAGATATCGTTTTCCTGGGAAAAATCATGCCCAATGGCAAACGAATGAATGAACGAATGATGAAAGCGAGGCTTTTAGCCACCCAATCTAAACACTCATGGTGTCATTATTTTATAGCCATTACACTGTGCAATCAAGATTTACTTCTTAATGATAAGTTAATGCAAAGAATTTGTCCATTTCCACTTTACAGTCAGCGAGTTTAATGTGAAATAAATTCTCAGAAGCCATTTCAGAGTTTCCTATGAAAACATTAAAAGTTACAAAATCCACCCATTACCTCTGGAACCATTTAAAAAAACCCAACTATTTTGGTTCCCAAACTAATTAAACCTACCTGAGAGCTACTGGCCATTGTGTCGTCAATGGACGTTATGAGAATCTCATAACTAAATTAAATGTTTTATATATTTTGATATTTTATTTCAGTGTATCACAACAGTGAAGGAGTTTATGTGAACTTTAATACCTAGTTAATTTTCATATGTTGACATTTTCTGTTACTGTTGCATGCTATGCTATCAATAATCTCAAAGCCTCTAAACTGAGGTTCATGAGAATTTGGTGATTTGTTTTTTAGGTACTCTGTCGCTAGTGCTGATCAATAATTTGTATGTTCATCCATATTTTTGTAATTTCATATGAACATGTGCTAAAACACAGCGAAAGACTGCTTCAAATGCAATGACTGAGACACATCTATTTATTTACATGCACAATGCATTCACATTCAGCATGCAAACATTTGATCTATCAGATGGAGCCCTGCATACATGGTTCATGCATTTTATACCATTTGGCCAATCAAGAGCTCCAGCAAGCAATAACCTCAGATTAAATGGTGTCAATTTGGTTGGAACCGCAAGGTTTGTCAGCATGATCAAGGAAATCGTGACTGATAAAGACTTGTGAAAAAGAAAAGCACCTATGGTATTTATACATTTATTCTGGCTAGATGATGTGTGAAAACACCCAAACAGCTGTGGCAACTTCCGAAGGAAAGAAGCTAATATGCACACTTCAGTATTTATTTATTGCAATTAAAATCATCATGATAATATTGAACAATGTTTTTGCACATTGTAGATTTTCCTCATGTCGTGAAAGCCTATCTGTAATAAACTGAGTTATTAGACAAGTGGAATTTTAAACCTGTAGGTGACATGAGATGAAAAGTCACAATGTCTAAACACTGTCGACACTACAACTCCTGATTTAGCTAAAGAAGTAAATTCATGTGATCTAATCAAAACTTCACATAAATAACTGTAGTGCTTAAATTATACAACTGCACTTATACTATATATATATTTGTAGTCCTTCTGAAGGGTCCCCAGGTTTCCCATTTTGTTAACCTGTATTTGAATTTTCTGTTGCTATTTCAGGAGATAAAGTATCAGGCTTCTACTCCACTCAACACAAAATTTTCTCTCTTTGTACACATGTGGTCACTGGACCACCAGGACTGCCTTGGTAAGAGGACAAGAGACATTGCTGAAATAAAAGTTCCCCATGAAGGCTCGAGGAGCAGTTCCAAATCTAATAAAGAGCAAATTGAGAACACTCCTTCACTCGCTCTCTTCCTTGTTAATAAAATCTTCCCAGCAAGGTACGATGGGGATCGTATGATGGCTGTACAACTCATAGTGCATTATGTGTCCTTATTGACCCATAAGAGAGAAACACTGTAAGGGAGGCCATTGAAATACACAATAATGTGCACAATGCACAGTCAGTAGTGATGACGTCACTGCTGTAGTGTAAGCAGACTCTTGACTGGATGGTCCCAGAGGAGAGACACAGTCCGCAGACAGTGGCGCCATAGAGACCATTAAGGTCAACTCAATCTTTAAAAGTACACTTACATAGATGCAGATGCATACAGATGTGAGCACATATGCATCTACACTCGGTCTGGGTATTGTTTCCAATACCAGCACACTTAAAGTGATACCGATACCAACAGAGTACTTCATCTGATGCCTTTGTTCCTACTTCATCTGATACCCACTACGTAAATGGAAGCACTCCTTAAATGATCCACACGCCAGTTATCAGACGTCACAGGCGTGTAGCTTATTTAGCAAACTTTAGAATGTTTTGGTGGTATTTTGGCACACTGAACTGACAACTCCGTCAAATACACCACATTTGACTTCACCACACCACAGACTGCATGGGTTTGTAGCTGCTGCGATAGTGGACCAATCTCACATCACATTAAATCAAAGAACCAGGGATAGACAATAATATTTTTAAGCCCTCACCCTACGGGCCACCAAGCCCCTAAAGTTGGTAACCAAAGTACATTTTTGGTAAACAGATAGTTGAGCAAACTAGTAGCACACACTGCACCAAATTACGAATACGTCCTTTGTTGTGCCGTACGTATACTAGTCACTTAAACTCCTGCTTCCATCCACTCCAAAAAAAGTTTGTTGTCATTTAGATGTTTCATAGTCCACTGTGTTCCTGGTTCTTCTGCAGTGCTCGTGTAGGCAGTTTAAATAGGCTCATTAAACGAATACTTCAGTACCTAAAAGGCGCAAAGAAATCAGGACTTTGTGGAATATTGGTGAAGGCTCAGAGTACGGGGGTAAAACCAGGTAGCTACAGGGGGGCACCAACGTGGAATATTTGGTAGCCACAGAGTAACTTTTGAAGTCACGGGCCATCGAGGGATGGTTAATGTTGATGTTGAACCTCGAGAACACTTGTGCTGATTAGCTGCGCACAAAACCATATATATATATAGTCATTTTTTCTAGATGTGGTTACAAAAAGGATCAATTGCAGGTATTTGGTTGTTGAGAATCATTTGGTTGATAAAGTAAAACTGAATAAATCTGCTATCAAATAAAGATCTGAAATATTAGAGAGTTTATTTTCACTCACATGTCCAATATTCAAGTATATGTATTAAATATGTAGGCCTTTATGTCTTTATCTCTTTCATAGGCTGTTCAGTACTGTCAGAGAATATGCAATATGTTGCTGTGAAAACAAAGCTTTGGTTGAGGAGGGAAAAAAACACATTTGGTATTGTTTAGTATTCACAATTTTTTGTTTTTTTTCAATAAATATTAAGCAGTTAATTGATGGTTAATTTTACCAATAACTAATTACAGAAAGTAGTGATACCTGACCCTAGTCTACATTGCCACAGACATGTGCACATGATAGAGGTGTGACTGATCAGATGCACAAGAGCATACTGATAACTTTGTGGACAGTTTTCTCAGCTTTTATTGTATCAAACATCTGGAGGAGCATGTTTACACATAATATTCTGTGTTTGGGGCAGTTTCCTGCAAGTACAGTATGCTGCTGCTTACTGCAAACTCCAAAGACAAGCGTGTTTTTTACAACCTCGGAGAGAAAGCAGTTGTTTTCTCAATTTTTACAACTTACAGAAAGTAGAATGTGATCTTTACACCCTTTCCAATACATAGATAACAGTGTGAAGGTTCAGTACTTATTCTGGAGTACAATACCAGTAGTTTACAACTTTGACAGTCTCACTCTCATTTCAGAGTTTTAAAATAATTTTTGGCACTTTTTATCATGATTTCAGGTGGTGCTATATGTGGCAAAGTGTCTCAGAGAATGGTGCCCTCCATTTAACACCTGCACAGAGAGGTTTCACAATAAGAGGGCGAGCTTCACTTTAACCTACTTTTGTGCACTTCATATCATTGAGTGCATTAGTCTTTAAAACTATTCAGTGTAAATGCTGCAGGGAAAAAAACGTGGCAAAAAACCCAGCACATTTGGACCGCTATAAGGAGCTGAGAAGGAAGCAACGTGGAAGGTTAGATGAGAATCCCTGAGCCACTCAGAGCAGAAATAAAGGCAAAGCAGCCAGAACCTTGTGTGAACTGCAACACAAGCAACGCTGAGCCTCGTGAGAGCTTGACACACATCTGAAATGGAGGACAAAGTATCCAGGAAATAGTGCTGTAGCTTGCATTTCCTATTCTCTGGGTGTCTGTGATACAGACCAGCCTCTCCAGAGCGATCCGGACTACCGTGGATCTCTAACAGATGCCTTAACGACAGAGCTGGCCCGAGCTGGCACTACCCTGAGAGCAGAGAGTAAAAGTCCTGAGAGCGGTCACTGCCCCGAGTCCCCGGGAGAGAGAAAGAGGGTGGCTGCAGAGGGAGTGCAGAGAGCCAGCACTCCCCTTGGAGACTTGTCCCCTCCGTTTTTCTGAAACAGGCAGTGCTCTTTTGAAACGGTGCCAATGGAGGCTGGCCCAAGTCCTCGCAGCTGAAACTTTTACAAGCTCAGTGTTCGCAAGCAGGAAGAGAAAGACAGAGTTGAGATTTGTAAAGGGAGTTTGCAGCTTCTCTCCTCTTTTTCAACCCGCCTGCTGAGATGTCAACGCAGTGATTCATGCTTGCTTTTTGTGGGCATTTAAACTACAGATTCTTCAAGAATATGCACAGAAATGCACTGAAGAGAAGAGACTGCATGAGGAGGATTTAAAGTATATGTGTGGAAATAATTGCTTAAAAAAATGAAGAGTCTGTGACGTCACACAGGAAGCTGTCTTGGATATTGCCTGAGGAAAGATACTGAGTGTCTGTGGCATGGACAAATTTGAAAATTAAAGCCCTATTCGAGACAGGCGCACTGGATTATTTTAGTGTTTTTAAATTCTCGATGATGCTCCACAGGAAACTTTATCTTTGGAGTTGCTTGTTCCCAGAGATCGGCCCTTCCTTTGCCCTTATTTTCGCTTGACACACTTTGTTACATGAGGATGTATTGTGGTAAACATCCCAGACCGCTCGTTTGGTTCGCTGTGTTGACAGTAAACACTGATTTCCACTCACTAGTACAGTCGAATTAAATCAGAACGTCAGCGGTTACCATTCTTTTACCCTGCAACAAATTTGAATAAAAACACAGGCAGGTGCAGAACAACTAAAGACGTGCGGAGTGACTACCGAAAATGGGAACTGTGAGGCATGTACTCCCTGGGAATGTTGCCAGCTGCTGACAAAAGGCTTTACTGCACGGCTCTGAGAGAAGCCTTTAACTCATTTGCTCTGAAATGCTTCAGGAATATCAGGCACTGAATTGTTTGGCCAACTGTAGATAAATCTGTCAAACTTTTTGGCTTTGTTACAAGACAGCATGTAAGTACTCACTTCTGATTCCTTTATTTCTCTGTCTGTCTCTGTGCTTCTTTCCCCACTCCCAGTCCTTAATCCTACAGTGAAGTGAGATGTCTATTTGATGACATATAATCTACAGTTCATGTGACTGCTCCCCTTTGTGTGGCAAGTGAACTCTATGCCTTTGCCTTAGAGAAAACTCACTGTACTTTCATGCATATTCCAGGGACACTTCGTATCTTTAGTAGGAGCGCATACAGTAAGCACAATTTTGCGACTTTGTGATTTCTTTTCCTGCCTCCCCTTTCTCCTTGCTGTCTCTCCCTCTTGGCAGCGGGGCAAAAGTGGGCAGGGAGAGAGGAGGGCATGGCCCAGAAACTGCTCTCAAGCCCCAGCCCCTGTTCAAGTGGGGTTGCTCGCTGGTACACTACTCAGCCTTTCCCTCGTCTTGCAGGCAAAAGAGAGAGATGTGGAAGTGCATTCTTGTCTCATTTCTAACCCACCTTTTTTTTTTTCTTTTTGCGCCGCCACCACGGCCTAATTCTCTGCGGCTGACCTGTACAAAAAAAACTCACCTCCAGGTATTTCTCATTTTTTGATTCTGCCTTTGTTTGGGCCTTGATATTCCTCTTTGTACTAAAGTCTCCCTTTATTCATATCTGTTGCACTTTTACACCTCTTTTACGGTCACCTTCCACACTGTACACGTGTCTGCTTTGCTTGCACCGAACACAATGACTGAATCTCCACTGCTTCTGTTTGATCGAGACGGTTATAAATAATGTCGCTTATCGGATTAAATGCATTAAGAAATAATGACCAAAGCATTTGTGTATAGTTACTGTAATGAGCAGCCTGTTTACACAGCACGATTTGATAAAACACATGCCCTGAGCAAAAAGAAATTTAACTGGTTGTGTTACTGCCTCTTAAAGTACAAGCCTGTAATAAAAAACAATGTTTAAGCATAATTTACAGCAAGTCGGAGCCTAAAGACACTACAGCTCAAAACAAATTTCACCCCATCAAAAGTGATTATTACCTCAAAGTTTCAAACAGGAAATTCTCAGAGATAAAAAGGTGTTTAGACCTTTTTTTTTATTAAACATTTTGGTTTTTGTGTTGCAGGATTGTTACGTATACATGCGAGAAACCAGACGCAACATAAAATATCCTTCAGCTGTATTATGTGGCTAATGTTCACCATGTATTTTCACCACAAAATGAAAAAGGATCCCACTAGCGTTTTGAAAAAATATGCAGTTTGTTTAGCTTACAGGAAAATCCTACATGTTTCGTTAGTGTTCTTGAATGCTGCTGTTTGATAGACCTGTTCACAAACCAGTATGAACCAGATCCCTCTGTTGGAAGCATTGTTCTATACATGAAGGGGCTTGTATTGTAAGATTGCAGGGTCTCGCTTTCAGATCGAGCTTTTTCGGTTCGTTTTGGACGTTTTTTAACCACAAGAAGCACAAAAACTATTACAGAAACAAAATTAAAATTAGTTCTATTTGCAAAAACAATTACTTTCTTAAACTTTTTCACAGATTACAGTCTTATATGAACCAGACTTATTGCGGACTGATTGTGTAAACATTTTGGCACATGCTACTTGGTGTACAGTTGTGTGTGGTATTGTTTGCATACAGTCGAGTCAGCTTTTGGGTTTGTGTTTGAGTGTGTGATAACGACAGATTGTGGCATACTGTACTGTACCGATAGAGTGAATGGAGGAAGAAAAAAAAGGGGGAGGGCTCTCGGAGAATGGGCAGCGAGAGAGAAAATGAACTTATTTCCTCCTCCCCCACACTTATCCTCAGATGAACTTGCTGTGCTGCTTGATGACATGTTGTTTGGAAAGCCATATCCTCCGCTATTTGCGTTTCTCTCCTCCCCATGGTTTGAGTGACTCTGTGGTTACCAGGATCAAAGTCTCTGTTTTTGGTTGTTGTTTTTATCAGGTCACGGCTTACACACATTCAGCTCTTCCTGTTTGTTAGCAAAACTGATTCACGGACTATAAACAGCATTTGATCTGACGCTTTTGACTCTGGACGTTTTACACAGACTACCACTTAAAACTGTTCTAGTCTAGCTAGAGCCATGAAAGATTAATCTTGAGAATAACATCTGGTAGGTCCAGATGTTCCACCAGTGTCCTAGTATTTGTTTTAACCTGTGTGGAATATTAGATTGGCAGGTTTCCCGTGAAAAGATAGAGCCACGTATGACAATAGTTCACTGAACAAACTTTTCTGTGATCTCTAAACGCTCAGGCTCTCGCTGTACTGACATCAAGCTGCTCAGTTTGCTGAAAACAAACCAAGACTTCTTTCACCCTGGTCTTTTGAGAATACAGCAAAATATGGATATGACAGGTGTATCATAGCCAACAAAATAAAGCCCCAAAACAAGTCTTCTAGCCTCACTCTAATAAAACAACATGCAATGAACAAACCCAGAATAAAGCACACGAAAACACTTCACATGACATGAAAATATTTAAAAAGTACACATCATCAGCAGCAGTATTAACAGTGGTTCAGAGTACCCCATTAATGCCAGGATAATTTCAGTCCCTCCAATTAGTTGTGATGTTACGATCGAAACAATGTACGCAAATGCAACCAATCCATGTGAAATCTGCACGACCTCGCAATTTTTTCCGATCACTGCAACTTTTTCGCAAAATTGACTAATCATAGATTTCTGCCAATCAATCAATCATAGCGGTCCCTAATGTAAACGTCGTACACGTACATCTCAATGAACTGACTCAGTGCTTTATTATTTACTTTTTTTGTATTTTTTTAATTTATTTTTTGGTTTTTTGTTTATATTTTTTGTCACGAGTACTGAAAACAAGGACAACGTTTGCTTGTTATTGACATCAATTAGTGCGCCGTGCACTTTTATATTTTATATTTTAGAATTTTGGGAGTTTGAGCTCTATAAAGATTTTGCTTGTTTGTGGAATAAAAAAAAGGCAAATCGGGCATTTTAAGCCACAACCATCCTAAAAAAAAAAAAAGCCTGTGAAATACTGGAGGAACTGAAGAGTGTAACGTGTAAAACATAAAATAACCATGCTTAAAATCATCACCAGTATGCTTAAAAAAATAGTTGTGGCATTATACTTCCGATACATTGTACTATGAATACAATAAAATAAGAGTTAAGCTATATAGCAATTTCAATATCATAATGCTGAATGTATTAATAAGCAAAAAGTAGACAGACAGCACGATTACTGATCAGAGGCACCTGCAGCAGAAAACATGTATAGACCGGCACTGGGCTGCACCAGTTATGTGTACAGTCAGCACTATGCCCGATAATACGAGCAGTGCCAAAAAATTTAGATGGTGAATTTGAAAACCAGTTTAGTGTTATTTTGTCAACCTTATGACTCTTGATACAAACAAAAAGTATTTTTAATGTAGGAAATGCCCACCTACTTTGGTGTAGGGGTATTTTATGTTTGTACATTACCCATTTAATGCCGTCCCATTTATTCAACAATCATTAAGTAAAAGTAGCAACAGTATATATATTAACTTTAAAGTGTTTTGGTAACTCTGACGACCTTTGACATTAAGATTAAAGTTCACACTAAATGTACTTTATGGCTGAGCACATTACATTTACAAGGACTTGTCATTCTCTTCTGCTAGAATTTTGACCTGAGGCCCTAAACCAAAGCCAGTCTATCTAATGGCGCCCTGACCTCCTGTAGGGGGCCATTTCCTCTCCAATTAGCACCAGTTATTTAAGTGTGTAGTCCAGTGGTTCCCAGCCTGAGGTCTGGACCCTCACAAGGGGACATAATAATCTAAAGGGGTTGTGAGACGATTACTGTGGCAGGAAATACGAAAAAAAAAATCATTTCTGCTACACAAAATTATGTTTATTTGGTTATTTCTTTTGAATTGCTAGGCCATTTAAAAAGTATTAGAGATCATACAACCTCAGAATGGAAAATTACACCTTGAGTGAACTGCTCACAGGTTGTATGACTAAGTGTGAATTGCTTCCAATTATGGGTTCACAAACAAAAAAAAGGTGTGGGCCACCAGTGTAGACTAGACAAAGGTTGCTAACATTAGAGAGATTACAATACTTTCCCAAATTACAAATAAATTCAAATAAATTCAAATTTAAGTGTTTTACATTTCCGCTAAGCTCCTAAGATTTACTGTAAGGGCTGAAAAAGTGCTCATCTAAAGCTAAAAAAAAAAAATAGTTTGGGAAAGAAATACCACAAAAAGAGAATAGAGAGCAAAAATAAAGAAGGAACTTAAAACTGAATAAGTGAGTGTGGTATAATTAGTTCCCTACAATAACTGATACCTCCAAAAATGGTAACACTGAAAGTGGAATTCACAAACACGAACTCCTTCAACAGCTGAAAACAACTTACTTTCCACGGTAGATAACATCGTCACAGTCAGTCACAACTCCAAAAAAGGTTAATCCTTTCTAGTTTGAAGTTTAAAGTATGCTGAATGGGTCCACACAATAAACTCAGAGTTTATACTGTAATTAATGCACTCAGTGTCAATCAGTGTCTTGGGAGACACTGAAACAGATTCTACATATTTATATAATCTGTAGGCAAGTGACAAGATTTTGGTATCAGAAGTGGAACAGTTGTATTGACCAGCCATGTTTGAACGGGAATTTGGCTGAGTGCAGATAAGAGGTAGAATGCACTGACTGAAATGCAGTTTAGCTATTTGTTAGCTTTTTTAAAGAAATGAATATAATATCTGTATATTATATCTGTTTATATAGATTAACCTCTTGCTCAATTCTCAGCCTCAGATTGCTAACTGGACTATAAACACTGCCAGGCATGAAAAAGGAAGTCTTGGCTCAGATATCCTGGCTATACCGGAAGCCTCAATACACTGGCCATTGCCACCAGAGGCTGAATCATCATCAGACAATAGCCAGTGGGTTCCCAGGCTCAGGCAGACTGGATAGACTTACTATTCTGGAATTAATTTGCAAGTACTTTTTGTGAGAAAATACAGAGGATAGCTCAGTTCAGCTCCACTGAAATGACAATTAATTTGGAAATAATGCTCTAAATAAAGATGTCAAAACAGTTTAAGCAAAGTGAAGATGCGTGGCAGACTGTCTGAGTCAGCCCGCCAGATGGACGTAAAGTCTTGCTGACCTGAGTTTATTAAACAGGATGCATCACAGATGATGGGAAACTTCAGGCTCATACAAAACATAACCACTTGTCCAACATATGGACAAAGTCTGCTTATGGAACAATGGACTTTTCTCTAGATGTGCGAACACCTAGCTCACACAGCATGGACACTGCACTGAGCATCTGGCTGCAAGCTATGCCACCATACCTTACTGTGTGGTGTCATACCCCCTTTCTGACATGGCATCCTCTCATTGCTTAGCAGCCAATACTCTCCTCCCCCCTCAGTGGTGGGCTCTGCCATGCAGCATCCACGACATCACCCCCTTTTTGTCTCATTGAGATTCAGCTTGGCACGCAGACAATGCCCATTTCTTGGCACCAAATATTGGAGAGAGCCGCATAAGAGAAACAACCTCAGTCTTTTCCCTCACAGTCGTCCCCCGTATTCCGCCGATCATCATGGACCAACGCCAACTTGTAATGGGTATTTTTTGTGCCTTCGTCTATTAAATTCTGAATTTATTCGGCAATACGGATATCTTAAATAAGTTGTCTGTTTACTACTGTAAGATGAGCTGCTCTAGTATCTCTTTCTGAAGCAACAGTGAATGACTGTCAGCGATATGTTGATTGTTCTTGTGTTGAGTGAGTCTCAGATGAAGGTCATGGATTTATAACACCATTACTTCATTATATTCTGCAACAGAGCAGCCATTTTCCTATCATCAGCAGCATGGGGATAGACTCTGAAAGTCAAACCATCACTTCCGGGTGTAAAAAAAAAACAGAAAGAGAGAAATATTTGCTTTAGTTCTTGGTTGCCAAACCTATTCATAAGCCCGTATGGACTTGTAATGGAGGTGGTATTATGTGTTTACCTCTAGCATAGCTTTTGTTAAAAAAGTTGGTGCACAATTACAAACAGGATATGTGGAAGCAATCAAGGTAAGAATGGATTAAAAAAAAACAAAACTGAAGTACCTGTTTGCATGCCTCGCCGTCTGTGGTTGAGAGAACTGCTCTGCTTGAGAGTCACAGTTTCTGTCTGAAGTTATTGTAGCGGTTTAGCAACCAAGGTAGAAGAAAGGATGTTTGAATCAGACTGACTGCTGATAATTTTATGACACAATGTAAATGCTTCATTTTAAGATGAGGTTATTCTGAGAAACAGTTGAAACATATTAGATCACTGATTCAAAACCTCGGGGTCTTAAAAATATCAACAACCATTGTCTAATACAATATTCACAGGAAATAATCTGTTCAAATTTCATCCATATCCATTTTGCACAAACTTCCTGCAGTTATTTGGGTTTATTGTATGGTTTATCAGTTGTTCTGCACAGTTGTTAGGGGTGTCACAATTCAATTTCAGGGCTCAACAATAAGGATTGCCTGCTTGTCCGGGGCAAGCAAACCTGGCAACTCACTCATTTTAATCTTCGATACAATACTAGTGATGAAAAAAAAAAAAAAAAGAAACTTAACACCTTTATGATAACCCAAAAAACCCTCTTTTGGAACACAAAATAGGATTATCTTTTTTTTTAAATTAACAACCTGCACTCACTGCTGGTACAGAAAAAGTCATTGAACTTCTGCTACAAGCCAAATTTCAGGCAGAAAAATAAAGACTCAACCAAGCTGAGGTCGTTGGTACTTTCTATACTATAAAATGTTTGTTATAGTATTTTGAAAACCTTACTAAGGGGTTTCAGTTCCTTCTCATATCTGTTAAGATTTGGACATGTGAAGTACCAATCGGACGCTCGTGAGAAAATGGCGGCAAGTAAAGAAAAATTTATGAGCTGAAGCACAAGGTAGAGTTTAGTTGGATGGTATTAGAGAATGTGGGCGAAACTCCAAATAAGCATTACCCAGTTTGCTGCAAGTCTGAGAGTAAGGCAGATAAAATGTGGTAATTTTTCAAAGTAACATCAAGTTTCAAAAAATGTTGCTGGATTAACATAATAAGAGCCGCCATCATCTCACTTGCATGGAAGCTAAGCCTCCAACAACCGCGTCCTCCAAGGCTTTGTCGTTGCTATACAGAACATAAACACTGAGGCTGGTCATAATTGCAAAACAGATTGCCACGGCGTATAATGTTTCAAGAGATGCACAGCCATTCACTGTATACACCAGTCTAACTGCTTTTCAAACAGAAGAACAAGACTGACCGGGATTTCCATGTCAGTGACTTGTCAAAGGCATTATTTGATAATTGTTCATAAATAAAACAATTTGTAGAAGGGCAAGTAAAATATTAATTTGAGCAAGTAGAGTTCTGATCCACTTGCCCAACCAGGAAAGTGAAAACAACAAAACAAACCAAAGAAACCCATAAAGTTCAAAGGTGAATTCTGATTTTAAGGTCACAATTCCCAATTTTAACCTTTTTTTACTAACCATTTTACCATTTTGCCATTCCTAAACTAACAGGTCTTCATTTTTTTTTCTGGATATACGCCGGACTCTGCAAGTAGGCAGGGATGGAGAAAAAAACAAAACAAAACATGAAAATCGCCAATCCTAACTTTGTTTTTGATTATCGAAATTGAAATCTCATTTTGATGATTCTCAATTTAATTTTAAGATTGTGACACCCCTAAGTGTTACTGTTGCATGCATTGAATATGATATGAAATATTCATAAAATATGTCACTTAGTTCAGTTTGTTCAAAGGGGGCCCTGAAGGAAAAAGTTTGGGGACCACTGTGTTCGATAATGCAATGTGGTGGTGGCCTGTGTTGCCTAACCAGACCTGAAAAGGGAAAGAGTCTCCTCTAATTTTACTCTACTTTTTCAGCTCTTTATTTTAGACATTATCTGGCTTAGGATATAGATAACTTTTGAGTTGTATCGTCTCTGTGAATTATAAATAGCCAGTAGAAAGTACTTTTTATAACTCTAGATAGATAACCAAGTGTCAATCCGTCTAGTAAATGATTCCAGAAGTTATTAATGTTTGATCAGAGAAACGATCAGACAGTCAGTAATGACCCATCACCACAAAAACTTTTCTTTGTAGTGCGCTCAACTTTTTTGTGGATGAAGTTGAACCCACTCCTGTTTTCATTCTATCCTCTCTGCGTTGGACAGCCAGTTAGAAGAGTTTGATACCATTTACCGTCTAATTAATTCAACATCTCAATTAAGGCCCCCCACTCTCTGATGCCCCTGTGCCTTTTCATTATGGCCCAATGAGCATGCCCTGGCACCACTGCTGCACAGCCTGCCAAAACATTTCAATCACTGTCGGCATTAATTAGGCCAAAGAGGAATTCAGAATGTTAATGAACTGCCCAGCCGCTTTTCGGCGACCATGGTTCACATGCTAATTTATGCAAAGCGTCCTAGCCTTTGCATGGGTTGACCGTCGTCTACCATAACAGTGTCTGGGCTCAGTCAGCCCAGCCAAAGTATGGCTCTGTCGGGGCCCAGACAGCTCTGCCCAGCTTGTGTCCCAGACTCTGGCTGGCACAGTAAACAGACTCCTTTTTCAATGGACTTGAAGTGGCTTTCACACTGAGCAAAAAGGGTAATTTTCTGAAGTCAAACATTCAGCTCCTCTATTAAAAAATCTCAAGAAACACCAAAAATCACTCACAGAATTGCTTGGTATGCATTTGTCAATCGCCAACAATCTACTTTCTGAAACACTTTATGAATGAGCAATTACTTAAGCCAGACTCAACATCCCCAATACCATTTATTTGAGGAGTAATACTGATAATGGAAGAAGCTAAACAGTCTATCTTATGGATAGGGATTGGGAGGAGGAGGCAGAAGCAGGTTGTACCAGATGTTGGGTACGGGTGCCAAACATCCATAAAATGGCCGAGGTACTGCCATTTTCCATCTTTCCTCCTAAGCTTTGCGTTGCTATCTGGCTCTAGAGACAGAAGGGACCAAACTGGGCTTGAACTGAGCTATTTTTTTTCTGTCTGTTGGGAAGTAGAGCTGGACCAAGACCCAAGCCAAGTTTTAGAGTAAAATAGACACTAATTCTTGGCACAGCTGCCCTTCATTACATGCCAATTTCCCTGGAAGTAACTGATTTTTACCTTGCAGGGTTGCACAAATTACCACACTTTCTGTGGTGACCAGTGTGTATTTTGTCTTTAATGTGCAGGTCATTAAGAAAGTATTTCTTTTGCACATTTGCAGTATGTTAATGTCCAGTCACCTGACATCCTTAAACACTGGCCAGTCGCGTTTGCACTGACCAGCAAAAGTGGTCTGATACTGTATATCAATAAACACGACAGCACTGTCAGGCTGGTGGTAAGCCTGATGAACCAAGCCTTGGTTTTATGACTCAAGCCACAATGTGGCGAGTGTAGAGAGGAAATTGCTCTTACAAGGTAATTCCTGGTAAAACTGTTACCAGACTACCTCTTTGCATGGCAGGGGTTTTCATTTGAGCAATGTGGATTAACAGTGTGTATGTTTTTACTATTTTTTTTTTTTAGATTCAACTGTAGTAGTTTGCAACAAAATAATTACAATAAATGACAAAATGTTTTAGTAGCCACAGGAAATATCTGAAAATCATCTTAATTAGACTGAAATCTAAAAATCTGAAATCACTAGATGTGGTTCTACCTTTACATCTTTGCTTATGCACAAACTAAAAAAAAATGTTTTTTTCCCCAGATGAATCTCAGAACTCACTTATTCTCTCTTTATTTTTGTCTCACAGTTCGACTGACAAGTTTCCACTGCTGCTGTACCTGCAAAAGTATCTGTCCTTAAGGCTGAGGTAGTAGATTGAATAGTTGTGGGGTTTAAGTCCTCCCTCTGAGATAACTATACAGTCTACTGTCTTTCCTAAGGAGACAGGTTGCTCTGCTGTGATGCTGAAGTCTGCATGCACATGGGGTGCTCCATGGCTAAAGGAACTTGTGGAGTGAGTGAAGTAGATTTAAAAGGAAGCGACTGCTGACACAAGAAAGTCTGGTCTAGTGTAACAACATGTAGTAAAGTTGGTGCAGACTGACTGCAGTCTTGTTTTTTTAAGGACATTCTTTGGTGCCTGAAGTTGAGCCTAGCAAGGTGAGGTAGTAGGTTGTATAGTTTGTGGGATGGAGTGAATCCTACTCAGGTGATAACTATACAGTCTATTACCTTCCTTGAGAGGTACAATGAGTGCTTGGAACGACGCTCATTCACCCTGAAGGAGTGGTGAAGGAGCCACTCTGATGCCATCTTGTGGTCAAAGACTGTCATCACTCTGGAAATCATCTAAGCTTTGGGACTTCTACTGTGTGCATTTGTGGCCGTATTCACAAAAAAACATCCTGAGGCTAAAAGTAACTCCTAAGTTAGGCAGAGTTAATTCTATAAATAAGGGATGTGGCAGTCCTAAATTTAGGACCCCTTGATGCAGTGAAGAGGACTAAAAAGTCATTGAGACCAACTTTCAGTGTTTTGTAAAAACTAAATAATCTTGAACATTTAATCCATATTTTTACAATCCCCATTTAATGAGGACTCAATCAGCTCAACAACAAATTCAAAAGAAAATGTCTGATTGCTTATTTATTATGATTCGTCTTTTATTAATGGTACTTAATCAAAGTCCCATGAATAATACAAACTTGAGACATTACTTGTGTACATGATTGAATGGGGATTTGGGGGTGATGCAGGGTTTTGAGGGTATATAAATGTGTACTTTAAGTATGTAATTTTTTTATTATTTTCAAAATCATATTTGCAGCTTTTATTGTGTGTGTATTTGTCTTTTCCCTTTTGTTGTTGTTTTGTTCTACGATTCTTTTTTGTTTATTACAGTCTTTGCGTCACTATGGTGTTTCACATTATTTATAACTTATTACTTTTCAAACCTCAGTTTGTTTCACATTTCTTTAAGTGTGCATTAAACAATCACCAAATGCAATAAAAACATAAGTAAAGGTAACATAATGGCTTTTGCTGGATTGGCCAGTTAAATCAGTGCTATATGTTATGTATTTTGGTTTCATGTATGAAATCTATGACAGTTATTTTTTGACAGATAATTTTAATTTGTTCCTCCTGCTCCAGTGTATTGATGAAAATCTATATATGTCACCTGACACGATCACTGTTGCCATCACAAGGAAGATCACTCTTGAAACATGATGTCATCCTTATTACGGCTGAACAATCAATTGAAATTTTATCAAAATCACAATATGGCCTAATGCAATTTTCAAATCACAGGAGGCAGAAGTTGAAATGTGTGTCAAAATACCATTTTAAATCAAATACTGCGGTGCTGCAGAGATGACCTACATGTCATATTCTACAGACTCAAGAAAATATCTTTATTTCATACAGATCCTGCAAAAATCACACAATAATAATGATTGAATATCATTCCCTCTAATATCACAAATCATATCATAAATGCAGCCATAATCCATATAAAATCCTCAATAAATACAGCTCCAAAATGAGTTATAAGTGATGTTAAGAGTAAGTCACACAACATAACCTACATAAGATTGGGAAAAGCATTATATCAAGTATTATACTGGCAATTTCTCTTTAACTGGATTGCAAGGAACATTTATCAGATACACTGGATTGGTTGTTTATGAATAAAGAAATACTAAAAACCTGATTTCCTACTGCTTTGTTGTCATTGAATCTGATGCATCGCTGAAAAACGCCACAAGTCACAATGCTCTTTGAGTAAGGGTCACAAAATGTGTCTCTCTACAAACCTAGTGAGTTAGTTATTAAGCTATTTAATCTTGTAAAAGTCAGCAACTTATAGACTTCATTGTGGCCTTGCAGTAATTTTTTTTTCAAAGAATACACTTTAGAGCTGCATGGCTGTTTTATACCCAGACTCATTGGTTTTAATTTAATTTCTGATTCATAGTTCAGCCAAAAGTACCAGTCAAAGTCTTACGCATGCAGAAATACATGAGACCTTGTGGTTTAAGCTTTTTAATAAAAAACGTGACATGCTGTGTCATGTCACATTTAGCCACAGAATTGCATTCAAAGTTGTGGCTAGTAAATATGCATTATCTGTCTACGTATATACAGAAAAAATACAGCTAAATAGTCTTAAATTGAGGAAATAACTAACAACACCACACCTCAGTGTCTACAGAAATAATGAGGAAATTGACTCAATGTATGAAATAAGAACTTAACACAATAAAAACCATCAAAACACACAACAGCACAATGACATAAATGCTGATGAGTCAAAGAGAATGATGTATTTATCTTTGAATTAAATCAATGTACAGTGCCAACAAATGATTGTTCACAAACCAGTACAAAATGGCTACTCAGGAAATACATATCATATTCTGATAAGCTGATGGTTTCATGTCTTTTTTCATTATATTCCTTCTGGGTGCACTGCAAATATCTTGTAGTGACACTGCATTTCGTGACAAAATTGCAAAACTAAAAATGTGACACACATTGCCAATAATGGTCATATTAATAAGGCTGGTTGGATGACTTCTTCCATTTTTAAGACATGCATGAATTTCTATTAAGTACTTCAGATTACTTGATAAAAATTAGAAGAAGAACAATTGATCTGTTACTACAGACCGGTACAAATAATAAAATCTGTAAAGTATAACGTTCATGGTGGTGGTAAGACTGGTAGTTGATCGCTTATTTATGATATTATTTTTCTCTCTTTTAGGTGAAGGTTCTTAGCCTAGAGTGGGTTTTTTACCTCATCTCATTCTATTTTTACCAACTTTTTCTTTGTCTGATCTTTCTTTATTAAAAATCTGCAAATAAAACATAAAACATGAAAAAAACAACTGAAAATAAAAACATCTGTACAATGTAATGCCATTCAACGGCAATAAACGCTACCTTTCTTGAACTTGTTCGACTGCTGTTGACACTTTGTCAGAGACTAGATGACAAGTGTTGTGGTCATTTTTGAAGCTGTGGTTTGTGATGTTGTTGGTTAGACTGCACTGTTTTGAAATGTGTCTCTAATGTCTTGTCTACAACCATTTACATGAGCAAACAAAACATTCATTGTTCTTTTGTTATATTGGAATTCGATTACATAAAAAATCTGAACAAACTACACATATAAAGAATTACCATACTTAACACCTGCCTGATGCAGTCTGAAGAAATGACAAAGAACTAGCTGCAGGGCTCTTCTATTACATTGTACATGTGTTTCTATTTTCATGTTTCATGTACATGCTGTACAAAGGATGTCCCCAAAGTCATGATGTTTTGATGAATTTGGTTTACATATGTCTAAAAGTTGTTCTTCTTTTGTTTCAAAGATAGCAAAGATAGTTTCCAAGACAGCGTGCCTCCTGTTAAAATGAACAATGAAGAACTGAAACAGAAACAGAAAAATAACAGTGATCTGAAACTTGGGGTAAAACTAAAGCTTTTTAAGACAAGTGGAAGTTGCCCTTTTCCTTTCGCAATACACAGAGACAGACACACATGTTGAACAACATATACATGACACACATTCTGAACATTAACAGTCCTTTCAGTGCACATGGTTTTATTTGTTTACTGCAACGGTCTTACAAGGCAGACTATCAATTTTCATGTACATAGATGTGAGATTACATTGAGAAAAGTTATAGGAAAACATGAATAATATAATCTGTACCATATAAAGTAACAAAAAAACTAAGACATAGGTCACATGATACAACATCCAGACATTAGCATGGCTGAACAGTGCTAACCAGAAGTAGTAGCAGTAGTAGTAGTTACATTATTTGTACCCAACTACCAAACAAATTCTCCCAGAAACTGAATGTGTATTCAAAGTTTGCAGAAGAGTGCACTCCCAAAAGGGCAACCCCCGAGTCTTGGGTCAGATTCTCCTGGCAATCGGAATAAATGAGCCTTCGTTTAAAATTTTCGACAGTCAATCAAACTTGCTCTTTAAGAACAAAGAACCACACAAACATGGACTGTTTTTCCCTTCACTCTATTTTACCCACACTGTTCATGTTACTACTGAGATTGTTGTCGGTCGTTTGGCTTGTCTGAGATCCTTGATTTTCCTCGCCACATGTGATAAACCATCTCCAGATCTTCAGGTATGCCGTCTTGATCTTTTGTATTTTGAATGCATACACAACTGGGTTTATAGCTGAGTTAGCGTGGGACAGCAGGATGCCAACGTAGAACGCTGTTACCGGTACATATTTCGGTCCACCAAAGTAAGCGATCGTGTTCATGATGTGCAAAGGGAGCCAGGACAGGGCAAACAGAGCCAAGACCAGAGCCAGAGATCCTGCCAGCTGTTTCTCTTTCCTCAGGTAGTTCTGAGACTGGTTTTGGACACCGTTGCCTGGTTTATCTCTGAGGTTTCCTTGAATAGTACAGAAAATGCAGCTGTACAGTACAGTCATCACCAACAGTGGAGTGAGGGTACAGACCAAAAAGTTGAAGTAAACCAGGTATGACATGGGGATCACTTTGATGAAATGGCATTCTTTGGTTGAGTTGGTTGAGTTAGACAAGGTTTCGTGGTTGTACCACCCGAGCATGGGAGAAAAACTCAGTGGTATTGCAACAAGCCAACATGCTGCCACCGCAAGCCAAGAATGTTTCTGAGTCACAGTCTGTTTGTACCTATAGAGAAAAGCAACAATGAGTATCATCACTTACATTCAAAACATGCACAGTACAATCTGAAATTACATTCTAAGTGCTTAAACTATTATTGACACAATTTTTTTGGTGAAACATTTTGAGTAAATTAACACATTGAGTAAATGTTAAAGCTGTGAAATCATTTAAAGGAGCAATATGTCGCAACTGCCCCTCCAAAAATGAGTACTGCAATCCAAATAGCAAGTTGAAGCCGCAGACTGTATATTAAATAGGTTGAATTACTATTTAACACATGATCGTGGTTGAAGCAAATGTGCTACATTTATTTAAATTTATAACTAAACAAAATGAAACAGATAAAACTCCTCTGCTTCTTTTTAATTGGCTAACATACAACCCCAAATGCAATGATTTGCAAATACTTTTCAAGCTACATATTCAATCTGATAAACTTTATTGTTTATAGTAGATATACACTAATGCCTTATTCTGAATTTGATGTCTGCAACACATTTCAAAAAAGTTGGGACAGGAGCAACAAAAGACTAGTGAAGTGATGTGCTCAAGAAACTCCTGTTTGGATCATTCAACGGGGTAATTAGAAACAGGTGATAGTATCGTTATTGCGCTCAGTCGTTCACATGGATGGGGCGAGGTCCACCACTTTGTGACAAACTGCGTAAACAAATAACCCAACAATCTAAGAACAACGTTTCTCAGCACAAAACTGCAGGAATGTAGGGATTTCATCATCTACAAGGTAAGGGTCAAGGCAGAAAACAACGCACACACACACAGGCAGCACTGCTTAAAAAACAAACATGACTGTATAAAGGACCGTGCGTTGGCTCTGGAACACTTGAACACTGGAACACACTGAAAACCGTTGTCAGTAAACACAGTTTGTGGCTGTATCGACAAATGCAAATTAAGACTCAAGACCAAAATGAAAAAACGCAGCTGACCTCTCTGGGCTCAAGCTCATCTGAGTGTGCTGTGGTCTGACAAGTCCACATTTCAGCATTTTTCCAGAAATATTGGACATTGTGACCTCTGGGCTGAAGGAGAGAAGGACCATCCAGATTCTTATCAGCATTAACATCAAAAACCAGCATCTGTGATGGCATGGGGGTGTGTTAGTGCCAGTGGCATTATGGGTAACTGTCTTATCTGTGAAGGCCGCATTAATGCTGAAAGGCACATACAGATTTTGGAGCAACATATACTGCCACCCAGATAACATCTTTTTCAGAGCCGTATCCTGCTTATTTCAGCAAAAACGTCAAGACACATTCTGCATGTGTTACAACAGTGTGGCTTCACAGGAAAAGAGCTCATGTACTAGACTGACCTGCCTGCAGTGCAGACCTGTCTCACTTGAAAATGTGTGGCTCATTATGAAGTGCAAAATGCGACAACAGAGACCCTGGATGCTTGAGTACCTGGGTTTGTATATTACGCAAGAATGAGAAAGAATTTCACTTTCTGAACTTCAACAATTAGTGTCCTCAGCTCCCAAAGCTTGCTGAGTGTTAAAAGTCTTAAAAGAAACTGAGTCTTAAAAGAGTGAAAGGTGAAGTATAGCTGTGGCAAACATGCCCCTGTCCTGGTGGGTTTGGAACATACTACAAGCATCAAATTAAGAATGAGTGTGCATTTACAAAAACAATAAAGTTCATCTGATTGAACATTAAATATCTTGTCTTTTACTGTATTCAACTGAATATAGGGTCAAATGTTTTTGGAAATCATTGCATTCTGTTTTTATTTACATTTTACACAACCTGCAAACTTTTTTAGAATTGAGTTTGTATCGTTCATTGTAATTGTGGCTTGGAAAATGTAAACAAAGGCTTGTTTCACCTGATTTCACAGAGAATCGAACCCGGTGGCAAGTAGAATTATACAAAAACAGCCAATCTTCTCTGCAATGGTCTTGTTTGCTTATGTAGGTCATAAAGTGGTCAGTATTAAAGTGAGACATAACCAGCTAAAACCTCTTTGTAGTAGCTTTAAATGTACTCTTTTTAAAAGTGTATTAACCATTTTCTCCAGGCAAACATGAAGTCATTGTAATGATGAACAGTAAATCAAAGCCCTTTTCTGAAGTGCAAGTCATGCACAAGGATCAGAGGTTGAGCTAAAATGGATAAAAATGTTAAGTTTATGATTCAGAGCGCTGCTTAGGGAGCATTATTTTAACATTACTCTGCATAATAAACCATCCAGAATAAATCTTACCTGAGAGGGATATACACCCGGAGGTATCGGTCCACTGCAATAGCTGTGAGAGACAAAACTGAGACGAGGGTCAACAGGATGACCACGCAGCTGATGAAGAGACAGCCGTAGAATGAAGTCGCCACTCTTCCATCCACCACCACAGCCAGCGGGATGGCCACACAGCCGACCATGAAGTCAGCCACAGCCAGAGAGACGATAAGGCAGAAGGTCGGCTGTTGAATACACTTACTGGTCCACAGTGCCAAAATAACCAGCATGTTACCGAGACAGCAGCTAACAGCAATAAGCACCTCCAACAACGTGTAGATCAGCACTGGAACATTCATTGTGCTTCTTATCCAGCAAATGTTTGATAGGTAACAGTGAAGCGTGTCTGAATGTTAGTCCGAGCCTGAATGTGCTCTGCTGTGCCATTTATCATTCACATCTCAGATCTTGTGAAACCTTTGAGGAAGTCCTAAGCCACTGCTTCTTTTTTTTTTTTTTTTTTAAGTTGTAATGCTTTTGCAGCAGAGTTTTTGCAGGGTTATTTAAAGCTACTACAAGGAACTTTCATATTTTGTTGATTTTAGAGGCCCCTCTGGACATCATTTAGTCTGATTTCACAGAGAATGCGACCCAGTGGCAGGCATGAAGAATAACTACATAGAAATAGGCAATCTGATGCTCTTATTTGCGTATCTAGGTCATGTAGAGCGATCAGTATTAAACTGAAACTGTTTCATACTACTGAAACACCTTATAGTAGCTTTAATATACTGCATCTGTTGTAATCATTGTCAGGTAGCATTTATTTTTTTAATTTTGTCTTATAATTGCCAAGTCTGACAGAAAAAAAAAAAAAAAAAACAACCATAGGCTGTTGCAATAGATTATACAGCCTACAGTCTATGATAAGAGCCCTCACATTTCTTCTGTTGGGAGGAAATGAACCTATACAACAACAAATTTACAGGGACTGGTTTCCAGATAAACATCTACCAATAACTGTGAAGAGTTTCATTCTCATTAGCTCACATGAACAGCTTTAAGCAATCTTATTTGCATAAAAATGTTTGAAAAGTTTTGTGATTGTAAACAGAAATCTGTCACCATGTTAGGCGCTGAAACTGACATCCTGGAGCTTGAGAGGTAATAACCACAATCACACTTCAAATACCTGGGTCAAAATGTCACAGCAAGTAAAAACTCAACTGACTGAGTGACTGACTGAGCTGGTATTTTGATAAGGTTGTCTGTCGTGTTGCAGTGACTTCTACTATGGGTTTGTTCAACTGTGTGCGTTAGACATGCAGAGCAGTAATAAACGTATTTTTTATTTTACATCAGTATGACATCTAGTTTGTTTTCTTATAAGCACAGACTGTTGTTTTGAGAAATAACCCCCGCTGCCTCTCACTGTGATCCTAATCTAAACTCCACAAACGCTCTCACGTTATCTTGTCATTGCACTTGTGATTGTAGCAGTGGTGGTGGTACTATATGTATCATCACATGACACACAGCTGACGGACATAAATTAATGTTACCGATTAACAAAAGACTTCAGAATATCTATACCGATTATCAAAATCGCATCTTACCACTGCACTTTGAAAATGATCTCAGCTATTTCACTCAAAACAATAAGTATTGGTAAAATCTGTTGTTTTGTTAATAAACATATTTTCTGTAAATACCATTTGAGCCTAAATTAGACACATTTCTGTTACTTCGTTACTAAAAAAGAACCCAAGTTGACCACCCCACCTGGCCTAAGCATCGGGGAATTTTATCTTCGGGGCATGTATTTATAACATGTTTTCTAAACACCGGTTACAGTGAGGTGGCTCGGTTGTAAACAGATGTAATGTTTGGCAACCTAAACAGCGACATCTGTTGGTTAAAACGTGAATGCACTCTAGAGAGTCAAAGTCCCCCCACCCTTCTGGTGTCCCCCATTGGACCTTAAATTAAGTTAAAATATAGAGATAAATCATTTTTTGATCCTGTTGAATCGTGTCATGAACTACACGTGTGATATTTGTCCAATTAAAAAATTTTTTACAAGAAAGTTGCTTTTTTTTAAAATTGCTGCTGAAAACATATTAAGATGGTCAGATTCTTTGTAAAACAACTATAGTTGTTGACTTTTTTTTACTATAAATGTAAATTGTAAAAAAAAAATTAACTGTTATAAATTGCTAATTTATAACAGCAGATTATATAGTAAGGGTGCACGATATGGTAAAAAAAAAGAAGTTATACTGTGATTATTTTGACTGAAATTGTGATATGTGATAAAATGATAATTTTTGCATTACAATTTTAATTTTTACCGAAAAAAAATCTAAATCATGATCATTTGATATTTGTTGGGGTCTGTACCGAACAAACATGTTTTCTTTTATCAGATTTTTAGGTCAGAGCATCTGTGCAGCACTACAGTACTTCATTATAATGCTGTTTTCTCACACACTTTTCCTTTTTCAAAAAATTTCAACTTGGTTCTTGTTCTGTGATTTGGACATAGCAATCAATTATATGTTCCTATTACATAGTAATATTTTTAAATCTTCAGTCAGCTTTTAGCACTGACTTAGTGTAGGACCCTGTGAACTCTGTGTTATGACTTTTTTTCAATTCTCAATTCCACATTTCCGGCCATGATTCCATTATCACAGAAACTCTGTGGCCCTGCCTTAATGCGTTAAGCAAACTGCCGACCGGTTAAAGTAGAGGTTAACTTAACTAAGCAAAAAAAGAAAAAAGAAAAGCTTTCTGTTCATCAGTAAACTCTGTAAATCACAGAGAGTTGAGGCAAAGCTACCAGAGGACATTAGAAGGAAAACCAGAAAACATTTTGTCATAAAATGTGATCCAGTTTCACTTTGACCAGTTTGGCCCACTCAGGATAGATTTTGCTGATAAGGACTTTTAAACTTATTAACTGATAAAGTTTTTTTTTGAATTTGCAGGCTTGTCAGAAATTTAAGCCTCCACAACCGCGGAGCACTGTCATCATCGTGATGGTATATCTTTTCACTAGAGAGATTTAAATATGACGGATGTCAAAAGATTTTCCTAGTGAAAAAAAACAAAAACAAAAAAACAAAAAAACAAAAAAAAAACCCTGTGATTTCCAAATGGTGGATGGTTAACTTTTAATACACTTTGCAACAACTGCAAACATCCATGAAGCAATCCTGCTTATTTATTTTAGAGAAAATATAAATATTGAGGCACTGAATTAGTTTCACAGTTGGCTTAAACATACACCAAATACACAATATTCCATTATATAGAACACACCGTATAAACAATTTGAAAAATTTAAAAAAAATTATCTACCTCAACTTCTAAATAAATAACTCTAAATGTACTTAAATCCTTTTTAAAGGAAGTGTTCCTTAAGCCTGACAAAGCTCAGTTCCTGTGTTGATATGTTCAGGTTTCCTCAGTTGCTGGTTTAGTCAGTAAGTTCCACCTTTAAGTCAATTCAGTCAGTTTCAGATCCGTTCTTTGCTCTGAGATGAGATCAGAAATTGTGTTGGGTCTGTTTTGGTTCTGTAAGAAACTGATAATAATAAAAGCAAAGAAAATGTGGAGCTTGTGAGATAGTCCTACCACACTGGTGAACCAAAATGATAGAGTGAAAGGAGAGATGGTTTCCACTTCCAAATGGTGTAAGCTAAGTCTGAATTTTACTCAAATTTAAACTGAAATGTTGACTTCTGTGACCAAAGTTCATACTTCTTCTTCATCAGAAAAGAGATGTTAAAAAAACTGGCTGTGGGAAACTGTGGTGAATATTTTTCACACTTTTTTTTGACATTTTATAGACTAAAAGATTAATCAATTAATCGTAACAATTATCAGCATATTAATAAATAGTGAATATATTCCTAAATTAATATATAACATTTCAGAGCATATGTTTTTCACACTCTCTTCCTCTGCAAAATGTCTTTAAACCCGGCAGTAGATAATGAAAAGCCAGGCTGCAATGCATACATTTTAATATCATTCAAAAGTACTCCATTAGCAGCTAAATTAAAGAAATTAACTACAATGTGCATAAAATAAAAATACATGAATAAAATAAATTCAATAAATTCTCTTTTAACTTCAGGTTCATCATCTCACAGCAGTAAGATTTAACAGGTGAATATCACACACACACTCCCTGCAGTGCGTTAGCTATCATCCAACAACAAACTCCGTCCTTGAATCAGCTCGGCCACTATTCCTGTCTGTCGTCCTCAGTGCTTCTCGGTTTCACGTATAAATTAATTAATTTAAATTTTCTTTAAGTCTAACCGAGTTTCTCATCGCTTTCTGCGGTATCGTTTTTTTCTTTCTCCGCTCTTAACGCGTTTGTGCATTCTGTTGAACCTGCTGCCGGAAAGGGGCGGGACTTAACTTAGCTCCTCCAACAGGTAACGTTCACTCCGCCATCTGACCAATAAGAAACGACATTTAATTAGAATAAATCTGACAGGCAGATGAGTTGTTCTCTTTTCACAGAATAATACTGAAAAAAATAATGTATGTAACATTTTCTTTACATTAACAAAAATCAAACCAATCAAAGGGTCACTAATTATGGAACCAGATGTAATTTTATTTTTTCTAGAGCTCAACCGATTTATCAGTCTTGGCCTATCACAGATATATCCAGCCAACAGTCCAAAAAACTTTTTTTTAATAAATTAGTTGGCAACATTTTTTTTCAGTCTAATCAATTAAACTAAACTAACTAATCTTTTTTAAATTTCATTTGAACTATAACACAAATTACACATGTTGTTTGTCATTTTAAAACATAATTTTACAAGCCAGTAAAGTCTCATTTTGTGGTAGGTTTGCTGTAGTTTAGTTTAGTTCTGTGTGAAATTGGTGAGTGAACTATGCCTCTTGTCTTATACAGTATATATCATCAATAGGCTACCGATGTTACTGCCCCTCATGACGTTATCTTACTTTAAATGTTTTATCCAGCGACTCCTGGTGTTTTTTGATCAGCCGTGACAAGAAAGAACGAATAAAGACCTAATATTGTGTGACTACATCACGGTACAAAAACACACAGGCATCATAGCTTCAGGGGCTAACATTAGCTTTTGGAGGAAAAAAAAAATCATGACGTCACTTACGCAAACTCTGCTTGTGTAGTCTTTCTAATTATGTATCTTCACGGTCTGATACTTCAGTAGTTTTACGACAAACTGGGACTGATTTGAAAAATTTTCTTTTATAATGACACACATTGTGATTCATGGAACAATTCAAACGGGATCAAGAAATAATTTGTCTTTTGTCCTTGACTTAAAATCATATTTTTCTAAAGCTAAGTTCCATGGTGGTCCACCAGAAGGGGTGTGACTTAGGCACTCTTCATGCACTGATGCAAAACTTTTTTACGCTCATAATGCAGAAAAAGAGCTTAGGATAATTTAGACACATAGTTTGTCCAGCAGAGGGCGCTCCAACACCATTGTTTACAATATTGTCAGCAATGTAGCGCATGTGGCATGGGTAGCCTACACATCACAGCTGAGCAAACAGTGGCTTGGGGTCAGTAGCTTTTTATTCTACAAGTTTAACAATGTTTAAAAATCCTCAAACAAAATTTGATTAAAGTGATTAATTGGATTAAACGAGTTAGTCTTTTTGTTATTATTTAATCAACTTTCTTTAATGAACATAACTCATCAGTGTCATCAACATAAATGTAATTTACGGTACTGTTAGACTGCTGGTAGACCGCCCTGTTAATATGGTGCATGCCACCCTTTGTGTGCAGCACATGAGAGAGCAAACAGTTTTGACTGCAGTGAAAAATGTTGTTTTTTAGATGCTAAATGGCAACAAATAGCCCATGGACCGAAGCATAATATTTGTTAGATAAAAACTGTGAAAAACAATGAAACATTTAAAAAAAAAAAAAAAAAAAGCACAGCATTAAGAACAAGTGACATAACGGTATGTCAGTCGTGTTTATCACATCTCTTTGCTATATTAGCAAACGGAAAGGTAGCTAGCCAGCCATAGTTTGTCAGTAGAGCCAGTACTGAACAATTCCTATAATGAATATTTTCATTATTAATTAATCTGTCGACCATTTTCTCCACGAATCAAATAGTTGTTTAGTCCATAAAATGTTGTTGAAATCACTGTTTCCCAGAGTCCAAGATAACATTGTCAAATGTCTTGTTTTGTCCACAACTCAAAAGTATTCAGTTTACTGTCAAAGAGGAGTAAAGAAGCCAGAAAATATTTACATTTAAGGAGCTGAAATCAGAGAATTTGGACTTTTTTAATTAAAAAATGCCCCAAAATGATTAATCAAGTATCAGATGCAGATTAATTTAACAGTCAATTAAAATAGATTAATTGTTGCAGCTCTAAGAGTTTTATGTTCATTGTTAGGTTGATTAATTTGTCCAACCGTTCCTGCCTTTGTGGTGTGCAATTTATTCATTGATTGCTTGATTTAAAGACAGAAAATGGTGACATTTTCGGACTCACGTGCCAATATTGTGTGATCAAGTAATTATAAAATATGATTACTGGGTACAAGCTCATTTGGGGTCAAAAGTGTCACTATTTTCACTTCCTTCCTCAGCATCAATGGAGCCTGAGTATTACTGACATGGCATGACATGGCAGAAAAAGTTGTGCAAACAAGGCAAACAATGAGTTTCTTAAAATGTACCGTATCACAAAAAAAATATTGAAACGTGAAAGTGATGATAGCTGCAGAACCAAGAGGAACTATGGGTAGTTCTTGCTGAAAATGCTGTTATCAATCAGCTTTACTCATAACAACACTCGGCAAAGAAGGAACCATGAAATCAGCTACCATCCACACACTGGTTGTTGTCCTGAGGCCTAATGCTGACACTTCAAACCTCTTATCAATTACAATCAATCCATTTTTTGGATTCTTGTATGATAATCTTCTTTAGTATTAAGAATATGAGAATACTGGAGCCCTTGATAAAACTTGTAAAACTCTTACTCTGAGATTTACTGTATGTGAAAAGCACATTGAGATGACACCATGTAAAGCCACTTTAATGACAGTGAAAAAATGACTGCAGCAAATAATTATTACATTACATTACATATGAAGTGCATGTCATCCGTTCAGCTCCACAAAAGTGAAAGACAGAAATAGTATAATTTAAATATTGCCTCCCTGTGTCTCCTGAGTGTGCAGGAAACGGTTTTGCATTATATAAACCATCAACCCCTGTCTTGTCTATCATTTGCTTATCAGGACACCCTTTCATGCATCAGTAACTTAATCAGATGTTTTCTTTGCACCTTTCCTGAAACAAGTCAGTGAGTGTCAAAGAAAGTTGGCAGCAAGTCAAAAAGACCCAGAGTTCATTTTCAAAACTTTGAGGAAGCCAAGCCAGAGTGAAAAAGCAAATAGTGGTCACACAGCTCCAGTGGGACACTTGTTCTTCGACTGCAAGTTTAACAGGATAGTTCTGATTGTGTTTGATATGGGATTGTATGAGGTACATATCCATAGCCAGTGTTTTACCTACAGTAGATGGTAGTCAGCATGCCTCCCAGTTTGAAAAAGGAGGAGAGGGGCACCAGCATGGAAGCTAATCAATATACTGCTGGACTTCTGCAAATGAATTTTAGCCACTTAAAAAACCACCATCAGACAACCTTCTCTGACAGGAAACAACCATGGTATAAGCCAAATATTCCTCTCTCCAAAGCCGCCGGACTCCTTTGACAAAAACAGTAATTTTACCTCGCAGAATACAGAAGTTGCTGATTTACCACAGCCTTGATTTGTTAGTTTGTCTTTGTCTTCAGTGAATCCAAGCTAACCATATAAAATCCCAAAGTCACACAATAACTCAAACAACCTAAAAGATGGAGGCAGTGGTAGACGACCAACAAACATGTTCTGCGAGGTAAAATTACCGTTTTCACCACAACAGCAGTTTCCCATCACAAAAGGCTGTCTAATGTCAAGGTAAAGTGATGAAAATATTCTAAACATAGCATACATAGACACACATAAACATAGCATAGGTTTTGGTTTTTTAGTGATTTCCTGTTTTATTTTGAAGTTCTTAGCTTTTGTCTTGTTTCTGGTATCACTTCCTGTCTTTGTCTTTTTCCATCGTTTTTGATCACCGATTGTTTGCACCTGCCCCCGATTGGTTTCCCTTTGCATTTAGTCACGTGACTATGAATCCCAGCCCTTTGTGTGTTTTCCTTGTTATTTTGGGCGTTTACCTTGTTTTGGATTGGATTTTCTGTGTTTTGGACTTTCCCGTTATCCATGTAAGCCTGTTGCTCATTTACTTTTTTGTTATTAAATCACTTTGAACTCTTTCTGCTCAGCCTCAGTCTGCATTTTTTTGCTCTGCTTAACACACATACCTAACACAATTGTCTGTCCACTGCTCTGAAAATACACACTCTGGAGTTTGAGTTAAGTGGCTCCCTTGTCTCACTGCCTGCCAGACTCCATTAACATATTGTTCGGTTTAGCTATTATAAACATCTACGCCAGCTATGAGATTATTAATCATTTCTTATGACTCATAAACAGACACTTACCCACTCAGTGAACATTCAGCATTAATTTGAACTCGAATCAATGTGAAATGAGGATAAAAAAACAAGTTATTTTGGACTGGAATAGAAATTTCAAAAGGGACACAGCAGCTGCAGCACTGATGTTACAGAAGCAAGTATTTCAACTTAACATGTTTTCTTAATTTCAGATGACCTATCATGGTTGTTTATTCAAGTAAATATTCCAGATTTCACCTTTAAATGTAAAAGAAAAGAAACCACACATGTTGGGTAGATGACAGATTTGACTTAAACAAATACACAATAACTGCCTCTGGTTTCGTGGGAAGGTGAGGTGTAGCCTCACAGTTGTCTGTTTTTTCCTATCACAGCTAACAGGTAAATTGACTAACAGGTAAGTCACCTCATGCAAATCCAGTTCCTGTCTCACACAGTGTATATGACATAATAAGAACTGCAGCTTAACATACACTAGTTAAATATTCAAATGAATAAACAAAAGAACAAATGGCGAGATGCAAAACAAACAAACAACATAGATCACCCTCTGGCTGGTTTAAAGGAGCCTTTATCTCATGAGTACCAGTCACAGCTGAGAGTTGATCTGTACATTTAATATTCAAAGCCATGCCCTGTTTATTTTTGATTGCATTCCACCCAGCTAATTAATTTCAACACTCATATCCTTTTAGAAAACCGTTGAGGTTGATTATTATAGACACACACACAGACGGCATGGCAGCGGAGTCACTGTGTCAGGGTGAAATAAATTCTGCATTAAACTGGGAAGCTTGGTGAGGATGTTGAGAATAATTTTGCTAATTGGAACGGTAATAGAAGCTTTACTGTCATGTAATCTCTGGGGCGCATGTGCAGGCGGATCCCTGCGAGACCATAATCAAATTCATTACTTCTGTTTATAGATAATAATATGTTGTGTGGTGCAAACAAGGCATGAGGAATATCAGTGGAACAAATTATGTATACTTAATGATGGCACATGTCGGGTATTTTCATACAGACCTTATAGAGGCAAAAATAACCATTATTTTCGTACGGTATGCTGAAACCATATTTACAAGTCTGTAGTAATTTCATACGGTTGTACAAAAGAATGTAATTTTTCAGTCATGTTACATCCCCAGTTTTAAAAAAGTTGGGATGTTGTGTAGACATAAATAAAAACAGAATGCAATGATCTGCGAAAACTTTCAACCTATATTCAATTGAATACAGGACAAAGACAAAATATTTAATGTTCAATGTTATCTTTTTTAAATATACACTCATTCTAAATTTGATGCCTGCAACATGTTTAAAAAAACGCTGGGACAGTGGCATGTTTTGAAAGTTAAATTCTTTCCTATTCTTGCTTGTTATATGACTTCAGGTCAGTCTAGTACATGAAGCCACACTGTTGTAACATGTGCAGAATGTGTCCTTACATTGTCTTGCTGAAATAAGCAGGGACATCCCTGACATCGTATGGATGGCAGCATATGTCGCTCCAAAACCTGTATGTACCTTTCAGCATTAAAGGGGCCTTCTATGGACACTAACACCCCATACCATCACAGATGCTGGCCTTTGAAACTAGTGGTGGTAACAATCTGGATGGTCCTTCTCTTCTTTAGCCCAGAGGACATGTCGTCCATGATTTCCAAAAACAACTTGCAATGTGCACTTGTCAGACCACAGCACACTTTTCCACTTTGCATTAATCCTAAGTCTGCAGCGTTTCTGAATGTTGCTGATATTTGGCTTTCACTACGCACTGAAGACTTGACTTGTTTGTAGATGCAGCAACAAACCGTGTTTTCTGACAACGGCTCTTTGAGTTGTTCCTGAGCCCATGTAGTATTCTTTATACAGTTATGTGGGTTTTAATATAGTTTTTAATGCAGTGACACCTGGGGGACAAAGGCATTCAAGGCATTCAGTGTTGGTTTTTCCAGATTCTCTGAATCATTTAATGGTATTTAGGATTGTAGATGGTGAAATCCCTAAATTCTTTGCAGTTATTGTTCTTTTGTAGGATTATTTGCCCATGCAGTTTATTGCAAAGTGGTCAACCTCACCCCATCCATGCTTGTGAATGACTGGGCCTTTCAAGGATGCCCCTTTAATACCCTATCACCATCACTTGTTATCAGTTAACCTATTTACCTGTTGAATGGTCCAAATGTTTTTTTGTTTTTTTTTTAGCATTTCACAAATTTCACAGTATTTTGTTGCCTCTGTCTCAACTTTTTTGAAATGTGTTGCAGGCATCAAATTCAGAATTAGTGTATATTTACTAAAAAATATATAAAGTTTATTATAAATATATTGTCTTTGGGCTGTATACAATATAAGTTGAAAGGGATCTGCAAATCATTGCATGTCTTTTTTTATTTGCATTTTACACAATGTCCCAAATTGATTAATATGGCTAATATAGTATAACCACACTTATAAAAAAGGAGAATTTTACCTTGCAGGTTCAGTCCAAGAGAGAAAAAAGAACAAGCAAACTGCAGCAAAGGTTTAAAAGATATTAGGTGTTCTTGAGTGCTGAATCAATATGTTTGATACATACAGCAGTATTTTTGATGCATGGAGACTCCCACTTGAGCTAATAAAGGCATGTGAGATGACAGAGGCCTAATAAAACTGATTAATTGTCTGCTCATGAACACTCTAATGCATAGACCAGAGCCTGAGATCATAGGCATTGCCCCAAAACAACATCCTGAGTCATCTTTCTTAAAAAGGAAAAAAAAAGTTAAGTGATCAGACTGAATATATTTACAAGCACATATTGAATTTGCTTCCTTAAGCAACTGAGGACCATCTCAATGATTGCTTGCTCAGTGATACTTGCTGCCAAACTCTTCTCATGCTCGGAAAGACAATTAAATTAAGTTTTTGTGAGTAATTGAACTTTTGGACTCAATTCCTACCTGCAGTTTGCCTTGCAGAGTCCAGCTTACAGAAGAGCTAAGACTAATAAAGAGATGAAAAGAAGTGCCATTGAAGTTAAATGCAAGACTGTTATGGTGATGCTAAAACATTTATTAATTATTTTTAAGGAACACTGCTCCAGCGTACATTTGAACATCATAACTGCTCAAGAATGACAAAAGAATGAAAGTTTTTTGCAGCATCAGATGATTATAACTCTAATTAAAGAGTTAAAATGCTGTGCTGGCAAATGATTTTAGTAGTTGATGAAATAAGTGATGAACTGGAGGTCAGCCATTACAAGTCTGTCATTACGCTACATAACTAGTTGACCCCATGCCTCTTACGTATTGATCTTACAAGATGAAAGGAAGTAAGAAAATAGGAAGGAACGTATTAAAGATGATGAAATCTGACAATAATCAGCCCACATGACACAGGCTAATGGCAAAGAGCTGAATTAAACATTCATCACGACAATAAAATATTTATGTAATTGGTTTGCATTAATCCTACTGATATAATTGTAGAGCAGTTTGTGCATTTGTGTGTCCCAGCATTTCTCCAATCCACATTCCTTATTGCCCTCCAAACTTGCCCAAAAAACGTCCAGTGGGCCTTTGCATATACTTTGTTTTGTTTTGGGTTTTTTTAATCATTTTATTTCATTTTCCATATTAAATAAATACGCTGCAGTTTCACATTTTACCTTTGAATCCTTTATTTTGAAATCCAGACTGTCACACAAAATATTTTTTTTTCCAATGTGCCACAATCTACTGGAAATGGAGAAGTGAAGTTACACCCCTTCTGGACCACCATGGATTCTTACTTCATAAAAAATATGAATGGTAGTCAATGGCAAGAGAAAAAAAATGTTTTGATCTTTTTGAATTGTGCCACATTTTACACATACGATGTTTCTCAATTTAAAAGATTGTTACGTTTGGTGCAAAGACAACGAATAACTCTGGAGGTGGTGGACCCAGAAATGCAGACGGGAGCACTGGTGCAAGTTCAAATGATAATTTTAATGCAACAAACAAAGGTAACAAAAAAACACGGCTTACATGAACGGAGGGATCCAAAAGAAAACAGAGCCAGGCAGAAGTCCAAAATCCAAAAAAGGGAAAAAAACACATCCAACAAACACTGGTGAAGCATAAACCATTCAAAAAGGGAGAAAACCAAAAACACTGGAGAACACACTGGAGAACACACGACGAGAAACTGAAACACCAAATCAACGCGACGAACTGACAAAGACAAAGAGAAACACAGGGACTAAATAGACAGGGAGGTAATCAAACACAGGTGGGTGGACAACAGGTGAACCAAATCAGTAATCAACCAAGGGCGGGAAAAGGACAAAGACAGGAAGTAAAAGCAACAAGGACACACAAGGGAAACCAATACTACAAAATAAAACAGGAAGTAACCAACCAAAAACACAACCATGACAAAGATAATGTTACAAGTCAAGAGAGTTGCAGTTTGTCATAAAACTGTTGAAGCATCAGACTGTGAAGATACAATTACAAAGATAAAACACCCAGAGGTCTGATAAGTGATGTCATGATTTTCTCCCTCTAAAAGCTAATGTAGCCTCTGAAGTTAGGATGCCTGTGTGTTTTGTACCAGGATGTAGTCAATATGCAATGGGTCTTGCTCATACCTTAGTGTTATGAAATACTCACATTACTTAATTACTTAATTAAGAAAATATATATGTGTGTGTGTGTGTGTGTGTGTATATATACATATATATATATATATATATATACATGATGATGAGTGTTCAGTTAGAAGATTAATTCTCTACTTGCACAATCTTGTGTGACACAAACTGTCAGTAACGTTACCTGCTACAGTACAAACTTAGTGATTTTGAGTTAGTTACTTCACTTCTCACAGTTAGCTTGGCACTTATTGTCAATAATATTTTGCTTTTGCCTTGTATATCGTGTTTTTGAGGGCTTTGATAATCACTTCAGTGTCTTAGATAGCTGTTAGCAACATTGGCTAGCTAGCTAGCATTGTCATTTTCATTCAGACTCAACAGAAGTTAAATATGTACCAACCTAAATGTGAAAAGTGAAGTACACAGACATGCAGCCCGTAAAATGGATAAACGTCACACTACATTGTGCAAGTAGCGAATACCACTCTCATATCTGCCCATTCAATATAAGGCGACAGCCAGCAACTGTCAAGCTTAAAGTCTAGGTGGTGTTTAATTGATGTCTGATGTTGCTCAGGAGATTTGCAGAATAAGAATTTCATTGTAATGTATGACTCACTTTTCCTGTTGACATATGACAATAATAACAATTTGAATGAGGATTTGAATTTTACAAGGGAACTATTTCTTTGGCCTGAGGCACTGACTTTCTGGAGCATCATCATCACTGTCCCATGTGGACGAAGCAATACCAGATTGTTAACAGTTACATGATGAAGTGCCTCCCAAAAAACACAGAGATCTCTGCTTTTAAAAACTCATCTTCTAACCTATACCAACACAATGAGGTAAGTTGCACATACTGTCGGTGGAAAAGTAGCTAGCTAGCTAACGTTATGTTAATTTTTCTTGTGTCATGTGAATGTTTGACGTTACTGACATTAACTTACTGTTTATCTTGTAGCTAGGAATCTGTTGGGCTTTTAAATCAGTGTGCTTTAGAGAGCAGTTACCCAATGCTGACTTTAACATAAAAGAATCATTTGGATTATTTAAAGTGTGGTTGTATGAGGTACTTATTGATTTGTCAGTAACCAGCCCCCAATTAGAAGAAGCAAAGAGGGTCACCAGCACAGAAGCTAAGCACTGTACTGCTGTGGACAGGTTCAGCAACAAAACCTATTTTAGCCACCTAAAAATATCAATATATTAATTATAGCTGCTGTGCAGCAATGGTCGGGGCCGGGCAATTTTAGGCAAAATTAGGCAATTCTGAGCAACAAGCAGAGTGTAGGAAGATGAAAAAAGGTGGCATTCTAATGTGCATTTTACATCAGTTGAGGCTTGAACTCACAATTTCTGGCACAAGAGACTCTGCATATTGACTGATAGCTAAGCCAAATAAACAGGGAAAAAGAGACAAGGGATAACAGGGAAACGTGTTGATAAAGAGTATTTGTCTCTTCCCAAAACTCCCTGAATCATAATTATTTTAACTTAGTAGTCTCTAATCCACATAGCATGATACCTGAACATAAGGCTTTCACATTTGAAAGTCCATCCTGCCTTAGTGAGGCTCGAACTCACGACTTCTGACACTGAAGTCCGTGTTTTATCTCACTGAGCTAATTGGCAAGTGACAGTTCATGTGTGGCTTCACAAATTGACTAAGCCAAGGATCAGGGTGCCAGGCAGCAGCCATCCATGCCATGGAAAAGCAAATTTCAAAGTGAAAGTTCCAAAGCTGTAGCACATATGGTTGATTTGTTGTGAATTTTCAAAGTTTTGAAATTTAGAGGCTTGCTGTAGCGCCACCATCAGGACTATTGTCTTGTGTTTCCAGTTGAAGACATCTGGCATGGGACTGGACCTTTGTGAAAAGTTTGGGTAGATTTCTCATGTGGAAATGTTGTACAAGCTGAGGCTTGAACTCACAACCTTCAACACCAAGAACATCCTCTATCTCACTGAGCTAATTGGCAAATGGAAACACCACTTGTAGCTTCACAAATTGACTAAGCCAGTCACCTGTGTGCAAGACAGCAGCTGTTAGCATGTAAAGGCAGATTTCAATGGCTGTCAAAAATTCAGTTATTGAGACAAAAATCCCAAAATACACAAATTGCATCTAGACAGCATGGAGATGTTGTTCATTAGTTTTTAACAATGATTTATTGGCTCCAAAAGTGAAAAAACTGATGTTTAAAAATGCCATTTTTGCATTGACTCCAATTGTTCGCATGAGAGTGAAATTCAAAATGCTGTAAAAAATTCAGTTGTTGAGATAAAATTCTGATATTTTCCAAACATCATCTACCATGACTCCAAAATTTTGTCATTTTTTTCATGAACATTGAAAATGTATTTAGCAAGAATTTGCAAGTATATGTTTATAATACCGTTTACAGTCAAACATTTTTATGCACTGTAGGCTCAATTTTTGATAAATCAAAAATCTGTGTGGATCGTTTGTGTAGGACAGTCTGAAGATGCTCTGTAGCAAGTTTGGTGTCAATTGAGCAAAAATTGTGGGAGGAGATAGGTTTAATAAGTTTTACAGTTTTTGAAAAAAACAGAGTGATGGACTTCATAATTTGCAATAGGTTTAAATGTACAAAAGTTTCTTCAGTATTGGGGCTACATTGTGGTGAAAGTAAAATGCAATAATGCTACAGTAAATCTGTAGCACATATGGTTGATTTATTATGAATTTTCAAAATTTTGAACTTTAGAGGCTTGCTGTAGCGCCACCATCAGGACTATTGGCCTGTTTTTGCAGCTGAGGCAATCTGACATGGGACTGGACCTTTGTGCAAAGTTTGGTCATTTTTCGTGCATGGGAAGTAGGATTTCCTCGGAAGAAGAAGAAAGAAAGAAAGAAAGAAAGAAGAAAGAAGAAGAACATGCAGGATTACAATAGGGTCCTGGCATCTTAGGCTGCCCGGCCCCTAATTATTGTAAATATTTTCACCACTTTATTTTTCTGTCGGACATTTTTTTCTGACTGCAAACTGCCGTCATATAAAATCTCTCTCTCCACACCAAACTCAGTCATTTTAATTCCCAGAACACAGGATTTACTGACCTACCACTGCCTCAACCTGTTAGTTTTTTTGTGTTATTGCGTGACTTTGGTTTTCTAAACGGTTAGTCCGGACTCACCGGTGTCACACAATAAAACAAACTAACAGATTGAGGTACCTGTAAGCTGGCAACTCCAGTGTTTTGCGAGGTAAAATGACTGATTTTGTCTATGGGGTTTGGTTGGCTCATATATAATGCATAAAGTAAAGCCATGAAAATATTCTAAATATAGTGTACACTTAAAGTGATATTGAGTTTTTTTAGATGGACCTTTTGTAAGTGGCTGAAACACATTTTGTTACTGACCCTGTCCACAGCAGTACATTGTTTAGCTTCCTCATTGCTAAAACCCCTCACAGCTTCTCCAAACGGTCTGCCAATAAACTGACTATCAGCACCCCATACAACCCCACAGCCAATAATCCGAACTGTACCTTTAATTGATAGGTGTCTCAAATGGTTTTCACTTTTACTTGAGTCATTTTTTATGTGAGTAGTTGTACTTTTACTTGAGTATAGATTTTTTTTTAATTTTCATACTCTACCCATCACTGAATGCTGATATGGATTCATTTGTTATATGATAAAAAAAATCAGCTGCAATGCACATCCATCTTCAGCTGAGAGCTTCTTTTATCTAACACTCTTAACAAAATGTATCAGGGTAGTCATTATGTTAAGAACGCAAACACAGACACACAGACACACACACACACACACACACACAGAACCGCTGAATGTAAGCAAAACTAGTGCTGCAGGCTGCTGCAGAAAGCCCTCCCCTTGATTTTATGACTCGTTTTTACGGACAAGTGAGAGAGAGAGAGAGTAAGGATGTAGAAGAGTAGTGATGCACTGGTACCCAGTCTTGTGCAGAGCCTCTACAACATGCTGAGGATTACCTGTCCAACGTGTCTTCATGAGCACAAGAGCCACTCAAAAAGTCCAGTTCTTTCAGCCAGAGAAACAAACATAGTGGAACATGTTTTTGTTGAAGCAGACCTCAAAGTGGAGGCTCGAAGTTTCAACAGCCTCAACAATCTGCATGTTTTTTACAGTCTGAGTGAAGGTAAGCGAGATCTGTGAAGAGTAAAAATGTCTTCCTCTCCTGGTATCAAGCACCAGGAGCATGTGGACATGCTGTACATCTCCATTGAGACAGCCATCGCCGTGGCCTCTGTGCTGGGGAATGTGCTGGTGGTGCTGGCCGTGTGTGTGAACCGGGCTCTCCGCAACACCACCTTCTGCTTCATCGTGTCTCTGGCCGTGGCTGACATCTGCCGTGGGGGTTTTGGTCATCCCTCTGGCTATTATCATCAGTCTGGGATTTAACACTCAGTTCTACACCTGCCTCTTCCTCTCCTGCCTGCTGCTCATCATCACCCAGAGCTCCATCCTCTCCCTGCTGGCCATCGCCATCGACCGATATCTACGAGTCAAGATCCCCAAAGTGAGGAACAGCACTTTGTTTTCTCATGATACAGCAACCTGATTAAGATAAAGTAGAGCTTAGTTTGGTTAAGATGGTGTTGTGAATTTCTAGAAAAGTATTTCAGGGTCCAGTGAACTGTTTACAGGAAGAACTATAGATTACTCATCACTGAGAGCAATTTATTCCTTCTCTGAAATATGTTAATGACATAAGTGCATCGCCTAATTTCATTAGAATTCCATTAATGCCACATTACACAGCATGTTTTATCTATCCATACATGTCAACTCAAGTCAAGTAACTTTTATTTATATTACGCCAAATTATAAAAATGACTTAATTCCTTCCTCAAACAGCAAAACCCCTTAAAGGATTTTTTTGGTATTTTTCTACCTGGACTGTTTCCTGTTATTGACATGTTTTCATGTCTCAGTGACCAAATGGGACGTTAATTTTTGGAATTGGTCCAGTATTGAGGGAGAGTGCTGCAGCCAGTAGAAGTAAAACTAAACTATAATGTAATCCTTCCGTGCAACTGACATGTCAAAGCGCATCCTGTTAAGCTGGGCATATATTGTATGATTTTAGTCTGTTTCTTGAGTTGTTTCTTGTGTTTGGTGAGTCAGAGACAAATTTCTACCCCACTGGGCAATAAAGATTTATTCTGTTCTATTCCTGATTTTTTAACCGCTGGACTCATTTTAGAATCGGACTGAATTTAGTCTTCAGCGGCCGTCATTTGAGGTGCAGTGTGCAGGGGAGAACAAGGATCGAGCATCTGCCCCTGAACTGCCACTGGACAGTCAAATGAACTTCTGACATGTAAGAGGACAATTGACTCATACAGGATGAGTTGAAGTAAAACACATCAACATCTCTAAAATTGTGCAGTGTACTCCCAGCTTTAAAGTGCTTGTTTTTGCCACTGACAGGCCCAGATTGTTATTTACGTGTCTGAGAACATTATGGAAAAGAATGCTTTCTTTTTAAAGAGTAAGATATGTTTTGTTTTACTAGAAACAGTAAAACAAAAGTTATCAGACCCCCCCTATGCAAAACTGTGATTTTAACATCGTCCTCTCAAACTCAACAGAAACTTAAATAATAAAGAAAATAAAACTCAGTGAAAACATCTTGGCTGGTTTCTCCACAGTTCCAAAAATCACAAACTTTCTTTGTGTGGTCTAAATAAACTCTTATTTCATTGCATTAGATGTGAAAATATTCCAGCTCTGGATGCCGTTTCTGCCCACTGCTTCTCTGATGTCAACATCCCTCTCGCTCCTCTCCCCAAATTTCTTTTAAATATGACACCATGAATAAAGGGTTTATTTTGACCAAACCAGAGTTGGTAATCGTTGGATTTGTTGATGAATTTTTGTTGAGTTTTGTTTGTTCCTGTCAAGTTTGATGAGGATGACGAGGACGATATTAACATTCTAGATTTGCAAAGGGAGTCTGGTTGGTTTGGTGAAGGCAATAAAACAGCTGTCTCTGGTAAACAAAATGTATCCTAGCCTTTAGAAAAGGTCTCTCTCTGTAGGGATCCTTTCCATAATGTTGTCAGCACTGTTAGTGGCAAAAACAAGCACTTTTATTGGACCTTCTACCGGCTGCAGTGCTCTCCCTCATTACTGGTCCACTTTTAAAAGTTGTTGTCCCTAGTAGTCGCGTACGGTGTTTTCACATCAGGTACGATTGATTCATACCGTGACTGAAAGTCCTCTTAGATACGAAACATGGGATAATAGGGTCCAGATAGAAGAATACCCTTACCCTTTAATTTTCTCATAATTTATTTTATAAACGTGAATCAGGAATATTTCAATAGAACAAATAATTATAGTAGTAATACAATAATGCATGATCTTACTTTTTAATTGTTTTTAGCATCAGAGAGCTAAATGTGTGCTTTCAGCTGCAGAGACTCAATCTAGAGGAGGTGGGTCTCAGTGTTTGAGTCTGACGTGGCACCATATATCCTTGCCTGGTTTAATGCAAATCAATTGCCTGAACATCAAAAGCTTTTAAGCTAATTAAAATGTCCCTGTCAGCCTAAAGAACTGACATAAACGCAGTTTGTTAGGGGATTTTGGCAGTCGCCCATCCCACTTTTTGTTTACCAGTTGGATGTCAAAAGAAGAAAAATCTTTCTGAACAATAACCCACAGACTGGCATTTGTTCAAAGAAATACTGATCCACAAGTATGCATGTGTGCATTTAGGTGATTGAAAAACCTGTCTTCATTCTTTTCCAATAACCCTGCTCAGGTACAGCATCATAGTAACGCAGAGGAGGGCGTATGTGGCAGTTTGTCTCTGTTGGATCCTCTCCTTCCTCACCGGGTTGGTTCCAATGATTGGATGGAATAACCGTGACGCTCATAGAAACCTCAATGTTTCCAGTGACATCGTCTGTGAATTCACCACCGTCATGAGGATGGACTACATGGTGTACTTCAACTTCTTCGGCTGGGTGGTGGTACCGCTGACCATCATGATCGCTCTGTATGGGGAGATCTTCAGGGTGATCCGGCGGCAGCTTAACAAGCGTGCTGAGGCCACTTGTGATGGAGAGAGGTACTATCAGAAGGAGCTGAAGCTGGCCAAATCACTGGCCCTGGTGGTCTTTCTCTTTGCTGTGTGTTGGCTGCCCATACACATCATGAACTGCATCAACTTCTTCTGTCCGAAGTGTTACGTACCCAAGATCGCCCTGTATGTAGGCATTTTCATGTCCCACGTGAATTCAGCCCTCAACCCGATGGTTTATGCATTCAGGATAAAGCGGTTCCGTGTCACGTTGATCCAGCTCACTCATCGTTGCATGTTGTGTAAACCCACAGAGCCCACTCCATGCCCCACCAGCACACCAGCCCTGACGGAGAAAGTGGACCTGTAACAAAGGCTGCAGCAACTCCTGTGTGAGACAGTGCAGTGATGATACTCCATGGGATTATTTGATATTCATATCAACGCATAAAGCACTTCATCTGGGACACGTTCACGTCTGACCCATTCATATTTATTCAGTGCAGTTACATTTTAAGAAAATGATCCTGCAATCATAAAAAAATTATATCCCCGTCAACCTGGATAATTTTTTGACTTGTTTCCTTAATTGATTCATATTGAATTATAATATACTGTATAATGCAACATAATAAGTGATATGACAAACATTTCATGTTCAAAAAGCTTATTGGTAAATTCACCATAATAAACATTCATAGCTTCTTCATTTAATATGCTAATGTTATAGTTCTTATTTCACATTTACAACAACAGAACCTTTGCTCAACAACTATTTTGACATGAAATAGTAGCGTAAACACAGGTGTTACCAATGATACTACTTGAGGTTCCATTCAGTTCAAATACAGTCAGGGTGTTGTTGTGTTGGCTCACTGAAAAGGCTCAACTATGGAACAAGACTGGTAACACCCGTGTTTTACCCTACGGTTTCATTTCAATATGGCTGCTGTGAAAAAAACGTTTATTAAAATACATTTTACACCTCCACTTTGCTCTTTCAATTACATAATCTGTGCGCAAAGTAAGATGCACAAGGCACAAAAGGGTCTTCAAGAGAACCAGGTGTGCCTGCCTGTGGAGCATTTCTATTCAAATGGCAGATTCAGCAAGTTCAGCATGATGAAATGAGCCACTTGTAGTGATGCAGACACTGCGGTTAACTCATAGGACAGGTCGTGAAAAATAACATTCTGAGTAATAGCAGATGGGTTACAGGGTGGTTGACATAAAGTGAGGCTCCCCCCATTTAAGAAAGACTGTGTGCATTTACACACAAGGCGCAGCAGCAATAACTGCAGTGACAATACTGCCCTCAAGTAAATCGTCAAAGAGAACACTCTGTCATCAACACAACACGCGAAAAAAAGAAATCGTCTGGAGGGCTTGCATTGCTCGACATCATTTATAGATGATTTAATTATGAGAGAGGCTGCTTTCAGTCATTTTAAACATTTCCGCTCATGTGGTAAACATTATAAATATATTAACAGCAAAACTAAAAGCTGTGGCTATAACACAGAGGAAAGTCTCCAGAGGAAATTATTTTTCTACACAGCTCTGATGGAAGTCAAGATTCATACACTGCTTTACTCCAAACAGTTTTGAACGTGGACTGTGTGTAAGAGCTTTTGGATGTGTAGAAGAACATAGAACATTAATTACCAGTGTACGTGTGTGAACGCTCCTATTTGGGCCCATGTCACTATTTGAATAGTGTGTCCTTTAAATAGCAGGAACATACTGCACCTTTGATCAGATTTTTGTGGGCCAATGGTGTAGCTGCTTTCTGCTGCCACAAGATCACCATGCCCCAACAATGCGCCTGACCTCACTTCATTTTTAACACCAACACACCCATGGGCGTACAGATGGAGGTGCAAGTACATTTGAGACTTAGAAAACATGTGAACTGGGTGTGAAAATGACAACTGCGACAGTCAGAAAATAGCAATGATAGCTGTACATCATTGTGCTCTGCTTTGCATCACGCCAAAGATAGAGCCCTACAAGTTTGCAGCCATGCCAGCGGCTCTGTCAGGTTGTATTTAGGTGCTTTGAGCTAAATGCTACCATGCTTACATGCTGATGCTAACCAGGTATAATGTTTACCATGTTCACCATCTTAATTTAGCGTGTTAGCATGCTAGCACTTGATAATTAGAACTAAACATCACTAGATTTTCAAGTATTTGGTCAAAAAAACCAAAGTAATTGACAAATTTGATGAGACTTGATTTAAATGTTGACCCCTTGGTGGCGCTAGATGAAAATCAAAGGATCAACAAAGTTAATACAATTCATCCTGAGAGCAACATAATGGTCTGTATCAAATTTCATGGCATCCCATCCTGGAAATGTCGAGATATTTCACTGGATAAGTGAAAACTTTGACCTGTTGGTAGAGCAGGAAGAACAGAGGATGTCCATAGACAGTAGGATTCCTTGTGGCTCCACAAATGTCATGGCCATCCATCACACGGGATATTTTAATCTGGACCAAACTGGTGGGTGGACAGACCAACAGACAGGCCAGCATTGCATTTTTGCACAGCATGACTAAAAATGAAATTCGATTTGGCACAAAGAATTAATTTGCAAATGCTTACATTGGATGTTAGCATGGTCACGTGAGCACAAGCAGAAGAGTCAGAATGGGAAGATTTATTGAGTAGGCTACGATCAATAGAGGGTACAGTGTGTTCTGAAATTTTATGTTTCACTGGAAACCATTCAATATACAGAGAAGTGAACAGACCCCGCCTGCCCGGAATGCAAATTAAGAATAAAGTCACTAAACCAAATGGAACAAAACTCTGGCAGCTTCAAAGCAATGCAGCCATTAGTCTTTATCACAGGAAGCAGCAGGCAGGCAGCTCTTCGGCTAATTCAGCTAGTTTAAGCCATATTTCAATAGCTGTGGCAGACTGTTGAAAAGGCTCTGAAGCATTTGAGTAAATTACCCACAGAGCATTATGCTGAAGTGATTTATTCCAACTCTAAAGCTAAAGCTTCTGCTGCTAAAGCTGTGTCAGTTCTGCTTTGTCATCAGTTTGACTTGTGCCTGGTTTCAGTCCATGTCAGGCGCCTTCCACTTGCAGAACTTAATACATACGAAAAAAGGGTCTAATCTGGTTTAGAATATGCATGTTTAAATTTTTTGTCACTTGATATGTGGACTTTATGTGCATATTGCAGTGATGTCCACATATAGATGTTTATTTCCTGTTGGTTGTGACCATCTGAGGCTTTTGTAGTTGAATAGTTTCACATTAGCACGCTGTCTTTTGAACCCCTTTATGTGTCTGTCTCTGTCTGTCCCTCCCTCTCACACATAGCAATACGTATTTTACCATCTGTCACCTTTATCCTTGTTGAGGGATTTGCTGAGTGTGGTCTAATCCCTGGCCCTCGTCTTAGTGAGGCCGAGGTAGGTGCTGGCATTTACTGCCTTCGCACAACACACTCACTGCAGCTGGTGGCCGACTGATTGCTGAGGGGACGCAAGCAGCGTGGAGACAAAAATCCAAGAGTCTCCATTTTGTGTATGTGCATCTTATCTTCATCCTAGATTAATCGTCTTCAAGGTAAGACCCTTCACAGTCATCCTAAAACAGCTCCAACAAAGACTTGTGAAGCTTCATAAGAGACACTACACGCACGTTTTGTAATTCCAATCTTCATTTCATTTTAATATCATCAGATAACCAAGAAAGCTCTCATTTGCAGCAGCAAACCAGTGTGAAATGGCCGACACAGATGGAACAGAGGGTGTCCAAGACCTGGAGGTTCCAGGCGAAGACCTGTGCGACGAATCCTTGTTACACATCAGTAAATACTGCGAGGCCCGGCGTGCACTACCAGTGGGATCAGTGGACCTTCAGGGAAAAAGCAAACTATTATTTGGACCGCATTTTCCTCGGGATCTTGATCATATTTCTCCTCATGTTATTCGGAGAATGTTTCTATAAGATGTGGTATGTGACGAACGTGAAGAAGATTGTAGCATTTGTGTCAGATTCAGCGGTCTTTCTTATCGGATGGCTTTTTACACAGGAGAGACAGGAGGATATGTTGGAATTATAGGTTGTCAATAGAGCTCTGATTGCATTATCACTTTTTATGGGTTTGGTGTTGTGAGCACATGTGATATTACAAATGCCCAGGAAAGAATAATTTTAGAACTACATCTTAACTAGGGCAAAAGTAATGTATAACAATTTCTGAACATTATTTTATATTTATTTGTATTTATGGTGAATTAATGGAAATAAACAATGTATGCAATTAACTGAATCATTGTTCTGTCCTACAGTACACTGCACACAACTTCGCAATTTATAATTTGTAGCATCTCCACTTTTTAATCATTGTTCATATGTGCATTTTTCCATTTAACATGTCATGTTCAGGCCGGTGACATTGCAACATACATTGTGCAAATATTCCCTCATCTTACACTCCTTAAAATGTCATTTAAATTTAAAATTGACATCAGAGTAGAATATGTGATGTTGGCATCCAATGTAGATTTCCAAATTTCCAGCCATTTAAGAGAAAATTAGAGGAGAATAACAGGTTTCAAGGGTCTGATATGATCTCTTCTGCTAGTTTACCTGAGTTTTGAACAGGTTTGAAGTAGTTGTACTTAACTTTAATAGTTCCATTATTCAGCTCCTCCTCCAATTTATAGTGACAAATTGCACTTTTTGCTCTATTGGATTGTCGACTATCAGTTAGTAGTTACTTTGAAATAAAACATATACTATTATATTAAAAGGATACTCCACCCCAGACTCATAATCCACTCAATGTGTACTCACCCCTATGCCGATGTGAGGATGGGTGAAGATCTTCAGTTCACAGAACAATCCTGGAGTTTCAACAGAAAACAGGGTTGCAGCCAAATCCAGTACAATGGCAGTGAATGGACATCAAATGTAAATGTAAAAAAAAAGAACACAAAACAAACCCAAAATGTCTCCATCCTGCTCGTGTGGTGTAATCCAAGTGTCCGCGAGCCGCAACATTAAAATTCAACCACAAAAGACGCCATTTACCCATGTTTTTAGCGGAAATGTTAACTGTAGCATGTAGCCGGTAGAATGTAAACATGGCGTCGATTTTGTGGTTGTTCTGTGTTCTTTTTTTTAACATTTACATTTGATCTCCATTCACTGCCACTAGCTGCAACTCTGTTTTCTGCTGAAACTCCAGGATTGTTTAGTGAACTGAAGATCTTCACCCATCCTCACATCGGCATAGGGTGAGTACATATTGAATGGATGATTATCTAAGAGTGGAATATCGCTTTAAGCTATGCATTGTTATTTTAAACCACAAAATTGTTATGTAATATCCATTTTGGCCAGTTTAAACATTAAAATGTAGCTTACAGAAATGCATCAGTAATAGTGATCCAATAATACAGTGGTTCTCAAACTTTTTCTAGCATGCCCATTTTAGAAGCCTTTTTAAAGCAGTCATTCACAATGATTGGGGAAGCAACTAATAAAAAAGGATCCAAGTTGAATTTTAGTGAAATAAAGCTTGCACAATCGCATCCGCAAACTTGTTTGTTTATTTTCCCTACATTAATCATATTCATTTAACTTATTTTCACTCCATATTTTTCCACTGGTCATCCACGGATGGCATAGAGCCACTGCAGGAGGGCCTGCACCACAATTTGAGATCCACTGCAGTACTAAAGGGACTCTGCTGCCTAATCAGGTTTATTGCCAACTAAGTTTCCACATAAAATAAATTTGCCTCAGTGATTTTAGTGTATAACAATAAAAAGCAAGTACTCCAAGTCAAGAAGCATCAATAGCAAATAGAAGATTGACAGTGAGATGTGGGAAACTATCATAAAAATATATGTATGTAATATCATATGTATGTAATTTACATGAAAAGGCTTATACTCCTGTGCAGTTTTGTGAAAAGTATTCACCAAGGATACGTATAAGAATATTTGAGATGTGCAAAATAGTAATACAAGAAGATGAGTCCAAAAAAGATGTTGTTAATGTCACGTATGGAGTCAAATGAGTACTGTTTGATACGTGTATCAACATTTGTAATTCTGAATAAATTGCACTTTTACTTGTAGTGGAGTATTGTTTTACTTTGAGGTATTGCTACTTTTACTTTAGTAAAAGATATCAATAGCCAATTGTGCTATAAATATCGGTGGTATTTTGATTTATATTTATTGATGTTTTAAAAGCATAGACACCTGTTTAGTCACTTTGCCTTACAGCTGGTTGTATGAAACGTGCTATACAAATAAATACTGATTGACTGAATAGCCAAATATTGACAAAATGTAGACATACTCTAACCATTTTACAAGGTGGCAGGTTGTTCTGTTGAACGCAATCTTCTTTCCAGTTTTATGGAATATATATTTTAAGAACAAACACAGAGTACAGTTTTACAATTTTAATAATTTTAATTAAAAAAAAACTAATATTAGGGGAGGAGAAAAGATGAGAGAAAGAGAAGTAAGAAGAAAAAGAACATATACTCTTACGGTCTTACATTTTTAATCCACTCAAAATAATAAATAATATTTAAAAAGCAGAAATATAAACAAAAAGTGTTCAGAAAGTTGGAATTTAAATGTTACATACATACGGTGTTGGTAAATTATGTGATAAATAAGACAGATTTCTTCCATTCATTCAGTACACAGCTTGGTTGTGTCGAAACGCTGACGTAGATGTCTGTCATCCCAATGGACCAATGAAATCGACGCACTCAACTCATCTAGAGTTTCCGGTACCGCCTCCTCCTCTCTTCCGGATTTCCTAGCGTGACCGACGTTTCGTGTCTGTTTAGACTTAAAAGTAAGTCAAAATGTGGTTAAATTAAACGTTGTGTATTAATAAGCGTATGCCAGACTGTGTTGTCAATGTTACATGTACCCGACGGTTGTATTTCATTAATAAAAATAATAGTTTTACTGGCGTATGAGCCGCTACTGTCACAAATGGAGGACAACTGTAGGAAAACAGGCGCCATGCTGTTTCTCTTAGCGCTCAGTCACAAACATCTCAGCTCTGCGGTGCAGTGTTAACACTGCTGGACAAGTATGCAGTAGCGTTACAGCTGAAACCAGTGAAAACTAACTGTAAACATCGGACTGTGATTCTCGTCTTCATTGCTGTGAGATCGACAGCTAAAGCTAACGTTTAGCTAAGCTAACGTCAAACCGGGCGCCTCCCAAATACATAAGATAACTCAAATTTCAAACGAACTTTTCAGAGGTAACCACTGCACTTTTTTGTTTTTGCTTGACTGCTTGTTTACTGAATGTAAGCACCACGTTGTCGTTACATGATAGGCGCAGTTAAAATGTACTTGTCACGTTGTGGGAAAGCAAAGCATGCGTTTCAGCCTCCTAGTGGTGATTGTAAGCACTGCAGTGAGTCTCAGGAGTGGACTTGTTTTTAACAGGACACTACATTTGACTACTCCATACAGTTGTTTGTTTAACGTGGTCACAGTCACGTGATTCCCAAATTAGAGCTGAAGTGAATAGCCAATTATGTAAACGTGAAAATGTCTGTTTTTCTTTTTAAGTCTTTTATTATAACACAGAACTTTATTCATGCCAAAGGAAATTCTTGTCAGGTTTTGCTCAGAAATTACAGTAACATAACAATAAAAACAACTGAAAAAAAATATTGACTGGACAAGGAGTAATGCAAAATAGTGCTTAAAAGTTTATTTAGTCTCACACACTCTCAGATGAAAGTCTAAGTTGAGACGCAGGGTGTCATTCCATTATTTTCCTCTCCCAGACTTGACGTGAATGTTGCGTAACCTGCTGAGTCGCACACAGATTGTTCATCTGTCATTTTGTGTGTCTCCTGTCGATACAGAATGCGTTACGTGGCCGCTTACCTCCTGGCTGCGCTCGGTGGAAACACCAGCCCCACCGCAAAGGACATCAAAGCCATCTTGGGCAGCGTTGGAATTGAGGCCGATGATGAACGCTTAAACAAGGTATGCCATTTCACAACAGTATTTTGTGCAATAGACCTTTTCACAGCAACCATACTGATGTGAGATAGTAGGGTACCAATGATACTAATTAAATTGCTGTTCCATTTAGTGTTGCAGGGTCTTTCCAGTACAATAGCAGCACCCTGACACTGGTTGACCTGACTGGAACCTTAATTAGTACCATTGGTAACACATGTGTTTACCCCAGTATTTCATGTCAAAATGGCTGCTGTGAAGAAGGTCTGTTACAAAAAAAGTAGTATTTTTTTCCCCACTGAGGATGCTGTGTGGTGTAAGTGAAATGAAATCTTATATTTCTTTGTAGGTCATTAGTGAACTAAGTGGCAAAGACATCAATGAAGTCATGAACTCAGGTAAGGGCCCCTGAGTGAACATACTGTGTGGGTTTCAAGATCTCATAAAGGGAAGATGGCTAAAAATTGCATTTCCTTCCTTTTTCCACAGGCCTCTCTAAGTTAGCCTCCGTGCCAGCAGGTGGTGCTGTAGCGGCTCCTGCCGCTGCTGGTGGAGCCGCTGCTGGTGGGGCTGCGCCTGCTGCTGGTATGTATATACCCCTTATTCTAACCTTAAACTGATAAATTAATGTTTTCAGTTCCTGTAGAATTGCTTGAAGTTCTAAATTGAATAATCATATTATTCAGGGTAGGAAATTAACTTTTTAAAATGTGATCATTTACCAGCCACTGACAGATAAATGCATCAATTCACCAGCCACTCAACAGCAAATATTTATTTTGTGGCTGAAATCTACCAGCCACTTCGATGCCAACATCCTACCCTGATATTGCATTTCGATAGCAATACAAGTACTATGAAGCTGTCTCAAATGAAGCTGTAGTTGCATTTAAGTCCTAAAAGAAAGTTGACTGTATTGGATATCAGTACTGCTAAATATTCTTGCTGACTTTTTCTTGACTGTTGTCTTTATGCGTCTCATTTCCAGCGGAAGAGAAAAAGGAAGAGAAGAAAGAGGAATCAGAAGAGTCAGACGAAGACATGGGCTTCGGTCTCTTTGATTAATCTGCCTTCTCTGTGTTTAAAAAGCAATAAAAATGTAAAAGGTTTACACGCATCTCTTCGCCTTTGTGTCCTTTTTAATTAGTTTAAAATAGCTGTCATTATGACTGTGCAGCGGTAATTATTCCCAAAGACATCATCGTTAAGTGTCCTAGAAATAAACTGTCTGGCTTTTAAGGCTTGATGTTGCAAGCTATTTTGTTGCCTGCTAAAAATAGTCCAGACTGGGCAACCCGTCATCATTAGGCAATCCAGACCCTGCATGTGGCCAGTCTGTCCTGCTGCTGGCCGCATAACTGAAACCACATAATGGACCAGGCTTGAAGGGACAAACCATGATCCAACTGTAAACACAACGGTAGCCTCACCACTATAATTTAAAACAGGATTTTAAATCTGCTGCCACAATTGACTGGCAGCTTTAGTCGTCCTCTAATGTATTTAATGACCCATTTCAGTGCTTTCTAACTGTATGAAAGGTTGGTTTTAAATTGGGATTGTTGGTGAACAGCAATAAATTAAAAAATACTTATTTAGGTCCTTTTTAAATACCTTTGATTCACATTTACTTATAAAAGATCGTTATTCTGTTACAGCAAAAAGTTTTAGCTTTTTGTGTTTGTGAAATGCTGTTTGACTCCACCAGTTATTGTCGTTTTGTCTCGCTTAAATTTTTAAACTGACAAAACCTCTATTTGCTGAGAAGCGTATTTTCACACTGACTTCACATTTGCAAAATTAACCTTAAATTAAACAGTGTCTTTAAAAAGTCTCACATCTAACTTTCTGATACATATACTGTAGACACCACGTTTTTACAGGGTTCATGCAAGTGCTGGAAATCCTAAACACTTCAAATTTAATGTAGTTTTTTCAAGGTTTTAAAAAAAAGCTGGATTTTGGATAAATTGCTTGAAATAATGATTGCATTCCTTTCATAATAAATTACTACCTGACTGACTAATTTGCTTTTTAGATACAGAAATCGGCTGTTGGGTCAGTCAGGTTGTAGATAGATAAAATATGCGTCATTTATTATTTTGTCACTCCTCTGTAGAATGATCACAAAACATAATTTTGGTAGCTTACAGCACAATAAAATCTGATTTAATGTGATGAAGAAGTGAAATAATTTTTAGTATATGTACATAAATAAAATATGTGATTTACCGCAGCTGTAAGATGCTGGAAAAGCTCGAAAATTCTTGAAAAGTGTTTGAATTTGACTTTGGAAAAGGTGAAGGAACCTTGATTTAAATATAAATATTTATTTTTAACATGTGATTAAGTCATGTTTGTGACTAACTCTGATTTTGTGGTTAGACACTTTAACGTGTAATTAGCCGTGAAAAGACAGACTTGACAGTGTTCAAATGTTTTCTGTGAGGTTAGTGACAAACTGTTGTGAAACAGGTACGACCTCATAAATTTAAAGAAGAGGTCAAGTGTATGGTCATGTCACTCAATCACAAGCAAGGACTTGCGTAAGCTGCTGTGTCCACAGTAGATGTTTCCCATAGTTAAAACTTACCGAAGACAAGAGTGCCAGTCATTGTTAAACTCTAATTTTGGCTGCAGTGCAGAAGCAGGGGCCTCCTTACTATACAGGCAGGGACACCAGAGTGCAGCAGCGCCGTCGTGAATGTTATTAATTACACCTGTGCATACGCCTACATATTACACCTGCATAGACAAGCCAGAAGTTTTGGGAAATAGGCGCCGTGTTTGTGCTGGTCTGGTAGAGCCATGATTGTAGCTACGTGGTGTACGCACGTGAGTCATCAGCCACATCACAAGTCATCGTTTGTTATTTCATTTGCATTCTGTTTTGATAACGCGAGGGCTCGTTTAGTCACTCGACATGTCAGCATGTCATTTTGTAATCGTGGGGGAAAATGAGGCCATAATTTTTCCATTACCTGCCAACTTGCCCGTGCTGTTTTTGCCTGATCTGATCACCTGACCTTAGATCAGTGCTTCTCAATCCTGGTCCTCAGGCCCCCCTCCCCTGCATGTTTTAGGTGTTTCCCTGCTCCAACACACCTGATTCAAATGATCAGCTCATCATCAAGCCTCCACAGAAGCCTGATAATGACCTGATCATTTGAATCAGTTGTGTTGTAGCAGGGAAACATCTAAAACATGCAGGGCAGGGGGGCCTGAGGACCAGGATTGAGAAACACTGCCTTAGATCAACAAAGTAAGCAAGTTTACCCCTAGATATCGTCTTTAATGTCTGAAGTTTTCAGAACTTAAAGAAGTAAGAAATATCAATTATATGTGGGAAGACTGAGCTTTTCAATTCACAGAAACACAGTATTAGATTTCTGTGGTTCGTGTCACATGGCAGTGAATCAGGACACTGGGACTATTGTGTTCACTGAGCAGTCTGTTCATTTTAATCTGCGTTTGCTTCTGCTCTTCTCTTTTCTCTGGTGTATTTGTGTACATGTGTTGCGTAGCACTGTGCTGTTCGATGCACGAGAACCCCTCATGAGCCCATTAGTTCTGGTAGGATATTAAAGGGATAGTTTGGACTTTTGAAATGGGTTGTTGTTATCATATCAGTACTATGGCAGTTGACAAGCCTTCAGTTTGGAGACTTTAAATGAAAAAGAAATTAATTTAACATTACTTATTAGAAGTCTCACAATTTCAATATTAAATCAAAATTCAATCGAAATGAGCTTTCAGTATTAATAATTGAAATGTAAAGGACGAGTCCAAAGAAAAAAACAAAATGTCAAAGACAAAACAGCGTAGCTTACCAGTTGTTATATCACACCTGATGCCATATAGATCTTTTTAAAGAAGAATTGCAGAAATGTCTTCTTTACACCTCAAAACTCGATGGTCTAACAATGGCAGGGTGTCAGTGGAAAAAAAAGTGTTATATGGGTCAGACTTTGCTGCTAGTAAAATTTATGATCAATGGAGGTTAGAATTTTATTTTATAGTTTTATTTCATTTCTGTTTTTCTTCTCCTTTTTCCTGTTCTTTTAATAAGTGATTTGAATTCTGTTTAAATGCATTGACACACCAAATTTTCTTATTTTATACAGCTATATGTACTATTTATTTTTTGTTATTTATTTATTTGTGGTTATTTCACTTTATTTCACAACAATATGTGAGTGGAAAACTATGTACAGAGGGTTTACGGGATTACCCAATTGAATAGATGAGCTATGTACATTCAAATTCTGTCATCGCTCTTTCATATGAATTGTTGCCTCCAGAGTGTATGGAAAAACAAAAAAACAAAAATCGATGGTCACAAAAAACAAAGACAGAAATTGTTGCTGACCTTGTCCACAGCAGTACATTGCTCAGCTCCCTGCACAGGTGCCTCTTGGTTCTATGGATAAGTCTCATGCAACCTCACTTAAAAAATCAGAACTTCCCTTTAAGGTGGTCGCCTGTCTCATTGGAGAGTTCTCCTTCCTGCAGGGGAACTGTTCCACAGGTGAGAACCATCACTGTACGCTTCAACCACGCAAGTGACAGACTGTCACATTCCATCTTGTAATTGCCAGGTGGAAATCTATTATATAATGCTGTCAGCAGTCTCTTCAGTGTTCTTCAATGCACACACACACACATCTGATACTTCTAAACCCACATTTTGTACATGGCTGCTAGAGCTGTTGCCATTACATGTTCATTTAAATGTCAAGTTGTTTCAGGAATGCACTACTTAAAAATACATGCTCCATGCTGCAGGCTGTTGTCTCTGCAGATCAGACAGTATGTACCAAGACTCACAAAGGTGTGGCAGGATTAAGGTCTTGTTCATTCCAAAACCTTTCCACAACTAGGTTACTAGTATGTGTAGCACTCCACCATGCAAAAGAATTTATTTTATTTTTATTACTGTGACTTATTATTTATTCAGCCAATCCACTACATGTATTTTTTTGCACAGAGGGAGCTAAAACTAAAATCTTTACTGAAAATAAATCTACCTTATATATCCAGTAGGGCAGTGCTTCCCGACTTTTCTGGCTTGTGATTCCTTAAAATGAAGCTCTGTCTGCTTGTGATCATTGTCACCAGTTGGACAGTTCTACCAGAGGTTACCTGTTCCACCAGCGTGCTTTTTAGAGATGAGGATGAAGTAAAATTATGAAGTAATTTATTAGAAAAAAAGTAAATATGAAAACAAAGAACAACTAAAACAATAAACCTAATTTTGTGTTGTTCTTGCAGCTCCTGTCTTTTTTAATTTACAAGCGTTCAAATTTATCTTGCGACCCCCCTGTGGGCGTTCAGACCCCAGGTTGGGAAACACTGCTCCAGAGATCTGTGGGGCTTGCGGATCCTAACCTTAACTGTTTGGTAACCATGGTTGTTCAGGTTCAGACCTGAATTTTAAATGAAAAAAGCCATGACCTTATAGGTTTTTCCATCTAGCTAATCTTGACAACTTTGTAACCATTGTTTTTTATCATTGAAACAAAATTATAACTTAGAAAAAAAATGGAGCAACTGCAGTATTAGCCTCCAACTGTTTGATGTTACTCATTCTGTTTCGGCTTCTTTTCTAGTGGAGGACAAAGAGTGGATTTCTTGGAATAAAAGTGTTAATGCTCAGGGATTAGCGAGGTTAGCGTGACATGAGTTAATTTACAAAAGGACTAAAGCCTGACAGTCATGCATGATTTCATAATGACAAACAACACACACACACACACACACACACAAATTTGAGCATTAATAAATTAAATATCTTTTATTTGAGTTATGCCATATGAATGCCAGCACTCATATCAACATAGAAATCATTTCACATTTGAGTTTAGCTTACATCAAATAAAGTTTTGTTAAATTTGAAATCCTAGAAATGTTAAAAAAAAAATATATATATATATTGCACATAGTTAAACATCTTATATACACAAAAGGTTATTGCTAAATTCAGTGGATCACATTTACAGGATAGTGTCACTTGTAGAATCAGCTATTTGTGGTTCTGAAATGTTGCTGAAATGTTGTGAGACTGCACTTCTTTGTTGATCTTCTACATGAAGAAAACCAGTCGCCAAACTCAGCACACACTCATGTCTACCAAAAAGCTGCTCAACTTGTTTTCCTGCAAACAGCCTGCTGCAGTAAATTGCACAAGTATTCTATTACAAATCAGCAAAAATCAAGTGAAATTGGCAAAGCTTAAATTCAGTTTTAGATAGTCCATTGTGTTGGGTTTTTTTTTTTTTGTTGTTGTTTTTTTTTTAAAAAAAAGGGGAATTCATGCTTGCAACACAGCACCACAACCATATCTGTACTGCTGAAGGAAGTTGAGGAGTAAACGTTTCACATGCAGCAGTGGTTTGGTTTCTGCGTCGATTCCTCTCAGCTGTCACTGTCAGACCCTGGATGATCCGAACACGCCTGTGAAAGACGAGAGAGAAAAGTTTTAGAACAAACCACTTGGTGTGAATATTTTATTTATGATTGTTCATATGGTGCACTTTCATATATACAGCACATATTTACATTTGAAGAAATAGTTTGGGTTATTTAAAGTGGGTTGTAGGAGGTACTTATTGAAAATAAGTTTATTACCTATTTTGGTCATTTAAAAAAAGGTTTATCTCAAAAAAAAGAAAAAAAAAAGGACAGGAAACTGCTGTTATGTGAGCCAAATGTCGCTCTCTTCAAACCAACCAAACTCCATAGGTCAAATCAGTCATTTTAGCTCAAAGAACACAGGAGTTGCTGGTCTACTGCTGCCTCAACCTGTTAGTTTGTTTGTGTTATTGTGTGACTTTGGTGTTTTAAAGGATAGTTTGGATTCACCGAACAAGTCACACAATAGTAAAGACAAAATAACAGATCGTGGCAGCGGTAGACCAGCAAATCCTGTGCTCTGTGAGCTAAAATGAGTCATTTTGCATGTGGAGTTTAGTTGGTTTGAAGAGAGCGACAGGTATACCACTGCCTCGATCGATTAGTTTGTTTGTGTTAGTCTGTAGTGTGTTTTATACAGTTAGTTTGGATTTTGCCTGCGGAGTTTAGCTGGTTTAGAGAGAGTGTTATTTGGCTTATATACTGGTGGTTTCCTGTTTGAAAAATGCTGTCAGATGGCTCAGTTAAGTATTCTAAGTATAGCTCACACTTAAACTGATTATTTTTAGGTGAACCTTTTTAAAGTGGCTAAAATACCTTTTGTTGCTGACCCTGTCCACAGAAGTACAGTGCTTAACTTCCATGCGGTGCCCCTCTCTGCTTCTCTTAACTGGTGGCATGATGACCAGCATCTAATCTAGGTAATACACTAACTATTGATAAGTACCTCACACAACCCTGCTTCAAATGAACTGAACTGTCCCTTTAAGCCAAATCATTATGCTTACATGTGGTGGTAATTAATATTTTAAAAAGGACACCAATCTACCTCTAATATCCAGTGTAGTATCTGTTTTCTCAGGTCTGATTCTCACCTGTTTGTATTCAAATCGGTCCTGCAGATAGCGGTTCCCCAGGCCAGTGATGTGACCCACACTCTGTTGGGAGAGCCTGGCGATCTTGGCTGTAAAGTCATACGTGAAGGCCAACTTGACCAGCTCAGGTGCCGTTGGTAGGACAGTTGGGGGCTTGTGGATCGGCGACGCTTCTTTCTCCAGGTACGCATCAGCCAGCTGCTGGAAGGCCGAGTACGACATCCGCTGGAAGAAGTTGCTCAGGGTGGGGTTGTCCCTCAGCTGCAGGAGATAAGGAGAGAAAAACTGCATCGGTAAATACAGCAGATTTTGACCTATCTGGGATTTTACGGGTAATAAACATTCATAAAAGGACCAGTAGAATATCTTGAATAACACTGCCAAACACAGCTAATGGTCACACACATTTCTATCATTTTCTTCCTTCAGCTGAATAAGGAGAACAGTAAGTGTAAGTGAACAGATTTAAAAACCTAGGAGCAACCATACATGGTTTTAATGATCACATCAATCACAAAAGTTCCCTTTTGTGTTTGTGTTTGGGAGAAACATTTCCAAAATCAGGAGCTTTTTTTCTCCAGTCTGAATCAGAGAAACTGGTGCATGCATTTTTTTTATGAGCAGGCTGGACTACTGCAGTTCTCTGTTTATGGGTCTTCTGAACGAAACAATCCACAGACTAAAACATCTCAGAATTCATCTGCACTAGTACTAACCTGTACAAAAACCTTGTTTTTTTTCTGTGGTTTTTTTTTCAGAATACAATTCAAAAACTTGCTGAACTGGCTCCACAGTACATTTCAGAGTTCATTCAGAAATTATGCATCAAAGCACAGGAACAGTTTGCCCGCAGATCTTAAACTTGCTCCAACAAGGTGTTCTTTTAAATTCAAAGCCAATGATTCATGTATCGTATTGTTTCTTTGTGCTATGTTAAGCATGGATTATTCTGTTTATTGTTTATCTGTTTTTTTGTTTGTCATTAGTTGAATTATTCCAGCAGGTAACTGGTCAAACATAGACGGTGTCACAGGACACCTTGTCATCATAGTTTCAGCTCAGGTACAGTGATGTTTGTTGACAATTTTGTTTTGCTGCAACTCAGCTTCCACTAAGTGAGTCATTATCAAGATATCTGCTTACTGTTCTTCAAACATGTGTGTTCATGTACAAATATGTGCACCTAACCCATCAATTGCCGAGCACTTTTCAGAATTTTTTGAAGTTTTCCTCAGACATACATTCTTATAATACAAGACGTTCAAAGGACTTCCATCTTCCATATTGTCGAACTTCCCCGTATCAACATACATTGAAATATAGACGACCATCTCTTTGGAATATTCTACCTCCATCTCTCCAATCAACATCTACATTATCATTGTTCAAAAAATATCTGAAAAAGTTTTTAATGAGCAAAGATTCGTAGCATTTTTTTTTTTCTTTTTTTGGACCTCATTGTATGCATTGCACCTTGTATACATTCATTTCTGTATATTAGTTTTATACTACTACACTTTTTAAGTTTGTCTATTGTTTAGCTTTATAGAGGAGGTATTTTTTATAAGCCTTCTTGGCTTCCAACCTCTCCTGCACAATGGTTTAATTTTGTTATTTTAATGTTTGTTGTATATATATATATAATGTGCAAATAAAAAAAAAACTAAACTGTTTTCTCAATCACTCGATCTGTATTTTTCATCATTTGCAGTCATTTTTAAACCCAGTCACACCTTGCTAAAGCAGAGGTGATGTAGGTCTGAGCGATATGGCTAAAAAATATATCATTTCGGTTGATACTGATAGTTACTGATCATTTTAATGACCAATTTTTAATAAAGATCAGAAAAAAATGTTGAATTTTACCACTTTATTTTGAATTTAACTACCTAACTTTATTTATCAAAGCACACAGCTAATAAACTTAAAATGTGAGTCACATATCTGTGGTGCAACTTAACAACACACCTGCTTGCGTGTCGCATGCTCCATTATCAATGGATATGATATACTGAGCCGAGGAATATTCACTACGTGCTTTCATGGTGGTTTGCATTTACTACATTGTGAAACTATCATTTTTATTACATTTTATTGAACAATCTTCTCTTGCTTAAGTGTCTATTGCTGATCCATATCACTACTTGTTTTATTGCCCCCGGCCTAAGATGACCTTCAGTCCAAAATACAAAGACGCTCAGTTTACGATTACGAGTGACAAAGTGAAGCAGCAAATCCTCACATTTAACAAGTTGTAACCATGAAATGTCTGGCATTCTTGCTTAAAAATGTCTTAATTGATTAACTGATCAAAATCAAAACAGTTGTCAATAACAGTAATTATCTGTCAGTCGACTAATCGTTGCAGCCAACAGTTGTGTAACCACTTTTTGCAAAAAGAGCATTTTTAACAGATCATAATGTAGAACAGTCACATGCCGTGACATGCTGTGTTTTGCATATGAGGCCTCATGACTCTCTAAACCTTCTCCTCTCTTACCGTTACTACACTTTAACCATTGATATCATCATGCACCATCTGTCTGTGGGGCTTTCTGGGAAACAGAACATGATCACGTAACTCATTCAGAGGTGAAGAGGAAAAGCTGATACAACAAAAAATTCTAAATTCTCAAGATCGTCAAATACCGACACTTTGGGCTGAGAGTCACAAACAGCGTTGGGGAGTAACTAGTTACATGTAATTAAATAACAAAAAAATAAATAATTATAATCTGCTACAGTTACTGAGAAATAGTATGCAATTAAATGACAGTTACTAATCAAAATGTTGGTGATTACAGAGGGATTACATCCAAATATTCTTTTCAGGTTGGCTGTGGGAGATCTGCACTCAACTGAGTGCACTCTTACAATTCGACTGATATTGTATTTGTGATATTATTGCAATATTAGAGGGAATTATAATTTTTTACATGAATGTTCTTATTTTCATTGAAAAAACATTAAATGAAGACACGTGATAAACATTTTTACAGGGATTTGTACCAAATAAATCTATAGAACGTGATGTGTAGGCTTGGACGTCTCTGCAGCACAATAATATTTCATTCAAAATGGTATTCTGACCCACATTTGCCCTGAACAAATATTGTGTCATTGTGATCTGAAAATTGCAGTATGCAATATTGCGATTTTAATAAAATTTCGATTAATTGCTCAGCCCTACTGGGAACAAGATTCACTGATAAACTGTCTTACTGACCTGTGATTTAGCCTCGTTACATTAGATTTTCTAAAGCTTGAAAACAGGCAGGACAGGAGCAGAGGTCTGGTTTTCTCTCAGTCCACTTGAATTACATTATGCTTCAAGGTTATGATGGCAAAAGTAAATAGCTACTCCAGCTTTAACATGAAACTATGTCATGGAGTTTTTATTATCCTGACTTTATAATACTGTTTATGGTTTATGGTTGTGTCTTAAGCAGCTGTTGGTTAAAAATACTCCATATATTACCCTGATCTGAATCATTATTTCCTTAATGATTAACTAAATGCATAATCTTATGAATACCAAGACTGCATCTGAAGAATTTAAAGCAATTATCCTGTAAATATTCCCAAATCATCGAATGCTGCACAGACTTTCATCAACTAATGCTTTACTGAATAAAAATCAATGAATACCAACCTTGTCATCTATGGCATCGCCCTGCTCTTTTGTCAGAGCAATGATCCTGTTGATAGCTTCCTCTGAGATTAAAAACAAAAAGAAGAGGAAGTCAAATCAATGTACTGAACCACTGATGAATCATTTTTAACAATACAGTCATAAGGATTAAATATGAGCCGATATCAATCTCCTCTTTGAGTTAAATAATGCAGAGCTAAGAAGCACACCCAAGAGGAATGACAGGATGGTGATACACTCTGTAACTTCACTGAGTCAAAGTAAACTTTCACTGCTCAAATGCAGGTCACTACAAACTACATTTAGCAGAGAAATTGGTTGTTTTGTTTTATTACAAGATTTTCTGTCAATCAAAATATGTTTTAAAGCATTTTAGTACCAGTACTCTCACACTTCACAGCTCAACAAAGAGAAAGAGTTTCTCACCATCAGTGAGCGGCTCAGCTTCCTCTTTCTCTTTGACCTCGTGGACAATTTTTTCCAGTTCCTCTGACACCTTCTCATAGTACGCTAATGTTGGCTCCACACTGACGACTGCAGCTACAAAACAAAAAGCAAAAGCAGAATGAAATACAGGTATTTTTACAACAATGACATGAACCAGGTTTCTGGGATAACTGGTTACATTAAAGAAACCTTTTAATAGTGAATCATGTTATTTGTCACTTCTTATAAAACACAAATATGAATATCACTTTAAGTGTTCACTATATTTAGAATATTTTCACCACTTTACTTTGCCATAAGACAGCTTTTTCTGATAGGAAAACTGATATTATATAAGCCAAATATCCCTCTCTCTAAACCAACCAAACTCCATACACAAAAACAGTAATTTTGCCTTGCAGAATACAGGAGCTGCTCATGTATTGTTTCCTCGATCAGTTAGCTTGTTTGTGTTATTGTGCGACTCCGGTGAATCCAACCTAACTGTATAAAACACCAAAGTCGCACAATTACACAAACAAACTAATGGATCAAAGCAGTGGTATCCCAGTAACTCCTGTGTTCTGCAGGGTAAAATTACTGTTTTTGCTAATGGAATTTGGTTGGTTTGGAAATCATGCTCAGTCTTCTTATTTACCTTGAACTCTGGTGATGTCAGCCGGGTTGAGGTCTTTGCCAGGTTTTAGTTTTATCGTGGACAACTTCCTCTTGGAGAACCTCCTTTTTATGGATTTTCTCCTCATGGATTTTTTTTTCTGTACAGTGACCGGAGCCGTTGGCAGGCGGGTGCTTGTGGCGTCAGAGGTCTCTTCCGTTTTGGAGACCTCAGGGAATTCTGACGGACTGTCCTCCTCTTCGTCCTCGCTAGTCCTCCGGGAGAAAATGCCGAGCAAGCTTTTCCAAAACGACGGCTTCTTCATCTTCTTTGATTTCTTGGTGGGTTTCTCTGGTTCTTCATGAGGCGTCGCTGGCTGACCTGCAGGAGTTTCAACTGCAGAAAATGTACCAATTCCCTCGTCGTTTATTCCCTCGTACAAGTGAAGGGAAGGGTCACTGGAATGTCGCTTTCCTTTCTTGGCATTGTCACCCATTTTTCTTTCTTCCCAGCCCTCTTCTGTCCCAGTGCCTCCGTCATTTAGGCTGAGGCTGCGCTTCACGTACACCTCCAGCAGACGGATTGTGTCCTTGTGAGGGACAGAAATCAGCTGGCCGTTGCTCGGCCTTTGATTTTGTGTCTGTGTTTCCATGGCGGGACAACTGCAAGAGAAAGAAAAGAACAATGGGTTGTAAGATTTTTTGGCATCAAATGTCTGCCATTTCCAGTCAGAAAACACTTGCAGGGCTGCAACTAATGATTATTTTCATCGTCAATGAATCTGACAAGTGTTTTCACAATTAAGACAGTTAATGTTCAGTCTATTAAATGTTATGAAAAATGTTCGTCACAATTTTCTGGATCCTAAAGTGACTTTTCAAACTGCTTCTTTTATCCAATCAACAGTCCAAAACCCAAAGACTCCTCATTTACTATCATAAATTATGAAGAAAAGTAGAAATTCCTCACATTTAAGAAGCTTGAACCAGCAAATGTTTGAGATTTTTGTCAAATCTAAGCAAACAATGAGTTTGCTTAGATTTGCTTAGTTTTTTGTTGAGTCAATATTTAAAAAAAAAAATGTAATGTCATTTTCTGATGTTTTACAGACCAAAAGATTAATCAGTAAACAAGAAATAGCCTGATGAATTGAAATTAATTTATTAATTACTGTTCTGGTGACAACACCCAGCACACTGCTCTGTAAGCCATGTTGACTGATCTGAATAACTTTACAGCGGTCCAAAATCCAGTTATTCAGTTTATGATCTCAGCAGACTTTGGAAACCAGGAATCTGAAACTGGGGCTGCAGCTGATGATTATTTTCTTTATCAACTATTCTACTGATGTTTTTTTTTTTTTGATTGATCAGTTAGTATAAAATAATCTATAAAATGTCAGAAAATGGTGATCGCTGTTTTCCAAAACCAAGATGACGTCCTCAAAGACTATTCATTTTACTGTCATGGAGGAGTAAAGGACACAGAAAATATTCACATCTGAGAAACTGAAGTTGAACTTTTTTTGGGTTTTTTTGGCTCAAAATGATCAATCGATTATCAAAATTGTTGGCAGTCAATTTATTAGCCGATGACTAATCAGTTAACTGACTAACTGTTGCAGCTCATGCTGGGACCTTCTAATTTTGACTTTAAAAATGACTTACAATTAGTCAGTGTATTAAAACTGCTGCCAAATAATTTTCTGTTGATTGCCTGATCGATTCAATGTTAATCATGGAAGCCTTAAACTACAGAAGTACTTATTAACTGTACAGTAGTCCACACATATTTATCATGTGGACTAGAGCGGCAATGATTCGTTGATAAACTGATTAGCTGTCAACATATTAAATCGACTATTTTGATAATGATCAATCGTTTTGAGTTCGTGCTTCACGAATTGTTTCACTAATGCGCTGCTAGAAATGTTCAAATATAACATAACATGCATTTTGTATTTTATTAATTACTAATGATTAATCAATGAAATGATTGTAAACATGTTCAGCTATCAGTTAAGAAAACGCACAAAATTTGCAAACCTGTTTGAAGACATCACATTCTTTGGTGAACAGCGCACAAGACTTGTCACAGTTTTCTCACGTTTTATGGACCAAACAGCTGATCAATCAATTGAGAAACTGATCGGCAGATTGATCGATAATGAAAATAATGGTTAGCTGCAGCCCTATTGTGGACCATAAAGAGTCAGTGCATTAACTTTGTTGCAGTGTTAGTCTGTGGTTGTCACGTTTCAAACGCCGCACCAGTCAGAGGAAAGAAGAGGAAGAAAAAGAAGAAGAAAAAGAAGTAAAGTACTGCTGTTATTTAAAGCTTACAGGCTGAAGCTGCTGTATAAATAGACTCACCTCGTCTCTGGGTTCACTCCCTGCAGTTCCGTGTAAGTTCAGTACAGCAGTTTGTTATTGAATGTGACTGTCTCGCAGCAGGTCTTCTTTAGTCTGTCTGAAAAAAGGGACTCTCCAGAGCGCGTCTACCTGCATACTCCACCCATGTTTGGACACGTCTCTGCCCCCCTTTCCTACCTGCAGCCACCTCTCGTCATCCTTACAAGGAAAAACAGGGCGGAGGACGGAAAAAAAAAAAAATAAATCTGTCTTCCTGCTCTGCATATGATAAGAGCTGTGAGACGTCACACTTTTCTTTACCGCTTGTTGTTTACAGTTTCGCCGTCTGTCTCGGCTTCGTTGAGACTGTCCGCCCTCACATTGGCCACGTTTTACAGGAAGTGAAAGCTGCACGGGTCATTTCCTATAAAAGGTTTCATGAAAAGAACAGTTAACTTTCATGTGTTTTCAGGTAATAAACACAAGAAAAAAAGTTACAAGTCAAAAGTTAACTTGAGTAAAAGTATAAAAGTATGAGCACAAGTGCCAAAAGTGAAAGTACTCATTTTGCAGAAAGGCTTCAAGAAATAAATATAATACTGGATTATAATTATTTATGCATTAATTAATACCAGTGTAAGAAATGTGTCAGCTGGTAAAAGTGATGCTGCTTTAAAAAACTTCAAATACTGGTTTTCAAACTGAGTCCTTGAGTGGGTTGTAGGGGGTCCTCCAAAAAAGGAGGAATAGAATATTTAAGTTGGAACAGCAAGGGAAGAAATAATGTTGGCCGTGATTGGATCACTGTAAATTATTATTAAATTGCAACAATTTTATTATTTTTAAATCTAAAAAGAAATACTCAAATTGGTCCATGTCTGTATTATGGGAGTCCATGACATGAAAAAGTTTGAGAGGTGACAACCCCTTGGCTTCATCAGTAATAATATCTCATAATTTATTAGATGATTTATATTTAATTTGAATCTGCAAAACAACTAGCAACTTTGAATAATAATTTTTATTTATATAGCACCTGTCATACTTAGTATGCAACTCAAAGTGCTTTACAGTGTGGCATTAAAAACGACATGGGATTAAAAACGTGAAAGACATAGGGAAACTCAAAAACAAAAATACACAGTATGACATTTAAAAAAGACATAAAAGAGAATTACAAATATAAATGTATTATATATATAATATACAGTATATAATTTAAGATCTAATAAAGGGCAGAGAATTGTGATTGGATAAAAGTGACAGACTGAGTTAGAAATGTACCACATTAAATAAATGCTTGCCTGAATGAGTCGGTCTTTAGTGAGTTTTAAAAATGCCAACAGAGTCCATCAGAGCTCGCATGTCTAATGTAACTGGAGTGTCCCACGCTTCTTGGAACATAGTAGCTAAAAGTGGTTTCCCCCACTTGTTTTGTAGGCTACTTTAAGAACAGTTAAACTAAAACTAGCAACTAATGTTTTCAAATACAAGTCATGAACTAAAACAGTAACATAAAATGGAAATACACAAATAAAGTACATGTACCTCCAAATTGTACTTACGGTGAGTACATAAGTAAAGAAAATAAATGTTGTTAGTTACATTCCAACATTGCCAGATAGATAGATAGATAGATAGATAGATAGATAGATTGATAGATAGATAGATAGAGTAAAAAGATACAGCAACACAAGCTGCATTATATGCACAATATCATCAGTGACCATGCTCCTGAATATTTGTGCTCACAGATAACATCAGTCCAGTCTTAACATTCATTGTCAACTTTATTTTCCCTGAGGGAATATATAGTTTTCAGTTTGCATAACACCAGTGTACCAGTGTGTGTTCATAAAGCCTTCAGTAAATAATGTAGCCAGAAGCTATTATTCTATACTAGTGCCGTCCTGTAAACTAGTCATTAAGATAAGATATAAGATAAGGTCAACACTCACTGATACCCAGAGGGGAAATTCAGGTTTCGCACCAGCATTAGGACTGAAACAAGTACAAACAGAGAAAGGCAAAAAAAAAAGGAGGTACATAAAATGAGAACAAAATCTGAATAACAAATTAAGTCTGAAGTCTGAGAGTAGAGACTGAACAAAAACAAGGACCAGTGGATCGCACACATGGTGTGTATTCAGTACATAATATATATGAATACACACTGTACAATGATTTTGTTTTGCTGATTGGTCAACTTAGAATTCTAATATCTAATGTCTTGTTTCTAATATTTGTCCACCCTGTGTTACAAGGGTGGACAAAACACCTCACAGTTACATACACATACATATACAGGTAAAAGTATGTTATACATGTATGTAATAAGATTACAGGGTCATGAGCTATGGTTGCAGCTAACAATTATTTTTTAATAATTTATCACAATTAATTGAGTGATTCTGTAGTCTAAAAAATGTCAGAAAATGCCCATTAAAAGTTTCCAAAGCCCAGGATGGCATCTACAGATGAGGTTTTTGTCCAATCAGCAGTCCAAAACCCAAAGATATTCAGTTAACAAAGATATCAAACAGAGAAAAGAAGCAAATCATCACATCTGAGGAGCTGGAACAGAGAGGGTTTGGAGTTTTGGCTCATCAGAACAGTTGCAGATTCATCTTCTGTTGATCAACTAATTGTTTCAGCACTAAATAATAATAATGTATAATAACAGTAACGAACTGATTTGTAGCTTTTTATCTAGATATTCATATCAATAGTTGCTTATTTTATTCAAAGAAAAAGGCTTTAAATGTTTGATTCCATGGTTCTATTGCAGTGAGTTTTTCCCAGGTGATTTTTATGACTGAAATAAATTCATCAGCATTTTCACCTTTATGATCTTGATAATCATTTACTATAAGCAGCGTGCTGAACTGACCGAGCTATTATGACTACACCTCAGAGAATTTTTCCAGGCTTTGTAATCACGATTTTTCCTGCCAGTTTGGGACTGCATGCTGGGATTGGCCTGAGACAGCAGAAGTATGTTAGTGCCGCCACAAATTCCCATGAAGTGATTGTGATCAGAGTAAAACTATTTTCATAGAAGTAAATAGTCTTCTTGCTTATTTCCATTCAACCAACACTTTATGACCAATTTATCGGACTTCACGATGAGTAATCTTACGTCTTACTTGTTTACGGGAAACATGCAACTGAAAGCAAATTTACTAGGCAGTTGCAGGTTTGTGGTGTAACTGGTTTTGGACAAAGCTTATTTCTGTTTGTTTGTCTTGTATTGTCTGGAGAGACGACACCAGACTTTGGTTTGATCATCATCAGCGGGCACTGAACTCATGACCCAAACTGACCTACATATTTATCATACTGATGACTCACTTTTTTATGTTAACAGGGAAAATCAGGTTTTAAAATAACTTTAATTTATCCCAATTATGGTGTACTCTGAAGAGATTTATATTAATATGAAACACAAATGACTGGTTTCCCACATTTATTCCAGTATTTACACAGAAAGTTAATTGTAATCAGCTTTTTGTCAGCTTTAGTGGGCAAACTCATTTGTTTTCGGCTGAGAGAGGGGACAGTCCAATTATAATGGCCCTGAAAAATTAAAAAACATTTTGTCCTATATGTATGTAAGCCAACACATTTACACAAAAGCAAACAAACTGAAACGTTGCATCTTTACTTTGGTGTAATTCTACACAGAATCCACAAGGTGTCGCACTAAACACTGAAACAAATTGTGCCTGCAGCTGTCTCTAACAAACCTGCTTGTTAGCAAACGTGTTGTTTTCCCTGAAGGCACCATTAAATTGTAATAATAATAAGTACATTTTCTCAAGTACAAATACAAAGTACTTGTTTTTTACTTCAGTATTTCCATCTCATACTACTTTATATACTGACTCCACCACAGTTTAGAGGGAATATTGTACTTTAATACATTAATTTGACAATTTAGATGGTATATACTTATACTACAGATTAAGATTTTATAGACAAAACCTGTGATGAATGTATAAAATATGATGCATTGTTATAGCTAAAGATATATATAGATATAGATGTAAATAAACTACCCAAAATTTTATAAAATAGTTAGAACTAGCTCTACCACAAACAGCTACAACACAAAATAAGACAGGAAGGCATCACTAGATTGTCCTGAAAATAAAAGCCCACTGCTCTGAAAACATACACTCTGGAGTTTCAGTTCAGTGACTGCCTGTCTCACTGTCTTTAACTGTAAACATCTACGTCTTCTACGAGATTATTAATGATTTCTTATGACTCATCAACAGACACTAACTCATTCAGAGAACATTCAGCATTAATTTGAACTCTGATTAATGAGAAACAGGCAAACAAAACAGTTATTCTGCAGAGAATCTGTGATCTGATGATCTCTGATGACATATCATGGTCAAATTATTATTTATTACTGTAAACATATTAAAGATTTCTCCTTTAATTAAACATTTTAATTGCAAACAATTCGTGCATGAATTTTAAAGTTCTGGTTGTAAAAAAATGCTTCTCATATAACAGTTTTCCAAAATGTGCTGTTTTATTTATTTAATTTTTTAACGTTGAATCAAAAGATCAGAAAGATTAACCACTCCTTCCTTTGAAGGGCAACTTTGACACTTTTCATGTGTTTATCCAGTCAATACTGATGGTAAATGTAGTCAGTTGAAGGAATAAATTCCTCATGTGTGTTATATTGACAGAGAAAGAGTTGTAATGCTGCAAAATGTGTTGTTCTTCCTGCATCCAGTGTTGTCACAGTGATGTAGTCGGTGTTAATGAAGAACTACAGGCTAGCGGCTTGGATTTCTAGTCTTCATCTCTGGGTGGACAGGGGGCATGCTAGATGAGTATTTCTGTCACTTAACAATATGTTTTGGCCAACAAAGTAACAGCTATAGGTTCGGGTGGTGATACATGGAGACATGGGCCTGAGAGTGGGTCAGTGTGGTGCTCACAGAAACACAGAATGGATCAGAAAACACCAGGACTGGAGTGAATCTTGAAAACAAAAGCAAAAGCAGAAAGAATTTGCTCAATAAACTTAAGTGAGAATGAAAAATGCTCTAAAAAAATTGTTCAAACCATCAGTACTGAAAGTAAAAAACAGACTCGTTGGCCTCTGTTGAGTCTGTTAGTCTTTATTTAGATCAGGGCTGCCCAAACTGGGGTGCCCGGACCAAAGTTGACTCACCATAATGTTTGATTTGGCCCGCCAGATGTTTCTAGTTTTAATTTAAAAAAAAAAAAAAAAAAAAAAGATATAAATTGTTATTTATACTGTTTTATTTTTGTTTGTCATCTCCTTTGTCTCTCTCACCTTTCCTGTCTACCTTCACCTGCCTTGTCCAATAAAGGCAAAAGCCCCCCCAAAATAATCTGAAAACTCTTTAAATAGGATCCCTGGTTATTAATCATTTTTCATAATCATTAGGTGTGTGTTTTTGGCTCATGGCCCAACAGCAAGTTTTAGTTTTGGCTCTTTAAGAGAAAAAGTTTGTCCACTCCTGATTTAGATATTACAAACAGTCCATGTTCCCTCACAAACAGCAGTGCACACAAGTTAAACCTGCCTGTTAGAAGTCCTGGAGCAGCTCTGATCCTCCATCAGTCCAGAATAAAGAAAATATGACTATTGTAAGATAAAACTGTGAGTTAAGACGGTTTAAAACAGTGTTTTACTTTAGAACTAGTTATGGGCCTTTTAATGTTTACTTAATGCTTGTTTATTAATTGGCCCCTAAAATATGAAAATAAAAGATTTACAAGTGAAAAAGAATAATAAAGAATAAAATAATACAACAGAATGATAAAGAAATAAAATATAGAAATAAAGGAGAATAAAATATTACTAACATTTAAAAAATATATAAAGAAACTCAGATATGTGATATCTGATGTTTGCTTTATTTAAAATCTTTAATAAATATATAAATATTTTGTAATCCAGTTTTCTTTTCTTTTCATTTCTTCATAATGCTCTGTAAAGTTGGTGATATTGGCATGTGACCACGCAAAAGGCTTTTTTAAGCAGTGTCCACATTTCAAAGCGAACTGTCGCAGATTATCAGACAGATTTCTTTAATTAATTTACTTCATTCTTAATTTTCATATTGATTTTAGGTTGCCAACTTCACATCTGGTCAATAAAAACTAGCCTTTTGGCTAATTCAGGTAAATTTATAGTAATATTTATTAATATGCACTGTCACCGGAAAATTATTTAATTTTAATGAATTAACCCCACCCCCCTGTCACCTGTCCAGCTGACATCCAATCACGTACCGGTTTTCGAGTAGTCGGCCCACGTCTCTTCCTCTATAATGAAGGTAAACGGGAAGTGATGGTGTCTTCGCCGGCGTGGGAAAAACGCCAAGTCTGTCCTCCGAAAAGACCAAATATCTCCGGAACCAGCCGATCAATAATCTCCCTTCACGACAGGTGAGTTGGCGAAAGTCAGGTCTTCATTTCCCTTTTTGCCGTTTATTTCCTTCTTTCACAAACTTTTGGTGTTTGATTTTCTGTTTGAGCATGAACTGAACTGAACTGTTGTCAAGTCTAGAAAGGAACCCTTGATTTGTGCAACTCTTGCGAAATTTGTGCATTTGTTTCTTCATTGTGCAGCTTTTATATAAGGTGCGTTCGAGATGAGCCAGGCCTGCGCAGAATCGATCACCGGCGATCGCAGCACAATGCATGTCGGTTAGATGTGTGTCCTTGATCCCGACTTGCTCTGACGTCATGCACACGTGGGCAAAGCTAACCTCACGAGATCGAGGCGGCTGCAGTTTTCAGAGCACCTGGCTGTGACCTGATCAACGAACTGACAGGCTCTGATTGGCTCTTAATTTTGACAACAAACACCACATGTTGTATAAAATACTAATTATCTGTGTAATCATAATATTTAATGCTTGATAGATTAGTTTTATGTTGTGCGATGAAGTTTTGATCTGTCAACAAGCAGATATTTTGTGTCTGATGATTATAATAATAATAAAGGTTATATATGACTTATCAAACAAACGGTTACAAAGTGCTTTACAAGGCAGATAAAAGAACAAATGTTCCATGCAACAGAAGGGGGATCACTTTTATTTTAACTTCAATTAGCGATCAAGAATACACTATCTCTTCTGCAATGAGCGTTGGTCTGCAAACTACAGGTAACCTACAGGTGATCCAACAGGATGTCAGTGTCTCTTCCTGTATGTTCTCTGAAGTCTGCTGGAAACTGTCCGACTTGACTGCAGCTTTTTGTCTCCACCTTGTGCTGCGGCCGCCTGATCTTGTCTACTCCCAGGCGAGGCGCAGTTCATCTCAAACGCACCTATTGTCAAGTCTAGAAAGGAACCGTTGATTTGTGTAACACTCTGAGTTCTTTTTGCTGTTTATTGCTGAAGACCTGAAAAGTTGTGTTTTTATGTTGAACTCTGAAGAGTTTCAGGGAATATTTATTTTGAACTTCCCTGAAAATGACTTTCTCTCTCTTTACTCTTGTTGAATGTGTTTTTTTTTCATTGTCCCGTCAACACACTGGTTTATACTGAACTGAGCTGCATTGTCACCCTGATTATTTGCTGTGATTATTCGTATGCTGTTGTTCTGGTGGTTCATTTTTATGACGGAGTGTATTCATGCATCCATGTGAGGGAATGACTTCTGTACTGAGATGAACTCTGGCTGGCACCATTTAAAAACAATGATGAAATATTTGGCTGACAATCAGTGCATCATAGTGATTTTTCCAAAATGTTGAGCAAGGGGGAAGTAATGAATGACAACTACTCGAACTACCCTGATCTAAATGTCTTTCATAATTAGGCCTCATTCACAGAGTTTTTCTCACAGTTTTAAATCTAGTTACCCACATCCATCTTTTTAGACGTGTTTTCTTGTATCATTCCAGTCTACTGACCTACATTTTCTATTCTTTCAGATGATCTGTGCTGCAGACTGTCGTCACTAACATGGAATCGATCGGCTCAGTTCATCACTCCAGAATCTTTTGGGCCTCTTGAGTTTTTCAGCAGTTGTCACAGGTAGTTTATTTTTAATACTATGAAACACAAGGTTATGAGACATTTCTGAAAATAATTACTAGTATTGTGGTTGGTATTATTTTCAAATCCTTGTGTGCATTCTGTGTATAGTCGATGCTTATTTCTTAATTCAGGTTTATTGTAAACATGTTTAGCTCTATTTTCATTTTTTTTAATGCGTAGTTATTAAAAACACTGGTTAAAGTTTATGGTTTCGTTGCCATTTCAATTGGGGCAATAAAGTAAAATATAATGCCTCCATTACTTGTCACAAATGTTAACCACTTTTGAGGGATTATTGCAAAAGTGTGTGTTGTTTTGTGTATACACATCACACACACACACACAACACACACACACACATACTGTGCAAAGGTTTTAGGCAGGTGTGAAGAAATGCTGTAAAGTAAGAATACTTTCAAAATATGAAATGTAATTGTTTATTTTTTTATCAATTTATAAAATGCATAGTGAGCCAAAGAAAAATCTAAATCAAATCAATATTTGGCGTGACCACCCTTTGCCTTCAAAACAGCATCAGTTCTTCTTGGTACACTTGGTACACAGATCCTCTGTGGATGTCGGCTGCCTCAGATCCTTCTGTCTCTTCATGTAATCCCAGACAGACTCCATGATGTTGAGATCAGGGCTCTGTGGGGTCATACATCACTTCCAGGACTCCTTGTTCTTCTTTATGCTGAAGATAGTTCCTAATGACATCGGCTGTATGTTTTGGGGTCATTGTCCTGCTGCAGAATAAATTTTGGGGTCAATGAGACGCCTCCCTGATGGTACTGCATGATGGATAAGTGTCTGCCTGTATTTCTCAGCATGAGGACTCCATTAATCCTGAACCAAATCCCCAACTCCATTTGCAGAAATCCAGCCCCAAACTTGCAAGGAACCTCCACCATGCTTCACTGTTGCCTGCAGACACTCATTGTTCTGCTCTCCAGCCCTTCAGCAAACAAACTGCCTTCTGCTACAGACAAATATTTCAAATTTTGACTCATCGGTCCAGAGCACCTGCTGCCATTTTTCTGCACCCCACTTCCACTGTTTTCATGCATAGTAGAGTCACTTGGCCTTTTTTCCATGTTGGCGGTTTGACTTTTTGGTCACAATTCTTCCATGAAGGCCACTTCTGGCCAGACTTCTCCTCCAGACAGGAAATGGTTATACCTGGGTCGCACTGGTTTCTGCTAGATCTCAGCTGATGGCACTGCTGGACATCTTCAATTTTGAAGGGAAGTGAGCATAATGTGTCTTTCATCTGCTGCACTAAGTTTCCTTGGCCGACCTCTGCGTCTGTGGTCCTCAACGTTGCCCGTTTCTTTGTGCTTCTTCAAAAGAGCTTGAACAGCACATCTTGAAACCCCAGTCTGCTTTGAAATCTTTGTCTGGGAGAGACCTTGTTGATGCAGTGTAACTACCTTGTGTCTTGTCATGGTGTCTGACCTGTGACATCAGTCTTCCACAACCTCCCCTTGGTAGCAGAGTTTGGCTGTTCCTCACCCAGTTTTAAGCCTCCTACACAGCTGATTCTGTTTCAATTAATGACGTTGTTTCAACCTACATATGAAATTGATGATCATTAGCACCTGTTTGTTATAATTGGTTAATCATACACCTGACTGCAATCCCACAAATCCCTGACTTTGTGCAAGTGTACCTGGAAGAACTGATGCTGTTTTGAAGGGAAGGGTGGTCACACCAAATATTGATTTGAATTAGATTTTTCTTCTTTGCAATTTATGAATTGATTAAAAATAAACAATTAAATTTTATATTTTTGAAAGTATTCTTACTTTACAGCATTTCTTCACACCTGCTGAAAACTTTTGCACAGTACTGTATATACAGATATTTGCTGCAACTTCACTCGCTATCATTTAACTTTTAGTCTGTTCTGCACCATCGGCTTGAATTTATATACGTTGCTTGACTTTTGAATTTTACTTGAATAGTTATACATTTTAGCTTCCCTTTATATAATTTTATTTTCTATTCTTAACCACCAGTGATTTCATGTTTGGTTCTAACTCTCTGTGCTATTTGTCCTCATGCTGCTGAACATTTGCCCTCGGGGGAATGAGGGTCAATTAAAAGTTTCTCTTAATATTCACAAACTTAGTTCTCAGTTCTTCATGTTATAGCTAATCAAAGTAAATTATTAAGTGCCTCATGGATATGGAAATGTTGAGCAAGGGTGGAGGTAATGAATGACAACCACTCAAACTACTATGATCTAAACATGTTTTCATAGACGAGGCCTCATTCAACAGTTTTTCTCACAATTAGGAATGTAGTTTACCCACATTGATCTTTTTTAGACATGTTGTCTTATATTCTTTCAGTCTGCTGAACTACATTTTCTGTTCTTTCAGTTGATCTGTGCTGCAGACTGTCGTCACTGACAAACAGCCCGACTCTGGCCGCTTCTCTTCGTCAGCAGCTGTCACAGGTAGGCTGTTTTTAATACTGTGAAACACAGGGTTATTAAACATTTCTGAAAATAATTACTAATATTGTGGTTGTCATTATGTTCAAATGCATTCTGTGTATACTCAGTCCTTATTCCTTAATTCAGGTTTGTTATATACGTGTGTTTTGTTCTATTTGCATTTTTAAATCATAGTTATTTATAATTTAAAAATACTAGTTAAAGTTTATGGTTTCATTGCCCTGATATCATTTGGGACAAAGTAAAATATAATTCCTCCATTACTTGTCATAACCACTTTTGAGGGATCAAAGAATATCAGCTGATATATTTCATGTAATTATAGAAGACAAAGATGAAATAATGATGTGGAAGGCAGGAATAATTTAAAACTATATTAATTTTTTAAAAATTATATATATGCTGTAACTTTACTCACTATCATTTAACCTTTACACTGTACTGCATTATTGGCTTTAATTTAAGTATATTGCTTGACTTTTGAATTTTACTTGAGTAGTTACACATTTTAGCTTCCCTTATGTAATTTTATTTTCAGTTCTTAACAACCACTGATTTCATGTTTAGTTGTAACTCTCTGTCCTATATGTCCTAAAGGGATAGTTCACCCAAAAATGAAAATTCAGTCATTATGTACTTGCCCTCATGCTGTTAGAAGGCCAGATTTAGTTTTTTTTTTAGTCCACAAAACACTGCTGGAGTTTCACAGGAAAACAGTGTTGCAGAATCTCCCAAAAAGTTGAAGTCAATGGTGACCAGGTTTCAAATGTAAAAAACAGAAAAAAAAAACCATGAAATCCATGCTGCTTGACTAGTGTAATCCAAGTCCCATAAAGGCCTGACATGCCAACTTGACTTAAAAAAAAAAAAGAAGTTATTTACATGTGTTTTTAGCTTAAATCCTCACTGTAGATCCTTCAGCTTGGAGCCATGTTCATGTGCACGTGCACACTGTCTGAACTGGGTGTGTGAGGTGTGACGATGTGCAAACAGCATGTTGGGACTTTAGGAAACTTGGAAACAGAAAACTGGTCACCACTCACTGAGATTGTTTGGGACATTCTACAACACTGTTTTCCTGTGAAACTCCAGCAGTAACAAAAATAAACCCAACCCTCAATCAGCATGAGGGTGAGTTGATAATGACTGAATTTTCATTTTTTTAGTGAACTGTCCTTTATTGTTGCTGAACGTTTGCCCTCGGGGCAGTGGGGGTCAATTAAAAGATCCTCTTAATATACATTAACTTTGTTCTCAGTTCTTCACATTAAAGCTAATCAAAGTCAGTAATAATAAAGTGCTTCAAGGACAAAACAAAATAATATATGAAATTTCATTTCACTGAATAATAATTTAATTATTTGTTTATTAGATATTTAGATATACCTAACATTCTGTCATTGTAACAAATGTTACCAGTCATAATTATCAAAGACAGCATGATATAAATATATAATAGGTTGCAAATAATCAACATTACATGATAATCTCTAAATCTGCATGTTAATCTCTTTAAGAATGACACTGTACATCTTGTAAATTAATCAAACATTTATTTACATTTCAAGAGACTAAGTTTTGAAATGTATCAGTTTTTGTTTCATTCGGTATTTTATTTCAGTCATGTAAATTTTTCACACTGGCATCAGTTACCATGGTAACTGACCCAGAATTTAACTTAACAAATGCTAAATTGTGTCCTTTGGGGGATGTACAAAAGGTGTTTACTGTCCTGACAGTGAAGGTGTCCTGAGAGTAGAGCCTGCTGACATTTATCATATCATTACTTCATTCTAACTGCTTTGTATCATTGGGTCTATGTCCATTATTTCTGTCTTGTTAACGCATATTGCTGGTTAAAGTTTGTCACGAATAAAGAACTCTTAAAAAGTCACGTCTTTGTCCTCAGCAATGTACTTTCATTAAAGAAGAAGGTGATTGATATGTATTGAGTTGTTGCTGCTCAGTTAGAGTGCTGCCATTGTTGTTAGGGTGAATAGTCACCTGTGACAAGTGAGTCATGTAAACAGGGAAACAAAACATTGAAAGAAACCAGTCTGAGACATTACAAAACTTATTGTATTGAAAGACAAGCAATTTAAATGTTATTGCATTTATTAACAACATACAGTGTGCATTCCAGCAGAGATAAACATGCAGATTATTTACAGATTATCATGTAATGTTGATTGTAGACAGACTATTAAGGATATATTTATATGTTGTCTTGAATAATTGTGATTGTTGGTTACAACAAGATAACTACACATGTAAAGTGGATACAAATAGACAAGTATTAAATAATATGAACCATTAAAACCAGATGTTACTTGATGAAATGTGGGGATATAAAATATAAAGCAATGTGTGAACTTTGATTTTTGACTGTTATTGTCAGGTAAGCAACCAACGCAACGCAACGAACACAACACGTGTGTGTGTCGGCTGGCGTCTGACGGGCGCCCGACCTTCGCCTCGACGGTCGAGGCTCGGCCGGCGCCTCCTGTGTCCGGCTGGCGTCTGACGGCGCCCGACCTTCGCCTCGACGGTCGAGGCTCGGCCGGCGCCTCCTGTGTCCGGCTGGCGTCTGATGGGCGCCCGACCTTCGCCTCGACGGATTTCTGAGGGGGGCGTTTGGCAGTGGTACTTCACATGTTTGATAACAGTCTCCCTCTTAACACATCTACGTGACCACATATCACAGTAGTCATAGTGCCACCTACTGGCAACAAGAAATTACATGTTTTAGACTTTGACATGCTCCTCCAAGCAGGTTGGCTATATCCAACTCAAATCTGGTCAGAAAGGCCTTAAGACCATTATAATGCTATATTCTGAAGATCTTGACGTATCATCAAACGGCGTTGCCATGACGGCACAGCGAACGTCAATGTTTCGCCAAAACACAGGCAGTTGCGTTAACTTCTGTTTACTTGGTTGAATCAGCCTGAAACTTCACATATTGAGTAGTCATCCAGGCCTGAACATATGTTATGAGTTTTGTCGATGGGAGTGGCCGAATGACTTGGTCACGCCCCTTTAAGTGCAGTCCTGGTGGCATGTTGGGCATCTGACCTTCCTGCCACCGTCACAGCTCACCCTGTGCCTCCTGTGACCCACCAGCAGCTGTTGGGCGCTCAACCTTGCTGCAACCAAGGTTGGATGGCATGGCCATGGCGCCTCCTGTGGTCCGGCTGGCGTCTGACGGGCGCCTGACCTCGCTGCGACGGTCGCGGGCTCGGCCGGCGCCTCCTGTGGTCCGGCTGCGTCTGACGGGCGCCCGACCTCGCCGCGACGGTCGCGAGCTCGGCCGGCGCTCCTGTGGTCCGGCTGGCGTCTGACGGACGCCCGACCTTCGCCGCGACGAGTTTTGGGGGGGCGTGGCCATGGTGTGGCCTTGCATGAAACATGAAATTAATTAATTACAAATTTTTGTATAAATGATCCGATCTGCACCAAACTTCACATGTTTGACAACAGTCTCTCCCTCCCTCCCTCTACATGACAATATACTGCAATAGTCATTGCGCCACCTACTGGCACTGTCCTCACTCAGTTAACATCCAACTGTCGCTGCATAAAATGGCGGACCTCACAGTGAGTGACAGGCACATAGTATTTGAAAGAGGTCACGTGACTCTGCCCACTTTTCAGAGTAAATTCAACAATAAAATGTTTGTTGTGTGGTTGTAGGAAAGAAGATTAGCTGGGATTACATAAATACATATTGTTAAGGGAAAAAATGCACAATTTCTTGTATTTTGAACAAATGCAGATTAAGTCCAGGACTGCATTTTTTTAATATAGAGATAAAACATTTTTCTTGTTAACGCCATAGATTTAATAGTGTTACATTTACATCCTCCCATAATCATTTATATGAGTGTGAGTCTCCCATGCACGTATTCAGTATCGGCGTATAAAACTAGAAATGGTCAGAGATTATTTTATACACCAAACTCTAGAATGAGGTCCCACTTTATATTAGAACAATAACCTGTTACACATTTCAAACAAGCAAATAAACACTATCTGATGGAAGGACACACTTACAACCACTGATTTAACCCAGAACATCTGTCCACTTCATTTAAGTCCTCACCTCTTTGAGTGTCTGTGTTACTGTCTGTCTTTTGTTTTTTTTTTTTTGTTTTTTTTGTTGTCTGTCTTGATTTTGTGATGTGATTTTGTTTTTTTATGTGCAGCAGAAGAGGAACCTGCTGTAAACCAATTTCAACTGATTCAGGCCCATTTAATTGTAACTGATTTTATTATGCTACTTTTAACCTTTTCCTGTATAATAAATGAAAATGAAATGAAAAATAAAACATGCTATACAGAAATATTATAATACAATATAATATAATATATATTTTTCAATTGCAGTATAGCTACTTTTACTTAAGTTTACTCAAAGTGGGAGGGCCTCCTGTTGGGGGGCTGCAAATAGTTTCAGGGGAGGCTCCATGACTGGAAGTGAAAAAATATATTGTTTTTACATCAGGAATCAAAAGGAGATCACACCATTTATATATATATATATATTATTTCATGAGGTCTGGAGTTATGTCAGATAGTAATATTAGCTTGGCTCAATTATTGAGTGTCACAGGGATCAAATAACATAAACATGATCCTGTAGGTATCCAGGAATTGAGTGAAACTAAGCAAGTAAACTAAGATTTGAATGATCTAAATATTTCCTCCACCAGTGCCTGTAGTTCAGGTGACTTTGTCTCACATTTTCCAGTCGATTAGACCCAGCAGAGGATGTACTTCCTGAGCTGGCGCAGGAAGTACATCCTGCCTCAGGAGCTGCTGATCCAGTTCTACCCTGCAATAATCCAGTCTGTTCTCTGTTTATCCATCACAGTTTGGTTTGGATCGGACACCAAACAGGACAGGAACAGACTGCAACAGACAATCAGGACTGCAGAGAAAATCACTGGTGCCAAACTGCCCTCCAGCCAGGACTTAACAAACACGTCCAAAGTCGGGAAACAACGCTGCAGATCCATCACAACCTGTTCCAACCTCTCCCCTCTGGTAGGCACTAAAGAGCACAGCTGCAATTATTTATCATTTAATCAATTATTAAATTAATTGACAATGATTCTGATGATCATTACTTGGTTTGAGTAATTTTAAAAACATCAATTTTTTCTGACTTCACCTTCTTAAATGTGAATATTTTTTACTCCACTCCGACAGTAAACTGAATATCTTTGGGTTGTGAGTAAAACAAGACATTGCAGGGCTCATCTTAGGCTTTGGGAAGCAAGGATTGACGTTTTTCACAATTTTATGACACTTAAAAATACACAACTATTAACTGATTAATCAAGAAAATAATTAATTGACACCAATAAATCAGACATACAGTGTCAGTGACACTCTAACACCAAATCATCCACTCACTGCCATCATAGATTGTACTTTACAGTTTAAAGTAGGGTTGGAAATCTCTGGCATGAAGCCGACTCGATATGTATCTAGATACACAGGTTACGATTCAATTCAAAAACATATATTTTTTAAGGCAGAGCAATTCGATACGATTCGATACAGTTTAAGAACGATACAGTTCGATACAGTGTGAAAACAATACAATAGTTAACATTTGTTGATGTAGACTTTAATCTAAGCTATAAATTTGTCATGTCTATAAAATGACATTCTTACATTATTTTAAACAGATAAAAGACTACATTTCCACAAGCATTTTTGCTTTCTGGCACTGTCAAAAATACGTTTTTCACTGTGTGCTAGCACTGTTAGCATGCTCCCGCTTGTTGCTCGTCTTTAACTCACCATACTCATCTGTGTTTTCTCGTTGCATGAAAGTCAAGATTTGTTGTACTACCAGTGTACTTCAGAGCTGCTCGGCACAACTTGCAAATAGCATGGCTTTTATCGAGTTGTCCATCTTTCTCGAAAAATCCAAACACGCTCCAAACTTTTGACTTTTGTTTTCCTGGTGCGTTGAAAATCTGTCGCTGTGAATCACCACTTCCACCGGTCAAGCTGGCCGCTGGCGTCAGTGCCATACAGTCTATGGTCGGTGCTCGTGCTGTTGACAATATTTACATCCATTATGTTTTCGCATGTTCTTTCGTCGACGTTAGTACTTTTAGCTTTGGGTTGCGAAGATAATGTTACGGAGCATGCGCGACAGTCGTTTCGTCAGCTCTCGCGTTATTTTAGAGATGAAAACTGTAAAGCCTCAGGCAACCGACTCCTAGTCTTGCGATAGCCGATCCATAGCTCTACAATCGATTCATCTAAGGATTTGTGGCTGATTACTATCGATTGGGGAGTCTGCTACCAACACAGCCGTATCTCTCGCCTGTAAAACCGGATATCCAGTCATATCGGTTTATCGTTCCCAAGCCTAGTTTAAAGCAGTGTTTCTTAAACTTTTTACACCACATACCTCCTCAGAAAATATCAGGCTCTCCAGGGACCATCATTATGACTGATGTTAAAATACAGTAGTGTAGTAGTGTGAATTACATTTGTTATATTACAGTTCAATATTTGCTTTTGAAATTTCATAGTATTTTGAGTCTGAAGCCCAAAGTACAAATAGACAGAAGGCCCCAAAGCTTTATGAGGTTTCATCCCCCATCACTCGTGTGCAGGATTTAGTGGAGACATTGTGGGATTGTGAGATAGTAGATTTAAACCACCTGAATACCCCTGGCCTCACTCTTCTTTCCAGCCGTGTAGGAGAAAGTACAGTGGCTGTGAAACTTGCAAAAAATGCATCCAATGCCAGTGTTTGGTTTGTCCACTCTGGGCTACTGTAGAAACAGGGAAAGTGGAAAATGGCAGCCTCTGTGGAAGAGGAATCATGTAGATATAACCAGGATCATTCATGTGTCAAACTCAACGTCTGTGGGCCGAATTCATTATAATAGGCATAATAAAATTCTATGCAGCATTACAGAAGTACAGTGCCCGTAAACTACATGTCCCAGAATGCAAAACAATTTTTCTACAAACTGAAGGCTAAAAATGTGAATAGTAGCAGCCTAGCTAAAATGGCAACATTTCACTTCTAAGCAAACATACACTTTGGATTTGAAATCTTGCTTGTAGGCAAACCAAACTAAAACAACTGTTATTGTTATTTTGACTAATGACTTATACTGGTTTGTATGTTTAATGTATTTTATGTATTTTAATGTAGTGTATGTTTTAAGCTAGTTTCTCATCACTAAATTGTTACTGATAGCAATAATAATCAAATGCAGATGCAATTATGTAATATGATAAGTAGATAGATTGGCCCTGAGTTTGACACCCCTGTTTAATGAAAACACATTGATTCTTATTTTCAGAAGATTATACACCAATGAAAACACACTTATGAATATTATATTCAATTTCTGCCATATAAATCCCTGTAAATCTTACACACTTGTCCTTTAATTACTAGATAATGAAATTTAAATGAATGAGTCTTTCTTTATTCTGGAAGCTTTCCCTTGAGTTTATGTACAGTAGTTTTTCCCATTGTCAGAATAATTTAACTATTGTCTGTGTATTATTATCCAGATTCAGTCGCACTAATAATACACTACAGCTGGATCATGTCTTGTCACCGTGATTGGTCTTTCTTCGGCTGCATGTCCCAGATGTGAAGTTGAGAGCCTGTGGTCACCTGAAGGCAACACGTCGTCTACTGTCTGTCTGATCCGGGGTGATACTTCAGGTCACCTTCTTCATTTTTCATGGGCGTTAAGCAGGACAAATGTGAGACTCACGTTTCGTCCCACACAAGTCTGGCCGTTGACCTCCAGGGCTGACGCAGTGCAGCCGAGCAGTCACGGCGCGGTTACCTGTCATAAATCTTTATCTCCTTGAATCATTGCTCACCTTCTCTGTCATGGGACTCCACTCTGTCCGATATTATGATGATTGATAGGAAAACCCTGGCAGAGCACAACTGAGATAACAAAGCACATTCAGACCAAAAAAATATAATTTAACTGTGCATACCACACACCCCTAAATGCTTTATTGATTGACTATGATATTAATTATAATGCCATATTTGATGTATTGAGAGCTGGTCATCAGAAACGCTCCGTAGAGCCAATCTGAATTATTTAAGTCGACCAAAATGTCATTTAAATAATTGAAGAGTTTTAGGAACAAAGTCCTTCTGCCACAAACTCTCAGTCAGGATCACAGGAGTTTCTTGTTATGTCACTTAAAGGAGAGTAAAGGGAGAATCTGTTAATGTGTAACATAGTTTTATATTTACTGGCAACATCTGAAACTCCCATGAACACATGATACTGATATCATGATCTATATCTGAATTCTACCTTCTGATGCAATAACTCTCTGTGGATTTGCCTGCACAGAAACCAATGATGAAATTTAGTTATCTAGGCAGTCAGTAACTGTCCATTGTCCTTGTGAAATAAATAAAATAAACAAATTAATAAAGTAACAACTGGTGGAATATCATCATCAATATGTTAAACTTGAAATGTTGTGGGATTTCAGAGATTCATAATGCAAATACAGAGCATGCATCTCTTTAATAACTGATATTAAATGGTGAGGCTTACACTGAGAACAATTATGTGTATATATATATATATATATATTTTATATATATGTGGTGTGTAGTATTACTTTTCAATATCATGTGATCATGTGCATATATCAATATTTTAATTTACTTCTTTACTTCCTTATCTTACATCTATTGTTATTCTATTAGGCATTGGCCTTTGCATTTACTCCTTATACACTTTATATTTCATATTTCACTTCATATTTTACGCTCTTTTGTTTTTATTCTTTTGTTACTGTAATTTTGGAGCAGTCTCTGGCACAAGCATTTTATTTTAGGATTAATAAAGTTCTATACTATCTTATCTTGTAATATTTGATTAATGGATCTTATGAAAAGACCACAAGTAACAAATGCATTTGTCTGATACTTTCCCTGCCTCTCTGTGGCTGTCAGCTCCAAGTCTATTGGTTCCTAATGTGAATGTAAATCTTTTATAATCAGGCCACGACTGTACAAATTTATTTCTAAAAAGAATAAACAATCCCCAAAACAGCTGGGCAAGGAGCACTCTTTTTAGCAAAGGTGTCTCAAACAGAGGAAAAAGGGAAAAGTCTATTTGTTGGGAACTATTTTCAGTCTCAGATTTGTGAGTATTCACAGCAGCATGGTGGCGTATGTGTGATCAGCTCAAAATAAACTACAGTGGTTGTGTAATGAGGGAACATGTCACCCTGTGCAACAGTACCGATATGTTTGGAAGAGATTTTGGACAACAATGGAGGACTAGCACAGAGGAATAAGAAAGATCAGGCTGACCAGCTCAATCTCCTAAAAATTTAATTTATATAGCATTATTGTTTACCCAGTTCTGTTCCTGACAAATGTAATCGCTGCCTGGATTGCACAAGGACTGTGACACCGGAGTCTCGCCTTTGCATTCAGACTCCTTTCTGTTGTCAGGTTTAGGCAACAAAAGCACTTTGGTTAAAATTAAGGAAAGATTGTGGTTCAGTTAAATGTTGAAGGACAATTTGTAGGATTTAGTGGCATCTAGTGGTGAAATCATGCAAATAAAATTGAGGTTGCAGATTACAACCAACAGAATACACCTCCACTTCTCCTTTCCTTCCAAGCGTGAGGGAGAACTTACAGTGGCCGCAAAACTTGCAAAAAACACCAAAGGCCGCATCTAGAACCAGTGTTTGTTTTGTCCATTCTGAGCTACTGTAGAAGCACGGCGGTTCTACATGGCGACCTCCATGGAAGAGGGATCTGCGCCCTTGTAGATAAATGAAATAATGAAAACACAAAGATTCTTATTTTTCAGGTGATTAGACATAAATGAAAACAATCTTATGAATATTTTATTCCATTTTGCCATATTCTGCCAATAAGTCCCTGTAAATCTTAGATACTGGATCTTTAATGAACACAATGTATCTCAAGTCACTGCAGACTTTTCCTGTAAGAAATCAGACCACAATCTTTCTCTAAATTTAACCACAAAAAATTAATAATGCTATACTCGCAATGAGCTGATATTGTATTGAAATATTGATTATTTTGGCAGAAAACAAATGAAATATGCTGTCAATGAACATTTTACTGAAACAGTCAATATTTTGTGACTTGCCAGATACATTAATTATTATAATTTCCTTATTTTGTCAATAGAAAACATAATCTGGGCAGCATTTTGTTCCCTTCAAAATGTATATGCTATTAAACATTAGTTGTATATTAATGTAATTTCTATGAGACAGGCTGTACTTGTTAGTAGGATCAATTCATTGCCGGTTTTGGTCTTTTCATGGAACTTGTTGTACGAGAAAAAGAAAGAAAAGAGAAGAACATCACCAGCTTTAACCATCAATGTAATCACTGAGGAATAAGGCAAATTTACTGTTTACCTATTACTCAGATACTATTAAAGATAAGACTAAGTTGATACGTGTGTTATCTTGAAATCTGAGGCAGCAATAAATGGCTGGATGTGTGGGAGGTCTCTGTGACATCAGGGATTTCCAGCACGAGCGCTTCCAGCAAATGAAACTAAAACTGATAAACAGAACGCCTTCCCTAAAAACGCTCCTCCAAAGTGTTTTATCACACTGTGACAGGATGCCTGATCCTCCATCACCCCCGGAGAGACGCAGGGTGAGTCCACCTGTCTGTCCTTCATCCTCTCAGTGCTGAGAGAGCAGATGGAGTACCTCACCAGCTCGGTTTATCTCCTGCCAAAAATACGCTGCTCATTTGTCAAAACGCACCCTTGCCTTTTGGTAGAGATTTTTTTTTTTTTTTTTTTTTTTTTTTTTTTTTTTCAATTTAATCATATCAGCCGCTCAGTCAATAAAGACGTTATAAAAGTAATGCAAAACCCATGTCTGAATGTTCTTGGTCAGCAAAGTCAGGGCGCACAATCAGTGACTCATGTGATACTGTAGGTGAGCACAGCTGAACTTCGATCAATATCAAACCCACAAGGATTGCTCTGCCACTTAAAGGGATAGTTCAGTTTTTTTGAAGCAGGGTTATATGAGGTACTTATCCATAGTCAGTGTGTTACATACAGTAGTCAGCAAGCTCCTAGTTTGGAGAAGCAGAGGTACAGTGTTTAGCTGAGCAATGACCTGCTGTGGACAGGGTCAGCTGCAAAATGTATTTTAGCCACCTAAAAAAATCAATATCAGTTTAAGTGTATGCTGCATTTAGAATATCTTCACTGCTTCTTTACGATGTGGTCAGGAAAACAGAAAACCACCGTTCTCTGCTCTCTCTCGATCAGCCAAATTCCACTGGCAAAATCAGTCATTTTAACTCACAGAACACAGGAGTTGCTGGTTCACTGCTGCCTTAATCGGTTGGTTTGTTAGTGTCATTTGTGTGACTTCGGTGTTTTAAAAGGTTAGTTTGGATCTTAAGTCACACAATTGCACAAAAAAACTAACAGATCGAGGCAGCAGCTCCAGACTTATGTGCTGTAAAATTACTGATTTTGCCAATGGAATTTGGTTGGGTAAGAGAGAGAGAATGATATTTGGCTTTGGTTTCCTTTCAGAAAAGGCTGTCAGACGGCAAGATACAGCCGTGAAAATATTCTCAATATAAGCGTACACCTTTCCTGGAACCGTGTGATAATACCCAGCATCCAAAAGGACTTTGACCTGTCTGGTTACCTGAGCCGGCGTGGTGTTTAATGTGATACACTTGTTTGTATCACTTTACCTTGCTCCTGAGATGTTACTATTAGTGTAAACTCATTTTGAAAGTTTGTTTGTGTAATCCTGTAAACAGCCTGGCAGCCTTTTTGTTGTATTCTGTTTGTGTTTCACTTGGTATTGTTTTGTATGTCCTTTTAATATAATTTGTCGTTGCAAAATTGAAAAATCTAATAAAGTAGTAAAAAAAAAAAGGCCTATCTAAAAAAAAAACATATCAGATTGAGTGTGCACTATATATCGAGAATGTTTTGACTGCTTTATCTTGCCATCACACAGCCTTTTCTCACGGGAAACTACAGTTACAAAACCAAATACAACTCTTTCTTGATCAGCCAAACTCCAATAAATCAGTCATTTTACCTTGTAGAACATGTGAGTTGCTAGTGTACCGCTGCCTCTAATGGTTATGTTTATGTTATTGCGAGACTTTGGTGTTTTAAAAGGTTAGTTTGGATTCACTGAAGTCACACAATAACACAAATCAATGAACTGATCAAGGCAGCAGTAGACACAACTCCAGAGCGATGTGAGGTAAAATTACTGATTTTGCCAATGGAGTTTGGTTGGCTTGGAGAGCGATATTTGGCTTATATGGTTACCAGTGGTGGAAAGAGTACTGAAAATCTGTACTCAAGTACAAGTATTATTACATCACTAAAATATTTCTCAATTACAAGTAAAAGCACTGGGGTTAGAAAAATACTTACTTTAAAACTGGTGATGTTTAAATGCATTGTCAGTTAAACGGTTTTCTGTTTGTCCAACTCTTCTATGTTACTCCCAACTCTTGCTCTGTTGTTCAGAACTTATTCTCTCTCTCTCTCTCCAAGGTTGCAAATCTTGTGCATCTTCTCAAGTTTCCTTATTCAGCAAATGGCTCCGCCAGACAAAACAATGTTAAATGACACACGATTCCTGCAATATCTAGACTACTGATTAAATACTGATAAATTGTTTAATTATTAAATTATTAGCATTCTTAATAATTAATCACTAACATTCTTACTCCAAAACTGTTCTGCTGTACTGTTTTGTTTTCTGTTCATATGTCATTGTTTTTATTAGTCAGTTTGCAATCAGATAGCCGTAGTGGCTTCTAAGATGCAGAAGAAAGGTTTGGATATTAACTCAAATTCTACTCAGCGCTCAATTCTGATTTTAAAAGTAACTAAGTAGATTACATACAGTAGTGTAATGCATACTGAAGTATAAATAAAGTACAGACTTGAAACTCTACCCATGAAAGTACAAGTACTCAAAAAAAAAAAACTTGATTACAGTAATTTGAGTATTTGTAATTAGTTACTTCCAGCCCTGGTGGTTTCCTTTCCAAAAAGGCTGTCTGACGGCAAGCTAAAGCCATGAACATATTCCAGATACAGCCTTAACTTAAACTGATATATTATTTTAAGTGGCTAAAATACGTTTTGCTGCTGACCCTGTCCACAGCAGTACTTTGTTTAGCTCCTGTCCTGGTGCTCCTCTCTGCTTCCCCAAGCCAGCTTCTGTAGGTAATACACTGACTATTGATAAGTGCCTCATAAACCCCCACTTCAAGTAATCTGAATTATTCTTTTGTTATTACTTCTGCTGTGCTCCAAACCAGCACTGCGATTACAAAAAAGTAACGGCAAGGTCACTGCAGCAGTGATCCAGCAGCCTGATGCCTCCGTGTGCTCTGTCCTGCATCCAGGAGACTTACCGTCACTGGAAGAAACAGGAGACTTTGGAGGGATTTAATACAAACCCAAGCTGCCCAGTAAGTTCCAAGTGACTTTGCCCTCTGGAGGGCGTGAACTACAGTACACAGGCAGGCTGCTGTCTGTGCAGCTCTGAAATTGGCTTATAACGTGTCCGCTGACAAAACGGTAACCCAATCTACTGATATGAGCCTCGCTGTCTGAGCTTTCATGTGAGACCCGTGCATTGTTTCCCTTAAAGCTTGACACAGCTTGTCACTGAGTCAGAGAGTAAAGGGAAGAGTCATGCAAGGGTGATATTTTTAGATCCATTAAGGGTTGCAATACAGTCTGCTGTGTCACAGCGGTTGGATCATCTGCTGGTCTTTGAATGAATTTCTTGGGCTGAATTTTTATCAAAGGCAGGATGGATGTGATCTGGTCGTGGAACACCCGATGAATTATAGATGACGGCCTCACATTGGCTTTGACCTTGCCGGAGCCACCTGTCTGTTAAATGCTAAAATGCTATCAAGCCTCGTCTCCGGATATCACTGTGCGATCAGTGATCAGCGGGGCAGAAGGGCGGCCCGCTGACCTGACCGTTAACTAGTGACTAAGACGAACAGGCCTCTGAACAGGCTGCAAAAAAAAACACAGCCGGTATGTTTGAGCAGGAAATGACTTCAGCATCTTACTGAGGAGGAATCAGCTCAGGAAATCTAAAATCACAAGCATGACATAAACAAAATGTGCATGGGTTAAAATTTGATATATTGTTTTGACATATTGACCGTTAGAGAATATGTCCTTGACGTGACTGTACGGGACAGTAAAGCATCAAGTGAAACAGCCAGCTCTGAGCATCCGAGGCCAAGATAGATAATCTTATAAATGATTCATTTGGTCTGCATATTTAATTTGGTGCTTTTGAAGCTATCCCAGTCAAAGGCATTGTCAAGCTCCCAGCACTTGCATTTCTCCATCAAGTGAAAAAAAACACCAGTTACCCACCATCCCAGACAGCAACAAAAAAAACTGCTCAGTATGTTAGTTTTCCAGTCGCATTTGTCCCCCAAAAGAAAAATCAAGAGGAATTTTACTTTGATGAACCCCATGAGAAGCAACTCATGTACGGCAACGTCTCATATAAAGTAGGTGATGGCAGTGTGCAACCTCAAAAGCCATTTTGACATGAAATAGTAGCATAAAAACAGGTGTTACCAATGATACTACTTAATGTCACGTTCCATTTAGTGTAGCAAAACCCACTGAGCCAACATGCACAAAAACAGAATCCCGACTGTCTGACCTGAATGGAACAGGACTTTAAATAGTATCATCGGTAACACCTGTGTTTACTTCACTATTTCCTGTCAAATAGCTGCTGTGAAGAAGGTCTGTTGTTGTAAACTGCCATGAAATTCCTTCTTGTACTTGTACTTTCAAAATGACTGCAGATCTGATCAGTGTCGGTTTCAGTTTCCTGTTCAGCACAACAGTTTTAGCTCATGACTCACAGTGTTCACACAGAGCACTGATCTACTTTCAAAAGCACAAGAATAAAACAGCTTTGCTCAATATGAGTAATCCTTTATGTAAAACGTGATATGTTGTGATTTGACTTTAACTTTTTGTTTTTGAGTATTATTTATAAATTATTAATATTATTAGTTATTTAATAATATCAGTGGAGGCTCAGTGAATGGAAGTAAATAAATATTATTAGTTATTACATTAATTATTAAGGCTATCTTGGCTCAATCGTTGTGTGTCTGTGGGATCAAATGACATAATCATGATCCCATAGACATCCAGGAATTGGCCCCTAATAGTCAACTAAATCATCTCAGTCGATCACGTTCTTATTTGTTAGTTGCACAAAAAAAGAACACTTCAAATCCTATTAGAGCTGCGTTGCAACACACCTTTTCTGCTGTGATCTGTGCCTGTGTAGCTGCCATTATCTAGTTAGCTCAGTTTGGTGGTCTGGGACTGGGAGGCAGCCTCCAAGACCGATGGAGGCCAGTTTGATGCCGGGAATACAGAACCAAGGTGAGTTAGAGCAGCTCTGACCAGGACTCTCACTGTGAGGATGATGAAGAAACAGCAGGTTCAGGCAAGGATGAGTTTGTAGCGAGTTATACTGTAAGTCTTCATCACCTATCATGTTGATAAGCACACAAGTAGTAGTTTTTGTCAGTTGGAAGTTATTTAATCCTCTGTTTTGAACAGCTCTTTTAAAATAAATCAACAAAATGTTCAGTCTCCTTGCTGGTTGTTCTGACGCAGTCACTAGCACTTAACAGCCAGCTTTGCTCCGTGTCCCAAAAGCAGGGCCGTTTCTTGCTATATGCAGACTATGCTGTTGGATACGACCCCATACAAATGACACAAAAGAGGACAGAAGAGTAAATCATGCCCACATGTTTGTTGACTCAGCAGGGAGCTCATCTACAGGAGAACAGATATTAAAAAGCTACTGAGTGCCTAAGAGCCTTACTGCATTATTCTCCCACTATATTTTGAATTGAATTGTCACCTGGTGTCTGAATTTAGTGTTTTCCTTTACATACATGAATGCATTTCACAAGAAATTCATCAGAATGCAGCAAATTAAGTATATGATGCTCAAAATTAATACGCTTAATATGTGTCCCCCCAAATTTGAAATGAAACCTACGCCATCGTCAGCATGACTTCTATTTTTAGCCTGTATCCTACTCCTTTCTTAATTAGATAAAAAGCTTGTTATCCAGAACACACAGCGAGAAACGTCTGCTCCTGTAGTCTGCCATCTACAACACGACAGATACATTTTTTAAAAGAATGCTAACCCGGCTCTTTTTCCCTCTTGTGATGTGACACATTCTTAGACAGGACTCACTGGGGAGTTTTTTTTTTTGTTTGTTTTTTTTTTTGGACAGAGAGCAAAAGAGAGACAAGAGAGAGAGAGAGGGATGCCATCATGATATCAGTGCAGAGAAGCAGCAGTGAGCAGGCGTTAATAACAGCTAACATGAGGTGATAATGAGCATTCAGCCCTGAAGCCACACACTGACACTTACACCTCCGTTCATCACTATTTCTCTTGAACACAGAAACTTTAAAAACTTAGAATACACTGTAAAAAAAAAAATCATAGGCGTTTTGTGGAATCAACTAATCTTTTCTCATTAACATAAAAAGACAAGTTTTATTTGTTCAAGTCAATTACACTGTATTTATTTTCAGAACACTTCATGACTTATAAACTGTGTTCTTCTAACTTTTAGTCTTTTGACATGAAATGATGAGTTGAATGAATATTCTGTACAGATTTTGGTCCCACTTTTTTTTTTTTACAGTACACTGATAATATACAAGCTGTACTTTGTATTAAAATAGACAAAAACTAGAAATAAGATGCTCTTCATTAAACACTATTAGACCATCATTGGACTTTATTAGAGGGTAATTAGAGGCACATTTGTCTTTAGTTTACAGTACAAGTCTTTTCTAATAAAAGGTCTAACATGGGAAACAATATACTTTAGTTTACCGTAGAGTTCTATTGTAATTCGTCCTAATTCACCCTCTTAATAAAGTCTAATACGTCTAATAAAGAGCACATTATTTGTACTTTTTGTCTAGTTTAATACAAAGTACGGCTTGTTAACATCTTATCAGTGCACTGTAAAATAAATTACGATCCAGACTTCAATCAACTCATTAAGTTAAGTTTCCAAAGAAACATGGTCAGCAGACTGAAAACCTGCTGCATGTCCCTTATACACCTTAAGTCATGGTTGTTTATTTTCACAGTGATGTCATTAATTAAAACAACTGCAGTTTTTTTTTCAATAGCTTGTGACCCAGTAACTCCAAATCAATACCAAACATCATTAGGCTACACTGGACAAATTCACACCTCTTTTTATTGGATTTTAGTGCTTTGTCTGTTTCATATTAATATTTTTTAATTTGAATTCAACATTTTTTGACCCACATTTTGGTACCTATTCACTGGTCACATTGCAAAGTTATTTTTCTTCATCATTTTCATTAAAACAGAAGAGGCAGGAGAGTGAAATGTGCACAGAGAGATTGCACAATCTGCAAGTGTTTTCATGTGGATTCCTGTGCCAAAATAAACAGTGTCATTTGTCACAATCTTTGTTTTTTGTTCTTTTAATCGCTTTGTTCCATCTTGGTATAAAATTTAAATCCCTCTGGACACATTCATCTGTCAGATCCTGATTTTTGTGACTTAGGCACACTGTGCACGCCACACATGTTCTCCTGCCTTTGCCACCTTTGTCACAAAACATGCAGGGAAAACATGGATCTGTTTTGAATTAATGTCACGAGTGCAATCATCAGAGGGAAACTCTGCACAGTTAGGATACATGTTTAATGAAAGGCACTCTTTACAGGACAAATAAAACATAGCAAATTAATTATGACATTGTATACTGTACAATGTTGACACATACAGTAACAGTCCTCAAATATTAAGTGCTTCATAACATAGTAAAGTGCTGAGTACCGACGTGACTAACTGATGTCACCTTATTGCATTTCATTTTCATTCATTACAGGTATTGCTCTTTCCACGGGTGAAAAATACAACATGTTTTCACCCCCTCGTCATCATCATTATTATTGCATATTGTAGGATTATTAGAAAGGCATTGATCGTGTTACAACTACATCCACTGCCGTTTCTATACAAGCTGTATTTATATGTATAATAAACTCACATACAGTACATTTTCAAGATTGGAATGTGGCATGCATACATATGTATAGTACCAATTCACATTTTCCTGATGAGACACGAATGTCACAAATTCCAGTTGAAGAAGTATTGGCTTTCCCTATTACATGGAATATAATGATCATCACTATATGATTAAAATGCTATAGTATATTCAGCTACAATAAATATGTCAAACTTTCAGTTACTGATAATAAGAGTTAAACCTCATTTCGGCACACTATGCCATGCAATACAAATGAGAGAACAAAGGTAAATGGAGAAAATGTTTAAAAACAAGTGTGCAAAGTGTTTGTCTTTGCCCTCTCCTAACTTCTCTCAGTCTGATCACAAATATATATCTGATTTCACATTTCTATACACATATCAATAATATGTTTTCCCTGCCAATAGCTGGTGGTGTAAAGCTCCAAAAGTGCTTATATGAGATATGTGGAAAAAAAAAATTCAGTGCAATGAAGTGATATGGTTTTTAAAGGGTAAATTCACATTATGATAACACTTTGGAAGTTGACTGCAGATACAGATAAATCCGTAACACTTTAATGAAGCTATCAGGGTATATTAATTTATATTAGTTGATGCAGTAATAAGAATTAACAAGCCGATAATTAACAGTTAACTGTGTCTCATTTTCATTTACTAATGGTTTTCATGGTAACACAGGTTTTAATTTACACATTATTTAATAGTTTATAAAGATGCTATTAACATAAGTTAATACAATAATAAGTATTCACCGACAGCAGAATGATAAGCATTAAGTAACTGTTAACAAATGTCTCTTGTTAACCTTTATTAAGGACTTACATGTTGATTAAGGTACTAATTAACATCTTGTCCAGTTTACATCCGTGTATAATATATGTAGTGAAGACTTTAAGGAATTCAATATAAGGTATTTAGTGTATTTTTGTCACTATATTGGCATTTATGATTACAGTGAATAATCTCCCATGAGAAACATGCTGTTTTCACATAGACTGTTTTTCACAGAGCTGAATATGTTGATGTCACAGTGAAGTTGACCTTTGACCTTTTGGATATAAACTATCATCAGCTCATCATTTTATCCTGTTAGATATTTGTGTGTAATTCTGACATTATTTCTGTATGAATTCTTGAGTTATGTCCAAGAATGTGTTTTGTTAGGTCATCGTGACCTTTGACCCCAGAACTCTTACAGTTTATCCTTGAGTCCAAGTGAACATCTGTGCCAGATTTAATGAAATTACCTTGAGGTGTTTCTGAGATATTACGTTCACGAGAATGGGGAAAAATGCAAGGTCACAGTGACGTTGAACTCTAGTATTTGACCCCCAAAATCTAATCAGTTCATTCTTGAAAGGACATGGTCACGGTCATGAAAATGGGACAGATGTCACAGTGACCTTGTCTTTTGACCACCTTTTGACTAATTGGGTCATCCTGGACATTTGTGCCAAATTTGAAGAAATTCCTTCTAGGCGTTCCTGAGATATCACGTTCACAAGAATGGGATGGACACGTGGTCACAGTGATGCTGATCTTTGACCACCAAAACCCAGTCAGTCCATCCTGGAGTCAAAGTGGACATTTGTACCAAGTTTGAAGAAATTCCCTCTAAATGTTCTGAAGATATCATGTTCACATGAATGGGACTAACAGACGAACAGATGGAGGCATAAAAACTGTTTTTATAAATGTTTATATCTTAAGGGTCATAATTGTCTCCTTACTTGTCAATCCTCAAACTTATGACTTATTTTGTGAAAGGTCGAAATCAGTGGACACACTCCATGGTCTTTATGCAGATTTTGCTTATTGTTTTTTCTTCATGTAGACGTTCCTTAACTTAAAGCCTACACTATAAATTATTATAAGTTGAAAGTGAGTGTTAAATTAGTAACTTAGTAAATATTTATTATTGCATTAACTAATGTTAAGAGCATCTTTATAAAATATTAATGTATAAATTAATGGCTCAGTTAACAGTTATCATTTTAAATGACTACTAAACACATTAGTTAACTTTTAGTAAATGCTTACTACTGCATTAACTAATGTTACTTAAAGCACTCTTATTGTAAAGTGTTACTGATAAATCTGCATAATCTGGTGCAAAATGCCAAATAATAATAAGGAAATCCATGTAGATAAAAATAATTGTGATTTAAAAACTGCTGCATGCAACTACCGCATGTGCTACAATACAGTGAAGCAGTTTCATGGTTTGATTTATATTCTGCAGCTTTATCTATAAGACTAATCACAGACGTGCTAACCTGCCAGCTATTCATCACACAGATATTGTTACGCTGTGTCATATGGAGAAGTGCTGCCGGCTGAGCATTCACAACTATAGATTTGCTGATAAGACAATGTGTGCGCTGATGTCCTCTTGCCTTACACTGACCTTGAAAATCATGCCAAGTCCTATCTAGATTTCGCTGAATATGACAAAGTGTAGACTAACATGGAACTGGGATGTAATACGAATATACCTCCAGTTTAAATGCTACAATTATCACAACCTGTTCTGATTACTTTTGTGGGATAAACTTACTGTAACACAGACCTCAAGGACATTTTGGTCAAATTTACAACTTACTCTGCCTTTCACTCTTTTACTCTAACAATCTACAGGATGAAATGTGTTTTGTACAAATGAGTCATCACGTTTTTCTCCAAATTGCACTGGATGAAAGATAATAATTATACCTTCTTTCAGTTCTTCTCATCAAGGTTAACTGACATAGTAGTTGCTGAGTTGTGTTAATTGCACTTTGACACGTCCACAAGCAGACAGACAACTTGTGTAAAGGCTGCCTCACCACACAGTGCCTAATAATACTGTAACAAATATGCACAAATGCAATCCCGTTCTCATCCCAGGTCGTCAGATACCATCGTATTTGTCACACCCCTCTGCATCTCATACTGATACACAACATATCCTTTAGTTGTCCGTATGAGACGCAGCCAGAATGCAGTTTGATCAGGTTTAGGCACCAAAATTATGTAGTAAGGTTTAGGAAAAGATCATGTTTGGGGTTAAAATAAGTATGTTACCCCAGTGAGCATTTTTTCAGTTTAAAAGATGTTTAAAAAACGACTATGATCACTGGTGAAAAGACGGTAAGAATAGGTTCAAAAGTGAAAGTTTTTCAGTGGCTAGTTGAAGATGTGATTGATCACTCACGTTTAGATCCTGTTTCACCGGGATTTCAACGGTGACATTTTCCATCCTTGACAATGTGCATATAATAACTTGAGATTACACTTTAGACCCTCTATAAAAAATTACATCCAAATTTCTCAGTTAAAAGCGAGAAAAAAAAAGCCACACACAGGACTCAAACCCTATTTGCCTGAATGATAGTCCTGTATTTAACACATCTTCCTGTTTGTTTTAACTTCTTTACGTCCTGATGCTCTTCATTTAGTTGAAAAGCACAATTTCTTTATTATACATTGAGAGCTTCTCCCATTACGATGTCCTGGAAGCATGTTGTTGGCAGCACACAGCTTATATAATCTGTATTTATGATATTTTATATCAAACATTACATGCGCTGAAATTACATCTTCTTGTAGACCACATTTCACCTACAAATTGAATATGACTTTGGAGAAATACCTTCATGCTAATCAATATTGTCTGTATTTCAGCCTACAACAAATTATCAAAATGTTTTTTAGATGTTCAGACTGAATATAAATCAGTTTATGACTAGAAATCAACGCTGAAATCCCGGTGCTCACTGGAATATTACATTTGCAGTTTGGCAGAAATGTGGTTGCATAGGTAACAGATGTTTCTGTTTCTCACTGTTAACAGAAACTCAAGTCTGCAGTGTAGCTACTTCATACACTTCACTGATAAACCACACAATTATCAGGCTTTGTGATCATGTAAAGTTTTCATCATGTCGACACGTCTGTCCTTATTCACACGTTCTCTCTGCCGCTCTTCCTGCGCTCTCGCTCTCTCTCGTTCTGATGCGAGCTAATCAACTGATGGTTGTTGTGCTCCCTCCGGCACTTGGTGCCCTATACATAGCATGTGAGACGTGTAAATGTAATGGCGGCTCTGTACTTTTGGTTTTATTGGAAGCCAAATATGTTGGTGGAGATGGTGAAATAATCTAGGGTTTAACTTGTAGTTCACCGTTTTGAACACAGGGTGTCGTTGTAATATTCTCATGCTCAGGTTTAAAGGTTGGAGGGTAACTGTTGTCGTCAGAAGGGCAAAGGGTTTTTGACCACTGCGGCACTAAAATGTTTGTCACGCCGTATACTGAGTGAAACAAAAATGGACATTGTTCGCGCTTTGCATGGAAGAAATAAAGTGTTTTGCTGCAATGAAGAACAACCTGTGGATTCAATGAAGAAGCAACACAGAGTACGGTAATCAAACTAAAAGTCAAGTGCGTGAGCCAGGTCACTCCTGGGTTAAACAACTCAGTGGCTAAGTAATAGGCTAGCTTCTACAGGTTTCAAATGGAACAATAACCCCAGCACCCTGGTTAAAAGTTCTGTATTTGTTGGACCCGTTCAATCACTCTCCTCACCTACACACTGACTTTGTTGCTCTTAATACTACGTCACCTGATTCGGATGAGTTTACACTGACGTTACTGAAAGCCCGGTGCATCTCATAAAGACGCTAAAGGGTACCTTGTGTATCTGTATGAGTAGCCAAGGAGCCTGACAAAATGTTGGTATTTGATGATCTGGAATGAGAACAGACTGCAAATGCTGCCATGTTGGAGTACAAAACAGTGAGAAAGATAAACTGATATCACCCAGTGCATCTGACTACTGGATATGTTTGGTTTGTCCATGTGTTTTTCATGCCCTTGATATAAATAGATGCTTCAGTTTCTCTATCAGTGCATGCCATTTTTCTCATTCTGCCATGTGCCGTTGCTTTTGTTTAGTGAAGGTGTGCTTCCATACTTGTTTGCAGCTGACGTTTTCTGGGCAGCCTCTGCCGCCGCATCCATGATCTGTTTCTCCTCCTGCTCAGTTTCACGATGGTAAAAATAGTTAAAGTTGGAGACGATGACGGGGACGGGCAAGGCGATGGTCAGGACACCAGCAATGGCACAGAGGGTGCCGACCATTTTGCCTCCCATTGTGATGGGGCACATGTCTCCGTATCCCACCGTGGTCATCGTCACCACAGCCCACCAGAAGCCATCAGGGATGCTAACAAACTGCGTCTGGGGCTCATCCACTTCTGCAAAGTAGATGGCACTTGAGAATAGGATGACTCCTATAAAAAGGAAGAAGATGAGCAGCCCAAGTTCCCTCATACTGGCCTTCAAGGTCTGCCCCAAGATCTGGAGCCCTTTTGAGTGTCGGGAGAGCTTAAAAATTCTGAAAACTCTCACCAGACGGATGATTCTTAGGATTGCCAGGGACATGTTCTGACTTGAGTTCACATCGTCATCAGGGGTCGTAGCCAGCTCTGTTCCCAGGGTCACAAAGTAGGGAATTATAGAGACTATGTCAATGATATTCATGATGTTATTGAAGAAATCACTTTTGCTGGGGCACACCACAAAACGGACACCGACTTCAAAGCAGAACCAAATGATGCAAATAGTCTCCACAATGAAAAAGGGGTCTGTGATATACGCCATCACGTCTTTGGCGGCGGGATGGGGAGCCGAACCGTCTTGGGTCCCGTTCATGAGTTGGGTTATACTCGGGAGAAAGTCATTGTCCTCCCTGAACTCTGGCAGGGTCTCTAGGCAGAAGATGAAGATGGAAATGACAATGACAAACACGGAAACCAGAGCTACAGATTTGGCCGCACTGGAGCTTTCGGGGTATTCGAACAGGAGCCAGAATTGTCGCTGGAGTTCATTAGTGGGCAAAAGGACCTCTGGCTCTTTGATAAACCCTTCGTCTTCGCGGAACTGCTCCATCGCTTCATGACCCAGCTCGTAGAAAACGATTTCATTTGCGAAAACGTCTAAGGGAACGTTGGCCGGTCTGCGGATTCTCCCTCCTGACTGATAATAGTACAGAATACCATCAAAAGACGGGCGGTTTCTGTCAAAAAAGTACTCGTTTCTCATGGGGTCGAAGTAGCTTATCCTCTTCATGGGGTCACCGAGCAGCGTCTCTGGAAACCTATTCAAGGTGCTGAGCTGGGTCTCGAACATCAAGCCTGAAATATTGATGACAACTTTCTCATCTTTTTCTTCTACGCAGTGCTTTTCGAACAAATCTTCATTCTCATAGCAATCCTTCGCCATCTTACTGAAGACGCTGTCAGTGGGAGACTCACTGTTGATGAGGAGCTTCAAATTAGAGATCAAACTGCCGCTGCTGGAGTTCGCTTTGGTGGTCAGAGTCGGAGGAGTGGACGGCGACAACCCTTCTTGACCAGACTGATGACTGCGTCGTCCTCTATGCGGCGACTGCTGGGGAGAAGTCAAACGGTGGGGCAAAAGATTCTGATCGGGCGCCTCTGAGGTGGGCGAGGTCGGATACCCGGAGTCATTCGGGTCCCCGAGGTTGATACCGACATCATCCATGTTCTCAAAATTAACAAGCGGCACCTCCATCCCCTGCGCTGTCGCTAGCCACTGCTCCGTCTATCAGCCCGGTTGGAGTGCAGGTGACAGAGGGGACACCACGACCAGTGCCACGCTGAAGATCCTGGCAGGGCCTCCCTCCTCCTGACTATCATTCAGGCAGCTGGACACGACTTTTGGATTCAGTCCTCTGAGTAATCTGTAAAAGGGGGGTGGGGGGGTGGGGGGCAAAAAAAAAGCAAAGTTGTGTTATATTTTGTTAAATGGTGCAATACAGTTTTGTTGGTAAAGAGGTTTTTCAGTCAGCTCCTGTTTACATCAGCAGAGACCCTGCCATCTGATACCGTGCTTGTACAGTTAATTTTTTTTTCCCCAATCCACTCTAGTGACCGAAAGGAAAACACAAACTGTGCAGGTTTGGCTGTGAAAGTGCTTACACGGGGTGCGGATAGTATTATTGCTGATCATGTGCTACAAAAGTAGACATGTTTAATTTCCTCGTGGAAAAACATCTGAGCTTTCACTTCTGACTGAAAAAACCATCAAGAATCCCTCTCAATATCAGTAGAATTTGTCAGAGCTCTTCTTGAACACAACAGAAAGATAGCTGATTGTTGAGTCTCTTTCCCAGGATGTCAAATACAGATGTTTTGGGCTGGTAAAGCGTCCCAAGCTCAGCAAGATAATGAGAAAATAGGGAAATACAAGCAGAGGGCAGAGACTCTGCAGACACACACACTATCAAACATTTCTACTGGGTCGTAAGTGATGACTGAATGATTATTATTATTATTACAATGTAAAAAGGTGAGAAAACTTCAATAAATTAAAAAAAAAAAAATCAAGGCAACTTACTTGAATAGATTTTTGAGTCCTGAGTCCAACTTAAACTCTTTTTACCTCACTCATTTTACCGATAATGTTTTGCTGAGATAATTTACTTTTCTTCATAAGATGAACTTCAATCTTTGAAAAGCCAACAAAAAGTATCAATTGAAAGGGAATTTTCAAGCACTCAAATAATATCAAACAACTTTTGAGAGAAAACTGTAGTGGGTTTCGAAAACTCAAAGATTCAAGTTTATCTAAAGAAGAAAAGTAAATTATCTCAATAAATGCAAATATTTGTTCAGTTTATTTCAAAAATCTAGTGAAGACAGTCACATTTTCTTTGTATGAGTTGCTTCTTTCGTAAAATGTTCCATATTATGCCCTTAAATGTCTGTCATATTTTAACTACTGTCTCGGTTAATCCTTCCCAAAGGATGGCGCAGTCTATACAAACTCTTAAATTTTCAAGAAGTTTTACCTCCTAATAATGTTTTGTTGAGATGATTTACTTTTACTTCTGTAGATAAACCTGAATCCCTAAATTTTAGAAAACTCATTGACATGAAAGTGAATAATCATTAATAAGTTAATATTTACAATTGCAACCATTTAATTTTAAGCACCTAAATAATGTAAAGCCAGGGGGCTTATTAAACTAAAAAAAATCAAGTTCACCTAAAGAACAAAAGAAAATCATCTCAAGAAAAGACTGAGTTTGAGTTTGATTCAAAACTCAAAAATCTAGTGAAGGCAGTTGTGCTGAAAACTTTTTTCAGTTTCTTGAGTGTATAAATTGTTTCTTTAGGAAAATGTTGCATATTCTGCCTTAAATGTTAAATGTCAGTTTTTAACTACTGTCTTGAAACCCTGTTCGGGGTAGTGTACCAGCATCACGTTTACTTTATCTCTAAAGTAACTGTTTATCATTACATTTGTCTGGTTCGGACAGGTAACCAAATCCTGACACATGCGTTTAAGCAGCAACCTCTGTGTCCACTTGACACCGCGGGCCCTGCGTAGTCGGCGAGAGACTTTTATTTCCACTTGCATTGTAGCAGATAACGTAACAGTCCAGGACGTGAGGATAGAATCGTCTTATGTAAGGACATCATGATCAGGCTTATGCAAAAAATAAATGTATTGATTGTGCTGTGTCAGCAAAGAGGGGTTACAGAGTCCAAGAGGAAGGACGTTGAAGATGCAGAGGACAGAAAAGTGCTACATCAGTGCATCTAAAACCCCTTTAGTTGTTTCTAAAAGCAACTTTGCTGCTAAATTGCTAAAATCTTCCTACTGAACTAACTTAACCTTGTCTCTCATTAAAAGACACAATAAATTAAGTAATATTGCAACATGAAAGTCCCCACAAACACATGCAAATATATGTCTAATTAAATGCAAAGTTTAGATCCAGCTGTGTGCAGATGTCTGCACCACTCACCCGTGTCTCCGTGCTCTCTGCAGAAGTTGCTGTGCCCTCTCTACCCTGCTTGGCAGTTCTGCCGTGCTCCCCCTTCTTCCTCCCTTCAATCTCTCCCTCATCCAGACTCACAATCAAGAGTGTGTCTAGCTCTATTAAAGCTCCCATTGGGTAATTTAACACCCCATACGAAACCAGAGCTGCCCGAGGTACCCACACGCACTCGCAAACTCACGCACAAACACAAGCAAACACATGCAAGGCAAACTCACTCACTGTATTTTGAATGTGGGGGTCACCTGTCTTTGTTCTTCTCCTCCTCCTCCTCCGTCAGTCAGCAGGGATAAAAAGTGAGGGCAGTATAGGTATGGCTCCCTGATAGGAAGATTTACTCTGCAAGGAGCCAATCGCCGTTTGATGTGGCGAAGAGGGAGAGTGGGACCCACTCTTTCCCCCCTCTTTCCTGCAGAGTAAGCATCCACATGCAGGATCATCCAATCCACCCTCACCTTGGGGATTATACTCTATTCTTCCCCTGTTACTGTACTTGTCATAGCTCTCAATACCTGCAGCAGCCCGGGGACTTCAGCTGCCTCTTGTTTACATCCTCAGTGACACATGCTGACGTGAAGGTTTATTTCATCTGACATTAATCTGTGAAGTTTTATTGACATTTTAAACTGTCACAAACGTTTCTTAAACATCTCCATCCAACTTTTATTGTTCTTTTATAACAGCCCAGCATCTCTCTGCTAATGCAAATCTGTTTTACTGTTTTATTTGATTTTTTTCTGCCTTTTATTGTCACTATTTTTGGTATCATCAGGCATTGTATATCCTTTTAGCCTGCATGAATGTGAAGTCAAGGCAGTAATGTTCACTCAGTTTGACATGAATAAACAATAGTGATCATGATGATGATAAAATCTACAAACATGCCAGAACTAGGCAGTACACTACTAAGTGCGCCCAGAATACTGTTCTGGGCACACTTTCTGGACGTGTCAGGTATAAATTTTAAGGGGGTTTGTATGATTGAGAGAGAGTTAAAGCAGCCCTTTTCCAAGAAAATCCTGCAGATGTTTTAGTGTTTTTTCATTCACTTGTCCTTGCCAGCTTCTGCACCTTCACGCCTGCCAGCTATTGAACATTTGTCAGATTAATAAAGTAGCTCTGTAGCTTTGAAATAGTGTGGCAAGCCTAATTAAAAAGGTTAAATTCACATTACATTAAAAGGCTGACCTGTCTTTATTTGGTTCAGCTGAATTCCCTCAAGGAGTGAAAACTTTAATCAAAGTTAATCTTGTACTTTCTCAGAAGGGCAGCCAATTTGGCATCATAGGTTGAATATTGTGTTACCTGATAGAGAACCAGTTTGCCTGAAGTCGGAAATCGTTCCCTCACCTCACTCTCATCCTGCTGCAGCCACACTGTAAAAATAAACTATTTGATTTTGCTTTAAAAAGTTAGTTTCTGGGCTGCCTTAAAATTTAAAGTTGACTGAATTTGAAAAGAAAATCTCTTGATTTTGTAAAGATTCAAAGGGAATAAACTTTTCTAATCATATAAACTTGATATTAATTCAGTTGCACTTGAGAAAACATGTTCGATAAGTTTAAGATATTAAAATGGACAAGCAACTGACAAGCACCACAAACAAATTAGATTTTCTTTCACATTTTCTCAGTTTTATGAGTCAGTTCTTAATTTCAAACAAAGAACTTACAGCTGCAGCTGCTCCTGTTGGAGCTACTTTGTTCCAGAATTGGCACAAAGACAACATGTGCTTCTGCTCCCAGTGAATTTATTAAATCTTAAGTATAAGAGGGTAGAACTGGATTCAATACCACACTGTAAACCAAAATAAGTTGATCAGTACTCAATCAGTTGCCAGAATTTTCTTGAGTTTATAAGCACAAAACTTCGAGGCTATCAGAGATTAAACATGAACTCTTTGATTACAGTTAAATTAAAATGACTGATGAAGCCAACTCAGATATTTTCACTTATGCAGCCAGAATTTTCATTCACCCCTCTCACTGCAATAAGCTAACAAAACTGAAAAAATGTATAGCACAGTATAGTACAGAACAGCATAGTTTATTACATGGCTTTGTTAAATGGTTAAATGTTACAGCATTATAAAGTCTGTTAATTCTGTATAATAGACCGTTGCTCTGAATTACGGACTGCTGCTATGGCCGCAGCTCTGACCATAGACATATGTTTTGAAAATAAATGCTAGAAATTTTAAGGAGCAATATGCAGGAATCGCACGTCCAAAAATGTAAATGTTGTTTCTCCTCGTCCCCTCCTCACCAGACTCAGGAAAAGCTCTGCAGGCCACAGGAACACAGCAGGAGCACAGGACGCGTGCAACATCGTAATTTGACAATAACAGAGTCCTACACTGTAAGCTGATCAGCTGTTTATAACTGTCAATTGTCTGTCAATGTTAAGTTAACCCTGTTGTCATAAAAACAAAAGCCCACTGCTCTGAAAATACACAATATGGACATTGATTTAAGTGGCTGCCTTCTGTCTGCCAGACTCCATTTGCTCAATTTAACCGTTATAAACATTCTGCAAAATTATTAAAGATTTCTTGCAATTCATAAACAAGTCATTTAGCGAACATGCAGCATTAATTTGAACTTTGAATAGAAATTTCAAAGAGAGACACCAGGACTGAGAAACAACTTATTTCCTGGATCTCTGATAACATATTGTGATCATTTTATGATTTATTACAATAAATATATTACAGATTTGTCCTGTAACTTGAATAAACATATGTAGTTGTACACTGAGTTAATGAGAAAGAATTAGTTGATTCCACTAAATTCCAGAATGACTTTTTACAGTGCAGGAGTTGGCTGTGTGCTGGTACCTCTGTAACATTGCGGCGTGAGCAGCACCACTGCAGGCACATGGCTTCAAGGTCACAGAAAAGTGTTTTAAGACTTTACAGGCTTAACGCTTTGCTATACATCATCACACACCGTCACCTCCAGGATTCTCATTATGTGTCCTCACAGGGGAATCATGCACATCATGCATCAGTGAATATATGAACGAACTTCACCAGAGATATACAGGGATGCAGGGATGTGAATCTGCACACATAAACATCACTCAGCTGACTCAACACGATCCATATATACGGGGATCTCTCTCTTGTGTGATCCTGCAATGTCCTGGACATGTCATTGAGACGCAGTCAGCTGAGGCATGACCTGTCACTTAAACACCTCATAACAGAATTGACTACAGGCGGACAGAGACAGGAAGATGGACAGTGAGGCGGTGATCACAGACTGCGTGAGAGGGTAAATAATCGATCCATTCCCCTGCAGAACGATTTGTGTCAGTAAAAGTGGGAAAGGGGAGGTAAATGGCTGAGATGGACTGCAGCTACTGCAGTGTCACTCGTCTCAGGACTCCTGACAGAGGGATAACGTCCCTCCCTCTGTCCTTCTATGCAGCCCTCCATCCATCATCCATCCCTCCCTCCTCCCTCCCTCCCTGCATCCACCCCCCCCCCCCCCCCCCCCGATGACACTGTCACCTTACCCGTTAACAGACTGTGTTGACAAAGCAATTCCTCCATCAGCATGCTGCTGTGTGAACTATACTGACGCTGCATAGGTATAAACACCTCCTGTACACCTTTATAGAGCTCGACTTTGAGCTATGGACGCCTGACAGGAATAGTAACGTTTGTTCAGGGAAAATAAATTCTAACTTTAACACTGAAGTGAAGGAAGGATCCAAAGATTCAGTGAAAGTAGCATCACCACACTGTGAAAGGACAGGTGAAAGTCCTGCATCCAACATGAATATTTAATATACAGTATGTTTTAGTTTATTTGGCACCTGAAAATGAAATGAAAATAAAAGTGTCCTTGTTTTTTTTAACAAACATTTATATTGTTCTCTCTTTTCATTATTGCTCTCTGCATGCTTACTCTTTCAGTAACTTTTGACATCTGTCCAGGGACTACTGATGAAAAATATCCTTGTGTCAAATTGTGGCTTATTTTCAGCAATATTGATTAATGTGCACCGTCTCTGTGAAATAAACCAATAAATAAATAAGTAAATAAATAAATAAACAATAACAAAATGTGCTTAAAGTCTTAAAGAGTTCTTGTAAATTATTATTACTAATGCAGCTTATTGTAGTTGTTTGAATTGGAGCCAATTTTTACTATTCCATATATTATTCAGTGGTTTATTCCAGTGGTTCTCCAGTGGTTCTCAAGTAAGGGTCTGGGCATTCTGCCAGGGGGACTGTGAAAAGTTTTCAGATTCATTCATTTACATAATCATAATGTAAAAAATCTATTTATTTATTTAAAAAGAGATTCATAGTCCTACAATTAATATTCTAACTATATATTTTATAATTCTCAATAAAGATATATAAATCTTCCTCCTGCCAGTCAAGCACAAACATTGCTTGTGGAAACTGGTTCTCTTTAATCCAAGGGACAGACATAAGGGTGCCCTCTGTCATGTAAGGGCTCCTTGTCTGAGAAAAAACCTGAGACTGATTTGATTAACAAAAATGCATCATATTTTTTCCACACGTTCTGACGTAAACTCTAATTTTAAAGTGTTTTACTCAAGTAAAGAAGATTTACTTCAGCATGTACTTAAAGGTAGAATCTGGAAAAAATTGTGTGTAAAAGCGCCACTCAAAGTTGGCTCCTCCTCCAAGCCTCAACGAAATGAGAGAGAGGGCGAGGGATGCATTACTGCCAAACAGGCTGAAGCCAAGAAGTGTCCCAAATGCAGCAAAACATCAGAAAATAAGGAAATACAGGCAGAGGGCAGGTCTGTATTTATTCAGGCACCACCACACACTTCTAGTGGGTCATAAGTGATGATTTGGGGCAAAACTTTTTACATCTTGTGCCACCTCAGAAAATATGAGGCTCTTCATGTACCACCATTATGACTGACGTTAAAACGCAGTAGTGCAGGCTTACCCTACTCAGCTATGCACAGTTCAGGCAGGAGGCAGGTTTATTCCTAATAAGATTATTAATTGTTGACTGTTGTCAGCCACAGCAACACTGCCGTCACAGATTACAATTACAGAATACAATTTGACATATATACATGTTACCTGCATGCACAATATGCACGATCTGATTGATATTCTCACTTTGTATCGATCATATTACACTGCTAAATTTTGTATCAATCCAGATCCATGTATTGTCACACCCCTAATATTCAGTGTCTTTTTCTTTTAGCTCTGTTTTTAGTTTCTGTTTATTCTTGAAGATAATAGTGTCTCTTTAGCTGCTAAAGGCTCCACAATGTTCACCAGCTAGTTACTCTAGTGTCTGTCTGTTGTGTAGCATAGAGTGAGAGAGCTTATAGCTTTTCTCTGAAAACAGCTGGCTGCTGTGGCCAAACAGATTTACTGCCTCTTGATGCCTCTGCTAACCAGTCAAGTTTCAGTTTACATTTAGGTCTGTCCAGACTCATATAATACATACAATGAGGACTTGAATTTAATAAAAGGTATTAAGTGTATTTTTTGACAAAATGGAAGTTATCACTCTATTGACATGACATGTATGTAGAGCAAAGTGTTTTTGCAGAACATTATGGTGTCACTGTGAAGCTGACCTTTGACCTTTTGGCTATAATGTGTGATCACCTTATCATTTTATTCTGTTAGATAGTTGTGTAAAATTTTGTTATAATTACTATAAGAATTCTTGAGATGACCAAAAATGTGCTTTGTGAGGTTACTATGACCTTTGGCTACCTTTAATTGACAGGATAGTTGAAGGTACGTTGGTAGAGGGGGAGTGAGAGTCGGGGGGACGACATGCAGCAAAGGGCTGCATCAGTACCCGGGGCGGACACTCTCCCAACTGAGCTGCCAGGACGGCAATCTAAACTTGGTTTGCACATAACAAAGTAGGGAATATCTGGACAAACAATTAATAAACCAAACAGTCAACATACAATTATATAGAACTATATCAGAATACATTTTTAAAGTAACCCTCCAAAGCCTGGGTGAATGTACAATGACGACATATCTCTTATTGTCAGATTCTATGAGAGAACAGTTGGATTTCACAAACTTCCTAAATGCAAGACGTCACCTCAAACTTACAGTCAATCAATCACGATTACTCTGCTCTGATTGGTCCAGTCTGAGAGCAGATTAACTCCAATCATTCAGGTCACAGCCACCTGAGTGATTAATGTATTTGTGTCTGTATATTATATTGTTTCCGCTTCTTGAAGCTTCTGATTGAACTGTTGATCTCTTACATTAAATCAGCTGGGAGCTGATTATCAGTGGTGCAGTACAGTGTGAAAATCTTTTTTCTGACTTTTATATTCAGATTGTTTTAGGACGTACTGTATGAGCTCTCTTTTTTCTCTTTGGAAATGACAAAGTAACAAAATCTGTGGGCTGCCCATCTTGTGCAAAATGATCTAAGTAATTCTACCTGAAAAGCCCATAGGCTGGGCTCATCCATTAAGGGTGACAGGATTTCAAAGTGCATGTCAGGTTGGTCGGATTAGATATTCCAGCCTGGTAATCTTATATCTGTTGTCAGGGCAGCTGGTTATTCTAGGCTAGTAATCCTATATATTGTGGCAGAGGTTTACCTCATTGTGAATAACACAAGGTGGGGTCAGGAGCACACAAGGGCATCACAGATACAGTTTTTAACACCCACATACAGCTCATAACACACTGTGAGGTGAAGTCAAGTGGCATCTTCATCCAAAACCTCAAAGGGCCACAAGTTCATGTGGATTAGCTCCTGTTTCCAGGGGCAGTTATAAGGTTTTAACAGCAGGTTCATTTATAAGGCACAAGCTGGGTTTCATTTGATGTTGTTTTATAAGAATAAATAGTTTTGAAACATATGATCATTTGTATTTAATTATTACACACTTCTGAATATAATATTCCATTTCTGCCATGTTCTGCCCATAAATCCCTGTAAATCTTACACATTGGACCTTTAAATCAGACAAATTCAGATTATAAAATACACTAAAACACTTACACCCAGTTTCTGCATCAGTGATTTGAATTCAGAGAGACCCAATTTTGCAATTTTAGATTTAACTGCAAAAGGGTAAACCTTTGTTGCATGTCATCCTTCCTCTTCATCACCTCATTTGCTGTTCTCTCTTCATCATTACTATCAAACAAATGAAGGTAATAATGCCTGAAAAGAGAAATACTCAAATTATGTGACAGCTGAAACCTGCCCTGCACTATATGTCCTGAATTTCACAAGTCCTTTAAAACAATGTGCAACCCACTGTTGTTGTGGTGCCTGGAGAACTGGGTATACTCTTCATTTATGCTCCAATTATTTTTACATAAGCCTGTTCAGCAAAGGATAAACAGTCTGTGTCATAAACAGTGACATGTAAAACTCTTTGATATTCAGTTCACCAAAAATACGAGTATTATTAGAGTACTTGCACATTGTCACTTAACCTCTGCTGCTTGAATTCAGAGAGAAAGGTTCATGATATAATTTAGCCACTATTCTTTTTAATGAAAAGTGGTCAATGATTCTCTCGCCTTGCAAGCAGTTATCGGCCAATAGTTTCTTTTCTAAATTGTCTTTTGGAACAGTTGATTTCCAATAAATAGTGTCGGCAAAAGTAACAAAATCAATATTCAAGTTTGCAGATGTTACTGATCCTTTACAGACCTAATACAACTTTTATCAGGTCTTTTTTTTTTTTCTAGGATTGCGAAGCAATGTTATGACCTGCCCTACTCTGCCACTGATTGGCTTTCGGTGATATTCTTACCCTAACCAGCCATCACTCCTCGACCTAAACCTAACCACAGATGCTCTGTGTGATAAGATAATGCCTTACAAGCTGAGCCAATGGTATGAAATGGTCCACTTCCTGTCTCCTAAGTGGGTGTGGTCTGAAGTGTAGAAAGTGTTGTTCACATCATGTGGAAAGATGCAAACACGAGATATACAACACGAGAGACGAGTGTCAGAATGTGTAGCTTGTGAGCAGTGGGTCCAATATTTACCTCTCTGACAACGGGGCAAAAGAACCAGTTTTTATCTGCGCTAACATTCACATCTCCCATTGGTTTGAATAGACTCAAGACCTGCCACTTGTCTCCTAAAGGGTCGGGGCAGTGGTTAGACCTACGTCACAGAGGAAATGATTCTAAAGTGTGCCATCTTTTTAAAACTGTCTCTGACTTCCTCATGCCTAAATATTACCAACCCAACCAGCAAAGTCAAACAGTTTAGCCATTCAGAGTGGGGAGGGTCATGTTCTCACTATCCTAGGGAAAAAAATGGCTTGCAGCACACCACTGAATGATGCACATGAGATTATTTAGAGGTGGGCAAACTCAATGCTGACTGAAAAATAAGTGAGTATGCTCCATATACCTGCGTTCACACATCCTTAAAGATTCTCCCCAGGCATCTTTATAAGACATACAAAAATACTTAATCTACGTCTTGAAGACAAACTTTCCCAAAATACAATGTATTGACTCTTCCAAGAATATCATCCCTCCAGTCATCATTCCTGACCCAGCAGTGCCTTCTTATTTTCTCATTATTTTGCTGTGCCTGGGACGCTTTACCAACCCAAAATGTCTGTATCTGACATCTTGCAAATGAGACTCAAAAATTATCTATCTTTCTGGTTTGTTTACAACTGACAACTTCTACTATTCTGTCTCTGATTGAAAAATGCAGAATCTGTGAATATGCAAATATTCCCCATTTCAGAAGTTGAACTGCTGGACACAAACATACGTCTCCACTGAAAAGTCCCTCAGTCCGTCTGCACTGAAGGTTCAAGTTTTCACATCAGACAGATGAAAGTTTAACACATGACCGACTTCCAGACTGCTGTGATGACACAAAATCCTGCTCATACATCTTAAAACTGATACTGAAAGTGAGAACAGAGAAACTTTCTGCCTTCAGCAGATGAATGTCAAAACAGCCCTAGAGTGTCAAACTCTGCACAGCGAAGGTCAAAGGTCAGCCAGGAGTGTTAACAACAAAACAAAACAAGTTTGAGTGGAGCAGAACTTTAAATAAGCTCTTCTGTCAGTAAATTTTTTGATGGAATAATAGTTTTATATAATAATTAATATTTTTTCTGTCCTCTGTTGGTTCATTGTTTGGACGGAGGATTTGTGGTTGATAGAGACTCTGAACGCCTGTTACTCCACTAAGGAGATTATGCAACACAGCAGATCAGCCGGAGAATCACCCTCATAGATGAACAGTGTGGACTAAATACTACAGACTTAATTGAAATGTCTGGATTGTTTCCAGCCACACTAATCAAAAGACAAGTGCTAATCTTGGATGACTCCTTGGACCCGACATGGTGGAGGGGAGGAGGAGGAGGAGGCGAACGCTCACAACAAACCAATCACACTGCAGCCACAACATTTAACACTCAATCCTCAGTGGTTTAAACACACTGATTAAATTACACTTTCTTCTGCAAACACCCCTCCTCTGCTGCTAGAGCACAAAAACATCCTTTAGCATCAGCGGATAGAGGCTATGAATTCATAACACGCTGTAAATTCCTTCAAAGCACTATCACACGCAGCAAGGAGAACAATTTTCCTTCCAGCAACCATGCAGGGAGGATGAATGCCACACACCACCCACTATTTTGACATCCACATTGCTCACCGTTGGACAGGGAGGTTCCATGGCTGCAGGCGCTCCGAGCTCATCCAAAGCCTCCTGAGTTACGCTGAGCCTCCTCCTCATGTTCCCATATGGCCTGTTGTAGTGAAAAACATGATGATGGTGAGAATTTATCAGTGAGATTCATCACATTCAGTCTTAGCTGCAATTTTTTAGCATTCAACTGTGATGATCAGACAAAAAAAAAGGCTTAAACTGTGAAATTTAATGAACAACAAAGGATTTCAGCTCCTTAATTCTGAAGGTTTTGCCAATACTATGAATCCTGATAATAAAAAAATGCATTAATACATTGAATTTATCAGTCTCACTACAAAAATAAACATAGAAGCATTTTATTTATTAGTTTCACAGCTTACATTTAACAGCATATATTTAAAACTGCCTAAAATTTAAGGTGTATTTGTCTCAATTATTATTTTTTTCATTTTCTTATTTAAATATTAATTCTGTGTATTAGTTTTAAAATGAGAAGCATTAAATGGAATTTACCTTGTTATCCAGCGGTGAAAAGAAGCTTGTCTAGACTCGCACACGCATCCTCTTAGATTAAGTATCCAGCAGCAGAGTCTTAAGGAGCAGTTGTAAATCTCTGAGGTTTTGACAGAAGGCAGGGTAGTTACAGTTAAATACTCCATAATCAAGACAGATGTTTTAGACAACAGCTCGTTTTCAATCGATCCAATCAGTCCGGATAACACGCAAATAAACAAATCCTCACGGTGCTCACTAGTCAAATACTTTTATTTCAGGAAACACATGATCCCCTTTTTGTTTTTAAGCTGGGTTGCACCATCAAGGATTAATTTTTGAACCTGATTAAACCATGATTTAACTTTAAATTATGTTGCACTAAATTTACACTTGAGGAGGTTTAACTTTTAGAATAGCAACACATTTTTCTCAATGGAGAAATTAGAGGTTATCTGCCAAACCATCATGAGTTAGCTAATTAGGCTAACTAACCCTTTAGCTAGCTAGCAAACACGGTTAACATTTTGCTTACTTTTTAACAAGCTATCAAACAATAGCTACATTAGCTACATAGCACAGTGCATTGCTTTGTTAACTTTTTAACTATCCTGCAAACAATATAACGTTTCTATTTTCTTTTTTGTGACTGTTTTCTTAACTTTCAAACTAGCCTGCAAACAATCTAAAGTTTTTATTTTCTTTGAAGCTAAATACTAAACAGTACAATGGTTTGTTAACTTTTTTACAACCTAGCAAACAATATAACATTTTTATATTTCTTCTCAGCAGGACAGCAAGCAATGCAAAGTTTTAATATCTTTTAATCTAGTTGGTAAGCTAAATAGCAAACAGTGTAACATTTTGTTAACTTCTTAACTAGGTAGCAAACAATATAACGTTTTTATTTTATTTTCAGCTAGCTTGCAAACAATGCAACATTTTGTTAAGAAACACAGAGGGGCAAAAGTTAATCGACTAAACTCTGGTTATACTAATTTTGAATTAAATGAATCTTTGTTGGTGCAACTTAGTTGTTAGTGACTGCAGAATCTACAAGACCTTCACATAAGGGCAGTAGATGTCACTTTACAAGCCAGAAACTTAAGTGAAGTCCTGTTGGTGCAGCATGGGGCTCATTTTTCTCATTGCTAGTAAAGTCCTGAACCTGACTGTCTGCCTGCCAGGTGCTCTTGCTTGGCTCTCGATCATATTTCACACTCGTGCGTAGGATTCACTGGTCACACGCCAGTTTTTCTGTGTGTGTTCACCTTTCTGCCCTATCTCTTGTCCATTTAGTCTTTGTCGAAAGTCAGCAGGGGTTGAAAACAACAACAACAGCAATGACAATGAAATGTTTTGGGGTTGTGCCATTCCAAACACTCAGCTTCACTTTATTTTACTTACTTGAGACTTTCATCTGATTTATACAAAGTTTGTCTGCTGTGACCTTAAGCAATGCTAGCAATGTGGCTGTATGGCAAAATCCGTCTGATGGTCGGGCCACCACTCTGATAGCAGACTAGAGTAGTTATTATAGTTAACCTAAACTAGGTGAGAAAAAAACATTTTAGTTACCTGAAATAAAATTAAAAACTAGACTTTCAAAAAAAGTAAAACTAACAATCTCTTGTACTTACAAAACTTACTGAACTAAAATTAAAATATGTAGGAAAAGTCTTCAGTTTTAGTCTTTGTCAATGTGGTCAAATTTGTCAACACAACAAGCATGAGGAGCCATTGGTGCATATGTTTATTGAGACAGAGATGTCCACATGACTGTGACTTGCCTTTACAAAGTGTCGTCTTTGTATTGTAATGGCTACTAAAATCATCCTTGAATCCAAGTCCACTCATTTAAAATGACATAAAAAAACAATGAAAAATACAAAACTGTAAAAAGTGCCACAGACCAAAATTAATTTAACCAGACTGAACTTAAACAAATATTAGGCTACATGGATTACTATGATTTTCACCATCAGCAGGTCAAAGTTAACTTATGAAATGTAATCTTTGGTGATAGTCTAGCGCCACCATCAGGTCACAATTTAAATTTGTCTGTCAAACACCATGCTGCTTCAGCTGTACACTGTGTTGAGTGCTAACAAGCAAATATTAGTATGCTAACATGCTAAATTAAGATAGTGAACATGGTAAACATTACACCCGCTACATATCAGCATGTTAGCATTGTCGTTTTGAGAATGACAGCATGTGTTAGCATCAGGGCTGCCCCTTAATTATCGACAACTGGTGAGAAGAGTCTTTGTCGACCATATTTTCACTCAGACACAGCCTCCGAGACAATGGAGGCCAGTTTGACAACAGGGAATACAGTACTGAGGTGATTTACTGCAGCTCCAACCAGGACTGTGACTCTGGGGACAATGAAGACACGGCGGGTTCAGGCCGCAGTTTATAGCAAGAATATTTGTAAGTATACATCACACATCATCTGCAAGTATTTGTTTTTGTGAAGTTGGAAGTTATTTAATCCTGTATTTTGGGTAAGATTATACAGTCTTGTTGCAGGTCATTCAGACACATTTAGAATCATTATGCTACTGCTTTTGCCGTTAGCATTTAAGAGTCAGCTAGTTTTGTGCCCCAAAATATATAATTAATATAATAAACATGCATCAACTGTGGTCAACTAATGGCTTGAACTAATGACTTCTAGTCCACCAAGAAAATCTTAAATCGGGCAACACTAGTTAGCATTTAGCTCAAAACATTGATATAAGTTGTAGTATAGCCTCACAGAGCCTCTAACATCACTGTGGACCTTGTTTTTTCTCTGGTAAATGACCCTTGTACTGCTTTAGTTTGATAGCCAGTTGCACTCTAATGTATAGCTGCATTATTTTTTAAAGGTGGCGGGTACATCCCCTCCAACTTAAATTAAATCTGCAAACAATTTCAGTGCAAGACTATTGTTACCACAGTCCAGGAGTAACTGGTCCTGCTAACTGGCAATTGTGTTTGTGAGACTCTGACAGGTCGATATTCAATTATCATCTAACAACAAACATAGTAAGCTAATAAATTGTTTAATTTTGAGCAAATATAATTAATATTCAGTATCTGTCTCCCACAACTGCAGTCCCTTGTAATATTAGACCAATTTATGCCTTATCAGCAGAGTGCAGCACTGAAACCCACACACAATTCCCATCATGCACTTTCCTTGCTGCTAATATACTCTCCTGGAACCGCATTTCTTCTTGGCTTATAAAATATTTCTGCACCAAACCCTTGTGTTCAATCCTCGTGAGGTTTCTGGTTGCCTTGTGTAGCCTCCATGTATTGGCATGTGCAGGAACTAGATACCCCAGCATGTGTGTCTCAGAGGTGCTGAAAAGCCCTGGTTGCTGCCATGTTACTGGGGACAGACGGACAGGTATTCAACTCTCAACACCGGGTATCTTCTTATCCAGTGGAACATTGTCGGCCATTGTGGCACACACATGGGTTACTGCTTCTGGAAAATAGAGCAGCTATAAATCTTTAAGACTGCAGAAGTGATGGCACTGGTTTTCACACACTTTAGTAGGCGTCTTATAAAAACAAATGGGTTAATGGTAGTTTATTGATTAGCAGAGGTTTTCTTCTGTGTTTACAGCTGCCTGTGTTTCTGCTTAAATCACTGAACAATATGCTGCTGTGTTTAAAATATTTTTACCCTTACGCATGAAAAGTTTGTAGAAGTAGTTCTAACATAGGCCTACATCATATAACATAATTTCGTCCATTGTATTGAGGCTTTGTTCACCACCCTGAGCTTTTTCCTGCATCACTCTCTTTGATCAAACATGAATAATAAATGAAGGCAAGATGCTAAACCTCCCTCACTTACTCTCCACCCTGTTGCTTGCACCTGACATGAACGCTCCACCCAGGAACCCCATTATGTCAGCTGCAGCCTGCTCCAGTTTCTTACATGATAATACACCCATAAACCGTTTTTTATTTTATTTTAGGCTCAGGCAGCACAGAAAATAAACTGAACTGCCTTACAGTTAAAGACGCACTAATCAATATTTTTAAAGTGACAGTGGGTCAAATGATAATATCAAATGAGTCTGTTGTAGTGACAAACCTGTGAAGAATGTTTTAGCATCTATCAGCTCATTGTTTTTGTTTTATGGTGCACAGCTTTACTGTTTTGGTTCACTCTCACCAACCTTGTTTTCAAGGGGAAAAACGCTCTACAGACCCACTGCACACTACCAGTCCCTCACCAAACAGCTGACAGACACTTTTAACAACTGGTTGGTGAACATCAACAGTATTTAGCAGCTAATGTGATAGATATCGCCTTCAGGAGTTGGTGGAGACCAAAAACAGAGCTAAAAGGAAGTGAAAACGCTAAGAACTGTGGGTAGTTCCCTGAGGCCAAGTTTGCAGAGATGTGGACTGATGGAAAGTGCACATAAAGGACTCACAAAGTCCATGCGAGAGTCCCCTGGACGATTTCTCAGTGGGACAGCCCTATAAGTCCTCACAGACTTACCGGGAACGCGCTTCAAAGTCTGCGAGTCTGTGAGGGTGGACGCTGGGATTGGGCCTCAGTGTTGTTGCGCAGAGCAGCCATCTTGGATTTTGTGGTCAGTGTCAGTGAGGTCATTCTGACTTTCCGAGTTGGAAATCTGACTTCAGGGGGCGTACCAGTTGAAATTTTTGACTGGGGACTTTCTGACATCCTAGTTCAGAGCTCACCATATCTATACTACTTCTTTGGAGGAAAATATCAAAGTGAACACACAACATGCAGATATGTACTCCCTCATTGTACAGGAAAACTGTGGACGAGCACAGGTGGTTTGCAAATATTTGGTTGGATGTTTCACCTTTCAAATGAGTTTAGGTAACCTGATTTTTTTTTAATATGTATTATCTGCTTGTGTTTCTTGCTCTGTCTTGACTTTTTAATTCTTTCAGGCATGTGGCTTTCTAGGGCAACTGATGCAGGTTTCCCTCTAAACCCACACCGTGAATTAGGCACGCTCATCCATAAACACACATATGTACTTAGTCTTCTATCTTTGTGGTGGGTTTGGGCACAGGAACACAGGCAGCGTCATCTGCACAGTGATGATGACGCTTTGTTTGAGGCAAGACGCCCTCTCTTCATCAAGAGATCATCGCATACATAATGAATAAGCTCTGTGAGCATAGTGGGACACATTCACTACACACACACACACACACACACACCGATGCTGCGTTTCCTGCTGCTGCTGAGCCGATTCTGTTTGTCACTCTACACTGGACTGCTTATTAAGCACATTTGACTGTCCTTCTTTTAATCAAGATTTAATTTTCTCCAAATGATTCCTCTCTGTTCTAATCATTCAGATATATCTGCCGTGATGAAAGAACCAACGTTTTCTATAAAAGAACATGCATTACTGAAATGATAAGCAGAACAAAGTGAAAGTATTTGCAGCACAGCCGACATACATGAGCTGTAGGACAAGGTGGAGGGACGTTAAAAAGCAGATGTAGGTCCAAAGGAAATGCAGTGCAGTGGAGACATTACAGATTTCCTGCTCCTGCTCTGTGCACAATCTCAGAGTTGGAAGTGGGATGTAAAAGGGGAGAGGCCCTGGGACTGAGATGTTGATAAAATATTAACTCCAACAGGATATTTAAAGCCTCTGACATTCTTTCCCTGGTTGGCATGTTGGAAATGGCCTCCACCAGATGTAGCCGGCAGCGAGGATGCAGCTTCCACCTTAAGTCAAGTGATCAAGAGAAAATGACCCTGATCAAAGATTTACTGGACTGATTTTGACTCATTTGAATATGCATTTGGGGACAGGAAGCTGAATGTTTGTACAGTTTAAAGTTAAAATTGTTTTAACCTCTCAGAGCTACATGTTTCTTTTGGCCATCACTTTAATGTTGGTCATTTTATATAAAACGGAGAGCTGACAACCTGACAAAGTGTTTTCTTTAATGCTTTTAGGAGCTTTCAGTTCTCTTCTCAGCTTTCTCAACATCCACTGAACGGCCTCTATTTATGAATGTTTTATGTTCATGGTGTGTGGGGGGTTTATACCATTTTTAGGTGCTGCATCCAAGGCTGGGGCTCAATTCAAACACAAACATTTAAGTCATTGTGACGACGCTGGTATTTGGAAAATCAAACAAAAATTATCCTGAAATTAATTTCAATTCAAGTAAGAATATTGTACCAATTTCTCATGGAGCATCTTGCATAAATGCACCCTATATAAATTGTACGTTAACTAATGGCTTTATCATAGGTTAATAAATTATTTATAAATGCCTTATAGATCATTTATAAGCCATCGATATGAACCGCTTATGGATGACAAATGCTTGTCAGTTTTACACTTTCTAATAAACCATCGTGTCTGGAGTTATAAATGTTACAGGAAGACTGATGCTGCCCTCATGTCTGTCCAGTATGAAGCTGGAGCCACTAGCCTGCTAGTGTCTTAGACTGGAAACAGCTAACCTGGTTCTGTCCAAACGTGACAAAAATCTGCTGATCAGCACCATCAGATGTGGTATTACTGAAGGTTGTGTGCTGTAGTCTGGCACATCTTGCCAGCAACCAGCAGGGACTCCATAGCTGTTTCCAGTCTTTATGCTCAGCTAAACTTCTTGGCTGTGGCTTCATGCTGAACATAAAGATATGAGAGTGGTATTAATCTTCTCAACTAACTCTTGGCAAGAAAGCAAATAAAAATATTTTCCAAAAATGTCCACATATTCCTTTAATAAGTTAAGAAACGACTGCAGAAGGCCCATTCTTCAACATGCACCTGATCAAGTACAGAACTATCTCAAAGAATAAGTCAAGTAATGCCGGAGGAGCATAAACACCAGCCTGAAAAAAAGTTGTCCTTATGAATGGATTATGGCTGATGTGTAAGCATTAGTAAATGAGTTATTAACCATGACTACATAATAAATTATTTACAAATTATAAACCCTTAGAGGTGATTCATTAGGAAGTGGTGAAGGAGTTTTTTAATAACTAATAACTAACTAACTAATATTAATACTTTGCCATCAGACAGCCTTTTCTGAAGAGCAACCAATGTTATATAAGCCAAATATTACTCTCTACAAATCTACCAAACTCCATTGGCAAAAACAGTAATTTTACCTGCAGAACAACAGAAGTTGCTGATCTACCGCTGCCTCGATCTGTTAGTTTGTTTGGGTTATTGTGTAAATCTGAACTAACCTTTTAAAACGCTGAAGTCACACAATAATACAAACTAACTAACGGATCAAGGCAGCGGTAAACCAGCAACTCCTGTGTCATGTGAGGTAAAATTACTGACTTTACGGAGTCTGGTTGAATGACAGAGAGCAGTATTTGCTTTATATAATGGCTTATATATTTGTTTGCAATCTCCATTTGCTCTTGCAATTTTTTAGAAAAGCTGCTGTGAAATCAGGCATTTTAGGCCACAACAATCCAAAAGAGCCTGCAAAATCCTGGAGGGACTGTGTTGCTCTGGTTGAGTGGTTAGATGGCAGTTTATTCTAACAAAGCCAACATACGACCTTATTTTCATCCATCAAAATACTGCCAAACCACGCTGGTTTTTACAGGATGTCACCTTTGTCGCACTTTCCACCTGGCTGGTTAAGGGAGAGCTGCAGGTTCGGATAGTGGTTAGTTGGTGTGTAACACCTTAGAGGCAACAGTTGACTGGCATTGTACAGTAATAAAGTATTAATAATTAATGAAACCAACTAGTATTTCTGGTGCTGATAGGGAGGGTAGCAACATATAATCAGCTAGTAGAGTTAGCATACTGCATAACCGTGCTCCACATTAAGAACTTCAGCTCACAGGGTGGATATTGTTGTTGTTGTCCTTTCATTCATAAATCTCTCCACACTAACTCTCTATCCTTGCGGCACAAACAGCTCAAGGCTCCTAAACATGAACTCTCTTCATTTGGACTCCATATGTTGTCGCCTCAGATGACACAATTACCAAACTGGCTTCCATTACTCAGATTAAACCCACTTCTACCACACGCATAGCTCCCAGAGTTGATCAATCCCTCCGCAGCTCAGGTCAGAGGGCCGTTACTGTACAAACTGACACCTGGTAGTGAGTTCTCATCCAGTCCTGCAGCCTGATAATCACTGGTTTCTCTGTGACCTCTCCCCACTTTGTTTATTCAACCACCTTGTCGGTGTGTTAAAGAGGATTTTCTCCAGTTTTCATACTGGTCGGCTTTTTCATACGACTCCGTGTCTCCTGGTTTTATGAGCTCCGGAGCATCTGTCCCTCTGTTGTGCTGCGTGTGTGCTCTGACAGGTTCACCATTGTCCCCTGTGAGATGGGATGCATGGTTGGCTGACCTTAACCCGGCCCATTTGTCACCCACAGAGGGGTGGAGGAGGGTGTGTGTGTGTGTGTGTGTGTGTTCTCATACCCACTCAATGTGGCCATCACACAATATGAGTGTATTGATCCTCCATATGACTGTGAAGGCAGCAGGCCTGGACATGTGTCCTATTGTGTGTGGAAACCCAACACTGCTGTTACTTATCTCGCCATGAGAAGAGACTCGGTTACTGATTAGACCAACGAAAACCTGCAGAGCATTTATGTAGAATATATACTGATCGGTTTTTATTTCAAGCAGCAGTGCAAGGTAATTAAGTATTGATTAAGTATTTCCATTGCATGTTTTCTTTCTTTAACTGTATACATTTCAGTGTGACATTTTGTACTTTTTACTCCTGTTACTTTTCAGATTAAAGGGATATTTCAGAATATTTGAAGTGGGGATGTATCAGGTACTTATCGATAGTCAGTGTATTACCCTCAGTAGATGCCAGTAGATGCCAGTCAGCATGCCCCCAGTCTGAAGAGGCAGAGATGAGCACCAGCATGGAAACTAAACAATGAACTGCTGTGGACAGGGTCTGTAACAAAAGGTAATTTAGCCACTTAGAAAAGGAACACCAAAAAAAAATCAATATCAGTTTAAGTGTATGCTATATTTGGATTTTTTTCATTGCTTTACTTTGCCATCAGACAGCCTTTTCTGGCAGGCAACCAACATTATATAAGCCAAATATTGCTCTCTACAAAGACACCAAACTCCATTGGCAAAAACAGTAATTTTACCTTGCAGGACATGGGAGTTGCTAGTCAACCGTTGCCTTGATCAGTTAGGTTGTTTGTGTTATTGTGTGACTTCGGTGAATCTAAAATATCCTTTTAAAACACCAAAGTCGCACAATACCATGAACAAACTAAGAGATCGAGGCAGCGGTAAACCAGCAACTCCCGTGTTCTGGGAGGTAAAATTACTGACTTCACCAGTGGAGTCTGCTTGAGTGGGAGACGGTGATATTTGGCTTTTTTAATGGCAGTTTCCCAACAGAAAAGGTTGTCTTATGGTAAGGTAAAGAGGTGACAATATTTTAGATATAACGTAAATATGTTTTGCTGAGCAGTACATTGTTTAGCTTCCTACACCAGTACTCCTTTCTGCTTCTCCAAACTGGCGGCATGCTGACCGCCATAAATACCTCTTACAACCCCACTTCAAATAATCCATCCCTTCCACTCCACTAGATTTATTTGAAATCTCTAGCTAAGATTTTCCTGACATAAAACCATACAGCAAGCTTTCAAAAATGCAACACTTTGTTTAGGATTAAATGAGTGACTCACAACCTTTTTTTTTTTTCTTGTGGAAAAGCAGTTTCTTGGAGCCTCTTGTCACATTTGAGTGTCTGAGTTAAGTCGCTAGTAGTTTAACCAAAGAGACATGACCAATCTAACCCTTTGTTTCATTTCGATATCTGGTTGAAACCCAAAGAGGTGAGATTATCTCAATTACAGAAAAGAAAAAACATAAAAATTATGAATTAATATTTGTGTAGCACAATTTTATTTTTTTTATTTTTATCCTACCAATAATCATCACACAACCCGTCAGATTTATTTTGTGACCCTGTGAAATGGCTCGGCCCCTGGTTTGGGAATCACTGGACTAAACTATTTATTTGTAATGAGTCCCACATTGATCAGCAACTTACACATTAGTGCATCAGTATTAACAATCTAATAAAGTAGTATACAATAATATATCGCTCATATGGAACATTATTCTGCATAATGAGTTTTTTAACTTTTGACACTTGGAGTATCTTGGATTTTGCTGATAATACTTTAGTAAAGAATTGTAAAGTAAAGAATTGGAGTACGTCTTCCACTACTGATTTCAAGTACTCTATTTACTTTTAAATTCAATATCCTTGATAACACTGTGAGATTAATTGTATATCTGTAGGTTTGCTTCTAAATCCACGTTCTTTTCTATTTTTTGTCATTTGGACAGTTTTGAGGTTACATGGATGTAGCTTAAGATTTAATACTATCATCACATTGAATCATTTTGTATCCTTCTTTTAATGCTATAGTTCTCCTCAGTGTTTTAGAGTGGACTCTTTAAACAATAAGCTTTCCTGGTTCAACTCATTGACTGTTGGATAGAAACCGAGGTACAGTCATGGTGTCATTTCTGCATTAACACCCCTAGAGGGCACTAATGCTTTCTTATTCATTTTTCCTCCTCACTGCACAAACAAGCTTCCAAGTAAAATTGAACATCTATCTCCATTATTTTAATCTTCTCTTCAAGCCAAACCAACTAAAACCCTGTTGTCACTGCTGCCGTCTGCTAAAGAAGCAGCTCGGCCTCTTCAGGCCTCGCTGCAGGTCTTCTCAGGTGATGACAGAGAACACTTGCTGGCTGATATCGGAGCAGGGAGTTAATGAGTGTAAAAAGCTGAACACCTCCTAATAACGGGGTGTGGTCCTGTGCCAGGGCAGCCCTGTTGGATTAGCAGCAGGTCCCACAGCGCTCGTCTCCTAATTACAAGCTGGTAAGCACAGTGCAAGCCTGTGTGACTGCTCAACCGTGCTCCTGTGGGCATGCTACCATTCCTGACAAACAACACACCGAGACACACACACACACACGCCCACGCACTCCTCCCTAACAACAACAACAGTGCTGCGGCCACCTGCAGCAGGCCTGCATGTGCTCCGGCTGCCTGTGTCCTTAGCTGGGCTACTGCCTTTCCCTGTTTGCCCTGGTTTCAGGCAGCAGAACGAGCTGCAGAGTGCTGCACTGCATCGCCGGATCAAAGCAAGACTAATGACTACAGCAGAGATGTAGCTACAGCACAGAGGCCCCAAGTGTTCCCGTTCGCCATGCAGAGCTGTAGTTAAACCACAAGTGGACTAAAGATAGCAGACAGCACAAGACAAGACGGCAGCAGGCTCTAAAATAAACCGTGCAGGTGTAGATGTGACAGGTGAGGAGAGGTACATCAGAAAACACAGCGGAGTAACATCACCTGAGAAATATCGCTATGAGGGCTGCAGCTAACCGTTATTTTCATCATCAATTAAGCTGTCAGTTATATTCTCAAGTAATCGATTGGTTGTTTGAGAAGCACTGATCAACATTTTTCACTATTTCCTGACATTTTATGGACCAAAGCCCCATATGGTGACTTCAAATGTCTTGTTTTGTCCCTAACCCTATAAAATAATCAGTTTACTGTCATGGAAGACTAAAGAAACTAGGGCACTAACTAGTGACTATTTTCAATTATTTGTTTGGTCTATAAAATGTCAAGAAATTGTGAAAGATGTCAATCCATGTTCCCCAAAGCCAAGATGACGTCCACAAATGTCTTGTTATTCAGTTTACTCTCATAAAGGACTGAAGAAACCAGAAAATATTCACATTTTAGAAGCTGGAATCAGAGAATTTACTTTTTTACTCCCAAAATCAGTCACACCACTGAATTGATTATCAAAATAGTTGAAAACTAATCAATTTATCGACTATTGCAGCTCTAACAGTTATGACATATTACATTTGCTTGTTTTTAAAGCTGCACCGATTGATCGATTAGTTGTCAGCTATTATATGCAACTATGGATTATTTTCATCATCAATTAATCTGATGATTATTTCCTCAATTAGTTGTCTCCCTCATAAAATGTCAGAAAATTGTGAAAAACATCATCTGTCACTGTTTCAAAAGCCAAAGGTGACGTCCTCAAATATCTAGTTTTGTTCACAAGCCGTTTAATGTCATAGAAGAAGCTGAAATCAGAGAAATTTATAATTTTTGCTTGAAAAACTACTCAATCCGATTAATCGACTATCAAAATAGTTGAAGCTGAATAGAAGCTGAAATCACAGACTTTGCATATTTCTTTCAGAAAATATGACTCAAAACAACTATGATTATCAAAATATTCAAAAACTGATCAGTCAATCAACTACTGCAGCTTTTATAACATATTACATTTGCTTGTATTTAGAGCTACAATGATTAATTGATTAATTGTCAACTATTAAATTCATTGATAATCAATTTGTCATTCTGAGCCATGAAAAAATTGGTAAAATTCAGCTTCTCAAGTGTGAATATTTTCTGGTTCAGTTGCTCCTCTCTGACAGTTCATTGAATATCTTTGGCTTGTAGGGCAAAATAAGACATTTAAGGACATCATCTTAGGCTCTGGAAAACATGATTGACTTTTTTCACCATTTTCTGACATTTTATGGACCAAACATCTCATATCAATTGCTCAAAAAAAATAAGATTAATCACAATGAAAATAATCATTCGTTGCAGCACTGTGTATCCTATGTTATCTTCAATTGCAGTAGCAGAATTTACACACCTTAAAGACACAAACCTCCATTTTTCCTCAAACAAAAAGCATCTACAGGAAGAAAAAGTCTTTTTTTTTCTCTTGTGTCTTGTTACACATGGATGTCAGGTCTGTACCATCATGAAAAGTTCACTGTGAAGGATTTTTGCTTTTCTCCTCCTCTGCCATCTCCTTTCCACCCTTCTCTCTGTCTCCTCCACTGCTCACGTTCCTCCTCCTCCTCCTCCTCCTCCATCTATCTTTCTCCAACAAAAAGGCTATTAATAGAACACCCTGCTCTCTCTTTTAAACTGCAGGGAGCATATACCGTGCACTTAAAGGCAGCGAAGAAGCTGAAGATACCAGGAGGCGTTTGAAAATGTCCTCCACACTGCCCGTGGCTACAAAGACACTGGATGTCCTAAGAATAACAACAAAGAGGCCTCTGATCGATTCACGGCGTTTTGTATCAGCGCAGACGTTCTGCGGCTAAAATTAGCTCCTAAAATCATTTGCTGACTAAATACCTTGAGAACAATGTGATGATGCGAGGAGGAGAAAAAGGCTGGATGAACGTTTGAAAAACACCTCTCGCTTGTTTTTCCGCACCCGATGCCAACAAAAATAACCAAAAAAGTGCAGTAATGACGGCACACAATAAACACACTGAACACAGTTTCAGTTGAATTATTATTGGCTTCATTATTGATATTACTTTGTCAGGGTTATGATCATTTGGAAGGATTATATGCATTTTTAATTTCACATGTTTTTCTTGTCCATAGATTGTCCTTTTTGTCTTGTAAAGTGCAGATAATACTACGTTTTTAAATCCAGACTTCACATACAGTATATAGTACATGGTTTTTGCTCCATCATCCATTGGTTATTATTTACATTATTCTGTCAACATTTCATTTCATAGAAAGAAAATCCATTATCCACTGTACCAACGTTGATGGATGTTTTCAGGCCTCTATGATAACGAGGGGGGAGGATGGGGGGGTGAACAACTGTACATATTGTTTCAGTGGATGCCACACTATCAGGCTCTGGGGGTCAAAAACGAAAAAGAAAAAAACATCGTTCTCAAACACACACATGCACACAGATTGCATATTGATCATCATGTTTCCCGTATGTATGAGGTTTTCTTTTTTTTTTTTTTTTTTATAAATGTAGGAGCCTCATCTCAAAGAGCTGACACCGCAGTTCAAACAAACCCAGAGCTCAGACAGCTCATATTCACATTCAGCTCACGTCTGAGTGTTTGATGTACAGCAGCAGAATATTGCAAAGTATGTGTCTTCTGCCTAAAGGCATAGTATGCAACATTTTCCTCAAAAACAATGTACAGACTCATAAAAATGATCCCTCTAAATCGTGACTTATTTACTCATTAGTTTGTTGTGTCCGGGATGCTTTACCAATAGGGTTGGGTGATATGTTAAAATTTTCCAGCCGGCCCAAATGTCTCACATAGCAAAAGCTTTGGCCAACCAATCACAATCGTCTTGGGCGGCGCTAAGCCCAGGACGCAGCAACGGTGCCCCTACAAAATAGTGTGAGGGAGCTTGTTTTGGTGGAACATTTGCTGACGGGCCGAGCCCTGACATTAAAATGTCTAAACTCTTACAAAAGAAAATCTAACAACTTCCTGCTTCTTTACATTTGTGCTGTTAGCAACTAGGTGCTAAGTTTCTATTTTCAGCGTAGGTTGCTAGTTTGGCGGTTGTTGTTGTTTCCCGTGAAAATGCAGGCAGCAGATATGGCGGATGCCGCCTGAAACAGCAGCCAATGGCAGGTTTATACCCACTGTCTAAGCAGTCAGTCAGACTAACAGCCCAGCAACTGTGTCACCTGGGAGATGTGTGCCAGCTGTGAGCTACGTTCATTAAATCCAATACATAAACAAAACAAACTTGGCGAGAGAGGAAATATTTGCACGCCTATTTTCCTTATTAAAAAGAAAAATACAACCAAACACCTTCTGAATTCAAGTTTGGGGAGTTTTTTCTTTCTTGTTCGATGGTCTAAAGGACACGGGGTGTTGCACTCTGTACAGACTGCAAAGCTCCTGTGGCAAACTGTGATTTGTGATATTGGGCTTTCTGAATAAAATCTGACTTGACGTGACAAGTATTTTTTTACCAAGCTCAGATGAGCTTTAATTGCCTTGTTAACTCTGTAAAACACACTTCATTTAAACTCGACAGAAACAAAATAAATCACCAACTCTGGTTTGGTTGAAATGAATTCAAATAAATAAATGAATGAAACTGATTTAGACATGAAAATATTCTGGCTCTACATTATTCTACACTATTCTGGCAGTTCTCCTCTCATAAAGACAAAAAGCGCCAAAAAAAAAAAGAAAAGAAAAAAAAGCCAGCGATGGACTCGGCCAATCACGATACTCAGTATATCCATCTAATCACCCAACCCCATTCAGCAACCCAAAGCATCTGTATTTGATGTCCTGGCATGTTCTACCTTTAATTAAAGGGTCATTTCAAATGCAGCACCAGCTCTTTGGGATCAACATGTAATTGGTGTTGGATAAAACACAAAAAATTTGTAATTAAACCTTCTCAACTACCAGCTAATAATCATTCTCTGCATAGATTTCTCAGTGTAGTCACTGTTGGGCACCCTTCTCATGGAGTGGATTTGCTGGTGGGTCCCTCAGCAGGTGAGAGATGATTTTTTTTTTTCCTTTTTTTTTAGAGGCTGTGGTGCTCCCTATAAAGCAATACAAGATCATTTGAATTGACTTTTAGTTTCCACTGAATAAAAACACTTCACAGATTAGATCTGCAGTTGTACAGATGAGGATGAGTCTACTCGTCTTTGTGCTTTAAGCAGAAATAACTGTCACATCGTGAAGTTGCTACAGTGAATTTGGCTGAGGTACGGTAATGTGCCCGATTTCAAACGTAACAGATAAATGCTGCAAGTATCTGCAACATTTATCAGAAATATCTGTCCAAAAAAATGCAATGAAGACAATAAGATACAATGCATTTGCATGCATAGACAAATATTTTTGGTCAGACTGTGAGTGTATTTTTTTCACATATACAGATATGCAAATGGCTGTTGCATAAATGCAGCTGTACAACCAGGCTAAGACACTGACATTCAGTGGTTCGCTTTCTTTCTCTCTTCTCTCTCTCTCTCTCTCTCTCTCTCTCCACACACACACACACACACACACATTCCAAGCACAGACATCTCCCACATAGCTGTGCATCAACACACCCGCGTCAATACTCAACTGATGATCAGCAAGATCTTGGTTGGACTGTGGAGGTCCATAAAGGTTAATTCTTTACTTTAAAAAAAACAAACATCTATGTTCTCCACACAGACCCCTCCATCACCAAAGGATTATGGGAATATTGCTAAACAACTATTTAATCTGGTCCTACCTCAAGTTCCACCTTTATGCTACTCTTGGGAAAGCAACAAACGTAACTGCTCCGGTTTTAAATTCTCTAAAAATCCCTTCAAGAGACACATGAAAGCAGACACGTATCAGGACAGAGAGATGACTTCAGAAGCCTCGTGTCAGGCAGTCGGACAAGGCATCCTGAGCACATATTGGCAGCGATGGCGTTTAAAACATTTTGCTACTGCAGGTTAAAGACTGTAGTGAGCAGAATGAGACCCTAAGAATAAAGATGTACATCCTGACATGACACAATTCATTCAGACAGTTTCTTGCTACAGACCTTTTCCCAATCCATCACCTTTCTAATTACCTAAGACATCTGTGAAAAGATGAAGAAAGGCAAGAGACTCAGGAGTGAAGTCAGAGGACCCCTAGGTTAGCCAATATCTGCTACACTGCTGCTAATTATCACTTCCCATATTGACGTTACTGCCTTTCACTGTTACCTTGGCAGTGTTGAGCGAACGGTGGAAAATCTCAGCTGGACACAATCCTAGAATCAGAACCTAATTCACATTTGATGCCAACTTTTAAAGACAGATTGAGCTCCTGGCATCAAAGACTTCTCAGAGGACAGCCAGACTCCATTTAAATTCTGAACAATTTAACGCCAATAAAAAAAAAAAAAAAAGCTTTCTGGTTTGGGATGATACAGTTTCTTTTTTTGTTTTTTGTTTTAACAACGCCCTGCCTTTCAACAACTACTTCACAGAAGGCAGTTTTCAACTAAGTGAAGCAAACTTTTTGTGTTTAAATTCAGGACGGAAAAGCTCATCAGTAAAAGACAATTAATGCTTCTTGAAAGGGCTAGTGAGAGTGTGTCTTTGGCACTCTGAACAGGCTCTGAAACAGGAGAACATAGAAACAGTGCTCGAACAATTATTACTGTTGTTAAAAATAAAAACATGGCAATGATCTGCGCATTGTGGAAAGGCTCTCGCTTTCTCTTAAACATTGCTATTTTAAAGTTTTTTAATTGTCCGATAAAAGTATATGTGAACTGGATATGTGTACTGTCTGTATACATATATTTTATTATAATATATAAGAAATAAATATATCTATTGTAATAATTATACTTTTTTAGTCTCAGAGGCTTCTTCTTTGAGTTTAAATGCATGCTTCTAGGAATGTTTTTGAGGTCATGCAACACTAGGAGAGTAGCGTAAACCCAGATAGAAAGGCAGTTCAGGGGGAAGCATTATTCCATACACGGGTCCTTAAAAGTTGCTATTTTGATCATGAGGACGTGATCATGTGACAAACCTGTGAAAAAAGACAGCACTGCAAGTCTATCACATCCGCAACTGTGGATTAAATGTCCAAAACTAGAGTGTGAGTTTACGCCTGAAAAATCACAGCTCGGCTGTTTACAGCGACCTGGCAAAAACTTTAAAGGGACAGTTCACCCCAAATCTAAAAATACATATTTTTCCCCTGGCCTGTAGTGCTGTTTATCCATGTAGAATTTTTTTTTGGTGTGAGTCGCAGAGTTTTAAAGATATCAGCTGTAGAGATGTCTGACTTCTCTCCAATATAAAATCGTTGGGGTCAGGGCATCATTGCAAGTTTACAGTTACATTGTGAGGCAGCTAGATCACAAATAATGCAAGAATCCATCTTGCCAGGCTTCAGGTAATTTTTTGTGTCCGCCCCAAAAGTGGCATAGCTAATCAATATCCTGGGAGGGACTACTGGCAACTACGGCGTGGTTTTAGGTGTGACAACAGCGAGAAGCGTCCATGGAAACGACTGGTCTTGAACAAACAATAGCGGCTCCTGAGGAGCTTAGCGTAGATTCTACGATAGCATCAGTTATATCAGAACTGTAGAATATTTCTTCACTGAAAGAAGAGCAAAGAACGACACTTAAGATTTTTTTTTAATGGAAAAGATGTTTTAGCTCTTCTTCTGACCGGCTTCGGCAAAAATTTGATCTGATTGGTTGAAGTTAGCCTGTGTTAGACATGATAGACAGATAGCTCGAACAGTCACCCGCCAGTGGTTGTTTGAAAGTGCCTGCCCTTTACCAAACGGTTTCTAAGGATGACTTTCCAGATGGTTCTGTGTAATAAACCATCTGACGTATCAGGTTAGCTTTACAGTACTTCATTATAATGCTGTTTTCGCTCACATTTTTCCTTTTTCAAAAACCTGTGATTTGATTTTGGTTCTGCGATTTGGAAACTGCACTTGTCCGTATTACGATTTCTAACATTGCAATTGTGCTGCCCTAGTAGGTTTTACTGCAGAAAGACATTAGGTCCTTCATGAAATTTCTCACAACAAGGTGTGTGGATTATTTTATAATGTCATGATTTTTGGAAAGAGACACTGGTGTTTAATTTTTCTAATTTATATTTTTGGCGCTTTGAGCACCACAAGCCGAGTGCCATTTAGTCCCATTATACTGGAAAGAAGGCAGACATCTCTACAGCTGATATCTCAAAAAAAAAACTGCAACTCACACCAAAAAAATCTAGATGTACAGGTAGCACTGCGGCTAGGGGAAAACTATGCGTTTTTAATTTGGGGGGTGAACTGTCCCTTTAAACGGCAATGAACTTCTACATGGAATGTTAATATTAACAAGGACACCGCATCCTGTTATGTGTAGGATTCAGCCTTATTATTATTCCTTAAGAAATCCTCTAACATACAGCTTTAGGTTCTTGTCTCAGCTACCTGCAGGCATCCTTTTTAAAAGAGTGGATTTTGTATAGAAGGCAGTGTACAGACAAATATACAGTGGTGTGATGAAGCAAGTGGCAGTTGAGAAACAAGTGGAAATTCTCATTCAGATAAAAATGTCATGCAATTATCTACTTGACTATGTTTACTACTAACAGCACCTACCTACCTACCTAGCGGCTATCAGTAAAGTCACAGTTAACCTACCTATCTATTTGAATAAGTACTGTTTCTGTGCGTGTGAAAACGTGAAAAAACAAAAACAAGAAGAAACATTCAAGTTGTCCTCAAAGCTCTGCAGTAAGACCAGTTTTGGGTGAATGGAAGGGGGAAAGCTTGCATTGCAATACATACAGTACATGTAAGACCAAAGCAGTGAAAAGTCAAGGCCATCCTCAGTCATTCATCAGATACTGATGCCTGCTGGGAAAAAAAAAGGTGTCGAACCATAAGCTTATAGTGCCGATGGCTGTCATTCATCCTTGAAAATAACACGTGGTGTACTTAAACCACCAACCTCGTCACACAAGTCACCCACCACAGGCCACGTCAGCGCAGGAGTGGGCTTCGCTTTATGCTCACACATCCTCTTATATTTCTAAATGGTGAAGCATAAGACAGTTTTTGTTTCATTGGCTCCAGGAAGCAGTATATGTAGCGCGCGAGGAGTAGGGCTCTTCAGAAAGCTCATGGCGGAGCAGTGTGCCTTGGGAGATGAGGGACCAAAGAGGGGGCAGGGGGGACTAAAGCAGGGCTTGTGTTGTGTTTTTCTTTTTGAAAGCATTAAATAAGTTTTTCTTGCTGTGTTTCTCCCTTTTTTTTCTTTTCTTTTTGTGCACTACTCTTGGCTACTGTTGTGAGCAGGGAATCTTTAGAATTTTTTTTTTTCTTAAAACAGCCACACAGACAAAGCCAACTCCATGCAGAAATGCAAATTTTTGAAATTTCACTCTGTTTGACAGTTATCAGGAGTTTTAAGGGCAAAGTTGTGAGGAGTGAAGACAGGATGAGCGCGGAGTGAGCGGATGGTCTTTGTTATATATATATATTTTTTTTTTTTTCACTTGTCTATCATCATCAACATCCTGATTTCTATTGCCTTTTGATTTTTCCAGCACACGTGAGGTGGGAGGCTGCACACCTGTCCCGTCCAGTTGCTCAGCTCCACATGTCCCGCCGTGACGGGGAGGAAAACAGCAGATGACTACACGTCTGTGAGCATTTTGGTGATGTTTACATAGTTTGTGTTGGCCAGTGTGCAGTTGGCCGTCTTAAGGTTCTCCTCCTGAAAGTCCTCGTTGCTGTTGTTCACAGCCTCCTGGATCTCCATATAGTCCGATTTGCTGATGGTGGAGCCGCTCCGGCTCTTCTTCAGCTCCTCAGCCGAATCGGCTTTGGGCACGTTGACCTGCAGGTACTGCGCCTGCTCCTCCCTTCTGTCTCACGGTGGTAGAAGTAGTTGAAGTTGGACACAATGACAGGCACAGGCAAGGCAATGGTCAGCACACCAGCAATGGCACAGAGGGAGCCCACGATCTTGCCGCCAATAGTAGTCGGGACCATATCACCATAGCCAACTGTCGTCATGGACACCACAGCCCACCAGAACGCATCTGGGATGCTTTCGAACTGCGATTCCGGCTCGTCCGCTTCGGCGAAGTAGACGGCGCTCGAGAAGAGGATGACCCCTATGAAGAGGAAGAAGATGAGCAGGCCGAGCTCCCTCATGCTGGCTTTCAGGGTTTGACCCAAAATCTGAAGCCCCTTGGAGTGACGGGAGAGCTTGAAAATTCTGAAGACTCGTACCAAGCGGATGACCCTGAGAATGGCTAAAGACATGGCTTGCTGACCCGCTTGACCATCCTCCGGCCTGTCTGCCAGCTCCGTGCCCAGAGTGATGAAGTAAGGGATGATAGCAACAATATCAATAATGTTCATTATATTACCAAAAAAGCCCGCCTTGCTGGGGCAGGCAAAGAAGCGCACTAGAAACTCAAAGGAGAACCATATAATGCAGAGAGTCTCCAGGATGAAGAAGGGGTCGGTAAAGTAGGTGGAGGTGTAGCTGATGATTGTGGTGTTGGTCTCAGGTGAAAAGACTTTTGCCTGAGACTTGTGCATATCGTCTTCATCGTTGCGGAAAATGGGGAGGGTCTCCAGGCAGAAACTGACTATAGATATCAGGATGACCATGACAGAGATTATGGCGATAATCCTAGCAGGACCTGAGCTCTCTGGGTACTCGAACAGCAGCCACACCTGTCTCTGAAACTCATTGTCAGGAAGAGGACGCTCCTCCTCCTTGATGAACCCCTCGTCTTCTCTGAACATTTCGATGGCCTCCTCGCCCAGCTCGTAGAAGCGGATCTCCTCTGAGAAAATATCAAGGGTGACGTTGACCGGCCTTCTTAGCCGCCCCCCTGATTGGTAATAATACAATATGGCATCAAAGCTGGGTCTGTTCCTGTCGAAAAAGTACTCATTCCTCAGCGGGTCAAAGTAGCGCATCCTCTTTTTGGGGTCCCCCAGCAGAGTCTCTGGGAACTGGGAGAGGGTTTTGAGTTGAGTCTCAAAGCGCAGCCCTGAGATGTTGATGACCACCCTCTCGCAACACTCATGGTCAGCCTCCGGGTCGTAGTCCTGCGGGTGCCCCGGGTGCGCCGCTGCCTCGTCAGAGGGGTCGCCTGTGGCAACAGTCATTCTGCAGGGGGAGGAGGCCTGCACTTTTCAGTGAGTCTGGGTCCTGCAGCCTGGAGAACTGCAGGCAGGGGCCAGGAGAGGGAGGGGGCTCAACACCGTAAAGTCCTGACGGCCACAGGGTGTCACCTAGGATCTGACTGCATGTAGGACAGATAAAGCAAAGACAGACAACAAGGTCAGGTACACCTGAGACATGATTCAGCACTCAACAGTCCTGCCTTTTAGCTCAGAGATGTCAGGAATTTGCTTTAGCTTGACGAGCAAACAGCTGAAAATAGATGAAAACGAAGCCACCCTCTGAAAGAATGTCATAAGATTTGAGTTATGTAAAGTTAGACTGTCGTGAGTTGATACAAAAATGAATCATCTTGTGGAAACTTGAGGCTGACACTCCTGCTCCTGACTTGTGCAAATTAATATGCAAATAAACCACCCGTCTTGCATATAAATGGCTTCAATGCAGGTAAACTCAGGGGCTAACCGGCACATAAAATGCAACAGAACCTCATAAATTAGGACACTGATCTGCTGCAATGGACAGTATCCAGTGAAATGAATGGGACTACCTTTTTGCAGTGAAGCCATGCATGAATATGGCAATGCAGCAGGCACCAAATTCATACAGACAGCATCCTGTCTAGAATATCATAGAAAAGCACTGCAGTCTAAACACAAATGTAGCCACGAGAAGATTCATACTGCAAACAAACACAACAAACAAATGCCTCATATTAATCGACTTCGGCTTAGTTTTGCTGGAGCCTTTTTGAGTCTTGAAATGGTGCCTGTCTCTGAAATATTCAAAAACATCTATAAATAATTGATCCATAGAAGGAAATAGGCTCCAAGAGAAAAAACTGTATCTCTCTTGTCTGCATCATCAGAGTGGGAGCACAGTTTTACAACATAAAATCCTTATGAAACACACAAGAAATACATAACTGCAGGCTTATCCTCCATTGACACGTTTGTCACTAAAATCAGTGCATTAATTACAAAATGACAAGGCTTGTTCGTGAAAATCAGACATGATAGGTAGGTTTATCTTGATTTCATACATACCTGCAGACATCTTCTTCATATCTGATGCGAGTTGATGCTCCTGCTGGACACTGGTAGCTACCAGGGAGGTGAATAACCAGCTGCGACAATCTTCACTCTTCAGCGGGTGGATATATATATATAATTTTAAAAAAAAATGAATTTCCAATTTAGGGCAGCAGCCGATGATCTTCACCTCATGTTGTCTGCAGCATCCTCGCCGTCCGTCCCCGCTCACCGGGTACAGTATGTGCGGGTGTGTCCTCGCTTTCCCCTCCCCGACTCCTTTCCTCCGGGTAGGCTGTCGTGGGATGGCGATTGGCAAAAAAGGGAGGAGGAGGGAACCGATCAAGGAGGTGGCGGCGGCGGTGGTGGTGCTTCCCTTAATAACCAAAGGTGCTGGGATCAGCAGAATGATCTACCTCCACGCCAGTGTGTGTGACTGTGTGTGTGTGGACGAGCTGTGTGGGGCTGCAGACTCACACACACAGACAGCCGCAAAGGTAAATAGTCCTGATGATAAGGTGCTCAGAGAGGCAACATCTGCAAAGGGAGGGTGGAAGAGCAAGGCGTGGAGGAGGCAGAGAGCTTTAAAAAAAATAATCTTATTACCGAGATTTAATAATTAGACGCGTGCTGGGGTGTATGCATCCATAATGAGTCCTCTTTTCATGCGTCACCCAGCCCAATTTCCATGTTTATTTCTTATTTAGGCACGAAAACAGCCTCTCTGATGTGATCCAGTGTGGGAGCTGCAGAGATGCTCAGGCTGAGTCAAGTGCGTCCCAACGTTTAGTGCACAGAGACAGCTCCTCTTTCTGTGAGGCTCCTAATAGCCTACATGGTGAGCAGAGAGAGCAGCGTCCTCAGACACTGACTTGAGACGACATGCATGAAAGAATCGCCCTACGTAGTGGGCTACAAGATTATGCAATTACACTGAGCCAGAGCCCCTCACACCCACATGAATGTAAAGCGGCCTTTATTGGTCCTGATGATGCTCTCAGCTCGGCGGGAGGTGAGAGATTTTGGGGTGAAATTGGGTGAAATGTGAGTGCAGTCAGCAGTGGCCGCCGGGCTGGTATATAAAGCTTAGTCAAACCTGCATTCGGGCACTGCTATGCATACCAAGAGACGTGCTGCTGCTGCTGGTGATGGAGAAGGCAAGGGCGAAAAAACGCGCTCTCCATCCATCCGCACTGGAGCTACCACTCCTTACCTTATCTGCAGTGTGGGCAATTTAAAGGGGTACACATCTCCAGCATTGTTCAGCAGCACTGTGGCTGGTCACTAACTGTTGGTTTCGTGTTTTTAAAGAAACTGCAATGCCCAGATTTACGGGCAAATAATCTGCAGCCTGTTTGATTTTAGCCAGATGAGACTGTTAGCAGGTTGAGTGAGCAACATGTGAACTATTCAGCAGACAGAAACTTCTTAAGTCTGAAATCCTGTCTTATCTCAGTTCAGGGTGACATTTGGGATTTTTGGTATCACAGAAACATATTTCCGAACTGCATTTAGGAAAAGAAAATCCTATCTAAAGTCGGACTGATACTGGATTTTTCAGGGGCTGATGCTGATATTAGAGAGTAAAACAATTCCGATGCAGATATTTCAAGAACAGAATATAATATACAGAATATAGAATAAAGCTTAACATATTGGCATGCATGATCATCAAATGAACTTATCAAACACTTGTGACAAAGATATGCAATTAAAACTATTTTATTGTTTAACAAAAAAAACTTTATCATCCAAAATGACATAAGGTCACTGAAACAGTAAAGTTTCACCAGTATTTTTAATTAAAGCCGCAACAATTAATCGATTAATAATCAACTATTAAATTAATCACCAACTATTTTGATAATCAATTAATTGTATTGAGTCATTCTTCTGATATAAAATGTCCAAATTCTTTGATTTAAGCTTCTAAAATATTAATATTTTCTGGTTTCTTTACTCCTTTATGACAGTAAACTGAATATCTTTGGGTTGTGGACAAAACAAGACATTTGAGGACTTTGGGAAATAGTGATCAGCATTTTTCTGAACAATATATCGATCTGGCTAAACAAAAGAGTTTCCTAACTTAAAAACCCTGCGCTAGGATACCATAGATCAGGGCTGTCAAACACTGGCTGCACTGGATGACTTTGCAAAGTGTGAAGTCATTAATGCCAGTTTTTAGCTGTTTCAGATTTCTCCACCCGTTTCTGGGCTGATAAGAGCAGCAGGCCTTATGCTGGACATGTTATTATAGATCTCATGTGGTTACGTACAGGCTTCGTGACACAACAGTGGACACTTGTCTCCATTTTTCACTGGTGGCTCCTACATGAACAGTAGCCTAAGACTGACAGTGTTGGATATTCCAAGAAAAATGGACCAGTTCTTACTTCTTCATGTGTAATGACCAGTGTTGGGGAGTAACATATTACAACATTATTTCTTTACAAATAGTTTAAGGGATAACAATTTCCAAAATAATAATTATATTACAGTTACTAATCCAAGTAACTCTGAGTTACTCAGTTACTTTTTGACCTAGGAAGGCCATCTTATGATGATGTGTATGTGCAACAGGTCAGAACAGGTCACGTCAGCTGAGCCAAAAAGTTAAATAAAGGCTGGAGTATGAGGGAGAGGAAGAGGCATACCTTCCGCAGGTGAAAGTATTGTCATTATTTTGAGCTTGTCTGGCTCCTCGAGAGAGAATCTGTGGTGATGGAATCTATTTTGAAGGTCAAACTCTGAGAACCGACATGTGGACAACTAACAACAGAAGCTTTCTAGGTGTTAACAGTTCACTGGAACAGCAGTTCAACTCTGGGACACAACAAAGGCTGCCAACTAACGTTATATAGTAATATAATGAACAATGTCTAATCACTTTTGATACTAACTGATAAGTAAAGGAACATAACTTAACTTATTACAACTAACTTATTACACTTCCTGAGTAACTTTCCCAACACTGGTAATGACAGTGGACTGACTGAGTGTGGAAAAACTACACGTTATTGACACCAAACTTATTTTTCTTCTCTGGCTGTTCATCATCTGTTTTGTAAATGGATAACGTTCTCATAACGAAGGCCTACTTGTGCATCTGAACATTAAAAGAAAGGGAAACTTTGGAGGTGGTGTTATTTATAGTTTATTATGCAATGGTTTTACTGGTCCAGCCCACTTGAGATCAAATTAGGCTGTATGTCGCCCATGAACTAAGATGAGTTTGACACCCCTGGCAGTAGACTGTCCTCAATTCAGAATAACTGCCAAAAATGTCAACACCAGGTCTGGATGACAATGGCAAGATGGGAAACAACACAAACAGCGAAATATTATGATTGAAAGGCTAATCAAAATGTATGATTATGCTACTACTAATGACTACTGTGACTACTACTGCTCTCCATCAGATGATTAGTTGTTCCTAATTATTTCTAATGCCTGCCACCGGGTTGGATTTTCCCTTTAAATCAGATGAAACGAGCCTGTGTTTACATTTTTCCACATTACATATACCTGCTGTAGATGCAGGCTGGCACGTCCACAGTTAGGAGAAGCAGAGACTATAAACATGAAAGCTAAGCAATGTATTGCTGTGGAGAGGTTCAGCAACAAAAGGGATTTTAGCCTTTCTGAAAAGGCCCACTTAAAAAAGAAAAAAAATCAATATCAGAGTTTAAGTGTACGCTATATTTAGAATATATTTACCGCTTTACCTTGCCATCTAGCCTTTCAACGGGAAACTGCAGTTCTACAAGCCAAATATTGCTCTCTCCAAACAAACCAAACTCCATTAGTGAAATTAGTAATTTTGTAACGAGAGTTGCTGGACTTCTGCTCAGCTTTAGCTCAGATTCAACACAGTCACACAATAACACAAACTAACTAACAGATTGAGGCAGCGATAGACCAGCAACTCCCGTGTTCCGTGAGATAAAATGACTGATTTCACCCATGGAGTTTGGTTGGTTTGGAGAGAGCGATATTTGGATTATCTAACGCCAGTTTCCTCTCTGAAAAGGCTGTCTGACAGCAAGGAAAGGCGGTGAAAACTGTAATACACTGACTATTGATAAGAACCTCATACAATCCAACATGAAATAATCCAAACTATTCCTTTAAGTAGCTTGAACCAGCAAATGTTTGACAACTAATCGTTTACCAAAATAGCTGCCAACTAATTTTCTTTCGATTTACTACGTTGCAGCTCTGTTCACAAAAAAATCAGCCTGAAATGCATCTTTGAGGACACATATTTCCTGGGTTTTGTTGTTAAAGCTGTAAGCGAACACAGCAGCAGCAACAATTATGAAGTCACTCTCTGCCTTGTAATTCTTGTAACAGCAGTTATATCTGTAACCTTTCCTGGCAACAAGCTTCATTAATAATACATAATACATGACTAAAATAGAGCAAAACCCCCATCATTGCGCCCTGCTATATTCAGAACAGAGAACAAACTGATCAATAGTGAATCCTGTCCCTGCTATCAATTCATGAGCTGGGAACGAAAGCACCGTGGCCAGAAATGACCTCCAGAGAAGCCAAAGGTCAGCGGGAATCCCTCAGTTGTCAAGGAGGGTGGGATGAAGGGGAGAAACTGGGGGGGATGGAGAGACCAGCGGGATGATTTGTGTGGGACTCGGCTCTGCCAAGGTTACTCCTGGCAGACCTGAGAGCATCGCGGCTCCCGGCCTCGTCCCTTCTGTCAGTCTGCCTGCCTGCTGCCACACATGCGGATACCTCTCACTATCTCTTAATGGCTTTCCCAGGTTCCTCATGACAGCACAGCCATTATTTATGAGCTGGGGGCCCGTTACAAAGACCGTTAATGCAGGCTCTAAAGCTCAGTTCACTTTGCATTAGCTGGCTGTCTTTAATTAAAAGCGAAGGGTCCCAGCACTCTAAATGCTGTGCGTGTTTCAATCATACGCGGGACCTGAAAACAGGTGGTTGTGTAAGTTGGCAGATGGAGGGTGTCAACAATGAATTTGTTTCCAGGAGGTATTGATTTCACAGCTCGTCCTCGTCTCCATCAGATGTTGATTTGGCGCAGGAACAAGGAGCAGAGAAAATGAACTTGAGGACTGAGAGATTGAAGGGTCATTATCACTGAGCCCTGAGCGACAGGTCATTTCTTCAGCCTGCTGTAGTTTTATTCACTTTAATAATAGAATAATTAGGTTTAATGCCATCGAATCACATTTAGTCTGATTTACCGGATGTAGGGCTGGGCGATATGGAAAAAAATCTACATCACAGTATTTTTAAGCAAATATCTTGATATCAGTATTGTGATAATGTCTTAGAGGTGACTACTGGTGCTTTCACAAAATGGCATTTTTGATAAATCATCATCATTAATGTGGACATAATGACAATACTTGCCAAATCTGAGACCTCAAAAAGAGGGAGGATTTTAAAACCAATGGGGGTCTAGGGGTCCTCCCCCAGGAAAAATGATTTTCATGGAAATTGTTTTCTGTATTCTGGTGACTTTTAAAGAATGAACATAACATAGTACACTTTGTTGGCAAATAGATGTCTGAAGATGACCTATAACTGGCACTTATTAGCTGGAAAGCACAATGGGACTACAGCATTTAGCCACACACAGTCCAATTTTAAATTTGACTACATTAATGCAGAAAATGAATATTTTACAAATGTTTTTCTAAGCCTATGTGGGGCTGCTCTTATAAAAATGTGTCCCTTTTCTTTGAAAACTTTCCAAAAAAATAGGAATTCTTCTTTGTAGGACATCTGAAGTTTGATTATTTCTTTCTCTTACTGCTCTCCATTTCTCTGTTCGTCTCTCACTTACTGTGGAGGATGGGTTTGTACACACTGTACAGTGCCAGAGACAGGTTACGATAACAAAAGGGCAAGAAAGGTGTCAAATCAGAGAGACGGAGACGGGGGAATTGTGACCCCCGGGAGGAAAACCATGAGAGGGCCATGAAAAAAGGGAGTCTCCTAGGAGGGTTGGCAAGTATGATAATGACTAAGTGAGTAAAGGTAAATAATACAACGGCTAGAACAGTCTGGTACAGTTCAGAAAATGACATTAATTTTACTGTAATGCAGCCAGCAAAACCAGGAATATGACAACACTGATCAATATCCAAAATCTGAGATGATATCTAGTCTAACATCATGATATTGATATCAATATATTGCCCAGTCCTTTTGGATATAAGCCTGCCAATGGCTACCTATTTCAGGTAGCATTTTCCACCCCCACCTCCGAGCTAACAACCTGAAAATATCAAGTTACCCTGACCTGGTCACTAACGGTACAAATGAAAACAAGCTAACAGCTGTTACCTTTTCTTTTGTGGGGATTTAGGCAGTTTAATGTCAGGGCTCACCTCCCCATGAGACACCAAAATAAGTTACCCCCTCGACACTGTTCTGCAGGCCAATATTTTAGCATCGTCCAGGACCACTGTGACTGGTTGAAAGCAGAGATCCCGCCCTCTGCTGTACCTTCTTATTTTCTCATTATGTTGCTGTGCTCGAGAAGCTTTACCAACCCAAAACTTTGATGTTTGACGTTCTGGGGATGAGACTTTACCTTTAACTACCTTTAAGATATAAACAGCAAATCACAGGATTTGGGCGCAGTGAAGACCTGAACACAAGCTATACTCACAGAGCCTTCATTCTGCTAAACAGCCTCGTCCTGCATCAAAGTACCAAGTGAAAACAACCCAAGAGCTACTACAACAATGCCCAAGCATCAGGAAGAAGAAAACACTTAATTTGCCAAAAAAGAAGCCTATGAAGTATGTTAAAAAACATAATACAGACAGAGCATTGATTAAAAGTTCCTAAAAAGATCAGGAAAACTAACCTCACAGAAACTAATCTGCTCAAAATGACTTTACACAAACCTTCTGCAGTTATTGCCTTCACTATTTGGATTAAATGTACAGTTTATCAGTTGGTACTGTTATTGTTATGCACTGAATATGAAATATCCTTAAAATATGTTTGGGGTCGACAGTTTACTCAGTGATAGAAAAGGCTGGGAACAACTGGCTTAAAGAAATACAAACAAGCCAGAAGGGTTTTTTTTTTTCTGCTTTAGCAGAATGATAATATGTGGAGCCAGACCTTCCTCCAGTGCTGACACAGCGCTGTGTGAGACTAAATCATATCCAGACGGAGAATGCAAATTTCTTATGTTAATCAAATAAAAAAAAATTGCTTGACCTCAGCTGCACCGGCTCATTTTCACCAGTAAATAATCTCTATTGTTCCAGTGCAGTCAGACTACTCAGGTTTACATTCAGCAGAAAATATTTCAGTACCAGTGCCGAATATGATACCAGAGCTTCAGCATCAATACAAAATAAGAACAAGAGCTTTTCTCATTTAAAGGTCCAGTGTGTAACATTTAAAGGGACTTGCAGGGATCAACTGGCAGAATATGGCATAAATGGCATATAATATTCATAAGTATGTTTTCATTGGTGTATAACCATCTGAAAATAATAACTGTTGTGTTTTTGTTACGTTAGAATGAACTGTTCATGTATTCATAGAGTGCAGGTCCTCCTTCATGGAGGCAGCCACCATGACCACCATGTTTCTACATAGCCCCGAGTGGACAAACCAAACACTGGCTATAGACAGGACCTTCATCGCTAGATGCCATTAAATCCTGCAAACTGGTCCTGTGACAAAAGAAGGCTAACTTCTCAAATATTGAATATTGTCTAAATTTAAGCAGCTGTATGAGACCTTTTCCAGCAAGAACAGTCTAAAATTAGCAAAAAAATGTAATATGTTCTGGCATTTTTCCTCTTTTCCTATTGAACAGCTGACAGTAGAGACAGGAAATGAGAGAAGGCTATGACATGCAACAAGCTACCTAGTTTGAACTGGGAATGTAGCAGTTAAATACTATAAATCTTAAAGCGACATTCCACCCTAGAATGATAATCCACTCAATAGTACTCACCCCTATGCCGATGTGATGATGGGTGAAGATCTTAAGTTCACAAAACAATCCTGCAGTTTCAGCAGAAAACAGGGTTGCAGCCAATGGCAGTGAATGGTGACTATGGATAAAATGTAAAAAAAAAAAAAGAAGACAAAACAAACACAAAATGTCTCCATCCTGCTTGTGTGGTGTAATCCAAGTGTCCGTGAGCTGCAACATTAAAATTTAACCACAAAAGACGCCATTTACACCATGTTTTTAGCCGAAATGTCAACTGTAGCCTCCCAGATAGCATGTAAACATGGCGTTGATGTATCGCGAGACTTCGTACATCTATAATATTTCAATATTTCACACGTGTCCAAAAAGATAACTGTGTCAACTGTCCTGTGTTGTCGAATAACAGACAGTTGTCTGTTTTTGAAGTGAAAACGAGACTAAAAATTCTGACTGTTTCAGCACTCAATGTTACAAACAGTTAATTCTGTATACAGATAAAGACCTTTTGAGGTTAAATCTGGTTGGTGTTTTAAACAAATACAACACACTAAATATAGTTGTTCAATATATGTTTTGTCCTTGATTCAAAATTCAGTACTTTATTGCCATTTTAACATGGTTGATTGGAATTAGCTTTGTTGATTCCACTTAAGGACAGAAAATGACAAAAAATAGTGAGGTCATCATAAAGCACAACACAATAAATAAATTATGAAATATATACAGCCCATACAATAATCATAAAAGCACAAAGCATCTTGAAATCTTGCTCTACTGAGCAGTGCCTTAACTTTTCCTTTCTGTGCCAAAAAAATGATGAAGGTTTATACACTCAGCCCTGCCAAGGACATATAGCGGACAAACATCTATTTAGTATAACTCTTCACCAATTTTTAAAGAATGCATGGATGCTAGAAAAATAATAGAAAATCACTACAAAATTAGCTGGGCCCTAAGTCCCCAGGTGACTCAAATGTACCCACATTCATCAGTGGAAAGCATTAGTGTCAGCTGAGGCCAGTCCCTGGAGTGTAGTGCTCTTTCTATGAACACTGGAGGTCTATTGTACCTCCTTGCTCCTTGATACTGCATTGCAGCAGCCACAGGTTTCCAGCTCACACGCACACACACACACAGACACACACTGCATGAAAGAGGCTGCAAACAAAAATTCAAACATGACTCAACTTCAGGACTGTTAGCTGCCAATTCACTGACCAACATAATGCAAGAAGATGGAACCGATTAAGTCTGCAGGTTCAGGTTTGCTTTTTGATGGGCTGCCGCATTAAAACATATTTTCTTCATCTAGATATGATGATGCAACACTCTCATGTGTCTTAGTCCCTCATGAATGAGTTCTCTCATGCAAAATCATCACCGTATTTGATGAGAATCTCATCCTATATATTCTGACATTTCTTTTTATTTTCTACAATGTTTTTTCCTCACTCCTCAGGGTATCAAGCAATCCAACAACCTTGTGCTAAACACTTTTTTCCACTGAAACTCGATTTATTTAACCCTCTGGGAGATGAGTCATTCCAGTATCACTGCTCAGGAGGGAGAAACTAAGGTGGCCTGCAAAAGAGGCCAGGTTAGACATACAACTAGGGGACCGGGTTCGGAAAGTGGAGGGAATAAATAAGAAAGAGTGGTAAGTACATGAATATATAGCAGTGTAGCTCCCTGTGTCCTTCTGTGTCCCCTGGCTGGAGCTGACAGTACATCTGAGGCAGAGACTGAAAAGAGGTGGAGATATAGAAGGGAGGGATATGGAAGAGAGAGCATTGTGCAAAGAGAGTGAGGAGGAGAAGAAAAAAAAAAGAGGGAGGAGAGGTGCCGTGCTCGTCAGATTGAGGCCCAGCAGGATGAGGGCAGACGCTGGAAAAGAGCCAGACACCAGGAGAGACACAAGGACACTGGTCCACTGCAGTATACTGCCAAGCTGCATCTCACTTAGCCAGAAAAACCTCACAGAAATCTGCACACACGCCCACCGCACGAGCTCATCATCCAAAAAACTTAGAGCTTCGGTCGACATTTTCCACATGATGCACTGACTCACGCTGCTGCTCTGCAGAGTCAAAAGTTACGGCATGAAACAGACACACATGCACGCTTTACTGTACTGCTGCTGTCGCGGCTTCACTCAATTCAGCGAGCTATCCTGATGCTGAGGAGAAGGACTATGAGTCAGGCGGTGAGTGAGTCAGTGTCACTGTTGCAGGGATACCCTTATGCTGCATTATACAATGTGTCCGTATGAGTGAGTGAAATTCAAGTCAAGGTAAGTGCTTGCTTCAGGAACACTCGGTTAGATTACACCAAGGTCACACTAGAAATAAGACACCTTTTGTATGAGAGGCGGAGAACAAAAATAAAACTGATTGTGTGGCTGTGACAATGAGCTTTTTACATGCACAGCAAGGCTCTGTCAAGGGAAGGGGGGGTTTACTTTATGCATTGCATGCAGCAGTGACTTATTGCAGCATATTGCTCTACCCCTGAATATTTTAGCAAAGCCTGGTTTTTGGGGAAAGCGCACAGAATAATTTGGCATTAAACGCACGGCTGAGAAAGAAAAGGCTGCTGTGTTTGTTTGCTGCAGCACAGATGCACATTATGGGACTTGTGGGATTTACAGTGACTGCCACTGTGTCACTGTGATGATGCAATCCTCTGGTTTTTGTTTGCCTGTGACTCAAGGAGCCAAAATACCTGCCTCGGCTTCGTGCACCGGTCTGATCTGCGGTCGACTCTGCTGCTGGACACCTGAGGGATGAGCCAGGGCTGCACAGTTTGCAGGGTCACGCAGCCTCATAGCAAAAACTGCACACCCACACCTGACTTTTCAGATCAATATTAATCTTGCCTGTAAAGATTTTAAAGGGATAGTTCACATTATTTGAGGCAAGGTTGTATAAATTAGTTATCAATAGTCAGTATTCCTGCAGTAAATGGCAGTCAGCACGCCCACAGCTTGGTTTGGAAAAGCAGGGGAAAAGTTATTTTAGCCACTTAAAAAAGGTCCACCCAAAAAATAAATAAATAAAAATCTGTTTAAGTGTACACTATATTTAGAATAATTTCACCACTTTACCTGGCCATCTGACAGCTTTCTCTGTCGGGAAACTGTTGTTATACAAGCCAAGTATCTCTCTCTCTCCAAACAAACCCAACCCCAGAGGCAAATCAGTAGTTGCTGGTGTATTGCTTCCTCAGTCTGTTACTTTGTGTTATTGTGTGACTTTGGCGAACTGAAACTATCTTTTTAAATCACCAAAGTCACACAATAATACAAACAAACTAATGCATCGAGGCAGGGGTAGACCGGCAACTCCTGCCAGGTAAAATTGCTGATTTAGCCTATGGAGCAATATTTGGGTTTTATAACAGTGGTTTCCCATCATCAAAGGCTGTCTGACAGCAAAGTAAAGTGGTGGAAAATGGTCTAAATATAGTGTATTCTGGAAATCATGATCTTGTTACTTAAAATAATACACACACCTGGTTGTGAGCAGTTTCTTGTAGGAACAACTTTCTATAGTAGAATCTGCCTGAACTACTTTCTTTCTACTAGAATTAGTGTTGAATTTCTCAAATGTATATATTTTTTTGGCTCTTTACAACCAACACAAACCAAGTGCCACTTTGTTCCACTAACTATCCCTTTTGGAGAAATAGACTCCTGGAGAGTATCAAAAGAAATTGTCCAAAACTGAATATTGAATCATGTCTTTGCAAGTAATCTTAATTAATAAGCTTTATGCATTCCTGATAAGACAAGTAAACACAGAATCAAGAGATATTATCCTCTACTAATTTAAATACTGTACAAGCAACACTGATCTCCTCATGACTCAGAACAGACTCATGAAAAGTGCCTAAAAGCATTGAAAGAAATTGTCCAAAGTCAGCATTGCCACTGTAGTTGGGTGAATCTTTTTGCTCAGCCTCATTCGGTTGCCACGGAGACCATCTCTAGGGGCAGCAGTGGGAGGAGGCTGGGCGGTGACATCACGCCTACAGCGTCTCTGATGCCGCTGGGATATTTCAGGTAAAGTTAGAGCACGATGACAAAGCACTTTTCGTTTTCCTGCAGTCAGCTGCACTACTGAAAGATGAATCAGTGATTAGAAAAAAAGTGTAAAATATGTGATTTATTATTTTCTGTGTTGCACATTTTCACACCTGGGACATGTTCTGTGGCATATGGTACAGTTGTCTCTATGAAACTGTTAGCTTTGTTCCCTCTGGGGGCTGGAGTGGGGGTGGGGGGTATATGCTCTCTCTGACATGCTTTCTGGGCTTTCCTTTGTCTCCCTGAAAGCCTTGAGTCTTGATGCAGAAGAGTGAACTTTATGAATAGCCCCCAGAGTGCCATTACATGTTCTCCAAAGAGCAGATGGATGAATGGCACCCTGAGAAAGAATGGCAATATGTCTCATGGTTTCTATTTTTGGCAGCACTGAGTTACAGTTTTAGGGCAAATACTGTACTACATAAAAATATCATCCAGGCAGGAGAGGAGAAATGTGCAGTGCTGTGAATAATCGCACCGGATGCAGCCACTTCCCCTCCCCTTCTTTCTTCACCGATGTGTCGTGAACACGAGGTAAAGTTCAAGGATGACATGCGGCACCTCTCCTGGCATGCTGGGTATCATTAGAGGTAGCATGTCGCTGTGAGGCATCACTCCTCCTCTCATGTGGCGAATGTTGGCATGATGGGGACAGCGAGGAGACGAGAGGAGAGGGGAGGGGAAGCCCGGGGTCCCCTCTCTACCCCCCCACCTCCACTGAGCAGAGCACGATCCTGGTCTCCTATCCTCACACGTCTGCCTGGAGCGGCAGTGGCACAGAGGACCAGCTGTGGAGCAGTTTTCTGCATCTGTGTGTGTGGATATGTGTGTGTCATGCATGCATGCTCATATATGTGAGTGTATTCAATTTGACTCAGAAAGTACTGGAGAGGACGAGCGAACGCACTCACACACAGAGTTTTCTAGTGACCAGGATCCCACAGCAGAGTGCATTCAGGCGTACCAGCAGTGACCATCTTACAGCTGTGCAGCACTCAAGCATGCTCATTCATACACACTCACACACACACACACCACACACACTCAGACATTCACACAGGGACATCGAGACAATTAGATATGTCAACACACTGTAAAACTAGCAGACACACATTAATGTCATGTGTGCATCCTGCTTATAAATCTCTTTATCTTAATGTAACGTCCCACATACTCAGTCTTTTCATGTATAGTGTCCATGCAAGCAACTCGAGCTGGTAACATTTAAGTTTTCCAGTACTGTATGAAATCAGTACCACGGCAGACACCAAACAATACTCTTTCATATCTTACTTTGAGGGGTTAACAATTAAAACTAACTTGAAACTCTTTGTATTGTCAGTATACTTAGGGTAACTTGTGCCTTTCATGACTAAAACATTTGATCACAAAAAAAAAAAAAAAAAAAAAAAAGAAAGTGGGGTTGTATGAGGTCAATGTATTTGACACTGCCAGTTTGGAGAAGCAACAGGAGTACTGGTGTAAGAAGCGAAGTGTACACTATATTTAGAATATACTCACTGATTTACTTTGCTGTCATACTGCCTTATATGACCCTGACCAAGCAGGTAATGGCTTAGCTTCTTACACCAGTACTCCTGTAGGTAATATGCTGATGATGGATAAGTGTGTCATACAAATCCAATTCAAAAAAGCCCAAACAATCCCTTTAACTTAAATTTAACTTGCTGTTCTTTAAATACAAGTACCTGTACAAGAACATTATCTAAAATCCTGCTGCGCCTGGAGACACGATTACAAAGAGTTTGTGGGGCAGAAAACCAAAACAATGAGCTGAAAGATGCTGAAATGCTCAGAAGATCTAAGGGATTCACATTACACATGATCATTCGATCAATTGTTGAGACAGAAATACTGATTAGTGCAGCTTTACTGTCAGCAGTGGAAGAAGATCCTTTACTTAAGTAAAAGTTCACTTTTATTATTAGTAAAATGTACTGAAAATATCAAAAGTAAAAGTACTTACTGTGCAGAATGGCTCCTTTCTCAGTGTCATATTATCATAGAATATTATATTATTCTGTTTTGAATCACTGACAAGCACATGTAAGAGAATTGTATTGTTGAAGTTCATCAATATGGAGACAATTTTAGATACCTTGCATACTACTGGATAGATTATAGTACTGAATTGTATCATATACCCTGTGTTTTTATTTGTGAAAAGTAACAAAAGTTGTCAGATAACTGTAGTGGAGTAAGAAAAATTTCCCTCTTTTTTCCCTCTTTTCCTTTTACTTCCCTCTTTTAGTAAAGCAGAAATGGGAAGTGGATGGAAATACTCAAGTAAAGTAGGCTACAAGTACCTGAAATGTGTACTTAAGTACAGTACTTGAGTAACTATGCTACTTTTCCTTCACTGGCCTTCGGTACTTTGATACTACACTACCTACAGTTTGATATAATATATATATGAAGAATTCAAGAAAGGAGTTTATTAAAATAAAGTATAAAAGAGTGTTTCTATCACAAGGTCCTAACTTTTGAATAAATATGTAACTGTGTCTTGGTAATAATCGTGTTTAATAAGCTTTCTGCATCCCTATAAGATTAGTAAACACAGAAATGATTCATATTATCCTCTATTAATTTAAATACTGTAAAAGCAGCACTGATCTCCTCATGAGGACACAGTATCTCCACCTGTTCTTACCTCTCCACAAACCAGAAGCAGACAGGCTGAACTGCAGGTGTCCCTCGCCTGCACCGCCGCCGAGCTCTGCAGGAGATGATTAACGGCGCGGGGTAACCTGCAGACACGTTTTCATTTCCCCTGGTTAAAAATACATTGAACAAGGACTTAAATTCCAGCAGGAGAGACAGAGGGAACAAAACCACTCAGCAGTTCTGAGGCAAAGCACCTGGAGCTGCGGGCTGCACCGCACGGTATCTGGCCTGCAGGACTGAGGACTGAACAGTCAGCAAAGACGGCTTTCCACAGTGGAGGAACAGTTAAATCAAGGCTTCACTTTAAAATGATCGTGTGAGGACGATTATGTTATTAGTTGTTATTGTTAGTTAGTTTACGCCATCTTAAGTCTTATGTCCATCTTCAAATGTTGTGTTTACCTTCCTAAAGTGTACTGTTTGTGTGTGTGGAGCCTGTTCTCACAACACATCTGTAAAAGAGATTTCACAAATCAAATGTGGACCATATGCTGCTAAAACAGGCCATTTAAATCATTGTCATCAAAACCAATGCTTGCCCAGGTGCATAAACTACCTTATGTTTTAAACTTAAGTTTGTCCCCTTAAGAAAAATATCTCCCTATGCAGAGGGGTTCATTTAGGAGCACTGCATAAAGCCTTTTAGGTTGCCTAAGTGTTTAGATGAAGGCTTTCACAGCAGTTACTGACATAATACAGCACATGTGCAGTTCAGTTACCATGGTTACACTTCACCCACATCATTCTTTGATGTTATAGACTGCATTATTGTCAGTGTTAGCCAGCTTTTTCAGAATGAATAACAAAGAGAATACAAAAAAAAAAAATGAAAGGCCAAACTGGACAGAAGATGAGAATGGTGTTCTCCTTGAAGAACATGGAATGAACAAGAACATAATCCAAAGCAAATTTAATCCGTCTATAACAAATTAGCACGACAGAAGATGTGGCAAGATGTAACTGATGAAATCAATGTGAGAAATCTGCTGTGCAAAGAACCAAAGATAAATTAAGAACGAAATATGTAAATATTACTGTGGCAGCGAGAAAGGAGGCAGACAAACATCAACAATGGTCAACAAAGACTGGTGAGTTATAACAAAACAATAAAGCTTAATTTAGACAATAGAGACGATAGTATAATGTTGAAGTAAAACACTTTGTCGGACAAGTAAATGTGGGAACTCAGTTGCCTGATTGGGCAAGTGATGAAAAATAATTTAAGGATTTTGATTAAGTCATTTTTCATGCAAAAATAAGAGAAAAAATGAATATCTTTGGAGTTTGGACTGACAAAACAAGGCATTAAAATACATCACTTTGGACTCTGGGGTGGACATTTTTCACTATTTTCTGATATTTTATAGAGGATGCAGCATTTGATTAAACATGACTATTTACTTTAGTCTTTGTTGTTATTAGATAACCACTAATAAATGACAATTTGCACAGGTGCAAGTAAACATTGACTTAAAGCAAAATTTCTGACCCACCTGTTTTGCTGGCATGTGAAGAAAAGAACCCAGAACATTAACCCTGCCTTTGGCTAGCTAGCTACAAATTTGCTTGAGCTAACACAAAATCTACACTCTCTTAGGAGTTGCACTTAACTTATAGTGTCCCATGTCTTTTCTCTATCTGTTTGTCTCTAAAATATGCCTTGGTATCTCCTCCTCTTCAACCACCTCAAATTAAGCCTTTGTCTTCTGTTCCACAAATTATTTAACTTTAAGGGACAGTTATGGGATCTCTTAAAATTCTAATTGGAAATGAAGGACCTTCCAGCAACACATCAGGGAATACTGAAGGTAGGATCAGTGGAATTTGTCTGAGCTGTTTGTAGACTCAGAAAGAGAGTTAATTGTTGAGTGTAAATCCCAGGGCGTCACCTACCAACGCTTTGGGTTGGCAAAGTGCCCTGAGCACAGCAAAATAATGAGAATATAAGAAAATACAGGCAGAGAGCAGGGTCTCCTCTGTTGCATATTATGCCGTTTAAGTAGTTCAGGGCAAACACTTGGAGATTAAAAGGTTTGCCCTTAAAACATCTTGAGGAAATCCTTACAGTGATTTTGTGCAATTCATTTTTTCCTAAGGCATTCTTAGATGAAAGTTTAGGGGAAATCTTATATAATCCCTTTCAATAGTCACTTATGACCCACTGAAGTGCATCTTTGTGGCTGTATCTACAGAGCATTTATTTTCTCATTTTCTCATTTATTGGCTGTGCCTGGGAAGTTTTACCAACCTAAAAAGTTGGTATTTGGCATCCTGCATCTTTCTAGTGTATGCACAAACAGCTCAGAGAAATCCTACTGATTCTACCTTTAAGAAAATAAGAAAATCTTAACCAAGCTTTTCAAAATTATTTTCATTTATAGTTACCTGTATAGTATATTGTGATAATGAGTTCTAGAGCAGGTCGTTGGAAATAATGCAAAAAAAAGTTTCATTTTCATTTGATAATCATTGGAACCATTCTGCATGTACTTAAGTGTTTGTTTGCATGAGGCTGTTATTAAGTTTCTTCTTGTATTCTGGGCTGATAAATTCATGCCTTTTGTTAAAATGTCAGCGTGAGCTTTCCTGTGATTCCACAGAAGCGGATTTTTTTTTTTTTTTTTTTGTTAATCTGAAAAAGCCCTGCATGCGGCAAAACGAATTTCAAGTAACCCACATGTCCATTTGCGTGCTTGTTCAAAGTCACGCAAATTGTAAGTAACTTGTGTTTTTTGGCACTCCGGCGCACAAACTGTAATTCCCTTTGTCTCATGGGAAACATGAGAATTATGGGTCATACTAAAAGCCTCTGGGTGGAATTTTAAGGTAGTTTCCTGACCTGCATGACAAAATCCCAGACGGCCGCACGGCCAATTCTAGGACAGAACACTGAGTAAAAATAGTAATGATAATGTTATGTATGTTTTCTTTTTTTCTGACCTGAATAAAAACCATTATGTAGATGAGCGCTGGAGTGGTAACCCTTCCCTCCGCCACAAAGGGGCTTGCACACTTTGATGACGATGACCAAATAAGCAAATGGCATTAATATATTGTTATTACACCAAATGCAGAATGTACAGTCTCACAGTCTGTGAGCCTCCAAAGAGAAGTGTCATTTTTTCTGTGGTGGAAGTATTCAGATCCTTTACTCAAGTAAAAGTACAAATACCACGCTGTCAAATACTCTGTTACAAGTAGAAGTCCTGCACTGAAAATGTTCTTCAGTAGGAGTGTGTAAGTAAGTAAAATGTCTTTAAAGTATGAAAAGTACTTGATGCAGAAGAATGTCAGTTGTGACTGTTTTACTGTTAAATATGATTCATTAGATTATTATGACTCATGCATTAATGTGAGAGCAGGATTTTACTGTTGTAGTTGATTTTGCACAGGACTGATGCAGCTAATGATTATTTTCATTATGTATTTATCGATTGATTGTTCTCTCCAGTAATTGATTGATTGTTCTGTTTGTAAAATAGTGAAAAATGCAGACAGAATGACAGCGTTTCACAGTGTTTGTTTTGTTCAACCAACAGTGCAAAACCAAAAATTATTACAAAACAAATAAATAATTAAAGGAAAAGATGCAAATATTCATACAATGACTTAAAAGATTATCACAATAGTTGCCCAACTAATTGTTTCAGCTGTACTTGTATAAACTGTATAAACATTAATTTGTTCAGGGATTATCGATAGATTGATCAACAATTTAAGTGATCACTAGTTGCAGCTCTAAATGCAATGAGGCAGTATCCAAACTGGGTCTTTTTATTGTCTTTTTTCTAATTTGATTTTTTTGTTTTGTTTTGTTTTAGTTACTTTTTTCCCTCTTTCTGACAGGGGTATATGGGAGGAGAAAACAGAACTGTGTGGATTGAGTGTATTTATTTTTCTCTACCATTTTTTTTGTAAACTCAACTACCATGTTATGAAGATGTAGCTACTTTGTACGTGCAGCTTGGGTTATGGGTGAGAATCCTATTCTACTGGTGGGAAAAAATGGGTAGACAAGCAAAACATCTGATAATAGCCGCCTATTGTTATGCCGATCATGAAAACAACAAAATAAAAAACTGTTTAAAAAACTTAATTTGTAAAGTAACTACTCACTAAAGCCATCATACAAATGTTGTGAAGTAAAAAGCACAATCTTTCCCTCTGAGATGCAGTGGAGTGCAAGTAGAAAGTGGAAGAAAATGGAATACTCAAGTAAAGCACAGGTTCCTGAAAACTGTACTTAAGTAAGTACTTGAGTAAATGTACTTAGTTACATAAAATCAGGGCAAGTCATAAAGTGTCAGGCTAATAAAACAATGAAGAGTGTTGATATGTTTCCGAGTTCTTAGAGGACCCAGAGAGTCTCCCAACAGTCAAGGAAATTAACAGAAAACATTGACTAAATTATAAACTGTTTGCCACTTGAATAAATTACAAAGGTACAATAAGGGACTAAATGTTCCCAGTGGAAGCTTAATATCAAACTCCTTCCCAGCAGTAATAACTCAAGTGGTCCACTTGAGGGCAGTACTGAGCTATTTTCAGAACGATGAAGCCTCTGTGTTGCTTCAAAAACAAAACAGCTCAGCATGAACTGAACTGCACATGACTAAACTTCCAATTCAGCAGCAATACAACAACAAACACTTGAACCTCTTAATGTCACAAAAAGTAGTTCAGCAAAAACTGTGCTGTCTTTACCTTAGAATTTTTAACTAATTTCTGATATGGATTATACAAGTTATCATGTGCAATATTACTTTTCTATAATGTTTAATATCATGTCTTTCTAATAAGTGCAATACTACTTTTTTATTATTATTATCATGTACAACATTATGTTTAATGTTGTGTAATATGTATGTTGATTATCTGGTGCAATATAACATTTTATTACTTTCAATATCATTGCCAGTATTACTTTATCTATTTTAGTTTATTTTAATTCAATTTTTACTTAACTTATGTTACTTGCAGTGTGCATTAGACACAGTTTTTTTTTTTAAATATTTATTCCTCATACAGATTATGTTTAATACTCTGTTGTTGTTATTCTTGTTGTTACTGCTGTTACCTTATCTTATCTTATAGTAATAAATGTCTGCTGCTGATCAGATGGCACCTCTATGCAGAAAATGCAGAAAAATAAATAAAATGATTTGAGTTGACTTTATTCTGTGTTAATGGATTAATAAACTGAAAGAAAACTAATTGCCAGCAGTTTTGATAATTAATTAATAATTTTTTGTTATTTTTCTTTAAATATCAAAACATTCCCTTGTGTCAGTTTGTCCTGTGTGAATGTTTGCTGTTTTATATCAGTGTAAACTGTAATTTTTTGGATTTTGGACTGTTAGTTGAACAAAACAAGATATTTGAAGACAACAGTTTGTTACTGACGTATTTTAAAGGGCATTTTTCACTATTTTATGACATTTTATAGATTGAATTATTAATAGATTGAGAAAATAATCTGATTAATTGATAATGAAAATAATAATTGGTCGCAGCTCTAAGAATGATAGAAGTGACTGTCATTTTAACTTCTTAATGATACAAAAACAATAAAAGCTGTGCTGTCCTCTACCTCTGAATTCTCAACAAACAATGAACAACAACAATAACTGGTGCTGATCAGAGAGTACTCCTAATCACTCAATAAAATAAAATAACACTCTAGTACCACTTTTTCTGTATTAGATTATTTTGAATAATGTTGAATTTTGGACTTTTAGTTGAACAAAACAAGATATCTGAAGACATCAGTTTGGACTGATGAATTATAACAGGATTTGTTCACTATTTTATGACATTTTATAGATTAAATGATTAAAAAAATACTATGGAAATATTCAACAGATTAATCAATAATGAGAATAATCGTTGGATGCAGCCTGAAGCATATTAAAAATAACTGTCACTTTGTAAACCTCTCATACATATTTAAAGCCAACATGACACATGAAGAGGAAACGGAGCCCTGTAATCAATGTTCAGCGGATTCCTTTGAGTTTGGCTGTTTGTTTGTGTCACTTCAGCTCTGAACGCACACGTGCAAGTGTCTGCTGGAGGGGATGAAAGGTAGCTGACGTCAGATCTAGTTGGCATGCCAACTCAGAGAATGGAGCTCACATCTGAAAAACAGAGCAGCTGCAGCAGTTTTAGTGAAACAAAAGAGGATGAAGGCTGCACACATACAACAGCTTTGAAGGATTTTTCTACATGTCTGCCATCCCATTACCTGATGTTAAACAGACTAAAACTTTGTCTAAATGACTATCAGTAACTACATGTAATAAAACTGACAAATTATTCAACTCCACGTTAGTTTAACATGATATTTAAAAAAAAAAAAAAAAAAAAAAAGCCCCTTTTTCCCTCCAAAGACACAAAGGTGAGCCACAGTTGGAAAGTCTTTGTTGAAAACGCAACACAATGCCATGGTAACATTAGAGGGGGTTACCCAGGAAACCACCGTTGCCATGGATACTGCATCTCAAGGCGGGCTCAGCGCGCAGGAGGCGGGACGTTCCGCACGTTCTCCCTCCTTTCCATGCACACTGTTTTCGTCCTGTCGTCACTGAGCATATGACCTCAAATACACAATTATTCACACTTTACACACTTCACACCCTCCTCCCGCTGCTTTGGACTAAATATTCGATATTTAGTTAAAGGTTATTAGATGAGATTTAGAGTCGGGATCACTTAATTTCCGTTTTATTTAATATATTAATATAGGCTATAGAGGCAGTTCTGAATAAAAATACAATTTTACGAAAAAAGCTCGAGTCATTATATAATTTATGATAAGCGTTTCACACCACTCTGTGTTATTACCTGAATAATAATCTCAGTCCAACATCTCGACAGGTTATGATATTAAATATAACCTAAAACAGGCATTTGGCTATATGAATTACCATACTCTATTCATTACATTACTGGACAATTAAACTTTCTTCTTTCCACGAAGCACAAAGACGTCGTATTTTTTATATATTTTTTGGACTGGCGAATAGATGCAATATAGTCGACTACGCTACACGTGTATGCCAATCATCAACACCAACATCTGTCGCATAAACATCAAGATATGTAGGCATCGTGTGGCGCTATACACTGCAAAAACATCTGTTTTAACAAGCCAAAACCTTTGAATTACATGTTTTATTTCAGGTCGAAATTAATACTTTTCCAGTTCAAATGGATCATTTTAATACTCCAAACGTGTGAAACTACTCTGGAAACAATAGGGGAGACCGGGAGCAAGTGTAACACTTTTCTCAATTTCATCATTTTCATTTTGTGATATAAGAAATGTAAATACACTAATTAATATTATTGTCATATTTTCACTAATAAGGTCAAGTCTATAATATTACATTTAATGTAAGGAGTCAGAGTGAGAAGTCATTGGTGGTGGTGGTGGTGGTGGTGGTGGTGGGGGGGGGGGGGGGGGGGTCCATATTAACCCACTCTCTAATACAAGCTCACCTCAAAGTAATCACATTACTGATGTGGTATCTAATAATGCTGCTTAAGATTTTATTAATAAATATGTTTAAATTCTTTTAGGTGTCAGGCATAATATGCATTCAAAGCACAAATCTTCCATTTTTGCAGAAGAGACAGTTATTCTAGTGGTGACTAGATTTTCATTATTTGAATTGAGTTAAAAGTAATTTTACATTTAAGTTCAGTCAAATATGTTCATTTCTAACAAAAGTATGTTAGCACAGACAAAGTGCTAACACTAGGTCATGTGTAGGGAAGTTAATGACTAATCATTAATTGATTAACCATCATTAAGAATTTAACCAATTAAAAATGTATTCATCAATAATTAATCTAGGAATGCCAGTAATTGCACCTCATTTATCATTGTTTTGTCTAGTGTAGCCATTTGTTGAATAAGAAAACTTAAACCTAAAATGAGAGAAAAAATGAAAAAATGAAATAAGTTGTAGAAATTATTAACGGAGCAACAGATTGTTAACATTTGCAACTATCAGTTAAAGAAAATAAACAAAATTTGCAACCCTAGTAATGTGGTAACACTGTGTCACAATTACCCTCAATCTTGTAGCCATGATAAAACTCGTATGGTAGCTAGCAACACCTACATTAGCATAGTTTATGCATTTTAATTTTTAACCAATAACCTGAGATCAAAGTGATATAAGTTTAGATTTGCAGAAATCTAAACTTAAGACAGCAGAAGTAAAATACTGAACATCCAAAAAGTAACTTTCATACCTCGCAATCATTTTTTTGTTAGAAACTTCTGCTGAGGTGAAATGATCCTGCTCCTGTTCCACAGGCAGAGAGAGAATCCTACTGAGCATGTGCAGACTTAGTCTTAGACTCACTCTAGTTTGTTTCTGATCAGAGTAACTGATAGGTGTGCCACAATTTCGATATTAAATCGAAAATCGAGCGAAATACAACTGAAATTAAAGGCAGAATCACAACTCTCCCCGTATTTTTTTCCTCTCCACCCTACCTATGGCATCCGGCGGGTGTCTGAAGAAAAAAAAAACAACACTTCGAAGACGACACGGCATAGCTTAAGAGCCGTTATTATTACACTTGATATCATATAGACTACTTTTTTAAAGAGGAATGTGAAAATCTAAATGACAGCTGTCAGGGCATAAAAACAATAATCGTTGATCTTTACAAATAAAGACTCGATAGTCTAACAACGACATAGGTATCAGCGCAAAAAAAAAGTTTAAATCGCAAATTGAATTGAATTGTGGCCTTAAAAATCAAAAGTCAAATTCATGGATTTGGAGAATTGTGACACCCCTAATAATTGAGTAATTGCCCCTTGTTACAATTGCCCCCAGTCTCCCCTAAAATTATAGTTTCTCATTTGTTTAAATAAAATAAAGATAAATGACTTGTTAAAACGAACGTTTATGCAGCGTTCCTCCACAGATATGGACTGACACGTTACGATTGGCTATATATATAAAAATAATATTATAGCTACTGTTTCTTCATGCTCCATAAATGATCATTATCTGGAGTTCATTTACACGTCTGTGAAGATCTTTTTGATGTTCACGCAGTTCTGGTTGTTCTCGGTGCTGAAGTTGGGCTGTTTGAACGCACTGTTGATGCCCTCCTCTATCACCATGTACTCTGACTTGCTGAGGGACGAGGAGCTGCACGACCTCCTCAGCTCCTCGGAGGGGAGGTGCTCGCAGCTGCCCGTGTGCGCGTACTGCGGGTGCTCCTCTCCGTCAGTCTCCCTGTGGTAAAAGTAGTTGAAATTGGACACAATCACTGGCACGGGTAAGGCAATGGTCAGCACGCCTGCTATTGCGCACAGAGACCCCACTATTTTCCCTCCGATGGTGACAGGATGCATGTCTCCGTATCCCACCGTGGTCATGGTGACCACTGCCCACCAGAACGCGTCTGGGATGCTGGTGAAACTGGACGAGGGGTCGTCCGCTTCTGCAAAGTAAACCGCGCTGGAGAAGAGAATAACTCCGATGAAAAGGAAGAAAATGAGCAAGCCGAGCTCCCTCATGCTCGCTTTCAAAGTCTGTCCCAAAATCTGAAGCCCCTTTGAGTGTCGTGACAGCTTAAAGATGCGAAAGACCCTCACCAGCCTGATCACCCTCAGGATGGCGAGGGACATCGCCTGCTGGCCGCTGTTGGTCTCCCTCTCGGCCAGCTCGGTCCCCAGAGTGATAAAGTAGGGGATTATAGCAACAATGTCGATGATATTCATGATGTTTTTGGAGAAAGAAGTTTTGCTGGGGCAGGCGAAGAACCTGACCAGCAGCTCGAAGGAGAACCAGATGATGCACAGGGTCTCTATGACAAAGAAGGGGTCTGTGAAGGGGCTCTGTGCGTACACACGGGTGCCATTGACCACGGGTGCCACTGTGGCTTGCTCCCTCTCATCTCTGAACTCAGGCAGAGTCTCCATGCAGAAAATAACTATAGAAATCAAAATAACGAGCACTGAGACGATGGCTATCCCTCTGGCTGGCCCTGAGCTCTCAGGATACTCAAACAGAAGCCAAACCTGCTTCTGGAAATCATTTTTGGGCAAAACGCGCTCCTCTTCTTTGATAAACCCCTCATCATCCCGGAATTTCTCCATGGCCTCCTCCCCGAGCTGATAGAAGCGGATCTCCTCGGAGAAGATGTCAATGGGGACGTTAACAGGTCTCCGGATGCGCCCCCCTGACTGGTAGTAGTACAGGATGGCATCAAAGCTGGGTCTGTTCCTGTCAAAGAAGTACTCGTTCCTCAGCGGGTCAAAGTAGCGCATCCTCTTCCTGGGGTCCCCCAGCAGCGTGTCTGGGAACTGGTTGAAAGTTTTCAGCTGCGTCTCGAAGCGCAGACCCGAGATGTTGATCACCACCCGCTCGCAGCATCCTTGCTGGCGGCCGCGCTCGTATCGATCCACGGACAGGTGAGGCGCCGACAGCACGGCGGACTCCTCCAGCATGTTTTCCACCGTCATGACGCCCCTCTCCGCCTCATCACCCCGGCTGTCAGTCGAGCTCCTGCCCCTGTGCCTGGCTCTCTGGTTCACACTGTAGGTCTGGTCATCCATACAGGTGGTTTTCGGTGTGGAGGGGCAGAGTGCGCCGCGCCACGCCACGCCTCTCCCAGCCAGCCGAAGCCTACAGCTTTGAAGAGCTGCGGCCGACGACACTCACATCTCCTCTAACCATCAGCCCTCTGCGCGGATCTATCTATCCATCCACACGCTGAACTGAAGCGCTGCGCTCCACTCTGCCTTTTTTTTTTTTTTTTTTTTTTTTTTTTACACACACGTCGACACCCGCCCACGGCGCGCATATGTCTGACATACGTCCACAACCCGCCGAGGAGGAAATTAACTTGACACTTAATGTCGAGCACACACCTTCATTCAAGAGCAGTGGAACAAAAGCACTCGATGAAATTACATCCACACCTGTTTGATCCAAGTTGGATTATCTCTCTGTGAGCTCTTACAGGTTTTATATCACAGTGTATACACGCAGATATTAAGGCTGAAGGCATTTAAAGCGCAAATTCTATCCAGTTTACCTCAAACAAAAACGAAAATAACCGAAGAACAGACATTCAGGAGCAAAATTACAGGTTACAGGTGTCTGACACAATCATTGCCAGATTTCTTTGCAGACACAAACCACGTTGTCTAAGGTAGGTGGTTCTTTGCCCCCATGGGGAAATGTCTCTCATAGCAGCAGAGATATGTAACGGAAGAGGAAAACAGGATAGAAAATAAGGGGGAAAAAATCTACTTAATACAATAGGGCAGCAACTAACGATTAGTTTCATTGTTCAATAATCTGTCAACCATTTTCTTGATTAATCAAGCAGTTGTTTGGTGAGTAAAATGTTAGAAAATGGTGAAAAATGTCAGTCGGTGTGTTTTTCTCCACAACCCAGAGAGACTAAAGGCACCAGACAATATTCACATTTAAAAAGCTGAAATCAGATGGATTTGTTACATAAAAAAAGACTAAAGATTATCATAACAGTTGGTGATTAATTTAATTGTTGACAAGTAATCGATTATTGGATTTATCATTGCAGCTCTAGAATAGTGAGTGAAAACAGTGCACATCAAAATGCATAGTGAAGTATAAACTAAAGAAAAAAATAAACAGTGCAAAAGACAGTGTGCATCAATTAAACAGAAAGTGTGAAAAGAAAACAGCAAAAATATAAAAAAGCAGTGCACAGATTCCATGTGGATTGCTATGAAATGTGACGTATAAAAAAAACATTTAGAAATCTAAAGATAACAGAAGACTTTCAAAACAAAATGTGTAACTGTGAAGTTCACTCCTCCTCAGGTTGTGTCAGACTCCAAAATCCTCAGGCACAATACAGAGGACATGACTGCAGTGGCTCTGCTCCTGACCATTATGTGAAAATATTGGTATACAGAAACTTCAAGCTAAAAATATCACAAATAATCATGAGGAATCATGAGGAAAGTACAAAGTGAATATATGTGACAGAAAAATAGATATTCAGGAGCAATATCATCTGTTGCAGTGTGTGTCTGCAAAAAAAAGTCTCCCCACGATTGAGTCTAGCACCTTTGACACAGACCAAACAATGCTGTCACCAGTCATTTCTTCACTTTTCCCCCAGAAACTGAGCTGATGAAATCGTGTTTTTCGGGGAAACTGACAACAGAGAGCTGCGCTGTGAATGTCAAGATATTCACTGTCCAAACCCACTGAATAAAAACCGAATATTTAATTGCTCATTCTTTGGGTCTTTGTGTTTCATGTCCTGTTGGGGGGCTGTTGCTCTCCATGGTGCTGAAATCAACACGCACTCTCTTCACCAAATGAGTGCCGAGTTTTGTCATGTGCACAGTTCTTGTGTGTGTTCGTCTAAAGATGCTCTTTCCCGGATATTGTCCATAGACCACAGAGGCCTCGGGATCAGTCACCTCATTTCCACTCTTAAAAAAAAAGCCTTTCCGCCATGTGGTGATACAATCGCCTCAAAGAAGTGTCTCAAGTGTCGGCCTGTGTCACAGCTGTGATTAATGACGAAAATGCAAAATCAGTGTTGTTTGTAATTCATAGTGACAGGCCTCATCAAAGGCGTCTGTCACTGTCCATGCATTTTAAGAGCACGTGCACGGGGTTAATGAGTTCAAATGGGATTCAAGTCTTATGCACAATCTGCTCTTTTTTTAAATTTTATTGTGTAAGTCTGGCTTTTAATTTCAACATGGCAAACAGAGAAGGAAGAGCTGAGCCGACTTTCCATCCTAATATGGAAACATCTAGTACTCGACTATGAACATACTCACAAAATCCTCTTAAAGCGGATGACACTGATCTAGAAAACCTATTGACCTCTTTTGCGCTGCATGAAAAAAAAATAGTTCTAGGGCATGGGAAAACCTCTCACCATCAGGAGCACTATTTATAAAAAGAAAAGCAGACTTTAGCGGTACAACAAACCGAGGTAATAAATTTTAATAGCCTGTGTTTAAAAATATCAAGACTAAATAAACAAATCCTGCAACTTTATTTTAGTTAAAGGGATAGTACGGATTATTTAAAGTGGGGTTTTATGAGGTAGTTAGTGACAGTCAGTGTGTTACCTACAGTAACACACTGACACGCCCCCAGTTTGGGGAAGCAGAGAGGAGCACCAGCAGGGGAGCTAAGCAATGTTCTGCTATGGACGGGGTCAGCAACAAAAGGTATTTTAGCCACTTAATAAAGAACAGTTTAAGTACACGCCATATTTAGAATATTTTCACTGCTTTATCATGCTGTCAGACAGCCTTTTATGACGGGAAACCGCCATTTTAAAAGCCAAATATTGCTTTATCCAAACCAACCAAACTCCACAGACGAAATCAGTACCTTGCAGATCACAGGACTCGCTGGTCTTCTGCTGCCTTGATCAGTTAGTTTGTTTGCGTTATTGTGTGACTTCGGTGATTTAAAAGGATAGTCACACAAGTCACACAACAACACAAACAAACAAACACAAACTGATCAAGGCAGCAGTAGACCAGCAGCTCCTGTGTTGTGTGAGGTAAGTGAGAGTTTGGTTGATTTGTTTGAGTGATATTTGGTTTAGTTAACAGTGGCTTCCCATCAGAAAAGGCTGTGTGACAGCAAAGTGAAGTGGTAAAAATATTCTAAATATAAACTACACTTAAAATGATTTTTTTATGAACCCTTTTTTAAGTGGCTAAAGTACCTTTTATTGCTGACCCTGTTAGTCATTGCCCCTTCCCTGCTTTTCCTAACCGGAGGCGTGCTGACCAGCATCTACTGTAGATAATATGCTGACTTTTGATAAGAACCTCATGAAGACCACTTCAAAAAACTCAAACTATACCTTTAATGTCTTCCTTACTAGCTGAAGCACCACAATAATTGAACCCCTCCAGTTACCCAAGGACCTGAGAGTACCATGGGACCTTTATGATGCGCAGGATTTTCAAAATACCGCTGTAGAGTCCGAACTGCCCACATACAACCCACCCTACCAATAAGATTTTCCCACCATGTGAGCTCAAAAGTATTAATTTAACTACGAAAAAAAAAGATACATTTCTGAGATAATTAGCAGACTTTTGAAACATCATGTAGCCTAATTTTAGTGTAATTGTGGTGTTAACTCCTCCTCAGGTTGACAGATCCCTAATTTCTCAGCCACGATCACAGCGTGCTTTAAATAAACAGAACAAAATGTGAGATGATGAAGAAACTGCAGTCAACACTGTGGTGATAACAACGTTCAGCACGTCATACTTTATTTCAGCACATTTTTGTATGTGTGTATTCACTTTGTACTCTCCTGGGTTATTTATGGTACTTTTAGCCTGAATTTATTCCACACGGATATTATCACATAATACTCAGGAGCAGAACCGCTGAAATCATGACCTCAGTAATGTGGTAATAAGTGGTAGACCTCCATACTCTTGAGTTCAGTAAAAGTCAACTTTTTTTTAGACTAGTATGTAATACTGGTGTGTCAGAGCCTACAGTTGACAAACAGCTCTTGTTCGTCATTCTCACTCCAGTTGTGTTTTGTCTCTGCAGCCCAGAGGTGAAGTGACCTTTCCTTCTTTGGTCAGATCTGAGCCTCTTGTTATTTTCCACACAGGCTGAAACTCTTTGTAGTCCATTGTAGACAGATGTATTTAATAAAGGTTAATACAAGACTGCAAACAGACGAGTAAAATAGTTGAGAAAGAAAGAAAGAACACCACAGTGCTCTTGTTAGATAGGGATAAGAAAAAGATGGCAGAGTTTCAAGTTAGAGAAAACAAGTTAAAAACATTCCAAGTAACACAAACATACAAAATAGAATAACTAGTTTGCCAATCCAGCCTGATGCCATCTTAGTTAGAAGACCGCTTGACCCGAACCGTGTGAGGCAGCTGGATTAACAAGATCACACAGGAATTCATCTTGACAGGCTTCAAGTTATGCACTTGTGGCCAAACCACAGTGGTGTGAACCGATCAGTGGCCAGTGAGCGAATACTGTCAGCCACAGCTGTAGTTTAGGTGTGACAACAACAAAAAGCAAAGCAACAATTTTGGCTCCTACAGAAGTTAACGCTGATTCTGCAATAAAATCAGTTATATCAGAAGTGGAGAATATTGCTGTATTGAAAGAAGAGCAAAGAACAGCACTGAAGGCTTTTCTCGATGGAAAATATGTTTTTGCTCAACTCCTGACTGGTTCACTTATCTGTGGTTTAAGTCAGCCTGTGACAGACAGATTCATCCAATCACCTGTCAAGTATTTTTTGAAAGTGCCTGCCCTTTTCCAAACAGTTTCCAAGGACGACTTCTCAGATGGGTCTGTATTCTGGTGCGTCAGATTACAATTATACCCTGACCTCCACCCCTCCGACCCAACAGACGTGAACCAGGTTTCACAATAGAGCTGACACAATTTGTTGGTTAGTCAGAAAGTGAATCAGCAACTGTAACAGTTATGTAACTTATTATTTACATCACATTTTCTCCATTGTGATAATTCTGCTGCTTCTCTGTTTTATATCTTTGTAAAAGGAGTATCTTTCGACTTTTTAACTGTTGGTCAGACAAAACAAGACATCTGAAGTTGTCAGCTTTGATCTGGGGATTGGGGACTATAGTGGGCATTTTCCACTAGTTTCCAAATTATTAATTGAGAAAACAATATGCATATTAATTGATAATGAAAACAATTATTAGTTGCAGCGACATATTTCATCATGTGTGTTAACTACATCCACACACAGACACAAATGAGACTGTTGTTACTATATTATTAAAATGCTGATAGAAGGGACAGTACATCATCTCTCTTAAATCATTACTTTGTGAATTGATTTTGTAGATACAAATGTCATTATTGATTCTGTTCATCTGTCCACTTCTTTATCTATTCCTGATCAATTGTTTTGAGCTGACTGTAGCCTGAGAGCTAGCTTTAGCAACAGTCTGTCTGTCATCATCTCAAATGGAAGAAATGAGAGAATGTTTGTGCAATTTTCAACTTTCATATTTACCCTCTGTATCGGATGTACTGCCTGGTTGGGAAGCACTGGCACACTGTGCATTGTGTTTAAGCCCATCTTGCGTAGAAAGATGTTTCAGCATATTGCTGGTGTTTCCAATCTGACTTGAAATGATCATTTTACAGACATTACAACTGTTGCCTTCTTTCTTCATGAACTGAAGCAACGCTCTGGCCCATTTCTTCCTCTCTGCCATGACTCCTCCCGATGCAGCTTTCCAGCAGCTTGGACACATGAGGGACATCATTGTTTTGCAATGTACAACTGTCAGAAAAATATGCCAGCATCAATAAAAGGAATTAAAAAGCTAGGCCACACAAGATTCCACTGGACAATTTGTAACTGGTTCTCAATGGCTCCGGTTCTCAAGTGCCTTCCCTATTAATTGCTTTGCACTATAAACTATCTGGTCCTTATGAATTACATAAACTTATGTATTTTCATATTTAAAATCGCTTTAGCTAAAGCAGGATAGACACAGAATTACTGCAATACTAAGGTGATCCAGATGGCAAGGCCTTTAAAATAGTATATACATTTTAGAGTAAAGTTCTTGTTTAATCTCGGTGCTTGCTTAACTCACTGTCTAGTTGTCTGGTAATTTTTAGTTGGTGACCGTTTCTTTCTAATCGCCATCAGCACCACACAGACACACCTGCTCATCCAATCTCTGCCTATAAATCTGACAAACATTAAAAAATTGGTCCTTTGCAGCAAGAAAATCATGCTGCTACTAACAACCTCCCAGTAGTTGCATCTCAGTAGGCTTGGAAAGTTTTGTCTGGGTTTTCGTCTCCATGGTAACAAAACATAAAGTGTTTTGTAAAAAAGTAAAGGAGTTAAGTTGAAGAAGTTACATAATTTCCGGTCCAACTCGTGCAGGAGCGAGTCGACCAGAGACTATTTTTCACATTCCCGCTGAGGAATGAACATGTTACATATCAGGATGAAAAGGAAGCTTGCTGAGGGTTTTTTTTATCTGTGTGTCGACTACAAGGCCACTTATCAAACACAGAAGAATCAGCGCGACAAGAAAGGGACGGATATAAAGCTTACAGACCCTGGGCAGGAGAGACACTTTCATTTTATAACGACACTCATTATCAAGCAGCCTTTGGCTCCAACACCTCCTGCTCCCTCTTTGTTTCTTTCATCCAATTCACTCTCAAGTTAAACATAATAGATTCAAATTACATTTAAATACCTCTGGGTCATGACAGCAGGGTCTGAGCCTGTAAACACAGACTGATGAGAGATGATAAGCTCATTCTGCACTCTTAGAAATAAAGGCACCAACTGGAAGCATCAAGTCTTCTTCAGCTTCTCCCCACAGGAAAACCCTTTTTGGTTCCTGATAGAATCTCTTTAAAGATTCTTTTCATGGCCCTTTTCCAATAAAATTATTTCTGGTTCTTGAACTGGTTCTGTTCATGAGCTGTGGAACCTTGGTGCTATCTCGTGAACCAGGCCACATTTCCACCAGTTTTGAGTTGAACCATTGTAATCAGAGGGCATTACAGAATACACAAAAAAATCTGAAGAGCACCAACAAAGAAAACCTGATATGTTTGGTTCCAGCTTGGAACCAAGTTTTCAAGTTCTGAACCAATCTATTTTTGGTGAAAATGCTTGGAACAGTTCAAAATTAGGTGCTTGAACCAGAAGGTGGCTGGTTCCATGTCCAGGCCTGTCAGAGAGTTCTACTTAGAACCCAGCATAAAGGGTTATACCTAGAACCATCTGTGAAAGGTTTCACATAGAACTCTCTATGAGAGGTTCCAGGTAGAACCCTTCTGTGGTGTAATGGTTCCACCCAGAACCCCCTCTGAGGGTTCTATGAAAAACTTTCCACCCTTCTGGGTGCTAAACCACCCCAGGGGTTCTACTGAGAACCTTTAATTTTGCAAAGGTTTTATCTAGAAGCCACCCAGAGGTTTCTACCAAGAACATTTTAATATTCCAAGGGTTTTAGCTAGAACCTATCCAGTGGGTTCTACTAAGAACCTTTTTATACTGCAAAGGTTTAATCTAGAACACATCCAGGGGGTTCTACTGAGAATCTTTGTATATTATGGTAAAAGAACCCTTGACAAATCCTTGAGGAAATCTTTCTTCCAAAAAGGGTTCTTTGAATGAAAAGGATACTCAGTGGAACCTTCAGTCTTACAGAGAATCCTTGACAAACCCTTTCTTCAAAAAAGGGTTCTCCAGAAGCAAATGGTTCTGGGCAGAACCTCAGCCCTTCAGGAAGAACCCTTGTGGAACCCTTATTTCTAAGAGAGTAGATTGAGATGAACTGTGTGTTTTGGTTGGCTTCAGAGCTCAGATGAACCTCTGAGGGTCGGGATGATAATAATTGATGGCTGGAGGAGCAGACAGTCTTCTACATGCAGTCAGAGTGCTTTCCTGATTACATTGTTAAGAGACTGAAAGCATGTGTGCCTCTGTGGGTTTAACACAGAGAGAAAAAAAACCCCAGCGTGCCGTGTTATAATGTAATTCCCATGCAGATACCATCAGTACAAGAGCCAAGGTGTCAGACTTGATATCAAGTCTATTTTCTGAACAGTCACGACACTACGGGTGATTTATTTTCTTTGTAAACATGAGCCCAACACATTCCCTCGACACTGACCTTGCTGTACACACACCTATATGTCCAATCTCACATGCATTCATAAATGAGTAATAGTTTTCATTCCACAAGGTCATTCAGTCCACTTTCTCCACCATTTTCTAGCTCATTCTGTTGGCTGCCTGCTGAGGATAAAACAGGCCTATTACGTGTCCAAACCTCTGGAGCTGAAGGCAGCTAAAGATAGACTTTTTATCAGTCTGGGAAGCTAAAAAATGACTTATTAACTCTGGCAGAAGCTTTAATTTTAAGTGACGTTAAAAATGACATTGTGCGTCTGGTCTGGAGGGAGACGAGGGCATTTGATATAATAATCCCTTCCAAAAAGATCTTAACTGCATTCTTCATTCTTCAACATTGTGTCGGGGAAAAGAGGGCTGGTTTCCATCAAAAGTGACAATGTTTGGACCGCTCTTTGAGTAATGAGGAGCAAGGCTTTTTCTCTGTCTGTTCAGTCTGGCTGACAGGCGCACACACACACACTGACTGATCAATACAGGCAGAGGGAGAGAGACCAGCGTCTATCGATCGCTCATGCATTGGCTGTGATCCCTGCCAGCGCAGAATCATTACGCACTCACATTGTCCGCTGCCACAGCTAACAGGAGTCAAGGTGAAGGCCAAGGTCATAAATAAAGCAGCAACACTTTTCTTGCAGCAGCCAGGCGAGGGGTTAAATGAGAGCTGTAACTGTTGATTTCTTTTTCAGTCAATATCGTGTAAAATACTGAAACCTAGTTGACAAATCCAGTCTAACCAACTCAGGGCAATAAATAAACAACCTAATCAATCTCTCGCTCTGATCAATCTCTTGTCAAGATTTGAAGCAGCCAGGCGATGGGGTTGAAAGGGCATTGTAACTGTTGATTTCTCCATATCTCCTTCAGTCAATATTATGTAAAATACTGAACCCTCATTGACAAATTTAAACCAATTAACTCAAGCCAAATGATAAACATCATAATAAATCTATTAGACAATAAAAACCCTGTCTCCTAGAAATTACATGCTAAATTATTTTTGACAAATTATGTATGTGTTACATACGCACTGCCTACCTATTTGTACTGAACACGTGGCGTAAAGAGGTAGTTGGGTGGGTGGTGAGTGTACAAAGCGTAGAACTTGTGCATTAAGGCATTTGTCCTGTGTGGTTTACGAAAGGTTTGTGGTTTTGGTGAAAAATTAATACATTAAACACATTATTCAGTTTTGTGTTTCAAGTCAGTCATAGTTTTTCATCAAGGCGTTTGTCCTGTGTGGCAAGCACTCTTTTTCCAAGATGGCTGCCACTTCCATCTCAGGGATGCTATTTTAGGTTCATTGTGTAGAATAGTCCCATATGAATGATCCTGTTATCATATCAAACATTGTTGACCACATAAAAGCCCATTTTATTACCTTAGAATGGCTAAGAAGCTTCTTCTGCCACCTGAGTATTCAACAGGGGGTCCACAACCCCTTACGGGTCCTCAGAGTTACTGCAGGGGGGCCACCAAAGTATTGTTTGATCTTTTTTGTCTGAAAATACACATTAGCATGAATCCAACATATTATTAGCAAAGATAAAATGTCCCATTCATAAAAAAAACTCCTCAATCATCATCATGTGAGCTAGCTAACTTAGTAAGTCACTGCTGTGTAACTGTGGCAACCATCAATTACAGTGAGCACTCCGTCCCTAATCTCAGGCTTGTTTGGGTCCCAGGAAGACACCAAATTTCTCTTTTGGGTCTCAAGCTGAAAAAGTTTGGGTTCTCCTGGTTTCAACATCTCAGTTTGGCCTGCTATCATGCTAATCACTGAAGAATGCGCAACTGCATAAAACACAAAGAAGGCTGATGGGAATGTCATTAGTTTTACAGGTACTTGGTCATACACTAGAGCAGCTGTTCCCAAATGATGTGCTGAGGCACACTGGTGTACTGTGACGCAAGTGCAGGTGTGCCTTGGGATTTTGTGACAAATGTACATTATTAGTGCAATATACAACTGTAAAAAAAATGTTCTGAATGGATTTTTGATTTACCATATCAGTACTTTGTACATACTCTTTTTCCAACACAGAGGAAAATTCTACATCCTAAAAAATCCTTTAAAAATCTGCAGTCTTTAAAAATCCAGTTTACTGCTGTTTGCACTGCTGCATTCTGATTGGTTAGTAGGCTACTCATTGCCTCCGTTGGTTAGGTTGGTTATAGAAGTTATTTTGCACATATATGAATGTAGGTGTGCCCTGCCTTGAGATTTTGGTTTGCCCTTTGGTGTGTCAATAAGTTAGGGTTAGGGTTAGAAATTACAATGAAATAATCAGCGATGTAAAATTATGATGATGGCATTCAGTGAAAAAGGAATTACCAAAGTCATTTCAATTCATCCTCTTGAATGTCTGTAAAGACAAATCCATCCAGCAGTTGTCAAGATAATTTCACTCAAAACCAAAGCATTTGTCAACCTGGTGTTTCATAATCTGGGAACCAGGAATGTCTGTAAACAATAGACCTTTTGGGCGGATGTTTGGCTCAGTTGGTGGAGCGTCCAACCCATGTATGGAGGCTGTCGGTCCTCTGCAGCTCCCGCCCTTTGCTGCGTGTCATCCCCTCTCTCTCTGCCCCGTTTCCTGTCTGCTCTCTGGCTGTCCTGTCAAATAAAGGCAAAAATGCCCAAAAAATAATAAAAAAACAAACAAAAAAACAATAGACCTTTTTATTACTGCAGCCATATTGATATGAAACAGCAGGGTAAACACAGGTGTTACCAATAATACTAATTAAGGTTCTATTACAAGCATGACAGCAGCACTCTGACTCTGTTTGACCTGAATTGAATGGCCTGTTTTGTGCAAATCCATCTAGGAGATGTCAGGTTATCTCACTGAATAAATGGTGGTGGCACGAGGGGAAAAGTCAGGGGATCACCAAAGCAATTCCAGTAGGGACCACAAATGTCATGGCAATCCATCTAACAGTTGTTGAGGTATTTCAGTCTGGACCAAAGTGGTGAACTGACCAACAGGCTGACACTGTCATCCACAGCCATGTGTGGCTAAAACCAACATTAATGATGCTTTACTTTGTTACGAGCGGAGACTGTCGGTTTACTCTTTATGTTCAATAGTTCAGGGTGCTTTATGTTCCTGTCAGATTGTATTTAAGATTGTAAATTAATAGTATATGAATGTAATTTCTCAGAGACAGGGCTGTAAGAAGGGATACAATAGTGGTTTTCTGTTTATGGGTCACAGTATTTGTTATGTTTAAGCTAAGATTTTGGATTTGACATGCTGTATGCTTCAGTAAGTCTCACCACCAAGGAAATGTGAGCAGCTGCTGCCACAGCGATGCATAAAATAAGCGTGACACACATGGAGGACAACGAGGGAATTAAACTCAGAATCTCATCAACTTCTGTGCCTTAATGTTATGGTTGTGCTTGAAAAACAAACACACAAAACACAGGCAGCACAGACATGCCACTTACCAGCACATATTTATATATAGTGCATAATTATGTTTGCACGCACACACGGAGGCAGAGGCCAGACAGCACAGACTTTCCGAGACAAACAAGTACAGACGGAGAACCAAAAATGAAACCTTTGTCCTGGAACACAAATCCCATAACTGAATAATAAATACTTCTGATTAGCATCATCTGACCTTTAACAACACAGGCAGCATCAAATATGAATTTTTATCAGGGTCCTCTCAACTCAAACTGGCATTTGAGGTACAATCGTGAGCAGAAGCCGCGCTCTCCTCAGGGATGTGACAGGATGTGATGTAAGTATTCAGAATTACAGAGCCAGATATGACATGTGACGCGGTACATGTGTCGTTGCTATTCCAAACAGCATCCCTGCAGTGAAATGTGAAGGTCGTTGGCAAGGAGGGGAGGGCGTATGTCGGGGGAAAGATCCAGCCTCCTGGATTAGAGATCCCTGGGGAGAACGAGCTCCCTGGCCCCTGCATGACATGCTGTCACACTATTAGATTGGTGGGGCTACACGTAAAGACCCCCATGAGCATTGGACCATCACTTTATGTCTGACCTGAGAGGAGTTAGTTCTCAGTTGCACAGAGACTGAAAGCATGGGCCTGGGTGCTAATAATGTCTCTTCAATTGACTGTGGACTGAGCTCGGCCATTTTTTGTCATAAGGCTGATGGGCAGGAAAAGATGAGGCTGAAGAGGAAAAGATGGGGCTGACTAAATCACAAGAGGATTGTAGACCCTCTGGAGCTCACTTCAATCAGTGACGTGTGTTTAATTGTTGTTTTTTTTATCCAAAATAGGATCAGAATGAGTCAAAACCTGAACGAGTTTTAATCACCACATCCACAAAAATATTCAGGAATCAAACCTGATGCTCACATACAATGCAAAATTATTAAGACTGCTTCTATTTTCATTATCAATTTAAGTTGAGATGTAGTGAAAAATGCCTTTTAACATTTTTAGACCACATCCCCTGCCATACTGTGCATCTATTTAACAATATATGCCAAAAAATACCAAAAATCAATTTTCATTTTGTCCAGCTTCAATCTGAGTGACAGTTTCTGCTAACTGCCGTTAGCAGGTAACAGAGCCGGGCACAGCAGCCTCCCAGTGAACACAACCAGGCTGGCACCAATCACAGCCTCTGAGACTAACAATGGAGTTTTCTGATGGGAAAATAGCTTTACTACTGTAAACACCAATCAATATCTGCAACAAGCCCCTGTCTAGCTGCCCGTTTTACAGGAAATAATATATGCTATAATAATAATATGCTGAAGCAAAAGTAACTCTGATTTTTGGGCTGCAATTAATGACACAACCCAAATACATTCAGTTTAGTGTCATAGGGAACTAAAGAAACCAGAAAATATTCACATTTTTTAATTAAAAAATGATTTAAAACAATTAATCAATTATCAAAATAGTTGCTGATTAATTTAATAATCGATTGATTGATTAATCGTTGCAGCTCTAAGCTGATTTCCATTTCATGAGGATTTTAATATGCAGTTATAAGCCAATAAAACATCTGAAAACCTTGTTTTGTCTAACCAATAAAAGCCAAACAGATTCAATTCACTATAAAGTAAAACATGTCAAAGCTGGTACAATCAAATATTCAGCTTTTTTTAGTGGATAAAAGACAAAGAAATGATTTTGGTTCTAGAATTAACAGTGCAAGACTTAAAGTGGAACTGTAGAATACATATTCTACTTACACACATTCAACAGGTAATATTCATTAGTTATCAGTATTTGATCAGCAGGATAAAGAGCATCACTGTAACTGGGGAGGAAAAAGTAAAACAAATGTTCTTTCCTCAACTTTCTTCTTGAACACGTCTTAGAAACAGCACCCTGCTGCATTATTTTTTGCAAATTATCAGGCTCGCACCTCCCTGCAGTAGCCAGCGCGAGAGACATCTTTGAAGTGCGAACCACAGTTTGTAAGGAGCAGATGGGCTGACTAATGTAACTCCTGACTGGTGCTGCGTGCGCCTCACTGCCAAATCACAGTGAGAGATGGCAGAATGGCTCATTTGGGAATGTAGCAGGCTGCAGCAGGAATCACCAGGAAGGAGAGAAGCAAGAACTCAATTAAAATGGTTATCACAATAAACAACACCAGACATATGCTTATTTAATTTTGGTCTTCTCAGCTGCTGCTGACTCACTTCTCTGATTTATCTGGCAATTTGATGTTGTCGCTGAGTCACTGAGATGTAGGATTCTCCAAGTATACGCTATCCCAGCACATGGATACTGATGTACACCATGATTCAGTCACTCAGAAGATGTTTATCGAGAATGTAGGAGGGGTTACACTTTAACTGAGATGCAGAGAATCTGCCCAGTGTGTTAGTTTCAGCCCTGACATTGTCAGTAAGCATGTTGATGGTAATACACATATTGTGCTGGCAAACTCTGTCAAACTGCCATTTAGCAAGAAATTATGTATTCCAGAGTAAAGTCCCCGGGAGGCACACTGCCCTTTCCAGGAAAATTCATATGAGAAGAATAAACAATGTGTGTCACTGTGAGAGAAGTCCAAAAAGATATCTAATACTTCAAAGTCTGACAATTATAGAGATCCCAATTCCTGAATAGAGATTTATCCACTTCAAGCCTAGATGGTACTACTACTACTAAAAAGCATTTCTATGTGATGTTACATACACAGACACACTCTTAAATAACTGCAATTGTTTGATATTTAAAACAAAATACTGAGTTGAAATAATTTAAGAAATAATCTATAACATTTTCCTTAAAAACAATGTATATGCTCATATTACATATCGTCACTTATAACCCACTAGAAGTGTGTGGTGGTGGCTGTATCTGTATCCGCAGAGAGCCTGCTCTCTGCTTGTATTTCCTTATTTTCTCATCATTTTGCTGTGCTGTGTTCATGAACACAAAACATTGGTATTTGACATCCTAATATGTTTATGAACAACTTGGAGAAATCCTACTGACTCTACCTTTAAGATTCTTACTCTTAAATTTATCTTTATTGGGCTGTGTAGTAAATTTTCTTAAAAACAACAAGGAATTTTTGGAAAAATAATGGAATGTAATCCAGTCAATCAAATACCAGAGAGCAGTGGTTTGTGCCCCAGGCACACTAAAGGGCAAGCAAAAACCTCAAGGCACACCTGTATTCATATCCATGTAAAATTGTCTTTATAGCCAGCCCAACTAACGGAGACAACAAGTGTCTGGTGTATACCATCAGAGTTTGGGTGGGACAAAAACATTTGGGCCGATGTGTAACACTCTAATTGTTCCCACCATTCTGCAACTGTGCAACAGAGAAAACTGGGGTTCACTTTGATGGAAGTTTTTTTTAAGTATTTTTTTGTGTCTACAATTTACCTCTGTATTGGGAAATGAGTGCACACAAAATTCTGAGATAGTGAATTAAAAATTAACTCATAACTTTTTGCATAATTGTATATTGCAATAATAATGTATGTTTGTCACTAAATTCTACTGCAAACCTGGACTTGCCTCCAAGCTCACTGTTTGGGAAACACTACCATCTAGACCACAGTCATCATATAAATGCAGAAGTCTACAGCCACACTAGCTTCTCTCTGAGGCTGTGCCGGCTCTGAGGCGGTGCTTTGAGCTAAATGCTAACACTAGCTTGCTAACATGCTCATAACTACCAGGTACAGTATAAAGTTTTCCACGTTCACCATCTTAGTTTAACATGTTAGCATTTTCATATTTGCAAATTAGCACAAAACACAAAGCACAGCTGAGGCTGATGGGAATGTCAGGTGTTTAGTGATAAACTCAAGCATTTCATGGCAATCCAAATATCAGACATCTCACATTTGGGGCTGGTCCATCAGTTTGAGAAACCAATAAATTGATCTTGTATCTTGATCTTGTAAGATGTTGAGATATTTTACAGATCACTAGGAATAAAAATCCAATACTGCCATAAAGCAGTTCTGCCTATCAATTTGAAACATTGCCCACAATAACCTGAAACACCCTGAAATCTTAAAAAAAAAAAAAAAAAAAAAAAAAAAAAAAAAAACAATAGCACAGTCCAAAAAGTCCTATGCACACAAATAGGAAAATATTTTTCTCTTTTCTCTCTCCCATTGCTGGGACAGAAAAAGCCACTGAACACTGACTGGTTTTGCTGCTGAAAGCCAAATTTCAGGCAAAACAACAAAGACTAAAGTGAGATAGGGCCTTAAATGAGTGCTTAGATGGTTTCTGTTTTTATAGGTTTGGTACTTCTGATACTATCAAATATTAGTATTGTATTGTTTTAAACGAGTGGTACTGAAAAAGTATCAATATTTTTGACAGCCTCAAAAGCAATAGATACCAGAGTATAAACTGCATGGCAAAATGTATAGCGTCTCAAAGCACAGATCAGAAAATCTTCCAAAATGCAAATTATTTGCATTTATTTCAAATTTTGCTGAATTCTTCGTATAAAATCTAAAGGAATAAGACTGTTTTTCAATATTTTGTGTTTTTTTTTTTGTTTGTTTTTTAGAAAAGAGGAGGAGGAGGAAGAGGATGAAGGTGTGAAAGAAGGAGAAAGCAGGAGGAAAAGGAGAGGGAGAAACAGAGAAAAAATCTGAAGCAGTGGGTTATCAGCCCTGTAGGTCCAGCTGACTGACAATACTGTGAACTGTAAACTAATATCAGTGTGGAGACAGATGGTGGTATCACTTTGATGGTATTTTGGCATGCTGGTGGTAACCATGGTAACCACGGTAAAAGGGGGGATCCCAGTGTTTCAGTGATGCAACGGGAATTTTCCTCCCCAGTATTCCAGGCTGTGAAATTAACACTTTGAGATTAAATTTCACAGCACTGCTGCCCACTACACACTTTTGAACCTCCACATGTATTTATACGCCGACAAACACACACTTACTAACATGCTTCTCTACACACACACACTGGTAGGAAGATATGCAAAGCAGGATTAGAGATATCCTACTTTTCTCATTTCCTGCCATAGGAGGGAAAATCTAAACGCAGTGTGAAAACATATGGCACACATGTATGCTCGCGTGCATACATGCAAATTGATTTCACCCACATACTTTCATGCATGGACAGACACACACATGCAGAACAGACAACATTCTCAAGTTTCACACAAATAGCAATCACACAACTGCAGTTAATGATGTGTGTCTCTCTGTCTGTTACAGGGAGGCTGTTTTCCAATCAGATGCTTGTCTGCAGCCTCAGGTACGTTCTTATTATGTTCCTGCCACTTGTGATTCACTGTCTCAGCATCAGCACAATGACAGGAGCATCATTAAAACTCCAATTATCACACTGACACCTGCTGTAGATTGAAGGAAGGTTGTATAGATAATACATCTCTTAAAGGATAATTCTGATTTATCACAAATTGGTTCTTATTTTCTTGTAGTCTTGGCCTTCATTCATATTGGTAATATTAAAATGAACACTTAAATTTAACTGGTGAGATCAGGGGACATGGCAGCATCCCTAAAAAACAAGTCTGAGACACCTGCAGTCAGACAGTCACACAAGTTTTACACAAACCCTCAGATTATTGAATCAATTTAGAACAGAAAACTAAGTTAACTATAAAATTATGACTCAAACTGTCCACCTTCATCATCGCAATTCATACACCAACTTCAACATAAAGTTTGTGTTGTAGTTCTGTGCATTTTCCTGTGCAATTTAAGGATTATTACTGAGGCTACATGCACAATAATATGTTTTCATTTTAAAGCGGTGTTTTAAAATGTCCACAGCGATATAGCATGGTTTCATGTACACTGAGCATGCTGGTGGTTGCCCAGTTGCATAAAATACTACAACGATGGACAAGCAATAGCAAAAAGTAAGATGAGAGTTTTCTTAGCTTGAACAGTCGATGAGGTGGAACTGGTACTGAAAGTAGGCTCACACATAGACATCAAGGTCAGCTGTAACTCAAATGAACCGCTGGTAGTCAAGGCTGATGGTGTTTGTTTCGTTACGGGAAAGGGTCACGTTATAGCAGTGTGACAAATCAGGGAAAGACATGTTATGACCAAATCAAGAAGTGAACATGGGTGTCCGTATTATCATTTTCAAAAGTCTCTGTTTTAGGGATTTGAAAAACCTGGACTAGTGTGACCCTCACAGGAGATTTTATTTGGGTCACCTAATAGATAAAAGACTAAATTTAAGATTACATCTGCAGTACATCTTTTATAAAGTATTTAAAATGTGTATATTGTTTTACTGATGAGAAGAAAAAATGAAATGGCCTGTTCACTCAGTTTAAATGCACTTTACTTTACTTTACTTCTCATTCATAAAATATTTAATATGAATAATAATGTATAAGTTTACAATAAAATGGATCAAGATGATGTAAAGTGATGCAGAAATGGCAGTAAAAATAGACAGGGACATTCATTTATGCACAGATTCACTCAGATTTATTGATAAGGGCTGTTATGAACTGGGTCACAATGGTTTGTCATTTTTAAAAAGTGGGTCACCAGAAAAAAAGTCTGGGAAACTCTGCTATAGATAATCTGGCCACTGCTGGCTGTTTACAACCTATCATTGTCTGACCACAAGTGTCAGTGTTATCATAACTGATGGTTATAAATGACGGTCGAAGCAAGTATATAAAGGATCGAAGTTTTAACAGACCAGAATAATCTTTTAACTCACAGAGTCACAGAGGGATTTACTTTTGGACCACCATAAAGTTGGAGGTCTTACAGTGCAAAAAGCAGATATCCTTACTTTAGCCCTAAAACATCCTACATTTCCCATAATGCAACAGCCAATATATTACAGTATATACAGGTTTGTAACACAACCTTTCATCATCACCAGCCCAAACAGAGATAACCCTGATGACATCACTGGTGTTACGTTTCATGTCCTCCAAAGCCACAGATGTCACATGACGTCTTTATTGTGTCAGTGGTGCAAATGAGCCACACACCTGTAAAATGATTGGTTGTTTGTGTGTCACTTGTAGCACGCTTCATTATCAAGGGATATGATGAGCTGTTTATGAGGCGTATTCGTTATGTGCTTTCATTGTGGTTCACATGTAATGCATTTGAGTGAAACTATAGAACATTTTATTGAACAATTTTCTAAGTGCTGTTGATTAAGTGTCCCTTTAATATTTCTGGGTAAATTATGAGAATGTGTTGATTACAGGATTTTTGCATCAATGTGCAATCAACTTGATTTATTTATTGGTTCATTATTAAAAGGTAGGTCAGCATTAACCAAACTCCATTCTGAAAGCAGGTGTTTTATAGCAGGGCCAGAGTTCTTCACAGTAAAAACTCTTTTCTGATTCACTTCAGTGTACAGGGAAGATCAGCACACGTGCCATTTACTCAGGAACATCATTAACCAACCTGTGATGAAGTGTTTGCCACAGATGTAAACTACATGTATTGACTAGCCCAGCACTGCAGCGCTTGCTTTCACCAGATGAAAGTGACATAAGCGGCTCAGACCACTTAGCGGGATAGACGGGGGAACATAAACAAAACCTTCAAAAAGTGGACTCCGCTTCTATTAAATATATTCTCAAATACATAATTTATTTAGAATTTTTTACTGGGGGAGGTCAACTTCATATTTTTTAGAAGTTTATAAGTTTAGAGTCTGCGCCCAAGACTGTGATTGCCCACCGCAAATACCCTGTAGGAAAACATTTAAAAACCAATGATATTTTGCAGTCTGAAGTGATGCAACAGAGAAAATGAGAATGTGATATCATCTATTATGAAAGCTCAGTTTTCCAGGGGGTGACAGGATCTGATAGGCTCCTCACTGTTACAATCAACTACATTTATGTCCAATGATTTTTATCTACACTGCATAGTTCTGGCAGCCTCACAAGGGTCGACAGACATGAAACTATGACCACATGTCGGTGGTGATAGGGACAGCATCCTTACGTGACTCTGTGTCACAGGACCATTTACCCTCCCCGGTGTCAGTTTGCATTGAAATATTTACCGATAGCGCTGTGAGGGCCTGACTGAGGTAATGATCCAGGTCAGTGGAGATGATGAGAGAGCCTGGGCACAGCTGTGGGAAAAGACCCAGTGAAAAACACATCCTGTGTCAGCTCGCAGACACAATGTAGAATAGAGGAAGAGAGGGCCGTGGTGAAAATTCAGTCAGAATAATAATTAGTCTTAATTTCTGCAAAAGAATAGCGCAATATTTATAAGATGTTTCTCTGGCATTTCCCAGAAGAAGTACAAAACAGAGGACACGTCATGTATCTGCTGTATAAGGTGCTTCATCTTATCGTGTTGCATAACGAGTACATCATGGGCGGGTGGTGTGTAGCGGGCTGCCGCCCCCCATTAACCACAGTGTAATCTTAAAGGGTTATTACCATTACCAAACCATAATAATCAAATACAATCATCCAACAATGAGTTATGGTTCCCCTTCATTTCTTTTTAATGTTAATGGCCGAGCAATTCATCTTTTCTAAAAATCCAAACAAAAGCAAACAAAGCAGAAAGCTTTATGAGGACAGACTTCAAAGCGTGAGTCCTCATTAGACATACTACGCCTTTGAAGAGACAGCAGCAATCCTCAGTGCTAAATCACAGATGGATCTCTCTAAAAGCTCTGTTTTTCTCCCACTGGGGTTCCTATAATTATGAACACATTAGCTGAATGTATTGTTTTTGGCTTTAAATGTGGAGTATATCTGCGGCAAAGTGGTGTCGTGCGTGTAAATACTATCACTGACCGGTGTAATCAATTCCACCGCCGGCAGTTTGCTGCTGACAGGCCGTGCAGCGCCAGAGTGAACCCATAAATACGGTGGAAGTCTTTGTTTATTGGTTTGGTGCAGAGCTGATTCTGGCTCAGTGATCAAATGTGATAGAAATGAAGTCGATTACTTAAGCAATTTAGAAAAATGGTTTGTAATTGGCCTTTGAAACCTGAGGCTATACAATATATTCCAAACCTCCTGAGGATCATATAAAACATTAGATTATAACTCAGTATCAAGTATTAACCCCTTAATGTTCAGTTTACCCTCTTTATTTCATTTCCCATACTTTTAAGGTTGGAAAAATCATCTTATTCCCATTCACAGTCAGACAGAGTCTAGTATACTCCGGGGGTCAGCAACCTGAGGCTCTCTTGCCCCTCTTCAGTGCCTCCCTGTGGTTTTGACAAAAATTATATGGAAATGAATAACTGTTATTTTTAAGATTTGAAAAAATATTGCCCTTTGCTGCATATCATTCTCCCACTGTCTGCCCCCTTTTCTTGTCATGTCTTCAGCTGTCCTATAAAAAAAAAAACGTGTAGCCCATACACCAAATTTTTAAAATGTTTTAATATTTCTTCAACTAAAACATCATCGCCTAAGGCCATGTGCCTTTTCCTGTGGATTTTGCCAACATCTAGATTCAAGACTAGCCACCAGCTAGTCTCTCTAGGTGAGTTATGGATGCCAAATTTCAAAAAAACAAAAAGCTTCTAGAAAAATAGAGAATTTAATAGTTGTGGCTTTTTATTTCTTGGGCCAAAAGTGGCTCTTTTGATGGTGAAAGTTGCCAACCAAATATATTTTGTAGTAGTAGTCTTTATTGTAGGGACACAACTGCCTAAGTTTCATTATCAAACAATCTATTATTTATTTTTCAGATAACTAAGTGAAAAATATGGTTGATAAAATGTTAAAATAGTGAAAAACGCTCATCACAATGTTCCCAGAGCCCATTTAACATCTTCAAAGTGGTTGTTTTATCTAAATGGTCCAAAACCCAAATATATTTACAATTTACAGTGATATAACAGAGAGAAAAGCAACAAATCCTCACATTTGAAGAGCTGGAACAAGACAGAGTTTGGAAATGTTGTTGATCGACTAACTGATTAATCGATTGATTGTTGTAGCTTTAGCTCATCATGTCATTCATAAACAAGTGCCCATCCCACATGGATTCACACCAAAAACATTTACAGTAGTGAGACAGCATTTGTCAGAAAAAAAACATGAAACAAGAACTTTCTTCGCTCCCTTCCTCAAGCTCTACAAATAAAATCTTCCATAAAAATGTCTCAATAACTGGGGAAAAATAGAGCACTGCTATGGGATCTGCATGTACTCAGTATTGGCAGAAATCCACATTTAAAATCTGTACATCTCATTGCATGGAACTCAGTGGAAATCTTTTTATTTCAGGTAACTTGAGGCCAGGGATCGCAGTCGGACTAAAGACTGAGTTGGGCGCCGGCTGTGACTGAATTAATGTAACTAACAGCAGAAAATACGAATTTCATGCTGACAAAGAAGGTGTATTTTATCTAGATTAGTCACATCATGTCCAATACCTGATGTGTGACAATGAACTTGGTGCATCCCTCAGAAAAAGCTCCAACCAGAAGAGGACAGCAGAGGTGAAGAATGAAAAAATTATAATCAGATATTAAGCAATAAAGCATAAAGGACTTCAATCTCATTTAAATCACATAAACATTACCACCCCTCATGACCCTTTTAAACAGACCAGGGCAATAAAACAATAGCGATATGTACCACAGAGAAACATTTCATCAACAGCAATGAGAAAATTCAATAAAATGTTTGATCATTTTACCTAAATGCATTAAATGCAAACTCTTGATAATGAAGCATGCAACCAGTGACACGCTAACAACCAATCATTTGACAGGTGTGTTGTTCAGTTGCATCACTGACATGTGACACAACAAACAACATAGCATGATAAAAAGAGTGCAGACTGTGAGGGGTTGGGTCTGGTCACCAGAATGACAGTTTTTTGTTTTTCTAAAGTGTGACCAAGATGTTAAGTGTAAACGGTCCTGAAAAAAAAAATCCAACAAAAAAAAAAAAACAGCCTGACCAAGAGCAACAATACAACAAACTTATTTTATCACTTTAGCTTCTTTCTGTCATGGGTGTGCTCAGGACCCAAATGCAGTACACCATACAACAGGTAGCGTTGGTAATGACCTTTATTTAATGGAGGCTAAGCAGGAACCAGGGCAGACAAAGAAAAAAAAAGGTACAGTTTGACTTCAGGCTCAGAGCCCACACAAAGTCTCTGGGGTTCAGGCTCGAGGAATGGGTTGAGCTGAACTGAGGGACTGAGGGAGCAGACAGATGAGCTGACAAGGGTTGAGCAACAGGGAAGTGGGGACCAGGCGGAGAAGTTGGGACCAGGTGAGCAGACAGACCAGGCAGACGAGCTGACGGGGAACAGGGAATCTCCCACTGCAACATCACAGGACGGAAACACCTAACAGCCACGGGGACAAGCAGACAAAAACCAGGAACGAAGAAGCAGCTCTCAGGGTGAGGGACAGAAGGCTGTGGTTGTTTTCCAGGAAACAGACGAGGCAGGTGAGTCGTAAGCAAGCAGGGTAGGCAACAGGGAAACAGTCCGGGAAACAATGCTCGAGAGTCTAACATGGAGTCCTGAAGAAACACTCTGGCCAGGAATGAGTGTGCTGGAGAGGTTGATATAGTGGACTGACTGGGGATGAGCTGCAGCTGGGCTTGCAGGTGAGTGGAGTTGGGCTGATTAGGTGGGAGTGGCTGGCAGGTAGAGTGGAGCAGAGGCAGGGAGGGTGGAAAATTACTGAGGAAGAGGAACAGGAGGGAAACAGGGAAAATGGAACTGTGACACTTTCACCCTTTGGAGTACACAACATGTCAGTTGTGACCTACATCTGCTACATGTCATGAAACACCCACAATGGAGAGGTACTCAGCAACAATACTGTACTATAAAACATCCAAGCAGTACAAGGACATAACCCACGCAATAGCATACATTGCTAAGAGTTAGTTACCTTTCTTCTACTGGTCTTAAAAAATACATTAAATATCATCAATCTTAACTGAAAGACTGAAATTAATTTTTTTCAGCTAATGCCCCACCCTAATTAAAGGTCCAGTATGTGAGATTTATTTGCAGAATATGCTGGAAATGGAATATAATATTCAAAAGTATGTTTTCATTAGTGATTAATCACCTGAAAATGAGAATTGTAGTGTTTTGTCAGCTTATTATGAGCTCTTTATAGGCACAGGTATTCTTCCATAGAGGTCACCATGTTGCACCACCATGTTTTTTTTCCATCTGTGCCATTCAGTAAAATGAAAATATTCATGTCTTGTGGATCATGTTATACACATTTCTCCAAAATTCTGCCTGACACATTGGGACATCTTTAGAAACTCTGGAATCTGGAAATTAGAATTTAAAATAAAGCTCTGTGGGTCTGAGGGATGTGCATGATTAGCCGGCTAATCGATTAAAAACTGCTACTCTTGCTAGCTGGCACAAGAAATACTAGTTGGTTAAACCAGTTATTAATATTTTGTCAATGTACAACTGTACGCAACTAGCCAGGGCTGCAGCTCCAGCAGATGGTTAATGACAAATGTGATTTACTGCTTCACAAGGCTCTTGCTACATGCAATATGTTTTCTGAACAATGTTAACCTTATCTGTTAGTAAATTGTGCTAAATTTCTACTTTTTTTATGAGTATTTTCTTACCTTTAGGCTAGCTGACAAGTCTAAATTAAAAATTCTGATTAAACGACAGGGAAATTAGTGGCCAGAACATCCCCAGAGTGAACAATGTTTGGCTGCATGGTTTGAGTGACTACCCCACTGGCAGTTTATGGGGGGTTAACAGATTAATCAACTGCAGAATGCTGGCTTATAATATATTTATATATATATAATATATATATTTAAATATAAAACTTTAATTTAGGGGAGGATCTTTCAAATTCAACACAATAAAAAATAATGTTCTCCGATGTACACTTCCCCTGATAAGTCCAAGATCCTGCAACAATAGACATCACAAAAATTACAGAAATTAATTTCTGATCAACGCATCCCTGATCAAAACATTAAAATATTTAAAACTGAGTTATGAGACTTTTCCACGACTATAGCTAACCAAACCCCCTGGCACACACATACACGCACAGAAAATGTTCCAAAGCCTTCAGCAGTGTTTGTTATCTTGAGGGAACATATTTGTGCAAATGTGATAAAATACGAGGCGTGCTGCTGGGCTCATTTACTGGAGCGAGCGGCAGTTGCAAAGCACTCACACAGATACAGTAATTCATGCACACAATGAAGACAGCAGAAAGTGACATATTTATTCAAAAAACATCCGCTCAGACTTTAAACGTGTCACGTTTTATACTGCTCACATTTGTTCTCTCAGCACATCTCACTAAACAAACAAGTAAGAGATATTGGACACAGTGGCTGCTCCTGCCACACCAAGGGGAGCTCTCACTCCTTCCTGCCTGTGCAATTGCCTTAGCTCAATGATTTATGAAAAGGAGAACAATTTGTGCACAGATGGGACATAGATATAAATATTCTGACTTGTCACAAGAAGGCCAGACTACTCTGCTCCTAGTTTCAGGTGATCTATGACGAGGTACACAAAGCGGTTTGGGGTGGTGCTAGAATGAGGTACCAAAATGACTCCAATAAAGGGTGACAAATGAGAAAACTCACAAAACAATTGTGGAGTTTTGTGTTTGTGTTCTTGCTCCAAACCATCACGGCTCATCAGTCTTGTTTGCTTCTATTCAGATCTTTAATATAACAAACAACTCCAAACGGAGCTGTTTTGTAATGATGAATAACCATATGTTGTCTTCATATATACTGTGCGGTCACTCAGGGCAGCCACAGTTGTTTATACCTACACCTGATCCAGCCGGCAGATTGCCAAGCCACATCAGTACTTTTTTTTTTTTCTTTTGAAGGTTCCCAGGAGAGTTGCAGGCAATTTTCAGTGATGAAAAACCCTCCCAGAGCAAAATGCTCATTTCACTATTCCATTGATTTTGAACAGTAAAGTCAAGTCTGCACAGATTGAAAATCAGAGCACCAAGCTTTAATTGGATGGTGTGAGCAGAGCCAGACAGATATACTGGGCAGCCGATATAATTAATTGATTTTAGCTGATCAGCTTATATTGGTGTTAGTTTATGTCTGCTAATAAGTACAGTAACAAGAAGCTGCAGAAAACAAAACAAAAGATATGTTTGAGGTTACTTAGGAACAGTTTCATCATTGCATACAGTAATCCAGTGGTTTACAAACTGGGGGATGTAGGGGGTCCCCAGAAAAAGGAGGAAGAAATATTTTGAACTTTTTATCATATTTTTGTAAGCTCTAACAACAAGGGAGGAAATAGGGTTGGTTGTATTGATTGATTGCAATTTATAGTGATTCTAGTTTGATCATTGACAGACTATGAAGATTTTAATATCTTCAAACCTAAAAATAAAAAAAATACTCTTTGGGTATTCCTTAACACAAAATCCTTTCAAATTGGGGGTTCTCACTATTCTCATCTACCTGCGTTTTTGTCTCAACAAAGGCAAGTTATACTAAACAACAAAATCTGCTTTCATTTGTCATTGCCATCCAAAAATCACAGATATGATCGTTTCTGATCTGACGCCTATCAGCAGGATACTGTTGTTAGTGTCAGTGTCTTTTGTCATCGTTACCCGATTGTTATTGTCCCATTGTTTGGTTGTTGAACATAAAGATAGCGATGTCTTATGTAATATGAGCCTGTCAGAGAGAGACGCCAAAAAGTGAAAGAGAAAGAAAACACATACACAAGAAAGTGGGCGAATTGCAGAGGAGTAGGTGACTTATTTAATGAGACCATGATGGACAATGAATGACAACCCTTATCCATACAAGTATTTTGGTTTAATTTCTGTCAACTTTTATATGTTAACCTAAATTAACGCCAACACTGTGCTGAACTGTCAATCATCAGTGATGTTTGGTGATGGACCAGAGGATGGCTGGCACGCTCCCACCACCCAGCCTGAGGGAGGCGACACTGCAGAAAATGGGAAAGTTCAGGAAAGTCAGACTGAACAAGGTTCGGACAAAGCCTCCTTCCTTTCTTCAGCATTTACAACCATTGGCACTCAGTCAGTAGATGTGGATGTTACTGCAAGTAAGTAGCCAGTACAGCCAGCCACAAGACTCAGGGCCCTGACTTACACCCGGTGGCATGCAGATGAGCCAGTGGTGCAGGTGGAATTGCTATCTTACACCAGTGCAGTTGCCATTTTTGCCACCTCTGCAAGACAGTAAATGAACTTGTGTGGACAGGCATATTTGATATCTTGTGCGCGGCGCATTGAAGTTGAAACCACTTGCACCTTAGACTGGCGAAAGCCTGGTTGAAGCACAAAGTCTGTGGCGCAGTAGGTCTGTCTGCATAAGATGCAGCAACCGGTGCAAGTCTCCACACTCACAAAACACCTGTCATTTATGTCACATTTTCCCCACACAGCAGTGTGGATTAATAAAATGTCCTTTGAATATATTTTCCGTCAGACATAAAGTGTAAATATTGAAATAAACAGCGTGTGTGGGTGTCTCGCATTTGGCTAAGGCGTACACACACGTCTCCATAATCACAAAACACTTTTCATTTATGTTAAACAGCATGCGTATGTGCCTCTAAAATTATTCTCACTAAAAAGGAATGAGGAATTATTATTATAATTATAAGGCCTAATAAATCTCAATAGACCTGCAAAGTGCGCACAAGATGGGCTCACAGCTGCCAGATCGTCTTTAACAGATCAGTCACATGACAGCTGGAGCAGCTGTAGTGTTTGTGTCTACATTTTTATTGGGATCCAGATAAACAAGGATTAAGAAATTATGATCTACAACATACAAAATGAACAAGACATTATATCTGACCGGCCCGACCCGGGGAGAAAAAAAGTATATGTACTTCTGTGAGAAGTTGATGCTGGCTGGTTGTACCTGCTGGATGCAAAATTATGCACCTATCTTCAGAGACACTTTCTGATTCTGTTTCCACAGTGATGTTAGCAGGACAGAGAAATGATAATGGGAGGAGAAGATGAGGAGAAAAGGGAGAAGGAGATGGAGAGTGGGTGGCCACAAAGCTGCACCTCAATCCGGCTCAGGCGGATGTTCAGCCAAATTGAGATGCAGGTGCGCGGTCAGTCATCTCTCCTCTCCCTCACTCCTGCCCACTGGCTCCTTCTTCAGGAGCTTCAGCAAGCAGAATTAAATTCAAACCATTGTGCCTTGTGCTTTCAAGTTGCACTTTAGATCAGTGTAAGATATGGCCCTTAGAGCTGATTACTTCCCCTAAAAAAAACTTTTATTAAGTCTTGCACCATTTTATTGTCAACATATGATTATTGTTGTTTGCTTAATTTTTTGCTTCATTTTTGTTTTATTATCATCAGCAGCAGCATCATAAGCATAACAAGCACTTGTGCCATGACACAAAAACATGTTTCATTGATCCATCAATCTGCCCAAACCTGACCCTATGAGGTTTTGCAAAGAGAATTTAAGGACCATAGTGTGTGGTATTGGCTCTTAGAAGTGTTTTTTATTCAATCAATTCAAATTTTTGCTTTTACTGACAAAACATCAACTCAGAAGTTTCTTGTTTCAATTACATATTGAGAACCTGACAAAGTGACAACAGCAGTTTGCTTTCCATTTATTTATCATTCTTTGGAGCCACAAACGCTGAATTTTAAGAAGTCCATACTGATTGCAATAATATCACTGTTGCAATGTTTTGATCAGCAGAGAGGGATGCTCAAACAGCAACAACAAACTGACAGAATACCGTGTGATCCATCAGTGTTTACATTCACAACACTGCATCCTACTTCCTACATCCTACACTACATTACACCCCTCCTCTCAGGCTCTGCACAGCATGAAATGCATGTTGCCGTCTATATATAGTCATCATTATTATGCAGGAATACCTTATGGATGAGCATGAATAAAGCATTCCTTCTTAAGTAGTTTTCTGTGAAGCCTTTGTCTATTCCTCAACAATCAGTCATTGTGATCTGATACTATCCTATATACCATGTCTACATCCACCCGGATCATAATGCATTCCAGTCTTGGACTGTCACAAACATGAAGTCACTCAAGCCCTGGGGCTTCATTCTGTATGCCATGCTGCTGCTGCTGCCGCTGCCACTGCTGCTGCTGACATTTTGTCGACTTCCATGGGTCGTCACGATACAATCAAAGAAACCCTTCCTTCACAAAGAAAGCTTAATTAACTAATAATTTAGTGTTTTCCAGCAGCCGGTCTGTGCATCTGTTGTTGTTGGCCTCGCATAGTGAAGAAATCCCTGAGAGGATTAATTTGCTCGTTCTTCTAATGAGCAGTTGGACAGGCATACCTGCCCTGTCGCTGCTCCTCTGAGGATATAGGCTTCAAAACAGCATGTGTTATGCTATACATCTTACTGGCAAGGTACAGAGCAAAGACATACATAGGAAAATAAAAAGTAATGTAACTGCTGTGAGCACTGGTTTTATGGAAACTACTTTAAAATGACAAGAGTCTTTGAATCAACACCGGTGTGTAAATATTTAAAAAGTATCAATGGAGAAAAATAAATAAATTACAGTTCCCTTTTGTTTCAGAATACTGACTTTTAGGGCTCATATTCAACCATGTTACAATATTTAAGTGTTAAGTGTAACCTGAAGGATCATTGCAAAAAAATATTTATGTATATATTCTATATTCTCTGTACAATATTCGGTATAGAAAGTTTCAGCAGATATACTGATTTCAGAATTTTTTTATTTCTTTATATCAGTATTGGCCAAAAAGTCCAGTATCGATCAGCCCCAAAACAGTATTGATAATTATGTTTTAAGTCCTTTGTTGACTTTTTTTGTTCTCTTCTTTACTGTGCACTGTTTTTTTATTATTTATTTATTCTATTATTATCATAATTATTTTTTAGAGGAGCAATATGTAGCTATTGCACATGCAAAAATGAGAGGAGCAGTCCAAATAGCGAGTTGGAGACACAGACAGTATAGTAAATAGGATGATATCCTATTTAATGTGACCTAAGATTATTAATGATTGCTGACATGTCATAAACCAGCACATTCAGCAAACACTTGCCAATAATTTCAACTCCAATAAATGTGAAATGGGCAAACAATAACAGTTATTCCAGCCCAGAATGCATTATATACTATTATTACCATCTTTCTATTTTATTTCACTTTTATCTTAATTTTTTATATTTTGTTAATGATTATCATCATTATCGTGATGATAATGATGTTATTATCATTATTAATATTATTAATCTCATGTATGCCTTGAAACTCTTAATAAATAAAATTGTGACAAAAGTAAATAAAAATGTTCGATCTACAATACAAAAATCAATAACACTGGTGTATGACTGCATGGATTAGTGAAGTAAGAGTAGGATAATAACATTTTTTAAGTAACAACATTCAGTCTATAATCCTGACTTCTACTTTGGGTTTCTCTGCTGTAATATGACATAACACGAACAGTGTCACGCTGACTCCACAGGAGGGCAGCAGATAGATTTAGCTAATTCAACTCTGATCACACTCCTGGCAGCCTGAGAGGTGTTTCTATCCATCTTGTCTCAATTTTGAGGATATTCAGGAGCAGCGCTGCTGGACTCAAACAGACACCAGACAGATTAATTGAAAATGACAGCAAAAGCTCAGTAATGCTTTTTTTCTTTAACCCTCTCATGTGGCCCGACTGACCCACCAACCTGTGTATGGATTAAGTGTGTTTAAAGTGAAAATCACATGCTCACTGAAACCTCAGGTTCAGGGTCTAAGAAGCCAGGGACACAAATGTGCAGTTAAGTGTCTGGTTCACTCTTTAGCTTAAATCATACCTGAAGGTCACCAACTGGACAGAGAACACATTGCATAATTTATTTAATCAATAATCAGTGAGTGGTAGCACCTGTTTACGGTTATTTATTTTCTGGCAGATTATACTATAGAAAAACATACATACATTTATGACCACTGGGACACTATAAATTCCAGTCCCACAGTAAACGATTACACATAAATCATCTACAGTACATTGACATTTTGAGAACATATTGTAATTCAGACTGTGTTTGAGCGCAGCCGTGTTGGGAATTATGTTGATATAGATTGGACACATCTGGCGTCCAGACTGCCAAATATTTGGAGCCATTTTGCTTGTTAGTTTTCACGCTACAAGTGGGTCTAATTAGGTTTAGTCATGTGAGATCAGGTCAGGTGATTATGGGAGAACTGCATTACATGAGAGTGCTGATTAAATGCTGTACGTCTAAAAACTAAAATGAATATGATAAAGTAACTGAAGTAGTCTAATAAAAATATCAAATACTGTATTATTATTTAACTAAATACTGGCTAAAAGTAGAATATCACCAATAGTGCCACAGCTAGTTTCATTTTCATGCCGCATAAATATGAATATTCATAACAACTTCATTTTTTTCACATTGTGGATACTGTATCTTTTTTGGTGGTGACATTTCCAACTTGTAAATATTCAGCGGTATCACAGCTATCAAATATCCTGCCATGCAATGGTGTTATTTATGTTAATGCTGGTTTAACATACTGCAATAAGGTTTTACATCACATAAAGTGTTACAGCACAGCTTAGGACTAGTTTTTGACAGAGCTGTATTACTTGAGAATTTTGTGTGGATTCACACAAATTTCAGTGCTTCCACAGATAATTCAGAGAGACAATGTGAATATATATTTTTTAAATTAATTATTCCAAGTATGGCCCTGTCAGAATTGTGAATTATTAGTGAGGACAGTAAGTCTCTGCTCAGTGAGGCATGCTGCAAGAAATCTCAGGTAGCTGCAAGAGGGAGAACCACATCATGACTGGAAAAATGCCAAACAGTCACATCTGAAAATAACAAATCCAATCCAGTTTCTCTGGACTGTATTCAATGCCAGTGGTTTTTTTTTTTTTTTTTTTTTTTTTTTTTTTTGCATCCAATGCCAACATTTTGCAACTTCTGACTTTCTACAATATCTGTACATGGCAGCTATGGTTAAGATTAGGGAAAGGTTGTGTTATGTCAAATAAGCCACGGTTAAGGTATGTTAGGGTAAGGCAACAGAGGCCCCCTGATACAAAATTATCAAGGTCACAATACAATATTATTGCAATTTTAAAACATCATGCAATATGCTGAATATTGCAATAACATTTTTTGCAAATGATGTCCTCACAGAAAAACTGTCAACATCTGTTTTATCTGATAAAATGAAGTTTTCAGCCCATTCATCTTACTTCAATCATTTTTATTGCATTAAAATGGGATTGGGAAGCAAACAGACTGACCAACCAGTCCTGCTGATCAGGACCTTTTCTGACCTCATCAGAAAAAAAATTCAGCGCCATTCAGTGGATTGAGAAGAACAGCTGATTTTATATTCTAGTACAAAAAGTTTAATTTGCATTAGCAATATTAGCCTAATAGATCAATACATACTATGCTTTTTTTCACCCAGTTTTATCAAAATATCTTGGATACTGAGCTGTCTAAAGAAGGAAGTGGAGTAGTAGAAACTGCAAGCAACAACGAGCAAGTAAGCCAGTTTGTTACGTAAGAAATCATTCACAGACAGGATTATAACCTTTTTCAAGTTCTCCAAGGCATGTCAAATGAGAAATATTAGAAAGATATTTACACAGGATCTCCCAAAGGCCAAAACAGAACAAGGATCAAACAAGAGAAAGGCGGTGGAGGACAAACAAAAAATAAAACATATTTACTCTTACAATCATCTTGTCCATCTTTTTCTAAGAAATCAGTTCCAAGTTGGCTTCATTTTTGTTACTGCTGACACAATACTTGTTTTTTCCCTCTGTGGCAGATGGTCTTAAACAAAGAGAAAAAAAAACCAAGGACACTTTGTTGGCCTTAAATGTACAGTATTTACTGTATTCATCCAATCCAAGTATCTGAAACCGCAACACAGCGGAGAGAAAAATTCCCTGTAAAGAGACACGGGCCTGTGTTTCCCTCAATGTGTCCTTAGCAGAGGCGGAAGGTTTGATCACAGACCCAGTTTCAAAGGTTGGAGGGTCACCTGATCCTCTGTGTGTGTGTGTGTGTGTGTGCGTGTGTGTTGCGCGCCGTGGGTGTGTGTGTATGAGAGGGTGCTCAATGCCTTGGGGTAATGGTATAATAGGCATCAACCCAACCCAGGGGTCAAACCTCTACAGCCTTTGGACAAAGTGTCCCGCCTCAGTCATATTTGATTTCAAGGGACAATCTTTGACTTGATGGGTTCTGGACAGGTACAAAAGAGACCAAGGGAGAGGACGGTGCTGATTTTCTTTTTCACTGTCAGGATAATATTGTTCTCTGTGAATATCATGTGATGGTTCGGCTCATTGTGAGTCCTCTTATCTGATCAAAGACATCCATGTCAAGAAAATGCACATGGTAAAAGAGGAAATGTGAGTTTGTAACAGATTAAAAACTTATTTTGATGAATGTCAGATGGTTTACATTATCGTTTTACAGTTACATCAGTTATAGCCTTGTAAGCCACATGATGTCCTCTCTGGCTCTTGCTTTTGTTAACCACTTGAAAGGATTTGTCAGTGCCTATAAACCATTGTGCACTTTATAAATAGAACCGAAATATGTTTCTAATCTGGTTTAGCTGGGCAGATTGAAAAGGGGCAACTGTAAATCTACAATGTATTGATTAAAGTTGTAAAACATAAAAAAAATAAAAACAGACCTCTTGTTGTCCCAGCAGTGGGGAGTACAGTACTGAAAATCTATACTCAAGCAAAAGCACAATTACTCCCATAAAAATTACTCAAGTAAAACTGAAAAGTACTATTTGAGAAACTAATAAAGTGAAAGTAAAAGGTACCTGTTAATAAATTACTCAAAGTACAAGTTACTTTCCATTTTAATTTTCATCAGCAGCCATACAAATATGTATTTGTTTCTGTAAAGTGACTGATATGGTATGGATGATATGGGCTTGGCTGGTACCTGGATCGGAGGCCTCATGATAAAAACTAAGTTGCTGCTGGATGTGGTGTTAGTCGGTCAGCAGTCTTCCTTCTGGTCCTAATCAATCCCAGCGCAGTGATTCGGACGTTGTGTTGTAGGAGATGCCATTCTTCAGATGATATGATTATTAATATTTCAGGGTGTACTGCATGAAAGTAACGTTAATGTTGAAGTTGCCGATGCAGTTTCTAAAGCACGCCAATTTAAAAGCCCAACAGAGTCTCAGCTGGGACGTAATGCACTACATTATCTACAATGCATACGTTCACCACGTCCAATAAACAAAATTAAGCTCACAAAGTGTCAAAAAATGGCATATTCTCATACCAATTTAACTTTTTAAACAGAAAAATAGAAATGCACCCCTTCGAGCTTTTCTCTTTTACCAAACTAAGACAAGCTTAACTGGCCCATTAACGGCTCGTAAAACACGTCATTCAGACTCCACAGAAACACATGTAAAACTCATCAAATCCGTCTTTGTTAGTCTTTCCACTCTTCCAACAATCACCAACTCTGGTTTGGTCAAATTAAATCCTTAATTCGCTGCATGAAAAGAGTGCAAAGAGTCAAACTCTGCAGGCTGTTCACCTATCACTGCTCACCCAGCTCAGTGCACTCATGGTCTGGCTGAGTGTACTGTAATACTGTGCCACTGGATGAGAGTACGTTGCAGAGCAGTGGTTGTCACTCTGCAGACCATTACATTAGTCCAACCCTCCCAACTACTCTACTTCATCATGTAACTGTTTTGTCTTTTAGATTTTGGCTTAAAAAATGTGGCCAGGGATTGTCACTGGAAGCTCCCTTGTTTTGGGTTTTGCTCCATCATCATTGCACTGTGGTCAAAAGACAGTGGTGCTTATTTTTCCTTCCAGGCAGTTAGCAACCTAGCACATGGAGCAAAATAAAAGTTCAGTTTAAGAAAAGGAACACGAAAAGTACTCGTTCTTTAAGAAAACATACACATTTACTCATGTGCGTTACTTGTTACTCATTACTATCCACCTCTGTTTCCCAAGTATCATGGTAAGACATTTTACAAGTCAGTCGAAATGGAAAACCAGTGGTTGCTCTCTAGTGAATGGGAAGTTTTTACGAACAAAGATGTCTGTGCCCACATGAGGAAAGGGCACTAAATAACACAGGCAGTTTACAATAAGTACTGTATATTTTATATGGAGAAACATTCTAACTGGATGACAGACATTCATGGAAAAGTCTTGGTATACTTGGTATACTGTGTGTGAACAGCAGTCAAACTGTTTTCCACTGATTCAATGTATCACCCCTCAGCATAGAACTGCTGGGCAGTGGCACTAATTCCCGCAGGGCATCCGTGGTGGGAAGTGAGCCAACCCAGATATATAGTGCCTCATAGAGAATGGCAGACCATACCACAAACCCTTATTGTGGCAGAACATCACTTTGACTGACGGACATCCTTTGGCATTGAGATCACAATAATTATCAATGACTTTCTTCAAATGACAGCACTCAGTGTATGTACGGAATGCTTGGTGTAGTATTGCTGGCAGAAGTTTAAAGGACTATAATTGTGTTATTGTTTGTTTTAGCCTATTAGCTACAAATTGCACAATACTTTACACGATTATTAACCATTTTCAAAAGCATAGTTCTTTAGACTGATTTTCTTTCTCCAGGCCAGTCATTTGTTTGTATTTTGTGCAAACTTGCTTCAGTTAGCTAATCCGTCAAAATGAATCATTTCTGCTCTTTATTTATTCAGTCTATTTCACCTTATTTAGTCTACACAGACCACTTTTAAATCGTACTTGGCCCCATCAAAGATTTGAGTCTGCTGCTGAAAAGCACTGCATTCATAAACCATGAAAATCAAATATGAAGACAAAGTACCAAACATGAACCTTGTGAAAAAGGAAACAAGAATTTGGTTGTTTTTTCCATGTTTCTATCCACTTTACAGCAAATCTAAAAATGCCAGGATGTGGCTGAATGTATCAACTTGTATTTGAAATAGTCTCTGCTTAGATATTAGTTACACATTTGCAAGTGGATTCCACATAGCAAAATTTATAAACCACTGCCTTTAATTGCTGCTAACTGTAGCGGCCCTTAGCTACTTAGCTCAATTAGTTCAGTTAACTATGCAGCTATTTACCACTTACACAGGAACTTGTACCGCCAGGAGGAGGAATGCCGCCGGGAAGCATGTCAGAATGGACACCAGAAATGGAGTCGGGGAAAGAGGCAACAGAACTGAACTCTGCAGCCTCCCACTGAAGACGCCTGGAACAGGACTGACTGCAGTCTTTGAGACTGACAGATGTACAATACCAAGGTGATTTAGCGATGACACAGCCGGTTCAGATCGGGAAAAGAGAGGTGCAAAGTTGAGAGTTTAACAAGGGGGGATGGGGCATCAGTCAGTGCCCACCTCTAGAGGCCTGGAGGTTATGAGGTGAGCCCCTGGGTGTCAGGAGCCCCACTCGGCAAAAAAAGGAAGGCAGAAGGCAGTGAAATACTGACCTGATGTGATTGTTTGCACCATCAGCACATTCATACGACAACTGTGGTAAATGAGAGCTTATCTGTCAGGAGTCAGTCCTCACAGGACGACACAACCTCCCACCAACCACACGCACACACACTGAAGCCATTGTAAACAAACACTAAGTAGAGAGAATAGATCCCTCGATCATCATCACACAGCTGTAAACACAGATGTGCGGAGAATCGTGACATGTAACAGAAACAGACACGGCTGAAGAGGAAGTACAGTAGGTTCTGAACAAATCATCTGCACATTTGAGGAACTGGTGTCGCCTATAAAAATACATCAAATCAAACATATTTACAAATAAGATGAAACAGTGCAGAATGTAGTATCTGTATAGATTCACATGGACATTGCTGGTTGAGAACAATAAGCTTTAGATGAGTGAACGAAAACAGTCTGACGTGAAATTACAGCATGGTGGTAAAATTTTTTGAATTCTTCTGTTCTATAAGAAATTGAAACCAATGCAGAAATTGTCCTTTCTGTTAAAGACAACACAGCCATTGTCCTCCAGAGTAGGGGAGCCTGTTCCTGAAAGGCTATCTGCCTGGTGGCCCCGGGCTAATCTGGGCTGTGTGGAGTGGAGGTCACAGGGCACATGCTTAGCCTGGTTTTGGCTGGTGGTCTGAGCACAGATCCTTCAGATCACTACTTAGGTCAGGTGCTCAATTTGCTTGAGATAATCCGACAAAGGAGTTTACATACCTTTCAAAGGTTTCCTTTTTTTCAGGACTTTTGTTTCAGAAGCAGCAGGCTGCCACTAGCTTTAAGACTCGGTTTAAGATTGATGGCTGAACTCAAACCAGATTAAAAACCTGAAGACAAGAGTCAGACACACAGTCAGCTCACTGATATTGTAATAGAGCTGTCACTTTAAAAAATAAATCCAATTTGTACAAATATGCACTAACACATAATCTGCTCTGACTAATCTGAACACAACCCATGTGCAGTAGTCTATCATAAAATACACTGTGCTACAGCCACATCAGATTTCGCTCCCAGAGTTCAAGACCAAATGAGACCGCACTTGGCTGCAGTGAGCGCAAGGGCATTAAAACCTACTGCTTTTTTGTGCCTCCAAAAGTTCATTGTAGCTGCGTAGAGAGTGATGACAAGTAATTACTATAATGATTTATTTGTGAAATAGTGTTAGCCTGCTAACCATGCTATGACAGGAGAGGGGAGACAGAGTGGGGAATGAAAGGGCTGTAGGCGGTAGTTGATCCTGCAGACACTACAGAGGACTCACAGCCTCGGTACATGGTGTGAAGGCTCTTCTGAGCTACCAGGCCACTTTGCTTCAGCATTCAAGTAAATTTCACCAGGTGAAGCCCAGTCTGACTGCCTGCCCAGGTGTGCCATATCATGTTTTTCATGATAATATCGGTACAATTTTTAAAAATTTGTATCAGTACATATTTTTTATGCAATGAAAAAATACTGTGATTTTCTATGCAATACAAAAAAGACTATATTATGATATCCACAATATTGTGACACAGTGTGTTCATTTCATCAACAAGCTCCAAAAGTTAAAGCCTAAAAAGAAGTTACATATGTGTCTGTAGCAACAGTGGTAACATGTATGCATTGTAACAAACAAGATAATAGCAATATAATATTGCTGATTCTGTGGACTCATTTAAAAGACAGCTAAAGACTGAAGGCTAGAATCTGTTTAAACAGACATTAAGGTAACCCCTGCACTAGACACTTATTGTGTTTTCTTACTGTGTTTTATTTCATGTTGTACTGTTTTAGTCACTGTGCAGTTTAAACACGTGACTGTAGCGGTCACTCCATCTTCTGTTTCTATTGTTTAACTTCTTGTAGAGCATACAGTTTTTTAATTCAATCCCTGTTTGAATTGTTTTATTTATTTTTTAATATTTAAAAAGTGCCAGCCCTATATTGTAATATTATTTAGGATGTTCACTGATAAGTATAGTTAAAAATTCTACACTGAGGACACCACAGCAAGTTGAAAATGATGGCCTGAATAATGAGGCAGGTAAACATCAAATACTAGATTTTATATTCCATTTGACTGGTAATTTTGCTGTTTTATGGTAAATACAGACTGTTAAATCACAGGGAAGAGAATAAAGTTCTACATAAACTGCTAATGTGAATATTACCTCATGCCTGGGCGTTTGCAACCTAGCATCCTAAATAATGTGTAACACAACAACTGTTGACTGGGAAAGGTAAAGCTGGCTGGGAAAGATGACCTTGCTCTGCTGTGTCTTTGTGCTAATCAAATCTGAATGTTTCATAGAATGAAGATTAAGCCCTTACTTCCTGCTCAGTTCCACGAAGTCAGCTGTCTTTTCAAACGCTGGGTCTGGGTTGATGTGGCTGATGAAGGCCAGATGTGGATCACCACAGCGCACACATTTTCTTTCTTCACAGAAATTGAGAATTACAGTGTTGCTTTACATGACTGACTGATCTGTGGTCCTCTGTGAATGCCACTGTTAGTTCATTCTGTATTAAGCAACACCTTGGTTTAGATTTGGAAAGGATTTGCTAGTTTAATACCACATGTGTATTATTTTTTGTATATTTCTGGTTTTCATTTCATTACCAAGACATGTCGATCAAAAGTTCATTGTAATGGCATGAGGTTTGCTGCTGCTGCTGTTGTTGTTGTTATTTTTGGGGCTATTTGGGTCCCCTTGGGATTGCCAGCAACCTAGATTTAAACTTTTTCATGTTGTTCCACTCAAATCCCACAAGGTAAAACATTTTGTACCATAAAAAAATAAACCATGACACAGACAAAATGCTGCTAAAATTGTTAAATCCTTGTTTTCTACCTCTGTGCATGTTATATTGCCTTCCATTTCAATTTTACTATCAGAATAAAGGTTGAAATGAGAGAAACATCACTTCCTTTTTTGCCAGACATCCCCAGTCATCTCCCCACTGGAGCTAGTGTAAACATGAGCCATAATGTTCTTCCTGTCATCTACTGTATTGTGCACACATTGAACATCTTATCCAACCAATAAGATAGCAGCCTGCATCCCATTATATAAGAACAGATCTGGCTGCTCAAATTACATTGATTATAAGATAAAGCAATAATATACAGTATATCCCATCCTGGCCTTCAGTCAGCTCATATGCAGCCACTGGAATAAGAACATCATAGAACCCAACAAAATGCAAACACATAGTTTCCCATAGTCAAGGACTGGCTGCGTGCTACTGCCAAATTAAAATTTCAAAACCAGTTGGTGCTTACACAAGATGCTACAATACCAAAACAAACAATAAAATGTCCTTCCCTGTATTTTTCTTTCCTTCAAGGAACCCATTTGGTTAAAAGAATATATGGAGCATTTTCCTAAAAAACAAAACAAAACAAAACGATGTATAGACTCATATAAACATAATCCCTCTAAATCATCACTTATGACCTACTAGAAGTGTGTGGTGGTGGCTGTATCTGCAGAGACACTTCTTTTTCTTATTTTCTCAATATTTTGCTGTGCTCAGGAGGTTTGCTTCAGCTTGTTTGGCAGCTCTGTGTAGCCTTCAATGAATACAGTGCACTGGTTTTAAGGTTGGGACTACAAAAGCGTAGTGAATAGGGATGTTCCTGGCGACTAATTTCCCTGTCCTCCTAGTTAAATGAAAATCTTAATTTAGACTAGTCAACCAGTCTAAAAGTAAGAAAACAATCCAAACAGTGCAAACTGAGCACAATTGATTAATCATCAAGGATAAATTACATGTATTAAGAGTAATTTTCAAGGCATTAAATCACATTTCTCATTCTCAAAAAAGTATTCTAAATGCCACTGAACTGTCTGACACTTTGTGACGTCCATTATGAACAAAATATGACAGCAACTCACTAAATGCCATATCTTCTCAGACCAAACAGGATCAAGGCATCAGCAAATAAACAATCTGCAGCTAATGTTAGCTGCCACACCATGTGGCTAATGTTAGCAGTGCTAGCAGCAGCAGCCTGCTCTCCTTGCAGGTTCATGTCCACATGCCTGTGCTAAATGGTGGCTATGCATTTCTCAAGTCAAGTGGTTACATGTCGTCTTAACAACCTTATTTTAAACATTCTGTTTCAACAAACTGTGCTGGCTTTATGAGATATCGTCTGTCTCACTTTGTTCATTTTAACATCCAGGCCATCCAGCCACAGCACAGGGAGAGGGTGTGCTGTCTGCTGGAGCTGCAGCCCTGACTAGTTGCAGATGTGTGTGTAACACCTTAGAGGCAACAGCTGCCTGGTTTTGTACATTAATGAAATATTCATAAATGGTTTAACCAACTAGTATTTCTGGTACCAACTATCCAGGGTAACAAAGTTTAACTGTTTAGTCAACTAATTGCGCACATCCCTAATAGCAAGCAACGGTTAGATCGCATTCTCCGTCTCTTTCCTCTGCTCTATTATCTGTGAGAGCTGCACAGACATACACACACAGGCAGAGCAGACTGAGGATTGCTTCGGCTGTATTTACACAAAATCTGGTGTTGTGCACAGGCATGGACGCATTTATTTGTGCTTTAGAACGTAACCTCTATCTCTTGTTTGTTTGGCCGGGGAGGAGCACAAGCTACATCTGAACCCTGGAAACCTTGATCAAATTCTATCTGTCCTCGAAAACAACCGTGTGTGACTTATGCTTCCTCCTGTGTTACTTTTATTACGGGGCATGTTTCCTCCCCTGTTACGTTTATTCCCGCCCATGTGTAAAGATGTCCAAAATCTGTGATAAACAGCAGAGGGGTCTGGTCTGGCCTGAGTGACTAAATGGGCTCCTGCAAATGAGTTTTACAGGAGATCAGTTGGAGGCCAGGTTTCAAATCCCCTAAGCCCTGTAGTGCCAAAGCAGGAGGAAGCCACTGATGTAACTTGTCTCACATGGGTGTCTGGTCAATCAGATTCAGGAAGACGAGTCTGACTGTAAATGCAAATTAAGTCTAATCCGTTAGAGAGGAGAACTGCTCCTACTGGCTGAAAGATGATCAGAAAACCAGAGGGCAGCCTCTCAAAACATGACCATGACCACTCTTAAAAATACCAGCCATGCCATGAAGAGTTCAGAGAAATAATCAAAGCCAGAGTGTAATCCTTGAGTAATATGGTAAGCAGATTTTGCTTCCATATGTTCTTATCAGGATCCAGATGTGTGAGGCTGGTAGTACATATATGAACACACTGAAGCCCTTATTTAGAAAAAAAAAAAACTCAACTATTATCTAATTTATGAGGATGAGAGGGTGAAAAAAAAACTTAAAAGACAGACTATCCAGTGACCTTGAGTTAAAACTACTAGTGGGGGTGAGATTAAAGAGAAAGGACACACAGACCCACATATGTACTTTTTCCACACCTGGATTAGTTTATGCTGTCTCACCTCGAAGCTCAAACCTCTTATTGAAACATTAGCACTATTCACGCACGCACACTCTCAGTGCTTCAAACACCAACACACTGTGTAACTTTATCCTGTGTAAGAGCTGGTGTCGACAATTACGTCAGTTTAAAAAAAGTTGAACAATTTCTCCAATTTAACATCTGGGCAGAATACAAACACATATAACTCTGAGGAGGAGGAGAAATGTCAATGAATGAATTCTCAAATTCCTGTTTGGCGAGATGTTCTGCATCTCTCTTTTAGGATGATAGAAAAAAAATGTTTCTTCCAGCATTAGAGTTCAAAAGTTCGACTATAATGTCAGTTAAATGAGTACATTTGTAATGAAAACTCTTGGAAATTAATTGCTCAGACAACATTATCTCATAAACATCTGTCTCTGTGAAACATCTGCAGCTGCTTTTGACAAGAAGAAACTGAAACATTTGAGACAACAATACTTCTGGGAAATCATAAAGAGACAGAAAACATTCTGGTTTTGGCCATTTTTTAATGCGTTACATCAAAATCAGCATATGCCTTTTCTGCAAGTAAATAACCCGATAAAGGCCACCTGCAGAGCTTCCAGATCTGGATAATAAACAGTTCAGTTCCAAATGAGGTTGAAGGAAGCATTGACTGCATCAAATCTGAAAAACATGATTGATGCTGTGCAATAATTTCACAAATAATAAATAGAACTTAACTCAATGTACTTTCTGCAAAACTGTAACCTAAAAAGTTATTTATTAACCTAATTTGCCTTCACACCAAGCTTAAATATATGAGACCTCACCCTTGTTATAACTTCAAACAGATGATTTTTTTTTATCATCCGTTTTTTTAGATACACTGCAGATTTTCAAATGACTTTTACCTGACTGTTGATTAATTCTGAAAACAAACCATTATTGCATCATACTGGAAATAGACAATTGCTAAAGTGCTAGAAAGTGCTAAAACATACTGACTTTTAGATGGACTAAATTATGTCCAAAAACAAAAATCTACTCAGATGGAGATCTGTATTCTGATGTTAATGCACGTTTGTATCTTGAATCAATAGATGCCCAAACAGGCTTACGAGACAGACTATCAACATCCATGTATATAGGTGTGAGACCAAATATACAAATTATAGGAAAACATGAATAGTATATTTGTTATGCCTTCATACTTGACATGCAACAAATAAACTGATCTCATATTCTCATATCGTATGTGTGTACTCTGCTATGTCCTGTAAAACGACACCCATCCAGGGGAAATACCAAGTTTTTAGGGAGTCCCACTTAGGCACAGCAGTACTATGAGCTAAATGCTAAAGTCTGCATGCTCACAATGGCAATGCTAACATGCTGATGCTGGTGTTTAGCATGTTAGCATGCTTACTTCTTCTAATTAGCACTACACTCAAAGTGCTGCAGAGGCTGATGGGAAGTTAAGGAGCACCAATTTCATGGCAATTAATGCAATGTTTGTTGAGGCTTTGCACTCAAAACAATAAATGTGAACCTCATGTTGGTGTGTACAAAATTTAGAACTGACCAATCTTATAAAGAGATATTTTGCTGATTCAAAGTCAAGGGATCATCAATAATTAGGATTTCTACTCTGGGTGCCTCTGATATCCAGATTTCATGGAAATTCATCCAACAGTTTTCACATATTTCAATCAAGACCACAGTGTTTAACCTGAATTTGACAAAATCACACTGCTGGCATGACTTCAAATAAAACAAATATGATTTAAAAGCAGTGGATTAAGTTCAAGTTTGAGAAAGAAATTAAGAAAAAAAATACTAGTTATCAATAGTATTCATGTCAATGAACTCCATTAGATCCACAGTAGTATCTATAATGACAGTAGTGGCAGTAGTACTGATTTGTGTCTTGGAAGCTCCTCAGAACGTAACCTACCACACTTAACCATATAACCATGTGAATAATTAACCCTTGCTGGCTCCAGAGAGGCGGGCACTAGGACCTGCAGCCGTCTGCAGTCAGACAGAGCCTGTAGCCTCTGGGACGCTTCTCACTTACTTTCAGAACAGTTTTCAAACAAGTGCAAGACTCAGAAAGGACTGTTTGGGATAATTGACAAAGAATTTGTTCTTCCCCTCTCTGGCATCTTGTGGAATTGGACACAAACTGGAATATATTTCAGTGATTCTTGAGAGTCTTACGTCAAAGGACAGAAGAGAGAGCTTTTGCAGAGGTAGAGGACTATTTCACCTTCATCTACTCTGCATGAAACTTCCTACTCTATATATGTATTACTATTGTCCAAAATGCAAAGGAACAAATTAGTTGCAGTACATGGTTTGCATAACATTAAATCAGTTTATAGATCAAGGAATAAAGAATATTGAGTAGTTTTGTGTGCAGCTTTCAAGTTAGAGTTAACTAGGTGACAGGTCAGCTTTCACATGCAGCACTCAGACATTTTTAAACTTTCTGTCTCTATATTCTTACAATAGTTACCGGCTGAGAATTTATTAAAATGATCATGTTTCAGACATCTAATGTGGGTTTAGGGTTGAAGATCAGACCCAACAGGGAACTGATCATCTCCCTCCATCCCCTCCAAAACTGCTGAAGCTTAGCCTCGGGCTCATCAGGTTACAATAGCACCGATCAGACCTGCACCCGTCTCCTTGGGCTAGGTAATATTGTCAAAGCATTCCTTCAGCAGAGTTCTTGTATTTGTATGCTATGTTGGGTTGGAAACAGGGAGCTAGCTGCAGGGTAGTTTCCTCAAATTACGTGTGCCACAGAGTTAAAACAAATTATTGCATTCTTGACATAATAGCAGGTGATTATACTGGAGAAGACTTGCTATGTTATTATGATAAAAACGTACTGTATATTTGTAATTTTGGAACAGCAATGCAAACAGACCTTTAAATACATATGATTTATTTTGGACACATTTGATTATGTTTTCATGAACTCATTTGCACTTTCCCCTTTTTGAGAAAAATCCCTTACACTTCTTGTAGATGTTTGCTGCGGTGGGATGTTAACAATTTCCAACTATAAAGTGAGTTTACAGACAGGTAGTGGGTCTGCATTTGACTTACACAGTAAATATGGGAACAGAGCAACTCATTTATAAACTAAACCATATGGCTGTTATCAACTGGCATGAAAAATAAAGTATCAATAGGGAGGCTTCTCTGCACTCACACAAAAGAGGCAGTAGTCAGTTTACAATGACAAAGAGAGTGATGAAGTCAGAGTGATGAAATCAGAAGGGGGTGGGCTGAAGGTACGATGTTGGCCTCAAAGCTTAATTATGGTACTTTTGTAAAGGAAAGGAAATAACAAAAGCAGATTTCTTTTTTCCCCTAAATGCATCTCTGATGTATCTGTGGTTGGTCTTTATGTCTTTCAAATGTTTGTCTTCATCAATGGCTGCTTCATTTAAAGGGCAATTCTACTCTCTGCCATGAGGGGTTGAGTTTGTCATCTAGTCTTTTGAGGGATTAAGAGCCAGCCCCCCAGCAGAGACAATATAAGCAAATGCTAGGGTTGCCCCAAATGAGGGGGAAAAAAAAATCAAGATCATGAACTTTTAAAATGTTTTACTAATACGGTTTTAATAGGCAGCTATTATTTTGTGACCTTTGGCAGATGTGTAGGGATGTGTGTTTGCGCTGCAAACATAACTCCCGTGAAATAATCAGAAAATAATGTTTAACTTCTCTGATTCCCCAGCTCTTTACCAGCACTCCCTCAACTTGATCACCCACCACTGCACTCTCTCTCTCTCCTAATTAACAAACATCATCAAGACGCTTGAGTTACCTGATAGAGGGTTATCTGAACTAATGACTGACACTGGCAGTAAAAAGTGACACATCAGTAATATCATGTCAAAAAGACCAAAGGCCTCTAGCACCCAGGGAAGACAAAGAAGAACAGATGAACTGTAGTACTGTACTATAGCAACTAGGGACGCACCGATCAACCGACCGGTTTTCTGCGTACCAGCCGGTCAGCGTCACATATCCGATTCTGTGCCGATCATATTCACACACATGCTCTGCACGATGGTCACATCATGTGCGGAGCAGACACTGACTGTAACGTCACACCCACAACAGCGCTGATCTCAGTAGCGCACACTCAGCGCACACTCAGACACATGACTGCATGAAGCTGGTGTTAGCGATAGATTCCCAGATAAAGAGGGATAAATAGATAGATGAATAGGATAAAGAGACAGACAGACAGTCTACAATGAGACAGAGCAGCTGACAGTGTCACCAATCAGCGGTAAATTTTCTAGCTCTTAAGGCTAATGTTAGCCAGTCGTGTTACCTCTATGCATAATATTGATATAATAATATAATAATATAATAATGCCTGCCTATAATTTGGAGTGCTTTTGGAGAAAATGTTTAAGTTATTCAAAAGTGTTTTATTATGAACATCCAATTTAATTTTACAAGAAAAGTTGCAAAATTGTTTGTGAATGCTGTCAATTATAGTTCTTAGAAAGACTGAAAATTGGAATCAGCCAAAATCAGATGTGGCAGGTCAGACCCTTAAAAAAAAAATCGGAATAAGCCAAGAAAATTGCAAACGGTGCATCTCTAGTAGCAACTGAAAAAAGTGGATGCTCTGAGAGCCACAAATCCTTAATTAAAAACAATTCATTTTTGTTTCTTTTTTAAAAGGTGAATGATTGTTGTCTGCATTCAAACTAATGAAAACAAAACTGTGGGTCTACACAAAAAGCTTACTACTCTCCACAAGCTGCTCTGTGCCAACTACACTCTGAAAACCTCTGCTTCAAAACTTTCGAAATGCACAATAGTGGATCATTCAGATGGACTCTACTTATGAATAAAAACAAATTTTTATAATGCCAAATTTTGTGAGAGGCCACGTGAGGAACATATCCACAACACTATGCCAAGTATGCGAATTTTGATTTATTATCAAAAACATGCCATGAATTTCACTGCATGTCTGATTTATGCACCATGGCTCCCTGCCAAACCCATGTGCTTACACACATGCTTCTGTGTGACTTGACAATGATATGTGTTGCTGATTGCTTGAACACAGAGTAATGAAGAACCTCCAAACGTAAGGTGCTTATTAAGGTGGTAGGGATGTTGGGAGGTGTTTTCCACTGATGTGTCCTCAGCTGACATGTCTGTCTGAATCTCCAACTGTGAGGCTTAAACTCTGTGGGGTCTCAAATGAGGCCTACAGCTTCATTAACAGTAAATCTCTTGATTATCTTTGAAATAAACGACCAACTATTTAGTGTATAAAATGTCAAAAAAGGACTAAGGTCCATCACAAGTTCCCAGAGCCTAAAGTGAACCATTCAAATTGCATGTTTGTCCAACCAACAGCCAAAGATATTCAATTTACAATTACATAAAACAGAAAAATAACACATCAGATTTAGCAAGCTGAAACTAGACAATGTTTGAGAGAAAATGAAAAGAAGCTCTGAGAGCCACAAATCCTTAATTAAATAAAAAGTGCAAGTGCCCACCAAAATAATAAAGTAATATCTGCACTGAACTTAGTGACTAAACCATCGTTAACAGCTTGGCCAAACATTGCAGTGTTATCATTCTGAAAGTTTTCATCATCTACAGTATTTTTACGATTTTTTGGACTTCTTACTATAGCTCCATGTTGCCAAGATTCTTCATTTTTGGATCCGAGAGAAATTTTTTAAATAGCAACACAGGAAAGTGTCCAGTGGAAATAGTGTATAACTGCCAGTCCTCGTCCAACCTAAAACTGATTTTCTATTTGGCTGCAATCTAATTGGATATAAGACCACAAGTTGTGACAATTCCACATTTTCCGAGCTGTTCACGTTTGTCATATTTCATGAACAAAATGTGATGTATTCAGTGTTAGACTTGATCTAATGATGTTGAAGTGGAAGATGGCACAAAATGTGGAGTTCAGTTTTTTTCTTGTAAACTGTTGCTCTGCATACCAGAAGAGATGGAAAAAGACAGAATTGTGGACATCAGTGGAGCTTTCCTACACACCAGCATTCCTCGTTGCTGAACAATCTGTTCCACAGGTGGATGAAAAGGGTCTGGCTGAGCAGACTCAGACTCTGAGACAGGTTAAGATGCTCTATGTTCCATATGAGTAGAAATAGGGTGTAAAGGCTTCTGCATGCATAAACACAAACCTGTTCATAAAAAGAGACACCTCCCAGCTCCATGGATAAAAAGATGAAAGCAGCACGGCTGGCGTTTTCCACGTGTTTTTAGACGCAATCTCTGTATGGCCCTTTATATGTGCAGTTTTCATTCTTTCTCACATACCTAACCTGGTGGTCACACTCAGAAATAAAAGAATAAGTATGAAAAATAGTGATCTGAAAAGTAACTTGTAACGAAAACTGTCATACAGATGTAGTGCAGTGAAAAGTACTATAAAGTAGCATAAAATGGACATACTCAAGTAAAGTATAAGTGCCTCAAATGTGTACTTAAGTACAGTACTTGAATAAATGAACTTGCAATCCACTACTGCAAGAGTGACTAGTTCGAGTGTGGAATAAAAATCACCACATAGTCATACAAAGCAGCAAACAACGATGTTGCAGACCACATCAGAATGTAAACAATCACAATCTTAATTTTCCTCCAATACTGTCTGTCATGTTGAGTATAGTTATACAGCTCCACAAATTCAGATGAATAGACATGCACTTTTCCTCCTCTTGTCTATGCTAGAATCCCATTAGACACACATTGTGCAGGACTGCATATTTCAGGTCAAAGTTCAATTGAGTTGAAAGCTCAAATTTCAATTTATTTGAACTTTGCAGGTTAGTGTTGGCCACTACGGCCCTCTCCATTGGACGGAACGTCTTTGCTCTGCGCAATGTCAAACTTCAGCTTTTGGTGTTGAAGTCCTGTAATCATTCCTCCATGGAAAAAAACATTTTCCTGGATCCTGGAGTTAGTTTTGTTATATAACAATTCTAAATGACAGTAATTCCTGGGGTTACACAGGAGCTAATAAAATTCCAATCAAAGCAAACACTCCTTTTCCTGGCATAGGAAGTTATGTGAAACATGAGTGAAAGAACTGACATACTTTCACACAGAACGGTCACCTGGCCAATCACTGCGGGAAGTGGAAATGTCTTAAATCTTGCAAATCTTGCATCTTAAATCTATTTGAATTAATCTCTTCAAAGATTACCGTCTCTTACAGGTGTCATAATACACAAGATAAATATTTTGACAATTTTCCTCTTCTTTTGTCCTCCAAATAGTAGGACTGTAATTGCCTACAATTACAGAAGCTTCTGTTATCCCTCCCCTCACTGGTATCAAACCCGATTAGCCAGCCTTCATATATAATTGCATCAGCATCTATCCTCCCATGCAGACATGTCCGATCATCTCTTGCAGCCTCAGGCAGAGTTCAAGGAACACTGGTACCCACTCACAAAACATGGAAAGAAAAACACAGCTACTGTTAAAACCTACTGTTGTGCAACGGCAGACAGCGATATCTCCCTTATGAGCTACTCCCTAAAACAGGGGGCCTCATAGTGGAAGTTAATTTAGGCCATCAGTCCAAGTTCAAAATTCATAATTGATGACAGCTGATTAAAAATGTAAATATAAACAGTGTAAAAGTGAGCAAGCAGCAGAGATACAACAAGCCCGTGCCTGTGATTGAGCTGTATTGCCTCTCTCCACTGAAGTGCCCCTGCAAGCAGGACCTCATCATCTCAGAGTGTGAGTTACAATAAGGCCACACACACAGTGTGTGAACTGTGACTCACTCCTCATCCGGTATGCCAACTAGAACTCAACCTTGTCTGTAACTTCTGCTCTTTCCAACACAGTCAACTAACGCCATTCTGAGAAGGGAAAATTGTTTTTAGAATGTATTTTAATGACGTATTTTTCAAAATATGTTTTTCTTTTCATTCATTTCAACCCAAAACTCATACTGATGATAATTGTTTTCCATTATCTGTAGCTGCTGTCACACAGATCAATGAGCTTGTCCAATTTACAAATTTGTATTCTCACTCCACTTTTTAAAGCTTGTAATTTGCCTGAGTCATCACAATTACAGACTAATTGTGTATAGGAATCTTTGAGATTTGAGCCACTAGAAACGCCCAGACGGCCGCTAAAAGTGACACAATACAAACAGTCGAAATTACTTGAAACAGAAGACGTCGATCACAGCACCACGTATGCATTTTTACATACACCTCCGCTTCTGTGGCATCGCTTTATTTACCCTTCATAACAGCAGGGATGATTTTATTTGGAGAATGTGGAACCATAATATAGGGATACGGAAAATTGCAGTGAAGAAAACAATGGCTGCAGGAAAAGAGTCACAAAGGTGTTGGAGAGGATGTGAGAAGCTGTTTGATTGGTCATCAAGGTGAGGATATATTACGTGCTAGGTGAACCAAGACTTTAAACAATCAATTTGGAAAGAGTTTGCCACAAAATGTCAAAGCAAAGATGGAAACAAAAGCCAGAAGAGGAAAAGGAGTCCAAAACAATACTGATCATTTAGACCAACTTCAGACTGTCTCGTACTTGGAAAATTTAAATATTTTGGTCAAGGAAGAACGGTCGATAATTGACAAAGTCTGAAGCCAATATTCGGTACTTTTACGGCAAATGTGAACAACCCAAAGAAACAATACGCAATGATTTGCCAATCCCTTGAGCTTCACTACTTTTCTCCTTTAATCTGTTATTTTTTTGGTTATATCGCCAAAACACACATCAGTTATGACAGGAACACACTGGTAGGCATTGGGAAATGAAGCGTGGGTTTTGGATGAAAGAGCAGCGCACCGAGACAATCAACAAATGTAGTCTTTTGAACAAGCAGTCAGATCAGCTGGATGCCCCGTCACATGTGACTGCCTCAGGAGGAGTAGAGGAGAGTGAACAACTTTGTGTGTATTATGAAGGAATTACAACTGTAATTTCATTGTACAATGCTGATAAATGTCCTTGAACTCTTGCATATCAGTAAAAAGATTCAGAAATCCCTGCAATTTCAAAAGCCAGGATATGTGATGGTATGGGGGCATGTTAGTGCCAAAAGCATGACTAACTGTCAAATCTGTGAAAGTCACATTGATGCTGAAAGCCACATAGTTTTTTTTTTTTTTTTTTTTTTTGGAGCAACATATGCTGCCATCTAGACATCGTCTTTTCAGTCACCCCTGCTTATTTCAGCAAGACAATGCCAAGACAACAGTGTGGTTTTGTAATTAAAGAGTCTCAGTACTAGACTGACCTGCCTGCAGTCCCGACCTGTCTCCCATTGAAAACGTGTGGTGAATTATGAATAGGAGTGTCACAATTTCACAAATAAATCAAAAATCAATCAAAATGAGCTTTTGGTTTCATCAAATCGTATTTGTTTTCTCTCACCCTCTGAAACACTTCAAGGACAGCACAGCATATCACACCTGATACAATATAGACCATCAACATAAATGACAACTGTCATGGCATAAAACCAATGATGCGCTGATCTTTACAAATCGAGATTCTGTGATCTAACAGTGACATAACCATCAGTACCAAAAATAAATGTTTAAATTGATGAATCAAATCATGACTTTAAAATCAAAAGCCAAACTGGTAATAATGAATTTGGAGTATTGTGACACAACAGAGACCCCAGACTGTTAAGCACCTGTGGTCGTATATTAAGCAGGAATAAGGAAGTATTTCAATTTCAATACTTAAACAGTTTGTGCCCTCAGTTCCCACAACGTTTTACTGAGTGCTGTTAAAAGCAAAGGCAATGTATCACAGTGGTAAACATGCTCCTGTCTCAACTTTTTTGAAATGTGTTACCGGCATCAAATTCAAAATGATTGTATATTTACAAAAAAACAATGAAGTTTATCAGTTTGAACATTAAAATCTTGTCTTTGTAATGTGTTTAACTGAATATAAAGGTTTGAAAAGGATTAGCAAATTATTGCATTCAGTTTTATTTACATTTCACACAGTGTGCCACCCTTTTTGGAACTGGGGTTGTACATCCTTCTATAAAAACTCACTATGAGCCTCTTTGGCCCCTTAGCATCCTGTTTTTCATTTGGTGAAAATGACGACAACAGACCACAACCCAATATCCTTCAAAACAAGTCATGAGCCGATGGATTGTTCTAATACCCAGAAAATGCTGCGAATAATGTTTTCAGACTAACATAGCTGCTAAAAACCAAAATGATTTTTGAAACTGTTTGCACTGGCGCTCAGTAATACTGCTGACAGACACAAACAGCAATGAACTGAAGTATAAACAGTGGTTTCCTCTTATTTCTACAGAAAAATAGTTGGACTGTGAGTCAAATGATTTGAAGGTTTATAGCCTAAAAGATGTGCCTGGCATTCTACCTGCGTGATTTTTTTTTAATATGACAGTAACAGACACAGGAGGATGTACAAGTCTGGCCAAATAATGTCCTTAAGTGAAGGAAGAAATCAAAGCAGCTATTCTTTCCAAGCCTTATCTGATCTGGCATGTGCTGTTGTAATGTCCTCCAATAATTGAATTGGCCATAATCCTGAGAACAAAAATCAGTGGGTTTACACTCTCACCATCAGCGGGAGAATTTGAGACAGCTCCAGGTCACAGAGTCTGTTTTCAAGTTCAACATTTAACTGTGCCAAAGTTAATTCACAAGTAGACTTGAATGATAATAAATGGTTCATCTCAGGAGACAGAGGTCTTGCCAAGGTTTCATCACAAATTGTACGAACTAAACTTCCGCCGCACATATGCTGACCCCCTTGAGTCATTATTGTAAGGGTTTATTTAACTAATTTGGAGTACTCTGGTGGAGCCTGTGTCTCCACCGTGACTGTTGTGTTTAGTTACATTGTGTATAGAGACTGGGGTCAGCTGCGTTTCCTCAGCGCAGTGAGACCAAACACAGCCATCAGTGAGTAATGAAACTGTCCTTGTTAAATCTGCCATTTACCATCCTCATGCGGTTGTCTCTGTTGAAGTCAGGGTTTGTGTTTCGTCTTGTTGGGTTTGAGCAATATAAAGAAAGATGTTGAAGACTTTATGACACATTCTTTCTCTAGCTGTTTTCACTTATCTTTGACGTCATAGAGTTCAACAGATTTTGTGTGCAGATGCGTGATCTGGTGTATAATTAGTCACTGGATCTTTAGTCTCTTGTGACTCTTTAAATTGTAAATACTACATCACAAAGTTATATTATAATTTTTGCCGATTGTGAAAACATAAATAATATGCTGCTATTGTCCAGATGTTGCAATCAAAGTATCTGATGTTTCTGTCTGTTGCATCACTAAAAGCTTTGGATGAAAAGTCCTTCATTGGCTGACTGGCCCTCCCTGATCTGCTCTGTTCGGTCCCACTTTGGACCTGAAGTGGTTTTCAGGTCTCACCACCAGGCAGACTTTCACACATCTGCCTTAAATCACAACCAACTGCCAGCAGAGGCCCCATTTCTCAAGCAAAGGTCATATTTTGCTGGAAACTGTTTCCCACATAGTTGTCTGATAACAGTAAAACAGAAAATTGCCTCAACTAGATGCAACAGGACAGCAGTCAAGAAAAATGGGAAATTATGTGCGTCAATTGCATGCTATTATGCTTCTTAACATGTTTCCTTTGACTGGTTGCCAAAAGACAAAATAAGACATTTCACTTCCCAACAACTCCTGGACAAGCTGAGGCAGGTTTATGCAAAAGCTCAAAACCTTAAATGTGTCTTAAAAGGTTGCATGTGAGTCCTTGAACATTGCAATGCTCAGTGTTCACATTTGTGTTGAAGCAAACCAACCAATGGCATGTGAAAGCAAGTCTGTTAGCAAGTGTGATGCAACTGCAATAAAAAAAAAAAAAATTGTTATATTCCCACACATGCATTGTGTTACATCATGTTATGGTGGTTTTTGATCATATCCAGAATAGCCTTTGAAAATGGACTTTAAAAATGTAACTGTTTTCTTCCAGTGGTTGAGCTCTTATTCATTTTGACTGAAGAAAATAAACACTGGGCAAAATTCAAAGTCACATTATTCAAGTTAGTCTGAAGCTCTGGTGTGACCGTGATATTTCTACTTTTTTTTCAAAACTGCAAATAATTCATCTTAATGTTAAGGAGAAGATTATCTTCACTGGATATTTCCAAAATGGATCTTAACTAGGGAAGCACAATAAGGATTTTTTCAGATACTTATCTTCTCATGGCTGACAGGATAAAATAATAGATAATTTCACATTTTTGTATTTTGCATATAAACGTTATATGAAAGTTCATATAACCTTTTATACCTTAGTTCACACACACCTGAGGAGAAAGTCTAAGACGTAGTGAGAAAAGATGGATGATTTAATATTCCTTAGCCCTGATCAAACCAAATTTACCTGACATCACTATTACAACAGAAAAACAAAAACCAGCTGTAACTCTTCAAATGTTGATTTAGTTTTTCCACTAAAGTATTTTAAAAAAACTTCACAAACATACACTGTAAAAAATAAACTATTTGTTTTAAGTTTAAAAAGTTAGTGTCTGAGCTGTCTGAAATTTTAAGTTGACTAAATAACAAAAAATTTGAGTAAAAAAAAAAAAATTCAGCAGTTGAGAAAACATGCTACTAGTGATCAACTCATCATTTCAAGTTAAAAGACTTCAAATTAGAATAACTCATCTATCAAGTGAACACTAAACAGAATAATAACACAAAAATACAATTTGCCATTTCCAGACCAAATTAATTTCTCACGTCCCTGAATAATTCATTTGCATCCCTTTCTTAACTGACATTTATTGTGACCCTCATCCTGATATATTATCAGTTTTGTCAGTGATACAAAACTCTCTCTTCTCTCTTCTTTCATTCATATTTCCCAGTATTTGGCTAAAATAACACTTACAAATTCAACTTAACACAAACTACCATGCTTTCAGTGACAGACAGACCTCCCCACAGTTTATCTTCCACACAAATTTCACTGTAGTGTTTTACTGTCTTTACTGTTGCCCATTGCCAGCTATCACCTGCTGCTGTTGCTGCTCTGCTGTGTGTTGGTGTGTGGGTGAGCTCCGGTCTTTGTCAAACAGATTTAAATTTGAATACACTGATGGCTGCCTGATGCAAGAACTATATTCAGAGAGAACACCATTTCTTTAGCGGGCCAAGGGGAGTATCAGTGAGAGAACAAGAGCTGAACTATCATTCACCTTTTGTGTTGGACCTCAGTCAAGACACATTTCAATAATCAGGAACAGTTCTGTACTGGATTAAACCCTTCCTCTGTTTAGTAGTAAAGCAAAGCTGCACATGTAACTTTCATATTGCCACTGCCAATCACTCTTCCATGCCTCTCTCTCTTTTTTTTTTTTACCATACTTTTCCTGTGTACCTACTCTCTCTGAAAAACAGGCTCAGGAAAGAATATGGCCTACTGTACAGTTACCATAGCAACAAAATTATGCCCTATTTACATGCGAACTGAAAACACTTTTCAAGGCAGATGTTTATACGCTATCATTCCTGCATCTTCCTGTCTGTCCTTGTGTTTTTATGAAATCACCGCAGCACAGCTGCGTGCATGGTTAATTGATGGATTCCCATCCGTCAATTAAGATGTGAGTTGCTCAAGAAACAGAACATACAGTAACAACTGCACAGGCTCAAGTGCTTTGCCAGTAAATGAAATCTAATTATAGTGGCAAGAAGCAATATGGTGACAGTAGCAATTTAGTCACAAAGGAGAAAAAAATCATTTTTAAAGTCAAGTCAAATGTTATTTACGTCACAAATCACAATTTGCTTCAGGGGGCTTTACAACCTGTATAGTATACGGATTAGGCTTGGAGAGTATCTATTTTTCCATACCTTCATACCCCCTGACATTTTACTGGAGTATATGGTATTGTGACGGTATTTGTGTAAAACTTGTGTAAAACGGCTCAACTAGACTGTACTCCACTGTACTTAATATTCCCACAGTGAAGGCAGAGCTGATCATTTTAGCAGCACGACTGCCACAACTGGGAAACAACACACACGCAGGAGCTCCACCTCAGTCTTGAGAAGATGCAGCCTTTTTTCACTGACAAACTCAAAACTAAACTATAAATTTACAACGCGGTCTCTGTACATATTCTGCCAGAATGACAAGCTCACTGCTCACCTTTCCCTCTGCTGAGCGGAAGAAAAGGTGAGCACCACAACTCTGTCATCACAGACAGTAATTAGTCTGCCCCTCTCCCTCTGTAATCCTCACTAAAGTTACACACTCACAACGAAAAGCTACTCTGACCAGTCAGTAGTCTGCAGTGTTACTGTAATACCTTTATACCACCCAAGCCTAGCAGGGAAGATAATGATTAATTAATGATTGAGCAATTGGTTGGTAAGAATTTGGTCAATCAAGTAAAATTTTATTAATCTACTATTATTATTATATATTATATTAGATTATTTTTATGAGGTCACTCCATATAGTTATCTGATGTTCAAGTATATGTATTTAATATGTAGGCCTTTATGTCTTTTTGTTTCATAGGCTATGTAATGCTGTCAAAGAATATCAGATATTTTGCTGTGGAAATTAAACTTTGATTGAGGAAGAAAAAAATTCATTTGTTTTGTTTCGTATGAGCAATGTTACCAATGATCAATCAAGGAAAGTACAATTTGCTGCCCTATACAGTGTATGACACCCTCTGTCCTAAGTGTTTTTGCAATTTCTAAAATAAAAGTGTGGTATTGTATCATTTTTAACAGCTGGGTATCACAATACCTTTCTAATATCGGTTCTTACCGTTGCAACACTATAACAGAGATTTACTACAGAGCTCATTACTATCTTTTCTATCACCTTCCCAATACTCTCAATATAGAGCACTAAAATCACTCGACATAGCCAGACTGCCAAAGCTGGCTGCAGACGTGTCTGCAGACATTTTTCTTTATCCGCCTCCTGAACACAAGCATCGGCCAGTGCCGATTATCTCAAAGTGCCAGATAATCAGCAGACTGATTAGTCAGTATGTCACTAAAGTTGATGGTATTTTATAGAACTTAAGTCATGGGCTTAATCATGTCCACTAGGTTACAGTTTATTAAATATTCTCCTTAAAACCTCAAAGATCACAGATTACTAAATAAAACTCACAGATTACTAATTTTTTAAGAATTTTTAAAGTTTACATATTTACTGAAGCACTACCACCAGGAGAGCATACAGTGTGTTACTGAGAACCAGACTTCATAACAAGATAGTTTGAAAGAAGGAAAGAAAATAAAGAACCCTTAAAGAATACCTTTGTTTATATCAACATTAGTGTACAAACAATATTCACAGATTTCCTTTATCCTGTAACTTCTGAGTTTGAGGCCTAAATTCAGCACTCAGCTATGCTTCAAACTGGTGAGCAGTTTTGCACGAATGACCACAGCAGCGTAATGAGCAGCATGTCATTCAAAGCCTGTTGGTGGCTTTCAGATAAAGTCACCTGCACCTCCCCTCCTCTCTGAATGAGAGCCAGCCTCAGTGGATCAGGTTACCTGAAGGTCTGTGTGACTTTTACCATATGAATGAAGTCACTGCCATTTTTTTCAGAGGGAGCTGGATTGTTCGAGGTCTGCAGACTGGATTGTGTGCCACCTGGGGCTGCCGTCAGTCATCCCAGACGGGGCTCATTAAACTGACTCCATTAGAGCTAATGAGTTGTAGGTCAGTGGTTGTGGGTGGCCTCCCCATTCAGGGCTAACAGACCAAATAACTGACTGGCTTGCTGATTCGTTAATTCACACCAACATGGGATAACTGTTTTGTCTGCCTTCAGTGCATACCTGCATCTACATGAGCCTCAAACAAGGCATTTTAACATAACTCAGTCAAAAAACTTAAAATGACAAAAAAAAAAACAAAAAAAAAAAAAAAACAGTGGATATAAAGCTGACACTTGGTGTCTAGGTTCTGACTTTACACAGCAGTGGAGTGACAATAGCAAACAACCTCACCCCCCTACCCCACCCCCAAAGGAGAGCTTGGACTCTACAGGTGAATGCTGGGTGAAGCTGAAATGTTATATGACCAACAGCAGCAGTGTTGTAGCAGAGTTTGCACATGAGCTGTGCAGCAGCAGCAGCATAGCAGAGTAAAAGAGTGGACAGACCAGTGACAGCTGAGACCACAATATTGCAAAGAAGAGCCCCATATAACAAAACTGACTAATCTGTCAATTATTTTCAAAAATAATTCATAAATCATTTGGACCATAAGGAAGTATAGAAAAATGGATTTCCCAAAGTGCAATAAAATATTTAGCTTTCTATTTCAATGACTGATTATCAAAGTTGTTGATTAGATAAATGTTCTATAAATAAACTAGTTCAGTGGTTCCAAACCTATGGGTCCTGTGCCCTACTATAGGGGTTGTAAGGCGTTCTTGATTTTAAGGGGTGTAAGAAAACTTTTTTTTAATGTGTACAGTATGTGTACATCATTGCATTTCTGTAAAGACAACTAAACAAAATTTTATTTTTTTAAGTTTAGATTATTATTTAAAGGAGAACTCTGTAATATATTTACTGTAAGAAGTCATAAAATGGCCATGATGTGTCATCAGAGATTAAGTAAACATGTTAAGTTTAAATTCTCGCTTATCTGAAATCGACACTGCAGCCGCGGTCAATTTACAATGTTGCACACATCCTGTGCTCCTGCAGTGTTCCTGCAGCCTGCCCAAGCTTCCTCGAGTCTGAGGAGGTGAGGGTAGAAGAAAACAACTCACTTCAACCATAGATCATGTATTAAATAGGATTTCAACCTATTTATTATACTGTCTATGGCCCCAACTCACTATTTGGACTGCTGTACTAAATTTTGCTAAATATTGCTCCTTTAAGATCTAAACAAAATCTCACAGGATGAGGACATGGTGCAGACCTGAACTCAAGCTATATTCAGATAAGGGGTCCCTTCAGGAAAAAGGTTGGGAACCACTGGGTCGACTAATTGAAACGTTCCAGCTCTATTGCAATGTACGTATATGATGGTGGTACAGTGTATTGAAGTGAGTACAGTTATCATGAGTGTAGCAGTGCAAATCAAATTGTCTCCCTGAACTAGCACGCAAGTTTTTCCCATTCAGTCAGCTACTTCACATAAACTGTTTTTTTTTCCTGTGTAGACAGAATAATAAGTAGATATCTGGTGTCTAAGATGTCATCACAATCATACACAAACCTCAGTACAGCAAAGATTGAGCCGCATTACAGATAAACTTCATTGCCAAAACCTCAAACAAGGGAGCAGACAGATGCTATTATGTGGAAGCTAGTAAGCGGACTCAATAGGAAAACTCTGAGGGGATTAAACCTTTTAAACACATTCTACATGTGGGCCAGGGACCAGCCATTATGTGGATAGTCCCCATCAAAACACCTAAAACTATTCCAGAAATAAGCTATATTATCTACTTCACTGAGATGGACAAATATAAACCCAGCAGTAGACCATTTTCAAGGCAGACACTATAGGTGCATTCCATTTAGGTTTCCCTGTTCCAGGACTCTATTATTGTGTATGCTTGCTGAGTGGTATGGCTTTGGCACTCAAATGGACAAAGCATCATTAGTGTTATTACTTACACCTTTTTTTCACAATAGCCATTTTGACAGGAAATAGCAGGGTAAACATGGGTGTTACCAGTGATACTAATGAAGGCTATGGCTGAAATGCCTGCAGTGGAAAAGGTCGACCTGATCAGCAGGCTGAAGGACCGTCCACACCAAGGACAACTATAATTATAATTATAAAAAATATAGTTCTAAAATTGTTCTAACTCAAGTGCATGTTGGAGTCTGGACCACAGCTTCATAGTTGTGGTGGACTCCTCAATCGACTTGAATTAGAACAATTTTAGCACTATATTTCTTACAATTATAGTTACAGTCCTTGGTGTGGACGACCTTTAAGACATATAAGCTATGCAGCACAAAAATGATATGAAGAATATTAAGGGAGCTGTCACATACCCACTAGTTTGAGTTGAAAGCTAATGTTAAAGGGATAGTTCACCCAAAAATGAAAATTCAGTCATTATCTACTCACCCTCATACCGATTGAAGGTTGGGTTTTATTTTTTCAGTCCACAAAACACTGGTAGACTTTCCCAGAAAAACAGTGTTGCAGCATCTCCCAAATGCCTCCATATTGCTCATCTGGTGTAATCCAAGCCTCCTAAAACCCCCACATGCTGTTCACTTGCGCACACACTCCCTCACACCACACACACCCAGTTCAGACAGCGTGCAGGCACATGTGAACGTGGCTCCAAGCTAAGGAACTACAGTGAAGATTTAGGCAAAAAACATGGTGTAAGTTACGTCTTTCAAGTCAGCTTGGCACATAGGGGCTTTAGGTGACTTGGATTACACCAGACAAGCAGTATGGGGGCATTTAACGTTTTTAGGGGTGGGGGCAGGGGGTGTTTTTTCCATTTAAAAACTGGTCATCATTCACATTGTCTGGGAGATTCAGTAACGCTGTTTTCCTGTGAAACTCCACCAGCGTTTAGTGGACTAAAAAAATATACCAGCTAGCCTATATAATCAGCATGAGGGCAAGTAGATAATGACTGAATTTTCATTTTTGGATTAATTGTCCCTAGATCAATCGTGTTGAGACAAGGACAATGAGCAACCAAAGAAGAAATAAGCTGCTAAACCAATTCATCCCATAGTTAAGCACTAGTCAGCTATGCTACTAGTACTACTACAATCACAACTCTCAAACATTAATATTCATTTTTCTCAACAGTAGCTTTTGATCACCATATTAACTAGCGTTAGTTTAAGTTGTCACTTCTTCTTCTATGTTTTGAGAAGCAAATTTCTACTGAACTACTGAGTTAGCTTAACACTAGATAAACAACATGCAGTTTTAAAATACTTGTGAGCCTGTGGAAACTAAACTGAGAAGCAACAAGGAATTAATTCGCAATTAATTCACAATTAAAGCCGAAGCAAATGGTGTATTTAAGCACATGGTATAACAGAAATTCAGGCAGCAAAATCCAGAACAGCAAAAACACAAACAGCCAGAAGCCAGCAGCTTGTTCATTTCCAAGCACACACCACCAAACAATATAAACGTGTTAGCATAAGCAGCAATAAGTTTGACGAAGCGTAGCAGGTATCCTCTGTATGTCAGCGTTGAATATCCTTTTGGGAATAAGCTAAATTAGCGAGCTAACGTCAGGTCCCCAAAAGTCTGCTTCTCCAGCCCGAGGAGATGTTTGAGGACCAACTGCTGAAAATGGAATCAAGTCCAAACACAGTTATAATGTCATAAAGCGACATGACGACCGTTGTCAGGTGAACTAACGTTAGCTTATGAACTGCTTGTAAAATAGTTTAAAGGAGTAACACAGTGAGCAGCAGTGACGGTTTAAATAACTGGGAAAGGGTGTTTTTGATTTAACATTGTGAAGTGCGTGGAGCAGCTTTAGCGCCGGTCTTTTGATTATTTGTTTTATATCCTCCTCAACATAAAAACGTGAAAACTTTAATAATACTGTAGGTTTATAGGGCTGTCAGTTTGGCTTATTACAAATTCGTCTCTAAGAAATCCAGATTTCCTTCTGGCACATACAGTATATGGCAAATGGCCCTTAAACTACCATATTCATGAGCCTCAGCTGCCTTTGCTATGAAGATGAAGCCAGAGTCCTAATCCTAAACCCTTTAGCTTGAAAATGGCAAAGCTCGGATAAAGTAGGGCCAGGCAGGAAAAGTGAGAGGTGGAAGGTTTTTTTTGTTTTTTTTTTAGTTTTGCATAATGGGAAGAAGTCGAATAAAGTACTCCCAACATGGCATTTATCATTTCTACTTTATTATCAATGTTTTTTTTATTTTTATAGTGCAATATAAAACAAAAACTTTCTCCTCTGATTTGTGATTTGACACCTGGCACTGATACTGAACACGACTTTATTCTCAATATCGGTTTTGTTTTTGAAATGCATAATTAAAAAAAAAAAATCTTCCTCTCTCTCTCTTCTCTTTTTTCCATATAAATGTGGCCAGAATGTTAAATTGTACAAAGCCTTGGAAACGGCTCACCTCAAGATCTATTTAGTAGCTGTTTGCCTGCACACATGATCTTCATCAGCAGATGTAGTTTGCTCATTTGTCAAGGAATTGGAGATGTTTCAAATTTCCATTTTACTTCTGAGCACTTCTCATCCAGTTGACACACAGTTGAGTTATAAAATATATTGTTTAAAAAAAGGGGGGGGAGTATTGTAAAATCAGTATTTTTTTATTCCATTACACAGCAGTAAAAGGAAGTATAAGAAAGTATGATGCACCGTTTAAATAAGTAACCTTACAATACTAGAATATAGCTTACACCATGCGTAAGTTTCTGAAAAACTCTGTTTGATTTCACATTCCCTTGAGTGCAAAATAAAAAAACATGATTTATGATTTTTTTTTTTTTTAAATGACATATCTCATCAAAACAACCCAGCATCTGTTTGACTGATATTCCTTGGAGTGCATAAAAACAAAGCAAAACAAACAAACAAAATATATATATATATATATGATTTAGGAAATCTGATTTTGCAAATGAACCCTTCAAATATTAACTATGAAGCATAGTGAGACAGACACAAATGAAGAGGGGATATTCTGTAGGCTGTTGCTATATGTAATAAAATTGCACTCGACAGAAGAAATTAGGTGGTGAGAGCTTGTCTCATGTCAACAAACAGTAGTGTTAGCAGCATGAGAGTTATCACACGGCAAACAGCAAATGCAAAACTACACTTTTTTCCCCGTCTTCTCACCTTTTGTCCCAGATAAAAAAGGGGAGAGCACAACCACAGAGCAGTCTGAATTGTCCCAAGCATGGTTTTTAGGTTCTAATAATCCAGTAACATTTATAATTGCATTAACATGTCCTGCAGTGTTTTCATTGGCTCATTGTGCTGCAAACATCCTGTTCAACGTCGTCACAGTTGTGTTTTATTGGGTTCAGTCTGGGAAGTGACAGGCAGCATCAGGAAGCTAAAATCAAACAAAAACCAACATGACACAGTGTCATGTTGTGCCTCCGTGACATCACGCATGATCCTGCCGAACGACACTGGGGGCTGCGCCAGCAAACGCCGCTTCCTTCACTGTTCATCACCATTAACTGACCAACCAACATTTTTCCACTGTGCAGTCATCAGGTGGTCATATGCTGCTGTAGCCCATCTGCTTCAAGGCTCAATGAGTAGTGCTGCAATCTGAGATGCCCCAGTGCTCACTAATGTTATACAGCACTGCTATGTGCATATTTGTAGCCCACCTAGTAGCATGAATGAATGTTGCCATTCTCCTCTCACCACAGACTGCTGACTGCATGTTTCTTAACCACTGAGTAGATGTTACAGCTGTGAGTCAGGGGCCAAAATCTGATCCTCACAATAACTCAGACATTTGTTTTATATTAGCATTTTTCATATAATAATGTTGTTGTTCAGCTTCAAAATAAAAATGCACAAATATTTACATCTCATCATTTTCACAAAAGTCCCATAGTGCCCTTTACACAGATATTAGCTTTAATGACACATTACATATGACATTAATTTATATTTCCCTCCTGCTGTAATGCAGATCAATGGCTCATTCTCTGGCATTACATAATAAATCTCACGTGTTCAGCTGCTGATATTAAATAGCAGGTCAAGAAAAGTTGAATTATCAGCATGAAACATTAATGCATCTGATCAACTACAGACTCTAAGTTAAGATTAAATCGAGATTTAAACTGATATTATTTACGTCTCTGTATGACATTGCCTACATGCAGTACATAACTGTTGGTTGTGATTTACACAAACACCCACATGAATATCAAAGATAAAACAGAACTTTGTTTATCTCGAGGGAAATTGTTGCGCGGCAGTTGCAGCACAAAGTAGGAGAGAGTCCAAACATGAAAACTAAAATATCGATAAAGTGCAAATCAAAAATATACACAATGCCTTTACGTGAACTCAATGGATTTTTGCTCCTGGCTTGTGATGTTTAATATAAAGGCAATAAGAGTAGAGCCTGTTTCTCCTTTATTCTGTTCGAGGTCCACATACTCAGCTTCATCCAGCTTTTAAACACATCACAGGGCTCATGTAGTTTGCTCAGTTGTCGTGTAGATGGATCTGTTGACATGCAAGCTTAGTTATGATTATCCTTTATATATGTCTATCATCAGTATCAGAAATACTTTATGATCCCAGGAACTAAGTATCATCATTTTATATTATAGCATCAGTCTAGATATACTGTATATCTTTATCCTCACACACAGTATGTCCTTTACATTTACACTGTGCAATTATCCTGCGCAACTATATTTATCTATTGTGCAACTATCCTGTGAATTTCCTGTTTGTATCCTGTGCAGCTTGGTCTCTGTGTAATTATCAATTTTACAGGGCAGTGTTTTTTTCTATGTGTGTTTTACAATGTGTGCAATTATCCAGTGTGAAAGATGTATATATTATTTATAGCATTTATTTTTACTTTTCATTTACTCTTTTCTACCTCTATTTTTGACTATTGAGCTGCTGTAGTGTGGGATCTTATCTTATCTTATCTTATCTTATCTTATCTTATCTTATCTTATCTTATCTTATCTTATCTTATCACTTTTTTAGTCCCTTTATGACTTTTTCTCTTGAAAGTGCTCTTGATTTCACATCAGTAATAACCACTGAGAGTTATGATAATTAGATGTAGTTGAAAAAGCCAGTAAGTCAACCTTGAGTCAATATCATGTTGTCAAACTTTTTTCAAGGTCAAGACTGAACTTTAATGCTTAAAATAAATAGTATACTGTAGATTGTATTGCTGCCTACACATACATGTGCTGTATGCCTGGAGGCTTTTTTAGACACAGTTTTGCAGTTGTTTTCCTTTAAGTATGTCAGTATATACTGAATACACTTTAGTGTCGAAACACACAGCTGGAATAAGATGTTTTTGTCTATCAGGTTTTACACCAACAGCAGCAGTTTGGTAATTCTTCAACCTCCGTGTTAGTCCAGTAGGTCTTTGCTTTGCATCCTGCAGAAAAGATGAAACCAACAGTTAGACTTCATGACAGAGACACACTGACTATGTCATGCCTTATTCTCAAAAAGACAATATTTCTACTGAGATGTTTATATGACTAATGAAAATGAATATTCCCACTTACATTGCAGCTTCTATGATAAGTAGAATAATCGATTGGTTGCCTACAATTAAATTAATCACCAGCTATTTTCATATTAGATTAATCATCTTTAAAAAAAAAAAAACATCTTCTCAAAGATAAAATATGAAGAATATTTTCTGGGTTCTTCACTCCTCTATGACAGTAAACTGAATATCTTTTGGTCGTGGACAAAACAAGACACTCAAGGAAGTCATCTTGAGCTTCAGGATACACTAATCATTTTTAATATAAATATATAAATAATCATTAGTTGCAGTCTTAGTTTACACACAGTCATAACTTCATGGTGTACATAATGTAGGTTAAATTTCCAAAGCACATCCAGAAACCTGTTAACATCTAAGTCTTTCATATTTTAAAATTTTCTCCATCCAGCCATTAATGTGGGCTTCTCTTTTGTGCATGCATCTCTACCCCAGATGCACAGAGTTTACCATAAACAGGCAAAAGGACATGCAAAGCAAACTGTGGTAAAAACCCCAATGCAGACACATATTCTGGATGCTCTGTATACATGTCCAGTATTGGCAAATCCAACATGTCTTAATCGGAAAATGACATATTTAGAATAATGTCTGATTCAGAATATCCTCAAATAATAATAATGACCTGTATCGAGTTAGAAAAATTGTCATCTTTGGAATAATAGCGGAAAATTAGTGTGCTGAATTTGTTCAATATGACTGTCAAGGATAAGAGAACATTGAGCAGAGAACAGTTTCAGGGCAGTTCGTTTGTCAAACAGCCCATCTTGCAGTTGAAAGGTCACAGGTTTAAACCCCGTGACAGCCAGAGACCACCGGTGAGGTTGAGGTGCCGTAAAGCAGGAAGACTTCCTGTGCCGGTGTAGAATCTTTACTGGAATACACTGGTGTCACATAGATTTACAGCCCATTTGCTTCTGTTTATATATATCTGACATTCCTTTCATTTTGCAAGCGTGTCATGACCTACTCACTGTTTCTAACCTCCTCAGTCATGCTCAAAAGTACTCACAAAGATATCCTGAATTAAAGAAAAAATAAATATGATTAGAGGAGAATATAGAGTTTTGTAAGGCAGTGTTTATACTTTAGACTTTGTCTGTGGGCGTCAGGTGATTGACACTAAGTAAGGTGTAACAGAACACGCAGTCTGCTGACACTTAAGCACACTTGAGCGCAGCGACAGAGCGATAAAACAAAATGACAAAACAAAATTAAAGCTTCTGGTTTACTGTGATAAATTATCCAGCTTGAATGGTGCCTGTGTTCCATCGCGGCACAAAAAATGAATCATGGCACTCTGATCAAGCCTGATGGGATCATTTAACACAGAAAGAGACATAACAGACAATGAACAGAGGCACCATGACAGAATGTGGCCTCGTGCACAAAATACCAAATTCCTAAATGATGTGGTTCCTAAATAATCTTTAAATGTGTTGCTATATATCTGTTGGTTAAGATACAGGAGTGTTTAAGTCTCAAATCACCTGTCAAAACTCAAACATTGAGGAATGCTGACAGAGTTTACGACGTTAATATAAAAACTGTTTCCACTACACATATTCTACATTATGCAGGTCTGCTTCTTTATTTCGGTATGTTCAGTATGTGAGGATCTGGTGGTGAGCGGGAATAACATTAACTTTCTCTTCCTGTATCAAAGAGAATGTGTTTACAGTGGGTTTATGAGCCGGGTGAGACACTTTCTCTGCATGTCTCTCAGCAGGGAGACTCAAAGAAGACAGAGGAGGAGGGCAGAGGAGGTGCGCTGGATGGATGCCACAGCCGGGCCTGATGGCAGGAGCCCAGAACACATCGAGCTCTGATCACGTCCTCTAGAAGCCACGGAGGTGCTGCAGTTCACGTGGAGACACTGAAAAGGTATGAAGATGGATGGATTGATGGTGGTCTGCAAAAGAATGAAGTGCACAAAAGTGTCCTGTCAATCAATGCAGCAGCAAATAGAAGTCAGGTAAAGCAATATTTTAGTGGTTAATGAATACATAAATTAAGCACAAACAAAAACAGTTTGTAATATAAAGCTTCAAACTGTTCTAGCATACTTGAATAGCAACATGAGTCTTCACTGGGATGCTGGTTGCAGTACAACAACAACCCCGTCCTACCCTTTGTAGCATGTTGTTTCCACATGACAACGTAAAAGCTCATGATGAACACACAGAAGTCGGAAGAACCAATTCCCAACTCGGGAAATAGGATTATCCAGGGAGCACAAAAGACTGTGCTAGCTCATTACCTGATGGCATTGTTAAAATGAGCCTAGTTTTAGTTTAGTAGAGACTTTGGTTGAAGTGTCATATTATAAACAACTATCCTGTCTTAATGTCTCCTGGGTACCAACTGACATGTGACATGCACAAAGTAAATGATGAATTATTATTGTTGTTCTATGGTGAAGAGCATCACAGAGAATAAAGTGCTTTATTCTTATTGTTTGCTCCCCTGACATGCAATAATAAAAAAACACAAAAACAAAGGAGAAGCGGTCTAAAATTCAATCAAATGTTCAAATCAAATGCAAATCATTTGTCTATTCTGGATTACATTTATTGGTTAAGATAATTTATTTAAACTTAGGTGTTCATCTGTTTTTGTACTTCCCTTAATCAACTCCAGAAACCTCAGAGCACTTTAACAGCATTTTTAAGTTGTAAGAAATTTGATAGCTTTCGTTCTTAGGCATGTGAGTCGGAGTAAAAGAGAAGATTCTTTACTTTAATCTTCTACTTAAAGGGATAATGTAATAATAGCAGACATGTTTGCTTTTCATATATGATGCATGTCTTATAGACTTTCTGTGAAATGCTTTAGGTAATTTAAGCATAAATTAACTTATAATTGTCAAATAACTTGGTATAATTAAAAATATTTTGTGGAGAAGATCATTTTTATCTTTTTTCTCATCAGGCATGTTGTCTTGGTTTTGTTCTTAAAATTAAGAGCCACTCACTTCCTTTTGCAAAACAGATACTGCCACTGGGGATGTTCTGTGCTCATTTAAAGTCTTTTTCTTTTCATCAGCCTTGGGCTCAACAACCAAACATTTTAGCTTTTACTTAGCTGTTTCCTGTTGTAAATCAACCTTCCTGTTTGTCCTAAAGCAATCAAAACTGGCACATAATGGAATTTTTATTTCATGATTAAATGTTGCACCACACACAGGAGAAACACGATCCTGAATTGGACAGACCTCACAATCACTTACTGGTGTAATCATAGCTCACATTTGGTTCTTTTGTGCAGGCTATGATTTTTCTTCTGATTTGTTGTGCCAACAGTTTTAATCCAGGGGCATTCACCCTGACACCTGAGGCAAACGAAGCGTATAATAAAACCGACCTGACAGAGCCTGCCAGCAGAGCCACTGCAGGTGTTAACACGCCTCTGACTTCTGTTGTACACAACAGCCTGTCAATTTATGCAGCCAGTAAAGACACATGTTGTGTTGCGGTGTGCAGAGTCGCAGTGTGATGAAAAAAAGAAATGGATCAAACCGATGAGATGTCACAACAGTGTCTTATTAGACTCCTGTGGGAAATGTGACTCCTATGTCCATGGATAACTCACACGTACAAGATCTGTTCATGTATATGATGTTCTTTACTGTTCCACAAAGGGAATTTGGCTCTATTTATAGAAAACTGTACCCTTTTTTTTTCCAGCTTACACACAAGCAAATCATAGATTCCTTTTTTCCATGTCTGTGAGTACAGTTAGGGGATCAACCAATTATCAGCCTAGCCAAATATCAGCTGTCTATTGCCAATAAAATAAATTGAAAAATGTGCTACTTGGCTTTCTCTCTGTCTGTCTCTCTTTCTCTTCATTATTCAGTGTTTATGCAAGTGAAGTAAACCGGATCATACCACAGTATTGCACAGTTGAATTATTGCACAAATTATTGAAACATTAAGTCAGTATTGCATGAAAGTCTCAGTCAATGTCCCGCCCACTATCTGACCATAAATCTGTAATAAATCATAAACTGACCACGATATGTCACGAGAGTTCAAAGAAACATGCAAAGTTGAAATACTTCAGCCGCAGTGTCTTCATTTGAAATTTCTGTTCTGGGCTGGAATAACTGTTTTCGTTTGCCCGTTTCAAGTTCAAATTAATGCTGAATGTTTGCTGAATGAGTAAGTGTCTGTTCATGAGTTGCGCAAAATCCTTAATAGAAGCTGTGGATGTTTATAACAGTTAAATTGAGTGTATTTTCAGAGCAGAGGGCTTTTGTTTTCAGGACTGTGGCTTAACTTTACATTGACAGACAACTGACAGTTATAATCAGCTGATCAACTGACATGGTAGGACTCATCCTTATATTTTGGATAAATAATCTGAATCTGCAAAGTAAATACCTAAAATTATTATATAAATGTAGCCTAGTGTAGTAAATAGTACAATATTTACCTCCAAAAATGTAGTGGAGTGGAAGTATAATGCAGCAGAAAAGGATTATCCTAAACTTTAACATAAAGATTTTAATTTATACTACAAATGTATATCTGTTCCAAATATTCATTACCCAGCTCCTTGTTAATAACCTTTATCAGTATCAACACTGAAACATATTTGATCCCTAATAGAGTTTGAAGATTATAAACTTTACAGCTACAATTAAAAACGGTCAATCTCAGCCCAATGGATATCTTTAGAATAAAAAACAAACTTATTCAAAACAGCGATGGATATTAAAGCTTAAAGCTTAAATTTCCTTCCACAAAGTCATCCAAATATCCATAAAATAAAACCACAGATTAAAACAAAAAACATAAAATCTAAAATTAAATTTAAATTAGAGTCACTTACAATTTTGTGGTTGTACCGTCACATCTCCTGTGAAATTACAGAGTGTGTGTGTGTGTGTGTGTGTGTGTGTGTGTGTGTGTGAGACACATGGTCTCAGTCTGCTGTCCAAATGCAGTGGAGTTCATTGTTCTCTCTGTGGATGTTATTAAGTTAATACTTTCACAAATAACCATTAAACTATCAATGAAACATTCAACCACTTCCTGTTTACATGGTTAAAAATAAAATCAGGGACTCTGTTGAGCCTCTCAGGCAGTGCTTCATCTCATTAGTCTTCCTCTTTCTTTATTCTTTATGTCACTCTTTTTAACGCCCAAACCTTAAAGGCGGAATCTGTGATCCAAATGATTGCACCTTTTGCCATCTCTAATCTAAACATTAATCATTTGATCTGTGGATCTTATTTTGTCAGGAGGTCACAGCTTTGTAGGAAGTGCAACCTGACCAAGAAATTCATGAAAATCTCCTGTAAAACTACAAACATGTCAGGCACAGAATTTTGTGTGAACTTTACTTGAAAGGCATTTACTGCAAAGCCTATGAGCATTAGGTTTCAAATCCTTAGTGTTAGACGAGGTGTGTTTTCCACTTTAAAGAGGAGCTGCTGCTTAATTTCACTGTTCAACATGTTGTACCTTGAAACTGGGAAGGAAAAATGGGGAGTATCCACACACTGGATTAAAGCCTCCGAGAGTTCACCGGAATGAAAGGGAATTTCTGCCTCAAAAGGATTTGGAGCTTAAATCCAGAGTTCAAATACTCTCCATTTTAACTTCAGTGAATCTGTTGCCCTGCACCTGGCCTAAATACCAGACCAGATGTTTATACATCTACCTGTCCGTACCTTGAGACTACATCAGAAACATGATAAAGTGTCCACGATTTTGTCTGAGTCTCGGTTAGTAGGAAAAGTGGTAGAATTCACGACCTTGGCTGACTTTAGTCTCATTCAGAGGCTGTAGAGGGTTTCAGTAGAGTGAAGATACTGATAGCATATGAAACTAGAAGACAGAAGGAATCAATTTGTGATCAGTTTCTCATAAGTTGAAGTTGGCAAAATAACTAAATTTAGTCTAACAAGTTAGACTAAATTTTTTTTAGTCTAACAAGTTAGACTAAATTTTGGCAAGTACAAAACTAGCATGGCAGTTTTCAAAGGAGTCCCTTGACATCTCACCACAAGATATCTGAATGAAAATGTGTTCTGTGGGCCTCTTCCCTTTACAGTTATACCCACTTTGTGATAATCCCATGCAGTTTGGGGCAAAAAGCATCTGTGCAGCCTCTTGCAGTTTTGTTTTTTGCATGTAGTATAAATATAGATGCAATATTTTCTCCTGTTCTCTAAGTAGTCCTGCATACTGGGGTCCATAGGCAGTATTGCAAATGTAAATGTTAGTCCCCACAGACAGTAGCCATTTCACTGTATAAAATGCCTTGATGCTCCCACTCCAAACTTGTTGTCAATTGAAGCTTTTAGTGCGTCTTGGCCTTCATTCATGAAGGTGTGTATGAGAAGCAGAAAAACACTGCTTGTGTTCCCCTGCTGATTTTGTGATCTTGTTTCTTGTTTTTTTCTCTGATTAATTAATGCATTCTATGATTTTAAAACAGTAGCCTTATATTCTTGTTATTTTGACTCTATTAAATGTTATTGACAGTATTAACTACATGTTATAGTAACAGTAACATGATTTTCAGAGTCATCATTAAATTGGTGCGCACTTCCATGTGTGGTATGTTTTAGAAGCTGTGCGCACCTCAAAATGGGGCTCCCCTGAAAGCCACTGTGTAATTCGAGCCTTGTTAAAGTACTTTGTAAGAAATAAAATGGTCAACATACCATTAAAAGGTCTTGTCACCATGAATACTGAAGTGTACTGTATTTCTGCAGTAACAGAGTGTTTTCTGTGCTGGTTGACACCCTCAGGTTGTGAGCCCATGAGGTCGTCCATGCTGGTCCTGTTCCTCCTCTTCAGTGCCCAGGCTGTGGCCACCATCGGAGGAGCAGCGCAGCAGCAGTGTCCAGGCAACAACGACCCCAGCTCCGTCCCCACGGTGGACCCCAAACTCTTCACCAAACGCCGCTACCTCTCACCCAGGGTGCTCTTCAGCGCTCAGCCTCCTGATGCAGAGCCGGCGGGGTCGCAGGGCGCCGGCAGAAGGACCCGCAGGCGAGCGAGGGAGCCTCAGCACCGTGGAGTTTACTCAGTGTGTGAGAGCATCAGCGTCTGGGTGGGCAACAAGACCAAAGCCACGGACATCTCAGGCAACGAGGTGACGGTACTACCAGACGTGAGCATCAACAATGTCAACAAGAAGCAGTACTTCTTTGAGACGACGTGTCACAGCGCCCGCTCAGGCAGCTCTGGCTGTCTGGGCATCGATGCGAGACACTGGAACTCGTACTGCACCAACTCACACACTTTTGTACGAGCTCTGACTTCCTTTAAGAACCTCGTGGCGTGGAGGCTCATACGCATCAATGTGGCCTGCGTGTGTGTGCTGAGCCGCAAGTCATGGCGGCAATGAAGACTGTACCTGCACATCACACACACACAGGATCACACACTCAGTGAAAACACAGCACAAACAGAGACACACTCATCACCAAAGACTTCTCACCTTCTGCACAAAGTAAATTATTGGTATACGACAATATACGATACGATAAGTATCAGGACTGCATGTATGAACAGCAGGCCTGGGTCAAACTGTAGCACAAGTTTGTCACTTTTGTTTTGAGAACCAAACATTAAGAGGCTGTTGCTGTGTCACTGAGGATCTGACTGTCTTAGCTGCAGTTTATAACAGGGTCAGTTTTGGGAGGTTTAAAACATCTGAGCAGAAAGTTGAACCTGCTTGCTGAGTCAAAAGGCCAGTATTTATCAAACTTGTAATAATTACACTTAAAGAAGAACTCCACTCAGTTTACACATCAGAGTCTGTTTACAGGTCTTGTGTTGGAGGTTAGGCCCACCGCTACATATGTGAAAAATCTTTTAGAAATCCTTAAAGGTTCAGTAAGTGATTCTGGAAAAAGATGGTTGGTCCGAGCCACCAACCCAAAGCATCAGCAATTCATTGCAATGGAATTAGACTCAATAATCAAGTATATTCCTCCAGAATCGCTCACGAAAACTTTAAGGACATGACGCTTTATTGTGTCTTGAGAGGGAGCTGCACAAAGTTTAATTGCCTCAGCTGGTGTCACTTGAGTCAGCATCTTCTGGGTCTGTGCTTTGAAAATGGAAAAAATCTGGAGGTGTGGAATAAAAAAGTGAGCTCACCAGAGTCTGTAGCCCGCTCCTCATCTCTGCTTGAGGCAGGCTACTCGCATAACACACTCAAATCTCCAGCTGAACTGCCAGCGATTGGGTTGCATTGTGGGTAGTACAGGCACCAGGTCCCGAAAAGGAACAAGAATGCCTGATATAAAAAAAGACGGTATCTCAACATTGTAGGAATGTAATGCTTTATCAGTGGAGCACCTGAAAATAAGAGTCGCCGTGTTTTCGTTAACTTAGAATGAGCCATTTATATCTACAGAAGGAACTCTTTGAGTTTCGCGGCCACCATAGGTTCTCCTACACACTAGGAAGGGGAGAGTGACATGAGGCGTTTGCAGTCTGCAAGCTCACAATAGATGCCACAGAATCCTACACTCTGGTCCTTAAAGAATAAGCCAGTTTAGGTTCTTCGCTAAGTGTGAAGAATAAAATAAAGTTATCAAGCAACTTGCTTACAGCAAAATGCAAGAGTTAACTTAAGCAGCAAATCTTGAAGGACCAGTGTGTAGGATTTAGCGGTATCTAGTGGTGAGCTTGCAGATTGCAAACACCTCATGTCACTCTCCTTCCAAACATGCAGGAGAACCTACCAGTCTTTGTCTGTTCTGGGCTACTGTAGAAACATGGAGGCGCAACATGGCGGCCTCCGTGGAAGAGGACCTGCGCCCTCTGTAGATATAAGAAGCTCATAATGATTCTTATTTTCAGGTGCATATACACCAATGAAAACATACTTATGAATATTATAAACCCATTTATGCTCCCAGAAAATCTTACACACTGGACCATTAAGTGATCACATGATTGATCACATTTATGTTTAGAGCAAGCGTATGAGAGACGAGAATTTACCCGACCTCTGCCTAATTGTTGTGTTAATTATGTTATTCTGCAAAAAATATATATACATTTTAGTGTTTTTTTAATTTGTGTGAAATATGAATTAATATCTGCAACTAACGATTAACGATATTGTCATCACTGATTAATCTGTAGATTATTTTCTCGATTAATCAATAAGTTGTTTGGTCTATAAAATGTCAGAAAATGATGAAAAATGTCAATCAGTGTTTCTCGAAGGTCAGGCCGACATCCTCAGATGTCTTGTTTTGACCACAACAACCAAAAGACATTAGTTTATCGTCATAGAGGAATAAAGAAACCAGAAAATACTCATATTTAAGAAGCTGGGATCAGAGAATTCTTTTACTTTTTTCTTTAAATATTACCTAAAACAATTATCAAAACAGTTGGCGATTCATTTAATAATCAATTAATAATTGATCAATCGTTGCAGCTCTAATCTCCAGTAATTACCATGCAAAATCACAAAATTTAGGACTGATAAATATGGATTAAATATATATAATAATGCTATAATGTAAACAAAAAGAAAATCAAACTAGAGCACAAAAAAATCTGCGGCTGGTTTACGAAGAAAATAAAAATAGTGGTGTTCCACTACATTTCCCCTCAAATGTTCAAATCAAGTGAAAATATCAGCTAGAACGACGCTAATCTGAATTATATAGCTAATCAATTATTCATCAAGACAATCACTTGAGTATCATTTATAATCATTTCTGTGCTGCAGTCATGCTGAAACTCTTTACTAATCTAAAGACCTCTAAAACACTTAAATCTAAGCATATTTTGAGCAACAACTTTTCTCTTAAGTTTAAAAGTAGGGATAAAAGTGAAGGTTTTGTGGGGCCCTGAAAGAATCAGGGGAAATGTCCACACAGCCACAGGTGAGTCAGACTCTGAAAACTGTAATTGAGAGGAAATTAGTTTCAGCTGTCTGGCTTTCCATTATGATTAAGTACCATGGAAGGAAATTAAAAATTAGCACTAGAGCCGCATACAGTGTTTATTATAATTTAAAATCTAGTTACTCAGCCTCTGCAGCAGCAGGTTTTATTTCAACCTCAGATCTGATGACCTCTCATAACATTTAGGTGACTTCCACAGGACTTTTTAACTGCAGCTTCTAAAGACACAGCAATATTGTTTAAAGGTGTTTATATGTGATTTTGTTCAAGACAGCCCAGGTTTAAACCTGTCATAAACTTGTCATAAACCTTAAGACCGCTGTTAAGCTGGTGACAGAGCAACAGGCCTGTAAGACTTTTGGCAGCACAACACAATCATGCTGATTATAGTGTTTGTCGGCTGCTCGTTATATCGTCCTATAGCTCATAACACTCACTCTAAGCAGACTGATGCAATTCACAAATTTTGGACGTACACTTTGACCCAGGTCTGATATAAGCAAACCTTTTGTTAAAATGTTGTTGTTGATATTGTTATTTATTAAACACTTCCATACATGCACTGTGTGTGTTTTATGAGGTTTATTGTAAGGCTGGTGGGCCTGTTGTTCCACCAGCACAGACCGAGTAACCCTTTGACGTGAAAAGACATTTCGTTTAGACGGAAAAATGAAGAGAAAGCCCATATGGCTTCATTTTACCGCCAGTAATTTGGTGTTTTGGCTTTGCTTTGTGTTTTTGTACTGCTCCCCATTCTAAAGATGTGAGACAAAAGGGGAAAAAGGCATCAACATAAATAAGACTGCCTGTGATTCATCAGTTTGCTTGATAATATCATGTCTTGCCATTTTCTTTGTTTTGGCAGTGACATTTCAGTGTTGTCAGCACACAACAAATTGTACTCAAGGCATGAAGTCAGTATCAGTGGTGATTTTTTTGTTTTTTGTTTTTGGCTCACAGCCCAATTTTGTCTCCCAGCTGACATTTAAGATGTCTAACTTGAGTTCAGAGAGCTTGGAGGTAAAGTGGAAACAGAAACAAAGAGGCTGCTTGAAATTATGTTTCTGGAGAACTAGACTTTGAAGATAAGTATTTCCATTTTTAGCTGTCTACCTGTCAACTGTAAATAAGATTTGTCGGAGCCACCTTGTTTAGTTTACTGCTGCTGATTGTTTACCTCAAACTCAGGAGACAGACAGCTCCAAAGCACTGCCTCAAAATAAAATACAACAGTGTCCTCTAGTGGTCAGAGGTTGGAACATGTCTTCATATAAAACTTTACATTAACGGCTGATTAACGGTCGTTACTTGAAGGGAACCCCAGTCCCGCGAAATATCTCGCGAGACTGATCATTCAAACCCAAACAATGACCTTTCCCTAACAGTAATAAAGTGTTTTGGTCCCTTAAGCTACGCAGATCTTAACCACGGCCTTGTGGTATTATAAAACACAATTATTTACAACAAAAAAAAACAACGCGCACAAATCCCGCGAGAGTTCGCATTTCAAGGGTTCCCTTCTATACACGACCCTGATTAACACTGAATATATATATATGTGTATATATATATATATATATACATATATACATATATATATATATATATATACATATGTATATATGTAAGGGCGTGTTTTGACACAGTGTTCGTGTTAGTTTATATGACTATTGGCTTACTCACTGGATCAAAACCACCAGTTTTCTACCCAGTGGTACTGGGTGAAATTAAAACAGTGTACATCAGTACTCTATTAATCCCTCTAAGTCAGTTTTAATCCAGTGATTTTTAGTGTGCATAAAACTAAAAATACAAAAAGTTTGGTAACAAATAAGTACTTATAGATTATATTTTTTAATCTTACGCCACACAACCCTCTTGACGTGGATGACCTCTCAAAAACCTTAAGATGTGATTGATAGCTCCAGTAAAAGCTAGACCTGGACCTTGAGTTAAGGCTGCTTCTTCAAAAATAATGAAAATTATAATAACTATGTATTCTATTATTATATAATAATATTTTATAAATGTAAACGTGCATAAATGTAATGTGTCACATTTGAGAAAAGTGACAATAGTAAATCCAGAAAGTTTCCAAAAAACTTCATAGTATAAAAAAACACAGCTGACAGACAATATTTGTAGTTCTCAGTCTGTCCACTAGATGGAGACATTGATATGAATGAATATTTAGTCCTGTAATACTTCAGTATATTTATCTGGTCCTGATCTATTTCTAACGTTTCCACTCTGCTATGCTCTCTTGGTGACACAGATATGATGACCTCATCAATAAAAAAACATCTTAAAACAGTCTAATATCATTTTATAATAACATATCATAATTATAACAATCTGAACTGCAGCTGCCAGGCTGCAGAGTCTCCTGGGCATGGTCCATTGTTTGGGGAGATACCTACCCAGCTTGGTAAAACCACTGCCAAAACCAACCTGCCAAAAGTTGAAATGGCATGGACTTTGGATGCCGCACAGATGCTTTCAGAAAGGTAAAACAGCTTTTCTCCACTGCACCCACTCTCACATTCTATGATGTTGACAAACCCACGATAGTGAGCACAGACGCAAGCAGTTTCGGGCTGGGGGCTGTGCTGCTACAGTGACATGCTGGGACTGAAACCTGTGGCATTCCGCTCTAGAGCACTGAGTGATTGTGAAACGAACTACGTGCATTTGGGCCTGTGAAAGATTCTCCACCCACCTGTATGGCCTAGATAACTTCACGATCCCTCTAATTAACAACAAAGACCCTGACACAGTTCCCCTGAGGTGCCAACGCCTGCTGAAGCGTCTGATGAGATTCAACCCCGCTGCGGAGTACGTGTCAGGGAAAACACTGACGTTAGCTGACACACTATCCAGAGAGCCATTACCTGCAAAACACTGCAAAGTGTCAGAACTGATCTGATGTTTCAGTGTTTGAGGATGCAGGTCACACAGCATGGCCTGTCTCCCTCCACACTGGGACGGATCATGCAGGAGACGAGCAAAGACCACGACCTGCAGGTGGTGAGCAGACTGGTGACCCAGGGTTGGCCAAAACACGCGAGTAGCATTCCAGTTCAAGCCAAAGCATATCACCAACAGGGAAACAAACCAGTCAACTTCAAAGGGACTTCTGCTGTGTGGGGATCACATCCTCATCCCACACAGTATGAAAGCTGACGTATTGACATATCATTTGCCTGAGGGACATCAGGGCATCACCAAGTGTCACAAAAGGGCACACATGAGTGTGTGGTGGCCCGGGCTGATTGAAAGTGATTTTCAAGAGCTGGTGACAAAGTGCCCTGAGTGCATGCAGTGCAGGCTGACACAGAGGAAGGAGCTGCTCATGACAATACCCCCACCACAAAGGTCCTGGCTAAAGATCGGAGCAGACGTCTGTGAGTTTGCAAAGCAGATCTATCTGATTGCAACAGACTATTACTCTTTCCACCTGGAAATAGCCCACCTACCTAATATGAGGAGTGAGACCACCTGTGCACGGCTTACGGCAAGGCAAGTTGATTTATATAGCACCATTGAGACACAAGTGCTTCACAAGAACATAAAAATACATTAAAATAAAACACTGAAAGAACATTAGAATTGTGTTTGAGATCATTAAAAACAAAAGCTAAAAGCAAGCCAGTAAATAGTTAAAAACATTACAGAAATTGCATTTAAAATGCAAATATAAAACAAAAGCAACAGCAGACAAATATAAAAACAATAGCTACAGATTATTTTAACAATAAGTTTTGTATCTACTATTGGAAAGCTGCAGTAAACAGTAGTGTTTTAAGCCCTGATTTAAATGAGCTGACAGTTTCAGATGACCTCAGGTATTCTGGAAGTTACAGGCTACAGGCGTGCCAATAACAGGCCCTATGGTGCCCGACCACTGCCACCTCTCAGTCCAGGACAGAGGATGGCCGTGAAATTAGATGGAGAGAGGGTGACAGCTACACTCATCTCCAAGGTCCTTCCTGATCCAGACAGACTGTGGAACCCTGCAGAGGAACAGGCACCACCTGTGCAAACCTTCCTTCCCACTCAACAACCAGGTGAGACAGAGAGCACACAAGCGAGCGGACAACCATCACCACCTCCGCCTTTGCCTGTCAGAAAGCTCCAGAAAAAGCCAAATATTAAAAGTATAAAGTAAAAATATGAAACGTGCAAACAGTTTATTGAAATAAATCAAGAAAGTCTACAACAACTTTTTTATTTTTTAACATAAAAGTAAAAGTATACAATTGTAATTGGTCACGTTTAGTAAAAGTGACAATATTACCCATAAATCAAGAAAGTCTTCAAGTGATTTCCTTTAGGTAAACTAGTATATCCAAACCAGCTAACAGACTGTATTTGCACTTCTCAGTTTGTCCATTAGATGGAGACAATAGCATGACCAAATCTTTAGTCCCATAACACTTCAGGGTATCTAAAGTTCTGGTAATTTATGGGTTCTACTCTGCTGTTCTTAAATGTTCCTTGTTTTTAGATGTTGACACACATTTTCAACACCACTGAGGACAACTGCCATTTATTAATTCAGCTCTTTATTTCATGATAGTTTACCAAAGTGATTTTAAACTTGCCTTTTCTTTTATATTTGACAGGCCAATTATTTATAATTAACCGATTAGCATGGCCTGTCTTCTTGAATTATTTTGGCCTGTCTCTTCACCTCTGGTGCGTCTTGGATCATGAGGATGACTCACAGTTGCACCATATGGAGATCAGGTTACATTATTGCAGCAGATTTAAATATCAAGCACAATAGACGGGGGTGAGGGGGGTGAGGTGGAGTGAGGAGAGGGCGGTGGTGGAGGGGTAATGGGATTTTGACTCCATTATACCCCGAAGATATGGTTTCAGTTTGGGTTGTACTTCCACTGTGATAATTACAGCTCTGAATTCATGACAGGATTGGATGACCAGAGTTATATCAGGTTAACATTGATGCAGTTCAGTGATCTTATTCAGAGTTACATGGAAACTATTAATCATTTATAATCTATCTATCTATCTATCTATCTATCTGTCTGTCTGTCTGTCTGTCTGTCTGTCTGTCTGTCTGTCTATCTATCTATCTATCTATCTGTCTGTCCATGGATTCTTTTTGCTGACTCTATAGTTGTCATCTGATAAATCGAGGGGGTAGGTGGCAGTGATGTGATGTGTCTCATGATCCACCCGACTGATCCTCACAGATACTCTGGCTGGCAGACGAACAGGGGGGTCGCTGTTTCCCTCCCACATCAGCGCGGCAAACAAAGGCAGCAGCGGCACAAACATGAGAAGCTCGACTGTCGGAGCGGTTTGAACCCAAGCTGACCCCCTCCGGCCCGCAGAGAACACACAGAGCAGCTTTGGTGATGTTCAACATGCAGCCTTCATTCACACGAGAACTGGCAATGCAACACTACAAATACTGTGCATGCAAATAATTATCAGCTCAAACTAACAAATAAAGATGTCTTCATGTACGATACCAAGTACAATTTGTATAAAACACATACAGAAGCAGATGTGACATATAACACAGAATAGACTTTATTCATGGCAGTCACATTGATGTAAAGTAGCAGGGTAAACACAGCAGCAGGTCATTATTAGGAAATAAACCCTGACAGATTTGGGGATGAGTGTCCCTTTAAACATTTTAAAACCAGTACTTTTACTGTTTTTTGGTGTACATTTCTGTACACAGTTGATGAAGATGTGATGCAGAAAATATCGATTTTCTACTCTGTACGAGTGGTGTCTTTAAAAAGAGTGCTAAATGCCACACAGGATAATAATAACAAAAACAAACAAACAAACAAACAAACAAGAAAACCCTGCCATCATTGTTAGTCAGGGGAAGAGCTGGCAGCAATAATACAATTTGTTCAAAAATAAGGGGAAATTAACTGTACTGAACTGTCCAGTGTTTTGGACACCGCAGGAATGTCACTTCTTGTCTCTACTAGGTGGGGCTATGGAACAGCAACTAGTTAAACGTTATGTTCCAGTAAATTAAGTGTAGATCACACCATGAAAATTTGAGTAAAACGCCTGAGTGGCATGTGGGTGTGATCAGGAAGGAACTCTTATCAAACACATTAAGTTTGGAGTTGACTGGATCATTTGTACTCAAATTACAGCAGCTTCCTGCTTCGTGGCTCGACGCCGCGCTATAGCCACGCCCTTCAATCACTTTTGCACACAAACTAGTCTAGCTGGTACACAACAATTTTGAAGCCAATCTGATTAATTCTGTAGGAGTTTGTGAAAAGAAAACGTGTGGAAATCACCACTTAATTCAAAGTGGCTGACTGTGACTTTGACTGTTGGGTTTAGGCTGTGGCTCCTAGAGGCTTTTTGTGTGCCTGGATATGATACATGAGCTTACTGATTTTTTTGTGTAGATGAAACGTACTGTGGGGGCTGCTTCACTTAAATATTGTAGGGGTTTTTAGGCTAAAAAAAAAAAAAAAAAAATCAAATCTCCGCAAACATTTTGCATTTGTTTCTCTTCTTCACAGCTGCAGTTGTCAAATTTGTCGTTGTTCTCCCAGCGTAAATTGTTTTGCAAGTTTGAAACCTTGTAAATAGTCATCTGAAAAAAGGTGAGCAGATGCTGGCAGAAATCATGTGACTCGCGAATTTCAATTGTGTGCAAATCTCTGAAAAGTGGGTGTTCGAACTGAGAGAAAAATCCCCAACATGTGTGCATCAGTTTTCAGATCATCATTTAACACTGCAAAAACAGTGCTGCAGTTGTGAAGGAAAACTCAAACACAAAATGTTTGCAAAGATTTGATTTTTTTTTTCAGCCTAGCAAATCACTATACAAGCATTCAAAACTTGGCATCAATCTTGTATTTTTTAAATTAGATTTTAAGCTGCCAAACACTGAATTTCAACCTTCAAAGCCTATTTCCTGTTTAAAATAACAAAATGACATTTATCCCACAGAAGAATGGGACAGAGGAAATGAGGGCTACTACTTCAGCACTCAAAGGAAAGTAGGAGAAAGGAGAGAAATCAGTAGAAGTAGAGATGATGAGACCGTTTTATCAAGGATGAGGTTTGGTTACACCTGTTTAAACAGTACATCGATGTATAAACATGCTACAGGTGAATGTGAACATCGTGGAGAACAGAAAATGGTGGCACATGTATTCATATATTTTTGTCTGAGATAAAGATGAGAGACATTTAAAACGACACTTCAAATAAACCAAATGACACTAGACATTAGATTATGAAGCAGTCTGTCTTGTGCAGAGTGGACAAAGACCTTAAATACACACGTGGCTGCAGGCCAGGACCCCAGTAACATTTAGGAAAGCTGCAAAAGTAAAAGGGTTTAGCCTCCATTTGTCACCTCATACAGCAGTGGTGGAAGACCAGAGGGGAAATATGGAGTGAAACGAAGATGAATGAATATGATCTACGTAGGGACAATAAACAAGAACAACAGACAAGAGTTTGCTGATTCTATTCTTCCAACCTTTATTTCTCTAAAATTCAAATTCTGAATAGTTTTGAATCAGTTTGAGAACCACTGTCATACAGTAACATGAGGGTTTGTGTAGTAGTTGATTGGATTACTCCCACAGTGATCATAAATATATAGCGACCAAGTCAAACCAAATAACACACAAGGGGAAAACAAGATGGATGCCAACTACAACTACTACAAGGCAAAAACTAACTAAAGTCTGATCCCCCCCTCTGACTTGGCAGCACATGGTTTGGTCTGATGAGGTGACTTTAGGATTTAAGAGTCCTCAGCCCTCAGGTGCAACTTTTGCTCAACCAGGAAGAGAACCGCCCCCAATAACCACAGTGAGTCAAAAACAAAGAAACGCGTGGCTGTTAGCATGTGTAGCTGTTAGCATGTGTGGCTGTTAGCATGTGTAACTGTTAGCATGTGTAGCTATTAGCAGGTGTGGCTGTTAGCAGGTGTGGCTGTTAGCAGGTGTCGCTATTTGCATGTGTAGCTGTTAGCAGGTGTGGCTGTTAGCAGGTGTCGCTATTTGCATGTGTAGCTGTTAGCATGTGTGGCTGTTAGCATGTGTGGCTGTTAGCAGGTGTGGCTGTTAGCATGTGTGGCTGTTAGCAGGTGTGGCTGTTAGCATGCATAGCTGTTAGCAGGTGTGGCTGTTAGCATGTGTGGCTGTTAGCATGTGTGGCTGTTAGCATGCATAGCTGTTAGCAGGTGTGGCTGTTAGCATGTGTGGCTGTTAGCAGGTGTGGCTGTTAGCAGTGTTCTGTTTGCATGTGTAGCTGTTAGCATGCATGGCTTGTTAGCATGTGTGGCTTGTTAGCATGCATAGCTGTTAGCATGCGTGGCTGTTAGCATGCGTGGCTGTTAGCAGGTGTCGCTATTTGCATGTGTAGCTGTTAGCATGTGTGGCTGTTAGCATGTATAGCTGTTAGCATGTGTGGCTCATCAGACATTTCGCACTCTTCTTTTTCAAGAAATCATACGTACACAGACGCAAAATATTCTCTGCATCTGTAACCGTGTGCAGAAATGTACCAAAAATGGTAAAACTACCGCTGTTAAAATGTTTGAATTGACATTCATCCCCAAATCGAAATGTTTTCCTCTCCTTTGTTCTATTATTTATCAATCTAGATAGTTTTGGTGTCAGTTGCATAGTTTTTAAAATATCTGTCATCTCTTGAATATTATGGAACTGAGTGGCACTCGACTTGTGGTGCTCAAAGTGCCAAAAAATAAGTTTAACAGCTGCATCTCTTTCTCCTGTTTGATGTAGGAGCTATTTTCTTTCTGCAGTTGTATCTACGGGGTTTGGAGGGTTACTTTAAAATGTATTCCAATACAGTTACTAATTACCTCTTTAAATATGTAGTCAGTAACATAATCCAAGTATTACAATATTTAAGTAATGAAACTTAGATTATTTTTTGTTAGTATTGGATTACATAAATGTAATATATGGTGAAATTGTTTAGCCTAATATAGTGTTTTTAGAGCTGCAAGTAATGTTTATCTTCATTTCTCAATTAATCAATCAGTTGTTTGGTCCATGAAATGTCAGAAAATGGTGAAAAATGTTGATCAAAGCTCAAGATGACGTCCTCAAATATCTTGTTTTGTCTAAAAATCTCAATCTCATCTCAAAAATATTCAGTTTACTGTCACAGAGAGTAAAGAAACCAGAGAATATTCACATTTAAGGAGCTGAAATCTGACAGTTTTGATATTTTTTTATTGAAAAAAAAAAAGATTAAAAATGATTAGCCAATCAATTAATCCTGTCACAATCGTGTCGCTTGAAAATAGGTCCAGTTTTTCAAGTCTTTTATGTAAATATTATTTTCATTACCAGTTAATCTGTCTATAATTTTCTCTCTTAATCAATTATTTGTTTGATCCATAAAATAGATCAAAAGTGTCCAAAAATATAATCAAAATCTCCCGGGGCTTGGAGAGACTTGGCAGTCGTGACTTCTGCGTTTATAAAATCTCAGGTCCCTGTGTTATATATGTGCTTATGCACACAAGTTCCCATATTTACATAATAACACTGATATCTGCGTTAAGTCCCAGAGACGTGCAGGCTTAGAGGCGTCTGTGATAAATGATCACTGAGGTGATAAACCTCCAGTGTGAAAGTCGAGCAGGTAAAAGTGAAGCTGCTGTGAAGATTTTCATAAAGATCATGCTTCGCTCCTCAGTTCAGTGGTTTACAGAGACCCTCGGGGGTCTAGTGTGGGCTCAAAAGCAGAACAAAAAATAGGAACAGATGGCAGGTTGCCACACCAGTTTCCTTCTCTGTTATAATGTGCTTAAAAAAACTCAGTATCTTACCGGACTGTGATATTTAGCATGATCTTACATGGTTAATTATTTTATTTTTTTTATTCTGTTTCATAAAACAACTGCTACTGACTGCTGCATTGTTGCTGTTTTGCTCAGCTGTACAAAAATGCTAATTCCCCACACATGCTGAGGTCATGCCAGGCTACTTTTATCTTACTTTATTAAAGGAGGAAAGTAGAAGCATTTTAAATCAAAAGGAAAATACACATTTTATTTTTGTTTCAAATGTTTTTATTGGAGGCATTAGTGCAAAAAGCTTGGCATTTCTACAGAATAGGAAACTGCTTCAGGTTTTTAACAATAATTCACAGACATGATATAACATGGAAGAAGGAGAGAGAGGAAGACAGAAGAAAGAAAAAAAAAAAAAGGAAAACCCACCTGCCTGGTACTACTTGGAATTATTGAGTTAGTATTCATTTTGTGTGTCATTCGAGAGAGGAGATAAATGTTGACTAAACCTGTAAAAATTGTTTTAGTTTATCATTTAAGACAAACCTGATTCACTCCTTAAGCTTTCTTCCAAAATTTAAGTTTTTTTTAACGGCTATTAGCCCACAGGAGATAAAGTGTTGTTGAGAGGTCGTCAGAAAGCTTCTCATATTCACAATATAATCATTTCCTGATCTGGTTTGAGAGGGATTTTCAGTTGGAGGAAAAGGTGCCGAATATTTTAGTCCAGAGACTTTCTATCTTTAGGCAAAGTACTAAACTGTAAGTTAAAGTGGCTTCATGGAACAAGCATCTATTACACAGAGGGGAGATGTTTGAGAATATTTTAGTGAGCTTAGATTTTGAATAATACTTTATAATCTGTGCAGCACCTTAAACTATATCAGGCAAAACCCCACGTTTTATTTGGGAAAAAGTACACGTCAGATTTATTATTTAATAAGTAGTAATCTTTGTTTTTTAACATTGCAATTAATATTGTGGACCTTTCATTGTAGTGTCATCGTACCTCGAGTGTTTGGCATCGTTACGCCATTTTTATCATTCTTGATACACATCACTGTAAACAATGAGAAAGATGCGCAGCATTTTGGCAACGGAAATATGGCGGACCACAACAGTTTGGCAATGGTCTGCTGCAAACATGACCAGTTTTGATCACACGCTCAGTCCAGTCAACACATTTAATAGCTTGCAGTTATAGACACCACGATTGCTCTGAAACAGTCGTGATCCTGTCGGAATTCTGAACAACTGAAGCTTACTGGTGGAATATCAATTCTGATGAATCGTATATGCAACAAACTTACATTTTTGTGATTTTGGTCCTGGTGAAACTTTTTTTTTTCAACATTTGCAGCTTAATAACTAGTCGGATGACTGGGAGAACGCTACTTCTGTTGGCGAAATGCATGCAGCTTTTCAATGACATCAGCTGTAAAGGGGTTAAATAAATAATAAATGCTTTCCTGGAAAAACAGGGCTGCATTCAGTCCTGAAAAAATGTTTAAACAGAAACGGTGCTGCGTTGAACCCTCTTTTGTGTACACAACATTAACTGCTGAAGGTATGATGCCCGTGTGCTTTCGTACCTGAATGTAGTCTCACAACAACGGGTCTTACTCGTTCTTTCACTTCACGCCTAATAAAAGGAAAAGACATCACCGGATAAAACACTGGAAGTAAGATGATGTTACAAGCATAGACTTATTGCAGAACTAGACAGGGCCTTGCCACTCAGCACTGCCAACAATTTTTCCAGTGGTCACTTGTGGTATTGCAGCAAAAATTCCCGCCCAAAAAGCATTTTCCCCGAGCAGAAAAAAAGCAATTTTAAAAATCAGTGACATCTCCACAATGTAAAGTCTGTGGGCTGAGCTGGAACTCGCGGGCAGAGGAAAAGGAGGAAACACTATTGCACATATTCAGTGGGGGAAGTAAACACGGAAGCTACAAAACTTCTCCCATTGGACTAAATGGGCGCCATCTTTGCATTCACTCTCTAGTTCATTAAAATACATCTATGACTAGTTCACTGACCAATTTCAGATTAAATTAGACTAAACTGCAACAAACCTACAGCAAACTGAAACTTTCTTGTAAACTTATCTTTTAAAATGACAAACATCATTTGTGTAATTTTAGGCACAGTTCAAACATAACAAAAAAAATAATTTATCTCTCGCCACTGACTACCGATGTGATTTTTTTTTTTTTCTTTTTTCTTTTTCTGAATTTAGGTCCCATGGGCACTGGAAGGGGTGTGACTTTGCCTCTCTGTATTTGGCACATTATTTTATAGTAAAATCATGTTGAAAGTGTGAAACAGAAAAATACGGTATAGCAGGAAAAGAAAGAAATTTATCTGTGAATCCCTCAATTATTATTCTGTCCCACCGCAATCACAAATGCACTTTTAAATAAACCAATGAAAGACTGAAATGTCATCTTGATATGTGTAAACTGAGATATTTATATGCAACCTGCTCTCATTATAATCACTTAGATTTTGCAAATAATTATTACTCGCCAATAATTAATCAATTATTCTTAATTGATTTTGAGTAAAACTACTACTTGGCAACCATAATCTGTATGTTTATTGACCATTTCAGATTAGTTGTTTTTGTCGACCACAAAACAGAATAAAAAGGTTCCTATCTGGGAAAAAAAAAAAAAAAAAAAAAAAAAAAAATCAAATCCATTGAAATGTGCCAAATTTTCCAAAAGCAATTAATAAAAATAAATTATCCTCATCAATGACTTTTCATAATGACATGTCATATATGGCACAAACAAAATATCATGTACGTAAACTAAAGGATATAGTTTTTTAGTATTTTGTCAAAAGGTCTAATAAACACTTCAGTTTCTAAAAATGAGAATTTTCTGGCAATTATTTGTTGTGTCAGGCTTCACATGGCTGATATTTACTCAAAGGTAGCACAAAAATAGGTTCTGCAAACAGATGGCAGTTTTCTACACCAGTTTCATGTCTTCCACCCACATAGATTGTTATATAATGTGGTGTTTATTCATATCTACTGAGAAATTTCCTTTACAAATGAGGTTTGTTGGACGAAATGTGATTTAAACGAGCTCTCGCTTTGGGATTTTTGTTTTTGATTCACCGTTTGACAAATGACGCCCTCATTATCACCGTGCCAAACCCTGAGCGGTGATATTACGCACAAAAATCAGTCTGTTCTTTATGTTTTTGTTGGGTGACACCCTGGAGTCTCCCTCAGGAGTCCCAGACTGTCCCTGAAGCTCCTCGGGTACCTCACACACACACACACACACACACACACACACACACACACAACACACACACACGCTGATGGGCGGTGCAAAGCATCGTGCAGCAGCAGCAGCCTGCAGCCCGTCTGTGTGTGCAGCTTCTTGTGCGCATGTTTGGATGTAGCGGAGCAGGTCATCATCATCAGTACGTTACATGGTTGAACTGGAAGAAGAAGCGAGGATTTCTGCAAAATAATAGATTGATAATTTAGATCGGAGATATCGACAAATCAGGAGGCATCATGAGCAAAGTGCAGGGTGGGATGAAATGCGTGAAATATCTGCTGTTCGTCTTCAACTTCATCTTCTGGGTAAGTCGGCTTTTGCTGTTTTAATTTACCGTCTTTATTCTTATTTTTTTGTGTCAGAGGAGCAGATGTATGTTTGATCTATGCATGTTAAAATCTCATCAGGCTGTGTTTGCATGTGTTAATCCTGTTAGTGCTCCGTCTTGTCCTAGTGTTTACATGTTCAACACACTGCAGGCTGACAGTGTGTCTGCTGATAATGTCAGATATGAGTTTTAATTAACCGGGGTCGTTACACTCTGGAGGACTGTGGAGTTAATCCTGCATCTATCACCCACCTGCTCTCTGCAAACTCTCAACCTGTGTCTCCATAAATTCTCACGCCTCTCCTGCATCATGTTATCAGTCATCCTCTTTTTATTTAAACCCATTATACAGCGCTAATAGCTCATGAAAGTCTCCTATCTGTGAAACGTTGTTGATAATTAATGAGTAAATCAATTGCAAGCCACTACACATGTGATTTATGTAGTAATTAATGTAATGTACTGTGGTAATTCTGCATCAGAGCTGCAGAGTGCTGCTACTTTTCCAACACACCCACTGTTCACTGTTCAGATCCTTTATCATGGTCTGTGGCATTGTGCTGTGACTTTTCCTGCTGCAGGTCTCAGAGTGTCTGCGTTTTACAGACAGGATTTATTTGTTTTGGGCACAACGTTGTGTTTTGGTCTGCTATGCTACATTAGATCCAGAACCAGATAAGGTTACCTGGGATTCACTTCCGATTTTCTGTGCAGTCACTTATGTCAGGAGATGATGAGAGTACACATCAGGTAAACATGGTTTAGCACCTTTAAACCAGCTACTGTTCTGTCTGCTTGAGATTCATCTTTAGAGTTTAGGGGCTGCACTATTTGGTAAAAAGATATATTGCAATCAATTTGACTAAAATTGTGATTGCAGTCAAGCTTGGGCGGTATCTGTTTTTTTCATACCTTCCTGACATTTCACCATGATATACCATATATGATGGTATTTGTGTGAAAACAGAACTGGTGTAGAAGTCATTGTTGAATATATGATGTTGTTTAGCCTACAGTACTTTGTGTCTCATATATAATTAGCCTTCTTCGACAAGTCTTGCTGGGTTTAAATACTTATGGCCCATATATTAATGAAAACATAAGAAATAAACACCCATATTCTATAGATTATTGTTAAAGGATGTGGTGACACCTGTTGCCCCAGATACCATCACATCATTTGGCTGATTGGAGATCAGATTTACAGGTGAATCATGTGGTTAATAGTCTGCTTTTATATTTGGAAGATGTCACATCAAAATAAAGTTACACGTGGCAATATTTTCATGATTCCATATCAAGTTATATTTAATTTATCAAGAAAGGACAAGCCAGTCAGTTCTTTTCTACCTCCAAATAATTCCTCTGTTGGTAAAGTTCCCTGTTGTAATAAAGTGTCATTTTATATTTTTATTTTCCTAAAAATCAGCAGCTCCTGTGTTTCAGATAACTTTATTCACAATGTCAGTATTGAAAATCATACCTTTTGGATTTCTAGATACCCAACCAAGCCTAATTGCAATATGCAGTATGATTAGTGGGAATATCATCTTGCATTATAATTTCATTCATAAAAAACAAAGCTATTTGGTTCTGGTTTCTGTGATTGGGATATTGCACTTGGCCTTCAATAATGTTGTGATTAATTGTGCAGCCCTACTGGGGATGTAACAATATTGAATATCCCAATATTGCAATTTAAACAGTCTCCATTCTGTGACATTACATGGTTAATTATTTTTGTTTTATTTATAAAAGGACTGCTGCTGACTGTATCGTCATAACATTTTGGTGACAAAATCACACAAATAGTCATTTTCTTTGAGATCCGGTACAAAAAGGATGGAATGCAGGTATTGTTTAAATGGAGAAGTTTCAATACTACTTGGTATTGATACCTTAAATTTACTGAGGACCCATAACCAGCACCACCCCAACATGGTCTATAGTAACGAAAAATGAAACTATGACTTATGAAAGGGGCAGGGCTAAAGTACAGGACAACTCACCTATGAAAAAAGGAATTCTGCAGAGTCCAGTGAGGCCTCTCGTAAATGTCTGTGACGAACGGTTCTGGGGTTACGAAGGGGGCAAGGCTCATGTAAATGGGCGTGGTCTGCTCACACAATTTAAATAGGAGCTCTCTGCTGAGACCAGTGATGCCTCTGACAAGAGTCTGAGAAACTGTTCATGAGTTATGAAGTGACTGAAGTGTACGGGGTGTAGCATACGCCACTAATCATAAAGGGACAGGAGTCTACGATTAAGTGTTCATGAGTCTGGTGATGGTACGTGAATCTGTTTAGCAGTTATAGGCCCCTCCTACTTCCACAACAGCTCTTTGCCTGTTGGCATGAACACTCATGATTTAAATCTTTTATAAATCAAAACAAAAATAAGATGAAAAAGTAGAAAGGCTTGTGTAGCTTAAATAAATGTATATTTTTCTGCTTTCCTGTTGAGTTAATCATCTAATGACTTCAAAGATTTGTTCTGCAGCCCACCGGGGGTCCTCACTCCCAGGCTGAGGACGACTAAAGAATAATAACAATTTTATTTATATAGCAATTTTCAAGCATAAGCACAAATCTGTTTCCATATTACAGGACAAAATTAAAATCAAAGACTCATGTAAGCCCTCTCTAACCGCTACACCCCCCAGCATAGAGAATCAAGTGACACTGAGCCCATTCGTTAACTAATGGAAGTGCAGTGCAGAATAAAAGACATGAATCATACAAGATGACTAAAATGTGAATATCTAAAAAAAAAAATGGCAAATGTATGTAAATGCATCTAAAAACACTAAACTGATGATGGTAAGACGTCACAAAGTTAAAAACACAAAGACCAAATTCAGTTGTTTATGTGCCAACTTCAGACTGCAGGATTTTTTTTTAAATTAATAAAATAGTGACACATGACAGTTTCCTGAAGCTGTAAAGATGATGTCTTCAGATTGTCTGAAAGAGAGTCAAAAACCCAAAGAGATTAAATTAAATGTCACATAATTACAAGTAAAAGCAGCACATCCTCACAACTGACAAGCTGGAACCTCGTCGTGTGCGTGGCATTTTTGCTTGAAAAATGAATTTCGGGCTGTTTATCATTTTCTCCATTAATCAATAATTGTTTCATCTATAAAATGTCAGAAAATGGTTTAAAAAAAAAGTTTCTGTGGCTGTTTTCAAAAGCCCAAGATAACATCCTCAAATGTATTGTTTTGTCCACAAACCAAAGATATTCAGTCCAGAAAGTTTTCACATTTTTAAAAAATTACAAAAAAATGATTAATCTGTTATCAGAATAGTTGGTGTTTGATTCAACTGTTGCAGCTCTGAATGGCTCAAACAATTAATGCATTACCACAACAGTCTGAGATTCACTTTATTAAGTAATCGACTGAGTGTTTCAGCTCTAGATGCTCTTACAGACTCTTGCAGTTGTCACCACTGGGTGCTCATGTCTTACTGCTAATTGATACAGTATATATGGATTTACGCGGCTGAATTGACTCATCTGTGCTCTGTAAGACGATCGCTTGTGTCACCCGATCAGACAGCGGCCTCTTTGTTTAGCAGTCTCAGGACTAAAAGCAGAGCTGTTGTGGTCGGAGCCAAAAGGGGCGTACAGTACGCTGTCATTTTGGGGTGCAGAGCCAAACGAGCAGCCAATGCCAGTGTGAGTTACATCACCAAGGCACTGTGAGGCTGGCACAGCCTGTGGCTGAAATGCACCATGGGAGAGGGACCACCGATGCTGCAATGCCGCCGCTTAGATATGAGAGTCTGATGATCCATATGGAAACATGAGCTGCTGTTACAAAGTGTTTGAGTCTTCGTTTACAAAACAAACACTACACAAGACTGATCGGCTTCATCGATTTTCAGATATTATATCAGACATGATGAAATTAGAGAAATATGGGTTGTGATTTAGCTTTCTGCCTGTTATTTGTCCATGTTTGGATTTATTTAGGTTTTTTAGATGTATAAAACTTGTGTCAAGGCTAATTATCATTTAGCAATATACACACGATATAACAATAGCAGTTTAAAGGGATAGTTCGGGTTTTTTGAAGTGGGGTTGTATGAGGCACTTATCTGTATTACCTTCAGACGATGGCAGTCAGCACACCCCCAGTTTGAAGAAACAGCAGGAGCACAGCAAAACGTATTTTAGCCACCAAAAAAATTCAATATTACTTTAACTGAATGCAATATTTAGAATATTTTAACAACTTTGCCTTGCTGTTACACAGACTTTTCCGACGCTGTTATATAAGCCAAATATCGCTCTCCCCAAAGCAACCAAACTCTCCCCAAAGCACCATCTCTCCAAACCAGTTGCAGTTGGTTTGGAGAAGATTGATATATTGATTGATGAAAATATTCTAAATATAGCATGCACTTTAACTGATATTTATCTTTTCAAGTGGCTAAAATACCTTTTGTTTTTGACCCTGTCCACAGTTAACTGCTTCACTTCCTACACCAGTACTCTGCTTCTGCGAACTGGAAACTGCAAATCTACTGTGGTTAATACACTGAATATGAATAAGTTAACCTCATACAAGCCCACTCTCAAAAAATCCGAACTGTCCCTTTAAACCAAATAATGCCTGTTAAAGTCAGAGTGGATTAACTTCTCGGGGTGACACTGCTCCAATCGATGGTTTATTCTGGTCATGCTGCCCAAGACAATGAGTCCTCTAAATCATTGTGACAAAACCATCAGCACGTCACAGCTGATATTCTGTCTTTTATATCGGACTCTTAGAACTAAATGTTAATTTGACTACATGTGCAGCCTGCGATCTGTTTGAGAGTCTAAACAAGTCTAAAACTGTTGGAATTTTTTGAATTAAGAGGCGACGCATTAGCATTTCTGGCAGAGGTTTGTTTAGAATAGACAGAAGAAAAGCATCAAGAGCCACTTTACTGACGTGACAAAGACGAGTGCTCTGCAGAATCTTAATTACCAGAAGAGCCAAAGAAAATTAAAAAAAAACAAAAACATGATGGGCCTCAATGTTTAACTGTGAAGTGATTTCTGAGCAAACTTGTCACAAGATGTCACTTAAATCCTAAAAAGAGGAACCACATTTCAAGTAGGTTCAGAAATTGAGCTTTGTTATTCTGCAGAAATGTGTGATTATGACATGAATATTAATTGAATAATTTATCACCCCTCAGCTGTCGGGCCTGCTGGTGCTGGCTGTGGGACTTTGGCTCAGGTTTGACCCGAAAACAGTGGAGCTACTGACAGGTGATGGAGCCCCTGACACCTTCTTCATAGGTACGTGCAGCCTCCAATAACACCTCACCGTACATGTACAGATCAGAAAATATGGTGCAAGATAACTGATTTTTATTGTGATAAAGATTTTCTTGTGTCATTTTATTACCTAAATTGTGCCAGTTCTGCGTATTTACACAATATCTACCTGAGACTTGACTAAAATGACTTGGAGTCACAGATTTGATGACTTAAGACTCCACTTGACAAAATCAAAAAAGACTTGCAACTCGACTTGGACTTCAACACCACTGGCTCGTGACTTCACTTGGACTTGAGCCTTTTAACTTGAAAATACTTGGCATCTTCCCCCCAAGCCCAAAGATTAAAAAGAGTCTGTTATTTAAAAAGTGTGACCCCACTAATCAGTTCTTTTCCGACACTTAATTCCCCAGATCCGCATTGTCTAACCAATCCAACTGCATCCAATCGACTTGCAGGAGAGAACCATGAACTAAAAGAACTAATATTGCATTACTGAGCTCCTGTTGGAAAAAAAACATACAAAAAATTAGTTTGTGTACAAAAACTGTGGTCAGCAAAAAACAAACTTAAGTATGCAAGATGTGCAGGTCAAAAATTCCAGACGGAGAACTTCCAACTTCATTCGACAAGTTGCACAAAGAACGATAATTTGAGGGTAATATCAGATGCACAATATGTAAGTTCTGCCACTAGGGGTCTCTCACATTAATACAACAAAAGACGCAGTTTAGTGACGTTGTGAAGTGCCGTTAGATTATGGGAGCTGTTGTTTTCACTTTTAAACAACCTTCATAGCTGATGAAAATCTGACATTCACACATGAGGTAATGTATTACTCACCATACCTTTAGTCATGCTCGCCAACTTCCTTCCTCACTTTCACATCACATGTCACATATTTGATGTAGCTCATGTTTTCCCGCCAGTTATAGCAGCTAGGAAGCAATGGTCAGCAGGAAACGCACTGTTACCTTGAATAAATTGTTTCTCTTTCTTTGAACATTGTTGAACATTCGGGTTAATTCAAGTACACAATTTAACAGAATATTTAACATATGTCGAGCATTTTTAGACATTTTAATGAGGAAATGTTACATATTATAGCTTTAGCATAGTTAGCAAGCTAATGCTAAGCTAATGTTAGCTTAACATCATACACTTTGACTTTTAAGCTCTGGTTCATCCTGCTTTTACTCCTGTAAACTGTTCTTTGTGTGTCACATATGAACTTTATAACTGAACACTTTAAAATGTTAACTATGCGTATTCACTTTGTAATTTATGTATGCAATTTATGCACACTTTACCTTTGAGCTGTGTTGTTTGTTGGACCGATGCATTCGTGGCATCTGTTTTTTTTCTCACCTTTTTGTCTTGTATAATCTCTGTGTGATTTATGTTTTTCTGTTTTATTGGCTCCTGCACCCCATTTCCAATGCAGCACCTACTGCAAATGGCAAATAAATTAGCACTGTCTCTGAAATCAATGAGGCTGGAAATTCACTGTTATATTGGGACTTCTTTAGGACTCAAAATTGAACGGGTCTTGGACTGGGGTCTTGATTTGGGACTTGAATACAAAGACTTAAGACTTACTTGTGACTTGCAAAACAATGCTCGATCCCACTGCTGGTATCCATCACTCAACAATGCAGCAATGCAGATAGAGGCGGCTACAGACTTTTTTATATGACATGAGAAACAAAAAGTCACAGATTTTTATCAGCCACAAAACAGCTCAAATTTTGAGTCCTGTCAAAGAATTTAAATGGTGATTTGCTGATTAATGTCAAAGTCAGAAAGTAGAGAACAAAACAAGTATCAAAAATGAGACTGCAGGATGTTCAAAGACATCATTTCTCTGTGGATTAAGAAACGTTTGTGGGAATAAAATAGATCTAATTTGGATGAAAAAACTAACTTTTTCAGAGGACACAGTGCAGAAACAGACTTCACGCCTCATGACAGCAGGTTTTACAGAGCAGTGTAATAATCATTTAACAAACCCTTGTTAACTTCCTGGGGGGATTCCCCATCTCCAGTTTTAACATTCAGGGGCCGCAGGTGTTCCTGAGCAGTAATGAACACTTAACTGCCACATTTGTGATGTTTCATCACTTTCTCTGCACGACATAAGCTGGAAACTCACTTTTCTGAGCGGTTTTGATCACCATTTATATCCTCACTTACAAGGCCGTCATGTGACACAGCGAGAGAAGCGTGAGAGGACCATTAGTGGTAGTGCTCTGGTTTATGGGTTATGGAGAGAATTGCTCATGTTTACAGCTATTGATCTGATTTTCCTTTCACTGGAGCAATAAAAATTGATCAATCAGAGATGCTCAAACAGTGACAAATGGACCAGAGCCTCTAACTGATTAATGAACATCTGTTTCATCATTAAAATATCTCAAAGGTACGTAGCACTTTGCTCTCAGGTGGATGCTGATCGATATTGAATGAAGAGTTCCTTTGCAGAGCCCTGAATAAAACACAGTGTGTGATTAAAACATACAGTAGACTACACAAACATCCTTCAGTGTGTAGTAGTGTTGCAGTTCTCATACAATAGGCCCTCTCTCTCTCTGTCGCTGTGCGTAGGAGCAGATGATCAGAATGAAGCCTATTCTTGTCACTCCCGTTCAGACCATGACCTAAAATGGTGACTTCACTTCATCAGCTCTCTGCTGTGCTTTCATGGAACTGGCTGCTGCTTCCCTCAGGACAGCAGCAGCAGGTTGGGTGGGGCAGGTGACAGGAGTCGATCCTGGACGCTCCTGCAGTAGCAGTCACAACACTGTACCATGCAGAGGATACGTGTAAAAAGAAAAAGCAAAACATTTCAAATACTTTTATACTGCATAGCCACTTTAATTTAAAAAACATAGTGCACATATTTTTAGAATATTTTTCCACATTTTGTCAATTTTATATTACCTGATTCACACAGTAGCTTGTGCAAATGTAAGAAGAAAACTCAAAGTCAAGAATACAGCCTAAAAACATTAGCATAAATACAAAACACACAATGTAAACTGGACATTAATTAGTGCTGTCATGCACAGCATGCAAGAAATTCAAGATGTTATTGAGCTAAAATGTACATATGTTTTCACAGTTATCTTTTTATGTAAATTACTGTATTTGAGATAATTTTTCTTCAGTTCAGTTTAATTTGACATGCAAATATGAGAGAGCTCATCCAACTTGTCATACAAAATTTTAATGTGTAAATTTGCTCAAGTACTTTGTACGTCAGTACACATTTCAGCTGCAGATGCTGTGCTTCTCACTCCGCTACATTTACAGTTACGGTTCAAATACATGTTTAAGATTTTACACACAAAAGATATGATCTTTTTCATAGATTAAAAGTGGGGTTGTCCATGTATACCTACAGAAGATGTGGTAGGCGCACTCCCATCAGCAGCATAACATGCTTTACATACCTAAAAAAAGACCCAGCTAAAGAAATAAATATCAATTTAAGTGTATGCTATATTGAGAATATTTTCATTGCTTTATTTTGCCATCAGACAGTTTCTGATGGGAAAACCCTTTCTCCAGCCCAATATCACTTTCTCCAAACCCACCAAACTCCATTGGCAAAATCAGTAATTTTACCTCGCAGAACACAGGAGTTGCTTTTCTACCGCTGCCTTAATCAGTTTGTTTGTATAATTGTGTGACCTCTGTGTTTTAAAGGTTTAGTTCAGGTTCACTAAAGTCACACAATAACACAAACAGCCTAACAAATCAAGGCAGCAGTAGACCAGCAACTCCCGTGTTCTGCAAGGTAAAATGACTGATTTTGCCAATGGGGTTTGGTTGGTTTAGAGAGAGTGATATTTGGCGGATATAATCGTGGTTTCTTGTCAGAAAAGGCTGATGGCAAAGTAAATATGTGAAAATATTCCAAATGTAGCGTACACTTAATTTTTTTTCAGGGTCTAAAATATGTTTTGCTGCTGAACCTTGCATACTTTCTGCACCGGTATTCCTGCTGCTTCTTCAAACAGGCATGCTGACTGCCATCTACTGTAGGTAATACATGACCATAGATAAGTACCTCCCACTTCAAAAAACCTGAATTATCCCTTTAAACGGCCTGACATTACATAAAGCTGTCAGAATAATGTCGATCGTAACCAAAAATGACATTAAAATGCGTAATAAAATCCAATAATGTACGATAAAACGCTGAAAGAGTCAATCTGCAAAAGGCACTTTTAAAAAAAATAATATTGCTGTACATTTTGAATGCAAAACATATACTGGTAATGTCAGATTGTGCTTTGTTGTGTTGCTACTTTCACTTGGTCTGAAATGGTCTGAACACTTCCTGCACAAAGTGTTGAGGCCTTGTTGTCAGGCAACGGACGGCCTTCAGCAACGTGCAAAGTTATCAATTTATCTAAATACCTGAAAGACCCTGCACATGATCGATCGTCTGCAGAGGAGCCTTAGCAACAAAATAAATATTATTTTGAGCAGAGCTTCCTGAGCAGACTGGTGCAGCGTTGCTTCCTTCACTCACCTCTAAGCAAAGGGACCAAACAGAGCGTATGATACCATAACAAGGCAAAGTGGCAGCATTCCCTCTGGGTGAATCACTTTCCACTCTGTCACCTTTGTTGCTCTGTGTGACCTCCAGCATGTAAACAGCCATTATGTGCATATACAATATAGTGGCAGACAGAAATGTAAAGGGTAACTTCGGTATCTTTTTGACCTGGACCCTGTTTTCCCAGTTTTTTGTGTGTAAGTGACTAATGGGAAAATTGGTGCACTGTTGAGGGAGACAGAGATGTAAGTCAAGTCCACTAAATGTGCTTGTTTTCCCACCAATAGACTCAGATTGTTATTATAAATGTCTGCCAAAATTTTGGAAATAATCCCCACAGAGAGACTTTTTCTTTTTTTAAGAGTTAGATATGTTTTGTTTACCATAAGCATCTGGCTTTTGCTGTTTTGCTTTGGCCAAAGCCACCAGAATCTATTTACAGAAATAATAATTTTATTATCTTAACTTTATCAGCTCTGGTTGTTTGGTCAAAATAAAGCCTTGTGCACGCCATTTCTCCCCACTGTTTCTCTCATGTCTGACTCCTCTCTTGCTCCTCTCCCCAAATTTTTCACATCTAATGCAGTGAATTAAGGGTTTATTTCGACCAAACAAGAGGTGGTACTTATTGGAAAAAAAGGGGAAAGGTTAAGCCAAGACATTTTCACCTGTCAATGGCAAAAAAACAAGCACCTTTTACGTTGCAGCCTGTTTCATGGCTGACTGCTGAAGGCCTCACTCTATACTGGTCCACTTTCAAAAATGGTTCCCCATGAGACAATAGAGTCAGGGTCCGTGTTACAGAAGCTTTTGAACTTGCAGATCCAGCTTAACTGTTTGGTAACCACGGTGATAGGTGATAGGACCTGATTTAGGAAAAAAGACATTACAGATGAACAGTTACTCAGTCAATTTTCCTGTCCTAACTTCCCAAAATGTTAAATAAATTCTCCTAACTTTAGGATAACCGTTAAGTTGTCTTAATTTGTACTCTCCACCATTCATAGTACCTAACTTACTAGCAGTAGCTAATGGTAGTGTTCACTAACTGTAGCGAATAGAAAAAACAAAATACTCAGAAAACAGGAGCTAAGTTAGTGTATGCTAACAGTCAGCTAACATTAATGTGTGCTAACAGTAAATAACAGTAGTGTTTGCTAACAGTAGCAGAAAATGTGTCTGCTATCTTAGCCCACTCTCTTTCTTTTATCTCCAAAAATCAATATTGTTAAATTCTCAAAAAGAAAATCTTTGGATTTCTCTACAGATGTTACCAGCGCCTCTCATCTCTCATCTCTCCTGAAGTTAAATGTCCTTCATTGTTTTTGTATGTTTCAATGTGCAGTACGTTTCAGTATGTTTCAATGAGTACAAACAACAAAATGTTACCGAGTTGTTTACCTCGGCGAGATGAGAAAAGCAGTGTCAGTTGCTAGGTAACAGACATAAAAGCTGATAAGTGATGTTGGATTGTGTAGTTAGGATTTCCAAACCTGCAATAAGTTAGAATTAGCTAAATACCAAATCTATCTAAGACCTTTCCTATATTAACTTACAATAGGAAGTTTCTGTAATACAAATTCTAAAGTTGCCCTTTAAGAGACAGAGATGTTTACACCCGCTAATGTGTATTACTACAAGCTGTACGATTGGAGGAAGTGTAGTTGGCAGTTGGCTGCTGGATATGACCAGTTTCCCAGAGAGGAAGTGCTACAGTAACACAGTGCATATTAAAGTCTGTGATTAAGTGATGGAAAACTGCAGCAGGATCAGTTCTTTGTCGACACTTTGTATATACAGTCGAAGCTGTCTTGGCCCATTATACTTTCCATTGCTAACTCTCTCTTTGCTTTGAAGTCGTGGATCCCAGCAGTCTTCCAGCAGTTGTCTTCACCTCCCCTTTTGTTCAACAGCAGCAAAACAACAGCTTGCCATCCCCCCATGTGGATTAATTAAATTGCTGCAGTGGTTGCTGCCTATGTCACTGATTAGACCCTTAGCGTGGACCTCGGGGAGCGGCCCGGTGTATGGTTACAGTGTAAAGGTCTCAGTAGTGAGGGCTGGGAGCAAGGGAGTAGACCGACGAGGTGACGACATCTAGACTCATACTGTAGGGAGCTGGGATGGTGGGGGATGTAGTCTAATTCTCCAGCAATCAAACCCTTGAAAATTTTATTTGCCTTTTTGCCAGACAGATGGCGTCCGTTTTACTGCTTCACCCTGCAGGGCCATGAATGCACAAAGTCGGAGTAATTGGAAATAACTCTAATTTATCAGAAGAGTAACCCGGAGGCCTTGTTTCTCAATAGACTCTGCAGACTCTACATTAGCTTTAATTCAGAGCTGAGACATGTATGGATGGGTAGGATTTCCAGTTATTTGCCGCTTGCCTGCAGCAGGACATCTTGTTTTATTCAGCACACTGACAGGGATGGACAGATGGTCTCTGAAGATATTTATTTTCAGCAGTTTCTGGACTGTCTCAGCAAGCACTGATCCATCTCCAATATTTTCCTGCAGGTTCATAATTTCATGTATGTGATTTAGACTCCATGATCACTACACCTGGGTCCATCTTACAGAATCTTCCTCTCTTAAGTTAAGACAGGAAGAGTCTAAGATAGGATTTTTCTCAGTTTGGTATTGCAGAAGCAAATCCTCACTAAATTTAGGAATCTTATCTTATCTTACTTCATTCTAGCTTATCCCAGGAAATCCTAAATGCTCAATCCAACATTGCTTATTAACTTTTATGGCCACCATGCCCCTTCATTTTGGACGTATGCCTCTCAAAAAAATGACATGCCCTGCAGTGGCCTTGATGCCTCGCCCACACCGCCCCAGCTGATTTAGCTGTTTTCTCCCACTGTTTTTAGATAGTATCTTAAAATATTATACAAATAACCTTAACCCTTCAGTTAAATTCATTATTTCCATGGATTTAAAATCATGGATTTATCTTATGGTCTTTAAAAATAAACAAAATCCAAAGGCCAAGTGGCCCTGCCCCTAAAATCATGAAATTCCAGGCCTGATCTGTTACAAACTAGCAACCGACACTATTTTCTCATTTCACTGTGCTTATTAACTTAGTAAGTTGTTGTTTTTGTTTTTTTTATCACTTAAACAAACTGAAACATACATTGAAACATACAAAAAATAGAGGAAAACAATGTTGGGCCCTTAAATACTGATGAGTTGGAGGTTTTGGTAACATCTGTAGAGAAATTCAAAGATGTTCTTGTTGGGAAATTTCCAACAATGCTAAAAAAGAGACAGGGCTAAATAATGGCCTCCACCATATCTACATCCATTATTTAAAAGAGCAGCCATACAGATCAATAAGTTAGCTAACAGTACCCGTTAGCTACTGTTAGCAAGCAATACCTTTACCTACTAACAGCAAACACTACCATTAGTTACTGTTAGCGAGCACTACTATTAGCTACCATTAGCTTGTTAGTAAGTTAGATAATACTAAAATAAGATAATCCTTTATTAATCACACAAAAAGGAAATTTATGACATTACAGCAGCTAAGAGGGCTAACATAAAAAAAAATGCAACAGTAAAAAAAACCCAAGATATTAAGTAACAGTAAACAGAAAGATATATACATAAATAATAGGCTGAGTGCACAAGATATAAACAAGATAGAATAAAATAAGAACAATTTAATCAAGGAAGAGACTCAGTAGTGGAGTGAACACCATTGCACATAGGTCTGAAATGTAGATTTTGCACAATTTGGCTTGAAAATAACATTGAACCTGAGTAAAAATATGGTTTACATTCATATTTACCTGACAGGTAGAAAAATAACTGTAATCCTAAAGTTAGGAGAGTTTATTTAAGATTTTTGGAAGTTAGAGAACGTGTGCCATTTGTGCACTTTTCCCATCTTAAGTTAGGATAGGAACATTAGGAGCTGTTCATGTCTAATGGATTTTTTCTTAAATCAGGCCATAAGCCTAATTGCCATGGTTACTGGACAGTTAAGAAAGGACCTTTAATTAGGAATTTTCTGTAATATGACCCTTGGGCACCATTTATACACTATTTCTAATCATACAGAGTAAATGTACTCTTGTATCACTCATGATACACCCAGTGGAGGCAAAGAGACAAAGAAGTACTATTTTAAGCAGCGAGCCAAACCAGAAAAGGCGCCAGTAGTTTGTGTCAGAGATTCTCTTTGTGTTTCAGATTTCTTTCATCTTGACTCAAAGCTTTAAAAATTCACAAGCGGCTGGACCGGAGGAGTAGGCTGATAATCAGAGTGAACTGTGGGAGGCGATTCAGAGGTTTTAGGCCGCTCAAAGAGTTTCCTCCTACACTTTTCTGCTGGTAGTCAAACACAAAAACGCTCCTTCTTATAGATTCTGCTTGAACGAAGACATGAGAGCAGCTGCACGATGCTGCCATCTTCTGTTGAAGCTGTGAACTGCAGTCATGTGACAGTGCAAACACTACTCTGATTTGATCTAGTCCTATAAATTCCTACAGGGTTTGTACAAAGAATTTTAAAGATTATGCTTTTAAAGGTTAGGAATATGATTTAATTTGAATATACTCCTTGAACAATTCTTGATTTTCAACATCTACACAGTCGCTCCTGTAATCCAAAAATCTTTTAATATGAAATAAAACAATTATCATGTTTATACTTCATATCTTGTCTTAGCGAGTCTTCTGTTGATCCCTTCCTGCAGAAATGAGTAAGTCCTAAATAATCATGATCAAAATATACGATCAAAGTTAATATGAGCTGCTGGTGAAATAATTGGCAGTGCTGATCAATAGTGAATACAAAGGAATTTCTAGCAACAATTGAAGATGTGACGATAAAGGGTTTGAGAGTCTGGAAATGTCTGATTTAGGTTCCTTGAATTTACTCATTTTAAAATGCTGATGTCTGGGAATCATATTCACAAACCTCACATGATTGGAGGATTGTTCATTTCGTGGTTTAAAATACTTAATTGATCCGTCTTTTCTCTCCCCAGCTGTGTACATCCTTCTCGGTGCAGGAGGGCTGATGATGATCGTCGGGTTCTTCGGTTGTTTCGGGGCCGTTCGTGAGTCTCAGTGTCTTCTTGCATCGGTGGGTTGAAGTGCTCAAAACTTCTGCTCTCTTACAGTGTTATTGTGTTTTTTTTTTATTTCTTTACTGGTGTTTTTAAACATACGGTTTTATACTAAATGTGTCACAATTGCTCTGAATTTCTGATGACAAGGCTTTTATTTCCTCAGCAGATTTCCTGGAAAGATCCATATGCAATTTGGTGCTGATTATAGGATAAATTGAATTTGATTAGTTTATGTCCAATTAATTAATTCCAATTAATTACTAGAGTAACCACGAGTGCTTTAGTCAGTGCACAGCAGGTGAAAGCAATGTGTCTGCAGAAAACATACAGTTCAACAAATGTGGAAAATAAAGATTCCAATAATAAATGAATTAATTTTAATATAATTGACAATGCTACTTTCCTATGTTAGTTTATTTTAATCAACTTATTTTTACTAAATCTACTGTTTTATTCTTATGTCGGTCTACTTTTAGAGCAATCTCTGACACAGGACTTTATTTCATGATTAAAATAACAATAACAGTAATAGGTTCTTCTCTGTTCTGCAGTTCTTTGCTTGTCTTCTGATAATCTTTGGAGCAGAGATTGCCGCTGGTGTGTTTGGATTCCTAAACAAGGAGCAGGTACAACTTTTAAGTGACTCCTGAAGTAATTTAATCAGATTGTAATATCATCTGTTTACATTTACTGTACTTTTTAAAATCTTTTATCAATAATAGATTGTTGAGGAAGTCCAGAAGTTTTACAGCAGCTCCATCGCTGACGTCTCCAATGCAAACGGCACTGCGATAGCTTTCATTTACCACCAATCTGTGAGTAGAACTCGTCAGGCTTGTGTTCAGTCAGCTCCTTCACCTGGTTTTCACAATTAACCCCTAAATTTTATTCTTTTTGCTTTTTATTTTTACAGCTAAACTGTTGTGGAGGTTCCACATCAGAGACGACTACTGCACTTTGTGCAGATGCTGCAGAGGACACCCAGGTGAACACCTGCTATAACACTTTATAACCACATGGTGGCAGCACACAGCTGTTTAAAGATCACAAGAGCTGCTGCAGCTTAGTGTTGGATCAGTCAGTCTTTTTCACTATGGACCATTTTTTTCTATCATTGACTAAATTGACGACCCCTGGCATATCATTTATGGATATTTTCATGTTATATTCAGTGCACAACAATAACAGCACAACAGCTGATAACCAAAATTACAATTAACCTGTTTAACCTGTGAATGTTACATCAAAGATGAGTTTTCCTGATATTTTTAGGAACTTTTAATACAATTATATTTTTAACAATCATAAATACTTAATAGACTTCTTTTTTTGAGAAATTCACAGTTTTTTGGTTGTTTTAACTGTGTGGTTTTCTGGTGGACGAGGCTGTTCAGAGATTGAAGGCTCTGTGAATATTGCTCGTTCGTTGCCTTCACTGTGCTCTTATGTTGTGAGATTTCTTAAAGATTTGTTTTTAACTGAAATAAGAATCTAAACTAAAAAAATACAGTTTCATTTAGTTTTCTCCCTATAAATGCTTGAAATACTGAGAGGCTCACACCCCTTAAAATCAAGAAAGTTTTGTCACCCCTCTGTGAAGTTTTGGTGGCTCCTAGTCGGGGTTGGGAACCAGTGAAATAGACCTACTGTATCACTGATCCTTTTTTCATGTAAAATAATTAACAGCAGGATCTTGTACAGCCATCATACCCAGAGACTGGGTCATGACCCACAGGTGGGTCACCAAATAAATAAGAGACTGGAAGAAATTCTGCAAATTTAAGTTTTATATCTGCGGTGCAACTTTTATAAAGCATTAAAAATGTGTATGTTGTTTTACTGATGAGAGAAAAAAAAAAACAAGTTAATTCTTCCTAAATGCACTCGTCTCATTTGTGAAGGCGCCTAAAATGTCCTACACTGTAAAAACAAAAAACTTGAAAAAATTCAAAATTTTAAGGCAACTTCAATAAATTTTACAGTTTTGAGCCCAACTCAAACTCTTAAATTTTTAAAAAGTTTTACCAACTAATAATGTCTTATGTTGAGATAATTTACTTTTCTTCTTTAGAGAAAACTGAAACCCCCAAAAAACTGTTTTTAAAGATTACTGAGGAATTATTATTGAGGATTATTAGTGAAAGTGAATAATGGTTAATAATTTTGTATTTTCAATTAAATTAATTCAATTAACCCCCCCCCCCCCCCCCCCCCCCCCCTTTTTTTTGAGTTTCTAAACCTTGAAGTTTCTTTTTTATTGTTTTTTATTTAGCATATTTTTATTGGCTTTTGTGGAACGTACAGAACAGCCGTTAAACAAAAAGAAAACAATGAAGAAAAAAGAGAGATAGTAATAATAATAGTGAAGTAAAATAGGTGGACACATTAAAACAAAATCAGGCACTTTTTTTTTTTTTTTTAAGAAATAAAGCAAATTAAACTAAAGATTACAGGTCAGCAAAACTTTTTTAGTTTATTTCTAAACTTAAGAGTTTGAGTTGGGCTCAAAGCTCTAAAATTTATTCCAGTAAGCTCCAGTAAGGTTTGTTTTCCTGATGAGAGGAAATAAAAATATTGAGACAGCCGGTTAACCTAAATATACTGATTTCTCACATATAAAGTATTTAACATGTGTGTATACATGTGCCAAGATAATATGAGATGATGCGGAAATGGCAGTAAAAATGGTCAGGAACTTTAATTTATGCCCAAATTAACTCTTCTTCAGATTTATTGATAAGGCCTGTTGTGAACTGGGCGTGATGGTTTGTCATTTTTAAAAGAAGTTAAGTAAACACTGGTGCACAGTATCTGTAATTAACAGTATGAATGCTTTATTGTTGTTTTTAGGACTGCCTCACTGCAATAACAGACTTCTTCAATGAAAAGCTTCATATTATTGGATACGTTGGGATCGGTGTCGCAGGAGTAATGGTGAGAATTTACAAAACCTTCACAGAAACCAAAACAGTGATTATATATCGCTTGGTGTTGCTCAACGTGAAGCTCCATAAATGTTTTAACACGTCCCAACATGTTTGTGATTTCAGATCATAGGAATGATCTTCAGTATGGTTCTGTGTTGTGCCATCAGGAACAACAGGGAGGTTATATAGCTGGTGAGTTGACCCCCCCACTGCCCACCACCCACCCTCATCCCCACCAGCCAACCAGTCCACTGCATGTTCACTGATCAATTTATCTCATAGACATACAATATATGTAGACGCCACATTGGTCCAGGTGAGACAGACCAAATACATGAGAGCCCACATCACTCCAGTCTTAAAATCTTTACATTAATATGCCCCCAAAAGTCTGGAACAGTCTGCCGGAGGCTCTTAGGGGCTTTAAATCTGTTGAACCTTTCAAACAAAATCTTAAGACGCATCCTTTTGCCATTGCTTTCTCCTCAGCTGTTCATTTTATTTTATTTATGTTATCCTTGCTGTTATTGTTTTAAATGTTTTTATTTTTTCTGCTTTTATGCTCAGCACTTTTCTTCATGAATTGTGCTTTATAAATAAAGTTATATTAGCATTATTATGTAAATGGGAGCTTCGGTTTTATGGATAAAAAGCACTAAAATGCTAAAATTTCTGAACAGATTTCAATGAGTCATGTTATATTTAAGGGTTTGTGATCTACATGGAGTTGAGACAAAAAACTTTAAAAACCTTTTTAAGCTGAAGCGATCAATGCTGCGTCTATGTATAAAATGTCTATGCCACCAGAGGTGTGGACTCGAGTCATATGACTTGGACTTGAGTCAGACTTGAGTCACAAATTGATGACTTTGGACTCGACTTGACAAAAACTAAAAACACTTGGAAGTGGACTTGTGCTTTAAGTAAGGGATGATGTACAGTGAGCAGGTTGTTATTGTGAAATAAATCCTGACGGGATGATGCAGGGCCCTGACGCGAACCGGAGGGGTTGTGAAGTTTATTTCAGAATAATGACCTGCTCACTGTACATTATCCTGCTTGTTACATGGTTACGTGCCAAAAAAAGCAATAATTTGACACAAACAACAATGATTTTATTGTTCCTCCAGTTCTTCGTAACAACAGTCTGCTATACAGAAATAACAGACCTGTAATTGACCAATCAGAATCTTGTATTTAACAAAGCCATGTAATAACTCTAATGACTCGTGACTTCACTTGGACTTGAGCCTTTTGACTTGATAATACTTGATACCCCCCCCCCCCCCCCACCCACATCCAAAGATTTTAAAGTAAGTTCTCTGAAAATGTCCTGAATCAACTTAATATTAATGCTATTGATAAGCAGAATCAAAATTAAAATTTCCTAATGATTCCTTTACAATTGTGATTTTGGAGTCGATTCTTATTTGGAGTTGCTTCTCGACTCCCTAACTCGAATGTCGACACTTAATTACCCATGATCCACTTTGTTTTGAACCCCTTCTGGCAGCATCCAGTCAAGATGCAGGAGAGAACCATGAGGAACTAATGAGGAACTAAAAAATTATACCAAAGATAATTTTGCTTGAGCACAAAAAGTATTTGTGGTCAACAAAAAAAACAAAAACAAATTGCAGTTTGCAAAACATGCATTAAAATGATTATCATTAGAGTTCAAGTTGCACAAAGATCATTAAATTCAGACTCTGTTGTAGGGGTGTCATGATAAACTGGTATTGACGATGACTGTGATGTTTAAAAAATGAAAAATACATATTGTGTAGCATTTTATTTTTTAAAATTTTCCATAGATATCACAATAATATCATTATTGTGAATTACACAGCAATAACGACGATAATCGTGGAGTGAAAAACTGATATTGACGGCTCTACTATCTGTTTGAAATGGGGTCACATTTGGTAAAGACTTGTTTCGGAGACAGAACTCAAAGTTTAGAGTAGAAGTGCAACACTTAATTGTTTAATCATTATTAAATTATCGCAAACTATTTTCATAATCGATTATAATCGATTTTTTTTTATGGAAAAACAGTCAACATTTTCTGAATTTCAGCTTCTTAAATGTGAATATTTTTTGGTTTCTTTACTCCTCTCTGACAGTAAACTGAATATTTTGGGGTTGTGAGTCAAACGAGACATTTTAGGACGTCATCACAGGTTTTGGAAAACAGCGATTGACATTTTTCACAATTTTCTGACACTTTAAAACAAACAACTATTACTATTACTGCTGCCCCACTTCAGAACTAGGGTCGTGATTCAGGGTGTGACAGTCCTAACTTGGAACTTAACTTTGGACTTGAGTGCAAAGACTTGAGACTCACTTGCGACTTACAAAGCGGTGACCTGGTCCCACCTCTGCCTTCATAATCATCTACATAAGAAGGGAAACACCAAAGTTACATTTCACTGTCATTTCTCATAGTCCAGAGTGGTGATCTGGTGGGGAGGTTCACTGAATAGCACAAAGAGAGAGTACAATACGTCCCAGTCGTCCCAGTCGTCCACGGGCCAAATTCAACACGATACGCTGGATCGTTATCTTCACACCTTCTCCTCGACTCCACCAGCTATGAAAATGCATTTCCCCTGCTCCCCTCTGTAACTCATGCTCTGCTTTCGGCACGACTCTGTGACATTCCTCGGCTTTAACACCTTTTTTTTTGTTTCACCGCTGGCGCTCCACAGAGGCGACAGTGCTGCACTGTAGCTCCGACACAGCACACGAAGCCTTCACAGACGCAGGAATGTTGTGACTGAGGAGTATTGCTGTAAATATGGACTCCTGTTTTATGCACTTGCTGTTAACATTAGTTTTCGTGCCCTTTCTAGCTCTTTTTATGTCATTTATGGGCCTTATGCCAATCAGACTCTGTGTGCTTAAATGTTTTGAGGACTTTGAGGTCTACCTTTGCAAAGTAAAGTTCCATTATGTGCCTACATTTACTCCCACAGACGGCCTCCAGCCGCTGTGATATTTATCTACACTGCTAGAAACAAAGGTTCCAAAAGGGTTCTTTCTGAAGGCCTGAGGTTCTACCCAGAACCATTCGCTTCTGAAGGGTTCTTCAAGGGTGGCTGAAATCCTTGAAGAACTCTTCTGTCTCGATAGAACGCCCTGACTGTGATTTAGATAAAACCCACTGAATATAAAAACGTCCTCAGGAGAACCTCATGACTGTGTTCTAGATAACCCAGTGAATATAAAAAGGTTCTAAGTAGAACCCCCTGGCTGTGTCCTAGATAAAACCCTTTGAATATGAAAAGGTTCTCAGGAGAACCTCATGACTGTGTTCTCAATAAAACCCATTGAATATAAAAAGGTTCTCAGTTGAACTCCCTGCGTGAGTTTTAGATAAAACCCTTGGAAAAGAAAAAGATTCTAAGTAGAACCCCCAGAGTGTGTTCTAGATAAACCCTTTGAATATGAAAAGGTTCTTAGTAGAACCCCCTGATTGTGTTCTGGATAAAACCCTTGGAATATAAAAATGTTCTAAGTAGAATCCCCTGACTGTGTTCTAGATAAACCTTTGGAATATAGAAAGGTTCTCAGTAGAACCCCCAGGGTGTGTTCTAGATCAAACCCCTAGAATATAAAACGATTATTGGTAGCTGGTGGGTTTTTGTTCTCACTGTTAGAAGGTGGAAAGGTTCTGGATAGAACCCCCCCGAGACGGTCCTGAGTTAGACCATCACACCATGGAAGGGCTCTCTGTAGAACCTATCATAGGGGGTTCTGGGTGGAACCTTTCACAGATGGTTCTAGGTATAACCCTTTCTGTTTGGTTCCAGGTAGAACCTTTGTAAAATGTCCTACCTGGAACCAAGAAGAGTTCTCCTGTGGAAACAAGCTGCAGAACCCTCCTAGTTAGCGCCTTTATTTCTGAGCGTGTACTCGTTGTGATTTGAACTTGTACATAATGAGTGTGCTTTTGCTCCCAGCCACCACTCTCTGAAGTATTTCTACTCTGAAGCACAATAGAGGAAGTGTAGACGTGATATCAACCCAAAGGGTTCGGAACGAAACGGTCTGATGATAAACTGCCACTCTTCATCTAAAAGGTCATGATAACACTGCTGTACGTCTCGAGCTCCTCTGGAGCGTGTGTGAACTGTAACAGTGAGCTAGTTTTTTGCATTTTGTGTGTGAATTATTTTGGATGTAAATTTTGTTGGTGTGCCAATAAGATGTGAATTATAGAATAATATAGTTTATGTCATACTGTTGTTTAACCATAATAATAATAATAATAATAAAATACTGGGTGCTTTTGTTGATATGTTTGACTGTTTTCTGTTTCCCCGCCTTTGAAGTGTGTGAATCACAGGCTGCTTCTTGTAAGTCAGAGGTTAGACGCAGAGCAGTGGTGTCGTTTATGTAAATTTGGTGGTTTGGTGAGTTTCCTGAACACTTCAGAGCTCCGTGTAGTCTCACTGACAAGAAATGGCAGCCATTCAGAACAGCAGCACAGCACAGTCTTTACTTCCATATTGAGGCTCTGTCTTGTTGCATGATGGTAAAACTACAGATTAATTGAAGTAACCCATTACCCAATAGCATCAACGCTTCTCCAGTCAAATGATACCTGCATTTAATCCTTTTGGTTGCCTGATCTAGAAAAAAGACATTTAAATAAGGTATCAAAATAAATAGTATGTTGGTATGGTCCTTGTGGAAGTGAAAAAAAATCCACGTTAAAACAGAGGAGTTTCCAGACATGTATAGCAGTAACATACAAATAATTCCAAAAATATTAATTGAAGGTGAAGTTTATAATATTCTTTACAATTTGTAGGCACAGCCTTCAATACAACAGCTCAGTCAAGATGGTAGTTGGTGTGTTATCGCTCCTCTGTGTTGACTGAGTGGGGAAAGTTGGATGAGATAAACCGAAAGAAGTCAGAGATGAAAAGTAGATGTGAGATGAGGAAAAAACAAACAAACAAAAAAAAAAACCAGATCAGCTTCAAATGAACTTTCATAAACTTCTCGTCACTTCAAATTCAAATGTGTTTATTTAATGAACTCAAAAAAGTGTCAAACATTGTTTTAAATTATCTTCATAAAGAAATGTAACAAAAAACGAACTTATGCTGTGAAAAGTGCTTAAATAATGGTGAAAAGACCATATAGGCTTCAACCACGGCTTCAGCTGCCCAACAAGGTGGTGCACAAAGTCTCTATAATACAAGAAACACACGTTAACCAAAGTTAGTCTACAATAAAGAAATCCATATTAAACTAGTATATTTAACATAAAAGGAAAATGAAGCATTTCTTTTAACTGTTACAACAATTGCTAAGCAGTGAGAGATGCAGATACTTAAAAAATTCTTTATTTTATATTAGGGTAAAGGTTTCTTCTCTTCTACTTGTTACACAGCGGTTTGTGGGCGCACAAAAAAGTCAGTTCTGTGGGTTCTGAACAGAGCTGGTGTTAAAATGACATGCAGCTTGACGTGCTGCATGCTGCAAGGTAAATAGCTCTTCGGCTAAGGTTTCCCTTAAATTGTCAGCAAGGGTGTTTTAGGAATAAAATCAGTTGCATAAAATCACCCTGAGGATTTCCTTCCGGTGATTTAAGGGAAAACCTTTAATCTTTTAAGTATTTGCCCTTAGCTACTTAAGCATTCCCTTATGTGTTGCTAGAAGGTCCCAGTAACTATTTTAACGGGCCCATAACCGTAAACTTAGAGGTGGTTGTGAAAATAGATTATTTTGAGGCGAACACACCGAGAGAAATCACAGTGGACACTATGAACGATGTGCAACTTGTTAAAGAAAGCGGATTTGATGTTAGCACTAGCACCTTTGTAGCTATCTAGCCAAACACTGACATAACTCTGTCTATTCTGCTTTCTTTCTGTCGCGGTAATATTTTCATATTTCTTCTGTACTTCAGTGGCCAGCGAAACAAACTGTAGATGTCAAGACTGCTCGTGCTGACTTTGTTAGTTGGCTTCTTGACACGTCTTACTAACAGTTAAATTTATTTTGGATTCTGTGCTCGTTCTTTCCGTATTCTTGGAGAACGTCATTCTCATCTTCTTTTTCTGTTTGTTTCTACATGCTCTGTTTTGGAGAAGCTAGCTAAGACAGGCTAACTGAAAGAGTTAAAGAATGCTGAGAGCAGTGTAACCATGGTAACTGGAATGTCCATGTGCTGTATTATGACAGTAACTGCAGAAAAAGCCAAAAGTTTAGACAACCTAAGAGGCTTTATGCAACACTTTTGCTTAAGGGACAAACTAAAGTTGGTTTATGCCACCAGGCACGGGTTGGTAACGATTTCACTTTTAGTGCAGAATATCTACAGAACCACTTTTTCATTGATTTTGAACACTGAACCTTTACAAAAAAACAAAACAAAAACAAAAACAGCAGGAGTCACAGCTTTACAAACATGATAACAAAAAGAAAAAAACAGAACAACATTCAAATTACAGGGTTATGATGTAGTCAGTTGTAATGTTGTTAGGACAGTTGAAACAATCCAACACTGGGTTCACTCATCTCTGCAGGAGGCCCACTAACCTACTTCGTGCTGCCACAGTTAGAAACTGCATCAGCAGAGTAAGGTCACAGGATGTGGTTCAAGTTTTGCAAACACCGAGAGAGTTGAGAATGAACAGTCACGCTTAAATATTACATTGACTTCAGCATCAGTATGCATTTGTTAAACAGTAATTTCTTCAGATTACCACAGAGGCAAACTGCCGCCGCGCCAGAAAAACAAAAACAGCTCATTATCACAGTATAACTTGAAATATTTGTTCACTCTATAAATTAAATATTTTCATCTTATAACAACATTCATTCACATTATTACATACAAACTTACCACATTATAACAAAAACTTTTCTTGTTAAACATATATATTTATCTTGTTATAATGTGGAACATTTAATGTTGTAACAAGGTTACAACAATATAACACTATTAGTGTAAGTAATAAGTAATAATCACTTTATAATCTAAAACATTCATACTATAACAAGATAAACTGTATATTGTTATAACTAGAAGGGTTTCTTGTTATAATGTGAGAACTTTGTATATTGTAATTAAGTGAAAATATCTTTATAATGTAAACCGTTATATGTCTTATCTAACTTTTATAACATGATACTGATGTGTTTTTCTTTTTGGCTTTTAAGGTTTGTCTTTCACTGCTGGACAGTAACATTTGCTCAAGTACAGTTTTGAGGTATTATCATTCACCACATTTCAGAGGGAAACATTTTTTTACTCAACTAGATTTGATAACATTGGTGACTAGTAACTTTGCTGATTGAGATTAATAATTAGATAAATAGATAAATAATGGTGTATTGTCAAAGGTAAATGTAAGAATTTATACTTCAGGGAATTTCACCAGCTACCAAGTTATAATATCAAGTGATTTGAAATGATCCCCACCTTTCTAGCTGCAACATTAAGTGACATTATGTGTACAAAAATGCATCAGTAATACATGTTATTACACTATGCAGATCACAAGGGTGCTATATAATCATTCAAACCAGCAAAGTTCACAAACAACTTTCCTTCAATGGTTGAATATTATTCACGATGACAGTGTTGACAGACCCTCTTCACAGCAGCCATGTTAACTTGTAATAGTGTAAACACGTGTTACCAGTGACTGATTAAGCTCCTCTTCTGCTCAGGCCAAGCAGAGTCATGGTGCTGCTACCGTGCATGTTGACTCACTGGAAATACCCTGTTTCCCCTGTTATAACATGCTATAACCTGGCTGCTGTGGGAAAAAAAGGGTCTATTTTGACCGTCATCTGCACTGGTTTAAAATGGTTTCTCTTCATGTAAACTGAAAGTGTTGGTTTCGTTGTATTTGCATGGTCCTTGTTAACCCAGTCAGTCAAATCAATCCACAAACACAGAATGAATGCATTGCAAATTTAATGTGTATATATAATAGTATGTACAAAAGCCATGACAAACAAAATATGGTAATGATAACAGTAATTTTTCACATGCTCACAGTCACAGTAATAATGCTTTTTTTTTTTTGGCCCAGAACCTTGTTTCTGCAGAGAAATGTCAATCTGTTCTGTTAAGGCGTAAACCAAAAATATCAAATTTGAGTGAAATTGTTGGTATGCATATTTAAATATTTAAATTGACATATGGACAAACACTTACATAGTGTGCATGAATGCATCTCAAGTTTTTGCAGATAATGTTAAGATACAATAAATGCAGTTCAGACTACTCAACAAGTGTAGGGATATATCAAGTATGTAACAGGACACTGTTCATGGTTTAGCAAATATTATGGTCCCAGGTCTCAGTAGGAAGGTATGTAAATGTATGTAAAAATAAAAAAAAAGATCCCTTTGCATTAAATTGGGCCCCATGTATCCCCATTTGAGGCTTTTGTTCTAATGTGAAGGGTTTGTAACATGAGACATGAACACAAAAGGAGGAAAAACATACAAATAACTGCAAGCTGCTGCATTCCAGCAATTTAAAAGAAAACTAGTGAACATGTACAAAATACTAATATGGAAAGTGGGGGGGAAAAAAAAAAGGAAACACAAAAATAGGTCTGTCTTTGATGGAGTGAGCTCCCCTCCCTCATAGAGGGAAACACAACAGGACTGTCTACAGGGACAAAGAAAGAATAACACTGCAACTCTGAGTCCCCCAGTCCAGTAAGGCTAACAGCTTCAAGTGCAAACGTTGGCCATCGCCTACTCAATAAGTCATAAAAGTGTTTTAGTGCAACACAGCTGTCAGACCACACAAGATGCAATCTTAGGTCTTCTTACACCCTGGAAGCCTCTCTGACTCGGTCAGACAAGACTTGTAAACTGTTGGTATGTAGCTGCCAGTTGTCCACCATCTTTGCTCAGAAGGTCCTTCACAAAACCAGCCAGTTGATACGCTCACGCCGCCAGGAGGCTGAGAGGTGAGTTGTCCATGATGTATTCACCAACGCCAACAAAGTACATGACCTGTGCAATGCCGAACAGAGGAGCGATGACCAGAGCTCGACAGCCAGCACCCTTCAGGAAGGCAGTGGGACCCTCCTTCCGCATGATTTTACTGTGGGGAGCCAGAGGAACAGGCTTATTTATAAACACGCACAAAAAGAGGAAAGAGAAGTAGTTCTGCAACTATGAATGACAAACATCTTACCTCACACAATCCACAACTCCGTTGTAAGCCTCCTCATTGGATCCTTTGTTCAGTGACTGCAGTCTAGTCTTCACCACTGGAACAAAGGAAACAAAAGTATTAGTTAACGTTTCAGAAATAATACATGATGTCTACATGCATCACTAAGTTAAATGTAAGACTTAAAGACTGGGTTACACCAAAAAGGTTCATTTTATCTCAGATTAGTGCTAATCAGAATTAAGCAAAACTAGGTTTAAAATGAGTAAGTCCAGATTTAACATTAAGCAGAGCCCTGCTGCACAATTAAAAACTAATTTCTGTAAATCCAAGTTTATTGATGGAATGGAATAATTTAATCAATACTGAGCCACTTGCTAACTCGAATAATGCTTAATTCAATTTAAGGGCAATTTTGGAGTAAATTAAACATCAAATGTAAAGATATAGGCGCAGTCTTTTGAAAAAAATACATATTGTCCATATAAAATTATAAGTAGGGCAAAATGACAGTAACTGGATGAAGTTTAAGAACATTTGTCCAAAATATGTTTATTAACTAAAACCTTAAAAACTGTAGACCATTTTAGACCACACTACAGCATTCAATAAATTTAAGTCTGTTTAGCACTTTTTCAGACCTTTTATTAATAAATGTCTATTTAAGACTATAAGAAAGTACCCATAGCCACCCTGTTTCAATACTGATACTAATAAACAGGGCACAAAATGGCTGACACAGCTTTCAAAACTTACCATCACAGGGGTTGACAGCCACAGCAGCTGTAGATCCTGCTGCACAGCCTGAGAGGAAAGCCCAATAGAAAGGTGACGACTCCCCAGGACTGGGCTGCCCCAGGCGGTTTAGGTTGGCAAACAATGGGAAGTAAACAATAGAAAAGGGAACATCCCTGAAAGAAATTTAAAAAACAAATGTTGATTCAGATTGAGAGCCTGAAACTAAAGTAGCTGGTCTAACAAGTTGACATTGTTCCTCTTCAGGGGGGTGAATATGAGTCTTACCTCATCAGTGTTGCCCCCAGGCCTTTGTAGAGCCCCTGGATACCCTGTGTGTGGAGCAGCTCCTTTGCGATCTGTGTGGCAGACACAGCTCTTGGTGCTGAGACCACCATGCCAGAGTTGTAGGAACGGCTGAGCATGGTGTTGGTGGCCACCAGCTTGGTGGGTGCCATCATGACTGGTTTCTGCTGCTGGGCCGCTGTGGACAAAAGACACAACATATTAACACACAGCATTGGGGCTAAGAGGTTATGATTTGAATTAAATGCCCACACAGATAATAAAATCAATAAAAAAATAAATTTTAATTTCCTCTCACCGACTCTGCCTGCATCCTGTAGCTGAATCTTGAGCATCTCCATCGGGTGGTGACAATGACCTGGCACATGCCTGCACCACAACCTGCCAGCATCTCTTTGAACACTGTCAGCCCCTTTCTGTTAACAGACAGAAGAAATATTCAGTGACACAGTTTATGGTTCAAGGTGTAAAGATCCATTGATCCATTGAACATATCTATTTTATGATCAACAGTCCAATAGCATCAATTCAGAGTGAAAACATCAAACCGTATCATCATCTTTAAGATGAAAATTATTTGGGAAATTCCCATGGCGTGTCTATGTCGCCATTTCTGTCCAAGGGCACTTTGCTTAACATTCAATGCTAGCCACTGGGCCAAATTTCTATTGTGGCAGGGTTTGTGTTATCAGCAAATAGATAATTGTCCAAAGAATCAATATAATATTACATCGTGATAAAACTTGTGATTTACACCTCTAATTGATGGGATTCTACATTTTCCTAATGTGGTGATTTCAATGAGTTGGCTTTTCTTACCCGTCCCTGGCGAGGTGTTGCCTGAAGAAGTCATTAGCAGCCAGCTTGATTGCCTTCTCAGGGGTGACCAGGGTCAAGTTTACCGCAGCACCTGAGGACAAACAAACACACAGTTAGCACTAAAGTCACAATCAAGTTTTTTATGTAGCACATGTAGAGAAAAAAACAAAACATTCCCCGCCACTATCATTACAACATTATGTTGGAGTAAATCCATTGTATAGCAAATCTACACACAGACAAGACAAATGCTCAATTTAAACAGACATGATGATGGAGGGGGATTATGTGAAGAAAAATTACAGTAAAATCATGAGTTTCAGACAGAAAATGAGAAACAAGCCAAACACAAGACAAGAGAGAAAGGACGAGGGTAATGAATGTCCAGAAGATGCAAAGATCAAGTCTATGAATTACAGTGAGTCAGCTCATGATAACAGGGCCCACATTGTGTGGGGAAAACTTAAAGAAAGGAAATCTGCTACTGAAAGGCTCCAAGTCAGTAAGTATGTTAATGACGACAACAGAAGAAGAAAAGAAGAGATGTTAGTGAAGAGAAAGACCAAATCCTTAACTATGTATTGTGTGTGCAGACTTTGAGCAAACTTAAAGAATGGATCTGTGAGACTGTTGAAATAAACAAGTTCAAGTTCACCACAGATCAATTTTCAAGATCAACCAAGTCTGTAAGAACACAATTCATAGTGGAGGAAATGAGGGTCTACGACACATTGACAGGACAGTGAAGAGACAGCCAGGTAGTTATTAACAAGTAGTTGAATAACAGAACAAATAGATGGCAAAACAAAAACGTGTGCCTATAGTTTTAAATAGAGCAATATTGTAAGAACCATTTAATGATTTGCCTCCAGCGTGGCTGCGCCTTATCGGCTAGCCTTCAATATCCCAGGGGGACCCAAGTCTGTAATATGAAAAACACAGATGCAAACAAACAGCATTCCTCACACAGGCAGAGACCCAGACTAAAGGCCTCGATTTTCCTCACATTTAACTATGTCCATAAGATTTCACTTTTCCTTTTCTACATCATATCAATAAACCAATAATTACAACTTACTGCATAAATGCTATGAAAAAACACCAGAACTTAAAGCTGAAAACCAGTTTTCATGACAACTGCTTTAGCCACCTCTTTATTTAACTGAGTCCAACTCATAATAACTATGTATTTATGTAAATCAAGCAACCCATGCAGTCAAAATACTGTTCCTGAAGCCTCAACAGTATGTAGCCAGTTGCAATCATTTAATCAATGTTCTGCTTCACCATACAAAGGTCTTACTGTCTCCTATACTTAATCCTCTCCTACATGTTCCAGTCTACAGGTTGTTAATATTCAGATGTGTGTAAATCTTACCTCTGTACATTCCAAAGTAACCCTCTGATCGAACTGTCTTGACAAGGCAGTCCATCCTGCAAAACAACAAAGGAAGGAAAATATTGTAAAAAACATTTATGGTGGTTGACTGAAGATTAAATGATTTTACTGAAGCTTAATTATTTAAAAAGAAAACATCTGAATGTCATTTATTAGTCATTATACAACACAGGACTGTACAATGAAATGAGTTGTAACCCCTTCATGCTAAACAGAGAATGCAGAAACAGATAATTACATTTAAAATAGGATGACATAAAATAAATGAATAAAAACAATATGTAGTTATTTATAAAGTACTCTCATATATATCAAAATGGTTCAATCAATTATTTATCACAATGACAGTCAGGGTCGGGAAATAGTGACTCTTGTGCTCTGTGCTTGTGAAACATTGATTCTCATTGGGTAACTGGAGCAGTAAATTTCCACCCTACAGATGCATTCAGACGACCTCAGTGAGAGAGGAATGAGAAAGACAAGTAGTCATCATTGCCTATCAAGTCAGGAATGTTCCCAATTCTACACTTCATCCTGATGACCTACATGTGTCTTTGTGGGATTAGCAAAATTAGCACTGGATCACACACGGATGTAGTAGGTATAACGCCAAGAGATTCTGAGTAAACAGTGTGTGTCGTGTAAGACAACAGTGACTAAAAATACTTACATGCTCTTGTAGACCTGCTGACCTTGTCTCTGATTCTGCAACCTGGTCTTTGCCAAGTCAATGGGGAAGACACAAGTAACCCCAACAATGCCAGCAATACCTCCATTAATGAGCTTGGCTGGGAGGCTGAAAAGAAACAACATCAAAGGAATGTTAAAATGTAGAAATCGATCTGTAGCTACAGATTGATTGACTTTTGCAATAGCAATGTAAATTCAGTATCTCTGGGTTGAGGACTGCTTGTGGCCAATATGGTAAACAGTGATAGACATTTTTCATATTACAGATAAAGCGATTCTTTGATTAAAAAAATTAATCAGATTAATCAATTATGAAAATTACTGTTAGTTACATCTCTACTGCGAGATGCCAACTAGGACTGCAACTAACTGTTGTTTTACAGTGATCTCAATTAATCATTTTGGGAAAAGTGATGTCAATCAGATTTTCCTCAGGTAATGGCTCTAGAACAGAGGTGATGCTTTATACATTTTTTTGCAGAATCTCAACACAGGATACCCATGGAGAGTGAAGCAGTTACACCATTATGGTTAATTAATGGAGGTTGTTGGTTTGGTCCAACCAACAGTCAAACACCCAAAGATTTACTCCCAGTTTACAATAATATAAAAGTACCAAATTCACCAAAATAAGATGCTGAAATTGGGTAATGTTGGCATTGACTAATACAAATATTACAACTCATCAAATGGTCAAAACAGCTATGAAACTCTCTCAACGGGTTATATGCGCTATATAAAGAAAAAGAAAATGAATGAGACTTACCTGATCTGCTGCTGAGACATGATGACTTTAAAACAAGCGAAGATGTAAGTGAAGAAGGGTAGTTATGTAAATACTTCAGTGAAGTGTTCTTCAGTCAAATCAATGAATAGAGTCCTAGACAGGAAAAAAAAGCGGAAGTTACTAACAGAATGAATGTGTACACAGAGCTTATCCTGCTCACACACAGCAGAGGCTTTGGCTTATCTAAGGTACCACAGAGTCACGGGACTATGATGCAGCAGCTCAGCTTCTTGTAATATGAGCAGTGACCCCCCCCCCCCCCCCCCCCCCCGTGGGCGTGTCTTAGCTCACATACCGGAACACCATACATGGACATTACCGCCTTTCATACATTCTTGATAACGGTCCATCTGAATTTCAAAGTAACTTACACGCGGTATCTTATCTTCGTGGTAAAAATTTAATTTTATGGGATAACGTCAATGCAAATCAATGACAAAGAGCTTCGGTTCTTTCTTTCCGTGCAAATACACGCTTTACTGCATTAATGTATAGTTTACATTGACCATAATTATTTGATATAAAAGAACAAAATGTCTTTACAGCCTTCTCATAAGGATTAGGAGCAGGTCGCTACTCTCACTTTCATACACAGCGTTAGCAGGCGGGGTTACCATTCAGAGTAATAAGCGTCTCAAAAAAGCCTGTCACGAACGACTCACCGACTTTAAACAGCATGCTAAATTATTTAAACTTAAATTAGAGCACTTTACTCACCTAAACTTTGTCTTGTAGGTGTTCTTTGCGATTGTTTCGAGCCGTTGTCGTCCGCTTCTGTCTGCTCCACCGGGCCGGTCGCTACTGCTATTATATCTGAGAGGAGACAGAGTGGAAATTTCCATTGACTTTGAGGGCGGGACTCAGTCGGGTTGAATTACAACCAATCACAGATTAGCCGGTTTGCACGCTTGGAATTGATTGGCTTGCGTCGACCCGCCCCTTTCTTCATTGGATGATAGACTTGTCAATCAAACTGTCCCACCAATCCTAGATGGTTGAGGGTGTGGGATAAAAAAGGACTATTATTTCGCGAACGTTCTTTCAAAGATCACTGTTAAAAGTTATAAAAGTTATTTGTTTGGAGAGATCAGCGCATTGTAGGTTAAAGGGTCGTAGCACTGTAATCAAAAGCTTATTAAAGGTAAGATGATTTGGTCCCGTTGTGAGTCAGACTCTGGTTTGAGATCATAATGGCATTAAGATCACTTACTGGTAAGCTTGTTGGCCTCACGAGTGGGATGAGATCATTCCAGTCTATTCTACTCAGGTGTATACAGGTGAAAAGGTGAAGTACAGTTTTGAGGTACTTATAGTTGAGTACATGAGTGCTTCCTTCATACTGCTTTGCACTTCATACTTTCACTATATTCATTCTGACATCTGACAAGTTATTTCGTAAACACAACTGCTGAGACTTTTTATTATTTGTATTACAAATAATGTTCCTATTTTTATATTTCCTCAAGTTTAAATGGTTTCTATTTTTTATATTTACTCATGTTTTTGCTGCTGCAATACTGAAAATTTCCCCATTGTGGGACTAATAAACGAATCTTATATACATATATATATACATAATATTTTTTTATTTTTTTTACTTAGTGTAAGATTTTACATACAAAACATCATCAGATCATAGAATACAGTACATTTTTACACACGCCCTCTTATGACCTGTAAAAACATTAAAATGCTGCTTATGTCAATGCATCAGTAATAATCATAAAAATACACACATATATTACACACATATGGGACCTTATACTTGCACATTATTTATATTATTGTATTGCTTTTTATTTTTGTACTATTTTACTGTTGCTGTTATTTTATTGTTGTTGCTGCAATGTTAAGGAGCCAGAACCCAAGAATTTTTCTCTGTTTTACTACGAGATGTAACAAAAAGGAATCCTGAATGAAACTTTGACTACTGTAAGGTTTTAAATGCAGGACTTTTACTTGTGAAGGAATATCTTTAAATTATGTTTTTGCTATTTTTACATGAGCAAAATATCTGGATGCTTCTTACACCACTTGCTGGTTGTGTTTCCGTCATGCCATCCTTCAGCAGGATATGTGGATGCGGGGGTTAAGTTTCACCCTTCTCTCATTACCTACAAGGCACTTACTATTGTGAACTGCTGAACTCACAGGTGTGATTTTATGCAGCTGTGTGTTTAAGAAGCAGGTTTAGATGGAAGAGACATCAGTGAATTCACAGGTTATAAAAACTATTGATGTGGTCTATCTCTTGTCTGGGTTAAATCAGGAACAAAAAGCAGCCCAATTGAATTACTCAAAGAGATTTTTCCTGGGTTTAGTCAGACCATCTGGTAAATTCTACTGTATAGGATTCAATTGCAGGTGCTCACAATACCAGGCATTAGCTGCATAGCCGCTAATATGGAAAATTACAGGGGGCATACATAAAGACAGGAGTGCTCCTGTTAGCATTCAAACTGGTTTATCTGAGATGTTAGTGTCAGATGTACAGACACATTCCAAAGCATAAGTCTTATTCTGTTCATACATGACTGATGCCCAAGAGTTATGTAACAGTGGGCTGTACATTGTAATCTGCAAGTGAAGTATGCAGCTTTGCATAGAAAGTATGTCATACTCACATAACTATTCTGTTCTGTTATATGTCTAATTATGTATATTTACATGGCTTATTAATCAGTCTCTTTTGTATTTAAATGCATGTCTGACTGACAAACTAATAACAAATAACGTTAAAACAAATAAGCTGATCTAGAATCAGAGGTACATTAACAGTCATTACAAATGCTGTTGGCCTGAAAGAAGGAGCAATAAGTTGGATGAATTCTCCAGTGAGACAGTGTTTTGTCAAACGGTTTTAAACAATTTTGTGGATGTTCATCGTCATAATATAAGTTGCATGTTCTAAAATTCTGTTACGTTCAACAAAAAATCCAAACATTTATGCCTCTTTTTATACCTCTATGCCCGAGACAGCCGTGGCTGGAGTCATTATGTCTCCGGGTTGTCTGTTTACCATTCTTGTGAATGATCTCAGGAACATCTGAAAATTTTCAATTGGGACAAATTGTCTGTTAGGATTCAAGAATGAGCAATTAGAATTTGAAGTTCAAATGTCACTGCAACCTCACAAAACATGTTTTTGGCCGTAACTCAATAATTAATTTGAATTAATTACTAATATTATGAAAGAATCTGACACAAATGTCTTACGGGATACAATGCTGACAGTTTATATCAAAAAGGTTAAAGGTCCACTTTACTGTAACATCATATGTTCTACAAAAAACACTTTTCTGGCCATTATTCAGCGTCATACATCAGGAACTGAAAGGTTTATTGTGACCATAATTCACATTTGGTCAGATACTGAACTGATGACACTGATAAGACTGGGGATATACAATTCACCTTCCTGGACAGCCACAGACACAGTATGTCCCTGTATTGTTGTGATTGTGATGTATCATTTGTGATGTTGTAATGACATTATTGAAACATCACAGTTACAACATTACCATCAGTTACTTTCCTGCTACGTTGCTGAAATGTTGCAACGCACAGGTATTTTGTGGTATTTTGGCCATGTCTGTTCAACATCCTCTGCATGGCCATTCTGCAATGTTGCTAAAATATCACTTCACAAAAAACTGTGGAAATGTGACAACATACTTCCGACTTTTAAAATCACAACAACAACACCTGGAATTTCACTTGGTGGGTTGCTACAACCTCACAGGTTACACACGCTACAACTACGTTCCTACGACTTTGTGTTAGTAAAGCTAGCCCTGTTTCACACCTTTAGCCCTGTGTTTAGTCCTGGAATAACAAGGAAACTTGGGGCTAACCCTGCTCTGGAGCAGGACCAGCAAGCCTGAGATTAAAGTTTGAAATGTGTCAGGATTGTATTGTGAAAGCATTCCTAGCCTGGGGTTAACAGCTCCCTGTCTGGGGCCCGCGAAAAGCTTAAAATTTTAGTTAGCATGCTAACACTTGCTAATTTGCTGTGAACATGAACTACAGCTGTGGATGATGGGAATGTTATTAGTTTTGCAGGTATTTGGTCATAAACTAAAGTCTTAGACAAATTAAAACTGGGGTGATAGTTGTTGACGTCACTAAATACCAAAAAAATGTCAACCTGCTCGTGGCATTAAAGGAAAACTTTGAGGATCATTAAAGTCTGCGTGATTCATGAACTGTGCTGTATTTCAGCCGGTTTTCACTGTCCAACAGAACGACACTGCCATCCCTGGAGCTGTTAGCGTGGCTACAAAATTTCTCACATTTTTTCTAGTTGAATAAACGCAACACAAACAAAACAGTGTGGTCGGTCTGAATGACAGAGTGGTCGGTATGTGCTCCACATAGCTGGTTCTCCTGGAGTGCTGATAGAAGCGAATTCCATTTCATCCACTGCTTTATCCATTAGGGTATTAGGGTTTTCAAAACACCACCACACAGGGAATTTTAGCTGGGCAATTCAAACCATTGTGCCATATCGGTCAGATGATTTCAGAGTCATATCAGGTCAACTGCTTATATAACGTATACAGTATAATACTCCTCCTGTTATCTGGATTTATGAGTAACGACATATAGATCCTTTGTTCTCCTTTGATCCTTTGTTTTCTGTACATTCATAACATGAAAAAAATGTTTACAATTCATACATACACTCTCAGAAATTAAGGTGCTAACTACCATAAATGGCTCTTTGACTTGTCCCAATTGGAGAAACCTTTTTGGTTCCTGGTAGAACTTTTTGAAGGTTCAACTTGGAACCCTTTCAGACAGTTCAACCTAGAGCCCAACATAAAGGGTTATACCTAGAACCATCTATGAAAGGTTTCACCCAGAACCCCCTGTGAGAGGTTCAGAGAACCCTTCTATGGTGTAATGGTTTGACCCAGAACCCTCTCTAGGGTTCTATCCAGAACCTTTCCACCTTCTAAGGGTGCAGACAGGTACCCACAGAGCGGGTTCTATCGAGAACCGTTTTTATCTTATGGTACCAGGAACCCTTGACAAAAGAGTTGTTCCAGGATTTACAAAGAATCCTTACGAACCCCTACTTCAAAAAAAGGGTTCTTAAGCAGATGGTTCTGGGTAGAACCTCAGCTCTTCAGGAGGAACTCTTTTTGAACTACTTTTAAGAGTGAATTAAAATGATTAAATGAATTAAACATCCAAAACATGGTGCTCCTTTGCAGAGAAGTAATAACACTACTGAATTATCTGTTCACTGCAATGAAAGAATGAACAAGTATAAAACATTTTACTAATAAAATCAACCCAACTGTAACAGTTAAACACACGTGGCTTGTAAGGCAAAGAAGCGAAGCAGAATTTATACATATACACTGACTGACAAAGACATAACCAATTGACTACAAATCCCAGAGTGGATATAATACTCCACCATTTTGTCAGCTGACTGTTTACAAGGTTAAACAGTGTCAGGTTGTCAGAAGTTGTACAAGCTTCCTTGTAGAGTGATTCAGCATTTAACAAACTGGTTTTCTGTCCATAATTTACTGCCCAAACAGTCAACTGGACATCATGTATTGTGCTCCACTTCTGCCCCAAACACACACCTGCCCCTTAAGGCTGCTTCAAGGTGTGTAATTTTGTGAATCATGTCAGACATCAGTGGCACAGAGACACAATATGACGTGATGAGTAATACAGATGACAATTACACCTGTTGCTTGTGTTTTATTGCTTTAAATCAGATGTTTTGCTGGCCTTTTGTTCACCAGCCTTTATTCTGTTTATATTTGGCTCTATTCTGATCAAAATGTGAGAAGTTATCAGAGCTGCAGATCCAACGAATAAGTTCAGTAAGGCTCAGTTAGATACTGTCTGAGTCTAACAAAAAAAGTTTAGTAATATCCAGAAGTGACAGAATATTAAATAAGACGATGACAGGGCAACGTCAGAGATCCACATGATTTACTTATCATACATTCTCCCACTCTGAACTGCTGAGCTATTAATACGCTCCAGCTGTCTTCCCAAATTCCCTTTGTGAATGGGAAACTACACACATAAACTCTGCTTGGGCTGAGATAAGTTTATTCCACAGATAACCAACTCACACTGTAATCTTGGTGTTTGGTGACTCTTCTGTGCGACTGATATTTATGGATCAACATTCTCGCTGATAATCCATTGAATAAGAGTTGTGTCAACGGTCATGTGCCTTCCAGGATGACTCCTGAGTCAAATATAGTATGTTGAGGTGACATTGTGATGTGTTGTGGCCTTGTGTTTGTTATGTGGTAAACAGAAAAGCCATGTTCCGGCACAGGATGTGATTAAAGCACAGCTTAGTCAGAGAGCTATTTAGAGACTTCAGCTTTAATTGAGTTGCATTCAGAGTATCCCTTTCAGAGTGAACATAATAAGTCTGGGAGTCACACACACAGGAGTCTACAGGGGGATAAATAATGAAGAGGACAAAAATACACACCAGGATCAAACACCCACACCCCCCCTATTGTAAACTGAGAAAGCAGAGCTGCAGCACAGACAGGTTGGGCAACAAAGGCACAATGAAACAGGCTGGTACAACACAGACAGTGCAGCTATCACTGTCAGGTTAATGGATGACCCTTATCTCCTATCAAAACATTCATGAACCACACAGTTTCAGCTTGGTCATTTCGACAGAAAAGGACAAGCTGAGAACAATAACAACAGAAGAATCAGAAAGGGATCATGTAGTCACTCTGGTCAGGGTTTGGGTGGAGGGTGTGGACTGGTTTGGTACAAGTGGCTCTGTCCCTGCTGGCCCTGTGCGTGCACTCATCGCTGTCAGTCCTGCAGGCACCACAGTGGCAGCTGAGAGCCACAGGGTAGGTGAAGACAGGGTTAGCGTCGAGGGGACAGCCGGGCAGGACGGCTGTGCGGTATTCCACCTTGTCGTAGGTACAGCCTCTCTGGATAAGGAAGCGGGGGCCGAGTATGTCCCTCATGTTGCTGTCCTGTTCATCAAAAACAAACACATGAAAGTACTTACAACACATTTCAAATCCTAGAGAACACTAAACTTTACTTGGAGTGTTTATATTTTCAAAGTATTTTCAATAAATGTGCTTCATGTTGTATATATATCAGAGATAATACCTGAAAAATTGTATTGTGGTCAGAATTGAGTAATTTTCAACATTACAACATTTTAAAGCTTCTGTTAAGGAGATCATACTGTATTTTGAATGTAAAGACCCAAAATTTACTTTATTGTAATTTACTGGCAACAGTTTTATTCACTCAGGCAAGTGTCCAAGAGAAAAACGGGGACTTCTTGTAGACACAGCAAAACACTCAAATCATTACTGATACTTGCCTGAAGAGGATCCTTTATGTAGATCAGTCTGCAGAACTTCCTCCTTTGTGCCCAGCAGATATTTTTTGTCTTGCACGTGAATATTTTCACCTGGATGTGCACGCACTTGGTTCCTCTTCTAATATTTTTTTAAAAGATTGCCTATGCTTTACTCTTTTTCTTCACGATATTACATATTTAAATTCACCGCAACACATTTTTAACTGGTTTTGAAACAGTCTCGATTAAATACTGATGCCTCTATATGACCTACATAAGCAAACGAGACCAACCACAAGAAGATTGCCTATTTCTGTATTGTTGTTCTAAGCGCCTGCTGCTGGGTTGGATTGTCCTTGAAATAAGATGAGCTTGTGTTTAGACTTTGCCAGCCAAAGTTACAGTGAATAGTACATTAGTCAGTTTAAAAGAAGGCTATTATGGTGGAAGCACTACTGCTTTTGTCTACAAGGGGCTGAAAATCAATAAAATATTAAAGTTCCTTACAGCAGCTTTAACTTCAGTGTTTATTTTAATTTGAACATTTTTTATTACTCCTCAGGTAAGCATCAGAGAGAAAAAAAGAGACATTTCTTGTAGAGGTAGTAATCAACTCAAATAACTACTCACACTTGTCTGAGGAAGATCCTGATATGTTGAAACATCACCTCAAACAATTGAACTAAATTATACCATTTACTTGAAGCCTAACAACACGCAGGCCTTTTTCCTTTGTGCCCTGCAGGTTATTTTTTTGTCTTCCAACTGAATATTTTTGTCTAAAGAAAAGAGTGTCTAAGTTCAACTCTTTTCCTTCCTTGTACAAAGAGTACATATGCAACTGAATATTAAATACTTCTATTCTATATTTTATATCATATGATTTGTACCCTATATTTACAATGTTTTGGTTACAATAAATGTAAATATTTTTTGATTAAAGGACCAGTGTGTAGAAATTAGTGGTATCGAGTGGAGAGCTTGCAGATTTCAAATTTATATATGTATATCTGTAGATACAGATGGCTCATTCCAAGGTAACAAAAACACAGTGATTACTTTCAGGTAATTATACTAATAAAAACATACTTATGAATATTATATTCCAGTTCTAACATATTTTGCAAAATGAATCCCTGTAAATCCTACACACTGAACCCTTCATGAAGTTGAAAAGTCTGAAAAAAACAACAGTTGATTAATACCTTCCAGCCAATCAGAATTTAGCTTTTACAGTTCTGTTAAAGCTTATGGGAGTATGAAAGGATTCACTCATGCTGCTTGAGAGCAACAACAAATAAACAAATGTGCATATTTGTAAAAATCAGTCCGTATGTTATTCTCTGAAGACTGTTCTATAATTTCTTCTTTCATCAAAGTTCATACAATGTTGATAAGCTGGGTTTCAGTGTGCTTATCCCACAGGCTTCAGTAAAGTTTGCACCAAAGTCTGGCAACAAGCAGAGCATACAATGTTCTAGAGTGAAGCAGTGTCCCCTCCTCCTTTTTTTTAGTTTCTTTGTATGACAACATTTCTGTGACTTTTTCCCATCTGAACTAATGAATGACAATCTTCTTCTTTCACCACAAAGGACACACAGTACGTACCCTTGAGTAGCAGAATCCCATGCAGATAGTGGTGTTGACAGCCACACAGAAGTCACACTCTGGCCTCTCCACATACAGGGTGAAGTCAGTGGGTAAACACATGGGAACAGCTGGACTGAACAGCAGAAAAAGGAGCCAGCAGGTGAACACTGCGGTCTCCATTGTTATTTTTTTGGAATCAAATTGGGACCTGCGGGGAAGGAAAGATGAAGAGACAAATTGACAACCAAAAAACAGAAAGTTTGGTATCTTAAATATTATTTCTTCCCCTCTGTATTTGCGCGCCACCTGCTTGAGAGATGCCAGCACCTGCAGCCCTGAAGATGCTGTGAGTCTGAACAACGCTCCTGAACAGTATTTATGTGAACATTATATAATCCAGATTTATCCAAGCCCGATGTTATCTTTTAATCTGTGACGAAAAGGAAGAACGGAACTGAACTTTTAGTCCATTATGTAGATGACATGAATTAATCATTTCCCTCATGAACAAACCTGATGAAGTAACCAAGGCAATTAACATAATGGATTCCGCACCAGCTGAAAGCTTCAGTGCAACTGTCTCAACAAAGAAGTCTAGACAAGTCAGTGTCCAAGACAGTGTCCACTAGATGTAACAAAATGCAAAGGTTTTATTTCTGCTTGAAAAAATGCATACATCATAAAAAAAAAAACACTCAAAGCCAGAGTTTTCCTTCATTTTCCAAAAACAAACATTATCTGTCTCTCATTTGAGTAAAAATTTACTGAAGTGAAAACACTACACACGTGCATGTCCATGGTGCTTCATGCATCGTGGGTTACAAAATCTGCACCATTCAGCAATGTGCTGAACTGAGTTCAAACTCAGTCACAGTCCAAACTTGTACTGAACATGGGCAGAAACCATTCTCAGCAGCTTTATCTTATCTGCTCCCATAGTTAGTAAAACAGAAACTGTAGGATTCATCTCTAAACTCAAATTCTTCCGATACAGCCTTAAAATACTGATGAGTCAAGACCTTGGCTTTAAAACTGAGGAGTAAACTTGTCAAAAATATCAAATTATCGATACTATTTCAGTATCGCATGTTTAAAACAAGACAATTTCTTATAATGGTATCAACAGGATCCAGGCTATAAAAATAAGATCTAAACGCTCATTCAAGATGTCAGTTCGGTTCAGTCTTTATTATCCTGCCTGAAATTTGGCTTGTGGCATCACAAAACCAGAGTGTGTTCAGAGACCTTTACTGTGCCAGCACTGTGCGCTGTGCTGTTCATTGTTTTTTTTAATTCTAGTATTGTATTGAAGGTTTTTATTGAAGTTTGTGGCAACTTGAGGGAGGAATACAATTTCCCACCCAACACTGGCAAACCAACACATTCTCATTCCAGGTTGTCAAATACCAGCTCTGCTTTATCACACCCGCTGGATTTACTTATCCATATTTTTGTTTAATGATTGTCAGGGATAATCAAAGTCTCTTTGACACATTACACGGGACTGTTTCAATGTCACGGCTTGGCTTGCTTTTATCTCCTCTTTATTTATCATTCAACAGCTCCTGTGATACATTGGGCTACCTCACAAACACACTGGACCGACTGTTTTTCTTCTTTTTAATCACAGTATCTCTTATTGAAGTTCTCGTAAGTTATCTTGCACAATGCACATGGCTCACTGGCTGCCATGTGTTGTCATTCTCCACTAGTGAGTAAATGTATCGGTAAAAATGCTCAGAAAGAATATTACAGCTCAGTGAAAACAAACAGTTTAGAGTAAGTTCAATGTCCAGTTTTGCAGCTCATTCCTCATTCTGAGCTCTTACTCACTTTTACAAACATTAACACTAAGTGCCATTTTTCATTAACTTCCTTGGAATTTACTGGAGCTGATACTCTTATCAAGAGTGACTTGAATTAAATCAACCATTAGTTACACATATGAAACATAATCAACACATACGGTCAGCTTACACCTGCTTTTTGTTCCTCATCAACAATATATTTTTGCTGTAGTTGTCACATTTGCTGCTACACACTGACATGTTCTTGAGTGTGAATCACTGGAGTGATAACCAAACATATACAGTGGATGTGGTGGGTGAGGCAACACTAATCATATCAAAAAAAGGATGGGAGAGCAGAACAACAGGAGTAGCGACCCCACCTTTTAAGATTTAATCTGCCCTGCCTCCTGAAATTCCTAACATGACCAATAACTGCAAAGTAGAGTCATATAAAGACCACTACTGGATGTGTCACTACGTCTTTTCATTTTGTAAGGAAGAACAGAGCATCAGAACAACACGTCAGGTGCACCGCAGGGTCAACGAATTTTACAATCAGCGAAATTATGACTGACTTCAGCACTGTGTGTCCTTGATGGATTATTAACCAAAGTGAACTAATCTTTATAGTCTCCTGAAAGCATCAGAGTGGACCAGACTCCTGACACTCGCAGGAGACGTGTATGAAACATCTCATTCTTCTACTAGTCGGAGTTGATTGCTGGATTGGCAAAGCTGAAAACTTCTGAGGACTAAAATCTTGAACTCTTTGGATTTTCCTCTTCTTTGGTGAAGGTTTGAAGAGGCATTTTTAATATGAGAGCAGCGGATTTTAACACATCTGACAGTTGACTTTGTCCCGAAACGCACTGAAAAGCATTTTTCTTACTGCCTTTAGAGTGTGTTTTTGCTCGTTATTGGTAAATGTGACAGTTTCAGGATCATTTAGTGGGAACATTAAACATACGCAAGATTGCATAACACAGAAATCCTCCTCGATCTAAAGCATTCTTACGAACAGTTAAGACAGAAGTGTTAGTAAAGGGAAGCAACCATGGCTGGTACAGGTGGCCCAGTGGCCACTTTCTCTGTGTGGGACTATGTGGTATTTGCTGGAATAATTTTGGCAGCAGCTGGCATCGGCCTTTTCCAGGCCATCCGAGGCCGTAAGGAGACCAGCAGCGCTGAGTTTTTGCTGGGTGGACGGCAAATGACAGCTGTGCCGGTTGCCATGTCGCTCACTGCCAGCTTCATGTCTGGCATTACAGTCATCGGCACACCTGCTGAGGCCTACCGGTTTGGAGCTGCCTTCTGGCTCTTCGGCTTCTCCTACGCCATCATGTCTGCCCTCACTGCTGAGATATTTGTCCCGCTCTTCTACAGGCTGGGGATCACCAGCGCCTATGAGGTAAGGAAATGTCACAGAAACTCAAAAACATATTAAAATGGTAGAGAATGGCTGGCTGACCAGTGCAGCAAGAAACAACTAACAACAATTAAGCAATAACAACACGTTATATTGTCAGGCTGCAGATAACATGGCTGGTTTAAAATGGTCAGGGGTTCATGGCTATCAAGGGTCACCCAGAATGCAACAGCAAGAAAATATTTCCTCCAAACAACTGGGTGACATATTAAATGGAAAAAATCACCACTTTTATGATGATGTCCAGTCAGTTTTGATGGTGACTACAGTCAAGTGAAGCAATAAATTCCTCAGTGCTGCTATAGCAGACCTGGGCAAAATGTTGCCCGGGGGCAAGATGCATCATGGAAATACCAAAAATTAAACACCTAGCAAAGAAAGTCAATAGCATTTTGCTTATAATTACACTTTTATCAAACCTTTATTTTGAAAGGGGTCAGTGCTGTGATCATTGGTTTTGATAAACTGTATCTTTTGTTTTAAACTGTAACTTCATTGACTCAATGCTGCACATCCACGTTGTTTATTTTGTTTTTCTACTTTAGCTGCTACTATCGTTGCAACCTGTACGCAGCATGCATGGTACACTTTAAATCACCAAGTTTTGGACATTGCCAATGAAGTATCAGCCCACAATCAACATGCCAATTCAGAAAGGGTGACCAAACAGCAGAAGTTCTCTATATAGAACACTTCTGACCATTTCGTTATTAGAGATTTGTCCGTTATTAGGACCTTATATCATTTGCTTCTGGCCCACAGCAGCCTGATCAATTTCTCTTGTGCCGCCCCCTCCCATGAAGAATAATTGCCCACCCCTGTGCTATAGTGACCAAAAAAGCGGAGTTGTTCTGCAGCAGTGTCGGCAGTGCCTGCATGCACCAGGAGGCACTGAGCAGATTCTGACACCTACGTCCACACTGCATTGTGTATCACTGCCCTTGTTACTTTGTGGGCCAAAACCAGGTTTGGGGAGTAAAGATTACATGTGAAGGGTTTACATAATCTGGGCACAAAAAAAAAGTAAATGTGTTCCATGATGTTATAGAAATTTATCCTATAACTACATTATGAACAGTTTCGGCCTTTACCGTATATTTGCTGGGCTTGTATAACCTTTTTACTTCAGTAGTTTTAGACTCAAGTATTTTTTGATCCTTATCCAATCCATCAATAAATTCTGCACAACGAAGGAATGAATGGCTGGACAAACTAATAAACCTAACAACGAACATTTAATATTCTATCAGGATAAACAATTTCACCATATTTTACATTGAGGTAATCTAAAAGTTACAGAAAGTAATCAAGTTACATTACTTTAATTACTTTATCAGGTAATTCTCAAATGCGTGAGAGTGAATCTTTAAAGTAACCCTCGCAGCCAAAACATAGCATTTATGTGACAAAACCAAAATGCTCATCTGCTTCACCCCCTGGCTACCCACAGGCAGAGTCCAGAAATGAAATTGCCTGCAGAGTTCTTCCTTAACACCAATGACATCGCTGCGACATCACTGGTGCAGGTAGAACAACGAGTTTTGCAGCAAAACTTTCCTTTTGAGTTAAAAATAGACAAAAAGGCAAAGGAACAAACACTAGGATTAGATATTAACCATGGCTTGATAGCCCATGGCCACACTGATACTAATCGGAACATCAACAGAAATTTAGCAGTGAATGTAAGCAGTGGCTAGTATAAGACTCATCTGAGGATGTAATGTTTTGCAGTGTGTGCTGCCAGTTTCCTCAACTTGGTGAGAAGTCGAGCTTGTTTTTCATCGGAAACAATGGCTTCAGGAAACAACCGCTTACAAGAAAACCTGTGTTAAGTTGCATTAAATTGTCTTTCCGTATTGTTTTTACACAAGTTTACATTTGGACCACCAAAAATGTACTTCATACTATTACACTAGCCTTATACTATACTACACTAGCACCTCTCCATGAACACCTTTGACATTTCATAGATGTAAATGTATAAACTAAACCACTGTGGGAGAACCAAATCATTAGTTCAATGATGTCTGACCATGTTCCCGTTGTCTTTAAGTACCTGGAGATGCGCTTCAGCCGGCCCATTCGGATAATTGGGACATCAATGTACATCATACAGACGGTAACTAAACATGCTTTTATTAAACAGGAGTATTCAGTCACTTTTTGTATTTAGATAATTAAAAACCTAAGTACAAAACCATGAAAAATGGAGATAATAATTAGCATGGTAAATGTGACATGATGATAAGCACGTCTTGGTTTCTTCTTGACTTTATGCAAAACTGATTCTTGATACAGTTTCAACATGAATATGAGTCACTTGCTTGTGTGTTTCCACCTAATCAGCTAATGGTGGCCTCTTTTCTCAGGCCCTGTACACTGGTATGGTCATCTATGCTCCAGCTCTTGCATTAAATCAAAGTAAGTCTGTACATGGGCTGTTCTTGCAACAATTATGAATAAAAAGTACTTTGTATGATGCTATTGTACCTGTGTTATTGTTTGCAACTTTTGTCCACTTTCTACTTCTTCCAAACAACAAACCTCTGGAAAAACTAGGGTGGACAAATGTCCTTTTAGACTTCAACCTTACTTAACTGTAATTAAGGACACTACAACTGCAACCTGGTGATAGTGTTCTTCCTCATCTTTACAATCTATTTTGTCCTGATAACAGAGTTTATGTACTACCGACAGTTGTTAAAAGATATGGTGGTGTGGATTTGTCTCCTGATTATCTTAAACACAGCTAATCTAAAAAAAAATGTGTCTTTGTTTGAAATAAAAATAGTTCCAAGTGCCAAATTATGAACATGGATAAATAAAACAGGGTGACTAAGTTACTAAAACTGTCACGTTATGTCTAAACAGGCTTATTTTGATGGTATGAATCATAATGGAGCTTTTTTTATTACTCAGTCACAGGACTTAATCTGTGGGGAGTGCTGGTGGCTACAGGAGCGGTGTGCATCGTCTACTGCACTTTGGTTGGTACTGCGCATTTTAAAAAGTCAGCACGTCAATCATGTATTGTATTGAATTAATGGACTGTGTACCAAATAGTATATGAAAAGTTAATAATACATATCAACACAGACTGAAATCTTTGAGTCCAAGTATGTTTGTATTTCAAACTATTAAACTAAAAACAGTTTGGTGTCATCATCCACCTTTCATAGTTTGTGGTCTGATCTGCTTGTGAAACTTATTTCAAATGTTATTCTCTACACGATAAGTATAAATGCACAGATTTTAACAGCACAGTTAACATGAACTATTGGAAAGATTTTGATAAGCTGGCTCTAACATGGATTTTGTTTCAGGGCGGCCTGAAAGCAGTAATCTGGACAGATGTGATGCAGATGGTGATCATGCTGGCAGGTTTTGTGGCTGTTATAGCTCGAGGAGCTGTACTGCAGGGAGGCCTGACGAAGATTTGGGAAGATGCTGGCCAAGGAGGCCGACTCGAGGCGTTCGAGTAAGCACACAGGAAGACCCATATGAAATAGTATTTGTTATTAGTTTATTTTAAACTGACTATGATACCAGATGGGTGGCTCCTTGGATCGGAAAAATTAGTTTGCAGCCACAGGGAAACAAATTCGATCAACTTTCCTATAATGTTCTTTCTTTACAGGTGGAGTAAGTGATGTTAAGTGGAAAAAGATTGTTGATTGCTGAGTCTCATTCCGAGGTCATCAAATACCAACGCTTTGGGTTGGTGGCTCAGGCCGAGGTGTTATTTTGAGACATAGCCTGTATATAGCATTTCATTTTCAAAAATAACTTGAGCACAATAACATTTAATATACAGAACAATCTTACAGATAATGCACTTACAAGGGGATGGAGAGAAAAAATGAGCATTCCAACATAGACACTAACCATGCGGCCACTTTCATGTCTACAGTGGGGGTTTGTTGACAGCAAAGTAGTTTTAGCCACTTGCTTGTCTTTCACCCTCTGCTGTATCAGTCCCTCTTTTTTTTACCTCGTTTATAAACCACATCATAGTGACTGGGACCTGTGATGCCAACTTGACAACTTTTTCACTAGACATGTATCTTATATTGTAATTCATTCAGTCTCTCCTTCCCCTCTTCTTATGCCAGTCCCAGGCAGTCAGGTGTTGTGTGTGGGCCCTGCAGGTTCTCTCTCCCTCTTTCTCTCCACATCTCTGGATATGTACATAGTTGAGCTTTTCCCTATCCTGGATGGATTTTTAAAAATCTTTTTTACTTGGAATATATGATGTCCCTGTAGTGAAACTATGATTATTTAACTAAAGATTTCTTATCTTATCTTTCAAGGGCTTCATGTCATCCCTCCCTCACTACAACACACATAACCATTGGCTATGGAACATCGCCCTGAGTGTATTAATCTGTCAGATAACGTGCAGCCTTCAGATTTTTCAACTCAACTATCTTTCCTCAGAATTGCTAACTCCACCTTTAATTTCCCAAGAATCCAAACAAGGAAACTTCACTGGAAACTACTCTGCACCCAATAATCAGGAAAACTGAATATCAGTGATTCCTGTTATTGCTTCAAAAATGTCATCTCACTTTACCCAAAGTTTGCACTGCTGATATCCCAAAACATTACCTTCGGTATTCTTTCACATACTGTCTATCCTAGTTTTGACCCGGATCCTCTGAAGCGACATACTTTCTGGAATATTACAATTGGTGGCAGTGTGATGTGGGCCTCTATTTACTCAATCAACCAGTCCCAGGTGCAGCGCTACATCTCCTGCAAAACCCTGGGACATGCCAAGATGTGAGTGTTCCTGCAGTGCAACACAAACAGAATAGTATTAGTTGTGAACGAAGGTTCATGCACTGACAAGTCTTCTTACATTTCTCAGGTCTTTGTATGTAAACATGGTTGGCCTGTGGTTAACCGTTAGTCTGGCCGTGTTTTCTGGCCTCACCATGTACTCCATTTACAAGAACTGTGACCCACTTACAAATGGTGATATAGGCACCGCTGACCAGGTAACTGCAACGGTCTCTTTACTTATCATCATATGGATGTTATGCTGTTTGTTATATAACAAAGTTACAAAATAACTAAACATTGTTCACATTACACACCAGCTGCTGCCCTACCTTGTGATGGATATTCTGGCAGTTTACCCTGGAATCCCTGGCTTGTTCGTGGCTGCTGCATACAGTGGTACCCTTAGGTGAGGCCTGACACAAACAAGGAAAAACATTGTTTTCAAAGCCCCAATAATGCTGTGTCAATAAGGAAATGCTCTAGTAGATATGATATAAGGAAATGATCCGCTGGACATACCTGGGTTATATTGCTTCCAGAGAAGTCCACATAATTGTTCCATTGTTTGCTGCATTTAAGCAAGAAACAACCTGCTACTTGCTACCTGAGTCAAATTTTACCTGTAATCTAATCTGATATTTAATGCATCAGCCTCTTTGCAGTGACTACAACCTTACTGGTAAATATTTTTCAGCACGGTGTCTTCCAGCATTAATGCCCTCGTTGCTGTCACTGTGGAAGACTTTATTCTTCCATGTTGCAAAAACCTCACAGACAAACAGGTGTCCTGGATGAACATGGGTCTGAGTAAGTTGTGTAAAAAACACATTCATTTACTTAGGCTTTCAAACACTTTATGATGTAGTAAGAGTTTATGGTACACTCTGGTGATTGTGAATACTACAGTAATCCTCATAAAGTATGTGCTCACGTGATACCAATAGACACCAAGATAACCATTGTCTCGTTATCCCTGGCAGATGATTAAAAGTGTTTCCAGTTCCACTGTGAGAGTTATAACATGACCAGAATGTGGCCAAAACAGACACAATGACAGCTGTAAACAAATAAAATCTTATTTATCCTAACACAAAATTAAATCATTACTTGTGAAGAGGTTCTAAAAACAGACCTCATGGGACACAATGTACAAACAGTAGTTAATTCTACAATAATCTGGAGTCTTTCATCAGGTAGATTTACTGAGATAAAAACCTGGACAGGCAGGAACATGTAGGCTCTGTGACCTTATTCTAGTAGATCAAATTGAAGGGTGGGGCTCCACTTTCTTTTTTACTGTACAAGGAATTCTGCAGCAAAGACAATTCACAGATTTCTTAATTTTATATAGACGCTGTTTAGTATGGATTTGTATGCTCTTTGTACACAAAATCACAATGTTCTGTATTTATTATAGTGACCTTACAGGTTAAAGTAACAAGTTAATTTTTAGGCCCTTTTAATACCACACAGAATGCAAATGAATACCCGTATCATGAGCAAGTATGAAAGTGAAAATCCAGTAAGATAATACGGTCTTTTGCCAGCGCTTCCCGGCACTTGCAACAGGTCTGATGGTGCTGAGGTGCTGATTACAACATCACAAAAAAGGATTAAACAGCCTCCTGCACCTACGATCCACTGTCGCAACCACCTATACACAGTGTATGGTGTGAAATGTCTCCCGACAGCCTGCTTTTGGATACAAAAACATTTTATGACTAACACTTCTGCCTCTGACAGGCCAGAGAAAATATTTAGGACATTTGTTGATCAAAATAAGACTTTTTTTTTTTTTTTAAGTTATTTTTTTGACATTTTTGCCTTTATTAGATAGGACAGCCAGAGATTAGACGGAAACGGGGCAGAGAGAGGGGGGATGACACGCAGCAAAGTGCCGAAGGCGAGAGTCGAACCAGCAGCCACTGCAGAGGACTAACAGCCTCCATACATGGGTCGGACGCTCTACCCACTGAGCTAAACGTCCGCCAAAATAAGACTTTTAATACCTTCTAAGGAAGGAAAGTGAATTAAATGTGTTTTAATACTTTTCAAAACCTGCATATACCCTGGATAAGAAAGACACAAAAAAATGCCTTTTATAAAACAAAAAGCCCAACAGTCACTTATTGGCTAATATAAATTATATAAAGAAGTCTGTTACATCTATCACTAAATTTTTAGGAGAAATTGTGTATGAAAACTTTAGAAAAACTGTAGCTCATCTGCCTTAGGAGTTCACACCAAAGAATGTTTGGATCGATACTTTGAAAGTTGTCATTAGAGCCTTTCTTCTATTTCAATGGATGATTTTACATCTTCTAGGTGTATTTTTTGGGGCCCTGTGTATTGGGATGGCTGGAGTTGCCTCACTGATGGGAAGCATTTTGCAGGTAAAACTCTCTAACAAAATGCACTAACAGTGCTGCAGCCATTTATTGCTTGACAGCACCACCAAGTGGTGAGTACGAATAACTGCAAGACTACTGAAAGTTTTCTCTTTTCAGGCAGCTCTGTCCGTATTTGGCATGATCAGCGGGCCTCTTCTTGGTCTTTACCTATTAGGCATGCTGTTCCGCACGCCAAATTCAATAGTGAGTATTTCCTGTTATTGGAATATTCACTAGCACAAGTGTACCCCAGCAAACTTGTTAATAAAACAAATATGACACATCCAGGAAGTATCTGACTGCAGTCATATTTACTTTGCAGGGAGGACTTGTGGGCATGATCATTGGTCTAGTGTTGACTTTGTGGGTGGGGATCGGAGGCCAGATTTACCCACCGACGGCTGAAAAGACAAATCCTTTACCACTCAGCACTGCAGGCTGCAACAACACACTGAGCCACAACTTCACAACACCAGCTCCGTGGACCAGTCCAGTGACCCACCAGCCTGAGTGAGTCACAGTACACACAATAAAGAGGTCCATCAAGCACATGATGAACATAATATGGTTACAATACATATGACTAACAAAAAATATAAATAAATAAATAAATAAATAAGTAGATATATAAATAAATAAAAATAATACTGAATGAATGCAATGAAATTAATACAAGACACAAAAATGATTCAAGGCTTCAAATTGTCTGAAAAGGATTTCAATGCTGACTGTTGACTAAACCTAAATGATTTCCTCTGTGCGTCAGTATCAGGCCGCCTCTGGCAGACTCCTGGTACTCCCTCTCCTACCTCTACTTCGCTCTCCTGGGTACACTGGCCACAATGGTGTCTGGCATGCTGGTGAGCATGCTCACAGGTAAGGCATTATTTCCTAACTAGGAATATTAATGATTAGTCATCAATCGATTGATTGCCCAATGAATTTAACTGATTGAAGATTTATTAACCGAGAATGAACACGGTGGGTAAACTTTCTCTGGAGCTCAGCGGTTTTCAGGGGCCTTATTGTTTTATTATTCTGTTCATTTAGATTGTCTGTGCTTCATAAATTAATGTTTTCACATAATAAATGTACTGCCAAGAGATGTGTTTTGTATCTAATAATTATTAATTGATCAATGAAAATGCATAAAATACAACTATATTCCTAAACTCTCCTTCCACTACAGAGGCACATCAGTGCTTGTATGGTCTAAATGTTTAATATTAGCCTGTAATTTAAACAGTTATGGGAATATGTATCAATTTCTTTCTAGGTGGATGCAAGCAAGAAAAACTGAACCCTGATCTGTTTGTGAAGAGGACTGACCTGATCTGCTTTAGCTGGTGTAGTAAATCAAAGGTAAGAGACTAACCCTTTTCTTAGATAACTGGCCACGAAGGTAGGATATATTCCTCACCAAATTACACAAGATTCTGTTATATTTATTAATAGTTTGCTGAATGTTCTCTACAGGCATCAGATGTCCCAGAAAAGACTGCAGCAGACGTCTACATGGGAGCTGACAACCCAGCATTTACAGACTTTGATCCAATGAGTAAAGATGTTGAGAAAGTCACCAAACTGTAAAGCTACTAGGCCACATCAATATACTGCTTAATGCTTTTTTTTTTTATAAACACATAAATGACAAGCCACAATTGTTCCATAATTATATTATGGTATGTGCCTATTTATGTTGATATTAGGGAAGCATGATGATAAGATGTCACTTTAATGATGTGCACATGGTGTGAGAATGTCTGCAGTCTAAAGGTTTTTTGGAGTGCATGAAAGAACAGCAGAGTTGCTATTTGCAATGATCATTACCATGACTGAGACCAGTGAAAGCAGCAGTAGTTTTCTTATTTTACAGAGTGAATGCATACATTTTGATAAGCATTGCATTTTATGTTGGCATCTGCCAGTGGGCCATCAGCAATAGAGGAGGCATAATATTAATTCACTAATGGAGGGACTTGTTCTCTGCAATTAGGTAAGAAAATATGCACATATCTGTACTGGCAATTGGAAATGAGCTGGAGACTTAACATACACAATAATTTTGATTTGACATTAAGAAACAGCTTGACAGCTAACGATATAGCTAAGCAAAACTAAAACAGAATTATAAAAGAATACAATTAACAAATTTCTAAACTTACCTATTTATGTTGCTACTTAACTGATGTGCTCAAAAAAACAGAATAAACAAGATATAGTAGGAAAATGTTTTGCCACATTTGGCGGTATAGTCCTTTAATTAAATCAGCACATTTCAGCTGTTGTAGTCGGAACAATAGGGGAAAAGGCATTTAAAATAACACAAGGTCACCACATCTTTTCTCCCTCACTGATTGAGCTGCTCCCATTTCCTGTTTAGCAGAGATGTGGCGACACTGTTTTACTTTTATTGTCTTTTGTTCAATTGTTCTCCCTGTTAACAGCTGCTAGCTCGATATTCTCTACCTGAACATAGTCCTCTTTATGTCATGGTGACACAGAAAGGCACGTACTGTTTGTTATTTTACTATATGTATAGTACCACTACTGTTTTGAAGGAACAATGGACATTTGTTTTTAAGTTTTCTGTGTATTGCGTTGTTATTTTATATGGACACTGTGCACTCTTTATGGACTAACTGTACAAATTGGTCACAAAATCTACCTGTTAATAAATATTTTGTACCAAGTTCAATTCTGTGTTGACTGAAAACGCACATACACAAGCATATAAATTCAACGGAGAACTTCAGCAAGTGCATGACCTTCAAGTGTGTATTTGAGAGAGATGACAGTATGCCAAGAAAAATAAATTTACTGCGTAGTTAATAATTTGGCAACATGGTTTCTCCTCTACTCAGGGCTGTAAAATTTATTTGAACTCAGCCAGGGAGAAGAGAGAGATTGAGCTTTGGTCTCAGTAATAACCCTGCCCTTTGTCTCCTTGGCAACATACAATGGAGGAAGTTTACAAAGTGCTGGCCTGCCCACTTTTACCTGCCACCATGCCAGAAAAGCAACCCTTTAGCCGTTTCAAGTTTGTAGGAAGTGGAGAGTCAGCCGTGACATGGAGGCAGACTCACTGCCAGGGAAGTGTTTTCACTGATGGTAACAAAACAAGGTGAGCCAGATTTTTTTCAATCTACAGCAATAACTTCTGCAAGAGTGATTCACTTCCTAATCAAAGTTTGGACTCAGTAAATCTTTCACACGAGGGAGATTAGAAGTGTTTTCATCGACGTAACTACAAAAGACGAGAGTTGAGCGATTCTGTATTATCTTAGTACATACACAGTCATGTTTAGTGTGTATTAAGTAATTTTCTGTGGCTGATCTGTTGTAAGTAGATCTGGACATAATCCTTTAAACTGCATTGCATATGATCCACTTATAAAAGGTCACACATCCTGTTAATGGTGCTGTTTTCACTGCGCAACACTGTGTGGGGCTCCAATTTTAGGTCTTAACTGTAAAACTACTACTTAGATAAGGGAACTATTAATGTTTTTACAGCAATTATTTTATTCAAGGGATTTTCAGCCTATGTTTTGTTCCCCAGTACAGGACTTTCTGGCCATGGACACCATCTTTGCTACCCTGGCTTGTTGCCTTCTGGCGCTTTGCTGTGGTGCGGCACAGACAAATAAGGAGAATTTGACTACTACACCGACATTAACAAACCCTGACTTAAACCTGACACACACAACTGCAACAATAACTCCATCCAACTCTACTGCACAGGCAACTGTTGTCTCAAACATGACTGAGAACATGACTGCATTCACCAGCACGACCCAGGACAACAAAACTTTCACTGAAACTACAGCAGCTACAGCGAGAGCACAAGTCATCTCCAGACTTCACAGTCAACAACCATCACGACTCTTACAAACAGCACATCAATGACGACCACAACACCCGGCGCTCACACTCCAACATTTACTGCACTGTCAACTCCAGCAATGCAGACCACAGTGGGTGACTTAAGTACACCGATACTACAGAAATTACAACTGCAAATTCATCTCACACTGTCAACACAACGTCGGATTCACTGGACAGAACTACAAAAGGTAAGCATCAGGTTTCCTGTGTTATTAATGATTGAATTACTCATTGTATGATGATATTTAACTAATGTGAATGACTTTAATTGCTTCCCTTTTTCCTGTGTTACCAGCTTTGCAATTAAACATTCCAGAAAAGAATATGACTATTATCTTCAGCGTTGTACTTGGAGTGTTTGCTATGGCATTGGTTGTATTTATGCTTCACAAATGCAAACAGAAAATCCAATACCTGCATCGACCCCTAACAACACTGATGACACAGGTAAGCAGTTCTCCTTCATCATACAATCAATACAGAAACTATTTTGTTTGTTATTAGCTATTAAAAATATCTATTTAATTTTCAACAGATGCATTTGTGCCAGACGATGACACGCTCGTAATTTCTGGAGGACTTTATGATGGCCATCCAATATACGACAATGTACCAACAGCCTCAGCAGACCAATCTCGATTCCGTCTCGAGTTTCTTCATTAAGGAGAGAGAGCGTTCCTACAGTTTGAGATCACTGTTAGTGCTCGACAGGCATGGATAAAACCAATTTTCTTCATCTTCAAATTAGTACAATTTCGAGACTGAAATGTCACCCCTGTGAAATTCAAATTCTTCATAAGAAACTAATGGCAGAGAGGACAGGAAAATGACAATGGGCAGAACATTCAAAAAAGGACAATGCTGACTGATTTAAACATTACTTTTAATTTTTATCACTATCAATACAAGGATATATTAAGATATTAATATAGGCTACAGTGTATTAAGATAGTACTACATAACAACTACATCTTTTCTAACACCAACAATATAAACTCAATATAAATTGAATGAGATTTCATGTGAACACCAATAAAGATAAATTATTTCATACAACAGTGCTACAGCAAACAACACAATGAAGCACAGAGGTGACTCGCCCTTCACTTAAAATCTTCCTCCAAATCCAAAACAAACTGGAATATGAACACCTAAATCTTTCTGTCAACAATACTGTTTAGCTGATCCACAACAATACTTTCTCTGCATGTTCTGAAATAAATTTGCCTGTTGTTATCACAACTAATGTCTATTTGATCTCTAACAGTACTATAGTATATATGCATACTATGAAAGTTGGAACATTAACACCTAAACTTGTCTAATTTTGTTATGATTGCTGTTAATTTGATCTGTAACAGCACTATCTACGCAAAGATCTTCTCACTAGTCTTCTTCTTTTTTTTGTCACAGCCAGTTACAGCAGTCCAACCAGCATCTCTCATCCTTTTCATTGCAGCTAACTTCATGGAGTTCCCTGGTGATTTATGAGCAACAGGGCTCTGCATCTGGAAAAAACGTCAATCCAATTCTTTAAAAGGGATAATCCGTTTTCTTTTAAGTGGGATTGTGGGATTGACAGTAGATGGTGATCGGCATGCCCCCAGTTTGGAGAAGCAGCAGGAGGATGGGTGTGGGAAGCTAAGCAATGTACTGCTGTGGACAGGGTCAGCAGCAAAAAGTATTTTAAGCAACTAAAACAATCAATATCAGTTTAAGTGTACGCTATATATTTGCAGCTTTACCTTGCTGTTTGACAGCCTTGGTTGATGGGAAACCACTGGTATGTAAGACAAATACCGGTACTCCAAAGCAACCAGACACCATTTGAAAAAAATGTTGTCTGAGTTGCTTGTCTCATTTTTGTCAACATTTAGTTTGTATTGTGAGACTTCGTTGTGTTCAAGGATTCACCAAAGTCACACTGTAACACAAAAAAACTAACCGATCAAGGCATTGTCTAAGTGCAACTCATGTATTCTGCAAGGTAAAATTACAGTTTTTCCCAATGAAGTCTGGTAACTTTGGAAACAGTGATATCTGGCTTCTATAACAGCAGTTTCCCATCAGAAAAAGGCTGTCAGACAGCAAGTTAAAGTGCTGAAAATATTTTAAAAACAGTAGAGCATAGACTTATAATGATGGTGATTTTTTTGTGGCTAAAATGCGTTTTGGTGCTGACTCCGCCCACAGCACTACATTCCTCTACTATTTATGCTGTTTTTACTGACAGTACTTGCCTTAATCTTTATTTATATTTCTAGTACTATGTTTGTATGCACCAACATGCCACAGCAACCTCCTTGTAAGTGAAAACGTTCTTGGCAATAAAACCGTTTCTGATTCTGATTTCTGATTCTGATTTTCTACTTCCCGTCCTACACTGGTACTTCTACTGCTTCTACATACTGGGGGCATGCCAATCACAATCTACTGTAGGTAATACACTGACTATGGATAAGCACCTCATACAACCCCACTTCAAAAAAACTATCCCTTTAATAAACTCAGTTGATTCATTCTTTTTTGTTGATGCATTAATTGCATGAATATTTTCAAATAGCATCACACCACTATGGTCATTTTACCTTTTTGAAGATGTTGAGTTTACTGGATGGAGCAGAATGTGTGAGTGCAGGTACACTTGTAAAGCTCTGTCGAAAAGAGAATCAGGAGGCCAAATAAGCTCTTCTGGCAATCATTCACAAATGATCAAATGAACAAAACCAACACAGTTCATGTATACTTGTGACAAAATAAACCATGAACCAATATAAATAAAGCTCACCAAGACATCATTTTGATCAGAGCTGTCAGACTGGGGTCAAGCTCTATCATGTTCTTTTCCCAGGTGCTGTCAGAGCAGAAGGGGGTGTTCTTATTCTGTAGGACTGTGAGGGATTTCAAAAAGTAAATGTCAGCAAAAGTCATTAATATTTTTATTCATTTCAGAAAATGTCAGAATGATACTTTATATTACTTTGATCTTTGATGTTCCTCCAACCCTGTTTGTAAGTCCTCTTAGGGTTTTCATGTCTTCATTGTGAATTTCCTATAATGAAAAGTCAATTTCAGTCAGAGCTGAATGAATGTCAGAGTTATTATGAATGCTACAAAAGAAGACAGAATCACACAGATTGAACTCTTGTGGTATACTGATCTCGGTCATACCCAACAAAAATTTACTTTACAAATAGATTTTGCCTAACAGTTAGATTTTAATTGGCTTGGTCTTTGGTGTTGTTCCACGTGATGGTCTGATGGATTCATAGTCAGATAACTTAAACACACAAGACACAGCATGTTACTGCAGGTAAATTATGAGCATCATTTAGCCAATAGAAACATGTTCACACACACTACATTTATCCACTGTTGACATACAGTGTATACTGAGAATGACTGTTCTACACATGAAGACACATTAACACTAATGCAAAGCCTTTGGTGATGTAAATAAATGTATTTAAAATCCAACCAACTAAATTAAAATCCAACAGTTACATGTATTTTATTTTATGACTGTGTATGTTATTATTCTTTCAAAAAATTCCAGAAGATTGTATGCTTGGTACTGTAGCTCAAACAAATTTACTTCTTGACAAAAGTTGGCATGCAGCCTTGTTTACAATATCCATGGAAACGACGATGAATGCAGCCATAAAGGTTTGGTTTCCTTATGCAGAAAAGATAGTCAATTTATTTCTCTGGTAAATACATCACTGCATAACTCATAAATGTTCAGACAAGCTTAATATTTGGTTATATGCAATACTATGCACATATTTACCCAATGTATTACATATTACTGATATATTACTGCATTTTCTTTCAAACTAATTTGGTCATGGATATCCAGATTTGGTACAGTTATATGGCACTCGGGGCACAGCTGTTTTGCAGGCTGTGGTGTAGGCAGCATCTGTGTGGGAGTGTGTTCAGTCACACCCATACGTCTTGCCTTGCTTTCGACAACATCAAGCTTGCTCTGGTCCACGCTTTCACACACAGTGGTAAACATTTTCGCTGTGCTGGCTGCCTGTTCCACACAGCAGTGTAAACACTCTGCTTGTATGATCAACTTTTTTTTTTTCTCTTTTGGAAATTCTATTTTAATAAAACAAATTGGGGGCAATAGTGGAAATGCATCTTTTATATATCAAGACCTAGAAATTAGTCAAATCAGATTCCATGCTTTTCCATACCAAGTGGGAACCCTGTCTCTAACTCATCTCAGACTGCGCATGACATGAGACAATTTGCTCAATCTGTCTAAAACATTTGGAGATTTAACTCACAGCTTTCTTCGTAACTGCAGCACTTCCATCATCTTTGCTGTACAGGAGAGTTTTCTTGGTCATGGAGAAGTCAAACATGTGTCTCTTTGAAGAGTTCTCTTTTGGAGTCCCTGAATGTCTCACTTGTTCACAGTTTGAGGCAGGTGACTAGAATTTCAAAGATTAATTATTGGTTAAGTACAAGTGATAACAAACCACATTATCGGTGGTAGCCTATTTGCAAATGTTCAATTTTTTTTACCTGCTTGTTCATTACTTCTGTAAGTGGAGTGACTTTTCATTGATGACATTCTTTTTCATACCAGTTAGCTCCCTCTGCAGGTTTTCCTAATATCAATGAAAAGTGTATCTCAAAGAATGAACTGTCTCTCTACAGCTGGTTTCAGTGTGAAGCCAAAAATAAACATTCAAACTAGGACATACCTTCTCTGTCACTTCTGTCTTCAGCTGTTGCTTTAGTTGATCATTATCTGTCTTCTGTTTCTCGAGATCCAACTCCTGATTTGAAGAATTTAGTTTTGGCAATGTTACGATATAATTATTCATTATCTAACCATTTCATAGTTAATAAACATTAACTGATCAAGATCTAACCAGTAATTTCCTATTGGAAACAGCCTCCATCTCTTTCTTTTTGCTCTCATCAAGCTCGGCATCCTTTTCTTCAACCATCCGGTGATACTGGCTCTAGTGAGAACAAGTCAAGTTTGTTTCAATGCAACATAGTGTTGAATGTGAATTGAAGTAATGTTGTACAAGTACCAAGGCCATTCAGACAGCAAAACTTTCTTTATGATTGAACCTTACCTTGTGTTTTTCCATCAGTGTGACCATATCTGCTATCTTCTGTTGACACTTGAGTTCTGCGTCTTCCTTGCTCTTGATGGCCTCTGCAGCTGTTAATGTGAGCTTTTCTATCTGTAAGACAAGATGGTTTTATTCTTATTTTTTTTTATTCTGAGGAGTTTAAATGTGGCAGTAACATGACGTCATACAAGTTACCTCATTTTTAAGCTCTGCTGCAATGGTTGATTTGGAGTCAAGATCCTTAAGCAATTTCTGATGGTCCTCCTCGTTCAGTCTTTTAAGGTTCTGGGCCTCCTTGTGAAGACCACTGATCTAAACAGAAAAACAAAAAAAAAAAACAAAAAAAAAAAAAAAAAACAACCATTAACATCAGACAGGACTATAATTATTAGCTTAATGTTTAATATCAACATTAAGGACTAGAAGATTAAAAAATAAATCACCATACCACAGTTTCAAGTTCACTGGATTTCACAACCTCCTTCGCTATTTGTTTCTTGAGCTTTTTGTTCTGAAAATATACAGTGAAATGTTAGCTGAAAAAATAACAGCCATCCTACTGTATATCTACTGTTTCATATCACCACAGACCTCTTTCTGGTGTTCCTCTTGGGTTTAAATTTAATTTGAAACTTTCTCTTGAGATTGCTCAGCTAAAAAACAAATAATTTGTTGTTAATTGCAGAAAATTATCAACACTAACAACAGCATTTTCAATTTCTAGTGTTATAATCACCTTTGTTTCCATGGCTTTGATTTGTTTTTCTTTTTCTGTAATTTCCTCTTGCAGATTTTCAAACTATACACAAAAAGAACAAATAAATCACTATTTATCTCTTTAAGAACACGCATCTTTAAGTTTTAAGCTGGCATACTTACATTTTCTTCCATTTTCTTCTGCAGAGTTTCAGTTTCCTCATATGCCCCTTGGATTTTGGTTTTAATGGAGTTTACTTCATCTCTATTTAATGGAAATATAAACATTTAAATCTCCAAAACTACTCACTGTCAAACTTCTTAATGTCTCTAAAGTGTAGACTTACTGTAAACATTGGTTTTCCTCTTCAAGTCGTTGAATTTCTCTTGTGAGCTTCACAGCCTTCTCCTCACTCACCTGAACAGTCAAATTTGTAATTCATATGATAAAGTGAGCAATTAAAAAACAAACAAACCCACAGCTACTGAGCACATAAAAATGATCTATCACATTTGATTGCATAATTCAGACCTTCATGTTTGCCTCAATAGCTTTCACATTAGAAGATCCTCTCTTAAACTGTTGTTGAATGGCCGTCTTCTCACACTGCAGCTCATTAAAGTTGGATAACAGCTCTTTGTACTTCATTCTTAAAAATGACACAAACAAGACATTAACATTACAACAGTTCAGTCAGACAACTCAGGTTTAGAATGTTTATTCAGCTGCAGAACATGATTTGAGTTTGGCGTCTAGGCTCCAACTTCATCACCCCCTCGCAGCTTAAGTTACATAGAGATAAGGGGAGTGATTCGCAAATTCTTGAACCCCCGTCAGAGCCTGCAGGTGGATGCTGGGGTGGTGGTGGGATTAAAGAGCAGGCAGCAACGCTAGTGCAGGGCAGCAATGCATTGGCAGGCAGGGGGAGAAATGGGAGGTTCAGCAGTTTAAATAGACCGCGAGATTGAAATGTGCGTTTGGTATGTAGTATTGAGAATGAGGAAATGTCACGTGAGGTTGGCGGAGCAGCTCGAGTTGACTGCCTGAACTGGCTCGCAGGCGCCGCCACATTTTAATATATTTTACTGCATATGCTAATATTACGGAATGGACAGCTATTAGGAACTTACTCATGCTGTATAATGTCTTTCCTCAGTTGCTCCATCTGAAAGGTGTCTTCTTCATTTTTCTTCTTTTCAGTAAACAACTGTCCCTCCAGTGCCTGCATTTCAGTCTGAGGGAATATAAATAGAAACATAACGCATTAACGCTACGTATTGTATCGTGTACACAGCACCACTTAATATTTTTTCATTATAAAATCAAATTTCCAAAAAAAGGTGTAAAAGTGAAGATGAAGGCAGCAATAAAATGAAAATCATGTACAAACCTCTGTCAGTGTGGATAAATCCACAATGACAGAGATTTATCCTGCAAATCGTCTTTGGCTTTTTCAGCAGCTTCACAAGCCCTTTGAGTAGATCATTTTCAGCAAAGGCAACCTCTGCTTCATTCTGTATCAATAAAAAAATAAGAATGTACAGCATACATTTTTGTGTATGTGTATTAGACTATGGAATAAAAAACCCTCTTGCTCTCTGAGGTAAAGTGTTTGTTTGTATCACCTTTAACAGCTGAGCTTCTTCAGTTTTCCTTGATAGCTCAGCTGTGAGCTCCTCCATTCTGACTTCTGTGACATCAATCTTAGTCTTCATGGACTCAATGGATTTAGATTTTTTGTCCTAAGAACAAAGGCACCATACTGTGTTTGTCTTCAAGTCATCTTCTGTAGTGTTTGGACTACAATGAATGTAAAGAATCAATCAATACATTCTTCCAGAAGATTAAAATACACCTTACCAATTCATCTTCAATCATTTTGATCTGCCCATCTTTCTTCACACTCTGCTCCATGGTCTCTCCTGGTGAGTGAAACCTTATCTCTCAGCATGTCATAGCAACAAACAGAAATAGCTACATATGCCACTAAGTGAGGCTTACCTAAACGTGTGTTTCTCTTTCAAGTTCCTTGTTGTTTTCCAGAAGTTTATCCTCAAGTTCCTTGGCCCTTGAAAATAAGTCATAACAGGAACATAACATGAGAAAAGAATGCAGTATTTGATCAGGATCATGTTGATTTTTCAAGAGTTATTTATACAGTACCTCTGTATTTCTAAGGCTAGTGAATTATGTAGCTCCTGAATATTTGTCTGAATCTGCTCCAGCTTCTCTGCTTGTTGATTTTTAACTCTGTTGAGTTCCTCCAAATTTAAGTCTTTGCTCTGACTCATCTCTGCATATTCTTCTTTAGTACGTTCCAGCATTGCAGCAATAGCTTCACAATTTTTCTGAGTGAAAGAAAACATTTCAATCAAAGCAGACTGAACACAGCAGAGCTGAAAATTACAAGAATCTCAATAGACTCACCTCAGTTTCTTTATAGCGCTGCTCTGCATGGTGCAGTTCTTGAAGAAGGGATTCTTGTTTGGTTTTTGAGCTTTTGAGAAGTTCATGTTGTTCATCTGTAATGTAAGTATTTATTTAATATCACCTTTGATATCATTCTCTAGTTTTCCTTTAAATTACAAAACGTCCTAATACTGCTCACTGAACTTACACTGGAGAAAAAATAAGCATAAAAGAGACAGAAAATAACTATAAAATAATGATAAAAAAGTCAAAAAATATTTCATAATTTTATAGCAAGGCCTACTTTTTCCACTTTTAATGTAATTTTCATAAGCAGTTTCCCAAAGTACTATTATGACATCAGTAATATTTTCAGGGGCCAGGACTTTATTATCCCACAAGGAGTTCTCTTAAAAGGTAATAAAAGTTCTTAACTAATAGTTTCCTCTCTTAAGAGCTATTCCCAAAGCTGCTGACAGCAAATTTTAGTCAGGAACAAAAAGAACTGATAATTTAAGAGAGGAGGTGGGATTGACCCCATTGCTATGGATGATGTCATGTTTCATGAGTGAACTTCTTGTTCTGTCCATAGTGACTGGTGTCTGACAGGTGACATATATAGGAACACAAGAAACAAATCAAATTCAGATGGATAAAAATATTTGAGATTATTTTGTAAACCGAGTCACAGATTTTATATATGAAACAAAGATGAAAAAACACAAAGCACTGATTTTACTGGATAATCCAGCAATGGTCATTAAGTCACCTGAAACTACGTGTTTATTGCAGTTTGTTGATTGTTTAATACACACTTAATGAAGTGTCAAACAAATTGGGGTCTGAAGAGTGCAATGTTGGTTTGATGAATAACTCTGTCAGCTGGCTGAGATCAAACTGTATTTCACATCTCTGGTGTTATTGGACTGTTTCAATTTGTTGGTGAGTCAATTGAATCCTTTTAATGGGCACTGTCAAAGTATGGATTTAAAGTTAATTATTATTCTGTTGATACAAAACACTGATGCAATGAGACACATTACCTGCAGAACATTACATACTAAAAGTTGGTCTCAATGACTTAGGAGTCCTGTTCAAGTCTAACTTCGGCCCTTCTTTTAGTGTTGAAATGGTTTGTGAATTAATCTTTGACAATAAAAAAATTAGGACTGGCACACCATTTGTTTTTAGACGTTTCTCCAGACTCTGCCAGTTACGAGTTACCTTTAGTCTTAGGATGTTTTGTGAATACAACTTATTTACATCAGAGTTCAGTTATTTAATTGTTTGTTGATGTCACAGTCAAAGCTGTGGTAAAATAAAAGATGAGACCTAGAGAACCAAGTCATGGTAACTTCACTGAATCGTATTGCTTACCAGATGTAAATTCGATTACTCTAACTTGGTCACTGAAAATTTGTACAGGAGTGGTTATCAAAACATGGCTGACAAAACACTCAAGTTGTTTGACAAAAAAATTGACAGTTGGCAAAACTATTTTGGTAAACAAAACAGTGTTTACAAAACAAACTTTATCAAAAATGTCTTCTTACAAAATTCTGAATAGTCACAATCTTACTTGTTGCTTCTTGAAGCTGCTTGCAGTGCTTCTGAGTTTCATGGAGGTCAAGAAGGATTTTTTGTAGCTCATTTTCCTTATCCTCTAGTTTTGTTTGAAGCAGTGAAACCTGTGAATGCAGCATCAACCCTTTAGCTGTTTGTTTCTAAACTTGTGATTATATTAAGTTCCCAAGCAAACTTACTTGAAGAGAGTTTTATTTTACTAACCTCTTTCTCTTTTATGTTATATTCTTGGTGAAACTTCTCCTTCAGGTCTTCAAATTGCAGCAAGCCCTCTTTGACTACAAGAAGAAGAAATGTTTAATTCTCTTGCCGGTGGATGTGTTCTCTTGCTCAATAATTCATCCTACGTTATCTAAGGTATAGTTTATCCTTCATGTTATTTCAAAATGATTAAAATGCAGAAAGATTTGAAGTTACTGTAGTAAAAGCTGAATAGTCAAACAAAAACAAAACCTTTCTCCATCTCTTGTTGATCAGCTTCTACTCGAATACGAAGACTTTCGAACGCTGCAATCAGTTTCTACAGGGGGATAAAAGTTACTTGTAAACCAACCATCAAATCTTATGTCCTACTGTTTTACTATCTCCTACTGAACAATTACTTTTAATAAAATATTTAATTAACATATAAATTTGAAGGAGTTTTACCTGAATACTTTCACTATTTTCCATAAAGAAGTGATGTGTTTCTTCTCTTTCGGATTCAACTACAAAATATAAGGATTTATTATGAAATATACAGCAATGTGTAATTATTTTCTAGAGCTTAATATGATGACTGGTTGTGACACATATTTGGGCATAAAAACTTGAAGCATATTCTACTTACATAAATGCATTTTCTCAGCTGACCGCTGAAAAGTATCTTTGAGGATATTACACAAGTTCCTTGTTGCATTGTTCCTGTATTTAAAATTTGAAAACAAAATAGTTTATATTAAAAAAAAACAAACTTATACTGTATTTTAAAATCAGACTGTCACATTTATCTGGCTTTTGCTCAGCACGTCCAGTGTGTCTTAGAGTACTTTTAAACAAACAAAACCCATACTTGTTCCTCAAATTCTCATTTTCACTGATCTGTTCCTCCAACTTTATGCTGAGACTTTCATTTCCAAACTGTAAATACAAACACATACAAAATATAAAAAACAACATAGATTATCAAAGCGTTTTGGAGTATATAATTCCTCTATTATCAATAACCCTTTAATTAAAGAAAAAAGGATACAGTATATATGTGTTTAGAGAGAGAGGAGGACAGATATGAAAAACTTGTCACTTCAGCACACACCTGCAATTCTTGAATGGCCTTGCGCTGAGTTTCAATTGTTCTTTTGTTTTCTTGTAGTCTCCTTTCCTTTTGCACAGTTTCACTGACAACTTTGACCTTCCAGCACTTAATTTTCTCAACTTCATCAAACAGCTTGGAATAAAGCTGTTCAGGCTTGCCATTATTCTGGGGAACAGTTACAATGGTAGGATGTAAACTGACACACTGTAGAATACACACGTTGCCAAGGCCAATTCTATCCTTTTTGCAAGCTTTTAATATTACCTCTTCTTTTTCCATCGGTGGCACAGCTTTCATCTTGGGAAATTCTTTAAAAGAGAAACAAAAATTAATTCATTATAAGGTTTATGATATGTGCCAACTTTTTGTGATGAAATTATGTAGGCCAGAGCTGTTTAATGGGAAATACCTGGTCTGGTTGCTTTAGTCGGTACAACAATGCTTGTATAGGGTAAAGGCATGGTCTGTTCTTTGTCAAAACATTTACTGTAACCCTGGGGGAAAACAGAAATTATGCTTATTCATCATATGTATTAATGAATACTGTCTATTACAGCTGCCTCCATTCATTAATGCTTTCAGCTTACAGCAAGGAAAACAATGCCCACAAGTGTGCCTCGTGTTCAAGACTTTCATTACTGGTATAAAGTTCACTAATTATTATACTGTAGGACGGTGTAAGTGCTGAGCTGGCATCGAACTGTTTTTTGCCTTTACTGTATTCATTAGTATTTACTGGTTGTTAGGTATTTGGCTAATTTGACCTACCTGCTGCAATGTATTCATGAAATCACCACAGTTCTCAACGATTTCTTGAGGTCGAACAGCAGATACCTGTCCATTATTCATCCTGGGAGGTACCAACAGTTTGAAGCTAAAACTCCGGTCTCTCTCCATCCTGAAATGACCACATAGATACACAGCTTCTTTTATCACAAAGTACAGTCAGTGGTGGGACAAGTATTCAGCTACTTTATTTAAATAAATGTAGTAAGTCACACAATAAAAACACTTCACTACAAATGAAAGTACTAGCCTAAGTATTATCAACCAAATGTTATCTAAAGTATCAAAAGTAGAAATACTCATTATGTAGAAAAATGCCTCCTGTCATTGTTTTATTGTTGTAGGCCTATATGATGTTTTTGGATTATGTGTATGTTGAGCTTTACTGCAGGAGATGTTTAAGACTGCGCTTAGTTTAACTGGCCCATTTTATATACTGCTAGGCAGGGGTGTAATCAGCTAATTACAGTATTGCAATCTACTTAGCTACTTTTAAAAATCCTGATTCACTACTGAGTAGACCCACACAAGATTAAACAGGCCAATGAAAACCATGACATTCAGACAAGAAAACTGGAAAAATGTGGCAGCAGGTACAGGATTGGAGAGGTGACCTTGACCACCGATCAGAACAGAGTTGGAAATAATTTAGTCTGAAGATTCAGAGAAACAGAAACCCCTTTTGATTGTATGTCTGCTATTGACAATGCATTAAACGTCAATAGTTAGAAAGTAACTAATACCCTGAGTAGTTTTTGAGAATAATACTTTGTACTTTTACATCAGTATTTTTTTTTATACACCACTAGTTTTACTTGGAGTTGAGTAATATTTCAGTGATGTAACTGAGTACAGATTTTCAATACTCTTTCACCACTGCTGTTTAATGCGTTTGTTTAATGTAGTGCGTAATGTTTAATGGCGTTACAGCAATGCGTCACATGCTAGAAAGGTAAAATACCCCTATTTTCAGCTTAGTAAGGATGTATTTTCAACCTTATCGTTTTCCAAATAATAATGAGAATTATAGCTGCTGCGCAGCAATGGTCGGGGCCGGGCAATTTTAGGCAAAATTAGGCAATTCTGAGCAACAAGCAGAGTGTAGGAAGATGAAAAAAAAGGTGGCATTCTAATGTGCATTTTACATCAGTTGAGGCTTGAACTCACAATTTCTGGCACAAGAGACACAAGAGACTGATAGCTAAGCCAAATAAACAGGGAAAAGAGACAAGGGATAACAGGGAAAGGTGTTGATAAAGAGTATTTGTCTCTTCCCAAAACTCCCTGAATCATAATTATTTAAATCTTAGCAGTCTCTAATCCACATAGCATGATACCTGAACATAAGGCTTTCACATTCGAAAGTCCATCCTGCCTTAGCTGAGGCTCGAACTCACGACTTCTGACACTGAAGTCCATCTTTTATCGCACTGAGCTAATTGGCAAGTGACAGTTCATGTGTGGCTTCACAAATTGACTAAGCCAAGGATCAGGGTGCCAGGCAGCAGCCATCCATGCCATGGAAAAGCACATTTCAAAGTGAAAGTTCCAAAGCTGTAGCACATATGGTTGATTTGTTGTGAATTTTCAAAGTTTTGAAATTTAGAGGTTTGCTGTAGCGCCACCATCAGGACTATTGTCTTGTGTTTCCAGTTGAGGACATCTGGCATGGGACTGGACCTTTGTGAAAAGTTTGGGTAGATTTCTCATATGGAAATGTTGTACAAGCTGAGGCTTGAACTCACAACCTTCAACACCAAGAACCATCCTCTATCTCACTGAGCTAATTGGCAAATGGAAACACCACTTGTAGCTTCACAAATTGACTAAGCCAGTCACCTGTGTGCAAGACAGCAGCTGTTAGCATGTAAAGGCAGATTTCAAATGGCTGTCAAAAATTCAGTTATTGAGACAAAAATCCCAAAATACACAAATTGCATCTAGACAGCATGGAGATGTTGGTCATTAGTTTTTAACAATGATTTATTTGCTCCAAAAGTGAAAAACTGATGTTTAAAAATGACATTTTTGCATTGACTCCAATTGTTCGCATGAGAGTGAAATTCAAAATGCTGTAAAAAATTCAGTTTTTGAGATAAAATTCTGATATTTTCCAAACATCATCTACCATGACTCCAAAATTTTGTCATTTTTTTCATGAACATTGAAAATGTATTTAGCAAGAATTTGCAAGTATATGTTTATAATACTGTTTACAGTCAAACATTTTGATGCACTGTAGGCTCAATTTTCCATAAATCAAAAGTCTGTGTGGATCGTTTGTGTAGGACAGTCTGAAGATGCTCTGTTGCAAGTTTGGTGCCAATTGAGCAAAAATTGTGGGAGGAGATAGGTTTAATAAGTTTTACAGTTTTTGAAAAAAACAGAGTGATGGACTTCATAATTTGCAATAGGTTTAAATGTACAAAAGTTTCTTCAGTATGGGGCTACATTGTGGTGAAAGTTGTAAATCTGTAGCACATATGGTTGATTTATTATGAATTTTCAAAATTTTGAACTTTAGAGGCTTGCTGTAGCGCCACCATCAGGACTATTGGCCTGTTTTTGCAGCTGAGGCAATCTGACATGGGACTGGACTTTTGTGCAAAGTTTGGTCATTTTTCGTGCATGGGAAGTAGGATTTCCTCGGAAGAAGAAAGAAAGAAAGAAAGAAGAACATGCAGCTTAGGCTGCCAGGACCCTAATTACCTGTTAAATGATTAGCTGGAAAATGAATACTTACTATGAACTAAGATATTTTCTTTTTCAATCCATTAAAGCACAGTTAACACAAAGTTTAGCAGAAAATTCAGACTAAAACTGTCAGACAAGTGAAAGTACCATAATGTCCTTTGAGATGTGGTGGAGCAGGTTAGAATACAGTTGGATGGAATGAAATACTCACGCAGAGCACAAACACCTCAGCTTGAGTACAATAACTACTTCGTTCCACTCACCACTGTTAGAACTAGACTTTATCGATTATAATTTTCAGAATAGAGTAATGGTTGTGAGAGATAATGTCAATGCTGTTAAACTTCGCCCAGTGACCAGACGCTATGTTAGCCGAGGGCTACATGAACTGTTTAGCTTGCTAACAGCTATCAAGTTAGCTTAACCGGTTGTGCTCGACGTTAGCTTACCGAGTTACGCCACTTAGCTAATCCAACGTTGCCTTCAGTAATTCTAACGAACAAGTAAAGAAACGGCGACACGACTAAAACATTTTTACGCTGTCACGGTGGTTACTTACCTAACGTCGGTAAAAACGAAGCGTCAAACATTCATACGAGCTGCTCAAACCGTTAACTGATCAACGGTTTTAATATACGACCACCGTGTGAGGGCGCGTGCGAGGATCCGTCCTGTGACGTGACGTTAACGGCTAATTTCAAACTTTGCGTCAACGGCTGTTTTAGGGAGATAAAATCCATTATTAAACAACTGGGAGTGTAATTTACTGAGTGCTGAAAATCTGCTCTCAAGTACCAAGCACTGTTAGATTACAATAATATTACTACAATTACAAGTAAAAGTACTGGTATAAAAAACACTAAAAGTTCAAAGTATTCTTCCAAAAAACTACTCAGAGTATTAGTTACTTTTTAACCGGTGATGTTTTATCAATAGCAGACATTGGGTGATTCTTTAAGTTTAAATGTCTCTGTCAGACAAAACAATGCATTAAATGAGGTTAAAATACTGATTTATACATTTTTAATTGGTTAAATTCTTTACAGCAGTTGATTGATTAATGATTAAAATCCTGTGCTGCTGCTGCTGCTTTTGTTTTTCGTCCATATGTCATTGTTTTCATAGGAAGTTAAGGGGAGATTAAAGGTTTGAATAACTGGGTAGATAGTGTAATGGATACTTGAAGTACAAGTAAAAGTACAGACTTGAAAATCTGCTCATACAAATACAAGTACCCCAAAAAGCTACTTAATTACAGTAATTTGAGTATTTGTAATTAGTTAATTCCACCTCTGTTTGTTAGTTAGAAAACACTGAGACCTGCAAACACAGGCCGAACTGTTTAAAGCAGTAGTTCAGAGTTTTTGTGGCGGGGTTCTATGAGGTACACGCACCCAGTTTGGAGAAGCAGAGAGGAGTACTAATAAGGGAAGCTTAGGAATGTATGTATTTTAGCCACTTTAAAAAAGGTCCTCTTTTAAAAAACCAGTATGATTGGAATATATTCACTGCTTTACCTCGCCATAAGAGAGCCTTTTTCTGACATGAAAGCACTGCTATATTAAGCCAAATATATCGCTCTCCAAACCAACCAAACTCCACAAGCAAAATCAGTCATTTTACCTCACAGAGCGCAGAGGTTGCTGTTCTACCACTGTCTCATCCTGTTAATTTGTTTGTGTTATTGTGTCACTTCTGCGTTTTAAAAGGATAGTTTGGATTCACAGAAAGTCGCACAATAACACAGATCAACGCAGCAGCGGACCAGTGACTATCTGTGAGGATCAATTACTGCTTTCGCCTATGGAGTTTGGTTGGTTTGAAGAGAGCGATACTTGGCTGACATAATGGCAGTTTACCATCACGAAAAGGCGTTCTGGCAGCAAGGTAAAGCTGTGAAAATATTCTAAATACAGCATAAACTTATATAACCCCCTCCCTTTCGTTTTATTTAAGTAAGATGGTGTACAAATTAAGTTTCTGTTCAGGGCTGAGAAGCTGGTCATTCTGATAAACTGTGTGGGCATATTATCACTCTCAAATATGTTATTTAAGATAAGTAAAAGATACTGCCCCTGCCCGGACCTGAACCAAAAACTCAGTCTGTGAGGCTTGCAGGTTCACAATCAAAAGTTCAGAAAATACTAAGTCAGGCCATGCAACTTAATCAATAAAGCCTTGAGTGCATTCGAATAAAAAGAAGAAAAAGATGTGGCTCTGGAGTAATTTCATAATCTCATTTAACACAGCGTGCCTTCTTTTTGGTTTGGTTGTAGGAACAAGGCATTATTCAAGGCAAAATTAAATGAAAACGTGCAAACCTCTCTGTGTCCCTGAGATTCAGTACAGAACCAATTTTTGAACACTTCAAAAAAGAAAAGGGCTGATTGAACTTTTTTTTTTTTTTTCCTCATTGCTTCAGGTTTTGATACCAAGGACCCATGCTCAGGTACTTTCATAACACTTCAAGCTTTTCCAAAGCAACATACGATGACGACCAGCACTACCCTTTGTAAGAAACATGACTCAAAATTGGCATACAGTGTGAAAAAATAGAATACAAATGTGTGCCTTCCAATCTGTTATATAATTTAGTTCTTAATAAGCAAATGATACACTTATATGGAACTATTCTCTGAAAACCTTTTCTTAAACTTATTCATGTGGCAAGAGAAAAAAGTTTATGGATCAGTGCTGAAAAGCTGCTTCCTAATGCGTATTGACAGTCAGCCTTTAGCACCAAGAGAAACCTTTGGCTCTGCTGGTTGAATGTCATTCTGTAAAATGAGAAACTGCACTGATTTTTATCTCTGAAACTATCAACAATACATAATCAGTTTTGAGCATGTTAAGATTATAGTGTTAAACCAGGGAAAAATAATGTTAGAGGTTATTATTGTCCAGGCAATATTCGATTAAGCCTATTTTTTATTGTATGAGGGGGTCTGTTATTTTTTATTTTGTTTTGTTTTTTTTACTGTGGTTGTTATAAAATGACAAGAGCACAATTATGATAAAATGAGTTAATGCTGTGCAGGGATTTGATACAATGAACAGTAAATCTAATAATGCACTTCCTCCATCTCAGACCACTTAATAAAGGATAAATTACATTTTACTGGTGTAGCTCCTGAGAAAAAACAGTTAGTGTATCTCTAAAGAACTTACATTTTTCTGATCTCAGTTATAAAAAAAAACAAACAAACATATAATAGAGTAGACGTTTGGATTCTTGTCAAATGACAGTTTATTTGGTTTTCTGACATGTGTTTCATATACAGTAAGTTGCAGTCAGTGGCACATTTTCCCATCATGTGAATACACAAAGCTAAGCAAAGAGGTTTAATGCACTCAAAATTGTTGATAGACATCCATCCTCGCAAATGGACAAACATGTTTTAAAAGAGAACTCCAGGATCAGTATGAATATATTTATGGAATACACAAAGTGATAGTGACACCAAGGATGTTTTCAAACCCTCCAAGCCTGCACGGTGCTATCAGGTCCTTGTAAAAAGGAGAAAGTCTTTATAGATGTGTTTGAGAGACGGTGCGGCAAGCAAAGTGATGTGAACACTATAATTACGCGCTTTCACAGAGAATGTTTGCGGTCGCTTTAAAAAAAAAAAACAGAACGCAGCACTTTGCATGTTGTGAAAAATGACTTTCATTATCTGATGGTACATTTTAAAAGGTTAAAGTAATATAAATGGTGTGTTGCAGGAAAAAAAGTTACAGAGAGCTTATAGTGATACAATCTTAAGATTTAAAACATATCATAATAACAATATAAGTGACATAAAAGGCTAAACAAACTGGAATAGTCACCAAACACATATAACAGTCCCTATAAGAATATTAGAGGTATTTTATGTGGATTGTTCATTAGAGTTTAAAGGGCTTTAATGGTGTGTAAATATTTTAAATGGTACTGCAAGTGCGGTTATGAGGCTGTGATTTCTGTGCTGGTCCTCAAAAAACAATTCATTATGAAACAGAAGAATGTTTATCCTCTCAAGCATCTGTTTTTTCAGATATAAACGCCTCACAATCCAGATTAAATTGAACAGAAGTGTAACTTAACCTGGTACAGAATATCAGACAGCATCTTCTGTGTTCTTCGAGTCGTCCTTTGCAGCACTGGCTCTGCTGAACTTAGGTTCTCTACCTCCCACCCTGGCCCTCCTCTCCTCCTCTTTTTTCTCTTTGTCCAGCAGTCGGTAGTTGAGTCCCATACCCGCAAACAGGAAGACGCTGGAGACGATGAGGAGGATCCCACAGCCCTGGTACGTGTACTTGTAATCATGATAGATGTCTTTGAACTTCCCTGTGAAGGCAAACAGAATCACGTTGCATAGTTTTTAGTCACTGTCAACACTGAAGGGAGAGTCTGAATCAATACTATTGAGTATCAGAAAATGCCTGGCCAATGAATACCGAATTTTGACACCTTAGGAATAAATCTTCAAGTTGTAGTTATGTGTTATTTATTTTTTAATGCTCTAAAACTGATTTGAGTGGAAAAATACCAAGGTGCTAAAACATAAAACTAAAGAGCTGTAACACACAACTTATATTTAACCAGGTTTATATTTTTATGTTATGTTATAAACTGCTTTGAGTGTGTAAGAAGGATAGTCAGTGTATTACCTACAATAGATGGTGAGCAACATGCCACCAGTTTGGAGAAGCAACAGGGAACCCCAACATACAAAGCTGAGTAAGGTATTTTGGCTACCTAAAAAAGGCTCGCCTTAAGAAATTAACATCAGTTTAAGTGTAAGCTATATTATTTTAATATCTTTACCTCGCTGTCAGACAGCCTTTTCTGTCAGGAAACAACAAATTGTTATATAAGCCAAATATCGTTGTGTCCAAACCAACCAGACTCCAACATTGGCAAAATCAGTCATTTTACTTTGCAGAACACGGGATCTGCTGGTCTGCTGCTGTCTCCACTGGTTAGTTTGTTCGCATTATTGTGTGACTTTGGTGTTAGTTAGTTCAGATTCACCAAAGTCACGCAAAAACACAAACAAAAGAACAGATCGAGGCAGTGGCGGACCAGCAATCCCTGTATTCTGCGAGGTAAAATGACTGTTTTTGGCAATGGAGTCTGGTGGCTATGGAGAGCGAGCGATAATAGGCTTACACAATGGCAGTTTCCCATCGGAAAAGACTGTCTGATGCCGCGGTAAAGCTGTTAAAGTATTCTAAATATAACATGCACTTGAACTGATATTAATTTATTTAGGTGAACCTTTTTTCAAGTCACTAAAATTTGTTTTGCTGCTGACCCTGTCCACAGCAGTACAGTGTTTAGCTCCTCCAAACTGGACGTGTGGTGACCAGGACCTACCTCAAGCAACCCTGCTTCAAATAATCTAAAATATCCCTTTTAAGCTGTGATAAACTACAAAGACGTAAATTAAAATGAGCGAGAGCGAACTGTACTCACCAAGCAAGGGGGGCCCCAACAACACAGGACCACACTCCACAATAGTGACCAGTCCGACAGCACTGGAGAAGCGCTGAGCTCCCACCAGGTCCATCAGGGTCTCGAACAGCACTGAGCTCAGCCACCCAAAAGCAAAGCCAAAGAAGATGGCATAGATCACAAAGCCTTTGTAGTCTACTGATATTGGTGCTAGAACGTGGCAAACACCGTTGTACAGCACAGAGGCAGCGAAGAAGTACTGTATTCTGGGTCGGACCCACTTGGTGTTAGCGACGATGCCCATTGAGGGGCGGGCAACCATGTCAACAAAAGCCAGCACAGACAGCAGGAAAGCTGCCTTCTCTTTGGGGATATCTTTACTCTTTGCATAATTACTGAGGAACACCAGTGGTGCAAAGAGACCGAAAAACATGATAATATTGCCCATAATGTAGAGCAAAAAGCCACGGTGCTTGAACAAAGAGAGGTCGATGAAGCTGTTAATTCTCTGCCCTACAGTCCTCCTCTCCGTGCTCTTCTCAACAGGTTTGGGTTTTGGTCCTATAGGCCGCATGAGGGACCCAGCGACACAGCAGTTGAAGAGCAGGCCGCCCAGGATCATGAAGCTCCCTCTCCAGCCGAACTTGTCAAAGAGCCAGGTGTTTATGGGAGCCATGGTGGAGAGGAAGACGGGGCTGCCGGCCATAGCGATTCCATTGGCAATAGGTCGTTTCTTGTAGAAGTACTTCCCAATCATAGTGAGGGCAGGGTTGAGGTTAAAGGCCAATCCCAAACCTAAAAGAAAAAAATCTGTGAGGATTTGAGCATTAAACATTTCTGGAGATCCTTTTTAAATACTTCAACTACAATAAATTCATGATACAACTGCAAACTGTCCAACATTTACATGTAAATGCATTTTTTTTAAATAAAAAGAGAGAAATAAACGCAAAAGCTGTAACTCTGTGTCCACTTCTCTGTTTAACTATGCAGTCCACAAAACATGTCTATATGTTTTCTTAAGATCTTCTTCTGTCCCTTTGTAAATTCTTTTGGTAAACTGAGACTGGAACACACCAACAAAGATTCATTTAATCTAAGATTAGTTCTAATCAGAGTTTAGCAAAACTAGGTTTAAAATGAGTAAATCTAGATTAAAAACTAAGCAGAGCTCTGTTGCACAATTAAAAACTAATCTCACTTTAGTAAATCAAGGTTTAGTGATTTAAATTGAAATTAAATAGAGTTTAATCAATATAGAGATGAATAAGTATAAAAGAGGGAGGGAATGCCGTTAACTCTCAGCTGCTCTGTGTTCCTTAATGAAATGTTGGATTGTTTAGTGCAAGCTAACTAAAAAGTTAGTTAGCCTTGTGTTGGACTAGTCATGTAAAAAAGGCAGCAATTTCAAAAGTTAAACCTCATCAAGTGTAAGTTTAAAGTGGAGTACTTTAGAGTAAAAAACAAACAGGTGTTTGGTTTAAAGAGAGGTTAAAAGTTCATTATTTTTCTTAGTTTAAGATAGTTTAATTTAAAGTTAAACCATGATTTAATTAGGATTTAAAATTAATCTTTGTTAGTGCAACAAGCCAGAGTGTTAGTATTTGATAAATCAATAAATTGATTAATGGCCTCATAGCTCATCTACTGAAACTAACTCTGTCATTACATCTCTAACTGTGTAAATTATTCTCTCCTAATTTCCTGTATCATTACTTTCCATCTTTGAACTGTTGGACTTTGTGTAATAAATAAATCTTCTATACAATCTCCAATATTTAGAATTTCTTATTTTGTGAATTTCTCTGCAAACTTGCTTCCATTCCTCTTCATTCAGCTGTTCTCTTATTTCAGAAATCCATTTTGGTTGAATACTATTTTTGGTGTCCATGCGGTTCTCAAAAGCTTTGTATATTTCTGACAAAGTTTTTTTTTTAATTACTTTGTTCTGATTTTTGATCAGAAATTTAATTAGAGGATGCATTTTTTGTGGTTTGATTTTTAAAAAAATGAAAGAAAGATCCTTATTTGAAAATATTTATAAAAAATTACTTTTACGCCAAATTATGACTGAAATGAGTTAACGTTATTTTTGGTCAGCATTTGGGAATATGTATAAAATCCTTTTGATGCCCATACTTTCTGTGAATAATCATTTTTGTCTATATATGGTAATGTTTTTATGGATATTAGTATGGATTCCTCTCAATCCATCGTTATTTGTCCATGTTATTATTGTATCTAATTGTGTTGAGTAAAGTAGCTCTGCAGGTCAGGAATGGCTAAACTACCACATTCTTTTGCTTTGGTTAATTTAATAAACTGTATTATTTTCCTTTTATTATTCCACATGCAGTAAAATTAGCTATTAGACCATTCCATTGTTAAAAGGATACTGTAGGAATTAGTATTGGTCATGTCTGAAAGAGGAAGAGAAACTGTGGGAGAATCATGATTTTAACTAGTTGAGAAATGGAACCTATTTCGGTCATGTCATATATATCATATAGTTTGTTCAAGTCGTTGTGAATGAGGATTCCCAAATATTTTATTTTGTTCTGGTTCTATTTAACCTGAAAATGTTCTGTTCTAAGAACATTTTCAAGTTTTTGGAGATGCCAAATATTTCTTGGTGTTTTTATTTTTAAAGAACACTAGATGGCAACAGTGTTTAGTAAAAAAAAGAGAAAGTGTGTGAGTCATGACCAAACTTAAAAATACAGAAAGTTAAAATTAGGTACCTCCCACCACACCAATGCAAAAGTACAGTGCTTGAACAGAGCTGCAGAAAGAGGCAGCAATGAGGCCCAATCCGGACAGACACCCTCCCGCCATCATCACAGGACGACTCCCGTATTTATTAACCAGGATGCTGCTGATAGGACCTGAAGAGCAAAAAAGAAAAAAAAAAACAATGCAAGAACACATATTAAAAGCTGAGAGAGGGTGATTTCTATCCAATCATCAGTGCACAGTTCTATATTTAACCACCAGAGAGCTCCAGTGCCACAGCTGTGGCTCGGCACATTCAAACAACTTCTGCAATCATTTTTGTCAGTGCTGCACTGCAGTAGATGTGTTCTCATGCCATTAATAATGCGATCTGTCAGAAAAGCCATGAACAGCATAATGAAATAAGCATTTATTTGGTTCAGGGATTCATAAAAATTGACAGAGGAGTAATTTGTTTTTGGATTCTTCTTAAATGGACTCTAAATACATTTGAAATGATTATTGGAAGTACGTCAGTTCAGACAAGTGGGTGGGTGAAGAAGTGTGTGTGTGTGTGTGTGTGTGTGTGTGTGTTTTTGGGAGGGGTTGAAGGGACTGCACTGGTGTGTGTATGGGGTTAAAACAACAACTGGCATCTTCTTAAAGGAGAAATCCATAATTTATTTAGTGCAATAAAGCATAAAATTACCACGATATAATAGGACAAACTAAAACACCGGCTTCTCTGAAGACAACTATTCCTATTCTGGCCTTTAACTTGTGTTACTGCTTGTCAATTTCACATTAATTAGACTTTAAATTAATGCAGAATGTTTGCCGAATGAGTAAGTGTCTGTTTATGAGTTGTTAAGAAATCATTAATAATCTTTTAGAAGGAGCAGATATTTATAACAGTTAAATTGAGCAAAATGTTAATGGGAGTCTGGCAGGCAGAAGGCAGTCACTGAACTCAAACTCCAGAGTGTGTATTTTTTGGAGCAGTGTGCTTTTGTTTTTGAGATAATGGGCTTAGCTGTACATCGCTGGACAACTGACAGTTATAAACAGCTTGTCTGTTGCTTGTTACTGTCAAATGTTGTTTTTGTCTTGCTCTCCTGCTGTGTTCCTGCAGACTGCCTGCGCTTCCTTGAGTCTGAGGAGGAGGGTGTGGGCGGAAACAACTTGCTTCAACCACAGACTGTGTATTAAATAGAGATTCAACAGAATTAATATGTCGTCTATGGCTCCAACTCCCTATTTAGACTGCCGTACTCATTTTTGGATGTGTTACTGTTACATATTGCTCCTTTAGGTGCTTTTTTTGTCAAATTTGGCACCTGCACTGATTCCAAAAAAGAGTGACAGAATGAGGTAACAGTGAACCAACATATTAATATGCATGCACCTTGGATTCAACATCAATTCAAGAAAATCACTCTGACTTGTAAACAAATGACTAAAATGCATCGAGGGTTCAGGTCACAAAACACCATCTCCATCTACGGCTTATAACAACTAGCCTAAATGAGTTAGAGGACCCGCATGGAAGACACTTCTGCCTTCCTGCCAAATCCCTGCACTGCCCAATGAAGCTAAATAGAAACTGACAGTTTTTGTTTAGAGGTTGTCCAGACTCATTTGCCAGCGCGGTGCAAGACAAAGGGTTTTTAAATTGTAATGCAGGCAGTCTCCACATCCTCAATGAGTTCTTTCCTTCCGCCTTGCAGGGAGAGTTGCTTAGGATAAAAAGGTTGGAGACAAACCAATGTAGAATATTATGAATGTAATGAATCAAAAATTGAAGGAGTACAGAGGTACGCAACAGTAGGTTGTTAATGAACTTCTCCTGCCGATGTGCTCAGAATGTTTAACGCGTACGGTAACAGACTGAGCTGTCATCTACTCACAGCGCTGACAAACATTTCCTCATTTACTTACTTTCAATTACAATGCAAAGCTTGCTTTCATCTGTGTATATTTACATCGAAACAATTGCATTAATTAACAATCTTATGTCTGAACATGCATATTCAGCCCACTGTGGCTCGTACAGGCGCATATCTCACTTTTTCAGCCATGAAACAAGAATTACAAAGAATTACTTGCGGCCGTAAGCCTCCGTCAACCAGTCAAGTTGCAATTTACATCTTAATATGTGTAGTGGCGTGTATTGACATGCACGATTCCAGTGAATAATTTTCAGTGAGAAACATCCTGCCTTCACTTAGAACAGGAATTCTCAAAGGTTATTTTGTGACCAAGTTTTTATTGTTTTTTTTTTTCATTCATTTTGTATGTAACAATGCATATGAAAGGAGCAAAACAGAAAGACTTTGCAGAATGCATCTATTCGGTTGGAGATTCTTCAGTTTTGATGACTGAGTGCCACATTTCGGGAGCCAGCATGTGACTGAGGGCCGCTCAGAAAAACCCATGAGCTTGCAGTAGGTTTTGTTAAATTAAATTCCTTATTAAGCAACAAATTCACCTGTTTGTAGATCACTTTATCTGTCCCCAGAGGTCCGTCAAAGTAAGAGCCGATCCGTTTTTCTGCCTGAAACCTCCTTTTCTTCTCTACTATACAGCATGTTTTCTATGGTGGCTTTTCCATCTCACTTCCACATTAAACTGCCAAGTTGTCGACACTTGTTAGGGGGTTCACAGTTTGACGCAGCAGACGAGTAGTGTATAGAAAGTCGGTTACTAAAAGTATTAAAATAATAAAATCCTTTTGGATATAAAAAGTCATCACCTTATCATTTTATCTTATTAGACATTTTTGTGCAATTTTGTCACAATTAGGAGATTAAATTCTTGAGTTACAGCCAAAAACGTGTCTTGTGAGGTCACAGAGACCTTTGACCTTTGACCAACAAAATCTAATCAATTCATCCTTGAGTTCAAGTACTCATTCGTCCCAAATTTGAAGAAATTCCCTCAAGGCATTCTATTATGCTAACGAGAAATGGTCGGAAAACCTGAAAACTTAATGCCTCTGGTCACGTCTGTCACCACTGCGGAAGCATAAAAAGTAGGCAAACACAAAGTCTTAAAAAATTTTTAAATAATAAAATATGTGAAGTGAGAGACAAATTAAGAAAAATCAGATGTTCTCACAGTGTAACTCAGTGACCTTTAACCACTGCAGGGAATGTGCTGCTGGAACACAAGCAGCATTGATTTCTTTATGGGGAACATGGTACTTATGTTGTACAGTAATGAGAGCTTAACTTGTTTGTGTTGCTCATCTTTGACACGTTATACTGTTGAAGTTAAAGGGATAGTTCGGATTATTTGAAGTGGGGTTGTATGTGTACTGATCCATAGTCGGTGCAGTAGATTGTTGAAGCAGGAGTCCTGGTGTAGGAGGCTAAGCAATGTACTGCTGTGAACACGGTCAGCAACAAAACATATTTTAGCTACCTAAAAAAAATCAATATCAGTTTAAGCGTGCACTATATTTAGATTTTTTTCTTTGCTTTAGCTACAGTCAGACAGCCTTTTACGACAACAAATCACCCTTATACAAGCCAAATAGCTCTCTCTCCAAACCAACCAAACTCCATTGGGAAAATAAGTCATTTTACCTCACAGACCACAGGAGTTGGTGGTCTACCACTGCCTCAATTGGTTTGTTTGTTGGTGTGACCTCTGTGCTTTAAAAGGTTAGTTTGGATTCACCAAAGTCACAAAATAACATAAACAAACTGACAGATTGAGGCAGCGATAGACCAGCAATCCTGTATTCTGTCAGGTGAAATGACTGATTTTGTCAATGGACCCTGGTTGAGTGAGAGTGATCAATATTTTGCTTATTTAACTAATATCTCCAATCAGAAGAGGCTGTCTGACAGTGAGGTAAAGCAGTGAAAACATTCTAAATGTAGCATACACTTAAATGAATATTGATTTTTTTAGATGGATCCTTTTTAAGTGGATAAAATACATTTTGTTGCTGACCCTGTTCACACCAGTGCATTGCTTAGCTTATGTGCTGCTTCTCCTCTGTTTCTCCAAACTGGGGGTGTATCAACCCTCATCTACTGTAGGTAACACGCTGACCATCGATAAATACCTCATATATCCCCACTTCAAATAATCCAGACTTTCCCCTTAATAGCAGACATTTCTAACTTGTTTTTAAGAGATGTTATGTAGCAAAAATATAATATATAGTAAAGATAAGTTGATGTAATATGTTCAACACTATGCATGAAATGCAGTGCTAGCTTTACCAGAAATTACTATATTCACTTCTGTTATATTGCTTGCAGATCTTCCAAATAAATTTTACACTCAGGCCTCAATGGGAAATTTAATACAAGGTAGTTTTATATGGTGTAATGTTTTCCACCTCACATCAGTTTGGCACACTAAAGCAACTTTCCTGAAAACTTCCCTGAGATTAAAAAAAGATGCCTAAGTCATCATTTTCCCAGTTTATCACACGTTGGAGTAAAGAGAAGTGCAGTGTTTTGATTTCAGAGCAGACGGTCTTGAGGGACGAGGAGAGCTCCTTTGAACTCCGCTCTACCCGTGTTGAATATCACGCACACAAACTGAGCCTTATCATCACCTGACTGGCCAGATCCGGGTGACATCACCCTGCAGCGTCTCTCATCGCTGCAGGAACACAACCCAGCCCCCGGTGGTCCCCCACGCTCAAAGCACAGGGGGAAACAATGAGCGGGTATACAAGGCTGAAACACATTCATGTGCTCCAGAGACAGATAATGTTGCCCTTTCATAAACAGCACTTCAATAGAAGAGTTTCAGTATTGTTTTTTTTTAAAGACAAACTATAATTCTGAGAATCTGTGGCCTGTTTGTGGACAAACTGAGGCCCTTTAAGGTTAGAGGCCCAAGTGAAAAAGTAGGAAACTTTCAGATATAGTTTGGTAGCTTACAATTAGAAATACAATTAAAAAATACAAAAGATACTATTTTACTGTACTTTTTTGCTTAATCTAAAGTATATTTAAAGTGTACATTTAAAAAAGTGCACTTCAAAATAGATGTAATAATACTTAAACTGGTGTTTCAGTGTACTTACAAGCAGGGCCGACCCAAGCCTTTATGGGGCCTTAAGCAGCATTTGATTTGGGGGCCCCCGCAGGCTCAGTGCCACCAATACTATTGACAATTGTTAATGCCTGATCATTCACACACCTGCTGCAAAATGTTACACACTCATTATCAGTTTTATTGGTTGTAGCTGTGGTGTTTAAATCATACTAATGTCAGTCTGGCATGTTTTCACCCTTCTATGGTTTTTAATGTTAAAGGGACAGTTCACCCCAAAATCAAATACATTTTTTTTTTTTTTTTTCTCTGGCCTGTAGTGCAGTTTATCCCTCTAGATTGCTTTGGTGAGTTGCTGAGTTTCGAAGATATCACCTGTAGAGGTGTCCGCCTCCTCCTCGATATGGTGGAACTAAATAGCACTCGGCTTGTGGTACCCAGTGCACCAAAAAAAATACATTTGTAAAATTCAAAACCAGTGTCTTTTTCCAAAAATCAAAACTCAAGATAATACACAGACTTTGTTGTGAGCAGTTCTGGGTAGGATTCTAAGGTATCTATTAGGTAGGTATCTAGGTAGATTGTACTGCAGAAAGACAGTAGTTCCCACAAGAAACTGCTCACAACAAGCTATATTGCATATATATACAGTATATCACAGAAAAACCCATTCGCTGTCTTGGGGTCCCTCTGATGGCCACGGGGGTCCTGAGCTTATGCCTTGGGTGGTCGGAAAGCACTTTATTGTAGATGTCATGTAAATTGTACATTAGTGTACTTTGAAAAAAATTATACTGCTTGTTTTAAAAATTATAATTATTTTCAAGTCCTTTCTAAGACACTATTAGGATGGTTTATTAAAGTGCACTGTAATTTCACCTCATTAGAAGTGTATCTGAGTATGTTTACAAAAAGTGCACTTCAGTATAAGTTTTTTTAAAGCTGTACTTTACTATACTTTGAAAAAGCAGCACAAATAAGTAGCACTAAATGCTGTTAAAAGTGTCATTTTCTACTATTTAATTGCAATTAAAACATACTATAAAAATATAATATATAATATAATATAAAATATACGCAATTAGATGTTTCAATGGATAAAAAAAAAGTTCAAGTTAACTAATTAACACAGTATATGTTAGTATATGTTGCAAGTACACTCAAGTATGCTAAAATTTAATATACTTAGCAGATTTATTTTTCACCAGGATGTATTTGATGACAAAGCAGTGGATTGGCTTTTCGCTGAACACTCCAGCAGTAAATCTTTTGCAGTTGTGCAAAGAGCCAGACATTGATTCAATCTATAAATCCTCTTGATGAGCTAAATGTCAACCGTTAAGAAACTCATGTTTTGTGTTTTGGGTCGTAGCTCACCTCCGCCGTACATGACCGCTAACATGATGGAGGAGATCCAAGACACCTGGCTGCTGGTCACGTTGAAGATCACCTCAATCTCTTTAAAGAAGACAGTGATGGACTTGGGGAAGGCGTAGGAGAAGCCGATAGAGATGAAGGCCCCGGCCACCACCATCCACCCCCAGCCACCCTCAGGTGGCGTGTAGCCTACAGGACCACCGACGGCGGCGCCATTTTCACTCACACCACTCCTCTTCAGTTTCAACACGTTACAGAGAAACGATGACCTGTGCAGTAGGGGACAAAACAACACGGGAAACAATCTGATTAATTGTTGGTATTTCATGATTTATTATTTATGAGTCAGAAGAACTTTGGAGAACATGTTGCTGAAAACAGTTCATTGTTTGAGAGTTAATTGTTCAATTAATGGTTTGATTTGACAAAGTAAAAGAGAATAGCTTGAACTAGAGGTGTCACAATACCAGAATTTTTAACTTTGATGAAATTCTAGCAGAAATACTAGATGCCACGGGAAACAGAAGAAAAAAATCCTACGCACACAAAATAGGATTTTTATTGAATGAGCACATAATTTTTTTATATCTTCTTTCAATACTATAATTAATCTAAATATGTTGATATTGAAAATATTTGACAACTTTATATTGAGCCCTCAATAAACATATCAAATTGTAAAACTTGAATTTCATATTTTGTCTCCAAGTTTGAAACATTTCACAGCTCTGAACATTTTTGTGTCAATGGAAAACATCAGCAACAGTTAACTTGGTATAAGATGATCTCGTCACACGTATCCTTGTAAGGATGATTATAAAGCCTTTCATTAACTGATAATTAATTGAACAATAAAAAAATACTAATTAAAGAGACCTAATTTGCAACAACTGTAAATCTCTTTTATGATATTCTTAACTGGTTTATCTGGAAACATCGTTACAAATGAATTCACAAAGAAATATTACACAATATTGGGTGTTTTTGTGACAAAAGTTATTTAAAATCTTTGCTACGGTCTACTTGGAAATATAACAGGAGCTCTAACTGGTGATCAAGATCCATGAATCCTACCTTTAGTCTCCCTTTTGAAACTTGTTGGGTTGTCAATGTGATTAACTAATTCATGTATTTATTTAGTTTATTTTATACTTGCTTCCCCACTGAACTGCCTTATAACTCCAACTCTCCTCCTACAAGGGTGTAAGTTGTGTTTCATGGTATTTTCCAGTGACCATGAATGTGGGCAGATAATGCAGTGTTGCCAGGTTGGGCGATTTTCTCACTCTTTCTCTTACTTCCCTTTCACGCATGTGTGTGTGAGTGTGTGTGGGTGGTTACACTTTCATTTGGCTTAGTGTCAAGTCTTGTTCCAGTTTACCAAGTTAGATAAAAACCTATTATTTTTGTTATTTGAGCTGTCCCTTTATTTATTTTTTTGTTTTTAAGGCGGGCAATGAAACGGGCAAGAAATCTGACAACATAAATGTGTCTGCATAAACATTTTATATGTTGTTGAAGGTTTTATTTGTAAATTCTGGATGCCAAAACATTGTTCGCAGAAACTGTTGATGATTTCATGTAATTGATCAAAAGTCATGAGGATCAACACAAACACTGTTCAATTAAACAATGAAATGAAATGACAATGAAAGAGAATGAATACAATAAATAAGTGCAACCATTCTCATCCTTAAATTATACACTTTATTTGTTTTTATCTCTTTTACCCCCAGTAAATGCTTGTCAAACCTTTTGAACTTTTTGAAAATTACTGTACCTCCTAGAGGTCTGCATTGATTGCTGATTGCTACAACAGTATTGATATTTGTCTTTTTCCACCTCTCTCATGTCCTCTGACGTCTGATTCAGTACTGAGTGACCAAACCGGCCCTCTTACTCTCTGTTGGCAGTGAGCCTCTCACTTCTTTCACTGTATAAATTCACCAATATCCAGTTTATGTTCTGTATACTGACCTTTAAGTACCCCTGAGTCCCCCTCCTTTGCGGATACCTCATGGGTATGTGAAAAACTGATCAGATTTGTCAAACAATATTTCCCTAACTCGATAAGAGTTAAAAGGCGGATTTTTGCTTTGCTTTGCTCTCTGCATGTATTCACTGAGCTCCCACCCGCTGATCTCCCACAGTCTCTCTTTAGAGGTGATGAATAAGAGTCCATCTGCAGAGTCAAACAACTTACTGTATTGTTTACACAGGGGAGACTATCCAGAGAAAACATCGATCAGACCATGAACACAGGTTGAATTCACGCTGCTCAATAGCTCAGGGCTATATGCTCAGGAGTGGGTGATGATATACTGTTTTTCAGCCAAGGAGGACTTGATGTGGCTGATGAATTGGTTTAGTGCTCTGAAAACTTATTGGATAAGCCAGTTGTGTGCAGCGAGTAGTGAATATTTAATGCCTTTAAGAACTTTTGTTATTGAGCTGGGATTTTAGCTGCTGCTATGCAGCTGTAAATGTGCCTCCTGCATTATTCTACAGATGCAAGAGGTAATTGAGGTGAAATAAGAACTTAAGTGTGTCTTTTATTTATTCAAACACACATAAGAGTCACTTGGAATAATTACATACTAACCACTTGGGTGTAACAAAATTCAATTTGAACTTTAAAGGAGAAATCTGTAATATATTTGCTGTAATAAATCACTGGCATAAATAAAAGATGGATCACACGTCTCCACTTCCTCCCACTCGACAAAACAAACAAACAAAATATCCCAGATACGAGTGCTGCCATCTTGTGCTGGTGATGTAATTTGGAGTAAGAGTCTGCGAAAGTCAATCGCAACAGAGCTCAGCTGTCAGTCATTGCACAAAACCCTGTTTTTATATCATCAAATAACTAAATAAACCAAAGCTGATCAGAAAAATGAACGCTTGAACAAACATCAGCGTGATAAGGTACCTAAAATGACAGAAAACATCTCTGGAGAAACTTATTTTACATGTACTTTTTAGAATTTTAGTTTGGCCCGTGACCCACATATGAAACACTGAGGAGGCTTTATGATGTATATTGCAGCTCACCACCAGGGGGCGACCAAGATACTTTGGCTTCACTTTTAGGGAACTCTCATGTTGTCCATTTCTATATGTCCAGTCTGTGAACTAAATCATAAGACGATCATAACTGACTTTTTCTGACAACAGCGCTACAGTCACCATGTCCTCTGGAATGTCCGTTCTGTTGGAGAACGTCTGTGTTTGTTTGCCTGTTTCACGTTCATTAGAGTTAAAATTCATGCTGAATATTCAGTGAATAAGTTAATGTCTGTTTATGAGTTGTAATAAATCATTAAAAGTCTTTTAGAAGGAGTAGATGTTAATAACAGTTAAATTGAGTGATATGTTAATGGAGTCTGGCAGACAGTCACTCAACTCAAACTCCAGAGTGGAGTGTGAATTTTCAGAGCAGTGGGCTTTTGTTTTCAGGATAACAAGCTTAGCTTTACATTGACAGACAACTGACAGTTATAAACAGCTGATCAACTTACAGTATAGGACTCTTCGCCGCATGTCAAAGTATAATGTTGTACTTGTCCTGCACTCGATTAGGCTTTAGTGTCCCTGCAACCTGCAGGCAACCTGCCTGAGCTTTGAGTGTGGTGAGAAGAGGCTGCAGGGAAACAACTTGCTTCAACCATAGATCGTAAATAAAATAGGGATTCAATCTACTTAATATATTGACTATGGCGCCACTTCCCTATTTGGACTGCAGTACTCATTTTTGAACACTAGGGTCTCACATATTGCTCCTTTAAGTGCTGTGTGTTTTACATACTGCATGTTTATATTGGAACATTATGTGATGAAGATTACATAAAACTCAGTGGTAAAAGTATTTTCCTATGAATAAATAACCTTCCTTTTTTTAAAATTTGACAGTTTTGTATTTTTTTGACCTGTGGTCCTGTTGCTTCATGTTCCAGCTCAGTACCTCCTCTGGTTTTTATCTCCACCTACTGAAAACACGCACATCAATAACAGAGACACGTTCTGTGGTTTTGACACCATCATCAAGAGGAGGTGGAATTGTTAGGAACAGCTAACACATGCCATATGTGCCTGCTCATTGTTAAATAACATAATAGTTTCACAGGCCTACACACTGGTGACTTGTTAGATACCAACACACATTAACAACTGTAGTACCATTCAGACCACTTTAAAGAAACAACTGAACAGTTTGGGAACTGTGCTTATTTGCTTTTTTTAAGAGAGTGAGAAGAGAAGCTGGATACAAATCTATGCGTTAAAGGGATAGTTCAGTTTATTTACAGTGGGGTTGTATGAGGGACTTATCTGTAGTCAGCATATTACCTACAGTAGATGGTGGTTGACTTGCCCCCAGTTTGGTGAAGCAGAGAGTACAGGCATGGAGCAATGTACAGCTGTGAACAGGGTCAGCAGCAAAATGTATTTTAGCCAACTAGAAAAGGTCCATCTAATATTGTTTTTACTTAACTGTACATCATATTTAGAATATTTTCATCACTTTACTTTGCCATCAGACAGTCTTTTCAGATGGGAAACCACCATTAGATTAGCCAAAAGTTGCTCTCTCTTACTCAACCAGACTCCACTGGCAGAAACAGTGATTTTACCTCACAGAACACAGGAGTTGCTGAACTTCCACTGCCTCGATCTCTTGGTTTGTTTGTGTTATTGTTGACTGGTGAATCTGAATGACCTTTTAAAACACCAAAGTCACATAATAACACAAAACAAATGAAGAAGAGGTGAACCAGCACAACCCGTGTTCAGAAAGGTAAAATAACTGATTACGTCAATGCAATCTGGTTGGTTTGGAGAGAGCGGTATTTGATTCAAGATTCAAGAAATTTATTCATCATGATACAACAGGGTTGTATAGCAGGATTTGATGTAGTTCCTCTTTTCTACTCAAAGTTATAATACAGTAGATTGGCTGAAGACATAAAAACAAATTAGAAAAACCTCTAAAACTGTCTGGGATGCTGTTCTTTATGTGCTGGAGAACCACTTTCACTTCATCAGTACGGGGATGAGAGCCACAGGGCGGTAGTCTTTTAGACAAGACGCTGCAGACTTTTTAGGCACAGGGACGACGGTGGCTGTCTTGAGCAGATGGGGTCACTCCTGACTGTGTGCTGAAGGACCTCTGTGATTCACATTGTCTAAAAAACTTTGAAAAACTTTTTTTTTATGACTCCAAGCCTGTGAGAACCATGGCCAGAGGCATTATGTTTTCAGGTCATCCCACTCTTATGAACGTGATATCTCAAGAACGCCTTGAGGGAAGATGGACTGATTAAATTTTGATGCTCAAAGGTCAAGGTCACAGTGACCTCACTAAACACATTTTTAGTCATAACTCAAGATTTCATATGCTAATCATGACAAAAGTATCTCATCAGAAAAAATGATGAGATGATGACATTTTATAAGGTCAAAGGTTAACTTCACGGTGACATCATAATGTCCAGCTCTTTATCAGTCCTCTGGCCTCCTCACTGGAAATAATTCACTAGAATCACACCTGTCAATATAGTGAGAACTTGCATTTTACAATAAAATAAAATAAATAATAATAGTAATACACTTAATACCTTTTATTAAACTCCTTCAAAGTCTTCATACATACATTATATGAGTCTGGACAAACATGGATATAACCTGCAACTTGACTGGTTGGTGGAGAAATATATCTGTGAGGCAGCTATTTTCTGACTGCTCTGTTTTATACGACCATTGACAGCTGACTTCTCACGTTCTTAACTGACCGCTAGGGGGTCAAGTGATCAGCAACTGCTTCAGTTTGAAAGCTTGTTTCAGCTCAGGATGAACGCATGTGGAGGTCATGTTAATGTTGGTGTAAATCTCTGCTGGCTGCATCTGGCAGTTGTGGTGGCATTGCAGGGGTGCTTCACCATCTGTTGCCAGGGGAGATCTGCGCTCTACTGAGTGACCTCTTCTAGTTGGGATATATTTTTAGCACTTGGCCAGGGATGTTATCAGGCCCATCAGCTTAACTCATATACAGGATTTTCTCACATCCCCTGTGGAAAGTTCCTCTGGAGGTGGAGTAGACTTTACAAATGATTCTTTGTTGAGGAGATCATAGCGAGCATAAAATGTGTTTATCTCATCAGGCAACCTGGTCTCACACATGATGGGGGTCGCTCCTGCTTTTGTGTCCTGTGATATTTTTAATCACATCCCACATATTTTGTCTTACATAATGGCGGTTTCCTGTCTGAAAAGGCTGTCTGACGGCAAGGTTAATCGGTGAAAATATTCTAAATATAGTGTGCACTAAAAGTTCTATTGATTTTTTTAGGTAGTAAGCTAGCTTAGCATAAAGACTGGAGTCAGGGGAAAACAACTAACTCCTCTGTCATAAGTTATAAAGTACAGGACACAACAATACTAATTAACATCTGTTTAAAGTTACTACAAGGGGTTTTTAAGCGGTTACGAAAGTCTAATTTTAATACTGATGCCTCTATATGACCTTCATAAGCAAACAAGACCATCAGTGAGAAGATTGGCCATTTCTGTGTGGTGCTTTTAAATGTCTGCCACTGGGTCGGATTCTCCCTAAAATCAGATGAAAAGAGCCTCAGTTTACATTTTTCCTGGCAAAGTCACAGTGAGTCGTATGTTGCCAGTTAAAATGAAGTAGGAGGAGATTTTTATTTAGATAATTTTATATTTGACGTTATACTGTATTTTGTGCTTATTATGATGGAAACGCTACCGCTTTTGTCCACAGGGGACTCCAAAATCAACAAAATATTTAATTTGTACATAAACAAGAATATAAAAATAACAAATTGTGGTTTTAAGGGAAGTTACAAAAGTAAATCAATATTTTTCCCAACATGTTCAACTATTTTGAATGACTGCTTTGCTCTTTTTCATTTGTTGTCTCCAGTGTCAATATGTATATTTCTAACTCCTTATAATTTTTTGGAGACGTTGTCACGTTGTCACTTGTGATAAATTGAAGAGGTGGATGTTCTGGATTTCCTGTCACATTTCCGACTCTGAAAACTGAAAGTCTGCACAACTACAAGAAAGGTCGGCTGAAAGATTTTTACTGTCTGAAAATAGTCATCACACATCCACCAGACGGCCTCTCAAATAGGACAGTATGCTGGGGAAATGTTCTTTACTGGCAGCAGAGACAGCGTTGTATTTTTAAAGAATGAAAAATTCAGTGGTTGACATTCGATGATGAATGGAGGAACGCCTTAAGACAGACAGGACTCAAGATAAAATGGCAAAACCGCCAAAATAATGAATAAAACAGATAATTTCATACTAAGGATTGATCGCTTGGCTCAAAAACATGAGAGAAAAGTATGAAGCAATTCAGTGAAAGCTGCAGAGTTGATTCATTTAAGCCAGGTATAGGAGAGTGAAATAAGTAGACAAATGGGCTGAGGCATCAATGCTAAACCCCCCCTCTCACTGTAAAGGTCTAAATAAAGCAGCCAAAGTGGGCGGCCTCAAAGTGCCACTTGATAACAGACACATACCTGCATGGAGCAGGGCGGGCTCAGCAGAGGACATTTGTGGAAAACAAAACGTTTAAGGATACAAGACTGAATTTTCCTTGGGATTAATTACTCACAGCACTGTTGAGCTGCTGGGCTTGGTATGTAAAGTGATGAAACACTGCTGTTAAACTTGACCAACATTAACAGAAAGGCGACACAGCACCTTTCCTTATAGAGATAACATCCATGTGCTGCATTCAGGGACCCCACTTCTACACTTCGTCTCTAAGTGGGTTTCACAAACAATTCATTTTTAAACCTGTTTAAATCATGGTTTAAATTTAAATTATGGTGAATCAAACTTTTAAACAAGTTAACATTTAAGAAAGTTTCAATTTCAATTTCTCTTTAAATTTAAATTAAATTTAATTCTGTTGCTCCAGAACATTAAACTCCAATTTAAAATGTGTAATTTGGACAACAGGAATTAGAGCTTCTGTGCCAACATGAGCACTCAACTTGGCTGACTAAAATTTTAGCTAACGTTAGCTAGCAAACAATGTAATAATGTTTTGTCAACTTTTTAACAAACATTAACTAGCAATATGTGACGTTTTGTTAACTTTTTTAATTAATGTAGCGAGCAAACGATGTAATGTGTTGTTAACTTTTTAGCTAACATTAGCTTGCAAACAATGTTTTGTTAAATTTTTAACAAATGTTAGCGATCGAACAATGTGATGTTTTGATAACTTTTTAGCTAGCTAGTAAACAATGTAATGTTTTGTTAAAGAACACAGAGCAGCTGAAAATTAACAATTTCCCTCAGTTTTTTATTATTATTAGGATTATTAGGTAAATAAACTTGGGTTTACTAAACAAGATTAGTTTTTATTGAGCAATCAACTTAATTTTAAATCTGGATTTACTCATTTTAAACCTTGTTTTCTAAACTCTGATTACAACTAATCTTGAATTAAACTTTGCTGGCACAACCCAAACAAAGATGTTTTCAGGAAAATAGTCCTTGTTTAGTTTATTGAATTCTAATCTAATTTGTTCGATTTATTCTGCGCTAAACTGAAATAAAAAGGTCAAAAACAGATCCTAGGGTTGGTTATATTCCACAAAAGAATGAAATAATGTGAAATGAACATGAGATTTCACATCTTAAGAAAGAATTTTCATTCATTCTCCCTGCAGCCTTGCTTTGGGCCTCTCATGACCCCGGGTTTTTAATACCACTTATTATCAGATCCGGTGAATTTGTCTAATTAATTATAAATCAGAGTCATAGGCTAAATATTTGCTCAGGGAAATTGCACACACATAATAAGCATTGTTACAACCCTGACAAAGTAATACATTTTTCATGAATAACCAGCTGAAAATAGACCAGTAATTATTTTTTATGTGATGCATGGCAAATGTTAAATGTGCATAGAGTGTGTGTGTGTGTCAAGCCTCTTACCTTGGCAGGAGCTCTTGAACGGGGCCAGATGAGCTCTGCAGATAAACAGCAGTCTCTGAGGCACGTTAACAAACTGCAGACATCGCTGAATGGGACTGAGTGTCTCTGAATATGTATGAAATTAAAAAAAAAAAAAAAAAAAAAAAAATCACTGCATATGTTTCACAGATACTCCAGAAGTGATCTGTGGCTCTATATCCACTGTGACGGTCCAAAAGTTGCCTGTGGCACCTCAACCTCAAACTTCATCTGTTTCCAGTGACTAAAGTGAGGCTGAAAAGTTGAGTTCATTCAAACAGCTGGACGGTCCGGACACTATGGTGCGAAACGTTGAGGTCAGTCAACTTCTTATTGGCTGTGGGAGGCTTAGTGCCGTGCCCCTACAATGCTCCCCCCACCCCTCTGTCATGTGTTGAGCTCACACACACACACACACACAGACACACAGGTTAGAGTAATTCACTGCACGGCCCTATAGCACAGTATGTGTGACCTCAGAGGATATCACAAAATGTCTGCACTCCAGGAGATAAGATGCTTTCTAAGACTCTAATTTCCTGCATTAGCTGATTTATCAGTGCTATTCAACTGAATATTGGACGGTGCAGCTATAAGAAATCCGGTTCACCTAAACAACAGACATTGTTCACCTCAAGCATCTGAAAGAAAGATTTCTGAACACTTCAGGGGTCAGATCTGGTTGAGCCTTTCTCCCGAACTCCCAGAGGAGCTGTTAATGACTCTGTATAAGGGCTTGGGAAAGGAAAGGCCCGAGTACAGGAGGTTATTCAAACAGACTTGCAAAGTGCCTTCAAATTCTTGACAACCTTGAGACATTATTTCTCTTTGTTATGTTGTTTTATGTTTTTCCCCTCATTTTTTCCACCCTAATAAGGACTTTTATTGCTTTTCAAATAGAGGATGCAGTTGAGCACCACCCCAACTACAATTCAGCATTTTCTCCTGGGCCGGCATTTATTCACAAGTGCAGAGTGTCGAAGAATGGAAATGGATGGAGACAAAAACATCCACACACACAAACGCACCTAAACACACACACATACACGCTTACAGGCACGTATTCATGCAATCTGCAATTTACCACAACACAGGTACTTTCTGTTAAAGGAGCAGTGTGGAGGAATTAGCGGCATCAAGAGGATTATTACTAAATCATATCAGATTTGCACCTAGTTAGTGAGGTTTCAGTCATGTAACCATTCATGGAACAGTATAAATTCAGCTGCAGCCTTGGATCACCTTAAAGGACCAGTGTGTAGGATTTAGTGGCATCTAGTGGTGAGCTTGCAGATTGCAAACACTGTGCTAACCCCGCCCCCTGCAAATATGTAGGAGAACCAATGGCGGGCATGAAATCTAGGGGAAAAAAAATGCAAAATGCCCTATCTAAAGCCAGTGTTTTATTTTGTCCTACTGTAGAAACATGACGGTGCAACCTGGCGGCCTCCATGAAGGAGGACCCGCTCTCCCTGTAGATATAAACGGCTCATTCTAAGGTAACTAAAACACAATGGTTCTTAACTTCAGGTGCTTATTTACTAATCAAAACATACCTGTGAATATTATATCCCATTTCTGCCATATTTTGTCAATAATATTCTGTCAAAAACTACATCCGTCTTATTTTTAAGCCATGCTGGTGGCCTTACTCCAGGGATGGAAATATCAGTTGATCAGTTCATCGTTCAGTCCACCACTTTGTTCCAGACTGAAATATCTCAGTAATCATTAGATGGATTGCCATTAAAGTTTGTACAGATATTCATGCTCCTCCAGAGGATGAAGACTGGTGACCCTGGTGATTCTGTGACTTTCCCTGTAGCGCCACCAGTAGGTTGACATTTATGATTTAGATGACATATCTTAACTATTGGATGGATTGCCATTACATTTGTTACATATGTTCAAGATCTCTGTAGAACAGCTGATCTCAAATAGGGGTCCAGGGTCCATCTGGGGTACATGTCACTCTGCCAGAGGTATTCGTGAAAAGTTTTCAGATTCAATCATTTAAATTATTAGAATTTATTTGTATTTATCTATTTTTACAAAAGGTTTCATTATGGTTTGTATTTATTTTTTAACTAGACTTTTAGAAATCATTACTTATTTACATGAACTATTTTCTTTCCACAAACAGTTTTATAGGATTTTACATCATGTTCAACACCCAGGCCTTTTATTGTTCTTTTATTGTTTTTTATTAGGCCTATTTCATTTTATATTTTTTACTATATAATATTTTAGATACTAAGAGTGAAACACACTTTCTTGCACTGATGGACTCAAGGGGGGTGGTTGGGGGTGACCAGGGTGTGTGGTGTGGTATGTGTGGAGTGGGGGTGAGCCTGCAAAATTTGCACTCTTGGATGCCCCTGTGGTAGATAAACCATGAGATAAATGCCCTCTAACGTGGCCAACGTCCAAGACAACATGATAAAGTGCTCTCTAAGGTGCCCTTCCAGCAGAAAACATGATAAAGTGCATCAGACCTTCGGCACCCTGGTGCCCCAACGCATACGGCTGGTGCCCTTTCTATTTTTTTCGCCCCTGCCCTTCAGACATCCTGAGTCCACCACTGTCTCTTGATTTGTTGGATGTATGTTATGAGCAGTCTGTGCTGACATAGTGCAAGTATTTTAACATCTTACATCTTTTTAAAACATTTCTCAGGTGTTATTTCTTCACTTAACTAAGTAGAAGTTGTTTTTTTTTTAAAGGCTACATTAAATTATTCCAAGGGACATATATGAGGGAGTCGTCACTATATTTTCTATCTAGTAAAGAGTCCTTGGCTGGAAAAAAATAAGAATCTCTGCTCCAGAGACTTAATTCTAATAACTCTGACTTCCTGGAGCAACACCAACATTTACTTGAGAGATTAGCACAAAATTTTGTTCAGACATTCAAGATTCAAAAATTATGTATTCTCTTAAGTGATACTCTTTCCTTTCTTTATTTAAATACCTCAACAACTATTGGATGGATTACCATGGATTTTGGATCAAAGTTATTCCAATTTATCCTAACAGGAATGATGGATGTCTTTACCAATCACCGGGTCAAGAGTTCAGTTTGTTCAGTCCTTTGGTTTATGACTTGTCTGGCTCACTGGATGTAGACTGTGGGTATAAGCCTGCCACCTATTTCAGGCGACACTCCACTCTCTGTGTATCTGTACCTTCACTCTGAAAATACCAAATTATTCGAACCCTACCTTGGTTGCTAACATCACAAACGTAAACAAGCTAGCAGCTGTTACCTTTTCTATTGCAGGGATCATAAGAAGGACACTGAACAACTTCAGGTGTTGCCAGACAGGCACTCGGACCTGAGCCACACGACCTCCTCTCTGCCATAGAGACCTGGACAGAGGACAGGCTACACAAACACAAAAGAGGAGGCACAGCATTCACACAGACAGGACGGACAAACAATCACTCAGAGGGAGAGAAGCGGAGAGGCTGAACCTCCTGGGGGAAGATGATCCAGATCCAAACGTCTGAATGAGGCACGGACAGCCAAGAGAGGGATCCCAGGACAGCCGACGGTCCAGCAGAGAGACGCCTGACTGAAAAGAGAGGACAAGGAGGAGAAAACTAGAGAAAGCAAGAGATACATACTGCTGGATGGTTTGGATGGAGAAATGCCGAGCTTATCAGAAAAAAAATGTTTGCTGATTTCTCGTCTGCAGGACAAACACAGACTATAAGTACTAACGTCAATAGATTCATTGGGACTAAGACCGACCCATCAGAAAGATAGTGGGTAACAGGTACAAGCCCTGAGGTATTGAAGGATAAGGACTAATTGAAAGTTAAGGTGAAAAGATGAGTTTTTAGAGTCAGACTGTCTGATGCCAATGGGAAGATTATTCCAGAAAAGAAGGGCACGATAGGAGAAAGCCCTGCAGCCAGCTGACTTCTGTCAAAATCTGGGGACAGACAGGAGCCCTGTAGTCTGAGAGCGGAGTGCACAGGATGGCACATAAGGTTCAATGAGAGCAGTCGGGTACGAAGGGGCGAGACCATTTACTTTTCTTTTTAACATGCTGATGTAAGTACTCAGCTCAAAGAACCACTGTGTCTAAGTACAACCTCACAGAGCCACTAACCTGGCTGTAGACTCTTACAGGGCCTCTTCACACCTGAAACTAACATCTGAGCCGAAAGTTCATGTTTTTGTGACACTTGATTCGGTCAGATTTGGTTTCACATTGCAATTATGTGAGAGTACTTCGAACTATACATGACATACCTACGTCCTGTGTCTCCCTGACCTCACTATTTGATTGATTTGTAGACGAATGTGTGTCTGTTGTCGTGGCTTTGTCAGTTCAGCTCTGTTTCTCTCTCTCATTCCTCTTGGAAAATAATTGAAAAGTGTCGGAAGTAGGGATGCATGATATGAATTTTCTCCAGCCGATATGGATAACTGATAAGCTACTTCTCATTGCCGATACCGGTAAGAGAACCAATAATTTCACATTTTTGTAGTTTAAAAATAACCTCATATAACCTGTAGTTTATGCACACCTGAGGGTAAGAAATAGATATAGTGAGCAAAGATGGATGATTCAATACTCCACAGCTCTGATCAGTCAAAATTGCGTCAAAATTTCAAGGCAACGTACTGCAACAGACTTTTGAGTTTTGTGCTCAACTCAAATTCTTATGCATTGACATAAACTTTAAAAAAGTTTGCTGACTTATAATCTTTAGTTGAGATAATTTACTAATCTTCTTTAAATAAACCTGAATCTTTGAGTTGCCTTGAAATTTTGATTTGTCTTTATCATAGACCTACAATAATGACAAATGGCAATTAAAATGTTAAATAAAGTAACTGTTATGATTTCCATATAGTTTTTTGCCAAAGTCACAGGGAGCTACTGGAGGGTGGCTAAAGAGCTGCAGGTTGCAGACCCCTGGGGAGGATTAGCCAACATGGTTTTCTTATCTTATGCATTTAAACTAGCAAACTCAGAATTTGCACTGACCACCAGTCAAATTAGAGTGGTTATTTTCACCCAGAAGGGAGTAGATGCATAACACAGGAGCAAAGTACCTGGATGCATTGCTATTATCCATGGTCCAGGGCCAGGTTAGGACTAGAGTTTTTGTTCCATGCAGGGCTCTAACAGGGAGTGACGCGTAAAGACAGAAGCCCATAGAGTTACAGAATAGTATTCAGGCTTTTTCATGAATCATAATACTTCCTCTTAGCTGGCAGCAAATGTTCTGAGGTCTGGTACAGTGTGCAGCTCAGTGGTTAGGAACCACTGCTGTAAATGACCTCACAGCATTGTCAGAGGGATTAAAATTGATTAGCTAAGCTACGTGAAACACAGCTCCTATGCAGTATAATAAGCTGCAGTAAAACTCCTATACATACTTAATCAAACTAGGACATTCTCAGTCAACACACACCACCAGTGTTCTTTGTTCGTTACTGTGACTGATTTACCAAGAAGCTGCCTTGCTATCAGACACAAAGCTTCGCTGTGCTGTATACTCGTATCATCAAGTCTTCTACTCCAATATTACAAAATAAATCTGATCTGTCATATAAGAGCATGAGGTATCTCAGAAAGTTGGTTATTTTTACAAAAACAACACCAGCAGTGTAACCAGCAACCAAACCAACAGTGCAGCACCCCAGCGTCGACTGGACTGAATGTAATTGCACCGTGGCTCACAGAACTGACACGCACAGGTCAAAAGTCAGCAGCAATTACCTTTAGCCCCACCAAGGTGGTGCAGATGAGAGTGGAGTAAACCCTAGGCTGGGTGAACCAACAGAGAGCGGGGTCTTCGCAAGGGTCGGGGTGAGGGCACAAGGTTGCAAAAGCCAATTAGCTCACACATACAAGTAGGAAAGCATCTATTCCATATAGTGGCTGCCAGTGACAAGAGAGCTTTCACCTGGTACAATGTATAAACAGGCCTCAAACATTCACATAAGCTGTGTGTGTGTGTGTTTTTCTCTGTGGTCCTCTCAGGACAGAAGAGCTGTTTTTGGCAGACGTTTTCTGTCGTGGAACGAGGCCAGGCGACTGAGACACTGAGCCTGAAAGTGACTGAAGGTCTGTCCAGCTCTGGCTTCGACAGCAATGCATCATTTGCTCAGGAAAGCAGTTCAGGGGACATTAGTCTCCTGAATGGCTTACTAAAGGATATAATGCACTTATTAGATCCTTGAGACTTGAGGCGATACACTCATCACACTGGATACAATGCACTTTTTGGACCCTGAAAATGAAGTCCATTTTATCTCTGAGTCATACACAGAACGATGGCTGGGTACTGAACTGACCCAACTTTCTAAGTACTGTCCAGTACTGAAAACTGTCAAAAAACAAAAGTTAGTGACAGGCTACTTCACCAGTTGTTAAGATATTTCCTGGTTTTAGGAAATTTATGACTATGCTAGCTGGTTGCCCCATAAGTAGATCACTACATAGTTTGTAAAAATAGTTCATGTTAGTTTCTTTGTTTACTTTTGGACAGATCATAGACTGTATAAGAGAAGTGAATGCAGTCACTGTGACGTCACTCATTTGTTTTGTCTTGTCTGTTTTGAAGCCTTGAGTTTCGCACACATGGGAGAACCCGCTTTTTAAAACCAAACCATAATCTGCTCCTTCTTTTCATTTGACAAAACCAAATAGTGACATAAAGTAATTTTAAAAATGAAAAAGAAACTGATGATAGTAAGTAAACTAAGTCTAAAAATAATACATCAAAATAACTTCACATGGGAGTCAAATCTTAACCCATCCATCCACCACAGCCTGCTTGTGTGTGGACATTTGTACTATGTCTTTACACTATGCAACTTCACTTCCTAAAGCCTTTCTGGCTGAGAGTCTCTCTGGCAGACAGCTTTCTGGGCTTTCTTGCCGAAAACTTTTCTGGCAGAAAGTCCCGAAGCCTAACTTCTGCCATGTATGTGTCTCGCATTGTGGCCATCACCATCTTTGTTTTTTTTTAAATGAAAAATGACCATATTTGGGTAAGAGCGTGGAGCTGGGGAGGTCGCTGTGGTAGTGACTTGTCAGTCACAATGTAGCCATATCATCTATTTACCTTAAATGGGACCATAATTTACAAAATGAACATCGTAAGAAGAGGACTTGAAACAAGCAATTGTGACCATAAATTCATTAGCAAACAGTTTACTGATGTAATAAATCAAGTGAGAAGCAGCGTCATTTTCTCATAGATTTACATACAAATGGACTTCCTTTACACAAGCAGTGGAGTCGCCCCCTGGTGGTTTGTTTGAAATAGTTTAGATTTAAGGCACTTCTGCATTCATTTTTCAGACCCTGAAACTATGTCGACTCCTCTTATACAGTGTATGGGTAAGACTCAGAGACAAGCATTTGAAATAAATTATGTAAAATTGAAACCTGCATTTATTGATTTGTTTTGACCACTTTGGATGCTGCAGAAACAAACTGTAAACACGACTGACGTTTGTAAGTTGATATGGTAACAGCTGCCTTCTTACACATGCAGTAGTTACACACATCAACATTAGAATTCATTTGCAGCCACGTTCCAGACCACCCAATGAATATTTACTCTCCTTTTAGCTCTGTACCCACGCCAGAGGAAAATATCTGCCACTTTAAAGTTTAACTTCTGTATTTTTCAATTTTTGAAACTTGTCCAGTGTTGAACAAGAGCGCTGTAGCCAGTAGAAGCTAAACTGAGCTGCAATGTGATCCCTCTGAGCAAGTGCACTGTCAAAGTATGTCCACAAAAAGTGCTTGTTTTTGCCACTGACAGGCTCAGATTGTTATTGATTTATTATGACAACATTATGGAAGGGATCGCACCAAAACTATGAAGAGTCTTACAATTACACAAACTAACTGATCCAGGCAGCTGTTTAACCAATGGAGTCTGGTTGCTGTGTCTAATGAAACAAAATGTATCTCGCTCTTGGTGGTTTCGTTCATGTCTGTAGCGATCCTTTCCATAATGTTGTCAGACACTTATAATAGTGAACTCATTTGACGGTGCAGTTGCTCAGAGGGATTACGTTGCAGCTCAGTCTTGTTTTTGCCCGCTGCAGTGCTCTCGCTCAGTACTAGAACAATTTCAAAATTTGTGTACTTAATTATTCACTTAGACCCCAGTAGGGTCCAGGTTGAAAACAGCTGTCTTCTGCGGGCGAGAGCGAACACAACCAGTAAAGTCGTGGGCTCTCTAACTAAAATCTCTGCAGCGCTGCAGGGAATTGCAAAGGTAGGTGGTAATTATGTGTGTTTGTCAGTATGAGCAATAGAGTTGGGCCAGGGGATGATGCCTTGTCCTTCACAATGCCTGACAGTCAGCCGCCGCTGAGCCATCTACTATCACTGTGATTTAAAAGCCACCCAGGGTGGGAGGGACAGAGTTCAAAATTAAGATCCAGCATGAGCCAAATGTGGGTACAATTTCTGTTTGCTGTTTAAAATCTTGTTACTGAAAATGCAATAAAAGCTTCGCGAGTAAAAAGCCAATAACTGTAATTTACCATTTAGGACCTTTAGAACTGATGAATAAGGAGTATCTGCCAGAAAGCACAAAAATGAAGAATGAGATTATTACTATGATTATTATTAGGCTGTAACTTCTTGCGCCTGATTCCCTGTAAAGGAAAAAGAGTTTTTCTTCTAAACACATAATTCATATTAGAACATAGTCGCTGAAAGGCTGAAAAGACTGATAACTTTGCAGTACTGAATTCTGGGGTTGGACGGGTGGATTGTATTTCAAGATTTCTAAGTTAAGGATTTTTTGGGTGAACCTGAAACTGTAATATTTTAACTATTTATTGGCTTGCTTTTGCCTTTGTTAAATGCAGTTTTAATGTTCTTTTAAGGCTTCATTTTAATGTATTTCTATGCTCCTGTGAAGCACTTTGAATTGCCTTGTTTCTGAATGGTACTATATAAATAAACTTGCTTTGAAACATGGCTCAGTGACATGCCAGAGCTATTGTCCTCCCAACACTATATAAGCCCAATGAACTGATACATGAACGACTCCCCCTCCCCCTCGTGTCACCCTCCCTAATGGTCAGTTACAAACATACCTCAGTGACTCTCTCAGCCCAGCAGTTCACTTCAGCTCACTTCAGTTCCAACAACACAGTGGGGAAAAAAATACCATCCTGTCTCTGCCCTCTGTCTCCGGTGGGGCCGGGCGATTAATCAAATTAAATTTCAATTATGCTTTTGGCTTCCCACGATCATTAAAACAAGAAAATTGAAATGTTGTGCTGCACGCTTTGGTGGCATGTTGGCTTTTGTCTTGTGTTGTAAATGCAGCTCATCCTTCCTTTCCAGCCAGTTTCGAGTTTCGAGTTTCAGCTCATGTTGACTGAATTTGAAACAACTTGTAGAAGATGACAGAAAGGCAGCTGATAGCCACGTGCCCCATTGTCGATGTAAAGATATTGATAATATTCACTTTAAGATTATTTGGAAAGGTTTAACCATATATTACACTCAAAAGGACACACACACGGACAGCTGTGGACGCCTCAGAAGTGTTGTACTTCAGTTTATACTACTGTCTGAAGTCAGCTTGAAAGACTTTTTCCACACGTGCACAACAGATCACTACATACAGTACAGGATCAACGTATTGGCTGCATTGACAAATCCGCAAGGTCACAGCAAGTTGGCGTTCAATGGATATTCACACAGAGCCCACTTGTACACTCCCAGACACCCCAATATATAGTGCAACGCTATCATGAACGAGAACATTCACATCTATGGGATTAAGACCAAGCTGATTAAAAAAAAACATTCCTCAAAGTAAGATATTGGTACTGACGATACAGAACCTGATTCCTAATTATTTATTCTCATTTTCAAACTTCAAATTTCCTGTTGAGATTAAAAACCTGGTGTTAATGGTAATTTTACAATTACCCTGATCATGTATCATAACAGCCAAACTGTGTCAACATTTCCTAGTGGGTGCATCCTGGATAATGATTACAACAGCTACAACACAGTTATTTTCTAGATACACCTGAGTGCATTAATGCCATTACACAATTTAATATTTCTAATTTGTACCGTGTTGCGCAGCTTAACACAAGGCTGACTGTGCATCCTAATGTGACCAGAATACAGGTCTGCGCCACAGCTCCTGCATCATGCACAGAGGTGTTTTGTCAAATTATGAAAGCATTTTTGTGGAGTATTTGAATGCTTTGTTACATGTCAGAGCACATTTCAATGTTATCACACATACGCAGTGATACACACCGATGGGCGTCACAAAAGCCGGCCGGTGAAAGGATCGGAAACTACAACTCTAGAGAGTTTTCTGATAAATACCTCAGTCACACGAGCTCTGTTTTGATCTTTTGTTTGTTTACAAGCCTCCTTCCCTTCCATCAAACACACACACACACACACACACACAACACACACACACACACACACACACACACACACACACACACTGTGCATTCTCTCTCTCTTACGGGCTACTTCAAGCACTCCTTTGTGCTGGCAGATATCCGGCCACACAATACTGAACTTGCCATGAAGGCATCAACCTCGGCCCATTAGAAGTTGTGCTGGACTGGCTGCACTTGCTCTCATGTACAGACTGATTTTCTGCTCCTTCGCTCTTTTGCTCTGGACTTGTCTGGACATCTGCCAAATTTCACAGTTCCAATGCAGTTTTCTGAGTACGGGCCAGGATGTTTTTCATGAATGTAAACTATATTAGGATGCTTCTGAGGAATCAACATTAATATTTTTTTTTTCTTGCCCAGCAACAAGTGGGTCAGGAATCTACTCGCCTCTATAGAAATATTTTTATTTATTGGAGGATATCAACTAACAATAAAGACATGACTTAACTGTCATGTTTAATCTAGGGCTGCAAAATGTCAGAAAAAGTGAAAAATGCCTTTTTCTCAAAGTCTAAGGTGATGTCTTTAAAGATCTTGTTTTGTCAGTCAGAAACCCAAAGAGATTCAGTTTAATATGACAATAAAAAAAAAGAAAAGCAGCAGCAAAATGAACTTTAAATCTCAAGGGTTTTTTTTTTGTTTGTTTTTTCCAGAAACATTTGGCCTGCATTTCAACAGCAAAATGTCGCCTGCATATGTAAAAATAATCACATCAGTAGCTTGCAGTGCAGATTTGCCTGAATGACATCATATGTGTTATGCAATGATCCGTGCAGAGGAAAACCTGCAGCAGCAGCACTGCTGTGGCAAGTTCATCTGTGTTTGTTCATGCATATACACAAGAGGGAGTATCTATGAGTAATATTTAGGATAAAAATATGGCTGACTTTGACCTCTCGTTATGAAGAATTTTAACACAGGTGCAGTTTTAGCACAGGTAAGCATTTACAGAAATGCTTCTACTTTAAATTATCCAAGCAGTATCAATGACACAGAAGTGTCAGGCTGACAGAGAGCACATGTGTAGACACAAATAAAGATAATTACCTTACAGTTTTCAACAGTTGGTAACTCTAATGTCTCACACTTCTCTTTCACTTTTTCAAAATTCTTGTCACAGTTGGCACAACATATATCACTGTGGGATAAGAACTGGGATGACTTTTTATGCTTTCACACAAAATGCTTTCAACCATCACATCTTTCAGAATTAATGAGCTGTTTTCTCACTCTCAAACTCAACCACCACCAATACTGTGTATTTATACACTGTTTACACACTGTTAAATTTATGTCCAAAACCTAACATACTAAAAAATAAAACTCCCTAGACTCCTAATTGGGCCGTACAGTCAATGAAAGACATGTGTCAACGGGCGGAGAGGTGGCGGGTCAAGTGTGGTTTGCAGCCCATGGTGTCAATTTTCCTTCCACCTTTCTCTCCATTCCTGAAACTCAAAGAGGAATCCTGCTCTTCATGGAGGTGGACAGTTTATGAGCGGCAGCCACATGATCAGATGTCCCTCTTGGACACAATGCATGCTGGATGCCTTGTCGTATATCTGCAGAGGATTGCCAGAGACGGATCAGATCTGACATGCAAAGAGATTCTTTCCAAAGTGTATTACAATAGAGACCATGAGGTGTGAAGTGGATGTTGTATTTCTATATCTGTATCTGTCCTATACAAGTATGCAAAGTGAATATATATGCCTGTTCTCACTACCTACATGTCAAATACGGCAGCTTGGTTAGTGCCCCTTTGTTTCAAACTATCACGCTGTAGGTACCCCCGTAGCGTCTTTTCTGGAGGTGCCCCTCTAATGCCTTAATGTGCTGCGGAAGTCAGGTGACATACTGTAAAGAGGAAGAAAATCCGTGTCTGGAGGAGATGGGGTGGATGTATGGGTCAAACAAGCACAGGGGTTTCACCTAAGAGAGAGGGGCATATGTTTTTAAAGACTTAAGCAACATAATGTAACAACAGGACGTAAGCAACATGATGTTATGTATACAAGTAAGGTACTTATGTACGTAATCTCTAAGAACAGATATCTGCAGAATCTGGAGACAAGGGACAAGATTTTTGCATCGGTGGTGTTTTCTGTTTGTAGTCAATCAATCACATTTGAGCAGCTTTGGTGGAGTGCAGGTAAACTGTGCGTGTGGAGAGGAGAAGAGGTGGACTGCATTAGAATCTCAGAACCCATCTGATATAATCTGATGATAATAATCTGAACGTATAGTATTAGCTTTTTAAAAAATGATCTGCATTCATATGCAGATATCTATTTTTAGAGATGAGCCTCCAACTCCTTTCTCACATCTCAAAGTTGTTAATCAGCTTGTTTTAACCCAAACCGTGATCCTAAACGTGCTCAAGTAACACAAGTTTTGTTTTCTGCATAATAAGTTTTTGTGCCTTTAATTTGAAAGTCTATCTGGACATTATTGCTGATTTGACCACAGAGCCCTGCAAGTACAAAACTGATGCTGGAGGGGTACCTACAGTATCTTAGTTTGAAACTCAGAGCCAGGGAATGAGAACATGCTGCAGCAAATATGTTGAGTTTTGTGATGCAGAACCAGAATTACTTTAGTTACTTTTTTTTTTGCATTTGGAGTTACTGTATGCAAAAATGGCAAAAGAGCCTATTGAATAGAGGTGTTAGGATTTGATTTGATTTTTGGTTTTAAGGTCACTATTCAATTCGATTTTTGATTTAATAATTTTTTTTCAGTCCTGACAGCTCTGCCATCGTTAGACTAATAAGTCTTGATTGGTAAAGATCAGCAGATGATTGGTTTTATGCCCTGACAACTGTCATTTACATTTATACAAATTCTCTTTAAAAGATAAGTCTATATGGTATCAAGAGTGATATAACGGCCGGTAAGCTACGCTGTGTAGGCTTTTTTTAATTCCAACATGACGTAGGTGGGGATGGAGAGTAGGGATGATAACAATTAATCGATGATCAGTTAATCGGTCGTTGAGAATTTGATTGATCAGGTAAAATCTAATGGATCTTCTATCAAATAAACATCTGCAGTATGTAGCCCTTTATGTGTGTAATAGAATACACTCTTAGAAATACGGGTTCCAAAAGGGTTTATCAAGGGTTCTTTGTAAGACTAAGGTTTCTATTAAGATCCATTTTCATCCAAAGAACCTTTTGTAGAAGAAAGAGTTCTTCAAGGATTGTTGAAATCCTTGAAGAACTCTTTCATCAAGGGTTTGTCAAAGGTTCTTTGTACCATAACATAAAATGGTTCTCCGTAGAACCATCTGGGTTGACTCTATATAAAACCCTTGGAATATGAAAACGTTCTTGGTAGAACCCCCTGGTTGGGTTCTTGTTAGCACCCTTAGAAGGGTAGAAAGGTTCTGGATAGAACCTCCAGAGAGGGTTCTAGGTATAATACTTTATGTTGGGTTCTAGGCAGAACTCTTTGAAAGGGCTCCAAGGGAACGTGTATGAAAAGTTCTAACAGGGACCAAAAATGGTTCTCCTGTGGGGACAAATCGAAAAGCCCTTTAAGCTGTGGAAATAACGCTGTGATTAATCAGTTAATTGATTATTAATTTTACCTATGATCATTAAGGAAAGACCTCACAATTTGCAAAGCTAAGACCCTAGAGAGAAGAATCACAGATTATGGCTTTTCGATGCGATTTTTGAAAATGAAAGCTTATTTTGATCAATTTTTGATTTACTATTGAAATTGTGACACCCCTACCATTGAAATATACACATTTCTACATTTCTGATTAATTTTTGTGACACACAGTACACTGTGAGCAAACACTATCCATGCAATAAAGAAATGATCTTATTTTTGTCACAACAGAATCATGGTAAATGCTGAATAAACAAAACAAAAGGTTCTTTTATAAAGACAGTAGTGAGACTTATTGTAATGCTACTTGTTTTTGGTGATTTTTGTGGTCATTATATGTTGGCTGACAAATGTTGTCAGTGTTCGGGTACAAGATTTGATTCTAAGGTGTGTATGAGGTGTTTTTGTTGCACTCTGGATGAGAGATTATCTGTTGTGCTATACTGTGTGTATGAAAAAAAAACTAATTAATACATCAAAAGAAATTTTTACTCTTTTCTTTTTCTTCGTTTTTTACAATTCTTCCCCCTTGCCGTCATAAATGTGCAAAAAGCCCATTAATGTATCTTTGTTTAGTTAGCAGCAGTTTTATCTTCTGTATGTTCTTTGTTGTGGTTATTGTTGTGTTATCTTCAATATGTTTGTGCTCTAGTCTTATCTATAACTGATTTCCTGCAGCTCAAACAACCCAATTTTCCTATGAGGATCTGATCTAATCTCAACAAAAAATCACACAGAGCACACAAAGCACACACGTTTGTGTGGAGAAAAAAGTTAAGTTAGAATAAGTTTGTGTAACACGTCTTTTTTCTTCTGTGGGGAATGCAGAGCCTAGTGGAGGTGTGTCTCACATCAAACACACAGAGCAGAGTAAAAGTTCCTGTGTAAACAGATGAAATACCTATGGCGAGGCATGTTTTCCGTCTTCACAGGGGTCCTATTGTTTGATGAAGAAGCATTTTAGGAAATTATGCAAGGACTGCTGCAATAGGTGACTGAACAAGTGGGACAGGGAAACAAAGTCCCTTTTGAGTTTTGTTTCCTGCCCCTTTTTTGACGCTGCAGAGAAATTATTGGCTTTTGTCTATAAACAATAACAACGCATTCTAGCTTCATCATAAATCTTTTTTTAATGCATTGTCCCTCTCTTGCAAACAAGAAATTGATTGATAAAAAACACCGTTGTTTAATTGAATATGCTCAAGGAATCTGCTGCTACAGCCACAGTTTCCTCTAAGGAGCTAGAATTTAATTGTTTTTTTCATATTTTTTAAAGATTTTAGAAGAGTATCCAATTTTCCATCCATCCATTTTCCGTAACCGCTTGTCCTGGCGTGTCGCGGGGGGGCCAGAGCCTATCCCAGCTGGCGTTGGGCGAGAGGCAAGGTACACCTTGGACAAGTTGTCAGTTCGTTGCAGGGCTGACACATAGAGACAAACAAGGGCAACTTAGAGTTACCAATTAACCTGTTATGCTGCATGTCTTTGGACAGTGGGAAGAAGCCGGAGTACCCCAAGAGAACCCACACGGACACAGGGAGAACATGCAAACCTGCCCCAGCCACAACCTCCCCAGCCCCCCGGCCGGCTGGGGGATTCAAACTCAGGACTTTCTTGCTGTGAGGCGACAGTGCTAACCACTGCACCACCGTGCCGCCCTAGTATCCAATTTTGATCGACCCAATCGATTATTCTGAAGGAATTTTCTTTGTGACTTGCCAGTACAATCAAAACACATCAGAGGCATCATGACCTTAACCCTGTCACATGCATTCCAGAGATAGTTAAAAGCCTTTAAGCGTTAATAGTATTTCTAAACCCCATGTCTCCTTCATTTGGAGCCATTTTGTGCTGTCAACATGTTCTTTCCCCTCTAACCCCCGCGGTGCTGCAGGAAGGTGGTTGTAATCATCAACGTATCTGAAGCGTGATTGGAGCAGAGAAGGTGGAGGCTCGACGGAGGGCTAGAGAGAGAGCTGGATGTGAGGCAGGCAGGCAGTAACAGAGGAGCTGCTCTGCTACTCTGTCCAACAGCACGGAGAGCTGACCTTGAGGGGAATGGGGAAAATTGACAGGGGGGAGAGCGGTAACAAGGGCCAGCTATATATCAGGGAGGCAATTTGGAGCGGTTTATCCGATGAGGGTCAATTCCTGCTGCAGTACCATAGATCAGAGTTTTCCAGCCTGAGCTTTGCCTTCATGGGGAGAGGTTAGGATGGATCCATTTTTGAATGACTGAGCCGCTGATCAAGCCCAGGCAAATCATTCACACAAAACATGGAGGAGTGGGGTAATCATGAGGATTTGTGATGCAGGAAAACGTGCATCAGCAGATTTATCTCCTGCTATTTGTGGCCTTGCTGCTCTGGCTCTGGTCCAAATCAAATCTTCTTTAAGAGGCAATTTCACAATGTTCCTTTCAATTATTTTACAAATCAAGGACACGGAACAGGTTATTATCTAGAGGATACAGGCATTAATGTTATTATTATTACCAGCGATAAAAACGAACACCATCATTTGTGACCAGAGCACATTCCTCCCTGTATACACTCTTAGAAATACAGGCATTAATAGAACCATAAAGGTTCTTCAGTTTGTCCCCACTGGAGAACCCTTTTTTGGTTCCTGGAAGAACTGTTAAATAAAGGTTCCACTTGGAATCTTTTCAGATTCTATTCTACCTAGAACTCAAAATAAAGGGTTATACCTGGAACCATCTGTGAAAGGTTTCACTTAGAACCCCCTTTTGAGAAGTTCTACAGAGAACCCTTCTATGGCGTGATGTTTCCACCTAAAACCCTCTCCGGGGGTTCTATCCGGAACCTTTCTACCTTCTAAGGGTGATAACAAGAACCCAACCAGGGGTTTCTTTCTGCCAGAAACCCTTTTTACATTGCAAGAGCTTCATCTAGAACCCACCAAGAGGGTTCTAACCAAGAACACTATTATATTCCAAGGGTTGTATCTAGAACCCACCCAGGACTTCTACCAAGACCTCTTTTATATTCCAAGTGTTTTATCTGGAACTCACAAGAGGTTTCTACAAAAAACTCTTTTATATTCCAATGGTTTAATCTAGAACCCACTCAGGGGGTTCTACTGAGAGCTCTTTTGTACTCAACCCTTGATGAAAGGGATCTTCCATGATATCAACAATGAAAGAACCCTTTTTTCCAAAGCAGGTTCTTTGGATGAAAAGGGTTCTTAATGGAACCCTTTGGTTTAGAAAGAACCTTTGACAAACCCTTTTTTCAAAAAAAGAAAAAAAAAAGGGTTATAGAAGAAGCAAATGTTTCTGATAGAACTTCTTCAGGAAGAACCCTTTTGGAACCTTTATTTCTAAGAGTGTAGAAAAAACATCAAAGATCTGAACTAAATCTGTCTCTGCATTTCGCCCCAGTGCCAAGAGAGAGTAATTCTACAGATGCCTTTACTCCGTGTCTGACCTTTTCTATAGCTGCTTCTATTTTGGATCACTGTCTCTCCGCACCTCTGAGACTGGCCAGATGGCAGGTCTATTGAGTGATAAAATTTGAGAGACAAGAGCACTGTTACACCATGAGACTCTTTGGCTCGGGCCCCAGCTTCGGCGGAGGCTGGAATGAGCACATAACTCCGGCACAACATTTGAATTTCCTTTCATTATCTCCTCCTGCGTGGCCGACAGACTGAGCCCGCTCATATGCTCTACAGTTGTTACAGAGAGGCAAGTCAATATAATGAAGACTGTGAGTTATGTAGGACATCCTCATGCAAACTGTTCCAAACTCAATGGACTATTGTGTAGGATCTGAGGCTTTTCTACAATAAAACTCTCATTGTAAAGCAAACTTATGAGACTCATATACTTAAAAATAGATGAATAAGTGGGGACATCTTGTGGAAAAAGTTTAATTTGCACCATGTTGATGTTTCCAAACCCGAAACTGGAGGAAATAAACTGCAAATGTAATTTTAACCCCACTAATCCTTCATTTTTTCTTATCCCCAGTTATGATCTGCATCACACGCTTATAGGTGAGTAAGAGGGTGTAGCTTCGCCCTTCATTCCCTGACTAAAATCCTGACGGAAACTGCTAAAGGAGTAGTTTCAAATCTATATGTTTGATTTAATCAGTTTGCCTTTGTCTTTAAACCGGTTATGGTTGCAGGACTTTAAAACAGATATCAACTGGCAGTTAGCATGGTCAAACAGCTTTCATTCTTCAAAGAATCCAGATCATTAAATTACAATTGATTAATGATTTACATTTAAGTTTTACTGAAAAACGAGCCTTGCAGTTGTATGCCTCCGCCAACCAGTGAAGTCGCACTTTAAATCCACGTTTATGGTGAAGACTTTGAAGGAATTTAATAAAAGGATTTTTGTCACGTCACACTTCACAGGAGCTAGCTCAATGTCCAGTTTATTTTAAAAAGATTCTCCTCCTACAACATTGGACAGTATAATGATGTCATACTAAATGATGCGTGTTTGTTCAATTGCCAGGATAACTTATATCTTAAAGTTAACAACAATTTACAACAATTTGAGAATGTTTTATGCCACAGCAGACAGCCAACACTACCAACATACTGTTGAAATTTCCCACCAGGAACTCGAAAATTCCAGCTTTCCAGTTCAAGCTGAGCACATAATGTATGAAAACTGCAAGGAGATGAAGAAGGACACCAGCGAGACAAGTGGATCTGTCTGTCTGTTTCTCATTGTAACAGGGACTCCAGTCTGCAGAGTAGCCTGGCTTATACACTTCATGCTTCATGATCGCAGAAAGTATTTATATCACAGGCCCTCTCTACTACGAGTCTCTAATCAAACTTTTTTTAATTAGCTGACGACACGAGAACATGAGCATGTGTGTGAATATGCACTGTTTTTGATGAAAAATGAACTTTTCTCATCAATCAGCCAAGTTGCTTGTAAATGTTTTTTTTGCCTGCTTAGTGGAGCAAATCTACTACACACTTGGATATTTTCCCAACATTTGGTTGCTGCTAACTTTGTGCCCTGGGTGCTGGCATCAGATGAAAAGTCATGGGATCATCAAAGCTGTAACAAATCATGCTGAGGAAAGGCTCAAATGTGTGTACCAAATTTCATGGCAATTCATCTAATAGTTGTAAAATAGATGTCACTAAAAACCAAAAATGTGAGCTTGCTGATGGCTGTAGATGAAAGGTCAGAGGCTGGCCAAACTCATTAGAATTCGTCCTCTGGGAACTGTGAAGCTAAATTTCATGGATATTCATGAACTGACATTGTCATTCTTAAAGCCCTGCCACACGTGACTAAAAATAATTCTGACAACAGTTGACATGACCATGTTTTACACGTTGCAGCAGCTATTTTTCGGGGTGAAGTGCCTATCTAAGCGCTGTACAGTTCTAAGCCCCTTTCTATGCTATTATAATTCAAATCTCATCATTGTGTGACTGCTTGGGTCAATGACTCATTCATTCTAGTTAGGTGTTGGATTAAATGCATCCATTAGTGTCTTTGCAATGCCATGGCAACACCACAAGCATTTATCCCGAGTTTAGTAAATCCATTTATGCATGAATTCATAACTATATAGCTTTGTCAGCTCGAAGACTGAAGTATATATACTGGTTAATACCTAACGAAAGCACAACAAACAGAATCAGAGCCAGAAATGGTTGGATGAGCTGGGCTACATTACCATGGAGATCATGGAGGAATATTTATGCAATGTGATTCGAGTTACAGTCGGTTCCCTGCTTATAGTCTACAGGATTTTCACTGTATGCCATCATAAAGCAGATATACTACACAGTCGACAATGCACTTTCGCATCTTATCTGTGCTCTGCTCATTTTCCGCTTGAGGAAGTTGGGAAAATTGACTTAGAATTGCTCCATGCAAAGTAGCTGCATTTCCCACTCACACTGTTAGACACAGGGCATCAGAGTGTGGCGCAGGTATGCACGGCTTTTCAACAACGCCAGGAGACCCAGGGCGTCCGTGCTGCAAATAAAAACCATCAGCACTCGCGCTCTCATTAATGTACTGAAGTGTATGGAGGAATTTAGGATGCAGCCTCTTCCCCTTGGAGACGCATAAAAATGCTGTGTATGCTTGAGTAAAATAATGGATTATGCAGCCAAAGCAGCACTTGGTCTCCGTCTGAAACACAATTTGTTGACTATTTAGAAAGGATGACACAGGCTGTCCTTTTCTTGGACATGTAGCTGCACTTCTTTTGATATAAAATGTAATCTTAATATATACTACAAATCCCTATGTTGCACTTCATTTGAACAGCCCACTCTTTACACCCTGCACAGCAGGGTCAGCACAGTAATTTGATTAAAATCCTTGAAAATATCACAACACACACACACACACACACACACACACACAACAACAACAACAACAAACAGAATACAGTATATGGCCCTTTTGAATTTTTCTATGGCCCTCGAGAGGCTGTCTGAATATCAGGCTGACATGTGCGTGATGATGATAAAAAAACTGAGATATTTATCTATGAGCTACTCTGAGACATCTAAACCAATCAAAAAACAGTAATTCAAAAGCTTTTTTCCTTGGAGCCCCCATACTTGCATCTACAAACCCCAATTCTAAAAAAGTTGAGACGTGTAAAACATAAATAAAACTGAATGCAATGATTTGCACAAACTTTTCAACCTATATTCAACTGAATACAAAACAAAGACAAGATATTTAATGTTCAGACTGATAAACTTTATTGTTTTTGTAAATATACACTCATTCTGAATTTGATGCCTGCAATACGCTCCAAAAATATTGGGACAGGGACATATTTACCACTGTGATACATCACCTTTTCTTTTAACAACACTCAGTAAGTGTTTGGGTATTGAAGACTCTAATTGTTTAAGTTTTGAAAGTGAAATTCTTTCTCATTCTTGCCTGATATACGACTTCAGGTCTTCAACAGTCCAGGGTCCCTGTTGCCGTATTTTGTGCTTCATAATGCGCCACAAATTTTCAGTGGGAGACATTTTTGGACTACAGGTGGGTCAGTTTCAAACTCAAACTCTTTTACTACAAAGCCACACATGTAGAACATGTCTTGATATTGTCTTACTGCAATAAGCAGGGATGTCTCTAAAAAAGGTGCTGCATGGCAGCATATGTCGCCGTATGTAGCTTTGAGCATCAATGGGGCCTTCACAGGTGTGACAGTTACCCATGATGCCATGGGCACTAACACACCCCCATACCATCACAGATGCTGGTTTTTGAAGTTAGTGCTGGTAACAATCAGGACGGTCCTTTTCTTCTTCAGCCCAGAGGTCACAATGTCCATGATTTCCAAAAAAACAATCTGAAACGTGGACTCGTCAGACCACAGCGCACTTTTCCACTTCGTGTCAGTCCATCTCAGATGAGCTCGGGCTCAGAGAGGTCAGCGGTATTTCTGGGTGTTTTTGATATATGAGTTAACTTGCATTTGTAGATGCAGCAACAAACTGTGTTTACTGACAACGGTTTTCCAAAGTGTTCCCAAGCCATGTGGTATCCTTTATTTTTTAATGCAGTACTGCCTAAGGGGTCAAAGGTCACAGGCATTCAGTGTTGGTTTTTCAGCCTTGACTCTTAGTGCAGAGATTTGTGCAAAATCTCTGAATCTTGATACTATATCATATTTTGGGTTGTAAACGGTGAAATCCCCTAAATCCCTGCAGTTTTGTGTCAAGCAACGTTAAACTTTTGGACTAATCGTCCATGCAGTTTTTGTTGAACCTCGCCCCATCCGTGCTTGTGAACAGCTGAGCCTTTCATGGATGCCCCGTTAAACTCAATCATGATACTGTCACCTGTTACCAATTAACTTGTTTACCTGCTGAATGGTCCAAACAAACATTCACTTTTACAGGTTTTTGTTGCCCCTGTCCTGTCTTTTTTGAAATGTGTTGCAGGAATCAAATCAGAATGAGTGTAAATTTACAAAAAACAATAATTTTATTTTAGTTATTAATTTTTCATTTTAGTTTGATTCCGTTTTTTTTTTGTTGTTTGTTTGTTTGTTTGTTTTTACCTTTTACACAACACGTCAACTTTTTTGGACTCTGAGTTGTAAGATAGATAAGAGATACAGCATTAAGAGGAAGTCAAATCATGGCCAGTTTTCTGTCAGTTTCCCTGAGGGCTCAGAAGTATATCTGTGAACAAGATACTGTGTAAGTTATTTGTTGCCATTAATTGACAAAGTATTCTGTGTGGCCCACAAACCCCCAGTGATTTTTGTATTGGCCCACTTGCTATTGAAAATGAATAGCGCTGCACTACAGTATCAGTATGTACCAGCTCCCTGTGCAGTGTGTGTTTCACGTCCTTTTCAGCTAAAGAGTGGTAGCATGCAACACAGCCTCATCCATCATAATAATTTCACATTTTTCAGAGAATAAAAATGCTAATTCGGAGACAAACGCGGAGTAAACAAAGTTCTGAAAAAGTGAAGAAGCCTATAACACGATACCATTTGCATTTCATACATCTGTTCTTATGACAGGTACATACAATCCTTTATTTCCACCTTACACAACTTTCTCTGAATGCTAATTTGGCCTCACATCAGAAGCTTTGTCACAAAAGGTATGTAGGCCTCTGACTGTCTGAAAAGCTCCTAATGAATAATTAATTGGTGCCACCGCAGTTAAGGCATAATTTACTTCAACATTTCACAGTGATTTTATTAAGGACTGCGGCTCGGCCGGCCGGTCAAGTTGGAATCCATGCAATATTCATCAGAGAAAAGATACATGGGACAGCAGCTCATAGCCGGAGGATTTATTCAGGAAAAACAACAATGACATCAACAAATCCCTCCCTCTTATAGGAGCCAGGCATGCTTCACGGCTCTTCCAGCCTGTGCGAAGCGGATTTGTGGCAACCTTTTTGCAGGAAGCCAAATGGGTTGAGAGGAGCTGTTCTCATACCTCATAATGCTACGGTGGCCTCCAGGGAATAAGGCAGCAGAATGAAGGAGCAGGGCAGGAGAGCAGTGAACGCACCACCATCCTGTCCTGGCAGGATGTATGTGCGATCCATACTGTATGAGCCAAAAAGTTACCAGTTACCCAGGACATTTTTACACATTCAGGACTAGAATACTGTTTACTACTATTGCTACTACTACTACTACTACTACAACTGCTGCTGAGAGGTGGAAAAGTATTCAGATTATTTAGTCAAGGAAACAACGGATACTACAAGAACTGTAAGAATACTCCATTACAAGTACAGAAGTAGTTTTTAACTCCTTATCAGTCTCAGTTTATTACTGATGCCTCTATGTGAACTACCAAAACAAACAAGATCAACCTGACTGTTTTTCTGTATAGTTATTCTTAATGTGCGCCACCGTGGCAGCTTTTCTGTGAAATCAGATGAAACGAGTCTGTGTTTACATTTCCCAGACAAAGTCACGTGACTATGTGGAGATTTTTATTTGGATAATTTTATTTTTTGATGTTATATTTTCTGGTTATCACATTGTAAACACTACTGCTTTTGTCCACAGGGGACAAAATCAACACAATATGAATGTACCTTGTATGAACTTTATTATTGCAAGTATAAGTATGAAGTAAGTAAGCAGAATGGTCTCTGTCATATTATTATATTATATTACTGGATCATTATCATTGATTTCTTTAATGTTAAAGTTGGTGAAGCTCATTTAAACTACTTTATATACTGCTGGGTAGTTAAATCTTTAACAATTTATCATGTTTCTACCAGCTGCAACAACATGTGCCTGAATATAATACAGTATGTACACTTAAACAGATAAGACTTTTTTAGGTGGGTCCATTTGAATTGGTTAAAATACCTTATGTTGATCCTGTCCACAGCAGTACATTGTCTCATGATGGCAAAATGTTGTCCTGGAGAGACCTACTGTGTGTACAAAAGTGGCTTTGAGTACTTTGTCAGGTGTTTATATGTCTGTGTTAAATGGGAATACTTCAGTAAACTACAAGTACCTCAAAAATGCAGTACTTGAGTAAATGTGCTTAGTGACTTTTCACAACTGCTGCTATTTCTACTATTAATACTACTACTGCTACTGTAGTAACTCAAGAAATCAAATCAGGTTTGCATGAGTAAAACTTAACTGTGCAGTCTGTCTCTCCTGAAAATATAGACCCTTTTACAGTCTGTAAACAATGAGCAAGCTTGGCAATGGAAGTATGGTGGACCACAACAGCTTGTCAATGGGCGCTGCACACAGGAGCGGTTTTGATTGCGTCCAGTCAATGACGTTTAATACCTTGCAGCCACAGACGCCTCCGATTGCTCTGAAACGGTCATGATCCTGTTGGAATTCTGAACAACTTAAGTCGACAAGTGGAATACTGTTTCTGACATATAATCTACACAACAACCAGACATTTTGGTGCTGGTCAAATGTTTATTTCAACATTTGCAGCTTGATAACTTGTCTGGATGACTGGGTGAGATCGTTATTTCTGTAGCTAAAATGTGTGTCCAGCTTTTTAATGACATTGGCTATAAAAGGGTCTATTAGCTATTTAGTTTTGGTAGATAAACACGACAGAGTTTTAAAGTCCAGATGAAATGGCATTTCAAGAGTATGATCTTCTGTATTGTGATGTATTTCTGAATCAAACGGGGGGAGGGGGGACAGGATATAATGTTGAGAGGAATTTGATTTGAAGGTTGAAAAGTGGGTGTGTCATAATCCTATGGACCGTACCATTTTAATATAATGTGATGTGAAAGGTTTTATCTTGACTTTAAAAACTCTTGTCTACATATAGTATTATGAAGACAAAGCCAGCTTAAAGGCCATTTTTGATACACTCGAACAAGTATGAGGTGGATTATTATAGAATGAATAAATAAATGTCATCTTTACCTCTTTACAGTAATTGCTGTCTCTCCCTTTGGTGCCTAATTTAGGCTCTGCACAGATTTATTCTCTCAGGCATCATCACGCTACTTTACATATTTCCTTTATTGTGCATTTGCTCAATTGTTTACTCTATTTTTCATAGTGCCAGACTACCTTCAGAGAATTTCACAAGCATTTTATGTATATAGTGGGTATTTTTGCCTTATAGGTTTTTTTTTGATGACTGTGTCTGTCTCACATGGGTGCTTGTCTGGCTCACATCTTGTTGGTCGATATTTTGCTTAATTAAATACTTGGGAACTTGCAGACTACCACTGTTTTTACATCTTATGACACTGTGTTTGTCCTGCAGTGGCACAGCAGTGTACCCCACAGAACTGTTACCAACATGAAGTTTTAATATTGTAGCTCTATTACAATACAAACTACACTAAAACTAATAATTGCATAATATAGCATCAGTAACTGTCTTTTATTTTGCTTCTTCTACCAAATCCAGCTTCAGTTTTCCTGTGTGGGATCAATAAAGTTTATCATATCTCATCTTATTTTCCAGAGTGATAAAATTGATGTCCAACAAGTCTTTTTTTAAAGATCTGTGGTGATCAATCGAATCAAAAGCTGATCTGAATCCTTATTTTGTGAGACAAACAAAGGACCAAACGCAGCTTTATGACTGACTTGCATTGCTTAAACAATCCAAACCCTCTATATAAAGGAAGCACCACAGGCCAGAACAGTGTTTTAATGCAGCGAACATCTGTATGCAGGCAGGAGAGGTTCGGAAGGCAGGAGGGATGAAATATTCATCAGTTGCTGTCTTTTGACAATGAAGCTACATGACAATGGTCTCACTTTCAAATGTCTGAGGTGCACAAATCCAAAAGGGAACTTACCTTACATAATTTCTGCTTGTTTCATTCAGCGCTCGAGTGTCAAAGCAAAGTAGACACTCAAAATTCAACAGCACAATTAAATGAGAGGTTGGTGAATCAACGTGATAAAAAAAAAAAAAAAAAAACACAGTGCCCTTGAAAGAGGCTCACCTACAGAGAAAAAAAAAAACATATTGTATGTAAATATGGGGAAAGCAGCCCATGAATATTTAATTTTCAGGCAATGTAGCACAGAAGATAAAAATAATGTTCCCTTCAAGTGAGGACCCTCTTTATGAAATCGGGGTAAAAGCTATTCTGTGTTATCAGATTTCCTATGAAGCCGGGCGTTTCTTTTGAATTGCATCATCTTTTATTTAAATGTCAGGATCGCGCTCTCTGCTGCTGGTGTTAGATGATGACTCCTGCTTTTCACAGCCTGCTGACATCAGGTGGATGAAGTAGACCCGAGGAGCAGATTTGATTGAACTTGGAACACCAAAGGTCATTGTTAAAAAAATGCAGATTCTTCACATTTGATGTATTGAGGATTTTTTACTCCATATAGGGGATTGTTTCCTTTCAACAATAAAGATGATATTCTGTACAACCTCATATCCGCTCAATGTCTGATGTCAACAAATGACAGGATGGATCTAAATCTGGATCTCTGGTAATCTCTACTCTAAAAACTCTTTCTAAAAACACTGATAGACTGTCTGATATGATTTGCCTGATTCCAGACCTTCAAATCTGCCCACTCCACCGAGTTGAGTGAATGTGGAAACGGAGTGTAACAAGTTGACAATTCAGTCTGTTACCAGGCTATTAAATGATACCTCACTGCCTCCTGCATATGAGTTTTTAAAGGTCAGATTAATAGACAACAAATAGTTGCCAGGAACTAATGAAGAAGACATGTGAGGTGAATTTCATCCTTCATATTTATCTTATCAACTAAATTCTAACTCTAGAAACAACAAAACAAACAAAAATCAAGTCAGACAGGTCAACCTTGAGCCTCAACCTTGAAAAACTAAACAAAAAAAAAGCAATTCCAACTCAAGTTAAACTTAGTGACACTAACTATTTTTTGTGCTTTCAATAGAGGTGTGGAAACGTCTCAATTCTCAGATGCATCGTGATGTCTGTGTGGAAGTTTCTGCATCAGTGCAGTGACACAAAAATGATGTCGGTTGTTGATTTTCTGGCCTATGTTGGACAATAAAGTTGTAAAGTTACGTGGCTACATTGCGACGTCGCTCTGTTGCATTGAATTGTGGATGAAGGATGAAGGCAGAGATCATCAGTGAGTGATAAAAAAAATGCATCCAGTATTTTGAGAGCAGACATCTGTGCACATTTCAGATTTTATGAACTTACTGGGAAGCACAGACTTGACAAGATGCACGCTGTGTGTAAAATCTGCTTGACAAAACTTAAATATAGAGGCGTTAATACCATGCATTTGAGGAATGACGTTAGCGCTTTTCAAACTGAGCTAGAGGTGCTTTCAATTTTGCCGTTCAACTCTGAATCCCTTTTTACACTAGACAAAAAAAACCCAAAACATTAACGCCCACTAACATCTGACTTTTGTATTTAATTGCAAAGGCTACAATTGAAATTCATTCCCAGGTCACAGGTGTTTATCGGCTCCAGCTCTGACTGGCAGTGATAGAAACAGGACACCCGGGTGCACATGCTAATTTTCACCCCTTTTCAGCGGAGGCAATGTCAGTAACTATTGTGAGTCTTTTGCTCATTTTTCATACACGTGCTGTTTGGCTTGGCTTGATTTAACTTGGTGCGTCAGCCCAGCACAGTGGAGTTTGCACCCGCTTAAAGGTGTGTATTTATTTAATAAAATCCCCCCGTTATTTTGTTATTTATAAGCTTTTATTATGAAGCAGCAAAATCAAGAAATGTTAAGTTTTCATCAGCAGTTACTTAACAACTCCTCTACAGCTGAATGTGAACATGAAACAGTACAATAAAGCAGATTTCTGAATGTACAACCCGTGACACAGGAGAGAAACTTAACTTCAAACCACAGAGATTCAGTTAGAAGCTACAGGAATACTGAGAGGTGAAGACAGACTTTTAAAAATATCTTTCTCTCTGCTCTCCTTCACAGACATGAGTTCAGTCTCGGCTTTCTGGCGCACATAAAAAACAAAACAAAACAAAACAAAACAAAACAAAAAAACCCAGAAAGGCAAACTCTACTGGCAATGGGAAATGGATCAATCGCCTATTTATAGCTGGTCTACAAATCTTCAAAAAACCTGCCCATATGTGCTAATTTTGGTGTAAAATGGCACAAGAGAGGGAAGTCAATCACCCAGTCTGTGGCAGCTGTCATAGCTAAGGAGGTAAGATGAATCACAGACACTTCTCGGTCACATAGATACTAGAGTTGAAAAGATGCAGCTTTTTTATATTATAGACTGTTGCAGTGTTTTAAAACACTTTCTAATAAAAAAGTATGCTCATATTTACGTGAATGCTTGCATTAACTGATGAAAACAGACATGTGCAGTAATATAGAAAATTTAGGATGAGATACACTGATGCATAGAGAATCATTGTGCATTCAAATCATTGACAGATTAATTGCAATCAAAGTTTGTTCAATTTTTATAGAGATGGGTGTGTTGTCATGCAAGCTCGGTAGCTGTTGTGAGTTCATGCAGAGCACTCTTAAGACTGTAACTTCATGAAGTCTATGTGAAATGGTAAAAAGGCAAAAAAAAAAGAGTCATATACCAGTAAGCATGTGGTGGTTGGTGCTCTTAAAATATCAAAATGAGTCGGTAACTCACTAGTTTATCTAAAAAGAGAAAGAAATCCACAGGGATTACTGTAATAAAATGTTTTCTGCCTTGCCTCATATGGGATGTTGTTATTAAAAATGCCCTCTCTGAGACCTACTACTGCTTTTAAATGGTCTTTTCTGAGTTTTGGGGGGAACTGAAGAGATAAAGACTCCAGTCTATATCCTTTCTAAGAATTTATAAACTAGAATCTGTTGTTATCTTTGCAAAGAAATTGTGCATTGTGGTGGAAAGTTAGGATTTGGAACCCTTGTGATGAATATGACAACATCTATAGGCAATCCTTTATTCATGTCTTTGTTTTAGGAGCAAAGATGCTTATATAAAAAAGGTCGTGCGCTGCTGGCCGGAGATGTCAGTGCTGATGCAAAACTTGCATGTGGTTTTGCAATTGCAGTTCCCATGAGTCCAGTGCAAACAGTACAAGCGGTTCTCGCTTGGTCGGTTCTACAAGAAAGTTCTTTCTCCACAAATCACAAATGTTGACAAGCGTACAACAATTATGGCTTTGTTTAATAAGGATGACTGTCTGGAGCATATATTATGTAGTTTATGGACTGTAGAAATAAAAGGTTCCACTACGCAGCAACTGAAAGTTAATGTGTTGTTCATTACAGCAGCCAGTAGATCATGAGATGTTCTCCAGTATGCACACATGCATATGGGATTTTAATGCAGGGGAACTAACAACTCAATAAATCCAGTGTTTTATTTAAAGCTGCACCAGGGAAGATTTTCATGTAAACATGCACCAGCATCATATACTGAAAATAGACTGCAACAAGTCCCTTCCAACTGCACAAAACATACTTTACCCTAATTTATCAATTCTGGTCTGTAAGAAATATGTTCTGCACACTAGAAGTGTATGAATGTTTATGGTTAACAGTTGGGTGGCACTCTGCCCCCCTCTTGTGGCACTGATGTCTCTTTTTTTTGTGCTGCAATGCACTTTCAGGTCAAACTATCATTTCACCTCTGCCACAGTCCTCACTACAGGTCACACCAGCATTTGTCACTTGTTCCCATGTTGTGTCTTTGTTGTTAACAGATTATCAATATTATCACATTTACAGGTTTTTACAACCGCTAACATCCTTTTGTCCAATCTGTAGTTATATTTTCAAAACTCTAAACACAATTAGCACAACATTTGTCTGTTGTGACCATAACATGAACATAATTCATGATGGTTTTTTTTTTACAGAATATGCAGTCAGGTCACATGTTTCTAAAGTGCTTAAATTTTCTTAACATACAAACACTACCCAGTACCAAAATTATGGATCTTTCTTGCCTTATTTACAAATGCTTACAGCATACCAGAAGTGAAAACAAAATGTTCTAAACTAAATATAGTGTAAAGGAAAGAAAGGAACAGCACTGATGCTGCTGTTCTACTGAGACTGTGCTCAGGTAGAAGATCACTGATGTACTCCTGATGAGGTAACAGCACCTCAGTGGATGAGAACATGTGGCCAAATGCTGAAGATCGTACAGTTTAGAACAGGACAAGTATTTTGTTTTTAACACATTTAGAACCAAAGGCCATGCATGTCGGATTTTTTATTTGTCACTGGCAGCCATTTCATGCTGCTAATGAAGTTTTTACTGCAACAGTCCTGTCACTATTTTTTCTTCTGTTCATTCTATAAAGATGACTCATTCTCTCTCAGATAGTATGTCCCCAGAAATCCACGTTCGCCACTGGTGCTAGGATTGACTATATGTTCGTTTGGAATAGAAAATGTGTGCTAGTGTTCAAAAAGAATGATTTAATAGTGAGTTAGATCTGTGTACATAGAAAAAGTTTTTTTGCATTATGAAATGTTAAGTTTGTATTTAATGAACAAACTGTAGTTTTGAGTGGAAAATTCATCATTTGGCTACTTGTGTTGAGTGATGAAGGTGTGCTGCTGTGTAAAGAGTTCAGAAAAAGTGTCTCACATGTAGGTAAACCCTTGATAGTAATGGTAAAAGACTTAACAATACTTACACCTCACCGTTTGTGAAATTTGTATTCCTTTTCTTTCTCTTCTTGCTCCAAATTTTAAAACAAGTTGTCAATTTAGGACTAACCTTTATAAAGCGATGTTGCTTAACGATATACAGTGATTTGGGGTTCGTCTACCCTCAATCACAGTCATGCAGTGAGCTAAACAGACGTCTGGTGAAGGTTAAGCAGACGTCTGGTAAATTGTGAAACTGTGAAAACAATATTGGACAGTAAATTTGATCAAAGTGATTACAAAATATAAAACAATGAGATCTATTTAATCCATGGAACCAGAAAATGTTCGTCATTAGCATACACTGAGATGGACGCTGAATGATTGATTCACCATCCAATAAAGACATCCCTTCTAAAAATAGTTACAAAATGAATGTTGATGTTATGCGGATGTCTGGGATGTTACCTGGCTGTCAGCCTGACGTCCTAGCGATGTTGAAATTCATTACCACGAATGGGGCTATCCAGGTATTCTGCTAAACTTTATGCACTCAGTGTGCAAATCTAAAAATAGTATGACTTCAGTTTCAATCTGCGTGGGAAGGGACTTAAACCCCAGTCTTCTCAGTGAAAGTCTGACTGCCTTATTCACCACAACCTGCACATGGACTTTGTTGCTCTTTATACTATGTCACCTGAGTTCCTGGCAGAAAGTCCTTAAGGAAAACTTCTCCAATGTGCGATCAAAGACAGTTTGGTTAAAATTTTTGGCTCTTACAAACACCACAGGCTCACAATGATGTAGTCTTTTTATATTTAAAAAAAATGGCCGTTAAGTCATTCGTACATGGAATGAATCTTATGTGGCTGCCTGATCACAACCAAATAAATAATCAATCATACGTCAATTAAAAAAAGACATGTTTGTTGCATAGCAATAATGTGATCAATATTTCTTGATTTCTATGAGAGGGTCTGACTGGACTATTACTGGGCTCACAATGTCACTATCAGGCCATCCGCCTCATAACCAAGCTGCAGTTTTTGCTGTCCAACAAGGACCATTTTTGGCCTGGGACACGGTGTCACCGTCCAATCAGTGTTTGCTGGGTTATCAAAGTAGTGGCCAATTATGCCTGTCAATTGAATGATCAATTAATCTATTATTTTAGTTCTAAAATATTTTTGGTCAGGGCAACCTGGTAGCTCGGTGTTGTTGAGTGTGCGGCCCACGTATGTAGGCCGCCAGTCCTCAGCAGATGCCATGGGTTTGACCCCCCGCCTGTGGCCCTTTGTTGCTTGCCTTCCCTCCTCTCTCAACCCCAATTCCCCATCTACAGCTGCTATATCAATAAAGGCTAAAAAGCCAAAAAATAAAGTATTTTTTGTTGAAAGCAGCAGTGGACCTAGAATCAAGCTTTGCTGAATGCCTGACTCATCGTGCAGAAAGACCTGCCAGTGAGGTTTGCATGAATCTCACTGGTGTCAACTCATTTTTTTTTTTTTTTTAAGTGAAATGCAGCAACCATCTGAATAAAAGGCACTGATGAGATCAAGAGTGATTAAAATGGAGATATCCTCAACACCAGCAGCCAGTAGTAGATCATTAGTGAGTGTATGAGTGGCTGTTTTGGTGCTGTGAAGGGCTTTAAAGTCAGATTGATTAAAAAAAAACACTGTTGTTCTTCAAAGCAGTTACTTAAGGGGAAGCTACTCTTTCTAAAACCTCAGATAAAAGAACTACGTCCAAGATTGTTGAGTATAAGTGGACACGAAGCAGGCTTAAATGGTACCCAGGAGATCATACAGGCTTTCCATGATGCAGAAATGTGAAAAGAGAAAGCATACATTCTCGATATATGTTGTGTTTTAAACACGGTGTTTCATGGCCTGTCACACACGACGTTGTGAAGAAACCTGTGTGACTAAGATACAGCTGCTGCTTGGTCTCTGGTAAGTTTATAAGACATGTTGCCAACAGAGAGAGATTGATGATAGCATCTGATGCAATTTACTCCATGTCCAGAGTTACTGGTTCACACTCTGCTGTTAATGGTGAAAGTACAGGTTGCAAAGAAAATCTCCCCTGAATCTGTCAGCTGGAATTGAACTCCGGGCTTAAACAGTAAAGCCTCTGGATTGGATTTCTTGTTTATCTGCACATGCAGATGGGAAAATTCATGGGATTTGTGTGGTGCATAAATGCCAACAGGGTTCAGGGGTACTTCAAATAATCATTCTGGTTAGAAAACACTGAACAGATGTATTTGCATACAACAAAACGAACAAATCATACAGAGTTACATTTTAGAATTGGTATTAATGAGCTGTTTTTCCAGATAAGATGCACTAACAAGAACAACAAGAGGAACCATTTCAATACGATCAATGTGGCTGGCTCTCCCATTTAGAAGAAGGAGTGTCCACAGACAGGACTTTGTAGAGGAAATGAATCGTTAAAATCTGAAAAATTACCATGTTAACTAGATTAGGCAGGGCAACTTATCAAGTAATCTCTTGATAGGGCATCTGAGCAGTGTGATGGATTGTGTGCTGTCTTTTTTTTCTCTGAAATGTATTCTTAATTGCTTGTTGCAATTAGGTACGGCCACGGAAAAGACATATTAGTAGGTGTTCTGTCTCCCCGCAGATATTTTTATTTGAATTTGTTGCCAGCAGTGTGTGCCACTCTTTATGCAGATCAGATGCAGTATATGGATGCATCTTTAAAAGTCACATAGCACTGAAGCAAATAACAAAAGGGCAGAAGAAAATCACACCCCCAGATTTAATAGGAAAAGGAAAAAATACAGTATCAAGTCCACTAGGGCTGCAAAAACTGGTCAAAAATTGTTTCCCTCTAAAAAACACAGCTTCAAACCATTCGAATATTTAATATCTAAAATAAAAACAGCATACTGAAAATAAATCTAAGCGATTTACTTCTTATTTTCTATATAATACTGAAATTTGCTGCATGCTGAGCACAGAGCCGAACTAAACGGTGACACGCAAGAATGACATTAATTGGCACATCTGGCTGAGCGTCGTCGTCCGTGGTACTGAAAGGAGCGCCGCAGGATTTAATTCTGGCCTGTTAAATTAGCATTTAACCTTTTCTTTTGTTATATATGATTACATCCCCTGTGTGTCTGGACGAGGAAAAGAAAAAGAAATGATTACTTGTGCTGCGTCGTACACCTGACATCTGACCTCCACCTCGCTCCTCTCCCGATACTATAAAAATCTATCTCCAAGAATTATGAGTTCATTTCGATCCAACCAGAGTTGTTGATTGGTGAAATAGTGGATGTGTGAACCAGGACAGTTTTGATGAGTTTTATTTTGTTTGTCAGGACTGAACTGAATATTTTTTTTATGATGATGAAATTGCTATTTTTGTAAAGGGAATCTACTGACTCTGACGAGACCAATATAAGAGCTGTTTGTGGCTTGTGGTGGTTACGTCTGGTGCAAACTGTAAAAGAAGTTTTACCCTGAGGGATTATGTTTTGTTTAAATAAAATTAAGGCACAATTGTGACAATACAATAATTTAACCTTGAGGGATGATTTACAATAAAATGCTATAAAAAATGGAAAGAAGGCTGCTTACATTCTTGACATTATAACTCCCAAAACACCAGCATACAAAAGAAAAAATTAAAACTGGCTCGGCCTTTTTATTCCACTGTCATTGTAAGTCCTCAGACCTACAGGTTATTTGCCTAAAACACAAGATTGTCTACATCTGAAGGGGCCAGTGCCGATTTCTTTTTATTCATGATATTCCCAGCAAAAGAAAAGACAAACCGAGGAGGGGAAGATATTTCTTTGCCATCTCCGCTATATTCAAGTTAGTCATTCTCTCGAGTCGTCCGAATGTATAGTGAAAATTATTAGACACTGTGTAATGGACTCAAAGTATCCCATAATGCAGCTTGAGAAGTAGTGTACAACTGACGGTCACTAACCAAGCATTAATAGCACAAAGGAAATGATCTGAGGAGTGTCTGGAAGTGTTTTTTTCTCCACTACATAGTGAGCACAGGACCATTTTGTTCTTTAGATAGAAATCCCCACATAGTGAGTAAGGAGCAGTGAATGAGTGAGTGATTTCAGACACAGTCTCATGACTCATCGCGTGAGTCATATGGATGATGTTTTTGAGAAAAGGTGAATTTTAGATGATGGAAAATTATACATTATTAAAATGACTGTAACAGACCAAGCCCAGTATTTAGCATGTACTCCCAGGCATGTATATATGTATATTTGTGTATGAATACGTACATATATGGGTAAATGTATAGATATATAAATGTGAATGTATTTAATATCCATAAGCGTGTGCTGTATCCAACCTGTCTGTCATATCTCCCCCTTTTTTGCTGCTGTTGTTGTTTATGTTTGCTTGTTTAATTTAAAATTTTGATCAAAAAATGTCAGGATTATGACTTTAGATTTATGTATATACGAAATCAGTTTTAAATGAAAGTATATATACAAAATAATCTTAAAAAAACACACACACACACACCCAAAAGTGTGTCTTCCTCTTACATTGTGATGCTTAATGTTAAATTGGTTTTTATATTGTAAATAATATTCCTGTTAAATTTGCATTGTGTTTACTTTATAGCTACACTGATAAATGCAATATATCAGTACAGAAATGCCAAAGATATGTTTGATGTAGTTCTGAAGTTGTCAAGTTGTCTTTTCAAATATAAAACGTCCTGCTCAGACCTCAGATCCCGTCTACACTTCATGTATCTTAAATGGATTGGAGAGCTATCGAATATCAAAAAAAGCTGGTGTAAATGTATTTAAAGTGAACTGTAACTGCTCAAGCCTTGTGCTGATGTGTTGGTGTATGTGCAAAACATCACACTGAAGCCCTGTGTTGCTGAGATGCTGACGTCTTTTGTTTTACTACGCACCACTGTGTGTGCCTTTATCTCCTGTGAAACTGCAGGACAGAGTCCAGACCACATTTCCCTACGGGGACATTAGAATATGTCTTATCTTATCAAAACACCTTTGTATTCTGGGCAGATGTTTGTGGAAGTTGCATGTACAGGATCAGTCCCCTGTGATAACAACATCCTAACTTAAATTAGCACCCATTGTCTGTCTCATTAAAGCAAAAGGAAAAAGTGACTCCAGAGGTTTCGACACGTATGATCGGGGTCTGATGTGAAGTTTTTTTCCTCACCTGTAACTGTAGCAGGTCACTGAACGTTTCTACCGGCCACTCCTGAAATCTATGTAGAACGCTTTAGAACTGTAAGCAAGGAGTCAGTGGTACTTAACAGTAGAATAATGAAGTATATCATGTAAAATAAAGGAGCAGTCCAAATAATGAGTTGGAGCCATAGACGGTATATTAAATAAGTTGAATCCCTATTAAACATGCGATCTATGGTTGGAGCGAGTTGCTACCCCTGCCCCGTATTCTTCAGACTCAGAGCTCAGGCAGGCTGCCTGCAGGGACACTGAATCTACATCCATGCAACATTATAACTGGACCATTCCAAGCAATGACGAGTCCTACAGTTTAAGTTAGTACTGTCAATTGTCTGTCTATGTTAAATTAATCCCATTATCCTGAAAATAAAAGCCCACTGCTCTGAAAATACACACTCTGGAATTTAAGTTCAGTGACTGCCTGCCTTTAAATTTTTACCTGCCACAGACAACATTTACCCTGCATTTGGCAGGTGGCAGGTACTAATTTAATTCTCGATCATACAGAACACACTGTGAGCTATTATAGCTATTATCTGATCAGTTTGACTCCTTAATAATCAGTGTGGGTCCGAGGTGGCCAAATACACACATTCTTGACTCAAACAGCAGAAGTACAGATACTCAAAGTATAAAAGTAAAAAGCAGACCTCTGAAGGACATTTTGACCAGCTGGTTCTGTGCAAAGCTCAATTAACCTCACCTTTTCTCTGCAGTCACGTCTCCCTCTCTGTCTGTTTCATCTTGTTACATCTGTCGTGTGTGATATGCACTGATGGATACACAAAGGATTCATCTTTTATATGTGTTATTATCCATCCATTTAGGTTCAAATCGGTCTTGATGTTCAGAAAGGCTGCACATAGTGATGCAAAATAAAAATAATCAACAATTCCCCTCAAATGCATTAAAAATAAAAGTAGCAAGCCTGTTTTGAAAATGTATGGAGTAGAAAGTAGAGATATTTGTGTTAAAATGTAGAGTAAAAGTCAAAATTTGTCAGAAAAGTAAACACTCATATACATATACCCCAAAAACAGGACAATAGGGCGATAAGACTTCTGTCTCACTTGTCTGCTTGTAGTTCATAAATATAGTTCGTCCCTGTATTTGTGCTGTTAGCTGCCTAGGAAAGTTACCGTTGTTGTAAAAAAAGTGCATATGTTTTCTTTTTTCTGGCACTTTTGGTTTTTCAGCTTCAGGTGCATTAACATCACACTCTGGACTGGAGCGAAGCTGACAAGAAAATCAAGAAGGGTTGTAATCAGAATTGTGATCAGGCCAACTGAGGTGCATCTAGAGTATGTGGCTAAATCAGGATTTTAACCAGATAAAATCCAGACTTAACCACATACTGTATACACCAGATAAACAGATTAAATCGACAAGTTAATGCCTTGGTTAAAACTGAGTTACTGCCTGCTTTGAGATTGTTGCCCTCCGCCAGCCAGTCGAGTTCCAATTTACATCCACGTCCGCCCAGTTAATATATGCAGTGAAGACTGTGAAGGAATTTAATAAACGGTATTAAGTGTATTTTTTAGCAAAACAGAAATTATAACAGTATTGACATGTGATTCCAGTGAATAATTTTCATTAAGAAACATGCTGTCTTCACTTAAAGACTATTATTGCAGAGCACTAAAGAGGACTGATAGAGAGCTGAATGTGATGATGTCACAGTGAAGTTGACCTTTGACCTTTTGGATAGAAAATCACCTCATCACTTTATCCTATTAGACATTTGTGTGTAATTTTGTCATCAGTAGCACATGAATTCTGAGTTATGGCCAAACGTGTTCAGTGACGTCACTGTGAACTTCACCTTTGACCTCTAAATTCTAATCAGATCATCCTTGAGTCTAAGTAGATTTTTGTACCAACTTCGCAAGGTGTGCCTGAGATGTCACATTCATTCACACACTCATTAACTTCCAAAATCTAACCATTTCATCCTTGAGTTAAAGCAAACATCTGTGTAAAGACTAAAGAAATGAATCCAGGCATTCTTGAGATATTGCATCCACAAGAATGGGATGGACGGACGGATGTATGGACAGACAACTGAAAACATAGCACCTTGCCACGACTGTCACTGGCGTGACGGCATAAAAAAAAGAATTCTGTGCAAATATCATATCTGAATTGGCCTCAAATATCCAGTATCGGTCGTGCCATGGTTTGCACGATGTTATCTGACTTTTTCAGACAACTCCTAATGGTGAATGTGTCCTTTGCTGGAGATTTCATTTGATGTAAATGCCAAAGGTTGTAACTGTGCAGGCAGGAGATGTCGTTTGAGACGAAACAAGTGGAAAATCAAGTAAGCTCTCCCGCAAGACATTTGTCCACGTGTTGACATGAGTGTTAGACAGAGATTGGATCTTTGTTCTGAGGAGAAATTAGATTTCAATGACAACAGGACCTGAGAGAGCTGAAGATTCAAACAGAAAGTGTGTATGAGTGTGTGTGTGTTGGGGGACTAAATGAAAGAATAAAATGGCTTAGAGATAACTGTGTGTGTGTGTGTGTGTGTGTGTGTGTGTGTGTGTGTGTGTGTGTGCGCGCCTGTGGCTGTCCCTGCCAGTGAGAGACTCTGCTTCTTAAATGCCACTTATTTTAGGTGCATTAATTTAATGTCAGTCCTAGTTTCTGAAAATGAGAATGAATTACAGTGACCTCCTCCTAAGTGAATTAACATGGGTGATTGTGGATGTAATTGCTAATTAGCATGACTCACTGATTCTACAGTCTCGCAGGTGGACCGTTTTCACTCTCAGAGGAAACCTCATGAACAAGACCATTAGATTAATACCAACTTTTCTTAAATGTGCGAGCCACCGACCCTCTTTGGGGAGATAACTTCTTTTCAATGTAATGAAAAATGACTCTCGACGTCACGCCGTGCACAGAAGTGTAGTAAGTCTGCGCCAGACAGAGCAAAAGATTCAATTCCTATCACAAAAGGTTAAGGGAATCATTTTTCTTTTGATGCTCTGGCCTGCAACCCTATTTTTCTTAATATTTGGCAGCCTGCGCCGTCCTCCCCAGCCATCAAATACTTCAGAGACAATATCATAATGGGAGACACAAACAACCCTCTTGCCCCTTGACCTCCTGATCTCATAAAAGAAGCCAAAAGCTTCAAGCTCCGAGCTCCACTGCTCTCACTGTCACTCCTTCCGGAGGGTGAAGTAGGTGAGCACCTTTGTTTACTTAAATCAAAATCCAATACACTGCCCTGCCACTTTTCTCTCCCACTTTTTTGCTTCCCCAGCACTGGGCCGTGGCACGGCTCAAACAGATGTCCTTGACTTTTCATTAGGTTATTAACCTTTTGGGAGGTGAGCCATGATTCAGAGGTGGGCACAGTCCCTGGAGGCTGAGCTGCAACACTACCAGATGATTCAGGCAGGAAGAACAGAGGAGAGATGTAGCGACAGGGAGAGAAGGGTGGATGAGAGGAGAGCAGGTAGGGCAGGTGTTTCTGACAAATGGAAAACAACAGATGTTTAAAAAGTCTTGTTGTGTTGAGTCCCTGTATCGCTGCCTGAATGCATAAAGCCTACAACTACAGCTCACAGAGGAATGAAAAACAACCAATGTGCCATTTTGTCTGGATAGATATTAGTATCGTACATCACCGGTTGGAAATCAGTCTTGTAGGGGAGCTGAAGCCGGGCTTCTAATGCAGCAAAGATCTTGTTCACTTTACCGGGAGGTTTAACGGTGCTTTGTCAGGTCTACATCCCAGGTTATATCTCTGTGATAGACACAAAAACTCTCATGAGGCCCAGATGACAGAGCAACAGGTTGAGCTCGCACAACAGGGTTTTTATTACAAACCTACGGTGTATCATTAAAGACGTCTAAATGACTCAGGTAAAGAATGAGGCTGCTATTTTTTATTTTTTTATCGTCAACAATGCATTGGTCAAAGCTTACCCAGTCAAAAAGCCAAAGCCCATTCATTCATCCTAAAGACTTAAATCTCTCCAAAAAGCATAAAATATTCATTCATTCTTAATTCATTTTATAAAAAACAGCTGGGATGAGAGTTCAGGGTTTCCGCCAGTGCATTACAGGCAAAGCAGCCCACCAGGCCTAAATTGATTCCCTGCCAGACCTAAGCATCTGAGAATTTTTAAAATATATTTTTAAAATGTATAAAATTTACAGTACAATATGTTATACCCGCAAGTTGTTGGGCCCCACCAGGTCTAACAACTTTTCTGGCAGAAACCCTGTAGTTACTAGGAATTGTTTCAGTTGTTGGGTGCAAATATAATTAATTATTGAGTGTGGTCTAGACCTACTCTATATGTAAAGTGTCTTGAGACAACTTTGTTGTGAACTGGCGCTATATAAATAAAATTGACTTGACCTGACTTGACTTGACTAGCGTTTGGTACCAAACTGTACTTTTACAGGTACCAACTAAGTATGCTCTTGGTGACCAACTTCCCTGACTGACTGAATGTCTACTCTAACAGTAAGAAAACACCCAAAAAAGCCATTTAACGCTGTTAACAACAGTCTACAATCACCAAATCATATCTAAAAAAAACACTGAAATGTGTTAGGGTTACGAACATTTCACATTAACCCAGAAAACATGGCAACAACTCATGAAATGCTTCACCTTTTCAGACCAAGGCTGTTGCTCTTTCAAAATAAACAGGCGCCAAGAGTCCTGAATTATGTCCCTAACACTTGACACAAAAGGCACATTGACCATAAACATCGGTATCAAATTAAAAGGCCTTTTTTCAAATTAAAAGCTCTCTAGTGTTTCATACTGTACATGGTCCAGCCAATGTATTGACTTCATCTTTTTTTTGTTTTGTTTTGCCTTTATCTGACCATCACAAGAAATCAATGCTTGCTGGTAGATGGTGGTAAACTTTTTTTTTTTTTACTGTTACATCATTGCTTGAAAAGTTTGATTCAAAGTAAGCCGTAGTCTAGACTCAACAGTCCCTCCTGAGCTGGCCAGATGATGCAACCCGACCATGCAAGCAGACTGTGGTAAATACAGTTCTTGCTACAGTAAATGCAGGTGACATCACACCTATTAAATCCCTAAGAGCTGAACAGGAAGCACATGTCGACAGTTTTGAATGCGCAAGAAGATGTGTGTGGGGGGGGGGGGGGGCACATGCCACATTTAATGTGTGAGTCTTCAATAGTACAACTCAATTATACCCAAAGGTATATTTGTCAATCCTATAGAATTCGCTATGCAGCCCAAACTCATGACAAAAGCCTGCTTTACACATTCACCATGTGATGACAAACAATAGTGAAAGCCAGCAGTGATCCATAAATCCACAACAAAAGACTATTCATAATCATTTAACCTTCATGCCCAATTTCATGCATATATAAAATAAGAACTTGACTCCTTTCTTTTGACTCTACACCTGTATTACGTGCATGCTGGCTCCCGCGGAGCTTCAGGGAGCAACAAAGGAGAGTTCCACATTAAATAAAAAATGAGCAAAGCGAGGGAAGTTTCATTATTCATCTCACACTGGCATGCCCAACTCCCCAGCTTCCCGAAGGGAACACTATGAAATTTCAATTGGCATCATTCTATGTGTTGAGTTTTAATGTCAATATCGTAGACAGTCTTCAACAGCCTCGCAGCCTCCCTTCTGACTCCAACAAGACACTTCAAAGGAGCACTTCTCTGAATCCCTCAGTCTTGCATCAAAAATGTTAACCTTGGAGACATGCTAACTACCCGGCCGCGTATGTTCCCGAATTCCAATGAAGATTCTGATCATTCAAGACAAGGAAGAAAAGAGGAGTCAAGCATGCCCTCTGCCTGTCCATCTGTCCATTCCCCCATATCTGACCACCGCTCTGTGAAATCTCCAACTTACATGTTGGTGTTCGCTTCATTCTTAGAAAACCTGCTGAATCAAGGGAACATTTAGCAGTAGAAGTAGTGACCCTCTAGACCAGTGATTCTCAAACTGTGGGCAGTGAAGTTTGTATTTTTGTAAGTGTGAAATTGCTATAATACAATATTTATGATTAATTTAAAAAATTAGCAGGACTGAAAAAAACAATGTGAAAAGATATGTGATTTAAATTTAATGCTGTTCTTTATTTTTCTGACGTTATTTAACGGTTGACAAAATGTTACATTTTTTTATTTCACATCTGTGTCGTAGTGAGTAGCCATTTTTTTTTTTTTAAGTTGCTAAAAGTTCTCTTAATATTAATATAAATACACATTTTTAAACCATAAGCTTATTTAGCTTTGATTTAGAAGGGCTACAGAGTTCACATGTTGTGGTTGAGACACATGTGATAGCAATATTATTTAATCAATTTGTTGAAAAATAGAAAACCCACCAGTGCTTGAGCAGTATGCCTGGCTTATTTAAAACCAGGAAGTGAGACAGGGGAGTGCAGGATATACCTAAACCTTTTTAAGCCTGATTAAATCATGTTTCTTGTTAAATCTGGGGCACAACTTCCAAGGGCCATTTTTAAAACAAAGATTATAATTAGGGCTGTAACTAATGATTATTTTCATAGTCAGTGAATTGGTTGATTATTTTCTCGATCAATAATTTCTTTTAGAAAGTCAGAAAATGGTGAAAAATGTCAATCAGTGTTTCCCGAAGCCCAAGACGACGTCCTCAAATGTCTTGTTTCGTCCACAACCCAAAGATATTCGGTTTACTTACACAGAGGAGTAAAGAAACCAGAAAATATTCACATTTGAGGAGCTGAAATCAGAGAATTTTGATGTTATACCTATGGTTTAGTTTTAGATTTTAGAAGTTATGACTATATTAATATATTATATTATATATAATCCTATTAAACCAAACCAAAACATTTCATAAATTACACACATTTCATATATATACAGCCTTAAAGAACACATTTTCATCTAATACTGGAATCAGAGTTGGTATTAATAATTTTCAAACCTTGTTTTTGGTAGGACACGATTTGTCCAAATTCCAAAGAAGTGGTGATATAATACTGCAAAGGTTTTGGATATTTTTGCTTTTATACTTTTTATCTGTGTTTTCCAACATAATTTATTATCAATGGTCACACCCAGAAATTTATGTTCATACAATTTCAACATGATGGTTCCAAATTGTGACTTAATAACTGATTATTTGTTTAACATATATTATAAACTTTGTTTTACTTACGTTCAATGAGAACTTATTGACATAAAATTCTTTATTTAAGACTTTTACTTCCATTTCCACTGTATTTAAAAGCTGTTTCAACATTTTCCAGAGCAGTACATTATTTACATGTACATATTTCCAGGTATTATTTCTAAACATTATAATTAGTGTAGGGCCTGGCATTGAACCTTGTGGGACCCCACAAGTCACCTTCAGCAGACTGATGGTCACTCAGTAAGTTGAGTTCCTCTATGAAATGAAATGTGAAATGTCTATAGTCTTTTAATTCACATTATATATTTTTATTCTCCTTTTTATATTTATTCCTGTTTTTTATGTTATTTGTATTCTATTTATCTCACAATATTTTTCAACCTGTCTTTTGATCCTTGAGCTGCTGTAGCAAGTGAATTTCCCCAGTGTGGGATCAATAAAGTTTATCTTACCTTATCTTTAAATCATCAAGCCTTTGCACAAATAGTTTTTCTAGAATTTTTGAGAACTGTGAAAGCAGAGAAATTGGTCTGTAATTTGAGAATAGGTGTACGTCTCCAGTTTTGGAAAAAGTTAAAAGCTAAAATTGAAACACTACTGACATTTACTGTAAGAAATCAGCAGAGACACATATAAGCTCTTTGCTCTGTTCTGCAACACTCGTGTTTGCATGCTTTTTACACATGTAAGCAAACAGCCAGCCGTTGAATAAGAAAGAGCCCCTCATTCAATGTTGTCTGAGGGAAAAAAAAAAAAAAAAAATAGCTACAACAACATGGCAAAGCTGAGCTGGTTCTTCTGGGGCTTGTGTGACTGCTGCTCACTTAGCCTCAGGTGTGGAGCTCTAATGGTTGGCAGCAAGGACTCCACCTGAGTGCCAATGTGCCTGTTATACTGCCAGAGCTTTGGAGGTAGTATCAGAGGTACACTGGCAGGAATATTTGTGCAGGTGCTGTAGTTACACTTTGGTGTATTACATAGTGACTGACATGCTATCCTCCAGCAACATCAGGTGACAAGAAATGAAATCCCACAAGACACAGAGAGAGAAAACTTTTTAAAAAATTCTGAAGGTTCAGTATTTGCAGGGATTTTTTGGTAAACCCCCCCCCCCCCCCAACATGTAAGGTCCATAATTCCTGTGCACACAGTACTTGTCAAACTTGTCAATGTTAACTTTAATGTTGACCTGGGGAGGAAGTAGTCATGTCCTACCTGTGATTAGCTATTGTTTGGCACTATAAGTTGATCTTATTAAATAATGTAGCTACCACTCTAACAACTCTAGCACAGTTAAAGGGGTAGTTGAATTATATGAAGTGAGGTTATATATGGTACTTATCCATAATCAGTGTATTACCTTCAGCAGATGGCAGTAGGCGTCCCTCAATTTGAAGAAGCAGCAGGATTAAATTAAGCAAAGTACTGCTGTGGACAGCTACAGCTGATATTTTAGCCACCTAAAAAGGCCCACAAAAAAAAAAACTAGACCTCTAAATCTAATTATTCATATTTGAGTCCAAGTGATGTAATGCACTCAGCCACGGCTGTAACCAGTGCGGAAGCATAAAAATTGCAACTCTCAATCGCTACGCTATGCTATATTTAGAATATTTTACCACTTAACTTTGCTGTCAGACAGCCTGTGTGACAGGAATCATATGTGATTTATATGTGCCAAATATTGCTCTCTCCAGAGCAGCCAGACGTCATTGCAAAAATCAGTTATTTTAATTCAGTTTTTCTGTCCACTGCTGCCTCAAACTGTTTGTTTGTATTATTGTGTGACTTCGGCATTTTAAAAGGTTAGTGCAGATTCATAGAAGTTGCTCAATAACACAAACAAACTAAATGATTGACGGCAGTCTCCTGTGTTCTGTGATGTAAAATTACTGGTTTTGTAAAAGGAGTCTGGCTGAGCAAGAAAGAGCAATATTTGTCTTATATAACGGTGGTTTTCCATCGAAAAAGGCTGTTTCCCTCCTGTAGAAGCTTTCCTATATCTCTTTTTTTAAATAAAGTTACTAAATGGTTTCCGGATTTCTTCATAAACATCCATTTGTTTTCAGAATGTATGTTATTCTCTCCAGTGACATGCACTGTGCCATATTCTTGACCAAGCACCAATTATAGGTGAACCAGTTTCTTCCAATTAAAAGCAATCACACGTTTTGACTGCAGTATAGCAAAATTTAAAAAAAATGCTTATTAGGGATGTTGTGTGTTAAAGATTTTTCTCAAAGTCATTAGAACCTCTTCCTTAGAGAGATCAGTATTTTGCTTAGTCCTTTCTTTGCCCATATGTGGAAACAGCATCCAGCGTGTCTGGTTTAAACGAAACATTGCCCCAGACTGGACTAAACTGTGACAGGGAGTTGGATATACTCATATATTTCTTTACCTCGTACCATACATTGACCATATTAAGAACTATAGCAATACATTGACTTTTAATAGCCAAATTTAATACAGTACTCGACTACTGTGTCAAACTGCACACCCGCAACAAACATCAGAGACAACTTGTAGAAAGCTGCTGGTTTCATGGCAACTAGTGGCACCTTGCAAGAAGGTAAGGCTGCAGGAATGATGTTGTGTTATCAGTACCGCTGCTGTTAGCTAAAGCTGGTGATCTCTGTTGATAACTCGGCAGGTTAATGTGGAGGTAAGATGGAAAAGCCACCACGGGAAAAAAAAAAACACTGCACGGTTGAGGAGAAAAGGAGGTTCTAGGAAAAAATGGATCAACTCTTACTTTGTCTGACCTCGGGGGACATATAAGGTGATCTGCCTTATCTGCAAACAGGAGAATGCGGTGCTCGAGGAACTTAATGTTAAACACCATTATAAGAACAATCATGGGTTTTCCTGTGCGGCCCTCAATCATACGCTGGCTCATCAAAACTTTGAGAACCCCTGCTGCAGGTAATACACCAACTACCGTTAAGTACCTCATACAAACCCCACTTCAAATAATCCAAACTATCCCTTTAACAAACAAAATGCACAGAAGTATTTGCAAACTCTGCAGTATTTGATCCCAGTATGATCACTGTAAAGACAGCTTTCCAGGATCTAATTATCAGTGTGATGCCCTCAGGGTTTTGAAATTCTTAATAGCTGGAGTAAGCTGTATGGTCATGAATTATTCATCACATAAAAGACAGTGAAATTCAAGGAAAAAAAAGAATACAATAGCAATGGTTAAAAAAGCTGACATTGTGAAAAAGTTCAGTTTTGTTGCAATAGTACCATAATACTAAAGATATTTTGAGAGGAGGGTAAATTATGCTACAAGCCAAATTTCACTTTTTTTCCCCACTGGATGTATCTACAGAGACCTAATGGAACGACAGAGCTCTGCTACAGCTGATGAAGGGCCAGTAATTGTAAATAAAAATCTCTCTGGATGTCAGCCTGCCTTCATTTCATTTGAATTAAAATCCTCGCAAAGAGAGACGTGGAAAAAAAGAACCTCTTGTCCCCTCCTGCCCTCACTTAATATATGGAGGGGTTCGAATAATCCTCATAAAGTTCATCTCATGCAGCTGGGAATCTTGAGAAAAGCATTTATACATAATGCGGGCTGTCCATCTGATAGACCTGTAAGGAATAGATAGTCATCATCATCCCTGCACATTTGGAACACCCACGCAGTCTCTCAATCGTCTCATTTAAAGAGGGCATGAATGGGAAGGAAAATGTCATTAGTGAGATAGGTAATCTGTTTCTGGAGAGGAATCAAAGATCATAATTGGATTTTCTTCAAGGCTGCTCAAAGCTTTTCAGAGTCTCAGCCCACTATCATATTAATGATTGTAAGCCGACTGAGCTTGAGAGGGAGCTCGGTGAAAAATGGCCGCCTCTACAGGTGCCCGCCTATAACTTAAGTCAGATTACAGCAACTGTGAGAGCAACTCTCAGAGACAACCCTCCCAGGAGTTGTAACGGTTCAGGTGGATTCACAGTGTGTACACTGAGTATAATGTGAAAGACGACATATAAGAAGGGAGGAGCAGGAGGAGAAAAAATATTTCACCACAAAGTGAAAAATCCACAACAGAGACCAATTCGATACGCATCTCAAAATGTGTTCGACGATACGATGCATCTCAGAAACTTTTAAATATCTGATGAATCAGTGCCAGTCCTGTCACGATGCAATACGATAAGATGCAATGTTGAATCTTTACATTTTGATTCTATTAAAGCTATATTTGTGGGGCACTATTAGTTGCAAGAAGAAATCCTGATAGCTTTGCTTAATCCAGTAACAGGAGAGACAGAGAGAAGGAGACATTACAGTGGTGTTAACAACATGTTATTAGGAATCTTATCTGTAAATGAGATACTCTAACATAAATGAGACTCTGTGAGCAAACTTTAAAACTGGTTAAAAATGATATGCAACTCTGTTTCATATGAAAGGTGCTGTGGTTTTGATTGAATTTGACCGTGTAGAGGAAGTGTAGTGTAGAGGAACAGTGATGCTACGTGCTACCTGCTCTCCCACTGACATGACGTCTCTGTGGGTCAGCAGACTCGAAGCTCTGTACACTGCTGTCTGACACATTTTGCATAAATGATTTGCAGAAGAGTTTCTCATCTTTCTTATAAAACAAATAAAACTTATTCCACACTTGTATGTTATGAACTTTTGGTGGTGTGATGTGATGTCAGTTCTTTGACTGTCTGTTTTGAGGAAATGAAGAAGAGAGACAGGAGAGTGAGGAGTGGTTTTTTTTGTGTGAGTGAAGCAGCAGGTGTCCAGCAAGAGTGGTGCAGGCAGAGGCAGGGGGTAAAGAAGTTACAGCGGCAGATCCTTGATGCCAAAAATTAAACATATGTGCGTCCTAACAAGACATATTGATATGATAGTGCTGCATCAATTTTTTTCTGATTCAGGTTCAGCTTTTTACCGATACAGACTGACTCAATCGATGCACTCGCATCTTGCACATTAAACACTGATACATCAGATGCATGAGTGAATCGTTACACCCCCACAGTATAGGTGTCGGCCTGTGATACTGCTTAATGTAGTATCAATATCAGCGAGTACATGTGTCTATGCACAGTCCTATACCACATAATTTGTGGTGTGGGATCGTACATTGTCCTGTACGCCATTTGTTTTCCCAGGATGGTGAAGTCATGTTCTAAGGAATTCATTCTCCGCATTTATTTATTTATTTTTTAGGCTTTAACCTGCACCAGGTCATTCAAGAATGATTATGATCAATCATAACACATCACAAATGTAGATACTCACTGTCCCACCAGCAGGCTGCCTGAGCCATAAGTGGTATCCATCTACTGTGCACTATAAAAATGTAAGACCCATGAAATATACAGTTAGAAAACATAGATCCTTGTGTTTCCACTGATGTCAACCATTTCAGAAACAGTCACAGCTGCAGGCACAATCAGCAGCACAAACAAACAAACACACTATTAAAAAATGCGAAAAAAAAAAAAAAAAATCTGGGCAACCTACATTTTAAAGCTACTTTAAACAGTAATCCCCACATATCAATAATATTCAACACAAACATGCTTTTACAATGGCAGGGACCAGTGAAACCAGTCCAGTCATATTTTCCACCCAAAACAGAAAAAGCACAAAATCAGCAGGGGTTGTTTCATATTCATGTGACACACTGTTAGAAAGCTGAAATTCTTGAATTCCATCGGTGCCAAGTATGTTCAGATACAGCCACACCAGCAGGTACAGTCAGCGTGAAGAGACAGCAAACAACCAACAGTGAGGCATGTCATCCTCAAGGCTCTCCCAGTGAGCCAAAAGTTTCATAAAAACCATCAGAAACTGTCTTGTTTTAATCCCAAAGGTCCAGTCGATCTGATTCAGTGACATATTCAGTCCAAAATACAAAATTTTGATCAACAAATCCACAAAAAACTGCAAAAAAAAAAAAAAAAAATCAGCCAGCAGAAGTTGTAATCCTCCACTATGATTGTCTCTCTCAGTTTACACGCTGCACAGACATGACTGCAGCAGCTCCTTGCCTCTGCTGCAGTCTGACCTTTTGATTGACCCCTAACTTGAGCCAATAGGAGCTTCCATGTCCTGTCCAGAGCCCATATAAAGACAGAGTTAACTAGTTAACCTTGTGTAAAACTGATGTGGGAACTTTAACTCATTTTTTTTGGTCCTGTCATAAACTTCAAAGATACTGGGTTGAAATTATAAGTGAAATGGAGAGAATTTTTCATGTTAACATAGACATGGATCCCACATCCTTGATCCTAGGTCTTTCAAGTGACCATGTAAAAACAGCAGCCAACAAAAGATTGTATAATATTCTAACATTTGCAGCTAGGAAGAACATTCTTTTGCACTGGGTCAATGACAAGGTTCCCTCTATCTGTGGTTGGCGTAAAATAATTTTCGATCTGATCCCCTGGAATATCTGACCAACGTCATACATTACAGTGTAGGTCAATTCTACAGAGTATGGAGCCCATTTTTGGACTATATCGGACCGGACCTCTCCTCCCTTCTACTAAAAGGACTATTGTGAGCGACATCTGTTTACTTTAAGCCTGATCCATCATAACACTGATCCACCACCTTCTGTATTTCTCCTCTATCATGATATATGTTTATCTTCCATGTAAGAGCTGTCGTACTTGTTTTGTGTCTTGTTATGTGTCTAATGTTCGTAGACAACTGATTTGTTGACTGGAAAACTAGTTAACCTCAACAGATTGTGTGGATGGCTGGTGCTTTGTATAACCAATGAAACCCCTCAAAATAACAATATGCAGGTTTTATACAGAAAATAAAGCCGGAACATGGAAATTAGGTACATTTAGGTCATTTGAATTGCTTCTTTTATGAGCTGTTTTTCCATCATAGCACTTGTTTTGATGCCTTTATAAGTTAAGTCACATAAGTTTGATTGTAACAAGGGATAGAGCACTATACTGTATTCATGCTTCAGTTACTCTCAAGCAACAGTTCTTCTAATGACCTTTTTTTTCTTTTTTCTCAGAAAAAGCCTGGACATACCCTTTAACTCTGTAAATATTCATTTTCTGTGGTATTCCTCTTGCATTTGAACTGGGACTAGGTAAGGCTAAACGCTTTGCTCTCATTGTGAGTCTCATTGTGTAATAACTCACAGTTTTAGTCATCTGCAGGCATAAAAACATTCAGGCGGAAATAAAATACCCTCTTAATTAGTGTGTTAAAAATTCTATTAGTCAATGCCAGTAGCACTACTAGGAATAACTAGCTCTACACCAATACAAGAACATGCTGTTTCTTTATATTCCTGTCTGGATCATCGACTCGTTAGACGTTTTAAGATGAGATAAGATATTCCTTTATTAGTCCCACAACGGGGGAATTTTCAGTGTTACTGCAGTGAAGTAGATAGCAGAAATATAAAGAAGCATCAATAAAAATATAACATAAAAATTAAAAATATAAACAAGCGGAAAAATTGAAAAAATATGAACAATTTAAACAAGAGGAAATATATAATAGGATCAATATAAAACCGGGAAATATAAAAATAAAAATAAGGAACAGTATTATAATATGACCTTTGCCTGGGATTTTAGCCTCAGGCTTTTAGAAGAGTCTCATTTTAAAATGAGTCAGCTGCAAACACTAAAAAAGTCAGCTAATCACAGAGTTTTCAAATGACCCAGGCAGCCGTCATTTCAACTGGAAAAATCTGCAGTCGCTGGTACGAAATGAGAGTCCGGCTTTTGTCCACCACCTGTGTGAAATCAAGAACATATTACGTCAGAAATTACTAATAATTTCAAGTGATCAGTCTGCTGCTGTTACCAGTGAAACTGCATTATGTGCCGCTCTACAACGGAAAGCTCAACAGGCGTAGCAACAGTAACTAAGGTGGGTGTGTCTTAGGAAACAGCTAATTGGGATAAAAAAACCTGCCACGCATTGAAACGCAAGAAAAACCAGAACAGATCTGACAAAATGTGGGAGGATCACACGTTGTGTTAAACGTGAGAATTAAATTGAGCGTTAACACCTATAGTATAGGAGAAACCGAACGCATCCTGCTAATGAGCTCCACTTTACTTCTAACATGCATCGAAATGTTCACAGCTGGAGCTCTTCACAGAACATCCAGATTCACCATAAAGAATAATTTAGTAATCTGGTTACACGCTGACACTGACAGCCGTTTTAACCACGCTGCTGGATGACATGACATGTATTAGTCAAGAAGAAGATATTCTCTTTTTATGATTAATGTCTTATTAATGTCATGCACAATTTACACTTTTTTTTTTATATTAAGCCTAATTTCTGCATGAAAGATTTGTTCTGTTTGATGTGTATTAGGGCTGCAACTAACCATTATTTTTTATTATCAATTAATCTCCTGATTATTGTAACAATTAATCAATAAAATGCTCATATTCAGCAACATTTCTACAGAAACAAACCAAAAAAAACATATGATGTTTAAAACAAGAACAGAAGCAACTAATGACAAATTATGCATCAAGAAGTATGTAATATTTTAAATTATAGCTGCAACTAACGATTATTTGTCATTATTTTCCTCTACATAAATAATATTGATTGACTTTTATTTTTTCCGTCTATATTTCTGCTCTCGTGCTCCAGTTTTTCCTAAAAATCAAACGCGGCACATTTATGCTAAATTTGATTGAAAGTAACAACTATCTTAACATGTAAATTTATTTTAAAAGGTTTGATGTATGTAACATGAGGGCGTGTGAAGCTGCATCATGTCTCTGCTGAAGTGTGTTGATGTCGAAGCAGATGGTGCCTCTGCAGTTATGGAAGAAGGTAGCTATAATCTGAAGTGCTACCAATCTGAAGTGCTTTGAAAATTGCTGTAATGGTGCAACACATGGAGCTCTATTACAGTGATGTTATTTCTCACACAGTTGTGGTCTCTCAAATGTGTGTTATATTACAATTATACATCAGGCCTCTGAATCAAACTGAGGGAGAGCAGCAGAGACGAGAATTTTGTGGATAACAGGCCAAAGACATATCAAATGTACCTCTGCCACTGGTGAACATGTTTCCTCCTTCTGTTTCTCCTTCTGAATAAAACTGTAAAAGCAAGAGTGGAGCGACTGGATTTGGCAATCTCTGCCGATGTGAAATCTCTGAGTGGGAAGTTGTTAAAAAGGACTTTTCTTCCAGTTCGTCGTGTTTTTCCTCCAGCTTGGACGGCTCTCTGATTCTGCTCTTGCCAAATCTTGGACAGCTTCACCTTAACTCCGGCCTGCACGCGCCAGACTGGACCTGACGAAATAAATCAAGTTTGAAAAGTTTTACTTCGGCTCAGACGGTGTGAGTATTGAAGGAGGTGACATCTGAAGTTAAGAAGAGGAACCAGCGGATGGCAAAGAAAACCAGGGTGATTCACGAAATGTCCTCTTAGTTTTGATGAGCAGACCTGTGGCAGCACAACGACCAGAGGCCTCATACTGCAGCTAGTGTGGCTACGTTTTTGAAGATATTCAAATCTTATAAGAGCAAAAAGGTGCAAAAACATGACAGGCATGAATGAGATGAACTTTCTCTGTACCTCTTCGATATCCCTCTTTGATCGTCCAACTGAAAAGAGATCTATGGCATTAATACAGCTCATGAATAGAATAACTTCCACCAAATATTAGCTACGAGATAAGAACATTAAAAACACAGCGGCAGAAATTACACAGATAAATCAAAAATGTGAAAGGAATTGAGAAACATAATAGCACGCTGTATCAATTGTTCAGAGTTCAGAGATCTTTTCTACTGATTAGCCACAGTGAGGAAATTTTCTCTCTCGGATAATAAACTCGTGACAATACGGAACATCTTAAATCAAAAGAAATGAGTGACGATGCTCAATGTCTGGTTGTAATATTCTTCCTGCTTCCTGTCATGGCTAGCTTGGTTTAGCCAAGTTAGCCTTAGTTTTGACAAATTAGCACCAGCTAACTGCTTCATGGTAATGTACTGACAAACAGAATTCTCAGTTTATGCATGTACTCCCCATGAATTGCCCTTCCAACAACAACACTAGCTGTCAAGAAACCTCATGCCAGGCTGTGACTAGCCATTGCAGCAGTTGTACGTTTTAAATCTGACTTTTGCAACTCAAGTGCTGCTGCTGTACAGAGCAGACCTGTCTGTTGCTTGGAGCACACATTGTCCAACTAAGTATTAGCTAACACTCTGAAGTGGCCTTCATTTGATAAAAATTTGTCTTGGGCTCACTGTGAGTTAGGGCACAGAGAGGCAAAGCAAAGGGCTATGCGTCACGTCTCCCTGGTATACAAACGACTAAGACTAAGACTACTTTAGCACTGGAATTAGCTAAGTTCATAAACTCCATGATTCACAAATCTCATAGCCTGATCTGACAATTAACATTTCACCATGCATTACATTTACCAGTGAGATCGTAGTATATATGGGGTTTTGGGGAGCTCTGAAACACTTTTCTTTGGTCACGTCTAGGAGGGAACCCTTGATTTGTGATTTTTGTACGTTGTTTCGTCATTTTGTATGTTGTACAAACATTAAAATGATCACTCTCGCGAGCTCTATAACGGGTCTGGGGTTCCCTTCAAGGCTCTACTATCAGTTTCTCCCTCCTCTGCTTGTGTTGCTTCCACACATCGATGGTTGCTTCTGACTTTGTTCGTCACATATGTTATCACGTTGGTTGCACTTTGAAAGGTCAGCGGGAAACAAGTAATTCAAATAATTTGAACTTTGAGTGCAGCGCTCGGGGGCAAATCCGAGTGGTGCTGCTTAGTCAGGTGCCACCGTTCTCTCCATAGGAAAAGAATGGGACAACCGGCGCAAGGTGGTTTTACCGCTGATCATGTGTGGCGGGTCTTTAGACGGTGGGGGCGGTGGGCAAGTATTGTAACAGCTGTATTCCAGAACGCTGTGTACACTGGCAACACTTACTAAAGCGACAGGCCTACTGCTGATTAGTTAAAGGAACTGTTCAACATTTTGGGAAGCTTAGCATGAAAAGTGCTGACAGCTGCTGCAGCCTGGCTCACTCCAAAACCCCAAAATACCCCTACCAGAACCTTTATACTCACTCACATGTTGTATCTTGCTTGTTTAATCTGCGCAAAAACAGAAATGTAAAATTGACGTTTTTAGGGGGAGTTTCGTTCTTCATGTGCAGTTTATCCATCTGCCCATGACCTCCATGTAACGTCTACGCTGGTTGCCTGGCAACTGCACTGTGATGACAAGACTGCAAGGAAACTTTAGTTTCCCTAACAAGACTAGAAGTCACTGTGCTTGACTGTTGACATTATGCAATATGTTAATTATTGAGCTTTATAAATGTTGGTCAGCGTATGTTTGAACTTTGACATAAACACAGGAAAAAAGTGTAACACTATGGCTCCATATGCATTGGTTTCTATTTTGATCATGTTTCGGTCTTCATACTTTCTTCAAGATCAAACTTTGGACATACCAGGCACTGCACCCCCTGCTTCCTGTCTGAGCTAACCATCTCTTGTATCCTCTAATAAAGTCAGGCCCATTTTCTTAATGGAGGTGGAACAGAACTTTGTCTCTCTCAAAGCAGATATTGAGTCACATCACGTAGCTGACACGACGGTAACTTAGTGCTGTCCAGAGCCACTTCTTCAAGTCGTCCTCCCACTTCTCTGCAGTAGATATGATCACATTATCTCATGTCAAGAAAAAGTTCAACATCTTGAGAAATGCGCTGATTCATTTTCTTGCCCAATTAAATTAAAAGAAGATTGATACCACTCTCCTGTCTGAAGCTAAATATGAAGCTCCAGCCAGCTTAGCATGAAGACTGGAAACAAGGGGGAAATCCACCTACCAGAACACGTTATGTCTCGTTTGTTAAATCCTCACAGAAACAGACTTGTAAAACCAACAAATGGTTGTTATACAGATTAAAAAACAATGTAACACGTTGAGTTGAATTGTTTTTTATATTTTTAACCGTCTCTAAGACTATACGTATATAACATGACAACCGTTTAACTGTTAACAGTGTGGAAACAAACCATCCTGTGTGTCTCAGTGCCTGAAGCAAGAGAGGCCCCCACAGCTGGTGTGAAATGACCACAGGGAGCTCCAGGCAGGCTGTAATACCTCAGAGGGATTTCTCTGTCAGGTTGCATTTTTGTTGCATCATGTCTCTCTTTCCTCGCTGCTGATAGGCCGCTTGTGCTGCCCCATCCTCACCACCGCATTACAACTCAATAAAAAGAAGTCATTAACAGTTTCAAAGCCAATGAAGACTGAAGAGACATTAACCCAAGCCTTTTCTCTCAAAGGGGCACCGCGTTAAATGTGAATACGGAGGTGTTTGCTGTTATCACAAAGTGAAATGTGCTCGCTGATCCTTAAAACGAGCAGTTGTTAACCTTGTTGCAGTTTAAGGAGGGCCATTTGGTTTAAATGGAGGCTGTAGTCCAGCACCCAAGGAATTACTTCCATATTGGATGATTCCACACTTTGTAGTGTTCCCTGAAGTGTCTGCCAAACCTTATTACTTATTTACCTAATCCTCTTTGTCCTCTGCGGGTCATAAGGCCACAATGAGCTCCCCTCAATCTCTCCCTTACCTTGGCACCATGTTCAGCCTCTCCCCTGGAGCTCGGTTCATTTGGCTAGCTCGTCTGTCACAGTTCTGTGCCAGGTCAGTTTTGGTCTTCCAGGTTTTCTTTTGCCTGCAGGAGTCCATCTCAGTGCAACTTTTGGGAATCAATCTGCCTTCATTTGAAGCACATGGCCCAGTTATCACAGACTTCTCTGCCTTATTTCAGTGGTTTTCTAGTTTTTCTGTATAATTCCATGTATCTGCAGACCCGAGAAGACTTTTTTTAAAGTCTGGAATATTTTTTACATCTTGCTGTAGACAATAGCATTAGTTGGCCTTGTTTTGGCTGCAGGACGTTGAGAGACATTATGCATAAATTAACTACAAGTGAGAGTGGATTGTGTCATGACTGCAAGCTACAAGTTTCACTGACTTATAATGTACACAAGCGTCAATTTTAGCAAAAACATAGATGAACTTTAATTATTTTGTAAGAGGTTAATCCATCATCAATTTTCTGCTGCTTATCTGGGTTCAGGCCATGTTAACTGATTTATGAAATTATTAGGGATCAATGGTATATCCAGCTTTGAAGAACTGACAAAAATGCATGTTAATGTCAATAAATTCATGTAATCAATAAATAACTGTAGGCATTATAATCTCTGCTGGTTTTCGTAATTCTTTGACCAGTATGACAGTAGAGGCATCCCTGATATTTCACATTCACGATAATGGGATGGATGTGAGGTCACAGTGACGCTGACCTTTGACCATCAAAATCTAATCCGTTCATCCTCGAGTCCCAGTGAACATTTGTGCCAAGTTTGAAGAGATACCCTCAAGTTGATCCTGAGATGCTGCATTCACGAGAATGTGACACACGTATGCACAAAAGTATTTATGGATGAACAGACAAGCCAAAAAGTAATGCCAGCCACAGCTGCTGGGGGCATAAAAACATCTTAAATTTAACCTGTAAAATCCTACAGAAAAATCTTGTTAGGCCAGTGGATGCCACCAAGCCTCCTCAGGAATCAACTGTGGAATTTCTTTAGTTTCCTTCCAACATTCAGAGCCATAAATTAGGTTACAGAAACTACAAAGAGCTGTTGAAGAAGTTATATGTCCTAACTATTATATATCTGTAGTTTCAATGGACAGTTCTTAAAAAAGGGATGATTGTAAAAACATTTTAACTGAACTTAATCCTGGGTTTTGCAGAACCGTACAGTATTAATACTGATGTTTTTCATCTGATTTCTTGCTTCCTGCACCAGGCTAGGTTTGTCTTTGATAAACAATACAAAATTTTGAAGATGTTGCGGAGGATTGTAAGTTAATGTTAGCAAATGCTAGTTAAGTAGCTTACATTGGTTGATGTAACATTATGTAGCTAGTTTGCTAGCGTTTTGTTAACATTAGCTGTTGTTGTAACTAGCTAGCTCACAATTGATTCAGACTAGCAAGCTAGCATTTTGCTCACATTAACCTTTTTTACATTATTTTTGGGGCTTTTTGACTGTATTTGATAGTGAGAGCTGAAGAATAGACAGGAAAGGGGGGAGTGAGGGGATGACATGCAGCAAAGGGCCACAGGCGGGAGTCCAACTGGTGGCCACTGCTGAGGACTGATAGCCTCAGTACAAGGGGCGCCACCTCTAACAATTAAGCTACAGGGGGACTCCCACATTAGCAAACTGACCATATGGTGGCCTCGTAGCTCAGTTGGTAGAGCATTTGCCCCATGTTGTGAGGCTGTGAGTCCTCTGGGGTCGACTCCCACATGTGGCCCTTTGCTGCATGTCACCCCCCGACATATATTCAGCTTTTACTATCAAATTTAAAAAGGCATAAAAGAAAAGCCCCCCAAAAATGTGACCATATAAAGGTTGCTGTTAAGTCCCCCAGCAACATCTCATCAGGAACTAGAAAAGGAGAAAGTTGACTGAGATTCATGCTAGCTGCACTGTTATTGGAGCACAGAGTGAAAAGGGGCGGGACTGAGTAAGGGCCAATTGCGCCAAGCCAACTTGAGTATTTTAACTTATGTGTAAAAGCCAGACGTGTCATGACAAACACGTACAACGTCCCGAGCAACACGGCGGCTAGAAGCCACAGATAACAGCTGAGATTTTAACCACATTTTCCTTTGCTGGCATCATTTTCTGGCCACAGCATCCACACAAAGGGAGAGAAAATGCTAATTTCCATTCTAAAATCTCAAACAGAGCGTGTTGACTCGAGTCTTTAATCACATCCAGGTAGACTGAGTCACCTGTAGTGGTGGATTTGCTGGGCCCATTTATATTCAAGGTTGATTACAAGTAGGGTGTCATTTGCATTATCAGAGACTCAGCACTAATGAGACTCCTGGTTTTAGGCCTTAATTGGATTGCTTCACCACAGTCCCTTATTGATATTTGCATGCCACAGTTCATCATGATAAGTAATGAGAAGATTATTCACTGGGGGTATCCAATTGCAAACTCCATCTGTGAAGTAGAGGGGGCACTGTCCACCCATATGGCTCCCATGGGGGCTAAAAGGGCAAAATGACAAACATACATGACCACACATACACTTCAGTATAGATACAGACCTGTGTGCTCCAGTCAGAGCGTGACTATCGCTCCACCTTTAGACCCTACATCAGCTCATGTTTACCATTTCACTAAGCGGCAGTTGTTGTTTACTTGCTTGGTGCTATTAAGGCTTCTACAAGAAATAAATTACTACCGTGCAAGCCAAAATTAAGCAAACATCTGCCAGGGAGCAAGGTAAGGGGATTAGAAAGAATGCAGCTACCTTTGAGAAACATAATCCAAAAAGAAGCATTTGCAAAATAAAAGACCTGGGATTGGAAGAGGCTTGGGTTCCTATAAGGCTAATTTCTTTCATTTTATGAGTAAAGACCTGCACTCCATAACCAGATGATGTAAAACACTCACAAAGCCATCAATCACACTCACAGCGGGCCTCACAGCGTTGTTCGAATTTATACATGTCCCACTGCAAAAACAGAACCAACAGCGCGCTAGAAACATGTCAATAAAGCTGTGGGACAAAACCTTTGACTCATTAAGGCAGATAATGAAACAAAACCTGCTCATCAAGAACGCATTTGTCTAAAAATGAAAATGGCAAAATGTTTATGGAATGCGGTACAGATGGTGCCGTTCCTGTGGGCATCAGAGCGTGGAAGCACTTTGGCTGGAATTCAGAGAAATAACTTTCCAACATTATAACTTGTCAATTAGCTCGGAAATGGCTGTGCATCTGCGTAACAAATGTTGTTTTTCAAAACTGTCATCATATTGTGCATTTACACCGTGCCGTAATTCGTATCAGCACACGTGTCTCCAGGAAGGGTTAGTCACCTCGTTATCCATTTTTCATGAATCTTTGCAGGAAAAAAAAAGCAACAAAGACGCTATTGCCTTTTCATATTCTTCATTCTTACATTTCCCATAAGCTTCTTTTCTCCAAGGAAAATCTTTACCATGCGTATGTATATCTCCACATGAGATACAGGATTTTGCACACATCTGGGGTTTGACACCGCACGTGCACAGCGCTGCATCTCTACTCCTGTGTCTATTTTCAAAGATTTGAACTGAAACCAGCTGACAGGGACGAGAGGAATCCTGTGCCTCTTTCCTGAGCTGCACCACGGACACCTCTGAGGTCCAAGACTGCTGGTTTGGTGCAGTGTGAATCGCATTAAAATCATTCGTCCCTGCTTGATAGTCAGCTCTCGGGAAAAGGAAAATGGGGCTCTCAACAGAACCTCATACTGTTGTTGTTATTTCTCCGATTTTCACATTTTTCTCTAAATGCATTCCATCACCTGGGGGTTGGATTTAATGGATGGATAGATAACATGCCTGTTATATGCATGCCTGCATATGAAAAATGTCTCATTTATATCAGAGGCAATTTTCAGATGATGTTGCATTCAGGTCTTTAAAGGGATAGTTCAGAAAATTTTAGCGGGGTTGTATGAGGTGCTTATCGATGGTCAGTGTATTAGCTACAGTAGATGCTAGTTGACACATCCCCAGTTTGGAGGAGCAGAGAGGAGACCAGCACAGAAGCTAAGCAATGTACTGCTGTGGACAGGGTCAGTAACAAAAGGTATTTTAGCCACTTAGGGCTGTGACGTAGCCGCATTAACGCAATCACAGTTTGCTGAGAGTTTGCCGACTTTTATTTCACTAAAAATCAAAATTTCACTAAGAATATTTTTACCACTTAACTCTCAGACAGTCTTCTGTGACAGGAAACCACTGTTATATACAGTAAGCCAAGTACTCCGCTCTTCAAACCAACCATACTCCATAGGTGAAAACAGTAATTTTACCTTGCAGAACATGGGAGCAGCTGGTCAACTGCTGCTATGATCTGTTAGTTTGTGTTATTGTGTGCCTTCTGTGTTTAAAAGGATAGTTAGAATTTAGCAAAGTCACACAATAAGTCAAACTGACTCACAAATCAAGGCCGTGGTAGACCAGCGACTCTCGTGTTCTGTGAGGATAAAATTACAATTTCCCCTGTGGAGTTTGGTTGGTTTGGAGAGAGAGATGTTTGGCTTATTTAACAGCGGTTTCCTGTCAGAAAAGCCTGTCTGACAGCAAAGCAAAGCAGTGAAAATACTGCAAACATAGCGTACACTTAAATTGATAGGTGGACCTTACTTAAGTGGTCAAAATACCTTCCGTTGCCGACTTTGTCCACAGCAGTTAATTTCTTTATCTTCCGTGCTGGTACTCCTCTGTATTTCTACTAACTGGAGGTGTGTCGAACAGGCATCTACTGTAGCTAATATGCTGACTATGGATAAATACTTCAAACGACGCCACTTCAAATAATCCAAACTATCCCTTTAAATCCATCCCAACATCCTGTTTATGTCCTGTAGGAAAAGGCCACACTGTTTTGCTGCAGCATTTTCAAACCTTGCTGTCATGTCAGACATGATATGGCTACATCTGCAACCGTCGAAGCATTGGTCTCTTCTGACCTGAACTGGGAGATGGGAATACGCCCAGAGCAGTATTTGACACCTCAGTGAATCTCATTACCATAAAGCAGGGCAGAGAAAAAGCCGCACTTACGCAGCATGAAATATATAACAGTGTCCCCCAGCCAGCTGTGCTGTCATAGCTCATGGTCGAGGCATGACAAGCGCCACAGATGAGCAGAAATGTTTTGTTTTGGAGAACTAATCAGAACTGAAAAGGTTTACACGAATCAACACAGTCGCTCGCAGTGTTTATTTCCTTTAAAGTTGTTGTGAATGAATAAAAGCGGTGACAGCCTCCTGCCGGTCTCAGAGTGGTCAGTGCAGCAGAAACTTGGCTATGGCTCCCACTGCTTGGCCTCTCCTGCTTTATCTAATCACTCAGACATGGCCAGGCCTCAGGCATGCTGCCCTTACTCTGCACTAGCTCCGGGCAAGGTTGAGGCAGAGGGTACACATTGGCTAAAAGCACATCCACAATCATATCCCCAAGATTATCTACAGTAACACTCAGACATCCTCCTCACATCCTCTCATCTCCTCTTCCTCTCACTTATTTTTAATCACACTCAGGTTAGTTTAATATTCAAGTAAAATGTACATTTTTGTTGCACGGTAAAATCTCAGTGAATGATAAATGAGATATCTGAGCAGAATAGCTGATTAAAGGTGCATAATGAATGAAATATGTAGTGAGGATCTGCTCATATCTAATTCTAAATAATTCTGCTCATACCCTTGTTCATACAAGAAAAATAAATGCACAAATTAGCCTTTAGAAAATCTTAAAGACTGCATGTACATGCAAATTAGATGCTTCGAGGGAAATTGCACTCAGTAGGTTTGGTCGCCCTTGATTTTACAGCACACTAATAAGACGTAACAAGCTGTACTTTCTATCAAATTGGGCAAAAGCTAGAACTAATGTTCTTTATTAGACAGCATTAGACCGTTTATTAGACCCTTATTAGAGGGTAATTAGTAACACATTACAACAAAACTGAACTGCAAACTATAGTGTATTGTTCCCCACTGTTAGACCCTTATCTTAGAGGGTTATTTTGAGACACATTACAACAGGAATGTACTGCAAACTAAAGTGTATTGGACCCTTATTATACTTACTTAGAGGGTAAATAGGGACACATTACGACAAAACTGTACTGTAAACTAAAGTGCATTATTTGTTATATCCTTATCTTAGAGGGTAATTTGAGACACATTACAACAAAACTGTACTGTAATCTAAAGTGAAATCACATATCTGCTACTTTGTGATTAGATCCAAGAAGAAGAAATCGTCTTGGCTACTCTGCCAATCGCATGTGTCCAGCCAAAAAAGGTTTGTCTCAAGTAGCAGATATGTGATTCCACTTTAGTTTACAGTACAGTTTTGTTGTAATGTGTCCTGAATTACCCCCCAGGAAGTCTAAGAAGAATCTAATAAAGAACACATTATTTCTAGCTTTTTTCTAATTTAACACAAAGTATGGCTTGTTGTACTGAAAAATAAAGTTCAATCGTGGCTTTGATATATTTGAATCAACCAAATATTACCTGTGAAAACTTTCATTTCCTTTGGATTGGCCAAGTTTGTTGTAATACGTATATCTCAGGGGAGTTATGAGTCATGCAATAAAACACACATTTGTCATCACAAAAAGAAGAAAGTAAACATCTAACCACAGATACTGAAGAGTGATTTTTAACAGAGCTACAGCCTCCAAACTTGGTGGTTTTTGTGTGAAACTTCTTCTCCAGACCGAGTGTCTGACTTTCCTCCTGTGCCCTAAAGGGCCTCATCCAGCTATAAACTCAGATATGTTGCATCAGTAATCTCTCCACCTCTCTTTGTGTCTTATTGGCCGCAGGTTTAATGAGGCATCAAAGCAGCGAGGGATCTCAGAGAAGAGAGGCCTCCTCGGCACGCTTCCTCTGATGGTCTGGCAGATGCAGCACTTTCAAAGCATAAAGAAGTGAGCATGACTTCCAAAGGAGAGCTGTTGCCAACATCACGAAGAAATGTTTTAGAAATAGATTTTGTTTTATTTTGTCAGGTGTTAGATGTACAATAGAATAACTACAGTGAGATTTCTTTTCAAAGTTTGCCTGACAGGCAGGTCAGGATGTTAGTATAAACTTGCCAGTGTTGGCATCTACAGTCAGACTCTACACATGAAACGAATACTAAAGTCACCAGCACAGAACAGCATTATTGTAGACACAAATGAAGACATTTAGCAGAGTAGAAAATGTTAAAGTTTAAGCCTCTTATTAGAGCATTTATGCTTCCTATGCTTTAAAAAGTGACAGGAAAGAATCTGAAAGACTGTTCTGATTCATTAAGGTTATAATGTACACTGGGATGCTCAGGCTTGACATGCCTACTATAGATACTAGTGCTTAAATAGTGTTAGAGAAACCCAGCAAAGGCTGATTGAGGCTGTTCTTACATAAACATTAGTATTATTTGTATCAGATCTATGCAGCACCTGAAAAACATAAACTTTTGATCACACGTTTTTGAATAACAGTTCTTAACTTAGTAGCTTTGTGTTATCTTACTTTATCCTAAGTTATTTATTAATAACGATAAGACTATTACTAACATGAATGATGTGGTTACTGTTTTTAACTATTTTTTTGTCAGTGTGGGGCCTAAACTGGGAGAAGAAATCAATGATCCTTTGCTAGAAAAAGGGTGGGCTGTTTTTTTAAGAGCAATAGAAGAAAAAGAAATCCTGAATATTGTAAGTAAGTAAACCCACTGACCTACATCTGCAACCTATCCTTCAAAACCAGTACATTTCCATGTCAAATAAAAACAGCAAAGGTTATTCTAGTATTTAAAGTTTGGGATAAACATTACTTCACCGATTACAGGCCTGTGTTGTTAGGTACCCAGTTCTCTAAAATATTGGAGAAACTCTGCATTGTGAGGTTGAATGATTTTATTGAGAAGCACAAACTGTTGGTGGACAGTCAATATGGCTTCAGATCAAACGGATGAACATCTATGGCACTGATGGTGCTAACAGAAGAAATAACAACATGTGTAGTTAATAAAAATATGCACTGGGGGTATTTACTGATTTAAAAAAAACATTTGATACCATTGATCATGACTCATTAATCAATAAACTGGAAAGGTATGGCATCAGAGAGGTTGTGCTGAACTGGCTGAATAGCTGCACACGGTACCGTCAAGCATTACTTGCAGAGTCCCACAGGGGTCAGTATTAGGGTCAATGCAATTCGTACCTCGAAATTCGAGCACTCGACACGCTACATCTTGTTAATTTTCACACAAACAGAAAACGAGTCCCGAGTCTCCGCTGGTTGCCTAGCAACCTCCTTATTTCATGCAACACAAAAACCCATTCAAAGAATCCACTGACTTTGAGACGAGGACACCAGAAGTGCTGATTTGCTCGTTCACTTCCATGTTCACTTCTCATTCCTGCAGCACTCTGTTTAGTAGGTTCTTTTGATCTGCATCAAGTAGGGATGGATACTCAAAAAATGTTGATACCAGGTTCTGAGCGATACTTGTTTCAATACCAATTTTATAAAATCCATTTTAACAAACAAAAACTCACTGTGGGTGACGTTTCTGGTACTGGGAATAGTGACAGAGTGAGACGTCTTACTTTCTCTATGCTAACGCGGAGCTAGCCCAGGTCTGACAACCATCTACCATGTCAACTGTATGTATATTTCCTTTTACCTCCTGGTCTGTTAACAACACTATTTGCCATCAGAAACACTCTCCACCTCAGCTTCTATCGCAGTAGACGATGTGGTGAACTCACTGACAGCTACAGGTTAGCTGAACTGGCTAGCTAACAAGCAGCACAAAATTTAATTCACAGTCATTTGTCGATAAGTGGCTGGCAGTAAAAAACAACAACAAACAATGATCCCTGTCTCTGGACGTAATTTCCTGCAGCTGAATGGCTCACTGACAATGATAAGATTTACTCCATAGGTATCAAAATTTGGCTGATAGAAACTCGGCCCAGCCCCAGCAGCAAGAGGTTTTGCAGGTTTATTACAAACACTGAGCTGCAAACTCCAACATGATTTCAGAACCCAAAGCCGAGGCTGTAATTAAACCCACGGTGAAATATTTCTATCATTTCTTCTCTGGACAGTCAGCACGGAATCCTGTGGTAAACTGTGCGCTGCCGACTACAGTATGTGGGGTCAGTCTCTCAGGCGTGTTTAGCCGGGCTGCCTTATCCCCTGTTCAATCTCGCCTTTTGTTTTCCTTCATGAAAATAAATGAAACAGTGCAGTCATCTGCAGAGGCGAGCAGAGCCCTCTTGACTGAGGAGGCCTTCGGGCTTCGTCAGGCTTTTCCAGCACGTTGTCATGGCAGTTCAGAGAGAGTGAGGGAGAACATTGCAGCCCAGCGCTGCTGTGGAATGACAATAAGAAAAGGGCTGGGGAGGGGATTGCTAATGCAGAATGCCAATCATAGCAATGTTGTTCTAATGTGCTGTATGAAAGACAGGTAATAGAAGCCCGAGACCACGATCCTCCTGAAGGACAAAGAAGTTATTAGGGAAGAAAGGCTGACAGAGGCTGTGGCACTGAAAATATGCTAAATCAACTTAAAACTAATCAAACTTCTCTAACAAAACATGTCCAATTAGCTGTCTCATAGCCCCTAAGTATACTTACAGAATTATATTTCACAAAGTCGTTCAAAACCTGAGCTTTATAATTAAGTGCTTGTAATTAAAAGCATTACAAACCGTGTGCTATTATTTATTTCCTGTATGACTGTTAATCTATAGTGCACAGGATGGGTATAACACAGCTGATTACAAAGCAGAACAATGGCTGTAATGAAGCTTAATGATGCAGTTCAAATGGGCTGCCCTCGAGTTGAATTCGAGCTGTTAGATCAGAAAGTTTTACAGAGTTTGCGGGTGTCTTATATTTCAACCCTCTTATATGGCTTTATTTGCTCAAAGGCTGCAAGTTTAGAGGGATGAGGAGCCAACCCAGGAGAGAGCAGTGAGGTCTTAATGAGTTACGTAACTTCCCCGGCACCGCACATCCTCTGATGTAGCACCAGCCCAAGATTTTGGAGGACTTAAATCTAATCCGCAGATGGAGGGAGATTTGCAGGTAGACAGGCTGGAATTCTTATTTGATGGCTTTCTTTTTCCAGGCAGAGAGAGATGTTAGCAGCCTCCTTTTTGCACAGTGACAGACTGTGTTTTACTAAATTTGTGTGCATGCAAGGGCTGCAACTAAAATTGTTTTAATTATTGATTGATCTGCTGTTATTTCCTCACTTATTAAATTATCTTATCTGATCTATGGTCTATAAAATATCAGAATATGCTGAAAAATGTTCACACTTTCTTAGAATCCAAAGTGATATTGACTCAGTCATTGTCTTGTTTTTTCACACATAAGAAGTTGGGATGAGCAAATATATTTTTTTTGTTTTGCTTGCAAAATCATTTAAGCAAACATTTAACTGATCATCAAAATAGATGCAGAATAATTTTCAACAAACTGATTTATGTACTCATTGTTTCAGCTCGGTGGTAAGCAAACACACCCTGTGTGTTGGAGTAGAACTATTTTCTCTAACATCTACTTTGATCGTGCTATTTCTAATCTAATTCATTTATTCTTTTCAATCAAGCTCTCAAGTTCTTGACATTCCTCACATATTCCTGGAGTTGCAATTTCTTTGCATAAAAAAGGTCAAAATTGCTGAAAATCACTGTATTTCTGTTTTTCTCCAAAAAACCTGAGGTATATAAAAATGTCATTTCTTTTTTATTCAAGATATTCAGGTATCGGATAACTGTTCTTCACTGTTTCATCACTGATACTATGAATTAAAGCAGCAGTTCACCCCAAATCAAAAATACATATTTTTCCTCATGTGGTGCTATTAATCCATCTAGACTGCTTTGGTGCAAGCTGAGTTGAGTTTTGGAGATATCGATCATAGAGATGTCTGCCTTCTCTCTAATTGGCACTCTGCTTGTGCTCAAAGCACCAAAAAAAAAAAAAAAAAATCTTTTTAAATTTGACAGCAACGTCTCTTTCAAGAAATCATGACCTGGTTACTTAATATAATCCACAGTAGGGCTGGGCGATATGGACCAAAAGTCATATCCCGATATATTTAGGCTGAATATCGATATACGATATATCCCGATATTTTTTCCGCAAAGTGAGAGCAAATGTTCAGTCAAAGTCAAATATGACATGTCACAAGTAGTTTTATTGAAACCGGCTATTTCAGTGAACAGTGGCAAAATCAAATGAATAAATAATAAACAGGTTTCTTCACCTGGTTCATGAAAAAATGCTCAGTTGTTCAAATAATAAAATGTAAACATAAATACTGTATAACAACAGGAGTACCTTTTTTGAAATTAAGTAAGGTGCGCTAAATGACGTCATTGCCTAATTTGCATAATTGGAAATTTGCATGTAATTGTAATTGACGCTGTAGGAGAGAGGATTAAGTTATTTGATACAAATCGGAGGATTGATATCTCATTTCATGAAACCGTCTATAGAAAAAATTGTTAAAAATGTTATAGTTATGGCAAAAAAATGTTCATGTTTTACTGTGACTTGTTGTAGGCTCTTAAGTGGAGCATAAGGTTAGAAACTAAACCATACTTACTTAAGAAAACTAAACAACGGAGTGATGTGGGTCTCCTCTCTGCTCTGACTGCAGCTGGGACTGCTGCGCGAGGCTACTGTCAGACTGACCGCCTGAGTGCTTTGGGACGGGGGAGGGGCTCACGGCAGCTCCCGCTGCTCATTGAGGACAGTAACTGCAGAACGATACGTGCTTTCACGTCAGAGTCTCCAAAACACCAGAAAAAGTCGCTAGATTTGTCGCTGGTCACTTTTGTCAAAAAAAGTCGCCAAGAGGATTTGGAAAGTCGCCAGATTTAGCGAGAAAGTCGCCAAGTTGGCAACACTGCCTGTTGAAGAGTGCCGGAGTGTCTCTTCCTGCTCCTCCCCCCTCTGTGCACGAAAGAGGAGGGGCGGGGATGCGTGGAGCAGTGCAGAGAGCTCCGGGTCAGCAGCGCAGCAGAGCAAGGATCACAGCGCAAATTTGAACTATATCGATATATACGATATAGTCTAATTCCATATCACATTTAAAAATATATCGATATAATTTTTATATCAATTTATCGCCCAGCCCTAATCCACAGACCTTGTTGTGAGCAGCTTCATGTAGGAGCTATTCACTTTCTGCTAAACTACACCCGGTAATCGTATCACCATACAGAAGGGAGTGTGCATCTACTCACGGATGGTGTCCTGGGCTGTAGCATCAGCACCACTAAGCTAGCTAACATAGTGATAACATGGCGAGTGAAGTTTGGTATGAAGAAAACAGTTCCTACATAAAACTTTTCACGACAAGGCCTGTAGATAATCCTGAGTAAGCATTTTAAAGTGGGCGTGCTGTGCTTAGAAATGTCCCATATATCTGAGCACAGATCAGGAGGATTTAAAAAGATTTAAATCTAAATTTAATACAGCTGTTTTATTATGTTGCCAGACTGCTGTCAATCAAATATCCAAATAATTCCTAAGAACATTCTTCCCAAAACATTAAATCTGATTGCTTATTACATCATGAATTTTCAGGTAATAGTTTTCAGGGGCTTCAACCACCAAACAGCGCCTGGGACAGTACTTAAAAACTACAACGACCATACAACAGTGACTGTGATTACTGATTATTGTGGTGACTAATTTTTGTGCCAGACACTGAGCAGTTACAGTAGCTTATGTTCAAGAAAGATCAATCTGTGGATATATAACATTAACAGGCTATGCTGAAAAATAGAGATTTTTTTTAAGGATATGCCATTTTGACATCCATAAGTCATCCCCTTTTGTGGATTCATTATTTCGTTTAAACTATGTTCTCAAAAGTTCACAAGCAGGTCTCCAGTGATGTCAGGTATATAGAAATGGTTTTGCAAACCCCCATGCACTTAAAGTCTAAAACAACTGTCAAGCTAAAGTCTAAAACCTGAAGTATGTAAAACCAATTATAACACATAAAGAAGGCATTCCTGTAATTATTCCTCAAATTTCCATCTGGTGTTTTCATGTGAGACTCGGGAAGGTTGCTTCTTTGAAATCAATTCAACGATTTTAGAAAATCCACTAATATGTGCCCACTTGGGAAATGTGCACTTTTGAGGTAATTACTGATTAATCTTGAAATTAGTTCAGATTATTGCATCCCCAGCGGAAGCAGACAAATCTGTGCCTGAGTATCCTTAAAATAGCCTTTTTATAGCCTCACTCTCACAGACTGGCAGCACCGCAGCAGGTAAAGGGATTGGTACAATTCTTTCATTTGCAATTTCCTGACACATGATTTCTGTGAAAATTGAATCCTATTTAATACACGGAGGTCTGTATCATAGAATAAAATATGCAGACTTTAGGGTAAGTGGGGTGTTATGATAATATTCAGTCTTCGCAGAAGGCTCATAATGCTAACACAGACACTTATATACTGTGGCTCAGCACTGGTGGTGGGAAATAACTAAGTATATCTACTCAAGTACTGTATTTAAGAACAGTTTTGAGGTACATGACAGAGTATTTTCATTTGACACTCTATACTTGTATTCCACTACATTTCAGAGGCAAATATTGTACTCCGTACTCTATTACTTTTAACTTTATTTACTTTGCAGTAACTACAATCAACAAATAAATTATTTGGACATGAGCCGTCCGAGATCTGGTTTTAAAAACTACTTAACTACTTTTCCTGCTCACACAGGTCACACAGATTCACACAAACACTCAGGACAGATACATGTTCCAAAAAAATTAAGTTTATCAAAGGTCCATTGTGTAGGATATAGTGGGATTTATCAGCAGAATATGGCAGAAATGGATGTAATATTCAGTATTAAAGTATATTTTCATTAGTGTTTAATCAACACTAAATCATACACACTGGTCCTTTAACAGAATGAAGGGTTAATAGGGTCAAGTAATAGCACACACCCATGCACACACAGTTGATCTAAAGCTACAATATATAACATTTCTGCATTAAAATGTCTAAAAATGCTAGACATATGTTGCATACACTATCCAAAACATCTCCAACAATGTTAAAACCCAGAGAAATCTGTAATTTCCTATTAGCTACTAGCTGCTATAACTTGCAGGAAAACACAGGATCTGTTACAGATTGAGGAGGGAAGTCTGCAAATGTTAGCATGAATAAAACTCAATACATGACCTCGTCCATGAACATGATTTCTCGCTGAGTCATGTCAGATAGATTTTCATCAGGAATAGTGGTTGTTTAACAATGAAGGCAACAACTTCCATGATCCCACACTGCTTTAGATGTTATCAAACTAGTCTTTTATCATTGTTTAAGATGTGAGAGAGACCCCTAGTGGCAGCATTATAAGTAGGGATATAACGATTGACTGGCCCGAGACTGGAAGCAGCTGGTTTTCAGCGTGACTGGCCCTGACCAGTTATGGGCCAGTCAGCGTCACATATGCCGTTCTATGGACGTCATATTCACACACATGTTCTGCACGTTGGTCACACATCCACCATCAACATTGCACTGCTTGGGTTGTACAGGAGAAACAGTCTGAAAAGGGCACTTTCAGTTCACTCTTGACTGAGGCGAACAGACGACATCACTTGGAGACCTGGAGATGGGCCAACTACGCTGTAAGCGAGGAAGCGGAGGCAAATATAGCGCAAAAACACACGCTAAGACTGTGCATAACATGCACACCTCACAATCGCAGGGAAGTCCGCTCACAAAACGGCATGATGTCTAAACAAGAAACGCCAAACTGTGGACCCAACAACCCGGAAGCCAGGATCCAGGAAGCAGCAGGAGACGCATATCCGATTAGCAGTGACCTGCCTAAATATAGCGCTGGACAGCGCCGCCCAGTAATTAAGGCGCCATTGAATCACTGAATACGTCCCAATTACAATTTAATGGACAGGAAGGGAGAGGTTAACGCCATCCTGTTACATTCTGATGAATGTTTATAGGTTAAGATAAGACTTTATGGATCCCTGGTGGCAAATACAAATGCTAACAAACAGTATATAAAATGATTAAAATTAGCCCCACCTTTACCAGCTGCACCATTAAAGTATGAACACATTAAAACATCGATTGTAAAGTTTCTGCAGGTTTGAACAAGTTAAATTTAAGACTTTTGAAGACCACAATGAATGCCATTTAAGACTATTTCACAACCATACCTGCGAAAAAGAATATGGAGGATATGAAGGAGTCCCAGAATTACAACATTCAACTCAACATGACCACACAGAACTGTGTAGACCAACAGTAATAGTGGTTATTGGTTAATTGTTGGTTTTGTTTTGTGGTGTGTTCAATACATTTTTTTCCCAAAAACACATTTAAAAGTGAGTCTTAATGCAACGACATTTTAAGGCTGAAAATTTGTATTTTAGACTTTTTGAGGACCTGCAGAAACCCTGAATAATGACAATAACATAACATACATTGTTCTAACATGGGCCATTCTGCACAATGAGTACTTTTACTTTTAGTATATTCTGATGCTAAAACTTTTTAGTATTTCTACACGGTGGTATTCCTGCTTTTACTTGTAAGATGTGAGTACTTCTTCCTTCACTGCTCAGTGCCCTGCAGCAGAGCATGGAGTCATGCTTCTATCTAGGATGCCACTTAAACAGTCCAAAAGTGTTTATTTTTTCATTATCAAAGGTGTTACAGGATCTCCATCATCAACTTTAATAAATCATGCCCTCTCAGGGATTATTCATACAGGTATGTGGTGTTAATGGAGGAGATGGAGAGTCTGTCTGAAGGGGAGCGGGCCTGTGAATGGCCACCGAGCTGAGGCATTCACCGCACGTTGGGCCTGCCAGGGAAAATAAAGTTCACCAGATCACAGTTCACTCTGGCCCTGTATGTAATCAGTCAGTGGTGGGGCCTGTCTGTCAGCTCCCTGACAGCTGCCTGTGCCGTTAAATGTGCAGAGATCAGTGGTCGTCAGAGCCCTTCGTGTGACAGCCTCTAAACGAGGACTTTAAATTAGTTCCATGGGTGGTGGAGCATTTCGCTTGAGGTAAGCTCTCTCTCTCTCTTTCCACACACACACAAAACGCCACAAACCTCCATTTCCATCACTACCTCTCGGTCTTCTGCTCTGACTGCCACTGCCAACCAGAATCTGTGATTACATATCATTAATGGCTCTCTTCACCTGATATTCCAGTCAGCCTGTCACTGTGCTGCTTCTGTCCCACTGTGGACACCAGAAGCTCGGCTCACAGGAGATCCACAACTATGTTCAATATCAAAAATACAGCTGAATTTTGTCATGTGGCGGACAGCTATCAGATCTCAAAAAACTGAGCCAAAATGCATCCACGAAGCATTTAAATGAGAAATACATAACAACTGCATGTCCATAAATGAGTGCAGCAGTCCAAATGGTGAGTTGGAGCCACAGACAGTATATTAAATAAGTTGAAATCCTATTGAATATATGATATATGGTTGAAGCAAGTCATTTCCAACATTGTAATTTGACATAAACAAGCGATGATGAGTCCTACACAGTTCAGTTAACTGTCAATTGTCTGTCGATGTAAAGTTAAGCCCGTTATCCTGAAAACAAAAACCCACTGCTCTGAAAACACACACTCTGGAGTTTGAGTTCAGTGACTGCCCGCCTCACTGCCTGCCAGACTCCATTAACATATTGCTCAATTTAACCGTTATAAACATCTACGCCATCTAAAGGTCACTGATGATTTCTTATGACTAATAAAAATACAATCTTAATCTTTTGCCAAACATTCAGCATTAATTTGAAATCTAATAAAAGTGAAACAGGCAAACAAATAACCCAGGCTGGAATAGATTTTTTTTTTCAAAAGAAGGACACCACAGCTGTAACGTTTATTGTCAGAACAGCAGGTATTGTTGATGACATATCATGGTCATTTTATGATTTATTACAGTAATTATATTACCAATTTCTCCTTTAAATTATATGTAATCCTCACTCCACCCATAGTAAAAGCAGTCTGTGGAAATGCTCTCACTGTGGTTTTACCACATGCGATCAAATACAAGGTGCACAGAGCTGCTGTGATGTTGATTTTATCCCTTATCAGTTAAACCACTGAATGATCCATATATGTGAGCGAGCGAGCCTGTGCAGACCAAACAACTTTTGTCTCCTTCATAGATAAATAAGATTCATTCATGTGTATTTAATGGATATTTGTTAGCTAACACTAGCTACTGTTATTATAGCTAAACTCCAGCTGCTTGATATGTAGTTTCAGCATCGACATCAGGATGTGCGCTTGTGCACAACAGTCACATTGCAGGATGCACAATATCAAGTGAGGCAAATTAACTGAAACACATCATGCTGTGACTTTTTTGATGCTTGATACGAAAGGAAAACATGTGAGGTTCTCATTTTCCACGACTAATCTACAAGCCAAAAATGTCTTGATTGGCAGCTGTAGCTGACACGTCTATAACAACTTTTTAACACTGTGAAACTGGCACAGTTTGGTTGGCTTTAGGCACAAAAACTACTTGGTTAAGTTTAGGAGAAGCCCATGTTTGGGGTTACAATACATGTGACACACATAATGTTATGTTCCTTACACAGGACATAAACTCTGGTTTTGTGGTTGAAAGTCCTGTGATCCATCCACCCACCCCACCTCCTCCATGTCTCTTTACAACATGTCAATAGCCTGGGCTGTCTTACACAGTTGCAGATGGGTTTACACTCATCTGAAAAGCCCAGTGCCTGCATGAGTTGCTGAGGGGCGGTGAGAAATTGTCTGTATCTGATGAGTTGGGAGTGAGACCAGGGTGGGTAAAGAGGTACACTCAATTTATCAAATAACCAAAGCAGACCCCACTAGACCCCACCTCTCAGATGTTTTTCTTAAAAAAAATGACTCAAAACAATTAATTGATCATCAAAATAGTCGTCAATTAATTTAGTGATTGATTAATAATCAATTAACCAATTAATGTAAGCCAACTTCAGTCAACTCACATTTTTTAAGGCCTTTAGGCAGCAGAGGAACTTACGCTTTTAAGCTGAACTAGTTCAAAATAATTTACAGATGTAGCCTAATATTTAACAAACAGAAATGAAAGTGGTATTGATCTTCTCATCTAACTCCTGGCAAGCCTGAATTCTTGTATTCCACTTGAGGATTTTAAAGTTTTAACCATGCAATGCTTTTAATGTATTTGTTTCTAGTATGTCACTTGATTGTCCTGTTTTGGACATGTCATTATCTTATGTTGTGGTTGTTTGATGGTTTCTTGTTCTTCCTTGAAAAAGAGACTTGCCTAAACGAGACTACCTGATTAAATAAAGTTTCTTATTACCAACAAATGCATTGTGAGAGGAGCACAAAGTAGAAAAAATAATAAGTAAAAATGGAAAACATTCCCTGCTCTTGTGTTCCCCTAGTTTAGAAACATAATTCACTTGTGACAGAAGGGAGGATGAGAACCTAAAAGAGCATCTTTTTCTGTGACAAACCAGCAAGGCAATCTTAAGAATGGATGCCCCCGTCACCATTAATCCTGTGCAAATTTCTTTAAAATTTAACCCCAAGTGGTCTCCATAATCTAGGATTACATCGGGTAGAAAAGGAAAAAGAGGCAATCAATCTTCTTTAAAGGTTTTAATCCTTTATAAAATAGACTGGATTATTTCCTTGGGTTAGGCTTTATGACCGAGATTTAATTCCCTTGGAGTTTCAATGCCAGCTCTATGCATTTCCCCCCCTCCCCGGCTCCCTCTCACTCTCCGCCAGGGGATCCTTGATTTATAGATATCATTTGACCTGTTAAGGCAACAGTCTGCCAAAAGTCCAAGATTAAGTGCCAATGTCTGGGCTGACAGCGGTTCCTGCTGCTAATTTTACATGATCTATGGGGCTAATACCTGTTCTCCATCCGCCCCTCTACGTTCTGTAGGGGGTCAGCGAGAAACTGCCTATACTTCAAACCATCAAGCGATTATTAGAGCCAGCTTTGGCAGCCGCCTCGAAAACCTGGAAAGAGAATTTTAGTCGATGTTACAGATGCCCTCCAAGAATGACTTTGCAGGGGGATATAAGAAGTGTACCTCCTCCACAGTTGTCTGCAGATTCTTCAAACTGTCTCTATACATTTCTCTGGACTGCTACAGGGGATCCATGTATGTGGTGGCACTGAAATACAGTGTGGGAGAGAACAGGCACGAGAGAGAGAAAGTGGAACCGTGTTCCAATTTAAGAGCCGTCTCCTTCCAAATCCACATACTAACACAGGAGGTGCTCTAATGAGTGGACAGGGTTGTCCCACATCAAATGCTCCTTCATATGTGGTTGCAGCCAAACTTGGTGGACACAACCAGTGTACCATCTGTGACCAAAATGACCAAAATTCACAACTGCAGCTCAGTTGTTTAATGGGGCTCCCAGACTGTCCATGTCAGCTGAGAATATCAGGGCATGACATGAAGTGGGCCAATTAAAAACACACTGCTGTCAATGTACTCCACTGTTCTTGTGAGGAAGCCTGGATTTGTTATTAATAGGGATGTTCCTAGCGACTAATTTCACTGTCACTGAACAGAAGTTTTAATTTTTGCTAGTCAGCTAGTCTAAAAGGAAGAAAACAACTGAGCACAATTTATTAATTGATATTTAAAACACTGTCTGAAAAATATTTTATGTATTAGCATTGTTTCTACCAATTTTCCAACTGGCCTCCATCAGCGGCCATTGCTGAAATATTTTCACAGGTGTGTGTGTCGCATTCGTGCACCTCCTCCCGTCCTCTTCACTCTCACCTGGGAGTATGTGTGCAAGCAGTGAGTTCGCCACTTTATGTACATTATGCACATCACCACGTCCAATAAATGAACTCACAAAGTGTCAAGAAAGGAAATATTTTTAACCGTACACTTTCTGAATCCAAGTTTCTGTCTTTTACCAAACTAAGACTTATAAGGCTTATAACTACTTGTAAGTCATTGTAAAAAACATCTTGGTTATTTGTTCCACTGTTCCAACAATCACCAGCTCTGGTTTGGGTGAGGTAAATCCTTAATTCACTGAGTCAGATGTGAAAACATTCTGTCTGTTTTTCTCTCACTCGTCCTCCAGCTCAGTAGGAGTGTAGCTGAATGAGAGTGTCACTGAGCAGCAGCTCTCACCCTGCAGACCATTAAATTGGCAAAATAAAAGAACAAAAAAACCCTAAAAAAACACCCCAAAAAATCTAAATGGACTCCAATCGCAGATAGTCCATGTATTCCAATTGAAACTACTAATCACATTCTGCGTCCTGGCACCATGTATTCAGGCCTTCAACTAAAGTTGAGAGGAAGCATATCTTGCGAAGTCACTGATGTGATGAGCTGCGTTATCTTGTCAGACTGAGCGGGACCACCGCATTTCTGGGTAAAAACAATGTCACATCGGTCTGGCTAATGTTCTGCTCTGTTTGCAGCTCATGTGTTGCTCTGGCTGCGTGGTTATATGCCAGTTATTCTGACACAGCCTACATTCAACACTACTTTCAATTCCTGGGTCAAAATACTGCCAAACCATGCTGGTTTCACAGGATGTCATCTGTTCCAGACTTCACCTTGCTGGTTTACAACATCCAGGTGATCCAGGCATTAGCTAACTTCAGAGCTAACCTCCTTCAGCAGCATGCAAGACACCAAAACTTGACTTTGGTCTTGAGGAGTTGTCGCATTTATTCAACCTAAATTGCACACACACTGCACTTCACTTGTACAGTCACAGCTACAATGTCACGGGTGCGTAGCAACAGGCCGACTACCCAATGCTCCGACTACCCATTACTCCGACTGCCCACTACTCCGACCATGGCTAAACAGAATAGAGCGATAGGCGCGGGTGGGTGGCAACGTCCACATCCCACCACTCCGACATGGGCCTCTAAATGTCTAAATGGCAACACTTAATGTTCTATCAAACGTCCTAACCCTAACCCTAACCGGATTTCCGAGCGGATATTTAAACCCTTTTCAGATCTATCAAACTGTGCATACGCACAACTCGCCGCAATTTCCCTCATATTTCGCCCTCTACACGGCCAAACCAACCACAACCATATATGGTCAATGCAAATCAGCACCTGTGCATATAAAGTAGCCATGTGCGCTCTGTGGAGTGACGTCAGTGGAAGACGGTGAAGACACGGACTGAGAGAAAGAGAAAGAAGGACTTTCTCTGAAAGCGAGATACATGGCAATAACGGACAATAAACCAGTCAGAAAAATTATTTTGCGTTGAATTGGCGACAATAAAAACAAAAACTCACAAAATCTGAATGAAAGGGAGTAGAAAGAAGCATAATTGTATTTAATCTGCCCCTTATCCCACAAAAACCTTTTTGTTTTTAACATGATGTCAAAAGTCACCAGTTATCATTACTTTGCCCCTTTCCACTAGACAGTTACACTCTTTTTTCTATCCTCTCCTCAGCTCCAAACACAGTCATCTACACCTGTTAACTCAGGTGACAGAAAAACAAGTGTCAGTAGATCAGTGTGCGCTGCTGCCAGTGTGTTTTTTAAACTTAGCGGGATGTCTCTAGAGTGTGCAAGAAAGAAAAAAAAAAACAAAAAAAAAACATAGCCCCCTGACTTTTTTTAAACAAACCATTAGCTGAAGTGAGATCATAAGTGCTTGTCTGATTTCTAAATGCGTTGTTTCAGCACCGCGGACAGCGCTTTATTCATCATGCGGTCACAATGTGTATGTGTGTGTGTGGCGTCGGAGTGTGTGATTAGGAGGTCCGACTAATGGACACAAAATATAGAAATGTGTGGTCGGAGTATTGGGCAGTCGGAGTATTGGGTAGTCGGAGTATTGGGTAGTCGGAGTATTGGGCAGTCGGAGTATTGGGCAGTCGGAGTATTGGGTAGTCGGAGTATTGCGACGTCCCCCAATGTCACACGTGCTTTCTCTCGGTCTTTCCTGACTGCAAACTCCCAATCAGCCATGGTAGAGCAAAATAATGTTAATGTCAAACAGCATCGCTTGTCCAGAAGGTTATTGATATTTCAGTACTGACAGATCGCGGCTAATCGCACACATCCCTAGTGATTAATCTGTGATGCACTCTGTTGCAGTCCTTTATACGTTACAGACAGAGCAGACAAATTAAAGATGAGAATTTAATATATTTATATTACGTGACCTCTAGTATCATGGAACTCGATGTTCATTTGCCATTTTTTCAGTCTCCCTGGATGTTGACTTTGAAATTTTTATTCTTTGAGGGCTGCTCAAAAATCAGCAGCTCTGATTTGGTCTCTGCAAAAGTACAAACAGTGATACTGTGGTGACTTCTCTGAATGCAAAGTGGAATTTCATTATTTACAAAAATTTGTTACAGCGATGCTGAGAAAGTTTTCGCAGAACTGCTCCTTACTGCTCTTTCTCTCCTTTTTCCTCTTGTCTCTGTACATTAATGAGGTGGAGTCATACAGCCTTAGGATAAGTGAGAATTTTTATCTCAAGTTGAAACTCGTGCAGTTGCATCTCTGCCACAATTTTCCCACCCTGGGCAGATTTGCAGTGATTTGCGTCCACACGTCTATGCATTTCCCCAACCTTGAAAATTTTTGTGTTCAGTCTCAACACACGTTTAGTCCTCCAGGCAACATCTTCGAAGGAGACGAACTCTAAACTGAAACAGAGAATGAGAGAGGACTAATGAGACAAGTGAGGAGAAACAGGTGGGACGTGATTGATAGATTACCTCTTGGCACAAAACATGATTGAATGATTGATCAGACTGGTGCCTTCTTTTCACTAAACCCATCTATTATTCTCTGCTCTTTTAACAGACTTATGATAACTCTAAATAACACCAAAACAGTAACATCTCCACGCTCTAAATGACTTTTTACTATTTTCTTACAAATAAGCGTCTCATAAGAATTAGACTTCAGAGAACCTTCAAACCTGAACAAACCCAGCAAAATGCTGTACGGCTCTTGTGGCAAAATGTGACACGTCTCTTCAGATGACAAATACACTGTAATGAATTGCCTCCAGCTGGTTTAGATGACACAAAATTTGAATTCGCTCTTTGAAGAGACTTAGAATATTTTGGCTTCCAGTTCACTTCATCCTTTGTGCAACCGGGAGCTTTAGCATAGCAGAGACCTTAAAGGTAACGAATGCAAAAATAAAATCCCAATTCTGATCATTTTGAACATATTGTTCTCAAAATTAGCAAAAAGCAACACCTGTATCAGCCATGAAGAAGTGAGAAAAAAGTGTTTTTACTTTCAAGTGACAAAGCCCTGTAGCAAAGGGTGTGAACGAGGCTGGGCTAGAGTTGCCCCAGGAACAACCAATTTGCCCCCTTTGGCTGAGTTAAAAAAGAAAACTTTTATTTTTGTTGTTTTGGCTGGATTAATATGATCAGCCCATAATTTCTAAAGTTAGACCAAATTAAATCGCCTCATCATGCAGACTTTTAATACTTCTTGATAGGCACACCATCCTCAGAGATGGGGCTGTGAAAAAGAAGCAAAGCAATGGCATATGCACCTTGGTGTTGTAGCTGTTGTGTGAAGGCTTGAGGTGAGTCTTCTGAAGCTGTGGAAATTATTGATAATGAATGGTGTAACCAATGAGATGCCCTGTGAATAAAAATCTCTACATATGCAAACTATGAGCTATGTCGTGCAGTAGTGCCAGTTATGCTAACAAATGAACCGATCTTTGCCAGCTAGCTAGCCTAACATATGGGCCACAAGCTACATGCACGATAACTCCTCAGTCACAACCATTAAATGTGTGCATTCTGCAGAGATACAGGGATCTGATGGTTTTGACTATGAATCATGTTAGGCTAGACATTGTTTGCAGTGGATATGAAGCTAAGCTAAGTGTTATATGTAAACCAGACCAACCTAATGCCACTTCTAGCTTCATTCCAGCTTGTGACATGAACTGCTAGCTAAATTCTTGAACATGCTTTATTTTCAGCCAGCATGCAGATGTAGCTGATAGAAATTGCTCTTTTTGCGGGTTACAGCAACAAGCCCTAAAAATGGCTGTGACTACCTCCAGGGGGAGCAAAGGAAGAAATCAGGTGATCATCAAACCCTCCCAACATGGAGTTTGTTTGGGACAAACAACCAAAATCCTCATCTTTCCCTAAATATAACCCAGTCGTTTTTGTGCCTAAACCTAACCAAACCTTCACCATACCACTGTCTAGCACTGTCACGCAATAATACCGATTTTTGTGACAGTTCTGGAAGGTCAAGACAAATGATGTCTGATGATGGTCTGAAGATTTGATTGTGTACTTCTGTTGTTGTTCTGTTTTCTTTCTCTGTTGTTTGATAATGTAATAGCTGTATTCTGGTCCTCTTGTTTGAATTTATAATGCATGTTTAAAGGATAAGTTCGGTTTTTTGACACCTGGACCTTATTGTTAGGATTAAATACGCTCGTAGACTCACCCAGACAATTTTGGTGGAGCTCGGAGCCGTTTTCGAGCAATTTAGATCCATCCGACGGCGTTTTTTCTCATGCCATAGTAGCGGACGGGGCCAGAAATCGAAGCCCCTAAATTAGACATTATCTGCTGCGAAACTCATGCAATGTCCACAACAACACCACCAGTTAGCCCCCATTCGTGGACGTGCAGTGGTTGCTTGTTCTCTGGCCAGCTGTTCGGCTCTTTCCCTCTGCATCCTCCTTTCAAATAGCTCCTCGTCGGTGTATTCTGGCTCAAAACGATACGGGCATCCATTATACTCAAAGTCGTCGTCAGACACTTCTACATCGGATAAATATTCCGCCATGCTGCACAAAAATAGCCGTGTTGCCGTGTAGCCTAGCAACAACAGTGTCTCTTCTCAGCTGCGTTCCTGCGGCGCACGTCTATGACGTCACCAAAAGTTACCCATCCTTGTAAAGTCCCGGATGACCATAACAACGAAGTTGAGCTGACATGGTGATAACACTGGCCATTCATTTATAAAAATGTAGGTGAAATGAGCGAGTTTCGCAGCAGATAATGTCTAATTTAGGGGCTTCGATTTCTGGCCCCATCCACTACTATGGCATGAGAAAAAACGCCGTCGGATGGATCTAAATTGCTCGAAAACGGCTCCGAGCTCCACCAAAATTGTCTGGGTGAGTCTACGAGCGTATTTAATCCTAACAATAAGGTCCAGGTGTCAAAAAACCGAACTTATCCTTTAACATAGTAACAAATAACAAAACAAAAATTACATTCCTTCATTCTAAATGTCATCCTCGATGGACCAATGAAGTATTCTATTATACCATTTGGAGGACTTGTTGGACTCTTGTTGACCTGTGTGGGTATTAAAAAAAAAGTATTGGAGCTATGCTTACATCTGTAACTAAATGTTAAATGAACTCATTGGCAGTCACTAGACACTGTAATTAATATAGAGTATGTACACAAATGTAAAGAATATGAGAGGATGAGAGTCAAGTGCAGACCCAGAATAGCTGTCTTGGTGTAATGGGAGCCAATGCAGAAATGTTAAACACCTTAACGAGATAAAATTCGCCAAATTTCTCAAAGGGTGGGAAGCAGAAGCACTTTAAAGAACTGAGAGGATTTTCTTTCCTGCAACACTTCTAAGGCATATTACACTGTGGGGTGATTAGCATTCCTGCTCATTATACATGTATGTAGGGATCACTGCAAACCTCTGTACAGTATGAAACACCGCCAAACTGCAGTGCTGCAAAGGACTGTGGGAAAGCGCTGGTCAAATTATAAAAAAAACACTTGTAATCTTTCCCTTTTGTCTCATCTCCCGAGATATTACTGACGCCCACATCTAAACCTTAGCTGTAATAATCACCAAACAAATTGCCAAGGTTAAACATCAAAAGAAAACTTGGCTTATTCATTTGCATAATAGTTTTACTTGATAACAACTTCCTCTGTTGCTGTGGGCTGCCACATAACCTCTGTGAAACGTGTGGGCAGGCTGATAGAAGTAAATATGATCTACTTCCTATCTTTATCTGCAGTGAAAATACCTTGTTCAGCTCCAGACCCATTCAATTAAAATATTTTTCAATGTCTTAAGGTCATATCCACTTATTTCCACAATGTTTACAAATTAATTTGTAAAAGCTGATTTTGTGCCACGTTATTTTTGTCCTTCTTTCTACCATTAAAAGTACAAACAAACTTGCAAATAAGTCCAGTCCTTTAGTTGTTCCGTCCCTGATAAAGTCTCATATGTTTGACTTTACAATTACGTTCGCGTGCTGTCAAAAAAACAAAAAGACTAAGAGTCAACAGTCATACTAGTGGCCCCGTGAGGTCATGTTTAGGCACATCAGTGCTTCGAGTGAAACGCTAACCTCAGCAGGTTACCATGCTCACAATAACCAGAAAAAGAGTAAACATTTCTAGATATGTGTACATTACATTCAAAGCTGCTTTGAAGTGTAAAGAAGTGATAAGCCAAACATTAATGTCCGGGGTACAAATATGGCACCTTGTATGAGATTGGACAAAAGACATAACTATGACAGGTAAACTAAGTGGGGTTCAACTGCCCCCTATGGCCCTTGGCTGTGTGTCACTCCCCCACGCTCTCTCCCCCTTTCCTGCCATTTGTTCAGATGTCCTATATAATTAAAGGCATAAAAGCCAGCCAGTGGCTAAGTGTTGGCCAACGCTAGTAAAAATGCTAAGGCAATGTCAACCAAGGTGGTGAAAAAAGTCCAGTTATCTCCATCAACATCTTCTCCAATGAGCTAATTAATCATCTGAAGATGCTGATCAAGTTATCAATGCCTCACTTTAAGTTTTGTTCATGGAGCGTTACTTTTTAGGTGTTGGCTGCAGGCGTGCTAACATAGCTGCATCTGCTGTAGAGGACCTGGCCTTCAGGCTATAAAACACGCTAAAGTACACTCTTCAGTTTTTAGATTGTGTTTGACCAGGTGTTTGCTCAGCCTAGACATGCTGTCCTTAGCAGCTTTGCAATTCGCATTACAAAAATTGCAGCGAGTGTTGTCTGTGGCAAGTTTTTAAAAATGTAACCACACTTGCGACTGCTTTTGCCCCAATGGACTCCCTGTAACTTGAACCAGCTGCAGGGGTAACATCAACACCAAATTTGTAACCCTACCTTAGTCATGATATACCTTATGAGATAAAAGATTTCACTTTTACCTTTAATTCAAAAAAAATGTTTGAAACCACTAATCCTAACCCTGTTTTAAGGAATTGATGGGATATATGGGTAACTCTTTATGGTGGAGGAATTTATCATCCAGTTAATTCATTTCCACAAACTATAACATCCAGTTGAGTTCATGTTCATTTCATTGCAGCCTAAGGATTACAGCAGTATGGAAAAATGTAAATTAATGAAGAATTTAGTTTGATTAAGCACCATTCTTGTCAAACTAATCTGCCAATATATACATAAGCAATCATGATTAATTCAAACTGTCAAGAAAGAGCCAATTCATCCGAAAAATATGATTAAAAAACACACATTTCAGTGTGTTTCACAGCATCTCACACGACACTGAACAGAGATTTTCAACATTATTTATTGAATTGACATCTAATGACAATAGCACCTTAAAAAACACTGAAGCTTTATGTTAATGACTTGCTGTAAATGCATTAAAATCTCTTCATAACAACAGGGCTCTCTTTTATGAAAATCCAGTAGGCCTATCTCTAAAGAGCACATTGGAGAAAAGCTGTCACACAGTGGGACCACAGGGAGCGGCTACGAAGTGTTTAAGTAGCTCCGTATTATGCTGCCGCATCCAATTTATAACGATGGCTATAGAACAGCAGATCCATCTCTGCCACAACAATTCCCTTCAGTCTTCACACAGAAATACATATATACTTTACACCAACACACACAGAGATCCTCTGACACAATGTCAAACATGCTATAAGAGGTGGAAATGCTGACTTTCAGCTTTAATTTGTGGGTGTTCACATCAATATTTGGTTGCACCGTGCTGGAACTGTTTCACTTTTTACTATACACAAAATAACTGTAAGACTGGCTGTCTTCTGGGCAGGTGTGTTTTATGTTGCCCCGACTTTACTTTGTACAAAAGAGCTGAGCTAATACAGAATTGATTCAAGGTGTGACATTTGTGTTTGAAGTTGCTGTGGCAGGAAGGCAGGACACATGAGGGGGACATAAAAATCAGGAACACATCAGAGACACTGTCAAAATAACAGGGCCCAACAATAAGGATTGCCTGGGGCAAGTAAAATGCCACGTCAGGCTAGTCAATCTAGTAACTCGCTTGATTGGGCAAGGGGTAAAAAAAGAAAATTAATCACATCATTTTTTTCTGTAGCAGTGAACCATCTCATTTTCTTTTAATTTCTGTTTGTTTGTTTAGTTGGGTGGTCTGAGACGATGGGGACAAAACACCAACTATGTATTGTGCAGTTTGCCGCAGGTTTGAGAGCAGTGTTGTAGTCTAGAAGCAGAGACCAAGTCATGTCTAGGGATGTGCACGATTAGTCGACTACACGATTAAACGTCACCAGCCTCACTAGTCAGCACCAGAAATACTAGTCAGTTAAACTATTTATCAATATTTTATTCATGCACAAGGTAAGGTCACTGTCGCCTCTAAGATTTTATGCAGCCGCCTGCCACTAGTCGGGGCTGCGGCCCCATCAGACGGCAGCCCCTCTCGCCGTACACAGTAAGCACGTACGCCCCGATGGCTGAGGCCACCCCAGATGTTTATAACAGCAAAGTCGGACACATGACAGCTCGTAAAACCAGCACAGTTTGGCAGTGTTTTAATCTAGAAAATGGAAATGGCATTGAATGTAGACTGTGACAGAATAAAGTGACATATAATCACTCGACTGGAGCAACATGTGAGCACATTCAGCAAAGACATGAACATTAACCTGCAAGCAGATCAGCTGCTGCTGCTAGCACTGCTAACGTTAGCCACACTGTGTAGCAGACTGGCAGCTAACGTCAGCTCCGGGTCATTTACCTGCAAGACACTGTGATCATCTTTGGTCTGAAAAGGTGAAGCACTTATTGAGTTGTCATGTTTTGCAGGTTAATGTGCAGTGTTTTTATTGCACAGCGCAAAGTGACACGCATTTCAGGGGCATTTAAAATATGATTTGGCGATTGTAGACTGTGATTAATGGCTTCAAATGGCTCTTAATACACAGTATTTTTTCCAGACAGTGTTTAACATTATCAATTAATAAATTGTGCTCAATTTTAATTGTGTTCTGAGTGTTTATTTACTATTAGACTAGTCGACTCGTCTAAATTATATTTTGCACTTAATCGACAGAGAAACTGGTCGTCAGGAACATCCCTAGTCATGACTGAGACCAGAGTGGGTCGAGACCAAGACAAGACCAAAAGTTTGAGGGGTCGAGACCGGGACCAGGGCTTGTTGAAGGCATTATTTGATAATTGCTAATAAATAAAACAATTTTTACAGAGGCAAGTAAAAATTGACTTTGGGCAAGTAGATCTGAAACAGTTTCAATCCAAGAACGCACTGTAAGCTCAGCAATTACAAACAGCATGGTATCCCACAGCATAGTGGATGGCAGAGGATAGTTAAGAAAAACTTAGCTCTGACTGTCCTATCCTATCAAGAGAAGACAACATACAGCAGCACCACAGGCTGAGACACAAGATACCTCGTCCCTGTAAGCCTCAAGAATAGAAAGACGAGGTGATCAAAAAGTCAAAGTTGAGAGAAAGTGCTAAAACAAACTTTTAGAGTTTTGGATCAAGGCGTTTTGAACAGATTTGATAAAGCTCAAAAGATGAAGGAGTGGAACAGAAAGAAGAACAGCTTGTGATTTGAAGCACATTAGTTTCTGTCAGACTGTGTTTTGGTGTCGCCGTGGAGACCATTAGTGAAACCAGTTCGCTTGTGGTCATTGATCATTGATCTTTGCCATCAGCAGAAGCAAAATGAAGGCAGGAGGATCTACACAGAAACATCTTGACGAGTCAGACTCATGCAAATGCATCAAAAATCACTGGATGCTTCATCTTGCAGCAGGACAATGATCCTAAACACAGAGGCAAAGCCGAGAGTTTTTAGGCAGCAAACAGAGGAATGTTCTTGATCAGTCATCTGACCTCAGTCCACCTGAACATTTCACTTGTCAAAGACCAGATTGAAGACAAAAACCTCTGAAACAAGCCAGAAGTGAGATGGAAGCAATACAGGCCTGGCAGAGCACCATCAAGTAAGATAACAAGAATCTGTTGATGTCTGCAGGTTGTAGACTTCAGGCAGTCGTTGACTACAAAGGATTTCTATTAACAACAACGAGGGCTTCAAATCCTACACAGTTCATCTAATGCTGCTTAAATTAAAGCAGACAGTTTGTGCTTTAAAACAAGTTATGCACCAACTTTGTGAAGCTTGTGTTTCCAGTAAAGCTGAGAACACTAGTCAATCAATCAGTTAACCAACAGAAAACTAATCAGCAACTATTTTAATAATTGATTCATCATTTGAGGATGTTTTTCAAAGCAAAAATACACCAAATCCACTGCTTCCAATCTCTCAGATGTGAATATTTGCAGTATTTTTTAACCATCTATGAGAGTAAACAGACATCTCTTGATTCTGGAGAGCTGATCTGACAAAACAAGCTGGGCTCTGAGAAATTCACAATCTTCTGACATTTAATTGACCAAGCGAGACGAGATTAACAGTCAATAATGATATGAAAATAATTGTTGGTTTCAGCCCTTCTTTAAACAGACAAGTCTGTTACAATATATTGGTTTTGGTACACAGAGTGCTGTAACAACTATTTGTAAAGTTGCGAGTTTTTCAAGCCTTGTTGGTATGCAGAAACAATCACACGATATTTACATTACAAATTAAGGTGATTTATTTATATGCATATTTAGTAACACACGTTTGCTTTGCATTAAGTGATTTGTACACTGCAACTCTGAAAAATTGCACAAAGTAAGTGTAAAAACTACAATTTTATAACTTCCATCAACAGCTTAATGGGTTCTAGTGCTAACAGAGTGGATATTAGTCTATACAGAGAGAGGAGGGTGTGAAAGAAGATGAAGAGCCCAGCTAGCCTGCTCTTGGACCCAATATCTCTGCAATGGAGACAGATTTCCACACGAAATCCAGATTGAGCCTCGCTGGCTGGGGATCCCTTTGATATGAGAACAGGGCTAATCCCTCTAGTTCTGGCTGCTGCCATGTCTTCATCCTCCCAACCAGGTGCCCTTTCATTAACCTTTGACTCGCACTGGCACTGTGTTTGAAGAGGCTGGTATTAAACTGGCTTATCCTAGATTGCTGCTGCTGCAGCAGTGAGAAGACTTGCTCTGTTTCTCACAGGTCTGTTAAGGTGCTGAATAGTACAACAGTAACATTATGTAACCCCCAGTTACCAGCTGGCTCAGGCTGCGCTCCACTGCGCCCTCTGTGGCCGGGCAACAAACTGCTCAGCTCAAATAACATGCTGCATGTGGCGAAGTTGAGAGGTTTCCAATGCAGTCAGTCCTCAGGACCCACAAGTGGTCATGTGAGTGCGTTTCCAATAAGTGTGTGTGTTTCATTGTGTTTTTTTTTTTTTTTTTTTTGCGATATTGTAACGTTAAACTAGTAAAACTTTGACAGGGACCATTTTACTGCACAATGAGTAATGCTACATTTACTTTAGACTCACTGAGTAAACTTTGCTAAGTTCCTTATGTACATTTACCTTAATAAGGTTTAGAGTGTATTTTTAATTTGTTAGCACCCATACTAGTAGAAGTGAGCAGATACAAGTCATTGTAATTTTTCACCATGGAAGAAAACAAAAAAATCACAACAGTAAACAGCATCCATCCTATGTTCGCTTTTGTCACAGCCTGGACCAATTCTATGAGAGGAAACACTGCTGCCACTCATGTAAACAAACGTCTTCTTCATCAAACTGGGCAGGTTAAATAAGAAAAAAATGAACAGGACATGAGGATGTAACAGTCGTGCAATGGCCAGCGGCAAAGTCTTCTTTTTTTCCCTCTCCCGCATATCAAAATGGAGCGAAACTGAGGGGACAAACTACGTCAAATACAGACGGCTTTTAAATCACGATGTTAGAGGACAGGAAGTTTATTTCTCTGACTTTTCTCTCTGATCAAATGTTTTTTCTTGATTAAACAAAACCAAAACATAACACAAAGTGCAACAAACTTTAAAATTTGTTTTGCTAACACATCTTGTAAATATTTTTGAAATTATGTTTTCCTCACATCATGGACCGTGTACATAATTCCCACTGCTGAAAAGATTCAATAGAGCTTTGTTGTCGCCAGTTAAAAACTAGACTGCTGGCTTAAGTGTTATTTTTTTGCTTTTGTCACATCTTCCACTACGTGAGGATTTCATGGTGTCACCCACTGGATGGTCAGTTTTTGTCTTTTTTCCCTGAACAAGTGACAGTTGGTTTAGATTTTCCACTAACAGCAGTGGAGCTAATCTTAAAACAGGCCGATGGTGTCCTGCAAACACAGATTCTGACTCCTGATGATGATGCACTCAGAGGGTTTAGTGATGTGTGTGTCATGAGATGAAAACCAATCAGAAACTCTACCACCTGTTTCTACCGACTTATCGTCCCTTTAATATCTCCAGATGTATTAGAATATTCTGAGTGATGCTGCAAATAAATGAGCAAGACTGCTTTATACTTGTAATGCCTTATATATTGCATTACATTATAAATGCTGGATTAACTATGAATAGAATCTTCTGTCTTATTTTATCCATAAGCAGTTCATAAAAACAGTTTTCGATGGATTTTACTACTGTATGATTTTTAGTATCTCAATATAATTTTACATACAGTGATGGAGGATTTTATCTTAATGCACATCATCTACTCCTACACAGAAAGTACAACTTTGACAAGATGAATATCTGTGAACACAGTTACATTTAAAGTTCAGATTGAAATGTCTCTAGCAGAGCAGACAAATATCCTCACAAGACCCGCAATTCATTTTTGTCCCCTGTAGGGGACTTTACATTGAGGCCTTTATTTCAAACACCATGCATGTAGTTTATTTGAATCCTGATGTCCTCTAAAAACATACGTGTGGGAGTGACCAACAGAGCACTTCTTCTGTCTTTTCAACATATACATATAATATATACTGTTCTGGTCATAAAGATTTTTTTTTTTAATTTGGGGGTGTCTTATCCATATTTAAACCTTTCTAAATACACATTATAACCCATGTCCTTTGTGGGGGACAGTGGGACTTTCTCCTTCTCATTTTCAACCATTTCCCATACTTCAGGAAACAGAGCAGTGACTGAGGCAGAGCAGATTTTGATCTGTGTGATCACATGATCAGCCTGTATCTAATGTCAAGTAACACAAAGATGTTCTGCACCTCAACCGGCTTGATCCAGTAGAGGTCAGACCACCAGGCCTCTGGGAGACCTCCAAAGGACAGATCACAGTAAGCACTTTATTCAAAAATGGTGCAGGAGATACAGATGCAGTGGGAAGATGTGTGAGAAGTGAAATGTGTCTCAAAAACAAAGAGCTGCTTCCTACTATAGCATTCCTGACATGTCAGCATACTCATATTCATGTTTTGGGCGATTTTCACCATCAGGATTTACCCACTATGCAGAATTTTGAATTAATATAGTACCATTTCATTGTTAAGAAAGTTTGTTAAAATGACAAAGACACAATTTGTTTTAAGTTTATTTCCAAAATTTGCCAAATGAGAAAGAATGAAACAGAAATGCAAAACAAATGAAAATGCGTCATTAACGACTGTAATGTGTTTTTAGATGTAAAATATTGATTTATGATATAAAACATAAATAATATTTTGGAGAAAAAATCTTTGTGACACATTTCTTATATTCCATTTACTTAAATTATGTGAGAAAAAATATTAAACCCTTTTTCTTCCAGGTCTCAAGAGGATATATCAGCCAATAATATATTAGTCTATATAAGTATCAGTGTATATATAGACAATTGTAAATTTTGTTTTACAACCTTGTGCTGTAAAAGTACCATTATATGAACCCCTGATAATCTAAATATTAGGGAAATTAAGGTGATTTAATGATCTGGATATTTAGTAACACATGTTGGCATTGTGTAAAATGATTTCTACACTCAAGGTCAGAAAAACTGCATAAATCAACAGTAAAACTACAATTTTACCAACTTCCATTGATAGCCAGATGTTGGTCACAACTGGCTCCTGTGTTGACAGTGTGGATGTTAATATATATTTATATGTAGAGACAGAGTGGAGGGTGTGACAGAAGTATTTTCACATGATTTTTTAGTATTATTTGGCTTAGTTTCACAGTGGCCATTTCATTTTAAAATGAAGGATAAACCTTTTGGATGACACACTTTGGTATCCCATTTGATGCACTTGTTTTGTTTTTATTTTGCATGCTGTAAGTGATTTAAGGTCAGCACTGAGAGGATAAAAGAGATTTGCACTTTGAAATTTATGTGAACATTGAGTCAGAGCAATCACAAAAAAAATAAAAATAATAAAGTCTCACTCTCATTTCTCTCTTCCCGATTCATTATTTGTGGGTATTTTTTCAGTTGTAAGACAAAGCTGCAGTGGATCTTGGTGAAAAAAAAACACCAATGCAGGAACGTCATTAACCTCGAGTGTTTCTAATTTTTGTCCACTGATCTGTTTTCATTTTCTGCCTCCCTTTGAGAATACTTTTAAACTCCACAATGAGCCAAACAGTAATCTGAAAGCACAGCAGATGTGTATAATCAGCTGCTCACTTTGAAAAGGGAAGAGGGTGGACATTGAGCACTGGTCCCTGAAATTACAATTTTGTTGTTCAATTATCCATGATACCACAGAATGATACATCTTGGCCAGAGGCCCGTGTGGTCAGTGGCCTCCTGTGAGAGCTGCCTCCACTTCACTTCTCTGCTGCTGGGAATCATATAATTGAGTGTAAGTGCTCTGTGAATGACAGAAATCTGAGAAAATTTACCGTGATACAACATGTGCGACGACAGCGTCTGGATGAACTTCCTGCTCAGTCGGATGATTTACCAAAGGAGGAATCATCAGCTCAGTAATGCAGCAAACAACAACATCAGAAGCCAGCTGTGCATGAACCTATGGCCATTAAGATAATGAGATCATTAATTTTGTTGCACTGTGGCCATGTATGTGAAAAAGGGCAGGACCTGATTGTTTGGTGGCATTTCTGAAACCAAAACATCAAGGCTATGTTTGTTTTTGAATGCTTTGGTCACAGTCTCAAGCCACACAGGAACAGAGTTCATCCTGATGTCATTTGATCTACACAAGCTTTGCGGAAGCTAATGGGGATCCAAATAAAGAATAAAGAATCATAGTTTGAAACATACGGACACTGACCAAGCTGACAGATTTTACAATTTGGGAATAAGAATAACCAGTTTTATATATTTCTGGATAAAAGAAAACCTGCGTTACAAACTTGAGGTGTAGAGTTTGTTGAAAACATTTAGACTAAGACTCCATCTGCACCTATTAACATGCACTCTGTATCTGGATGCTTCATGTGGATTAGGAAAAACACATGTCAAGGAACTCGTATGGAGGCGGTCTGGCTTGCAAGTTTTAAATTAAGAATTCCTTGGAACAGGACTTTCATTTTATAGACTCCTGCTGGCTGCTTAGAGATGAGACCTCCCAACAAATTGAGAGGTCGCTTACCTCCACCTCTTCCTGCTAATCTTTGATATTTCCATACACTCAAAACTACAAAACAAAGGTGTAAACCAGCTAACAAATATACCACAGAAGAATTCAGGAGGTGTCAATCACACCAAGCTTGTACATGTGATGTGGGCGTACTGTGTATGTGCAGGGGTCTCACTGGCCTCAGGGCAGAAGACTATTTACTAAAGATAGATTCTTCATATACCTCTTGATAAAGAAGAACCAACTCTTGGGATGTAATGTGTGTTGGGAGGGGTCATCCTGCCAAATATTATTAAATTAAGGCAAATGATCACAAATACAATGAGCACTTACCTACATTTCAACATGAGTGCCACTAACAATAAGACACGAACTTCATGTTCTCATTTTAAAGTGTACTAACTGTGCATTTTAGGATGAACATGGTTGTGTATGTGCAGACACACACTGTATCAGTGAAACTGGTGCTGAAAGAGCTGCAGTTCTTGTAACACGATCGCAATCAGTCCATCTACAAGTAATACTACTCTGTCTTTTCTCAGAGATGGATGATCTCCTCTTTACACAGTAGAGTTCAATAAGGAAAGCCTGATCTACCCAGAGGCGAATCTGTACTCATCAACTCAACACAGTCTCTCTTTCTCTCTTTCTTTCTCTCTCTCCCTCTCTCTGGAAGTGATGCACAAGTGCATTCAATACTCAAGTGTTTTACTGAAGTCAGTCATGTATCATTTTTTCATTATCACATAGATGGGAACAATGATGCTACGTGCAAATTGGGCAATGACCAAAGTGCACCAAATATTCCATAAAAAAAAACATGGTTCCCAAGGTGCTTTTCCTAATTATATTTTCAAGATGCAAGAAGCAAAGATTTTCCAATACAAGTCTCATGACTCTCAAATGACTAAATTATCATTAAAGCTAAATTGAAGTCAGGGAGTTAACAATCAGTTCTATTTGCCTTTGAAGACATTTAATTGTGCCTTTTTGTAACAATTTCACAAAGTCCACCAGTCAATACTCATGTCCTGCTTCCAATGGTATGAGTCTCTCCTCTCTCCACCCACTGCATAATTTTCAAGATAATAATTAAAGGAGCTGTGGAGGTGGGCATGAATGCACAGGACAACCACTGTAGGGGGCGTGGCCTTGTCGCTACATAGTGTGTAACACGGAAGGCAAGGACACACCAACCGGAATGAGCGACAGCGCTCAGTGTAGTGCTAATAGTCAGAGCTAACCAGCTGCTATCAGATTCTCTGTGTCCACACAAGAAGTCACAAGAGGCACATTTGAATCCTGGCCATTTGTAAAAGTTGACCATGTTGTTGCTGGGCTAATGTTAGCTGCTCAGAGAGGCTGAGAGTCTCTCTGGTGTGTGTGCGGAAGATCAATGCCTAAACCTAACCTTGACCACTCAGGATTAATGCCTAACCCTAACCAATTTGATTAATGCCTAAACCTCACCAGTGTTAGCTTCGGAACAACCTACCCGATACAGTTGTTCTGACCCTAACCATTCTACTTGCCTAAAGCTAACCACTCGGGATTAATGACAAGGAACCAACCTATTTGATACAATTATCTCAAACCTCACGTTGAATAACTCACCATCTGTGACTACTTTTGTCAGTGCATAGCCATAGTCCCAATGTTTATCATCATTCGCGAGAAAGACGGCTGTCAAAAGGACAAGTTTGGACCACTGCACCAAAATTTTAAAATACAAAGTAGTGGGGAGCAAAAAATTATGTAAGTGATTGTAAGTGTAGTGTTTGAAATATTTGAAAATTTCAGACTCCCACTCAAGAGCAGGTGCTGGGGGAGGTGGGATGCCAAACTCTGGTTAGAGGGCAGAGTCAGGAGACGGGTGAGATGGGGGAGGTGGGGGGTGGTGCAACCATATATGTCATCTGCCAAAAGATCAGCCAATAGCAAAATTCTGTTGCAACAGCTGTATTTCAACCAACAGAGGGCCGTAGCTAAGCATATGTGTGACACAATATGTAGATTTCAAATACTTTCCATTAAAATGTAAAGATTTGGACCTGAATCGATCACTAGCACCGAAGCTCTTGTATGGTGCATGATCGGATTACAGCCAGAGTTCAAATGTTGTGTCTGAGAGCGATGGACACAAGCACCTCAGTATCCAGCTGTAACTGAAATGAGTCATAGATTCTTTAGATCCATTGATCTTGCCACATCCAGTTTAGACATACCATGAGAGATTCAAGAAAGAGATAGGGAAAAAACAAATGTGGAATTCCTGTCTAGGCCTCTCTGTCTGTCTGTCTCCTCCTCTCAGCTCTCCTGTGGCATCAGTGGCCACAGCAGTGTGGCAGCTTGTAAGTAACACCTGCACCTGTCCATCACTGCTCTGTTTCTGGAAGTCTGCGTCCAGCTGCTGCCCAAAAGGCTTTGTGCACCCATCAAAGGTTTTCTCTCCAACAATGAAAAAGTGAGCTGTTGTGTCTAACCTGAAAACATTTTCATGTCTATGTGATTTTTTTAGGCTGTCTATTTAACATCTATCTGCAACATTGAAAAATAGCCTTCTGTCTCACTCATGGACAATAATTTGCATCAGTCAGAGACCCCTCAGTCGACTGAGATCTTTGTTGTTTGCTTTTTGTCGGTCGATGTGCAGTGTGCTGTACATTTCGGCCTCCAGAAGTAGCCGCAGAGTGAGCGCTCCTCACTTTCTCACTGCCTTCCAGAGTAAAATCATTCCTTTAAGTCAAGTCGTCCTGTCCGCTTGGTGAAATGTCTGCGACAAGGCATACTGTGGAACCAGCTGAACACGGGGTGAGTCTGAGTGAAGCCTGGATTATACTCCCAAACGGACATGTATATGGACAGCTACAAGACACTGTGGATACAGACTTGTTCTGAGACTGAGGCAGCTGCCCAGATGAAGAGAGGCCTTTACTGGTCAGGCTCTGAGGTAACGTTATCCTCTGTTCTTTGTGCAGAAGTGGTAGAATCTGCAGCTCACAACAACAAGAGTTCGCAAAAAAATGTTGCACATCTCCAATCCATTTTGTAAATTTCTGGTTTGTTTGTGTAGTTAGCCCACTTTAGCTCTGAGGGCTTGTTTACTTCATTACATGAACGCGCCCGCTCAAAAATCTGGCTGTTCAATAAAGCGCTGCTTGACAGCCTATATGAAAAAAAACAAGAACAGATAGTCAAATATTTGTATTGAACAGCCAAATCTAATTCGACTGACAAAGTTCAGAGTTGGGCACAGCCCTAGTTCTTGCCTAAGAACCAATTAAAAAATGTCAATAAATTAACTTTCATATTCTGATGTGCATACTAAATAAATCAGATGACCCTGCTTTGTAAACAATGCGCAATACAGAAATGAAAAGATATCTGCTTCAATATGTGACTGCTTTGACTGAATTATATATATATATATATATATACACACACACACACACACACACAACATCCAATGACTGTGGCTGTAAAGTTTGGTGTAACATTATTAAAACAACTTGTTTGCTTTCAGTTGGCTACAAGTAAAGTTTGGGGTAGTTTTGAGTTAAGCATCTCTTGAAGCACTGCACATCCAATCAGCAGCGTGTGGAATTATATTTGTGTCTGAGTGCGCAATGCGACATTTTGAGCACATACAAAGATTGCACATAAATTAAATATTACAATTACATTTTGTAGAGACATTTCTGCAGGCAAACTTTAATGTCTGCAGAGCAGTAGTGCTGAGAGAGTAGAGGTGATTACGGTGTCCGGAAAGGTGAGACTAAACACAAAAGAAAGCGACAGTAACAGCAGCAGGAAATGCAAATCAGTTATTATCTTGAATATTCCAGGACTGCAATAACTTAAACTATGGCAGAATTTAATGCTGTGCACCTAGCTTTGCACTATGGGACTAAAACGCATCTGCACTTACAGATCGGCTGTGCCTGCCATCTGCTCCTTCATCTCCGGTGATGATTGTTTTTTTGGATGCACAGCCTCAGGCTACATGTTGTCTCAGCGTAGACTCTTCATCAAGATAACTGACAATGTTTGGGGCATAAACTCGTCCGAGTGAAGTGCATGAAGGTGTGACTGGCAGCATACGTTGCTGACTCAAGTCAAAAAGTTGCATGTTGGCTTCAGCTCACTGACTAATGCTGCAACAGAGTGTTGTGAGTTTACATTATGAAGTGCTGCTGTGTGTTTTCAGTATTGTTCATTTTGCTTTATGGTTTTTCATCTCTGTGCATGTCTGTCTTTGAGGGAAAAGAAATAATTTGTTTTGCTTGTGAGGTGCAGCGGGAAAGAAATCTCATAACGCCAAAATAGAATCTAGATATTATGATATAGCTACTTGACTGAAAATATGTTGCAGCTGTTTGGTCAAGATAAAATATTTTCCACAAATAAAATTTCTGGGTGTAAAAGCAAATCTAGCAGCAGTCAACACACAGAGTGGAACAAAACTTAAACTTCACTTTGAACCTCAAATACCCACTGCAGAATTCATTTTAGATATCATAGCTATCTCTATAAGTAAACACTGAACTGAAATAAATAATAGATACATGATACATCAATTATAACACAATACACCACATAATCACTAACACAGCCAAGAGATTTCACCAGACTGACAGCTGAACATCAATAAGTTTTTGTACTTTGAAAGCGATTTCAAAAGCAAGCAAAATGTCTTTGTACTGTCATCATCATTTCTTTCTGAATTTCCAACAAAAACACTGATAATAGCAGTGAATTACTGAGAAATAATGCAACAATAAAGTGTATATGAGTATGACCATGTTGTGTATAGCTCAGAATTAAATACATCCATAAATATATAATGATTACAGAGCCCAGCACATCCAGTCTTCAGATTCATCTTATTACTTTCTCAAAAAACACTTTCACTCAATTAAATTTCCTTTGGTGCACAGATTTGCAGCAGTCATTTAACCCAATATTCATTAAAGAGTAACTAAACACTGAATTCATTTTGAGTTTGAACTTTGAGTTAGTACATTACATATTCACTCAATTATGCAATCAATTGCTCCTGGTCTCGTGGCGTTCATTACAGCAAAGGTTATTTCCCCTCTTTTCAAAGAAAATCCAGTAGTTTTGTTCTCTAGACTCGCAAAAAAATCTCTCTAAAATCAAGCTTTGCGAGTCAGAATGGCACCAATGATGTGTTGAGAAATCCACAGCCTCTGAGAAGTGCTGCAGCAGACCGTGCTCTTGTTACACGTGGCTGCTCACCGTGTTTACCTTCATTAAATTGCCTAAAAACAACACCAGGCTGCTACAGTACAACCACACAGATCTTTATATACTTTAGGATAGTTGGTTATAACTCGATATTCTGCTTTTTTTTTTTACGTAGGATTAACAGGGCTCATCACAGACTCTTTCTCACAGAACCGTTGAATTGTGGATGACTACTAGAATGCATCTCCAGACATTAAACGGCAGAAAATATACTGGAACAACACTCTGATCCAGCTGTCAAAATTGAATTTGTGAAGGAGGTGTGCTCAAGAGAAAACAGGGTGTTAAATTTCTCTTTAACCTTAATAAACTCCTGGTGATCAACAACAACAAAACTACAGAACGTAACTGCAGACCTGATTCTTCTGTTAAAGCTGCAGTGAGCGGCAAAGAACAACAAGATGGATACGAAGCTCAGCCAGTGTCTTGGCATTTAAAAAAAAAAAACGTACATACATTCATCCCCAGAGGACCAATTTGGAAGAAGCAGAGGGTTGAAGTGTTGAAGTGTGACATGCTGACATGCTTAATGTCTGTGAGAAGTGACAAACAATATTCACACAAGGCGCTCTAAGGGACCGACGGTCTCTGCGGCTGACATTTATCTATCTCATCTAATTGATAAGCGTATCAGTGGGGCATACACCCTCCTTCTGCTCCCAGACAACGACTGACAAGTCTGTGGGTTGTGACCAAACACGAAACAACCCTTTAAAGCTTCCAGCATATGAGGCCGTTCCCACATGACGTGGATGATTTATCAGACTAATTCGGATGTGATGGTCGCAGTAATAAAGCATACATACGGAGGAGGATGCGCTTTCCTTTCTTGGGAAAACTGCCACACTCACAGCTGTATCCAGTGGGCTATATACTTGGAAGGAAGCTTTTTAAAAGTGAACTGTATTTTAATCTCTTTTGAAAATCTTTCCCCCTGGCACAGAAATCCTCTCTATGCTCTTTTCCCATCGTCTCTGCTTCACTGGGGCATATGATGGGAGAGGTTTCAGCAGTGTCCCAAGGTAGCCGATCTTTGAGAGATGACAGGCCACAAGTTCCATTTTTATATGATTTTATTCGAGCCAGCCAGTTTTCTGTAATGGAAATTCATTTGAATCAACGCCCATTCGCACAGCCAGTCGGGAACCATAGTGGCCATCTGTGAGCCAGGAGACATGGAGACCGGCCCCATTTGGCAAAATGAAAGAAACCGTTTTTAATGCAAACGTTTTGCTGAGCAGATCCGAAAACAGGTCTCGATGCACATTTCCAGGTTATCCAGGCTATTTTTTACCATCTTATATTGTAGTTTAAGATTTTTCCTTTAACTTGACATGTTTCTGACCAGTTGGAATACAAATAGAAAACAAATAACATATTTGAACATTTATTACAATGCTTTTGTTGTTGTTTTGTGGTACAACGTCTGTTGATTTCCCTTTCCTTTCCCCCATGCACACAGCTTATGTCAGGGCATTAGTGGGGTTGACAGAATGACATATTAGCTACATCACCTCTGGGGAGAAAAAGCTATTGAGAGAGACTTGTACAGTCAAATCTTAGATCTCTCAGCTTTGTTTAAGATTAGCAAAGAGATAACCCTGTCAAACAGGGAAAATATACCACTGGTACACCGCTGTGCAACTAAAATAGTTCTCAATGTGTATGCAGGTCTTAGATACAGTTGAAATTTTCAAGGATTGCCACCAGACACTAATCCATCAAAGCAAAAGGTGAGATCTGTGAATGCTACAGCACACAGAGCAGCGACAGTAAATGTGCTGAAAAACAGTCAGTCTGATATTTCATCATGGCAAACAAATAAATTAGATAATCAATTTAAAAAATATATGATTACATTTTTGATTTTAAAGTATCATCTCTATTTACAGTCAGCATTTTTTTTTCAGCAATAGCCATTCATTTTATTAACAGATTCTGTAACCTCTTTAGTACACAGTACATAGTATTACAGTTTTATTGGTGGCGGAGTCTGCCATTCCTACAAAGGATTTAAAACACCTTTACGTGCACAACGATTCAACTTAATCTAGTGTAATTTTATCTCATTGATATCAGCTTCACTGTTTACTGGTCACTCCCCCAAAGCTTTATTATGTTACTGCTAATGCAAACTAGACATAAGGTATTTTGTTATGTCGCAGACAGAAATCGAAGTGTATTTCGTTGCCTGGATTATTGGTTGTATTGTTCATAAAAAATACATCTACAAAATAAGACATGGGCATTTGGGGGAATTTCTGACAGCAGATCAGTGTTAAATATTGCAGAGAGTCACAGAACAAGGTGGAGCAGCCACAGTGAGCTGTTAAGCCGCAGATATAATTACATGTTCACCTAAAAATGATGGCTCTCTTGCGTATCCTACGTCTGTTGGAGCGTTGGTTGCGCACACGCTACATGTACAGAAGATGCATGACACATGTGAATAGTCGGGGCAGTGTAATGGTGAAACTTAAGTTATAAATACCTGTACGATGTGTCATTGCTGCGGTGCACTAAAAAAAAACATGCTTGTCAAAATAGCCGGTGACAGATCACTAATATTTTCGAAGTTGACATGAAAATCTGCAAAAATAAATAAACAAGTTCGAGACTTTCACATCTATGCCATGTGGAAAATGTTGGATCAACAAAGTGGCAACGGTTCTGATGGCAGGCTTTTTTCATCTTCAGTCATCAGACGCCTGAGCTGGCAAGCCAATTTTATCAATCGCTGATAACAAGATAAGTGTTTTATATCAAGTTATATACAGTTATATAAAGTTCTGCGGTGTGCCCTTTAGCGGAATCCTCCAGTGACATGTATTGTTCATAGGCAGAATGTGAAGAACTAAGTGGTTAAAAGTATAAGAAGCAAATAACTCTCCAGCTTTAGATGAGGATGACTTCACAACACGATGGTCATCTTATTCTTAGCAAGATAACCAAAAGCTCACATCACTGCATTACTTTTGACTGATTTCTTTATTAGAAACAAGATTAGTTTGTTTGGCTAAACTCTAAACAGATACACTAATTCTTCTGTTGCATTTCTGATAAAGTAGCGGCTCAATGAGTGCTTGCTGTCACTGAAATTATGGGACTTGTAGTTACCACCAGTAACCATAAGCGATGCCAAATCAACAAGGAAATTTTAGAGATTGTAACTTCAAATATACCGTCTCTGCATCAGATTAAAAGTGTCTAAGTTTGCACATTGCCTAAGTTTTCACTGAGTGATGACAATACTATTTTCTTAAAGAAAAATTTTAGGAAGCATTTTATTGATTTTTTTTTTTTTTTTTTTAGTCCGAGCAAGTGCATTATTTATGAGAAACCAAACTGAAGCTGATGATGCTACAGACGGGATCTGCAGGCTCTGAGCAGCTGTGCCCTGCAAAAACAACATGTGCAGTAAGTAAAATTTATCTGCCAGACAAACCCACACAGCGACTTATACTGGGTGCTGGTCTGAGCTAAAAAGGATGGATGTTTGAAAATGTGATTACTTTAAATTTAACCGCTCTGTCATGGCGACAGCTGCTCCATCCCTTCCTCTGCCTCCAGTTCTCCTGCTCACCTACTGCAGTGGTTGTATCAGTCTGTTCTGTGTGTTTTACTCATTTTTTCCTGCCATACCTCACCTGTCCACAAGTCACCCACCTCTGCCAGTCAGCTGATCATATGACCCACCTGGCCTCATCAGTTATCCTACCTGAAACACTGCATACAGATTTTAGTTTTCCTCACACTCCCAGATTGACTACGTGTGTGTGTGTGTGTGTGTGTGTGTGTGTGTGTGTGTTTGCATGTGCACTTGTGTAAAAATCCCATTTGAAACCCTGTCAACATTGCCAAGAATTTAGGATTTCCAGCAGAAATGTACTTTTGTTAACCAGGTTTCTATAATCTCCTTTACTAATTTACACAAATTGGGTGCTTGTTAACACAACATTTTAAAAAGTACGGTTTCTCTAAAAAGGATAATTACATGCATGACTGTCTGTTACCTTGCTGCAATGGTATTCAAGCCTCAGCTTGTTTTGGGTTGTTTTATGATAATTTGTACAATCGCCATGACAGTAAATTGTTTATTTGCTATATTTGAGTTGGTTATGTGTTTCTCTGTGGTAAACACCTATATACTAAAAGTCCTAATTTAACATCACCCTCCTTAAAGGGGTACTTTGGAGATTCTGTACTGCACTTTCACAAATTTGGAGAACTCAGAAGAGATGTTTTTTTTTTTTTTTAAATAATATGGGTCAACATTTCCCTTAAATCGGCTACAAGGAACTTTCATATTGTGTTGATTTTGGAGGCCGCTTTGGAAAAAAAAGGTTATGGTGATGAAAGTCTTTCCACCATCATAACCACAAAATAGAAAGTCAAAAATAAAACTGTCCAGAGGAAACATTTCCTTCCTCCTGCTTCTTTTTAACTGGCGAACATACAATTCACTCGTGGTTGACCAATATGAGTTTTTGCCTGATGCCAGTGCCAATATTTAGAGAGCAGGGTGGCTGATGGCCAACTTACTTAATGCCCATATGAAAACAAAGAAAATTCATGTATAATTCCATGCACATCACGATCAAATATACATGGTTATCTTAGCCATTAACACATTTTAATTAAATGTTTATTAATTAATGAAATAAATAATTTACATTAGGTTATGCTGTAGATTTCAGAACGTGGCTGGTATTTAAGGGAAAGTGTGGTATGTCAGAGGTGATGTCATTCAACTGCATTATTCTATACATTATAACAAAATGTATATTTATCAAGAGCCAGCAATGATTTTAGATCAGATTTCATGTCATGTGAGAGAAAAGTGTCAGCATATAGAAAAGCTGATGGCAACTGAGGACATTTAAGCAAATGTTTACATCAGGATGCATGAGAGCTCAGGGCTTGAAACTAACTTTTTCACCACCTTCCCAAAACTCACAAGGGGAAGCACTAACATCATTCCAGAGTAGTGACGTGGACAAGACTGATGTGTCTGCAGACATTTTTTGTTTATCACTCTCATGAGCACAGGCATCAGTCCATGTCAATTCTCTCAAAATGCCCAGTAATTAAAAAAAAAATAGAAAATTAAAATGTTAACATATACTCTTCAAGCCTTCATGCTGTAAATAATCAAGGAGAATCCAACCTAGTGGCAGACATTCATAACAGCCTAATTATACAGAAATAATCAATCTTCTTGTTGATGGTCTTGTTTGCTTAAGCAGGTTAAATAGAGGCATCAGTATTAACTTGAGGCTGTTTCATAGCCAGTTAAAAACTCCTTGTACTGTGTTTAATGTAACCGAGCAGTGCTTTCATTAGACCATCCTGCCTCCAATAAATTCCCACTTCTTTCAAACCCACACACCCATTTTACGAAGAAGGCGTCTTCCTGAAAATCTTCAAGCCCGATCTGAGACGACCCTGACATTATCATGGATATTTTTCAGACTTTAGAAAGCTCCCTCCTGAGCCACAAAAAACATTACACAACTGTTTGCACGGGCTGACTCATGCTTGATGACTAAAACCGGTGGAGAGCCCCATTAAATACAATTGATCCCGTGTGGATAAAACATTGAGGATGCTCTTTATTCCAAATGTGCTGTTATTACCAGTGTTATTTTGTGCTTCATATAATTAGCTGTTTTAAAAACTAGAGTAAGGAGGTCCTCTTTCTTTAAAACACTGGATTTCTCCTTTAAAGAAAAGAACTGCTCAGTTGGACCTCAAAGCTGAGCCCAAAAATGAAGCTTGTGTTCTGCACCATTTCAGGCCCTCAGGTGCTGTCTGTGTCGGTGTCCACGGAGTCTGGATTCAGTGTCAGCAGCAGTGAGACATCAGCGCTTAGGGCCGTCATGAGCCTCTCCGCAAATGTCAAGTGACAAAATGTGAACTCTAGGCGGCATAAAGAGGGACAACCCTTTAAAGAATGACTTTGTATAGATGTGACAAATGTATCATCACAGTGTCACGGGGTTCATCCATAATTCAGTGCTTTGTGTGTGCTTGTTTTGTGTGTGTGTGTGCGTGTGTGTGTGTGTAAAAAAAAAAAGGAGAGGATGCCAAGGACAGGAGACATATGGGGAGAGACAAAGTGAGGCGGTGAGTAGACTACAACCTGGACATGTTTCAACAGTTATGGAGGACATATTTTATACTTGGACTTTGAACGCTTCACTCTCTGACGTTCTGTCGGTTGGTGTAACACTATTTCGGTGTGCCTGTGTGTGTGCGTGTGTGAATACTGCTTGTGTGTATGGCCTAAGAGGGATGAATATTAAAGATGATTTCTGTCGCTCACAAACTGATGTTTTCCTGCGCCAGAGAGGAGGCATCGTCTGCCAGCTTGGCTGAGCATACGCTGTCATGTTCTTGACTGGGATGTCAATCACCCTCCGTGTATAAATTCACTGCGCTCGCTGACTTTCAGTGGAGCTCTGAGGAGATGTTGTGGCAGCCAAAAATGTAATAACTACAGATGCTGTAATACCTGCCAATAATGTAATAAAATTTCTGACCAATAATTTAATATAATTTTTTGCCCATAATGTAGTAGTATTCCATATTGGCTATGGTTAAAATGAATAATAAAACATGTAATTACTGGAAATGAGACAGTAATAATGTGCTATATTATTGTGATATGTGCTTATATCACTATGTTTAGTTTATTTGTTAGCTATATAGTCATAGGGATTAAGTATATTTTTACATTATCTGCTCCAATTTTTACCAGCTAATATTATCTCAGTGTATAATGTAAAAACTTACTACATTATGGGCAAAAAGTTATTTATTACGTTATTGGTCGGAAATTTTGTGGCAGCCAATAATGTAATAACTATCAATAATGTAATACCTGCCAATCATGTGATCATTCTTTCATTCCTAACTTAATTAAAGTCAATAATGTAATAATTGACCGATAATGTAAAAACATTTCTGAGCCAAAAATATAACTTTTTGCCCATAATGTGATAAGTTATTACATTATTGATTGAGATGATATTAGCTGGGTTAAAATAAAAATAAAAAACATAACGTAATGATATAATTTTATTTACTGGCTGTGAAGTGTCACATTTCCATTTGCTTTGGAGCTGACAATGTAATAATTTACTCATATCACTGTTAGCTATAGTTAGTACATTTTTAAATCAGTTTTTAACCCAGTTAATAATGTAATAACCAATCAATTATGGTAAAAAAGTTATCATGTTACTGGCAGAAATTTAAACCTATAATGTAATGCTTATTGGTAATGTAATACCAATAACTAATAACATAATAATTTTGCTTAATTTTAATGTAATAAAGGGTTATAATACAATAACTGGCCAATAATGTAATACATTTCTGAACCAATAATGTAGTAACTTCTTGCCCATATGCTAGTAAATTATTAGATTATTGATTAAAATAATATTAACTGGGTTTTAAAAAATCATAAATAAAGTTTCAATTGGAGCCAATAATGTAAAAATATACTTAAATCATTATGTTTTATTTATTGGCTGTGAAGTGTCACACTTCCATATACACTTTATAGCTAACAAATAAAACTTAAAAATAGTAATGTAAGTATATTATTGCATTATCAGTTCGTTATTAATTTTATGATTCCTTTCAGCCCAGTGAATAATGTCTTACCAATGTAGCCCAATGTTATAACTTACCGCATTATGGTCAAAAAGTTATAACGTTATTGGTCAGAAATGTTGTAGCAGCCAATGATGTAATAACAACCTATACTGTAATACCTGCCAATAATGTAATAATTTCCCATTCTTAATGTAATAAAAGTCAATAATGTGATAGAAATTCTGAACCAATAACGTAGTAACTTTTGTCCCATTATGTAACAATTTATTACATTATTGACTGAGATATAATATTTCAGTATAATATTAGCTTAAAAAAACATAAAAAATGCAATAATTATAGCCGATACTGTAATAATATACCTAAATCACAATGTTTAAGGTTGATTTATTGACTGTCAAGTGTCACAATATAGCCATCTACACTATAGCTGAAAAATAAACTAAAACACACTGATAGTGAAATTAATACATTATCAGCTCCAGTTATTCAATTTTTTAATGATTCTTTTTAACCCAGCTAATAATGTAATAACCAGTTGATAATGTAATAACATTATGGGCAAAAAGTTATTACATTATTGGTCATAAACTTAATATATTATTGGCTAGTCATTGACTTTTCTTATGCAAAGAACGGAAAAACGATTGCGTCATTGGCAGTAATTACATTATCTGTTGTTATTAGATTATTGGCTGCTACAGATATTCTTCATGTTTGGGTTCACTGGCTGCCAAATACAGTACAGTATAATAGACAGCAGCGGTAGATTATGCCAGTCATTAATTAGATCTATTTTAATTCATGTTTCTTCCAAGCGAAGGCAAAAGAACACAGGCTTCATGAGAGCAAAGTAATTTTTTCAATAACTTCTATTCAAAGAATATCAATTATAATTGCTCTATTTGATTGAGAGTCTGTGTATTCAGGCATATAAGCTTTCGCCCACATAAGCTGCAAACTGAATTATATGTTCAATACACCAATAATACATATCACTCTTTTTGACAGTTTATGCGGTTTAAGTGGCAGAGGATATGAAAAGCAAATGATGGAGAAATATATGAATAAAACATTGGCATTTGAGAAACATATAGATAGGGTGGATATGTCTTATGTAAATATGCAAAACAAATATCATTCCAGGGTATATACATAAATGGAATCTTCTCTAAGACTAGAGAGCGAGCGGATATGCTTTGAGAATGGAAATCTCATTAGTCTGATATCAAATAAAAGCAGTCATCTGGAGGGAATGGCACCGACACTGCAGTGAGGGAGCACAAGACACAGAGGGAGAGTGAAATTTGTCTTTGAAGTCAATGGTATTTACAGAGGAAATTTGGGGGCTATTTCAAGCTGTTTTCGTCCTGAAAAGGCAGCATGTGTATGCTCGCAAAAGTATGCCTCCGAGGTGCAGGATGAGGTGCTTTTTTCAGGTCATAACCTCCGGTTTTTGTTGTTGTTTTCTCTACTAAAATAAGACACTGTTAATACGGCACCATTTATTCATCACACATGCATTTTTCACACCAGGTGTTTTGCAAAATACATTAATGGGGAGGTGATTTACAACTGTAGCACAGCATCCCTCATGAAATATAATTGTTAAAGCATTATTCCAAATGAGTGCTTGACTAATGACGACTCGCGTGTCAGCCGTCAGATCTTTGTTTACCGCCGCTGTATCATTCATCCAATCACCGGAGTGGTCCAGTCAGTGGGGGATATGATCAAATAACATGCAAATTATTTTTTTGACATACACTCATAATTACGAATTGCATTTGCATGATGTGGATTTCTATTTAATTGTCTCGCGGCCTCGTTCGCTGTGTGTCCCGCTGATGACAAAGCCATCTGACAAATCGAGCTTAATGAGGTAAACCGTGGCAGTTAATCTGTACAAAAACATTTACACAAAACGAGTTCATGCAGATGAGCAGATTAGAATCAATAATTACGTCAGATCAAACAAGTGATTATCAAAGAAACATCATTAGCTTTCTGGGTCATCTGTTTTGACTTCATTTCAGACCACTTAGTAGCAATGATGATGAAGAAAGGACTTCATTATTTGCTTCAATACCTCCCTGCGCTCCTGTATATAAATAACCACGTAACATGAGAGACTTTTAAAGCCTTGAACTGACTTGAAAGTGAAGTGTCTTATTATCATAAAGTAGCCTAAATAAACCCCAAAATGTTAAAGAAACCAGACCATCGTTATGGTTACCTAGCTAACATTAGCTTAACTCAGCGTTTCCACTGATAACGTTTCACACAACTCTGCTGTGAAGAATGCAGGAGGACACTCTAAGAATCTGAATCCAGAAGTGTTAAAGTCTGTGCAAAAGGAAAAGAGAATTTCACTTCTAAACACATTATACATGTTAGAACATAGTTGCTGAAAATGTGCGCAAAGACTGAAAACTACGCAGTACTGAACTGTGGAATGACACCGAACTGTTATTCACGATTTCTGTGTTCAGGATTTTCTTGGGAGTCAAATGAGAGTGAGTAAATAATGACTGAATGTTAATTTTTGGGTGAACCATCCCTTTAACAATGGAGACAACAACTCCCATGATCCCACGCAACTTCGTACATCATCAAACTACATCTTTTATTATTGTTTTAATGTGAGAGACCCCTGAGGGGTGTACTACGAAGCGAGATTAATGGGTTAGCGAGCTATGTTGAGTCTAAAGCCAGGATTTTCAGTGTCACGAAGGTGTCTCTCTTTTAACCTGGCTAGATCACCATGGTAACTTATGCTAAACTCATTACCTGGTCGGAAGCAGGTTATGTTCTGTGTTTCAGATTAAAATGTTTGTAAAAAGCGCCGCTCTTTATCTAATTATTGTCCTAACGAGGTTGTTAATGATCAATACAGATTATAAACTGAGGGAAAACATTAAAAATGAAAAGTTGCTGAGTTGTATGTTCGTAACATCACCGAACGAGTCCGTATAATGTAGAAATCTAACATCGTGTCACAGCAGCACAAGCTGTGCATCACGCTGTCATGGTAACCTTCGTTTGCTCCAGGTCATATTAACACTTTAAATTTACATCGTATATAATCCACACACTAAATAACAAAGAAACAACTACAGACACTTTGAATACTTTGTACTTATTGTCCGTTTTGCAGCTCAGAACACTGATTAAAAAATTCATCATTTATCACAGAAAATCTTAAATCAGTTACACTCATTTTACACTGGTTTGGCCTAAAACGTCAGTGATCTCCACGTCTCTTTCATCATGGGACATGTTTAAATCTGCCGTATGAAGTTTTATTGTTTAATGTGCAGTTTTCATGTTAGAAATAAACGGCAGCATTACGACCACATTTAGTCAATCAGCAATTTTCTGACAGCATTCTTCTTGTCCTGCCTGCAGCATCAATGTTGCTTTTTGCCGTAATATATTTTGTATATTTTCCACAGCTCCTAATTATAACAACATGATCAGTTTGACTGAAGTAGGTGGCCCGCAGTCGCTTCACTTTGTGCGAAGAAGAGTCAAATGACGCAAAAAACGCCCCTTTTTATGTGAGCGCGCACAGAGTCTGAAGACGAAAGCCTAAATTAACAAAGCAAGTTGATAACCACCGTCGTGATACCAGTTATCTCTGACGGTTTTAGGCTTTGTCGATCCAGATCATGCAAAGAAAGCCTGGCTGTGTTGAGCTTGCTTTGTAGTACACCCCTCTGGTGGCAGAACTTACATGTTGCAGGTTTAAATGACAATATTTCGATTTGGATTAAAACTATTTTTTGATACTTTTTAAAATGCTTCCTATTGTGTACATAAGAGCCTAAATGAGTAAGAATGCTATTGTGGGGGCCAGCTGTTATTTTATGAGCCGTGTTGTGGTTTGATGTCTAAATCCATTTTATGTGTGTAAAATGTAACATAAGCAGTCATATGGTTCCCAGCAGGACACAGGAAGGACATGAGATTTCCTCTTCAACAGCCTCTTATAATGATTTTTCCTCAGCTTTGTAAATTACAAAAAAAAAAGCTCCAGCTTGCGGTTGCTGTTGCTTCAGGACATTGCAGTAGGTCTTGTTTAATACATTATTCACACCGCTACAACCCTGACAAGGATCTAAATGATGAGTGCATCTATTTATTTATTAATCAAAAATACTGTATACATCGAACTTCAATAAAAGGTTCCCTATCCATTTTGAGACCGGCACTACATCATAATCATCGTCATCACCAGCACCAGCAGCGACTGGCAGCAGCCACATCATCCACTACGATATAAAAAGCCCAAAATGGGGCGTGTTGTCACAGCCCATGATGGATTCAGGGGGCAACGCTGAATGTTGATCAAGGTGAGGCATGGAGGAGGCCCTGCTTGTCAGGGACCCGCCAGCATCCCCAGGCAATCTCCGCAGTCAGGAGATGGAAAGAGCAGCGCACTGAAATCCATCATGTGCCACCTACGAACGCAGCATTGATAGAGAGGAGCCGCTGTCCCCCAAGTAACAACATGTGAATGATTCGGGATTGCAGAGCTGGTGGCACAATTTCATGAGGAATAATGAATTAATGGTGCGTGCTTGCAGATGCTGGATAACCATTTTTTTCCCACCCAAATAGTAAAACAATGCACATAAATGTGAACCTTTGTGTAAATTTCCAAAATGCATTATGGCTTAAGGTTTGATCTATATTGTAATATATCTAACAAACAGCATCGTGCACGCCACAATTCATTTTTAATAGTTTAAGCAACACACTGAGGGAATAATTCAATCAGCAATTAACATTTCAGCATTTTCTGAGACAACGCTATCTCCTAGCAAATAACAAATGCAGGAAACATTACTGTATGTTGGCCAAATTTCATTTTATTTTAACACAGTGGGAAAATGTTATTAATGTATGCATAAGTCATAATATTGTTGTTACTGAGTGCATCAGTAAAATGTTCATTAGCAACATGTTTCATTTGTTTTCCACCAAAATTTTCAATCTTGCAACACAATATCTGCTCATAGTGACTTCAGCATTACTTAACTTTATGGTTATATTTACTCTGGTACCCTCAGCATTAGGTTAAGACAGGGTTCTCAAGCTGCCAGCCTGGAGGCCGATGACATGATGTCAAAATTATAATATAATCAACCCTGCAAAATTATTTCATTTATCTTTTTTTTCTGGTTGTTTCATACCAATTTAAACTACCTACTCAACTGAATACAAATGAAATAAAAATATGATTCTATTATCTATTTGAAAAATGTGCGGTATGTATGTATTTCTGAGAGATTGCATGTTCAAATTCACTGATATTCTATGTCCATTAAAGAAAAGCTTGTTCAACGATATTTCTCTATCAGCAAACCCAGTGGAAGTCAGATAAGCAAGTTATCAAGTAACATTTGTGATCAGTTACACAACAAAGCTCGAGTTTTCACTTCATACTCTGTGGCCTTTGATAAAAACTCAGACAAAACCAAACAATGTTGAGCTAGTCATTTTTATCAGGGGTTTTAATGAACTAGTTGAAGTGATATGAAAATAAGTTAGTAATGGAAACAAAAAGCAAATTTCCTGAAATATCGTGCTTTCTTGGAGTACTTAAACATTGAAATGGCCCCAGCTACAAGACAATAACCATCAGTGGCCTCGAGCCAACTTGAGGCTCCTGGGTTAAGGTGAGGGAAAATCATGGTCTGGATTAATACAGGAAAAGTCCACAGTGACTTCAGACACACCATGATTATTGGGGTGGCAGCTCAGTTGGTTTGGGGACCAGAAGTCCAGCTCAGACCAAATGTTGGAGTGTGGACTGGGCACTGTCGAGGTACCCTTAAGCAAGGCACTGAACTCCCAACCACTTAGGGTCCCTGACTGTGGGCAGCATCCATCACTCTACCACAAATTGCAAGTGCATGTGTGTATACAGGTCCGTGTGCGTGTAGAATAATTAACAATAGAGCGAAAAAAATATAATTTCCCCCCAAGGGGGATTAATAAAACACACTCCTCTTCTCTTTCTTCTTCTTTCACTCACCTTAACCAAAGTGTTTTTTGTTGCCTAAATCTAAGCACAGACCGGAGTCTGGATGTGAACCCTGGACTCTGGAGTCTTTGTTCACGGTTCACCCCAACCTAAAGCTGGGCAATATATCAATATTATATCATATCGTGATATGAGAGTAGATATCGTGATAGATTTTGCATATCGTTCTATCGTGGTATGGTATAAGTGTTGTCTTTTCCTGGTTTTAAAGGCTGCATTGCAGTAAAATTATATAATTTTCATTACTGATAATTATTTATCAAAAAAGCTCATATTTTGTGAAAGCACCAATGGTCATCTGTACAATATTGTCACAATATCAAGGTTCTTGGTCAAAAATATTGTGATTTTCACTCATTTTACCACCTTAGCTGCTTCCACTCCTTCGACTACGCAACATGTAGTTAGTCACAACCTGCATGATCAATAATTATCGATATCGAATGATATGAAACTTCACTATCGTGGGTTTTTCAGCTCTATTGCCCAGGCCTACCCCAACCACCTCCCTGTGACTACGGTCCAGGTCCATAAATGTAATGCTTCAAAAACAAAAGATTCCTATGAGCATAATCCAGGCAACGAAGCATTAAATGGGGAAGCAGTTTAGTAATATACAAACCCAATGATATCTAGGAGGTTTTCTGAGGCCAGACCATCGTGCCTGGGGCCATCATCTTTTAAGCTTTCCTGCATGATTTGGAAAAGGCAGAAATCTGTAGAACTTAACAGAAATAACAAGCACACAACCTTTGTTTCACCAGTATGTAGCAGAATTTTGCTAGACTCTTTTCTTGCACAGTGTAGCACAGCATGCAATATGAAATTCCCTCTCTAGCAAACCTGCTACAAAGAAAAAGATCAGCAGAAAAGGAGTCAATAACAGTGTTTCGACATTACTGTATAAGATCCAACTGCATCTACAAGCATGGTAGCCTCTTTATTCTTTAAATCTAACAAGAAAATTGCAAAAGTGGGATCAAATTTTAATAAATGCACTTGTACTTAATCTAATACAACCCCATCCAACAGCCATACAACAAATGCAATATTCTCAATGCTCATAATTAGACAAGGGATACCACAGAGAGGAAATTTTCCCATGGGTTGATGAACTTATGACAACACCAGTGTTACTGATTACACCGTACATTTTACAAGAAACTATATGAGTGATGATACCCAATGAAGAGTAAGAGTTAGAGTGCTTACTTTGATCTTTAATGTTAGATCTTTAAATATTCCTTTTACTTTCAACAAAACAAATGCTTAGAGGGCTGGTTCATTATTAATTTTGAGTTGCCAGGTCTATCAAACATCCCCCCACCCCAACAACTGTGGCTGATGTCCCCAGATGAGTTGTAAAGTAACGCTAAAGTTTAGTACACACCTGTTGCAATATTAGCTCCTTGTCAAGGCTTGGTTTAGCCAAGTTAGCTTTAGTTCTGACACATTAGCACCGGCTAACGCCTTTATGGTAATGTATTGAACTACAGAATACACACTTGTAGGTCTGTCCACACCCCGTGACTGCTTGCCGCTATTGAGGCTACATTGAAGCGTCCTTCCACAGGGATTTTAGTCTGTACAACCAAATCCAGTTGTCAAGCAACCTCATGTCAGGCTGCATGTAGTGTCCATTTGATTAAGTATAGATCAGATGTTTAGGAGAAGGTGGGTGGTGATGTAATCACTGTATGCAAAGGGTGTAACAGATCGTCGTTGGTCTGTGATCTGTACGGATCATCTGCCACAGTTTCGGCCCACATGTGATGTGCAGACTAAATGAAACAATCATAGTGTGAAACACGCCTTTACTTGTCATGGTTACTTTGTAAAGTAATAATACCTGAAATCTCAATGCAGAGTTGCAGTGAAAAGACAAGACAGTGAGGCAGCAGAGTAAAAGGAAGAGCAGCTAATTTAAGAGTCATCACATCCCCTCGAGTACAATCCCGACAATGACTTCGGGCATTTTCACTGGCGTAACTGGGAAACTGGGCATGCTGTCATCATAGAAACAGATCATAAGATTGTAATATGTGTTAACTTTGGCGATCTCTGCTGTCTTAACTTCTACACACCTCCTCTCTGCTCACTGGTGCAGATCTGTGTCTTCCTGTCTGTGTTGACTGGCTATTACTCATGACTTCTAACCAATCAGATAGTGCTGTGGGCAGGACACTGATCCAGACTATGGATTGTAGTAGTGTATTATACTGTATAGAGTATAATTATCTACTATATGCACTATAGTGTAGCATAATACAGTAGAGCACAGTACTTGAAGTATACTGTATATCATTATTATTATTATTATTATTATTATTATTATTATTGTTAAAGTATATTTTTTATCATATAAAATAACTGTTATAGATTTTTTTTTATTCTTATCATTATTATTATTTTTACATTACATTACTATAGTAACGACTACAGACAGAGAGAGATCAAAGCCAAGTGAAGTTTCAAAATAATTTCACCTTAATCTCACCTTTTTTCTTTCTATTTGCTGATCTGACCCATGAATCAAAACTGTAACACAATCCGAACTGTGAGTTTTGTGATCTGTTGCACCTCTACTGTACGTCTGAACAACGTGTAACACAAGTAACAACTACAACCACTGCAAGCCTAAATTAGACCTGAAACAATTATTCAATCAGTTGATGGCCAGAGAATCAATCAATAACTATTTTGATCATCGATTAACACTCGAGTCATTTTTTTTCTGGCAAACCTTGCAGATATCCTTGTGCTCCAGCTTCTCATTGGTGAAGAATCCCTCTCTTTTCTGAGTTGTGTTATGATGTACTGAACATCTGTGTTTTGGAGATGCTGGCAGGAAAAAAACATGAAATTTGAAGATGTTACCTTGGGCTTTAGGCAATTTTGACGGGCATGTTCAACTTTTTGCAGATTATTAATCAAGAAAATCATTCAAAATAAGTTTGTTGAAAATTAGTTTTTGTTGACACGAGTGAGTGAGGCATTGTTTCAACTGTAAAGTTGTACTAGACTGAATTATATTGAAGTGTTTTTAACATCTTTTCCAAACCAATTTCCTGCACATGTATTAAGGTGACAAACATCAAAATACAACCACCAAAACAGCCACAGAATCCATAATTTATTGAAACTGTGCGTTAATAGATGATTACACCTGATGATCGTCACGTTCTGTCAGTTCTTGTATTAAGAATCCCCCCGTACAGAAACATTAACTTCAAATAAATTGAAATTACACAGAGGAACATCTTCATAATTTTCAACATAATTACTCTCATTAGATACCACTTAGTCTGATTTATTTGCTGTTTTTACTGATACTGAGACACTTGCATTTTATCACTGAATGATTACTCATATCACAGCGTAATGTTTGCCATGTGTTTAAATCAATGTATTTAATTAGCACAGGAGCCTACATTTTCTTTCAATACTGCAAAATTATTAAAGAGCAAGTTGCTGTAGACTTGCTAAAGATTTAAAAATATACAGTACGCATCAGGGAAGAAGATAAATATAATTGTACTATATTATGCTGAAAGTATTGGAAATGTCATATTCCTCTCATGTGTCCAATAAATGCATGTGGTTTGAGCGTTGAGGCGAAGATTAAGGAATTGATTTTGTGATGGTGAATTTAATTTTGAGTCCACAGAGACGATTTCTCTCATCCAGCTTCCAGCTCTGCTATCTGAACATTGTTTAGTAAATCTGATGCATTTGACAGCATTCAACATCCTCAGATGCAATCTAAAGAGAAAACACTTTACAAGCCCATATACCTAAATGAAGACACCCAGGGCAGGTCGGCAGCAGCACATGATGGGCTCTGTGAATATTCAGCGCTATTACAGCACGTGAAATATCTTGCAGATGGAACAAACCCAGATCAAAGCGTGTAATTAACCATCAGAGGACAGTTTCCAGTGAGGGAGGAGAGCCAGAGATTAAGGGAGTTGGTGAGGATTGCGTCGATCAGGACTGCATGAAAAGCAAGACACTCCGCTCTGTAGTAGTTTGCTCCAGCACAAAGTGTGTGTGTGTGTGTGTGTGTGTGTGTGTGTGTGTGTGTGTGTGTGTGTGTGTGTGTTGTGCGCGGTGTGTGTGCGCGTGTGTTGTGTGCGTGTGTTTTGTGTACATATTTGTGCACTGGCGGACTCAAGGCAGGAGCAAGCAATCACCTCCCCAATGATGTCCCATGTTTGAAAAAACATGCCCTCTTGGATGCCACAGTGGCAGATAAAACATGACAAATGCCCTCCAAAGTGGCCCAGTGACCAATACTACATGATAAAATGCCCTCTAGAGTGCCCTTCCAGTAGACAAAACATGATAAAGTGCCCTCTAGAGTGACCTTCCAGTAGACAAAACATGATAAAGTGCCCTTCAGCGTTGCCCAATGTCCAAGACAACCTGATAAAGTGCCCCTAGAGTTCCCTTTCAGTACATAAATGTGGTGCCTTGTAGGGAGCTCTTCCAAAAGGGCTGAGACGATATACTTCTCGATACTATCACATTCGATATGTATTGCAATTCTTAAGTATTGCGATTTGATATTATTATATTATTTTTGTTTGCTAACCCAAGTGACAAAGTTGAATCTTATGCTTGTCAAGACTGTATATCATGAATCCTATTTCCTAAACAATGCATATCACATGTCAGTCAGTCTTTCCGAGTTTTATTTCAGCAGCATATCTGCTTTATAGCATATAAATTAGTTAATTGACTGAGTTTTGACTGTTTCAGGTTGCCGTAGCTGGTCAGTGCAGAGTGTTAAAACAAACGGCAGGCAATTGAGTTAGCAATTTGAAGCCAGCAGATATTAGTTTCCCTCCACAGATCAAAGGAAATGTATGCCTGAAAGTCTGAGCACACGGTGTTTCATGTTAAGCATATGAAGTAAAATGGATCAGTTTGTTAAGATAATATTATCATGACTGTGATGCTAATTTCCTCTAGCATGTCAATGGGAATTCCCATTATGCATTAGCATCGAGCTAACAGCCTAAGCGCGAGTTATTTATATATGTTTAAAAAAAAAAGATTCAGCAATTACAAAATCAATTCAGTCACTGTAAAAAAAAAAACGAAACATGATACTTAAGAGGATCGATTTTTTTTCTACCTACCAGTGGACAAAACATGAGTAAGAAAAAAAGTTTGGGAAACACTACTCTAGTGTTTCCCAAACTTTTTTTCTAGGGACCCACTTTTTGAAAATGACAACCCCTATCGCAACCCTAGTCACAACAGGCCTGATCAATAAATCTTGGGAGTTGAGTTTATTTGTGCATTAATGAACATTCCTTTACCATTTTTGCTGACATTTCTGGATCACCTTAAATTATCTTGATGCATGCTATTGAAAACATACAAGTTAAATACTTGATAAATGAGTAATAAATGCATTTAACAAGCTCTAGTTTTCCCTCTCATCAGTAAAACAACATACAAAAATTTTACATTTTTTAGAAAAGGTTCACTGTAGATGTAAGCTTTGAGAATTTCTTCCAAAGTCTTTTATTTATCTGGCTATCCAAATAAAAGCTCCTCTGACCCACCTGTGGGTCACGATCCAGTCTCTGGGAATGACTGCTCCAGAGTGCCCTTCCAGTGGACAAAGCATGAAAAAGTGCCCTTTAGCATGGCCCAGTGTCCAAGATAACGAGTTAAAGTGCCCTCTAGAGGAGCCCAGTGTCCAGCATAACATGCTAAATACCCTCTAGGGCGCCCAGCCAGTAAAAAACATGATAAAGTACATCATGACTTTCGGCGCGATGGTGTCCCTACACATACAGCTGGTGCCTTTTTTGGGTTTTTTTTGCCCTTGCCCTTCAGACAGCCTGAGTCCACCACTGCATTTGTGGATAATGAGCATATGTACATACACTATTCTCTAGGAACAAACTTGTCTTGTTTTTAAATGGCTATGCAAATCATTTTTTCCAATACTCAACAGAAAATCAACATATTCCAAGGGCTAAAATATTTTCCATTTCAGTCAAATTATCAAATGCAGTGCTGCTAAATTTCCCAGGTGAGCTGAGCAATGAGTGACTCATTTCCTGCATAATAAAAAAAAACACAAATTCAACCTCTATACTCACTTGGTTTGAAAGCATAAACTCAGAGAGGGGGGGGGCACCTCAGGCTTAGAACTGGTTCTCAAGGTTGAGGTTGTCAATAGAGTCACAGCATTGTTAGGCAGAGGAGGGAGAGGAGCCAGCCAGAAATAGCATGGAGTCCAAACCATTGTCATGAAAGTCGTCTCCATTTCCCATGGGTCGCAGAGGGAGATAGAGATCTGAGAGGCAGCGCCTTGATAAAGATCACAGATTGACTGGGAAGCCTCCCCCAGGATTTAATTGAAGTCAAACCAAGTCACAACATCTTAGATCTAAAAGATGACCCAAGCAACACTCAATTTTTCATTCTCTATTTTTATCAGCATGCCCTCCCACCCCACCATCTCATAGTTTTGTTTATTGAAATACACAATGTCCATGAAATTAGTTTGAATGTCAACCAGGACTCCCCGTTGGCTGCAGTCCGCTGATTGATCTGCCTCACTGGTGATGACTGCAAACGAAAGCAGTTAAATGATGCATCTCCACTTTTGAGTTTTTCTGTTCTAGTTCTGGCTCCTTGTGATCATATGGACGGCAAAATTTAATATGCAGTATATGACACTTGAAGTGGGGTTGTATGAAGTACTTATCCAGTCAGTGTCACGTCCCCAGTTTAGACAAGCAGAGACAGGAGTACGAGCACGGAAGCTAAGCAATGAGCTGCTCTGGACAGGGTCAGCAACAAAAGGTATTTTAGCCAATTTTAAAAAGGTCTACCTAAAAAAAAATCATTATCAGTTTAAACCCTTTAGGCGCCAGAGTTTTTTCAAGAAAATATTCAATTTTGGCATGATGATTTGAAAAGGCTGTAGTTTGGAAGTGGTTAGAGATAAAGGCAGACTGTCAATGAGAAAAATCTTCAGTACAACCCAAAATTTGGGATGGGAGTAAATTTGCTCTCTAATTTGCATATTGTGACATCACCAGGTGGCGGCCATTTTGGGAAATATTCGATTTTGATATCAAGATTTCAAGAGGTTGCAATTTGAAAGTGGTTAGAGATAAAGGCAGACTGTAATTGAGAAAAATCTTCAGTATAAGCCAAAATTTGGGATGGAAGTAAATTTGCTCTCTAATTTGCATATTCTGACATCACCAGGTGGCGGCCATTTTGGGAAATATTCGATTTTGATATCAAGATTTCAAGAGGTTGCAATTTGAAAGTGGTTAGAGATAAAGGCAGACTGTAATTGAGAAAAATCTTCAGTATGAGCCAAAATTTGGGATGGAAGTAAATTTGCTCTCTAATTTGCATATTCTGACATCACCAGGTGGCGGCCATTTTGGGAAATATTCGATTTTGATATCAAGATTTCAAGAGGTTGCAATTTGAAAGTGGTTAGAGATAAAGGCAGACTGTAATTGAGAAAAATCTTCAGTATGAGCCAAAATTTGGGATGGAAGTAAATTTGCTCTCTAATTTGCATATTCTGACATCACCAGGTGGCGGCCATTTTGGGAAATATTCGATTTTGATATCAAGATTTCAAGAGGTTGCAATTTGAAAGTGGTTAGAGATAAAGGCAGACTGTAATTGAGAAAAATCTTCAGTACAAGCCAAAATTTGGGATGGAAGTAAATGCACTAATCTAATTTGCATATTTGGATGTCACCAGGTGGCGGCCATATTGGATTATGCTTTCTTTTTTTTTTTTTCTTAGTCAATCATGTTTTCATTTATTCATCAGTTGCAGAAAGAAAAAAAAAACATCTGACAAAACTGTAGCACACTGCTGCTAACTGTGATGTAGCTACCATTAGCTAGTTAGCTCGGTTAGCAGTTATATATATATATATATATATTTTTTTTTTTTTTTTTTTTTTTTTTTTGTGCAATAAGACATTACAGTGACAATACAGGACAGACAAACCAAACAAACAACAACAACATTTAGTGTGTGTGTGTGTGTGTGAGTGAGAGAGAGAGAGAGAGAGAGAGAGAGAGAGAGAGAGAGTGAGAGAGAGAGACAGAGACAGAGACAGAGAGAGAGAGAGAGACAGAGAGATTTGAGTGGATTACGCTTTTATAATGAAGTTATCGATCCAGATGGCATTGCTTGTAGTGCTTCAGTGTGTGGTACCTTTCATTGCAAGGCACAGCACACAGACCTACTCCACACTGACGGCACCTGAACTGTGTCTGGCGACGGCCTTTAGGGCGTGTGCGATCTGAACACACAACACAATCTGGACGTTCATCTGTGTTACAGAGCCAGTGTCGTTCAGTGAGCCTCTGTGGCATTTCCCCCTGCTGCATTGAAGGCCTTCCTCCTTTTTTGCCTTCCTTCTTGGAGTAGCCCTCAAGCAAAGACGTTACGATGTCTTGAATGAAGGCCTTCAGGGATTTGTGTGGACCAGGACTACAGCTGGTGTAAATGATGTGGGCATTGACCACACTGATGCTCAGAACTGCATTGAAAATGCGGTTGTACCATTTCCTAGATCTGTGAGGAAAAAGGTATGTTTTCATTCGTTGATCAGCTGTGTCCACTCCTCCCATGAAGGAGTTGTAACTGTCAACACACACTGGTTTCTCAATTTGACGATAGCCAGTCACATTTTCTTTTGTGCGGATACGCTTCTGAGTGCATGTGTTGCCGTGAATGGTGGACAGCAGAGTGAGACGCTTCGTGTCGTGCCAAGCACAAGCCAGCAGCTTATCATGCCGCATGAACACTGGGTCATCTCCCCTTCTCAGAGGCAGCTGGGCTGGTTTCAGGCCCCTTGGCATCCCTCTCCTGTTGCAGTTCACTGTCCCACACATTCCAGTATCCTCAGCCGCTAACTCACTAGCTACGGCTGGTGATGTGTAATAGCTGTCCATATACACCTCATGCCCTTTCCCTGTGTGTGGGGCCAGCAGCTGACGTACAATAAAATGTGTTGCACCAACATTATCGTCGTCACCTGCATTTTGTCCAGTGTAGATGGACCACTGTAAAACATAGCCTGATCTGGCCTCGCTCAAGACAAATGCTTTATACCCATATTTGTCAGGTTTTTTGGGGTTGTAAAGCTTCAAGGTTGACCTTCCCTTGAATGCAATGGTCATTTCATCCAAGGAAAGTTCCTTGTGTGGACCATAGACAGCTGAAAAACGAGGAATAATCAAATCAATTACGGGACGCACTTTGAACAGTCTATCATGACCTGGCTGACCCCTCTCGACACGGTCATCATTATTCACAAAGTGAAGGAAAGAAAGAATGATCTCAAATCTATTTCGAGACATCACTTTGCCAAAGCCAGGTGTGTAAGTTGGCCAAAATCCTGCCCAATAGTCCTCAATCTCAGATTTTTCCACAAGCCCCATGCACAAATGAAGTGAGATGAAAGCCTTCATCTCAGGGACTGTGACATCATACCAGTTACGGAATCTGGAGTTTGGTTTTGGGTTCTCACTCTCTAAGAACTGGTGGGCATATCTGTTTGTTTCATTTGTGATTAGACTCCAGAATTCCTCATCCAAAAATAGAGACAGGAAATCAATGGGCTCAAAATTTGTCAGATCCCTCTCTCCACAATACCCAACAGGCTCATCAAAATGCCTGATCCACTGATGATACTCTTCCTCATCTCTCAGGTATACCCAGCCATCGCCATCATTGTAATTTTCGGAGCGACTTTGAACGCCCCTGCCACTGCTATTGGCTGTGCGTTTTTTCCCACGGCTTCTCCCTCGTCCGCCGCGCGCTCCGCGGTTTTTTTTTCGCGCCACCACCGCCACTTTTCGTGATGGTTTTAGCTCCCCTGCTTCCCCAACCACATCCCCTCGTCGGCACTCGCCGATTACTTCTACCCCGGCCACGGTGAGGCAAAGAATCGGCTTCTGTATGTGCTGCTTGTGGACTGTCATGGCGCACGGACTCGCTGCGCTAAGACGCACCGTCACTTTCACCGGACGACTGAACGTCATCGCCGGAGGAATAATATTCCTCTTCGGAATCAGAGTCAGCCAGCACTTGACAAAGTGCTTCATCAACAGTGAACAGACTTCTCGGCATCGTGAGTAATAAAATCGATCACTTTCTCTCTCTCTCTCGCTCTGCTCTACAACCACCACCGCTGCTTCCACCACTCCTCGACTGGGAGACGGGAGTGCGTTTTTCAAACTACGTATACCGCCAAACTTTGAATAGAAACACGCCCACAAATGCTGCTCGGATTGAAGGTACATGTGTACGCCATCTCCTGGTGGAAAGTAGCAACAACATTCAGCATCATATTTGCAGCTATGGTCTGTTTTATTGAGCAATGTTGCTGGTCGCAATTTTGCGACTTTGGCGCTTAAAGGGTTAAGTGTACAGTATATTTAGAATATTTTCATCCCTTTATCTTGCTGTCAGTCAGCCTGTTCCAATGAGAAATAGCCTTTATATAGGCCAAATGTCACTCTCTCCAACCCAACTCAGACTCCATAGACAAAATCAGTCATTTTACCTCACAGAACTTTGGTCTACCGCCGCCTCTATTTGTTAGTGTGTGTTTCACCAAAGTCACTCAATAACACAAACAAACAGGGCCTTTTTTTAATTGACTTACATACTTTGTGTTGCTGACCCAGTCTTAAGCGGTTCATTGCTTAACTTCTGTGCTCCGAACTGGGGCCATGGGAACAGCATCTATTGTAGGTAATACACTGACTATGGACAAGTACCTCATACAACCCCACTTCAAATAATCAGAACTATTCCTTTAAGGGGATGCTAATGATTCTACATTAAAATTTTTGAAAAATTGCCAAAGTCAATGCAGACGAGGCTGAGATTATTCTAAATTTTAGGCCCTAGTTAGAGTCGACCTTCCAAATCCTGGATCCTACAATTCCCATAATGCAATTCGATAGCATCTTCCCTAATTCTGTGATGTCCTATTAGAGTTATCACAATTATGAGTTTCCAAAAAGCCAAACAGATACTGATGCATCACAACAGCCAACAACACAAGTCGGTCATTGAACGTAACCTAACTCAAATTTATGTCAAGACTACAGTATATGACTTTTGCTGAAGAACAGCTAATGTGGCCACAAGTGACACTACTGAATAATGATGAATGGTAAAATGCAGTGTAATGGTAGCACGAGCAAAGAGCATATAATTTCACTGAAATATATATCTAAAGCATATATCTAAAGGTTCACAAACTCTTGCAACATGGACCTTTTCTCTTTCAAAACTGTAGTCACCAGTGAAATGCTGCTAGGTGTGCTGTAGCTGCCATTAGCTACTTAGCTCAGTTAGCGGTCCTATTAGAGTAGGACACAGTGTCTGAGGCTGATGGAGGCGGGTTTGGGAATACAGTAACATTACAGAGGTGATGTACAGTGACTCTGACCAGGGCTCTGATTCTGGGGATGATGAAGACAAGGCAAGTTTGGGAGGGGACAGGAGGCGTGAGTTAATTTTTAAGTAAACATCATCCATTATGTTGATAAGACACTGGGTTTTTGTTTTGTGAGGTTGGAAGTTAATTATTCCTTGTTTTGAACAATGTGACTTGTGTGTGGTTAAACTGTGTTGAAATAAATTAACTAATGTTCAGTCTCCTGCTGGTTGTTCAGAAACATGCATCACCACTTTTGCCATTAACATTTAACAAATGGCTCATTTCGTGCCCCAAAAATCTATATTTAAAAAATTAATTTAATATCATAAACATGGATCGACTAGCCGACTAATGGCTTTAACTAACGGCTACCAGTCAGCCAAGGAAATCTTTAGTTGGGGGCAGAACTAATACACAGTTTTGAGTCAAACAAACGTGATGATCTTCGCTTGTCGCACTCACAGAAAACTGCCAGCAGCCAGCAAGCACAACAAGTAGGCCGACTAATTCAATCTAGATACTCAGGGTAGCCAGTAGGGATTAAACAATTACCCGTTTCACAATAAACTAGGATAAAATTCAATGACAATTACTGAATTATATGTTGTTGTTGTTTTGCCTTTATTTGATAGAGAAAGCTGTAGTGAAGACAGGAAACAGGGAAGATAGAGGGGATGACATGCTGCAAAGGGCCGCAGGCATACCCTCAGTATATGGGTTGTATGCTCTACAAACTGAGCTACAGGAGCACCCACCGTTTCAAGTTTTAATTATCCTAAAAACCATGCTTACTGCGCTTTGAAAAACTTACAGTAAATACTGTCCATCATCAAGTAAAGTTAGCAACAGTCTCCCAGACGCAGGTGCAGCAGCAACATGGGCTTGTTTTGTATTAAAGAAAACACCAACATAGCAAAGGATAAGATGATTTCATCTCTTGTTGGTCAACAATGCAAAAGTCTGGGGGCCCTCTGGTGCTTGTGGGGCTCTAAGCAGCAGCTTAGCGGCCTAATAAGGACGGCTGGCTCTGTTTTTATTCAACAAACTCAGAAATCATACAACCATCTCGGGTTGCCTAAAGACACTGACATCTGCATGTCGTAAACAGCAATTTCTACACTTCGTCCTGTATTATTTGAATATCACACTATACCTTCTCTGTTTGGTACCTGGTTCATGTCCCTATCTTGTTTCGTAGGTTTTCTCTGAAGGATATAAAATCTCAAGCCCTTATGACATCATCAGGGTCTTTTTCTGCCTCCACAGCCACCCGACATCATACAGGACAGTTTTCAGACTGGGCAGATCTTCATATCTGATCTGTAAAGTGTCCCTATGATAGTTGAAGAATGTAAATGTGATGTGCTTCATATTGTTTTTGCAACTAATGCTTTAATCTGCAGCTCACAGTATGTTGCAGGGCATATTTTCACTGTATCATTTGGCAGCCAGTATCTTGTCTACAGACCTATTCATCTATTACTCCAGTGTTTTCCTCTCCCATCGGGGGTCCTAACACCTGTCTCTGCTCAGGCTTTGCTCTGACAGTTATGCCTCCTTCATCCGTCAACATTGTCAGACAGAGTAAAGACTGACAGTCATTCAGGCATGCATTACGGCTGTCACGTATTCAGTCCCTACTCTTAATTACCCACTGTACACAGCACGAGCTTGCTTGGACCAAACCAGCTCGGGTTCAAGTGGGTCCTTATGGTGGGACACAGCTCCCGTTGTCTTCAAGCTGAGCTGTCAGGGTGGGACAAGCAGTCTGTGATTGATGCATTTCCCAGAGTGGTGGATTGTTCCGCTGAGTTGCCTCATGCACCAATAATGACACATGATGGAAACCCCTGTCAGTGAGCCATGATAGGAAATGAAGATGGATAGTGTCTTGGATGAGAAGTGATTTTGTCGAGCAGGAAGTTAAGAGCGTTTTTGTAGTGATAATCTCGCACGGTAAACGCTTGCAGTGCAGCATTTTGAAGTACTGAGGACATAAATTCTAGGTAACATTTTTAAAGTCATAAACGTTTTCTGTTTCATTTTTTAAAGGCACAGTTCACCAGAAAATCAAAAATACATATTTTTTCTCTTATCTATGATGCTATTTATCCATCTAGATTGCAATGGAACCAGGTGCACTTAGCTTGTGGTGCTTAAAGAGACAAATTTGAAAAGCTCTTTTTTCAGATATCATGATGCTGGTGCTCAAGATCATTCACAAACCTTGTTGTGAGCAGTTTCATGTAGGAACCTTTTTTCTCTCCACTGAACTACACACACTAACTAGGGTTGCATTGGTTTCTGGTTCTACCAGTCCAATCCTGACACTGGTCTAATTTTATGGTTTAATTTTACGCTTATGACTATACTGACATTTGTTTCAGTGTGATTTTCTAATACATATCCAGGTTATAACAAGAAGCTCTTCTAAATGTCAGACAAAAGTCAGTATCAGAGTTAAACTCACTTATTTATGCAAAATACAGCTGGCTTCAAGAGATGTAACTGCCACCTCACTCATGGTTCTCTATAATCCTACACAATAATGGCAATCACCGACAACATAAATCACAATGTTCTGAGCAGACACTTCACAAACACTCAAAAAAAGTAACAAGTACGTTTTGGAACACAAAAAAGCTAATTTAAAAATACTACTGAGTAGTTTGCTTATGTGTTCCAGCACTTGTAGGCAGCGTGGGAAATGTGGGCGGTCTCTGCAGCACTTGAGTAGGCATCACTGCTGAGCAGACGGTGGTGCAGAGCTAAGATGCTGACTAGCTCGTGAATTACATTGCTATAAAGTTAATAAACAAGGGCCCAATCTTTTTTTCCCTTTTAATATAAGTAATATAAACCTGACTGTTTGCTATTTTAGCACGGTGGTTAGCTAGCTCTAATTTAGTAGTAATGCAGCAGATGGAAGGTAAGCCAGGAGCCTTGTTTTGCTCCGTTTGCCCTGTTAAAAGTTACTGCATTACACTGTAAATGCAAACGCAACACCTCCTGTTTCTGTTTCAAATTAAAAGCCCTTGAGTCTTTCAGTGGACAGAACCCCTTTATTTCTTAACAAGTCTTTTATTGTGAAACATGCACAGGAATAGGTCATATGTTTTGGCTTAATATCAAACTGATTTGAAAATTTTTAAATCAGCCCAACCCTACCACCACCCATATCACCATGCAGCGGGAAGCATGCATCAACTCATGGATCAGGGACTCGTGCTTATTGTTTTCAGTAGCATACTTCTTGTGATTATTTCTATTTTTGCTGTCGATATGCTTACGTAACAAAAGCTTGCATGTATGTTTAGACTGCAGCTGCCGGTGAGGTGACTGACTGTGTATGTAAAGCTGATTTAATTTGTAATTTTGCAAATATATACAGTAAAACAAAGCAGAAAAAATAGGGCTGTATGAGGAGAAAATAATGAGTAGTGGTCTGGGGATTAATAAACATGCTTTAGGTTTAAAACGCCTGTCACAATCATGTTGTTATATTCATAGGATTAACATGTTTTTCATCATTAATGGATTTCTCTTGAATCTGTTTTACAAGCCTGCCATCGTCACACACACACACATTTCCACCCATTATGAAAGCCCAGGAGCCTGAGGTGCTAATCATCATGTGGGGAACTCCTGCACAAACGGCAGCACACAGCAGGGAGGGATGAGATTCATTAAAACAATTTCATATTTTTATCACCGCTGTGTTATCTTAACATGCTCATGGATGACACATTTGAGTGGGCATTTGTTTTAGGCTTACGCTGGAGATTTCAGAAAGCACACAGTGTGTACTTGAGCTGGCCTTGTCTTCGGAAAGCGGAGCTAGCGCCCTCCTCCTTCCCCTGGTTTACAGCTTTAGTCTCTTCACTTGAGCTGGGTGATTTTAATTTGTCAAAACTGTTTACCAGCATGCCTCCAAGGCTATTACTGGTGTGTCATGAGGGAGCAGATAGGTAATGAAAAGCATACAAATGGCAGATGAAAAAAGCATTGCTGAGGAGGGGAGAGGGGTTGGGTGGATAATGTAGGTGGATCTTTCATGCAAAAAGAGGCCGGCGATGATTTATTATTCCATCTTTTCTTGAGAATCAATTATGCTAAAATGCTAATCGGGGACATTATGAATTTCTCAATTTGTTATGAATAATTCAAATATTTATTGGGCGTGGGTAGACATCTCAAACAACTTTGTCCTTTTGTACAATGCATAACCTACGCAGCCTAATGAGGTGATGTCTGATTGTCCTCTTTTCACACACACCTTTCTTGTCGGGGTGATGATTCACCTTTACCTAGTTCAGTAACAATAAAAAAAGGCCGACCCGTCTATCCTCAGATGCTTCAAACTAAATTCAGCTCTAACACACACAGCTCCACAAATAAACCCCCCATCCGGTGGCACAGAGTGGAGCGATACATCCATGAAGAGGGTACAGCGTGCCAGGGAAGAGGAAGAGGAGTGCAGCAGAGGAGGAGGAGGAGGAGGAGGAGGAGGAGAAGTGTCAGTGGCCAGAGAAGTAATGAGGCCACACAGACACACAACGATGACAAGGACACGTCTGGCTGGCTGTCGTCATTTAAGTCCCACAGAGCGGACCACCACACAGTCAACCCGCATTAATGTCACACTGGCCCATCATGGGGAATTAATTACACACCTGTTAATGACAGGCCGCTGGAACGCTTCCCTCTAATATCCATCTGGGTGTGATACCGGATCACATGATGTTGTGGCAGTTGCTGCTTCCTGTAATCAAAACACACACCGATGTGCCTGTGATCACGCTAACTACCGCAACATATGCCGTTTCTGCAGAGGTTTTTATCTGAAGCGCCGCAGTAGCATGACAGCATACATTTTCAGCACGGATGCTCCAGCAGGGAATCAAACCCCTCATATGAAGAGCAAAAGCTCAACCGACTAGCCACTGAACTTACACTGTCGATGAATCTGTCTAATATTTTACCGATTAACTGATTCTTAGATTATTTATTCTTTAAGTAAAAAAGTTAGTAAAAATGGCTTCCCGTTTTTAGAGCTTTAAAGGTCCAGTGTGTAACATTTATAGGGATTTACTGGCAGAATGTGGCAGATATGGATTCATTAGTATGTTCTCATTTGTGTTTTTGTCACTTTAGAATGAGCCCTTTATATCTAGAGAGGAAGGGGGTTCCACTGCCATGTTTCTACAGTAGCCCAGAACAGACAATCCAAACACCGGCACTAGACTGAGCCTTTTGCATTTCACAGGCGCTACAGTTTCTCCTGGAAGCTTGGAAGGGGAGAGTGAGAGGAGGTGTTTGCAATCTGCAAGCTCACTGTGAGATGTCACTAAATCCTACACATTGGACCTTTAAACAAATCATCAAAAACAAAAAACTGATGGACAATGATTTTGAAAATCAATTAACAAAAATGGCAAAAGTACAATGATTCCTGCGCCTAAAATGTGAACATTTGGAGTTATTTTGTCTTCTGTGATAGTAATTTCAACAGAGCCACAACAATAAGTTGATTAGTTGTCTGCTATTAAATTAACCACTACATATGTAATCGATTAATTGCACTTTCTGATTTCAGTTTCTCAAATGCAAATATTTTCTGGTTTCTTTAGTCCTTTACAGGCTTGGATGGTACGGTATATCCAGGCATTGAAAAATCCTGATGGTGCGATTTTCAATACCGTCCAAAATACAGATGCTCCTCTTTCCATTAAACTGACAGGGAGATGCTGTATTGTAGTGCACAGCTAACCCACCAGGGGGCAACCTTTGACAAACATGGCATCTGTGGATAAAGTCACAGGACTAACAAGTAAAGAAGTAGGAGAAAGCCACTGTTGGTGAGTATTTTGGATTCAGTCCCGATGATAAAATGTAAGCTTGCAAACACTGCAGACTACTGATTGATCATACATATCGTAGCGAGTGTGTAACTTCAACGATTAATCACTTATCATAATAACTGTTGCTGATTATTTGTCTGCCTTTCTACTAATTTAGTAACTGACTAATTGTTTCAGCTCTACATTTAAGTAATTATCAACATTTCTGGATATTAATTAGATGTTGCTTGACTTATAGATAAATGCAGCACCATGTCAGCTCTATTACACAGCAGGACATGATAAGAGTCTACAGAAAAAAAGGCCTCCGTCCACTGTCCATTGAATCTGTTGTATCAATCCTGTGAGCGGTGGCCTGTCAGAACTCTCCGGATGGAGCGAGAATAGCTGCCAAACTCCGTTTTGAGGAGGATTCAGTGAGGGAGTGCAGCAATGACACGCTAGTGTTAATTAGACGGCAGCAATGGAGGGATCGCTTGATCCAGTGCTCCAGCAGCCAACCGCAGCCTGGTAATCAGGTCACGCAGATTGATATGATAATCCCAGGGGCACAGCATGAAAGGAAAGGCTAACTCTGCATTGGTGCGGTGCGAGCCACGGATGTGAGGGGGAGATATCCCTCTGAAGTCAGATACATTCTCAGGCCTGGCGAGGCAAGTTGAGTACTGAGGAGAGATAGAGAGGGGGAGAGAAGTCGGGGAGAAAAAGAGAGAAAAATCATTCCTCCTATATAGATTATAATCTTGGCTACTATGGAATTTCACTCAGCAGTAAGAAAAGAAGCCAAGGCTTCAGGAGCACAAAAAAAGAAGACGGATGGGACCCAATACATGTGACAGAGGATTGAGCGGCATTACAGCATCCTATCTTGTTCAGAGTCAAGGTGGTGGGGCTTAAGAGCCAACACTAAAAATAAGATGGTGCAGAAATCCTTATAGAAGTTTCTACAGAATAAGTTGCACTAAAAAGATTTTTTAAAAAGAACTCAGCTGAAGAAACTGCTTCACTTAGGCGGCTCGCATTTTGATTTGCAACAATCACACAAACTTTAGAACACAATTTAAAAGCCATCAAAGCTGGTGTTGGTAAGTTGGAGAAGCAACAAGCAGAAGTAAGCTAGATTTGGAAAGTATCCAACCAAAAAAAAAAAAATCCCACCTGTTCCCAGAGCCACTTCTCCAAAACACATGAACACACACTGCCTGACTTCTGCTGGAGGACAAGTCCACGAGAAAGTGTTGGTGAGAGGAGCACAGCACTTCTTTGTCATCGATTACAGTATTCAACTACCTCAGGTCCCACTGACATGAACGATAACACCCAACATTATCATGATGAACTTAAACAACAAACATGGCTATATTAGTAATAAAATTTTGGCTGCACTCCTCTTGCCATTCTTGTGTGACTAGCATACATGCTTAGCCTAAGACTCCGGTCATGGACAATAGTTTGCAAGCCAGTCATTTCTTTTAGGCCAAATGAAATGATTGGGGTTTTTTGGTTTTATTTTGACAGAACATTTGATAAACTGATTGTTGTCGGAATGTAAAGAGAATATATGTTTTTATTAGTTATTAGTGACTATTTGGTTCTTCATGAACACAGAATTTTCTACCAACTTTGGAGCTGTTTTGGTAATTCTATAGAAACAATTTCTGTAGTTATGTTTTTGTCTGTGCTCTTCACACAGGTTTGAAGTGGGGTGGGTTACATTAGAAAAAGATGTTGCCATGTAACTCCATGGACTCTCATTTATTTACTGCCATTTTGATCAACGTGATGACAGTTGTGGGGTTGTTTGATCATATTTCCAGGCTACTGTCAATCAAATCTGTTCAAACCACACCCACAAAGAACTGAGGAATCATATAAACTAACACTGCAACTAACGATTGTTTTCATTATCAATTAATCTGTCGATTAATCTGTTGATTATTCACGACTAACTGATTAGTTGTTTGGTCCGTAAAATGTCAGAAAATGTGAAGAATGTTGATCTGACTGTTTCCAAAAGCACAATATGACGTTCTCAAATGTTTTGTCTACAACCCAAAGATATTCAGGTTACTGTCAGAGGACCAAAGAGAATTTGAGTTTGAATTTGGACTTATTTTTCTTAAAAATTACTTAAAAGGATTAATCAGTTATCAAATTTGTGATTAATTTAATAATCCAAGAACAGTCTATTAGTCTATTGCAGCTTAATATTAGCTGAGTGCGAAGTGTTGACTGCTGATCTGAGCTGCTTTTAATACGGTGAAATTTTGCATCAAATTCAACTCAGTCTGATGGAATCGCTGTGATTAGTTTACTGCCTCATGGGAGGGGATTTACACTGCTGGCCAATAGTAAACAGTTTTGACAGAGCTGACCTTTGAGGGGACTGAGAGCAGGAGAGTTCACAATGAGGGTAGCTATCACTGCTTATTATTGTGTTGCACCATTTACTTTTATTTACCCTCCTCCATCAGAGTATAAACTGCCAAATGGCCCATAAAAGAGGAATTGTTTGCTGACAGTTATGAGGCGGGAGTTGAAGAAACTGTGGCAACTTGTTCTGTTAGTAATCAAGGTAATCTAACAAGTTAAAGAGTTTTCTAACTCTTAGCATGCTTATTGTCTCTGAGAGCTTTATTTTTCCTCTTCAGTAACTATTTATTAACAAAAATAGTCAAACTGCCAGACGGAAGATCCCTAAACAGAACAGGAGAAAAAAAAAATGGAGACAAACTATTGTGACTAGGGCTGTAAATTGGCAGGAATGTGGCCACACAATACATATCACAATACAGGGGTTAGGATTCAAAATATTGCGATACTAAGGTGATATATTGCTGTATTCTTAATCTAATTTTAGGGAAAAAAAATCTTTGTATTAAGAACACAGCATTATATGCATAGAATCAGAGTTTTAAAAAGTTTAATTTGTTTGTAATAAGAACAGAGAGGATAAATGACAACACTGATATCTAGCGTTCAGGGGTTTAAACACAACACAAAATAAACTACTGACACAAATCTTTGCATGAATCCCAACATCACAGTAACAGTGTTTTAAGAATCACAAACATAATATCATGATACTCACTATTTTTGATATTTTCCTACACCCCTACTTGTGACTGTCTAAAGCTAACCCAATTAGCTAGCAAGTTAGCAGATAGCTAGCCTCTGCGAGTACAGCCATTAGTACATCACCGAGCTTTCGCAAAGACAAGCAGATTCATTTTGGTGAATCACCAAGCCTTTACATTCTTGATAAATAATACAGGTACAAATAATACATAATTTTTCCCAACTTAAACTGTAATTGTTGCTGATTTAGTCATGAATACTGACAGTAAATAAGAAAGAAATACTGAGGATTTGAAACAACGTTCTAAAAGCTAATAATATGACATTTATTAACATCACAGTCTGCGGCAATCTGATAAATTCAGGGGATGTCACCATTCATTTTATCTCATGACAGGATTTTCCGCATAAACTTTTCAATCTATCACTACAATCTGTCCTGTTTCAGGGAGTCAAACAGGAACAGTGCACATATGGAACACCAGCTTGTGTATAAGATGAAGAGCACATATCAGACAGATCCTGTGCAGCTATAGCGATATGTGTCCGGTTCACATGATGGATTCAGTATCTTTTTTCCATATCAAAGACATTCTGTGGGGCTGCAGCCACGTAGGTTGCCAGACAACAGTCACTCATCAGCGTTGCACTTTTCCTGACATTTGCAACCATGTGCCATTACCAAAAAGGCCCCGACTTTCCTGGAGTGACATTTAGGCCCTGAGTGTGATATACTGTATCAACATTACACTGAGCAAATGGGGACCCATATCTATTTTTCCTTTATGGAAATGAAAACAGAGAGCGGGTGTCAGGGGGGTGGATATGCAAAGTAGAAGAACACATGCATTACTTTTATATTTCATATTCTATACACTACATGAGAGTTCTTTGAGATTTCTGATTAGCATTAAGTCTGGAGACAAATTTTAGTGATGATTAAAGCTGCTTCCACTGATGTTTATGCTATTTGGGTGCAGAAGAATTCAAATACAGACACACAGTTCTGACATATTATCATCTTATCAGGTTACAGATTCAGTGTTGGCAAAGAGACATTAAGTAATAATTTTAGATGTGTTTAAAGTCAACTGACAAATGTTCAAGGATCAGTGTGATTTAATGGCATCTAAACTTCTGAAGTAGAACCTACAGTGGTTGCGAAAAACACACACAAAATGTCAAACACGGTGTATCTGGAGCCGTCTTTGGTTTGTCCATTCTGGGCTACTGTAAAAACATAACAGTGCAACATGGCAAACCCCATGGAAGAGGACCTGCACCCTCAGGAGGTATAAACAGCTCATAGTAAGGTAACAAAAACACAATGATTACGATTATTTTCAGGTAATTATACACTAACAAAAACATCAATATTGTATTTCATTTCTGCCATTTTCTGCCAGTACATCCCAGTGAATTTTATACACCAGACCTTTAAGTCTAATATTCATGAGACCTTTTGCTCTGCTCAGGTCTTGAAACAAAGATTTATGGGCCTTTAGTGTCAAAGGGTTTGAATTTCTTTAATTTCTTTCCTTACCAAATAGTTGCAAACTTTTTTTCAGGGAGCCTATAGTGAGTTTATCTGACCTTTTCTTTTTTCTTTCTTCTTTTTTTCACTGAAAATAGCTTCTTGCTGCTGAACAATACAATAAATGTGCCTAACCAAATAAAAGACTAAAAGCATGAGCTAAAATTAAACTTAAAATTTAAAAGAAAAAGAGTTTTAAGAGGCCTAAGGGAATGCACAAATCCAACTTTTTCTCTCCAGATACTGAATAGCCTTACTGAGGGTTATCTGTTCATACTGACTTTTGATCCAATACTAGCACTCTATTTTTCCAAATTTTAAAATGTATGGCATGTATTTGGTAACAGAAACTAATTATATGATGACAGTGATGAAGTGTGTGAACTGAATTTAAACTGAAACAGCTGGCTGGAATAAAAAAGTTCTGATAGATATATATGGCCAATGCTTTCTATACAGAATATACAACAGATACATAAACACACATTTTTCAATGATCCCTCAAAAAACACTTGGACAAAGATAAGTTACAGAGGCAGCATATTTTACAGTTTAACAAAAGACGTTATTGTCAAAAATTATATCACGGCAATAAAACAGCAAACTTTAACAGGTATTTTTAATAATTATAAAACCTATAAATAAAAAACACAAACAGAAGAAAATAGATGTATCATAAAAACCTGAATTAAGAAAAAGGGTCAAATATACATAAAATGCTGTCTGTAAAGCTAACAAATAAAAATGAACATTATGCTCTCTTTAAAAAGAAAAGGTTTTCATTAAGGTAAATATCACACAACTATATGCAGATACCAATATAGACCATCGATTGACCAACATATCGATCAGTATAGTTCCCAATCTAGTGATTGGTTCGACGTATCTTTCCAAAATAAGCCGTTCAAAGCTACAAAGTTGGGGACAATTCTCTGTGATTTCATCACTTCACTCAACTCCTTTTACATTACAGTACATACAGTCATTTGATTCTTTGTCAGTATTAAACATAATGAGTGGAGGTTTATTTTATTCAACTGTTAAACCTTCTGTATTACAATTTAGCAAGATGTAATATTATCAAAATTGTTTAGCTGAGGAGGGCCTGCGTCTAGTCAGCCAGAAGAAGAAGTAAATTCAAATAGTGTAAATATAAAATGCCAACTCTACAGTACCGTGTATTTAAAGTTGATGAGTCTTAGTTCAAATAATATCTGATCTTGATCTGGTCCGCGTCAATAAAAATGCCAAATGCTCAGATAGCAAAGTATATTCATCAGAGGGGAGACATAGACAAACTGCAGCTCGAACACAATGCTCAACAAACGGACAGAGAGGAAATGAATGGGGGAAAGAGACAGAGACAGAAAAAGAGGCGTTATCAGATGCATTTTAGACAGCATGTAACCCAACGGAACGGGTTTGCTTTAGAGAGGCTGCCTTGACCTTTTCAGTATTCATCACCAGATTGCATCTCCGGCCCCTAAACCAATCAGCACTGTGGAATTTCCAGGTCAGCGTAACCACCTCAAAGTAAAGGTCAATATGGAGCATCCAGGGCCCGCAATAACTTGGAGACGGGTGCATGGCGAAGAGGTTTATCTACCTGGTAAATGACATATTACCTCACCGCGGCTTAAGTCCACTGTAGTCAGCTGCAAGACTACTGCGGCCAGCTGCAGGAAAAAGGGCTTTATGGCTCAAAAAAGTGCTGCTTCAGAGGATGTAAACCTTAATTCAGATTGTGCTGATACACACTGTGCAGACTACAGAAAAAAAAACACCTTGCTGTTTGTGACAAGAAGATCAATACCAAAAGTATTGATAGTGCGATACTTTTTTTGGGAGGAGTATGGACAAATACTGGATATAGATAACACTGTCTCCATCTGCTATTTTTTCCACAAATACAGATCATTCTTCTTTTGTTTACCACTAAATTCCAATATTTCACCACAGCTGTTGTTAAAGGCGAAGAAGAAACTGTACACGTGGAAAAGTGTTCTTGGTAACATGCAGAGACCTGATTCAGAGGATAGATTTCCTTCCAAGTCACCTGAAATTCATTCATCTTGGTCATTTTTGTCATATTTTCCCGATAATAAAATGTTCTCAGAGCCAAAATGTAAAAAACTAACAAATAATATTCTGTGGTTATCAACTAAATCAAGGGTCTGCAACATTTACTCTCAAAGGAAAAAAAAAATGTGTCTGAAGTCGCAACTATTAAAGTCTTGAGTTTCCTCTGAGACTCTTCTTTTTTTGTATTTGGCATCCAGGGCTAGCTTAAGACTAGCCACCAGCTAAATTTAGTTGACAAAATGTTAAAAACTTTTTTTTTATTTGGTGTAAAGTGATAAATAACAAACAAAATAAAAAAGAACCATTATTGCATTATTATAAGACACAGAAAGCCACTGGAGAGGGACAAAAGAGCCGAATGCAGCTCTGGAGCTGCAGGTTGCAGACCTCTGCACCAAATACCTGCCAAACCTGACATAACAACACTAAGGCTGTCACAATAACCTGCAAATTTGAAGTTCTGCACTATTAACAAGCCAGACGTAAGGGATGGCAAGCAATCATAACCTCCATGTTTTTGACTTTTCTTCATGACTTCAACGCATGTTAAATGAATGAATCAATGCTTCAAAAATTCAACAAGTAATACGAGGTGCTATAACTAGGGATGCACCGATTGACCGGCCAGAGACCGGAACCTGGTCAGCGGCACATATCCGATTCTGTGCCCGTCATATTCGCCACATACTCTGCACGATGGTCACGTCATGCGCACAGCACACACTGGCCGTAATGTCACAACCACCACAGCCCTGAGCATAGCAGCACAGACTCAGACACATGCTCGCATGAAGTCAGTGTTAGCGACAGACTCCAAGAACAGGATAAAGAGAAGACAGTCTACAGAGAGACAGAACAGCTGACGGTGTTGCCAAACAGCGGTAAATTTTGTAGCTCTTCATGCTAATGTTAGCCAGCAGCAAACTGCTGTTCACAACTGACAGTTAAAATCTCACCTCCTTTTCTGAAGAATAAACAACCTGTGTTGATGTGTCTCCTCAACATTTTCTCATCCAGACTCGTTTAACTTCTGCGTTGTTTTTCTCACTGCAAAGTTTTATACAGCATAACGGTTGACACTGCGTCATCTCCAGGTTGTTACATCGGCCTTCTTACACAAGATTATGTGAATGTGTCCCGCGAATCTCGCGAGTATCCGTTTTCCTCTAGTACATAATATTAATTATATCTTATAATAAGGCTGGCTGAAAATCTAGACCACATTTGGAAAACATATATTAAGTATCAATTTAAACTGTGTGTTTTATTAAAAACATCCAATTAAGGTTTTACAAGGAAAAGTGCAAAAAAGTTTGGTGCATGCTGTCAACTAGACTTCTTAGAAGACTGTATCGGATCGGCCAAAATCGGAATCGGCAGGTCAGACCCTTAAAAAAAAAATCGGAAATCGGAATCGGCCAAGAAAATTGGAATCGGTGCATCTCTAGCTATAACAGTTCAAGTTCAAGGATGAAATGATCCTGGAAGCTGTATGTTCTGCTGTGTTTAATGTTGTTTTGTCTATTTAGTAGGTTAACCTGTTGAATTCAGAGTTAGCATGTTGCTAATGCGCTACGACCACAGGCTGGGGTCACGTTGAACTAATGTTGCAATACTGAGAGACAGTCAAGTGAAACATTAGGCCTCTTTTGAAGCCAACTAAATAATCAGAGTAGAAGGTCAGATTCTGGGGACTGTTTTTTTCATCTTGCTTTTGCTAAAGTTTATACTGCTGCGTAAGCTGCGTTGTTGTACAGAAGCCATCTGGCTCCATTCTGTGATCTGCGTCTGGTGTGTCTGTGTGTTTTACTGCTGTATGTAAATTTCCTTGACAGACATTCCCTGCAGGTAACAACAGAGCTACATCTGAAAAAGAAATGGTCAAACTGCAGAAATTCATTTGCAATGTTGTATAACAATGACTAGCACCCAGCAGCTTTATCATAAATGAAGTAATTTCATTTGTTCTTTCGTTTGTTTTTGCAAATTACTTCATTCATGATAAAATATATAATTTGCAACAACAGACAAAAGAATTGCGCTAATACCACAAAGCACACTGTTGAGCCTATCTAAATAACCGCAGGGGAAATTCTGTCACTATGATGGCCCTTAAAAACCCATAAATATCAAGTTCATCTGAAGTGCACTGCTAGCTTTAGTAACCTCCCCTCCATATGGATCTCCACAAGGCTGCTGCTACAGAAGTGATGGTTCCTGAAGTGAGGGTCGTGCAATAAGGGTTAAAAAACTGGAGGAGGCGACTCTTTGGCACAACCCCTCCAGCACGGCTCCATCGATTTCCAACAATAGTGTCTATCTGGAGTCTCTAACTCCACCTCACAGATGGAGAGATCAAAGCTCTGATGTCAGAGGGCAGATGAGAGAAAACACTGGCCAGTGAGTGATGCTCAAGTTTATCCACCACCGCTGCAGCTTACCCCATATTTGGAACAGAGCCATACAGTGACATGCAGCAATTAATGCATGCAAATATGCAAAATGTTTTTTTTTGTTTTCATGTTATCATTATATCTCATTTATATCATTAGGGGGGTTGATTCCCTGCACCACAAAAGACTGCAAGCAAGTAATGTGTGTGTAGCCTTCTACTCTCCTGCAAAATGTTTTACTCCAGAGAAGCTCTTCTAATCATTTTCACAGACTGAATAATAGCTGGTACAGTCTCTTGTCCTCTTGTTAATGACATGTGTCACTTATCACCCATTTGCACCCTTTTTTAATTGCTTTATCCATTATTAAGAGCTGATTTTGGCACTTGGTTACAGTCATCATGCGACAGTAATTCAACATCAGTCACAAGTTAAAAACTAAGCAGAAAACAAATGAAACCTTGTCCCCATTTGCCTGCCATTTGTGAGCATACTGGCACATAATGCAGTGTTCAAACATTTTTCTCTAACAGTCAATGAGCTGACAAAATTTTAAATCTTTTAGTAAGACCACCCTCAGGTCTTGAAAAGAAAATCCTGTTTCAGCCATTTCTTTACATTGTTGAATCACAGCATGAGTGATGAGATGAAAAGGCTGAGCCTTGAGAACAGCAAGACATAATGGTAATGTCAATTCATTTTAAAGTGAATTGTAATGATTGGTGTGTAAATGTATGATAATAGAGTGTTTCAGAAGTTGTGCGGGTTGTCTACATAAATAAAGCATTATAATGACGGATGAAAGATACGAGGTGACGATACTTGAAGAGGATTTAACACGTTTTTACATCTCATGTGTCACGATGCGTCTGATGTCAGATGGTGAGTCAAACAGTCACCACACAAGAAGCTCCCAGCACTGGCATGTTTCCTCTGACACGCATGGATAAATGGAAAACACTGCAGTAAACATGTAAACTCTTATCAATATTGTACAGTGAATGTGAGAGTGACTGTAATATACAGGCCCCGTCCAAAGAGTTTCACTTCCTCCTGCATGCCTGTTGCCCTTTAAGGCCACTGTGTCCATAAACACGTGGGACAGTTAATTAATGAATGCATTTATCTATAAATTGTTGAATTGCCTTATGCTTTTTGTCACAGTCACATTTGTTATTTTTAATTGGTTGTCAATCTCAGCCGATCGTTTCTGCAGAGAGAGAGAGAGTGAGAGAGAGAGAGAGAGAGAGAGAGCAGATGTCAGAGAAGCAACTGTAGAGGAAGACGTGAGAAGAGTGGAGCGCAGTGCTTTCTTGTTGAGACTGTGATAACCCTCATCTCTTGAGTATTTTTGTTACCTTAAACGAACTGAAACCAACACTGAGCTCAGTGCATGATTGTCAAAACGAGAAAAAGACCGGAGCAGATCTGAGCTGGTCACATGGACAGCATTGCTGGTGGAAAGTTAGTCGAGATCATTGCGGTTCCGATGAGGCCTGCTCTTTATCTTGATGAATGACAACCGAAGGCATTTTTAAAAAACAATTTTTGGACTTTGTGCATTAATTTGAGACTCACACATTGTAGAGAGAGAGACAGGAATCGCAAGGAGAAAGAAGGGGTATGACAAGCAACAAACGCCCAAAACGCTGGTTCTCTGATATGCACCTTGACTATCAGACTAACAGGACGCCCCGTCGAAGGGAATTCTCATATTTTTGGACTGTTATTAGCTGGTACATCCATAAGGTTTATGGGTAATTAAATCGCCAAATTATTTTACCATTACTACCTGTGCTGTGACATTTTAATGAACTTATGAATAAAATTTTAATTATGGACAGGCTTTGTGACTGCACAAAAGAAATTTTATGTGGGTGAAGCACTTGATGATTTTGTTTTTTCACACTATTTTATGGTACATTTTATAGGCCAAACAATGAATCAATTAAGTGCGAAAATAATCAGCAGATCCATCAACATAAAACTAGTAATTAGTGGTGCAAATGATCATGTTGCACCTATCCTGCTTTCACCAATAAAACTAGTTAATAAAAAAAACAAAAAACATAATCATTAGTTGCAGCCTGAAATGGTTGAACTTGAAACGGCTGCATTTGTAAGTAAAGACAACAAGAAATGTGACTTGATGTATCATATTTAGATGGATATACAGACAATACTGAACTCTGCTGTTGATATATGAAAAAGAAGTCGAGACAAGCTGCATATTGTGTTGGCTGTACATCAAAGAGCACACTCATTGTATACCTGCTGTACGTGCTGCAGGTTATCAGTGTCTTTCACATAGGCCTTGATGTTAAGGACTATGCTTTTATTATCTTGACTCTTCGATTTTGCTGCTGCAGAGCTGAAGTGAATTCCATCACGATAGCACGGAGGGTTTGATAACTTGGAGTCGAGGTTCTGCCTTCGCCACAGACAGTTTCTTAATGCATCTCTGCTGCCGCCTGGCACTAATGGTCAAGAGTGGCTACTAATACTCTACTGCTGGATATTTAATCACCCAATCAATCTTACCTGTGACAAAGGCTCCTTAGCTGCACTTGGCAAGAACATCTCTGCCTGCAATCTCCACCACATTTCCCCCGTCAATGGGACGGGAGAATAGGTGGAGGGGAGAGAAAGAGGGGAGAGGTGAGGAGATGGGAAGAGAGAGGAGGAGGAGGGGGTGTTTAATCTACTGATTCAATTCCTGCCAATGCCCGTCACTCTGCCTCTCTGTAAGGGAGGGCAAATGGAGCATGCAGCCCAAAACACCCAGACCAAATCACATTTTCTCCCAACTTCTCAGTCTCTCCCTCTCGCTGTCTCTCTTGCATCTCCATGTCTATCTCTCGCTCCATCTCTCACTCTCACTCTGTCTTTCTGCCTCTCTACCGCATTTTTCTCACTTTTTGTCTGACTGACTCCCACTCCCCACATCCTTCAGCCCTGCGAAAATGAAAAACCTTTGAATGCAGCACTTATCTGGAAGAATTTGTAACCCGCAGACTTTGTTTTTATTGGTTTAGATCACTGTTTAGACACTCAGACCACCAAAACAAACCTGAAAAATGAGACATCCAGACCCCTGAAGTAAACCTGCAAAAATAATCACTCACTCAATCCATTTATTACATTAATAGTAAATGTTGTAGGTGATGGAGTTCACAGTCAGACACATTCTTCTAAGAAAAGGAAAGTGGGGAGATTTATTCTTAATCATCACCTGCACATAATGGCACCTTGAACAAGAGGCACAACTTACAAAGTAAAAACTTTCAAAAGTTTCTTTTTCGATTAAAGAGTGCTGCCACAGAATACAGAACATATATTGGTTATTATTCTGCCTGTTGATATTTGAAAACATGCCGGGGTTGTTGAATGGGGTTGTAAGGCAGCAAAATTTATTGAATATTAATCTCAATCACAATTTTGGCTTCCCACAATTGCTGAGCCTCTTTCTCAGTTTGTCAAATTACAGACGCTTTGGATTGTTGGCTTGAAAATGGTTGATTGTTGAGTCTCTTTAACAGCTCATCAAATACTGATGTTTTGGGAACAAGACTCAACAATCAGTTATTTTACTGACCTGTGATTGGCCAAAGTCTCCCATCCCAAGCTACATTTTCCAAAGTTTGTCTAAACTGCCTACCCCAGCTTTAAATGAACATGACAACTGACAGAAATACTGACGTCTTCAATACATGATCAAATGTCTGGAGCGGAAGGTGAAGAGCTAGTCCCTCAAAACAAATCATCATCTGATGTTTGGAAGTATTTCCATGAAGGGCAGGTGATTTTAAGGCAAAACAAATCATATTCATAGAACACGAGAGCTACAAAACTAACTTGTTCAACCACCTTAAAAAAAAAAAAAAACTAAAAAAAACAGCACGATGAATGTATCAAGGCCAACCTCACTGAATCCCCATCGCTGTCCAGCGATAACTCAACATCAATAACATCTAAGCTGCACAGCGTTTCATCATCATCAAAGTGAAAGCAGAACTCGGCTGATTTAATTTTGGGTGAAAAGTTCTCATACAATTTTATTTATACTTTTTATGCCTTCACTACGATGGAGGATTAGGGCCACATTAAAAAAAAAAATTCACATACTCGAGATTAAAGTTCTCATAATATTTATGACTTTATTCTCGTAAATTTATGACTTTAATTCTCGTAAATTTACGACTTTATTCTCGTAAATTTACGACTTTAATCTCGAAGTATGTGAATTTTTTTTTTTTTTTAATGTGGCCCTAATCCTCCGTCGTACTTCACACTGGCAACAGCTGTGTTTCCAGGTTCACCGTCCAACCGTCCCATTCTTGTGAAACGCGACATCTCAAGAAAGCCTCGACTGACTTTTTTTTCAAACTTGGCACAAACATTTACTTGGACTCAGGGATGAACTGGTTAGAATAGACCCCACCCACAGAGCTGAGAACCAGAACTGACCCGTTACCCGCAAGTCAAATCAACACCTGCCTGGAACTTTTAATATGAGCCCTGCGACCCAACCCACACACGATTAAACACACATGCGCAGTCACTCATTTGTTACTGAGACACACACTTGTGTTGTCAACTGGCGCAGCGTCTGGGTGTTACATTGTATTTGCTGGCCAAACGCTGGGTACCCACGGGTGCCCAACCAGGTGCGAGACTCTAGTCAAAGGTCAAGGTCACTGTGACCTCGTGTCTGTCCCGTTACTGGGAATATGATATCTCAAATCTCAAATTTGATACAAATGTCCATTTACACACATGGATGAAGTAATCAGAATTTGGAGATCTAAGGTCACTTTGACCTCACAAAACATGTTTTTGGCAATAACTCAAGAATTCATTCAATAATTATTACAAAATTTCACACAAAAATCTAAAATAATTATAGTCACTAAGCAAATACAGCATGTCTCTCTGTAGAAATTATTCACTGTATCGTACATGTCAATATAACATTTTACCAAAAAATATACTTCCTACAGTATATTTTATTAATTCCTTCAAAATCCTCAATATTGTATGAGTTTGGACATGGATGTAAACTGCAACTTTACTGATTGGGGGACACATACAACCACAAGGCCATAATTCTACTTCTTCTGGCAGATGCACTGTGAATAAGAAGCTGTCTTATTTTAAAGCACAGATTTGTGCATTAGTGTAAATGTAGCAAAAAATAAGTACTGCTCATCGTCTTCACTACATAATTATGTTCTCGATTCTACCGGTGAAATTTCAAAAAGTTTCTGATGATAGGATGCAGTGGGACTTTTATGATGCATTGCCGCTGATGTGATGAATAAATAAGCCTATGAGGGTAAATGTGTGTTGTGAAATGATACCCTTTTATTATTTATCTGTATAATTTTCCTCTTGCCTTTCTATTTTGTGTAATTGTTGCTTGTAATGTAGTTCTGCACCTTGCACAGTGAGAAAGGTGGATACAAAGTATGGCTAGATGACTCCCAAAAGACACATACAGTAGGATGAGTGATACTGTAATATTTTTCTCAGTTCTTCTGTTTAATTGTATTATTCATAAACTGTAAATTCCCACACTGCTGGTACAGCTTTGAGCTGAGTGGCTTTGCGTGCATCCAGTGTTTATTATAGCCTGACAGACACAATACAGCAAGTCTCAGTGTAAAACTGTGTTAAAAAAGCAGAGACAACATATGAATCTAAAGGCATACATATCGTATGTAATTAGTTAAGTGTTTGTGTCTCACTGTATCAGCTTTGCGTTGCAGTGCTGGAGATGAAGCAGCTTTATTCATCCTCTTGCCAGCTTACTGAGTTGACACATTAGCATACATGCCTTATGTTCAGTCTTTTTTTTTCTGTCCTCTTTTCATCTGCGCACAGCCTAAGGCTCAGAGTGCCACTGTGCCGCTATAAGCTTTGTCACCCTCACATGGGGCCCCTGGCTAGCCACGCCAGCTCTCTCTTCAGTCCTCTCATTTACACCCGGCATAATTAAGAGCTTCGACCCTAAAAAGCTGGTGACTCTTGTAGAAACAACTCCCAGAGGATTTCACACTAAAGCTGCCAAAGCAGCTGAGAGAGTGAAGTCAGAAATAACGGTGCAAACTTTCACTGACTGTGATTTCCTGTTCAGTGGAATTACAGCACGCAGGAGATCCAATAAGCATGAAAAGTCAGCCAGAGACAATGAGGCAAAATAAGACGTGCTATTCCTATTACAGCTGCATGTCAGAATATACTCACATTAGTGGAACAGCATGCTCTAAAGACATTTAGAAATATAATTGAAGGAAAAATACCAGTGTACTGAGTGTTTTGATTGTCTGGTTAGTTTCTGTTCCACTTTCACTGACATTTCTCTAGATGTCAACATGTAATACAATGAACTTTACTTCCTCCTCTGCCATTTATACCTATTACAACAAATAGTTTAAAATGTATAACGTATTGTTCAGCTTCTTTTTTCTTTAGAGAACATCTTAGACTGTCAGTTAAGATGGCAGGTGGCAACTGAGATGACTTACTCAACAGCAGTTGTACTATGTAAGCTACCTTGAAAACAACAGATATAAAGATGCTACCAACTAGGGCTGAACGATATGGACAAAATTTCATATCTCGATATTCATGCCAGATATCTCGATATCGATACGATATGACTACAGGTTCGGCCCTCATATGTTTGTCATTGGTTGGCTTCAGCTGTCGATCCACAGAAAGCATGAAATAAGGTTTGTGGTTGGCTGGCCTTAGCGGTGCATTCAAGGGCAATCGTAAAAATGAAATTTGTTGTGATTTCCAGAGCTGTACATGCAGGGCGAGCGCGGGGGAAATCTATATCGTTTATATCGTTGCTTTTTCGATATTAATATCTTGAATGTTCATATCTAGATATAGATACGATAACGATATATCGTTCAGCCCTACTACCAACCAAAACAATTTATGCATTTTATGAAATAGACCTTGTCCCAAATTCTACATACAAAGACATTCTGGTGATGGGATTTATATAGCATAAACATGCACATGCATTTGCTGATCTTGTGCCTGAAAGCATTCTCATTACACCACCTACCACCTCACCAACTACTGTTCTCATATTTAAGACTTTAAAGTTGTTGTTTTTTTTGCTCACATTCCAATGTACTCTCATCTTAGAATAATTATCAGTTAATTTTCGAAATCCACAAGAAATACACTCTTCACATCAGCACAAATTTTGTCCACCACACAGCACTTTTAAAGTTGCGCCGCACATTACTCATATTATTTAATTCTTCCAAAACACTGGTGAAGAGCACCAGGAAGAGCAAATGCCAGGAGTTGAGTTTTCATTAAAACAAAATTATGATTGGTGTGATAACTGCATGCTGAAGTACTCAGAGCACACATGGCTAAATTGCCTCGTAAGTTTCCATATGACTGGTTGCTGACGAACAAAACGGAGTCCAGCACTTTCAGAAAACTGAACGTTGTGGACAAAATGGACATTAGTGTTCATCAGGGTCAGTGTCAGCACTAACTGACTCACATTCAAACAACAGCTGTAGCTTACTTAATTTGTTCACCTTATTTTTCACAAGATACTTCATCTAAATACTGAAGGTCCTAATTCAAAACTGTAGAGTTGATAAGCTTAAATTATTGATATATTGAATGAAAGGCTAACTGGAACATGTGACTCCTGAAACTGGACTGACATAATCCATGAGAGAGAGGACGTCTCACTCTGTTGAGGTTGTAACTATAGAAACACTTCCCTCACAATTACAGTGTGGTGTTACAGGGTGGAGGTTCTTCCCTCACAAACTATTTTTTCTTAAACTCCAGTTTAAGTTTGGGTTATTAACCGCAATGATCAGTGGAGGATAAAAATAGGAAGCTGCTACCTAAATGTCTTGCACACTGCTTTATGCCAATCATAAGAGATAATTAGTCAGTATTTAGCAAAACTGTGTATTTTCCCAACCTTAGTCAGAATTCAAACTCACTTGCTCCAGTGTTATTTTCCATATTCAAACACATCACAGGCTGGCTGTTGTTAAAAAGAGAAGCGCTGCAAAACTTTTAGGCTAAAAGTGGACAAAACACAGTAGAATACTGTAAATAAAGGGTCCGATTTTGTTTATCTGTATTTAAGCAGGCACGATCCATTAAAACATGCCCCAATACCACTCAGGAGATCTCTAGTCTCTGGTGATCAGACCAGTTTATTCTGTACATTATCTACTCATCCCAGCATGCTCCCTCAGATGTTTTGCAGCTGTGTAAAAATGTCAGACGTCCTCCTATTCGCTCCTGAACATATAACATGACTGTGATCATTTTACGCTGTTTTAACTAAAAACAAATGCTGTTGTTTTTCTGCCAACAACAGTCTACAAAATGCCAAGTGGAATAAAATAAATGAAACAACACCCAACCAAATGTCTCAGTCACTTTGACAAATGAATTCTGGACAATTAAGATGTGAGTACCAAGTTTCCTTATTCAAGTCTGCAGTAAACCTCCTATAATATAGCCTATCCAATAATCCAGAGGATAATCAACAAACCCTGTATTACACACCAATAACCTGTGACCTCTTATTATTCCACCAACAAGAGAACTGATACCGAACAGTAAGATTACCGACAGCACATGTGTAGTGTATACAGTGACGTTGCTACACAACGTCCTGAATAACAACTCTCACATCGCATACACAGGCTGGAGAGATCCCCCGCGTCGGAGATTAAAGAGGTGACCCTTATTTCCCAAAGGAGCACTTACATCCCGTCTCCCCCCACCCCCGCCCAAATCCCCACTGAATACATGATCATTGCTGAGATGGCGACCTGAAGGATTGGCTGTAAACATCCCAGAGAGCGAGGAAGAGACGCCGGCTCCTTAAAGCTCCTCTATCAACTTGATGGGAGGTGTTATTTCTTAAGCAGGCAGCCAATATCCATGCGATCTGTCAAGGGCGGACAGAGGATGGCCGAGGTACGGCAGGAGACAGTCCTAGACAGCATAATGTCCTTTGTGGCTGCATAAATACACACACAAACACACACACACATTCACCGATCTTGAAGTTCTTGCACAATACAAGAATAGGAAGAGGTGGTAAAGACCTCCATCCTGGAAACCCTGTGTCATTACATGAGGGGGATTTTACTCTGGATTGTGAATGCATTCAAATCTCAGTGAAGAATGACTGAAAGGCAACCAATTACTGACACTGTCGACATCACACTCCACCTTACTCTGTGCAGGTATCCCCTGGAGCAGAAATAAGAAATATGAGTCACTGCACTCCCCCTCACAGCTGTCTTCTGGGGTTGTCAGCAGCAGACACATCTGCTTGGCACATTTCACTTTGTATCGCTATCATCCTAAAATGAATGGCTAACTGTAAACATATAACATACGTACAATATTTTTTAGGACTGGGTATAGTTTAAAAAATTACTAGTACTGTTGAAGTGGTACTAATAGCAAGGACTTCATTTGAAACCCATCATGTGAATGGAGGAATTCCTGAAATAATTCCTCTGCATTTTATGTTTGTTTTTTTTTTTTTCTTTTTGGTTTTTTTAATCATTTAGACACCACGGACGTGTAGTATAGTAGTCAAACTTTTGAACGTTTTGATGGTATCTCAGCACTTAAAACCAATCACACATGGCATTAATCACACAGTGACTGGCTGCAAGCAAAACCACACATATAGTCATTTTTTTCTAGATCTGGGTGCAAAAAGGATCTAATGCAGTAATCTTTTGACTGGAGAAGTTTCTATACTTCATGGTGCTGGATTATTTTAGTCGATACCTTAAATGTATCTAATACAGATTCCCAACTCTAGTATTACTGCAAACATCCAAATCTATACAGGTTGAATTTCTTGTTTTGATGACACAGGCATGCTTGCTGAGTACCACAGGAACTCTTGCTGCAAGGTCTCTGACTGCAAGAAAGCTTACGTCCACTGCAAACCTTACAGTCACCCGTTTGCATCACAAAGCCAGTAGAAAACTGTAAAAAAACATTTACTCTGTGAGTGAGTTTCCAGCCGCATTACCTTTTACTGTAATGGTTGAGTGAAAAATGTCTTTTTTAAAGTACTGCTTCAAGCTGATTTTTGATATCTACACTTGGGTTTTGAGTCTTTTTAGCAGTATTAGCAGACACAGGCTAACAGTTATTATAGCAGGGCTATAATCCCGGCTATATTTGCTAGTTAATATTTGCTTGTTATTTTAGAGATAATGTTATAATCCTTCTCAAACCACCTATTTTCTTCTCATTACGACAACAAATATTTATTCAAATTCTTGTCCCTGATGAGAAAACCCTAATAACAAAAAAGCCAAATCATTAGTGCAGGACTAACAGGAGCTATGTTAACAAATTAGCTAACCAAGCAAGCTAGCTTGGTGTTAGCCAGGTAACCATAACCACTCTGAGTCTGTTAAGCTCAAACTGCTATAGGACTACACACTATCAAGGCGAGGCAGGTATTAGTCAGATCGATAGTGGATTTGTGGAGGTTGATCAAATGACAGTATTTTAAAATGTATTTTTAAAATCCAAAAATTAATATCAACTGATATTCTATTTTTACATTAATACGTATACTTTTACATAAACAGAAACATAGATAAGGATCCTTTAAGAATTGTTTTACAGCTGAAAAATAAATGTATCTGTACTCTCTGAAGGAAAATCTGCCAAATAGTTTTACTGTTTCAAACTCAAATCTTTAGGATTTCTGTGCAGCTATTTATTTTTAAGTGATGGCCAACGTAACAATATCAATATATTTGTTTTAAGCCAATACTTACCGACAATACCAGCCTGGCAAACATATCAGTTAGACTCTAGTACTCTTAAATTCCAGTATCTCCTTATTTTCTTTGACATATTTTGTAACAGTGATAATGGCTGTTCAGAGCGAGGCGAGCTAGCTGTTTCAGATGTCTTGACACAAGAAAACAAGGACCTTGGTGGATAAAAGTCTTTTTTTTTTTTTTTTTTGCATTGTAGAAATCTTTTACTCTACTTTGTCGATTTTATCAGACCATCTCACCATGTTACCGCTTGTTTAAAAAGCAAACTGTCTTGACCACTGTGCAGTTTTGAAATGAAGTGCAGCAGACATCAGTCTAATGGTTGTGGAAGAATAGCATTTTCCAATAATGATTTCATTCATTATCCATTGCTTATCCTTTGCATGGTCGCTGTGGGCTGAAGCCTATCCCAGCTGACACTGAGTGAGAGGTGGGCGAGAACCTCGACAGGTCGCCAGTTCATCACAGGCCAATAATAATTGTATTTGAAAACAGGAAAACATCCCTTTTACATGCATCTGTGAACATGTTTTAGGGTAAAACAAACTCATGTGTGACGGGCAATTACCTTTTAATAAATATGCATATTTGTGCAGTCGGATGTTCCAAAATCTCATCAAATCATCTGCTGCATTGGGAGGGAGGTTGTGTTGCAAGTATGATGTTTATATCATGTTGTTCTTGATTATTGTTTTCACAATAATGTGCCTGCAAACCATCTGCCTGATGTACCCCTGTGAATATTAAAAAAAAGACCTGTGCCATTGAAAGTGACAAGTGATGCCAGGTAGCCAGAGGGTTTTATCCTGGCATCACTGGGTATGATTCAGTCCTTTCAAGAATTTCATCTGGTTGTTTTTTTTTGTAGCCAGACTATGGAGAGTGTTGTTGGGTCATCATTCTTTGAAAGATGGTGCAGGTGCCCCCTGCTTGGAGAGTGGCTGGTTTATTATCAGGGACAGAGGGGGATGTCAGGGGCCAGTGGAACTGTTGAGCTGGAAGTCCCAGCTTCACGGCTTGTTGCTTCCACCTCTGCGACCCTCAGCGTAGGGTGCGTGGCTTCGAGCAAGGACACCAGAGAGAGCTGTGCGTGCGTAGGTGTGCTTTTGGTTTGTGTGTAATTAACAGGGAGTACCATTGCACAAGCAAGGCAGCATGTGCATGTAGTGCATCAGTCCTCTCTAATTAATCTCTATGTAGCATAATTAACAAAATACCCCAAAGGTGGATGCATCACTAACTAAAATCTAAAAATGTGCCGTGTTCCTCGAAAACAACCACTACAGTATATCTCTTTGCCTCATTTACCTTTTCACGAGTTGTGGATTCATCTCCCTAACAAGACGCAGTTTGTGACTGCAAACACAAGCAAGCCCATGACTATCTGAATGCATTCATCTGAAGGATGTGGTGGCATTTCTCCAGATGTATAATTCATGGCACACACCTGTTTTCTCGACAGTTGCCCCCCTCCACACTCCCTCTTTGTTTTGTATTCTGCCATGTTCCTTCCCCGTGCTATAATTATTCATTACAAGGGCCTTCAATCCACTGTGACAGAGCTCCATTATGATGAAGTGGGCTTTGTTTGAGCTCGCACAGCTGGACAATCTGAATGCGGAGTAAATCCACCTCTGCAGGTGTAATGCTGCTGCACTTTAGCACCGTTTCTTATAAATATGGAACGCCCTGTCATTTTTGAGCCGGATACATTCATGATGATGCCCGGATCAAAACTAGATCTCCACTGCACTAATGTCTCATTCATGATGGGAAACTTAGGGGCAAAGTTAGAACACGTGCAAAGCAGCTTACAAAATGGTTACCCTTCAAAGTGAACGTCTTCGGAGTCCCAGTCTGTGTTCTGTATTTTTTATGACTTGAAATCAAGTGAGACTAAAATGAATTTAACACCACTCACTCGTGACACACAACAAGCACAAGCAGTGTCTGTGGCGAAAATTTGGCAAAACTATGACTGTGTGGAACATCCTGAGTACAATGTTGAACAGCAGAGAAAGGGATTATCCTGCAGGGGTGATTTGAGATGGGTTTTTTTTTTTTTTTCTGCAGAGACAACTTACCTTTGGAGTAAATTGAAAGTGACATGAATTCAAACTGACCATAGCTGCTGTTCTCTAAAGGAGAAACCTGCCAAAATTTAAATGCCACCTTTAAAGCCTGAAAAAGGGTCCTTGATGGTGAAAGAATATATTTCTAACAAAATGCATGTCATGTAATTTCAGTACATATTATTTCATTGCTTTAATTGAGGTCTCTATTATTGTTATTTTGGGGGGGGGGGTAGTGCTTTAAAGAATGGACTACCTGTTGATTAATGATATTTTTTTGCATTGGCCCCTGAGTTTTGCACAGGTTACAGTCTTCTTGCACTTCTCACATGTTACTGTAATTTACTGTACATTTGATCTTTTGTAACCAAATCACTTTTGCAGCACTCACAGTCACTCCCTTTTTTTAACTAACTCCTCCATCATAATATTGCCATTATCACTACACAAATTCATAATATTGTGATACTGCAATTTTCATGAAATCAGTTCATAATAATGTAATATTGGCATAATCACCTAATAAATTTTACTAAGAATGAGAACAGAGCCACACAACCATTACAACAATTGGCCTATTAGGCACTAGTAACGAGCATCCATTCATAAGATTATTGTTTTGGCAAAAGTTGTCTGGTGGCATTGGAGAGAGCGATATTTGGCTTATGTTAGGGCTGAACAGTTAATCGAAATTTGATCAAAATCACAATATGATCTACTGCAAGCGCAATATTTGGCAAAATGTGTCTCAAAATACCATTTTAAATTAAATATTGTGGTGCAGCAGAGTTGTCCTGGCCTACACATAATTTTCTAGACCTCAGAAAACATCTTTGTTTGGTACAAATACACCATAATAATTTTAATATGTTTTTCAATGAAAATGAAATGAAAATAACCATGTAAAAATTAGAAATTCCTCAAATATCGAAAATTATATCACATTGCTTAGCTTCCTTGCTTGTACTTCTTGCTGCTTCTCCAGACTGAAGGTGTTATGTACTTTGACAAATACACCGATTATGGATAAGTGCCTCATTCAATGTCATTTTAAATAATTCAGACTAACCCAGCAATGTCTTTGCTCTACCTTTTTTCATGTTGTAACTGATTACCCACTACATATCTGTAGAAAACAGTCACAAACCCTGAAACAAATCTACTAAAGCACTAAGAGCAAATAAATAGCTTTCACTGTTACTGTTATTCATTAATAGTTAACTTTGTGGAGGTATTGGATTCTCGAAAGGCGCTGCAAGACATTTCTTATCAAGTTGATGCACTGTGTCTCCTAAATGATGAAAATAAACCATCAATTTGATTGACTATGGAATTAGTCATCCTGTAGGCAATTACAGCAGCTGACACGCTGGAGAGCTGTTTATTAACACTTACATTAAAAGGCTACAACAGAGAAATCCTCCAGCTTCCAGCAGCAGAAGAAGCTAATTACACAAAACAACACAAAGACATGTCGCTGCTGAATCTAATGCTATAAAAATGCTATTTTGTTCACTGTGCGTCAGCAACCCTCCACATTCTCCTCAGGAGTCGCCAAATGTGTCGAGCGGGAGGTTTATTCGGCTTCACCACCACCCCCTGGTAAGTGAATGTGAGAGGTAATGAGTGGAGAGTGCAGGGTTCAGGACATGAAGGAGGTTGATCTGTGTTCCCCACAGGCAGCCGGGCCCCTGGACCCCTCTCTGGGGGTCACACAGATCAGAGGCAGCCTGCTGCTGCAGGTGCTGCATCGCAAAGCAGCACTCTGGCACCTCCATTAGAAGAAATGCGGTGAGGTAGAGGAGGGGTAATGTTTTGAAGGCTTTAACGTAAAGGGTTATTAACAGCCTGTCTGTTCATCAGTATCTTGAATTTCTCATCTGGGTAGTTTGCTCTGGAGGAAATAGCAGGAGAGGGCGAAGGAGGCTGAAATCATACCAGCTGGGTAAGCATAATGTTACACTAAATGGGTCAAATGAGACAGCGCTCATTACTGGAAGGAACTGAATCGGGTGTGGGTGGTTTGCCCCGAAACCCACTGTAGAGCAACCTGAGAGTGTATTTATGGAAGCCCGAGCCTTCGTCCCAGTCAGGAGAAGTCTAAATACTTTACCTCAAAAGGGCCATAGGGGATTTCCCTTGGCATTGTACAGTACACAAGATACTTAAAGCCTCTGGAAATGTGTCTTTAAATAGTAAACATGCTTATAGAATATCAAAGTTTACTTTCTCATTAAGCATAAAGATCTGAGTGAAAATAAACATTTATTTAACTATTAAAAAGCCTTGTTCAAAAAACAGCACATTTTGCTGTTTGGACAACACATCCTCAAACCTAAATGAGAGAATAGGTTCATTGTCAATTACTCCCAAAATGACATATTACCAGTGGAGAGTACCAGTAGTGACAGACTTATCAGACCTTAACTACGTTACATAGATCATGTGATGTCATTTGGTTAGATTTAGGCACAAAAACTACTTGGCTAGACTTAGAAAAAGATCATGGTTTGGGCTCAAATAACTAAGCTTATGTTATATGACGGAAGTGACGTCACTCACATGACAACATAACTCACATGACATTACACACGTCACTTACATTGTAAAACAGTCACAGTTGGTTAGGTTTGGGCACAAAACTATTTGGTTAGGGTTATGAAAAGATCGTGGTTTGGCTTAAAATAGCTCCATTACGTGCCATAGGATGGACGTTATGTCCCTAATGAAATTTTAAGTACTCAAACTTTAAATAACTCTACAGTACGTTTACTTTTTGCTTCACACAGGACTTGAACCACAGTCTAAGTAAAAGTCTTGTGCTTATCTGAAACATATTTTAGCCACCTAAAATAACTTTAAAAATTTATTATCAATTTGAGTCTATGTACACAGTCTTTAGCAGTGGGAAACCAAAGCCGTCGTCTTTATGCAATAACAAATAACGTCGTCTTCTTCAAACCCACTAGACTCCCATTGGCAAAACCAGTCAGTCAAAACCAGTTTTACCTCGCAGAACACACAGTTTGCTGCCTCAATCAGTTAGTTTGTTTGTGTCTTTGTGTGACTTTAGTGTTTTAACACATTAGTTTGGATCAGAACTAATATTACTTGCCACAGATCAAGGCAGCTGTAGACCAGCAACACCTGCGTTCTGCACGGTAAAATTACTGTTTTTTAAAAGAGTCTTGGTGACGAAAGCATAGACAGCGTCCTCATTGGAAAGGTCCATTTGATGACAAAGTAAAGCAGTGAAAATGTTCTAAATATGGTGTACACGTAAACTGATTTCTGCAAGGCAAAATTAATGTTTTATTGAGTTGGCTCAGACTCAGGCAGATGAAGTCAGCAGGAGCAGAGAAGTTTTGTTACCATTTTAGGGAGATGGCTCAGCAAATGAAATTATCATGAAATTCTGCAATTTTCATTATAGATGTTCGAGCATATGCATGCCAAATTCAACCAATACAGGAAAATGAACAAAAATTTAAACACCAATATTTCAAATTTGGATTATAACTAACTTCTAGGGCTCGAACCCAACTATTACTCTCATTGTCGATTAGTCTTTTCATTATTTTCTTGATTAATTGATTAGTTGTTTGGTCTGTATGTCAGAAGATGGTGAAAATTGTCAATTAGTGTCTCCCAAAGCCCAAGATGTTTTGTCCAAATCCAAAGATATTCAGTTTGCTGGCACAGACAAGTAAAGAAGGCAATCAGGGGATTTTTAACTTTTTCTTAAGAAATTAAGCCTGCTTAATCGATATCAAAATAGATGGTGAGTCCTTTAATTACAGATTAATCATTGCTGCTCTACTAATTTCTGATGCTTAAATGAGACCCTAAATTACATGGTTAGAAGGCTATTGTGGATTTGGGTTTCCAGTGGCTTAGTATTTACATTAGATACTTCAGATTTTTCATCGCACACAGAACAGTACATTCCCAGTTATGATATGCCAGTCTGTGTGTACACCTTTATGGATTTTTTTTAAAGCTCTTCTTGGTGTCATTTACAGTGAGTCAATTTACAGACCTGCTCTGTGTGTATGCTCGGTCCTCATGGTAACCTGTCATCAAAACAGCAAGGTTAGATGTTCTGTGCTGCCCTGTGACTACCAACTAGCTGATTTTATCCTTAGCTTGTCCTCTCACACACCGTTTCCTTGCTGTTTGTATTTTCATTTTCCCGTCCCCTGCAGCATGCCCAGCCCGGTCCCTCTACGCCTGTCTCTCTCTCCTTCTCTCTCTCCGTCAGGGAAGACTGTTTCTTTTGACTTTGACCTCATGAGCCAATAAACTGCACCAAGCATCACATTCGGTTAAGAAAACATAATCTTCCCTGGGCGAGAGACTACTTAATCCATGCAAATGTGTTCTGTGGCTCCTTTTTACGATAAATCATTGATGCTTCACACATGTACACTTGATCTGAAAAAAATCTGACAAGAAATCTGTAATATATTTACTGTAACAAATCATAAAATGGCCATGATATGCCATCAGAGATTAAGGAAAGATGCTAAATTGAAATACTTAGCTTACAATACTACAATACTACAATACAACAATACTACGGGCAAGTTATGGACTAGAATTTCTATTCTAGTCCATAACTTGTGTTATTGTTTGCCCATTTCATGTTAAATTAATTCTGAATGTTTGCCAAATGAGTAAGTGTCTGTTAATGAGTCACGAAACGATAATAATCTTTTAGAAGGAGTAGATGTTTGTAATGCTTATATTGAGCATTATGTTGCAGAGTCTGGCAGGCAGTAAGGCAGGCAGTCACTGAACTCAAACTCCAGAGTGTGTATTTTCAGAGCAGTGGGCTTTTGTTTTCAGGATGGCAGACTTGGCTTTACATTGATAGACAACTGACAGTTATAAACAGCTGATCAACTCACAGTGTAAGCCTTGTTGTCACCCGTTATTGTTGCACTTGTCTTGAACTTCTGCAGTATTCCTGCAGCCTGCCTGTGGAGCGCTGCAGGAGGAGGGGGCAGGGGGAAACATCTTGCTTCAACCATAGACCGTATTAGAGCTGCAATGATTAATCAATTATTAAATAAATTACCAACTGTTCTGATTTTTTATTTCAATTGATTGGTTAGAATAATTTTTTAAGAACAAAAAGTCAAAAATTCTCTGATTCCAGCCTCTTAAATGTGAATATTTTCTGGTTTCTTGACTCTTCTATGACAGTAAACTTAATATCTTTGGGTTGTGGACAAAACATTTCAGGATGTCATCCTGGGCTTTAGGAAACACTGATCAACATTTTTCACTACTTTATAGAGCAAACAACTGATTTATTAATCTAGAAAATAACCAACGGATTAATCAACAATGAAAATATCGTTAGTTGCACCTCTATAGACTGTATATTAAAAGAATTTCAACCCTTTTAATATACAGTCCATGGCTCTAACTCACTATTTGGACTGCAGTACTCATTTTTGGATGCATAATTTCTACATATCACACCTTAAAATTGGAGATCAAATTAGTGCCAAATGTTAGCTGAATGAGTAAGTGTCTGTTCATGAGTTGTAAGAAATCATTAATGATTTTTTAGAGGGAGTAGACTCAACTCAACTCAAACTCCAGAATGTCTATTTACAGAGCAGTGGGCTTTTGTTTCCTTGATTAACATCAACAGACAGGGAACAACTCGCTTCAACCACAGATCATACATTAAATAGGATTACAACCTTTTTAATACACCGTCCGTGGCTCCAACTCACTATTTGGACTGCAGTACTCATTTTTAGACTTGCAATTGTTACATATTGCTTCTTTAAATAGAATGTATCTGCATTCAAACTGCTGTGAGATAAAAGAAAATTGATTAAAAAGGGATAGCTGAAATTAAACAGAAAGGGAGGGACCCTCGGGGACATGGTTAGCATATAAATGGTATGGGGAGAGAGGGGGAACTTCAGCAAAAGTTATTGGTCCAATTATTTAACTCCAGTCCTTGGGGTTTAGTGGTCTCTTTTTATGGAAGCAATCACACCTTTTATCACTGACACCAACAAGTCTGTCACATCTTAAACAAGACTACTTCAATCATTAAAAGCTTGGTAACATATTACTTTTATGTTCTTCAATCAAATAATGATCTGCTGGGAAGAGGACAGAGGAAAACACTGTGAGAACAGTTGAATCAGACCCCATGGCACGCCTTGCTTAAATCCCAAAAGCTAATACTGGGCGTTATGACACTCTTAAAGGTCCACTGCCAACTTATGTTAACTATGATTTAGCCTCCAGTGTCTGATGTACTACAGAGTTAATGCTGCTTTTGTGAGCTCTCATCTTTATCTTTTTGCCTCCACTGGTCCTCAAATAAACAGGATGAAACGCTGGGTGTTCAAACCACCCAGAATTCCTATTGTAAATTTAAAACTCTTTCGCCGTCTGTTTTATTCAGAACTTTTATTTTAATCCAGTGAAACACTTTCATCTGTACTGTCATCTTTCTCATCTCATGACTCAAAGCAGCCCTCTGAGCTCACTCTTGATATAGTACATCATAACACTTCCACAGTTTTTCTCACCTTACCCAGAGCACTCTGTGAAAGCCTGCACATCACACCGGGGTGTGATGATGGCCCACTCAGTCACACAAGGGCATCTCAGACACCAGTGGTTTAGCATGCATAAAGTAGATACACTCGGTATCACTGCACACAAAAAATATGAAGCTTAGAAAATACCAGTAACACCCTCCAAAAATAGATAAGACAACGTCTCCGACATCTTTCTGTACCAACTATAAAGTGAATAAGAATTAATTTATTTTGGCATACATACAATAGGTAGGCTACCTAAGTTGCTCTCTTGAACTACCCAAGTGATCTGAGCTATGCAGGTGAAATTCAGCCACAACACAATCAGTTGTTGTTCGCTCAAAGGTTCAAAAGCACAACATAACAAAGTGTTGATGCAACTAACTAGATTTCATTATGGATTGATCTGTTGATGATTTTTGTAATTACTTGCAATTTTGGTCATGTGCAATATTACTTAGTTTGGATATCATGTTCAATATTAGGTTCATAATCAGGTGCAATACAGTATTACTTTAAATGTCATTGCCAATATTCCTTTTCTATTTTAGTTCATTTTAGCTTATTTTTTTACTGCTCTAATGTTACTTCTATTGTAATTCTATTAGGCTCTGATGTTTTGAGTTTACTCTTTAATCACATTTTATTTCACTTAATATTTAAGTCTACTGTTTTCTATTTTTTTATTCTATGTTACTGTAACTTTGGAGCAATCTCTGGCACAAAACTTTCCTTTGGAATTGATAAAGTTCTATCCTATCTTTATCGTATATTCTATTAAAAAAAAATGTTTTTTTAAAATGTAAAAAATGCTCATCACAATTTCCCAGAGCCAAAAGCAATGTTTTCAAATGGCTTCCTTTGTCCAACCAACAGTCCAGAACTCTTAACTTACTATCATAAATGACAAAAAAGTAGCACATCCTCAAGTGTCAAAGTAGTTGGCAATTTTCTTCCACTTCATTGACTAATCTTTGCAGTATCATACCATAGTATATTCTCTTAATTGAATTTTGTGTAATAAAGGACCAGACATACAATATTTTCTATATTTTAACTGTCCATTACCTACATTCTTTTGAAGCCATGTGTCCAAATCACTTAATATTTTCACCCCACACCCACAGCATTTTGTGGTTCAGTGTGTTGCTCAAGGACACTTGGAGATGTAGACAGGACCATCAACGCTACAATGAATGGATGAACCCCTCCACCACTTCAGCTACAGCTGTCTCTTATTCTGAACCAGATGGCCAATCAGCCCCTGTAGGTTCTTTAACAGCAGCACGCAACCTCTGAGGGCATACAGTAATGATGGCAGGCAGCAGTAAGAAACAAAAGTTTTATACCATGTTTGGGCTTCTGTGGGGTGGGGGGGCACAAGTTATCATATTTTCCTCTAACTTGCGGTCAATATTTACTTATATACATTAATACTATTGTAATTATGAATCTAATGACAGACAACGACAGGACTGGAGACATCAGCCTCCAAAGCCTTGATGAGCGTGCGAGCATTGAGCAGGTTTGAGCACATATGGAGGGTTGTCGTGTATACTGCCTCTTTTATAGTGCAGCCAAACCAACGTCTCCTTCCTCTCTTCAAACAAACCCAAAGCATTCAAATACTGATTAGGCGTCGGGCCTGGCGATGTCGCTCAGAAAATATCTCAATATATGATATATAGCTCAATATACAAATTTTCTCTAAAAATAACATTCTAAAATTCTCAAATAATGCAAACATATGATGGTGTCATAGAATATGATGCACTGCTGTAGATTAAAACTTAAGCGATATGGACAAGATCAAATATCTTTTTTTTTTTTTTTTTTTTTTACCAAATACCTCAATATTGCAACAATACTGTGTGGATGACTATTGGTGCTTTCACAAAATATTAACACAATGAGATTTTTGATAAGTAATCATCAGTAAGGTAGATATAATGACTAAGAGTGTAAAGACATAAAAGAACAGGCAGAGCAGTCTGGTTAGTTCAGAAAATTACACAATTTTACTGTCATGCTACCTTAAAAAACAGGAAAAGACAATACAATATGGATATGGATATAACAATATCCACAGCACAGCCCTATTTGGATGTCAGTTAACACAGCAACGGTATGCAAGCTTCAAAGCATTCAGGTCAACCCTTGACAAAACATATCTAAACATATTGGTGATTTTTTTTTTAGTTGCAGCTTGTCTATGCTTTCCATTTGCTTGAGTTGTACAAATAATTACCTCTGGTTGTCGCTGCATGTCATTTCAAGGCTGGCGGTTAAAATGAATGACAATATAGCACAATAGCAGCACCGTGACTCTGTCTGACCTAAACAAAACAGAACCTTAATTAGTGTCATAGTTAACGCCTGTGTTTACTATTTCATGTCAAAATCACTGCACTGAAAAGGTCTAATAATGGACAGGAGGATGGAGCAAACAATGTATTTTAATACACTGCAGCAGCAAGATGATAAACAATGAGTCTCGATAAAAATATTCATTTCTAAAAGTGACACATAGTAATGTAACAGTTTAAAACAGGGAAAGGATGAGTCACTTCTACCATTACTGTTCTACCACCACCATTACCTCTCCTACTGTTGAGGGCTGCAGCTACTCTAAAGCTGCGCACTGTCCAGGTCTGATTACACCCACAACTTTGACATCTGCTCCTCCAAGTATCCTCTGTGATAGAGCCTCTCAATGCACAGCACCAACAACTCATGCAGTAGGCTGTATTTGCCAAAATGCTGGAACAATATAACATTTCTGGAAATATATTTGTTTACCATCTTGTCCAGAGTCAGATTGGGAGATCGATATCAACATCATCCATGTATAGCCTAGCTTAGCACAAAGACACGGGGGACAACTCCTAGCCTTCTCAGTTGAAAGTGAAAAGTATGGTCTTATTTTTACAGCAACCTACATAGTGTATTTGAGAACTTGTGTAACTAAATGTGAACAGGAAAACATTGAATTGCACAGCTATTCAAGCATGAAAAATAGTATTTTTTGTCTGATCTCACACAAAGAACCCAATGACCCGAAATCTGCACATTACAAAGGAAATGTCCCAGCCTGGTAGAGCGATGGTAGAGCGTTCGCCCCATGTACCGAGGCTGTGAGAACTCTGCAGCGGCTGTGGATTTGACTGTCGCCTATGACCTGACCTGTTCCTGTCATATCTTAGGCTGTCCTATAAACTACAGTGTTTCCCCTACCCTGGTCCTCAATGCTCACTGTCCTCCATGTGTTAGATGTTTCCCTGCTCCAACACACCTGATTCAAATGATCAACTCGTCATGAAGCCCCTGCAGAAGCCTGATAACGAGCTGATCATTTGAATCAGGTGTGTTGGAGCAGGGAAACATCTAAAACATGGAGGACAGTGAGCCCTGAGGACCAGGGTAGGGGAAACACTGAATTAAAGGCATAAAAGTCCCCGCACAAAAAATATATATAAAAAAAAAATCCATAAATGTCTCTGCAAAACCAAAAAGCAATAACAGAAAATGTTTTAGATGTTGAAACTCATTTGATATAAACATTCAACCATGAATGCAAAAAAGCAAATCTGCATAAAGTTATTATGACTCATATTAATATGTCAAAGACTGAAAAACAGAACTATCCAGTTCATCGCTTTCTCTCTCTCTCTTTCAAGTGAATGGATTGCATTCAAATAAACACCACCGCCAAAGCAAATGGGTATGGGTTTGAGATGTTCTGATACCAGTTTTTCCTTCCTGATGCATGTTCCGATACCTCAACTTTGCATATCAGCTGATACAGAGTATCAATCCAATACAAGACCACTAAAAAAATCTTAAGTGATATCTACTTCATAACGAGCCTTAAGAGTAAAGCGAGTTTTGTTTTCCCCACAACCTCAAGTTGTGAAAGAAAACTGTAAAAGTCTGCTCCAGGTTTTTGTGATCCCCACAAAAAAACAAATCAGGATAAAAAGACTAAAATAAGACAGGGTGTGACATTAACCACGGCCCGATAGCCTACTTAGCAATTAGGTCCTATCCCCACACTGCAAGCCTTGACCAACACAATGTCAGAGTTCCACAAACATCACAATTCCTTTGTGCCATTTAGTTCAACATTTTACAAAAACAATAAATTGTACACATCGCTGCTTAGTTACCAATATGTTAGGGCAACTGATGTACGTGTTCACTAAGCCTACTCAAACTGCTAATCTGATCCTTAGAGAAGAACCAGGAACAGAAAAGGCAAACTATGAAAAAACAAAAGGGTAAAAGAAATTTAGGAGTGAATGGAAGCAGGAGTTTATGTGGCTAATATGACACACTGAAGGACATAATGTATTGCTGTGTGTGTCTCCAGTTTCCTTCAGGAAACACCACATCATAATTCATGGGAAAAGTGGACAACCCAAGTGTCACAGTTAAGTAAGACTGTGTTAAGTTGTGATAATCGCCTTCTCTAGCTTGTTTTCACACAAGTTTACATTTGAGCCACCTCAGGTGTAAAATTTTGAGGCTTGGTGGCATATGGAGCCAGTGCTTAAAAATATTAGCGTCTATCCCTGACTTTGCAGTTCAGTAACGCTGATTATGTACAATATATACCAGGTAGTCATACTGCCTGTTGATCAGTCAGTCAGTAACTTAGTCAGGTTTGCATCATCAGCGTGAGCTCTGCCAAGATTTGCAAATCCTGGAGAGACTCCGACTGGGAAATACACAATCCAACGGATTATTCCATAGATTCCATAGACATTCTGCCTACCACGAGCTGGATACAATAACGTAGACTTTGTAACACGATCTGATGCTGACATGAAGCTGGCGTTCCTTTCCTCCACTGAATTTAGTGAATCAGGATGCTGCTGGGGAGTAGCAGTGTCCCTTTTCGGGGCTGATAAATTACGGGGTATCAGATCGTGTTATAGACTCGCATTGTTGTTGTCGGAAAAACCCTCGTATGGGTTTAAAAAAACAAACCCCCTAACTCTCTGTGCATGATAGTTATGACCTGATAACCAAAACAGTGATCGAGATTAAACCTGAGTAAAGCTGGGGAGGCGAGTGTTGATTCTCAGTGGGTTTAATGCTAATGACTATTCTACATGCACAGTCATTTGAACAAATACCAATATAAAAAAAAATATGCGGTTTCAAACAGCTGCAAAATAAAACCTCTCCAAGAGCACCAAATTGTGAGATTTTAATGATTGAGACATTCTAGACGCACAGTCCCGATCAACTTGTCTTTCTACACAAATAGAGAGCAGCTTCTTCACCGCGTTGATGGTTTCATCAGGAAAGAGAATAAAGAGCACGCTGATGTCTTTCATTAATTCCTCTAAAGTAAAGTTCCACAACTCACTTGTCGAGTGAAGGTTTTGTGCATTTCGAATGCTCCTTTCATCCCTCCAACAAAGGCTGCTATCTTGAGTTCACAGCCTTTTTAGTCATCCAGGATCGTGTGTGGTGCAGCCTTGGCTGCAGCTGTTTCTTCTTGCTATTTGATGATGTGCAGCAGGACTGATGCTTTTTTGTGGCCGAATGGTCCTTGGGATCATTAAGATGTTGCGGACTCTTTGTGCTGCAATGTGTGCAACAGGCAGTGGAATGATCTCCCTAAAGGTTACAGCGCAAGGCTTTGTAATCAGACTTAATCTTCAATTCTTTTTCTGCATTTCTTGTGTTTGCCCCCTCTTTTGTTTGACTAGTATGTGGGCTTGTATCATCCAGGTTTCAAGAGATGTGAGAAACATGTCCCTAAAAGCGACAAGAGAGCAATAAAACATCTTGCCTGTCATTCAAAATCTTCCCAAACGTAATTTGCACTCCACAAAACATATCCCACCCAATCAGATGCCTTGAAACTTTTCATAAAACATTTTTTTTTCTAAGTTCATTTATTTAAACCCTGCCATTTCATGTCCAATTTTTATGACTAAGCTCAAGGCAATTTTGTGCTCCCAAAAATGAATAAAATCCAATTTACACAGTAATTCTACTTAGAGAGCAAATTAACACATTAATAAAAACCCTGAATTACTATTGGAGCAAATGTACTGTCATCAACATGTCAAAAATAAAATGTTACTCTTCAATTTATTTATTAACTGTACTACAAGGAGTTTTCAACTGGTTATGAAACAGTCTCAGTTTAATACTGATGCTTCTATATGACCTACATATGCAAACAAGAACATTCAGATTGGCTATTTCTATATCATTATTCTGCATCAATTGAAACAATTTATGGCATGCAAACTGAGCCATGTCCACATTTTGAGTCAAAGATTACACTTTTACAACAAAATTAGCATGTACATGCAGTTTTTTTTAAAGACTAGGCAAGTGACCCTTTTCCCACTGCCAGTAGATAAGTTTCCCTTTTTTTCCTGATGCACGCTGGAAAACCAAGACTAAACTCATGTTTGTGCAAAAGACCAGGGAAATCATTTTTAAAAATCTCTGTGTTCAGCTTTCAGGTCTTTAGTAGCTTCTAGGTCTTGTGTTGAGATCTCTCTGTGTGTTTGTAAGTATTGATTGTTTGTCACTCTCCTCCAAACATTTCCTGATTTTACTGCTTCACAATAAAAACCTTGAGATAACACAATAGCAGAGGACTTTTAGAATTTATCGGAAATAAAATGTTTTACGTTTTACCGTCGCTCAATTTAAGATGACCGTGTCACTTTCAAGTGGGTATCGTGCTGATCCACGGAGTCAAATCCAGTCAAGCCAAGCAGAAAGGGTGGGAAATTAAAACTTTACATAAAAACTGAAATTCAACAGCCCCTCAAATAGTAAATCACTATTTTCTGTCTGAAATCAGACACTTTCATATTTTACCAGCATTTGGCTGGTGGCTTGTGCTAATTTCCTATTATGCAAGCAGCACGTGTGTATGATAAAGGAGCAAAAGAGTTGCATAAGTTAGTGACGGACTCGACAACCCTTCATGGCCTCTGCCAAAAAGGGGCGAAAATTTGTGTGTCCAGCTGGGTGTCATGTTTACGTCACTGCTGATCTGAGCTGTAGCCAATAAATACCCAACGTGACCACAGCAGTTATTTGACGTCAGAATGACCAGATATTAGTGGGTGTCAGTGGGTTTTTAGTCGCGTTGTAAAAGAGGTCTTACAGTGAACAGTGCAAGTTTAAAAGAAGCAAGAGGAGCTCTTTCTTCAGATAATTGTATTTTTGACATTTCTTTGTGTGGTTATAGTGGTGGAAACAATCTGGCTTATGCCCACAGGCGTCTCCATGATTAAAACAATATCAAAGTTTATTTTAGCCACTTAAAGGAAATCATACCTGTTTTTTGGTCATTGTTTTTGTGCATGTTCTTTCACATGTACATCAAGGCTGCACCATATGGGAAAAAAGTCATATTGCAATTACTGAAAAAAAATAAATAAATAAATAAATAAATATATAATTGTGATGACTTGCATTTGTTGTATATGTATTTATAAGCGGTCCCATATACTGTATATCCGAATGCTTTTGACTGATATAACTTATCAATTCTTTTTACTTTAACCTTGAATTCAAGTTGGAGGAGAGCTGCTGCCCCACCCATCACCAATCACTTTAAAGCCCTGATGTGTTATTGGGGACCCACACAAAGGACAAACATCAAAGCTGCCGTCCCAACTTGTCAGCAGTAGCTGCACTGCACCAGGCGGGTACTGTATCATTAAAAGCAAGGGGCACAGTGACAGGGACAGGAACATTAGGCCATACAGGTTACTGCAGAAACACATACAGTAAAACTCACTTCACCTTTTATCGAAGGTGAGCATTTCTCCTCAAGTGATCAAAGAACTGCCTGACAACCATGCAAAGCTGAATGGACAAAATCATGAGTAATTTTAACACTAAGATGCCAAATAGGCCGATCACATTTAAGACAAAACTGAAACACTGACTTTTAGATGACTTACCCTTGTCAAAACATTTGTGTAACTAATAGGGGTGGGAATCTTTTACTATCTCACGATTCGATTCGATTGCGATTTTTGGGGCCACGATTCGATTTAAAATCGATTTTCGATTCAAAACGATTTTATTCATAATGATTTCTGATCATGATCTACTCCCATCTGCTTTGCAAGACAGAATGACAAATGGAGACATTAAAGTGTCTTTTTCACATTTATTAAGTTTTAAACATTTATCCATGCTTAGAGGGAATTGTTGGAACTTTTACATAAAAGCAATATCACATACTGCTTAACCTGTTCATCAGGGGGCCTATTTTTTCCACCTTCTGTCCGAAATGACTTACCCAAAATAAATGGAGGATATTTTCACAACTACAAGGGTTATATGTATAATCTTGGTGTCAAAATAATGGTAATAGCTACATGTGAGATTACTATAGAAGTGTCAGAATCAAGATATGTGTTACTGTGTCAGAGGAAATTCACCTGGAACACAGAAACAAATGTGAATTTTTATCTATTTATTTAAAAAAAAAAACACACTGTTTAGAGTGTAAAACACTTTTGAATCATAGGATAGTAGCCCGATTCATCTAGGAATTAGTAAAGTTATATCTGATGAGTTAACTGTGCAAAACTCGATGCTAAAAAAGTGAACCTGAACAGTTTTACAGATGTTTTAACACAGACATATCCAGGCGAAACTGCACCAAATGTGCCATTTGGGCATCAGTCACACTGACATTTGGCACTGTGTTGTTAGTATGTTAGCACGCTATCTGATTCAAACAGTCAGAGAACCACCTCTGCTGTATATTTCTCCCGTTTTATCCTGACCGGGGCTAATAAGCACTCTGCTAAAAGCGTCTGAAAGTGTCAACAAGCTGCGTCCTGTAAGACTCACTGAAGCAGTCCAGGGGACTAGCTCAGCAACCCATTGGTCAATTTTCATGATCGACACCTCTATAAACCAATCAGAGTCAGGAGGTTCTATCGCTACCACCCAAATTTACCTTAGCAACACCAATGACTATACAGAAGGACGTACAGTCCAAAGATAAAGTATTGTAGTGAAGATGCGTTACTCCACTCGAAAAAAGCCCTTGCTCTTTATGAAAACAACCAGGACCATCGCGATTCATTTCAAACTTCTGAAGAGTCATAGGAGTAGACATTAGCAGTGTTTTTTCAAGCTAGAATATAACTTTAGGCCACAAAACAGCTAAAGTAAGACATATTTTATGATTCTGTGAAGGTTTTTTTGCGACTATTTGGCGTCTAACTCTCAGAGTTTTTGTCGCACAGTGACGAGTGAGACCTCTTCATAATCAGTAGGATCTCTGTTTTCATCCGACACCTCACTTGTGTGGTTTGCCTGAAGTGGTGAGAGTAGTAAAAGCACTCAATGGGGGGTGGGCTGTTTTCACGTTTTTGTTAAATGCCCATATTATTTCTTGTGGTTTAAACTGTGTTTCGTTTAGGTGGCAATGCTTGATAGAGGCTTTTAGCTGCCCGCTCGGAGCTGGCCTGGCAGAGAGCTTCGTGAAGCACTGCAGTGTGCGTTGGTCTGCAGCTGGCGGCTGACTCTGCTCCGTGTCCGTCCCGCGTAGTTACAAAATGGAGGTGGACAGCGGATTTTTTTTATTTTTTAAAATCGATTTTGGGACATTTTATATCGATTCTGAATCGTAGCAAATGAGAATCGCGATTCTTATGTGAATCGATTTTTTGGCACACCCCAGTAACTAACACAACAGACCGGTTTAATATAATAGGAAGGGTGTATTTTAGTCTGTTCTTGGAATAATTACCGTTTATGCTGAATGAGAATATTTTGTGTATAGTGATGTTTGTGCTTTTATATGCTGCTAATGCAGAACTCCACAATTTTTATGCAAAATCTAATTAAGGCTGCAACTAACAATTATTTCCGTTATAAAGTAATCTGCTGATTATTTTTATGATTAACCAATTAACTGTTTAGTCTATAAAAAGTTTTTTTTTAAGTGGTAAAAAAATTACTATTTTTCAAAGTGACATCTTCAAATTGCTTCTCTTGTCCAACCAACAGTCCAAAACCCTAAGACTCTTCATTTACTATCATAAAATGAAAAGAAAGGCAGTAAATTCTTACATCTAAGAGGGTAAGACCTGCAAATGTCATTTTTGCTTACGACTGAAATAATAATTCGAGTATCAAAAAAGTTAGCAATTAATTTTCTTTTGATTGACTTATCAGCAGCTCTACATCTAATACAACAAGGACCACAATGAAAATAAGTCTTGTGACTTTTCTTAAGTTTTTTTTAAGTTTTTTTAAGGTTTTTTAATTATACACGTACTGCTGTTGCAACCACGAAACTGTCCTTTTAAATGAACCATCATATAAACAAACACCAAACTCCTGATTATTCCATTATTGATTAATCCCAATTATTCAATAATTCAAACATTATTTGCAGTCCACAACAGTCTGGCTATTCCACCTTTCCTGATCCTTTGAACTTTGGAAGTTGTGTTTTTTAAACTATTTTCACTTCAGTTAATCTTGCCATGCGATGAGCAATAAATCATTTATTTTTTTCTATAAAATGTCAAAACATAGTAAATTATGTATAGTAATAATTTCCCAGGTGAAGCCTTCAAATTGCTGTTTTTTCTAACAAGCAGTTAGAAACCAGCAGTGGAAAAAGATCACATGACAAACAAAAGCAGCAAAACTTTTGATTTGACAAGCTGGAACCTGACAACCCAAGCCAATTAATTTTGTGGTGATTGATTAGGGCAGGGCTCAACAATATGGACTGTCCGCTTGCCTGGGGCAAATAATATGCCATGTTGGGCATGTAAATCTGGCAACTTACTTGGCCAACCAGGCAAGTGGTAAAAAAAAAAAAAATCAGACTATTAAACTATTTTGATAATCAATTAATGGTCTGAGGAATTTTTCAGCCTTTCAAATGTGGAGATTTCCTGTTTTTCTTCATTTATTATCATGATCAAACTGAGTATTTTTATGTTTTAGACTAACAAAAGAAGACATTTAAAGACATCACCTAGGACTCTGAAAAACTGGGATGGACATTTTTCACTATTTCTGCCATTTTAAAGCTGTTGCAGTTCTCGATTAAACATAACAATTAACTTTCTTGTTATTTATTAACCAGGAATAAAACTATTTGTGTAGGGGCAAATAAAAATGGACTTTATGCAAGTACATTTCTACTCGCTTGCCCAACAAGGTGAGTTGAACCCTACAGTGTAGAAAATTAACTTTTTAAAATGTGAACATCTACCAGCCACTGACAGATAAATGTTTATAGTCACCAGCCACTCAATAGTAGGCTAAATCATAATTTTGTGTCTAAAATCTACCAGCCTTTTTCATATTTTACCAGCATTTGGCTGGTGGCTGGTGCTAATATCCCATCTGTAATCTACAAATTGATTTATGTACTAATTAAGATTGTAACAATATATCGAATATCTCCATAAAAAATATGTCTCAATATCGTGCAAGACTGTGAATATTTACAATGATATTACATGGTTGACTATTTTATTTTATTGTTTTTATTTTATTTTATAAAACGACTGCAACTGACTGCTGCACTGTTTTTGTTTTGCAACTGTACATATATAATTGAGACATAAGTTGCCAAAGACAATTAATGCCAAGTTTTTGCACATGCGTCATGGCTGGCTACTTTTATGTAAAAAGTAAAAACTATTTGTATGAACAAAAAAAAAATCCGGTTTGTTGTTTATTATTTTTTTTAATTTCATGAGAAATATCATATTGTGTACTTTTTAACATATTGTTGTTCGTAGCAAAGTTTGTCGTAGGCAACTGGACTTGATAGAGTTCTTGAAGACATATTGTTGTTTTTGGTGTTGTTTCATCCCTGGTACTAATCATTTCAGCTCCAAATTCCAGAAAAGTATCGTTTTAAATATTAAACCACTTACATGTCTTCACATACCTATGAAAAACATGCCACAAATAATCTCACCCATTGTTATGTCTCTGTGCTTAGCCCATAACTCAGCTGCCCCATTTGCAGTGAATGGGTACGGGGCAGTGTCAAGCCAAACAACAACACCAATCATCAACAACAACAACCACTGGCTGATGAATGACTGCTGAGATGGAGAAGAGGATCGAAGGGATTGATCCGCGGCCTGCTATCTCATCCCTGTTTTTACCCTCTGTCAAACAGGTGCCGAGGGGAGATGGATTCAGCCTGCCGAAGGAGTGGATTAATGGCAGTGGGAGAGGGGGGTCTGGCTGCGCTCCGGACCCAGCCGAGTGGTGCTCTCCTCTGGGCAGAATGGAGGTGGCAGAGGTGTTATTGACAAGGCTCCAGGAGAGGAGGAGTTGCCAATGCCCTCAGGTAGACTGGAGAGAGGATTGAAACTCTCTGCACCCTCCTCACTCACCAAAAAATGCGCACACACACACACACACACACACACACACACACACACACCACACACGACAATTTTATCAATATCAAAATATGAGACTAGATATTGTTTCAGATTTTGGATATCATTATATCTTGATATGGCATTAGTATTGTCTTTTTCCTGATTTTAAAGGCTGAATTACAGTAAAGTAATTTTCTGAGCTCATCGGCCTGTTCTGACTGTTCTATTGCCGTCACTCATTTAGTCATTATATCCGCATTACTTATGATTATTGATCAAAACTTTCATTGTCTAAAATATTCCCCTCCATGTTTTGCTTTTTTGTTGTGGCCTAGAACGCCTGACTTCATGGCTGCTTTTCTAAAAAAAATTGCATGTTGCAATGTTTTTAGGCTTTTTCTGTATTATTTTTGCAGTCTCAAAGTCTCAAAATCAAACAAATTATTGGACAAAATTGCAAGGTTGAGCACAATTCATTGGGATTGGCTGAATTTGCGTTAATTGTTATGATTGCAACATCGCAACTTCCTCACAGTATCATTATCAGAGTATTTTGTAAAAAAAAATATACTGTAAGATCATCATTAGCACTATTTGAGAATTTGTTATTTGAAAAGGTGCATATTGAGATGTATAACATATATTGCAGAACAGCCTATAAATACAGAGATATTTTAGAACTACAATGATTAATCAATTTTTATTACTCAACTATTAAATTAATCAGTTATTTTGATAATCAATTAATCATTCTGAGTAATTTTTCACTAAAAACATTCTCTGATTTCAGCCTCTTTCAGATTTCCTGGTTTCTTTATTTTATTTCCTGACCACCATATCTTTGGGTTGTGGGCAAATCAAGACATTTGAGGACTTCACCAGGGCTTTGTGAAACACTGATTGACATTTTGACCATTTTCTGACATTTTACGAACCAAACGACTCAGTGATTAATCGAGGAAATAATCAACAGATTAATCGATGATGAAAACAATTCTTAGTTGCAGCCCTATATTATTTATAAGCCACATCAGCCAGCCCTAGCGCTCACACACTCTCTAAAATGTGTGCACACCACTGCAACCGCCCTCCCAGAGTAGCTCTAGCAGGCATAATGATGGATGGTTAGAGGGTTCAGCCCTCATTCACCTTTGTTCAGACTTCTTGCTCTGTGAATTGAGTGGCCATGGTAATGAATATGCATGTGTGCGTAGATGATGTTCACAAGCTCGACACAGAGCATATAAATTGCCAATTGCACTGAGTTAATGACACAAACATAACCCTTTGTTCAATTTCCATCGACTTATTGTGCTGCTAAATTAATTGTCTGCCTTCCAATTACAATGGATATTTTTAGTGCATGCATGGAGATGTATTCTGTAAACATAGATTACATTACTCTAATTGAGGGAAAAGAAAATATGTCTAAATTGCTCCTGATATCACATCAGCGCTAATGGCAAAACAAATGGAGCGAGGCCGTTCATCTTTGCCAACGATAACTCAATTAACTGTAAAACGATACATTTAGTGTTGAAGTGGTCACACTTAATTGGTATTCGTAGTAAACTTTGAAGGTCACAGTCCAGGAGCTCTACTTGTGTGGAAAAGTGTTATGGATTCACTTGCAGGCTGGGCGGCCCCCGAGTGTTGTGAGGAGGGAGAGCGGCGGAGGAGCTCAGTATGCTACAGGCGTCCATCTCTCCCCTCTCTTCTCGCTCTCGGCGCATCTCTCCCGTGAAACATCACTGACAATTTCTCAATGCCGCAGAAGTGCTAATGCTGGTTTTTATAAAAAGACGCTCGGCAAGACAACAGGGTGTGCCCCGTCTCAGATTAATGAGTACTCAAATGCAAGCAGACAGCAGTGGAATTAACAACCTCATCTCCCTCCGTCTCCTCCTCCACTCCTCTTCTCTGCTTTGTTTTCTCAAGACTCTGGCGACTAATTAAAGAAACTGCATCATGAAAATGTGTGCTTCCTTCTTATCACTCCTTAGTTCTTCATCACTCAGAGAACAAGTGAGTGATTGCCAGTCCCGCTCTCGCTGCTCCACTTATGACACTCGCTGGTGCTTGCCATGTTGAGACTGTCGCAGGGTTTGTCGCACATACAAAATTTAAAACTGTGTGAAAAACTATGTATGATCCCCCAGTGTCATTCACAGCTGAAGGTGATATAATGGAAACAATCCATCGAAGAAGAATCTTATCAGGTTTAATGTATCACCGAGGTATCACCTCTGCTTTAGCCTTCGGCTGTTCTAATGAAGAAGCAATACACACTGAAGAGGATGGGTGATGTAATACGAGTTTAATTACACGATCGTTGATTCTGATTCACAGATACAGAAATAGGCCGGAAGCAGGGACTTAACAAGTACAAGAGGTGCAGAAAGATCAGTATCTGTGACTTCAACCTCAGGCTATTGTGACGTTAATGTCTCCAGTATGTAAATACAAAACCAAACGATTAGACCAAAAACACTTCAGCTGGAATTATTGCTAATTAAGTCTTAATTAATTGTAATTATTGAAAAAGGGAGTAACAATCAGGGTTTTGTAAGCTAAATTAGCTGGGTACTATAGTTTTCAGCAAACATGACTCAAACTGGAGCAAATAGTGCACTTGTTTGGGCATATTTTCAGCTGCAGATTAATACACACACGGTGCACTTGTGAGTATTTATGGAACCTGGATGGTGTGTGTGGCTCAAAATAATGATCTTTAATCATGTCAAGCAGTTAAGCAATACTTAATAGTAGGATCAATTGTTGATTTTGTTTTTCATAGTATTGGTTGACAATAAGAAAAATATAGAATATCAGCCTTATCCTTTACTCGTAATTACTGTATTGCCACATTTACAAGCTTAGTTACAATTACTAAAATTTGGCTGAATTATACGTAATCGGTATATGTAAATTTTATTTGTTGGCCAAGAAAGGGGTCAGGCTACTAATTCACAAGTCAAATTATCTGCATCGAGACTGCATGCGCATCTACTACCTATGATAATGATTAATCATTGATCAATTAATCACTGTTAAGAATTGAAATGATTAAAAATGTATTAGTTGCTGTTTAATCAATAGTCTAGAAATGGTAGTGGCTGCATCTCATTTGACACTGTTTTGTGTGGGGGAGGCAATTGTTGAATATGGACACTTAAATCTTTAAAGAGTAAAGAAAGAAAAGAAAGAATGAGTAAAGAAAGAAAAAATGCCAGAGATAGGAGAACAATGCCAGCACTGAACAACAACAACAACACGTGTGAGATACCAACATGTGCAGCTGCAGCAAAAGCAGCACTTCAGATTGTCTTTCTAGAAAATACCAGGGGTTATGATGGGTGGGTCAAGTGACAAAGCAGCAGTTGGAGTATTAATAACGCCCAGAAACATTGTGTGCAAAAGTCTTTCTACCTTCCTCTCCCCCTCACACACACACACACACACACACACACACACACACACACACACACACACACACACACACACACACACACACACACACACACACACACACACACACAACACACTGCAGCAGTGCACACAGCAGCGCATCCAGTGCGCTCTGTCAGCACAGCTGTTTAGTGCTCAAAGCACGACAAAATAGGTTAAATTCTGCAACTGTGGACTCTGTTCTCTTTCTATAGAGTGCAGCCAAACACCAGACTAAAAAATACAGCATACACCTGCAGATCTGGACTACTATTCTGTTAAAATTAACTGTTAAAATATAAAAGGGAAAAGAGGCAGAGAATGAGAGAGAAAACGCAACAGACTTATTGTCTGAGCAGTGAACACTTATGCATTACTTTCCAGACATGGCACAGTGTGTCCCCTAGCTTTTTTGCTTTGGGAGGTGGGGATATGGGCGCGGGGGGGGGTGTCACTTTTTTTTTTTTTTTTAATTAATTTTAGCAATTCATCAATTCATTTATTCATTCATTTATTTATTTATGCATCTATCTATCCATCCACCCATCCATCCATCCAAGTTCAGTCTTGTACAGCCATGCGCAGTATCTTAAGTCTGACAGCCATGCTGGATCAAAGCCAGACTGACGGTGGTGACCCGTCTGCAGCTTCTTACTACGTGTCTCGGTGGGAGGGCTGGAACAGGTGTGTTTAGTACTAGCTGTGGCGACGTTAACCGGGGCAGGGGATTGGCAAGCGCTGTAGTCGGGGCTGGGAGAGATGCTCTCATTTAGGCTAGCACCCACCATAGCTGTGCTCCCCGCCTCGCCACGTACGGTTCGTTTAAAAAATGCAGAGATTTTTGCCTGGGGGGGCGAACGTTTGGGGAACCTCCGGGCGTCCATTAATAATTTCTTTGTTTGTTGTTGATTTGTTTTTTACCGTAATGTCGGCAACACTCTCTCTCCTCCGCTCTCTGAGTGTGGGTGGGTGTGTCTGTACCGGTGTGAGTGCACGTGTGTATGTTGTGAGAGAGGAGCGAGGGGGGAGCCCCTCCCGTCGCAGAGGAGAGAAGAAATGCATTTTAATGAATGTAATGAAACGATAGCGACGCATTAGACTCTGAAATTGCGCAAATTAGAGTTAGCTTTTTTTATTTGATAAAAAGAACGCCTGTTATAGGCCCTTTTGATTAAAATAAAAATTAAATGATGGAATTTTTTTTTTAAATCTATGACTTGAAATTCTGAGTGGGGATCCTGTTGGCAGGGCGGGGGTGTCTGTTGGGGGGGCGGGGCGCCCTCCCAAATACACTATAGAGGAAACACTGCATGGCAGCATGCTCTCTTGACTGTGATTTGTGGCAGGCTCAGTAAATCTCCCCCTCAGTCTTTTGTCCTTGAACCTCATAAGAGTTTTTATTTCAGGTCACAAAGAAAAACAACAATGGATGAATTTTATTCAGATTTTTGTCTTTTAGCATGGTACTGAATTAGGTATCGAGAACCATGGAAATTCACCATTACTGGTATCGACTGCTAAATTTCTGGTATTGTGACATCCCTACACCAACATTACCTCACTGCATCTCTGTCCTTGTCCAGCATCCACGTCAGATACACATAACAGTGACGCTGTGCAGTGCGTCATCATATGAATGCAGCATACACAATGTGAAAGTGAAAGCAGCGCTCTGTTGATTAGTTTAATTTTGGGTGAAAAGTTCTGATACTATTTTATTTCGCTTGTCGGAGATGTACTGTGAATAAGGACCAATTTGATTTTGATGCAGATTTGTAAATTAGCAACAGTGAAGCAAAACGTGGAAATGAAAGCAGTGCTCTGTTTATTTAAATGTTTAATTTAAACTGAATAGAAATATTTTGTGAATAAAATCAATGAATAATCATGATAAGTAATCATAAGTAGGGATGGGCATTTTCGACAAACTTTTTGATCGATAATCATGAGAATTAACGATCAATTATCGATTTAATCATTAAGAAATGTCTGATAGAAAAAATGATTAAAAATACCACAGGCAGTCTGTTTTTTCTCAATTAAGTATTTATTTCAAGAAGAACCTTTAATCCAACAATCCTCTTGCACAATTTAGGCTACAGTTTAAATGTGCAACTGTTAAACAATACACTGCGAGGCGTCGGGCTGAAACTCCTCACAAAATAAAAGCCAGTGACAGTACTATTTTCTCAAACAAAATACAATTCCGCCTCTTTTAGACAGAATAAAAAATCATAATAAATAATAATAATTTAAGGAGAACTTTAATCCATGTCTTGTGCGATTTACAATTTAAATGTGCAACTGTTAAACAATAGAAATAGGCCTACGCGGAGGCGTCGGGACTCGGGATCTTAACTAAATAAGAGCCAGTAGGCTGTTGCTGTTATAGCAACGCTGGCTATAGTGGCTAACTTGTTTAGCAGCTCCTGCTTTCGCTCCTCGTAGTGAGTTTCTATGAGCCTGGTGATGGTGCGCCGTGAAGGAATCTGATATGCGGGTTCGAGTATATTAATCACATCTCGGAAACCTTTCCCCTCGACGACACTTGTGGGCAGCATATCTACTTCAATCATTTTGCAGATACCCTCCGTGATTTTCTCTGCCCGCTTTGCATCACAGCTCCTCCGGCTTAAGGCTGAGGCAATGGTGGGTTGATTGCAGGATGAGGATTCATTACCTTTAAGCACGGTCGGATGAGCGTTCTTTAGGTGATACATCATGGGAGTTGTTGTTGAATTATACTTGTAAATTGTGTCGCAGTATTTGCAATGAACAGAGTCATTTTTAAGCTCGAAATGGTCCCACGCCAGACTTCGCCGTGTACGCTTCATGTTTACTACCTTCAGATACGGCGGCAGGGCAGAAGTCAGCTCGCAGGCGGTTTTCTCTGCTGTCCTTAGGCTATGTCGCCCCCCGCTGGTGGGATATTTTACTACCGCCACATAGTGAAATTCATTACATTGCTTTCTCGACGCACACTACATGAACTCTGTTTAACACTGTCGAAAAATCGAAAAAAAATTACGTGACAAAATTCTTAATGATCAATTATCGATCATCGATTAATCGTGCCCATCCCTAATCATAACGATCACAATATTGATCCAAACAATCATCATGATCATTTTGGCCATGATCATGCAGCCCTACTTTGTAGCTGTGTTTTTAATTGTGATATAGTTCATCCTTTTTGAAGAAGAGTTTTTGGTTACACTTCTATTAAACACCCAATACACCACAAGTTATCTCAAGAACTGAGCCTTCTGGCAGGTTGTAGATGATGGGTGTAGCTGCCAAGCAACTGGTACCAGTTAGCCTCCGTTCATCTTCAAGCTCCTCCTATGGAAGGATTACAGTTTTGTGTGCACAAGATGTGCCATTCAGTCATTTGAGAAAGCAGCAATAAAGCCAGGATGGATGTGTGGGTGGAATTGGGATTGGGATTTAAGCATTTTGCAGACACGGCAGACACACAGGCAGTGGGGTCGGCAGGAGCCTGATGGATCGTTTTCTGTGAACAGGCGAGAGGACCTGGAGTACTTTTTCTACTGTCCCCATCTTCCCATTTGTCTGTGTCACGGCCAAATACAGATGTGTAAGTGTAAGAGAGGAGTTCATTTCGAAGAGCATTTTTGTAGAAAGCACAATCATGTGATGATCACTTCGATCTGCTGCTCTCCACCAGATATTCACTTACAAGTCCAAGAGGAAAGCTCTATTTATATGCTAAACATTTTATCTTTGATTAAGGTGCTACATGTAGCGTTTTACCATCAATAAATCATTACTACATTAATTTTGACACACCAGTATAATGACTAGTGAAAGCCCCACGGAAAGATCATTTCAAACATGTTACTCCCTCGCCAGTGAAGAACAGAGTGATGGCGGGAAGAGGGATGGGAGACTCAAACTTCTTCGACGTGACAGTGGTCTTAAATTTGGAGACACACTAACCACTGTGTGAGACAGAGGCCTCCAGGTGTCTCAACTATTTTCAGAGTAATTCAACCAAAAACAGCAAGCCACTCAAGGGACAGACAGCATCATTAACATTTGATTAATAAATGTACAAAATGTAGAATAAGAATATATCATTATCATGTGCACTCTATCCACAAGACAATCCAATTTCACACACGTTCAGCCAGCCAAAACGTGTGAAATGACTGATGGTTTGAATACAGACTACACAGCTGATAAATGTTGACTAGGCTGTCAGATATCGGTGAGTGACAGTTGTAAACTTTCCTCGGAGGACTACAGAAGGGCACCATGAACTGACACAACCAGGTACAGTGGAAACCTCACAGTGACCTCCTCTGTCTGGGTCACTATAAAAGCGGATGATTATTGTCACTGATGTTCTATAATAATTGACATTTATAGATTTTCATTAAATAATTCTAAAGTAATGAACCTATTTATTGAATGTTATTCAGTAAAAATATAAATATTATATACAATTAAGAATATAACAATATATATACAATATAAGTATTATATACAGTATAATACAGTATTAAAAATAAAGTACAGCTGTTTCAAACACTTTTCAATATGTACAGTACTTTATAGAAAATACTGCAGTTTGCTATAAGCTATGAATAAGCAAAGCCATAAGCTTTAAGGAGAGCTTTCTTTTATAGAAAGAAAATTATGTTTTTTTCCTGTCGTATGACATGTTGAGCTATCATTGGCAAAGATTAACTTATGTATGTATGTGGAGTGCACTTATATAAATAATCTGTTATATTTCAGATCTTTAACTGATAGTAGATTGATTAAATTTTACTTGAACAACCAAATTTTAATGACCGATTGATCGATTATCGATTAAGTATTATCATCTGTTTATATAGATCCAAATGAAAAGATCCAAAATAAACACTGTATTTGTGTAGAGGAATCCAGTTCTGCCATCTAGCGCCACTGCCATCACTGCAGTGGCACGTCGTGTCTGTCGCTCTCGGTTTCTGCCGTCGTGTCTAGAAGGGAGCCCAAAGTCTGGGGTTCCCTTCTAGACTTCATGTCGGCTGTTGCCTGTTGACAGACTGCATGAATAATTGGACTAACGACGTTAAAAGTAACTGCTTAATGTTCTTCAAATTTTACATGGTAGTTAGACGTTGGTAGTCACAATAGCCAGCCAGAAGTGGATAATGGAGAAAGAAAAAAAACTGACCACCTCTGATACATTAAGACATGAAGCAGTGTGTAATGCATAAAAAAATCAATTAATTCATATTTTTTATAGGTATTCAAAAGTCCTTTCTGTTCATATTATTGATCCATTTCTGGCAAACACTGTGGTTCTTCCCGACTTCCTAGACATTGCTGTCAAAAGTAACATTACATAGTTACACTGGTATGTGTGTACACATATACATATTTATGTTTTCAGCATAATTATTTATCATTTCCTTTCTTTTCCTTGACTATTTAAATTTCAGGTACATCTTACTGCATTTGAACATCCCACCACACTTGTCTTAAATCTGGATAGATGTTACAGCAGCTGAACATTTTGTACAGACAATGATTAAAGTGAAATTATGTAGAAACTGTACACCTTGTATGGAATGTTAAAGTCAAATAAAAAGTAAACATACAAAATTCTACACTTCTTATGACAGTTCACATTCAAGCCAGCGCACACCGAAATTAGAGTCCCACCCAGATTCGTCTATAGGAATGATTCTGTCCCAAGCTTTTTGATCCATGTAAGCAGCTGAACTATCATCACTATAAGCTGAACTACACTGTAAACATCAAAACCTTAGTTCACTTTCTGGCTTAACACCACACGGCTCCCATCTCCTCCGTCAAATTACTACACCCAATTAATACGTTTAAAAAACTGACAGATAAATCTAAACTCAGCAATGAGAAGTTTCACACCAGGATAAGACACATCAGCGATGCAGCAAATAATCACTAAGTCAGCATATGAAATAATGGCTTGAAGCAGACAATCTTTCCTCTTTTTTAAAAACAACCTATTTTTCTAATGTTTAGTGTGAAGTGTGCAGAGAAATTGTGCGAAATTACTCTGATGTGTGACAAACGGCATGGAAACGAGTTTCCTCATTAAACAGTGAAATAATTACGTGAATTGGCTGTGAGAAAGACAACACTTCTGTTTACATTCCCAATACTAGTACACAGTACCACCCTCTATTACAGTGATGCTTGATTTAAGACCCACAGACCAAATCTAGCCCTTTTATTTGTATACCAATTAGGAAATGTTTCAATTAGGGATGCACAATAGGTTGTTATATATCAACTGATAAATCTCGGCTATAATAATATCTAATTTAACAGATTAGGTCAATGCATTTAATTTGAATTCTTGGGTAAAATGCTCTGTAAAAGACAATTATGTTTGTGAAGTCTTTAGCTGAATGTTACTAGCAAAACAGCAGGACGTTTGAGGAGTCAGAACTGTTCTTTATTTTTGTTGTCATGGTGATGTCAGTTAGATTTGGTTTGGAGAGAGCTGGAATATTAAATCATCCATCTTTGCTCCCTACATCTTAACCTCTCATCCCCTCAGGTGTGCAGGAAGTACAGATTGCATGGACTTATTTTTAAACATATAAAATTGTGAAATTATCACTTAAATTATCAGTATAAGCCATGAGCAGCTGGTCATTATCGGTAATCGTATCGGCTAAAATAATAATTTATATTGCACATCCCTATTTTCGCTAATGTTCCTTTGCTGTTGCTTGGGAAGTTGCATGTTAGAATTATTATTTATTCCGTCCCTGGTAGTAGAAGTTATGTTTATGGCTTGTTTATGTGTATGAAACATCTGAGTGACTGCATGATGGAATGGTTTAATGTTAAATAAACTCTTTCAAAAGTAACCAATGAATTACAACACAAATGCAGTTGCAGCTATTAAAGGGACAGTTCACCCCAAAATCAAAAATGCACATTTGTCCCCAGGCCTATAGTGGTAATTATCTCACAACATCTGTGGGTTATCTTTAGTAACCAGGCCATGATTTTTTGGAAACAGACACTGGTTTTGAATTTTCAAATGTTTTGTGTTGTTGTTGTTGTTGTTTTTGTTTTGTTTTTTTGTTTGTTTTTTTTTTGGCACTTTGAGCAACATAAGCTGAGTGAAATTTAGTCCCATGGTATTAGAGATAAGGCAGAAATCTCTGCAGCCAATATCTCTAAAACTCTGCAAGTCACACCAAAACAATCTAGATGGATAAATAGCACTAAAGGCCAAGGGGAAAATATGTGTTTTTGATTCTAGGGTGAACTGTAGTAATGTGCAGTAATATCTGATTTATCTGTCATACTGTATAAGCCTAGTGTTCGGTTATTAGCTGACCTCTGCCCCCCTGTACTTTTGCAAAAGTGGCCCCTGGGCAAAGAAAGTAGAGGGTCCTTGCTCTGCTAGACAGCTAACTTTTCAAAAAAAAAAAAAAAACAGTAGGAAATCCTAAACAAAGGCAACAACAGAGTAACTATGCTGCAGAAACTAATTCAGCACAAAAGCATACCATACGTATGCTACTAAGGTTATATTAAAAATTATTCCTATTAGTTCTTTCACAAATATATCACCACTATGCCAATTAAAGTTATAATACACCTGCCAAACAACGACAAAAGAAAATGAACCAAGCCACAAAATGACTTCACAATTCCCAGTGCGGTGCAGAATGGTGCACACAGATAAATGAACAGTTTGAGGACAACAACACATCTGCAGACGGGAAAACATCTGTGATTTGCGCCACCTAGCATTAGCCCAAGGCTACAAGCTCGACCGAACAGACGTGCACGTTACCAACATAGATTTTATGTATTAGCATAAGCAGCAAATACCTAGCTTGATGAAGATGATGTTCCCGAGCGTTTCCCAGCATCTTGTTGAGAAGACTTGGTAAAAATCCATCGAGGTCCCAGCAGGACAAGAAAACTCCTCTTCTGACCGGAAGTTCGTTGATATGACAACCGGCTGGCTAACAGACTCACACAAAGTCCACAGTCACGCCACAGTAAAAACAAAAAAAAACACGACTGTTCCTCCATTAAATCTTCCAGAAGTGACAAACAGTCACACAGTTGGGTGGTGACATTAAATGAAGCAGGTGTTTCAAAGTTTAGCAGGAAAGCAATTAAGTGAATATAACTGCTGACGGCAATTAGGCGCCATATTGTTGATGCTGCGTTTTTTTTTTTTTTCAAAACTTTATTTGAAAAGTGTAACACGACAGTGCTGTCAGATAAAACTACATATCTATGACTGCCAGTACCGTACTATATTTAACAAAGGTATGTGTGTTTTAAAAGTTATCAAAAAAAGTTTAAAATTAAAACATTTAATAAAACACGTAGCTAAAAAATACAGACATAAGAGACATAACGGCAATTCATTCACAGCAGTTTATTAAAATTTATTTGGGAACCAAGAAGATTCAGCTTCTAAGTAAAAACATTTTCCATTTAAAAATTAAATTAACAACATATTCTGGAGATGTGTGACTCACATTGTCACAGAAACAAAAAATATCTTGATGGCTGGTGGGTAAGATTAGTGGTACGGATGAATGATATATATCATGCCAATACTAGGATTTTTATATTATCATCTATTATTCTGATAATGAAATAACAGCCACTAATACAAAGCTAATTGCTTTCACTGATGTAACAAGTGCAGCATGTACATACTCAGAGGTGGCGGTACCTTTAAAGTTGGGTTGTGAGCCACAATAAACACAGAGAAGAAGGTCAGGCTGCTTAATCTCTGCAGATAAACCCTTTATCTGTGGAAGAAGGACAGACTTTCAGTTCTATAAAAGCCTTCATTTTTTGGATTGAGTATTTAATGCAGCACATTGACATTTGACTGATTTGACAGATTCAGTCAAAGAATTTAATTTGAATTCCTACGCTAAATGCAAAGTATGTTTTCATTTTTTATTTACGTTGCTAGAAAAGTTGAACAAATGAATGTTTGAAGAGTCAGAACTGTTCTTTGTTTTGTTGTAATAGAGATATTGGTTAGATGGGTCAGAACTATTAGTATATTAAATCATCCATACCTCTGGTGTGTGTAAACTACAGGTTATATGAACTCATCTTTAAAAACAAAATGTGAAATTATCAGTTTTCTCATAGTTATTGGCCATGAGAATCATGTAATTATGAGAATTTATATCATATCTATTTTACCCTGTAAAATATAGTAAATGTTTTATCAGCATTTCCAAAAACGAGACCAGGGTTATCTGCATTTTATACCCTGCAATGTTAGAATTCACCGGATGGATTTCATGTAAACCATTTTTGACTGTGGAAGAAATACAGAATATATGAGGCAAAAGCCAAAATCTTTTACAATTCATGTCTTTCAAATGTGTTTTCCAGTAAAGTTTAGAATAAATTTTGTTGTTACTTCAAAGAGTTTGAGGGAGATATTTCTCATTTCTTTCTTATTATTTTTATCATAATGTTTGTACAATTCAAAGCAATAAAGATGATGTCCGCTATATTGAAATTGTCTCTGTAGAATGTTTTGATTATTAAAGTGTTTTGTTTGAAGGAAAGGGGAATAAGTCAAAGAGCAGAACTTGTCAGCTGTGAACAGAGCTGTCTGCCTAAGCTGCAGGTCTACAGCTATTTAAAATACCGAGCTAATGTTAGAAAATTGCTCTTGGAAGAAATGCTTCATAAATAATCAGTGTTATTTACTGTAAACCCTGCAGAGCATCATCAGAGAGGCTGAAAGAAAATCTTTTTTGAGGGGCACATGCTAAAAGAGGCCACTGTACAAAGTAGTGACCTTCCTGTCGACGTCTCTCCGGCTGAAAACTCTCCTCCTCTCCCTGATCTCAGCTCACATCTGCTAAGTTGTCCCTTGCAAGCCTCCTGTCACACAAAATAAATTGCCTTCAGTGTGAATGGTTCAAAACAACACAGAGATGTCATTATTTCACTGCAATTGATCATACCTTGGGAAACACAAGTCAATAGTTTCTATAATTGCAATGTCTCCAGCCCCTCCGAGGTTCTTCCATGAGGGCTCCGTTGCTTCTTTTCATCTTCCCACTGATTACTATTTTCATGCCTCATATTTTTTACCATCCTTGAGAAGGCTACACATTACAAAAAATCATATTTTAATGCTATATAGAGGGTGTTTGAATGATACACATTTCAACAGAATTCTACACTTCAGTTCTGAATTTCCATTTTTTCACTGACAACTTTGCCAAACGATCAACCTTTGACATTTGCAACACTTTCACCACAAACATCCAAGCTTTTACTCTTGAAATCTTTTGACTAGATCACTCAGTGGAGTTATTTGGCCTTCAGTGCCTTTTTAACATTTTCAGAGGTAGGCTGTGATTTTTAGACTACCAAATGCAAAAAGAAGTATACAGGACAGCGAATGAATGCAAGCTTTAAGGTTGCACCGGTTTAATAGTTTGCACATATTGGCCTTTTTATTCAAGGTGCAATACATAGAAATTGCTTGTGCTAAAATTAGTGCAGCAGTCCAGATAGTCCCCTCTTCCCCTGACTCAGGAAAGCTCAGGCAGGCTGCAGGATCGCAGAACATGTGCGACATTGTAAATGACAATAACAAGCGATGATGAGTCCTGCACTGCAAGTTGATCAGCTGTTTATAACTGTCAGTTGTCTGTCAATGTAAAGTTAAGCCCGTTATCCTGAAAACAAAAGCCCACTGCTCTGAAAGTACACACTCTTTGACACTTTGTGTTAAGTGACTGCCTGTCTCACTGCCTGCCAAACTCCATTAACATTTTGCTCAGTTTAACAGTTATAAACATCTACACCTTCTATATGATAATTAATGATGTCTTACAACTCATAAACAGACACTTACTCATTCAGCAAAAAATTTGGCATAAATATGAGCTCCAATTAGTGGGAAACGGGCAAACAAAAACAGTTACTCCAGAGAGGAATAAAAATTTCAAGGTGGACACAGAGGCTGCAGCATTGTTGTTAGAGACTCAAATATTTCAACTAACGTTTCCAAACATGTGAGAACAAACAAACATTTTTCTTTGATCTCTGATGACACATTGTGCTCATTTTATGATTTATTACAGTAAATATATTTTTCCTGTAAAAATAAGAAGTGGGCTGCTGTCGATACGGTGGATATAATGCATTTTTTATTAGCAAATGATTATCTTACATATTAAATGACATATTGATTTTCTTTCAGTTAGTTTTCCATGGGATGCCCTATGACCTGACTTGATTTCAGTGTGACATTTTGTTTATTATTATCATAATATCAATGTTATAATGCTGGCGTCTAAATGTATCAGAGGCTTTTCACACTGCCAAGGTTAAATCTGTAGGGAGAAGATGACAGGCACAACATCAGTCCATCAATCATCAATCAGTTACTCACTTAATCTGTCTTTTTGTCCGCTGATATATCTAGCTATCTATTAATTCAGTTGTAATATAATTCTTATTCAAAGACTTGAATACCAGTCAATACGTTGTGTCATTGACAGGTTAATTTTAAAAAAAACAAATCAATATCTGCTCTCAGGGCTGCATGTCAATCAAAGCTGAGTCTCATTATAGAATCCACACAGTTCTGAAACAGTTAGTCAATTATTCAATTAGTCAATTGACAGAGAATTAATCGCTAACAATTATGAGAAGCGATTAATCGTTTAAAGTAATAGATGACAAATAGGGGTCTGAAGACCCGCAGGGGTCTGTAGCACTCAGCCAGGGGGACTGTGAAAAGTTTTCAGAATCTTTTATTTATTTATCATGATATAAAAGAAATTCACATTTTTATTTAAAAAAAAAAAAAGACTTCAGTTCAGTGAATAATATTTTAATTTTAAAATCTAAAGTAGTTTCTATTTTAATCTAACAATCTGTTACTTTTTTTGCTTAACAACTTGTATTGATTTTCCGTGAAACCCACCACACACTTGTTTGCAGCAAATATTGGAAATCAAAATGCATAAAACAATTATCTTATTCACGTAGTTACAATTATGAAAGAACCCACCCGACCATCACCACTTGTCCCTTCAAGTCCAAGTCTTCACAAGGATGAAGAATGATGATTGAGGTGTTTGTCCAACCAGGGATTACAGAAGAAGTAAAAACAATTAAGTGCATTGATCAAGGATAAATGAAGAAGTATGAGGAAAACAATCTATAACTCAGTTAATGGTGGAAGCTGTCTCTCTATCATATTCAAGGTGCAGGCAAGGCCAGTTACCATTCTTTTAATGATTTAAAATGGGCCTATTGTTGGCGTTTATTTTATATTTTATATATATATATTTAGTTATTTATGGGTAGTCTGTGTTGACATTTAAATATGTCTAATATCTTTCTTAAACAATTATCTTTCTAAAACTTTTCTCTTATGTTGTTCTTTCACATAATTAAGTAGAAGCGTAAAAAAATATATATATATATAGGTGATATGTGAAATTAGGAACATAAGTGACAGGGTCTGGTATATTTTCTGTTGTAAGAGGTCCTTAGCTGAGAAAAAAATTAGAACCTCTAGTTTGAAGGTCCGGTGTGTAAGATTTCCGGGGATCTACTGGCAGAATATGGCAGAAATGGATATAGAAGATTCATAAGCGTGTTTTCATCAGTGTATCATCACCTGAAAATAAGAATAGTGTTTTCGTTACCTTAGAATGAGTCGTTTATATCTGCAGAGAGTACAGGTCCTCTTCCATGGAAGCCGCCATGTTGAGCAGTCATGTTTCTACAGTAGCCCAGAACGGACAAACTAAACACTGGCACTAGATATGTGAGATGAGGTGTTTGCAATCTGTAAACTCACCACTAGATGCCACTAAATCCACTGGTTCTTTAAGTAATTTAGAAATCAAAAATGCTAAATTATTAATGGTTCAAAGATGTCATCTGTTCTGGATAATTCAATTTATATTTTTCTTTTTTGGGGGGGGGCATTTCTAAGCTTAATAATTAATTAATAAAATATATTTTAGGTTTAGGTTTAATCATTAAAAATAATGCTTAGTTGTGGCCTTAAATCCATGTGACGCAAACAGTTTAGATTTATTATTGATCACATGAGGTAAAGTGATGAGGTTTGTTGCTCTTGTCTACCACTGAGAGACTATATCACATAATTAAATCCACCACAGGGCCGACTTACCTTACAATACCTTTATAAAACAGAGTCATGCAGTGGTGCTCTGACTGTATACAGCAAAGTGAAAAATGGTGGTACTGTGCAGAGAACAAGCTGAACAAAGGCGAGCGTGCTGAGACTCACATGGAGTTTAATGAAAGCGAAGTCCTGTGGTGTAGGGCCGACCAAGCCTTCTGTTAGGCCTCACTTGTTCTGACGCTATAGGCAAAAATGTGCCATCTACGTGAGCAAGCATTTCCCTTCTTTGTGGTCCAAAACACTGCCAGGTTTGATGCATCTCTCAGTTTTTTGATTTTTGCTTTTATTCCCCACAGTTGTAGACATTCATTTTTTTAACTTGAAGAGACAGGAGTGGATTGTTAAACAGGGTTGATACACAAACATCAACCTTATGCAGGACAAAAGTGGTCGACACATGCAGATACAGAAAAAAGCATGAAATATGGGATCTACACACTTCATCACTCCCTAATATCCTTATCTAATACATGGAGTGTATGTAATTTATTCATACCCACACACAAACACACAAACGTATTCACACGCTACATTGTGTCAGTATCATCAGTCCCTAATGTAACCATCTGCTCCACTCTGTATTTCTTTTATGCATAAAATGCTAACCAACTCTTGGCAAGAGGCCCTCACTCACCATCTCATATGCATCACAGCAAATTAATGAGTTACCTGAGAGAGAACATGAATAGAGCTTTTGTGGGTCTAATGGGAAATTAAAAATGGCTAACAACCCTGAATCAGCCAAAGTAATGGAGAATGCTGCTGAGGCCTTTCTGGACCACGCCAGAACTGCGCCTAAACTGCCAATGCACCGAGAAATAAACAGGGAGACGTATAGGATGGTTTCATAGATAGCAGGTCTGGTGATACTAGGCACTGTTGAACTCTGGGGACGGGCAAAAATGCTCTCTTGGATGCACCTGTGGTAAATAAAACACAATAAAGTTCCCTCTATTGGTGCCTTTTCCAGTGGACAAACTATGATGCATTGCTTTTTAGGGTGCCTTCTGTGGTGTCTTCCAGTGAGTAAAACACAATAAAATGCCTTCTAGGGTGCCTTACCAGTGTGCAAAATGTGGTGAAGTGCCCACAAAAGTGCCCTCTAGTGAAGAAAACATGATAAAGTGTCCTCTAGGGTGCCTTCCAGTGGACAAAACACCATAAGGTTCCCTGTACAATGCCCTTCCAGTGGGCAAACATAGTGAAGTGCCTTCTAGAATGCCCATCCAATGGTCAAAACATGTGAAAGCTCCTTCTACAGTGCCTTGTGTGGTGCTGTCCACTGGGTAAAACCGATAAGATGCCTTCTAGGCAGTGTTGGGCACGTTACTTTTAAAAAAGTAATTAGTTATAGTTACTAGTTACTGCTCCCAAAAAGTAACTGAGTTAGTAACTGAATTACTCCACTATAAAAGTAACTAGTTACCAGGGAAAGTAACTATTGCGTTACTCTTTTTTTTTTTAGTTTAAATGTCTAATTTGAATTTTTTTCGAAGCAGGTTTCACAAGCCAGTTGCATAGAGTAGAATTGCATAGACAGGTACTTACACAGAACTTTTAATATTTATTGATTAGAGTTACTTACAGGGACGTGGACAAACACTTCGCTCCGGGACATAATGTACACTTCACATGTACGTTCTTGCCTTTTACCTCAAGGAGAATAAAGTAGTGTCTGTACTTCCACTTTGAAACGTCAACTTTCCCTCCAGACTCGCCATTGCTGCAGTTTACCTCTGCTAGTTTGGGTGTGTGGGCTGCTGTGTGTGTGTGTGTGCAGTTTGTGCGTAAACTGAACACTGCCTCTGATTGGCTTACCGTGAAAGCTTACGCTACCTTAGCCAATCATCATTACTTATGCGGTTGTCCCGCCTCCCCGTCCCTCACCAAAGAAAAAAATAAACAGCTGTGGAGCTCCTGTGGCTGAGAGACAAGTCGGATGACAAGAGCTTCAATGAGTAGCTATAGTTTATAACGCGCCCCATTTAATTGTCAGTAACGGCGTTGTAACGATGGAAATAGTAATTAGTTAGATTACCCGTTACTGAAAAAAATAGCGCCGTTAGTAACGCCGTTTATTTCAACGCCGTTATTCCCATCACTGCTTCTAGGGTGCCTTTCCAGTGGGGAAAACATGGCCAAGTGCGCACTAGAGTGCCCTCTAGTGGAGAAAACATGATAAAGTGCCCTTTAGTGTGCCTTCCAGTGGACAAAAACATGGTGAAGTGTGTTCTAGGGTACCTTCCAGTGGGTGAAACACAATAAAATACTTTCTAGGGTGCCTTAAAGTAGGCAAAATGGGGTGAAGTGCCCTCTAGGGTGCCTTTCCAGTGGGCAAAACATAGTGAAATGCCTTTTAGGGTGCCCATCCAGTGAATAAAACATGATAAAGTTCCCCCTATAGTGCCTTCTGTGGTGCCTTCCATGGGTAAAACATGATGAAATGCCATCTGGGGTGCCTTTCCAGTGGGGAAAAAGTGGTGAAAAGCCCTTTATGGTGCCTTGTAGTGGACAAAACACCATAAAGTGACCTCTATGGTGCACTTTCAGCAGACAAAACAACATATAGTGCCCTGTGCAATGCCCTTTCAGTGGGCAAAATGTGGTAAAGTGTCCTCCAGGGTGGCCACCAAGGCACACAACATGATTAAGTGCCCCCTAGGGTGCCTTTCCATTGGAGAAAATGCGATGCAGTGCTATATCCTACATGCCAGAAAATGTGTTGTGCTCTGTGTGCTTCGAAATGGTTAAATACTGTATAGTTCCCTGTGTGTTTTTATTACAGAGGTGTAGTTGTTGTATTTTAAGTCACATAATAAAACAAATTTAATCTAAAACAGAGTTTGGAACTGTTTCACCATAAATGCATCACAACTTTTGGTGCACTGGTGCCTTTTTTATTTTTTCTTCTCCACCCCTCAGCCAGCCTGAGTTCTCCACTGATAATAGGAGAGAAAAAAGCTGGGCTGAACCAGCAAAGAGCATGAAACATTACTCAGTTAAAAGAAATCCCTTTAAGCAGTTACCCATTGGTCTATTATCGGCCTATCTATAATAATCTGAATGTTTCAAATTCATGATTTGAGATGTGAAGATTTATGCAGAGCATTTTTGAAAATCTGATTCTCAAGTCTGTTTGTTCTACAAAGTAGTTACTTTAGTACAGCATGCACACAGATCTTTATGGTTCAGAACGTTCTGATAACAATAACAACAACACTTTCAAATCAATTTTTTAAATTTTAGACAAGATGTCCCCTGGGACAGCGATGCTTGTCACAGGAAATAAATCCTTCAGAAGATGAGATATTATTAAAAGAATATTATTTGCTTCAAGTATAAGGCTGACATTGTTTTTATCATTATTATTGTCAACAATTTCAATGAAGCCAATGAGCCAAACCAACAATGAATTGATCCCACTAACAAGTATTCCCTGTCAGTTCAAAGCCTGATAGTGTATTTTTCTGTGCCATAGAAATCCATTGTTTAAAAAAAAAGAGAAAAATGATTAAAAAACATGTCAGTGAGCTACGTTGTTGACTGGGTGACATGTTCTCTCATTAGGATGAACTGGCACAGTAATTTATTGTCAAACATTTCCTCATACACCACACGACGGCTTTATTACTTCACAGCTGAAAATAATCCCCAACAAATGTATTCCTGTTTGTGTAAAAAACCACAGTGCAACAGTACAATTATTTAACCTTTTAACAAAAAATTCAACCATATGTGACCCATTTTAAAGGGTTACATCTTCAGCAGAGGAACAATTGGTCTTGAGACCGAATAGAAAAGACATGGTGGTGTTGAGAGACGAACTAACACACTGTTGGCTTTTGTGTTGTCGAGCTGTAATAGTTTTGAGCCATTTTTAAGAAAAGTCCAAACTATCTGATTTCAGCCTCTCAGATGTCAATATTTTTTGGTTTATTTGATTCTCTCTGACAGCAATTCTCAACCTTTTCGAGTTGCGACCACCCAGAATAATCAGGTTGGTGTTCATGACCAACAAAAAACAAAAAAAATCCATAAAGCAGAAAGTAAAGGTGATATTTTCCGCAGCTTGGCGGGAGCTTGGGGCTCTATTGGAGATGACGGTGCCTTGTGTTTCTCAGTTGACGGTGCTGCTGTTGGACTTTCAGGTGACCCACCTTCAGTCTCCATTTCTCTGTCCAGTTTCCTGCCGTCTTTAGCTGGAATACTTTTTCTGAGAACCCATTGCACCATAGTTGCCATCCTTGTAATAACTAGCAAAACTGGCTATAGCTGCTTGGCTAAACACGATCCTGTGGCATAACAGTGCCAAAATTAAAATAAGTTTTTGTGTGTGTCCAATAAGAATTTATGTGCACTACACTTAAACTGTCTTACTTTTTGTTAATGCGTCTGTGCAGAACATGGTGCTTTATGTTGGTAACAGTCATTTTTGTGCTGGTTTATTGTTTTAACCATTTCTGAGGTGGCTGTTTCTTGAGGCCAGCTGTATTTTTTAGAGCTTGTACCTGCTTAGTGCATATAGGGAAATGTAGAGTGAGCAGGTCATTATTCTGAAATAAACGCTGACATGGTGGTGTGGGGTTTTGAATCATCCTGGTTGGATTTATTTCACAATAATTACCTGCTCACTTTACATTATCATGCTTATTACATGGTTACTTACAAAAGTAAATCAAGAATTTGACACAAAATATTGATTGAAAAATTATTTTGTTGATTTAAAAATGGTTTTTACTTTTCTTCCAGAATCTATGATCAGAACTGTGTCCATAGCAACAGTCTGTTCTTGATAGCTACGGTCTGTTATGCAGTTCATTATACAGAAATAACAGATCTACAAATCTATAATGACAAGGCGAGTATTTTATTTTATTCTTGATCTGGTGACCCCTGGAAATTTTCTCACAACCAAGCTGTTGTCAAGGGCAGTCAAGCTATGCGCTGAGGAGTATAATAAAAATGGCGACCACTATAGGCGCTGCTATCAGAGCTGTTGACTAAAGAAGAGAAGAATGTAGATCAGCTCAGGTTGTAGAATAATAGTCACTGAAAGGTTGTGTTTTGTATTTGCTGCCACAGAAAGAAATAAAAGTCCCCGTTTATGAAGTGTGTTCCTGCAGCAGCAGAGCTAGCATTAGCTAATTAGCAGCTACGAACTAATTTCATCTCAGTCCGCGACCAGAAGAAAACTCGATCGATCAGCTGATCATGCTTTTTTCTCTACTTGCAGCTTCCAGAGGGGTATGCTTCGAAGCGATTTAACTCTACAGCTCTAAAGCATATTTGGGAGACCCCTGGTTGCTAACTGTCTCTGACTTGTAGCTGCTAATTAGCTAATGTTAGCTTGTCGCAGTCTGGACGAACTCTCCTGTGAGGAGCACATGAAGACACTGCAGTAACATTTCAGGGACTTCAGCAAACACAACTGATCTACACACTTTATGACTCTCTCTTTCTCCCATGATGAAACCAAAGACTGTGGGGGCAAACACAAAGTCTGCTGTCATGGCAACGTACCAGCGTCGACTCAAAATGACATTGGTCTCTAGTGATTGGTTAGGGAACATCAAATCCCCCCAAGCCCAGAGAAACTGTTTAGAGTGGAGACAATGTCAGACTGAATATGGAAATGAAGTGTAACGGGTTGACAGCTCAGTCTGATATCAGGCTACTTGATTAGTATAAGTCGATTATTTGAAGTGTGTTTTTGAAGCTTTTGATCCATATGTTACTACTGTTGTGATCGCAGCCTTAATGTGTTGACAATAAGAAAAATATAGAACAACACCACAAAAACCAAGACTTCTATATGATACACCCAGACATCTGTTGCAGAAATACATGTTATGGTACAGGTGGTATGTATATTATGGGAATTAGTGAGTGTATTGTGTCATGAAAAACAGTCAGTGCATAATATATAAACAGTACAGTGCAGTTTTGTTGATGAAATGCTGTAAGTCGTCATAAAGTAATGACGATAACATGTACCCTTAACATTTAACACCAGGACTCTGGAGATGAAACTCACGAAAGATTGGCAGAAAGTTTAACAATCTTTCATCATGCATCATAAAAAAATTCTTATGTGAACTGATTTGGAGGAGGGAGAGTGCAGAATTAAAAGGTGGCGGCATCAACACCCTTCAAGTTCCCCTTTTACACCTCCTTTGACTTCACCTCTTCTATCAGCCAACACGGTTTAATCTGAAACACAAGCCTCGGGTTGCAAAAGTCACTCTACATCTTGTCAGGACAATATTTTCACTGCCTCCTTCTCCCAGCGGCGATGACCTTCCTGCGTCTCTCTGATCTGTGCCAGCCCACAGCCACAGCCCACATTGACAGGACTGCGAAAGGCAGCCAAGCGTATCTTAATCCATTCTAGCTCTGCTTTGCTCCGGCCTGGGTTTTCTAAGGTGCTGCTGCTGCTGCTGCTGCTGCTGCTGGAGTCCTCCCTCCGTGTGCACAAGAAGGGTTTTCTCAACCAGCTGTAGTCCATTAGTCTGAATGGAAGATCCTGGTACAGGCTGGGGAATTTCAGACAGCTGACAGGAGCAGACGTATTCTGTCGTTTCATGTTATGTAGCTAAACCTGCCATTTTTCTCTGACCTTCCCGTCCTGAAATATTCAGGCTGTGTTTGTGAAAGTGTGCACACTGTTTCAATTTGCTCTCCGTGTAAACGCTCTTTTGTTAAATTATTCATTGGGAATAAATGTGCCAACATGCTCATCGTACATTAGAGGACGGTCTTAAGAGCAGAGAACTCATTTTTGCCTCAGATGCTGAACTCTTTTGAAAAGGGGATTCACACAGCATTAACTCTGCACACTGCAGTGTAAGTGTCTCCAAATGAAGTCACATCTTCTCACAAATGGATCGTAAATTCTTTTTTTCAGTTTTATTCCTTTTCATAACTTGAATCTGAAAATATAGCAAACAAATGAATTTGTTTAAAAATCCTAACTAGCGAAGATCTTTGAAGGTCTGTGCTCTCAAGTGTGGAGGTTTGCTGCTTTTCTCTGTTCTGAGTATTCTGGGGTTTTAGGCTGTTTGTAGTACAACACAAACAATTTGAAGATGTCATCTGAAACTCTGAATAATTTAATGGGCATTTTTTCCACAAATTCATGGAATTTTAAAGGCTTAAATGGATAGTTTGGATTACCTATGGCAGATGAATGTCAGAATCCCCCAGTTTAAAGAAGCAGCAGGTCCACAGTGGTCCAGAACCACTGTAGGAGGTGATGTACTGCACCAGACAGGGGAAGCAGCCAGAAGAATTTTAGCCAGTTTAAGTGTATGTTATATTTAGTTTAAGTGTACAGTGGTTCTCAACCTTTTTTTGGGCCAGCACCCTCCCATCAGTTATCCAGGTCTCTTACCACCTGCATTAAATAAAATGTTGGTGAACTGTCTTTCCTGAATATTAATCTTGATTTTTATTGTGTTATATCATTAAAAAAGTATGGAATTGGATGACAAATAACAGATTTGACTTAAGTTGGCAGTTCGGATATCATCATCATCAGTGTCCCAGGGACAAAAAAGCCATGTGAATAGAAGTGATGTTTAAATAGTGTTAATTGAATGCAACAGAAATTTCATATTAAATCTTTAGGTGTCCATTGATCACAAACAGCAGCAATTAAAAATGCCAAACAAGAAGCATTCTTATTAATGTTCTAATAGTAAACAAGAAAAAGTCTAAGGCTGCTGGAAAACATCAGAAGAATATGTCAGCTATCCTGTATAATAGACCTGTTTATCTTAACTTTCTTAAGAAATAAAGAGAATTGCTTTCACAGTTAGTGTGATCCCTGTGCTCAGTGGTTTCTGCCAGGTTCTTCACTGCGAGCTGCAGAGAAGTCTCAGCCTTATCTGCCTGAGGCCATTAAGGTTTTTTTTTTATTTATTTAGTTTTTTCATTATTTCTCAGAGATTTGCATAATAATAAACCAATACTGCAAATTTGTCAGATCGAATTGGTGTGAGCAGGGTTGGGAGGGTTACTTTAAAAATGTATTCTTACACAATATTGATTATCTATTAAAACAAGTATCACAGTATTAAAGTAATGTAACTTAACTTTTAGTTACTTTGGATTACCTCAATTCCAAACAATGAAATTAGCCTAATAAAAAGATTTACACTTGTTAGATTTATTAACTGTTTCTCCAGATACTTCTTCCTTTGTTCCGTGCAAATGCACGTTCAGATTAACAGCAGCACTTATTGATTTAAATGTCAAATTTCACATTTAAACTTCAAGTAAATCTATTCCGGTCTGTTTTTACATCCCCATTACACTACTAAAATATTTTTCAGTAGTGGCTGTACTGACAGGATGGACAGGTTAGCTAGGTAACTGGATTTCTGTGTAGCTAAGGTTAGCAGTAGGCCTTAATGTAAATGTCTACTTAAATTAAATGTTGAGTTCATGGATGATGACAGTATTTTCACACCTTGTTCTGTGATGTTGTTCGCCATTTTTGACCTAAAGATGTTAAAATTTCTACTCAGTGAAGTGTTTTTTCATGAGAGGACGTGAGTGATGTGACTCAAGACTCATGAAGCATTGTAATCTGCCTATGTTTGAGCACTGTACGTGGTAGTGTAAAATTGTAATCCTGCTAGATAATCCCCATTTTTATTAGATGTAACTGTCATCAGATTACATTTTTTTCTGCAACTGTAATGTTATACAGTTAGCCTTTTTTGTATCCTCATTACATAATCCTGTTATTATTCCCAAACCAACCTCTGAGATAAAATTACTTTTTTGCCAGAGGAGACTGGTGACTTTGGAGAAAGCGATGGTTTTGCTTTTATAACAGAGGTTTTATTGTTTGAAAAAGGTAAAATGGAGAAAATATCCCTGGCTGCCATCTACTCTCGGTATGCAACACCATTTTAAAAAAAAAATCTGAATCGTCTCTTTAACAGTTAATCAAAAAACAAGACCTGAAAGATCAATTGCTAAATGTGCCAACATGCTCATCATCCACTACAGAAGGAAACTTTTTTTTGTCTCAGCTGCTTTTGAAAAGTGAGTCACATAACACTCCTCTCTTGTTGAATTAGATGCCTAAACTGAATCTGAATGAATTAATTTGTTTAAAAGACCTTAAGATATTCAAAGGTCTGTTTCCATAAATAACCACATGCCTTCATCAAAGCGGTGCACCTCACCACAGCTGTTTTTTGCAAAGCTCTCTTAAACATAACATCTGTAGACTGTTGCACCTTATATAACTCGTCTCCCGTTGAGCTTCGGCAGCAGGATAGAGGGGGTGTTTGCACTTGAAAATGACAGCTAAAGGTGTGTGTGTGTTGCGTGTGGATGCTGCTGGTGGGTTAGGCCGCGTACCTTTCCAGTTCCCTTCACAGATGGAGAGGAGTGCCCCAGGTAAGTGGAGAGCAAGCCAAGGATATGAAACAGGGATGACCAGGCTCCCACCGGAAGACAACAGAGGAACTGAGGGATTGTGGGATCTGCGCTACAATAGATAATTAGTCAGGAACATCTGTTAGAGGAAGTTCCCCTGCACCTCATGGGCCACAGATCTTAAATCACTCTTTGGCTCAGAGTGGAGAGTGAGCAGCTCGAGCTATTTACTTTGATAAATCATTTGTATTAATCACTGAGGTCCACCTGTGCACTTCCATATGGCTGTGACGGCGCGGTAAGTGAACTTCAGTCAGTCCCGACGTGGTGAGAAACCAACCGAAATATCAAAAGAGATAGAGTTGAATTAAACATTTTAAACAAGTCTGAACTTTCTCGGACCTCATCTTATTCACATTAAAGTTTAATCTCTCATCCCAGACTTAAAAAAACAGTCTTAAGTGTGTGTGTGTGTGGGCAATCTAATTTTTTGTGCGTTTTATTTGAACTGCAGATGTAAGTTATCTCTAAATGGCATCAAATGCAAAGGAGAGTAGAATTTCCCCTACAGTTCACATTGTGCTATTGTGCAGGCACCGGTGCTAAAGGGTCCTATAGCCATGTCACAGATCTGTGTAGCTCCAGTTGAGCCCCCTTAATTTTTAAAGGAGATACATGTAAGACCTTAGCTTTAAAAAAATGAGTACTGCAGTCCAAACAGAGTGTTGGAGTCATGTATTAAATAGTGTGAATCCTTATTTTATAGCCTATACAGACTGATGGTTGATTGAAGCCAGTTGTTTCCCACCACCCCCTCCTGATTTTGCTGCTTTCTGCTTCTTTCCTGTCAACATGGTTTTTAGAGACCATTTACTTTTGTTGAGATTCTGAATTCTTATGCGGCAGCATCAAGTGAAACACTGTGCAAATAACCAGCAGTAGGGTTTGATCTCTAGCCTGTCATGGACTGCTGGAAAACCAGCTCATTTATGACCACAGTTTGATAAATTAGTGGACAAATAAGACAGGAAAGTCAACATTTAATGTCAGGCATTGCTCATATATCGTAATATTGACTGATCTGAGCTGATCCAGTGGAAGTGTTATGAGCCTAATGTATGTTATAGCCTAATGTTTGTGACATTAATGTTAACAAACATAATGTTAGTCCCCCTGATGCACCATCCCCATCTTCAAATGAGTCCTGTGAGTCAGATTAGTTCAGGGCTGTGCATGTATGAAATCAGGAGTTTGTATAAATATTGGTAATTTGTAAATAATAATACTTTTTTATGGAAAAACACAGTACTTTTAAATTTCTTTAGCCATATTTCAAATAAAGTCCATAAGCTAAATTAATTACTTAAAATCATTGTTTTATTTGATGGCATTGATTGACCTTGCACCTAAAATGATAAAATTTGAGGCCCGGCCAGGTTGTTTTACAAGTTAACAGACACAGACTAAATGCACTGCACGTCTTGTTGTGGCTGCACTTTGGATATTATACAGTAATTTTATTTCACTGTGACAGTCAATTCACCCGGAAAATTATTACCAATGCACAGTTTACAATTATGCATATGGAATAAATGCACTTCTTGTTGTTGTCACATTTTGTGTGTATTGTTTGTTATTGACTGTGGCTGCACGATCGCTGTCCAGTGCTGAAGTCTTACTTTTTGTTACTTGTAGACTTATAGATATTTTGTTAAATATTCTTTGGCCAAATTCAATTGAAAACCATATTTAAATTGAACTTGCTGTGTGGCATGTGTGTTAATATTGAAAAAAAAGAACTCCCTCATAAAGTAACCCTAAAGTCTTGAAAATCACCTATTTTCTTAGAACCCCGCATACTGGTCAAGCCCCCTCTTCACACATGGGGAGACAAAATGCTGGTGCCAGTGAAGGGTCAAATGTCTGATTTTTACCTGACTGATTGTGAGATGTCACGAGAGCTTTATCATTTATTTATCAAGGTGAAACCAACGTGGAAGTTTACTGCCACATTTAATTCTTTGATATTCTCCCTGCCAGCGTTTTCACAATTTCATGATAATACAAGGTACGGTGGCTCATAATGACTACAAATGATCTACAAAAATCAAAGTGATGTGTTTAAATGCGGAGGAGAAGAGCAGAAATTTGCTTCATTATTATCGATACTGTTGGTATGGATTAGAAGGCTGTAATGGGATTGGGATCCTGCGGGTCCCATTAGACCCAACACAATGGCAGGGGCCAGTTTTTGCTGCAGACAGGAACGGGCTGTCTGAAACACACATTGCAGGAGCAGACGATAATAGTTAGCAGGATTAAGAAAACAGTCTCTATTTTCTGGCAACCAATTCAATGGTTGTCATGGTGACGATAGAGGAAAAGTCAGAATCCCCAAAGTAGGGCTTCATCCTCTGGGGACTATGAATCTCTGGATCAAATTTCATGACAATCCATCCAATTTTTGCTAAGTTATTTCACTCAAAAACCACAAATGTCACCTTCAGGGAATACCCAAAGACATCTGGACACATCCTCTGAGGAACACTAATGTCTGTACAAAATGTCATGGAAATCAACCTATTAAATGTTGAGATATTTCACTCTGAGCCAAAGTAGCTAACGGATCATGTGGCTAGGAAAAAGCGAGCAATCCAGCAGCATCTGAAAGCAGCGAGGGACATTTGCACACCACAAACATACAGCAGGATGCCTTTTAGCAGAATGACAGTCCATTGACCCCTCCTACCTTTAAAAGAAAATATGAAGATACTTTAATTTCACCAGCATCATCTACTTCCCCCCTCAATCATCAAATGTCGCAGTGGGACTGGCCCTGCTCCTTCTGCAGTGTAACCTGACCATTAGCAAAGAAATGGATGCTATTTACGGCGTCAAGAAATGAGCTAAATAAATAAATAAATGCCCAGTTACGCGCCACAAAATGGGGCCAAGGAGAAAAAAGGCAGTTAGAAATCCATCAGAATGTCATTTTGTGTGTTTCTCCCTCTCTGCCCATCCAGATAGATATCAGCTCATTGCAAACCTCACTCCCATTAACCTGTTCACAGGTTGCCAAGAGAGGAAGTAGCATTTTTCACCTTTCTATCAACTCCCCCTGCCTGTAAGACACCCACTCACCCTCACCCTCCTCTTCTTTCTTCTTCCTCTTCTTCATCTTCCCCTACTTTTAGTCTGTTTGAGTAAGTTCCACAAAAGATAATTTCCTTTTCAAATTACAGCGGGCCTTCTCACTGACCCGATGGCATTGTGATAATGCAGTGTGGGAGCTCAGAGTGTCTCTGATGATGAGCTGCGAGAGCAAATGCACTGGCCAGCACTAATGTCCTGTCAACACACATATTACTTGGACTCTGGCACCTATAGGATACTGCACAGCCAGAGACGGGCAGCATTCCAGTTAAATGTATTTAAAATATGCATTTAATTACTTTAGAGTATTTTGTAATTTGTATTTTGCTGGGCAATAAAAAAATAGGATGTAATTTGTAACTAAATATGCTAAGAGCTTGTATTTGTGTATTTAAAATACTTAAAGGTAGAATCAATTACACTTGGCTGAGCTGTTCGTTAACGCACCAGAAAGTTAGTTGATTTTTGAGTCTCATTCATGGGATGTCAAATGCTAATGTTTTGAGTTTGTAAAACATCCTGAGTAAAATAATGATTATTAGGATTATGTTTATATGACACTTTTCATTGTTTTTTTTAAAGGAAATCATTTTTATCCCTATGTTTAACTGGTAGAAAAAAAAAGCACAACAATTAGGCAAATCACTGTTGTCGGCTAAATGTGGGGAAAAATGAATCTTGTGAGATGTCCTCTTGAGTCCAGCACCTTGGGAACTACAATGACAGCAGCTATAGGAAAGAAGCTGCTTTAGTGCTTGGTGCAAATGTCCACTAAGATAAAGGTTTGTAAACAAATTATTATTAAATATTGATATTGCTAAGGGAGGTAAAGTGAATTATACTTGTACTTGAGAACTGACAAATTTACTTACTAGCTAGGAACCAACAAGTCTACCTGAATGATAGACTAGGCCAATTGCTAAGGATTCCCAAAATGACATGTTTGACCACTGAAGAGTACCAATGATAGATGTTTTAGGTTTAGACACAAAACTACTTTATTAGGTTTAGGAATATATCATGGTTTAGGTTCAAATGTGCGTATTATGTTTCATAAATGATGCAATTTACAACTGTCTCTGGTGATGCTAAGCCTTTGATGCAGCAACAGTGCAAACATGAACAAGCTGTTTGCTTTTTTATGTTCATACCATTAGAGTTCTAGGTACTAATTTGCTATTTTCAGTGTGTAGAGGGCTTTCGTTGAGGTAGTTGTTGTTGAAAATGCAGAAAGCGGATGCTGCCAATGGCAGGCTTATACCCGCAGATTGCATGTGATGAATCAGACTAATCTACCACAACCTCCTTGTTAAATTTCTCCCAACTGCAAATACCTACACATGTGCCCACAGCTAATCAGAGCACAGTAGTACCAGCCAATCACAGTACAGCAGGGGCGGGACCAGCCGGAACAGGAGGAAAAGAAAGCGGTGAGGACAGGCTGAAAACACCCAGCATGCACCCCTGGAATTTGCAGCCTCACACCTCCAAAATCTGCTGATTGGTCACTTCAGATCTACAATGGGGAATTTAGCAAAGCTCATACTTTCAGTGTGATCAGTTTGTATATTTTATGTATATTTTTGCATTTTCAAATTACAGAATACTTGTACTTTAATTAAATATAGTTTCCATACCAGTATTTTGTATTTTATTTAAATACTTCTGATGAACAACTATTTGTAATTTGTAACAAGGTACCTTTTGTGTCCATCTCTGTCAGCCTCAGACTTGTCGAGCCGCGCAGCAGAGATTCCTCTGCAGCATTTTGTTGAAACAGAAAAACCCAGTATGATTAGCTGACACTCGCTTCACAGAGAACTTGTTAGTGCATGTGAAGGTACAGTATGTGTTTTTGTAAATAGCCAGAAAAAAAGTAAAAAAAAAAAAAATTAAAAAAAGCATTTTGGATAAGAAGCCTCGGCAGGATGTGTGAATGACTTGCCGAAGCAGCTTGCAGGCTGTGTCGTGATTCATGGGCTAATCGCCTCCCAGTCCAGTCAGGCATGAGAAACACAGAGAGGAGGAGGTGTCAGGTACAGCGAGGAATACTTTGATATTAGAATTCAAGGCATCTGCGTCTTGCCTTGAGCAGGATAATCCCATTATGCCTCAGGTCACAGCGGTGCACACAGAGGGAGAGGCACAACTCACTTCAAAATAAACTGCTTACGGATGACGAGAGGAACACAAACAGCCGTCAGAAATAACATCAAACTCCGACCCAAACTGAATTAGAACATCCAATTTAGGGATGAAAAATACCCCAGATATTGAAAAGAGAGAATAAATACAATTGGATCAAAAGGAAAAAACAGCGGCAAAGTTTTTCCAGCTCGACTTATATACAGTTCATCTTTGGCGTTTTCAAGATCGAGCGGTTTTTCATTACAGTCTGTCAGCTTTCATTATGAAATGAGAAAATCTAATTTTGCTCGGTGTATCTGACAGTTTTTCAAACTAATTTATCCTGTCAAGATTCAGCCCTGGCAAACCCAACAGATGGTGTTTGTGTAACTGAGCTTTGTTTTCAGTGTGCACATTTCGTAAAGTGCATGAACCTTCTTGATTTAGATCTAAATGTGTGTTGTGTTTTGTTTCTTTTTTTTTCTCTGGGAAAAAGAAAACTGTCTCTACCAATTTCTGATGACTATCTTGTTTGATTTAGATAAGCCTAAAAACAAAGTGGTTGTTAGTGCTTTTCAATTTATATTCAGTTATTCTTTCATCAGAATTAATTTTGCATATTCCTCAATAAAAAAAAAGAAGAAATTGCTGAAACTCTGAGATACTGAAATGTTGCTCTCATATTGGCCTTCCATTAAAAATAGGATTGCTGAGTCGTGTCATCCGCTTCCAATAAGATGCGTGTGCACCTCCCTGACCACTGCTAGAAAATGGCATTTTGCTAATATTTTCTATTTCAGATGGCTGGCCAGGGAATGTATTCCAGGGAGGAGGTGTGGGAGGACTTTAATCAACAGCTTCAGAGGCATCAGTCTGTAAAACATGCAATGAAACCAGCCACTGTATAAGCTAATAACATAAATACCATAACCCACCTCAAATAATTTCATTAGTATAGTTAAACTGCAAAAGTTTAATGTGCAGGGTGAGATACTGTAAACTGAGGGAAAGTGCTGAATAATTTGATAGAATTGTAACATTTTTAATTGGCTTTAAAGGCATAGTCTGACATTTGTGGAATTACATTTATTGATGTTCTAGTTAGAAGAGACTCAAGTCTGTAAAAATGAAGCTACCAGCAGCAGCTGGAGAGCTTAGCCTGATCACAAAGACTGACTTACATGGCCAAAAGTCAATGGATACCTCACCATGACACCAATATGAGCTTGCTGGACCTCCCATTCTAAAGCCATCGGTGTTCATACGGAGTTGGACCCTGCAAAATGTTACAATGATTCATCTGCCCAATTAAAGGGTGCCCTTATATTACCCTGTGTTGTACTTGACGGTTTCACAACTCATTGCTGTTATTTGGCACTGGCTGCAGATTTGGGCTGTTTGTCCTAGTTTACGTACTTTTTGTTGTTACTTGGTGTTTAACAGTAGTTTTTTTTTTTGCTGTTGCATAGCAAAGTGTTCAAAGACAACTGCGTCCAATAGAGAACACAGTAAATAGACCCAGCATTAAGAATAGTCCTGGTCAGACTGACCACAGGAAGTGGAAATGTCATCATCCGCGACAATGTTTTGTTTAGTGTGGACATTACGACAGAGAACTGTCTCTGTGGTGCAACCAAAAAAAGACACAATTTTAGTGTCACTATGTTTCAACATAGTATTTAGTGTGGATTCCAACACTATAACTAAGGAGTAAACTTATAGGTGGTGCAACAGGCTGTGGGGCTCTGTGGAGGCCAGTCAAGTACCTCTACACCAAACTCACCTAACCAGGTCTTTCTGGACCTTGCTTTGTGCACAGGGATACAGCCATACTGGAACAGCAAAGGGACTTGCCCAAACTGTTGAAACAAGATGTCTTTGTATGGCATTACAGAGACCTTTCAATGGAACGCACCAGCCCAGACCCTTAAAAAAAAAGCCCCAGGCCTTTATCCCGCCTCCACCAAACTTAACGGTCGGCACTATGCATTCCCTTAGGTTGTGTTCAAACCAGATTCATCCATCGTCATCAGCCAGATAGTGAGCTGTGATTCATGTCTCCAAAGAAAAAGTTTCTACCGCTCTAGAGTCCAGTTGCGCCATCCTTACACCGCTCCAGTCGAAGCTTGGCATTGCACATGGTGATGTGATGCTTGTGTGCAGCTTCTTGGCCATGGGAGCCCATTTCACAAAGCTCCTGGTGCACAATTTGTGTGCTGAAGTTGCTTCCAGAGGCAGTCTGTAACTCTGTAGTGAGTGATGCAACAGATGACAGGTGATTTTTACATGCTTCAACACTCATTGGCCCTGCTCTGTGAGCTGTGTCGTCAAGCACTTCATGGCTGAGCAGTTGTTATTCCTGCATCTAGGTGCTTCCAGTTCACACTAATAGCACTTACAGTCAACCGGGACAGATCTAATGAGGCAGAAGTTTCCCGAACAAACTTGTGGCAAGGTGGCTTCCCATGACAGAGCCACATTTAAAGTCACTGAGCTCTTACTGACCCATTCTAAATTTGAATGTCTATGGAGATTTCATGGCCGTATGGTTTGGCCACTGTTGTTAATTCCAACTCCCACTGTCTGAGTAAATTGTCTGTGATGTAAAGTTAAAGCTCAGGATTCATGTGCTCAGACTGTGCAGTCTGATCATCAAGCCATGAACTGAGTCCTCACACTGTAAGTGTAAAAAGTAAAATAAAATGGCCCATGAGCCTCTGTGGACTATTCTGACTTTTGACAACTGTCAATAAAGATTTGTTTGAATGCTCTGAGGCGAGAAGAAGTTCCATGAAACATGCTGCTTTGATCATCTGTTTCATCCTGTGTGCCAAAACGTTTTAAATATAAAAGAGGTCTCAGCGTATATGGACTTGCAGGTGGACAGTATGGCTTTTCCATTTTGCAGAGAGAAGTGGAGGTAAGCTAGCTATGTTTTATTGTCCATATTTTCTGTCCACATAACATGTTGTGTCGCTGTGGCAATTTAGGACACTATGTCTGCCACCTAGCGCAGGCGCAGTGAGACACATTTGAACAGAACCAGTCTACCTATTTCTCACCACTTCCCCACAGAACCAAGGATGGAGAAAGAAGAGATCTGTGGCTTCAGGCCATTGCAAAGACAATGAAATGATACATGCGCGTCTGTGGCAAACACTTCCATCACAGGTTAGGTAATGGTGTTAATCAGTGTGCGAAATAAAAGGTGGAAAGCTGGGGGTCCCCCTACAGGGTGCTCTAGTGTTACGCTGAAGTCTGACACAGACTCAGTACACAATATACAAGATCTGAGTCCGTATTTTTAACCCAGTGTAACCACGTTGTTGAAGCAGAAAAAACATCCACTGCTTTTCAGTTTGTACTGGGTGATATAAGGTTTCCTAAACTACAAAACATTTAGACTGTGGACCATTTGCAAAATAAAAACATGAAGTTGATATTCTGCTTAAAAATATCTCTTTCAAAAAACACAGTTTTCTCCGTTTTTTTGTCTGAAAAGTGAATTTTCTGATGCAACCATCCAACATTCAAGTGCTCATAAAAAAGAATGAATGAAGCTAAAACAAAAGTTTTTTTGGGGTCTGAAAATACCAGATCTGCTCTTTCTTTTGATACATTCCATTTTAACTCAGACCTAAATATCCTGTGGGTGTTGAAAAATCAGAGAATTTTGTCAACAACACTGATAATGGCTGCCAACTTAAAAAAAAAAAAAGCTGGCAGGGAAAGAGTTTTGTCACATTTTAGTGACAATTGCAAGTTACAAATATTTTTTTATAGACAATATTTTCCAACCCACCAAATTTTGCTGTTGAGGCTCTCAGGGGATCTCATGTGTCAATCAAAGGGTCTCTGACCCCCTAAGATCCCCTGTATCTTGTACCATGATGTTAATGAGTAAATAACATTTGTGCTGATTGCACCTATAGATCAGAGTGAATCAGAATCTCATTGAGTGTGTAAATAAAGTTTTTATTAAGAAAAAGCTTTTAGGATGGAGTTAAGTCCCAGTGGATGATTCAATAGCAGAATTTCTTTCCCAGCACATCACTGTCCCTGCCTGAAATTGTAATGAGATCTGTGCCCATGACAAGAAATAAATAGGCTTATTTCCCAAAATGTTGAACTATTCCTTTAAACATTCATATCAGTCACAGCTGAGCTTGTAGCGACAGAGAACATGACCGTTGTGAGGATAGCAGCGGTTACAGGTGGTCTCTGTCTGCACAACAGGTGACTTATCTTCAGTATGTGATCCGTGACCACTGCCAAACTCATCCCATGTGCATCCTGCCCGCCTCATTGTACTGCGGAGAATGAAACACCGAAGTCAATAGCAGCACGTAGAATTGTCAAAGCGCCAGCCCTCAGATCCACACTGTGGTTTCCAAACACGCAGAATACATTTCCATTCAACTTTTGTGAAGGTCTTTTATGGCAGAGCAACAAAACCCAGAGGAGCCGTGGTATGAAAAGATCTTTCATTATTAATAGAATATTAGCCCACATAAAGGTGAATGACTGAAGGATTGTGTTTCAACACTGCAGGGGCTGTAAAGTGCACAGAGGTTAATTCTCTGATCCAAGGGTAGATTTGTATCATTGTTTGTAGATAGAAAAGGTTTTTCCAGGGGATTGGATTCATGTCTTCTCTCTCTGTTCCTCGGAGCAATGTGGTGGATTGCCTGGTCTGATTAATCTTAATGAATTATGCAAATAGCCTTTATCTCAAATGATTTAGCAATGTTTCTGTATTGTTTTATTAATGCACTTTTGAATTACTCTGTATAATCACGTAGCCTTTCCTCAGCCGTTCGCTGTTTGTAATTCATCGCCAGCTCTTTATTAAATCCATGGTGGTCTCTGGCGAATTGCATGCAGGAATGAGAAATTAGTCATTACTGTAATTTAATGATTTCTAACCAAACAAGAGGCAACCTGGATCGCTAACCGTAGCAGCCCTCTCCGCACTCCTCCTCCCCCTTCAGCGGTGGTCCCTTGGGTCTGATCTTTGGGCGCGAGCCATCTACATTTTTGCTTAATTAATTATGTTTAGTATAAGGAGCATTCTGTGGTGAATGCACCGTTTCAGTTACAGACGGAAATTGACTTACAAAATATGAAATTCCCCACAAAGCGGTGTTTTGTTTGGAGTCTAGACACCCGAACAATTGACTAAAGCCTTTTCTGTTTCAGTGTGTGGATTTATGCAAGTTCAGTATCAACATTTCTGGAATTTCTTTGATTTTCATCCATGCACAGATGGTATGCTGATGTTCATCTTGGAGCCATAAACATGACAGCTATAGAGAGAAATTGCATTTCAGAAATGTCTCTTATTATCACATCAGAGGAGGGGCCCCTGGATTATATATACTGTGGCTCTCTGTCCCTAAGGTGTAAATGTCACATGCAGGTGTAATATAAATACATCTCTGACTGTTTTGTGCCTCTTCAGAGCAGCCTGCCTCTAACCTGTTTGGCTTCCACACAGAGGGGAATGGAGCTGCATGTTGATATCAGTAATGATAGTAAACACAGTATATATGAGTCAAAATGGATAGACATCTCAATTGCCCTTGGACGTCACGGATACATATGAATAGCATTGCTACTAGGGCTATATAATCCTTCTCTGCTATGTTTTGGACAGCCTGTCCTCACCAGAAAAAAAGGCGCCAAGATGTGGAAACAGCTTATTACAGTCAGTAGACATTATATTAAATAATGTCACCCACAGATTTCTAAAGAGCCATTTTGAGGGCTTTTCCACTGACACTTGTGGACTTGCCAAGTCAAATCTTGGCTTTGCATTTACATTAAGGCATAACGCACTGAGCTGTGCTGAGAGATGTGAACCATCTCTGGAGTAGGCACAAAATGTGCCTGACCTGTCTCCACGTGGTTTGCTGTGACCTTTCATCCACCACCGCCAGTATGTGGCAACCCCCTGTCTCTCCCTCAAACAAGCGTGTGTTGCGAGACTCATCTCATGTTTGTGCAGGAGACCAGAGAGCAAGATGTTTTTAAAAGTGTCTGTGTGCTCAACTTTCAGGACTTTTGTAGCTTCTAACTGAATTTCTGTGGTTTTAAGTCAGTGTCTCAGTGTCTCAGAGTTGCTGTTTGTACTCTCAAGTATCTGCCTTATTTTACTGTGTCACGGTTGCATTCAGCTGCTAGGAGTTGTTGTAAGTTTCTGCTGGTGAAAACCCAGCTTTTCCTGATTTTGCTGCTTTATGATAAAATCTTTTAAATAACAAAACAACAGGGAAGTTTTATTGTGAGGATTAAATATTTTTATCCACTGCTTTACAGCTGCTCAACTCAAAAGTGTGATTCAGTGAAAAGACACACCTTTGAGGGGAGAGCATTGTTGTAATGGAGATGCAAGTCCCTGCTGTGCTGGGCTGATGCGCTGAGTCAAACCAAGCCAGACCGGTCCAGCACATCTGTATGAAGAAGGGGCTTCAGTACAGAGGCTCTGTCTGCCGCCATCTTGGCAGTGCCTTACCCAGCTAACTCCCAACCAAACCAATAATGGACAAAGGAGGTGGAGCTTGGGTGGAGGGTGGTGGCAGCCAAATGAACCGGCATCCACTTGTCATTAATTGTCCATAAATTTAAGCCTTAATACTGTGTGATTTAAAGGGATGAGTTATATTAAAATTCACCTTCAATACAGTTGTCATGAAAGGGTGAACTAGCCACGGAGACCAAAACCGTTTTTTGTACCAGGCTGTTTTTCCTGTAATGTTGAGCATTTTAATATGGAACTAGCCTCAAGTGGCCATTCGAGGAGCTGTAGTTTGCACTTATGTTGACTTCATTCTCAGCCCCGGAGGTTGCCGCTTGATTACAACCTGTAATTATGTTTACTGTTGGGAGGCGCCCTCTAGTGGCTGTAGTAATTATGACAGAAGAAGAAATATAAAGAGCAACACAGGACTTTCACCCGGGAGACCGGAGGTCAAGATCTGCTTGAAACCAACAGTCAGTGTTAAGTTAAGTTTTAAGCTATTTAAGTTTCGTTGTGTGTGTGTGACTTCCGTCCCATGACACGTAACATACTTAATTTAAGTCTCAGTCTTTTCCTGAATCTAATCAAATAGTTTTGTTGCCTAAATGTAACCAATTATTTTTGTACCTAAAACTAACCAAACTGTGACAATTTTACAATGTTACATAAACATCACATGACTTAAGAAACCTGGTCTTGCGATACCAGACAATCAGAGATCTCACCACCCTGCTGATCGTCTGGATATTTTTAAATACAAGGTAGCTGTTTGAAACAGTGGTGAGTACAGCCAGCAAACAAACTGATGCCTTAAAGCTCATTTATGCTAAAAATTAGATATGGGTAGAGGCGTCTGCCCGCACTCTGCATTCATATTGTCTGTTTTCTCCATATTTCCTGAATGCATTAAGAAATGGATGAAACAAAGCAGTATCAGTAAGTTGTTCGGGGGAGTGTAACAGTGTAATCAATAGTTCAAGTGAGACACAATCACAGGGGATACTACTTGTATCTATTTTCATACATAAATGGGGTAAATAAATGTGCCTTTTCCAGACACAATGCTCTCCCCACCTTCTCCTCAAATAGCTTCTGCATGTCAATACCCAAAAATGAAGGGCCTCCTTAAAGACTTGTGATCTGTATGCCAATGCAGTTGGTTTTTTTTAAAACTCTCTAAGCATTTAGAGACTGACTATACATAACACACTTAAGGTCCGGTAAGCCTGATGCTGTTGGTACTCTCAACATACTGTATATGTTGTTTTGGAGTCATTGGCATTCAACCTATTCTGTTGCATAGGCTGTGACAGCTTTTGTGCATCACCCACCTGCACTTTGTTGGCTTGTTACAAGGTATGAGGATGTATTGGCTTCAGATTCTGTCTTTGTCCACATTTTACCACCCTCCTGCTCCGCTCTGCCCAGCCTGAATCCCACAGAAGGTTTATTTTCTGTAACCTTTTAATGACATGCACTAACAATCCTTTTGGGATTTCTAACAGGCAACGCCTTACTGGAAATCATCCGGACCAGTGGGTAGCATTAAATCGACACAATAAAGGCAGGCTTGGATGACGACAACACCTAGTTCTGGAAGCGAATCAAACAGGATTAAGGTTGTGTTGGGGTGAGAGCTAATTATCAGTGTCTCCCCGGACCAGATTTCAGATGGCTTTTTGTGAAGTCTGTTCATTTTAAGAAAAACAGTGCAGTGAGATTTTTCCTTTGTATTTCTGGCCTAGTTTTGCATTTGCTGAATTTTACATTTCAGTTCCATCATGAACAAAACATTGATTACTTGAGAGCTTTCCTCCTCCTCAAATTATTTGCTTTACCTGCTAATTTGAAAGTCTTATATAGGCTCCTGCCTATACAGCATTGTTGCCTGGTGCGCAAAAAGAATTAACACCGGTGGGCGATTTGAGGGGGGATGAGGGGAAATTCTATCCCCCTTGTTAGCAAAATTACCAAAATACACTCCCTTGTTAACCAGCCCTCCCCGTCTCCATCCCCTACAAACAGAAAAAGTGCAAGAACAGAGGGGTTCTTTAGTTCAGAGATTTTCAAACTTTTTTCAAGAAGGTACTATTTTTGAGCCAAAGTACCCCCTGATCACCACAAAACATTTTTGGGAGACCAAACAAATCCTGTATAAAGAGGTATGATACATCGTTGGAAAGACAGTGTCCACTCGTTGAGGTAAATATCACTGAAAACATATATTTTCTGAAACTGTATTCTGTTGCCATTGTCTTTCTTCACCTTTCTCTGCATTTTCAGCTGTACTACTACTACATTTTCACCACAAAATCTATTTTCTTGATTTTTGTCATTCAAACCGAAACTGGCTTCACACTCACAGTAAATATAGTTGTATTTGTTTCTTTTGTCTTCTGTGAAGTTTTATGGCAGTTGACAATTTTCTGCAGTTAAACACTGCATTAAAAACAGGAATACTGATATACAATCAGAATTCCAAAAAAGTTGTGACGCTGTGTAAAACGTAAATAAAAACAGAATGCAGTGAATTTTAACCTACATTTAATCTTCAAACTGATTAACTTTATTGATTTTTGAAAATATGCTCATTCTGAATTTGATGCCTGCAACACATAACATCATAAAAGATTCAGAGAATCCAGAGAAATTTCTGCCTTTCAGGGGCAAGGCTGAAAATCAACACTGGACGTCCATGAGCCCTCAGGCGACACTGCATTAAAAACCGACATGATTCTATAAAAGACGTCACTACGTGGGCCCAGAAAACCTTTTTTGGTCAACACAGTTTGTCGCTGCATCGACAAATGCAAGTTAAGACTCTGCTTCATTAATGCTGAACGGCATATACAGGTTTTGGAGCAACATATGCTGCCATCCAGGCGACGTCTTTTTCAGAGACGTTCCTGCTTATTTCAGCAAGAAAATGGCAAGAGACAATCTGCATGACTTTGTCGTTAAAGAGCTCAGGTACTAAACTGGGCTGCGTCCAAACCTGTTCTCCCGCTGAAAATGAGAGTGGTGCATTATGAAGCACAAAATATGACAAAAAACCCAATAGTGTCTTCAGTTTCCAAACTCTTGAGCGACTAAGAAAATGTAATCTATCACATTGGTAAACATGCTCTTGTTGCAGGCATCAAATTCAGAATGAGTGTGAACAATAAAGTTAATCAGTTTGAACACTGAATAGCTTGTGTTCATACTGTGTTCAATTGAATGTAGGTTGCAAAGTTTTTGCAAATCATTGCATTCAGTTTTTATTTGCATTTTACAAAATGTCCCAACTTTTTGGATTTGGGGTTGTTATTTACAAATTATGCATGAATGATATTTTTTAAACTATTAAAAAAAAAATCTCAAGTACCCCCTGCAGTATTCCAAAGTAAGTACTAGCACCCCCATTTCAGAAACACTGATTTAGTTGGATATGTTAGTCTTGTCTGCCTGACTCATTGATCCTTATTCTGACTGAGGTTTGTCTGAGTTAGAATCTGTGGCCCTGACAGTAGCTCTGAAATGTCAGTAGCCTTACTGCGCTGTGTATACTGGGGTTGTACTGTAGAGTGGCCTACTGATTAACCCAGATTGTAAAAATTTTTCCTTAACAGTGGTATCCATCGAGTTAGATTTATTGAGATAATATCGACATTTGTAATCAATGGTCGTCACCAGGCTTTGAAAACAACAGATACCATTAAAACATTTTGGCAGAACTCAGCTGTGTTGCCTCCCGGTGACTTGTAGTCAAAATCATTACATTTTTTCTGGGTTTTAATTGTTGTGGCATCGTCTTTTCGTCTTTAAAAAGAAGACTTGACATCCTAACAAACTTAAGAAAGCCAAACACTTGATAATTCTTAAATCAACAAAACCGAAACAGAAGAGATATCTGCTGCATAAGGCTAAAAGGAATGAAAATGCTTATGATCTCACTAGATCTTCAACACAGATATGCATCAAGAGTCCTGTGGCAAGAAAATAACACAAAGTTTCACATCACATGGTTTTGTTTTAGGGGTGTTTTTTTTTTTCTTCTGGTGTAATCCACAGTCTTTTACTCAATAAATATCTTCATGGTTGAGTCTTTCTAGTCCATAGGAATAAAACTATAATACAAAGAGAGATTTTGGTGGGCAGTAGAGTTCAGAGACAGCTACTGTAGATGCTGGATCTAAAGTCTAGGAATTTCTTTTGGATATGTAGTCTTATATGACGCCCCCCGGTCCTTCCCTTCCATTCGTTCAGTGGAATGTCCGTGATTATTGTCCTTGTTGGTCCCTGGTTTCCACCAATCCCCAAAACACGTGATATCCAAATGTCCTACGGTGTTGGTCAAAGAAACGACGTCTGGTTCCAAACAAGGTGATTCTGGAAACAGACGACTATCGTGTGACCTAGAAAGGAAGGAAAGAAAGAAAGATACATAGTCAGGAATCAGAAGAAAATTATGGCGGTGCTGTGAATGGATGCTGGGGATAAAAAGGGATTTGAGTCATTAATGATGACAAATAGTAGTAGTAACACTCTCAAAAGCAGTGCTATCTGACATGCAGTATGACAGAAACCACCAGGAGACGAGTGGAATAATTAAACCCACTGAATTTATTACAGCTGAGCAATCTTTAGCTAAGCAGGAGTGTAGCCTGCCACAAAAAATATATCGTTTAATAGGCATCACTTTGTTCAAGTTAGGGCTGCAGCTAAAGATTATTTTCATTATTGATTAATTTAAGGATTATTTTCTCAATTAATTCATATATTTGGGTCCTTGAAATGTCATTAAACAGTGAGAAATGCCCACCACAGTTTTCTTAAGCCAAGCTGTCAAATACTTATACTGCAGACCTGCTCTATATGAAAAGTAGGGCTGTGTGGCAACAATCTAGCGAAGCAATACGTATCATAATACAGGGGTTACAACTGAACATATTGTGATATATTGCAATACTGTAAGCAAGATATATTGTTAAGCTAATTTTAGGAAAACTGTCATAGTATAAAAACACACCAACTTGTGCATAAAATAGGAGTTGGAAAAAGTTTATTTGCAGGGGATGAGTGCTTATGACGCTGCTTATAGCCTGACTTTTCCTCTAAGGCCAGCAGGAGACTTTGGTGATGCCCTGAATTTTCCTCCGTTGCCATCAGATTGTGTGACATGTGGTTTTGATTGAGGTGTCTATTACCACTATAATAATTAGGCCTACTGGATGGATTGTCATAAATTTTAGTACGTTTCACTCACATCCCCTTCAGGATGAATTGTAATTGTTTTGGTGATCACTTAACTTTTTTTCATCCAGCACTAACACCAAGTCAAAATGTACATTTATCCAATACTCTGGTTCATGACTGATCTTGAAAACTAATTTCCATTCGGCTCAGCTGTGCTCTTTGTTTAGTGCTAATTATCAAATGTTGGCGTGTTGCTGACGTCAGCATTTAGCTCAAAATACCCCTGTGCCTATAGACTCATTCATGTTTTTGTTTCTGAATAATGATTTCCTTCAAATTGTGGCTATCTCATTAAAACAAACTCTTGTTTTGCTGCTGCACATCAAGCGATAGCCTATCTGTCAAAAGTGTGACAGGTGCAAGGTGTGCATATTCCCAGCTGGCGTGTTTATAATTCAAACATCTGCGGTGTTATACAGAGAAAGTGAGAAGACAGTGAGCTGCTAGAAGTCAGATGTAATGCAATGTACATCATGCTCAATGATTTCCATGCAAACAGGGGAATATTATTATTCATGATGGCATACTGCTGGCATAAGTATTCTCAGACATTTTCATGAATATTAATCTGAGAGATTGAAAGATGCAGTTTGTACTACTCTCACTTTAAGCATGACTCTAAAAATACTCTGCGAGGTGAATGTTGTTCCTTGTTGGTTTGCCCTTTAAAAGTAGAACACAAGTAACTTTTTGACTTGCCCTCAGATGTAGGAAGCACCGCAAAACACACACACACACACACACACACACACACACGCACACAAATAAACACAGGTGGTGCTGTGTTAATATTTGCACATTACTGTCATTCAATTAGCAGTTGGCAGGGTCTCACCACTTTAACCAACAAGGGGTTTACCGCACACAATCAGTCTTCTAAGCAATGCAATTCTAATATTTTGGGGAAGTGTGATTTTTATGCAGCTTAGAGCTGCAGCTGAAGACACTGCGCTCGCTGTTTGGGGAGCCACATTTTAATTTTCACCTCTGTGTGACAATCCTCCGGAATCATGGGTGTGAGAGAGCGTATGGAAATTATCTGGTGTTGCTATTGTTGCAGCAGCAGGCTGCTGACATACATTCATACACTGAGTTGAGGCAAACATTTTTAGTGACGGTTTCCAGCAGCAACGTTCTACCGGCAGAAACGTGTTGAATTTACTCTGCTGGTCCAATTATCAACCAGTAAATGCATTTACAAGCACAGTTATATTGAATATTGTTGTATTGATCATTTCTACATAGACAGTTTGTGTGTTACTCATGTTCTGAGCTCAGTTTTCTTTCTCATCATAGAAAAAAAAATTACCCGGCCTCTTCAATCTGTGTAAAAATAAACAAAACTTTACACTTTTAAAATATATGCAGTGCACACGTCAAAGTCTAATTTGCATGTAGGTGATATGCCAATTGTTCTTCTTTGACATTTGTCATCATCAATCATCAGGTGACTTTCGTCGTAATGGTAACAAAATTAACACATAGTTAATGTTGTGATATGGTTGCAGTTTGTTTGGGTTGAGGCAAAAAAACTACTTAGTTAGTTTTAAAAATAAAATTGCGGTTTCATTTATAATAAATATGTTACCTAAGTTATGATGCGACGCTTGTAACATTATGTGACTTAAATGCACAATATTTAAGTTCTTCCACTAGGGGTCTCTCTCAAATTACATCAATAACAAAAGATGTCGTTTTATGACACTGTGAAGTAGCATGGCATCATGGGAATTGTTTTTATCACTGTTAAACCACCACCATTGTTTAAGAAAATCTATCTGTGGTGACTCAAGCAGGATTCATGTAGCTGTATTACAGTTTTATTCGTGTTATGTACAGTTTTATTCATGGTTATACTATGAATTATGTTGACTATTGGTTTTACACGGGACATTAACCCCAGCCTCCTGGCTGAAAGTCCTGTGTTTGTTTGACTCATCCATCCACCCCACCTCCTCCATTCACCGACTTTCTCGCTCTTTGATGGGAAGATTTGATTAATCACCTGCATGCAAAACTTTTGCATATGCACTGCACAGACTGCAGATTGAAGACATTGGGCTGAATGAAAACATAATAGATATACAAATAAGAATACATTTTCAACGCAGGAGCAACTTTGAAAGGTAATTTCATCTCATACTTGAATGGGATAAAAGAATTTAGACGTGCAACATTAACAGAGTAATACAAAGCAAAACTAAAACCTGTATGTGGCAGCAGAAACAAACGTGTGTAGCAAAGCGAAACCTTATTGAATCAATTAGCATGCCGTGGTGTTGTGGGTGTCACAGTGGGGGTTATCAGTGAGTAAACACAAAGGGAATCAGAAGAAGAAGGCAGCTCCGCAGGGTTTGATGCTTAAGCTGCTGCAGGATGAAAGTCCACACTTGACTGGTCAGCTGTAGGTTCAAAGACCCATTGACTCCACCTTTGATGGAGAGCTACACACACACACGTGTATGTGTGTGTATCCCATACATAAAAAACTAAGTATCTCTGAATTTTCTGTTTTAAATACAATGGTCTTTTCTGATTCTTGGTGACTTTGATTGAATTATATTATTTCAGGTTTCAATGTTGCTCTAAATGAGCAAATTGCACAGTCAGTGTCAGCCTCCAGCGATGTCTTAATGGACGATAAAAAACAAATCAATCACCAATAGAATGATTTAGCGCCTCTATTCAGGCTATCCATCGACTAAACGTCTCATGCTGTCTTTCAGCCTTTTAAACACTAGTTATTCACACTCTGTTGTTGAATGACAATATGAGGTTGAGAACAAAAATCTAACACACAGCTTGGTTCAATTTCAGTGTTTTTTTTTAAAAAGCAAATTAAAACCATGAGCCCTAATTGGTCTTAAAACAATTGCAAATGCACAAGTTAATATAACTAAATAAGATACCTCAAGAGACATTTCCATATATAAAGCACTTGATTAAAGTGGATTTGAAGAATAGGCTGAGAGTACAGCAACTAAAGAATCTACAAATAGACCCTCTAATAGATGGGAATTCAAATAACTTTTTTTGCAGTCACAAAAACATTAAAGTGCTGCCTGTAATGCTTTGGGGGAGTGGCTCATGGCGATGCTCTGAATGTGATTATTTTGCACCAAACAAACAGAGACAAGGAGTTGTTGCTACTCATACGCTTTCTACCCCACCTAAGACCCACCCCTTTTTGCTCTGTGCTCCAATAACAGCTGAGTAAGCTTAGTAACCGCGGGAACCTCAGTCAACTTTCTTCTTTATTGCTTCCTTTACTTAGAAATGCTACGTGCTGGGCTGATCTATGTTGAAAAGAAAACCAAATTTTGAAGATGGTTAAAAGATGTTGCTGTGGTGGGTGAGGCTGAGTGACCTGTAAAAGCTACTTATACAGTATGTAGTCACATCTTAAATGCACAATATGTAAGTTCTGCCACTAGAGGTTTCACATGTGAACAATCACAAAAGCATGAAAAATCATTTGTATTCACTGTTAGTCAACTACCATTGTGATGAAAATCTAACATAACTCAGGCAGATATGTTCACATACAAGGTAATGTCTTTAACTTTTATTCATGCTACGTTTAGAAATGTTTGCCAAGCATATCTTGTGTTTTCCTGGAAGTGATAGCAGCTAACGGCTAGCAGGGAATGCACCGTTACCTTGAATTTATTACAGGTTTCTCAGAGTTTGCTATGCTGTAAGTACACCACAAAATATATGTCATTTTTAAACATTTTAATGTCAAAAAGTTACATATTTTAGCTTCGAGCTAGCTAATGTTAGTAATACGCAAGTTTTAGCTACATCTGATAGCTAATGTTAGCAAAACACTCGCTAACTAGCTAGTTAAGACCGTGTCGAGAAGGGAAGCCTATATTTACGAGATTTGCCATTGCGACTAGTACAAATCTCTTGAGAGTTCTGTACTACTTTTGTACTATAATAATAATAACATTAGCTAACTTGAGATGTGACTATACAGTGAATATGTTGCTTTTACAGGTCCCCCAGCAACATCTTCAAACCATCATCAAAACTTTTTTTTTTCAACATTGATGAGCCTAGCACATAGTAGATCTAACAGGAAACAGGAAAGGCAAAAAGTTGACGGTAGTTCTACCGGTTACCAAGCTTGCTCAACTGTTACTGGAGCACAGAGGAAAAAAAGGGGTGGGGCTTAGGAAGGGTCATTGACTACAGGCAGCAACTGCACTGTTCTGTTCTGTATTTTTATCATTCATTTTTAATGCATTCACCTCAGTATTGTAGTGAAATGTGAGCTATACCTAACAATTTCCAACCCTAGCTTGGTTCCTGTTAATAGTGAATATTTTGTGCCTTTTATTTCTTCTCTTTTTGATCCCATAAGGTTTGTTTGACTCCTGTTGCCTTAATAATATAACTAGTTGGTACCTCAGATTGTTGAATTATGATTTTATGAGTAATACTCTTACTATTTAATACTTAATACTTTTCTAAAAATTACTTCATGTATGTTGATCTGTTGCCCCTGACATACGGCATAACTAGTAGCAAATAAATTGTCCCTTCTTGGGATCAGTGAAGGAGTCTGAATCTAAATTAGTGATCTCATAGAAATTTTAATTGTGCCTATGAGCTGTCCTTCACTTACAGAATGAGTCTGGAGGTCAAAGCCAGTCACAGTCCAGGAGAAGAGTGCGTAATGAGCTGCTGCTTTAGTAAATCAGGAGCTATATAAATGCACATCGTGCCCCCCCAAAAGGACCCTGGTACAGGAAAATTGGCTCAAAAGAAAGAAACAAAAGCACACAGTGGTACAGGTTACATTTCAAGCTGCAAGTCATTATACAGCATATTAAGGCTAGAATAAATATTTTTCACACAATTATGGTTCGGTAAATTTAAGGCCTGAAATCTCCCTCAGACAGCTATCCATCACCGAGCGTCAACACATCCTGAACAAGCATCATAACACCTGCCAAGCGGAGAGGCTCTGTGCTTCTTTTGCCTTCTGTCTGCTGATTGATAGGAAGTGAAAAGCCGGAGCTGCCAGGGTTATAATTCCTGACATTACCAGCAGGACTATAAAACTAGCTGCTGCAGGACACGCAGAGACAGAAGGACCAACCGGAGTTGTCCGAGAGGAGGCCTGCAGGGTGTCAACACGTCTGATTTATTGATGTGACTTCATCATGAGGTGAAACGACACCATCATTTTTTATCAACAATGCCACCGCTGGACATCAGAGTAATGTAAAATATATGAGGCGTGTAACTGCAGCTGAGGAGTAGGTCACACCTGTATGTATATTATGTTTCCATTCTGATAAAATATTAACTAAAAATAGTCACCTTTATGTTACCACTGATATAAAAAAAATATGCAATATAAGGAAAATATTTTGCAGCGCTTTAGACTTACACTTAAAGCTTGATTTGGGCCTTTCTGGCTACTTGAGGGCAGTGAAACAAGCTGTAAATACAACACTTGCATATTATATAAAGTTGTTGTATTATATTGCCATTTAAAGTTGTTGTGGCAACCATGTTAGCTAACAGGTGATTATTTATACATCTATCAGATATCTTTGTTTATAGAAAACTTTTCAAGACTGAAGTTACACAGTAAGGAAGGAATCAAAATCAACAATGTATGAAATATTTTGATTTTATATATAAAATGGATACCTGTAAAATTATTCAAGTAAGATGATGATTTAAAAGATATTTTCTTAATTAAGCAGAAAAACTCGCCAGACCTTGTTCCTTGTAGCTTTAGCTCAGGGCTCAACAATAACGATCGTCTGCTTGCTTGGGGCAAGAAAACTACCACAGAGGGCTAATAAATCTAGCAACTTACTTGCAAGGTCGGGTAAGTGGTAAAAAATAATAAATTTATTAAACTATTTTGATAACTGATGAATCATTTAAGTAATATTTTATGGAAAAATGCTGTTTTCAGCCTTTCAAATATGGAGATTCACTGCTTTTTTCTGTTTATTATCATATTAAACTGAATATCTTTGGGCTTTAGACTGACAAAACGAGACATCTAAAGACACATTGGATTTTGAAAACTGGTACGGACATTTTTCCACCATTTTCTGACATTTTATAGATATTGTTATTGTTTGATAACTGCTAATAAATAAAACAATTTGAACAGGGACAAGTAAAAATCGACTTTTGGCACGTAGATTTTTGAGGAGATCAAGCTTCAGGCTTTTTCTGCAGTGCGACCCGAAACAAACTGTTAAGTTGCAGCTGAAAGACAATAAAATTCATCATAGAGTCAGGTGACATTTTTCTGCTACGGTTTCACTTGCATTTAGTTATTTGATCCATTTTAGTTACACAAATATTGATTTGTCCCTTCAGTTGCTAACCCCAACTCATCTAATGACTCAGGTGATGCGAGCACGCACCATCTGAGATAAAAATCATGATTTTATTGCATATTTTATTATTGACAATGGAAATTTGTCTGCATCAGTAAAATTTTGTTGAAATGCTGCTTGTTTGATGTAAAGCTAGAGAGACAGGGCAAAACCCCAACTGATTCAGCACCATGGACAGAGTCAGCAGCCACTGAACTAACAACTGCAGGGGGAGTAGGGAAGGATTCACCAGAGACCCCATGATTCAATATTATCATGATTTCACAATCACAATAAAATATTATTGCCACTTTAAACATTTAGCGATATTCTGAGTATTGTCATTATTTCTTATTCAATTTATTGCAGTTTATTAGCTTTATTCAACTGTAATTTATGTCCCCAGAGGAAAACTTTGTTATTGTCTGCTAATAAAAGAGATAGCTAGGTGCTGGGCATCTCTGTATCAATACAATATTGCCACATTAAATATGGCAGTATTCTGCTGTATCAATCAGTCTCTCATTCCTAAGGGAGAGTGTGTATTTTTGCAAAGGCCTTTTGTTTTCTGCCGGGCTGTTGGACAAATGGCCCTCTGGTCCAGCGGGACATTTTTTGGACGACTGGAGTTTCAGAATAATGGGCCGTTGTAACAATGGGCAGTCACTGAAAAGACTTGGTCTCAGCTACATAAAATGCTGAGATTCCAGGTTGGTTAAATAAGCTAGCAGGCATTTTCAAACCTAAAAGTCTTGTGACTGACTTGCAATTTGCCTCGGGGGCGTGAGGGGGTTGCTTATTTTGGTGTGCATCAGTCTCTAAAACCATTTTTAGCATCCTACATTTTAAAATGCATTTGATTTGTTTGAAAATGCGCTCTATAAATAAAGTTGCACTGATGGATTAAAAAGATCACTTGGACTTCACCTTCAGACTAAACTTGTGACTTGACTGAGCTCTGGCATATTATATTAAAAAGGAATGTATAAAAATATGTCTTTTATTAGCTAAAGGTTAAGTTGCAGGATAGGTTTGTTTTGTTTTTGTATTTCCAAGTAATTTTGAAAGAAACAATGCCGCTTCACCAACACAATACTCATGAACCAGAGCTGGGTGCTTTGTAGAGCCCTCTATTTATTTCTCAGAATGATGTTAACTGACCAGGAAGCTCGGGTACAGAGCCCTCTAGCATACACAGCCTGTCCCTTGCCGGCTCTCTGTGGGAGGCAGCAGGGCCACGAGCATGGAGCGACCCCCGCTGACTCCCAAATCAAAAAAGAGTCAAGGTTCTGAAGGGTTCTACTAGCCACCTGGACCCCTGCTTGTCTGTGCCTCTGTTTCTGCTTTCCCGTGGCTGTGTGAGAGGGCATGAATTATTAACCCGGCTAAAATAAAAAGCTCTGCTTCGTCCAGGCCTCCTGTAGCCATGAATAATGGAAGAGGCAGCTCAACTACAGGCGTTTGGTGAGTCAAACACTGGGGCCGTGATGGATGGCTAAGGGCCCACTGCATCCCCCCTCCCTCCCCCTCCTCACCTACCATCCACTTCAGGTTTACCACACCCTGAAACCCAAAACACACGTCCAGATAACCTCTATTAATCTCTGGAAGTGCTACAGCTTGAGCCCTCCTGCCCTTCCTCGGCACATCCCACTTGACGATTTGGCATCCTGGAGGGATTTTTGTTTGTTGTTTGTTTGTCTTTCTCCTGCCTTTGCTCGCCTTTGTTTTGCCTCTCGCTAGCACTTTTGAAGTCATATGCAAGCCTGCTCTGACTGTTCAAAGGCAGGACCCGGCTCAAGCCCGCTCTCTCTTACCCTTAATGCTAAAACAGCAAGGATGAGATGGATGCATGCGAGCTGGCTTTCTCCTCAGCTGCCCCTGAGGCTGCATTTACCCAATTTGGACCAATGAACTCACTGGAGTACAATCACACTGTTAATTAAAAAAAGTGATAATTGAATTTTCCATTTGTAAAGTTGTCTTGTGTTGTATGCAGCCATGTCTCATTTCACACTTAAACCACCAACAGAGAATTGAGTCTCAAGATAATACTGTTTTTTATATTATTTTGTCTATTTATAAACACATTGTTCTTTTCTCAACAGAAAGTTTAGTTGCATTTTATTTTACAGTATTATAGGTAGTGACAAACTGTACTGTATGAAAATAGAGAAAAAATAGAATTAACATGTTCTTTATTTATTATGAGAGGGTAACAACAGAACTGTATTATTTCCCACTGTTAGACCCTTATTGGGACTTTATTCGGTATGGAGGACATTACAACAGAACTGCTGTAAACTAAAGGTTCTGTGTCCCACTGTCAGACTGTTATTCATCCCCTCCAGGATTTCACTGACTTTATTTGGGGATTATTGCAGCTTAAAATGAATGATTTCACAGCAGCTTCTCTAAAAAAAATTGTGATCCATGTTTTTAGCTATTTTTTGCAATGAAATTGTAGGAGAAAGTGAAAATTGCCCCCCAAAAAAGCTTTTTTTTATATTTTATAAATCAATAAAAAAAATCAAAGGCAACTTGTTCCTGTGAAAATAAAACTGCATTCTATTGTGAGTGTTCTTCAAAATGATGAAAAAAAACAAACTGAGAGAGCATTGTTAATAATAACGACAATGCCTGTAACAAAATTTTAAAAAAGAAAAAGAAAACAAATAATAAAACACTGAGTCTGTTCATTGGGACGAACATTATTACGTTTGCACAGAGGACTGCTATGTCTCACGGGGAAGCTACAATGATTGGTCAGATTTGCTAAAAAGTTGCAGCGATTGGACAAAAATGCAAGGTCATGCAGAATCTGCAGGGAATGACTGAACTGTTGCGCTCGCACCATCAGAACTTCCTGGAGGGACTACTTATTAGACTTTATTAGAGAGTAATTTGGGACACAATACAACAGAACTGCACCGTAAACTAAGTGTATTATTTTCCACTGTTAGACCATCATTAGACTTTTTTTAGAGGGTAATTAGAGACACATGAGATAAGATTAGATAAGATGTACCTTTACTGAACCCCCTTGGGGAAATTCGAGAATTCGATTTCAACAGAACTGCAAACTAAAGTGCATTATTTCCCTGTTAAACCCTTATTAGACTTTATCAGAGTGTAATTTGGCTGTTTCTATGTTCAGGATAAACATAATTTGGGGAACATTACAACAGAACTGTACTGTAAACTAAAGTGTATTGTTTCCAACTATCACTCACAGACAAAATCTTCCTCTACCTCTATAATTTTGGCCTTTACTTGGTGCTGGTTCATGTACTGTTTTTAAATGGGGAAACAGTAGATGTGTTATTTCACTTTACTTTACTGTGCAGTTCTGTTGTAATGCGTCTATAATTACCATCTATTCAAGTCTATAAGGGTCAAATAAATAGTTTGCTGTCTACAGTAATACTGTCCAATACAGAACACATTTTTCTATTTTTCTGTCAAATTTGATACAAAGTAAGGCTTGTTAGGTCTTATTAGTGTACTGTAAAATAAAGTGTGACCGAAAGTTTATTTCTGATCTTATTAATGACATGCAGTATATATTATTTTCTTTTTATTATTCAAGTGAATCAATCTGACACATGTCCTTTCAACCCTGTAATTCAGATTTTTCTGAAATTATGCAGTAGGTCCATGCACAAACACGGCAAATGTCTTGTTGCATAAATTAATGTGACATGTCATGTATATTCATGAATAATTTTGACACTAAATATTCTGTTTTGTAGTTAGGCTCTGTCGTAAAACAAGCTCAGATCTCAGCTTGTGATGAAAACCCTGGAAATATTTAATTATTATTACTGAGATAGCATTGCCATCACAGAATAGGCGTCAAACTACAGTAATTTATGAGTGCAAATCATTTTTTAATCAAATATGCTAAATTACAATTCAGCTGCCCCAGTGTGTCAGTCTAAAATCACAAGCTTGACAAAACAACCCCTATAAATGTCATAAAAGAAAATATCGATAAGGACTTTTACTTATAACTTTAAATACACTTTCACTTTATTTTTAATGACACTTAACAGCAGCTATATGTACAATAAATTATTAAGACATGAATAGATTTGTCTCAGGTCATACACAAAAAGACAATTAAGTCTTATACACACTCAACATGGATGGCTGTATTCCTAATTAAAGATCTGGCCCATCATTAAATATCTAATCTTCATTAACTGAAGTCTGCATTCACTCTCCAGGGAAGCAATAATGAACGAAAGGCGCCAACAGCGTGCTGGTTTTGGCCAAAACGTCTCTTGAATCTAAGCTTTCACCTGTGTTCAACTAGTTTGAGCCAAAGAAAAAAAAAAAGCTACATTTTTGGCTTTTAGATCTGGTCTGTTTCATGTTCACACAGGCTTTTTACATACGAACCAAGAGCTGTAATTTATGTGTAATTCAGTTTTGTCATCATGCATCATCAGAGTTACAAATACTCATATGGGGAATTCAAATTCTGGAAACTGACAGAAAGCCATGCATCACATTACTGCACCAGAGTTATCTCCTGTGATGAGCTCACACAGAAATAACTGATAAGAGCTTTGTAGTAGCGGTCTCCCCCAGTCATCCAGATGAGTTATCAAGCTGCAAATGTTGAATTTAAATGTTTTACCAGCACCAAAGTCATCAAAATGTTTGGTTGTTGTGTGCACAATACGTCAGAATTGATATTCCACTGGTCGACTTAACAGGATCACGACTGTTTCAGAGCAATCGGCGGCAAATATGGCTGCAAGCTGTTAAACGTGTTGACTGGACTGAGGATGTGATCAAAACTGCTCGTGTTTGCAGCGCCCATTGACAAGCTGCTGTGGTCCGCCACACTTCTGTCGCCAAACTGTGCGCGCAGCTTGCTCAGTGTTTGCAAACTGTAAAAGGGCCGATATATAAAACCACGAGTCGAGCTTGTACAGCACAGAAGCACTGACGAACATGTGGGATTGGAACAGAGAAGGGGGCGGAGCTTTAAGTCACCTTAAATGTTAACACGTTAGAGTTGTAACATATTTTCTTTTGATGTGTAAATGTCATCGTGATGACATCACATCGGCATGTGGACAGTGTAGTTCTAACAGCCCATGCTCAGCAGAAAGACTTAGTACTTAAGCTTTTGAAATTGTGATAAAATCGTACACTCACCAGCCACTTTATTAGGTACACATTATTGGGTTGTTCCCCCTTTTGCCTTCACAACTGCCTTAATTCTTCTTGGCATAGATTAAACAAAGTGCCGGATAATTTCCTCAGAGATTTTGGTCCATATCGACATGATACTGCAGATCCATGAAGCCCATTCCACCACATCCTAAAAGTGCTCTATTGGATTGAGATCTGGTGACTGTGGAGGTCATTGGAGTACACTGTCATGTTCAAGAAGCCAGTTTGAGATGATATGAGCTTTGTGGCATGGCGAGTTATCCTGCTGATGGACAGGGTCAGCAACAATACTCAGGTAGGTAGGCTGTGGTGTTTAAAGGATGCTCAGTTGGTACTAAGGGGCACAAAGTGTGCCAAGAAAATTACCATTACACCACTACACCACCACCACCAACCTGAACCATTATAAGGCAGGATGGATCCTTGCTTTCATGTTGTTTACACCAAATTCTGACCCGACCATCTGAATGTGGCAGCAGAAAGCAAGACTCATCAGACCAGACAACGTTTTTCTAGTCTTCTTTTGTCCAATTTTGTTGAGTCCATGCAAATTGTAGCCTCAGTTTCCTGTTCTTAGCTGACAGAAGTAGCACCCGGTGTGTTCCTCTGCTGCTGTAGCCCATCTGCTTCAAGGTTCAACGTGTTGTACGTTCAGAGATGGTCTTCTGCATACCTTGGTTGTAACGAATGGTTATTTGAGTTACTGTTACCCGTCGGGCCATTCTTCTCTGACCTCTGGCATCAACAAGGCATTTTCGCCCAGAGAACCTCTCACCTCTCAATATTTTCTCTTTTTTGGACCATTCTCTGTAAACCCTAGAGATGGTTGTGCATGAAAATCCCAGTAGATCAGCAGTTTCTGAAATACTCAGACCAGCCTTACTGGCACCAACAACCATGCCAGTTCAAAGTCAGTTAAATCACCTTTCTTCCTCATTCTGATGCTCGGTTTGAACTTCACCATGTCTACATGCCTAAATGCATTGAGTTTCTGCCATGTGATTGGTTCATTAGATATTTGCATTAACAAGCAGTTGAACAGGTGTACTTAATTAAGTGGCCAGTGAGTGTATATCAACACTATAGCAAAGTACGGCAGTTTGTCTGGACGCTTTTGTGCTGCAGCCCAGCTGCACCAGATCTTCCTGGAAATGGACAAAGAACTTCCTTTTTCAAGCCGTCTCTGTCTGGTTGTTCAGTCTGCACCAGAGTTAAATTGACAGGTTTCACATCAGACTAAATGAACTGAGCCAAACAGGCAAATATACCAGAAATGGTTAGGTACAGATCAGGTGCTTAAAAGCAACCTAAAAATACACTGATATTTCAGTGTGTCTTGTTTTTGGTTTGGTAGCAGCTTCACCAGAGCTTTTTGCTCTATCTCACAGTGCTGCCTGTTCTCTCTCTCACAGCTGTGCACAATTAGCCGGTGAGCTCCCTGAATTGACTACACAATCTACTTGGCTCTACAAAATTAGCAAATTAAGTAAAAATACGATCAAATGAGTGTAGTAAGACTTCCACAACACAACGCAAAATGTAGCTAAATAGATAGCTGAACTTAACTCACCCCCTTCTACTGTTGTAAGCCGATCGCTTCAAGAAACACTTCAGTGCCTCTCCCCTGTGAGTCACATCTTCCTCTCCTGCTGCCTCCTACTCTGCCTGCTCTGCTCTCATCTGAAGTTGATAAAAGAAATCTTCTCCAGTGCTCTCTTTAGCTCTTCTTTCTTTCTTTTTTCAAACACTTATCCAGCACTCCTCTATTATTCTAGGGTCACATTTTGTTACAGCTATTATCCAAGGCCATGAATTTTAGAGTTGTTTTTCATTGCTTCTGATCTGTGACTATTAAGTGGGAGCATCTGTTATCTGCCCACCAGTATGTTGTGAATTAAACCCACCTTGGTTGTCTTAACTTTGTTTCCTGTACTGCAGCTCCATCCTTTGAGGTCTGGCAGCACTTTACACTCTTCTCCATCCATGCAGGGATGCATCTGGCACCACCACTTCTGTGCAACTATGGAAGCTGTGAGGAAAAAGAAAGAAAACAGTAAACAGTACTGGAGGCAATTAAAGGGGACCTTTTATGCTCATTTTCAGCTTTATATTTTTATTCTGGGATTCCACTAAAGTAGCTTTGGATGATTCACAGTTCAAAAACTTTATTTATGCACTTTGTGCAGCCCCTCTGTCTGAAGCTGTTTTAGTCTCTCTATAAGGCCTCCTCTCCCTGAAAGCCCACTTTCCTTTGATTTGCCAACCTCTCGGAAGCCTGCTGAAGCAAGCCCCAGGAAGAGCACTGGGCTTTGAAGCCAATTTAACATAGTGGCCCAACGGTGTAATGATAACATCATGTGATGCTCTACGGCCCAAAAAGACTTTTTTCCAATAAGCTTACATTGTGAAAGAAGTGGTTGGAACACGGTTGATCTTTTGAGCCTCACAGCCCCTGAAATGATTCGTTTCACTATCAAGATTTGATCCATTTGGTCCAATAACATTAGGAGAGATGACAGACACTGCCGAGTGCTGGCTACTACAACTTTATTCACCAATTCTGGTGAAACTGGGTTATATTTAATGGAGAAAATATTTTCTCAACTTCCCTGTGATACTACCCTGCTGCAACTTTCAGCTATTTACAGCTCAGCTCAGTTTCTTCGTGGACACTCGTTGTTAGCAGTTAGTTAGTGAGCTGGCTAGCTCAGAGATAGGTCTGGCTATGTGAGGCATATGGTAGCTTAAGTAACTCAGCATAGAAAATAGCAATATGTGACACTGAATTTATTTAATTTACTGTTTCAGACCACAAATGAGATAAGGATCAGGTTGGAAAAACGAGAGAAGCAGCTGGAGTGTTTCTGGGAATTGATTACTGTACACAAGCACAAAACTTTCATAACTTTATTTACTAATTTTGATTAAACCAGATGATATATCAAGGAGAAAATATTTATGGTTTTCCCACTGCTATCCCCCAGCTGCTCTGCCTCAACTTTTGGTGATTTACTGAGCTTCCTGATGGATAAAGCTTTACTTGTTGTAAAGGAGCAGTATCAGTTAGCTACTTCAGCAAAGAGTAAAGATACCAGTTCATCAGAAACTCTGTAATTCACTGAGAGTTGAGCAGCCAGAGGACATAAAAACTAGAAAATATGAAACTCTTTCACAACCAAAGAAGCACTTTTTATGAGACATGCTGAACATGAATATAATCCTGAGCACAGCGGTCGAATGAAACAGTCCAAGTGGGTGGGCGTGCTGGAGCACATAAAGTAATCCACAACATCTTGACTTGTCATTGAACATAGAAAAAGTCTTGCACTCAGAAGCAAACCTGAGCATTTTGCTCACAGGGTTTACTTTTACATACTGTACGTTTATCTAAATATTGTTATATATACAGTACATATAAGAGAAAATGAGGGAAAGCATCATAGGTCCCCTTTAACAATACGCTGTTTGAAAGTGTAGCACTGTTCTGCCCCGACTGAAGCAACAAGAAGTGCCTTTTGGTTTCTATTTTCATCACAGTGATTGAAGAGAGCGTCTTTTGATCTCGGGCTGACGGAGGAGACCCGTCAGTCCTGCCTCCTCGGTTGCGTTTTCAGGTCTGAATTACAGGGCGTGGGTCAATGTCAAGCCGGCGAGCGCTGCGAGCAGGTGCGTGCAGTGTGAGGAGGGCGGATGTTTGTATGTAGGAGGGGTAATAAAGCGTGTGGCAGAGGTTGCCGTGTCAAGGTCTTAAGTTGCTCTGAGGAGGCCTACGGGGGAGAAACAGCTTCCCCTGACATTTCCAAAGTGAAAAGAGAACTGTCAAAATCGCGGAAGCCCCTGTCAGAGCCATTACAGCGAAAAGAGGAGATAGGGATCGATTCACCTGTAACTGAGGCCACTTTTGACATGATATTAAATGACCCAGCCTTCTGTCTACGCCGCTCAGCACAAGGTCTGATATAACCTCGACAACAGAGAAGTGAATGAACTGGTGGGCGATTTGATTTTGAAGATTATAAAGCCTCCGAGACACAACAGCAGGATCATGAAAATCTCAACTTTTTTTCCCTCTCCTTTCATACAATAAATCTCCCATGCCCAAATAATCAGTGAAATAAGCACCAGAGGCACAGCGACAGGTGTGACAGTCTTGCACCGTACCGCATTTCTCCCCTAATCAGAAGTCAGTCTGAAATCATTACCACAACTATAATGAGAAGCCCTGGCATACCGTCTACACAAGATGGAGCCGCTCTTGTTGTTCCCGCCACCTGTCCAGGGAAGCAGGAGCATTTGACAGTCTGGGATCTCTCCTCGATCTTGTTCTTGTTGCAGCACCGGTGTGCAGCAATTACCTCGCAGGTTCCCGCTTTCACATGAACTGAAAACACAAAAATACATACAACGGTTAGAAACTGCATCTGACTCTGCAACAGTCATTCCACTTTTATGTTGTTTAATCACCAAATCACCATAGCGACACAGGTGATGGTACACAGGTGATTTTTTTTGTTGATTATGGCTTGTGTTATTCATTATTTTATCAAATAAATCCAATGCAAAGATCAAAAACCGACAGCAGCATCAGCATCTTCTAATTCTGACTTCTTGATAACAGATGATTACCTGCTTCTCATGGCTTGATATCAATAAGATTAAAAAAAAAACAGTCTTGAACAACAGAAAAGTTGTTCAATTGCTAATGCAAGTAGTCAGTTGGATCTTTTATACATGAAAAAATATGGAAAAAAAATACTATACTACTTCCAAAACTTCCCAAACTCCCATGACATGAACAGCAAAAATGAGTCAACAAATTACAGCAGCAGAAACTACAGTAAGATATATTTTATATACAGTACTAAACAGTATTTGAATCATACACAGTGGAGTCATTTAATTTGTACAGTAATTTGAAAAGCATTTGAAACAGCTATACTGTATTTTTCATTACTTTACATTCATGTCTTCAATATACAGATGTCACTTAGCTGGAAATCTGCATGAGAAATAAAGATAAAGAAAGATTTTTCCGGCTATAATAATAATAATCCACTCATAGCTATCAATGTGACTCAAGCAGATGTGAGATTTCCACTGTATTTAAAAAAGAAGTTAATATAACCTGTAGTTTATGCACACCTGAGGGTAAGAAAGGCTAAGATGTAGTGATCAAAGATGGATGAGTTAATATATCATAGCTCTGACATCACTGACATCACTACTACAGCAACAACAAAGGACAATGTTAGAGATTCATGTTTATTCAATGTTTATCTTTTCGATTAAAGTTCATGAAAGCGCTTCACAAACATACTTTGACTTTTATAGAGCATTTTGCCAAAGAATTGTGAAATGCTTTGACATAATCTGTCAAAGCAGATGTTATTATAGTCAATATTTATAGTGCATTCACGGACATAAATCTTAAGAATGACAATAAATGTTGTTTTCATTTTGTAAAAAGGTTAAGTAACTGATAACTAAAAAGCTGGGCACTGTATTTTTTTGCAAACATCTCCCAAACAGGAGGAAAAAGTGCATTTGTTTGGAACTATTTTTATGTGTGGATAAATACACATTATTGAATATATACAGCACCAGTTCTGTGTATATGGAATTGTTTGGAACTTTAAACTCAGTTAATGGTTATTTCACTATTAATAAATGATAATAATGTTTACTAATTGTTTGTAATGCTACAGTTTACATTACTTGAGATGTTGTGTGCAACACTAAAATAGTTAACTAATGTAATCAGAATGTCATCTATAATACAAAACATAATTTTTCTTTTATATGACACATACTAATGGTAAAATAACAAATAATAGTATCACTAATACTTGGTATATTTATTTTGGCAAACATTTATTATTTTTTCATTGTTTCATTGATCTTTCATTAACTATCAATTTACCATTTATTAATTCTGGTTATTTTAAAGTGCTTTCTGTGTTTATATGTTTTCTTTTTTGGAACAAAAATAGAAGTCTGTGGCAGAGTGGAATAAGATCAGGCTTTAGATTCACAAACAATGCTTTTAGTCCTTTTTGTTTGTTTGTTTGTTTTTTGGTCTTCCCAGAGGTTTTTGTTGACATTTCACTGTAGTGCTTTAAATAAACTTCAGAAAAATGCTTGAGCAAGTATTTGTATGAAATCATGACCTTTAAACTAATAGGAAAATACACATATTTGCTTTCCTGCTGGGAGTTAGATGAGAAGATCCCTCTCATGTCTGTGTAGTAAATATTAGGATATGTCAGGAGGATGTTAGCTTAGCTTAGCACAAAGACTGGACACAGGGGGAAACAGCGATTGAGTAATTTCTCGGCACAGTCTTGTTTCAAACATCAGAACAGAACGGCTACTTGAAATCCAGGTCATCTCCCAGGTGGAGGAGCCCGGCTTTGAACCCCAGCGCAGCCCCACCTGTCCACGTATCCTTGAGCAACAGACTTAATCCACTGACCCTCCACCCCTGCCAGAGGACGAAAAGAGAATACCTCCATCGGGAACTATTAATGTAGTTACATAACATCAAAAACACACATACTTTGAGAAAATGACTTGATTAACATCACTAAACTGCTTATTTACGCAAAAGAACATTATAATATCAATTACAAGGGCACTGTTTTCACTGCCATTAAGTTGGATCAAACATCAATACCGCTCTCTCTTTTATATTCATTACTTTTCTGCATAGACTCATCGCCATTCTGAGCATGTTTGTGTATTTACACGTAACAATCAGGATTGGATGGATGGGTGAAAGTGAAAAAAATCAAGAAGCATTTGAAAAGTTTTGACATTCCTTTCAGATAAGCCTTAATTATGCCTGTAAAGATTTTCAATTTGGAACTTGACTTGAAAATAGATTGCAGCGAGTCTCCATCTTCCCATTAGCCAGCAATCCAAAAATCTCATCTACAACATTAAAAACATTTTGCTTCCAATCAATAAGGTGCTATTCACATTCCCACAAAAGGCAAGACAACAACTGCCGATTGAGTGCTTTTCACTGAGCAGAAACTTACTGATGCAAAAACAGGTCAGGCTCCATGCCCTTGATGTGATTATCTTTAAGCCACCAGCACGCCCCCCGGTCAAAGTTAATTTCAAAAGTTGGAATCGCTTGGATAGAATATTCAAACTTTGTTTAAGAGATAGATGCGCCTGGACAATAGGCAATCAGAAGAGGTGCAACGAGCAAAGACAATCATTATAAATCACCTGATTATAAGGACAAATAAATAACACACGTTTGTCATCAGAGTCTAGAAAGTGCTCGCTAATTCTAACTGGACAGTGTTACAAATCACAAAGGCAGTTAGGACAATAAGATAATATTTCTCTGTTAATCCTACAGTATAACTGAATTAGCTGTCGAAAAAGAAAGTGTCACTCAGAGTGTCCCAGTGCAGCCGTGTGGTTCATTCATGTGTTTTCAAGCAGTTTTAGACAACAATAGAGGTCTATGAAGCAGTGGAATAAAAGCAGGCTTTGGATACACAAACGAAGAGGACGAATTCATTGTTGGTCTTGAAGTATGTTCTAATAAGCATGCCAGAAAAAGATTTAGTATGTCAAATTTAGTGTGCCAAAAACCAAGATAAACTAGCAAAACTGTGACCTAAAAAAGCTCTCTATTAACCCACCCACACCCAATCTACCCCAAGATTAAACATACAGCAGACCTCACACCTAACTGTGACTTCAAACAACGGCACGGCTGCAACTAGACTTCTCTGCAGATTTTTAAATCACTTTTACCCAATGTTGATTCTCAAATTGTCCATCATAACGTTACACTGGAAATATATACAACTAAATAGTTTTAAAATATTTAATTTAATTTAGATGGACTAAATTATGTAAAACAACAGAAATCCTCAGATGGGGTCTGTATTTTGATATCAGTGTAAGTTAGTATCTTCAAGCCCAAAGTGACTTACAAGGCAGACAATCAATTTCCATGCACATCAGTGTGAGACCAACAACATGAAGAGCATATTCTATATGTCTTCATACTTGACATGCATTAAATAAATTGATCTCATATTGTATGAGTGTACTCCACCCCTTTTTGCTCTGTGCAAGTTGAGAAAGCTTGGTACCTCAGCCAACTTTCTCCTGTCGAGAGCATTTTAGGGATCTTCATAAGCTTGTCTATTAAAGTGGTGTCAGGGAGACAGACAGTGATCTTCTGTGTAAGTGCAACAGCTCCAAGCAGATAAATGTGCTATGTGCAAGGCTCATCAATGATTAAAATAAAACCCAGTATTTTGAAAATGGTCAAAATATATTGCTGGGGGATCTGTAAAAGCGTATGTTCACATCTTCAGTTAGCTAATGTCAGCAAAATGCCAGCTAAGTAGCTTGGTAATCTACATCAATCATTAGCTAGCTAGTTAGCTAGCATTTTGCTAACATTAGCTAAATGAACAAGTGACTATGTGGCGCTTTTACAGGAAAGGAGAAAGTTGACCAGGGCACCAAGCTTGTTCAACTGTCATTGGAGCACATGGTATCCATACTGCATGCAACAGTATTTACTTCAGTCAGCTCCAGCACACGCTAAAAGTAAAAGGAAAAAGTGTGAGATTTGGACACAGCTTTGTTTTTTTTTGTTGAGATCCCACTGTAGTAGTTGATATAAACTTCATACTTGATTTTAAGAGAAATCCAATAACATGCTTTTGCTGTCAACATCTACAAAGTACTCACTAAATGTATTAGCCAGCATTACAAGTCACAAAGACTGCATTATTATAAGATAATATTTCTCTATTACTCCTACAAAATAATTGTATTAACTGTCCAAAAAAGAACTGTCAAGACAGGCGTTAAAACGTTCTCAACTTTGTCTGCTAGTCTTGCACAATGCTGTGTTCCACTGGCTGTGGTTTTGCTGTACATCTGCCCACTCTGCTGTGGTGTGAAAAGGAGCACAGAGGGCTACAGTGGAGCTGCGGCAGGGTCGGCCTGGGACTCTGGACTCATTAAGGTGCAGGAAGCGGCCGGCTGGGGCGCCGGTGTGGAGAGAACTGCTGATTAAAAGTGGAGCTGCTGGCAAAGGTCGCTGACTCTGAGGCTGGACCTGAAACCACCGTGCAGTGTGGACAGGATGAGGGGTCAGAGAGCAGGGCGCGTGGTCAGACCAAGCTGGTAACGATCCGTATGAGAAGAAACAACCATGAACTGTCTGACTACGGTTGTTACTCTATACTGAATGTGAGGTCTGCGAGGCAACGGAGCAGAGAATGTGACTTTAAAAAAACGAGGGGAGGAACTTAACTAAACTGAACTCAGGAAAATAACAAATAGTACTTTACTTCACAGCAGTGAAGCACAGAAAGTAAACAAAGACCACATCCTTGACATAAGACGGAAAAATGTAATCATAAAACGGATAGTTCTGGTCCTTGATCATGACTGGCTGAGCCGCAAAGCTGCTGTAAAATACTCCACAAATTGTTTTAAAATGTCAGCTTTTGTTGCTAATTTTGAGTTACTGGGTGAGCTAAGTATCCACGAGTGGTTGAAAAAGATCAACAGTTTATGGAGGAAGATGAAAAAGAAACAGACACGCTGAAATTAAATTACATATTTTTTTCATCTAGATTTTTTGTTGTGTGTGTGTGTCTGTGTGAATTTTGGAGATATCAGCCGCTGAGATGTCTCCCTTTTCTGAAATATGTTTGGACTAAATAGCACACAGCTTGTGGTGCTCAAAGTGCCAAAATCATGAGCCGGTTACTCAAGATAATCTACAGACCTTGTTGAGCAGTTTCATGCAGGAACTATTTTCTTTGTAGAAATACTACTTTCTAGAAAATCCTACTGCTCACAACAAAGTCTGTGGGTTAACTTGAGTAACCTGCTCATAACTTTTGGAAAGAGACACTGGTTTTAAATTTGTAGAATGAAAAAAAAGGCCCCCAAAATTTATTTTTTGGTGTGTTGAGCACCGCAACCCGAGTGCCATTTAGTCCCATTATATTGGAGAGAAGGCAGACATCTCTACAGCTGATCTCTCCAAAACTCTGCAACCAACACCAAAAAAATCCTGATGGATAAGTAGCACTACAGGTCAGGGTCCCTTTAACTTCAGTGTGTTTCTTTTTCAACTCCCTCAATAAACTGTTCATCTTTTTCAGCCTCTCATGTATGCTCAGCTCACCCACTAACTCAAAATTCTCAAGAAAATCTGACATTTTGAAACAATTTGTAGAGTGTTTTACAGCGGCTTTGCGGCTCAGCCCGTCATAATCAAGGGCCGGAACTTTTATAATTGGATTTTTAAACCTACTTAAGTCAAGGATCTGGTGTTTGTTTACTTTTTTGTGCTTCGGCGGCTTATTTTACCACGGGGGTAAAGACACTATGTGGTCCGTTCATTGCTTTTCAGATCTGGTGTGGCGAGAAAGATCTGGCTATTGATTTGAAAACAATCGCCAAAATCGAGTTAAACCCGGCTCTCTGTCAGTTTTATGCCACTGTGAAAAGCGAGAGAGGTGAATCCTTTGGTTTTAGCAGTTATTTTGGCCTACTTAACGGGTACATCAATGATCCACTGGCAAAAGAAATGAAGAAAGCCTGCAGGGATTTTTGTTTAAGTAGGCAAGAAACCTGCTACGGCCTGCTGAAATACCTCTTGTTGCGGCGCCATCCATCTGCCTTTTATCTTCATCTAAAGTGGACAAACAACACCAACATCTATTGTACGTCAACGATGTAACTTTTGCTTGCGTGTGTTCATTTGCAGTAAATCATGCTCATCCATCTCTCATTATGTTGTAAATTTCCAGCAATATCATATTTGTTACAGTGGAATTTAGTTACTCTACAATGAAACAGTATTGCTGATACTGTAAAGAGTGAACTGAGGGTCCAGCTTTATGCATACTGGGTCTCCCAGGGATCAATAAAGTATTTCTGATTCTGATTTTGCAATTTTAGGCTAACCTGTCCTCACAAGTGAGACTTGCCCTCATAATAGGAGGCAGGAAAGAGAAAATCGGCTTCAAAGAATGGAGAGGTGAGCTTTAGAGTAGCTTTAAATATTTTCAGATGAACAGAATCACCATGATGATTAATATTCATATGCCTGCTGTCTGTGCATCATGTATTTGTTTATGCTCAGTAAATGAACACGAGGTGTAATATTTTTGTATGATAGCCTGTGTTACACTCCATCAAGAGGAATGTGCATGTTACCTTTTTTTCTTTTTCATATATTGTTTGTTAATGTATAATGTAGGCATAAATATTGCAAAAGCAATAACAGGTTTAATTGGAAGAAGGTATTGCTGGCAAGTGAGGACACATAGGGGAAAAAGTGTTGCTGTGTCAGTGTGTTGCTTGGAAACCATTCTACTAAATGTCGCTCAAGAACTTTGTTGCTTGGCGGAGGAATAATTATTTATTATCAATAAATTACCGAGTTTTTTGTTGTGCGTTTGTTTTATGAAATCTTGCTAGGTATATGCAATGAGCCATGCAAGGCTGTGATGTTCAAAAATCACTGTAAACAAAGGCCTCTGGGGAATATTGCTTTATTAAGAAATTAACTCATACGCGTCTAAACATTAAAGGAATAGTTTGATGTTTTTGGAAATACTCTCATTGCCTTTTAATGTCCAGAGTTAGATTATCTGTCCACTGAAGCTACAGCCAGGAGACGATCAACTGTTTGCAGTCAGAGCCCCAAAGCAATCAAACAAGCTGCCTGAAGAAACAGAATCAGTTACTTTTAAATATTTTTAAAACATACTTTTATTGGAGAGCTTTTCATGATTCTACGTGATTTTTATTGACTGCCCTTTTCTAGTTTTATCAGTTGTATTTGCTTACATTTTGTACACAGACTGTCCTTTTGTGAGTTTTATTAATTTTCTCTGCAATTGTTTTGATGATCTGCTTGTTATGACGCTTGCTGCCTTATATGAAACACTTAACATGGGTTTAGAAAAGTTCTCTATGTTATTATTATTATTATTATTATTATTATGGTAACTAATCTTAGCATAAGCCTGTGTAGCCTCACAACTTGTCAGATAAAATGTGTTGGATGGAGCCAATCATGTTACCCCACAAATTCCCAAAATGTAAACTATTTCTTTTGGGGAATATTTGAGGAAATGTGGGTGATGCAGATCATGAGGATAGAAAATAGCATACTAGTTACCTTTCTCTCTTCATAATAAATTTCTCCTCCTACTGTATTTTATTTTCTGTTTTGAATTTTATTGTGAAGGCGCAATGAAGGGAGATATAAATGTTTATATTTTTTTTATATTATTGATATTTGTTCTCAAATTGAACTGGCAGTGTTTTGGATGTTTACTTTTGTTTGATTTGATTGTGTAGTTTGAGCTGTGTGTAGTGAAAACTGGGGCAAAAAAACTGGAATATTCTGTTTAACACAAAGTTTATTGATGAAAAAAAAAATTCACCTCTTTCTACTCCTTTGCAAACATGAATTATTTATTGTGAGTTTGCTGAACATTTGTTGTTAAATTCACCAGTTATTCTTTTTTTTTTTCTTACATCTATTTTGTTTTTTTTTTTTTTTTACAGTTTCAAAATAAAGACCTAAATCTAATCTGAACTTAGGTTGAACTTCTATGTTATAACTTAATGATTATGGCTATTAAAGGGTTAAAAATAAAAAAAGTGTAAAAAAAATTGTTTTAAATGGAGGAAAAATTGGCAAGAACTTGTATAAATCATTTAGTCATTTATCACTGTGGCAAACCCTTTGGGAATATTTCATACAGCCAGAAGTGTGTATATTATCATTTTTTTCTCACGTCCATTGAGTCAAACATACATGAATGCATACATTTGAGCTCTGCAGACAGGCAATAGGTCAATGTTTTGCTCAAGGACACTTGTGTGTGGAGGAAGGACCACTGACCCTCTGATTCTTTGGCGGTAAAACAGTCTGTCTAACCACCAGAGTCACCCTGTCACCCTGCTCACACTACAAACCACCTCTTTATACGGCATCAATAGGAGCAACTGAGTATGAGAGGCATGAGTGGAACACATACATGCATAAGAGGCTGTGTGTTTTCTGTGTTGTGTGTGTGTGTGTGCAGGCGGCAGCTGTGTAAATGTCTCACAACACCTGTGATCAATACATTTCTATTAAAGCACTTAGGACTGTCATCAGTTAGAATCACCAGGCACCCACGTCAGCAAGAGGCAGAGATGAGAGACAAAGAAAGGTGAAAGGACAGAGACCGCTAATGAGAACTGGCAGAAGGCCCAACCCGTCCATCGATCAATACCACTCTGAAGCAGAGCACTCTGCTCAACAATCGTATTCATTGATCCCTGATTGACAAATGTCAATATGCAACCAGAACTTGCATGCAGCTGGAGGGAGTAAAAAGGACTCTCACCTTGTTCTGCCCTTCTCTTAAATCATCTTCTGTACACCCAAACATGAGCAACTTACATTAGTTTCAATTTATTATTATAGCAAATATAAAGCCCTTGTTTTCCAGCATTAAATGATTTATCAACAACAGGGTTGAAACCTTAGGGCCTTCTATCACATATCAGCATTTGAAATGTTATATTTATAAATATTATATTTGATTTCTTTCATTTAATTATGAGGTTGCTCTCCTAGTTCTAATTTTAACCTTATTTTCAATAAAGTTTGCTTTAGAAATGAAGTGGTTACTGTCCTGAAATCAGTAAAAAAAAAAGGTATCCAATCAGATTTTTTGTTGTTGTCTCCAGGCAGACAAAGATTAGAGGTTCACTCATTGCTTGGGACTGAAGGCCACAGCCTGTTTGTTTGAAAGCGAATTGACCAATCACATTTTGGTGTCCAGTGGGTGGGACCAAAAATAAGGCCAGCATTATCTTGCTTGTAGCCTAGAGATGAAGCAGATGAGGCTGATGCTGTTGCTAGGTGGCTATTTTGACAGCCTTTGCCTTTTTCGAGGCAGGTTTTAGCAGCGTAGCAGCGGATCTGCGAAGGACTGTCACTGTATTATGTTGGAGATTAAGTTGCCTCGTCCCGTGTTGCCAGAAACAAATTCGAACAGTGGTTTAGTGTATGCTGTGGTTAGTTAGAAAAAAAGGCAGGTTGGGGATGACATGCAAAGTTCAGACTTCACTTTCACCCTTCATTTCCACATCTCTTCTTGCAATATGATGCATTCACGAGCATAACTTGGTAGGCATACCATGTAAAAGGATAAAACACTTTTCATGTCAGTATTGATGGTAAATCAATTAAAGCCAGACCAGAGAAAGCTGAGTTCTCCCGCTGCAAAACCTGTTATTCTTCCTGAATCCAGTGATGTCACAGTGATGTAGTTGGTGTTAAGGAAGAACTACAGACTGTTTCAGCTTGGATTTCTAGTCTCCATCTCTGGGTAGTCAGGAGGCGTGCTATTATACATGAGTATATTTGTCACCTAACGCTATGTTTCAACCAACAAACCATGTGGAAACATGGGCGTGGGTGCCAGAAGCCTGCACGCAAAGCATCCTGGTACATGTAGGCACTGCTGCATGGCTCCATGAGCAGGTGAACTCAGTTTTCTTGGTCAATATAGCACATTTTTGTATCATGACTACAAGAACCATCAAAACTGACTTGACATCTGCATAAATAATGCAGAATTTTCTCTTTAAATAGCTTCTTTTGCTGTGTTACATAAATTTTGTATCTGTTTGTTAACAAGTGAAACCAGATACAGATACAAACAAACTGCGTATGGCTCCTTTTTAAATGAGCTCAGTTGATTGTTGTAGTTTTTGGCTGATACAGCCCTTTTTCCAACATTTTTATGACACTGACATATTGTCTGCAGTTATTTTCACCAAGTGGGAGATACTGTCACTATCAGAGGTGCCCCAATATCTCCGACTTGAAACGACAACGAGGACAAGCAGAGTTTCTTGTTCTTTCTAAAGAATATGATGTGAACACGGCCTTAATGCTGTCATGTGGTGCAAATTATCCAATATTAAAGATGTGAACGTACAATAATGATGAAATATGAATCTGGCAGAAACTTACAAAACTAGTCATGCAAGTTCAAGTTATTTCAGGTATTTTTATCAGCCAGATTCCAGTCAATTGATCAGTAACACTCACTTTCTTGTTTTATTGTCACACATACCTTTACAGCTGATGTGATGGTTTAACCAAATGTTGGCACTGTGATCCAAAAAGGAGCTTGCAGAGTTTTTGTGTATTTGTCATAAAACATGTGAGGAATATATTAAGCTACATCCTTATTACCAGCCGAGAGCACCAGTCCTCTTACTTACTGTAGTACAATATAACTAACACTAAGAAAATGTAACTTGGGCCATAACTTCAATCAAACCAATCTGACCATAATCATACCACAGTCGCCACGTAGAAAAGAAATCATTTTTAAATCTTGGGCATAAAGTTTGAAAATATATCATAAAATGTAATGTGGGCTTTTCCAGAACAGAATCATCCAATACTCTGAGGGCAGGTTATTCATTCATATACATATTTTTTCTCTCTCTGCTCTCCACAGAGGGGTTGAAGTGACAGGTTTGTTGTGACAGCTGATGTAAAACACGACGGAGGATTCAAGCAGTCGCCAAAGTTACCTTGACAACAAATTCCATTTTTGGACTTTTTTAAAATAAAGGTAAAACTCAGAGGAATGAATTTACCAAATGTGACAACAGTATAGCGCATGAACACATAAATGTAATCCAACAAATGAAACACAGGAGCTTCATTGGCTGTGTTTAAAAATCTTTCATGGTCAAAATATTGAACATATTAAACGGTAAAAATGATGCCTTTCTTTTTCTTTTTAATCCAAAGGTTGGAATTAGAAAAGATGACAAAAGGCTGACATAAACTGTAAGTGGCGGTTAAATGGAACATGGGCGAAAAATGTCCTTGTTTCTGACAAGCAGTCAGTTGTCCTGTTTATAAAACTACTGAGTGTCAAACACTGTGACCCACACAGCACTGTGAATTAGTTTGTGGTGAACGTCTAAACATAGAAAATATAAACCTGCCATTACTTTAATGAGCGAACAGGGCATTTATAAATAAGACTTAAGGTAACGTGAATCCTCTGACACACAAAGAGAAGAGCTGACAGGCGACTCTACCATCAATTTGCTTATTTTACCTGCCACACTGCCTGCTGCACCCTCTCTGACATGATATCATGTTTCTAATGCGGGATTAGCTCACATGGTGACAAGAGGCAGGCAGGAGGAGGAAAACCGTTTCCCTAGACTTTATTTATAACATGTGTTCATGGGTAAATTTACATTCTTACATTCAGTAGGCATTTTGTTTTGAAAAACAGGTTTTTAATGTTCCAAGAAAACAGGAAAATCAAGTGACAAGACACATCCGTGAATTCAACGGGGATCTGCTTAATTCAGCAGCTGTCAGTCACATTCACACACAGTGAAATAATAATAAACTGATTTGTATGGATTGAATTTACAGCTCTGATTAGGATGAATTTTGTTGATTTTCACAATTAAAAAAGTACACCACTGACCAAAGATCCAAGGTCTATCTGACACCAAGGAAGGGCTGCACAAACAAGTATTAATTCATAAACCTGATTAAACAATGCCTACATTTAAATTATGTTGCATCAAACTTTAAAAACCTCCTTAAAAGTAAGAAACATTACATTCTTTTGCACCAAAACTTTAAATTCCCATTTAAAACGCGGTCGATTATTATCTTTAAACTTACATTTGAGGTTTAACTTTTAAAACGGCTGCCTTTTTGAGATGGTTGAGAACAAATCCCTTGAAGAAAGTTAAGAGACAGCCTCAACTGTGTCTCAGTTGTGTTTTATAATGCAGCTCTTTCTTTCACGCCAGCTGATTGATCAAAACGGTGAGCTGCACTGTTGTCCACCTTTTCTCAAAGGAGGAAAAATTAGAGCTTCTCTGTCCACCAATCACTAGTAGGCTAACTAGGCTAACTAACTTTTTGGCTAGCTAGCAAACAATGTAACATGTTTGTTAAGCTTTGTAGCTGACAAATAATGTAACGTTTTGTTAACTTTTAAGCTAGCCAGAAAACAATGTCATGTTTTGTTAAGTTTTCAGCTGACTAGCAAACAATGTGACGTTTAGTTCAGGATACAAGCAGCCGGAAGTTCAGTTTCTAATCTTCTTTTATACTTATAGGTCCCACCAGCACTCAAATTTTAATCTATTTTAATTTGGGTAGCAAGCATCTCTATTGTGATTAAAATGATTCAATTTCAGTTTACCTCAATAAACTTGCATTTACTTAATGAAATCTAATTTTAATTGTGCAACAGAGCTGCTGCTATTGTAATTTTAAATCTGGATTTTTAAAATTAACCTAAAGATTTGCTAAAATATATACTAAATTAAAAAAAGGGGACGTAATGTATCTTATAACTCAAAACAAATCAGGTCTCAGCTCATAAAGCTTTTGAGAAATTCCACTTAGGGCTGAACCTTATGGGGCAGCGACTATACGTTAATTTCTGCACTGAAACTTGTTGCCAATCACCGGGTAAAGTGCTCTCCTGTCGTCTTATCAAAGAACTAATCATACGGTTAGGACGAAGCTGCAGGTTGCTTTCAGCTTCTACAGCAATCAAACAATTGATCTAACATGCAGGTAGGGAGGCATCAAGAACAACACACTGTTCCAACTGTCAGCATGACTCGCTGTTATCAGTCTCACCTGGCCAGTCAAGCACAAGATACAGCAATAGAAGCACAACAGGGGATACATGAAAAACAGAAGCGCAGCGTTCATTCTAATGCTGACAGGGAGACTTCAGTGACGGCAACGAGCCAAAATCAGAAATACTCCATGTGCCAAATATAATGCACAAGATGTTTCACACTCAGGATATATTCTGGTAATAAAATCCCAGCTCAACAAGAAGTCTATTACAGGTCTTTTATTAAGTCCTTATTATTAAGTCTGTAATTGGGCTTAAAGGATAACTTCGGTATTTTTCAACCAGGGCCCTACACACCTCAAGAAAACAGCTGTCCCAACTCACTGCAATGAAGACATTCTTCAACAAGCAAAGATCCCGCGAGATGTCCTCACAGAGTCAACGGTAAGAGAGACGCTTTGCATGCTGTTGACAGAGATTACACTGGCGATCTGAGCCGGACTGTGGCGAAAAAAAGCACGTTTAATGCACAAACTTTTATGGACGAATTTGCCCCGATATCTACCGTTATAACTCGTTTCGCGGCTGCCGGCTGCATCCGCCTCCCTCAATACTGAACCAATTTTAAAACGAGTTGTAGCTATCAATCATACACACACATACACATGGGGAAATATGGCCCAGGTTGAAAAATACCGAAGTTATCCTTTAAATTAAAATTCTTGGAATAGAGTAGTTTTCTTTGTGCACCAGTTTCCAAAATAGTTTCTTGAACATTTCTGAAACAAGGTATGAGTCATATCATCTAACACCACCGTCAGAATTCTTTCTTGTGTCAAAACAGTATGTTTGAAGGCTCAATATGAGACTAAATATCCTGGTAAGACAGTTGGTAAAACACCATAGCAAACTGCAAAACATGCAAACTAAAAGCACAAGATAGAACCACCTTTAAAAAGCAGCAACTTAAAGAATAACTTTGGTATTTTTCAACCTGGGCCCTACTTCCCCTTGTATATGTGTGTGTATGATTGATAAACACAACTCGTTTTAAAATTGGTTCAGTATTGAGGAAGGCGGATGCAGCCGGCAGCCACGATATGAGTTACAACGGTAGATATGAGGGCAAATACGTCCCGTAAAAGTTTGTGCATTAAAAGTGCTTTTTTTCGCCACAGTCCGGCTCAGATCGCCAGTGTCTCTGTCAACAGCATGCTTCACTTACTGCTTGCTGTGTGTGACACCCACACTGAGAATAGCAGAGTACTTAGTGTTTTTCTTTCCCGTCATTGTTGCTGCTATGCTGTAAAATCTAAATCAGTAAGAGTGATAAAGTTAGACGAGATCAGCAATTGTCAACTTAACAGGTACAACCTGAGAAACCCAATCAACACTTTGCAATAGCAGAGGTATGTTTACAGCGACAGTAAATGTGCTGTTCCGCTTCGCAGCAGCGAGCCGATATTAGCTTATCACATGTCAGTCAATAAGTAATGAAAAAATGCAGTACAGAATGTCAAACAATCTGTACTAATCTGTATGAAAACTTGAGTGTGAAAACAGCCTTTGGTAATTTTACCTTTGTCTTGGCTGGGAGTAGTGACTTTTGAAGTCTCATTAACATCATGAGGTTACCAGGCAACCAGCAGAGATGGCAGGAAGTTACCTGAACCCCTATCCAGACAATAGGGTTGTGTCTACAAGGGTACCTGAGATTTGCAATATTTGCAAAACCCTTGTGAGATCTGTAGCCAACTAGTCCAGCCCTACTGTGTTGTGATTGGTAATGCTCATTGCCCTGACAAGACGCCCTTGTGATTGCCAGAACGCCTTTGTAGCGTTGTGAAAAGTGTCTGTTTTAACCATAAACTGTGATCTTTTCTTAAACCTACCCAGGTAGTTTTGTTTCCTAATCCTACCCAAGAAGGTTTTGTGCCTAAACGGTGACTGAACTGAACTGAAACTGAAAATAATCTTTACAAAATCAATCAAAAAAAATTGAGTGCTACTGTGCTAAAACAAGTGCGCATCTGTGAGAGTTTTGCAAATCCCGGGTTCCCCTCTAGACATGACCAAGAAACAGTCATACACATAACCCCCAGGAAAACTTACACAAAATATAACCTGTTAATTAACCCTTCCTAAGTCCCGCCCCTTTTTGCTCCACAGTTGAGCAAGCCTGGTACCTTGGTCAACTTTCTTCTTTTCTGTTTCCTGTACTTAGACATGCTATATGTTAAGCTCATCTATGCTACAAAGAAAACAAAATTTTAAAAATGGTAATAAGATGTTGCTGAGAGATCTGTAAACGCAACATGTATTCATATGTGAAGTTAGTTATCAAAACTAACTAGCTGTCTGATTTGCATTAATCATTAGTTACAGTTAGCTAGTGTTTCGTTAACATTACTTAAAATTGGCTTGCTAGCAAGCTAGTCTACATCAATCCTTAGCTAGTGTTTTGTTAACATTTGCTGACTTAAGATATGACTATATGTTGCTTACAGGAAAGGAGAAAATTGACTGAGGTACCAAGCTTGTTCAAATGTTATTGGAGCACAGAGCAAAAGGGGGCAGTACTTAGGAAGGGTAACTTAATGCTGTTATATGGATCTTATTACCTTTGGAGAGAGCAAAGCTATTTATGGATATATAAACTGGATACGGCAGCCCCTATATCAAATTGGCTTCAAAGTCCAGTGACCTTCTGGGGCTCGGTTTCCCACTGTTTCCAGTCTTAAAGCAAAGCGTATTGCTAAGCTAAGCTAACCAGCTGCTAGGTGTAGTTTTATCTAATACAGACGTGATAATGGTATTTATTTTCTCAACTACCGCTTGGCAAGAAAGAGATCAAGAATAAGAATTGTTTAGAATACAATGAAGTTTTCTTTCAAGGTGTTCAGTGGGCATAAAGGTCTGAATTAATAAAGAGATGGCTGTATGACAAATAAGAAAAGACACAAAGATGTAAATATTAGTGACCTGCTACATAACCTCACACAGGGAAATATTCAGATAAGGCTATTTCATGGTTAGCTTCACTGCTCTGATGCTGATTCACCGACATCAGAGCAACAAAACCACTGATAAGGCCAATTTATGAAGCGCAAAATGATTTCTTTTTTAATGACTGTGTTCCCAAACACAGTGGAGTCAATATGCAGTGAATTATAGACAGGATTTATACTGTTATCAGCTGTGTACACTCCAGCACATCTTCACGCCTACTCAGGGAGCTGAAATTGCATGGAAGAAAAAACATAATCACTGAAGTGCATAACAGCTTCAACATTTTAATAATTAAAGCAATTACACGGCAATTTACAGCAAGTCACTAAGTCACTCACTAATCAAGAACCTGGTCAACCAAAGTGCAGAGATCAAACAAGCACACTTGACAGACCTTTGAAACCAATCACGGGAGGCTGAATCGAGTGTCCAAAAATGTTCAGTTGAATTAAGGTCAAATCAAACGCTACTTCTTGACCGCCTTGTTGACATGAACAGATGTATCGGCCTGACAGGAAACAAACTTCTTTATGCACTGATGCGTGAGGCAACAAGTCCGCCTTCACCAGGCTTTCACCACAGAAGGACGGAGAGCAAAACATACAGTGTGTATTTTCTGTTTCAATCCGGACTCATGCAGCGTGCTGCCAGCCGGCCTTTTTTCAGTCGGAAAATGCAGAGGCAGATCAAAACACTGAAAACAGAGTCACGTCCTGGCCACAGGCCCAGACCGCAGAAACAGCAGCAGCAGCCATAAAACAGAGGTTGTAGGCCATACAATGGAGACACCCTATGAATTAGTAATGATTCAAATCATACTGTTTGCTCCAGATACTGATAACCCATTTTGGTTGACTCAAAAGCTTCCACATGCTGAACATGACTATCTGCTGCATATTTTCCAGGTAAAGCGGGTTCCTGTGAAGCTAAAGGACCACAGCTGCCACTTTCACACAGCCAAAACACTCATTAAAAGGAGATGTGAGTGGGTATTAAAAATAGGTCCAAGTAAAACAATTCAAATGGCCACATTAAAATGTCTGTTAGTGTGGCAGCAAACCAGAGACATACTGAGGTATCTGTTCATGAAACATTCATTCCTCTTGCCTGGTGAAAAACATGAACAGAAATCTCACAAGACCAATGTTTAATGGGATTACCATATTCAGAAAAGATTGACTCATTTCCACCCAGCTGTAAACCTGCTGAGCCGACAACCAGGCCAAGCAAGACCAGGAAATAAGCCCACGCCTGAGAGAGAAACTGAAGTGGGAGTTTAAAGGGAAATGCCAGTATTTGTCAACCTGCTTATTATTCTCATATTTTTGTCCATTATGAGCACTGATGAAGATAACATTTTTCTCTCCTAGATTGTGAAGACATGGTGAATGTGGACTTCAGCAGGAGAAATGTTAAGGAGCACAAAACTCCAACAGCCTTCCTAAGAAAACCTTAACGTATATGGAGCCACGTGTGGTGACAAACCGACAGAAATGATCACCCAACTCTGCAGTTACTCTCGATTAATCATTTTTCGGCTGGTTTACAGTTTTGATTCAGTCGCACTTCTCTTATTTGCTCTGTTTCACATGAACAGACAAAGTTAGCCACTAGCTGGTGAAACATGTGGTATAGCATAATATTTAGCCACCAAAGAGCCAGATATTTCCCTCAGGAGGTGGTGGTGACCAAAACTGAGAAAAAAGGAGCGTAAGTATGATGTACAGTATATTTGCACGTGGACATGACTCCGAATGAATGCCAATATTACTTAACGTCTGCTGTTTGCTAACACATTCACAATGGCAATTTATACGGTGATAATGTGTCAGTATTGCGTTTACAGCTTGCTGCACTGTGGCCAAAATAAATCAGTCATTGTACATTTAAATTAAAAAGAAATCATCTAAAATTACTGTAGCTAATGGAGCAAACCACATAACATATTTAATAAGGGTCAACTTTCCAACTGATCTGACTGAGTAATAGTTCACTATAGCAGCTACAGGCACTTCCAGAGGACTAATTTCTGTGGTTACTTTTGTTTGTCTCAAAGATGAGCATTTGATACGATCTGAGACTGACCTCATCAGAGAAACAACACTAACGGTTTGTTCTTATTTTTCCTATTTCTATGTTTACCTGACCTCTTGTGGCTGAGCAAATTCTGACTGACAGAAGACAGAAGTACCACAACATTGTCACAGCACTGCAAAACGTCTGAGGGGAAAAGATTGGCGTGAAGTTGTCTTCGGTGCTGGAAACCCCTGTTCCCATTGCCATCTAGTCCTACACACTAACACTGGTGTCTCTTAAACATGATCACAGTCCTTTTTTAACCTTAGCCGAAAAATTTTATCCATACAAACCAAACCTTAACCACTTAGTTGCAGATAACAAAAATCATGTAAGTCATTAATGTAATGATCATTTCTAACAACATTCATAAACACTATTGTCCCTCCTGATCAGAAAACCAACAAAGCAAAACAATCTAGCCTAGCATCGTCAGAGTAATTCACAAATGTGAATTTACAAATGTAAATTAGTCTGGAACCTCTCAGTTCATTTTTGATTTCCATTTTTGATATCAACACGCACAAACCAAAATCCCTCTGGATGCAGCTGGACAGATGTGTGACGTAGCCGTGCTTGGTCTGTTTCCAAGCAGGACACCTGGTTGCAATCTTTCTTGTATTAGAGCTAAATGGCACAATAAAATATGTTTCTGAAAGCATTTTAGGTGATAAAGAGGCAACGAAAGCAACATAATATTGATCATATTTGACCAGCACTGCCTGGTTTGACTGTTTCATCTGAGTTGCATGAGTCTGAGGTGTTGCGTTGGACAGACCTGCTGACTGGACACAATTGGATAAACCGACATCCAATCAAGGCAGCGGACTTTTCAGATCTGGACCGGTGATGCTCCTCTGTCAATCATCAAATAAAACCCGCCCCATTTGAAATAAACGGTTGTGACTGGCCCAACCAGATCCAAGGCTGGCGGAATTCTGTCTGTATGGAGGCAGGGCCGGGCGTATCTGCCAGAGCAAATGAAAACTTGGCAGATTCGTCTGTTTTTCAGGCTACAAACAACTTATTTCATTCATTAATTTGGAGAACTTTAGGGATTAGTAGTTTGAAGTTTTTTGGAACGCTGTAAGAGAAAGTATGTATTATATTCAGTGGTTTATTATTCTTGTGACAGCACCCAAAACAGCAGTCAAACCGATCATAATCCAAGTGTAACATGAAGCTTTTGAGATCACACTAGTTTCAGTCACTAAAAATACAGCCAGTTCATCTGTCTTTATTCTCACAGGTCAGTTTCCTGGTTGCAGGGTTTCTGCTGTTTTTTAATCACTTTCCTCACTGAGGACAATCTTTAGAGAGAGAGAATATAGAAACAGATGAGTGGGCTCTCACATTTCCCGAGTGTATGCTTTAGTGGTTTAGATGAAGTCCATGTCAGTACCATTCATCTGGCTGCCAAGATGTTAGAGCCCACCACTGACTGATCAATTGGAGTCCCTCAAGGAATCATACAGCCTTATAAGTGAAAGGCTACTGAAGTTATTAAACCCAGGGACAGCGGCGGCAGCAACGGCAGAAAGGCAGAAAAAGACTTATACACAGACTCAAAGCCTTCTGCAAAGAAAGTGTTGTCTTGACACGGTTATTCATTCTCTAGACAGTCACTGAAAATGTAATAAGAGATGCTCAGACACACCAACAGAGGACCATTATAGTCCTTTTTCTCATTCCATCTCATATGATTTTCTGCCACTTTTAGTGTACAACAGTGTGTGTGCATTTTTCATCATCTCATCGTAACATTGCATGAAGGCAGAGTACAATACAGGGAATTTTTCTTCAGTTTTCTTATGATGTACTGCAAGTACCTGAATCAAAACAATGTGGCACATGTATCCCATGATTGTCTAACACTACATACACTCAGATCCAGAAACATTCTCTAAATATTAGAGGGTACTCTCTCCGTAAGGAAAAGGCTGTTAATTAAAGCTTTAACTTAATATCTGGCTTTCAGAGAGCTCAACAGTGACTGCCCACTTTTTCAGCGGCTCCAGTTCAGGAAGTGCATTTCCCATTTATTCACTCAAAAAAAATAACCTTATATAAAGAGTTTTAAGCCTGGAACAAAGCCAACCAAAAAGATTGGAAAATGGAAAAAGGCAAAGGTACAAGACCGTGTACATAATTATTTTAAAAGTGAAGAAACTACCCATCCCACAATTCACTGCAAATGTTTGTTGTTCTTATAGTTTTTATACTGTTAACACAAGTGTTGTATAGTTTCTATTATGTAGATATATAAATTATATTCAATGCAGCATAACAACATCATTAGTATGACTCACATGGCTACCTAACTAGCCAGCCTGCTACCTGAAATGTGGGTAGTGTTGTGCTTCTCCATGACATTGTGTTTTTCATAAAACAAGGTTGATATCATACAGACTTATATAACATCTTCAGAAAATCGCATAGCTTGTGGTGAGTCCACATCGGATGGTTATGACATTATAACCAATAATTGAAATCCTCTATGCAGAATATGGATGGGATTTTGACTTCCAGAACCTCACTGTTGAGCTGAATTCCCATCTAATTTTATGGCGCACCATTGGATGAACTGTCTTGCTTTGGCTTATATCATCTTGTCTTGTACGGTTAGGCGATTGCACAAATATATCGGCTATCTGAGTGGGAGGAAAACAGCCTGTGGAGTCAGAACATTTTCACAAATGACTCATTGAACTAAGGATTTATTTTGACCAAACCATAGTTGGTGATTGTTATAACAGTGGAAAGACTAACAAAGATGGTTTTGGTGAATTTTATTTAGTTTTGCTGTCAAGTTTGAACGATTTATGATAAGTTAGCAATTCAGCTCGTCTTACTTCAATATAAGAGAGAAACTTGAATTCAGAAGGTGTATGGTATAATTCCATTTAATAGGGAAAAAAAGACTATTTCCTTTCTTGACATATTGTAAAGGTTGTGTTTAATTTGTTTATTTATTGGATATAGCAAACATACGTAGCAAACAAGCTGCTTATAAACATCTTGCAGCTGATCTCCCAACCCTGCTACAGAGAGTGCTAACTATTAGTGGAAACCTTTATTTTGGAAAGGAAAATCAGCCAATTAGAAATCACCTCTACCATCATTCTGATTTGCTTTACTAGCAGAAACTGCAAAACATCATATTACTGTCTTATCTTGACTCTTGTACCATTTGCAGGAAGATGTCGCAAAATTGATTTAAAATTTTTGTAAATTACTTAAACAGCAAATTTCTTCAGTGTTTTTGATATCAGTCCCAGTGCATTTTCTCTGTGATCATTGTAGGTAAATGAGACCATCTGCATTTAGACGGGCTGCTGTCTGGAAAGAGACATATAAGTATCTGTTGAGGTATCAACAGACTGCAGACTACAGAGCAGCTTCTTCCCTCTTCCCCTAATTCAGTTCATTCCTCAGCACTCCTCCATGTATAATAGTTTTTTTTTTTTTTGTTATAGCGTTAATCTTGTGGGCACAACTAGAGATACAGAACATTAGGGTGTGTCATTAGGACATTTCCAGCAGACAACTAATTTCCAAATATCATGGACGCCTGAAGGGAAATCTTTGTGACAGAATTCATGGCTAACCCTTTCTTCTTCTACAAACTGTGTTTGTACTAATTGCTTTGCTAAATATGTTTTGGAGGATGTATAAATGCTCCCTTAATCATGTTTGAGACAGGCTGAAAAGAAGGAGGTCTGGTTCAAAGAGTGGGCACATAAAGCAGAAGACACACAAGACTGGAGATGCATCTCTTTAAAGTGGCTAAAACACCTGTGGAGTTTTCGACCATTAGTAAAGTTGCGGAGCAATGTTTTGATGAGTGGGTCCCTGTGTTGTTCGTATCTCATTTTTCCTCCTGTCATGAACACAAGGACATACACAAGAACTAGAGCAAAGAATAACACATTGCTCAAGATGGTTTGTTATGCCTCAATAATAATGGCTTTAAATTGACCTCGGCCAGCTATATTCAAGCTTTAGAAAGCCACGGCCCAATTTGAAATACGGAAATCTTCCACCAACCCAAACTTTTAATCACACTCCGATCAACACATGAAACTAATTCGTGCCAATGACGAAATGTAAGTTACGTTCTGGTGTTAATATGACAAGTCACCTATTAAACTAGTTCAGAAAAATGAAGAAAAACACGTACTTTAATCCAATGACTTTGTTTTATGATTCATGATTACTTTTTAAAAATGAATCGTAATTATTTTAGTTTTTGAAACTTAAGCAGATTTTATTTATTTATTTTTCATGACCTCTCAAGGCCCACCTGCCATGCCTTCGTGGCCCACTTTGGGAATCACTGGTACACTAAAAAAGTTTTAATTTGCATTGTAAAATGTTCCAAGTGTGAGCAGCACAAAAACTAAAAGCAGTTTTCCCAAATTTAGTGTTTGTAAGTGTGACCATACACTTTGGCAAGTCCAATAATGACTCCAGGAACACTTTAATAAGGAGGTGAAATATGATGGGAAGTTAAAAGTTTATTTAAAACAATATTAAATATGTGTTCTGAGTTTGTCACACCACAGAAACGTGTTTATCAACCATCCAGCCAAATTTGAATGATTAAAAATTCACCACACAGACAAAATTAGGTCTCAAAATCATGAAGAAATAAGCAGTTCTCTGCTCTGAAACACTGGGGGCGTGTCCGCACCGCTGTCTCAAATGTCAAAATACCACGACAACTTGAATGATGGATGTTTTGTCTAGTAGCTTTATTGGACTCACGCAGACGTGTTTGAGCCACCAGTGACCCGTCAACTCATTCTGGAATCAACTTCTATCTGTCAAACTGCAACAGGTTGGTAATTTTTGGGCTGTTGTAACTGAAGTGAGCAGTGGCTGCTGGGCTGACTTGGACTGAAAGAGTAACTGACCGAGGCCGGCCATGTTTGTTTGTTTGTTGGTTTGTGGGGCAAACAAACTTTTTATTTTTTTGGGATGTATGGCTCCAGTGCATCATCGATCCATATTTCAGGTCTGCCTAAAAAAATCCTGAACACAAACAGTTCAACGGTCTAACTCCACAATTCAGCACTACATAGTTTTCTGTCTTTTCGACGTGTTTTCAGTAACTTTTCTTTAAAGCGCATGATGTGTTTAGAAGAAAATCTCAGGCTATAGGGCCTTTAGAAATAAATTGAAACCAATGCTTGTCAGTTGTTACTGATTCCCACCCAACCTTTTTCATACACGATGTAATGATGAGTAGAAAGCTGTCATATGTAATATATCTTAGAGCGGAGTGACAAAATGAATCTCTGGGTTAAATGCAGAGGCATGTCTATAGATAACATTACCATAATCCGAGAAAGACAAGAAGACTGCTTCCTAACGAAGGAAAATTATTTCTGTTTCTGTACAAATGTCCAAATTTTGTTGTAGCTTGTTGACAAAAGTGATGTTTTGATGTAACTTCTTGATCAAGTCAAAGGATATTTATATTCCCAGACCCTCTCAGTACTATGGCAAGATGCAAACCTACAATAACAAGATCTACAGCAGTGGTTCTGAACCTTTTCCAGTTGCAACACCCCAGAATAATTAGGTTGATGTCTGTGACTCCCTCTGTCTGCCTGAGACTGTTCCGGGATTACTGTATAATACATGAAAGCTACCAAACTCCATATTCTTGAGTGCTTGTCCCTTCTGTTGAATGTCTTTTAGCAATTGATGTCACTGAGAAATGCTTTCTGGCTCTCACTCTGTTCCGCTTGCCACAATATGGCATTTTATTTTATTCACCACAACCATCTGGCAAACCCCCAAATGACCTTGCAACCCTTGAGAACCTCTGCTCAAGAAGATAGCGTACATTTAGTGTTGTTTGCATTCAGGACTCATTTCAAGTTACAGGGTTCATCTTGCAATTTGTGAAAGGCTTTTTGTTGGATATCAGAGACTGTAAGACAGACAGAACTGTGTCATCTGCATAAATTTCTTATAGAGGCGTTACCAAAACATTAATTGTAAAAATGCTTTGGCTGGTGTGAACAGATATCGTGAGGAAAACAACCGAAAAGTCTTGGCAACATAGACTTTGCAGATATGTTCGGTAAAGTGTTTCCTTGTTATGTGAAAACATAATTTATGCAGAATTACTTAAACTTGTATTGAACAGTAATAGCCATTTACTCTGTTATTTTTTTCATCATTATTATTTCTCTGTTTCAGGACCACATGCATGAATCCCCTGTAATATTATTTACTGACACAACATAGGTCTAGTGCTGCACTATTGGAAGTAGCTTTAATAAACAAGATTCAAGTGTCTGAAAATTGTTTTCTGACAGACACGGGGATAAACGCAATCCAGGTCTCCAAATTAACACAGTCCTTTGCAGATCCTCTGCAATACTGCACAAGCCTGCCTTAAAAAAAGCAGTGCTATCAAGCTAGCCACTAAGCAACGGCGTCAGTCTTGTCCGTTTTGTCTCTAGACTACAAGCAAAACAGTGCTGTCCTTCAGGAAGGCCCAAGGTGTAGATTTTTGGTGCCACCCACTGTACATCAAAATGTGATTGGTTAATTCACCTGTCACTTTATAAATAAATACAGATGTGGCCTTCTGTCCTGGTGATGAAGTCCTAACCAATGAGTGAGCCAGCTCTTAACCTTTCTCTGCCTAGAGACAACAACAAAAATATCTGATTGGATAACTCTATTTTACTGTTTTTTAGGATAGTAACCCTTCATTTCTGAAGCAACGTTGATAGAAAATCAGGATAAAATTAAAATTAGAGGAGAACAGCCTAATAATTAAATAAAAGAAAAACAAATATAATATACTGACATATAACATTTAAAATGCTGATATATTTGGCCTTCTCTGAAGGCTGAGAAGGCCCTCAGGGTTCCCCTTATATTTCCTAATACAAATTATCTGTACATGAATATAATTTTAAGGAGACCGGGTTGTGATGGCAAATGCAACAGCTTATACCCTCAAGGACTGCCAAACTCAACAAGAGTCCAAAACTCTTGGTAGAGGCTTTAAAGGGATAGTTCTGATTATTTGAAGTGGAGTCGTATGAGGCACTTATCAACAGTCAGTGTATTACCTACAGTAGATGGATGTTGCCCTCGGTTTGGAGAAGCAAAGAAGGGCACCAGAACAGAAGCTGAACAATGTGGTGTTATGGTATTTTAATATCAAACATCTAAAAAAAATAATATCAGTTAAAGTGTATGCTAAATTAAGAATATTTTCACTGCTTTATCTTGCCATCAGACAGCCTTTGCTGACAGAAAACCAACGTTATATTAGCCAAATATTTCTCTCTTTCAGTTAACCAGATTCTGGTTGCAAAAGCAATAATTTTACCTCAAGTTTGCTCTGGTAGAAAATGTAATTCAGCCAGTCTACATGGCCTCAGTCTATTTCTGTTATTGTGTTACTTCACTGATTCCAAACTAACCTTTTAAAACACAGAAGTCTCACAATAACACAAACAAACTAACCGATGGAGGCAGCAGTAGACAGCAACTCCTGTGTTCTGTGAGGTAAAATTACTGATTTTGCTCGTGGCGTCTTGTTGGTTTTGAGGTTTTGGTTTTGTTTGGCTTACATAACGATGCATTTCTGTTGGATAGGGCCGTTCGACGGGAAGGCAAAGTGGCAAAAACATTCTAAATACAGTGTACATTTAAAATTATATTGATTTTTTTAGGTGGCTAAAATATGTTTTGCTGCTGAACCTGTCCACAGCAGTTCAATGCTTAGTTTCCCAAACCAGGACTCTTGCTGCTTCTGCAAACTGCAGAATGTCGACCACCATCTACTGTAATATTCTGACTATGGATAAGTAAGCAAGTCATACAGCCCCACTTCAAATTATCCAAACTATCCCTTTGGATAGACAGAGAATCCAGCTCCAGTTTTGTTCCTCAGTATTTTTGTATTTCTGTCTTTTTTATAGCATTGATCAGGAGTAGCGCTCTTCATTACTTTGTATTTTGTACAATGAGAGTCCTATTCTATTCTTTTCTATATAAATAAGACTTCAATTCCTTGAAGTAGGTTGTTTTCATTTCATTCGTTTTGAGTGAATGGTACTTTACTATGTATTATAGAATTCCTGTAAGTGGATTTTTTCTATATATAATCAACAGTGCTCCATAGCCAGCTTCAGCTTCTTCATGACTGTGCTGGTCTCTACAGAGGCAGACAAAAGAGAAGCCAGAGATCCTCTATTCCTGTCTCTGGTCTCTCATCTGACATGCACACATGCTGGTTATCTGTCAAGCAGATGTCATGTCTGCTCTAAACGGCTGCCATCTCCGCTCTCCAACTGGATTCCCATGTTTTTCATCTTGAGCAGATTCCACTGATGCCTCTCAGAGCTGAGTGACAGGCACAGTGTCATGAAACATGGAGGATTGTTGAACTAAAAAAGGAGGATGAGGGTCCCCAGTTAAACTGTACAATTCTGTAACAATGACAGAGCCACAATGATGTGAACCGCAGACAGATCCGTCTTCATTAGACCGAGGAGATGACAGACTGCGTTAAAAGAGGAGCAACAAGCGCAGACTGAAAATAAGAAAGATGGTTTGCTTCAAATTACTCAAAGCTGAGCATCAGAGATTATTCTCCTCTAAATCAGACTGTCATGTAATTACATTAACAATGCTGCTAAATGAGAGGTATATTTAACCAGTTGCTCTAAATCAAGCCTCGCCCTGGAAAACAATATTATCTCGTTAGTGGCGAGGCAGCCACCGGCACTGATCCTCCGTTGAATTGCAGGACGCCGGAGGACACTATTAAAGGAGCATCTGACCTGTCCACCCCCTGACAGCTCAATATAAATGTTCCTCTTTTTAATAGACCATCTTGCTGAAAAATATGTCGACAAACCTTTTAAAAAAGCCATTTCAGGAGAACTCCAATGGTTCCACCCATTACATTTTATGCTCCAGTCCATTCACATAAACTTGATGCTCAGCCTCGGTTGCTGTTTTTATGGTCCGATGTGGACACTCGGCACTGCACTTCATTCCTGGGGAGATGTGAGCCAGGAGGCGAAAAGTCATGGAGCGCAGCCTGAAGATGGAGGCAAGCAATTGATAGACTGCATTTTAGAAGCTTATATTTCACTTTATTCAGTCAGTATCCAGCCTTTAGTGAATAACTACTGGGCCATAGCGTAGCATTACTTTAAAATAAAAAAGGAAACTACCCAAGGCTGAATGGCTGACGAGTTTCCCTCTCAACATCGCCTGACTACAGATGAGCGCTCATAAATGTCTGTTAGGATTTATATTATCAAAGTGCATGGAAAAGAGGTTTCAGGGGACAGTTGTTCAGGCAAATGTGTTATATTTACGATTGGGGGGCTGCAAATCTGTAATAGTAAGTACAGAGAATTAGCGTTTAGAGAGGACATTAAACTTTCCCGACATGTTCCCCGACATCTTGAAATAATACTATATGCCAATTTAGAGACAGATGTCGAGCTGTTGGAAAGCCTTCACCGGTCTTAATGACGGCAGAGCTGCAACAGGGAGCCCTCGGAGGGAAAAAGAAAAGCCATAAGATGAATTTCAATTGATCATGACAAACACGTTACATGTCTCAAAGCAAGCTGTTACACTATTGTTGTTTTGCTTAGAATGTATTTACCTAAACCCCTGTGTTTACTTACATTTTGACATATTGGCACAATTAAAAGTATGCCAAATTAGCTATTAGCAGCTCCTGTTTGCAATATAGCCATGAATGCACAGACAACCATCACTGGATTCAGTTAATGCTGAATAAAACTTTGAAATGTGATGATTCTCAGGCAAGTTCTGGAGTTGGAAGAAGCTTTTTTTTTTCTATCTATGAATTCTAAATGGACATTTAATCACGATGGACATGAGCGATAATGATATCCTCTGAGAGTGTGAGTCACTCTGAATATATTCTAATATTATGTGTATCATGTCTGTATGTTCTGATTCGACTGAGTGATGACTGCATGAAGACAGAAATTATTTTTGATGAAAACTGCAACAATGGTTTAATATAATATATACATAATAAATGTATGTGTGTCACAGCCACTGCTGCAACTGTTGACTGTGTTAGTGAGCTGAACAGACTATAATAGAGTAGAAAAATACTTTACTTACTTACTTACTTACTTGTCTACCTTTCATGTACAAGAGGCACAAATTTGCAATTGCAAACACAACATTAAATGTGACATCCAGACAGGACAAATAGAAAACAATAATAGCTCCATCAAAAAGGGGCACCAGGTACTTGATGCTGAGGAATGAAACAAGGGTGGTTTTATTGTCATGTTACTCAACTATTATGACCCTAGAAACATATATTAAAGATTAAGATATTAAACAAAAAAACAAAAAGTCTTCACCCCTCCTAAGTCCTGTTCCCATTCGCTTTGTGCTCCAATTGCTAACAGTTGCTAGCTAGCATGGGTTCTTGTGCACAGATATGCTGTGTGTGAGGCTCATCTATGTTCAAAAGAGGGTTGCTGTTAATGTAAGACCTTTAAAAATGACATATAGTCACATCTTAAATTATCTAATGTTAGAAAAAGGCCAACTAACAAGCTAGTTAATCTACATTAATCATTATCTAGTGAGTTAGCTAGCATTTTGCTAACATTAGCTAACACTAGTAATGTAGATAATATACATAAATTCCTAGTTAGTTTGTTAGTGAGTGTTTTTCTAACATTAGCTATATGATATGAATACTAGTGCCATCAGAAGTCCAAATTTCTGAGTTCAGAATTGGAAAATTCAGCTGGAAAACCCAGTGAAGTGGGATTTCTGACTTGGAAAGTCAGAGCAACCTCACCGACCCTGACCTCGAAATTCAAAACAGCTGCTCCGCGCATCAACAGTCGTGAAAGCCATTTATATTTATTAGCACCTCTGTCTTTGCGTCTAATTAAATCAGTCGCACACAGAGTAATGTTCACACTTCTATCTGTGGACATGTTGCTGCAGTGTTTGTGCGCACAAAATACAGTATAATGTGTTGCTATCAAGCACAGAAAACTTGTTGTACTGTACCATGGTCAACTTGGGTGTGACTCACATGATCTGCTCTTAAATGGATACTATTATCACAGTTTTTTGTTGGTGCAATCAAACACATTCTGGTACTAGTAGTTTGCTGTCACTTGTATTATTTTATGTATTGTTCTGTATTTTTGAGTTCTGAATAACATTGTGAACATTTTTATTAGGTAGAGGCTTCAAATATGCACTCTGGGTTTTTTTTTTTGCCTCTCCCTGCACTGTATTTATTCATTAAATTATTATTCATTATATAATTGTGTAACATAAAACTATAAACTATGAAATATAAACTATAAACATCATTCTTAGCTCTGACCTCAAAGGTAAATGTAATGCACCATATGTTGCTTTTTACAGGAGAGGAGAAAGTTGACCGAGGTACCAAGCTTGCTCAACTGTCAATGGAGCACAAAGCGAAAAGGGGCAAAATTAGGGAGGGTAAATTGTAAGACACGGGTCGCTGACAGCAACATGCACCTGAAGAACTAATAATAATGAACTTTCTGTTGTTTCCAGAACACCAGCATGCACCTTCGCTTCACATCCTTCATTTAACTTCTCTGTAAAGCTCGTCAGTATTTTTTTTTTTTTAAATGTGCTCTAGAAATTAATTAACAGGACTACCAATCAGGCACTTAGAGTTAAGATGATTTGGATAGTGGCATTCACACTTAAAGCTTTCATGTTCAAAGGATTGATTCATAATTAATCAACCACCACTTCACTTTTGTAACTTGAAACTTGGAGCATACCAAAAAAAGACATGTCTTGAGTTCTCTCTACCTTTTATTTATGATTCTTCAGCCTGAACTCACTATCAGCTCAGCAAGTGGTCGTTCTCTTTGAAGTCTGTAATCCCCTGTGCACCACAGGAACCATCCAGACATCAGGTTGTAAATATCAAATATGTTTGATAAGACAGGGCAGCTGAGATCAGTCTGTGAATCAATCACTGTAGCAAAGACTGAATTTGTAAAACCCTCCAACTCGCACACAATCTGCTCAGACCATCAGTTCAGCTGCTTTACATGAAAATGCTATATGTCGAACTTGAACACACTACTTTAACATGCCCGATTGTATGAATAGGTGCGCGAGTTGCACTGCTGTATGTACGTTTCCCCCTTTTTTTGATCTGCGCCTGCCTTTCTTTCTCTCCTCCATCTGACTGCGTCTCCACCAACACATCTCAGGCTTCTCTTAAGTCTGGCTGCACCTGTCTGCTTCTGTTTCCATCATGGCTCAACCATCCCTGCCTGCTTCTCTGGTGCTATTAACACCACTATGATACACCATATAGAGATATACTGTTGTTGTGTGTGTGTGCCACTCGAAAAAACACCATTTGTTGGGCATTTACCGTAACACAACTCAACTTAAGCACTAACATGTACAGTTCTTACAGCCTACGGCGGCTCATTCAATATATATTTTCTATGATAGTCGACATCAGAGAAGCAATTTTGTGATTCCATGCTGGTATACATTTTGCTGCTATTAGCAGTCTAAACCACTGATTCCTCAAGTTAACACCTCTGCATCAAATTACTGTCCAAACCTTTCTATAAATATATAGATTTTTTCCTGTATATTACTTGTTTTCTTTATAATCACTTTTTTATCTTTACCGCGCCCCCTCTGTGGCCTCCTGCCTTCCTCCATGAGTGGATGACGCCAAATCATTACAACCACTCTTTCACCTGTCTCTTTTCTTTTTATTCCCTTTTTATTTATTTATTACATTTTTTTATATTCTATAGACATGCCTTCCTTGCTGTCAAAAGAAATCTAGATCATAATAAACCACACGTGGATCTCACTCATTCATGAACTTCTGAGCCCCATCTTGCACTTATGACCTGTTCTCTGTCTGAGACTTTGTAATGGAGTGCTTTTCTATGTATCAATGTCATGCCTGTCAGTCTTTACTTATATTTGTTGCTTTGTTATGGCAAGGACGATGCATGTAGATGCTGCGGCCTGTAGCTCCTTCAAATTTCCATCTTTTTTTTTTTTTTTTTTTTTTAGTCTGTTGCTTTTTTCAGCTTTAACACTGAAACATACATGACATATGACAGGAATACAATTGTGGACATTACAAAAGGAAATGTGAGGTTTGGATTAAAAAGCAGCAGATCTTGAGACGATCAACTATGCACATGGCATCTTCAACAACAACAGTCAGCTGTATGCACTGCCGTGGACCACCACAGGAGGAGAAGAGGTGAGTGGGGACGATAGCCCTGCTAATCCAGCGTTGACTTAAGGCTGTTAATGTCCAGTCAGGGACATGAAACAGATGAAATGGGACTCAGGCTGGTCAAGCAACAGGACCACTGACTGTTGTGCCCACATCTTACAGAGGCCTGCTCCACCACACCCCAGATCAAGCTGTTGCAGTTGACAGGTGGATCGTAACAGGCAGGACTTCAGTAGGACGAGGGGAGGAGGACTCTACATCATCTACATCAATGAGGATTTGTGCTCAAACAAAGTCAAAGTTGATGGACAATATTTCCCAGATGACAAACTTTTAATGTGAATATTTGATCATATTGTTCTTGCTCTTAACTGTTGTTGCCTAGTCTGTTAGATTCCTGTGTACACTGAGATTGATGGAAAAACTGGAGGCAAATTCCTTGTTTGTGTACACAAACTTGATTCTGATTAAATTAATTTTTATGTTTTGTCTTACTTAACCAACTAAATAAAAAAGGATCACATCACACATTTTACTGTGGTACTTTCAAGAATATTATTGTTCAAATAGAAATTGTGACCTTTTGTATAGTAACATATTAATATAGGACTCTTATATAATGTAACGAGATGATGGAAAAGGGAAAACTTATCCTTTCTCTTTAGATACTAGACAACAACTGAAGTAAAATGGATCTATTCTAGTGCGGTGCTGGCACGGAGGAAGAGGATGACATGGGTGTGGGTCAACTTTTTAGAAAATGTGACGTGTTTGGGAGGGCGGATCAAGTGAAACAACAGTGTCCGAGTAAGTTATTCGTGACTTACAGAAGCACTGCATGCAACAGTCTGCCTCCCACCTCCTTTTCCCCTCTGTCACTCTCTCCTCTGTCTCCCAAACACACACACATGCTGGCTACAGTGGTACTTCAGCAACAAGCACATCCTATGAGCGTGCTAACAGCTCCCCTGGTTGGTGCTCAAAGCACGTCGAAATAGGTTAAATCCTGGATGTGTTTCTTTATAGTTCAGCCAACACTAAGGCTAAAACAAGACAATATAGATCTTCACATGTAGGCTACTATTTTGTTAAAATTCTCTGTCAGGATGTGAAGGATGCATTGTTTGTGTGTGCGAGAGAGAGAAAAGAGAGTTTGTGTCTTCAGTGAGGGGTTACTTGTTTTGCCGCAATTCAACAATGAAGAACGCTGTTTGGAACGATTTGTCTGCTGATTCAATAGTCTTGGTCTTCACAGCCCTGTGGATGGGAGAGAAAGAGAACACTCTCCTGGCCTGGCTCCAGAACAAAATGACTGGGGGTGCCTCTGAAATTAGAGGTATCTACAGTGCAGGCTGGCAGCAATGAAAAACAGTGTAGGTGTTACGGGATCTAGTGTGGTCCCTGATGAACAGTATGCTGGAAAACAACTGGCAAAAGTTGAAAACAGTCTTAAGTGGATACAGCGTGTCGTTCCTTCTCAGCAACTGTTTGCATTAAGAGTCAGAAAAGCGCCAGTTGATAAGTCTGCAGCCTCTGAGGGGGCCTTCACACCAGGGACTCTGGCCCGGATCCGAGTACGCTTGACCTCAAAGTCGAGTTCATTTGATTAGTGTGAACATGGTGTACCGTACATGGGCACGATTCATTGATCCGTGTTGGGTCCACTTGAAAAGGTGGTCGAGTACAATCCATGTGTCCTGTCTGCATCAGGGGTGAAAGCTGACCATACAAAAAATAAAGAAGTTGACGGCCTCTTGCAACTGAAAGGTTTTTCTAAAACATAGCAACAAGATAAACAAATGTTGTGTAGATGATGATGAAAGTGTAAGGGCTCAGAACCAAACCATACAGACCTCTACATACTGAACATCAGACTAGTCATTTACAATATTCTGCTTTTTGATAAAGGTGACATCTGATTACCAGGGGTCAGAGATAAGACTGGGTATTGTTAGGATTAGATTAGGTTTATTGATCTGGTACTTTAATGGTACTCTGATCATTACTTTTTCATCAATAAAAACTTGCTTTAAAAAAATCTATTATTAAAGCAGTTTTAATACATATTTATATTTTATAATAACATATTTTAAATAAATGTTTCAAGAGCAGCAACAGTAATGTCTAAAACCCACAATGTCATTAAATAAATTCAACAATATCTCACTGGAAACAAATCTAAATCTAAAGTTTTTTTGTTTGTAACAAATAAATTAAATCATATGGAAAAAAAAGGAGATGGTTGCTGTGTGTGCTCATAAAAATAAATCATATTGCTGACATCAAAATACTGAGTGAAGTTAATAAACCATGAAACATGGACATCAGTCCGTATCTTCATCCTGTCCTCTGTCCTCCTCCCTCACTGCCTGCTACCCCTGGAAAAGCCTGCAGCAAAATTACAACAGTCTGGCAAATTTAAACTCTGTTTTAGCTTGTTTGAAGCAGTTTGCTTTCAGAGCTAGCGTGCTGTGCTTGTGTAAAAACGTAGCGGATGGATGAGAGACTGCGGACAGAGCAGATTGAAATATCGCCCCCACATTGAAGTGCTTGTTGAAACAGTGGATTGATAAAGTTGTGGCTTTTTAAGTTGAAGTTTTGTTGCATTCATGTTTAGTAACAAGTGTAGTTGTGGTCAACTCCTAAACTAAACTTCAAGAAACTTCACCTGTTTCACTTAACTGTCTGCACCTGCGGTATCTCTGCTCTGCTGTCTTGCAGAACTTTGCTCTGTTTTGTTTGTGTGTGCGTGTCATGAGAGGGAAGAGGCGTTTATGGACCACTGCGGGGTTTTCATACATTGCACCAAGATGTCAAAAAGTACAGATGGAAGAACGGATAACATCAGAGCTTATTGATACTATGGTCTCTAAAAATTAAGCCCTGGGGCCCGTTTAATACTTGGATTTGGTACCCATCTCTACTCATAGCAAGAGTAGTTATGGATAATGCAGTGCAAACGTTGTTCTGTGACATTAATTAAACTGTGTGACCGTGGACGATCTGAGATGCATTAGAATTATTGCTAAACTGGTCTGATTGGTCCTGTTTTAGAGCTATTAGACAATAATGTGACTGGCTGAGAATGTATTTAATGATCACCACAACCGCTGATCTATATTCACCATCATCCAGCCCTTTTGTACGTTAAGCTGCTGCACATACACGAGCCAGAATGAAGCTTAGCATGGAGACGCACAGTCTGTGCACCTTGACCTGCCACCTTGCGCTTGGCATTTATTATTCAGATTTCAAATGAAAGTGCAAAATATTAAACTGAAGGTGCAATGCGTGCTCTTGCACCCTCATAGAAATGGGCCTGGACCTCTGACAGCTTCTCTCCTCCCAGCAGCAGGTCCTGACAGTTGTGCTATAATGCATAAGAGTTGGTGGTTTGCAGTCGGGTCAGGTTCGGGTTGTTGATTAACGCGCATTTTTGTGGGTTGCGCGGTGTGGACTGGCTCTCATAATGAGTCAGGTCTTAAAAAACCCCTGACCCATGCACCACTTAGCAGAGCTATTGATCTGTTCCTTTAATTTTTAATTCTGTGTATCATGTTTTTTACCATCTTGCACACACAGATTATCTGAGTGACATGTATACTGCATTGAACATGTGATTCACATTAATGAGCTCAAACATCAATCGAAATGAACATAGAAATATAATCTACGAGAGGTCAAACACAGGGTGAAGATTATCTAAGAAATAATATTTGAGTTATACAACATTTATGGTCAAGTAAATAAAGTGCAAAGATTAATTTTTAATATCCATAGAGCAAAAATCTCAAAATACAAACATGTTTGTGTGCATATAAATTGCGCTATAGCAAATAATGACCTGTCTATGGACTCATATGTTCATGTTGATTTCCCAGTTAGCTGATTGATTTGAATGATCTGTCTGTACACCATTAATGTCAAATCAAATGATTTGTGGTCTTTATCCTACAGAAGGCAACATGTGCTGATTATTCATATCATTAAAAATAAAAAGTCATCAGAGTTAATAGTGTGCAGCTTTCCCCTCCTTCCTTTAATATTAGTGCTACCAGAGCATAGCAACAATATGTTTGAAAGCTGAACAATGACACTATTACTCTTCATGATGCATAAATTGTAATAAGTCACTAATTCCAAAGTTAATGTTATGTAGCAACATACATCAAACAGCCTCTCATATAACACAGTCTGTGGAGCAGTGAATCACCACCACTAACAAATTAATCACCTCAAAAATTCCTCCGCACATTAAAATTTCAGCAGAGCACAGAAGCAATGTGACAAGGAACGCAGCTGTGGCCAATCTGAACAGGGACTGTACCTCCTCACGCTAAGCTTCAACCAAGCATAGACCATTAACAGCAATACAATTGACTAACTTTAAAGGAGGTTGCTCTAATTGCTGGGTAAGGGCAGGCTTTTAGTTTGTAAGACCCAATTACTGCCATGCTGTTAGCACTTCTCCACTAATTGCATTCATCAGCTTAAATCGTTATCACCAGGCTTTCCTTCGATTCCTATCGAAATCCAAAAATCCTCATTTCTTTGAGTTTCAGAATAGCTAGAGGTAACTCATAACGTGGGAGGGATAATGGGTTTACATTTGAGCTGTAATTAGAGAGGGAATGGAGATAGAAGACTGCTGGCATATCTGATTCTGACACAGTATGGGTCCTCTCCGCTACAATGAAACACAGAGACAGATTTTCCTTTGAGCTATTGTCCGGGTCAGCAGTTGCTTGAAAACACAGATGAGATGTGATTTGAACTCAAAGAGATAATCTGGGTTTTTTGAGGTGGGGTTGTATGAGGTACTTTATCCATCTTTGGTGTATTACCTACAGTAGGGTGATATTGGCCCCAGGGGCGTGTAGTGGTTAATACACAGGTGGAGGAACTGTGGGTTTGCCTATTGTTTTCCCCTCACTGATGGATACACTGGATCTGAAATTAGGTGAGGAAGGAGTGGATAAACTGAGTTTACTTGGGTTTATCCCCAACTATGCCCCTTGTTGGCACACCCCCAAGTTTGAAGAAGTAGAAACTCAGTTATGAACTGCTGTGGACAGGGTCAGCAGTTTAGGAGAGTTAGAATATTTTCACCACTTTACCTCGCCGACAGTTACACATTACATCATATCATATTGTATTGTGACAGGGCTGAATCATATCGAACCGAATCGTTGGCCATTTAAAAATTTCTAAGATGTATCGTATCGTTGAACATGTATCGAGATTCGTATCGAATCGGTCTCAGTCAGTGAGATACACACCCCTACTAAATCTGTTAGTTTGTTTGCGTTATTGTGTGACTTCTGTGTTTTAGAAGGTTTGGTTGATTTCACTGAAGTCACACAACAACACAAACAAACTAACCAAGGCAGTGGTAGACTAGAAACCCCCCTTTAGTTCTGAGAGTTTTTGTCAAAGAAGTCTGATGCCTTTTCAGAGAGCAATATACATGCTTCATTCCCAGACAGAAAGGGCTGTATGACTGCTGGTAAATGCAGTGAAAATATTGTAAATATAAACTACGATATTGATTTTTTTTTGCATCAGGTACTATGGATAACCTTATACAACCCCACTTCAAAAAACACAAGCTATGCCTTTAAGGTACAGGCAGAATACAGACAACAAGATGGAGTAAGACTTTGATTTATTACAAGTTGCGTCTTGGCCAGAATTTCTACAGCATAATAATATTGTACTCACAAAGGTAATTGGTATGATGTAGAAATATAGCAACACTGAGGTCAATCAGGTTAAAAACATGTTTATACATATTATCTGAATCCTGATTCCCCGCAACATGCACATCTATAAATGGCGGTTTGATAAAAATGTATATTTAAAGACCTATTTCTGTTCAGGAGGAAAATAAACACAGAAACAGGATTTCAAATTAGTTTGATGAACTATCATATACTGTTGAATACTGACAGGGAGTCGGTTGTAAAACCTTAACATTAAGGGTTGCAATTAAGGAGTCATGAAAACTAGTTAGTATGCGAGCAGAAAAGTCAAAACAAGTAACAAAAATACTTGATAAATGGTTAATAAGTCCAGCTTCTGCCACTCTATGTGATAGAAGCATGAATGCAAACTTCAGCAAACTACGGGAACTTAAAAAGAAAATAAACCAAACCTTAAATTTAAATAAAGAGTACATGGTTCCAGGATTGTTGTGTCTTTTGTGGATTCATATATGCAGCAACAGAATCACCACAGCCACTGTGTTTTCTCTGCAGTAGAAAACTTTTGATTGTTTTTAATGAAAGGGGTATGATGAAGAGGGATTTGAGCCCATCTGAAATGGCTGTGGGGAACGTCAGACAAAAAAGACTGAGGACCATTGATCTAAACCGGCTGACAAAATCACAATTCTTCTGTTTTATGTACTTTTTTCTTTTGATGTTTTTTTATTTCAAACTCGCTTTGGCAGTGTAAACATCTGTTTCCCGTGCCAATAAAGCTCCTTTGAATTCACTTGAACTACCTCATTTTGGAGAAAAACCGATGGTGAGTGCAAACAAATTGTTGGTAATAATCCCTCAATGAAACCAGCGTGTGAACTGTGATGTTTACAACAGAGAGTTTGGGTAAAAATTCTATAAATCAGCTTTATTTTCTATGTCAAATGACTTCAGATAACCTGGGGTTTGTCTAAAACCTGCCTGATCATCTGACTTCATGCTCCCTAGAATATATAAAAAACATAGATATCTCGATATAAATATCAAACATTTTTCATGATTTTAAATTACACAGATGGTGAAAAGAACAATCTTAGGAGTGAACTCTGGTTTCCTCTCAGCATGGGAATAAAACTATTGACATTCTCTCAGCACAGACACTATCCCCCTGCTCCCCTCCGCTGGCTACACAACCACACACACAGAGGATACAACCAAGGCCACACGCAGCCACTCACGGCTCATCTATACAGCTGCCATTCAGATGCGTATAGCAGAAGACGTTTGATGGTTTTCTAATCTCGGTAGCTGCCACCGGGAGATGGGGCGAGCTGACCCCTGTCATCCCCACAGTGCATCTCAAACAGCCCCACATCTCCATCTCAATCTCTCTCTCTGCTCGCTATCTCCGTCCACCATTGTGTCGTCCACCTGCTCTCCAAATGTCAGGACGAATGCTCCGCAGCCGCATTTCCTGTGCATCCCCAGGGTGGGGGTGACCTGCTCGCCGCCGTTGGTATAATGTCATGCTACCCCTGGGCAAGGGTTCCACGCTGACCTGCTGTGTGGAGAGTGCAGCAGGCGGATGTATGCTGCAACAAACAGTCAGATACAGCATATATCACAGGGGGTCCTTATGGGCGAGCAAATTGAAGAACACGTGTACTGAAGATAATGGGGAAGGAAATGCACAATAGAAGGTGTGTGACAAAATCTCCCCCCAATGAATTCCTCATTTTAATTCTTTTGCCCTAATTTGTGTTGCTGAACTGACAAATGAGACACTAAATGACCTGTGGGGCTAATCAGGTCAACAGTTTACCTGATGGGTCCTCTATTGATCACTTTTGGTCACTTTCTTTCTCTGACAGTGACTGTGTCCCTTGATTGACACTAGTTGTGTCAAATATATATTTTTTAGCATTATAAGATGGCGGCGCACACCATTTTAGTGTCTTCTCTAGTTCCTGGATATTATCAATGCTATTTCCTGCACCAGGAGCCGAGTACCTCATTTCATTCTGTCATGTTCAACATGTTCTGGAATGACAATAAACCATCCTGATCTGTAATCCGTCTCCTACCTGAGTGCATCAATAAATAATCTTGTTAGTTCAGTGATTTAAAAAGAAATGTTGAGTCTAAAAAGAAGCATAAATCTTCAGACTTGTCATCTAATCTCCAATCAGTTGGTATTACCGATCAATTGCTAAAATAATTTAAACTTTACTCATTTCACGATTTAATCTGTCATCCAGTGGCTCATTTTTGTTTTTGTGTGTGACTTTTATTTTGGCACACAAACAAACCACTTATTGACCGAATGTGGCACATTTCTTCATTTTCCATTTCTGTTTTTATCTTTTAACTTCTGGCTCACACAGCCTCCCATTCTTTTCTTTGTGATATATTTGGGGGCTTTCTTGCACAGCTAAAGTGAGGACAAGAATTTTTTATTGTTTTATTTTATTTTGGGCTGACACAATATTTAATTTTAAAACTTTTATTGGCCGGTATCAACGATGTGCCGTTATCATGCATCCCTACTGTGATTCTTTAACAACTGAAACTAAAACCATTAACACACTGCAACAGCCTCGACTTCTATGGGAAGGATTTTTGGGGGGGCTTTTTTGCTTTTATTAAAGTCCAGCTGGAGAGCAGACAGGAAAGGAGTCAGCAAAGGGCCACAGGCTCAAACTGGGGCCACTGCAGAGTACATGAGGGGCGCCCTCTACCAACTCAGCCACAGGGCTGCCCCTACTGTACATTTCTCAAAGTTGGGAACATGCATCCATACTTTTGTGGAGGTCATGACACCACATCCATCACAGATTTCAGATTAAGAGGCGATCCTTGCTGCAAAGTTACATTCAGCGTGTGAACTAGCTGACAGTGAGCAAAACTGAAGCTAAAGTTACGCTTAATGGGCTCTTCAGACAGGAATAATTCATAATTCATTAAGAGTTGAACTTTTTCCTACGTGACGCACAACTACAATGGACGAGATGTTGTTCCTCGCTGTTTGTGCATTTACCGAAATCTATAACTGATTGAGACATAAACAGGAGGAGTTTTGCATGGCAGACTTATTAAGTTATAAATATTATTCACATTCTTCACAGAAAAAAAATCACTAAACCAGATGATTTTTGTTTATGTTAATCTGGAATCTGATTTACCAACATGAATTAAAATATACTTTTGTAATATTATGTCTATTTCATTGCTAATATAATTTAGAACACTCATTTTCTTACAATAGGTCCATGTCAAGAAAAACTGCAACTAACCAAATGAATCTTCACTGTGACTCTGCGTTTGGATGAAGAAATATTGTACTGACACGTTCTGAATGCACATAATCATGTGATTTTGTAAGAAAACACAATAAACCAACTATGCTGTGCAATATGCTGAAAACTTAATCACAATAAAATTGTATATAATTATTAAGAATTTTTAATGACCTTTAATGACAGACGAGGTGAAAAAAGTTTGAATTTGACTATTTTGAATTAAACACTTTATTTTATCAAGGTACACAGGTAACAAACACCGCCATCTTGCTGAGCTGGCCCGTCCTGTCCAATTTCCTCACGGTCTGCACTCATTTTGTCCACGCTGTTTCTGTTGTGTGTGTTGTGTGTGGAGCAATTGAGTAACACACCTGTTAAAAATTAAGAAAAAGACTGAATGAACAGTTTTCTTATTGCTAATGTTTATTGTTGATACATACTACTATTATTTTATTGCCAAGGCCAAAAATCAACACAATTACTAGTCACCATGACGATTATAACACAGCAGTAACCAACTGATCCTGGTGCTGTGCAATTACACAACTGATCTAATTGCATATAAACAGAAATATTCAGTATAGATAAATAAATTATATTTTTTGGTAAACTTTTGCAACATTTCATCAGTTTTTAGGTGTTATAAACAAATGTGAATAAACAGAAGAGCAGAAGAAATTGGGTAAGTATAATATAAAGAGACTACCATGCAATATAAAAATAAACTTCTTTTTTCAGTCACCTAGCAATTTCCCTTTTAATATTTCTTTACTGGTACACTGTGAACAAAAAATAATGATTTTCATTGTTCAAAACACAATAACTAAACCTACCCCAGAGCTATTCTGAAGTTGGACTGTCACAAATTATATTATTTTGAATTTCTAAAATAACCTAAGCCTTTAAACAATAAAAAAAAAAGTTCTCTGCTGCTGCTGCCTGGTTCTCATCAAAACCCATCAAGCATGAAAAGCTCTCTTCACAGGCTTTTCCCCTCCAGGCTGGCACAGGGAAACAATTCTAATTTATCTGGTAAGCATATTTTAATTTACAGATGTTAATAATGTGACACATCTTAATATAGCTTTTCCAAAAAACAATGTGACTGGGACAGTAGGGAAAGGGGGGGGGGGGAGATAACATCAAGCAAAATTTTAAAAAAAAAGGAAGTATAGGTTGGATTCTGCCATTAATTTGGGCTCCAGAGAATCAGATTGTTCCAAATATTAAACAGTGAAAATGAAGAGGGGAAAAAAGTCAAAGCCAATTTGCATAGAATACAGAAAAAAATCCCCTGAAGCTTTAAAATCAGCTAGAGAATGAGCCATTAGAGTGCGTCACACAGTTTTTAGAAAGTCTCTACCATAAGCAAATATGGAAATATTCCTCTGAATTCAAATGAGAGCCAGTGCACAGTTTCATCTATTAATAAGGCCGCTTGGCCCCTCGTGTGCGTGTGAATATAGAACGGGACCTTGATTTAAACCCGGCGTAAACCTGAACTCCAAAGTCATTTTGATTCCATTTTGTGGCGCCATCCACGAGCCATGTGGCTTAATACCTCGTATTTAAAATGTAACAGAGTTTACGACCTGTAAATGGCGCCGCTCTGAGCCTTTTTTTTTTTTTTTATCTCAAGAAGAGGGAGCTGCTGCCACGTTGCATCAAACAGCCTCGGTGGGAAATGTGTTTTTCACGCCTCTTTTCCTCTCGACCACATTTCAGCGGTCAGCCCTCGCGGACACTGACCAGCACACCACAGAGAGCTTGATTACTGCTTTTTAAATGAGACAGAGTGAGTTACTGTTTTAAAAAATGTATCCAAGTATCTAAATAGCTGAGTAATGAGGCCCCTCATCTGACCCGGTCACATCATCAGTCTAAATCCTATCGACAGGACCAAAACAAATTGTACCGCCTGCGAGGAACTTGTTATCACACTGCAGAACACTCTCTCTCGCCCTTCCTCTTCTTCTCCACTCTTTCATGACTGGCTAATGAATGCAGATGGTGCTCTGGGGGATGCAGTGGTCTTATTACAGGGGTTATGCGTGCACGCTGTGAGCTCAGCGTGCTCCAGTCAGGCTGTGGTGAAAGGTTCAATTGCTCTGGCAAAGCCCCCACCTCAATAAACAGAGGGGCTAAAGAGGTTTGTTTATTGGGCCCACCTTGACTTGACCTCCGTAGCTCAGGGACAGGCAGCGTGATTACCTGAGTGTCAGAGCAGCTCGGGGAGAACGGGGCCACGCTGCTGCTCGTGTTGTTGCCCCCTCCCCTCCTCTCTCTGTTTCTCTGTCCTAATAAATCACAGGAATAAGCGCACAAACCACAAGAGCAGGACAAATGCAAAAGCAAAGAGACAGCGATGTAAGCCCGAAGATTAAACGGTTTATCCAACATGTTTGCAGTCAAACAAGAGGGATTTACGACTCTACTGTCAGTCTACAATCATCAAATATATTCAGAAAATATTGAAGTTATTGATTAGATCATCACATGGGAAAGAGGAAAGTAAACATGTGATTCCACCTCAATGATGTAGAGTTGCAGTGGGCAAAAGAAGCATAATACATGTCCAAAAGTATGTGGACACTTGATCAGCACAAGTGTGTTGTGATTTGAGGATGCACAATATTGGATTTTTGCTAATAGCCAAATTGATTCTGATATTTTCCAACTCATTTTACCAGACTGTTGAATCAGATATATGCACATTAGTGATGCGTGGATGGCAGTCACAATGTGGTTAATCCACAGGTTGGGCAGGCCAGGTCACAAAAATCAATATTCTGATTAAGAGATGGGTTGTCTCCCCAGAGGGAGAGGAACACCGTGTGCACATTTACACACAGCACAACTTCTATGATTATTTAACTTCCTCTGAAGAGTCAAGCTTATAAGTATGGTTTTTAGTTTTGCTGCTTAAAGGTAGAATCAGGAGTAAATGCACCAGAAGGCTGTGTCAAATACAGATGTTTTGGGTTGTTAAAGTGTCTGGAGCATAGCAAAATAATTAGGAAAAAATTAATAAGTAAATTAATTAACTCATTCCTTAATTAAATAAATACTAAGGAAATACAGAAAAAGGGCAGGTTCTCCATAGACAGAGCCACCACCAAACACTTGTAGTCGGCCATAAGTGATTACTGACAGTGATGTTTATGTTTATATGAATCTATACATTGTTTAAAGAAAATGTTGTCATACCTTTAAATGTCTAGGAATTTGTGAAAATTTAAAATTACTGAAAGCAGCCTCCTACACACAATGAAGAAAACACCTGGAAAGCTTACGCTACTCTACATAATTTAAAAGGTAATATGGCCTACAGGCCATAAAGGTAAAGGTGCAGGTCTGTACATCAGAGAAAATAATACATTCGGTTGGGAAGGGATGGATGATTTATGCTCACATGCTCATTCGGATGAGCTCAGAGCCTGTTCGTGCATCATCAATTCACATATTTTCCCCACCTAATTGCAGAGGACATCAAGTCTCTAGTACAATTAACACATGTGGAAGAAATGTTTATTTTGTGCTGATACAATATTTCATTTCAACCGATGACTTGCAAATATTGTCATGCATCCCTACTGTGATTCATTAACGCTTGAAACTAAAAACCATTTATAACAGCCTCCACAGCTCTGAGAAGGATTTCCACAAAATTTTGGAGCCTTGCTGCAGGGATTTTCTCCCATTCGGCCACATCAGCATTATTGTGGCTGGCCACTGACACGGGGCGATAAAGTCTGGCTTGCAGTCGGCGTTCCAGTTCATCTCAAAGGTGTTGGATGGGGTTAAGGTCAGGGCTCTGTGCAGGCCAAGTTCTTCTACGCTCACTCTTTGCACATGGCCATTGTTATGTTGAAACAGGAAAGAGCATTTCCCAAATGTCTTACCTAAACCATGAAAAGCACTCCCAGGGTAAAAAACAGTATGTGGACAGGAGTGTCCACTTACTTTATAGTATATTTTACCTCATGTTTCTTGGTTGTATTCATGAGGAAAAGGGTAACAGAAGGTGCTTTTCACTGCTTTCACATTAAATATGCTGAGCATAAAACATCCTGCATCCCACATCTATATTGCACACTTACTCTAACAGGGCCGTGTGTTCATACTGGAAAAGGGACAAAATGATCATATAAAGGATACTCAAGATGTCAGTATGCTGTTGATGGACATCCACAATTCTTCACTACACACTTGTATACAGTGTATAAGATAATGAAATATGTGTTTCTAAGAGATGTTTCATCAGCATACATATTGTTTAAACCTCTATGCATCTTTTTTTCATCAATTTCCTTTCTGCATTGTGGAACAATAAATAATGTACACTGAAAATTCTTATTATGCATACTGACATTTTTGTTAAGTACTCTTCTCACTTTTCCAGTGTAAAAAATCTAGAAACCTCTTCTCAGTAGCCATGTTTTTTATCAAATTGGCAAGCAATTTGGAAACTTTTGAAATATTGCTAAAATAAAATAAAATAAAATAAAATAAAAGAATAAAATAAACAAAGAAAGAAAATGTGAACGAGGCATTGTTCCATCGACTAGTTTTAAGCGATAAAACGATGACACACAAAGCGCAATTTTGTCAGATTTTTGGAGTATCGGCTACTTTATGTATGTAATAAACAGTAGAAGAAGTAGAGGTTGAGAAGCAGAAACAAAAGCAGTTGTTTACCAGCTGCCAATAGCCCTCAAACAAAATCTGTCACTTTGGACATCTGATGGAGAGAGGTCTTCAGGATTTTTTTTTTTCAGTTAAGCAAGTTGTAATTATTCATTCCTGCCAGCTATATTCACAACAGCAGCTGACTCTTTCAAAAGAAAAGGCCAAAAAACACCTCAAGCATAATAACTCCTTTCAAAATTTTTAAGTTTTAGTTTTTTCTTTTTAAAAATTGCTGTTTCCATCTTTTCTAATGCGTACTTCAAAATGTGGTGAAATTACTCTGGTGGAAACATAACCAGTATCCAGTGTCTGCAGTTTGTAGACCTTTTCACAGCTGATATTTTATCTAATCATAGTAACAATCAACCCACAGGTGTAATTAATAACATTAACGAGCGCTCTGTTGCATTAAGTGTCCCAGTAATCCATGCAAGTAAACACGTTCCTGCCCTTGTGGGAATTAGTCTCAGGCTGGAGCAGTCACAGACACCCACTGCCTTCAACCCCTTAAAGTGCAGAGTAAACATAAGCTTTTCCCGCGACGACTGCCAAAATATCTGCAACGAAAATGTTCTATTGTCCCACAGTATGAAACGGAAAAGATGTTTAGAAGGAGGAACTTAAAAGTGACTGTTGGCAGTGGTGAAACAGCTCTAGGAACATCTCAGAAACAAAAACAAGTAGTAAATCTTCAAACATTGAGCTTCCTGAGTAATAACTTTCCAAATTTTGCATCAGCAGCAGCTTTACCAAGTTGCTGTTTAATTGATGTGTCGAGGACTTGTAATATTTACTTTTAGTACATAACAGTAAAGTGTATTTACTTCTTGAGTGTGTGAAGCTTGTGTGTGTGTATAGTACTTTATAGTAATTATGCATCATGTGGATTTGGGACACAGAAAAATAAGATTAAATGTGGTGCTGGCCTCCTCAGGCCAATCAATTTAAAAAAAAAGACCAGTAACTTATTACTAAGATATAGACAACACATATACCTAAATATCCAATTGTCTTCATGCTCCGTAGGCTCTCCACAGGTGAATCTGAAATGAAGCCATTAAATAATAAAATTATTCAGCAGTTGGTGAAGTTAAAAATTAGCTGACAGCGAGTTAATTCTGCCGTCACAGCTTTTTCCTCTTCTGTCTTCGACTTGGTTTGAAACACACCTCGACGAGGCACATGCTATGATGCTTTGGTTTCATATAATGTGCATCCTCTCCCTGTGCAGTCTAGGCTGTCGCAGCCCTGGATTCGATGGCCTATCAAAGTCTTTTTTGTTTGGTCATGTTTTTGTTTTCAGCCAATGTGGAGCCGTCTCCCTGCAGCCATTGTGTGTTGTTTGTCCGCCAGTGGAATAAGGCTCATTATATCAATGTGTAGTCACAGTTTCTACCGATACGCTCAGGGATCAGGCCATCTCTCCATAAAGGGAAATCTTTTTGAAAGGTCTCGTCCCCTGCCACACACACTCACCAACACACACACACACTTACTGTACTGGTTTTTCCATCTCATGCTTCAATTGCATGACTGCTAAACTGCCGAATTCCCATGTGCACAAAACACAACCCTACTGTACAATCTATGTCTTGCTGGTGAGCAGAGAAACAAGGAGATCTCAGCTAATTATATCGGTTTCTTTTTAAAAAGTCAGTGAGGTGAACTGTGGTCAGTACATGCAACTGGCCTGAGCTGTAAAGAACTGGTTGTGACACACTGTGAGTCTGCTGGACCATTTTATTCAGAATGCAGCCTGTATGAGAAGCTGTGCTATGATCCACCTGAATCAACCTACACAGTGTGTGTTATAAGTTACTGAAGCAGGATAAATATTTGTTATGATGCATCCTACAGTCCTTTGTTGTGATTTTTTTTTTCAGCTTAAAAAAGAATGGAAATCTTTTTTCAGGAGCTTAAAGGTCCAGTGTGCAAGATGTAGGGGGATCTATTGGCAGAACATGGTAGAAATGAAATATAATAGGGTTGTTCTGATACCAGTATCAGAAAATGCAGCATCAGATATTGGTGAGTGTGCGAGTCTATGTACCGATCCGATACCATGTAATGGATTATGCCCCAAACGGGACCCTGCTTTACCTGCCTTGCAAAGTCTGCGTTTTTGTTGCCAGCTTGTTGTAAATAGAAAGTCACTGAGTCTGTGTCAGGAGGAGTGATAATCCAGAGAAGTTGTGTTTTTCCCAGTTTCCGAGTTTATCCAGGAGTTGCTGGTATCTTGACGGAACAAAGGCTGACGCTGGAACGGGAGTACCGGTGGATATACTGTAGCCTCATCATTTCTGTTATTGTTCTGCAAATGCAGATGCCGTTATTTCAATCTTTATTTCCTGATTTGGTTTGTTTTTCTGGGGATCTGCAGCTAAATCAGACATGGGTTGAATTGTCTTTCTTTTGTGATTGTGAACTGGAACTGTGAACAGTCGTGTTTTCTTTACCTTAGAATGAGCAGTTTATATCTACAGACGACACCGGTCCTCATCCATGGAGTCCACCATATTGTACCACTATGTTTCTGCAGTAGCCCAGGACGGACAAATCAAACATGACTCTGAATCTAGTCTTTTGTGTTTTGCATGAGTTTCGCGGCAACTGTAGGTTCTCCTACATGCTTGGAAGGGAAGACTGAGACAAGGTCTTTGCAATCTGCAAGCTCCCCACTAGAGATGCACCGATCGACTGGCTGTGACCTGTAACCTGCCGGTCAGTGTCAGATATTCAATTCTGTACCGTAAAACTTGCATGCATACAGGGATGATGGTTCACGTCAGGTGCACAGCAACACCGACACTAACATCACAGCCATGGACAGTGGCGCTGCATGTCGTCGGCATTAATAAGAGGAGCGATAGACTCCAAGAACAGGATAAAGAGAAGAGAGACAAATCTAAAAGGAGACGGAGCAACTGAGCAGCTGATGGTTTTGCCAAAAAACAGTAAACTTTCTAGCCTTGAAGCTAATGTTAGCTAGCATTCCACTGTAGCTCATATTCCACCTGCCTATTTGCAATATATGCACTGAATGGCACACTGGAGTGGTGAATCGTCAGGACGATTCTTACTGCGTACAACAATCAGCATTTCACTCCATGATACAGCATGGCTACACACAGGACTACATTTGCTATAACTAAACTATAATTGCGGCTTGCTTGTTATTGCCACATAATACATATATATGAGATCATGCACCCAATAAATGCACAGCTAACCCTGCTAACTAACAACATAAGTATGAACCACACAGCCTACATGTAGCAACTTAGACTCATATCTGCAAACAGAAAAAGACACTTAGTTCTCAGTGGACGTACACTGGCTCTCACTGTCCAAATAATGCAGGTATAACTAAGGTTTTCACTCAACAAAAGTAAAAGCTCACTTGTTGTCCTGAATCTCTCCGGAGCAATTGAAAAAAGACACAACTTGTGTCTGCCATGACTGATTGATTGACAGATTATGTAAACAATAGGTCTACACTGTAGGTGGGACTAAGCAAACAATATGAGAACACATGAGGGGATAGACATCTTCTTCACATATAATTCAATTTTCTATCAAAGAAAAGTTACAAAAATGTTTGTGTATGATGTCAATTACAGTTCTTAAAAGGAAAGAAAACTGGAATTATCCAAAATCGGAATCGGCAGGTCTGACTTAAGAGAATCGGAAATCAGAAGAAAAGAAAATTGCAATCAGTACATCTTTACTTACCGCTAGATGACACTAAATCCTACAGATCTTTTAAAAAGCTGTGTCTTACACAGATTCTCTTAAAAGCAGTAAACAGAGACAAAAAGACGGGTTGTTGGTTTAAATAGGGTACCTGAAAAAATCATAAATAAATATACAGAGGGACAATCAACGACAGTCTGTCTTCTCTCAACAATGGCCAGTAAAGCCTTTTAGCAGGGCACTTAAAGATTAATGCCAGTGCACTGTGTGTATTTGTTTGCTTTTCTTCTGAATGCCATTAATGCCCATTAAATATCTATCCTCCTGCTGTAGTTTACACAGTCTGATGCTGCTGCTTTCTGCCCTTTTGGAAGCCAAGTTTTCTCTGTAAGTCTTTTTTGATTCACTGTAATGGGAAAAATATGAAAGAGGGAAAAAAAAAACACAAGTACTATAATCCCCAGCTTCTCCAGTGGAGCTGTGGATGAGCCAGTAGTAGCAGACTTTGCTTGTTCTGGGCACGATGCCCTGGAAAAACAACAATAAGTATTACATGCAGCGTTGTACCTATGTGGCTTCTGTGTGACGATGCGCTGGTCAGTTGTCCCCAGAGAGACACCATACACACGGTCAGCAGCAGCGCCCTTCTGCACATGCTCTGTAGGTCTCTCTCCCGCATTCTGGAAAAAAAAAGAAAGAAGACAAAACATCATCAGCGGTCAGCCATATTTGCATCACATGGACACTCAGATGTGGAGGCTGGCTTACTTTGGGCTCAGGCCAACAAGCTCCCAAAGCTTTGGCTTGGCAGTCAGAGGTGGTCAATTAGAGTAACTCCTGAAATCACAAAGCTTGGATCTACAGAGCTTTAACTGGACGCCTTTGCTGTGTTAAGGATAAGCCTGCTGAGAGGCACACGCAACAGGGTTTCCTAATGTGGCCACGTGCTGCCAGGAAATTTGAATAAGCCCATAACAATGTACGTCAGCAACAGCCATCTATTAAGGTCACACAAAATCACGGCAATAAGATGATTCACTCACAGCAGTCAAGTACATCAGAAGAATGAATTGCAGACAGTTATGAGACAGGATAATTGCCCATTAGCAACCAAGCTAACAAACTTGGCAGCTCTAAGTTAGCTTGTGAGTTTCCCAACAAGCTTGCTAGCTGTAAGTTAGCAAGCTGGTTAGTTGTCTTTTCGTTCCTCCTAAGAATGGAAGCTGCACAGCAGACATTTTACTTGTCAGAGCATGAAAAACACAGGTAGACTTAATAACAGTAATTACAGTAAGTGTCCCAGTAACAGTGACAGTGAATCACTGTGCACAATAGAAGGACCTGCCTAAGTGGAACAATCATTCATACACGTGTGAGTTTTCTGGTTTGACATGTCAAAATGTCTGCAGTGCAACTAGCCCATAGACAGAATAGAAAGAAGCTTGAGGATCTATTATCGCTGAATAGAAAAAGCATGTTTCTGGTTGGCTAGCATGTTAACACCACCAGCTACAGTAGAACACCAGCTGGTTTGGGGTTTGGTTATTTTTGTCATTTTATTTTGCCAAATTAATTCTCCGCAGAGTGAGAGCCGATGTCAGCCGCACACTTTCAGTCAGCAGCACAGCACACAACACACAGTGCACTGGATGACAAGTGCACTGAGCTGGAGGAGGAGTGAGCGGTAAACAGCCTGTAGAGGCAGACTAAATTCACATCTAACGTGGTGAATAAATGGTTTGTTTTGACCAAACCAGGGTTAGTGATTGTTGGAAGAATGGAAAGATTAGCAAAGACGGTTTGGGTGAGTTTTACTGTTACTGTCGAGTTTAGGTGCAGCGTGTTTTTCAGTGGGTTAACAAGGCAATTAACTCATTTTAGTTTCAGTAAAAGGGATAAACCTGGATTCAGAAGGTGTACAGTTAACATTTTTCTGTTTAATAATGGGAAATAGGTCCAAAAATGTTTTACTTCTCGCATCTATTTTGTGAAGGGATGTAGTGAAGGGGTCAGTTGCAACATCTGACTTCTTCCTTTCAAATAAAAATAGTCTATTATGTGTAACAGCTTCGCAATCATGTTTACGTGGCACAGGTAATTAGCAGGCAGAAGAAAGTTTAATATATGAAGGCTCGGTTGGTCTGGTCCAAGTAGTCTCTGAGCAACTGAGAGAAATGCAAAAAGTCTTGTAGCTGTCCCCAGCCTCCCCTACCATGGTTATACTATAAATGAAATGGTAATTTGGTCACTACCATTATGGGATAGCTCCATAGTAACACCGTGGTGGCAGTGTGGATAAAAGCCCAATGTTCAGACCCATTTAATCAATATAACTATATTTTCAGGAGTGGTTTTGTGGCTTCCTTGCATGCGATTCGTTTGAGCAGCGTGAGACGGAGCTTGAAAGCAGGTGTCTCGTGCCAAAAGTATGAGAGTTGGCAACTCCGTATAAACACACTGCAATTTATAATACCAATTTAGAAGTGGAGACAGCTAGAACAAATGAAGTGTGTTTACGCTCTCTGTCTCCTTCTCTCCCACTTGCTGTCATCCTGCTACCTGGGAGGTGAGTAATGCTGTTTGTGTGGTCTGTCTTAATGTGCTCAGCTCAGTAATCTTCATGTACTTTCAGAGGGCTGTTGTCCAGTAATGCTCTCCATCTCCATCTGAGGGGCCTGTGGAGAGCGGAACAAGCAATGCAATCAGCGGCTCATCTTACTGCCAACAGCACTGGATTCCTCTCTCGTGAGAAAACAGCCGCAAATCACAGCTCCGCTTTGAACTCTGTTCCAGTGCAGCCACTCAAATTAGTAAAATGCTTGGTTTCATGCAAAGAGATCAACTCTTGCTTATCTGGCAGCAGCTCGCGTATGAGGGAGATGTTTTGCTGTGAGTGCCTTTGTACTGGCAGCCAGAGCTGGGTGGGATCTTAACGCGAGGCTCTAATTCTGTACAGTATCAGACAGCTGATGCAATCAGGACGAGACAAACATAGACACAGTGTCTGTATCGTCAGCAACAGATTTATAAAGGGACTGGTTTACGCTCATTTCCATCTGGTCATGTGTTGAAGCCTAATGATTCAGCTTTGAGCAAACAGGTTGGAGCCTGTGTTATCACCTTAATAGCTCTGCAGTATAGCCCTAAAACCTGCCCATAACATGGATGAGTATAAACGTCAGTCAACACGTGAACGCATCGTGAGGTGAATGCTTAGGGAAAAAGAGCAAGTAAACCGTCTGCACTATCTGCATGCCAGCCAGGCACCAAGGACATTGTGCAGAAGATGTTAACACAGGAATCATGGAAACTTCTGACCTTCATTTCTGACATTTTTTCAGCTTTGGACAGACCTGAACTGTTGTACGCTGGATCCCCAACACTACCAGTTCTCCAAGTATATATTTCATCACATCCTCATTTCAGCAGATGCTGTTGTTGATGGACATTATCCTCTGCTCAGATAGCGATAAAACCAGGTGGATAAGAAATGAGCTGCTGCAAGATCTCTACTTAAATCACTTGCACCTGTCTCCCTCACCAAAGCCAGGTAAGCCCTGCATGTGACCCTTGACTCCATCCTAAGCCCTGGTTAGCTCTGCTTGGCCAGTGGTCAATCGGAGGACCATCCACACCTGGAAACTGGCCATGTCATAGACAACAAACCCCAAGGTGCAATCTAAGATCAATTAATATCCTCTGATCAATCAATATCATTTGAAAAATGGCATATTTTGAAATCTTGAGACAATTATGCTAGGTAAGTAATTTCAGATATGTATGTATTTTTTGAGACAAGCTGAGGAGGACACCCAAGGACACCCATGCAAGCATGTCATATGATATAAAGGAGGCGGTAACTTTCCAAGAAATGTAGCAATGTGCCAAGGAAGAAGAACTGCTATCGAGAAAACATGGATGTAAACAATGCACGTTTCAGACTCTTCCAAGAATCAGCTCAGTGTTAAATGTTAAATGTTTATGAGGAAGGAAATGCAACAAATGTACGAGGCCTTAAGGATAAATATGCACTTTGGTGAAACAGTGACTGTAACATCATTATATATTTACACAAAACAAAACCACCACAACCTTTAACTTCTAAAGGTCAGTTGATGAACTTCAACAACTTCACAATGGCTTCAATACTTTGTTGTTGCCTACAGACACTGTGTGAATTTGTCCAGCCTCTGCGGACCATTACATTACAGATCAGATCCACACTGCAGCACCCAGGCTAACTGAAGTGGTCCACTTGATGTTTTTGTCTGCTCATTTGGGACTAACTGGTTAAATTAACTCCCACAGAGTTAGAAAACTAATTTTCACCTGCGCTCCCAGCAGTTTCGTGCAACACCAACACATACCGCCTCCAACAATCGACCAGATGATGACCAGATAATGACCAGATGTTTCAAATACACAAATACAGTGCTTCTAATGAGACCAGCTCGATTGTTCCACCTCAGTTTCTGCATATTACCTTTAATTTCTCCACCTTTTGTTTATCTTAAAACATAAATATAAGACCGACAGTCAATATTTCAGCTTCTGTTCACAATCTTATTTTTATTTATTTGCGGTTATTGATAACAAGAAATGGAGAAAACTAATAAATCTACTCTGAGGTCTGAACTCCAGAAATAATTGGGGTTTGAGCGCTTGCTGCAGTGCTTGTTGAAAATGAAATGTCTGTGAGTGTTTGTAGATTTTGGGGTAGGACAGCATACCAAATAAGATTTAAATCTACTCTAGCAGCTAATATTACAACCTCCACCTTGTGTCTGGTAGTGTTCAGGTGGCCTGTTGGAGTTGGTTAACAGGAAAATTATTCCACCTGATGGATGTGGCACTGAGAGCAGGTGGCTCATCATAAAATGGACTGATCAGGGTAAACCTATTTCGTGATGGGTTAGGGCTGATTTTTACATGCTGGAGGCACACACACACACACACACACACACACACACACACACACACACACACACACACATTTAGTGTGAAGCTCAGTTTGGATATGATGCTATTTTAATTGGTTTGTCCACAGCAGGCCCACACATTTCTTCCAACCTGTGCACATTTTGTATCCTCTCATAAATTAATTTGGCAGTTATTTTATGGCACAGTTACACTCCGTCCAACTGTGCAGGTCTGAGCGTACATTTGATGATTGGCTTTTACATAAGAGGACAATCATCTAACCGCACAGAATACGTGACTCATCTTGTTTTTAAGAGCATAATTGGAACCACTTGACTTTTCAGTGTCCATTTTTAGTCGGTAGCATTATTGTTTGAAAAGGAAGACAATCTTGGTCGGTCCACCACTTTGGTGCAGACTGAAATATCTCAACATCTACAGGATGCATTAGAATAAAATATTGTACAGACATTCATGGTACCTATCGCCATCTTCATTCAGACTTGAAGGAAACTAAATAAGACTCACCAAAAACTTTTTTGCTTGACTTTCCACTAACAATCACAAACTCACAAAAGTTTGGTCAAAGTGATGTGAAAATACCAGGAGAGGACAGTGAAGGAGGTCGGAAAAATTGTTAACTGCCAGAATATGTACCTTGGTGAATTAAGGGGTTTATTTAACTGCTAAAATACACTGCATGCGGAACGACTCCGGAACGGCTCCGCCACGGCGTCGGAGCCGTTACGTTTCAATTTTAGTCTACGTGTCAGCTCACACAGTCTCCGGTTCCGCTGCGAAATGGCTCCGGAACAGCTGCGGCGTCCGACAGCCCTCCGCAACACATACGCAGAACTTCTATTTTTGCCGGACGCCGGAGCACGGCGCATCAGCACAGAGCAGATTGTGCCGGGAGGGAAGTTGGCTACAAAATACAAAATAAAACCCCGGTTGATTTTCAAAATAAAATACTCCGTGTTCACCGCGGATCGGGTTTCATTACAAGAACACGTCATAATGGGCGGGGCCGACCTGAAGTCAACAGGTCAGAGGTTTTCAGGCGTCTTTTCACCCCGTCGACACCATGTATGAGGAGAAGTTGATTCTGGAGATCCAAAATCAACAAATCATTTATGACACCTCACACCCTTTTTATAAGGACACCAACAAAAAAGATGTGGCGTGGAATGCCATTGCAGGAGCAATGGGAGTAGAAGGTAAGTTTGTAATTTGGTTCAGTAATGTTGTTTGAAAACAAATAGTTTGCTTATGTGCATTAAAAGAGACGCGTATTATGCATGAATTCGCGAGATCTTGTGCGTTCTCGCGACACTCGGTCTCCGGCGGAGCCGCACCAAACAGATCACAAACGAATCATGTGTGAGTTGGCGGACGGCGGAGTACGCTGTCGTTCCGGAGCGGAGCCGTTCCGGAGTCGTTCCGGGGTCGTTCCGCATGCAGTGTATTTTAGGGGTTACTTATTCACTTTGACTTATTTATTTTACTGTAGCAGTAAAAAGGTGAGCCAAGGCATGTTTGGTGAGTTTTATTTTGTTTCTGTCAAGCCAAACACGTTCATGTCCCCCTCAGGATGAACTGTAATAATTTTGGTGATCCTTAACCTTTAGTGCCATCATCAGGCCAGAATTTTCATTTGTCCAATACTTTGGCTAACAAGCTTAGAGTCTAGATTAAATTCTAACCCTTTAAATAACATCCCTGGTCATATTGTGTGCATATCTAATAATACATGCAAAAAAAATTTTTTTTTTTTTTTTGTATTCTCATATCAAAATCCAGTCATGGTTTCATTCTGTAAACAACATAGTAGCTGTGATTACATAGAGTTGAGCTGACCAGTTTCAGCCAATAATATCACAACATCCACCCATCAATCAATCTTCAGCTTTTAGCGGTGCAGAGCTCAGATTTATTAGTGAACTAAACAGCCGCTTTTCAAAGTTCAAATGAAACCGACCCTCCCCAAAGCCCCGCCCTCCTTAGTTACTGTTGCTACGTCTGTGAACCTTTCCATTCTCGCACTGTATATGCAGTTTACAGTGATAATGTAAACTAGCAGATTTAATAGGAGTAGCTAGCTAATGTAAGCTAATGCTAGTGCTTACACTCCTTGAGCCTGCTGATAAGTTTGTCTCCAGCTGACTTTTTAATATTTCCATCTACAGGAATGAAGCTAAAGTTACCTCTCAGCAAACACTGGTAGGATGGGCGGTGAAGTACAACACATACATATGTATACCATAGACGACAGAAACACACTCATCACTTTGGAAAGGAAAGAGATTATATTAAGTGCAGCTGTTCTTTAGACGTCACACAGTCAGACTAGCCAGACCTAAGAGAGGGAGCTGCCTGCCTATCCTGTTGGACTCTGAAATATGTCATGATATGGGAGCTACATATTGTCCAAATACTATTTCATCAGCACTTTAATTGAGACGATGAACATGAACAACATTATAGCTGCATGTTAGCATTGTCACTGTAAGCCTCTTAACATGCCAAAATTAGCATCTAGCTCAAAGAACTGCGGTGCTAAAGTACAGCCTCACGGAGCCTCTAGCATGGCTGTTAGACTCTTTGTCTTGTTTAACTTTATCCGGTTTGTTATTACAGGAAAATCAGTGAATGCTAAAAAGATACTGTATCTTGCATGCTGTTGGCTAATTTTGTGTTGCATAGCAACCACAGCAACATCACACTCCTTGTACCCTTTGATCTCCTGCTCTCTCTGTTGTTTGTGACGCTCACAGATTCTCATTGTGAAAAAAGTCTCCTCCTCTCTGATTATAGCCTAACAGAATGACATAATCGACACGTAAATGTGCACACACACACACACACACACACACACACACACACACACACACACTCTCTCACACACACAATCTTTCACACAACAAACTTCCCCCAGAGCACCTATTGCCTTGTAGCAGCAGTGAGTAAATGGCACTACTAAGACAGAGGAGTGTGTTTACAGCTGATACATGACACAGAGTGGACGAGCTCGAGGTGGCTGCAGTGGTTGGAGGGCAAAACAAAACCCATGTTGCTGTTTATGCTAGGTGTTTTTGTTTACCTCTTCTCTAAATATGACACACGGCTGGTTGTGTACCAGCAGTCATGCCTCAGGCCAAGCCTTCCCTCAGTTACATAAGCAGCTATTACTCTGACAGAGGAAACATGGAGTCTGTTGAAATGTGGCAAATCAATGCACTTAAAAAAAAAACTTAAATTAAGGCCCTGCAGTAAAACTCAGACTTAATATTCTTCCCATTAAATGACAATTAACATCGACTATGTTCTTGCTGAAATTAACGCCAACTCCCCTCCCTACAGTTCCCCCACTTTTTTTAACCTTTATTGTATTGTATCAGCTTATTGCAGCTTTCTTGTTGCTGCACTGAGTGAAACATTCAAATCCACATCCAAGTCCATGACTTTATGGCTGTATCCTTCCATCAAATGGAAATATGCATATTATTTCATAGACACTTCTCCAAAATCTGATTTTTGTTGGTATCTTTAAAAATGTGGGATGTCCACTAGAATTTCAAATAAAGATCTGTGTTTGGCTGCACAGTGTGAGTTCATAATGACCGACCCACAAGCAGCGCCACTGCTTAAGAGGTTTAAATTAGGCGAGCTTGAAATTTAAACCCTTATTATTCCTCTGATGATTTACAGCAAAAGTCCTTCACTGAGAGGTTATAGGTAGGCTGAACAACAGTCCGATGTCCAATGATTCATTTACAATGATAATAACAGTGAAAAGTAGCAAATATTCACATTTGGGAGGCTGTAACTAGGAATTTAAGTCATTGAATAATCAATAGTTATAGTTAAATAATAATTTGATGTAATCAATCATCACTTATGGCCCACTACAAGTGTCTGATGGTGGCTGTATTTTACGAACCCTGCCCTATGCTTGTATTTTCTTATTTTCTCATATTTTACTGTATTGTCTGAACCAATAACAGCATGCAGGTTGTGAGGTCTGGGCTCTATTAAAATGTAGTAACCAACATTTACATTGCCATATCTGTTTCTTTCCTCTGCTCTCAGTCTGTGAGAGCTGCAGAGTGAGACACACACACACATACACACACACTGGCAGAGCAGACTGAGGACACAGCAACAGGATAACGGCTCATTTCAGTTGCATTCACACAAAATTTTGTGCTCTATAACATAACCACTGTAAAACAATCAGAAAATTTTATTTCTCTGATTCACTGCTCTGCTAATGCTCGTCTCTCTGAATTCATTCTCTCTCTCTCTCTCTCTTTCTCATATTCATTGAGCTGGTGGAGGGGCCAACTTTCAATGGAGTGTTTATGAACAGTATCCGACCAATGCTGTATATTCCGCAATGTATATTCTTTATTTATTCAGTGGCAACACTTTGCATTTGTTTCCCGTGGGCTCACTGACTTCAGGTTCAGCTGTTTGCAACTGGCAGTTGTTTGCAATCAACTTGTATCTGCTGCTGAGGGTTACACCCTGAAGAAGGCTGTTTGTGCCGCTACACGACAGTTGTGACCCAGCTCTGTACAAACATTGTCTATAACATGAAATCAACACCTGAATAAAGGTTTGCTTTTTCAACTGCATATTCTGCCCTTAAAGCCCAAACAGTGACTCCATGAGTGAAAAATACTAATTTGGTGCTGGACACTGATTGCAGACTTTTCAATTTTAACCATGCAATGTTTAAGTCAAACCAAATACTAAAGCAATATAACTTTCATATTAGATGAAATTATGTTTTTCAGGCAATTCTATTTCGGTGCAATTATATCTAATGCAGAAATGTCAGGAATACTCCAAAGGTAAAGTATTCATTGACCTTGTGGTTAACTCACGACCATTTTTAAAATTCCACTCCAGTTAAAGAAAGGCACAATAATAAGACCAGCTCCTGAGGGATGTACTTCAACATGTGCAATGTGTACTGTAGTTATAGAGGATAATATACTCCAAAGCATTTTATGTTGAGTAGTTCAGTGCACCAATGTGTCAGAAGTACTATGCACTTTTTTCATTTCAGTGTGTAGCCTCTGCGTTGGTAAGGTTCGACTCTACTTGACCTGTCTCACTCTAGGTACCTGGATTTCATTTTCTACTGCAGATAGTGGCCCCCTCAACACAGGCCAGATTCTTAGCTGATTGTTATAGCGATGCCGCAGGAAACTGCCGTGACATCATCTTCAACATAACACAAACCACAGACGCAGGAACAATGGAGGATATTGAAGGGATAGCTGTTCGTCAAAGCAAGGAGACAAACTTTGTTTTAGAAAAGGCTGAAGGCAGTAAGACAAAAGACTGCTGAGACAAACAGGAGAGTTTGGCAAATCCTCCATCAGACAGCAGACGATGGTTGCTCCATTTTTGTCATATTTTTCATCAACAACATTTTTTCCACTGCCAAAAACCAGATGATAACTAAATAAAAACTCATTTATGGTGACAAAAACTTTGATGAAATCTACCAACACTTTCATCAGTCACTAAAATCGAGATAAAAACTACGGATGGATGGTCTGTCTGGGAAGTCAACTAGGATGCACCTCCTGCATGTCTCATAAACTGGACAGAAATGTCAACGTTTAAGGGAAGAGAAGAACAGACACCACAATAAATTTTACATTTGATGTCAAGGAAGAGATACTAGCTAATGATTATTTTCATTATCAATTAATCACCCAATTATTTTCATGATTGATTGTTTAGTCTATAAAAGGTCAAAAACTACTGATCACAATTTCCCAGGACCCAAAATGACATCTTTAAATTGCTTCTTTTGTTCAACCAATGGTCCAAAATCCAAAAACTCTTCATTTACTGTCCTAAATTGGGAAGAATTTTTTTGCATCTGTGCTTGAAAAATGACTGAAACAATTAATCGATTAGCAAAATAGCTGGGAACTAATTGTTTTTCGATCAACTGATCAATTAATCAACCTTTTGTTGCTGTTCTAATTGGCTCAGCTCACTTGGAACCTCGTATAAGGCGATAACAAAAAAAGTACCAGGTACTACCCACAAATTTTGGCTATGGAAAACCAAAAAAAACAGCAAGTTGTGTCAAGTGAAGAAGAACTGAACCGTGGAAACCCAACATATGACAAGTTAAATCCAACACTTTGGGGACAGGACTGTATTTTATACATCAAATCCTCCTACAGTGGTTTAAAGTGCTTATAAACAAGATGTAGACATAAAACACACACCGCCTGACATCATTTTTGAGCGTTAAGACAATTACGCCAAACTACCATGCTTTTAATGTCTGAATTAAATGGTAATTAAATTAAACTGACAACTTCAACCACATATTACGTAGATCAGAGAGACTCTGTGATGAACTGCTGTTCTCTGGCTTCTAGATGTGAGATAGCTCCTTTAAAATGAAGGCTTGCAGAAGTCTTTGTGGTGATAATGATTAGTTCTTCTGCCATCTTCTCCCACATGTGGGAAGATGTCTGACATTCTGTTCCTTGTTTTAAAGCATTTTTCTTGATAATAGTGATAAGGTGGAATGCAGAGATGTCTTGGACGCTGGGCGTTGCCAATCCAAAACGCTGTTGGAAAGACTGTTTTACAAAAGGATTGTAATGACAGGATGAGCAGGAAAGCGTGCTACTTAAATCCCCAGATGAATGGATCGAGGGAATGGCCATTTCCATAAAGTGATAGAGTTTGCCCCCGAGCGTGTTTTTGCACCCACAAATCCCTTGCAATCCTACAGATAAGTTGAAAGAAGGAAAAGATTTGCACATTACACAACTGACTGCCATGGGAAACTCACACAACAAGTGACAGATGAGCACCAGACAGGCTGTCAGCAACAGCTTTAACTCAGCAGGACTGATTACCTGACAAAATTATAACTTCTTAGGGAATAGTGCATGGCATGTAATCAAATGCACAATTAACACTGCAGCATATGGCTCAGTTGGCAGTCGAGTACAAGATGTTGTAAGTATGTAAATAAGACAGCATCATACAAGGAATCCAAAAAGAAATATTAGCAAATTAAAAACCAAGGCACACTCAATTCTCATTTATGTTTTCCTTGTGCCAAAATCTAAAATAAATGTAATTAAAAAAGTTTTGCACGTTCAGGCTCGTTATATACAGAAACGTGAGACAATGATATTTTATATTAATACTCCCCTGACAAGCTTATTATTAGCAGTCATAAATGACCACAGAGGCAGTTTTTCATGTTTTAGCCCATTAACTACAAATCAAATGTAATTCACATTACTGCCAACCATTTTCCAAATGATACCCTACGTTTTTAGACACGTAAATCCTATTTTGGCACTATTTTTACAGTTTCCATTTGGATAACTGACTAAAAACTTCTGAGTTGTTCAGAATGTTGATATAAGCTCGTCTGTGCTGCTTTAAATTGGCAATGTGTAAGAGATTGTTGAAGGTAACTCCAAACAAATGTCCAAACTGTTCTTTTAGCTGTAGCTGGCCTAGTGACTGCCGATAGCTCATTTAGCCCCAGGTTGGCCCCATAGCCAATGGCCCTATTATGCCTCAAGTCTGGACAGTTTGGAGCAGCGGCAGAAGATCGGTAGTTATTAAACATTAGAAAGACATGCCAAGATGAACGGATTATTGCCTCTGGAGGCACAAGGTAGTGGCTAGCTTGATAGCATGCTAACTTCAGTAGATATCCTTGCAACACAATACAAAGCCGTTTATGACAATACTTCATAACTGTTAACTTCCTCATAGTCTGCTGATAATGTTAGTCATATTTTTTTAAAAAACATTTTAAATGAACCTTCAAGCCAGATCTTAAACATCACGGCATTAAATTATTAGAGTGCATTCACAACAAGTTTAACGAGCAGGTGCAAGAGCTTGATGCGCTTTTTTGCCCAGGATTTTGACTGTCAGGCAACAAACATGCGACCTTGTCTTGGTGGAGGTTGTTGGGGCTGCATGCAGCCTGAGAAGAAAATATTAACTACTTTATATAAATGCATAGATCACATTTTCTATTTACCTTTAAGTTGCTATTCTCTTAAAATACACCAGAACTGAACAACTATCAAGGATAATGTATGTAGATAAGGCCAGTGCTATTTGTAGTGAAAATGGAAATACAGCATGATTTATCTACTATCAGGTCTTAATGAGGAAACTACGTGTGAATTTATGGGATTCGTGCATTAAAAACAACAATTTCTTGTGTCTATTTTTGTGTTATATCATTGTTATTATGGAAAGCACCATGAGCATTTTCATCATGATTTGTTGTTGATATAAATGTACATAAACAAAGGAAATTGCTTTCTCCTCTCTCTTTTAGTTGAAACTTTGATTTTCCACTTCTGAAACCAAACCTTCACCTGTGACAGCATATATACATAAAAGAAGAAGAAGGAGAAGAAGGTGTAGTGTTTTGGAGGGAAGTGAGTCCAAAATCCATCCATTCAGTCAATATTATGTGGCAAAAAGTAGTGCGGCATCCTGCCTCAGTTGTGTTTTTCAACCAATCAATTAAAGCTTGCCCCACTGTGCTCCCAGGGAAACAGCAGCAGTGTGGGAAGACCTATTAGTCCGCACTATTTAACAATGGCTCCTAGATATGTGGTGAGCAAAGTGCCGTCCATTCAGGCACATTTTTCTGACTCGGAATATATGAATGTGTGTTACAAAGATAGTAAAAGCCAGACAGAGAGAGCATTTTCAATTCTGCTGTGTAAAAACTTGAGTTTTATAGTTATTTCTGGTTCAATAAGTCGCCACAATCAAACTCCATGTGACTCGCAGAGTCCCACCGTGTCTAATGCTGACAGAGAAAATTGGAGTTATGAAAAACATCAGTAAATTTAGTGGGCAGGGGTGGAGGACTGCAGCCCTGCTCCAGCGTTTACTCCCCGCCGGGCTTGGTGTGGTGTTATTTTGGAAGTGGCAGACCAGAGGAGGCTGGGTACTTAGTTCCAGAAGCCAACATTAGGCTCAGACCTGTTGGAAAATATCCCCCCGGGTGCAGAGGCAGAGGTCATCTCAGTGTAGCTGGAGTCCTCTGCCACACTTGGCTAGTCCCTCTATCTCATTCTGTTCCTCTCTATCTCTCTATCTATTGTGGTTCAGCGAGGTCTGCTTGCTTCTGACTCATCCTGTGTCCTCACAGCATGTTCTGTGCCACCGGACACACGGTAACAACGCAGCAGGGATCAGATAGCTGTCCTACTGCATCATCACACTGCACAGGCACGGGGGGAACAGAGGAAGAGTCGGCTACTGTGGGTTTATAGGAGCGCTGCTAGCATAAGAGTACACTGTGTTTTTCCATTCAGTCACATTTTATGCAAATGAAACGCTAAACTGCATTCGGCACACTGTACATCTCCATCCAAGCATCACAATGAGGCCTGGATGAAAATTCAAAAGGGAGAAATGAATTCTTGACATACTGTACATCTGCATTCATATTTATAAGTCACCATTCAGTATGTTTAATATGCTACAGACAAATGAATGTGTCCTCTTTAAACTCCTTAAAGAATATAGATGGAAAGGTGACGGACAGTCTCCACAATAATGTTGCTATAAATCATAAACTGGTATTCCAACTGCCCTTTTTAGCATTTATGTAGGCAGTTATTAAATGGTTTGCAACGCTGTAATGTAGTTATATGCTGCTATATGGACAATTTTAAGTGTCAAGGTCTATAAGTCCTGCTGTGAAGCATCTGTAACAGTTAATGAATATCAAAGTGTCATAAATATTCCTTGTATTTTATATGAATGTGAAAAGTTATGTATTTATTTATTACGCTGCAGAGTGGAACTTTTGTCTCCCCCTTGTGACAGCTAAAGTAATTACACAAACACTGTGGTTATCCATGTTTGTCCTCAACATCGATTGCTTTCTTTTTTTTGACTGTAATCCCTCCTCTGAATGAGTGTCTTTGGTAACACCTTCTTTGAAGGGGCCTGTCATTTCACTGTCATAACCATGTCATGACACCTGCCTTGAACATGAAGGTGTCTTTATGATTATTAAATGTCATCTGGTCGATTATGTCATTTAAATGCCAAGTTAACATTGTTTGAAATGTCTTTTCTTATGACTTTCCATAACTTGACTAAAAACTGGCCTTATAACATTTAATGACATCTTTATGTCAAATCCAAATGGAACCACTTGAGTTGGCCAGTGTCAAAACCAACCACATATGACATTTTAATGACATGCTCAAGAATAAAGCTAAACAGTTTCTTTAAGTTCCATAATGACACGTTAAGTTGTCATAACAAAGACATTATTGGCTTGATTTGTATTAAAAATAACATAACTGACCTGATGACACTTAAAATATTCATAAAGACTCCTTTGTGTTCATTACAGGTGTCATGTCATGGTTATGATAGCGTTATGTCAGTCTTATGAACACCCTGTTAAATAAAGTATTACTCTGTTAAATAAGTGTTACCCATACTTTTACTGTTAGCAAAAAATAGTTTGTCAATGTTAAAATCTCGTCTCAGGAGCAGTCCTGTTATTCATCGTCAGCTGAACGACTCCTGTTATTAACCTGGTACGTACATCAGGTTACAGGTTTGGAGGTCTGAGACTCTAATTTGAAGCTTTGTATGAGTGAGGATCTTTTTCAGAAACACCGGTGGAGCTGACAAAGAATAATAACATGCAAAACCCAAACCCCAGTCAGAATTCAGAAACCAAATTATAGTGGTAAATGCTGTCTCGGTTGCATTAACATTTCACTCACACAGAATTTACGATCTTGTGCATACTTTTGAGTAATTTGCATTTTAAACACCGAGGCAGGTTTGTTGAATTTTCTGGGTTATTTTTCTAAACTATTTCCCCCCTCAGCAGTGCTGTTGTCATGTCTGATATTGATTCAGTCACAAAACGCTGTTCTGGACTGTGTGTGCCGCGTGTACTACCGACTTAAATGAATATTCAAAACCGTGAAAAGTATTTTGACACAAACTGAATGCGTGAGCCAGGCATAAGCTGTAATAAGATCAAAGTAATGCTAAGTGGATCTTCAAGCTTTATTTCCACATTTCATCCAACAATGTGTCTGCTGAAGCAGAAAATTATTCTGCTGCTTTAAAGCAATATAAGTCACTCCAGAATAAACAGTGTTCACTCGGGTCCTCATGCTCATACAATTAAGCTCCAACGACTGACTGAGCAGATAAGAACTATCAAGAAATGAAGCCCAAGTGAAATGAATAACGACGGCACTAAACCAGCCGACCAACAAGCTCTGTGTGTGAGGTAACGCTGCTGCTCAATGATTTTCAGGAGCAGGTGAAGTGGGAGACATTTCTAATACCGTCCTCTTATTTCCTCCCTGCACGTAAAACTGAATTTACACACAAACACAAGCAAACACAATGAAGCCCTGATTGTAGCCATCTTTAACCTCTCTGTCAAGATTGATCTGTCTAAATAACCCCTAATGCTCAGCCTTGACTGTTTCCTTTGAAAATTAAATTTTATATATTTTATAGTGAGTTTACAATTTCAGTAATTGTGGGCAACTGCAAGCTGGGGCCAATTTTATTTACAATAATCCCTCCAAACAGCCTTTGAAAGCCAAAATTGGTTTACTGGCAAGAATTCCAGGACTTTCAGCAAGTAAATAGCTCCACTGTCGGTTTAGATTCATGTATGTAATAAATTTTTAATTTCTCCATCAACAGTTTGTCTTTTAATTACAAGACTGAATCCGACGCTGTTGTGTGCAACAGACAAGCACAGAGTCATTTAACATCACCTTGTAATTTATTATTCTTTTACAGGACCAATGTGTAGGATTTAGTGGCATCTAGTGGGGACCACCACGGCTGCATAATTAATAGAAATATTATCAAAATTGTAATATGGCACAGTGTAATATCCTAACTACAGAGGCTGCAATTTTTGATGAAGAAAACTGTGTGACAAAACAGCATTATAATGAAGTTCTGTAGTGCTGCAGAGATGCCCAGGCCAACAAATCTTGTTCTCATGATAGAAGAAAACATGTTTGTTTGATCCAGACCCCAACAAATGTCAAATCATCATGATTATCTTAGCTCTTTCAGAATTATGACAACAAATGACCATTCCCACTAATCGTGAGTCACATCACAATCACAATATCTGTCAAAATAATCACAATATGTTGTTTTTTTTCCCATATTGCACAGCCCTGCTGAATTCAGCTTGTCTCACCCTCCCCTAGACACAGTGGTGGGTGGTTTGTTCATTCAGGGCTCCTGTAGAAATGTGACAGTGCAGTATGGGAATCTTCTTATTTTCAGATGATTATACACTAATGAAAACTCATGGTACTTATGAATATTACATTGTGTTCCTGCCATATTATGCCAATAAATCCCTGTAAATCTTACACACTGGACCTTTAATGTTAATTTAATCTTTATTGGACAGTGGACAACGCAGAGGGAGACAGGAAATGAAGGTTGAGAGAGAGTTGAAGAGAACTGAAGAACTGAAGAGGGGACTGTACGTGTCCGGGCCATTTTGCTATCAGGACCCCATCTAACGTCATTTTCTAGTCAAGTATTCTATGTAGCGTTCGCACATTTAACCAACAATCACGCAGAAAAAATTATGGATTGAGAGTAAGCAGCCAACAAAAGAAGCACTGGGTGGGACACCTCACGACGTCCAAACAACTTTTGACCACTTCGGCATCTGTGAGGTTGAAGTGGGTTCAACTTTAAACATGGGAAGTGAAAGAGGATTTTTTTTTTTAATGAACCAACATCTGTCACATCTGTGGGTGCAACGTTACCCTCTGCACACTGCAACAATGGACGGCTCCAAATTAATTAACTCATTCATTCATAAAACCACGATTACACACATTAACATGTAACACAACAAGCAGGGTCCAACATGTAGTCAGCCACGTCTCTACACGAAGTCACTGCAACAATTTATGACTCTATGAGCAACCAATTTGACACAGGGATCATCTCAAAAGACAAAAACATTGTGTAGTCTGATCCTGACCTTAGAGAGGTAATATTCAAACTGGAATACACATAATCCCACGTTTTTGTCAAAGTTCAGGCAAGGTATGGTGCAACTCATTGTAAAGTAGCATCACTTCTAGCCTTCTGATATAATATTGCTTTAGATGATGTTTTTCATTGAGAGAAAATTACTTTCTTTTTCCAGTCATGCTTTCAATGTGCTCTCACCACCAGCCTCAGGTAGCAGCTGGAAGGTTACCGCGAGCCAAAATATCATGGGAGTTAAGTAAAAAAACAATAGAATTACTGTAGTTTTGTTTTCCATATGTTGCCTTGTATGAAAAAGAATGATTATAGGAGAATAGGACTGATTATATCCCAGACTTTAAGAGCTATAAAAAATAAATAGGTATATAAGAGGTTCCCACTGTATATAGAAGCTTTTTTTGAAGTTTTTATGCAACTATTGCTCAAGAAACCCTTCCCTGTTTCACCCTTGATGGCAGCACACAGCAAGAACATATTGACAAAATTAACCACGCAACCACAAAACCTCTAATTTATCAGCCTGCATCCCATCACTGAAACCAAACCTCGGTCACTGCTGCTCCATGAGCTTCAGATGCGGTGGAGCCAAACTTTTCTCGTCCTACATTCTTCACAGACATTAAAGTGAGTGGTGTGTGTCTCTCAGAAAAGTGACAGCTTCATGATGTCACCCCTTTATTCAGTGAGCGGCACGCCGCACTTCAGCACTTACTGTACTGACTCTGAAATAGGTCAATTTCAACTCTAGAGATGAGCTGTAAAAGGAAATAAGAGTCTAATAAAGTGAGGTAGTGAGTGGATGGGAGTGGAGTGATCCTCTGCATTAAAGGGATAGTTTGGATTACTTGAAGTTGGGCTGGATGAGGTACTTATCCATAGTCAGTGTACTGGTAGTCAGCACGCCCCTGGTTTGGAGAGGCAGCAGGAGTGCTGGTGAAGGAAGCTAAGCAATGAATTCCTGTGGACAGGGTCAGCAGTAATATGTACTTTAGCCACCTCAAAGAAAAATCAGTGTACGCTATATTTAGAATGTTTTTACCCCTTTACCTTGCCATCGGACAGCCTTTTTCAATTGTAAACCACTGTTTTATAAGCCAACTATCACTCTCTCTAAATTAACCAAACTCCATGGTTGAAGTCAGTAATTTTACCTTGCAGAACTTTGGTGAATCCAAATGAACCTTTTAAAGCACAGAAGTCACACAATAACATGGCGAGGTAAAGTGAAATGTGCTAAATATAATGTACGCTTGCACTGATATTAATTTGTTTTTAGGTGGACCTTTTTTAAGTGGCTAAAATGTCTTTTGTTGCTGACCCTGTCCACAGCAGTTCATTGCTTAGCTTCTGTGCTGGCACTCCTCTCTGTTTCTCCTTATTAGTGGCATGCTGACTGCCATCTACTGTAGGTAACACACTGACCATCAGCAAGCACCTCATACAACCCCACATTAGTCCTAACTATCCCTTTAATTCAGACCAACCGGGGGCGATGGCTCCATTACAATTCAATCAGTTTTGGGTCATCGATAAGAGCCTTGATTGCTGTGAGCAGAAAGTTTGTTTTGTTGTTCTCAGAGGCGAGGCGAGCTAGTGTTGTTGCGTTCACGGTCAGATTGTGGCACGGCCGAGCTTTCTAGGAAAACAAGCCACCCTTACCAGTCATAGCAGCACTTAAATAATGAGTCCCCATGCTGCTGCTGCTGCTGCTGCTGCTGCTGCTGCTGCTGCTGCTGCTGCTGGACTCTGTTCTGCATCATAATAAGTGCAGGGTCAAAAAAAATAACTTGGAACTACTGTATTGCACCTCATTAGCCCCCCTTTAGGACAGCAGAGTGTGTGCCAGAGACTCTAAAGGGCAACACTTTGGGACACAGGCCAGTATTCACACCGGGGGCCCCGAGACAACACTGTGCTGCTCCGCCATCTCAAAGTCCACCAATACCTTTGAAAGACTGCAAGTTCGTGCCAAATGCATTATTTACACTGGAGCAAGGCAGGGTTCCCGTTCCATTTGCTTCAGCAGAAGTAGCTTTGCATGCATTCATAAATAATAAATGTGCAGCATAACGCGTGGGAACGGGGAAGAGCAAGCATAAAGAGGAGCCCAGTCACACAGCATGAAAGAGAACAAGGATGCTTAATCTGGGCATGGTAAAACACTGTCCATGCAAGTGAGTCACCCATGAAGAACTAACCGTCAGATGACAAAATGCAGACAGGAAAGACTACAAGGGGCAAAAAGCAAAAAGAAAAACAAAATTTGCATCTCTAGCAGCATTCGGGCACCTCACCACTAAACTGATCTAATCACCGTCTGGCAGGAGGAGGAAAGCAGAGAAGGGGCGGCTCCAGCTGAGATGGATATTTCATGTCCAATAATGTACAATGAGAGGCTTTCACTGACACTTTTTATGACAGCTTAGCCGAGACATGCTCTATTGCATGTTTTCATGCAACTGCCACTTATCTAATTCTTCTCCTAAGCTGCTGGTGAGAGCTCCATGCAGGCTGTCATGACTGTCGTGCCACAAAAATGAAGGAACCTTTTGAATGGGATTAGACGTCAACCCTGACCCCTCGCCAGTCTAGCGAGGATTTGCAGAATGTTTGGATTCATTTTTCATAAGAGAGTAGTTAATAAAAGTTGTTACAACCAATAGCCCTGGGAGAGCAGCAGCCATAATTGGATGTCTAACTGAGTCCACTGACATGTTTGGACAAGCTAATTCTCAGAGCAATTTAGAACCTTAGTTTTACTCCATACAAAGCCCCAACACTGCGTTCTCCAGACACACAAACATTGCTTATGCACAGCTTCGCACATTTTTGGTTTTTGTGTCTGTTGGGGGTTGCTATTTTTAATATTTTGGAAACAGTAATTATACAGAGGTAGGCTAGAGTACAGAAGACACAGATAAATAATCAAGACTGGTAATAATTACTTAACAAAATATGATGAAGACAATCACAAAAGAGAGAAATCCTCAAACAAATAAGATACTTTTACATATTTTATATATATATTCCTTTTATACTATGTGTGAGTACGTAATTTTTCTAAATTTCTTGTTGGTTTGGGAAATACTAAAATATAGTTGAACCCACATTCCACCAGTTGGGAGTGCAGGTATTTTTTCACCCACATACTGCATGTCAGATAACCTCAAAATATTCTATATAAAAAATGAAGCAGAGTCAGGTTTGAAGAGGTGGTTAGATTCCTCGATTCTACAACTCAATTGTAACCCACAAAAAGTTTCAAAAAGTTTTATTTCAAATATTTCTGAGCATTGACATATATAAATATATAGAACATGAGCGCTCCCTGGTGGCTGGCAGCAGTACAGGTCATAAAGCCTGCCTCCTCCATGTTAGCAAATGGGACATGGGCTAACATCAAATAAATTTCTCCTTAACATGGTTTCTGTCATTTTAAGTAGCTCTTATCACACTGATGTTTGTTCAAGTGTTCATTTTTTGATGATCAGTTTGGTTTTAATGAATTATCGGATGCTAAAAAAAAAGGCAGTTTCACATCATGACTGACAGCTGAGCTCTGCTCACAATCGTGGAACTATCACAGCAAATGATTAGCTTCACTTTTGTACAGTGGAAGGATTTAGAGATGCATCATCCATATTTATTTAATGTCAATATTGCTCATATTTGTTTCTGATATTGATAAATTCTTCACATACAATAGGCACAAATGTGTTAACCACAGTTGGCAGCCTATAAATTGTTCATTTTTGCTGTTATACAAGGCTTTTGAGTTAGCTCAGTTTTTGTTGAAGGCTTATCAGTGATGCATGATGATGTATGTTTATTATTATTATTATTATTATTATTATCATCATTATTATCATTATTGGAGGGGGCCATTTGTGTCATTAATGGATAGTACAACTGAAGATATGGCAGGAAATGGGGGTGACAGACGGGATGACATGCAGCAAAGGGCAGCAGTTTAGAGTTGGACTGGACCGGCTGCAGAGGACTCACAGCCTCAGTGCATCGGGTGCATGCGCCATCAACTGAGCTACCAGGTGCCCCTGATGATGTATGTTTAATTTTTCACTTTTATATCTGGTATACTATGTTTTGAGATACAGCACTCGTTTTTTTTGCTTGCTTTCATTTTGTTTTTTCTCGCCTCTGTTTGAAATGTAAGCATTGTTTTGTATGCTCATGTGGGTTGGACACAGCCACCTGATGTGTGTGTTTTTGTTAAAGTCATTCAGTCACGGGCAACAGAATCAGTTTTTAGCACCACAGTGATCCCTGACTTCAGGTTTCATTACACAAAAATGACTTTAATGAGTTCCATATGCAGATTTTTTATCAGTGCATCGTTGCCATTCACCATTGTGTTTAAAAAACAACACAGACAAACATGAATGCTTCCTTCACCCTTAGGTCTTTCCATCATGTCAAGTCTGATAATAAGTTGTCAGTATTTTTGTTTTTTGCTGTATTTTCATCTAAATGTATCACAAAATTTAATTTGAGTAAATTGCCAAAAGACAATTCAAATAAGTGCTTGTTTCACTGCACTACCGTTATGTGAGTATTACTGAAGGAGTTGGTTCATCAACATAAGAAGAAGGTTCTCAAACCATTATACCACTGCAGAACAAGAGGGTGCAACAACGTAATTAAAAGAGCACCACTTGAACCTCAAATGGTAAAAAACAATGTAGACAACACAATGGAAATGTGACACTTCTGGTTCTTCCATGTATTACTGTAAGGAAAGTTAAGTCTGATTTGTGTAGAGTGATCAGATCATCAGATCTGTGTCGAGTCATTATGGATTACGGAGCCGTGGGAGCAATGAGGAGACTGTCAGAGCAGAAACAGCTGCTTAGTCATGTAAGTCAAATGTTCACTACAACTGTAGAAGATAAGCAGAAGTCAACACTCGCAGCTTTGTCTCTGTCTGTGGTTCAGGAACTCAACCCCAAGACTTTTTGAGAAAAGGTCCTTATGAACGAAACATCGGCACTTTTTTCTAAATTAATGCAGAAGTAATAAATGTGTGCAGGAGCTGCCTTTTTTCTTTTTAAAGTCCACGTCCAGTCATGTTCAAACAATAGAAAATGCACTAAAAATAATATTAAATTATTACCTAACCATCTTGCCTTCATTTTAATGTTCAAGTATTCTCGACTCTAGACCTCAACCCCTAACCCTACCTCTCAGTAGCTTCACCTGGCTTCTCCTCTGTTTTGCTAGCAAATCACAGCATCTAGCTACATCCATTCTCCTGTGGGCTGAGCATCGCCGCTAATGATATGTATAGCGCCGCCCCCTCGACTAACAGGACTGGTTTCTTAGGTTTATGATGTCATATACTCAGCCTGACTGAATCTGTTATTTATTGACACTGCCCTTTTTTTGCTGCAGTTTCAGAGCAAGAAATACCCAGACGTGGCGTTTACTGCTTGTTTCACTCCTGATATGTCTTATAACACATGAAAACCACCACATGGACACGTTAACAGGGTTAAAAACATGATTTTCACTATGTTAGTACTTATTCAGAAAAAGTGTTTCCATCTCCCATTAAGCACATTAACACTTCTCATGTGATCATTAAATTGTGCATAGACATGCATTGACGGGAAATGGCTATAGTAGACTTCTAAAAAAAAAAACAATATGCTTAGACAGCCACCATAAATAGCCATCTTTGTAACTGTATATGGAGATATATGGTTTTTATAACTGCCTGAGGTTACTATACGTCTACTCTTAACCACCAAAAATATTTCATCTTGTGACCGCAACAGAAAGCAACGGAGAACATGGTTAAAAATAGAGGATATTATTTATAGAATCACTTTAATCATGCATTTGAATATGCAGTCAACTCGTCTCAGCAAAGGCATCTCAAATAAGGTCAGTTCAGGTGAAAATCAAGAATCTGGTAATCCTGGCTCAGGCTAAACTGCTATGACTAAAACAATCCATGCATCCATGCAAAATAAGATTTACACTGACAAGATCTGGCCTGATTTAACCCAAGCTCAAATATTTAGATTCTGGATTTTAAAAAATCGTTGCTCAAGTGTTTTCTTTACAAGACAATAAGCAGTATTAGCAGACTGTGTGAGGTTTTCCTCTCTGGGAGAAAGATCTGCAGTGTGGACTGCAGTGTCTTGGCAGGGCCCCATGTATTCTGGGAGAAGGAATGGGGAGGCAGAAGAGAGGAGCTAAAAGAATCCCTTTTCAAACCGGAGCCAGTTTAATTTTTTGACAGGCCTGCTTAATTCCCTTTTAGAGTCCCTTCAAAAGATTTTGTTCTGTGCTGCTCCTTTGTGCCTTTCCAGCAGGGAGTCTTGTGTTTGTGTTTTCCGGGCACACTTCAGCCTATTTATGCAAGCTAATTTAAAGTATAAATGAGGCCGCATTTTTGGTGAGTGCACAGACAATTGCGAGTGGGAATAGAGTTTACTGTTTATTTGTTTCACCTATAGTCGGTTGAGCGAGGATGCCGTCTCTCCTGTGACTCTTTGAGAGTGTGCCGCCGCATATAATTACAGATTTCAATGAAATCCATAAGTTGCTTTATATAAAGTGGAACTGCTGTAACTATATTACGGTAAACAAACATGTGCTTTCATATGACAAAACCCAGCATTCTCCTAAACAAAATAAGGTTTCAGCTCGCATGAAGCAAACAAATAACACACACATTTTCAAACAACATGTGCAGTATAAGAAAAATCCCTGGAATGAGACACAATATATGGAAAACACTATAAAAAAAAGCCAATCAAAGAGTCAGTTTACCATTAAAATTAATTGGCTGCTCTGTCTGTCCAACCTAGAAATTCTATTCACTCATTTTCTTTACAAATACACTATAATTATCGCCTGAAATACATTCACTAGCAGCAGTCCAGTGGACAGTTGGTGGATGGTTAGATGCACAAACCACAGAACCAACACCAGAGCCTGATTAGGGTTTGCATCCTTGAAAAGATGTCCACTCGTCAAAGTCAATTCATCCCAGCTCATCAGCTGGTGATTTGTTAATTTTTAAGAAGGGGAGGGAGGCCAAATGGGAGAACGATCATAGAAATATTATAGGAATACTACAGGCAGCAGTGTGTCTATGATCCTCTCGCTCTTCTGAAAGTATGCGTAGCTGCTTGTCACTTTGATCATGTGACACGACTCTATAGAGAATATAGGCTACAATACAGTAAAGAACTGAGTATTTATAATATATAGTTTAGAGCAGAGATTTTCAGAGTGGGAGACGGGCCTCCCCGGGGGGGCTTCAAACGCTTTCAGGGGAGGCTCAGTGACTGGAAGTGACTGGAAGTTTTTACATTAGTTATCAAAAGGAGATCACACAGAATAGCCTAAATGTCTGACAGTTCAGAGGTGCAGTACTGGGGAACTTTTACTGTTTTTTTTCACACTTTGCCCGACTCAGAAATAAACAAATGTCTTTGGATGGACCTTTTTCAGGTACTTGGTATAGCCTGGAGTTGCTACAGCAATAGATTATACAGGCTCAATTTATTTGTCGCTCAGTTTACTCATTTTTTGGGTTTCTTAGTTGATGAGAGAAGAGAGAAATCATCAGTAAACTATGACGTTTCTTAAATGTCACTCGTTCATTAACTTTATATTATTCCATGATTTATCCCGATTTGATTTATGGTAATATTGTTTGGGCAAATGCATACCGCTCCAATCTTCATAAACTTTTATTTTTAAGATTGGCAGCTCCCTTAAATTCTGCCAAGGCCTCAGTTCTCCTGTTCAGAAAACTAAACATTCTTTCACTACATGACATAAATATTCATCAGATATGTCTGTTTATATACATAAATATTTGTTTTTGCCTTTGTCTTCACTATCTTCTTTCACAAATTCTTTAAATCTAATTCTCAAGTTCCCTCATTTAACACTAGACAGGCTGATTTATAAAATTAAACACAGCCAGTTCTCCCTCAGATTGAGCTGTATAGATATGGAATGCAAAAGTACATGTTATCAAGAGCTCGTCGACTTTAAAAGGAGAAAGTCATCACATTTAATTCATGGTGTTTAGTTATTTCTTGACATATATACTGTATATAATTAGACTGTTTCATCTATTTTTTATGTGTTGTTTATGTGTAAATTGTTGTGTGTCAGTGGGCTCAAATGACATAATCATGATGCCATAGACATCCAGAAATTGAATTAAAGGGGGGCGACTTTACCCAAGTTCTGTCTGAGGGGGGGTCCTCAGTTCCAGACTTTGAACACCCCTGTTTGAGAGAATATGATAGGTTCAAGATGAAACTGACAGAAGGGCGGGACTGAGAGCAGAAGGTGCAATTACAAATCCGTCTGCTACTTCAGCACCATGGACAGCGCCGTGGATGTATATTTCAGAGCTACAGAGTTGGGTACATAAAGTCTAACTAACACCTCAGTCAGATAAAGAATCAATGAGTCAGGCAGACTATCCAAGTAAACAAGCCCTCTGAACAAGAGGGATGCCTTCTGGTCATTTTTTGGGGGGGGGGGTGGCACCCTCAAAGTATCACAGCAATGGTGACATGTTACTATCTAAAAACATCACCTCTCTGAGTATCAAACATTTCGGGGTTAAGGCAGAAAACTGAGTTTGAGTGTAAGCAGCAGACCTTCATTCACAGGTAACCTACAGCTCACATGCCACCCTTTAGTGATAATGAGCTTCTCCCTGAGCATGTCACTGTGTTATCACGCCACTGGTGCAGGCGAGCGGGAAGCGCCTGCAGGGTCACCCATATGGTGCAGGATTTCCACTGTGACGTACACATTTATGGTTATAGGTTATAGTGGCACAAAGTACTATGTACTCTATGTTGTAATCTTTACATGTTTTTATGTAGTGATCTACAAATTTAAAAAAAAGATTAAACAATTCTAATAATATACAGCTACTCCTACTGTAGATATATTTTAAACAAATACCAAAACATCTATTAAATTGGGTGCACTCAGTAGAGAGCAGAGGTCGGCCAGGCAACAGATGGTGAAGCACCTACTGCAATGCCACCACAACTGCCAGATGCAACCAGTGGAGATTTTAATTTTTTTGTATATTATAGAAAGGTGTACGTTTTCTTTTCTTATATTATCTTATCTGTTAAGTTTTTAATAGTGTTTTTTTTGTGTAGTATAGTCTCCATTTTCTTTAAGATGCATTGAAAGTCCAGGCTAAACTTAACTGTATAAACAAGGAAATAATAAACAAGATGATGAGTCCAAGCCTGTTATTTATTTATAACATTTTGTTATTTATTTATAACATTACATGGAAGTTAAAGTCTTGGCTCAGAACTGATTGGACCACCCCCCCCTCCAAATCATGTCCAATTTCATGTCCAAAGCTTATAACAAACCAAAGTTCATGAAAATCGGTTCAGAATTAAGTGAGTTACAGTCGATTTTGTAGTGAAACCTGCATCTTTCATTTGTGACTGATGCATAGCTGAGATTGCAGCAAAGCCAACGAAACAGGCATTATTTAATTTCGTGTGGTGTCTAAATTTAGTGGATCAGGTGTGGAATTAATCTGTAGAAGCTCTGGTTTAAAATGAAACAAAACATTTCTATGGATGTTTCTGAGCCATAACAACGGCCAAAATATGGGCTGCAACCTAGGTAAGCCTTGTTTTTCACCCAAGCAGTTGTTGAAGACTTGGCTGATGGGTCCTGTGATATGCGAAACTAGCTGCTGACAGTAGCTCACATATGCACACACACGACCTATCACATGATCTGAGATGATAACAACCTGCTATGTGGACTGTGGGCGTTCAAGTTAAGTGCCTGTTTTTCCCGCTTTCTTTCTCCCCCTCATTTTTTCCTCACTTCACCTCGCCCTTTTCATTCAGCTGCAGCGTCACTTGAATCACAGTCTCTGTCAGTTTCCTCTCCTAAGTATCTAAATACTGCGCATATACCTCCTGCTCTCCGGTGTGAGAGAAACTGCTCTCAGCTTATCTTACGAACCCACTCGGGGGAATTGATTAATTCATCACTGCGAGCTGTTTTTAATTACAGTGTCAAATGATCTGTTAATGGACAAAGTGAAATCTATTACATCATTCTATATATAAGTGAGCTTTCCGTGTCTAAGCCAACAATCCTCGGTCTCCTGTGGCCGAGGTCATACAGGATTACTGATATATGAAACTGCATTCAGAGGCATAAGCAACTCGGAGGCATAAGCAACACTTAATTAGCTCCTGCCTGCTCACTTATCACCGTCTCAGTCTAATCCTGCTGCTCGGACAGCGTTTGACACCACTCTACAAAGTACGTTTACTTTAATGCCTCGAGTGCCAATCAGACAGAGACATAAAATTATAATATCAAACATTAAGTTGATGAAAATGGCTGATATTAAATACAGTGTTGTTCAATTCTAGCAGCCTCATAAGCAGACATTAGCGTACAGAGGTGCTCAGAATGTGAAAAGAATGCAACCTTGACACTGTGGTGAAATAATTGGCGGTGTAGTTGCCAGCCTGCGAGGCGAGCTCAAGGCCTCAAGGTTGAAAACTGCTTTCATTGCGTTTGGCCCGAAACGAAAGCACAGCACATATTATAATGGCATTCTACCTAACGTCAGGTGAATGTTGATATGTGCTGTGTTATCACTTTCACTGAGACTCTTTGAAGGCTTTTCCTCAGCTTTGTACTTTATTCCGCAAATGAAAATTTAATCTGCAGATCAAGGACGGAGAGCCTCAATTATCTGTCTCTCCGCAACATATGTCTAGACAATCCTCCTTTTATTTCTCTTTTGGTTTTTGTTTATTTTTTTTTAAACTTTTTTTTCCCCTTTTGAATGAGGAGGAATGAGGCGGGGTGGGGCAGAACTGACATTTTCAATAAGAAAGATTTATGGATGCTATCTGACCCAGAAATGTTAGAAATCCTACAGCAGCTTTTCCTCGTATACTTCCCTCGCAGGACTCAGAAGTTCTGTTTCATAAAATATGTCTTTGTGATCAACGCAATGTTGAGCAGACTTAAAAATATTCAGGAAACCTGCCCGAGTTGTTGACATGAATTATGCTCTTACACTATCGGGGCACATGCATAGGTAATCCAGACGTTGGTGTGTGGTCCCCAAACACCTCTGAAATGTTGTTTTATGACAGCGTTGAGTCTCGTAGGTTCCATTAGGATCGAGGGTGAGCTGAGAAACATTCACTAACTTCCACTGTAAACGGTTACGCTGCATTGATGCACAGTAATGACTGCAGCAGTCCCTCGAGACACGCTGCAACATTTATGAAAACATATCAGCCAAGAGTCAACACAGGAGGTAGTGAGACGGGAACATGTCATGTGAGGAACATGAGTATTTTTGTCAAACGACATGTTCCTTGAGCATTTAAGCGATAGTTGTGGTTATTTGATGTGTGGTTGTATGAGGTTGTTGTCGGTGTATCAGCTGTAGATGGCGGTTGATGCGTCACCAGTTAGGAAAAACAGAGAGGAGCACCGCTATGAAAACTAAGCAATGTACTGCTGTGGACAGGGTCAGCAACAAAAGGGACAATTCACCCAAAAATCTAAAATGCATATTTTTCCTCTGGCCTGTAGTGCTCTTATCCATCTAGATAGTTTTGGTGTGAGTTGCTCTGGTTTGGACATATCAGCGACAGAAATGTCTCACTTCTCTCCAATGTAATGGGAATAAACGTCACTCAGCTCGTGTTGTTCAGAGTGCCCAAAAAAATACATTTAAAAAATTCAACACCAGTGTCTCTTTCCAAAAATATGACCCAGTTACTCAAGATAATCCACAGACCTTGTTGTGAGCAGTTTCATGTAGGAACTATTTTCTTTGTAGTAGAAAAAATTAGTTCCGGTGGATTCCTCTGCAGGAAGAAAGTAGTTCCTTCAGTTTAGTCCCATTATATCGGGAGAGAAGGCAGAAATCTCTACAGAAGACACTCAGCAACTCATACCAAAACAATCTAGAAGGAAAAATAACACTACAGGTATGAGGAAAAATACAATATGTATTCTTTAATTTTGGGGTAAACTGTCCCTTTAAAAATGGTCCACCTAAAAAAATCAATAACAGTTTAAATGTATGTTATATTTAGAATATTTTCACCACATTACTTTGCCATGAGACAGCCTTTTTTGATGGAAAACCGCCATTATGTGAGCCAAATATCGCTCTTTCCAATCCAACCAAACCCCATAGGCGCAATCTGCTTTGTTTGCACAACTGTGTGACTTTGGTGAATCCAAACTATTTTTTTAAAACACAGAATTCACCCGATAACACAAACTAAAACATAGAGGCAGACGTAGATCTGCAACTCCTGTGTTCTGCAGCTAAAACTGCTGATTTCGCCAGGGGAGTTTGTTTCGTTTATATAAGAGCAGTTTCCTGTGGAGAAAGGCTGTAAATTATGCCGCAGGATGACAACGTGAAGTTGCGTGATATCGCAACCACCACCACTGATGAAAATTTACCTGACATGACTCAGAAATCATGTTCATGGACGAGGTAGTGTATTAAAGTTTTATTCACCCTGTCCACAGCAGTTCAGCAGTGCTCTCTGCTTCTCCAAACCGGGGGCGTGCCGACCGCCATCTACTGTAAGTAATACACTGACGATGGTACCTCATACAACCCCACTTTGAATAACACGAACTATCCCTTTAAAAGCTGCTCCTCCTTTGACCTGAGAGCTGACTTGGCTCAGCGGGGACTCCGGAGATCATCTACTTAACTGTCGCTCATTAAAATATTACCTTACACTGCCCCACCATTGTGAACAACGCTGTCCGTGCTGCTGAAGCCACTTTTCTACTCTTTTTCCTGTTTCCTATCCCCTCATCCCTTTTAACCACACTTAACACTCTTTTCCACTTTCTGTTGCCCATATTCAGCAGGGCCCTGGGGACGAGCCATGCACATATGTTGAGGGAGGAGGGGGCGGCAGTGGAGGCAGAGCGTGGGCTATTAAACAAAAAAATCAGGACTCCACTTTGCCTCGGATCTTTGCACGACTCTCACTAATTCCTCTAACCACTGCTCTGGAAACGCTTTCAGTATTAACGCCTTTCCGGTCGGCGGTGGCTGCTGCAGAGACTCTACGTGTGCTCTTTTTAATGTAAGCTGCTGGATTAAACACAGCTGGGGGACACACATCGGGTCATGCATTAGGACAGGCCTGATAGGACCAACAGATGAGTTTCAGTGAAGAAGGAAGGTTTAATCAATCCAGTTTGCACACTGTTTACAGAGAAGATTTTATAGCCGAGAGTGGGAAACAGAGAGCAGAGGGGAAGGTTGGTGATATTAAATAAATGTTCACATCCTCTAATTGATTTATTTGTTGTTGTGTCTGGCTTTTTATTGACCGCACCGCTTCAGAGCAAACACAGTTAGCCTTGTTTCAATTCATTCTGCAGTGAAAAACAATAGCTATTGTAAAGTTGCTATAAATACATACATATAGCTTGTGCGAGTTCAAAATGGCATCTGGGCCGACATCTCTCTGGTGGCCTGAAGCCAATAGCGTGCAGTGGTCATGTAGCAACAGCTGTGATCATTAAGTTACCAGTAACAGGGAGCCCTCGGGTCAATGCAGGCTTGTGTACATGCCGGGGAAAAAAAGTGATTCATTAACAGTCCAATGCACAATTTTTTTTCTCGGACTGGTTACAAAATATGACAAGTTTCTACATGTTGGAGCAGAGAGCATGAAAAAGAGCAATTTAAAGAGTTTGGAGGGTGATGACATTTTCATTGCCTTTCCAAAATGGTCAGGAATCGACTGAGCAGTGTGTTTATCTGCAGCTGTTAGCATGTCCAGCTAATTACTGTCAGATAACAGGTTACGTTCAAAAAGTCACACGTATGACCAGCACATCAGCTGTGGTAGTATGTCTATGAGAGCTTAGGCTCATTTACTACACTGACACTCAGTATAGACCTTTTCTTGGCTGCCATATTGAGGGTTATTGAGGGTAAACACAGGTGTTACCAATGATACTAATTAAGTTATGAGCATAGTGGTAGCTGCACAGTGTAGCGAGTGTAGAGACCTGCAAGTGAGCCAACATGCACAGTAGCAGCACCCTGACTCTGTTTGACCTGAATGGAACAGAACCTTAATTAGTATCACTGGTAACACCTGTGTTTACTCTACTGTTTGTCTAAATATAGGTCAAAATGGCTCCTGTGAAAAAGGTCAGTAATCATCATCATTTTGTGTCATCACTAACGGCTGTTAACTGTGATTTTAGCATCTATAAAATGTGGTGCGTTGCACTATGGGATTGCTCGCATGTACATGGACACTACTTTTTTGTTCCATTGTGGAACTTTTGAGGGTACTATATACTGGATATATATCCACACACTTAGATCTCAGAGAGTAAATACAGAGCTCTATGAGCTATGGTCGAGGCCGTTTTCTTCTACATTCTCAAATTGTGAGCCGTGTACCACTGGTGGTAAGCAAGCTCCCCCTAGAGGTATGTGGAGGAATGTCCAAAAAGATAATCATACAATACTGTCAAAATACTTCAAAATTCCCTGTATTTTTTTTATTTTTTTTTTCAGTATTAGCCTGCTGCCTTAGTCATGAACACACATGTCCTGCATGATTGCCGGTAGTTTTGAGCTATCTTGTGACAGCAAGACAATGAGCAGAGTTAAAATATAGACACTGAAAATGTATGATTCAAAAACACTGCAATTGTGTCTCCAAACTGGAACTATTATGAAGCAAAGTACAGATAAGAAGGAGAATAGATGACAGAGTAGTGTTATTGTGCTATTGACAACTTAAGCAGCACCAGTGAAATGTCCACAGCACCTTTTACCACCAAAACGGTCGAATCTGGATTCAGTTGGAGCGGGACTTGCTAGGAATAAACCTGCCTCCTGTGTGAGCTGTCTGTAGCTGAATACGGGAGGCCTACGCTACTATATTTCCTGTTTCCTGTCATAATTGTGGTTCCTGTAAGTATGCAAAAGATCGCAGTGTGATTGGTTCTATACATGATAGATTTATATTTCCACCTGGTTTGGGTAAAAACAACTAAGCTTCAAATGGAGCACAAACCCTGGTCCCCCGTGTTAAAGTCCTGTGTTCGACTCATCCATCCAACCCATCGTCCTAACACAGACTTTGCTGCTCTTAATGCTACATATTGTCCTCCGTTAACTGTTATTACAACCCAGTGATCTTTTCCTAAACCTAACCAGGTAGCTTTGGTGCCTAAACCTGACCAAACTCCCAGGCTGTTTTACAGAACAACACACAGGTGCAAACGAGCTCCATTTTTATCATGTTCTCAGTCCTGTGTTCTAGTGTGATTTTGGATACCGCCTTAATTGGTTTTGGGAAGTTTACACTCCAGCAACCCCCGCCAAAGTTAAGTTTGCCAAACAAATAGTCCTAATCCTAAGAGTCCCTTTTCTTGTACTGTTAGAAAATATAATGTTTGACAGTAAGAGCTCGTAAGCAGGTTGTTTTGTGTTGTATATCATATTTTGACAAAGCAGCTGTACAGTGTCATATTAGAATGAAACAACAGTCTGATCTGATTTTTTTCTTCATCATACTTACAATAATAAAAACTAGCTAGATACTGCAGTACAAGAATAATGCTGTTTCATTATTACCACGTCTTCTACATGGCTTGTGAACCAGTGAGGACACTAAACTATCTGGCACATGGAGATTTAGCCTGTGTGTTATCATTTATGTAGCCATCAAGACCCTTTATACACAGTTCTCATTTTAAAACAAGTCAGCTGAAGACAATGTTTTCAACCGACTCATTGAGATTATGTTAGCCAGCTAGCTATAGCTGACGATGCTTGTGAAAGATGCCATTTCAGCCGGTAAAATCAATGGTTGTTGACTAGAAATAATCAGTAGTCAATGCTTTTGTTTAACTGTACCTGAAATTAAAGACTCATTGTTTCAAGTGGTACATCTGCCACCATAAACTGAATACTGCAAAGCTGTGGACTTCATTTCTACTGATAAACACAGTACATCTGTTCGCTTTTCACACAGCGACTTACTATAAAAGTGTTGATACCACATTAGATGCTCTGTGATTGAACTGTCAACCGTTAACATGATCAATAATGTGATAAACAACACTTCATGATTCACAAGTTAGTTACTCTGTGACTCCTCTGAGGAGAGAAGAAAAATCCTGCAGCAGGAACGACAGAAGTTGAGAGTAAAACTGTGTCATGTGACAGAACATGCCAACGGTTTCACAGCGGAGTGATGACAGCTGATCTGAGCTGATGGGAAGTCAATGGAGGCTCATTTCTACATGTGTTTTTAAATCACCCTGGTGATTGACACTTCTCTCAGAGCGTGATTTGAGGGGGAGATGAAGATGATAAGCATCATTGTCCTTGTCAGTGCGTTTTAATGAGGTGCTCCAAGGAATGAAAATAGATCCTTCTATTTATACTGAAGGACCTGCACATTGTCCTGTGCGACGATCCTCAAATTTCTCATGTTTTCTAAGAGACAGAACATCTCAGATCAACACTGAGAGGAGGCATTCACACAGAAATGGTCATCTTATTCACAAAAACAAGTTAATGTTTTATATTTGTTCTATCATTAATTAAAGAGATAGTTAGGATCATTTGAAGTGATGTTGTATGAAGTACTTATCAATAGTCAGTGCACGCCGCCAGTTTGGAAAAGCAGAGAGGAGCACCAGCATGGAAGCTAAGCAATGTACAGCTGTGGACAGGATCAGCAACAAAATGTATTTCAGCCACTTAAAAAAGAGATTCACCTTGCTCTCAGATTGCCATTTCTGCTGATACACCGCTGTTATATAAGCCAAATATCGCCATCTCCAAGCTAACCAAACTCTATTGGTGAACTTAGTACTTTTACCTCACAGAGCTCAGGAGTTGCTGGTCTACCGCTGCTTCGATCTGTCAGTGCTTGTATTATTTTTTGACTTTGGTGAATCTGAACTATCCTTTTAAAACACCAAAGTCACACAATAGCACAAACAAACTAACAGATCAAGGCAGCAGTGTGCCAGCAACTCCCGTTTTCTGTGTGATAAAATGACTAATTTTGCTCATGGAGTTTGATTGGTTTGGAAAGAGCAACATTTGGTTTGTATACCCGTGGTTTACTGCTGCAGGGGGCAGTCTAATGCCAAATTGAAGTGGTGAAAATATTCTAAATATAACACACACTTAAACTCATATTGATTTTTAAGGTAGACCCTTTTTAAGTGACTAAAATACTTTTTCTTGCTGACCCTGTTCACGGCAGGTCTTTGCTTAGCTTCCCTGCTGCTGCTCCTGTCAGCCTCTCTAAGCTGGGGGCATGCCAACCTCCATCCACCACGGGTAATACCCCGACTATCAGTGAGTACCTCAAACAACCCAACATCAAATAATCCGAACTATCCCTTTAAAGAAAACTTAAGTCCTGGCTTTGTTTTTGGCTTCTCTTTGATCAACCCTCCATTGTGCGACTAAAATAGTCGTTGCAGTTTCACCACTTTTTTATCCAGGATTTATCTGGCCTGTGACTGTGCATGTTAATACTTTATTACAGCCTGTATGCTAAGTGGATTGTATAAGCTTGCTTAGCATAATCTCAGAGGTGTAAGCATATGCACCTCCTAAAAAAACACGGGCACACACACACACACACGCACACACCCTCAGTGCTAACAGATGCTAAACCTTCAGTTGATCCTGGAGCTTACTTAGCAATTAGTTGTTGAGTTTCTTTATTTTTTTTCTAACAGATTGCACCTCAAAATCTGTCTTTTCCAGATGAGTGGGCACTGCCTTCCAGTGTGTGTCCACAGAAGTAACATAAAGGAGGTGTGTTACTGTAGATTCTTTGCCCTCTTGTGTGTGCAGACTAATCTTGTGTGTGCAGAGTTTGACATGTTGCTGACTGCTGACTCCAAGGCTTTTTTCCCCCTCCTCTCCTCATTTCCTTGCTTCTCCTCTACTCTCATCTCTCTCTTTTTTTTATCTGCTTGTATCCTCTGCTCTTTCTCCTCTCTTTTCGTCTCCTTCTCTGCCTCCTTCCTCTCTGGCAGCTGTCTGTTCAGCTACCTGTGTGTGTACAGTATCACCTTCCAGACAGCGACGTGTATGTACAGCTCTCAGAAATAAGCCTCTTTTCTGCACTACTGTTTTGCAGCAGAGGTGCAGATAAGGAAGAGAGAGGTCTGCTGTGAGAATGACCTTTTTTTCCCATTTCCAGACAAGCAAAGGAACGCAAAAGCATTAGCATGGCTCAAGCGAATAATCTGCTGACATGAATGCAAAATATGCACACAAGATTTCTTCCCCCAATGTAAAAAAAAAAAAAACTATGTACAAACCCCAGTGCAGATTTGTTCTCTTTGAAGAATGAAATATTCCAAGAATACCTGGAATTTATTCTAAAAGCTTATTCTAAGCTTATTCTAAATGTGCATGTTTTTGTTGTTTGTTTCAGGTCCTCTTGAATCTGATCAAAGCATCTCCACCTCCACTGTTCCTCTCTTCTTGTCCCCTGCATTCAATTCTCATGTAAAACAAGAGACAATCACTTTCTCTCAGGCAAGGCAGCCAGAAAAACAATATGCACTTCTGTTGGAATACCATCTGAATAATGAAGTCATACTTCGCATGACCAACAACACATGTCTATGTTATGTAATGATGTATACGTATATGTATATGTAAACTGAACCCTAGCAAGTCACAATAATATTAATCTGAAATGTACAGCAGCAGAGAGACAAAACAAGAAAGAAATGAGAAAATCTGTTTACATTTAATTGTCTCAAATTTATTTTTTCAAGTTAAATTCGATTTATTGAATTGACTTTAGCTTCACTTTTATTTTGTTTCTTCACAGTTTTTTGTAGTTGCACTGAACTGTATGATAATTTAAAGCTGACTCCAGCAGTTTGTTAGCTTAGTTTAGCATAAATACTGGAAGCAGGTGGAAACAATTGTGCTCTTCTTAAGAAGCGCATTCAAATGCAAATAAATATATCTTGTTTGTTAAATCTGTAGTAAAATCAAAGAGAATAGGTTTTGGCGGGAGTTATCTAAAGGCAAGGCACACTGACTTCCTTTGTCTTTGCTGGTTGCTAAAGCAAAAGTTGCAAAATAACTCCCGCACACTGTATAACTTGCAATATAACATTTATTTGCAACATTTCGGTACTAGATCTTCATCAGGCAAACAGTTTGTGTTTGTGTGGAAGCTCTTTTGCAACTTTTTGGTCTACTTGTCTTTCTCTTACACACTTGTCTCATCTAGTAGATGTGCTACATCACAATCACAAGAATCCACGGAGTCACTGCCTAAGAAATAGGCTGTGCCGAAAATTCCACACTAACAAGTTATTTAATATGCTTGTCTGTTGTTGTCATCACTGCATTGTATTGCATTATGGGATTTTTATGCTGGTGTAGTGTCCAGTGATTGTATAATGTAATATTTTGATGGAAATACTATGCACCTTGCATACTAATCATTTCATACTAAAGTTTTGTACACGGTAAAAAAGATTTACACACTGTTTTAACATACAAAATAGCATCTTAGTGAGAATTTTGGATTGAGCAGATATAACGTGTTCAGAGGTGCTGGCAAGCAGATTCTTTTTACATTTGGAAAGTCTACTGTGGCTTTTTCCAGTTTTTAACCTAAGCTAACCTTAGCATCTCATATTTACCTTACAGTTATGAGAGTGGTATTGATTTTCTCATCTAACTTCCTATTTCCCAAAAACATCTCAAAGTCCATCGCTCCCTGGATAAAATGCTTGTTCACTGCCTGAGTGGGCGAACACTTAAAATCCACTCTCCGTGTCTGAAGCCAAGTTTGTAATTTTGGCTGAATGATATATTTCCATAAATTTACTTTAAAAAGAACTACAGTTCTAAGACTGTGATTAACGGAGTAGTAAAATGAATAACTCTGATGAGACTGCCTCGTACAACAATCCAAGTCATTCACAGATTCCTGGCACGCTCGCCGGTCCTCTCTCAGAAGTGGAGCTGAGTAGCGATCTGTTATTGACATCATCCTGCAACCTGAGAGGCTTGTCATATTGAGTCATGCTCAGCTCTGTTATGCTGCATTATAAAGGACAACTGAAATGTGTCACCAGCACAGACAAACAGGATACAAACAGGACAGCAGCTCTGACCCTGCTGATGCTCCGGAGGACGAACTGAGATTACAACGACTAAAACAGTCCACAGAGTGAAATTTTTTTTGAATCATGTGCGCTTAATGGTTTTTTTTTATGTACATAAGGCATCTGCACTGGTAACCCAGTCACTTTGAAAGGTAGTTATGGTGAATTTTATATTATATTCTGTACCGTGCAGTATGTACTTACTGTTTTTTATTATGTAAGGCACCTGCACTGGTAACTTGGTCACTTTAAAAGGGAATTATTATGTATTTCATATTCTATTTTCTACTGTGCCATGTGTTATTACTGCTTCTATTATGGTAGGCTTCTGGATTTACTGCAGTCTGTACTGTACCTTGAATTTTTATTTATTGTGTCTACTTGTTATGTGTAGGACTACAGATGAAATTAGCGTCTTAAATCTGATGCAACCATGTTTTCATTTCCTGTAAATGATCAGTCATTGCACACTGTCCTTTTATAAATCAACTAAACTAAACTTACTAGTGTTTGCTCATTTTGTAATTCTCATGTTCACACACCTGTCTTCACCAAGGAGGTTTAACATGCTTGTGTTTTTATATTTGATACATTTACTATATATGGCATATATTTGTTGTAATGTCAGCATGTCTATGTTTTCATGAAGTTCATTCATAAAAACAATTTCCAGGTAAAATTTTATGACAGATGATATTCAATGAAACAACACAGATGAGTTCTGGACTCTCCACCTATCAGACTGTGATGGCGACATTATAGTACTAAAGCAACATTATGCAACTACTCTACCTTAAAAAACAGCCTCAAAATCATTTTGATGCTACATTGAATGTTACAGGGTGAACGATGCATATTATTCCCACTCTGTGCCCCGAGTGCCTGTTCACACACTATGTAACTTTGGTAGCTAGACTGTAAGAAGTGCGTAATGCTTCACAGCACTAAGTCACCCACCACCAACTATGTGACTCATTTTGGTGAAACTGGATCATAGAAAATGTTTTCTGGTTTTATCTCTGATGTCCTCCGGCTGCTCCGCCTCAACCTAATTTACAGAGTTTCCCGATGGACAGTGAAGCAAACTGCGGCTAAATGTAGCTGCTGTTAACTAGTCAGCTTAGTGAGCCATAATGGCCAAACTTGGATTTTGGGGGGGGGGGGGGGGGGGGCACAGGAGCTTTGAACCGCCGGTAGGAGGAGAGGAGGTTGCTTCTGAAAGAAGAGATGAGATGAAAGAGATGAAAAGACAAAAGAGGACATTAATGAAGGAAACTAAGAAGAGAAAAAGAGAGAGCGATTGAGCAAGAGGCCCCCAGACAAGAGTAAACGTTGTTGGTGAGTGCACTTGCTTGATGTTTGGCTGGGTTAGCAAATTTGTTGACTTGCTAGTTTTTGATTAATTGGTGTAACCATAATAAATGCACCTGTCCATATTTACAACAGAGGTGTGTAAGTGAATTACACAATAAACTGTAAACTGTAGGGATGCAAAATTGCAAAAAATACCAGATCTTACATAATGATGCTTTAAAGGTGTGCATGCAACACAGCAAGTAGAAGTTCAGCCGGACGCTGACAAAAAACACACACTTGACGTTCACTGTCTGAGATTGACAGTGTAAGTCAAACAAAACTGCTGTAATTTGATTGATGATTTGATTTTCATACCACCAGTGAAGAATGGAAACCAACAGTGGAAAAATACAGACACAAATGTGTACTGTTTGTTGATAAGGAACCTAAACATCACAAACAAATCTCCAGAAAACAACAGAGATATTGGAAAATCTGGTAACACATCTGGTACATCTGGTAACCACATTTTTAAACTTCTTTGCTTTTTGGTAACTACAGTGTTGTTACAGTACCCCAACCCCCTTTCCACCTCGTAAGGCAAAGGCCATGATATTTCCTGCATTGACACTAAATATCAGTGTTTGGGGTAACGTGTTACCCCTGTTATGTGTTAACTTTAATGTGTTTTGGAACCCTTAAATGCATTACAAAAGCAATGCATTAAAGTACTATGTTACTTTAAATGGTAACAAAGAACACATACATACAATACAACGTGTTCATTTGTGTTTCATTTAGCAAAAAATGTGTTAAACTGTTGCAAAATACAGCTGGTGTCAATAAATGTAACATCCACCTGACTAATGGTTAAAACTGCAAACCAGCCCAAAAATCACACCAACTAATATGAACCACTATGTTCTGAACAGATACATTACAAACACAAAGTAAAACAGCAAACTTAACAAACTATCATGCAAGCACTGCTTTTATTTTATTTAAAAGGTTCATGATTAAATGCATGATGGGAAATGTTTTCCACACTCTGCTCTTCCTGGGTTGCGAAATGCAGATAAATATATTTATTCAGTGCCCTTTTATTGAGCATCAACCTTGTTTACATTTACATGTGTATTTTTAGGCTTGAAGCATAAATTGGCGAGAGACACAGCTGAGGCACGAGTCTGCATTAAGCTGCAGACACGGGGTGGACGAGAATGACTGAAACATCTTTTTACAGTAGTGTTGAAATATTTGCAGGGTTACCGCTATGAAACAACTTCACCCTCTTCTCAGTTGAACTTCTGCGGTTATTTTGGTGAAAGTAACACAAAAGTAGTGCATAGCATTACTCTACACAGACAGGAGCCTAATATTATAAGGTAACTTATGCTTTCAAATGACAGTAACTGACAGTATAGAATATTTTTCCTTGTTCGAAAATAACAGGGGCAACATGGATTTAATTCTATACCACAACTAGGCTGCACACTGTTGTCATCCTTATGTTGCTCACAACTATGTCTGGGTTTTCTAAGAATAAATACAACAAGTGTTCTCTAGAAACTACATGTGTTTGCATGTGATTGTCACCTGCAAACACTGTCACTCACTCACACAACACACACACACACACACACACAAGCATCTGACTCACTCACAGGATAGAAATCTGAGGATTCAACATGCAGGCATCTGGTGTGTGATAATGACATCTTTCTCACACATCTGCATCTGCCTCCTTCACTCTTCTCACACAAACATGGAATAAAACAGGAACAACACAAAAAAAACACATAAACAAATGAAACACACAAACACACATACTATTTATTAATCAACTTGTATACTGCACATAACAGGGCTGCAATGATTGTCTTGTTTAATTTGGGAGCCCCAAAACACATCTGTACAGGCAGAAACATCTGTACAGGACTGAGTGAACACCGGGACTGTTATCAGATCAAGTCGTCGGCCATCTTTTGACCAGGGAGTCTGCTTCGACATTCAAAATGGTGAATATTGATTTGTCCATTAGTGTCTGCATCCTTCTTTTCCAATCCATGTCACATCCAGCGATGACTAACCTTCCTCCCCTCGTCAGTGTGGTTGTAGATTATGCTGCATTTAAGTGAGGTGGGATCAATCTCGGTCCCACGACACGGCAGCTCAAAGCAGTGGGTTGTAAGTGGTGATGTATTTGAACCCGTGGTAGTGAATGTTTTTTGTTTTTTTGTGTCTCGTGGTGCAATTCAGGTAAAACTTGTATTTTATTCATTTTAGAAATTACAGAGCAGAAATAAAATAAGAAGTTTTAGCACCACATGATGTAAATTAATTAGCTGATTGCATAAAATTGTTTGCTGTTGAATTTTCACCACATAAATAAATGAAAGTTAATTATTATACAAATCAGCCTTAACATTTCAAAATTCACAGCAGAATTACCTTGATTAACATCCACCATGATAATGAAAATTATTGTCCTCTAAAAGATTATATTCATGTAAAGCTAATTTGCAGAATCATTATGCCAACATAACAAAAGCATAATAAATACAAAATAATAATAAACATAACTGCAAAATATTCACTGTCAACATATTTCATTTGTTTTTCCTGCAATATCCATTCCTGATAATTAAAGTATTATTAATGTTTTTAAAGTTTTGTTTGGGTGACTTGAAGCATATGGTTAAGGTTAATGAGAAATCATGTTCTTGATTTCAACAAATTGACACTGACTTGAGTTATAAGACGAGACTTAATTAATGTTTAACCAGAATCACATGGGAGCAGAGTAGGAGGCTGAAAACACAACACTGACATGTTATCACTTTGTGAAGTGTGAAATTATATGCAAACTGTTCCTGTTACCGCATGCAGGCACAGAGAAACATTAGCATTTATTTGAAGTCGTGTTCCTGTCCACCTAACAAATGTAAATCCAACATTTACTCTCATTTCAGCTCTGGTCTGGTTTCTGCAAACTCCTAAATGAAATATCTGACTATTTTACCACTAAATACTCGACTGCGGCTGCTGCATTTGAAAACAATGATGCCGAGAGCTGTAAAAATGACCCAAAACAGTTAAAGCTTGAGCTGGTCAAAGTCAGATATTAATCAGGTACGATTGAGGTACGATTCTTCAGCACTGACTATACATTAACGCACCAGATGATGAATCATGTTGTCTACATTGATAAAAGGTGCAACTGACTCCAAGAACAGGCTCAGCTCAGGTTCAGCAGCCTTTACGCACATCAGGGCAGAGGCGAAGAGACCAAAAATGACCAAGCAGGAGGCTGTAGGACCAAAGCAAATGTTTGACTGGCTTTTAGTCACTGGTGAGAGCTTCGCAAAATAAAAGGCTGCAAGACATACACCGAGCAGGCCTAATGCTGTTGGACTAGTGAGTAATATTAGCTGGTTTGCTGTGGGCCATTGGTTAGTTGTCATCTCACTAGTTTTTAATCATAATCGATATAATCGTGACAAATCCATGTGTACCACTGTTCATAGTAATGACAGCGATGTATAAGTGAATTTCACTCTGAAACTGGTGGCGCTAAATCACAAAAAATACTTCAAAAATCACAAAAAATACAACCAAACATTGAGCTGAAGGATGGTAAAGCGGCCTATAGAGCTGAGGGGAACAGCAGAGTTGGGTAATCTTTCTCTCAGGTTCTGACTTGCAGCACTTTTTAGATTATAAATAGTAATTTGATCTAGGGTGTGCGGTAAGGCCCTAAAATAACATCACAATATTCATGACGATATGACAAAATACCGAACAGTATTCTTGGATTAGAGCTCACAATAGCTGTTGAGCTCTCTTTGCGTGATTTTTGGTGCCCCTTGACTCAGCCGAGTGCTTCTGCTTGAGGTGGTGAAATTAGTTTGCTGATACAGTCTTCTAGTACTTCTTACATATTACCGTGATTTGTTGTACATCTGATCTTTTGTAGTCAAACCACTTCCACACTACTGAAGCCGCTTTTTGGAAACTTCTAACTTCTCCACCGTGGAGCTGGTAGCAATGTTCACTTTCACTTTCATCCATAGAGACTGAGCACATTTAAACCCCACCCACACAGGGAGGGAAAACAATCCACGGCTTTCCACTGAAGTGTATTGTGTGACAGTGCCTCTTGTCACTTTCCGTCAGCTGGCAAACAACGGAAAAAATGTCAATAAACTGCTATGTGCTGGGGAGCACTGCCAATAGGTTAAAGAACCCGGAACTTCAGCAGAGAACAGAAGTTTTTATAAGCAGCCGAACCAAAAAAAAGTCTTTAAAACCAAAAAGTCTTTAAGAAGACAAAAGAGGATACAGATGTGAGATGGCAGCAGGATGAATGGTTAAACTGACACTTACTAACATTATGCCTAAATTACAGTTGCTAATCTGACTAGACAAACTGATGAAATTTAAGATAACTCAGCTTAAAAGGTCTGGATTTGATCTTTGTTAGGTTAAATGATGATCTTACCTGGTGAAGTGATCAAATAGTTGTTCATATTAAAGTATTTCACCTCTGAGCATTCAGTGGGATCATTTCTCACAGCAAAGCAAGGTAAAGGGAAGGGACACTGTGATTTACTGGATATACTGAGTTTATCAGTTTAACTTTTCCTCTCTGTTAGACATAAGGTGTTAAAATAATCCACTGACATGTTGAAATCTAATGTTTTTAGCGAGCTTCAGTCACTTTATTTGCATTTAAGCACTTGGTTTAATTTTGTGGCGCCGATCTTTCCCCCCAGTAGGTGTGGTTTTCAGACTATGATGCATTGGTCTCTATGGTTGTTGCTGCTGTCTGCAACAGTGGGATGTCAACAAGTTGTGCTGTTGCAATTAGCAGGATATGAACATGAAAAATTTGACAATATATCATGAATGATACAGTATGGCACACCAAGTATTTTAGTTGCCTAAACCTGACCAAACAACAGATGCAAGATAGAAACCCCAGTCTCCCTGGTACTGAACAAAACACAGCCAAAAAAAGGTGATACAGTTGGTCAAATTCCCTCTAAATGTATGGATCAAAGTGAATTAGTAATATATGAATGTATTCTGTAGTACACAGTGTTGATGAACAGCATCATTCTCCCCTGAAGTAAACTGAACTATATCCTCTCCGTCTCGTTCGGTCTCTGAGATTCAAACACAGATGTCATCGCAGACATTAAACACACACAAGCACACGCAAACACGCAAACACCCTGTCATCACCCAAACAGCTCCTGATGAGTGACAAGACAAGTAGGCGGGTGTTTGGAGTGCTGCTGGAGACAGTGTGAAGCCTCCTCACTTGACTGGTTAATGAATTGGCAGAAGCCCCCTGCATCCTCTGCCAAACAGCACCGAGCATCAACAATACAGCCCTGGCATCTGTTTCTCAACCAGGAGGGCCCATCCCTGCCTCACCCTGCTCTGTGTTTTTTTTCCTCCTTTCTATTTATTCATCATCACTTTTTCACAATCTTGTTTTTCTCCTGGAAGAGCAGCGTGTTTCTAATTACCTCAGGGCTATTCATTACAGATGACACCCTCCACATTGCACTGCGGAGATATTCGGAGTGCAGAAGAAGAAAATGGGGTTTGCCTTCACACAGTGTTCTTCTGTATTGATGAAAAGGGAGATAGAGGGGAGGAAAGCTTTTATCTTTTGACAAAATGCTACGCCGGGGCATGAATATCTGCTTTTATTGTCAGACTATCTTCTGTGTGAAGAATCTGTTAAAGGGACTTGGTCTTGCTTGATAGAACACGGAGAGAAAGTTTGATCTGCGGCGGTGAATCACCTGGAGGAGGCATTCACAATACAAGTGACGTGAGATAAATTAATTACGACGCACAAAGGAGCAAACACACATCTACAGCGCCACAGCACCACGGCTCTGCATTTCTGTCTCTGCTGGTACCACAGTGGAGGACAACACCATTTTCCAAATCTCTGAACGGTCTCAATACTTCGTGGTAATAGTTGTGGTAATCAGACATCCGGCTGCCTGCCTCGCTTCTAGCCAGAAATTAAATATACATATTCAATCAGCCCCCAATGGTGTGCAATATTTACCTCACTCTAGTTAAGGCATAGCCAGTACAGCTGTCGACAAGCCTAATACTGCAATCAATGGCGTGACGTGATTGCATTGTCCTGGCTGTTCTCAGAGAGTTTTAATCCTCGTCGGTTCTGTGTAAAGCAGAGTTGGACAAAAATGTATTTTCAAACAGCTGTTAGCAAGTCTCAGTATGTTGGCAGCAAAGTTTGAGTGTATTAAAACGCACACAAAGACAGAAAAGACAGTCAGCAGTGCCTGCTTTTGCAGTTTTTAAAGGTCAAAGCACGCAGGAGGAATTTTGAAAACAAGACTGAGTCTATAGCAATGCTAGCAGTTCTGTGACACTGTTCTCTGCCAGTGGGCTGGCTGTGGCTCAGGTCCAGCAGGTCATCCACTAATCAGAAGGTCGCTGGTTCGATCCCCGGCTCCTTCTGTCTGCATGTCCAAGTGTACTTGGGAAAGATACTAAAAACAATGCTAGATGTGTCTTGAGTAAATAACTTCAGAATCAGAATCAGTTTTCCAACAATATCCACTTATCACAGGCTTGCTAAAGTTTTCCATGGTGGTTGGCATCTGGTTAAGGTTAGGTAAAGACTGGTTGTTCTCCTAATCTATTGGCACTAGCATTTATTAAGCAACCAACATGCGGCACTGCATCAGATGATAGAATGCTGTATTTGTAAGTTTTTCATGGGATTGCTGGTGTTGCAACCTTTACACGTGACTACCTTTTTACTTATGTTGCATTTGGCTTCAAGTGTGGTAGAGTTACTAATACTTTTGAACATTTAGCCATGACAGCAATGACAGCAATGGAGAGCAAAGAATCCGAACACATCAAAAGTAATCAACTGATGGTGACAGCTTCATCATTAATATGGGACAGTCAGGAATTTAAATGCCAGCTAATGTAAGATGAATTAACGTTACATAAGCACTGTTTGTCCCGGAGCTTATCAATATTTCATTACTGACCAGTCAGGAACTGGTACCAGTACGTGTTGGTCAGTACAGGAGAGTCCATATATTATTTACTTTGAGCTAAATGCTAACATCAGCATGCTAACATGCGCAACAATGACAATGAAAAGATGCTGATGATAAGTAGGTGTAATGTTGACCAAGCTCACAATCATGATTTAGCATGTTAACATTTGTTAATAAGCACAGTACAGATGGGGCTAATGAGAGTGTTTTTACTTTTAGTCATTTGATCATAGTTTGGCCTGTTTGTGGCGCTTGAGCGGCCTCCGGGGCTGAAAAATGAAGCCAACGCAGAAGTGCCAAAAACTACAGCTCCTCCATGGCCACTTAAGGCTGGCTGCAAAAGTCAATCCCTATAAAGCCCCATACTAAATTACAGCAGAAATAAACATGTTTACAGCCTGGTACAAAAAAAACAATTTTGGTCTCTGTAGATAATTTCCCAATTCATGACAACTCTACAGGGGTGACTTTTTGTATAACTCATCTATCTAAATAACATTAAGGCTTAAAGTTATGCATAATTGAGGGCGTGGCCACTTGGAGTGACAGGTGGGTGGGTGTCACAGCTTCATTACGCCGCCTCAGCTCCACCCACACTTCACCTCTTTGCCTATTTTTGGATTAACCCAGAGTTAGCCGAGTCAGCCACTTCAGCCACCACACTTTCAGCTTCAAAATGGCTTTTCAGAAATGATGTCACAGATGCTTCGTCCACTATTTATTATACAGTCTATGGTGGCACAATGGGAAAAGTCAGGAAAAGTGAGGAGGATTTATTATCAGGGAACCATGAATCTGTGTATAAAATCTGATGCAATCCATCAAGTAGATGTTGAGATATTTCACAGCATAAATGAAAACATTGACCTGCTGGTGCTGCTGAAGTCAGTGAGACGTGGAATATCGATACAAATTTCATGCCAGTCCATTCAGTTAGTTAGTTAGTTGAGATTTTTCAGTCTGGACCAAAGCGGTGGACAGACGTAACAACATTTCTATCCCTACAGCCCTGCTGCTATAGCTTAAAACTTCTGTTGACTTCAATACCAGCAGAAAATACACACTACCTTTTTTTTTTCCAGTTTCACTTCTAATGGAATTACTGACAAATATGTAACATCTGGTCCTCTCAGCAGGTTAAGAATTATCATTGTTAAACACTATTTGCCCAGATGCAGTGTAAGCCAATCAAGCTCGGGCTCAACAACTGTCCCTGGCCGCTAATGATCTTTTTTAATATGTTGTCTTGTGTATTATTGTTTCCCCTACCATTCATTTAAAGAACTCTCTAACAGCAGAAGCACAATTTTAAGCAACAAAACACAGAATGGATAATCAGTGGAAGATTTGTTTTTTCACTGTCATTTATTAATTATTTGCCAACTGGGGACGGACCAGATGGCGACTTGGTGATGAGAATGAATGGGAAACCTTAGATAGATATCACGCTCTTGCTTTTTTTTTTCTTTTTTTTTCTAGCTACTCCAGCTGGAAAATCTTCTCTTTCAACACCTAACAGTGACTTTAAAAAGCTCCCGGCAATGGAGCATTCGTGCATCATCTCTGAGCTCATTGTTTAGTAGTTTATTTTTCTCACTTCCTGGCAAAATGTAAGTGACATTTAGATGTTTGCGACAACAAACAAGCTTGATGGCGGTAAACTTTAAATTATGTAACAATAACAGTAAATATCAGCTTCACTGTAGGTGTTACTCAGAATTGCCAGCTTCTCCGCTATTAGTGCATAATGCAGTGCAACCACAAGACATGTGGTGACTTGACTAAAGAGCGTGACTGTCACGTCTCGTTTTCTGGAATAGAAACACACTTGTGCTCCTTCCCTTATTATACGATCACAGTTGCCTTTGCTCTCTCCACCTACACGTACAAGCCTCAGCTGAAAAGAACAAGTTCAGTTCAGCAGTGAAGGTGTGATCTCTGTGCTCCTGTTCCTCCGCTGTTTGTTCTCTCCAAGACAGGTCGGGAAAATGTTCTGCACTGTCACAAAAGTACCAACTGGGCATTTGTGCATTTAGACGATCACCTTGAAGCCACACTGTGGGTAGGAACATGGCAAACATTTGAACTTCAGCAAAGAACCGCGTTTAAATGGATTCAGAGGATGAACATTTGTTATGTGAAGGCTCTTTCTGATAACTTTCTGATTTCAGAACATGAAGAGGTTTTTATGCTTGCTCATTAGGGTTAACTTAAAAACATATAAGAAATGCAACTTTCTATTTGACTGACCATCATTAAAGTTTGACATTTCCTATTTCTGGGGAAAAAAACCAAAGGCTCAGCTTAATTTAATAAACCCAGCCCATAACAGTATAATTGGATTAAATTATTTATTGCTTCAAAATAAAAGCACAGCAGTAACTAGCAGCTAAAAGCCAATAAAACAAAACAGGACACCTTAAACAGTAGTTAGAAGCTTTGACAAATGAGGAATTAGATGTGAAGATTGATAACACTCTCGTGTCTGCAAACTAAATATGAATTTACAGCCAAACAATGGTTAGCTCACCTTAGCATAAAGTCTCGCTCACCAAGTTCAAAAATATATCACCCAGCACCTCTAAAGTTTACAAATTAATATTTTGCGGATGCACGACACACACAACCTGAAATGGGGACTTATGTGGAAGTTCTATTTCTTGGAGAACAGTGGTCAGGTGGTGCAGGGATGTCGAGAGCTGTATTTTTGAGCCAAAATGTTGAACTATTCCTTAAAAGCTGCAGTAGGTAGCAATTCAATGTACAGAATGCAAAGCGTCTTCCTGCTCTCTCTTTGCCGCCTGTATCAGTTCGCTAAGCCCCTCCCACCAAGTTCACAAGCAAAACCTGCCTCTAGGAAACCTCTCTCCACACTACATGAGCCTCCCCAAGACTCTGGTCCCTCTCGCTGCAACTCGCCTCATCGAAGATGCCCCTCCAGGGCTTAGCAGCCCCAGGGCAGCACACCCCAGGCTGCAGAGGCAGCTGCAACACTTCATCTAACAGCAGGGTAAGAGGCTAGTACACCACACACACACATATAGACACCACTGTCCCCCCTCAAAAGTTATTCCCCCATTTGCCACCTTGCCTCTTTGCCACTTGTAGATATGAGCCCCATGGCACCAAACATATTGAGCCCGAAGCTCTATGTGGAGCGGGACGTGTTTTGTACCATACACTAGAGCTGAACACTTAATTGAAGCTTTATCGAAATCGCAATATGGCCTACTGCACTTGTCAAATCCCTGGAGGTGCAATATTTCTTAAAGGCAAAATATGTGTCAAAATATCATTTTAAAATAAATTTTGTTGTGCTGCAGGGATGTCCTAGACAAAACATCATATTCTACAGACCTAAGAAAACATTGTTTTTGATACAAATCCCTGCCAAAATCACCATAATCATTTCAATACGTTTTTCAATGAAAATGGGAATGATGTCAAAATAATAATGCAATTATAATATTTTCAGGCCTACTACATGCCATTATAGGCAAAGGAGTTATTAGCAATTTCTCACATGCGCGTGCATATCTGCATTTGTAGAACAGCCAGTAGAAACGGCCTCTCTCTGAATTAACCTGTGATTGGCCAAAGTCTCCAGTCATGGGCTAGATTTTCAAAAAAACATAAGTCTAGTTTTCTCTCAGATCACTTGAGTTACAATATGCTGAAAGGATATTACAGAATTTTTGTTCAATGATGCCAAAAATAATCTGCCAACCACAGCTTTAAGTGATCATTTCATCAAGAGGACATGTAAATACTTTCATGGACACTGTCAATGAGATCAGTTTCTTAAGGAACATGCAGAGAAAAAGAGTTGACATTTAGAGCAGCAACAGTTTCAGGTAAAAACACCCTAGCTGGCTGCAACTGAATTTCATTCAAAAGGTTTAATGTTAGCTTAGAGAGACTGGATAATCACAGACAAATTTAGATAGAGCTGCTGGGTCCCTGGCCAACGAGTATCAGCCGCCTCTGAGACGAGCTCCAGTGAGCGGTAAACACTCTCCAGCTCAGGCCGGAGGGCCACGTGTGGTGCCTCTCAGTGAAGACGTGTGGGAGAAGCCGGAGGAGTGATGCTCAAGAGGGCGCGGAGGGAGGCTGACAGAGCAAAGAGGGAGCGGAGAAGCACGAGAGGCGAGGCAGAAAATGACGAATTAAACAGAGGCAGGAAGGTGGAGTCGGCGAAGGAAGGCAGCAAATTTAGGGATGAAAGAGCACGGGGCAGGGGAAAGAAGAAGAAAGTCTGTCTGGGTTGAGGTATTTTAGAAACAATTGAGGAGAGAAGAAGAGATATAGACTCGGGAAGAAGGAATAGAAGATACAAAAAAAGTATGTATGGCACAAAGATCTATAGCGACAGATAGAACGAACAGTAGGAGCTCAATTATCCACATTTCCTGCTGCTTCTCTCTCCGCCTGTGATTGGACAGCATGAATATATCACCTCTCGCTGCAAACTAATTAGTGTTTGTTTGGGGCGATCATTTGAAACAAAGTTTAAGTTTGCATCATTATTACTCGCAAAATTCCAAGCTGTTAGTGCATTGTAAACATTTGATTAAAATTAATTGAGCAGTGGGGAGCGCTGTCAAAACGAGCGGCGGCACAAGAAATCAGATGTTTGGGAAGGATTGTTCACGATTCCTCGGAGAGATGATGTCATTACGGGGCTAATAATAACAATAATTTAGCACACTTTCTCAGCTGCTTGCACCCGGCTCTCTGCTTGATTTTTCTTCGGTGTTTGCAAAGCCCGAGCAAACAAGACACTCGCACACACACATACACACACACACAAAAAAAAAAAACACACACACGCACAAAAGTTATATTGAAAATGGCAGTGGAGAGATCTAATGCATCTGAGGCTGACGGGGGCCAGATCAATAAAGCTTTTGGATATTTTAAGAAAATGACTGAGGAGGCACGCAGCAGACAGCCCAGAGCTGTGTGCCGCGGCTTCAGCGCTCGCTGTGTGTATTTAGAGAGCTATTCCTGAGGGGAAGGCAAAGAGCAGCAAAGCTCAAACAGAGCCACAGAGTCATTATTTTTAGTCCTGTTTGCTGTGGGCTCGTTCGAAACGCCCTCTCTCCTCCTCCCCGGGAATAAAGAGCAGGCAGCAGCGTGAGGAGACAAATGGAACAGGCCCTGAGGAGAGCGCACACATCAATATAAAATCAAATACAACCATAATTATAATCACTCAGTTTCATTTTTCCAACAGTTTGTACAAAGTCATTATGGCGTTCTGAGAAGATACAAGAGGCTCGGAGCTGAAATTCACGTGTCTCAGCTCGAGTGTTAGCGTGGGGTACATCTGACTAAAACATTTTCCACATCAAACTGCATTATACCTCGGCTCTTTATGCTGCCGGACTTTTACAGGTCATTAGAGAGGAGGAAAGGTCTGACACTGCGCCGCTGTGGGATTTCAGGGCTGAAAACCCTCCTTTATCATAGCTGCTCTGCTCTTCCCTGCAGGTGTGTGTGTGTGTTTGAAAATGTGTATTTGAAAGTGCACTCTTAAAAATATGGGTTCCAAAAATGCTTCTTTCTGAAGGGCTGAGGTTCTACCAAGAACCATTTGCTTTTGAGGAAACCCTTTTGATGAAAAGGTTCATCAAGGCTTCTTTGTAAGACTAAGGATTCTGTTAAGTTCCATCTTTTTGATCCAAGGAACTTTTTAATCAATTTAATCAATTCATCTTGTGTTTTCTCCTCATCTGTCCAATAAAGTTTTGTTCTTTTTAGAACCGTTCGAAGATAAGATGGTTATAGGGTATCTTAAGATCCCTTGTTATGGGTTCTAGATGAAGCCCTGGCAATATAAAAGGGTTTGGAGTTTTTGGTAGAACCCCCTGGTGAATTCTATATGAAACCCTTGGAATATAAAAGGGTTTTTGGCAGAATCCCTTGGGTGTGCACGACATGAAATCCTTAGAACGTGGGAATGTTCTGGATAGAACCATTCCACCATAGAAGGTTTCTCTGTAAAACATCTAATTTATGCCTTTTGAATGACTTATTTTCAAATACAAACTAAAAAACAGATTAAAAAAAAAACAAACTCAACAAGAGTAAAAGTGTCTGAAAAGGAGTAGGTAGAAGTAAAACCTAGATTTCCCCTACACCTTTCTCACTTCTCACTCATATAACATTATATAATATCACAATAACTTCCCAAATTTAGTTATAACCAAATATAAATATACAAACAACTGCCCCAGATTTATTAACAACCCAAATTAAACATACAGACATCTATACCGAGTTTATTTAAGAGTTAAGAAAACAACCCCTAACACAACCCTTCCTCATCCCTCCCTCCCCAAAATATCTTTTTTTGTGTAGGGTTTTTCCACCAACATGGAACCAGCCCCATTCCAGTTCAAGCACTTAATTTTGAACCATTTGGAGCATTGCCACAGAAAATAAATTTGCTCTGAACCCAAAAAGTTGGTTCCCATCTGGAACCAAAAAATTCCAGGTCTTCCCTGGGAACCAAAGTGGGCATGCCATGTTCTACAGGTTGTTGTGGATTGTGCTGCACCCTCGGTTGATGACATCCTTGACTACAGTGGTTCCACTCAAAACTGGTGTAAACGCAGGCCGGTTCACCAGATTTCACCACGGTTCCAAGAATCTTGAACAGAACTGGTCTAAGAACTTGAGCTATTTTGTTGAAAAAAGGGCTTTAGGTGGGTTCTAGATGAAACCATTTGAATATAAAGGGGTATTTGGAAGAACCCCATAAGTGGGTTCTTGTTGGCACCCTTAGAAGGTGGAAAAATTCTGGATAGAACCCCTCATAGGGAGTTCTGGGTAGATACTTTCACAGATGGTTCTAGGTATAACCCTTTATGCTGGGTTCTGGTAGAACTAGACTCTGCTGACTCTGTTCTGAGCAGAAATGTTTGATTAATTTGCACAAAGTGACTTTGTCATTGTATCTTTTCTTCTGGCAAATAAAGTTGCAAAAAGAAAAGACGAGGAGCCCTGTGTGGTTCTAGTTAGCACCTTTATTTCTGAGAGTGTGGACACAGAAATGAATCTGAACGTTTGCATGACGATGCCGTGTGTGTGTGCCTGTGTATGTCCGTGTATGTATGTTTGCGTGTGCGTGTCTCGATGCCCTTGTACGTGCACGCGTGTGCCACTGAAGCACCAAAGACAGGAACTCATTCTGGTGCTGCTAATACAGAACAAAGCAGAGCCAGAGATGACATCTATGATCTATCACACTCAGCCACCTGCTTCCCAAAAAGAAGGCCATTTAAATGCCACATCTGCTCCAGTGCACCACCATCCTCCAACCGTAAAACACAAAAGAACACCAGAACACAGCAGCACTCCCAGAATACATCAAATACTCCTCTTATATACTATAAATATATATATAAATGCACACTTGCACATACAGTATGCTCACACACGAGGGAAGAGCTCACGCTGAATCCTGACAACTGTTCGACAAAAGGAAAATATTATATATATAACCCAATTTTTAGTTTGCAGTAACCCACACGGAGCCGAATGATGCATGTGCAGCTGTCATGTGTTATAGAAACAGTCGAGGATAACTTCAGAGGTCACCCGGGCTGCACACACTGAGAACCAAAAGCCCATTGGTCACACAGCAAATGAGGTCCAACAAAATCTGACCGACTGTCTGTGTTTGGTTGGCTCACTGTGTGAACTGGACTGCGCCGGTGTGGACAAGAAATTAATGTGCTCTGGCGCTGTGTACCGACAGGAAACGATGCAAGGCGCGCGCCGATGAACAGATGAGCTGCGACTAACGATCACCAGTTTCAAATTTTAGTTGTTTGTTTTGACTCTGCTCAGAGTTGTTAGTTATGTTCTCTGTCCTTTTTTTAACTTGGCAGGACATGCAAAGACATCTGGTAGATTTGGTTTTGATGGACAGGTGGTATAAAGAGCAGAATCCAGCCAAAGATGCAGATCCAGAAGGATTTTAAAACAGATTTTCTACATAAGCTTATATACATGTTTGACATGTTCAGCCACCAAAAAATAAACCTGGCACACATCCATGAGTGTCTCTGACAATAAATTTGGATATGGATGCAGATATAGGCTTTTAAAAAAATATTGTAGTTAAAGGAATAGTTCAACATTTTGTTAAATGAGCTTATTTGCTTTTTGGTGAGAGTTAAGATAAGAAGATTAATACCACTCACATGTAAATGTTAAATATGAAACTGGAGCCAGTTAGCTTAGCAACCACCACTTTTCAAGCTCAGTTATACTATATCTCATTTGTTAAAGCTATAGGCCACAAAAACAAAGGTATAAACAACAAGTTACAGTTTTTTCTGGAAGTTGTGAGCTAGGCTAGCAAGGCTAGCTGTTTCCCCATGTTTGCAGTCTTGCTCATGGTTGTATTAAGGATAATTGGTACTGTGTTGGAGGCAGTCTTTCTTTCATTTCTGGAGCATGGCGCTAAAATTACCCGGATCTTCCACACATGGTTCCACATTGTGTGGCCCTAAAAGTGATGGAAACTTTCCAAATGTTAGGACCAATCAATCAAGTCCTGATAGTGAAACAAGTCATTCTGCATTCTGTTTGAGTGACCAAAAAATGTATTAACCATTTTACAGCCACTTCTTTCACAATGTAAATCAATGGGAAAAGGTCTTTATTAGCCCACAATGCAACATAGGACGTGATTATACAGTTTGGCTACTATGTCAAATTTGCTTAAAAACTAAAAAACTGGTCTTGCTATGAATGCTAACTATCTTTCGGCTCCAGCTTTATGTTAAATGCACGGATATGAAAGTGATCTTCTCATCTAACTCTTGGCAAGAAAGGTCAGCATATTTCGCCAAAATGAAAAGCTGTTCCTTCAGAGTAAATGTACAGGACTGTGCAGTCTTTGTGAAGGTGAATGCTTTCTAAATGCTCTCTAGTGCACCAGTTTTTAGTTTTCTGAATTGTCATCAGAGCTGCTGCACCACTGCCTGCCAATTTATTGTTGCTGTGCTGTTGTGACACAAGAGAGGTCAATCAAAGGTACATTTAAAAACTGAGCAACTTTTGTTGGCATGTTGGTATTTTAATGTAAATGATTCTGTCTCAAGTACAGCATACAGCAGGGCTATTCAACTTCAGTCACAAGAAAATCACTGGGCCACACAGAATAATTTACTCTTACTCTTTACTCTTACACTATTATGTTAATAAATATGTTACAACATACAATAAACTACTCATGCATGTCTGTTTTCTTTCACTTTAATCATTATGAGAAACTTGACCACATTGAAAAGAGCAACGTGAGGCTTGACTGAGTGAATGCCAGGCGCAGAGCGTGTGTAATCCTGTTGCAGCCCATCACAGCACACAGGTGCTTGAAAAAGACATAACCAATACCATATTGGCTCAGATCATATGTTCTATGGTTCAGATGTCTCACAGTAGCTCAGAGATATTTATCATATCAAACACATGCCTGTCTGATTTGCAGGCAGCCTCTTGTAGGTCACAGAAAAATTCAAAAGAGCTGTATCCAGCCCACCAGCTGCTAGTTGAATAGGCCTGGTATACAATATATATGTTTACAAGCTCTCGAAGGAGAAACTTATTCTTAAACATTGAAATTTTAACAGTATTCTATCTGATGCTTTCCAGAAGCTATTTCATCCACTCTCAGTCACTCAGCCTCGTCTTTTTCTCCTTCAGTTAGAGATATCTTCCTTTTCCCATCATCCCTGGGCTGTATAAGTGTAAGTGGACAGTGATAGTGATACTGAGATGTAAGAAATGTTTCCAGGCAACATAAAGAGAGGTTATAGACAGAACAATGTCATGCTGTGCCACACTGAAGAGTTCAAATCATAGAAAAAGCCAACAAAGAGGACAACACTGTTACAGTTTAAATTACACCCACAACAGGTCGACAAAGGCTTCACTGCATTATGATACTGGAGTAACACTCACTGAGAAAATATCTCTGCCCTTTTGATGTCAGCTAGTCGGCTGAGTCTTTGTCAATGTCAGACTCAAGGATTCAAAGAAGTTCTCATTCAGATTTAGAATAAAACCAAGTAAGGTCGCATGTAGAAGGAATTTCACACTGGTTATCTCAATGCTCCAAATGCAATCTCGAAAAACACAAAATAGCTATTATATACAAGACATTTAGTGAAATAAACATAGACAGACTGCCAAACAAAAACATACAGATACACGGCTTAAAACAGCAGGGTTTTGTTCCAAAAACAACTCCTGCTGCAAATACTTCAGGAGTTATAATGTTCTCCATATGTCAAATTTGCATAGTGAGCAGCAGACAGTAATATAAAATGATAAAATAGAAAATAGGGAGACTGGTTCTACTGCTAATTTGCACGCTTCCTTCTGCATAATGATACATTAGAGAGCGTGGTTCGGTATAAAGAAAATAGTTCCAACATGAAACTGCTCACAACAATGTCTGTGGATTATCTCGAATAACCACGTCACGATTTCTGGAGAGGGACACTGGTGTTGAATTTTTTTCAATTTTTAATTTTTTTGGCACTTTTATCACCACAAGCCAAGTGCCTACTTGTTCCATTATATTGGAGAATTGGAGAGAAGGCAGACATTTCTACATCCAGTATCTCCAAAACACCAGAATTATCTAGATTGGATAAATAGCACTTAGGCCAGAAGAAAAATATTTATTTTTGATTCTGAATTGTCCCTTTAAACAATAACAAAAACAGAAGATAGAAAAATAATCAATGACATTTAAAAGTAGGATGATAAAGCATTAAAATTTAACTATAGTAGTCTTCAGGAGGCTGTAATCACTTTTCCTTCTGTAACTCTTGAATCAGTGATAAGCTGATATTATGGAAAAGTTATTTATCAGTATTCTTATAATATAAGATATATATAATTAATGCATTGAACATATAACTGAATATCTTTGATTGTGCTGCACACAAACTGTAGTTTAAGAAGTTTAAAGAGTTATTATCAGGGTGAACCACAGGGGAACCAGGGGAGCTTGGCTCATCTTATTAAGACATGAAGTCATGAGCTCCCCTGAAAACATGATTTGTCAAGTTTTAGGGGGTCTCTAAAATGCTGTTCTTCCTATGCAACCCTATATTTCAGTATCTTTATCATCATTGATCATGCTTAAAATTAGGCTACTATTGATGTATGATTCATGCATGAGGGTGATTCATCACTAATTCACTTTAAAGTAATAAAGATACCAGCAAGTGAGCGTCTCCTGAAAGCCATGAAATAGTTCTCACACTGTTTTTTATGGATATTCTGCTTTTGTTCTGCTTTGATCTTTACTTTACTGTATTACATTTCGAAGCTATGTTCTGTTTTTCATTTTTCATCTTTAAACGCACATATATGTATGTTCTGCCAACAGGCGTCTCTCTAACATTAAATAAATAACAAAAGACATACAGTAGTTTGATGGTGTTGTGAAACGTGTAGGATCATGGGAGCTGTTGTCTTCACTGTTAAACAACTGCTATTGCAGATGAAAATCTATCGAAAATGACTCAGGAAAAAATCATGTTCATGGACGGAAATATTAAAGTTTTATTCACCAACATGTCTGTTTTCCTCATTCTCTTGAACTATCCACATATCCCGTGTTTTCCCAGAAGTTATAGCAACTAGCGGCCAAAGGCACATACGTCATTACTTTGAATGAATTATGTATTTCTCTGGGTTTGAACATGGCTGGAAACATTTGAGATAATTCAAGTACGCAACCCACCAAACAAATTATAGTGTGTTTTAGGCATCTTAATGCAGAATTGTTACATATTGATAGCTTTAAAACATGTTCATCAGCATGAAGATTTTTTGTGATGTTTTGTGGCTAAGTATTAAAAAACAAAATTCTCTGCCATCTTTTTTTCAGTTTTTTTGATAATGCACCTTAACTGCTAAGAAAAGTAAGTACAGAAATTGAACGTTGGTGCCAAGCTTGTCTTTGTCTAGCCTGTGTCTCTTAGACATGATGACAAATGAGCTCAATTTAAGACCAATACGAGACTCTGATCATTTTCTCATACTTCTTAAATTTTATCTCCAGAGAAACAGCCTTTGTCTCGTCTCAGCTCAAGACTAATTTGAGCCCAACTGAAGATCTTAAAATGTTCTTTTTTCAGTCAGACAGCTCACGTTTAAGAACTTTGTTAGCAGAACATAGAGTTTGGCGTCTAGGCTCCGATCTCATCACTCCTCGCAGATTATGAGATATTGAGGACTGACGAGCACACATCTTGGACCTCCTGTCAGAGCCTGCAGGTGGATGCTGGGGTGGTGGTGGGGTTGTAATGAACAGGCAGTTGCGCTGATGCAGGCAGCAATGGCACTGACAGTCAGAGGGAGAGATGGGAGGTTTTAGCAGTTCAAATAGACCGCCAGATTGGAAGGGTGCTTTGGCGTGTCTCACTGCACTGATCTTAAATTTGTCTCAAATAATCAGCTCTTGAGATAACAGTGAGATCTAACAGAAAATTCGATTGTCTTAAATGAGATCTTAAATTTGTCTCAGTGGTCAAATTAAAGTCTTGTTGCTGCATAGTCATCAAGGAGAAACCTCTGAGACAGCTATGACCTCAGCAAAAGGTCTCCTGCTATTCTTTTGTTCTGCTCCTTTTTTTTTCTCCTAAGGAGGGGTTTAGGAGAAACAGATGAGACTGCAGTAAGCACAAACTAAGAATCTCATTTATTTCTCATAAGACAAAGAAAAGATGATTTTGAGAAACCTTCCTCTGGAAAAGCAGAGACTGTAGTTGTGTGTTTATATCTTGATGGAAGAATGATTTTCCAAGACAGCAGTAGAACAAGGGAGTTTGTCATTTAATTTTCAATATAATTTGGTGTCAAAACACTAAAAAAAATATTGTCTTAAGATAAGCAGCAATACCTAACCTTTGTCTACATTAAATTCAGTATAGAATTACAACAGAAATCAGCAAGTTCCTGATCAAACAAAGAGTGTGATGCATTCTTGTCCAATTATCTACATAAACGGACAGCAGCCAACATCTTTTCTATATTGAGGATTATTTTTTTTCACAGTATTTGTTATCTCTGAGCTGTATCAGCACGTGGTGAGATCGCTTTGTGACCCTGTTTGTTTAGCATGGGAGGCTGGCTGTGGTTCAGGAGCCACAGAGGGAGGCTGCGTGGGCTATTTTAATGAACTCCCTGCTTCAGAGTGATGAATAGGTGTGTCTGAGCTCAGTGTCTGCTCCACCCCTTCAGAGGGCTCAACTACCAGGGCGCTCGTGAGCAGAGCCCTGTGCTTCCTACACACACACACACACACACACACACACACACACAAACGGCCATGTATACCAATAATGAACACACGGCAAACGCTTATGCATGCACATAAAAGATACACACAATCAATGCAACTGTATTCTTAGAAACAAATTTCAAAAGTGCGATTTCTGGCAGATATGAAACTTTGAAAGATGAAAGGGCAAGTAAACATCACCCTGAACCACGCACAGCATCACAAGACAATTATACTGAAGAAAAGCCAACAGCTAAATAAAAACTACAAAAAAAAAATTAATAAAAAAATAAAAAATACTGTACATAAAGGGCATGAAAGCACAATTTTCGTACTGGGTGACGTGTGATAATTATTTGTCACACATCCCCATAATGTAATTATCATAACTGACAATTATACGAGAGATTTAAATTTGTTTGAAGTGTGCAGCGCTTCTGTAAGAAATAGGTGACATCACTTATTTCCATCAGAATTAGCAGTTTAAGAATTTGACAGTTGTGAGGGTTTTTTTTTTTTATTTAGTTCTGTTGCTATGGCAATGCCAATGAAAAGTAATTAAAATCTCATCAAACAAAATATCTGCTCAGTTGTGAGGAAACAAAGTAACAACATTTTTAAATGTTTTAAATTCTTAATAAATAATAGCTCAGGTTGTTTTTTTTATTTTCACTTTCATTTTAGTTGTTATCTATGAAGTCATGAAAATGTGATGAAGTGTTTCCCAAACTTTTAACAGATGTTAAAAGACAGTTCATGTTTGTAAGCTCCTTCCACACATACACACATACTGTATGTGCCTAACTATAAAATGAATCACTTCACACTGTCGAGTACTCAACACAGGTTAATGAGAAGGATCTGCTGAAGAAGAATCACACCCAACTCTGCCATGTTTAGCTAAATGTCAGAGAATCAGAGAATAAACTGTTTTCCACACACAGCCTCTGCCTGTATTTTTCAAATCACATTTTTAAGTTTTCTAGACTGCCACTCACATCTTGTGTACACTCAGTGATTCAAATAGATCTGGTGTTGCGTCTATTTGATTGGCTGTTCCTACCAGTTTGAGAAACAACTGACCAATCAGAGCTCTGTCGGTGCAATTAAAAGTCGTAACGTCACGTTCCCTCCTCAAATCTAGCCAGCCACTTATGAAATACATGAATAAAAATTGCATCAGTTGTGAAAGAGATTGGTGCATCTATAGAGGTTGTGATAATCTGACTGAAATAGCTTAAATCTACACATTTCTTTGATCTTCATGAAAAACATGACGTTAACAGCTCTCAGCATCTACAACCAAAGCCTGTGAAGCTGAAAATTACTTTGGCAGGACGAAAACATCACTTTCTGACAACATGAGCAAAAATATGTTGAATGCGAAGGGATTCTTTTTGTTGAATTATTAAAGGAACCACTTTTTTTTTTTTTTTTTTTTTTTCTTTTCTTTTCTTAGCCCCAGTGCTTTAAGTGGGCTGGTACGCACCAGTACGGAGTACCGGCACTTCTCAATTTTAGCCTCTAGTGTACCGGGACTTTTTACGGCGTACCGGGACTTCACATGAGCCCATAGTACCCTCTCTTGTTCTATTTCTCTCCTGCGCTTTGTAATACTCATACTCCTATGGCTATACTACATTACCCAGTGTGCACTGGTACGCGCCACACGCCTGCCCCTCGCGAGGCGTTCACTTGTAAGGAGGTCTCACGAGTGCCAGAAAAAGGATGTGAAGAAGAGATCTCGCGGATGTTGAATGCAAACATTAGAGCGTGAGTGTGTGTGCATGTGTGTGTCCACAGGGTATGCTCAGTACCAGTTGCCTTGCTTGATGGACAACCTCCTGTCCAGGATTTGGTTGCATTTGTGTAAGTATATGGAGATCTTATTCATCAATAATATCATGTTGTTGGTCCTCCTAAATTTGTGAATTTGCTCAGTTAAGTTACACTACAATCAAATATTTAGGTCTAAAATATTAAACAGTCATTGTCTACTGTTTTGTTATGATAGAAACAAACACAGGAGTATGTCATTTAGCCTAATTGATTTACTTGTCAACTGCATAGCGCACTTCTCCAATTTTCTCCATGTACTGTCTGTCTCCATCTTCTATTTATTTCTCTCGTGTGTGTGTCCACAGGAAATTGTAGGTGCCAGTTCACTTGTGCATCAGCCTGTATGCTACTTGAGGGCCGCCCCCCTGAAGACCTCCCTTGGGCCAATATCCAAGTGAACAAACAGAATTTATCTGGAAAGTTGAAAGCTCAATAAAAACAAATTTCTTTTTAAAAATCAGTATCATGTCCTAGTATTTAAATATATAACTTAATGATCTGCTGTTACCCACCGCCTAATTTACCTGGCAACAGTCGAATAAGGGGAGTACCGGCACTTATTTTTTTCCACTTAAAGCACTGCTTAGCCCTGACCATTGGTTCTATTGTTACGCTAATACCAAAGTAATAGCATGTCAGAACTGGCCAAAAAAAACAGGGGCAAGGAAAATGGGAACCAGACAAATCTGCAAGCTCATGTTTTATTTGCTCTGGCAGATACATCTGGCCCTCCTCCCATTCAAACAGATTTCCACCTGTCCTGGATCTGGTCCGACCAAACACAACTGCTTCTCTTAAGACGGCTGCCGCTGGTGTGGAACAGCTTCTGTTGCAACCACTATCACATCAGTATTTAACAAAAACTTGACAGTATATTTTCTCTAAAAAGACTGGCTTTTGCTGATAAGAAAGATGTGTTAACCAAACAAATTTTATTTTACCAACTACGCTATGCTAGGGGTGTCCTGATTCTCCAAACCCATGACTGGATTTTTATTTTTATTTTAAGGTCACAATTCAATTGGATTTTTCAATTTAAACATCTTTTTAGTCTCCTTTAGATTTGTAAAGGTCAGCAGATCACTGGTTGTATGCCCAGACAACTGTCATATACATTTTCACATTCTTTTTAAAAAAGATAGTCTGTATGGTTTCAAATGTAATACAACAGTTGGTAAACTACCCAGTGATGTCTTGGAAAACTGGGAGAACTGGTGATTCTGCCTTTGCTTTCAATTACTGAAACTGAAAATTCATTTTGATTGATTTTTGATTTGATATTTAAATCTGATACCTCTATGCTACTTACACACATTTCCTTGGTCTGGTTGGTTGTTGGTCTGTCCAGTTCCGAGTCATTTTAGTCGGCGCCCATTGATAACGCCTGCTGGAAATCGAACTGTGAGATTCCAGACTAATTCCCAATTGCAAACTGGTCCTGCATTGCCAGGCTAAGAAACTTGAGCAGAAAATAAGCAGACAGTTTAGCCAGATTCATTATCATTTAGACGTAAAACTAAAAGTAAGCATCAGGTGAATAACTGCACGAGTACAATATGTCAAAGTGGAACCAGGAATTCAGTCTGTTACTCTGATTTATGTTTGCAACAGAAAATTTGAGTGATATTTGTACCGTTTGCCTCTGTCTCTCTTTCACATAAGCCTGACAAACATGAGAGTTTATTAACAGTCTATCTCACTGTGTGACTGCTCATGTGTTGCTGCCCCGTTGGACTGATTTTCAATGATTTCCCACATTATGGGAATTATTTTGATGAGTATAATTATCAAAAACTGAAAGAAATTACAGCTAAAGCTACAAAAATAAAACTATTGTAATGAACCATATTTTACCTTCTGGAGTATTGACTCTGCATAATTACTTATAAACAGAGTTGGGCTAATTACTGAAATTTGGTGATGAATTACAGTTATTAGTTACTTTCCCTATTACTGTACTATTTTAATGAAGTCTGTCTTTAATTCTCTTATTAATGCATACATTATTTTACTGTAGCTACATTAATTTAGTGGTTATATTCTTATTGTAGCTGTATTATTTTATTATAGCATTATTAATTTAGTGCTATGTTAGTAGCTATGTTAATTTGGTGCAGTTATATTATTTAATGTAGCAAAGTTAATTTTAATGTAGCAATGTAAATATAGTGGTCATATTCTTTTAGTGTAACTATATTATTTTAGTGACATCATTGTGCCTGTTATCATTGATAGGAGTTATTAATACTCCTGACTATCAGAGGGCAACGACGACTAGTGTTCCTGCCTGTAAGCAACGCTTTTATTGCCTATTTAGGTTTAAACAGTGTGATTTAGCAGAAGAAGACTCACAGGATATGTTAAGCAAGCATTGCCACAGTAGTTAATAAATAATTATATGATGAAGGTTTATGTATATTGTACCACAATGAAAATAAAATTCACATCACCTGAACTCACACCACCAGCAGGTGGCCACTGTTTTTAGGTAACAAGCCCATATAAATGTCAGAAATTGTAACTGTGTTATTCATCTGAGATAAGTACTGAGTTACATGTCTAGTTACTGCCAAAAGTGGTGGAATTAAAATAACACTCATATAAAACTAAAACTAGAATATTGTTTTAAAACAGACCACTGGGCCTTCGGTATATCTGATGTTTGTGTTGTATACTGATGTACTGCAGGAGGCTCTCTGACAGGAAAAACCGAATGTATTAACCTTTATTTATCCATGGTAGACTTGATGAGCAGGTCTGCTTTTGTTCAGAGATGCTGCGTTGCACATACACCAAAATGCCTGGGAGGTAGGATGAGACAGAGACCACCATCGCTGCAGTCTTTTAGTTTTTTTTGTTTTTTTTCCCCCTGAACAGATGGAGGAGACAGCTTCTATAACATATCACAGTTCATTAGCAGTGAGCCAGCACTGTTTCATTTTCTTCCCTTTTCAGCGAGGATTTATTCTTCTCCTCATCGCGGTCAGGATGATGTTCTGTCAGATTCTTACACTTGTGTCATAGAAACATGCTCTTTGGAAAGGACGTGCTCTATCTGTAGCCAAGTCTTCTCTGGCTCCGCTCCAGCTCCACGAGGAGGGAAAATGCCTTCGCAACCGTCGGTGTAATGCAAATGTCCACGTCCATGTCCGACTCTGTAGTCCCAGTGGTGCCCAGGGGGCCTTCAGGGTAAGATATGCCATATCTTAATACAGAATCTCTGTCTGTCAAGTCTCACACATTAATTCAATGGAGGCTCCACAAACTGTTAACTGTCAAGCTATCACCTCCTCCTCTCCCACGTCGGTCTCTCCCTCGCTTCTTATAGAGCTCATTTACAGATAATAGGCCATACAGGGAGAAAAGTGCCCTTTTTAATTATCCAGAGGATTATGAGGTTTGAGTTGTTCCCAAATGCTAATACATAGATTGCAGCTGTGCATCTTTGCATAAGGAGAAGTATATTACCCTTCCATTTGGCCTCTGTTGCTGATGGCTTACAGCTGATCTTTGCACACCTCATTTGACGGGAAAATAAGAGGCTGAAAAGCTCCGCATGAGGGACCTGCGAGCGTAATGAGGTTCAGAGATCCGACGAGGGACTAAATGCCAGAACACACACAGTTAATGACAGAAGTGAAAGATGGAATCAATCGGGAATTCATTTTGATTACTAAAAGATACTGACGAGGACGATTTTATGGTCGTGAGTCGAAACTCATAAATCAAAATTGATCAGCGAAAACAATTCTTAAGTTTGATTTAATTTATAGTGATTCAGTAAGGGATGAGTGACATTTACAACTTCAGGACAATTAGTGATGTAAGTTGTTTAACTCAGACTGACTTTCCAAAAGTTTTCCAATAATATGGCTGCACAGAACAGTTTGAAGCTTTTGAACTTCAATCATAATAATATTGCAATTATACAACTTTCCTTCTGTGTGATCCAGCATTTCCATAGCACCATACATTATATTCATTAAAGAAAGTTGATTTAATTATTGCATAAATGTTACTTAGACAGCTGACAGAAATAGCAATCTATTTTCATGAATAAAAATGCTTCAAACCCCCCCCCCCCCCCCCCCCCCCCCGGGCTGAGTAATGTTTTTAGTGATGTGCTGTCGTGCTGATTTGAAGACGTTCTAAATGTTTCGGTGACCAATCAGATCGCTCAGGTCGGAACTACCTGTTGTATAATCAACATTGGAATGAATCTCACAAAAGACGTTACACACACTGGACACCATCTGTTTGAGCTCCTCCCATTCAGGCTGGCGCTTCAGATCAATCAGCTCACACACAAACAGGCTGAAAAACGGACTGAAACATCTCCTCAGTCGGACAACACTGGTGTACTGCGCAACATTTACCTGCATGATGTCACTTTAAATACTATGTGCAACATTCCTACACAAACAACACGTCATTCATAGTAAGACATTAGTAACAACTAGTTCTCAGCTATATGGATTTGATTGATCGATTAATTGATTTGAGAAATTTAAGAGAAACAATACCTAAATTCAATGATTCTTAAATGTGAATACTTTCTTGTTTCTTTAGTCCTCTATCACAGCAAACTGAGTATCTTTGGGTTGTGAACAAAATAAGACATTTGAGGATGTAGTCTTGAGCTTTCGGAAACACTGATCGGCATTTTTCACCATTTTCTGACATTTTATAGATCAAACAACTAATCAGTTAAGCAAGAAAATAATCAATAAATTAATCGACAATGCCAACACCTCATTTGCACGTTTGCACCCTTGTTTCTTTTACTTTATTGTTAATTGTATTTTATACTTTATATTGCTTATTTTTGTTCTTTTCTGTACGTTTGTGGAACAGTGTAGACCCCATGCCTGACCTGTTTAATCCAAACATTTCCAATAACTCCAATAAAAGGTCCAAAAGTCAAAATTTATTGAAAAAAAAAGACAGATGGAAAATTCCCAACATATTTTTAGAGAAACATCCTGCTTCAATCCATATTTGTTGGCATTTTCGCCTTTCAAAAACAACATTTTCACTGCGTGAAAAAACTGTTTGCTCTCCTGCTTGTCGCAAGCAAAGGCAGGCTCACACCTGTGTTAACAGGACGGTCTAGGAACAATCTAATGCTGCATTCCCGAGAGCTGAAGATCGGAATTTACCAATTAAAATTTTCAACTTCCGACCTCCAGGCATTCCAGGCCACAATGCCAAGTGTAAAAAAAAAAAAAAACACATAGAGCAGACCGTGATATTTCTTTGACAAGTGTCCACACACTCTCAGCAGTGCAGCCTCCCCCTGTATAAACAAAAGAGAGGGGGACAAACGACGCATGAAGTATCAGACGCCGTTAAACATTTTATTTTATGTCACCTTTGTGCTTGAAAATGTATCTAAATATTCCATTGGAGCCACCGTACTGGTTTACTGCTCCAACATATCCTCCAAATCATACGCCCAGATAGGTCGTACGTGGATATACGACCCAGTAGAGCGTTTCTCATAGCCCAGACAGGCTCGTTTACAGACAAGGCTTACCCTGCAGGCCCGGAATTTGCTCCAGAAATAAAATTTAAGATTTCCTCATTAATTCCACTGAGACGAGTCCGTGGTTTAATTTCTAATTCGTTGATTGTAAATGCCACTGTTTTTAATTTTTAATTGCTTATATTACTTATTTATTGTCTCACTGCCAACTCATGTACTTTTACCTACTGACATTGTTGTGTGAGGATTTAAATAAGTAAATGATGCTGATTCTTATTCACTAGCCTACAAATATTTTAGTTTACAAACACATCCAACTCCCCTCAACTATTGATTGAAATCTCACCTTCAAAGAAGAAATAAATAAATTACATGACACTGGAAATATAGTTTGACATCAGTTTAGATACAGAACATCTTTTACTGTATGGCAGTAAGTGTTACTGTAACTAAATGCAGGTAAATATGCTTTATTTTAATTCTGTCTTTTAGTCGATGGTTTTCTATTTGAGATGCGCGCTTTCACGGGTGCTGCCGTCATTGTGCGACGTCAGACATCCTGCTTCTTCATGAATGAAAGAGTTCTTCAAGATTGCTGAAGTCCTTGGTTCTCAGTGGAACCCCGTGTGTGGGTTCTAGATAAAGCCTTTTGGAATACAAAAGGGTTTTCAGTAGAACTCCCAGCATGGGTTCTAAGTAAAACCCTTGGAATATAAAAGGGTTCTCGGTAGAACCTCCCAGGTGGATTTCTGGGTAGAACATGAAGGATGGGTTCCAGCAAAAACCATTGTAATATAGAAGGGTTCTCAGTAGAACCCCCCAGGTGGATTCTAGGTAAAACCCTTGTAATATAAACGGGCTCTCTGTAGAACCTCATGGACCCCCAGGGTGAGTTCTAGTTAAAATTATTGTAATATAGAAGGGTTCTTGGTAGAACCCCCTGGGTGGATTCTACATAAAACCATTGTAATATAAAAAGGGTTCTCTGTAGAACCTCCAGGGTGGATTTTTAGGGTTGAGCCCCTGGGTGGGTTCTTGCTAAAAGCCACTGGAACATGAAAAGGTTCTAAGTAGAGCCCTTGTAATGTAAAACAGTTTTCAGTGGGATGGGTTCTTACTAAAACCATTATAAAACAGGTTCTTAGTAGAACCCCTTGGGTGGATTCTTGTTAGCACCCTTAGGAAGTGTAAAGGTTCTGCATAGAACCCTCAGAGACTACCCTGGGTGGAACCATTACACCATAGAAGGGCTCTCAGTAGAACCTCTTAGAAGGGTTTCTGGGTGAACCCTTTCACAGATGGTTCTATGTACAGTATAACCCTTTACATGTTGGGTTTAAAGTAAAACTCTCTGAAAGGGTACCAAGTGCACCCTTTCTAAAAGGTTCTACCAGGAACCATGAAGGGTTCTCCTACGGGGACAAGTTAAAGAACCCTTTATGGTTCTAGTTACCTATTTCTGAGTGTACAAAACAAAAAGAGGATGACAAAGACAGCAGGATCTATTTTTTTACAGTATGTCTGACACTGAGTGAACTTCATGAATACAGATATACTGAGCATGATTCATAAACCCTAAAGACACGCCGCACAGCTCTGACTCTATAGGCAACAGTATGACAGACACAAAAATACCAACTTCAACAATCTGACCTGGTCCTAAATTTATGTTCCTACCGCGCACATGCTAAAATATCAGTATATGTTTCAAATCAACAGCATTCACAGTCATTAATTACAGCTCCTTCACAGAGGTATACAGGATTTCAAAACACCCACATGCTCCATACACAGTCCCCAAACAAACACAGCGGAGACTTTATTTTATTCTCTTTAATTCTGTATTTTCTTCTTGGCTCGCTTAGCTGCTACTTTGTCAGCGAATGTGGGAGACAAAATAATTGCCTCTATATTTCCTGAATTGATTTCTTGCACAGTTCTAATACAGTGGTCAGGCTGGCACTCAGGCATCCATGACAGGCTCTTGTACTGCAGCCTTTGTATTTCTGGGGCGGGGGGGTGCACTCCAGAGTCAAGACTCTTTTTTTTTTATTTTCTACAGCTTGTTATCAAGGTCAAGCATTAACAGTCAAAACAGAAATCCCTCAAAGCGAATCCATTCATTCAAAACGCAGCTGAAGCACACACTGTCTGTAACAGCTAAAATGATTCTAAATTAACCTAATAATGACTCACAAAAGCTATGAAATATTAAAAAATGCAACATACTACCCTTTCCCAACCTGAGGATCAGCTCAGATTTTTAACAAGACAGGAAATATGGAGGAAGAAGAACATTTCTGCTCGAGAAATTGCGCAAGTGTTATGTTGCTTCAGTATATACCTGGTACAGACACCTTTTACAGTAAGCCAGAGAGTGCAGGGCATGCTAACAAGAGACTGGTATTGAGCAGAAGTAGAGAAAATAAATCTTCCAAAATGTTAAGCTGTGGGCTCAGAACTTAGGAAATCTGATTTACTGCACTTGCTCATTTAACTGTATTGATTCTTGTTGTGTATGTTTTTCCAATAAATATACACAAATCTACCAATACGTTGGTATGCACGTTGCATTCAGGCACTAACAGACATAAGAAATGTAGCAGATTTAAAGCCTCTGCAAATGCATATATGATATTGATGTTCAGTGCCTCATTAAGGATCCACAAGAGAGTAAAATTAAACATTCATAACTATTAGAAAGTTCAAAAAACAGCTCATTTAGCTGTTTAGACCGTTTCTCAAGACTGTGTAGGCGTGGCAGATCACTTTTTTATTTTGATATCTTCTTCAGGAGTACTGGTATAGAAGCTAAGCAGTGTACTGCTGCAGCAAAATGTATTTTAGCCACCTAAAAAAAAAAAAAACTTTAGTTTAAAGATTGTGTAAAGCAACAAAAATCATACAAAAAAATAAGCAGTTTTCTCTGCTCTGAAATGCTGGGGGTGTCAGTGTCAAACACCACTACAACCTGAAAATGAACTGAAACATGGACTACATGTCTAGCAGCTTTATTGGACATGTCCAGACATGTAGGAGCCACCAGAGCCAGAGGACGGTGACAGGATGGTATTTCCTTCTGTGTCTGGTTGTTGGTACTGAAGAGAGCTGCTGAGAGAGTCGCCGAAGGTACGTTTGTAAATGACCGTTAGGGAGGGTGAGATGAGGGGGAGTCGGTGTCTTTCGTGTGTCCATACGTGGGGCTTATATAATGCTGGGGGACCACATCTCGTCACCGAGCCATGTTTCAGGTCCGCCCCAAAAAATCCTGAGCACAGAAGTTGTGTAAAACAGTTTACTGGTCCAACTTCACGTTCTCTGTTTTCACATTTTCAACAACTGTGTTCTAACATGTATGATGTGTTTGGAAAAAAAAAATCACCTTTTTTCTTTACACAATCTTTAAGTGTACAATTACTGCATGTTTTCACTGATTTCCTTTGCTGATGGAGAAGTGAAGCCTCTATCTATGTTCTCTTCAAAGCCACCAGACTTCTCTGACAAAAACTAATTTTACCTCACAGAACACAAGAGTTGCTGCTTGCTGGTCTACCGCTGCCTCAGTCAGTTAGTTTGTTTGTATTATTGTGTGTATTGTTTGTTTTTTTTTCATGTTAATTCAGATCCAAACTAACATTACATGCTGAGGCAGTGATAAACTAGCAATTCCTGTGTGATGGTAAAAGGTAAAATTATTTTTCAAAGTGGTTTGGAGCGATATAGAAGCTTTGGTTCTCTGTTGTTGAGTTGCCTCAGACTCAAAGAGAAGTTTTGTTGCACCCGTTTGGTGGAACAACAGAAGTGGATCAGTTAGGAGAATTAATTAGGTAGTCATCATAATTGATGTGCATAATCATGCCCTGTTGAAACTCAATATATAATAAATGAAACAATTTCCAAAAAATTAAAACGTTGCTGCATTTTTTTTTTTTTTACCTGTGTTGGACAATGGTGATCTTTAGTATATGCACATCTCTTGTCAGTGTCTTCATATGGTCGATACAGCTTGCTCTCTATCCTGGAGTCTCATTACAAATTGTAAAGTTCTGACTCACCACTGTGAGTTACACTCTCAGGTAGGATGGCTGCTCTGGCCACCCGTAGGCTCTTACATTGCTACATCTTTATTTATAAGGCAATTTCTGTTCTGCTCTCACACTACCTGTGTGTTTTAATCACAGAGAAGTGCTGGACAGTATTCATTGCATTCTCAGGACTCCTTTATGGTCTCTGTCCAAAACACCCAAACAAATTGGAAAAAGGGCTTTTGGGTATTCTGCACCCTCAGCGTGGAATTTCTTGCAGAATGACTTGAAACTCGAGGAAGTGGTCTCGTTGAATGCTTTTAAACCCAAAAAGAAAGACTTGGAGGCAGATTCCATAGGATGTCGATGTTTTTAGCTTGCCTGGTTGCATAAATGACTCCTAGAAAGTTATCTTTTATTGCAAATTTCAGTGCGTGTTAATTGTATTTTGTCTCCCTTTGTGTCTCTGTCCACTGCTTTGTGTTTTTGCTGCATACTGTCTTGGCCAGGTCTCCCTTGAAAAAGGGATTCTTAATCGCAGTCAGACTCACCTTGGTAAATAAAGGTTAAATAAAGAATATATATCAGGAAAGTGTACAAAAATGTATATTTATATTTCAAACTTATTATTATGTACAAGAGACCCTAAATTACATAGATAGAAGGCTGCTGTGGATTTGGGTTTCCAGAGGCTTTAAGTATTTAAATGAACATGAAAAACAATTATTACCCCCTTTCTGCACTGTAAGTGTCTAACTATCATATCATCAAAATAAAGTGCATCAACATGCCAATGTACACAACTGTGGAACAACATCACGCCATCCCCAGGTGTGAGCCTCATGTCCAAACTCAAAATAAATTCCTTTCCTGTAGATGCCACAGCCTGCACATATAATGGATTATCAGTTATAAAAATACAACCACCTTCCTCCATATAGTCTTACCAGAATTAACTAGAAAAGGAACAAAAAACAATGAATAAAAAATGAGAATAAATAAAAAGAGCCGTGGGCGCCACAGCAGGTGAGGCTAACATACATTAAGTCGAATAATAACCTGCCACTTTAATAAGAACATAAAACATCACCAAAGCATACACAAACACAGAGCTATACTGACTATATGAAGTCGACAGCAGCAACTGCCAACAAACACACACATGAAAGCAGAGAGAGAGCCTACACAGTTTCTGTACATCTCGTAGCACGCACACACACACTCACACACACACACAACACTACTTTGCTACCCAACACAGTGACGTTCCCCTCTGGAGAGTGAGTTATAACAATCAGGAGGTTTTCTTGTTGCACACACCTGTCTGATTGTCATCCTGTGGGTTTTGTACATTGCAAAGTCCTCAACAATCTGCTTCAGGCTCAACTTCTCCGCTCAGTCATTTCCAAAGCATAAAATAACCAGTCCACTCAACCTCTCTATACCGCTGTGCTCCTCATGGTTATAAAAAACTTGCAGCTGAATGAGGCTCTGCAGTTCATAACTGTGATGGGGATTATTGTCAAAAAACAGCAGAAAGGTGATGCACACCTAACAGAGGCAAGAAATTGCCATGGAGGATCCACTTTCAACATATTACCACTTAGTATTTTAGCTTTCAACATTCACCTTTAGAACACAGAAATATTATAGGTGTGTTTGGTTTGGGTCACTTAGTATGCTGGGAGTGTGTCCTGAAAAAATGAGCAGTTTTCTCTCAACTGTTTGCTCTGAAATTCTGGGGTGTGTTGGGTCTACTGTCTCGCCAGACATGTTTGAGCCACCAGAGCCAGAGGACAGAGACAGGATGGTATTATCTTTCCTCTGTGTCGAGTTGTTGGAACTGAAGTGAGCTGAAGTGAACTGCTGGGCTGATTTGGACTATGAGAGTCACTGAAGGTATATTCGTAACTGACTGTTAGGGAGGGTGAGGAGAGGGGGAGGGGGGAGGCGGTGTCATTCGTGCCTCCGAGAATGTTTCGGGTCCACCCAAAAAAATCCGGAACACAGAAATCGTGAAACCGGTTAAACTCCACAATTCAGTACTACATACTTCTCAGTGTTTTCACATTTTTCAGCAACTATATTCTAACATATGCAGTGTGTTTAGAAGACAAACTCCCCTAACCCATAATGATATCATTTTTAATTTTACTGAATTGTTGTGCATTCTTAGTACAGCTCATAAACTACTCAAATGCATCTCTGACAGTTGGCCAGTGAACATACCGGTGTGTCAGCTGAGTGCAGAGTGTCTCCTCTCAGGAGCTTTGCCCTCCTGCAGCTGCAGACACACCAGCAGCTTCTTCTCTGCTGCCGCTGCTGAACTGTTTCATTTCTATTGATCCATTCTAACACCGTTTATCAGGACTGTGACTTTTGTTTTTGCTCTAATAGATCGGACTTGAAATGTAGCCAAGTACAGTACTTGAGATGAAAAATAGAAGTAAATACCCAAAAAGCACATATATACAAAAAACTACTTTGTTGGAGTAACGAGAGTAGATCTCAGTCGTTACCTCCACCCCAGCCAAAAAGTCTCATACAGCTTTAGTAAGCCCTGAGGGTAAAACATTCAGTCACGAACCTGCACTGCTTTAAAGCGAGCTAAACTTTCCTTGAGTGAGTTTTTAACATTGTTCAATGTTGCAAAGCTTCCATTTCAGTCGCTGACAGTTAGTTTGGTAACATATAAAAGCAGAGTAGGCGGGAGAAGCCAAGAGCTTTTGTCAGTGTTGTACTTATGCTTGAGCGAGGCTGTGGCTATTTCCTGGAAAGTACAGCAGTAGAAAAGATTTGTTTGTTCATTTTTTTCTAGCACTTGTTGTGAGCTGACATAGCTTTGCTTTACAGGGTGCTTGATGTCTTACCAAAAAAATAAGAAACAGTTTTTTTGTGGCACGCATTTTATCCAACTAAAACTCAAAAAATCGTGATGATGAGATGATGAAGCAGATCAAAAACTCTTGTTTAGCAAAAAGCAAACTCCTCCTGTCATCTGCTCTCTTTAAAGAGTAGAAAAGACAGAAAGTCTTTTTCATATGCTTTTGCAGTTCTTAATTACTTAACTTGTGTTCCCTGTGGTGAATGTTCAGTATAATGACCCCCTTAAACCTTCCCTTCTGGTACAGACTGCTCTTTAAATTAGGCAACGGCAGAGGAGGTAACCACCACCCACATGCTGTGCTGAATGATAGAGAATTTGGGGCCCGGCTCCAGAGAAACGAAACGAGGACAGAATAGACAGAAGAACAGAAGAAAAGAGAAATGTACCATGTTGTCCACTTGCACCAGTCTTGACTCCTGCGGTCTGGCCATGAACTGAGTTTTCCTTCAGATCTAACCCCTTGTCTAACACAGCCTTTCCTCTTAGTGGGCCAGTGGGGTGAAGACACCCTTTGAACCTTTTTAGCACGGCTTCCTGACATTTCTGCAAAAACCCCTAACACCCTCCGCGTGAGAGAGGGAGGGGATGACATGCCGGATTGGCGGAGAGTGAGAGTGCATTAGACCTCTGGCGTCAACTGAGGCATCAATTAATGAGCAGCCTGGGAATGTGTCCATCCAGACACACTCTGCACCACGCTGCCGCAGGAGGCCAAGCCAGGGCCACAGACGGCTGGGGGACATGAATAATTGAGGTCCCCATTTTAAATGTTTAAATGAATTAGGGCCAGGGGAAGAGGTGTTAAGAGATGTACAAGAGGGAGGAAGAGAAGGCAGACAAAAATACCCCCCATTATGTCTCTAATCATGAGGCAGAGAGTGTTCTGTGTCAGTACTAAAACTTGCTAAGTCACGTCATTAGTGGGGTGACATAAGTGCATGCTAAGTCCCACATAAAACTAGCTTAAACAATTCTGTTGACAGATTTCTGTCTGTGCACGAACAGTGGAAAATAATGGCCTCATTTTGACAGGATTCAAATTCATGCAAGTATCTTGGCGTTGGCAGCCAACAGGGGCCAGCTTATAACTCCAGAGCTCGCTTGTTTTGAAGTTTTCTTCAGTATCAAAGTAATTTGATATTTGTCTGTACGTCCACAGATACATTGCAGACAGCAACTGCTAGAAGATAATTTGGCTCCTTTTGGTGGACCTAATTTCCCAAAATATAAAACATATTGGTATTCTATGTTGTTTTTTGTGCTTTACTACTCTGTGTACTATTACTACCCGTGTTGAACGTGCCCCTCTGACAAACAGCTGGACCCAGTCTGCACCCCCAGCAAAACTAGTTTAGAACTGCCACTGGGGATTAGTGAACTAAACAATTATACACTCCTAACCTCAATGGTTAGCACCAGAATACTAGTCGATTAAACGTTGGCAATATTTTGATCTGGGGAAATAACTGGGTCCTGAATCCTTACTGAGGATTACATTAAAAACAAAATCTAGGACAGCACTCCCATTTTGACTGTTTATCACCACACAAATGTTTCGCATGAAATTAGAGAAAGTGTTGTCCTGTTCTTTTGTTTTTTTAATATTTTGATCTAGAAAGTGAAAACAGGGTTGTATGTAGGCTATGTCAGAATAAACTAACCATTTGGCCAAAGAAATGCACAACCACATTCAGCACAGGCGTGTGGATGTTTACCCGCAGGGAGACCAGGCTGCTGGTGCTAGCACTGCTAACGTCGGCACGCTGTGCAGCAGCTAAAGTTAACTGCAGGTAAACAATGTCGTATAAACATCACTGGTGCAGGCGCTGTGATTCTGATCAGTCTGAAAAGACAACGCATTCAGTGAGTAATGTTTCACAGGATAATGTGTGTTCATGTTGCACAGTGCAAAGTGACACACATTTCACTGGCATTTAATTTGTTTATTGAAGAATATGACATTTTAAGACGGACAGACAGCACATGCAATAGTTTTTCAGTCTATGTTTAACCAAAGGTTCCAACTCTCTCCATCACACTCTGGATGGTGTAACTCTTCAGTCGGTTGATGGCTACAACACCTGGGAATTTGGTTGGACAAGAGTTTAAATATTTAAATATATTGACTACCTTACAAAGAAATTAAAATTTACTCTTGGGTTTTTGTACAGGTGGAAGTCCTGTTTTTGATACTATTTACAGATTTGACCACCGTCCACCTTGTCCAAACTTGACCCCCTGTATCACTCAGCCCTGATGTATGTGACTAATTCTAGCGTTAGGACACATCACTGTACCTTATACAGCAGGTGGGATGGTCATCCCTCACTTCACGTAGGGGACAACACTGGTACATCTTAACCTACCAGATTATCTTACATAAGAAAGAAGTTGTTCTCGTTGCAAAACAGTCATAATTTCAGGTTGCACAAGTGGCCTCAGTTCATAGCTCCTTCAGTCAGATCAGCAGCTGGCAGATCAGGCCTGTTATAATTTATTCTTTGTTCCTGGAACGATCTGCAGGCCAAGCGTAAACTTGAGATCTTTAAATGTATCATATAAATTCATTTAAATGCAGAATCATAGAAGTGATTACTTTCATGCTGCTATTTTGAAAAAAAAAAGAAAAGGTATTTTAGGTCTCACTTACTATATCTACTTCTTATATATATAATTTCTGTTTAATCAACAGGAAAATTAGTTGCCATTCCTTCTATTAAAGCCAGACAGTGACTCCAACATATTTTCAGTTTCATGCAGTATTTTTTTTTTGGAAAAAAACAATGACAAATGGATATCATTTCTAAGTTTATAAGTCTGAACTAATGGATTTATTGATTGTTAAAAAATTTACTAATGCTTTATAAATCAGTTATATATTATTACCAAGAACAAATTTGGGGTTGTGAAATATCTGGCTGGTATCCTGCTCCAGCATTCTTGTTTTGTCTCTTCGTTCATCAGGAAGACCTTATGTGGAAATTCCCCCCGACTTCTCTACCTGCCCCTCTGTTTCCTGGATGGCCCGAGCCTCAGAGTCTATGTAGGCAGCCAACTCACCTGTGACAAACCCTTTCTGAGAACAGAGAAGCTGTCTGGCCTCATGTGGACGCCTCATCCCTCCAATTGTTTGAATTGAGTATATGATCTCATTGCTGTCCAATGAAAAACACTTATCTCCAAACTTTTCAGGAGCTATGAAAAACAGCCATGTTGATAGCTTGGTGACAACACATTTTCCACATGATCCAGTGGCTTTGTACATTTTTTGGCTTAAAAAATAGGAGAAGTGTCTCAAGTCCCTCTTTTAGTTTTAGCAAAAAATTCAAAATCACCAAATTTGGAGATAAGTGTTTTTAAGACAGCAATGATATGTAAGTGTCCTTTGTTTTAAAGGGCATTTATAGTAGCTTTAGTAGTTAATTATTTATCTGCTGTACTGATTAAGTTTCTGCAAAGCTATTTCTTGGAATTTACACAGTAATTGTGTTGAAGTTAGACTCCTTTGTTGGATTATTAATTATTTAATGTACAGATCAATATTCTCTGTTATCTTTTTCTTCTGTTGTCAGACACAAACTAGCCTAAAATAAAAGATTTCCCTCGAACCTCCTGCCTTTGCTCATGTATCCTAACAAAGAAGCCACTGAGTTGAAAAAGTCCTGCAACCGGACTTTAATAAGTTGATACTAGTTGTCTCTTATGGCTGAAAAAGTGTGACACCCATGAGTGTTTATTGACTTACTAACATTTATAACCGTTGATTGAATGGCTTATCAGACACTGACAAAGTAATGACCCTTTATTCATGACTTACTAACATTAGTAACTGCAGACTTGAGTGTCATGAGGATAATGGGGTTTCTCTCTTTCTCAGTTTCTAATTAGCCATCAGATCTGCAGTTATAAATGGATTTTGGTTCGGATGATTTTTTCCAGAAGGTAAGTGGTCAAACTGTCCTACAACCTGGCAACCAAAAACGTTTCTTTAAGATTTCAGTTTTGTGTTTTTGTTGGAAAAATGATAGTAGAGAGGCAGAAAGGAAACGAGGAAAGAGGATATGATGTGGAACAAAAGGCTGACTGGAATCAAAGCAGGGACATTGTAGGTCTGTAATATGAACTTTAACCATTCAACAACCAGTGTGGCCCAATGTTTTGCTCTTATTAATGGATTAACACTGAGCTATACGACATTAGTAAATAATTCATTTATGGTATGTCCACTCTGAAGTGTGAAATACACTTGGTGGTATATATAAATATGTTTATTTATTGAAACATGAGTAGTGACTTGTCCTTGCAGACATAAAGCAAAACTAACTTTTCTTGGTATTCATGTCTGAGGAGGAAAAGAAGGAATGCAATGTTGTTTTTATTCATTTAATATATGCTATTCAGAAAATTAAGGTACAAAATAAAGATAAGCCAACATGCTGCGTGGAGTAAAGGAAACTAATTAAATACAGCCACAAAGAATCTGTTACCACATTTATGGAGCAAGGCCACTTGGCAAAATGGCAGAGCAGTAAGACTATCAAATAAAAAAAAGATTTTATGTCGACATATTTAACTTACGGGTTAAGAATGATTTTATTTTTATTCATTTTTTTTACTGATTTTTTCACATTATGTACAGGGACACTGGTAATTCATGTTGTATTAATTTGAATGGCCAGGAAAACTTTTCATGATTATGACTTACAGGATATTATTTTTTTCATCACATTGGCGGAAATGAGCTTAACTAGGGAGAGACAGCACATGGACAGCAACGCAATGAAAATACGGATGTGTTTTAGAGGAGATGAGCAAATCTCATGCGCAACTAACTTTGTTACTGTTAACAGAGACTCCAGTGTGCAGCTTTAAACCAAATAATTGTAGAATAACATCAGGCTTCATGATCAAAGAAAGTTTATATCATATATCATATATCAAATTCTGTCCATATTTGTGCGTTACCATTATCGCTTTCTGCGATCGTCCACATAAGCACTTCATCTGTCTCTGCTGCGAGTCTGCATCACACAGCCCAGTGGTTTTCCAGCGGTTCATGCCAGGCTCGAATTTGAACCCACCACTGGTTATGTGCGCAGCATTTCACTTGATGTCGCCCAATCAGAATCTCAACAAAAGACACTGGTGTCCAAAAACCATATTGACAGGAAAGAGGCAAGAAGAGGAGATAACAGCTAAATTAGCTGGGGCAGTGGAGGTGGAGAATTAAACTCGAACTGGCTGCAGGGCATCCATTTTTTGGGGGGGCATAAGGTCAAACTAAGGGCTCACTGTAGCCATGGCTGTCATGGTCACAATGAAATTCTTGCCCTGACCACATCAATCGGCAGTGAGGTGAAAGAAAGTATTCAATATGCTTGTAAAGCATAAAAATGTAGTCAAAACAACTCTGTCGGAAGTATTGGAAACACTGAATTCAAGATGAAGTCTCATGAACTAACAGCTGTGGCTGAGATGTGACAGAGTGGTGCAAACTGAAAACAGCATCCAGGGGTTAGATAGTGGTACCAAGTTCACTATTGTTAAGTCTGAAGACTTGCTGTGGGGCATGTTTACCTGCACGTAGCTCGAAAATGTTCCTGCTGAATTGCTGCCAAGGCTTTGAACAATCTCAGTCACTCAATCAGGGTCTGGAAAAGCAGCCCACTCTGGCCTTTGAGATTGAAGCTGTAGCTCCTTTTCTTTTCAGACACTTTCCTTTCTTTGAACTACTTCACTTTATCTGAACAGATTTCTGTGAGAGAAACCTGTATTTCACCAAAGGCTTTGTGACAAATGTTGATTATCTTATCTTGTCATGAATCCACAACTGAAATCACTTCCCCAAATGACTGTTGGGTCTAAAACGCTGGTTCTCTCAAATAACTGACATATAAGAGACATATCACCCCTTTCAGTGCGATGTTTATTAAATTGTATAAAGGCACAGTGTGTGACACTACAGCAGCTGATATTTGTACCAGCCAGTTGTCAGCAGGACACAGAGGGTAAACAAAGCCCTACTGATTGGCAGCCGTTCCACTCCACAGAATCCAGCAAAGATGGCTCAAATTGGATGCAAAAACAGCACATTTAGATTTCAATTTCTCCTCACAGATGGGAGCAACGCGCGCAATGCTTGTGATGTGTCTCCAGTACCTGAAACTGGGGAGTAAACAATGATCAAATTCGTACAGCCCCAAAGCGGCTACACGCATGTCGGGTGCTCTGGGATCGTACTGACAGAAACGACAGACAGACGGCCAGAAAGATGAGATAAGAGGTGGTATCAGGCTCCTTCGATGTGGGTGGCTTCCTCTGAGCTGCCAGTGCACCACTGCTTCTCCTCTCTCTTTAATTTTCTCCTTCTCAAACTCTCTCAGGCCGAAGTCCAAAGCCCAAGAGAAATTAGTCACCCCGCACGCTTGTTGTGTGTGTGTGTGTGATAGCGCGACTGTGTGTGTTTGAAGGAAAGAGAGAGTGAAAGCAAGACGAAAGAGAACAGGGAGGGTGAGAGGGAACAAAATTGTTTTCCATCCCAAGGCTTATAATTCCGCTTTATATCTGAAAATTGATGCTGGTCTGAAGAAACGACATCAACCCAAGCATCAGAAATGTGCTGCAGTAACAGGAAAAGCCTCGCAGTACCGTACGGATAGTGGCTACAAGAGGGAGGAATAAAAATGATAAAGGAATCTACAAGAGCCTGCGAGCTTAAGAAATGTTCACACAGACTCATACAAGGTTTGAGTCAGAGCACTCCATTGTGAAAATGACCTCTTTAAAACTTAAAATTGTTCGGTCACTGCAACCTCCTGGAGGCCAATTGTCCCCCTTGAAAATCAATGGCAGGATCAATGCTGCTAGCAGGCACTTCATTTTTTTGATTTTATAAGCTTTATCAACATATTTTCTTTGTTCAAGTGGAATTATGCTTCCTTGGAGATACATGTGAACCTGAGGTGATGCACATACTTCCCAAAGCTGAATGATTGATCCAACATGTCCTGTCAGGATACATCTGTCTGGCCTAGGCGTTTGGTCATAAGTGTAGCGCCACTGGAGTGCCCCAGAATGATGCTCCACCACTTTTTTCTCAAAGTAAGGAAACAGAATATTGGCAGTTTGCTATGAATGAATGTTACGGTATCTGCTGTCCACAGCTGCTTTATACTGCATGAAAAGCTCTTCCTTCAATTCATGAAATCCTTGCAGCATCTGAAGGATATATTGATAAATCAGCAATCGTCAGCATCTGAGAAGTGCTGCATCAGAACACAGAGCTGTTATGCGATGTCCTGTGTGTTATACTGTGTTTAGCTTCGTTAAATCATCTGAAGATGACACCAGGCTGCTACAGTATAACCACACAGACTACAGCTGGGACGATACACTTATCTCCCAGTTCGATACTATCGTGATACTTGGGTGCTGATTTGATAGGTATTGTGGTTCTACAAGTACTGCAGTTCAATATTACGATTTACTGCAATTTTAGTTTGCTTTTTTAACACTAGACTTTGAGGGACTACCTACTGTATCATGAGTCATATTTCCAAAAACAATGCACATCACATCTGTCAGTGTTTTTAGTTTCATTGCAGCAGCAGCATTGCTACATTGTATATAAAAGTAGTAAATTAAATACTTTTTGAAGTAAACTTCAGATGTTCCTTCTCATCATGCTGGTGCTATAATAAACTAATTAATGAAATAAGATGTCCTGTGTCTTCGCATAGAAAACTGAACTTGAAAACTGTTCTTTCAAAACACTGGACTTGTCTGTAAATAAAAGTGGCAAATAAAATGTACAACAGAATGAATAAAGAGCATGCTACATCTAGCTGCTCCTGCTCACCAAGTAGTGAACACTATTAAAATAGAAATTATAAATAAATGTGCTGCCCTCTCCTGGCACGCAATGTCTTTTCCAAGTAGTAACTGTATTTTGAGTTTGAGTTTTGACCCTCTGAGGTTGCTGTAGCTGGTCAGTGCCTGAAACTATGACCACACATGTTATGTAAAGCATCTGAGGTAAAATGGATTTGTTTGTGAAGATAGCATTATTGCAATCGCAATGCTAATTTCTGTTAGTGTGACAATGGGAATTCCTATGTTTTAGCATCAAGCTAATGGAACAAATACCAGTCAAATCAATTCAGCACTTGATTCAGGAACCGTAAAAAAAAGGAACACACACTACACACTGTTACAACTTGATATTCTGCTAAGACAGAACAGTTTTTGCAGGGAAAGGAATCTTTTTCCAGTTGTTTTCTATAGGCAGTTATCCTTTTGAGTGCTGCTAATGCACCCTGAGCGCCTTGCATTTTAGATGTGAGACAAAAGAGCCAATAAAAACAACTGGAATGTGGCGTTTTCTCAACATTATGTCAATCTAACATTTGATTGTTCGCTCTGTTATAGTTTACTAAAAAATGTGAACTTGCCACTTCCCACATAGGAACAGTGGTTATATGACCTGAAATGAGCCACAATCTAAGCGTCCAAGTGGATGCGCACACACATCGTGAGTGCACTCCAGTTCTTAAACAAATAGCACTACATATCTGCAAGAGATCATCTAGCAGAGCATACAGGACAATAAATTCCTCTTCTGTCTAATATTACGGCTCATTGTCCTGTCCATATATGTTGATAAATCCAAATGTCAGATGTAGTGGGTTGTTTACGCTGTCACCAGGGTGAAATTGATTTCCGTTTCCTGATTTCCTCTATGCTGTCTTTACATTGAGGTTTGTCATATATCACACATCTTCCTGTAAGACACTTAAAGGCACAAAAGAAACCCACTTGAATGCGTCCAAAACAATAACCGCATATCGTAGCTTATATGCAGCCCTGAGAAGCATAATTCCAGCTTTAGCCAAAATACAAAGATGCCAAAGATGTTTTTTAGAGTGAAATGTTACTATAGGTACCAAAGTCTGCACACATTTTGCAGCCCTGTACTTTGTAGCTAATTGAGCACTGGTCAACAGCTAATGCTAGAAGACAGTATACAATAGCCACAACTTGTATCATCAGATGTACTTGGAGTTATTTTAATAACCATTATCTGGATCTCTTACATTTAGAGACTGTGATTGGGGAATTATAGCTAACATGACATTAGCTTACGCAGAGCTGTCAACAGGACCCATTTAGACCATATCTGATACCTTCAGCTTTAAATGTCAGACTACAACATGTTTTGTCATTATTACATTGAGTGGAAAATTTCATAGCAGTCATCACTGAACATAGAGCCACTTTTGAATGTAATGATTATAAAAATGCCAAAGTAATTTGAGGTATCCCAGTTATGTAGTTTACAATAGTACAGGCTGTGACCCGACAGAACTTGGTCCAGTTTTCTAGATACAGAAACATTTTGAAGTTGACTTCAAATAGAATTTGTCAGTGGCATAGTTACAACCTGATGAAAGCTGACTATTTTTTCACCCTATTAATCACCCATATTTTATAATTTCTTTAAAAAATTCTCATTTATTTAGTGTAATCAAAACCAAAATTATTTATATATCTACCATAATGTGTTTAATATTAATTATTGTCCTGTTTTAATATTATTTTATAGCATTCCCAGGGTGTAGAACTTTCTGGAAAAAGTACTGACAGGCTTTTTTGAACCACTCCCAGAACATTCTGGCTCAAAAATATTCAAAACACCCCCTGTTTGCTTCAAGGTAAAACTACTTTACACATATCACAAGAACTCTAGAAGCCTGTATACCCTTCGCACACACAATACTGTGATTCAGCACCTAGTCACATTAAAATGTGATTGATAAATCAAAGCGCAAAAGAATAATTAAAAGTGAAATGTTCCGTATGTATTTTTAGTGCAAGTACATCACGCACATAACTGACTGATAGAGAAGGGGCATGTTTGAAAGGATGAAAGAAAATCTTGAACTGCAGCTACCCTTGAGCTAATTCTATCATGGTGAAGAGATAACACAAGTACCCAGATTTCTGTTTCTCATTCTCATCTTGTACATTAGATCAAGGCTCAGACATTAGCTTCTGCACAATGCATTTAATGACACGGGTACATTTCTTTTGAAGATAGGAGGCTGCTTTGAAGAGACCTCAGCTCTTCAATCGCCGGGATCTGATAATGAAGAAACCTGACCGGCCTACGTGTTGGGTCACAAATTTCAACCCACATCCTATTGTTAGCGTGATGATGAGGGGCAGCAGGACAGAAGAAGGGGCCCATCAAGATCATGTAAGCAAACCAAAGGAGGGAACTTTGAATAAGAAAAAAGCAAAGATGGGACTGATCTGAATTCCACAACGCCACGTGTCTGCTGCGTGTTTTCTATTTGTAAACACAACACAACAAAGAACGGCTGACTAACTCCTCTCACGTCTACTCTGTATTTGCATGTAATATAAGGGAAAAAAGTACCATTTTCCTATGCAGCGATACAGCTGGAGAGAAGAAATGTACCAGCCACCTCACGATGTGGCACAAAAATGACAATTAAATTAACTTGTGTTATTGTTTGCCCTTTTCAGGTTAACGAGAGTTCAAATTCATGCTGAATGTTTGTCGAATGAGTAAGTGTCTGTTTATGAGATGTAAGAAATCATTAATAATCTTTTAGCAGGAGTAGATGTTTATAACGGTTAAACTGAGCAGTATGTTATTGGAGTCTTGCTGGCAGGAAGACAGACAGTCACTGAACTCAAACTCCAGACTGTGTATTTTAGGAGTAGTGCACTTTTGTTTTCAGGACGGGCTTAACTTTACATTAACAGACAACTGACAGTTATAAACAGCTGATCAACTTACAGTGTAGGACTCGTCGTTGCTTGTTATTGTGAAAGTACAATGTTGTGCTTGTCTTATTGTGTTCCTGAAGCCTGCCCGAGCTTTATTGAGTCTGGGGAAGAGTGGGAGGGGGTGGGCAACTCACTTCAACCATATACTGCAGATTAAATAATGATTCAACAGTCTATGGAAGCAACTCAGTATTTGGACTGCAGTACTCACTTTTGTGCTTGCAAATGCTGCATACTGCTCCTGTAAACTCTAGCAATGCATCTTGGGAAAATATGCAAATGAGGGCCATCTCTCAGCTTATCAGCTCCATATGTGAATGTCACAAGGCGGAATCCTACAGCACCTGACAATCATGGTTAAAGGATGCCATTATACAAACTACACAAGCTTTCCAGACTGAAGTTCTGTTTCAGCCTCATGTAGTTACTACTACCACTACTACCATTAGTACTACTACTACCATTAATACTAATACTAATAATAATAATAAACAAGAAATAAAGAGTGGTATAGGCAGATATTGGAATTGGACTGGCACTGAAAAAAGGTGCACCTGTACATCTCTAGGAAAAAGCCTTAACATCAACCCTCCTCTGAAGCAAATGGAAAGAACTTTGACATTAACTGTCAATTTCATTGAGTCCAGTTTGTTCAATTATAATCACAACAGGGTCGGTTTCTTTTCTCCTGTTTTCTCAACAAAGAAATAACAAGCATAGAAAATAACAGGCTCATTTTTAAACCCTGTAATTGCAATTTTCTACTCAAATTGCAGTCTAATGATTACAGGCATGAGGTGGAGCTTGACAACAACACCAGAAACGAGTAGGAGAGAAAAAAACATATTGCTGAAGGCCCTCAGGCATTGCAAGAGAAGCAGAGAGGAGAGAGAGAGAGAGAGAGAGAGAGAGAGGGAAGAAAAATCTGCCAGCAAAAACTGAGAGCTCCCTCCTTACTCCAGCAGGAACCAGGGTTTAGAAGTGGGCTTCTCAAAATCTGCAATTCCCCAACCTTTTCACTGGGCCAATAGTTAAGGGCTTGGAGAATTGAGTTCCTCGCTGCTGTGCCGGTGAAGGAATTGATGGGAATTCAGTGCAATGGCACAATATTGAGAGTGAAAGCTGCCAGATACTGACTACCTCAAGGAAAAGGAACACAGCGATGGATTGAAGGAGGAGGGAGAGAGAAAGTGGGTTTTACTAGAAAAGCCTGATGCCCAAAATCACCTCCATGGAAGAGTGGATTCCTAAGCTCTGCTGAGGCTTCTCCACTCAAACCTCATTGTCTTCAATGTCCAGAGCACTTGAGGAGTCGGCTGGAGAAATTCCCAGGCAGAGTTACATGACTCCTCCACAGTACTCAGAGTATGTGCAGGAGGGACGGGAACGTTTGGGCTTAGAAAATGTGAGCTTGCTTGCATATGGCATCCCCACACAAAAAGTAATCTGGGAATACAGTTGGATACATTTCAAAAGATAAAAGAATCATTTTGAAACCATCATGTTGTGAATCTAAACATGAATACGCTTCCAAGGATTGGGTACATCAGTGATTCTCAACCTGATGATCGGGGTAGGCCTGCCACCATGGCTACGTTATTGACTTAACAAGGTCAGCAATAATTATCAAGGTCACCTTCATGTACATTCATGTTTGTTTACATAAGAATGCTGCCAACATTTTAGCCAACGTAATGCCAGAATAAACAGCAGAGTTTTCCCTACATTAAAGTGTCAACGTTTTGGGACAGTTTGCCATTTTCAATTAAGTGATCCCCTTTTGGGCTTTTAAGCCTTTATTTGATAAGTTACACAGGATATGTGAGAGAGAGTGGGGGGATGACACACAGCAAAGGGACGCAGGCTGGAACCGAACCCACCGTCTCTGCTGAGGAATCATAGCCTCTGTACATGGGATGTTCGCTCCAGTAACTGAGCAACAACAGCACTCCTTCAGTGGACACTTTTCAAGATAAACTTAAGACTCATTTGTTTTCACAGGCTTGTGAGTGTCCTTTAGCTTTTACATCTCACTGTTTATACCAAAACAATGCTGAGACATGTTTTACTGTCATTCCTGGTTGTGCTGCTTCCATTCACAGAAGTTGTTGTCTCACTTAAAAGTTAATTGCTCTGAAAGTGTGAACTTGATAAATCCTTTTATCAGTGGCGTAAAATGGTCTTAAAATGACAATAATATTGTCCATCACAAGTATTTCTGGGACAATATATCGCGCAACAAAAGTTGACCTAGATTGGGCGTCACAAGTGGGATCAAAAGATAAATTGAAGCGGTCAAAATATGACTAACAAGATATGAAATTTATAGAGACTTTTCACTCCACAAATTTTACTCTAATCTTTGCTTTGTTTTGTTTTTTTGTTGTGAAATCCTGGATAAGTTTTATACTGTATATTCTTAACTAAAAAAATCTAACAAAACATGGCGCCACGGTTGATGAATTCATCCAAAATTGACCATGAACCTGAAAATAAACCATAGATTTTTTGATTACTTTTGTGAACACAGAGGTATTTAGCCTCCACCCAGCATTCTTGGCGCAGGTAAGAAAAAATTTAGGTCTGTGATTGGGTGCATTTTGGAAGTTGTAAAAGTTGTACAGTTGTAGTTAAAGAGCAACTCGACTGTTGAAAATCTAGTTTTTGCCTTTTGACCTTTTGACCTTTTTAACCATCTTCAATTATGTGAAGGTGAACTCCAGGACACAGTGACATCATTGCTGGGTGTGGTCAGAGGTGAAACAGGCTTGAAACTTTCAACCATGGCGAACAGCTTAAAACAACACTTAAAAGTTCAGATGAAATGAAAAATGCCTTTTGAACCCTTTTAGATCACATCCCCGGTCATATTGTGCACCTATTTAACAACATGCACCACAAGAAAATGACAAATATCCATTTTTGTGTATTTTTTCTTCCTGTAAAACATCTGCAGAGACATGAACCAACAAATTTCAAACCAATAACATCATGACATCCACCCATCAATCAGTCCTCAGCTTATAGCAGCACAGAGCTTAGATTCAAAACGAAAACATGTCACAATACAGAAGCTACATCCTCTCAAAATGCCATTTCATTTGGACTTTAATGTCTCATCTTATACTTTTATGTGCAAAGGCTTGTACTTTTCCTTGAAGAACCAGATATTTTCTAACACAGCTGTTCATCTTTTATACTGATGATTGAGTTCAGAAAATTTCGTGACCATCCAAGCTGGAGCAGTGCTTCAACTATCAGTCACCTCACACTGTCTATAGGGAAAATGAGTGGGACTTTTAATTCCTTCAACCGAAGGATTCCAAAATAGCTCTTCCCACTTCAGAATCTATATAATATGATTCAGTAGATAAATTCTTCAAACAAATACCCATAATTCCACTATTGGAACAATGCCTTAAAAGACACAACATGTGCTGTTTAACAACACAGTTATGTGAACTTTATATGTTCAAGTCCTGTAGGCTCACAGTCTGCACTCCAGTCATATACACAGAGAGGACAACAGGAGGCACTGATATAACTCAGTGACATCACAATACACACACACACACACACACACACACAATGTGAATAGAGCAACAAGAGGTACAGAAGGCTGCGCACACATGCATGATGTGCCCACACACATCATTCACATAAACACTCAGGAAAACACCCACTTTTACAAACACTTGAGCTGTGAACACACAATCTCTCTTCCTCACACACACTCATACACACACCCACAACCAAACATGCACACAGCAAATCAGCATGAATAAATAAGAGATGGAGTTGTGCTTCACAGCCTAATCTCTGAGGAAAAAACAGCTTGCCGCATCGGCAAGGATCAGCCGGGGCGAGTGAGAGGGACACTGCTGGCTTCCAGGAAACCAATTTGTTTGTTTATTGTCTTGGTGTTTTGTCGGCGGTTACAGTTCATTGCAGTCAGCCCATCTTGGGCATGCTCCTTTAAATGGCATCTATAAAACATGGGATGTGCTCCTCTCCCCTCATCCTCCTCCTCCTCTGTACATGACGGAGGAGCTGCACACGAGCGTAACAATGCTGCATTTCGTTCGCTATGGTGGGGCTTTGAATTTCCCTTTAAACACCCGACAGATTCACCCCAGCAGCTCGAGTAGGCGCTTTGAGAGGTGGAACAAACCGTGCTTTCTAAACACATTAGCCTATGAACACCACTGAGCAGTGAATCTCGGGGTGCTGAAATCGGGTGTAATCATGTAGATAGATGGCTGACTTTTTATTGTTCCGTTAAGCCAAATCTGCAAGGCTGGTGGTGAATACAGAGTTTCTGAAATGATGCAATACCCCGGATTTTATGGTTAACTCGTGGTGCTGCAGCACTATGTTCTCTGTGACAAGACACTGGGCTGCCACATGTATACGCGTCCTGCATAAACAGACATGTTTAGCCTGCACGCACTGTAGGAAATGCAGAGACGTCAGAGTTAAATGGAGACATTTGGAAGAGATGTACTCTCAACAGGCAACCTTAATAGTACAACCACCACAGGGCTGCTGTGCATACGTATATCCGCAGAGCGCAAAAACTAAAATGTATTGTTTGTCTCATGCCTGCAAACACAAGCCAGACTCTCATATCATGCCCTATTGATCTGACAGAGTGAGCAGGAAGCTGGCGGAGAACACAAATACTGCCTGGGGTGGCTCCTTAAAACTAGAGACAAGCCTCTTATCCATGGTGTTCTCTTCCTCTGGAAATCACCTGGTGGCTCATGCATATCAAGTGCTCTCTTCAAGCCTCAGACTGCGCTCAGGCTCTGCTGTTTGTGGTGACGTCTGTGTAATGGTGGCTTTAAAAGAAACACAGCTGAAATTGCAAGCTAATCTGTCAAACCTCTGCATTCAAGACGCAGCATGTTCGTTGTACCCAAACAGCACAAGCACTGGGGATGGGTATCTGAGAACTGGTACTAAAATGGTACCAGTTCCTGACTGGTCAGTACCCATAGACTATATATAAATTAGCGGACAGGGCTTCCAAGTCTGAAAAGTGAAGCCAACGCAGAAGTGTTCTTAATCCTGCATTTTTTTCTAATGGCCAGCAGGGGACGACTCTACTGGCTGTGCGTGCTCTGGTCGAAAAAAACAAGATGGCAACCACTATAAGGAAAACCAAAACTCGGAGTCAGTAAACCAATGGGTGAATTGGTTCACACTTGTCAGGGCTCCTGGACAAACAGTACTGCTATTGTATTTATGTAACGTTATAACAGCTGACAGAGCAAAACCTTTAAGACTGGGGGCTCACTTCATAATCACAGCTAAATGCTCTTACGTTTTCATGACTACCAATTATGGAGCCACCATATGATTTAGGGCTGCACATGAAGTCGTCGTTGGCCTCATAGTGACTTTTAACATTACATTCCTTGAGCACTGAATCCTGTTTGCAGATAAGGTAGCCCACTTTATCTGTCCCCCAAGGTCCCGCAAAGTCAGGGTTGATTCATTTTTCCTGAAACCTTTTCTCCTCAACCATACAGCATTTTTTTTTCACAATGGCTTTTCCATCTCGCCTCCACATCAAACTGCTGAGTCGTCCACAGAAATAAAGTATATATACACACATATATCTCTACAGTGATATTAAATGGTTAATTATTTTATTTTATCTTTTTATTTTGTTTTATAAAAGGACTACTACTGACTGCTGCATTTTTTTGTACATACACAATTCAAACATTAATTGCCAAAGACAATACATGCCAATTCTTTGCACATGTTTAGGTCATGACTGCTATTTTTGTTTTATTTTATTAAAGAAGGAAAGCAGAAGCACTTCAAATCTATAATATGGAACACTTCCACATTAAAACATTGAAAAACTTTATTCATATCAGTATTGATATCTGTATCAATTAGAGCTGCAACTATTAGTTGATTAATTGATTAGTTGTCGACTATTAAATAATTGATAATGAATTGATTATTTTGTCTTCTTTTGTTTTAAGAAAAAAGGTGAAAATTGTATGATTCAGCTGAGAGTTTTTCCAGTTTCTTTACTCCTCTATGACAGTAAACTGAATATTTTTGGGTTCTGGACAAAACAAGACATTTGAGGACGTCATCTTGGACTTTGGGAAACACTGATCGACATTTTCTGACACTATACCAACCAGACAACTAATAAATGAATCAAGAAAATGATTGACAGTTTAATTGATGATGAAAATAGTTGTTAGTTAAAGACCTAGCATAGTAAAATCCAAATGATACCCATCCCTGCGAGCCACCATTTTTGTTTCACCCCTTGTCTGAGAATATTATGCATGCCACAGTGCAGTATATGGAGAGGTTATGACGGCAGGGTGTTTACAGCTACAGACACAACTTTATTCTAAGCCTTTAGCTCCATAACTAATTCCCACTTTTTTACAACAGCCACTGCAGAGCGCACAAATCTTTGCCAAGTTTCCAGTGTTACTGTCAAATACAGTGGAACTGTCACAGGGATCCCATCTCCAGTAATCCCAGGGTGGCCTTTGCTCTGCCTGTCAGCAATACCAACCAATAACACTGCACAATAAAACCCTCCAGAACAACAGTGGGCCGCAGGCAGCTTCAAGGGCTACTGACGGCGATCTATAAAACAATATAATGGGTTGCCTGTCAGTGAGTGTGAAAGGGAAGATCTACGCCTCCTCTGACTCTCTGAGGGGACTTCAATTAATCACAGCAGAATTGTATCACCCTGCAATAGGAGTGTAAGGTTATTACCGTCCCCATATTCCGCAGGATGAAATGCGATGATAGCACTAATTGAGGGAAGAGGGGGAAAAAAACAGCTGACCGCACATCGCTTGTCAAGGGGATGAAGGGCAGATAAAAGAACAAGCCGATAGACTGATAGAAAAAAAAAAGAAGAGAGGAGGTGTGAGCAGGAGGGTGGAGAGGGGAGGGGTTGTAGAAAGAGAAATATTCACAGCGGTGGTGTGTAAGCATAATCATAAATATCTACAGTGTGTGTGTGCAGAGCAGCTGACAGCAAACACAAGAGCCAGTTTTCATTAGGGACTCCATGCGTGTCTTCTCAACATAATCCAACAAGATAACAGCATTGTACTTTTCTTAAGTCACAAACAAGCCGCTTAAGCTCGAGCTGCTTTTTCTTCTTATTTTATTCTGTTGGAGTTGAGAGGAATCACAGTGATGGAGGACACGGCCCACGCTGTGAATTCACCTCCAGGTCCCAATTCAGAGCAGCAATTTGACTTGGCTGCAGAGCTTTATACTGTGGGGAGCCATGTTTATGTTTAGGGTAGACCCGACTAATACTGGATGTTTGGTGCCGATGCCAGTACCGATCAGGGGTGTCTTGATTCTCAAAAATCCACAATTTGATATGGCTTTAGATTTTAAGGTCACGATTCTACACAAATTTTTGGGTTTGAACTTTTGCACTGATGGTTATGCCATTGTCAGACTGCCGAGTCTGGATTTTTAAGAATAAATTGATCATTGTTGTTGTTGTGCCCTGACAAATTCTTCTTTACAAAGATAATCTATATGATATCAAGTGTGATACAAAGCTACACTATGTCGTATCTAAAATGCGTCTTTTTTCTTCAGACTTGCGCTGGACATCACAAGTAGGCAGCAGTGAAGAGAAAAAAAAATAGTGGGAGAGTTGCCGATTCTGCCTTTTCGATTCGAATATTGAGAATGAAAGCTCATTTCGATCGATTTTTGATTTAATAATGAAACTGTGACACCTCTAATACCCATATTAGCCCTTAGAAGTCTTGGCCTGTTTTTGAATACTTTTGATTTTTCCTTTATATACCACATTAATAAATATTTACCATGTCAATCTTTGGCATCTTCTTTGCAGCACAACATCACCTATATGACCTGACAGTTATATTTTCATGTTGACATGCTGTATAAACATTGTTGACCCAAAAACACAGAAAAAAACATAAAATATGATTAAATTTATATGATCGGAGTTTTTGAATCAGCTCTTTTGACTAAAGTTGATGACAAAGCTCAATGTGACGTCGTTTTTATGATGCAATGTCTGGAACCACTCACGTGATTCAATCATGCCAGCATGATTAGAAATTTTAGAGTATTTATGGAGTAAAAAGAGTCCAATATCGGTAGATCAGCTGATACTTGTTATTTATATATAGAAAATCTAAAATGACACACGGTCACTGAAACAGTAAACTTTCACTGGTATTTTTAATAATCATAAATAACTATTAGACTCTGAACGATGTATCAGTTGAACGATATTATCAGCCAGATATTGGCTTATCTGGTCTTTATCATTCTCAGAGAACATAATGCAGATTGTGTGTTCATGTATATAGTCTACATATTATAGTCTGTATAAATAAGATTGACCAATACATCAACATCTGGATTTTTATACTTCCTAATATCAATATCAATATCAGTCAGGCATGACAAACAAGCCTTTTATAGCTCGAGCTGCTTCTTCTTCTGATTCTGGAGTTGAGAGGAATCACAGTGATGGAGAACATGGCCCATGCTGTGAATTCAGCTCCAGGTCACAATTCAAAGCAGCCATTTGACTTGGCTGCAGAGCTTTATACAGTAGGGAGCCATGTTTATGTTTAGGGTTACCTTTACCTTTACAGAGGTGATGGAAACACTTAAATATATTTAAATATTATGCACTCTTTTTATGCTGGGAAGGATCCAAAAACTCTGGGGGCAAATGCCAGAACCGGTATTAGAGAGTAATGTGTTACTGTAATTCCGTTACTGCTGGCAGAAACTAGATATGTAACTAATTACTTTTCTCAGATTAATTACGTAAATATAATTATTGATATTTAATTTCATCATATAATTGTTAACTACTGTGGCAACGATTTCTTAACATATTAAAACTGTTGCTTACAGGTAGACACTACTCATTACTGCCCTCTGGTGGTCGGGAGTATTGATAATTCTTATAAGTGATAATGGATACAACGATAGATAAAAATTGGACAGTTGGACATATAGTTATGTGTGCATTAGGAAAATAATTGAGGCAGACATTTAAAAGTAACAGAAGAGCTGCTTTTCCTAGTAACTAATTACTTTCATAATACTCTAATTGGTAAAGTAATTCATTACTTTTTGAGAGAAGTAAGTAGTAACTGTAACTAATCACTAAGTTACAGTAACTTGCCCAACACTCTTAATATATGAATAAATCCAAAATGACATCAGAGCGCTGACACAGTAAACTGTCACCGATATTTTTAATAATCAAAGATAATATTTTTTTAAAAACACACACACAAGAATTTGAATTTAAAAAAGATCAAAAAGACATAAAATGCTGCCTATAAAACCTAAAATAAATAAATAAATCTGCAAAAAAAAAAAAAATCAGATAATATACCAACGCAGATACCAATACAGACTGCTGTAGCTGTGATAAGCCAACATCGGGCTGATTATATCGATTCAACAATATTTCAGTCTGGTTCTAGTTTAAGGCTGATGGAAACGCTTACATATAGAAATATTATGCACTCTTTTTTTGGGGAGGAGGGGATCCAAAAACAGCTGAACACAAAACATGAGATTAGATGGAATCTACTGCATTAGATAGATAGATAGATAGATAGATAGATAGATAGATAGATAGATAGGTTTATATGCAGTTTTCATAAGATTATAAGGATAATAAAAGACCTTCTGCTCTGAAGCCATGATGAGATAATAACTTGTCTGCATGCTGATGAGACACACAACACCACACAACACCACACACGGAGAGAGAAATATCTTTTTGAACACGTTTCATAAAAAGTTTCTTCATGTATCTGCACACAGAAGGGGGTTCCTTCTGCGCCTTTGTGCACCCAGAATGAGTGGGCAGATCCCTCTGAGGAGAGACTTGATTTTTTTTTTTTTTTTTTTCTGGTCAATTTTAAGCAGTCAGTGATGACTTCATGTTGCCGCACAGATCTGAATTTCTATGAATCCAGAGACTGTATGAGGCAGCCTGCGGCTACACCTGCACCTGCAGCCACTTTAAGTCATTAGTTTGCAGTAGCTCGCTGCTGTCTCACAAGTTAATAACTATTTATCAGAGTGGAAACAATCAATATTCCAATCAATAGGCTTAGTTTATTCATAGGTTTGAGCTGTGAGGTGGTCGGCCGCAGAAACTCACTGTATAAAATGTTTGAATTCAGTCATTTCTGCTCAAGTCAAGGTTGTAAAACCCACAAATGTTGCAGTTTAATGTACAAAATACGTGATGTTTTCAGCGTCAGCCTACCTGTCGTTGTGCTGTCAATTAATCCCTTGAAACGTCCCTTTCATTTATTCTCCATTGTCAACCACAAAAACCAGAAATGCCATGTCCTCGTCGCTTCAACACGCCGTCGACAACACATGTGTAAAAAAACACTGATGGTCTAAAGTCAAAGCTGTCCGGACGAACAATCCCTGAGCAGAAGAAGTCTAAATCGGGGCTGCTGTCTACTTGCAGGCGGTGGATTTTAAAGTCTATAAAAGTTGCTGGTCCTCCGGCTCTGTCTCACAACTTCCCCTCCGCCAGATGAGCGCCTCAGCAGCTGGACACCACGCCGGACCGTCACTCATACTTTCTGGAGTCGCCCATAATGTGATTTTTATTCACTATTTTTTTTTTTTTTCTAAACAGTCCTCCTCCTCCCAGATACTGGCTGCAGTTGGGTTTTGGCAGCGTCTTCGTGCAGTTGGAGAAATGGATTGGAGGTGTCCGAGGGATGAGAGAGCAGCCGGATTCATTTCACTGTGTGCGTGGAGGGTGCTGCTGCTGCTGTGCTGGTGTTTTAGCGCCACCCAGTGGAGGCTTATGATGGAGGTCTGTGGTGGTGACAGGAAGGAGTGCAGACATTTGTCTCATCCGCTTCAGATGATGATAACTGGATGGCTGTGGCCCTCTTGTAAAGACAGCAGCAGCGCACTATTTGTTGCGGCGGAGTAAAACTTGTGAGTTTCTTGACGTATCAGTGTAATTCCCAGCTTTATTTGTGGATTTTCAGGTTGATTGATAGATTAGATATGATTTTTTTTTTTTTCAGCCCCTTTATTGGGGAAATGTATTACAAATAAGCCAAAGAGGCCATTTATGATGTGATATGGTTTTGGAGAAGAAAAGAAAATATTAAAAACTATTTTGGGTCAGTGTGTAAAAGATTTAAGCACTGTATGAAACTTATTTCGGTGGGAAAGGGGGTGCTGAATGTTAGGGGGTAAACTGGGTAAAATCCCCCTCTCCTGAGACAATAACCAGAAGGATTTGTGTTTAAAAAAAATACAACTTTATCATAGATTTTTAAATGACTAATTCTGGTTTGAACAGGCAATTCTCTACTTGCAAAATATCCATTTTTACGAGCTACATGACTGTTTACGTTCTACCTTTGCCTTCAAACTTAGTGATTCTTCATCCTTAAGTTAGTTACTTCACTTTTTACAGTTAGCTTGGTATATTGTTTATAGTATTTGCAGTTTGTTTTGTATTTTTTTAGCATTTTGGTAATCACTTCAGTGTCTTAGATAACTGTTAGCAACATTAGCTAGTCACTGACTATAGCACCAATGTTACAGTAATTTTGTCATGATCATAAGTATCGTCTTTCAAACTCACCAGAAACTTACCATAAATGTCTTGGTTCATCTTTCCACTGTTCCAACAATCGCCAGCTTATTTGGTCGAAATAAGACCTTAATCGCTTAATTCATTGCGTTTCATGTGAAAATTTCACCAGGAGGGAGGTCGGACATCAGAGAGACAGCGAGGAGAAACTGCATGCAGCCAGAATATTTTTACATGTAACTCGGTAAATTAAGGGTTTATTTTGACCAAACAAGAGTTAGTGATTGTTGAAACAGTGAAAGACGAGCGAAGACGTCTTCATTCATGACTGAGCTTAACAACATAGCAAGCTAACTGTGAAAAATGAAAGTTTGAAGGCAAAGGTAACATACAGCATTGACAGGAGGTAAACAGACACGTAGCTTGTGAAACAGATAAACAGCATGTCACACTACGTTTGTGTAAGTAGAGAATTGCAACAAAATAATTTACGGCGGGAAAAAAAAAAAACACAAATCAAGAGGAAATAGTGAGCAATATCAGATAGCTTTGATTCTTGACCTCAATCAGTAATTTAAATATAATGATAAAGTTGTATTTTTTAAAGCACATGTCTCCAATTGTGATTTGTCTTTGGCACATCAATTCAAAATGAACTGGGAATTAATCCATCCATTCTCAAAAAAGTAAAAAAAAAAAAAAAAAAAAAAAAAAAAAAAAAATCTGCATGTGTTATGTAAGAAATCCAACATATCCTCGCTCCAGGCTCTCCAACATATCCTCCAAATCATATGCCCAGGCTCATATATGTTTTAAAACAATATATACATTGTTCTTAAGGAGGGGGGTCTGCAGCATTATTAATATATACTGTTTTCTTACGATCTACCTCCCTCCAATATCTCACAGTAATATATGAATAACAAACATATTTCCTGGACGTATATGTGTATATGTGTATAAATGAATTATATTGTTGTATGCTTTATCCTAGTCTCTGAATTTAATTATCTGTACATATAGATTTCATGGTGCAGCCCTGTGTTTTATAATGATAAAAAATTACCTTGATACCTTGATATGAAAACACAAGCATGAAAACATGGCCACTCTGTACTTTTGAATAAAGAGCTGCTAATTAAGTGACTTTTAAAGCCACCAAATGAGTGAATCAGGAACAAGCGACAGCTCTCTGCTGAAGGACTTGCTCATAGCAATATTTTCACCCAACCTCCGAATCATCTGCATATGGCAAAGCACACATCAGTGGTGCACATTTTAACCATATTTTGATCTTAAATATTTACAAATATAAAAAATAAATAAAATAGAAATATGGGGCAAGGAAAAATAAATATCAGACCTTCCTCTGCAAAATAGCAAGAAGTAGCAAAATATAAAAATGACCTACTTTCCACCACTGATAATAATTTGTGTGCAGTCCCTCACTGAGAAGAACTTGCATGTTACGACATGCATTAGGCTCCTGACTACTCACCGAGGTTATGATAATACGACTGTTTGTCTCTGACATTCAGCTTCCGCTATCCTTGAGCATTACTGGCCGGTCTACAAAGGCTTCCCCCCAGTAATTGCATTATCATCTCTCCATTTCTCAAGCAGTCTCTTTCCCCCTTCGAAAAGGCAGGAATGGGTGGAATAATCAATACCAACCTTTGAAATAGCCTGTGGAGACGAGAGGCAAGCATTTAGGTTTGGATTTGATTGATTTTGGACACCCTCGGAGAGTGTTATCATCATAAAGCCAAGGCCATCTACCTCATAGACAGCACCGTAAATACGCACACACACCCACACCACACACACACACACACACACACACACACACACACACGACATGCGAGTGGATTCAAAGGGCAGAATGCACAAATCCCAGGGACTGCATACAAAAAAAATGTCAGGCTATTATCATTGACTGGCCTGAGCTATAAAACTCAAAGCAGATATGTAGAGCAGAGCGAGCTTCACATCACTTCATGATTGCTTGTGAATAGAGAAGCTGTTATTTTGATTCTGTTTGCGCAATTTATGATACGATTCCCAAAGTCATCAAGTTTCCTTCTTCCTCTCACTCCGTCTCACACACACACACACACACACGCTGACAGAGGAGATGACCTCATTAATCTTTAGTGCATTGTATAGACCTCTCCTGTCATCCCCCTGACACTGTGGTTTGTGACACAGCTCTGCTCATTAAATCATATGACAGGATGAGGTCAGGCGTGAGGTAAGGCGTCTCAAGCTGTGAGCGAGCAGATAAAGCCAGCGGTGTGAGAGCTCCGCAACAAATGTACTGTAGGTGGCAGCTGAGGTGAGTCATGAGGTAATCCCGGTTACTGAGCATTTGGCATCAGAATCTAATAAAACTCTCAGGTTCTCTCTTTTTGAGGTCACACGGCCGCAGAGGAACGAGAAACGCCGAGAAACACACACGTCTGCTGTGTGTGTGTCTGAGGCGTCATGTGATCCAGCACCTCACTGAGAAACCTCACTGCCTGCTTAGGTCTTGTTACTGTACACTCTTAGAAATAAAGGTTCTGAATAGAACCATAAAGAGTTCTTCAGCTTCTGTCCCAAGGAGAAGTTTTTGGGTTCCTGTTAGAATCTTTTATAAAAGTTCCACTTGGAATCATTTCAGCAGGTTCTACCCAGAACCATGTGTGAAAGGTCCCACCCAGAGCCCTCTCTGGAGGTTCTATCCAGAACCTCTCCAACTTCTAAAGCTGCCAACAAGAAACCATCAAGGGGTTTCTACCAAGAACCTTTCTGTATTCCAATATTTAATTTTGAGCACACTCAGGGTGTTCTGCTGAGATCCTTTTTATATGCCAAAGGTTTTATCTAGGGGGTTCTACAAGAACCTTTTTGTGTTGCAAGGGTTTTATTTTGAGTGCACTCAGTGGGTTCTACAGAGAACCTTATTATATTCTGAAAGTTTTATCTAGACCTACTCAGGGGGTTCTGCTGAGATCCATTTTACATGCCAAAGGTTTTATCTAAAACACAGTGAGGGGGTTCTACTGAGAACCTTTTTGTGTTCCAAGGGTTTTATCTACAACACATTGTGTGGGTTCTACTGAGAGCCTTTTTATATCCCAACGTTTTATCTAGAACACACTGTGAGGGTTCTACTGAGAATTTGTTTATGATACAAAAACCCTTGACAAACTCTTTTGTCTAAAAGGGGTTCTTTGGATGAAAATGGTTCTCAGTAGAACCCTTAGCTTCACAAAGAACCCTTACCAAGCCCTTTCTTCCAAAAAGGGTTCATCAGAAGCGAGTGGTTGTGGGTAGAACCTCCGCCCTCCATAGAGAACCCTTTTAGAACCCTTCTTTCTGAGAGCGTGGGTGGCACCTTGCATGAGGCTTGTCATGCCCTGCTTGTCGTCCTGTGATTACTCTCACTTCACTTGGGGAGAACAGGAGTCGTGGGGGCTCCATGGTCCAACATTGATTGTTGCGGTTCAGCTTAAAATAACAGCACCCTGCAGGGAGGAGTGCGAGCCCTCTGTCTGAACCCTCGCTCGCCTTCACCATGGAAGTGTGTTTGAAGACAGTGGGACGTCTACCAGAAAATTGCAAGAGGAAAAATAGGAGGCATAATGGCCTCAGGAATGGAGCTGGCCATCAATAATGCAGAGGAAGCAGCAGTTAATGCCCCCTTTAATTCAACAGGTCTGCAGACACCGGGACAGTTATTCTTCCTCCGCCGCAGATGCTCGATGAGAGGCTGCTACATCAGGCTTTATGGCTTTGTGTGCGGTTGCACTGCCAGGTCTTTCCCCCGACCTCAATCCAGATTGCAGAGCCATTAAGGGGTTTTCATCAGGGGCCCGCCCTAATGGAGTTTCCAACTTCACCAACTCGCTTCAGATACCAGAGGGGAGCTGTGGCAACAGAGAGAGAAATAATGTCCACACAAAGTCAGAATATATGAACTCAATTTAGGCCGAACAGTGAGAGTACTGACAGCATCAACAAACAAGAACGCAGCATAACCAAAGCAGTCAGTGTTACCCTGCAAAAATTACCATATAGAACGTATAGTGTCTTATAGGTCTTACATTCAACTTTGGCACAAGTGAATAAATCTGCCACCAAGATGAGAAAAATGTACTTTTTATTAATAATGTTTTCCTCTTGTTTTCTGTTTTTCAACTTCCACTTTACCGTAAACTTCACTGTATTTGAGAAAATTCTCCAAAATAAACTGCTTGGCCAAAATAAGAAGTCACCACCTGGATTTAACACAGCAAACGGGTGAGAGCCTTCCACTGGCAACAAGTTATTTAACCCTAACTGATGCAGCGAGTAGCTTCTCATTTCTTAAACAACCACATCAGAAGACACATCCTGTGGTCGTGGAAAAGATGTTACTCTGTCTCAGAAGGGTCAAATTATTTGCCTGCATCAAGTAAAGAAAACAACTAAGGAGATTGATGAAACTACTAAAATTGGGTTAAGAACTGTCCAACGCATTGTTAAAACCTGGAGGGATAGTGGTGAACCATCATCTTCCAGGAAGAAATGAGGTCAGAAAAAAATCTTGAATGATTGTGATCACGAAAACGTTTGGTGAAATCAAATCTAAAAAATCAACTCACGGCTATGTTTAATAGTAAAAGTAAGAGCATTTCCACACGCATTAAAAAAGTTATTTAAATGAAACCATTTGAGAAGTTTAGAGGAAGAATTTACTCATCGATGGAACTGCTAACAACCTATCAGGAATGTGACAACAGATTTTTTTCACGGCAGCCACGTTGACGTGATATATTAGCATAAACACAGGTGTTACCAATGATACTAATTAAAGCTCCATTAGGGTAGCAGAGCTAACATGCACGGTCGCAGCTCTCTGACTCTGTTTGACCCGAGTGGAGCAGAACTTTAATTAGTATCATTATTAACACTTGTGTTTAACCTATTATTTCAACATGGCTGCTGTGAAAAAGGTTTGTTGTCACAGTTAAGGTGAGTTGTTAACAGTTCACCAAAGAGTAATTCTGCCTCTAAACTTCTCAAATTGCTTCATTTAAATAACTGTTTGATGCTAATTAAGGTTCTGATCCATTCAGGTCAAACAGAGTCAGGGTGCTGCTACTGTGCATGTTGGCTCACTGGAAAGACTCTTAATTAGGATCGTTGTGTAGCGTCACCTGTGTTTACCCCGCTGTTTCATAAGCAGTAAGGCTCGGGTTAGGAAAGAACTAGTTTGTTGTGTTGTTGTTTGTTTTTTAACTACTCCAAACAGCCACACTCACAGGAGGATGAGGGTGATAATGTTTTAAAGACCACCTCCAGTCATGTTTTAAACAATATAAAATGTTCAGCAAGGAGTAATAAATTGTTTTTTTTGTTGTTTTTTTTCTTGCAAAATAAGTTCAGACACCCTGTTAAATAGCTCTACACCTTGCCTTCATTTTGTATTCAATGGTTCATGAATATGCAAATAGTCCCCTCCCTCTCCACACACCCTAATACTCACCCCTATACCCTTTAAGGCTGCACCTCACTTCTCCTCTGTTTTGCTGGCTAATCACAGTAACCAGCTACATCCAGATTCTCCTGTGGGCAGGGCATCGCCACTAATGATATGTAAGGCACCACCCTTTTGATCAACGGGATTGGTTCCTTAGGTTTATGACATCTTTTTCTTTTTCTTTTAGACTGCCCTCGCTCACTACAGTTTCAGAGTAGGAGATGTTCAGACATGATGGTTACACATTAAAAACACCACGTGATTTTTATAGGAGGGGGGTCTTTAACATTTTCAGACAGTCTTTCCTGGAAGACATGTTGAATTCTGTTGTTTACAGGAAAAGTGATAGAATGAAGTGTGAAGAATGGAAAAAAAACAGAGCTAGAGAACAAAGTTCACACCCTGGTTACTTTCTCACCTGCGTGCAGCCGACTAATCATGGTGTGAAGTGGGTGTGAATGTCAGATTGTCTGTTTTGGAAAGATATAGACATCGCCAGACAATAACTGCCGTCTGACATCAGACAGACATGGGTTGAGGAAGTTTTTTGACCATCTGTTATTATTATTAAGACACTGATCAAAAGCCAAAAAGGTTGAGAACCAGTATTTTTATCGATGCATTGTAATTTATTATCCCATCATATGCTGTTGTATGTAATTTCTTGGAATAATAAAATACTTAAAGCTACAGTTGGTAACTCCTAAAAAAAATACACCAACATTTAATTTTCACAGCATTATCACTGTAAAATGAATAAATCCTTTCTGTATGATATGTATGCAGCAATTTCTGTAGTTTTTACAGTGTGATCACTGTAAAATTAAGACATGTTTACTGTATAATATGTAATTACAGTAAATTGCTGTATACTTATAACTGGCAGGATAGATTTTACAGTAAATGTATTATAATCTTAATAGGGTACTTTTTAGTGGCATTATTTTTCCAGCAGTCACATAATAATCTGCATTTGCCGTTAGCATATTTTACATTATTTAAAACACAAATAGTTTCTAATTTTGTTATCAAGACAGAAGAAGACCTGACTTTCCTCCAGTCTGGGTAAGTGTTAAATCAAAATCACTCCAGCCATCTAGTATTTCAAGTTTAGTGAGCAGATTCTTCAAATTATTTCTTGAATGTAAAGAAAAAAGGACAGACACACCACAGTCCACATTAAGTGCTCTGGAAAATAATCTGCTGATAGTTTTATTATTCCATTTTCACTTCCTGGTTGATCTCTGGTCCATTTGATCAGAGATGTCAGATTTCAGGATCGTTACCTTGCAATTTTATAATACAGAGTTCAATCAAGGGCTGCTAGAAGGAAACATGTCCCATCCATGTTGTTTCTACGTGGGGTTCAGTCTGATGAGCTGAATCGAGTTTCACAGTCGTTCTGCTCTGTAGAGAGAAAATATAAAACATCTCCAGGTCCCTCTGTGTAGTTTTAGAGGTTCAATAAAAACATATCATCAGCTTTATATGCCCACTAATTGTGATAATTTAGATAGAAAAATTATTGTCTTATAAGTAAATGGTGGTTTTAGATATCCCATTTGTACGGATTCATAAAAATGATGATTAAAAAAAAGATCAAACAAAACCTGGAGGCTCCCTGCAGTAACTGAAGACGCTGTAGGGGTCACAGACCCCCCGTTGAACACCACTTGTTTACCTGCACACTAGTTTTCCACAAATATTCAGAATCTGAATTTGATAAAGTTCATGTAAACTGCATATTATGGTTGGATATTCTCAGTTGGGCCTTCTTCTGAATGGAGCATATTCTGATTAAGACACAAGGGATATGCTGGTATCAATCTGGTTTTAGGAGCATTCTTTAGACATGTAAACAGCAAATCCAGAATATGTGTCTCAGTTGGGGTTTTTACTAGCAGTTTGTGACACACAACCTCTTCTGCTCTGTGCTGTAAACAAACCAAATAGCCAACAGTTTGATGTACTGGGGTAGAGATACATGCACAAAAGAAAAACTCATATCTCTGATCGGAGGGAGAAACACACCTACTTTCAAACATTATTTTAAACATTTGATATCGGCATGTTTTTGGATATGCACAAATATTGCAATGCTTTTTAAGAAGGTGATTAAATGAGTGAAAGAGGGAGGCTGAGTTCACACACTCAAACATTGCCACCGGTGGAAAACTTTGAAAAAAACACTATTTTGGAAAAAGTATACACAGCCGCATGACTCATAAAGTGACACTTACTCATTCAGAGACATTCAGCATTAATTTGAACTCTGATTAATGTGAAACTAAAACACTTTAAAATGTTTGTTTATGTCTTTAAAATGTATTTAACAATTTTAAATATAATAATTACATTTTTGTGATGAAAAAGTCATCATTTTATAGTATGCAGTTATTCTAGTTATTAATTTATAGTATTAAAATTAATACAGTAATGCCTTTTACAGAAGTTGAATTAGTGTTGTGATAAAAAAATACAGCATGTTGATTAATACTGTAATAACAATTACAGTACAGTGATTAGATTTACAGTAATCATACTGTGAAATGTATTTACAGCAACTTACCAGCTAATTGCTGCCAGTAAGTTACTGAAAATCTTACAGCATTCTTGTTACAGTGTGACACTTTCAGCAAATATGATGATGATGTCAAATATGACAAAAAGTTTTCTTTTTTGTTTTGTTTTTTATTTTACCAACTGTAGTTTTAAGGGACCAGAGTGAAGGATTTAATGCCATCTAGCAGTAAGATTGTAGATTGCAGACCGTCACTTTTCAAGCGTGTAGGAGAACCTACAGTCGCCACAAAAAGCCTCTCTCAAAAACTTGTAGAAAGGCAAAAGATTCTTATTTTCAGGTGATGAAAACATATTTAGGAATATAATTTCCCATTACTGCCATATTCTGCCAATAAATCCCCCTAAATCTTACACACTGGACCTTGAAATAAAATACTAGTAGCTCCAAATGGTACTCAAATACTTTACACCACTTAGTTGCTTTATAATTTAAAATAAAAAGATTGCACAGCTGTTGTAAGTGTTCGCTTGCTGTCTACAGCACTTTTGAGCCAGCACCAGATTCAAAACAAAATCTGAGACAGGATAAAAACCCTGTCAAAACAAAGTTTTTTGGCAGCGTCTGACTGTGGTGCATTTATTTTGTATTGTCACACAATAAAATATGAAGTGCCTCTTTTTATTTTGTCTTGTTTTCTCTCCTCATGATCTGCATATCAGATGACTGGATGACTCCTCACCAGAGATCTTCTACGCTCTTCTTCCACGCCGTTTCCCTCAGATTCAGGGCAGCCTGCCTCAGCAGCCTCTGACAGAGAAGTAGTGGGTCATTCATCAGGAGAGAGATTAAATCTTCATCCACTGCTACTGCATGTTGAGAGTGCTTCATCTTTGCGAGGGGAAATAAAAGGTCTTTTTCAAATCCATCCTTTAAGGCAAAGGAAATCATTTAATTTCCTTTTATCACATGTCAGCATTCGGCGGTGTAGACAGTTAGAAATAAAACAGCTGCTGTTACAAAAAATGGTCAATAAATAGATGATAAACAGCAAATGCTTTAAGCTACTGAGACATGCGTGCTTCCCACTGAGCCATAGATTTACTGTGTGCCTGTTATAACATGTAAGATAGACAAAACATTCATCTGTTTAAACCCTCAACAAACCATATCGGTCCATATGAACCTCCTCTACTGCCCCACTGTTTTCAAACTGCTCCTCATCTGGTGGAACTTTAGCTCCATCTACTGGAGAACAAACTCAGGTGCAAACATCTGTGCGTCATCAAAACTTTTCACAAACCTCATCACTTTCATGGTAATAAAACATCAAAGTGATCTGAAGAACATCCAAACTACAAAATGCTGTTTTAAGAAAAAAGGTGGAAGATGTATAAAAAGAGGTTACCTTAGTCTGAGTACTAGTACATCTTTTTAAATAACTGCTTGATAAAGGTTATGAACTCTTGGATAATTTATAACAATGCATTGTATTCCATAAGCTCAAAAATAGGCTTTGTATTTAAATCACAGTCACAATACTATAAAGTATAATTAGCTACATTTACTTTGAGCATAAAAGGTAATAGTATATAATAAACAAAGGCTCTATATTTCATAAGTTCATCCTGAATTTTGTGTGTAAAATCTTCAATGTGACGAGCAACGACAGCTGTCAAATCATGTATTGAAGTAAAAAGTTCATTACTCAAAGCTATTAACGCTCATATTTTGTTCATTTTGGAGGCCCTGTGCACAAAAGTGGTGTTTCCATCGTAATAACCGCAAAATATAGTGTCAAAACCAAAATTATCTAGATAAAAATATTATTTTAAACAGGCTGACATACTATTCATATAACTTTGCTTTGAAAAATGTAAACACAGATTTGTTTCACCTGATTTCACAGAGAATCCAACCCTGTGGCAGACATTAAGAACATCTACGCATATAGAAATAGCTGATCTTCTTGTGGTTGGTCTCATTTGCTCATGAAGATCAGACAGAGGCATCAGTTATAAATTGAGACTGTTTCATAAGCAGTTAAAAACTCCTTGTAGCCACTTTCATTCTGAATTACGAGGCAGAATAACATGAAAATACTCAAGTAAAGTTCAAGTAGCTATAAAGGAAACAAATGCCAGTCAACTGGCTGAGGAGAACTACTTGACAAATGTAAAACACGGGTGCTCTGTGAAGCCAAGGACAGATCAGGACACCGAAAAGGAAGAAAGGGAGGTGATCAATAAGTAAAAACGAAAAAATACCAAGGTGGTGCACTGCTTTGCAAAAATTAAAAAAGCATTTAATGCTTAATGGCTATGTGTTTCAACTCAGAGTCTTATTCAGGGCAAGTAAAAACAAGACCTTCTTCACAGGTGTCACCAATGATACTAACTAAGGTTCTGTTATATTCAGGTCAAACAGAGGCAGGGTGCTGCTGTTGTGCACGTTGGCTCACTGGAAAGATTCTGCTACACTAAATGAAACAGGACCTTAATTAGTATGATTGGAAACACCTGTGTTTAGACTACTATTTCATAGTTGCCAGGCAATCAGAGTCAACACTAGATAAGTGTCAAGGTGCAGTCAGTTGGGTGGGTTTGTGCACAGTATGGCTGGTAATGTTTAAAAAAAAATACAATACCAGTACCAGTACACTAAAAGTGATACCAATACAAATAGAGTACTTCATTTGTTACCTTTTTATTTAAACAGTCAATTCTGTTAAATACACCACACTCGACCTCACTCTACTATTAGACTATATTGGTTCTGGCTGCTGCAGTAGAGGGCCAATCACATGTCACATTAACAACAGTTATATATATACATATATATATATATATATATTCTATTCTTGAGTGGGAGCACATGTAATGTCAACAATTTCTCCATGAGGATCAATTAAGTATTCCTGATTCTGATCAGTTTTACTCATTGCGATGCACTTCTACTATTGCTCAGGGGTCAGTACAGTACAAACTAATATCCCGCTCACAGTCGCACACACATGCCTGAGAGCACTAACACACACTCACACACTCCCTTATACATCACATACTCACATTTTCTGCTTTTAAATACATATTATTATCGCTGTTGTTACTTGCTGTTATCAAACATAAATTATTTTGTTACTATTGCTTTGCCATTGCCACTTTATTTATTATTTCTGTAATTATTTTGCCTCTCCCTGCGCCGTATATTATTTGTCATCTTTGCCTTTTTTGTGTGTATATTTTTAATTGTGCGAAATGTTTAGTACTGAGTAGTGTTCAAGTGTTGCTACTAGAAATATGGCACGAAATGAGTGGATGTTTGTTTACCTGGTGACAGTGATTTCTCAGAGCAATCAATATGATGCATTTAATTCAAATATCAGCCTCAGTGCTTGAGCTGAAAGACGGACTGTGACCTCAGATAAAAAGGGATTGTGTAACACAGTTACAGGCGACTCTTCATGTACCATTAGTGCTGCTCCTCTTTCAAAACTGGACCAAAACAAGGACTCTTGTCTAATGCCAGACTCCAGGTCCTTTGTGCTCCGACTGATTGTGAAGTGTTACTTTGGTCTGGTGAAATATGGTTTCCAGGACACTGAAATATCAAACACAATGATTAGTCAGTATACTACTCAAGTTCTGCCATGTTTATCATGTGTCAGCTGATGATGTCGTGTTCCTAAGAATCTTCCCCAAACCAGAAACCATGTTTTAGAGCTGACATCATATTATTAGTTTTTTTTGTTTGGTCTCAAGGAGATTGGTCAACACTCTTTAAAAAAGGCTCACTTCATAAAGCATTATACATTGTAATCAATGGCTTTCTTAATGATTATTACATTATTTAGCCTATGAATGCATAATGGGTCAGTTATAAGCCAATATTAAGAATAACTTTTGGGTTGCCAGGTTATTACTGTTGTTTATCAACATCCAGCGTTTCTCTTTTTCTTTGTGTTTAAGTTCATCCAATCAGCTGAAGTGCGGCAGAGCACCTGATTCACATTTATAACCTGAGACTAGATGAATTGTTGCAAAAATGCTTTATTATTAACTTAACTGTTTAACATTTAATTATGGATGACCTGTTAACTGTTACACATTTTCATAACAAGTCCAAATCATATCACTGTAGTTAAGCTCAAGAAAAATGTTCATGACACGTTATAGTGGTGTCATGACAGCCTATGTCAAAACCAACCACATATGACAGTTTAATGCAATGTTAAGACATAAAGTTGAACAGTTTCTTTAAGTTTGGTAATGTCAAGTTATCATAATAAAGACATTTGCAGGTTATGTTGTCTTGTCTCTTGTCATTTCAAACAATGTCAAACCATGTAAACTTATTACTGTGTCATGAATATTTTCCTTCATCTGAACTACAGAGGTGCATTTTAGACTTGTCATAAAGATGTCAAGAGGTATTATTACACTGTCAAATGCTTTTAATGCAGTATCATAAATAATTCCTTTGACTTCAACTAAAGTAGATTTTGGACTTGTTTAAATTTTATAAGGCCAGTTTGATGGCAGAGGACAGTACTGAGGCGAGTTACATGACGGACATCTGCATTAAAAATTATTTAGCTAACCAAATAAAATCTAGTGAGAACAGTCGTAAACATTCATAAGGACAAATTCCCCTTTCACATAAAGTGTTAACAAATATTTATCAAACTTTAATAAAGTTATTAGTTACAGTTAATAACTTTAAAACTACCCTTTTTAAAGCATTTTAAGCATTTTTAGATTTTTTTTCTCATGCTCATCCATTTGACAGTGTAATAATACTTCATGACAACTTTATGACAAGTCTGAGAAATGTATGACTTTAGCTGTAGTCAAAGCAATCTTTCACAACACGGTTATAAAAGCATTTGGCAGTGTAACAACACTTCATGGCATCTTTATGACAAACCAAAAATCTGTCACACTAGTTGAGGAAGGAAGGAAAAGATTCATGACACAGTTATAATGGTCTCATGACAGCCAATGTCAAAACATAGACAAAGACACAACAAACACAAAGACATCTTGAACAAAGTCAACTTTGCATTAAAAAAGACTAACCAAATGACACTTAATGACAATAGTCATAAACACTCATTCATGCTCATGACAGTTGTCATGACATGGTTATGACAATGTCATGATAGTCTTATGCACACATCTTAAAATAGTGTTATCAAATAACCTTTATTAAAGTTATTAGTCTCATAATGTAAACCCTTAATTTTTGCTCATGTTCATAACATAACAATTTGTTTTTTTTATAAGTTTTAATTTGTTAAAATATATATTTATTAGCTTTTGAGTGTCCTTTATTAAAGGTTATAGTTGGCCGAATGAACGGTCATAAATCCTTATATCATGGTATGTTCCTACATTTCTTATTGGCTGACTTTCAGAGTCAGTCCCTTTCACTAAAGCAACCTATAAATATTTCCTGTAGCTGTTGTGATTTTGCTTTAGTTATTTTTTTTCTCGGATGTGTGTGATATTTAGAGGGCTGGCTGCTCGTCCCTGTGTGTGAAGCCCTGCCTCTATGAGAGGAGATATAACCATCTGCCGGATTACAGCAGCCTGTACGCAGCAGACAGCTCGGAGGCTTTTTATTCTGTTTGAATGAGGAAAACATCGCGTCTGCCAGTCTGAAACCTGTCACATGGGGCCAAGGAGGAAAAAAAATCGCTTCCTGAAATGATCCCCGTCACTGGCAGTGTATTGTTGTGTTTTTTTTTTCTTATTCTCTACCGTAACATCATCGCCTCGCGTTTGATTTTTTCCGTGCGGATCTTTTTTTGGCGAGTCGAGTGTCGGTGCGTACCAGCCTGCCGCCGATGATGATCAGCAAAGTTAAAAACGCCATGTCCACTCTGGTGGGAGGGATGATGCCGCACGGACACCACCACCACCACCACAACCATCACTCAGGTGGCGGCCAGACCTGCGGACCGGACAGCCTGCCGCCGCGCTTCCCCTACGGCCGGCCGGATTTCTTGGACCTCACCCCGGAGCTCCTGCAGTACTCCACCGAGCACGCGTCACGGCCGGTGCTCACGTTAAAGAGAGACAGCAGGCTGCCCTGGAAGACGGGATACGCAGAGTGAGTGCAGTCCCTGACGACAATGTCCACTAAAATCATTCACATCACCAAATATTGTGTGTGTATTGTTGTCCTGGTGAGTGGCGGGCCTGTGTTGCAGCAGCCTCAGCAGCTCCGAGTGCGCTGCAGCAGCCAAATGATGGCCAATATGGCCTTTTTACTGGTGAACACTTCTTGTTCCTCCCCTGAGCCGAGCTGCTGTAAATGATATCTGGAGCTGCGTGTCTGTGTAATTAGACAAAACGGCGCTTATCGTGACAGAGAGGCAAATGTGTTCAGCAGCCTTTCACTGTCAAGCCAATACTGGTTAAATTAAAATAGTTATTACACCAGAATTTCCAGGACACACAGAAGTGAAAGCAGGAAATGTCTACCTGTCCATACCAACAAGCCTTTCTGTGTGTTTCCTTATATCCATGACCTTTTTTAATTTTTGAAAATATCATATAACTACTATGACAACTCAGTTTCTTTCTTTTTCCTCTTTTATCTGGCTGCTTATTTGTCTATTCCACATACAAAACACAGCCTTTGAGCCTGTGTTTGTGTTCTAAAGGGATAGTTTGGGTTTTTGAAGTGAGACTTTAAGATAGTCAGGGAATTAGCTACACAACCCTAGTTTTGAGAAACAGAGAGGGCCAGCAAAAAAAAAAAAAAAAAATCATTATCCGTTTAAGTGTACGCTATATTTACAATGTCTTCTCAGCTTCACCTAGTCGTCGATTTACCTTTTTGGATGGTTATTTAAGTCAAATATGACTCTATCCAAACCAACCAAATTCCATAGGCAAATCCAGCGATATTACCTCACAGAACATAGCAGGCGCTGGTCTACCGCTGCCTCAATCTGTTAGTTTATTTGTGTTATTGTGTGACTTTGGTGAATCCAAACTATCCTTTAAAACACAGAAGTCACACAATAACACAAACAAATTAGCAGATCGAGGCAGCGGTAGACCAGCAACTCATGTCTTAATTACTGATTTTACCCATGGAGTTTGGTTGGTTTGGAGAGAGCGATATTTAGTTTATATAACCATGGTTTTCCATCAGAAAAGGCCGTCTGGCGGCATTGTAAAGTGGTGAAAATATTCTAAATATAGTGTACACTTAAACTGATATTGATTTTTATTTTGTTGCTGACCCTGTCAACAGCAGTGTATAGCTGAGTTTCTGTGCTTATATACCTCTCTGCTTCTCCAAACTGGGGCCGTGCCAACTGCCATCGACTGCAGGTAATTTAATGACTATAGATAAGTACCTCAAACAACCACTCATCAAATTATCTGAACTATCCCTTTAATATGTTAAGTTGTTTCATTTTTTTCTTTCATAAAAGGGTTTTGTGGCACCAGGCATTTGTGACTAATGGCCATTGGGGCTACAACTAGGGATTATTTTCATTATTAATCTGTCATTTTTTGCTTTTTTGATTAATCGAATACTTGTGTGGTCTGTAAAATGTCAGAAAATGGTAAACATTGATCACTTTGTCCCAAAGCCCAAGGTGACATCCTCCAGTGTCTTAGATATTCAGTTTGCTGTCACAGAGGAGTAAAGAAACCAGAGAAAAATCTCATTTGTTGAAGTTGAAATCAGATAATTTGGACATTTCTTCTAAAACAGTTACTCAAAATGATTGATCGATTAGCAAAATAGTTGGCGAAAGTAGATGACAACTTCTTGTTAATCTACTGATCAATGCAGCTCTTATGGCCATTCACCTTTTTTGTGAGCGTAGGTGCAGAACTCCTCATGTCCTTGGTTTTGCTGCAGGGGTTTTTATGCTCTCATACACCTGCAGTACTCTCTCAGGTACAAATAAAGCAGCACTGCTTCATTCACACGATTGGTCAGGATTTGCTGTTTGGCGATTCCCGCTGAGGAAAAACACTTTCAGACATTCCACTCTCCCAGAGGGAGGGAGGGCAGGGAGTTATGAAGGACTGAATAGCTCCGGTCCAGCTACAGTACAGGACAGTGTATGGACTATACCACTGCCGATTGTCCTCCTGAACACAGTGTGGTAACAGAAAAAAAAAAAAGGCTGACTCATGCAGGGAGTCTCAGGGGACGAGATTTGTGACGACAGTCGTCTCAGAAGAGTGAATGAGAGAGAGGTCAAACAAGGATGAAGTGATGTAAAAAAAAAGGGAGGTTAGTGTGTGGGAATGTGCGTTGTCATCAGTGCTGTCATCTGCATAATGGTGCAAATTACTTTGATATAAGTCGCTGAAAGTGTAATCACGGCATTAGCAGGGCTGTTTACAACACAAACTAATCGGCTGATCTGCTCATATATCAGCTGCTGGTACTCACTTAACTCAGAGAGAGTAAACATCGAAGACGTCCAAACTCATCAGCGTTAAATTATCACGGTGTGAGCAAATAGTAGGCCTCCACCATAAGAGGAACAACTACGATGTGCAATAACATAGTTCAACAGGGGTGTCACTATTCTCCAAATCCATGATTCGATTTGACTTTTCATTTTAAGGTAACAATTTGATTCCGATTTTGGATCTTTTTTAGCAACGACGGCAATGCCATTGTTAGACTAGTTAAACAGAAGTTCAACAAATCATTAGATTTACGCCTTAACAACTGTAATTTCCATTTTCAAATCCTTCTTTAAAAAGATATAAAGATCATCTGTATGGTATCAAGTATGATATAATGGCCGATAAGCTGCGCTGTAGTGCCACAAGTAGGCGGGATGAAGAGAAGAAAAAAATACTTGAAGAACTGCCCATTCTGCCATTCATTAATTAATTCATGTTTTTATTTTGAAGATCAGCTTTTTGGTACACGACATCATCATTTGCAATTCAAGATGAGCAATATTATTATTACATGGCAAGATACGAGAAAATAAGGAAAAGGAAAAAAGCAAAGTAAAAAACAAAACATACGTGGTGAGAAAACATCAATGGTGTGTCAAGTGTGGCAAGTGTCCAAAAATGGTCCGAGGTAGGAGCTTTGGATTTATTTCTACCATCTATCTTATTGGGCAAGTGCTCATATTAAGCTATTTTTGCCCATTCTTTTAAATCCATCAGCTTAGGGGTTTTACAATGTTTAGGGATTGTCCATAACAACCAAAAACCTTTGATTTGAACTGTAAAAAATACTGAAGTGCAGTGACAGATTGTCCATCTGGAAATGCCAGACAGGTCACCCATCTATGGTCTGCTCTGAATGGGTCATCAATGCATTGATCTTAAAAAAATTGAAGATTTTGTTTCCAAAAGTTAGTCTATGTGTGCAGCCCAAACCATTTGAGATCAGCCCAATTGTGCCTTTTAATAAACACAATCTCCCATGATACCCTTGATCTAGCAAGTGGAAATGTCAGTGTCTGCAACGATTGTGCATTCTAGTCAGTCTGAGTAATTTTATCTCAGCTTTTTAAATTAACATTTGGATGGGATTTATGTTGGGTTTACAAATATGGCCGGTCTGTTACTAATGGCAGGTGCATTTTTGATCCAGTCTGTCATGCAAGCTTTTCCAATGTATTTATTTAACATGTTTAGTAAGCATGTTCATATTGTGATGACAATGAAAATACAATTTATCACTATGCACAAGCAGACAAAACTCTTCAAGTCACACAAGTCAGTCGCTGAAAACATCTGCAATTCACCCTGGAAATAAGGAATCTGTCCACTCTCTAAAATGCAGCATTAATGCCAAATGTTTTGCTGTAATCAGGATGTCAAACTTGAATGAATAGTTGTGTTTATTTGAGATTGATTGAAGAAGTTATTTATTCACTCACACAGTTGTTGTCTGGCTCTGATAAACCTAATCAGAGGTATCAAAAAGTGTTAAATGAACTGTGATTGTGTGGACTGATCGAAACACGGATGATTCATTGTACGTATCACCTCAGATCAATCTGGCTGAAATTATGATCTTCACAGAGCAACATTTATCCATTGGAGCATCTATCAGCTGCATCCCTTTTCTCTGGTGCTGTAATAATGAGTAGGAACAATGGTGGCCAAACACAGCGTACAGAAGGTGGATGCTATCCAGTTGGAGAGCCGCCCTGCTGGCTTACATTCAGACTCAACTTCTTCATTTTGATTACACTCATTAGTGTTTGTCCTGCGTTCTGGTGGTAATGGGGATTTATGGTCGGTGTTGTTGGGTTAGCCTGGCCTGGCATCCTGCAAGTCGAAGCAGGTTTTGCTGTTTTCACTGGTCCTGATGTGTCATGATTTGCGCAAGATTATGTTCGGCCTAGTAAAAGCTTTGAGCATCATCATGATATTAAAAGTTAGACATATACGGGCTTTTTATGCTGCAAATTCTTAAAAACAAAAATGTACTTAGGTCCTGTTCACACACAGATTGTTAACTCAGGGTTAACCTAAACCCCGATTCACACAGCTCTTCTACTAGCCCGGGTTAAATGTCCATTGGAAAACGTGGTTAATGTTTACATTCTGTATAATCACACGTAGCTACTCTTCAATAGCCTCTAGCCCGTTCCACACTGGCAACTTGCAGCCCAGTGTTTTCACATGATAACACCACAAACTTGGGGCTAACCCTGCTCCGGGGCAGTGTTGGCAAGCCCTAGGCTAACGTTGGGGGTTAGGCCACTTTGTAATGTGCCAGAGTGAAAGCTAGCTTATGTATACGTCTAACTTGAAAGGGAACTGTGAGCCCAAAATCTGTCTGCAGTTTTAGCACCGCACACGGTTTAGGGTGCTCGACATAATGAGTCTAATTAACGCTGTAACGCTGCTGTACAACATCGTGTCAGCATAAACATGGAAGTGCACTTATGGTAAGCCACTTAAGAGTGATTTTCTCAAATGGGTATTTAATACAATTTAATATAGAGGCAAGTTTCCAGGCCCTGGCACTGAGATCATGAGGAAGAGAGTGTGAGGAAGTTGTGCCTAGATTAATTTTGGAAATGTTTTATTATTTTGTTTTAAGCCAAGATAAGCATGGGAACAATTAGGCTTATATCATCTATGACATCATCAATTCATTATTGTCTCTAATATAATAACTGTATGACTGTATGTATAATGTATGAGGCAAATAATTCGAAGCTCTGTGTGATGCTGAAGTTAAGAAGCAGGTATAGAGAATGAATGATTTTTTAACAGTTGTTAGTGAAAAATTGTTGTCTGCTGTTTAAGTGATGTAGTGAAAATTAAATAACATCTCTTCAGATTTTGAACAGTTTCTGACAAACATTGAATGTCCAATAAAATGCAGCTATAATCGATAGTTTTTATAACAATGTGTGAAATGACAATATGAAATGAATAATGTGAGAGGCGTCGCTTGTAGAGAATCTGTAGCTCCCTTCGGCTCTACAGAGCTTTGTTTAGCTCATTGTTGAGCCTTCCAACCCACAACTTTACTGTTTTGGTTCACTCTCGCTGCTCTCATAGCATCATTTTCACAGCAGCAGGCAGCTGTTTTTAGTAAAACAGCTCTAAAAGACCACGGGACACCACCTGCTCAGCACCAAAAAGCCAATCTCGGAACCCATCGGCTATCGTCTGATGATGATTCGGCCTCTGGGGGCAAGGGCCAGTGTTTTAGGGCTTCCAGTGTAGCAGTGAATATTATGACAATGGTTAATAGATATCTGGGCCTGGTTATTGTTCACAGTCCGTTTAGCAACCTGAGACGTGAGAATAGAGTTGGAGTTGAGCTCAGCTAATCTCTATGAACAGATATATGCTTTTTTAAAAAAAAAAAAGCTAAATTGTTGTCGGCTGATAGCCAGTGGGTTCTGAGATTGCATCTCAGCCAGTGTATTCTGCCTCTTTTGCTCTCCACATGAACAGTTTACCAGCAAGCAACCAAGCCCACTTAAACGTGATTGGTCAATACTACTCATACTACAAATGGAAACCAGAATGCTTGCAATACCACAACCTTGTCCCTTGTAGTCATAAGCAGATATCTGTTAATAGAGATTACCAAACACCAGACAGCCACAGTTAGAGACTCGCTAAAGAACATAGTGGAGCATTTACCAGGTAAAGAGACACACATTTCCCACAGGAGATGGTGGAGACCAAAAACAGAGCTAAAAGAGAGTGAACAATGGACTTATATTCATCGGGTGGACAGAAAAACAACTCCAAATGAGTGATAATGTTGCTCTGTAACTGCTGCATGTGTAAATGAGGAACTGTTTCCTAACAAGTGTACCATATCAACTGAAAAGATGAAGATAAGTCAGCGTTGTGTTGTTGTTTCCGCTGCCTCAAAGTTGTTCTGTTCATGTTGTAGGTTTCAGTACATGGCTGATGTGTAGCCAGTATCCTTTGTTGCTTTATTATACTCTTTTATTGAACATGATAGTATAGAAAAGCAGATTAACTAAAGATAGATAGCTGCAATGTAATGTCATAAAAACGACACTGATATTCTGAAAACTCACTGTGTGTTACCCTGCGTTCCACTGAAATGAAGATAATCATTTACTTGGATTTTGTTCCTTGAGCCCTATTCTGTGTCCAGCTCCCAAATTCGTGGTGAGACACGGTTTACAAGTTGCAGCACGTTTTAATTACAGCACCTGCATTATGTTCTAAGCATCATTCAAGTCACTGCACTACCTTTTATTATTGTACTGGTGGAGATTTGTTTTTGTCATGTCTCGCCTGTTAGTTTTCATTTCACTGTTGCACCATTTTTCTTGCAAACATGACAAGCAACTTCCTCTCCCTGAAGAGGAATTCAGAATATGAGTGGCTTCTTTCTTTAATGTTCCAAGCTACAGATGAAGACTTGTACCAGGCCTGCAGTGTTTGTCGAGCTGCCCACCTCCACCTGATGTAACACAGTTTAGCAGCAACCAGGGATTCATCTTTTTCACATTCAATTTGTAAAAATCCTCTCAAACAGACCACTCTTCTACTCTCAAATAAATGTGTCAGTGTTATGAGCAGAGGGATTAAATACACGCCCACAGGCCGGCCTGCTGAAATAGGTGCGCAGTTTTTATTTGACACCCTATGTTGACATCTAGTAATGCAAATAGTATCACAAGCAAGAAGAAACAGACAAGCACACAGTCAAAACAGTTAAAATCCATATTTCCGAAAGCTAAAATCTGTAATGGAAAGTTATCAAAAGCTCAATCTAAAAGGATTATATCAGAGGTGTCTTCATTCACAGGATTACATGCTCCACTGATCTGAGTCTGATTGAACCACAAAGCCCCACATCAGAAAAAAAGTCTTTTCCTGAGTTGCAGCGCTTCACAAGAGGTGCATTGCAACATTTTTTTTAAAAACCGCAGCGTTGCTGTGAGATTTGGTATAACACCAGACTTGACAGACGTTTGCATCAGATCTTTGACGTTTAAGGGTGCAGCAGCCGCAATTAGAGACTTCACGGGAACTCTCAGCTTCCTCTTTTGAACTTTGCTTGCATAATAAACTGTACAGTAGGAGGATTCAAGCAGAGAGACGCTGTTTTACCAAACATGACCAGTATGGTTTTCAGTCACAAGTTGTGGAAACATATGACCGAAACACAGCTATGTGAAGGAGATAAGTCACATTATAGGAAGGCCCGAGCTCCTAGTTTAGAATCACATCCTCCCACGCAGATAACATTATGTTCAATTATAGCTCATTGAGCGCATGTGACTGCTTTCAAAACAGAGATAAAATGCTGATTCTCGACTGTGGGAGTGTTGAAACTTTATTACTCTGCAGACTTTTAGAAAGACGACATTTACTTTCACATTTAACTGGGTCTCTTCTCAAAACAAGTATTAAATAGATTTATGGTTTCCATTTGCTGTTTTACATTAAGCTATGTCAGAAATTTTCCATTTTTAAAGTATTGTAATAAGGCAGAACAAGCTAATTCTACCACCAGTGTGCTCCTTATTTCAACATTATTAACTATATTAACTGCCATAACTGTGTGTGAGTGACACATTGGTTTGTTATAAACATGAAAAATTAAACACGGCAGTGGTTACTTGTTGCAATTAAATTCAGTCACTGGGGGTGATCTCATCAGCTCTGTGCCAAAACATTAATAGTGTAGGTTTCTATATCTAATATATTGTTGTAAAGCCACCTGGTGCTTTAATGTTCTAAGTAAGTGGTGCTAAAATGTTCTAAGTAACAATGTTTAAAGAAAATGAGTGGTGTGGTGTTATTGCAGTAGGCGCTTCACTGGCAGCTGCCTGGCAGAATCTGTACTCTACTGAGTGCACTCTTCTAGTTATAAAATATGTTTGTTTAAAAGGCAAAGGCAAAACATCAAGTAATATTATTTTAAGCTAGGCTAACATACTGTAGCCCTCAAATTATCTGATGTAACAGATGGATCCAATAACAGCAAATAAAAAACATAGTGTGTATTTGGTGCTAGTGTTTGGCCTTGGCAGAAAGTTTAGATGACAATCGGGCAACTTTAAATTCTTCTCTGTCATTAGTCCTAATGCATGGAGCGCAGTGCAGGACACCGCGGTGCCTGTCCACTGCTTTCAACTGATTAGAAAGTGAAAGGGCTTTTTATAATCCAGATCTGAGCCGCAGTTGAATTTCGTGCCTCGTATTTGCGGCTCTCTGATATCAGAGCTTCAGGCCAGCCAGAGACCATTTTCTGCAATGATTGTAATCAGCTGAACTATTTGGAAAGTGAGAAGTCAAAGGTCTTGAGATTTTACTCTGGATTTTCCTCGTGTCCTTTGTGTGACTGTACGTTTTTTTCCTCTTTCCCTCTCATGTAAAAAGTCTCTCTTTCATCATTGGTCTCTTTCTCTTTTTCCCTTCCTCTGATGAGCCCTGTAGTAACTGATAAATTACTAATCCCTCCTCTGCAGAAGTTTCCGAGGGAATCTTAATGACAATGCTTAAATTACTGGAATTGCGCAAAAGGTATTATGCTCTATTATCCAGCTAATGTGGCATTTATCTATAATTGAAACTGAAAATGTTACATAATGTGCCAGCATGAGGTCCAGACTGGGTCCTCTCCAAGTCAGCCTCATGTGGCTGCTTAAGGGTCATACGAGTGCAAATTACATTTACTTTACTACACAGATAACCATTTTGAAAAACATGCTGTTTGTAGTTATTTGTATGAGGGTTTTTCTGCTCTTCGAGGCAGTCATTAGTTTCAAGTCACTGTGGTATCAACGTTCAATTAGCAGATTCTTGAAACATGCTTTAGCTGTGTGATGCGTGTGTGCGTCTGTGTCATAGCTTCATTTTCTGCATGAGCAAGCAGCTGTTTTCAGCAAAAAAATCCACGGTAGACTACCAAACAGCAGACAGACACAGTTAGAGACTACCTGGTGAATATAGTGGAGCATTTAGCAGCTAAACAGGCAGATATTTCCCTCCGGAGTTGGTGGAAACCCAAAGAGCAAGAGGAGAGTCAATATTGGACTTACTTTCATCAGGTGGCCAGAAACATTCTGTTCATGTCTTGTTTCCACTGACTTTAAAAAAAGTTACTTCAGTCCAGCCAGAACAATGAGTTAATTAATTGTGAGAATAATCTGCAGATTAATCGACGAAAGAATATTTATTATTCCTTTATTGCTTTATTATGTTGTTTTAATTGAAAATGATGTACAGGTCAGTTCTAACAAAGTGGTGATGTGCAAAATGTATATAAAAACAATGATTTACAAACACTTGTTGACTTGCAAACGACTGAATATAATACAAAGACAAAACATTTAACAAAGTTCTCCACTTTGTAAAAAACTGAGTGGGCAAATAGTCCGTCAGTTTAAGAACATTTCTCAATGCAAAACTGCAAGGGATTTAGGAATTTCACCATCTACAACCTGTAATATCCTTTAAATATTCAGAGAATCCAGAGAAATGCTCGGGAGGGGCAAGGCTGTAACCTTTGACCCCTCAGGCACACTGCATAAAAAACCCAACATGGGTTCAAGAACACTTGAATGAAAGCTGTTATTTGTAAACACAGTTTGTCACTGCATCTACGAGTGCAAGTTAAGACTGTACCGTGCAAAGCAAAAGCCATACATCAACAATACCAGAAACGCCGCTGACTTCTCTGAGCCTGAGCTCATCTGAGATGGACTGGCGCAAAATTGGAAAAGTGTGCTGTGGCATGACGAGTCAACATTTCAGATTGTTTTTGGGAATCATGGACGTTGTGTCCTCCAGGCTAAAGAGGAAAGAGACCTTCCAGATTGTTGCCAGCATTAACTCCAACAGCCAGCATCTGATGGCATGGGGGTGTGTTAGTGCCCCTGGCATCATGGGTAACTGTCACGTCTGTGAAGGTCCTATTGATGCTGAAAGGTACATACAGCTTTTGGTGCAACATATGCTGCCATCCAGATGCGTCACTGCTTATTTCAGCAAGATAATGCCAAGACACATTATGTAGACGTTACAAAAGCGCAGCAAAAGAGCTGAGGTACTAGACTAACCTGCCTGCAGTCCTGGACTGTCTCCCACTGAAAATGTGTGTTGTATTATGAAGCGCAAAATATGCCAACAGAAACTCATGACTGTTGAGCACCTGAAATCGTATATCAAGCAGGAAGGAGAAGGAAATGCACTTGAACAATTAGTGTTACTGCCTGAGGGGCATTGATGACCAGGGGAGAAAATACGGAGGGAAACAAAGTTAGATGAATATGATTCATGTAGGGAAAATAAACAAGAGATTACGGATGCTATCATGCTGACCTTTTCATTAAAATTCTTTTTCATCACTTGTTTGCCAAATTATTGTTAATGATTTATAATTACTGTGGTGTTGAGAGAGATATGAAGCTTTTTGGCTTCTGAAGAGCTGCATGCCAGAACAAACTTTGGGAAACACTGACTGAAAGCATTTTGAAGCTTTGAGGAAGTTGAGGTTTAGATAGCAGCAATGTAATTGCCATAAAAATAGCCCTGATATTTTGTGTGTTACCGTGCATTTCATTGAAGTGAAGATAATTTTTTACCTGCATTATGTTCTAAACAATATTCAAGTTACTGCAGTAGAAGCTATCATTGCACTGGGGATTTGTTTTTGTCAGGTCTTGCCTGTCAGTTTTCATTTCTGTATTGCACCATGTGGCTTATAAACATGACAAGCAACTTCCTCTCCCTGAAGAGGAATTCAGAATATGACTAGACTCATTTTTAGTGATCAGATGAAGACTTTGTACCAGGCCTGCAGTGTTTGTAGAGCTGCCCACCTCCACCTGATGTGGCACACTTTAACAGCAACTAGGGATTCATATTTTTCAGGTTCACTTTGTAGAAATCCTCTCAAACAGACCACTTTTTTACTCTCAAATGTGCCTGTGTTACTATTTCTGTAGATTTTAAAGGTATTTAGCTCAGTTTCCTGCAGCTTGTCCTCTCTTTCGAACACTGTTCTGCGTTTGTACCCCCAGTGAGCACTGCTGCAGCGTACAGAGGGACTGATGCTGCTGGAGTACGAAACAGTGCATTACTCTAAAGCCATTATCCTCCACAGGCATCAGCTCATAATAAAAACACTTAATCCCTCCCGCAAGTTCCCTCTGGGACATGACTGCATCCTGCCCCACTTTCCTCCGTTCTGTTCGACTCTCTCTCCATCTTTCTGGCTGCTATTATGTGTTCATGTGGTTATAGAGGAGCGAGAGCAAACACTATAAATCATCTGACTCCATTCTCACCTTTCTTCCTCGCCTCTTTCTCCATCAGGGTGATCAATGCGGGGAAGAGCATGCTGAACGAGGACCAGGCCTCTTGTGAGAAGCTGTTCGTGAAGAAGCCGAGCGGCAAACACCGCAACTCCACTCTGGTGGAGGACAACGGGGTGAGCGACGGAGGGCAAGCTTCTGAACATCAGAACAGCAGTCGGTGAATGAGGAGTGACATGTCTGGTCAAAAGCTGGCAGCTCCAATAAACAATTAGTGATAATGTTTTTCAATCTGACGTCAGTGTACTCTATGTCCTGAAGGTGTTTGAGGTGAAATTCTTGCTGTGTAGCCAACACAATATAGTCTGAGCTGCAGTGCATTGAAATTATAATGCATAATGCATGCATTGTGGTAATCTGATACCTAATAGTGGTGTCTTTGTGTCCTATTTAGTATTGATGGATTCACCTTGTTATGTGTAATTCCCCTTCCAGTCCTTGTGGGACTTCTAATCTTTCACTATGTACACTATCATTCAAATGTGTCTGATATATCCCATTTCTCATCATTACAAAGCACAGTATCACAAACAAGTTTGAGCAGTTACAAAAACATACAAGATAAGTTTTTTTTTTGGATCTTAAGTCTAGATTTAATTGCAGAAACTTCAAAGTCCTAAAAAGGACCCAACAGTCCCCACAGTCACGATTTGTCATGACATGTGCTGGCCTGGTTTGACTTACATGCTTGAAGGAATCTCCTGAAGATGAGGTTAGAGTTGAGTGGCTGTAAGACAGTGAACAAACACTTAATGTCCTCTAAATTCTTCACAATAAAAGTCCTGTGTTATTATGTTACAACTCCTATAGTACTGAAAGTGCATATGAAACAGTAAAAGTAAATCAGATATCTGAAAGTACAAACAGCGCTCTCCTGCGCACCCAAGTTCAGTCTTACAACACATACTTGTTGGAAGGGGAGAAGGGGAGTAGTCACGGGTTGGGCGCGTTGAAAGAGATGTCACTGCTACCCACTTGGAAATTAATTGGGCTCACTTTAGCCCAGCTCAGGGGAAGGTCCGTTTGGGGTGTGACTTGTAAAAGCTCGGCGCGCAAGTGCAGATCAGTGTGGCATGGCTTGATTCATTGCGGCCAGCAGTGGCAATGGAAAAGCCCCCTATGATATGCAAATCTGCAAGCGCAACCACTATATTGAATTAAAATGCGTTCCCACATTCATGACAAGTAAAATTTCATTTTTTTCATAGACACCAGTGTTAAAATTGACCTATGTTGCAATGTTTAAAAAGGAAAAAAATTGTTTGTGTATGCTCCCCGCCCTTCAGATCCACTCCAAAATTTCTTCCTTGTTCTTCCTTGACCTATGTTACACCCTTCCACCAAGTTTCATGAAAATTGAGCAATTATATATTTGCATAATCCTGCTGACAAACAGACAAACAAACAAACCAAACCAAAAACATCACCTCCTCGGCAGAGGTCAGTATCACTCCACAGTTCTGCTCAATTCTACGGAGCTTTTTAACGTTTTTCAGTTCATTGTTTTTATTGTTGTGGTTCAGTCTCACAGCTCTCAGTTTTATTTTCATTTTCAATTATCCACTGTACACTGCCAGCACTAAAAGGCAGACAAACACAGGTAGTGACTTACTGGTGAGTTAGTGGCCAAAAGGACAGATATTCCAATCAGGGGTTGGTGGCGACCAAAGACGGAGCTAATTTCATCAGGTGGGAACAAATATGACTATATCTTAGTGTTGCTCCATATCTGCAAAATATTTATATAAGCAACTGATTGGTAACGTGTCAAATGAAAATGTGATATTATGTCGATTTTTACACTAAAAATCTTTTTTTTTTTTTTTTTTCCAGATTTAAATTGTCAGATCTGTCTGAGAATTGAGGGGTTTTTGTTCTCTACAACCAAGATTCTGAAAGTCATTTTGTCACAGTGATTCATTTTCTTAACATAATAAAAATGAAATGTAACAAATGCACACATGGCCACACACACACACACACACACACACACACACACACACTACAGGTTTGCCCTGTTGAACTGGGTCCATAGAACACAGGACAAAGACTCATTTCTCAGTGACTGTAGTCCTGTAATCTTTCTAAACACATTTTGTCTCCAGGTCAATATATTTGTTTTAGACCCACTACGCCTGCACACACACAGACACACACGCACACACATGCTCGTCCTTCATGTGGTGTAAATGAATTACATCATCCCTTGTTGCACCCCTCCCCCTCTTGAGTCGAGCATCAGAGGGGTAAAGCCTGTTCATCTGTTAGTCAGTCAGGCCAACTCTGCTTGTAAACATGCCCGCAAACACAAAGGTGGCAGCGCCTCTCCATCGCCCATTACATCATGATCAGCGAAAGCCCTGCGATAAGGAGATTCTTCTTTATGTGGGTCCTGTTAGGGCTGATATTACAGAACGTCTGATTTTTACTATTTTTACTAAGTTAATATTACTTAAATTTCATAATTTTTGCACTTTATTGTTGAATTTTTTTTTTTTAGACTTGATCTATTCAGTATATATCATGAAAAATAAAGCTCACAATAAGATTTTTATCTCTTGTCAACTTTCCCAGAATATTATAATCTGGATTTAGTGTAACTCAGTAAAACCTGAAATGGAAGAAACATATTGCACAGCATTACAAATGTCACCAGCTGCAGTCCCAGAGCCTGTAAACCCTCACAAATCTGTGCCTTCTGCTCGCAGTTGTAATCTCATGGGAGATTTTTAAACCACAACCACAGGAATTATTACTTTTCTGTTATTTTTATAGTACTTCTACTATCTTTTCTCCATTTGTTTAATAAATGTTTATGTTCTTATATTTCAGGATGGTACAGGAATCCCTCTCCATTTCTGGGGTGTGTTTGATGGGCATGCAGGCTCTGGCGCCGCCATCATGGCCTCCAAGCTTCTCCACCACCTCATCAAAGACCGTTTAGGAGAAATCTGCCACCTGCTGGAGAACCCCACCAGTGCTCCCCCCATCTGCCTGGCCAAGAACGGCAGCCCGTACCAGGCGGAGACGAAGAAGGGAGCAGCACAGGAACCGGAGGACCCAGATGCTATCAGCGACTCCACAGTACGCTTTTACATGGAGAAGGTTGTCAGCCTGGAGAGCCTGGTGATGGGCGTCATTGAGACCGCCTTCTCACAGATGGTGAGCAGATGATAACGAACAATCTGTGTGAGAAAACAAGAGGAACTATGCTCTGCATATTTCAAGCAGCACAAGGCATGTTTGTGCGTTTGTATCTTCAACAACAGCACAAAGCTTCATATTTTTATGAGAACAGGTACTGTTCTGCTTCCAGAGAGGCTACACAGTTACATGGGTCTGAAATAAACTTTTATGTAACTGGAATCCAGATAAGTTGATGCATATAAGTGTATGAATTAACTGTGAATTAACATTCCTTGACTGATGATCTGAAGTGTGAACTACTGACTTTACTTAAGTATATGATTTCTACCCTTATTGTAAAGTGTAAAGATTTTTTAGCCATGCTAGCAGCATGGCTCAGGAGATGATCAGTTAGTCGGTCTGACTGTTGATCAGTCAGTTGGTCGACCACTTTTGTTCAGATAGAAATATCTCAACAACTATTGGACGGATTACCATAAGATTTGGTACAGACATTTATGATGATCCCATGTGAACAGCTGATTAAATTCTAACTTATCCAGTGAAATACAGTATCTCACTACTCACTCATCATTACTGGATGGTTCGCATTAAAGTCTATAAATATTATTATTGTCCAGATTACATCAAATAACTTTGCAGATCCTCTAACTTTTCCTTTAGCACCATCATGAGGTTGAAATTTGTGGTTTTGAGTAAAATATCTCCTGGACTGCCGTGCAGACATGGTGCAGACATTCATGCTCCCCTCAGGAGAAATTGTAATAAGTTGATGTCCTATATAAACAGCTAACTTTAGCGTTGGATTTAGCTAAGTTCGTAAACTACGTGCCTATTCACAAATCTGGTATCCCATCTGACTGTTGGAATTTCAATTTGCATTACTTCTAATTGCGAGATTGTGTTGTTTTTAATGTGGTGTTATAGAGTTTATGGAAACACTTTTCTTCCATCACTCTCTACCTCCCCTGCTTTCATGTTTTGCTTCTAACTAGGTCACCACATACAGATATTATCTTTTTTTTTTGCACTTTGAAAGGTCAAACATGAACATGGTAAACATCACACATGCTAAACATCAGCATGGCAACATTGTGAGCATGTTAGCTAATGTTTGCATTTTGCTCAAACCACTGCTGTGCTAAAGTGCGTCTTCTCAGAGCCATGGTAGACTCTTATATTTTAAATCTAGATGTTTTCCTGTCGGCGGTTACCGCAAGTATCTAAACTTGAAGATTAAAACTGGGCAAACAGGCTGAATCTGCTCAGCCTCGTGCAGTCAGGAAGCTCAAAGTGATGCTTTCCTCTCATGCAACCGCCGTCTGGTTTAGATGCTACCGATAATAACCCACAGCTGAGGTAATGTATTCTTCAAAGCCTCCTTGTTTCTCTCCATTAGTGCTGCTGTTTTGTTTTGAATATGAATATTTATGCAGAAAATAATCAGCTATTCTGGGTGAAGAGAGGCAAAGTGCGCTCTCAAACCACTGAGGTTTTGTGGCCTTTTGTTCTTACTTTGATTTTTCCACTGTTTATTTCAGGATGACCTAATTGAAAAGGAAAAAAACGTCATATGCCATCTCTGGTGGGTGCTGTGCCTTAGCTGCCATTCATTTGATGGGAAAACTCTACGTAGCCAATGCTGGAGACAGCAGGTGAGAGAACTGAAACCAATGTTCTACTGCAGACCACAGGAGAAATGAGATGACTGTGTGATTCACTCTAGCTCTCTAATGTAGAGCGTCTGCACCTTATTTACTCATGGGAAATCTTCTCAGACATAGTAGCTTCTTGTGCCCCCTGGGGTGCACTTTGTGTACTGCAGCGTCATGCACATCAGAGGAGTCTGCAGAGAATAGGAGACTTGCTTGATTTAGTGACTTAAATGCAGAAATAACCAAAGATGAATGGGAGAGGTTATGCCATGACGCCTAGGTTCAAGCTACGAACACCAAATTTAGCCTCCTGCAGTACAAATGGATCATGCATACTTCTGTAACTCCGTCCAATTTGATGCAAATAATCCAGCAAAATGTGTAAAGTGCAGTGCTTATAAGGGCACACTGTTTCAGTGTTTATGGGATTACCCAAGATTCAAAGAATTTGATTTGAAATAGTTTCAGCCAAACTACCAGAATGTCCAAAACTGTGTATTCTTGTTCTGTTCTATGAGACAAAGGTTGATAAAACTGAGAATTAAAATGTTATTTTTTAATTTGTCAAATATACAATAAAACCCAGAAAAAGCCTTCATTAGTCAGTGGTTAAAAAGCTCTCAGAACTCTGCCAATATCTTAAGGAAGTAACCATTGCTATCAAAAGAAGGCATGGAACCTTTTATGAAATATGGGGGAAATTCCTACTTTGTGTTTTTCTTCCTATTTTTTATTATAATAATTCGACAGTTTAGTAGACCATGTCTTTGCTATTTTAGTATTGATATTATTTCTCTTATTTTCAGATGGGTTTATGTTAAGATTGTTGGTAGAGAGAGGGGGATATGGGATGGGTTGAGAGTGAAGGGGGATGCATTTGTGTATGTCTTGATGTGTTAAAATGCAATATGGCAATTAAAAAAATGGTTCTGTCTATTTAAACATTGTCTCCCCTCCCTCTTTCTCTCTGCAGGGCCATAATCATACGAAATAATGAAGTTATTCCCATGACTAGTGAGTTCACACCTGAGTCAGAGAGACAGCGGCTACAGTATCTGGTAATCTTAAATCTTCTTTGTTACACGTGGAAAATACAACAGTATCACCAATAATCTGTATCACCAATAACACCTGTTTATCGCCTACTATTTCATATTAATAATGCTGCCGTGAAAAAGATCAGCACCACATTACAAGAAGTCTAACCCATAATATCATACATGTTTTATACATGGTTTATGATTAAATTATTATTTAGTAAGTAAACACTCTTTATTAAACAGTTATAAATATAATTTTCATACATTGATGTGGGCTCACTCTTTGGTAAGATCCAGTTCCTGCTGTTCACTAATCAATCTTACTAATCTTACTCTTTATAAATGTCAAAAGGGAGCATTATTGTAAAGTATATAACCCACCACCACTTATTCATGACTTATTACCATTTGAAATTGGCAAAGGGAGTCTGAGGCTACACTCACACAGCAAAAGACCAGTAACAAAGACATCACATGCAGCACGTCGTCATACAAAAGTAAACATGGAAGCCACTAAAGTCAGCGTTCACAGATTCTTTTGTATGCTGATGTGCAGGGGAAGCGACTTCATGAGCAGATGATAACGAGACGAGAGACAATTTTTTAATGATGCCTTTTTTCTGAAGCAACGGCTGCTACTTTTGTACAGAGATGCGTGCGTGTGGAGAAGTGGAGTCGGAGCCTGGAGTGGTGCAATCGTGATGTAAATGGTTTCACAGAAGCAGATTTTATCCAAAAACTCAGGGTGATATTTTTAACTACATCTGTCAGCGCCTCTCCACAAAAGTCTTGCCACAAGACACTTCAGGCGAGCGTGGCAGAAAAGTCACATGAATTCTGATATGACTGTTGAGTCGCAAAAAATCAGACCTGTATCTGATTTAGGAGCACATACGAAAGTGTCCCGAATCAGAATTGAAAAGATCAGATGCTAAGATAACTTGTGCTGCTCACACTTTAGTGATAAAAAAAAAACAAATCTGAGTCACATATCAGCAACAAGAAAACTGATTTGATTCACTTTTGCCTGCAGTGAGAACGTTACCTTATTATCAAGTACACAAACAAATCACCATTTATTAATGACTTAACATTCATAATGGGCAAAAGCCTTACTGTAAAGTGTAACATGGTGCATGCTGAAAATTTCAAGGTAAACAATATTGCTAAAAGCCTTACAGTGTGAATCTGGTCATTTGATATGTGAATTTGATATTCCAAATTAAACTTTTGAAGGGTCAAACTCTCATTCCCAGGATATCAAATATTCATGTGGGTCGGTAAACAGTCCCGAGCACAACAAAATAATGTGTAACAGAGACAGAGAGCAGAGTCTCTAGTGGGTCATAACTGATGACTGAAAGAGATTATGTTTCTGAATCTTTGCTTAGTTTTTTAAGGAAAATATTGCATACTATACCTTTAAGATAGGCTAACGGTGGCTAAATGCTTTGGACATTAACAAATATGTGATGAAGCTGACAGGTATAAATGCTGCTGATAGAGAAGACAAAGTAAGCACCAAAATCTGAGGCTGAACAGTAGAGATACATGTGGGCTCACTATTTGACAAGTCACTACTGCCTTTAATCTAATGTGTTGTAACAGCTTATTAAGTATTGATAAAGCCTTTACAACCAAATTAATAATCTAATTATAAACCATTTATGAATCATTTATAAAAGTAGTCTTATTGTAAAGTGGTCCCAAAAGGTCTATTATATAACAGATGCACACATTAACGGCGTGTTTAAGTGGCTTTTATAATCCTCTGAGTGCACTGAAAGCTGTAAAAGGAAAGTTGGTGAGATTTTAGGAACAGTAAAGTTGAGTCGAGGCAACCTGAAGAAGAGGGAGGAAACCCTGTATCACTGACGTTCATCAGTCGCCTGTTTTAGCAGGTTGTAGCTGTGAGTCACAGAGTGGGTGGATGATGTTTGCTGCTAAAACAGGGAGCTGTATTGTGTCTTCAGTATAACAGCATCATGTACTGCAGGGCTCCTGTTACACATGCAGTCTTACAGCTATTCTTGTTTTAGAGAAACCTCTGAGCAGTGACACACTGAGGCTTAAGTAAAGCTTTTTTATCCTAAGGTTTGATGCAGCCTTCTCCATTTTGTGTGTCACTGCAGGGCTTCCTGAGGCCGGAGCTCCTGGGTAATGAGTTCACTCACATTGAGTTCCCTCGTAGGATCCAGCACAGTGAGCTGGGCAAGAAGATGCTCTACAGAGATCACACCATGACTGGCTGGTAAACCTGGAAAACCTTTTTAATCACTTTTCTGACATTAATCACATTTCATGAACTCCATCTGTACTGGGCATCCTCTAATTGATCAGGACAGTTTGGTTGTAGAGTGTTTAGGAGAAATTAATTAGGATTTTCAGACACAGTCAGCAGCTAACTATGATTTTAATTGTCAGTTAATCTGCCAGTTATTTTCTTGATTAATTCATCACTGGCTTTGTCTATAAAATATCAGAAAATAGGAAAAATGTCCGTCACAGTTTCTCAGAGCTCAAGTTGACTTGAACAAAGTTCAAAAACGCCTAATTGAACCTCAAATATTCAGTTTACAATGATAAGAAAAGAGAAGAGTCTGTTGTTTGTAGGTGGTTCTAGAATAAGAGACGCTTTCTGTAAAATTCATGTCTATAATGCATTATAAGCACATTCATAAGACACTATAATGCATTTTTATGGCCTTATAAAAGCCTATAAATGTTTAGAATCAGTGATGACAAGAAATCATTATAAGTGGTAGACATAATGTTGTGTCAGCATTCATAATGCTTTATAACTCCGTGCCAAAGTGACAACAGTGCTTGGAAGAAGAATGAGTCCTGGGTTACACAGCACATTATAACCACCATAACTATAGCCAGTTATAAAGACACGTAGAGAACTGCTCTAACACATCATAAACACATCATAAATTCTTAGTTTCTGAAATGGAGTAATGTCTTATGGGGCGGCACGATGGCGCAGTGGTTAGCGCTGCTGCCGCACAGCAAGAAGGTCCTGGGTTCGAATCCCCGAGCCGGCAGGGCCTTTCTGTGTGGAGTTTGCATGTTCTCCTCGTGTCCGCGTGGGTTCTCTCCGGGTACTCCGGCTTCCTCCCACAGTCCAAAGACATGCAGCAGGTTAATTGGTGACTCTAAATTGCCCGTAGGTGTGAATGTGAGAGTGAGTGGTTGTCTGTCTCTATGTGTCAGCCCTGCGATGAACTGGCGACTTGTCCAGGGTGTACCCCGCCTCTCGCCCAAAGTCAGCTGAGGCCAGGAGCTCCCTACCATCTCCACATAATTCGGTTTACGAAATGGAGGTGAATGTCTTATGAACATCATTCAACTGCTATAACCTTATGCAGTGCTTTGACTTTAGTCACTGCTCACAAAGTCTATATGCTATAGGGTATTATGAATGTTTATAAGACATTATTCCATTTGAGAAACTTTATATATATATAATTATTTAGAATTAATATATGTAATTATTTAGAAATTACAATCAGTTATGATGCATTAGAACTGTTCTCTATGTGTTTATAATCATGCACAACTTAAAACAAGATTTATAAAGTATAATAAGTGGCAGACATAATGTGGGGTAAGTTCAGCATTCTTAATGTTTTATACTTTCATGCATAAGTGACAACAGTGCTCGAGAGATGAATCTGAATCGTTGTCATGCATGATTATGAGGTTTTATAAAGCCTTGTAGACATGACATTCTTAGAAAGCGTTACCAAAATGACATAACAATTGATTAACTGTGAAAAATGTTGCAGTAGTGTTTCAGTAGCTTACATCTGAAATCTGTTGTTTGTTGTGTTGCAGGGCTTATAAGACGATCGTTGAAGATGATCTGAAATTCCCACTGATTTATGGAGAGGGCAAAAAGGTAAGAAAAAAACATTTATTGCACTCGACACAAGGCCTTTTGTAGTGATTTCTAAATATTAAGATGCTGACAGTTTCTTAGTAATGATGTAATCGTAATGTCTGTTGCATAATCTTAGCGCTCACAGATTCGCAGGTTGTTCTGTTTTGCAGATTATTACAATTATGAGGCGTTTTTACATCTGCGAGTTGTTGTTGTGTCCGTCTGGGTTCAAATGAGACTCAACATTTTCATTATTCTCTGAGAGAACATGGTCATCATGTAATAATCCCTCATAAGTGGATTTTCTGAGAAGTGAATCACATCCTGAAACAATAACCTACGTTTCTGTGCGTGTGCGTGTGTGTCTTGACTATATGTGTGAACCTGCGTGAACGTGTGCTGGTAAACACAGGCTCGTGTCATGGCGACCATCGGAGTGACCCGTGGGCTGGGAGATCATGACCTGAAGGTGTACAACTCCAACATTTACATCAAGCCCTTCCTCTCCTGTGTCCCCGAGGTGAGCGTGTGTCGAGTCAGGAGCAGCTCTGCTCGTCAGCAGCGCTGCCTGAGGAGTCAACTCAGCAGCGCTGCTTCAGCCACCCTGGAGCCTTTCAGATACATTTGAACAGCTTTTGGGCTCCGGGCTTCACTTTGTTGGCTGGGTATCCACTTTCTTTCTCTCGAAGCTCTGTGTCTCAGAATATTCCATTTTGTAGGCTCGGATACAGTGCAAACAAAAACATTTAAAAAAAACCATCAACAAAGCATGGGAACTGAGTCACATATACATTTCTGTGGTATATTGTGCATGTAAATAACAGCCTATCATGCAAGTAATGGACAAACCTGCATATCCATATACATCTGAACATGAATTGGCATGTATGCACAAGCAGATACAGACGTACACCTGCATATTAAGTACATAAGACCTAAATCCATATGATTACACACAGCATACATGCACATGCACCATGCATGGATTCACATACATACACACGCATCTAAATGTCAACAATTAATGTTATATAACTGCTTCAACCCCCCACCCCCCCCCCCCCCTTTTTTTTCTTACTGTACAGTTTATGTTCATAATGTGACACAAAGACAGGTGTTCAGTTTCTCACTTTTTTTTTTTTTTTTGGGAAAGGTCCTGCCTTATTCCTCAGGAAAAGCATATTTTTTTCTGTTTAAGTCTATATTAAACTGTAGTTTACTTTTTCACGGGCATCCAGTAAGATTTTAGAGATCATAATACGACTTCTTCTGTCATTAATCCAAGATACAGTTTCAAAAACAAAACAAAACAAAACAAAAAAAAACAGTTTGTGTGCACTGAGAGGCTTATGCAAACATCACTTTTCTCCACAGACTTCATCAGGCCGGCTCATACACACACTTAGTGGCGACACCTTGTTTTTGTTTTGTGCCATTGTTTGAGTCCTCCTGCTGTTGAGAGGGCACTTTGTTAGTACGATATCTTGTTGTCTTCAGAGATCTTCTAACCTAAAATGACTCACTGTGGAGCCCTTAGTAAAGACATTGTTTTTGTTTTGTTTTGTTTAAACATGTATCTGTTTATTTCATAACTGAACCATCTCCTAAACTGAACACATGCCAGTATATAAAATAATAATAAAAAAATAAAATTTCAAAATAAATAGTGTCAGGATAAAAAGGACAAGTATTTATACACTGAAAATAAAATAAAATAAATAATAAAATGTAAAAGATAAAGTAAAATTTAAAAAAACAAATTAAAATAAAATAAGAAAACAGTTATGATTAAGAGTAGAGCACACATTCCTCACAATACATTAGTAATTTTACTCTAACTTCACACTTCTAGTGCCTCTTCAATGTCACAGTTTTTAACATTTTCCAAAAACATCTTCCAGCTTTTGTTCTAAAGCTCAGAGTTTATAGAGAGCCCATGTAATTTCAGATTAATCTGTAATAAATTAATCATTGTTAAATAAAATACCTGTCTTTTTCAACCAGTGGCCAAGAGAGGGCCAACTAACATTGTTCCAATACAGAGCAACTGAATAAATTGTTTTTTAAAATCTCTTCCACATAATTACCTCTGTCTTGTAAATATCTGAATACGTCTTTGTTTTCAAGTTAAAATCCCTCGGTTCTCTGTGTTGGGTTCATGTGTCCAGTGCTGTTAGATGTGCTGTCATTTTAAGCGTTTTCATGAAAGGTTACAAGTGCCCACAACCTTTTTTCAGTATCTTCTCAGTCATGGAGCACTTCTTATTTTTGTGTTATGGAGTTAAAATGCTCACTGCCTCTCTCGTTAGATTTTATTTCTCAGTTCCTGTTCGAGCACTTCTCACCTCAGCATCACATGAATAACAGGCTTCTGTCTCTTGAACTTGAACATATCACTCCTGTTGTAAGTCGCTCTAAATAAATGGTTCACAAAATGTGAATGAGCAGATTTACTACTGTAAATGGAGGTTATGCCCCTCGCATGCCAGCATACATCTGCTAATCTTTTCACTCAACACACAGGCACAAAACGTTGACTGACCTCTTTATGCAGAATAGCTTTATAAATCACGGCAGCATGACGAATAAAACACGATCAATAATATCTCTTTCTGTCACAGGTGAAGGTTTATAACGTGGATGAGAACAAACACGGCCCAGACGACGTCCTGGTCATGGGCACAGATGGATTGTGGGACGTGACGACGGATAGGGAAGTGGCAGATGCTGTTTCAGCCTACTTATCCTGCTGTGACCCCTCTGATCCCATGAGGTATGCAGTCTGACAAATAATCCTTTACATTAGGATTCTGTTCTGGCTATATGATCTGTCGTGTGAACATGATCAGGAAAAACTACAGGACATCTAATTTTTCTCTGTAGCTGTGGGATCAAGTGTTCTGTCTAAAACTGGAGAAAATAAAGGATTATTTTTATTAGTTATTATTATTATTATCATTATTTCATTATAAGTATTACTTTTACTTAATTATTTCATTTATTTTGTATACTCCTTCACTTAAAATACTGTAAAGTGCTAATTGACATTTGAGGCAGTGTGATTTGTTCTGTGTTTGGGGGAATTTGGAGGTAAGAACTAAATGGGGGAATGATTGAGGGTTAGAAAATAGAAAATTATATGCGTAGTGTGTGACTGTGTTCTTTGTGTTTCTCAGAATAGTCAAGTCAAGTCAAGTTTATTTATAAAGCACATTTAAAACAACCGAGGTTGACCAAAGTGCTGTACAGTAGAATAGTGAATATAAGAAATACATCAAGGTAAAACAGCAAGAGCAGCAGAGATAGACCAGAGAAATACCACCGAAGCACAAGTAGATAAATAGAGGAACAGATGAAATCTGAAACGCCAACAGACAAACAGAAAAATAAAAGAACAAACATAGTATAACAGAATAACATAACATAATACAGCAAAAAGCTGCTGTTTCATAAATCCACTGTAAAATAATGTCAGTGGTGAACTGTTGTACTCAGTTTGTCCACTAGGTGGAGACAAATACTTACTCTACAACATTCAGTTTATAGTGAAAGTATATTGTATAGTTAGTATATATACAGTATAGTATAAAATGAGTAACACTTTACATTAACTTGAACCCGCATTTTGTCATCTATAATAACACATTCTAATGTAGTTATGAACAGATACAAGGACACGTTTAAGTGTTTTCAACAATTGCAACTTGTCCTATCTTATTTTAAATATCTACTTACAAACCATTTATTAAATAATAATAGTAATAATAATAATGATTTATTTGTGTAGCACCTGTAAAAACTGAGTTTACAAAGTGCTTTGACAGACAAAGCAAAAGAGCAGGATACACCAGGGGCAAAACAACAACAGAAGGCTAACACAATAAGGCCAAACAGGAGTCCTAAAATAAAGCTAAATAAGACTAAATAAGGCCAAAGGCTAAATAAATAAGGCTCAAGCAAAGACACTAAAACATAGTAAGACAATACAAAACAGCAAAGTTAGAACTGGGAAACCAGAAAAACATGACAATAAGAATAAATAACATAAAGGGAGGAAATTTCAGAAACACAATCACTAACCACAATCACATAAAAGCATGTCTATAAAAAGGGGTTTTAGGAAGTGATTTAAAAGATGTCACTGATTCTGCAGCTGTTTCTCTTCTGTTTGCACTGTTAAAGGCTGCTGGTCATTCTCTGTGCTCCCGTCCCTTCACCTTCACCTTTAGTTACCTTTCAGTTGAATTAAGTCAGAAAGTAAAGGCACTGAAATAACTTATTCTGTGACTACTGTACAAAAACAAGCCTCATTTTGTTTGATATTCTTTGAGTGTGAGTCTGTATTTTGTGTGTGTTGTAGATCTTGGTATGGTGATGACTGTTTTCTCTGTTCTTGTTGTCACTCAGGTATACGCTGGCAGCTCAGGACCTGCTGATGAAGTCACGAGGAGTGCTGAAAGAGCGCGGCTGGCGGCTACCCAACGACAGACTGGGCTCAGGCGATGACATCACTGTGTTTGTCATCCCGCTGGCGGGGCACGAGTCAGAGACATGACGAGGTGCTGCAGCCACCGCTATGACTCAAGGGTCCTTCCAAACTCCCTGATCCCTGGACCGAGAAGCGGGAGGCCGGGAAGCGGCGCGGGAAAAACTAAAAAAACAAAAAAGAAAGCACCTTTGTCATAGAGACGACTCGGGTCAGAGCAGCACCTTCATCAACCCACTGTAGACTGGACCCAGTCCCCGCCGCGTCACGTCAACCCAGTCATGTAACAAAAGATTTCCAGTGACATCATAAGAGACGTCACACTCTTTCTCCCAGACCTGCTGTTTGTGACGGTTGCCAGTGAGAATTAAACCCTTGTAGTATTTTTGTTCCCTGTTTATGTTCAAGGCTGAACCGCTAATCAATCCTTTGAATGGATTGTTCATTTTCATGTCATGTCCTGAACGTATGGAGGACTGAAACTGACGAAAAATAAAGAAATAAATACATAAACATCTCAATAAATAAATTACATAACATGCACCAAAACTATTTAAAATAAATGTAGACCTTAATTAATTTATAAAACTTTGTAAAAACCTATTTGTTTTAACTTAAAAAAGTAAGTGCCCTGGCTGCCATAAAATTTCAAGTTGACTGAATTTGAAAAGACAAGTTGAGGTAATTTTGTCATGATTCAAAACAAATAAGCTTTTCTAGTCAAATCAGCTCGATATTAATTCAGTTGTACTTGAGAATAATGTTCAGTAAGTTTGACGCCATGACACACTTTGACAGACCCCTCATTTATATAATGAAGTAGAAATTCCTAAAGAAATGTAAAATTAAATTAAAAAAAGTTTGGGGGATTAAATAGGAGCAAAATGCAAAAAGAAAATACACAAATTTAAAAAAGAGTACATGAATAAATAAAATCTAATTAAAACTGAAATATCAATTTATCTCAGATTTTAGAAATGAATTTTCTACATTTATTTTCAGTATTATTTTTGGTGCATATTAATTTATCCATTAATTTGCATTTGGAAAATAATACATAAATAAATTTAAAAAATAATAAATTGATCATTTAAATGGAAAATGAAATGGGAAAGTAAATAAATCAGGGAATAAATACAATATTAAATAAATACAGTATGATATTAAAACAGAAATATCCATATATGTCACATTTTATAAATTAATCAATATTTAGATTTTTTTTTTTTTCAGTATTGTTTTTGGTGCATTAATTTATGTGTTCATCTCCAAGGGGAGAATAATACATAAATCATTTTTAAAATGAATAAATTAGTAAATAAATTGGCAACTGATACAACAGTGAATAAATACTGCATTAAAAATAAAACAGAAATATCAGTTTATATAATATTTTATAAATTAATGAATGCCTTTGGTGCATATTAATTCATTTATTGAGTTATTTATTTATTTATGTATTTATTTATTTATTTTTTTATTCTGGCAGTTTCAGTCCTCCATAATAAATGTGACTGTTTTGTAAAAAAAAAAAAAAAAAAAATCCTCCTGCAGTTTCACAATCACGCTGTATGTATATTTTAAAGGAGATTATAGTAGAAGGGAGGAAACCAAAGAGATGTCGTTGTGGCATGAGGATGGAAATCTGTAAAAAAAAAAAAATTAAAAAAACAAAACCAAAAAAAAAAAACCATAAAAGATAATCAAAAAAAATCATTAGATTAATGTCTGTACATTAAAGAAGCATGTAGGAAGTAAAAACAGAAGAATGGACCTTTTTGTTTTCAGCACTGGACCCAAACAGAATCAGTTGAGTCTTTCTTGCTGTACTTCCTTTCTTAACTGATGATGAATGAGTGACGACACCTTCGGCACTGTTGCACATGCTCCGTGGTAGCCTGTTGATTTGTGATCTTCTCTTTTTCTTGAATGTGCTCACAGATGATTTGTTTTAATTTTTTGACATTACAGCGAAGAGAACGGAGGGTTAAACTTGTGTTCAGTTTAAAAAAAACAATGAAGGAACGTGAACATTTGTCTGATTTAACTACATGTTTTTCATGATTTAGCCCTCGGAGGTGAAAGTGATTTGTTCTCGGTAAATGTCTCGGTATAATAAGATGTGACAAGCTTCACACATATGCCTTATTATTATGAGATGAAAGGGACTCCAGAGTTTTTTTCTTCAGATGCACTAAATTTGATCCTTGTAGAAGTGGCGAAGAACATTGTATGCCCTTAAATGTACCGTATACCTCTTTTGTACCATTTTTGTTATGATGTCATGTTGTTATTTAGATTATCCATATATATATTTTTAAAGACAACTTTGGTTGTAAGCAGTATCAGAAGTTTTATTTTTATGTTTCTATCCATTACTGTTTGTTTTAGACAGATGGTGTGAGCTACCAAAATGTGAGGTAGAGGGATAATAATGTGTACCAGTTTAGAAATAAATCTGATTTTTCCCATTTTGCTTTGCACGTGTCTTTAAACTCAGTTACATGTGTTTCTCAAAAGGAAATGAATCTTTGGTGTGGCCAACTAATGAGTCAGAGTCTCTCACTGATAATAAGAGTGTTTAACTAACAGGAAAGTCCAGTTCATAAATACACATGGCGTCACGTGAATTATTATTAATTGTTGTATTTTGTTGGCATCGGCTATATTTCCTTATTGTTGTGGATTTCACACACCCCATTTCTTACTTACTTTAACACAATAAATGATAGAGTTATTATTATAATATTTAAATATATAATATGTAGGTGAAGTGGTGCATTAATAGTTGCCAAAAATTGGCCTTTTGATGAAAATGAAAGAATACATAAATTACTATAGAAAATTATTAGGGGCCGGGCAGCCTAAGCTGCCAGGACCCTATTGTAATCCTGCATGTTCTTCTTTCTTCTTTGTTCTTCTTTCTTCTTTCTTTCTTTCTTTCTTCTTCCGAGGAAATCCTACTTCCCATGCACGAAAAATGACCAAACTTTGCACAAAGGTCCAGTCCCATGTCAGATTGCCTCAGCTGCAAAAACAGGCCAATAGTCCTGATGGTGGCGCTACAGCAAGCCTCTAAAGTTCAAAATTTTGAAAATTCATAATAAATCAACCATATGTGCTACAGATTTACAACTTTCACCACAATGTAGCCCCAATACTGAAGAAACTTTTGTACATTTAAACCTATTGCAAATTATGAAGTCCATCACTCTGTTTTTTTCAAAAACTGTAAAACTTATTAAACCTATCTCCTCCCACAATTTTTGCTCAATTGACACCAAACTTGCTACAGAGCATCTTCAGACTGTCCTACACAAACGATCCACACAGATTTTTGATTTATTGAAAATTGAGCCTACAGTGCATCAAAATGTTTGACTGTAAACGGTATTATAAACATATACTTGCAAATTCTTGCTAAATACATTTTCAATGTTCATGAAAAAAAAAATGACAAAATTTTAGAGTCATGGTAGATGATGTTTGGAAAATATCAGAATTTTATCTCAAAAACTGAATTTTTTACAGCATTTTGAATTTCGCTCTCATGCGAACAATTGGAGTCAATGCAAAAATGGCATTTTTAAACATCAGTTTTTCACTTTTGGAGCCAATAAATCATTGTTAAAAACTAATGACCAACATCTCCATGCTGTCTAGATGCAATTTGTGTATTTTGGGATTTTTGTCTCAATAACTGAATTTTTGACAGCCATTTGAAATCTGCCTTTACATGCTAACAGCTGCTGTCTTGCACACAGGTGACTGACTTAGTCAATTTGTGAAGCTACAAGTGGTGTTTCCATTTGCCAATTAGCTCAGTGAGATAGGGGATGGTTCTTGGTGTTGAAGGTTGTGAGTTCAAGCCTCAGTTTGTACAACATTTCCATATGAGAAATCTACCCAAACTTTTCACAAAGGTCCAGTCCCATGCCAGATGTCCTCAACTGGAAACACAAGACAATAGTCCTGATGGTGGCGCTACAGCAAACCTCTAAATTTCAAAACTTTGAAAATTCACAACAAATCAACCATATGTGCTACAGCTTTGGAACTTTCACTTTGAAATTTGCTTTTCCATGGCATGGATGGCTGCTGCCTGGCACCCTGATCCTTGGCTTAGTCAATTTGTGAAGCTACACATGAACTGTCACTTGCCAATTAGCTCAGTGAGATAAAAGATGGACTTCAGTGTCAGAAGTCGTGAGCTCGAGCCTCAGCTAAGGCAGGATGGACTTTCAAATGTGAAAGCCTTATGTTCAGGTATCATGCTATGTGGATTAGAGACTACTAAGATTTAAATAATTATGATTCAGGGAGTTTTGGGAAGAGACAAATACTCTTTATCAACACGTTTCCCTGTTATCCCTTGTCTCTTTTCCCTGTTTATTTGGCTTAGCTATCAGTCAATATGCAGAGTCTCTTGTGCCAGAAATTGTGAGTTCAAGCCTCAACTGATGTAAAATGCACATTAGAATGCCACCTTTTTTTCATCTTCCTACACTCTGCTTGTTGCTCAGAATTGCCTAATTTTGCCTAAAATTGCCCGGCCCCCGACCATTGCTGCGCAGCAGCTATAATTACACTTATAACACTAATATTTTATGTATTTCATATTACGTAGTCTATTCATGAAGAAATATATATATATATATATATTGTTTGTTTAAGTGTTTCTCAGGCAAAGAAACATGGAGTATGTTGTTCTACGCGGAACATTTGGGGTCTATTTGACTCCGTAACAAACTTCAATAACAAAAATACAAAAGACTTGAAGATGATGGTTCACCCCAAAAATGAAAATTCAGTCATTATCTACTCACCCTCATGCTGATTGAAGGTTGGGTTTAGTTTTTCAGTCCACAAAACACTGCTGGAGAGTTGGAGAATGTCCGGATTTATCTGAATGATGATCAGTTGTCAAAAACAAAACAAAACAATAAAAACACTGGAAAAAAACAGGAATGATTAAATGCTTCCATACTGCTCGACTGGTGTAAACCAAATCCCCTAAAGCCCCAACGTGTTGTCCTGAAAATAAAAGCCCACTGATCTGAAAATACACACTCTGGAGTTTGAGTTCAGTGACTGCCTGTCTCACTGTCTGCCAAATTCCATTTACAGTTTGTTCAGTTTGATTGTTATAAACATTTACATCTTCTACGAGATTATTAATGATTTCTTATGACTCATCAACAGACACTAACTCATTCAGAGAACATTCAGCATTAATCTGAACTCTGATTAATGAGAAACAGGCAAACAAAACAGAATCTCTGATCTGATGATCTCTGATAACATATCATGGTCATATTATGATTTATTACTGTAAACATATTACAGATTTCTCCTTTAACTAAACATTCTAATTGCAAGCAACCAGTGCATGAATTTTAAAGTTCTGGTTGTAAAAAATGCTTTAAAACATCTTGTGTAACAGTTTTCCACAATGTGCCGTTTTATTTATTTATTTATTTTTTAACATTGAATCAAAAGATCAGAAAGATGAACCACTGCTTCCTTCATGACAACATGGGCCTGGGAGTCGGGTCAGTATGGTGCTCACAGAAACACAGAATGGATCAGAAAAACACCAGGACTGGAGTGAATCTTGAAAACAAAAGCAGAGGCAGAAAGAATTTGCTCAATAAACTTAAGTGAGAATGAAAAATGCCTAGTCTGTTAGTCTTTATTTAGATCAGGGCTGCCCAAACTGGGGCGCCTGGACCAAAGTTGACTCGCCATAATGTTTGATTTGGCCCGCGAGATGTTTCTAGTTTTAATTAAAAAAAAAAAAAAAAAGATACAAATTGTTATTTATACTGTTTTATTTTTGTTTGTCATCTCCTTGTCTCTCTCACCTTTGATGTCTACCTTCACCTGCCTTGTCTAATAAAGACAAAAGCCCCCCCCCCCAAACTCTTTAAATAGGACCCCTGGTTATTAATCATTTTTCATAATCATTAGGTGTGTTTTTTTGGCTCATGGCCCAACAGCAAGTTTTAGTTTTGGCTCTTTAAGAGAAAAAGTTTGTCCACTCCTGATTTAGATATTACAAACAGTCCATGTTCCCTCACAAACAGCAGTGAGCACAAATTAAACCTGCCTGTTAGAATCCTGGAGCAGCTCTGATCCTCCATCAATCCAGAACAGGGTAAATATGACTATTGTAAGATAAAACTGTGAATTAAGACGGTTTAAAACAGTGTTTTACTTTAGAACTAGTTATGGGCCTTTTAATGTTTACTTAATGCTTGTTTATTAATTGGCCCCTAAAATATGAAAATAAAAGATTTACAAGTGAAAAAGAATAATAAAGAATAAAATAATACAACAGAATGATAAAGAAATAAAATATAGAAATAAAGGAGAATAAAATATTACTAACATTTAAAAAATATATAAAGAAACTCAGATATGTGATATCTGATGTTTGCTTTATTTAAAATCTTTAATAAATATATAAATATTTTTGTAATCCAGTTTTCTTTTCTTTTCATTTCTTCATAATGCTCTGTAAAGTTGGTGATATTGGCATGTGACCACGCAAAAGGCTTTTTTAAGCAGTGTCCACATTTCAAAGCGAACTGTCGCAGATTATCAGACAGATTTCTTTAATTAATTTATTTCATTCTTAATTTTTATATTGATTTTAGGTTGCCAACTTCACATCTGGTCAATAAAAACTAGCCTTTTGGCTAATTCAGGTATATTTATAGTAATATTTATTAATATGCACTGTCATCGGAAAATTATTTAATTTTAATGAATTAACCCCACCCCCCTGTCACCTGTCCAGCTGACATCCAATCACGTACCGGTTTTCGAGTAGTCGGCCCACGTCTCTTCCTCTATAATGAAGGTAAACGGGAAGTGATGGTGTCTTCGCCAGCGTGGGAAAAACGTCAAGTCTGTCCTCCGAAAAGACCAAATATCTCCGGATCCAGCCGATCATAATCTCCCTTCACGACAGGTGAGTTGGCAAAAGTCAGGTCTTCATTTCCCTTTTTGTCGTTTATTTCCTTCTTTCACAAACTTTTGGTGTTTGATTTTCTGTTTGACATGAACTGAACTGAACTGTTGTCAAGTCTAGAAAGGAACCCTAGATTTGTGCAACCCTCGTGAAATTTGTGCTTTGTTTCTTCATTGTGCACCTTTTATATTAAATGTGAGAGCGCTGTGGTTTAATAAATATTGTAGCTTTACGGACAGTCTCTTAACTTTGTTGGCGAGTTGATTTACTCTTTGGGATAAAAACTAAACAGAACCCACAGATCCTAATTTGATGTGTTTCAGTGAAGAGGTACTACTCGGTCCAAATTTTGAGATACTGAACTGAACAAACTGAGTTCTTTTTGCTGTTTATTGCTGAAGACCTGAAAAGTTGTGTTTTTATGATGAACTCTGAAGAGTTTCAGGGAATATTTATTTTGAACTTCCCTGAAAATGACTTTCTCTCTCTTTACTCTTGTTGAATTGTTTTTTTTTATCATTGTCCTGTCAACACACTGGTTTATACTGAACTGAACTGCATTGTCACCCTGATTATTTGCTGTGATTATTTGTGTGCTGTTGTTCTGGTGGTTCATTTTTATGACGGAGTGTATTCATACATCCATATGAGGGAATGACTTCTGAACTGAGATGAACTCTGGCTGGCACCATTTAAAAACAATGATGAAATATTTGGCTGACAATCAGTGCATCATAGTGATTTTTCCAAAATGTTGAGCAAGGGGGAAGTAATGAATGACAAGTACTTAAAACTACCCTGATCTAAATGTCTTTTCATAGATTAGGCCTCATTCAACAGAGTTTTTCTCAGTTTTAAATCTAGTTACCCACATCCATCTTTTTAGACGTGTTTTCTTGTATCATTCCAGTCTACTTACCTACATTTTCTATTCTTTCAGATGATCTGTGCTGCAGACTGTCGTCACTAACATGGAATTGATCGGCTCAGTTCATCACTCCAGAATCTTTTGGGCCTCTTGACTTTTTCAGCAGTTGTCACAGGTAGTTTATTTTTAATACTATGAAACACAAGGTTATGAGACATTTCTGAAAATAATTACTATTCTTGTGGTTGGTGGTATTTTCAAATCCTTGATGTGCATTCTGTGTATAGGCGATGCTTATTTCTTAATTCAGGTTTATTGTAAACATTTTTAGCTCTATTTTCATTTTTTTAATGCGTAGTTATTAAAAACACTGGTTAAAGTTTATGGTTTCATTGCCATTTCAATTGGGGCAATAAAGTAAAATATAATGCCTCCATTACTTGTCACAAATGTTAACCACTTTTGAGAGACACACACACACACACACACACACACACACACACACACACACACACACACACACACACACACACACACACACACACTACTGTGCAAAGGTTTTAGGCAGGTGTGAAGAAATGCTGTAAAGTAAGAATACTTTCAAAAATATGAAATGTAATTGTTTATTTTTTATCAATTTATAAAATGCATAGTGACCAAAGAAAAATCTAAATCAAATCAATATTTGGTGTGACCACCCTTTGCCTTCAAAACAGCATCAGTTCTTCTTGGTACACTTGGTACACAGATCCTCTGTGGATGTCGGCTGCCTCAGATCCTTCTGTCTCTTCATGTGATCCCAGACAGACTCCATGATGTTGAGATCAGGGCTCTGTGTGGGTCATACATCACTTCCAGGGCTTCTTGTTCTTCTTTATGCTGAAGATAGTTCCTAATGACATCGGCTGTATGTTTGGGGTCATTGTCCTGCTGCAGAATAAATTTTGGGGTCAATGAGACGCCTCCCTGATGGTACTGCATGATGGATAAGTGTCTGCCTGTATTTCTCAGCATTGAGGACACCATTAATCCTGAACCAAATCCCCAACTCCTTTCGCAGAAGTGCAGCCCCAAACTTGTAAGGAACCTCCACTATGCTTCACTGTTGCCTGCAGACACTCATTATTGTTCTGCTCTCCAGCCCTTCAGCAAACAAACTGCCTTCTGCTACAGACAAATATTTCAAATTTTGACTCATCAGTCCAGAGCACCTGCTGCCATTTTTCTGCACCCCACTTCCTCTGTTTTCATGCATAGTAGAGTCACTTGGCCTTGTTTCCACGTTGGCGGTTTGACTTTTTGGCCACAATTCTTCCATGAAGGCCACTTCTGGCCAGACTTCTCCTCCAGACAGGAAATGGTTATACTGGGTCGCACTGGTTTCTGCTAGATCTCAGCTGATGGCACTGCTGGACATCTTCAATTTTGAAGGGAAGTGAGCATAATGTGTCTTTCATCTGCTGCACTAAGTTTCCTTGGCCGACCTCTGCATCTGTGGTCCTCAACATTGCCCGTTTCTTTGTGCTTCTTCAAAAGAGCTTGAACAGCACATCTTGAAACCCCAGTCTGCTTTGAAATCTTTGTCTGGGAGAGACCTTGTTGATGCAGTGTAACTACCTTGTGTCTTGTCATGGTGTCTGACCTGTGACATCAGTCTTCCACAACCTCACCTTGGTAGCAGAGTTTGGCTGTTCCTCACCCAGTTTTAAGCCTCCTACACAGCTGATTCTGTTTCAATTAATGACGTTGTTTCAACCTAATATGAAATTGATGATCATTAGCACCTGTTTGTTATAATTGGTTAATCATACACCTGACTGCAATCCCACAAATCCCTGACTTTGTGCAAGTGTACCTGGAAGAACTGATGCTGTTTTGAAGGGAAGGGTGGTCACACCAAATATTGATTTGATTTAGATTTTTCTTCTTTGCAATTTATGAATTGATTAAAAATAAACAATTAAATTTTATATTTTTGAAAGTATTCTTACTTTACAGCATTTCTTCACACCTGCTGAAAACTTTTGCACAGTACTGTATATACAGATATTTGCTGCAACTTCACTCGCTATCATTTAACTTTTAGTCTGTACTGCACCATCGGCTTGAATTTATATACGTTGCTTGACTTTTGAATTTTACTTGAATAGTTATACATTTTAGCTTCCCTTATATAATTTTATTTTCTATTCTTAACCACCGTGATTTCATGTTTGGTTCTAACTCTCTGTGCTATTTGTCCTCATGCCTCGAGCCCTGGGGCAATGAGGGTCAATTAAAAGTTTCTCTTAATATTCACAAACTTAGTTCTCAGTTTCTTCATGTTATAGCTAATCAAAGTAAATTATTAAGTGCTTCATGGATATGGAAATGTTGAGCAAGGGTGGAGGTAATGAATGACAACCACTCAAACTACTATGATCTAAACATGTTTTCATAGACGAGGCCTCATTCAACAGAGTTTTTCTCACAATTAGGAATGTAGTTACCCACATTCATCTTTTTTAGACATGTTGTCTTATATTCTTTCAGTCTGCTGAACTACATTTTCTGTTCTTTCAGTTGATCTGTGCTGCAGACTGTCGTCACTGACAAACAGCCCGACTCTGGCCGCTTCTCTTCTCAGCAGCTGTCACAGGTAGGCTGTTTTTAATACTGTGAAACACAGGGTTATTAAACTTTCTGAAAATAATTACTAATATTGTGGTTGTCATTATTTTCAAACCTTCAAATGTGTTCTGTGTATAGTCAATCCTTATTCCTTAATTCAGGTTTATTATATACATGTGTTTTGTTCTATTTGCTATTTATAAATCATAGTTATTTATAATTATTGAAAATACTAGTTAAAGTTTATGGTTTCATTGCCCTGATATCATTTGGGACAAAGTAAAATATAATTCCTCCATTACTTGTCATAACCACTTTTGAGGGATCAAAGAATATCAGCTGATATATTTCATGTAATTATAGAAGACAAAGATGAAATAATGATGTGGAAGGCAGAATATTAAACAATATTTTAATATATATATATAATATATATATATATGTATATGTGTGTGTGTATATTTATAGTATGTAAATATATTATGTATATTTGTGTATGTATGATGTATTATATGTATGTTGTATGTATTAATTTGTATAGTTGTGTGTATAATATCGCTGTACTTTACTCACTATCATTTAACCTTTACACTGTACTGCACTATTGGCTTTAATTCAAGTATATTGCTTGACTTTTGAATTTTATTTAGTGTTACACATTTTAGCTTCCCTTATGTAATTTTATTTTCAGTTCTTAACAACCACTGATTTCATGTTTAGTTGTAACTCTCTGTCCTATATGTCCTAAAGGGATAGTTCACCCAAAAATGAAAATTGAGTCATTATCTACTTGCCCTCATGCTGTTAGAAGGCCAGATTTAGTTTTTTTTTTTTAGTCCACAAAACACTGCTGGAGTTTCACAGGAAAACAGTGTTGCAGAATCTCCCAAAAAGTTGAAGTCAATGGTGACCAGGTTTCAAATGTAAAAAACAGAAAAAAAAAACATGAAATCCATACTGCTTGACTAGTGTAATCCAAGTCCCATAAAGGCCTGACATGCCAACTGACTTTAAAAAAAAAAAAGTTATTTGCATCGTGTTTTTAGCTTAAATCCTCACTGTAGATCCTTCAGCTTGGAGCCATGTTCATGTGCACGTTCACACTGTCTGAATGGGTGTGTGAGGTGTGACGATGTGCAAACAGCATGTTGGGACTTTAGGAAACTGGAAACAGAAAACTGGTCACCATTCACTGAGATTGTTTGGGACATTCTACAACACTGTTTTCCTGTGAAACTCCAGCAGTAACAAAAATAAACCCAACCCTCAATCAGCATGAGGGTGAGAGATAATGACTGAATTTTCTTTTTTTTTAGTGAACTGTCCTTTATTGTTGCTGAACGTTTGCCCTCGGGGCAGTGGGGGTCAATTAAAAGATCCTCTTAATATACATTAACTTTGTTCTCAGTTCTTCACGTTAAAGCTAATCAAAGTCAGTAATAATAAAGTGCTTCAAGGACAAAACAAAATAATAATGAAATTTCATTTCACTGAATAATATTAATTTAATTATTTGTTTATTAGATATTTAGATATACCTAACATTCTGTCATTGTAACAAATGTTACCAGTCATAATTATCAAAGACAACATGATATAAATATATAATAGGTTGCAAATAATCAACATTTACATGACAATCTGTAAATCTGCATGTTAATCTCTTTAAGAATGACACTGTACATCTTGTAAATTAAGCAAACATTTATTTACATTTCAAGAGACTAAGTTTTGAAATGTATCAGTTTTTTTTCATTCAGTATTTTATTTCAGTCATGTAAATTTTTCACACTGGCATCAGTTACCATGGTAACTGACCCAGAATTTAACTTAACAAATGCTAAATTGTGTCCTTTGGGGGATGTACAAAAGGTGTTTGCTGTCCTGACAGTGAAGTTGTCTGAGAGTAGAGTCTGCTGACATTTACCATATCATTACTTCATTCTAACTGCTTTGTATCATTGGGTCTATGTCCATTATTTCTGTCTTGTTAACGCATATTGCTGGTTAAAGTTTGTCACGAAATAAAGAACTCTTAAAAAGTCACATGTCATTGTCATCAGCAATGTACTTTCATTAAAGAAGAAGGTGATTGATATGTATTGAGTTGTTGCTGCTCGTTAGAGTGCTGCCATTGTTGTTAGGGTGAATATTCACCTGTGACAGGTGAGTCATGTAAGCAGGGAAAGAAAACATTGAAAGAACATTGAGACATTACAAAACTTATTGTATTGAAGACAAGCAATTTAAATGTTATTGCATTTATTAACAGCATACAGTGTGCATTCCAGCAGAGAAAATGCAGATTATTTACAGATTATCATGTAATGTTGATTGTAGACAGACTATTAAGGGTATATTTTATATGTTGTCTTGAATAATTGTGATGTTGGTTATACAACAAATAACTACACATGTAAAGTGGATACAAATAGACAAGTATTAAATAATATGAACCATTAAAATCAGATGTTACTTGATGAAATGTGGGGATATAAAATATAAAGCAATTGTGAACTTTGATTTTTGACTGTTATTGAAGAGTCAGGAAACACGACACGACACGACACGACACGACACGACACGGGCCGCCGGCGCTCCTGTGCCCGGCTGCGTCTGACGGGCGCCCGACCTTCGCCCGACGGTCGGCTCGGCCGGCGCTCCTGTGCCCGGCTGGCGTCTGGCGGGCGCCCGACCTTCGCCTCGACGGATTTCTGAGGGGGCGTGGCAGTGGTATGGTATAGAATTTTGATTTTCGCTATGAAACACAAAATTGATATAACTTTAGTATAAATTACCTGATCTTCATCAAACTTCACATGTTTGATAACAGTCTCCCTCTTAACACATCTACGTGACCACATATCACAGTAGTCATAGCGCCACCTACTGGCAACAAGAAATTACATGTTTTAGACTTTGACATGCTCCTCCAAGCAGGTTGGCCATATCAACTCAAATCTGGTCAGAAAGACCTTAAGACCATTGTAATGCTATATTGTGAAGGTCTTGACATATTGTCAAACGGTGTTGCCATGACGGCACGGCGTGGTCAGTGTTTCGCCAAAACACAGGAAGTTGCATTAACTTCTATTTACCTGGTCAAATCTGCCTGAAACTTCACATATTCAGTAGTTATCCAGGCCTGAACTTATGATATAAGTTTTATTGATGGGAGTGGCCAAATGGCTTGGTCACGCCCCTTTAAGTGCAGTCCTGGTGGCATGTTGGGTGTCTGACCTCGCTGCCACCGTCACAGCTCAGCCTGCACCTCCTGGGGTCCCCCAGTGGCTGTTGGGTGCCCAACCTTGCTGCGACCAAGAATGGAAGGCGTGGCCGTGGCGTGATGTGGAATTCTGATGTATCGCCATGAAACACGAAATTGTTATAACTTTAGTATAAATGATCCGATCTGCACCAAACTTCACATGTTTGATGACAGTCTCGCCCTGAACACATCTACATGACAATATTCCACAATAGTCATAGCGCCACCAACTGGTAACAGGAAATGACATGTTTTAGACTTTAACATGCTCCTCTAAGCAGGCTGACAATATCAATCGGCATGGGGATGAGTAGATAATGACTGAACCTCTGAGACCTGAAGCTGACTTCTGAAACTCGTCATTACTTCAAAATTACATTTATCAACAGTTCTCATGAAATCAGGAAAATCCTGACCTCTCAAGCTGATGAAGCAATGTACTGTTAAAAGGCATCAAAGACCTCCAGGACACCAGACAGACATTAGGGTTAAAAGAATCTGCAGGCACTTACAGTCATAATTAAACTGACTATAGGGTGAGAACATCTTGTATAATGTTGACATAATGGGAAGAAGCACGAAACTTTCTGTGCTGGTTAAAGAAAAAAGAAAATGTACATATATTTGCACTGTCCCGTCCAAATAAACAAATAAAGTAAAGTAAAAAAATAATAATGTTACTTAAGCATAAATAGTCAAGTATTACCAGTAAAATATACTTTTAAGTGATATATATCAACTTGAATTGAACCAAACCAGAGGACGGGGACTTGAGTCACATGACTTGACTTCAGTCAGACTTAAGTAGCAGTCATGTAGGGGTCCAATCCAAAAATAATTGAGATTGGTTGCCACAAAATGTCAAACATCAACAAGATTTTAAGTGTGTCAACAGGCTGAAACAGTTTAAAATAAAACTAAATTCTTCATGATCAGTGTCTTTTAGGGCTGCAACTAATGATTATTTTCATTATTGATTATTTTCTCAATAATCAATTAGATGTTTGGTCTATAAAATGTCAGAAATTTGTGAAAAATGTTCAGTGTTTCCCAAAGCCAAAGATGATGTCCTTGTTTTGTCCACATTTAAGGATGTTCTACTTTCCGTTACTTTTGGATTACCTCAATAACAATATGGTGAGATTGTTTAGTCTAATATAGTTTATAGGGCTGCAACTAATAATTATTATTATCATCGATTAATCAGCCGATTATTTTCTCAATTAATCAATTATTTGTTTGGTCCATGAAATGTCATAAAATGGTGAAAAATGTTTAGTCCAAGATGACATCCTTAAATGTCAAAAATATTCAGTTTGCTAGAGAGAAGTAAAAGAAACGAGATTATTTAAGAAGATGAAATCAGAGAATTTAGATTTTTTTCATTAAAAATGACTCAAACCAATCAATTGATTATCAGAATAGGTGGCAGTTGATTTAATAATAAATCAATTAATTGTTGCAGCTCTACTGTCTTTAAACTGATTTAAATGTGGAAACTGCGGGGGATCATCAGTTTGGAATGACTTGACTTGTGACTTGATTTGACTTGCTTGATTCTCACCACTTGCTTGAGACTTGCAGACTTGTTAATGACTTATGACCTTTAATCACTAAACTACTATGAGCTATAGTTGAAAATTAAAGTAGTAGAGTCCAGAAATGGGCCACATTATTTCCCTCTGAGATTTTGTGAAGTAAAATACAAGAAACTCAAGATTACTTCTCACCACTGCTAATTATTCAGTCTGGTTTCATGTTATAAAATGAATCTTTTCTTGCCAGTTTGTTGGTTAGACTGATGAGACAGACCATATTATTTTATATTTATTAATATCCTTTTATTCATATTTAAGATAAATCACACAGGTCTACATCACACCTGACAGCTGATGTGAAGTGAATGGTTCTTTTTTCTTCTGTTTTTGTTTTTGTTTTGTTTTTTCCAGAGGGGAACACAGTGGTGAGCTGGGCTCCACACCCATGATCCCTCCTGTTGCACGAGTCTTCTTGTACTACGGATGATGTCATCTTTGACCAGGGAGGGGAGGAGGGACCTCGGTGACTCCACACGGCTGCAGTAGCTCCGTCAAGGTGCTTAGAAGAAACCAAGACAACACCGGAAATACAAGCATTGCCTTTCAAAATTAGTGGGATACGTTAATGTCGCTTAAGTGAAAGAAAAAAGAGAGATATGAGTATACAAAGAAAAATTATTATGTTTAAGTGTTTAATATCAATGATGAATTAATATCAATTATGCCATTGCAGATAGCTACATCCCTTTATATAATCAATTATTAATCATTTGGGTTTGTAAATCATTACTGAATTAAATGCTTTTTTCTTTTGATATTGATGGACAAACACAAGGCAAGCATTTATAAGAGAAAAGAAATTTACAAAAAAAAAAAAATTACATCGCATTGGAAAAAGAGGAAATAGATTCATATTCCCACAAATAACATCACATTTAGCTCCAAAAAGTACAACTGTATTATACTGTATTTTAATACTGCTACTGTATAATGTCACAGGGTCACAACGGTAAATTAAAGGGCTATTGCAACAAGAAAATCTTATAAAGTAAAGCGAGGACAGGGGAGGAATTAAACGTGGGACAGCATGATTAATATCAAGATCGATTTTGGCCTGTCTAGCAGTATCGGTATCGCCATATATTAGCTGATAAATATGTGACTTGACAGATATGTCAAATCATTTCATTTGAACTGCCAGACAAATGATGTATAAAAGTCAAAGCATGTATGTGAAGTTTTTGATGAACTTTACTGGGGAAAAACTCAATGAAACATTTGAAGATTCAGAACGGTTCTTTGCTTTTGATGTAATTGTGATGTCATATAATTAAAAAAAACAAAAAAAAAAAAAAAATTCAAACAGAAAATTGAAAGATATAAAACACAACTCACAAGTGTGGGGGAGAGGGACCGTGCACCGACCTGGCCCTTTTATTTTGAAAGTCCCAAACGGAAGTTGTCGCCCGTTAGCCTAGCCGTTAGCTTGTCGCTGGTGTCGGTGGGAGGATCCTGCTCGCCTGCCCCGTTTCTCAGCACCCTCTCTGTAAAATTAGCGAATACTGCAGCAAGAAGTGAGTGTGTGTGTTCGGTGTGTGTGTCACGATCGAGAGGCGAGAGGACAGCGGGGATTAATATTTATTAAAAAGCTCTCATCTGGCTGCTAACAGGTAATTATGAAGCGGAGGCTGCAGTTATGGGTCTAATTATGGCTCACTTACTTGTCTGAGAGAACAAGGTGGTGTCTTGTCCTCACATTAAACATTTCGTCTTTATTTTTGTCGTGTACAGGTAGTTTAATCTCGAGGTTATTATGAAGTAGTTCTGTCCTGTGTGGCTGTCAGTTGTCAGGGCGTGTGTCTGTACAACTGTTGATAGCTTCATTGTTGGTAGTTTCAAAGTCAAAGCAGCAGCTGATCGGCTCCTGTTGGTGTCTTTCAGTCTGTCCAACTGCTGCGACCTCAATAAGAGATCTCCTGATGAGCCATTTCTATTCCTGGGAACACTTCATTTCCTCATTATCAACACTCACATTTATGACAGGGTGGCGTTTGAACTGCCAGCAATCATTTTCAAACACAACAACACCTAGTTGGGGGGGTGAAATATGAGAATATAGGGGTGAGTTATGTGGGCTGAAGTTGGTGAAATATGTTGAACACGGATCTGAATTAATGTGGCAGCTTTTAATGTGATTTTAAATTAAGGGGATCCCATTTATGATAACTTATGATCATCCTCCTACATTTGTTCAAATGTATTGGGGAAACCGACATGCATACAAGAATATATTCTTTACACACTTCCCAGATGGATGTTGACAGCAAAACTGAAACAATTAGTCAATTAATCGATTGCTCAATTGGCAGAAATTACCAACAGCTTTTAGAAGGGGTGCAGCTAACTGTTATTTTCATTGTCGATTAATTTGTTGATCATTTTCTTGATTAATCGATTAGTTGTTTGGGTTCATAAAATCAGAAAGTGATGTCCTCAAATGTCTTGTTTTGTCCACCAACCCAAGATATTCATTTCACTATTTTCATGGGGCTAAAGGCACCAGAAAATATTCACATTTGCACAGATGAAATCAGAGAATTTTGACTTTTTATTTGCTTAAAAAATACGGATTGATTATCAAAATAGTTGGCTATTTAACGTAATAGACAATTTATCGATTTGTCAACTAATTGTGAAGCTCTGTTTTTTCATCATTTTCTGACATTTTATGGACCAAACAACTAATTTTTTAATCAAGCAATAATAAAGAGATTAATTGACAGTAAAGTAAATATTTTAGTGTGGTCAAAAATGACTTTTTGAGGATGTCATCTTTTGGTTTGGAAAACACTGATTAACAATTCATCATTTTATGGACCAAACAACTAATTATGACATTCATGCTAAATAAATTCTTGATACACTTGGGAGATAGATGTTGTCAAGTGCTGAAACAGTTAGTGAAATGTGAAGGAGATTTTTCCACTATTTTGTGACATTTTGTGAACTTAACAAAAAAAAAAAAGAAAATTAAACATGAATTGACATAATAATCAATAATGAATATTCTTGCAGCCATGAAAACTGGAAACAAATTATTCAAAATATGTTTGAAATACATTCATTAGTATGATCAACTTCACTACCAAGGATGTTTATTACAGTTATCGATTAATATTTGATGAATTGATGAATTGTTTTGATTATAAAATGTCAGTAAATAGTGAATAATGTACATTATAATTTCACAGAGCATAAAGTGATGTCTTCATATTGCTTTGTTGGTCCAATTGACAGATGTCGTTGATTCAATTTATGTTCATCAACAAATCAGTTTATTGACTAATTGTTCATCGTGTATATAGTGGTTTAGAGCTGAATTAATCAGTGGATCAACAGAAAATCTGCAAAATTGAGGGGTGTGGGGGCAAAAAATGCCCAAATGTCTACTGGTTCGATCTTCTTAGTCATGAAAAATTGTTGTTAATTTAGTGTTTTATGTTAGAAAACTGAATATCTTTGGCTTTTGGACAGCTGGTCAGACAAAACAAGCAGTTAAATGTGCCATTTTGTCCTTGTGAAATTGTGATGGTCATTTTAAACGACTTTCTGACATTACAGACCAAGTGATCGATCATGAAAATAATCATTAGTTGCAGCTCTAGACTACATGGCAGTGTGTTTGTCCCCGGAGGGGCACAAGTGTACAGGCTCAGGAGATCTGGTGGGGTCCTCTCAGCCAACCAGTCAGCCCCGTTTGTCTGCTCCTGACCTGAGTTATTGACCAGAAGTGAGTCATAAGGTGTCGGTTCTCTCAGAGCCATGTGTAGGTGTATCCTCTGCCTCTGTCTTTGGTTTTGGAGATCACGCTCTGCCTGTCACCAGCTGACTCGACTCGCTCGTCTTGCCCTACTTCCTCTCAATAAGCTTAAGGAACAGGAGTATCCGTGAGTGTCCTCCTTTAGTGTGCAATTTATATTTATATATTTATTTATAGATTCATGGCTGTTTAACGGAAGCCATGAAGGTGACCAGGCTGCGGGTCATTAATTTGAAAACTGGCCAGCCAATAAGATGATTAGACAAGCTCCAGTTTGTGAGGCTCTTCTGATTGGCCCAGTCATAGTGTAGAGAATGCCATAACAACCTGAATTTAAAGGAATAGTTTGACAATTACGCTTATTTGCTTTCTTGCAGGGAGATAAGAGGATTGATACCACTTTCATGTCTGAACGGTAAATGTGAAGTTAAGCTTAGCTTAGCATAAAGATTTTAAACAGGGGGAAACAGTTAATCTGGCTCTGTTTAAAGTTAACTAAATCCATCCACTAGCACCTGTAAAGTTCACATGTTGACACTTATTATATTATTTATTTATTTACTTATTATATGATATTATTTTATAATATTTTGTTTGTTTAACTCATTCAAACCTGAAGTGTAAAATGAGGAGTTGCAGTTTTATGGTGGTTTATTGTGGATGTATTAAGAGAGCTGGATGCAGTGCTGCCATTTACCTTGCTAATAATTTGCACTAGTGGCTACTCACAGTACTGTAACAAAAAATTCTCTGTGGCCTATAAACATTTATCCCATAGACCATCATTACAAAAAGCGACGTCTGTTGAACTAATAACAGGATACCTACAACCTCAAAGGTCAGTTGTGACTCTTTGTATTATGAATTTTTTCTCCCGTCGACTGAATTTAACCAGTCACAGTTTTTGTCTACAATAACTTCCAGGCAGACAACCACTGTGTCAAGTGCATTCAGTTTAAGGGCATAAACATGTTTATTGTTTTTTAATGATGTTATTGAAAAGTGTACATATCCCATTCATCTAAAATGCATGCTTTATGCTTTCATATCTCATTCATAACAACACCACAACAACATTACGTTTGAGACGTAATTTATCTTTGGGGCCACAGAAATTGAAGGCTTGAGCTTCCCCAAAACTAGTTCTAACTTTGCCTGGGAAAGTGTAACATGGGCTCATTTGATCTGATTTCACGGAGAACCACCCTGGTGGCAGGTGTTAAGAATAACTATATAGAAAAAGACAGTTTTCCTGTGGTTGGTCTTGTTTGCTTCTTTAGGTCATGTAGAGGCATCAGTATTAAATTGAGACTGTTTCATAACCAGTTAAAACTTCTTGTAGTATATTTAATATAAAAACGTAAAAAAAATCTTTTATTTTCAGTTCATTTGAAAAATTAAAATTCAGATTTTTTTCCCCCTCTGTATGCATAAATAGGTCATTGTCCTCAAGAGACCTTACAGGAGATGTCATACCTGATTTTATGTCATGGGCTGGCTGGCTGTTGGGAGGGTATTTTAACATTTCCATGGGTGTACCAGTAAAGTCATGACTCAGGGAGACTAAGGAGCTGGTGTGTTTGTTACATATGCCCAAAGAATGTGAGAGGCTCAGCTGATCTGCTGTGTATATTCCTGCTGTTGTGTAAGAGAGCTCAGCAGCCCTCACATTTCAATTTTATACACTTGAGTCCACAGCTTATACTCAGGAATCTCAGCATTATATCCAACACTTGATCTGAAACAGACGCCTGAAGCTTCCTTGTTTGATTAGTTTTTTGAGTACTCATCCCACGTCAGAGCTTTCATGTCATCTGACGTCTGTTTGCTCCTGTCAGATTTAGTCAGATAAAACATTTTTATGTCAGGTTAAAGGTGGTGTAGACAGACGGTGTCGTGGGCTGTCTGCTCTCAGCGACAGCTTCTGCCAGTTTATGAACTTTGGCCCATTTCTCAGACAGACATACTCGAGGAAGTGAGGCAGCTTCTTGCCTGCTCTTAGGTCTTAAAGCAGCCTGTTAGCTTGTGACTCTGGAGAAAAAGATTTATAAAAACACTAATGCCTTATTAAGTCAAATCAGTTTTATTTATATAGCGCCAAACCATGACAGAAGGTATTTCAGGGAATTTTTCATATTGTTTGAGCATGTCTGGATTGTACTCTTTATATTATTTACACAGACATGACAGTTCCAACCAACAGCAAGCACTAAGGTGACAGTGATGAGGAAAAACTTCCTTTTAAATTTCCATGAAGTCGAAATTGATGTTTAAGTGTTTTATAACATATATATTGCCCCATATGTCAACTACATGTCTGTAACTTGCCCAATAATTACAAAGATGTCATTTTGTAGGTATTTTCTGGTACTTTTAGGGATAATTTTCACTTGTACTTTTTCCTGGAAAACGAATAAAGAAATGATGATGACTCATCCTGCACCCTGGGGATATAGGCCTACTAAATTTGCATGTATGATGAAACCCTTTCTCGGTTTCTTTCTTAAGATGCAGTCCAGGGTTTGAATTACACAGTAGCTTTTGGGGGAGCCCTATTTTCTAGTGTGCACTGCATGTCACATGCTCATGCATACATGGAACTGTGCAGCGGCAGCGGTCAATTGTAGGATTACTGTGAAAAACATTCTGACAGTTGCAGTAATACTGTCATTAACATTTTATAGAGGATAAATAACAATAGCATAAGGTTACAGTATCCAAATCAAATAAGATTTAAAAGGAAAAAAATCCAAATCAGTAGGGGGACACACAACATTATTATTTATTTCAGGAACCTCATTATACATAAATATAAAATATAACCCATGATGCAAAAGTGGACAATGTTTTAGAGCTCAGTAGGCTTTAAGGGGAGCCTGTGCCCAGGCTCAGTTACCTTCCAGTGAACATGGTCGGTCACTGGGATGAATGTAGTCTCTGAAACCAGCAGAGAATACAGGATCAAGGGTGTTTATAGTCCTTTCCTGATGGAAAGGTAGCTTTAGTTGTTGCTTGTTGCAGTAGTGAACTGCTAACTGCTGTTAGCTCGGTAAGCTGTGGTTCAGCCCCGGGATGCCTGGAGCCAAACCTGGCAGGAAAACCAAACATGTAAGCAATGAGCGCTCTGCAAGCTATTTAATGAAAGCTTGGCAGAAAGAGGCAGAAACCTTGAGAATATAGTTGTAGCTGGGGTGCCAAACATTCTGGAGGCCATTCATGTAAAAATCACGTACATAAAGTACATTAAAGGTCATTTTTTACTCTGCTGTAAAATGAAGTTTGCATTGTTCCATAGAGATTTAGGCTAGACTTGTAAAGTCTGGGTGAATGTTTATCTGTCAAACAGCTCCAGCCTTGGTTTTATTCCTCTGTTAGTTATGAAGCTTTGATCTACAACCACGGTTTGACTGGCCGCCTTGAAAACTCCCAGCTCTCAAAACCCAGAAAATAACTTTTCAATGTTGATATCAACTGATCTGTAATGCTGGTTTGTAGTGCTTCAAAGAAAGAGGTGCAGCCTGGGAAGCCTGTTAGACGAGCCAAAAAAATCATACTCAGACTAATTTCCTGCAATAGTAGTTCTTGTTTGCAGGACCTCAGCGGAGAAAAGTCATCATCCTCCCATAAACAACAGGTCCTTTATTGGCTGGATGTTTGTCTATGTTCAGCATCGTTGTTGATTTTAAAGTCATATGAGGATTGAGAGGCAGCTCTCCCTCATTGGTCGGGGTCACGCTCTCCTCTGTGCTAACTCACTGCTCAGCATGTTGCGTAACTGCTGTTGGCCCCTAAGCCCCAGGAAACCTCCTTAGAGAAAGACAGAGGTGGTGTGTTCATTAACCCGGGGCATTGCTCAAATAGTTGTAGGAAGTAATGGTGTTTTGCTTTCCTTATATTTTAATGGCTCCTCGTGTTGTGTTTGGATCAAGTTTTATGCGTGCTTGCCAGTATCACTTTACACCTTGTCTTCTTCATTGCATAACAGCAAAGTGAACTCACATACTGGGACGACTTCCAGACTTTACTTATTTCTGCTAATTTTGGTCTGTAACTGTATTTACTATTAAATTCACCATGAATAAATCTGTGGATTACTTTTCAATAAATCGTAAACACACAAAAATAGTGAAAAATGTTTGCTGTTTCCTTGATCACAAGCTGACGTCTTCAGTTTACTTGGTTTGTCTGACCAATGGTTCAAGACAACTAAGTGTGAAGTTTTTGATGATATAATACAAAATATCCTTCGGTTACCTAGTAAAAGTTTTCTTGATAAATGAAATGAGTAATCGATTAATAAATTATCAGATTTTCTCAGCATGAGCTAACTTTACAGAGGTTTTCATTTTTAGCACTTGAGATAATGTCAGATATTATTAATAGATATTATCTACTACATACTGACTCTAACCCTGATAATGGACAGGCTAATTAAAGATACTGACCCTGGGCCAAGAATTAGTCTGCCAACCCCTCAGTAAAATCACAATGTGTTGTTTGTCAGTTGTATGGTGTGAAACAAGTGAAATATAATGTGTTAATCAGAGAGATTTAGAGGTGTGGTTAAGCAGATTTTGTTACCTTTGTGCACAGCCAACCGAGCTGTTCCCCCCTGTTCACAATCTTAATGCTATGCTAAGCTATGCAGCTGCTTGTTTTCTTTACTGTACAGACTTGGAGTGGTATAAATGTTCTTATCTAACTCTGTGCAAAAAAGCAAATTGGCCTGTTTCCCAAACTGTGGGTCAGGGCCCCTGAAAGGAATCACGAGTCTTGAAGCAAATTTTCTGCTACTGAAAATTTAGTTTAATAGTTTGAACTCTTCAAGCCTGTATTCCAAGGAAACAATATGAGAAAAGAAAATCACCCCTTGGTTGAACTTCTGCTGCTGCTTCTTCTTCTTCTTGCTTTATGGATGGAGGGCATCCAGCTTATTGTTGGTCACTGGGCACAATCTGGTGCCACGATTCATATCACATTACAGGGATTATGATTCAATATGTTGCAGTACTGTGAACAAGGTGATATATTGCTTTTTTTTAAATCTAATTTTAGGAAAACTTTCATAACATCAAGACCAGACCCCATATGCATAAAATCTGAATCAGAAAAGTTTACTTTTATGCAGTCAGAAGAGTGAAGCTGGACAACAACACTGCTGTCTCATGATTGGGGTTTTGGTTGAAACATGTTGTCTTCAGGTGTCTGAGAGACATGAAATACCATCCAGGAAGTCCAGTGTCAGTAACAGATCTGTAAATTTGATGACTTTTCAGACAGCAAAACCCTGAAAAGCAGTTTATGATAGTATGGCTACATTCACACTGCAGGCAAATGTGGCCAGAATCAGATTTTTCTTTTTTTCTTTTTTTTTTTTTTTTGCTCATATGTGACTCATTGTTCCACAGAAAGTCATAATGAAGTTTTTCTTCTCTCCTTCATCCTCGTTATCACCAACTTATGAATTTGCTGGCTTCCACTGCACATCGGCTGAACTTATAAATGAAATCGGAAATACTGACTTCACTGGCCTCCATATTTATCCACTGTCATACAACAGTGTGCTGTGTGTGAAGTCTTTGTTCTTGGTCTTTTGCACATACGGGTCACTTCAGGAACATGACCAGTTCACACTGAAAGCTGATAGGGGCCAAATTAAGAAAATAATAACGTGAATGACCCTGAGCGCTAAGGCTTGCAGTATGAACGTAGCAGATGAGGCAACATTTTACGCCCTACAATTTTCTCATCTTTTGTTGCAACGATATAGGGGCTGCCACTAACAGTTATTTTCATTGTTGATTTATCTGTCAATTACTGTATTTTCTCAATTGATTGATTAGTTGTTTGGTCTATAAAATGTCAGAAAATGGTGCAAATATGTTGATCAGTGTTTCTCATGATGACGGCTTCAGGTGTCTTGTTTTGTCCACAGCCCAAACATACTAATTTTCAGAGTAAAGAAACAGAAAATATTCACATTTAAGAAGCTCAAATCAGAAACTTGTGACAATTTTTATTTAAATTCCTTGAAAAATTACTCAAACCGATTAATCAATTATCAAAATAGTTGACGATTAATTTAATAACCGATTAATTGTTGCAGCTCTACAGTGATCACGATCTAAATACAGCATTCACACTGTCATTGCCCATAACGTTGCATTGTTGCTTTCAAATGAATGTCACAAGCCAGAAGTGTGAGGAAGAATGTGAATAGATCACTGATACAAACCGGTTATATCATCATGCAACTAAAGTTCAGTCAGTTGAATATTATTCTGACATCTTCTCTGTATTTTTTCTCTCTTTGATGTTTCAACCTGTAAATAACACGATGTTCCTGCTGTCTCACAGTTCTGGTTGATCCTCAGTCAACCTCAGAATGATTGAAGGCTTTATGAATATGTTGTAGCATTCCTCTTTGCACCACTGGATTAATCTCTGCTGTTTAGTGTAGACTCACAGTGACAGGTAAATGAAAATGTCTGCACCCTGAACTGAGTGATGGTTATGCAGAGCCGAGTGATGTTGAACTATTTCTGCTTTTGTCACACCTTTCAAGAGACCCGTTAATCTCTCAGTGATGCCTTTTACTTTCATTCAGAGTGGAGGTCTGAAGTCATTAAGTTGATACTGGTCGCAGATAAGTAGAGCCCATTCACACGTGGTGACTGAATCAGCCTTTGATATGAATGTGGAGAGGATGAATGGTGGTGTTTCTGTTGGCTGAAACATGATTAACAGGCTTGACGTGGATGACAACAGTAGTGAAATCTGTTACTACTGGCAACCAGCTAAACTTCCTCCTCAGCTGTTGCTGTCATTAGTATCCATTAGCGGCTAAATTGAGGGCATCAGTCACAGGTAGCCTGAGTACTCGGCACAGTTTGTGACTATATGGGACATTTTCACGCATAATTTCCTTTTGCCAATGTGTCAAGATGTCCCCTCAATGGCTTCCAATATCGCCGCCACCAAGGACAAGCTATCATTGTGCAAAGAGAGCGACTGCCTGTGCACATGTATGTGTGAGTAAGCATGCGTGCCTGCATGTTCGCATGTGTTGCGTTGCCTCTGGCAGCCCTCTGCGTGTCCCTGCTCTGCTGAGGCCTGTCCAAACAGAACTGCAGCCAAAAGCTCCTCCCAGGCTCCACAGAACAGGAAGTGGATTGTTTTGTTTCACGGGGTGAGCCTCTGAGGCCCCGGACGGTGCTGCTGTCTCCCACTTGTTTGGCTTTGAACCCATCATCACGCTCAAGCCATCTCTGGAAATCAAAAGATGCTAGTAGAATTTCTCTGGAGTCAGTCTTCATCCCACTGTCAAACCCATTGGAAGCAGTCTCTGTTCTCATTAAGTATTCTGTTTTTTGTCTCATTTCAGTTGAAGCCTCTGCAACTGCAGCTGAAATGAATGGTGATGTTTGGTTGTCATTGTGCAGTGTATCCAGGGGGCTGGCTTACTTGTCTTTCAGTACATATTAAACATGTGGAAATAACAGGATTGAGCACACTACCAGTTTATTCAAACTTGAGTCTTTGGCATCTTTAGACACGCTGCACCAGGCGGAGTGGGCCTTTGGGCAAAAGGAAGAAATTGTGAACAAACCATGACCAGAATTTCCATAAGAAGGAACAAGTCACCCAAGATTAATAAAACTGTCACAGAGGCAAACACACCCAACATTTCCAGTACGGCTAATGGTTATGCCAAGTCTAAATGTCCATGGAAACATGGCTGGGTAATCATTTCTTCTCTTACAAATGTTTTTTCTTCCTTGTTTGGTTTCTTTACTCATTTTGCAACTCAACCCATCTATTCACATACCATTTATATATTAATTTACTTGTATAAAAACATGCATTTTTACAGAATGTGCATAAATGTCTCACTTCTCTTATTCAACAGTTTTAAGTTTTTTTTTCTGAACAGCTAGCCTATTGAATTTAGTTTAAAATCAATACAAAATCTCTTGTATTTTTATGTTTGAGGTGTAATAATAACCTTCAAAATGTACAGCTGCAATCACCGGTCAACTGACAGAAAAAAAGATGTCAATTTTGATAACTGAACCGATTTTTAGATTCAGATCAACTTTATCATCCCACGCAGGGAAGTTTGGTCCAGTGCTTCAGACAGACACAGTAGAAACAACAGTGAAACAATGGCATATACAATAAGACCACAACATTATCATAATAAAATACATTTGAGCACATTTTTTAGAAGAAAAAAACTGATGTAGGTTGAACAGATTTAAATGTGATCAAATAGCCAAAATATTTAGCTGTAAACAAGACAGTCTGCATGAATTCTTCTCATTATGTTCACTTGCACTTATTTGCAAGCTGTTTCCAGCGTTTGTGCTAAGCTAAGCTACCTGGCTGCTGGCAAAGCCTTCATATTTGCTGTACATGAGTCGGATGCATGATCTTAGTGAACTCTCCGCAAGAAAGAATTCATATTTCCCAAAATGTCGAACTATTTCTAAGTAAAATCCATGTAACATATGGTGTCCCTTTGATTTTTATTTTAAATATAAACTAAGCTGCTTAAAGGGAAAATTCACTGTTTTTTATGGGTAAGTCTAGTCAGTGTTGATGGTAAAAGGTAAGCAATACATTTCTCAGTGCGTGTTTTATTGACCAAGAAGGCTGAGCTCTCCTGCTGTTGTTCTTCCTGCACCAGTGATGTCACAGTGATGCAGATGGATGCACAGAAGAACTACAGGTTATTTCAGCTTGGATTTCTAGTCTCTGCATCTGTGCTAGATGAATAATTTTGTCACCCAATGCTATGTTTAGCCAACAAAGTAAAAGCTTTAGGACAGGGTGGTGATACAAGCAGCATGAGCGTGAGTGTCCGAAGCTCATGTGTAGTGCATCCTGGTAGATGTAGGTACTTTCAGGACGGCTTTGTTAGGAGGAGAACTCAGCTTTCTCAGTCAGTATAGCACACTGAGGAAGTTATTACTTCATTGTGCTTCATTTAGGCCCAAGGTGGTGAATTTTTCATAATACAGCACAAATGGCATACTAATCAAGCTTGGTCTGATAATTTGTTAAGACTTAATACATGTTGGCAGGCATTAACTTTAAAATGTCAGAAGATTGAGAGATAATTTTGCACAAATTCCCCTGTGCTTCACAGAATAAATTATTTTTTGGACTTTATTTCAACTAGAGATGAAATTGCTGACACCAATCTGCTGATCTGTTATGGTAGCAAACCAGCAATAGTTGGAGAAATAATAGCTTCAGTCCATGTTGTTGATGGTTATTCATGGTTCGATGCCGCTTACTGAACGGTTTGGCGTTGCTATGCACTCGAGCAGAGATTAAAAGTGGGCGTTGGGGCAGACTCAACTGAAAAGTTTTGCCAGCAGCACTGAAAGATTAATTTCCCCTGATAAGTGGGTGCCCTCGTGAAGAGGATTGCTGTCAAGACTGTCTGGCAGAAAGTGGATGAAGTGAGGAGCCAAATGACTATATGCACAGCTGCTCCCAGGCAGTGGGGCTCCAGCTCATCCATCAGCTGCACCACTAACTCATCCCCACACAGCCTGCACCAACTAAACCAGTCCTCACATCTGGGCTCAGTGCAGAAACGTGTCCTGGTTCAGTTGTTTTAGTGGATTTTATTTTGTGCTCAGAAAACCAGCAAAGTTTCATCCTCGTAGGCATCCGTCTTTGTCTGCCATGGCCTTGTTTTGTTGGGAAATGCTTGCACGGCGTTTGTTTCTACTGTAGTTTACACACATGCTCGCAAATCCCACGTAAGCAATTATAGCTTAACGCTGGAGTGACATATGGCTGGGCAGGTTTAGCTCTTGCTCCTTTAACGCAAAGTCGTTTTGAGATAATTAGGATATTGTCCGCTATCAGAGTATTCCTGAAGAAGCATCTGGAGGGATCAAAAGCAGGGCGGTGTTTTTGTCTGCTGTAGGACACCACCAAGTACTTCACCAGCTGCTCTGATTTGCTTTTCTTCTCCACACACGTTGTTGCAGAGGGGAAACAAACAGGGCGGAGCAGCAGCCTGATAACACATTCCTTCATGTCTCTGCTTGTCTCAACACCCCCCCTTCTCTTTCTCCGCCTTGTCACTCCACAATCTTACTCCTTCTCTTCTGTTCTTCATGTGGCTTTGTAGTCAAGATTTGGCATTGGGGATTCAAGGTCTGTGGCTGCAGACGTCTTTGCAGATCAGAGAGCCCTCCCTTAGGTGTAATGTGATGCAGTACTGTCAGTCAGAGATGTCAGAGTGGTCGCTTTGGAGCCACAAGCACAATCTGAAAAAGTTTTTGTACAAAGTTGTGTCCTTGATTTGTCTTCTGCTCCTGTGATCTCTACAAATAATATAAATATCTGTAGGGTGGAATACACAAATGGAACGACAAAGTGTGGCTGTGTTGTTTGGTTTGTTCCTACAGCGTGACAAGTGAAATCTCCCATAACAGAAAAAAAGTTTCTTTTGCCTTTTGTGTTGCTGCTGATGACTTTGACACTCAACATTTTTTGAATGTCTTTTTATAAAAAACAAAAAAAACCCAGAACCCTCCTTTTGTTTCCCAACAGAGATGGCAGCCATCCGGAAGAAGCTGGTGATTGTCGGGGATGGAGCTTGCGGGAAAACATGTCTCCTCATTGTTTTCAGTAAAGACCAGTTTCCTGAAGTCTACGTTCCAACAGTGTTTGAGAACTACATCGCTGATATCGAGGTTGATGGAAAACAGGTTCGTATATTTGACACCCAAGTATGCAGTCTGGAAGTAGTTGTGTCTGTCAACAACTGCACGGAAATTCTTTGTGTTTGTGTCATGAACCAACACTGTTCTTTTCAAGTATAATATGAAGGGTTTAATTGAGTGTTCGCTAAGCCCCACCCACCGCAGTTACTGTAACAAGCTTCCCATTCTTGCACAGCACATTATATAGTTTAAAAGGAGGTTTTCAAAGTCTGCCCTGTAGTCAAAGCTTGGAAAAAGCTCCATTCTAGTTTACTTGGTCAGTTTTGCTCAGTTCCTGGATGCCAAGGGTATCATGATTATGCGAACTGAACCCATAGATACTCAACAATTGAGCCAACATGGCCTGTTCTTGTTGTTTGACATAACTTCAGACTGCAAAACATACATTAAAAGGTTCTGTCCAAATGCATGTTACAGTTTGTTAGGGCTATACTTTGTTCGCATTTTCAGTGTTTTACTTTTAATATTATATGAGTGAAGGCTTTTCAGGATTATGGCTAACCGATGTGTTTGGCCTGTGCAGTAACTTTGGCTGGGGCTGCTGGAGTGTAAATTTCCTCAAATCCAATAAACAGCAGGACAGAGCTGCTAACATGAGCATTAAGTCTGACAGCATCCAGGACCAGCTTCAGCACAGTGGGGAAACACCACACACTGGATGTGCTATTTTTTGAATAGCAGTTGTAACCCCACAAAATAATGTAGTGTGAAATGCTCCTTGGCCTTTGCAGTAAGAGCAGACAAACACACCGTTTAATCCATTACTTACACTAGAGGGGTTTAATATTCAGAGAAAAAACTGTCCTGCTCTACTACAAATCCCATTTGTGTTGCCGGTAACCAGCAATATCCTCTGTCTATTGTGTTGTAGTTCCTGATGCACAAAAACCTTACCTCATCCAGATCAGTATCTTGTTTTGCATATAACTGTATTTTTCCAAGTGTTCGTAAATTTAGGACTTTTTAAAAACTTTATAAAACTTTTTTTCATGTAAATTTGTGAGTTTTTTTTCTCATGAATTTGTCTTATATCTCAGAGAATTTCTGGATTTTTTTCTTGCAAATGTATGACTTTAAAAACAGATATTTGAGTTATCTTTAGTTTTTCTCTGAAATTTGTGACTTTTTTACTCAAATTTGTTTCCTCAGTCTCAGAGAAAGTTTTTTGTTGTTTTATGACTTTATGACTTTATGAACAGACAATAATTTCGTTTTTTTTCTTGTAAATGTGTCAGTTTTTTTAATATAAACTTACCACATTGTAGAAAATATCCAAGGTTTTTTTTTTTACACCCTTTTTTACACCTTTCCCCCCTCCGATGGCCACCATTTGTAGTTGTCTTCTCTGATATTAAGCTGCTTTTTTTTTTGGCCAATATGGGATTTGAAAAGGCGCTAAATTTCACACTTAGAATACTGACCCTTAAATAAAATTTGTGAAGGGCAAATGAAGTGATCTATATAATTATTTTAGAAAGAGTTATAAAAGCAGCTACATTATAGCCCTACTCCCAAGTGTGTTTAACGTCTTGAACCTGAGTCACGGCGTGGGTCGAGTCTGCGCTGCAGCTGGCCGATTTATGTCAAAGGGTTTTGTTCTCTTGAGCTGACCACCGCTGCAGGATCACCACTTGGCAAAACAGGAAATGACTCCACTTCCCAGCTTCCTGTTCAGACAGGGAACAGGGATGTCTCCTGGCAATCCCCACGCTCTCCCATCAGGACCCTCCTTCCCCCTCCTCCTACTCGATAAACGCCTCTCATTTCCTGTCCTGGTCGCACTTTGATGCTGGGAGACAAGGAGGGGTTAATAGTTGTGTTCTGGGCTGGAAATATAATGTTAGGGACATGATGGACATCGGTCTGGAGGGAGATCATTTTGGTAAAGATACAAGTGTTGGCCCCTTTAGTTTTCCCCTGTGTGACTCTCAAGAGGATGTTCACCCCATAAGAATTATCCCATTACACAACCAGCTGGATTGTGTTCTCAGACTCTAAATTCTTCCTTCCCTCGAGGGTTAAAAAACATTTTCTTTCTCTCACCTCCAGTGCATTGGGCAGACTCTAAAAATAGCCGTTTTTCCCTCTTTCTCTTCCTCCCCAAAGTCTGCAGCTCACAACAAGTCCAGTGGGAACATAAGCGCTCCGGTTGCTCGTGCAATCTCAACAGTGTTCAGCCACCACCCACCCTCTGCCTCTGCAAACCTCTATTTTGGGACCGTTGACTGATGCTTGTGCTCTCTGTGGGCATACCAGAATCTTTTGTCATTCAGTGAAATTCCAGTTTAAAACTTCTGCAAAAAGTTTATTTTCCCCCCTGAACGCAGTGAGTGAGTCAGATAAAGAGCGGAGTCGAGTGAAGACTGGCTGTTAATGCCTGTACAGGGACAGAAGGTATCTGGTTTGATGCTTGCTAATCTCCCACTTTCCCTAATTGAATTAATCAGTGGTGTGATGGGATGAGGCCAGTCCCCGAGTTCATTTCCACAACACTGACGACATAACAGGCTCATGAAGCTGATTAGGTCGGAGCTGCAGCAGTGATGAGAAATATCCAAACACTGAATTCCCCTCAGATGAGGAGAGCAGCTCGGGAAAAACATACAAATCATAAGTAACGATCGAGCTTCAAGGTATGTGTGGTGAGAGGAGATAAATGTCCCGGGGTTAAGTTATTTTAACATTATTTACTTCCTGGTATTTAAAGCATTTGCCTTTGGGAAAATCACTCAGACGCACCACATGCCTCAAGGTTCATACGTCATACTCCAGATAGACTCAGTGGATGAGAAAAGAAACTTCATCAGTAATGATGTCGTGACTGGTTAAATGTTTGTTTGTAGATTCATCTGGAACAGTGAGCAACATTATGTCTGCTCTGGGAAGACAGCTAATTTTTCTTTTTTAGCCCTTCAGAAGGGTTCAAATTACAGAACTTTCAACAACAAGATATGAACGAATGAATCATTGAGATAATGAGGAGTAACTAGAGAATCATTCTGTTTCCACCCTCATGTACACTGTCTGACAAAGACAGAGAGCAGTGATTCCAGAAGAGCTGAGGTGGAGAAAAAAGGGTTTAAAGTTTTCAAGCTGACTGGGTAAACTTTAACAGATGGACTGGATGTAATTACTTTGAACTTATCATTTTATCCCCCAAAAATCACATTGATCTTTGAAAAACTTGTTGGAGTTGAGGGGAAAATACAGTATCAACAGCCAAAATTGGAGAGTCAAAAACTGATCTGGCAGTTACTGTTCATCTGCTAAGCTAAAGTTTGGGTAGTTAGCTTTTCAGCAGGACTAGTTTTGCTGTTTTTATTCTCCAGTACTGGTTTCCACTTCAGCTTGTGGGAGAACAAACTAAATTTCCAAGATGTTAGTTCACGGAAAATTATATATTTAACAGTTATGAGGCTTTAGTCAAGGCCAGCTGTGGGTCTAGCTAGTTAATACCAAGTAGTTGACCGTTTGGTTTGCTTTTTAGCTTTATGTTGTTTTAACTGCACATTTAACATGATGTTTTCTTTGGAATTGGTCATTTATATAATATAAAAAAGGTTAAATGTCTTAACTACATGCCATTACTGCACTTTAACTTTGTAGGGCAGTTCAGTATATGAACAATGTTTGTCTGCTCTTTGCCCAGCGGCCACATTTGCTAAATTACAGGAGACCAGTGGCCGGTTAATAAACAAATATTAATAATATATATCACATAAAATGAATAAACATCAAAATGCCAGCAACTCACCTATCTTTGAAATGTTTCTTTAACATATAAGATATTTTAAAATTAAATGACTTTTTAATTTAACTTATTAACTAACCTAACCTGGTACAAGGATTGACATTTTAAAAAGTTTATATAACATTAAACATAGCTGGAACTTCTTTCATCATTCAGTCCTTCAAATGTTAGAATGATTCATAAACATAAACCAGGGACAGAATAAATAGCATGTTTAAGCTCATGTTGTTTGTGTATACTAATATTGGTATTAACAAACAAAAGTATTACTGCTGTGCTACAACTCACATTGTTTTTCTTGTGATTTCTCTCAGGTGGAGCTGGCGTTGTGGGATACTGCAGGCCAAGAGGACTACGACAGGTTGAGGCCTCTCTCCTACCCCGACACAGATGTTATCCTCATGTGTTTCTCCATCGACAGCCCAGACAGTTTAGGTAAGGAACTGCTTATATACAGAAGCCTATTGTTAAAGCTTCTGTTTGTTTAACCTACATGTAAATAGGTTAGTCTTTAATCAGATGGGCTCTGACTGAGAAGGCAACAGCAGAAAGGAATGCTGATTAATACGATAAAGTTGTAGAATACGTGACTTATACTGTATAAAAGTGATATGTTTACCTTCACAAAATTAAGGCAGTTCATATCAGCTAAGCAAGCTGTTTGTTAAATGCCTTAATGGACTTGATGGGAAGTAGGATTAGTGCAGCTAAAACCATCTTTGCCTCAAGCAGTCTGCAGAGCAATCCATCATGAGAAGTGTTCTGCGCCGTGACTCGGCACTGCCTGTCCCTTTTTATAGTCCCTTCCCCCCCCCTCTCTCTCTCTCTCTCTCTCTCTGTCTCGAGTGTTTGAGCTCACTTCTTGTCTCTCCTGGGACAGAAAATATCCCTGAGAAGTGGACGCCTGAGGTGAAGCACTTCTGTCCCAATGTTCCCATCATCCTGGTGGGGAACAAGAAGGACCTGAGGAATGATGAGCACACACGGAGAGAGCTGGCCAAGATGAAGCAGGTACAGAAAAGCATCTGAAGGTCAATGAACTGTGGATTGGGGTAATCAGGAACAAGTAGGCACCTCTTCAGTCCTCAGGCTCCAAAGGCCTGAGGAAATGTGCAGGGTTTCATGGGGTTCTGTCATTACAATGCTAGACTACAAACTACAGCATGACATCAGAAGACAGCTGATAGTTTTTGAAGGCTCTGCTCAATATTTTTTCACCACATGGGAACTGTGACATAATGTCCTTTTTCAGGGCTGAGTGCTGAGCAATTTCAGAAACCTAATGCGACGAGAAAATGAGTTTGAGTAATACTTCCACGAGTTTGAGTTTCGAATTTTATCAGATTCCAAAACACTGCATAGTTCATTACAATGGAATGAGAATATACAACTCCATCCACTGTCCTGCCCTTTTCGCTGGAACGTCTGCGAACTTCCTCCTTTACTGTTTCTTGTACAAACCCTAATTCCAAAAAAGTTGTGTCACTGTGTAAATCATTAGTAAGAACAGAAAGCAATGATTTGCAAGTACTTTCTGACCTATATTCAGTTGAATGCAGTACAAAGGCAAGATGTTCAAACTGACTGACCTTTTTTTGTTATTTTTTTGTAAATATACACTCGTTTTGAATTTGATGCCTGTAAGATGTTCCACAAAAGTTGGGAGAGGAGCATGTGAGCTGTGTTCCATCACCTTTTTTATTAACAGCACTTAGTAGAACTGGGGACACTAATTGTTGACATTCTTGCTCGATATACGACTTTGGGTGCTCAACAGTCCGGTTATCTGTTATTGTATTTTGTGCTTCATAACGCACCACAATTTATCAGTGGGAGACAGATCTGTACTGCAGGCAGGTCAGTCGAGTACCTGAAGTCTTTTACTATGAAGCTCCACTGTATGTGAATGTGTCTTGCCATTTTCTTGCCGAAATTAAACAGGCACGTACCTGAAAAAGATGTGTCTGGATGGCAGCATATGTTGCTCCAAAACTGTTTTTAATGTACATTTTACGCAGCGTCCCAACTTTTTTGGAATTGGAGTTTGTACTTACACATACCATGTGTTAGGCTCGTCTATGTTGAAAAGAAAAACAAATTATGAAGGTGGTTAAAAGCCGCTGTTGCTAGGGAACCCGTAAAAGTGACATACGTAGTCACATCTAAAGTTAGCTAATATCAGCAAAATGCTAGCTAGTTAGCTCATTTACATCAATCATTAGCTAGCATTTTGCTAACATTTGCTAACTTTAAATATGATATGTAAATGAGTGCTCTACCAGGCCACCATATATGTCATTTTTACAGGTCCCCGGCATCTTTTAACTATCTTCAAAATGAGTTTTTCTTTTGAACATAGTATAGGAAACAGGAAAAGGAGAAAGTTGACCGGATACTTAGCTTGATCAACTGTTATTGGAGCACAGAGCAAAAAGGGGCGGGTCTTATAAAGGGTCAATTTCTAGATAAAAAGTGGAAAGACACTGGTCACATTTCAAACTAATCCACCACGAAAGTGCGCTTTCAGTTTTGGATGGTGCTGCATTGTGTTGCAGCAAAAGTTCAGCCACATTCAACTTTTTCAGAGTTGACGTCCCACAGCAGTCGAAGTGAACAGGGCCTTATGCTTTGAATGTGTAAATTTGTTGGGGTTAAACTTGTAAGAAAAGAGAAGGAAGCTAAAAATCTTTACCAGATGGTGCAGCTCAGGATCTCCGTCATAGTGAATTAGTCAAGTCCATTTTTTTTATATCGGCCAAAATCCAAATTCGCCTCAAGGGACTTAATCTGTAGAACATACAACACCTTCTGTCTTTATTTACCTTGACTCAGAAGGAAAACCACCTCCAAAAAAAAAAAAAAAAAAAAAAACTTTAATGAGGGAAACGGAGAAACTCAGGGAGAGCACCAGAGGAGAGATTCCTCTGACAGGACAGACAGACTTTCAGTTTATGTCATATAATAAGAGTAGAAAGGAATAAAAATAATGAACAATAATGACATACACATACTGTATAGAAAAACATAATGCCAATATTAGGCAACTAAAGTGCCAACATATGAAAAATACTGATCAGAAAAGACAAGTAATTTTCTAAAAAGGCCAAAAGACAGATGGAATATTTATTTAAATGAAATCTTCTCCTATCTCCTTTGTATTTTTTACCTGTTTGTCCCTGAAAGCTAACTTCCCCTGGAGAACAGACTGTGACAGCACTCTGACCAGGCTGTTAGTGGCCTTTCAGTCATACTACAATGACAGCACGTAGGTTTACTGTGTCACAGCGTGCCACTCTGGCCCTCTCTCTGTCTGTCTCCAGGTCCAGCTGATAATAGCAACATGTTGACTAAGCTCTCCAGCTCTTTCAGACGCCACCGTCAGCTTTTCCTTTCTGTAGAAATCAGGAACCGTTTGACAAAGAGTAGCACTAAGTCATCAGTTCAAGTGTGTTGGATTTTACACGGTCACGCTCGACATGTGGAAGCTACGACGTGACTGGGAGGGTCAGTGAAGTACTTTAATCTGTGTGATGAATTTGTCATCATTTCAAGAAAATGTAGACAAGCATGAAAAACACAGGTGCGTCAAATTCAGCTTGTTTCAGAAGAGACTGCACAGAAGTTATTGTGGTGGATGTGTGAACCGAACATGTGTAGGGCTGCTACCAGAGGTGGAAAGAGTACTGAAAATGTGCTGTTACATTACTGAAATATTACTCAACTACCATTAGAACAACTGTTTTTTAAAAATACTGATACTGAACTTTTTTTAAGGTTGAAGATAATTAAGTCATCATAGTCAATCAATAATCAAACCAGCATCACTATTATATACAATCAATCAAAACACTATTTCTTTCCATGTTGTTCCAACTTCCAAAACGTGATAAAAGTTAAAATATTATATTCCTCCTCTTGCTGGAGACCCCATACAGCCCACTCAAGGACCCCTGTTGGTCCCCTGACCCCTGTTTGAAAACCACTGCCCTAACAGTCTCTGGTCTAACCACGCAGGAGCCGGTGAAGGCAGAGGAAGGCAGAGATGCGGCCAACAAGATGAGTGCTTTTGGATACTTGGAGTGCTCTGCCAAGACCAAGGAGGGCGTGCGGGAAGTTTTTGAGATGGCCACTAGAGCGGCACTGCAAGTCAGGAAGAGGAAGAAGAGAAGCGGCTGCACGCTGCTGTGAGCAGGCCAGACACCAGTAATATCAACTGACCAATAGGAGAAAAAGAAAACACATAAAAGGACTGACCTTTTACCAAATGGCATCTTTGTACTGTATCTGGATTTCACGGTAACAGTCAGGCAGATGAATGGAACGCAAAACAAACCGAATACAGGAAATGAACTTTGTCTATATTGCAACTGTGTTTAGAGATTGATGTTTAAAGTTCCTTGTTGATTTTATTTTTTTTCCAAAATCTGTCTTTACACATAGAACGTTTTCCTACTTGTTTTTCTTTATATTTGTATTGTAACAAGGCAGTGATAGATGCACATATTTGTATGCAATATTGTTCTTCACGAGCTTGGGCGAGCAGCATCCTTCTTAGCTTGTATAAAGTCTTCATGAGTAAGGTCTTGTCACTCCAGACTGTTCTGTTTATCATGGTGGTCGTGATGGAGAATGAAAATTGATATCTTTTGACCATAAGAGCTAGTGCCTTTTTAAGTTTTTACACTCACCGTCTACTTCTCATGTTTGTCAGCTAGCTAACATTTCAGCTGTGGGGCCCTCCATTGTACTGTAGCTCATTTTACACAGCGTTTGTCATTGTGAAACCTGAGCGAAGCCATAACTAAGGCTTTCAGTGCTGTTGACAACTCGTCAAGCACAACAAATGGCCGCTTGTGCCAGTTTTTTGTTGGCATGAAACATCAGTGATCCCTCAAAGAAGGCCTCTGTAATGTGATAAACAGTCAACAAAGGAGTGAGCCTCACATTCTGTCTGAGTGTAAGATGTGATTATTCACGTGTCCCTTTTTAAAGGGATAGTTCAGGTTATTTGAAGTGGGGTTGTGTGAGGTACTTATCAACAGTCAGTGTATTACCTACAGTAGATGCCGGTCGGTACGCCCCCGGTTTGGAGAAGCAAAGAGGGGCACCAGCATGGTAGCTAAGCAATGAACTGCTGTGGACAGGTTCAGCAATAAAAGGTGTTAGCCACTTAAAAAGGTCCACCTAAAAAAATCAATATCAGTTTAAGTGTAAGCTATATTTAGAACATTTTCACCGCTTTACTTTGCTGATAGACAGCCTTTTCTGACAAAAACAGTTATATAAACCAAACATCGCTCTCTCCAAACCAACCAAATTCATAGGTAAAATCAGTCATTTCAGCTCGCAGAACACGGCTGCTCCAATCTGTTCCTTTGTCTGTGTTATTGTGTGGCTTTTTTGTTTAAAAGGGATACTTCGGACTTATTGAACTCACACAGTAACACAATAAAACTAACAGATCGTGGTAGACCAGCAACTCCTGTGTTCTGTGAGGTAAAATGACTGATTTCTTCTTTTGCGTTTGGTTGGTTTGAAGAGAGCAATATCTGGCTTATAAAATGGTCTGACAGCAAGGTAAAGCAGAGAAAATATTCTAAATATAGCGTATGCTTAAACTGATATTGATTTCCTTTTAAGTGGTTAAAATACCTTTTGCTGCTGACGCTGTCTACAGCAGCTCACTGCTGAGCTTCCTACACCTGCTGCTTCTCCAAACTGTGGATGTGTCGACCACGATCTAGTGCAGCAAATACACTGGCAATCAATAACTACCTCATTCAACCCCACATCAAATAACCCCAACTATCCCTTTAACTATCACTAGTATGTGCAGTGGACCAGGACGGGCACATGAGAACTGGCCCGTCAAGACACAAGCCAATATGACTCAACTATGCACAATGACTGAGGACAAACAGGGAGATGACACAGCTGAAACAGAAACGAAGGCCATGGCCTGGTGAAACCTCCCTTGATTGTTTATTGTGAGTGACTGAGTTCAGCTCTTCTCTTTCTTCTGCCGCAAGACGGTCACGCCCGCTGTTGGAATCCGTGTTGGACGGGTTAGCCCAGTGGTGGAAATCATGTCTTGTTTAGAGCTGTTAACCTTTGCGTGCGGATGTTTCCAGTCAGATGACATTCTTCACATGTTTGAGAGGAGCTGAGTTTTGTGTATGTGTGAGAGGAGTTTGTCGTCCCCCCCCCCCGGTGCCTTCTCTGTTCTGGTGTGCCTTTTGGTTGTTCTCTCCCAGACCAGATGGACCCGCTGCTCTATGCCAACATGACAGTGACGGACAAGCTCAAGAGCGACTTTCCTGACATGTTTCACAAAGCTCGGCTCTTTGAATTACTTCAAAATTGGGCTTGATTCCGCGAAATGTGGCATCCGTTTCCGAAACTTACAGTCTTCATGACATAAATGTTAAAGGTTTAGTTCAGATTATTTGAAGTTGGGTTGTATGAGGTACTTATCTGCAGTCAGTGCCATTGATACAACCACAGTTTGGAGAAGCGGGAGGGAGTACCAGCACAGAGGCTACGCAGTGTACAGCTGTGGACAGGGTCAGAAGCAAGACATATTTTAGCTACCTAAACAAAGACCAACCAAAAAAAAAGTTTAAGTGTATGCAATACTTAAGATACTTGCACCGTTTTACCTAGCTGTCAGATATTCTTTGCTGATGGGAAACTGGTGCTTTATGGAAGCAAAATATTACCCTTTTCAAACCAACCAAACTTCACAGGTGAAAAAAGTAATTTTACCTTGCAGAACACGCGAGTTTCTACAAGTTTCTGGTCTACCGCTGCCTCGATCAATTAGTTAGTTTGTCTTATTGTGTAACTTCGGTGTTTTAAATTGTTAGTTTGGATTCACCGATGTTGCACAATAACAGCGGTAGTCCAGCAACTCCTGTTTTCTGCAAGGAAACATTACTGATTTCACCAGTGGAGTTTGGTTGAGCAAGAGAGAGCGATATTTGGCTTATCTGGCAGTGGTTTCCCTCCAGAATAGGCTGTTTTCCAGCAAGGTAAAGCAGTGAAAATATTCTAAATATAGCATACACTGGAACTGATACTGATTTTGTTTTTTTTAGATGGGCTTTGTTGTAAGTGGTTAAAATACATTTTGCTGCCGACCCTGCTTTGCTTCAGTGCTGATACTCCTCTCTGCCTCTCCACATTGTGGGCATATGAACCCTACTGCAGGTAATACACTGACTATGGATACCTCATACCTCAATGCCACTTCAAACAATCTTAATTATCCCTATAAGATTGTATCTAGAAATGCAGTCTCATCTTTATTATCTTGGCAGATCATCTGGGTCACATCAATCTACGTCAGTTATGCGTCAATAATGAATCATGGGAAAGTCACAAAACTTGTCTCATTACAGATTTCCTCAGCATCACTGAGAAAACATCTGTCAGCAGCCATCAAGATTGTCTTTGATGTTTTAGAGTTGTGTATCACTGCCAAAAACATTTGTTGTTGTTTGTTTTGTTTTTTTTAGTATAAAAGATGGAAATTTTCTGTCTCAAGTCAAAAGGAGCAGATCACTTGGGGTCCACACTGAATTGTATTTAAAGCAGCTTTTGGAGACATGTCAGACACCGTCCACTGGTCACAGTTCTTGCTCGTGTGTCCTCTCCGAATACTCGATTGTGAATCTGACCTGAAAGCATAAAGGCTCGATATACAACGCTTGAAAGGCCCAGCGATTGTCCTCAGGCACAAACTCTTTATGGCATTCCTTTTCTCTGCCTCTGTTGCTCTTTCATGTACTGTACATGTCCCTTGGTTGCATGTTGCCGTCTGTCTCGAGGAGGGTGGATGTTGAAATGTGTGTGTGACTTAACTGATATCTTTGATGTTGCATGAAACCTTCTTCTAATAAAGCCAGTAAAGGCAGAAAACCTTCCAGCTGGCAGGATCTGTGTCTATTATATCGTAACGCCATCTGTAATGCAACTTTATACCATCTACTGGCCAAGCACATGTGTTTGAACTGGTTGATCCAGTGGAGAAGCTACAACTGATGTGGAGGAGGGGAAGGGGGGGTTATTACAAACACACGCACACGCACCATATTCTTATGTTACCTCAGATCTTTATAGGGTGGGCGCTATGTTTAAACTCTGGACTTGTGGACAACAACAAGCACACTAACAAGGCGAGAGGAAAGATCTTTATCGATGATGAGTTAAACAAAATGTGTTCCATAGCTGTGGCATGATGTTCACGGGTCTCAACAAGCTCAACGCCAAGGAATTCTTGGGAATTAGAGGTCGGCAGAGATAGTCGAATAACTTTCACAGCTGGAAGCATAATGAGGAGAGCTTTCCCGTGGAGCAGCGGAGGGTTTAGTGTTGAACATATCACTAAGAGCATGTACAATACTGCTGTTTAATGTGTATGCTAAAAATCAAAAGTTGTCCTACTGATGTCAACGCATGCATGAGAAAACCATGAGTCTTTAGACACACATACACCCATGTCTTTGGGAACAGCTTCTGCTCAATGTTGTGTAAATTTTTTCTTTTCTTTCTCTGGAAGTATTTGAGATGATAAAGGATCCAGATTTTATATAAGAGCTCATTGTAATAATGCTTTGTAAACAGAAAAGTGTTGTAGTGAATGTTTGATCTGAAGTGAACATGAACCTTGTTAATAAACTATTTTTGAGACAAGACCGACTCGCCTTCCTTGGTCAATTCTTGTCAAAAGTTATGTGGTAACCTACAGCAACGTGTTAACATTAAAGGGACAGGTCACCCCAAAATCAAAAATACATATTTTTTTCTCTCACCTGTAGCGCTGTTTATCCATCTAGTTTTGCTTTGTTTTGGTGTGAGTGGCCATGTTTTGAAAATATCGACTGTAAGGATGTCCGCCCTCTCTGGTGGTGCTCAAGCTCCCTCTAGTGGTACTTTGAGGAACCTCATAATATAATTAATCAATTTGAAAACATTATCAAAATACTACCAAATTACAAATGAAAATACTTAATGAGATTAAAAAGAGCGCTGAAATGTAATTTAAATGAAGTTTGGTTCTTGTAATATTTTCGTTTCAGTATCAGCCTGCTGCGTGGTCAAGTTCATGCACGTATCGCATACATACGTCATCCAAGATCAGTTATGAGCTAAACTGTGACCGCAGTAGGCCACCGCCTTATAGGAGTGTAACAGTACATCAGTCTGGATCGATATATCGATTCAATGTTCAACGATCCAATATTGATTGATGCAGGAAGAGTTCAGTCATAAATATGTTGAATCATATTTTAACAGCCTTTTGTAAGTTGACATAAATGTAAGTGAACGTGTTAAATGGACATACGATATCATCTGATCTCAATCGCAGATCCCTGAACTGAACTGAATCAATATCGTATCATGGCAGACTTTGTGACATCAGCAAATATCGCTGTCCAAAGAATTGATATACAGTTGTATTGTGATGAAACTTGTGATTGACAACCCAACTGCCTTACTGTGAAGGCAGTCTAGCTGTGTCAACAATAAATAATCAAATTTTTACGGACAAACCTTCCTCTTGTGTGACTTGTCTGTAGCTAAACAGTGTAGGTTTACACCACTGTATTTTAACGTCAGTCATAATGATGGTGCTCGGGAGAACCTAATATTTTATAAGGTGGTACCTGCTGTAAAACATTTGAATATTGTTGATTTGACTATCTGTTGTAAAGAAAATAGATCCTGCATGAAACTAACTACATTGCTGTTGAGTTTTTCAAATGTACTTTTTGGTGCTCAGAGCACCACAAGCCGAATGCCATCTGGTTCTATCATACACGAGAGAAAGCAGCCATTTTTACTGCCGATATCTCCAAAAGTCAGCTACTCACACCAAAACAATCTAGGCAGATAAACAGCACAACAGGTAAGAGGAAAAACGTGTATTTCTCATTTTTGGGTGAACTGCCCCTTTAAAGGTGACTGATCAAAAGGAGGGTTATGACATGACAGTGTGCAGTATAATATGCTTCAAAAATGAAAGTTTATTTCTTTAACTATCATCAAAAAGGAATAGATGATTTAAAGAGACTAACTTGTTAAGCGCAAACAGCAGTAAGACAAACGGTGATGAATTCCTGAGAAATATTATCGTCCGTTTCTTCTTTTTTCACCAAGAAAATTGACTGCTCATGTGGAGAAATCTGTATGCTAATTACACTTGCCAGAAGTGGCAGCTTTATTTAAAAAGCCACTGATGAGACAAAGTGAAAAAGTCAGGAACAAAAGATGTGCTACTTCATTTTGGCAGTCATGAAAAACAGAGCACTGTTTTATTGCACCAAAATATGCAAACGGCTCTTAGAAAAGTTCATAAAAAGGATATATTCTTAACTAAGAGGTGCCATTTTCTAGTTTGTTTAAAACTCAAAGAGAGAAAAAAATTATATACTGGTATTTGCTGTGTATCTTTATGTACTTAAAGGGCCAATGTGTAGGAATTAGTGGCAACTAGTAGTGAGGTTACAGCTCAACTCACCCTCCCCTTCTAACTGTGCAGGAGAAACTATGTTGGCTGCGAAAGGCCCCATCTAAAGCCAGTGTTTGGTTTGTCCATTCTTGGCTACTGTCGAAACAGATATAAACAGCTCCTTCTGAAGAACTGAAAGCACAATGATTCTTATTCTTAGGTGATTATACACTAATGAAAACATAATCCTGAATATTATATTCTATTTCTGCCATATTCTGCCCCCTAAATCTTACACACCGGTCCTTTAAATCTGATCATTTTGAGAGACTGTCACTGCAATTTGTTCTTTGTTTTGTGTCAGTTGTCTAACAGTGATGTTAATGCTCATTTTTCCATTCAGGGTCCATCGTACTGCTGGAGGGGACTCTCCTCCAGTTCAGCACCTGTGACAAACGCAGAAAGACACAAAAGTTTTAGTTTCTCACAAGAAGAACATCTCATGACTGCTTTGTGAAAGTTATATAAGCATTTTATAACTCTACTAACTGTCAGAATCCACATTGATTTTCAGCGTGGCCAGTCTTGAAACAAGATCATCTTCTCCTTCTGCATCCCTAAAGTCAAATCCAGTGTAGCCGTTCTCCTGCACACAGTAGCTGATGAACCTGCGAATGAAAACCGCAGATTAAGCAAGCATGGATGAAAAGCTTATTGTGTAATAAGCTTCTAAATAAGCTCCCATAAGCTCGTAAATAGACCTTGTGTTGAGATTGTTTTGTCAACTGCTGTTTCCCAAGGTCAAGAATGCACTTTCAATCTCAATCACATTATGTTTCAATACAAAGCTCTTAACTCAGCATCTGCTGAGTTGAAAGAATACTCTTGTTGTATTTTCTGTCTTTCAACACTGCTAAAACATCTCCTGTCTCCCGCTTTGCCTCACTTCTCCCAGATGGGGTCCTTGTTGAGGATCACAGGGTTTCCCACGACTATCAGCAGGGACCTGGCTCTGGTCACGGCCACGTTGAATCTCTGCAGAGTAGATACAGACATATCAATGAAGAAACAAGGATAAACATATTAAAAATCACTTTATATGTCTTTATGTGAAGGAATATAACGGACCTTTTCATTCGACAGGAATCCAAGGTTGAAGTCTTTGTCCATCTTGATGTAGCTGATGCTGCTGCGGACAGTAGAGACCATGATGATCTTCCTCTCTTGTCCCTGAAACTCCTCCACAGACCCCACCTGAGGAAGAGAAACAGATTTTCAGACAATACACAAAATGTGATTTTAAAGTTTAAAGTGTTTTATTTTTCAAAATCTGAGCAATGAAATTCTTATGACATGGCTAGCAATAACCACATACTAAATATTTTAAGAAATATAACATTTTAAACAATCACAAATTAGGACAAAATGCTAAAGAAGAAAGAGAAATGAAATGACTAACATAGTTTTGCATATAAATATACAAAGACAATAAAAGACTACTTATAGCAGCAGTCTCACACTGAAAAGATGGCAAACATGGACAATGATAATAGTATCAAATATGTAAATATATTAAGTGTGGGGGTGCCAATGAAAAAGGGAATTAAATTCCAGTGATGTAAAAACAATAGGAATAGTAACAACAAAATAATATGGTTGTGAAAGAACAGAGTCCTTCTTTATGATAAAAAATATTATAATAAACTTCACTATTCAGGGCTTTTCAAAATAAAATAAAGTGCTTTAAATGACTGAATTAACATTAAAAGAGGAGTGGGCTGAGTTAAATCAGGCAATTAAAATCATACACAAATGAAGCAAATAAAGGAATAAACTCCCCAAGAATAAAGATAAACAGTATAATAAAACTGATAAGACATGTTGGCAATAAAATGTGTGTGTGTGTGTGTGTGCTAGAGTTAATTTTTTCAAGCTAAGCTAGGGAATTTTAGGCTTCTAACACCTTTTCCAAAGTCAAATTCAAGCATCTATCAAGGTGCATTTTCAAGCTTTTCCAGCAACTTATGACAGCAACTTATACACGCGTTATATAAATGCACAAACTTCGTAAGCCCCGTTTCACTTCTTCACCACATTAAATTAGATGTTATTGTGCTATAAACAACCAAAATTGTTTGGTGATAGAAATCTACAGAAGGGTGACAAATTAAAGGAAAACAAATCAAAGTTTCATGTTTCAAAACATGTCACCTGTCTGTAAGTGGACTCAGCATCATATATAACCTGGCTGAACCGATACAAAACAATACCTTAGCACTGCTAGACAATTAAGGGATTGTAGCACCCAGTCATATTATTGAATCTGAAGAGATGCCATGTGTGCAGAGAGGCAAGCAAGGCTTGAGTCGCCTTCATTGAAAGGCAAGAGTAAAAGGCTCTATCTAACTTTATTATTTTCTTTATTAGTTATTTAATTTCACTTGTCCATGGGAGGAAACAGATGAAAAAAACTTTTAATTTCATTGTATTGATTCAGTGCAGAACAGACTTTAAGCGAGTGTCATTGTATTTCTTTCAGAGCACCTAACAGCTGACACAGAGTAATGTATGTATTTACCTTGAGCTCTGTGAGATCAGTCCATCGTCTCAGAGCTGGGACAGACTTCAGGGCCTTTTGGATTTTCTCCACCTGTGACAAAAAGTGAGCGTTATTAGCCAAAAACTATTTGCTCTGTAAAAATACAAATGAGCACCATGCAGACTCACCTGTTTCCTGTAGGGGGCAATTATGCCAATGTCTTTAGCAAAGAGTTTGGGGAGACCTTTCTTTCCTTGCGTTTCCATCAGCTTGGTGAGGTAGTCGACCAGAACTTCGATTTCTGACACGTTGAAGAAAGACGGACTGTTGGCCTCTCTCTCGTCTTTGCCCATCACCCCGTGGAAGATCAGTGGGAAACCCTGCAGTGATGTGAGAGTGAGCAGTTATCTACGTGATCCCTGTGGTTTACAGGCTCTTTGGTGATCTGTGTAATTTGTTTACACAATGTCCCATTGAGTTTTTGTTGTTAAATCTCTGTGCTCTGTTGTACTTTGTCTCACGCTCGACTGTCCTAAAAGAAGCATTCCTGTTCAAACAGCCCTCCCGGGGCTTTCCCCTTTTGTCATAATGAGAGTTTTGATTTTTTTCCCTATAATTTTACTTTTGCTCCTAATGAGATTTTCTTCCATAATAAGATCTAATTTGTCGTAATGATTTTTGTCTTGTTTCCTGTGACAGTCGCTTCATTTATATAATATGGGTCTTGATGCTTTATGACACTAATTATAATTAAAGGGACACTCATGATGTGTTGCTCTGGTAGTTGTACGTGCATGTACCCCATGTACACAGACCAGCAGTGGCCCTGGTTTGATTCCAACCTGCAGCTCTTTGCTGCATGTCATCCTCCCTCTCTCCCCCTTCCCTGCCACTCTACAGCTGACTCTATCCGATAAAGGCATAAAAAGCCAAAAAATAGGGACACTCATGCAAGTTAGTATTGCACTACTATGACGTTGGGGGACAAATTATAAACAAAGTGGATCAGAGTGGCAGAGGCAAAGATATCCCAACTGCGTCAAGCTTCAAAAACTCTGGATCCCAGTGTCACGGCACACTCGCTCCCTATTGGCTGTCCTGCATGGCTGTCAAGCTAAGGGCTGGGCTTACCTCGTCACACAGCAGGTGCTGGTTTGAGAGGGGTGTGGTGATGTAATTAAATGAGACGATGGGGAGCAGGTGTGGGATCCGGAGTAAAGAGAGTTAATTGTTTCAGTGCTGTGACAACCATCAAGTTTCCCGCTTTTCCCATTCAAAGTTGTTTTTTGAGTTACTGTCCTTGTGTTTAACGTCTACGAAAACTTTCAATGAACTTTCAATGGAGCACTGAGGAAAAGCGGTGACGGACCGAGGAGAGCGAGCTGGCCGAGTGATGAGCGTTGGATCAGAGCCACAGCAGAGAGGAAACAGGTGGGCCCACACACTTTATCTTGAGCCTGGCAACTGAACGCTCAGTTTTCTTGTTGTTTCATATATGCACGGGCAACCAAGCTGTGGAGGCCCAAGATGAGTGAGTGCCAAGTTTCCCAGGGTTGTGTCAGCATCTTTTGTATTCTCTGTGACTAGTAAATTAACATGTAAAATTCTTAAAGTTTTCCATGAAGGGATATATAAATTAATTGTAGTTGGTCATAAGTACATACTAGTGATTTGCCGATTTGATACCAGCACTGGCCAAAATCACTGGAACATATAATAATCCGATATGATCCATTAGCCTAAACTATCATGTAAATGCTGAATTAAACTTTGCGTGACAGGCCGTAAAGAGAGATGTCTCACAGTAACACAGATAAGCAGCATGTGTCAGATGAGCAGTAGCTGGAAGGTGAGTGAGACTGTTGTCATGCCAGCTGTGTGGAGCTATTTCAAGCTGAAGGACGGGGGGAGAAAAAGCCAAGCAGCAGTGTGCAATTTATGTAAATTTCATTTTGAATGTTTGAGTGGTGCTGATCAATCAAAAATGCTGCTTCTGTGTGAAATAGTCCAAATAAAAAGAAGCAGCAGTATTGCATAACTGAGTCATGTTGTGGGCTGTGTATTTCTGTCTCCATGTGAGTAAAATATTTGTTTCACAGTTTGAGCATGATGATTTTTAGATGGCGACATTAAGCAAAGTGCATCCATGCATAACAGCTTAGTTGTGCAAGCGAGGAGAAAAAGACAGTATCAGATTGGCATCCGTGTCACATTGTATCTGGATGATATCGGTATTGAGATCATTTCAGAAGTTTGGAGAAATTACAAACCTTTTGAGGGAGGTATTTCCAGTTGCAGTAGGCTTCACGATCCCACTGGTCAGCAAACACCTGCAGTTCGTTCTCATAGAACAGCTCGTTGGGGATTTTCAGGATGGCAGCATGAGACCTGAGAGAAGAAAAGAGAGAAAAAAAAAACAAGAAAGCTGAAGCGTTTTAATCAAAACAAAAGCATTCTAGCTGGAGATAAAAACTGAAAGACGAACCTGTAGTTTCTCAGTAGTTTGGTGACAAAGCGGGTGTCAAAGTGTCCGGAGTCTGTACTTTTCTGATATAAAGGGTTATTCGTCATCAGTCTTTCAAGCAGAGAGAGCCCTGAAGAACATTATTGTCACAGAATTAAATTTATGTCCTTGAATCATGTGGTTAAGCTGAGACTCAGTGAAAAAGAAAGTATTTTTTTTTTAATTTTATCCTACACTTTTGTCAGTAAACTAAACATGGTTAGCAGTGCAGTAATTACTATCACAGCGTGCAATAATGTAATCCCCCTTGTCTCACCGAGTCCATGCTGGATTGCAAGAGGTGATCGAATGATTGGTCCTAGCTGCTTTGGATCTCCTGCCAGCACCAGCTGACCCTCCCCTGCTCTGAGCAGACCTGTGGAACAAAGTGAAACTTCCCATCAGTGACTTGGATCAATTTCACCACAGGAGTACCTCTTACAAACTTACAACATAAAGATTAGGGAGAGGTGGTCTGGCTTAAGGTCAGTACTTTCTGAGAGGTGTGGTGTCGAATCTGGAAGCAGTGAAAAAGTTCTTTCAGACTTTTGGATAAAGATGTTTTGAAATTTTTAAAAAACTGTCATGCACAGTTTCTGCAGCCATTGGCTAAAGCCGTGAAAATGGACAGAGCTTCAAATGCAAAGAAAATTCTGTCCCCCACATTCCTCACATTCCAACTTCTGCCACTGAACATGCTCACTGATGAACTGCACCGTCTGCAATGTGCTTTCAGAAAAGTGCAACTGAGACCCAAATCAAGGTCTGTACTAAGACCAGAGAGAAATCTGTTCAGGGTGCTGCAGCCCTGGTTCGGGAGACTTTACCACTTGTCCCCTCCATCATTCTTTACAGTGTGACAGATTATGATGGTTATGTCTAATGTCCTCACTAATCACAAATTTGATTTGTATGCACTAGATCGGGGCTATTCAATTACAAATTCATGTGGGCTTGATTTTAAAACCAAGAAATGTAGATGGGCCAGACATTTTCAGCAACCCTGTAAATGGTTACAATGTCAGATGGGTACATTTTTAATACCAGATGTGACACCAGCTTTAATTCTGTCATCATTTACACTTCATTCATGATGTGCAGCATACATTCCTTTTAGGGTTTTGGAGTTTGTGAATGGCCTTTTCTTCTTTGCCAAAATCCAGGATATGGCTCCAACAATAAGATGCAATCAAACTCTGCACTTCAGTGTGTCTCTCCTGTCAGGATTATATATTTTATGGCCTAAATTATGTTCTTTCACACAGATTGGCAATACAAGCATTGAAACTTCTCAACTTGATGCACAAGCACTTAAATCTTGCAACACTTAAGCTTCATGTTGACATGATAGCATCACACAGTTACTTAAGATTTGTTGGCTGTACATCCATGATGCAGTTGTCCAAGTTTGATGGCATTCTTTTATAGAAAGTGTGACTCTCCCTTCCTGACTTATGTCTGGTTTCTGTTTTTACAGAAACCACAACCACATAGACAGACCATAGACACCGACACTCACGTCTCACTTCCTTAGCCTTTCATCAAACCAAATGTCAACTTTGTTTTTGTCCAGAATATCAAATTTAGGTGAAAGGTACAAGGCGTCTAGCTGTTTTACATTTCAGGGCGCTGTCACCCTGGATTGGAAGAAACGAGTGTCAAGAAACTCGGACCAGGCCGTGGACCAACGAAGGGAGAGCTAAGTCTAAACCGCGGCTCCTCCCCATCACTATAGACCAATTAGATATTTGCACATTTTCATTTAAAACACTGTGTAACGTTAAGTTAGGCACTCTTTCTTTAGGAAGTGGCTACAGCTAACTACTTGCAGCTACCTGCTCGTGGACTGTGGTTTCTGATCAAAGAAAGATCCATGTACATGCATTTCTATTCTGCCAATGTCAATTAAATACTTTAATTAGAAATAGATTGTTTCCTGGATTTCTTGCAATAAAGCAACACAACTCCACACTCCTGTGATCCTTCTGGAAAGTTTGCCCAGAAAGTTTGTGTGTTTCTCAGTGTGGTGCCTCCGAATATTATATTCTTTAACTCCCGCAATGCACACATTGCTAATTAAACCAACCAACCTGTGAAGCCGAAGGCAAATTTCCACATTTGTGGACAATAAAGCTGATTATTATTATTATTATTATTATTTTATTGTTGAGATGGCAAATGATAAAACGTTAACTTGTGAAAGATATGATTGGTGGTGTCACTGCATCCATAAACATCATGCTTGATCAGTACTGCACATGTGCAGCTCTCAACAGAGATAAGGAGGAAGCGAAATGGCTCGCAAGTTAGCTACTTCCATACAACTACTTCCACTATATCAGATTCATGTGTGCTGGCCACTCAGAGGCTGCTTTTCGGCCAGATGTCCACACATTGTCCCACATTGAATAGGCCAGCACTAGCTTATGATACAAAAAAGGATCATCCTTCAGATTTGATCAAAATTAGACCTGCAGTCTCTAAGATATTATCGGACAAATCATATTTGTTAGATGAATGGGTGCATGATCTATGTATTGGTTTGTATGCATCTTTAAAATATGTGTTTTTAATTCATCAAAAAAGGGAAGAGGATGCAAGCCTTTGCAGATTCTTTCATCAAGGTCTCACCCCCCCCCCCCAAAAAAAGACTTTGCAGTAAGGGCTGTGACTAACAATTATGTTCACTATTGATTAATCTGTCAATTATTATCTCAATTAATCGATTAGTTTATAAATATTAAAAGATTATGTAAAATGCTCATCAAAATTTCGCAGAGCCCAACGTGACGTCTTCAAATTGTTTTATTTGTCCAACCAACAGTCCAAAGCCCAAAGACTCTTCCTTTATGATCATAAAGAAAAGCAGCAGAATCTTACATTTACAAAAGTGGAACCAGCAAATGTTGACAAATGACATTTTTGCTTGAAAAACTATTAATCGCTAATCAAAATAGTTGCCAATTAATTTTCTTTCGATTGATTCAGAGAGTGATCGACTAATCGTGGCAGCCCTAATCGTAGTCTGCTGATAAATTAGATATTCTGTATGTACCTGATACAGCAATGACACACTCTGGCTCCACTGCCTGGCCTGACTCATCCAAGAAGACATGGGTAAAATGGCCGACAGGGATTCCTCCAGACACGAGTCTGAAATCAGAGACACAGCAGAAAATTTTACAATACTAATATGCATGTGCAGCAAGGCTCATGATGCCAAAGAGTCAAATAATACTGAATGCTGAATAGTTACTATACATGAAGGGGACCTACCTGCCAGCTGTGATCATAGTTGTCACTAGGATTTTGTATTGCATCAGAATTTCTCTATCTGGAAACTCAAAACTATCTTGTGTCACGTCCCAGTTACAACATTTCTGCAAGAGCAAAAAAAAATAAGACGACAAGTCAAGAAAAATACAATTCATCAGAAGACTGATTTCACTGTAAATGAGTAATTTAGCTAAAATGCAGGACCACTTGCTGAAGTTACTGACATATAAACATCTTTCAGTTTCGGTTTTTACTTTGAAATTCAAAACAGTACAACGTACATGTGAATCACAGGATATAAAAAGCACATTTATCACCAATAAGATTTTAGTTGCTTTATGGTCAGTAACCATATTATCCTGTGGATGTGAAACTGTCAGCTGATGCTCACCAGCAGGCTCCTGGGGATAGTTCTCGGGTCTCGGCTGCTGGCGTACAGACGGTAAACCTGACGAGGCTCCATGTGTACCAGCAGTCTCTCACAGAGAAGGTCACATGCACTGTTTGATGGTGCACAGGCCAGGATGTGAGCTGATGGGTCAGCCCTGCTGACCTGCCAATGTAAGCAAAGTAAAATTCGTTACTTAGAATTCTTGACATAGTATTTTGATGCTTTGCTGCTTTTTATTTAACAGTCCTGGTTTAGGTAGAAATGTGTGCACCCTGGAAAAAATTGGCACATTATTGAATTTGTTCAGTCCAATTATGAGCTGAATTAGAATAACAGTCACAGTCTATGAGTTAATTTTATAATTCAACTTAACTCCATCCATCACAGAGATGTTTTATGATTATATCAGCCTACACATCCAGTTTTATGGAAGGAAATTTACAGAATAAAGAAAATTAAAGCATCTTTTTTGTGGCTGCCTCTTATTCTATTGATGAGCCGCTCCCCTTTGTACACTCACAAATTATAAATATAAGTTTATATTTCAGGTCCACAGTCAAAAACAGTTATGAAACAAACTACCTGAAAACTTTTAGGTTTTAAATCCAAAGTATTTCTCTTTAACATCAAATATTTATGATGAATAAGCAACAAGTTTGAGAAAAGGCATGCCAAATTATAAATTAATGAGACTGTGAAGCTTCTTCAGGACTATGTGGGTGTGGTTTGATCAGATTTGACTGACGTGGCATCTCCGTGGCAACCAAACAACCCAACAGCTGTAAAGAGATTTCTATTTCTGATTCCTATGTTGTTAAAGTCTGAGTCAAGTGTCAGTTGTGGAAAGGTGGAAATACATGACATCATTAATTTGACTTGTCCACTTCAACCCAGTAAGAAAAAGCACAGATGAAACACAGAAATTTCCGAATCTGGCAGATAATAGTGGTCATATTAGGAATGCCACTAACAATCATTTTCATTATTGATTAATCTGCTGATTATTTGCTCAACTAAGTTTGATCTATAAAACGAAGACATAAAAATGGTCACATCAGATTTTCACTACCCAATTATCCAGGGACAAAAGAATTCACAGTAACGAAGTTTGAAATAAAATGTTATGAGCCTTTTGTCTTTAACTTTATTGTGCATTTTGTCTCATTTTTTGCGAATGAACTACACTAAAAATAGAGTGTAGGTAGGTGGAGAGAGTCTGTAACCATAACTGTAACTGATTTAAGAACATACATTATGAATAAGAGATGATGGAGTATTTACATAATATTATAATGTATAATTATGTGCATTAACATTATATCAGTATTTCATTTTTTTAAATATTACAGTTATCCTCATTATCAGTATTTCGCAACACCCCTACCTAGAACCTGATGTGATGCCATCAAATTTCTTGTTCTATTCCAGAGGCAGCCCAAGACCTAAAAATATTCATTTTAATGTGATCCTTACTGTGCAGCAAATCCTGAAGAAGTTTAAACCTGAGAATTTGGGGTATTTTGCCTGAAAACTTACTGAAAGAATATTATCAAAATAGTTGGTACTTTTCTATTGTGACTCACAAAATGTCTCAGCTCTAGTTAATAAAGAACCCCACTGCAAATACTAAAGGGAGCTGGTTTTCAGGGTCTAACTACAGACTAATGACAGAACATATTCTTGAACACTCAATACCTGATTCATAGCCTCAACCAGAGTGATCGTCTTTCCAGTTCCGGGAGGCCCAAACACGAGGTGAGGGGCAGGCTTTGACGATCCGGCTACGATGCGCTGGACCGCCGCATGTTGCTGCGGGTTGTTCTCGAGCTGACGGTTGGACATCCTGGATGTGAGAATAGATTTTTCCATTTAACACATAGAGGCCCAAACAGGGGTGAAACTGATCGCTGAATAAAGCAATTCAAAATGTGCAGATGAAAATTCGTATCTGTGCCCCTGTCACAGATGACAAGGAGATACAATTTGTTTTAATTAGGTCGAAGCAGGTAACAGTGAACTTTGTCTGGTGTGTGTTTGAGGAAGCAAAGCTTTGCATGCAAGTCCTCAACATAATCCCCCCATGTTTTACCATACCCACTTGAGGCAGCGTTATGGCATTAAACCAAACAACAGTATCCCCTCCTGTTAGTACAATATGATGGATGAGTGCCCGGAGAGAAGTGAGGAGAGAGCTGCTGAGCACAGACACTCATCATTACGATTTCATACACTCTTATCACCAATGCCAGACAGCTTCTCTGTACTACAAGTTATACAGTGCTTTAAGGTACTTAGGTTTGTGGATGATGCTTCATCTATTAGTGTTCTGCATGCATGTTCTGAACGTGTATAGAGAACAGACCTGAGTTTAGGCATGGGGAGATTAGCCGCTGCTGCACCAGATGGAAACAACACCTCTTCAAGCTGATGTTTTGCTGCCAGTTCCACTGCGCGATGCTGCAGCCTCAGGCTGTACCGGTTGATAGTGAACTCCACATTAAACTTCATATTGCTGATAAAAATCTGCAACAACCTGAGACACAGATGGAAGGTGAGAGGAAGGTGTGAGTTAGGGCTGATCCCCTGAAAGACGACGAGTGGAATCATCAGTTGGAGACCCCTCAATCTACTGAGATTCTTTAAGTTGAGCAGCCATTTGTTTTGTTTTGTTTTTGGCAGTCAGTGTGCATTACAGTCACAGGATAAAACAGATCGAGGCTTACAAAAATGAACAAATTTTAATGCACACATTTCAATGCGAAAGTATGAATAAGGAGAATCATAAATATATTTTTACATTAGCAGGCACATAATAAAAATCCATGTGACGACATGTACTTGTGGTTAACTGGTGAGAGAAAGTGAAACCTGAGGTGTGGCTGGTAAACAAGTTTCAGTTTTTGCTGTGTCATCGTACACAGAGCAATGACTGGGTGTAAACTTCACAAACTGAGTCTCAAAATTACCACAAACCACAAAAACTAATTTTGATGGAAAGGGAGAGAACAGGGGATGGAAACAGAAGAGAGAGAAGCTCTGTGGTGTGCTGGGATTTTATACTTTAAATATGAGCAGGACACACACTTTTATTTTCTCTGACTGTGTGGAAATCTGATGTTTTCAAAAAACAGGCGTTAAAACTTGAGGGAGGCTAAACTATACTCATACTCATGTAGGCTGAGTTCAGTGTGATGCTGAACTAAAAACTCTAAATGTTGAACAGCCAAATCCACTGAGCACAGCCCTAGAGTATAATTCTTTATTTAGAGAGACACGGTTTCAAGCAGACAAGTATCCTGAGTCCAGCTCTTACTTCTTGGAGAAGCCCAGCTTCACACTCTCCAGCTCCACTCTGTGAACATATCCGTTGTACACGGTGATTGGTTCAACCTTGTCTTCAGACTTGCACACCCTCAGACAATCTCCTCGTAGTACAGATGGTCGATTCTCAGCAACACCTGGAACCTGTTGGAGAATATAAACACTGGCCTTCTTTCTGCTCTGCTATGTTTCTATTCTCTTCCCAACACAGATCACTGAGCTCACAGCAGCAACAAATAGAAATAATATTGTTTCATACAAAGGAAGCAAAGAGAGAGAAGATAGGAAAACCTGTTCCAGACTCACAACACAAACTTTTCATTGCTGCCATGTAAAATAGTAGATATGTGCTGTGAGAACTCCTTACTCTGAGCGTGAGCAGTTTTTTGTTGCGTGGGTCTTGAGTCATGGTTTGATTGCGGAGGTCATACCTCCTGATGTCCACCTCCATCTGTATCTCTTCCAGGTGTAGCAGGAGGTGAAACCGATGAGAGTACGTCTTCATCTTTAAGGCAGAATTGAGGAGACCTCTGGACACACAATATACACACAAACACTGTGACGACGAGGGAGTTAAAGGTCGTCTCCACCTCTTTTCTTTCATGGTTTTTTCACATGGAAACTCCCAATCAGCCATTTGAAAAAAGAAGTGATGTAGGTTACAGCACTGATGCCCTCCCCTCCATCAACCTGTGGGGTTTATATGTAGCAATGTTATCATGAAAAAACCTACGTCAGGTCACATGGGAGGGCTTGATATATGTATGACCAAAATTTTAATATTTGGATTTGGATAAATGAGGAGCACCACTGAGAAGCAACAGAATGATAAGGCACCTGTCTTCACTATTTTTTTAGTTTTGAATCAAACTCAAACATTTTAAGTTTTGAAATAAACTAATAAAAAAAAGTTCCCCAACTTAAAATCTTTTGTTGAGACGATTTACTTTTCTTCTGAAAAAAAAAATGTATTTCAAAAATTGATTCACTAAAGTGAAAAGAAAATGGGTAATAACTAAATACTTTCAATCAACCGTTTAATTTTCAAGATGCCAAATCATGACAAACAGTTTTTCAAAATATAGAGGTTTGGGGTTTCTAAAACTCAAAAACTCAAGTTTGTCAAAAGAAATAGAGCAAATTATCTGCTCCAAAAAAAAACTTGTTTTAGTTTATTTCAAAAGATAAAAGTTTGAGTTTGACTTAAAACTCAAAACATTAGTGAAGCCAGTTGCCTTGAAATGGAGTTTTCTCGGCTTTTTTCCAGTGTACAAAAACCTCAAAAAAACAAACAAAAAAAAGGATCTGCCCTTTAAACCCAGAAAAAACTTTGGTCGTTCTCTCACTTGACTGATGACAGATTCTGCCTGGCAGCTGGAGACAGGTGCTCAGAGTCCTCCATCCTTCGATTAGCCAGTTCCTTTAAGTAATAAGGATACTTATATTCTCCTAATTTCACTAGCATCTTTTGAGGCTTGGCGGTGGTACTGCAGAGAAACAAAACATAAACACATCATGATTGTAATCAGTGAGGATAAAACACAATTTCAGTAGCCACTCTGGGTCCATTTGTTGATTAATTTCAATTACAAGTGAAGAAAATTGCTTCAAACGGCTCCCAAATCAAATATTTGTACTGAAATCTGTACTAATGAATTTCCTACTGTTGGGGAAAATACTGTGCTAATTCTATTTGGGGATGCAAATACAGTGTGCTGCATTTACAGTCACTTTTACCTCTCAGGAGGAACTCCTTCCACTATCACGGTGTTGACAGGCTTGTATGTGACTGTCTGAAACGGTTTGTAAGGAGACACGGGCCCCAGCTCCACAGCCAGCGGGGTCCTGGCCAACACCTCCATCTCCCTCACAATGCAAAAAGGCACAGATCCCGGCAGATCCGGGCAGAACTCAAAGTACATCGTGGCAGGGAAATATCCGTAGTGATTCAGCACGTAGCGAACAACAACTTCATAGCTCTCTCCTGTGGAACAAGGAAGAAGGCGCGGGAGGAGATGAGAGCATTAATTACCTCTTCAGTGTGTTTTTGTTTTGTCGGTGAAAACAGAGAGGAGGAGTGTTGGGTGTCTCACCAGGACAGAGGAACAGAGGACAGGCTCTGGTCACTCTCCTCTCGTCCTCCAGAGTGAAACAGCGGATCTTGTGCAGGGCAGTGTAGTAGGTGAAGTGGATGCAGTTTGGACCCTTGTTTACGATGTGGAACCTGACGATGAACAGCTCCCTCAGACGGTCCACAGTGAACCGAACCTTCCCATCCTTCGCCACAGGATCTGAAGTGATCTCAACGCCTCCCTTATCAGCTGTCAACTTCTTCCTGTGAGAGAGAGGCACGATCAAAGATTACAGCTGTATGGCTTGTAATCATCAGAGAGAAAGTGAAGGCATCTTTGTGGTTGGACAGTCGATGTATAGAGCACCATGTACCTGCAAGCAATGCTACAACCTCGATTATTTTCATAGTCGATCAATTGGTCGATTATTTTCTCAATTTATCGATTAATAGTTGTTTTTTTAATGTCAGAAAATGGTGAAAAATGTCAATCAGTGTTTCCCAAAGCCCAAGATAAGGTCCTCAGATGTGTTTTACCCACAAATCAAAGATATTTAGATTACTGTCACAGAGGACTAAAGAAACCAGAAAATATTCACATTTAAGAAGCTGAAATCAGAGAATTTTAACTTTTTTCTTTAAGAAATTATTCAAATGGTTTAATCGTTTATCAAAATAGTTGGCGATCAATTCAATAATTGATTAATCATTGCAGGTCTACCTGCAAGTTTCCCATGTCATCACTCCCATCGCCCACCTCAGCCTCTTTTCACTTCCCACTGTTTGTTGTCTCTCTAGACTGTCGAATGTCAAACTAGAAGAGTGCTCTCAGTAGAGTGCAGATGTCCAGCAGGCAACAGATGTTGAAGAACCTACTCCAGTGGCACTACAACCGTTTAGATGCAACTGTAGAGATCTGCAACGTTTTGAATTAAGTTTTTTGTCAAGTATTGTAATTTTCTTATCTAGATATATGCAAAGTCTTTAATGAAGTGTTTTTATATAGTATTGTCAGTCTTCTTTAGGACGCATAGAATATTGTAATGGTACTGTAACTGAGTGTCCTGTGTTCCCCTAACTGTATAAACTTAATATGAAAACAATAAACAAGATAGACTTCTCAATTTAAATATTCTTATTTATTAAAATCATTTTGTTATTTATTTAGAACATTCTAAGAAACATGGCAGCTTTACAACAATATAGATATAGAAATCTACTTTTTTGAGAAGATTCACAAAAGCTGAAATTCTAAATGATTTACATTTGACGTTGCATGTTCAAAGGTAATAGCCTGCATGTTCCAGTGGAAGTTGTGGATTCCCAGAAGGTTAATGTTTTGAAATAGCGCCGCTCCCAGTAACTTAATTTAAATCCAACATGTAACCACTTTTAAGTTTATTTTTGGGGTTTGTAATGAAGTCTGCAGCTTTCATTTTTTTACTAGAGGAAGTTGAACGCTCCAAAAGAGCAACTGCACAGACGCATAGAGGAGATGGTGGCAAGGTTAACTTGAGTTGATCAAAACATGTAAAATATGGAAATAATCTACAGATACTCCGGTTTAAGATGAAACAAAACTTGAGGCCACAACAAAGGCCAAAATGTGGACTACAACAGACTAGGTAACCCTTGTTTTTAGCCTAGCAGTGGGCCGGATCTGGCGCCTGGGCCATATTTTGCCCAGGTCTGCTCTAATGTGTATACTGTCAGGTGGTTTCATCACTGGCTTCATCACCATCTGATATGGAAATACCAGCTCAGACAACAAGACTCTGACTGTGGACAGTGAGAACAGCAAAAAGCCTCATTATGTTTTCTTCCCCTCCATAGAGGATATCATACATAAACATCTATATATTATTAAGGCTGCACGATTTGGTAAAAAAAAAGTCATATTACACTAATTTTGACTGAAATTACAATATGCGATACGATTAGCTGAAATCATCACTTCACTGAAAAAAAAAATTAAAATCAGATGATGTGATATTTAATGAATAAAAATTTCTTTTAATTTGGAGAACAAGATTTTTAGGCCAGGTCACCTGTGCCGCACTACAGTATCTCATACTGATGCTGTTTGCTCATATATTTTTCCTTTTTCAAAAAATTGCGTTTTGGTTCTGGTTAAGCGATTTGGATATTGCACTTGGCCATATGGCAACTTAATTGTGCAGCCATATCCATTATCCGTTATTGTTTGATTTTTCAATCAGAATCTATTTTGATTGCAATCTATTGTGTAAGTAATTTTTAAGCTCAAAGCGCTTCCCCCACCACTATTGGACTAGTGGACTCTTTCTCATTCTTCTGTCATGTGGCAGACGGTGCTCACAAAAGGGACTTTTGACCCAACTTATTTATGGCAACATATGAGTCAGTGGAACATATAACAGCACTGTACAGAGAACACACCAAGACAAACCTACCTGTTCGCCTTCAACTTGCGAAGGACTTCTGTGGCCAGCTTCTTTTTGGGGGTCAGCACAGGGGTCACGGGGGCGGAGGGGACAGAAGAGTGTGCTGCAGGTGCCTCAGGTGGACTGTGTGGCTGCTGTGGGGCCCGGGGCCTCCTCCACTGGTCACAGTACACTCTAACCTACAGCAGGGATTAAAAATAACATGAAGCTTCCCCATTTTTTTTTTTTTTTTTTTTTTTTTTCCTAAATTCATGGCAAAACATGTCAAGTCTTGTTCCTTAAAAGAGAAATGACAGCTCTTACCTGAGGTTTGACATTGATGAAGATCCTCCCCTGTCTTATGTAGGCTTTGTTGAATTTCAGAAGGGCATAGACCACACTGGAAAAGTTGGGGTCTTTTATTCCTTCTCTGTGGAAATAAACATAAACAGAGGCAGTTGTTATTATACACAACAGCCCGTTCTCACAACAGCAGCACGTGACTCACGCTTGTTTTGCAGCCTACCTGCCCTTAAATTCAGAGTTGTAGATGTCACGAAGTTCCTTCCTGCTGGTGTTGGATGTTCTGTCTCCCAGAAATTCAATGAAGTCCAGTCCGGATTCGAGACAGTCTATGAGCGACATGTTGACGTGTGACAGGCCGCCGCTACTGAACGACTATCGACTGAAAATGAGGAAGTTCATCGGCTCTCCCACTATCAGCCTCAGTTTCCTGAAGTATTAAATGTAGCTGATGGTGTGAAAATACGCTCCGACGGTGAGGACATTTACACATGTTACGTTTTTTTGCGCGAATTTTGTGTATATTCGCGCGTTGTGGAAGAGGAGCTTACGCTCTCGTCGATTTGTCATTCATTTTAAATGTTAAAATATCCATTAAGTGATATATAAATCTACTATTTAACGCAGCTTGGCGCAAAGTTCCAGCTGGTGGACGCTCCCTAACGGTCGGTTGTTTCCAGATGCCTGGATAACCCCAGACTGACGAGAAGATCTCGCGAGAGTGATCATTTTAACGTGATCCAAAACTTTTCCTAAATTCTAACGAACTGTTTTTGTCCCCACACCTAAACAGATCATGCTCGCATAATAAAACACGATTGGTTTGCCAACGAACACAATGCAGAAACAACACTTACAAATCTCGCGATATTTCACGCACATCTAGGGTTCCTTTCTACACCTAATTCTTACGATTTGAGGCGGGGAGCGTCTGCAGCTGCTTGACATCAGGAAAGCGAAAACAAACAAAGAGAATAAATAGCCTACACCCTCCAAACGATCAACTTTAATGCGCGGTCTTCTGTGTTTACATAGCTGACAAAGTTAAGTCAAATTTAAATTTGCCTGCGCGTTTTATGTGACGAATACGGGAGCACCTCCGGACAAGGTTTTGCTGACACTCCCTAAACTATAGTTAGACATAATCAGGTGCAGAGCTCTGTACAGTGTGTACAGTCATGTTTTCAAATTCATTAAAGTATTTTTAATAATTGCATCAAACGATTCGTTGTATACTACAATGGATAACGTGTACAACTGATAAGCTTGGAAATCTCATGCCAAAAAACATATAATGTGCTTAATTTTGACACTACGATTATTTTCATAGCCAAATGATCTGCTTTCTTTTAATTATTTATTGATAAGATTAGTGACTTCTTCAAATTGTTATTTTTTACCTTTTTTATTTGCAGTGAATTTGGAGAAAATTTGACAGTTCATTAGTAATCAAAATTACGACTCCAACTAACGATTGTTTTCATTATTTATTCATTATCTGCAGATAATTTTCTCAATTAATCACGCGACCAGTTTTTAAAATATTATTAGTCTTTTAGCTGTGTACTTGAATGAGTAATCCATATTTGCTTTTCTGTGAGTTGGTATATCATTCAAGTGACTCATCATTTTAGCTGTAGTTGCAGATAAATTTTCTATGAATTAACTAATATATATCAATTTATCGTTTCAGCTCTAATCAAAATTAAATCAGGATAGAATCATAATTCCAGGTTCAGAACAGCAGAATTACATTCATCATTTACATCAAATGTGTAGCTGAGACAGATGTAATATACCAAATGCACAGTGTTCAATAAATGACACCCTGTGCTTTATTCTCAATATTTCTATATTTAGTCTCGACAAAATTTGGCCTGCATAACAGCTGAATTTACATATACTGATAATCCGGCTGCCAAATGTAACACTTCAAGAACACAAATTCCCCCAGCACAATCCACCCACCTAGAGAAAGTCTGCCTAGCCGCCAACCAAACTCCATAATATTTTCTACCAAGTTAACATATTTTACACTTTATTTATACAAGTCTTGCAGAGAATACTAAATCCTTTAAATTAATTTATTTTTTTAGAAAAGAAGAGAAAAAACTCAGCACATGATGTCAAACACAAATGATCATCTTTGCTTGGAGATCATATTTTTATTTCATGAATAATAAATGTACTTACAGTTTGTATAAAAAATATAGCAAAAGCTAAAGGCAAACAGCTGGCAGGAGGACACCAATACTTTATCAGTCCAGGGGGGTATAGAGAGACTATCAATGAAAATATCTCTCTACAACAGAGAGAAGTGACAGAACTAAACTTGAAAAAGGGAAGACAGAATACAGTTTGTGAATGGGGGAAAATAAAAATGTATGCTTTGGCATGTCGCTGGCTACAACCCTGCGTCCAGAGGGATGCATTAATATAAACACATGGGATCTTCAGACATATGAACTGTATAATTTGGCGCTTTCAAGTGTCCCTCCAGTCAGTTAACATATCAGATTGCATACAGTATTTGCCCTCTGTTAATAAAAAACTATAGAGGTATTGGAAGCTCTTAAAGAATATCACTTATGTTATATAGAGAGAAATTAGTTGCTACATGAAAGTCAAGGGGTTTTGGGAGGAAAAATGTCTATTTGAAGCACTCAGGGATCAGAAACTGTGTCTAACATGTGAAACAGAGCAGGGATGACCCAAACTTTCACAGTGTCACAAAAGGCATTATTTGTTAAAAAATAATATACTGTATGTTTGCAAATGAGCGACAGTTACACCACTCAATATATTAAAATGAAGGCATCCCCTCGTAGTGCATACTGTAACAGAAGCTGTCAATCTCTGGAAAATAAAACCCCAAACAAACGTCTTTTAAAAGGACATACAGTACGTTATGTTGCATCACACGTTTGCACGAGCATCGGCCTCTCTTCAATTTGTTTGTTGTAACGCCAGCAGCCTTTGTCCTCTAAGCATTCTGCATCTCTTTGCCGATCTTATAGCTGAGGATCTTGTTCCAGTCGATCTTGGTGCGGGTGACTGGGAGCTGTCTGCGTAAGGCTTTGAACGTGGTGTCCGACATGGTCTGATAGTTCTCACTGATGGCCACCTGAAAAACAACAAGGTTAAGTATGTTAGTCATGCAGATATAAATAAGTTGTACCATGATATCATCTAGGGCTGTACCTAATACTTTGAAGCTTTATTCATAATGTTGACTTAACAATTTAAGGTTTTGCAACTTTTCTTTGCATGTCCATTTATTTTATTTAAATCCGGTATTTCTGCACAATAGCAGATAAAGATTAGGCTACATTATTATTATTACTATTATTTGTAGAATTAGAGTTCATTAGTAGCTGCCATAGGATTGTTTCCGATTTGTGTGATCCGAACATTTCCAACAGCTCCAAAAGTCAAAATTTATTGCAAAAAGATAGATCTAATTATTTCCAGAATTCACAACATGTTTTTCAATCCATATTTGCTGGCATTCAGCCTTTCAAAAACAACATTGTTACAACACTCAAAAGACTGTTTGCTCTCCTGCTCGCCCCACACAGGGAGGCATGTGCCTGTATTAACACGGCGGTCTAGCAGCAATTTAACAGCATCACAGATTACATACACGACACGACAAAAACTGATGAGTTACATCAATTAAAGAATGTTCATTTAATAAAAAAGACTAAATCATCTGATGAAATGATAGATTTTTTACATTTTTTAGGGTGATGATGTCATAAAATATGACAACAGACATTAAAGCTTCATTCAAAAATCTAAATAGAACTAAAAGAAAAATGGAATTTGGTACAGCCCTAATGTCATATTATGACATCCATGAATAGCTTGATATTCTTGTGTACAGATACAGAATATATGTTCAATTTTTGTGTTTAAGTTTGCTGACTTTGTCCCAAAAATCTGAAAAAGAAGGCACTAATTTAATTACTTGCCAGGCAGATTTACACGTACAAGGAATTTGCTGTGGTATGTTGGTGCATAGCAATAAACATATACAAGAAGATAAAAACAAAGATGAAAGTCAAGAAGCATAAATAGAAACAGAAACTAGACAATACCATATGAAAATAATATAAAACGCTAGAAGAAAATATGTACAAAATTATGTTATTGAAATGAAGAAGCTGAATGTGCAAAAGACTTCTCCAGTATTACACAGGACCTATTTATTGTTCGTTTTATTGTGGACATGCACAACAGTAGGTCTGAAAACTGGATTGTGACAATGATTTAAATAGTTTTTTCTTAAAATAAAAACTTTTCATTCATATATGGAAGTAACCAGTGTTGTTTAAGTTCACACTTCACAAGAACCAGCACAAAGTTCGTTCACACAGACAAAAATTAACTAGTTCTCGTCCATCTATCTATATATCTTGTCTTTTTTTTCTCCTAATACAAACTAAATAAACTACTTTATTTTACTTTATAATGACAGAGAGAGATAAAACAATGTGTGCATATCTTTTAGCACTTAAACGAGGTGTCATAGAGAGTGAGAAAAAGAGTTGCACTGAAGCATGTTGAGTGCCTTAAAACAGTGCATGAGCGTTGTCAACTCTCACAGGAGTTAATGATGTTCATGTTCATTAGTTGCATAACAGATATGTTTGGTTCACCTTTCAACAAAAATATGAGCGTGTTCAATTAACACCCTACTTTAGCTTATTCATGCACAACACTAGAGGCAATTCTTGTTATTCTCAATGTGCACATACCTGGTATTCATTCTCTGCATCCTCAATCAGTTTCACAAGTTCCTTCGCAGTCTGGCTCTCGTTCTGACAAAACATACATTCGTGGGTTAATTAAACTAATTAAACACAGATCAACAGAACTGAAATATGATATACTCCAATAAACCCATTCAATTTCTTTCTGTTTGCTTCTGGATTATCAACACAACTTATCTTTGTTTGAACATGCAAACACAGACCACAGGTAAACAAGAAACTTTAGTACAACGCTCCAGAGTTTAAAACAGAAAATGAATAAGTCAGAATACTTACAGACACGGTCAGTGCTTCCTGTACCTCTTTATGGCTGACCAGCTGCACATTTCCATCCTCATAATAATGCACCTGAGATAATCAGAGGACACAAAGACTGCAGTGAATCTAAACTAACTTCACAGCTAAGCTCACACTACACCAGTTAGTTACTCAACATACCTGTATTTTCATGACTCCGACCAGCTGTGCTGTGGATTGCGAGACACTGAACTTCCATTCAGACCGACAGCGACCGTTCCTGGAAACAGTAAATGTAGACGAGAACGCTTGAAAACTGACTCACTATGCACATGACTGGCTCTACTCTGCACCGACATGATTGAGTGAATTTGATTAGGAAGTTTAAAATTAGATCATTACCAGAAGTTTTTAGGCTCAAATTGATGTCCCTCGATACAAGCGATAACGGTCTGCTGGCCGTCAATTGTTTTCCCATAAACCTGCAGCAGATAAAGAAGGATAAGTGGGTGATTCATTGTGTGTGGTGCCGAACATGGTGGCTACGCTGCAGTATCAGAGAGTGATCTTACGGTGCAAACTCCACTGGGGTAGTGCTCCTTGACGTAGGCCCTCAGGGCAGAATCACAGGCGTCTCTCCACGACCTCAGAGCTGCCTCTCCCTCATGGGGCTGCGGATCGCTGCCCTCCTTTTTCAAGTGGTCAAACTTGAAAGAGATCTTGTTGTGAGGGTCAAAGAAGCGGCCATTACCCAGATCTCCATGCTCCGTAATCAGGACCTACAGGGGAAACCTGCCGTTACTATAGTTGTTTACTCAGGCATTGTGTTGATAATGTAAAATAATGATGAAATTTAAGACAATGCTATTATAAGCATAAGAAAAAAGCTTGCCTGATCGTCATATCCATTAATTTTGGCAAGGGTGAACTGATCCATGTTGTACTGGGCAAAGGCACTGTATCAAAAAACAGAATACAACTACAAGTTACATCCAGAACATCATTGTATTAACTAGGGATGTAAAAATATATTGAACATACGCTAAAAATGTCCTCATACTGTACCAGGCATTGATGATATCTAACATTACATTATATGGTTAATTATTTCATTGTATTTTTTATTTTATTTTATATTTTATAAAAGAACATCTATTGACTGCTACATTGTTTTTGCTTTGCAACTGTACTAACATAATTCAAACAGTATTTACCAAAGACAATCCATGCCAATTGTTTTGCACAAATTTAGATCCTGGCTGCTACTTTTATTTTATTAAAGAAGAAAAGCAGCTCATTAAGTTAAAACAAGGTGTAAACAAGATTAATTTAAGACTATTATGAGAGCAAAAAAAAAAAAAAAAGCTATGTCATGAGATACATCAGATTAGTTATTTACATTGTATTTTTTCAATATTGCATTAAATATCATTTAATGGACTTTTATCTTGCTTTTATTGTGAGTTTTAGTAGGCAATTGTTACACCCCATACATTACTATATTTTTAAAAAAAGAAAAGAATGAAACTCACTGAGCCGCCCCCTCTCTGAGAAGATTATCATTGTTGAGCAGTATTCGCACATCTGCAAGGAAGAATTAACACAGGAAAAGTATCAACATATTGTTTCCACACACATCAAAGAGCAAAACTTTTGCAGACCTGTAAGATTATTATGCAATCAAAGGTTATTTAACCAAAATAACCTGATGAAGGTCATTGTACCAAAGTTATTTGTAATAAAATCTTGGATTGCAAGTGCAGAAGACAGTGTGTAAGAGTCTATTTGCTTTTCCTACAAATTAAAAATGCAGGTAGTCCTAAAGACATCAGAATCACAAATAAGGCTCACCATTGAAGACTTCATTGAACTCTCCTGGAGGAGCGTGCATTACAAAATTAGCTGCAATGCGGACCTACAAAATAAATAAAATAACTTGTCACATAACTTTAAAACAGTACAAGGCATCACATTATTACTAAATACAGGGTGAAACTTATGGGTTAAGTTCCCTTCTTGCTTAAAGGAACTCTGGTAAAGCTTAAGAACGGCCTTCTGCTGCATTTTTATTTGGAAAATCTGGTCAATTTATTCTCTTTTGAGGTATAGCAGGTGATGTCTATGAGAAGTGAAAACACTGCAGATAGCCACTAGAGTGAAGCAGAGAGCAGTCCTCTAACTTTCTTGGCTGCAGGCTGGTTAGCTCTATTTTGGCCACTCCTTAGATGGCAGGCAGGGTTTGTATGCCGAAGGGCTTTTCTTAGCAGCCAGTTTGCAAGTGTAAGCATGTGGTGTCAAAGCTACAGAGTGAAGAAGTTGGGGCAGGTACTAGTGCTCTCATAAGGTAACACTCAGTAAGGACAATTGAAAGTTATACACAATGAGGCAGAACATAGTAAGCTGGAAGCAAATGTGCAATAACCCTTCTTTTCCGATTTATCTCATCACTCATTCATGACCTTCACAGCTTTAGCCAGGCCTACATCCTAATGTCACTGGCACATTACAGTGCGGCTGTGCCAGTGATGCCGTCTGTCAGGCAGACAGGGTTATTAGCCCCCAGGCTGCAGCTGGCAGCGACCTACAAATGGGCTGTCCAGCTGAAAGGGCAGAGGGGGCATAACAATGAGTAACCCAGTTTAACTGTGCTCCTGAATAGTCACTCCATTCAGAGCCCAGAGAGCACTCCCAGCCTTAGACTCTTCTTCTGCAAACGCAGTTCAACAATTTGAGCTGTAATCTCGTAAATATCCTATCTGATCTAAGGATGCAAAATGTCAAATAAAAGTTAAAATGTTAATTTTCAATCTATACATTACACTGGCTTGTTTACATTTATTTTAAAGGTTTACTGTAGAGATTCTGGGAGGTGTCAGCTCCAGGCCACACCATTAGCTCGAGGAATGCAAAGCTTTATTTTTACAACATGTAACAACATGAAGCGGGGGGGGGGGCAACACCAGTCACTGCAAGCCCCAATAACACTGCAGGGAGACTGCATCTGTCCTAAGATTACAGGGCAAAAAGTTACTGCATATAACTCACGTACGAAAAACTACAAACTCGATTAACATGTCTGATAAATTTCAGCTTAAGATGTTATGAAGAGCATTTTACACGAGGTGAAAACAAACTGGGTGTGGATGGTGTTAATGCAGCTGATGCTCTGTCATTAAACTCACTGTAAATGCAGGAAGTAGCTCGACTTCCTTCCATCTGACATTTGCTAATCGTTTACAATTATTCTGCACTCGCTGCCACGCTAAAACAGACATCGAGCTCACGTGTAAATTTTTTTTTAACCAAATGCGACGGACTCACATTAAAGTCAGCTAACTTGTATTTGCGTGTTTGTGAAAACGAAAAACATGCGAGGTTCAACTCTGAGCTGTCAAACACAGCACAGCCTCGGCTCAGCTAGCTCCACCTGCTAACTGCTAACACGGCCCGCCTCGTACTTCACTATATACATTATAAGTATTTCATGGAGTACTGACATTTTCAGGACAAAAGTTAAGGGTAATAAAATGATTACAGTATACATTTTTAAAAGGTAATACCTTCTCTTCATCGCTGAGCTCTTCGAAGTCCGCCATCTTGGTTCAATGAAGTGTTAACAAAGCGACTGTCCGTGTTGCCAGGTCTGTGTGAGGACTCCTCCCTTCACGAATATGAGCCAAACTGAGCCACGTGTGGTCATAGTTGACTAAAACTAAACTAAAAACTAAAAAAAATATAATGTTTGTTAACTGAAATACAAAAAAAAAAAAAAAAAAACACTGAAAACTAACTGGCATAACCGACAAAACTAACTAAAATTTAAAAAAATGATAATACAAGAAATATCTTTTAGTCTTTTTCAGTCTGGTCAAATTTCTCAACAGAGGCAGTAATTCTTCTTCTAATAGTTCTTTGGTCAATAACGTGTCAGAAAATTGTGAAAAATGCAAAATCAGTGTTTCCCAAAACCCAAAGATGATATTCTCAAATGTCTTGTTTTGCTCACAGTAGTATTTGTTCTTCTTTCTAAAGTCTAATTTTTATTTTTATTTCAGTTTACTAAAAATGATTTCTTTTCACTCCTAGTTTTAGTTGTTAGTTTAGTTTTACTATAATAACTATAATAACCTTGATCCTTGATCCTGAATAAACAGTAAATAAATTAACGAAGCAATAGAAAACCTGAACAAAAATTGCTTGCAAATGTAAACAATAAATGTCACTTGGGTATTGTGAATGAGGAAACTCGACAGAGCCAAAAGCAGTTGATTTGACTTTGCAGTGATCAAATCACGTGACAATTGATCACTCTATTTTTCAATTAACACATGTTGTATCAGTTTCGTTACTAATTACTATACGCATTTTCATCGCTTACATTTTTTCCAGTTATTTTTAGCTACTTCCTTCCGTCCTTCCTGAAATGGAAATTAAATTCACTTCACACTAATTCAATCGCATTTAGTCTTCTCTATTTTTATCAATAAATTCGTGTTCCTTCCACCCCTCACAATATAGGCTACTGCATGCAAACTCAAGCTGACAATATCCCAACCTGGCAACCCTGATGCGTTCAAGTCATCTGGCACGGATGGTACAGACCAAAGAGACGGGAAATATTTCCATGTTCATCACTTATGAGTGACTGGGCTGTTCATATAAACCCAAGACAGTTGTATGCAAGTAATGTACAAAATAATGGATGAGCTATGTACATGCGAATTCAGATATAACTTGTTTATGAGAATTGTAACCCCCAAAGTGAAAGAAGAAAACAAACAAACAAACAATAAATAAATAAATAAAATAAAAATATTCATATTAAATTATTAACTATGATCATAATAGAGTATTTTATTTACAACGTTGCAATAAAACAACACGTAATAAAACAGTTTCTTTTTATTTTCTTGTTTCTGGCAACAACAACAAAAAGCTGAATGACGTGTCAGCATAATTGCAGGGGTCCATGGCTTTTTTTTAATTCTTTTTTTTAATGAAAAAAATATTAAATCATTTTCAGTGACTAGAATTCAAACAATTTTATTATTTTTCCACATAATGATTATGATTTGAAACAAACACATCCTGTAGTCTGTGCTGTACAGTTTGAAGCATTGACTGACTGAGTCTGAGTGACAGACGGTACTTTAATATTACCTTCATGCAGACTGAAATATGGTCATTTATTTGAATCTAATGGTGGTGATACACAGCTGAAGGTAATTTGGGTCAATATTCTGCAGGATCATTTTTTTTCTGTGGTGCATGCAGTTAAAATTAACTCAACAAAATGGTGGTAACTAAATTTTTTGTTATGATGTTATTGCAAATAGTATTATAGGATATACTTTCCTATATTATGTACAGCAGTAGTACAGGGTTGTCCTAGCTTGTGGTGGTGGGGCAAAGTAACTAAAGATGTGAAATAAAAATGAAGTAAAAAGTACGCTATGCATATTAGCCTCCAAAGTAAAGTGGAGTAGAAGATGTGGTAGCACAAAATCAAAAAGCAAACAGTAAAGTACAGGACTAGATAGATGCATAAGTAGTTTTGATTATGTTAGTGGAAAGAGGGTTTTAGGGAGCTGGCTGATTGTGTTGTTATGGTAATCATTAGACAGTAGTTCATGACTGAGTATCCCAGAGTGTCAGTTCTGTATTATCAGCCAGAGATACAGTAGTTTGACCAGGATTTACAGTGAAGAGGTTGTTTTCTCAGTTTTCACTTAAAATAAGACGTGTTGTCTGCAGATTAGCTCCATGTCATGCTGAGCTGTCAAGCACGGCTGCCACAAAGTCAGCGGTCACTGGTTACTTAGCAACAGCGTGTGAGGAAAGATGCTGGAGCTGACACTGATGTCTCTCAGAGGAACACGCTATTTTGATGCGTGGCTCTGTTTCTAATTCACTGGTATCCAATTTCACACAAACTGCTGGATTACTGTTGCTGCTTGGTGACTAATGTTTTCTTCAAGATCCTGATCAGCTGACAGTGTTGCTCATCTCACTCTGACAGTGATGAAGGTGTGATTCAAGACGCTGCCGACACACACTACACTCTTTGAAATAAAGGTGCTAACTAGAACTACAGGGGTCCTCGACTTGTCCCTACAGGAGGATCCTTGGTTCATGGTAGAACCTTTTAAAAAGGTTCCACCTGGGATCCTTTTTGAGGGTTTTACTTAGAACCCAACACAAAGAGTTATACCTAGAACCATCTGTGAAGGGTTTCACCCAGAACACCCTGCAATAGCTTCTACAAAAGAGTTCTATTTTTGTATTCGAGGTTTCATCCTGATCCCTCAGGGAGTTCTATTTGGAGAACCATTTCATGTCCAAGGGTATCAACTAGAACCCATCCTAAAGGGGAACTTCGAGACACCTTTATATCCTAGGGTTTCATCTTGATCCCACCCAGGGAGTTCTATGGAGAACCTGTTTATGGTCCAAGGGTTTCATCTAGAACCTACCCTAGGGGAACTATCGAGAACACCTTTATATCCTAAGGGTTTCATTTAGAACCCACTGAGGAGGTTCTACTGAGAACCCTTTTATATTCCAATGGTTTCATCTAGAACCTGCCCAGGGGGGATCTATTGAGCACCTTTTTTTATAATCCAAGGGTTTCATCTAGAAACCACCCAGGTGGTTCTACCAAGAATGTTTTTATATTCCAAGGGTTTCATCTAGAACCTACCTGTGGGGTTCTACCAAGAACCCTTTTATATTCCAAGGGTTTCATATAGAACCCACCCAGGAGATTCTGCAGAGAAACCATTTTATATTCCGAAGGTTTCACTTATAACCTTCTTGTTTTTAAGGGTTCTTTGTTCTGAGCAGATATATTACAAACACTAACAGAAAGTAATGTTTGCATTTTGGAACATAAAACATCAAATTTAAACTACTTGGCCGAGCAGAGTAGGCATGATGGGAAATGTAGGCATCTACATTTATGGGTAAATATTTGTATGTATGAGGTTGAGGATTTTATAACATCCATACCTTCAACAATCCTTGAAGAACTCTTTCTTCTTTAAACAATTCTTGATGGAACTGTTAGTCTTACAAAGAGTTCTTGACAAACCATTTCTTCAAAAGAATAAAAGAGTTCTTCAAAAGCCAGTGGTTCTGGGTAGAACCTCAGCTCTTCAGGAAGAACCCTTTTTTCTAAGAGTGTAGATTTAGAGAATTGGCAGCAAAATGGCAAATGATTCATCTGCTTTGCCAATGTCTTATTGCATGTTATTGCAGGTGATAAAACAGACTGTCCTGTCTTTGCATCACATGTGTCCGTGTTTAGAACCACTTTGAGGAGTCAGTATATGAATCCAGGCACATGGACGACCTGCAGAACTTGAATCCCAATGCTGCACCAACCAAGGACACCCATTTACAACAAACTTAAAAACCTCATGAAACTTTGCAACCACAAGCTCGAGACTTGGGGCTTTCTCAGTATGAATGGCTTTCCTTGGTATTACTGACAATAAGGGAACATTTCTGAGCAATTTCCAGACATCCTTGTTGTTCAAGTGTAAACAGACATCTCAAAAATTTGTTAGTTTTAGTTTATGATACCAAATCACAGCATGACTTTTTTCAATGTCTGTGTCTTGGAGTCTAAACATGGTATTTTAGAGGGATTTTTGAACGTTTTCACCAACTCTTAAGCGGTCAAAAATTATTAAATTTTGCACTAAATCTGTGTAATAAATGGTCGACCCACAATTGCTAAGAGACCAAAAACTGGTCTATGTTAGGGAGGGGTGGAAAAGAGAAACAAGACAAGAAAGACTGACAAAAAAAATCAAAAAGGGTGGGGATAAATAATGAATATGAATCACTGTAACACCTATGCACCCCTTAAATGTTATTGCATACAAGGAAATCCACTCATGATTATACATTATATAGGAGCGACAGGACCCCAATAGTCCAGTGGGCTCATTCATCTTTAAATCAGGTCACTTACTGAAGATCACTGGACAACTCTGCCACATTTATGAAGCTGCTCTGACTTTATTTCTTGGTACAGAGCATTTCCACTGGAAGAAACACATGTTTCTCAACACCATTATAAGGTTTTCTTTGCAAACAACCTAATAGCATGCATAGTTTTTCTTAAGAAAAAGAGCTTGTTTGGCAACTACTGTTCCTTATTTAGCTGAACAGTACAGTAGATACAATAGCTGAATGTGAAACCTGAAAAGAACCACGACTGAAAGGCGGTGATGAGCATTGGAAGTCTGCAGAGCCTGAGGCACAACATCCCACGCCTGTGGAGAACACAGACTCTGTTGACTGTGAAATAGCTCATCTCATAAAACATAATCCAAAAAAAAGATGAGATAATAGTGGTGCTACTTAAAGATGTTGCAAAATAAAGCGTGGGGAAGCACAACTTAGAGACAAAATCTTTATTCGGGAAGCCTTCAATGCCAAAAAGCTGGGGAAACTTGACAGACGAGTCAAGTAGTCCAGCGAGACCATGGACAATGAGCATGGGCGCAGAATAAACCAGTGCCATTGTTAAGATGTTTGAGAGGACGACATCAAAGGAGAACAAAAGACTAAAGCAGGATGCTGCTGCTGCAGTGAGACAGGACCGCATCCAGAGCTGCAAAATCTGTCTGCCTACCCGCTGTCCATGATACCACAGAAACACAAAATTAAGCAATATTCTGTGCTCGTTCATATGGACAAACAGGTAAATGTGGGAGAAACTGATGTCAAAACATGCTTGTTGTATACGATGATGTATTAATTCTTTTGCTTTAAAATAATTATGACAAAATGGCTGTTTTCAGTATCAATTAATGCAGATAATTTTGACAATTAATCAATGAATCTTTTAGTATATAAAATGTAAAATAATTGTCATCACAATTACCCAGAGCCCAAACTCATGTCTTAAAATTGTTTCTTTTGTCCTGCCAACAGTCCAAACCCCAAATAAACTCCATTTACTGAAAAACAAAACAAAACAAAAAAAAAAAAACAAACAAACAAACAAAAAAGATTTTGAGGTATGAACATTACTTTTTGGATACACAGCATTTTTCTTTTGCTGTCTAAAGTTTGGGTGACCAAAATTTTAAACATACACCAATTTTTTTTCAAGGTTATTGGTTAAAAATCAACATCAACAAACAATACAAACATAGGCGATGCTAGGTAAGATCTTATCATGGTTGCAAAATTAGGGGCAGTTCTAAAAAATTTACACTTCCCCATGCCATATGACTCAATGTATAACTAGTTTGTCTGTGTTACATACTTTTCTGTTAGAAAAATGTCAGTAAATTTAAATGTAAAATTACTTTTAACTCAACCCCAAAAAGAGCTGTTGTAACACTGACTTATTGCATTAAATTTTCTTATCCTTATTGGTGAAATTATAAAATAATTTGTTTTAGTGCAAATATATGTATATATGTTGCCTGTATCAAAAAGATATCTAGTGTATTTCAAGTAGTCTGAGTTGTGAAGGAAATTAAAAAAAAGTTACAGCCAGTAGGGGGCGGTGTGTGTTTCATGGTGGCTCTGGCCGTAGAAGAAGAAGAAGCTGCCGTAAATGAAACACATGAAGAAGAATAATCAGCTTTGTGAGAAGACAGTGAAGTAGCCACGAGCTGTCCGTGGCTTTGAAAGACCGTAACCGGAGATAAAATTCACCGTGGAGGTGAGTAAAGAGTTGCCGTGATATTTTTACTGTCACAACAGCGCAGGGAATCGTGCGTGGGAACGTCGGTTGGCTTCGTAACGGCGAAGCTAGCCGTTGTTTTTAATATATCGGGTATCGCTAGCAGACGTAGTAGCTAGCAGGTAGCTAGTAGCTAACGTAGCTAACGTGTACATCGTAACCGCGTCGCTAACTGTAACATATACACACACGTCACACGCCAGGGTATGACGGCTGAAACGATAAGAAGTGTTAATGTTGAATTACTCGTTAAAAACATCTCAGTTTGTATCGTCTGTCCTCACAACCCGGTAGTGTAACTTTAGCGTGTTGTGACTAAACGCCATTTGTGTCGCGACCCGGCCGGTGTTTTTGTTGAGCCCTGCCTGCCCGCTAATAACACAGCTGCAAGGTAACTAATAATAAAACTGTGTTTTGTCTGTTTCATCAGTGGTGACAAATGACCTGAAGTCTGATTATCGTTAGTTCATGGACATTTAGAGACATCAGTGTTGTGTTAGACGCAGGTGTTTTACTCCTCAGAAGCAGTAATTCCTTGATAGGATTGTTATGAATTTTACAAGGTTTCTGTGATTAATCTCAGTGTTTCTGAAGGCCAACTGTTTTTGTGTTTTTACCACTGTCCTTTTAAATGCAGTATTTTGGAGAGTCATACTAAAATGTTATACCGAAACGATTTTTTTTAACGTACTTAATGAGCTTTCATTTTACAACTTCCTAGTCAGCAGTTAAAGGGATAGTTCACCCAAAAAGGAGACTTTAGGAGACTTGGATTATACTAGACGAGCAGTATATAAGTGAATCACCACTCACTTACATTGTGAAATCCCAACAGTGTTTTGTGGACTTAAAAACTGTACCTGATCTTCAGTTGGCATGAGGGTGAGGAGCTATTGACTGAATTTTCATTTTTGGGTGAACTATCCCTTTAAGGGGAAAGACAAGGCAAACTTAATTTACATTCATTGCTGCTGAGGGACCCAGCCTAGCTTATTTGCAGCTCTGTTGTGAGAGTGTGTTTAGAAACTTTAGGCAAAGCCTTAAAGCTGTCTTAAACCTTTTCATCTATGGGAAAACTTTTCTATTTGTGAAAATGCAAGACAGGAAGATTTCACAGCTTTCCCCCCTCCATCTATTTAGGCCAAGTCGTTATTTAATTTCATTTTCACTGAAAAAAACATGTTCCTGTTTGTGTGAAAAGTATAATTTGTAGGCCTCAGTGTCTCTTTAGCATCACAATACATTTATGCAGCACTGTGGTGCTACATGATGATTCACAGAGAACATACACAGTAATGTGTATATTGCAACCCATTTTACCTTTATCAAAAAATTGTAGCTCCTGCCATATAAATATTGCACTTGGCCATATTGCTATTTTGATAATATTTTGATTAATTGCTCAGCACTACCAAAAAGGGACATTTGGCTGCTTTTTTCATATCTAGACCACAGATTAAAACCATTAGGTTGTATTTTGACGGGTCAGATCTGGACGAGGCTAGCCCAGGAAAACCAGAGACTCTTACAACACAGTTTCAGGTTTTGTGAAACCTGAGATCTGGTCCAGTATGGTCTAAATGTGAAAAAAGCAGCAAAACCTCCTTTTGTGTGTTTTTATTATATTTGAAACTGTGCTTTAAAGAGTTTATACCTTCTCCATTGCCATTAATTATATTATAGAATATTAACTTAAAACTTTCTGAGCAGCCATGTGAATGATTCCTGACTTTAAGTGAACGTGACTCACACTTTGCTTTGGGGCAGAGTAGTGTGTAGTCTCTGCTGTGTGAAGCTGCTACAGACATCTTAGAGCGTTTGAAGTGATTTATTTCCTTAACTGTGCAAAGTGGTAATTTACTTCCTTCCTTCCTCCTTTCAGACGAGTGGTGGGTTTGAATTAGTTGGACAAAGAATCCAGGGCATCCAGGTCCAAGTTAAGGTATGAAGGGGCTGCTCCCTACAAAGCATTATGTAAATTACCTCTAACGTAAATGAAATGTAGCAGAAATGTCTTCCTTTCTAATGTCAAATTGTAATATATGTGTGTTTGGGTACTGAAAAAATGTAGAGATTCTCTTTTGCTGATATCATTTTGTATTTTGTGCCACATAAAAACATCAATTTATCTTGAAGACTTGTCAGAACGTTGGTTTCTTTGAACGAAAGAAAGCGTTTGAATTTTGGCATTTTCAACGCGACCATAAGCCCATGTTTTCATTTCATCAATGCAATTTTCCTCAAGACGTTTTTAACATTTCAAGAGAAGAGGATCATTTGTACACATGCTTCATTTCGACTTGTAGAAAACGGCGTTTCGTGAAATACTAGAGACCTACCCGGGCATACTTTTCATGCCAAAAATAGCTGAAACTTATCAGCTGCAGCGAGACAAAGATGTGATGGGCGGTGTGACTTTATCATGGTACGTTTTCAATATCTGACTCTAGGATTCTAACTATTGATTGCCAAGAGTCTGTTTTAAAGTTGTGGAGGCAGAGTTTCATAACAGTTTAGCACACTGCAGAGTTGATGCTGTCTCTATCTCTGTGGGTATCTATGCAGTTTGTCCCCACTTCCTTTCAACAGCTGCAGTATAACTTTGCGATTTTGTTTTGCGTGAAATGTTTCTGGCATCGTATTGCATTTGTGAAATGTGCATTTTCACCATCGACTCAAAAGCCATTTCTTTGAACATTTTTGATGTCTTGACATAGAAGCAACCAGTCAGGCATGGGTGTGTGCTTTATACAAAACCAGTCGAGCCACATGGAGCGGGAGCACTTTCTCAAACACTGTCAAACATTTACAGTTTGACTGTTTTTCTCTTAAAATGGATGTGTATGCTCACTGGTTAAGTTGTGCAGTCAGAATGAAAATTACTAACTTTGTGAGGGCTTTATTCATTGTATTTCCAACACATAGCCTGACATCTCTAGCTTTATAATGCCACGCATTTTTCATGATCAGTTTTCACAACAAAATTTCAGGCTGAGACATCTCCTGAGAATTGATTTAGTCCATACAGATACATGTGGAATTGTTCGGGAAGTATTTTGAACACGATTTACCACCTCTGCACCCAGTGAATAACTACTTCAAACAAGATTCTATCAGAAACTGATTTTTGTGGGTAGTTCAGGAGGAATGGTTCATCTGCAGTACAACATGAAATGATATCTGTGTCAGGCTAAAGAGATTTGCCAAACCACAATGAGTGAGGTGAAATTGTGGACAGTTATGTAAGGCTCTCACATTCCAGCGCAAGGAAAAAATTGGACCAAAGTCCATTTTATCGTCAAATTTGAATGGTGCATTTTCGTTTGTTTGTTAACATACTTGGCGTTAATCATACACTGATTTCCCACTGCTGTCCATTGTGCCATAACTCAAGGCAAGCTCCCACAAAGGTAAAGGTCCAGTGAAGCATTCATCTAAATTATCTTGTGGCGCAAATGAGCACCAGAGAAATGCAGGACGCATTCATCTTGTTTAAACACAAGGTTTCGGAGGAATTTGCGATTTAACCAACACTTATTTATTTCAATTTTTAATATTTTCTATATTTTAGAATGAATTTGCCCCAACATTTCCATTGTCTGAACTTTGATGTGACTTTGATCTGAGATTTCTGCTCAACTAAAATTTTTTATCCCTCCAAGGAATTTGATCTCTTCTCTTAACTCACTGACATGTTTCAGGATCGTGGACGACAATTTAAAGACGCTTTTTACCGAACAAACCAAACTTTTTCAAGCATTTGAGACGCACAAAGAAAGAAACCAGTAAACCTTGGGATCGAGTTATGTCTCGCCGAAGAAGCCGCAGCCCATCACCGGGGCGTTTTTCACGCTCCTGCAGCAGTAATGATCCAAGAGACTTGGAGAGAAGAATTTTTGTTGGGAATTTGCCAACCTCAGACATGGAGAAGAAGGATTTGGAAGACCTGTTCAGCCCGTATGGGAAGATAGTCGGTCAGTAAATGCAATATAAGCCATAAGTTGTCAATTTCAATTCATGACAGTAATTTGAACCGAGCAGGCTGTCCCTTAATGTGACAACCATTGGAATATTTTCAAAATTAATTTTAAAAGTGCATTTAGATGCCTAGTAGCATTGACTTGGTCATCATGAGTCATGTTCTTTCATGAAATGCAAGCATGTGCAGTAAAATTTGTAATGATGTGCCTACCAATCATTTTGTAGAGTGGGTAGGTATTTAAAAATTTCTTCAAAATGATCCTTTGTACCACTTCAAATGTTCCTCTTCCAGGCGTATCCATGTTTCGTGGGTTTGGATTTGTACAATTTGAACGCATTGAGGAAGCCGAAGCTGCAAAGGCGGCCCAAAAGGGTCGAATATATAAAGGTTATAAAATAGGTAAGCCTCAACTGTAGTGGGTGTGATTGTCTGGCTAAACAGGATAGATTTTTTTTGGTGCACAGCAAGCAACAAAACCAAGTTAATTTAATCTTTTATTATTTTTTTTGTGAAAAGTGTTAATTCTCCAGATATTTTTTTTCTTGTGGATTTGGTGATTTAAAAATGGCAGCAAAGAAAAGTGAGCTCTCTAAAGGATTAACACTTAACAATGGTTTTCTTTGGAAAGAGGTTGTTTGAACACTAGCAATGTCCTTAATTCAATTTGTTAAGAATAATTAAATAAATTTTTTTAAAAAGCTGCTCTTTTAAACACCATTTTAATGATGCAATATGCTGTATTCAGTAAACGAAATGCCCATAACAACAATGGTGAAAGTGGACTTTTCAGTGCTTGCCCACAGCTAACATCACGATGTGTAGGTTGTATGATTTGACCTACAGCTAGGCTTAGATTAGCTTTGCTGATTTTCCACTTAAACCTTTCTTTTTGTAGACATGTTATAGTATTGGCTGACAAAGCAAATAAACAAGTGCATTATTAAATTCTGGCAAAGCCTGAATCTCTGAAATCTCTTGTTTTATTTGCAACACTGTCTTGCAGTTTTCGTCAACGTGGATTTAAATGTCACTTAAGTGGCACTTGTGATTTTGGGAGTTTCTGGAGGCCAAATTTCAAGTTGAAAATCTAATTTACATGTCCAAGCTCTGCTAGTGCTTGGCCAATTCTGATGGGGAGAAAAGATTTTCTTCATTTCTTTTTCATCTTAAACTCAATTCGACAGATTTGGCAACTCGATTTGCTGCATTTTGACTCGTCCAGTTTGGATTTTCAAGCTTGGATATTGGAGCTCATTTTCATTTGGATCGTGGAAGTGTTGACGCGGCCACTCCATTCTGCGTGAACGCATAAGCTGATTTACATGTCACTGTTATGTTCAACGTTTGGATTGATTTATTTTCAGATGTAAATATGGCAGTGGAGCGACGGCAAGCTAAACCTCAATCCCAGCAGAGCCCTCCACGAAGGTAAAGTAACGCGAAATGGGTGTGACGAACTATCATCGAGTCTGAGTTGCCGGTATAACTTTGCGTATAACTTTCTCAACTGTCATTTCCACCAGCGGTGAATTTTGCTCGATGGAAGCTGGTGTGCCATTAGATGTTTTTGTGGTGGGTTATTGGATAATCAATATTTCACGCTAACTTCAAAATTCCAGATGTTGAAATAAAGAAAAGAGCCATATGAATGTAATTTAGTGTGTCTTTGTCTCAAAGATTTTTGCCATACGACCTTTCAACACCTGTGGTCTTTGCGTGATTTGGCCCACATCATCTTTTAGATCAAATATGCAACTTGCCAGCTGAAGGAAATGCCGTATATCTGTTTAGCAAGTTCATGTCCTACAACATGAACTTAAACTAATTAAGTGTGTTTATTAAACCTGGCTTTTGGGGAGCTGTTCTTCAGCCTAAATGCCAACAGATTTTGATTTAGGGAGCAACAGTGATGAGAAAATTTGAAGGTACCCTGTCAAGTATTTTGCAGAAACTAAGCAATTTTTTACGTTTATTGTTTCACCACAAAATTTATTGTGTGTCCTTGAGGCCTCATGACTGTGCTGAATGAATTTCCCTCCTGAAAACATCTACAGAGCTGCTGCATTTCTTGACATGCTACCATCAGCAACTAACGATCAGTGGAACAACATAACCATCGGCAAGGCTGTCATGTCACCTGGGCACCAGCACGAGATACTAACAACGGGGACCCATTCTTAAAAACATTGCTCCATTCTGCTACTAGTGGTCAAAAACTTCACAGGGTACCTTTTTTTTAAAAAAAACAAACAAAACAAGAAAAAATAGGAGTATACATTTATTACATGTTGGCCAGTTATATTAAGCCTCGTCGACTGAAGATTAAACTCTGATACTTGTACTGTGTGGTGGTACTGTAACTCGCTCACAGCTGACCACTTTGAAACAACGCCAATCCACAAAGGATCAGTGTATGCCGCAAAACATCCCACACATCATTGCGAAGGAAATTTTGGGGAGATTTGGGTATGAGGTAGGGCATGCAAGTATATATGATCACAGACTGTGCAGACAATGTGTATGATGCTTATTTTTAATGATTCATGATTCATTCATGATTGCTGATCATGAATTTTAACTGTTGTAATCTGCAGTTCTCAGGAAATTTGCTGTTAATGGACACATTGCCTTGTGGTACCTGTTTGAATTCAAAGTACATTTTGTGCCTTTTAAGTTGAGCGTTATTGAAATTAATTGAACTTTAATAGCATGACACGAAGTAAATAAATATTCAAAGATTTTTGCTCAATCCAAGTAGTCTTTAAAAAACAAATCCTTTTTCTGACCACTCTTTTCTTTGAATGCAATGAAACTTTTTGAGGTGAAGGAAAGAAGACAAACAATAGGGATTTCGGATGTACTCTCAGGAGAACTGAAAAGACAGAAGTAGAACTGTTGTCATGCACTTAACATGACTGACAAATCACGTTTTCCATTTCTATAGCTTGCTTAGAAACTGCATAACATCTCAATTCTTCATTCTTCACGGCCTCATATGTAGAAACAGTTGAATTTTCTATGCAATTCAGAATATTTTCTTTTCCAAGGTGATGGTAATAAGTTGTATAAGTCCTCTATAGTTCTATTTTAGTTCTATTTTTGAGAAAGAAAAAAAAATCAAGCAAATTTGCATTTCTGCAACCTCACATTTGCAGCAGCAGCGTAATGTTGCTCACTGAAGAGCAAAATGCAAGTCATTGAATGAAAATTGAGCTAAATGCGCAAATATGGTCAAACAGCCAAGGTACCTGTGTATTTTATGGTCAGTGAACCTCAAACGGTCGGTGAATCGATATTGTTGCGTACATGGACCACCGGACATTTTCTAAATATCGTTGAACGGACGTTTATCGGAATCCCCTTCTGGATTGAGTTTGTGCTAGTTCCTTTTGCAAATGTGATTTGGTTGTGTGAATAAACATAGCCTGTCTTTCCATATTGAATAAAAAGAGATTAAGTTTATTAGATTTACTATAACAGTAAGCCTGTCTTCACCAGTTGTGGACAGATGTTCCTGTTACTCTCTGTATTTTTTCATAGGCAGCCTAAACTCTAACCTTCCTTGCATTAATTGATAACTTTTCTCTCAGGGGCCCATATAGCAGTTATGGGGACAGCAAAGAGCCCCGGCCTCGGTCACGTTCACCCGTTTATGGGCGCGATGGCCGCGACGGACGTGAGCCTCGGGATGGGCGCGAAGGACGTGAGTCTCGGGACAGTCGTGATGGGAGGGACCCAGGTAGAGAGGGGAGGCCTGGTCGCGACCATGATTACCGATACCGTAGCTCAGAGAGCAGAGACAAGGACCCAAGAGCTGACCCACGAGCTGACCCACGAGCTGACCCACGAGCTGACCCACGAGCTGACCCACGAGCTGACCCACGAGCTGACCCACGAGCTGACCCACGGGATCCTGCATACAGGTGAGTACTGACACATGGACCTTCTGTTTGAAGCCCAGACTGACATGATTACATTGTTGCCTGAACCTGAAATGTTTCCATACAACAGAGATGACTATGACCGATACTACCGCAGTGGTAGTGGTGCTGAGGACTATTACCGCAGGAAGGATGAACCCTACAGGGAGGCCTACAGAGATCCCTGGAACGGACGTCGTGAGCCTGAGGGTAGGTGTCCTCTACAGTGTACATGCTTCATTTTATTGTTTAGACGCCTAGTTTGTTTGACTCCTGAAACACCTTTAGAGTAACGGTGTTCACTTGTAAAATTATATATATTTTTTATAGGGTTTCATCTATTTCTAAAATGATTGATCTGATTATTTTGTCAATTAGACGACTAATTTAACCACTAATTTATCCATCATTCTAAGATGGATAATCAATATAACAGTTAATTTACCCAAAATACAAATCAAAAACGTGTCTCATGTCATTAATATTTCAGTCAGTATGTCAGATGCCTGATCAGAAAAATACTGGAAAATTCAATTTCAGAAGGATTGTTGTGACACATATTAATTTAATTACTGTCTGAACCCTTTTCCCTGAATTTATGAATCAGTATTTTTACTTATGTACTTGATACTTGCAATAATATGTTGTTAAAATCATCACTGGCAAATATATTTTTGCATCAGTGTGGGCAAGGAAAATAGCTGAAATGATTTACAACAGTCTGGAACTTTGGTTAAAGCCATTTTCTCACTCATGCTCATGGTTGATAAAGTAAACAGAAAATTTAAAATGGCCAAATTTGATGCATGATATACAACAGCACGTGCAGAAACTACTTTTAGCATGCAGCTGATCCAGAAACATTTAGAAAATCAAGTGTAAGTGACTACTAACAGAAACGCATCCTGACAGGCGCCGCTGTCTTGCTGCTGCATGGCAGAGGACTCCGATGATTTCACTTCACGTGTTCATGCAGAGCAGCTGTACTGCGGTTAAAGCCATTTCCAGTTTGCATAACTTGTTGAGAAGCAGACTGTTGCATCTTTGCCAGCACGATTTGGTAAAAGTCATATTGCGAGAATTTTGACTGAAATTGTGATGTGCGATACAGTTGGTAGAAACGATTGGTTTTGCATTACAGTTTTCATGTTTACTGAAAAAAAACAAAAACAAACTAAAATCGTGATGATGTGATATTTATTGAGAACTGTACCAAAGAAATCTGGAGAACAAGATTTTTCAGCCCAGTCATCTATGCAGCACTACAGTATCTCATTATAACGCTGTTGTCTCACGTTTTTCCTTTTTCAAAAAACTGTAATTTGGCTCTGGTTCTGGGATTCTGATATTGCCTTGGCCATACTGCAATTGCCAAGTGAATTACTTGACACTTGAGGCTTTATCAGGTTGTTTTTCAAAGTCGATTTAAAAGTGTATTCAAAAGCAGAAAATTATACTGACATTAAACTTGCCACTTCTCCCAACCTCTCAACTGTAGATGATCGCGCTCGACCAGAAGAGCGTCGGCGCAATGAACTGTATCGACAGTACTATGAAGAACTCCAGCGGCGCTACGACACCGACCGTCCTGTTGACTGCTCTGTGATTGTCGTCAACAAGGCACAGAAGTATGTCCACTCTCTGTACAGGAACACAAATCTGAGCAGGAATGTCTCTGTAAATATTCAACACGTACCTGGAATATTTTCATTTCATATCGCTCCTGTGTGTGTGTTTGTGTTTGTGCTTGTGCGTGTGTACTTGTGCTTCAAAAACAACTGTAGGGAGTATGCTGAGACGGTCGGGCGGAAGGTCCGTGATTTGGGCATGGTGGTGGATCTGATCTTCCTCAACACAGAAGTCTCACTCACACAGGCACTGGAGGATGTAGGCCGAGCCCGCACTCCCTTTGCCATCATCATTACCCAGCAGCACCAGGTCCACCGGTCCTGCACTGTCAACATCTTGTTCGGCACACCACAAGGTAATGTCAGACAACAATATCCACCTGCTGGTTGGTGGAGCCATTTTTGGTCAGAAATAAAGACGGCATTTCAAACCTGTATCTTTTGTGTTGATTTACCTGCTTACATTTGTTGTGTTCTTGTTGCTGTAGAGCATCGAAACATGCCGATGCAGGATGCCATGATGCTGGTTGCCCATAATTATGACGCCTACAAAGTTGAAAACCGTGAAAAGGAGCGCGAGGAGATCGCCAGAAAGGCTGCCAAGATGGCAGACGACGTCCTACTCAGGGAGCCAGACAGAGAGAGCCACCCGATTTCTGTGCTCACTGCCATCACACTGCTGTCTGAAAACAGGTATCTGGTTGAATGTCTTGTCTTGAAGTGTTAATGTAACATCTTAAGTTAATTAAAAATCAGAACTGTGTCTGTGATACTTCAGTTACAGTTTGCATGTTGTAAAACTCTGAATTTCAGTTTTCCTTTGGCTCATCACACATTGCTATTAAAAAAATCTCAACTTTTGAAATCATTTTTTTTTCTGTGTGGTTGCTGTGTAGGTTTGTAACACCAGAGGAACTGGACAGTCTCACTGCATATCTGAAGGACAAAAGAGACCGGCTGGTACGAAGGGCTACAGACCCTCTTGCAGGTAAGAGGAAAAAGTGTCATATTAAAGAACAGGTTCACATTTTTTTTCTTCAAGTCTGTTCTTCAAACAATGCTGACATATCCACATGTACATTAAAATAGTATATAGTATAATTTGGTGGCTGCAGTCATTCATATCGACTCCAAAAAGATCCTCCCCTTAAAAATGCCTCTGTGCTCAATATTCCAAACTTGAGCTGTAGTTAACACAAGGCTTCGGCAGTCTGAGTGAGACGCATCAAGGGGGTTACTTTCCAAAGTTAGTGTTTTAGTTTTATTTCTTTTTGTTTTTGTGTCACTGTACCTTCAAGAGCAAAGAAAATGCTGTGCTGAAACTGTAAATTTTGCACTAAAAAGATTGTAAATTTGGAAGATAAACACTTAAAGGTGCAGTGAGCGACTCTGGAGGAAGATAATTGATTGTTGAATCCAAAGCGTCAGTATTGAACAACCTGGGAATGAGACTCAGCAGTCAACTCTCTAACTGACCTGTGATTGGCCTAAATCACCCATCATGAACTAGTTTTTCTAAAGCTTAAAAAGGCAAAGAGGTCTAGTTTTCTCTCAGACAGCTTGAATTATATTATGCTGAAAGTCTAGTCTAGTCTAGTTTTATCCTAGACTTTAATTACATTATGCTGAGTTTTTGCCCAGTGATGCATATAAACTGCCTACCCCACCTTTAATTTCTTAAACTCGGATCATTGAAGCCTTCAACTTCAGCTCAAATCCACAATGCGTTTTTATTCAAAGACTGCAGATTTTCTCCCACACCCCTTACTTGTAGTTTTATGAAAAGTTTTTTTTGTCTGCTATGACCAGGAGGAACAGTTACAACAACCAAAAACTCTTTCATTGTCCATCTCGGCATGCAAGTATTATATAAAAGCTTCTGCAAGGAACTGTATTTTCTTGATTTTTGAGGCCCATGTGAAAAAAGTTGTAGTAATTCCACCACCGTAGCCCCAAAATTTAACATCAAAAATAAAATGATCTAATAAAAATCTTCTCCTGCTTCCTTTAACTGGCTACCATGCGAATCACTGTGACTCTGCCTGGAAACGTGAGTTCAGGCTGGCAGACATAAGCACAACAATATAGAAATAGCCAATCTTTTCATGGATTGTGTAGCGTCAGTATTAAATTGCAACTATTTCATAGCCAGTTAAAAACCTCTTGTAGTAGCTTCAATGTAGACATAAGAAATGTGAAACCTATCCTTAATGTTCTTCTGTGCCAGAATTATAATTGAAAAAATGCTCTAATCTGTTAGTTTTGTTTGTTGAATGCTGTTGTGTGAGAGCAGTAAATTCTAACTGAACCCGTCCTCCTACAGCTCCAGTCCATGCTGCACCTCCTGCAGCAGTACACCACGACATTCCACCCTCAGCTGCAGGACTGGCTCCTCCATCCCACTCCGCTCTCGCTGCCCCACAGTCCAGCCACCTCGGCCTATCAGCTGCTTCAAGTGCCGCAGCTAACCCCAGCCACCAGCAGGAGCTGCAGGCTAAAATCCTCAGCCTGTTCAACAGCGGCACCGGGGCGTCGGCAGGCGTGGTTCCATCTGCCGTCTCTCAGGCGCAGGCCTACAGCTCCCTGGGCCCGGTCCCTTCCCAGAACCCACCCCGCCAAACCATGCCTGGTCCTCCGTCTGCATCCCAGGGTTATGGCACCCCTCCGGGCCGCATGCCAGTCCCACCAGCTGGTCAAGACCCCCCAGCTCTGCTTCAGGGATCAATTTTGACAACCCGAGTGTACAGAAAGCTCTGGACACCCTCATTCAGAGTGGACCGTCTATCAACCACTTGGTGGGCACTGGTGCCTCTCAGCAGCCTCCACCCCCCAGACCAGCACCTGGCATGGGTCAGGTCCCGCCCATGTCCATGTATCCCCGTTACTGATGGGTGTAGTAAATGAATTACTTCTCCTAATGTGAGATCCTCCTCTCCCCTAACAAAAATAAACACATCAATCCTCTGTGAAGTGAATTTACCAGCTGTGTATAGGTAGACCGTAGGGATGTTTTGTAAAATCAAGTTTTTATTTTATTCTGGATATTGTGTTCAGTTACTTAAATTTGACGACCCAGACTATCTACAGGTCTGTATTTTCAATTGTTATTAGCAGAAGATAATTATTCATTCTTACATGCGAGTTAAACTGTTAAGTGTGTAAAGTACAGAACATTTTGGTTTCTGATGGACTCCTTAGTTCTTTTGCACCCTTGGACTGTTGTGTTTTATAGTTTGTGTTTTTAATTTGTAACATTTCAAATGTCAAAACATGATTAAAAACTCAAGACACAATTGCTGTAATAAAATGGTATTGGTTTATTGCATTTTGTGCTGACAAATCTATAAAATGGAACGGGTATCGCCAGAAGCCATAGAGATATAAGCATTTGAAATGTAAGATAAAACTACTTTTTCCTTTTTTTAATGTACCATGAAACACAATAGAGAATAATACTTTTTTTTATTTTAGAATATTTAACTTACACTGACACAAAAGAAACACCTCCACACTAACTGTATTTGATTTATTTACACGTAGCCCCCTCCCACCCCCGCCCCCAGCGGTTACAAGTGCACATGTACACACATACACACTCCCACAGAACTGAAAGGAACACACTACGGCTTTACCATAAGACTAGGTACAGTATCAAGGAAGAGTAATGAACGGTTCTGAATGAAAAAGAAAATATTTTCATAATAGTACTGAAATTTGATACAGGTGTGTCTTTGTGTGTATGCTGTATATATCATCTATATCTACATCCATTACAGGTTTCAAGCATCCATACAAAATGTTTCCCACAACTCCAGTGAATTAGAAACAAACCTGGACAGTGACGAGATTCCTCACGAGGGAGGTACTGGTCATTAAATGAAATACTGTATTTTCAAAGGCCATAAAGTGTTAAAGGAAAAGACATTAGGGGAATTGCTCTTATTCCCAAGAGTTAGCTAAATGAGAGGATCAATACTGCTCATGTCTGTCATTAAATATGAAGCCAGCGAATAGCTTAGCACAGAGACTGGAAACGGGGAAACGGCTGTTTAGACTCCGTCCAAAGGTGACAAAATCTGCTATAATTCAATAATTAAAATAATTCTCAAAGCCATACAAAACCGAAGTGTAAAAACAACAAATCATTTTATGAGTGTCCAACACAGGGACTTTCCCCGGGAACCTATGGAGGAATGCTGTTGGGCCTTTTCCACCAAATGTGTTGTGGTTCCAGCTGGAAACCCACTTTTCAGGTTCTGGATCAGTTTACTTTTGGTGCAAATACTCTGAACGGTTCAAACTAAGGTGCTTGAATCAGGGACTAGGGTCTAAATTAAGTTCTTTGGACATTATTTTACCCTCCATGAAGTCCCTGCTCGGGGCAGAAGTACATTCCTAAAGTACAGGAACTTTTGGGGTGGAGCTTACAGTGCTGATTGGTTTGGTGCTCACAGCGTTTTATTTGAGCCACGGTTTTTAAAAATCTGGAGCCGCAAACCAGTTTTTTTTGTTCCTTGTGCCTTGACACATAAGCGTGGTCTTAATCATGATCAAGAGCAGCACAAGTTGCTTGTTTTGTTGTTACATGAAAAAATGATGTGAAAAAAAGAGTAGCCACTTTTTCATACATCATTAATGCGCTAAATCTTCGTGGGCCTTTAGACCGCGGTGGAGACACAGACAACAATGGGCTGAAGGAACCTTTAATTCCTTGAAAAGTAGTTCCTGGGACTTTGAGTGGAAATGTGGCCTCAAAATACAGTCTGCACAAAGGTCAGTTTTAAACTTTGAATTTTCTAAAATTAGACAAACCAAATACAACATGTTAATTATTGAGCTTTAGATGTGCTGTTGGGTTTTATTACCTTTAGACGAGTCAGTTTAGCTGTTTACAGTCTTTGTGCTAACTCGAGGCAAGAAATTCCCCCCAAATGTTGTTTTTTCCCTTTAAAGCTTGTCTGAATGTCGACATAACAGACCATTTTGGGTGACTGGTAATATTTATACTTAATACACTGAATAGAACCACAGTTATCGACTGAAAAGTGGGTAAATCTACAGTTTGGGACGGGCAGATACACTGGCTTTTTTTAATGCAAATTCCATCAAATTGTGGATTTGCAGGCATCTCTTCTAAAACTTTGGCACTCCCAATTTTCTTAGATTTAACCTACTGAAACAATATTTTTTTTATCTATTAACTGAGAATTGCTACAATTCTTTAGTAAGAAGATGAACAGTATTCACTTGTCTGTGTCTAATTCACTGGAGAACACATTTGCACACTATCATTTATGTAGTCAACTGAAATATACTTTGGTAATCAGTTTTTCTGCAGATAATATTTGACACAATGAGAGGACCTTGTCAACAAATCCACCATAAAAAATAGAATCTTGTACTATAATAATATTCATCTTGGATACAATGATTGGCCAGTCCTAAGGAAAGAGAAAAAAATCATACTACTAGAAAGAAAAGTGTCTAACTGATATAAACAAAATACTTTTATACCACAAACACCCAATATATTTTCAATACACCTTGTTCAGGGTAATTGCATGCATGCACTGAGATACACAACATAACTGGAACGGGGCTCTGCTTGCACTGCACGGATAGCCACTTGAGTTCTTCTCATCTGACTCCCAGAGATCGACTGTGTGTAATGCAGCTGTTTAACCTCCAACCTTTCTCAGGCACGTCTGTCTGTCTGTCTGTCTGTCTGTCTGTGAAAATATACTAAAGGGTACGATCTTATCTCAGCTACAGACTGTGCACGCTCTCTGCCATAATCTGGGATTTGTTTTTTTTTTATTTCCTCTGTTGGTGTCTTAACAGGACAGCCTCCTCAACCCGGTAACAGATGTGTTTCAGAGCCCTTAATATCCATTTAAGGATGGAGACTGGGTAATGATCACCGGCAACTTTGTCTCATGCTACAGTTGTGCAGGCGAAAGGATCTGATCTAAAATCATGGATCAGCTGGGGGTGGGGGAGAGGGGGACGTGCTGGTTTCCAAGCGACTATCCCGTGTCGTCCCAAGCAGAGCTGGTACCAGAATTGGAAGCGCGAGTTTTATATTCTTTGATCATTTTTCAGAATTATACTGCAATCACATTTAAAATACAGAGCTGGGGTTGGATTTAGTGGCTGGGATGGGGGAGGCCAAGGGGATTTTGGGGCAGATGGAGTGAGGGAGGGGGAGGTCAGGGGGGTGGAGGAGGGATTCTGGGAAGGCTCACCTCACAGATTGAGTGACAAGCACTATAAATTTAACAGTTACTATTATTCTTTTTAAGAATTTTGGCAAGAGAAAGGAAAGAATGTGATGCATGCTAAAAATGTCCAAGAAAATGCTCAAATGATTAAACAAAATCAGCAGGTAGGTCTCTGGATTATTGCAGTTCAAAACTGCTGCAAGCTGATGGGAATTAATCATATTTTTATAGTCTGAAGTGTCAGACCTTCACAGCTGGCTGTAATACACTCGTGTGCCACCAGAGATCACTGTGGGATAGAGTCTGTGCAGAGCAGGCTGGCTCTTGTTCGACCCCCCCGACTCCTGCAGACTGATCCTGTCACAGAGTGCCCCCTCAGTGTAAAGTGCTTTGCTGTCTCAGCCACATTTGGGATTAACACTGTAAATCTTTATTGTCCGTAAGACCCGGTGACAAACATTCGGATGAAATAAGTGACTGCTGACACCTCCAGTTGATAATAGAAAAGAAATAACTGCGACAGAATGAAAAAAAAATAGACCAATGTGAGAACAATATTGCACATAATCTTACAAAACTCTAAGACTTTGTCCACAGTGATAGAACAGTGTACAACAAAAGACAACACTAGTTGGTTACAGTGTCTCTGACTTAAGTGAAAGATATTTACAAAGGTGAAATGACCGTTTCTGAGGCCCATTCATTCGCAAACTCAAAATCTCCTATTACGTTACATAAGACTACTTGAGCAAGATTGAAATATAACAAGTAACGATATAGTGAACTCATACTTTTTCTTATTTTTTGCAAAAGACTTGTTTTTCAAGGTCTGGCCATGTCGCAGTTCCGAGTTCTCAAAAATCCGTGAGAACATTTGACAAACTTTTCACCCCCGCTCTGCACCTTGAACATGTAAGTCATCACTATAGAAACCACTAAAACAAATATTGCCACATAGTACCATGCAAACAGCAATTATAAAACATTTATAATTCAATAAATAAATTCATTTCCAATAAACTTCTCCAATAAACGTCAGATAATCTTCTCTTTTGAATAAATTTTTAAAGGCTCAGTTGATGCAGGCAATGTTGTGGAGACGATCCCAAAATAGCCATGTTCTTCAAAAACTGATGTGAGCGTTTAAACAACCCCGTCGTCAGAGTTAAGTGTGACAAGCACGTTAAAGAAAATCTTCATCACTTGGCACCCTAAAATCTTTGAAAACTAGGAGTGGCTGCTTCTTAAGTGTCACGGGTGTCAAAGGTAGGTGTGTTAAAAATTTGCCAACAGTAACGTTCAGCAGAAATATTCATATTTAATTAAACATATTTTGGTGATTTTTTTAACGTAAATGAATCTGTTACCTTAAAATTTGTTCACTTTACTTATAGGATTAAAGATGGTAATAATCAAGAGAGCATTTCTTTTAAAAAAGAGAATAAAAGGGTGGCGGATTTGCCCTCAGTTGTAATATTGCATCAAGGTATTCAGAATAGATTTCTAATAAAACAGAAAGCTAACCCTGTCCAAAGATCACAGGCCAAATGTTTACAGGTACAGCCTTGTCTAGTTTGACAAACACCACCGTTGATATGTATGTCTATACCCTTTTCCACTCGATCTTTAATGTTGCTTTAGTCATCTCTATTTACAGTACAAATAAATCTATTGATACTAGCAGCATTCACAACATATGGTCAGACATTCAAGCAACACTAAAAACATTTAATACTGTTTTTAAATAGTTCTAGAAACTAATTTGTTTTGTTTCCCTATATTGTATATACTGTATATTTATATATATACGTATTTATTTATATTCATATTTCTACTACAAGTGCAAATGACCAAAAACAGTTTCTTCAAGAAAAGAAACCAAATCAAAGTAAAGTGACAGCTGTCCTTGGTCAGAGTGAGATGATTCTGGATTTTCTTTTTTTTAAAGACTTACGAAATCTACATATACAAAATATATGTGTAAAAAAATAAATAACATGATCACATGAGTCCGGATTTCAAACTATTGCACATTCCTTCCAAGATGCACTTTTTTTTTTTTAAACCTAAATAATGATTTGCTCACAAGTCATTCAGTCAGGGACATGTGTGGCTCAAATCTCAAACCAATCTAGAGGATATAAAATCTCACTGGAGAGTCTACTGCATAGAGTTCATTCTTGTGGACAAAGTGAGTTTCCTAGCTACAGAAGCCATTGTCCTCTCTATTTATTTAGACTAGACCCTATAGACGATCAATCGATAGATGTTCACAATCTCTGATATGCCTACTTCAAATGTGAGTGTTTTGATGGAGGTTTGAACATCTGGTCTTTTATCATCTGTAGGGCGACTTTCTATCTGCAGTGTCAGTTTCATTTAGACACCTCTGTTTTCTTTTTAGCACACTTTGTTCTCTCTGATTTAAGCAATAGAATTTTTGTTCGCTATTTCTCTTTGAAAAATACTTTGATATGGCACATTTAATGTATCTAAATTAGGCAAAATGACAATATATCTTTGAGTGACAATCAAAAATGACACAACTATTCCATCAATATGTGTAACTTTTGTCTATAAACATAAATACATATTTGTTCTCTAGATGAAAAAATAACATTTAGTAATTTTTTTTTCTTTTAAATTCAATGAACTTGATGAATTCATCAAAAATTTCACTTTGTTGCACAGTGGCGGACAGTGCAGGTGCAGTGCTTGTCGAGGTTACAATGACGGTTACCATAGTGACAGGAGCCTATGCCATCCAATAAATAAATAAATAAATAAATAAATCATTTTTTTTTAAAAACAGCGTTTTTCGAGCTGTCCCTCCGAGCTGAAGGGAACGTTTTTCTCTCCACTAGAAGCTTTTTAGTATGTCACAAAAATACTACACTCATACTGAACAACGCGTCAGAGCTTGTACATTATTTACAGTGATCCACACGAGGGTCGAGGGGTGCTGGCAATGATAATCTCCTCGAGGGGGGGCGGTTTGTACTGTCTCCCCATTTTCTGCTGTCACACCAGCCTTCTGCTAAGAAACGCACTATTCACAGTTTAATTACGTGTCAATCTCTACAGACTAAGCTAGCCTTGTTGTATTTTTTTTGGCACTAACAGTGGCCACAGGGATAAACAGCCACTAAGAAATGAGTTGGAATGGGTAGAAAAGACAGTGATGGCAGTTAACAGAACCAGTGGAGTAAAAACACACACAGTTATAAGGATGTCATGCTAAGGAGTGATCAGCTTAAAGATAATACTGCAGGTTTGATCCACTTTTCAGTCTTCTTCTTTTTCGAATATCAATGTGAATTTCACAGTTCATACTTAACGACTCGACTCTCCTCCTTCCAGCTGGTGGTGCTGACAGTGGGTAGCAGTGTCTTTTTGCCTTGAAAAGATAAAATCACATCAAAGACAACAGGCTGGAACGCTGCGGGAGGTGTCCGATCACCACGAGGGGAACTAAACAGACAGTCCTACACTGAGCTCATTTCAGCTGGCTCTCGTTCTTTCCGAGCAGAAGCCGCTGCTATGCCACATTTGTATTTGGAAAAAAACAAAACAAAAAAAGATCTGCAGAGATTTAAACAAAGACAAGACACACACATGCATGTGCGCTCACACCTCAGCTAACAACCCACACCCACAACCACCACCTCCCTCCTTACTGAGTGACTCCGACTCAATGCGAGTTACTACAGTAGATTACAGACTAGCAAAGAAAACAAAGTCTCTAGAGTGCATCTAAATTAGTCTAGAGCCTACAATAGTTATAGTAGCTTATTGGACTATGACGGGTTTGGTAGCTGAGCATGTGACACTGCTCATTGGTCTGCTGGGGATGGAGCTGAGCTGAGAGGGAGAGGTGCTGAAGCTGAGCTGGGCCATTGGTTGGGTGTGAGAGGACTATCTTACAGAAATAAACGCAAGGGCGACATGATGATGAAGCAGCGTTGATGAGAGAGTGAGAGTACAGGTGACACAGGAGCGGGGCTGAGGGAGGGGTGGGTGGTGGTGGTGGTTGGGGAGGGGACTGCTGTTTCAGGAGTAGATAGTGATAACCTCGCGGCCGCCTCCGCGGACCAGGAGGACCCGGTTGAGACCCTCAGTGAGGACCTCGAGGAACTCCATGTCTGGGAGAGAAGAGTTAAAGAAACTAGAGGAAGCAAATGCAATACATATATATAATATGTACAGTATGTATATATAGAGAGAGAATATCATACTGCAAGTACTGATACTGGGTCCGCAAAACTAAAACTTAAATCAACACTTATCCGCTTTCTTGCCATAAATGAGATGAGCTCTCACATCTGTACAGTAAATATGAAGCTGAGACAGTTAGCTTAGAGACTTAAAGACTGGCAACAGGGACACAGCGAGCCTGATTTGTCCATAAGTAGCAAATTCCTTCCACCAGCACTAAAGCTCATTAATAAATTACTTAAACCTTGTTTGATTAATCCGTACAACAAAAAAAAGAAGTGTTGTCGGAGACCTCAGGTTGCTTAGACCTCAGGTTGTTAATAGGCAGATTTTGTTATGTTTGGGCAGAGCCAGGCTAAACATTTCCCCCCGTTTCCAGGCTTAATGCTAATCTAAGCTAACCAGCTGCTGGCTGTAGCTTCATATTGAATGGACAGATATGATTTGTATAGACAGTAGGTGATTTGTGGGGGGATTCCTTCCCCTTTGTTAGCAAAATGACCAAAATTGCACCCCCCTTGTTGACCTGCCATCCCCCCTTCCATCCCCTGGTAGCAGAGTGTTTGGGCAGGTTTGAATCTATTGACCCGACCACGGCTCAGAAATCAGTAGCCACATAGCCAAATAGTAACTGTGCTGTGTATTGATAAACCCATGGTGCTGTCCATGGTGCTGAAGAAGCAGACAGATTTGTAATTGACTCTTTCTAAGTTGTGCCCCTTTTGGAACCTCGGTCAAACTCCTTTCTCCTGTCCTGTTTTCAAACTGAGGATGTTTAGAAGATGTTGCTAATGTTAAAAAAACACTAGCTATCTAGGTCTACATCCATGGTTAACTAGCTAGTTATATCTGATAGCTAATGTTCGTAAAATGTAAGTTAACTAGCTAATTAGTTTACATCAATTGTTAGCTAGCTAGTTAGTGTTTTGCTAACAAAGGCTAACTTCAGATTAATCCTCTTTAAAACTTGGTTTTCTTTTCAGCATTGACAAGACTAGCACAAAACATATCCAAGTACAAGAAACAGGAAAGGAGAAAGTTGACTAAGGTTCCACAGGACACCAGTCTTGCTTCACCGTTATTGGAGCACAGAGCAAAAAGGGGTGAGATTGAGTTCAACTGCAACTTTTCAGAGTTCTGCCCTTCTGTCTGTTTAGTCTTTGATCTATAAAATTCTCTAAACTATGCAGCTGCGAAAACAAACCAGGTCACCTACTGTCTCATCTGCTGGCAAGAAAGTTAATAAGCATTTTTCCAAAAATGTCAAACTCTTTTTGCATTTACCAAAAAGTTTATAAAGTTTATTATGAAGTAATTTGGATAACGGCACTAAATACAGCCAGAACAGTTCTCTTTATTCTAATCCATGCTCCAGTTGTCCAGCAGTCTTTGATCAGACAGGCTCTTGTTGTCTGTCTCTTCTGTTTTTATTCTCCTGTAGTAATAGTAGTCTTTGTTTGTCTGATATTACTACTGAATAATAATGAATCAAAGCCCAATATTCACTCTCCACCAACTCTGCAGGGAAATATCTGCTGTTTGCTGAACCTGTTTGTCAACTGTTTGCAGCTGAGCAGGTCGTGTACAGTCTAGTTTTATCAGATCTTTTTTTTTTTCTGGAAACAGCTGCCTGCTGCTGGAAACTACGCTGATGAGAGCTGTGAGACCGAACCAAAACAGTAAATTTGCAGCCCATAAAACCAAAGCAAAACAAGCTAAAAGACACTGAAAGTCCATACAGCTGAGGGGAACTGCAGAGTCTTGTGATACTCCTATGAAACATTGTTTAGATAAAAATATTGCTTAGTGCAGCCTCAAGTGCAAACTCAGAAACATATTTCATAATTAGGTTTACATTCTGAACTATAACTGACAAAAAACAAAATGAATCGAAAAGCAAACGAGTAATTAAAAGAATAAAGTGGAAAAAATACCTGAGAATGTTGTTTGAAAGGTTGATCTTCTGCCTGCAATGGTACTGTCTGCTTATAAATCCTAATTAGTTCTTTGCCTCTGTTGCCATTTTGCTCATATCTTCTGATAACAAATCACAGTGCTATTTTTGTTTCTGAAACCAAGTCAATTAACTTACCATTTATTGCTCTAAACACAAAATCCAAGTTCATTCTTGGAGTAGGAAAGAGCCTTGAGGCTTAAACTGTATTTGATTGTATCAGTAGAGCGACACTAAAAGTTTCACTGTTTTTCACACCACCTGAATGTCAATTTACAAACTCTGTTTATTATGTTTATACGTAAGTGGGTCAGAACATTAATGGCACAGGATCCACAGGACTGGATATTAATGCAAAATTGACATTCTGTAGGTGTAAAACTGTGACAAACTCTGATGATCTAATAGTCTTATATGAATCCTGCGTATTGGTGCCCAGACAGTGACCAGTGTGTTTGAGCTCCACTCATTTCTTGCAAATCCTGACAATAGTTTTCAGATAAAAAACACTGACTAATACAGATTAATTCAACTGCATTCATACTTGTGTGTATCAGTTTTTGAACTTCAAAATTTGAGGTATCTAGAACTGCCTGTGTGGCATCGGAATATTTTAAAGTTAATTCCTGGGACACAAATCATAATCAGAGAGCTTGTTTACACCTGATGTTAACATGCCTCTCAGGTGATCCGATCACAAGTGGACAGCTCTAAGTACGGCTGTAGATGGTCTGGGACACGTTTGACCACATTTTTCAGCAGTGTGTATGCAGTGTGTCCTGGGCCACATTCAAAGACCGCCAATTCAAATGACCACTCGACAGTTGTCTGATTTCTGTTTGGTTCACTGTAATGCAAATTAGATGTTTGGTCTCTCTTAACTGCTTTGAACTGATTTCACCACTGAACTACTAACCACAATGTCCCCAGTCTCCCTTAAAGAAATTGTGCAAAAAATGTTGTTGAGTGAGGGGAAATTTAATAAACTCTGCCGTCTTGCTAAACATTAAGTTGTTGTTTCCTTGTAAAAAACACTAAGTCACAGCATTGCTGTAGCATTGGCTACTCTTGTTTTAAGTGCGTCTTACCTGCCACATTTAGGAGCTGTTTGAACAGACTGTTTCAACTGATTTCACCATTTACGCTAAATTCTTGAAAGGCTGCATTTTATTGCCGATAAATGTGTTGGATTTATCATTATAAGCCACGTCTTTGTAACCTGAGGAGAAAGTACCCAGATTTCCTTAAAAAACTGCTCAGTTTTGTGAGTTGTTAGATTAAGAGAAACTTCATAACTTTGTGAAACAGTGTTTCTAACAGATTGTGCCTTCTTATAAATTTGGCATTCAATGTAAAACATTATTTTGTTTCTTTTGTTTGTGGCATCGCTGTACTGGTAGCTACTCCTCTAATGTGCATCTTATCTGCCAACATACTGTTTCAACTGACACTAAATTTACAAAGAAAGTCAACTTTTTATTAATGGTACATATGTCAAATTTTCCAATATAGGCTACTTCTTTGTCCTCTGATGAGATAGTCCCCAGACTCAGAAACTTTAGAACCTTTGTGAACCACTGTTTATGACAAATTCTTAATTACGTGGGCCTTATTGTAAATTCGGCAATTTTATTCTGTTAAATTATTTATTTTGTCCGTTTGACCCTGCGTGTTGCTACTACGCATTTGGTCTTTGCAAGAAATTATGTAGCTACATTTATTAGCATATAGAGCAGAGAAGTGAGATCCGATTGAAGTGGTCACTCGAGACAAATGCGGAGCTGCATTCTAATTCTAATGCAAGGTGTGAGCTGACATAGTCAGAGCTGTCCACTTGTGATCAGATAACCCAAGACACATGTTAATACCAGGTGAAAACAGGCTCCGAGCGCAAGTGACTCAACAGTGTCAAAGCTTATTACTTATTTATTACATGTGTTTTGAAAGGAATGCACACTGTCTCTAACATCTCAGGAGCTCCGCTCAGTGAACCTACTTCTGACCGGGTGAAGGATACAGTTCTCGTCACCTGTCCTGTTCCTGGGTGGCCCGGGCATGTTGAGGAGGACTAGCTTGGCCTCTGAGGACTTTTTGATGATGACTTCATTCAGCCGGAGCGCTGTGTGCATGCGTCGCACATTGGACTGGTTCCTGGGTGAAGAAAAAGCAGCAGAAAATTAGGTCAAACAGCTTCACACTGATTAAGGCGTAGATGTGTGATATTTTAAGGCCTGATACAAAGCACTTAGTGATACTAAGCAGGTCGAGGTGACAGATGCTCATTCACACACAAATACTCCATCTTCATCTGCTCATGTGGCCGACTTATGGGATGTGAATGGACTGAATGAAGTTTATTGGGACTTTAATACTTACAGGTTCTCCCACTCGCTGCAGCATGGCAAGAGGAGAAACAAATGATAATCAGTACTAAGCTAAGCTTTTTTGTGAATCTAATTGCAAGTTAAAGAATCTCATAAATCTTTTAGCAGTTTTCTGGCAGACCTCTTCTGGTGCTATATTGTGCAGAAAAGAAAGACTGTGGAGACTCAAGGCTCTTTTTGTCAGGAACAAGAAGGGAATTCACCTTTACAACAGGTCAGGGTTCAATGAGCATTTCAAAGCACTCACGGCTTCATATTGAAGATGTCTTTGATGCCCTCCGGTGTGGCTGCGCCAGGCGGCTTGGCTGGCTCGCCGTCACACTTCTCAGTCCAGGTCATCTGGACCTGCTCCCCGGGGCTCTGAGCCCCCTCTCCGGGGGTCAGCGGGGTGGCCGGGGTTGCGGGGCTGGCTGGGGTGGTGTTGTCATGGATGAGCTGAACCTGGTCAGGGGGGGAAACAGGGAAGAGGCCGACTTTGACTATGAGACGAGAGGAAAAGAGGACGGATGTGGATTTACATGTACATTACAACATGGAAGAGTCACAGTTGAGGTGGAAATGTAGGAATGCAGGTAAAGTCACAGAGTACAGAGACCCACAGTGTTTGACAGAGAGGGAGGAAAAACAAGTGTGATTAAAGAGCCTTATGTTGTTAAGTCTACATCTTATGTGGTTTCTTTTGTAGTAACAGGGGCTGTGATTGAGGCAATAAAAAAGTCAATCTATGTTACATTACCTTAAAATTAATCTACAATTAAGAACAGTAGATGCAGTCAGTTCAACAGAACTCTAAAACTGTGAATTGACCCTTCCTAAGTCCTGCCCCTTTCTGCTCTGTGCTCCAACAGTTGAGCAAGCTTAGTACCCAGAGGAACCTCTGTCAACTTTCTCTTCTCGTTTCTGTACTGTACTTTTTTTTGTAAATTGATGCCTTAAGGATGTTGCTGGCGAACCTTAAAAGTCAAGTCAGCTTTAATTATATAGCACATTTCATACAACAGGTGAAAACTCTCTGTGCTTAAAAATAAAAGCAAAGCTACATGGTACATGACAAAAACATATAAAATAGCACATAAGAGAAGAAAGTATTACATCTATAAAAACATAAAGGACAAGAGCAAGAGCAAAGCAACATATATAGCCTATAGTCACAAATTAAGTTAGCTAATGTTAACCAAATGCTATCTACATAAATCATAGTTACAGCCGATAGCTAATGTTAGCAAAACTGTATCTACATACAGTCAATCATTAGCTAGCTAGTTACATCTTGCAGCTGATGTTATCAAAATGCTAGCAAACTAGGTGACTAAACTTCATCAGTCGTGGGTAGCTGGTTGAGCTATGTTTTTCTAATATTAGCTAACTTAAGATGTGACTATATGTCTCTTTACAGGCCCCCAGCAACATCTTTCAACCATCTTCAAAATTCGTTGGCAAACAATCGGATATTCCTGTAACATACAAAACTTCAGCCCAGGCAAAAATCATTTATTCCATCATCGATAAGCTCTCTCAACTGAGCTTAGCACCAGCTGGAACTCTGGTCAACTTCTTCTTTCCCGTACTTAGATATGCTACGTGTAGACTGTCTATGTTGGGGAAAAAAAAAAAAATCTTGAGGATAGTTAAAAGTTAAGTTAGCAAAGCGATATCTAGCTGCTATCTATGATTGATAAAAGAGCTAACTAGTTAGTTAGTATTTTGTTAACATTAGCTTTCAGATGTAACTAGACAGCTACTGATAGTGTTTTCCTAACTTAAGATGTGACCATATGTCACAGGTCCTACATCTTATAACCAGTATTTCTTCCCAACTATACTGGAATAATTATTTTAGCCTTGGCTGAACATTTGTATGTTACAGGAAGAGTTCAGGGAAACATCCTTATTCGCCTGCTTGCTGAGCGTTAGATGAGAAGACTGATACTGCTCTCGTGTTTGTTGGCAAACATGAAGCTACAGCCTGCAGCAGGTCAGCTTAGCTTAGCTTAGCATAGAGACGAGAAACAGGGAAAACATTTGGCCTGGCTTTGTCCAGGCTAACTCCAGGAAGTTATTGCGTCTGCTTAAGAAATATTCCCACAACTTGTTGCTTTTACACTTCCATTTTTGTGCAGATTAATTAAACAAGATGTAATATGTTAATTAGCTACCACTGGCTGTGGCACTTCTATTTAACAGACAAGGATAAAACAAGTATTAATCTTCTCATTTAACTTATGGCAAGAAAGCGATTAAGTATGATTAAGTATATTTCCCAAAATGTCAAACTATTTCTTTAAGGCTACTACAAGGAGCATACATATTTTGATTTGGGCCCCTGTAACAAAAGTGGTAGTTTTCCGCTATAACAACCACAAAATATACTTCAAAATGAAGTATGTATTTAAAAATCACCCCTGCTTCTTTTTACAGGGTAATGCACACTCACTGTAACTCGCCTATAAAATGTATCACAGGCTGGGCATCTGATTTGCAGAGATGCTTACCCATGCAGGCTTTAGGAGAACTACACAAAAATAGCCTCCTCATGGATGGTCTCATTAACTCATGTAGTTCATACAGAGGCATCAGTAATAAAGTGTTGCTGTTTCATAACCATTTAAAAACTCCTTGTAGTAGCTTTAAATTATAGAGTTGTAGTATTTGTGTTAACCACACTACTAGTATTAGTTGTGTTTCACTTTGTGTTCTACTGTGTTATCTAGTTTTTGCTCATGTGGATTCTCTTGAAATTTTCTCAAACAAAAATAAACAAATCTAAACTTACTCTTGGTGCCTGATTTTATCTCTTTCCCCCCTTTTTTGCTCATTCTCTGTTTAGTCACCTACATGTGAGCATTCAAAAAAACAAACTGAGGTCAGCTGTGCCCCACCTCTTCCTCAGGCTTCTCCTCCGTGCTGGCTGCTGGCGGGTCCTCAGTCACACTCAGCTGGGTGGTCACAGCGGCCGGGTTCTTACGGCGGATAGACCCGCGGGATGAATCAGTGATACTCTGGATCTGTAGAGATACAGACGAAGCAAAGGAAGGAAGGAGTGATACGAGAGGATATTCTTTTAGATACAGAGACTATTTTGCTCAGTATTTATGAGAAGCACGGCAGGTTCTTACAAGACATTTATTTACCATATATCACCGCAACGACTCACGAAAAGCAAACTAAAAGGGAGGATAATTCCATTCCACTTATTAAGTGTATTGACCTGCAGAACCAGGCAATTTTGAAGTTCAACGACGAGTATGGAGGAGGTAATAACAGCATAACACTGAGATCAATATCTTTTATTTTCCACATCTGTCAAAACACCATCACGCTGTCACACACAAAAGCAAAGCAGTCGCTGCTGTGGCTGCAGTTCACACTGATAGAAAGGGTAAATATGCTGTCCCACTGCTCCGATTTAACCGTGGACACGCTTTTGTCCGGAGGGGCTGTTGTGTCATGTTAAGTCAAGTCAAGTCGAATCATGCCGAACCATGCCAAGTCGGCCCGTCAAGTCGTGTCAGGTTTATGTGTGCATCTTTTCAAAACAACGAAACTCTCTTACCTCTCTCTCACGCTCGTTCTTGGTCAGGTTGATCTGTTTAAGCATCTGCGACCGTTGTTCCATCACCAGGGTCTTCTCGTAAGTGTAGGCTGAGATGTCGCTGTCATGCTAAGATGAAAGAAATGGGCAGTGATTTTTTTCTTTTATTATTCCTTTTGTTTTTTGTGCCCTTCACATTTTTTTCAACAGTATATTCATTGCCAAACCCCTTGTGTGTAATGCTGTCTCTGTACCTGCTGACTCCTCTGACAAGCACTTTGGTTAAAGCATACTGATGCCTTAAAGGTATAGTTCAGATTTTTTGAAGTGGGCTTGTATGAGGTACTTATCCATACTTATCCACGCCCCCAGTTTGGAGAAGCAGCAGGAGTACTGGTGTTGAAAGCTAAGCAATGTCCTCTTGGACAGAGTCAGCAGCAAAACGAATTTTAGCCACTCAAAAAATCAATGTCAGTTTTAGTGTATGCTAGATTTAGAATATTTTCACCACTTTAGCTTGCTGTCAGATAGGATTTCTAAAACCACCACACTCCTTTGGCAAAAACAGTCATTTTAGCTCATAGAACACAGGAGTTTCTGGTCTATCACTGCCTTGATCTGTTAGTTTGTTTGTGTTATTGTGTGACTAACTCTTTAAAACACCAAAGTCACGCAATAAACAAACTACAGTAACAGACTGAGGCAGCGGTAGGCCAGCAGCTCCAGTGGTCTGTGAGGTAAAATTACTGTTTTTGCCACTGGAGTCTGGTGGCTTTGAAGACAGCGATATTTAGCTTATATAACAATGGTCTCACATTGGAAAAGGCTGTCTGATGTCAAGGTGAAGTCGTAAAAATTTCTAGTCCTCAGCAGTGGCAATGGACACGATTCCAACCTGAGGCCCTTTGCTGCATGTTTCCCCTCCTCTTTCTCCCCCATTTCCTGTCAATCTACAGCTGTCCTGTCAATAAAGGCTAAAAAGGACAAAGAATAATCTTAAAACATTTTGCTGCTTAACTTGTAATACATGGACTATTGAGTACCTCATACAACCCCATTTCAAAAAAACTTGAACTTCCCCTTTAACACACACTGTATTCCATGCTGCCTCTCGCACCATTCAGTAGATTTACTCTGTTTTTTGCTCAGGAGTGCCACTGAAATTAAAGTGGATCTGATATAAGTGCTTGCAAATATTAAAAAAGTCAGTCTTGTTTTAAGAAAACTCACCATTTCTACAACTTCCACCATGGCGTCGATACGGAGGTGATAGAGGAATGTGGTCAGGTCCTTCTTCATCTGGATGCTGTTGTCGTCCATCTGGGCCACAGTGAAGATGCGCATCTTGCACTTCCTCCAAACCTGAGCAGCACAAACAACACGGTTGACATCCTGACAGTATTCATCCATTGTTCCGTGACAACTTTATCTAGGTTTCTATCATTTGTAAATCTTGTTTTATATGATGTGATCAGGGCTGAAGCCTGGATTTTACATATATTGAGGTCCAGAGTCCACCATCCCAAAATAAAAACTGAACAGAAACCATTAATTAAGTCTCTTTTTTGTTATTTGGATTTTAATTTTAATTTATTCCTTTAACTGTCTAGTTTTATTTTCTGTACATTTTATTTCCCATTGTGTGTCTGATCTGCAAAAGGTATATGTATTTTCCAAACATTAACTTTTCATTAGCTGAGAAAAAATATTTTCTGCATTGTGACGGTGAATTTGCAGACAATCCCATGGGTTGAAATTGATTATTCAGACAAAGACACTCAAGAATTTTCTCAACCCATAATTAAACACTGTTGACACAGATGCTGCATATGGTAGGGATAATATTTTGATGGGCATTTTAATTAAAACAAGCCAAATTTAATGTAATATTGGAACCAGCCTGTAAAATACCCATCAATGTAGAACGCCAATTCTCTCCAGGCTCCTAAAATACCCAAATTCCCAGACAGAATTACAGAGGACATGACTCAATGGTAGCTGCAGCTCTGGATGTGATTTGCATTGTTCACCTGTTCAGAGCTATGAAAACTCGCAACAAAATTCTACAACAGAATCAATGTCTAAGCTGCATCTCAAAGTATTAAAGTGCAAACTGAACCTAAAGGAACAGAAAATATGACAAGGTGATGGGATTCGACATATATTGGGCATGAAACCAGCTTGTGTTTATTTTGCCTAGTAAGAATTTAGATTCTGACTGTAAGAATCTAGACCGTACCTTGCTTGTTTATTCTGTACAATACTTGTAATGTTTCCCTGTGTTGTCTTCTTTTTACAGTACTAACAGTAGCACGGTACCTTGTGCTGGCGGAGGAGGAAGGGCAGCAGCATCAGCATGCCTCCATCATGGACGATCCACCACACGTCAATGTGACCCTCGGTGAAGCGTTCTCCGTTGGACGGGAAGGCCGAGATGTTCTTTGGGACGAGCAGAGCCAGGTGAGCGGCGGTAGTTTCTCTGACCAACTCTGCAGAACAGACACACACACACACACACTACACACAGAGGCAGAGGTGTTGGTTGCACTACCTCTACAAACAGTCTTCATTTCAAAAACTATTATCACTGATTTATTCACATTTTTCAGGTGTTCTGGATTTAGTTTTGACTTGCTTCATGTAGCTACTTGGCTGTGGATGACAGTGATGAGCTCGGATTAGATTATATGTGTGTTTGTCTGCATTTATGGTTTGAACCAGCATGTTCTTTGGCAGAGTTTGTCTTTTGACATGAATAATTCTGCTGTCCATCAAATATTCATGCCGCACTCTCATTATTAGGGAGATTTTCTTTTCACTTTTCCCTTCGACAGAGAGGTTAAATAGCAGGACGAGCAGCTCAGAGCTGGAGCTGGTAGGGATTTAGTCTTGCTGAGCACAGATGCTGAACATAAAAAGAGCCTGACACCTGCAGATTTTGACTGAAGAGAAGCGCACCACTCCAACACACTACCCCAGACTCTGCCTGAGGCACAGCCAATGCTTTAGAATGGGATCTATTGGTTTATTTGCTTTCTCAGTGACCCACCAACGAAGTTCCTCCAGGTCTGGTGCTCGTCTCCCTGCTTCCAGTTGCGTGGCCAGCTTGCCAGCACAGCGTTATGTTTCAGGCCTCCGAGTCCACTGGCCTGGAGGAGGTGGGAGGTGGCGTCACGCAGGTTCGAGGACACGGTCACTTGACAGAAGCCCTTCACTTTCTCAGTCTCCATCAGTTTACGCAGCGCCTAGAAAGGACAGACAGAAATTCACTGTAATTAAGATACAAAGAGCAAGTGCAGGGATAACTTAGTGCTACCGCCTGGCTCACAATTTGTTTTGCCTACATATCCTAGTGTATCAAACCACATCAAATGAAAAGGCGTTCTGTACCTTCAGCTTTGATTTGAATATCTCTGGAAAGACCACATTTACAAAACCGTTTTGGGATTTTCTGCATTTAAACTTGAGTGAGTCAAATTTGACACCATGCCGTGGTCATGTAGAACATGGAGCATGCCCTGCATAACTAATAGATATACACTGGGAACCTGTGAATACAATTTTATGTTTAGATAGACTTCCAGTCAGTTGGCTGCAGATGGAAATTTAACATATGATGACTGCAGGTAGTTTTCAATGAAAAACAGAATAATTATCAAAACAAACCCAGGAATATAATAAAAAGAGCAGTGGTAAAAGAGGTACCCACATCTTTTAATTAAGTGAAAGTAAAAATAATAAAAGTCCTGAATTCAAAATGTTACGGAAGTAAAATACAGATGCATGACCAGCAAAATATACTTTAAGTATGAAAAGTAAATAAATAAAAAGTAAAGTACTCATTATGAAGAACTGCAACTTTATACTATTATTTATTATCATAATAAATACATGGAAGAGCATTTATTGTTGTTCTAAGAAACGTAACGTAGATTTGTAACATGAACCACATCATACCATATAAGCACATGTTTTTTTTTATGTAAAATTGTACTTAAGTACAGAACATGAGTAAATATTTGAACTCAACAGTCAAACGAATCCTCCCTCGGTGTTCGTTCAGATAATTTACTGTCCCTTTCACTCCCCCTTCCCTTGTCTGAGTCCTGTGCACAGGCACAAGGGCGACCTGTCATTGATCAGCTGGAATAGTGTTGTGTTGCTCGGCCTGAGACACTTTTTGTTTCCCGTTTACAGAGCCAGGGCTGTGTAGAAACATTGGATTTTTTTTCAGTGCACACACAGAATAGGGAGCTGGAGGACCATGAGGAGATATTTGCTGAATCTGATAAAAAGTGTACTGGATTAGAATAGCGCAACTCAGCATTAAAGTGATACAGATACCAATTGATTATTTTATTATTATTTTTCATAGATTCTTCTTTATGAAGAACACTTGCAGTGAGTGGCTGCAAGCAAAACCATACAAATATATATATATACTTTTTAGATTGGGTACCAAAAGGAGTGAATGCAGGTATCGCTTGATTGGAGAAGTTTTGATACTACATGGTACTGGGTTATTTAAATCGATAGTATCAAGGTATTGAGTACCAATACCCAGCCCTAACAAATATACTTAGTTACTTTCCACCATTGAAAAAGATACACGAATATTAGTAAGTACATGCATGTAACATTACATATGTATAACATTCAGATTCTTAAGATTCAAAACCCCACCTCACAAACAGTGACCACCTTAGGGCATTAAAATAAATTAAGTAGTAAGTAATAATTATAGCAAGCATTCCCATAGGGATGCTATCAACTCCAGAGCCAGCTGTGATGTATACAAATGTATACATACCCTTACAGGAATCATAACTGCACAGTAATGATTTAAGAGTTAAGGGCACAAACTGCCTCTGGGTAGGTGCTGCTGCAGAACCTGGCTGTCCTACTTCTGATACTTTTCAATCTTTTAAAAGGAGGGATGGTGTTAAAAAGATGGTTAGCAGGGTGAGAGGAATCATGAAAAATATTGTGTCCATATACTGTAAATACCCAATTATTCATATGTATTTGTAGATACACTCAACAGAACACAGGAACCCTGATGAAGGTAGAAGCAACGTCTGTTCCAACATATATATTAAAAATGAGTCCTGATTTTAAAATAAACATCATCTTTTGGGTCTTATAAGCAAGCCAGGTATAACTCTTTGCCAACTAGCTAAGCATGGTTACTTGTCTGAGATCCAATTTAATAAAATACATTTTCATCCACAGAAGAGCATGATTTGTAAGAGCTTTGTTTTTTCTTTTCTTTTAGGCTCCCTACCTGCTCTGCACGCTGGGACTGCTCGTAGTTCTCCAGGTAGGTGCCTTCTAAAGCCGTTCCAACAATGGTCAGGCCTTTGCCTGCCTTCAGCTGGTTGGTCAGAGAGAGCAGACGAGGCTGCTCCACGTTTTGTTCTGCGTCTGTACTAACCAGCACCAGCAACTGGGGCCTGAGGAGAGGGGAGACAAAGTGAAACCACGGGCAGAAAAAAGTAAAAGGAAACAAATGCAGGGCAGGGAGAGCGATGAAGAGTCAACTAAAGTTGTGATGAAAGAAATGGCCGACTGGGCCAAGTTAAAGTCCTAGTAGGTAAAGAGAGACGGGGAGAAACAGCATGAAAGGTTGACGTGTTAATTAGAATTCAACACTCGTTGTTGTTTGACAGCTGTGATGAGGAGAATCACAGAAGCTGACAGAATGGCTGAACATGTACAGACATGTTGTTAATCTCTATGGTAATAGAATCGGGATAAAACAACACAGTGTGCGACATTGTGTGCGTGTCATACCTCCAGTTCTTGGTGTGCGGGGGACCTTCCTCCAGCCGCATGAGAGCGTAGCGTGCGGCGCTCAGGGACAGACCTCGTATCCCATCGCCCCACTCTTTCTCCGCACTGTGACACAGACAAGAAATCAATATTCGTCACTCAAAACAGGAACAATATTTCCAGCAGCTTCATCCTAAATTTAAAAAAGTGACAGTGATACAGTCAGCACACTGAAACAAATCTACTTTTAGATGACAGTTTGACATAATGCAATGTGATTAAGGATTAGGCATCACTGGTAAATGTCAAGTTAACATGATGTCACTCACCACAGGGAATCACAGCACTTAAATACTCAGCGTGCATGGCTCTGTGCCACTCCATTATAAGCATGGATGGATTACTGAACAGACCTACCAGGCACAGGGGCGAGAGGGTCAGGGGCCAGAGCCTCTGTTATGAAGTGACAGTCTTTTAATATTGAGCATATGCCGACCAAATCCAATCCAAAATGTTTTTATTTTTTCCTTCTGCGCAGCATACTGAGGCTACAGTGACATTTCAATAAAAGACAGTAAAACAGTAAAGCTATTTAAATTAGAATAAAACAGCTCTGCTTTAAGGAAACAAAACCTACATCTCAAGCTGTCTTAGCTGGTTTCCTATAATATTTGTATAGTACACTGAAGTATTATTGTATCATTCTGTGCAGACGAGTGATGTGGCAGACATGAGTCAGAGAGTCTCTCCAGTGTGAATTTAATACTGATGTTAAGGTGCAGTTTTTTAAACAACAGCAGCACCTGAGAGGTCTGCTTCACCTGCAAAATGTCACTGAAACAAAGACAGAATCGCTACATGTACAAATGATGTGGCTGTGGTTTGTGAACCAACAGCAGCACCTGAGAATTCTGATTCACCAGCAGAATGTCACTTAAACGTGATGCAACTGCAACTGCAAAGAGATGCAAAACAACTACAGAGACACAAAACAACTACAACCAGATGCAAAACAACTACGAGAAGCAAAACAACTAGAAATGAAGCGCAAAGCAAGTACAAGAGACCCAAAATCATTACAAAGGGACAAAAACCAACTACAAAGAGACACAAAACAATTATGAAAAGCCAAAAAACAACAAAGATGCAATACAACTAAAGGAGATGCAAAACAACGAGACATAAAACCACAACACAGAGACGAACAACGTGGAGACGTAGAACTACTAAAGCAAAAAACTAGAAATGAGACAAAAACTACACAGAAACGCAAAAAAAAACAAAAAAAACAGCAAAGAGATGCAAAACAAGTACAAAGAGAGGCAAAACGGCTACAACATGGCCGTATTTCCCTGAACAAACAGCAGTGCATGAGAGTTAAAAAATATTCCTCGAAGTGATACAAAACATGTACGCAGTCATGTCATTTGTCTCATTGAGTCTGTATGAGAGCTGTGGGGCATTTCACGTCTGTTCTCATTGGCCCATTGTCTCATAATCCATCGATGATTATAAGGAGGATGTTTTTATGTGTAACACATGCCATGTTTCCTACAGTATGCTAAGTGGTTTGCTTGGAAATCAACACTTTCACTTGACGACAACCAAAAACATCAATTTTCCTTTAAACCCCTGAACAAAAATGATTGATGGTATTGATTTAGAAGCAGAAAACCCTTAAAATACAGTTGACACACACACACACACACACACACACACACACACATATGAACACCAGCAAAAGCCAAAGGCAGCCAGCGAATCCAATCTCTCCTGGGGTTGCGCACCACTCACCCTGCAAACTCAATATACTTGTAGATAGAACCGGCAATTGCCATGGCGACGATGGCATAGTACCAGGAGCAGAGGAACATGAGCGTGAGACACAAGCTCATCCCCAGGAAGGACAGAGTCCTGTAGAGATGGATAAAGAGATAGACAGAGAGATAAAGAGACAAAGACAAGATAAGATAGAGCCCCAGAGAGGCAACTATATTTAAACTACAAAAAATCAGCCCCTACTCCCTGTCCCCTCTGATCTGGTGACCAATCACTGCTCCCCATTCCACACACTCAGTTAAAAACCAGAGGTGATGGAGCACTTTCAGTTGTTGATCTAAATTTTGGAAAACCTTACCAAAAACAATTACACCTTCCCCTCCAATGATACCATTAATACCCATCTAAAACCAGGCTCTATGAAGAAACTTGGCTATTCCTTTCAGTAGCTGCCAAACTGACCAATGGTAGAACTTGAAGCGAGGTCTCCAGTTTGGAGTTCTCAGAAGTGTCTGCAGAGCACAGGCCAAGTTCACAAACATGTAACACATCAGGAAAAACCTGCAGGACACACACAGAGAGACACAGAAACTCAATTTAAACCGTGATATAGTGGAGTTATTCTGCCCTGAATGCAGTCCGAGGAGTGTGTTGTCTTAATATCTGTCACATTCACTGGTATTTATACATATTACCAAAGCAGAAAAGCGGGCTGCCCTTTTGTGTGATGAGCTAAATCCTGAGCCCATAAAACTTGGCATTTGCATCGTTTAAGGAATAGCAGGGTACTGGCTGCTCTGAAATCGCCCACTGTCGGTTCTTGAAAAATGGCAGTAAATTAGAGTTTGTTTCAGTTCTCACATGGAGAGGATGGGAGCCACAGCATCGAGGGAAGCAATGAGGATGCCGCTCTCACAGATACAAGCTGTCAGCAGGAGGGACCATGTGGGCTCTCCGTTGGCCTTTCCATGGCCAAAGATCTGCAGGAACAACACAGAAACATATAAACACCACTGTGTTTTTAAGAGTATGTCTGCTTGGAGTGCTTTTTGCACCCAGTATGTAAAATCATTAAAAAGGAAAACAACATTATGAGTGTAAATCAGTGGTTCCCGACCTTTTTTCTTTAAGGGAGACCTTTTTCTATCATTGAGTAAACTGATGACCCCTGACTAAGTGACATAGTTTATGAATAGTTCATGTTATGTTCAATGCATGACAACAACATTGCAGAACAACTGATAAACTGCACAGTTAACCAAAATAGTGAACGCAATAACTGCAGGAAGTTATTATAGTGTAGTTTTAATAGTAAAACAAGTCATTTGGATGAATTTTGAGTAGATTATTTCATGTGGATATTAATCAGACATGAGTTTTCCTGATAATTTTAGGAACTTTTTATACATTTATCTGTCTGTATTATGTATTTCTTCATTTTCTTTACAATCATACATACCTAATAGCTTATTTTTTGACAGATTCTGCCTTTTCCTCACATTTGGCCATTGTTCTGTTAGCTCTTTGGTTGTTTTTACTGTGTACTTTTCTAATGCAGAGCCAGGCAGAGATTGAAGACTGAATATAGCCTGAGATTGTTTTAAGATTATGTCTTAAATAAAAATCTAAACCATATAACAAATTCATTTAGTTTTCTTGACATAAATGGATAAAATGCTGAGATACTATATGCCTACTGTATATTTAAAAAAAGTTTTCTTTCACACCCCTTAAAATCAAGAGCGCCTTGTGACCCCTTAAGTAGTTTTGGTGACCCCTAGTGAGGGTCAAGACTCCCAGGTTTGGAATCAGTGGTGTAAATATGTAGAAGGGTTATTGTAGGGTTATCGTAGGCAACTGGACTTGACAATGGCTTCTTTTACTCCTCTCAGAGGAGTAGAACAGGCAAATTCCACCGAATGTGGCTGTGTTGCGTTACGGCTTCGTCACGTAAGCCGGACATGATCACAGCCATTCTACACAATGTTTGTGATTCAACCAGCAGTGCCTTGGCACGTCCCAGAAGTGGCTCTCCGCTTCGCTCTGCTTCAAATATGCGCCTAGTCTATTTTTGACGGATGCCGCGTCAATTAGCACAGAGCAGATTGAACAGGCAGGAAGTCAGACACATAAAAGGCAGGGAGAATTTGGTTCATTTTCAAAATAAAAGACCCTGTGCGGACTCACGATAATGAGGACACACAGAAAATAAACTGTTTAACCACGTAGCCTTCATATCCATGGTAGAAGCACAAAGAGCAAGGAAAGCGGACCTAATCAACAAAATCTGAGCAAATAAACATAATCAAGCGGGCAAAACACTCCGCTGCTGAAATTATTCTGAAAGGCTGCTGGTGGGGCTTGCAGACATGTGGATCAGAACCGTGGCGCAGACGTGCCGTGCTTAGTGGAATCAACCAGAAAGAAGCCATTTATGTTTACCTCGAATGACCATCCCTCAACAGAAGAGGAGGTCTACCACACAATCTCAATCAGCAACTTACAATGTAGTCTTTAGATCACTCATTCATTGATTCATTGATTCATTTCAACCTTTAACTTGAAAATACACAGAGGTAGAGACCTCATTTACAATGTAGCAGAGTAAAACAATAAAATAAAACCTCCAAACACAGAAAACACCAAAGAGAAACATATATAAGAGTGGCAACAAGAAGTAAAAAGCAATAAAAGCCACAATAAAAATTTAAAAATTAATAAAAATGTCAATAATTAATAAAAACAGTTAAAACAGGAACAGCAAGCAAGTGAAAAATGTAAAATGATACATAAAGATTTAAATTTCCCTATGGATAAAAATCCAATCAAAATCCAATCCAACTTTATTTGTAAAGCACTTTAAAACAACCACAGTGGACCAAAGTGCTGTAAAAATGAGGAAATCTTTAAATCGTTCTGCATGTTGTTCAATGCTGCAGGTGCACAATATGAAAAACTGGATTTTCCAAGTTCAATAAAAACAGCCGGCACCTGCAGCGTAATCCAATCACTAGACCGAGTTTGGTAAGAGCCCACATTGAAAGGAAGCATTGAACTGATGTAAGGAGGTAAAAGACTGATAAGAGCTTCATAAATAAATGAAACCCGGTGTCTTTCACATCTTACACAGAGAGAGGGCCACCCAACCTTAGCATACAAGACACAATGATGGGTGTTATAACTATATCCAGTAATGAATCTTAAGGCAGAGTGATAAACAGAGTCCAAGGGCTTCAAAGTCGCAGCTGTGGCATGCATGTATAAAATATCACCATGCATAGCATCAGCATCTCTCTACAAATGTAGCAGAGAGGAGAGTCTATTTCTATAAAATAAACCAATTTTTCCTCTCAGAGAAGTCACCAGCTTGGAAACATGATATTTAAAAGTTAATTTTTCATCAGTCCAAATACCAAGGTACTTATGCTCTGTGACCCTTTCAATATTTGTTGGTAGAGAAGATGAGGCTGTCATGGTTAATATTTTTTGATCTGGTGAACAACATGAATTTAGATTTGTTTGCATTGAGAACTAGTTTATGATTATTGACTGCAACTTGCGAATCAGAAAAGCAGTGTTGGCACTTCCCAGGTGGATTAACACCTGTCTACACTCATGTGACCCTAATGGCTCTCATGATGGCGGAGTGAGTCAATGACTTCATTCACACTTCTACCCAACAGTTCACTTAGCGGAGGGGTGGGTACATGGGTCACATGCCTCTCAAGGTGTTAACGACCCCACAGAGGTTAAATACCTGAAACTCCCCACTAGTTAGTAAGAACTGAAGAAGCCTCTTGGATGAGAGGTGAAACGTCTTCAAGAACCCAACCAAGTCCGGCTGCCTACGATAACCCTCCTACAAATGCTAGGACCCGGATGACAGAGAATCTTCACAGACAAGTGGTGTAAATAATTAGACAGACTGACCCGAAGGGCGGGCACGATGCTATCCTTGGCAATGGCCTGCAGGAGACGAGGAGCTCCTGTCAAACTCTGAAGCCCTGCCCCACAGGTGGAGAAGAAGGAGCCAATCACGATCACCCATGGTGACGGCCAAGCCAATGTGCCAATCACCAAATTCCCGTGGACTCCTTCTCCAAACCTTAAGGAGATGGGAAAGGTTACTTGCCATTACAAAACAAATGAAACCTTTTTTTTTTTTTAAGTAATTGTTAACTCCATACTATAATAGGATTTATCAGTTATCATTAATGTGCTATTGGCACCCAGGTGTCAGCAGCCAACAATCCTATTTGCACCCATTGTGGAATAGCCAGTGTGGCTATTTGCTTGCAGTGTGTATATAGCTCAGCATGGCAGAGACAAGTATCCCAGTGTCAGTGGCTAACAATGCTATTTGCACCTGGGGTGGTAAAAGCCAATATGGCTATTTACATCTGCATGACAGAGACACACCATGATCTTTTTCTCAACCTAAGTAAGTAGTTTTGTTTCCTCAATGTAACCAAACTGAAAACTGAAAAAAAAAGAAAATATGTCAATTAAAATCTAAAAATTAAAAATCAACACTTTCGTCGCTCTTTATAGCTAAACTAGGGGGCCGGATGTAAATAGCTGAATGGTTGCTGTGTGACTATTCTCACCCAAGTGCAAACAGACACTCTGTTATTGTTATAGGGCTGTTTGTTTCAGTGAACCAAGGATGTACTTACTTGTCCCTGAGGACTACTCCCTCGATGCAGGCACCAAACAGCACCACACTGGACATGTCTGAGGAGTTACTGATCAGGAAAGTATAGATTCATATATCATTCAAAGACAGGTGTCACGTTCATAAAATGGAGGATATCTGATATTTGTTCAGCTGGCTTGAATGAGACCTGTTAAGTGATTGACAGGACTTCATAAACCTTTCCCTTTGAAGATGCACTTACTGATCTGATAAACTAATCAACTAAAAGACATCAATCGATTTTGTTTAGGATAAATATCTCAGAGATCAATGACATGGTAACTAATATTGTTCTGCTTTATTAACTCATGATTGCATAGGCAGCCCAATGATGCGATTAGACGTCCTAATCACATTTGTTTAGACCCCAAGCTGATTACTTCCAGATACATGGAAGACATTCGAGATGGCTGCTTCAGAGGTAGAGGCCTGTAATCACATCTGCCCTGAAGTACATGTGTAATGGCCAAATAATGTTTCTGTTGATGCTTAAGGATATAAAAATCTTCAATTTAAAGGTTTCCACAAAGAAATGTCATCATCCTACTACACCAGAATATTAGGGGCACAGAGAGGGAAAAAAAAGAGAGAAGGGAGGTTTTTTAATGTTGCATTTTGAGAACAAAGTCGAAATGTCTAAAATAAAGTAGAACTTTCAGTATTAGTGCCAAAAAATAAAACAGCAGAGCAAGTTTTTCATTGCATTATGAGAGCAAAGTTAAAATGTAGACAATAAAGTCGAAATGCAGGGAATAAAGTCTAAGAAAAATGTTGGCAATTCTTTTTACTACTGTATTTGAGCTTTTATCGAATAAAATAAACTAAGTGTCAAAAAGTTCATCAAAATATTGAGAATAAAGTTGAAATACCCTGTTGATGATAAAGTCGAAGTGGTATTTCAACTTTATCCTTGACATTTTGACTTTTTCCTTGAAATTTCAACTAAATCCTCAAAATTGTGATTTTATTCTCAAAATGCAAAATAATAAAAAAATCTTTCTCCTCTGATTTTTTTTCCTCATGCCTGGCCTAACATCTACATATTATACACGTGTCAACTGTTTCTCAACCACATAATACCACTGTTGTATGCTCAGTAAGTGTTTTTACATTACCATGTACAATAACCAAGCTGGCATCTTTTACATTTGTTCAGTACTTTCGCAGCAGAATAAATTCAACATTTGATAAAATGTTGGAGGACTAAGAGGTCTTTGAGTGGCAAAAAAGGAAAAAGCTCAAATTGAACCTGTGGCTCCACACTGATTCAATTGCCGTGACACCACGGTTTAACACAAAAGAGTCAGCGTCTTCTCTCGTGAATGACTATATAATACAGGCATACTTTGGTCCTATCCGACACACACAATGCAAATCCCCCTCATCAAAATCAGACTGGTATTGTAGCAGTTATGGCCTTTCACAGTTTAAAACGGTGACCTTTAATTATCATGCTCCCTGCAGGCCAATCAGTGTGTTTTTGTTGCAGCAGAGCAAAGCACCACAGTGCATCATCCCTCCAAGTCCTGTCAACATCGGACCAGCGGTGTCACATGTCATCACTGAGCTTAAAATACAATCAGGGTGGATATCTGGCTGCAATACTTTAGGAGAACTTTTAGGTGCCTATAAACAAGGTCACTTGTGTAACATAAACAATCCTGGGGAGTATATCTAACTTATAATGTCCTCTCTAGACTTAACTTTAAACTACACATTCCTCCACCGATATAACATTTGACTCAAAAACTGGCACTTAAAGTTTGTGGAAAACAGAAATATTAGTGTAACTGGCCTTTGCAGCGACCATTGTTATCCTGCAGGGGGCAGTAGTAAGAGGATACAGACAGTGGAGGTGGTGGTGATGGCTGCAATTGTTCCAATGGGGATTGACTTCTGGGCATCACGCAGGTCTCCCGAGCGGTTGGAGCCGGCCATGATCCCTGAACAGATAATCGAGAAGCAAACATGATCAAGGTCAAAGAGATTCACACTCAAACACAAACACAGGGTGTGTTAGAAGCAGTGGAATACTAATCAGTTCCTTTACAACACACATTTATGGGTGTCGCACAGAAATCACAATGCAATACAAACCCATCAGCTCCAAATTAAATTAACAAAATCAGAAAATGTAAAGATTTTCACCTGTCACAGAGGGGAAATAGATGCCGACCAACAACGTAAAGAAGCTGGTGATGTCGGCCAACACGTAGCGGTTTGCGTTGGTCAGAGGGTCGTCCTGGTCCTCCACTGACTCAGTGTCCCCTTTTGCAATCAGATCCCCCTTCTCATAGTAGGTCCCAAACAGGTTCTCTGGATGGGTGAGAAGGATGTAGAGAATAATCAGGTGAATGTTTCATGTAGACAAAACATTAAAATTTAAAAAAAGGACATAAACATGTTCTCATTGCAGATTGTCAACCAGTTACATTTTTAGATGCAGTTTAACTAAAGTCAAGACTAACTGGTTTACCTCAGCTGTCCATTTATCAGTCATTTCTACTTTTACATTGTTAGTCTGATGCGCTTATGTTTGTGTTACAATAAACTAAAAAGAAAGCTACCCCACAAGTGATGTTGTAGGTATTTTTATACTAGTTGCAGAGGGGAAATAGATGCTAGGCTAAATTAGGCTAAGTTAGCTCCTAAAGGCCCAAATGAAACACTGAATCAAAAACTGACTCTTGGGATAAATAAAAACAGATCTCTACGCAGTGATCTCAGTTGCAGTTATAAAATACAAAATATTTGCATAAGTATCCGGTTCACCCATCTGAACAGGACACCATTATTACTGGTGCAGCCAACTGGTTTCAGAAGTCTGAGTAGCTGTCACATCACAAGGTATTTTTGTCGATTATTGTAAGACATTATATTAACCATTACATTATTTAATCTGATTTTCATATGTGGATTCTTGACACACGGCTCACTGTTAGTCCTCTAATAACTAATGGAGAGAAAAAAGGTTAAGCTAGCTCTGGGCTCTCTGTTGTAAAAGTTTCTGTTGGCCCAGAGCTCACAAACACAAGAGCTGTTAAAGTCACGGTCTGTTACTTTCTTCTGCTTTGTCTTAGAGAAACTTTATTATTTCATACATTTCCTAGAAGGACTTTCAACGCCCGGCCCAAAAGTCAATCCTCTTTCAATACCACAGCAAAAAGAAAAACTCCTTGGTGCACAAAATAAGATATTTTTTCTCTTAAAAAAAATTTAGAACTTGCACACAGAAAAAGTTACTGAACACTATAATCTGTGGATCCTGTATTGTTTAAAACATGTGGTATCGCACCCTTTCAAGAAAGATGTCAAGAAAAAAGTGAGATTAGCACCCCTTCAAATGTAACAATGCATAATGGCAACTGTTGTTGTGAAATGACAGAAACTGTAATATAGTATGTGTGTAAAACACATTCTAAACTAAGTTAGCAAATTCAGTGTATCTATTACTCTAATGTATGTGGTCAGGACAAAATATATCAGCGACGTACAGTGTATACCAAGTGAAGTAAAACATATTGCAGGGGACCTTTCATAGAGAGCAGGTCTAGACTGTACTCTTCATGTTATTACTCACAGAGACCCAATAATTCCCACTATGAGTAAACACTGACAGCGGTGAGGAAAAACTCCCTTTTAACAGGCAGAATCCTCAAAGCAAAATCCAGACTCTGGGTTTGCAGCCATCTGTGTCCTGTATATAGACAATATACACATCAGACCTATTCAATTAGTTTTTTTAGAAGAGCAAGGTTTTTTCAAAAGTAAAGTGCCAAGGGGCCAGATGTTTACATTTCCTGTTTGATCTGTAAAATTAAGAATTTAAATGTCTAAAACAATGCCTTTTTTATGTTCCTCCACTTTATTATTTTTCACAGTTTGAAAGGAGACATTATTTACAAAAGTACAGAAAAAAACAAAGTACCTTTGTAATTTGTTGGATTTTTCATGTTTTTTTAAATTCAGTTTGACTCTTCTAGATGCTGTTAAAACTTTTCAGCTGAACTTTTTAAAATAATAAGTGTTTCTGTGCTTACCATATTAGCCTACTAATAAAATGATGATCTTCTCGTAAACAATGTAAACACCCAGAAACGTTAAATCACAATGATATACTTTTTTTTTCATATTTAGAAATGATCAAAGGGCCGGATTGACGTTGTTTAAGGGCTGGCCACCAATTGAATAGGCCTGATATACAGTATATATACTGTATATGTACAGACACAGACACAGACATATTAAATTTTTTACCAGCTGCCTTTAAATAACTGACAAAATGTAAAAAATTCGCACAATATACACAACTTTCAATGTATTTTAAAGCTGCTATTACTGCTGTTTGTCTGTTTCTGCTTTTATCTATCTTTTACATTTTTATATTTTTATATGTTTATTAGAGTTGGGTGATATGTTAAAATTTTCCAAATGACCATCGTCAGCCCATCAATCCTCTCGCGTCTCAGCTGGAAGATGTGCGCAAGTGGCGAATTCACTACGTTACACAGGCTGGGTACATTAATTATGTCCAGTAAACAAAATAAACTCACGAAGTGTTGAGAGATTAAATATTCTCACACTTATTTTCCTTTTTAAATGGAGAAATACAACTGTACGCCTTTTAAATTCTAGTTTCTCTCTTTTACCAAACTAAGAGGAGCTTAATTGGCTCGTTAAAAACTCAGAAAATTCACTTAATTCAAACTCGACAGAAAAACGTAAAACTGACCAAAACCATCTTTGTTAGTCTGTTCACTCTTCCAACAACCACTAACTCTGATTTGGTCGAATTAAATCCTTAATTCACTGCATGAAAAGAGTGCAAAGAGTCTAATTCTGCAGGCTGTTCATCCCTCACTCCTCACCCAGCTCAGTGCACTCTTGGTCCGGCGAGTGGGTGTGTACAGCGCCGCTGGATGAGAGCGCAGCACGGAGCAGTGGCTGTCACTCTGAGAATGCCAACAGTAAATTTTCAGCGACTGAGCAACACAGATCTGAACTGGTCGAACCAACCTGCCAGGATTCCACTGGTGACCCCCGGGATGCCCTGGATCTCAGTCACATTGTTGGCGACAAAGTACTTGTCGCAGGTAGCGTTGAGGAGAGGTGAGTCACAGAACATACGCCACAGCTGGGTGGTGACTGTCCCATTAGCTGTCTCAATGGTCTTGGCACACACATCAAACGTCTTCCAAATCAAAGTGCGGTTGCCCAGAAGGCACACACTGGAGAGAAGAAGAAGACGAGCACAAGATGTCTGTCAGAGCATCGCTGGAGTGGCTCGTGTGTGTGTGTGTGTTTGGTTTTTTACTTCCTTAGTAAAGATACAATATAATAAATCACACAATGTCTTATTCTGCCTAAAATCTGATTTGATTCTTTTCAGCACTACAACAGTTAAAAAAATAAAATAAAATAAAAGCAACTAAACTGATTTCATAAACAAAAAAATAAACACTAAAGCACTTTGTCAAAGAAAGCAGTTTGTTAAGGAACAATACCTCCTCATGAAGCATTGATTTAGGGATTTCTGAAGGTCAGAACATGTCTAGACGTCTAGTTTAAAAATGTGCTGACGTGGGTTGAAAAGTAAATTTCTCTCAGTTCCATGTAACTGTTGATTCATCAGCATTTTAATGACTAGATTTTAGTGAGAAGCGGCATGCTGAAATAATTGGCAGCATAATTTAGCTCAGTTTTAACCTACAAGTCTAGAAGTTCTGCACCTGCAAATCACTTCATCAGTGCTCAGTTGGTCAGTACTGGGGTATTATTATTGGGGGGCAAAAATCTGAATGGACAGAAACATGTCATAGCAGTTGGGAGTATTTCAATTACAATAAAACAAATACTGCAATTTTATTCATTTCTGAGCTTTCATATCAACAGAGATGGCTCTCTTGGATTCGTTTACTGACTACATTACATGCACACTAATTTACCACTATTATTCTGATTATGACAATATTCTGAATTTGATTACATGTCATGTAAATATTTCATTTGGATATTCCTAATTAGGACGTATTCCTAATGTAGTATTTCCTGACGAAAATGTGGATGCCGATATTCAGATTTTAGCAGCATTCTTTGGACATTTATACAGCGCATTCAAAATCTGCATCTTAATTGTGTTTTTTACTGCAGTTTGCGACACACAGCCCCTTGCCCGTTGACAGTCAGCTCTGTGTGTTGTAAACAAACTAACTAGCCAAAAGTTTGAAAGGCTGGAGTAGCAGAGTTTCCAGGGGTCCGTAAAAAGATTTAAAAACTCTAAAATCCAATAATCTACATTTTAGGCCTTAAAATGTCTTAAGAAATTGATTGGATTTTGAAGTTAATGTTATTTTTATAAAGATGCATCAACTACAGTCTCACTTTTAAATGATTTTTGGGGAAAAAAATTGTATCAATCACACTGTAACAAAACAAAACTAACATGGACCCAATTTGCACTGACAGTGTTAACCCCTGCAACTCCTGCAACTCCTACAACTCCCCCTGATTCTGACATTGCTTTGTAATACACAGCATGTACACAGCATGTGTGGTGTACTTGCTTTCCAACCAAAGTACTTTTAGTTAACTAAAATTTAACTAAAAACTAATACTGGGTGTGGAAAAAAAGCATTTTAGTTCACTGTAATAAACAATAAAATTAGACTTTAGACAAAAATATTGTGCACTTACAAAAACTAACTAAAATAAAATAACCTACAGGAAATGTCCTTAAGCTTTTGTCTTTGTCAATTTGGTCAAATCTGTCAACACAATAAGCATGAGGAGGCACTGGTGCACAATGTTTACTGAGACTGGGATGTCTTTGGCCTCAGAAAGTGTTGTATTTGTATTAAAGGGACACACAGACATCGTTATTTGTATTATATTTGTATCTGTATTTGTTCAACCAACAGAATTATCTGTCTCCGTCTCTGTATTCAGATAGAGGACCAGAAGTGGGTGTGTTTTATACCCAAAGTCACATCAAAAGGGCAAATGTTGTATTTTCTAACCCAATATTGCAACAACTATGCAACTGTTGTGCCTACAAAGCATCAAAATGTTTATCTATTGGCATATAATTAATTATAAAACCTATTTCCAAATCCTCATACTGTATTTTTCATCTCACTCTCTGTTTTTATGTTTATATAAAATATAAAATCAGGAACTGAAAAATATGTTTTAGAAATAGAAAGATTCTGTTTGAACTGGAAATAGAAACTCTACAGTAAAGATAAACAAGTATATAGAAATAATTGTTCTTAACCTTTATTAAGTCTGCCAAGGTATTCATGGAGCTGACTTTTTCTGAATAATAATAAACAGAAAAAAACAGAAATGAGCAAACCCACCCTGGACACTAAATGAATTGAAAACAAAAATGAGACTAAAAAAATAAAAAATAAAAACTGTAATAATTCTGTGTCTATCTGGTGTGTATTGTATGTGCCCTGGTATGCTTTGTGGTTAAATTTATGTTCTGTTGGACCGTCCTGGTCGTCACTGCTTACGGGAATACGGGAGGGTCGACGGCGGTCTTGATGACTCCGGCGTAGACGGCGAGGATGGAGAGGATGACGCAGGCCAGAAACACCAGGGCCAGCTTGTTGACGTACTTCACGCCGACAAACACCACCGTGGCCATGGAGGTGAGCAGGATGGTCCCGTACACGCGCATGTTGTTGAGCAGGGCGGCTTCTGCCTCTGCACCCTCCAGGCCCTCCAGGGGGAAGATGGCCGCTTTGGGCACTATGTAGATCTGAAGCGGAAGCAGAGGGGGTTACGTTATTATTTGTTTTTCTCCTGTTTATATCCTTTTTCTTTTTCCTCATAAAAGTTCCATACAATCTCGGTGCAGCTGAAGGGCATGTTGGTGGTGGCTGTTGAGGGAGCGTTACTCATCATCCACACTCCCTCCTCACTTTCCCCCCCAGCCTGTCTGGGGATTCAAACTGGCAGATTTCAGGTCACAAGCCTGCTCCTCTCGCTCATTGTTTACTGCTGCATTTAATAAATTTCACCCTGGGTGAAAAAAAAAAAGCTGAAATATAATAAGAGAGAGGTGAGAAAAGCATGAGGTGAGTGAGGAGGACAACTCTGTGAAGTGTGAAAACATGTGATGCTCACATTTACAGCCTCCTCTACTGGAGCTTGAAGCTGCAGCAGCAGCACATAATTCTGCTCTGCTATTTTAACTCGGCTTAATTAAAGAACTCAAGCATGGTATTAATACTTGAAATTAGCTGCCATTATTACACTTTTACTACGGGTCAATCTAAGAATAGTCCCATCATATATAAAACGGTAAACCCCTAATTAGCCTGTCAGTATCTGTCATCGGCTTTAGATGATTCATCGTGAAGCGGTTACATAACCATGGGAATTTCTCTTTTTTATCTAAATAATGATTCGGTTTCCACCCAAAATAGTCAAATCAGCACACAGAGGAACTAAAATTGAGGAGAACAAGCAGGGAGTCATGGCTCATTACGGTCATCTGGCTGGAGAAAAGTGATCTGATGCTAAGAAGAGCGTATCACTAGGCAAACAAATCTCCTGCTTCACTGTGAACTGTTCATGCTTCCTAAAATAGCAGCATCAGTTTGTGTTCTTGGCTTGGGTGGAAGGATGAAACATATTCAAATCAGCCTTCTCCAGATCCGCTCCTTACAATTCTGCAGGGATTGTTATTTTACAATGGAAACTAAGCCAGCTTTGACCCAGAAGACAGAATTAACCTCCAGGCATGATCAAACTCTGCATATCCATTAGAGGCATCCAGGAGGAGAATAATAAAATAAAAAATAAAAAAACACACTCTGGTATGTTGATAACAGTGGACCAGAGTGATGAGAGCTTTTCAAGGAATGGTCTTGTTACTCCGCCAGTGTCTTGATAGCTTGCTAATGCAGTATTTGCATAATTACCCAATAGTCCATGCAGCATGGGGGACTGCAGTGGAAAAAGTGTGTAATAAAAGGCAGAGGAGGAGGAGGAGGAAGAAGAGGAGGAGGTGGAGGAGAGAGGAGGAGAGGAATGAAGATTGAGATGAAAGATGCCTGCATTTCATCAACTGATCAGAATTCACGTTGAAGAACACACAGCTTGAGAAAAAATAGCTTCAAAGAGCAGTGAGGAGGAAAATAAACTGAAGGAGAGGAACTCTATTTTCACAAAGGCATGTACGTGGCACACAGCGCTGCTGAGCTGTTTCATGAGGAGCACAGGATTCTTCCATGTTTGCCAGTTCACCATTAATTTCACTGCACTGAAGTGTCAGTGTGTGCAGCAATCACGCAGTGCAGCTGTCAAGGATTACAGTGACATCAAAAACTCTTCCTGGATTATGTTCTGCCTAATATAATAGGAATATATAACAGAATATACACACACACGGGCCAGTATGTATGTATATTCTGCCAACAACCTATTAAAGATACAGTGAAACAAAAAATAACATTTTCTGAAAAAAGTTCTGATCATGTCGTTGTCTCAATTGTTCTCTTGTTGTGTGCTAAATACATGTTAAAAAAGATATTTTTTTAAATATTTTAATGTACAAATTTCACTCTTTGCTCTTCCTGTAAAATGTGGTATTGGGAGAAGTTAGCCTTCAGGGCTTTCTGGCAGAAAGGTTTTAGGAAGTCAGATGAAAGTCCATATGAGGAGCAGGTTGCAGGTTGTAAAGCTGTGTAAAGCACATTTACTCTTAGTTGACATATTTTTTAATGTTTATTTTCAGTTTTCTGCCACAGTTTGGTTAGATTTAGGACAAAATCATGGTTTGGGTTACAAGAGACAGAAAGTCCTGATGGCTAAGTTCTCCCATGTATATAAAACCTTAAAATATTTTTGATGACTCACCTTGAAGGTGGGGGATTATACATGTTTATCCATATGTTTATCCAATCAAATATGATTTGGGGGGACTGGTTAACCCACCCGTGACATAAAACTGCACTTGACCATCAGCTCATGCCTCTAACTGGTAGTTAGCGCATTGATATCAGCGGTCAGAAATGTGTGTTTGAAGGTCATTTGGCAAACACTTTGTTCTAATTAATTTCTTCCTTGTCCTCCTGGTCTAACAAGTCCAAAACAAATAAGTCATTTTATTACAGTTACTATTTCAAGTAATTCTGAGTTACTTTTTGACCTTGGTAGGCTATTGTATGATGACGTGTATGTGTGGCAGGCCAGGGTAGGTCACATCAGCTGTTACAAAGGATGGAGGATGAGGGAGAGGGGCAGACTTTCCACAGGTGGAAGTACTGTCATTATTTTGAGTTTGTTCGGCTCCTCCAGAGAGAAACTGTGGTGATGGAATCTAATTTGAAGACCACATACAGAGAGGTCGACTTTGTTCCACCACAGCTGACATCTGGACAGCTAACAACAAAAACTTTCTGAGCGTTAACAGTTCAACTTTGGAACGAAACAGAGCCACCAACAAGGTACGAAAGTAATATAGTAATATAACACGTAATTGAACTTATTTCTTTTGATACCAAGTAATAAGTAAGGTAATATTACTTTTTAAAGGAGTAATAAGTAAAAAGCAATTTATTACAATTCTTGGGTAACAGCTCTGTATTGTGCTGCTGATCTGAGATCCACATAAAACTGAAGACTAATCTGATGTAAATCCCTCTCTTAATTAATTATGTTTTATTTTTAGCCAGGTCCAGGCTGGTTCAAGACCACTGAATAGATGCCCACATCTTTGATATACAACAAAAATGGCGACAAGCAAATAACGCATTTTTAAACACATTATGATTGTTATGACAAACATTGAATGAAAATTGGTACTTTTCATGTGGATGTCCAGTCAATGCTGATGGTAAATTGTTTACCAGTACCTCTGAAGCTCACTAATTAACATTTTATAGCTACTTCCCTCCGTTATCAGTCTTTGTGCCATACTACCTGGTTGCTGGCGGTAGATTCATAATGAATGTGAGGCTACCCTGTAGCTCACTTGGTAGAGCATGCACCTACCCTTTGCTGCATGTTACCTCCTCTCTCTCTCCACCCCCATATCAAACATTCAGTTATGAGAAAAAATTGGGTCTCATTTGTAAACATTTTCTTGTTTTTCTCTAAATTTAATCTTGCATTGTATTTAATCTTGAATTAAGAGGAAAATAAGAAAATCCTTCCTGTTTGCATGCACAATTGAAGATCAAATCTGTGTGAAAAAAAGATTCATCTATCAGGCCTGACGATGTCACTCTTGTGAGGTAACTTTGCAAGAAGTGGCATTTCCAAAAATATCAAACTATTTGTTTAAGCTCAGTGCTCCAAGAAACTACTAACACAGCTTTCCTGTCAACTGTAAATGACATTAGTGGACTGATATGACAGTCTGACTAGTTGGGCAAAATATCCCACTCTCAAACACAAAATGCCAAACATAAACACAATGTCAGACTGAATAATGGAATGGAAACAAAATGTAATCTAGTCTGGTAATAAGAGTAGACCAGGACTGCCCTAACATCACTGATACTTGTTCTGGTTACATGAAAGAAAAGAAAGATTAGCCATATTTTCAGTAGATTGGTTTCTGAATGCCTCTGTGCTGCTGGTTTATTTGGCTCCTTGCCTCATATCATTGAACCATTTCCAGTATTGGCTCCAGTTTTCCTTGGACCAGAGCAAAGTGGAACCAAATCTTTTATGTATTACCAGCATAATTTGATCAAGAGGTCATATTCAGTGGTGGCAACGCTGCACTTGCTGCACTGACATCGCCCTCCTCTTGAGAGCAGCTTTTGTGACAGTGTTACCACCGTGACAAAATTATCTGAGTGTGAGGTCAAAGAGTTTACTGCAGGGAGGAAAAAGCTGTGATTTGAGTGGTCATCCTCTACTAACCTGGCAAAGCTATCCCATCATTTTCCATTTCAACACGATGGATGAATTAGCTTGAAATTACAAGCAGGCTGAACAAAAGAGACAGTTGACAGTTCTCTCCTTTACTCACATCAACATGAACCCACTCACTGGGCTGTCATTGATCTTTGCATCTTAATATCCAGTCTGAGAAAACAAAACAAAACATGGCAGCTGTTCTGGCAAATGTTGTTACAATTTTTGCCAATTATTAACCAGAGAGAGACGGTTTCAGAATAAATCTGTGGTGAGAAATAGGCCACGTACCTGCAGAGAAATCCACCACTTTATATCTACAATGTCTAATTTGAATATTTGTTATGAAGGCTGAATAATCTGCAGGTCTCACAGGGGTCCCATTATCATCTTAACATTCACTGATTGGTCCGACACACTGAGCTGAATCAACTCTGGACGAGATGTTCGCTGCTAATCCTTGACCACACGCAATGGCACAAAGATTTTACCTTTAAAAATGATAAATTAGAGACCCTGATGATGATAGTAACAGAGTGAGAGAGGAGTAAAGAGGATGTCTCTCACCAGGAGGAGCTCGATGGCCCCCAGGATGTACATAGCTCCAGCGAAGGTGGTCCCCAGATAGAAACAGATCCCCACTGCTCCCCCAAACTCAGGGCCCAGGGAACGGGATATCATGTAGTAGGAACCTCCAGCTACACACAAACACAACAGTGTTAATAGACACAGAAATATGTGTGTGGTGTTTGAATGAAGGTATCATTTAAATACAATTGACATAATCTTTTAATGTGCACCTGAATGAATCACTAAAGGTGTTTTTTTTTTGGTTTTTGTAATTAAATTTCAATAAACTTGCATTTCCTCTCCACATTTCTGTCCATTATTTGAATACCATTATTTTTTGGGGTTACTCTGTAGCATAAAAGCACATTTACTGTATTTCTTATTGCCTTTCAAAGTACTTATCTTTTAATGACTCCTTTGTAATTACTATTTAATGTATTTTGAAACAATACCAGTGCCAATACCAGTACACTGAAGATGCTACAGATATCATGCAGCACTTCATTTGACACATTTTCTTTAGTTTTGGTGGCATCTCCACATGCAACTGCCAACTCTGTTAAATACACTGTGCTTGACTTCACCACCACCGTCTGTCTGTAGCTGCTAGCTGTAGCTGTGGTAGTGCACCAATCACAAATCACATTAAACCTAAAAACGACTGTTTACTGGCTGAGAGCAAAGCCATACATATGGTCTTTTTTTTTCTAAATCTGGGTACAAAAAGGATCGAGTGCAGGCATTGTTTTGGGTTATTTGGCTGATGCCTGGTTACCAGAGCCCAAAATAATGTCTGACAATTGTTGAGTTTGTGTAAATATCAGCCAAAAGCCTTAAAGTATTCAATTTATAGCAAAGAAAAGCAAGAAACGCCAAGTTTATGACGCTATAATTATATGTTTTAGTAACACTTTCTATGATGTTCATGTATATAATGCATTATAAACAGACTTAGAATGTGTTATAATCTCTTTATGGCACTGTATAATTATAGATATAAGCACTTAGAAATATTCATAATGCTCTATAACACTAATCTTAACACATTATAAAGCATTTTATAATGGTCAAGCATCATAATAATTAATTAATTAACACAAACCCTTAAAGAATAGTTAAATGGAAAGAAAGGAGAATAATAGCAGGATTACATTCACAAAAGTACTGTTAACTGATTACACCTATTTTCTAAATGTACGGCGTATTTGATTTAACAATACCTTTTTCCATCAGTGAGAAACACTAGAGGCAGTGTGAGGATGATTTCACTAGGAAATTTACTTCACTTAAAGCACCCACTAACTACTTAGAGTAACCTCACATTATACGGCATTGAAGCAGTGATTATAATGCACTATAAAAGTATTATAATGTATTATAACTATGAGAATTATAATACACTATGTCCCTTGCAAAAAAAAGTCAGTGAGTGACCAGAAATGTTAAGGTATTATGAGATTATAAGTCATTATCAAATGCTTTATGATTTGTTAAGATTATTGATAGCATTAGGAATATTTATGAGTGCTTATAATTATATTAATACTGTGCTATAAGAGGATTATAACACATTATAAATATGTTAATAAGGTATTAGACATGGGCATCATAGAATGTGCTACCACTGTATTATTACTCGATTGTCACACCTATACCTGATCATATTCTTATCAACGGACTGATAATCGGGTGACTAATAATTTGTTTTTGACATATTGCTTTCCAATAGTTGTAACTTGGGTGATGCTGTGTCTATGACCAATCTTTTTTTATCATTGTGCGGTGGCACAGTGCTTGTATAACAGTCTAACAGCGTGCAAATAAATTAACAGAACATAAATAAATAGAACTTAATCAGCACTTTGCAGCAGCATAAAGGCTGGTACCAGTTATAACAGAGACAGTTATAATTGGCATACACTTCCACACTTCTTCACAAGCCTGTAATTTGCTCTGACCCCTGCTGCACGCACACCAACTGGTAAGACGCAGGCCATCATTACTATATAAACTCACATTATAAAATGTAGCCATGCTGCATAATGTGTACGTTAATGTGTCTGCATACATGTCAGACATTTGGCTGCAGTCTTATTTTGTGTAAATAATTGTGCGACGGCAAGTTAAAGTGCACAACATTCCAGACTAAAGCTTTAAATGTTTCTGGGGATATCAAGCTGCGCTGGCTGTAATGTGCCAAAAGCAATCAGTGAAAAGAGAAATTTAGAAGCGGACAGACTCAAACAGTGTTGGCTGTGTGGTGCCAGCGTCTGCTCACCCACCTGGCACTACTCCATTGGTAGCGATGGCACTCATCGAGATGGCAGTCAGCATGGTCTACACAGGGAGGAAGAAGAGCAGAAAACAGAAAATTAAATTTTACCAAATTCTGCATAAAAGTGTGAATATCAGTAACTGCTGTGCTTCTCATCCTTTAAAAACATAAGTTAGTGCTTTCTTTAATAAACTGTTAATGAAACCCCACCGTACTGTTTGAAAAAGTAAAGAATTGGTACATAAATAGGATATCTACAACATCTATCAAATACAAGACAAAGAAGGATTTAAAAAAAGCCATGGGTTTATACAGCCATACTAGTAACTCTGTGAAGCTGTCCTCTTTCATAGTTGTGCTTTGAGCTAAATGCTAATGTCAGCGAGCAAACATGCTAACAATGACAATGCTAACATGCTAGCAGTTATACTGTTTAATCCATTCAAAAACCTGCAACAGCTAGTCTGGCTGTGCACCACCTTAGTTTAGCTTGTTAACATGATAACTTTTGATAATTATTAGCAAGGTACAAAGTACAGCTGAGGCTCATCAAATTTACCACTCTGCTTAATGTTATAACTGATTTTTTTTTTTCCCCTTTTCTTCCTTCCCTTCTGGTGGGCCCCATGGGCCCAAACTTTGAAAAAAAATATGACCTGTAGTCAACGCAAGAGACAAATTATTTTTTTAATCCTCTTTGATTGAAAAATAACCACAAGTCAAGAAAGTCAGATTGTTGTAAAATTGACTATTATTCTATCTTATTGTCTACTATTGGGTATCAGACTATGAATATACTTAATTTGAAAGACAACACATCCGAAGTCACAGAAGAAAATGTCATGACTTTATCCCTCCAAAAGCTAACATTAGCCACAAAAGCTACAATGTCTGTGTGTTTTGGTACTGGGATGCAGGCATAAGAGCAACAGGTGTTGCTTGTTCTTTTGCTTCCCAGCTGATAAAACACTTTTGTAAGATGGCGTTACAAGGGACAGCAACGCTGGTGGTGCTGGTGGTGTATATTGTGCGAGAGAAAAGAAGTAGTTTACTGAGCAGTTTCACACAAAACTATGATAAATCTGCGACAAACTGGGGCTATTTTGTCTTGTAAAATCGTTAAAATTTTACACATCCCGTATAATCAATGGCACTACTCAAACAGGATTGTTGCACATTACAAGTCAACCCCCTCAAAAAACATTTCCTTGCCTGATGTACGATTTAAGTAGCCCTTTAACTTACTATAACCAGAAACCACCAAACACCAGAGCCATTGTGTGAGTGGATATTAAGCAAAATGCTCCTTGTAAGCTCTGGAGCTAAGTTAACTATGCTAAAGCATTCAGTGTTTGTGTATCACATTTATAGAGATTTTTTCCTCACTGACTTTCTTTTCTCAACATGATTTCAGTGTGCACACAGCAAAAGCCTCAGGTAGCCAGCTGGAAGCACCACAGGTTACCATGAGGCTGCCTGTCTGCTTTTCCATATGTTGTCATGTTTTAAAAACGAACAGTCGTGCCAATCCATCCAATAGATGGAAACATAGTCGGACCAGCCATTAGGAGCAAGAGGACAAATTGGGCCGCCGAGCAGCCCATTTTACAAAAACAAGAGCGAGAGAGATGCGTCCTCTGCCCGCTTTAATTATGAGCCACCAGCACACATCCTCCTCCTCTATATCCACAATACCAGTTCAACTGTTAGTCAGGGTTTTGCAGCTGAGGTGCTGAGATAGAGGACAATAGGAATAAGATAAGCTAGATATGGGCTTGGCTGGCTGACTATTTAGCTCCCTCCCTGCTTTTTGTTGCCCTCAACAGCGTCATTCGTCGTGATTCAATCAATCATAGAGCGAATGGTGGTGGGACATTAAAGAAAGCTACAGTAAACTTTTGAAATGTTGAACTCATTGTTATGCATGAATGGTTATGATTCGAATTCAAATTAGAGGCTAACCACCATTGTAGACTATTTTTCTTGTGCAAGGATTTAATGAAGGAATAAAACCTACAACAGTTATAAAAGGCAGCTGTGTATTTCTTAAACTGCTGTGGGCCTGTTGTCCAACTGGAATTAATGTTATACAAGTGTTTGGCTATAGTATACTATTATATAAAATTATGATAGCTATACTAACATTATACTATTATATTAACATTATACTGTCTATTTAGTGTTATAATTAGAACTGCAACTAATGATTAGTTTCATTGTTGATTAATCTGTCGATCATTTTCTCGACTAACTGATGAATTAGTTGACAACTAATCGATTAATTGTTGTAGCTCTAGTTATAATATTTTACTAATATACTGATTTATAATAATTACTCATCCAGATTGAGGACAGTGTATCTGCAGTGGACAGATGTAGATTTAGCCAGAGTCAGGATGACAATGCCATTATGCTAATATGTGCTTCTTCTCACCAGTCTTTCTCCGAAGAGCAGCACACACCCCTTGTTCTCTTTTACATCTGTTTTACTAAAATCATGGTTATAAACATTGTTTTGGGGGGCATTTTTCATTCTCAGTCTGTCCCTAGATGTAAAATAAATAAGTAAAAACTTTGTCTTGCTGGTCATGGTAAATAAAAAGATGGAATATGGTTGAAGTTTGTCCTAATGATTTGTCCTAATTTGATGGCATTCCACACGTTATTTGTTTAGATATTTCAGCCAACTGAGTTGTCTGTTAGCAACTTTTAGAAGTTAACTTTTCATATTATTATTTCCTCACAGTTATGTCCACCATAACAACATCAGGCCTGTGGTAAATAACATCCTGTGATGGAGTTTACGTGAGGACAACAACAATTTACAGCGATGCTAAATGTTAAAGCTGCCTGGTTGTTGATTAGATAAATAATGAGGCCAGAGGGCTTGTCAGCAGCTGTCAGAGCACATTCAGACAGCCAATGACAACTCTAATGTAACTGCTGTATTGAGTGGGAGAAAAACACCAGGAGAAATGTAAGGGCATGCTAGAATGGAGATCACTGGTTGCCTGCAACACAAACGGCCGGCCTGCCTTCGCTGCCCTGCGGAGGAACAGAGGGAGAGACGCATGCAGCGAGTGGAGGAGCGGGCCAGAAAAATAAAAAATGACAAAGTGAGAAATGGAGAGAGAGATAGTGCGTGTGACAGTACAAAGACAGCATTAAGATTTCATCATTCTTTCAACGCTATTGTTGAATTTCTGAGAGTCTTTTTACATTGTGTGCACATGAAAGAAAGCGACAGAGACAGAAAGAGAAGCATGAGGACGAGATGTGAGAGCAGCCTGGTAAAAATCACTGCCATCCCCTAAAACTGCCCCTCCTTTTACTTTTCTTTATCTCTTTTTTACTCCAAATTTATTATGCCATTATTTCTGTTGCATTTATTGTCTTAGTCATTGTTTTGATATTCAAAAACGACTTTTTATAGTCCACTCTATTTTTATGCAGCTGTTACTAATTCAGCTTCAACCCAGTTTGTGAAAGCTTTCACTCTGAGTGTGGGATTAGTTTTTCTTCGTTACAATTCTTTGTAACCAGTGTGCAAAATTAACATTTTTTCACACCAGCCAAATGGTTTGAGAAGGTTCAGATTCTTCCAAGAACTCAACAGATTAACATGATTTTTCTTTGGCTTCTGAGTGAAGAAAATCTACCAGTCACTTGCATATTTTACCAGCATTTGTCTGGAGGCTGGTGCTAATTTTGTGCCCTGTTTGTAACACTTGTTTTACAGTTACAGCAGCAGCAACGGTGGTACAGAAGACAAACCAGGTAATTAAAGTTTCAACCATGAGAGCCAGCTACTGTATGTTAGTGACAATCATGGAATCATGGTAATTGTTGTCTTCTTTGTTTCTGATGTGACTCAGGCAGAAATCATGTTCATGGACATATTAGAGTATTAAAGTTTTATTCACATTACATTCATTCACATACACCAGTTTCCTTCCTCACTCTCTGATATATCTGACGTATCACGTCCCATATTTTTCCAGAAGTAACACCTAACAGGAAACGACACTGTTACCTTGAATAAATTACAAATTCCTCTGCTTTTGAACATTGTTGGAAACATCTGGGATAATTTAAGTACACAACTTGAAAAATATAACATACTTCTCCCGTTTTTAGATGTTTTTAAGCGTAAACATTACATATTATAGGTTTAATTAATGCTCATAATAAAGTTTCAGATATTTGGGTCTTTTATATCCAATTTATTTATTCTAATTATGCATACACAAATGTCATATTACATTACACATTACATATTATTAATGTATTTATTTCACACTCAATAACTCTTTTCCTCTACTTTTGCCTCTGCTGGTGTGGGACTAATAAAGTTAATATTATCTTTTCTTATCTTAATATTATCTTTTTTTTTTTTTTTGGCTCAACTTTAATAAATCGTTGCTTTACTGTGAATGTTTGTTTTTGAAGAATGTTCGATGAAGTTGACTTTTTTTTTTAAACACTGAGTTAAGTAAAAAATACATTGCCAGTATTTGTTTAACACAATTCTGAAATACTCCAAAATGTTTGACTTTGAAAACTAAATACTGAACAATAAATTCTTATTATTTTTTTCTTTGCTTTAGTATCAGTTTTATATTGGTATCAGCCTCAAAAATCCAGTATCGCTCAGGTTCTATTATGAATTCGGTGGTTTAATGGGTTTTACTTTTCATCATCCTCAAAGTAAGTGCTTTTGAAAAGTGCTACACCCATAGATGTAATAATACTGCAACAATTTAATGAACAATATTATTAACTTTATTATTTATTATTACTCACTGCTTATTGTCTTTGTCCCTGTTCTCAAGCTACAGATAGTTTGTCATTATTTTCAACTGAACTAAACTAATAACAATCAATAATAATTATTTTTTTCCTTGATATAGTATAATATTATTCAGTGGACATTGATGTGGTGCATTCAGATGAATTTGTAACATTTTCTACATTATTAACATTATTTTTATTTAGGTATCTTCAACTAGAAAGAAAAAGAAAATAGCAAAAGTGAGATGTGTGATGGAAGTGTGGTGGCGAGTCCCAGCCAGTTATGTTCGACTATCATTCCGCCCGTCTCTGTGAAGACAGTAATGTGGTTAGTGTCACCTGAGGGCCCGATGGACTGACGATGAGGAGTGAGGAATGAGTGGGACTGGGCTCTGTTCCTCTCTCTAATCTGGTCATAATGAGGCCACAAGCTCTTCTCCCACCACAGCAGATAAGACAGTAATTGTTTAAGTGTTTTATCTGATGTGGGAAGCAGCCATGCAGAGGTACTCCGTCGCATACTGAGTCACTGAATCACCACACAACTACAGTACTGGACAGACAGCAATGGATTTATATGATTTAGGCTCACTAGTACGGTCAAAGATGGTTGATGTGCTGTACATTAGAGGAAAGACACGACTCTGGATTGCATATATTTCAGTAATGGTAAGGTAATGACAGAAAGTCTCGCTTTCAGCTGACATATTTATTAAATACTGATATTTCGGTCTGAACGACCTTCATCAAGTATGCTGGCAGCATCCAAACATTTCCACATCTATGCAAACATAGAGACTGCTTCACTTTTCAATCACTCAATCAGAAGACTGCTGAGATTGATCAGCAACTGAAACTGCTGATTGCATCATCAGCCAGACAATAGAACTGAAACAAATCACAATAAAAAATAAAAAAATAAAATATTCTCTGTCCTGTCAGCAGATCGCACTCTTATGTTTTTGTTTAAGTTTTCTAGTTGTTTCACCAACGTATGCAAGGCCACACGGGCAGCGAATCACGTATGACATGAGTGGATGCACATTTTGTCTTTAACAAACATATGATGGTGAGGTGTTTTTTATTTTAGCATTTATTTTAGTCTATTTTAGCCTTTCTAAAACCAAAAACACAATAGCAAAAGCGTAAGGAATAAATTAAACAGTATGTCCATTTGCTCTAATGTAAATAACAAATATTAGCATGCAGGCTCAGTTCTATAAGGGTGCAAAAGCATGCATTGCATCCTCATTTTAACATTTTGTACCCTCAGTTGAAATTTGCATAATAAATGCAAAGGGCAAGGTGGTAGGTCTGCGTAACACGACTGTGCTTTGGCACGGCACTGCAGATTTATCAACATATCGCTGGTGTCATTGTGACTCATAAAGCAAACTGCTGCTGAAAAGGAATGACACACAGTATTCACTATGTGTTTATATGCCCAAAATACCACATAACACATTGTTAACAAGCACAAGAAAGTTTTTCTCTGACTTCTTGTTCTGGAACATCTCTTTCGAAGTTCTGACTGCCAAGGTAAATGGAAGGCACCATTAGAGAATGGTCGATTTATCCCTTCATCATATCACCACATTATAGATTCATCAAATCTTTTAGGTTTAACAGTGTCTATAAAATATTCTTTGTCTGCCAATCTCCAGACAGGATACAGAAGCAACGGTGACCTTTCAAAACTCACTCAAGCGTTTAGTCTCTGTCTGTTGGGTTTGGTAATTTCACTTCTATCCTCTGGTTAATTCCTGATGGTCTGTCTGTCACTTTGCAGCTAGAAGATGAGATTTTTTTTAAGAAATCCTATGTGGTCACTTTACCTTTACTTTTAGCAGTGTCCTACTTTTATTGCACATGACCCTCTGGGCATCACTGCCGACAGGGACATTAACAAATGTCATCAATCAGCTGCTGTCACAAACATACAAGATGACTTTGACCGACCTGCAAAGTTTGCACTGATCTCAGAACATCACACTTTGATTTGCTGCAAAAGTAAATGAACTTTATTTACCTTTAGGAGCAGCTTTTGTAGCTCAAACAACTAAAACGGTCTAGTACGTGAAACAGTCAAACTTAAGAGGTGGCTTGATGAAAATAAATTGTCTCTGATAAAAGGGTGTAATAATGAACCACAAACTTACTGTACCTCATATAGAATATACTGTATAAAGAGAAAAGTGTGTAAAGTATTGCACCTTTAAACAAAAAAAGACTCTTTAGATTTTGATGCACTTCGTATTCTGTACTGTTCACTTATTCTTCCGTATTCTGGACATTGCACAGAGGTTGGGGGCAACATGAGTATGACAAATACTAAACCTTTGCATGTGTCAGAGGAAAGAGTAATAAGACTTATAACTGTAAGAAAACATAACAACGGGACTGTTTATGAAGTTTCATGAGCTATAAGTTAAGATTTAGCTGATTTAAAAGCACTATTAGTCATAATAAAGTCTGAAAATCTCATTTCTATTAAGATCAAATGATGAAGCTCATACAAGAAAATTTAACTTTGAAAGTTCACATGTATGTACAACATTAAAGCAGATGTGTATGTCAGTATATGGAGTGAAATTGTGGAATTCTCTGGACAATGAAATTTTATAGAGAAAAAATGGACATTATGAACTTACTGAGTATTATTTATGTTTAGATCACTGTCATCGATTGTATTTGGTTAAATATTTTAACAGAGTGAGTGTGTATTGTTGAATGATCTGTCTTTATGCTATGAAATATTCTATTATTAGCAAAGGGGCAGTTAGATGTTTTTTTCGGTCATGGAATATGTATAAGATGTTTATGTTAGGATGTATTACTGCTTTTGCAGTACTAGTATTGGAAAATACACATTGAAATGAGCAAAAAACTAACTTAAACTGAATTATTGTATTCAGGTTTTTTAATTTTCTTACTTATTTTATTTAACACATTATAACATCGATGACAAATCATATTAGTCATATTATTTTATGAGCAACCCAAAGTATAGTGTCGAAACTAGAAGGTTCACACAGATGTCTATATTCCCGATATGAGTTCAAAAAAGAACAGGTGAAAACCTGGGATGGAACAAAATAAAGCTGCTATACAATCACTTCCTGATATACTGCACTGTATGCTTTGTGAGTATGTGGATAGCTCTACACTTGACTTTTCATTTTCACTTACTGTTACTCCACACTAAATACTGTGTGTGAAATGAACAGTAACAGTTTTTGCTTCTTTAAATTGAACATTTGCGTGAGTGAAAATAGCAACATTGGCAGCCTGCAAACTTTTTTTTCCCCAGCTCAGACACTGATGAGCCTAAAAGCCCAACTACTTCACCTGATGACCTCATGTATGAATCAGCAGCTGATTGGTGGACGACTGGCACTGGAGGCAGCAGTGCTCTGCAGCATCTTTTTTTCCCACTGACCCAGAGCCTGTGGCCTGTTTTCATCGTCCCACTTTCAGACGGTGCAGCAGGTAACCTAAAACTGTGAAGGCTTGAGACTTCGCTTGATGGTGTGCATGTTGCACGCTGCACTTCCCTATGAAGCCTGATTGCAGTGCCTGCACCTCCAAACTCACACGCACCCACACGCCCCCTGGCCTCCTAGCGTGCCAGTTAGAAAACGTCAGATTATGCCGCCTCGCCATCTGTCTTCTTCATATGAGGTACAACAGCAGACAGCTCACATATGAGACAAAAGCAGTTTCCTTCTAAGGCAGTGTGAATGTGAGCGAAACTTGAATAATTGCAAAGCCACCATGATTACAGGCTGAGCCCGAGGAACGTATTTGATGAAGAAGCTAATTTTCATTTTTAAGAAAAGTCTGCTCGCCGATTTCCCCTCGATGTTGACTGCAGAGGACACTTTAGGTCTGTTTCTTCCCAAAGCTACAGACAAACTCTGCTTTGGCCTTTAGTTGACCTCGGCAGTTGAGCGGAAATTGGTTTTGACAGGAATGGAGTTTTTTCGTGCTGCCCTGAGAGCGTGCTTCATTAGCATGCTTCATTACACAAATGCAGAATAGTTTTGTCAAGTACAACTTCATCAATTCACACACAATGGTACAGTAGAAATCTATTTCCAGAGTGCTGTTTATCACTTGAAATCCCTGCGGATGGTACGCCATAGAAGGCGAAAGTGTCAGGTGAAGGAGATGGCGGTGATTTTTACTTTCAGACAGACATCGCTGGGGATAGAGACTGAGCACGAGAGGAAGAGATGCAGCTGCGTGAGAGGGAGAAGGAGGAGGAGGAGGAGAGGTGGCGAGGCAGGACAAAAATTGGATGGTAGGTGGAAACAGAGGGAGAGAGAGGAAATAATGAGACAGTAAAATGAAAAAAGGAGTTGAAGAAATTGAGGAAGCGAAAGAGATGAGAGTAAAAAATGAAAACGATGAGGGGAGAAAAGCATCCTTAGCATTTAAATGAGTCACGACAGAGGGCAGATCACCTTTCCCCTCGCAGCATTTGGATTCAAGACCTGGAAGTAATGAGGAAGGCCAAACAACAGATGACTTTCCATCGAGAATATTAAACCTCATTTTATCTCTGTGACAAGCCTGCATTCATTATCTGGGCTAAAAATACACACACGCAGTGCACATTTGGATACACACCGTCTGCAGTCATATATACTGACACTTACAGGGGTTGTGTGTGTTATTTCATGGTTAAAGGAGCAATACGTAAAAACCGCACGTCCAAAAATGAGCGATACAAATAGCGACTTGGTTCCATAGACTGTTTATTGAATAGGTTGAGATCCTATTTAATATACTGTAGGATCTATGGTTGAAGCGAGTTGTTTCCCACCACCCCCTCCTCCCTAAACTCGAGGAAGCTCAGGTGCCTAGTTACTGTATAGTTATGAGAGTTACGTGGGTGCTAGATTAATGAATTAATTACATAGTGGTGACAAAACATTAAAAAATACACCGCACTTTCTGTGGAAAATATTATACCTATGTATTTAAGAAATATGACAAATTAACACTTCCTTACACGTCCATAAAAACACATCATTCCAGAGACAGAAGATAAAGGGTGTTATATATCGACAGTCATCTTGTCAATATGGCATAAAGACAAACTGTTCTTCTGCACATTTTGGATTGTGTCATGTTATTTTAGTGGGAGAGGACCATGGGAATGACAGGCGAACCTATTCAAACATCGAGATTCCTCACTAGAATAAGTGCTGGCTAATGGATCAGATACACGCCAAATTAAACACAAACTCATAGCACTGTAACATCACTGTTACCCTGTTTATGAGTACTGCAGTCTAAATAGTGAGTTGGGTCCATAGACTGTATATTACACAGGTTTAATCCCAATTTAATATACAGTCTATGGTTGAAGCGAGTTGTTTCCTCCTGCTCCCTCCTCTCCAGATGTGAAGAGGTTCATGCAGGCTGCAGGAGTGCAAGGCGAGCGCAACATTGTAATTTCACAGTAATAAGTGGCAACGAGTCCTACACTGTAAGTTGATCTGCTGTCTACATCAGTCAACTGTCTGTCAATGTAGAGTGAAGCCTGTTATCCTGAAGACAAACCCCACTGCTCTGAAAATACTCTAGAGTTTGAGTTCAGTGGCTACCTGTCTTACCACCTGCCAGACCCCATTAACAAATTGCTCATTTTAACTGTTATAAAAATCTACTCCTTCAAAAAGATTATTCATGATTTCTTACAACTCATGAACACTTATTCATTCTGCGAACATTCGGCATTAATTTGAACTCTAATTAATGTGAGACGGACAAACAATAACCGTTATTCCAGCCCAGATTTCTCCTTTTTGTCTCCGGAACATGTCAGAGCAGTTCCATCCCTCACGTAATAATGATTCTCAGAATGTGCACGCCTGTCATGGCATGTTCTGTCAAACTGCCATGTGACGGAGAAATAACGGTGCGAGCGCTGGACAGAAATGTGCTGCAGCTGTGATTGAGCATCTAATGAAAAGTGCTCCGTCAGTGAGCTCCCATCATGCTTTCGCGTGAATAAAACATGATGTCACGGTGTATATTATCAAGCTTTACAGCATGCGTGATTTCTTCCCACTTCAAGTCCTGTGGATTTCACTGAGGCGGGGGATCACTGAGTACATGTATGTCCACACACACACACACACAAACACACACACTCCTGTGGTGTGTTGCTGGCAACCCCTGGAGGGCTGGGTGGTTATGTGTTTATGTAAGGAGCTCAGGAGGAGAGAGGTGGGGGTTTCTCACACACCGTTCACGCTCAGGCTTATCGCCCCGGGGCTCTGCAATGAGCACGGTGTGACTGATAAGAAATACGTGTGTGTGTATCTGTGTGTGTGTGTGTGTGTTAGAAAGATAGAGATGGAGAGAAAAAATGAGCGAGGAACAGCAGGAAGGAACAGAATGTATGTGTAAGAGGTTAAATCCTCACCAGTGTATGACATGTAAAGAAAATTTAGTGTATGCAAGCAATGAAACATTTAGCATACTGTTGTGTGTTTGCATGGCGTCCTGTCAAACTGAGTCTCAACCTGCTTTGATCTTAGAGGCTTTTTTCCTATATGTTTTTTTTCTTCACTGCAGAACTTTTGATGCTATTTTTAGTATAAAACCAATCCAACAATTAAATGGGATAAGATTTGTGTTTTTACTGGGGATGCACGGTAAATATCAGAGCTGATATATTATCACCTGATAAAATTTCTATTATTATTTCACTCATTCTTGAGCACTGGGACAAAAATGTATTTTGAGGGGTTTTTGATTTTTACTCTTCAGTTATGCTGGAAAATATATTTTAAAAGATCAAACTCTTGGCTTTTAAACCTTGTAACGGGCCAGCCTCCTAATTCAATCTTTTATTAAATGTAGATGTCTGCTTCTTCAAATGGAAAATCTGACAGTTGACAGTGAGTAGCCATTTTATTTAATCAAACTACATATTTGTTATTGTTTTAATGTGACAGAGACAGCTAGCGGCAGTACTCACATACTGTTATTTGTGTAGGGGCTCAAATTATATGATCACAACTGACTGGAAGATTTTATTTACTGTACCTCTTTTTGTCAGAATAAATGGAGATTGCGTCCAACCTGCCAACTGTTGTACAAGGTGTGGATATCGAAGTAGTTGAGACATATAAATATCTGTGCGTTGTTCTTGATAACAAATTGATTTTTGCATCTCATGCTGACTTTTCCTCAAAAAAGGTCCTACAAAGACTTTATTTCTTGAGACAAATGAACTCCTTTAATCGTTCCACTGAGATGATGACACTCTATTACAGATGTTTCATTGAATGTTTCAACTTTCCATCGCCTGGTTTGGAAACCTTAATCTGTCCTATAAGAATTGACTTAAGAAAGTCTTGTGAAAACTGCCAGTAAAATCTCAGGGAAGAGTCAGATCAAACTTTTGGTCATTTATTACAGGCAGGTATTTCGGAGGGCTAATGATATACTGGCCTGTCAGGACCACCCGCTCCAGAGGGAGTCTGAGCTGTTGCCCTCAGGTAGACATTTCAGGGCACCTGTTTGGAGGACTAAAAAACTCCATGCCTCTTTCATTCCAAGTCCTATAGATATGCTCGATAGCAACTAACACCTTGACTGCAGTCCTGCACTACGCTGGCACTTCTTGCACACCTGCACTTTGGCATTCTTGCATATTTGTATTTGATATGAAATTTCCATTCCCTTATACTAGTAAGTGTTTTTTTTATCTTGCGTTCCCCTTTTATACTGTGTTTTTCATGTAAACTTTTGCTGCACAACAAATTTCCCTGAGGGGACAATAAAGATAACCTAACCCTAACCTAATATATCTTGGTCTGGGCCTTTTCATCAAAACACAACACACACAGCTAAAGACCATCATTTACATCAGAGCTGTTCTTTGTTTTTGTTGTAAATAGTGATAGTTAAATTTGGTTAGATTAGAGCTATGGAATATTAAATCATCCATCTTTGCTAACTGCATCTGAGCTTTTTGGCATATAAACTACAGGTTATAACATTTTTAAAATACAAAAATGTGAAATTATCTGTTATCTTATTGGTATCGACCATGAGAGGCAGGTAATTATTGCATCGACTGAAAAGAATCTATATTGTGCATCCCTAGTTTTTACGTTCACCATTAAAATGATTTACTGAAAGTACATTAGAAATCAGTTATCGCACTGGATTGGTGCACTGCCCTTGGTTTAATTAACGGCCATTTTACAATTTGAATATCTATATTTTAGAGGTAATGCATTTTTCCTTCCATAAATCCATATTCTGTACAACAATAACATGTCATACTAGTGTTAAACAATCAACACAATAACAGTAAAAAAAAACATACTGCTCTCTTACAGTGTGCGGTTTGAAAGTCCTCTCTACACTGTCACAGAGAAACATGATTGGGAAGCATATTGCCTGTGTGTGTGTGTGTGTGTGTGTGTGTGTGTGTGTGTGTGTGCAGGCAACTTTGCTATGGTTGGGATTTGAGGGGGTTGTTCTATAAATACACTCTGTGCTGGAGGAGAATCTAGGCTGCACAAACACACAGACATGCCAACATACAGTCCTCCTATCAGAACGCACACTGAGAACCAGAGAACAGACACACAACCCTGACGAGCTGATAGACCTCACAGTTTGAATTAGGCTGCTGCAGTACAATAACATAAACACGCATAATAACTTCCTTTCTCCTGAATAGATAAGATGTTTCGGCAAGGAGCCGCATTATATGTTCTCTGACAATCAAATGCATCAAACAAGTCAAACACAATCAGCTTGTAACAGCCACTCAGATCACTGACAGCAGTGCTGCCGATCCCGTGGGACACTGTCTTTTGTAATTCGAGTCTCAAGGCCACGACAGGGTGTCAGTCCAACACCAAAGTCACTGTGACACATGACAGCTCCATGGCTCTGACATTAATGGGGACCAGGGAACATCACACTGTGTCATCATCCATTTTGTTCTTTTTACAGATTGAATTATGAATCTTTAAAACACAACTGCAGCAATGGAAGAGATGCAACCTCGTTCTTTCTGCATACCTCAAAGAGAACAGCGTATCCAGTGTATAATACAACTGGATAAAATAACATGAAAGTTAAAACTTCTTTCCCTTGAAATGCTGCCGCTGAACGCATCGATAGTCAGTGTATCACCCACAGTAGGTGGGGGTGGAAGCTTAGCAATGTACAGCTGTGGTAAGAGTCAACGGATGTATGTCTTTTAGCCCTAAAAAGGGGGCTAAATATCAGTTTAAGTGCACACTGTGTTTAGAATATTTTCATTGCTTTACTTTGGTCTCAGACATCCTTTTTGGACGGGGAACTGCCTTTATATGAGACAAATATTGCTCTCTCCAAAGCCACCGGGCTCCTTAAGCAAAATCAATAATTTTACCTCGAGTTTCTGGTCTACTGCTGCCTCAATTAATTAGTTTGTGTTATTGTGTGACTTTGGAGTTTAAAAGGGTTAGTTCAGATTCACCATAGTTGCATAATAACACAAACTAACAGAGGTAAGCCAAGGCGGCGGTAGACCAGAAACTCTTGTGCTCTGTGAAGTAAAATGACTTTTGTCTGAAGGAGTCTGGTGGCGTTGGAGAGAGCAAGACCTGCCTTATATAACAGCAGTTTCCCATCGGAAAAGGCTGTCAGATGGCAAGGTACAAAGGTGAAAATAATCTAAATATAGCGCACACTTACCTCATTTGATGCGGACCTGCAAAGAATATGACTTACACAATACAAATCTAAACTGTGTCCAGAGTACAGTGTCCATAAGTGAATTACTGTCCCAGAATGCATCCAGATTTTGTTATCGGGGCACTGAAGGTGTCTGCTAGATGTCAGCATACACGAGATAGCGTCTCAGTATCATGCAGCCATTTCCAGAAGTGGTACTCCAGCCAAGTGGTTGCAGCTAATAATGTTAATACTAATTTTTAAACAAAAATACATTTTTTATTTGAAACCTTTTTTGTAAGCTATCCAAACTTAAACAACCTGACACTTTTTAGTTTCTACCTTCCTCCTACTCATTTGTATAGACCTAGACTTACATTTACATCTGGCCCTTTAAGGACAAGAATTAATGCTGATGTGGCCCTGGATAAAACTGAGCTTCAGTGGATGGAGACTGTTACAGGAGTCAAATTGAACTTCTGAGAATGGGTGATGCCTACAAGGTTTTTAATTGCATGTTTCATGAGTGTATATATGGATGTTTCAGATGTTTGTGTCTGCTGATAATCTATATTGTTCTTGTTGCCAACAAATCACATCAAGCGACTGAAACCACCAATGAGCTGATCCTTCTAACAAGTATTGTCTGTGTCGTCAGCGCCTGATTAATCTTATTCCTCTGTGCCATAGAGTCTCAATTGTTGTCCAAAAACACATCACCAAATCACACTGTAGCACTGATTGACATGTTCCTTCATTAACATGAAAATAAGCACTGAAGTTTATTCTTAGTCCATCCCACATACACCATCCTGCTGTTGTAAACACTCACTACTGTAGCAGCTGAATATAGTCCCCAACAAATGCACTATTTACTCCTGCTGAGTAGTGCTTGCTGAAAACTACAATCCCCAGCTGTTTTAGGAAATTACGCAGCCATTTTTTTAAGGACATAATCATGACCAATTTTTCAAAATCTACATCATCAGTGGGAATGAATGGCCTTGTTGCAACATAGGCTGTCACACTGGTGGCTTTGGTCTTGTTAGGGATTTGTTGACAACAATAAAAATATATGTTACAAAAATATATCACCTGCATTATCCTTTAATATGAACATATTGTTAGGAATTAGGTTTACTGATTGAAGTGAGTAAACAATGCAAGTTATAGCCTGTGTGCTATATAAAGCCTATAAAGTCTCCCAGATGTAGCAAAGATAAAATACCAGAGTTGATCGTACATATGAAGAGAGTAATGTTATTTAGAGTCTGCATTTAGAGACTCTCTTTAGAGTGGTCTGTGAGGCAGTTAAATCTCAGCTGCTGACAGGAAGAGGCTGCACAAACTCATCAGGAATGCAGCTTTGTGCACAAGTGTTTTTTAGACTCCACAGGGGAGGCGAGTGAGAAGAGAATTAAGGCCAAGATACTGACTGTCATCCAAGGTAGGACGAGATGTTATATGTAATTTTATACTGTCAGGTGTATATATTTCATAATAGTGCACATTTTTTTAATTAAACAATTGATGAACTATTTATGGATAAAATAACCAGATAGGATTTTATGTTTCTGGCTATTCCAGCAAATAAAATATTTGATATATTGAAAGTACTTCATCACATTCATGCCAGAGCCATATAAAAACACTGCTCACTGATTTGTAGTATTGCCCATAATCACCTAAAACAGCCAAAGATACAGTATTAAAGTGATGGCTGTGTTATAAATGATAAACTGAATTTCTCATGATGTACCCAACCCTTCTCTGAATCTAATCCCAGCAGCTCCTTAGACTCTTTAATCTCCACTGTCCTCAGTGAAGGTAATAATGGTGAACATCTGGTTTCTTTTACTACTGCACAGCTCATTAGCTGTCCTCTGTCTGCTGCTATAAAATGCTTCTCTGCAGTTTAGAGGTTCAGTGTGTAAGATTTAGCGGGATCTATTGGCAGAATATGGTTTACAGCATGGTATAATATAACATCCTTAAGTATGTTTTCATTAGTGTAAAATCACCTGAAAATAAGAACAGTTGTATTTTTGTTACCTTGGAATGAGCCATTTACAGCCACAGAGGGAGGAGGGTCCTCTTCCACACAGGCCAACATTTTGAACCAGTAGCCGAGAAGGGACAAACTAAACACTGGCTTGAGAAAGGGCAGAGGGATGTATCTCGAGCCAGTGTTTAGTTTGTCCATTCTAGGTTACTGCACAAAATTTTTGGTGCAACACCGTGGAAGAGGACTCATTCCCTCTACAGATATAAAGAGCTCATTCTCAGGTAACAAAAATGTAACGATTCATATTTTCAGGTGATTATATACGAATGGAAACATACTTAATGAATATTATATTCTCTTTCTGCCATATTCTGCCAATAAATCCCTGTAAATCTTACACACTGAACCCATCATGATACTTTTAAAATGTGTGAGCACCTGACTTCAGGATAAACCAGGTCACCATGGTGTGCTGCGACCGACGGGCTAAAATAAAAGTAGGTGACACACTCACTGTGGCACAGCACATGAAGACGATGATGAAGGTCCCAATGACACCTCCAATTCCCACCAACCAGGTCATCCTGAGGAAGAGGATCACTCCGAAGATGTTCTGGATGCACGGCAAATACACGCCCATCAGAGTGCCGAGCTGGGGAGCCTGAAAGAGGAGGAGGGGAGACGTTATTCATTATATTACAGTACAGCATCATGTTGGGTGCTGTAAAGCCAAATGCTCATATTAATCAACTGTAATAAGAAGTGAAAACTTAAATTTGTTTAGAAGTTCTACTAACTTAAAAATGTCGAGTGGGAGTAGAATTTTCTGTCTTTTGTGTTTAATTTTTCATTAAATTATTAATTTTTGGTTAATATGAACTTTACTGAGCATGAAATAATGGGTTTTTATAATTTTGCATTTACTTTGAGTTGGCTTAATTAGTAATTTAATTTAACGACTACATGTAACACCAACTCCAAATATTTAAGCTCTAACAACCCAACTCTTAAGTTTATGACCATGAAATGATGAAATTTATGAAATTGTGGGAAATTACTGCCTCATTTTATCAGTACCACAAACTCAATTAGGATTACAGTGTGGAGAATTATTGGACCAATAAGATTAAATAATGAGCTTTTTTTGCAGCATGATGAGTACACATGATTGTTGTGTTTGGTTCTGCATTTCTCGGACATGACAAAAGCATGAGATGAGTTTATTAATGAAGGTTAAAGTCACCTTCCACTCAAAAATATGTTTTACTTCTTGTTCCCACAGTTGGGTGTCTGAGGTTCAATGTGCAAAGTGATATATTTGTAGAGGTTGAAACCAGATGACCGTTTTCACATTAATCTGCTGAAAGTTTTTCTGTCCTGATCCTGAATCTGATTTGACGGGGCGGGCCTGCGAGCAAGATTTGTGACATCGTAACTAGTTTAGAAGTCAATTCTGGGCCTATTTGCAACTTAACAACAAGTGAGATGTACAAACTTGAAGTTGGCGGTACACGTACACTGAAAATGGACTTTACAGTGAAGTAGGAGACATCTTGTGTCCCACAGGAAAACTTTAACAGAATTTAAATATTTATACCTTCTGAAATTTTTAAAGAGGTAGGAGTAGGTGCCTTTTTATGTGGAAATTATACTTTTTTTCAGAAACAGCATATTTGACAAACATTATTGCATCAAGCAGACTATATGTATATATTAGGATTGCAAGTTTTGTGTATTTTCCTTAACCAATAGTTGAAAATTGATGAATCATTAATTATCAATAAGATACAGAACACATATTTTTCCCCATTATAATTTTTTCTCTATTTTTTTGCCTTTTTTAAAAATTTAAATGTGTTTATTCAACACGTCTCTGCCAGACAAAGTAATTTCAAATGAGTTGCAATTACTGCTATTTCTAGACTATCAATTAATTATCGATTAATGCATTTTTAATCATTTAAGTTCTTCAGGGCAATTAATCAATTAATGATTTATCATGAACATCCCTAGTATATATGTCTTAACGGATGTCTGGGAAGGAGATCTTTAAGTTCAGTTAATTTTGAATCTCAGACAGCTATCAGACTACAGGAGGCAAATGTTGAGCCAAGTATCACTTCTTGCTTATCAGCCTGGAACACCAGATGTGCAGGACTCGCTGAATGACTCCTGCTTCACTTTGGGCGTCTATGTGAATCAATGAAAGTCAACACACCAGCCGTGCATGCTGGGAATCACAGTGTGCAAATTTGCGAATTAGTTTCTGTGCCTTTTTTTCCTCCGAGGGTCACGTGCAAAGAAGAAAAGAACAGAAAGAAAATACGCTACAGATGGTCATACTGCCATTAAGGCAAAACAGACATTTACTTGTAGGACTTCACAGATTGTTACTTTCAAAGGACCAATTTGTAATTGTAATACGGTGCTCTGGGTTAGAATAGCTGCTGTCGCCACATTACTGGCTTTGTTTATGTTCATTTATGACGTGTTTTTGTCTCCTGTCTTTCATCTCTCTTCTTTCTTTCTTTCTTTCTTTCTTTCTTTCTTTCACAGTCCCTTGTTACTGCTGCAGCTTAACATGCATGTTAAACTTGCAAGTTATTTATGTATTTAAAACAGTGGCTCTCAAATATGGGTCCAGGTCCCCCAGGAGTCCATGGCACTCTGCCAGGGGGTCCATGAAAGGTTTTTGGTTTCATTAATTTAAATTATCCTGATCTAAAAATATACAGTATGTATACAAAAGGCTTCAATATAGCCTGAATTTATTTTATGATTAGACAAACTATTTCCTGTCCCAGCCTAAGCATATTTGATTAGACCTACTATGCATTTTCTATTATTTATACTATATTTTTTATTGTACATTATTTAAAATAATCATTATTTTATGTAAGAGTTAAACACACTGTGTGTATGTATATTATGGGTATTACTGTTGACATGGCAAACATTTACATGTCTCATATCTTTCTAACACATTTCTCTTGTGTTGTTCTTTCACTACACTAAATAAAAGTGTAAAAAAATATATTCTACATCAAATTATTATAGTACATGAGGGGGTCCTTGGTATATTTTCTGTCTCGTAAGGAGTCTTTGGCTAAGAAAACAAAATGAAAACCTCTGATTTAAAAGCTAAAATCTGCCAGACTGCACGTTTTATTTGCCATTTTTTAATTTAAGTATTTCTCACATTGCTCTCTATAAATTTTTTGTTGATTTCCAGAAGAATAATTACTTTGAGTCCAGGAAAACAAAGAAAACTTTGAGATCTGGAGGCAGCCAGGGGACCAATCTCTTCAATGGATGGATGGATTTATTAGTATTTTCTTTCTTCACTGGCTCCTTGCAGTGGATTTGTTCTTGTAGGTTTTGCTGCAGTGCTGTCCCTGGTGTGGATCAGTGGACAAAGACAGAGCTGCTCTATGCGTCCTCACACAGAACGAGAATCAGTTTCAAGGCCGTTCCATCGACAGTAATTACTGACACTTGGAGACTGAAGATTTATTTTGTCACACTTCAGGTTGATTAATGGCAGGTTTCTTTTCCTGAAGGTTTTTAGGATGTTCTTGTGTGTCTGTATGCAGCTATTTGTTTGTGTACAGTATATGAATGTGTCTGCATGTGCCAGTGCGTGATGGCATGTATTAAATCTGAAGGACACATCAGCTGACCCTGTACATAATAGAGAAATACTCATTTCCTGCTCAAGGACAGCTCGGCCAATGAAGGGTAATTATACCAATATCCAGCCATGACCCATTTTACCAAGTGGGCGTGAAGACCTTAACTGTCACGTCATTACATCACAGATAAATAACACATGGACAAACCGTCCCTGCTGCTGCATCTCTATGCTTAAACGCACACAAACAAGATGAATAGAAAGCTGATTAGCTGTGCTTTATGTCAGTAAAGATGTGATTACATGTGAGGATTTGTCACAAAAAGGTGCTTATTTCTCAGATTGGAACAAAATGTGGGCAACAATAATCTATCTCACATGAGCAAAATAAGGATTACCATCTGTTTTATTTACTAGAGTTGTTAGATTATTTTATGTCCATCTATCTTTTTTGGGGATGGGATCATGCATACTGTTGAGCTACTAAATCACATATTTTGAGATATTTTCAGTTGGGTCTTAGGTGAATAAAAAACAACTCAAATCAGATAAATGGGTTCAATATAAAACCAGAGGGCTCTATCACTCAAATGAAAAGAAAAATTTCACCAAACAAGAACACATGATGTTACTGATGGAAAACATCCAAGAACAGGCTCAGTCAATACATCCTAATTCAGTTTAGGATAAATAACAGCAGGAGTTTACAGCTACAAATGTAGATGAGCCAAATGCACCATCTGTATAGGCAAGGAAGCAATAGTTTCTGCAATTTTAACACTTGTGCCACCTGCTAGCAATGAGTGTTATGACCTCTTTTCTTTTTTACGACATTGTATCTGCGTATTCTGTGTTTTAAATCTGCAAAAGAGAGTTTTTTCTATCTAAAACAAATAAGTGAGAATAACACTATAATAAGAAATGCTGCCTCAGTTTTACAAGAGACACTTTGTTATCGTAGCATTCATGTTAACTACTTACGGTATAAATGTCATTAAAGTTATTAAAGGCACCCTGTGGAGTTTTTGACCACTGGTAGCACCATGAGCAATAGCTGTGTCCAAAATCACTCTGACCATTTTATTTAAGTGTCTGAATTCTAAATGTGAAAATGTATACACTACAGGGTCCCCAGAAATTCCAGCATGGGATGAAAAATCAATGCAAACAATCCCACAGTGCAATGCAATGCACTGCATTTTAGAGATGAGAAAATTCCAAACCTTGCAGTGACGAATCTCAACTTACTGCTCATTATTGAGAAAACGATTTAGTGTTTATTGTATAGGCAGTAGTGAATAAGTGAATATGGATGGAAACAATTCACAATTTAAATTATTCAGGGATACAACACAACACAACTCTCTGAAGTGACTCTAGCGCTAGGGAGTTTTTCCCTGTCAATGTTGCAAAGTGCTTGCTCATGGTGGGAAATGCTGAGTCACTAATATTATGGTCTAGACCTGCCCTAAAATAACTTCTGTTATGATTTGACGCTATATAATTAAAATTAATATAACTTGATTGGACTGATAAATGTATATGTAGATACAATACATCATTTTAGCATATTGCAGATATTTTTTGGCGATCAAAACTGCAGAACAGAACCAAAATGTGTTTGGAGGTAATTTAGAAGTGTCTCCATGACGGGATATGTCAGTTTTTGTTTATATTTTTGGGCTTTATCTCTTAATGCATATAGGACAGCTGAAGATATGTTGCTGAGGACTTGGTAAATGTGATGTCTGCTCTCCTAACTCAGCTACCTGGTCACAATTCTTAAACAACCAAATGAGTGTCCTCTGCTTTTATTCTGTGTTTATGCAGTATATCATTATCAGTCTTTTTAAACTCTCAAATACCCATCAACAGCAACCTCAAAGTCCAGTATGTGCCAGGCTGTAATCTTTTATCTTTTGTCTTGTGTATTGAAAATGCATCAGGAAATAATGATGTTCTTTGGAAACTACCTTGAACACTGCTTGGTTATCAGTAATGGTCACTAATATATTTCTTCAAAAGCGGTGATTAAATTTGCTGAAACAGGAGGGACACTACACAAGATGGAGGATTCAAAAAGAAGCCCTGCACTGGGAAGCAACAGCAGATGCTGAATTCATAAACCAGACTTTTAATCAAATCATCCTGACAAGTGGCTGACATCAAATGAATAATATTGTGTCTGATGCTACAGTATGTGATTTGTTTGCAGAGGCTCGCTTTCCAGCATTAATAATGCACTGTTTGCAGCGAGGAGAGAGTGGGAGCAGGAGGGAGAAACGCAGAGAGAGACAGAGCAAGTCCAAACAGGTCTCACAAATATAATTATCCTCTAATTTCCTTTAGATAAACAACAGAGCAAGAGCTCACACTCACAACTGTAATTAGCAATCTTTTCACTTCGTAAACCTGGTGGTGAAGAGACGAAAACGGCTTATAAACACGTCATATCATATCATATCATATCATTATCATATCATATCATATCATATCACATCCAACATATTGTGTCACATCATTATGTGACATTACATTAACACAATGTGATATCCAGCAGCATGACATGTCTACAGGCAACTTATCATGTATATATGTATTCTACACATAGACAAGAAGTGGACGGAGCTTCTGGGTCTAAAATGTGAAGCCAATGCAGACCTGCTGTTAAAACTGCATTTTTTCTAATGACCAGCAGGGGGCGACTGTGCTGGTTGCAAAAAGAAGTCTGATTGTATGGCGTCTTATGAGAAAATGGCCATACTTCTCACTTGATGTATGACCTCAGGAGTATTCGGCAAGTTACTGAAATGTAGTTATTAGTTACATTTACTAGTTACTGCTCTCAAAAAGTAATTAAATTACTTTACCAAGTACCACATTATAAAAGTAATTAGTTACTTTGGAAAATAACATTTACGTTACTTTTACATGTCTGCTTATTTTAATGCACTCATAACTATATTGTTTTATTGTAGTTCTATAATATTTATTTATTTTCACTTCTTATTATATGTGTTTGAAATTATTGTTAATGTTACATTATCTCTTTTATATATTGTAGCAGAATGTACATATTTTTACATGTTTTTTTATCCATCCATCTTCAACCGCTTATCTGAAATTGGGTTGCAGAAGTAGCAGTTCCAGCAGGGGACCCTTTTCCTGGCTACATTAACCAGCTCTGACTGGGGGATCCTGAGGCGTTCCCAGGCCAGGGTGGAGATATAATCCCTCCACTTAGTCCTCGGTCTTCCCCATGGCCTCCTCCCAGCTGGACGTGCCTGGAACACCTCCCTAGGGAGGCGACCAGGTGGCCTCCTTACGAGATGCCCGAACCACCTCAACTGGCTCCTTACTACGCAAAGTAGCAGCGATTCTACTCCAATTCCTCATAAATGACTGAGCTTCTCACCCTCTCCCTGAGGGAGATGCCAGCCACCCTCCTGAGAAAACCTATTTCGGCCGCTTGTGTCATACTTCTTATTTCTATTCTTATAATCCTCTAGGCTTGTGTATATTTATACTCTTGAACGGGAGCACCTGTAACTGTAACACCAACAATTTGCCTCCGGGATCAATAAAGTATTCCTGATTCTGATTCTGATTTATGTAGTTAGTTATTAATGTAGTTATTAATGTAGTTATATTATTATAGCGACAACTGTCAAATTTTTTAATATTCCCAACCACCAGAGGGCAGCAATGCTGGATATGTTAACCAAGCATTTGACGATGAAAAACATTTCCTGAACTGTCTCGCACCACCGTCGGGTTGGGTGACATCAGATCACAGATCGGGGAATAGGCAGCGTTTGTCTTCTACGTCTGCTCTACTCATCATTTAAGACAAAAGCAACGTGTAACAAGCTCATTTAAATTTGAGTAATTGTAACTGCATTATTAATTTGAGAAACGTAATTAGTTACATGTCAACTTACTACCAAAAGTAGTGGAATAGTACTACTACTACAATACAGTTACTCATTAATTTGTTATTCCCAACACTGGATCTCAGTAAATAGTTTCCTGATGAGTTTATGGTCCTCAATCAAGTCTTCTTCAAGACAGCATGGTGTTCATTTTGAAAATTATGGAAGCATTGAGAGTAAAATAGATGATAAAGCAGGTTATGCTTTAGGGCAGGGCTACCGTGTGATTGAGATGTCATTCTCAGTAAGTCCATCCAATGCAACACACGAAAGTCAGATAAAACTGTAAAACATGGCAGTTTTTCATAAACATATTTTAGCTAGTGATAAGTTGTAATATGAGAGGGATCGCAACCAGGCAGGCGAGCATTATTTTCTACTGAACAGACGAGCCAAAACCAAGAACCACCAAAGTCACAGTACATCATGAACCAGCTCCACACTCTCGTTGGTACTGATTCTACTGTCTATAATTCTGCACCATCTGTAGAAAAACAGTCATTTAAATAAAATGTACTGCGTCTGTTCTGGCACCTTTAACTTGATTATAAACAAACTGTACTTTATATAATCCTCATTTTAACACTTACACTAGATTGAGACTGCTTAACAGACGTGTTGAATTTTCCTCCTCATAAAACATTTGCAAAGCACATTTTCCTGAAACATTTCAAACCTGTATAGTTTAAATACATCTTTACATACAAACATTCTTCTTTTTCACTGCGTCTGTTCACACATTTCTGTTTTTCTTGGTGCCTTACCACCTCCTGCTGATCAGTAGAATAGCATGAAACTAGTCTTGCATAGCCAGACCTGCATCTCTGCAGTGCTGTGTCAGTGCTGGAGACTAGACTGACTGCAAACATTATCAGCCAGTAATAATGGAAAAAATTATCTGGCTTGTATGTGTTTATATTCAAACCAATTACAATCATCTTGGGCATCGTTAAGCCCAGGATGCAGCGACGGTGCCCCAGCAAAATAGTGTTGAGGAGGCTTATTTTGGTGGAACATTTGTAAGTGAGGAGACAAGCTCATAAAATGGCTAAATCCCAACAAAAAATGAAAAGTTAACAGCTGCTAGCTTGTAATTTAACTTGTTCACAGTCATGCCATTAGTGTCCAGGTCGAGGTTAACTTGCCATTTTCAGGGTGGAGGTTGGTGGCTATCAACACGGATTTTGAAAATTAACACACAGATGCAGAGGGCTGAAATAAGTTCCTAATGGCAGGCTTATACCCACAGTATACATCAGGTGAGTCAGACTGGCGTGAAACCAATGACACAAAAGTGCATCAAATCACCTTCATGCACATGCATGTGTGAGTCTTTGTATGCGAGATTTAGTTGTAGTTCCATTTATGCCACTCACAAAAAACAAAACAAAATTAAATTTATATTAATCAATTTAAATTTATATATTAAATACATTTTCACTTACAATAGACTGGTTGTCATTCCTCCCAAGTGCTTCTAATCATCAAAAACTAATTTAACTGACCTTTAACTTGACAGAAATTGAGCTTGTAAATATATACTGATGCAGTATGCAAAAAAAAAAAAAAAAAAAAACCGGTAGAAAGACTATACTTTCTGTATAGGTTGAAAGTTTTCAATGTTGACTTATTTTACAGGTCCATTATAGAAACAGCCCGTCCCTTCTCAGTAATCTGTTGGTATGACTGGCCAACATTTGCAATGTGGTAAGAAAAATCATTTTTGAGCAGCAGTGTGCTTTGTCAAACTTTTGTAGTTGGTTATTCACAAAGCTAAATTCCTTTTAGCAAATCCAGGCCATTTTCTTTTTCAGGAATTGACATCCTGCCTTAGGTCAGATACAGTTTACAGGGTGAAGCTTTAATTTCTCACATGTAAAATAAAAGCTCTTGTTTTATCTTATTCCTGTTGTTAGTCTTGCTTGTCTTTCATTACATGGAAATACCTTTTTGATGTCTGTAATTGCCCTATTTTTTAATGCCGCTTTACTGCAAAAAGAATTTCCTCGGTGGAACAACAAAGATCTGATCTGAAATGAATTGTGTTCAGTAGCTAATGTTCTGTAGGTTTTATATCTTTTAATGCTCTGTTAAAGTGGCAGTGATATATTTCTTGTATGACAATGCATTTGTCACACGTGTGTTTCTCCACTGTAGGGCTGACGTGAAACCCACCACCTTGCCTCTTCTACAACTTAATCCCCTCACAGCGGGGAATCTCTCAACCTTCAGCCTCACTGTGCTTTAATCAAAGATCCACATCGTGGCCTCCACAGGAGAACAAACCTCGTCCATCTCTGTCACCTCCCCCACTATATGATAATCATTTGCACAGTTTGTCTGTTGTCTAAGCTATGCAAATCAGACTGTGACTCACTGTGACTGTGCCCTTCAGTGTCTGGCGGAGAGGATTTTTCATCATCTGCTTGTCAACGGTTAATAAAGTTTATTTTTGTATGAATACTTAAACCCTGAAAGGGATTCTACCTTTAAAGCTACATTTGTATTATCTCAGCAATGTTTGCATTTAGTGGAATACTTTTGCTCTTTTGCACCGAAGTGATAGTTCAGGCTACAGCCTCATTTATAAAATGGACACAGTATATTAATGTCCTTCAGCACCTCCACACTATGAGGTCCTCCACCCAGGGTTTTTTAAACGTACCTTGACCACGTTTTAAGGCTCAGACAGAATGCGCTTTCCAATTGGCAGCCCCAAGCTTTGGAATAGTCTCCCAATAAGCTTGAGATCTTTGGATTTTGTAGGCTTTTTTTAAAAAGCATCTAAAACCATCTAAAATCTGTTCAGACAGGGTTTTGAGATAGCATGTGGTATCTTACGTTTTAATCTTGTGCCTTATGTCGGTTCCCCTTTATCTGGTGTTTATCTTTGTTTTATTTGTTTGATTCTATTTGATTTTATCTGACTTTGATTTTATTTATTTGACTATGAAACATTTTGTGACTGGTGTCTGTGAAAGGTGCTATATAATGAAAACTTTGCTCGTTATTTATAAAACTTTACTTTGATGCAGAAATGATCTCTTTTCTAAGCGACATACACACTTGACATAAATGATTTTCCTGCTAGTTATGTAGAGGTACTGCACTTTGGGACATGTGTACCCAAGACCGTGGTGAACTTTACATTAGCTTCATGAAAAATTTGACAGGAATTATCAGTTGAAGGTGTGAAGAATTAATTGTGACACACTCACACAAATTTGCCTCTTAGAACCTGTGTAAGCAAAGTTTTTTATGCTCATCATCTTTGTCATAACTGATTTTCTCTTGATAATTTTCTCAATTAATTGATTAGTTTTTTGGTCTATAAAATGTCAGAAAACGGTATTAAAAAAAATGCAGATCAGTCTTTCTTAAAGCCCGAGACGACATCCTTATTTTCTTATTTTGTCCACAACTCAAAGATATTCAGCTGTCATGGAGGAGTAAAGAAAACAGAAAATATTCACATCTGAGAACCTGAAATCAGAGAATTTGGACATTTGTTTCTTTAAAAAGACTTTAAACAATTAATTGATTATCAAAATCGTCAACTAATGGATTGATGGACTAATTGTTGTAATTATAAACGTATGCACACCACAGAAATGAACTTAAAACTAAGTTCAAGTACAGAACATTATTATAACTGAGGCTTGTCAGACAAACAGTGAAGTATAACTACCAGACTGTGTTTCCTAAATTAATCTGAGGTTCGTCTGACAGTCGTAAGGGTGTAAAATCAATTTACTAAAACAAAACCAGTCAGAGGAGCTGTTGTCTGTGTGTCAATTATGAGCCCACAAAGAGAATGTGCTAAAAATTAGCATAAGAATTTCAGTCAGAAAGAAAGAGAGACAGATTTAATACATGTAAATAATTATAATAACAACAGTGTATAAGAATCTGGAAAAAAAATAACAAACTATAAAAAAAGACTAACTGATCATCAGCTCTTCTTAAAACTGACCCATCGCACCATCACCTCTTTTCACCTCCAACTTCTCTTTTCTTTTCATGACTCCCAGATCCACCCCCCACCCAGTAGCAACGCTGTAATTAAAAAGTCTGAGTTTCCATTGACAGCTCCTTCAGGGACTTGGTGTGTAATGTACATTAGCAGTCTGGGGTTGCAGGTAGAACGTACCCCTGCCATCAGCACTTTGTTGTGAGACCCAAAACTGCTGCTGCAGCAGAAAGAGTCTGAGGTCAGTGTGTAATAACAAGTAAGTTATTAGAGGAAAACCTGTGAGCATTTACATACACTGTAGTGTACAACAGCAGACACAACACCTTCAAGAGGATGAAGGCTCTGTAAGTCCTTTCAAGGTGGATGATAATAATTAAAAAGGATTTCTAAAACTACAGTGACTTTGTTTTTAAGTCAAAAAGGTGAACACTTATTTTACAGCCTGTTTTATTAAAGCCTAATCCTTTGACTTCAGACACATCAAGACAGAAAAAGAGTTGTCTGAGAAATAGTTGCAACCACGATACCAACTTCCTCGACTGATTTTTATCAGAAATAGATAAGAAAGAAAGTATGGCTTTGTAAATTCAAATAGCACACTGAGGTTAAACTGCGGGATCCAAAAAAGATAACATCTTGGCAGAATAGTTTGTCAGAAAAGCTTTAACAGAGCTGTAAAAAAATGAAGTGAACTATTTTTGTCGTCGTCATACACATCTGTAGGCTGGGAGGAAGGCAGGTTAAAATCCATACACACTTAAAAATAAACTGTCAAGTAGAACCATAAGGGTTCTTTGGCTTCTCCCTGTAGGAGAACCCTTTTTGGTTCCTGGTAGAAGCCTTTATGAAAGGTTCCACTTGAGACCTTTTCAGAGAGTTCTACCTAGAACCCAACATAAACCATCTGTGAAAGGCTTCAATCAGAACCCCCTCTGATAAATTTTAAAGGAGAACCCCTCTTTGGTGTAATGGTTCCACCCAGAACCCTCTCTGGGGGTTCAATCCAGAAATCTTCCACCTTCATAGGGTGCTAACAACAACCCACCCAGGGGGTTCTACCAAGAACCTTTTTATATTATAAGGGTTTTTAATCTAGAATACAATCAGGAGGTTCTACAGAGTTCCTTTATATATTTCAAGAGTTTTATATAGAACCTACTGAGGGGGTTCTGCAGGGAACCTTTTTATACTCCAGGGGTTTTATGTAGAACCAACCAGAGGTGTTCTACTGACAACTTTTTTATACTGCAAGGGTTTTTTCTCTAGAACCAACCAAGGGTGTTCTGCCGAGAATCTTTTAATATTCAAGTGTTTTATCTGGAGCACATTCAGGAGGTTCTACAGAGAACCATATTATATTATGGTACAAAGAACCCTTGATGAACCCTTTTTGTTCTGAATGGAACCTTCAGTCTTATGAAGGACCCTTGAAACGCCCTTTCTTCAAACAAGGGTTCTTCAGAAGCAAATGGGTCTGGGTAGAGTCTCAGCCCTTCAAGAAAAACCCCTACTTCTAAGAGGGAAGAGCGAGAGGAAATAATGATTCCAGATTATACTAATCTGCCCTAAAATGTGTGTAAATGCTGCTCAGTATTACAACAAAAAGGTGTTTATGGCCCTGCAACACTCCACAGGAGAGCAACATAACCAAAGTAGGCAATAACCCTCTCCAGACTGCAAAATGTCATTTTCCCCGCCTGCTCTCCCACACAATGGAGAACCACAATCAAGCAGACCTCGTATGTTGGCCGCTGTACGAGTGTCTGCGGCGGCTCACAGCTGAGTGATAAATTATAATCCAGATTCAACAATAGGCGGGCTTTGAAACACCGTGTTTGTCTGCTAGAAATCCTGGGTGTTGCATAAGATGTACAGACACAGATAATAGATACTGAGAGGGCTTACACCGAGTCTGAGAACCTGAACATGATAAAACACCTCTGTGGGTTTGGTAAACAGCCACCGAAACAGAAAAATCTGGTGAACTAATGGATGATTCTAATGACTTCATATTGAGAAATCGGCTAAAACAGATGAAACGCTTGCGTATGCACCGAATCAATGACCCTGGTGGGGGGAAAAAGGCTGGACGTTTATTGAAAGTGCCGCTTTTCTATTTTCATTCAATTGGTGTTTCATTTGTACAGTTGTGGATAGGGATTGCGGTCCTGGCCAGCTTCTGCTCGGATATATACACACACACACAGAGGCAGAATGAGTGTCTGTTTAATGGGCTGGGAGCCAGCGGAGTGATGATTTCCCCGGAGAGCGGGCCACCGCCAGCAGAGGCAACACTGACTGCTGCAGAGCCACAGGTAGGCCAGCGTGGCACCACTGAACTAGGAAGGAACAGCTGCCCCCCGACCCCCTGGGAAGTGCAGTCAGCCCACTGAATGGATGGCTCAGGTGTGTTAGACGCACAACAGGACCTTTCAATACATCTGCCGTGGCACCTACTTCAGATTCACTGCCTCCTGCTGCCCTACCACTCACCACTAGCCTCTCACCAGGCAGGCTGCCTCTCTCTGCAGCCACTCCATCCAGCAGGAGCACTCTGTTCACATAAGCTATGAAGCAACATCCAAACACTATTAAAAGAAATCTGACATTACTCCATTTGTGTCTTCATTCTGACTCAGAAAAACGACTGATTATTTATTTTAAATATCCAAGTTTAAGCTTTCCTGACAAGTGACCCCTTTAGTAATTACTGATCACTCAAAGTAGCAAATGTGACGTTGTAATGTCATAGAGGGAGGCTGTGGTGGACGGCTGCATCAACAAATCATCTGACTGCTATGGGGGAGATCGAAACCAATCGCTAGTCGAGAACATTGATATTAGAGGATTCTGCAAAATTCTCCATTATGTTCGGTGACAACATTTGTTTTATGTCCTGTGCCAAGGTTTTTTGCTCTGTTTGCTTTCTGCACTTTCTTTATCTACATATGATCAAGGTATGTTTATGGTTAAACCTCATTTATCCTTCCGCCAAAAGGGGTTAGGCCACACCTATGGCTACATGATTTGATTTGGCTTGTAATTTCAAATAGTGCATTGAGGTTAGACTTGTGGGCTCAAAAAAAGATAACGTCTTGGCACACATGTTTATTTAAAAGTCTTGCTTTCTACAATACATTTTCATAGCAACCACAGTATAGGTTTAGGGAAATATTGTGCATGGGCAGGAATTACAAGGGGGATGCAAAAATCAACATTACAAAATTCTGCACTGGGGTTGGGTGACTGGACAAATATATCATCCATTAACAATAAGCTGAATCTGATTCCAATTTTAACATACCACCCAACCTTATTCTGCACCTCTCCTCAACACTGGTTTCTTTTAATCTTCACAGAATGGTTTCCTGACCTTAACCAGTTAGTTTTAGTAACTTAAACTTAACCAAACCTAAACCACAGATATGGCAGATCAGAAAACTCTAACATGAGTTGCAACATCCTATTTTTGTCGTTGATTACGAAACACTTCCTTCCTAAAATCTTTCACACCTAATTTAATACTGCATATTATTTGGCATATACTGTATTGATTTTTTTTCTTTCCCTCTCTTTCTTCATACCCCTCCAGTCTTATTTGGACCCTCCCATGGACATCTCCTGAACTGCTGAGGCTAGCAAAGGTAGCACTTTTTCTCTACTAGACATTCGAGTTTGGAGAAGAGAAGAGTTAAAAAGGGAAGGTGAAAGCAACTTCATATTCTTGGCTAGCTGCAGGGGACAGAAAATGAAAGAGGGCAGAGGAGTAGGGAAGGAATGTGAGGAGACTACATACATCTGAAAGAAGTTGTTGCAGAGAGAGAGGAAAAGGAAATGTCCAGGCCCTCAGGCTCTGGGACTCCCTGCCAACCTGCTTAGGCTGGCAAAACCAGTGTCATCTTTAAAATCACTTCTTACAGGATTTCTTCAAATGCTCTCCAGCAGGACCAGAATCTACTTCAACATTGAAAAACCCTCTAGATCCAATGCTTATTAATTCCTCATTTGAGCTGCATGTATCTGTAAGCACTGTTACCGTAAGATAGGGTTGGAGTGATTTGTCAATGTTAAAAATCATCAGTTATGAAAATACATTGATTTTCGTGAGATGCACGAACGCGTCACAATAAATCGCTGCACCTGGTCACCCTGACAACAAGCTCCAGCTAGCAAACCCCATAACAATCCTCTAAAGTGTGGGAGTATTTTAGACAGAAACACAACAATCACAGCAGTACAACTGCTCTGATCAAGCGCTGCAAGTGAAAGCACCGGAGCATTTTGTCAAGCAGCAGCGAGATGGCAGCGTCCTGTTTACTTTTGTCAACACCCAAGCATGATATAACAGGATTATCAACAAGTGGAACATGTTTCTGTCAGTAGTTGTCAGTCAAAATTAATATTATTAATGTTTCACCATTGCGGCCATGTAAATGTAATTTCTGCACTGCTGCTGTTAATGTTACAACATGCCTCATCTTCGTTTACTTTCTCAGGCATGTATGAGTGAGAAAATGGCTTAAACTAACGTTACAGTCTGTCGTTATAGTCTGTAAACCGTTCAGTTATTTTCCTTGATGCACACACTCTCACCTGACACAAAAATACATTTGCACGTGATCTTTACTGCATATTACTACTGTGATGAAATAAATCCATGTCATGACCATTTTAAGTTTTAAGTCAAGTACCTATACTGGATCTTCAGTTCAGGGATAACGGTTAATTAATATGCAACACAGAAATCCTTTTGAGGTATTTCTTATCAGGCACCTGACAAGTGGGGTCTGTGGGTGGAAATTAGACTAATTCTAAAATATGCAACTGTTATCATTATTCTAATGTGCTTTATGTGTCAATTTTAGGAATTATGTGGTTGAATAAATATAGAAATATTAATAAGACCAGTTTTGACTTTTGTTTTGGGTAAAATAAAGGTACTACTGTTGGATGACATTATCACCTTCAACATCATGAAATGTTTGTCTCCTTTTTCCACAGTGGATCAGTGGAATTCCACCAATACTTTATCAAAACATATGATAATTAATTAATTAATTATTCAAATATCAATAGAGCAAAGTAAGAGATAACTCTGTATATAAGACATTTTTGTTAGTTTTCTCTGTCTGATTTTGTAGGTACTAAGGAGACAGAAAAGGAACCGAAGAGAGTGGAGAGTAAGAAACAAGAGAGGAGAGGATAAAATGAGACAAAGAAAGGACAGAAGATAAAAAAGGAAGATGAGAGGCAAAGAAAGGTGGAAACGGGAATGGAGACGAGAGGAATGAGAGGAGAGAAAAGGAGAGGAAGGAGATTAAGAAATGAGAGAAGAGATGAAACATCAGAGAGAGAAGAGGAGGAGGAAAGAGATGTGGAAAGGACAGGAAACAGGAAAGGAAAGATAGAAAAGGAGAGGAGAGGAAGGTAAGGAAGAAACAAGGGGGAGAGGAAGGAGACCAAGAAACAGAAGAGATGAGGAGAGGAGAAGAGGTGAGGTGCAAAGAAAGAAAGGGAGAGGAGAGGAGGAAACAAGAGTGAGAGGAAACAGAGGAAGAGAAGAGGAGGAAGACGGAAATGAGATTTGAGAGAATGAGGAAACACGAAAGGAGAAAACAGGAGAGGAGAAGAGAAAGGTAGAGAAAAGGAGGAAAGATATGAGAGGCGAGGAAAGAAGGGAAGGAGAGGACATGAGAGGGGAAGAAAGAAATCGAGATGAAGGAAAGGAGGAAACAAGAGAGGAGAAAAAAGGAAGGAGACAAAGAGGGAGAGAGGAAACAGCAGGAGAGACGATGAGTGGGTGCACACTTTAAGTTTTATTACAGTGGAGGCAGAAACAGAAACATCCAGTGGAGCGGGTGAGTTAGAAAGAGGGAGGGAGGGAAGGCTAATGACAGTGAGGGAGGCAGACTGGGAGCTTGTAACGCCATCTCCACGCTCTGCTGGCCAAACAGGAGCTGATAGGGCAAATGTGTTTCTGCTCAGGTGTGCTGAATTATTAAACAGACAGCGAGAGGAGAGGCCAGTGAACATCAGCCTCCCTGACCGGCTGTGGATGAACCACAGTCACTCAGCGGTCAACACTGCGCCTGTGTGTGTGTGTGCATGTGTGTGTGAGGGGTGTGAAAGCGTTATCCACTGGTTATCTGTAAAACACTGACTGTTCTCGTCCTCTGTGGTGCTGCAGGCTCACCACCTCCAAATAGCGTCTACATGTGTTACTAGAATATTCTAGGTTAAAAGACTCCACAAAGCCTCATGTGTTCCCACCAGCTGCGAAACCTCGATTTAGCCGCGCTATCACATTCAAGGCTAAAAGTCCACTAATGCACATGTGCTGCTGAACTGTACCTACAATCAGTCTTTGGGTCTCTGGAATTCAGGTCAGCAGTTACCTGACAGGTGAGCTGAAAATGTATTCTACTGTACTCTGCCAAAACTCACCTACAAATGAGAAAATAGTGTTTAAACCACAGAAATTTGACAGCATCAAACAAAAAATCCACCAATGAGGTAACAAGCCACCAGTGGTGCACTGTAACTAAGTACATTTACTCAAGTACTGTACTTGAGTATAATTTTGAACTGTACTTGAGTCTTTTTCTTTCCATGCCATAAAACTCCTGACAAGTTTACAAAATATAGTTATAATAGGACTCCAAGTTATAAATTAAACTGCCCAACAGTTTATACAAGTACAGATGAAACGATTAGTTGATTAATCAATGGGTCGACTGACAGAAAATTTTGATAACTGACCTTTCCTCAGTCCCACCCCTTTTTGCTCTGTGCTCCAATAACAGCTGAGCAAGAGCCTCAGTCAACTTTCTCACTTCCGTCTCCTGTTCTTTGATATGCTATAGTGCTAGATTCAGTGTTGAAAGGAAAAAAAACAAACAAATTTGGCGAATGGTTTAAAGTCGTTGCTGAGGGACGTAAATTTCAATGCAGGACTTTTACTTGCAACAGAGCAGTTTTACGGTGTGGTATTAGTACTTTTACTGAAGTAAAGGATCTGAATACTTTCTCCACAACTTCAAGCTGCTGTGAAACATATCATCTTAAAACTAACTATAAAGAAGACTCTATGAAACTTCAGAAATTCAGGATAAAAGTTTTTGAGGCTGGGTCATTTGTTTTTTTTAATTCAGCTCAATCAAGTGTGATAATGTAATGCAAATGGTGCTTGACAAGACAATTTATCTTGGACGGGACAAAAAACATTGTAACAGCCTGAAACAAGACATTACAACTTTACTGAATTGTCCTTTTATCAGAACAATAATCAGTTGCGTTGCTTGTAATCGATTAATAGTTTCAGTAATTTTTCAAGCAGAAATGCCCAAAATTTGCTGGTGCCAGCTTCTCAGATGACAGGATGACAGATGCTTTTTTTTTTGTTCTATCTGACTTTTTGCTCAGACAAAACAAGTCATCTGAAAATGTAATCTTGGCCTCTGAGGAGATTGTTTCATTATTTTTTGACATTTTGTAGATTAAATGATTAATCGTTAATGAGAATAATAATTATTTTCAGCCCTAAACCGCAGAACGAAACCTTCACTATGCCCGTTATAGCCTGGTGTCTCAACTAAATGGACAAAATATGAGGTGTGAAATCTCTGTTGAGCTCTGCTGTGAACTCGTGTGCTCCCTGCTGTGATATATGACATGAATTGACATTAATCAGGACACATCCTTCAGAAGGCTGCTTATGTGAATACTGATGCGATGCATTGGTCTAATGAGAGAGTGAGGGGGGTGAGGGGGTGAGGAGGGGGGAGGTCAAAGATAAGAGCAGGATCATAAAACACCTGGAAGGGAAACAACATTAATGTGAGGGAGCATCACGCTGTGAAAAGCAGGGACAGAGAACATATGGAACAATGTTCCTGTAATTCCTGGCAAGAGCGCTCGACCAGAAAATTACCCGAAGAGGTTCATGGTTTGTGTCGTGCTCAGTTTGGTCAACACGTCAAGACGTTATAGAGCCAATAATATATGATTTGCTGCAGTTTATTAGACAAACAAAATATAAGAAACTTGTCAGCTCAGCTTGATCTTATGAACTAATAAGACTAAAGGCCAATTTAGAAAATTTGGCATTTTAAGGAAGTTCAGCAGCCACATCAAGGCAATAACTGAATCATCCTTTTATCATCTAAAATAAACAGCAAGAATTAGAGGTCTCCATCCAGACAAGATTTAGAGAAGCTATTCATCTCCACCACTACTGCAAAGGTCCCTTGTCTTGTCTCCCTGAGAAGTTAGACGACAGCAACACATTTAAGACGCTACTGCAAGATCTCTATTAAGAACCAGGAGAACTGAAAATATTACCTGTTAAAATATATACTGTTAAACATTATGATGTTTTTAAATCCTCCTCCATACTGGCTTCCACTTAGTCATGGAACAGATTTTTAAGTGCTGCTCGCTTACTTAATCACTATGAATCTGAGCCAAGACATATTTCGGATAATTACAAATAGAAAGATAACAGGTGCCTCAGATCTTTATGAACCAAACTACCACGCTGCACACAGATGGCACAACTTATTATTGCACTGTAACTGCAGTGAAACTCTATATCTTGCGTATATTTTTTGTATGCTTCATTTAATATTTTTCATTTTATTTTATTTCAAAGGATTTCATTTTGCTCTTCATTGTTCTTTCTGCATTTATTGATTTTTTGGCCACTTGGCAGCATCACTACGAGCTGTAAAAACAACACTGACATACTGTTACCTCGTAAAGTTGCTATACTGAATGTGTACAGGACATTATTAACATTCATTCATCGGGAGTCATGTTTATGGACACTTGGTGAATGTAAGTCCAATACTGAATCTCTTTTTTATCTCTATTTGGTCTCCACAAACTCTTAAACATTCAGTGTGTAAGATTTAGAGGGATTTATAGGCTGAATATGGCAGAAATGCAATATAATATTCATAAATATGTTTTCATTGGTGCTGATCACCTGAAAATAAGAATCAATGTGTTTTCATTACTTTAGAATGAGCCGTTTATATCTACAAAGGCCGCAGGTCCTCTTCCACGGAGGCTGACACGTCTCTACAATACATACAAGTAGTCATTTGATCCACACTTGAGATAAAAAAAACAACGTTATTCTAGCCACTTAAAGTGTTTTTTTTAATGCATGTCTCTGCCTTATGTAAATGTACGTAAATATTTAATCTTTTTTTATTATCTCTGTTTTGGTCTCCACTAACCTCTGGAGGGAACGTATCGGACTCTTTAGCTGCTAAATGCTTCACTATGTTCACCAGCTAGTTGCTAATTTTGTCTGCAGTTTGAAGTTTTGCAAACAGGATATTTTAGAGGGTTTTTTTTTTTGCTAAAACAGTTGCCTGCTGATTGAGTGAACCAAACTAATAAAGTCATATTTCAGAAACCAAAACAACAAGCTGAAAGATGCTAAAATGCTGCAAAGACCTGAGAGGAATCTCAGAGTCGGGTGATAATTCTCTGTGGGTTTTTTTTTTTTACAAGCAACTCTGTTCACATAAAACTAGTCATTTAATCCCTTATTAATATGAATATATTGATTATAGCTGTTTATGTTGTTTTATCGCATTTCTTTTCCTTAAGTAAAATCAGGTAAAATATTTAATCTCTGTTTTGGTCTCCACCAACTCCTGAGAGAACCACAGGGTCCAGTGATAATTCTCCGTGGGTTTTTTTAAAAGCAACTCTGTTCACATAAAAGTAGTCATTTGATTTCATTTGATATTTGCCACTTTAAACATTGTTCTAACTCATTTCCTTGCCTGATGTAAAACTGCTTGAATGCTGCTGCCTTTGAAAGGCGCTGTGCAAATAAACTCTCCTTGTTAGATGTTAGATTTCAAATGAGTGAGGTCAGAGAGGAGAAAAGCTTTGACTGTTTCCATCGTAACCTGCGCGACCTCCAGACTGCTCCCTCATGTCACACGCCAACCAAATCTCTAATCTTGGCTTTCACACTGCGACAAAGAAAGAAAGGCCGCTGCCTCTCTCACAACTCACTCACTGCCTCACTCGAGGGAGCGATGATGAAGGAGATGGAGAGCGAGGAAGGCAGGGAGGGAGTGGAGCGAGAAATAGAGAGGGAAGGCGATAGTGGGAGAGAGGGAGAGAGGGGTCGCTGTGTGAGCGATAAAACGCCACAGGCAGCCTTAATGAAAAGCCTCTCATGGCGATGGAGAGATTGCCTGTGGAATGGGCTGCTGATTGGAGAAGCAGCAGCTTGGTGTAGCGTGCAGACTAATTAAAGTATTGAAGGGGTTGGGGTGACAGGGGGAAGATTAGACCTGCTCCCAAGGTTAGCCGAGCCGAAGGAGAGCCAGACAAGTACACCTCGCATCTGGGACAACTGGGAGCGATGGGATAATGGGGGAATACACCAGCGAGCAAACAGTTCCACAGTGAACCAGTGCTGAACTCCCACGTGGACACTGTTCTTGTCTAAAGCTGCTACCTGCATTTTCTGTTCAATCTGGACATAACAGAAAGTAGCTTTAAGACCTGTTTAAATCTGTCCCCATTACTCCTGATAAAACACAGACCTCACCGTCAGCTGTGTCCACGAAAAGTAATTCTTCAGTGGAAAGCAGTTCCAGTGAAAACTGTTCACAGTGAGGTCTGAGGATTATCTTGATAAACTGAGAAATTGTTTCTGGAAAGAGAAGTCGCTGTTGATGTTTGTTTTTAAAAGTAATATGAATTGTAGCTGAGGCAGGCAGAAAACTCAAGACAGATATCAAAAAAACTTGTGCAAATAAAACCAAAACTCTGCAAGATCACAACTGTTGTGCTCATTTGGGTAAACTCACTTTTTAAATATGAAACTTTACTGTGGTTTTATAGCATATTTTGTGTTATTGATGTCAGACTGCTTTGTTGGGCACACGATTGCCAAATCCTTTCCTAGACCCATTAAGCTCTTGTATTCTACTCTAATCTTGCACTGAGAGGTTTATTTATGACCTTGGAAATAGCAGATTGACAGAATACTCTTGGATACTTACTTAGTGCTTCTTGTGCATTCACAGCCACATCTTACAGGCCTTCATCACTGAATGTACTTTGCTCAGTTGTCATTGAGATGATTTAGTTTAGTTTTAAACAAGACTAAGACTGGGTTACACCAACAAGCATTAATTTAATGTAAGATTAGTTCTGATCAAAGTTCAGCAAAACTAGGGTTAAAATGATTAGTCTAAATCCAGATTTAAAACTAAGCAGAGCTTTGCTGCACAATTACAAACCCATGTCTGTTTAGTAATCCATGTTTATTCATGTAAAAACAGAATTAAATAGAGTTTAATCAATATGGAGATGCTTGCTTACCCACATTAAAATACGTAACTAACCTGCATAAAAATACATTTGACTTCTGTCAGGACCTTGTAAGTGTGACAGAGGGAGAGACTTGTTAACTTTCAGCTGCTCTGATCCAAACATTTTCAATAACTCCAGAGTGTTGTCAAGTCCAAAAGTCAAAATTGAAATATTCTGATTCAGTCCATATTGTTGGACTTTCAACAACAGCATTTTCACTGCGGTGAAAAAGCTGTTCACTCTCCTGCTTGCCACAAATAAAGGGAGGCACCCACCTGTATTAACGGGGCGGGCTAGCAGCAATCGAACAGCAGCATAAATTACATTTATGACGATAAAACAGATGAGTTCACTGAAAGAAAGTTAGTTTAATAGAGAAAGACTAACTCATCTATTCAGGCAAATCATTTTATTCAAACGGAGATTTTGTCACGGTTCATTCAAAACCTCAATAGAAGCTCTGAATGTAAAAAATGACATTCAGCACAAGCCTTGATATTTTTGTCTGGAATAAAGCGGCCCCAGAGCCACGCATGGCTACAATTCAGTAATTGGATCATGTGATAACAACTGAACAATTGAACCATCTCCATGACAAATGGACAAAACACAGACCACTGATGAGATGTGGCTGAAATCTCTGGTACCTTGTAATTCTAAAAAAACTCATTCTTGATTTTTATGCACTTTAACAGTCTGTTTGTTCATGATGTTTTTGTCATTATATTATTCTATTATACTCTGCATAATAACGATGCACATGCAGAAATCAATGCAGTCATGAGATCGATGGTAAGTATAACCCTTATCTCCTCTGTCAGTTAAAATGTTTTCTCACTGTGCTTCTACAGTATATCTACAGGACACATCTGGATTCACAGTGGGGAAGTCGACAGTATCTCAGGCATCCAAGGTCATCATTCGCTTCAAGGTGAGAAACAAGAAGAAAACCTGTCTGAGTGAAAGAGACAGGGTAAAAGGTCCTAGAAAAGCTGTCAACTGTCACTGCTGTGGCCACACAGTGTGTTTTACGTCACATGGTCGGAGTCTGGAGCTTTAACAGTCAGTGTGAAATATGTGAATCACTCACTTTCCCAGCAATCTGTCAGACTAATTTAGGATAACTTCTTTCATTATTTGCATTATCATCATCATTATCAGCGTCTCTTCTCATTTCAGCTCTGCAATGTCACATCTCGCCTCGCTGCTAAAACCACCGTTTCCCACAGGATTAATAATGTAGCCGCCTGTCTGTCGATCAAGTGCTGCCGAGGAAAAAAAAAAAAAAAGCCTGAAAAGTAAACTCCTTCCTGCTGGCATCTCTATACCCAATGGCAGAAAATACCAGGGGATGATGTGGAAGGAACTCATTAGTGAGTGGCATTTAAGATGCAATCCAGTAACATGAACAGGGGATTTATAATATCAACAGTACGTGATTGACAAGTTCTAAACTGGTGGAGTTTTTCTTCCTCTCCAGTGAGTGTGTTAACAAAACAATCAAAAACTCTGCTATCAGGGATTCATGATGTAATCTGATGGAAAGCACGAGTCTATTTTTGGTAACACTTAATGGCCGTCCCCTGGCAACAAGCATAACAGCCCTTCCTCAGGTGAACAAGATGTCCAGGGTCAGCAATAAAACAATATCACAGCAGCAAATGTAAATCCACAGCAGACTTATCAACACACACCGCGTCATGCTCAGCGAGGAGTTGATTTTGGTCATTTGTTCTTGAAGGAATCATTTTTCATAACTAAAAACCTGCCCCCTTTTTATGCAGACAGCTTAAACTATCATTTCAACATTATTATTTATACTGTAGTCAGAAACATCATTAGTCTGTGATTCATTGAACTGGAGCTCCAGCAGCACGAAAGCTCCTGCAGCTGATAACACTACGCTGATTTTAAGCACCTCGTACAGTGTAGATTTAAGTGTTTTTACAAATGGATGATGAACACCTCAGCAGTTATGAGTATTATAATGCATCATAGAAATTATTATGCACAATGACCCCAGAAAACCCATTAGTGCTTTTATGTTTACTGCAGTACACTTAGAGCTAATCGTTTGCAGTTTTTATTGATTTAAAATAGAAATACAAGGATTTTATGGAAGGAGCAGGTCAGTTCCACCTGATTTTTACCCAGATGTCCTTGTGCAGCATGGATTTTATAGAACACACAGATCAGCATAGTTTACATTAAATTAGGTTCTCCTGTGGTGAACACAGCTCAGAATATGATTTTGGTGATAGAAAGACAGGATATTTATTCTTATTTGTGCCATTTATATGTATATTTAACACGTTCATAGATGCCATTTCTCAGTATTTTCAGAACACTGTTGTCATATATTGTAGTATACACATATGTATATGTATTTCTTTAATTATTCCTATGAACAGTTACCAACATAACAGCTACAGCCCAGTGTGTTCTAACTCAACCATATTGAAGATGGTTGTTTACAGTATATGTTTAAATGTTCATTTTGGTGTTGGTTTGGTCATGAAATAAATAAACTGATGGTATGAGAACAATAAATCAAACGCACCCTTCCAGGCACTGTAGCTGTCTAGCAAGCAGAGATGTGCACACACACATCACACATGCTGTTTAAGATCAGTCCATGGAAGTTGCCTATGTTTGATCTGCTGTCCGTCTTGTTGGAATAAAAACTGAACATCATGAAACATCACAACATATTTTGTTTGTCATTTTAATTGGGAGATTTTTGCAAGAAACGACTGCCTGCCAAAACCCCACAGCACTCATATCAGACAGTCAGCTGCAGCAGAAGTTGATGTTAGCCAGCGGTATCTAAACAGCTTTGGAAAGGCAGCAGGGTTTCCTCCAGCACAGATTACAAACCCACAGGTCTGTGCTCAGCACAAACACACTGAAACAATTTAAAAGCAGTTTATAAGAAAACTATACTATTGTTCAAGTTGACCTAACATTATCAGATGTGTTTTATTGTTGGTAATTTAATCATAATGGGTTGTTGTATTGGGGTTCTGACAGGCACCTGCTGTTCCCTCTTCCCAGAACTCTTCCGAGTACCAACACTGAATCTTTTGGTGGTATGGGGCACCCGACTGTACCGCCCTACTTTCACCCCCTACAAACAAATGTGTTTTGCTTCATACCTTGACTGGTTTCTTGCGCGACGACTCTGCCTCGTTGTTCTCAGCCTCCTCGTGCTCCTTGCTACCTTGGGGCAGGTTGGAGTAGTTGGCCAGGCTGCTGAGGAGAGACGACACCATGGGGCTGGTGTCCATCTCCTCCTGCACAGATACAAACACGACAGGAAGGCTGGAGTCAGTCACCACATTTACAGAAGATTCTGAATTTGATACAGGTCACGTAAATACCAAATTCTGTTTGGGTATTCTGAATTAGTCCTTATCCTGAATGTATTTTTCTGATTAGGACATGTGGGATACGCGATTTGAGTCATTTTTTGGACATGGATACAGCACATTTAGAATATTGTGGTGTAGACAGTAGGGGACCAGCACGCAGCAAAGGGCTGCAGGTGGGAGTCAAACCCACAGCTGCTGCAGAGAACTCACAGCCTCAGTACATGGGGAAAAGGCTCTATGAACAGAGCTAAGAGGCCACCTCAATTTTTTAATGGAGTTTGTGACACACGTCCTGTTAGCTCTGTGAGAACAAACCAACTAGCTAACCGTTTGCAAGGCTGGGGTTGGAAGGAGAAACACACCTACTTTTAAATATTATCAAAGATTTCGATATCAATAATCTTTTGTAAATGCGCACATATCACAACACTGACTATTTCAAGAAGATGGTTGAATGAGTGAAAGAGGGAGGTTGTGTTTGTTAATTGGAGCGGCTGTATGTAAGCAGGGATATTAGCGGGATATTCATTTTCATTAGCTGCGTAAACAGATTAGTAGGAATTTTGTCCTTTTTGGAATTAGAGCAAAAAACTGAATATTTTGTTCATGCAAACAGAGTCAGTGTTTTCATCAGGGTTTTTAAGGAGTGCAGGGGAGAAGAGATGACTGTGAAGAAAAAGACTGCGAGCCAAACCCACATCTTTAGTACAGCTGTGCGTTTTGACCCCATCATCCAGGATTTGTAACATTAATATTGTACATGTTGAGTGCTGATAAGTTACTATTTCAGTTACTGCGACATCCCTTTTTCAAATTCAAATCAAACTGGAAAACAAACACAAAGTGCGTACACCATAAATTGTTAATTTCCTGTTTTCTTTTTTCCTGTTTGATGTAGTAATCCCTCTGAGAGCTCGATGTAAATACAGTTGTGCAGAGTTGTGGCAAATTGCCTCGTTGAAGTTCTTTCCTGTAGCAGTGTGAGATTTGCTTGCATTAACCTGAAGTTCCCACATGCCCTTCACACAGTAATTACCCTCATTAATCGATGTCTCAGCCTCTATTCAATCACTGAATTGTGAGAACGAGTGTATCCTGCTTCTTACGATCACGCCTGATTGTGTGCGTTAGCAAATCCGTGTGTGCAGATGGAAGATTGGGAGCGTACCTCAAACAAGGCCATGTTCTTGCCGTCATACTGCTGGCTCTTCTCTGCGGCGGCATCGCTGCTGTTGATGAAGGGGCTGCTTTCCTTGGGGTTACTGTCACCTGGAATAAAACACAGACAAGTCCACCTTTAGACTGGACTGAGAGACGCCAGCAGAGATCATAATTCACAAGCCAGACATGAGCTTCTTCGTGTCAGAATGACCCTTTTTTTCATTAGCAATTAATCTGTCAACTATTTTTTTGACTAGAAAATGGTGAAACAATGTGATCAGTGTTTCCCAAAACCCAATATGATGTCCTAAAGTGTTTTCTTTTGTCCACAACCCAAAGCTAGTCAGCTTACTGTCATAAAGGAGTGAAGAAATTATCAGAGAATTTAGAATCAGAGAATTTTGCCTCTTTTCTTTAAAAAATTACTCAAATGATTAATCAATTAAGGCAGGCAGACACTTAAATCAAAGGCCAGAGTGTGCATTTTCAGAGCAGTGGGCATTTGTTTTCAGGATAACAAGCTTAACTTCACATCGACAAACAACTGACAGTTGTAAACAACTGTTGATGTTAGCGCACGTCCTGCACTCCTGCAGAGTTCTTGCAGCCTGCCTGAGCTTCCTTGAGTCTGGGAAGGGATTGTATTTTAAATAGGATTTTAGCCTATTTAACCTACAATCTATGGCTCTAACTGGCTGTTTGGACTCATTTAAGCACAAGTAATTGCTACATAATGCTCCTTTGAGTAAGTTGCTTTCTCAACATTTTGGTTTTTACACTTTCAAGAACAGACTGGCTTTTATTCTTTTTTAAATAATTATTGTTTAAGCCAAGAACGACACAGAGACAGAAAACTCGAACCAGAGGACGTCTGCCAGCAGAGGAGAGGAGGCCTGTCGTCTCCACAAAGCGCCCACAGTCAGAAATGCAGAGAAACAGAACCAGAACTAATGGAGTGTGCATTCACAATATGTGCAGAGCTATATATTCCATATGGCCACAGGAGAAACACAGACTGGAACATCTCAATCAGTTTCTCGCTGCACGACGACATCACAACATCAAGTTTGAAGTAATAAGAAATGTTCAACCGCTCGGCAGCTTTTTACCCTCAAAACGCACAACAGTGGAAACAGTGTGACGTTATCTAGGTGACAGCTTGCTGTCGGCATCATGACTCCATCGAGAAGCATCTGTCTACAAGTTCACAGTCTGAGGTGTGAGGCAAATCGTCAGAACAAACGGTATTGGAAGGACAGTATCCATCTCTTGGGAGATTTATTGATCAGAACCTCTGCAAGATCACTGACGTGCTCATTGATTTCCTATTGAGGTTTGAAAATAGATTACAAACAACACCAGACGCTGGTCGATCCATCTCTGCTGTGTGACTGTTCCACTCACACCATGTGGAGCAAAATATAAAAACAACACTTCTTATTTCTCTCTCCAGGTTTTCCTGAGGTGTTTTTATTTCTTCTGAGCATTAAGGCTCAAGAAGTTAAAGTGGACTGAGCCCTGTGCTGATCTCTGTACATACATGTGTTTATGTTTCTCAATTGTTTGTGTCTATATTTTTAAACTGAAAATGTCTAGTTTTCTGTTTTATTTTGTTATTTTTTAATCACATTTGTGTACACTGATTGTCGTTGTTTTGAATTCACATGTGCTTTGGCAATGTGCACGTCTGTTTCCCAAGACAATAAAGGCCCTTTGAAATGAATTGAAACTGAGAAAAGAGAATGAGTCAACCTTGTTTGATGTCAACATGCTGATAATGCAAATTCAAGACTTTCTGAAGCAGTTTCTGTTTTTATAATGCAGTAAAATCCTGGAGCAAATAAACATGTTAATTGTGCAAGAGCCACAGGAAGTCTTGAGTAATTGTCACAGCAGTTCTACCTTCATTATCGAAGGTTAATAGTTGGAAGTTTTGAACCTTTGAATTTTTGGACACCTTTTTCAGGTATTTGTTTAGCTTAGGACTGAGAACTGCAGGTGCTTATTGTAACACACTAAGGTGAGGAAAAGCCCTAACCTTTTTGCCTTTGCTGCTGCTAGAATTACAACAGCTTAATTGTGCTTCTACATTAGACTCCTGTGGTGGCTCAGTGGGGACACGGAGGGTCCCGCTGTCACTAGTTTGCACCCTCAGGAATGTAAATATAAGAGAGCCACATGGGTGCTTTCACAGGTGACATGGAACAAAAAAGGTACTTGGTCACTTTCGGCTGCACTGACCTTCATGTCTGTGGTGTGGGTACCTTTGTTTTCTTTTGTAATTCAAGTTTTTAATTACATTTTCTATTTTCTAAAACGCATAACACAACACATTAAATTAAGTTAATGAAGAACAATTGACAAAGCAAATGTAACAAAAAAAACGGATGTTGGTATGACAGAAATAAAAGAAGAAAAGAAGGGAACAAAGTGCCTTTACGAATAAAAAGGGAAATAAAGTGTAAATAACCTAAAATACCACACAAGTACAAAGCAAATGAAGTAGCATGTTTTCCATTAGAAGGTAGGACTATTTTTGCTCCTTCATGTTTCTTTCTTTATGTACATTATTAAAAAAAATCATACCATACTTCATAAAGCTTCCCTTGGTAATACTTAGTCCTTGTGATTAACAATTCAAAAGAGTCAACGTCCCTTATTAACTTTAACCATTCATCAAAAACAGGCTCTGTCTGACTCTTCCAACGGTGAAAAACAGTCCTTGAGGCACCATTAAAGCCTGCCAGTGCAAGTTCAGTTTTTACTTGGATACACCTGGTGGTATAATTGGAATATTCTGGCAAAGATTTATGCAACCACTCTGATAATTAAGGATAATAAGTAAATAAATAAGTAAATAATAAATAAGGAACAACCCCATAATAAATGAAGAAAAGTACCTGCTCCATTAGTTTAGGTAGGTTTAACTGGTGTATAACAATACCTGTGTTTGATTTTGTGGTGTGTAAATTTGCTCAGGGAATCTCTAACTGGCCACCCTGCATCAGTCACTATGGTTTTCCATATATCCTCCTCTATGTTTAAGTTATGGTTGAGTTCCAGATTTTTCTAAAGTTGTCACTGTTTTCACAGCTTCATTTATTGACAAAACTTGTGGATTAACTGACCAAGTGATTTAGCACTAACTGTAAGTGTTTTCATCAAAGGGAGAATTATAAACCAGAAGAAGTCATGTTTCTAGTTCACATTAGTATTAAAGCCATGCTAGTTAAATCTTAAGCAACCCCTCATATTCTTAAAGAAGAATTCTTGTATTTTAAACCTGGGCCTATTTCTTTCTTTCTTTTTTTTTTTTAAGTTTTGGAATTGGTCCAGTAGATCATCTCAGGGTGCAGCCACAAATCGAGACGCAATAGCTGCAACATAGTTCTTGAGGGCAAATGCCCCCGTCAAATTATGTCCACTAAAATTGCTTGTTTTTGGCACAGATAGTTATTCTAAGCGTCTGACATCATTATGAAAAGGATCTCTACAGAGAGAGACCTCTCTGTTGAAGAGTAAGATCCTTCTTGTTTAACCAGAGACAGCAGTTACATCACTCTCTTCATTTTACCTGAGAGGACTCAAGAGCTGCTGGTCTTGCACTGGCTCGATCGTTAAGGTTATTTGTGTTATTATGTGACTTTGGTGAATCCAAATTAACCCTTTAAACCATCAAGATCACACAATAACACAAACAAACTAACAGATCAACACAGCAGTAGACCAGGAACTCCTGTGTTCTGCAAGGTAAAACTGTTTTTCCTAAAGTAGTGTGGAAGAGTGAGAGAGGGATATTTGGCATTTTGGCATTGGAAATGACTGTCCAGAAAAAAAGTAACAAAATGAAGGTGTCTGACTTGATTGCAGAAGTTGAGCCACCCCAGTCCAGTTACGTTTCACCACACCATCATGTGGATCCAGCGTTATTTTACACCTCAGTGTTTCAAGCTTTAAGCTTTGATTAGCCTTTGTGCTTGAACTTGTTTCTAAATGGGATGTTTGCTCTTGTCTAGAAAAATAATTGAATTCTGAATCACTTTATTCTCTAATGACGGTGTTGGTGGCAAATGGGTAAGCCGTCTTATTTGCGCCTTCCCCTTCGAGCATCTCTTGAGGGAGACAGCAGATTGCTCTCCCTCTGGCTCTCTCGGCCCTGTCTTGGACCGAGCACCACGAGACCGAAGTTATTTATAGCCAGGATACTGCAGCCATGTGCCGTGACGCTGGGGCACCGCTAACAGCCGGCACGCTGTTCTACAGAGACATAGCAATAGGGCCACTCAGACGGGGACACTGAGAAAAGGGGCCACGCACAAAGATTCGGGGCACGAAAAGAGCACAGCAAAAAAGAAAAAAGCAGGCGAAGGAGACGCTAATACGAAGAGATGGAGAGCAAGACAATGAGGGTGCGGATGAGAAGATGGAGACAGACACAGATAGATGGGGCGAGAGCGAATAGTGACAGGGACGCAGAGAGATATGGGCTGAGACAGACAAAGACGAGGCGGTCGGACCTGAAATGGGAACCTGCAGAGACACACACACTTGTGTCTCCAGCTGTAAAATGTAAAAGCTTCTGCTGCACTTAAGGTTCAGTCACTGTGACCTGCAGGTTAAAACATACACAGCAGTTTAAAAGGGAGACCAAAGTGTCCTGCAGAGGGTTTTCAGAGGACGTGGTTTATTTAGTTGTTTGTTTTAAACTATTTTTACCCTTTCAGACCATGTGAGGGTGATACAATGCTTCTGTAATACATGAGTGTTACCTGCATCTGTGGAGATGAATAATATCATTGTACTGGTTACTAGTAAGACTTTTATGTATACATTTTTTATTTTATTCTATCTTATCTTATTCTTATTTATTCTATCTTATCTTATTTTATTTATTTACTTATTTTATTGTGTATTTAAAATAGCTCCTCTTGATATTCTCGCATACTAAAGGAGAATCCCCTTCATTTCACTGCATGTTTTTCTTTGAATCTGTGCATGTGACAAATAAAGAAGCTTGAACATGATGAGCACAGACAGATGAACATGTGAACAGAGGGAAATGTACAGAATGTACTAATGTATGCATGTAAACACACAAACAGACCCTCCCGCGCACACAACACACTGAAGTCACTCACTAGGCCTATATGCCACTTAAGTTACTATATTTATCTTCTGCCATTGTACTGATTCAAAGCACTGTATACAATTTACATAAAATGCATATAGAGTTGAAACAGTACATTGATAACTTGATATATTGATGAACAGAAAACTGAAAAAAAAAAAAAAAAGGATAACTAGTTCAGCAGAACATTCAGTTCTTCTGGCTTCTCCAATGTGCAGAGTTGCTGCTTTTCTCTGTTTTTTAATCATTGCAAATTGAGCTTTTGAGGTTTTGGACAGTTAGTTGGACAAAACAAGCAATTTCAAAGTGTCACCTCTGGAAAGATTATTTGATACTCATTCGAGACAACAGATAAATCCTTACTAAAAGTAAGTTTGCTGCAACCTAACATGCTTGCACTAAATTGCATCCAAATATTTAACATCCTTTGTCATTTATATAAAGTTTATAAATACTATTTTGGGAATAAGACTCCACAATTAACTATCTTTAAAACCTGTGATTGGTCAAAATCTCCTGTCAAAGGCTTGAAAACAGAGCCAAGAGGAGGAACAGAGGTCTAGTTCTCTCTCAGATCACTTGAATCACATTATGTTAAAGGTGCTTATGAAACTTGTGCCCAGTGACACTCAAATATATTGCCTACCTCAGCTTTAAATAATGTCACTGTGTGATGATTGCTTTGCTTGACTGACTCGTTTTGTGTCTTGTCTTCTTACATCTCCACTGCAAAAGAGATTTTGATCTTAATGAGACTTTCTGAAAAAATGAAGTCAGATACAACTGCATTAAAGAATTTACCATTTACAGCAAATGGCTGTACAGTTAAATTTGATTTGGTAGGGGGAGCTGTGACGGAAAAATATTTTGGCATGAGCATTAACAGCAGAGGTTATAATGGCTGCACTGTACATGTGCATGAATATGATTGGACGTTACTAGTCGGATGACAGCCACACAGCTGATGAATATGCTAGAAGAAGAGATGCTTTTTTGGCATGGCTATTCATTCTTTTTAAAACCAGTATTTCTGAGGTGTTGCAGATAGAAATTGGGCTAGATTAATATTCATATTATATTGTTTGTTGAATTAGATTCCAGTGGTGGCTACGCAGGATTGTTTCCAACTTGTGTGATCTAAACATTTACAATTACTCCACATTCAAAAAGTCAAAATCTACTGAAAACAGAATGATGAAATCATTTCAAAAATTCACAACATGTTTTTGTCGAACCAAATATTCAGGTTCAATCCATATTTGTTGGTGTTTTTTTCAAAAGCATAATTTTATTCTCCAGCTTGCTGCACAAAAAGGAAGGAACACACCTGTATTAATGGGGGTCTAACAGCAATCTAACAGCACCATAAATTACATTTATATAACTGCAATAACAAAAAACCTATTTAGGCTGTAATAAAAAAGAGTAACTCATTTAGTCTGATGAATCACTTTATTAAAATTGAGGGTTTTGTTTGAGGATATTTTTTGTGGGTGATGATCATAAAATATGATGCAAGACATTCAAAGCTTCATTTGAAAAACTTCAATAGAAGCTTCAAATATTAAAAAAGGCATGTGGTACAGCTGTATGTGCAGTGAAGGTGAAGCATAACTGAAACAGCTAATCAGCTAATGCACCAATGACTTCAGTACACTGTCTGAGCTAAAACTGAAATGAAATGCTTCACCTTCGCCAGAACTGTAAATCTCCACCTGTCACTGATGGTATTAAATGATCGTCTGACATCTCAATTTACTACTTACTATGGATTCACTATAGATTATTACCCTATGAAGTGTTTATCATAAATGAGTGTTTCAAGGATCAAAGTAGAAACACTCTCTTTTACGCACAGACCACTTCTTAAAGGATCAAAGGGATAAGTGATGTAAGTGAGAAAACACACACACACACACACACACAGTTGTATATCTGAAGGGCTAATGCCCCACAGAAATTCTCTATCCTATCACTGATCTCTCCACGGCCCATTTCTCCCCATCATCTAATAATTAAAACTCCATCATCAAAGGAATGATGGATCCCCCCTTTTTGGAAAAATGACAGTGCCTAAAAGAGTTTTGCTCTGACCGCATCCCCCAAGCAGCTTATCCTCCTTCAATCTGATGGGATCCGTCCAACAATGGCTCTCACTATCAAAGCCTCTCCCTATCTATGGTCAAAATCCACAGCTTTACTGCTCACTGAGCATGCGATCGTCTTCCAAATCCTCCACAAAACAAAAACACTGAGTCTACACTCCTCTCTCAGTTTCTTCTCCTACTGCAGACATTTCACAGGAGAAGTTTATCGTGAATATACAGAAACTCACACTTACTGTAAAGCACTGAGGTTGATAACCTAGTTGGTGTCACGCCAGGCAAGAAAATAAAAGGATGTGTTTTACTGTGGATTCACTTATTGTGCTACTTCTGCTCACTGCATTATTGTTTTATAGTCAAATGAATTGCAAAGGTGCTTTGTTTGCTGCATGGGAGAGACAAATGCACGTATGCCCTTACTTTCAATGTTGTCTGTGTGCAACTGTACAAACTGCAGCAGCACACAATGTCCTGATTTTCTATTCAACTAAAGCTTAATAAATTCAGCTTTGACCCCCAAATACATGCAGTTATCCAATCGCATTCTGACGTTGACAATAGAGCTGAAATTATTACTTTATCTCCTTAATTTCATCAACAATTTTGATGATCAATAGTTTTTCAAGAAACAAAATGCCAAGCATTTTGTGGTTGAAGGTTCTTAAATGTGAGGATTTTGCAGCGTTGACTGGAGAACACAAGCAATCTGAAGATTTCATCTTTGACTGTGGGAAATATTGATTCATCATCTTTCACTGATGGTCATTTTTCACTATTATCTGACTTATTGACATTTTATTGACTAAATGTTTCATTGATTAAAGCTGCAAGCTATTTGAACATAGAAAATACAAAACCTTCTGTCTCCCTCAGCTGCCTCGTGTCACTCAGCTAAGCCCCGCCCACCAAATGACGCACCAAAATATGCATGCATATTTTGCTAGGCTTCAAGCGGAATATCAGGGTTATAAACTGTTATAACTAACAGGCAAACTAATGTGTTCTATTTGACTAGCTATGTCTGACTCATAGGTAAGAAAGACACAACATAGAACCTGCATATACCCTTGGACAGAATTGCTGTGATTGGTCATAAAAACAAAGGGGCAGGCACTCACAGACACACATTTTCAAAGACCCTTTTAATTAAATATTTTTAGTGACATGCAATGGTCAAAATTTGTTATGTCTACTAAATTTATAATTAAATAAAATTGCCTACTGCAGCTTTAATCGGGAAAGAATTCAAATTCAAGTATTATTTTCAATATTGATTAATCAAAAAAGTAACCAATGAATTTTTCAGCTCTGATCAATAGATTAAACAATACTAAAGCTGAAGCAGCTCCAATTTCCCTAAAGAGAAATATGGAATTCAATTTGTACATCTTTGAATTACCTTAGTTATGTAACTGTAAATCTTATGTTCAGAGTGATCGGGACACTAAATTTTTAAGTACCTATGGATGTAGTCTATTAGCTAGGTGTTTTTGTAGGTTTTCAATGCTTTTCTTGTAATATAAGTATGATCATAATGGAGGCCTACTGCTGCCACACCAGAAAAAGAAAGATGGATCAGTATGACGTTATAAAAATGAAAAGTTTATAAGATATTTTCACATTTTTACAACATACAAACATATCACATTATAACAAGAAACTTTTGCTGTCATAACTGTAATCTTTTCACATTCTGTTTTTCTTTTTCTTGCATGGCAGTAATACGCTGCAGTGGATCACACATTGTGTTTGTGTAGATGGAGATATGCGAGAGCTGTCCCGCCAGTGTATTTCTCACAGGTACTGTAGTGTCTGCTGTCTATTGTGTGTGAATATGAGCTGCAGCAGGACACTTCCAGTGTTTGAGTGTAAATATAACTTTTACTGCAAATGAGTGGAGGCCCGCTCAACCGCTCTCACCGCTCTCACTCGGACAATTCACAGTTTTCCTTCAGATCTTTGAACAGAGCCACAGAGGATTACTTGGTGAGAGCTATTTGACTTTGTTTTATTGATCCTGCTTGTACGGCGGCGAGGTGGCAACAGTCACGGTTGTTGCTCTCTCTGTCTCACTCCCTCCCTGCTCTGTGTCACGCTGCTGCCGTATCTGCTCCGTCTCTCTGCGGACTCACTTCAAGGGGAAAAGCCAAAGAGCTCGATGTTGATTCTTGAGCAGCTGACTCAACAGAGACTCAGGGGCCACTTGTTGATCTGGTGTGTGTGTGTGTGTCTGTGGATGTGTATATATGTGGTGGTGCATATGCTTGGCTCGGACCCCACTGCCGGTGTTGTGCAGTAGCAGAGGAACGGCTGTGGCCAATTAATCTTAGTATGTGCAGAGATGGCTGGAATTCAGCCATTTTATGCGAAAACAGGGACACGTGAGAGATGATAATGAGTCCAGAGCTGCTGAAAAATGAGTCCAAAATGTGTTCGCAGCTACTTCATGTATGGAAGTAAATATACGCCATCCGTTTGGCTGTTAGTCAGACTCACAGTGGAGTAAACAGCGAGTACATGGGAAGCTTTTAATTTGTATCCAGAGAGAAATGCTTCATGTGGTGGAAGAGCGAGGAATTTCAATGGAATTAGTGGGATGGAAACAGACAATTAAAAAAAGACAGAGTTGGATTTTCTGGCTGCGTTCCCCCACCATTGTTCCTTGGTGCATGGCCAAATCCGAGCAGGTCACGAGTTCACTCACTGATTCTCTTTTCTCCTCCGAACGTCACCACAGTAACACATTAATTCACGACTGGCAATCAATGGCAGAGGGCTCTCTCCTCCTCCTCTCCCTGTCTATATATATATACACAGAGAGATGGAGGGGATTGGATATTGGGTGGAGTCAGGTGAAGGATTAAGGTCACTTTAATCTAAATTCCAGTCAAATCGGGATTGACAGTGATTTAACCCAAACATATCCATGTGCAGTTCTACAAAAAACGAGTTTGTCGAAAACTGACCTACATGTCAGAGCTTTCAGTTTTAAGGCAGTTTAATATGAAACAGATCAGAGAGGGACACAGGAAGACATGTTGAACTCTGAACACAAACATGTGACAATAAATACCAGATCAAAATGAAAGCGTCATGTCACTGTGGTTGAAATCGTGTTGCCACATATTTGAGAATACTGATACCGTAAAATCACAATATAGAAAATTACACGTTTGTGACATATAACAAAATATGTAATTAAATTGCAATTACTAATCAAAATGCTGGTGAATGTATACATATACAAATATTCTACTGAGTGCACACTTTGTTATTGCAACTTCGTTTTATTCACTTTAATTGCAACTGTTTCTGTGTCAGTTTTTACAGTTAATATTCCTGTTGGAGTATTCAGTATTTATTAGGTTTTAAGTTTTTAAGCTTCATTCTTTTTTATTTTTTTATTTTATCTATGGTGCTGTGACAGTTGAATTTCCTTCTGTGGGATGAATAACATTTATCTTATCTTGTGTAAAATAGTCTAGGGCTACAATTAACCACTATTTTCATTATCAGCTATTAGCAGATTATTGTCTCAATGGATGAATTAATCTATATCTAATAGTATCAGAAACCATCTCCAGATTTCTTTTTTTTTTGTCTGGCCCACAGTCCAAAACCAGTTAAAACCAACTATCATAGATAATGACAAAACCAGTGTGTTATTGTTTCTGATTCATTTTCTAATCCTGTGACCGAGTCAGGATGCACCAATTGGGAAATTCTGGGCGGATGACGATTTTTGTGGTTGCTTATTTTGTTTTTGTTGTTATTTATTCCACCTTTTGTGTCAGGGACACAAAGAAACCTTCATTTGAAAAAACATGGAACCTGTTGCCCTCTTACATCAGAATTGTCAGAAATGGCTTCTTCTACCCAAAAAACAGCAGCTGGATATGCTAGCTACTGTTGTCCAAGTCCGACTGTAAATAACAACACATTTAGTGAGCGCACAATTGCTACAACACAACGGATAAACCTCAGCCACCACCATCTTATCTGCAGACAGCCTAAATAACACATTTTGTTTGTTCTGAATTATAATTTTCGTGGATTTGCTAATTTAGAAATTTATAAAACGATGACAAGATGTGATGATGTGTGGTCAAACACAATAAATGATCATATAAAATGATTGCGCAGTCTTTAACTTATAAACTCACTTAATCTTTCAGATTGACTGAAACCAAACATACTGCTTCCATCAGCACAAAGTCAGACTTCTGTATTTGTTTAAATTCTAGACAAACATTTGCCAGGTTATGATGACATAAGCACTGATTATTCTCTCTATCAGACATCTATTTATAAGAAGGTATGAAGACAAGAAGAAGTGAGAAAGTACCTGTTGTTTTTAAATACTGCATTTACAAGTGATTTACAAAACGCACAAACATAATGTACAGCGTAAAAAATAGCAACAGCATATGGTTACATGCCCACATCTGCCCCCACACTCCATCATAAATAGATCTTCTCTCACTCTCTGCCGTCCTATCATGGCTGCAGCTCCACATCAGAGACACAACAGCCTTCCTTGTATAACGGGATCTCACGCTCTGTGTTTTCTCCCACTCTCCTCTTTCTAACTGTCTTTATTCTTCTTCTCTGCTGCTGCTGCTGCTGCTGCTGCTGCTGCTGCTGCTCTCACCATCATGTGATTTTATGGTTATACATATGTATGGGCAGGATTGGGAGGGTTACGATAAAAATGTATTCTGAATGTATCACAATATTAAAGTAATATAGCTTGATTACTTTACATTACTTTTGGATTACCTCACTATGAGATATGGTGAAATTGTTTGGTCTAATATAATGTTTGTTGTTAGGTTTATTAATCATTTTTCCAGATATTCCTTCCTTAGTTATGTGAGAATGCACATTTAGATTAACAGCAATACTTATAAACACTTAAATGTACTAAATGTAAGTATGTTTTTCTCACTTTACACTCAAGCTTTTCTGACATCAGCTTATTCTGGTCTGGAGCTTGTGTTTTTATCCACACTCGATCCTGGTCACCAGCATCACCACCAATAGTGGCAAAACATTTTTCAGTTGTAGCAGTAGTCATAGTGGTTAGCCAGCTAACTGGATTTCGCTGTGGCTAATGTTTGCCATTGGTTTGTGTAGCTAAAGTTAGTGGATGGTCTGTGTGACTAACATTAGCGGTTGGTCTGTGTAGCTAATGTTAGCAGGTGGTCTGTGTAGCTAACATTAGCGGTTGGTCTTGCCTGTAAATTGTCACTGTACTTTGATGATGTTTCTCTTTTCTGATCACATCTTTCACTACAGGCCATAATGATGAATTCACTGTAAGATTAGCTATGGTTTCACCTGATACCAGAGTGATATATATCATCCTTTCTTTTAACATAAACTATAAAATTGTGATCCTGCGAATGATCCCCATTTTATTAAATATATCTGTAATCTGATTATGTCTTTGTTCTATAACTGTTGAGGGAATACAGTTATCTTTTTTGTATCCTAATTCTGTAATCCAGTTACATGTAATCCGTTACTCCTCAAGTCTGTGTTTGGAATCTGCAACAGTGTGTGTTACCCATGTAAAAAACATAATTTTTCCCTGAGTGTTGCTGCAGGACGGGACCTGTGCATTGATCAGTATTCAGCTGCTGCTTCTGCTCTGTATGAATTTTAATGCAGCCTTGCCTCACAGGGTACGACTTTGACACAGTCCCTTCGCTCTTCAGCCCCTCAAGATCTCCAGCAGAGATCCCCGCTCCTGATTGGCTCCTGATCTGACGGCAGCTGATTGGCTGAGGGCAGAGGGAGGCAGGAGGAGGATGCCTGTGCATGTACATGAGAGTGTATAGCAGCTCTTGGCGTGTTGACCAGGCCTCGCCACATGTCACCGTCGGATGTCTGATGATGAATGGGTAGGTTTGGTCCAATTTTCCCCTCACCGCCGCTGCCTCGCCTCTAGCCGAGCACGTCAGGATTAATTTTTGTTTAATGGCAGGCCCCTGCAACGCCTTCCCAGCAGCACCCTCTCTATCCGACATCCGGCGTAGAAGGTGATTGTACACAGGAGGAGACTGACAGATAAATAAAACTAAGCCATCCCTCCGCTCTTTATTTGTTAATCTCTGCTACTACTGGCTGACCGGAGGAATATCTTGACAGAGGCAAACACACAGATGTTTCTGAGAGGTGACAACTGTCAGACTCGACTATGAAATGATGTGGAGAAAAGACAGATTGAGAATTTTATTCACTATAAATCGTACGGAGTTTTATTTTCATAAACTCTTATCATTCTGTGACAGAATTCAATTTATCCCTCTGCTTCTGTTTTCACATTATCACAGAATACTGTTCAATAATCTCTGCCACTAATATTTAATAGATAGGAATCTTCTTCCATTTGACACACAAACACAGATTTCGAAACACATCAGCTCCCCTCCTAAAGTGTCTTGAATTTCTATACATCAGATAAGAAGCAATAGAGAGTTGGCAGGCGGTCGCTGCTGCACTGTAAAAAATCATTTTAGATAATAGATTTGTGGCTTTAAACACTGCCCTTAAGATAAACTTTAGTCTTAGTCATATCAAGAGCACAACTTCATCTTTTCAGAACCACACTTTTGTCCCCTTCCCCGCTTTCACAGCTTCAGTTTGTTTCATTCTCTAAATTCTTCCCAAACATTGTTCTTTTTGCTATTCTTTATTTAGAGTATAATTGAGAGCATTTTGCCAACTATGTTGCAAAAAGGAAAGGCCTTGCTGTTACACAGAGCATTAGTGGTCTGCAACAAATGAACAGTATGACTTAAAAACTTTCCTTCTCATTATACTTTTTAAAAAATGATTTGCATCCTATAAAATTTACAAAAATGATTTAATTATAACTATCATAACACAAAGAAGTATATTAACATGTTGGGAGACAATCCAGGAAGTTTTTAAGTGGAAAAAAAAAGAATAGATTTTTCTTTTGTTTATTAAGTTCAAAGGTTCATTGTTGACTTTACAGTCGGGCTATAACTAATTTTATTATCGCTTAATCTGCCGATAACTTTGTCAAATAATCAATTAGTTGTCTGTTAATGTCAGAAGGTAACGAAAAATGTCCCAAGGTGATGTCTTCAAATATCTTGTTTTGCCTGGCCAACTGGAGCTGCAACAGTTCGAAATTGAAATAAAATTAGTTGTCAGCTATTCTGATAATCAATCATTTAATTTTTCAAGCAAAAACATCAAAAATTTGTTGGTTGCAGCTTATTAAATGTGAGGATTTGCTGTTTTCTTTGTTATTTATGATAGTAAATGTTGGTTGAACAAAAGAAGCATCTTTTCACAATTTTCTTTACATTTTATTGACTAAACAATCATAAAACAATCAAAAAATGATCAGAAGGTTAGTCAATAATGAAAATAATAGTTAGTTGCATCCCTATGACCAACAGTACAAAACCCAAAGATATTTTTACAAATATATAAAACAGAGAAAAAAAGCAAATCTTCACACTGGAGAAGCTGAAACAGGCTAAAAAAAACGACGACTGAAATGATTGACAAATGTTAACAAAATAGCAGAAAATAGTAGCTAATGATTTTCTATTGATTGACTAATCATTTCAGTTTTAATTTACGATAGCAAACCTCAGCTCTTGTGTTGCATTCAGGGAAAATAACTACCACACACACAAGCACTCTCCTCTCAAAAGCTCACATTACTCCATTTCACATCCAAATCTCCTTACACGCTGCTACATCAGTGTTTAAACTTTTAAACCACAACCCCTCAACTCTCCGCAGTCACACCTCGGCTTGTTCGCCTGTCCACGAGCCTTTCAGCGTGTTCACTTGAAAGGAAAAGTGTCAGGCAGGAAGCGGGCCGCCTGGTATGAGGCGCAGCCATGTAAAGCCGGTAACACGGAGCTGCGGTGGAGCCTGGCTATCAGACTCCCTCAGGTGGCGGGCCGGCTATGGGAGAACACCCTGTGTCGTGTCAGTCAGCTGCATGCCTCCTGCATGCATGGAGACTGCCTGTGGGAGTAACTGGAGCTAGTTGCCTACTGCTGCTGTAATTGGTGAGCCATGGAGCCTAACAGGGCTGCAGGGATGAAGGGAAGAGATGAAAAAAGAAAGAATGGCGTGGGTGGAGGTGAGGGAGTGCGAGCGGCAGGGAGGGAGAAGGATTGAGTGGGAAGAGAGGTGAGGTTGGGTAGGATTATACACTGGTGAGGTAATTGGTTGAGGTGCAAAGGTGTCCCACACCTGCTATCTTTTACTTTTTAAAGAACGTTGTAGCCAGAAGAAAAGACACAGGGGCAAGAAGCAGGTGGGAGCAGGAGGGAGAGGGAGGTGACAGGATGAGAGGGACGATAGCAGCTGGGAGATTGACATATTTTCATGAGGTCATGGATTAAAAATTCACCCCAACTTATCACATGCCAGGAAACCAATTTAACTCGGAAACATAATTTCCTTCTCGCTGCTCTGGTGCCAGGTCCGGACGCCGAGCCAAGCGCTATCACACGTTTATTACATTTGGCACGTGTTTTTGGACAAGGGGCTCCTATAAGAGGGTTCAGCAGCCTGTGACAGGACGACAGAGTACACTTTTAGAAATGAGGGTTCCTAAAGGGTTAGTCCTGTCTGTTAGTCCGGTTCCTTTGTACCATAATATGACAGGGTTTCTCAGTAGAACCTCCTGAGTGTATTCTAGGAAAAACTCTTGGAATATAAAAAGATTCTTGGTAGAATCCCCACAGTGTGTTAAAGATAAAACCCTTGGAAAGGTTCTCAGTAGAACCCTCTGAATATGTTCTAGATAATACTCTTGGAATATAAAAACATTCTTGGTAGAATGCCCTGAGTGGGTTCTAAATAAAACCATTGGAATATAAAAAGGTTCCCAGTAGAACCCCCTGGGTGGGTTCTTGTTGGCACCCTTAGAAAGTGGAAAGTGAAACCCCTAGAGAGGTTTCATCATAGAAGGGTTCTCTGTAGAACCTCTCATAGTAGGTTCTGGGTGATATTTTTCACAGATGGCTCTAGGTAGAACTCTCTGAAAAAGATCTAAGTGGAACCTGAAAGGTTCTAAAAGGTTTTCCAATGGGGACAAGCAGAAGAATCCTTTATGGTTCTAGTTGTCACCTTTATTTCTCAGAGTGCAGAGGGGTTGTGGATCCAGTTGCCTGCGGCAGAGTCTTATAGATGGCAGCGATGGTTTATGTGATGTCCAGCTCTGATCGAAGGTGACAGTCTATCATCTCTGCAGCTCTGCAGCTCTCTGGCTCTCTGATGGAATGCTGGAGGTGTGAATCCAGGTGCAAATTAACACCAGAGTGTCTTCCCTGCCGACCAAACCCCCCTGGCTGTGGCCACGTTTTCCGTCCTTCCCCACCTCGACGTCCAAGTCAGAGGGAAAGCAATCTAGCCAAACCCCAGAGGACAACAGGAGGGAGGGGGCACGTCCTCTCCTCTCCTTTCTCAGCATCTTCCCTCATTTATGATACCACATCCCCGTGGCCTCTTCTCTCCCACACCTCTCTCCACTTTCTCCTTCCTACTTCTATCCTTCCTGCCCTCGCTCTCACCCCTCCACGTCTTCTCTCCTCCAGACGGATAACAAAGTCAACAGGCAGGGCCGTGGACACAGAAAACCAATCTAACACACCGGGGTGAATCACCGTTCAAGGAAGAAAATTAACCCACAAGTAAAATGATGAGAACTACAAAGAGTTCAAATTAAAGAAAATGGACACGTGGTAGTGACAAATAAATCAATAAACAAATGAACAACCCTAATTTATGATAATTTGCAACCAATTTGGTGCTAAATTGACTCAAATGCATCATTGGGGGTGATGGGCTGCTCAGTTCTGCAGGATCAATATATCGATTCTCGCAAGCTACTCATTTGGTATTGATTCCTTTAAAATATGATCAATAATAATGTTATTTAAATACAAAAAGTATGTGGCTGAATCATTTTACTTTTGTATAATGATGTTTTATTTAGCTGGCCCATGTCACATGACTGTGGAAGCCTATGAGACATGAGAACCAGCCGCCCAGCTGCAGAGTCACATACTTCTGCATCAGACGCACATATTGTCAAAGACTTGAAGCATAGATAAACCTTTCAGGTCGCGTTTACAGGCCTGCACGGAGGTGCAGACACGGGGTGGACAGGAGTGATCGAAACATCTTTTTACCTTAAGTGTTGTAATATAGGGTCATTTGCTGGGATTCTGTCATGTTTTGGTGTAAGTAATGCAAAAGTAGCTTAACACATTACTCTGCACACAGTAATACTGTCCAGTATTGGCCTAGCACAGTTATATTGGTCTATGTCGGTATCAGTGTAAATGTTGTCTAATATTTTTTACAGAATATAATGCAGATTATTATTATTAAGCAGCATTTTATGTATATTTGATTAGGGCTCCAGATATGGTTAAAAAGGTCACATTGCGATTATTTTGACTGAAATCGTGATGGCGATACGCAATACAATTAGTTGGAATGATCATTTCTGCATTACAATTAAAAATTTTACTGGAAAAAACTAAAATCATGATTTTGTTATAACTGTACCAAACAAACATGTTTTTCTTTCATCTGAAGAACAAGATTTTTCGGCCAGAGCATCTCTGCAGCACTGTTTCATTGTAATGCTGTTTTCTCACAGATTTTTCCTTTTTCAAAATATTGCAATTTGGTTCTGATTCTACAATTTGGATACTGCATATTGCAATTTCGATAATATTGTGATTAACTGTGTGACCCTATTTGATCTTTTTTCTTAATTCAAGTTGTCCTGCTTCTATTGTTTACTTACAGTAAAATTATTTAAAAAATGCCAGTGAAGGTTTACTGTTTCAGTGCCCTGATTTTGGATTTTATATAAATAAAGAATATCGTCCAATATGTCAATATCAGAATTTATTTACTCTGATATCCTAAAAATCCAGTATCTGTTGGAGTCTAAAAGTAACTTATTACTTTCAAATGACAACAGCTAGTTGTGTGTTCATATTACATTTTGAAAACTTGCCCAACACTGCTCAAATTTGATAACATAAATAATAAATAAATACTCATAAATAAAGAATTCCCTTCAACACAATATTTGTTTTATTATATATTTTGTTCAGGTGAGGTAAAGGTGTAATTTTGAAGGTCTCTTAAAAGCAGCATAATTGTAATTTCTTCGGTCTAGTTTGTGCAGAACGTAATCTTCGAGCTGGCTGGTTAATCTAATGGAAATCCACCAAACAGCATGAGACTTTGTCTGTGTTTACTGGATCCACTTCTGGTTCACAGGTTGACTTGCCTACTGGGAAAACTTCCACAAACCCAGATGGTTTGTCTGCTTGTCTTCTCTTCCTTTCCAACTGCTCAAAAATTAAAGTACTCAGGCACACAGATATTGTTCTGAGCTGTCTCTCACAATAGCACAAACTTATAATATTCTAATATGACTGACCGACAGCCGCTGGCTGGAGCTGAAACATCCTTAAATATCTCTGTGATACACCACAATTAGTACTTCAATGCTGACTGGACTGCCAAGTGCACAGCATCATACCACTTCATGCGAAGAGACAGAAAGAGAGACTTATTATGTAACGTGGCCAAAAATAACTTCAATGAAACATTTCACCATCCTCTCTGAAAGTCAAGGCAAGCTGGCGTGGTGGGGCGAAAGGCTGAGGGGGATAAATCTACATCAAACTAATTTGCAAGGAACTAACAGCATAAATTCAGCTGATTTGCAAGGCAACAACATCAGCGAGCACAGAGGGTCATAAAACTCATGCAACCAGCTCAATCACAGCCCTGTTCAGGCGTATGATGAACAGTTTCAACTTGTACTGGTCCAGGACGTCACATCTACCCAACATTACTTTTTTTCCACCATTTAAGTTGCTAAGAAGATTGTCTATAAACCTTACAGTACTTTCAACATTCTGCCCGTAATGAATTGTCCAACTGACTAATACGCCATATGATGGTTCTGGATCGGGGCTAAGTTTCATGTAACAAACATTTATGTCATTTCAGTTTAAGTTTCCTGTGTTGCCTTAAAGGTCCAGTGGGAAAGATTTATGGGGACTTATTGGCAGAATATGTCAGAAATGGAATATAATATTCATAAGCCTTAGTTTCTTTTGTGGCCACGGGGGGAAACAAGCTGTTGACAGTGTTGACATATTATCACAGTATAAAATTCCATCAAATACACTGCACTCAGCTTGAACACACCACAGACTGGATTGTAGCTGCTGCAGTAGTGGGCCAATCACACGTTGCATAAAACTGAAGAATGCTGTTAGTGATTGTCTGCCAGCAAAATCAATTTTTTTTTCTAGTTCTGGGGACAAAAATGATTAAAAGCATTGCTTGACTGGAAAAGTCTTGATACTATTTGGTAGGCTACTGGCTCAGTTATTTGACCATGGCTTAAAACAGTGGTCCCTCGCTTTTTTCCTTGGAGCCGCCCCTGCAACTATCTAAGGAAAGCTGAGAGGTCACAGAGGTGTGGCCTACTTGAGTGGAGGAAAAGCAATGAATATATTTTAATAGCTGTCTGTCGGATCCTGAGCCGGTAGTGTACAGTGACTTAACCAGACCTTTTGTGCAGTCTGTTGTTTCAGCTTGAAACAAAGCTAAAGAAAGTGGTGTGAGTGAGCCAAAACAGTAAAGTTAACGCTGTAAAACCAAATCACTAAGCTGAAAGATGCTAAAAGAAACAGTAGAGCTGAGAGGAACTGCAGAGTCAAGATACCTTTCATAATACACATAATCATTCGACCCACTGTAAATATAAAAGTATTGATTAGTGCTTTAAATTCAACTACATCTTGTGGGGCAAGCGGTTCTGCATCAGCACCAAGGACTTGACATTTTAAAGGAAATAAAAAGAGAGGGAAAGCGAAGGAGCAGGAGGGAGTGAGGGATCACCCATAATGAGGAGAGTTTATAGCCTATCAACTTCAACAGGAAAAGTAATGGAGTCAGGAAAGACAGACTGCAGACTGAAGCACTGCAGCAGGCGGACAGAGAGACGGACACAAACAGAAGGACAGACAGACGGAGCCGCACACAAAAAGATTAGAGCCTTGTTCTTCAATCTGGCCCGGGCAGATAAGACTACAGCATTCAGGGATTTATCAGGTGCCTCAGTACAGGTGCATTACCTGGACGGCTGAGCGCAGTCCCAGTCATTTACTGATAGCGTACAGTGGGTGCATGTGTGTGTGTGAATCTCAGTTTCTAACACTCGTGTGCTCATTTTCCCGTTTATTTGCGAGTGCGTGTGAGTGTTTGCTTGTGTGTGACCGCTCTGCCCAGAGACCCACCGCAAGGCCGAAGCTCATCTTGTCGAAGCCCGGCAGATCTTAGCGGATATTTCTGGTCTCTGGCAGATAAATAAATAATGGAACACTGGTTTGGATTTAGACAGAGATGAAAGCTTTAAGAGCTGAGCTTTTTACAGCTGTGCCCTCGGAGAGAGACACAGAGCGAAAGAAAGAGAAAGTGGCACCACGCAAACATACGTACGCACACACTCAACTGTGCCCCATCACCCCTGAAAATGGGGTCGCCTCTTTAAAGTGCACTGCTGGCACACATGGAATCATACGGTATAATGTCATTGCTAAATATGGCTTATTAAAGGGAAAGATTGACAGTAACTACTTCATATAAGCCCATTTAAAATAATCCAGTGCATTACCTACAGTGGATAGTGGTCAGCATACGCTCAGTTAGGAGAAGCATAGAGGAGTACCACTTAGAACCCTCTTCATCCAAAGAAATCTTTCATCAATGGTTCATCAAGAGTTTTTAGACCCTAATGTAAAAGGGTTCTCAGTAGAACCCCTTGGGTGGATTCTAGATAAAACCCTGGGAATATAAAAAGTTTCTTCGTAGAACCCCCTGAGCATGTTATAGATAAAACCCTTGGAATATAAAAAAGTTCTCTGCAGAACCTGCGAGCATGTTCTTGATAAAACCCTCGGAATGTAAAAAAGTTCTCTGCAGAACCTCAGAGCATGTTCTTGATAAAACCCTTGGAATGTAAAAGGTTCTTAGTGGAATCCTCCTGGTAAGTTCTAGATTACACTCTTGGAATACACAAAGGTTCTCAGTTGAACCCCCTAGGTGTGTTCTTGATAAAACCCATGGAATATAATAAGGTTCTAGGTAGAACCCTGTGGGTGGGTTCTTATTGGCACCATTAGAAGGTGGAAAGGTTCTGGATGGAACCTCCTGAGAGGGTTCTGGGTGAAACAATTATACCATTGAAAGGTTCTCTGTAGAACCTCTCATAGGGGATTCTGGCTAGAAGCTTTCACAGATGGTTCTGGGTATAACCCTTTATGCTGGGTTCTAGGTAGGACTCTATGAAGGGGTTCCAAGTGGAACCTTTATAAAAGGTTTTAACAGGAATCAAAAAGGGTGCGCCTAAGGGGACAAGCTGAGGGACCCTTAATGGTTCTAGTTAGCACCTTTATTTCTAAGAATGTTTAAAAAACATCAGTGTAAGTGTACGCTTATCTTTAGAATATTTTCATCACTTTACTTTGCTGTCAGACAGCCTTTTCATGATGGGAAACCACTGTTATGAAAACGTATATATATATATATAGATATAAATATAAGTCTTCTTCACCATCTACTGTAGGTAACACACTGACTATTCATGAGTACTTCATACAACCTTCCACCAAATAATCCAAACTATCCCTTTTAATTCATATGCGTGCTAGTCATCTGCATTTATATGAAATATTAATGTGGTACGCAGCCAAAAAAGCATTTTTTAACTTTGGATTTGTTGCACAAAAACCTCTCTCTTTGCTTGCACTCTGGAGGAAATGTACAGAGGAAAGCAATGGGCGAATGAAACAGGAAGTTATAGCCAGTGAGCTCAGGGAGTTTATCTCCACTCTGATGTCTCTTTTGGTCTAGACAGAACTATTTTTTTTGAATAAAAAAATAGGGGTAGGAAGTTGTAAGAGAGGGCCTCTAGGCAGAGGAGGGAAGTGAAGGGGCTGTTTGAAAAATTATGCGCTCCCTGTCTCCATTGTTTCCTCTTATTCACCTCCTTTTCTCCTTCTGTTACCCTCTGTAGACTGTTGCCTGGCTGGTAGGAACCACCGCTCACTTGAACAGAGAGAGTGTGTGTGTGTTTGTGCGTGTGTATGTGTCAGACTGTGCCCTGGTGGGCCCACAGACTCAAAGACTGTGGCTTTTGTCTGCCTTTGATTGCTCTATGAATTATGCATCTTGCACCTCTCTGTTTGTATGTCCATGTGTGTCTTTGCATGTGTCTGTGTCTTAGTGTGTGTGCGTATGGAACCGAGCCAGGGACTGCAGTGTTTAGTGACAGTGACTGATACTGCTTCGCCCTTCTCAGACTCTCTCCCTCACACACCCACACACATAAAATCATGCATACTCACGTCTCACGCATACACACACTATCGCGTATACGTATACACACATGGAAAGGAAACTTAGTTACAGTGACTGATATCCGTCCTTGTCTCCACTTTACTCCGCCATCTCTCATCGTTGGCCCTTAGAGATCTGATCCTGGACTTCTGAACACAATGAAGGTCAAAAACCATGTATAACATTAACAAAACTGCATTGCTTTAATCAAGAGCAGGGCGTGGCTCAGTCTGTTGCTCTTACAGGGACATTTAAGACTGTTATTTTTTTTAATTAAAACTTTTAAATTAGAATAAAAAAGTCTCCAAAGTAAGGCTATAGCAGTAAATCCCCTAAGTTCCACCCCTTTTCGCTCCGTGCTCTAATGACAGTTGAGCAAGTTTGGCACATTGGTCAATTTTCTCCTTTTTTAATGGTATCACCACGTATGTACCTACGTGGTGATACCATTAAAAAATCCTCAAAGGAGCGGGTTTCTGGTGTGCGGACCTATTTTTTGTACTTTTGTATCTGTTCTTCTGTCCAGCACCCAGTACTCATCGTTTTTGGATGTGCATGCTGTTTTTTGAATCTTCAGCTAATGTGGCTACTACCACAGGCTCAGGCGATGTTGGACTAATGTTGTAATAATGAGGGACAGTCGAGAAATTCTGTGAACGTTAAGCCTCATTTGAAGATATTAGATAACCAGAGTAGCAGGTTGGATGATTACGTTTCTTTTAGTGAAAGTTTATACTGCAGCGTGAACTGCGCTTGCTTTGTTGTTTTACGGAAGCCAACCGCTCTGCTCTGTGCCTCCTCGCCAGTGTGTGTGTGTGTGTGTGTGTACTGCTGCTGTATGTAAATTTATTTGATAGCAACTGAAGCTAATGCTATTGCTACGTGTGAAAAATAAATAGTGAGACTGCAGGAATTCATTTGTGACATTATGACTAGTACCCAGGAGCTAGCTTTCTCAGACCACAAAGTTGCCTGTGCAGTAAGGTGAGATCCACAATGTTACTGCATACTCACGGCACTAGTTACACATAGAACACTGTTGAGCCAACCTAAATAACGGCAACCTAAATAAAGTTCTGCCACTGTAACTAACACTACGAAAGATATTCCATTTGCAATTATATAAACTAGGAACAAATAACCAAAATTTTCACCTTTCAAAAGCTGAAATAAGTTCATTTGGGTCTAACGGGGTGCAAAATTAGGCCAAATGGCTTGTGTTCAAATTTTACCAACCACTCAATAGATTATCATAGTTTTTAGGACCAGCCACTTGCATGTTTTACCAGCTTTTGGCCGGTAGCTGGTGCTAATTTTGTACCCCACTGCCTGACAAAGTATTTTTTGTCAGTTGACGGATGGATTAAATTGCACAGGAAGCACTAGTTTTGACATAAGATGGTATGAGCCCAGAGGGGATACTGATATACAGACTGTTCAGTCTACAGATCCTGTGGTTGGAAATCTCAGCGAGCTGCCAGCCTGTCAGGACAGAAATGGAGCAGCAAATGGAGCTGCTTAATAAAACCACTGTAAACCAAAAAAACAGCACTCAAATAGAGTTTTACCCATCCACCACGGGCTGATGTGCAGAGTCAAACCGAGTCAAGGGGCTTAAGAGCTACTGGTCATACCAGTATTTCTTCTCTCAAAAGCACATAGTCTCACTTTAATTCAGTTTCTACATGCAAAACATTCTTTAGGCTCTATCACCACCGTGTGACTCCCAAAACCTCTGCGTCACACACTGAAGAGCAAAATTATAAACAATTTCCATTAGCGGCTGCTCTGTGGGGAAATCACAAACAGCAAGCAAGCGTGTGACACTTTACTTCATTCATGGGTTTCTCCTGGTTCACATGAGAGTTGGAATTATGACCAATCAGGTGTAAAAGTCCGACTTCAAACAGACTGCATTACTGCGGCACAGCAGTCTTCTGGTCATAACTTTTTATAAAGTGACCTTCGGCTGTCACAGTTACACCATCCATCCATCGTGCCTGTCTTGTATCTGCTCTCTGAGGCTCAGCGGAGGCCTCCACTGCTGAACAGGACATTAGAGGGAGTCTGGAACAACCCCGCATTCATGGCCGAGGAAATCCCTCAAGACGGTGTGTGCTGCTGTGCATATAGACAAATTGGTAAGGCCGAGTGTTGTGAAATATGCAGCGGTTTACACTGTGGCGGCGTGGATGCTGCATAGTCATACGTCTTAGTGACAAGATAGTAGGTGATGAATCCAGCCAGCTGTCTGACTCTCTGCCTTCGTTTTTCTACAGTATCTCTGCAGGATATTCAGAGGGAGGGAAAGGAAAAGAAATAGAAAAAAGTGGGGAAGGGAACATTGGGGATAAAGAAAAAAAATGGGAGAGAAAGGTTGGAAGGGTGACTGCGCCTAGTGGAAGAAAAATGGCTGCAGTAGAGGGAGAGATGGAGTGCAGGATATGAGCTCAGGAAAGGAGCCAGAACAGAGATAGAAATTGAGGAAGAGATCAACAAAGGGAATCCATTCAGTCCAGACATTGGTTTTTCACACTGACGTTGTGCTGCTATCGGGATCCATCCATCTCAGACACAATGCACCAGTCTCTTCAGCCCACACCACATTTACACCGAATAAAAGATACCGTCTTTAAGATATAGAGCAGCTCAGCGGGGGACAGCACACACAATGCCGGGCCTCTTACTCTGTTATGGCTTTGAACATCCTCCATGCACCTGTCTCCCCTCTCACCATCCCCCACAGCTCACATTTTCCAGTCTCAACAGGAGGAAGAACAAGACAAGACAAGATAAGAAACTTTTTTTGCACACTTTCTGCTCATATCGCAAAACAAACCTGAATTTATTTAAATAATTTCCTTCAGACAGATAAAATTGGTCTTTTAGCTCATCTTACCATATGGCACGGGTAACAAAACAAACAAACCAATAAAAAAAAACAATTTTTCAGTATTTACAAACACACAGGCTGAAATAAATGAAGCACAAGCGGGGCCACATATGTCGTTATCATCAGCAGTGAGGCAGAAGAGATTCAGTGAGCCGCGCTGAACACAACTGTGCTGCTGTTTTCCCATAAAAATGCTGCCTGCCCCTCTGCAGAGCCAGCGCTGGCTCTGCTACAGAGACCATACAGTAGAAGTAAAGGGACAAGAGAAGTTGAATCCTGTGAGGGTTAAATGTTACATAACTTCAAAACCCCATTTGTCCTTTATTTGGACTATTTTAGCATGCAGAGGCACTCTGTATCTATAGTATTTTGTCCCTTGTAAAAATTGTGTGCTTGTTTTGCACAATTTAACAAATACTGAAGGTTTTGCTAAACAGTTATTGTGTTACACTCTCTTAACTTGAAGGTCAAAGCTGTCCAATCTATAGCTTTGCTATTTTCTCATAATATCACCGCAGAGTCATCTTGTCTATTTTCTGTTCTCTTGTTACTCATCAGATCGACCTTTGGACTCTTCTTTGGTTGCTTTTATAGATCCTCCAGGAGGACGAAGCCCCTGTAATTCTCCAGGTGTAACAACACAATGTCTACTCTGACATGTTAGAAATCCCCTTATGTACAAACATCAACCACACAGTCAAGCATTTAAGTTCATTTTTTACTCTGGGGAACTTTAAAAGCATAATCTTAACTCAAGATCCAATTCCTTTTTTTCCCCAGAGCTTTCAACTGTATTTCAAAGTCTTTATCAGCAGATGGGATTTGTTCAGTTTGCTGAAAGCTTCAGAGGAAACTGCTTGACCCTGAGTTCATTTTATTTAAGGGTATGTTGTCCAACTGCCGAAAACCTGAAGCTGTTTTATACTGTATGGGTATCTATACGATATGTATTAAGGTAAAAATAATAATCTGAAAACAATTTGCAATGTGAGAGATGTTGCTCATAGTGATGAGTCTCAGAAGAATTATCACCTGAATCCTCAACTTTATGGAGCTTTGTAGTGAGTTTAAGCATATTGCTTTTAGCTGTCCGATCACTTTACTGTTTAGGTTCACTCTCACTGCTCTCAGTTTTTTTGTGAAAAAGCTCTAAAAATACACTATACATTATCTGCTGAACACCAAAACAGCATACTGACACAGTTGGAGATGAGCTGGGGAGCAATTAGCTGCTAAATAACCAGATATTTCCCTCAGGAGTTGGTGGAGACCAAAAACAGAGCTAAAAGAGAGTGAATATTGAACTTATGTTCATCACATGGACACAAACACGACTCCAAATGATTGATACAGTTGCTTCATAACAGCTGGATGTGTAAATTGGCTCGCACTATCAACTCAAAAGGTGATGACATATATTTTGTGCTCAAAACCTGCTTCCACTGCCAAGAAATCAATTTGAGCAGGTTTACAGTGCCCCAGGGTTACCAGTGCATGTGTCCCCGCATATCTTCAAAAAAATACCAAAATACAGCCTCAAATGCATCTATTTCCAGTTACATACGAGAATCATTTAAAAAATAAGTTGCAATTGTTAAAGATTTGATACATTCTCTGTTTTTTATTTAACTCAAAATACTGAAGGAAACCCTGTTTTCCAACTACTGAACGAGAGAAAGAACCAAGGTCTCCACACAAAACCACAACTGAAAAGACAATCGAATTACACTGCACATCAAAGAACTTACACATCTTCATACAAGCTGATTGCAACAAAAGATGAAATTATGTCATAAAGCTTGATCTTTAATTTGCTTTAGATTGCAACACTGTTGTTAATATTACTGTAGATTGGACTGTAAAGATATAAAAAGCCAAAACAAGACAAAAACACGATGAAAGGCGTTTCTTCTTGGCTGCCAATGTGACTGATGTTCCTCCGGCTGCAGCAGCAGCATTCAGCAGAAACCAACCAGCAGGCTGCTAATCTCTCCCTGTCCTCCCTGGTTGTGTGTATTGTCTAGTGTTTGACAAGCCACCTCTGCCAGCCTCAAGCCTCCAGCCACAGGACTGGCACAGTCGCCTGTGAGCCTGCCTCATTGAGATTTAACGGACTCACACCAAAGGGCCGGTAACCAGGCCACCATTTTGGATAGCCCTTGTTGTCTATGGGATTTACTTACAGGTCAGTGACTCAACTGACAATCGATGGGCTTTTTTATGGACAATAATGACACAGCTTTAGTGAAGTCAATAGCAGACAAGAGGAGAAAGATGTGAAGAAGTTATCTATTGTTAATTGGATTTCACTGGTAAAACACAGACTTCTTTTACTGGAATAAGTCTGTTGTCCTTTGAATGTTTGGTTTGAAGATGCCTGCAAGGACGGACAGTGACACAGAGTTCCTTAATATTTTATCGGGACTCTTTTGTCCTCTAAAATTTCGCAGTGGGAGTTCTGAGGTATCCCGGTATGCTCAAAATGCTTTAAAATACCAAACAGCTGTGAGTGAGCGATGCTCGCTGATGCTCCTCTGCTTGTTGGTCAGACATAAAGGCTGAAATGTGTTGATTCAGCTCTTAACGATCATAATGTTTAATGAGGCAACCTTGGGTGTGATAATCGTGTTTTGGATGTCAGTCATCTAATTGTTTTGCCACATTCTTTCCCATCTGTACGGCGGTGTGATGAATTTAGCTTGTCAGTGATTTGTCGTAACTGCTGAGTTCTTTCGCATCCCTCTGCTGCGTGCCTTATGAATACTGAGCATCCAACTGTGTGTGTTTGTGCAAGTGTCTGTGGTTGTACTATATCTCACTATATTGTTAAGAGTGTGTGTGTGCATGCATGTGTGTGAGCTGAGCTTGTGTCCTTGAGTTTGATTCTGTGTGTGCGTGTTGAGGGCTTGCGTGTGGATTAAGTTAGGTGGTGGCTGATGGTGTGTCCATGCTTGACTATCCACAGCACATCTTCTTAGCCTGTCTGAGTGATGGGAGGGAGACACACTCCAGCTGAATAAAACATGAATTCAGACACACTGTCAGCAGGAACAAGTCTCTCACTGGATGATATGACAGATGTGCATGTGTGTGAGACAATAACAGCTCCTTCATAAGTTTATGTTGAAAGATTTATGATAATATTACATATCAGTTTAAGTGAAACAGAAAAAAGTTGGAACTTTTGCTTTTTACAGCTTTAAATGTGAGAATTACAACAACTGTTAAGACAACAGTCAAATAAAATAAAACTATTTTGTTCTCTCTTTTTTTTTTTTTTTTTACACTTGTGGCTTTCGAGATAAAATTGACAGTCTGGCTGTCAGCTGGTTGGTTAGTTGGTCCAACAGTTTGGTTCACACTAAAAAATCTTGACATATCTTGAACATTCGGCAACTTTGGTGATCCCTTGACTTGTTATCTAGTGCCAATATCAAAGTCAAAATTTGAATTGTTCCAGTACTTTTCTTCATCATTACATCCTGCAGAACTGATGCTATTATACTTCAGATTTTGTGCGAAGGTTAGCATGCTAACACACTAAACTAAGATGGTGAATATGGTAAACATTATACCTGCTAAACATAAACAGCAGATTAGCATTGTCACTGTGAGCAGTGTATTGTGTATTCCTATGTTAGCTCAAAGCATCATAGAGAGCTACTAGTGACGGCAGGACGGTCTTGGTCTTGTTTTTACATCATTTAAAAATTTTTGGCAGTCATCATTTCATGTAATGATATGTTGTTTTTGTGTGTTAATCTGCTGTTGTATGGATGTTATGTAGCATGCAGTATGTTGTATTCTTTGCACTAATGTTTTGTTGTTTTGAACCAGTGTAAACTAACAGTTTATGGGGGTTGCTATCTTGGGTTTTTGCAAGCAGAGCAAGTGCAGCACTGACGAGGACGTGGAGCTGGTAAGAGACGTACTACAACTTGGTGGAGCTTGGTTTTGGCTCATCCTTTGTGTTGAACTGGAAGGACTCAACGAGAATGAATCACACAGTAGCCCCGCCGCAAAGCATACCCAGCTTTATCGTATAACTTAACTCTAAACAGGAACAGAGTTTACAAAATGAACATCATGCTGCATTGACTTGAAACTAGCAACTGTGACCATAAACTCAATAGAAAACTATTTACTGAGGTCATAAATCAAATGAGAAGTGGGATCATTTTCTCATAAGGGTACATACAAAGACACTTCTTTGACCACCACTGAAGTCGCCTCTGGCCATTAGTAAGAGCGCAGGTTTAAAGCACTCAGAACTGGAAGCTCCTTCCACTTTTTAAATATATGGTCTATGTTTTGCACAAATGAAAAAAGCTAATTTTACAGTATCACTTTGTGCTCTGAGAACTTGTAATTGGCAGCTATCTTTAATAACATAGTACAGAACATATATACAGAAAATAGATAGTCTTAAAGTGAAACTAATAATGAGTCTGTTCATCTGATAAGGCACACTGCAAGGAATTGTATATAGGTTTATGCAGAACATCAAGGCTGACTTAATTCAATTCTTTCCGCAACCGCATTGCCTCAGGGACGGGGAATGCATACGAAGACAAACGAAAAAATAAGTAAACCCTTTAATAGACATAGATGTGGCACAGAGGTAAACATCACGCACAGCTGAGTCATTTATGACTAACGCATGGTACGCAATGTTCTCTCACTCAGCTACCCTGAGCTTAACCTTGTCACATCTATGAGACAGCATCATCTCGCCAATATGTTTCTGAGTCTAATCTCCTCTGTTCCCTCTGACCTGATCCTCTTCTTCTTTAATTCTCCTGCCGTCTCCTCGTGTCCTCACCCCTGGCTCTATTTTCTTATTCGCTCGTTCTCACTTTCCTCATGACCTTCGCATCATCCCCCTTTTCCCCCCTCCCCATCTTTCATAAGCAGCTGGAGGTCTTCTGTTAGTCCTTCTGTCGGTGGATTTCCACTGATGAGACACTGGCTCTTACTGAGCCCGGTCAGATGTGCGGCTGGTGTTAAGTACACTCCTCCTAAGTACACTTCAGCTTCACTTAAGTACACATCTGACTGAAGCCTTGAAAGTGCAAGTTAACCGGGCCAACTGACTACTGCAGGGGCACTGACACCAGATTAAGCTGGCTCCTTAGCAAAAATAAGATGCACAGAGACAACTTTAATCAAGTAATCAAGCCTTTTCCTATCTTGAACCAAAAAGGCAATGAACAACATTAAGTATCTTGTTATCAGACCGTTATCAGATCAGAGGTTAGAAGATATTTTATCTATTTTGTAAATTTTATTACATTTTAAGGTGCAGTCAGAAGATAAACCTGGTATTTTCTTTCTTTTTCTCAGTGTGTGTCAAATCCCAGAATAAAAGATTTAAAAAAAAAGATTAAAATTAAAATGAGTCCATCTCTAAATACTTTCCTACTAGGCCTACTCCTCCCTGTCAGTGGCACTTGGCCCCCTTCCTTTATTTATTTATATGAAAAAGGGAAAATGGACATTTAAAGTTGAAGACGAAGACAAATTTATTAATGGATAACCCCTTGAGATGAACCATCTCGTTTTCAAGGGGTCCAACATAAAACATACAATACAATACAATACAAATATATTTTATAAAATAAATTTCATCTGCAGTCCCTTTGCCAGATGTTATTAGGCATCCTAGGATAATAAAAACAGTACAATATACTACTGGTTACAATGGTTTAAGATGTACTAATGTTGTGATAAAAAGCATCTACAAGCATCTCATCTACAAGACATACAACCGTTTTCTGATCTGACACTACCATGGTTAAGATGTTGTTAGGTTTAGTAAAAAAACTGACTCGTTAGGGTTAGTGAAAGATCACAGTTTGGATTAAAATAACCTCCTAGTTATTTGTTACTCGTGTTCATGGTTAAAAGAAGCCACTGTTGACTGCTGGTAGCAAATGGCCAGCAGTATCAGTGTCAGATGCTTTGTCTGCCACTACATCTGTCAGATAAAAGTCACAATTAACACTGCTGGTAGAGGTCATTGTCACTTCACAAATTAATGATATTATTTTTCTTTGGAGGACAGTGTTAGAATTGGGGCCAAATTTACAGCTTCATTCATAAAGAAGGTTCAATAAATATGTATTATTTACATAATGTACCTTTTCTTTACACGCCTCCCGCTCAGAACTCCCTGGTTTAAAGAAACAGAGCAACTGAGACAAGACAGTCAAAGATGTGAGTATTTTAACTGTTCTCTCTTTAACAGTTTTTGCAATAGAGATGCATGGGTCAGATCGATCATTAACTAACTAAACTAATTTCCTTTGACAAAACCATAGTTTACAGTTATTAAGCCAAGCTTAAATACTGAAATAACTGTTGCTTCCTCTTTATGGCATTATCAACTTACAGCTTAATTCACAAAAAAAAGCTCAATAATTTCCTAAAACAGCTGGGCACTGTAGTTTTTAGCTAAAGTTACTCGAGCAGGAGCAAATAAAGCATTTGTTAAGGACAATTTTCAGCAGGGGATTAATACACATTTGGTGCTCTAGTAAGCATTTATGGCCAGGCGGTGTACAGTATGTTGTGCTGACCCACAATAAAACTACAGGGCTCGTGTTCATTGTGATGAAGGAATGTGTCTACAAGTGCAACAGGTTGGCATATTTATGTGTTTTTTATACACAGTTTTTGGATAACTGTGGAGCTCTATGGCACTGAGGAATAAGCTGCATTAAGTTTTGGCTAGACAGACAATATTTGTTAGTATCATTCATTGTTGTCTTTAATTGAAAAGAAGATAAATAATATATTACCAGCACTATTCTTAAAATGGGTTTAGAGTGCAGCAGCTCTGTCCTGTAAAGCATACTAATGATCTGACCAAATGCTGTGACCACAGGCTCATTTAAACCTGCAGTGGACTCATTTGTCAAATTCACTCTGGATTCATTAATCATTAAATCGAGCAAAATGATATACTGACCTCATATATTAGGGCTGAAACAAACGATCGTTGTCATTATTGATTAATCAGATTATTTTCTTTAGTTTTTTTTTTGTCCTTCCTTAAAATATACACGTTACATTTCTATAAGGCAAAGAAAAGAAGCCATGACTCAAACGATTAAACAATAATGAAACTTGTGGGAAATTTACTTTCCTATTCATTGACAAATTGATTACGTTAATCCCAGTGACTGGGGAATCTGCAGATCCCAGATGCACACTTTTTGTCATATATCACAGGTGCTTTATTCATGACTTTATCAATCAATTTGATACTTCTGTTTCTGTTTTGATCATTGCTTTTTAGAAATACCTGTTTGTTGGGATCCTGGTTTATGACCCCAGTCAAAAGCAACCAATTCCACCAATAGAATTTTAATAGATGGAACTATTTATTGATACTGAGTTCATGATTGCCATGCAGCAGACACATATTTCCTAATGTGCTCTGTCTATTTTTGCTTCATACAATTTGCAAATTAACTGCAACTTTCCCAAAACAATAATCTGTTTCTTTTTATTTAGATGACATTAATTATGTTACTAATAATGGTATATCAAAGACATAAGTTAACATTTTGCTTAGATGGTTGTTTCTTACAGAATTCTTAGTATTCTTGAGATCCCAGGGACCTCAGTCGGTAGTCCTTATATGTTAAAAATGTTGGTCAGACAAGTGTTAATTGATTAATTGTTTCAGCTCACTATAGATAATGTTAATACATGTACATACAGTATTACAATGCAGAAACTCTTTTGTCGTCAGGGGCCTGTTGGATGACCCGAGCACACTGAACGTTTAACTGCAGCAGCTTTTTAAACTGTGACATTAGACCTCACCGCCGAGGACAGGAGGCCCTTTTGATATGAACGTGTGTGTGCGATGCTCCTTGCTTCGCCCGCTGCCTTTGAAGATGGATGCCGGTGAAATGCTAATTACCCCGGGCCACGAGGCTGGACGCGTGCACAGTTCAAAGGCTGGGCTGGGTGCAGCCGAACCTCAAAGCGGCGGGCTGAATCTGTTCCGCTCCGAGGCTCTTCAACTACCGAAGGCCGATGCCTCAGCGGAGACACCCTCTCTACCCCTTTCACTACATGCGTTACACAACTCCAGCCCCCCCTTGGAGTGTGTGGGTGTGAGTGTGTGCATGTGGGGGCCTCTGCGTGCATATGCTTTTGTAAGCACAGCAAAATGAAAGGCTCTCGTCCTCAGTGGCCATGTATTAGAAGATACTTTAGGCTCTGTGATGCCGCAGATTTGAAAGCCGCATCTTTTTTCTCCGTCTGTCTGTACGTTGTGTCCTTTCAAAAGCAGTACCTCCTACGATATTTCACTTCCAAAAATTTCCTTCTGGATATTCGTCTTTCTTCTTACTTTTTAAATTTTTTGGCGTCCTCTCATCAATCTCTCCCTGGAGTGTCGTATTAGTTGTAGCATTGGACCGACTCCTTTAGTTTAGAGCTGGCAATGTGCGCACAACTAGAATGAATAGCCGTGACTTGATGCTGCATTGCACTGCAGTAACTGTGTATGTGTGTATGTGTGTGTGTGTGTGTGTGTGTGTGTGTGTGTGTGTTGTGTGTGTAAGGGGAGGTAACAATGTATGACAGGTAAATAGAGGTCACTTCCTGAAGAAGGATAATAGAGGAGGATTCACGGGCACACAAGCATCATACACACACACAAACACATGCACACACCAACTCTGCCTCCTCAGGTGATTTATGAAACGTGTCGGCTTTGCAAGTGTTTGCATTTGAGGGAGGATTTTGATGTATCACCTTCGAATGCCCAGTTCCAACAAGTTACTGCTGGATGCATTTTCATTGCTCTTGACAAAACGTGTGTGTACATGTGTGTGTGTGTGTTGACTGCATAGCATAAGGGCGTGTAGTACACGAGACTCCCAACATTAGATGGAGCGTGCTGCGTCATCAATCAGTGCTGGAGAATAATTGCACCAGTTTGCTTCTGCTGACAGTTTACTGTCTGTAACCGTTTAGGAAAGTCACACCAGAGGAAGAGACGAGCACGCACACACACACACTAGCCCTGTCCCCAAGATTATTATATAAACTCATTTGTAACAGCAAACACCTTTTGAGGGAAATGCAGACCTGAAATATGTACATAACAATGAAATGCTGTTAATTAATGTACTTGGCAAGTCGCAAAAATGTTGATACTGAATACATCAGTAAAATGTGCACTGAAAACATATTTCATTTGAACGATTCAAAAGTCAGCAGTAACTTTTGTTGCAGGAGTCTGGACGCAAACCCCACGGGGTGTTAAAGTCTTGTACTTGTTCACCCACCACCCATCCCAACCATTTCCTTGTGAATCCAGTGCATCGTGTGTATATATATATATATATATATATATATATATATATTATATATATACACACATACATACATACATATATATGTCTGTGACCATAACTGAAGCAGAAACTACATTGTCACTACAATTTATGTCTGTGACGGTCTAGATTTTTTTCTCAATGCAGTGAAAAAGCAACACACTCCCACTGGATGGCGGTTTATCTCAACTGCCCATAATTATGTTTTATTGGACTTTATTGAGGGATACTGTCATAGGAGAAGTGTAGCTTCTTTAAGGAACGGAGAAACATGTAATGGGTGTGCACCATGCAAGTGAGGGAGAACGAGCACCAGAGAGTGACAGTGCTGCTACCGAAGCAAAGGAAAAGGTTAGCAGTAAGTTATCATTCTGGCAGTAAATGTACAGTATAGGGTGAAGTGTCAGTTAATGAATGCTGCAGCTTCTCAAGACTAAGAAAAATCTTGACTGTTTCCCAACTGCTGGAAAAATGACGGGAGGTAAGCTCCGAAGTAAGCTGAGCTGGTAAGGCAATAACAGTAACTTTGTGCCAACAACGCTGGCTCTGGAGAGCCGAAGCTTTGCAGCTTTGCCATCTAGCCTTGAACTGCAGCGTCTCTTTGGAGAGGAGGTAAAATAAATCCATAATCATGAATCCAACTCTAAATGTCTTGCTTATTTATTGAAAACAATAATTGTTGTTGTTAGCATGTTGTTAGCTGTCCAATGGCAATCCCATAATGCCTTGAGTCTGTCGATCAATGTCAGGCTGTCTTCCTGACTTCTCATGTGTGACAGCGCTGATCCACAGATTCATGTGCTTATCTCAAACATATTGCTCAATAGAATGACATGAGATTGATTCTTCAAAATAAAATTTGCAGTGATGACAGTAATGAGTTCAACCCTGTAGTGTAAGAAAGTATTGATACACTTGAGTATTGCGATATTATCGTTTATGATACTGTAGTGACTATCTTCACTGTTAAACTTTTTTAAAAACTTTAACTTTTTTAAAATTAGATTTAAAAAATAGCAATATATCACCTTGCTTACAGTATCGCAATATATCACAATATATTAAATTGTAACCCCTGATTGTGATTGTATAGCTAGATTCTTGGCAATACACAGACGTACAATCCTGCGGTAGGCATCACATGACAGCGGTGTTGCAGTAACATGGTTATCATCACAACCCTAAACCTACAATGGCTGCAAAACTTGCATAAAACAGGAAAGACACTTTCTAGAGCCAGTGTTTGTTTGTTTGTTCGAGCTACTGTAGAGACACAGCAACTAGGTGGAAGAAGACCCGCACCCTCTGCAGACATGAAAGGCTCATTCTAAGGTAACAACAACACAACAATCCTTATTTCCAGGCACTACTGAAAACACACTTATGAATATTACATTCCATCTCTGCCAATAATAAAAAAAAAGTAATGTCCTAAGTGTGCGCATCTTACATGATTTATCAAGGACAAATCAAATAAGATCATGTATGCATGATCACAAATACAAACGCACATGTTACATGCAGAAAATGACATGTGTGTGACCAAAAGACACGCAAACTTTTAAGTGTAGTAAAAAGACTTGACTGTGCTATTTTTGGCTGTCTTGTCCTGGTTTGGTGTCTGTGACTGAAGCAAGAAGTGATGGTGGGATGATGAGACATCATTTCTAGTTTCATCTCCGAGCTTCATCCCATCCTCGCAGACAGCTTCTGTCCTCAACAGAGGTCTGAATAAATCTTTAATCGTTTTACATTTTTTAGATACCTGTGTCAACGACCATTCTCTAATTAAAAAGAAATGCATCAACATGTCGTCTCCACTTACATTTCCAGACCGGCGAGGTACAATGTGACTCTAAAAGTTTTTTGTTGTGTAAGGCAGGAACAGAAGGAGGCCTGCCATGTTAAGGAACTCTGAGTGTTGTATTTACGTTCACATCTGAGTCTACAACCCCCTTCACACTCTGCTGCCTCTGACCGGGCCAGAGTCAAGCCAGTTCAAGCCGAGCAAATTACTCCTGTCTGGCCTTCAGTTTGACTGTCAGAGGAAACATGTGGACAAGTGAAGAAGATGTGCTACTACAAGACAAATAGCTCAACAGGACAAAACTATTTCAAAGTTAATTCAATAAGAATATAGCGTACATAGAAAAACATAAAAGAGAATATAGCCTGTTTGTGTTATGGGAGATCCAATTGCAAAGCAAGTTGGCATGCGTCTATCTCTGCATCACTGAATGTAGGCCTGGACAGATGGGACACTGTCAGCCTCCTCTTACTCATGATTTAATAAAGGTTGATAAGCATGGGCACTTTGGAAGGGGGAAGGAAGAACAGGCCTGGCATCGTCCATTGAAAAATAGAACCTATATGCCAGAAGTTTTGGATGCCGGACTGAATATTACATATTCCAGATTCTTATGGCTGATCCACCAAAAGCAACTGCTCAACCCTAAATAACTTGCATCTCCATTCCTCCAAAGCAGCATTCCCCAAATTTAGGGTCACAGACCCAGTTTTATTGGGTCACCAAGTTGCCAGGACTTTATTCAGCTCAACTGAAGAAGGCAACAGGCTCTCAGCACCGTCAACCCTTTGATAACTTTTAAACACAGGGGACAAAAACTCTGACACAGCCACAAAATACAGCTGGTCTCAAGAAACAGCCACCTCACTAATGGTTAAAAAATATAAACCAGCACAAAAATGACAATTAGACAATCAACATAAACCACCATGTTCTGAACAGACACAAACTACTCAGTCCAGCACCAGGCATGATGGGACATATGGGCCATCACTATAATATTTTAGTATGAAGCCTTGTTTTGATCTGCTCCTGCCCTCCAGCATTTCAGTGGACAGTGAAAGTTTGTTATGAGGTAGTGAGAATCTTAACATTCATTCTCTCATTTTGATTATCCTGTGATGTACCTCTATAATGAAATAAGTAATATTTATATGCATTTTAAAATTCATGGTTGTGTTCTTTATCAGTTGTTTATACATGCAGATGTTATGGCATTGTTATGGCGTATTTTTGTAAGTTTGGGTCCCGGGGAGACACCAAAATTCTCGTCTGGGTCTTGAGGTGAAAAAGTTTGGGAACCTCTGCTCCAAAGCTAACTTTTTGGTTCTGGTGTCAACTTCCACAACAAACTGGTGGACTGGATGAGGACAGATCGCTGAGGTAAAATGCTGCCTAACATCTTTGAAAGCCAGGTTTGCCTTGGACCACCACTTAAAAGGAACAGAGTAAAGCAAGGTTGGAGATATACTTGCTTTTAACTACACTTTTGTGCAGGCATCCCTACGCATCATGGCTGCCTGCGTCCATTTGGAGCAATGGTTGTGCGCATCCTCAGAAATTAACACTACTCATAGACATCAGCAAATGTGTAGGTAAACTGCAAGTATATCTCTGGCCTAAGAGCATTGTGAAGAGCATCCAAGGTGCTTTATTTACTGTATGTATGAATTCAAAAAGTGAACACAAGAGGAGAGTGATGGTCTGTCAGGCACTGCAGTGACTGGATCAATCTGCATTCAAACAAGAATGAAGTGGTGAGACATGAAGTTAACAGGGAAGATGGTCGTTGACCTTTGAAAGCTGAATTGAGGTGATTCATGATCATGAATGATCTCTCAGGCGGCTGTCAGTCCAGATGGTTGGAGCAATGAGAGAAACCTGATCTACAGGTAACTCATGGGAAGATAGTTCATCTTGGAAGTAAGAGCTTTTTCTAATGTTCTACACTAGTCATGTGTCTTCATGTCTTCAAGGACTGTTGGAACCATTGTTCAAAGAATTTAAGTACAATTTTTACTCATTAAAACATTTTAATGTTGCTGCAGTTCAAACAATGGTAATTCTAACACAGGTCGCAGAAAACTTTGGAAAATAAAACAGTTCATGGTAGAAACGTCTAGGTGCATTCTGGATAAACCCTTGGCATATAAAAGGGTTCTCCATAGAGCCTTGTTCTTGTTAGCACCCTTAGAAGGTGGAAAGATTCTGGAAAGTACCCCCAGACATTGTTCTGGGTGGAACCATTACATCATAGAAGGGTTCTCTGTAGGATCTGGTTCAGGGTATAAGCCTTTGTGCTGGGTTCTAAGTAAAATGCTATGAAAAGGTTCCAGTGGGAATCTTTAACACCAGGACCCACAAAGGGCTATCCTATGGGGACAAGCCGAAGAACCCTTTATGGTTCTAGTTATCACCTTTATTTCTAAGAGTGTAACACAGAGACAGTGGTAATAATCATGGAGAGAAAAGGTGTTCCACTGCTGTGGTACAGGAGTCACCATCTTTGGCGGAGATTCAAGACCAGTGATTAATCAGATGAAATAAAAACAGAAGAGGAGGGAAGTGTGGAGGATGGAGCAGCTGTTGCCATGACATTTTCAATCCATTGATAGATCTCTGATTAAGAGTTTTGTGTTACATCAACACTGTACACCTTTTTACTTCTGCTGCAGTCGCTGAACTCGTACAAATGAAGATGTAGATGCACAATCACAGATATTTCGGATAGGTCAGATAGCAGCACTCCTGTTACGACAAAACCTCAGTCACCTTTGGAGGGGGGTAACCTATCTGATCCATACTACATCTGCTGTATGTGTCAGGTCTCCTTTCCTCCTCCTCTCCTCCTGCCCTCGTCACTCTGTCCTGATCCTCCCCCTGCTGTTAGCTGAGCGGGAGGCTGGAGGACTGCACGCCCTCTGCATGGCAAACAGTTCAAGGAGAGGAGGAGGAGGAGGTGAGACGCAGCACTGATGTAAGTGATTCCATTACAGGGCGTTGACACTGGCATTAGAGGCTATTGACACGGCCACAGGTATTAATAACATAATGAGGGTGTCAAACTGTCACAGTGGGCTTCGTTAACACAGTGTGTGGATGTCTAAGTGTGTGAATTTATGTGTGTGCGTGCGTGTGTGTGTGTGTGTGGTCTTCAAAGCTCTGCCCATTGCAAGAATGACAGAAGTAAGAGAGAGAGAGAGAAGGGATGTTTCGAGCTGCAGTAATTAGTTCATTAATCAATTAGTTGTCAACCATTAAATTAATCACCAATGAATTTGATAATCAATCACTGAGTCATCCTGTGAGAAAAAAATCCTAATTCTCTGATTTCAGCTTCTCAAATGTGAATATTTTCTGTTTTCTTTACTCCACTGTGACAGTAAACTGAATATCCATGGGTCTTTGGACAAAACACGACATTTGTCAATGTAAAGTTAAGCCCGTTATCCTTAAAACAAAAGCCCACTGCTCTGAAAATACACACCAGAATTGTAGTTCAGCGACTGCCTGCCTCACTACCGTCCAGACTGCATTAACATATCGCTCAATTTAACCGGTCTAAACATCTACGCCTTCTAAAAGATTATTAATGATTTCTTACAACTCATTAACAGACACTTAATAATTATTATATACTATAATAATTAAATAATTTGAATTCTGATTAACATGAAACGGGCAAACCGAGACAGTTATTCTAACCCAGAATAGAAATTCCTGAAGGAGAACACTACAGCTGCTGCACTGATGTCAGCTAACAGCTAGCATGTTTCCTTGATCTCTGATGACACATCATGTTCCTTTTGTGATATATTATAGTAAATATATTCTAGATTTCTCCTTTAATCACATTTTACTGCACGCTGACAACACAATGAGGACTAAAACAATTAGTCCAACAACAGAAAAATAAACAGCAACTAGTCTGATTATCAAAACAAGCATCAGCCTGATTATGGGCTGAGATGAGTGTTTGTTACCTTCTCTGGAAATCATCCAGTTGAATGCTCACTCAACCTTGAAAAACTACTGTACACGGTGTGTTGTTTCAAAGCAAAAAGCCTCATTAGGTAAGATCACCATGTCACTGCGTCAACTGTTGCTTATTTTGTAACCAGAGTGCATAAAAACAGCAGTCAAATGAAAAATAACATTTTGTCCTTTTATTTTGGTATAGCCTTTTCATTTTTACTCTTTATTTCCAAAAAGCCACTTTGTAATTTGGTTGACTCCTCTTTTTTCTGTGTTTATGTTTGAGTGGGTACGCTAAACAGAAGTTTAAGTTTGGAAGTCTGATTTTCTGATCATATTCTTGTTATATATCAAAATGTAAATAGAAATTGACACGAAAAAGGCAAAAAAAAAAGTTCTAGCCTCTTAAATGTGAATATTTGCTGAAACACTAAACCTTCTGAAATAGTAAACTAAAAATCTTTTGAGTTTTCAACTGTTGCTCGGGCAAAACAAGAAATTTAAATGTATTAAATGTATTTAAATGTAAACTCAAGCTCTTTCAGATGGTCTAAAAATATATATTTTCTGACATTTCAAAGACCAAATGATTAATAAAATAATCTTCACATTAATTCACAATGAAAAAACTGATCGTTGTTACTAGTTGCACATGATACTGAGTAGCTATATTGAGCATGATATCGATAATATTGTTCTCAGTGTCCAATGTTTCAGATGTCTGCACTAAATTTAATATCTTGTGCAATATTGCTTTTTATTACTTTCCAATATGATTGCCAATACTACTTTTCAAGTCTAGTTTCAATTATAGTTTATTTTACTTATTTCACTAAATTTGAAGGTGCTTTTTATTAATTTTAACTTTTATATTATTATTTTCTGGTTTTATATCTAGGAAATTGTTGTGATCATGATTTACTTGTTTTGATTACTAGTATGACCCAAATTTTTATCTCTTAATGATTTTATTATATTTTAAATCCTTGTGTCTCCTGTTTTAATTCTTCTTGTTTATCATAGTTTTATTGTTATTCTATTTGGCACGGTTTATCACTATCATGGATTACAGCTTTGATATGGCAAGCCTTTCTCAATGTAAAAAGAGTTTAATTTATTACGAGACTGATTGTGGATCTATTTTACGAGTGCATTTCTTGGTAAAGCCTCAGACTTTTAGCACAGATGACTGACTGACTTGTGCTGTCTGCTTTTGACGCAGTCTGAGCTGGCATGGGAAATCTAATCCTTGTCCCCAAAATTGCATCGTGTATCAGAGTGACACCAAAATAACCCAATGCAGGCATGGAAAAGAAAAAAAAAAAAAAAAAAAAAAAGCTGTGAGCTCTCAGCAGAAAGATTTGATGCACAAATGAGAGTCACAAAAATGAAGCCCTAATACTTCAAGTCAAGTCACCAAGTAAAAAAAACTGTTATCCTCACTTGGTTTGTAAGATTAAATCCAGCATTTTTTTTTGAGTGATGAACTGCAACACAGTGATTGTGTGTGACCTGATGGGTTCTCATTCAATGGCTCAATTACACACAAGACACACTGTCTAAAACTGCACGCTGTTTGTTGGATAAATACAAGTGGAGTAACAATACAGCCTTTTTGGATGAGAGCATCATTCTGCACGATATGACTGTCGTGCCAGTGCAGATTGCGTGCAGATTTCCTTTCACCATCACCTTTTATGTACACTGTGTTCATCAGCTCTCAACCTTCATTCGCTCTCAATGCCGTTCTGTGCTGCAGTCATGAACTATCATTTCTTTTTTCTAAAAATCCACATTTTATAAATCAGCTCCTCTCCTTTCGTGACTCCTCTGCCTCATTTCCAGTTAGCTGCCATCTCTCCTCTGTCAGTCCTATCAGTTCTCGCTCCTGATCTCCTGGCTCCTCCCTCCTCTTCCTCCTTTCTTTGCCTTTTTCTTCACTCATCTCATTCCTTTATCTTCTGCGTCGTCCTCTCTCTTAAACCCTCCTCTGTTTTACCTCCCTCTCCATATCTCTTTTCTTTCTTCCTACTCTCCCCGTCTATCTCTCTCTCCTTCTCTAGCTGGGGAGCCAGTGTGACTGCAGTGTGACCTACTTAGCAGTACTGCTGCTGCTGCTGCTAACTGGCATAGTTGAGAGTTGGCATAGTGATGTAGGCACCGGAGAGGCTCCCATGATGGGCACTGCCAACAGAAAGTCGCCAAGCACCACAAGATACAGAACAAGGCAAGAGTCATCCAACCACTCACCCTGCCTCTGTGTGTCTCCTGGACTGTCTAAAAAGCAGCAGCAGAAAATAAAGACCTTGGTTCCAAAAAGAGATATCCACCATTTTGAATGTTATGAGACAAATCAAAAAATACTGCATGGACCTGCAAATTAGATTGTTTCATTTAGGTTTGCATATTGTTAGATGCTATGAATGTAAACAGCAATCTGCTAGCCCCATTTGTACGTCCATCTGTAAGTAGCAATCTTAATTCAATCACTCTGGCAATCACAGCAGTGCTAACTGCACATGTCCTTATTCATCCCAAACAGCTTCAGCACTGACAAATAGTTGCTTCTGATATGAGACATACAGCAGTGTACAAGGCCTCACTCTGTTCACTGAGGATTTTTCCTAGAAAAAGGTTTACCAGAAACTGGGTGCTTGGAAAAGAAAATGTAAAAGCTTTCAAAAACTGACTAGGAGTTGAATCACAAATAAGCAAAAGAACAAATTAGTTGATAATAATAATACCTATCTGAATCATCAATCATTCATTCAGCCTGCTGTTGTGTTCATTCTGTCTCTGATGTTTTTCAATTACAATTTAAAATGCCAGTTCAAAAGTTGCTATGTTCCTGTGTAGATCAACTTACAACAACTTTTAAAGTTGTGTCCCTTTGTTTCTGATGTATTAAAATTTGAAAGGACGCAGTAAACTCACCGTCAGCACGTCCAGGAGTTTCACATTATTTTTTCCCCGATAATGCTATGTAAAGGATATGTAGAGCGAGCCGGTCACTATAGAGAAATAAACCCTGACAGGGTGATGCAGGACCCCGATGTGAAGCGGAGGGGTCCTGCATCACCCTGAAGGGTGTTACATGGCAATTAGGGCTGGGATATGTTGACACTTCTCAAAATTTGACATAATGAACTGTGCTACTTTCAAGTCCAGCAACGGCTCCTCAGGTGCTCAGAGGTGCTGTCCCTGCGATCGACTGGTCCGAAAAGTGTGGTTTGATGTACAGCTGCATCTCGCAAGACGGGGGAGAGAAGGCAATCCGAGACTTGACAAAGAGATATTCCATTTTTTTCTGATGGAGCAACAGAAAATTAACGATTTCTTGCCGCAGGTGTAAACGTCTTTCTGCGGATTGATATGACAGGACGTGATCCGCCAGAGTCGATCAGAAGCGTCCATAGCAATGGTCTGCTATTCACAGCAACGTCTGCTATACAGAAATAACAGACCTTAGAATGTTGTAATTGACCAATCAGGATCGAGCATTTGACAGTGCTATGTAATAAATTGTGATAATGAGTGTGACGATATGACGATAATATATAATCATATTTGAGTTTTCAATATTTCTTCTGGTTTTAACTCAGGATTACCCACAAAGCCACCTTCCTTACAGAGGAAGAGGCTAGGCCGGTGTTCTGTTGATTTAAGCTGTCTTGTCAAAAAATGCTACTGTAGTGCAAATAAATAGCAGAGTAACCCTAATCCTAACCCAGAGAACTGCTACATCTTGATAGGCAGCACATATTGACAGAACACCAGTAACATTCGTGCAGTTCAAGTACAGTTAGGCCGTGGGTGTTTAGGTCGACTCCAGAAGCCAAAGTACCAGTACCAACTCCACTTTGAAAATACTCCACTCCAAGTGAAAGTTCTGCACTCTAAACATTACTGAGGTAAAAGTATTATAACAAAATATATTTCAAGTATCAAAAGTAAAAGTAGTCATTGTGCAGTACACTGGTCCTGGTCAGTGTTTGACTATTAAATATGATGTTGATGATGTTGATGATGATGTTTTTGGATTAATATCACTGCTGTATTAATTAGTGTTGCATTTTACTGCTGTTTATGTTTAGATTGTAAAATACATGATTACAACCATAATTACAACCACATAATGTTGAAAACAAGTTTAACTCTACAATTCAAACTCACTACACTGAAAACCTAACAACATCACTGCCAGGTATCAAGGAAGATGACGTTTTCATTCTTGCCACTACAAAGCACACTAACCATCTAATTTGCTGAACAAATTGAGGATGTGAGCAAGCTAACTCTACCTTGTTTTTAGAAATGTGTTATGTATGATTTTGGAATGAAATCCAGACTAATGAGAAGAGTTCAGTCAGAGTTGAGCAAGTTGTTAATCAGAGTGTCCTAATATTCAGACCTGAATTTCAGAAACTCTCCAGTAACTTTCTGACACTCACTGTTTGTCCCTTTGGGCACCAAATTGTCTAAAACAAAAACTATGCAGCCACTTTTTGACCCAGGTCTGTTTGTTTCTCTCGGTTCACACAAACCACAGCAGCACCGCACAAGCAGCACAAAGACATGAGGGTTCATCAGAAAGAGAAAAACAAGGAACTCTTCAACTGTTTTGTTGTTTTCCTGTATAATTTCTCCACATAGGCCTATACTGTATGCACGCTGCCTTTACAAAAACACCAGTTAAACCCAGAGGGGGATTAATAACCTTCGAGTATAAACACAGAAAAACACTGCATGATTCTGCGTCACCCAAATCATTGTGGGAAACCCGGGCATTGTGTAAATGACACAGGAGACGTTGCTGAGTTGTGTTTTCTCACGCTGCAGCTTGTCAGTCACAGTTAACAGTCGAGGCACAATTTCATTCATTTCAATTGAAACCCAGAAGAAACTGCACACAGTGTAGATTTACAGGATGATGTTTGCCAGTTGTGTCTGTATGTTTACATAGACAATATTGCTTCAATACGACTGTAATCATTCTGATTAGAAATTCCAAATAAACTACAACAAGGAGTATTTATTTAGTTATGAAACCGTCTCAGTTTATTACCGACACCTCTATATGACGTACATAAGCAAAGGAGACATCGCCGAGAAGACTGGATATTTCCATATAGGTATTCTTAATGGCTGCCACTGGGTCGGATTTTCCTTAAAATAAAATGAAACAGGCCGTTTTTAAATTTTCCAAGACAAAGTTACAGTGAGTTCCATGAAGTAGGAGGAGATTTTTATTTAGATTTTACTTCTTACTTCCTCTTTATATTTTGTGGTTACTGCAGTGGAAACACTACCACTTTTGTCCACAGGGCCTCCAAAATCAACAAAATATGAAGCTCCTTGTAGTAACTTTAACTGTTTAGATGGACACTAAATAAAGTGTTCATTCAGTTAATAATGTGTGTTTACATGCCCCAATGTATTAATCAGAATATAATTTTTTGACATGTGCAAAGAGGTTCTGCTGTCTAATCTGCCAGAAACATAACAGGAGTAGAAAAAGTGACTCTGGTTTGCCAACTACCAGTAAACAAAGAAAAAGAAATGTTTGAAGATGGACCCACATCGTGGGAACAATATTAGCATATTTAAATCTTTTAAGGGTTTCTAACAGAAAATTTGTATCTGCTACTGACCACTACCACTATGTGCTTTGCTACTGCCATGATTCTTTCCCCTCTGGAAACTTGTTTGTGACATGTCCCCTACTTGAAGACATGTGAAGGAAGAACATATTTATTCCAACCAGAGAGAACCAGAGAATCGAATTAATATCGCAATTTCAAGTTTTCATTACAATCCACTCAGATTGGGCAGTCTCTTTCAATTGATGTGTTTACATGAGGCATTTTTATTCTGATTGGGCTGTTATTCTGATTATTTGTGAAATATTAGGGACCATGTAAATGCAACTTGTGTTCATGCATGTGTGTGTACACGATTGTTAAAGACTACACATGCGTGCATATTTATGTGGTGATAAAGTTCATTTTCCTGCAAATTCCTCTGTTTGCTTTCTGGCAGGATTCTATGACCTCCTCCAGATGTTGTGCTAATGAGCTGGGAGATTAGTGCCACCTTGCCGTACCATGTACATTAATTTAGAGTAACAAAACTCTTTGTTTGTTTTTCCTCTTGGTAACCACACAGACTTTTTTATGATGCTGCAGTCTAGTTCCTTTTTCCCTTCCTATTTTCAACATTTGTGGAAACCATTTTCATTAATTTTTTGGATCTCTGCACTCCCTACCTCTGCAAATGCCTGGTGCAATCACCTCTACGCACAGTCCTGTGCAGTGCAATTTAGTGGAGCAGAACAATATGTAAGATGGTCCAATTATCCATCTACACGGCCAAGTCATCAGAGACGTTTTATGAAAACAACCGCAGATCGTTCCTCCATTATGCGTCATTCTAATGATCAGCCGTTCTGCAGACATTCATATGTGCATTAGAAGTAGAGGCACTTGCATGATTGCACCGCACACACACATACAGAGGGAGGAGGGTGGAAGAAGACGGGAATGAGCGTATCTCATTTTGCAAATTTGCACATTAGATTCTGCAGGAAAAAGAGAAGTATTTATCCAGAGCATACACATAAATCAGTGTGGACATGCTACTGTACCCCTATGCCTATATGTGCCTGTGAATGTAAAACATTAGTCATTATTTTTAGACACTTACTACATATATGAACAGGACTGTAAGCAGATATCACTCGAGTAGAAATGCACTTTTACATGAGAGTCGAGTTATCACGCCTCAGTGCCTCCAGCTCAGGCTCCACTCCCTGCATGCCTGGTTTCCTCACGCAGGACTGACTGTCACTATCCATCTATATACCCATTATGCAGGACCCCGCACAGAGCTCCTCTTTTCACTTGCCTGATTAAAACGGGATAATTAGCGCAACGGGAAAACAGGGTTCAAATGTTGGGAGCTGCGACACATACACACAGTTCAATTTTACTATAAAGGGTGTGCGCAGCATATAATTGGTCGTGTGTAACCTCTGGCTACACACTTTTCTCTCAAGAGAGGAGAGTATGCCCTGTGACTCTAATGAAGGTCTGATCAGGTTCTGTCAGTTTTCTATTTGGACATGATGGACTGTAGCCGAGGTGGTCCGGGGACACTCTGGAGACACCTGGCTCTTGATGAATCATTAGCTTGGAGCATGATTGGCTCTGTAGGAGTGATGTCGCCACACAAAAAGAGAGCTCTCTGAATTAAAAAGGAGCTTTCTAGTCGGCAGCGGTCCTCTCTAAAACAGCAAAGGTATAAGTCAGCCGCAGTGGCGAGGCATTTCAGGACAAAGGAAGGTTGGCGAGGGAGAAGCAAAGAGTGAGAATTGATCAAAAACGGCAGGTGAAAAGGAATGCGAAGTCATGTTGCTATAGCAACTGGCCATGCAGCCGAGGATAAAGGCTGGAGTTGCATGCAGTCCCTTTTTCTCCATCTCTCCCTCCCTCTCTCCGTCTCTCTCATCACAGATACACGAGCAGAGCCGCCGCTTGACCATCTGAGCAGCTTCCTTATGCTCTCGGTGAAACAGATAACACGTCAAGTATACTGTCCATCTGACTGTGTCATTTCACATTTACTCAGGAGGGAGGGGTGTGGGGGACACTTTTAATCCCGCTACGAGGTTTTTCCTGTTGCCAAAGCCTGAGTGTGCGATCCATTCCAGGATGGATCACATGCTAACCTGCCCATTTGTATGCATGAGACAATGTTGCTGCCTATATCATTTCTAGAGGCAAGTGCCTGCGTTGTTGAATAATGGAGCCAGGAAGACTGCTGGTTGCTACAGCAGCAGTGAAGATCAGAGAAATATTTTCACTGCGGCAATGTGTACCTGTTGGGTGGATAATAATAACACTACAGTACTGACACAGCTAATTAGGGATGTCATGATTCTCCAAGTCCATGATTTGATTTGACCTTAGATTTTAAGATTGAAATTTGTTTTGATTTAAACATTTTTCAGTTATTAGACTATTGAGTTCTCACCTGCAAAAAAAACAACAGCCCCGCTTTAGAGAAGGTGGCCTTGTAGGTAACCTGAACCCTGATATGTGACATTGAATAGAGGGTTTGTTGAGGGCAGTCAGTCTCTCCTGGTGCCAGCATGTTGCTGCAGTCACAGAAAAGTGCGTCATGCTGTAAGGGGTAGTTAAACTTACTACAGTGAGTTTTTATCTGGTTATGAGACAGTCTCAATGTAATACTGATGCCATATGACCCACATAAGCAAAGAGGACCATCAGCAAAAACATTGCCTGTCTCGATATAGTTGTTCTTGATGCCTGTCACCAGACTGGCGTGCAAAAGATAACTGGTCAATCCTGCTTTTGATTTCGATTATTGAAAATGAAAGCTCATTTTGATCGATTCTCGACTTGGAATTGAAATTATGACACCCCTACTGGAGATGAATCTAATGACCAATCCAATCCAATTTCTGAATCAAGGCCCTATACTGTACTGACATGAGGCATTCATCGAGTACCAGACTCATGTCATTCATCCGTATTCAGAACTTAATGAGTTTGCCAGATGTTTTGTCAACACTGCGCTAAGCAATGCAAATTGAAAGCTGAAGAGCGCTTTCCATTTCTAGCCTGCAGTTACGTGTAAGTAAGGGGAAGCATTCTAAATTACTTCATTACATTACAGCTGAAAGTACTAGCCACCTCGCTCATGGTGTAGCAATAAACCAGCACAAAAATGACAATTACCAACATAAGCCACCATGAACCACCATGTTCTGAACACATGACAAACACAGAACAGTGCTTCATAACCAGTGACTTAAAGTAGCAAACATAAATTCTTAGCAATGCATCATGGGAAATGCGTGCCGCTCTCAGTATTATTTGCAGCCATAATCCTACAGCACCTCACAATGGTTGGAAGATGCCACCAGGATTGTTAGGAAGGAGAAAATAGTTGAATACTAGTAGCCACGATGCAAAATACAATATTCTTTATTTTAACAGCGCTTCCACCTTTGTTTTGATGAAACGTTGGTAAAATAAAGAATATTGTCTTGCATCATGACACGAGTGTGCAACTATTTCTCTCCCGCAACTTGGAGGTGTATTAAGTGTTAAGTTACATTACACAATCTAAACAATCTTTCCAGATGAGTTAAATTAGGATTAGATGTGCATCAGCATCAACTGAAACAGGACTTTTCACAAAACACTGTTCAGCATGTAATTGCACGTAATACCAATAATAATAATAATAATTCTAATAATAATAATAATAAAGAAAAAAGAGCACTGGTATCGGTATAGTATTGGTACCAGCAGATATCCAAATTCAGGTATCAGATCTGAACAGAATAAAAGTGGATCTGCACATCTATACTAGAAATAACTAACTACTGTAGTACAATAATTGTTTGTTCTATGGACCAAACTGTCTTTGCATGCACGTGGCTGGAGAGCTGTTTCAGTGAATGAGCCTTGAGTGAATTTGGGCCTACCAGAAGTCAAACATTTAGATTTAGTAACCCTGGAGGCTGCAGAGATGTTTGCGTAACATTTTGTTTGATGCCATCTGTGTCCATATTTACGAGTTGAAAGAGGAGCAGCCGCATAAGCAGTGAGGCTGCATTAATGGCTGAGGCTGTGGGCTCCTTAACGAACAAGTATATGTTCACAGACTCAACATGTAGCGGACTGTTACCTAGTACGGAAGTGTTAATGTATAGCCTCCTGCACTAAAATCCCAAATATGAATCTGATGGCCTCATTCAGTCAGACATGGTTTGGCCACCCATGTACCATTAGGCCTGTCAGGCCTTCAGGCCCCAAACATACCAAACACAGATGATTATTCCCTGTTGCTTCCTCCTCTGAAACAGAGGATGACAGCTGCCATAGAGGCAAAAAAACAAAGCCATAGGCACACTTTTTAACTCTTTTTCTCTGTCTGTCTGAAGAGTGAAAGCAGGGGGCAGTCACTAATTCAGTGTTCCCTCAAAACAAATATTCATCTCTTCACTTCTTTCTGTGTGATCAAAAGATACTTCAATCCATCCACATAAAAAGCTCAGAGCAAGTTCAAAGATCGGTGAAAAACAAGTGCCCACTGCATAAAAAGCCACAAAGCAGTGCACGGACCTGAGCATGCCGCATAAACACCAACCTGTTCTTATTACTGAGGTAATTGACTAAGCTGACCTGGCAGCCATCTTGTTTAGAGACATCTGCTGAGGAATCCTTTGATGTGCCTGAGCAGTGATGGCAGCCCCCCCATCCCATGAGCCCCTCTGTTTCTTTCTCCCTGCACATTGTGCCTCCCAAATATCAAAGGCTCCTTCGCTCCTCCCTCTGCACCATCAACAGTAATGAAATTAAGCGAATGTGTGACAAGCTGCAGCAATCACGTCCAAGAGGAGTCCGAACCGAACGCCTGGGACGCGATGAGAACAAGTGGTGAAAAACGAAAAAGGAATTATTCCAAAATCAAAGAGTTTGTTCAGTCAGTAGCTTTAGAGTAGGTTGCATCAACAAAGATTAATTTAAAGATCAATTCTAATCAGAGTTTAACAAAACTAGGCTTAACATGAGTAAATCCAGATTGAAAATTTTACAGAGCTTTGTTGCACTAAAAACTAATCTCCGTAAATCCAACTTTATTTATGTAAACAAAATAAAATAGAGATTAATCAGGATAGAGATGTTTGTTTACCTAAATTAGAATAAATAAATAAATGAATAATGAATCTGAGTCCTGTTGGGACCTAGTAACCTCAGTATTAAAAAAGGGGTGAAAACAGTTATCTTTCAGCTGCTCTGTATTCCTGAACAAAACTTTACATTGTTTGCTAGCTAGCTAGAAAGTTAACAAAATGTTACACTGTTTGTTAGCTATCTAAAAAGTCAACACAATGTTACATTACTTGTTCGCTAGCTAGGAAGTTACCAAAAATTTTGATCGTTTGCTAGATAGTGAGAGGGTTAAACAAAATGAAGGAATACATGTTTGTTAGGGAGCTGCTTGCAAGCAAGTAGAAAGTTAACAAATGTTGACACTGTTTTGTTGCTAGCTAGAAAGTTAACAAAACTTAACATTGCTCACTAGTTAGCTCAGAAGTTAGCCTAGTAAGCCTACTCCTGATGGCTAAACAGAGAAGCTCTAATTTCTTACCCTTTAAAAAAAACTTGTTGGCAGAATTAATGGAGCAAGATAGCAATTAAATATAATAATAATAATAATAATAATAATAATAATAATAATAATGATAATGATAATAGACTATTTTAATGGATCAACTGGATGAAAGAAAGAGGAGACACATCATAAAACTCACTTAGTTTCAGTCTGTCCCCATAACTTTCTTCCATGATCTTGATTATTTAGCTGAATCCATCTAAAATAAAATAGCCATTTTAAAGTTAAGCCTCCGAAGTTGTAAGTTTTAAGTTATATAAAACACTGAATCACATTTTAAATTGGAGTTTAAAGTTTTGGTGCAACAGAATTAAATTTATTATTGGTTAAGAGTAAAAACTAGACTGAGGTTTAAAGAGGGGCTTAAATTTACTTAATGTTAAGCTAGTTTTAAAGTTCGGTGCAACACAATTTAATAGTTAAACCATGATTTAAAGTTAAAAAATAAATAAAAATTAGTTTAAAAAATTATCGTTCTTTCTGCAACCCAGCCGTAGTCTAACAAACCAATCTCACAAGGATGAACACATTACTTTTTGTTAACACAGCACAATCATTAGCAACTCTGATTACTCTTAGTTGACTGGGCAGCAGAGAAGTCTTGAGGCAAGGCCCTGCTGTGATACAGAGCTGCTGAGCCAAGGTCCTGGGTTGTGCTAAGCTAAAAAACTAGCGGTCTGATGACCAATCTGCTAGGCAGCTGCAGAGTAGGAGGATGAGGGGATTAGGATGTGTTAGGTTTATAATTCTAGACATCCTGGACGAAGATGACAGGGTGGGAAAGGAAGAAGACGATAGACAGCAAATCGGAGGGATCAGCAGTGTGTAAGTAGAGGTCCAGGGATTACTGGATGGAGGTCACGGAGAGCTCTCGCTCTCACAGACGGGAGCATACATGTAAAAAATCTTTTTCTTAGAGACGGACATGGAGCATGGAGCAAATGGACAGAGATCTGAGGGCAAAGACTTGACTTGACAGCTCTCGAGAAATGAAAAAAATATAAAATGTGAAGCACCAGTGGCGAGGGCTTTCTGTTTTAAGCATTCATAGAATATATGAAAACCTTCAGCTGATGGATCATGAATTATAAGGCAAAATCGGAGAACATAAGGGCTTCTATTTTAAGATGATGGGGGCTTTTATATCCCTTAGCAGAAGTCTAAAGATGCATTATTGAATAATAAAAACCATAAAGGCCATAAGACCAGAATAACTGCATTCATTAGGGGAGTACAATGATGGAAAGTGATGATGGAAAGTGTCGCTACCATTATTTCAATGGTGCAGCATGAAGATGCTCAAGAAAAGACAGCATCTATTCAAATCAGCCTTGGAGAATAAATGTATGACAGATGAACGCTGTCATCTGAGAGATGTGCTGAAATATTTCACTGGAGTTAAAATAAGATGCAAACTACAACCAGTGTGACTGAATGTGAGGCTCATCTAACGTTTCCCATCTTCTTTGTTCCAATCAAGAGGCCTGTTGAGTGATGAGACACAAACAACTCAAGTTATTTTGATCCACATAGCTCCAAATTCCATAAAATATCTTTCAGACAGACGATGTCAAGTCAGACAAATGACCGATGAATATCAGATATAAATAATAGATATTAACAATAAACTTCAGTACAAGCACAGCACTGACCGTGTCTGTTTCCTATCGCTTGTGGCATATTAATCAATTATCATGATTAGGAGTGTTTGTGTTGGATTAGTGGGTTAAACATGTGTTAGGTGGATTTTCATCAAACCTTCAGCTACAGTACACAACATGTTATCAAAGCAGCCACAATTGATTTTCTTTGGTGACTTGGGGGCAGCAGAACAAGCTGCAAATACAACATTGACATTTTTTCACCTTGTAAAGCTGTTGTGACAACATGTTAGCAAACAGCTGCCAATTTAAACGTCCATCAGATACAAGTAGTGAATGCAGAAACATTAACATTAAATAAGAGTCATGTCTCTGTCATCCTGGTAGATACAAATTGAATATTTTCTTTCTTTGTATCCCTGTTTTGGTCTCCACCAACTCCCAAGTTAAGTATCTTGTTCTTTAGCTGCTGAATACTCTGCTGTGCTCACCAGCTAGTTACTAACTGTATCTGTCATCTATCTGATGCTGGGCAGGTAGCGTGGACTGAGATTTTTCAAGCTTTATTGCTGAAAGGCACATGGAAGAAGTGAGCCTTCAGGACTTTCTGTCAGGAAACCCTATTTGGCAGAAATCCTGCTCTCAACAAGCTTTCTGCCAGAAAGCCCAAAAGTCTTTTTACCAGGAAGGCATTTCTGGCAGAAAGGCCGAGGAAGTCAGGTGACATAGGGCTTGGCAATATGCTTATAAATAATATCTTGATATTTTTAGGTTGTTTCGTGATATACGATATATATCTTGATTTACATATTTTCTCGAAAATAATAGACTGTAAATTCTCAAATAGTGCAAACATATGATGATTATTTGTATTAATTACAAAATATTATTGAAATATCACCAGTAATGTGGATATAATGACTAAGCGTGTAAAGGCAAATGATAGAACAGCTAGAACAGTTCAATAACTTCAGAGAATTACATCAATTCATGTAATGCAGCCTATAAAATCAGGAAAAGAAAACACTGACTTATTATTTTTAGTTTTTTGTTTGTTTGTTTGTTTGTTTTCAGTATTCTCCCACAGTTTGGTTAGGTTTAGCCAACAGAAGTAGGCTACTTGGTTAGGTTTGGGCACCAAAACTACTTAGTTAGATTTAGGAAAAGAGGATTTCTGGCAGAAAGATTTCTCTGCCCCTGAAGGCTAACTTCCCCCATGTGCTGATGAAAGCTGTGAGCGGGAGCCTAAACAGTGAAGCCGTGGGCCATAAAACAAGAACAATGAACTTAAAGGCACTAAAATGCTCCGTGGAGCTGAGCGGAACTGCAGAGTCAGGTGATAATTCTCTATGTGTTGCTACTGAGTGACCGCTTTATGACCCTTAATGTTAATATACATGATTTGTGCAACTTTGATAAAATACAAGTATTAAAAACATCAACTCAGAGGCAAATCAGAGGTACAAATATGACAAATAGTAAAATTCAATCTCATCAAATACCCCAGAAATTAATAAAACTTCTGTAAATTGGGAATCCATAGAGACAGAATATCCTCTAATCCTGCTCACTAAACATAAAACATCAAACGCTGAGAGTGCCTGGAGAAATCCTCTGTATTTACGCTGCGGCACATACCACACCAATCCCAGAGCTCTCCAGTTAAGTTGCTCCATTTCCTATGTGACAATGGCTAAATGGGTTCCTATTGAGGGCCGAGATGGGACACGGGGCAAGTGGCACAGCTCTCCGCCGCCTGTGGAGGAGCCCGACTGACAGATGGTTTATTTCCATTTGCTGAGGATGCTGATAGGCTCTCTGGGCCGTGGCGAAATGGGAAATACTATTCATACAGGCATATCAGCCCCAGACACTTGCCTGGCTGAGAGTTATGCAGACATGTCAACTACGCTGTCGTCAAAGAGAAAGAAAGGGACAGATAGACAGGCAGAGACAGGGAGGGAGGGGGTGAGACACAGAGAGGTGTTGTAGCACCGTGAGCTAAGTGGTCAGCCTAGCCAAAGGCGACAGTATACTCAGGGGAGCGGTGCATGAAACCCATACCTACAGACATAAATATTTGATTGTGAGATAATACTTCACATCTATATGTCCACTCAGCTGGGCTGTGTTTAAGTGGAGAGCTGAAAGGCAATGATTGAATGAGATGGTATGGAGTGGCTGCTGTTGGGTGTGTGAGAGGCATTTGATTGCGAGTGAGAGAGATGAATTTATGTAAAATGTTTAGAGATGCACCTGAAATATGCATGTAAGTGGTTTATAAGTATAATAAATTATTAAATGAACTGAAATCATATTGCCTGGGTGCAGACCTTCGAATCCACCCACTCGAACGACTGATTCTCTGGTCTGGCATCATGACATGTAAGAGTGGTGAGGGCTAATAGTTAGCCAATCAGCACCATGAGATGGGATGAACACACTGCTGTGCGACCAAGGAGGAGTATTAACTATGCAATAATGGTCAGCGCTATAGACGAGACAGACCCTGCTACTGAGGCTGTTTTAAAGCCCCTTTTCCACACTCTGTGCCAGCTTGTCTTGACTCGGCACATCAACCCAGCGCAGCAGGTATTTTCTTACTTTTAAACTAGTTGACTAGTCTAAATTAAAAATTCCATTTATTCTGCACTGAAATTAGTCACCGGGAACATCCCTTAACATAATGCATGTTAGCTGAAGTATAAAAAGTTTGGTTATGTAACACCCTGAAGTATTAGTGTTTGATGCTGTCATGGTACTGCTCCTATGACAACACATACAGCAGGGTGTGTGTGTGTGTGTGTTAAATGAAGCAATAATCACAGACGCTATTAGCCAATAACAGCAGTACCAATCACAATCTGTCTACCTCTGCACGGCCTCTTCCATCTTCCCTTTAATGTCTGTTTGATCCCCAACAAAAGACACTGTCATCAAATGACACTATGACATGAAAGACAAGACTGTGGGTACACACACGCACTACAGCTCTTAAGACATCAAACAGCTGTAGAAGCATAGACTGTTTAACAAATCTGACCATTTAGTTGATGATAACTAATCAGTTTGTTTTGTGTGTGTTTTATAGAATTAGCCGTCTGCAGTTTGTTCAGGCAAAAGGGGGGAAAAGTGTTCTCTTTCTACAATGAATGACTATTTTCCCAAACAGCTCCACTGATAGCCCTGCCATTGAAAATGTTCAAATTATAGTGTTGCTCTTTGTGTCCCGGTCATAATGGCCCTAATCCAGTAACGTCCTTGTACATTTATCTGTCACTTCAAGCAATGTGTAAAGGGGAAACAGGATAAAGGGGTATGTTATTAACTAATGTAACAGTTTATTTGACTATAAATATAGATTAACATTGGCATGATATACCTGTTGATCACATTTATGCTAGTCATGAAATCGGAAATTTATTTTCGGCCTTGAAGTAAAGAAGACATCGATTTCTGTAGAAAAAGCAGGCCTCAAATCACCCCGTGGACATTTAAAATGAAGTCAAAAACAACACAAGCGAGGCTGATGATAGAAGTGCCTCTGAAGCTCCCCACTGTTCTCTGCATTATAAGCCTTGGAAAGAGACATTTCATTATGCTTCCACCCACATTCTCTCTGCAAAACCCCTGCCAAACGATTTTCGCTAAAAAACCTTAATATCCTCTAATGACACTCTGGGTACCCTAATGGCCAGGAACTAACAGGAAAACTGGAAAAACAGAAAAAGCTAAAACTTCATCACCGGCTCTGGCCATTTCATCATTAAAGCCAAAATTACAAATGGACCATTGGGCTTTAATGTGGTCAATCACGCAAATGGGGAGATTTATAGTCGGTGTCGGCCTTTACAGGACAGTGGCATCTGGACAGAAGGTTGTGGCAATGAACGAGAAGCTCTGTGTCTGTAAAATATCAGTTTTCATCAGTGGAAACATCCCTATCAATTAGATTACTGTGGTTAAGGCCAGTGAGCTACTTTGCCATCATACTGCATTTTTACTCAATCAAACCTTAGGCCAGGTACAGCTGACTTGGTCCAAATAATGATTATTTTCATTATGGATTAATCTGTTGTGCATTTTCTGAAATAAATGACTAGTTGTTTGGGGCATGAAATGTTTTGTCCTCGACCCAAAGATATTCTGTTTACTGTATAGAGGACTAATGAAACAAGAAAATATTCACATTTGAGAATATTCCAAATGACTCATAACAATTAATCTGTTAATCAATTAGTTGTCAGCTGTGAATTTCCAACTTTGTTAATGCATTGTTAATGTAATTACCAACCATAATCTATGCACTAGGGTACTAGTGGTGGGTAATATGGATAAAATCCTATATCAGGGTATTGTGTCATTAAACATCCCAATATATATTATGATATAATACACTTTCTGAAACTAATGAACACATTTATAAAGGTTGAAGTAACCAAACAGGAATATCTATTTCAAAGTAAATACCTGAGAAAATAATCTAAATATTTCAGCTAATCTATGCAAAATTCAGTATTTCCATATTAGAGTCCTGGCCATTTGATTTTCAAAATGACACACGACTTGCTGATTTTCTCCATTTTTAAAATATCATTTTAAGTTGAATATTAGAGATGCATGATATTTTCCTACTCATTCTAGCCGATACTGATGCTGATTCCAACATCTGCAATTTTTTTTCTACCTAATGTCAGAGAACATCAAATCTCACTTGTTGTGGAATTAACATGGTATTCTGCCTACTCTGATTGTGATGGTCTACTTGCAGATGCAGATATAAAACACAATGCTTTTTAAAATAAAATATGCTACTTTTCAAAATAAAGTTTAATACTTTTCAAAAAAAATACAATGCTTTTCAAAATGTACGAATTAACTGTACAAAATAAGAAAACTACTGTGGACACTGTCTTATTCTCTTTCTTCTTCACTAATTCCTCTCAATAATCAGGATGACTGTACTCGCAATGGCCAATTAAATTTGTAGTGTTGAAAGTGGTATGGCAGAGATATAAGCATTTCGAGCTGATGCCAGTATTTCATTTTAACCTCTTTATCTGCAGGTACTGATGAGGTTGCAATAATAATGTGCATCCCTATTGACTATCTTTGATTTTTGGACTGTCGGTTCGAACAAAACATTGGAGGATATCACCTGGGACTCTCAGGACCAGTGATCTGCATTTTTTATATGATTTACAAATTATCTCTAAATTATTTCTCCTCAATTCAAAGATAATTGTTTGATGGCATACCTTCCACCCATGCTTGGTAGCTATTTTATGGTGGACATGACCAACATGAGGACAAAATCAAAATACTGTACTCTCACTTACTTTCTTCACTGATCAAGAAAAACTAATTTCAGAGTACTGTACGAATCTGTAATGAAGTGAAGAGAAAATCATTTGAATTGCTTTTATTTTTCATTTTTTCTCCAATGTATTCCTGCTTCTCCATGCACTCCCACTGCTTTTAAGAGTTGCCTCATTACTTTAACTTGTTCCCTTCACTGTACCAGTAATTAATCAGTGGCAACTTTTTTCATCATCTAAGCTATAACATTTGCATGATCTGAACTTCAATCTGTGCATTGAAGATCTTATGCAAAAGCATGATGTTGGTGCCGTGCCCATCTGCCTCATTAGCAATTCCAGTCTATCCCAACCATTATGCGTGGATTGTGTGTGTGTGTGTAGCGAGCCCACTGGTGTACTGCCGGCCAGAATTAGAGTCCTGGCGATGAAGCAGACTGTGAGGGATTGATCCCCCTCTGTGCCCCTCCCCCACCTCCCTCCACTGCCCAATTACAAGACTGTGTTTGATTTTCGTCCAAAGCTGCCAGGCTCCGTTTCTTGGTTCTACAGAAACCTCCACCGCTGGCCTCACAGTCGCCTCGCACGGTCCCTCTGCCCACTCATACCCAACAATTAGGCCGCTTTCTAGTGTAAAGCGCAGCAATCCCACAATGCCATGCTGTACAACAGAGGATCCTCCCACGCACGCACATATACACACACACTGGGGTTTCCATTGCTGAAAATGTACGTCCACATCGCCCCACCCCTCTGAACAAACACACACACACACGATAATGAGCTTCTCGGCTGCTGCTGGCCGACTTCTTTCAGTCCAGCCAATAAGAGCTGCTGTTATTTGTTTTGCCAATATTAGCATGCACATACATTAAATAAGATCACACACTAATGTTTGAGTCACAGAATACACACACATGCTCAGGGCCAAGCGCACACGTGACGGCAGGCGCGTACTGGATAACAACGACTCTTCAGAAGAAAGAAAAAAACTATTTTTCTGCTGGCTGGTGGTTACCTAGGCAATTAAAGATGGAGCTGAGAGGATTGTTTAAACTTCCTCAGAGACGGAGGAGAGAGTGCCGTGACGCAGAGGCAGCGTGTGAGCTTGAAAAGAGAGAAACGTGACTTCTTTTCTCTGCTCTTTAAGAAACGCTAATGATTTATCCGCCAGGGAAGTTCCCCAACTTAAATGCTTTATATTCCAGGTTTTCTACACCTTTTCCAAAGTCAGATTGAAGCATTTTTCAAGGTGTATTTTCAAGCTTTTCCAGCACCTTACAGCTGTGTTAAATTATATATTTCTTTACATGTATCCACTCAAAATGATTATTTCACTTCTTCTATTGTACATTGAATTAAATGATGAGACTAAGAAACAAGATGTAGCATCGTAAGTATCAATATTGTAGGGACTGATCTACCCACCCCTAATTTTCAGTTGTGGGAATGAACGGTACCGCTAACATTATTAGCTGTCGTTTAAAGGCAGCTTGAGCTGTATTGCATATTCCACAAATGAATGAGCCATGACTGACGTGCAAGTATTACCATATTGTATCATCCTCAATCCCTACCTGAATTTGCTGGCTAAACAAAGTTATAGCCAACTTTAGCATGACGTTCTTTTAATCAAAAATTCCCTACTACAGCTTTAAGGCATAATATGCAACTTTCTTTAAAAAAAATGTATGAACTCATATAAACATAATCCCTTTCAATCATCAGAAGTGTGTGGTGATGGTTGTATCTGCCCTCTGTCTGTATTTTTACTTATTTTCTCATTATTTTGATGTGCTTGGGTCACTTATTGATGCTCTGGGAATGAGTCTCAACAATACAAATATCTTTCTGGTGCATTTACAAAAGGCTCAGACAAATCCGACTGATTCCACCTTCAGCAAAACCTTTTTTGTGGCAGACTCAGAGCGAGGTATGAGCGGAGCTGTCTTTATTTTGTGTGAAAGACAATAGCAATTAGGCTCTCTCCAGCTTACGTTAATTTTTTATCTAAAAAAATTTATCTGAAAAGCGAACTATTCGGTCGGAGAGTGATTTAGAAAGCAATGCAATTACGATTTCAAGCAGTTTCAAGCACTTCATCAAAAGTCCAAGCACTAAATTCAAGTGTTTTCAAGGATTTCCAGCCCTCATACAAACCCTGATATTCAAAATGCAAGTGAATCCACCACTGCAGCGGTTTTCCTCGTAGAAACCACTGAATGGCACGAGAGAAGCAGTGCAGTATGTCCTGTGTTTTGTTTTTAACCTTAGTGTAAAGGGTTCATATTTAGCAAATATATGGACCACTTCCAACAGCCCAGACTGTAACCATGGCAATCCACATTACCTAGCTGGTTATTTTTCTCTCCTGAGCCAAAGGAAAACAGCTTGATAACATGGGATGAAGCCAGGCTCTGACTTACACACACACACACACACACACACACACACACAGAAACACGGTAACACGGCTTCTTTGTCTCCTGACATGAAATAGAATCCAGACCAGAACTCTGCGTGTGATGCGACAACTGATTGTTGTGTTGCTGGGTATCATGGTTCCGGGGCCGGTCTCAACCACACACACCAGCTAAATCACCACAAATAGGTATATGAGTGAGAGCAAATCAATACAGGGCTTTTCATTATGGTTCCATCTCCTGGCACCGGCCAGTTCACAGTAATGTCAAACAGGCTGGAAATTGAGAGACTCATCAAGGACTTAGGTCTCTTCAATAACGAGCCGGAGGAGAGCGAGGATGTGTCACTCCCCCCACCAGTGTGTGTCAGCTCCACTGGAATCATTTTGATTTACTTTATCTGCGGTGTGCAGATTCACACACTGCAGTGGTGCAACTGAACCAAATGGATTCCTTCTGATGAGGAAACCGAAAACATTCAGGAAACACTCACAAATGTAGGACCATTAAAGAGGAAATTCCTACTGCAGATAAAGTGTTGAATTACAAGTGTATAATACTATAATGTAAGCAATACATTAAGTAAGCAATACACGTTTTTTTTTATTTGTGCCATTTCTACTTGTACTGACTTCCTACATTTGCCAGCATTCCTTTTGACAATCCCGAGAGACCATGTCTTTCTTCACATATTTCATAAAGCAGTCAATAACTGTAGAGAGCAATAGTGATAAGAAGTTGATAAGAAGTTATCCCACTCAAGAAAAAGTTTATGTATATTCAGACATGTATATTTATACATTTTAGGGAGCATTTTAAGATAATATAGGAAATGGTATCACAATAAGCTAATAATATGGGGATAAAAATACTTCTATTCTAGATATAACTATCAAAACGCCTTCATGATGTGCTCATAAAAATTACCACATCTCAAAAACAAAAAAATGTACATAATTCAAATAACTTAGTGTTAAGAAATATGTTGGTCATGTTTCTACAATTAGAAATCTTCAGAATTAATATGTTTTGTGTGTCTGTTTAGTAAAATGTGATGAAGAAAAGTCAGACACATTTGCAATACTTTTATCAATTATTATTGTTTTGTTGAATTTTCAACATTTTAGCTTCAGTTGTACAGATTTAAGAGATATGAAGCATTTGATGATGCACCAAGAAATGACTTCACAATAAGAATAAATACAACTTTATGGACTGGCGGGTTATTTCTATTACAATGATCAAATCATGATGACCCATTGTGCCTGACAACAGAAGCTGTATGATCATTTGAGACCTACTTTTATTTCCAAGCAGATGTTGTCCTTGAAAAGTACATACATGCCTTTACGAGTATATGTCTCCCTACCGGGCTATAAACCTACTGAACCAGAACTCTGCTGAATCTGGTTTGGTCGTAAAAGCAGCCTGCTGGTAAACATTCCAGCAATGATATTTGAATAAAACATGAAGCTGCAATAACATTGTCTATTTTGATGATATGCCACCTTTTTTCGACTCTGAGATCTTGTTAGGTAGTGTCGCTGTCCTTGAGTATTTTCAATCACTGACAATTGGTGCTTTCTCTCCAGACATTAGCAGCATAATGTCATTTGCTGATTCCTGCTTTCGTCTTCCTCTCTATAAAAAAAGATATTACATACTGCTTCTTTAATAATATTTCCATATTTTTATATAGCTTGCATTCAATATTTTCTCTTTCTTAATAAAAAAATGGTTTTACTTCAACAAAGAAGCCACAATTTCAGGACATTTTAATGAATGAGAGAAGATGGAGGTTCCTGTGTTCAGCTTGGTTGAGTTTCTTTTGGCATGATTCATCTCTTTCCTTCACTTCCTCTGACCTCCTCTTCCCCTCCATAAACCCGGCCATCTATTCCTCTCTGAGATCATCCATCCATTTGAAATCTCTTACCTGAGAAACCCTCGCAGCCTATCCTATCATACCACTGTTTTTGTTGCTGTGCAGGGATTTGTACTGCTGCAGTATTACAATTAAACTAATTCAGAGAAGTAAAGTCATGTAATGAACGTATTCATGCGAATGACAGGCAGTGATTTTGCTTTGGAGTCTCAAATCCAACCAAATGCAATATAATTTTCTTTAGACAAGGAAAGAACATGTATGACTAATGGTTTCTTAATGGTAGCGTGTGTGTGTGTGTATGTGCATGAGAACCCTGTTTGTTCATGCTTTTGTGTGAGCTTTTCATCAGAATAGTATGACTCAACAGCAAAGCTTTGGAAAGCAGAGCCTTTCGCCGCTGATTATACTCTGCTGCTTATTAATTGACAAACCAATGAATGAATACCCATCCATTATATGTGGACACCCACTACTGATGGTAACCATCCTCTAATTAGCAAGAAAACCAATTCATCTGCCCCAGCCACTGTATCCATGTTTCATTAATACCTACCTTTATTAAATTCAATTAAGTGATACATAATGACAATCTATATTTGGACTTCAGGAACCATTTGTACGATGGTGGGCAGTACACTGAGGGAAAATAGCACTGACTCATAAGCAGGTGATTTTTGTTAGCATGATATTACAGGTCCAGTGAGTAAGATATACAGGGGTTTATTGGCAGAATGTGGCAGAAATAAAACACAACATGTTTTTATTACTGTTTAATCACTGTATTTTTGTTACCTTAGAAAGGAAATAGCATTACGTATTTAAAATACAAAATATGAGTAACTGTATTCAGTTACAATTACCATTTAAATTAGTGGCCATCTGAATAAATTACTGTTTAAAATAGATTACTTGATAAGAGGCATGCATTTCCCACAACAGATTTTTTTTTTAAAAAAGCCAGGACATGGTTGGGTATTGTGTTTTGGTCCTGGAAATAGAGACCATTTTACCTACACACATGGTCAAGAAGGTTGCAACATTACAGTGCAGTGTAAGCTCAGCTTGCCATCTAACAAACTGCTTTCTTCATCAAAAGACTCAATTTCTAGTTTAAAGAAGCACCTTTAGGTAACTTTAAGTTGTTTTTTTTTCATGCCAGTGTGCTCTAACATTAAGGACAGAGCATGTCAAACGCTTTACAAATTGTAAATCCCTTGAGGTAAATTGTGATTTTAGGCTTAAGTCCTGTATAAGTAACCCTGTAAAGCCTGACAAAGCAAATAGTTGCCAGAAAATTCTATTTTTGTGGATCAAGTATGATATAAATTGTATTGCAGGGATACGTAAAATTTGACTTTACTTGCTTGTTAGTTTGCTCACTATGATTGGTTTATTCAACACATGATTTGTGTTATATTCTTTGGCACAGGTCCTCTTACATGGAGGCCACCATGTTGCTATAGTAGCCCAAAATGGACAAACCAAACACTGACTCTAGTGATGAGTTTTGAAGCACTGTAGGTTCTGCAGGGGGATGGTGAAACAAGGTGTTTGCAATCTGCAAGCTCACCGCCAGATGCCACAAAATCCCACACACTCTTGTTCTTTAAGTGAAACATAAATCAAAAATTGTTAAGAACTGAGGGGGGTTGCTAGAAAAAGATATACAGGCAAAAGTGTAACTTACTGCAAAACTAAATGTGTCAACAGTATTTTTGCACAATATGGAGTTTCTTCTTCTCAAAGACTCTGGTGTGTCTAATGAAGAATGCAGCGTACAGCATTGTTCTGCTATGCAATTAACTTGGTTGACATTGCAATAAAAGTATTGAAGTTGACCTATAGAATTCTATACTGCCAGCTACACCGAGCCTATGTGTCTGTCTACTCATGTGGAGATGATACACTTTAGTGCTAAGCTACTGAAAATGAATTTTTTTGTGTGTGTGCAACCGGAGAGCTACCTTTCCCAGTAACAAGTGCCTGTGGTTCTGTATTAGCCAGCAATCTCTCTCACTTACAGTGCATTTCTGTTCCCTCTCTCCATTCACAGTAGATAAGTCGCAGAGCGGGTAGACAGAGAATAATGACGTTGAGCATGCACAACAACTGCCTCCCTCGGAGAGGGCCCCGGGGAGCATTTTGCAGTATTATGCAGTCAGCCATAACTAAAACATCATTACAACCCTGTTCACAGCCCTGACCAAGAGTACAGACTGGCTGAGTGGATGGATGGATGGATGGATGGATGGATGGATGGATGGATGGATGGATGGATGGACGCATGCATGGATAGATGGACGCATGCATGGATGGACGGAACTAACCCTAACCTAAACCTATTTTCTTAATTAAGTGGTGAATCATTTGGTCCACATTGATCCAGAAAAATGCCCACAGCCCAAGGAGATGTAATCAGATTGCTTGATGTTGTTTGTTGATGTTTGACCAACAGTCCAAAATCCAAATATATTCAGTTTATGATACAACAAAGAAATTTGTAACTAAAGTTATATTTCCATTCACTGTTACTCACCAACATTTTATATTATTACATATTCTAATCACATTTGATTCTATTTTTTTTTTAATTTGTATTGTATTTATTAATCCTTTTCTATAATATTTTGTTCCTTGAGCTGCTGTAATGAGTGAATTTACTCAGCCAGCATTGCATTAATAACACTTTATAAAAACCATTATTAATAAATGGTAAATAGATAGTTAATTAAACTTTAGTTTAGGGCTACTTCACATCAAAAACCATATAAACCATTTTTAAGCAATTGTAAAGTTTTATAATTATAAGCTGCAACTTTATCGAATAATGATAAAATATTGCATTAGTAAAAATTAATAAACATGACATTATAATTAATCATGTTTACTAAGTGAAATAATTATTAAGTTCAATTATCTATACATTTACTATTTATTAATGAGGGTTATTATGAAGTGTTGCCATCTTATCTTATCTTTGCTTCTAAAAGCATTTTAAATCCTGCACTGTTTACAATCATGTTTTCAAGCTAACAGTCTTCCTCTTCCCTGCCTTTGCTGGCTGCATATCTTGGCATGTTACAGTGTGAGATCATTGGCAGGGCTGTGTATGGCGTCACCTGCACATGCATGCGCAGCCTGTGTGTGCGATGCAAGCAACACGCGGACTCGGTCACAGAAAAACAGATCTGCGGCCAAAAACTCTGCAGGGGACCTTTAACACCAATATCTCCAAAGTCAATTTAGTGCTACATTATGCATGTCACAGATGTTACTCCGCATTGCATCCACCTGCAGTGCAGTAACACTGAGGCCACTGCCATCACGTTGATTCTTCCTATATGAAATCCAGTCATAAATGCATAAACGAGCCATCAGTAGATACTGATTAAATTAGAATCCCACGGCAGGTGAACGTTATTCCACAGCAGCAAAAAAAGATGCATCAAACCACAACCAGTCAAGCTTTCAAATGCATTTTTTGTATTTAGAGGTAAAATCTCAAGACTCTCATGAAAACCATGATTTTGACACTATTTGTGGTTGACATTTTGCAGTGCCATAGCAATAGCAATCCTGTGCAGTGTTCAAATTGCATTTAAACATGTGAAGGATTCACAAGGAAATGAGGTATGTATGTAATTCAGCTTTACAGTTTGTGATTTCACACCATGACATCAGCCTTATTATTCACTCTTCTAACACTGTATTACAGATGTGTCAAGTTACTGCAAGTGCAAACTGGATATTATCTTCTACAAGAGCAGCCACAGTGAGCTGTTATAGGAAGAGCTGCAGGTTGCACACCTTCAGCTCCTCACTATAAGATTACTAACTTTGCTCTGCAGTAGAAAACTACTGGCATCATGTGCAGCATGAAATTAAATCTTGGTTACAATTATTATTGACTGACTTCTTTATTAAAACCCTGTACGTTTGTTTGGCTGAACTGTAAACAGATATACTGGCTGCTTATTTCTGATAAAGTAGCTGCATGTTCAAGGAAAAGAGCTGCAACACTAGTCGATTAATTGATCGAGAGAAAATTAGTTGCCAACTATTTTCAGAATTAATCATCAAAGTTACAGCGTCTTAACTGTAAGGATTTGGCGATATTCTTTGTCATTTATGATGCTAAATGAAGAATCTTTCAAACTGTTGCTTGGGCACACAAAGGAAGAAGAGGAAAGAAGTAAGACGGAGACGTCACTTTGGACTGTGGGAATTCGTGATGAGCTTTTTTTTTTGATTAATTGGTCGAATATTTTCTTGATTATTGGTTGTTTGCCTACAAAATGTCAGAAAATGGTAAAAAAAAAAAAAAAAAAAAAAAAAAAAAGCCCATCATGACATCATCAAATGTCTTGTTTTGCCCACAACCCAAAGATATTCAGTTTACTGCCATAGGGGAGTAATAAAACGAGCTAATACTAACATTTAAAGGTATAATCTTAAACATTTTCCTAAAAAAACAGTGAACAGACTCAAATCACATAATCCCTTTCAATTTTCACTTACAGTATGACCCATTAGAAGTGTGTGGTGGTGGCTGTATCTGCAGAGACTCTACTGTCAGCCTGTATTTTCTTGTTTTTCTCACTGTCTTGCTGTACCCTTGGACAAATCCTACTGACCCTACATTTATGAAGCTGGAATTAGAGAATTCAGACTTTTTTCTTTAAAAAATTACTCAATCGGATTAATCAATTATCAAAATAGCTGGCAATTAATTTAATAATCGATTAATAATCAATTAATCATTGCAGCTCTAATGACAATGATCTTAAGTTGCAGCCCTATCAAGGAGTTCTGCTGGAGACTTGCTGTTACCACGGTAAATAAACCAGGACTGAAATCTTAAGGATTACAACTTAAATTTTTTTGCATGTCAATACCCATTATGTTTGCTATTGCCGTTAGTCTACATACTGTAGTATTTAGTACGATTTTTTCATACTTCATGTTGAAGTACATGTTCATAGTCTATAGGATATCGTATTGTTTAAAAGTTCTTATCTACACTATACATTTGTTCTTGTACATCTAGAGCTGTGACACTTCATTTTCCCTGCATGGGATCAATAAAAAGTATCTCATCCAACAGAGGCAATTATGTTTGAAATGTTTTCTGAATAAGCCTCCAGAGTGTGGTCTGTCTGCTGAGAGCCGGCTATCAGCAGTCAGCTGACCTGCTGAGCCCAAGACTGTCCAGGCAGAACTCATGAGCAATATTCAATTATGCACACGTTACAAAAACTACTCACTCATTAAACTGGAGCGAATAAACTGAACTGACACATTAATGAGCGGCTGAATACGTAAATGAAAAACTGCAGACAGTAACAAACATTTGGAGAAGTAGCATGAAATTACTTTTGCTTGCTAACAAGAAGCCAGGCGGTTGAACACTAACAGCTCCTCTTAACACAGCACCATAAACAATGAGTGCTCTGACTGTCCGAGAAAAACACTGTTTACACTGTAGCCTGTCGCTGTTATAGTGACAGAACGTAACACGATTCAGCAGATGTAGCAGATGAGTTACAAAATGAAAATATGTAAAATGGTGCTCAACACATTCAAACACTAGAAAATGAGAAATAAATCATGATTTGTCATCTCTTTCTTGATATAAATTTCACCGGTATTCTTATTGACTAAAACAATTTCTTGTTCCTTATGTTAAACTATTCATTAAGGCTCTGATCAGATTCGTTGTATGGTCCCTTCTATATCAAAGGAAACTGATAACTAAAAGTCTTTATGTTTCAGGCTCACTCTGATTGCAATAAGCAAATATTTGTTCTCCATTATAATTTATTTAAAAATGCTTTGTTTTCTCATCTTAAAACAAATTGCCTGCATTTTCTGTAATGCAATCCCAGTTTGTTTATTTATTTAAAGCTCAATCATTTTCACTTTACTTTTGATTGTATCTAATCTAAGGTAACTCTTTTTTTTCCTCTTCTGTTCTTTTTTGATTCTTCAGTTTGTTGTCTGTCTGATTGTTTATGGCTGTTTGTTTTGTCATTATGGTGTTACCCAATGTGTTATGTACTTTTCTGTTTTTCTTTTTTGAGTGAGTTCTGCAGGTTTCGAAAAGTTAAATTTAAGACTTTTTAAGACCATTAAAAATGCAATTTAATACATATTTCACACAAAAAACATGTAGAGTTTACATTCGTGGTTATTGGTTCAGTCTTGCTTTCATTTTGCAAATTTATTCCCCAAATTTGAAACTGAAAAGTGAAACTGAGGTTAATGCAACTTTATAAAAGACAAACATAATTCAATTAAGACTCCATTAACACACCGCTCAATTTAACTGTTATAAACATCTACTTCTTCTAAAAGATTCTTAATGATTTCTTCCAACTCATGAACAGACACTTACTCATTTGGAAAACATTCGTCATTAATTTGAACTCTAATTAACATGAAACATACAAACCAACAGCTATTCTGGCCTGGAAACACTGCAGCTGTAGAGTATTTCAACTTACCACATTTCCTTAATCTCTGATGGCATATCATGGCCATTTTATGATTTATTACAGTAAATATATTGCATACTTCTCCTTAAAGATGTTTTAAGGCCTAAAATTCAGATTGTTGGATTTCAGACATTTTAAGACTGTTTAAGGACCTGCAGAAACCCTGTTGTTGGGGACCCCCTTAAAATGAGACGATCCATCTTGAAGGGTTCATTCTGAGTTAATACATTTCTTATTTCTGTACATGACTGAAACACAACTTTATTCTACACGTGCCGAAGAAATGAGCAGCTCTTCAACCCCCTCCTCATTTGAGGAATCCATTGACCTGCATCACTACATCTGTAACAATTTCTCCTCTTGAGCTTTAAAAAAAAAAAAAACCCAAGACATGCTCTCATTAAACCCTTTATGTGCTGCAAATGGATCACTAAAACTTCACATTCCCTTCAACTTTTGATTGCATCCCACCTCCTTCACCTCTGTGCTGCAGATAATTAACAATACGGTGGGAGAGCAACGTGACAACTTATGTAAAACTGGCCATGACTCAACATGCAACCATTTCTTCTTGAGTTTCCTCACAACCTTTTTTAATTTCCCTGAGAATTATACCTTTCATCTTTGCATGCTTATAAAAAGGTGCGCAGTGAAAACACACGCACACACACACACACTCACACTTCCACACCGATGCTGTATGTAACTGGTTGTGCTGTCCTCTCCCAGGCTGTAACCCAGCCGTGTAATGAAGGCTATAAATCAGCACCTTGGACAGCGGCAGGCAGCCCTGAGCTCCTGGATATACGAGAGCAGGGGGGGGGGGCGGCTTTCAGCACCGGGGGAGTGTGGACAGCGACAGCCTCTGACATTCCCACTGTAAAGAGGCGAAAAGCCCTCCCTATTTGAGCTGCCCTGTATAGTACTGATGACTAAACAGAGTTATTCAGGTTGTTGCACAGCTAGCTTAGCAGAGCTGTGATTCAGATGAAAGGGATGGGGGGATGGATGGATGTGTGTGTGTGTGTGTGTGTGTGTGTGTGTGTGTGTTTGGTGTATGAATGAGGTCCTATCCTGAGAGATGCTGCTACTGCAGAGTGACAAAAAGAGAGAGGTAGGGAGAGTGGACACATGAGGAGAGATTGTGCGATGTGTTGGAGGAGATAGCGTTGGTTACTGATCCGCCTGTCTGAGGGTTCCAACTGACTCTGTGCACATTACATCTCTACCAGCGTGAAATGGCAGGGTTGGGCATCAAGAACCGATTCCAAAGAAGAACGTTTCCAAAATTATAATTCCAAAGAGAGTCACTAAGAAATTTCAATTTCGATTCTGCTTATCAATTCCTACACAAATTTCACTTGTGCCAGTTTCAAATTAAAATGTGTACTGTAAACACCCACTGTATATCAAACTGGCTCTCTCTCTGCACCATGGATGTATTATAGAGAACTGGATGCAGCGTTAAAGGCTGGCTTGCGTTCATTCCTATGAGAGCTGCTCATTGGCACATGAAGCAAACTTTAGTGTCCTGGCCCATAGAGCAAGTGTAGTAATGACTTCCTTCAGCCAAGCACTAACTTCAAGTTTAGCCTCTGCTAGCTTGGGTGGGATAAAATTATTTAAGTGTGTGGCTCTTCCAGACTTTCCAAATGTTACTGGATTGGATGGATCGAATTCTGGTTGTGCAGGAGTTGTGAAGCTCAAAAAAATTTTGCTGCCATTTTATAGCCACTTCTGTCACAATGTATGTCTGTGGGAGAAAAGTCTTTTTGGGCCACAGAGCATCACGACTTTGTCATTACACAGTTTTATTCTTGGCAAGCTGTTTGACTAGCAGGTGAATAATACAAATTGTGTGAATCTTGTAACAATTACCTCAATTTAGCAAATGCTATGCTATAAAATACTTTACAAGGACGGAATACTCTACTGTTACAGTAAAGTAGCCTGAGTAAAACTAACTAGCTAATGTCAGCTTACCTCACTGTTTCCACTGGTAACATTTATCCATGGTTATTAGCATTTCACACAGCCCTCCTGTGAAGACTGCCGGAGGACAGCCAAAGAATCGTAATCAAGAATCCAAAATTGACAAGCATTAAAATCTAAATGATAGCCAACCATACTTGGGTACTTGTACATTTATGAGTATTTTTTCAAATAGGTCATTTTACTTGTACTTGAATATTAGGGTATGTAATCTACTTAGTTCCTGCTGAAATCATAATTTAGCACTGAGTATAATCCCCACTGAGTAGGCTTATGATTTGAATTAATAAGCAAACCTTACATCTGCATTTTTGTAGCCAGTAAGGCTCGAGGGGCCAATGAAAACCACAACATACAGACAAAAAACAAAACAATTTAAAAAAACAAAACAAAACGATGCGGCAGGCACAGGTTTGGAGAGATGACCGTGATCACTGACCAGACATTGAAGACTGACTGTCTGCTAACGATAATGCATTAAACATCAAGAGTTAAAAAGTAACTAATACTCCGAGTAGTTTTTGAGGAGAATACTTTGGACTTTTAGATAAGTGTTTTCACACCAGAAGTTTTACTTGTAGTTGAGTAACATTTCAGTAATGTAACAGTAGTTGTACTTAAGTACAGATTGTAAGTACTCTTTCCACTACTGCATGCATAGGTTATGTCTACGCATTACCCTGGAACATATCTGACAAATGAAACAGTCTGACATCTATATATAGCATGAGAGGCAATGAGCTACAACATACTTCTCAGCACATTTGCATGTGCTCAGCGTGAACATACGTGCCAACTTTAAAACTCCATTCTGCACTCACACGGATGCCCACACACACGTAAATCAGATGGTAAATTGCTAAAAGGTAGCAGCACACACATACTCACGCAGAGACAGCAACACTCAAGTAATCATATTAGCTTAACACTCCTGCCTGTGCTGCTATGTGGCTTTATGTCACGCTTGGTAACCTGCCCTTGATGGTTCCAATTCGTCGCACTTATAAACGGGGTCATGCTTCAACCCGGCCCGCCAACCTCTCTTACAACTGCTGTCCGTGCTCTCAGCAAACCATTGTAATCCCCCCTCCCGCAAAAAAAAAAAAAAAAAAAAAAAAAAAAAAATTAAAAAAATAAAAAGAGATGCCCGCATTAAGTTAAATATTCATGTTCCCAGCGCCGGTCTATTTTTATCATTAAGCCCTCACAGGTAGGAGAAGCAGCATAGTGACTGTTCTCTCATCCGCAACCTGCCTCTCCAGTGAGAGTCCGGGACTGACAACAAGGGGGAGATTTGTGCAGAATGGGAGACATGAAAGAGTGGGTGCAAAAGGAATAAGTAAAAAGAGGGCAGTGAGGGACAGAGTCAGGCCTTGACTACAACAATCCTTAACATAAAGCAGAGAGAGGGAAGAAATACTGCACAGGTAACTGCAGAATTGGGTATGAAAATTCTCTTCTTTCGCTGCATTCATGACTTAACACTGTTCCAAATTGTGCAGTGCTTGTCGCTCGCACTTAGAAGAATGGGTTTCCGTCTGGGCCTGAGCAGGTATGCGCTCTCTGGTGAACAGCCGGTATAAGAGCTCTCACAACAACACACCGCCACTCTGCACAAACCAGCAGCAACCTACAGGTTTTCTCCAGTGATCCTGCAGAGACTGAGCGATGGGGATTGGATGGAGGGCTGATTTTGACAGCTGGGGGCGATGGGATTAGCAGCAGTGGTGAGCTTGGTATCTGTAATTGTGAGTGGCTCAGTGTGTGTTTGTGTGCGTTTGTGCACAGGCCTGTCCAAAAAGCACCATATGTGGTGGGAGTATTTACGTTGCCATGAGGAGTGAATGAATGATTGGACCATTGCACCAGAAAAACGGTCCGTATTGTGCGTGCATGTATGTTTGCTTGTATGTCTCTTTCTGTTTGTGTGAGTGTGTGTGTTGGTGCAAGTGTGTGTGTGTGTGTATGCTGGACAAAGCTGTAATGCCCTTACACTCGCCATCCATCGTATGGAGTGAGCCCATTACTATTCCTGTCACAACAGCCTTGCAGTAAGAGCAGCAGCAGAGGAGGCAAGCAGGCCGACCACCGTACAATGCTGTAACACTCACACACGCACACACACATGCGCACACACACACACACCTCCCAATCATCTTCATCAGGTTGTGCATGTTGTGTGCACTTCTGTGCTACATATATTCACTCCTCCCTTATATGTTTCTGTGTGTTTGCGTGGGCAGACATACAGTATATGTATCTGAATGTTTATGCATGTGTGCTCATGTGTGTTTATATGTGTGTGTGTGGTGTGTGTGTATGTGGTTGGACTGCATGACACATCCCATCACTCACCCTGGCTTTGCGCTCCCCCGTCCCCCTCCTCTGTGTCGGTCAGGTTGTTAAGCATCCCGGCTCCTCCACAGCACTCTTCTTCTGCTGCTGCTGCTGCTGCTGCGGAGCGATGTCACCGATCGAGCTCTCGGCGGCGGCTCTCCCTGCGCTCCACCCACTGTTACACAGCCTCAGAAATAACCGCGGTGGATGGAAGCAGCGTAGAAAAATATGCCAGCCGGACGGATTCCTCCTCGCCTGCTCCTCTTCGCTCCTTCCTCGCTGCCTGTAGGATGCACGAAGAGAGGCAGCAGCAGAAGAGAGGGAAGGATTTTTTTTTGTCTCCCTCTGTAGGTCCTCCTCTTGACGTCTCTTCTCCGCTGGCTTGTAAGCGTGACTCTCTCTCTGTTGCTCCCTCTCTCTCTCTCTCTACAGGAGGAGGAGGAGGAGGAGGAGGAGGAGGAGGAGGAGGAGGGATGAGGGAAGCTGCAGGAGTTTGGTAGATGATGGAACGCCTCTCCCTCCTTCCCTCTTTCCTTCTCTCTGTCTCTCTTTTTTTTTTTTGCCTGATCTCGATCTCTCCCACTCACAGATACAAAAAACACTCCTGCTCAGATGATGCTGCTCAGATGATGCTGCTCAGTCACTGTGGCTGCCAAACTGATTACATATTCAAGCAGTAGTGTGATTTCTTCTATATCTCTGTCTCCCCTCCCTCCCTCCTCTCCTCTCTGCTCATCGTGGCTGTCAGACAGACAGAGAGGTGATTGGGGAAGTGGAATTGATGCTGTTAGAAGAAGAGTGAACAGGCGGTAGCCTCACCGCTCTGATGTTTTCTGTCCACAGAGGTGCATTATGCATCAGCTTTTTCGTCCTGTCGGCTTTGTAATAAGCCGCCGCCGCTCATGCTCACTCCCCTACTTTAATGTCAGATGCAAATAGAGCCTCTGTTTCCTTCAAGGGATGAACGAGCCCTATCAACATCATCTGTATGCAGTTATGGTAAACAGAGAGCCACGTACTCACACTGTATCAACAGCCATTTGGTTTTGTATACACTCTTAGAAAACAAGGGTTCCAGAAGGGTTCTCCCAGAAGGGCTACCCAGAACCATTTGTTTCTGGGTAGCCAGAAGTGTTTGCAAAGGGTTCAATGTAAAGCCCCTTTTACACTGGACAAACCCCCACACCCACTAACATCTGGCTTTTTCCTCCAATCGCAAAGGGCACAACCAGCATTCACTCCCAGGTCAAATGACTCTTCAGTACTCACAGGTATTTATCGGCCCCAGCTCAGATCAGCAGTGATGTAAACATGACACCCTTCATTGCCTCTTTTAAGCAGAGGCAATGAAGGCTTGTCACCTCTTTTGCTCCTTTTTCATACACATGAGCTGCTTGACTCAGATTAACTTGGTGCTACAGCCCAGCACAGCGGAGTTTGCACTCACTTGAAGGTGTGTATTCACTGATGAAGCACTTGGATTTAGACAAGCAGCTGCACAGTAGATAAACATTTTACTTCTTATAAATATTTCAGAAAAAAGCCCCTTTATTTATTTGTTATTATTATTAGTTCCCCATTATTGGTTATCTAAAAGCTTTTATCATGAAGCAGCAAAATCAGGAAATATTGCGTTTTCATCAGCAGTAACTTATCAGAACTCCTATTGGCTGAAAGTGAACATTAAACAGTAAAATAAAGTCGATATGTGAAAGTAAAAACAGCGGAGCAGGACAGAAACTAAACCTCAAACCACAGAGATTCAGTTAGAAGCTACAAAAGTCCTGACAGCTGTCTTTCTCTTTGCTCTCCTGCAGCACAAGTTGAGTCTTCACTTTCCAGTAAGGCATTAGACTCATCTACTGGCAGTGGGAAATGGGCCAGTCAACTATTTTAGTGGGTTTATCCGTGTTTAAAAAAACCTGCAATACGTGCTAGTCTTGGCGTAAAAACAGGGTAAGACCAAGGGCTCCATGAGAACACTCTTCATCCAAAGAACCCTTTTTGGAAGAAATATATCAATGATCCTTGAAGAACTCTTTTGTTAAGGGTTTGTCAGGGGTTATTTGTACCATAATATAAAAGGGTTCTTGGTAGAACCCACTTGGTGCATTCTGGACAAAACCCTTGGAATATAAAAAGGTTCTCAGTAGAACCCCCTGGGGTGGGTTCTGGATGAAAGTCTGAGAATAAAAAAATATACTCGACAGAACCCCTTGGGTGGGTTTTGTCACAGTTTTGTCGAGGGTTCTTTGGACCATAATATAAACAGATTCTCATAGACCCCTGGACTAGTTGTTCATCTGTTGTTTTAACAGAATTTAAGGTATGTGGAGACAGAAAACTTTTGCTGTCCCTTGAAATTGCATTGTTTCTGCAGCCAGTCTGCAGTATCTCCAGCTCAGATAAGCTTGCAGGTGGTTCAGTCCAATCAGATCACGCTTATTTGATAACAGCCTCTTTGAGCCAATCAAGGACTCTGCTATTTTGCCTACATTAGTTTAACCATTACGTGGTTGTGTTTGGGACCTTTTTGAGCCAATCGTTGTTATTCGGTGAAAAATTATGACAACTAGTCAAGACAACTACAACTGGTCAACTAGTCAACTACTTTTTGGGAGTAGTCTATGACTGCTAAAATGCTTACGTAGGTTCTGGACGAAACGCTTGAAATATAAAAGGGTTCTCAGTAGAACCCCCTTGGGTAGGTTCTAGATGAAACCCTGGGAATTCTTGTTCACACCCATTTTTGAATAAAGGGTTCATCATGATTTCTTTGTAAGGATTGTTGAAATCCTTTAAGAACCCTTTTGTCAAGAGTTTGTCAAGGGGTCTTTGTACAATAATATGGACAGGGTTCCAAGTAGAAGCTTTATAAAAGGCTCTACCAGAAACCATAAAGGGTTCTCCTATGGAGACAAGCTGAAGAACCTTTATGCATCTCTGCTCGTCAGTGTATGTGCAGCTGACAAATAGAGCACCGTTCTTCATCTTTTACATTTTCCCTTTTAATTCAGCCTTTACAGTGCAGAGATGTTTGGTTCCAGCTGAGAGAACCCTGCGTGCTAGACGCCGTCGGCGCAGCATTGAAGCCTCACTGTCAATTAGACCGCTCTCATTTTGATCCACACAGATTCATTCTGATCTGGTACACGGTGTACCATGTGCAAAAAATGTGTGTAGTATGAAGACACTTTTGTGTGTGTGTGTGTGTGTCTGTGTGTGTTTCTATGCGTGTCCCAGCGGTTGTGATCCCACACCAGAGATATGAAAGCAATTAATCTTGGTTTTAGTCATGGTAGCGCTGATGCACAGAATAGATTTCAACAAAAGAGAGAAGGAGAAAAATATAACTGCATGCTCGGCTCCAGTGAATAAATTTATTAGCAGCGTCTCAAACAAAACTGGTTTTGTCAAGGTACAATTTCCCTGACAAAGAACCAATACCTTGAAGCTTGGCAATAAATTTCTTCACTGAGCTGTGTGTACAGATACATTTCTCTCTCTTTGTTCATTAGTACTCAAACCATAGCCAGCAGTTTGTTTGTAACAACAAACGACACGCACAAATTTAATTATAATATCCACAAGGGGAGAGCTTTGGCATTTACACAGCTGACACATTCAGTTGGTTCAATTGTGCCCTGAATGATCATTATGGTTTAATGTACAGTAGATTATGCTGCAGTATACTGTACTGTATCCATAGATCCAAGCAAACAGTCTGTCTGAAATTATTCTTGTTTTTTAAATGATGTAGAGGTAGACAACGTTGAAGAAAAGAGGATGTGTGCATTATTAAAACACAACTGCACTGTTTACGGCAACGATGTCACTTTGCTCATGTGGCTACACTACATAAATGTCCCTCACACACAGAACTCTGATGGATAGAGTACCCACAACCCTAGTAAAGCACTCAATTTCATGCATTTTTGCTTAAAAACACCAGCTGATGCATGTAGATGTAGTACTGATTCATGGGTGAGACATCTACTGTAAGTAGTCCTGCTTGGCTGCAACGGTCACTGTTGGTTGGTCATTTACTCCACAATGATTGGTTGTTACTGCCGTCATTTAAAGATGGATGGAGGACTAGTAAAAGCTTAACTTAATTTTGTGCTGTGGACACCAAGCTTTTGTTAAGTTGTATTAAGGACAACAACCCGGTTTAACATCTACTTGCTATTTTAGGTATTTAAGCTATTTAAGCTTAGATATTTTATCTTTTAATTCATTTATGTTACATTTATTTTGTTGAGTTTTAAGTATTTATTTAAAAGGCAGAATGAGTAGGATTGTTTTCCTAAAATTGATTTTTTTTCCCTATAATGTGCAACATTTTCCTAAGAAAAACAATGTTTAGACTCATATAAACTCCCTTTCAGTGCATACTGTCTGTATCTGCAGATACTCTGCCCTCTGCCTGTATTTCCTTACTTTTTTCTCAATGTTTTGCTGTGCTCAGGATGTTGTACCAACCCAAAATGTTGGTATTTGATGTCTGGGAGTGCTCACTAAAACTTAAACTAGTGACATGGTTGGTTAAGATGACAAATAGTCCCAATATTTTAGCCTGAAAAGAAGGTAGCACACTGTAATTACAACCTTTACTATTAATATCATGCCTCTTGATATTATTGTTGGTGTACCTAGAATTGTGTGCCAGAAACTAAGGTCAACCACCATGTGGTTGTATATATGGTATGTCCTTACATTTACAGTTATGGCTAAAAATGACAACAGAAATAAAGAAGTTTGTCAATTTTACACATCTTCGCAATTCAAATTCAAACTGCCAGTTGTCTGCCCGGAAATGACGTCACAGTGATTCAGTCTGTTAGGCTGCCCAGTTCAGATTCTCCATATTCCAGATAACTGTACAACTGACAGTGAGACTGATCTGTGTTACCCTTGATCAACAAATGATGCACAAGCCAGCTGATCTGACAAAATTTTTAGCAAAACCTGCCAGCCAGTTATGATGGACAGCTCAAGTAGCGCTGATACACTCACATTAGAGATGCACCATCCACTTTTTTATAGTTCTGATCTGATTCTGATACCTGAACTTGAATATCTGCTGATACCTGATATAACAAATTCCACTAACTGGAATGTTGGCCTTACACACATTACACGTTATGAGACTAAAATATCTACAAACTAAGGATATGCTGAGTTACCCAACTGTTTCTAACTCACCTAGTTGGAGACTGTCAGGTTCCTGGTCTGCCCATACATCCGGCTCATAGAATAGGAGACAACAAAATAATATCTTTGTAGTGGTTAATTTGAACTACAACATTTTGGCTATTTGCCTATGTGCATTATATAATTCATATAAACTACTACAGAATCTGGATCGTTACGTGGGCTGTGACATTAGTCCAATATCCAATGATGAATTACATCAGTATCTGCACCCGATACCGATATTGGATTTCATCAGTCCCAAGTCTAACTCAGGTGTGACATACCTTTCTCTCTGTAACACATATCCAACACATCCCTTTAAAATCAGGCGATCTATTTAAGCTCTCAGTGCTCAGCCTAAGGTGCTGTTGCTACATTACAGCACCATATCATCACTGCAGCTGCTTCCATAGAGGATTTAAATCATGCATCCGCTCCAGCATCCACCTGTTAACTCAAACTTCCCCCAAAAAGAGGTGGAGTCAGAGAGGTTATCATGCAGCAGGTTTAATATCGCAGCCTGGACACCAAACATTAACTGTGCAAACTCTGACCTCATATGTTGATATAATTGCTCAGTGCAAGTCGGGAGAATGAAATGAAAGCTTATTTTGCACACAACCAAACAAGCTGACGTTAGCTTACTCACTGCCAAATCTCAGCGATATTTTGATTACAAGGGAAACAAGGTGGGCAGAGAGCCAACTGTAAATTTGAGTAATTTGTTGTTTTACATTGTTGAGCAGTGAAACGTTGTGTTTGACAACACTGACCCTGAAATAGGGCTTCTTTATAACACAGTGCATGGATTAGCATTTTCTAAAATAAGTCAAAATGCACTGAATCAGTGCCATCAAGTAATATAAATGTGATTTTTGTTGTACATATAATGCTAGAGAATTACATAAAACATCTTTATCATGATCAGTTGTTGATCAACTTCACACAGATTCAGATGTTTCTCACTTGTTTATATCACTTTTCCTGGGGTAGTCATGTTTTGTTTACAGTCAGCACACAGGAGAACCGGAGAAGAAGGAGAAGAAGAAGAAGAAGAAGCAAGAAGAGGACAGGGAGAAGGTGGTCGATACATCACCTAAATAGAACAAGGGACAGGTGAGAACATGTTCTTGTCAGGCAGATGATGGCAAAGAAAAGTGTTTACTTCTTCAGGATGTCTGCTAACCACTTCAAGGAAGTGGCCTGTTGCATCCATCTGCCAGTCAATACTGCATTTACACCAGTCTGCTACAGGTTTTAAAGAGAACTTGCCATTCATTCTACCCGATAAGATTTTCAGAGACACCCAAAACAATGGTGTAGCTATTAGACAATGCAATCTGCATGAACGCCAAATAGAGCAGGTGAACTCAAAATGCATTAATCTGACAGAAAAAAACTGTTGCTTTTGCACCATCTATATCTAAAGATATGTTGGTTGACAAGAATATATCGTGCTTCAAGGCAATGCAAAGTAGGGAGAAGTAGGACTGAACAAGAAAGAAGGCAGACAAGCACTGAATGCACTGGGGCAGAGGGACCTGCTGGCACAGCAGCTGTCTTCCAATAAAGACTATGAACAAACAGAAGGCTCAGTTACACTTTCAAAATCAAAGAAAATTTATTGATAAGACTGGATGAAGTTATAACAGAGAAAACTTATAAAAGTTTATGTTTGAATGAATTTCTGAAGAACGCAGAATAATGTTAAAAGTTATCTCAAGCCACACTAGTTTGAAGTAAAACTATAACTCTCACTGCACTTTTTTTTCCATTCAGGGATTTACACACAGATTCAATCAAATAGATCTAGAGATGAACATGGCTAGCTTAAAGAGCACATCAAATATTTAAAAAATTGATGAAGTTAAAGCTGATAAATATTGCCAATAATAATATCTGATTTTACAGATTATGTCACAGCATTTCATTTGAATTCTGAGGCAAAATGCTCTATAAAAGCCAAAGTATACTTGTGACGTGTATTACAATCCTTCCCTCCATCCCCACATGCCATATACTTTAGAAGTCCAGAGCCAAGTCCATCTATTGATCACCACCTCTTTCCAAGTTACAAAATAACTGGAAGTTCCTGAAAAATATATCCTCAGATATTTTTTTCCAGGGTCAATCTCTCTAGTGGTACAGATTCTCATGTTTGGTTCAGGAAACGCTTAAAAGTCATAACTGAATTAATTTTCACAAAATAGAAGTATGCATCTCTTCACTAAATATGCTTATTTATATGATAGGTTTGAGGAGTTTTTGTGTACTTTACTAGATAAGATGAACAAGCAAATTGAAAATGTTCATTTTGTCTTCTCGAATTAGTTACGAACTTTTCCTGTAGTCAGACAAATAGTAGCTTGAAAAGATGTTACCTTGTTGCTTGACGGTTTCGACTTGCAGCTGCAGTCTTCCTCAGAAGCGTCATCTGACGTGTTGATGACGTGTCATTTAACAGCTGGACGCCAGCGAACCTGTCAGAGTCGCTGGGCCGTCCGCTGCCCCGCCCTGGGTGGTCTCTGGAGCAGGGATCCCGGGTGTGCGAGAGGGTGTCGCCCCTCGTCTCGGTTGATGGTGTCTCTCAGGAAGCGGGCAAGAGACACCATCAACCGAGACGAGGGGGCGTACACCCTCTCGCACACCTGGGATTCCCTGCTCCAGAGACCACCCAGGGCGGGGGGGCAGCGGACGGCCCAGCGGACTCTGACAGGTTCGCTGGGCCGTCCAGCTGTTAAATGACACGTCATCAACACGTCAGATGACGCTTCTGAGGAAGACTGCAGCTGCAAGTCGAAACCGTCAAGCAACAAGGTAACATCTTTTCAAGCTACTATTTGTCTGACTACAGGAAAAGTTCGTAACTAAGATGAACAAGCATTTGAAGAGTCAGAACTGCTCTTTGTGGTCATGGTTGTTGTCATAGTGATGTCAGTTAAATTTGATTCAGTCAGAGCCATGAGATATTAAATCATCCATCTTTACTCGCTACATCTTTGCTTTTCTTACCCTCAGGTGTGCATAAACTACAGCTTAAATGAGCTTCTTTTTACAATTCAGATATGTGAAATAATCGGTTATAAATCCATACCGAGCATCCCTTGTTCCTTGAGAGAAATTCAAATTCTGCAATTCACTTCAGTTTTTTTTCTTCTTCTCTTTCTTACTTTCAATTCAAGCCATCAGAAAGTCTAATTAATGCAATTCAAATTTTCTGTGGGCACTATTCTGTGCATGTACTGCTGACTCACTCAGGCATCTGAAGGCTTTCTTATTTCTTAAGCAGCATGGCTTGCTGACAACTTAACAGTGTCTTGTCTACAAACAGGGCGCTGTTATTGGATTAGCCCAAAACCCTTACAACAATCACACCCTGCCAAAAGTAACTCTCCGGCTACAGTATGGGAGGTAGAGGCAGGGAAAACTACAACGATAGGAGATACTGTAGTACTACAATGATACTAAAAATGGGACACGTCTTCTGAGTCCGAGAGAGTGTAAAAATACATGTATTTGAGCCTACGGGCGTTGCAGTCAACAGGCAGAGCTGTTGAAAATAAAAAATAAATTGTGCAGTTACTACGAGTTTGTGGGTTTGGCAGTGCATGTGCCATACAGAGACACAGACAGAAAGAGAAAGAGGAGAGAAGGTGACTGGGGTATTGACAAATAAGAGGCTTTTATGACTGCATGCAGATGCATGACTCACACATTTTCCTCAAGTTGGACTTGTTATCTTGCCAGATTACATGCGTGTGAGCCGGCATCATGTGTGAACATACTTGCGTGCATGTGCAGTTTCATCTGTATGTCACGTTTTCCTCAGAGGAGTACTCCTACCAATTAATCACCTCTAAGAGAGCCATTTTCCAAAGGGTTTTTCAAACAGAAAGGCTAAATTTACATTTTCAAGGGTTCGATTGCAGCCTCATTTAAATGTCATGAACTTCGTGCCGGGCTCTAAACAGGGGCCGAAATGGGACAATCTTTGTTGTGAGTAATGTTTTACTAAATAGATTCATGCTAAGGTCATAGTGACCCGGTCCACTCTACTCAAGAGCCGACTAATGAAGTAGAGAACCTCACACACTCCACATACTTTTAATGATGACAGGCTGTGGTCAAAAGAAATTCAATTATGTTTCTGAGCAGGACTCACTGACCTCTTGTGACCTTCGGTCATCAAAAGGAGAGGAGGCAGAGAAGGAGTTGAAAGGGAGGGTGCTGGCCTTTAACAGAGACAAGGAGTCAATGGACGTGAGCTGAATCACAAAAGGAACACAAGAAGATTTTTGCCAAAAACTCTCTAATCGACTTAGTCAAGCTATAAGGAGGATTTAGTGTGCTATAGTGCATAAGCCAATGCATCTGAGATGATGTTAAGCTAGACTGTACCGTCCACTAAATCTTATACCAACGGTTTTCAAAATTTTTGAGCTCAAGACACACCAAAGGGCATGCCCAACTCCCAAGGCACACCTGCATTCATATCTGTGAAAAACAGCCTCAATTACCAACCTAACCAACGGCGCCAACAAGAACTAGCCAATCAGAGGCAAAGTTCCTGTAGAATGGGCAGGGGGAAAAAATAAGGCCTCAATCAATCAGGGTTTTGATGTGTCACACTCAAATGGCAAGACCAGGGATTTGATTTGACAGATGTTATTTATCCCACGGCATGCCTGGACTTGCAAGTCACACTAGTGTGCCTTAGCACACGGTTTAGGAAACACTGTCTTACACCACGTAATGAAGTACAGCACACAGTGAAGCTAAATGACCAGAGACTATGCCAAGACTTTAGATTTATAGACACTGATTCTGCTTATTGATTCTGGTTATTATCTAGTGCTAGCCTGGGAACCAGACAAATCTGCCAACCCCATGTTGCTCTGTCAGATACATCTGTCCCCCCTTCCATTTAGACGGAATACCATCAGCCTTTGAAAAGTTACATGTCACACGTTTCACAGCTCTGATTGGTTGGTTGTTGGTCTATCCAATTGCCTCCAGTCAGCAGGTCTGTCCAGCACAACACGTCAGGTTCACAAAACTCAGATCAAACTGTCAAACCAGGCAGTGCTGATTATAGGAATAAAAATTCTGTTACTATATTGCCCATTTCTGCTTGTAAAAGGACCAAACCCCGCTACATCACACCTTTTGTTGCTCTATTTGGTTGGCTGGTAATTGTGTCCAGAGGTATTTTGGCGTGTGCATGTTGATAACGCCCCTTGGAAACTGAAAATTAACTTATCAGGCTAATCTGGCGCTGTATATCAAACATAAAATAACTATGTCAAACACAAAACTTTCTTTGTATTTAATGGACTGCTTCAACATTTTGGGTAATATACTTATTTGCTTTCTCACTGAGAGTTCAATAAGAAGATCTCAAATCTGTGAGGTAAGAATGAAGCTATCACCAGGCACCAGCAGCAGGTTAGCTTAGCTTAGCATAAAATCAGGAGGAAACAACAAGCCTGACCCAGTCCAAAACTAACAAAATCCTCCTACCAGCATCTCTAAAGCTCTTTAATTAACATGTTATATCTTCTTCATTTAAGCTGTACAAAGACCAAAGTGTAAAAAGGACAAGTTGTGGTTAATGTGCCAAATGTTTCTTGGCCAGGGGTAACAGCAGTAACTTCCTGAAGTCTCCACTGGTTGCCTAGCAACCTCACTGTGACAAGATAGCCAAACTTTGCTCTGTTATGTTAGACAGAGAGACTCCTCCTTCACATGGACATTTTACTCTGTACGTACAGTGTGACCCACATTAAAGACAATTTTCCATTTCCTTGTGATGAACAATAAAGTTTTTTCCTCATTTTTATTCTGTCACCATTATTCTGTGTCACACCTTTGAGTGCTCTAGCCAGTCTACCTGATTATTAACACTACACACATGCAAAGATACTAAGCAGAAATGCATGCTGTAAGTCTAAACATGGCTTTCAGGAATTAAGTAGTGGAATTAAAAATTCTCCAGGTCTTATAAACATAGGACCAGTTTCAGTTAAGAACCAGTTTCAGCACCAGACTGTAGGACACACATAGGTTAAACTGCTGCACATTTTCTCACTGTGCACTCATGAGTGTCTCAAGGAGTTGGACCTTTATAGGATGAGATAAAGTGATATGACAACCACTTTTACCCTACAGTATCAGTAGCAGAGCCTCGTCTGCTCGTGTGTTGCAGTGTCTTGGACTCCAGCCAGATCATTATAGTCTGTCTGAGCACCTCCGAACGTTGACAAGGGCATACAGCATTTTACAGCATCGAGCAGCCAAAATAATAAAAGCCCTGGACACAGACTTTAACTTCAACTGGACACAAAAGGCACAAAACTAAACAAGAAACAAAAATTCTCAGGAAGCTTAAAAGGCGTGTTTTTTTGCTACTCATCTCCGGGTGTGCGGCTAGAGGAGCGTCAAAAGTTTTGAAATGAAACAGCATCCATAATATTCTCTCTGAATTCCCTCTGTGTCTGAAATCAAAAAAATATTTTGAGTGAGAGAAGGCACTTATGCTTAAATAATGCAGTACATGGCCTTTCTTCATCTGTCAAAAATCTCAGCCGGAAAAGGCTCAGTCAGCATTCGTGTTTAGACACATATGAGATGCCAATTTCATCCCCAAAATGACAACGTTCACAACAGGTTTGTAGTTGCTTCACACAAATAAAGCATTGTGTTGATTTAGACATTTTTATACGTGTAAAGTTTATAGTTTATCAGCCAAAAATAGCCCTCCAAAGTCAAATCTTTACTGGATGATGGCTGCAATAAATCTAATTGAAGCTGCATTGTCATAAATAATGCATTTTGGTTTTCTGTCGCAGCCAGTTTGGAAATGAAATATGCAAACACTTCTATAAACACAATGTGAGGCTGATGTGCATGCAGTGTTATTGCAGAGCCACGGTGAAACAATTCGAGAATGCGGTTTTGTTAGCACAATGCTAAAGCACTTCTGCTGATGAGTTCAGCTCGACTAGATTTCCCATGTGTTTTATTCTCTCTCTCGACTGTAAATCTGATCAGACACTGCTCAAAGAACTGCCTAATATCCTCCTACAGCAAGCCCGAGGACAAACACAGACATACACGCATGCATAAACACTAAAGGATGTAATTATCAGTTTATTTGTATAAAATTGTGTTCGGATGGGCTCGAGAAAATTACATGGTAACTGTTTGAATTTAGACCCAGTCTCCCGAGGGGTAATTTACAGTAGGGCTGTGTGGACGGTAATGGATGTTATTCAGGGGAGGCTGGGTGTATTCCATCTACTGCTGTCCATCAGTTTACCTGGTGCTGCCAAATTGAATAACAAGTTTACACCCACTGTGTAAATTCTCTTTATTGAATCGGCTCGCTTTTTTTCGAAATTTGTCCTTCACAAACAAATCTAATCATAGCTTTGTCCCTTGCGAGAGGCCGATTTTGCAATATGAAAGAACACTGCTCTGACCGTCATTATCGAATGAGTGGGAAACATGATGGAGGGACAAAGGGAAAGAAAAGGGCAGAAATCAATTCTGCACAATTGTGTTAAACTTTTGAAAGCTCAAAATCTGTCCCCAGTGCTTGTTAGCCCCAGTTGATCAGATATTGTTCCATAACTAAAAGGGATAGTTTGAATTATTTAATGTGGGGTTGTATGAGGTACTTATCGATAGTAAGTGAATTACCTACAGTAGATGCCAGTCGGCACACCCCAGTTTGGAGAAGCAGAAGAGCACCAGCAAGGAACCTAAACAACATACTGATGTGGACAAGATCAGCAGCAAGAGATATTTTAGCCACTTTAAAAAGGTTGACCTAAAAACATCAATATCATTTTAAAGTCCACATGAAATGAAAAGCAGAGTGCTATTTGCTTCCACACACTGTCATGTTTCCTATTAAAACAGGCAGCTAGGGAGGGACTTGTAGCAGAGGCCAAGTGCGCCGAATTAGCATTGATGCTAAGCCCCCCTGGCAAGACTGGGACTGAACACAGTCCCAATGGTGTTTTTTTTTTTTTTTTTTTTTTGCAGGGTTTTGCTCCTGACATCCCAAGACTGAGTCAGCTAACTTAGCTGCATGGCTAACCATTCAAACAGCAGTGAGCGGTTAGCTATTTGCAACAAGTAAAGCTATATTTCCATCAGGAAACTCCATAAATGACCTTGGGACTGTATTCCCTGTCGGCCTCTGAGGCTGTGTTCGATCCAGGTCTGACCATGTTCACTGAGAAGTTGCTGAGCCCTGTTCTGTTGCTTAGCTTAGCTGCTAAGTTAGCAGAAAGTCTGACCCAGAGATAAAGCTAAGCAGTTAGGGGGACATCAGTGAGAAAACCTGAAAGTATTTTCTCCATAAAATATAATCCGCAAAATTGGATTATATTTTATGGAGAAAATCAGTAAATAGAGCCATTGAGTTGTATTTCTGCACAAGTTACAAAGTTGTGCTTTTGTACAGTAATGTTAATCAGTGAGGCCCGGCCCCCAGGCCATTGTATGCTCCATGTAGCTAGCTTAGTTGCTTAAGTAGTCCCCTGTAAAATGACTCAAACATCATATGCTGTCAAAGATACCACTTTCCACAAAGTGAATAAACAATAGCTAGCAGGCCTGTAAGGTATCAACGGTATTTTGAGGAAACAGAATAAGGTTTGAGGTGGCAAACATCTTGGAAGACACACCAAAGGACCAACAGCTAACTAATGAATCGCAGCCATAACTTTGCTCAGTTTACGTGAGCACACATCATATTTTGTTTTACAGAAAGACAAAATTAACATTACTAATAACATTAATTGACTTAAATGCCTTTTGCTGCATGACCCTCTCCACAACAGTACATTGCATCTTCCATGTTGGTCCAAACTGAAGGTATGCCAACCTCCATCTACTGTTGATAATAAACTGACTATCTCAGCACCCTATACACCCCCACATTAAATAATCCGAACTATCCCTTTAACAACATAATGTATTGTTCACCAGAGCAGAAAGTTGACTACATGTGTATGCTGTCAGAGATTTGTTAAGTGCTGAGACCTGCAGGGCTGGCAGAACCTCTTGGCCCTCTGAGGGGTTGTCAAGTAATTAATCTGAGAATAGCCAGGGCAGTCCTGAGAAACGAGCCCCCGCATCTGACAAGGCTTTGATTGGGAGACAGGCATCTGTAGATGTGAGGAAGATTCTTGTAGCCTCGACAGGAAGAGCGAGGAGATCAAAGTGGTCTGGCGATGTCCCGACACAGCAGAGCTTGGCTTTTGTTTGCTCTAAACATGTTTTATCTGATGAGGCCCGCTGGCCAATCTTAGAGTGTTGTCTTTCTAATCGCCTAATCCTTCCACAGCAGCCGCTGCTTCAGAAAAAAAAAAAAAAAAACGGAGGTCATCTACTCTCTCAATATGCTGAGCGTGTTAAAGGTAGTGAGTGCACTGTATATGTGTAGAGAGATGTGTATGTGAATATGAGTAGGTACAGACATAAACAAAAGATAAGGCAAAGATTATTTGCTTCCAGACACATTCTGTGTGAATACTTAAGTTGATTTAGGGATTTTCGATGAATCTAAGTCGTTCCTTTAAACCAGACAGTTACACTTAATCCAAAGAAATCCGGCTGAAGCAAAAGCAGCTGATGGCAAGGGATGGAGAAGGTTACGGTGAAATAAAAGCAAAAATATATAAGGATGCAGAGTAAAAACAAATACATGCTATCAATGTTGTGTTTAAGTTGAATGTCTCATTAAGCATCCACAAAAATCTGAGTGAACATAAATGTTCCTAACAGTTAGAAAACCTAATTCAAAAAGAGCTCATTTCACAAAAGTTTAGACCATTTCTCAAGACCGTGTAGGCGTGGCAAATTATGTTTTGATTGAGATCTCCCTCGGGAGTACCAATACAGAAAACTAAGCACTGTACTGCTATGGATTAGAGCAGAAGCAAAACACATTGCAGCCACCTGAAAAATCAGTTTAAGTGTACACTATATTTAGAACATTTTCACTGCTTTACTTTGCTGTCAGACATGCAGAACACAGGATCTGATGGACTGTTGTTGTGTTTAACTTTGGTGTTTTAACTCGTGAGTTCGGAGCTGAACTAATGTTTCTTGCTGTGGATCAAGGCAGCGTAATTGCATAATTTTCCTCAATAAATGTCTCAGCATTAGCATGCCCATTTCAAAGCCAATATCAGGAAAGTGTACAAAAACCTAAACATACTACAAGGGCTTTTTAACTAGTACTCAGTTTAATGCTGATGCATCTATATGACCTACATAAGCAAAGAAGATGCGAGAAGGTCAGGTTTTTCTGTATAATTTTTCTTAATGGCTGCTACCAGTTCTGATTTTCCTTGAAAACAGATTAAATAAACCTGTGTTTACATTTTCCCAGGCAAAAGTTGAAGAGTGTAGTACGTTAGCCAATTAAAAAGAAGCAGGAGGAGATTGTTGTTTAGATAATTTCTATAGATGCACTAATTGACCGGCCAGAGACCGGAACCGGCCGGTTTTCAGCTTGACCGCCCGGTCAGCGCCACATATCCGATTCTGTGCCCGTCATGTTAGGTGCGTTCGAGATGGCCTGCGCAGAATCGATCACCGGCGATCGCCGCACAATGCATGCCGGTTAGATTTGTGTCCGACTTGATCCCGACTTGCTCTGACGTCATGCACACGTGGGCAACGATAACCTCACGAGATCGAGGCGGCCGCAGTTTTCAGAGCCAGGCGCTCTGGCTGTCGCCTGATCGATGAGCTGACAGGCTCTGATTGGCTCTTAATTTTGACAACAAACACCACATGTTGTATAAAATACGAATTATTTGTGTAATCGTAATATCTAAGGCTTAATATATTAGTCTTATGTTGTGCGATGAAGTTTTAATCTGTCAACAAGCAGATATTTTGTGTCTGATAATAATAAAGGTTATATAGCCTACATGATTTATCAAGCGAACAGTTACAAAGTGTTTTACAAGGCAGATAAAAGAACAGATGTTCCATGCAACAGAAGTGGAATCACTTTTATTTTAACTTCAATCAGCGATCGAGGACACACTTTATGTGAACGTGGTCTGCAGACTACAGGTAACCTACAGGTGATCTAACAGGATGTCAGTGTCTCTTCCTGTTTGTTCTCTGAAGTCTGCTGGAAACTGTCCGACTTGACTGCAGCTTTTTGCCTCCACCTCCTGCTGCGGCCGCCTGATCTCGTCTGCTAACCAGGCGAGGCGCAGTTCATCTCGAACGCACCTGTTCGCGCACATACTCTGCACGATGGTCGCGTCATGCGCGCAGCACACACTGGCCGTAATGTCACACCCACCACAGCGCTGATCATAGCAGCACACACTCAAGACACGTGCTCACATGAAGTCAATGTTAGCGACAGACTCCAAGAACAGGATAAAGAGAAGACAGACAGTCTACAGAGAGACAGAACAGCTGACGGTGTCACCAAACAGCGGTAAACTTTCTAGCTCTTCATGCTGATGTTAGCCAGCAGCAGACTGCTGTTCACAGACTGACAGTTAAAATCTCACCTCCTGTTCTGAAGAATCAACAACCTGTGTTGATGTGTCTCCTCAATCATTTTCTCATCCAGACTCGTTTAACTTCTACGTCTGTTTTTCTCACGGCAAAGTTTTACTACAGCAAACGGCTGCACTGTGTCAGTCGGTTTGTTTACATGGGCTTCTACACAAGATCACGTGAAATCGCGAAATCTCGCGAGATCGCGTTTCCTCTAGTACATAATATTAATTTAATCTTATAATAAGGCCTGGCTGTAATCTGGAGCACTTTTGGAGAAAATATATAAGTTATTTAATAGTCAGTGTTTTATTATGAACATCCGATTTAGTTTTATAAGAAAATTTGCGAATGCTGTCAATTATATTTCTTAGAAAGACTGAAAATCAGAATCTGCCAAAATCGGAATCGGCAGGTCAGTCCCTTAAAAAAAAAATGGAAATCGGAATCGGCCAAGAAAATTGGAATCGGTGCATCTCTAATAATTTCATTTTGTCATATTTTGTGGTTATTATGGTGGAAACACTACTGCTTTTGTCCACAGTAGCTTCTTACATCAATCATTTGATGCACCAGTCAGAGAAGTCACCGTGATGTTTAAGTTGTAGTTCCACTGAATTTTATCCTTGTGCTATTGTTTGAATGCCACAAACTAAGGTTCTGCAGCAGGTTGGTGAATTACCCTTCATATCAGAAGACTGAGAACACTATAAGCACAAACACATGAAATTTAGCAGCTTCAGACAAATCAATCAACCTGAGGTGCAGCCTGTAGACTTTTGAATTTTAGCTCATTTAGAGTTTTTCATTTCCAGATTGGTTTATTTAATGAATTCCATTCCCTTATGCATAAAAAATGATAATTAAGGAAAGGAGAGGAAATGAAGGAAAACTCACTATAATTATTAAGCTGTTGCAGAACATGAATAACGAGTTATATTTATATATCATACAGACACTGAATTTGAGTAACCAGGTTAAAAATTATGGTGAATTGTGAATAAATGTATCTTAAAAACTGAACTTAAGAAAGAAAGAAACCCTTTATTAAAATTCTTAATGTTACTGTTGTATTTCCAACCCTATCTATCTATGTATCTATAGTATGTATGTATGTTCTATCTGTCTATCTATCTATCTATCTATCTATCTATCTATCTATCTATCTATCGCAGATAAATGCATTCAGCTCCTTTTTTCACTGCTTTTTCTTCTTAAATAAAGATGGACAACATATCTCCACTTCCTCCCACTGTACAAAAATGAAGCCAAAATATCCCGGATATAAGCACTGCCATCTTGCCCTGGTGACATCAACTGGAGCCAGAACTCAGCTGTCAATCATGACGTTAAACCTCCTATTTACAACATCAAATAACTAATTAAAACCAAACTGATCAGAAAAATTAATACTTCAACATAAATCAGCATGATAAAAATGACCTGAAATGGCAAAAAAAAAAAAATCTTTAGGTAAACTTAATTTGGTGTATACTTTTATTTTTTAGTTTGTCCATGCATACATTATTTAAGATCAATGTTGTATGAACTGTTTGAGGCGTTCAAACATGACAAAGGTCCAGAGGCACCGAATTCTTAGTGTGATCAATACATTGTGATACTGATACCTCTCTCTGCGAAGGACTGAAATGACATTTTACTACGTATCTGCATCTGAGATAGTTCAATGTGTGACTATCTCCAAATACTGCAGTTTGGTCCGTGACAAAAAAGGGGGTCAGGGTTTATGACCTATACTGCAGCCAGCCACCAGAGAGCGAATGAGATGGTCTGGCTATGCTTTTGGGGAGTTGTCATGTCGTCCATCTTTATATATGTCAACGTACTCCACCCTACACACATATCTGAAAAGAAAGAGGAAATGCGTGTCTGTCTCCTTCAAAATGTGTGCTCCCACCCCCTGAGTAGGAGTAGTGTGGGACACTTGAAATTAGGATGCTTTGCAGACATGAATTCAATCAATAAATAGTCTATTAAAAGTGCACAGGCAGAATCGAGTGCTTTTTGGATCCCATAGGACCCCAATACATTGATATCTTTAAAAAGCACTAATTAAAACAGATTCAGAAAACAATGTCATGAAGTCATTTGGAACAAATTGATTGACAAAGTCCTGAAAAACATACTGAGTGGATTATCGTTCTGGGGTGGAATATCGCTTTAATAATAACCATATGAAAATAGCCAATTTCTCATTGATGGTTTTGTTTGCTTACGTAGGTCATATAGAGGCATCAGTATTAAATTTCGCTGTTTTATAACCAGTTCAAAACTCGTTGTGGCATGTTTAGCTTAGCAAAACAGTAACGTTTCTTATCTATAGATTGATTACAATATAATGCATTTAACAATACTGCATGTATTCAACAACTATTGTGTAGCCAAACACATAAATGAAAAGGTTTGTGAAATTGTGAAATTGAGGTACCGAAAATATATTTGAAAAAATGTCAACATCACCTTGTTTGTTTCTGCAAAAGGCACTCAGCGCATGTTTTGCTCACAATTAAAAAATAACAAAAAGATTCGTCATCAATAATGCTTATGTGTTCAGGCCACAAAATTCCGATCATAATCATCATCATGATCAGATTACATAAAATTGCAAATATTGATATCTGTATCAGCCTCAAAAATCCAGTATTGGTCGGGCTATAATCTGTTGTAACTACATTGTTATCATGTGCAACACAGAATACTGTATATTTTATTGTTGGTTATCTTGTGAATCCACTACTGTTGAAGATGATGTAGCACGTGTGTGGCTTATCTATGTGTGTGTGTGTGTGTGTGTGTGTGTGTGTGTATTGTGTGTGTGTGGTGTGTGTGTGTGTGAGGGGAGGGAGATGCTGACATCTTCCCACATTAAAAAGGTGAACCTGACAGAACTATTGAGCTGTGGCGGCAGGCAGTCCACGCTGAAACCCCTGAAATGTTACAGGTGTAGATAAAGACGTAGCAGGAAGAAAAGCAGCAGCGAGATGCACCTCGTACGTACGGGAGAGAAAAAGGAACACAATGAAGGATAAGATGCTCTGAGAGGAGAGAGATATGTTTCAAGTGCTTTGGGTTGGAGTGTCATACACTGCACGAGTTGCAAATCAATGCTTGCACAGCAGACGTGTTTGTGTGTGTGTGTGTGTGTGTGTGTGTGTGTGTGTGTGTGTGTGTGTGTGTGTGTGACTGTGCCTATACTGCCATCCATACATCTCCATCTCCCCATACATCCAGTAGCACTGCATTAATTCACCCTTTTTTTCTATTTATTCCATTTAAGTCACTGAGGAGGAGGAGGAGGAGGAGGAGGAGAGGAGGAAGGAAGATATGACCCAGTTTTATTTCCTCCAAAGAAAACAGACGGAGCAACAGAAAGAGAAAAATGAAGTGAGAGCAGAAGAAGAAGAGGAGCGGGGAACATCAGCCTGAATGAGAACAGAAAGTAATGAGGGCTAATTTCCATGCATGGCTCTACATATTCTGGCCTCCCCGCAATGATCACCAACCCAGTTTGGTCAAACCAGAATACTGAGAACTGCACACAAGACTCATGGGACCAAATTTATTAATGTTTTTGAGCCTGTTTTTCAGGTGCAGATGTGACACATTCTGCCCCAAACACATCAGATGAGTCACAGTTTGCGTGTCATTTGTGTGCGTATCTACAAGGTGTACCTCTCTCCTCATGGGCAAGGATAGCTTTTGGGTCTGATTCACCCCTCCTGACAATTATCTGCCCAAATGATGCTGAAGTGTGAGGAGTTTACATAATACTAATTTCACTGACTCAGAGTCCCTGATTTCAAATCTTAAATATCAAACTGTATTGTATGTATACTGTACTGTAACATCCTGTAGTGTAAAAGGAAGACTGATGGAATATTGAGCAGAAATCCACAATTCAAAAGCTAATGAGAGCCAGCTGACTGAGATGCATCACAAACTAGATGCTGCATACTTGTGTAGAACAGAAACATGGCTGCCAACAGTACAAATAGGACTTTTGTTTGTTGTCTGTGTTGAACTGCCATGTTCCTACAGTAGCACAAAATGGACAAACACTGGCTGTAGATACGGCCTTTTGTTTTTTTTCATGACTTTCATGGCCACGTCTTAAACGTTTGGAAGGGGAGGGTTATATGAATTGGTTGCAATCTGCAAGCTCGCTGCTAGATGCCACTAAATCCTGCACACTGGTCCTTTAAGTGTGCATTTGGCTGCATTTACCTCAGTTTTAACATCCATATCAACGCCATCTCCACCTTCACCTACACCACTCTGCTGGACCTGCTCTGTCTATCTGTCTGTCTCACTCCACCGATTACCATGCCATATGCACCTTGTGTATATTTTTTGTGTCTTTGATTTCTTTATACTTAGTCTCCGTTTTGTTTCCCATGAATGTGCCTCCTAATTTATTAATAATTCAATTTTATGAGTAATATTTTGAGTAATAGTGACCGTTTTCCTCAGGTGGAGTTGGTCAAAGTAAATATGTTGTAATCAAAACCACTACCTGATCATTTTATTCTTTTGTGAGTGTGAGTGATCTTACAGAAATAACACCTTGTCCTAGTGTTTTTTTTTTTTTTTTAGCCTTTCAGGAAACACTAATGAAACAAACATGTCTGTGTACGCAAAGTGGGCATAGGTAATTTGGCCGAATAATCACTATTTTTTCATGCTGGTTTGTTTAATTCACAGCACTTGACATGCATCTGTGACCATCTATGTCAGCATTACCTAATAATACTTATATACAGAAACCTAATTAAATGGTAGTTTTATAATATGAACACCCTTCCAACAGTGCATCAATAAGCTGGTACATGATGTCAAGAGAACACTGTAGGCAGTTCCTTCCTTGGAGCAACATACGAAAGGCTTTTGTAGGCTGCTCATGTAAGCTGCTTTAGAGCACAGAACATCTGTTTACGTCAGAGAGGAGACACTTGACGGAGATGGAAAGGGGGCGATTTATCCAGTGTAGCACAAATCAATGTTCGGTTCAGGCTTCACAGAAACATGATCAGAGGGATTATGTTAGTAAGGAGCTGGCAGCCATATTTTGTAAATTTGTGGAAATTAAATGCAGTGGATGTTAAAAATAACAAAGAAACTTTCACAACTGGAACAGTACTCCCTCACATCCCTGATGAGTTTCAGCAGCTCATTTGCTCCACTCTCAAGAGGAAACAGCACATTTGAAAGCAGAAATGATCTCAGCAGAAATGATTTTTTATTATAATGCATGAACTTGGTTCTGTTGTGTAACATTTAACAATATTCTGCCTGCAGTACTAAAGTAGGAAGGGTTTAAAGGGTTATTGTGAAAGGTGTGTGGGCATTTAGATTTTTATAGACTTTCTACAGTGGCTGCCGCTAATTTTGTAAACACACACCTACAAACATAAACAAACTGACCTCTCTAGAAAGCCTTTTTGGCTGCGATGCTTTGCATAGGACTAAACACTGCTTTAACTTCTAATTTTATGCTCCAGCTCTGGGCTGCACCAGTCATGTGTAACTTTTCTCTTTAGTTACAGTGTACAGTTACAAAGAGGCTTAGGAACTACTTGTCAGTTTAATCAGCTACTAAATCTGGTTGCACCGTGATTACTTGGGGCATAACATTACTAGTTTGACATTAAGTCATAAGTGCCTAACCACAATCAAAGATAGAGATGCCATCGCCATGGTTACCGTGCACAGTAGCTTTCTGGCTGGCATAAGCCATTTGGCATCATAGCACATCATTGTAAGCTAGATCAATACTGAAATATTGTTGCTGCAATTCATAAAAAAAGCTGCTGTGTTAATTGATTATAATTTATTTATTATAAACTGCAGAGATGCCTGACCAAACATTCTGCTCTCAGAGAAAAAAACAGTTTGTTTGGTACAGACCCAACAAATACCATCATCACTTTTTTTTTTGTAATATGACAATGTAATGCAATCGTATCCCACTAATCGGATCACATATCGCGTATCGCAATTGCAATTTCAGTCAAATTAATCACAATATGACTTTCTTTACCACATCGTACAGCCCCAACTTTGTTATTTTTTAACTTATCTCTGTGATGCAAGCACTTTTATTTTCATAATGCATAAATCACAATTTGCATTATAACTAGGTTAAGTGTGAACTCAAGCCAAGTATACATTGGGAAATTTTGAGCTATCCCAAATGAAAGATAACCAACATGAAATAAGTGTGGCAACATCTTTGGTCATGGCTCCAAAACAGTGGTCCTACGTAACCCTGTGAGACTGGTTCAAAGATGGCTGTTGTTACAGTCTTGCGACCAAAGAAATTTAGGATGACCACCTCACAGTGTGACTGCTGCTACAACATACATCTAGTCCAAGCCAACCAATAGGATTGAAGCATGAAATGATGCACTGAATGCATGTTTAGGTATGCTAAAAGATACTTAACGTTACTTCAAGCTCTCTTTGCAAAATTGGCATCCCATGTTTCCTCTTTTCCCTCCACACTGTCCTCCTCCTCTTTTTTTCCCATACACATAAATATGACTAGGACAAGGGTCGACTCCTGCTCAGCTTCATTGTTTACCACTATAGCAGCACAGATGGATGACACACACTGAGGACGTTTTCTTGTCTACTGACTTGTGTTACAGCCCACGTTTCAGTAGGTGTGATCATGGTACTGTCTACATACATCCAACTTGACGTCTTGCTCAGTCAAGTGTTAATGAAATCTCAGTCTGTGGGCACCATTACACACAGCTGTGCAACAGGCTGCTGATGCTGTTAAATGTATGTATTTTAACATGTGCATGCCTTAAAGTTGACCACAACACATTGGAATACCTGAGGTGCTGCTTTGTTTCTGCTGTGTTGGACCAGACTGAGACAGGACAGTCATGGCATAAATAAAACAAAAAGACACAGAGTCTAGTGACTCTATTGAATCTTTTACTCCTTAATCCCATTAAATGCTCATAAGTAGTCACTTTTGAGTGGAGTCTGTCTCCATTTAGTAGGTACTTGCCAAATGTGAAAAATGTACATTTATAAAAGATTAACAACAGACGCTGGCACAGATTTTGACAAACAGATGTAACTTAATAATAGCTGCATTCCATTTAACTGTGCCAGGACCCAGTCCCTGCTAATGTACATGCTGGCTCACTGGCATGGCTCACTGGCACACCTAAATGGAGTGAAGTTAAAAATGTTGTTGGTTACACCTGTTTTTCCAGTTAAGACAAGTCAAAATATCTACTGTGAAAACTGTCAGTTAGAGGAGTTTCTAAGAAAAGATAAAGCTAGGCAGCATACTTCTGGCATCAAGGCGTAGTAATGTTTAAGCATAGTGTAATTAGAGCGGTTTGAGAGAAAACTAGACTTTTGCTCTTCCTCTTTGCTGTTTGTTCAGACTTAAGAATATCAGGACAGGACACTTTGGCCAATCACAGCTTGGTAAGATAGTTGATAGTTGATTTCCAAAATGGAAGTATTTGATGGCATGGGAACGAGACTCAACAAAAAATTATCTTTCTACAAAATCCAACCTGCACCTTCAAAGAGCAACTTCATTTTCTCACCCAGGGATTTAACTTCTCATCTTGCCGCCATGATGTAGAAATGTACTAGCTGACTGGAAAACTGTACAGTCTGAACTTCAGTAGCACACTGCAACTGGTTTGGACTTCCTCACAGACCCCTGACAGTTTGGATTGGTGGTCTTGCCTCCTCCACTATAGTGCTCAACACCGGAGCACCCCAGGGCTGCGTGCTCAACCCCCTCCTGTTCACGCTGTACACCCATGACTGCAGCCGCCTGACATGGAGAAGTTTGCAGATGATACCACCATCATTAGACTTCATATCAGGAGGAAATCAACAATCGTGATAGCATACTACTACTACTGCTCAGCTTCAGCAAAACTGAGGAGCCAATTGTTGATTTTAGGAAAAAAGAGGCAAAGAAGCACACTCCAGTCTACATCAGCAGATAATACTAACTAATTTTAATGGTTTGATTGCTTGTTGAATTGTTTGGATATAGAATTACCTAAAACAAACAAAATGATGACTGGGTCTGTCATAAATAGAAGACTCTTGCTCTTTGAACACAACATCAAAAAGTGGTAAAAACTGAATATATAAATCTAAGGGTATCCAACCATACATATTTAGAAGCCAGGTGTGATCTTTTACAGGTTTGTAACGCACTATTTCTCATAAAGGGCCACAGGATATGAGGTCTGGATGTAGTGAGCTTCAAAAAGGCCATCGTTTATGTGCTCTGCTCCCGTGCAGCTGTACAAACTTATGGGGCATGCACAAACAGGTCAGCCATTATGAGAAAAAATGTTTTGTGAGCAGAGCTAAGGAAAAGTGGAAAATGCTACACACTACAGATTAAAATTCAAAAGCAAAACTATAATTAGTTTCCAGATGAAAAGATGCCTCGCTGCTGTTTTAAAAGGTCTTCCTCTGTACCTTACATATCTGAGAAACTTTGCCTTCATTCATGCGCTTTACTGTATGTGCTTAAAACCACAGCTCACAAGCTTTGCTCATGAAAGGTCACCTCATTACTGTTCCCACATTAAGCAATCTGATGTCAATTTTATGCCACATTGACCTTTGTTTCTATTTATGTCTGTTCTGCAACAGTGCATCTATAGGCTAGTGCGCAATAAACTGACATTTCCACCAAAAATACTCCACTGCACTTGGGGGGCACTCGGGCATTGAACAGGTAGTTAGTAGAAAACAAAATGTTCTGCATTTAAACCAGTTGCAGTCACACAATCTGCAGACCTTTACAACCAGTGTGACCAGGTCCACCACATGATGTTGATTATTTGACAGGCACTCAGCAACTGTTCAGACTGCTTTCAGAAAACTGTCTCAACACTGGGTGCAGATAGAGGGCGTGTCTGCACATGGCTGCTCTGTTTGAGGCTTTTTCAGCTATTTTTAGCTGTTTTTGTCTCCAGTTTTCAGTCACTACAGCTACAGTATTTAAACCTCTGAGGTAACGTCTCAGAGAGTAACATTGCACATGGCTGTTTTGTTTGTGGTTTCTGTGTTTTCCACAATATCTCAGCATGAGATATTGACTGATTTACTGAAATAGATCTTTTTTGCACATGGGTGCTTTGTCTTTCTTTCTGTCTGTTGGCAAACTGAGCACTAACATTGTACTTTGTTTTTGTGGTCACAAAGCTGGATAGGAAGCCAAGTGACAGGACATGGCTGATCAATAAGAAAGGCATCCTGCGCACTGTTTAAAGCTCACCACATTTTGTGGGATTGGATTTATCATTTGTCCTGTGGCTTTTCCATTACATCCAATCCTTAAAGCAGCAATAATCAATAATTCTTTATTACAAAGTATCACATGGCAATGTGAAACAATATGGCAAATATATTGTATTATATTGTCACTTATTTCCTGATATTTTTACTGCCTTTGTTTGTTTATGTTTTGTGTATGTATATATGTATTTTCTTTTTTCTCTGTTATCCTATCTTTTTGCTCTTTACATATGTTAAATAATCCTCAAAAATGCAAATAAATAAATAAATAAATAAAAATATGGCAATATATAAAGGAGTCATTTGTCACTTGTAGTTATGAAACTTTAGAAAATAATCACCTGAACCTGCAGCTCCCCTCTGCCTTTACAACTTTACTCTTCTGGTTCACTCTCATCACTTTCATACTGTAGCATCAATCTTAGAAAGACAGGGCTCTATGGTGCCACATATATGTCGCACGTGCTATGAGAAAAAATGTCTGTGCTAAGAATTAATTTGCTTGCTAGCATGTGTGCGACAGGCAGATTTGGGAGCCAACCCCTTAGCGTTACTTGCTGACATAACGTCATATGTTTTGCCGAAGAGCTTGTTTGATTAAAAAAAATCCTTCTGTGTAAAACGTTGCTAGGCTACCGGCAATGTTACTTCGCTATCCTTCCTGGTAATTAGTGGTGCAACGGATCGCAGTTGACCAGAGCCGGCTCAAGGCATAAGCGAACTAAGCGCCGGCTTAGGGCCCCAAGGCCACTAGGGGGCCCCCAAGAGCAATCAAAAAAAAAAAAAAAAAAAGTAATTTTATTTTTTATTTTTTCCATGTATAAATGGTGATTTCTATATGATCAAAGATATATTATTGTACAAAAACACAATTTCAACAGAGTGCTGCTGCTGATGTAGACCTTAGTGATTCTTACTGCCTCTGTAGCTAAAGCTTCACTGCACCAACGGCTGCAGTGACGGCTGGCTCCCGACATGCAGGACACACTGCGCATCCAAAACACAGGTGGTTAGGCAAAACAATGTCACAAAAAAGGACATATCCTTCAGGGGCAGAGAAAAGAAAAAGGAAGAAAGAGGAAGAGGAGAAAAAATGCAGAGATAAAGGTATGTTTGCATCATGGCTTGCTTGGTAGGCTGATGTTTATCAAAGAGATTTGTGTAGCCTAGCCATTAATAGTAAATTATCTAGCTAGTTAAAAACGAGAGAAACTTATCTTTTACAGTAACTTAAATCATACTAACATGTTTGTATTTGTGTAGCTTTAACTTTGATTGAGTTGTTTCTCGGGGTTGGCCCTATATATTTCGTTTTTTTGTTTTGTTTTGTTTTTTTCTTCAAAACAAAGTTTTTGCTAATGTTTGATAGAAAACATTAACGTCACCAATATGATTTTGCATCAGGCCAGCCATTCTCAACTTTGGGGTCGCGAGATGATTTCTGGCCAAATCATTTTGAAAAAAATATAAATGCGCAAAATTTATGTAGCTTCCGACCGGACGTTAGAAGGACGAAGAGCGGTTGGTCTCAAACAGGCATTTTATTACTAAAAACCAGTTGCTGTCGTCCACGTACACCAAAACAACAACAACGAACCTGTCAAAGTCTCATGTCTGCCCTTCTCATTCATACATCATCAGAGCAAAGAAATGTTTGTTTTCTCCCCCAGTCTGCCGTCAGCAGGAGCGGCGGCTGCAGCAGGCTCGCGCCCGTGAAGTGGGCTCAAGCCGGGTTCAGCCGCGCTCGAGTGGAGCGGGGGAGAGAAAAAAAAAAAGTGTAGTTGTTCTTCTCATGTTTAAGCTTTCAGCGACATAGATAGTTTAAAATTATGGGCTGTTTTTCTCACCAGTATGTTTTGTTAAGGCTTCCTCGCGGACAGCAGTGCATGTTAAATTGGGGGTCGCAACTCAAAAAGGTTGAGAACCACTGCATTAGGCTACTAGTTATAGTTTGACATATGTTTTAAAAAATTGCTTGCTGCTGCAGAGCATGGTAATTTATGTGAATAAATGAACATATTATTTTTACATCAACTCAGATCAACAATCAATATTGGCTGAAATAGAGGGCCCCAAAATCAAATTTTGCTTAGGGCCCCATGGAGGCTTGGGCCAGCCCTGCAGTTGACCCGTGTGCCGTACGGATCGCCCTCCACGGTTCGGCACGCATGTGACCCGCGGACTACTGTGAGCACCATAGTTTTACTGTCACTGTTACTTTTGTATAAGTTATAATACCCGAAATCTCAATGCAGAGTTGCAGTGAAAAGACAGGACAGATGCTGCTGTGTGTGTGCAGCGCATCACTGTGCGGATTTAAAATCCGTCACATTGCCTTGAGTGAAATCCAGACCATGACTCTTTTCACTGATGTAACTATGCTGTCGTCAAAGAAACAGATCATGAGACTGTGATAATTATTGAAACTTTGGCGATATCAGCTGTCTTAACACTAGAATGGCCGATGGTCATTTCAACCGTTTTGAAATTTACATGTGCAATAATTTTGTTGAATAAAAAAATAAAATCCTGCTGGTTCTTGACTTTTCACAAAAGTGTATGTATTTTTATTTAAAGTTGTTTTTACATAAATTACATAGGCTAAATGACAGCAAAAATATAATTTTTACCTATTTCGGGCGTGAACGGTCATATTGACCGTATGGAATTTCGCGCTGTCCTATTGATTATTTTTTCGGTGGTTGATCTATTTTTAGCCTTCCCGCAGTCCCGTTATTATTAGACAGAGATGGAGAGATCAGCAGACAGGGAGACAGAGAGATAGAAATAAAGAAAATGACTGAAAGACCGAGGAGAGACCTGACACTTACCGAGGCCTTGGAGCTACTTCAGAACTTGGACAGCGGCGATTCTGATGCAGGAGAACTATCTGAGATGGAAAGTGACAGCGACCTTTCTTGGAATAAACATACTTCATTCTCATCAGAAAGTGATTAGGAGTTCATACGGAGGAAAAAGACGTGGCTACTAAAATATTCAGCATCTGCGGAAAATGCCGCAAAGCCGTGTGTAAATTGCGCGAAGAGAGGAGTCAACGTGCTTTGACAGTGAATAGGGGAGACTGGGGACGTTTGTAACACTAGTGTGGATTTCTCTCAGTTATTCAGAGATTATTTGGAACAGAGAAACCAAATCTTAAACCTATATGTTAAATAGACATGCACTATTGATTTAATTAGTTAATATAAAATTGTTTTATGGTTTTAGTCTAAACTTTGTTCTTGGCTCTTTTGTTTTAGATCAGCTGGTTTCCACCTTTTTAAAAATAATTTTATGTGTTATAAGTGTTTTAAAAATGTTTCCTAAAGAAATAATATATTTTTAATGGTTATTTTCTGAAATAATTTTCTTGTTCTGAGTTATGGATGAATGCATTTGTCAAACACTGGTGTGAATATAATATGCAATTATAGCTGCTGCGCAGCAATGGTCGGGGCCGGGCAATTTTAGGCAAAATTAGGCAATTCTGAGCAACAAGCAGAGTGTAGGAAGATGAAAAAAAGGTGGCATTCTAATGTGCATTTTACATCAGTTGAGGCTTGAACTCACAATTTCTGGCACAAGAGACTCTGCATATTGACTGATAGCTAAGCCAAATAAACAGGGAAAAGAGACAAGAGATAACAGGGAAACGTGTTGATAAAGAGTATTTGTCTCTTCCCAAAACTCCCTGAATCATAATTATTTTAACCTTAGTAGTCTCTAATCCACATACCATGATACCTGAACATAAGGCTTTCACATTCGAAAGTCCATCCTGCCTTAGCTGAGGCTTGAACTCACGACTTCTGACACTGAAATCCGTCTTTTATCTCACTGAGCTAATTGGCAAGTGACAGTTCATGTGTGGCTTCACAAATTGACTAAGCCAAGGATCAGGGTGCCAGGCAGCAGCCATCCATGCCATGGAAAAGTAAATTTCAAAGTGAAAGTTCCAAAGCTGTAGCACATATGGTTGATTTGTTGTGAATTTTCAAAGTTTTGAAATTTAGAGGCTTGCTGTAGCGCCACCATCAGGACTATTGTCTTGTGTTTCCAGTTGAGGACATCTGGCATGGGACTGGACCTTTGTGAAAAGTTTGGGTAGATTTCTCATATGGAAATGTTGTACAAGCTGAGGCTTGAACTCACAACCTTCAACACCAAGAACCATCCTCTATCTCACTGAGCTAATTGGCAAATGGAAATGTCATCTGTAGCTTCACAAATTGACTAAGCCAGTCACCTGTGTGCAAGACAGCAGCTGTTAGCATGTAAAGGCAGATTTCAAATGGCTGTCAAAAATTCAGTTATTGAGACAAAAATCCCAAAATACGCAAATTGCATCTAGACAGCATGGAGATGTTGGTCATTAGTTTTTCACAATGATTTATTGGCTCCAAAAGTGAAAAACTGATGTTTAAAAATGCCATTTTTGCATTGACTCCAATTGTTCGCATGAGAGTGAAATTCAAAATGCTGTAAAAAATTCAGTTTTTGAGATAAAATTCTGATATTTTCCAAACATCATCTACCATGACTCCAAAATTTTGTCATTTTTTTCATGAACATTGAAAATGTATTTAGCAAGAATTTGCAAGTATATGTTTATAATACCGCTTACAGTCAAACATTTTGATGCACTGTAGGCTCAATTTTCCATAAATCAAAAATCTGTGTGGATCGTTTGTGTAGGACAGTCTGAAGATGCAAGTTTGGTGTCAATTGAACAAACATTGTGGGAGGAGATAGGTTTAATAAGTTTTACAGTTTTTGAAAAAAACTGAGTGATGGACTTCATAATTTGCAATAGGTTTAAATGTACAAAAGTTTCTTCAGTATCGGGGCTACATTGTGGTGAAAGTTGTAAATCTGTAGCACATATGGTTGATTTGTTGTGAATTTTCAAAATTTTGAACTTTAGAGGCTTGCTGTAGCACCACCATCAGGACTATTGGCCTGTTTTTGCAGCTGAGGCAATCTGACATGGGACTGGACCTTTGTGCAAAGTTTGGTCATTTTTCGTGCATGGGAAGTAGGATTTCCTCGGAAGAAGAAAGAAAGAAAGAAAGAAAGAAAGAAAGAAAGAAAGAAAGAAGAAGAACATGCAGGATTACAATAGGGTCCTGGCAGCTTAGGCTGCCCAGCCCTAATAATTACGGTTTGATATATGGGATGATATGAATATTGTTATGCCTGAATTTAATTTGTTAAAATATGCATTTAGGTGTTTTTTATTTTTTAAAAGACATCCTAAGACAATAAATGCATTAATCTCTCGACTGGGTATTTATTGTAAGAGATTATTAAGTTTGGATTCTAGAGGTCAAAATGACCGCCTACGGCTGTTCTAGTAGTCCTGTCTGTGACACAGTGTGTCTGTGCTGATTGATTACCCGTAACTTCTGACCAATCAGATAGTGCTGTAGGCGGGACATTGAGCCAGACTACAGAGTGTAGTTGTGTCTTATACTGTGCAGTGTATAATGATCTAGTATATACATAGAACAGTACTGTATAAGTTTGAAGATTTTAATATTATTACCATTATCATTACTATCATCATTATTATTACATTACATAACTATGGTGATAATTACAGACTTATACAGATCAAAGCCAAGTGCATTTTTAAAATAATTTAACCCTAATCCCACCACTTTTTACTTTTTTAATGATCTGAAAAATGATCCGATCCGTGACTCAAAACCGTGATATGATCCGAACCGTGAGTCTTTTGATCCGTTGCACCCCTAGCGCGGACAGGGAGAAGGAGTTTCTGTGGCTAAAATATGATGCTACCAAGCAGATGCTCTTTTGTATGCATTGCCAGGCAGCACTGCAGAAAATCAAAAAGGACAATCCTTATGTGCTGGGAAATAAAATACTAAAAAAAGACAATGTCCAGAAACACAGCATGAACTGCATTAATTGTGTTCTGTAGAGGTTATGGTTATTTTTAGTGTGTGCTACAACTCACTGGCCCTGTGCTACATAACTGTCAGCCTCTGTAGCACCAGTGCTAGGTGCTGAAAAAGTTAACGTACAGTCCTGTAGAAAGAGCTCTAAAAATTTTTAAATACACTACCTGCTCCAACCTGCCACCAAACAGCAGATAGACAAAGCTAGTGATGAGCTGGTGAATATAATGGACTATCTGGCCATGCTAACTTTGCACGCTCCACTTGAGCAGCGCAATGCATCGAATATCAAATTCGATCACGATTTTGGTTTCCCACAATTAAATGAACATGATCAACAACAATATTGACATCTAAAATGTTTGCTCCTCTCATAGAGACCTCCGCTGCATATCAAATCGAGCACAGCAAACTAACAGCCAGCCGCCCTTGAGCAGCAGCCTGTGCAAAATCTCCTGCACGTTGCAGCTACAGTCCAGAATACAAGAGTAATATACAATGGACAGCAGACAGGCAAGAAAATCAAATGTTTGGAGCAGAGGGTGAATTCAGATTTAGGGCAAGTGATCTCATGCAAGGGCAAATCATATGCAAAGAGTTCATCAGAATTGTGTGTGTGCCACAAAGCAACAACTAACCTGTTCTACCACCTTCAGAAACCCCACAAACTGCAGTACAATAAATGCATTAAGGCCAACGAGAATAACGTTGATAACGTTAACTCACTGAATCCCTGTCCTCGCCCAGGATCCACTCGGACATCCATAACAGTGACGCTGTACAACCTGTCATCGTACAAATGTAGCACACTGTGAAAGTGAAAGCAGCACTGCAATTAAAGACCAGTCTTATTTTGATGCATAGATTTGGACACGAGCAGGAAGGTAGCACAACATGGAAGTGAAAGCAGTGCTCTGCTTATTTAAATGATATTTTGTCCCTAAAATCAATGAATAATTGTGTTTATCATGATGTCAGTATTAATCAACATCATTGTTATAATTTTAGCCATAATTCTGAAGCCTTACTCTCCCTCTCTGTTGTAGAGATTCACAAAATGCGACGCTGGCAAAACCAGATATATCATGGTAAAAAGTGCAAGTCTCCAAAGCTTTTCTTATAAATTAGCATTTCACATAAATCATTTCAAATGCTTGTCTCCAAGTCCAAATGAAAGTAGACACACAAAGTGGTCCCCTGGAGAGGCTACTGTTGTTAAATGCAAAGGGATCTACTTTTAGTGCATGACCAAACACAAATGAAGCAAGGCCATTTCCATCTTATCTGTCCACGTATTAAAGATAAAGCAGATAACTATACAGGATGACTGGCATCCAGAAAATTAGTTGGGTCAATTAATACTCAATATTGTTAAGAAACACTAAAGAGCTTTAAAATGAACTGATTAAAATACCCTATTAGCAGCAATAACTGAGGAGCAGCTGCTGTTTACATTTGGCAGTGAGTGAGCACAAAGTGAAATGACTCTCAGCCTTCACAGAGGTCAAACCTCCTCTCATATGAAGCATGTCTCTCCACTGTGGAGCAACATGCAGTACAGGAACAGACTGGCAGGTTGTAGCAGCTCTGCCCACTGAGGTAAAGAGTCTCATCTTCTCTATAATTAACTGGCAATGGGAGTGGCCCGCATCACTAGGGGGACAATCTGATTGGATCAATTGGCACCTCTGGCTTGTGATAGGTGATAATGTCCTATTCTGAGTGGATAATGCAGAGGTAATCTGCCCTGTGGAGATCCCCATCACTGCGAGCCCCCACCCAACCCCAACTCTGTTAACAACAGATAATAAGATTACAGCTCGGCCCATGGCTGATAGAATTACCATTATATCAGAGGGGTGGATCATTTCAGGTTATAGCATGCCACTGCATTCAACTATAGAAAGAGTCACACATTGACAGGGTGTCACTTCATCTTTTACAGTATTTGACATGTACCCTGGATATAGTGACACAGTGTCAATATGACTTCTTTTTTTCATTAATTTATTCATACGTGTGTTTTTGGAGGTTCCACTATAGAATTTCAATCGATAACTATTAGCACAATGTTTTGGCAAACAGACTAAAGAAAAAATAGAACAATGAAAAGATCACAGAGAAGCTTGCCAGGATCTACACCACGTCTTATCAGTTCATATTATTCATCATTTTAAGTGCAAACAGGCAATTTTTCAGCCCCCGGGGTTTCCAAGTCAAAATCTGTTTCCCCGTCAATGTGTTCCCCTTTACTATACTCTGCTACGCCTAAACATAACCTACCCCTAAACCACAGAGGGAACCGCTGCAGGAAACACTATCTGACAGGGGAACAAAGATCATCACAACAATGGCTCACTTTCCAGTTTCTCAGAGCGTAGCTCATTGAAAAAAATGATCACCATCATTTTGGAAATAAGAGAGAAGAAATAAGCATGTTCACTGGAGAGATAAATTAAAATGGTCACAATTTTGTATTTAATTTGGGAATGAGTATAAGCTATTGTTATGATGTGCATTGCATAGTAATAACAGTTTGTGTAACATTATTTCTTCGCACCAACAGGGGTTGGCATCGAGGGGTGGGCGGAGTAACGGAAAGAGAAAACAGTCGGAGGAAAGTGTGAATTTGTTCATTAGTCTGGAGACTGAAGAGGATTTCTAGGGCTGCACAATATGATAAGTAACACTCATTTTTGCGTCACAATTTTCGGTTTCACTGAGAAAAACCATTAAAATCATGAACATGTGCCAGTTGTTGGGGTCTTACATCTGGAGAACAAATTTTGTAGGCAAGGGCATCTCTGCAGCTCTACAGTTTGTCATTTTAATGCTGTTTTGTCACATATTTTACATTTTAAAAAAGCTTCTGATTTGAATATTGCACATGGCCATACTGCGATTTAAATGATATTTCAATTATTTGCACAGCCCTAATCATTTTCCAGGAAAACAGTGCCTGGTGGAAGACCAATGAAAGCTAATCACAGGTGTCATTACACTGTGCAATCAATATTAAGTTGATAATGATAAGTCTAAGCGAAAAGTAGCAAACTTCCACTTCAAAAGTCAGCTAATTTTGCACTGCTGTTACCTAATAGTAGACTGATATAAATGCAGAAAAAAAATGCTATGATCATTGAAAGTTGATGAGTCATCAAAAAGTCAACAGAAAACCTGTGGAAAAACCCTCCGCAGCACGCTGGCTTTTGCCGATAATCTGCTGTAAGACAGCGAGAAGGTGCTGTTCTCCCCAGTGCAGGAGCAGAAAATTGGCAAGCAAAATTGGAAAAGGTACAGAAGGTGGTGTCAGGGAAGAGGAGGACAAGACAAACAGAAATATCTTTGTGACAAAAAAAATATGTTTTTTGTTTTATCAGGCTGTTTTGAGCTGAGTGTAATCAGGTACGGAATGACTGCAGGGTTTGTAAACCTTTCTGCATCATCAAAATCAAAGTTTTTTCGCATTTGGTTCAAACTGTGACGAAAATTATCAGTCAGAAAGATCATTATAATCTTGAGCCTCTCTTCAACCATTGTACTTAAACAAGTAAAGAGAATCCTCTGTGATCCATCCCATACTCAGTATTCTCAGTATGAGCTGTTACCGTCAGGCAGACAGTACAGAGCTCAGCGGTGCAAATTGAATCCTTTTAAGAACTCCTTTGTGCCTGTATCAGTTTGAATTTTAAACAGTAGCCTAAAATAAGCAGAGGTTATGCAGGCTGTGCTGCAGTACAGAACCACACCTACCTACCTACCTACCTATCTGCCCGTGTGTCTATCTGTGTCAGATCACTCAAATATTTGTGGATGCTTACTGATGCTCTTGACTTTGATCTCATAGGTGCACTTTCACTATTTCGAGCCAAATTTCCAGAGACTTTAAGCTGGTGCCCAAATCGTGCCTCTGCAAATGTTGTTTGTCTTTCTGTCTTTCAAATATTATTTATGTTTCAGTTTGTGCTAAAAATTAAGAGCATGGGCAAAAAATACTCATATTTTAATAAAAATGTTGATACCTTTAATTTGATATGTTATTTGAGTTTGTAGTATTTACTGTAATTGAGGCAATCTGATACCACAAATATTTCAAGTTCTGAGGTAAATGATTTTTATTTGTATTTTATATTTGTATAAGTCAATGTTTTTGAGTTGAGAGATTTAGGAAAGAAACTAATAAATATTGAGTTGACATGAAGTAATGAGATTCTATACTTAAAATTATTCAAAAGTTTTATGCAACTGTAATCAAAGAGTACATATAACACGAGCTCCAAATATTTAAGCTCTGAAAACTTTTAACTTGATTGCAACTGATTGCCCCATTTTTTTTTTTTATTTTATTTATAATCTAGCTATCCATGTATCTATCCATCTATCCATATTTCGTATTTGAAGAAATTGTGGTGACTAAACATGGATTGAATCCCCTGCTAACTGGGACTAAAACCTGGGACTCCGACAAAAATTTGTCTCTCTCATCACTACTGCGCCTCTATAGCCAGAGGCTGTACATGCACAAAGTGGGTTTTGTTAAATTTTCTGGAGCCAACAAAGTCCAAACTCTGTCAGTACAGATGCTACGTAAGCAGCAGCTCGTCAAACACACACAACAAACTGAACTGGAAACCACAGACACTGAAGAAATTTGCGGTCCACTGCAGGTCTGGTGTAGCGCGTGCACAAATTAAAGAGTAAAGGCAGCAGTATGTTGCTGATATAGTGCTGCTGAAGGTTCCACAGGCGTGGTGTAGATCTAGTCAGCTTGAAGTGAAAGAATGTCTGCTTCTGAATCTAAATGCTCTAATCTTATCTGCCCACTGGAGCAGGAAGCAGAGAGGCACTAAATTCCCTTCTGGTGATTGGCTCTGGCATCTTTGGAAGAGCCTCACTGACACACACACACACACACACACACATACACACTTACACACTTATTGGACATTCAGGTCTGAGGAGAGAGAATATCTCTGGTTCTACTCGTCTGACTTTGTAATTTAGAGTGAAGATAAAACAAAGAAAAAGAAAAACAGTGCTGTATCTTGGAGAGGTATCTTCTGCCTGAAAGGGTTGTTTTGCTGGCTGGGTGACTGACTTAACTGGCCGCGTTACTGCAAGACTGGCACAGGCCTAATATATGTACTTGGAAGAAGTTAAGCTATTTCTGTTTCAATACTATATCAGCGGAGTGCTCTTGGAAGAGATTCAGCTAAACTCTCCGAAGACCATCAGTATAGTTAGAGGGAACTGACAAAGGTTATCATCCAGCCAATGAGACATCAGATCAGAAAACACTGAAGTGTCAATCAGGAGGAAATTTGCAAACCGTGGATTTTTATCATTTAATTTAGAGGATTCGTTGGACCTATCGGCCTAATGTTATATGTGCACATTCAGGGCTGTATGCTCAAGTACCTCGGGTGGTAAGGGTGCTAGGCTAAAACAAGGTTTATCTCATCTGTTGCAAGACACATTTTGGCACCTGACATCCATAGAAAAATTGTGTCTCATCCAAAGCTGTGGCATCCAGCTGTGGCCAACATCTCTGCTATGTGTCTGTGTGCTCGCCATATTGAAACATTCCAAGATCTGCTAGTGGACAAATTAAAGATAGAGACCTCACTACAAAATCTACTGTAACTCGCTTAATTCTTAACCGACTTTAATGAAATCCAGGTTGTTACAAACCTGAAAAATGACCATGATAGTGGTTACTTGTTGGAATTCAGTTAATGAATCAGCTCTATACCTAACCTTTTGAATAACCACAACTACCACAACTTGTACATTTATGAATTAATTACCAAGAATTCTAGCTTTTGTGAGTTCCTCCAAAAATTAGATTTCTACATCTATTATATTGTTGTAAAGGCACTTAGTTTCTTGTAATGTTCTAAATAAATGACAGAATTTTTTAAACAAATAAAAATGAAGTTTGGAAATATCATCCTGTTTATTGTTCCCTTATTAAGTTTGTACAATTAGGCGAACCCAGGACACTTGGTTACAATACCATTACACTATTGTACTACACAAAAGTATTTTATTTAAAACTTTGCAGGAAGTTGTGCTGGCATTGCAGTAGGTGCTTCACCATTTACTAAGTGCGCTCTTCTAGTTAAGAATACAAATAACATTGCCTACTATAAATTTATTTAGTTGACTTAATCAGGAATATGAAACCTCAGACACAGAAAGATTCCATAAACACACCCTTATTCTCCACGACTGTAGGCAAACCACAGACTTTACATTAACTGGTGTGTCAACAGTTTGATGTGGCTCCCCCTTGTGATAAGAACCTTTTTAGAGCAGTGACATGAGGCACAGAGTGGAAACACGGTGTCTAGGAATTTCAGCAGAGCTCCCATGTTGATACTTCAAACCTCCTGTGTGCTGTGTGCACTAATGGGCACCCTACTGGACCTGAGCAGAGCTTCAATATATCAAGTGGTACTAAACAGCTTCGGTTCACTGTCGATCAGTACATCATGATGAAAATGTCCACTTCTAGCCACTGCCAAGGAGGACGTGTTTACATTCCAGTCTGTTGGTTATAATTGGCAGAGTATCTTAAAAATATGTTGACTTTCAGTGACATTTTGTGCAAAGTTAGGCCGAGGAAAAGGGGATTCGTTTGGTTGCAAACCAGAATGCAGCTGTAATTTGGGGAACTTTTCAATGAGTTCTTTTGCAAGAACCATTTATTTTTCCTCACTATTGTCACCATTTTCTACTAAACTGCTGCACTCACTTGAATGACAAAATAACTGGCACATGTATTATATGTATTCCAGTACTGTTTATATTTTGTCCAATAACTTTACTGTGCAATAATATTTTCTGCACTAATAATCCAAGTGGCTAATACACTGGCATCAATACTGCATTTTCACTGTACAATTCAACTAGTACGCCTATTTATAAAATTCTCGCATTTAACACAATTGTTTTTATACCAATATATTTCAGCTCATTGTTATTTGTTCTATACATGTATATATTGTTGTTAAATATTATTACATGGCTTTGATAAATACTCTTCTTATAGGTCAATTATGCCAAGGTCTTTTATTTCGGAATAGCAGACTGTTGCTATGGATGCAGATCTAATCATGGACTGGAGGAGAATAAAATCACTTTTAAAATCTTTTTTTAAATCAATATTTTGTGTCAAATCAATATCTTTTTAATAAGTAGCCATGTAATAAGTGTGATAATGTATAATGAGAAATATTATTGCAAATAATAATAATAAAATAAATAATAATAATTATAATAATCTTCAGGATTTATGACCTGCTCACCATACATTATCTCTTACTTGCAGTATAATGCATATGTTTACATACTGTACTTCTTATTAATACTTTCTATTTCTTAATACGTCTCTATGCTCATACACTGTATATTTCTCTTCTCCAACTGAGCTACTGTAATGTAACCTATTTTCCAGGGATCAATAAAGTATGTCTGATTCTGATTCATCACTGTGTATTCAGTTGCAGCTTCAGGTTAATATTTCTACAGGCTTTTATACCACAGCTTTCCACTTTATTAGTTGATATCTTTCAAAAAAAAAAAAAGATAACATGATAACCGAGCAGGGATTAATTATTCATAGCAGGTTGATGTATCAACAAAATTTCGCAACATATGCAATATTTAGAGAGGATGAATGTTTGATGAGAGGAGGTGAACATAATGCAACTCTAAAGTGAATGTTATGGCGTTCTGTTTTACATTTGACTCCGATACTCCGGGGAAAAATTGAACGCGCTCTGCCTCGCATTGCTTGTTAGCATTTACTCTGTCACACTGCATTATCTATGTGTGTATACGTGTGTGTATATTTGTGTTATGTGTGCGAATAGCACTATCAGCTGCTGCATCTCAGAGGGGTTCAGTGGGTAAAAGGGAAAGGTCAAGATAGAGAGAAAAAGACCACTGCTTCTATCAACATATAAGTCCCAAATCCTCTCAGCTGAGGACTTGTGAACTGAGCTGTTGGACTGGTTTTGTCTATATCTCTGCTCAGCATCCATCTGTGTCTGCTGCCTTTGATAACAGAGTGCACAACAGGAATACACATTTGTTGGCTTATTGGATTTTGGTTTTGAAGGGACAGTACAGATTATTTGAAGTGTGGTTGTATGAGGTACTTATTGATAGTGTATTACCTACAGTAGATGCTCAATGTAAGCAATGTACTGCTGTGGACAGGGTCAGCAGCAAGATCTATTTTAGCCACCTAAAAAAAATCAATATCAGTTTAAGTATACACTTTATTTAGAATATTTTTACCACTTTGCTGTCAGGCAACCTTTCCCAAAAGGAAACTGCTGTTATATAAACTAAACATTGCTCTCTCCAAAGCAACCAGACTCCTTGAGACTCTAACAGTAATTTTACCTCACAGATCACAGGAGATGCTCATCTACCACTGCCTTTATCGGTTATTTTGTTTGTGTAATTGTGTCATTTCAGTATTTTAATATGTCAGTTCAGATTCACTGACGTCACACAATACCACAAAATAACAGATCAAAAAATAACAGATAGCCAGTGCTGCATTTTTTAACTGAATCAGGTCAACATGCCCTGACTGTGAAAGATTAAACTACCTGAGCATTACATAGTTATTAATCTTAATCAAAGACTGCACATCACAAAATGGACTGCATGAATTTAAAAAAAAAAGAAAAGCAGATCAGAGTATGTCTTAAAGTGGCCTAAACCTGAGTGCCAGTATCTCCTGCTTTTAGCTACCTTTTTTCGTTCTTCCATGCAGCTCGTATGAGCTTGAAAGGAGCCTCAAGGAGAGAGGCAGCATCTCAAACAAACTTGATGTGAGTTGGAGTGAAAGTGACACAGTGAGGTCAGGCTGCGCCCTGCGGCGTCACCTGTTCCCACCTGACACACAAACTGGTACAAGCTCAGAAACCAGCTGCTGACTCAGGGGAGGGAGTTTGAAGGAGCGAGGCCGAGGTGACAGAACGAGTGACGGAGCCAAATGAAGAGAAGGGAAGCTAATGTGAAGTGTGTGTTAGGCAGGGAGGACATCGGAGAGGGAGGCAGAATGAGAGACGTGGGGGGGGGGGGCAGAGGAAGAGAAAAAGAAAAGAGCATCAAAGAACAGAAGATGATGTAACACAGTAAGTGTTAAGAAGAAAACCACATCAGCCCCAAGAGCCCTCACCTTGTTGTGTTAGCATCTGTCATACATGGAGGGTGTTTATATAAAAAACGAAGCGAGGGTGTGATGTAATTAAAAACTGAGTTCACATCTTTGATGCTTTGTTCCTGATTCCTCAGCCCAAATTAAGCTCAGGGGTATATTTGTCCCCGAGTTCAGCCTCCCAGGCTGACCTGTGTCTCAGACTGTGCACCAATCCTGACTCATTTTCAAGGATTTGCAGAACCTTCGTCCTAACTCTGGCATTAAAGTGTAACTTGCAGGTTAAATTTCTTGATGAAATTTATACGTAACCTTTTGTAAAATGATCATTTTAAAATTTACTGTAAGATTTTTTGGACATAAGGACAAAAATTAGAAGAAATAGCCATCTGTTTGAGCAAGGCTCTTGGAAATGTTGTGTCACATTACGAAGGAAGAGGAAGTCGCTGTGCCTGAGTCTGCCTCTGACCAATGTGCAGAAGTAGGTGGTATTGAGTCTGAGCCATCATCTTTCATTGAGTTGGTATTGTTAGCTAGTTTTACAGTGCATTTCACTACACACTTCACGGTGACCATGCCGAATCATTGTGTATGCTACGGGCGCACAAACTCCTGCCTGTCAGGACATCGAGTCCATGGTTTTCCTGACAGGAGAAGGGCGGGCGCTGACTGCCAGCTGGCAGACCACACAAGCACCTAACAAACAAAAACTTTATCAGGGAACTCTCTCTCCCTACCACGCCCCCCATCACCACTCTCTCTCTCTCTCTCTCTCCCTCTCTCTCTCTCTCCTCTCTCTCTCTCTCTCTCTCTCTCTCAATCTCCATCCCTCAGTCACTCTCTCCCTCACCCACTCTTTCTTGCCGCTGTGGTGCTATGTGTGGATTTATAGGAGGCAAGGTGATGTGAGATAGGACTGAACACTGAACACAGGATTAGCTGTTAGCCAACGCTGTTCACTCACCAAGACACCTGCCTGGTTCTCCACTGATTCTCCTCACACCACAACTCAGTTTCTCTCCTGTGACTGTTATTTCACGATCGTCAATTTCACTGGTATTGGGATCAGCCACAAAATTTTTGATATCATGGCATCCCTGACTACGTATGTGCAGAAAGTTTGTCATTTGTTTAAATTACAAAGGGTTCAGAGATAAGGGATGCACTACCATCTCATTTTTCAAACTTAGCACCCGCACAATTAAAGAACACAATTAAATAAATTGTTTTCATCTTCACAATGTTATCCTTATGGATTATGTTTGTAAACAGCCCTCTAATAATTAATTACTTTGCTTACTTGTATTCATGAGTGTCTGCTAGTGTGAAATCTAATGCTCTAACTTTTTTCTTTTTTTCTTCTCTGTTCTTTTCTATTCATTACTAATGGATTTGGGTCTGCACTGGAGAGTTCTCTGATCAAGCCCCTCTATGAGTTTTTTACACAACTCCATCACATTTTATCTGTTTATGCGTATGTCAAGTTGCATTTTTATATATGTGTGAGAGAATAAAATCAAAGTCAAATTCTGTACCCAGTCTATATCATTCATTGGAATTTTCCAAAGAAAATGTTGAAATTCTATAAATCAAATAAAAATCTACAAAACATCTATGACATTGCTTTGTAGTCTATACCCACAAAGTATAAAGCATTTTGCAGTGTTTAGCAGCTTTACAGGGTTTGGGGCAAATGTACATCTAACCAGCACGTTCACATGTCCTGTTCACTCTAAATTGCCCCAACTGCATCTGCTGAAGCCTCCCTAGACAACAGTTCCAACAAGTTTATGGTTCTGAACCACCGTCTTAGCCATCAGTGAAAGCGGGACACTCAGGGATATACTTCATGCATTAAAACAAGAGTTCACATGTAACTACAGTTCTATGAATTCTGGATTACCACCAGACTATTAAGGCCTTTACATGGTTTAAACATGTTCACTGTGCAACCATGGGAATGACAGATGGATGATGGAGCGACGATGTGAGGGAGATCGGAGGGCGCCACATTATTTAAATATGTGAAAGGGACGTGTTCAAGCTCAAAAAAGGGTGTTTAGTCACTCTTTAACCACCTTTATGGTACAACTGAAATCGCATTTAGTCATCCGCTTTCACAGTCAAAAATAATGTTAACGTGTTTTTCTTAATGTATTGTCAATAGTATTTATTATTTTAAAAAAGGAAGGAAAAAAAGCCTATGTTCTATGTGTTCGTCTCAGCCGGCTGAGAGCCGTGTCGTGTCTGTGTTGGATTGACAGCAGCTGGCAGGCTGTGCAGCCAGCAGGGGAACGAGAGACAAAGTAAACAAACTTGTGCTGCAGCTTACAAGCTATGGGCAGACAGTGTTTTAGTGTGTTTTTTTTTTTTTTTTAGCAGTGGTACTGAATAGTAAAGACCACACCAGCATCTAACCAGACCAAAGTGACATTTGCAGTATGTTTACATGCTGCAGCTGAGCAGCTTATCAGCTATCTAACCTGCAAACTGACGTTAGCACTGGACTTTTCCCTGGTGAATGTTTGTTTGGTAATTTGATAAATACAAGAAATGGCATGTGTTCTTGTTTGCAAGTTACTGCAGATAAGAAGGAAACTTTAGCAGGAAAATCAATGTGGGAGACTGTGGCTCTTGTGTTGCAGTCCACCATCTGGCCAATCGTTACTGTGACAATCTGCCAATTATAGAACACTGACATTATTACATATGTATACATGTTTCTATATATAATAAACTCATATTTTTCATCTTGGTATATGCATACAAAACCATTCTCATGTCCAGTGCGTGATTATCTTGCACAATAAACTGTATTCAGTTTTCACTGTTAAAACATGGCATGCAATTCTGTCTTCATACTGTGAATTTTTGCTGTTTTATTCGGTTTGTGCAATATAAATCTCTGTTTTTTCTGTGCAACTTATCCATTTGCAAGGTAATATTACTATATTTTATTTACTTGTAGTATAATGCTACACACCATGCATGTATTTACAACATATGTGCAACTATCCTGCACAATTATCCATATATATCCATACACCTGTCCATAATCTCTTTAAGTAAAAGGCATATATAGTGTATTTAGCCTGTGTGCATAGTTTAATTTCATATTTTTATATTTTCATTGTTTTTCTATTTCTTTTCTACTTGTACATTGCGTGCCAAATTATTATGCAAGTTGCATTTTTGTGAATATTTTAAAAACTATGTTAACAGTTTCAAATTTATTAAGCAGTCAGATAGTGAATATATTTCTTCAAATGTGTGGTTAATATTATGCTTATCAAAGTATTGTAGGCTGTATTTTTAAATTAAGGCAGAATCTGCAGAAATGAGTGTGCCAAATTATTGTGCAAGTTGGTGATAAGAGCATATAACTTATGAAAAATAAAAACCAGACACCTTTTAAACGTATTGATTGAAAATAATAATATTTTCTACAACTGTATTCAAACTTCAACAAAAACAAGAGTTTTCTTTACAATTGTATACAAAATAAAACTTTTAATGTCTTTGAAACATTTCAAATATAAGGTGTTTCTCTAATGTCCAATATAACTTGCTTTCCTTTCAAAGAGGGTCAGAAGTCGCTGGTCAACTGATTTAGTTAGGTTTCTGATGACTTCTCTGCTGACACTGTGCTGCACCTTGTATGGCTTTCCAAAGCTGGTCTTTTGAGCTGTATTGCATACCATCCCTGTCAATTATCTTCTTTATTATTGACCACAAGTTCTCAATCAGGTTGAAATCGGGTGAGCAGGCAGGCCAGTTCATGAGGCGATCATCTTTAAAGCCCTGAGATGCCAACCAGTCTTGGGAATAAGGTGAAGCATGTGACGGTGCATTGTCATGCATGAACACTAGCGTCTTCTTCAATTTAGCTGATTGCCTTTTCCACCATGGAGGGAAATTTGTCTTGAGGAAAGTGCAGTACCCCTCAGAATTTACTTTAACACCATCCTGAACCCAGAAAGGACCAACAAGTTCATCATCAACAATGGCCGCCCAGAACATGACACCACCACCACCTTGTTGACGTCGCAGTCAAGTTGGAGCAGCATGGCCACTTGAAATCCAACCAGATGCCTGCCTGGTCCATCTAGGGTTGCCCGGCACTCCTTGGTGAATATAACTTTGGAGAAGTCAGTTTTCATGTATTGTTTAGCCCATTCCAATCATTTTTCCTGATGTATTGTCTTCAGTGGAGGTCTTGTCTTTGCTTTTGGACCTTTTTAGACCTGATGATGTACTCAGTTCTACATCTAGTAGACCTGAGTACATCATCAAGCCCCACAGCTTCAAAAATGGCCTTACTGGTAGCTAAGGGTCTTTTAGCAACCTCTTGTTTGATTCTTGACAGTTCTCGCTTGATAATGTTTGACAAGCTTTTTCTACTCTGGGTTTTCTCCCATCCTGACTATTGTGGACATATCTTTTTATGGTTCGGTGGTCATGCCGCAATTTCTTGGCTATATCATTTGTAGATTCCCCCTTGCTCAGACCCTTGACAATTTGACTCTTTTCCTCTTTGGTCAGGTCACTTTTCTTGCCCATGGTCAAAGTTGAATAGGACTTGCATAATAATGTGGCACACTTATATACACGTGGTTTGTGATAAAAGATATTAGAAAGCTTTGTAGATTCAAACAAAAAGGGTTCCGTTAAAGCACAAGGCCTTAAATACATCATACTAAAACACCATTTTTTTCCGAACAGCAGCCTTCCAGATTCTCAAGAACAGATCACTTACATAATAATCTGGCACGCAGTGTACTCTGTATTCATCACTCACTCCTTTTTCTAACGTGTGAATTTCTCCTGTGTGGGATCAATAAACCTTGTCTTATTGTATCTTACATTAATGCTATGTACAAATATGGTTTAAAATGATGTGATCTGATTGGCTGTATAGAAACAGTACAGCAGTATGGAAAGTTGTACCATAAATGCAGACAGAGAAATAACGTTATTCTGACAAATTAACGGTGGTAAAATTGCCAGAGCCTGATGAATTCCATTTAAAAATTCCTTTCACTAACACAGCTACACACTACATACTTTCTGCATGGATGAGGCATATCTGTCTGTATGCACACTCCTCCTTTACAAACTTTTGACTGTGACCAGGTCAGAGCTTAGCCTACACTTCCTCTTCATCTCCATGTGTTGGCAGTGCCTGGTTGTTAGGTTAGTGGGCTGTTCTGTTTTCTTTCCACATGCTGTACCTCGTCAATACTGTGTTTTCATTTCTAGTGAGAATTAGCTGGGTCAGTGTTGGCTAGGACTAAAACTAACAGTTATTTTAATTATAAAATGTAAAAGAAAACAAACTGAAAAATACTCAACACAATTTGCCAGAGCCTAAACTGATGTCTTCAGATTGTTTCTCTTTTCCCAAACAAAAGTCCAAAACCCAAAGACTCTTCATTTACCATCATAAATGACAAAGAAAAGCAGCAAGTCCTTACATTTAAGAAGTGACTGAAACGATTAATCAGTGATAGTTGGCAAATAATTTTCTTTTTGATCAACTCATTGATCAACTGACTAATCATTGCAGCTCTAATGTCTGGTGGTCAGTTTTCTAGCTGGAGTCTTTCTTACCAACATAATTGTGCAATGATAGTCATGCAGTTTCATTTGCAGGATTGGCTATCAAAACAAAAAAAAAAGTGCACCAGAGAACATGAGTGTTGAGATTTACATGTTGACAGAAACCTTTCCCTTTGCCTGCAGGTTATTATAGTGGTATCTACCAAAAACACCCCAAGCTTGGTTGGGGAACGCAGAGAGTCTTCTCACAACATCATGTCATCAAACATTATCTACATTTTTTGCCCCCTAATGTTGAACCCAACTTGGTGCCAATAGCTGTAGCAGACAAAAATATGCTATTTAATTTGAGTTGGATTTTAAGATGTCTTATGGGTTCGTACTCTGCCTCAATAGCAATAAGAGAATTGTTTAGTTAAATGTTCAGTGGGTTCACTGGGTGAGAAAATGAGATGGTGATTATATTGTTAATTAAAAAGGACAGGTAAGCTCACCACAGTGGCAGTTTTTTGTTTTCTTTTTAAGTCTATTGAGCTTATTACCTGTGTCCCTTGATAAATAAAGTAGTAAAAAGTTTTTTCTCTTGGTTCTCACATTTTATTGTGATCATTTTTTCAAATATACATCCAGACCTATTTTGTACTCATCTTGGGAGGTACTGTTATCTAATGAGCTTCATTACAGGGGACAAAGTGTTATCCATCATTGCGATTGACATTTTTGTCAATCGGTTATTTGGCTGGGGGCATAATAGGTTAAGGCTCATGTCAGCGTCTTGTTAAGGTTGTAGTTCACTTATTCTCAAGAGAATACATATTCTAATTCAAGATCAATAAAGACTAAGGAGACATTCATGCGTGTTCATTCAACAAGCCTTTATATCTGTGACAAGCTGCCATTTTCTGTTTAAAAAGCAACTTTCATCAGCAGGCAGTTCAGTTATCACAGCTATTTATCACCTCAGTGGGTCCAATACCATAAACCTCCATTCATCCTAAGTGCTGGAGTGCACGTACCATCCATCTGAATACAATCACAAAGTGGAGAAAAACAAGCAGACTACAGGTCATGTTCTGCAGTGGCTCAGAAATAGCACAAATATCTCTTGTTTTGAGCTCTTATTGAAGTGCACTACCTAGAGATGATGTCACCTCATGGGTCTTATAAAATATTAACTCTTCTAACTTGAAGGGAAATGGGCTTGAATGGGAAATAAACAAAAAGTGTTGCAATAGCCCGGGACTCTGCAGAAGGAGTTCCTCATTGTCTCTTTAAGTGTTTTCTGAGACAGAAACATAACCGGCAGTAATGAACGAGCCCTGGTTCTCAGAGGAGGCCCTGTTTATTTGATGAGGGATAGGATACTCATTGAAAATTAAATGACATCGTGCCCTAGGATTGCTTTTATGTAAAAATGCCCTAAAGGACTGTCACTAGGGCTGCACTAATCCAGTATTTCAGGAATTGTACTCAGTGTTCCACTAAAAAAAATCAATTACCAACTGAAATAACTAGAATGGTAAACTATTAAAAGCCTTAGAGTCTACTTCAATGTTTCATTTTCCAAGAAATATTATGATGTAATATATGAATTTGGTTGTACTTTGGTGCATTTTTGTGTGCAAGCCTGTCTCCCAGAAATTAGGGATGAGCACAGTTAGTCGATTATATGATTAAACGTCAACACCCTCACTAGTCAGCAGCAGAAATACTAGTCTTAAAATATTTATCAATATTTTATTCATGTACTGTACAACGTAAATTAACTATTGCCTCTAAGCTGTTATGCAGCCACCCGCCTCTTGTGGGGGCTGCAGCTCTGGCAGATGGCTTCCCATCTCACCCAGTGTGAATGCCCGGGCAGCCCAGATGTTGACAGCTTGTAAACAATGCGATTAGTCAGTATTTTGATGTAGAAAATGAAAATAATGTTGAATGTAGGCTGTGTCAGAATAAACTGATATATAATCACTCGACTGGAGCAATGTGTAACCACATTCAGCACAGACACAGACATTAACCTGCAAGCTAGCACTGCTAATGTGCTGCGTGGCGGGCTAGCAGCTAACATCAGCTGGAGGTGAATATGTTGTGTGCAGACACTGTGATCCTGTTCAGCCTGAAAAGTTTATGCATTTAGTAAGCTGTTGTCACATTTTGTGGAAGATGATGTATAATGTTCATATTGCAAAGTGGCACACACTTCAGCAGCATTTATAATACGACTCTTAATACAGAGTATTTTTTCAGACAAGGTTTAACATTATTAATTGATAAATTGTGGTCAATTTTACCTGCTATCTGAGTGTTTTCTTACTGTAAGACTAGTCAACTAGACTAAATTAAAATTTGCTTTTAATCATCAGGGAAATTAGTCAGGAACATTCTAGGAATTACGTTTCTATGCTAACAAAATAATTTTCATAATTACATTGTGGTGACAACATAATTCATGCCTGGATTATGTTCACAGACAAAACATTTATAAGACGCTGAATTTGCAAGGAGGTGGTTGGGCTGGATGGTGGGCAAACAAAGTGCAGGACTTTATCAGACTAGTCCGAGGTTCGCGTCCAGACTCCTGCAACAAAAGAGCTTTGGTTAAAACTACTATAAGGGGGTTTATAACTGTTTATGAAACAGTTTCAATTTATTACTGATGCCTCCGTAAGACCAAGGTAAGTTAACAAGACCATCCACGAGAAGACCGGCTTCTATTTCTATGTAGTTATTCTTAATGCCTGCCACCAAGTCGCCTTTAAATCTGATCAAACAAGCCTTTGTTTACATTTTCCCAGGCAGAGTTGCAGGGAGTTAAAAGGAAGCAGGAGGAGATTTTTATTCAAATAATTTCATTTTGACATTTCTGTGGTTATTCAGTGGAAATACAACCACTTTTGTCCATAGAGGCCATAGAGAGGTTAAGGTTAGGGAAAGATCGACAGTTCAGTTAAATATTAATAAATACATCTCATGTCTTGAGTCACTGCTGACTTTTGAGTAATGCTGTATAATGATGCTGAATAATGCTAAAAAATGTGCCTCTTCTGCAATATATAAGTAGAAAAACAGCAACATATACAGAAAAAATAGAAGAAATAGAAAATACAGAGAAAATAATACAAAATGTCCATCACGTAAATTAGCTGTCTATAAGCATAATTTCTTGCACATTTGCATATGTTTTTTCTATAATTCTGAAACTCATTCTGCAAGTTAAATTTGGTCCAATCTAACTTAAGTCAACTGGATAAATCTGAACATGAATGGACAATCAACATCCATGTGCATGTATGATTGTAAACAGCCTGTATGTGGGTATGCAGCTGTGTGAATGTACTTTTGTTTATGCGTGTACATTTGTTTGTGGGACATATTTAGGTCTGCACTGTATGCTGTCGGCAATCCAGTGCATAACAGTGACTCTCTGAACTCTAATTATAAGCAAATGAAGTACGTTCATTAGTCACCGAGTAAACAAGAGGAGGGAGGGAGGGAGAGCGGTGGACATGCATGCCCTCGTTTGAAGGAGCCACCTCAAAAGGAATATATAAGCCTGAAGCCAAAACTTGACCAAACAGTGTTTTCAAATAAATATTGATAAATATTTTAATCTGCTGCCTAAGCATTAATCTTGTAGTGTCGAATGAAATGTCAGAAAGGAAACTAATTTGCCTTAGTTGTGATTATTTCCCCAGCTTGGAGTCTCCATAGCTCAGCTAGTCTAAATATATTCTGAATCAATGAAGATGATATTGATCACTTCACCTAGCCGTGGATGCAGCAAATAAGCATATTTCTGAAATATGTAGGAGTTTTTCTGCATTAGTTTTGTAGCCTGCACAGGACTCAGCAGGCAGAGAGGAAAACAAGGACTGTTTGTTTTTGTTTGTGTGCAGTCTGTACCCCTGCAATTCCCTGTTGGAAACCTGGTTATTGTTCCCAGAAAAGAGTTTTAAAAAAGGAGTCATTAAAGCCAAAAGCTTAACTTCAAGTCCTACTTGGGAGCGTATCATTTTTTTGGAGGATACCAATAGAGGGTCTATTGTCATTACTTCATGGAGAACCACCGTGTCTCTGAGTTTGTTAAATGATGCATTTCCACCTCTTCATTTTGACGGTTTTCTCTTTACCATCTTGTCGTTCACAGGTCAGTGTGTGTGTGTGTGTGTTTATTATAGCACAGTCTAAATATAACTACTGCATTTTCTTATCTTATCCAAGCCTACACACTGCACCTTCTACAACTCTCCTCTTTGATGAGGGATGAACAACTACAATGAATTGGATGAACCGAACAACACAGAATAAATCACATCCAAATGATACTAAAACAAGAACTATACCCTTTTCATAAAACCAAAGCCAAATAAATTGAAAGTTCATAAATCAAAAAATAATATTAGGGATTTCCTATGTAATTTGAATGAGTTAATGCCATCAACTGTTGCCACAAGGCTCAATAGGCTTTTGAGACATATATCGTTTCATGAAGAACATGCACTATGAATTTAATGCACAAGAAATAACTAAAGGCTGATTTCATTCTTAGTCTCTGGGCAGAGGCCACAGATGTGCAGGTTGACGAAGTAAAAGATAAGATGACTGAAGGTTCTCTTATTTACTCTCCTTTTATGTTTGATTGGACAAATGTGCCGCCTGCTGGGCTGTCATTGGTCGGTGTTTTTCATTTAGAATTGCATCATTAGTATTTGGGCTGTTATTAGTGTGAATATGTAAATAGAAATGACTACTAACAGTTCTTTCATACATGGAGCCTGGTACTAAGATGACTGAATGCATCTTGTTTGTAGCATTGTTTGTGTCATTAATATTTATTTATTGTTATTTCATTTCTAACCTTCAGTGTGTGAGGGTTGGATGGGAGAGGGCCCGGTGCAAAAACACCATACATGGAGGGACAATCATTTCCATCTATGTTGTATTCATACAGAATATTTTTTGTACACCAAATATTCCTTCCAATAAAATATTGAAGGAAAATCTTTGTATCTTTACACTAAAATAACTTTCTGAATACATTTAAGACAGAATATAGTGCTTGTAGTTTTAATAGTTCATTTTGGTAGACATTATCCAAGCCTAAATCTGAATCAATCTCAGTTCTGGGCACTTGCTGAAACAACTGATGCTATCGGTCTACTTGGGAGGACAGTTTCATAATGTCTGCACCTTAATGGAAATCACTGCAAAAGCACAGTTTTATTTTCACTGTATTGGAATCAAGTCAGCTTCAGCTCTACATCTGCCTGGATGTTAGCCTTGGGTGACTGGACAAATATATTATGGATATATTATAGTATGAAACAGTGGAAAGACTGTTTTGGTGATTTTTTTTTTCTGTTGAGTTTGAATGAAGCAGGTTTTACAGCGAGTTATAAAGGCTAATTAAGCTCTTCTTACTGTAGTTGTGTGAAAGACAAACTTTCAGAGGGTGTATGGTTGTATTCTTCCATTTAATAAGGAAAACAGGTGGAAGAACATTTCCTTTCTTGACATTTTGTGAGATTCTTTTGTTTATTTATTGAACTTCTATTGACTGTAAGTAGCGTACTTCACGCAGCGAACTCCCTGCTTCCACACAACTCCCAGCTGAAACTCCGGGGGGGTAGTATATATAGGAATACGTCTGCAATCGTGGGTTGCTGGGCTGACACTGGATGTCCATGCCAGGGTTGTATACTAAATTTTGGCTGGAAATAATTTTTAACTTCAGGTCAACTTTGCAGGACTTCAATGTAAACAACATAACAGTGTGGCAGAGATAGTGACTGATATGTTCAGCTGGATATGTCAGCCACGCTGTTACACCAGCTCAGCAGGCGATGACTGTGCTCTGAAGAGATGTGTAGTGAGTATTCCCGGGGGACTGGAAACACTAATATGAATGATTGAAAGACATAAGAAAGAGGGCATGAGTGGAGAGTGGGAGGAACAGTGGAGTGGTGAGGCAACAGAAGTGGGGATAAAAAGAGGGATGGAGGGATGTAAAGAGATGGGAGGGAAGGGGACGGGGCTCGGAGGTACCAAGAGTAGGAGAAAGGGTAGAAAAAGAGGGATGTAATCCATGATCCCAGATGGAGGGAGGCTTGCTGTTGGGAGCAGCAGGGGATTGGGGCTCTCAGTTAATGTGACGGGCATGCTGGGTAAAAATAGCCCGGGGAAGCAGGGCAGGAGTCCTCTATGATGAATAATACACAGAGGAGGAGGAAGAAGGAGTGGAGTGCGGAGAGGAAGGGGGAACTACAGTAGCGCTCTTAAATAATAATATAATTAATGACAGGAATTCTGCTTTCTCATTACGCATGAAATGACAATGATGAATGTTTTTCTTTCCACTTGTTTATATTAAAATATGTCAATATTTGAAGGTGTAGGATAAGTCAAAACATGCCATAACTCATGTGAGACCACAGAACAGAGAGCGTTACAAAACCATTTGGGTCTTAGAGAAGTGAGAGGAGAAATGTGGGGCTTTTATCCCCGCTATATCCACAGAGACATGGGGATATGCAATAAGCTCTTTCTCTCTATCAAATATTCACACTGGGGAGAAATGCATTGTATAACACGGATCCCCACAGATCTGTCTAAGACACTTTGTACTGTGCATCAATACAGGTACATTTTGTTCTATAAATTCAACAGGCGGCACCCTCATAAATTTCATTTTCTGTCAATGAAAAGCTCTCAGGGCCTTGGTGCGCATTACCTAACATTACCAGACGGTCATAATCCAGACAAGGATGTTCCAGACAAGGAAAGATAAATTAAGAAAGCATCAGTATTTTGTGGACAGTCTGTTAGCTACACAACACTGAACAAAAACACCATTTAAAATTCCAAACCAGTGAAGTAACTGTTGGAGGGCAGGTGGAGAGACCATGGCTACTATTTGAGCCATGTCCATTGTTAGACAAAATTTGGAAATAATTTTTTACTACTATGAACAAAGTATTGGATGTTGAATTGATAGCAATTCTTGGGATGAAACCAGATGTAACTGACTGTAGGAAAAAGACATATTTATTAAAAATATTGCTAACAGCGCCAAAGACAGCTGAGTGGTTAACAATCCTAAGAAATATTTGCACAATGGAAAAAACTGACAGATAGGCTACAGGGTTGGGTACAGAACTCTGTATTTTAAAGGGTACCAACCAAGTCACATAGGTGCTACCAAGAACCAATTCATGTTAAATCAATCTGTGCCAAATTTCGGCACCTGGGACCGTGTCTAAGTGAGAAAGTAATAAAGAGTATAGAGAAAATGAGAAAGAGGGCATGACGGTACCCCTGCAGCTTGTTCAAAACCACATTAAGTCAGGACAATGGCAGCCAAAAGCAAAACTTCAAGTAAGGCATTAACAGCTTCATCGACATCTTCAGACAATTAATTAGGTAGTTAGTGGGTTTTTCCCCACTGTCTTGGTGGACATCAACTAAAACACTGAGAGACTCAGCCACTGGCTGCATCCCAGATTCCTTACCAACATGCTATTTAGTTCGCTACAACAATCTGTGAGATTCATTAGTATGACAGAAACCTTGGTATGAAACCAGCATTCCTCAATTACAGACTGTTAACAGGGAAATGTTTCAGGATGCATGCATTATGGTAGTAATGACAACAATAACACAACAGGAAGGACATCACTTGTCCTTTCGAGACATGAACAACAGTGTTAAATGCCCTGGGGACAGACTGACAGGTTGGAGGTTGTCGGATGTTTTTGGGAGGATGGCAGGTAGGGATTTTAATTTGTGTGGTTTGTAAAATACACTAAATAAATAACAAAAATGTTCTAAATGAATAACAATGTTGGAATTTAGAAGTTTGGACTTGTATTTTACAACTCAAATTACATTTTTGTTACTACAGAGAGAGTAAAGGTTGGGTACCAGTGCCTAATTCCAGGTACCCATATTGTTTAAAATGTGAATGGTACCCAACTCTAATATGCTAAGAATACAGAGGGAACTTTTTATAGATAGTATCAATCCCAACATTGCCCTATTACCTCCATTAGTGATGTGCATCTGAATATGTATGTCTATGTAAGGTGAATTTATATGTAACCCATGTTTAGTTTTATTTCAAATTGTTTGTATTATTTTTCTGTTTTTATTATTTATTATTTATCTTTGTTTTATTATCTTTCAGTATCGTTGTTATCATTTCAATTTGCTTTGATTTGTTTTTACACATATTCTCACATTGAATTGTTTGAATATATAAAAATTATAGAAAAATCTGTTGTATTTCAGATCTTTATTTGAAAGAACATCAAATATGGCCACATAGCCGTAATAGGGGATATGAGAAATTACCAAATAAAAATTAAGTTAAAAAACATTTTTACCATTTACTGTATTTGCCAGAGTCACATGTACAGGCCATAGAGAAGAGTAAATTTACCACTCCACTGTTTTTGATTTAGAAGTCTCAGGTTTTTTTTTTTATCACATCCTCCATCAAACTCAGGCCCAGGGTTAAACTTCCTCCAAACTCTCCTCAATGAATGAATGTGTCTGGTCACACTCCACTCACTTCATCTCTTCAGTAGAAAATATCACTCCACAAAAATAGGAAACCTAATCCATGTCAAATTCAACAATGACAGTGTGTTTCAGCCAGAGTTCCTTATTGAATGCTAGCAGCAGCAGCAGCGGCGGTGCATTGTTTGAGCTTTACTTGTGGAAAATTGATTGCCACGAGCATTATGTTGCTGAATGAGTTTGTTTACCCTGCTCAGTTTACAAAAATGATGGGGGAGATGTTGCAGCCACTCAGTTCTAAACTAATCGCCCTGTCTCTCCATAACACAACAAAACAATGATGAGTTTGTCTCAGTGAAAAGGTAGACAAATCACGCTGTCCGTTGTTTGACTGACAATCTCACAGAGTGACCATAATGTCTTCCTAATTGCCAATTCAGCTCAGCAGGGTGGAGAGCTTTTACAACCATGATGTACATCTATTAAAGGGTGCACGATAATCATAATGTCTTTTATAAAACGCTATTAAACAGAAGCTAAATGTATAAGGGTCTCTTACGGAGCCCCTGGCTGAATAGGTCACGACTGAGATTATGAAGAACTTGAAGACGGACAGAAACCATTTATAGTTCGGTTGACATCATATTTATATTCTAGTTCTGTACTGAATGTCATTTTCTTTCCATTCGAAGCTTCAACTGAGTTTTTCAAATGAATGTCTGTCATCATATTTTCTGATGTTATCACCCTAAAAAAAATAACTGAACAAAATCTGAGAACACTTTATTTGAAGGGGACTGTCATTACACTGTCACTTACTTATCATGCCTAGTCAAAACCATGTCATAACATGAACATGAAGGAGTCTTTATGATGTTTATGACAGTTATCATTAAGTGTCATTTGGTCAATTAGGCTATGTCATTTTAATGCAAAGCTGACATTGTTTGAGATGCCTTTGTTATGACAACTTGACATTAATCAAGCAAATAATATTTTTGTCATGACAACTTCACATTAACTATGCCAACATATGGCTTTGTCATAACTAGGCAGCTAGCTCCACAGCTACCTGCGCTAACTAGCTAACGCAGCTACAGATAACAGCAGACAGTGATTAGCCTGCATTAGCAACAAACTAGCTAACCGCTGTCTGTACATCAGCTAACTGTAAGCTAAATTACATTGGTACCGTGGTCTGTCATCAAACTGGCCTTATAACATTTAGTGACATTGTTATGACAAGTCCAAATGGTACCACTTTAGTTGAAGTTCAGGGAATTATTCATGCCACTTTTACAAAAGCATCTGAGAGTGTCATAAAACTTAATGACAAGTCCAAAATGTATCACTTTACTTGAGGTCAAGGAAAATATTCATGACACAATTATAATGGTCTCATGACAGCAAGTGTCCAACCACATGTGACAGAATGCCATCTTAAAACACAAGCTAGAAAGTTTCAAGAATATAATCAAATGAAAGATTTAAACAGGGAAATTTTTCAACACATTCATTTCCAAACCTACTTTAGATACTACAGTGTCTGCTGAGACTATAGGCCTATGTCTATCCTCTGTCTCAAATACAAAATAAAGTCACCCTCAGCTTCTCTTCTACTGACGGGTGTTGGTGGTGGTAGCTCTTGCAGTAGTGGAAATACTGTAAAAAAACAGTAATGGATTACTTATTTGAAATAGTAAAATGAACATGTTATGTTAGAGTATGGGCAGCATGATGGCGCAGTGGTTAGCGCTGCTACCGCACAGCAAAAAGGTCCTGAGTTCGACTCCCCAAGCCAGCAGGGCCTTTCTGTGTGGAGTTTGCATTTTCTCCTTGTGTCCACGTGGGTTCTCTCCAGGTACTCCGGCTTCCTCCCACAGTCCAAAGACATGCAGCATAATAGGTTATTGGTGACTCTAAATTGCCCGTAGGTGTGAATGTGAGAGTGAGTGGTTGTCTGTCTCTAAGTGTCAGCCCTGTGATGAACTGGCGACTTGTCCAGGGTGTACCCCGCCTCTCGCCCAATGTCAGCTGGGATAGGCTCCAGCCCCACGCGACCCTCATAAGCGGTTACAGAAGATGAATGAATGAATGTTAGAGTACTCTGATCCCTTTTGTGCTGTACCAACTAACGTGTTACCCCCCAAAATGGGCTGACATCATATTCATCAAATTCTTCTTCTTTATTCTTAACTGTTTTCTGGAACATTTTGTGGTTGTAGACTTCAGAGGCTTGGATACAATCTCTTTTGCATGTCTACAGTATAAAAGTTTGTGTGTGTGTGTGTGTGTGTGTGTGTGTGTGAACCCTTGTGTACAGTATACACAAGTGAGTATGCGTGTAAGGGGGGAGGGAAAATGTGTGGCGAAGGATGTTAAAGTGGTGCAGATCTACAACCAGAGGCTAAAAATGGACTCGGAGTGCTGCCATCCTCTTTTCCTGCTGGAAGTGAAACCGACATTCAAATATTTAAATGACAATGCTGGTGTGACATTGAACCCTTTTAGCAGATTTATCAAGTCAAGTAGAAAGAATGAAGGGAGCCAAAGTGAAAAGTTTAAACCAGAGCATAAAGGGGGGTGAGATTGAGAGAGATAGAAGAGTGTTTGCCTTGAAATTTAAAAAGCTATTTATTTGAAGTTCTGTTTAGTGGAGCATGCCCTACACAGAAAAACATCATTACACAAATATATGAAGCTTGTTTATCGAATCGCAAAGGCTACAAGACGCAGTTGCTTTTGTGGGCAGAGTGCGCAGCGGGAAGTGTGTGGTTTCAAAATACATTTTTCAAATGGATGTTGCGACTTAACTAAACCTACACTGCATATCCCAACCACGAAATGTATCGATTTTCAATCTAATCTGTCAGTCTGCTTTGTGATCACTCAGACAGGGGGAACAGATGTTTGCTGGTACAAAGGATGAAGACGCACATTTTGTAGAATGCAACAAAATAAAAGATATTATCAATATGTGGAAGTATAGTAAAAGATAAGGCATCATTCAAGTATATTTTCTCCCCAAAAAAAAAGGTCACAAAGAGACCAAAACCAATATAGGTTATTCCATCAGTACTTACTGATATCCTGTCTGTAGTGCTCTGTGTCTGTGGGCCCGAGGCCATTTGTACCTAGTGAGGACGTAAATCTTTAAAATATAGACCTATCTACAGTCATTACAAGCATCTAAATAAGCTATGTAATTTCCTAGAACAGCTAGGCATTGTAAACAGCAGAAAATGGTGCATTTGTGTGGACCATTTTCAGCTGTGGATTAATACAGTGGCTCTAAACCTGGGGGTTGGAACCCACAGGGGGGTTGCAAGATAATTTTTGGATGTCGCCAAATTATTGTGGAGAATAAAATAAAATATTGTGGCCAGCAGCACTAACAAAAACAACATTTACATTTTGTAACATTAAATAACCAGCAAGCATTATGGGAAATGAGGGCCATATTTCAGACCAAGGAATGTTTGTTTTATTTGCCTGTACAAGTAATATAATTAGCCTTAGAACAGATTTTATTTTGTAAATCATATTTTTGTGGGGTTGTGTACACCTACACACAATCTGATTATTCTAGGGGGGGTCACAACTCAAAAAAGCTGAGAATCACTGAATTAATACAGATTTGGTGCACACCAGAAAGAAAGAATGTGGGATTGACTCAAAATAAACTACACTGTTCATCGTAATGAGGGAAAATGTCAGAGGAATAAGTTACATCAGGCTTTGGCTACAAGGGCTACATAGGCAGGAACAATCTCTTGTCTTCATGGTCATAGTGAAGATTTTCTTTGCTGTAACTATCTTTGGCTGTAGCTACTAGCTGCTGTTAGCCTCAGTTAGCCCTGTAGCTAGTGAAAACTTAGTTGACTTGATTCTCGCCAACTTGCAGCTCAAAGGACTGGGAGAGTGAGACTCAGCAGCTGCTCAGTAAACACAGCTGGACACACAACAACTTTTCAAATTAATGGTCTATCCATAACTTACACATTGCACCTTTAAATACATAAACCAATGGTATAACAGGGTTTAATGTATGAGAGCAGAAATGCATGGGTGGACAGGACAATTTTAATTAGCCTACTGATCCGTATCAGCCCCTAAAAACCTTACTGCAAACCAAGTTTGAGACACAGTATTGGGAGTATTAGAAACTTCAGGTGAGTGAAAACCCTCTAGCCCCAGTGTTAGAGAAACAAAAACAGTGGAAGACACACTTTACTGAAAAACAGACTTTCAGAAATCTGCATCTGCAGCTCTGTGGGTTCTCTGCATCTGGAATCACTCCGGTGAATACATCAAACAACAACAACATGTAGTGATGGAGCTCTCCACCCATCTGTTCATTGTCTCAGAAAACATCTCTTCTTTTACTCTCACACCAGCTCGCGTACACACACTTAACACACAAATTCAAATGCATCAAATTGCATATGAACAGAAAGAGACAAACTCATTGTCTTTTTTCCTTTACAATGGATGGTGAGAGTGAATAAATTTATAATAAAACATGTCCTACTCAACAGTGCAACACAGAAGTTCCTCTCCTCTTTGTTGCAAAACCAGTTGGTATGCTTCACTGCACCTCATCTTAGCATGTTCTGTCAGATGAAACACTAACTAAGAGGCAATCGCATACACACTTAGAAATAAGGGTTCCAAAAGGGTTCTTCCTAAAGGGCTGAGGTCATACCCATACCCATTTGCTTCTGAAGAATCCTTTTTTTGTCAAGTTTGTCAAGGGTTCTTTGTAAGACTAAAGGCTCCATTAAGAACCCTGTTTGGAAGAAAGAGTCCTTGAAAGATTGTTGACATCCTTGAGGAACTCTTTTTTTCAAAGGTTCTTTATACCATAATATAAAATGATTTTCTGTAGAACCCCCTGGGTGGGTTCTAGATAAAACCCTTACGATATAAAATGTTTTTCTGTAGAACCCCCTGATGAGTTCCTCTCTGCACCCTCAGAATGTGGAAAGGTTCTGGATAGGAGTCCCAGAGGGTTCTGGGTGGAACCATTACACCATAAAGAGGTTCTCTGTAGAACCTCTTCATAGGGAGTTCTGTGTGAAACCTTTCACAGAGGGTTCTAGGTATAACCATTCATTTTGGGTTCTAAGTATAACTCTCTGATAGGGTTCCAAGTTTCCTGAGTGTGTTTAGATGAAACCCTTGGAATATAACAATGTTCTCAGTAGAACCCCCTGAGCATGTTCTAGATAAAACCCTTAGAATATAAAAAAGTATTTAGTAGAACACCAGGTTGGGGTCTACATAAAACTCTTGGAATATAAAAAGGTTTTTGTGAGAACATCTTGGATGGGTTCTAGATAAAACCCTTGCAATATAAAAAGGTTCTCAAAGGTTAGCACCCTTAGAAGGTGAAATGGTTCTGAATAGAACCCCCAGACAGGGTTCTACTACACCATAGAAGGGTTCTCTCTAGAACCTCGCATAGGGGGTTCTAAGTTCTAAGTATAACCCTTTATGTTGGGTTCTAGATAGAACTCTCTGATAGAGTTGCAGTGGAACCTTTATTAAAAGATTCTACTGGGAACCAAAAGGGGTTGTCCTATGGGACAAGCCAAAGAACCTTTGTGGTTGTAGTTAGCACCTTTATTTCTAAGAGTGTATGAAAGCAGAGTGCACATTAACAATAAAAATATGAATCCTGGTTTAATTTACAACCTCAGCTCTTATGACGCAGAAAACAACGTACTGTCTTTCTTTTCATTTCATTCATTTAAAAGCTCTGACCTTCAACTCTGCAGCTTTAAAAAAGCTGGACAAAAAGAGAAACATGCACTTTTACAAAGCCAACAATGGAGCTGCTACCTAAACTTGCACAACACAAACGCTCTGTTTACATCTGCCAGTCCAACATTGTATGTGGCGGCACAAACATCTGTCGGGATGAAGAGAACTGCCGGTTAATCTGGCACTCAGTGAGAGATTTTGACGCCGGCGGCGTGGGTGCCAGCCGCCGTGTCCCAAACAAGGGATTGCGAGTGCGCCGTGTGTGGAGCGAGCGAGAGGAGTAGCTGATTGTAGCGCCATATTAGCTGACCCCAGATGTGTACTGAACATCAAATCCTCTGCAGTAATTCCACTTGCTGCTCCAAATACCAATCGAGGGCTGCCGGTTGCCATGGCAACGGCACTCCTGTCCAATATAGCAGGCAGTGGGTCTGCCAGTCTCTCTGTTTCCTTCTCTTTTTCCCTTCTCTTCCTCGCTCTCTCTCATCTTCCTCGCTGCTTTATCTTTGTGTCGCATGTGTAAATACCACAGCACGGATTTGCTACAATGTTTGCTTTTTTCCCTCCTTTTTTTGCGTCTGTGGTATGACTGGCCCCATGCTGATAGCCCATATTTATGGACCGTGCCTTTAATGTACTGTAAGTAGGGGTTGTGGGATTTTTTTTTTTTCAGATGCCAACGAGTCCTGCTGGCTCTGATCATGTTTGATGTGATCCGACAAGATGAAACATTAGCATTTGACTTTCAATCCCAATTTGCGGGGCTAGATTTGCAAGTAATCGGATATCTATTGACAGTCCTTCAAACTCAGTATGATCCGCTTTTCGTCTGGGAGCACTGTGGGTTCAGCTGCACTTGCACTTTTGTTATAAAATGGTTACAGATAATTCAGAAAATGTACCTGGACCATTGAACAAAAAGGATTTATATGTATTTATGTATTTAAACAGAATAAAATGTGTTGTCAGTGTTTTTTTTTCTGTTTTTGCACTAATGATATTTTTGACCCTCCTTTATGTGATTTACCATATGGTGCTAACCTATTTGTGCCCGTGCCTTGTTGAATCAATCCACTGTACTTCACTGCCCAGATTCACCAGACTGCCCTTTTCCACTTGGCTGCTTGGCCACTTGTGTCCCAGGCTGTGGTGCCCACTGCCAGAGCTTTGCCCTCTTCCAGCCCGCTGCCCCTCCTCTGCCTTATGCAGCCTTCAGCAGGCACACTTCTCTCACCTTGCCTGCCTGACAGTCAGGCCCCTAGCTAGCACTCTACAGTATGATAACAGAGTCTGATAGAGGGTTAGGGTACGTAGGGTCGATAGGCAATAGATCAGAAACAAAACATCCACAAGGGACATTAAATCTGGACATAAAGTATGCTATTGCAAAATCAAGAGACCCACAGAGCATACAAGATACATTTACAATGAAGCCTGAACTATTTGATTTTAATTTCATATAAATAAAGGCAAATACCCACTCAATGCTTAGATTACTTAGGTAAAACGCATGCTTATGTATTATTCTATCAATAGTTCCAAAACAACTGACCATGATTTTACCAACAGGCCAGTTCCACTTAAACCAGAAATCAGAAACAGTTTTATTGCCATGTAGGTTTTCGCCTACCAGGAATTTGTTGTGGCATGTTGGTGCATACAAACATAATACCAAAATATACATTAAAAATGAGGCAAGTGCTGTTGGTGAACAGCATACTGTAAATAGACTAAATAGACTAAAATGTACAATATAAAAGAAGAACATATCACAATGTGAAAGAATCACGTTAATGTAACGTATAAGTGGGAGGGGTGGATGGGGGGGCAGTGTCAGTGGGGGTCATGGGCAATGTTGATGAGGGCAGTTGCAGAGGGAAAACAAACTGTTCTTGTGGCGTGAGGTTTTGGTCCTGATGGATCGCAGCCTCCTGCCGGAGGGGAGTGTCACAAACAGTTTGTGTCCAGGATGGGAGGGGTCAGCTACAATCTTACCTGCACGCCTCAGGGTTCTGGAGGTGTACAGGTCCTGCAGGGATGGCAGGTTGCAGCCGATCACCCTCTCGGCAGAGCGAATGACACACTGCAGTCTGCCTTGTCTCTGGCAGTAGCAGCAGCGTACCAGGTGGTGATGGAGGAGGTGAGGATGGACTCGATGATGGCGTTGTAGAAGTGTACCATCACTGTCTTTGGCAGGTGGAATTTCTTCAACTGCCGCAGGAAGAACATCCTCTACTGGGCTTTTTTGATGAGGGAGCTGATGTTTAGCTCCCACTTCAGGTCCTGGGTGATGATGGTGCCCAGGAAGCGGAATGACTCCACAGTGTTGACTGGGGAGTCATTGGGGAGTGATGGGGGTGGGTGGGGCTGGGCTCTTCCTGAAGTCCACAATCATCTCCACTGTCTTTAGAGCTCCAAGTTGTTCTCACTGCACCAGGTCACCAGACGGTCGATCTCCCACCTGTAGGCCGACTCATCCCCACCAGAGATGAGTCTAATGAGGGTGGTGTCGTCCGCGAACTTCAGGAGCTTGACGGACTGACGACTGGAGGTGCAGCTGTTGGTGTACAACATTATTCCAGCGACCCACATCTTTTTCTTTTTAGCCAGGGGTGTTATTTAAAGTGAGAGTTTGCCTTTTTTACTGGTCAGTCTGTCTGACACTACAGAGCCATCATAGTTTAGAAGTGACATGTGACAAAGAGGCGAAACTGGAGGGAAATAACAGAGAGAAGCTGAGTCGCTTGAGTGTGCAGTTCAGTCGGAGGCTGAACTAAACACAAACATCCTCTGTGCCTGCGCAAGGTGAAAAGTCCCTTCAGTTATATGTGTGAACAAATATTTACCCACAACAATTACAGAAAATCGGTAAATTTTAATACTGAACCGTTTTGAACAAAAAAAGTACAGAAATAGCTCCTAAATTTCAGTATACCACACAACACTAGCTGTTAGTTTTTTGTTGTAAAATGTGACATGTTTTAGAGCTATTTCAGAACAAACCCCTCCTTTTCCCTGATTTTGAAGTATAACTGCAAATGTTTTGTAATAAGCTGTTAAGTACTCCATGTAGGTGCAAATCGACATGCTGATTCATCTTTCCAGAGGAACATCACCTGCTTGGGCTCAAGGGTAAAAGGTGAATTATGACGGTGGTGCGTTCAGTGTCAGTACATAGTGTTCCTTTTCATGGTTAACTCTGAATCACAGCTGTTCTCAACACTAATTGTTGACCATTAAAGTAATCTGAAATACTTTTAAAATTAAAAAGTAGTTATCTGGGATCATTAGTTGGCAAAGTTAGAATACTTAAAATAAAAGTATTCTACAATATCTGAAAGTTATCATTTAACACATCACCTGCTTGTACTGCCCTCTGTCCTACACACTCAGCACGAATGTCAATCACATGCATGTGGATCATGAGGTGAAAAATAACAGAATGTGCAACATCAGTCAAGCTTTATCCAGCAATGCACAAGAAACTGACAATCTTATTCAAACATCAGAGGATTAACACCTCCATGTTTTTTTGTTTTTTTTTTAGCTGATATTACATTTTGGCAGATCTGCACCATGAAAAGTCTCAAAGACAACAATCAGCTGGATTACTTTGATGCATAAGAAAATGTCTGAATCTAATGATTTCAAATCGGATTTATGGATGTTTATCCTCAAAGAACAGTGGAAAGAGTGATTACAGCAGTAAACATTGTGATGTCTGTGTGTTTTGATTTGACTTGATCCTATGTGTCAACTGGGTAACAGTTCAATTTAGGGTAAAATAGAAAGAGCACTACCACTTCAGTGAATGAATGAAGCTCTGCATTTATGTGCTGCACCAGAATGTTGGGAGGTGGTTGGGGTGGATGACAGGGGTACAAAGTGCAGGACATTGAAACCACAGTTCAGAGTTCACATCCAGATTCTCGTCTGTGTTTAGGTTTAGTCAGCAAAAGCTCTTTGGTTATGTTAAATTAAATGTATTGTTTTTTCGTTAAAGGGAGAATGTGTAAGATATGGCAACCTGTGCTGAATCTATGTAAGGCCATTTTCCACCAAATTAGCTCTGGTTCATGAACTGGTTCTGTTCAAGATCCTTGGAACCTTGGTGCTACACTATATTGACAAAAGTATCAGGACACCCCTCCAAATCATTGAATCACTTCCATGGCCACAGGTGTATAAAATCAAGCACCTAGGCATGCAGACTGCTTCTACAAACATTTGTGAAAGAATGGATCGCTCTCAGGAGCTCACGGAATTCAGGTGTGGTACCGTGAAAGGTTGCCACCTATAAGTCCATAAGTCCATTCCTCGCCATTTCCATTTCCTCGCTACTAAATATTCCACGGTCAACTGTTAGTGGTATTATAACAAAGTAGAAGCCGTTAGGAACGACAGTAACTGAGCCACAAAGTGGTAGGCCACGTAAAATCACAGAGCGGGGTCAGTGCATGCTGAGGCGCACAGTGTGCAGAAGTCGCCAACTTTCTGCAGAGTCAATAGCTACAGACCTCCAAACTTCGTGTGGCCTTAGCTCAAGAACAGTGCATAGAGAGCTTCGTGGATTGGGTTTCCATGGCTGAGCAGCTGCATCCAAGCCTTACATCACCAAGTGCAATGCAAAGCGTCGGCTGCAGTGGTGTAAAGCGCGCCGCCACTGCACTCTGGAGCAGTGGAGATATGTTCTCTAGAGTGACGAATCACACTTCTCTGTCTGGCGATCCGATGGACGAGTCTGGGTTTGGCGGTTGCCAGGACAACGGCCTGACTGCATTGTGCCAAGTGTAATGTTTGGTGGAGGGGGGATTATGGTGTGGGGTTGTTTTTCAGGGGTTTGGCCTGGCCCCTTAGTTCCAGTGAAAGGAACTCTTAATGCTTCAGCATACCAAGACATTTTGGACAATTTCATGCTCCCAACTTTGTGGGAACAGTTTGAGGATGGCCCCTTCCTGTTCCAACATGACTGTGCACCAGTGCACAAAGCAAGGTCCATAAAAACATGGATGAGTGAGTTTGGTGTGGAGGAACTTAACTGGCCTGCACAGAGTCCTGACCTCAACCTGATAGAACACCTTTGGGATGAATTAGAGCGGAGACTTTAAAGTGATTTTTTTGGCATTTGCCTTATTTGATAGGACAGGCCATAAGTAAAAGGAAAGGGGCTGAAGAGAGGGGACGTAATGCAGCAAGGCGAAGGTGGGAGTCGAACTAGGGCCGCTGCAGAGACTACAGGCCTCCTACATGGGTTGACGCTCTATCCAATGAGATAAAACGTCCGCCCCACATGTGCTTCTGAAAATGGTCAAAAATGCTCCATAAACACATGCCTCAACTTTGCTGGAGAAGTCTTACCAGTAGATTGAAGCTGTCATAAGGTGCAAGGGTGGCAACTCATATTAAACCCAACGGATTAAGAATGATGTCATTAAAGCTCATGTGCACGTAAATGCAGATGTCCTGATACTTTTGGCAATATAGTGTTTCTGCTGAACAAGCCTGCATTTCCACCAGTTTTGAGTGGAACCACTGTAATCAAGGATGTCATCAACAGAGGGTGCTGCACAATCCACAACAACCTGTATTATATGACACGCCCACTTTGGCTCCCAACAAAACACCTGCTATTTTTTTGTTCCAGCTGGAAACTTGTCAGGTTCTGAACCAGTAAATTTTTTGGTGGAAATACTCGGTTCAAAACGGTTCAAAATTAGGTGCTTGAACTGGAGCAGTGCTGCACATTGAACACAGCCGAACCAGCACCATGCAAATCCTCTGAGACCAACAGAGGCCAGCTTGAAGACAAGGAATACTGTACTGTGATGATCTACTGAGGCTCCAACCAGGACTCTGACTCTGGTAGATGGCATTGTTTTTGTCAAGTCTGAATGAAGTCTGTTTCACGAACAAGCTCACCTTTGTTCAGTAAAAGAGTTAAACATTCACAAAGTGTACGATTTATTATGGACATCAGGTTTAAGAATACTTCCTTTCTTGATATTTTGTGAGTTTATTTTGTTTATTTATTAGACTAAAAAAGCTAAGAGAGCCTGTGAAACCAGCAAACTCGCCGCTCACTGTCGCCTCTTGAGACACAAAGGGGTATTACTAGACAGGACAAGCCAATGCTTGCTGGTTAGCATGCTAACTTAAGCTGATATCCCTGCAACAAAACACATAGGTGACTTTGACATAATGCCATAACTGTTACTTCCTTTGATATTGATATTGTTTTTTAATGGATTAAAAATAAAAATCTGTCCATATCTTACACATTACATCTTTAAAAGTTAATAAACACACTGTATTTCAAGTCACTGCTGACTTTTTTAATATTAAATTCAGACCACGATATTTCTCTAACCTTTTCTAAGTGCTATGACTGTCAAAATGTAACCATAAAAAGTTTGATAATGCTGTAAGAATGGATATTTTGGAAGAAAACAAATTAAATATGTTGTCAATTAACCTTTTACTCATATTCAATATCAACATTTTTGCAAATTCACAAATATTTTAATTAATAATATTTCTTCATTATGATAATTGAAAACATAATTAGGTCAGCATTATGTTGCCTTCAAAATGTATTTGCTAATTAGCTGGAAACATAATTTCTAGGAGACAGAGTGCTAAATAATGTATTCATATTCTGTTACATCACTCATCTCTAAAATGTAATTCCAAACTGTTATGGGTTTTTGACACAATATTACTCTGTAAACTAGCAAATAAATTGGAGAATAGACTTTGTTTATCATTCATAAAGTTCTGGTTTCACCTGAAATTAATAACAAGAGTAACATGAGCAATGCTTAAGATTCTCATACTATGGGACCCTGCACGCTGCACTGATTGAACATCAGCCTTAGGTCATGCTTAAACATAACAACACTGACCAGATGTTTCAGAGCTCTTGCTTAGATCACCCGAGCCACTGGGAATATCTGGCCAAGAAAACACAGCCATGTCTTAATCTGCTTTCACAGCTAAGCATATTTAGCCAACAGGATTACAAGCATGACCATCACAGCGTGCACGTGTCAGTGCGGAATATCAAATCAATGTTTGGCAAATGCATAAGCCTCTTATAGAACCACAAGGGAGAAGCAGAAACCAAATTATTTTGAGGTGTGAGGATTGGTGTCCGAGTCAGACGAATGCACTTTCAGAGATTTTAACTGCTCACTAATTAGCGCAGCTAATTATTCTTTCATTAATTAACTTGTGTTTGTTCAGGGGTGATAAACACAGCCTAAGGAGGAGCTGGTGGAAGGTCTGAGGCATGAAAATTACTCTACTGTACATACAGTATGTGGCACAAAATAATGTGAGCTTTAATTGCAAAATGCAATATTATTGAGTAGCAGCCGAGGGCAAAAGATAATGAACCTAAGGACTGAAAAAAATACACTTTTTCTGGTTTTATATCAAAGGGGTGGTTCAGATGATGTGATGTGGGTTTGTATGAGGTACTTATCGATGGACAGTGTATTAACTACAGTACATGGAAGCCGGCACTCCCACAGTTTGGAGAAACAGAGTAGAACCAACACAGAAGCTCAGCATTGCTGCTGCTATTGACCGGGTCAGCAGCAAAATGTGCTAGCCACTTAAAAAAAAAACTTAAAAACTTTCACCTAAAAAAAACCAAACAATATGAGTTGAAGTGCACGCTATATTTAGGATATTTTTGCCACTTTACCTTATTGTCAGTCAACCATTTCTGATGGGAAACTGATGATATGTCGTCAAATATTGCTTTCTCCATCAATCAGTAATTTTACCTTGCAGAACACAGGAGTTGCTCGTCTGCCATTCCCTCAATCAATCAATCATTTTTTTCCTTAAGTGTTTTGGAGAAAGCGATATTGGCTTATACTTTCCCATGGGACAAGACTGTCCGACAGCAGTGGAATGCAGTGAAAATATTTATCTATGGCATACATGAGGGGACTTAAACTGCTGGCCCAGGGATCATTTCTGGCCCTCCATCCCTCTTCCTCTGGCCCAGAACATGATGTCAAAAATATAATATAATCCGGCCCACAAAATTATTTTATTTTATTACTTTTCTAGAAGTTTCCTACCAATTTAAAACTACCCCTTCAACTGACTACAACTGAAATACACAGTTCTGTTTATATGTATGTTTTTCTGTTGTAATTTGCGGATATCCTATATCCAGAAAAGAACAGCTTGTTCAACAATATTTTTCATTTGGCAAACACAGTGGCAGAGCAAATTAGGAAGTTATCAAGTGACATTTATGATCAGTTATGTGACAAAGCCAGAGTTTTCACTGCATACTCTGTGCACACTTGACGAAAGCACAGACAGTTTCTAAGGATGACTTCTATGATGTTTCTGTGTAACAAACCATCTGGTGTGTTGGTTAACTAATGTATATAAAAATATACAGAAACTGCTGTTTGCAATTTCTTTTTGAATATGATGAAAATATGTTAGTAATGGAAACAAAAAGAAAATTTTCTTTTCTTGCAGTACTCAAATATTGAACTGGCCCCACTATGAAATCACAATACTGTCAGTGGCTCCAGGCCAATTTCACTTTGCGACCCCTGCCGTAAACTTATACAGATATTGATTTTTTTGGGCTAAAATACATTTCGCTTCTGACCCTGTCCACAGCAGTACATTGCTTTGTTTCCGTGCTGGTGCTCCTCACTGCTTCTCTTTAACGAGGGTATGTCAACCTCCATCAACTGCAGGTAATACACTGACTATAACAACCCCACTTCAAATAATGCGAACTATCTCTTTATCTGGGTAAACAGCATTTGGGTATATATTAAATTTTTAAAAAATGATTGAAAGTTGCCACAAATAAATAAAAAATATAAAAATTGGAATTTATCCATTTTAATTTTCCACAGCAATAGCTTGACATCACTCCACTGGATTTACACAGACACAAACTAAACATCTCTCATTTGTTCTGAGGGAGCAGCTCCTCTCAGAGTGTGACGTTAGAGCCGGGATCCTACACACAGAATGAGAGTAGGCTAGCTTGTGTGCTGCTGCTGCTGCTCTATGACTGAGCCAGATACCACAGTAGTGAGATGAATCACTCTGTAATTCTCCCACATCTCATTCGCTGCCAAGGAGAAACAAAATCAGACCGCTGCAAGTCAGAGGGAAAAGGAACTCCACGGAAACCCGTTAAGTCAATGGGACGCTAATGAAATCTCTTGTGAAGCTCTTGTGAAGTCAGATTTTAAATATGAAGATAACACCGTTTATCAGATTTGTCGTTTACATGCATCACTCAATTCAGTCCCTCTTGGAGCTCAGAAACCTTCCTCTGTAAGAAAAAAATAAATAAACGTCTATTTTAAATGGTTTCCTTGACTACACGGCATCCTTGGTAGATCCATTAATAGCACACTGTGACGTTGATGCTGGTTTCCTTCTCTGAATAATGGGCAAGAAAAGCAGAGAAAAAGAAACTCTCTGTACATTTTTTTCCTTCTCTGCTGAAGCTTCTAACAGGGTCGAGAAAACAAAATGTTTGACCACTATAAAGGACTATTGGGATTCGACTGTCCAATCCATAGCACAGGGCCGTGTAGGAGATTAGGGCTGACAAGACCTTTTAGCCATGAAGAAAGAACGGTTTTGTGTTGAGCTCGCTGAGGCATCAGGGAGGAAACCATCAATGGCGACACCGCTCCAGTGGTGCTGATATTTGCAGCGTCGACCTGCCTCGGGGAGCTTAATACCGTCTATGCGGAAGAGCAAGTGGCTTTCTTTTCAGTGCAGGCAGGAAAAGTGATAAGTACACTCACCTCCACATCTGACTCAATAGAAAGCAGTTTGGGGTTTCAATTGGTCTGGTTCAATTCAATTAAAGGTGTACACAAACAGCCCTGGACAATTGCACCAGGTCAATCTAAGCCTAATGCTGAAGGACAAGCCTCCACGCACTTCAACGCCCCGTCACTACTTTCCCACTTAAAGGGAGAAAAAAAAACCAAGCAATTTTCCACTGATACACACCCACACAGACAATGAATAGTCACATTATAAAGGTAGAGTGAGGGATATGGAGAAATTCAGGGTGTGTTTCAGTTATCGGTACTTGAGCATTTCTTTTACTTTTACTCCCTACATTTTAACACCTGTACATTCAACTCCTCACATTTTCCAAACATGGTCTTTATTTTACATTATGATTTTTATTTTGCATCATTCAAGACCAAGTTCAACTTAAACAGATGAAACAATAACACATAAAAAAAAAAAACAACCCCACGGTGTATCCATCAGTGCATATCACTGCGTAACGTGAAAATGAAGTAAAAGAGATAACAGGAAAAAAACTACATAAAAGACATAACAAGACGTAACAATGTGAAAACAACGTAACAAGGTGTAACAAGACAAAAAAAGGCATAATACAACAAAACAATGTGAAAGATGTAACAAGCCCCCAAAAAAGACAAAAAAGATGTAAAAGACAAAAAAGACATAACAATACAAACAGATGTAACAAGTCAAAAACAATGTAAAAAAAACATGACAAGAAAAAGTAATAAGACCAAAGAACTGTGAAAGACAAAAATAACGTATAAGACATAACAAGACAAAAAACTATGTATCAAGACAAAAAAGACAGAACAGGACAAAAATGACCGACAAGATGTAACAAGATGAAAACAACATAAAAGACATAGCAAGACAATGACTTACAGATATAAGGAGACAAAAATGCTGTAAAAGATGAAACAAGATGAAAACATTGTTAAACTCGTAACGTAACGTAAAAATTATGTATAAGACAATAAAAGGCGTTACAAAATGAAAAAGACAAGGCAAAAAAGATGTAACAATATGTAACAAGAAATAATTTTTAAAAAATGATGTAAAAGATGTAACAAGACAAAAACAGTGTAAAAAAACGTAACAAGATAAAAACAAAGTTAAAGATGTAACTAGATGAAAAAGATATAAGACGAAACAGAAAAGAGAGGGAGATTCAACCACAGAGAAAAGGTGAGGTTCAATTAGCTTTGCACAGAAACAATCAGTAAAAATGTCCTTTAGAGGTCTACTTTTTACTTTGATACTCTGAGTACATTTTAGAGTCTGGACTTTTTCACTTTTACTTGAGTAAAGAAGTTAAATCAGTACTTCTACTTTTGCCAGAGTCTTTTTTAAAGTATCTGTACTTCTACTTGAGTAAAGAATGTGTGTACTTTTGCCCCCTCTGAATAAATGGAGGAGAACGGTGATAAAACCAGAGAGGAGTGAAGGAACAGTTAAATGTGAAATAATGGCTTCATTACATGTAAGTGTTTACACAGCGACTGAGGCAAACAAATGATACAAATGGGCCAAAATGAACATAATATGCAATAGTTGTGGCTTCACAAAGGATGTATTGATGTTGTAACACGCAGCTGTGTGCGTTTTTCTGTCGTGAGCACAGGTTAACAAGAGAGGCATTGTTTTGTGTTTTTTTCTAGACTTATGAGGCTTCAAAAACCATTAGGACGCAATGGGAGATTTGCAGGCAGCTACGCGACATTGCCTATCTATTACAGCAGCTTCCTTCGCTGGAGACAAAATCAATTTCAATTAAAACCAACCCCGGCCAAGACAGGCCCCCACTTCTGGGCTGAGAGACGGGCGGAGATAGTGGATGACAGCTTCAACATAAGCTGCTGACAAGCACTCGGGGCATGTATTAATTTGAGTCAGAAGTTAGGAGCAGATGAGCACTTGGACCTGCTCGACGCGGTAAAAGGCTTCAGCCATCCATTGATCAAAGCTTACATAATCCATTTCCTCATGGGTGACCTTTTGAGTTCTGTCTTGAATTCTTTTTTTTTTTTAATCACATCATTTTTCATTGCTTTGACTCAAGTCAGTAAATGCCCACAAAATCCATAACGGTAACAAGACGAACAGGAGAGGGTCACAGTATTGTTTTTCTGATTTTATCTGATTTTTAGGAGAAATCTGGTTAGGAGCAACGTCTGCAGTCAGGAACATTTTACACCCCTTTCAGACAACAGAAATGCAAATGACACGGGTCTATCCAAAGAGATAAGATAAAAAGACAAATAATTTACAACCAAACATGCAATTTCTGTGTGATCCCCTATCAAAAAAAGATACTACCAAGTAACTGTTGCGTTATCCCTGTTGCGATTAAAATACTTAACAAAAACTAATAGCGGCACTTTGCGACTCATTCGCCATGGGTTCTCCCTAGGTTTTAATTGTAAATGTGAATTGTGAATTGTGATGGATCTTAGCAGTATTAATTGTGATGTATGTGTGCATCGATTTTTAACTATTTTGTGTGGTATGTGTGCAATGCAGCGGCCCAGCGCCCAAGACGAATTTCCCTTTAAGGGACAATAAAGTATACCTTTACCTTTACCTTTACCTAACTGTGTGTGTGAGTGTGTGTGTGTGTGTGTGTGTGTGTAGTTGAAATGTGAGACCCAAAATGAATCTGTAAGCTATGTGACTAATAGATGAGTTGTGAAGTATTTGATTAAAGCTGTAATATGTAACATTTCGATATTCAAATCCCGAATATTACCAACGACGTTCAAACCCAGAGAAATCCTTAAGTCAGGTAATGATGCCTTTCCTTGCTAGATACTGCTATAACTTTGGGAAAACATGGGATACGTCAGATATGTCAAGGAGTGAGGAGGGAAGTCACTGAACATGACTAAACGTAACGTGAATAAAACTCAATAGATGGATTTTCATTTTTTTGTTGTTGTTTTTTTTTTTTTTAGATTATTTGTTGGGTTTTTTGCCATTTTTTTGATAGGGACAACTGAAGATATGACAGGAAAGGGGGTATGACACGCAGCAAATGGGCCGCAGCTAGAGGTCAAACGGGCGGCTGCTGCAGAGGTCTCAGTACATGGGACACATGCTCTATCAACTGAGCTACAGGGGCTGATGGCCATTTAACAGTGAAGACAACAACTCCCATGATCCCACTCTACTTCACATCATCAAACTAAGCCTTCTGTTATTGATTTACCCTAACAAACCCCTAGTGGCAGAACTTACATATTGTGAGTTTAATCACCAAGTTTTTTCCTTTACTCCTCTATGACAGTAAACTGATTATTTTGGGGTTGTGGATAAAACAAGACATTTGATATCATCTTGGGCTTTGGGAACACTAATCCACATTTTTCATCATTTTCTGACATTTAATAGAGCAAATAATTGATTAGTCGAAAAATAAAACAGATCAATAGACAATGAAAATAGTCATTAGTTGCAGAGATAACTTCAAGCCTGTGGATCTGAGTAAGGAAAAGATCATGGTTTGTGTTGAAACGATCACTCTCACGAGATCTTTCACTGATATGGAGTTCCCATCTAGACAAAACAGCTACCACCAGCTGTAAATCTGTGAAATATGGTGACACCATTGGCAGGAATGTGTATCACATCACTCTCTTGGGCATGGATATGCACTAGTGTTGCAAACAATTCATCGATCCGGGAATGCATCACGATGGATCATGTGATGATTTGGCATCGATTAATTAGCCTCGATGCTTTGCCGCGTTCACTTTTTTTTTTAATTTTAGCAATTCATTTTTCATTCATTTATTGATTTATGCATCTATCCACCTATCCATCCATCCTCATTAATTCACTCTCCAAGTTCAGTCTTGTACAGCCATGCGCAGTATCTTAAGTCTGACAGCCATGCTGGATCAAAGCCAGACTGACGATGGTGACCCATCTGCAGCTTCTTACTACGTGTCTCGGTGGGAGGGCTGGAACAGGTGTGTTTAGTACTAGTTGTGGTGACGTTAACCGGGGCAGGGGATTGGCAAGCGCTGTGGTCGGGGCTGGGAGAGATGCTCTCATTTAGGCTAACACCCACCGTAGAGTTAGCTGTGCTCCCTGCCTCGCCACGTACCGTTCGTTTAAAAAATGCAGAGATTTCTCTCTCTCTCTCCTCCGCTCTCTGAGTGTGGATGGGTGTGTCTGTACCGGTGTGAGTGCACGTATGTTGTGAGAGAGGAGCGAGGGGGGAGCCCCTCCCATCACAGAGGAGAGATGAAATGCATTTTAATGAATGTAATGAAACGATAGCGACGCATTAGATTCTGAAATTGCGCAAATTAGAGTTAGCTTTTTTTATTTGATAAAAAGAACGCCTGTTATAGGCCCTTTTGATTAAAATAAAAATTAAATGATGGAATTTTTAAAAAAATCTATGACTTGAATTTCTGGGTGGGGATCCTGTTGGCAGGGCGGGGGTGTCTGTTGGGGGGCGGGGTGTCCTCCCAAATAAACTATAGGGGAAACACTGGAGACTGTCACAAAACTTCAGAAGAATTCGGAAAAAGCCTGTCGAATCACGCACGTTCCTCAGATTCAGACGAAGCAACATATAACGTGAAATGTTTAGTCTTACAGACTATGTATTTTTCCAAGCTTTCTAGTAAACAAAATGGATGTTTGGTGAACCGCCATCTGCAATGGGAAGATGAGGTAACAACTTAGCTGTTTTCTCCATTCTGATAAGTTACGTGGTCATTTGCTTATTTTGTAGTCATAACATTAAATACTTGGTGTCTTTGAAACTTAAGATAATATGAATATGACTAGTCAAATGTTCAACAAACCTTGGTATTTATTTTATGAGTGAAGGTTCAGAGCAACGCTGAGTTAATTGGTAGGCCATTTATTTACAAATGTAGCATCAGATGAAGACAAAATCAATCTTAGATGGAAAAAAGCATTAAAAATCGCCATAATCGAAAAATCATGGCAGCAATAATCGAATCGAATCGACAAACATTATAATCGCTATAATCGAAGAATCGAGGCTCCCATAATCGAAATCGAATCGAATCGTGAAATACCCTCGATGGGGCAACACTAATATGCACCCTCATTGACATGCAGGAAACAAACAAAACTGGGACCCACTTATAAACGAACTGCTTCATAGCGGTACTAGAGGACAAAAACTCACAGTGGCTTTAAATGAATGACACTGACCCAAGAACTGAGGTAAACAACACCCAGTGATGTATCCTACTCATAGCTAAAAAGATACCCACTGTGTTGCTGCACGTTTACTGTTGTTGGTGTGGCTGTAAACAGTATCCATTATCCAGGGTATTTCAGACTCTGTTGAAGTAGAAAAATAAGGAAATATGCATCTTCTTCAATTTGGTTACTCAAAACTACTAATCAAATACACCTTTAATTGCAGTGCGTTATATATAGGGGGAGATACATGCCCCTAATTATTTCTACTTCTTATACAAATGAGACAGCAAACAGACTCCCTAACAACTCTTTAAAAAAAGAAAGACAAACACAGCTTCACTCTGTAACCTTGGATTACTGTTGGGCCAGAAAGACAAGTGATGTCATATTTTACTTTTAGATTTTACTCACTGAATTTTAAACTTCAACAAGACAGGATGTCTGAATAATTCACAAGAGGAAACAGGACAACAACACTTAGTGTACAACAGCAGCACCATTCGACTTTGTCATCTAGAATACTGAATAACAACTCCTGGTTATTAGTCTCCACTTGGATACAATTTGTGGGGCTTTCAGTCACTGCACATAACACGTCACATATGTCATCTGGCATAACTGGGTAATCCGTGCAGACCGTGACAGGCCATTATACGGTCTTCAGGGAAGACAAACCCTGACCTTTCATGATCGTGGGTGGCCACGTTGTCATGCTCCCCAGTCGAGTGAACAGGAATCCCCACAATCTCCTCCCACACACACTCACACGCATACACGTGAGCAGATACAGACACACATACAGTGCACTCACTGCACACAGAGGCACACGCATGCACACACAGATAGAACATACCATTGTTCACTGATGCAAATACACACACGCACAGACAACCAACCCCCAATCATGCAATCCCTTTCATTAATAAACTATGCCTGTGCCTGGAGAGGAGTTCAAGCATGAAAGACATAAGCATTACGTAACACATGCATGGAATTCTAAATCACAGGCTCGGCTTTGGGTTTTCACAAGTGGGAGTGTCAGCCTTAAATAGCTCGGATTATAACGAGGGATGCTTCACACCGGGTCTGCCTCATCCAGCCCTGCTCGCCTCTGTGGCAGCGGTGGGCTAATGTGCCGCTAACTGCCTGAAGAAAGTGACAAACAAACTGATTCTACACTTGACCTTCAGAACAGAAGTTACGTGCTCTTTTCTTGTCTGTTCTTGAAGGATAAAGCTGGTGATATTTCAGATTTCTTATATAGATCAAACCCAACAATGATTTGATCCTATTAACAAAGCAGAATATAACTTATTCCTCACTCCAGAAACTATTAAAAACACATCAGTGAGGCATACTGTTACACTGGGTGACACGTTTCTTCATTATGATGAGCACATCCACTGTAGTTTATTTTGAGCTGATCCCACAGACACCGTCCTGCTGCTGTAAATACTCACTAGAGCAACAAATATGTATTAATCCAAAGCTTAAAATAATCCCCAACAAATACTCTATTCACTCCTGTTTGACTTTGACAGTTTCCTGAAAACTATATTCTCTACCTACATTTGAAAATGAAAGTATATATTTGTGATGGACTTGGGGCTGGTCAACTCAACTCAAGGTCAACTCAGAAAGTATTGAGAGATGGATTGACATTGGGCACATTGTTGGTTTTGGTCTTTTCTTGGGAGATGTATTCTCGGTATTTGAACAGTCCCCTTATGTCTCAGTGCTTAAAAATCTTTAATCTGTCTCTCTTAGTCATTTGTATTACATTTAAATTTCTTCCTGTGTGGTTTCTAAAGACTTCATAAGACTAATAAATACTGGAGAAACTAAAATCCACATCAGTTTACAACCATTACTACTATACAGTATTTTATGTCTGCATGTCTATGTCTAACCTGACACACCAAATGGTTTGTTACACAGAACCATCTGGGAAGCCGTCCGAAACTGTCTCGAAAAGGGCAGATGCTTTCAAAAATCACCTGGCAGGTGACTGGATGAACCAACATAACTTCAACCAATCAGATCAAACTCTTGCCAAAGCCGGTCTGGAAAAGAGTGAAAACATCTTTTCCATCAAGAACATTCTTCAGCTGTTCTTTGCTCTTCTTTCAATGGAGAGATACTCTCCAGTTCTGATATAACTGATGCTATTGAAGTATCTACACTAACCTCTTCAGGAGCCGCCATTTGTTCAAGACGAGTCACTTCTATGGACACTTCTCACTGTCGTCATACATAAAACCACACTTATAGCTACCAGTGGTCCCTACTGGGAAGCTGACAGGCTGCACCACTTTTGGTGCGAAAACAAACAAATAATTTGAAACCTGGCAAGATGGATTCTCGCATGATTTCCCTCAAGAAAAACATCTCCTTGAAGCTAATGACAAACCCACAAAAACGAGCCAATGAGATTCAGCAGTGAAACTTGGTGTTTCTCAGGTTACTTTGTGTAATTCACTCAAACAGCAACAAACATGGGGTGGCCCTATAGCTCAGTTGGTAGAGTGTCCGCCCCATGTACAGAGGCTACTTATTACTGTCCTCTGCAGCGGCCGCTGGTTCGACTCCCACTTGCGTCCCTTTGCTGCATGTCATCCCCTCTATCTACCCCCTTTCCTGTCTGCTCTTCAGCTATCCTGTCAAATAAAGAATAAAATAAATTTTAAAAAAACAACAACAACAACAACAAACAGTTTGCTAGTAACTGACACAGAAAAGTCACGTAATGCTCCCTTGAGCGGTCTTAAGTAGTCTTTTTGTTCATGTGATAATGTGAAAATCAACTGGATGGTAATCTGCATGAGAAATAAAGGAAAAGAAAACAATTTGGTTAGAGCAGTCATCCACATATAATGATCAATTTGACCCAGTCCGACATGATCACGAACAAAAGGTTGCCAAATTCCTTGTATGTGAAAACCTACTTACAATAGCAATATACCTGATTCTGTAATACTGCATATAATACATTCACTTCTCGCTTTGTTTAGTAGCCTTGGATACACCACTTTCGAATCCTCCAATACCATCATAAAGTCCATTTTGTTATGAAACTAGCTAAGGCTATCAAGTGCAAGTGACTCTGAAAAAGACAGATTTGCATCCAATAACAACTATCTGTTCACAGTCATCTTCTTTATTAAAAAGACAGGACTGAATTTGATTTGTAAATTGAAATGGAGGGCAGTCAAGATGGTTATTGTAGGAGCGCAATATTTAGTCCAGTGCCTCAGTGACACAACAAATACAGTTTAATTTGAATATCATTTATTGAGCCCTATTTTTTTAATATTATAAAACACAATATGTTATTTGTAGAGATCATTGGTTTACATTTTCACCTTTTCACCTATTTTGGTCCAGTTCTCATTTCTATTACTGAAAATACACAACAAAAATCATGTGCAAGAAAGGACTATTTTCTCCCATTCTGACCTTCCAAAATGGTTCAAGGTTCAAAAATAACTTATTTACAGTGAAAAGGGTTATAAATCATATAGTGATGAAACTTTTTTTCTTTCAGAGAAATAAAAGGTTTCTCAAAGGTTAGGGGGGTCAACTCTCTCTGCAGTAGCATTATTGGAACATTTCTGTTTGAGTCTACAGTGGGTCTACTGTACCATTACAGAGTGTGAAGTGCAGTTCCGGCTGCTTCTCACATAGTTATTAAACACTGGCTCAAATACAGCCTGATTATGGTGCCTAGCATTAATCTGACCAGCCTGTATAGTATGATGAGCTCAAATGTCAGTCCAAAGTCCAGTCCAGCTTGAGTTTATAGTCACCAGATCCTTCCTGAACTGCCATCAAAGCACCAGAATCTCACAGGATATGACCTGATGTAAGACTCCAAGTCCAGCCCTCTTCCTTGCATGAATTAAAATATTTTCTGAAATGCTGAGTAAAGATTTTAAATGGTAGACATGATTAGGAAGCAGAGATTTCACTCAGAACTTCACTGTGAAGAACAAATTGTTTAAGAACAACAGAAGTAGGGATGCAACGGATTGCAGTTGACCCGTGTCCCATACGGATTGCCCTCCACGGTTCGGCACACATGTGATCCGGGGACTACATGCGAGCGTCATAGTTTTACTGTCACTGTTACTTTTGTATAAGTTATAATACCCGAAATCTCAATGCACAGTTGCAGTGAAAAGACAGGACAAATGCTGCTGTGTGCAGTGCATCACTGCGAAGAGTGACTGATTTAAAAGCCGTCACTAGTCGGGGCTGCAGCACTGTCACTGCGGCACTGACAGCAGCCCCTCTCGCCCTGCGTGTACGCCCCGATCGCCTAGGTAACCCCAGATGTTTATATCAGCAAAGTTGGACAGATGACAGCTAGCGTTAGTAAAACCATCGCGGTTTGGCAGTGTTTTAATCTAGGCAATGGAAATAATGTTGAATGTAGATTGTAACATAATACATGATATATAATCACTCGACTGGAGCAGCATGTGACCACATTAAGCACAGACATGGATATAAACCTGCAAGTGGAGCTGCTGCTGCTAGCACTGCTAACGTTAGCCACACTGTGTAGCAGACTGGCAGCTAACGTCAGCTCTGGGTCGTTTACCTGCAGACTCCGTGATCCTCTTCGGTCTGAAAAGTTGAAGCATTTAGTGAGTTGTTGTAATGTTTTGTATGTTAATGTGTACAGTTTGTATTGCACGTTTAGCATGCATAGTGCACATTTCAGCGGCATTTAAAGTACATTTGGCGATTGTTGACTGTGATTAACGGCTTCAAATGGCTCTTAATACGCACAGTATTTTTTTTTTTTTTTGGACAGTGTTTAGCATTATAAATTTAAAAATTCTGCTCAATTTTAACTGCTTTCTGACTGTTTTCTTAGTGTTAGACTAGTCGACTAGTCTAAATTAAATTTTGTGTTCAATCGACAGGGAAATTAGTCGCCAGGAACATCCCTAGTATGTACAGTGCTGTATAAGTTTGAAGTTTTTAATATTATTACCATTATCATTACTATCATCATTATTATTATTAACCCTAATCCCATCACTTTTTTCTTTTTTGCTGATCCAAAAAATGATCCGATTCGTGACTCAAAACCATGATACGATCCGAACCGTGAGTTTTTTGATCCGTTGCACCCCTATAAAGTATGGGCATAAAGTGGTTAAAGTGATAACGGAGCAGAAGATGCAAAAAAGTGCAAGCTCATCGGTGTAATGAGTAATCGTGTTTATTAATTGTGATTTCAATATCAATCAAAATAATCGTGATTATTATTTTTGCCATAATCGTCCAGCCCTAGCAATCACAATAGTTGATTCAGGTCACACTTTTTAAATGACATGTTTTTAATCTTCGGGTTTGGAGAAGGTATCAAGTATTTTCAAGTCAAAAGGCTCAAGTTCAAGTGTCACCAGTCATTGGTGTTAAAGTCCAAGTCGAGTTGCAAGTTGCTGTTGATTCTGTCAAGTCTAAAGTCATCAAATCTGTGACTCAAGTCTGACTTGAGTCCTAGTCTCTGCAAGACAATATGGGGTAAAATTAAAAACAATTATGCACCTGTTGAGCTTGTATTTCAATTAGTGAGAGAAAGCAGGTGACTGATTTGACTATATTGGTTTTGAATGTATTGTACTTGTACCATATATTCGCAAATCAAATGATTAGAGAACAGAAATATAAAGACCTGTTGTGGCACAATGTGAAGGTGTTTCAGTGTTTTTCTTTTTTTCTGAATCAAGTCAGCGAAACCTTGGTAAAAACATACAGAGATAATACAGAGGTGCTGAAACATGACAGATCATTGTACTGTGAGTGTGATACTGAAATCCTTTTGTTAGTTTGTTGGTATCCAGCTGAGAATACATGATACTGGAGAAGAATCCCTCATCAAATATATGTTTAATCAGTGCTGGCAGATCCGGAACGACAGAGAGGCTGAGCTGGATTGATGCTGTGACACAATGCCAGTCACCTCCTACAGTGCCCCTCGCCTGGCAGTCTATTCAGGTGTGATAGATGACACAAACAGCAATCTTACAAAGTCTTTGTCCTCCAAAGATCTATGAAGTGTCTTTATTCCCCCAGAAATCAGAGAGCAATCCATCATGAAAATTGAAGAGGTGGTTGCCTTGCAACCGTTTGAGAAGCACGGGGCTTCTGAAGGCTGTGGTGTGTGTGCATATGGAAATCTGCAACACTTCCTAGCAAGAATGAGGGCAAAAGGATTGTGTTTGTGCCTTTTATTTCAAATCTTGTGCGGCTTTTTGATATGGAAATGGTTGAGGTTACTGTTCGGCTCATTCTCAAGGCTTTGTCTCTCGCTCTCGATAAGCCTTGAGAGAGTACGGAAAGTGAAAGAGATGGGAAATTGGGGCTAAAACGAGAGAATAGAAAGTAGAAGGCGTGTGTGTTTTTGTCCGTGTGTGTGTGTGTGAGAAAGAGAGAAGGAGAGAGAAAGTGATAGAGAGAGAGAGAAAGAGAGACCTCGTTTGCCAAGGCTGTTGTGTCTCCAATGTGGTGGTGGAGCCACTGCAATGCACCAAAACCAAGGGGAGAGAGGGTGTATGAGTGAGGGGGTGGGTAGAGACTGAGAGAAAGAAAGATAGAGAGGAGAGGAGAGGAAAGAGAGGGAGTCAAAAATACAGAGGGGGGTAAAAGGCAGTGGCAAAAAGAGACGTTATCAAGAGGAGAAAGGGAACAAGAAAACAAGAGGATCGCAGAGAGACGGATGGAGAGAATGCAAGAAAACCTGGAGTGTGACGGAGTGTGTGTAGGGCTGAGTATCGTCACCGATTTCCTGAATCAATTCGATTCTGATTCACAAGGTCCCGATTAGATTCAATTTGTAATTCGACTGAATAACTATTCTTTTAGGAATATTTCAGTTACAGTACCAAGTTTGCTTGGCTGTGAAGAGATTCTCAGGAAACTAATGCTGTGAATTTGTACAAGGACCACTCTAACCCAATGTTTACATTGATAATTGACCTGCAGAGTTTACTGGCAACATTCACAAGTCAAATGAGCAGAGTTACACTGTAAATAAGCAGTAGGGCTGGATTCACTGCTTTTATAATTACGTTTTATTGGACGTTATTGAAGCATACTGTTATAAGCGTAGTGTAGCTCCTTTTTAAAGGAATAGGGCAGTGTGTAAGTGAAAGTGTGCAAGTTAAGGAGAGCGAGTGGCAGATTGCGGGTGCTGCTCATAACGAAGCATAAAACTTAAACTTAGCAGTAAGTTGTCAGTGTGGCAGTAAATGTACAGTACAGTTTACAGTGTGTCAGTTCTTAAATGCTGCAGCTTCTCAACACTAAGAAAAGTCTTGTCTTTTATCTCCCAACAGCTGAAAAAGTGACAGGATTAGCCCCAAATTAAGCTGAGCAGGAGAGGCTAATGCTAGCCTTGTACCTTTACAATGTCGACTCAGTGCAAACGCATCTCTTTCAGCTTTGTAATCCAGCCTTGAACTGCAGCGTCTGTTTGAAGACGTGGTAAAATAAATCCATGGTCTGGTGACCAATTAGAGACTGTGTTTCTGACTTATCAACCATTCAGAGGTATATTCCTGACTTTTGTGTGACAGTGCTGATCCATACTGTAGGTGTATTAACAGATCAATGTGCAAGTCATGAGATTGACCATTCAAAATAAAATTTGCAGTGATGACAATAGTGAGCTCAAACCTGCTGTATCACATGGCCGTGCTATTCTGAAAACACAATTGTTTTATTTTATTGTTTTCTTTTATAATGGCAAATTTGCTTATTCAGTAACATACGTGACATTTGTGAACTTCCTTTGTCTTACGCTTGGCACATTTGTGTGCTGTTTTTAGCTCAGAGAAATAGTGCATAGAGCTAGCAGCACAACAAGTGAAAGCAGCCAAATTTGCAAAGTTTCCTTCAGTATTTAATTATTGTACACTAGGGTAACTCACACCTTCTAATCTGTGGAGCCGAACTTGCTGCACCTTGCGGCCGCAGAAAGCTTTCTAATCTTGGAGAGGAGCCACAAGCGCAGGTGGCTGGGGCTCTGCTGCATCTCAGGGGAAATCGGCTATATCCCAGCCTCATACATCGAAAAAATACAGGTAAATACCACTTTCCGACTAGGGTGTTTTTTCTCTTTTTAGCTACCTAAAAAGAAACGTATACAGACACAAGACCTAACAGGGTTAGAGCTTCATGCACTCATGATGCATATATTCAAAGATCAATCTCAGGACTTTAAGAATCAATATCGTATTATTCAAATGAAGATCCATTTCAATTGAAAAATCTTTTTTTGTTTTTTAACCTAGCCCTTGTATGAGAGGGAGGTACAAAAAAACCCATTTGCCATCCATCTAGCTTTAGCTCGCGCCACTAACAACTGGGGGTGGGAGGTGGGGAGAGAGGGGAGGTGGTAATGGCTAAAATCCAGGATGTCAGAATTTCACTTTTCCTTTCACCTTGTTATTCACAGAGACAATCCTGATCCCTGCTGCTACAAGCAACACACACATCTGTACGCTCTTTTGACTGCGCACACACACAAAATGCAGGCAACGCAGTCTTACCTATCATCCTCTCCACACACCATTAACAAAGCAAGCCAACCAAACACCCATTCACACACTGGTGATTTTTGCCATCCATTCAGCCAGCCAGACAGGCAAAGTGGCCCAGAGCTGAATGAACAGAAAACGAGGAGAGAGGAGGAGAAGAGGGAGAGAACAGAGAGAGCTTTTGGGATGCAGGTGAAAAAGTGCTCTGTGTGAGAAATCATACTTAAAAATGATTGAGAGCGGGCGTTAAATACACATCAGGCGGGGCATATGATAAAGATATATCACGCACGCTGCAGAGCTGTAATGTCTGCAGTTTACCTGGCCGACAACAAGCACACGGTGGGGAAACAAATGACTGCGGAGACAGGGGATCATAATGTGCCTTCTTCAAATACTCGTCTGTACAGCAACTCCAGAAGCACTCGGCTTTTGGCAGGCAGATAAAGGGAAGGTCACACAGACATGAAAAGGGAAGGTGAGAAAGAGAGCAAACAGCAGCCAGGAAAAGAAAGGGAGAGGATTAATGGGTTGTCATGACTCAATCCACTCTTAGAGCAACTGTCGGGCTAATACCCAAAATGGATAGTGGCCATGTGTCTAAATAAATTTTAGAGCACTTGTAGTAAAGAGATGGATAAATGGATGAATAGAAGGCAAAACAATGATCTTTTGTCACAATTTGGTGTCCACAAAGTCAAATTGTACATCATTGAGCTGGGGAGTACATTATAATTAAGATAAATACAAAAAATTCAACGGATTGTTGGTATCAGCTTTTTAAATGTGATTTGCTGTTTTTCCAGTATATATCAGACTAAATTTATTTTCATACTATTGTTATTGACTGGTGATCAGAAAAAAAGAATTAAAATATGTCCAAGGTTCAACATTTACAGCCACCAAAAGTTACTCTGTGGCCACCGAATATTTCAGATAGGTGGTTTTATCCGCATACTGCGAAACACCGCTACAGTTCCACAAATATCGTAATTCCTTCGCACCTTTTAGTTTACCAGTCTATAGAAGCAGTTAACGGAACAGCCAGCCGACTACTGATATGTCGTCGTTATGGAAGTCTGGGTTTACTAAGTTTACTCAAACTGCTAACAAGATCCTCTGACAGAATCACAAACAAAAAAGGCAGGCTATAACAAAATTTCCCCACTGTGGGACTAATAAAGGAATATTCTATTCCATATTCTATTCTAAAACAAAATGGCAACGAACATTAAATTCAGTAGTGAACAGAAACAGGAGTTTTAGCGACTAGAATATGACACATCTAAGGACATTATATGTGTCGTGTGTGCCATCAGTTTCCCCAACTAACTTATTTTTCATCAGAAACAATGCCTTCAGGAATACCACATCATTATTCATGGGAAGGTGTTTTTACAAAAAATTTGCATTTGGGCCAACAAAAATGTACTTGTAAATTTAGGGGCTTGGTAGCCCATGGGACCAGTGCTTAAAAATTGAAATCTATCTCATTTATCTCTTTGCCTCAGAGAAGGTGCGATGAGCATTTTTCACTTTTTTTCTGATAATCAGCAGATTAAGTGATAATGCAAATACTGAATATGATCCCTTAAGAATGCGCTTTGTTTTTAAAACTTGAATTACAACTGTAGAAATCATGTAGCAGGAGAAAAAAAAAAACAAAACAAAACACCAACCTCCATCTCTGTCCTTGATGTCCTTATCTCAAATCCTACAGTTTCATGCAAAGGTATAATTTTGTCTTTCCTTGTCTTTTCCACAGAAATTGCATCACAAGTTGGCAAGGCAAACTGTTTTTGATTTAACGTCTATTTTTGTTTTGGTATTAGAACTAGAGGTGCAAACTAGCAATTATTTTCATAACAATTCACATGGAGATAATCCTGTTGAGTAATCGACAAATTATTTTTTTGATCAACAGTCAAAAACCTAAAAAAGGTATTAAATTTATGATTCTGAAAGACTAAGAAAAGAAAAAAAGAAAGAAAATATTCATTTGAGAACCTGAACCCAGTGATGTTTTGGGGCATTTTTGCTTGAAGGACAACTTAAACTATTAACTGATTAATCAATTTATCGCTTAGTTCAAACAGGAACACTACAGATTTCAGGGGTTGGCGAGTGACCTGACTCTAATCATGGTCTACCGGTTCTTCTGTCACTTAATATGTGCTTTTTCTGTCTGCCATGTAAAGCTGCAACAATGAATTAATTGATTAGTCAATTAAAAGAAAAGTAATCGGCAACTATTTTAATAATTGATTAATCATTTCCATCATTTTTAAAACAAAAAATGTCAAACGTTTGCTGGTACCAGCTTTTTAAATACGAGGATTTTCTGCTTTTCTTTGTTATTTATGACATTAAATGTGTGGGGGGGGGGCTGTTGGTTGAACAAAAGAAGCAATCTGAATGTGTTCATTTGGGATTGGGGAAATTGTGATGAGCATTTTCCCAATTTTTTGACATAGAGGCTAGACAATTTATTGTTAAAATAATCAGCAGGTTATGTTATAATGAAAATAATACTTGCAGGCCTACTGTCAAGGCAAAACAAATTTATATATGTTGGTGGAAACAGTTGTTACGTGTGCAGCATCAATTGCTGTGCAGATTTCAATCATCTTGAGATCTGTTCCCAGTTTTAAACAGTTTTCCAGACATTATTTTACATTCACGCTTGAATCCAACCAGTCACTCTGTAGGGTAACGAATTTGCTCACCTTAAAGCTTGAAATGACATGTTTCACCATCTCGCATGAGTGCATCACTGAGGACAGCCTGGCCTGGTTTCAAATGCTTGTGAAAAAAGCATAATTACAGTACACGCTGGGCACACATGAACAAGAGAGCAAAGTGGTAAATACACCAGGGAAGTCAAAGCATTTTAGTTGCTGTGTTGTGACATTTACGGGGTGAAGAGGCTGGAAGCTATATCAACAACTGATGGTAAATCTGATCTATCATTACTGTTGCTATAGTTATCAGTTATGTATCTTATTCTGTCATTGCTCGGTATCCTACACAGTTTGATGTCGTTTCTATTACCAAGATACAGTACATTTAAATTTTAGCTGAATAGCAATTACAGCACATGATGTTCTACTCTGCCCTCTTTACTCTGCTGAAACACAGTCAAGTAGCTCAGTGCTGCTTGAGTCTAAAAGGAAAACAACATTATTTTTATCCAAAAGCACAATGCATGTCAAGTCACGTTAACATCTTTTTAACTCTGGTGTTTGAATGAAGTTTACAGAGCAGCTGAAGGCAGCATCAGACACTGCGAGCCAAGTAATTTAAGAAAAGCACTTCATGTGATAACAAAAGCAAATGCTTGCAAGATGTCATAGACCTGTTGTGTTTTACAAGCAAAGGATGATTCCTTGTAAAACAGCTAAAAATAAAGTGATCAGAAGCTCACAGTAGTTCACACCATTAAAAACATCCAACGGCCGCCTAAACTACAACCTAGCAGTCCATGCTTTGGTGTCTGTCTATTAATTTCCTCCACAGAGGCTGTGTAGCTGTTATTTGGATTCTGAAATTAAAATAAATCTAAATAGGTTCAAAAACTTGTTTTGACAGGAAAATATTATTTTGTCTGCTCTTAAAAAACTTGACATCTTACAATCTTCTGTTGTAGACTATTTTATCAGCTTCACTAACTCACAAAAGTGAAATTAAAAGCATTGTGATACACATTGTGGATCAAAAAATGTTGTTAACACAGGTCAACATATGGTTTGATGGATAGAAGCTATATTAAGTAAAGCAGAACATGGCTACAATGGATGTAACTAAACCTTACACTGGAAAGATGCTACACAAAATAAATCCATTTAAAGACAGTATTAATGGTTGCACACGTCATATGTTAAGGCTTCCCTGTTTTACAGAAATAGCCCTGACAAACATGTATCACATGCACAGAACCACAGAAAAATACAACGCCTACATGAAGTCAGCTGGCAGAGTCATATACCAGCCACCAACTGTATTTATCCAATCGACAAGTGTATTCTACTGGACTTTAAAAACAATTTTTGCCATCATAATGTATTCAGAAATTCTGCAATTTTAACCATTGTTAGTCCACTGAATAGTGCAATAATATGTGTGCTTATGCATGCATCTGTGGCCACATGCATGTGTGTGCATGCATACAAAGTGAGTGTTGGTGTTGTTTTGTATGTTTTTTTGTTTTGTTTTTTATTTTGCTTGCTATTCTGTTAAGCATAATTTGAATAAAATGAATACATGAATAAATAAAGTACCACTATAACAAATACTGTGTAATAATGTCTTGCTTGAGCAGATAGCCAAAATCAAACTCAGAACTTAACGTGATTAAAGTAATGGGAGAAGCAAAGACCAACAACAGAAGCAGCATTAAGCTCATTAGTGTTATGCAACCACATTCTAAAATATGCAGCACACAATACACCTACTCTTAAATATTCAAGTGTTTACCAGTTATGGCAGCAGATATTCCATTGTTGAGTGGAGCACAACTGTCACGTAATTTTACTCTACAGAAAATTGGAAAAAAAAAACATTTTATGTATGTTAATGACGTATTACACATTTAACTATTTACATTTTTAACACTGTACTTAGGAATGGTTTTGACATCATTGTTAATGTAAATTACTTCCAGTAGTGCCAAACCCACTGTGAATCAACACTGCACATCGCAGCTGGAAGGTGGTCCAACAAAACTAAAAATGCCAGTTCATACAGCATAATCTGGGGCAGCCTCAGTTGGTACGAAAACTTATGGCAACACAAGCCTTTTGCACACTATCTGCTCAGCACAGAGTCCTGGACAAAGGAAGCAGGTAATTAGTAAGAACAACTGAAAATTCAGACAGTCAAAGAAGCCAGATATTTGTCTGAGGAGTGAGACGACCAAACCAAGACTAAAATACTGTGAACATTGATTGGACTTTTTAACAAGTGGTCAAAGGAGGTACTCTAATTAAATATCCATGTTGGCAATTGTTTCCTAACTTGTTAAGCATTCTGCCAAAGAAACTTTCAGACTAATTAATTTCAATGACATTCTGTTATGGGAACGTGTGGGGAACTAACTTAAGTTATCACTTAGTGCAAAACTCAGAAAAAAAGAGCTGAGTTGCATGAACACGCATGTACATATGTTTGAGCATAAAAATATGTGAACAGTCTGGCAAAAATGTTTGCAAATTAGAAAACTAAAGCAAATAACAGTTTTTTTTTTTAAATTACATTTGATTGAAATCATGTATTCCTATAACAGAGTTTTATAGAACAGCAATATGACTGTATCATCATGATACAATTTGAAAGTGAATAAATGGTAATACTGACTTATTGACTAGCTCAGCTCTACATGGAAGAATGTCTATGTTCTATTAATTAGTCATATTAAAAAACAAATAGCTGAGTAAAATAATTACAAACTAGCACCATACTGTCAACTTTTGCCTAACACTGCTGCTGTAATTACTTTCCCAGCCTGTAAGTGGTGAATCTTGACATGACAGGTCTGAAACATTGACAGAAATAAAGATGGACAACATGACAGCTCCCCAAAAGTGAAGCCAAAAGATCTCAGATCACTCTGTGGAAACTGGCTGTAGTATGGGTCATAAGTAATGCCCCCTTTATGTTAACAAATGAGATATGGTCCAAACAAAAAATCAAATACACATCAAATGAATTTTCCCAAAGATGGTTTCTGACGTTTTAGGCAGTTGTTATCATTCTGGTGCATGTTCAAGTGTTCATTTTTGTGATCAGCTTGGTTTTAATTAGTTATTTGATGCTAAAAAAGGCGGGTTTCACGTCATGATTGATGCTGAGCCCTGCTTGCGATTGAACTGGCTGGATGCGTAGACAGGAACTCGACAGTGCAGCTCTAACCCTGATCACTACTGCACAGAATCTGACTCCAAATGACGTCACTAGCGCAAGATGGCAGCGCTCGTATCTGGGATATTTTGGCTTCACTTTTGTACAGTGGGAGGAAGTGCAGACGCGTCATCCATCTTTATTTACAGTCGGTGCTGTGAAAGGGCTGTGGCTGCGGCTCAAGCAATTGGATCAAACTGACCAGAGCAGGTGTCTTCACTGACAAACTTCCAATGGCATGTACTATTCCAAAATACTGCCGTATTTACAAACAAACTGTAATTCTTAATTCTTAAACTAATAACTGATTTTCAAAGATATTAATTGCCGAGATTTCCCTTTATTATGTTTGTGGCGAACATGATCACAATTTATGCACTGTAAGACACTGTTTTTGGGAATCATTTCTGACCCAGGCCTGTTCTACAGTCTCCTCTTGACATTGCGCCACAGCAGTGGCATGCATGGTAATGGTGATGGAGAGTGTGTACCCCCAACCGAGCGCAACGAGCTGACAGAACCTTTGGACTGTGGAGAGAACTGGGCTGTGGAACAACTCCAGTGAGGCACACACAAGGGGCCAAGACACATCCTGCTCACACCTGCCTGCTGCAGCACTATGGCAACTAGCTGGGGACCCATCCAGCCAATAAACATTATTAAAATTCGCAACACAAAAGTCAAATTGAGAGCACATAATTAAAATTCATTTAGCCCATAGCACACCTCTTATATCATGTATCTTCTTTACAGTTCACCTTTTCAAAACTCAAACTATGCCCCCGGTCCCAGCCCCAAATTCTGTCCCAGCCGGAGAGAGACAGAAACAGAGGGGGAGAGTACACAGAGCAGCAGTCCTCAGGGACAGGAAGGCCTGGTATAATTCCTGAATACCAGCCCAGCCCCGTGGGGATCCATGACCTGCATCTCTGGCCCGCTGCTCTCTGCCTCCATCGCCTCAGTAGATGGGGCGAGTACTGCTTTCCAAATCAGACCAAAATAACACACACACACACACCACAACACACACACACACACACACACACACACACACACACACACACACACACACACCACCACACACACACACACACACACACACAGACAACAACTCTACGCCTCTTACATTTGGGTGGCAGTGATGTATTCTGGCAACCCATGTCTAATAAATTATCATGCTGACCTATTAAAATAATCCTGTTCCCAGTTATTGCTCCATTTACTATCTCCAGAAATGTAGTGGATACAGGCATATTGTTTGGTGGGAAATATAACAGCAAACTCTGCTACATGGCAGTGTTTAGTGAATCGTCCCCCCCGGGTTGAGCTGTTAAATGTGAGCAGAAGAGTCCTGAGAGACTCAGCTGCCCACAGATCCTGATGGTGTTGAGTGGAGAGAGGGCAGATCCCACAGGACTAATAAATAAATTCAGAGTGATGAAACTAACTGCAACTCCATGATATGTCGGCTGTGACACATGCAATGCAAAAATCAAACGCACGACACAGACAAGTCACTGAGAGACAAAGAAGGAGGAGGAGAGACAGACGCTAAGATAGATGCTTTCACAGGAACTACTTGCAGAAAATCTACATTATTTCCTGATTATCCCATGTATTACTTGTCTGTTTAGCCCAAAACAACATACAGAGAGATATCTTTCTCTCTAGGCTGTAACGGTAAAATCTTTAGTAATAATTAGGGCTGCAATTAACAATTATTTTCATTATCAACTGGTCTGACAATTATTTTCTTGATTAATCAATTAATATTTTGGATTCTAAAATTTGTATGATGAAGTGCAAAAACACAATGAGTACCTCCAATATGGCTTCGAAGAATTGGACAGGTGGCCAAAATGTTGCATATGGCTGCAGAGTTTTGCCAAAGAGGTGATAAGACCTGCCAAATATTGCATTTTATTTAGTTTTTGTATGCATGTGAGAGTGAACATTTTCCTTATGCATGTCCGCGCATGTTCTGAAATGCACTTTAAATCATCCCTTTTCTATTGATTTCCCTTTCATATTTTGCTTAGATACAGTGCAGCTAACTGAATTGATGTTTATAGAGGAGATGATTTATTTTTGTAGGCCAACCCAGAAGTTAGCATCGCTCAATGTGATTTCTCAATTAGATTTTGGATTAGTTCAGAAAATAAGCACTGTGGCAAACAATGGCTTATGATACTGATAAATCATCTTCACCACAAAGCACCATTTTCATGATTTTTGAAGCGTAAATGCGATCGCCTGAGTTGGAACACTAACGTTGGTCTATAAACAGACCACACCTCAGCTGCATGACTTCACGTCGCCACCACTAAGTCAATATTGTTAGGAATGATGATGTTTAATGTCCTCAACAACTTCTGTATTCTCATTTAGCCACTAACAGGCACATGAAAACCTTCAAAATTCACAAATGGAGTGTTTCTGACAGATTTTATGTCATAGAACAAAGAGTGTTAACCACAGACTTTATTTCAGGCATCAAACCAAAAACATTCAAAAAACCCACTGGCTTTGGGGCAGGAAACTGCTAATATGCTAACTCATTTCTGGGTTTTAGGCCTCATTCCTGCTGCACTCTATTGCAGTTTATGGGTATTCTTTGCTGACATGGTGCAAATATTTTTAATAGATGTCTACAGCATCAACATCTTTCTCATGAATTCCTCTTGTTTTTTTACATTACTGAGACAATAGAAGTGTCAAAAACAGGCTACTTCAAATTATTCCAAGAAGTATACATAAGAGGGTCCCCAGTATATTCTTTATCTCTATCTTCACCTCCTTGGCTAAAAAAGGAAACAAGAACCTCTGCTTTAGAACATCTGCACAAGACTTTTATAAAGACATGTATGGCTGTTTCTTACAGGATACTTCAAACTAGCCTGACGTGTGTTGTGGGATGTTAATGGTGTTGACTATGTGAGCACACAGACACGATAGAAACCTTGAGTGTAAAGGCTGCACATCGGCCCATGTGCCACATAGGAGCTGGATCTGAGGGCCTACGATGGATGTGTCATCATCGGACAGAGGAGTCGCGTGGTTGAGGAGAGATGTTCTACCTCTCCCCGCTGATGTCCCCCCCCACCCGTTCATCCCATGTTAGTGTCACTGAGGTCTGCCCTGCAGCCTGCCTGCATGTGAGGAGGATTTTGTCACTTTCTATCAATTGGTCCCAACCCCCTACTGCACACACACACACACACACCTCCCCCCATTTGCAGACATGGTTACATAACGGCACGAGGATTTCTGGGCTAAGGGAGGTTTACTCCCCCTCTTGTGCCATTACCTTTTCCTCTCTCTTATCCCTCTCTCTTAATTCTTCCTCTCCCATCCTCACATAAGCGCACATACACACACACAGACACACACACACTCGCCTCACTTCTTGCCATGGGCTTAACACACACCTTCCGTCACACACAGAACACAGACTGTTGTGTAATTCGCTGGGTTCCTGATCCCTCTCTTATCTCAGGTTTTTCTACCACAGCGTTCTGACTGAAGGGGATATACGTGAATGCTGGATGTCTTGACTGGGACACAACTGCCCCCTGTTGTCCGAGCAGAGAAACACACCTGTTTGGATCACTGCAGAGCAATTAATTTCTCCCATTCAGCCCTCCAATTCATATTTACCTGTGATACATTCTCTACATGCAAGAATAACTGTTAGAACCATATCTGTTGTAGGTGATCGTATTATCTTTTTTGTCAAGAGGTTTAGACAGACGCCTCAAACACTCACACACACTGTACAGCATCAGTCTTGTGTCTAAAAACAATAAATTGGCTGCCCTCTGCTGTCTGCTCAATGTCACCACACCTCTCTGTTAAACCATCCAGTGTCCCACCACTGAACAAGCCTCTAATCATTCGATTCATCTTAAACAGCCCTTTATAAAATTAGATAGGGACTGGACATACATAGGTAATGGTGTATGAGTTGTATTGATCTATGCTGTATTGATGGTCCCCCATTTGACAGAAAATGGAATAACAGGGTGAATCATGGCGGGGAAGCTATGGCATTTAACAGATAGCTAGATTACAAATCAATGGCCCTTCTGAGGGAGAAAATTTCAGCCATTTAATGGCATTACAGCAGGAGGAGGACAGATGGGCAAGAAGACACAGGAAGGTAAGTGGAAGGTTAAAGATGTTTCCTAGGATTGGGGATGGGCAGCATTAGGATTTTATTGATACTGATACTGCTTATCGTTATCAATACTTAGGACTGAACAATTATTTGAAATGTTATTGAAAATGCAATGTGGACAAGCGCAATATACAGATCTCAGGAGCTGCAATTTTTTGATAAAGGCAAAACGTGTCACCATTATTAATGAAACACTGTAGTGTTACAGAGATAACACAGGCTACAAATCATAATCTCTAGACCAGGGCTGTCAAACTCAGTTTCATTTCAGGCCATATCGGCATTATGGTTGCCCTCAAAGGGCCGGTTGAAAATGTAAGACTATATAAATGTATCTACTTGTTATCAAATTACATAATTGCTGCTGCATATAATAACAAATAGTGTTACATTCTGGGACATGTAATTTATGGACACACCGTACTTCTGTAACACAGCATAGAATTGTATTACACAAATTATATTCTTTGCGAGTGTTTATGGGCCGTATGAAATTAAGTGCCGGGCCAGATTTGGCCCCCAGGCCTTGAGTTTGACACGTGCTCTTGACACTTGTTTGGTACGGATGACAACAAAAATCATCATCATTTTTATTTTTTTATTTTTTTCAGTGAAAATGAAATTCAAATACCATTCCCACTAAAATCATGACTCATATCGCAATCGCTGTCAATGGTCTTTGCAGATTGTTCAGCCCTACTGATACTTATCGAAATGTGATACTATTCGCCATAATTTGGTGCAAAAAACAGACATGACATGAAAAAATATGAAGAGATTCAACATACAATTCTATTACTTTTTCCAGAAGTAACAGGTGATTTTTTTCTTATGTTATTCCATTTAGCTGCATTTTCATAAAATCTAGTAAAGTGAGCCCATACTTACTTACTAAAATTAGATAAATTTACATACCGACCTTAAAGCTGAGGTAGGCACTTTAAAGATTATTAAGGAACTTTTGCCCAAAATTAAACATGATGTAATTTAAGAAGTCTGAGAGAAGACCAGACTTCTGCTCTCCTGTAGCTTGTACAGGAGACTTTGGCCGATCACAGCTCAATAAGATAGTTGATTGTCAAGTCTCATTCCCAAAATGTCAGTATTTGATGACCTGGGAATGAGATTCAACCATCAACCATCCTTCACGAGACTCACTTACTGCGGCTTTAATTATCAGCTTTTCAAGATGTTTCTAGAGCCACCTCTCTCACTACCATCATATATTTCTATAATTTTATTCCAGCTGAGCAGCTCCTTCATTTTTATTGTGCATTGCATTGTAGCATCCAATAAAATTAAGCAAATGTAGTATTCATACTGTCATCTATGAGTGTACCTTTCCAATGTGAGCACACAACATACAGACCCAGATAAATTCATATACAGTGTGGAACAGAGAGTAGCGACACAGGTGTTATCTGACAACAGTAGTACAACTGGCACACTTGATAAAAGGAAAGGCCAGGTGCTATGAAAACAAACTCTCGCCTCCATACACACCCCTCCTACAACCGATACAATTGCACAACACACACACACAAACATTCACACATACACACAGGTACATCAGTTAAAAACTGTATGTATTCGTCATGTCCTTATAGATTTATGATGCCATTTTATTGCTGTGGATGTGCAGACATGCTACAGCCAGTCAAGCATTAAAGGATACAAAATCAGGCCTGTAACTGACAGGCTCCCATGTTCAAATTCCCAGCTCAGCTTCGATAATGTGGCTGGGAAGGATTCAAGACAAGAGCATGCCCCTATGAATCTCAAGCAGGGTGAAGCAGGGCACAAAGAGCACCTTAAACTCTCCAGGCTGACCTATAGTAAAGCAATCTTCATATGTACAGTAACCTAAATCCTATTTAACTGCTATGAACCCTAACATTTTGACTGATTATGTTTTTGTTTATCGCAGCCTATAATTATATTACTGTTTACTTTACTCTTTTGCACCCTGGAGATATGTCTGTTTCTTTATGTGCACAGTAACAACAGGAGCAACCAAAATATCATAACACTTCATAGAAAAGGGCTTTAGCTTTGCAGTAACAATCACGACAAAACAAGGGTGGTTCATATTAGACTGTATATCATACCTAATTAGCAGTATTGTGCAGTTCGAAAAGAGCTCTGTCAACCAGCACTTTGACATGTATATTTTTAAAGCAACACAATACAGATAGCAGAGCTCCAACGAACGCAAATAACTTGAGCCAGGGTTGTAATGTGTTACATCTGGATAAACCAACACATCATCGAACCTGAACGACAGAAAAGGTTGATTAACAATGACTCCCAAAACAACATAATGGGTGGAGAGGACCAGTGTCAGGTGTACCAGACCTCAAGTACTATCCACCCAGCCTCCTCCATATGTGGACTTTGTATTTTGACACTTTGTATGGTTCTGTCATAATAACGACTGCCACTAGAGGTCACTGCCTCACATTAAACATAAATAATCATTAGGCGCACCCCTAGTAACTAACCACCCAGCTAAATTTGAATGGTTAAAAATATAATCAAGTATATGAAATAAGGTTTCAAATTTATGAAAAAAAATCAGCAGTTTTTCTTTGCTCTGAAATGCTGGGGGTGTGTGCGCTCCGCTGTCTCTCAGTACTCCTACCACTACAACCTGAAAAATTGATGCTCCATCTAGTAGATTTATTAGACTTGTTCAGACATCTTTGAGCCACTAGGGCCAGAGGACAGTGACCTGTCAATCAATTTGAGAATCAAATCATCGTTTGTGAATCAGTTCGTTTGTGGCAAGTGAATGAAACAAGAGAGGGGTAAAACTCCAGCAACACTTGTAGTACTAGGAACAACTTTATTTGTAGACCAATGCGTTTCGGCTCAGGCCTTCATCAGGGTCATCATGAAACACAGCCAGGTGAATGAAACAAATCAGGCCACTTAAAAGAGCCGGTCTTCTCATCCATTGCAGTGCTAACACTAAGTGCTAATGCACTCTTGCTGATAGTGTTAGGATGCATACGGCTCCAGTGCATCACTGAGCCAAGTTTCAGATCTGCCCAAAAAATCCTGAATACAGAAAGCCATTTAACTCCACAATGCAGTACTACATAGTTGCCAGTTTTTTTTTTTCACATTTTCAGCCACTATTTTCTAACATGTATAATGTCCTTCCAAGAAAATCTTTGAACCTCCTTTACACAGACCTCAATAAACAAGGATATAGTGGACATTTCCATTGCAGAGATTATCTAGGCACTTCAGAGTCCCTTTTCAATAAATGTTTACGTTGTTTTTTTTTTGTTTTTTTTTTTGCAGCCCACTATAAATTTCAAAGATAAAGAGCTATTATCCAAACAAAACCTCACTAATCTGTTTTTGTGGAAACAGATGTCCAACAACAACACATGAAATGTGCAGTTAAAAATACATGACTATAACATTTCTCCTTTCATGATAAGAAAAGCTGTGAATACAAAGGCTTTCCGAAGGTCATTAAATACTCCATAAAAATCCTAATCGGGCATCCACACTCTTCCCTGGATTGACTAAAACAACCTCCTCACTATTTTAATCCTACAATAGGAGTCATCCACAATAGGCCTTTGTGACTCAATATTTGTGTTCACCATCGGATTGGACCTCTGTATCAAAGAGCTTGTCTGTTATTTACATGGCATTCATTACAGCGCAGGGGCAGAAATGCCTGAATAAACACACAAACAATCCTCCGTCTGGTCAGGCAACAGCCCATTATCATGGAAGCACAATCACTGACAGACACTGGTGGATGGAAGGATTTCAGTTAACTTTGAGTGAATAATAATAAAATAACATAATAATAATAATAATAATAATAATAATGATAATAGAAAATTAAACATGCTGTCATAATGTGGAGTAGTGTTGTGGAGTAGTGTCGTTTGGCTAATTGTTTGTTTTTCTCTGTGTTTATGTGCTTTTGAATAGTATGTTTTTTCAAGTTTTTTTGTTATATAGTTGCTGCTGTTATATGTCATTGTTTGAGTATTTGTGCTTATGCTTTTGTCTGTGTTTGCGGGCTTTTTGCCTGTGCTTTTGTATGCATTCTTTAGTGATTTTTACATCACGTCAATCTGCTTTGTCTGTGCTTATGTGCTTTTGTATGTTATCTTTTAATGTTTTTTGTATGCCATCAACCTGTCAGGGACTGCCGATGAAAAACTAGCCTGTAATTAGCCTGTGTATTAGCTGGCTAAATCTGGCACATTTACATGATGGACTCATGCTCGTGCTCATGTCAATTAATGTGCATTATCCCTTCTTAAATAAAATAAACATAATAATAAGAAGAAGAAGAAAAAGAAGAATACAAACAAACACACTATTTAAGCCTGACTGAGTAAAGTTTGCTAAAAACTATAGTTTCCAGCTGTTTTGGGAATGTATTGAGCCACTTTAAAAAATTAAAGTACATATCTGTGACCTGTTTTTAAAGATTTAGGCTATGTCTTCAGTTGGAACTGAAGTGCTTGGGGCTGAGAGGCACAGACAGGCTGGGAAAGTCAGAAAATACTGAGGGATGGACTAAAACATTATTTGCTTTTGCTGACAATAAAATACAGAATATTGCCAGGCTTATCCTTTAATAATGCAGAGGTCTGCTCGGCTTTGCTCGGGGTTTGGTGGGGAGAGGCCGGGATAAACAAGCTGAACACAGAGTAATACGCTGTTTAAATTAGAGTGAAAGGAAGCGCATGGGAAATTGCACATTCCTGTTATGCTTCAATCTCATTTGTTCCTTGACACACACATAAATAGTTCTGTATATAGATTTAGAATACATCTTAGAAATTGACCAACAGATACTGAGTGGCAAAGACACAAACACACACATTAATTTCTTTGCTCACAAATGGACAACCCAGAGCGAGGAAAAATACAAATCTCTACTTTTTGCTGCTGTCGTGAAGCTAGGCTGCGCTGTTGTTGTGATTATGGTTGGTGTTGTTATTGTCACTGTGCTCCCATGCTGTGTCATTGTCTTGTGGACAGTATTTGCCCAAAAGGAAACAGAACATCCTGACACAGATTAGACCTCAGCCAAGTCGGCCTCTCTGCTCATGGACCGAAACACTGAGCACAAACTAGGTTATTAATGTCAAAAACGTCTGTGTTTTTAGACCTAAGCTCTTCTGCTACAAAAGTTACTGCTGATCCATCAAAAGAACTAAACCACAGGTACAGACAGGCACACGTGCAATCACAGCTTGGCTGGAAACCGCAGGAGTCAAGGCAGAGGACGAGGAGAGCATCAATAATAGATTGAGTTAGAAAAGAGACCAAACAAATTCACCCAAAATAGTTCAGACATATGGAAGTCTGCTCACTCGAGTAAAAACTGTATTTAATTTAGGAAGTTACAGAGAGCAAGCCACAGGATTTGAGCAGCTTGCACTCTTATCTTAAGGGTCCAGCGTGTGAGAAATTTATTGGCAGAATATGGCAGAAGTGGAATATAATATTCATAAGTATGTTTTCATTAGTGTATAATCACCTGAAAATAAGAACTGTTCTGTTTTCATTAACTCAGAATGGCCTGTTTAAATTTACAGAAGCCGCAGATCCCATAGACAAACATATGGTTTTGGTATTGACTACTACATTTCTGGGATTGTGACATCCCTCAGTGATACTATGTAACATTTCTTTTTCATTCACAGTTAAATTTTAATTGTCTTAAACACAGTTAAATTCACAGTCAAATTTTAACTAAATATAGAATAGACAATGTTGTGTTAACTGTTTGCTGTGCTGCATCCAATTATTCAAAAAATTAGGTTTCTGAATGACATGAAGCCTCCCTTTTTTGCCAACTGCAAGGTGAAAAACACACAGCCCATTCTGAGCCCATCTGCAGCCCGTTCCACTGAGTCCAACTTATCTAACGAAGATATATCTCTTTTCACCGCTGCAAGGTCAAGGGCAGAGAGGGCACTTGGCAGCCAGACGAGATTCTTCCTTCCTGCTGCAGCCAGTCATCATCAGGCACACTGGCTGGCTGAGCCGCCTGAGCTCACACCTCCCTCTGGATCAATAGAAACAGCATCACCAGGCCAAGGGAGAAAATTTGAAATTGGTCTAGTCCACCAGCTAAAATAACAACAACACTGTATGGAGGCTTTGGAAGACACTGGAATTATTACGCTGCACAAAAATGTCAACAATGGCATAATTACATTGATAGATTCAGACCTGTACCTGTAACAGTTGTTTCAGCTGAACAAAGTCCACACACACACACACACACACACACACAATATGGAAGGATGTTTGCTGCCATCTATACTGCCATACCAATCATTATGCACTAGAACTGCAAAGGTTAATCAATCAAACGTTTAATTGATTAACAAAAAATGCTATTTTGAACCAGGATTAATCATCTGAGTAATTTTTCAAGATAAAATGCCAAATATAATCTGGTTTTAGTTTCTCAAATGTGAGGATTGTTGCTTCTCTTTATACCGTATGATAGTAAACTGAATATCTATTTGACTGTTGGTAACATACTGTAGAACAAGTAATTCAAATATGTCACGAGGGCTGCAACAAACCATTATTTTCATTATCGACTAGTCTGTCGATCATTTTCTTTTTTAATTGAATGGTTGTTTGGTTCATAAAATGTTAGAAAATGGTGAAAAATGTTGTCACTTTTCCCCAAAGTCCTCGAATCCTCATTTTGTCCACAACCCAAAGATATCCTGTTTACTGTCATAGAGGACTAAATAAACCAGAAAATAGCCACATTTGAGAAGCTAAGCTTCAGATTTTGGACATTTTTTTCTTAAAAAATGACTTAAAATGATTAATCAGTTAAAAGCTTCAAAAATTGATTATTAGTTGTTAACAATTAAATGACTTGCCAACCATTTTATAACTGCTTAATTGGTTCGAGTATTTTTGATCAAGTATTTTTTAAGAAAAAAGGTCTAAATTCATTGATTTCAGCAAAGGATGGTTCAACATTAACATTTTTTTTCCCACTTGCCCAATCAGGCAATTGGTTTAGAAATCTACTTGCCTGACGTCAATTTTTTCTTGCCTTTGAACAGTTGTTTCATTTATTAGCTTACTAACTTAAAATAACAAGACTTTTATTTAATTGTCATGTCTAAAAAATGTTGATAAAATATTGGGTAAATGTCCATGCCAGTTTTTCAAAGCCCCTGGTGATGTCTTAAAATGTCTTGTTTTGTCAAAATCCAAATATATTCAGTTCAATATGATAATCCAGAAATCTACATATTTGAGAGGCTAAAAACAGAATTTTATCAAAATAGTTTAATAGTTTAATTGTTTTTTTTTAATAACTTGCCAGATTTACTTGCCAGACATGCCCTTTTACTTGCCCAGGGCAGGAGTGCAAGTCTTTTTGTTGAGCCCTGCAAACAACTAATCAATTGAGCATGAAAATAATTGTCAAATTAATCAACAGAAAGTAATCGTTAGCTGCAGCCCTCATATGCACTTCTACAGCTTCTATTGTTAGCACTTTGTACCTAAGGTGCTATATCAGTTACATTTTTTTACTTTCTACAATATAGGGCTGCACAAATAATCTCAATTGCAATGCAATCACAATATGGCCAAATGCAATATCCAAATCACAGAACCAGAACCAAATCACAATTTTTTGAAAAAGGAATAATGTTTGAGAAAACAGTATTATAATGAGGTACTGTAGTGTTGCACAGATGACCAGGCCTAAAAATAATTGTTCTCCAGATGAAAGAAAACTTGTTTGTTTGGTACAGACTTCAATAAATATCACATCATCATTATATTAATAGTTTTTTCAGTGAACATGAAAATTGTAATGCAAAACTGATCTAATCTAAAACTAAACTAACTAATCATATGCATATCACAGTTTCAGTCAAAATAATCACAATATGAGTTTTTTTTTTTTTTTTTTTTTACCAAATCGTGCAGCCCTAGTAAAAGAAGCAATAAGAAATGTCTTATATACTGCATAGCTAACTACACTATCAGCCTCCTACAGTACCTACAGTGTGGTGTATAAATCTGATGTTGTCTATATAATAGAACAAAAAGAAAAAACTAAGATTTCAAGCCATACAGAGCAAATAACAGACAGGACAAAAATATCACACCAACCCAGCAAGAGATTGATTTCATAATGGCACTTGCTTGTTCTGAAGTGTTTTCATCTCAGTGCAAAACCGTTTGTGAGAAAAAACTCTGGTGGAAAATGTACTGCGTCACTATGGCAACCAGCAAAGTGGATGCAGAGACATCAGTCTCCACAAGGCTGCAGCTCAGCCAGAGCATCGCATATATGAGAGGGAAGTCCTTCTGTAAAGCATTCCCCACCTCTTAAGGGGAACACAGGGTGATGGAGAGATTTGTTCCTACCGACCCACACAGCCATCGTTTGCGTCCGGAGGAATGATTGATATGCGCCGCTGAGGCACTCAAGTGAAGAAATGCTGAGGAGGCACTTTTATTTATGTTAATGCACCTGCACAGGAGGAGATGGTGGCATGTTTTGAACCTCAGAGGCTTTCTGTAGCCACGTGTAGCAATGAAGGGGAGTGCTGGACTGGCAATTAAAAGCTTTCATTCCTCACCTCAGTGACCAGCTGGTCTAATAGTGGAAATCTGTCAGCACTACTGAACATTGGTTGTGCAGGAATGATGTTAGGACGGGGAGATGACATCTCATATATCCAAGGAGAAGTCTAAGTATGTACCATTAGGCTGCAGTTAACGATTATTTTCATTATCGATTCGTCATAAAGTTAAGTCTTCAAATGTCTTGTTTTGTCCACAACCCAAAGATATTCAGTTTACTGTCATAAAAGACAAAAGAAACCAGAAAATATTCACATTTGAGAAGCTTTGGATTTTTTTACGTAAAATTGACTCAAAATGATCGATCACTTGACATAATAGTTGGCTATTGCTTTAATATTTGATGACTAATCAATTTATGGAATAATCATTGCAAGTATGAAGGTAGTAGTATAACACCAGAAAAGACCTAAAAGATAAAAGGAATGTCTTCTGTGACCAAATATGTACCTGTTAGGATATTTAATAGTGTTTATTGTTGTTCCACCAATGCTGGCCACAGATTTTGGGCAGTGATAAAAAATTAAACAGAATACCCAACTAAGGCTGCTCATTGGACTTCAGCCCAAAGCAGAGAAACTAGGAAGCAGTAAATCTGGAGTTGCAGTAAAGGAATATATGAGAATCTAGAGCCTGGTCAATTAATCTAAAAATGTCATTAATGTAGCAGCCTTCACAGGTTAAACACAGTATGAAATGTATTGATTCATTTTGCAGATAAATCTTTATTTGCACTTGACTGGAGCTGAATGATTGCACTTTTTCTAATGCTAATCATCGGTAATGGTAAAGGCTTCCATTCCTGGCCTGATGGGAATTTCCGCTGCCATTTGTTCTGCACTGCTGCACTCAATTCAGACAATGACTGACAGGACCTTGATTATTTCAATCAGGTGAGTTGGTGACAGACTGAGCCACAGTGGCACTGCGGTTCCCAGAAGACAGGGCTGGGGTGGGGACTACTCAGAGGAAACTGCCATAAATTAAACGGATAGTTAGATAGGGATTATTTGAAGTGGAGCTGTACTGTATGGGGTACATATCTACAGCCAGTAGAGGCCTGCCAGCATGCCCCAAGTTTGGAGAAGCAAAGAGAGGCACTAGCACAGAAGCTAACCAATGCACTGCTGTGGAAGGGGCCAGCAACAAAAGGTATTTTAGCCACCTAAAAAAAGCCCACCTAAAAGAAATCAATATCAGTTTAAATGTACACTATATTTTGAATATTTTCATTGCTTTACTTTGCGGTCAGGCAGCCTTTTCTGATGGGAAACTGCTGTTAGTCAAAGATCATTCTCTCAAAACCATGAAGTTTGGTTGGTTTAAAAGAGAGCGGTATTTGGCTTGTATAATAATATATATTAGCTTCCATGCTGGTGACCCTCTCTGCTTCTCCTCACTGGGGGCGTGCCGACTGCCATCAACTGCAGGTAACACACTAATTATCGATAAGTATCTATACAACCCCACATCAAATAATCTGAACTATCATTTTAACTGTAGAGATGAAGACTGAACCAGTTTTATTTTTATTCAACCTTAAGTTAAAGTCTAAAGTTGGACATCTGAATCAAACAGCCATCAAGATCATATGGGAGAAGAACTACCTTCAGCCTTTATATGAGCAATCTGTGCTCAGAGAGGCACAAAAGATACTAAATGACCCATCGCACATTCTAAACCTTGAATTTTAGGTGCTGCCTTCAGGCCATCAGCTCATAATGCCAAACTGTAGATTTAACTGGTGCAAAAATTCATTCATCCTATCCTCCATAAAAATATAAAATAGCAACAAGTAACAGCACTTGACTTTGATCTAGGGACTAGAATATTGCAACCTAATTATTTATTTTCTAGCTTACTTACATTTGGTTTTATTGTTTGAAACTAGCTGACATTTTATGGTTTTATTATGGTTTTTTAAAGTGGTTTGATTTTACCTGGTTTAAGGATTTTAAACTATTGTTTTTGCTAGGACTTTTATTATTACAAAGAAGCTCTCACATGGTCAACATGTGAATTTAAGCACATCTATGCAAGTGAATGTCTGATCTGTGTTGGTAGCATGTTGTGTGACGCAGCAGCTTTGAGTCCCTGTATACTTTACCTTACCTTGCCTTAATCAAATTCATCCTCATGATCAGAACAGGAATCACCCTGTGTTTTTATAAACTAAATATGCACAAACCTGGGATATTAACTCATGCTTTGCAAGCCCTCGCCTTATGAATTAATTTGCTAGTACGGTATATCTAAAAGTCTAAAAGGTTTATACGTACTTGACATTGACATCTCCTTTCCAACAAGAGGGAGGCAAGTAATTTCCCTGCTCACATCCTGTGCTTTCAAGTGGCACGCCAAATCATGTGAGAGGATCTTGACTGATTAAACATAAGAAAGTAGACACCCTACAAATCAGTCCACAAAAAGTTAGGTCTATCAGAGAAATGAGGAGCATGTAAGGCTACTATGGGGGGAAATGAACTGATGCCCTTCAGAGTGACCACTGCTGACTTGCAGTAAAAAAATAAACACGTATGCAACAGTGAGAGCAACATGCCATAGAAATGATCACAAAACAAAGCCACATAAACCCCTTATTTGTCAGCACAGACATCAACATGCATGCAACTTATGGTATCTTGTGGATATTTTGCAGTGCCTGTGTTATTGGCCCTGTGTGTCCATTAAAAATTCAAGTCACTCACATCTGTCCACAGACAGTGTGGTGTCAGCCAACAGTCAAGCATCAGCACTGCTAGCACATAGCCTCTATAGCTAACAGACAGGGGGAATGAAGCCGGTAAGTGTCTGCCTACCTTTCAGCACCACCACCTCGGCAGGATCTTCCCCCTCCGCCCGCCGCCGCCGCCGCCGCTGCTGGTCGGGGGCTCGTCTCCCTCAAACAGCTGGTTCACCTCCCCCTGGATGTCTGAGGGGCGCCGGTCGCCGTCGCTCTTGGAGACGGTGAACCTCTGGCTCATGGTTGTCGCCGGTGAGACAAGCGACGGGTCTTCTGGTCACGGTGCGGGGTGACGCTGACGGACAAAGACAGCGGAAAATGCTCTCGCTTCTCTCCTTATTGTAGTCCACCTCCACCGTGCGGTAAGTTTACCGGCTCCGACTACTCTGTCCGGGGCGAACAGCCGCTCTTTGTCCGGTAATTAGATGTGTAACGCCGAGTGGACCATCTCATCAACCGGTGTCTGCTGCCTGCCACGCACCTGGGTCCTAGAGCCGAGTGTTTGTGGCGCCGTTTTAAGGAAAATGTGAACACACTTTTTTAATCATTACTATTATTACACTAAACATACGAAAAATGAATCGCACGAACTATTTTTAATTTGTGTTATTTTATATTTTTTTTAAACGAAAGCATCCAAAGCTACGCAGCCATCTAGATGCTGTCTGAGTTGGCGTTGCTAGGCAACCGCAGAATAAGCTAAAGATCAACTGTCAGTCACTCAACTGGCTGCTATTGATTTCCTGCTGTAAAGTTTAAGTGTTTTAGGTACCAAAACAGTTTAAGTTTAAAAAAAAAAAAAAAAAAAAACAATGAGTGGAGAACACGCTTTAAAGAACAATATTCACAACAAATCCTGATAAACAGCAATGAGTTGCTGACAGAGATGGATTTAAAAAAAAAAAAACACCAGGAAAAAAAAAGTAACTTCCCATCACATAAATCCAAGCTAGCAAGCTCATGGGGAGCACTAGGGGAGACCGGGGCCAAGTGTAACATATTTGAAAAATTTCTTTAATGTCTAACAGACTACTGGAAATACACTAGTAATCCACTGAATGAGAAAAATATATGTGTGTAGTAATTAACACTAACACAAGGTGCTTACATCGGGCCATGTTGCAGCCATGCTAAAATGCAGTATGCATCACTAGCAACACCTATAATAGTTTAATTTCACAACCATCTAAACTTTAGGCACCAGAAGAAAAATACTGTACATCTAAAAAGTAACTTTCATACCTCAAAATCAGTTTTTTTGGTCAAAACTTCCGCTGAAGTGAAATGATCCTGCTCTTTTTCCACAGGCAGACAGAGAGAGAATCGTACTGAGCATGTGCAGCGTGTCATCACTGTAGCTTGTTGATGTGGGTTAATTAATTGCCCCCTGTTACAATTGACCCCAGTCTCCCCTGTTCTTATGTTGTGTCAACTGTTTTGAGCTAATTTAACTGAAAATTAATTCAGGAATATGCAGAGTGTTCAGGGTTTGTGGTGTTATTTTAAGGAATTGCATTTCATGATTATTATTATATTTAACACATGATAAGTTGATTGTACTATCTTTATATAGCATTAAGAATAATGAGAATGAGAATAAGCAAAAGATCAACTGTTAGTCGCTCAACTAGCTGTCAATGATTTCCTGCTGTGAAGATAAAGTGTTTTTTGCTGTAATATTATATTATATTATTATGCTTTCTTGAGCAGAGAACACAGACATACAAGACATACGTGCCAACCTTGAAACCTCAAAAACAGGGAGTTCCAGAGACTTTGTTTCTTGCATTTTGGAGACTTTTAAAGAATGAAAATAACAAAATAAGTACACTACAACAGCATTTTTATGTTAAAGTCTTTTAATTTTGCTTTTCATTCTTTGGAAGGAATACAGAATAAGCTGGTCCCTCTTGCAAGAGCTTGCGTAACTCTGTGACATAAACGTATTCATCAGCTTTCATTAATTTATTTTTTTCCTTGCCCCTAAAAGAAAACTGACATGGCAGATTTTAAAAAATGCATGCTCCTTTCCTACGAAACTTTATTTAAGAAACATGAATTCTGCTGTCTGGAGAGGCAAAGTAAACTTCATACCCCAGAAATCCAGAGGCTACAAAGCACCATTCTTGTTTTGTGGTAATTTGAATGAAAATTATAAGCGCCTTAAACTGTTTTATTAGTTGATTTTGAGGCTATGTCTTTAAGAGATCCCTTAATTGTGTCAAATTCCAGTTTCAAGACCTTCTTTATTTCAGTTTTGTGCTTTTTTGTTGCCAGACTAGACAATATAGACAAAATCAAATATCATAATAACATTCAATCACATTAACTGTAGATATCTAACACTCTCAAGCCACCTAGTAGAACCAGTCTGAGTAACTAAAATGTTCAGAATAATAATGCCCATTATCAACTGTAATGTTATTGGAAACTGTATTTCAAGAACCCTCCCAAATTTGCTGAAGGCGTTAACAAAACTGAGCATACTTGCAATATTATAATATACTGCAATATCACACTTTCAGTAAAGATACTGAATTGTCTGAAACGGTTGATATATTGTGCCAAAAGCAGTGTAGATCACTTTGAGCACAGACAAGTTGCCATTAAAACCAGGGACATTGTTAAATTTGAGAGTCTGTACCTTTAAATCAAACAGTAATCAATTCCCTTCAAAACTTGACACGTTAAGAAGGGTTGTACATTCTACAAAAACATGATTGGTGTGAGTGAAAATTTACTATAGTAATGCCTTAATGCATTTACCACAATTGCTGAACCCACTCACTGACAGCACTGACACTAACATTAATGAAATTCTGTACAACACACTCAAGAATGTCTCTGGAATGGGTGTGCAATCTTTGAAAGATTTGGGCTTCAATTTTCGTAGTGTTATAATCATCTGTGACATCATCAAGTAATGGGCAGTTGTCATAGTCTGTGCAGGGAGCAAAAAAGAAAATTAGAAAAATAACAGACAATAAAAATAACATAATTTTATCATATTCTCTAATGCACATTTTAATAACCCCCACAATAAATGTTGCTATGGCATGTATTGCATACTGTGATATACCAGAGTCATACTATGGCACTGCAGAGAATAAAATGGTACAGCACCACTGTGCTCTCATATATTCACTGCAAAGACGTCTTACTCTGCACAAACATTTTTTTTTTAAGTGGCTCACCGTGATCTGAGTTGAGGCCCAGTGGTTTGGACCAGCTGAGACACTCCGCCTGTCCCTCAAACTCCTTCAGCTCAGCAGCACTCACAGTCTGTCTCCTACCTGTTAAACAGGAGACACATTTCAGACGGCAGCCTTGTCATGAAACTCTGTTTTACAATATCTACGTCATACATCAGTTTAATGTGACACTGTCGCTGACACACTCTTAGAAATAAGGGTGCTAACTAGAACCATAATGGGGTCTTCGTATTGTCTCCATAGGAGAATACTTTGTGGTTCCTGTTAGAACCTTTTATAAAGATTCCACTAGGAATCATTTAAGAGTTATACTTAGAACACTTTATGAAAGGTTTCATCCAGAATCCCTAATCAGAGGTTCTACAAAGAACCCTTCGATGGTGTACTGGTTCCAGCCGGAATCCTTTCTGGAGGCTCTATCCAGAACCTTTCCACCTTCTAATGGTGCCAACAAGAACCCACTCAGGGGGTTCTACAAACAACCTTTTATTCAGTGGGTTTTATCAAGAACCCACTCAGGAGGTTCTACCAAGAACCTTTTCATACTACAAGGGTTTTATCTGGAACGCACTCAAGGGGCTCAACAGAGAACCTTTTATATTCCAAGGGGTTGATCTAGAACCCACCCAGGGGTTTGTATCAAGAACCATTTTATATTCCAAGGGTTTTTCTCAGAATACACTCAGGTGGTTCTATGGAGAACCTTTTTGTATTCCAAAGGTTCTAACTAGAACCCAACAAGGTGGTTCTATGGTGGCTTTCATCTAGAACCCACTGAGGGAGTTCTACTGAGAACATGTTTACATTCCAAGGTTTTTATCTAGAATCCACAAAGGGGCTTTGGCTGAGATCCTTTTTATGTTCCAAGGATTTTGTCTAGAACACACTGAGGGGGTTCTACCAAGAACCTTTTATGTATTCCAAGGGTTTTATCTAGAATCCACCAAGGGGGTTTTGCTGAGAACCTTTTTATGTCCCAAGGGTTTTGTCTAGCACACACTCAGGGGATTCTACAGAGAAACAGACTTTTTGATGCATCTTCACGCACATTAATTATTAAAAGAGTGTTCCAGTCATTTTGTGTCCTAAGAAACTTTTCAGATTATGGCCCAAACACCCCTGACAAAACCTTTTCAAGCAAGCTCAAAAAATTCTTTCTTCTAGAGAGGGTTCTTTGGGTGATAAGGGTTCTCAATGGGATCTTCTACTTGGCCAGCAGTCTCCTTATTCCAACACATTCAGAATCATTTGCATTTTTCCCATTAACATTTAACAGGTAGCTGACTTTGTGCTCCTCAAAATATATATTTAAAAACTGAAATTAATATCAGCTTAACCCCAGCATGCTAGCATTGTTATTGTGAGCATATTAGCATGCTGGCGTGGCATTCAGATGAAAGCACTGCTGTTCCTAAATACAACCTCAGAGAGCCGCCCTAGCGTGGCTGCATATATTTAGTCTTGTTTTACTTCATCATGAAGCAACATCACAGATGTCTGGATTATAGATTACAGTTTGCAAAGGTGATTATTCTCTCTGAGATTTGGTGAGCAGTCTTTCTGTTAGTGTTGTATTTTACTTTATATCACGATCATTTGAAATATCGATACACCATCCCTTTGTTTGTCTTACTGAAGAGCATGAGTGTGGACAAAATTTCATCTTCCCCCTTGACAACGATGCAGTCGGGACACCCACTTTGCAGCAGCACATCTGGCTTACCATGTGGGACATCTGTTGGAAACAGAAAAGTGTGGATGTCAATAACACATTAAATGATTTACATTAAAGTTTACGTTAAAGTAGAAACATGTAAGACTCTTGTGTTCAACAATGAGTACTACAGTCCAGATACTGAGTTGGAGCCATAGACAGTATATTAAATAATTGACTCTCTATTTAAAAAATGATCCATGATTGAAGTGAGTTGTTTCTTGCCCCCTGCTCCCCAGACTTGAAGCTCAGGCATACTGCAGGCAGCGCCGTCGTATAGGGGGAAAGGTGATGACAATTCTAAGGGCCCACAGCCCACTGGGCCCACACACAGCCCCCAGTAGCCTCTATGACTAAATTATTATGCATAGACTTAACTAATATATATTCATACTAATGAATCCGAACTAAAACAAAGCCACAAAGTCACACAATATTTTAATTTTAATAATTTCAATAACCCCCTTGGCCCCTTCTTAAAAAATGGTTTGGTCCACACCACAGTTCGCTCTTCCTCATGGGCATCAAGTGAGCACGAGCAAACTCCAGCAGGGAGTGAGGGAGATCAAATAGGCTCGGTGATGGCCCCCAAAAAACACAAATCTGGACACCAGAAAAGACTTGAGAAGGAGGCCAGGAGTAGGAGCAGCAGAGCAGGGGCCCAGGACATCAAACAATTTTTCTCTAAGAATGGTGAGAGTAAAACTACTGAGGGCGGCTGAAACGATTAGCCTACTTGTTCATTCATTTATTGTCTGTAACCTCAAACCTTTGACGGGGCGCGGCTGGAGCCTACGTTAGCTGCCTCATCGGGCCGGGCTAAACTCTGGACAAGTCGCCAGTTCATTAAAAAGTCGCCAGTTCATTATAGAGCAACGATTCCTAGTGTAGCCAGCTAACTGAACATTACTAATTTGGAGGCTACTACAGCGGACTGTGTGTTTCACACATATCACTGTCGGACAGTGCTCCACAGTATGCACCCACTCAGAGGCTGCATTGAATTGTATTATGACGCATTCAAGTTCTACTCAGTAATTATGAGCATCGGGTGAAGGTCAATTACGTTATCATGATGTGTTCAAATGTGGTCTGTAAAAATGTGTTATTGGTGGGACGTTTGAATAGCCTAAATACAAAAAAGTTACATGTTCAAAGATTTGTTGTTGTTGTTTGTTTTCATATCAATATAAAATAAAAGACACCATAATAGCTGACAACAACAAAGTAAAAAGACCATTTAGAATTTTGGACAGTTTACACTGACTTCTGAATGGTTTAAAAATATTTTTTGCCTGGCAAAGTGAAGCTGTCTGCCTAGAGCTATGGTACTAAGAAGCCCATTTAGATTTTGTGTATTCCAAGACTAGGTTAGTTCTGCAACAGTTTTTCCATGAAACATAACATTTAATGTTTACAATATATATTGTAATATATAATGGAACAATAAGCCTTTATGCTCTGCTGCTCCAGAATCAGCAGTGGCTGCTTCGTCTGAGTTTGACCCCGCAGCGACCCTCACCCCCAGCAGTCCAATGATGCCTTTGATGGTGAGTGAGTGATGTAGACACTGGTTGGTTGTTTTGGTTTATTAGTGAACTGCTGTACCACTGGCAATGACTAAGACATTAATCAACCCCTTGGCTATTTCAATTATATAATCAAATACAAATACAAACAGGATCTTAGTGCTAATTTCGAAAGTGAAGTGCAACATTTGAGGTCTGTTCATAGTGCCACATTTTCAGACTGCCATTCTCCCCTTGAACTGCTGAATTTCATCTATAAACTTCAGCTCCAGAGCATTTTTGGTGAAGTATGTGTTGCCATCCGAATCTTCTGTACATTACCTGTGACTGTTGCAGGTGGAGAAAGGGCATTTAGCAAACTAAACTAGTTAAAAACTATCTCAGATCCACAACAACCCAAGAGAGGCTAAATAGCCTTGCTAGACTTTCAATTGAAAGTCAGCTAAGCCCGACAGTTGGGCTTCAAAGACCTCATCAGTGACTTTGCCAACAAAAAGGCCTGGCGTTGGGCTTTCTGATCAGACTGACAGTGAACAAACAAGCCATTTTAAACCTAAATTGAGATTAATGAGGCTTGTTTTTGTTTTTGATATTTATTTTACAACAACGTATTTCATGTGCTGTTTGTTTTACTTGCACATTTAAGTTAAATGCTACATATCTACCTTGGGCTCCACCTTGTGGACTATCTTGAGACAAGACACTTTGTTTTTTTTGCATATCAGTGCTTGATTGTTACAATAAAATACCCACTACCTATTTGTTGAGTGGTTAATTGAAAATGTATTTGCAATCAGAGGTGTAATAACGTGTTGCAAATCAGAGAAATGGGAATAAGACAACTAATAATACAGAATTTACATAATAATGCTCCGACTTGTTGAGGGGTTAATCGTAAAAAAGAAAACAAATTGGGTGTATTACACCAGGCACCGTCAAGAACACTGAAAAACAGAAAAATGAAGAAAAACATCATAATACACAGTTGTAAAAAAAGTGGCAATGAATGGGGTAGAGGGGCCCACACCGATATTCTTTCAGGGGGCCCAGAATTCCTAGCAACTGCCCTGACTGCAGGAACAGTGAACCTACACGAGCACAATACATTATACCAAAAATATGCCTGCCTTTTTCCTGCCAACCACTATTTACATATTGCTCAGTTTAACCACTATAAACATCTTCTACTTCTACAAAATTACTAATGATTTCTTATGATTCATAAACAGACACCAACTCATTCAGTTAACATTCTACACTAATTTTAACTCCAACAAACGTGAAATGGGCAAACAACAACAGATGTTCCGGATCAGAATGGAAATTTCTAAGGCCTGCTGGCTGTAGTGTTGATATCAGAGAAGCCAGTTTGTTTCCGTAACTTAATGATTTAGTACAGTTATTATATTGCATATGTTTCTCCTTTAAAATTATAATACCAATCACATTAACACAACATGTGTTTTGAAATGTTACAAATATAAATATCATTATTAACAGATCATAAAAAAAATCACAAAATAGAAAAATAGAAAATAACATAGCGTACCATTGCAACCTATTTTTAAAAGGGTTTAACTGTGTCATAGGTTAAGAACTAGTGTCAGCAGTCAGTGTCAGTGTCAGAACAGTGTCAGCCGTTTTATCTCCTCACCATCTTAGAATCAAAAGATAAGTTACTTTTGTCAGAATGAATACAGTTTGACAGTACATTTTATTTAAAAGCAGTGAACACATTTAACACATTTAAACACCAGTGTGTGAAACCTCGAATCAGGTGATCATTTTAGTGAATAGGTGTTCTCTTTTCAACATGTCCATTTGAACAATTGGATAGTTTGTATGAAAAATTTAAACATCTGCTTTTTCATTAAATACCAAACATTGCATAACTTACAACCCCAAAAAGGCCACTACAATAATTCTATTTTTATCATTTATTTACAGAACTCCCACAGAACAACCACCCTCTGAGGCAGACCCTGGCACCTTGCAGGCAATACCTCCAGGCTCCAGTTTTGGTAAGCCGGTCCGGCCGTGCGTGCATGTTAGTGCATGTGGACCCCTCCTCCTCCCCTCCCCCCCCCTGTGGTTTAGGCACTAAAACTACTTGGTTAGGTGTAGGAAAAGATTGCTGTTGGGGTTAAAATAACTATGTTAAATGTCATGTGACGGAAGCGGTGGTCACATCCATAACTGAACTTTTAGGTTACTCATAACTCTATGTTTAGTTTTCCTTTCAACACAGGACTTGAACCTTGGTGTCATGGGTAAACTCAGCTGTGCTTGTTTGAGCCATTCATCGACCCCACCTCCTCAAAATGCAGACTTTCTAACTCCTTATTTTTCTCCTGTCATACTTGCTACGTCCACCAGGGGGTGCCTCCTGACAATAAATGGCTATATCGCTCTGAATAAGCTGCTTGCACTTTGAACCACTGTATGTTTTTCTGGTGAGGCAGGCTGCACATTGTTTATATTCACTGTGGTTTTGTGTTTTTTTACCTTCCACATTTTTCCAAAATTCTTGAGCGCAGTAAGTCAAAGCCTTTTTGTGGATGATCATAACACAGAATGAGAGAGAATGAGCATGTAAATGAGCTCTGCAGTGTAAAACTTTAAAATAGAATTTAAAAGACACTGAGACAAAGACACACAATTAAACACCAGTGCAAACATTATACTAAACAAAACTCTTACTGTTACTGTTGACATCATAGACGGTGTTGTTCTCATAGTAAAAATCCACTGATTCATTTCCGCAGAATCCATATCTGCAAAGGATTTAATAAAGATTAAAATGAAAGAACAACTTTAAAGGACATTGTGATGCATGATGCACAGGTTAACCATCTTTGCATGAAAAAAGAATGCTTACGTTTTAATTTTAAAGTTGGCTTCGTAGACATTCGGTACATCCTTTGGGGTAACATCCATTTGAACACTGAACGAAAGAATAGCGTTCACTAGTGTTGTAGCCAAACAGCTGTCCGACGTCGCGGCCATGAGGTACCATCTGCCAGAAACCTGAAATATCAAAAGGAGGGAATTTTGTGAACTAAATTGTCTTTGTAAGTTTGGAAATAATCTTTATGTGGATTATTTTTCCAACAACGAAATACAGGTCAAGGAAACAGCAAAAATGGGTTGGTTCAGTTTAGTTTTGTCTAACAAATCAGTTTGAAAAAAACAAAGTTAGTTATAAATATGGAAAGAGACTTACATCTGGACCTTTGTCCAGTGGCTTCACCAGCTTCTCGCAGGCCAGCGACGCAGACTGGCCCGCTGAGGCAAGACTCAGCACAATAACAGCAACACACAAAGTCTTCATCATGGCTCTGACAAACCTGTTTGTCTCTTTCACAGTCTGTCTTATACCGATGTCACCGACCAATTATTTTGTGTTTCATCTGCCCACCCCCTGTTTGAGAGGGCACAACCCCAAATGAACTGAATGTTAACCCTGAATTTAGGCATTTCCAGTAAGCCTCAATGTTTACTCATCAAACAAAACATGTAATCACTGCAGGTCCCAAAGTAGAAAAGAACGACTGGGAGTCAATAAGGGGTTGTGTTTTGTAGCTGTATACCAGTAAATGTGTGCACCAACTCTTTGAAGGGTTTAAATTTGGTCATGAAAGACTTGCACTCTGTCCCAAATCAATACTACACACTGAGTCTGAGGAAGTTTTGATATATGCAGACCAACTGCTAATGTGAGCTGCACAGACCAACCACTAAGATTAGCTACACAAAAGTCCAGTTAGCTAGCTAACCTGTCAATACTACTTCCACTTCTAATGAAGAATATGTTGGGACTGTGTAACAATACACACAAATTATACTGCACCTGTATTTACTTTCTTCACTGAGACAGATGAAAAAGAAAAAATGTCCCTGTGCTGTTAAACACAAACAAACTCTGACCTGGTCCAATGCAAACAATGTAATCACCACAGAGAAATGATATTTTTTGGTAATTACGGTGGACAACACAAACACCTGTATTTCAAGTGTAATTATAGCTGCTGCGCAGCAATGGTCGGGGCAAAATTAGGCAATTCTGAGCAACAAGCAGAGTGTAGGAAGATGAAAAAAAGGTGGCATTCTAATGTGCATTTTACATCAGTTGAGGCTTGAACTCACAATTTCTGGCACAAGAGACTCTGCATATTGACTGATGGCTAAAGCCAAATAAACAGGGAAAAGAGACAAGGGATAACAGGGAAAGGTGTTGATAAAGAGTATTTGTCTCTTCCCAAAACTCCCTGAATCATAATTATTTAAATCTTAGCAGTCTCTAATCCACATAGCATGATACCTGAACATAAGGCTTTCACATTTGAAAGTCCATCCTGCCTTAGCTGAGGCTCGAACTCACGACTTCTGACACTGAAGTCCATCTTTTATCTCACTGAGCTACATTGGCAAGTGACAGTTCATGTGTGGCTTCACAAATTGACTAAGCCAAGGATCAGGGTGCCAGGCAGCAGCCATCCATGCCATGGAAAAGCAAATTTCAAAGTGAAAGTTCCAAAGCTGTAGCACATATGGTTGATTTGTTGTGAATTTTCAAAGTTTTGAAATTTAGAGGCTTGCTGTAGCGCCACCATCAGGACTATTGTCTTGTGTTTCCAGTTGAGGACATCTGGCATGGGACTGGACCTTTGTGAAAAGTTTGGGTAGATTTCTCATATGGAAATGTTGTACAAGCTGAGGCTTGAACTCACAACCTTCAACACCAAGAACCATCCTCTATCTCACTGAGCTAATTGGCAAATGGAAACATCACTTGTAGCTTCACAAATTGACTAAGCCAGTCACCTGTGTGCAAGACAGCAGCTGTTAGCATGTAAAGGCAGATTTCAAATGGCTGTCAAAAATTCAGTTATTGAGACAAAAATCCCAAAATACACAAATTGCATCTAGACAGCATGGAGATGTTGGTCATTAGTTTTTCACAATGATTTATTGGCTCCAAAAGTGAAAAACTGATGTTTAAAAATGCCATTTTTGCATTGACTCCAATTATTCGCATGAGAGTGAAATTCAAAATGCTGTAAAAAATTCAGTTTTTTGAGATAAAATTCTGATATTTTCTAAACATCATCTACCATCATCTACCATGACTCCAAAATTCATATGGTTGATTTGTTATGAATTTTCAAAATTTTGAACTTTAGAGGCTTGCTGTAGCGCCACCATCAGGACTGTTGGCCTGTTTTTGCAGCTGAGGCAATCTGACATGGGACTGGACCTTTGTGCAAAGTTTGGTCATTTTTCGTGCATGGGAAGTAGGATTTCCTCGGAAGAAGAAGAAAGAAAGAAAGAAAGAAAGAAAGAAAGAAAGAAAGAAGAACATGCAGGATTACAATAGGGTCCTGGCAGCTTAGGCTGCCTGGCCCATAATTATATTGTTTTGATGCACAATACAATTGGTGTTACAGCACACTAAAATATAACAAGCCATATTTTATATCAAATTAGGTGAAAACTAGAAATAAAATGTTCTTGGTTAGACAATATTAGACCTTTTATTGGACTACCTTGGAGATTAATTTGGCATACATTACAACAAAACTGCTGTTAACTAAAGTGAAAGCACATATCTGCTTCTACCCCATTTAAAACAATTTGTAAACCAGATCTACCAAGTGAACGCCAAAAATATAGAGGCAGAGGAATATTTTGTCTATTGGCGACTGCACAGAATTATAGTGTATTAATTGGTAATACTATAGGCAGATAATGTGATTTGATCAAAGAAGTAAACATCAGTCTTGGCTACTGTGCTGATTGTGTGGGAACAGCCAGGGTGTGTCTCAAGTAACAGATATGTGATTACACTTTAGTTTACAGTGTAGTTCTGATGTAATGTGTCCCTATTTCCCTTTAATAGAGTCTAATAAGGGTCTAATAAAGGGCTTTTCTGTGTGGAGATTGCATGCGCTGTGTACTGTGCCTAATTGGGTTATAACTGTCTAATAAAGAATATATTATTTTTAGTTTGTCTAATGTGATACAAAGTACAGCTTGTGACCAAATATTGTATAGTACAGATTTTACTATATTTATGTATCATTTATAACACATTTCTATCATTCAAATCCAAAATGATGCAAACACAAACTCCAACACAAAGATGAAATAATGAAAGTGCATATAATTGTCCTAAATGATTTTTAATACACTTCACAGAGACAGGTCACAGAGAAAGGGTCAGGCAGTGAATACGGTGGGTGAGAGAGAACAAAGAGTGGAGGACAGAGAACGAAATGAACAGAAAAAATGTAATGTAGAAGAGAGTCAAGAGGAAATGAGAGTGAGGGGCAGATTATGGAAAGAAGAGAGACACAGAAAAGAATGTTGTGATAAAGAGCAAAGGGATACAAAGGGAAGAGAGAGATGCACATATTATGGGAAATTTAAAATTTCGCAGGGGGCATCCTCCTGAATGCCCCTAGCAAGCTTGGGTTTAGGAGCATGGTATTTGTAAGACCCTAGGTATACTAACACTCTGTTTCTTAAAGGTTTTGCCCCCTAAGGCCTATAACTAGTGAGGATAAGGGCGAAGCAGGATGTCGCCCATGACCCACTGGGTCTGTCTGGTACCCATAAGTACAAAGCCCATTTCCAAAGAAGTTGGGACCTTGTGTAAAACGTTAATAAAAACAATGAAAAAACTTCAACATAAATTTGACTGAATACAACACAAAGACAAGATATTTAATGTTTGAACTGATTAAAGGCTGTGTAAAGGAAAAAGGGTGTTTTTCCTCTAAAAACACTGCTCAAAACATTAAAACACCAAGTTAGACCATTAAACCGTTGTTCATGATTACTGTGTTCAGGATTTTTGGGGTGAACATACCTTAGTGACTCTCTCAGTCCAGCTCAGCTCACCCTCAGTCTCTGATTGTTCTGGAAATGTCCAATAAAGCAGCTAGACAGAGCCTCCGTGTTTCAGGTTGCATTCAGGTCATAGTGGTGGTTGACCCGGAGACAGCAGAGTGGACAAGCCAGAAAAACGGCTCATTTTCATGATTTGAGACCTAATTTCATATACTTAGTGCTTATTTTTATCATTTAAATTTGGCTGGGTGATTAATCACGCATGTTTCTGCGGTTTGACAAACTCAGAATACACATTCATTGTTGGTTTACAGTCTGTTTCATTTTATTGTATGTTTGTTTGTTTGTTTTGTAAATATACACTCATTCTGGATTTGATGCTTGAAACAGGCTCCAGAAGATTTTGACAGGGGCAAGATTACCACTGTGATACATCACCTTCTCTTATAACAACACTCATTAAGCATTTAGGAACTGATAACATTGATTGTCCGGTACCTCAACTCTTTTGCTATGAAGCCACACTATTGTAACACATGCAGAATGTGTTTTGACTTTGTCTCGCTGAAATAAGCAGGGACGTCTCTGAAAAAGACGTCTGGGTGGCAGCATATGTTGCTCCGAAATCTGTAAGTGGCTTTCAGCATTAATGGGGGCTTCAGAGATGTGACAGTTACCCGTGATGCCACGGGCACTAACACACTTCCACATCACAGAGCATTAGCGAATCAAAGTTCATCAAATGTGCAGAGGCGACACAGAGGCATTACAACACCTGACATCCACCGTCCCTCTAATCCACCAAATGCTGTGAGAAGTGGAGATGATGGATACGCACTCTAACAGTCCAGCACAGAGCAGAGTAGGAGAGACAACAGCTCTCCAAGAGAGGCCTGAGGGAGAGTTAAAGTACACTAAATAACATTCACTCTGACAAAACACTCAGCACAGAGTGAGTCCTAGAAAAACAAGAGAGACCCCCAAAGAGAAAGGTAGGAAAGATGAAGAGTTCTTAATAGATAATTAGAATGATATGAATTAGAAAAATGTCTCTTTCAAATCAAACTTCTAACTTTCTGACACAAACATACAGCTTAACCATGTCTTTGGGAGCAAACATTGCTGAGACCACTGCAGGAAATTGCAAATGTACATTTAATATCCAGGATTTCACATTATAGAGTGCTGCAGGAATGAGTCCTAAAACCCGGAAATGAGTTAGCATATTTGTGCCGCCGGTTCCCTTGTCTCAAAAGGGTTTTTTGAATGGGTGTTTGGTTAGATGCCTGAAATAAGATCTGCGGTTAACACAAGCTTAAGAGACAGTAGCATCTCTATCCAGAAATCATGACCGGGTTACTCTAGATAATCCAAAGACCTTGTTGTGAGGAGTTTCATGTAGGAACTACTTTCTTTTTGGAAAAAAAAACCAGATTCTACTGTAGATAGAAATTAGTTCCTACATGAAACTGCTCACAACAACCTCGGTGGATTATCTTGAGTAACTGGGTCATTATTTCTGGATAGAGACATTGATGTTGAGTTTTTCAAATGTATTATTTTGGAGCTTTGAGCACCACAAGTCAAGTGGTTTAGTCCCATTAACAACAACAAAAAAACCATCAAAACAATCTAGACAAATAAATAGCAATACAGGTTAGAGGAAAAATTTATATTTTTGATTTTGGGGTGAAGTGTCCTTTTAAGAGATCTTCATGTTTTGCTCTGACATAAAATACGTCACTAAAAATGTAATTTTGAAGCATTTGTGCATCTTAAAAGAGGTGGTTGCTAACACATGCCTAAATTGCAGTTTGCAGTTACTCTTGAAAAATGATTAGTGTTCATCTGTTAGGATAATTTTGCTGAACAAAATGTGTTAATATCATAAACTTTTGTTCGCCACAGAGCTGATTATCTACAGTAACTCAGATTCCAATGGAAAAATCACATTTAGTCCAAGAAATCAGACCTTAGACTACAAAAATATGTTCTCCCTGTGGCGCTCTATAGACACAACCTCTAATTACCTGTGTCACAATGCAAACTTTCCACCACCAGACCAATAAAACTGCCCCACGTTTACTGAGGAAGAAGCTAAACCTTTGATTTTCTTCAATGGGATCAGAACCTCTCCTAAACAACTGGACTGCAGTATGTTGGAACCCAACATTTAAACATTGTTACACAGGAGTGTTTCCTTGACCCTCATTGTTAGCACAAAAAGAGCTTGCACCAAGGTCTGTGAGCATCAAGAAAGTACTAAAAATGACTTTAAACCTCACCCTCTTGTGTAATATTGTGGGTATATAATGATTGCCAACAAGGTAAAAGATATAATTAAAATGTATTGATATTGTGGGGAATTTTGTTCTCAGTATAAAAAACGTTTTGCTCATGGAAATACATGCGGTCTGACTAATAACTGGTAAACAATCAGTCTGAAAAACTCTATGCAATGAAATATTGTTTACTACTCCAGCAACTCCATTACAAAACTGTTTTATCTGGCTTTAATACAGGTACGTGCCCCCCTTCTCTGCAACAGGGGAGGATATTTTTAGGGATGAGCATGTTCTAAATGTCTAGTGGACTCATCAGATTCTTTGGTCAGAACTGTTGTATAATGTCCAATTTGGCACCGTGACAAAGCTGGTCAGAGCAAAAGAGTTCAATTCTCAGTAATTTTTGTGATTTCTGTGATGATTTAGTGCTTATGACAGATATTAAACTTTACTATCCCACCGCCAATGTTAACAGATGGCCTGTAACATATATGTATAGGCTACAGAAGGCCAGGCATTGCCTCCAAACTACCACTGATGACGGTGAAGAGACCAGTACTGGGGTTTTGGTGGTGGTAAGGCATTCTGGTTGTCACAGATACAACTGAGTCACCAAGTGTTGATATGCTACTTTTTGGAAAGACATCCAACCTCACCAAACCACGCAGTACTGATCTTACAGGTATTGAATTACTAATGAAGCTGACAACCGTGGCCACAAGATGCTGCTGTATGACCTGAGCACGTCAAATCAAAGAGCTGTGTTGTCTCCTCTTACACTCCTCATTGTGCATCACAGGATAACTGTCTTAAGTCCCACGTTTAAACAGTCTATCTGTCATCACTGATGAACCTGGTTATTTTTACTGATCAACAGTAATTTTCCAACATTTTTTTTTTCAAATTCCTAGAAATTTAATTTTCTACTGAAAAATGCTTTGCAGAAATTTTCTTTGAATGTTACTCTGAACTGAATGAAAACTGTGCAAAGCAAAGAAGCTGTGCTAAATGAAATGATAGAAAACCACAAATAAGACTGTTTTTGTGGTTTTCTTGTTTATTACACCGCCCTTGATGATAACAGGAAACCACAATCATTTTCCGGATTGAATAAAATAATTCAGTTAATGAATGTTACATGGATCTGACTTCAACTACTTCTTAACAATCTGTTCTGAATAATGGCTTTCAATTTATCAGTAATGCATGAGTATAATTATTTACTATGATATTACAGATGGGGACGACAGGGAGTCCAGAGAACTGACTCAGGACTTTGTGGACTGGTGCCAGCAGAAACCAACTCCAGATCAACATGAAGAAAACCAAAGAGCTGGTGGTGGATTTCTGCAGGCACCTCACCCCACCCCCCCAATACCAACACACTTATATAGACTTATATAGACTTATATACAAGAAAGGCCAGAGCAGACTCTACTTGTTCAGATGACTGAGGTCTTTTGGAGTACTGTGGTCACTCCAGAAGACTTTCAGTGACTCTGTTTTTCTGCGACTTTCAGCGACAGACTGCTTCACCCAAAGTGTGTGAAGGAGCGCTATCGCAGGTCCTTCCTCCCCACAGGTGTTAGACTGTACGACCAGCGCTGCTCCCATTAGACCAGATACTCACCAAAAGTGACATTTGACTGCACTAGCATGTACACAACGACTGTGCAATGTTAGCACTTATTCAGGTGAAATGTCACTTCATGCTGTGCAATATTTCAGGGCAAATTTTAATCTCAATGTGCAATAATGATTATCATCATTCTATGTGCAATATCAATCCTCCCTCTCTGCAATGGTATAAATTCAACTGCTGAGTCTGTTTATATTGTTCGTATCTTTTTTCTTTCTTATCTTATCTTATCTTATCTTATCTTATCTTATCTTATCTTATTACTCCTTTAAACAGGTTGCATTTTATATTGGAGATTTCTGTGTGCACACTTTGACAGCTTGTACTAGCAATTAGAGGATGCTTTCTGGAAAGGGAAATGCAATTTCATCTCAAAATGTGTGAATTTGCAATGCATTTCAGTTGTTTATAGCACAAGTGATTCCGTTTGCTGTTTGTAAGCATATATCAAGCAAGGATGTGGTTTTGTGGCTTCCCCTGTTCTGGCCTTATAGCTTGTTTTCTACCTACTACTTAAAAACCACTGCAGCTGCCTATGGTTAGCTTTTTTGTCAGATCTGTAGGTATATCATACAGACAGTATTATCAGAGAAAAAAATGATAAAAGGCTGAGGACTTCCTCGAAGTTGCCACAAGAGCACAGTCAGGCTCAGATTCACATTCAGACCATTAGCGTTCAAACATTAGTCAGATAAGAAGCAGAATGGATGTGGGAGAAGTGATTTACACGATGTTGGAGGTGCTCATTGCCATTAGCTGCTGTCTGGGTAATATCTTTGTTATCTTGGCACTGTGGACCAGTAAGTGCATTCAACAGCCGACCTTCTGCCTTATCGTCTCTCTGGCTGTGGCTGACTTCATGGTCGGCTGTGTGGCCATCCCGCTGGCTGTGGTGGTGGACGGACGAGTGGAGACTTCATTCTACGGCTGTCTCTTCATCAGCTGCGTGGTCATCCTGTTGACTCTCGTCTCAGTTTTGTCTCTCACAGCTATTGCAGTGGACCGATACCTCCGGGTGTATATCCCTCTCAGGTAAGATTATTCAGATTTACTAACCTCTCCTGAATGGTTCAGTGAGGACCTGCATAATTGTAAGCTTGAAGTACCAATAGCATAATGTATAAGTACTTCATTACAAGTAGAAGTCATTCATTTAAAAGCTTATTTAAGTAAAAGTGCAGAAGTATTATAATCAAAATGTAGAATATGCAGGATTTGTCAGTTGCTGTTTGTAAATGCACCAGAAAGATAGCTGACTGCTGAGTCTCAGTACCCAGGATGTCAAATACAGACATTTTGAGTCAGTAGGGCGTCCCGAATACAGCAAAATAATTAGAAAATAAGAGGATATGGGCGGAGGGAACTGTCTCTGCAGATGCAGGCACCACGACACCACACCTTTGGTTGCTTGTGGTCGATCATTGAGAGAGAGTATTTTTGTATGAGTCTATATGATACTTGTTTTTTGGAAAATCCTGCATAGTTTGGCTTTAAAGTATCAAAAGTTTAAGTGTTTGTTTTGCAAATTATATATTATCATATATTACATTATTACAAATCACATTTCCAAAAAAGTTGAGACATTGTATAAATGTAAATAAAAACATGCAAGCAAGGATTTGCAAATCCTTTTCGATCTATATTCAATTGAATACAGTACAAAAACAAGATATTTAATGTTCAAACTGATTAACTTTATTGTTTTCTATAAATATACACAAATTCTGAATTTGATGTCTGCAACATGTTCAAAAAAATTGGGACAGGGGCATGTTTACTACTGTGTTACATCAACTTTTCTTTTAACAACACTGCAACCCTGTAAGCATTGAGGATACTAACTGTTGAAGTTTTGAAAGTGAAATTCTTTCTCATTATTGCTTGCTTAATGATTTCAGGAGCTCAGTGTTTTGGGGTCTGTTTTGTTGCATTTTGCACTTCATAATGCACCACAGATTTTCAGTGGGAAACAGGTCTGGGCTGCAGGCAGATCAGTCCAGTACTCAAACTTTTTTTTTTACTAGGAAGCCACTCTGTTGTAACACATGCAGAATGTGTCTTGACATTGTCTTGCTGAGATAAGCAGGGACATCTCTGACAAAGACATCGTCTGGGTGGCAGCAAATGTTGCTCCAAAATCTTTCAGCATTAATGGAGCCTTCAGAGATGCGACAGGTAGCATTGATGCCATGGGCACTAACGCACCCCCATACCATTATAGACACTGGCTTTTGTTGTTAAACCTGTCCCAACTTTTTTGAACTGTGTTGCAGGCATCAAATTCAGGATGAGTGTATATTTACAAAAAACAATATATACATATCAGAGTATTTGCAAATCGTTTCATTCTGCTTTTACTTATGTTTTACACAACGTCCCAACTTTTTAGGAATTGGGCTTTGTATATTATAGCAGCACAAAATAGAAATACTCAAGTAAAGTACAGGTAATTCAAAATTGTACCCAAGATAGTACTTGCATAAGTGCTTTCCACATCTGCCCTGTGGTCAGAACAGAAAGATACATAAATAATTCTTGGTGATTCCACTCATATTTGGTTTTCTCAACAGGTACAAACAGACTGTGACACAGAAACATTCTTGGCTCGTGGTGGCAGCATGTTGGCTTGTTGCAATGCCACTGAGTTTTGCTCCCATGTTCGGATGGTACAATCACGAAACCTTGTCTAACTCAACCAACTCTACTATCGTCTGCCAGTTTATCGCAGTGATCCCCATGTCATACCTGGTTTACTTCAGTTTCTTCCTCTGCACCCTCATCCCTCTGATGGTGATGATTGTGCTGTACGGCTGCATTTTCTGTACTATTCGAGGAAACCTTCGAGAGAAACCAGGAAACAGCGTTCAAAACCAGTCTCAGAACTACCTGAGGAAAGAGAAACAGCTGGCAGGGTCTCTGGCTCTGGTCTTGGCTCTGTTTGCCCTGTCCTGGCTCCCTCTGCACATCATGAACACTATCACTTACTTTGGTGGACCTAGTGATGTACCAATAACAGCGTTCTATGTTGGCATCCTGCTGTCCCACGCTAACTCAGCTGTAAACCCAGTGTGTATGCATTCAAAATAAAAAAGATCAAGATGGCATACCTGAAGATTTGGAGACGGTATATCACATGTGGAGAAGAAAATCAAGTATTTCAAACAAGCCAGACAACAGACAACAATGTCAGCAGTAACATGAACAGTGTGGGCAAAACAGAGTGAAGGAATTTTGTGCTTCTTTGTTTGAAATTTCTATGACTATTAAAAGGACAGTTCATGAAAAAATGAAAATTCAGTCATTATCGACTCACCCTTATGCTGATTGAGTGTCTTTTTTTTTTTTCATTAGTCTGCAAAACACTGCTGGGTTTCACAGGAAAGCAGTGTTGCAGAATCTCCCAAACAGTTGAAGTCAATGGTGACCAGTTTTCAAATGTAAATAAAAACATAAAATGCCTCCATACTCTGGTTCTGCATAATCCAAGTCTCCTAAAGTCCCAACATGCTGTGTGCACACCGTCACAGCACACACACCCGGTCAAGACAGTGTGCATGTGCATGTTGAACGTTTGAAAACTGGTCACCATTCACTTCCATGGTTTGGGAGATTCTGGAACGCTGTTTTCTTGTGAAACTTCAGCAGTGTTTTGTGGACTGAAAAACTGAACCCAACCTGCAATCGGCACAGGGTGAGTAGATAATGACTAAATTTTCATTTTTGGGTGAACTGTCCCTTTAAGAGGCAATGTTGAATACGAAGATTATTTCTTTTTTCCATTTTCTTCCTTAGTATGTATTTTTGGCATTGTCTTATGCTTTTATTTTAGAAGTTCAAATGAATCTCCTATTTTTTATGTAATTTTTAATGTAATTTAATTTTTTTTAAGTTTTATTGTGGTTAGCTGTGAGCCAATGGTTGTTTATTTCACATTTAATATGACTGTATACCTCTATTTAGTATAACATTTATTGCATTACATATATTTTGCGTGTAAACTTACCATTTATTTGTATAGCTTCAGTTTAAGCTGGGTTTAATACTGTCTGTACTATACTCTATCAATATCCTCATCTGTCTCTCAGTAAAACAGGAACGGAAGTATACTCCCCAAAATGTAGAACCCATTTTAAGCACAGAATTTAAAGTTACAAGGAAGTGAGAATGTCTGTATTATTAAATCTAACAGACAAAAATACTTTGTTCTGCTGCTGTGAGACTTGAACAGGTGTTGTTGTAACCAGAAAATATGTAAAACTAGAAGAGTGCACTCAGTAAAGTGCAGATCTCAGCCAGATGCAACCAGCAGAGATTTGCAAAGTTTTGAATCAAGCTTTTTGTATCACATAGTATAGTGCAGTGTTTCCCAAACTGGATGCTGGGGTCCCCTGGGAGGGCGCAGAGCCACATGACCAGGGGAGAAATATAGAGTAAAATAAAGTTAAATGAATATGATTTATGTAGGGGAAATAAAGAAACAGGAGTTGCTGGTGCTATAATGCTGACCTTCATTTCAATAAACCTGTTGTCATAGAACTTATCAGCCTATTAAAGTGCACAATGTGTAAATATGATTGTGGTTTGCATTGTTCATTCAACATTCTGACCTGACAAAAAGATCAAAGTTGGAAAGAAATGTCATTATTAAACTTAAGTTGCATGGAATATGTGTGCATTTCCAGTGAGCCAAGATGCACAACAGCTATGGCAAGCCGTTTTAACATTTAATAGCTAGGCTGGATACGTATTGCAGATATCCGTAATTCATTTCTTCCTATTCAAAAATAACATTTCAGATATCCACAATGTAATTCTTACTAGGACAAATGACGTCACTTTCCCCATTCATGGGTACGGGGTTTGTCATTACAGATATCCGTAATTAAATTGCAGATATCCACGACTCACATTGCAGATATCTACATATGAATTATGGATATCCCTAATTCCATTTAAAGATATCTACATCTGAATTATGGATATCTCTAATTCCAGTTCAAGATATCTCCAAATGCCCTTAATTCAAGATATCTGCTTTGTTCTTCGAGATATCTTAAAATGAGTTTTACCTAGCCAGAATAACATTGTAGATATCTTGAGTTGGAATTACGACTAGTCAAAATTATGTTGTAGATATCTCTAGCTGGGATTATGGATAGTCATAATTCAGATGTAGATATCTATCATCGGGTTGTGGATATCTTGGAAGGGATTTTGATTAGAGATATCTCGAATTGGAGATATTTTTACCTGCAATCTACCTCGTCAGAATGTAATTGCAGATATCTTGTATTGGAGTTTTGACTAGGCAAATGACATTGCAGATATCTGTAAAAGTGGGAGGCGGGAGCAAGTGGGTGGCGGGAGGGGCTTGCTATTCAATCAATCAAACCCATTCAAATATATTATATATGTTATATTATTATATCATATTGTTTCTCGCCATGTCGGAGCAACGGGAAGCTGAAATTGGGTTTTTTGACAGGGTTTTTAAAACTGCGGTGAAGTTAGAAATATATTCACAGATCCGAACTTCCAGGATCAATAACTCCCAAGCGAAAGTTTGTTAGACAGCAAACGATACCTCTTTTCAACCGTGGTAACACAGACAACGAGCTACAACCTATTTTTATATTTATTTTTTATTATTTTTATTTATTTTTATCAAAACGAGCCGTCCGCCGTACAGTATGAATTACATTGGTCTCTACGAGCAGACGGCAGAGCACAGGGACCGTCTACAAATGTCTATACCGAAAAGAAACAATAAACAATTATTCAATAATTTCACTTCTGTGAAGTGTAGTGCCACCAAACTCACTCACACATTAATTGCATCCTGCTGGTTATACTATAGCATTTGCTTTGGAGAAACATGCTTTTACATAATTTTTGGGAATTTTTAATAATAATAATATTCAATAGCTTCCTGCTGTTTATTGTACAACATGTAGCTTGGACAAGTTTCTTTATACCTAATTTCTTATTGTTGGTAAGATCACTGAAAACTTTCCACAGGTTACATAAAACCTAGTTCTTTTCAACAGGTATTTACTAAATTCTGATTAAGTACACCCATCATATTTTCAGCATGGAGCAATCTGCCTTTTCCTAACTAAAACCTTGGTCCAGCTTGCATATAGGCTCATAATTAGATTTATATTTTCATTACACTGCTTGTTGAGGGAGGGATGAAAGTTTTATATAGGAATCCTTTTGTGGTCAGTAATTGAAAACTTGGGTGCACTTTCAGCCATATATTGATGCATTACTGTTCCAATTTTTTAAGCTCCATTTTTGTATTATGACCAATAGATGAAAAGACATACAATCACTTTTGGAAAGTGCTGTTCTGTTCTCTTTGTGGTGAGGATTCCACTTGATATAAAGTATGTGATTAGGTCACATTGGTGCATTTGTCCTGATACTGTACATCAAAAGAAGAGCCATCACAAGTTGTTCAGTCATTTTATTGCAAAAAATATTCAAATACAGATAAAGAAATATAGACAACACCTGTTTCAGTGTTGATATGGACACCTGACTGATGTTTCACGGCACACAGAATAAAATTGAAATGAAGGGAACCATTGAAGGAACATTGATCAATTCCAGACTTGTACAAAACAAAGCGTACAGAAAGAAAAAAAAATATTACTTGCAATTAATCATGGAACTGGATTAATTCCAAATGTCATCAAATCTGTTTGATGTGTGAGGAGATTTTGGTGGGACTACACTACAGAAGTAGAGTTATTGAATATTATTCCCGATAAAAATTCCCTAAAATTAAGTAAAAGCATGTTTCTCCAAAGCAAATGCTGTACTATAACCAGCAGGATGCAATTAATGTGTGAGGTGAGTTTTGGTGGCACTACATTTAATAGAGGTGAAGTTATTGAATAATCATTTATTGTTTCTTTTCGGTGTAGACATTTGTAGACGGTCCCTGCGCTCTGGTCTCGCTGCCGTCTGCTCGTAGAGACCAATGTCATTATTATTATTATAGGATGTGTGATGAGTTGAGTGTCGGTTTAAGTGACGTCATTTCAGATATCTGCAATTCTGTTTTGACTTGTCAAAATTGAATTACAGATATCTCTAATTGTATTTTTGACTAGTCAGAATGAAGTTATAGATATCTTTAATGAAAATTCTTACTAGTCATAATATAATTATGACTAGTCAAAATGAAATTATTGATATCTATAATGTTGATTCCGGATAGTAAAATTTAGCTATTAAATGTTAAAAACGGCTTGCCATTCAACAGCAGCACTCCGACTCTGTTTGACCTGAACAGAACTGTAATTAGTAGCCTATCACATGTAACTCCTGTGTTTACTTTACCTCCAACATCAAACATGGTGTAATGGTTCAGAATCACTGAGGCCACATCCATACCTGCCAAAGATTTAACAACTGAAAGAACAACTTAAAAATTAAATACTCTGACTGTGTGATGCGTCTTGTTTCTTGGTATGGTATATTCTGTGGTAAATCATCGAGGGTTATTACACAGGTTTATAAAAATACTCACTTCTGATTGGTCAGTCACAGCATTCTACAGTCTGTTATTTCAGTATAACAGACTGTTGCTATGGACACAGTTCTAATCATAGATTCTGGACAAGCAATAAAATAATTTAAAATCAGTTTATAAATAATATTTTGTGTCAAATTACAGTATATTTTTGCTAATTAACCATGTAGTTCATTATAGTGAAATAAACCCTGGTATGGTGATGCAGGACCCGTTGTAATACCACACTGCTATTATCGTATATCCTGGCATTTTTTCAAGTACGTATGAACAACATCCTATTGTTTTCAGCAATTCTGACATGAATGCATACATGTATTTATTTAATGGACAAAGTACTTTCATATTATTTTTCAACTGTGGGTGTCAGACTCTCACTGTGATCTGACTTAAGAGCTGCGGTTTGACCAACTGACACTTTGTCTCTTTCTCCTAAATGTGGTAAGAGGTGACACATTTGTGGTGAAAGCATTATGATAATGTCCTGTCTCAGAACAGATGTACCAGTTTAAAGGTATAGTTCACCCAAAAATGTAAATTCAGTCATTATCTTCTCAGCCTCATGGTGACTGAAGGTCAGGTTTAGTTTTTCAGTCCACAAAACACTGCTGGAGTTTCACAGGAGACATCTGGCATTGATTTGGTTGGCTGCATCACTTCCAAACATTTTCAGTACTTTTGTAATATTATAATGTTCGTGCCAATAAACCACCATGATATTCCATATTTAGCTGGCTTGTGTCACATGACTGTGAGGATCTGTGCAGAGGTGCAAAGATGTTCGAGTATTTGTACTTTTACATTAGTGAAATATTTATAGACTACAAGTAAAACTAATGTTAAAATACTTAAGTAAAAGTATTCTTCTCAAAAACTATTTAGAGGATTTGTTACTTTTAAACCATTGCTGTTTCCTGCATTGTCACTTGCAGGCACTCAATCAAAAGGAGTTTCTGTTTCTCCAAATCTTCAGTCTAAATCAGTCATTCACAGAGACTGGGTTGGAACACAGATGTATCTGTAAAAGGTCAGAAAAATGGCCCTGTTTTCATTTTTGTGACGATGTATTTTCCAGCTGATTGAAGAGGGTCTTAAAGATTTTATTTAACTGAAACAGAATTGTCTCAACAGCATAAAGGAGCTCCCCATCGTTCAGTTTATCACAAATATTCAGCATCAACACATCTGGGAATAAGCCTACATGGTTTTCACAGGACAGGAAGGGTATGAAAAATTATCATTTTTAAAGCAACTAAAGCCACAGAGAAACATAGTGGAGTAAAAAGTACAACCTCTGAAATATGGTGGGGTAGGAGTATAAAGTTTTATAAAATGGAAATACTCAATTAGTACCTTGAATTTGTATTTAAGAAGAGTATCTGAGTAAAAGGTTTGGATGGGTACAGATTTGAAGAATATTTAGTCTCCTGGATAATCTGTTTCCAGTATACGAGGACAGATCAACAAAGGCAGGAGTTCCAGTCCAATCTTTTATTATGGAATAGTTTAAACTGGTTTATCTATTTATTTAAGGTATTAATTTAGACATCATAATTCCTAAACTCAATGATTGATAATCAAACCAAGGTAAGTTAACTTCAAACTCAATTACAGAGTAAAGCTGCTATGAATGCACATAAAACCAAAGGAGTTTAGATACAGACACATCAAAATATTGGAGGGTTATCTGCCATCTTTCTCTCCTTGCAGGATGTCAAATGGCTTTCTTTGAAGACTGTTGATTCAAAGAACAATGAATTCTCTCCCTGGATATGTTAATAAAATGTTTTGTTGAATGCAGCTGGTTGTTTTGTATATTTTGCAATACTGACCAAACTTCTTGGCTTAAATTGAGCAGCTTTTTGTTTACTGATATTCACTTGTACATATTTATATGAATTTATTAAAATAAGATAACATAAGGAAAGAAGCATGAGAAAAATATTAATGCAAACATATACAACAAATGTATTTTACAATACGAGACCTCCGCCCTCCAAAGTTCAACAGAAAAGGTGATTGCTGTATCTCCATCTCTATAAAGAAAAAACACTATTATATATGTATGTTAAATATGAGTATAGCCAACACATTAGTTTGATCAGTGCTCATTATATGATTATATTTACCAAGTATTGCTGCCAGTATGGCCGTTGGATGCTATGTTATGGGAGCAGCTCCAAAATTCATCAGTCAGTTCAGTCGTTTTTCTTTCTTAAACCAGTGAACACAGAAATGACTGCAAGGCTTTTACTGGTTTTTCTTCTGTTTAAAAACCAACTTTGTGTAACCCCTGATGTTGCCTCTAGGCAACATATCCATTTTTGGCCTTTTGCACTCACACAATATATCCCCAATGATGATGCAATATCTTTAAAGAAAATATTGGCAGGACCATAAGGAACCAATAGCAGTGTTTCAATTTGTCACAGGGGTCTCTGGAAGTCGTACTGAATCCTGTTTTTGCAGACTTTCTCACACAGATCAGCTCAGCCATTTCTCTCCACAAAAACAGTCTGAAAACATCTTTTCCTGGTCTGTTTCAGTCTGGAAAAAAAGTGATTCACAATAATAGGTGAGTAAAGCTTAATTTATAATAGTTAAATGTAGTTTATTTGATAAGTTAAGTAATGGAAAATTGTTAAAATACAAATGTTGATTCACCATGATATTTTGTTATTGTGTATTTAGGTACACTCTTAACAAAAATGTGTCAATATCAACACAACCTGTGTTAAATTTCAACACATCAATGAGTTGAATTTAACACATTATGTTAATAGTGACACATTTAGTGTCAAGGAAATTAACACAGTGATGTGTCACATAGATTAACACAGAAATGTGTAAAAATGCGTTAATACTAACACAGGTATGTGCTGATACATAAAATTATATTAACACATTATGTTGCACAAAATTTCACAGTACCGTATTACTCTACAGAAATGGTTGAATAAAATTAATAAAAATCATAATGCCACCAATTGTTTTTAAAAATGATTTATTTAAGAAAGTATTTAAACATTTTAAGACATTTAACATTTCTTTAACAATTCATGAAACTGAAAAGTTTTAGGTGTGGTTTTCAAAACAGCTGACACTCACAACTCATACATAAGCTCTAACAGTGCCTTTGCCTGCAGGAGGAGATGAACCAAAGGTTGATCTTTAGTATCTATCTGCTGTAATCACAACAGTCTCTCTTCTGTTCATCTTCCAACATAAAGTCACGATATAAGAAACACAATTGTTTCTGAAATGTCCCTTTCAAGGACTGACCTGGTTAGGTGAAAGTCTGAAGCTTGCCGATGAACTCCACATTCAGGTGTGCTTGGCTGGTCAGATGGTTGATGCTCACTAGCTGCGGCTGATGGGTCCTCAAGGATCGGATTATGGAGGGGATGCTGGTCTCATGTTAGAGAAAAGAAAAACAAACACTGGTTTAAAACCCAAAACATTTCAAATGTTCAATGTACTTTGTAGTACTGAATATACTACAAACCGTAAATCACATTGATTTAGATAATGGCCCAAAAAAAAAAAAAAAAATCAAGGAGCTGACATCAGATGTTAGTGTTAGACAATGCAAACTGCATTTCTGAGGATACCAGGTTTAAAAGATTCCATAACAGTTTAAAAAGGAATTCCACTGATATTGACAGGCAGATTGTATTCAGGGACGGGTACTAATGAGTTACATTTACTCTGTTACATGTACTCAAGTAATTTGAAGAGATAGTACTTGTCAGAGTAATTATAATGCAGCAAACTAATTTTTAGAGGAAAAAAAATAGTTTAACTGTTACACTACTGTTGTATTTGGATACGTTCAAATAACTACTTTTGTTTGTTTAGTGAGCTGGTCCCAGGTCTGCTGGCCCTCTGTTATCCTGCCAGAGCCACGTTTCCACATGACTCTTCAAAGAAGCATGATGGCTGAAGCTACAGCAGTTGTAATGTTATGGCTTTCAAATACCACTAGCTAGCAGCTAATACTTGAGCTGAGCTGACAGAGAGCAGACAGTCTTTTTTTTTTTTTTAAGTTATGTTTTTGGCCTTTTTGCCTTTATTATATAGGACAGCTGAAGAGTAGACAGGAAATGGGGGGGGGGATGACATGCAGCAAAGGGCCGAAGGTGGGAAGAGAGCAGACAGTCTGTCGCGCTTATACTAATATGCTTAGTAATGTATACATAGTTAATCAAACTTCAGAACTGCTCTTCCTGCTGTAATGTAAATACTCAACCTAAATGTGTGCAAGCAGGTTGCACTTAACTCATGCTCCAAAAGACAGAAAAGTAAAGAAAGTAAAAGTAAAAAGAAAAACTACTTTTATTTTTTGTGGACATGACTGATGTTTCTACCACAGGTGGCCTTAAGGTCAAAGTGAAGATATGGACACACCTGTATTTAATAGGAAATTAATGATGAAACTTTACATCATTATCTCCTAAATAATTAGCCTCATTGAGAATCATCTGATAGAAGACATTTTAGGAAGATCAGAGACACTTTATTTGCCAGATTATAATATAAGAGACAATAATAATATAATTTAAAAAATACTTATTGGTTTATTTAAGAGTAGCCTATAATAATCCGTGTATCGTTCGTTCATTCGTCTTTCAAAATAAAACCAAAACTAGCAAAATGAAATAACGACTCGTTTTTTCAATATTTGTTTCCAGACCCAAAACGAAAAAACGGATAACGAATCGTTTTTCCGATTTCCGATTTTGAGCACTATTGGAAAATGGATAAAACGGATTCAGGCGATTGTCCAATTTGGAGAGTTAGATTTGATGCAAGCCGTGTGACCCGGAAGTGAAGATGAAGTCATAAAACAAATTACAAGGTTGAAGAACAAGAACGAAATGGCTGGACTGGACGATAACGCTGACATATAAAAGTGGAGATTCCTGAGTACGAACTATCCTTTTAATCTTGAACACTGGACACTGTTAATGCTCTGAAGGAACAAGTGCTTGTTGCCACTTGCAGAGAGAATGCATATACTACAGGTGCAACTTTTCCAGTGGCGCCAGCGCCTCACCGTGGATGTTGTCCTCCAAATCGTCAGCACGACACTTGGGGCAGTAACTGCTGCTTGTGCTCCACTCCGTAATACAGACCTTACACCCAATCAGGCTTCTGCAGCAGGTTGAGAACACTGGTCGATTTAAAAGACCTGTGAATTTATAGAAAAAACAACAACTTGTATTTCACAAATTTTCATTGTGTTAAGTAGATGAATGATGAAAGCTATGTAATCTGACTAACAATTCACAGCATTTTGGGAAGTATAAGAACCCAGATATACAGAGCAGTGTAGTGTTTAGTGCCTCTGATCTCACATTCCATGTTCATGTTGATCCATAGTACCTAGTAGTAAGAGTACCAACCTTTACAGACAAGACAGTTAAAGACCTCTCTTAAAGAGGCTATTTCAGCCTCTGACAGAGACAGGGTTGTTGTCAGTGTGACACGTCAAATCCACTCAGATCTTTGATAATCTGCGATACATCTTGTAGTCCCTGGGCTGCCTCGACAACATCTTCGATGTCTGCTACAACCTCTTGAAGGCCATTATCTTCTCTGCGACTGAAAAACATTTTAATTTATTGTTTAAGATAGACAGACAGACAGACAGACACTCAATAGATTCCTCTGGAAGGCTCCCGTCAGGAAATTCGTAAAAAAAAACAAAAAAAAAAACACACAGAGAACGGTAATCAAGTAAGCCTTATGGACATCAGCTGAAAGTTACCCCAAAAACATCAACTGAAAACTGAAAAGAGGTAAAATAGTCATCACTGACCTCAGCCGCCTCCTCTTATTAACCTGGAGCAGATCCCTTTGATCTTCAGGCACTGCAAACACTTTCCCGGAATTTTGCTTCCAGTATGCTGATCCTGCAATAAAAATAACCCTAACCCGATCTACTAATGTATGTCATTGTTCTTGTAATGTTACATGTTAAATAAAGTTTAAAAAGTTTAAAGTTTTTTAAAAAATACACGAAGGAAGACCAACTTCCGGTTGTGACTTCCGGCATGGATTGGATATATGGCGGCGCCCTTGTCCCGCCATCTTGACTGCAGGTAGGTACTCTTGTGGGGGGCTCGTTTCCGAGTAAGGCCAAAGTTCACTTCCGGGTCACACGGCTTGCATCAAATCCAACTCTCCAAATTGGACAATCGCCCGTTATCCGTTTTATCCATTTTCCAATAGTGCACAAAATCGGAAATCGGAAAAACGATTCGTTATCCGTTTTTTCGTTTTGGGTCTGGAAACAAATATTGAAAAAACGAGTCGTTATTTCGTTTTTCTAGTTTTGGTTTTATTTTGAAAAACGAATGAATGAATGATACACGGATTTAATCAATATTCCACTCTTAGATAATCATGCACTCAGTATGTACTCACCCCTATGCCGATGTGATGATGGGTGAAGATCTTCAGTTCACAAAACAATCCTGGAGTTTCAGCAGAAAACAGGGTTGCAACTAGTGGCAGTGAATGGAGACCACGGATAAAATGTAAAAAAAAAAAAAACACAAAACAAACACAAAATGTCTCCATCCTGCTCGTGTGGTGTAATCCAAGTGTCCGTGAGCCGCGACATTAAAATTTAACCACAAAAGACGTCATTTACGCCATGTTTTTAGCCGAAATGTCAACTGTAGCCTGTAGCCGGTAGGATGTAAACATGGCGTCGATCTTGCGAGACTTTGTATATCTCTTAATGGACGCACGTGTGAAGAATGGTGATTGGCTGTGAGCAAAACTGTACAAATAGTCATTTTTCTCTAGATGTGGATACAAAAAGGACTGGAGAAGTTTTGATACTACCTGGTACTCGATATCCAGCCCTATCACTGACTATTGATAAATAACTCATACAGCCCTACTTCAGATAATCTGAACTATGCCTTTAAGTTCTGGTAATTGTAAGGCGTTTTTCACTTTTTTTTTCTTTTTTTTGTTTAGACAAATTGATTGATTGAGAAAATAATTAGCAGATAAATTAATAATGAATATCGTTAATCATTTATTGCAGCACTAAAAAGTTTATACTTGGGGATTTAGTGCAAGAAAGATTTCTCATGTGACTCTTATTTTATTTTTCTCTGTAGTTCCCAGTAGTCATGCAGCTGGTGATCCGCCAGTACCGTCCCTCAGACAAGGACACGGTGCTCTATCTGTTCAGCACCTGCATTGAGGAGCACATCCGTCCATGTTTTCGCATCGCCATGACCAGCCCTCTCTACCTCACCATCACCCTGGCTATGTGTGTCGCCGGTTACCTCCTCGGCTCCGTGTTGGGGGCTGTGGTGTTACCAGGAGTCTGGGCGGGTCTCATCTACTACTCCTGTCGTGACATATACACCACCTACGTCAATGAGAAACTGCAGACGGACATGCAGGACATCCCTGGGAACTTTCTGAGCAGGCCTGATGACTGTTTCTGGGTGGCTGAGGCTGAGGTTGATGGGAGGGCCCAGATCATGGGTATGGTGGCTGTAGTGGCCAAACAAAGTGGAAAAGAGAAATACGGGGAGCTGTTCAGGATGATCATCTCCCCATCGTGCAGACGGATGGGCCTGGGCCTCAGGTTGGCTCAGACTGTCATCGACTTCTGTAAGGAGCGAGGCTTCTCTGAGGTGGTGCTGGAGACCAGCTCCACCCAGACCCCCGCTGTGGCCCTGTATGAGAAACTGGGCTTCAGTCACGTCCTCAGACACACAAATATAACACGTACTACATCTTGGATTGTAACGCTGTCCAGGGTCACCATTTTAAAAATGAAAAAACAGCTGTAGTCCTGAAATAACCCTGATCAGCTTCTGTTATGTTTCTGTTTATCAGTGATTTAAACTTTTGCATTGATTATTCTTAACTGAAACCGTTATTTGTAAACATGGACACTATTTTATAAGCGTCAGATAGAGCAAATAGCCTTTTTCTTTTTCATTTCATTGTCTCTGCAGCTCCTATTTTCGCTGTCCTCGGCTCGGTAAGTTAGGGTCTATACTTTCCATTCAAGTTCAGTTACTCTGCTGTCCAATGAGGTAGTGCGGTCTTCTCCCTCAGAGATGCGGCTCTCGGTTTCCATTAATCTTTTAGTGTTGTCTTCAATGCGGTTATTCAGTCTGTCAAGGGTGGATTGCAGTTCAGAGAACTTCCGCTCCATTAAGGCACTTATTTTCTCTGTAACGTCCTGGGCAATAACGCTAGCAACATTAGCCTCAATCGGCTCACCTTTGTCATCCTCCATGCTAGCTTCGGAACAAGGCACATGTGCCTTTTTTACTTTGGAGCATGTCGTCCTCTGAGTTTCCCGCAAGTTACTGTTGCCCTCTGTTACAGACATGTTTTCCACCAGAAGTCAACTAATTTGCTGTTCTTTAATCGGTTAGAAATAAAAGATAGTCGACCAACAAAGCGGGAGGTCGGCGAAGATGATTCTCTCACTCTGAGTGCATCACGCGATCCCCCAGGCATTGTATGTTTTTGTTGTTGTTTGGTTGTTTTTTCTGTTTGAAAACTGGTCACCATTCACTCACACTGTTTTGGGAGATTCTACACTCAAAACGATTAATGGGCATTATCGATTGATCAATTGATTAGTTATTTGGTCCATAAAATGTCAGAAAATGTTGAAAAAAGTCCAACATGATGTCCACAACTCAAAAATATTCAATTTACTGTCAGTGAGGTGTTTAACAATCTGAAATCAGAAAATTTTAACTTTTTTTGAATCAAAAATGATAATTAATATCAATTATTAAAATAGATGCAGATTAATTTAACATTAATAGATTAATCATTGCAGCTCCAAGTGTGTTTTATGTTCGTTGTTAAGTTTATTAGTTTATCCAGATGTTCCCTGCTTTGTTGTGTGTAATTTATTGATTGATTGATTGATTGATTGATTTAAAGACAAAAAATGGTGAAATTTCCACCCAGTAAAGCATTTTTTTCACTAGAGGCCATAATAATAAATTTAAAAACTGTGTATAAATTGTTCTTTATTTTAAAATTTGTAATCCTACTAAATTTTACTTGTATGTATCAAATGTAACTGTAATCTGATGTCTTTTTCTTTTATGTCTAACTGTAAAGGAATACAGTTACCTTTCTTTGTATCCAGATTACACACATGTAATCTGTTTCCTCGAGCTTGAATATGCGATATGTTGCTGTGGAAATAAAGATTTGTTTGGGGAGGAAATCTGGTATTGTTTGATATCGGCATGTTTTTTTTTTTTTTAAATAACGAGTAATCAATTAATTGATCGTTAATGTTACCAATGATTGATTAAGGAAAGTACTTACAATTTGCACTGTGCAAAATTAAGTTAAAATTTTCGCTTTTTGTATTAAACCTGTGCGATCTGAGGAAGCGGTCCGCCTCTGTGTGTGAATCAGTCATTTAAATCAGGTTCCCGAGATAACAGTTTGTTTGCGGATGTGGACTGAAACAGAACTGCATCCGGAAACACGGATCACGAGAGCTGCAGGGATTTCTGCTGAACGGTATGTGCAAATATTAGTGGTGCCAAAAGATCAGGTTTAACATGCAGATCAATGACGGGTTATAACGTTAGTGGTTTGCACTATGTCCCCGCAGTTTTTAACGTTCATGCACAGACTGTATAGGGGTTGTTATCGCTGTACTTCGACCCCACATAAACAGCTAAAGTTGAACTTTTAGCAGCTTCAGTGTTTCCTAATTGAGTCCACGAGAGCCTCCAGACAGGTCTGTGCTGCAGCTCCAGTCTCATCAGCTGTGTCGGTAAAGTAAGCGACCGTCCGTTTCCATTAACATCTGTATTACAGCGCAGTTTAGGGGAAGAAACAGAAATGATGTTTAAGTGTGTTTTGCGACAATCTAACGTGCCAAAGAGGCGCAATTAGCGAACTGGTTACAGGCTTGTACTCAAGTTAAACCGTGTATGAAGTGTAATTCATCTGCTTCACTCGTTTTCTTTCTTAAAGCAGTGAACAGAAAAGCGACTTTTTTTTTCTTTTTATCCCCCCAAAAATTAAATAAATAAATGAACATAGTAAGTGTCGTTTTTATTTTTTTTTAAACAGAAAAGCGACTTTGCACGGTGAAACTTGATTAAATAAGTCGAGACCCGGAAGCAGCGGCAGCGGGCCTTCAAAATAAAAGCTGAGCGCGTTGTGAAGCGTGGTGGCTGCAGCGGTCAGTTTAAGGACAGATAAACTAAATAAACAAACAAACTGTCTAAACAATGAACATCATTCACTTTCCCACAATTTATTGTGAATAAAATGTCAATGCGCGCGAAGAGTGTTGTGATCAATGTGTGCAGACCTACGTAATGATTAATTATATTCAGCAATTTCTTTATTGATTAAGGTTGGGCTTCTGCTAGTTTAGGTGAACATCATGCTATATTGCAACTTGTGGTGACAAGCACAGTCTGTGCGCCACCTTGCTCCTGGCATTTGTTTCAAAATTTCAACTGAAGGTCTAATACCTGCTCCTAGGGAGCGGCTTTTACTTAAAGGGGTAGTTCACTCAAAAATAAAAATTCAGTCATTATCTACTCACCCTCATGCTGATAGAAGGTTGGGTTTAGTTTTTTAGTCCACAAATCAACAAAGCCTAAAACCGCAATCAGAGATAACGGGTATCACGACGGTGGTTATCAGCTCTCTTTGTAAACCCAGGCTCTCATCTTCATCATCTTCTCATCTTCAGACTCTGTGCGCACTCACATAAAAAGGGGCGTTTGTTGCGTCATTTGACTCTTCTTCCGCACGAAGTGAATCGATCGTGAGCCGAACACTTCAAACTGATCAAGTTGTTATAATTAGGAGCTGTGAAAAATAACACAGTAACAAAATATATTACGGCAAAAAGCTGCAAATAAAGCAGGAGAATAAGAATTCTGTCAGAAAATTACTGATCGATTAAATGCGATCTTAATGCTGTCGTTTAGCTATTTCTAACATGAAAACTGCACATTAAACAATAAAACTTCAAACAGCAGATTTAAACATGACGCCGTCAGTCTGACGCTGTCCCGTGATGACAGAGATGTGGAGATCACTGAAGTTTTTGACCAAACCAACGTAAAATGAGTGAAACTGATTGGAGATTTTTTCGTGTTAAATGATGATGAATCAGTGTTCTGAGCTGCAATATCAGCAGTGCAACACGGACAATGGTAAAAAGCATTCAAAGTGCCTGTAGTTGTTTGTAGTTGTAGTTGTTTTTAAAGTGTTAATATGAGCTGGAGCAAACAGGAAAAATGACTCTGCATCACCAAACGGAGGTTACCATGACAGCGCGATGCACAGCTCGTGCTGCTGTGACACGATGTTAGATTTCTACATTATACGGATTCGTTCAGTGATGTTACGAACATACAGCTCAGCAACTTTTCATTTTTAATGTCCTCCCTCAGTTTATAATCTGTATCGATCATTAACAACCTCGTTAGGACAATAATTAGATAAAGAGCGGCGCTTTTTACAAACATTTTAATCTGAAACACAGAACATAACCTGCTCCCGACCAGGTAATGAGTTTGGCATAAGTTACCATGGTGATCTAGCCAGGTTAAAAGAGAGACACCTTCGTGACGCTGAAAATCCTGGCTTTAGACTCAACATAGCTCGCAGGAAAACAGCATTGCAGAAAAAAAACATAAAATGCCTATAGCTATACTGCTTGTCTGATGTATTTCTAGTCTCCTAAAGCCCTGTCATGCCACACTGACTTGAAAGAGGTCATTTATACCATGTTTTTAGCCTATTTTTTTTTTTACTGTAGATTCTTTGCTTGGAGCTACGTTCACGAGCACATGCGCACCGTCTGAACTGGGTAAGTGTAGAGTGTAGTGTGACGATAAGCTCACAAGTGAACAGCACGTTGGGACTTTAGCAGACTTGGATTACACCAGATAAGCAGTATGGAGGCATTGTGTTTTTTTTTTGTTTTTGTTTTTTTTTTCATTTTGAAAACTCAGTTCATTCACTTCAATTGTTTTGGAGATTCTGCATCACTGTTTTCCTGTGAAACTCCAGCAGAATTTTGAGGACTCAATTTGCATGAGTGTGAATATGACTGAATTTTCAGTTTTGTGCCAGTGCTGTAGCTGTAGTGGCGATTGGCTATGTGCAAAGCTATACAAATAATATTTTTTCTTTAGATGTGGATACAAAAAGGACTGAATGCAGGTATCGTTTGACTGGAGAAGTTTCGATACTACTTAATGCTTGAGTACCGATATCCAGCCCTAAAACTGACTATTGATAAATTACTTATACAGCCCTACTTCAGATAATCTAAACTATGTAAGCTCTGAGAAGTTAAAACGGGCAGTTTTCACAATTGTCTGACTTTTTTTTAGACAAAATGATTGATTGAGAAAATAATTGGCAGATAAATCAATAATGAATATCGTTAATCATTTATTGCAGCACTAAAAAGTTTATACTTGGGGATTTAGTGCAAGAAAGATTTCTCATGTGACTCTTTTATTTTATTTTTCTCTGTAGTTCCCAGTAGTCATGCAGCTGGTGATCCGCCGGTACCGTCCCTCAGACAAGGACACGGTGCTCTATCTGTTCAGGACCTGCATTGAGGAGCACATCCGTCCATGTTTTCGCATCGCCATGACCAGCCCTCTCTACCTCGCCATCACCCTGGCTATGTGTGTCGCCGGTTACCTCCTCGGCTCCGTGTTGGGGGCTGTGGTGTTACCAGGAGTCTGGGTGGGCCTCATCTACTACTCCTGTCGTGACATATACACCACCTACGTCAAGAAGAAACTGCAGACAGACATGCAGGACATCCCTGGGAACTTTCTGAGCAGGCCTGATGACTGTTTCTGGGTGGCTGAGGCTGAGGTTGATGGGAGGGCCCAGATCATGGGTATGGTGGCTGTAGTGGCCAAACAAAGTGGAAAAGAGAAATACGGCGAGCTGTTCAGGATGATCATCTCCCCATCGTACAGACGGATGGGTCTGGGCCTCAGGTTGGCTCAGACTGTCATCGACTTCTGTAAGGAGCGAGGCTTCTCTGAGGTGGTGCTGGAGACCAGCTCCACCCAGACCCCCGCTGTGGCCCTGTATGAGAAACTGGGCTTCAGCCACATCCTCAGACACACAAGTGCATCACATACTACATCTTGGATTGTAACGCTGTCCAGGGTCACCATTTTAAGAATGAAAAAACAGCTGTAGTCCTGAAATAACCCTGATCAGCTTCCTGTTATGTTCCTGTTTATCAGTGATTTAAACTTTTGCATCGATTATTCTTAACTGAAACCGTTATTTGTAAACATGGACACTATTTTATAAGCGTCAGATCAAGCAAATAGCCTTTTTCTTGTACAACTTATCTGAATATTTTATAGTTTCTCTTATGAGCTCACAGGACCAAAACCACAGACTGTTGATTGTTGCACTGTATATATTTTAGTGACAGGTAATGTTTACTATGATTTTCACTTCACTAAAGAGAAAACACACAAGAAATAAAACCGCCCTAAAGGTTGTAAACTGCTGTATGTTTTGCTTTGACACTTGATACCCTTTTCAACATGCACATGCTTCGACTGCAACCTTTTAAGGGCCTTTAATGGGTAACTTTGGCATTTTATGAAATTGGTCCAGTATTGAGTGAGCGCTGCAGCTGAAACGGGCTGAAATGTAATCCCTACGGACAATTGCACAAGTCCAGGTATGTCCACTCAAAGTGCTTGTTTTTGCCACTGACAGGCTCAGACTGTTATTCTAAGTGTATGACAACATTATGGAAAATGTCACGACAGAGAGAGACCTTTTATTTAAAAAAAAAAAAGCATACTAAAAAAACAGAAATAGCTGTTTTATAGCTCTTGACAAACTGTACAGCCTCCACTTACAGAAACAATAATTTTATCATTGTCTGGTTTGGTTGAAATAAACCCTTAATATTTAGTTAGATGTGAAAATGTCAGAAGAGGAGCTAGAGGTAGGTCGGACAATAAGGAAACAGTGGGGGAAAATGGTGTATATATTTTAACATCGGTCATGGAGAATTAAGAGTTAATTTCAACCAAACCAGAGCTGGAGATTGTTGGGACAGTGGAAAGACAAACCAAGACGTATCTGAGGAGTTTTATTTTGTTTCTGCTAAGTTTGAATGGTTACTGTTTCTGTAAATGCTGTCTGGTGGGTTTGGTGAGAGCCAAAAAAGCTGTTTCTGGTTTAACAAAAAGGATCCTGCTCGTGATCTTTTCCATGATGTTGTCAGAATAACAGTCGGTGGCAAAAACAATCACTTTTGTGGACGTACTCAGACAATTGCCCGTAGGGTTTACATTTCATCCTGTTTCTGCTGTGGCATTGTCTGACCAAATTTAAGAATTGTTGTGCTCATTAGTCACTTAGACACAAAAACATGGGGAAATAAGGTTCAGGTTAGAAAATACCGCAGTTACCCTTTAAAGTCCACCCAGAAAGGAAAATTCAGTCATTATCTACCCACCCTCGTGCTGATTGAAGGTCGGGTTTATTTTGTCCACAAAACACTGCTGGAGTTTCTCAGTCAGAGAAGCTGACTGTGATGAACAGCAGAGGGCGCCATTTATCTAAGTAATACAGAAGCCCTTGTCTGTGATGCAAGTCAGTAGTTTTTATAGTATTGTTTTCATATTATTTGCAGTGTATGATGAGACATTTAAAATATCTGTAAAATGAATGTTGCTGTAGTGAGTATCAAGGCACCGAGATATATGAATGATGTCTCTGTCCAAATGTACCAGCAGAAGTGATAGAAAGTAACAAACAGTTGTATTCAGGTACATTTTGAGTCACTTCTACGTCCCTTTCCTATTCCACCACATATAGTTATGTTCGTTTTATTTCATTTTATTTTATTAATTTATAAGGACAAACATTAATCAGCATTTCTGTAAATGTGCCAGTGTCAGCTGTCTAATTTTCAACTGCAGTCATTATATAGCTACAGTTATTAGATACTTTGCAAATTCTAATTATGCATGCAAAATATGATCATCATTACATACATGTTAATGATCAACCTTAACATACATACATATAATAATAAACATAATCAACAAATACAGTATGATGTATTGTTATACATTTAGCTACCCAGAAGTGTATAAAGCCCTAACTTTACCAGCTGCAACAGTAAAGTGATGCACACGTCATCATTTTAATCCAGTAATATCTTATGTGTAATTCTGAAGTGAACCATTCTGCATACTTTGGTACTTTAAATATATTTTGATGTTTATATCTTTACTTCTATGTCTTAGTTCTTCTTCAACCACTGGCACTGTGATCCATGCAGCTCTTTAATAGGAATATTGTGATTACTCTTATTGTGCAGTATGTTATTCTACCACTGGGTGGCGCCAAATATTTGAAATCCTAAACATAGTTGCTTCAGACAAGAAAATGACAAGACATAAATTAGCTCTGACAGTTATTTGGAGGCACTAGAATTATGGGGAGTTCTTGTGTTCTTCCCATGATTTTTTTTTTTTTTTTGCTGCAAGTGTTTCATCCCACAGGAGGACATAACATCGAAGGTGCCTGAATGTGCATCATGTGGAGAAGAGATGTTACTCAGGCGGTTAAAATGCAGTTTGTTGCATTATTAGCAGCTGTGTTAGCCAAAAACAAGCTCCAGTGTTCCCAGCATGAGAGGAAACAACACAGTAAACTGAGTAATGATGTAATGAATCTTTGAGAGTCACGTTTTCTCTCAGGATGATCAGTTTTTATTCTTATTTTTTTAGTCATTGTATACATGGGCACAGTTGGAAAGCAACAATGTACTATATGATTTTTAGGTACTTTACTTGAGCACTTCTGCACCACTTTATACTTCTGCTCCACTAGTTTTATTTTACAGCTATTTTTACTAGTTAATGATGATTAAAATATGCTTTTTTTGTTATAGATTAAACTACCCAAATAGACCATTTTCACAGCAGACATTCTGACATGAAATAGCAGGTTAAACACAGGTGTCACCAATGATACTAATTAATGTTCTGTTCCATTCAGGTCAAACAGAGTCAGAGTGCTGCTATTCTGCATCTTGGCTCACTGGAAAGGCTCTGCTACACTAAATGGAATGGGACCTTCATTAGTATCATTAGTAACACCTGTGTTTACCGCACTATATCATAGCAATATGGCTGCCATGAAAAAGGTCTATTGGCTCGGCCTACCCAGCTACAACATTAAAATGTCACATACAAATTAGTAATAGTATTTCAGTAATATGATTATGATATATAATGTCATAAATAAATATACATACAATTAACTATATAAGTTGGAAACAATTATATATTGTATGTTTTTCACACTAATTCTATCTGTCAAAATTAACATAGATGGTCAAAGTCGAGCACATTTGATGATCTGTAGATTAAATACATACAATATAATCCACATCACGAAATATTGCATATGGGAGTAAATAACTCCTGTGTGTGTGAGATATCTTTGGCCCTGTTTTACAATGATCTAAACTTAAAGTTCAAATTGCATAATGCAATAGTTGTAAATTCAAAGTGTGTCCAAATCCAACTTTGCTGTCTTGTGCCAGGGGCGCAGGGATATCCTGCTCCTATCCTGTTTATCGTTAACTTGGATGTATTAGTCTTTGATAATTTAAGAATTCTTACTGATGTAAATTATATTTACTGTTGTATTTCCATCTGTTATTTCATTCTTTGGTATATTTTTAACTAAGTAATCTTTTCTCTAAATGTACTAGAGATATCATTTAATACTTATAAAGGTATTAACTTGTTTGTATTTTGTGTTCTTTTTCACAGTTTTACAAATGCCACATTTTCCTCTATTAAAGTCTGCCAAACACAACAACCTGTCTGTTCCTTGGAGGAAACAATACTGGAAAATAAAATGTTAAGCTGGCTGTATAGCTGAAAAATACGGTACAACTTTCAGTGGGGACAGCACACCTGCCATTCACTTTGTGCCAGCTGGGTGTAACATAAGTCCCCTTGTGTAAAACGTGCACAGTAAGGTGCAGCAGGCGGCTCCTGTGTGAGCAAGGCTACTTGAATGGTATGACAGACATTGACTTGGGTCAGTATCAGATTCAGATCTGAAGTGTTTTGCTGTAGATACCTTTGTACCTTTAAAAGAAGGACAATATAATCCAAACCAAACACAAGCACATACACAGGCAGTAACTCAGTACATTTACTTAAGCACTGAACATTTGTGAGGTATTTTATTTCATCTACATCTACTTGAAGCAGTTTAATTTTAAGCCCCTTTATAGTTTTACTACTACATTTGTTAGGGAAATCTGTGAAAAAAATGAGTAGTTACCAAAGAACGAACAGGGAACAAATGAAGAACTAACTGAACTGCTAGTTAACCATTAGTTAATGAGTAACCCCTGATAAAAATTTTTAGAGTTGCTAACGATTAGTCAATGAAAAAAATGAGCGAGGAACGATTCAGGAACAACTTGATAGTTGATGAATTGTTAATAAGGTCTTCCCTCGTAATTCCTAATTGTGGACTAGTTGATAATGATGAGTTAGTACAGAACAGAGTGGGAGATCCTGTATTAATGAATCATTCATCTGTGAACTGATCATACTGATCAACTTTCTTTTTGACTGATTCCTGAGTAACCTGAACCAGCTGGTGAATGGCAGGTAATGAGTTACTTAAACATTACTTACTCTTTTTGTGTCCCCGTAAAGTAAAGTGATACATAATCCTGAGTAGTTAATAAGTAGTTCCTCATTAGCTAATCATTACTTACTAATGAGTATGTAATCTTTAGGTGATTATGCATTAATAAGGGACTACTTAGTAAATACCCATTAACTACTAAGTAATATCTATGACTTTACTTTAGGGGACACAAAAGAGTAAGTAATCATTAGGTAATGACAAACTGCTTGTTATTTACTCAGAATTGTGTACTACTTTACTTTAGAGGACACAAAAGAGTATGTAAGGCTTAAGTAATTTGTAATTAATGAGTAGTTTTGTGCCCTTCACTAGCTGGTTCAGAGTTTATCAGGAACCATTCATAAAGAAAATGGTTAGTACAATCAATTCACAGATATTCATGAACGCTTACCTTCTCTAGTCTCTCACCATTATCTACTGTATATAGTCCTGCACTAGGAATTATTAGGGAAGTGGTATCAAGTTGTTCCTGAATCGTTCTTCACTTATTTTTTCATTAACTAATCATTAGAAAATCTAGAAAACATTATTAGGGGTTTCTCATTTACTAATGGTTAACTAGCATATTATTTCTTGAAGTATTCCTCATTTATTCCCTGGTTACTACTTAATTTTTGTGTACCTTATTTGAAAGTGGTCGTGTTATTTTTTCATACAAAACATCAATTTTAAAGGATACATTTATAAAATATGATGCATTGTTGTAGATTAAAATTCCCAGCAGTATGAAAAGCAGTCCCACATCAGTTGGTCAAATTACTGCAATAATAATAAGAATCATCATCCCATGATAATATGAAGCTCTTATCATGCATTTTGTTGACAATAAGGTGCTTTCAGTTAATTTAAAATCTGAATGCGTGACTCTTACTTGTAATGGAGTATTTGTAGACCACAGTATTGATACTTTTACTGAAGTAAGAGATCTCAATGCTTTTCCCACCACTCATCACACTCAACAAGTTGTTGTTTTTCTTAACCCTGCAGAACATTTCCAGAACAGAACAGTACATTTTTTGGACAAAACAAGTTACCTAACTCTCCAAGTGCCCCATGGTTTCTAACTGGGAAACAAACACACACACACACACGCACACACACACACACACACACACACACACACACACACACCACACCACACACCATCACACACACATACCTATCCCACGTGCGTTTTCGTGCTGATAGATTCAACCAGCAGAAAACCAGTCAACATCTCACTCAGCAGGACAGATGGTGCTGCTGGCTCCATCCTGTGGGCTGTGTTCAGTTATTTACTACCATGTGGAAAAAGCTCTGAAATGATCCAGTTGGGCTTTTAATAAATGTTTTAATTGTTGTTCCCAGTGTTGTTGCTTTTACTTCAAAGGCCCTGCAAATGTATTTTCTCAATCAGCCAACATGAGCACTTCATTTTCTGCTGAGGTTTGAACAGTTTTCGTTATTTTGTGCAGCAGATTTTTGTATTTTTTCCTTGTGTTTTTTTTTTACAGGGACGGTGTAAGGGGTAGAGCTGGTTGTCTACTAATCGGAAAGTTGGTGGTTTGATCCCTGGCTCCCCCAGTCTACATGTCAAAGTGTCCTGGGGCCAAGATACTTCACCACAATTTGCTACCCGGGTGCCACACAAGGCTGCTCACTGCCCCTTAAGATGGGTTCAACACATTGTACTGTGTGCGATTGTGTAAGTGACCAAAACAGTTGAGTCTTCCTGGGAACATTTGAGGATTAATTGAGTGGCGATAATCAATAGTTTTATGATAACAATATTTAAAACAACAATGTGACCATGTGAAACAATCCCACAGAGAATTATTACCAGAATCAACTCCCCTCGGCTTTATAAAAATTTCTAACGAGTTTCAGCTCATTGGGCCTCATTCACCAAACGTTCTCAGGAGAAATTTCCTCTTAAAACCCTCACTCGAGAGCGCACATACTTATATTTTAGTTCTGACATGTTTGTGCAAAATAACTGGTTATTGTGTTATTTTGTAAAGAATTAATCTCAGGAAAGACACACTTGAAAAAAGTTAGACATGTTTCAGTGCATATCTTTTTTTTTTTAAAATGTATTAATTTCTGCAGTTGTCCAGGACAGCATCTGAGATCAGACGTAGGGAAGTTAAATGAGATTTTGGTGCCTCAGTGGGAGTTCACCTGTAAAATCATGATTAAAAGAAGAAGAAGAAAAAAAAAAAAAAATGAAACTACTCTAGTTGCCCTTTCAGGGTTTTAAATGTTTGATTTATACTGCAAAGCAATTGTTTAAATTAACACTTTTAGAACACATGGACATGTTAAAAAAGGGCATTTATTCTCAAAAATAATCACCTGCTTGTTTTTACACACTGGTGTTTAAATGTGTCAGCAGGTTTTGTAGTTTTACAGCGTCGGTTTTTAGATCAAGTTGTATGAATACTGAATTAATAGCTTCTGATTCTTGAAGTGCTGACACTGCTCCACCATCTTTAGATTTTCATTTGGGAGTTCTTGTCCTCTCTCTCAGCTTGTCTGTGTGTGATCTTTGTGTGCATACAGCCCTTGCATTGGTATTGGTGGGGTGTTTCCTAATTAAGAACAACTGGTACTTATGGGGACAAAGGTGTTCATCATTTGAAGAACAATTCTGCAGTTTAAGAACATCTTCACAAATCTGACTTTGAATTTTTCTTTAGGACCAACAGTTGGTAATGACTTTCATTGCCACACTTGCAACACAGGAACTTGAGCATGTAATGCAGCACAGAATAATGTTTCTTACTCAGGCAAAGAATTAATACAAAGTCTCTGTGGTTTCGGTTCGATGGACGAGGCCAGGCGGAGGATTGATGAGGCGACAGTAGGCGCACAAAGGGCGCTCACACAGGGACACATGTGGCAACACACGGAGGGATGCTGAGCCACTGACAGCCACAGATGAGCAGGTGGAAACACTGATGCTGTAGCATCATTGTAAAATGGAAACACAAAGCAGCCACAGACAAGCAGGAATCAAGAACGCCAAAGGCAGATCTCGTGGTCGGGGACGGAAGGCTGGTGCGTTTACTGGGAGACAGACGAAGCAGGCAGGGTCAGCAACAGGGAATCAGTCCGGAGATAAAGAAAAAAGAACAATCTGGCAGAGAGTGACTGGGCAGGAGAGGCTATATACTGGCTTGACTGGTGATAAGCAGCAGCTGTGTGCACAGGTGAGTGGAGTTGGGTGGATGAGGTGGGAGTGACAGGAAGGTAGAGTGGAGCAGAGGTGGAAAAATACTGAGGAAAAAGGAGAGCAGGGTAACTGAGAGAGTGGCTGTGACAATGAAGATACTGAATGAGGCCCATTGTTTATCTGTCCGGCCCACGGCTTTACTTTTTTGGTTCACATTCAGCCCTGTTTTTAGCCCTGTTACAGAAACTGTTTGGCATTGATATGAATACAGGTGTGCATTGAGATTCTGTCTTGCCCTTTGGTGTGACACACAAAACTTTTGAAAACCACTGTTTTAACTGAATCTCAGCAGCTTTTCCAATACTTAACTAAATTGGGTCATATAGTTTAGGTAGTTAATTACAAACTACATATTCTTAGTATTCTCATGATGTTTTTTTTTGCCATTTGGCACAATGATATTTACTTTGCGAGGCAGCTGGATTTGCAATATCACAAGATCGTGTGAGAATCCATCTTGCCAGGCTTCAAATTATCCATTTGTGTCTGCACCAAAAGTGGTGCAGCCAATTAGCGTTCTAGGAGGGACTGCTAGGTGTGACAACAGCAAGAAACATCAATGGAAGTGGCTCGTTTCAAACAAACAATGGCGGCTCCTGAAGAAGTTTGCATAGGTACTGTGATAGCGTCAGTTATATCAGAACTGGAGAGTATTTCTTCATTGAAAGAAGAGCAGAGAACAACAATGAAGCCTTTTCTCGATGGAAAAGATGTTTTCGCTTTTCCCCCGACCGGCGAGAATTTGATGTGATTGTCTGAAGTGAGCCTGTGTTAGATGTGATAGACAGATGGTTCATCCAATCACCTGCCAAGTGTTTTTTTGTTTTTTTTTTGAAAGTGTCTGCCTTTTTCCAAACAGTTTCTAAAGATGACTTCCCAGATGGTTCCATGTAACAAACCATCAGGTGTGTCAGGTTACGGTGTTATTGAATGATTGAATACCATGAATTTCCCTGGAAAAAACATTTTCCTGATTCCACCTCAATAATTTCTCCCTATCCTCTACTTAAAATACACTTCAGTGAGGATTTTTCTGCCCCGATCCCTAAATCAAACATACCTACAGTTAACTCAGTGTCAGTTCAGTTGTACCGCTGTGTGACAAAATGATATTCCAGTCTGAGATTGTTTTTTTTAAGAGTTGAGACGTAATTCAACTATTCTTCATTGTAAAGTCGCTAATAGTTTGATAAACTACAGTTTTAAAGTAGTTTCCACAGCACTGGTAGTGCATTTAGGCTGTGGGGGTTGGGGACCGAAAGGGCTACCAGAAAAAACCTGTGTGTGAAAATTTGAAACAGAATCAGCTTTCTGGAAAACAAAGCCTGATGTTATGCTGCAGTAGCCAATCACAGTAAGATGCCCATGGGAAGAAGAACCTTGTAAACCATGTAGCATTGTAGCATTATAGTGTTTATCAAGCTGTGAAGATGGAACAAGAGACAGATCGCCGCTGCCATGACCTTTTTAGGGCTGTACAACCCTGACATGAGGAAGCATAAAAGCATAGTATTTCTTTTTAAATGACTTTGTTAAATACACAATTCTGATTTGTCAATAACAGTATTCTAATGTCTGTTATTTCTGTATAGGAGGCTGTTGCTATGGACACGATTCTGGTTACAGAATTTTTTTAATCCATGAAATCATTTTAAAATCAATATTTTTGTCAAATTGATGATTTTTTTGGAAAGTAATAATGTAATAAGTAAGAAAATGTACAGTGGGCAGGTTATTATCGTGAAAAAATAACATGGTGATGCATCATCTCTGGATGATGCATCACCATGTCAGGGTTTACTAGGGTTCAACATAGCTAGCAAAGGCTAACAGCATGAAACACAACACATGATTCATGGTTAGTCACTCAATTTTGGCCTTGTGTACCAGTTAAAAACCAACCATATGATAGCCCATGTAGTGACGCTACCACACGGCTGCACATCCCTGCACTAATCGCGGCTACATCTGATTTAGTGTGAATACAACTAAGTGTCCTCTTCTCTCGGTGCATCTCCAGTCCATCCCACTGATCTTCTAAACCCCCCTTCTTCACATCCCTGTACCCACAAAACCAACACATGACACTTGTTTTGAGTTCATCTCTACACACATTTCAGGTGAATGACACTTGGCAGCTCTCCAAAGCAAAGAGTGTGATTGAGAAAGCAGAGGTAAAGTTACTCCTGGCTGTGTTATAACACTTGGCAGTGTGTTTGTGTGCTCTATCTGTCCATCAAAGGCTTTGAGTTCAACACTTGTGAAAAAGCCAAACAAGATGAGAGCAATATTGAATCTGTGTCAGTTGTTGAACAGGCTGAGGGGACAAACATATCAAGGTTTGTACTGTTAAAGTACACGCATGAGAGTCAACACACAGCATGTGTACACTGTGTGATATTTATCCAAAGAGGGAAAAACTGTTTTCACACTGTACGGATACACATACACCAGAGATACAGAGATATAAACAATTTCTGTGGCACAAAACAACTAACTTTGAATTCACATCACTCAGTGAGAAGGATGCCAGAATTTAATGAAGGCATTTAATGAAAAAAATGAATAAACATGGACCAATGTGTAATAATAGATGTTTTAGAAAAGACTCTGAAGTTAATAGTGTAATACTAAAAATTAAATGATAAATAGAAATACTACTTGTGTCAGGACTTAAAGCTTCTACAAGGAGTTTTAACTTGTTACGGAACAATCTCAATTTAATACTGATTAAATACATATGACCCACATGAGCAAACAAGACCATCAGCGACAAGACTGGCTGTTTCTATATGGTTATTTTTAATGTCTGCCACCACCTTCTGATTTCCTTGAAATCAGATGAAATGAGCTTGTGTTAACATTTTCCAAGACAAAGTTACAGTGAGTTGTTTGCTCGCTGGTTAAAAAGAAGCTGGAGGTGATTTTTATTTACATAATTTCATTTTTGACATTCAGCATTTGCCAATTGATTCGACAGTACATTCTTACTTTTTTTTAAAAAGCATTTTTCACATTTGTAAGACAAAAAAATAATCAAACAAAGCTCATGTTTTCATTAAGAAAAACCTGAGAGAAAAACTTGTTAAATTAGGACATTTGTCTACAATACAACACCCCAAATCAACTTTTAGAGAGCCAACTAATCACTGTCTGTGTCCAACATTACAAATGCATCCTTACATTGACGCAAGCAAGAGGAAAGCATTTATCATGTCGACAGTATCAAATATGCTATGTGAGATATAATTTAATCAAAATCTTCAATGGAAAAGAGGAAAATAGATTTGTATTTTACATTTATGTTTACATTTAATTGCCTTTCGTCAAACTCAAAATGAAACATCTAAAAATCCTTCAGCTTAGGAAGATACTTGTATTTTAAACTCTTTTTTAAGTATTTATTTTACTATATAATACTATAACTTGATCTTTTTCTTGTTGTGTGAGTATTAAGTGGGTTTTGGAACAAACCTGGTATCATGTGGTCATACTTTTCAAAAACTATTTTTCTTTACTGGAATGTGCTTCCTTGCCTCTTCTGTGCAGGTAATGTTGATGACTGTCTAAACACTTATTGTTTTGCATTTATTTTAAAAGATTAGGATACAAGCAAACTTAACGTGCACAAAATTTCAGAATTTTGTTGCACTTCAGGATCAATGTTTCACTCTTACCTGAGTACAGACATGCTTAATAGAGGCCCACTCAGAGCTGGGATGGTTGAAGAATTGAACAAGTACCACGAGTTTAGTGACAATGGAGAATTAGAACATGTTACATGTGAGATGCAGTCAAAGTTTTTCCTCAGAGGGAACCTCATAACTGCAGAAGGAGGAAGGAAACTTTCAAGATTTATGAATCAAAGATATTAACAGCCAGGTCACAGGTGGATGAGACAGTTACACAATAGTTTGGTGCTCGCTTTGCCGCAATCTGACAAACACACCAACAGCATGAAGTCTGTGGACACAAACCCCTTTCAGTTGAACTGAGTCTTGCTTGGTATCTTTTTTCAGATACTTGAGTGTTTTCAGAAGATTTTTGCAGGCGTCTGGAAACCTTGTGCATCTTCACAAAAGGGTGCAATCAGAGGACAGAGAGAAAGAGATCACTTCATTTGGTCAGATGCTACATTTATTTATGCTTTTAACTACTGAATCATAAAAGGTTTTTGTTTCTGTAAGTTACACCAAACAGCAGCCCAGTGAAGAAAAACTTGCAGAAATCAAATTATTTTTCTGGGTCTCAGTACATCTGTTGGATGGAGCGTGGATCAATAATGATGGACCTTGCTCTTGTCCATACGTACATCTCGTCCCTCAGTGAGCAAAATGGGACGTTTGGTTTCACAGATACTGGGTTTGGGCATTGCTGTCATTGCATTCCTCTCTCTGTCTTGGAGATATTTGTGACGGGTTATATAACTGTCATACTTTTTAAAATCTTTGAAACGCTGTCAGCAAGTCACGCTATAGATGATCTATAAAGATGACGACCGCTGAAGAAAACAAACATGAAAACACTGAAAGGAGATTTCTATTTTTAGACAAGACTGTATAATAACCTACTTGTATTTATCCCTATGTTGAATGTTGCATATGTGAGATTGACTTTACCTTTGTGTTTTATTTTAATTCTATTTTATTTTTTAAGTGTAAATATTTCTTTGCTATTTTACCTTTATTGAGCAGTGTTAGTGCAGACACAGACAGAGAAGAGGGGAGAGAGAGGGTGGTATGATGTCCCTGGCCAGATTTGAACCAGGGATGTTGCAATTACATGGTGTGAATCCGTCACCAGGACATCCTGACTATTGGTCCAGGCGTTATACGATATGACACAGGACAAACTGCAACAAATGCTCTTTCAACGGTTCCAATCTAATAAATATGTTATTTACAACATATCAAAAGTCTTTAGAAATCCAAGTGGGAGAAAAGTGTTGAAAAATATTTAAATTTGTGAGTACAGTACAGAACGGTGCAAAAGGAAGTTCTTAACCCTTCGATACTTAAGAGGATCAAAATTACCTGGTGATTCTTTTTTTTTTTCTGTCATTTTTTTAAGGTTTATTAGTTTATATTCATCACTGCCAACATTTGTGTTGATTAGATCCAATTTGGCAGTCAAGAATAGTTTGAAAGTAAAGCTATTCTAAGTGATATGTAAATAATTTTATTTAAAATTTAATCAATGCGTACATTTATATGGATTAGTGTAAGAGTCTTTTGGTCTTTTTTTTTTTTTTGGATAAGTCTTTAAAAAAATTAAAATGTCTGAAAAGACACATTAACATAAATCCAACGTATTTTTAGCAAAGTCAAATCAGTCAATTTGTAAAACAACAAAAACAAAACAGCAGCAGCAACAACAACAAAAAAGGTGTTTAATTTGCAAAACACTGACAAAATCCTCACACAATTATGTGAACAAACCTACAAAATCACCATGCTGTACCTGTCCATTAGGGTTAGGGTTAAGAAACACTTTTGAACCACCAATTGGGTCACTTTTTATATGTTAGATAGAAGATGATGATAGAAGAGATTTTTATGAGTAATAAGTATTTGTCAGATTTTCTGTTCTGCAATTTGTGTGAGGTTCACCACTTTTCTTCCCACAAACTGTCTGTTCTAAAAAAAGGTATTTTGGTCGGATCATATTTAGGCAATTTTCAAAACTTTCCCTTCATACAATTCATTAAAGGGATATTTCAACCAAAAATGAAAATTCATTCATTCATCAGTTGTTATCGACCCACCCTCGTGCTGATTGAAGGTCAGGTTTAGTTTTTAAGTCCACAGAACACTGCTGGAGTTTCACAGGAAAACAGTGTTGCAGAATCTCCCAAACAATGTAAGTAAATGGTGACCAGTTTTCAAACATTAAAAACAAACAAAAAGAATTAACATAAAATGTCTCCATGTTTGGTGTAATCAAAGTCTCCTAAAGCCCCGATATGCCGTTCACTTGCATACTCACACTGGCACAACACGCACATCCAGTTCAGACGGTGTGCACGAACATGTGAATGTGACTCCAAGCTGAGTGAAGATGGTGCAAATGATGACTTTCAAGTCAACTAATTACACCAGATTACACCAGACAAGCAGTATGTAGGCATTTTATGTTGTTTTTTCCGTTTAAAAACTGGTTGAGTAGATAATGACTGAATTTTCATTGTTAACTATCTCTTTAAAGGTTATTATGTCATTTTTGCTAATGATGCCAAAAAAAATCTGCCTACCCAAGTTTTAATGTTTTTAAGGCTGCTCCTGGCTAATGTTCAGGAAACGAAACAATCGAAATGGGACTCAGGTTGGCCAAGCAACAAGAAATTTAGAGACTGTTGTGACGCCAGCACCACCACAGCATCACAGATCTGAGCTGACAGCACGCAACACGCAAGAGTCCTGCAGGACGAGGGGAGGTGGACACTGTGTTTACATCAGTGATGCTTCAAGCATAAATTCAGCCAAAGCTGATGTTGTTTTTTTAATGTGTTTTTTTTATATTAACTCCATCTTGTTGCTGCTGTTTTCATTCAGCCTGACTCAAAATGCACTACAGAATTATTTCCTCAGTCTATACATGTACATATATGTCTAAAAAATATCTGTATATATTGTTTTATTTTATTCTATATTTAATCCTATTCTTTTCCATCTGTACATACACTGCCTGGACAAAACAAAAGTCACACACTAATAATTCGTTGGACCGCCTTTAGCTTTGATTTCAGCATGCATTCGCCATGGCATCGTTTTGATAAGCTTATCCAATGTGACAACATTTATTTCTGTCCAGAGTTGCAGTAATTTTTGATGATGGGAGAGTCAGAGTGCTGTGTTAAGTCTTCTCCAGCACATCCCAAAGATTCTCAATGGGATTAAGGTCTGGACTCTGTGGTGGACAATCCATGTGTGAAAATGATGTCTCATGCTCCCTGAACCACTCTTTCACAATTTGAGCCCGATGAATCCTGGCATTGTCATCTTGGAATATGTCTGAGCCATCAGGGTGGAAAAAATCCATTGATGGAATAACCTGCTCATTCAGTATATTCAGGTAGTGAGCTGACCTCATTTATTTTGGGCCACATAACGTTGCTGAACCTTGACCTGAGCAACTGAAGCAACCTCAGATCATAACACTGCCCCCACAGGTTTGTACAGTAGGTACTAGGCATGATGGGTGCATCACTTCATCTGCCTCTCTTCTTATACAGATGCCCCCATCACTATGGAACAGGGTAAATCTGGACTCATCAGTGAACATGACCTTTTTCCATCGCTCCAGAGTTGGTTTAGTCCCAATCCCTTGAGGTCTCTTCACATAATGCATGTGGAAATGCTCTTACTTTCACTACTAAACATAGCCGTGAGTTCTACTGTTGATGTTTCTTGATTTGATTTCACCAAAAATTTAAGTGATCTCTGATTACAATCATTCAAGATTTTTTTCTGACCACATTTCTTCCTCTAAGATGATGGTTCATCACTATTCTTCTAGGTTTTAATAACGCGTTGGACAGTTCTTAACGTAATTTCAGTGGTTTCATCAATCTTCTTAGTTGTTTTCTTTGCCTGATGCAGGACAATAATTTGACCCTTCTGAAACAGAGTAACATCTTTTCCACAACCGCAGGTTATGTCTTCTGACGTGGTTGTTTAAGAAATAAGAAGCTACTCACTGCATCAGTTAGAATTAAATAACTTGTTGCCAGCTGAGACGTATTAATCACTGCAGTAATTATCCAATGGAAGGATCTTATCTGTTTGCTGTGTTAAATCCAGGTGGTGACTTTTTTTTTTTTTTGGCCTGGCAGTGTATGTTCTATGTCTGTGCAGCATGACGGTACGACAACTCTCATTTCATTGTGCAACTCGGTGTTTTATAATGACAAATAAATGACCTTGATACCGTGATCAAGATAATGGCCGTGTCCTAGATCTCAGGTAAAAAAACAACTGGTAAAAACATCCAGCTTGACAGCATCTGCTCCCTGTAATATGTCTTTCTCTTTTTAAGATAAATTTATTCCTAGAATAAGACCTCCTCCTCGGTTTGCATTTTCTCATCTTCAAGAAGCAGTAAGCAGAGACAGGTGCACAGTTGCTTCATGATCTAATATCAGGGAGACAGAGATTAAAAAAAAAAAAAAACACTCAAGAAAAGACTTTCCAGCGTGTCTCCTTCACACGACAGTCGGAAAATGTACAACTGAGACTCAGTCCAAGAGGGTTGAGATTTTAATTGAGTTTTTTGGCAAAATGTAGGTATGAATCTGCTGTTTTGATCATGCAGGTGTTGCATTATCTTACACAACAGACAAATACTTGTGCACGCACACACACACACACACGTACGTGTGCACATGTCCGACAAATAGAACATGGTTTCACAACAAGCTCCTAGCTGCCCTGGCAAAAATCCTCCAGTTGCACAAATCTGGAGGACAAATGCCCACACACACACACAACACACACACACACACACACACACACACACCTAGTAGATACACGCACTCAGCTGCCAAAATGTGTAATAGTTATTTGATCAGGTCATGTTGACAGATTGACCCTTTAATGGTAAACAGCTGGACATCTCCTCTGTGCTCCGCAGGAGGTGGCGGCCCGCAGGACGCTGACTTCCTCAGTGGTGCCGTTAATACAGAACACAGCTCAGGTCAAACAAATAAACACACACACACACACACACACAAGCCTGCCATCACCAAGTTTACCGCAAATGTACGGCACGAACAAAATGTTTTTCTGACCCTGTGACCCTCTGAGCCGAACGCTTGATAAGGCTTGAGTCAGTTTACTGTAAAAAAGGGCCAGTTCAACCAGTTTTACTCAGTTTCTGTAAGAGATGAGAGACGCTGATTTACTGTAAGATTAAAAAAATAAAAAGACTGATGACAGATGAATTTCCAGTTGGAGTTATGTGACAACAATATGAAAATAAGTTCATGTCCTCTTCTTTATATTCAAACTGTGTATTGATAGGTGATGCAGTGGCTTCAGAAAACATTTCGACCCGTTCACTTTTTGCACCATTTTGTGTTATTGATTTGTTTAAAAATGCATTAAATTTATTGTTTTGTCAATCAGTTCTACACACAATAACCCATCATGACAAAGCTAAAACACATTTTTCAGACCTTTTAGACTTATCTATTAAAAATAAATCAAATTCTAGACACAGTCAAGGATCATCAAAGATGCACCTGAGCTCAATTTGAAATGAAGTCATCAGAATATTTTTAATGTAAAAAAGAGATTTCATTTTTGGATTTATTACTAAACTGGCAAAACTACAAATGTGTTCATGCTTGATTATCCTTGTTATGTTACTGAGAGGTGATTTGTGTTTGATACATTCATAAATAATTCTGAAAACGTGTTGTCATTTTATCATTTTATTTAAATTAATTGCGGAAAAAATAATCAATTTTAAATTAAAATTTTCACTGAATATAGTGTGCAAAGCAGTTGGTCCCAGTACTCTCTAAAACCACCATATATTTATTCAGTGAACTCCATTTATGCATCATTGACTCTAACTGTTTTATCTCAGTTTCCCAGAAAGAAGAAAATAAAGTGACTGACCGCAAAAATTAGACACAAAAACTCTTGAGCTTGACAGTTCTTAGATATTTTTGACTGAGAAAGAAAGAAAAACAAATATATCTCTTTATATATCACCTTGTGTCTTTTTTATATCTTGTTTAAGATATAACAGTATACGTTAATGCACTTTGAATCACCTTGCTTTTAAAATAAACTTTCCTTGCCATGTTCTGGAGCTTGTTCCAGACCTTATCATACAGTCTTCATTTGCAGATTGAGTTTGTTCAGTTGTGGATCTTCAGATGTTTGGATGGGTGAAGATCTTCAGTTCACAAAACAATCTTGGAGTTTCAGCAGAAAACAGGGTTGCAGCTAATGGCAGTGAATGGAGACCAAATGTAAATGTAAAAAAAAGAACACAAAACAAACACAAAATGTCTCCATCCTGCTTGTGTGGTGTAATCCAAGTGTCCGCGAGCTGCAACATTAAAATTTAACCACAAAAGACGCCATTTACGCCATGTTTTTAGCCGAAATGTCAACTGTAGCCTGTAGCAGGTAGCATGTAAACATGGCGTCGATCTCGCGAGACTTTGTATATCTCTTAATGGATGCACGTGTGAAAATATTGCGAGATTGACACCATGTTTACATCCTACTGGATTTGGCTGCAACCCTGTTTTCTGCTGAAACTCCAGGATTGTTTTGTGAACTGAAGATCTTCACCCATCATCACATCAGCATAGGGGTGAGTACATACTGAGCGGATTATGATTCTGGGGTGGAGTATCCTTTTAAGGGTTTATTTCAACCAAACCAGACGATGATAAAATTACCGTTTCTGTAAGCGGAGGAATATCACTTTAAGCCAGCATGGATGAGAAGTCCTGAAATTGCTCAGAATAAAGTTTGAACGTAACAGTTCCATGTTAACCGAGCGAACTCAGTCTGCAGACATTGAGTCAAGATTGTTTTGTCAAAGAAAACTTCTCTGTGACCTCTTTTAGATCACTAACACACTTTGTTTTGTACTATCGACTACACACTGTAACTGAACACAAATGACAGCAGTTAAAATAAGGCCCCACAGAGGCTTAACTTAATGCTCAACAGAGGTAATTAAAGTTTTATTGCTCTCTTTCAGAGAAAATGACTTCCGCTATGGTGAAATGATATTTACCACCCAATAAACTGTCACTGATGCATTATTAAGAGTAACTACACCCCACAACTTTTACAAGAAACCTTTACCAGCAGTTAAACCACTCTAAATATTCTTCTGATTATAGAAATCTAGGCCACGGAGATGTGAAACGCCTCCGTCCTACTAACAGCTTGTTTAGTCCACCGGTATTGCAGGAAGCTTCATTGAAAACAGCTTTAACTACCAACTTCTTCACGCTGGAAGAAGTTGAACTACAGCGTACCTGAGGAAGAAACACTTAAGTGCTTCATAAAAACAAAGTAAATGATCAAACTGATGAAGTACCAAAATATAATACAACTAGAATTAACCGTCTCACAGTTCTGTGCCTCTGCCAACCAGTCAAGTTGCAGGTTACATCAATTTCTGTCCAGACTCATGTAATATATGTAGTGAGGACTTTGAAGGAATTTAATAAAAGCTATAATGTGTATTTTTATCACCATATTGACATGTATGATTCCAGTGAATAATGTCCAGCGAGAAACATGCCATCTTCACTTAGAGACCACAGAGGACTGATACAGAGCTGAACATTATGATGTCACAGTGAAGCTGACCTTTCACCTTTTGGATATAAAATGATGAAGGATGATAAATGATGATGAAGTCTTTACTTCATCATTTTATCCTCTTCCTCATAATTAGCGTATGAATTTCCATCAGGCATTCCTGGGATATAAACTTTCCCGAGAATGAGACGGACATGAGGTCACAGTGACCTTTGACCTTTGACCACCAAATTCTAATCAGTTCATTCTTGAGTCCAAGTGGATGTTTGTGCCAAGTTTGAGGAAATTCCCTCAAGGCGTTCTTGAGAGTTCACGAGAAGAGGATGGACGGAGGGACATTAGAGCGGGGTGGGGGTGGGGGGGTTTTACATGATGACGCTGTCGCTGTGTGAGTACTGACCAATGCACGCACACAACACAAAAGTCAGTTGTGGGGTGTTGGCTGCCTTGTCATGCCTTCACAGCGGTCAGGATGAAAGAAAAAGGGGGCGAGGCTATTACAGTAGAGAAGCACGGCTCCTTATTTTAGTTTAACATTTGAAACCCATTTGAAAAATGCATGACAGATGGCAGAACTCAGAGTGGCACATTTTCAGATGTAAAAACAAACAAATGAGTCACAGTGCAAGTTTCAGTTTGAGTCAGAGTTCAGTTCTCTTAAAAAAACTCTTAAAAAAATGCTAAAAATAAGAAGAAACTCTGTGGGTTTCCACCACAGAGGCCAATCAAAACAACCGACGACCAGTTTGGTTTTAGAGTCGTTACCAGGGAACAAATGAAGAACAAACAAGGAACTAAGTAAGGGATAATGTAGAGTGAGCCAGTTACTATGGAGAATGACCGGCTCGCTCTACATTATCCCGCTTATTACACGGCTACTCGCTAAAGAAATCAAAAGTTTGACATAAAATCTTGATCTAAATATGACTTTATTGATTTCCAAAAATTTTCATTGCTTCCGCTTGAAAAAATAGTCCGTTTGTTTCTACGGTTGGAACTGTAACTGTAAGCAACGGTAACTCCGAAGCGAAGATTAGCTTATTTAGTATTGTAATTTACATTAAACTGAACATTTCCATTGATGGTGAAGTGAGACAAGGTGAATGGGACGTCCTTGGGAATATTGATGCTGACGTCTCTGTCCTCATTCATGTCCATATTTCCTCCTTGCTGTGGGCCTGCAGCTGACACACCTGGAAACTGTTTTTTTTACAGTTACAACAGCTATCAATATTATCTCATCACTAATGCTTTAGGAGAGGCACTCACCCGATCTGCTGCTGCTGCTGCCTGAATTACAGGATCTTGCTCCACTTTTCCCGATATGTATTGGTCGGAGCCCAGTAGCTCCTCAGCCTGCTCTCACATCTGTGTGCCCAGTCACAGACATAATCTCCCTACTTTTTTAAAATTGATATTGGAAAAATATTCAATTTTTTTCTGATGGAGCAACATAAAATTAACGATTTCTTGCCGCAGGTGTAAACGTCTTTCTGCGGATTGATATGACAGGACGTGATCCGCCAGAGTCGATCAGAAGCGTCCATAGCAACGGTCTGCTATACAGAAATAACAGACCTTAGAATGTTGTAACTGACCAATCAGGATCGAGCATTTGACAACGCGTGTAATAACTGCTGGTGAACCATTAGTCAATGAGTAACTCCTAATCAAATTTTATAGATCTGCTAGTGATTAGATAATAATTAGTTCACGAAAAGACGAGCGAGGAGCAAATCAGCACTTCCCTAAGACTGAAAATGATGAGAACAGACTGGGAGATCCTATAATAATGAATCATTTGGTCATGATTAGTTCATGAATGTTTGTGAATCCATTTGCTTTATTACATTTCACATTATTAAGAGAACCATGATCTGGTCTACACAACACATACACAGCAAAATACAAATGGCCGCGCTGAACAAAAACTGCATGACTCATCAACACATAATAGTTTAACATGACCCATTTGAAAGCTGCACCACTGATAGCAGAACTCATAATGGGACATTTTTAGATCTAAATACAAACAAATGAGTCACAGTGCAAGTTTCAGTTTGAGTCAGAGTTCAGTTCTCTTAAAAAACTTTTAAAAATTCTAAAAATAAGAATCCTTTTTTAAAAAATACTTTAAGATAAAAAAAAAAACAATTTAAGATAAGTGCCTTAATTTAAGAGAAAGCCACTTGTTTTTATCATGCTTTTTGGAGAAACTGTATCTTATTGTGGCCTAACTGTGAATCTTAAATTACGGTAGAAATTCTTAAATGAAGAGACCAAATATCTCAGGTAAGTAATTCTACAATATAATTTTTTTTTTTTCTAGTTTTAAGGCCCCTGGTTAGATCCATACGACTGTTACTTCCAGAAAACAAGTTTCAGTTTCAGTCGGAGTTCAGTTCTCTTAAAAAGCTTTTAAAAAATGCTAAATATGAGAATGCTTCTGGTTATCAATCTGATTATTAATCTCCGTTTAAGGTATAGATTCTTAAAATCAGCTAAAGCAAGAAAATGTGTCTTATATAGAATTTTTTTTTTTTTTTGTGCTAATCTTAAATTAAAAAGAAATTCTTAAGGTCAGCTGAATGAAGATACCAAATTTCTCAGCAAAGTATTTCTTAAATAAGTGAAATTTCTGGTTTTAAGGCCCAATACAGTCTTTAAGTGGCTAGATTTATCGACTGGCTCACCCCATTGGGAGATTTTTTTTTTTCTTAAAACAAGACAATTTGATTATATTTAAGAATATTTGGCTTCTTTCTGGTCAGGCTGTTTTTGCAGTGTGCTGTTGACGTTCTGTACACAGTTTGACAAAGAGCACAGCAAGTTTACAGCTCCAGAGAGCAGATCAGAGTCCTCCGCAGAGAGAGAGACCTTGAGGAGGTGGTTCAGGGAGAAATCGATACGTTAATCGGAATACAGTAGCAACAACAGAGTTTGGAAAGAGGGGGAGAGATGAAAAGACGCAGAGAGAAGGACGTACAAGTGCACACACACACGCACACACACATTGGTGTGGTTACGCAGTGAGGGGTTAATGATCAGATGAGCGGCCTCAACGATGTGTAATAACATCTGTTTGGAGGTCAGTCACTCTGTGGCCCCGCTGGCCCCCAAAAAATCAGCCGACATGGACGCAGAATGAGCCTGTACGCACACAAATATCACACGCAGCACACATGTAGTTTACCTCAGAAAAGAAGCATAATTCCAATATTCTCGTCTTTAATTTACAGAATTTTTCAGTATCCCCTCCCTCCCCCCTGCACACCCTCTGTTAACCATGCTAACAGTCTTACAGTGAACCCTGTGCAGGACCTTGAACTGTATGAGTCAAATATGTCCAAGTCAGGCATGAGAAGAGCGTGTCCTATCCAGAGCCACTCATCAATATGCTTTGTACAATAAATAATGTCTCTCCAGAGACCAGCTGGTTAAATAAAGGTTAAAAAAAATGATGGAATTAAAGCTGTTAATTATGGTGCAAATTAAATATTTGTCTAACAGAGGAATGAAAGAAACACCCGGAAAAACAAAAACAGGTCAATTTTTAGAAGTAATGATGATAAATGCTAAGTTTAACAAAATCCGCCCCAAAGGTTTTGTCTATAAATATGTAAAATCTGTGTATGAGTAAACAAAACCATTATTCTGTTTGATTTACTACAGCATTAAAACTAATTCCTGTTCATTTTAATGAGGGAGTAAAGATTTGATTTCAGTCCCTCTGTGAACCCTAAACTTCAGCAGATTCTTAAACACGAGAAACAACAGAAATCTGAGGGACGTGGCTCACAACTTTTTCACTTGTGACCCTTCATCCCACATTAATTACTTATTAATATGGATGTGAGTTATGAACCTGTATGTTTTTAGCTCTTTAAAACATGGTTTTCACCCTCAGACTCATCTTGTTCATGCCTCAAAAGTCAATTTAAAGCTGAAGATTGTGTGAAGAAATTATACTATTTCGTGGACAGATATATATTTAAATATATACAGTAAATAAATGAAAATACAAGCTCTCTCTCTCTCTCTCTTTTTTTGCTTGTGTTCCTTTACTTCACTGTGCCGTAATTTAAATGTTTTGCATATGGCGTTTTAACTGTTTTGTAATATTATGTTTTGTGTGTAGCATCTGCAGTATTTTGATATTTGCTTAAAGTGCTGTATGACCAAAGGTAGTTTGTTTACCATGTTACTCTGACAATGTTGACTTAAATACTTTGAGATCTTTGGGGGGCTTTACAATTGATATGACACCTTCTGCCCTCTAGTCCCTCGATCAGGTAAGGAAAACTACCCCAAAACCCCTTTAATTTATAAAATGTAAAGAATATATGTCATATCAGCAATGTCACTCGCAACATGTCAAACATGGCAGCTTTGTCAGTGGCCATATGCTTCAGGTAACCCTTTAGAGTCTGGAGGTGCCCCACCTGTGTACTATGACGGAGTACTTACGTATGGAGGAAATATAGGGTGGATGGCTGGGTCAGACAAACACAGACTTTCACCCAGGAGATCACTGTTCGTGTCCTATTTGAAACCAAAAGTCAACGTTTACTCCTTTTTAAATTATGTAACACACAGAATTTAACTTGCGCAACTAATGTACTTATTTTAACCCAACCAATGATTGTTCCCAAACCTAACCAAGGAGTTTTGGTGCCTAAACCAAACCAGACTGTGACTGTTTCACAATGTTAACTATACATCTCAGCTATAGAATGTATATTAATTAGTGAATGGAGCTTCCAGCTTGGTTTCCACATGCATGTTGCAATGTGTTTAAGCATTTTTGCAATGAAATGCAGGCGCCAGAGAAAATTGCAACAAAAAAAGTATTATTTGTTTATGTATTTGTTTTTTGTACTATTCATTAAAAAGGAAACCTGAGAAGAGTAAAGTGAGAATAAAACTGCATTCTATTCTGGGTGTTCTAAGTAAACTTACCAGCTCAATCTCAGTCAAAACAGCAAGCACAAAATTTATAACATATAAACAGAGCATTGTCAATAATAATGACAAACCTTGTGGTCTTTTTTACTACCCATGAAAAAAAAAAAGATGTTGCACAGGGGACTGCTATGATTGGTGGGAAAAAAATTGCAGTGATTGGAAAAAAAAAAGCAAGGTTATGCAGAATTCACAGTGACTGGTTGAATTTGCATTAATTGTTTCGATCATAACTTTGCAACTTCCTACATGGACTCTATGTTCAACAGAGGGCGACTTCACTGGTTTCGAAAAGTCCTTACGAGTCTCCTAATGAGTTTATGCTCTCAGCCACTACTTTCAAGTCTTCTTCTTAACAGCATGAGGTTCATTGTGTAAATGATGGTCCAATTAAGAAATTAAAGGATAAAGTAGGGTCTGCTTTAGGGCGGAGCTACCATGTGATTGACAGGTCATTCTCAGTGAGTCTCAGTGGGCTCCCGAAACTCAGATCAAATTGTCAAAACTAGACTGTAGACTGCTCACTGAAAATATTTTCAGAAACATATGTTAGCACACTGTTTAGTTGTAATATGAGTGTTGTAGCAGTGCGTCAATCACCAGCTACAGCTACTAATGCTCTAGTTGGAAAACGCTTGGGTCACAGTGGTCTCAGTTGGCTTTATTTTGAAACTGTACCCACACGTTTCATATTTATTATTGCTGCATGAGCAAGACTGACGTGAGAGGGGTCCCTACAGCGTCATACTTTGAAGCGGAGAGCCACTGAACAAGCAGAGTGAGAATATTTGGGTTTTATGCGTCTCTGCTGTCTGATCATGAAACACACAGATAAATGTGTACTACAGGAAACATGATAACTCTGACAAATGCGCTCTCTCCTGGTGGGTTTATTGAGGGTAAGAGGTGTTTCAAAGCGGGAGGTACTGCATGTTATCACTGTCACATTCATGCAAATAAGTGTTGAGGCCACCGTGGGCAAAGAGTGTGTGCTGGGGGTGGGGGGGGGGGGGGGGTGGGGGTGGGGGGGGGGGGATCACTTTCCACCCTGTTGGCACAGGCAAGGTCGACCAGTGCATGTTTTTTAGCTCATTCACTCATTTACTTACCACCAGCACCCCTTTCACCCCTCTCTCTCTCTCTCACACACACACACACACACATACACACACACACATACACTGAGGTTGTAAGAGTTCAGAGCAGGGTACACAAGGACCCCTCTGAACTCAACAAGTTGGCTCCTTTCCAACGAATATCTCACCTCAGTTGCACAGCTCATAACAGAGCAGAGTCTCCGTGCCCTCCTTACCTAGTACACACACACGCTCACACACACAAATATGCAAAAAACACAAGTTAATATACTGCCATGCTTTCCAAAACAACAGGGTTAGCCCTGCCCAGGCGCACTAAACAGCATTTTAAAACCCTCTTTTGATCAGGCTGGATGACCTCAGGGCTTCTTTTCTCTGGGACATCAACACACAGCGTAGGCACGGCCTGCGCCCTGGCACCAAAGCCAGACAGATGTTGTAACAACCAGCGTGAGTGATGAGCTGGTTGAAACCACATCAGACTTTGTAAACACGAACGAAGATGATAGAAAAACAGCGACGTGGAAAAAACAAGAGGAGAAGAGGAAGAAGCCTGGGAATGGTGCACAATCACATATGCAGTCACGCACAGATCACCTGCACACATGTTAGTTTAGCAGAAGAACTTTGAGAGCGTAATTGTCAAAACTGCAGCAGCGTTTGTACATGACTGCACAAAACAGAGTTAATTTAACACTTTCACTACTTTCAGTCATACTTGAACACTGAACATCCTTTTTATCACCTCCAAATATTTGCCAAAGAAAACTAGAGATCATCTTGTAGGATGCAAGATACAATTATTTTCATCACTGATTAACTGGTCTATTGTTTTCTCAATACACTGGTTAGTTGTTTTGTCTGTAAATGTGAGAAAATGGTGAAAAATGTTGCTTATCGCCCGAGGTGACGTCCTCAAACGTCTTGTTTTGTCCACAACACAAAAATATTCAGTTTACTGTCAGAGAGAAGTAAAGAAACCAGAAAATATTCACATTTAAGAAGCTGAAATCAGAGAAATTTTGATAATTTTTTTGTTTAAAATGACGAAAAACAATTAATCAATGAATCAAAGCTGCAGCAGGTAGAAAGTCAAGAAAACAGTTGATTCATTCATTCATTGTCCATAGCCGTGTATCCTTGAAGGGTCGCGGGGGGCTGGAGCCTATCCCAGCTGGACCCTGGACAAGTCACCAGTTAATCACAGGGCTGACACACAGAGACAGACAACCACTCGCTCTCACGTTCACATTTAAGGGCAATTTAGAGTCTTGTCTTTGGACTGTGGGAGGAAGCCGGAGTACCTGGAGAGAACCCACGCGGACACAAGGAGAACATGCACTCCATGAACATGAACTCCGCACAGAAGGGCCCTGCTCCAGCCACAAACACCCCAGCGCTCCAGCCGGCTGGGGGATTCAAACTCAGGACCTTCTTCCTGTGAGGTAGCAGTGCTAACCACTGCGCCACTGTGCCGCCCAAAAACAGTTGATTGTTGAGTCTTATCTCCATTATATAAGTTAGGATTCGTTTTTGTTCTGTCTTGAGCCCCTCCTACCAGCAACGTAAGCAACGTGCTAGAAGCATGTGCAAGAGTATAGGGCCTGTAATTTCTTGTAGTTGGCGCATTGAGTATGATTGATACCCCTCTACTTCCGGCACATTTGGACCACATCCATCTTTGAACTCTGCCTTCATTTTGATCTTAACTACACACCTACACACACACAACACACTGAAGAGCACGTACCCTGAAGCTGTCAGCCTCCTTAACACTTGAAATATAGCACTGCAGGCCACCCGGCAGGTTAAATGAATTGTGTAATGCACTTATGCACTTTATCTGTGAGATCACTTTTTGCTTATTTCCCAACAGGCACTTGTGTTTAATTTGTGGCATTCCTATGTGTTGAACTTTATTTTATCCATTTTATGCTTTTATGATTTTGACAGTTTTATGTTTTTATTGTTATTGTGTGGGTTGTTGATTATTGTATGTTTAACACATTACTTATTGTATTGCATTCTAAGAGTGGGTGTTTTTTCTGTATTGTGTTTAGAGTGGCAATAAAGTATTAAATTGATTTTTTTTTTTTTTTAATTGAACTGAGTGAAGTTTCTTACTGCATCGATCATAGTTGTGATGCTACCACATTAACAAAATCTGTCCACAGACAGATACTCAAAATACTCAAAACCACCTCCTCTGAGGTAGTTCCTGTTAGATTAGGTGTCTCCAGGACCACATTTTGCCATGTTGACATACACAGACACTCACAAGGTGAAAACAATACCAGCTATACTATCACACAATTAATTGTGCTCTCCACAGGTGAGTTAAATGAAATTCGATAAAGTAAATGTTGGAATAAGAAGAACTAATCTGCAGCCATGCTGGTGGCTCCTTGATTCCACTGGGCACTCTGTCAATGATTCCTCGCGATTAAATAAAGGCTGAATGAAATGAATGAATGAATGATTGTGTTGACATGCTCAGATTTTGTTGATATGATTGATTATATTGTTTCTTTTCTGTCTATTTGTACAGTTGGGAGTCTGCTGAAAATTGACTGGATTCTCTACACCAGTGTTTCTCAAACTTATTACACCACATACCACTTCAAATATTATTGAGCTTTGTGCCATACAAGTACAAATAGTTTCAGGTATCTGTACTTTACTTGAGTATTTATTTGTTTTTCTGACAGCTTTTTGCTTTTACTCCTTACATTTTAATACAAATATCTGTGCTTTCTACTCCTTACGTTTTCAAAACAGGCTCATTACTTTAGTTTTAATGCATTTGAGGGGAATTATTGAGACAAAAGATGTTAAAGACCAAAAAAGATGTAACAAAACAAAAAACAATGTAAAAGACATGATGAGACATAAAAATATGTAACAAGACAAAAAGGTCGTTACAATACGAAAAACAATCTAAAAGACATAATAAGATGACAAATCAATGTAAAATGTGTAACACGACAAAAGAGACGTAATAAGACAAAAACAACGTAAAAGATGTATCAGAAATTTTGTAGTATTTTAATTGTGTTTTATGTTTTTAAATTAATATCTTTAATTTTTAAAAAATATTTCTGACGTTGCTTCGGGTACCACTAGAGGGAGCTTGTGTGCCACCAGTGGTACACGTACCGCAGTTTGAGAATCTAGGCTCTATGCCATTCATGTGTGTGACTTCCTGCCTGGCTTGATCTGCTCTCTGCAGCTTCACGGAGTCTCCGTCAAAATTAGACTCGCATGTACTGGTGGAATCACAAGCATTGTCTAGAATGGCTCCAGTCAGCTCCAGAGGCCACAGTGCTAACTGAGCTGATAGCAATTAATGGTTAGCTAGCTTACATCAGCAACAAGTACAGCTAACTTCCTCAGGAGACTCTGTAAATGACCTCAGTACTGTATATCCTAACGGCAGCTAACAGATAACTGTTACAGTTGCTACTTTAGCACCGGGTAAGCTAAAGCCATCTGTCCATTAGGAAACTCTGTAATTAAATAACTTAGAGTTGAAGCTGAGCAGTTGGGGGACATCAGGTGGGGAAAGCAGAAAATATTTTCTCCTTAAGATAGGATGTAGTTTCACCTAAATCAGTGAATAAAGTTATACAGTCGTGGTTTGTACAGTGAGGCCCATTTCCCAGAAACGCCCCAACACCCCCGAGTGTAATATGAGTCATCAATCATTTTAATCATTTTCCAGGAAAAGACAAACTTTGAAATACCATGTAGGAGGATGGGGACCTGGGCAACACACTGCACAGGTCAGTGTGCAGAGGGGCTTTTGTACAATTAAAGTAGTCGAGAGTATCTACAAAACTACTTTTTTGTCATTGTTGGATCAGATGCTGGCACACTTAAACATCGATTTTGACTTCACAGGAGCTTTAAAATCAGCAGGACTTAACTCCAGGACACCATGAATGTCTGCACAGATTTTCATGGCAATCCATCCAGTAGTATATTTCTAAAGACAGACTGGAACTGCCCTCAATAGAGCCACGCCACTAGAATTACTAAAAAAGATTATAACTACCAGTGCTGACTCCGGTCTTGGCAGCACCCTGAAGAACATCTGTAAATACAAATGCAATATATACTTTACTGCTGCTGGTTGTTACAGGTAAAGAATTCAATATGCTATATTCTTGCAACCAGTTGTGTTTAGAATCAAGACATGAAAGTGGAACAACTCAACTGAAACTGTTTTTTCAGAGGTATGAGAGTTTTCCTCAGCCTCAGTCATACTTGCAAACACTGAGACCTCAAAAAGAGGGAGGATTTCTGGGGGTCCTCTCCTGGAAAAAACTAACTTTTTTTGCAAACAGATGCCTGCAGATGACCTTTAACTGATGCTTATCAGCTGGAAAACACAAGGGGACCACAGCACTTAGCCTTATAGTCCAATTTTGAAAGTTGATTAAGGAAACATTGAAAATTAATATTTTATTTAAAGGTTATATTGGTTAGGCTGCTCGAAAAATGGGCTTATATAAGTTGTGCAGTGCCAGAAACAAGTTGTGATAAAGAAAAGTGAAAAAAAAAAAGTGTGAATATTTGTCCGAAATCGGGAGAAATACAGGAGAATTGTGACCCCAGGAGCAAACCAGGAGAGGGCAATGAAAAACCTGAGTCTCCCGGGAAAACTGGGAGGGTTGGCAAGTGTGGTCTCAGCTTTGAAAATGTCTTTCTAGGCCATTTAAGGAGACAGAAACATCATCCATTGGCAACACAAAGGGCACATATGCCTATGCAATGAACAACTATGGTTACAGCTTGTTCTCTCTCTCCATTCTCTGTCTCCCCTATCATTTGTCCTGGCAATTACAGTAAATTTGCATGAAGAATGATCAAAACACGCCTTGCGCAACTCATTTCTTCAGCAGTAAAAGTAATTGTAATAACATGTTCTGCTTTTATCTTTGCCCTCACGTGAACGCCTCCCACACACAGAGACACAAACAGGGTGTTCAGTTTGAGCGGCTGCATTGTCTCAACACGCTTGTTTTGATGGTCTTTATGCTCATTTCCGAGTTCCTCTCCTTGTGTTTACTACGTCACTGAGCGAGGTGTTCCTTTTCCAATGAAACCTGATATCGTTACTGTACGCTCAGGAATGTTTTTCACCCAGTGAGTGGCAGGGTGTGTTCACATCTCTTGGCCCGTTCCTGAAAAGCATCCGTTTGAGGCTCCTCTGTTTGCTCACTCTCTCTTTATGAATGAGAAGGGGGCCTAACACATACCACATGTTATGCTGCACACACTTTTTCCTGGAAGTGTGTGTAAGAGCTCTTCCCTGCAGCCCAGTGCTCTGGTTATTGTAACAGATGTTAAATGAATACATAACTGTCCATCATTCTGTAGTAAACAACTCTGACCTCCAGCAACGAGGTCTTATTGTGCTCTTATCCTTGACAAGAAGACACTGGGGAGCGATGCTACGACAGTAAACTCTTCACCCTTGAAATCACATTAGATACTTCGCCGATTGTGTCAAAGTCAATTTGTGTTTCCTCTCACCTTAACTTAACCCCAATCAGTTATTTCTAAGACACTTACCATAAAGACAAAGTAAATGTCAAATTCATTTTATTAAGTATATTTTAGTAAAGTTCAAGTATATTTCCCAAGTATACTTCATGTAGTAAGTATACTAATATCAATGCACTAGTAGTATACTTGAAAGTGTTCTTGGGACTAAATTGGCCCACTTTTTGGTTTCTAGAAGTATACTCAAAGTATGAGAGTAGTAAACTTTAAGTACACAAGTAGTTTATATCTAAGTTTCATTTTGTACTGCATCTATACTGTGAACTTTACCACAAGTGAACTTATAGGTATACTGTTAGTTTATTATAGCCCACTTTTTAGTTTATGAAACTGAACTTTCAAGTGTACTCTCAGTAAACTACTAGTTTTTATACTGCAAGTATACTTGTAAGCTTTCTGTAATGTGTGTGAGCCAGGTACTGGACACTATGCGACGATTCTCCAACAAAAGACATTTACAACACTTAAGCACTTGCAGGGATTATATCTTGTAAACTGAGATTCATCAAAGCACAGAAATCCATCTGATCCACATCACTGAGCTACAATACTTCAGCTTTGCAGCAAGCAATTATTTACCTTCATATATTAGAATCACACAAAAAAGTCTTGGCTTGAAATGCTCCAGTAGGTCTAATGTGTAGCACTGAAAACCAAGGAGCTGATTCTTGATTTTCAGAGGGAGGAGGTAAAGATGCACACCCCTGTCTTCATTAGTGGAACTGAGGTGGAGCAGGTAAACAGTTTCAGGTTCTTGGGAATCTTTCAAGGACATCACACATTTGGACCCTGGTAAAGAAGGCTCAGAAACAGCTGTATTTCTTAAGGAAACTTAAGAAGGCAACTTTTTTTGTATTTAGGCTATTCAAACGTCCCACCAATAACACATTTTTACAAGACCACATTTGAACACATCATGATAACGTAATTGACCTTTGCCCGATGCTCATAATTACTGAGTAGAACTTGAATGCGTCATAATACAATTCAATGCAGCCTCTGAGTGGGTGCATACTGTGGAGCACTGTCCGACAGTGATATGTGTGAAACACACAGTCCGCTGTAGTAGCCTCCAAATTAGTAATGTTCAGTAGCTACACTAGGAATCGTTGCTCTATAATGAACTGGCAACTTTTTAATGAACTGGCGACTTGTCGAGAGTTAGCCCGCCCGATGAGACAGCTAACGTAGGCTCCAGCCTGCGCCCCGTCAAAGGTGAGGTTACAGACAATAAATGAATGAACAAGTAGGCTAATCGTTTCAGCCGCCCTCAGTAGTTTTACTCTCACCATTCTTAGAGAAAAATTGTTTGATGTCCTGGGCCCCTGCTCTGCTGCTCCTACTCCTGGCCTCCTTCTCAAGTCTTTTCTGGTGTCCAGATTTGTGTTTTTTGGGGGCCATCACCGAGCCTATTTGATCTCCCTCACTCCCTGCTGAAGTTTGCTCACGCTCACTTGATGCCCATGAGGAAGAGCGGACTGTGGTGTGGACCAAACCATTTTTTAAGAAGGGGCCAAGGGGGTTATTGAAATTATTAAAATTAAAATATTGTGTGACTTTGTGGCTTTGTTTTAGTTCGGATTCATTAGTATGAATATATATTAGTTAAGTCTATGCATAATAATTTAGTCATAGAGGCTACTGGGGGCTGTGTGTGGGCCCTAGTGGGCTGTGGGCCCTTAGAATTGTCATCACCTTTCCCCCCTATATGACGGTGCTGATCAGGGAGGGATACTGTGAAAGTCTGAATAAATTCATTGAACATAAAAATTGAATTTGGACTCTTTTTAATCGTAATTTCACTGGTTACAGTGAAATCTACTTACTGTTGTCCACTAGGATGTATTGACTCCACCAGGCAGAGCTGCGGTGCCTCCCCACCGTGATCTACTTTTGACAAAAGCCACGTCAAGGTTCACAGAGCAAATCAAGAAAGACACAAAGTCAGCCACAGGAAAGACACGGAGAAACACCCTGCAGACTCCCAATTGTAAAAACAAAAAAGTTAAGCCTTACATAGCCTTACATAACCTTCTTACCCATGGTAGAAATCTCAAGGAAAAATAACCAAATAAATAAAATCTGAACAAGTCAACAAAATCAGGCAGGCAAAATGCATCACATTCAGAACAAATAGTTTGTGCCGCACGTAAATTGCTCATTGGGTTTCATGCAAGAACATCTGCATATTCTTATCTCTTCTTTCTCTTACTTTTTTTGCACAAAATGCTTATATGAATGTGCCATGTCATATTAAGCAAACACTCCTAACTTTAGATTACTGTGTAAATGATCCGCCCATGTGTATTTGAGTGCACATGCATGAGACTTGTAAATTAGCATAATAAATGCCACAATAATACCATATAAGGCTATGCTTCCTGCCCCATATATCAGGAAGTGTTCATTCATGAAAATGGCATCAAAGAGTAAAAAGAGCTTTATTAGTTCTGAGGTGATGTTGCACTGTCAGGCAGAGGACGCTCCCCTGAACAGTGACTTCATAAACCTGCATGTGAAGATACAGCCAGTAGTCCTGTCAGTAGGTAACAGCCAATTTAAATGAATGATGACAGGCTTTATGTGAAAATTTAGAAGATGGCATCAGTGAAAAACTTCTGTCTGGATATCAGCAGACTAACTGCACATGACTACGACAGGTCTGGACCACTCATGAATTGTGTTCAAGAAACCTGAAAATGCAAGAAAACTGGTGAAGGTGACAAGTATCACTTGTACAAACTACTTAAGAAGGAATCTGTTTGTATGAGTGGTTCTTGCACGTTGTTTTGCTCAGTGGGAATAAGAGCTGGCTTAAGGATGGTTCCTTTGGTCTCCAACCACCTTGAAGCTCAAATGAGGCAATTTGAGACACACGTTAGTTCAGTCCATTGGCTTCTTTTGAATGCCAAGCAGCAGCAGTAGGCAGGCTGACAGGACATCGGTGCATGATGACATCCACCCGGAGCTTCTGTTTATAGTGATAAGATAACAGGCAGGGCGATGAGTTGATGGGGCCATGGGGGTACACTATCTGGGGGTCAAAACTTTGACAAATTTACCTCTGAGGCTCAGGTCAGTGGAGAGGTCAAAGTGTACCAGAGTGTGCCAACGATGTAATCAACGAGTTGATCTGGGGCCATGGCAGCAATGGTGACATAACTGCTGCACAGTGATCATAGTGTAAAATTTATTTTCAATAGTCTGCATGTGGAGTATACTTAAAAAAATCAGTTTTCTTATTTAATAACTCACTGGCATTACAGTAGTATAATAATCTCAATGTACTTATTGTTGTTTTTGTTGTTTTGTTGAGAATACCAACAGAAAACCTGACCTCTAATAAACATCACACAAAAGTGCTTCATAGTAACCATTGACCCAGTCAAATACTACTGCACTTGTTGCACTCTTTCACTAACAGGGCTTTAAATTCCACAGACAATGATACCTGTTAACCTATTGGCTCCATGTTTGCAAAAAGTAGGGCAGCACATACAGTAAGTGAGTGTCTTCAGATCACATCACCTGCTACCTTTGGTCAGATAGTCTTTGTTCTTTCAAGGTGCCTCTGCACTTCAACCAGCAGAACCAATACATCGCAGTCAAGAACAATCAGCCAATGACGGTCAGAGCTCCTCTCAGAGTGAGTGTGACCCACTTATACTCTCAATATACAAAACATATACATGAAGCAAACTAAGGAGGCATTAAAATAATAAGTACAATACTTTTTAACATTTAAAAAAGCAGGAGGATGCTTCTTTCTTTCTGGAAAGCTTTCAAAATTTCAGGCTACAACAAGCCTTTAAGTGCAGCTAGAGTGAAGATTGATCATGCACGTCTGATATTTTTCAGGTATTTTCAAACAAGTTGAAGAGTTCCACTGGTATGACTCAACCTGACTCTACTCACTCTTTATTTTTTGCTTTTCCACTGTGGATACCTGGTACTCATCATAGATCTCGATTGAGGTTTCAAGCAAGCTGAGCTGATTCAAGGACTGATCAGAGAGTGATCAGAGTAGCACAGCATAGTGAGTGTGTGGTTGAGTGAACAGCAGAGAGCGACTGTGAGCGCAGCAGAATGGAGGTAAAGCGAGTGGTGAAGTTGTCACTGTGGCAGTAAATGTACAGTGCAGGTTAAAGTTTATTGGTGAATAAAAGCTGCAGCATCTCAAGACCAAAGTAAAGCTCCTGTGTGTTGTTTCTCAACTGCTGGAATATTGATACTATGACAATCAGCTCTGCCTACACTGAAGGAGAACTATTTGCAGTGGAAAACAAAGTACCTGGTACCAAAAGCAAGTAGAGGCAAGCCGTAGCATGCAGTGGAAAAGTGTTATTAGACACAGTTAAGTGCTAACGCTAACATGCTGATGTTTAACAAGTATACTGTTTGCCATGTTAACTGTCTCAGTTTAGCGCACACTGTAAAAATGAAGACTCAAAATTTCAAGGCAATGGACTGCAATAGATTTTTGAGTTTTAAGCCCAACTCAAATTCTTAAGTTTTGATAATTTACTTTTCTTCTTTAGAGAAATTCAAAGCTTTGAATTTAAAGTGAAAATGAATGTTAAAAGTTTAATATTTTCAATTAATAGTATTTATTTTTTAAGGTTTAAGGTTTGCAACTCACTGTGACCAATTTCTTTTTATTATTATTATTATTATTTTTTGTTTCTAAAACTAAAAACAATTCAAGTTTACCGAAAGAAAAAAAGTAACTCAACAACTCAACTAAAGATTATAGGTATAGGTCAGCAAAACTTTTTAAAGCTTATTTTAAAACTTAAGTGTTTGAGTTGGGCTCAAGACTTTACGGTGCATTAGGATGTTAACATTTGGCACTAAACACAGCTGAGGCAGATGATAAATTAAACAAACAAAACAAAAGCAGCTTCTGAAAGTGCCAATTTCACTTTTCATCAACATAGATATTATATACTATACATTATTTATCCTTTAAGCCAATGATATCATTTAATAAGATGTATTTTGTTATATGATAATCATTGGAGTCTGAGATTCTTTCCTAATTTACTGTGGAGCACTACCATGAGTATTCTGGGACATGAAGTTCACTTAGTTCACAGACCTCTGTCAACTGTACTCTCTTAGTGACCTCTGCATCTCTGTGCTCAGTAACAGCAGTTCACCTCATTCACCCCGGCCTCAACTAACTAATCTCTTCAAACCCACGTTGAAAAGAATCAGAAACCTTTTCTCATTTCCTCCAACAGTAAATGTTCATGTTTTCAATGTATTGTATGAGATTTTACTCATAAAACATACATACATAAAACATAATGATGAGAATTAAGTATGAATCAAGAAAGCATTATGTATGCTGTTTCTAAGCAAAGTAGATGGACCTTTTTTTTAATATATATGTTCCATATAATGTTTGTTTTTGTGGCTGTGGTGGTGGGGGGATTCGGATTGCCTGACTTTTTTGTACATTTTGTGAGAAAGTGCAGCTCTGTCTCTGCTTTTTCTTCTTTGCACAACTGGCAGAACCGTTCCTCTCTGGGGAGCCATGATTTTTTTGTATCGGCTCATCTCGATGGCCAGGCTGTGCTCACCGAGTCTGTACTTTGTCAACATGGTTCTTTGTTTACGGTCAGTCACTGTGGCCAGGTAATCTGCCACACTGTTCTGTCTTTTTACGGTCAGATGGAACTGCATTTTGCTCTGTGCTTCTGTCTGTGTGTGATGTAGTTTTGTTTCTGTTGTGTTATAATTCGGTTGACTCTAATTGATTTTTCTCAGACTGGTCCTGGGGTAGAACATGGTTAGAACATTAGAACGTCAGGACCAGCTGAGTAAGGGGACTCTTTTCTTTGCTTGGCCCTCGCATTGCAGGGCTTTGATAGTGATAGGAGTGGAGGGTCACTGTTTGATTGCTCTTTTTTTAATTTTGATGTTTGAAGGGTATTAGCATCATCAGTCATTATTTTTGTCTTTTTGTGTTTTTACTGCCAGGGCCCAGGTCTGGCAGTACTGCTCCAGCAGGTCCAGGTTCTGCTGTAAGCCCTGTTTTGTAGGAAACAGCAGAACCAGGTCATCTGCATAGAGGTGTTGTTGACTTCTCCAGGATGGTGGCCAGTTCATTTATATAGATGTTGAATAGTGTGGGACTCGTATAATTGTTTGGTAAAATCTCATTGTTTCGAACTGACCAACCCAGTGTTTCCCCTATAGTTTATTTGGGAGGGCGCCCCGCCCCCCCAACAGACACCCCCGCCCTGCCAACAGGATCCCCACCCAGAAATTCAAGTCATAGATTTAAAAAAAAAATTCCATATTTAATTTTTATTTTAATCAAAAGGGCCTATAACAGGCGTTCTTTTTATAGAATAAAAAAGCTAACTCTAATTTGCGCAACTTCAATGTGTTGTTTCATTACTTCATTAAAATGCATTTCTTCTCTCTCTGCGACAGGGAGGGGCTCCCCCCTCGCTCCTCTCTCACAACATACACACGTGCACTCACACCGGTACAGACACACCCACCCACACTCAGAGAGCGGAGGAGAGAGAGAGTTGCCGACATTACCTACGGTAAAAAAAAAAAAAATCAACAACAAACAAACAAATTATTAATGGACGACCGGAGGTTCCCCAAACGTTCGTCCCCCTGGCAAAAAAGCTAGGGGAAACACTGCAACCAATATGTCTCAGCTCTGTATTACAGTTTTTGATTTGTTGAGCTCATTCCATTTTTCACAGTACTGGTTTGTGTTTATGGACTCCTCAGTTAGTGTCAGTTGATTGTGTGTGTATTGTGCCTTTTTGATTCTGAGCGTACATTTGTGATGTTTCAGTGTGTTACGGTAAACAAGGTGCATGTCTATATTTCCTGGATCTCTGTGTTTCTGATTGAATAATTTCCCTAAACTTTTGTCTAATTTCTTTACATCCTTCATTCATCAAACCAATTTTCATCTTTGGGTTCCTTCGGTTTATTTTTGGATCATTTCAACTGTGATTTTTTTGCGGTCTGCATGATGATGTGACGTGTCTAACTGCATCATTTATTTCTTCTTTACTGTGAACGTATGTGGTGTCCAGGAAGGTGTCTTATAGTGTTTGAACTTCAGGGGTGCTGATTGCTTTCTGGAACTCTTCTGTGTTGTTTTCGGCCCGTCTGTATGATCTCCTGATATTAAACAGCTTACTGGGCTGTGGAGGTGTGTTGGTGTTTGTCCTTTGGAGAAACACAGTAATTTGGTTGTGGTCAAACAGAGGGGTCAGTGGTTTAACTGTAAACGAACTGAAGGAGAAAAAATCTGAATCTGTACCATATAATCAACTGTGCTGTTGTCAAGAGGTGAGCAAAAAGTAGGGCTACCTAAAAAGTCTCCTCATAACCTACCTATATATGTATCTATATATATCTTTTGGAAATATATATGTGACTCTTTTAAATTTGATATTACAAATATCTGCTAAGGATATCGGTTAATTGATATTATTGCATGATACTGGCCTATTCCTGCTATATCTGCATATATCGGTCTCACCATATTGAAAATCTTTTTACAGAACATAATGTTTTTTAATTTTCAATTATTTATAATTATTACAAATACCGTGACAGTACTCCGATGTCATTTTTGGACAGTAAAAGTTTTTGTTAAGGTACAAAATACCCTGATATATATTGATAGCCACATTTGAGGGATCACTGCAAAAAAAAAAAAATATAATGTATAAATTATGTATATTAAGTATATTCATATTGTGTATAAAGAATATCAGTTACACTAATAAAATGTAACAAACTGTACTTTGTATCAAACAAAAACTAAAAATAATGTGTTTGTTATCATTAAGTGATATGCACAACCAGAATAAGGCAAGAATATCAGCCGATTTATCGATTATATTTGATTTTATTGTCACATATAGTACATATACTGTAAAGTAATCGGGACTAATACAACAAAGCCATGGGATTTAAATTCCAAGTTATTCTCTTTTTATCTGATCTAATTTACCAGGTGTGACACTGTGTTTGGTGATAACACCAGACCGTATCTTATATCTTGTCATTGGAACGATTAATCTTTCAAATTGGGCCGTGGTGTTTGTAAGTTTGGGGATGGCTAGTAAGCTCTCAAATTATACAGTCTACTTTTATATTACGCAAATTTACTAAGATCTGGTTTGACTGTTATGTATATTACTTACTAATTTCGGGAATAGAGATTTAAACATTTAGTGAAACTGTTTTCCATAAAGGAGCTGAAGGATACAGAAGTAAAACCACTGATACACAACATTTTGGATGAACCCTGTGAACAACAGTGGTGGCTGTTGTGTTGTGAGGAAACATGTACGACTCTGCTGTTGCCTCATTGACAATTTCCCCTTTTCAAGGAATGGGCCCGTGGCCTCACTTCATTCCTTCAGCCTGTTGCTGTCAGAGAGGAGGTGGAGGAGGTGGAGGAGGTGGGCCCTTCTCCATCCAGGGAATCCTGACCCACATACTGAACTGGCTGTCCCCTCTGCAGGCTGCCAGGAGGCAACAGCAGCCACAGTGTACAGAAGGAGGTCAGCAAGTTCACGGAGATCTCCTTCCTTACCAGCTCCAGCTTCAGCTCCGGCCCTTCCCCATCATCTCTATCAATAGGAATGACCTACTTTCTGGACAGAGCCAATAATCTATAACCTATTGTGAGGGCCATTAAATCAATAAAACCCTTTTTGGTCAGAAATCTTTAGGTTTCATGATATTAACACTGGCTTTTAATGCTCAATCGCGACCACACAGAATCACAGTGAATGACAAATAAAGTTGTAAACCAGTGAGACTTTAAATCTTTTGCCTGTTTAGGACCATCTCTGTCAGCTCTGTGAGAGCCTCACTGCTGCACATAAAAACATGTTCCCAGAGGGTGGAGGATGTGGAGGCAGAGGGGTGCTCCTTGCATTACTTTACTCCTGCTCTGTTGTAAATATTTTTATTCTTAGTGTAAGGGTGGGCTTTGAGGAAAGGGGCACCTCACATTCCAGGTCAGCAGCGTTACGTGACCGCTCTGCCTGATGTGACTGTAAGAGGCATTTCCATCTTTCTGTCGTGGATCCCGGCTAATCTCCTCCTCTGTGGCCTCCGTCGCATTATTCTTCCAGGAGCACGGTGGTCTCTTTTTCACGCATGAGTGCGGTATCGTTGTGTGACTGTGTTTCTCTGCCTGCACCGCTGCATGCGAACATACGCGGTAGCCTCCACTTCAAACCCGATCACTGAACTCGCTGACCTGTCAGTCAATTTGGACATGAGCGAGTTTGAGTCATCAGGTTTGCCTGCCCTGTGTGCTGATGACTCCACAGCTGCCTGAGAGGGTCAGCTGCCCCCTATCTCAGTTCATCACTTATCTCTCTGCCTGCCGGTGTCCCGACTGCAGAGCACTCACTGATCTGTGTGGAGGAAACAGAGAGAAATCAAATCAAAGTGATATCCAGCAGGCGAGATGATGAGACGAGCGCTGAGACCTAATTGGATCAAGAATTGGGATTTCAATCAGAGGCATTCAGTCAATTCAGGAGGCTTCAGTTTAATCTTAAACAAATAATTTAGCCAGCACTAAAGAGAAGAGTATATTTAACACTGGAGATATGAATTAGGGCTGTCACCGAAGATGGGCAGTATTTCAAAATACTGCCCATCTCTGGTGACAGCTTTTTGACAACTCTTAAGTATATTTAAAATCAAATTAAATACAAACTATGAAACTCTTTTCTGGCTCATATTAGAGAGGACATCCAGCTGCCTACTGCTCCATGAACCGCCTAAACTGTCTAAACTGTTTTTCTTCATATATATGTATCTTAACCTCGAGTGAGAATCTTTGCTTCACTGCTTATAATCTTAATGCAATTATTTATTCATTTTGTTTTGTTTTGTTGTTTTCAATTCAAATTAGGTTTGTGTACACATTTTCATTTTATACCCACTTTATTTTTTTGCGTTCTTTTTTTCTTTTTGCTCAAACCAACCTCACTGTCATGCAATTACAGTCATCATTTGTTATTTTCTCTTGAAAACCAATAAATTTAAAAAAAAATGCATGAAATTACTTACTCTCATATTCTAAATAAGAACACATTTTATCCCCAGGTTTAACTGTCTAAATGTAAGTAAATAATCTGACATGTGACATGCTTGCACAGAGACCCATGTGGCTGTTTTTCTGGTGAAGGTGGGCTGAAACCACACAGCTGCACCCCTGAATTTGCAGCCTCCCGCCTCCAAGATATCCTGATTGGTTACTTCAAATCTATAAGCTGGGAACGTAGCAGAGCTCGTCTTTTCAGTGTAGGGGTTTAAAGTCAGACCCATATTATAGCTACTGTACATATTAGTTTGTATAGAATATATTTTCATATTACAAATTACATGCATTTTATGTGAATTTTCTAATGATGTGCCTATCTCTGGCTCTCACAATATCAGGCAATATCAGGTTTTCACTACACTGTAACAATATTATGGCAGTAAAAAAACAAAAACCTAATGTGAATCTAAAAAAATGTTTTCATGTTTGAAACACACAATAATTACTTGATAATTTTATTTATTCATTTATTGTGTTTATCTGTTTATTACCTGGGACAGTTCACCCAAAACTTAAAAATATATATTTTCCACCAGGCCTGTAATACTATTCATCCATCGAGACCGTTTTGGTGTGAGTTGCAAAGTTTTGGAGATATCGGCCGAGGAGATGTCTTCCTGCTCTGCTTTATAATGGCACTTGGATTCTGGTCCTCAAAACAGCAAAAAATACATTTGAAAAACTCAAGAGCTGTGTCTCTTTCTAAAAAATCATGACCTGGTTACTCAAGACAATCCACAGTACCTTGTTGTGAGCAGTAAAGTAGTCACAAATGAAACGAAGGGCAGAAATCTCTACGGCCAATACCTCCAAAACTCTGCAAATCACACCAAAACAATCTAAATGGATAAAGAGCGCTACAGGCCTGAGGAAAAATCTGTATTTTTAATTTGGGGGTGAACCATCTCTTTAATTATGGTGTCTCTTTTGTGTGTTAGATTCATGTACCCTCACCAAACTAGATGGATTTTTATTGGAATTAAAAAAAAAAAAAAAAAACGGTTTACTTGTGTAACACATGGGGTTTTTGGGTGGAAATTCCAGAATTATAATTTTTTACTTAATATTCTTCCCACAAATTACTTTTAAATCTATATTAGTTCATTCACATCAAAAGCAACAGCTCTTGGGTTTGTATTTCAACTGATATTTAAAATGAAATTACACAAAGGACACTTTATATGACTGACTTTGATGAACAAATAGCACAAACACACATCCTTCATAACACATTTATGACGGTACAAAACTGCTCTGTCACTTATTCTACACAAGGTCATAGAGGGGGAGTTGCGTAGCTCTGTTTGCCTACAGAGAACATCACGAGAAAACATGTTTTCTCTATGACTTGCACCGTGCGCAGTGCCAGCAGCTGTCAGTGACACTGCCAGTGTTACTGAGCGTTCAATGTGCCAGTACACACCAGGACACGGCGAGGTTGAAGTCCTCAGGTGAATGAAGCCTTAATTGCTCAATAATCTGCTGCTCGCACTTTCTGCTGTTGAAGTAATAACGGGAAAAACACTCAGACAACACGTTTTCTCTCCACATTAAACCTGATCTTCACTTATACTTTTAAAATGTTATTATTCTGTAATTGTCTCAAAAATAAATGGCAATATTAATACACATACGTCCAGATAGTTTTGTAAGAAGTGCACTTCAGTGCTGTATTTTTTATCAGCTGGACGATTTTGCAGTCATCTAAGGCTGCACATAAATTATTTTAATTGTCTGCTGATTCTTTTCCCAATCAGCTGACAAAACATAAATAATATATCAGAAAATAGTCTAATTTACCCATTTTAATTTATCAGAAAGTAACATCTTCAAATTGCTTGTTTTGTCAAGCAAACATAGGGTCAAACAGACCATCCCAAGATTTCAAACTGACAGATTCAGGATATCAACAGTCCTGTATATGTGCAGACAAAATGACTGATTTTAGATTTTAGATTTGTAATATGAGATATGATATTTTAACTTAGATAAGTGGACATTTAATTTAGACTCTATTTAAAAGTTGTAGTTAATTTTAAATTTACTTTTTAGCATTGAAGTTTCATTGTAACTGGAAAATGATTTATTGTTTTTAATAACAGTTATATTTAGGAACTGCTATAATGCTGAAAGGTCAGTCAACTAACTAAATTAATACTATTAAATTAGTATTACACCTCATTCATTCACAACTCTCTCTTTTACTCTCTTTCTTGCTTATTCTCAATCGGCTGTTTATGGGTGTTCACTTTTCAGTCAACCAACCAGATGTAGCCGTCGTCTCCATCAGCCAATCATGTCGCTGCCGACAAACTTTCAAATCTGTTCTCCTCTCTGCTGCTGTCAGCTGTCATTTCAGTGCGGAGTCGTTGCGACCCTCCTCCACCCCGTTCACCTCCAGTTCTTCATATCCATGACCCAGGTTGAGCTAATCAGAGGTTCATTCCTCATTACATCCAGTTTTTTAGTCATCCCTTCATCACCACCAGTGTCTAGACTCCATCGGGGGGTTTCTTACATTGATCATGGCTTCACTACCCCTTTAGTCATGATGACATCACGATGGGGTCTGATCACCAAAGACTTTCCACATTTCTCATCCAGACTGTGCACAGGTCAATAAAATATATTTTGTACACTCAGAATGAAGTCTCTCCTGAATAAAGTAGTAGTTAGTAGCAGTTGAAAAGTAGTTTGAAGTTCTTTTTCTTCCCTTATACCATGAGTGGCACCGGCGTTACGGCGCATTACCACCAGATTTTATTTATCTGGTTAGGTTTAGGCACGATACAACACAACACGACACAACAGGTTACATATGATACAGTATGATATGATATGATACTATATGACATGACACGTTGCGATATGATACAGTGTGATATGTAACAGTACGATAGGTATGGTATGGTATGATATAATACAATACGATGGTACAATATGATATGATGCAGTACGATACAATACAATACAACACAATACGATACGATATGGTACACTATGATACAGTACGATATGATACAATACGATATGATACAGCACAATAGAATATGATATGATACAATACAATATGATAAAGTACGATATGATACGATACAATACAATACGATATGGTACAGTACGGTACTATATGATATGGTATAGTATGGTGCAATACAATACGGTAGGATACGGTACGGTACGGTGCGATATGGTACAGTACAGGAAACTATGATACAGGGGAAACTGAGTGCAACCACACACATAGGATGGAAATATGGTGACCAGGTGTCCCACTTTATGTGGAACTGCACAGCATTTTTATTCCTCGTCCCACATCCCAAATATTGGGACTACATCCCACATATCGATTGGCTCTAGTTTTCAAAAGTCAAGTCAAGTGCAGCTAACCTGCCACAAGTTTCTTTACCCTGTGGAAACTTGCAGGGCACCGCAAAGTCCTGAGCTATGCAGATTTAGGCAGAATATGATGGAAACGACCACGAAGAAAAGGCAATTCGACTACAACAAAGACTGGGAAACTTCTTTTCTATTGTTTATTGAGCGCTACTGAATCAACCACAGGGACAAGCACTGAGATGTTATGAGCTCAGGGCTAGAATAGGAATGTTTATTTTTTAATATCAAACTTTCAGGCTACCTCACAGCAATGGTACCGTGTCACACATTGTCCTACACAAACATCCTCTTTGTCCCACATTTGGGTTTTGTGATCTGGTCACTATAGCAAGTAAGCAGAAAAATATTTACACATCTCAAGGCAGTACAACAAAGGGAAGAACACAGCACCATAATAAATAGTGTGATAATCAACAAGACTGTATATGTTAGTGGTTGTACGTGACATTAACAGTAGAGACACCAACATTGCCACAGTCCTCAGTGCAACCACCACCATCAACATCAGATCATTATCGTCATCATCAACTGTTTGAGTCAGCGACAATGTTCATTAAAAACTTCAACACCGCAGGTTCAAAGGACTTCCTGAACAAACAGACTTCTGCCAGGTTTATGGAAACATTGAGGTTTTGGTGCAAATGACTACTTCATTAAGGTTAGGGGACCTTTATCATCATCGCTACAATGATTAATACTTGTTTAATGTATCTTGGTCATGTTTTTTTAAAGAAACAATGTTGTCTGTCAGTTGGAAACTGAAACGTCTTCTCAGTCTTCTCCACGAGAAGATTGACTCCACCCTCATGCCCATCTGTACGATAAATATGAAGTTACTGCCAGCAACAGGTTAGCTTAGCTTAGCATAAAGACTGGAAACAGAGGGAAACAGCTAGCCTGGTTCTGTCTGAATTTAACAAAATCTGCCAGCACCTCTAATCAATACTGCGTATCTCGTTTGTTTGTTTAATCTGTACAAAAACCAAAGGAAGAGACTGTGCCTGATTGAGACATTGTCCTGCGGACAAGTTGCGTAAAACAGCAACTTTTTATTTTATCAACTTTTGCACAGAGTAAACAAACAAAATATACTGAACTTGTTAACTACACTATAAAAATGAAAACACTGAGAAAACTTCAAACGTTTTTTGACCCTGGAACTAAAACTCTTAAGTTTTGAAAAAAAAGAAAAAACTCATAGTAGTAAAAGTGAATCATGGTTCATAATTCAATTTTTTCAATTTTTTCAATCCCCAAATAATGACAAATCAGAATCACAGCTTACTGTGAACAATTTTGGGGGGAGTTTCTAAAACTCAAAGATTCTAATTTATCTAAAGAAGAAAAGTAAATGATCTCAACAAAAGATTATAGGTCTGCAAAACTTTGTTTAGAAGATTTCAAAACTTTCAAAAGAATTTGACTCAAAAATCAAAGTGTATTTTCCCAAATTTTGCCCCATACTGTATAAAGTTAGAATAATAAATTGACAAAAATAGTATATCTGTTTCTAGAGCTGCCTCATATCATGTAATTCCATATGTCACACAGCATGACCTGAATCTAAGAAAGACAGAGCAAATGAACAAATGTGTATGATGTGTGGGTGGTGTGGGTTTTTTTTTCTTTCTTTTTTTTTTTGTGGGAGGGTGCGGGAAGTGATTGATGTCTGTGGTGTTACACCCGGGGCAGCTTTCACGAACTCCCTAATATGCAGCAAACATCAGTGAAGGTTCAAGGTTGTTCTGATGCCACCCGAGAGTCTGCGAATGAGCACTTTTACAGGGTAACAACACGGGGCCCCTGCACATGTTATTTAAGTCATGCCAGCTCTGAGGGGGCGGTGTGTGTGTGTGTGTGATGTGTGTGAGTAATGTGTGAGTGTGTGTGTGTCTGTGTGTGTGCATGGTTAGAGTGATATCCAAGATGCTTGTTTCACCACAGGTAAACCCATCAACTCTTCTAAAGAAAAGCTGATTGATAAAATCAAATTATGAATTTACGTCAGTCAATGACAAAAAAAAATGTTGGTTTGTAGTTACTCGAGTTTGTCTTTTCCCGGAAAACAATTAAATACTATTGATGAATCATTCTTTACTCAGAGGCATAACTAAATTTTGGTCCAACGCTTTCTCGCTTATGACGCAGGAAGGCGAATACATCCATTAATCAGAGAGGGCTGGACTGTTTCTTGGGACCTCACTGAACAAAACCACAACTTAATAACTGGATTATATTTTATTGGGAAAATATTTTCTGGTTTCTCCTCATCGGGCTCAACTTCAACTCTCGGTTATTTAATCCAGAGATTTGTGATGGACAGATAATGCTAGCTGTAGCAGCTTACTTGTTGCTAAAGTGGCTAATCATGATTGTTAGCTATCACTGGCCAGCAACCTAGCTGGGCTCAGCAGCCTCCCAGAGAACACAATCAGTCACCTGGACAGGTTACATCGCTGGCTAATGCAGCTAACCATGTTCAGCCTCCGAGGCGGACAGGGAATACAGTACGGACACCGTTTACAGGTTTCCTGATGGAAAGATAGCTCCACTTGTTGCTAAAGTAGCTTAGCTAACCGCTAAGTGCTGTTAGCTTGGTTATCCATTACTCAGCCAAACCAAGCAAGAGAACCACCTCGCTAGGCCACTGTAGCCTGTTGTCAAACTGGCCTGTGTTGGTCTTTGAGGCTGTTTTGGTCCTGTTCACTCTCAGCTCTCAGTCAGCCAGTGTGACCGCTCTCCATCCTAATGACTTTTCTACAGGGCGACATGCACAGTTTGGAAAATCCGAATTTGAATTTACCATTAGAGATCACATCGAAAGAGCTGGACACCTTTTAATTGTATGTTTCTGAGGATTAACATGTATGAGAGGACTGTTAAAGTTTCTGTGCAACAGCTAGCGGAGTGCTTATTGCTGCGTGTTTTGATGGGACGTGTTACATTGACCGGCTTCCAGTGACGACAGCTGGTCCGGGACCGAAACAGCCTCCCAGACCAACAGAGGCCAGTTAGACAACAGAGAATAGTCTACATCCTCAAACTGTGGTAGAAGTACCACAGTTTGAAAACTTGAGCTCCCTCTAGTGGTACACTGGGGAATCTCCTTAAATTTAGAAAAAAAATGAAATCAATTTAAATAAAAAACTATTAGATCACTGAAATGTAAGTTAAAATAAGTTTTGTCTGCCCTTTCATATTTTTGTTTCAATATCAGCGTGCTATGTAGTCTACATTAATGCACCTCATGTTAATCATTAATTATTAGTTACGAGTGAAACTGATATGGCAGTAAGTCACTGCTTTACTGTGAAGACAAGGTGGCTGTGGCTGACATAATGTAATCAAATCATGTGCTCATAAGAATAAACCTGCCTCCTGCATGAACTGTCCATAGCTGAATAGAGTAGACCTACACTACTGTATTTTACCATCAGTCATAATAATGGTGGTACCTGGAGAACCTTATATTTTCTGAGATGGCTCGTCAGTTTGGTCTACAGTATCGAGGTGGTTTCCCAAGCCAATGGTAGTTAGCAGTTAGCTAACTTACTTTAGCTAGCAGTTACAATTAGCATCTTTAGCAACAACTAAGCTAAAGCTATCTGGTTATCAGGAAAGTTCTGTACCGAGAACTGAAGCCGACCAGTCGGAGGACCTCAGTTTCCAACCAAATGAGTGAATAAAGTTAGAAAGTTGTCCGCTCCAGAGAAGAGATATATTCTTTTTCCGTGCTCCGCTGTGTCATAAGTAAAAAAGTGTTTCATTGGACACAAATTCACAAATGCCCTCAAGTAACAGTTTTCAATAATTTACCAGATAAAGACAAATTCTTAAAGATTAAAAATACACGAGAATATCCACAAAATGACTTTCTGGTCATTGTTGGACAGTTACTAATGTATAAGTAGCGGTGTAGCGCAATAGATTAAAGTTATTGCGGGAACTTTTCTGCGATAATGAAGCAGCAACCAGAAAATGTAAAACTAAGTTATTCTGTATAGAGAGACATAGTCATGCCCCTTCTGGTGTGCCCCATGGGACCTTATTTTGAAAAAATATGATCTGTAGTCTATGGCGAGAGACCATGATTTTTTGTTCCCACTTTGAACTGTTTCATGAATTTCACAAGTGATGTTTGTCAATTTAAAAGATAACTTTACAAGTCAAGAAAGTCACCTTTTGTCCTATATAAAATTAGTTGTCTCGCATATTTTTTCCAAAGCAACATTCCATGGGACACACACACACACAAAGCAGCGTGACTTTGCCTCTTTATTCTGTTTTTAGATTGTTTTTAAAAGACATATACTTATGTACAATTATAATAAACACTCAAAAAGAGAATTGCACTGAATTGCCCAGTTACCCCCCTTCACCCCTTTACAAAGAACACACACTCCAAAACACCAACAAAGCAACACAACACACACACACACACACACACACACACACACACACACACACACACACACACTGCAATCTGTCAAATATTTGCCCACGGTGCATTAGTGTGGCAGTAGTATTTGCTCTGCCAAAGTTTCGGTTCTTCCAATCGCGGCTCCGCTCTCAAACGGTTCAAGCGAACCGCGTCACCTCCGATGTGGCCTGTGTGTTTATTTATAAAGCGAGGGGGGGCCGGGGCACTTCCTCGGTCTCTCTGGGGTCATACGATCCTCCCAATGTCGATCCATAAATGAATGGTGGGCTCGACGGCCACACCATGCAGCACCGCTCCCTGATTGGTTCAGTGCGCGGCAGGAATAAACACTCTCGGGGTATATATATTAGTGTGAAGGTGTGACACTTCCAAGAAACGAGAACCCCCCCAAGATAATAAAGAAGAGCTGCTGGTAAACACTAGATTACTCCTCTTTGTTTCCCTTTTTAAAAAAACACAAATCTACAGATTTGAGGATGAGGGCGCAGATCCAAAAAGTTCCTCAGATCGTGGAGCTGCTGAAGAAGAAGTCTGTGGGGCTGCAGCACTTCAAACCAACATCTTCAGTGTGCGTCCTGGAGGAGAAGGATGCTGTGGAGGCTGCGCGCTGCCCTCATGCTGCCTCCAGAGCGCACAGCCTGGACGCGATCCCGGGACCCACCAACTGGCCCCTGGTCGGCAGTCTGATTGAACTTCTCCGCAAAGGAGGACTGACAAGACAGCATGAGGCACTGGTACAGTAAAATTTATAACTTTTTCTCTAGTTGTCTGTTTTTTTTTTTAAGTATAATACAGCCCGTTTTTAACCGCTTTTAAACGAATAAACCCATAAACATGTGAATTCAACATGTTCATTGTGTTTTAATTCCCGATTAAACCTCTTTTCTAGGTTGACTATCATAAGAAATTCGGCAAGATTTTCCGCTTGAAGCTGGGCTCTTTTGAGTCGGTGCACATCGGCGCACCTTGCTTGCTGGAGGCGCTCTACAGGAAGGAGGGCAGTTACCCTCAGAGACTGGAGATCAAACCCTGGACAGCATACAGAGACCTGAGGGACGAGGCGTACGGACTCCTCATCCTGTAAGTAGGCTTCCCATCTCTACTTTATTCGTACAGAAAATGTCCACAGCTCGTCTCGGACGCAGCTTAGAGCACAAGAAAAGCACAAGGCACGTTTTTTTTTTTTTTTTTTAATATGAAAAAAACTGCTGATTTGCAGGGAGGGGAAAGACTGGCAGAGAGTGAGGAGCGCTTTTCAGCAGAAACTCATGAAACCGACAGAAGTGGTGAAGCTCGATCGCAAAATAAATGAGGTAAGGTTCATAAAATATCAGTTTATGTTTGCAGCGTTTTATATTGGGTTATTTATGGTCCATGACTGATAGTTTTTCTTTGTGAACGCAGGTGTTGGTGGACTTCGTTGGCAGAATTGGAAAAATGAACGTCGGTGGAAAGATTGAAGACTTGTACTTCGAGCTGAACAAATGGTCGTTTGAGAGTAAGTTCAGCTGTGTTTTTGTTCAGTTATTCATTAAAGCGGCAAGTGAGGATTAATCTCATTATTAATTAACTGGCTGATTATTTTCTTTATCTATTGTGTAGTTCATGAAATGACTAAAAGAGAGGATCACAATAGTCCTTAAATGTCTTTGAATCAGGGCTGCATGATTAGTCAATCAGCGATTAGTGGTAAGCTCCTAAACTAATTGCTAACTCTTTTGATAATCAATTAATCATTTTTAGTAATTTTTTTTAGAAAAAAGGTGCGAATTCTCTGATTCCAGCCTCTTAAATGTAAATATTTTTAAGCAACATATCTTTGGGTTGTGGACAAAAGAAGACATTTGAAGATGCCATCTTCGGCTTTTGGAAACAGTGATAAACATTTTCACAATTTTCTGATATTTTAAGGACCAAACAACTACTGCCCTACTTCAAATGTCTTGTTTTGTTCAACCAGCAGCCCCAAACCCAAAGATATCCAGTTTTATGTCACTTAAGACACATAAAAGTAGGTGAAAGTTGGGTATTTCTTATTTGAAAAATGACTCATATTAATGGCAAATTAATATTCTCTTCAATCAACTAATCGTTTGAACTCTGTAAGTCATTATTTTGTTTGTCCAAAGCGTTTGGATGTATAAGAACAACAGTACAAACAGTTTTTATACATGTTATTAAATATGTAGATAAAAATATTACACTGAAAATGATATTAGTCTTTTCATATTTAAATGTATAATTCAGTGTGTCATATTTATATGACGATTTATATGTTTATATATTCTTGTTTCTTTGATATTTATTTGCTGTTAAGTGCAGTGGATTGCTGCCACGCCAAATATCATTGTGATTGATACGCAATGACAATAAAAGCATCTACTCTAATCTAAAAAGAAATGTCTTTATGAAACTCTATATATGTTTACTTCTGAATCTCATTCTTTACTTTTCTGTGTCATTCAGCCATCTGTCTCGTCCTCTACGACAAGAGATTTGGTCTCCTCCAAGAGAAAGTCAACGAGGAAGCCATGAACTTCATCACAGCTGTGAAAACAGTGAGTACACCTCAGGTTATTCCACTCAGTGTGTCCTGTAGCAGGGAGGACACCTGGGATGATCTGTGTAGAAACATCGCAGTTCATCAGGTTCATCAGCTGAACTGCAGCCATGGATGCAGCAGTTCAGTATCTGACTTGACACTCTCACTATATTTACTGGGATTTACTGGGGCAAACCAATACCATCAAGTCACAGTCAAGAGATGATAAGTGAAGGCTCACAAAGGTCTCACAGGCCAGCGGGTGCAAGAAAAACAAAAAAAACAGATCTTTGAAGAGGATTGCATCAAAGATTTTCAGTGGGGTGATGATTATCAGATCTAATCCTCTTTTCTCCTTTTGTCTGCTCTCTTTGTCTTTCTTCTTAGATGATGAGCACATTCGGCATGATGATGGTCACACCGGTGGAGCTTCACAAGAGCCTGAACACCAAAACGTGGCAGGACCACACCGCAGCATGGGACCGCATTTTCAGCACAGGTACAAACATTTATACTACGCTACAAAATACAGCACTAATGCACAAGTTCTAAGACTTAGCATGACTTAGTGTCTCAAAAAATTGAGTTAGTATCTCAAAATATGGTCACACTGGTGGAGCTCCACCAGATCCTCAACATCAAAACATGGCAGGACCACACTGCAGCGTGGGACTGCATTTTCAGCACAGGCACAAACATGTATATTCCACTTCAAAATACAGAACCAGTGCACACATTCTGGTATGATGTGTGTCTCCACTTCTGTGAACCAGTTTGAGCTCGTTTCCAGTCAGGTGATAGATAGAGAAGAACAGAAGGAGGGTGGATTTGAACCGGGTGCCTCTGTGTTTTTTGTGTACTTGGTACTCTGAGTAAATGGCAGCCAGAGTTGTAGTAAACCGCATGACCTAAGGGGGAGAAATCTGCCAAATATTTGTAGTAGCAGGAGGCTGGACGGGGCACAGAGGGAGGAGGAAGATGATGCTGGTTGTGCTGTTTATTTGGATGTAGCTCATTACGACCTCTCACAAAAAACACACATAAACACACACTTTCCAGACATTCAGTGGCACAGCTTCACAAGGAAAAAGTCCTTATAGGCTGTGTGAGCGGGAGTGAGGTAGTTTGAATATTTGTTTAGAGTATTTTTAACACCAGTAAACCCTCCTGTGTCATGTGTTTTAAATGACGCTCTGCTCTTACACGCTCATGGCTCACATGAGCAGTCAGGGATCAAACATCTGGAACAGCTGTAAAGCCATAGAGAGGTCCCACCGGTGCCTCACATGATTCAGATCATATGGATATAATGTCATGTAAGGACAAAAGATCAGTTTTCTCACAGTATTTTCTATGTTGTATTCGAATTAATGAAAGACATAAATCATACAGAGCATAGGTATGGGGGGGGTGCCTTTGTCACAGCTGAAGGATACAGCTAAGTGGCCTGGACCTTAATGTGTATGTGTGATCACATCTTTACATCTTTGTGTTTCCTCAGCCAAAGTCTACATCGACAAGAAGTTGAAGAGGAACGCCAACAGAGATCCTGATGACTTAATCGGTGACATCTTACATCAGAGCTGTTTGTCTAAGAAGGAGCTGTACGCAGCCATCACAGAGCTACAGATCGGAGGAGTTGAAACAGTGAGTGACATTTTGTACTACAGAGACACACATTTTATTGACTGGAGTAGATTGATGTTTTTGGGAAATACGCTAGCTGTATTGGTGAGAGTTAGATGAGAAGATTGATACCACACTTGTATAGGTCCATGCAATATGAGGCTACAGCCAGTTAGCTTAGCTTAGCATAAAAACTGGAAATAGAGGAAGAAGTTAGCCTGGCTTGGCCTTAAGGTAACAAAATCCTCCTACCAGCACCTCTCAGACTCACAGGTTATTTCTTATTTGTTTCATCAGTACAAAATCTGAAATGTAAAAACTTCAGCTTGTAGTTTTATGGTTATGTGCCTGACTATTTTTTGGCTGGGAGCAGTGACTTACAAGAGTTTCTGTTGGTTGTTTGGAAATCTCACAGTGATAACAAGACTGTAACTACAAAGAAAACCTGATACTTTTACTTTTCAGTTTTTGCTGGGATTAAACAAGTAAGATATAACATCTCAGCCAAGAAATTACCCAGCATATAAACCCTCATAAAACAGCAACTTATTGGTTTTGTACAAGTTCTTAAAAATTAGACAAAAAGTGTTAGCCAGGCTAGCAGTTCCCCCTATTTCCAATGTTTATGCTAAGATGACTAGTTGCTAGCTGTAGCCTAATACTTGAAGGTATAATAAGTAACAAGTAAAAGTTAAAAAGAAATTAGATAAAACATGTTAGCCAAACTATCTGTTTCCCCTTTGTTTTCCCAGTGTTCATGCTAAGCTAAGCTAACTAGCTGATAGCCTAGCAACATTTCCACTCCCATGATCCCCTGCTACTTTGGGGCATCATCCAACTACTTCTTTTGTCATTGTGTCTTTATTGTGGCATTTAAAAAAAAGATAAAATGTGATAATTAGTCAGTTTTAGCAGCTGCTTGTAGAAGATTTTTTTTAACTTTAGACAAAGCCAGGCTAGTTGTTTCCCCTTGTTTCCAGTGTTTATGCTAAGCTAAGCCAATTAGCGTCTAGGTATCAATCTTCTCATCTAACTCTCAGCAAGAAAGCAAATAAACTTATTTAACCAAATGTAAAACTCTTCCTTTAAATCTATTTCTGCTTATTCCTGGTTTTTGTTAATGTATACCTTATGCTTTTAAAGAAAATAGATTATCACACACAGCTGCAGCACAACATGTTTTACCTTTTGCCTATTTTCCTTTGAGCAGGGAAAGAAAAAAAACTATTCGGCCTCTAAGACAAACAGGTGCTGCAGTTACAGTGCTTCAAAGCGGAAAATGAATGTGGTGTGAATGTAAATGAGGAGCCTTTGAGGAAGCCCTCAGACATTCCTCAGCTCCTTTCAGGACCCCTCTCAGAAATGCACTTGGAGTGGCTGCCTCACTAAGTGACATCTCTTCTCTCCTTCTCTCGCCGTGTTTACGTTTCTCAGACTGCCAACAGTATGCTGTGGGCTATTTTCAACCTGTCACGTAACCCCGGCGCCCAGAGGAAGCTGCTGGAGGAGATTAGAGAGGTGGTGGCTCCCGACCAGGATCCGTGTGGAGAGCACATCAAGAGCATGCCCTACCTCAAAGCCTGCCTCAAGGAGTCTATGAGGTACAGTACAACAGGGTCAGCTGAGGAAAGCTCCCGGCTGCTACTACAGTTACAGCTGTTATGTGTCCAGCACATGATCAAGCAGGGCTGGCATTAGGAATTTGGTGGAGCTAAACAAGATTTTGTTCATGGCCCCAAAGAACTCACACTGCAACCCCCAAATGGCACCAGACACATGCTTCGCATATTAGCTAAGTTACCAACCAATGTTTTCTTGCAACATTAAACGCATTTTTTGATTTTCGATTAATTAAACTGAGCATAGCCGGACACACACACACACACACACACAAAAAAAACCTGGCTAGAAAGTAGTGAATGTATTATTAATTTTTAGCTGAAATGTTTTTCTTTACAACCAAATTTTTTTCATGGCATTTGTTTGCTAGCTAACCCGTGTTACCATGGCTACACACAGAGTTATTAAAGAGACAGAGTGTTCTATTTTTTGAGCGCTTGCTCAGTTTTTTGAGGGCATAGAGGCCAAATGCCAGGATGAGGCCTTCAAATAAAATAATGATTTTAACACTGCGGAAATAATGAATTTAATTTAAGGGTTAAGGATGATTTCATTTTTATGTATATAACTTTTTTTATGCTGTCCCAAAATAATAATAATAATAATGAGTTAGTATGTCAAAATAATGACTTTGTAACTCAAAATATTTATTTAGTATCTCAAAATGTTTAAATTTTATTGACTTATTATCTAAGTCATTATTTTGCAAAGGCTCTTAATTACTTTGAGTTATTTGTTCTATTTTTTAGCTAATTTTTTGTTAAAGTTTCTCATTTCTTTCAGATACTAAGTCATTATTTTGATTACGGTTTTTTTTTAGATACTATGGCATTATTTGATAAAGTTTCTCATTATTCTGAGATAGTTTCTCATTAGAATGACATATACTATCTTCTTTTTTAATCACATTGGCGGCAACGTGCTTCTGTAGGGAGAAACAGCACATGGACAGCAGCACATTACACAAAGTCCAATGCACAATACAACACAACAGAGACTCCAGTCTGCAGGTGTAAACCACAGAATTGTAGAGTAACATTCAGGCTTCATGATCAAAGAAAGTTTATGGCACGTCGACATTTCCGTATTGTCATGCTGCCTTTCTCACGCTCGTCCTCGTGAGCACTTCCTTTCTGTCTCACTCTCTCTGCAGCGAGTGTGCATCACACTTAAATTGAAGTCTCCCAGTGGTTCATAAGAGCGAGCAACACAGAAAGTCACATTGATCGTGTCCAAAAGTAACATACATTCAGTGTTTATGCCAGCGGCTGGCCCTGTGATTAAGTTAAATGGTTGTAGCTGTACAGAACACGATACAAGATCTACCACAAAATTAGATTTATCTAAACTGTCCTCCTGCCCTTTCAAGTCAGACTCTCTGGCTGCATCATGATTTCACCGAGTACCACGGAGATTAAGAGGCAAAACTCACACACATGACTGGCTCAAAAACAAGCTTCATGAGATATGGTGGCATGACTAGCAACAGCCAGACGTCCCAGCTTAAAATCCACCGTGTGGTCACGTTCAAATCACTTCCTTACCCTTATACGGTCCACTTTCTCCCTTCTTCTCGTGCAGTCACAAGTTGTCTAACATGTTATTTAAGGCTAATACCATAACCACATCACCCAGGGAATGTATACGACCTCTGACTGGAGATTATATCTCACCTAATTTGGCACCATGGAACAACATTGGAGTATGTTTAGCTCCTGTTAAACAGCTTAGATATGTGTGTCATGCTACAATATAGCTTCACTGAGGCCATATTCTCATACTCTTTTCTCAAATTCTTACAGGTTATCGCCATCAGTCCCATTCACCAGCAGGACCCTGGACAAAGACACTGTGTTGGGAGATTATGCCATTCCCAAAGGGGTAAGTGGCTTAGTTCTTGTTACCATACACTTGACAAGAGCAGATTACATTCTTGTATTAATTTACATTTGACTGTCTGAGTGAAACGTGTTGGAAAACCCGCTCCCATACTGTACAAAGTCTAAATGGAGCAACTGTAATACAGTAGCATTTGCAATTCAGCAAATTGCATGGAAGGATCAGATTTACAGTAACAAGGTCTTTATTGGACTTTCTAATCTACTGTACTATTTAATTTAATCGCTTTCTCTTTGACAAGGAGTGAAAAATCTGCTACCTGAGACTTTTAAGTGACAGCTATAAAACTGCGAAAGACAGTTTAAATTGTTATTTTCATTCATTCACAGACAGTTTTAATGATAAACAGCCATGCACTGGGCTCCAACGAGGAGTACTTCGACGACGGGAAGCAGTTCAAACCTGAGCGCTGGCTGCGGGAGAATGGCACCATCAACCCCTTTGCCCACGTTCCCTTTGGCATCGGAAAGAGGATGTGTATCGGCCGACGGCTGGCAGAGCTGCAGCTGCAGCTGGCCATGTGCTGGGTAAGTTCAGCTCAGTGCATACGCTCAATGAGATCACGATCACATGAACTCAGTGCGCGAGTCATGGGTGGGTTCAAACTAGGACTCATAAAATACCGGAGCACCCAAAGATTCTTTTTGATGTTTCTGTCACATGACTTTTTTCAGGCTTTAATTGACTGATCAAATCTTTCTTACAGTTGGTCAGAGACTACGAGATCGTGGCAACAGATAATGAACCGCTCGACGTGATCCATTCAGGACTTCTGGTTCCCAACAGAGAGCTGCCTGTTGCCTTCATCCGGAGATGAGGTGAGAAGAAAACTTGGATTTTTGCTTATTTGAAACAAACGTTTGACATTGTGGGACATTTTATTCCTTTTTTGCCAAGAGTTAGATGAGAAGATCAATACCACTCTCATGTCTGTCCATAAAATAAATAAGTTAGCTTAGCTTAGCACAAAGACTAGAAACAGGGGGGAAACTGCTAGCCTGGCTGTGCCAAATGGTAATAAAATCCACCTACCCGCACCTCTAAAGCTCGCTTATTGATATATATCTTATTTGTTTAATCAGTACAAAAGCAAAATGCAAAACTTCTTCTTTGCTCTGAGCATTTACCAGGCAACCAGCCTAGACTCCAAGAAGTGACTGGTTACAGCCAAGAAAAAGTCTGCTACATAAAAGGAAGTTAAACTCACTTTTCCTAAGTCCCACATCTTTTCACTCTGTTCCAATAACAGTCAAACAAGCTCGGTACCCAGCAGAACCTCACTCAGCTCTCTCCTTTCCTGTTTACTTTGATATGCTATATCCTAGGCTTGTCTACGTTGAAAAGAAAAACAACACTTCTCATTCATTTTTTCTGTATTCTTTATATGAAATGTTTCAGATTATATCAACAGTGCGCAAAGCTGTCATCAAAGCAAAAGGCGGCTACTTTGACAAATCCAAAATATCAAAGAGCAAACTTGTATTTTGACAGATGCGTAAGAGAAGACCATAGGTTGACAACAATGTTATCAGATCTTTGATTGCCAGTGCAGAAGACAATATGCCAGAGGTTGTTTTATGTATATATATATATATATACATATATATGTAAATTAGATTTATAAAAAGCTTGTTAGCTATTTTGCCTTGTTTTAAGTTTTGTTTTACTACATAATTCCATATTTCATAGCTTTGATGTCTCCAGTATCAATCTACAATGTAGAAAAATTGTAAAATTGAAGAAAAAACATTGAATGCATCCAAACTTTGGACTGGTCCTGTATAGTCGTATCTTAAATTAGCAAATGTTAGTGAAGCACTAGCTAACTATTTACCTTATCTAAATCAATCATGAGCTAGATAATTACATCTGATAGCAAATGCTCACCAAATACTCTATATCAATTGTTATCTAGATAGTAACATCTAACTAGCTAGCTAGCTAGCATTAATTGCAGCTAGCTTGCTTGCTAGCTAACAATTAGTGGATAATAGACTAGCTAGCTAGTTAGATAGAGTTTTGCTAATACTAACTAACTAATTATGTGCTTATATAAATGTTGCTTTTATAGGTCCTTCAGCTACATCTTTTAAGCTGGTTTAAGCTCATTGCATATATCTAAGCACAGGAAATAAAATACCCCCCTGGTCTTTATGCTAAGCTAAGCTAGCAACCTGCTAGCTGTAGCTTCATATTTACATACTGACATGAGAGTTGTGTCAATCTCCTTATCTCACTCTCCACCAGAGAAGGAATGTCAAATATCAAACTATTTCCTTATGTCTGCTTTTAGTTGTTTCTGTGAAATTTGACTTTAATTCAACTTTCTCATTCACTGTAACTACAAAAGGACATGATGACTGTGGCATTCACACTAATGAATTATTTCTTCCTCCCCTGATCTCTCAGGCTCCATATTCAACTCTTCTGGACGTAGTGACAGAAAGATGATACCTCTGTTGCCATGGCCCCCGATGGTCCAGTAACTCCCTGTATTGCTGCTCTGTAAATAGAAAAGACACAGAAATAATTAATCACACCATAAATACCTCAGGCTTATTTAAAACTGTTTAAAACTTATGACTGCTAATGACTGACCAAAATACCAGTTGTTATGTAAATTGAATGTTGGACCAAGGCAGCTGTCCTCAAACCTTAATGTAATGTCCTCGCCTCAGACATGTGTATGTAAATGTCAAAATATTACTTTTTGCTTTTCCTTGTTTAATAACTTATACATATATATATAGGTCACATAAATGTTTATTTTTCATTGTGTATATAAAGTGCAATTATAATATTGTAATATTGTACATTGTTTTGTGTAGAGACATATTTTATTCACTTAAATAAATACATTAATAAATGTGTTAAAATTGTGCCTGTGTATATTTTTTCAAATTGGTTCATTAGAAAGACTTCTTGACAGCTTAAAGAACAGAGCTAAATAAGTACCGAAAAGCTTGATTAGCTAGGTGTGTGTATGTATGTTTCTCTTTTCTTTATTATACAAGCTCTGTTTTATTTATAATTTAGCCCCATAGTGGATTCAATTCATTCAACTGAATCCATGCAAAGTTAAAAAAAAACAAACAAACAAACAAAAAAATCTTGTCATGTCCCGTCCTGTTCCCTTCAAATCACAGTCCACACACATTATGACACTTTTTATATTTAAAAAACTGTTATTATGATTCCTGCTCCCGTCGACTAGTTTTCCTCCCATCCCACAGAAATCCTACAGGAAATCCAGCAGGATTCCAAAAAATTGTCACCCTCTAGTCCCGCTCCCCAGATTGAGAATCACAACTGCAGGTGATAAACTGAATCTGCAACCTGCAACATGTTTTGCTGTGATAGGTAGATACACTGTGGTAGGAAAATACTACTTTATACATAACATATAATCATAATATACAACATGATACATTCGTATTGCTGAATTACCCAACAGTTTACAAAAATAGCTTCACATCAATCAGCTAAACCATTAAATTATTGCTACACTAATGCACCAGTGGTAATAATCATATGATATATAAAACATCGTGACAGGGAACAAACCGCCACCCAGTAATAATCTTTTACTTTTGATACTTTAAACATACTACAAGGAGTTTTAACTGTTTCTTCAAACTGGGGTGTGTTGTACTGCAGGTAACACACAGACGGTACCTCAAATAACCCCACTTTTAAAAAAAAAATCCAAATTATCCCTTTGATGTCTGCCAGCGGGTCAGATTCTCCTCGAAACTAGCTAAGATGACTTACAGCATCCAGACCGGAAGAGCTTATGTTTATGTTTTCCAAAGCGCAGTTACAAAGAGTAGTATGTTAGCCAGTTAAAGAGAAGCAGGAGGATATTTTTCTTTAGATAATTTTATTTTTAAAGCCAGAGTTTGTAGTTATGGCAGTGGAGACAGTAGTGCTTTTGTGCACACTGACTCAACACATCTGGAAAGAGACGCTAGGCTGGTCCATACAGGTATCATACGTTTCAGAAAAAAAAACAAGCCTATTGAAGGACACAGGAAGTGCTATAGAGAGGGTATGAAATTACCATTGATGGGACATAAAATGCACAATCTCAAAGAGGAGTGGAGACTGTAGTGAGGATCAAACTCACAACCCCTAGTTTATAAAACTAGTAATGTAACCACTGAGCTATAGAGTCCCACATACAGACTTACACAAATGTGGGACCATGGAGGACAAAAACAATCTCAGTTTGTTTTTTCACTTTATTTAATCTATTACCTAATCTATTGGTGGGTAATCAGGGCGTGTTTTACTATGGTGACCTAATCCTACAATCTGAAAATCATGTTACACAATATCATTGTCTACTGTTATTGTATACTGATGTTTACGGGGTTACTTATGTTAAGAAAGCGAGTTATGAGGTGAGCAGCTTATACGCCATGTTACTATATTTGGAATGAAATGTGTAACTAAACTAATTAGCATAAGACAGGAAATCGAAACAGAGAGGGAATTTCAGCATTTAAATACTTTTTACTTTGCTCTTTGACCATTCATATAATTTAAAGATCCGGTGTTTAAGATTTAAAGGGATTTATTGGCAGAATATGGCAGAAATGGAATTTTACATCGATGTATAATCACCTGAATATACTGTAAGAATCTTGATTTTTTACCTCTGAATGGGAGTTTTGTGTCTGGTAGTTTCTTCTTTGAAAGATATGTAACGTGGGATCATGGGAGTTGTTGTTTTCATAGTTAACCAACCGCATTTGTCTAAACTCTATCTGACATGACTCAGGCAGAAGTCATGTTCATGGACGAGGTCATGTACTAATGTTTAATTCTTGTTGCGTTTGGTCACGTTCGTGACTCTTCACTCTCTGACAAATCTGACATATCCCTTGGTTTCCTGCAAGTTATAGAAAAGCACCATTATCTTGAATAAATTACGGATTTCATGTTCGTTATTTTAAAGGCTCTTCTCTAGACGGACATTAGCAGTAGCTAAAAATGCTATGGTGCTTTGCATTGGATAATTGCTGCACAGTTCTCTCTATATATTGTATCTGTCCCTATCAAATAAACATTAAAAAAATTAAGTACACAACTCAACAAAATATAGAACACTGGCCTATTGTTTTTAGTCATTTTAATGTGGAAATAATACATATTATAGCTTTCAGTGCTACAAGGTTTATACAACAAGCTGTGACCAAAATGTGAATGGTGCAATTCTTTTCAAAAGAGAAAAGTAACCAAGTTCATTAATTTGCTTAAGAACAATTTGAGGTAACCTACTTGTACTTTATTGTGCATTCCCATTTTATGCTGTTATACTACATTTTTCAGTGAATCTGAATTAACCCTGTAAAGCACCACAGTCACACAACAACACAAACAAACTACCAGATCGAGGCAGCAGTCAACCAGCAACTCCCATGTCTTGCAAGATAAAATTTCTGTTTTTGCTAAAGGATTAAAATTAAAAAAACACAATGCATCTCTTGCACTCTGTGCATTGCCACTTGCACTGCCTGTAGGTAGCTACGTCCTGTGAGGCTTGAACTTTGCTTCACTTACTCATGTTGTTCTCTCATGACTAGATCCTTGCTTGTGTTGTATCAGCTCTCAGATGTATGTCGCTTTAGATAAAAGCGTCTGGTAAATTAAATTGTAAATTTTGATTGTAAAATACGTTAAGTTGCTGACCCGGTCCACAGCAGTGCGTTCTTTAGCTTCTGACACCAACGCTCCTGCTGGTTCTCCAAACTGGGGGCATGCTGACCCCATCTACCATAGGTAATACACTGACTATGGATAAGTACCTCATGCAAGCCAAACTCTTCTATTAAATAAAGGATCTCAGTATTTCTTCACCGCTGCTCGGTCTATCTCAGTCTTAAGGACAAGTGATGCTCCTCTGAGGACGGCAGTGTTCATATTTGGACAGGCGGGACTAATGCTTTGAAAGTGGCTTGAAGAGATCAAAGACATCACTTATCAGCTTCTCACATTTGTTGTCCTGACATCCCCTTCAGTTTCACGCCAATTCACACCTTGATTCATGCGACTCTGATGACTCTCACATGACTGCCATGTGCCCTAAAGACTCACATGTGACCTCAGGTGACATCAACGCGTGAACCAGTCAGAAGAGATGAAAATGCCTCCAGTCCAAGAGGCTTCAGCAGCCAGGACGAACGATGGATGAAACATCCTCGAGGTGAATAAGTTAAGATGATTTAAGATGATAAAATGTAGACACTAGACAAAAAGTAAACCAAAGTTTTTCATGTTTTCTTGTCATGTTTACATCAGTGACACATGAGTACTGTAGATCTATATTTTCATTAATAATTTGTTGGAATATCTGCAGATTTTTATTTCTTTTAAAAGGCCAGTTCAACCAAATGAGTAAAAAACATATTTTGCCTACTTCTAGTGGTATGATCATGTAAATAGTTACATTGCATTGTCACTTTACAAATACTTTTGTCTGGAGCAACTCAAGTTAAACCTACTACAAGGAGTTTTAAACTGGTTACAAAACAGTCTCGATTTAATACTGATTCTTCTATATGACCAACATAAGCAAATGAGACCATCTGCAAGAAGATTGTCTGTTTCTATACAGTTATTCTTAATGGTTGCCACCGGGTCAGACTCTCCTTGATGTCAGATGAAATGAGCCTGTCTTTACATTTTCCCAGGCAAAGTTACAGTGAATATTACATCAGCCAGTTAAAAAGAAGCAGGAAGAGATTTTTATTTAGACAATTTAGATTCATTAATTTAGTTAAGGTAAGTTTTTATCTTTTGGACGTTATATTTTGTGGTTATTACTTTTCATTAACTTTTCAACAAGCTAAAAATTTGGTAACAAGATCAACATGTCACACAGGCAAATTATTTTAATCATTTTGATAATTTGTTCAGTTGCAGGTTGAAAGGCAGACAATGTCGATTTGTATGAAGTTATTTACTATTATGATTATCATGAATATTATTATTTGCATATTGTTGAGATGAAATCGTCAGTATTGCAAATTAAATATGATCTAAATGTGAACATTCAATCAACATCTTCAGATAGCTGGTGAGAATACTTTCACTTTTGAACCTGATCTGAACATCTTTTCATCTGTGACCGCAGTTGTTTTTTTAATGTCCTTTTAACAAAAAAAAAAAAAAAAAAAAAACATCCACTGGGTAGCATCATTGGATTTTTGTTTGTATGAATTTTTCATTACAACTACTTTGTCCTTACGAAAGCTGTTTGAGGTAAGGTTTGTGAATCAGAGGTACTTACTGTTTGCATGTTGACTTTTTCTATTGAGTCCTTTAAATGTACCTTTTGACAACCATGAGGAGCTGAAGCATGATTCCATTCTTTGTAATTGTACTGAATTCCAAAGTGAAACCATAAACTTAATTTCTGGCCAGGCCCTAGTGAGGATCGAACTCACGACCCCTGGTTTACAAGACCAGTGCTCTAACCACTGAGCTATAGAGCCTCGCTAAAAGTTGGGAGTCTGTGTGAGACCGAACTGAAGTACCAGTGTGCTAACAGCTGAACAAGAGATATTTTGGTATCATCAAAATAAGACCTAAGATAAGAAAATAAGATATTATCTTAAATTCTACCTGCATGGTTATGGAAAAATACATTAAGACAATTTAATGACATATAGTTTATAGTATTATAACAATGTGGAAAGTACTGAAGGTGACTGCTCATCACCTAATGGAGCAGAGAGAGAGATTTAAAAAAAACATAACTCTGGTCTTTACATGGCTGTAAACAACAAGAGGAGAGTATGAGAAAAAATATGGTGTATGTTCATTTTAATTATCATTTTGTAAGAACTGATCCTTTACTCAAAATACAACAGCAACTGAACTTGTGTGTCAGTGTGAATTGTACAATACTGCCACTCAGTGGTCAAAAGCTGCTTGGACTTTGACTTTTTATTTTATTTCATCATTTTATTTATTGTGAGTGCAAACAACTGTCTTAAGTTATGTTTTTAAAGGTTATATTCATTTTAAAATAGATTTTGTTGAAACACAAATTAAGAGATTAGTTTAAATGTTGTTTAATTTTACACTGTATCACCAAGTTTTTACTTATCACTTAAAATTACTTGTTCAGTACATTGTTTTGCACTAAGAACACCACCTTTAACCAACCTGCAACCCCTGGTGCAGGAACACAAATCAAGCAGAGGGTCTTAGGGTCCTTATTCCATAAGATTATGAGTGTCAGAGATTTTATTTCCTGCATTCAATTTCTATGCACCAATTAGTGCTGTTTATGCATCAATTTCAAAATCCTTTGCTGTGCTTTAAGAGTAAAGGAAAGTTGCATCAGTTAGATTAAGGATTCAAACATTAGATCATAGACATTGGGGAAAATGTTTGGTCTGTCAAAGTAACTCCACTCTGGGCCTCTGCTCTTGTTCTTGCTTACTTGCGTATTTTTAGTCCACCACAGGCAGCACTCTATGACAAACTGCACAGTTTACCTCGTACTCGTTCCCACTGACAGGACTCATCTACTCTGTTCATTTAGATCTGTATTTGGACAGCTTCTCTCTTTTTACAGGTGACTAAAGGTATTTTTCTGGCTTTAAAGTAAAAGGTGTCTGAGTTTCAATAACCAGGGCAGCAATGATGTTGAGTGACAGATGAAACTGTTTTGGCTTTATTATTTGTCATGTCATTCCAGGTATGTGATATCACAGTGTTGTGCATTAGAGTAGGGTGTGTGACAAATTGTGTCCTGTATTCAGTAAGAGACAGTGCTTTTAATTTTTGAATAAGGGACAATCCTGTATTATACAGGCTGTGACCTTTTTTTTAACCCCAGTTATGTTTTTTCCCCAATTATTTTTCATGGGGGGCCACATTAGAAATTGACCAGGTTGCCGTGGGCCAGACACAAATGATATAACGTCCTAATAATGGTCACATCTCTAATAATGAAATGGTCAGGGTGTTCTACATAGGGCACTTCTGCTGTTGGTCACCCTTTCTGAATGTCCAAAACTTGATGTTTCACAGTGTACCATGCACACCGCATACAGGTAGTAGCAGCAAAAGCAGAAGATTGAGCGAATAAAGTTACAGTTTAATATAAAAGATACAGCTTTACCAATGAACACAGTGCTGACCTCTTTCAAAATAAAGGTTTGATAATGGTTTAATGCTAAGCAAAATGCTACTGATTTTCTTTGCTAGATTTTCCATGATGACTTTGCAGACCACATGAAACATTTCAGAGGTCCACATCCGGCTTCTGGGCCACATTTTGCCCAGTTCTGCCCTAGATAATAGGGAGACCCCTTACAACTTATTTATTTATTGTTTATTATTACCTTTTTAAAAAATATTTATATATTTATTTATTTATTTATTTAAACTATGATTATTTTACAGGACTTGTATACTTATTTTATTTGTTTGCCTATCTTCTTTGCATAGGTGAAGTTGTTCACCCTCTGAATGTCAACACTGCTGCGGAGGTGGGGGATTTCTATTTATCAAAATGTGCCTATACGGTGAATTGTCAAGGTTGTACTAATGAAAATTCAGAAATAAACTTAAAACAAACAAAAAAACAAAACAATTCTAAGCCTATACAACTGTAATTGGAAATAACCGCAACATTGTCTGTACCAACTTATACAACAGTTATAATATAACCTGTATTGCCTCCCTTTATATTTCATAACAGGCCTATACTGTGCCTGTGCTTGCTCACACAGGAGGAAATGAGGTCTATGTTTGGAGATGCACACACACACACACACACACACACACACACACACACACAGGCAGGCAGAGTGAGACAGGTCTGTCAGCTTGTCATCATCAGCGGTGACAGGAAGCGTCTGTCGCTGCTCGTTGTTTCATGTCGCGCTGTTGGAGGTTTTATTTGAGCAGCTGTCGTATCTCAGTAGAAAGAAAGGTCGCTGGGTTTTTTTTTTTTTTAAATATTTATCTCATGCGCACAGCCTAACTTAGTTGTAAAGTTATTAGAGAGGATATACTCACCCAAAGAGAATTAAAATCTTCAGAGATGACTTCTGGAGGCTTGGGGCTCACGGAGGGCCTGGGTCAGGACATCAGTCAGGAGGAGCTGGACTTCTCCGACCTGTTTCTCTATAATGGAGAAGATTTCCCCGTCGGCTGCGATAAAGGTTTGTTTGCACTAGTTATTCTGGTTCTACAGAGACTCAGCACCCCTTCACCAACTGCGTTATGTGTTTTCTTAGTTGTATTTGGCGCATAAAGATGGTGGCTTTGCTTTTGAGTTTGTGTTTAACAGCATTAAAATTGCTTTCACTTGGAGATGCCCAGTAAGCACTCAGCTGTCAGCTACTGATGTCAGCCTACTCTTTAATCCTCCTCTTGCACTGTAATAAGAGGGAAAATCAGCTAGACTTTAAGTTAAGTAGAGTTTTTAAAAAGTTCCTCCCTCCTCTTCAAAATGTTTTTAATCTTGCTGGATGTTTGAGCTTCACTGTGTAGACTGATGGAGGAAAGTTTCTGAATTTTACACGTGGATGCACAAGATGGTTTAGTATGTCAGAATCAGGTTTATTTCCAAGTAAGGATCTCAGATATAAGGAATTTGCCTGGTATTTTGGAGCATAAGAAATTTTAAAAATGCAAAAAAATATGAAAAAATCTATTAAAAATAAATCAAATATATGTTCTTAAAATAAATAGAGCTGTATAATCTTTTTTAATTGAAAGTATTGATCAAGGAATGTGCAAATGTTCACAAAGAACATGTGCAGTGTTTAGAGATAATTTTTCTAAAGTTCAAACCGAGGCAGATGCGTACAAGAGTGTAAAACTGGGAAGGGGTGATAGGAACTAGTAGTAATTATGATCAAAAAAATGAAATATAACCACTGTTGTCTGTCAGCGTTAGTGAGATTCAGTATTGTGACAAGGTACATGTGCTAATTGAAGATGCAAAAGAAAGCATTTTTAATTTTAGTGCATTATGTCTCATATTGATTCGGTCCGCTGCTTGCCTGTAGCCATGTGCCTCTTTTTTACAGCTAATATATTTAATATATGAATTAGCTGACAAGTGAGAAATCTAGCAAGTTATTTAGACTATCAGTGGGAACAAGAGAAAGATACACAAAGCTTTTATATTGTAATTTAATCTGTAATCTTAGTCAGTGCTCTTCTGGCAGCAGCACAACATCTCTCTGCCTCCCCTTGCACTCTGCACTGGAGACTGACAGCTTTTACTATGCTTATGTGGACAGTCTGTCGCTCTGAATAACGTGTAGTGTCCACGGGGCCGGATGAGGGTCAGTGGGGGTCCCCGGCTGAAGGCGGGAAGAAACTGTTCTTGTGGTTTGAGGTTTTGGTGTTGATGGACCGCAGCCTCTCAGTCGGAGAGGAGTTTCACAACACATTACAACTGTTTCGGAGACAATCAGTGATCCAGTATGTGACTTTCACAAGTGTGATGTGGAAACTAGGAGCCTCCAGTGCTCAATTAAAGCAGTTAAACTTGAAAATAAATAATGTTTGCATATTTATGGATTCTGATTTTTTTTAAAAGTGAAGGTGTATATGTAATTTTTAGTTTTTTAATGAGGTAATAGTTTTTTTGTGCAAAAACCACAGATAGTAGAATAAATGGATGGAGCTTCCAGGTCTGAAAAGTGAAGCCAGTGTGCAAGTGCCATAAACCTGCATTTGGTCTAACGGTCAGTCAATAAAATTGCAATGGACGATGATGCTGTTGCTGCGCTAAAAGGGTCTTCATCTCAGAACCACATGTCCGTAACTTACTTGTGTTTTATAAGGAAATAATAAGCATGACATGGAGACATAGTGCAATGAACAGCAGCAACAGATTCTTTTTCATTTTCTCTCCCGCAAGTCAAAAATGGAACTCAGGCAACCACTCTATGGCACGTCTGAGGGGACACACTACCTAAAATACAGAAGGCTTTTAAATAGTGATATTATGATGGTAGAGGGTTCAGAGGTCAATGACTGTCAGCCAGAAGGATAGACCATGGTATCGTCCATTGACCCAGCCCTCACGGTTGGTTCACACTTATCAAAGGTAGTAGTCATAGTCAGCTAGCCAGATGTTTTGGACTCATTTGCACACAAATTAATTAATCCTTACTTTGGTTATTGACAGATGACTCAGGTGCACTCCTTCAGAACAACACCCAGCCTCCTCTGCTGGTGGTCGACCATCACACTGCCTACATCTCCACCTCCAACCAGCCAGCCACCACTCAGGACCTCCCTTCTCACAGCCCCACCACAGAACACCTGTCAGGGGCAGTCCTCGACTCCCTGGGGCTGGCATCAAGACCGGGGACCATCCCTGCTCCCAGCCCCAGGATTGAGATCACTCCGTCAGTCGACTCTCTCAGCTCTCAGACCCTGGAGCCGAGCCCTGGCACCACAGCTCTGGGGAACTACAGGGAGTGTGTGAGCCCTGCCAGCAGTAACTCCTCCACCGGGTGGCCTGCAGAGGCATACTCTCCTGTGCATTCACCATGTGTCTCCCCTTCCAGAGAAGGCTGTGGTGTGGGGTTGTCTGCCTTGGACCTTTGCCCAGTCCTCCAGGGCATCCACACGTCTTCTGCCCACTCTTCTCCAGGAGCCTCGCCTCGCAACAGCGTCACAGACGAGACCTATCTCCTGCCCCAGCACCAACGCACCGCCTCATCGATCCCCCACCAGCGCTCCCGCTCTGCCTCGCCACACGGAAAGCGCTCCTATGACCAGGCCTGTCAAGGGGGCACTCCTGTCAAGCAGCGGTCCCGGAGTCCCAGCCCCATCCCCTCACCCCACGAGCAGCAGGCGTCATACTACCTCCACCAGTACCAGGCTCCAGCTGAGCTTCAACCCCAAGTCCAGACGTCCTCCCCAGGCCTGGAGGAGGTGCTGAGCAGCCTCACCTCCGGCCTGCCTAGAGTCCAGCCTGCTGGGGGGCGAGATGCACAAAGACAGGACTGTGTGTATGGAGAGGGGTATGACTGGGCCATCGAGCAGGAGAGGATGGGCAGAGCCGAAGTCAAGCCTGAAACCTTCTATATGCTCCCAGCTGTGTGGGCTCCTCCTCCTCATTCAGTCCACCAAGGAGCATTCAGGTGGGTTGTTTGCACTTTCTTATAGAGAGGCGAAGTCATTCCTCTTCTGGTGGACGACCAGGGGACCTAACTTCAGAACAAATATGAGCGGTAGTTAATGGCAAGAGACAAATGAATTTTATTCCTGTTTGAATTGTGTCACGAATTACACATGTGATGTTTGTCAATTTGAAAGATAATGTTACAAATCAAGATACCTAATTAGAAAGACTACACAGCCAGAGATTACTCAAGTGACGTCATGACTTTTTCCGTCCAAAAGCTAACGGTAGCTACCAAAGCTACAATTTATATATATATATATATTACAGTTTATTTCATACCAAACATTACACATACAGACACAACATGCGCCAAATACAACTAAGAATGTGTGCGTGTTCATACTAGGAGGTAGTCACATGAGCATCAGGTTTTGTTCGTCCTTTTGCTTCCTTGCTGATAAAAGGACCAGTGTCGCAAATTGGTTTAAAAGATTTATTAACAAAAGTCAACGAACAAAAACTTACAGAACAGACCAACAAAGGCAAACATTCCAGAAAAAGCAATAATCCAAAAACTCAGAGGGGAAATAACACAAAGGAAAAATCCACTGCAAAACACAAACAGACAAACAGGCAACTGAAGAGGTAGCAGACACAAGGCTAAACACACTAGATCAGGGGCAAGTGGAAACAATCAGAACTCAAAAGGGCGGGAAAACAGACAAAAACAGGAAGTAACAGAGAGGGAAGACGACTACAAAATAAAACAGGAAATACTAACACAAAAACCCAAACCATGACCGCCAACCACAAGTTGCTGGATAAAACTGACTTTCTAACATCATAGTGTAATTAGTAACACTATAAAAAAAATATTAATTTGACTACCGTTCATATTTTTTCTGAGGTTTTTTTCATTAGGTACACCGAAAGAGGGACTTCACGTCTCTATTACTAACAGAGAATTTCTTTCTTTCTAATAAGCTCAAAGCACAAATAACCAGTAAGGACACAATTTAATTGAATTGTTCCCCCTGTATTGCCTTTTTTTTTCTGTCTTTTCTGCAGCGGTCTCTCTGTGGCTCCACTTCCGTCTCTAGAGTGGCCGTTGCCCAGCCAGTCCGGTCAGTACGAGCTTGTTATCCAGCAGCAGCCCAGATCTCACCACAGAGCTCACTATGAGACCGAGGGCAGCAGAGGAGCTGTAAAGACATCTAACGGAGGGCATCCGGAAGTTCAGGTGCTTTTTTTTTTTGGTTTGTTTCATCCCTTGAGGGTGTGGGGTGTGCAAAGAGGGAAAAGCAAGCAAGAAAGAAACCTCACTGCCACTGCCAGTTTTGTTAAAAGAGAAATGAAGTAGTAGTAGTTGTAGCAGTTGCCAATATGGGATGGTATTTCCTGGATTATGTTGTGTTATGTAAAGCCGACAGCCATGCAAATGAATGAAAGAACCTCGCCTTACTACTCCCACGAGGACAAATGATAGGACATGCACTGTTTCAGAGTGCTAAAAAATACATTCAGTTAAAACTCAAGGGCTGTATTACAGAAACAAAACAACTTGCAGATCTTAACTGTTTGGTAACCATAGTAACTGAGATTAGAAACTGATGGAGGAAAGAAATAGCCATTATAGTTCCTAAGTCCGATGTTTCTATCTAAATTTGAGATAGGAAAAGTGTATTGCATCCTAACCTCATATAAATAACCTCATATAAATAACCCTTAAATAAACTGTAGGATATCATGAAGCTGTCCTGACATTCACCTCTCCATCTGTATTAGTTGCTAACTTGCTAACTAGCTAACAATAGTGTTGGCTAACAGCAGCTCATGGTAGTGTTAGTTAACATTGCTAACAGTAGTGTTAGCTTACAGTAGTGTTGCTGACTTGTTTAATCTGCATGGCTGCTCTTTTATTGTTTTGACACAAAGGATGCCGAACAAAGCAGACTGTATGTGCTGTCTTAGCCTACTCTCTTTCTTTTATCTTAGTTAGCGTTGCAAATTCTCCCAAAAAGAACATCTTTGGATTTTTCTACAGATGTTCCTCCAGCATATCTGTCTTAAAGTGAAGTGCCTGTTGTTGTTTTTGCTCACTCTTTGGTGCATTTCAATGGCCAGTATGTTTTAATTATAAAAAAAAAAGCTCATTGAGATGAGAAAAGTCGGGTTGGTTCCTAGGTAACAGACATAAAAGTTGACAATGCAATGTTTGACTGATTATTTAAGATTTCCTAACCTGAGATAAGATAGGATCAGCGTTTGGGAAGGTTACTTTTAAAAGTACAGTGCTACCTAGCTGAGAAAAATAACTTGTTACCTTACCCAAAATGAAAACCACTTTGCAAAGAAAGATTTGATCATGGGGAATTTTTTTATACATCCATATCAAGACCCGACTTGAGATACTCGGACTGTAGGCTGTCTGTCTTCTGTCTCAAGTGAGAAAAAGTCTCCCTTGGAGTCTTCTCTGTGACAGGTGGTACTTCTTGCAGTGATCAAATGTGGTAAAACTGTAACGGTAATGGACTGGCTATCTGTAAAAGTAACTAAATAACGTAGTACTTGAATTGCAAACCCAACATATTACATTGCTTGTAACAAAAAAGTAATCCAAATACTCTCATGTGTTACCCTCAACATTGGACAGGATGAACTAGGATTCTCAAGTAAGTTAGGATTTGCTTCTTTTATACCAAATAGAGAAAAATTCCAATCTTAGACTCTTAACTTAAGATTTAACACAGGAAGTTTCTGTTATATGCCCTCGATACATTGATATGTCATACCAGTATTGGTGTATGATCTGTTTTTTTGCTTCTCTGTTCTGAATGAGGTGTTACTGTTGGTTTTTCAGGCACCATTGCACAAACGGACTATGCAAAGCAGTGTTCTTGCTATGCTATGCTGTGACCTGTAAAATCACTCCCCCACAGGGAAAAGAGATTTTGATGTGAAGTGTAAATTTGTTCTCCACAGTCATGGACATTAATGGTATCACTGTTCCTTTAATTTAGTCTGAGTCATGCATTTATTGGCCTTTGTTTCTTATTAGCTCCGTGGGTACCAAGGAACAGCTCCGCTGGGGCTGCAGGTCTTCATAGGAACAGCCGACGAGAGGCTTCTGAAACCCCACGCTTTCTACCAGGTTCACCGCATCACCGGGAAAACCGTCACCACGCCCAGCATGGAGAGGATGATGAACGGGACCAAAGTGTTGGAGATCCCTCTGGAGCCAAAGAACCACATGAGAGTGGTGTGAGTAGACTGTGGGATCCATGTTTACCAAAAAAATACACATTAATCACAAGCGCTGCTCTGAATATACGGCCTCATGCTTATTAAGGCATTTAAGAATATTTTCAGCACTAGAGGTGAAGTCCCTCCCCTACTCTGACAGGAAACCACCATTATATAAGCAAAATATCGCTCTCTCCAAACCAACCAAACCAAAGAGGCAATATCAGTATTTTTTTTTACCTCAGAGATCACAGGAATTTCTGGTCTACCTCTGCCTCGATTGCTTAGTTTGTTTGTGTTATTTGTGATTCTGGTGGATCTGAACTATCCTTTAAAAACAGCAAGGTCACACAATTACAACCTAACCGATCGAGGCAGTGATAGACCAGCAACGCCCGTGTTCTGAGAGGTAAAATTACTCATTTGGCCTATGGAGTTTTGTTTGCGGAGAGCGATATTTCGCTTTTGTAACAGCAGTTTCACATCAGAAAAGGCTGTTTGGCTGGCTGGCAAGGTAAAGTGGTGATAACATACTGACTGTGGATAAGTACCTCTTACAACCCAACGTTAAAATAATGTGAACTGTCCCTTTAAGCAGTCACTACTGTGGTGTTTTTGCACTTTATCTCCGTAAGATACACCTACAGAGATACACTAACCTGAGTTTCCACTTCTGTTTTCTTTGGATTTTCTACTGACAAGGTTTCTTTCTTTTTATTCTTTTTTTTTTCCATCCTGGTGGCTATTGCCGCTCACGCCGGCTACAAGATTTTTGTCATTTTTGCTCCTAACAAGATGCTGTTGCCGCAGACGGAAACATAAATTGCATAATTTCCTGTGTGCCAGAGAGTTTTTCCAAGAAAGACCTACTCGATACTGGGTGTTTACAGCAGCCTTGATCAACTTAACGTAGGATGAATTACAAAACAGAAAGCAGTAGCAAACCAAGTAATTTTTGATCAAAATGTCACTACTTTGATGAACACAACGAGCTTATGACTAATTGAAATTGAAACAGACACAGACATCAGCTAACTTGACTGGGATTCTTGTGTGAACTGAAACAGTTGAAGAAAAACTTTCCAGCAGCTCAGATTGTCCTAATTTCAGGACGTTTTATGTTTTCTGGTTTTTCTTACGTTTCACAGCATTGACTGTGTTGGAATCCTGAAGTTGAGAAACGCCGACATCGAACTGAGGAACGGTGAGACGGACATCGGACGAAAAAAACACACGTGTGCGTTTGGTGTTTCGTGTCCACATTCCTCAACCTGGAGGCCAGCTCGTGTCCCTTCAAGTTGCCTCTGAACCCATTGAATGCTGTAAGGAGCGTTTAATTCCTCATAAACTGAATTTTGCTTCCTTTCACTGGGTCATGACATCTAGTGTTGTAGAACTTGATGTTTTATCTTGATTTATTTGTACCACTGATTGTGTCTTTTTATAGATGAAAAAATCTAATTCCAAATCAATAAAACCTTTGATTCATTCAGTACACTCAGGTGTTTCAGCTGCACTTATGGTGATTAATTTTAGCAAACATTCTACTCTCAAAATTATCACATAATTTTCGCTCTTGCTATAGTAGTCAATATTGCAGTTCTAGATTTTAATCATCAAAAGTTTTGAGGACATTCCTCTAGATGTGTTGGTTTTTTTTTTTTACCTCCATGTGGTCTTTCATGTAGCCGTGTCTTCCTGTTTCCTCAGCCCAGCGCTCGGCCCAGGAGCTCCCTGTAGTTGTGAGGCAGGACCTGGAGCGATGCTCAGTACTTGGCGGTCAACAAATGGTCCTGACTGGACAGAACTTCACATCTGACTCCAAAGTGATATTCTCAGAGAAGACACAAGGTGAGGAAGGGACACGTTTGATCAGTAATTTAATTGTTATTTTGACTTTCTCAATACATCTAATTAGATGTTTTACTAAACTGTACTGTAATAAAGTTGAGCCCCACAGCATATAATGACATTGCACTTAAATAGTTTAAATAGGTTGACATTTTAGGAAATGTGCTCATTCGCTTTCTTGCAGAGTTAAAGCTGTTGTAGGCAGTTTATTATTGGCGTCAGTCAATAAGAACTTTTCGTCTTTTCAGCATATTGTAATTCAAGTGGCCTGAGCGAAAACTAGACTTCTGCAACCTCCTCTCAAAGGGAAAGTTCACCCAAAAATGAAAATTCAGTCATTATCTACTCAGCCTCATGCAGCTCGATGGTCAGGTCTAATTTTTTGGTCCACAAAATCCTCCAGAATCTCCCAAACAATTTAAGTGAATGCTAACCAGTTTTCAAACAGAAAAACAACCGAAAAATAACATAAAATGCCTCTATGCTGCTTGTCTGGCGTAATCCAAGTCTCCTAAAGCCCCAAAATGAACTTGAACAAAGTGTAAAAATGACATGTTGTGGTTTTACAGGGAGACATATGTATAACAGAGGTGCTGACAGGTGGATTTTATTACGTTTACAGAGCCAGACTAGCTGTTTCCCCTGTATCCTGTCTATAGGCTAAGCTAACTGGCTCCTGAGGGGTATTCCATCAAGTAAAGGATAAAGGAAAAGACTGGCTTATTTTGATAAGTCTGGCTAATTTAACTAACTTTTACTATCTTCAAAGGCCAACAGGTTTTTTGACACAGACTGAACATGTTTTTTTTAAAGCTTTGCAAAAGTTTGCTTAAGTTTTTAAGGTGTTATTTATTAATTCACTTTCATTCACATTTATTTATTCATTCACTCATTTGTTCAAACTGTGAAGACAAAACACAGTTTGTCCAAAGTCCAAACCGCGTCCTTATGCTGTATTTAAATTTATACTTTGCCAGTTTCTTTATTTCCTACTTCAACTTTTTTCTGCTTCATGTCCATTTTCTGATTTCCAATGCCAATGAGCAGATGATGCTTGTAAATCAAATGAACATCATATGAATAAGAAAACGTTTTAAGGAGCTGCTGATTATGTTGTTGGTAAAATCAATATCAATACTGAACAGTGACTGACTCTAAGTCCTGCAGCAGGTTACATGACATTTATTAAAACAAATACAAATAAAACACTCAGTAGGCTTGTATATCTTTTCAAAAATGATTGTTGTGGCTTTTTGCCTTTTTTGCTACATAGCACAGCTGAAGACAGGAAAAGGAGGATTGAGAGAGAGAGAGAGAGAGGGTGACATGTAGTTCGGCCTCAAGTTGGAATTAAACACATACGTCTGTTGAGGCCTCAGTACACGAGGCAGACTCTCCACCAAGTGAGCTAAAGGGGCAGGGCGCAGTGCATCAGAGTCCCATTCTTTTCACACTTTTTGTGTTTGTGGTTTCTTACCAAGATACGCCTTTTGGGTTGTTAATTGTGGTGGTATTGGCCTTTTTTCATTGTGAACCCTTTGTATAGTTTGTTCTGCAGCTGAGAAGAAAACTGCTTTTGTTTTTCTCCTCTTTTGTGACATCTTATCCTCTTTTTGACAGTCAGCTGTTCTGGGCTGCTTATGTTCTCTGTGCATGCTCACAGTGCAAGCTTGTTTTAGCCTGGCTGGAGTTAGCATTGATTAGACCAGGCTAACTTGTCTTAGTGGAACTGCTTAACCCTCGAGTGGAAGTTAAATCAGGCCAAGCTTTTTCACTTAAGTGCAGACTTCAAATCACCCTTGATGGAATACCCCCCTGGTGTCAGTGTAATATTTATCATATGAGCACGAGTTCATAATCTTCTCATTCATTTAAGTTTCAGAAAGAAAGCACATAAGCTTATTTCCAAAGATGTTGAACTATTCCTTTAATATATTATGCTGTGTGTCTATGAAAACTGATGATGTGTGAGTTTTGTTCACCTGTGATTGTTATGTGTGTATATTTGGCCCCCAAACAGGTTTCTATGATTAAAATAGACTCATATTTGTGCAACAAAGACACCTCTGTGGCCTCCTAATATCCTGCTCGAGCGAGTCCTCCTACTCATGTAGTATTTTTATTTTCAGATTATTTGCATATCGCCCGGGCAACATCAACTTTCAATGACGCACATCTTCCTTCAGCCCCCACTTTTAACTCTGACAGAACGAGCCATTAGTTCAGACTTTTACTGTTTTACTGGAGGTGACAACTTTTATTTATTTCTACATGGAAATTTCTCACCCCGTTACTGCTCCTTCTGCCCACACAAGATTGTTGGGTTACATGAGAGCAGGATGGGTACAGTTAACTGCATGTTAAAGCCTCCCTGTTGCTTGGCGTGGGGTTTTATGCAACAGGATGTGGTTAGGCAGACTGATAAAGATTCAGACCCAGAGCAGAGGCTTTGTGTGTGTGTTTTTTTTCAAAGCGTGGGTAGAAAACAGCAACAGCAGGTAAAAGCTGAGGTGGGAATGAAACACTAAACCAGACATAAAAGAGTAACTTGTTTTCCACTGTCTCTGTAAAAAAGTGCTCACACACAGTACTGTATTTAAATAAAGGATGCATCATCGGATTTATTATAAATTCTTGTTTTTCACTCAGTCAAAAATGCTTTCTTCCAGAGAGTTAGATGAGAAGATCAACACCCCTCACATGTCAGTCTGACAAGTATAAAACAGCCACTTAGCTTAGCACAAAGACAGGAAACAGGGGGTAACAGCCTGCCAAAGGTAACAAAATCTGCCTACCAGCACCACTAAATCCCAGAAATAGTTCAGCATACTCTATCACCCTTAGTAAAACCGCAATTTTTTTTTTTTTCCCCCTTTTTCATAAGAGCCAGACTAGTTTTTTCCCCAGCCTTTATGCTAAGGTAAGCAGCCATTTATTTCTTGTACAGACATGAGAGTGGTTTCAATCTTCTTATTTTATCTCGTCAAAAATGTCAAACCGGAGGTGTGGACTTGAGTCAGATTTGAGGCACAAATTTGATGACTCTGGACTCAGCCTGACCAAATCAAAAGAGACTGGCAACTCGACTTGGACTTTTAATACCAATGACTCGTGATTTCACTTCTACTTAGACATTTGACATTTGACAACAGTTGATAACTTACACCACATGCGTGAACTTACAGTAAGGCCTGGGGGCAGAATCACTGCCTCACTGCACCTCATTTTCCGTGGCCCGCAAGAGCTGGCAACGTAGGGCTGCAAGTAACAATTATTTTTTACAGTCGATTAATGTTGATTATTTTGTGCTGAATTGATTAGTTGTCTATAAAATGTCAGAAAATTATGAAAAATATTGATCAGTGTGTCGCAAAGCCTAAAATTACTTCCTCAAATGTCCTGTTTTGTCCACAACTAAAAAATATTCAGTTTATGGTCATAAAGGAGTAAAGAAACCAGAAAATATTCACATTTGAGAAGCTAGAATCACAAAATTTTGACTTTTATTTATTAATTAAAATATTACCCAAACTGATTAATCGATTATCAAAATAGTTGATGATTAATTCCATAATCAATTATTCAATTAATCATTGCAGCTTGATTGCAAAGAACAACTTGAACAATACAGTTCTATGCTTCATTATGACTGTATGGCGTCCGTAAACTACATGTCCCAGAATGCATCTGGGTTTTGTTGGTCTGAAGGCATCTAACTGTCAGTATATTCTAGATAGTGTGTCAGTATCATACAGCTGTTTGCAGCAGTGGCTCTCTGGCCAAGTGGTGGCTGGTGCTACTAGTGTTAATATTAGCAGCCTCGCAACATGCCGTCATTTCACATTTCACATCAGCAAGTACACATTTTGGATTTGAAACCTCGCTTGTAGACTCCCAAGACTGAAACAACCCTTGTCACCTTTATTATTAATACGACTATGTGCATTTTATTTTTTAAAATAAATTGTGGAATAGTTGTACACTTGAATGTGTGCTTGCCATTATTTTTCCTTTTGTCTGTTTACACAGCTATTTATTAATTATTGTAGTTATTAATTATTAGATTATTACAAAAAACAATGATGATCAAATGCAGAGGTAATAATGAAATATGATAACAAAAAGATAGGCTGTATTTATATAGTCTTTGAGGGCAACCATACGCCCCTGCCTTTCCCCAAGTCCAAAGATTTAAAAGTATGTTATTTAAGAAGTGTTCAATGAATCAATTTTCCTTCATTTCCCAACACAACTAATGTTAATACTATTCATTCCCAGTGTTGCAAGTCCAGCAATTCCTTAGATCCAGCAGCTGCATCCAATCATGTGGCAGGAGAGAACCATTCAGAACCAACGTTACATTACTGAGCTCCAGTTGGAAAAAATTATACCAAAGATAATTTCATCGTGTATAAAAACTATGCAGTGGTCAACTAAAATTGCAGAAAGCAAAACTTCCAACTTTGTTCAACATTTGAAGTTGCACAAAGAACAGTGTGTTGAGGCTCTGTTGTTAAAGTGGCATTACGTTTGGTGAAGAGATGATTATGGCTTGTTTAGGATACAAAACTCAAAGTTTAGGACTTAGGACTTGACTCGGGACTTGAGTGCAAAGACTTGAGACTTACTTGTGACTTGCAAAGCAATGACTTCCCCTGCTCAGAGTCTTTACTCTGTATTGTCTCTGCTTTTAGATGGACAGCAGATCTGGGAGATGGAGGCCACTGTGGACAGAGACAAAACACAAGCTGTGAGTTCACGTCCACTCATTTGTACTGACACACACACGAAGCCAGAAGCATAATTTTACAGAACCAGTGATGTTTTCTAGTACATTTTAGGGCACTGTAACAAACCCCTGACCACACTTTGACTAGCTCAACATGCTGCTCCGTATTAAAGAGTTGTATCTCTTATACTAATATGAAACACACAAGCGAGAGAGACGGGGCAGCCTACGCATCTCTGTTTCAACACACCATTTTAATCAGATATTGTTTCTGTTGTGTTGCAATCCCCGTCTAGAACATGCTGTTTGTGAGGTCCCTCCGTATCGAGACCGGGCCATCTCTCACCCCACCAAAGTCAACTTCTACGTCATCAACGGGAAGAAGAAGCGCAGTCAGCCTCAGCACTTCATCTACACTCCTGTGATAGGTACATATATATCTGTTAGCATCTCTGTTCTGTCATTACAGGAGGAAAGGCATCTTGAATGTTTGAGAAATGGGAAGGTGACTGAAAGGTCAGCAGTTCTCACCAGGGGTCGGCAGGAAAAGTCGGGGCTGAGGATGTCATGACAATCAAGATAAACCTCACAGTGAAAGACCTGATGCGACAAACTTAACTTGCATCTGGATCTTTTCTTTTACATTGATGACCGATTAATGAAGACAAAAATAAACATTAAACCGAACATTAAACAAGCTATGATGCAGTTTAAATGCGTACTAAGTAACTCATCTCTCGATAAAGTCAAACTTCAAGAATACAGGAAATAGCAACACTTCAATCAGATTAGATTGAACTGCTACACAATATGACAACACAAAGAAGCTACTACCTACAAGGGCTGCCTCTGTGGTACAGTTTTTACGAGAAATCAGTCCCATGCAAAAAAAAAATCAATAGGCCAGTAGCTTTTAGTGGTGAACTGCAGCCACAACACAGGTTTCAGCATAACGGGGCAACTCTCACTTTCTCTAAAAGGGGAAAGAAAATCTTTCACTCTGCTGTTGTTTTCACTAATGCTCTCCGCCCACGTTTAATTCTGAAATACAGATGCACTCTCACTCATGCTGATAAGCATTGTCGGAAACAAAGAACATCGCTAACTGAAATAGAAATAGATGAGGTAGGTAGAGGAATCGCAGTCAGATCTCAGGACTGAGTGACGTTCTTTTTTTTATCCGTATGGCAGCATGGCACTATGGATGTCGGTATGTGAGTTGGTGACTCCACAGATTTGGTTCAGGCTAAAATAGCTCAACAACCATCGTGGACGGATTGTCATGATGTTTTGTACAAACAGTCGTGGTCACCAGAGGATGAATCCCAATGACTTTGGTGATCCTCTGACTTTTCATTCAGCACCAACATCAAGTCAGAATGTTCATTTTCCAGTTCTTTGGTTTCCACAGAGGTTTTTTACTCAAAATTATAATATTTGATATTCCCACATTGAAATGTCTAAAAACACTTAACATATTAAATATTTTGTTGAGTTGTGTACATACATTATCCTAAATGTTTCCAACAATACGTAAACACAGAGAAATCTGTAATTATTTATGATAACAGTGTGTCCCCTGCTAGTCATTGCTAGCTAGTTGCTAACTGCAGTAACCTCCAGGAGAACACAGGATACCTTGGATAGAAGAGAGTGACGAAGGGACTTGGTGAACGTGACTAAATATATGAATAAAACTTTGATATTATCTCGCCCATGAACATGATTTCTGGCTGAGTCACATGAGATAGATTTTCATCAGCTATGGTGGTTGTTTTAAAGTGAAGATAACATCTCTCATGGTCCCATGCCACTTCACGACATCATCAAACTGTGTTTTGTTTTGTTTTTTTCATTTTAATGTGAGAGACCCCTAACGACAGAATTTACACATTGTGCTTTTAACTCAAAGTAGCAATACTACATTTTAATACTCTGCTGCAAGATCCTGCGTTCAAAATTTCTAAAGTTATTTCATCAGAATTTATTCATTGATTCTGTTTTTACATTATTAAATGTCCCCTCTGACTGTTATATTCCAATATATGATATTAGATTATTATTATTACTCATTTGTCAATGTAAAAGCAAAACTTATCAGTTGTAGAACTGCAGCTAATGATTATTTTCAGTATGGAATTAATCTGCCCGATTATTATTATTATTTGGTTTTAAGAATTCTGAAAATAATGGAAAATTGAAAGTGACACCTTCATGTGTTGCCCAACAGTCCAGACTTCAAGGTTATTATAAATACATTAAAATGTTTAAAGTAATGGAAAGGAAAAGCAGCAGATTGTTACATTTGTAAAGCTGGAGCGTGAAATGTTTCTGCATTCTATTTTAGGTGTACTTGAATATTTCATGTGTTCTGTTTATAAGAATCTTAATTTGTGAAGTAGCTAATTACTAAAGCTGTCAGATAAATGGAGTGAAAAGTAGATGTAGTGGAGCAGAAGTAGAAAGTGTAGTTGAAAGAGAAGTGAAGTACTTCAGATTTATACTTGACTAATTGCACTTTCTAGTGTGACTTGTCAGTGAGCTAATTATAAACATAAATTGATCTTTCTTATCTTTCATGGTCAAGTAATCCTTGTTTTTGTATTCTAGCTATCAAAGCAGAGCCACTGGATGACTACCAGCTGAATTCATATGCCTACACAGACACTCAGACTCAGTCTCTGTCTGGCCTGTCAATGAAGTCACTCTACCACCACCTGGAGCAGGACAGCAACCTTCAAGCCCTGAATATTTCTCCATCACTGTACCATCTAACCACTGTAGACCCCCGAGCCCACATGTTACCTCCTGATCCACTGGACGACCAACCAGTCTACTATCAGTCCAGAGCCAGTGGTCTGATCAACAGCCCCATGCTGTACCACACCGCAAACCAACATTACAGCAACTGTGGTCCTGCCCTCCTTGGGGGTTCCCCAATGGCTTCACACCCCGCCTCCGCTCCCAGCCAGTGTGTCAGTGCCAGAGCCCCTGTGGCCAAACTGGGAGAGAGTTCTCAGGTTGGTGATTCATTTGAAGCCTGTTTGATGTCAAGACATCAGAGTTTTGTGCAGACAGCGCTGCCTCTGGGAAAGTCACCGCCTTCAAGATACGTCCACGTTCAAGCTCAAGGGAAGGCTGGAGGCCGAGTGGAGTCAGGCGCCAGCGTGTGACCCAGATCAGCTCTGGAAGAGGAAACCATGAGGAACAAGCTCCGGAGAGGGTCACAGTCAAACAAGAGAACCTCCGCTATGCCTACCTGGAGGATGGTGAGTGTTACTGTTATATATTGTTTTTCTAAAGAGGTCATCAACACTGTGCTACAAGGCCTATTTAATGCAGAGATTATTGAGAATGTATACAGTGTTTAAACTCCTTTTTTTTTTCAGTTTTTACAAGGGCTGCACAATTAATCACAATATTATCAAAATCACAGTATGGCCAAGAACTAAATCACATTTTTTTTGATGAATGAAAGTACTGTAGTGCTGCAGAGATGCCCTGATCTAAAATCTTGTTCTACAGATGAGAGAAAACGTGTGTTTGACCCAACAAATATCACATCATCATGATTTTAATAGTTTTTATTATTTTTTTTGTAGTAAAAATGAAAGTTGTGACACAAAAATGATAATTCCCACTACTCATATTGCATATCGCAATTTCCGTCAAAATAATCACAATATGACTTTTCTGTCTAACGACTTTTCTGTGGCCTTAATCTTTATATCTTTTGTACAAACAAATGCAGCTCTACAAACGCCTTTAAGTAGGGACTGAGAATGAAAATGTGACGTTGTTCCCATTGAAGAGTAATCACATCATGCCCCTGTCTGGGACATAAAAAATTGGATAGTTTAGCTTATTTGAAGTGGTGTTTTAAGAGGTACTTATCCATAGTCATTGTATTACCTACAGTAAATGTCGGTGAACACGCCCCCAGTTTGGAAAAGCAGCAGAACTGTGCCGAAGCTCAGCAATGTACTACTGTGGAAAGGGTCAGCAGCAAATTGTATTTTAGTCATTTAGCATTTTTTCAAGGACCTCCCGCAAGTCCAGTTGCCAATGTACAGCTCCTTGAGTATTTTAGCCACCTAAAAAAAGCCCCACCTACAAAACTCACTATCAGTTTAAGTGCCATTGGACAGCCTTTTCTGTTGGGAAAGTGCCGTTGTACAAGTCAAATATTGCTCTCTCCAAAGCAACCAAACTCCACTGACAAAATCAGTGATTTTACACAGGAGTTTCCTACTTGTCTACCTGCCTCAATCTGTTAGTTTGTTGTGTGACTATGTGACATCAGTGCTTTAAAGAGTTCATTCAGATTCACCAAGTTAACACAATAACACAAATAAACCAACCAATCGAGGCAGCAGCAGACCAGCATTTGATTTGTAATATTTTGTGTGTACAGCTGTATTGAGAAAGTAGCCTAATTGGCAAAACATTTACATCATCAGTCTGTAATAGAGAATCTGAGTTTTGTCCATTTGGTGTCAGTTGGATCTGTTACCCTCCCTACTTCAGTTTTTTTTTTTTTTGTTTGTTTTAAGAAGTCCCTGACAAACCAACAAATCACTGAAATTGAATAGAAAATACTGCATTAAGCTTCACCCAAAACGGAAAGGGGGAATACCAACAAAGAAGTGCAAACTTTAACTTTGAAGTGATGTATTGAAGCCTGGGGGATGGGTAATTGTGGTCCTGTCTGCATATGCACGCACGCACGTTGCAACTGTACGCTTGCAGATCCTGCCTTGTGGTTGTCTGTTGGGCCTTTCTATCCACTTTCCTACCGCTTTCGTTCTCACTCTCTTTCTCGCGCACACACGCAAACGCACACTTGCAGAGGCTTCGTGAGCATGACTGGTCTCATTTGAAATCAGCCTAACAAAACTTAAACTTAAGATTTCTGATGTATTTGAGACGATGAAGGAGAAAGAGGCAACACCAACATGACGTGAGGGAATAAGTGATGCACTCTGAACTTGTTGGCTGTGGGGCGAAGTTTCTGTTTACACCTCTGTGATGGAGAACAGGAACAGGAAATTTACTACAATGACACACCTGTTGTTAAAAAAAAAAAGCAGTGTCCTTTGTTCTGGTCTCGGATGCAGAGGTACAGACTGGGGCAACAGTGAAAGTTTAGTTTATCTCAGCAATCTGTTTTACTGAGCATGAAGAAAATTAACCAGTATATACGACTGTTTTACTATTATTTCTATTAGTTAAATTTTTTTCAGATTATATTTCATATTGATAATGATTTTATTCTTTCGGTCAAAAGATTCACGTGCAACAAGTCATTGATCAGCCCACGCTCCTTTGCACAGAAATCTGTCTTGGTTAAAACAGAGACATCTAGTGGATTTTAATGTAATTGCAACACTTAACATCATTGCTGCAGAGATTGCAAGTCATCATTAGACTGATTTATGCATGAATGTGTTTCTAGGGACTCCTTGGTGGCTTTGGCAACCTTTGATACACTCCCCTATCCCTCTCACTCATCATTTCCTGTCATCTTTTTTCCTGTTGACTCTTTGTTAAAGTGTAGTATTAAAAGCAAAACAGTGTTGTTGACAGCAGAATCTCTCCAACAAATCGAACAAGCAACTTCAGTAAAAGAGAAGGTCCGGAGCGCTCGGAAGTGTTACGACGGTGCTTTTGGTTGGGAGCACAAAAGTTAAAAAAAGAAACCTACACGTGGATTGCAACCCAGCTTATTTTTTACATGTACAAGGCAGACATTGTCTGTGTTTTTAAACATTTCAGCATGAAATAGCCATCTGAATGAAGGCTTTTTAACCTTTATGCCAGAAGACTAGAGTATTGTAAAAAGTAACATGAGCATGAATGAGGTGAAGGACAAAAATTACATAAGCACAAATAAATAAATGTAAAAATACAGCCCTTTTCGAACCAAAATATTTTTATTTATCATTTGTTTATGTATTTATATAATGACTTATTTATGCATTTGTTTATTTACTTAAGCTATGTCATGTTTTGATCCTGCATTAAGATGAAAGCAGCACCAGTTTTGACTATAATTGTCTCATTTCTTTCCACAAATGCCAACAGAATTTAAAAGTCCACACAAAGGGACTTTAAATGTAAAGCTGATGCATATGAAACAGTAAAAATACAAGATGTCTTCCTTTAAAATATTACAGTACATAAAATAAGCATTTTGTCTTGCTTTATTGCAGCGTAGTTGTGAAGGTTAAAGATGCTTTGTTATGTTTTCCAGTGAATGACATCATAAGAAGAGACCTGAAAGGCCACAATGGAGAGTGATCCTGGAGACCTGCAGCAGCCCTGATGTCCATCAGATTTAAAGCAGTAAGAATAATATTTGGACTTCAGGAAATATAAATATAAAATCCTGATTGTTACAGAGGAAGCTTGTACTTGTGTAAGACTTGCAATGCAACCAATTTAAACAGGATTGGAGGCAGACCTTTAATGCAAACAATAGAGTCAGATCCACTGTGAGCTTATGTTGACTTTCAAGATTACATCGTGTTTCTGCAGAGTGAGGAAGGGTGGTGGTTCACTGGGCAATAATCATCTTCCAAACTCAACATTTCACATAAAAAATAAGACAAAAAACAGCTCAGCTCTTTGTTTGCTTTAAATATTGCCTTGCTTTTTATCCTTAGCAGAACATGTGTCATACCTTATACTGTCTATCTATTATGTCTTTGTTTTAACCTGTTTGATTTCTATCTGTTCGTATATATATTTGTACAATTGCTCTTTGTAAGCATGTATGAAATATTTTATATTAAATAAATTCTGTTTATATTAATCAGTGTGTTTGTACTGTGGTGCACTCAGTCATTATGGTCCTACTCTCTGGAAGTCTTTATCTTATTCAGTAAGGTCTGACACAACAGTGTTTTCTTTAAAAGCACAATAAAAAATATCCTTTTTTTCCTTATATCTTCTTCTCATATTTTTTCACAAGCTTTTAGTTAGGTTTGAAGTTTGTGCTTAATGGGTAAAACTTTTATTTTAGTATTATTTTTTTTATATATTTTTAAATCTGGACTGTGCTCAATCAATAAAATGGAAACTTATATTTAAAACAACTTTCCACTAATTAAGGATATTAATATATTTTAAACATTCCTTTTTATTAAGAAGTACAAGATATAAATCTACACTCAGCTAAATATAATGGATCTTTACTCAATTAATATGACAGAAACTTTATAAAGCTGTATTGTTTGTCCCCAAGCCACTTGCATATTTTTACATTCAATATATTCAAGTATATTTAAGTTTATTATTATATATATTTTTAAAAAAATAATTTATTATTTTACCAGTGCTGTGTATCTAGTCCATATCCTTTAAATCCTACATTACACGGCATTTCAGAGAATGACAGAAAAGCAAATATTCAATCCATGGGAGGGAACAACTGAAGGTGACAGACAAAACACAGTGATGTAAAAATGTCATATGATGTGAATCAAATAGCTCATCTTGAACAAGATACAGAAGACCCTGATTTGTTTTAATACACAAGATAAATAAGGTATGCAGACAGTTATAAAATCTCTTGACTGTTCTCCACTTGTTACCCTGTAATTACACATTAATATTAAATGTGCTGACTGTGTTATACAGTATCCACTGTTCTCCCATTTTACTCTGTGATCACATGGAAACAACGAACTACACATAAACAAACCATGTCGAGTGGAATATAAAAGATTTTTATTCTACTGTTTACATCAAACTTTTTTGTAGCTTTATTTGAACTTTTGTCACAGACCTCTAACTGTGACCATTGGATCACTACTTTTCATGTGTATTTTTATTGGTTCCATTGGTTCCTTGACTTAAATTAAATATCTGAGATGAGCTTCATGACACTGATAAAAGTTACATAAAATAAAGATAATAAAAGTCCAATTCTCTCTGATTGTCGGATTGTTCTGGCAGTCACTGAGCTCCACCCGTCTGGCATGTGGGAAGCCCCCCAAAAACAAACTGAAACATTTTTCAAATACTGTTTGGCTCAGTTCAACAACTGAGGATGATCGATCATTTCTCCTTCATCTCTCCTCTTTGCCCCTCGACTCTGAAGACTGAACGGAGTGGTGCTTCAAGTTAAAATCTGCTTTTGTTTTTGATCTCAAGATGTTTTTTCTTGACGAATTAAACTGAGTTTCTGTTTGTGTGCTCATTATTTATGCACTGAGGTGACCAAAATCAGTGTGAGTAACATGACACCAGGCTGAGAAAAGGCAATGTGTGTGTGTGTGCTTGGAAATCCCCTGGAGGGTCACGGGGGCGCCGCCTTGCCTTGCCTTGCTTTTTTTTTTTTATAGCTGGAGGCTTTATGTTTTCAAGTCACCTATTCTTGTGAACGCGATATCTCAAGAACACCTTAAGGGAATCTTCAAATGTTCACTTGGACTTAAAGATAAACTGATTAGATTTAAAGTGGTCAAACACATTTTTTAGTCATAACTCAAGATTTTGTACCCTAATTATGACAAAATTACACAAAAATCTCTGATAGGATAAAATGATGGGGTGTTGACATTTTATATCCAATAAAAAATAATGAAAAAACAACTGGTACTTTTGAGCTTTTGATCAAAATCTAAAATTTTGCCCGTAAAAAATTGTGCATTGGATGATATTCACTATTACATACTATATAATGAAAAATAACTCATCATACTGTAAAGTTTGGTGTTCATTTGCAAAACAAAGAATGTGAATTCTTCTGTAATATTTTGATTGTAGCTAATTTTTATACACATATGCATATACACATATACATAAATGTAGATTTTTTTCAAACAGCTCCTTGTTTTATAGCATTTAAAAATGATGTGACATTTTTCTGTAGTAAATATTTGTGTTTTATTATTAGAACTGATTTTCCCTATTTGCTATCTCTAAATATGTTTATTTAATTATTTATTTCATAGCCATATTTATCTATATATTAATTAATTGATTTCATGACCATATTTATTTATGTATTTAATTTTCCATAGTTCTGAAGCGCTTTTAAGATTTAGATACTCTTCCCAAAATAGTTTTTTTTTTTTTTCAAGCCTTGTTCGATGTTCAACAGAAACACTGGGAGGCGCCATTTTCAAACCAACCACGGGGATCTCAGCCCAACGAAAGATCTCGCGAGAGTGAGCATATTAACCCAAACCACGATCTTTTCATGATAATTAACCAAGGGTTTTCTGGCCATAAACCAACCTAATCATCCGATGATCCCAATTACAGCATTGTCACATTATTAAACAAAATCTGTTCGGACAACGTGCGCGATAAAGAAGCGTCGAACACAAATCTCGCGAGAGTTTCACAAATCGGAAACTGATAATACATGTCCACGTCACTTCCGATATGCGGATGTTTTTTTTTTCTTCCTTTGTAAGCCAATTTATCTTTTTTTTTTTCTTGATAGTGTTTTACGGCGTTGCTATTTTTGCTCTGACTTTGCTGCTCACATTTCTTTTACGAAAGAGAACAGGAAATATTCCTGCCGCTGGTAAGCTTTCTTCATTTATTGTATTCGTGCAGAGCTCACATTCATGCATTGACAAACGTAGCTGCACTGCTTTGCTGCTTGTTGTAAATTATTCCTGGACTGTAAACGCGTCCCATCTGGGTCCGTTCTCAACAAAACTGCACAAAAAAAAGTTTCCATTCGCATGATTATATGAGAGCAGAACGCATTATTTTATTCACATCTCTGGCTTACTGGCATGCAAGCAAACTGGGACATTAGTGTCTCAGCCCATTTGGGCAGCAGGGTTAGCAAGGGGGTTAAACAAGGAGGGGATTCTGTCCCCTACTTCTTTTTAATCTATACATTGATGATTTGTCCAAGAAAATTAAGTCAGATGAAAAAAGTCAGTAATGCTGGGTGCATGTTGGTGTACACCTGGATAACAAGCTGGACTGGTCTCTTAACACAGATGCACTCTACAAAAAGGGGCAGAGCCGCCTCTTTTTCCTAAGGAAGCTCAGATCTCTAAACATCTGCAGTAAGATGCTGCAGATGTTTTATTTATCAGTCTATTGTGGCAAGTGTTTTATTTTATGCTGCAGTCTGCTGGGGAGGAAGTTTGGGAAAAAAGCAAGCAAGGAGGCTGGATAAGGCTGGCTCTGTGATCGGAGTAAGGATGGACTCTCTGGAGGAAGTTGTGGAGAGAGACACAATGAGGACGGTGGAGGCCATCCTAAACAACATGGATCATCCACTGCATAACACCTTGATGGACCAAAGAAATAATGGTGGTGGAAGGCTTCTCTCTCTTCGTTGTAGGACAGAGAGATACAGAAGATCTTTCATACCAACTGCCATCAGACTCTATAATTCTTATACAAATAGATGAGACTACAGACAAATGAATTTCCCCTTGGGATCAATAAAGTATTTCGTATTCGTATTCGTATTCGTATGGTCGGTACTGCCCTTGTGAACCAGATGCACTATACAATGACTTTTTTGGTCCTCAGTATATGTTCTCTATGTTGTTCTGTATGTATATGTTCTATATATTAAATCTGTCTGATATTTGCTGACTTCAAATTCTCTGATAACTATCATAGTAACTCAATGGGGTAAAATATCTTGGACATTTCACTACAAAGCAAATAATAGATGATGGTGATATTTATAGGCAATAACAGGGTTAGGACTACCTTGGAGTAATTGTAATTTATAATATGCCATGTCTATTACCTTGATCATGAGTCTGTGATAAAGTTTGAATGAAGTTCCAAGATAGACTTTTGTTATATGTTAACTGTTTATAATGTTAGTGAGGCTATTTTCTACAGAGTTTGGGACCTCATAAAATCCTCTCAATGACGCCCCATAACCATAACCGTTATCCTGCCGTTTGCACAGATAGGTCACTGAAGCATAACAGACCAAGCAGCAGCATCATGTCTGTGGACCTGGACCTGTCCCCTCCAGAGGTTCCTGAGCCTACCTTTCTGGAGAGCCTATTGCGCTATGGGCTGTTTCTGGGTGCCATCTTCCAGCTCATCTGCATCCTGGCTGTCATCTTCCCCACATCCAAGGGACATGAACATGTAAGTAGACACCAAGCTAAGAAAAGGAACAAGTCTCGTGTCGAAGTCTATTCTTCCTCCTTGAATAATTGTTTCTCACAACCTCTAACAGTTTGTCCCATGCTGTTGGGGCTAGGATGTAGGTTAGGTGTCATAGAGACAACCGGTCAGAATAATTCTTACACTCATATTTTAAGTGTAATTCATTTGACAAAAAAGAGACAAAACACACAATAAATAACTATGAATTTGATTGATAGCATTATTATTTTTCAGTATGGCAAGTTTGAGTTGATTGTAATTCACTCTAACAGTAAGAAAAAAAACATTTTGGTATGCAGTTTTTCACAAAAAATGAGAAAGGGTCTAAAATTACCCACGTGTTTCTCACAAAATACCTGACGAGTAATAAATTACTTTTTCCAATTTTTCTAGAGCAGCAGACTTGTGTCTTGGCTCACTGACCTAATTTAGACTATTTCAGTATCACTCCAACTAGGAGTGAAATATATCTGGATCAAGAAGAGGGAACAGATCTTAAAGGTCCAGTGTGTAGATTTACAGGGATCTATTGGCAGAAAATGTCTGAATGGAATGTAATATTCATAAGTATGTGTTAGTACAGTGGTTCCCAAGCTTGGGGGGATGAGTCCACCTGAGGGGGATTGAGTTGGGATTTGGGCTTTATTTGGCTTCTGAGGGGGGGGGGGCATGTCAGAATAAGTTTGGGAACCAACACATTACTATATAATCAACTGAAAATAAGAACTGTTGTGTTTTCATTACCTTTGAATAAGTAACCCTAGATACGGCCTTTCACACTTTTTGCAAGTTTTGCAGCCACCCATAGAAGGGGAGGGTGTGACTAACTGGCTGCATCTGAAGCTCACCACTCAGTGCCCCTAAATCCTACACCTGGTCCTTGAAGACTGTCCAATGACACTTATTAGGCTGGTAGTTCCTTAGTAGGTAGGAATGACTAGTGCCTTATACATATACTGGCTTCATGTAATACAGTTTGTCAGTTTTAACCAGGCCAGAAAGCTATGTGTTTGACATGCAATCAGTGTGTCGCTGAATGACTGAATGTTCTGAAATATAATGATTTTCACTAACTGCAGAAGAGATGCAACACAGTACTCTCTATGGTGGTTACATCAGTATCAAACTGACAAACATTTGCAGTGTGACGTACCTGCTGATAACAGAATAACTAGGAAAATGATTTAATTAATATCTTTATTCTCTCCCTGTTGTTTGACAGATCTACAGATTCTGCGATAAGACCAAGAAATGTGGCAGAAAATCACTGTTCAGTCTTTGTAAAATCCAGAGAAACCGGACATCAATTAGCAAGAGCAGTGCAGAATATCTTATATTTGAATGTCCATGAAGACAGAGCCACTAAGGGCTACTCTCACAATCTCCATACTAACAACTGTCAGGAGAGATTATTTATAGACAAGAGCAATTAAATCCACTGTCTAATTATTCTATTTTCAGACGTTGTCATCAGATGCACTGATTACTCTCCACAGTATGTCGCCATTTCATCCTTCACAGCCGCCTGCTGTCATTATAGGAAAGATTACACTCACAGAAACAGTGCTGACAGAGGGAAAGTGCTGAAACACATCTGAGTTTCTATTGTTTGTGTGTGTGCGAGCACGTGTGTGTATATTTGTGCTCCAAAACTCTGGGATTTAATTAAGATAAATTTACACAGAGTCTGAGCAACCTGGCATTATCACTAGTAGACTATTCGCCAGCAAAAAGAGCCCTATTGTGAACCTGGAAATGTTGAGTACCCCAAAGTTTAATGTTAGAAATGTACAGCACAGTACAGTGGGTCCCCAACATTATGAAACTGCTAGATACTACATAGCATATGTTGGTCAATTTGCACAATTAGCATAGCATTAATTAGCATAGTCAGCTCTATGGGCAATATTTTGGCAATTGTTTGGTCTATCTGGACAATGTTGGAGTGGTTTGGGAGGTTATTGAGGATGCTGAATCCATTTATGACATTTTCAAAATTCAAAACGGCTCTTAAATCGGAAGTGGCCATATTTTTAACTCCCACTGGTGGTAGTCAGGTTAGAGGTTTTAGGGGACACTGAATCAATTGGATTGCATATAGAACTTATATTTAAAATAACTTCATCTCCATTATAAATTGTAAGATGAATTATTCACGATGCAGAACATGTACATAATAATTCACAGCCCACACTCAATACACTCACTTACACTCTGAGGTTACTCACAATTGGTTATTGGAGGTAATAAAGGCAAGTGCCATACCAAACTAGAATAACATGGCTATGGCTAATAATGTCCTCAAAAAATATACAATGCTAATTGTGCAAATTGCCCAACATACGCAAGTTAGCATTCAGCAGTTTCTAAATGCTTGGGACCCGCACTATACACTTTTAACGCTAAACTTTGGGGGGCTCATTTCCAGGTTCACATTGCTGGCAAGTAGTCCATACTTGGAATTGAATACTTTGGCAAATGCTTTACGTGTGAGTGTCAGACAGTGAAAGCATTATCCAAATACATCTTCAAAACACACCTATCTAATCACGCTTAGCAGTCATGTATTTAAACCTTTTTAAAATGACTCAGAGGAAATGACAGGGTGTTTAATGCCTCCTGTGTTTGCTCTACAGGAGGAGACCGAGTCCACCGATGGCAAGGCCGCTGAACAGATGAAGAAACCTAAAGGACCAGCACCCCAGATTCGACAGAAACCAAAGAAAGAGAGCAAAAAGAAGCGATAGATAGTGCTGTGTGTTTGTGCATATGCGTGAGTGTTACCTGCTTGTGTGAATGTGTGTGTGTATTCATCCGCAAGTCAGTATTGGCAGTTTTCCAATATAGTTATAACTACAGATGTATGAAACACTACCATCATATAACTACAGTAGAAATTATGTGTATCGAATATCAGACACTTCACAATGACCTTGAACTGTGTGTCCTATCCACATTCATCTCAATATTACAGAGTAAGAGCAAGTTGTCATGGGGTTTGCTGATTGTTTATACAGCTGCACATTTTATTTTGTTTTTTTTTTATAACTGAATATGATTGAAAGAATTGTTTTTTGGACTACCAACAAATAAATACATTCTGCAGTAATTCCCATAATTGTTAATATTCATTGCTCAATTTAAGTTTATTTTGAATGAGTCAGAATGAGATTATGTCCTGTCCTACTTACTTGTGTGGCAGAATGCGTCATGTCTTCCTTGTAAAGCTACAGTTTGTGGCACCACAATAGCCAGTTTCACTGCAGGTAGGCTAAGGTTAATAAATTATTTTTCTCTTTTAACATTTACATGATATTGAGACACCATTGATGACACCCACATTTATGGAGAAGCACAAGGGTCACAGAAATAGTAATAAAAAAATGTTAATTAATATCTTATTGTGCAATAAAAATCGACTATTTCCATGACACTTGCGATCCACCATACCAGTGGTTAGAAGAAACGTATAAGGGAAGATTAAAGCAAATAAGGTCACATTTTCATTTAACAACCAACTTTGAGGAACCCTTATTGACCATGTTTGTGTATGTTAAAAACTGAAGATAGATAAGATGAACTTTATTGATCCCACACCGGGGAAATTCACTTGTCACAGCAGCTCAAGTAGTACAGATAGAAAGTGACAATAAAGTACTTATAAAAATTAAGATAAAAAATAGAAAAATGTGCATATACCTATCAGTATTTAAAAATATAAAATGTAAAGTACTAAGTACAGGGCTGTACACACAAGAGACTATTTACAATATATACACCTTTCACTTGTACATATGTGGAAAAAAAATAGGTATATGTGGATATATAAGCACATACAGAGGCATATGTTAATAGCTGCACAGGATAATTGCACATACAGTCGTAAAATACACACATGGTGTGTAGCATTAAATAGAAGAAAAATGTAAACTGTTTCCTTGCAGAGGCAGATTGCACAGAGAGGGCACGTTGGATTGCACAGAATATTAGCAGCAAAAAGATTTAACAGAGTAAACATACAATATTGCACGAGGAAGGGAAGTAGGGAAGTGGATGAGTTATGCAGCAGACCTAACAGTGCTACATTAAGTCGTGCTGGTGTTGATGTTAAAGAGTCTGACAGCTGATGGGATGAAGGACCTGCGGTAGCGCTCCCTCTTGCACTGTGGGTGCAGCAGTCTGCTGCTGAATGAGCTGCTCAGTGCTCTACAGATCATGCAGGGGGTGAGAGGTGTTGTCCATGATAGATGTCAGCTTGGTTAACATCCTCCTTTCACCCACCTCCTCGATGGTCTCCAGGGGACAGTCCAGGACAGAGCAGGCCCTCCTGACCAGCTTGTTCAGTCTTTCCTTGTCCCTCTCTGTGCTTCCACAGCCCCAGCAGAACACTGCATAGAGGATGGCAGATGCTACCACAGTGTCGTAGAAAGTCCTTAGCAGTGTCCTGCACACTCCAAAGGACCTCAGTCTCCTCAGCAGGTGAAGACGACTTTGGCCCTTCTTGTACAGGGTGTCGGTGTTAGTGGATCAGTCCAGTTTATTGTTGAGGTGAACACCCAGGTATTTGTACTCTCCCATTACCTCAATGTCCAAACCCTGGATGTTCACTGGAGTAGTCTGGGGGCGTTCCTACGAAAGTCCACCACTAACTCCTTTGTCTTGCTGGCATTGATGTGGAGGTGGTTGACCCCACACCATTCAACAAAGTCAGAGATGACCCTCCTGTACTCCAGTTCATTGTCCTTCTGACACACATCCAACGATGGCAATGTCATCAGAGAACTTCTGGAGGTGGCAGCTGTCCGTATTGTGTCTGAAGTCCGATGTGTACAGGGTGAAGAGGAAAGGGCGAGGACTGTCCCCTGTATCCGTATAAGGGCTTTTTGTTTGTTTTAAATTACAATGTGCCTCAAAAAGCCACTCTAAGTCAGGCTCTAGTATAAAGTGTACAAGTTATAATCAAGGCTGAACAAAGAAAACATTGAATTTGTGTTTAACGGACGGGGGCCAGCTGATGAGTTTAGTTATATAAATTCACATTGCTCTAGATGTGCATCTCAGAAAAGTTTGTCAAATTCAAAGAGGCTTTATAGAGATAGGAAACAGATGTTTATATTGCCAGAACAGGTTTAAAATGAAAACAAAAGAAAAATGTACAAAAACAGAAGAATGTTGATTTTGTTACCAATATATAGGCATATATTTACAGATAAATAACTTAAAAAAAATGTTGGTGATTAAAAAAAATAAATACAGTGAGAACTATCTAAACAACTGAGCTAATCTTATTTGAGCATTATCAGTACCAAGTATTCCTCAACAATTTCGTTATCAGCTTCTATGTTTATCATATTTCATACTGGTCTGAAATGTTTCCAGCAAGTTGCTCCGGCCCTCAGTTGTGTTTGGCTTGACATACATTTGAAACCGTTGAAAACTTCCTAAGAAGAGAGCACCTGTCGGCCGCATAACGGATAAGTTTTTAGTAAACCAACCCAAAGTCACCGTTAGTAAGTGGGAAGTGTGTGTCGCTTAGCAGCCGATTCTGCTCGTCAGCACAAAGCTAACTGAAAATGTGTGTAGTGAGCTTTTGCGTTGTGTTGTTGTTTCTACGGTGTAGTTAGGCAACACGACATGAATTTGCTTGACTACACCGTAGCTGTGTAAATAGCGTGAAATCCAGACTGATCATATTTGCGCTTTTGTGACTGTTCCGTACCTGTCGAAGGAAGATAGTTCTTACATGAAACTGCTCACAAACAAGGTCTTGTGGATCATCTTGAGTAACTGGGTCATGATTTCCGGAAAAAAAGGCACTGGTGTTTGTTTTTTTATTAAGTGTATTTTTTTTTGGGGGGGGGCCTTGAGCACCACAAGCCAAGTGCCATTGTCACATTATACTGGGAAGAATTTCTGGCTGATATCAACAAAACTCGACAACTAACACCACAACAATCTAGATGCATAGCACGATAGATATGAGGAAAAACATATAGGCTATTTTTGATTTGGAGGTGAACTGGCCTTTAAACAATCCTCTCAGCTCAATTTTTAGGGAAAGTGATCAGTTTTGTTACATAAAATCACATCTTAATAAATGTGCATCTTAGCATTTTAATATTTAGTATTTCCTGAACAATTTTCATATCATATGTGTCACCAGGTTCAACAGATTATTTGACCTACACATTTTTTTTTTTTTTTAAAAAGGACTTTTTAAAAACTTTCCAGAAAGTATCCGATGGCCTCAACCGTTAAAGAAAAAAACCCCTAATTACATAGCACCTGTGAGGCCGCATCACTAACCGCATCATTAATTTGCAAAACTAAAGTTGCCGTTCATAAGAGGGAAGTGTGTGTCGCCTAGCAACCGATTCTTCTAGCCAGCCAGGGATGACAGGAGATATTTATGCACTGATCTCTTGTGTCGTGCTGTTGTTACTACTTTTATTATAAAAAAAAAAAAAAGCCTCTCAATCGTGACTCCAAATGATTTTTAGAAAAGCTAAACTGGGGTGCAGTCGTGCCTGCCAACGCCTCGGTGAATTCAACTAGCTACTACGGCGTCGAGTTACGCAACACGACGTGAATCCGCTCGACTCCGGCGTCGCTACGTAAAAAGCGTAAAATCCAGACTCATCACATTTGCGCTCTCGTGTTTCGTCAGTGATGCACTATCCCGTGCCTTCCCCCCCTACGAGGCATGTTTTCTCCACGCCGCACCGCTCCCGCTGCTTCCTCGCATGAATCCACCGCGCCGTCGACTCTCCCCAGCTGAACGGGCTGCCTTCGCCGTAGCTGTGGTGTTTGTCCGGCCCACCGCAGCTGTGCCCTCTGCTCCTGAAGGCAGTCCCCCGTCATGACCTCCCCTTTCCGCGATTCTGCCGAAATTCGCTAAATGGGATTCGTGGCCGGTCCGAGGTTTCCACAGCAACCGGCCATCCGCTTCCATTATTTCTCTAATGAGGACAGCCGTAAGGATTTAACACGGTTCCTCGCTGCGCGTCTCCGATTTTTTTTGGGCTGAATCTCAAGACGCGTAAAAGGTGAGTTAATTAGGGCTTGTGGCTTTTAAACGGGAGAAAATGCGATTTATTTCTGCATCACATTCGTAGCTTTTGTGTTGTGGCTGCTTATTTCCACATACTGATGTTTTTACACACAGCGTACGACCCCCCCTCCTCTCACACTGACTTGTATTTCATTGTTGCACAGGCCATTCAGTCAGCGGTGCTCGCACATTTGGTCAGTGCCACTCAGTCTGTGCCAGCGATTTACTACACCCTACACACAAAATGCGCACCGTGTGTGCAAGTCTCACATTTCAGACTCTCTCGCGTCTCCAAAAAAAATCCTCCCGTAAACACGCAGAAAACCGACTGCGCACAGAAAATAAGAGCCAACAATCCATCGAAATTCAAAATGGAGCTGTAACAGCACCTGTTTTGATTCATCAGGCCGCATATGCGCTGCGCGACAGCGACAGCAGCATTGTCGCCTTTTATCCCTGGTTCCCATTCACAAAATCCCTGTTTACGTGCCTAATGTGGATCAGTTTGGCAAACACGGACTGTTGTTGATGTTTTTTTTTATTTTTTTTTTCTCCATTCCTCCCATAGCAAAGACGTTATCATCTTGACAGCTGCTACTCCTGTAGGCAGCATACTACCCCACCCCTTGTTTCTTTGAAAGCAGCTTTGCTGACAACTGGTGTTTAATCCCGTGGAAATAGAATTTTAATTATGTGGTTAATCTTTTTTTACAGTTGGTTTTGGGCTTTGGACAAGTTCCAGCTAATTTCCATGAGGCAGTGGATTCAGGTTTGCTAAAAATGAAACGCATGAATCATGGGAAAGCTCAACATTGGATTTTTAACACCGAACACCCTCAAAGGATGCAATGATGTGCTAGCCTCATATGACAAACATGAGACTAACATGGCATGAGATACTATGTAGTTGTATTGTTGAATGACTCTGGACAAGCTGAGAGCACATACAGTGGGACAAAATACATAATGTTCCCGGTCAGAGGGCAGTAAAAAGAAAGACATATGTGTGTGAAGATTATTTCCATTGTCGATCACTCTGCCTGGTGTTTTTCAATGAATCAAATGGCAAATGATAGAAGTGATCATTAATCGATTATTTAATTAGTCGCCAACTATTTTGATAATTGATCAACTGGTTTGAGGAATTTTTTAATGGGAATAAGTCAAAATTCTCTGATTCCAGTTTCTTAAATGTGAATATTTTCTGTTTTTATTTACTCCTGTATGACAATTAACTGAATATCTTTGGGTTGTGGGCTAAACGAGACATTTGAGAGGTCATCTGGGGCTTTGGGAGGATAAATCAGCAATGAAAATCATCATTAGTTGCAGTGCTAGTCTATGACATGTGAGCAGATGTTGAAAAATAGTCTGTAAGCCCAAGGTTACATCTTCATATGTCTTGTTTATTCTTGTCAACAGTCCAAAACCGAAAGATATTCAAGTTACTATCATAAAAGACAAAGATTTTCCCATCCCATCAAAAAAAGACATAAGGAATTAACTGTTTATGGAAATCATTGCTGATTATTTGTCTGCTGATCGACTAATTGATTAATTGTCTTGGCTTTCTTGGCTTTAAAGGTCAAACAGGCTTTTGTCTTCCCTCTTCTGTCAGAACACTGACAAGAATACATTTCAAAGATGTAATATTTACATGATTCAAGAGAGGATGGAGTAGTTGTCAAGTGTTAAATTAATCACAAACTAGTCCGGTAATCAATTTATCGTTTTCAGCCATTCTTTAAGAAAAAAAATGTTCCTCAGATTCTTTCATTCCAGCTTCTTAAATGTGAATATTTTCTAGTTTATTTACTCCCTTAAGACAGTAAACTGAATGTCTTAGAGGTTATGGACAAAACAAGACATTGTATACCATTTTGGGATTTGGGAAACACTGATTGACTTTTTTTTTTTTTTTTTTTTTTACCATTTTCTGATATTTTATAGACCTAACAACTAATCAGTGCATTGAAAAAATAATAAACAAATGAAATCAACAATGAAAATAATTGTGAGTTGCTGCTCCAGTTTATGAAATGTGAGCAGATATTGAAAAATATCCAAAATCCCAAGATTACATCCTCAAACATTTTGTTTTGTCTGGTAAACAATTTAAAACCCAAAGAGTTACTGTCACAAAAAAACAATGACGACCAGAAAATGTTCCCATTCTAATGAAAATTACGTCTTTAATTGTTAATGTCTTAATCGACTAATTGATTAATTGACTAATTATTTTAGCTCATTTCTGTCAGAACACAGGACAAGATTACATTTCCGAGATCTTTTTGTAGCTAGTTAATAGTTTAGGCTTTATTTAACTCTATTTTACATATATGGCTTTTAATTCTATTTATTGTCAACAGTTTATCCTTTGTTTTTATCATATCCATTTCATCTGTAGTTTTTATTTAACTCTATGACGGTCTTCACTTGTTCTGTCTCATTGTCGGTTTGTCAGACTTCTGTTCAGCACTTTGAATTGCACTAACGTTTGATTGATTTGAGAACGTCACCTTGGGATTTGGGAAATGGTGATCAACATTTTCTACTGATTTATGGCATTTTATTGAATTTATCAAAATTCTCTGATTTCAGGTTCTTAAACGTGAATATTTTCTGGTTTCTTTAGGGGCAGTAAACTGAATATTTTTTGGTTGTGGACTAAACAATACATTTGAGAACGTCATCAGCCCTAAGAGATTTTGATATCCTGTAAATCATTAAGAGACAGTCTGTGAATAAGATACAGATCATGGGCCATCAACAATAAAAGTTCAGTTAATAATTTGCTAAGATTGTGGCACCTCTAAAATGAAACAGCCTTCATGTCGGGCTTCCCCACCTTTTGCTCTTCTTTATAGAATCAGTCATGCTGTAGCAGTTATTCATCATTGCCTGGATCACTTGCAGCCAGAGCCGCCAGTTAAAGATGGACAGAAAACGGAAGTGGGTTTTATCAGCTGAGTGCCATAGTCCTGTTCTTCTCGCCTCTCGTCTATGTGTTTGTCACTGGGGAAGAGGCGAGATGCTGCTAGACACAGGCTCAGACTTTGCAAAGTGAGTGAGGTCAACAGAAGATTTGAAGAAAAGATAACAGAGAATTACTGATGGAGGCTTCGACAGTGTTGAAATGGGACAGGACTTGTTAGTTAAGTGCTTGCATTATCTTTTCTTTGGCCCTCTGTAACTCAACTGCCCGCTCCCTCTCTAACCCAGGCTAAATATAGATGATCTGTGTATTATACATGTATATGGACTGCACTGTTTCATGTTCTAGTCCAGCATATAGCAGGGTAATGACAGTGACGCTAATGTGCACATTTCCTCTCGTTTTGATCTTGAGGAACCATCATTGCCCCCCCCCTCCCGCGCCTCTCCTCCCCAGGGCAAACTGTAATTTTCCCATTCGACTGAAACATTGGCTCGAGCTCCTTCGCTCTCTGCAGCACAGTGGCAACTGTTACCGTCTGTTGTGACTCAGTGAGGTTTGTCATGGCCAAATGTGCTTATGTGCCTGACCAGAAATGTACAGCTTGTGTGCTCAGCCTCAGATGGAGGATTACAAATGCTGATTAGACAGTAAACGTGAGAAAGAGTTACGTTCTCTGTGCAGCTGGGACCAGTGCAACGTCATAGTTAGTTTTTAGCACCAAAACATTGTCCTCAAATGTAACTTGTGCTTAAACATTTATAATCTTATAATATAATCTTCTGCAACAAATTGCTGCATTTATAGTGTGGGCTAAGTTTTCATTCAGTTTGTATGATACAATGAATGACTTACCAGCAACTTAATTTTCTCTACAAGACTACAATGTGCAGAGATTTCAGCAGATAAGTGGAAGGCTTCAAGTAAATGTGCTATTCCCTGGAGCAGAATATTGACTGTAGATTATCAAGGATTTAAAGGATAGGTCCATATGTTTGCAAATCTTTCTTAAAAGGAAAATTCACCACTTTTATGTGAATGTTCAGTCAGCGTTGATGTTGAACTCTGCTTTCTTGGTCAATATAGCACACACTGAGGAATTTATTGCTTCAGTTGACCATATTTACCATAAATACTGATTTGATATCCTCATCAAAAGTGGGGAATTTTCACTTGTCACATGTTTAGGGCTGCAGCTAATGTTTAATTTTATTGTCAGTTAATCTGTTGCTTATTTTCTCAACTGATTGATTTGTTGTTTGGTCTATAAAATGTCAGAAAATGGTGAAAAAATGTTGATCAGAGTTTCCCAGATCCGAAGATGATGTCCGGTTTTGTCCATAACCCAAAGATATTCAGTTTACTGTCATAAAGGGGTAAAGAAACTAGTAAATATTTACATTAAAGAAGCTGGAAAAATGACTCAAACTGATTAGTAGATTATTAAAGTAGTTGGTGATTAATTAATAATCGATACATATTCAGTGAGTTGTTGCAGCTCTGCACATGTCAAAGGTAACCTTTAATTTCATCTGTCCACACTGGCCATAAGGAGGTTCCTTCCTGACACCATTCCAATGTAAAGGACAAAATTCACTGTTCTTATTCTATTCAAAAATGCATTCTTCAGTAGTCTGAGCTAGTCTAATCAGGTGTGTATCTTCCAGTTAGTCTTTTTAGCACCAAATTCCCTCATTGTTTCTCTGAACAATGGTTCCTTGTAAGCTTTGGTGGAGGGACAGTAAAAAAAAAAAAAAAAGTGGGACTAAGAGTCTACAGTCATCCTAGCAGCTCAATGAGAGTGTATAATAAACTGAAAATAAGAACTGTTGTGTTTTTGTTACCTAAGAATGAGCCATTTATGTCTACAGAGGGCATGGGTCATCTTCCACAAAGGCTGCCATGTTGCGCTGCCATGTTTCCCCACTAACCCAGAACAGACAAACCAAACACCAGCTCTAGATGAGGTCTTTTGCGTTTTTATGCGTGTTTCATGGTTACTGAATTTCTTCTAGTGGCTTGGAAGGGGAGGGTGAGACAAGTTTGCAGTTACCTCTAGGTGCCACTAAATCCTACACACTGGTCCTTTAAGTACAGTGGCACTTTCAGTTGAATGATATCATCAACATGCAAAAATTCTCACAGTAACAATGCTTACATTTTGATATTTAGCCTTTGCTAGTTAGCAGTAAATATAAAGTACAGCTGTGTTACTAGTTTTGCAGGCATTTGCTGAAGTTAAAAGTTTGACTTGATGATGGGGAACACCAGAGTGATTACACTCCAGATGGGAACATGAATGTCCGTCAGTCCATCCAGTAGAGGCTGAGAGATTTCAGTCTGGACCAAAATGGTTCGTTTTGTCAGTATTTTTATACTGAACGAGGACTGTGGATTTTGACCCAGTTGGAATCACATTAAGAGACAATCTCTTAACAGCCAGTATGGACAGAAAGACTACCTACAGCAATGAAAAAACTGTTTTCATGTGCATATAAGCATGTGCATGTGGCCTCAAGACAGACATGAAAACAATGTGAGGCTATCCTTTAACCAAGGGGTCAGATTTGAAATGGCAGCGTAGATTTCTGCTGTTTTCCGAGGCAGATTGGAGCATGTGTACAAGTGACACATAATGAAAACACTGCGTATCAACCCTGACGTGATGCAGTTCTTTCAGCACCTGACAAGTGTTTGGACTTGTCTGCTTTATTAACAAAAATTCCTTTCAGGCATCTGAGCTCTTGTCCTTTCCTTTCTCCTCCTTTCCCTGCAGTATTTCCCTCAAACACCCAGTATTATTCACCTCATGTACAGAGAGAGGTTTTATAGATTTTGTAAGACTCAGTCAACACTAAGAGACTGTGAGAACAACACAGCTTGGTGATGAATGTACTGCAGAAATTGAAGTGCTCTTGAAGTCCATCGTGGTTCTGAGGTAAATGCCACTCAGAGAGCAGCCTTTGAACGAACCCTCTGTTTGCCATGAATCATATCTAATCCTTCAAATCTCCTCTCCCACAACACAACCAGGCACAACTTTATTTACACAGTCAGCATGCATGAGCATTTGTTGTCACTTATCTGACATTATTAAATCAAATGTTACATAACTCAATTTATACAGCACATTTTATACCAGAAATCCAGCTCATACTGCTTTAAATTAAAAGAAAGTCAATTTATTCGGAACAAAGAGCATTTTTAACATGCACATATGCACCAATACAATCAAGTGGGATTAATATTAAAAATGATAACGATCCTAAACTAGGGGCAAGGCAATAAAATTTTGATTTATGTCCCAGGAAAATGTGAAAAAAGAGCGTCTTTGTTACCCCACCACCACCTCCCCATCTCCCTCCTTGCTTCCTTCCTCCCATCCTGCCCTCCCACAGCTCAGGTGCCTGTTCTTGTTGAAGTCGCTGGCAGTCGTAGCAGTGCAGTGCAGTCTGGTTCTCCCACATTCCTCTGTGTTCCTGTTGAATGGAAGAGCTCACAAGGCACTGAAATCTCTCCACATCTCCCACTACTTACAATTTTTCCATTTTTCTTTACTATCTATGGTAAGATTATCTGTCTAATTTTCTACTTGTTAATGCTTTTATTTGTCCTGTATTTTTTGTCACCATTCCATCACATTGGCTCCTCCATTTTATGTCATAATGTTGGAAGTAGTCACATGTTAGCACTTCTTGATATTAGGGCACTCTGACACCATATTAGGAAAAGGCGTCAGGCTCAGCTTACAGCACTAGCTCGCTTGTTTACATACGCAGGCTCTGAGGCTTTCAAGGGTACTCTGGTGTTTGCAGCGTCCTGCAGAGAACCAAGAGAAAGTGACTCTCAGAGGACATCACTGTGTTGGGATGTTTGCGGTGCTGGTCAAGGATCATTACACCTCCCCTTATCAGTGTGCGCTTACAGCTGATGATTAGTCAGCTTTCTAAATCGACTTGACTTTCCTTCAACCAGAGGATCAGGGTTAAAGTGTCCCACTCTGCCAGGTACTTATCCTACTGATGTGTCCATGAGGAAGATATTAGCTGGGTCCAAATTCTTTATGCTATATACTAATTAGATGGAAGTTTCGAGATATACTTGTGCAATTTGTGGAAGGTTTGAGTATCTAAACATGTAGCTTGAACCAGCAGTTTTCATTATAGGAGGTGTCTTCCCAGCCCACACAGATTTTGCTTATAATACAGAAAAATACAGCCATACACATTCTGAATTCTCTCTTTACAGAACTAATACCAGCTTAGTTACCTTCTTAACTCATCGTATGACAGACATAAACAAACTAAAACTCACTGTCCCAACAATCACTAATTTTGGTTTGGTCCAAATAAATCATTAATTTTAGAGTTAGACGTGAAAATATTCTGACTTTACCTGCTGTTTTTCTTTAACTCATCCTCTGGTTCTGTGGGTGTGTGCGCTGCAGTTTCCTCAGACCATTAAATTAGCAAAATAAAATTCTAAAACAAAACAACAAACCACGATGGATAGCCAATACATTCACCCCATCACCCAACCTTATTGTGTAGTCAATGATCCCTTGCGGTAATGTTATAAACTGATCCATTGTACTTAACATGCTTAACATTAAACAACATGTGGGCTCAGACTTTCAGGCTTATATTCCCTCTGCTCTGTGGGAACAAACTAACAGCTCCTCACTTCACATTGCTAACTCAGTCTGTGACTCTGGCCTCAACACTCAACACTGACCAGCTACAGCAACTTGAAAGGGTCAAAGCTCAAACTTACACTCATTTTGGCCACTTTATTATTTTTTATGGCACCAGCTTTATGAGCAGGGACAGTTAAATGTAGCACTATTTTATTTGCTACTTTTTTGTGCAGGAGAGCATTGATGCTGCTGAAAAAAAAAAACCCTCAAAGACGGGGGTGACATGCATTGTTTTCAGTCAACAGTCATGATATGCGGTCTCTAGGAGTGTATTATTCAACTTTTTCACATGGTCTGGTGTTAACAAGTGCAAACATAAATCACAATTAATTGTAAAAATGAATCAGCATAAAAGTATCATGATAGTATCAGAGTGGGAGATAAGTGTATTGTCCCAGCCCTAGCACTTATCAATTAAAGGTGTGAGAAATTAATTGCTCACGCTCTGTGTTTGTTTTTGTTTGTCATCCCACTATTTAATCCACTGAATAATACATGTTGCCTGGCTTCAGTCTACTGCAATCCCATTACAAGGCAGGTGCCGTCAATTTCAAGTTAATTGAGGTCATAGGTAGGAAAGTTACAGATGGGCCTCTTAGAACCTGCAAGGTTTTTTTTATGCTCAGTGCCTTTTATGAATCGAATGTCAGTACACCGTCAGAAATGATCTTAAGAGTAATCTAAGAACATTTTTTATAAGTGTTAAGGAGGAGGACTCTTTATTACAATATGTGAAGTGTGTTGACCTTCAGTGAGAAGTCATCTTTTGTATATTGTAAACCACGTGTAGAATAGGAGCATGTGAAGTTGTTGCAGTTTGATGCTTAAAGGTTCCATCCTAAACACACACATCACCAATTTTTAAGAAGCATTGGCTCTTTCAAGATGATCATTTCACAGTAGTCTTTGCATGGATTCAAGCTTGTCAAGTATTTGCTTGTTTGCATATATTGACTGTGTGGACTGCTAAATATATCTGTTGCATAAGTGCCTCCATCGCGATCCCGTCTGCCCGTTTTGCTTCCGTTTTGTCCTCTAAACATCGGAGTGGCTCTGATCCTCAGTGAGCTGTTAGAGTCCATTCCTGATATCCAGACTAAACGGTCATATCGAGCGGCTTACTTTTCACACAGTTCACACAGTCCTGTCCACCTTTCTCGCAGGCCCATGGGCCCATCTCTGTGTGACTCAGTGTTGCACCATGGGATACATTAACCTCCCCAGTGCGCCAGATTACATCCTGGCAGGAGATGAATCAAAGCTTGCATGATTGTATGTGTGTGCTTGAAATCACTCACGCTCGTGCACATTCACGCAGCTTTACACGCCCACACAGCCCCACAGTGGGATCGCTCCGTATCTCAGAAAATTCCCATACCTGTGTAATTATGTTATGCTCGCACATTACACTTAAGACACCCACTAAGCCTCAGCTGTCCATGCAGTATACAACAACTACCTACGCATTCTTTTTACAGCCACTGGCAGTTCCTTCCTCCTTGTCTGTTAATAACCCTCTCTGTCCTGTCTATCACACTCACACAAGTATCCTGGAAACACACGCATGTGTTTGGAAAAAAGGATGTGAGACAACGCAACTGTGGCTGGGTGTTAGTGTGCGATAGAGCCTTGTTTCCCAGAGACCAAGGAACAGCTGCTCATGCACATAAACACACACACACATATACACACACCTACACACACACTGCTTCATAGACTCTGTCTGGAACTGAGAGTGCCTCTATTCACAAAGGAACAAGGCTGTTTCATGTGTGTATGACTGTCTCTGTTTCAGCTGGCCTGAAATAGCCAGTCTCACAGTGAGTCACTCTGCAATGACTCGAGGGGTGGATCGGACTCGGTATGTGTGTGTGTGTGTGTGTGTGTGTGTGTGAACACAGCACTCCAACTTTCTGTGGGTGCACTTGACTGTCTGAGCATGTTTGTCTTTGTCTGCGCTCATGATAACACCGAGATCTGGTTGCATTTATCAGGCCAATAATTAGTCCCTTCAGGAAGCTGCAATGCTGTGATCGCAACAATTAACGCAAATTCAGCCAATTCCTGTGAATTCTGCATGACCTTGCAATTTTGTCCAATCACTGCAACTTTTCCATAAATTTGATCAATCATAATTGCTTCCCCCGGGTTCCACCAATTACAGTAATCCCCTGCATGAACGTAATTCATGTATGTCCTGAATGAACGAACTAAATGTTTTTGTTTTTTTTTGTTTGTTTTTTTAAAATTATATTACAAATATTTAAAGGTAGAGTTAGTAGGAATTGTCCAAGCTGTTCGTAAACGCAGCAGTATGTCAAAAACCAACGTTTCGGGTTGGTGAAACATCCCAAGCACAGCAAAACAATGAGAAAAAAGTAAGGAAATAGAGGCAGCGGGCAGGGTCCCTGTAGATATGGCCACCTCCACACACTTCTAGTGGCTCATAAGTGATGATTGAAAGGGATTATGTAATATGAGCATATACATTGTTTTTTAGGAAAATGTGGTAGATTATACTCAACTGACTCTGTGATTTGTTATTATTAGTTATTTATTTATTTGTTTTTTAATGTCACAGGTACCAAAAAGAACACAAAGTTTGTCATTGTTGTTGACATTTATCAGTGTTCTGTGCACTTGGTTTTATTCTCCATGGATCAAGTTTGCCTTTTTTAATGACTTATAAACAAATAAATAAAAAACATTTTTAAAAATTGCAGGTTTTCGATGCAATTTTCAATTTTCAATGCCTGAAAATCCTGATATGCATCACAGTTGTTTTTTTTTTTAAATTGCTGTGAAGTCAGGCATTTTAGGATGCGATCTACTCAGTATTTTATTATTTATTTATTTTTTATTATCTCACGGGTCCTGAAAAGAACGCAAAGTTTTTCGTTGTTACTGACATTTATTAATGCTCTGTGCACTTGGTTTTATTCTCCTTGGAACAAGCTGCCTTTGATTTTTAATGACTTAAACAGTTTTATTTTTAAAGTGCACCATTTTTTTTGCAATTTCACTGTAAAAAATGCTTTAAAACATGGCAACATGCATTATTATTTTTTTAGATAAGCTGCTGCAAAAAGACGCATTTTAGGTCACATTTCACACAATGTTTTTTGTATTTTTATTTTTTATTATGTCAATGGTTCTGTCACAATTGTTCACTGTACACATTTTTTTTTTAAAGTTGCTGTAAATCGTGCACTTTAGGCTGCAGCAATCCCCCCAAAAAAGCCTGTGAAATCCTGGAGGGAGTGAATAATACATGTATTGGGCATCAGGATGGAAAGGAGAAGCAGTGTCAGTATAATTACTTGTTGGAGGTGAAACTGTTTCTATATTAGCACTGGGTCTCATTACAGCCCACTGTTCCTTTGTTTGAAGCTTTGTTTTCCTTGTAGATGCGTATTGATTCAGAACAGATTGAATCAACAGATAGGAATGACCTTGAACGCATGTGTGTTGACTGTTTCAAGGTGTCCTGTTCGCGGAGTATTTGCATGCTAAACGGTTCTAACTGAACCTGGAACAGCTCCAAGGATATTCTGTGGTGGATTAGGAGAGCAAAAATGAGAGTGGCGCTCACAGCACACACACACACAACACACACACACACACACACACACACACACACACACACACACATACTCCTCACCAAGAGGAATTTTTGTTTGAGAAAGGTGAATGAAACTGAATGAAAGAAACTGAAACAGGGTCAGTTCCTGTTCCTGAATGAACGGCTTTCATCTCCTGTCAGGACGGATTAAGACGGTAGTTACGTAGAATTCTTACCTAATTTGAGCCCAGTCACACAGACAGTGTTTATTAAATGTGTGAACACTGTCTTATAAATAAGCTTCTTATTTCAAATTTTCCAAAGAAACGGCATCATGTTTCCTCACTGAGCAGGTTGTGTGGGGATCAGATTTGATTTAGATATTAACATATTTAATAGTAGACTGACATCCACATGGCTCCTTCTAAAGCATGTTGCTGCTGCCAGGATCAAAGCAGACCTGAGTTTTATATGGCGGTGGAGTCTAGCTGTAAATGCCTGTCCCAGTTTCCCAAAGTCCAACCTTGACATCTTTAACCCTTTGAATTGAATTGCCTCATATCCCTAAAATCTGTTCAACCTAAGCTAAAAGGTTCTGCAGGTCAACGAAGCATAATAATTGATAATAGTTTTGAAAGTGTGGCTTTTTTTCATCATTCATAATTTTACTAAATAAACACAAAACATATTGATATCTTCATTTTAGATCGATTTAAATGGAATCATGCCAACAATGATCTCCCATGACCAGTACCTGGCTGCCCGTGTGAGGTTCATTTTATCAGGTTACATGTCTTGTTTTCGTCCAACCAACATGTCATTTAATTCATAGTGGTATAAAACCAGGAAAAGCAGGAAATACTCACATTGAAGAAGCTGAAACCAGACAATGATGTATGTTTTTCCTTGGAAAAAAGACAGTCACGTAATTGACAGACAATTAATTTATCAAATATTAAAACAGTTACTTCTCTGCTAATGGAGAGCAACTATATTGATACAAAATTGCAGGGTAAACACAGTCATGCCAGTGGACCCAGTTGAGGTCCTATTCCATTTAGAGTAGCAGAGCCTCTCCAGTAAGCACATTAGCAGCACCCTGACTCTCTTCGACCTGAATGGAAAAGAACATGAATTTAGTATCGGTGGTTTTGTTTACCCGCTTATTTCGTGTCAAAATTCCAGTGAAAATGGTCTAACTGATTAGTCATTTCAGCCCTGTTTAGCATTCAACAAGATGACAGCCCAGAAATTCCTTTTGGGACTTAAAAGTGCTGCATCCTTACTCATCACTGGCTCTTTTCCCAGGTCTGCACATGGGGGCGGGCAAGAGCAAGCCCAAGGAGCCGGGCCAGCGCTCCATGAGCCTGGACGGCACCATCGGCACAGGCTCCGACAGCGGGCACTTCCACCACCTGGGCCCCGCTCAGCAGACCCAAAACCCCGAACAGGAGTCCTGCCGTCGGGACAGGGAGGCGGGGGCACCAAGGGCAGCACCAGCACGCCCCGACAAACACTCCTGAGCTTGCTCTCTTTGGAGGGGTGGACCACACCGGCACCATCACCTCGCCTCAGAGAGGACCTCTGTCAGGTAGGCAAGACTTTGTGACACTTGTTTCTTCTGTCCAACCAACAGTCCAAAACCCTGTGCTTTCATTTAAGAAGCTGATACCAGCAAATGTTTTACATTTTTGCTTTAAAAATTACTGAACCATTAATCAGCAATCAGAACAGTTGGCAGTTTTGTGGCCACGTAGCTCACTTTGTGGAGCGTTTTCCCCATGTACTGAGGCTGTGAGTCCTCTGCAGGAGTTGTGGGTTTGACTCCCACATGTGGCCCTTTGCTGCACATCGTTCTCTCCCCCTTTCCTATCTTCACTTCAACTGTCCTGTCTAATAAAAGCCCACAAAAAGTGAAAAACACAAGAATAGCTGGCAATGCATTTTCTCTTGGTCGACTACTTGTTGCAGCTCTATTGGTATTGTGTGGAAATACTGCAGAATATTATGATTAAGAAAGTACATTTATTTGCCTTTTTGTCGAGACTTAGATGAGAAGACTGGTATTACTCTCATATCTGTGGGTTCAATATGATATGTGACATCCAGCAGCTAGTTAGCCTAGTTTAGCTTTAAGAGTAGAAACGAGGGCAAACAGCTAGCTTGGCTCTGTCTAAAGGTAACAAAACCCCCTACCAGCACCTCTAAAGCTCCCTAACTATTATTTATTATATCTTCGGTTTTTTAAGGAAGATTATGTGTCACACTATTGGCCATGACTTCCAGGAGTCATTGCTTGTTGCCTGACTCTTGCAAACTCAGAGCAACAAGACTCAAGGAAGTCACTGCATCCAGTCAAGAAACAGTAGTCCTGCACATAACCCTGAGTTGCTGGTTGGCAGATTTTGTTGTTTCCCTCTGTTTTGAGTCTTTATGCTAAGCTAAGCTAACAGTTTGCTGGCTCCAGCTTCATATTGAACATACAGATATGCAGTGTTGGGAGGGTAACTTTTAAAACTTACCCTACTACAGATTACTGAATGCATGACCAAAAATCTTATTTTTCATTATATTACTCAAGTAACATATTCTGAATACTATGGATTACTTTTGGAATACAACAAAACTACAAAATTGTCCTGCTGGACTCATTTGTCTGGGTCACTCTGAATGTACTTAACGCTTCCTTATGGGAATGGCCTCACTGGAGAGATCCCTTTATTGTTTTCACTAGGTCACATAGAGCAGCTTATCCACACCACACACGCCCAAAGAATGTAATGGGAATCATGTGTTGAAAAAACCCTATTTGTGGCTAATTAGCGATACGTGTCAGCAAATAGGCTAAGCCAATTAGCTAGCTAATTAGCCAAAATAATGAGCAAGTCAAGTCAAATTTTACTTATACACCCCCAAATCCCAATTTCCCTCAGGGGCTTTATAATGTAAAAGCATATGACAATCTCTGTCCTTAATTTTAGACAAAAAAAGAATGTAAAGGTTCTTCAAGGTGCTTCTTCAAATTAAACACGAATGTTGCAACCTTCTTGAATGTGTGTTGGTGAAATATTCTTTATATTTCCATGCCAAAAAAATGCATTCCTCAGTTAAATAAATGTTTTTTCCTAAAATATCGAACTATTGCTTTAAATGGAAGTGAAACATTAGAGCCAAAGTAATCTGGCTTGCATAAGGACCCAAAAATGCACAAAATGGTCTAACAAAAAAATAGATGCAAATTTTTAGTGTGAATTAACTTGTGAAGCTGAGCAGAACTGTGAAAAGAAAACAGATTTAATAAGATCTGATGAGATCTTTGACCTGTCTCTGAGTCAGCCCACAGACTTCCTTTTAGTTTGAGATCACAAAAGTCCTGAGAAAAAAAATGAGTATCTAAAAACTGTTTCATAGTGAGTCACAGTTACACAGAAAAATATTTCTTTCTCAACAGAAAAACAGTTTCTTTTTCCCACCATCAGCTGCCAAACACACTTAAAACCTATTTCTCTTTGACTTTGAAGCCCGTTGTATCACACTGTCCAGATTTTACTTGACATTAAGCTGTAATGTGTCTAGACCGGCCAGATGGTTAGGCTAATGTTGCTCCAACTAGAGGGCGGAGGGATGCTGGTGTATCTGCTGGCCGCCTCCTCCTGTGCATCTAATGAGCCGATCAATGATTGGCTGGAGAGTTCCCAGGTTTAGATCACAGGTTCATTAAAAAGAAGGCGTAGAGGGCTACACAGAAAATAGAAAGCTGTCGGTTGTGATGGCTTTGTCCTTCATGGACGATCGGTCACAAGCAGCCAGAATGTCGATATTTCTCATTAGGGCACGGTGAATTGTTTCATACAGATATGGAGCAGAGGCAAAATAACTTTAAGAGTGAAGAGAGCAAATTATCATCAAGGGCTGGGCCTGCGTTATTGAAGTTAGATTATGGAAGTGAATATGAGAAGGCGTTAAGGGAAGTACCATTGTCTTTAATTACATTGTTCCTTAAATGCATATCTGTGTGTGTGTATTGTGTCTTGCAGGAGGTGTCACTACATTTGTGGCTCTGTATGACTATGAGTCACGGACAGCGTCTGATCTGACCTTTAGGAAAGGCGACAGGCTGCAGATTGTCAACAACACGTAAGAATCAACAGTCATCTGCCGCTTCCTCCTCTCTCTGATGCTTCACAAAAACCTAAATGAACAGATTTGTAGACGCACATGTGATTTATGAGCGCGTCTATGTGAATGAACACAGTCGGAGCTGGTAACTGTGGAGCGATGCAGACAGCAGAGTCTGATCCTCTCCATCTGTTGACTAAAACGGAGCAGAGCGGCACTTTAGTAATGCATTCTGTTCCTCTTGGGCAATCATCATCATCATATTTAAGACACTTCACAGAGAGCCTGTCACGGCAAGAGCTGCACTCACATTCCTGATAACACGTTTAAAAAATGTGTTTTCCTGTCGGACATCAGCACATGTTCAAGTCTTTCTGTGTTGTGGTGTGATTTAGATTTAGAAGGAAGAGAGTGATTCAGAGGTGTGGACTCGAGTCAGACCCAAGTCAAAAGGTGACTTTAGACTTGACTTGACAAAATCAAAATCGTGACTTCAGTTGGACTTGAAAGTCGACTCTAATGCTGCATTTATGCTCTCCTCTGATGGTCCTCTTTCCAGAGTTGAGAACTCGTTCTTCTGACTTCAGCGTGTTAATCAGCTTTTAGATCGTAATGTGGAAACACCATGAACGCCGCATCAGTACGTTCCTGTAAACCACTAAAGTATTGTTTTACCTGACTTGTTGTTAACTTGACAAGCCAGAGGGTTTGTGACACAGAGCCATCTGGGAAGTCATTTGGAAGTAGGCAGACACTTTCAAAAAACACTTGGCAGATGATTGGATGAACCATCTCTCTATCATGTCTAACACGGGCTAACTTCAACCAATTGCTCTTCTTTCAATGAAGAAATACTCTCCAGTTCTGATATAACTGAAGCTATTGCAGTATCTATGCTGACCTCTTCAGGAGCCGCCATTGTTTGTTCAAGACAAGTCGCTTCACACACAAATGGATAACTTGAATCCTGGAAAGGTGGATTCTTGCATGATCTCACAAATCCAGCTGCCTTGCAAAGTAAACTTGTTGTCAGGGTTAAAGAGGATTAATAACTTTTCTAACTAATCTAGGTCACTGAATGTGGACTAAGTAACAGTCACAAACTAATACTATATTACAAATTACATGCAAAAAATTCATAGCTGACATGTGAATTAATAAAAAGCTACCAGCTGAACATTTACTCTTGTCGCCACATGAATGTAGGTTTAATTCCAGAGATCCAGAGATATTTGAACTAATCTGGCAGCATCCATTCAAGTTGCAGGTGAGAACCATAAAGATTAACTTTTCATGACTGAGCTCCAGAATCTGAATTTCTTAATTAAAATTTTATTTTGGAAAATGAAAGTTACTGTTAAGAAACTAATGCTTTGCTAACCTTAGCTTAACATCTAAATAACTTTGTAAGACAATGCAAATTCACTGTTAAATTATGACTTCAAACTGAAATTTAAAGTTGAGGACCTGGAACTTGACTAAGGACTTAAGTGCAAAGACTTGAGAGTAACTTGCAACCTGCAAAACAATGACTTGGTCCCGCCTCTGGAATGGTTTCAATAGTAGGAAGTTAAAATGGATATGTGTCTTTAAAGGCTGTTGTTTCCAAGCAAAAGCATCTGGAGCATAATTCCCCAGCAGGTGTTTAAAATCAGAACAATGTTGTTTTTTTTTTTTTTTTTGTTTTTTTTTTTTTTTTGTTTTGTTTTTTTCTTTTCCTAAGAGCTTTTTTCCATAACTTCCTGCCATAAGTCTGGTCTGCTGTTCTTTATCTATAGTCTGGCACTACAAAGTGGGGCTGACAAATATAATTAATTCATGCTTAATTAATATTGCACAAAGAAATAGCTCCAATATCTACATCACAAAACTGTATTCAGGAGTTGTTTTTATAAACATAAACAAAGACTGAATTAAAAGTTGTATCTGTGAGACCAGAGATCCCACATGATACAAAGATCTGATTGTAAATGGGCGATATTTCCACAATCCTCTACTGTAGAGTTATTAAAAAATATTACAAGCTGCAGTGAAATAGAAACTAGAACTCTAAAACTTAAAAAGAAAACACTGCATCCTGAATCAACCCCACTGTGTAGTCCCACAGCATATTGGGCTCCTCTGCTATCTGTCTGTGCTGTGCTGTGCTGTGCTGCTTGTCTTGCTGTGTCTCCTCGCTGTGTTTTGATGTGTCTGCTGTGTCTGTTATCTCTCCCTCTCTCTTTCTTTCTCATGCTTCATGGTTTCTCCTAGGAAAAAGTACAGCTTCAGGTCAGTAATACTTAATGCAATAAAAATCTCACGCAACCTTTTGTTCACAGTCCCCTTGCTGCTGCTCGGATTTGTCTGATCGAGCGCGTAGCCTTAACTGCAAAAGAATTAGTAAATATTAGAGCTATAGAGTGGATTAGAGCTCTAACTTGCTTGGTAGATAACATATTGTACACCTCTGGATATAGAACAACAGTTAAAAAGGATAGTTCAGATCATTTGAAGTGGGGGTTTTGAAGTACTTATCCACAGTGTATTACCTGCTGTAGATGACGGTTGGCACGCCCTCAGTTTTGAGAAAGAGGGAGGAGCAGGGAACTGAACAATGTACAGCTGTGGACAGGGTCAGCAGCAAAACGTATTTTAGCCAACTAAAAAGGCCTACCTAAAAAAAATCAATATAATTTAAGTACACACTATATTTTGAACGTTTTCACAGTGTTACCTTGCCGTTATACGAGTCATTGTACAAGTATAACTCTCTTCAAAGCCACCAGACTCCATTTTCCTTCACAGAGCACACGAGTTGTTGGTCTGTCAATTTGTTTATGTTGTTGTGTGACTTCAGTGAATCTGAACTAACCCTTTACACCTAATAACACACAATAACACAAATAAACTAACTAATCAAAGCAGAGTTAGACCAGCAGCTCCCGTGTTCTGCGAGGTAAAATTAGTGATTTTGCCAATGGAGTGTTGTTGCTTTGGAGAAAGTGATATTTGGCTTATATAACAGCGGTTTCCTGTCCGAAAAGGCTGTCTGACAGCATATATATTCTCTGTATAGTGTACACTTAAACTTATGTATTTTTTTGTTTGTTTTTTTGCTAATATACCTTTTTCTGATGACCCTGTCAACAGCAGTACATGATTTAGTGTCCTACACTGGTACTCCTGTTGCTTGTCCAAACTGGGGGCGTGCCGACCGCCACTTCAAGTACTCTGAACGATCCCTTTTAAAGATCTAAATGTAAACTGAGGGACTACATGTAGAACAAAAGGTTGTCTGTTTCTGTCTCTTTTGCTGTATTTCCTCTCTTAACAATGTGTTTTTCTTTCACTTTCTGTAGGTTTGGGATGTGTATTTTTTTAGAACCTCAATCTTTAGGTTCCTTCTTTGCTTTCTAAAGAACATTATGGGTCATCGGTCAAACAATATGGAAGTTTCACCTTGTATCAGAATTAAACTTTCTTATTAAGACATAATCTGAAGCATACTGAAGCAGATACTGTAATATTTAATGAATATTTAATTAATTTTTTCTAATTGGCAGTAAATGCTATGAAAAGACCAAAACCAACAATAAAATTATCCAACTAACAAGTATCATCTGCGTAGCCAAAGCCTGATTTAGCTTATTCCTCTGTGCCATAGACTTTAATTGTTGTCCCAAAACTATTAAAAACTCATAAATGAGCCGCACTGTTGCACGGATTGATATGTTCTTTATTATGATGAATATGAGCACTGTAGTTTATTAAGTCAATCCCAAAAACACCTTCCTTGAACCATAAATGTGCTCTAACTCAGTGGTTAGTTAGGTTGTGGTACCCCTATTGTTTAGTGAGCTCTAAGTAAGCGGCATATTTTATGGATATTTCAGATTATATTTGATGGATAATGATAATAGTACAGAGTGACTCATAAACTCCACAATGAACCAAAATAGTGAATGTAGTAACTGAACGAAGTTTATGCAAAATAAATGATTTGGATGAATTTTGAGCAGATTATTTTCTGTGAATATTGCATCAGAGATGAGTTTTCTGATATTTTGGGAACTTTTATGCAGTTCTGTCTGTACTGTGTTTTTTTAATTATTAACAATCATGCATACTTAAAGGGCTTCTTTTTGACAAATTCTGTTTTTTTTCTCTCTGATGCTTGACCATTGCTATATTAGCTCTCATTGTTTTAATGGATCACTTTTCTAATGCAGGATAAGGCTGTTAAGCAGAGTGTAAAGACTCTTCACCGTGTCTGTATCCTACGGAGCCCCTAAAGGGACATACTTTTTTTTTAATATATATAATGAGTTTTACGTGCGCATGTGAAACTTTTACACGTGCGCATAAAACCTTAAGTGAGCACGTAAAGTTGTTCTATGTGAGCACGTAAAGGTAATATGTGCGTGCGTAAAACCTCACATTTTGTGTATATCCACCTATACCCATGTAGTTGGTCAGATGTTTGTAATCGTTCATAAATGAATGTAAGTATCTGATCAGAACTGGCGTAGTTCTTCCACTGAAACAGGCCACAGGCCTAAATACTTGTTTTAAATGTCATTCGGAGACAATATAATGGTGGCGACTTGCAAGCAAAGTAGTAATGTCCATATAATGAAGTCCAAGGTCAAAATATAGCCCAACTAACTCCTGCAATGTCATTCTTTCATGCATAAACTGAGCAGTGCGTAATGTACTGGATGGTCTCCTCTACCAGGAATACTCCCGTGTACTTCATAATATGTTTACGCGCTCATGTAAAACTTTAAAGTGAATGCGTAAAAGTTTTTTCATGCTCATGTAGAACAACTTTACGTGCTCACAGTAAAAGTTTTACGCACGCGCGTATTACCTTAACGTTCACACGTAAACAACTTCATGTGCTCACTTAAAGGTTTACGCGTGCGTGTAAAAGTTTCACATGCACACGTAAAACTCATTATGTATATATAAAAAAATATATATTTGTGTCCCTTTAGGGGTTCCGTAGTAGCCTGTGAGATTTCTACAAGAAATTTATCTCTTGAATAATATCGTAATCTTTAAAAAGAACAATTTCATTCAGTTGTCTTCACAGAAATGAATGAAATGCTAAGATATCGGTCTACTTATGAACTACTTATATATACGTATAAGGTTTTTACACCCTTAAAATTAAAAATGTGATACATCAACGTCGCTACTGTATTGGACCAAACAACACTGGCCTGTGAACAAATACAAGTAAATGGGGGAGCTGCCGTTTTTCTTGATTAAAAGCACTTTTGACATTTACATTTGTCAACAGATTTCAGTGAGTCATGTTTTATTACATGTTAGTAGGACAATGGCATGAATAATTTGAACCGTTGAATGTAAAAATGACTCTTTGAAGTTGGTTGAGAAATGTTAAAGTTATAAAGCTTTATATCCCGAAAAAACACATTTCTAGTGTTTACATGTACAAGCCCCAATTCCAAAAAAGCTGGGACACTTTGTAAAACGTAAATAAAAACAGAATTCAATTATTTGAAAATACTTTTTGACCTATTTTCAATTGAATACAGTACAAAGACAATATATTACATTTCATACTGATAAACATTGTAAATATATAGTCATTCTGAATTTGATGCCTCCAACGTGTTCTGAAAAAGTTGGGACGGGGTCATGTTTACTACCGTCGTACATCACGTTTTCTTTAAACATCACTCCAGAAGAAGTTGGGAACTGAGGACACTAATTGTTGAAGTTTTGAAGGTCAAATTCTTTCTTATTTGTGCTTAATACACAACTTCAGATCCTCAACAGTCTGGGGTCTCTTGTCGTGTTTGGCGCTTCATAATGTGCCACACATTTTCAAAGGGAGACAGGTCTAGAGTCCTCATGCTTTTACTACGAAGCCATGTTATTATAACATGCAGAATGTTTCTTGGCATTGTCTTGCTCAAATAAGCAGGGACGTCCCTGAAAAAGACGTTGGGATGGCAGCATATGTTGCTCCTGTACATTTCAGCATCAATATGACCTTCACAGATGTGCAAGTTAACAGCCCTTTCCCTTTACAAATGCTGGCTTTTGAACTTCACTAACAACCACTAGTAACAATCTGAATGCTCCTTTTCCTTTTTAGCACACAGGACACTACGTCCATGACTTCCAAAAAACAATTTAAAATGATATGGCCTGAAATCAACAGGCCAGTCTTACTTGATCTAGTATGGTGGCAACGTTGACGTATGATCGAAAGGCCAATGCATTTACGTATATGTGTCTGTGGTTGAAGGTACAAAGTGTATTAATCCGCAGCTGAAAATAGTCCCTAAAGAATGCATAATATACTTCTGTTTGCTGAAAACTACACTGCCCAGCTGAAATCATGCTGCCTTTTAGAAAACTAGGAATCAGTGGCCTTGGGGCAGAGAGGTACAGACTGGATGGAGAAGTCACATTGTTGGATTTCTTGACAATAAGAAAAATACAGACCAACACCATTCTTACACAGTGGTCTAACTCCATCGCCTATAACATCTCATAAGTGGGAGTGAGCTAGCAGATCATTAAACACAGAAATTTTGTGGTTGCCTCAGTCAGTTTTCTGTTCATGGTTGACTCTTTTGCTCCCTGTTTCTCTCTTTCTCTCTCTCTCTCTGTCACAGAGAAGGGGACTGGTGGCTCGCTCGCTCCCTGACGACCGGAGAGAGTGGTTATATCCCCAGCAACTATGTGGCTCCGTCCGACTCCATCCAAGCAGAAGAGTACATTATCCTCTCCTTGTTTCACTCTTGCAGTTTATTTTTCCCCACAGAGATTTCAGGCATTTTTTTTCTTAGTCTTCAAAGCCTGAATGTAGCTTTATTCTGTCTGCTACAGTATATCTGCATCTACAAGCAAATGTAAAGAGTATAGAGAGAATATTTTCACATATACCGTACAGTACTGTCTTCTGTATTTCCAGTCAAACAGTATTCCTGCCTGCCTGCTCCAGACGCTCAGTAGTAGCTTCTTACTGATCTCATTCTCTTTGGCCCACTTTGGCAGGTGGTATTTTGGGAAGATCACTCGGCGTGACTCAGAGCGGCTCCTTTTGAACCTACAGAACAGACGAGGAACCTTCCTGGTGAGGGAGAGCGAGACCACTAAAGGTGAGAGAGCAGACGTCTGCATCACTCCCGTCATCCTCTGAGTCCGTTTATAATAACGGATCAAATCTGGGTCTCTTAGGGCCATTTTGAGAAGTTTTGTACAAAATGTACAAAGTACTGCAGTTTATGCGCAGATCGATTTAACTTTACTATGACATTATTATTTTGATTATTATTATCATAAGCCTTAAGGCCTGCATGCAGTAGATGATTTGAGGGGAGCAAAATGACCAAAATGCATCCCCCTTGTTGCCACCCCCCGTCTCAGTCCCCCAGCAGCAGAGAGTGTGTAGGAGCCAAGGGGTTGTTTAGTTGAATATGTTAGTCTCGTCTCGCCTGTCTGACTCATTGGGCCTCATGCAAGAACCACTTGTATAAACAGATTTGTTCTTAAGTGGTTTGTACGAGTGACTGGGGAGAACTTGTCACATTCGTTAGTTTTCTTGTGTTATGAATTTTCTCTTAAATACAAACACAATTTATGAGTGGTCCACACCGTTGTAGGAGTCATGTGCAACTTTTCGCTTATGTCTGACATTTTGTGTTGGAAGAATAAATTACACTTTCCTTATTACTAATTTTTAAGCATTTTAAGCATTTTTAATGGTAATATAATTCTAAATTTATCCATATAGCCTAACAATATCATTAATTTAAATGGGTGATTACCCACTGTCTGGCTCTATCTTCATTTACTTCACTTCTTAATTTAGAACGTGCACCCAAATACGCACAGGTGATGATTTACACAGTTATCTGAAGTTACACAACTTTGCTGAATCTAATGTGGCACACTCATATGAGCCCTTTGCACAGAAAAAGTAAGAGAAACTAAGATAAGAATACAAAAATGTTAATGCATGAGGACAGTTGATCCTTCATCTGGTTGAGGTTTGTGCAAATTAGAATCTGTGGCCCCGACCGTGACTCTGAAATACCAGTAGTCTAACTGTGAACCAAATGAGTTGTTCATGAGTTGTTTTTCTATCAAATACTGCCTCCATCTACAGCTGAAACAATTCATCCAGTAATCAGGTAGTCAACAGAAAATTATTCTGCAATTAGTCACCTCCACAGAACCAGTGAAAAGTCTTTTTTAAGCAAAAATGCCCAAAACTCTCTAGTTCAGATACTCAAGTGTAAATGTTTGTTGGTTTTTCTTTGTCCTATATTAGTCTGTATTAGTCTAGTCTATTTCCTAGACTAGACTAGTCTATATTAGATTAGTTTAGTTTAGACATTTAGTCAGACAAAATGAGCAGTTTTAATGTTTCGACGCTGCTGGGACATTTTACCTGCTGCAACTAATACAACTATGTAACTATGAAATTATGTTTTGGAGATATATGTTAAAATATAATGAGAAGACGCTGAGAATTGCAGGATTTTATTGACATGTTTTTGCAGCCATTTTGCAGGACAAATGTAAGTTTTAAAATGACTTAAGGTTGTACACTAACATCAGACACAGCCTTTGCGTTGTGTTTCCTGACACCAACCATGATGTGAGAAAATTCATGCCTTATCTGACAAAGTCCTGACTAGAAAACACATTTGATAAAACCAGAGCTTTTCACAGGGTATTTAAAATGTGTGAAAAAAGGATGACACTTTCTCTGTGTCCCTGGAGTTTACTCGGTGCAGCAAGTGTGATCTTACTTTGAATTAAGTGGATCTTCAGGGACTCAATTTGAAAGAGGCAGAACCTCGTAATTAAGTCATTTGTTAACTTTCATACAGGCCTGTGGCTCTATATCTGGTTCTCTGGGCTTGTGGCAAAGTTCAGCATCGTTTTCTGAAACTCTTCTGTCAGATGAAGTCCCTGTGACGTCAGTGAGCTCTTCAGGGGTTGTTTTGGTGGAAGTGAGGAGAATGAAAGAGGAAAAAAGCACAGTGGAGTGGATCGGGCTTGTGAATGGATAGGGGTGAATCACTCTGCCAGAACTAGGTCAACCTAGGAGGGTGCTGGATTTCCCCCTGGCTATAAGTCTCTGTTCTCCCAACATACACACACATACACACACTGAGAGAGGGAAGGAGAGGCATGAAGAGGGGGAAGAACAGTAAAAGGGGGAGACTGGTAGGAAAGGGGGTGGATCAGGCAAGGTAGGAGGAGCCCTGGCAGGACGTGTGTTGGCCTCTGGGTGCGTTCTGTATTACATGTCAAATGAGAGGTTCAGTGTGACACAGAGGAGCAGAAACATGCCGCTCATATGTTACATGAATCATGTCAGGCTGTTCATGATACATCTGATCATTTGTAAAAGGCTAGAAGCACACAAGTCGTGACCCACTTCAAATCCCTGAAAACAATCATCTCAGCTCCTGTTAGGGGTGTTTGTACCCCTGATCTAAACATATAGTGTTTGCTGGGGTGAAAGCTAGCTGTAGCATTAATGTGAAATCATGTATACAGCCGTGAAGTAACTTTACATATCATACACACATGGAAATGGAAAGTGTGACAGTTGGAGCAACAGTGACTAAGAGGGTGGGGTGCGGCAAAGAGTAAATTGCACATCAAAAAATGAGTATTGCAGTCCAAATAAAATGGAGCCATAGACTGTATATTAAAGAAGCTGAAATCCTATTTAATATACAATCCACGCTTGAAGTGAGTTGTTCTCTCCGCTCTCTCCTCCCCCAACTCAAGGAAGCTCAGGCAGGCTGCAGGAACACTCTGTTGTTGGAGTTCAGTGGCTGCCTGTCTTACTGCCTGCCAGACTCCGATAACATCACTTTAACACACTTTAACTGATATAAACATCTCCACCTTCTAGAAGGATTATTAATGATTCCTTGCGACTCATTACTAATTCGGCAAACAATCAGCATTAATTTTAATTCTATTAAAATGTGATATGGACAAGCAAAAACAGTTATTCAGGCTGTTAGAGAAGCACGTATTTCAACTTTTTTTCAAGCATGTTTCCTTTCTGTGATGACATATCATGGTTATTTTATGACTGACACCCCTATGATTGACATTGTAAGAGGAAAGTAAAGACCCTTTTTAATTTGACTTTTAATTGTTAATTGGGAGTAATGTTATAATCTTGTCTTTTGTCTTGTCTTATCATTTCATTTTATTGTTTTATTGTTGTAATTTTATTCCTGCAAACATTTTATTTATTCGTATTTTATTATTTTGCCTGTTTTTATTTGTTTCCTGTCTGTTTTTTTTTTACTCTGCTGTGTGATGCACGTAGGGCTGCATGTGTGTATGAAAGGTGCTATATAAATAAAGCTGAGTCGAGCTGTTCCCGGTTTTTAGACCTGCTGTGCTGGGAAAATCTGACTATTGATTTTAAAACAAGTATGAAATGGAGCTAAACCTGTGGTTTCAGCAGTTACATTGGCTTATATGCAGGGCTTAACCGTTCATCAACATCAATGATTCACCAATCAGCGGGTCTCCTTTTATCCTCCTTTTATCACCATCCAATGTGGACAAACAACAACATCAATGGCAATCACAGGAACTCTAACAATGCCGCTTATCTATTCTGAAGTCATTGTAAACTACGGCCTATTGGGGCTCACTGCTTTAGTGGATCAATAGTGTGGTTTTAATTAATAATTTAGAAATAATTTAGTTAAGGCTGTAGTATCTGTATCTATAGTTTAGTATTGTATTGTTAACAGGTCAGTGGTCAAGCTGCTGGAGTAGCGCAGTGAGGATCAGTGGATAAAATCTTCAGGAAGCTCTTCAGAGTTTCTCTCTGACGGGGGAAGAACAGCGAACATCAGTCAGCAAACCTCCAGATCAAAGAGGATTGATTTTTCATTTTCCTTTTACTGAGGAACAACCTCCCCTGTGGAGGTGAGGTTCACCAAGTCTGCTCAGCCTGTCGAATCGCTGCTTTAAACACATTTTTACAAGATTGATTCCTGTTTGATTGTTTTTGCTCTAATAATCTGTTGTTTTAATGGTGTGTTGTGTAGTTTTCTGAATAATGTCTCTAAAAAACAAGTAATAAATAATGTTTAACTCAGTAAGTTCAGACTTACTTAGTAATGGGCCATGGACAAGAACAGAAAGGCTTAGTTGAATTTCCAGGGCCCTTCAGGGGGCCAACAGGACGGCACAGCTGCTCGGAAACTCCACAGAGCAGCTGTCACACAGGCCCAGATCTGCCTGGTTTTATTGTTGTAACCTGTCTCTGTCTGTTGTTTTGTCTTGTTCACAGGGGCATATTGCCTGTCAGTGCTGGATTATGATAACACCAAAGGCCTGAATGTTAAACATTACAAGATCAGGAAGCTGGATAGTGGAGGTTTCTACATCACCTCCCGCACCCAGTTCACCAGCCTACAGCAGCTAGTCTTCCACTATCGCAGTGAGTGCTCACACACAGTAGCTGTGATAGTTAACCTTTTTTCTAACAACACTGCTGCCCTCTATCTGCCCTTTCACTCTCACTTCTCTTCACTCCACTCCTCTTCCCTCTTCCAGAGCACTCTGATGGGCTGTGCCACGCGCTCACAGACGTGTGTCCCGTGGCCAAACCTCAGACCCAGGGACTGGCCAGGGACGCCTGGGAGATTCCCCGAGAGTCCCTCCGCCTCGACCTTAAACTGGGCCAGGGCTGCTTTGGAGAGGTCTGGATGGGTAAGAACGACACACACACACCCTTTTTAGCGGAGTGGATTGAATTCCTCTCACACCCTGGCAGATAGACAGGCTATACATTAAAAATAGCAATATATGAGGAACAGCTGCTCTTTTCTTGAAGTACAGTGATGAGGTGAATCCTGGTAAAAGCTGTTAGAGCTAGGATTTCTTATTAGAGGAATAGATTGACATTTTGGGAGGCTTATTTGCTTCCTGGGAGAGAATTAGATGAGCGGATTGATGCCAGTCTGATGTCTGTCCGTTAGATATAAGGCTACAATCAGCAGACGCTGATTAGCACAAATGTTTAAATTAGAGGGAAGCAGCCAGCCCAGCTCTGTCCATCAGGAACAAAATCCACATACCAGCACCTCTAAGTTCACTGATTAACACGTTACATCTAATTAGTTTATTCAGCACAAAAAACAAAGTGTTAAAACAACACTTTGGAGGGTATGTGCTGGACTACTTCTTTGCCTGCCGTAGTAATTCCCTGGAATTCTGCTGGTTGCTTAGCAACTACTCAGTGCCACAACTACTCGGAGCCATGTCTGCCCCCCCAATAGAACAATGAACTTTATTTTTACTCTTCACTTTTTGTACGAATAAACAAACGAGTGATAACGAGTTAATTAGTGAGCTTAGAGTTGCTTCTAGGTGGATCTGGATGGTTGGACAGAGCCAGGATAGCTGTTTCCCCCATCTTTATGCTAAGTTAAGCTGATATAATTTCCTAACTGAAAGGATGCAAGGCAACGTCAGCAACAAAATCTGTTTGATTGCATTGTTTTCTACTGGAATGTCCCAGCTGGCTGCATGGTGCACAGTTTCGAGCTTTTGAACTTTGTCACACCTTGTTTCTCCATGTTCCTGTCACTTGTGTTAAAAGGGCTGCCAAACAGTTGATTCACAAAGATGAAATGAAGAGTTATATAAATAGTGCATCCCCATTTAACTACAAAAACCTAAATAAATAAGGGATAGTCAACGAGTAGATGTGCGTTTAACAGTTTGAAAGGCAAGATGTGGAGGCGAAGAACCACCCAACACAAACCAAACCTGCAAGTTGATTATCCCACTTATACCATGATCATTTACCAAAATAAAAGCATTCACAGATTTTTTGGTGAAAGTTTTGCAATCAAAATCGAAAGTTATTAAGTAAGAGCTTACCATTATCATGACAAGGAATAATTTTAGTCCATTTTGCAAACAAACTCAGCTGGTTTGCTGCAGCTGATAATGAGTAACTTTTCCTAACTATAAGCGATGCAAGCGAACAACTGTTCACATATACAAGTGATGTTGCAGCAATGCACCTTAGATTCATCCCTCTTTATTTATTCATAGCTAACGAAATTTTCTTAAAATCAGCCTTGTTATATAGTTGGAAGACAGTTTACGAACTCCCAAAAGTTCCCTTTTTTCCTCTCAAAAGGCTGCTGTAGATCATATAAAAGGTGTCACTTCTTCTCAAACTTGCTAATTAGTCTCTTGTCCTCCCTTTCGACTGCTTAGATCAGGGGAAATAGAAACATCAAAGATGTCACATTCATTTTAACCAGATGAAAAAAGGTTGGAGGTGTGTGAAATTTCACCGAATTAGAGCCAGGGCAGAAATTTTTCAAGCAAGTGACACATCGCTCAGCCTGTTCGTTGACACATAGAACAGGTTGGCACATCCTCATTTAGGAAAACTGAAGCAATCAGCTGTTCACTCACTCAATTGTTTGCATCACCTCCAGTTAGGAAGAAGCATGAGCTTTGACAGCTGTGCTCTTTAATGTTGCTATGGTTACAAGTTGGGTAGAGGATGGATTTTGAGTGGTGATTAAACTGGAGCCGAACTCTGTGTGTGTTTTTAATATAATATGTTTTAATGCACACCTGCTGGCCAATCAGAAAAGAGTATCCACTCCATGATATAATTCATTAATAACAACCTATATGCAGTTGGTTGTGTTTGTAGTTTCCAGCACAGAAACATATAAATATCACAATATAACACATCTGTTTTCTGTTAAAAAGTATAAACATAGTAAGATAGGGTGTACTCACCTGTCTTTAACTGGAGTACCTACGTCTTTAGTCTGATCTTAAGCACACAGCTGATAGGTAGATGGTTCTATTACAAGATATAGCAGAAGACAAATTCAGTGTGGACAGAGAGTGTCGGACATGGTGCGACAGTGGGACCCTCACATCCAGTTTGGACATGTTGTAACAGGCTGGTAATTGTATGAAGGGACAGATATGGTGGCACTGACCTTTTCATCTTAACTCTCAGCGAGAAAGCAGATAAGCCTATTTCCCAAAATGTTAAACTACTCCTTTACTTTCTTTATGTCATGAAAAGTTATACAATATTGTTGTTGCAGGTACATGGAACGGTACAACACGGGTAGCCATTAAAACCCTGAAGCCTGGCACCATGTCTCCAGAGGCCTTTCTTCAGGAAGCACAGGTCATGAAGAAGCTGAGGCACGAGAAACTCGTCCAGCTGTATGCTGTTGTGTCTGAGGAACCCATCTACATTGTGACAGAATATATGAGCCAAGGTAATACAGGGCTAAGTGCTGGATATCAAACTTCAGTTCTTTTTTTGGTAGGGATTGTAATGCTTCTGTTGCACAGAGTAATAATGAGTATAAGTACTGAAAGCTGGTATCAACTACATGCTCAGATTCATAATCTTTTTTTGAAAAATACATTTGTATATTTCTCAAAGTAACATGAAAATTTTTGAAGTGATTGTTTTGGCACAGAAATCCAGGTTTTGTATCAGCACTAGTATGGGAACCTTTCTAAAAGTGACCCATAGTTCAGACATATAATGGACATTTTATTTGGTGCGTTATCTCCAATGCCAAACACTTCTCACCTTGCACTCACAGGTAGCTTACTGGACTTCCTTAAAGGGGAAGCAGGAAAGATGCTTCGTCTGCCTCAGCTCGTAGACATGGCCGCTCAGGTAAAACTACTTACGGTTCAGACACACTTAAAACTAAACTATATTTATATTTATTATATAATCCCTGTCCTCTCTGCGTCATTTCCTCCAGATTGCAGCAGGCATGGCCTACGTGGAGAGGATGAACTACGTCCACAGAGACCTGCGAGCTGCCAACATCCTGGTGGGAGACAGCCTGGTGTGTAAAGTGGCCGACTTCGGTCTGGCAAGACTCATTGAAGACAACGAGTACACTGCGAGGCAGGGTGAGTCCACACTCCCTCACCTGCACCTCACTACAGTTTATTTTGTAGTATTTTCATTTTTTATTAATGCCAAGTAGAGATTTGTATAGATTTGGAGAAACATGTTCGAAAATTTTAAATTTTATCTCTACAAGATGGTGACAGTTTACTCACTCGTAACTGTTTGGTTCCTTAGGAGCGAAGTTCCCAATCAAATGGACGGCACCGGAGGCAGCTCTGTACGGTCGTTTCACCATCAAGTCGGATGTGTGGTCCTTTTGGTGTGCTGCTCACAGAGCTGGCAACTAAAGGCAGAGTCCCCTATCCAGGTAAATACTCACACAGGCCTTTTCCACTGACATGGAACCACTCCAAAAATCACAAAAAAATTCCTAAACGGTCTCTCTCAAAAAATTAAAATACCTTTATTCTCACACCATGGTCATAATGACCTCAAAACAGACTTTGACACCTTCTGGCATCCCTGACAAAAGTTTGTTTGCCATTTTAATTGTTTTCAAACAAGCACTTTTTGGGACCCAAAAAGTTTGTTCCCAATTACAGTTGGAACCAAAAACGGCAGGTTTTCCCCGGAGAACTGAAGTGGGCGTGTCATTTTCTACAGATTCTTGTGCATTCTGCAACAGTCTCGGTTGATGACGCATTCTTGATTACAATGGTTTCACTCAAAACTGGTGGAGCTGGTTCACTAGATAGCATCAAGTTTCCAAGAATCTTGGTTATTTGGTGGGAGAGGGCCTGTATCAGCACATTAAGAATTCCCCATTAAAACAAACTTTTCTTAAACAAGATGTGCTTAAACAATAATCAAGTTCATTGTGACTGAAGGACAATAGCCGAGTCACTTAAAAAGAAAATTAATCTGCAGCTTCTGTCCAGCTTTTCAAATGTGACAAATTCCTGCTCCTTCTCTAATGTGCCAGTAAACTGAACATATTTGGGTTTTGGACTGTTGGTCAGACAAAACAAGCTATTTTAGGACTTTTGACTTTATTGACTTTTTCTGACCCCTCAAAAAGAAAGCACATTAATCAATTATGAAGATAGTGGATAAACAATAGTAGTAGTTGCAGCCCTATCAATAATAAAACTATAGAATGGACTAATGATGGAAGAAGAATGGATGAATAGAACGGAGCTGATCATATAGTCTCAGGGTTTCCGAATCTGAAATTTGACTCCTCTCTTACCTTTTTGTACTTCAGAAATATTCCTAAAGGTCTTGCTAAAAGCAACAAACTGTATCAAAATGATGTGAGGATTATTTGTTTTGTTTTAAACTCTCTATTTGTTTCCACCTAGTTTTAGCAACAAAGCTGGGAGACTGCTCTTTCTCTACTGAGTGAAGCATTTAAAGAATCTCTCCTAAATCTTACTTCCTGTTCCTCTCGGCAGGTATGGTTAACCGTGAGGTGCTCGACCAGGTGGAGCGCGGCTACAGGATGCCATGCCCGGCAGAGTGCCCCAGCTCGCTGCACGAGCTCATGCTCTCCTGCTGGAGGAAGGACCCAGAGGAGAGGCCGACGTTTGAGTACCTGCAGGGCTTCCTAGAGGACTACTTCACCTCCACAGAACCCCAGTATCAGCCTGGGGAGAACCTATAGAATCACACACTGAACCGAACCTAAGGGGGGGAGAACCTCGACATAGAACGATCTGCACTAACCGACCTCAGAGGAGCACCTGCGGGAGGATCTGAGCCTGTGAAACTCAACCTGGGAGGAACTTGAGATTCTTCTGTGGAAGCAGAACCGAGACAGAAACATGCAGAGGTCCCATCATGTGCCATAAATAAACTGCTACAGAAGAACCTGGAGAACCTCCTTTCTGCAAGCACTCACTGTTTCACTGAAGGTTTTCCTGCAGAAGCGAGGTTCCAGACTGTGAAGGAGAACTCCTGCTGGATGGACTCTGGCTCTGATTGGATAGAGGGGACTACGCTTTGCGGGTTTTTGAGAGGTGCGACTGCTGTGGGAGGAACCGAATCAGGATGTAGAGACGGAGCGGAGCAAGAGGGGAAAAGAACAAAGCTCCTGTGGAAGAGAGAAGGTCAAGGGAGGATATTTCAATCGGACATGAGCTGTTTAGCCTCCCTCTTTCCCTCTTCTGTCATTGTCTCTTTTACCCTCGTCTGGTACCTTCTCCGCCCACAGAAGAGCACTGCCACTGTGGCTCAGGTGCCAAAGGAAAGTCTGTCTCTTCTTCATGTCCCTTCTGCCTCTTCTTCCTCTATTTCTGTCTGACTTTCAGTATCTCTCTCCAGTTTTCTCAAGTGCTGCTTCTTCAAAGTGTCTCCAAATAACTCAGCTCTGGAACTCTACTTTGCATCTTTATTTATGTTTACTTGGACAAACTGCGTCCTGTGGTTTAAGGTTTTGAGTGGTGGACGGAGGCTCCTGATTTTTCTTTATTTTTTTCTGTGATTATCAATAGGCAAGGTTGTTAGAACCACTATCATGGTAATGCCAGGGTAAACGTACTCAACAGGCAGGTTCTGTAACTGAAAATTAGGTAAATTGAATAAAAATTGAGGCCTTTCTCTCCTGTTTAACCCTCTTGTGTTTCTTCACGCTGGATCCAACCTCAGTGATTAATTAAAAATGATTTTGATGCAGGTAGTGTTTGATCGCTTGTTGTTTTGATTGACCTTGATGTTTAACTGGAAAGTTGCATTGAAAATAATCAGCGCAGTTATGGTGGCACTAAAGAGCAGTTTTAGCAGTTTATCAGCTCATTTCCTCAGAGGCATAAACGGGGTCATCAAACATTTATGTGACCTACTAAGAGGCTGATATGGCTAACAAACTAATCATATTACTGTTTAATATCCAACTCAGCTCATGACGTGAAAACCCCACATTGCTGTGTGCCGAACAAATCACATTTCTTTACTGCTGTCCATGTATATACTGTTTTATTATCAAGGGGGTGATTGCTTGGGTTTTTTAGTTCTTAAAGGGATAGTTCAGATTATTTGAAATGGGGTTCTATGAGGTACTTATCCATAGGAGTACCGGTGAAGGAAGTGAAGTGATGAACCGCTGTGGACAGAGTCAGCAGTAAAATGTATTTTAGCCACATAAAAAAATCAATATGAGTTAAAGTCTACGCTATTTTTTGTAAACATTGTTTATTAGTTTTCATTTATGAGTTCAATTAATAATAACAAACAATATTACACCTCACCACACCACACTTTCCCAGATACATCCCAATAACACAAAAAGCATAAACAATAATGTATAACAGTACCAAGAAAATACCCAAAACAAAAAACAAAAATAAATAATACATTTTAAAAGAAATTAGGTAGATATACACTACACACTACATTTAGAATATTTTTGCTGCTTTGCCTTGCCATCAGACAGCCTTTTTCAACAGGAAAACGCTGTTACATAAGTCAAATATCACTCTCTTCAAACCAACCGAATTCTATAGGTGAAAATAGTTGTTTTACCTCGCAGGACACTAAAGTTGCTGGACTACTTCTGCCTCGACCTGTTAGTTTCTTTGTGTTATTGTGTGACTTTGGTGATTTAAATGGTTAGTTTGGACTCCCCAAAGTCATATAATAACACAGACAAACTAACAGATCAAGGCAGCGGTAAACCAGTGTAAACTCCAGTGTCCTGCAAGGTAAAATTACTATTTTTTTTCAAATGGAGTCTAGTTGAGTGAGCAAGAACCATATTTGGTTTATATATGAGCGGTTTCATGTCTGAAAAGGCTGTTTGAGGGCAATGTAAAGCAGTAAAAGTTTTCTAATTATAGAGCACACTTAAACTGAGAGATTTCTTTAATCGGCTAAAATGCGTTTTGCTGTTTTATGTCCACAATAAACACTGTTAAGTTTCCGTGCTGGTGCTCCTCTGCTGCGTCTCCAACCTGGGTGTGTGTCGACCACCATCTGCTGTAGGGAATACACTAACTATCAAAAGGTACCTCACTTCAAAAAATCCAAACTATCTCTTCAAACAGGCAACTGTTCGCTTAACAAGTTACAATAAAACTGCACCATTTCCCCCAGTAAACCTAACGTTGGTGAGTAATCAGGACAGATAAAGCTGTCACTGTTTACTGAAGGATTCATCCACCTCACACCTGTTGTGTCCATAAAAATATGCAACCAGGCGGCCCTAATGAAACTGTAAAACTCTGATCAGGTAACTCTAATAAAACTGTGTTTATGACTATGAGAGTTGATTTTAAGACCAGTTAGCATGCTTTTGTGCCGTTCTTCTCTTGACCATTGGCTGGGTTTGTATTTATACTGTACTGTACATCAAACACGTGTATGTTTACTTTACTCAAGGTTCAGGTGAGGCGAAGGGATCATTAGCAGACTTCTGAACATTTGTGCCATCAACATATAATAATTTTTTTTTAATATCTTAATACCCACTGCTGTCATACTGTACATACTGTAGCTCTCTAGAGTTGGTTTTTGTATCATGTAAGCCACTTTCAGATGGCAGGTATTTATGTTGAGTGTCACACATTTCACAGTGGTTTAGTTTAGTCGATGCAGCAACAGTAGATATAAAGTTAGAGATTGTTGCCAGCTAATACTATGAAACCAGTAATCAAAACATGAGCCATGCAGCCATTAAAGAGAGATGGTCCGTGCCCACTAAAACCATGATGATGAATCCTGATGGCTAATTTAATCAATAATATGGACGATTCTGAAACCACAATGAAAAGTGAGATTGGGTTGTGATATGAAATGAACAATGAGGTCAAAGATGTAAATAGTATCTTAAACAAATGACTGTGACTATCATGTAATTTGTTTTTGTGTAGTTTTTCTTTAATTGCTCCTCCATGTTGAGGTTTTTACAGTGACGCACGCCTGCTCCCAAAATGTTTTAATAATAAGATGCTACTGTAAAAATGGGGCTTAAGGAATGTTTTTTTTTTAAATATTGGACTGAATATGAAATCATATCTGCAAATGACAATTTAAAATTGGGCTTGACATATCTATATACATGTATTTCCGAGAACATATTACCAGTGCTTTCCTCTTTTAGACTGGGAAATACCCTGTTTGTTCTGACGCACTGAGCCGCCTGTAAGTCACTGGGACAATGTGGAAGTTGATGGGCTCATGACAAGTATGAGTAATGCCAAGGTCTGATTGGAGTTTCTGTTCCATATTATTAAAGAAGTGTCTCGGGTCATTTTTTTTATGTTTTATTTTTTTATGAATCTATGCAGTTTCGGTCTGGCATTCCTGCAACTTCATGGCCATTTTGTTCTAAAGTCGAAAAGAAATGATCATAAACAGAAGGTGTGAGCATTTTGTAAAAGACTTCTTCTTTTGTCTTTTTGTTTCCGATGTAACAGGATTGAAATGGGTATCGTGCCACTTTATGTTGATCTTTAAATGTGCAATAAATTATATTTCAAATGTGTTTTGATAAGAGTGTGTGCTGGTGTGTGTGCTGTCTTTCGACCTGGAAACATCATGCCACTCGGGCATGGTGAGTAACCTCTTAATAATAAAGTGATGAGCATGTTGCACCACAAGCCGAATGTTTAGAGAAGTGAGCAAACTGAGCATGTGATGTGAGGGTCATCAGTTTTTCTGTGACATTTAGGCAAATGAAATGAAGAATGTCAAGGAAAAAGAGAAAATTTATGTTCTCACTGCTGAAAAATTTGCATTTGCTTCAGTTGAAGTCAGTCAGACAGTCAAAATTTAAAAAAAAAAGAAATAAGCTGAAGTAGCAGTTAAAATAGAAGTGCTGAAAGAAGTCTAAGTGCCAAATTAAGTGTAAATGCTGAGTGAAGTATCAATTGAGGGGAAATTTCTGAAAGTGGATGTCAAATGTCAAAGTGTGGGTGTTAAATTGACCTGCAAATGAAAGTTGAAGTGAAAGTCCTAAAATAAATCAGACTGTATAAAAGAAGTGGGCGCAGCCACCGTGACTGTGGGTTGTGAGCTACAGTTTTGAAGCCTCTAGTTTGGCATTTTGACTGTTGCCATCTTGTTTTTTTTGGGGGTTTTTTTGAGTCAGAAGTGTCTGATTATTTTTTGATCCCGTCTGAATTGTGCCACAAATTACACGTTGTTTGTCAACTTAATCATAAATTTACAAGTCAAGAAAGTTGCTGTTTGTCTCAGTTTGTATCAGACTGTGAAGAAACATAATTAGAAAGACTACACACCCTGAAGTTGTGTAAGTGACGTAATGATTGTTAGCCGCTGAAGCTGTGTGCTTTCATATCCGGATGTGTCACACAAAACTAAACTGTGACAAACCTACCGCAAACTGAGACTTACTTGACTTGTAATATTATGTTAGAAATTGACAAACAAAATATGTTTAATTTGTGGCACAGTTCAAACAGAATTTTTTTTTTTTAAAGTCCGGCCATTGACTTCCATTCATATTTTTCCTGAATATAGGTCCCATGGGGCACAATGGAAGGGGCGTGACTTAGGCATGCTATAGTAAAGACTAGGTTCATTCACATGCATGTTAATTTTGGCAGTGTAATTAGTTTACCATAACGCCACAGTGGACAGACAACTAAAACAGAAAAATTGTGTCTTAAAATTGACAGACTCAATAGGATACTTGTCTATATGTCAGGATGTACCACCTCCAACCACTCGGTGGAGTCATTCTTCCATTTTGATGGAGGTAGACTGAAAGGACACTCACTAACCTCCCTTTTTTTTCCTGTGTAAAGACATAGCATGATTGTTCATCTGACTGCCCAAATGATTTTGGCTCCTAATAGCTCAACAGTGATGCAGTTTTCTTATTTTATTTGTATTGACCTCCTGTCAAATATGAGTGGTTGTTTTCACCCATAAAGGGGCAGAAACATGGCGCAGGAGGAAAGTACCCAGATGGGTTGCTCTGATTTAGGACTACCATTTTGAAGCCTCAAGTTTAGCATTTTGACTGTGGCCATCTTGGTTTTTTGTTTGTTTTTGGGAGCCAATAGTGACCATGTTTGGATCAGAGGATGGAGCTGGGGAAAACCAAGGGTTGGACAGCCTATGGTTAACATAAGTTACCAGTCTGGTGGGGCGAGGTACAGTTAGCATGGCAAAGACAAAGTTATTAAACACTAGCGCCATTGTTAGCTAGCTAGTTTGGTTAGCAATGTGCATCTGTTATTCACGTTAAAGGTGCAGGAGGCAATTCTGGAGAAAAAGTTGTTTGTTGAGTCTCATTCCCAGGTCAACACATATTTACGTTTTGGGACTTTTGGGAACCAGATATCTTATCAACCTGTGAGTGGCCAAATTGTCTCATCATGGGTTAGATTTTCTAAAGCCTGACAACAGTCTTCTATACAGTCTGACTTCCGTCTGCAATGAGTGGAGTCGCCCCTTGCTGGCCACTAGATAGAATGCATGTTTGGTTTCACTCTTGAGACCTGGAGGCCATATCCACTTCTCTTATACAGTTTATTGTCTGTCCAGTCCAGGTGTGTAAACTAAAAGATGAAGTGTAAGTGCTGGAAGCTTGGAGGGGGGCTTTTATGCCCATGATTCATAGGACAGCTGAAGGGAGGACAGGGAAGAGATAGAGAGAGTGGGGGGACAGACATGCAGCACAGCAACACATGGGGTCTGTTCTCTTCAATAATTTACCTTCAGTTTGACCATTTTAGCTGTGATTTTTGCCTTAATTGCCATATCATGATACAAACCAGAAAAATATTGCTATGATATTTGTCTCAGCCATGTTGCCCAGCCTGAGATCAGATGTGTCTTCTTAGTCAACAAGCCTCCTATGAAACATCAACCACATCTAATACTTCAAGAGGTGAGGTGAACCATTAGGAGAGGCAAACCAGGAAATGTGTTTACTTAAATTGTTTGGGAAAATCTGCATTGCTGTTTTCCTGTGAAACTCCAGCAGTGTTTAAAAACTAAAACTAAACCCAGCCTCCACTTGGTATGAGTGTGAGTAATGACTGAATTTTCATTTTGGGGTGAACTATGCCCTTAAAACTCATCATAAAAGCATCGCACGGTGCACAGCCACTGCCTCAAAAAACACACATCTTACATCTTACTGATACATAACTTAAATAAAGCTAACATATGTTCACTAAACTTGTATCAAGACAGTCAATTAACTTTATGTTTGCTTAAAATAAGGCAAACTTTTTTTTTTTTTTTATCATTTATCAAATTCAACGTGTTCATAACAGCAAAATATTGTAAAAATTTGTCACCTGTAAGATTTTATTCTCTGTTGCTTTGTTTTGGCATTTCTTTTGTTAGAACATCCAAAAGCACCAAGAAATCTGACATTTTCTACTATTTGAACATGTCAGAACCCCAGAGCAAGATGGCTTTGAAAGAGACACGTCTCATACACCAGATGCAACATGTTCATCTTTCTGTCTTCTTATTTCTTTCTGTCTACTTTTTCTACTTCTTCTATATGTTTTTGTTTGTATGTGTCAGCTACAGCAGCCGGACGCCTCAGTAGCTGACATATCAAAAGCATAAAAAAGTTTTTCAACACAACAGCAGTGTGTTTTTTGATTGAAGATTTTGTTTATTTCTTATAGGATTCAGTTTGGCTCAGATCAGTCTGGTTCTTCACTTCTTAGTCAGACACTGAATGCTTGTCTTCATCCTGATAAAGACTGAAGGACAAAAGGGACAACGATGGAAAAGAGCCGCAGGACTCGATCGTTAGATTCCTGAAAAAGTCTGATATGTTGAATTTTTATGAACATATTAGAATGTCAACAAACCAAAACCAAAAAGCATGTATCAGTGTGCCCCAGAGACACAACTTACATCAGACTCACCTTTATACTGGATCTGTGAGTGTGGAACATGTGGGTGGAGGATCTGGTTTGTGACAGTTGACCCCTGCTTCACTGAGAGCAGCTGAAGTATTTTTGTCCACATGGGGGCAGTGTTTGTCAGGAGTGTGAAGGACACTGGGAGCAGCAGGCCACACTGAGCTGCAGACCAGCAGCAGATCGAGACCCACCTGCTGTGTCGGCCTCCACTGAACGACATTAACCTTTGGTAGTCCTTTTGCGGACGGCGTGATGGATGACGAGCGGTGACACATTTTTCAGAAAATCTCACTTATGGCTCCGAACTGTAGTTTAAAATTAATGTCATGTGTGAAGACCTCATTGGCACAGAGTACCTTTATGTCAAAATCCCTGAAAATAGCTGCAGCTGTTAATTGATCACAGATGAGCTCTGCCTGTATTGGCTTAAATCAGTGGCTGCACTGAACCGAACGGCAGCTGATGTTTCCCCACTAATGAGTAGCTACTCTTTCCTGTGGTTTCCTGCTCTGCTGTGACCAGGAGCAAAAATATATCAGTTGATAAAGTGCGTAATTTCTAACGTACAGTATATATCTCTCTCTGTGTGTGTGTATCTGTGTGTGTTTGAGTGGCTGTTGTTTTTCCCATCTGCTGAGCCGGAGTGCGAGTCATTTATCTCAGTTATCCAGACAGTGTCAGAGCTCCATCTGTGAAAACAGTAAACACACTGACTCACACTCTCTAAGTGACTGCCATTGATACCAGACAAGAGAGCACTGCAGATACACACCAGCATATAGTATGTCTGCACACAACACACACACACACACTCATACACACACAGAGGGCTACAGTTACTGTTTGTTTTCATCTCATTACAGTGACAGGAGCATGGCAACCCAGAGAGAAGCAGGATAATAGCAGTGTTTTTTTCTTTTTTTTTTTTTCTCGTCACTAATGGTCCAGGTTACCGCTCTGTTAAATGATCCCTGCTCTGTCTGCATACAATTAGTGTGCAGAGGAAGACACCGGAGCAAGATGATAGAGGTGATACGTTAGAATGAAAGGACACCTGACACAGTGGTGGAATGTGACAAAGTACCTTTACTGTACTTAAGAACAAATTCGAGGTACTTGTACTTGAGTATTTCCATTTTATGCAGCTTCTCCACTGCATCTCAGAGGGAATTCTTCTTTACTTTTCACTCTACTTCCACATTTGTCTGGCAGCTAAACTTACTTACTTTTCAGATAAAATTTCCTTCCTGTTCAGTGATTTTTGATTTTTCTGATAAAGTGAAGGATTAAGTGTTGCTTTATGGGTAGACAAAATTCTTCTCCTTCCTAAAATAAATAAACTATTCAAAAACTCTCCTGGATTAGCTGGAAAATGCATTGTCACAAAGCTGAAACATGACTGTTAAGGTAGTTAAATAAAGTATATTAAGTAGTATTAATCCAAAAACATCAGATATAATAGTAAAATACTGACTAGGACTAAACTTCTGCACAATGAATTGAAGTATATTTTATTGACAAAACTTTTAAGTAAGGTTTTGAATGCTTACACGTTTCTTAAAGGAACAGTGTTCAGGATTTAGAGACGTCTAATGGTGAGCTTACAGATTGTAATCAGTTGAACAACGCAGCTCACCTCACCCTCCCTTTTCAAGTGTGTAAAAGAACTACAAGAATAGGTGAGTATGAAGGGGGGGGGGGTGGGGGGGCATGGATGACAAAAACATGGAGTGAAACTATGTTGCATGTGTATGATTTTTGTAGGGAAAATAAACTTGTGCTGATCCTTATTATATTTTATTAGTTCCTTTCCCTGTCATTGTTAATGATGCCATGCCAGAAAAGGTCTGAGAACCACGGCTCTTTTTATTTTCAGGTGATTATACAGTAATGAAAACACACTTATAAATACTATATTCAATATATTCTTATTTTGCAAATATGTCCCTGTAAATCTTACACACTAGACTTTTTGAGATTAAAAAAAAAAAAAAGATTAAAACCCCTCTTGAATTCAGGAATGTATTGTCACAAAGCGCATCAGATAAAACTCATCAGGCACCATCAACAGGACCAATCTTTTGTCTGACATCTGCCCTCAGAAATAGCAAGAAGAAACAGACAGAACATATTATTTAATGGTTTCATTAACTGGACTAAGTGTAACATTGACCAACCTGAGGGCAGCTTACAAAAACAAGATGAATTAATAAAAACCAAAGGCTCAGGAGGAAATCCATAACCCTGATGCAATATAAACAGTGGTGGAAAGTAACTGTACTGTACTGTAATTTCTGACAGATTATAAAATGATGCATTGTTACAGATTTAACTATTCAACAGTATGTAAAGTAGGGCTGAGCAATTAATCAAAATTTTATCGAAATCATCATATGGTCTGCAGCGATGTTAAAATCACAGGAACCACAATGTCTCACATGCAAAATGTGTGTCAAACTACCATTTTAAATTAAATATCGTCACGCTGCAGAATGTTCTGGCCCACACATCATATTTTTACATACTTACTTGGTACAGATCCTTGTAAAAGTCACACCATATGTTTTAAATGAAAATGAGAATAATGATGTAAAAATTGGCATTCCTTCTAATATTGCAAATTAGTATATCGCAAATGCGACTATCAGTCAAAATAATCATGATTAGACGTTTTTTCTAAATGTTCAGCCCTGATGTAAAGCTGCTGGGAAGCTCCACTTCAACCAACTATGACATTAAAGTACTGCTTACATGTAAACCAATAATACAAAACTATACTCTATCCATTCTGTTATCTTTATGTACATTTTGTTGCTCATAAGTTCTGTTTCGATATAGACCACTAAATGTAAAGAAACATATCTCGATGGTTTAACTAGTTAAAAGAGGCCACACTGCCTCGGTGATATGCAGATGGAGTTGAGTCGAGCTGGGTGAACATATATATGAACAAGATTAACTAGCATTGTCTATTTTTGATTAATTTTAACTGTTACATCATTGGTTTTATTTTTCTTATCCACTCCTTTTTCTTTTTCCCAGTCTTTTCTCTCCAATTTCTCATCTTTGCCTTTGCCTCCTACTTGTTCCTTCTTCCCCGTCTTATCTTTGCACACTTAGATATTCCGTTTGAAGGTAAAACTTTCTCCAGGAGGTGGAAACTGACCCACATGTTCTCCATCAACTCACTTCAAACAGCGGGGAAGATCACTCAGCGACGTGTACGAACAATCCATTCAGTTTCCTCTGTGCTCGACTGCTCCTAATGACTCTCACAGACTGTGAAGGATATACAATGTGCAGCCGGTGAACAGAAACAAGAGATTCTTTTTGATATCAGAGGATGAACAGGTGTGCAGACGCCCCCAAACTTTAATCAGTCTTCCTTTGTTGTGAAGAGCTGCATCGTGTTGACAGAGCTGTTTGGAGCTCAACCTGCATGACTGCCTTACAAGTTGCCTGCCAAGTTGCCACGGGTTATGGAGCTCTCAGTGTCATGGAATTGCAGCCTGTAGCTATTACTGATATCAGTCGCCTTGGCAGGAGAAATTACACCCACGGCTCAGTTCTGACTTGCCAGCGAGGACTGCGTCGGGACAGTTTTGATACGCATGAAAACCTGTGCACACATCTTCAAGAGACCTGAAAATATGTCCTGCGTTTCGATGCCGGAAAGAGCAGAGGATTTAATCTCTCCCAGTGTGGATTCAAAAGAGTTTTTTTTAAATGGAGTTATCTCACAGATTCGCTGCATTTCATTTGTTTGTTTTAAGAGGTATTCAGTCCCCGGATAAGCAAAAAATAGCCGTTGTTTGTGATAATCTGTTTGCAGGGTTGCCAGGCAATTTTGTCTGCTTTGATTTCATGCTATTCTTTGCAGCGTGTTTGTGGTATTAAAGCAGAACGTAGATGGAGTTGTATACACACACATTTAAATAAGACAAGTAGGCCTAATGTGCTCAGCGTGTTATCCCATCACCACTCCCTCCTTTCTTCATTGTTTCTTCCTATTTCTTAGCCATGCTAGCAACATACCCATTGATGGCAATGTTGGTCTGTCAGTCCACTGCTTGAAATATCTTAAAAACTACTGGAAGATTTAGCATGAGGTTTAGACAGTCATTGCAGCCCTGATGAATCATACTCACTTTGGTGATCCTCTTTGCGCCACCATGAGGTTGACATTTGTGATTTTGACTGACATGCTTCACCTGACTTTGGATATAAAATTACCTGGATCTCCTGAAACGCTGTGTAACATAGCCCAGCGCTCTATCCTGGGGGGGCTTGGTACAGCTCACAGGTTTACTATGAACTTGCAAAGACGCAAAGATGGCGCCTATTTAGTCCAATTAGAATTGCTCGCCTGGCGCATAAGCCCAAAAATCTAGCTTCATGGTTTACATCTGTGGTATGCGGTCCACTGAATATGTGCAGTAGTGTTTCTCAAGCAGGCCCTGGCTGCGAGTTCCCGCACTGGCCGTAGACTTTACTATTAAATGACGTCATAGATTTTTAAAATTATTTTGGGGCACCTCTAGAAAAGTTTTACAAAAAACAAAACAGTTATGGATCAAAAATTCATAATAGAAAGAGTCATAATTGACCTTTTTTGCAGTTCGAGTCCTGTCAACAGTTTTACAGACGTCTACATAATTTAATGGTGGCTTATGGGGAAATGCTTTTTAGGCTGCACAGGAATTTCCTGCTGCAATACCGAGAGTGGCCACTTGGAAAAACTGGAAGCAGGGCCGAGCGGCAACGCCCTCGTTTAGGTTGTCTTATAATCTATGAAGCTTGAGCTCTTAAGCACTGGCTGTAGACTCTTGGTCTTGGTCATTGATATGTACAGACAGATGATATGACAACTCCCCAAAAGTGATGCCAAAACATCTTGATCACCCCCTGGTGGTGGGCTGCAGTAAAGGTCATAAACCCTGTCTCCTCCATGTTAGCAGAGAGGACGTGGGCCAAATTCAAAATTCAAATTAAGTGTCAAATACATTTTCCCAAAAATAGTCTCAATGATAGACTAGAGTTTTTATCATGCTGATATGTGTGTTTATTAATTTTTGGTTTTAATTAATTTGATGCTATAAAAAGTGGGTTTACATGATGATTGACAGCTGAGTCCTGCTCACAATTGCAACGGCTGGCTGTATGGGCGGGAACTTGATACTGTGGCTCCAACTTAATCATTACTGCACAGACTCGCTTCAACTGACATCACCAGCACAAGATGGCAGCCACGTATCTGCGATATTTTGCCTACAATTTCGTGCAGCTGGAGGAAGTGAAGGCGTGTCCTCCGTCTTTATTTACAGTTTTGTTTTCAATTCAGTCCAGTGCAATTTATTGGCATGAATGTTTCAATTCAATAATGATACTTAAGAAAAATGGAAAAAACAATAAAGATTAATCATTAAGTAAAATTAAATAAATAAATAAAGCTTGTTTGTTTTAAAGACTAATTAAATACAAGATGTTATGATCAAAAAGTACAGTAAAAATGATTAAAACAGGCAGAACAGTGTGTTGTTAATGTCAATAAAAAAAAGCATATTAATACATGGCTTTTCAGTCCTGCACCACCGTGGGGTTCACATTTGTGGTTTTCAGTAAAATGTCTTAACAATTATTGGATGGACCGTCATAAAGTTTAATACACACATTCACATCCTGTGCTTCATTAAAGTTCCATCTGCCTCAGCTGTACAGTGTGTTTATTGCTAATTAGCAAATATTAGCATGCTAACGCACTAAACTTGGATGGTGAACATGACAAACACTATAAATGCTAAACATCAGCATGATCGTGTTGTTATTGTGAACATTAAGCAGCCACGTTAGCTTGTTGCATCTCGTTTTGACCTCACAGAGCCTCTAGCGTGTTAGTCTTGTTTCTTTCTTTCTTTCCATTCTCTCTGTCCACTCTTTTCCCTGCTCATAAATCCTCCCTCCCTCTGTCAGCTCTCCTCCCCTTGCTAACACTTTGTCACATTGCTCTTTCCCGCTCTCACTCCTTTTTCCCCTCACTTATCACTGCACACACATACTCTCCCTCCACCTGTCTCCTCTATCTTTCTTTATCACTCTCTCCCTCCGCCTCCCTCTCTTCTCCTTCATTTTAACATCTTGCTGCTACATTCATGTTTCGGGCCTCTCTGAGACCATCCGATCCTCGACGACTCCCTCCACTGTTATCCATCATCCTCTATTGGTCCATTCATCACGAAGCCGGGACGCTATTGGTTCATTCATCAAGCGGCCAGCAGCTGCAGACAGCAACCAGCACACAGGCCCAGGAATGTACAGCCTCACAGTTTGGGCCCTAATGTTGCACGGCACATGAAGCAGAGCAGTAAGTGTCCCGGGAAATTTTCCCAGAGGAAAGACTGCTTTGATGGAGTCGATTTTAAAGTGCTCAATATTTCTGAAATAACAGTCTGATAAAGAAAACAACTGTGGAACTCCAGTAGTTATCATACTGCAGAATATGTTTTCATGCTTTCATCAGAAACTGAGAGACATGTGGCTGATTAGTTTGTCAGATATAGAAAGAACCGTCCATACATTTCCCTCAAGTCCACACGAATGTGAGTGTAACACTGGCAGGTGTGAAGTTTTCTGTTCTTATACCATGGTGGCCAAAACTACCTGTGGTTGGCTGTCAGGCGTCTGTTAAATCAAACACACAGAACAGCTCAACCATGTGCTGCTTTCAAATCCAACAAGAGAGGTCGAATTTTTGGCATGCAGAACTGAATATACCACATGCCTAATGTTCATGTGGCATTCAAGGTACTGTTGCAACAAGGTATTGCTGTATGATTAAATGTTTTGTTTTCCTATGTTGCAGCTCCACCTCCTGACCCAAAGAAAGACAGTAAATGACAGATGTCCCTGCTCATTTTCTATGACACAAGAAAAATACAAATGTTACTGCACCCACAGTGGAAGTAATCGAAAATATCAAAGAGCAAAAACATTTTTTTCCACACTTGTAGGTTGACAGATGTGTGAGAGAAGACCATGGCTCAACAATAAATAGATTTAAAAACAACGTTATTAAATCTTTGATTGCAAGTGCAGAAGACAGTGTGCAAGTCTTTTATATTTTAGTTTATTTTTAAATAATAAACATGTTTTTCCTTGTTTTCACATTTGTTGCTTACTACATAATTCCAAATAATTTCATATTCATAGATTTCATGTCTCCAGTATAAACGTACAATGTAGAAAAATAATAAAAACAAACAAACAAAAAAACATTGAATGATAAGATTTGTCCAAACTTTTGACTGGGACTGTACATACACACATTATTTATTGCTAGTGTGCAATATCTACTCAAACTGTGAAGCCACACTGCCTGTATCCTGTGTAATCAAATCTATGAGAAATTATCCATTTCACAAAACATTATCATGTTCAGTGACGGCCCCTCGGCTCTGGAACGGCCTTCACCTCAGTGTGAGATCAGCAGACTCCACTGCAGCTTTCAAGTGACTTCTTAGAAGTTTTATTGTTTTAATGATTTAATAATGTTTTGCTTCCATGTATTTTGCACTTTCATCTGCTCTAAATGCTCTTTTAGATGTTTTTTATATGATCTTTTATGCTCCTGATTCTGTATTTAAGGGGGTGGGATTTTGTGGATCTATAATTTTTCATTCTTGTTCTGTAAATATTTTAATATGGAAAGCACTTTGTGCTTAAGCTTGAAAAAATGAAAAATTAAAAATGATAACATGATGGCGCAGTGGTTAGCTGCCCGTAGGTGTGAATGTGAGAGTGAGTGGTTGTCTGTCTCTATGTGTCAGCCCTGTGATGAACTGGCGACTTGTCGAGGGTGTACCCCGCCTCTCGCCCAATGTCAGCTGGGATAGGCTCCAGCCCCCCGTGACCCTTACAGATAAGCGGTTACAGAAGATGAATGAATTAATAATAACATGATGATGATGATGATGATGATGATTATTATTATTATTTATATCTTCTCCCTTAGTAAAATGCTACACACCATGTATGTATGTAGGATTTTACTGCACAACTACATATCCTATAAGTGAAAGGTGTATCGTGTATAGTTTTTTCTATTTTATATTTAATTCTATTTTTTTTTATTCTACCTGTACTGCTGGTCCTTGAGCTGTTGTAACAAGTGAATTCCCCGCTGTGGGATCAATAAAGGTTTATCTCATTTCCTATAACTGAAACATCAAACCATTTTGACTATGGTTGATGTATTACAAAACATTTATTTATTGTTCAGCAGATGTCATGTTTTTTATCCAGATGTTTATGGATGTTTCACAACCTGCTGTATTTTTCAAAGCTTGTCAAGGATTAACCTTTCAGAAAAACAGATGTGTACCGCTGCCTCAAACGTTGCTCAGTAATGCAGGAGAAACATGCTGTGAGCTGAGCTATAGGAACAAGATGGACAAGCAGCTACTGGTACTGTAATTAATTAAAAAAAAATCATAACTTGAATGGACTCCAACATTTTAAACAGGACTCAGAGTGTACAGCAAAGCTACCTTCTTTGTAAGGCTGTGTTTGACTAAAGGACAGCGGTACGTTGAGCTAAATGCTAACAGATGAGAGCTGCACATCTGGGTTCTTTGTGTCATGTTTAGGGTGGTACCGAACGCTTCAAAGGTTTATTTGATGCCATGGTATTCAAACAGCAAAATTACTTTTCAACTACTCATATAAATTTTCCCTGCTGACCACCTCGGTGTTGCTCACTGAGTAATACAGTTGAATTTAAAATTGGTGAGTAAACTCTCAGCCTTGTTTCAAAGAAGTGGATGAACTGAGTTTACATAGGTTTACCCTCTTCTACAACACTGAACTAAATAGTGCTAAAATGTATTGACAAGATGGACTAAATTATGTCCAACAACAACAATATACTAAGATATGGGGTCTGTATTCTGATATCAGTGTAGTTTCTTGCCCAAATGGTTTACAAGGTTAACAAACTTCAAATAAACTGATCTCATACTATATGCATGTATTATTTACTCCTTAGTTTTCCTAAGTTTTCAAGCTTTAGAAATAAAACTAGCCTACACTTTGCCACTTAGTCAATTTTTTTTTGTGTCTCTGAGCCTGTTCAAGCATGCACTGCTACGTCCTGCAAAACCATGCCCATCTGGGTGAAATACCAAGTTTTAGGGAGTCCTGTGTTGTTGATCTGTGTCAAGCTCACGATGAAGTTACTGCTGCTGCTCCTTGTGGCAGGTCCCTCTGCTGTGTACCTGCCAGCTGTTCTCACACTGCACCAGCTTCTCCTCCGCTGCCTCCGCTGTCTCTCAGATCGCCGCCTCTCTGACAGAACAGCAGAACACACGAGCGACACCAAGGCAGCCAACGGTTCGGAGAGGAAGAGGAGGAAGAGGCACTGTGACCTCCCCACCCCTCTACCATAGTGGAGCTTCGAAAACAACTGAATAATTTCTGTGGAAACTTTAAAGACCTAAAAAGCTATTCGAGACGGCCCATTCTGGGTGAATGCAGCCCCTCTAACTTGACTGCTTAATTTGTCAATTTGTCATTTGCTGATTTAATAGCATGAAATAAGAATACTGATTTGCTTCTTTTTCGGAGCCCAAATCCTATGGCCAGTCAAGCAAACAATTACATTATGTCGTTGCTCATCAACATCTTCAACATCATCTGCGTAGCTACCTTAAAAAAAAGGGGGGGGGGGCTAATGAGCATCTTTTTAGTCTGTCTCCATCAAAGTGATCAAACCTAATCATGTATCATCCCTCAAATAAACTCATATTGCTACAGAGAAGTTTTATGGAAGCTACTGGTTCAGTTGAGACCCATCCTCAGTGAGAACCACCAAATCACCAATACACACACACACACACACACACACACACACACACACAACAATTTTGTCATGGACAGAAAGACAGACCACTGACTGAGGCACACCTGCATTCCTCTGGTTACACATAAATGTTTGCACGTGCTGAGGCCAAAACACACACACACACACACACACACACACACACACACACACACCACACCACACACACACACTGGCACAGATACAGAGACTTTAGGGTTCACAAACACACACACACACACCACTTCAGGCATGCATGCACACATGTAACAAGTAGTTTGTGATAAAGAACAACAATTCATTTTCAGACAAAAGTAATTCATTTGAAAAGCCAATTTCATTCCTTCCTTATTACAGTTATTACGGTATTCAGAACATGTACATTCACCTTTGGTTTGATGTTGTATTAGTAGAACATTGTGTGTGTTGGTATTGGTCACTGTTCACACTGTTTAGGCAGCCAGTGATTCAAAAGAGGAGCACAGATAACAGACGTTGATGGTTGCCTGCGTGTGTTGATTATTCCTCGATCTGTTGGTAATGCCTCGGGGCTCCTGTAGGAGGATTGTGCTCCTCTTCCTCACTCAGTACAGACGAGTGAAGGTGAGAGCTGTGTGTGATTGTCTTCCTTCATTCTCCTCCCTTACTTTTCCCCTTTATTTAACATAATGGCCGCACACCAAGCACTTTAAACTTAGTAACACAAGTTTGTAAGAGTGTTACTGTGGTTTTATATTGAGGAAAAATAGCGTTTTTGTACTGTTTTTGAATCATTATTGAGTTTTTGTTGGCATCAGATGGTGTGTAAAGAGGCGGCGGGAGACTCCCTGGTCTTGCCATTATTTGCATTTAAGTCAAATGCTGTTGTATTCATACTGTATGTTTGTGTTGTGAGGTTTAAGCTGTTCTTTTAAAACTGCAAAAACCTAGTAGTTCATTCAGCCATAGAAATAAGTTTAATTGGTTAAAAATTTAAAAGGTTAAAAATGCATTTCATAATTTAATGTTATGATAATTTTGTTAAAAAGATAAGTTACAAGGTGTTAAAAAAAAAGTTAGAAAGTGTACTGGATGTTTTGTTTGCATTGTTATGTGATTCAGTCCAGACAAGTGAAGGTGAGAGCTGCATGTGGTTGAAGTCCTTCATCTTTTCTCTCTACTATTCCCCTTTATTTAAGGACAAAACACACACACACACACCAACTGAAACTATTAGCTGAGGTGGACGGGGCTGCTAATAAGCTCCATCCCGACCCAGTTTCACATGCTACACACACAGAAACAGAACGTAAACTATCCCCGTGTATCTCCAGGTGACATTAATTAAATTGTGTTAACATTTTTATGCATCTATTAACACGTCTGCTCTCAGAGGACGCAGCTGTCAGCGTCTCTGACAAATTGGCTCGTTTGCCAGTCGCTGTCCTCTCCTCGTTCTCACCAGCTAAACGTCCCCCCTCCCTCAGAGCTGGACGACAGACGGACAGAGAAATACACAAACACAGACACACACACACACACACAAATGTATAGTTTAGGTATTTGTCAGTAGAACCGCGTCATTCTGGAAACTGTGTTCATATCATCAGCATTAGCTGAAAAGTTCTCAACCCCCTCAGGACCTCATTTCGATGATTTTTATTATTTACCTTCAGTAAACGCTGGTGCTGAACGGTTCTCCCTGAGGGTTCTAGAAATTCTTTAACTCCCGGGTTTATTAAACCTTTTCATGACCAATTAGATTTAAAAAAATTTTTTTTTAATGTGTGGATGCGAGGTAAAAACTCTTTTCTCTGTAGACATTTTGGAGGTCCACGATTTTTCTTTCCGCTGACAGTGATGTGTTTCTGTTATTACCAAATGGGGCCACAGCTGTCAACTCCATGAATGAAATATTAATATTTACAGAACTACAACCCTTGGTGATGACTCTGAACTTAAAGGGTCGGTTCAGTCAAATTATAAGAAAACATATTCTCACTTAAGTCTGGTTTCCGCTGTGTCACATGATCTTTCTCAGGAGATGAACTGGACAGTTGTCATGGAATAGAAGACGTTGAGATTTCCTGTTTTTCATTTGGCAGCACTCGAAGCGCTCCATCCATGTTTGCTTAAAGCAACTAATGTAACTATTCTACTTTAAAATGACAGCATCAAAATCATCTTGATGCTACCCTGATTTTTATTAGGTTGATGGTGTCTCTGTCATTTCCACTCTGAGCTCCCTACACCTGTTCTCGCACCATATAACTTTGGTGTTGCAACAGTTCATAATGCTTTACAGCACTAAGTTACACACCACTGCCGAATGTAGCTGCTTAGCTATTAGCTAGTTGTTCTGTTAGCCACATTTCCTGGACCTTGAGCTCATAGCACCAGGGGAAAGTTGGTGTACACTGCTAGCTAGGAAGCTTCAGACCACTGAACAAGAGTAAATGTCGGACTGGCTTTTAGTTGTTTTGTTGGCTTGTTAGTTGTCTTCATGAAAGAAAAAGCTGCAAATTTGATTTGATGTTAAAGAGTGTTAATAAAGTTGTCAGATCACTACTTTTTGATTTAAGTGAATTTATAACAAATGCTCATGTGCAGCTTTCCACATTTAAGACACAGATGTATAAATGAAGATAAAACCGGGGGTGCCAAATTGCAAAAATTGGACAAAAATTCACTAACATCTGGCTTTTGTCTTCAGTGGGAAAAGGTACAATCGGTATTACTCCCGGGTCAAATGACTCTGCAGTAGTTGCAGGTATTCGATATCTCCAGCTCCGATCAGCAGTCATGGAAACACGACACCCAGGTGCTCATTTTCACCCCTTTTCGGTGAAGGCAACAAAAGCTTGCTGCCTCAGTTAGTAAGGGTTGGGGTTAGGGTCTTTTGCTGCTTATTTGATTACCTAAAAGCTTTTATTATGAAGCAGCAAAATCAGGAAATGTTGGGTTTTCATCAGCAGTAACTTAACACGACTCCTATCAGCTGACAGCTAGTCTGACTCAACGGATGCACACTGCAGGTGTAAGTCCTGCCACTGGTCGTTCGCTTCAAGCGGCATTGTGGCGTCTGCTATCTATGTTTGCAATGTCTCCTGGAAACAAAAACAACCTTCGAGCTACAACCAACATGCTGAAAAAGGCAAATTAGTGCCTGGGATGCTAATGGTACGAACATAAACAAGCTAACAGCTGTTACCTTTTCTTTTGCAGTGATTTAGTCATTTTGATGCCAGAGCTCTCCTCCTGACATGCAGCAAGTTTTCCCTTGACAGTATTTTGCAACAGCACTGTCGTTGCATCCTGGGCTTAGTGCCACCCAAGACATTTGTGACTGGTTTAAAGAAAAGCAAACAAGGCAGAACGTTTTTTCCCCTATAGCAGAATGTGTATATGTGGAGTCAGACCTTTCTCCAGTGCTGAGCGCTGTGGAGAGAGGTCTGACTATGTGAGACCTGCTGAAAGCGAACATGAAACAGTAACATATAATATTATATACTGTATATATTGGTCTATTTGCTGCCACCCTGTTAGGCACAATAGTAAACTGACCATTCATTAAGAATTCAACAGCAAAGTCTCTTTCTAGAAACACTGACCCTGTTATTTTGTAGAATCCCCAGATGTCACTGTGAACAGTTTTCACTGGAGCTACTTTGTACTGAAGAAACAGTCCCTGTGAAAATTGTTCACTGCTTGTTTTATGGTGCTCACAGTAATAAAAACTTTAAGTAGGAACATCTCTTTCCAGAAACAGCGTCCCTTGTTACTTCAGATAATCCACATTGGGGTAAAGGAACTCAAAGACAAATATCTTAATCTTGGACAAAGTTTAACTAAAACTATCTGCGTGGCTCGATGTCATGGTGAAGTGACCCTTTAACACATGTCAAACACACCATCTTTGGATAATTAATAGGTTAAACATTCTCAATATGGTGACATATTGGGGTCAGTTCTTTATTTTGACATTTTTGACAGACTGCAGAGTTAGTCTGTGCGCGCTCCCTCACTGTTCCTCTACAATGACTGAATGTGATGGCGTGTCTGTTCTCATACAGCAGCCCATATATCAGCCTGTGACCACACAGCCTCCAGTGGTGCGACATGGCACAGCTGAGAGCCCGATGCCAACCATAACAAGGCCCTCCTTCAGTGCCACGTCCTCTCCTGCAGCTCCGCACCTGTCGCCGCGCGTGTGTGTGTCTGTGTGTGTGCGTGTGGAAAGCATGTAACTGAAAAGACATGTGGTGCTCATACGCATTCCTTCCACCCCACTCATGAATCACTCTGCCCCCACCTCTGCAGCCAGCCACCAGCCGGGGTCCTGGGAGAGAGAAGGAGGAGAGATGGGAGGGCGAATGAGGAGAAGCGGAGGAGGAGGGCTCAAGTATGTAGAGTGTAATATATCCGTGCTTTATGTATGTACAGTATGTGTGCTATCTGCTCATCTGGGTGTAGGTTCACTGCTTTGATGGTATACATGTTATTATACGGACTTTAAAAGATGAAAGGTTTATCTGCGAGAGATAGGGGAGGAACAATCTGATTAGGGAGATGTATACAAACACAAATGCATACCTACAGTACGTGAGGCTCTTAGAGCGAGTTTACTATGGACATCAGATAAACACCAGCTGGCTGCGACGCTGCCTGAAATGAAAGCAGATAGCATGTTACGATATGCATGCAGTTCTTCCCTGAAAGTCACTGCAAACTTGGCTCAAAATAGTAAAAATGCATATATGATATCAAAGTTTAGTTTCTCATTAAGCGTCCACAAAGATCTGAATGAAAATGAACGTTCATAATTTTGCACTTTAGACCATTTTTCTGTTTTCATGGGTGTGTCAGCTCATGTTTGATTGACAGCTGCCTTAGGAGTCCCAGCACAGAAGCTGAGTAATGTCCTGCTGTGTGTGGACCGCTGCAGATGCAGGCTGCGGCTAAATATATTTTAGCTATCTAAAACAAAGAGCCACCTTAGAAAATCAACATCAGTTTAATTTTTTAAAGGTTTTTTAAAGTTTTGTTCGCTGCTTTACTTTGGCATCAGGCCCCCTCTGCTCTCCTTAAGACCACCAGACTTCATGGACAGGACACAGGAGTTGTAGGAGTTTGTGCTTCTGTATATTAGTTAGTTTGGGTTATTATTTGACTTAAGTGTGACTTCAGTGTTTTAACATGTTTGTTCGGGTCTGAACTAACATTACTTGCTGCGGATCAAGGCAGTGGTAGACTAGCAGCTCCTGTGTCCTACAAGGGGAAATGACTTTTTTTTTCAATTGAATTTTGCAGCTATGAACAGAACAAAGACGGTGGCTTCAGTTCACTGTGTTCTAAATATAGTGTACACTTCACTTCACTGATTTCAGGCAGGTAAAATAACTGCTTGTGTTAAAGGAGCGATATAACAGCTTCAGCTCCCTGTTGTTTAATTGGCTGAGAGTCAGCCTACCTACATAGCAGCTGACACTTTTATGATTGGTTTGCAGAATTAATTGCGTGATCAATCTTTGCCCAATTCAAAACACAAAATAGAAAAGTGTACAAAAGCTTAAGTGACAATATATCAAATTTTAATTAAATCTGATTTCTAATACTTTTTATATGCTTATTATTATGTACTTAAGACCCTAAATTACATGGTTAGAAGATTATAGTGGATTTGGGTTTTACAGAGGCTTTAAAGGGATAGTTTGGATTATTTGAAGTGGGGCTGATCTAATAGTCCCCAAACCAAGCAAACTCCATAGATGAAATGAGTGATTTTACCTTGCAGAATACAGGAGGTGCTGGTCCACTGCTGCCTTGATCACTTAGTTTGTTTGTGTTACAGTATGGTGTGACTTAAGTGTTTTAAAAGGTTTGTCGTTCACCAAAGTCACACGATAACACAAATAAACAACAAACTAACAGATTGAGGTGGTGGTAGACCAGCAACTCCCATGCCAAAATGACTGTTTTTGCCTGTGGAGTTTGGTTGGTTTGGTGAGAGCCACATTTAGCTCGTATAACAGCAGGCTGTCTGGTGGCAAAATAAAGCAGATGAAATATTCTAAATATAGCGCACATTTAAACTGATATTGATTTTTTTTAGCTGGGCCTTTTTTTAAAGGAGGTTAAGATATATTTTGATGCTGACCCTGCACAGCTCATTTCTTCCGTGCTGATACTCCTTCTGTTCTCCACTGCTCTGTGACCCCACATTAAATAATCTGAACTACGCCTTTAATATCCCCTTTTCTTTAATTTGCCTTTTAAGTAGCTTCAAGGTTGTAAAAAAAAATCTCAGTCTGACAGTGCTATGTTGTGTATCAGCCTGTTCCAACACTTCACTGATGCTAAAAGGTGTTTATGCATTGAAATCTGTGAAATATTCAAACTCAACACTTTAAGGATTAAAGTCTTGTGCTTAATTTTAGCATATTTCCCCCAAATTCAGCCTGACATGTTTGGAAACTTTGGGATTGCCATGGGCATCATTGATAATGACCTGAAATTTGGTGCTAATTCTTTAAGAAGAGAAAAGTGATGTCCTTCTTGTTTTTTTTTTTTAACTGTGCTGTTTCTATCTTGTGCTCCCGCCTGCAAGTCAGGTTTCCCACTTAGGATAATAAAATGTCTGAACTGAACTGAATCTGAACTGGTAGTCTAAGAAATTACATTAACACACACACACACATTCATACAGAAGAGTAGTCATGCACAGCCAATCCTGTATTTAGGCCAGGTGCAGGACAGCAGATTCAGTTTGAGAAAACACAGACACTGAATTATGTCTCTCAGTCAACATTTTTACCTCTTCATGAATGACATCTTGGAAAGGGCAAACTAAAAGTACATACAAGGCACAACACAGATCACAATCAACCAATGTCAGAAACGTGACAGTCAAGATGCTGTTAAAAACAAATCAAGGAAGGTGAAAAATCAGAAAATGCAACTACTGTATTAGATTTTTTTAGGATGACCTTATATTGTTTTACTGGATTGGCTGGCCATGATGGCTGCAAGTTTTTATTTTTATCAACAAATTCCCTCAAGAAATAGGCAAAAAAAAAAAAAAAAAGAATTTATCCAATAATATTGTCTTTAAAGCACTGTATTATTATGCTGTTGTATTCAGGGGATTTAGTTTAGGATAACATTATTGATGTTTTGGTATCTTCATGAGTTTTTGTTGTGTATAATTATAACAATGGCAGCCTTATCCTTTAAATCCATCCAAGACTGTGTAACTCACTCTGAAAACCCCTGACACTGGCTGTCTCCCATCCGCTCACACTCTCCCACCGGGGGCCCAACGTACCCCGGGACACAATGTCAAATTCCACATGGCTGAGCTACCTGGCCAGGCTATTATTGGACCACATGCCTGACAGGACTGCAGGAGCAGGGGGCTGAGAGGAGACAAATAGCAACTGTTGAAGCTGATATGCAAGGTGCTAGAGACAGACAGCTCCAGGAAGACAGGAAGCTCCCTGACAGGGATGAGATGGTCAGTATCATACAGAGAAAGAGCAACAGCCAACCAAAGTGGTATAACCAAATTAATGTTATGAAGGTAATAATATGATGTTTCTGAACGTCTATGTTAGTGTTAGCTTATTGGCTAAAGTGTTTAATACAGTGATGCTGCTGACTGTCTTCGCCAGGTATCCTTGAAATAGAGAAAGTCCTCGTCCAGTCATGTTTTAAACAAAATAAAATACTGTGTAAAAAGTAATAAATTGTGTCTGATATGGTTCGTATTGCAAAATAAGTTCAAATACCTTGTTAAAATGGCTTACATATAACTGCTGAACCACCCAAGCCCCAACCCCTCAGTGGCTACACCTGGCATCTCTCTTGTTTTGCTAGCTAATCACAGTAACTGTGGGCTGGACATCGCTGCTATGTATAGTGCAACCCTTCGATTAACAGGATTGGTTCCTTAGGTTTATGATGTCATGTACCCAGCCTAACTGAATCAGTTTTTTTGAGACTGCCCTTGCTCACTGCACTTTCAAAGCAAGAAATGCTCAGATATGATGTTTACTGCTTATTTTGCCCCTGATATGTCTGATAACATCTGAAAAACAGCACATGGACATGTTAGCAAGGTAAAAAGAACGTGATTTTGTGTTAATATTTGGTGTGATGACTTTTAACCTCCAAAGTGGCATTTAGCTACTTGTTAGAATCCACCTGTTACAAGACACATATAAGTTTTAAAATTCACGAGTGAGGTATTTACTGACAACTTTTATGACATAGAACAAAACCTGGAGCTTTCTTAATCTTGTGTTAACCCCAGAGCTTATTTCAGACATCCAAGACAAAACCCATTCAAAAAACCCACTGCCTTCAAGATGAGGGAACCGGAAGTTACGTTCTTGAAAGCTGCTCAGTTGCACATGAACACAAAAAAGCCACTTACCTAATGTAAACTGCGCACGCTCTAATGGCCGCAGTGCACCAGAGACCTCCGCCAGCTGAGCCGGTTAATTTCCAGTTTAGCCACCATAACCCTCAGGGTTGAACGGGGATAAAATGATTTAATCATGCGGATCTTCTAGGTTTTTCCAAATGTTATTGGACCAGGGTCCATGACACTCAAAAAAATTGTATCCACTGTTTTACAGCCACTTCTTTTACACTGTAAATCTATGGGAAAAGTCTTTTTGGACTTCTGTGCATCATGTTGTAATTAGCTATGCAGTTTGCTATGTCAAATTGGCTTCAAAGCCTGGCACAAATACATGAACACTGAAAAACAGGTAAATTACATTTTAATTTATCTTGTTTTCTTAGCCTTATTGATTGGCGTAAAGCATTTATTTGACTTGTCTGTAGGCCTGCAAATGTACTTTTAGGCTCCTACATTTTGTGGTTTCTGTAGAACAGAAGATATTTTTTTTTAGAAAAAAAGGTACTTTCTCTCTTTTTTCATTGGTTCTTATTTAAATTTGATTTAATTTGATTTTATTCTTTCTCAGTGCAGATATCAAAAGGTTCCAAAAGAATCCAATAAGATCCTTTAAAGTTGTCATATAGCAGATTTTTTTTTTTTTTTTTTCTGAATTCTTGTGGGGATCAGAAATGTCTAAACATACAGTTATTAACAATTAAGCTGACCAAAATCATTTTATATTCCGCAAGGAAAAGTTATTTTCATAAAAACCCCTCTTTACGCACTTTCAAAATGTTTTTACTGGACAGACAGTTAATTTTTCTGCGCTTCATGTGTCCAGAAAAACAAGAATCTGAGATGCTGTTTAGGACGGCTGGAAGATAATCTGCTGCCAGAGGAGCATGAGATCATCACTGAATCAGCAAAGCTATGATCCATAATAACCACATATTACAGCCAGACGCTGTTGTGTTTGGAGAAGTATGTGACGATCCAATGCTCTCGTTTCCTCAGGGCAGCCGCTTCTCACAGAGAAGCTCATATAGGCCTATATTTTTAACCTCTCTCTCCTCGTTCAGGGCCCCCTGCAGGCCTCCTCTTCCTCCTCTTCATCCTCCTCCCAGGTCAAGGATCCGGTATATGCAAGAGATGGATAAAACTTTTCGTGGGAGGGCGAGTCAAACGGTTTTGTCAGAGAGGTCGGCTGAGGAGGAGAGGAGGGGAGCGGTGGGAAGGCTGCCGAGGCCAAACACAACAGATGTTCGGCTGCGGACGTTTGGTTTCAGCTGCAGTGGGGTGTGAAACAGAAAGATCTCAACGTGATTTACATCAAGAACTCCTCTCCTCCTCCTCCTCTTCCTCCTCTTAAACTCTACTCATCTGCTCTCCTTTCATTTCATTTTCTTTCCTCCTCATCTTCTCCGCTATCCTTTGCTTTCTTCTCCTCCACTTAAGCTGAGCTTGCACTGTACGATTTAAGAAATGTTGCTTAATTCCAACTCCTACTGTGCGAGTAAATCGTCTACAATGTAAAGCCAAAGCTCATGATTTACATGCTCACACTCTTCAGTCCCATCGTCAAGCCACAACCAAGTGCTCACGCTGTGCATATAAAATGCCATGCAAGGTGCCTCTGCTTTCAACCTCGTTCACACTATGCCTCCTGGAGCAATACAGGGTTCAGTATCTTGCCCAAGGATACTTCGACATGCAGACTTGAGGGAGCCAGGGATCCAACTGCCGATCTTCCGATTAGCGGACGATCCTTTCTACAGCCCATCTTACTACATGCTTCACTCACATCACATGACGCAGGTAACACTCAGCTGTCTGACCGAGGATGCTGTTTAAACACTTAATGACAACATGAAGGCTACACAATGGACATCCACACACCGATACTTACACCAGAGACATCATCAACACAAAGAAACAGTTGCCTTCACAGTAAATTAGTTTACCAGCCTCCTTTTTCAGATCCCGCATGAGCCCCCAAATTGTTACGTTCCCCAGCGGCGGTCCAGGGGATGATGGGAGTGACTGATAAAAATCAGAGGAGGGAGTTAGTCACCCTCGTGCAAGTCACAAGCAGGTCTAAAGTCTTAACTTCAGGTTTCAAGCAAGTCAAAGTGAGTCCTTGCTGTCTATCAAGCAAGTGACAAGTCGAGTCATATGAAATTCTGGTGATCACCCCAGTCTCCACATTTTATTCAGTTAAAGACAGTGTTCATGAAAAGTTTTTTTCAACTGTTACACCGTGCTTACACCTGATAAATTTGACTGATAAATGACATTTTTTGGCATCAATAGCAGGCTTTCCAAATGAACAACAATGGAGAGTGGAGCTCTGAAATTAAAATAAAGCTCTTTACCTCCTGAGTGAAAAAACATAAGTATGACACAACAAAATTGCATCACAATGTTGAGCCTGCTGCCCTAACAGGATCACATCATTTCTCCTCAGCCTATTAACACATTTGTCTGTAAGTTGTTTTCTATGACACTGACTGCATACAGCTGTTCTCTTCTTACTGCCAAAATCAACAACATAATCCTTGAATCTGAATTATTATTATTTATTATGTTTAGACAAGCCCCCTCCATGATAACAACCTAGTACATTGCCATCTGCTGGTCTGCCTAGAAAAGTCCAAATATTTACAAAAAAAGTCCTTTCATTTTATTTGTTTTAGGTCTAAGTCAAGTCTCAAGTCATGAATACCAAGACAAAGTCAAGTCAAGTGTTTTATCAGTTAAGCAAGTCTCAAGTCGTCAAATTTGTGAAATCTGACATAAGTCATGTCATGACTCAAATCTCCCAGCTCTGATAAAAAGTAACATAACATCCCTATCAAATAAAGGCAAAAATGTCCCCAAAATAATCTAAAATACATGTAAATGGGGGAGCTGCCTTTTTTCTGGATAAAAAGCACTTTAAAGTTACATTTCTCAACCAATTTCAATAAGTCGTGTTATATTCAAGAGTTTTCTAAGTTACTCCATGTGGATTATGGATTCTTTAATATAAAAATGACTAGTTGAAATTGGTTGAGAAATAAATGTTATAGTGTTTTTTTTTAATCCAGAAACACAGCAGGTTCCCTGTTTACATGTTTTTGTTTACAGACCAGTCTAACCCAGTCTAATACAGCAGCGACGTTGACCCACGATCCAAAGGCGTCTAAGTAAATGTTCTAAAAACAGTCAAAGACGCTGAGGGGCATGACAAATGGATGAGAATGTGTTTCCTTTTCCCTCCCTTCCTTTCCTTTCCTCCTCTTCCTTCTCCTCTCTGATCTTTCATTAGTGGTTGCAGAAATGAGAAGGCTGCATGTATTTCCTAATCTTATTTGTGGTGAAAAATCCTCTGTCATCGCTAAAACAACTGCATATTATTATATTTCTGGGTTGTAGCTCGGCTATAAACATCTTGTTTATTGGTTTGGAGCCAAAAAAAGAATAAAGTTTGAGATTGAATTGAGGACTTAAGTTATTTCTGGTTCAGTCTGGTGAGATGATTTATGTTGAGATAGACAAAAATTCTCCCTTCGCCTGCAGCTAGCAAATGGAAATCATTATGTGTGATTGGAGGGTTTGGCTGCCGGAGAAAAGCCTGACTGTCTGTGTGACTGACACACTGGACTACCCACTGGCTCTCAGATGGAATTTGTGATAAAGCAATCCTCCCTGAGGAATATAAAAGCCTCTGTATGCTCCATATCAAACTGGATCGCTGTTAAGTTTCAGTATTGTGTTTGGCTTAAATTTATCAGTATTTATCCCAAATCCAGCGATGCTTTGTGATTCCCATCGAGCAGACAGTAACGTCTACATGCCAGAGTCTGATAAGGTCTGAAAACGAGATAATTAGCTCAGACCTGTTGTTTTCTTGTCATGCTCTCCATGCAGCCCTGCTCCTGACCTATACTTTCTCTCATTCTCCTCCATCAGCCTAATCTCTGTGTTCCCTCTCTCCTCACCCCTCCTTCCCCCGTCTTTTCCTTTGATGTTCCTCGTCAGCATCACTCCTCCCTGTCCACCCCTGACCCCCCCCACCCTCAATCCAGCACCAGACACCCTGGTTATCCCAGATTACTGGGTGGTGGAGGGAAGCAGACTCACAAAACAATCATTTTTCTATTGTTGTCTGTACATGACTCATGTTTTATGTGGTTAAAGGGTTGATGCTCCCAAATTACAAGAAAAAAAGTTCTATTTTACTCATATGCCTTTATTGGAAACATCCACGCAGATAGTTCTGGTTTTATTTGTGTTTCGAAATCCGTCATGAAGATTTCTGCCTCCACCCTGACGCAATGAAGGTGAATAAAATCTTGCTTGTGGTGCACACACGATTGAAAAATGACACTCATAACATTAAGATCTCTTTCCAATAACAATGTCCTGTTTTGAAAAGCCCACCTAACATTCTTCACGTTCTACCGAAGAAATATTTCCTTCAAACAGTGGTGATAAATAATGCGGATGGTTTGAGCCGGTGGTGTACAGCTGTTAACAGAGTCGGGTGAAAAGGTCACACAGGTGAGATTCAGGAGCAAGTGGGACAGGAAATGGAGCAATGGAAAGCTGACTCACTGGAGTGTGTCTGTGTTTTTAATATTGTCATTGAGTTATATCGGTTGCTTGCATTTCTGTCTTCTGCAGAAAGTTAGCACAAAACATTTTGCCATTCAAGGAATGAAATGTTTCTCGTGGTGGCTACAAGCCGTGCACAAAATAATGTGCAGGAAAAGGACTTTAAAGCATCATTATGTAACTATTCTACCTTAAAATAACAGCTTCAAAATCGTTTTGACTGTTTCTGGCCGAGAGCAGCACTGGTGTCATGCCAGAACCAGAGCTGAGTGAGTAAGCAACATAACCGGGCTCAGCAGCCTCTACGCACATCATAGCAGAGTCGAGAAAACCAAAGAGGATGTTGATGGAGGAAGCTAAGAGGAGAAAAAGAGAGAGCTATCGAGCAAAAGGCCGCCAGACAAGAGTAAATGCAAATGAACCAGATACAGCAAGGAAAGATGGCGTCCATTCAGTCCAATGAGAATTCCTCGCCTGGTGCAAAAGCCAAAACAGTTTTTCTAGCTTTAAGGGCTTCCTTTCTGGATATATGGCCCACTGAATATGAACAGAAGACTTTCTCCCCACCTACAAATTCTCTCTTGGCCCACAGACTATACATTGTGATTTTTAAATCGCTTTTCTCAGCTTGAGGAAATTTTTTACAAATATAAAAACTCCATGGATCCAAATAATGGAAAGAATCATAACTGAGCTTGTTCGCAGTTTTACAGTTGTCTCTTTTGTAACGGTGGCTAATGGGGAAAGTGTGTAGTTTGTGCCAGTTCAAGGGGCTCACTGAACTCCCTGGTGCATGTAGGGATTGAATCTTATCCACAGTATATTTAATAATAATAATAAAATACAAACGATAAACTAATTGTATGACTGCAGGTTGTGGGTCCACTTACTGGAATCATGCGTTGGGGTGGGCCGATCAAGTGACAAAGCAGCAAATCATTAATAACTGAGTGCAGGAGGTCGCCTTTAATGAAGGGTTACTTGTTTTGCTGCTTATTCAACACACGCTATCAACAACCCTGCGAGGCTCGTGTCTGGAGAAACACTAATAGAGCTGAGATCTGTATACTGGTTTACCGTCATGTTTTGCAGAGTATGAGTGCAGATTCTCTGGTAATTCTCACAATATTCCATCAGTCATCAGGCACATTTGTTGCACAAAAATGCACCTGCTGGAATCCTGATGATTAATTTTCATATTAACTAAACCTCTAAATCTCACATAAAGTTGCTTTAACGATGGACTGTTATATAAGTTACACAGCAATACTCCACCTGTAAAAGCAGCTTGGCAATCAACATTAATTATGTGTTTTTGAAAAATATTCCACAACAGAGCTTTAAAGGAGTAGAATCACCTGTGCCCACTTGCAGGTGCATCAGTGAAAAAAACCTTCAAAAATAATTTAACAGATATCAAACAGTGGTCTCAAAAACCAGGACACTGCTGTTAACCAAATGCAGACAACTTCACTGGAAAAGACAAAGAGAAACAGCTGTCACAATTAAAACCAACCAAGAGGGATATGACCCAAAAATATATTATGCATAGTGAACAGATGCAGCTAAATGGCATCAACTTAATAGGATCAAACTCTGAAGCAGTGTTTGCAATGATGATCAAGTTACTTAAAAGTCTAAGTGTTTTCCTCATTTAGACTCCGCCTGTGTGTTGTTTTGTTAATGAAATTCCTCAAACGTGGCCTCCTGCATCCTCCACAGAAGCCCTTGTTCCTTAAATCCTCTTGTAATAGTGCAAAGACTTGTAAAAGAACAAGTGGGATTTTCTTCAGCGGCCAGACTGCTACCATGGAGCTTTATCCCCCTAAAACCCCACAAAAATCTCCTTATCTTAAACCACCCACCACCCCACCCCACCTCGTCTACACCGTCCACTCTACCCCAACACCCTAATCTTGACCCCGGCTCGCTCTGCCCCACTCCCCTAATCCTGACCTCCTTCCCTCCCTCCTCCCCTCCCCTTCCTCCCCCTCTTGTCCCCCTGGCTGTGTCAGGATAACGAATGCACCCCCATCCTGAAACCCAGCATGCCGCCGGGCTGTGATGGATGTGCACATCACAGCCGCAGTTTACAAAGCCTCCGTGAATACAGTGCAGCCACCCCAGATGCTGTCAGCTGGGTCCCCGCACTCGGGCCCTTAACGCTGCACGCAGAGGGGCTCCACGCTTGTAACAACTCTTAAAACCTGATAGTAGAGATGGTGGAGAACCTCATCCATAAATGTCAACCCGTTCTCTCTACAGCCCCCGCCGCTAACACCAACAGCAAGTGGAGAGTTTGAGCTCACTCGAGCACTTTATGGGGTCTTACACGGGAAAACCTCTGGTGTGAAATTGAAGATGAATTGTCGTCACTTAAGAATGCGCTGCAGAGAGGCGGAGAGAGGGATCGCTTATTTTGTTTGTGCTATAAAATTCTTCTTTTCCTCTACTTTTCCTCCTGCACTCTCAGAAATAAGGGTTCAAAAGGGTTCTTCCTGAAGGGCTGAGGTTCTACCCACAACCATTTGCTTCTGAGGAACCCTTTTTGAAGAAATGGTTTATCAACAGTTCTAAGGTTTCCATTAATAACCATTTTGAAAGACAGAGTTCTTCAAGAATTGATGAAATCCCTTAAATCCCTACTCTTTAGTCAAGGGTTAATTGTGCAATAATATAAAAGGTTTCTCTGTAGAACCCCCTGTGTGGTTCTAGATAAACACCTTGGGATAAAAAAGGTTCTCAGAAGAACCCCCTGTGTGGTTCTAGATAAAAACCCTTGGGATATTAAAGGGTTGTCAGTAAAACTCCCTGGGTAAGTTATAGATAAAACATGTGGAATATAAAAGGGCTCTTGGTAGAACCTCAGGGTAGGTTCTAGATAAAACCGTTAGGGTATAAAAGGGTTTTCAGTAGCACCCACCCTGGTGTTCTCAGCAGAACACCAGGGTGGATTCTGGATGAAACACTTGAATTACAAAAGGTTTTTTTGTAGAACACCCTGGGTGGGTTCTAGATGAAACCCTTTGAATATAAAAGGGTTCCTGGTTGAGCCCCTGGGTGGGTTCTGGGTGGAATCATTGCACCATAGTAGGGTTATTCTTTAGAACTTCTTATGGAAGTTCTGGATGAAACTTGGTATAACCCTTTATTTTGGGGTCTAGGTAAAACCCTTTGAAAGGGTTTCAAGTGAAGCCTTTATTAAATGATCTACCAGGAAACCAATAAGGGTTCTCCAATGGGGACAAGCAGCAGAACCCTTTATGGTTCTAGTTAGCACCTGTATATGTGAGAGTGTGTAATGGTGTTATTCATTTCCCCAGTAACAGGCCGTTAAACAGTAAATCAAAGGCAGTCAGACGTCTCCCCTGAACAACAAAGCCTCCATCAATAACCCCTCACCTCTGCACGAACTGGCAGAATATTACATTGACTATCTATTTCATCCCAGTCCTCCAACTACACACAACCCTGAGCTGCTGCACTGCACCCGGACAGTAACCTGAGCTCTGCCATGATATTGCAACTCCCTGGACAGGAATTGTGTTTGTGTAGCTGTGTGTGTGTGGTAGGAGAGAGTGGTGGACTGAGGGACAGCGTCAGACCCTAAGCCCCAAGATCAGCCACCTGTGTGTTATCAAGGGCAGCCTGATAATCCTCCCTGCCCCGTATCTGCCCCCTCTGCCTCTGCAGACACACACACACACACCAACACACACAGCGCACAAGCTGTTTGATCTCACATCACTGGTTTACTCCTCAACACGCTTCTGCACAAAATATCACCATAACTCAGCCCTGGAAACACACTGCCAGGACTGGGTGTTGTTCAAAAAAATTTCAGTACCAGTATCAATACCCTGACTTTGATACCGGTTACTGAATGATACTTTTTTTCCAAAACCAATTTCATAAAATCAATTTTATCAAAAATAAAATTACATTACACATTATAATACAACTATTCACTTCAAAGGAGGAAGCAGTTCAAAGACTTGGGAGCAGCTGGAGAAACTGTTTTTACTCTGTGCACTTTACTCAGCCTGGATAAGTGGAGTGAAATATAGAAACTGATGCAATAGAATAAGAAGAAGGTAACACGTAGCATCACTGTTCCTCCACACCCCACTTCATCTACACAGTCAAATTTAATCAAAACAACAGCACTCTTCTTATGAAACAAAGTAGCATATTCCCTTAGCATAAGAATACTGTTTAAAAAGTTTGCTCACAGATTCTCATTCAGGCTACAGTATCTCATTTACAAAAAATATTCCTAATAAGATGATAACACCACTGTAATGTGCCCTTGGATGTATCATACTGTATTGTGACAGGGCTGAATTGTGTTATACAAATTTCTAAGATGCATCCTATCGTTGAACATTGAGATACATATTGAATCTCAGTCAGTCAGTGAGATGCACGCCCCTAGTGCCTACCCGATTCTACACCCTTACACCCAGGTGTCATATTTACATCACTACTATCGGTGCTGCACTTGGAAAATCCAGATGTTTGTGTTTGTGTTTGTGGATTGTTTTGTCCAGTGTATAAGGGGCTTTAATTATCTGTGCAGATAAGTAGCTGGCAGTAAAAAAAAAAAGAAAAAAAAAGATGGGCGTCTTTGGGTTAACATGGTGTTTTTCCTGCGTGTGTCAATCACCAGATCTTGGTACAAGTATGCTGCATGCTTAATGGCTCGTTGACACTGATTAGATTTACATCTTAGATATTGAAATTTGGCATTGAATGATAAGATGATTTTCAATACTCCTACTTCAATAGAATTAGAGGAGTTCAATTAGTATAAGTCTCATGGTTGGGTACCCAGCCCTGCACAGAGCAAATGATGAAACGTGATTATCTTTGCAGTCAGGACGTGCAGAGTCTGCTTTCAGGGATCCATTTATATTGCAGGGTATTATTATCAAATGCAATCAAAATATTTCTCATGTGTGAATTTGAAGTTCAAAAACCTCCACGTCCTCCAGGCAGCAGAGAAAATAAACCCACTTCACTGGGTCTGATGAGGGGGAATTTCTTCCACAGCATAATTCAAACTTACAGAGAAGCATGGGAGCAGGTGAAGACCCCGAGATGCAAATCAAGAGAATGTGAGCCCGGCTGTAGACTATAATTTCCTCATCAAGAAGAAAGACACACTGTCACAAGAGCTGCTTCAATCCAAACCACATCTCAACAGGTAATTAGACATCAGCCGTTCCCTCTTTAACCGAACCTACAGCAGGGTCTTTTTGAGCCCAAAACACAGGAGCCAACATGTCAACCGCACGCTGCACCCACAAACCACCTCGACACTTAATTTGGAATTTTTCACTTGCTCCCTCCGACCTGTTTTTGCCATTTACTCCTGCAGACATTTCCAAAAGGGGAACTCCATCGCCGAAACATAGGTAAACCTATCCAACAAGGGAGCCCATTCTTTTGAAGGATCACTAAATTTCGGGTGTAATTTAATTCCTGCATGCCTCCTGTCCCGTATCACGGCTGCATGTCTCCGAGGTACAACACCACAGTAAATAATGGCCCGGGGCTCCACCTCTACTTGCCAGGCTGTTATTCCTTTACAGTACAGAAATCATAAAGGGACTGCAGTCATAAATATACATCGTCCAACAGCTCTATAAAGGCTCCACAGATGGGAATTATGGTCCTGCAGAGGCGTCTGCATAAATTAAATACCATAAAGCCTTGAAATGAGATGCCTATTGTTATAGTGATGTATAACATTATACAGTACAGCAGGATGGCTGGAACAATTGAGTGCTAGACAACAGACAGAACTGTGTTTGAGAAAAATAAAAAGTGTTAGTGGAAAAAGCAGATGACACATTTACTTATGGGCTTGCAGGCACTTCTAAAAAGAAACAAAGTAAAGTGCAAATATGAGCTTTGGGAGATAATTACAGCCCTAGCTGTTGACAATAATGATAAATGCTAACCACTAATTACTAAATGTTAAATAAACAAAGTCTAGTCAGTTTGCTTTTTATAGCCCCAAATCATAGTTTTGTGTTATGAGGCTTTATAATCTGAACTGTTGATTCAGATCAGGAAAAACTCCACAAAAACCTTTTAACAGGGGGAAAAAAACACACACACAAATGTACAGAAAGATCAGCTGAACATCTTGAAAGTTACACAAAAGTTTTTATATTTGAGGCAAGCTATTTTTTGCAGATCCAGAGAGCTTTTGAAGACGCAACTTTGAAGTAGTGGAGTGGACAGTGAATGAATAAAATAAAAACTCTGCAGCCATGCTAGCAGCTCTGTGAGGCTGTACTAAGACCCAGCAGTGCTTTGAAACATAGACAGTATAATAAATAGTGGATGGAGCGTTCATGACGCCACCCATAAGTTTCCGAAGAGCCGTTTTGAAGCTCACAGTGTGGTGGCTCCAACCGTCGCCATCAAGTTAACTCCCAGCTAAAATAGGCATAAAGGTAAAGCATGGGTGGAGCCAAGGAGGCCGAATGAAGCCTTAATTATGCAGAACTTTAAGCTTTAATATAATTTAAACAGGTGAGTAAATATATAACAACTATAGGCTGTATATCTGCAGTAACGTTGGGTATCTTAACATGGGGCTTAATGCCTTTATTCCACTGGGCACATTGTGTCTGTGACACAGTTTTGATCCGTCCTCCACATGGCTTCATGCCCCAACAGCAGCGTTTCAGAAGCGAAGCGTTTTTCCCACCTGACAATGTTGACGTCTTCAGATTTTGTGGATTTTTCCTTGATTTTTGTGCTTCTACTGTGGATAAGTAGGCTATGTAGTTACATAGTTTCTTTTATGTCTGATTTTTTTTTTTTTTTTTTATTGAAGTATGCACAGGGTGTTTCATTTTGAATACTGGCCAGATTTTTCTGACTTCCTGCCCTCTCGTTTGGCAGCTTGATGCAGCAAAATTGACTCTTGTGTCTATTTTCTGCAGAGAGACGCTTCTGAGACGCACTGCAGCATCTCTGCTGGAATCACAAGCATTATGTAGAATAGCGGCGAGCAGCTCCAGGGGCGGCGGTGCAGCTGTAACACATCACCCAGTGGAATCAAGCCATCAGGCGTATTGACTCGCTTTCGGAGCCAGCCTCAAGTAGCCATTTGAGGAAGTGCTGTGTTTTTTTGCCATAAACTGAACTAATAGATAAATCAACAATTTGACCTGATAATTTTGGTTTGACCTGATTTGACCTTTTCTTGATGAAAAGGATGTATTTGCTCTTCTCACAACTGACTTCAGTAAGAGTTTGATCCGACTGGTTTAAGTCACCCCGTGTTAGACGTGATAGACAGTTGGTTCGTTCAATCAAACCAATCAAAGTGTTTTTGTTTTGTTTTTTTGAAACAGTTTCTAAAAACAACTTCAGGTCAGGTTAATTTCAGTCTGGACTGACCGTCATTTCCATGCATGGAGCCATGCTGCTACAGCAGTATGGCTAAAACAATCATGGTTGCATGTGAAATACTATATGGAAGACACAGGCATGGGTATTTGTCATATATTCTTTCAGTATCTTTTAATAAATGGATACAACCATAGATAATTAATATACAGTATGAGCCTGACGTCCCTCTTGAATTTTCTCGCAAAGCACAAGACACACAAGTTGAATCTGGTTGTGGTGTTTGTTGTAGTCAAGAAACATTTGATTGTAAATGAGAGAGAATTCACCTCCTTGCATACGTGACATTGCTCAGTTTTAATGTTGAGTGTTGTGACGATCCAAACAAGTCCTGCATTTTGGTCTTAGTTCCACATCATGTCCTCAGGCACCACCCCGGTAATCCGACACCACTTCCCCTCTTCAGGACCGAAAGCAGGAATGAAATCTATCGTTTCCAGATCAGTGGAGGAGGGAGCGCGCGAGGCGGGGGGAACCAGAGGAGGAATAGCGTGACCTTCTTTGATCCCCTCTGAAGGTCTTCCTCATTCCCACCCTCCCTCTGCCCGCCCGCCTCTTCCTCCTCCTCTTCATGTGCATGTTCTGCCCTGCCAAGCACCTGTCTGCAGGTATGAAATTAGAGAGAAAGACATTCAGGGCTTTTTGCTTGCACACAATGTCTCCTGTGGTCTCACCTGCCTGTCCTCATCCTCGCCTCTGCTTATCTCTCCATCCTGATCTGCTCTCACCACATCTGTCAGCATCAGTATCTCAGACTAAATTACAGACTTAGACTGGCACAAAATGGAGGCAATGATGATTACAATCAGACAAGGGGTCTGCAATTCAGAGGTGCTTAAAACCAAACACACACTCCCTTTTTCCTGTTTTCCAAAGCTCTAAATGAAAGGAATAATGACCTTCTTTCCAGTGTGTTCAACAAATCTCTTTCTTCAGCTCCTTATCACCTGCTGAGTCTGAGGAAAATCCAGAGGATGGAGCGGCTTTGTTTTGCAGACTCACTCAAACAGTCAGCTGAATAATTACTTCTGGTTTGGAGCTGAAAGAAAGGAGAAAGCTGCAGAGAAACCACGTCGGTGCTATCCGGACCGGAGCTCCTCAAGCAAGAATTGTCAGTGTTAATATCAAGATAAAGCTGCAAAAGTGTTTAGACAAATCCAGACATATCAGGGTTAATTCATCACTTTTGACAGTGTTGATGTTTAGGATAATTAAAGCCCAAATTTGGCTCCCTCGCTGACTTTCAAGATCAGGGCAAATGCACGCTTCACTGAGATTCCTCCATTGTAAACAGGTGTTGATTGTTCACTGACTTTTTGTTGGAATTGATGCAGATTGAAAATGTTTTTGTCCACTCCTGGAATCATTTGCGAAGCTGTAATTAATTTTTTGGCTCCTTGGCTGCATACATGCTGCATATCACCTACTACCACGCTTCCCAGGACTGTCTTTCAGCACATCCCTGCAATTGTGAAACAGAGCATTCATGGGGGTCCTACTTGCATAAATGCACTCTGTTGTGTAACACCGTGAACAGTCACAAATTGCTCCACACAAGCCAACATGGTCATAATGATACGCTCCAACATCACAAGCAACAACACAGCAGCATTGCCACACATATGGTGCAACAAACTTCTGCTCTCATTAACAGATTTATGTGTGAAAATAAATAAAATGTTATCTAGAAAATGTAAAAATATCAAAACATATATATGTATATAATACATATATATATATATATATATCACATATATACTGTAGTGAAAATCAGAGGTCACACGTAAGTCTCAAGTCTTTGCACTCAAGCCCCAAGTCAGTCGTCTACTCATGGGCGAGAAGTTACCGCTCAGCTGAGGAAGATGCCATTCAAGTTTACAACCTCTGCTGTCATGAGCCTCTTGAATTGTCTGTTTTAGGGTTGTCTGTCCTCCCGTCCCAATCTCATGAACATGATCTCTCAAGAAAGCCTTGAAAGAAAGGTTGCTGCAATATCGTGTCCCATTCTCATGAACGCGACATCTCAGGAACACCTCAAATTTGGAACAAACTTCTAGGACCTAATCAAACGAGATAAAATGATGAGGTGATGAGATTTTATGCGCAAAAGGTCAAAGGTCAACTTTACTGTGACATCATAATGTCCTACAAAAACACTTAAAGCTCTCATCAGTCTTCTGTAAAAATAGTCTCAAAGTGAAAACAGCATGTCTCTCTGGAAATTATTCTTCAGAAGCATACATGTTAATATTGTGACATGAATAGACCCTCTTACAGTTTGTAAACGATGAGCAAGCTGTGTGCGCATTTTGGCAACGGAAGTATGGCGGACCACAACAGCTTGTCAATGAGCTTGTCAAGGATCACGTCTTTAGTTCAGTCTACGCCGATTACTCTGAAACCGTCACGATCACTGTTGGAATTCTGTACAACTTAGGTCAACCAGTGGAATATCGACTATCTGACTTATTGTGCGTGCAACCACCAGACATTTTGGTGATTTTGGTACTGATAAAACGTTTAATTCAACTTTTGAAGCTTGATAACTCGTCTGGATGACTGAGGGAGACCGTTACCTCTGTGTGCACAGCTTTTGATGACATCAGCTGTAAAAGGAACTATTGTGATAATTTTGCCCAAAAATATGCTTCTGGACAGACATGGGTGTAAACTACAATTTGACTGGAGGCATACATACATACATTACCGCATACATATGGTAATTCTAGTTTTTACTACTTTGCTTTTTTTTACTGTATTACAGCTGAGTATTTCCTCTGTCCATCAGCACAGAGTTAAGACTTTACTGCGCTTTTCAATCATTTTGCGAAGCAGATTTCTCTTTCATGTCGGCCACAAAAAGAAGATTTCACTACACCGTCCCTTAGCAATTTTTCACAAATTTTGTTATGATGCAACTAAGTCATGAAACTAGAAACAGGTCTAAATTCCTTACTAAGTAATGGGCTTTTTATTTTTCTTGCTTGGTATTAGAGGCAAACGCTTATTGAAGTCTTTCTCTCCATCTTGAAGCTGTCCATGGTTCTGACAGGTTTCCTATGTCTGAATTATGACTTTCAACACTTGGTGAGAGTGAAACAAAACAGAAAAGTTGCAGCTGTAAAACCAAAACAATGAGCTGAAAGATGCCAAAACACGGACAGAAAGCACCGCCTGAAGCTTCCCAGCAGACCACCATCGTAGGCAGTGGAACTGCTGTTGTAGCTCCCAGAGGTGCTATCTGTGGTCGGGATCAGCTCTCACCTCAGCCTGCCTCCTCATGTCTCCCCCTAATCTCTCGTACTGGGACCAGAAGCCCCCTGCAGAGACCTCCGGTGGAATGTGACAAGTCATGAGACCGCCGCCGCTGCATCCGTCCCTCCGTCTCTGTTTCTCTGCCTCTTTCATGTACAGACTGTGGCATACAGCTATAAACTGGAGGATATGAGACACAATGGTAGCTGACCCGGGTGACTTGAAATACTTGAGGTGTGTTTGATTTACCACACAAGGTACAATGGCATTGCTGTAAAAGTGGAAAGTCTGTGTGCCAGGCAGGATAAATCAAGCAAACCTCACATGCTATAAATCGAAACATATGCTCAATCCAGGAATGAGCCTATTTTTAATATTTAAAAATATGCTCCACACATTACATAATGATCTACTTCTGCTATTCCATGAGGATTGATGCTAAAAGAATGTGATGATTACGTGTTACGTCGCTCATAAATCATGAGCGGCAGTGCAGGGTGGGTGGTGTCAACATCTCAAGTTAGGCTGTAAAAAGGTCTCGCTCGGCCTGCGGATTTAATCCGACATGACTTTTGCATGTCAGGATCTCATTTGCAGCCCGGGACAAAATCTCTTCTGCCGGCTGAGGTCGAGTAAAATAATATGTGGGCAGATTTGGGTAGGCAACTGATATGGATCCAAATGGCAGATGACAGCAGCAACAGAACGGCGTGCTAATGTGTGCTGCAAGTGTGTGTGTCCAAAAGAGAGAGTGTGTTTGTTCAAGTGTTTCCTTTATACGTGTCCGCGTGCGTGTGCCCGCACATTCCCTGTAGCAGGAGATCCGTCATCTGGGTCATATTACAAAGCAGTGGGGATCCTTGGTCAATTCCGGCTGACGGATGAAAAGAAGACCAAAGATGGCAGCTATGTCAATAACAGGAGTGGCCTCTGCTGACATCTGCCAGCCTCAAACTCTCAGCCTCTCACCCCATTAGTTCCATTTTGTACGCTATACCAACCAGATGTGACTCCTGCCCACATCTGTCACAGCCATGACCCCTCACCCTCACAGGGGTTTGGATCAGTCAAATTTTTATTCACTTATTTACTTGAATTAGACTGGGTTGCACCAGCAAGGATTCTTTTTAAAAAAAATCAATTAAATCATGGTTTAACTTTAAATCATGTTGCACCAAACTTTAAAACTAGTTTAAAATTAAGACAGATAAAATTTAAACCACTCTTTAAACCTAGTTTGTACTCTAAACGCAGATTAAACTTCAATTTAAAATGTGATTCAGTGTTAACTTTGAGTTTGAGGTTTAACTTTGAGCATAGTTTGAAAATAGCTGCCTTTTTTAGATGGATTGAGAATAAAAGTGATTAGAACTAATATTAGGTTACATTATTTGAAGATTAGTTCTCAGTCTCAGTGTTAAAATAAGAGCAAACTCAGGTACACACCTTCTTTATTCAAGCAAAAGCAAAGAAGTGGCTGTCTGGCTCTGAAACGTACTCAAAGTATAAAATAAAAAAGTAAAAAGTCGTCCTCTGACAGACATTTCTACCAATTATTTCTGTGCAAAGCTAACCGTACCTCATCTTTTCTCCACGGTCAAGTCTCCTTCTCTTGTCTGTTTCATCTTGTTATGTGTTTTTTTTTTTGTCTTGTAACGTCCGTCTGTCTTGATATCCACTGATGGATATCACTCCAGCGCTGTTTTTGTCTCATCCATTTAGGTTGAAACCAGTCTTGATGCTGTGAAGGCAGCGCACACTGATGCAAAATAAAAATAATCAAAAATTCTGCACAAATGCATTAAAACTTTTGTTTAGAAATTGTAAGGACAGATATTTGTTAAAATGTAGGGAGTAAAAAGTTGTCAGGAAAAAAACATACTCAAGTAAAAGTACAGATATTTGAAAAATCTACGTATGTAATAGCAAAATATTTGTACTATATTACATTGCACCTCTGAAAATATTATAACATTTAGCTGTTAATAGATGGGAATAATTATTTATCACTTACAAAACACACTGCTACTCATCTCTCTCTCTCTCTCTCTCACACACACCACACCACACACACACACAACACACACACACACACACACACACACACACACACATTTTTTCACTTTCACAGTCCCCTGCCAAACAAGCCCCTAAAATAGCAGCAATGAACCGTACAGTATATTGCCGTAATTAAATTACTTTGCTGAAATGCTTTCTCTAAATTGCAGCTTGGACGCGCTTCATGAGAGTGTTTGCGCACAACTTGACTCGATTTTCCATTTTGGGGGACGATGACATTGCAAAGTGTGCGCGCAAAGCAGCATAAATCAAGAAAACCTCACATAGCATAAATTGAAACACATGTTCAATTCAGGCCCGGGCTCATTTAAACATTAAACTAACAAGAAACACTTGTATTCAGTTACAGAAAGCTGCATACATGATAATGCATCTCTGCTATTTCACAGGGGCTTAATGCAACTTGAGATATGATGATTATATGTTGAAGAACAACCTGGAGGCTCGACAGAGGACGTTTAACTGAAGAGAAGAGGGGTGGTCATTTTTTTTTTTTGGTAGCACATTCTTGTACAGCGGGAGGACTTTGCTATCTATTATCTCTCCTCCAACTGAGAAGATATGAGAAGTAAAACCGCAGATATGTCACATGCCGTGATATTATCCAACTCTTAAGAAGTAAAGATAGCGATAGAGCAAGAAAGGTGTTAAGTTTCCACCCCTTCATCCTCATTGGACATGCTGTTACACATTTAGTTTGCTGACTGTGTTTCAGGAAATATAACAGTAACATGACCAAAGGTTGGAGTTTTGATTCCCACTGGACATATACTTGCTTTTAACTACATGTTCACATGCTCACAATGACTGCTTCACATATCCTGCATCCTTTTAGAGCATTGGTTGTGCGAATCCTCAGAAATAAAAGCTATAATACAGGACATCTTCACATTAAATTGTCTAAAAGCACTTGACATAGGTTATATCATTTTGTTGAGCTGTGTACTTACATTATCTTAAATGTTTCCAACAATGTTCAAACCCAGAGGTAATGGTGCATTTCATACTAGCTGCTAATTGCTATGACTTCCAGGAAAGCACAGGTTACATGAGATACGTCAGAGCGAGGACAGAGGTCAGCGAACGTGACTAAATGTTACGTAAATAAAATTTAATACACTTACCTCAACCATGAACATGATTTCTGCCTGAGTCATGTCAGCTAGATTTTCATCTGCAGTGGTTGTTTAAAAATCAAGAAAACAACTTCCATTAACTTCCAAATCCACAATTACCCGCATATAAGTTTTGCAAAATAGCTGGCGACAAATCAGTGACCTCAGAATTAACAAACATCATGCAAAAAGGCCTGTATGGTCAGAGTTCTCTGGTGTGCCCCCCCACTGGAATCCTCCAGTGACAAACAAAATACAGAGGAAAATATGTGAACAATTCCATTCAAAACACATCCGATTGTCTGTTCAACACTGTTCTCAACACTACAACACTAGTTCCCAGTAACCAGTAGGTAGTTCATAAAATCAAATTGCACCATTACAACTGAAATGTCAATGCTATTGAAGACTACAGCCCAGGCTCAATGCTCTGCAACTTAGTCCTTGGTCCTTATATGAACAACACATGATAATATAGTTAGCTAATGGCTAACACAAGGGGCTCTTTCTAACCTGTCTTGTTTGATCTGGACTTTGGAACTTTTCCGAACTAAAACTACAGGTGTGAAACCTCCCCTGAACCACAGTCCCGACTAAACAGCTGAACCTTGGAAACCTCTGAAAGATGTGGTCTTAGTCTGGGTCAAATCAACTGATAGTTAGGTTTGTTTCTAGTGTGAAAACATTTTTTTTTTTTTTTTTGGATGGTTCAGACTTTGGGACTAATTACAGTTAGTTCTGACGGGCCATCAGAGCTGGATAAGGGAAAAACAATGCAATAAAACAACACGAGCCATGGTAGCACACGGGGAGAGGAGGACACCAAATGTTCAATTGACACTGGGTTGATGAGTTTATCAAGAGTCAGTTAGAAAAAAAAAATTTCCAACACTCAAATTATTTTCCAATAAGATAATACAAAGAGAGGAACTGAACTGAACTGACAGCATCTACAGACCAATCCACTGCAAATATAGGTGGAGCTCACGTAGGTGATGACAGCACAACGTAGGTATGACATCTTCTTACTGCACTCGTAGAATTATAATGTCAAATCAAAACTACAATTACACAATCAATCACTCAACTCAACTCAACTTTATTTATATAGCACATTTCATACGACAAGCGTAAACTCAATGTGCTTCAATCACAATACAATATACACAATGTAACATAAACATGAATGTTGGTTCAGATCTTGGTCCAGACTTTCAGGTGTGACAAGGTGCCCACTGTATATAGTAGTAAGCTAATAAGCCAGACATGCTAACGATTGTAGCTTACTTTATAGCAATTAAACACATATTTTATCAATTTCTCACACTTCTGTTCTAGTGTTTTTGGTTTTGAGGAGTTGATCAAATAAGATAACAACCTCCAAGATCTTTATATCACTCTTATTAGAGCATCAGGTCACGGCATGTGGATAAATCTAAAGCTTGACATTACTAAGCTGTGCAGTTCAAATATTATATTGGGGGGTTTATCAAACAGTCAGTTATCACTTTAGACAAAAATGAACCAGCCCTTCTGTTTTGACAACACGGTGGTTTGAGTGTTAAAAGCTAGGTTTTGTCAACATGCAAGCTGTGCAAAACCATTTTGATACGTTTCATTTCACTAATGGAGATGGAAACTTTGCAGAATTGGAGTGACAGTGAAGCAGTTGTGGCAACCTGCAGCCTGGGAATAAAAAAGCCTGTGGCTGATTATCATCTGTTAGCGATCAGTGCTCCTGAATATTTGCTCAACTTTTCCCTGAGTGTAAAAATGTGCCAGAGACACTCCATCTGGCTCACACTGTCAGTGTCATGAGACACTTTGCTCCAACACGCAGACACTTAACCACCCTATCTGTGTCTCAGCTGCCAGGGTTCCTCTTTGAATCGGTGTTTGTGGTATGTGTGTGTGTGTGGTGTGTGTGTGTGTTGCGAACTCTTGAGAAACTAACCTGTATTTGTTGCACAATTCTGAATGCATGCCCTTATGTGTCTATGCCTCTAAATACATCGAAAACATGAATATTGTGGATAAACATCTGAGGAATCCGGTTATCTGGCCAGTGAGGTTGACTGACCTCCAAATCTACAGTATGTGATGACAGATGAGTGTGTAAAACCAGCACACAGCTCTCACAGCTGCTCCATATGCCAACCTCTGGAGTGTATGTGTATGAGCGAAGGGTGCAGCACAGTAGCACAAAAACAAAAAAAGTCTGCCACAAACAAGCTTATTGTCAGCGGCTGACTGATGGCTTTATTATCAGGGGATTGTCCTTCAGAAGTGTCACAAAACACTTGAAATTCAGACAGATTTGGTTGACTGAATCTATCTTTTGTGTCTAAAGTTCCAGTGAAACAGCGAGCAGAATGCCATTTGATTCTGCATATTTATGCATTTCCTACAAAAACAATGAGCTGGGGAGGCACTTGTTGTGGATATTGATTGGTTTTTACAGTAGCTAACCGCTATGTAGCTAGCAGTTGTATTAGCTGACTCTGTAGGGAGTGGGAGCTCTTAGTGAATGTGACTAAACCATCCTCCAAGACTGGCAGAGGCCAGTTTTTGATGACAGGGAATACAGTACCAAGGCGGTTTTCTCATCAGGTTTGGCTCCTAGCACCACAGGGCTGACTCAGCTACTAGGACCACAAGCTAACTAGCTAACAGCAGCTACAGTTATCAGCAGTTATCAATTACTATAAAAAAAAAAGTGCATGTCTCCAAGTACAGGCTGAGTCATTATCTTCTTTTCATTGTTTTCCAGGAAATGACAAACTCAATGATGAAGTTCTTCTGTAACTAAGTTCTTAAGCCACAAAACTGAAAAATCAGGAGTTATCTAATATGTAAACCCCAAATACTTCATGTGATTAGTTCTACTTAAAATAATGCTTGTTCAGTTTGGAAGGAAAGTCTGTAGAGATGAGATTTTCATTATCTGGTGTCTAGGATTCACTCGTTTGATGTCTTGCAGGTAGATTGACAGCCAAAGAACAAGATATATAAAGCTTGGCATAACGTCTTGAAAGGCTGATTCATACATGCAGCAGAGAAAACATAGAAGCTTGATCTTTAAATCAATAAATCAAATCAGACAGCAACATGAAGGGAAAATCCAGGTTTCAAACTACTTGGTTCTTTTTGTCATAGTTTTTTTTTTCATTGTGATTAATTTCTCAGATCAGGGGAGGGAGTGTCTTTGCAAAAAAGAAAAGTCAGATGGAGCAAGAAACTATTCTAAACATCCATCACAGTTTACAAGCCCCTGGGAACAGTGTGGCACTGTGAGGCAATTCTGGCTCATCCAGAGGAAAGGCCGGGGGTTTACTGAAATGAATTACTGGCCGTGTTTACAGTTGATCCAAACGACACTCAAGGAGGAAGCCTGCCGTCATAGAGAGGGGCAAGATTTTTAATTGGGGTAACACACTTTTGCACAGTCTGATCTCAAAGGCAACCATGATGTTGCACTTGACTGTCCATACAAAAACTGATTTAAGCAGCCCCCCCTTTAGGAAGGGGTTTCCAATGCTGTTCAATGACCCAACAGTCATTTTGTCTGATGCCTGGATGCCTTAAAACTCTCATTTTCACTCTCATGGGAGACAAAAATTAAGCCCAAATATCCTGGATATGAGCGTTGCCATTTTGCGCTGATGGAGACAGAGTCTGCGCTGTTGGTGCTGCAGTATTGAGGTCGTGCCCATACACCTGGTGAGGACAAGGGCTCAGCTGTCAATCATGCCGTGAAACTCCCTTTTTATAGCATCAAATAACTAATTAAAACCAAAATGATCAGAAAGATGAACATTTGAACAAACATCAGCATGATAAGAACTAAAATGTCATTTAATGACAGAAACCATCTTTGGGAAAAATTTATTTTATGTGGTCCTTGTCCCATCTGCTAACATGGAGGGGGTAGGGTTTATAACTTATGCTGCAGCCAGCCACCAGGGGGCGATCCAGATCTTTTGTCTTCACTTTTGGGAAGCCGTCATATAGTCCATCTTTACATCAATGGCATATGGCGTATAGACATATAATACCTTGACACAACACTGACCACTTCGGCTTGTTGCTGCAAAATGCCAACATCGCTGCCATATTGGTCTGTGAACACATATTCAATACATGTGGACAGGGGAGCTGCAGGTTTTCTGAATAAAATGCACCGTGACGCTTACATTTCTCAGATTAATTTCAATGACTCATTTTAAATTCAAGGAGTTTATGATCTATATTGAGTGAAAAACTTACTCCACATGGATCCTGACCCCTTGAATATGAACATGACTCATTGAATTCGACTTGAGAAATGTCGACATTTTCAAACTTTTTATCTAGAAAAACTGCAGTTCCTCAACAAACATGTATGTGTTTACAGGCCAGTCTTGATTGGACCACAAAGTTGGCAATGTTGAACTTTCATTAGAATGAATACGGCACCATCAAACACAGTTTTCTCAATGCAGCCATACAGTTTACGTGTGCATAAAGGAATGATATTTCAGGTGTGTCCTCATGGCTTGTTTACAACCTGTCTGATCATCTGATTCCTCTTTGCCCATCGGACTTCATGTTTTAGTAATGCATCATGTTTCTAGAGCTCATTAATTACTTTGGTGAGTATAATAACTATAATTACTGTGGTAAATTGTAATAAAATGAAATTATCCTTAAAGGAACAGATATGTCACAGATGTTTATACTCAACAATGACTGTTATAAAACTCTGTGAGTATAATAGATGCAGGGTGGCGGCTCTCTCTGTTCTGTGTTTGTGCCTGTGAAACATCGGCTTCATCAGAGGGTTTGTGTGCTCTCAGGTCGCAGCAAACGATGGCAGAAATGATGGCATTCCTCCTCTTGCTGGCACTGTAACGTGTTTAGACATCTGCAGCAGGGTGGGATTACAACATTAGACTCTAACACGGTGCCTATCTTTTCATCAGCACATTTAGAAACATCAAAACACCACAGTATCTCAGACGTCACCTGGGTGCACCACCCAGCAGCACTGTCAACAAACCTAAACTCCCTGAATCTGATTTACACTGTCGACTCTGCACTCTGGTTAGATTCCTTTAGCAGAGTGACATTTTATGGACAAAAGGAAAAGAATAACGTGCAAATGATGTGGGCGTCTTTCTTTGTCTGGCAGTATGTTTGGAGTTATGCATGTTGCAGATAAGAGGCAGGGATGTGAATGTGTAATGATTAAAGAGCAGGGTCCAGGCTTAGCATGTGTGTGGCTGTGTGTTGGGAAGGAGGGTGTGTATCCTGTTTGTTAGCTCGACACAGAAAAACACACTGAACCACCACCCAACAGCAGAAGCACAGGGCAGGTTGTTCTGTAGGATTAGAGTTTATTAGGCTAAGAGCAGAAGAACAGTAACAAGAACAGAGGATGTAGCTCCGAGAGAACAGAACAGAAAACTGAACAAAACAGATTCTTGGAGAACAAAACAATTAAGTTCTCTCTTCTGGTCTCTTCTGTCATCTCTGTTCTGGGGATAGTTCACAAAGATATTTTATGCCAAATTCAAACTTCAAGATATTTTTTATCTGCTTCAGTGGTCACTGTGTCAAATTAGGGGATTATAGAATCATAAATTCTTGCCAGGTCTTGGCTGAGAAACATGAGAGACTACACATTGCTCACCCACCAATCATCACATGCACTCTTTGATGACATGTGTGATGTCACAGGGAAGTTGCTAGGGACTGACATCAACATAAACAAACAATGGCGTGGTATATGATAATCGATGTCATGGCAACGGCGACAGTTCCCCTTTGCAACATCAACAACATTATTCCTCTTTTGTTTTGCCATGTTTACAGTTGTGCATTAAACAATATTGTATTTTTATTGGTCAACATTTGGAACTCACCGTGGAAGTAAAAAATCATTCAAGCACGGTAATCTTCTTGTCGGGACATCGTGAGTCATCCCAGATGAGCAATGGTTGTGGTCCACGATGAGACATTAGACAGGATAAAACGAGTGATTGTCACACCCAGCGGCCATGGTCATTCCTGACCCAACGCTCAACATCTGATAGATCCAGCTATGATTACTGTGATATTGTATAGTCTGAACCCGGCATTAGGCTGATCTGTGGCCAGTCTATTAGATCTAATGCAAGTTATACAGTTTCACAAAAATAAAGACTGATCTTAGAGTTTAACCCAGAACTATGACCAAGCTCCCAGGAACAGTGCTGGGCTGTGACGTAGTGGTCGTGTGGGGTACTGCAACTTCCAGGATCATCATTTGATTTGATCATTTTGATGCATTTTTCCCTTATCCAACACCCAAACAATAAAAAAGAAGTGGCTGTGGTGAATATTTGTCACAGTGTGTAAGTGTCACCCCCAACCCCCAAAATTAGTCTTTTTATTATCCAAAATTGATCAACTCTAAAAGAGCTGCATGATTAAATTACTTTATCCCATTTGTGTGTTGGGGCTGCAGGAAGTCATTGAGCTCAGTCAGCTGAAGTCTCTGACTGACTGGACTCCACAGAGCATGCTATAAAGGCCCAAGATTGTAGAACCATGAAGAGGTCAGTGGGGGCTTTTTTAGGGTATGCAGCGCTGCCACTACATACATGTGCATCATGCACTGCACATAGTTCACCAAAACAGCCTCTCACAGCTCTACCTATTGCATTAGTAAACCCTGCAGGAACACCCTCGTCCTCAGCGGACATTACTGTCTTTCAGAGGCTGTAGGGGGCTCAGAAGTAGACCTAAGGCATCCATTGGTAGTAATAATGTCATGCTAGCTTGCTGGAACCACAGCTAAAAAACATCCCAAGGTTAGACAAGGAAACAGGGTAGCAGCCTCATCCAGTACAATGGCAGTGAATGAAGACCACGGATAAAACATTAAAAAAAGAACACAAAACAAACACAAAATGTCTACATCCTGCTTGTGTGGTGTAATCCAAGTGTCTGCGAGCCGCGACATTAAAAATTAACCACAAAAGAGAGAGATCGACGCCATGTTTACATCCTACTGGCTACATGCTACAGTTGACATTTCAGCTAAAAACATGGTGTAAATGGCGTCTTTTGCGGTTAAATTTTAATGTCGCGGCTCGCGGACACTTGGATTAAACTACACGAGCAGGATGGAGACATTTTGTGTTTGTTTTGTGTTCTTTTTTTAATGTTTTATCCGTGGTCTCCATTCACTGCCATTGTACTGGATGAGGCTGCTACCCTGTTTCTCCTAAAACTCCAGGATTGTTTTGTGAACTGAAGATCTTCATCCATCATCACATCAGCATAGGGGTGAGTACATACTGAGTGGCTTATTCTGGCAAAGTGGAATATCACTTTAAGTAAAGCTAAAAGTTTTTGGTATTAAATCACAGCATGATTTTTTCAAGATCTTGGTGTCTTTATTTGGTATTTTGGAGGGATGCTGGTGGAAAGCTGACATGGTTGCTTGATCAGTTTGAAAAAAAGTCAAGACTTGAAGTCATTGCAAATTAGTCCTATTTAAGATTGTTAGAAGGAAACAGCTCTGCGCAACGGGTGAATGTAAACGTCCATTTGAAGTCTAAATATTAGTTTGATCTAAGCCAGAGTCAAAGTCTATCTTTGCTAAACTGGCCCTGTTCTCTTTCCTTCTTTTCTGCTCACTCCTGTCCTCCTTTTCTCTGCTCTCTCTCAATTATTGTTCGATGCACATTGACTTTCAGCCCCACCGGGGGCGCTATTAGCTCGCAGAGGGACCAGAAACCACCTCAATCCGACACAAAATGACCAGCATGAATGAAGGCAGTCTAAAGTTGTGTGTGAATATGCGGTTCATGTGTACGTATATGTGATTATTCAAGTGTGTGAGTGTGTGTTTGATGTATAGGATATGTGCCCAAGCAAACACACACACCACACACAGAGCCCACCGTAGTTGATAGCTCGTGCTCAGTGGAGGGGTATTAGTTACAGGATTGAGAAATTATTTGATTATAAAATAGCGTCGACTGTGTGTTTTAGGCAACTCCTGCCAGCTCCTGAGTGTGTGTGCCAGCAGCCAAGCCCAGTAGTGCGTGTGTGGAGTGTGTGTGTGTGCGTGTGTGTGTGTGAGGATGGATGTAGGAGTGTATTTGAAACAGGAATGGAAAAAAAGGGAGTGAGTGTGAGATTAAAAAGTTGTGTATGGATGCATTTACATGTACATTTGAGTGCATTCAATGATGTACTTTGTGTGTGTGTTTTCGTGTGTGTGTGTGTGTGTGTGTATCTGTATGTGTGTGTGCATTCCTGAGAGGACCCTGAGTGGATCAAAGCTGCTGACACCCCAGGCAGTGTCCTCCTGAGGGAGCCAGCTGTCAGATGTGGGCTCAGAGATCAGCGGCGTCTGTCCTCCCTCCTCTCGCCTCTCTGTGGGGTCTGTCACAGCAAGTTAGCACTTAGCCAGAGGCACCGATCGACAATCAGATTAGACTCTCTCTCTCTCGCAATAATAGCTGTGACGACTGGCGGCGAGCATCGGAGCCGTCCAGAGAAAGAGAAGAAGACAAAGAGGGGGTGGTGTCGTCTCTTATTTTCGAGCATTAAAGGATAACGAAGCACAAAACAGGAGGAGTCAGATTATCAGACTGTAAACAAGCCGCCAGTTTAACCCTGATTATCTAAACAAGTGGTTTAGATAAATGGCTCTTTTTCATGATAACTTTACTTATCAAATCTTTATTCACTGACTCTGACAGTTTCTGTTTCCTGGAAAACTTTACAGTATTGCAGATTTAATAGGGGGGTTTTAATATGGTTATTTCAACATATTTAGTAATTTGCAACCACAAATACGTTTTAAAGGAGACATGATGCCACTCACGTTAGGTTTTGTATTCAACATAATGAGGAAACTGCTAATTAACATATCTGACAAGTCACAAAATATCAATAATGGAAACATCAGTAAAATCCATCCATCCATTTTCTTTCGCTTGTTCAGGGTCAGATTGTGATGGCAGCAGGCTAAGCAGGCTACTCCAGACTTCCTACACCCCAGAAATGTTTTCCAGCTCCTCTTAGGGGAATCCCTCCAGGGTGCTCTGGGTCTGTCCCCGTGGTTGGACATGCCAGGAAAATCTCAAAGGGCAGTAACCCTTGAGGCATCCTGATGCCCAAATCACCTCAGCTGGCTTCTTTCAAACCAAAAGAGCAGTGGCTCTACCCCAAGCTCCCTGCAGATGTCTGAGCTCTTCACCCGATCTCATGCTGGCTGCATGTATCTGTGATCTCATTCTTTCAGTTTCTACCCACAGCTCAAGGCCATAGTTGAACATTGGAATATAGATTGCTTTACCTTCCAGATCAGTTTTCACTTCACTACAAGCACCCATCGGCCGGTCCATCTCATGCTCTATTCTGCCCTCAATCATTAACAAGAACCCAAGATACTTGAACTCCTTCGCTGAGGGCAGAAACTCACTCTAAACCGAGATGGAGCGATCTATTGTTTATACTAGTAAAATGCTCACTGATACTGTATTTATGTTTTCCAGCAATATCCACAAATCACAACTACAGCCTTACTTTTTTTCATGTGTTTTTTCAAGTTTTTCATGGTGCTTGGCCGGCTTTGGCTCCCACAGCATTTGGTTAAGGTTATGTAAAGTTGACTGCTTTCTTGACTGTAGTCCTAATGCAATTAGCATTGCGTGAACTCATTTGGCAAGAGCTTGAATGTAATGGACGTTCATTCATAAGTCCCGCACTCCAGTTTAAAGCAGGGGTCAGTCTGTAAACTGTTTTGGTAATAAGTTTAATTTTTGCTTTTATCTTCTCTTCCAAATAAGTTTGACTAACTCAGGCGTTAGTAAATTCTCTGACTGCTCACATTTCTTGACCTGTCAGACTTCTTTTCACACCCGCTGCATTGTTTCCAGATTTGCAGCAATTAATTTGGGAAGCGCAATGTTATTATTACAGACCAACAACCATAGATGTAGAAAATAGTGGATGGAGTCTCTGTGATGTCACCCATAGGTTTCCACAGAGCTGTTTTGAAACTCTCAGTGCTAAGCCAGCAATGCCAGATAGCAAGAGCCGCTTGCTATCTTGGCATTGCCTGGCTTAGCTCTATAATGGGCAAGAAGGTGGAGCGGGTGGAGCTGAGATGGCCAAATGAAGTGGCTACCTAGAGGCTCCCCATCTGTGATGGTACCCATCTGCCACTCAAAGCAGAGATAACTTTAAGCCTTGATTTATATAAAAACTCACCCCCCACACAGTCGTCAGTAATGACCAAAAAACCAAAACTGTTTTATGCACCAGACTGTAAACATGTTTATTTCTGCTGTTAGGTTGGGGACTTTAATATAGGAGTCTATGGGGATTGAGTCACTTTTGGAGCCTCAAGTGGCCATTCGAGGAACTGCAGTTTTTGGTGCTTCAACATTGGCCTCTCCATCTCTCATCCCCGGAGGTTGCTGCTTGGGAATGATGGCAAAAAATTCAAAAATAAGACCCAGATTGTAAAAACAAATAAAACAGAATTATCCTTTAACACCATCCATGTAGTGTTCCATGACCTTGAGAACATGGCTGAAAGACTGTGAGAAACTGTGTGCGGGTGCTTTGAACATACACAGATTCAGGCGAACTGACAATTGGCAAAGAAATGTTAATGTAAGCAAGATGCTGCATTACAGATGTGCCATATAAAACACAGTGCCGGTGGTAAAATTACTCAGCGCAATTGCATTGGCCATTGGCTGCGTGTGTAACGGTGTCGGGAGTGCACGCACCCCTGACTGCGTGCCAGGGCTCTGGTCAGCCCACCCGACGCAGATGTGCTGCCAACTCTCGCTTGGCAGGCACTTTGAAACCCATCTTTACCTCTGCAGCGGTCAACAGTGTCAACAGCTCCGTCAGACCACATGTGTGCTCAGAGCCTATGAATCAGGGTGACTGGAGCGTCTGTGTGTGTATGAGCTTTTCTAATGGGGTGTGATATGGGTTTGTGCAAACTGTGCGTGTGCAGCTGCTGCAGGTTTGACTTCAGACGTTTCTCACTGCTGAATTTCTCTCAGCTTAAAGGGTCGGTTCACCCAAATTACCAAAAAATATACTTTCTCACTCACCTCCATAGGTATCTCAGCCAGATAGTTTTAGTTTAATGTGCAAACATTATGAGATGTCCATCTGCCTCCATTCCAATAAAATGGAGGTGAATGGAATTTCATATGTGGTTCTGACAGCATTCAAGAATGACGTTTAAAAATATTAACAGCAGCATCTTTTCCCAGACACAGTGTTCCCATTACTCTCAATAAGCCACAGACCTCACTGTCAACAGTTTTCATTGGGACTATTTCTTTGGTAGAACAGAGTTCCAATGAAAACTCCCCACAGTGAGGTCTGTGGATTATCCAGGGTAACAGACAGTAAGACATTTAGACACGTGGCTGTTGACTTTTATTTTTTAAAACATATTCAATCCAAATACAAACTCAGCGGTGCAACCAAACATTGTTCCAGTCAACAGAACTTTATTTTAGAGAAGATCCTGGACTGTCCAAATATGTTTTAGTGGGCACAAATTTGGGGGGAAATGCGTATAAAGTGATGCACAAGACATTTGCATGTAACTGAATGTCTTGGGTGTGAGCATTTTGCTCATTCGGTAAACATATAGCTTCACTGAAGAGGTGGAACAAGTTATTTAATGTTTTTTTCCAGCCTTAACGCTGTTTAAAGGGGAAATCAAAGGAAACTGGGTGTTGAGGGGTTAATAAACAGTGCTAGCAAATGTTATCAATTCCTAATTACATTTTAATTATTGTTATCAGCTCTGTCAAAGGTGTCCATAAAAGCTTGAAAGCCTCAACACCAACATGTGTCATACTCTTTAACTAGCACGTGTACATTGATGTACATATTGATAATCTTGTAAGGAAGCTCAAAGTGAAGATTGGCTTTTATTTAAGAAATAAATCTTGCTTTACTTACAATGTCATGAAAAAAAAGCATGTGGGAGCTACTTTTCTGTCTGTGATTGATTGCAGTGCCATGTTGTATGCAGCCTCTTCCATTTTACAGAGCCTTAATTCAGTGTTGCATGCATCTCTGTGTTTTATTACAAATACAAAGTCCCTCATTCACCACTGCATTTTTTATGATTTGGTTGGTTGGACATCACTGACCAGTCACAGACAACAGCACTGGTATATTTTTATCCATAAATGGGTACTGGGTGCTCTCCCAGCTTACCTCTGTACACATCTGTCTCAGCTCTGGTAGTTACCAGCTACAATCCTCCAAGTGGTTGCTTTTGAATGTGGGGAAAAACTGCAGTTTCCTTCTATGGACCTTGGGCATGGAATAATCTGCAAAAAGACCTAAAATTGGACACATTTTTTACCCACTGATGAATTTAAGGACATCATAAAGAATGTGGTGAAGGAGATGTGTTTCTTTTCACAAGAGACCACTGTGGTTAAATAGCTGTTCTTCTGTTTTATTGTGGATTTTTGTATGTCATGCTGAACATGTTGCATTTTACATGTGGTGATTTTGTGCAGCTGTTACCTTGGCCACAGGTATCAATTGTAGAAGAGATTACAATGAGACTTCCTGTTAAAATAAAGCTAAAAATAAAACATAAGACAGTATGTTTAACAAACAGAGGTATCGTCCAAATCCAGGTGATTCCCGACTGTAGGGTTACCAGTTAGCAAGCCAGATAGTTAACAACACACAAAATGTAAATGAGATCACTTTGGAGTCACTTAGAGGTGCATTTCTGCTCTTTTTGTAGATGCTCACCAACTTCCCACACCTCCAGCTCCTGCGCCAAGCTAACACATCCTCGACCAGTTTCTCCACTGACGCAGAGAGACCAGACTGGTGTCAGATCTCCCAGTCAGACAGCAAACAAGCTGACCTATACAATGTTGCCACAATTAGTAACTCTAATTTAATTATTTCAAACTGTAATCCTTACACTACTCGTTACTGAATAAACAGGCTATTCTCTTCAATCTGCATGCAAATAATATGACTTCAGACTTAAAAATTGTGTGCGGTGCATACACCAAAGTCCAGTTTTAGGCGCAGGTGATACCCTTATCCTTCCTATTAAAAATATTGCAGGTGACACAGGATTATGAGCGAAAACATATGGAGGAAGCTGAGTGGTTGGAAGAGTCAGACAAACACATAATTTGTACCCGGGCGGCTGGACTTCATGTTCTGTGTGAAACAAGAAGTCGACGTTATTTAAAGTTTTAAAGGGCCAGTGTGTAGGATTTAGAGGTATCTAGCAAGTGAGCCTGCAGATTGCAAACACCTCCTGTCACCTTTCCAATCCACGTGCGTAGAAGAAACTACAATGGCCACGAAACTTGCAAAATGCGAAAGGCTATATCTTGAGCCAGTGTTTGATTTGACTTTTCTGGGCTCTGTGGAGGAGGATCCACCCTCTAAGTAGATATAAATACAGATAATAATAATAATTGCTCTAAGGTAGTAATAAATCTCAGTTAATCTTGCACAATGGACGTTTAAGAAAAATATGGTTACATGCATCTCGTAACTTGCGTTACATGATTTTCTGTCACGTGTTACTTCACTTACATCACATGACTTATGCAACATATTATAACCCATGTATTTTAATTGTTTTTCCTAAACCTAACCAAATTGGTACAGTTTCAAAACATTCACCATGCGTTTGTTTTTGTTACCATGACGACAAAGGTCACCTGACTATGGATCTGTTCTCAATAGTTAATGGGAAGGACTGGTGTATCACCTGCACACACAAAAAAATTTGACTTTAGCATACGCACTGCACACAATTTGAAAAAGTAAAGTTGTGTTATTTGTGCGCAGATTGAAAAGATTGAAATAAAATAATCACACAAGTGTGGCAGATTACTCAGTAACACTTACTGCTCAACAAAGTTAATAAATGTGATTTCTTTTTAATGCTGCAACCACAACAAACTAAATTCTATTAATGTGCATTTTATTGGATTGGTGGCTGGAAACTCAAAACAAAAACAAATGCCTGGTTGGTTACTGCAAGAGTGAGAAAATGCGCTGCTTTATTTTGGATTGTTGTGATTCAGATGTACCATCAGATGTGGTTGCTGTGTTAACTCCTGTTCACCACTGCCCTTTTGCACCTTGCTCTAAAAGCTCCCCAGAGCCTCACTTTAGGAAGTTTGAAGAAACCCCCTCCTCCACACACACACACACACACACACACACACACACACACACACACACACACACACACACACTCACTGAAGTGCTCTCTATCTTTGCCCTCCCTCCATCTCTCTCTCTCTCTCTCTCTCTCTCTCTGTGTTACTCCCTCCTCTCAGCTCACAACTATAAGAGCCAGACAGGAGTGCACACACACACCAAACACTCCTGCAGCTCACATGCACGCACACACACTGGCTGCACATGCATCGAGTGGAACAGATCCACAGAGCTGCACAGTAGTGAGGCCACGGTGTGTGTTTGACTGAAAGAGGGGGGTTGGAGAGAGAGAAAGAGCATTTACTCTCCCTCTCACCAACTTGAGGAGAACACCAGTGTGGAGACGTTGCATGAAGCGTGAGGACTTTCTTATCAGACCATGGAAGCCAAGAAGTGGAGGTAGAAGAAGAAGAAGAAGAGAGAAAAAAAACCTCCCTGCTGGCTGAACAGGAGTTTCATCTGAGGGGATTACTGGACATGGTGATCTCCTACATGATCGTCTCTTGTTGACAGGAGCCTCTCTGTGAGTTGGATTTCCCCGGGATCAAAGTTTGTTTTCTGAGCAGAGTGTGTGAATGAAGTGTGCGGAAGCAGGAGACATGTCAAACGGACGTTTCAGTCACCTGTTGAGGGGAGTCTGGCTGCTGTGGCTGTGGCAAGGTGAGTCAAGGCACTGTCTGCAGGATGACAGGGTGTTTTTTCAAAGTCTTACAGCTGTTCAAACAGCTTTTTAAATATATGGTTTGTCTTAAATTACTCCCAGATTTTTGTACAGTGGATTTGTACAAATTTCACCTGAGTAAATTCACACAAAGATGAACTTTTAAGCCAGATTTTGATCAAAAATTTGAAGAAAGAAAGTTCTTAAGGCTGCAACTAATGATTATATTAATTAACGATTAATCTGTCTATCATTTTTCTATTAACTGCTAAGTTGTTTGATCCATTTGTCAGAAAATTACAAAAAATGCTGGTTGATGGTGCCTGAAATGTCTTGTTTTGTCCACAGCTCAAAGATATTCAGTTTACTGTCATAAAGGAACATAGAAACCAGAAAATATTAACTTTTTTTTTTTTTAAATAACTCAAAACAATTAATCAATTACCAAAATAGCTGGCGATTAATTTAATAGTTGACAAATTGACTCTTGGTTGCAGCTCTAAAAGTTTTAAAAGATTAAGAAAGCTTAAACTTTAATAGTCACATGGTCTATGAGTCTCAAAAGCTAGTCAAAACTTTTGAACTTATGACTTCTAAGTATGGCAGTAACTTTTTTTGGTGTAAATCTTGCATTAAGAATCTAATCTTGAAAGATCGTAGTAGATTTCCTCCTTTAATCCAAAGCTTTTCCTGTATGAACAAAAAATGAGATAAACGCTCTCTCATGTGAGAAATCAGCTGAACACTTGTGGATTTAGCTCAAAGAACACATGGCAGGACACAAGGAGACAAAAAGGAAGAGATTATAACTGACAAACTCATAATTACAAGGAAGTTATTAAGCAATTTGTCACAATCCAAATGATTTGCAAAGTTCAACACGTGGCTCAGCACTTTGAAACATAGAAACACAACCTATGCTGGTGTTAGACTTATGAATAGCCGGTCTGTCCTCCTCTGTGTGTCTTCAAAGCGTCAGTGGGATCTGTGGCCAGCGGAGGAGTCTTTAAGAGAGCTCTGGCTGGTGCCTTTAAACAATGGTTCCCTAGGAGCAGGGAAGCGTGGCCCTGGAACTAATGTTGCCATTATGTTAATGGCTAGAATAACAGGAGACAGCCATTACTGACCTTACCTCAGGCTGCTGCACAGAGCCGATTGTCCTGCCGCTGCAGCCTCGATCGCGGAAGCGCAACATTTTGGCCATCAGGGCTGGTTAGGCTGATGAGCGGCGGGAGGCAGACAGGAGGAGGCATCTGCCCAGTTATAATCATCATCCAGCAACCCAACGCCAACCCCTACCCCTCCCTCTCTCCCTCCATCCTGAGCTGCTTCAGTGGTAGACTGGCAGGCTGGTATCTGGGAACTGTTTTCTTTTTCACAGCTCAAGTCGAGTAGAGGAGACAGGCGAGGTTGAGTCGCTGGCCCTAAACAGATGCTGTAAGGGGCTTCAACCCAAACAGAGCAGAAAACTCATCGTAAAATTAAAAATAAAACAGACCATTTAAATTTGTGTTCAGATAAGGTTTGACAGGTGTAATGTCATTTATGTGCAAGAAAAAGCTTCACAAGCAAGTGTGCTTCATGTAGACTGAGTCAAAAAATACTGATTCTTCACTTTTAAGCAACTCTTTGTATATAATTTGCCAGAGGGTGGGACCAAGTCATTGTTTTGCAAGTCTAAGTAAGTCTCAAGTATTTGTACTCAAGTCACTTGTCAAAACTGAGAAGTCCCTAGTTATGTTCCAAGTCCTAATCTTCGAGTTTCCAGTCCTAAACAAGTCATATGTGATTGAGTCATTGATTTACACAGTTTCGTAGCTGTTAAGCTAACTTTAGCTAAGCAGTAGCTTGCTAACGATTAGCCTAACTTTACCAGTCTTCGTGCAATTTCAAATGTCGACCAAAGCTGGAAGTTGTTAAAAATAAAACTGAGGTGTAAGTGTGATCTTTCAAGCCCTGAGTCAAGTCCCAAGTCCTAAACTTTGAGTTTTGAGTCCTAAACAAGTCATATGTAACACTGAGTTTCCAGCTTCACTGATTTGACAAAGTTATTTAGCTGTTAGGCTAATGTTAACAAAGCATTAGCTTATTAACTGTTAAAATTTGACTCTATTTCCTGTTCTTGGTGCAACTTCAAATGTCGAGTTGAGTCTCCATCTGGAGTTTTCGACCTGCATGTTTTGCGTACTGTACTTAGCTTTTTGTTGACCAGACTGGTATCTGGGAACAAGTTTCTTTTTCACAGCTCAAGCTGAGTAGAGGAGACAGGCGAGGTTGAGTCACTGGCGCTAAACAGATGCCGTAAGGAGCTTCAGCCCAAAACAGAGCTGAAAACTGATCATAAAATAAAACGGACCATTAGATTTGTATTCAGACGAATTTTGGCAGGTGTAATGTGACTTCTGTGGGGGGAAAACTTCCCACTTGAGTGTGGTTCTTGCAGACTGAGTTCAAAAATATTGATTACAAACCAGTGAGTAAATCTACTTTACCAGATGTGGGACCAAGTCATTGTTTTGCAAGTCACAAGTAAGTCTCCAGTCTTTGCACTCAAATCCCAAGTCTAAACTTTAAGTTTCGAGTTTTTAAACAAGTTTCCAGCCTCAAGTTATTTACTGATTAGCTAACGTTAGCTAAGCATTAGCTCACCAACTGTGTTAATATTAGCATCAAATTCATTCTTTTTTGCAACTTAAAATGTTGCAAAAGGTTGTTTTGCAAGTCTTAAGTCTTCACACCAAAACCCCAAGTCATAATTGACTTTGGTATCATTTTTTCCAACTGGAGCTCAGTAATGTAGCGTTAGTTATTCATGGTTCTCTCCTGCAACTTGACTGGGTGCTGTTGAACTGATTCAGAGTGGATCTGGGGAGTTAAATGTGGACTGAGTGCTGAGAATGAACATTTTCAACATTAGTTGTTTCAGGAAATTAAGGGAAATAAATTGATTTGTGGCCCACTTTTGTAGTAACATACCCTTTAATCTCTGTACTAAGGGAAAGGTATCAAGTCTTTTCAAGTCACAAGACTCAAGTCCAAGTTGAGTTTCAAGTCTTTTTCGATTTTGTCAAGTCAAGGCTAAAGTCAACAAATCCGTGACTTGAGTCCAAGCCATGTGACTCGAGTCCACACCTCTGTAATTTACTGAGAAGCCTTCGAACCCAAACTTTGACTTCAAAGTTTCAGACACCGAGTTCTTGAAGTTTTGCCCCACTTGATGAAGTGGTTGAGAAAGATAAAAGTGACCAGTTTGCTGTATGGACGAGACCACAGTGAATATTTGGATAAGGTCTGGTGGATCCTTGGACCAAAGAATTTCCTGTTTTTTTTTCGTGTGTGTGTGTGTTTCCTAAACTGAACTGAACTGAAGTGGACTGGATGGGAACATTTCATGATCCCACCCTATCACTGGTTCATTTTACCAAACAGTAAAACCTTTGATCAAATTCATATAAACTAAACTTTGGATGCAGTGTTCCTGTTTCAGCATGTAGCGGTCCTCCAACTTCAAAACTCTCAAAGTATGTGAAACAGCCACCGTCCGGATCTCTCTAATGTCTCCAAACCGAACTCTTGGATTAAGGTGAAACCGATGTAATATCAGCTTGAAATCATCAATGAACCATCAACTTCTCTTGTCCGTTATCTACATCTCGACTGCCTCGGCTGTCCACCAAGAAGAGACACCACGATGCATGTCAGGTGCTATTATAATCAGGAATCCTCTCTACTGTCTATACCACTGTCTAATAGCACAAAATCCAATGGTGGAATCGACTGTGCATCCATTGGCGGTGTATGAAGTTTGAATAACATTATATGAACTGTGGTGGAGTAGGTGGATGTGCTGGCTTGTTGTGGCAGTTGTTTTATTCATGGTGAGGGTGTGAGATGTGTGAGTTGTTGCTTTGTGAACAGCAGCCAGAGTTCGCTAACCACAGTGGAACTGGCAGCAGCGTCCGCTGGGCAAACCCCGGTAGATCCCTTGTCTAAATAAACGAGGCCGCTGGATTAACCAGCTTACACTGTGATGAAAAGACAACAGTAGTCGTCCATGCGCTGCCCTGGGGACAGAGGGAGACTCCTGGTCCTGGAGACCGCTATGAGATGCTCGGGTTAAAGCCCAAAAAAGGAAGGGGGACTCCGGGTTAGAATAACACAACAGACCTCATGTTCCTTGAAAAACCTCTAAATCAACCTGACCTTCGCCTGACTTTGGCGACAAGGGTGGAGGGAAGGCGGAGAAACAGAAACAGGGCAATGCAGCAAGAAGGCCTGGGTCAGATGAGATTTAAACATGCTTTGCATGGTTTGTGTTAGCGCTCAATCCCTGACAGGGTTGAGCAGTAACACATTATGTAGTTATGTGCAATTACTTTTTTTTATTAGTAACAAGTAATTTAATAATTACATTACAGTTATGAATCCCAGTAACACTCAGATATTTTACATCTACAAAATTGGAAGTCAGGCACCTTCAGACTGGGCAACAACAACTATTCTGTAAGTTTGTAAGACTGCGTAAGAAGAAAAAAAACTTGGTCACAATCTGTGTCAGACTGTGATCAATACATGGTGAATCATAGAGCTACAATGTAAAAATAGAATTAAGAGCAAAGACACAAAGTTTCATTTTGCTTCATGACACTCCACACGACTTTCAAACTAAAGTATTTTCCACTGTAGTTCTCATTCCCAGTCAAGTTATCAATAATAAATATGTAACATCTGATTACAAAATAAAACTGTTTCAATAGATTAAGCACCAAAACTTGGTTAGATTTAAGAAACAATTGTGTTTTGGGTTAAAATAGCTACTTTCTTAAAACAATGAACCCTGACTGTTGGTCTCACACTGGAACTGAACCCGAGTCTCCTTTGTGAAAGTCCAGAGTTTGATCCTCCTTCTCCATCCATGGAATATCTTCGTCTTTATACTAAATTCACCCTTATTATTTTGAAAGTCAGCTGATTTGGGGTGGCTGTGACTCAGTGGTAGAGCAGGTTGTCCACTAACTGGTTCGATCCCCAGCTCCCTCGAGTCCACATGTTGTGTCCTTGGACAAGATACTGAATCCTGAAGGCAAAGCCATCATTGTGTGATTGAGTTTCTGAGTATCAGAGGCACCTCGCATGGCAGCCGCATATGAGTGGGTGAATGTGACGTGTAGTGTAAAGTGCTTTGAGTGGTTGGAAAACCTGTAATGCAAGTCCATTAACCATGATTGTCATTAAAAACATGGACAATTCATGTCAATGTAAATGAATCTATAGATTTAGATTACATTTTGTGACTATGTCACAAACTGCTGTAATACTAGGCCAGGGGCTGCAGCCTGCAGCTCTGGAGCCACACGTGCCCCTCTCCAGTGGCTCACTGTGGCTTACACAAAAAATTAAATGGAAGTGAAAATGGTTCTTTACTTTTTCTAACATTTTAATTTCCATGTATCATTGTTGTAGGTCTAAAGTGATTCTTACGTTCTCCACTTGTAAAAATGTGTAGCTATACACAGAATTAAAAAAAAAAAAAAAAGCCACCCTCGGTTAGCTATGGATACTGAATCCAAAAAAATAAAAGTAAATAGTTGTGGCTCTGGACAGGTTTCCTTTATCTTTTTCAGATGAAAATGGCTCTTTTAATAGTAAAGGTTGGTGACCCCTATATTAGGCTGTATTAGTGTGATCACTGTTTTGGACTGATGAACAAAGATTTTACCACATTTCTGTCAGTTGTCATCTTTTATTACAGACAGACCAAAATTGCACAGCGTACTGTGGGCTTTACAGGGAGTTTATAAATTTCTACTGAAAACGTTTCTTTTTTTGTGGATTGTGTTTGGACTCTTCTCTAATTTTTGCTTTTTACCCGCAAAATGTTGAACAGCTTTGCTTCTTTTGGCCTCTAAAATGAAATAATCACTGATTTTTAGAGGAGAAACTCACTCTTTGGTGCTCACTGCTCACAATTTATAATTATATGAAACTTGATGAGAGGTTACAAGTAGAGAGTTCTTGATTGTAAGGGCTCACAAGCCAAAAAAAAAAAGTTGGGAATCCCAGTCTTATGACACCTATCCAAGATCTGGAGGACAACTCAGCAATTCAGGGTGCCTGAAAAAGCAGCTGTGAACTGAGAATAATGAGCAGCAGTCACCTAAATATGCGCAATGAGCAGGATCTCTGAGCTACTGTAGCATCACACACACAAAAAAAACACACCCTCACACACATGCACCTCACTCATCTTGTCATTCCAGCCCGTGAAGACGCCTCACCCCACCCTCCTCTAACCCCTCATCCTTCTGACCAACTTCATTCACCTCATCAACCACTGACAGACACACAGGGAGAAGAAAAAAAAAACAAAAAAAAACGAAACAAAGACAGGAAAAAAAGAAGGGAGGAATCTGAAATCCATCCAGGAGAAATGAGCCGTAAACATCATGGCTTTTTCATCAGAGGAGGAGAGCCGTAATCAGTGAAGGGGAAGGAGGAGGGCCAGGAGGGCACGGCCACTTCAGGGACAGTGTGGAGGGTTTTGTCCTGCAGCACTGAGGCAAAAAGAGATGAGAGAACAGAGGTGGCAAAAGTACACACATAGTTTTCTCAAGCAGAAAGACAGATACTTGTGTATAAAAGGAAGTACTGATTCAACTTCTTTATTAAAGTAAAAATAAAAAATGTCCAGTACTTAAAGTATAAAATTAAAAAGTTGCCATCTGAAGGACATTTCCACGAGCTCTTTCTGCGAAAAGCTAACTGAAACTCACCTTTCCGCCACAGTCGAGTCTCCATCTCTGCCTATTTTGTCTTATTACCCTTTTGCTACATCTTTTACATCATTCTACATCTTATTGCATCTTTTTCACCTTGTTACATCATTTTTTTGTCTTATTACATCTTGTTAAGTCATTTTTGTCTTGTTACAGTTTTGTCTTATTACGTAATTTTTCATTTTGTTTCACGTTTTTCATCCTTTTATGTCATTTTCATCTTTAACGTCTGTTTCTCGTCTTGTTGTGTATGATATGTACTAATGGATACACTAAAAAAATCTTTTTTTCTGTGTGTTATTGTCCCACCCATTTAGGTGCATCCCCTCTAGTGCATTAAAACTGAAGTAACAAGTCTGTTTTGAAAATTTAATGAGTAAATACTTTAAAAATCTACTTAAGTATAGTGACAAAGTATTTATACTTGATTATTTCCCGCCTCTGTGAGAAAATGGCTTTACGGGACGCTGGGGGTGAAGAAACGGGGTGAGGATGTAGTAAAAAAGTAGGAAACACATGAGGAAGCAGTTAAAATACTAGAACATGGAGCGATCGGTCCTGGTTTGCCATCATTTCAGCGCACCAACATTTCTCCTTTCACCTTCACTGCCTCCACTCTGGCAGGTTTAATGATTCTCCATTAAAAGCCTCAATAGAAGCGGCTGTGAAGCAGACAAAGGCGTCTCTCTCTAATAAACGAGGAGGCATGGCACTGACTTAAACATCAAGCACTTGATTCCCCCTGCATGCTCTGAATCAAAAGTACCTGGATCTGATTCTTGTTTTTACAGGATAGCTCCAAATAAAGAAGTACATAAAAACTGTATTTTGATGCTGGCGCTGTTGATGAGACATGAAGAGAGGAGAGCGAGGGGCTGCCAAACCGTAATCACAAATGCAAACAAACAAACAGAGTGCAGCCTGGTGGTCTTTTATAAATGGTATCCCTTCTGCAGTCGACTGTAAATCAGTGTGTGCAGTTTTGTGAATGTGCGTGCATGCGTGAGTGTGGAAACAGGATGAATATAGGAGCTCAAAGACAGGTAGATTACTTTGGCCACTCATCAGTCAGCTGCAGTGAAGGCCGGTGGAGAGCGGCAGTGTTGGTGGTGATGACAGACTGACCGTCCAGACCACACGCAGGTCACAGGCTGCTGCACTGACCCCTTGTGGAAGAATCATGATACTGCATGAGGACAAATAGGGGATGAGCCCTGTAGTGTAGTCTGTGGTGTGTTATTCAGCTGCTCTTGACAATGAAATCAGGGGTGCCCTCAAATACCCATACTACCACACTTTTTAGTATGCCAGGAAAAGATTTAGTATGTCCCAAAACCAAGCATGCAGTATGCCAAAAATGCCAGGATGTCCACTGCATCTGGTTGAATTTTGCAGTATGCAAGCCAGCATGCTTTTCTGGCTCTTCTGACCCACAGTCCTCTGGACAGCAGAAGATACATCACGTTGCCTGAGCTGTCAAGAGAGCACAGACAGATGACAGGTTATTGCTGCTGTGTCCAAAATCGAATACTTTTTCTTGTATGAGCAAGAGGGTCAGTTCTTAGGGTGAAATGTTATGATGAAGTAGTATGCCACAACATGCAACAGAACGCATTATGTACTAAATGTAAAAAGAAAAATCATGCAATTTGAAAGGCAGGGTGGGTTTCTGTGTTGAGCTGCAACAGAGGTCGAGTAACCCCGAAAAGACTTTACATCTGTTTTATTAACATAGACTTTTGAAGCCTCATATTAACTTTAACTTTAAACTTTAAACTTAAATTGGAACTAGATAAACCTTTGCACACATTATGGTTCAAAATGACGACTGTGGATTTTCTATCACACTGGAAGCACATTAGAAAAGGATGTCGTAATGGCCAGTATGATCAGGGGGAATGATTATAGCAAGAAGAACTTTTTTCAGTGTTCATACGGGCACCTGAATGTTGTTTTAAGACTTGAAAACATTCTCTTTAATGTGGGAGTTATTGACTATAATAATAGAATAATAAATAAATAGTAAATATATTATACAGAGGTTAGGTTGGTGTGATTTTTGGAAAACTTGAGTGAAGTTGTAATGGAAGAAGGAAGAGCTGTATGGGCCTGATGGGGACATGGGGACAGGTGCTCTTTGGTCAGGCAGGGGAAAGTTTTGCTCAGTTGCTCAATATTAAATATGCGATCATCATCATCATCATCATCAGACCCTGATGAAGACCTAAAGTCAATACATGCTGGTCTATTTGATTGCTTATTCTCAAAGAATAAATTTATTGCATTATTTAAGCAGAAGATGAAGTGCCCTGGCTTTTTTTCAATGGTCATCTGCATCACTTAATATAGCTGCCAACCTTCTTCCTGCCTTGTTAAAGAAGGATTTTCGTTGCCACTGTCACCTTCGTGCTTGCTCTTGATGAGAACTGTTGGGTCTCTGTCACTAATATTGTAAAGAAAAAGGTCTAGAGGTCTAGTTCCCTGAGATAACTTCTGTTATGATTGTGTATATATAAACAAAACTGACTTGACTTACATTAGAGAGGGTATCTAAATAATCAGGGTCCTCGGGTTGCACAACGAAATGAGAGTTTCACAGATATATAAATAGAAACCTCAGTATGAGGCAAAACAGACCCACAGCACGGCCCCCAAACAGTTGAATCATGTCTCTAAAACAGTTCCAACAAAAAACAAACATTTATCTGTGCAGGGTTGTTGTATTAGACTGCATTTGTTTTAGCGAGGTCCACCTAATAAACAGGCAACTGTGTGTGTAATCCAGAATCAGAATCTGCATTAAATCAGTCTTACAGTAAGTTTTATTGGTAAAAATACATGAAATCTCTTTCTGAGGGATGCACTGCGCACTAAACTGTGTCAGGGAGGTACAGGCTGCATCAGGGGGAAGTTTTTAGGGCCCATAGTGGAAAAATAAATCAATGGGAACCATTGCAGGGTAAAACTAATGATATCTGACTGCCTGTGTAGGAAGTGAATCAACTAAAATGGTCCCCCATCTCCTCCAAATTGAGATGGGGGTTGGATATTATCATATGTATTACAACATCGCCTCACTTGTGGTTGGAATAGTCTCTTTTGTAGAAGAATACTTAAAAAACCCCACGATGAGCAATTTTGTTTTACTAAGCTCTGCTTTTTATGAGTGCTCTTTTGGTAAATGCAACCATATGCCCCAACTGGAATGAGATCCAAGCGAGGGAGAGAGGCTGAATGACAAGTGACCTCAAGAAACACTATAGAAATGCTTTGGCAAAAACAGAAACTCAAAAATGGCAACCCAAATGACTCCACATGACATACTGAGACTCTTGCCTTCGGGAAGTAACGAAGTGCAGTGACTTTGTTACTGTACGTAAGTTTTCAGGTATCTGTACTTTACTTGTATTTATTTTTCTGACAGCTTTTTACTTTTACTCCCTACATTTTAACGCAAATATCTGTACTTTCCACTATTTACATTGTCTAAAAAGGCTTGTTACTTTAGTTTTAATGCATTTGAGGGGAATTACAGAATATTTTTAGTTTGCATAATTGCGTGCCACCTTTCCAACATCAAGACTGATTTCAACATATATAGATGAGACAATAACACATAAAAAAGACAATTCCTTGTTGTATCCATAAGTTCTTAATGGTCAAGACAGATGTAACCAGAAGAAAATGATGTAACAAGACGTAACAAGATGAAAATGATGTAACAAGACAAAAAAAAAAAAAAAAAAAACATTAAGGATATACGACGTGACAAGATGCAACAAGATAAAAGCAATGTGACAAGTCCTAATAAGACAAAAAAATACAAAAGATGTACCGAGATGTAATAAGACAAAGATGACATAAATGGCATAACAAGACAAAAACAATGTAAAAGATGTTACAAGACAAAAAAATACGTAACGAGACAAAAACGGCGTAACAAGATGAAAATTACAGAAAATACATACCAAGACAAAAAGGACATTACAGGATGTGATAAGATGAAAATGATATGAAAGACGTATCAAGACAAAAACTACATACAGGAAGTTACAAGACGCAACAAGAACCAAAAAGAAAGGTAACAAGACAAAATTGACATAACAAGACGAAAACATTGTAACAAGATGAAAATGATGTAAAAGAAGAAACAAAACAAAAACAATGTGACAAGACAAGCTGAAAACTATATAAAATACATAACAAGACAAAAGCAACATCACAAAACAAAAACGTTAAAGACGCAACAAGACGCAACAAGACGGAAGACAAAGAAAACATGCAATGAGACAAAAACGACGTAACAAAACAAGAACAAAGTTAAATATGTCACAAGATATAAGACGAAGACAATTTAAAAGACATAACAAGACAAAAAAGACGTAACAAAAAAAAAAACATAAGAAGACGAAACAGACAGACTTGACTGTGGAGACAAAGTGAGGTTCAGTTAACTTTGAACAGAAACAGTCGGTAGAAAAGTCCTTTTTACGTTGAGTACCTTTCAGAGCCTTTACGTTTGCACTTTTATTTCAGTAAAGAAGTTAAATCAGTACTTCTTCTTTTACCAGTGTCCTTTTTTACACAAGTATCTGTTTTTCTACTTGAGTAAAGAATGTGTGCACTTTTGCCACCTCTGCTCGCCTCTCTGTCCATTCATATGCACTGTGTGTGAGAAACCACTGCAACATGTTGCATGCAGCTACAAAGGGTGAATAACACAAAACAGGCCAATTGGATGACTTGCAAGGAGCGGTGGAAATTAATTAATCCTGATTAGTATTTCTGCTCCGAGCACTCCCGCGGGAGCGCAGCTGGGTTCGCCTGACCGGGGTCCCTCGCCAGCTGCAGTGACATGGAGCATAAACAAACACATCACCGCACGGGGAAAATTGCAAACATGTTTCAATGCCTGTGACAGGAAAAAGGAGTATTAATCATATCAACAAATTGACAGGCTGCTTGGGGGGGGGAGAAATGTGCCTTGAAGCTTAAATCTGGTGTTGTGATCAGCGACTGAACAGTTCAAAAAGCTCTACATATGTGTGTGTCTCCATGTGCAGGGTTTCATAAAAAATGTAGTAAAAGTATCAATATTCAAGTAATATACTTGATTACATAAATAATGTGTTATGTTTGTTGTTATAGGTTTATTAACCTAGTTGTTTGCCTAACTATTCCTTCCTTTGTTATGAGTGAATGTGAATTTCTCAGTACTAGTAACAGTACTGACAGTATTGCCACCTAACTGAATTTCTATGTAGCTAACGTCAGCAATTGGTCTGTGTAGCTAATGTTAGAGGTTGATCTGTGTAGCTAACATTAGCCGTTGACTGTGTCACTCATGTTAGCAGTTGATCTGTATAGCTAACCTCGGTGGTTGGTCTGTGTAGCTAACATTAGTGGTTGATATGTGTAGTTGATGTTAGCGTTTGGTCTGTGTAGAAAATACTAGTGGTTGATTTGTGTAGCTAACGGTAGCGGCTGGTCATACCTGTAAAATTTTATTTAGATTAGATTTTGAATCCTCGGATGATAACAGCATTTTCAAAGCTGAAGGCAGAACCGTCACTGTACTGTGATGTTGTTTCTCTGGAATTTCCACCAGTGAAAGCATTTTTTCTCCAGAGGTCATGATAATGAATTGACTGTCAGATTATCTGAGTTCACTGAGACCAGAGTTGTGTTTGTGATTCCTGAACTGTACGTGCACTGTGCATGGTAGTATATCATTTTTTATTTTAAAACATTATAACATTGTAGACCATTTTTCTGTAACTGTAATGGAATACAGTTACATTATTTGTGTCCTAATTACATATTCCCATTACATGTAATCTGTTACTACCCAAGCCTGTCCGTGTGAGTGTCTGTGTGTGAAAGGTGACAGGATGCTTGGAAATGACTGAGCTGCACACATGTCTGTGGTTGTGGTCAGCATATGGGAAGCATTCCAAGAGTGGGGGGAACAAAAATATCCTCCCTCTGACACTAACAAGTTTAATAACTGCCGATCACTCAAGCCACCATCTTGGAGCCCTTGTACAGAAAAAAATCCATCAACAGGTCAACATCACACACTTTCCATCCCGAGTCCTCAGTTTCCTTCTGCTCCGTCTGCTCGGCCATGAGAGAACAAACTGATCTGTGGCTCAAAAAAACAGCTCCCAGCTCAACTGGCGGCTCAACAGGTGATGTTCTCCCCAAGTGCATCTTAAGTCAGTCAAAGAGAGAAAAACGGAGTGAGATTACACCCATAAAACTGTCTGCCACAGATGACCCTGAGGAAAGTTGAGAAAGTGAGAGGAGGAATGTGAGAGCCACTAGGCTGAAGGGGAGCAACGGGGAATAAGAGAGAAGAGAAAAGAGGAAAAAACAAGCTGGACTTAAAGCAAAAGCTCCACATTTTCTCAAGTTGGATGAGAAGATTGACACCACTCATGTATTTGTCTGTTAAATATAAGGCTAGCCACTTAGCTTAGCCTAGCATGAAGACTGGAAGCAGAGGTAAACAGCTAGCCTGGCTCTGTCCAAAGATAACAAAACCCGCCTCCAGCAGCTCTAAAGCTCACTATTTAAAATTATATATTTAATTTGTTTAATTCATAGAAAAACCAAAGTGTAAAAATAAAAATCCACCATTAAAAAAGAAAGCGCTCTGTTTTAAGTTAGGGATAATCAGGATGATGCAAGACCGCTCCGCTTTGCGTCAGGGTCTCGCATCATCCTGTCAGGATTTATTTCACAATAACGTCATAACTGTGTCCATAACAATGGTCTGTTCTTCATAACAGTCCTTAGAATGCTGTAATTGACCAATCAGAATCAAGTATTTAACAAGGCCATATAATAATAAAGCAATATTGCACGCCAGGGAGTCCTGTTGTACTGAATATCAGCACGTCTGTGATTTTGGTCATATCATTTATTTGGCTCGGCCAACACAAATATTTCCACAGCTGGTCTGAGATTGGACTGTTGCCAAGCAACGCATAAACATTTTCCTGCACAGTGATGTTAGTTTGCTAATTACTTCAGGTCTACAGTTACCACAGTAGAGCTCTCCTGGATCCATAAAACAGCATCAAGACTGTATTCAGGTCAGTCTTCTTAAAGAACTAAATGTCCTCGTTTCATATTTTTGATACTCACTCTAGTGTGGACCGAACAACCGGCCTGAGACCACTCGAAAAGGGTGGTCTTGATCCGTTCCCAAGAGCGTTCTGGTGTGGTTCGTTTGTGGTGTAAAAGCAAAGGAACCAACCACAAGATTTTATGAGAGCAGATCTGTGACTTTAGCATGATTTCAAAAGATGAACTACTAATAAATCCATCTGCTGAATGTTATTCTGCGTACTTTATCGGATCAAAAAGTGTGTGACAACAATCCCACAGTAATAAGCTCCAAATCATTACTGTACAAAACAATGCCTCTTGCCCAATCAAATAATTTGGTTGGAACTAACTGTTGTATCATACAGTGTATCATACACATATTACACTATTCCAAGAAATATCGACCCAGATCCAATTTTAATATTTCTGGGGATATCTAAAGATGTAAAGAAACTAAAAGTGGCACAATAATGCCTCTGGGCATATGGACTTATCACTGCAAGAAAAAAAAAAAATCCTACTATTTTGGATAAAGTTCAAATATGGCTAAAGACCTGATCGACACAAGATTGAAGTAGATTTGGTGACCTTCAGTCTCTCATCTCTCAGAAGGAACTGAATCATAAAGGGGTAGTTCAGATTATTTGGAGTGGGGTGTAATTTACTCATCCAGTGTACTACTTTTGGTAGATGGGAGTCAGCACGCCACAAATTTGGAGAAGCAGCAGGAAAGCACCAGTGTGGGAAGCAAAGTACTGTGGACAGGGTCAGCAGCAAAACGTAATTTAGCCATGTAAAGAGGTGCTGCACGCTTAAGCATGTTTTATGAGCTGGAAACTGAATTATATTACTGTACTGTAATGAAACACATCAATGTTGACATTTCTTAATATATTTGTAAAAAATCATCATTTTGTGGGTTGATAAATGGCTATAAAGACTGTTTTAGATCATCCTGAAACTTGCAAGACCATTGCTGAGAGCTTTGGGACTGCTCTCTGTCATGAGATTTATGTTTTAAAAAAAAAAAAAAAGATGTTAACGCCCTTTAATCAGAGTTGGGCAGCCCCCAGCCCCTGCTCTTGATTAGGATTTTGAGAGACAGTGCTCATTTGCTGATTGAGATGCATCATTCAGAGGAGTTCACGCTATTTTTTTTTTTTTTTTTTTTTTTGCCAATCCTCTACTTGGTATTTTTTCAATTTTGGCTCTTTTGGTGGGTGCAGAAGCTCCACTAGACTCCGACAACAGGGCTGCGGTGTACTGACACTCCCTGCAGCCACGCAGACATCAGAGCGAGCACCTTACAGCACAGAGACCTTTTCAAAAAGGGCCACAAATGTGCTTCTAGTGACTGTCAAATCTCCAGCAGACTCTGTGCGTTTCAAGTGTTTCTCTGCGGACACAGAGCCTGACGGCAGCTGCCCACGGCTAGTTAGCTTCTGCTACTCACTTGGTCTGGTCTCTCTGGTCTGGTGTCTCATTACCTTCTACCGTACGTAGCTGCGAGGCCATGTCCCCAACAGTGATAGCCATGCATAGTTATCAGTTCTTTTCTATTTTACTCTACTTGTTTTGTGGATATGTAAGAAGGGAGTTTTTCCAGTGTTTTTTGACACTGTTTGTTTATATGGAAAAAAGGCATGGCAACACCATGTTTCCTTATCTTTGAGATGATGCAAAAAATAGCGAGTGTGAGAGAAAAACAAGAGAAAAAGTCAGAGAGAAAACAGGAGATGGAGGCGTCTGTGAGAACTCATCCTCCTTGCTTTTTGACATTTGTTTTGGGAGGATGAAACCGAAGCCATCATTTTCACACACGCAAAAATGCACACATACATTGCCAGGACAGACCCCAGCGGGCTTCCTCACGTTGCAGCCATGAGGGCGTAATCAGAAAATCTCCTTGCCATGTGACAACGCACACAACAAGTGGATGGAGCATAAAGTACAGTTATGACGAATGACAGGTCTACAGATTACAGATGTGCACGTGTCAGATCAATAACTGTTACAGAGTGAATAATGCTTTCATTTGGATTAACTTAACTGCCAATGTTTGGGAAAACTCAGGCGAGAACATTCATCATTATAAGTGTTTTTGAATCATATCATCAACAGATGTGTTTGGCTCGGCTGCTGTCAGTGACCCGCTGTTTGCTTTATATGGATGATAGAAACATATAAGAACATACACAGGTGCTGATGTGCTCACAAACACACAGTCACCTCCACTCACACACCTCCTGCCAGAGGTGGGAAGAAACTCTGTACAATTTCTTTGTTACTGTACTTAAGTAGAGTTTTTAGGTATCTGTACTTACTTGAGTATTTATTTTTCTGACTTTTACTCCCTACATTTTAACACAAATATCTGTACTTTCTACTCCTTACATTTTATTGCACGCTGCCATTAAGAAACCGATTTCAACCTAAATGAATCAGACAATAACACTTAGAAAAGATGATTCCTTGTTGTATCCCCGATGTATATCACAGACGTAACAAGATGAAAACAACATAGGGACGAAAAAGACGCAGCGAGATAAAAACGACAGAACAAGACAAAACAGACTTAAGAAGACCAAACACATAACAAGACAAAATAGACCAAAAAGGACAAAAAAGACATAAAAAGTCTAAAGATTACAAAAAAAGTAACAAGGCGAAAAAGACGTAACAAGATGAAAAACAACATAAAACAATGTAGCAAGATGAAAAACACATAAGACAAAATAGACGTAACAAAACGAAAAAGACATAACAAGACTAAAAACAACTTTAGACAACAAACGACGTAAAAGACAACACGACAAAAAAACTATCAAAAAGGTAAAAGGCCTAAAAGATATAACTAAAGTCTAAAGACACCATTAAAAATGTAACGTGACAAAAAAGTATAAGATGAAAAAGACATAACATGACAAAAGAAAAAACTTAAGAAGACGAAAATGACAGCAAGATGAAAAAGATGTAACAACAATAAAAACTACATAAAAGACAAAAGACAAAACAGATAAGAAATGGAGGCTTGAGCTGAGTAAACATGAGATTCAGTTTAAACAGCCAGTGGAAATGTCCTTCAGTGGGCTGTTTTTTAACTTTTATACTTTAAGTATATTTCAACCTGTACCTTTTCACTTTTACTTGAGTAAAGAAGTTTAATTGTACTTCTGCTTTTTAAAAACAAGTTACTTCTGCCCAAGTACAGTATTTGTGACCTTTTGCCACCTCTGATTATCTGTATGACAGAAGTGAATAAGAGCATACACAGGTGCTGATGTGCTCACAATAACTTCCACACACACACACACACACCTCCTGCCTCCAAGCAAATCCCAAAACAAGGCCCATGTGTTGCAGCTGCAGGCTGATTGAAGTGACAAGCCAAAGCTGTCTGCACTGTGGCCAACGTCCTGATTCACAGCTACGTATGGTTTCTATAGCACCCTGCTCTCCGCTCATTACATGGAAAATTTACCAAAATTACAGCCCTGAAACAGCTTGCAGTCAACCAGAATTGTGTTTAGCTTTAGCAGAAGAGAAGATGTGAATATTCCCTTAAGGCTATTATCTGTTCCCTTCATTTTCTGACAAAGGAGGCCGATAATCAAGTGTTCCAATTTCCTACATCCTCCCAAAATCAGCCTGGAGATCTAAATGAAGTGTAATAGAGCCTGAGTGTTTATCTGATTGGATAACTGTGATTATTTACTCACTGTTTGCTGACTTTCTCTTCCTCTGTAGCTGTGTTTGTGGCTGGAACTGGGAGCAAACTGTGGGAGGTGCCCACAGCCTCCTTCAGTTCCTCCTCAAACCACAGTGAGCCCCTGCAGTGGGAGCAGGACTGCCAGTACCGCCACCTACAGGACAGAGTGAGGATCACAGCAGACATCCCCCCAAGACTGGACGGCACCTGGGTATCAACAAGGTGAATTTTATTAAATTAAATTGTTGCAGCAATGTAAAGGATTACATTGAGTACAATTTGATTCAGTTTTCTGGAACCTTGAATATTTAAAACAATGGATCACATGACGACTTGTAAGTGAAAGGAGTCACTCGAGGTGACAACCCACAAGGAATCACCTGACTCTTTAGTTCCTCTTACCTTTTAACCTGAATGTTTTGTTTTTTTACTGTGTTGGTTCTCTTTCATGGCTTACATCAGTGTTGTTTTCAGCAGCAGCAGGCGGCTGTTTTCAACAAAAAAGCACTAAAAACCCTGTGCACGTTACCTGGTCAGCACCAAAAAAGTAGTAAGAGAGAGCTAGCAACTTGCCGGTTAGCATAGTGGATCATTTAGTAGGTAAAGAGACAGAAATTTCCCACAGGAGATGGTGGAGACCAAAAACAGAGCTAAAAGAAGAGTGAAAGATAGACTTACATCTGTCAGGCAGGCAGAAACAGGAGTTCAAGTGAATGATAATGTTGCTTTGTAACTGCTGGATGTGTGATTAGGCAACTGCATGGTAAAAAGTTCACCATATCTACTCTACACTATGGAGATCCCCTCCACTCAAACTCCTCTTTGTTTCCTTAAATGTCTGACCTAGTGACTTGCATGTGAAAAGTTTGTCACTAGAGTGGTGTTTTTCTACTACTGAAGGGGGAGATGTCTGTGTACTTCCCTAAAATCTGAGATTAAAATGTACCCTGGGCAATCTAGATTTGATACGTAACAAATACCCTAAGAAATCGCTGTCGGCAAAGAATGTGAAACCTGAAAAAAGATGAGATAACTACATTTAACATTCTGATACATTCTGCTATTTGACCGTTTTGGTGCCCAACAGAGTCAGCCATCTGAGTCTGGGTCTGAGGCTCAAACATGTATGGCTAAATCTCTCTGATGGTTACTCTAATGCTAACGCTAGCCATCTTGATGGAAACTACTCTTTCACTGGGCAACCTAGTGCAAGCAGCAGTAATGGGCAGGGTGTAAGGCCAGACACAGAATTTCTAAATGAGGGAGAAAGAGTAGATGTGTAGCTGGCTTACTTTTTATGTGGGAAAAACACTGACTGGATGATGAATAGTGGACAGTGACTCTGTGATGTCACCAATACAGTGTCTACACCACGCCCCTTCCAGTGTGCCCCATGGGACCTAGATTCAGAAAAAATATGAATGGTAGTCAGTGGCAAATTATTCGTAATTCCATTTCAACTCTGCCATGAGTTATATATGTAATGTTTGTCAATTTAAAAGATATATTTTTTAAAAACTTTCCTAACATGTAGATTTATGTTTTACATTGACAAACAACATATGTGTACTTTGTGACACAATTCAAACGGAATTGAAAAATAATTCAGCTCTTGCCACTGACTACAGTTCATGTTTTTTCCAAAGTTAGGTCCCATGAAGGTCCACTGGTGTGACTGAGGCACTCTATAGGTTTCTACAGAGCTGTTTTGAAGCTCACAGTGTGGTGACTCCCAGGTAATCTAAAAGATGGGCAAAGAGCTGGAGTGTGGGTGCAACAAAGGTGATCAAATGAAGTGGCTACTTAGTGGCTAGCCATCTGTGATTGTAGCTATCGGTCACTCAAAGCGGCCATGCCCTTAATTATGCTTAATATAATACAGTTTCTGCTCTAAAGTTGGACATTGTAATATGGGAGTCCATGGGGATTGATTTGCATTTGCAGCCGACCTCAAGTAGCCATCTGAGGAACAACTGTTGTTGGCACTTCCATGTCAGTTTAATTTTTTCAGCCCCAGAGGCTGCCACACAAAATATTAATCATAGCAGAGTGTATTTAAATACTTGTCTGATGGGAAACTTTCAAACATTAAATGGAATGGAAACGTGGAAAGGATTTATATTTAATTATGTAAACCTGAAGTACATGCAGCCTTTTGGCTTGAAGACTTAGAACTTGACTTGGACTTGCCCACAAGAACTGGAGGCTTCCTCAGCGAGACTTGACTGAGATGTGCCTCAAAGGACTTACAGACAGCTCTGCATATGGCAGGAAACTATCTCTGTTCCCTTCTGCCTGAAATCTAAACATGACATGAAATGCATGAAGCATAATATTATTATTGTGTAAGTGTGCAGCCTAGACCTACTCAGTATGAAAAGAGCCCTGAGATAACTTCTGTTGCCATTTGGTGCTATATAAAATTAGTAAAATTCACTTGACTTGACTTTACATGACGCAACTAAACACTGATTTTACCTAATTTTAACCACGTCATTCCCCTGTGTTCAGATGTGAAGTTCGGCCCGGTCCAGAGTTCATCACCCGCTCCTACACCTTCCACCCCACCCGTCACTTCCTGGCCCTGCAGCACTACTACACAGACAGCAGCTGTGAGGACCCAGCCTACTCCCTGATGATCAGAGGGAAGTTTCGTCTGCGTCAGGCCTCCTGGATCACCCGCGGAGGTACGGAGGCTGAACACCACCTCACTAAGGTGGGGATCGTGGTCCACAGCCTGGCAGCCAAGCAGAGGTTGGTCTCCGGGCTGCCTGCGAGCTGCGTGGGGCTGACTCTGGGTCGGGTGGTGCCGGGGAAGCTGTATGAGCTGTACAACACCCGGGCAGGGAGGGGGTGTCTGTCAGCACTGGGCTTCTCCATGATGGAGCTGGGACTCATTCGGGTGGAGACGCAGCACCACAGCCATGGGGGGAAGGTCCAGGAGCTGCTCTTAGGGGACATTCACACTGACTGGACACAGAGGACTCAGTACAGACCCACAGGGTACCAACAGCCACTGCAGAACGCCATGGTGAGACTTTACTGTGTATTTATCAGTTTCTGTTTACCAGAGGGAGCTGATCAGAGATGGTGTGTAGAAGAAAACATCTCGTACTGTACACTGAGCAGCTCAACAGTAAAACCATTTATTTATATAATGTTACACACTGAGGGCATGTTGATTATATAAAATTAAAATACAAGACAAGATATGACAAATAGTAAAGAATACATGCATCAAAGAAGAGATCAAATGCACAAAGGCAAATGTATGCCAAACTAAATGACATATTATAGCAGGAGCATTTTGTTATAAAAAAAACTTTTGTTTAAGACTGCTTAGAGAGATGAGGGAGGGTAGATTGAAGCAGTAAAACAGCACATTAATAGTTTCTAATATTAAGAACAAACCATCAAGACCAGCTTTAACTGTTGTTTCTGGGAGTGTGGAAAATCTTCCTCCAAAAACCACCTGTTATTTGATTTCAGAGAGGCACAAAACACAAAAATTATACATTTCAACAGCAGAGCAAGCCCGTCATAATCCAGTGGGCTGTTATGTCACCAATACTATGGTGTAGAACTAACTATACTGCAAAAGGATCAAGGCAAAAAAAAATATTTGATCGTTGTAATCTTGAAGTCAAACACACAACTGCTCAATCATTTTGTTGCTGGTTCCTGATCTCACATTGAAGATTTCTGTTGTATGTCTTTGTAAATGAAATTAGGCTGCAGCCAAAGATTATCAATTAACTTGGCAATAATTTCCTCGATTAATCTGTTAATTGTTTAGCTTATAAAGTGTCCAAAAAATGAAAAATGCTCATAACAATTTTGTTTTGTCAGAAATAAAAAACAAAACAAAACAGTTTACTATTATAACTATTACCTCTCTCACCTCTCCTTTAATCTCTGCAGCATCACATCCACCCCTGCCCTGTGTGCGCCCTGGTGTACCGCTCCTCAGAGCAGCGCCCCCCAGTGTTGCCCCGCAGCCCTCCTGCAGCTCCTCTGTCTCTGGCTGGCCGCTGGGTCAGCCAGCGCTGCGAAACCCGCCCCAATGTCCTCTTCCTCACCCGAGACTTCACCTTCGATCCTGACCAGCATGCGTGGGAGGGCATCTACCGGCACTACTCGGACCCCGCCTGCTCTCAGCCCACCTTCACCCTGAGAGCCTCGGGCCACTACGCTCAGGGAAACCCCTCTGCCAAGGTCTCAGGGGCCACTGAGTTCGTCTTCAAGGTCACCCAGGTGAGAGCCACAGCTGCAGAGGAGCCCACGGCGAAGCTGCTTAATGGAGCACGGCCAGGAAAGTGTGGTCGGGCGGGAGGCTGGGAGGTCGGGGTGGAGCAAGACTTGACCCTCACAGACGGGTGCACCCTGCTGGGCATCAAACTGCCGCATAAAGAGTACGAGCTCTTCAAGACAGAGCTGGACCACCGTAAACACCCGCTGCTGTTCATCGGAGAGAGGCCAACTGACGGCTCCAGCCCAGACCGACCGCAGAGGAGGCCCACTTCCTTTCAGGCTCCCATGGTGCTTTGCAGTCAGGAGGAGACACAGCCTTCATATCGCTATGGTTTTAACAGCAAGCAGGTCCAGTTAGCAGCCAGTGGGACAGAAAGACTGGCACAGCTGGTGTTACTGGTGCTGGGAGCTGTGCTGTGCAGCTGCATCTGTGTTTATTAGACGTTGTTCACAGATAGCGCCTGTTACACAGCTGAAGTCATGATGGACGTTGTTTTCTGGCAGCTTTCTTTCACTCTTCCTCCATATGATGATGATGACCACATGTGTGATGGTCAGGAAACATCATGAGACACTCAGGAGAGCTGAATAATTTCTGATATCTGGCTTCAGACGCTGCCTGTAGGTTCACTTTAATGACTCATAACTCCAGCTGCATTTCCACCTAAAACTAACCTGTATATAAACCACCAATATATACAAGTGCCATCATGTCAGTATGTAAAAATATATTCTTTTAAACCGCGTTCCTTTTGTATGATGATCAGGTGTTCGCAGATTAATTCCTTTTTGCATATTTCTGCATATTACAAAACAAGATGTTAAATGTGGATGAGTTATTTCCAAGTCAAAATGAAAGCCATGGACATTCCAGCGGGCTTCACACAGGAGCTCATTTTCTTCCAAGATGCAGTACAACTAATGCACTTTGTACAAAATATTTTCTCTCAACATACTTGAGAGAAGAGAAGCTGGAAAGTAGTAATTGGCACTCTAATAGCAGCCATCTTCACTGGTCTGATGCCACTGTGGTGTAAAATGTTGCTCTCTGTCCTCTTTCAAAGCTCGTGTATTAGTCTGCTTTTCTTTCAGCAGCCAATCTAAACAAATCAAATGAATATTTATTTTAACCATTTATACTGTACTTTTTGATAAGAGGAAGATTTTGGTCTAATATTTTAGTTAGTTTTGCCATTTAAGAAGTGATTATTTTCTATGTTTATTAAAAATGGCTTTTCATGACATCTTGTGTTCAGTTAGTCTTTAAAACACGACTAAGGGTTATTTTTGGTCATTTGGATTTGAATGTATAAAGGAGAACCTGGATATGGTGTCAATGCATCACTCAGCCTCGCTTCCAATTTTTTCCAAGAGGCCACACACGTTACTGCAGCAGAAAATTACCCTTCAGTCCAAAAAGCATTTCCCCATAAGCCACCATTATAAAAGAGACATCTGTAAGCTGATGACAGGACAGCTCAAACTGCAAACCAGCTCTTTATATTATGAATATTTGATCTATGATGACTTTATATTTGTAAAACTTTCCTACAGCTGAGAGTAGTGAAACACTACTGTGCATATTCAGTTGGCTGCACACCACAGAGGCACACTAGGAAACTAAGAAAGTCTTTTTGGATAATCCACCAGGCAAACAATTCTCACTGGACTGAACAAATGTCATCCTGTCATTCCTAATACTTCCACGTTGAATCTGCCCTGTGGCTTTTGAGATATCTCAGTCTGGACACTGTAGAAAACAATGTCCTGAGCTCACTGTTGGAGATGGGCTCTGATGTATATACTGTGAACGGGGACATCAACCCGAGTCCAGTAAAACAAATCGGAAAACAAAGATGAAGACCTGCATGAAAACTTTTGTTGTGCTTGAAAACAACACATGCACAATATTTTGTGCATACAAGCTCCATAGCAACATTTCGACAGATAGAAGTTGGTCAGTGCCATGTATGACTGATTTATGGAACACAAACAAAAAGCTAATAAACAGTGTAGTACTGCAGCTTTCACTAGTGTTGAGCAGCCATCTTGGATTTTGATGTTGTCTTTTTGCTCTGTGCTCCACAGTTGAGCAACTTTCTTTTCAACATCTTAAGTCAGCCAATGTTATCAAACCACAAGCCAACTAGATAGCTAGCAAAACACTAGCAAGTGGTTATTTTAAATTAGCTAGCTAGTTAGATAGCATTTTGCTAACGTTAGCTGACTTAAGATGTGAATATATGTGGTTCTCTGGCAAAATATTTTAACCATTTTAACGATTTCTTTTGGACATAGACAAGCCTATGTTTCCTATGTACAGGAAACAAAAAAAAGAGAAAGTTTTCCAAGGTACCAAGCTTGGTCAGCTGTCATTGGAGCACAGAGTGAAAGGGGGCGGGACTTAGGAAGGGTGAATTGTTCTTTAGACAGCACATTATTAAACTTGATCAGATAGCTGTATGTGAAAACCAGGCCAGATTAGGCAATGCATGAACCTGTTGTTTGGGATGGTAGCTGAGACCACCTTCTCTTGGTGATCTCAGCCCACTTGTTTTGCCACACATCCAAGTCTTATTACTGTGTGAATGCACCCCAATGCTACTAGCTCTTCGAGGCTGTAACTAGACACAGGTATAGGCTAACATCAACATGCTAATATGCTCACAACGACAATGCTAAACTGCTGGCGATTAACAGGTATAATCTTTACCATGTTCACTACCTTAGTTTATCGTGTTAGCATGCTAACATTTGCTAGTTAGCACTACACACAAAGTACAGCTGAAACCAATGGGAATGTCATTAGTTCTGCAGGTATTTGGTGTAAGCCAAAGTATTGGACAAAATGAAGTTTTTGACCAGATGCTGGTGCTAGATGAAATGTCAGGGAATCGCCAAAGTTATTACAATTTATCCTGAGCAGCACATACGGTACAATTGCAAATTTGCACTAAATTTCATGAAAATCCATCCAATAGTTGTGAGTCAAAACAACAGATGTTAACTTCATGGTGGCACTAATAGAAGAGTCAGTAGGATTGATCCACTGGGCACTATTACTGTCTGTACAAAATTTCACTACAATCCGTCCAGTAATTGTTGTGATATCTCATATTCAGTATGGACCAAAGGGGTGGACCATCCAGCCAGCACAAGTGAAAAAATGAAAGTTTATTTGTGGTTGGTCCCAACGCTGCTGTTTTATTTCAAGAACCAAACAGAAAATTGGGCCTGTAGCATCAGCTGGATTGTGTCTTCTCTGTGGTGTTCATACTGTGGTCTGATTCAAAGCCCAGATAGTGGGTGAGCGTACTGCCGTTTGATAAATAACTGTCATATGGCTCACACATTACACAAGACATTCCAGCGCAGATCCAACTGCTGAAAACACACAGAGGGATATCAGATTGGATGCACAATGTTTCATGAGAATGCACAGCCGCCAGCCAACAAAATAGATTTTGCAGTCGCTCTGACAATAAATGAGCCGAGAGCAGCAGCAGTTAGGAGACGACAGAAGAATATATATAGCTCTGGATTTTCAGTGTTATGACTGAGGCAAGTGAAGCGTCGTGCTTCACAGACAGATATCCCCTATTTGTAAAATCGTGACACCTGCTTCTACAGAATGACTGCAGGCAATTCAACTCAACTTAATACAGAATATCAAACAGAACTATCACCTGTGACACAACTTAACATGTAAATGATCAGTGAGCCAATAAAAACAAAATCCTCAAATTGTTTCTTCTATTTTTCCACACGAAGACACATTGGAACAAAATCTTTTAAAGGCCCTGAGGACATATTTTCTCAATCAGTTTCCAACTGTGAGCAATGAGATCTGACATAACTCAAAGCTTGAATCGTTTTTGTTATTTTACATGACAGATTTCTTTGTTTCTCTGTGCTCGTTTCACTGATTTGAAGTGGGCAGGGAAGACAGTTAGTGGGTTGTTTGGTAAATGTCAATCAAATCTGATCAAACCACACCAAGTTTTTCAGAGTCAGTTAAGGAGAATTTAAGCTGTACTTGTTGCTTATAAATATATAATTATATTTTATTTGTCTATATATATTTCACATTAAAAGGTTAATAAGGTAAACTTGTTAGCAAACAGTTGCTTATTAACACATCCAACAGAAACAGAGCAACATTAGCATCCATTTGGAGTCATATTTCTGTTCCCTTGGGAGAATGTAAGTCCAATATTCACTCTACTTTTAGCTCTGTTTTGAATGTTTTGGTCTGTTTTCTCCACCAACTCCTGAGGGAAATATCTGGCTCTTAAAGGCATTGCTCAGATCATTTGAGATGGGGTTCTATGAGGTACTTATTCATAATCAGAGCATTTCCTACAGGATATGCCTGCCAACATGCCCCCGGTTTGGAGAAGCAGAGAGGAATACCAGCATGTAAGCTAAGCAATACCAGTATTTTAGCCACTTTAAAAAAAGGCCCACTTAAGAAAATAAATATCAGCATAAGTGTGCGCTATAATTAGAACACTTTCACTGCCTTACTTTACCATCGGACATTCTTTTCAGATGGGAAACTGCTGCTATATACGTCAAATGTAGCTGTCTCTTGCTCAACCAGACCCCTTTTACAAAAACAGCCATTTAATTCTCAGGACATGGAGTTGCTGGTCCACTGCTGCCTCAATCTGATAGTTTGTGTTATTGTGTGACTTTAGTGATTCCAAACTAACCTTTTAAAACACTAAAGTCAGACAATCGCACAACGTTAATAACATGATTTCGCTAATTGAGTCTGGTTGGTTTGGAGAAATCAGTATTTGGCTGATGTAATGGTGGATGCCCATCAGAAAAGGCTGACTGACAGCACTGACACCGTCTCACACATGAGGTTTTAGCTGACCTTTTTAAAAAACCTTTTGCTGCTGACTGTCCATAGCAGTACATTAGCTTCCTACACCAGTACTCCTGCTGCCTCTGCAAACTTGGGCCCACTGACCACCATCTATGTAATAAGTGCCTCCATACATCCCCATTTCAGATAATCCGAACTATCCCTTTAAGCTTCTAAATGCTCCACTGTGTTCATAAAGTATTTGCCAACTTTGTCTATGTGTTTTGTAATGGCTGGAAACAGCTCCATCGGAGATTGAAATTAAACAATAAAGCTGTGCTGCAGGCTGGAAAATCAAAATAAATGAGCTGAAAGACACTATAAAGCTCTGCAGAGCGGAGAACTGCAGGCTCAGGGCACAGTGCTTTGTGTGTTAATATAAAAATATTGATTATAGCTGCTTAAAGATTTGAAACCAACTTTTCAGAGACTATAATGTTACACAATTCTACATCATCTGTGATACAGCTTTAAAATGAGAAAATGAGTTTGCCAAAAAAAAAAAAAAAAAGAAAAAGAAAAAAAAAAAAGAAAAAAAGTGGTTCCTGACAAAAGTTTTTAAAAAATCCATAAATAAATAATGCAAGCAAAATGATGTTAGTTGGCTCTGTAGCATTCAAATAGCGGGGACAGGAAAAGAAAGAAGGAAAGAGAGAGAAAGAGGCAGTCCTTTCCAGAGGCTACATGCTGTTCCTATTAACTCCTGCGAGAATGGTGATGGCAGCTGCTAGCCCCATGAGGTCATCCTTCAGGCTTGGATGGAGAATATAGGTCTGTAACCCCCCCGAGCCAACACAAAGAACACAGACTGAGACAAGGAAGAACTGGGGATTTGGATGAGTGGCATTTATCTGTCTGCAGAATCTGTCATTAAATGAACCTGGATAAATCCCTGCTCGCTACCAGACTTGAACCCACATGGGCCCAACCAGGCTGTTGTGTGCTGCGTGGAGCTGGCTGGGTGGTGATGATGACTGAGAGGAGGGCCGGGGGGCAGAGCAGTTTTTCAACGTCTGTTTGTGGTTTCTGTTGCGCGCCATAAAGCAGAGAGACTGCAGAGTGGAGTGCAGGGCCAAACTGTTAGCAATCAGCCTTATTGAATGTATCCACTGAAGAACACACAAAAAAAGATTAAACACAGACCTCATTTAGTTAGTAAAATAAAAAGAAGGCATGATTGCATTTTGGATGGGATTGTGTATGTTTACTGCAATTTAACAGTCTGATATTTTGAGTCACTAATAAAATAATGTGGATGTGCAGTAAAGAAGTGAACTTCCCGAAGCCAAGTTGTCAGTCTTGGAGCTCAATTAAAGAATAGTTTGACATATTAGGAAATAAATTTATAAAATATCAGTCCGGCTCTCGTAAGTATAAAGGTGCAGCCAGGAGACAGTTAGCTTAGACTACAAAAGGGGAGAAAACAGCTAGCCTGGCTCTGTCAAGGTAGTAAAATCTGCTTAACAGTACCTCTAAAGTTCACTATTTAATGTGCTATATCTTGTTTGTTTATTACATCCAAACCTTAAGTGTGTGGCCCTTTATGTGGGCATTATGAACAATATACATTATGCTACAAAACATGACAACAAATTACTAAATGCCAGAGGTGGGAGTTAGTCACTCATGTACAAGCAACTGCCCCAGTTTCCACATTTAAGTGAGTTAAGACAGTGGTCGAATTCTGGTCTAACAGAGCTTTAATGTAAACAATGTAAAATCAAAAACAAAACAAAACTTCTCATTACTAGAAAATGCAAATATTAAAAAAAAAAAAAAAAGTCATTTGGGGTCATCTGTCTCAAGTCTAGGTCAAGTCTCAAGTCATGAATATGTTAAGGTTAAGTTGTTCAGTGTTAGTCAAGTAAGTTTCAAGTCCTCAAATTCATGACTTAAGTCAAGTCATGTGACTCAAGCCCCTCACTTCTGCTAAATGCGTTATCTTTTCAGAGCGTCAGGATCACAGCATCTGCAGTTAAACATCATTTACCCTCAGCTAATGTTAGCTACCACACGGTGGGGCTAATGTTAGCATTGCTAGCACCTGCAGCCTGGTGAGTGGTGGGCGGCTGCATAACATCTAATTGTAATTTTTTGATCCTATGGAAGTTTTATATTTGTAAAACTTTCCTCAAGCTGAGAAAATCAGTTTCAAAATCTGTGGTATCATCACATCATCAAGTCTCTGTGGGAGTGGGAACCTGTGGATGAACCAGTTGGAGAAACAATATTGTGTATATTCAGTGGGCTACTTACCCCAAAACTAAACCTGAAAGCCAGAAAAGTTTTTTTGGTGTATGCACCAGGCAGCAAGTCTCACTGGATGAGCAACAGCCATCTTTGCATCTGATGTTTTATTTACAGACAGATGGTAGAGTGGTATACAGTAATCTTCTCATATCAAAAAGCAAAAAAGTGTATTTCCCAAAATGTCGAACTATTTCTTTATGAAAAAAAAAAAAATAAAAAAAAAACCTGTGGTATTTGCTTTACTACTAATATTTTAAGAGGAAACCAAGCAAAACAAAACTAGAGCTCAGGGAAACATAAATGAACAAAATGGCCAAATTTCTTTCACAAAAAGTTGAAATCCTCCAGACTACAAGTTATATCCAAAATTATGTTGGTCCAGCAACAAATTTAATGAGGAAACTCCAAAGGGCCACAAGTACAAGAGAAAGAAAAAATGTGACACCGTTCACATGGGCCACTGTCTCACACATGAGGTTTTAGCTGACCTTTTTAAAAAAATAAGTTTGTTGTTTGACTTTCTCTGAACGAGGACCATAAAAGACCCAACCTCTTTAGGAAGAATGTTCCTATAGACTGTTAAAAAAAGGAAAACAAAACAAGCCCTAAGGAGTTTCCTTTCAGCTAAACCAAGTTTCCAAACCACAAACAGTTTGGTGGTTTAGTCTGACAAATGTTCTGGTAAAAGAAAGACACAGTGCTGCTTTTGGACAGAGATTCAATAGAAAATACAGCAGAGGTCCCATCTCCTGCCTTCCCATAAAAATCTTGCATATGCAGTTAATGCACACACACACATCAGTGAGATGACATCAGTGCAGTAGTACGGGTAACTTCCAACCTCTCTCACTCATTCAAATTTCAGGCTCTGTTAAGAAAATCCCATTATTTCTATAAGAATATGAGCTGCAGCTGCCCCATAAAAGATAACATCAGCCATAAGTTGGCTGGCTCAGTTGAAACAAATGAGTTTCTATTGAAAAATGTGTCCTCTTGGCTCGGGGACAAATGAACAAAGTGATGTGTTTTGCCCACAGAGCTGCAGCGCGGGGCAGCGACTGCACTTTCCTGCTTGATCTCATGCCAAAACAAAAAAAAACGGGCTCCTTTCTGACATGACCTCATCCTCATATACTTAACCAACTACTGAACAGATCCTGCCTATCCAACACCACATTCCTGCACGTAATTTTCTTCTTCTGAAAATGAGCTCCTCATCTATCAGGACAGCAGTGGGGGAAGAAATATTCACATCTTTCACTTACGTAAAAGTACCACTACAACCATGTAGAAGTCCCTCAGTGAAATGTAGTGTAAATAAATTAAATAAAAGAAAAAGGGCCCTTTGACTGATATATTATAAGAAGAAGAAGGCATACTTTATTAATCCCTTGGGGAAATTACATGCTTTCACTCTGTTGTTATTTTACACACACAGGCCCTGAAATACACACACATGCATGAGCAGGACCTACAAACAGAGTGAGGGGGCTGCAAACATATACATACATATACTCAGGTGTCTTGCTGAAGGACACCTTGGCAGTGCCCAGGAGGTAAACTGGCACCTCTCCAGCTGCCAGTCCACGCCTCCAACTGACTGGTCCGTGCTGTACTTAAAGCGGCAACCCACCAGTTCCCAAGCCATGTCCTTACTGACTGAGCTAGTGCCGTCCCAAAAATATTTTTTATATAGTACTGTCAAGACTCACTGACTGTAACATATAATCTGACATAATAATATGATTTTTTTGTGCATAAAATCTTAATAAAAGTAGCTAACTGTAGCTGTCAGATAAATGTGGTGGAGCAGAAGTTTTTTGATTTTTTTTCTTAAGTTGTCTTGGATAGCATAGATGAAGACTGACAGGAAAGTTGTGCAAAAGAGAGAAAGTGGGAGGTGACATGCAGCAAAGGGCTGCAGGCTGGAAAAAGGAGCAGCTGCAGAGCCTCAGTACATGGGTTGCATCCTTTACCAAAACAGCACCTGAGTGCCCCAAGGTGAAGTAGAAGTATGAAGTTGTATAAAATGGAAAAACTGTAGTACTTAAAGGCTTAGTTCAGATCCAAACAAACCTGTTAAAACACTTTTAGCGGACATACTTTGACAGGAACATTTGCTCTCAGGGATTATATTGCAGCTAGTAGACTGTGGGTATGAACCGGCCATTGACCAGCTGCTTCAGGTGGTGAGGCGGCATCCACTAGCGTATTCAAAGTCCCCATCACTATTGGAAACAACAGCAATCTCCAAGCCAGCAACCTATACACTGAAAATGGTGAATTAGCACCTGGGTTGCTTATAACACAAACTTAAGCAAGCTAGCAGCTGCTATGTTTTCTTCTGTGAGGATTTGGACATTTTAATGCCAGAGCTCATCTCCCAACTGCAAATGTTCCACCAAAACAAGCCCATTCTGGGCTTAGTGTGTCCAAGATGATTGTGATTGGTTTAGAGAAATACAAACCAGACCAAACCCCCTATAGCAGAATGATAAAGTGTGGAGCCAGACTTTCTCCAGTGCTGAGTGTGTTAGAGTGTGTGTCATATTTGATCTGTTTGTAAGTAGCATTTTACTGCTGCTTGTCTTAATTACATTATTTACAATTTGATGGTTTTAGTCCCAAGATTCCCAAGCTAGGGTCAATCCCCTTCTGAAGTTCATAACATAAATCAGAGATGAGATGAGATGATTCATGGGGCAGAAAAGAAAAAAATAATGTTCTTCTACACAAATTTGTGTATTTATTCTTTTGACTTTTCTCTGATCTTTGCTTTTTTGTAAAATGTTTGATAATCTTACCTCATTTCACCATTCATTAATTTAAATGGGACCATCTGGGGAGATTAGAGGTGAAATCACTCACTTTCTGGAGCTGCAAAAATCTCAAAGACGTCTGAAAAGTGACAGAAGGGCCCTGACTGGACTCTGCTGGTTTTGTGTCGGGGGTCACAAGCCAAAAAAGTTGGGAACCGAACTGGTGATTTGATCTATACCAAAGTACAAAACATCTTACCATATGTTTCTTTAATGTAAACTCTTAATCTGAAAGGTAATTACTCACTATAGCTGTCAATAAATGCAACAGAGTATAACATTAGTACAGTATTTTCCTCTGATACGTGGTGAGGAAGTATCACAAGATGGAAACAGATGGATAGTACTTCAGTTACTTCAGAAAATGTACTTAGTTACTTTCCACAGCTGCAGGGCACAACAGAGAATCAGATCTACTCCTTTACTCACATAAAAACATAACAAATGAACAGTATTGTGCATCATTCAGAATGAGACAACCTATTTAACATATTTGTTGCCTTTGGGACTCATTTTGACAGGAGTATTCCCCCAAAGAGCTATCTGTCAGTCGTGGTGGCTTGTTAAACCAGGTCATGTTTCTGTTCTCAGGTTAAAATCACACAAATGATTGAAAAGGTTTTTACTGGAGCGATCTGCCACAGGCCGATTCTTCCAGTCTGCGTCCCTCGCTGCCAGTTGTCCAGCCTCCAACCTCTCTGGCACGCTGCAAATCCTTTTCAAACAGCTACGGCCCCAAAACTCTTAACAGGGACCTCTTGTAAGGAGAAAATTTGCATGAAATTTGGCTTATTTATGTGCCAAATGAATGTGCCGTGCAGTGGATTTTGTTTCACTTTGTGCAACGTTGAGAAGGAAAATAAATTAAGGTCATATATAAACATGCCAAATATGTAAAACCTGTTGATGATGGATTGTTTTCTCTGGATATTTTAACAACTGTGTAAAACAATACTCATCACGTTGCCAAAAGTAATTATGGTGCGCAGTTAACACCAAGAATAGAAGTGTGTCAGGCTGATGCATAATTAAATGTTTTATACGTTTTACAACGTGGAAGCACAGCCAGACAGCAGGTTTATTGTACAGAACTCAATGAAGACCAGATTCATGGAAACAGGGCGTGAGTGAGGCAGGATGGGTAATGATCCAGCATGAGGTTCAGAGATCAATGTCTGATGTGGTTTCCTTGTGGTCAGCATTAATAATAAGAAACACAAGTTCAGGATAATGAAGGATAAAATCAGGGAAAAGTTAATTAGGTCATCAATTACTTGTGTTCTTGTGTTGTGGGGACGTTATACTGCATCTCTAACTTATATAAAGAAAAGTACATTTTTGTCCTTCTGATTGGTAAGATGTAACATTTGTGTGTTGTGATTTTCTGTTGTTTTAACCCTGGAGACTCCGGGTCCCTCTTTAAAAGCTTGAAACATACCTAACATTGTTTTTTCAGCTTAATACTTAATTATTTACCCTAAATTTTATCGACATTTGCTTAAAAAACTTGTTTTAGAACTGATTTTAGTTTCTGAAGTCCGCTACAGAAACTGTTCACTGTGCATTTTTCTGTGGCGCATTTTAAAAACGAGTATGGTCACCAGTGAAAAGACGTTCAAAAGTTCAAAACTGAAAGTTTTTTCACTGACTATTTTAGGACATTGATTGGACGTTCACATTCAGACCATATTTCACCAGGATCTGCAATAGTATCATTTTTCATCCTCTAACAATGTGCAAATAATAGCATATCGTCACTTTGGACCCTCACTAAGAAGCTACATCCAAATTTCTCTGTTGAAAGCCAGAAATAAAAAAGCCTCACACAGGACTCAAACCCCAGTTGGCTGAATGAAAGTTTTGTGTTTAACCCACTCATACACCACACCATCCTGTTCAGTTTAACTTGTTCTTGTTCTTAATTGTATGTCTTGGTGCATATATCCTGCAGTAGTTGAGGCTGTAACCAATATGCAGTCCTGCCAGACTTTCGTGGGCTTTTTTGGGGATTGTTGCAGCCTAAAACTCCAGATTTCATGGCAGCTTCTCTAAAAAAAATGTGATGCACAGGTAGTGTTTTCAGGTGTTTTTTGCAATGATGTTGTGGGAGCACATTAAAATTGCAAAATAAAAGTTGCAAACTTTGTTCTGGTGAGAATAAAACCGAATTTTGTTCCGAGTCTTGCCTAAAAACCTTATCTAAAAGGCTTGAGGTTACAAAAATTCCCAAAAAATCGACTTTATTTTGTAAATGAAGACGCCACCTGGGAGGTATTCCACAAAGAAGCAAAATCTTTTTGGAGCTCAAACTCAAGCAAGCACAAAATTATAGAATATGCAATATTTAAGTGTTCAGAGCACTGATAAATGGCATGACAGTGACAAAAATAAAACAAAAATATAAAACATTGCAAAATAATTGCAAAAGTTGCGTGATGGAAAAAATTGCAAGTCGTGCAGAATTCACGTATCGGTTGAATTTGCGTTTTTGTTGCGATTGCAACTTCATAACTTCCTAGAGTGACTGAGAATGCCTAAGTACTCATATGCACATTAGGCCAAGAAAAGAAGCACAATGTCTTTATTTTACATTAAGAACTTCTCTCATTAAAATGTCTGGAAGCTTCTGATGGCAGCACCGACCTATATAGTTCATATTTATGAGATTTTATATGAAGCATTAAAATGCATTAAAATAACGTCTTCATGTCGAACAGATTTCACCTACGAGAGAAATATGACTTCGGAGAAGTATGTTCACACGAATCAATATTCTCTCTCTTTCAAACTACAACAGAACAAATGATCAGACTGAATATCAACGAGTTTTCAGCTAAATCAACATTGAAATCCTGTTTGGTGCTGACATGGGCAGCACTTCAGTTTGGACTCTCAGAGACCAAACGAGCTGTAAAACAGAGTTAAATACAAGGGATTTTCACATTATTATCTACTGTATATCTGTTGGGGTTTCTGTTATTAGAGTTTTGTAAGAGTTTGATTGTTGATGATAAGAAATCTGAGAGGGAGTTGGACCCTTTTTGAGGTCTGAGTCATCCTCTTTGCTCAGTTTGATAACGACCTCCTTGGTCCACTGGCTTCCAATTTAAAGTCCTCTGCCAGAAATATTGGTGTAATATTTGACTCTGACCTTTAACTAGATCCACACATAAAAAAGGTTGTCCAAAAAATGTTTTTATCCAGTCCCACCAAAATCAACTTGCTTGTCGTTCACTCATCTGCAGAAGGTTGTTCACGTCTGTCTCATCATGTCTCTCCATTGCCTCCAACTCATACAAAATGCTGCAGCTCAGCTCTTAACAGGTTCCAAAAAATGTGATCATTCTTATATTTAGCGTTTTTTTTTACATTGGCTACCCGTGTCTAAAAGTGACTTTAAAATATTTTATTCACTTTTAAAGCCCTATCCTGTCGAAACTCCTTATACTCTCTGAGCCGCTCTCGCTTTATGCCTGAGATCCTCAAGCAAAACTCTGTTATCCGTTCCAAAGTCACAGCTACAAAGTTCGAGCTCCCAGACTCTGAAAAGACCTGCCTGAGAAGATCAAGTGTACTGAACTGGTGCTGCATTTTAAATCACTCCTCAAAACACACTTGTTTAAAGTTGTTTTTGATTCTTGATTCCCATGCTTTTATCTTGGTTTTATTTTGTTGTTTTTTTCTGTCTGTTTTATTCATTTTATTGCTTTTATATACATATTTGTAACACTGCCGCTTTGCTAAGTGATTACAAAGACAAGCTAAGCTGAAGACAAGCTAAATATAAAGGAAATGGGGCAAAACATCCATCTGATGTTTGAAAAAAGGTTACTTGGAGAGTGCAGACCTCTGCCAAGGCCAGTGATCCACTCTTCTATGATATGCAAATCTGCAAATGCAAACTTCAATATTATTAATTGTTCTTGTGAAGTGTAAAGTCAGAACATCTTTCTTTAAGATCTCTGTTGGAGTTTATTGCAGACAATTCACTTTAGAATGTGTGTAACAGTATAATTAGCTGCATAATATGTGTTTTTACGTTTCCATAGCCGCACCTTAGTTTGAGAAAAAAAAAAAAGCGATGTTACAATTGTACCTTTTCATCCATGAAACCACTGTCCCAGAGTCCTCCATAACAACTGTTTTCTGGATGAAGTTTGAGCAATTACATGTGCAGGCTACCCCAGAGGATTACAGACACCAGTGAATGTGGGTTGGGATATGGAGTCATTGTGAAAAATAATTTGTGTATCCACCCTGTGATTCAGATCCATTCCAAATTTTAATGGGTTGTTCATTGGTCAATGTTACACCCTTCCACCAAGTCTCATGAAAATCAGGCCTGTCATTTTTCAGTAACAAAGAGACAGCAGACAGCACCAAAAACACGCAATACTTGACCAAGATAAAAAGCAATAATTTGGAAAATATTCTAATTCACTTTCATACCTACAGTTAGATGAGATGACTGATACCACTTTCATGTCTCTAAGGTCAATATGAGTCTACAGCCAGCAGCTGCTTAGCTTAATGTTAGCGTAAAGACTGGAAACAGGGAAACAGCTAGCCTGGCTCTGTCCAAAGTTAACAAATCCACCTATCAGCACCTCTAAAGCTCACTAATTAACACATATATCTCGTTAGTTTAATCCGTACAAAATCCCAAATGTTTAAACAACAAGTTATGGTTTTAAGGGGGACTATTTATTGGCTGGGAGCAGCGACTTCCTGGATTCTCTGCTGGTTACTTGGCAACCTTACAGAGACCGCTGCTACCTCTTTGACCTCTTCGTCAGGTGAGAAGCAAGCCTCAGGACGTCCTGTAATTTTCATCTTCTTAGTATTTTGAAGCGTTCCTCTGTGATTTACCTTGGAAATGGATTATTTCCCTACAGAATGTAGAAATGTAAATTAATATTGGTTGGTTTCCACCAGCGAGTTCGCAGCTGTGTCTCGCTGAGGCCAAACCAAACAGCTGAGGAGCTACCAAGCCCAGGTGCACACCGGGGGGTTCCTGACACAACCTCCGCTCTGCTGCCTCCGACCACGAGGTGCAGACAGAAACACTGTCTGGTTGTTACTGATACAATAACACAGGATGAATACCACAATTTTACTTTACTCAACACCACAACTGCAGAAGTAGAAATCCAACAAGGTAATTAATTTCCTCAAAGCTATATATTTGAACACTTTTATCCCACTGCACATTGTGGTGCTGCCAAATAAAGCAAAGTGGTGGCAACTAACAAGCCAGAATAGCTTTGGATGTCGGTGGCTGCAGGTCAGGTGGTGATGAAAGAAGTAAGAGTAGAGAATAATGGTTCTTAAAGGGACAATTCACCCTAAAATCAATAATACATATCTTTCCTCCTACCTGTAGTTCTGTGTATCCATCTAGATAGTTTTGCAGATGTCGGCTGTAGAGATGTCAGCCTTCTCTTGAACATAATGAAACTAGACGGCACTCAGCTTGTGGTGCTCAAAGCGCCAAAAAAATCCATTTGAAAAACTCAACAGCAATGTCTCTTTACAGAAATCATGACCTGGTTACTCAATATATGTCACAGACCACGTTGTGAGCAGTTTCATGTACAGCAGGAATTAGTGTCTTTCTATCGAGCTATCAGCCCGGTCTCATCCCCTGTCGTGAAATAGTTTTGTCATGCCCCTTGGCAACTTATACAGATGCACAAGGTGCCCTTTAACAGGGGTGTGGGATGCACCAGGCTTTTGACGTGGTATAGTGCGAAAGTCTGTCTGGAGGAGCCGTGCTGGATGGATTGGTCAAACAAACAGAACTTTGCCCCAGGAGACTGCTGTTTGAGTCCCATGTGAAAACCAAAGTGCTGAAAGTTTTAATATACATTACGTGTGAAATGTGATATTTGTCGTGCAACTACGTAATTTAAATCTTTTCTAAACCTATCCAGGTAGTTCTCGTGCCTAAACCTACTCAAACTCTGACCCACAATATTAACCGTGTGTTAAATTAGCTTCCTGGCAGTGTCTCATTCAGCTGCTAAAGGGTACACTGTCTATCAATGACACAGCAAAGCTGGGATTAAAAACGTGTTGAAACTACATCCACCAACTGCATCACCATGCTAGCTAACTCAGTGGTGCTAATGCGACAGCTTAGCTCAGGAGGACGCCATTAATGTTTATCATCCTGCACTGTCATGAGCCTCTTCACCATCAGTAGATGCACGCTTTCTTCTGCATGGTAATACAGTTGATAAACAAAATTTGGTAAAAAGAAAGTAGTTCCTTCATGAGACTGCTCACAACAAGGTCTGTGGATTATCTTGAATAACCGGGTCATGGTTTTTGGAAGGAAGGACAACCGATAACTTGTGGCAGGGTTACGGTGGACCAAGGCTTACTGATACTCCTGGGGAGCAAAGGCTCTGATCACACAGAAGAACACACACTGCATTGCCACTTGCTTCGCACGGGGCTGTGAGTGCTCATGCTGACCCTCTTCCATCACTGAAAGCGCCTACAACGGGCCTTTGAGAGTCAGAACTGGACCATGGAGCAAGGCATGGCCTGGACTTGACTAGGCTCGGAATTCCCTAAATCTCAATCCGATCAAGCAACTGTGAGATGCGCATGAATAAGTCTGATCCATGGAGCCCCGCTTTGCAGCTTAAAGGATCTGCTGCTGATATCTTGGTTTCAGATATGACAGGATACATTCAGAGGTCTTGTGGCATGACAAGAACCTACACAATATTACACCACTTCTGAACTGAAAGCGATGCAAATGAGCAAACGGCAGATTGTTTAAATTTTTCCCGATGAGGATATCCTAATCTGCTGTGCGTCTGTGAACAGGCTAAGCAACATGTTGCTTGTTTGAAAAAATGCTCACCTAGATGAAGTTTTGCAAACTTGCTTCATCTCCAACCACTTTTCTTTGGTCAAAATCAACGCTGACGTCCTTGACGTGTCTGTTTCCTATCAAATGTCTCAACAGTCACAGCAAGAGACTAATTAACGAGAAGTGGCACCTTTTATATAGGAACATCCTCAAAAAGGATAGGTTTTGGCAGGATAACAGTGAGCTGTTGGTATTTACAAGTGAGTAAACTGTCCCCAAACTTTACAGAAACAAGTCTGACTTAAGAAAATTACTTTAGTTACTTACTCATCTGCAGAGGGAGAACACAAGCTGAAATGCTGCACAGCTCATAGTGTATTTGGACAACTTATCACCCTCCATCTGCTCGAGTTCGCACACTTGTACCTTAAGAAGCAGTATTAGGCAGGTAGTTTTAATGAGACAGCAGACATCTCTACAGCCGATATCTCCAAAACTCAGCACCTCATACCAAAACAATCTAGATGGATAAACAGCACTACAGGTGAGAAAAAATATCTGTTTGATATCGGGGTGAACTGTCCCTTTAACAGCCAGTATTTTTCTTTTTGTGACGGGCATGTGCTGTCCTTGATGTGACAGAAGGCTGATCAAAATGAGAATCATAGTTTTTTTTTCCACTGAGAAATTAAATCTTGCTTTTCACCCATGATTCTTAGGGACACCCTTCTTTAAAGAAAACATGCTCTGTGATTTCATACACACATACATGTGCACCTTGTAGCCTGTGTGCATAGCAGGAAATGACTTCACACAGTTGGGTAGGGGCTTTATTCATTTAATTTATTAAGATGCTACATAGTCCAACCAGGTTGGGTTGTTTTTTATACACCAGAGAGACTACTTGACTAGGAATATTAATCTTCTTCTCAGATAGACTTATTTATTTATTTATATACATACAAAACAGTTTCCCGACTGCTTACATTGATCACGGTGATGGTCAGAGACTCCAGAACAGGTCAGTGTGTAGTGTGTTTTTCAACCGGGACCTGGATCAATTAGTATTCACATGTAATCATCATTGTTTGGTTAATCCTTCTTGGAGTACCACATTGGGGTATATGGGGGTAAATTCATCATATAACAGTATATTCTGGTACTCTGAAATATTTTCTCTTGTGTAAAATGTTCTGATACTCCAAGAAGATGAAGAGTTTTCTGCAAGTACTATGTGACCCAGGTCTGATGCCCCAAGACGGGACTGTAGCTCAGGTCTGCTCTGCCCTCCCTCTAAGCAGCAAGTCATCCTCAACCCAACAACTTTACAGAGATACGGTGAAAACACAAGCTCATGTTTATTTGAATTTCTTCCCCACCAGTCAGATCCATTGTCTTCAATTCCACCTAACATTAAAAGATGGTGGCATTTTGCAGTTTTTTCTTTCAGTTTAACTATGGGGGATAGCACACTCCTGCTCACTCATCTAGTGTGAATACAATGGGATAAAAAATATGATCAAATATTGCAAAGTACTACCCAGATTCCAAAAATGTTGAGACAGTGTGCAAATCGTTAATAAAACCAGAATGCAATGATTTTTAAGTCCTTTTCGACCTATATTCAGTTGAATACAGTACAAAGACAAGATATTTAATGTTCAAACTGATAAACTTTATTGTTCTTTGTAAATATACACTCATTCTGGATTTGATCCCTACATTTCAACACTTTTCAAACAAGTTGAGGCGGGGGAATTCGACAGGTAAACGGGTCAATTGTAAAGAGGTGACAGTATAACTGGGTATGAAAGGGGCATCTTTGAAAGGCTCAGTCGTCGACGGCCAAGCAATCATCATCTACTCAGTGAGGGTAGAAAAGTGTGCTGTGGTCTGATAAGTCCACATTTCAAGTTGCTTTTGGAAATCATGGACATTGTGTCCTCCTGGCTAAAGAGAAAAACATCAAAACCAGCATCTGTGACGATATGGGGGTGTGTTAGTGCCCATGGTATCATGGGTAACTGTCACATCTGTGAAGGCCCCACTGATATTGAAAGGTACAAACAGGTTTTGGAGCAACATATGCTGTCATCTTTTTCAGAGACGTCCCTGCTTATTTCAGCAAGAAATTGCCAAGACACATTCTGCATGTGTTACAACAGCGGTGCTTTGTACTAAAAGAGTCAAATATCTTGTCTTTGTATTGTATTCAACTAAACATAGGTCCAAAAGGATTTACAAATCATCACATTCTGTTTTTCTTCACGTTCTACACAGCTTCCCAACTTTTTTGGAATTGGGATTGTAGAACGATGCTCTCCACTGCTGTTTTTTACTCATGCAAATTTGGAGATGAAACAATTTGAGAGTTTGTTTCTTTTTTTTTGTTTATTTATTTCTGACAAAAAAATAACCATCGGCTCTGGAACAGTACAATGTCATCATGTGGTCTCCTCAAGGCTATAAGCTAGGCTGTATGCGTCTTTTCTACCCACCTCCTCTTGCTTAAAAAAAAGAAAAAAAAAAAAAAGACCCCAGAAACGTTGTATGCTGCAGGAAGATCAAAGGAGAGACACTCTTAATCCTAGTGCATAAAAAATGAACACGACTTCAAATGCAGTGAGGATATAACATTAATAAGCAACGGATAAATGCTGAACAAACACCAAAAAACTGAGCACAGGCCTGCAGTAGAGTAAAAAAAAAAAAAAAAAAGAACAGCAAAAATCACCAGCAGTGGAGAGCAGGCAGCTTAAAACACTCAGTTGATCTCTGACATACATTTGCCCCAAACAACACAGAATGTCAACAAATGTATGGCTCAGTAGGAAAATATGAGAAAACAAAAAAAGAGCTGGAAAAGACCAAGGTCCCTTTGTTAGGACACTGTAACAGGACCTCTGTGTTGTTGATGTTGTCAAGGAAACGCATAACCAGTCGCCTCTACATGCACCTTCTGCACATGTGTGGTTTCTCACTATATGTATGCATGCTTTCTGGGTCTGTGCGTGTATATATATGTTAATGTACTGTATATATACCTCCATCTTGGCCTGAGAATAACTTGCCCAAACAGGTCACAAGGCAAGACTTTCATCTGGAGAACATTTACAGATCCTACAAATCTGGAGTTCATTTCTGGTAGCTGCAATATTCTTAAATGCTTCTCAATCCTAACAACAACAAAAATTTTTTTACTTAAAATCATAAAAATGCAACAAAAACACAAAAGAGAGAAAGAAAAATCAGAAAATGTAGTTGTGCAAACCTACAGCCAAATGACATATTATTATTATCACCATTATAAAAGCAATTAAATTAGATTCAAAAAGTCCAGATGCAACACTCTGTGTGAACGCATGCAATCAAACATCCCCCTCTGACAAACCGGGGATGTGGTGAGCACTGAGTGAGAGGTGACGGGAGTAAGGTAGAGTGAAAATTAAAAAAGGACACGAGGAAAGAAAATACCTATGGTATAGTGTTTCATACACTGATCAAGGTTGCTCTACAATCAAAAGACAAGCCGATTTTACAAAGCCAGCGATTGGAGAAGTCAGTTTGATAGCCCTGTGTGTGAAACCCCGACTGTGTGGATCATCTCTCTGGTTAATCCCTTCCTTAAAGGGGGTTTAGCTGGAAGGAACACCTGGATATACTGTACAGTGGGGCGGGGATTACGTATACATATACATAGGCTCTGGCCTCCGTCATTTAGAAAAAGAAACAACAATACACTAAAATGACATTCGCACAATTGCAAACTGACTCAATCGCACCAACACGACCTCGACAGTGTTAGAAAATCCATTGGTTTGAATCACTAGCATTAAATCTTGTTACCATTACCCCCCACCCACAGAACCAGTCATCTGTATACATGAAACTTTGGGAAGAGGGCCAGAATGATTATGTGATGATTACGTAGAGGCAAGACCTGTAACAGTAGGTTTGTTCATAAGATGATGAATCGTTTTTTCTTCTTTTTTTTTTCTCCTCATACATTACTTTTGAAATTTTTTACATAAATGAGACTGAATCAAAACTAGTACCACCCCCTCCCCACCCAGCGGATATGGCATTTCTGATCCAAAATCCCAGATCCCGTGTTTGTTTTCATCCCCCTGAAAGCATGCTGAGGCCGACCGAACTGCGCTGCCATCATCTACAAGACCAACTTGCCAACGATGACGCCCACCACAAAGAAGAGCACGATGAGGGCCACCGTGCGGGCGCTCAACCCTTCTTCTTTCTTCATCCCAACTGAGGAGTGCTGAGATGACATCATGTTGCTCTTCCTCATCCGCAGACCGTCGTCCTCCTGAGAAAGAGGGGGGAAAAAAAAAGAAAGCGTGTAAAAAGGTGTGAGGAGGGTAAAAGAAGTAATTGAGAAATGATGAATGAAGAAAGTCAAATCAATTTATTTATATAGCACAGTTTAAAAACAACCTGCGGGTGATGAAAGTGCTTTACACATGAAAAAGTAAAAAGACAAAAAACACAATGGCAAAGACAGAAATTAAACACATGATAAAGTCAGAAAACAAGTGTTTTTTTTTAGCCTGGATTTAAAGCACTCTATGGTGGGAGCTGATCAAAAATGTGGGGCACAGACATCAAACTCATTTTAGTTCTTGGCCACATACAGACCACTATGATTTCAAGTGGCCAGACCAGTAAAACCACTGCGTAATAAACTACAAATAATAACACCTCTAAATTTTCCCTTTTTTAGTGTAAGGGGTGAAAGTAGATTTTGAAATTCACAATTCATGAACCATCCATTTGCAAAACAGATGAACAATCTGAGATGTCTGAAGGAAAATAAATGTAATTTCAACAATGTCTCAGTTTTTCCACAGTCAGTCAGTCTCCTTTCATTACATGTGCATTACAACATACAGATCACAGTGGATCTACAAATGCACAAATCATTTATTCATTTTGGAACTGAACAATAATATAGTATTCTACTCTACTAAGATCCGAAGTTGTTGAGATCTAGACATTCTTTTAATTTTGCATACATTTCCACAAAAGTTTTGGCAGTGCCTTGGCAACAGGGTTCCACCAATATTATTTTAGGACAGAGGTCTGATGCAGATTGTTTTGTGCTTGAAGCTGCTGAATTACATTATTTTGCACAATGTTCAATAATCTGGTCCAGAATTAATGACTGCACAAAGTCTTCCAGTGGGTCAGACTGGACCCTTTGGCAGACCGGTTCTGGCCTGCGGGCCGTATACTTGACACTCCTGATGTAGTGGGAAGCAATTCCACAATTTGGCCCCAGCTACAGAAAAACCACGGTCACTTTTATGCCTCAAATGACTTTCTGTGATGGAAGGCAGCAGCTTATCTGATTACCTCAGTGCTCTAGGAGGACAGTGGTATATGCTGTGAGATGTGATGGGAGAATAGCTCATTCAAAGCTTTAAAAACGATCAACTGTGGCAACAGTGTCCATTGAAAAATTTTAACATATCACCCAACCCTAACTGGTCACCAGTGCAATGACGTTACAATCCGAGTAATACGGCAGGATTTTTTTTAGATTTTGTTAGCAGATCTGTGGCCAGCTGAGGGCATGACAAAGTAATCTGACTGACTCAGAGTCAGCGTGTGTTGCAATAATCTAGGCGAGAAAAAATAAAAACATGGGTTATTGTCTCGAATTCTCTAAAAGGAAACATATGCTTCTCCTTGCTTAAAATGCTAAGATGGTAAAAAGAGGCCACGGTTTATTTTTTGGGTATTTTATGCCTTCACTTAGACAGGACAGATTAAAGTATGACAGGAAAAGGGGAGAGAGAGTAAGGAATGACATGCAGCAAAAGGCTGCCGGCTGGCATTGAACTCACAACCACTGCAGAGGTCTGACAGCCTCAGTACATGGGACGCATACTCTACCAACTGAGCAACAGGACACCAAAAGATTCTTGAGGGGTTTGGCATAACAAGAGAGTTGTTGTAGGTCACAAACTACATTTCTACCAATATATGGGGATCCAAAAATTAAAATTTCTCTCACTCTCATTACTAAGGACCCAGTGCTTGATCATTTAGGCAGTCAAACAGACGTTTCTGTGTATTAGGGTGGCAAGGTCTCAAGGGGAGGTACAACTGTGTGTCGTCAACATAACAGTGATAGGACACTCTGTGGTTTTTCATAATGTGACTTAGGGGAAACATGTGCAAAGAAAAGAAAAATACAGCTAAGTTGTAATCCTTGTGGTACACCATACAAGAGGGGAACAGACAACGAGTGTGGGACAACAAGTGTGTAGGAAGAGGGAAGGGTTGTTGGTGGTGGGAGAATGAAAAGAGACGGTCAGTTCGTCAATCAGTCAATAAGATAAGACAGTATTTATTTACTAGCTCAAAGAAATAGGATCTGCTTAAATCTTCATCTGACCCAATCCCCCAAGGACCGCAGAAGGCGCCAGGCTTTAACACACTTCATTTCCCAGCAGCGGGTGGGGGGGCTCTCTGTTAGTTTAATCTCAGCCGCAGGAGCAGCCAACAGTCGTTCTGCCTCTGGCAAGAACTTAAAGGGGAGGAGGAGGTGGTGGTGGTGGTGTTTGAGGGGAGGACGACTTTCTCTTAGCCGTCTGTGGTGTGTGTGTGACTCATTTCCAACCAAACCTTAACAAAATCCAATTTTAAACCTTGCTTCACTGATCGTTGTGATTGATGTCATACTCATTGATTTGCAAAACAACCTTATGAGCTCCGAGCCCTGAGGTCTGCCACTGATTATGGATATGAGCTCTTTCACTTAACACAAACCTCAATCTTGAGTTACTGTCTCTGTTCAAGTAGAGCAAAGGGTGGAGGACACCACAACAGCAATTCCCATTTAATTTGCTTATCTTGATTGTGCACATCAATCAGTACAAAAAATAACTGAGAGACACAAATGTGACTCTGGATGTTCAGTGAAGTCATCTGTTGATTCTGATGATTGAGATGAAGATGTTTTCTTTGCTCTCTGCTTTTGATTTGAGCCTGAGGACAGATTGGTTGTGTGTTGGGACTATACCCTGCGTTACAAAAGTCAACGTACAGAACATATAAGAGGTCAAACAATTTTAAGACCCTCTTCCCTCTTTCCTTCTCAAAGATGCCCCTCCAGTGCTTAGTGGCCCCATGGCAGAGCGCCCCAGGCTTTAGAGGCTGCTGTGAGGCCATCTAACAGTGGGATGAAAGGCTAGTGCATCACGCATACCACTGTCCCCTTCTTCAAAAATTATTCTCCACTGTTTGTAAACATGCCTCTGTGCCACTCATCGATACGAGCACCATGACATGAAACATAATGAGCCAGAAGCTCTGTGTATGCACACGTTGTGTACTATAGACTAGGCAATTGTAAGCAAGAAGTTATTGGAAATCTATCACAAGTTGCAGGTTTTTCAGCCATTGAATCAGGCTTTCACCATCTGAAGGGACGTATGCACGCATCCACATTTGTTTAATAGCCAGTAGGAACACCCTGTGTCTGAAATGATCTGTGACTGGCTAAAGTCTACCGTCACATTCTAGATTTTCTAAAGCCTGAAAACAGAGCCAAGAGGAAGAGCAATGTCTGGATTTATCTAAGACCACTTTGAATTACAATATGTTCAAAGGTTATTATTGAATTTTTGCCAAATGACACCAAAAATAAACCACAGCTTTAGGACAAAATCAGAAAAGCCAAAACATGTAATGATTTTAGTATCTGAGGTGTGAATATTTGGTGGTTTTCTTGGACTTTTGTCATAGTAAAGTATATCTTTGGGTTTGGGGCTGCTGGTCAAACACAACCCAATTAAATGTGTCAATCTGGACTCTGGGAATTTACAATAAGCTTTTTTTCTTACATTTTATAGACAATAAATGATTAGTTGATCAATCAAGAAAATAATTATCAGACTGATAGTGAAGATTATGGTTGGTCGTGGTTCTTGTACACGCAGTTGACCATTTGATGTTCATTTACACAATAACTTTCACTCAGTAGACACTTAATTAGATGTCCCTGCACAATCTAATGCGATTCAGAAATGTCTAAAGTTCAGTTTTTGTTGACATTTTCAGGAAAAAAATAAATTTACTTATATGTTTATTGTTGAGGTCATAGTTAAAGCTGGTGCTGTAATGGACTGCATTATATTGAGAGGTGTTTCTACTTTTTTGTCCTTCCTAATCACATACATGAAGGAGCAAAATATTAGAAACACCTTTAAATACAATGTAGTCCAGTACAACACAACCACTAAGAACAAACTCAATGTCAAAAAATATAATTTAATGAACACTTTTATGACCGCATCAACAAAAACTGAACATATAAGCTTCATAAAAGTAGGTTTTACAGCAGAACTGTTGTATTGGTTTACATTATGTTGTACAGTTGTACCTGATAAAGTGGCCACTGAGTGTATATCCAGTATACAAATATACCTCAGCAATATAATCAATGGTTGTTTTCATTGTTTGTTTTTTTTGTTACTCATTTCAATACACTAAATTTAAAGTAAATCCATAAAGTAACATCTGCAAATTCAGTGTCTCTGCTAACATTGGAAGAAATGATGTTTTAATGAAATATAAAAGGCTTATTAAACAAGCGTTATTTAACATGGATAACAAGAAGAGATGCATCAGGATCTGTCTGATTCAGTTCAGCAGGTGGTGATTGATCGATCACATCATAGGCAGTAAGTTGCAAAGTTCAGGGGAAAAAAAGGAAAATGTTGTTTGATAATTACCAGTTCAGTAGGACACATTTATCCAACAGTGTGCATCCATCTGAAGTTAATTTAAAGTTTGTATTGATCAGATGGCCCTGTGTCATCAATAATTTACCTCTGCAGGGGAAAACCCTAAGACTACTGAGGTACAGTGATACCTGTATCTTTACCTATTGAAATGAACTGACTGTGGTATTTGAGTCATCTCACTCACCCTGATCTGTTTGTTTTCTTCCCGTAGCCTCTGAGCCTCCATCTGCAGCCTCTTACACTCCTCCATGATCTTCTTTACCTCCCCATCATCGAGGGTGGAGCTCAGTGATTTCGGAGGCAGCGCGGAGGAATCTGACTTCAGCAAGCTGGACGACATCATCTTGTTGGACTCCATGTCATGCTGTAAGAGGGTTAGATGGCGACAAGTTATAATGCAATAAGTTGTCTGTTTCTGCTACAGTGTTGCCATGGCGATTCTGACCAATGACTTGGCTGGCACACGGGTGCAATTTTATGTTTATATCTGGAGTCTTGCAGCCTTTCATGTACAGTATATATGCACACACAGAGGGCTACAGGAACACAGAGCCTCTATCTCGGTGTCTGTGGGAGAGTTCAGGAGTGTCTTTCATAAGTGGATCAAGCTGGTTTCCATCAGCATTACCTCTAACGGACTCTGTGGTGCACAGTGCTGCTGACTGGGAGCCGTGTGTATGTATCGCACAGTTCATAATGAATTGAAAACAACTGCTATGGGTCCTTTTCCCTCCCTGTGTTCATGAAACCAGTAGGCTCAGCTCATGTCATGACGAGATAACGTCTCTACAGCTGTGTGGGGTCTGAGAGGAATCACAATGATAATAAACTGCATGTGAGAACGAACAAAGTGCCCTTCTGAAGGGCAGTTAATGCCTGAGAGGGTGGCTGAGGTGGAGGAAAGGGATGAAGAGGGAGATTAATGCTAAAAATGTATTAGGGATGTAACAATACGTAGAATATTGTGATATTGCAATAAAAAAATGTCTCAATACTGTAACAGACTTCGACTGTGATATAATATGGTTCAGTGTTACTTATTTCATTATTTTTCATTTCATTTTATAGAAGGACTGCTACTGGCTGCTGCATTGTTTTTGTTTTGAAATTCTCCATACATAATTCAAGCATTCATTGCCAAACACAATGCCAATTTTTTATGCTAAGGTCATTTATTAATAACTGGACACGCCAAATGGTTTGTTACACAGAACCGTCTGTGAATTTGTTTTTAGAAACTGTTTGGAAAAGGGCAGGCATTTTCAAAAAACACTTGGCAGGTGATTGGATGAACCATCTGTCTATCACATCTAACACGGGCTAACTTCAACCAATCGGATCAATGTCAGGTTACTACCAGTGGAACCAATTAGTAAATGAAACTCTTGCTGAATCGAGTTGGGAGGAGGGCACAAACATCTTTTTCATTGAGAAAAAAAATTCTTTGCTCTTCTTTCAATGAAGAAATATGCTAATGTTCTGATATAACTGATGCTTTTGCAATATCTATGCTAACCTTTTCAGGAGCCGTTGTGTGTTTAATCAAGATCTACACATCAGATTAATCAGTTAATGAGAGACCTTTTTTTAAGTCATCATTTTCTTTGCTTTTTAGTATCGTGATAAATATCATTGGGGACTTTTTATAGTGTTATTATTGTCCCTTAAGTTTTTGGCATTGTTACATCCCTGAAAAAAAGCATGGAGAGGATAGACAGAGTGAGAATGAGAAAGAGAAGGAAAGACAAAGAAGCTGGGACAATATTAGAGTACAAAAAGAAGAGGAGAGATGAAGACTGAAAGGAGACGGGATGAAAAGAGATACTGTAGAGGATAGAGACAGAAAAAGACAAGGCAGATACAGCATTGTGCTTATTGTTGTTTTCCACCAGGGGTGCTAGAAAACAACCATAAACATCATCTATAAATAATGCACCTCCTCCTCGAGACAAACAGTAACAAGCAAACAAATGTCTCTACAGAAAAAAGCAATGAAAGGCATAAATCTGTTCTATGTGTTGAAAACCAGCAGCATGGTAGATAATGAATGACAAACGAATTAAAAATAAATCATGGCACCCTGCTGAGACCTGGGATGTTGAACATATCGGCAGGAGGCACTGGGACATATCATTCCCTGTGGTTTCTTTGATATCGACTCTGTAGTGACAACGCATAACTGACATGGTGAGGCGAGCAGAGAAGTGGAGCAATATCATGTGCTTACTGTTTTTTCGTTCTCCACTGGCATCTCAAAAACACACCGCAGCTTGGAGTCCATCAGCTCTTCTGGCTTAGCCTCCTTCCACTAGAGACAGAGAACCAAAAATAAAGAATTGACACATTGTTACTTAATCTGATCAAGGAAAAAGGGACCATTGCAACTGTGATGAAAGGTCAAAACATTTGTGTTTTATTATGTTATGTATTTAGAGCATGTCAGGTTTACTTGCTTCTAAGTTGTTATAATCCAATGAACAAGTATGTGAAGAACTAAGAAAAAGGAAAGGATGATTTCAAGTATGTCAGAACAAGAGCAGCAAAGTGAGTGTAAGAGGGTAGCATGCAGCTGATAATGGCTCTTCACTGAAGGACGGCTCACATGAAGGCTCACATAACTTAAAACCTCCTGCTGTCGGAAAGTTTGAGGCTGAGGCCACTGAGCAGAAACAGCAGAGATAAGGAATAACAAGTTGTCCATATTTTGTACTTTACTCTTAATTAATGAGATTAGGGTGGTAAGGGTTTATTGTTGCCTGATTTACTCATCTTTATCTGTGTAAAGTCCTTTGAGTTTTAGTTATGATATGATAATAGGTTTCTGCACCGTCTGGCTCCAATAAATAAAATATTGCACTTATTATTTTATGACCAATATGCCCCTTTCTCTCTAAGAGCATCCAGATGAAGGCATTTCTGACTGAACTCCTCATTTTTATGTATTCTGCCACCAACTCATCTAGTATTTTCATAGTTTCATAACATTAATTTAGATTCTGGACTCAAGAGCATTGTAAATTCAGTTTGATAAACAATTTTTAGATCACCCACTTCACCTCTTAAACAGTTTACATGTCTATGACAGTGCATCCTTATTGAAACTAGGTTTTCTGTGGAATTAGGTACATCTTCAAACTTCAATAATGTATAAAAATGTGGGAAAAGCATTTACAGTATGCAGAATAAGTTGTAGTTCTGCGGTAGTAGTTGTAGTAGAATCTTTCAGGATGTTTGTGAAGTTGTCAAAATAAACAATGCTTCCATCCTTTTTCAAGACAGCGCGTTTTAAACAATTTTAAACAATACAAAATCCATTAATTATAGTAGTGAAAGAACCAAACAGGGCTGGGCGATATGGCCATGAAATAATATCAAAGATTTCACCTCTCAAAACACGTATTGAGTATTGTTTTGTGATACTAGTATTGTATTGAAGTTTGAAATTCTGGTATTATGACAACTGTAATGTTAGTGCCTATGAAATCGTCCAAGATGTCAAACTACAATTTGCAAGCCTCCGGTCGTTTCAATAGGGTGTCAGCATAAAAACATTGCATTCCCATGGGTGGCAACAATGAAAATACAACCAATTCAGAAAATACTAAAAATACTACCAATGAAGAATTTTGAAGGTATGAAAATGTATCTGAGTAACATTCTGCCTTTGCAAATACTCTTTCAGGTGTTGTTAGTCAACTTGCATTTTAAACATTTTCATCAACAGCTGGACTGTTATTAGGGAGCTCTGATCTGTCCATTGTTCCCTGAATCTAATGTGAAACAACAATAGAGAGAAATATATCACCAGGATGACTGTAGTCCATCTCTGTTTCACTCTGCCTACAACAATCTACTTTCAAGTCTAACTTCTTTTACAGTTTCAGGCTTGCACAATAGCTCACTGGTATTCAGGTTCTCCCTCAGCGCAGTGTGTCTTTTATAACCATCACTCAGGTTGATTATGAGTGTCTGTATTTTCGTGAGTGAGTCACAACACCAAACCAAATTCTCAAAATACTTGTTGGCATGTAAATGAGGATTAACTGTAAGTACGTTGGCCGGTGATCGCAAAGATGACTGAGACCACACACACTGTCACGACTGAACTGAGTTCATTGTGTTTTCCATTGCTGCTTGTATGTCAACGCTGCAACACAGTCTCTCGTCCCGGCTGGGAGTTTGTGATCCGTTGGCCTCTTTCCTTACAGTTTAATGTATGTATTTCCTGTCCTATCAAGGGCAAGAGGGGTCACAGTGTCTGATGAATGAGCGATGGAGTTACATCTACATGCAAAGCCTTGTTTTTAAGCATTTGCAGCTAAAAACATACTGATGGTGAAAGATGACTTTAGGAAGGAGAAACACTCACCACTCCCTCCATGTCGGTCATGTCAGGAGGTGCTAACATGGACTGGACCATGAACTTGTGTTTGCTCTTCTCATTGGGATCGTAGTCAAAAGGCTGCAGCATAACTGAAATATAAAATGACAGTCAGTGTCAGCGTAGGAAGGAAAACATAAGGTAGAGATTTTACAATGTTTTCTCTCACCCTGTATGAAAAGAAATGTTAAAACAATGCTGTAAAGTTAGAGCAAAACTGTAAGCTCTATAGGATTGTTAAGAGTGATATAAGACGGCGGTTCTGGGGTTGGGAACACTCAAAGGGCTCATAAGAAAACTGTGCAGGGCTGTGAGAAAAGAGGAGAAAATCCCTCTTTGGTGTCGCTGTTCACAATTCACAGATTATAGGAAGTAAAGAAAGGATATAATAATTTTAATCTCGTAAGAAACTTAAAACGTGAATGCACAATATGTCATTTCTCTCTGAATCAAAATAATAACTAAAGATAGCTTTAAGGACATCATAAAGTAGAGTGGGATCACGGAAGTTGTTGTCTTCACTGTTAGACAATCACCTTTGCTGACGAAAATCTGACGTGACTGGCAGAAATCATATTTATGTATTTAATGTATTTAAGTTTACATCACGTTTAAATGTAGAAATGTAACTATTACTCTTTTTTTTTTTTAACCATTATGTATTCTGAGAAGTTTCACTGATAGCAATGCTCTCTTTTTCAGGAAGGCCCTGATCACATTCACACAGTTTCACGTTCTCTGCAGTTTGGGTTAAGGGCCTTGCTCAAAGGCACCTCAGTGGTGGTACTACTGACTTTAAAGCATTGAAATACACTGTATACATTCTTTAAATTATTTTAGGGCATTTTATTCTGTGATTAGATAGGAAAAGTAGAGAGATGACATATGAAGGACAGAGAGGTTCATGGTTGAAGTCCATCAGGGCATCCTACATTTTAATATTTTACTTTAAAAAATGTGTGTCTGAATTAATGCGGTCTAAATTTCCTTTTTTAAAAGTTACAGTAAGTCATTTCAAGTGGTTCCGTAAAAACTAAAAAAGAAAAACTCATAGAAAATGCATGTGTCCAATATTTAATTAACTATGTTCAACTGCTGAAACTCAAGTCCTCATTTTTGAATTCTGGTCTATCTCCGTGCTTTATCCAAATCTGTGAATAAAATACTTACAACCAAGTTTCTGAAATGATCAATTTGAAATCATCCATGAAGGGGGGAATTCAAACCACATGAATTCAGACACATGATCTCCAAAGCATAAACAGTACAAAGTTAAAATAAACTTAGTTTTATAAAACATATCAACATATGTCATTTTAAGATGTCACAAGCCAAAAAGATTGTGAACCACCACCCTGTGAAGTCACATATGATAATACTACTACTACTAAGTCACTTTAATAGACTTCAAATAACATATTTTAAGATGATTTATTTCCCTTTAGTTAAAAACTGAAAAATATGATTAACAACCCCAGGACCCCCAGTGTCAACACAAAGCCACAACATGATTATTAGAGCAATTTTGTTTTGTTATGACTTCCTCCGTTTTTTTTTTTTTTTAGTTTTTTTTTTTAAACCTCATCCTCACTTTCCATCCTCTGAAAACTCAGGAAAACATATCCGACAAAGTGTCTTATTAGTATCCTTCAAACTGCCGGAGACAGACAGGGACACAATATATAAATACGAAATGAAAACTTCTGGAACGCCAGCATTTTAGCCAGTGCTCCTCTTTGTCAGCAACTTTCCATCTCTCTCCCTTACTAAACTGTGTCCACTCCTCGGATTAAAGAGGAATTAGTGAGGATCAAATACCCATGTATTTTTCAAATGGTAAACTAGGGTCTCCACGTCTTCAAAGCTCTTGAAGCTCTTGCCCATGCTGCTTGGAAAAAGTGGTGGAGATGATTTATTTCTAAGTTGGTGTTACCATGACGGCGAAACACTGACGGACCTACAAATACCCCAGGGGGTAATCTTTCTAACAGCTTCCAACCCTGTCTTTTTCTTTCTTAACATTACATATCGCTCTAACAAAAAGCAGGTGTGGGGTTTGGAATACTACTTTAACCCATCACCACATCAGTCCTCTCAGGCAGTGGTGTGTTATTTGATGTCATTCCAATGACTGCGAAGGTATTTTAAAGCTGTAACGATGATTTACCATGATCGCTTTCTTATGTCAGTGTTCAAGTGCAGAGGGGGATGAAAGTAGCTATTGATTGGTGATCTTTTCCTCCTTTGACTTCAGTTTTTAAATGAGGGTGTAATTGAAAGGCATATTTTGACATCAGTACCAACTATGTCCACAATGCCTGCGTGATTCTTTGGCTCTCACTAGAAACAAATGACCTCCTAATTTCAAAGGCGGTGTAGCTATCAGGATGGTTTTCATATATGGCACATGCCAATTCTCCCCAGAGTGGAAAACCTCAGAGATGTAGTGCACCATTACAGCAATCAGGGCAGTTCAATATCGCAAACCAGAAACAGACGGCATGAACAGATTGAGAACGTCCTGTTTGAGTCAGACCCAATTTGCACGGCCATCTACCTTCGGTCCAAGGGGACAAAACTAGAGAATGGAGGCAGGAAAGCATGTAAGTTCTTTGAGCAACAGTGAATAACATAAAAAAGGCCCTTAGCCAAAGCCTAAGATGGAAAAAAAAACAACACGCGGTGGGGGGAAAAGTTATTTAAATCATCTTTGATCTACAGTCTTTGAATACACCTTCACAAAAAGCTGCTCCTGCTAATGGCATGATTTAGCATTCGTACTTCACGCTGGGCAATCATTTATAAAACTCACAGAGGCTAATTGTAGTCAACACGGTCAAGCAGGATGGTAATCCCTGCCTGCTTGTTGATGATGAATGGAACCATTAGAGGGGTGAGGGAGGGAGGCAAGAAAACTTTCCTTTCCTGTCGCTAATTAATTGTGTCCCGTGAGACAAGATGCTCACATGCTCGCTAACTATTTACCTTGAAGTGCTTACAGAGTTCCACCCATGGTTCCTGTTCATTCATAATGACCACACAAACAGAAGAGAATTATTACAGGGCCTGCACAAGATTTACCACTGTAGGGCTGCAACTAATAATTTTCAGTTTTTTTTTTTAAAGTCAGCGGTTTTGCTTTGTTTTGGTTAATTGTTCTGGCTATTTAATGGTAGCAAATAGGTCTGGCTAAAGGATATTCCATTTGCAATGACATAAAAACAGAGAAAAGGAGGAAAAAAGTAAGTTAAAAGAAAGGCTGGGCGACTGGACAAATACATCAGCTATCTGTGATCGGCTAAGTCCATCCCTGGTTGATTTTTTAGTGTGATTTTTGTCATTTTATTATGCCTGTATAACGGTCTTCCAAGGAACAAGTGAGAGTGGCTGCTCAGCAACAGACTCGTTCAGCTGCATAATACAAACCCACTGAGACAAAAACGAGTAAGGAAACAACATAGAGTGGGACTGAACAATTAATTGAAATTTTATCAAAATTCCAATATGGTGCTGCAAAGTTGTCCTGGCCTACAAATCATATTCTACAGACTAAACAAAATATCTTTGTTTGGTACAAATCCCCACAAAATCATGCCATAATCATTTTAAATATGTTTTTAAATGAAAATGAGAATAATGACGTAAAACTTGTCATTCACTCTAATATCGCAAATCAAACAATCATTATAATATTTAAATATTTGTTCAAAATCATTCAGTCCTATCGTAGAGCAAGAATATTTTCACATCTAGCTCGGTGAATTGAGGACTTATTTTGACCAAACCAGAGTTGGTGATTGTTGAAACAGTGAAAAGACTAACCAAGACAGTTTTGGTGAGTTTTAACATGATTTTGTTTATGTCTGTCCTGTAAGGAAGTGTGTCTTACAATGAGTTAATAAGGCAATAGTTGAGTAAAAGAGACAAACTTGGATTCAGAAGGTGTATGGTGAGTTTTTTCTGTTTAAAAAGGAAAATAGTATATTTCCTTGACATTTTGTGAGTTTCTGTTGTTTGTTTTGTTGGATGTAGCGAACGTACATAGCAAGCTCACCACTTGCACACATCTCCCAACTGAAACTACAGGAGACAGACACATTGACCTGTGCAAATATATCGGCGATTGCTGGTTGTTAGGCTGATGGTGGCCAGTTGGAAAATTTAAGGCCAGCAGCCAACTCTAGTTAAAACCACATAAAGACTGGGCATTTTTTGCTTGAAAATAATGATTTTAATGCAGATTAGTTATCTGTCCATGTAATGACTGATTGACTGATTTATAAATCATTTGTTTCAGGTCCTCTCTATGGCTTTGGGTGTGATGAATGACAAAATCTGTGGCTCAATTCCATACAAAACCATGGTGTCATGATGTGATATGTGCTCAGTACAGGAAAAATACCCAGTCAGTGTCTGAGAATGTGTCTTAGATTTTTACATTTCCTTCCTTTAAATGTCACTCAGTTTCAATAAAAGTATAAAACTTGAGACTTCAGCACTTCCCTGACCCATTTAATGTGAATTCTCAACAGAATAGCAGAAATCAAAAGATGTGCTTGACAATATGACACAAATAAAGAAACAGACAACATGTCTCAGTTCAACGACCAAAGCACTGCACTGATCAACAAATTCAGCACACAAGACAAGTGAATTCACTTTGAACATTATGGCACGTTGGTGTGACACAAAACGAGATGTGATATGACACATGATACCATACCGCTCATTGTTCTACTCATATCTATAACAGTAACCTTTTCATACAGATTCATAAAAGCCTTGCGTGTAAAAGGGTGCTCCCCATCTACTTTGTCCAGTATTACTCAACACAAAAACCTGGTCAGAGATTAGCAAACCTGCTGAGACTATATAGCGTGGGAGTGAGGAAGAGAGTGAAGTCAACCGGTGCTGTCGAGATACAGGCCTGGAGGGAAACCTCACCAGGATGTAAGAGCTAACTCTCATAAAACATATTCATATTGAGGCTTCTCAGGGTTGCAGGATCTCACACTTCTGATTGTGCTCCCCTGGGCCCATCTAATTCAATATAATTCAAGAGGAAAGAAAATACTGCAGCAAACCTACTTCAGGGTGGGAAATAACCCAGGAGTCGACAGCATTCAATCCACCACAATTGAGCAGAAATCAGCTACCACTTAGAGGTTAAATTCTGTTGAAATAGTGAAATGGCAAATGTGGCTTTTAAATATTGATGCAGACCATGTGTATGTATGTGCAATATTAGCAGTGTAAGGACAAGCTAATGAAGCCAATTTAGATAACTGCAATAAAAGAATTGTTACTTTTTTATTGTGGTATGTTGTTTTGCTTTCTGCCTCCCTTGGAATGATAACATGTCCGGAGTATGTCAGACGAACTTCTGACACATTCCCAGAAGCAGCTCAATATTTGTGGACACAAGGATTTTTGAGACATTCACGCCACATATTTTTCCACTGGATGCTGTTGCTACATAACACCAATCAGCCTCAGCAACATTCCTGTGGTCATGGCTACGTTGAACATATACAGTTACAGCTGGGTTGAGCTTCAAAAGCACTGTGTGTCTCATCAGCTGAGCCAGCAAATGACACATCTTGAGTAGGTGCTATCCAGTGGCAGACTGCAAGTGGACGTCTATGTAGCTTTTTTTTCCTGCTTTGTTAAAAATGACAGACCAGAGACACGAGACAAACTGGACTGACACAAGTTACCATTCCTATGCAATCTGCTTAGATGTAGAACAAAAAGTCAATAGTACAATACTTTAGCCAGAATACCGATATGGATAGTGTGATGTTATTTTAGGGAATGACTATTTGTGCTTTCAGAGTATCTTTACAGAAAAACAAGAACAACAAAGCAGTGTTTATTTAACTCAGCAAGAGCAGTATATAATGTAGTTTTTAAGACCAGGATGACAGAACACTGTGGAGTTTTCTGGTAAACAAGCAAAAAATATATTGACATTCAATTATACACAAAACAGCGCATATATCCTTGAGGTCTAACGAACAAATGCATTTCGTCTACATACAACAGTTGCAAAGTTTCTAAATATTCTGCAACCCGTGTTGTCCATTTGCTTGCAGTCTTTTTTTCCACTGCTTCTTCTGAAGCAGTGGTTACATTTCTTGGCATATTAAGTCACCTGTAGGTCAACTGAATAATATGAAACTATTGGCAAGATTGTGTCTCACGTCACCCATGTGCATGTGTATTCGCATCCTTGTCCATTCATAGCGCTACTAGTGGCCAAAAACTTCACAACAGCACCTTTGGCCTATACAGAATTATTACTATAACAAAAGTCAGAAAATATTTATCCATACATCACATTATTAATACAGTACAGCGGCCAGTTCTTAGGCAACTCTTATTAGGAACTGATGGTCCTGCACACACCCTCTGCAGGTATTTTTTCTGATCATATCTCTGCTCAGATTAAGGTAATCAGACAATGCTGGGCAGTGAGTTTCTATCAGCTGTAGTGGTCACGATTCAATTTGACTTTCAATCTTACGGTCACAATTAAATTCGATTTCAACATTTTTTTTAGCACTGACAGTCTTGCCATTGTTAGACGATGAGTCTTGTAGAGCTCAACAGATCACTTGTTTTATACCCTGACAACTGACATTTATATTTTCAAATTCTTTAAACGGATCCATGTGTGATAGAAGTACCCGTAAGCTACACTGTGTCGTCTTTGAAGTGGTGTTTTTGTCTTCAAACACATGCCGGATGCCACAAGTATGTGGGAGTGGAGAGGGAAAAAAAAATACTCGGAGCAGATTATGCCTTTAATTTCTGTTATTGAATGTGAATGCTCATTTCAATCGATTTTTCAATTTAATATTGAAAATGTAACACCCCGAAAGAGCAACCTGTTGTGGAGATAATGTGGTATTTTCATTTAATCTTTGACAGCTTTTAAGTGTCTTAAGACAGTGAAGTAGGGCTGTCCTCAAAATTTTGATGATTTGAGTCATCACTTGAACTCGAGAAGAACCAAAGTTGATCGCATTTTGTCATTTGTCGTTTTTTAACTGCGTCATTTTTCTGTACACAGAGCAATCCAGAAGCAACAGCATGGCGGGCTGTAAAATCACCACAAATTATCTAAATCACCATAAACCACAAAATAAAACAATGATGGAAGCAGAGACAGGTGATAGAAACAGAGGGCAGGGTAAAGCCAGATCGTGAGGCAGGGCACCGGCTGCTCTGACGCTCTGGTGATGACTGTCAGTGAGGTTTGGCAAACCACTTTTTAACCCACTGCAGTAGTTTAATTTCATGTCACAGATGATAAAGAGAGGCACTGAAATGTAGCGGGGGTTAAAACATGAGACATATGTATTGTGCACACCCACCCTCACTCCTGAGAAGAGGTCTAAATCAACCAGAAAAGGCGAAATCACCTGTGTGCAGAGCCGTTACTCAACCATTTTCTTCGTCAAAGTAAATTAATGTGTGTTCAGTTTAAAGGCAAACAAAGCCTGCAAGATAAGAACCCACAACAACTTGTTATCCTGTTAAGTACACTGCTTTCAGATTTCTCCCTTAAGACAGATTGGACAGAAATAGGTTACAGACCATGTCACATGGTTGCCCATAGTCACTACATTCTCAGAAAAGTAATCTCCTTTTGGGACTCAAACCTGTGACCTTTCTGAGCCTAATAAGGGTTAAAAATGATGGCAACTGACAGAGAGGACTGCGCTGATTTGTCGCCCACTGCTGACTGCAGGCTCCAGTGACACAGTTTGCAGTTGTTGACACCAGATAGGGCAGATTGTAAAATGAGTCTGTGGCTGTAAATGGCAGAGGTGGCACAGTGTGGAAACACTAGCCTGTACCTGTCTCCCTCAGTGCATGACTGGGAATGAAGCGGCCAGGAAGGACGAGGGAATGCACAGTAGTGTCTGTGTTTATGTAAAAAGAGCAAACCCATTTAGGATACTAGATATATCAAAATACAAATAAAAACAAATATAACCTATATACAATATAACCTTTGCTCTCAAAAGAGCATTTTTTTGGCCAAAAGAAGAAAATCTGTCTGTAGCTGCAAATATTAAATGATCTATCTTCCTCCGAGACTTTTCTTTTTTGGATTTGGCATTCATAGCTAGCCTAGGGAGACTCAAGACTAGCCACAAGCAAAATGTAGTGGAAAATATGGGGAGCTGTAGAGCTTTAGGCTATGATGCACATTTTAGTTGACAAAATGTTCAAGCATTATTTAGTATTTGTGTACAGGCAACACATTTTTACAATTGGAGAATGTAAAATCCACTTTATGCCTACAACAATGACAAATGAAAATTTAAATGTTAAAAAAAAAACAACTGTTATTCATTTCTAAATAATTTTTTGTCAAAGCCACAGATAGCCCCTGGAGAGGGGCCAAAGAGCTGCATGTGGATTCACAGCTGCAGTTGCTGATGCCTGATTTAGATGGTCTCACAAGTCACTGGTGTAGCCATGAGGGCTACAAGTATTTATAATGTTCAATTTCAATCAAGTAGTCTACAAAGTCTCATCCAAAACCAACACATATCTACATTACATTTTCACTCCTTAATATTCGTCTAATAAAAAATAAATAATCCTTTAAATGACTATGCAGAGCCATTTATTGACATGCAGATGACAGACTGAATAAGGATAATTCTACAATTTTCATTATTTGTTTTGGTTATTATGAGTTGCATAATTCTCATTCTTATTAAGATTTTAATCATTTATATATTTTTAACTAGTATTTTACCTAAATACATGTACAGTGTGGACTGGCTTTAATGTATTTGTGTGTCTTCATGGAATTTTCCGTATATTAATGGCATTAATGTTCATCAGTTAATGTGTTATGTATTGTATGTTAAGTGTGGACCCTAGGAAGTTTAGCTGATGCCATGGCAATCAGGGGATCCTTTAAATAAAAGAAATAACCAACCAACAGTCAAAATACCATGGAGTTTAAAAACAGCACAACCCTCCTATTCAAGAAGCTGCATCCAGCAAATATTTGTTATTTACTTGTAAAAGACTATAAGATTTTTTTGGTTATCAACTAATCACCTTATGGTAGTAGCTACATGTTATAGTAGCCTGTAAGTAAATAAGTAAGTGAATGAAGTTAACTTGCAGGCAACTTTAATGCCCCACTTCCTCAATCATTACCTGAGACATTGATTGAGGTGCCTGCATCGATGATTCCACTGTTTGGCCGAACGCAGTACCGGCGTGGTGCTGTCGTCTTAACCTTGAAACACACATTCCTGTCTGTTGGGTTGGAGAGCTTGAGATTTGTAGTGACCACGTCTGAGAATGGACCTGTGAAGAAGGAAAATAAGATGGACACTTAGAAACTCTGTATTTGACAAGAATGACTTTGAGTGCTTCAGGAGAACATGAAGTTCTCTTTGACAAATTATACTTTTTTTTTAAACATTATACAACATCCTCCAGGGACTGCAATCTTCTATTCAACAGAAATTAAAAAAATAAATATAAAGGATCATCAAAGAGACAAAGAATATAAAAAAGGCAAAGACAAAACTTTCAACTGCACAAGTCTTATTAAATGGCAACAAATCATAGGAACATCAATTCAAACTGGACAGAGATCCATTTTAATTTTGATCATGGCCAAAAAGACGTATGATCTCACTCACCACACACATTAATTTCAAAATACTATTCGTCAGTTAAATTGTTTAAATGCCAAATGGTTGGAGAAAATGACACATGTACACAGAAAGACTGATGGAGAATAAAACTGCCACTGGCATATAAGCTCAAAGAAGCTTGTAATGTGTTTGAACTGAGCCGTCAGAGTGACATAATCACAGTAAATGAGTGTCTCTTAGTCAGCTGATCAAAATACATCAGAATGCAAATCCATCATCCTCTGCTGCAGAAAAAAGCACCAGTTTGCATTAAAAAAAAAAAACCTGACAAACACAAAAATAAACAGAAAAGCTCAATCAGACACAGCTTGTTATATAAAATGAATATACTATGTCTTTACACTGACATATCAAAAAGGAAAGTAGAATGGGAGCTTCATTTGATTTAGTAGGTGTGTGGAAATTGTAATTACATATATCATCGTTAATATGGAAACACTGTTACAGCAGAAGTTTTGCCAAATATTTAGCACTGACACAGTAACACTGTATATACACAGCAGAAACAGGCTGATCTGAGCTTTTTTCAACCCATGGGAATGTTAAATAAATTAGATAACTAAAATGCCAGTGGGTAAAGCCAATTAAAAATATATGACATGTATGTTAACACATTTAAATGTGGTCTATCAAAGCCTAACTGAATGTGACTTTAATTATAACAAATTCAATCTACTGCACAGAATTTGGACCTTCTGCTGCATATTTTCTTTATATGACCTGACATTTAGATAAACAGTTTTACTGCCAATGCAACTAATGCAGCTTTTTAATATGTTTGACTGGAAGTTGTCCTCAAGATAAATAATTCCAGTCTGTTTCTCACATTACACCCCAAAATATTGCTTCTCAGTAACACACTGTGGTGAGAATTAAACTGTAAATATGTCAAGGATGCAAACTAAGCCATCTGTTTTTTCATTTTCTTTTTTATGTTACTATCTAGATTGATGTTGACTACTGATATCTCCTCTGTCCTTCTGATTAAGAAAATCAACTCTAACATCAATTTACAAGAGTAAACTGGATGTACAAATCTATAAATCACAGGCTTCTATCATGATCACAGAAGATGCAGTTTAGCTTCAACTAATTACAGCTATCATTGTAGATGCAGGCCACATCTCTCTGAGGCTCTCACGAGGCCAGATGCATTAGGCTGCACAGATTTGTCAATAAAGCACAAAAAGCCTGAACAACAAAAAGTCACAGCGAAAAAAACCTGCTGTTATCTAAAAGGTGAGTGAAGGTTAAGTGAGTTATCCATCTAAACTGTAGAACTAGATTGGAAGTGTTTTTATAGGGCAAGTCAAACTAACTTTTTTCATGTTACTTTTAAAATGGTATTTTGTCTCTGTTCTTTCTTGCACATGTATCAACTACTGGTATTTTAATTATCAAGTAAATTGGCTAGCCTAATTTAATTTTGTTTAATTCTTTCTCAAACCTGGGAAAGTCTATGTTCTGACACATTTTCCTTTGGTCTTAACCTCATTAAAAATCCCGGGTGGACAGAAGCTACGTCCAATTAGTGTCTCATAATTTCTATTGGTTATGAAATTATATGGTGGTCAGGGTACGGCTCGACCTTGGGTAATGTCTGAGGTTGAGGGAGTAAAGAAAAATGAGAACACGAAGAAAGGGAAAGGTAGGAGAGGCATGGGAATAACCAACCAAGTTCACATTGCTATGTGAAATCACCCCGTTTAGCCCTCAGGGTTTCCGACAGGTACTGCAAGGTCGGCGGCCCGCCAGGCCCTTAAAAAATGTATTTTTAAGATGTTTTTTAAACTATAATCATTATATGTGTGATACAAGTAGCAAAACCCTTTATGGTATAACTCAGTGCGTAGGTTGTGTGCATTACTGAGTGTGTGCTCAAGAGATACAGAGAGCGTGTGTCATGTTTTAAGTTCCAGTGTTGGTGAAGGGGGTTAACGTCTAAGTTAGCAACAACTTCAGCCAAGGATCACTTAAGTTGGAGTAACTAGGGGAGATATTGGCCAGGATGGGAGAGTTATGTCTGTGATCACACAGAAAACACTAGAAATCCCTTACTCCTTGATTCCAATGGGCATGTTGCGTCCACACCACAGTTCTGCTCCATCCTCCACACAGCTGTACACCTCACCAGCAGGATTTCAGACGCCCAGTGTTTTACCTGCTTCTACCATGGATCAGTAGGCTATGTAGTTACATAGCTCCTTTTTTATCTGTTTTTATGATTGCAAGTCTGCACGTTTTTTTATTTTCAAAACTGACGAGATTCTCTATGCTGCTTCTGTGCCTGACTTTTTCATAAGTTAATAGCCAACCCTTTAATTTATCTTAAATGTCCATACTGCTACAGTGATCAAACAAGTGGGATGTCTTGATACAGCTAAAAAAGATCAGCCACTGGAGGGAACTCCTCTTTTGCATTGTGGAAATACTAGACTATATTTTAAATAATACAGGAGGCCAGGCACACCTATTTATATATATATATATATATATATATACATGTCTTATTTCTTTGTAACAAAATATTCTCAGTATCAACAGCAAACTTCTATGAACTTATGTTCTAAGCTGTAATACTACAGCCTCACCAATGTCAGAGCAAGAAGATACATCAGTCACTTGTGATTGGTGAAAATCAAACCTTCGCCCATGAAAAAGATCTAATAAGAAGATAATATTGAAGGTGGGAAGGTAAAATAGGCAGTAATTCAGTCTAAACATTCAGTCTCTGGATTGAATGATCCCATAATGTTTGTCATTAGTGGTGGACTAATTTTCAAAACCAGTGGCTTCAGATTAGTCTAACAAATCCAACTGAAATATCATTTCTTTTGATTTCAGTATGCAGCCTGATGTGTTAATGTTAGCAGGTTTCTGTTTGGGAACTAATCTAATCAGCAGCAACTGATGTCTGTGATTTCGGGCATATTTTTCTGTCACAGTTTTCCTGGCTCTGGCACAGAATGACGACATCCCCATTCTTAACCCCCAACAGAGATCTGATTGGCTCGTTTGTTTTGGGAAACGGCCACAACACCAGACCTACTTGAATTGCTGAAAAAAATATATGATGTGGGCAGCAGTTCAGAGGTCCAGAGGCAGCGGCAGATTCATAAGTAGAGTTATTGCACTCACATTCAATACACACCACCACAGGAGCAAGCAGCAACTAACACTTTGATTCATCCTAGAATGACGAATGAAGTGATTGAATTTCCACTTCGGTTAAGGTTTTCTTTTCATTTGAGTGGTAATGACATTAACAGAAAAGCAAAATCTGTTGGATATGAGAGCTCTTGCATGAGTACAGTAAGTAAAGTACCAACACGTGCAAACCTAATCTGGCTAATGTACTGACCCTGGAGAAAGTCCAGAGTCTAATGAGTCTTCTTTGATATTATCGGCACATTACACACATTGTAGTGCAACACTCACTGGTATCCCAGTTTAATTCCAACAAATCTCATTCTATGTATTTCCCAAGTGCTCCCTCAGAAAACCACAATGTTACATGCCATTAATTTATTCCTGTTATTTCTGGCAACAGTTGCCTTATTGACAGGACAGTCCATAGCAAAATGTATCCAGATCGCTAACTGGCAACGGTTAGTCACTCCTGTATTTTTCCAGTACCTCTAGTGAGAGCAGCCGGGCTAATTCATAGTCAAGTGAGGGGCAGTGACGAATGAATGTATGACTTCCCAAACGTAGCGAATACAGTGCCAACACCTCACACTTTACATCAGTCACACTTACGGAAACTAAGTTTCATTCTGGAGCTTTACAGTATCGTTAAAAACCACATAAAACAAATATTATTCAGAAATGATTTTATGTCTATGAAGGAGGTCCAAATTTACTGGTCACTTTGCTGTTGCATATTAAGATCTGTTATCATAGAGATCATAGACATCTGTATTGGTTGATTTGGGTTTTGAGTAAAGCTGCAACAATTAGTCGATTAATAACTTGTCAACTAGGGCTGCACAATCTAAATACTATCAAAATTGCAATAAGGCTAAACTCCTGTAGTGCTGTAGAGACGTCCTGGCCTAAAAATTTTGTTCTCCAGATGTTAGAAAATATGGTTGTTTGACGACATCATATTACATATGTGACAATATTGAGTAAATAGTCCACTGCCTCTAAAACATACTGCATGCTCTTAATCCTTTCCTTTCTTTTTGCTCTTGCTTTGTCTCCCTCCCTGAATGCTCCCCACAGATACACACTGACGTGACGAAACAAAACACACAACATGCAAAAGATAAAAATTAATTTTACTGATAACATATTTTTTTAAATTTGGTCTTAACGTCATATGCCCTAGTTGTGGACAAAACAAGACATTTGAGCACGTCATCTTGGGCTTTGGGAAAGACTGATCTACATAATTCAATATTTTCTGACATATTATAGACCAAACAACTAATCAGCTGAGAAAAGCATAGACAGATTAATCAGCTTGTTGCAGCCCTAGTTTTGAGACATTGATCATCTGATGGTGTTTTTCAAGCTGCTGAACCAATGGAAATATTTTTAAGAAAAACACAACTCATGACTTCATAAAAGTTTTGACAGTGAACCAAGTGTTTGTTGACCAACTTCTAGTTATGCAAATAACATTTTAACTTGTGGTTTTACTCTACCATTACAACCCCCAAAGCTAAGCTGAGCCAAGTTTTCTAATCAAATTTAGTTTTCCAATAAAATAACAAATTAGGCCACCACAGTAGCTATTATAGTTAGAAAAACCCTTGGAGTTGAGAGAGGCACACGTACTGTGCATGAAAATATGGAGCTAGTTCAGAATTAGCACATACACCAGATTCAAGATAAAGTTTCAGCTCAGCAAACATCCAGAGCAACTGACACTTCCCTTCGCCTTTGAGCAAAGACAGAGAGGAAATTCAGACCCTCACAAGCTTGGCTCGACTTCTAAAGGCTTTTAATGAAAGGGACTCACGCCACCGACTACTGTACACCTGATCTACTACTTCCTGAAAGTTTCTCGGGACAGCATCCAACTCATGAAAACCACAAACTGCAGTTAAAAACTATTATGAAGAGCTGATATTTGAAGCTGTCGTTTTTCAAGGTTAGATTTTATAAATAGCAGACAAAAAGTGAGAAGCCAGATTTTTGTGAAGACTTGTTAATATTACCCCTTACAAAGACCAGTCCTTAACACTTAAGAGTGTTTGGCCCACAGATGGTCTGAGCCTCAGGCTAACAAGTTGCTCCTAACAGACGTACTCTCTATTCCTTAAAGTTTCACCCTGAGTGCCTACATATTGGAGTACTGGCATGTGATTTGTGGTATTGTCTAGTATACTGACAAGGGACAAAGTTCCTTCTGTCTGAATAACACTCCTGCATCAACACATTTGAGTAGACACTTGATATAGGTCTATGTGTAACATATTTGTTCTGATTGGTTGGCATGTGTGGACCATCTCATTACCTCAGTTCTAAATCAGAGCAAGGTATATTAAACTACAAGTAACCATAGCAACAGAGCATCTGCTTCATGCTAAGTTACCAGTTAAAGGATAAAGCTGGCAATTTTCTATTTTTTTATAGCTTATTCCCCCAAACCAATTTAGAACCTATAAATAAGCCACTGTTACACTGAATGGCATGTTCCTTTATTACAATGAACATAGTACATTTTGAGTCAATCCCACATAGTTCAGGTCCTATAAATACTCACAATTGCATTAATCTATGAATGAAAATAGCCCCAATAAGGCATAGGGATCTAGGGATGTCACAGTTTGGTTTGATCTGCCTTGTTAGTCTAGAAACGGCAGTAGCCCCATTTGACAGTATTTTATTTGGCAGAGACATTTGTTGAATCAGGACAGGTTGAATACAGCAGCCCTTTTCAAACAAGAGCATTTTGTTTGTTTGTTTAAATTGTTTGTGTTTCATAAATTAATGTTTCACATAACAAATGTACTGCTAGAATTGTTGCTAGAAAAAGATGTGTGTTTTGTATCTTATTACTGATTAATTAATTATAGACTGTAAGCATGTTTAACTATTGGTTAAGGAAAACACACAAAATTTACAACCCCAGCTCTAACATTACCAAAACCAAGATATATGTGTTCAGTAAGAAATAAAGGGCTCGAGGCTGATGCTGCAGACAGGGTAGGCAATTTGAAAAAGTATTGAGACACAGATTAACACTTAGTTCCTTTTGGGTCTTTTCCTGCAATTTGTTGACAATAAGAAAAATGTAGAATAATGGTGGTCTTATTTTGATTTCTCACAGGTGAACACAAAGGCTGGGTGATACGGATAAAATCAAATATGTTATTTTCGACAAAATACTCTGATATAAATATTGCAACAATATTGTAGGGATGACCAGGAAATGAGATCACTTAAGCCATATCACAATATAACAATATCCAAAATCTCATATCACAAAATCGATACAGTATTGATATATTGCCCTGCCTTGATTGATAATGATTCGGTACAGTGGATTACAATATACTCTGAGGTGTCTTACTGTGTAAATAAGAGTGGAGTAAACTGACATTTTACACCTCTGCTTTGTTCATTATTTCCACATATCAGGGCACCTTGTTCAATACTATTGCTCATACAATTTACTGGCTCACCATGTCAGCGTCCTCTGATCAGCCACACAGGCAGCTAAAGCATGACAACACCTTAACATGATGAATAAATGTATAACAGAGCTATTCAACTGGCTGCCCATGGGCCGAATATGGCCTTTAAGTATATTATTGTGATTTTATTTAAATAACCTACTAACAATCTCAGGTTATGGGTGTTTACATTGTTTATTAGAAGATCATAATTTTGTTAGTAGGCTGATCAGCCCATTCATTAGTTATGTCTTTTATTAAACACAGAGACACTTATTATTTAAAAAAGTTTTAACTCAGCCTGTTAAACCAAGAGAAGACAGAAAGAGAGACAAACTGAATGAAAAAAAGACGTTAAATGAAACACTGTGTTTATTAAAACATCAAACTACTACTAATCTAGGATTACAAGGGTGCATTATTTTTCCTGTACTTTTGTACATTATGTTCCTTTTCCAAATGTGAACACTAATAAAATGGAGGAAAAAAATAAAAAGGTTACATTGTTTTACACATTCAGATTCCTAACTTTACAGGTCAGACATAAGAGCTGTAACACCCGACCTGATATACAATGTGCCATTACACTATAATCAAAGTAAATAACACAAATAAGGTTATGTCTTAGCTGGGACTGCAACTATTGATTATTTTCATTATAGATTAATCTGTCCATTATTTTCTAAATTAATCAATTAGCTGTTTGGTCGATAAAATGTCAGAAAAAGGTGAAATGTTGATCAGTGTTTCCCAAAACCCTGTCTTGTTTTACTGATATCCCAAAGATATTCAGTTTACTGTCATAGAGGAGTAAAGAAAGCAGAAAATATTATCAACTAATAATTGCAACTCTAGTCTTAGCTGCACAAGATCCTCAGCTATATATTCCTTTAAACTGACAGTTCACATAGAAACACAGTATCACCAACTTGTAGGGCTGCACAATTAATCACAATAAAATTGCAATATGGCCAAGTGCAATATCCAAATAACAGACCCAGAACCAAATCACAATTTTTGAAAAAGGAAAAATGTATGCGCAAACAGTATTATAATGAAGTACTGTAGTGCTGCATAGATGACCTAGTCTAAAAATCTTGTTCTCCAGATAAAAGAAAACATGTTTGTTTGGTACAGACCTCAATAAATATCACATTATCACGATTTTAATAGTTTTGTTTCAGTGAACATGAAAATTGATATACAAAACTGATCATTTCCATTAATTGTATTACATATCACAATCACAATTTCAATCAAAACAATTGCAATATGACTTTTTTGCTAAATCATGCAGCCCTACCAACTTCGCATCTTATCCATACTGTGATCTATCAGTTTGGCATGATTTGATGAAACTCACTGACTTTTGGGGTTAACAGTGGTTATATGTTTTTTGGTGTTGCTGATTCTGTTAAGTGTACTGTTTGGGGTGCTTTGAGCATCGTAAACTAAATACCACTGTATTTGAGAGAGACCAATAGGTGATATATCCAAACCTCACTACCGAAGAGAAAAAGTTTGGCTGTATTTTGAGCCTAACAACCCTTTGAACAATTAAAAAAAATGTATGACACTATTCAGCATCTTACTCGAGAGTACAAAGGTGCCTTATTTCAAACTGTGGCAGGATTTCTACAATCTGTTGCTAAATACAATAGTACCATATGTGTTTATGTAACATTATTTGGGCCTAAAGCAACGTGACATCTTGCAGCCAAATGCCGACCTGGACTAAGATGTCTCTCAGCGATAGTAAAGCCCAAATGATGAGGACGGTGGGCATGTTGATGACCCGTAACTAAAGGCATACTGAGTGGCAGAGGTTGCCCAGTTATTTTGTCCTGTGAGCTGTCAAGTTATTAAATGACAGCTGGCTGGCCAACAGAGCGAGACAGCCAATCAGAGAGCGAGCTGCTGTTAGCTAGCTAAACATGCTAAGGATGTTGCAGCTTCATGTGCAACGAAAGGTTGTAAAGTTAAAAGGCGTGTTTACACTGTCGCATAGTCACTATGACTGTTTATTTCCCGGTGGACGTACGTTTCGTGTCTGGCGCTTTGTAGAGTGATTTATAGCAGCTGCTGCATCAGAAATGTGTGACACGGCCTGCCTAGCTTAGCCCTGGAGGCTAATCCAGCTAGCCAACAAGCTAGCTAGCTGCCGTGCTGTCAGTTGACCTGCCGTCCTTTCAGAGAAGCCTTTATCTTTCCACACGAGGGCTATAATACCAAAATGTGCAGTGTGGCTTCTCTCTTTGGTTACCGTAGCACTGCCCCCCCCCCCCCCTCCTTCTAACCCTGCTAGCTGAGGCAGCTCCCCCCTCCCCGGCCAGGCCCTCCCTCCCCTCTCTTACCTCTGAATTTCAGTTCGTGCTGAGGCTCCAAGAGCAGAACCTGTTCCGGCCTGGCCATATCCCAACAGCTGGAGCGGGGTTATCGCGCTGCAACCAGTTCCTGTCGGCTACCCCCGTGTTAGGATGCTGTTGAGTGGTGCAACGTCAGTAGAGGTATTTTATCAATGAATTAGCTGTGGATATATATCCAGGCTGTCCCCCCCGGTCACTGGTGCTACTCGAGCTACTAACGGCTGTTGTGATGCAGCAGGAAGGGACTGAGAGACAGCCCGGTGACGTCACTGCCTCTGCATAGCCACCCAGCGGGGAGGGTGACAGCCGGCAGGGTGAGGATGGGTGATGCCAGGGTGCACCCAGGGATAGTGGGGCCACCACCTCCTCGCTGTCTCTTTAGGAAACCTCGACCGAGTGAAAAGGCAAAAAGTTCAGCATCTAAATTTACTAGTTATCATCATTCTGCCTGTACAAATTTTGAATAATCTTTTTCTTGATCTTTAAAGAATATTGTTCTGGTCAGTTTATTACATTACATCATAACACCTCGTTTATGTAAAGGTTTTAGTACAATACCTTCTGGTGGGCTATGGGGCTGGGCAATATATCAATATTATATTAATATTATTAAATGGCTTTGTTAAATACTCAATTCTGATTGGTCAGTTACAGCATTCTAAGGTCTGTTATTTCTGTATAGCAGACTGTTGTTATGAGGAACAGACTGTTGCTATGGACACAGTTCTGATCAAAGACTCTGGAGGAGCAATAAAATCATTGTTAAATCACTAAAATCATTTTAAAATTAACATTTTGTGTCACTTAAATGTGTGCCAAATATATTTTTTTTGTCAGTAACCATGTAATAAGTGGGATAATGTACAGCGAGCAGAACGTTATTGTGAAATAAACCTCTTCAGAATTCACTGTACATTGTACAATGTAGGCCTACATCATGATTTTGGATATTGTTATAGTGTGATATGGCAAGAATTGGCTTTTCCTGATTTTAAAGGCTGCATTACAGTAAAAGGAAGTAATTTGCTGAACTTACTAGACTGTTGTAGCTGTCTTTTATTTATTTGCCTTTGCCTAATATTATATTATTATATGTATTATAACATGGTAACTTATATTTTTATAATGTTGGATTAGAACAATATAAGTTATCACGTTATAACATTAAACTTTAATTGTTATAATAAAATAAATAGTACATTTTCATAAGAAGAAAAGTTTTTTGTTAGAATAGAATAGAAAAGAGACAAAAATGTTTTAACATGAAACATTAAAACCATATTAATTGTCATGTTATAACATGAAACTTTTCACGTAATGACAAGATAAATGGTATGTAAGTAATGATGTCATTGCAAATCATTACATGGCCTTGTTAAGTACTTGATTCTGATTGGTCAATTACAGCATTATAAGATTTATGATTTCTATATAGCAGACCGTTGCTATGAATAACAGACCATTGCTATGGACGGAGTTCTGATTTTATCAACAGCCTTACTGATTAACATTTTATGTATAGCTAATATTGGACAAATACTAATCAACAGCTTAGAAGATAACACAAATTTGAATTCAAAACACATTCATATTTTTTTAATGTTATTTAGATGCATTTCACATTCATGAATGCAAATATACAGGTAAAAAGCATGTAAATTAAATTAAACACAAAGGAGTTAAAAAAAAATACATTAACTCAATTTGTTTTTCTATTCATCCAAATGCTGTAAAATTATTAAGACTTTTAGGTGCAGTATGAATCCTCTCACTGTGGAATTTCTTATATAAAATAGCAGCACAAACACAGGTGTAAGTGATAAAAGTAATGATGGCCCAATTCCAATTAAATAGATCAATGAGCCTGTATGCACACCTGAGCATCTAAATGCAGCCAAGCTTAGTGTTATTAGTTACACCTGGGTTTGACAGTTTAAGTTATAGCAACAGCATCAAATAGGACATTATGAAACACACCCATGGTCTCCTGGTTATAAAGCAGCTCATTGTCAAAATCATGTATTTGGAACTACACCAGTGTGTCAGTGTACCTTTAATTAATTTCATTAATCAATTTATTTTTCACCTGTCAAGTTAGCTTTCATTCTTAATTTTATTCTCCTTATTTACACAGGCTCCCATGGTATTCTCACATTATCATGTAGTGCTTCATTAAAACAGTGATACCCCAAAGAAAAATTAGCCCTTATTTGGGGAGACTGGGGGCAAGTGTAACAGGGGGCACTGAAGAAAAACAGATTTTGAGATATTAAAGTTCCTTTTGGTTGTACAGTGGTTTTTTCCTCTGCTGTCTAATATTTGTTATACTTCTTGCACCTCCATTCCATTTACTCACATCTGACAGCTAACCCTAACTCCAACAATTTCTGTGAGCAGAGCACTGTAGCACTTTATGTCTTTGGTTTCGTTGTGTCTCTCAATCCATCTTAGCACAACTCCAACAAGAAACCCTGCTCTGGTCTTTGCATTGCTGCACTTTCATCTTAATAACTCATCCCTGACAATTCATCTTGCCCAATGGTATTTAATTGCACCGCACATAATGGTTTTGTCGTGTATAACTGTCCATCTGTTGTATTTGTCTCGGTAGTATTGTATTGATTGTCTCTCTTTTAGTGTCATATTGATATGGTGTATTCTTACTTCAAATTTGATCTCTCCTATGTCCCTGTTTTTTTTGTTTTTTTTGTTTTCTTTTTTTAATGTATTATGACCCTTGTATGTCTTAATGGCTTTTAACACCATGCCGGAGGACTACGGTTGGAAACTAGCCTTTGGCTAACACTGGCACATTTACAGAAATGTATGATGAATGTGCACTGTCCTCTTTAAATAAATAAAAAAAATAAAAAAAATTTAGGTGGCTATTAATTAAAAGTTACATAAATTTTATCTCATGGTTATTGGTTAAAAATTCACATGAACAAACTATGCTAATGTAGGTATAGTGCTAGCTAGCATACAAGATTTTATCATGGCTGGAAGATCAGAGGCAATATTAACACTGTGTTGCAGTTGCCCCTGAGCTACTTGGCCCAGTGTAAGCACCTTATTTGTCTGTGTTTACATACCTTTTGAAAACAAACATAATTCACTAAATTTGATTATAAAATTACTTTTAACTCAATTCAGATCATTAAAATCTGGTTACCACTGCAATAGTTGCCTAATCCTCTCCAAAGATAGACACAGACGTTTGGTTTGAATGCATACGATTCCTGACATCTAAAAGAATTTGAACCATATACAACAAAAAATTTTAAGTAACATTATTAGATACTATAGCAGTAATGTAATTACTTTGAAGTCTGGTTTTAATATAACTTATTTTTTCAGTCTTACAATTCCCCCCAACCACTGTGAGTAGCAATTTTAACAATGATGTCTTGCATAAAGTTTAATATTATAGTTTTTTCCTTATTAGTGAAAATATATCTATTGTATTATTAATTAGTGCGCATATATACATTAAGTATAAGTCAAGTAATCTGTGAGTTATGAAGGACAATGTAAAAAACTTTACACTTGCACCTGGTCTCCCCTAGAGTTGTAATAATTCACAGCAATATTTTTCTTTTTCTTTCTTTTTTTAAAGATTTTCTTGCGGGGCTTTTTACCTTTATTTCACAGTGAAAGCTGAAGATATGACAGGAAAGATGGTAGAGAAAGAAGGGAAGCCATGCAGCAAAGGGGCCACAGGCAGGAGTCAAGCCAGTGGCCCCTGCAGAGGACTAATAGCCTCAGTACATGGGGCGCACACTCCATCAACTGAGCTACAGGGCCCCCCATTACAGCTGTATTTTCATATTTCCCTTTAACCGCATAGTTTCAAACATGTGTTAGAAACAAAGTTGTAATTGGAACAACAAAAATGCACAAACTGTTCAAACGCTGGATAATTTTAGCTGTAAACCCACAGGGGGTTTAGTCGGGGATACATGGGGAAGTTGTCAAATAAGTGTTCTGCCCCCTCAGCACTATTCAAAGTGCAGTGAAAAGCCCTCTGCCAGTCAAACACGCATCTCAAGTGTCATATTCATATATATAGCCAGGCGGCTGGCTGCCAACTGAACACACAACCAATCACTAACAACATTGTCACTGTATCCTCCAAGGAACAAGTTAATGCACACACATCTTTTAGGCCCGACACAAGGGAGCGAGAAACTTCACACACTCTGCATGTAGGACAGACGCACTCACACACAACAGGAGGGGAAAAGGTATTTTTGTCAATCTTTTATTAGTAAACAAATTGACAATTCCCTTTTTACACATTTGGAAATACACTGCAAACAAGTGTTTTCAGGCATTTTGTTACAATCAATATGAAACATAGTAAAAAGCTAAATATGGTAACTACAATGCTGATGGAATTACTGCAAATGGTGTACACATCTATTGTGGTCACACAACTGGCTTAGAATAGAATATAGTAATTGATTTGTGTGCAATTTGATGGTATATATCTACACTGAAAAATATACATAATATAGATTAATCACATTCCCAGGGCCAGCCCAAGACTTATTTGTATTTTTCAATGCAGAACTCGAGTACAGGTTCTATCCATCATGCCTCCTGTTTTTAAATGAGGGAAAAACAAGTGTGTCATTATCAAACTTCAAATATTTCATGTGATTAGCACTTTAAATCACCATATTACATTGAAAAAAAAAGAAGAAAAAAAAAGGTTAATTATGCATGATGTAGTAAAACGGCTTTGACATTATTCGGCACCAATGTTCTCTGTAACAATAAGAACTGAGCAAACAGTCAAAACCAAAAATAACATCAGGGGACATTAAGATGTCTGATGCCTTTACAAGAATGTTTCATCAAGTGATTTCTCAGACATAATAACAGACTGCAGACAGAGTGTTAGTTAGGAATAAGGGCCAATTAATACAAACAGTCAAAGTGCAGCTTTTTTTAAAAAAAAAAAAGTACCAGAGTGATTCCCTTTTTGTTATAACTGCTGAAGCTATATTAAATACTGGCTAGAGTTAGCATTATGATGTAGTGCAGGGCAAATTATCAAACACAGCAGCATCAATCAAAATCCATCACAAGTTTAAAGGGATAGTGGATTTGGATTTTTTTTTAAGTTGGGCTGTTATGAGATAATTATTCATAGTCAGAGGTTTACCTACAGTAGATGGCGGTCGGCATGTCCCTAGTTTGGAGAAGCAGCAGGAGTACAGGTGTAGGAAGACAAGCAATGTAATGCTGTGGAGAGCAGAACGGATTTTAGCCACCTAAGAAAAAAATCAATATCAGTTTAAATGTACGTTATATTTAGAGTATTTTCACCACTTTACCTTATCGTCAGACAAACTTTTCTGATGGGAAACCACTGTTATATAAGCCAAATATCACTCTCTCCAAAGCAACCAAAACTACCACTACCACTCGGTTAATTTGTTTGTTATTGTGTAACTTCTGTGAATCTAAGCTAACCCTTTAAAACATCTAAGTTATACAATAACACAAGCAAACTAACTGTTCAAGGAAATGCTGGACCAGTGACTCCAGTGTCCTGCGAGGTAAAATTACTGTCAAGAGTCTGGTGGCTTTGGAGAGAACGACATTTTGCTTAAATAACGGGATGTCCCGCTGAAAAGGCAAGGTATACCAGTGAAAATACTCTATAGATAGTGTACAACTTAAACTGTTTTTTTAGGTGGCTAAAATACATTCTGTTCCAGCAATGTGTGCGGGTTTTCAAGACAGACAAAAAAAAAAAAAAAAAATCCTATTTTGTGTGCCTCTGACTTTTTTTTCTTCTGGCCGTGGTATTTAAAATACTAGTACTAGTAGTATTGTATCAAAGTTTAAAATTATGGTATTATGACAACGTTAGTAGGTAATACACTGACTATGATTAAGTACTTCATACAACCCCGCTTCAAAAAAATCTGAATTATCCCTTTAAGTTTTGACCTAGAGGAATGCCACTCTGGTTTTCAAGCGATTTAGTTGGCCCTGTCACACTGCCTATTTAATCAACTACGTATGAGCAAAACTGTCATCAAATCAGCATAAAATGAGGCCAATATAAACCTGACAAGATCACATTTTTGCATGAGTGTGTGCTCTGCTGTGTGAACGTATCACTCTGTAACTGACTTCTTGGATTAGGTCACATTTTACTTTTGTCATATTGCACTCTATAGAAGAATCCTGAAGAAATCGGCAGCACTGCTTTGCACACAACTCATTAATAACAGATAAATTACAGATGCTTTCAGGCAAATAAAGTGGCTTACGCTAACAGAAAAGCTCAACATCCAAATTTATAAATGTGGACACGCCATCAAATTGAGCCCTCATCTGCTTTTTTTTTTTTTTTTTTTTGGCAACTTTGGAAAGAGGTTTTGGGGCTAAAAAGATTCAAGAGATACAGACGTGCAAGAAATTAGATAGAAAGTCAGTGGGGGCTCATGAGTCAACTGCTACTGACGTTCAATTAGGCCGATATAAGAGGTAAATGAAACTACTGAAACACAGGGCAAGGACCACAGAGTAGGAAAGATTTTCATGAATGTAAGAGGGTAATAGAGCACTGTGGAAGCTGTTGTTGTAGTGAACCTTATTTGTCTGAAAAATGAAGAATGGACCGACATTAACTGCCTGGAATTTAGGGGAAAATAGTCAAAAGAAGTTGGGAGAAAGGAAAATCAGAGGGCCATGTTGGAACAAAGCACAAACAGTAATTCATAGCAGAATGGAGACTAAGGTTCATTAAGGGGTCAGCATGTCGACACAGTGCCACGTCTAATTCTGCACCAATAACGCACTGCTGAGGGGAAATTTAAGCTCTAAAATCTGTGTTTCCAGATCTCATTGTTTTCATCGCAGGCCAGGTAATAAAACAACAATTCATGTGCAAGCCAGTGCCGATTATGTGATAAAAAAGGAAAGAAGAAAAATGTTTATGGGACAATTACAGAAATTGGCAAGACCGCACAAATATCAGCCTCCCCAGTAAAACTGTTGTAAAGTAGCAGCAAAGAACTGAGGACAATAAGATTAGAGGAAAATAAAGCTGAAGTAATAAGACAACTGGCAGCATACTGTGTGCACTGTGGGGAATTTCATATTCAGGATTTCGTTTAATACCTTACCCACCTGGAAGTGTATAGCACATGTGAGTCTCTGGGACTGTTATCATATCATAATAAACTTGAAGTCTCAGCATTTTCAGCCCTGATTAAAGCACCGTCACTGAGAGACATGGACTGTACACTTCTTCTCATCACAGAGAGGAGATTTTATAACAGTTAGTTATCATTCTCAGGGATGATCAAAATATCCTTACAAGTTACAGAGAGAAGAACAGCACAATCGACCTTTGGTCCAATTGTAGTTGAACAACCTTGGTATCGGTCAACTTTCTCCTTTCTTGTTTACTGTACGCAATTTCTTTTTTCCCCAGGATGGTGAAGTCATGGCCCGCCCTGCTCTCACTGTCTGGCTAGTATTCGTTGTCTTTGTTGATTTGAGTCCTTCGTGCTGGTTAGGTTCAGGCATGAGCAGAGTGATTTGCTTAGGGTTAGGGTAAGGGTGTCAGTGGGAAGCCAATCAGAGACAGAGAAGGGCAGATCATGCCTTTGCCATCCTGGAAAAAAACATATTGCTTCCTCTACTTAGCTATGTGCTCGGCTTGTTTTTGTTAAAAAGAAAACTAAATTTTCAAGACGGTTAAAAGATGCTGTAAAAGTGAAATATATTCACATCTTGCTAGCTAACTAGCTAGCTAGCATGTTGCTAAAATTAGCTGGCTAGGTAGCTAGTGTTTTGCTAAAATTAGCTAATGTAAGATGTGATAATATGTAATTTTTACATGTCCTTAAGCAACATTTTTTAATCAGCTAGCTAATGTTACCAAAACTAGCTGATGATAGCTAGCTAGCTAACTAGTTAGCTATTGTTTTGCTAACATTAGCTAGTTAGTCTGCTAGCATTTTGCTAACATTAGCTAACTTAAAAAATATGCCCATATATTGCTTTTACATGAAAAGAAGAAAGTCGAGGTATCGAGCTTGCTCAGCTGTTATTGGAGCACAGAACAAAAAGAGGTGGGACTTTGGAAGGGCCAATTAAATCAATACTTTTTCTTTTTGTAAATACACTTATTATCATTCTGTCAAAGAGTTAGATGAAAAGAATTGTACAATTCTTATATTTGTTAATTAAATATAAGGAAACAGCCAGCAGGCAGTTAGCTTAGCTTAGCATAAAGACTGAAAACAGGGGTAAACACCTGGCACTGTCAAAAGATTTACAGGGATTTAATGGTAGAATATGGTAGAGATGGAATATAATATTCCTAAGTATGTTTTCATTAGTATAAAATCAAATGAAAATAAGAATCCTTGTGTTTTTCATTACCTTAGAGTGAGCCATTCATATCTAAAGAGGGTGTATGTCCTCACTCATGGAGGCCACCAGGTTGCACTGCCATGTTTCTACAGTAGCCCAGAATGGCCAAACAAACAAAAGCTCTAGAAAAGGAAGGCTTTTTTGCAAGGTTTGCGCCACCGTAGGTTTTCCTACAGGCTTGAAAGGGGAGGGTGAGATGAGGTGTTTGCAATTTGCAAGCTCACCACTAGGTGACAGTAAAGTCTGAACAGTAGTCCTTCAATTAGAGCAAACAAAAAAACTCTGACATGTTTCGGCATCAAGCCTTGGTCAGGGAGTCAGGAAGTTTTGACTCTTTGACTTTGAGAGTTTGTTTGTTTTAAGGTCTAACATGACATGACATTAAAGGCATTTTAATTGTTTTTAAAGGGAGTGCCTTGGAGTTTTTGGAATATAAAGAGAACAATTTCCATTTTACAAGAGTTTTATGTGCCAGACAATTTTTTTTGGCTGGGATCAGTAACTTCCTAGTGGCTCTGCTGATTGCATGACAGCTGCTCAGAGCCAAGAAATGGGCATATACCTCCCTGTAAACTGGCAATTTACTGTCTTTACACTTTGTTTTCTGTATGGATTAAACAAACAAGAGATGACGTGTTAATTAGTGAGCTCCAGAGGTACTGGTAATGAGATTTTGTTACCTCTGGACAGACAGACTAGCTGTTTCCAGTCTTTATGTTAAGCAACATTAACCAGCAGCTTGTTCCAGCTACATATTTACTGTACAAACAAGAGAACGGTTTCAATATTTTCATCTCACCTGAGGCAAAAACACAAATAAGCCTATTTCCCAAAATGTCAAACTACTCCTTTAATGTAAAGGAAGTAGGCTCCCACACACCTTTCATTTCTGCATTTTTAACCGTGTGATTGCAATTTACATCAAGACACCCACTTGGTATTTTGCTTGAAAAACATCTTGATGAAAACAGCAATCACACAATAAAATGTAAATTTAGCATGCAGTGCACAATCTCTCTCGCTAGACTGTGAATTACAAAACATCTCTCCAGATATCCTTCTAAAAAGCAAAAATTGAGATGAGAATGATTACCATCTTTCATCAAAATCTTATGATAAATTAGTGACGACACACACTGACAGTACAGATGGATCCTTCACAAAGATGAAAATGTTTGGGCAGAGATCTCCCAAACAAAAAAAAAAAAAGGCAATAACTTAAGTGCTATCAAAATAATTTGGTGAAATTTAACCATTTCAGTCCATGTTTTGGTTGAAATATAATGGATTTGTACAAATTTACAAGTACAAATGACTTCTGAATCCATGAATCTGTAGCTGCAAAGTTCCTCTGATCAAACTAGGGCTATAATACACCAGACAGAGACTGATGTTCATAATAGAAGCCAGTAAAAGTATATGTAGGGGTGTCCTTCACTTACACATCAATGTATCAATGCAGGTGTTTCTGTCAATGCTCAGTAAACTTGAAGTACTTCTCCTGCCAGCAATTTTCAGATGATATATGACGATTTGCTGTTGTTGAAAATTCATTTGCTACGGCCGTCAGTTCGGCAATGCTGCATCCTGGTGAATATCAGGGTGTTTGAGGGTGTGAGTGTGTGTGTGTGTGTGTGTGTGTGTGTGTGTGTGTTGGCTGTAAGCTGAAGCAGGCCGAAGACCCAGAGGAGAAGCAAAGGTCAGGTCACAGGTCATGTTGGGAACAGTCACCGGCATCATCAGCAGCACGTCCTGCGAGACTCTGAGGCCTGACGTCCCAGTTTGAAACCTTTTCCTGAAGTTCCTCCTGCTGCGTCTGCAACCGGGATGCGCTTACCTTTGAGGAGACACACAGACATGTACACACATAGGTTTCCAGCATTCAGCTTCCCTTTTCTCTCTCAAATTCTCCATTGTCGCACAAACACTCTCTTACTGTAATTTTTCACATCTATTTTTTTTATAAACACAATTTTTGCCCCAAATTCCTACAGCACACTAATTCTAAGTAGGTTTGGATATTTAGTGTGTTCTCACTGGAAGTCAGTATGCAAACTGCGACATGATGTCAAAAATAAATCATAATCCAGCTGGCAAAATATGTTTACATTTAATTATTTTTTCCATTATTTTTTGTTTCATACCAATTTGAACTATAATGTATGTATGTATTTCTTAAGGATTACATGTTGCAGTTCAATGATATTCTATGTCCAGAAAAGAATAGCTTGTTTAACAATATTTCTCTATTGGCAGTACCAATAAGTACAAAGGAATGTTAAATCCGTCTACTCGACTTCAAGAAGAAGCAGTTGTCTGATATCACACAGAAATGGTAAACCATCAATTAAATGCAACATAAAGTATATTTGCTGCATTTAATTAAAATGATACATACTATCCTATACAATAACCTGTTCTGTATGTCAAAATATGTTGCAAATATTATTATGGAATAGAATATTTAGATATTTGGTGTCTGTCACCTCACGCATCATTTTTCCTCTCCTGATTCATTTGAAGGGAGGCTGCACTGCTGAGAGTTCAACTGTGTCTATACTTGCCAGAGAAACATCAGTTTGTCACAGTCAGCCATGTTTTGTGTTGATGTTTGGCGTTGTGCACTTGGATGTCAGAAGTGAGAAATTTCAGCAGGGAAATTCCAACCTCCAACTTTGACTTGAACACAGCATGAGTTAAAAAAAACCAGCGTACAGTGAAGTTTGTAATATATATTTGAATAAAGTAAATACTGGATACAATTGGTATGGAACGGGGAAACAAGCTGCGTCTGACAATAAATGCACTGCTGGATGTGAATCAAGTCTTTAGTACAAACATACTCAAAACCTGCTTAGAATTAATATGTAATATTGTACATTATATGCTATTGAGTATATCTCTTTTTATCTCTAACTCATCCATTGCTGCTCAGAACTGAATCAACTGCTCCCAGAACCTCCTGTCTCTGCAAGTTTGTGTTTCTAAATTAAGTGTCAGGATGTCATGATAAAGTGGATTCTGCTTTACTCCCAACATGACATTATCTGTTGCTTATTTCGTACAAGCTCATCGCTGTCAGAAGCCTGATACAAATACAGAACAGACTGATAACACTCCTGAAATATGTAGAAATATTACCTTTAACAGGCAACACTGTTCAAAATATAAGTCTACCTGCTTTAAAACACAAAGGGAGATGAGATAATTATCTTGATGCTTCACAATACTTAATTTGCCACAGCTTAATGGTGACCTGAGGGTGTGTGGGCCAATGACAGCAGATGCTCAAAAAACACACTCACTTATCTCTATAAACACCTCGTTGATGTTAATGGCATTCTTGGCACTGGTTTCTACAAAGATGGCATGGATGGAGTCAGCGTAGTCCTTGGCATCCTTCTCTGGCACCTCCCTGTAAACACAGGAGGTATGTCAAAATTATTATTATGTTGCAATATGTAAACAGATTCTCCAATTTCATGCATTAACTGATAACCATCAAGTGTACCTCCGCAGCTCTTATGAGGAAAATTTCCCAATTGCACAGATGATCTGGTTACCAAAAGCATATATGTATCTGGGAAATTTTTTTAATTTTGTGGAAGATACAGAATTTCAACAACAACCAAAAAATCACACTGGTGTTTTGTGGAATCAACTAACTAATTTAACATCAATATACGAGATTTGTTTATGCAAGTTAATTAAACTTGCAATTACTAGTGTTTATTTTCAGAATTTATAAAAATTACTTCTTGTAACTTGAAGTCTTATGACTTGAAATGATAAGTAGAATAAATGTACTGTGCTGAGTTCAATCAACTCATTAAATAAAGTTTATAAAGAAACACAATCAGCATATTAGCAGACTCCTCAGCATGCACTGTTCGAGAATTAAAACTCTACTGAGACCTTCCTTTTTTATAGTTTGAAGGAAATATATGATGAAAACTTGCTGTGTGTCTCTAATACACATTTTTAAAAGTTGTTTTCACAATAATAATAAACTATGAAGCATGACGAAGGTTTACATTGAAGTCAGTCTTTACCTCCTTTTACTTAAAATTTCATAAATTCACCTATTATCTTTGTGTCAGCACTTGAACAAAGTAGCTTCAGCAGGAGCAGCTGAAGCTGTACGTTCTTTGTGTGAAATTAAGAACCGACTTTTCAAACTGAGATAATTTAAAAAGGAAATATAATTTGTTTGCAATGTTTGTCAGTGTGACTGAACAGTTGCTGTTTCTACTTAATACCTTAACCTTACTGAACACGTTTTCTCAAGTACAACTGAATTAATATCAAATTTATTTGACTAGGAAAGTTAATTTGTTTTGAAACATTACAACATTATCTCAACTTGTCTTTAACATCAACTTTCCTACTAGAAACCTCAATACACCTCGATACACCAAGAAAGGTGAGTCTGATCCCCTCATATTCCACAACAGACACAGGACACTAATCAGTATGCTTACCATTTATCCTGATTTTCCCAGGAGACCCCTGTTTTTCATTGCCGCCTTCCAGGGTCACAATTCTCCTGAATTCCTTCCAATTTATGATAAATTTTCACACAGTTGTTCCTTTTCATTATCACAACCTGTTTCTGGCACTGCACAACGTGTATTGTTTCCACCCGGACAATAATACAGCTGCACATGACCCAGAAGAGTCCTGCTTACGGCTGCTGTATCCAGTTCTCCTTTATACATCCATGCTTATGCTCTCTTGTTAATATTTATGGAGGATGTCTGAATGAATAAAATATAAATGATGAATTAACTTGTACTCATTCTATTGATGCGGTTTGATGATTTCATTTGTATTCTAATTTATTCTTGCTCTTTGTTATATAGTAATCAAAGCTTTTGTTTTGTCAACTTGATTTATGTGTTGCTGTTTGTTGAATGCTTTTTTCTTTCTATAAGTATTGTCTCTGTTATTGTCTAAGTTATTGTTACTATTATGTATTGGAAAAAAAGGTATAACTATATAGTGGAAAAAAACATGGATGCAGCAAAAACATTGCTGCATCCAGGCAAGTGAGTGAGAGATGGAGACAGAAACGCATTGTAAATTAAACACTGAGGAAGAAATACTCAAGCAATTTTCATACATCCTGGAATGAAGAATTACTGTTTCTTATGGGGAGTTTTAAGGAATGGGGCAGAATTTTTTCAAAGAGCAGCCTAAACAACATACCCTTTGGAAAACATCTGTAAAATTTTCATTTTTTGTGTTATTGTAATCAAATTTTAAATTTGGACTAGGTAAGGCTGAATGCTCTGGTCCCATTGTGTTTTCCAGTTACAGGTCATCTGCAGGCATCCGTTTGCCAAAAAAATGTGCACTTTCATTCTTTAAGTCATCAGACTGCAGGAAACAAAGTCTGCGGAACTCAATTTTTTCTGGGGGGGACAGCCCACAGACCTCCCGCTTTGGTTTCAAAATCTCCCCATTTTTGAGGTCTCCAGGTTAGCAAGTATGTTAATCAGTCTGAGAGCCAAAATTCCTCCTTGCAGAGCAACTTTGGTTCCAGTGGTATTTCTAAACCAAACATCAAATATCATTCCAGTGTTAAAAGGTCATATTTTTCCATTTAAACCAGACATCTGAAATCCCATCATCGCTCTCAGGTTGTAAATGAAGAGGCGTCATCACACTGGCATTGTTCAGGACTAGCTTTAATTCAGGCTCACCTGGCGTCTGACAGGTCACATTTGTTTCCAGCGATGGCGACCACGATATTAGGAGGACCGTGCTGGCGCAGCTCCTTCACCCAGTTCTTCAGTGTTTGGAAGGATTCCTGATGATGCAGGTGAACAACATGTTAGACTGAATCAACCAATGAGACGACAAGCACATAGTGTCTCCCATGAAAGGTTAAAGCAGTGGTTCCCAACATTTTTCCTGATGGGACCCCCTTTCTATCATTGAGTAAACTGACGACCCCTCCATAAGTGACGTATTTTATGGATATTTCATATTATATTCAATGTATAACAATAACAGTACAGAACAACTGATAAACTGTACAAATGAGCCAAACAGTGAATGAAATAACTGCAGGGGGGTTGTGAAAACCAGAGATTTGGATGAATGTATTATTTTCTGTAAATATTGCATCAGAGATGAGTTTTCTTTATGTTTTTATAAACTTTTTATACAATTCTCTGACAGACAATCATGTATACTTAATAGGCTTCTTCTCAGTGTTTTCTTCTCCCTGGTGCTTGGCCATTGTTCTATTAGCTCTTTGGTTGTTTTAACTGTATATTTGTCTAATGTAGGACAAGACTGTTTTTTTTTTTTTTTTTTTACAGATAATGAAGGCTCTGTGGATGAAGCTTGTGTTCAGGTCTTCACTGTGCCCTTACCATCTGAGGTTCTTTAACTTTATACCTTAAATAATAATATAAACATTAAAAATTGGATTTTTGTTTTGTTTACTTCACACATATGAATCTAATGCTGAGATATAAGCCTACTGTATAATTTAAAATGTTTTCTTACACCCTTAAAATCAAGAAAACCACATAACACGTCTGTGAAGCTTTGGCGACCCCTAGTGGGGGTCAGGACCCCCAGGTTGGGAACCAGTGGTTTAAATGGTTAGTTTGATATTTTGTGTAATATGGGTATTTACTTTATATCTGAGAGATACTTTGGATGACAGATGCCACTCAAGTATTTATGGTGAAGCAAAGTAGTACAAAGTACAAGTACAAAGCTGGAACCAGCAGCTGATTAGCTTAGCTTAGCATTCAGACTGGCAACAGGGGGAAACAGTGCCCTGATATAAGTTAACAAAATCCTCTGCACCTTTAAAAGTCAATAATGAACACACCATACTTTAACTCCGTTGCTTAATCTGTCCAAAAAATAAATGTAAAAACTTAAATTTGCCGTTTCACAGAGGGTCAGTAACTTCCTGGAGTCTTTAATGGTTGTCTGCCAAAGGCTCCCGGCCAAGAAATAGTCCAGGATAATAACTCCTGTAAAAGGGTGCATTGTTGTTTTCACACTTCCATTTTTACATGGAGTAAACAAACAAGATATAAAGTGATAATCAGTGAGCTTTTTTCACATCTACCTTGTTTGGTCCGGACTTTCTGACTTTACAGTTTAATCTGACCGAAAATTACAGGTGTAAAACCTCACCTGGACCATGGACCAGACCAAACAGCTGAACAGGGTTATCAGGTTATCTGGTTGCCTGTTCACTACCTATTATGTGTAATTGCACTTTTTTGTACAGTTATGGTTACAGATTCTCCACCTCCATAAACTCTATTTTGACTCTAATTCATTTGCCAAAAAAGAAGAGACAAAATGCACAATAAATGAAGATAAAGATGAATTTGACTGACTGAAAATTTGTAGAAATACCTTGCTAATACAGGCAAACTTTGGTCCAACCAAAAGAGAAGGTCTCCGTCTAGTTCAAATTGAACCATGGTTCAGTTTGTTCCTTGTGTGAAAATTTTTTTTGGATTGTTTGGAAAACAGCCTGTAGAGTCAGACTATTTACATCTCTAACAGTGAATTAAGGATTTATTGTTTGGTTGGTGATTTTTATAACAGTGGAAAGACTGACCAAGATGATTTTGGTGAGTTTTATTTTGTTTCTATCTGATGAGTTTGAATGAAGTGTGTTTAGTTAACGAGGCAATTAAAGCCTGTTTTAGTTAATCAAAACAGAGAAACTTGAAATCAGTTGTATTTTTCTGTTTAAAAAGGAAAATAGGTGAGAGAATATATGCTTTCTTGACATTTTGTGAGTTGATTTTGTTAATTTATTGGACGTAGCAAATGTGACTTAGCAAACTCACGTCTCACACACGTCTCCCAACTAAAATGAGGGTGGGGGTGAGGTGACGGCACACACACCTGTGCGAATAAATCTGCGATTGTGGTTGATGAGCCAGTGGTGGCCAGTTTTTTAACATATCACCCAACCCTACTTTAGACAGAGCTAGGCTAGCCTTTTCCCCCTGTTTCCAGTCGTTGCTGAGTCCAGCTAAGCTAAGCTAATGGCTGCTGGCTGTAGCTTCACAGTTACTGTGGAGATCTGAGAGTGGCATCAATATTCTCATCAAACTCTTGGCAAGAAAGTTGAAAATGAACAACTCCTTTAATACACCAATGAATTCAAAATTAGGGAAAGACATGGAACAAAGTAAATAAACTATCCAGTAAGTAGTTAGTGTTTTAGTGGTTGAGGAGAAAAAGTAAATTATACCTCTTTCGTGATGTCATAAACAATGATGGCTGCAGCTGAACCTCTGTAGTACATTGGTGCCAGAGCACGAAACTGTGGAGGACAGAGAAAGTTCAGTTAGTTAAAAGAAGTACCACAGCACATAGACTGCATGTCTAAAGACTCTGGATGACCTTCATCTCTGCCTTAACGTGATGATCTCTTGACATCATTAAGTCTCCCTACAGCTATGAAACCACGTGAAACAGAAAATGATAATCATTTCATTCAGAGACCGTCACTCTTGACTCATTTTTGAAGACAGTTTACTTTGATTTCCTTCCAGTGTTTCATTTTTTTTATATGAAAGGGGCACTATAAATATCACTGCAGTATAAATGTGCTATTATACCCCACAGATCAAGAAACAGTGTCTAAGCTTTTCACGCACTGTAGCTAATCCTTACATCGGCACAGACCATGGTCATTACATCACTGTGAGTTTCATTAGACTCAATAATATGCCTGTAACAAACTGGAAACGGGAATATAAAAATGAGCTAAAAAGACACCGAGAACCACTCCACTGAACCAAAGGCCCAGCGCTCTGAGCCTATAAGCCAAGTGTCTCTTATTTAAAATGGAAGTATAGCAAGTCTTTCCACCAAGACCTCACACATGTGGTAGCCATCAGGAGAAAGATGAGCAGAATGTGTCAGAAGCTGTTAGCGTTTTGATATTTATGGAAGACTATACATTTGATCTTAACCCAATAGATCACAAAGCCCTGCATAATCAAAACAACATGTGCATTTCTAAACCCGTAGCTGCCTGGGAGGCTGGGGGTTCTTCTTTTTTTTTTTGCCAGATTTTGGTATTTTTCTGGTAAAATACTTTCCAGTGCTCACTGAAACCTGGCTTAAAAAATTATCCTGCTGTCATTAGACTTTAAAACATTTTTGTTTTTAGCCAAGCTGGTGGCAAGACTGATATATCTCACTGGCTATTGAATGGACTGCCAAGAAATTTGGAACATGTGCACAGAGGATGACACTGACTAACTTTGGTCCTCTAGCGCCACCATGAGGTTCACATCTTCTAAACAACTATTGGATGGATTTTCATGAAAATTGGTTCAGATATTGAAGGTCCCCTCATGTTGAATAACAACAATCCCCTAACTTTCCATCATATATCATTCTCATCATAAGCAAATACATTGGCATCAATACATCAATACAATACACCAATACATCTTGCTGCAAAGAATTTGCAACAGTCTCAGCTGATACAAATACCAACAGAGTACGTCAGTTGATAACTTTTTTCCTGCTTCATTCAATACCCATCACATAAATGGAAGCATTCCTGAAATAATCCTGCATTTAATGCTCAACGCCACAGGAATGTGGCCCTACTTCAGAAAGTTTCGGTGGCATCTTGGCACGTCGCGCTGTCAACTCCGTCAAATGCACCACGCTTTGACTTCACCACACCACAGACTGTATGGGTTGTAGCTGTTACTGTAGTGGCTAGGGCTGGGTATCAAACTTTGATACTTTAATGGCACCGGCCGAATTGTTTCAATACTACTGAGTATCAAAGAATGCCTTGTCATTTGATATAAAAAGAGTGAATCTCATCAGCATCAGTGAGCCATTAAGCATGAAGCATGCTTGTTCCAAGATCTAATAGTTCTGGGGATTGGCTTCCATATGTTACACGTCATAGAGGCATACAGGAAAAACGCTGTTACACCCAGAGAAGAGGATCATTATTTTGTTTTCTTTTTGCTTCCTTTTTCAGTGAATTACTGTCAATGTAAAAACGGGTTTGTTATTGACAAGAGTATCATTCAGGGACTGATGTAAAAGCCAAAGTCCACTGCAGTGGCCGTGGTTTTGACTCCTACCTGCAGCCATTTGCTGCATGTCATCCCCTCACTCGTTCTCCCCCTTTTCCTGTCCTCACTTCAGCTAGCTAATAGCTAAGGTACTGGTGCCTGATCACACATCACATTAAATCAAAGACTACTTGTGGCGATTCACTGCAAGCAAAACCATACAAATAGTCTTTTTAGATTCGGGCACAAAAAGATGAAATGCAGGTCTTGTTTGCTTGCTGAAGTTTCAATATCACTTGGCACTGGGTTATTTCAGTCAATACCTTAAAAGGTACCTTAAAGTGGCAGTGGGACTGTACTAAATGGCCCAGCCTTATCTACAGTACAATGCTAATGTTACTGGCAGTAGATCACTAGGTTTCAAAGGAGTCTCAGCAGTGTTTTTTGTAACAGATCAAGGGAGTAGCTATCTTTTTTGTCAGCTCTTGATATAAGGCTTATTTGTTATTAGACAGTTGTGCAAGTAATTTGCTTTTCGTCCATCTTTCAGTTCAAATTGCAGTCAACCATGAACCACAAAGGTCAGCACAGCTCAGGTTCAAGTTCAACAAATTTGAAGTTTCGGTACACCCCTGTTCCGCTGTGCTCATCACCACAGACATTCATGCAAAGCAGTGGCATAACCACTCGCTGTCTGACAGCACCTGAACACAACAGTGAAGTGTGAACCATTAATATGCCGTTTAAATGCTCAAACAAATTTGGACTATTAGCTCTTGATCTCAATTCCACTGAAATGCTATGGATGGCCTCTACAGCAGGAGCTCTCAAAGATTTGATGACTGGGTGCACATTTAGGGAACCAGCACATGATTGAGTGCCACACAGAAAAAAAAAAAACAAAAAAACATGAACTTGTTGTAGGACTTGTGATTGGTCTCTTAATGGTGTTTAACATTTCCATCTGTTTGCAGAAAAGCCAGATCACTTTATCTGCCCCCTGAGGAAGTAAGAGTTAATCAGTTTTTCCTGAAACCTCCCTTTCTCCTCAAGCACACAGCATTTTTTCCACGGTGGCTTTTCTATCTCACTTTTACATTAAACTGCCAAGCTGTCTACTGAAATCGCTAACTTTAGCTAACAGCACTTGCATCGATGACAGAACATAATTCCCGCGACACTCACGAGGTGCCACTAGCTGCCATGCAACAAGTAGCTTTCTACAAGTTGTTTTCATGTTACATTTAAGTCATGTGCACCAACTTCCTTTCTCTCTGACATATTCTGTGTTTTCCTGGAAGTTATTGGAACTAGCAACTAGCTAGCAATGGCCATCAGGAATCACACTGTTAGCTTAAATATGTTATGGATTTCTTTGTAGTTGAACTTTGTTGGAAACATTTGGGATAATGTGCAACTCAACAGAATATATAACTTATGTCTAGCATTATTAGAGATTTTAAAAATGTTACATATTATAGTATTAAATGTATATGAGATTGAAAGTGAAACAATTGAAATGCACTGCATATGATTAAAATATAATGCATGCATTTCATGTCACATTCAGGGGCTGTACAAAATGTTCCCAAGTGCTGCAACTGGCCCACGGGCCACACTTTGAGAACCCCTGTTCTACAGGATCATAACGTAACTGTTTGAAAAATTTTGTTAGCAAAATAAACCTGCAGTATATTTCAAGATATGAAAGCTAAAAAACTCAAACCTAACCTCTTTTTATGCCCTCTTGAATATACACGGGACTGTGGTTTTTAATATACTAATAAACCCATGTGTCATGTATTAACTAATGATATTTATTTTAAAAGAAACAACCCATGACTGAGAGAGACCTTCACTTGGAATGACCCTGCCTTCCCGCCAATTCTATTTTCCTTTACAATACGATGGAATAAACTATCCATCTTGGAGTGACAGTGTTACCTCAGGAAAGCACACATTCCACATAATTATAGTTGTTACTGGCCCCAAGTCCACCAACGGGAATCCAACTTGGGATATTTGGCAGCGGCACTGAGGGGAGTGCTGTCTGTTTCACTGGCCAGTGTTGGGCCGCAGCACCACCAGTCCTGTGTGGTCTATCTCTGCCTTAACCCAAAGAGTAATCACAGCGAGGCCAGACGTCTGGCCACACAGCAGCCCAGAAAACAGCCCCAGTGATGCCCGGCGAGTGCCGATTAATTGCTCAAACCACAAGCCGGGTGCATAATGAAAGGAACCCTCCTGTTCTATAAGGACGCAAGGTTCCTCTTGCTTGTTTTGAGAGGGAACAGTCAGAGGGGGAGGCCTCGATGGGCTGTTGACAGCTGGGCTCAGATGGCCTCATCTGGTCTCGAGATATGGATTGTGGAAATCACAGAGCTTTCCTTTTTGCCCTGGCCTCTCCCTCCATGTGCATTGGCTGGCTTTGTGTTCCCCCCTTTCTCAACTCAACAGACTGTGATAGGCCAAAGCTGCGCAGAAGTTAGAAAACAAGCCATGAAAGGCTTCAAAATACCACAGCAGCTTTGTATGAAAACACAGACACATTCAAAACCTACCAAAGGAATGTTGCTACTTTTTCCCGCACAGATGTGAACCCCTCGGGAGGCTGAGAGGCCACATGGGAGTGAAAAAAAAGTGGATTTGTGAGATGTGAAAAGGTGGAGAAAATGGAAAAAGAACACAAAAGAAAAACAGATTGTGGCCAAGAAAAAGAAATATTCCACAGAAGAAAACACAAAGGGGAAAAAAGAGGACACTCTGGCGTGGAGTTGCAGTGACTCTCAGATAAGACACAGTAGCAGCAGCACACGCCAGTGGGCTGAGACAGCTTGAGTTTCATCCCCTCATCTTATCTTAAACACGGCTGCATTGATGTCCCCTCGAGGCGGCGAAGAAGCCAAGGCCTCCAGGGGGGGAGAGGAGGACAAAAGACATACGGCATCTTATCTCACCTCTCAGGGGAGGAGGATAAGACATTATAACAGCAGAGGATTGTGCATGAGAAAAAGAGAAGGCCATGTGCAGAAAAAAGGGAAATGAGGTGGAAAGCTAAAGTAGAGAAATGTGGGATGCAGGCGGTGAGTCAAAACAGAAAGTAGTTCCTTACGCTATAACCATCTGGGTCTTGGTGTTGTTTGGACAGGATTAAGGACTAAAATTGTACGCAAACACCAAGATGTATCCACTTTCTTATATCACATATCATCTGTGGCTGTGGGGCTGCAACTAACGATTATTTTCATTAACAATTAATCCGTCAGTCTTGATTAGTTCTTTGATCCATAAAATATCATAAAATGGTGAAAAATGATAATCACTGTTTCCCAAAGCTCAAGGTCATATTGTTTTGTCCAAAACCCAAAGACATTCAGTTTTAGAGAATATTCTTAAAAAATTACTCAAACTGATTAAAGGGACAGTTCTGACTATTTGAAGCGGGGTTATATGAGGTACTTATTGATAGTGAATGAATTAACGACAGTAGATGGCAGTCAGATTGAATCAGCAACAAAGGTGGGCCTATTTTAGCCGCTTAAAAAATGGTCCACCTAAAGTAATTAATATCAGTTTAAGAGTATGCTATATTCAGAATATTTTCACTATTTTGCCATCAGACAGACTTTTCTGGCAGGAAACAGCTGTTATATAAGCCATATATTGCTCTCTCTAAACCAACCAAACTGCACAGGCGAAATCAGCAACTTTACCTCGCAGAACACGGAAGTTGTTGGACAACCGCTGCCTTGATCTGCTCGTTTCTTTGTGGTATTGTGCAACTTTAGTGAATACGAACTATTGTTTTGAACACAAAGCTGCACAATAACACAAACAAATCCCGTGTTCTGCAAGGAAAAATGACTGCTTTTGTCAATGGAGTTTGTTCTTTTTTTTCAGTAGAGCGATATTTGTTGATAGAAAAGGCTGTCTGACGGCAGTGAAAGTCAGTGGAAATATTCTAAATATAGCATATGCTTAAACTGACAATAATTTCTTTACATGGGCATTTTTTAAGTGGCTTAAATAAGTTTTATTGCTGATGTTGTCCAGAGCTAAGCGATGGCTCCCATGCTGGGACTACTCTCTGCTCTCCAAACTGGGGGCATGTTGACCTGCATCTACTGTAGGTAATCCACTGACAATCAATAAGTACACATCAAATAATAGCAACTATCCCTTTAATCGAACATCAAAATAGATGATTAATTGTTGATTAACAGATCAATCGTTGTAGCCACAGTAGTTTAGGTTAAAAAAGAAGTGCCAACTGGACATGAAAGTTGCTGACAAAAACACCTTTCAGACATGTATGCAACATAAAATAACAGAAAAGAAAATCTGTGTCGTTCCTTTATCTGTGTCTCAAAATGTATGAATGCAATGAGGAACAATGACTTAGAGGGAAGTGAGAGATAAGAGGTGACAGAAGGGACAAATCATGACAAACGTGCTGATCTTTTAAATCTAAAGAATGCAAATGCATTGCACCACACACGTCATTTAAACCATGAGAGAGGGGAGTCCTACCACAAGAGCACTAAGAGAAGAAGGGTAGGGGGCAGAACTGTGTTTATAGGAAGGTAAATATTGCCCCCTATCAGAAGTAATGAATAACTGCACTATTCTCTTTCCTCCCCTGGGCTGATCAGGGAGTGGTACACACACACACACACGTGAGTAGCTCTCTCACTTCCTTTAAAGCCACATGGGAGGAATCAGGAGATTTTTGAATGAGCCAAGCCAAACTGATTGGTTACAATATCAAAACTGTGTGCTGAGCTGTTGTGGTTTGGCTGCTTAAAGTCAAATCACATGAGACACTCTGAAGCTCAGGTTTACTATTAACCACCAGACCATTTAAAAAATAACATCTAAGGCCAAAACCTCAGTGGATATTACTGACCCGCTCCTGTCCGGCCGTGTCCCAGATCAGGAACTTGTGCAGCTCGTTTTGGTATTGCACTGTCTTGGTCATGAAGGACGCCCTGGTGAAGAAAAATGGATTCATGATTGATACACTATGTCACATAATTACAGAAATATTTAATTTATTTTGCTGTTTTACAAAACACACACATAATAGAGCTGTAACTTAAGGTTATGGTTTTATCTCGACTCATTTTCAGGAGTCTGAGACAGTGAGAAAAACATTATATATAAAAAAAATAATTAATTATTATTATTATTATCAGTTACAAACCCTTAAAACCCTGACTTTTAAAAGAATGAAAACTGCATTTTTTGGTTCAACAAAGGATTTACTATGACTTTACTAATATTATGTCCTGACAGATATGAATATTTTTAATGGAAGTATTTTTAATTCACACCAATATGGTAGAAGACTGTAGATAGGCAAATGTACATAGTATGACTACAGTCAATTTTCATACCATTGTATACCATGAAACTATTTATTTATAGTTATTTATCATTATTAAAATTACCATACCATATTGTTTCAGTGGCATGACGTGATTTTGGAGTTTTTTTTTAACTTTTATTTTTACCCAATATCGGTATAAGGTTGGCCCCAAAAATCCAGTACTGATCAGTATTTAAGATATCTTAAGATAAGATATGTTTTACAGCTTTAGTAAACAACAAATGTAAAATATTCACTTCACTTACTTACATTACATTAATCCGACCCGTAATGTATTTTCAAGGCTGCAACAATACCAACATTTGGTTTCAATTCTAAAATAAAATTTTGATTTTGTTACAAAAAAAACAACATGTCTGCCAATAATCTGCAAATAAATCACATTTGAGAAATAAACTTGTTGGTGTTTGTCAGGTCAGGGTGAGGCTGTCTAATTTACATTGAACATATCTGTCACTTATGTACTGCAGTTTCTTATTAAATATCAGCAGACATGTTAACATAGATGTATCTGGTATAAGCTAACATTGGTCAGTAATATTGGTACGGTCTCACTGTATTGGTCGGACTCTCGTGCCGACTGATCATATTGTCAATAACAATGTTTCAGAGGGGGAAGAGAATGGTGATTATTATTTATTGCAATTAATAGTGATCCTACATTGATAATTGATTGACTATGAAGCATTATTATCTTCAAACCTCAAAATAAAAAAGAATACTCAGTTGTCCTTAAGACAAAATACTCTAAATTGGGGGTCCCTTACTTAGTGTGCATCTATTGTGGGTGTCATTGATTCATTCATTGTTACATTAATAAACTTGAAAATGATCAGAATGGGAATAAAGTCTACAACTAATAATTGTTTTCATTCTGAATAACTGATTAACAAAATTATCACTCTATTTGGAATTTATTAATCCATATAGTCAGTATGTGATTAAACCTTAAATCTTAACAGGGGGTTTGTTTTCGTTCACCTGCGAGTAGTGAACTGACTCATGAATGACTCTTTCGGTTCTGTATTTTCTTGAAAATAATACCTTAATAAATGGTAGGGACCATAGAGTCTAACCTGCGGACAGGCAGACATTAGGGCTGAACAATTTTTAAGAAATATCTAATTGCAATTATTTTGCCTGACATTGTAATTGCGATATGATTTGCGATATTAGCGGAAAGGATCATTTTACATCATTATTCTCATTTTCATTGAAAAACACATTAAAATGATTACAGTGTGTTATTTTTTTCAGGGATCTGTAGTAAAAAGAAATGTTTTCTGGAGTCTAGAGAATGATGTGTTGGCCAGGACACCCTCTGCAGCACCACAATATTTCATTTAAAATGGTATTTTGAAACATATTTTGCCTTTAACAAATATTGCGCATCCTGCAATTTGAAAACTGCAGTAGACCTTATTGCGATTTCAATAAAATTTCAATTGATTGTTCAGCCCTTTTGGACATAATCAGTTAGGCAACCCTTCTGCCCCTGCACTCTCTCTGTTACTAGAGGATGTAGAGGAGGGATGGCAGGTTAACATTTTGGTAATTTTGTTTACAAGAGGGAGGCATCCTCCCTCAAATTGCCAACTGCATACAGTGATGGGCAGAAATGAACTGACTGCATGATGACATCCTACAACAAACTTAAACACAAACCAGTGAAACAGAAACATGACTGCTAGTGAGGGAGACAGCGGGAACTTACCCGATTGTTGGGTTAATGTTTGGGTCAAAGCTGTCTTCCACAAATCTCCAAACAATACTCGACTTTCCAACGCCAGTGTCCTGCAGAGACAAAATAAAGACGATGCTTACTAAACACGGTCAGAAAGTATTACTAGAAGTATAATCACAACTATAAAAACACATTCTCTGGCAATATGCCCGGACACTATTGCTCTTCCGTGGCATCTTCTTCCTTCCTGCTCCTCCTATAGGAGTCTGGAACTTTGTGACTGTCAAACATGACAGACACAGTTTAGCTCATATTGTTGTTAATAATGTATTGTTTGATGAAGAAGAGGAGGTGTGAGTTTGTTACTTCAGGAATGTATTAACAAAGTACTGGTAGAGAAAATGATGCTTTATGCGGTCGTAAGCAGTCTAGACATGCATGAACATTGGTCCTTTGACTGCTTTGTAAGTAATGACTGCAGCAAAGGCTGGTAAGGTTTTTTTTAATAAAGTTATTTAACGATTAGGGTTGCAACTAACAATTTTCTACATTTTTTGACACAAGGTTTAGTCAATAAAATGTCAAAAAAACTAAAAAATGCCCACCACTTGATGCCAGTGGCCCAAAATAACGACTTTAAATACCTTGTTTTGTCTGATAAATAACCCAAATTATATAAATCTGCTAATCCTTACATTTGAAAACCTGGAACAAGGAAATGCTCATCATTTTAGCTTGAAAAAATACTTAAATGATGAATTGCTGATGATTAATTTTGTATTTACTTACTAACTGAAGAGCCTAAACGATGATTCGCAGATGATGGAGAGGAGGAGATATGAAGAGTTTGGATGCTGGCAGCAAAAATATATATTTTTATGTTGCTGTTGATGTGCAGTTCATACATGCACAAATTGTTTCAATTGATTTTAACTGTTTAATACTTTTATTTTTTAACACTAAAGTGATACTGTACAAACACCTACAGTTAAGACAAAATATAATGAAGACCACAAAACAATAACAAACACGAACACATGACAACACCAACCACAAAAAACGGACAAGTAAGATATAGAAACAGTCACAACCAGGAGTTAACAACATGTGTTTTGAATGTACCTATTCTGCTTTATTTAGGTGTCTACCTGTATATATTATAAATATGTTATTTCAATATCCCTCTCTCTGGATTGTGGCTATTGAGAACCAGTCACTAACAAAGTTTTCAAGAGTACCTCAAAGTACATGATAGTCTCTCCAATAGCAAAATAGACAGAGGCTAGTTTTTTTGGCTAGCCATTTTTGAGATATTATGAGGCATGTGACATACAAAATGAGTCTATGAATGTAACTGTACCTACATTCATAAATAGAATCTAATCCCAGCACAGGTGGATTTAGAGTTATATCTATCCCAAATACTGGACAATGCTAAGAAAAAAAATCATATTGCGATTATTTTAACAGATATTGTATTGTAATGACTCCAATTAGTGGATTGAATATTGCATCACATCATCATTCACTGAAAAACTATTAAAATCATGATGATGCAAATTTATTGGGGTGTGTACCAAACAGGCAGTTTTCTATCAACTTAAGAGCGAGATTTGTGGGCTATTTATCTCGACTAATTTTCAGCTAACTACACCACTCTACAAATTTACAAATTTAAATCTTTGGGCATGACCATAGAAGATGACTACATGTACCACAGCTATTTTTACATTTCAGACATATGGAAAGGTAGGGTCATATTTACCCTGAATAGCTGGGGTTACATGTAGTCTATAACAGGATTTGTTAGAACAGTAGTAGTAATGTTTGTTGCATTTAATCAAGTGTTGTGCTACATTAGAGCTGGGCAAAATGGCTTATGAATAATATCACAACATTTGTAGACAACTTCATGATACAGGATATATATTTCGAGATGCACATTTACTCAAATATCATAATATTTTAGACCAAATACCTCTATCTATATTTATCAGTATTGCAACACTATTGTAGAGATGACGATTTGTACTTTAACAAAATCTTAAGACACTGAGATTTGAATTATCATCAGTAATGTTGTTATAATGACTAAGTGGGTAAAGGTAAATAATGGCACAGCTAGAACAGTCTGATGAGTTCAGAAATTATATCACTTTACTATAATGCAGCTGTTTAAACCAGGAAAAGACAACACATATGCCATATAACAATATCCATAATCTAAGATAATATGTGGGCCTGTATCACAATATTGATATAATATCAATAATTGCCTGGCCCTACTATGAATAATCTTATATTGGGTCTCATTTGATTTTTTAGAACATGTAATTTTCTTTGCATTCAATAAAATGTTTTGCCACATCTCATCATTCAGGTAAGACCCAAACTCTTCCCCCAAGATGTTAGTCTGTTGATTATCATATATACAAAACAGATTTTTCTTCTTTACATGATAAACTTTCAATAATACATTTTCCAACTGATTCATGTACAAATCATTCTTATGTATTGGCATATACTGGATCGATTTTTAAAAAAATGTAAGGTACAGGAAAGACCATAACGGTATTTGACAATAAAATGTATGTATTGTCACCCACTTGATCACAGGTATCAACACACTGACAACACATTTGACTGATGTAAACAGACCTGTGCATCAGTATGTTGCAGCTTGATGGAGGAGCAGTATGGCTCATTTGATGCCACAGGTACAGTTACATACCCACTGAGGACTACAGACGTACGTGTCCGGATGGTAATCGATGCGGACTTACCCCCAGGAGACAAACTTTTAACTCTCTCAGCGCCATATCGATCTCCTCTCTCTCTCAAAAGGAGTTTGTGGTGAAGACCATTGACAGTTTTCTCCTCTTATCTTGAATATTCTTCAGGTGGTCTGTGTTTACAAACAACTTTACTTCATCGTGGTCCAAAGCTGCCAAATGCTCATCTCAGGTTAGGTTATAACTCTCGCTATTAGCGTTAAAACGTCCAGTAGTCCGTCGTATTTGCCATTCTGTGATAATTGTAAACAGCTAGCTAGCTAACAGTGAAGCAACCAAATCGCTCAGTCTCCATCTTGAACTATGGGTCGTGTCTAGACGGGAACCCTGGACCCGCGAAAGATCTCGCGAGAGTGAGCATTTTAACCAAAACCATGATCTTTTCCTGATCCTAACTTAGTGGTTTCTTTCTCTAAACATACCTGGATATAACCACATCGCTGTCACATTATGAAACAAGAAATAGCTTTTACAGGGTGAACAATTAATAACAAAACATTAACATCTCGCGAGAATTTCGCTAATCAAGGATCCCTTCTAGACACACCGTATGGTCACGTGACTGTTTCGGGCTCTTTTTTTTTTGTTTGGGGATACACAAAGCCCACAGACTGTATTTATGCTCAGTTATGTCGAGTTTGTGCCCAAGCTGAGGAATCGGTTTAAGCTTTTATTTAAAATATAATAAATCCGGTAAATTCTAGCATCAGGAAGTAGTTTCAGGAAGTAGTTTGCTGCCGTGTTTGAGTGACAGCTGAGCGTTGGTGACAGCCCACACGGGACGGCAGCCCGCAGAGCCGAGCCGATACTCAAGATGGCAGGTAATGGCACTTTTTAAACACTGTTCTCTCTAATACTTTGACGCTGTTTTGGCAGCTGTCGCTGCGGCGAGGTGGTCTTCAGAGTCGAAATACATAAAATAGCCGTTCTTACGTTACCGCATTTGTGGCGTTCCCAGCCGAAGTGCTAGCTAAGGCGAGTCAAGTCAGGCGAAAGGGCTGGTCAAGCCGTGTTAGCAAACTTAGCACCGCTAGCCAGTTAGCTAACGAAAGCTACCGAGGGGTATCGAAATGTGTGACTTTGGCGCTACATTTAAAGATATAACTAATCAGTATGTGTAGGATTATTTTTCAAAATCACCACTCTCTTAGTAGTTACACGTTATCACATGCTTACAGTCGTTTTATTATCGAACTGTTGTCATGGGCAAAGGCTAGCGAGCTGACCTAGCTAACGTTAGCCTACTTGCTAAAGTCATTTTCAGCCATAAGCTGCCCAAATCCTCCTTTATACCATAACAAAGGGGAGATGTTGTTCCTTGCCAACATGCTTTTTTTTTCTGGGTTGTTGTTAAACCAGCCGTAACGTTATTTACTCCACGCTGTAAACACCACATTTAATGTGTCTTTTAGAGATAGCAGTTGTTTTTATATTTAGAGCACACTCCCTTGCTTGCCCAGCTGTAAACACTGGCATTAGCCGTCCCACCACATGCGTCTCCTTCTGGGTCCTCTTTCTGGGCTGTTCTTTTGACTACCATACTCTGTTATTGTCCTATATCTAGAGCTGGATGGTACTGAAAACAAATCAATAAACAAAGTAATCTAGTAGTGTATGTATGCTGCGTTGAGGTAAATGAAAACATCCTCTTTAGCGCTGCATGTAGAGATACAGAACGTACACGCGTTTCATAACTGTAGTTAAATGTCTAGTTTGTGTTCGTCACATCTGGTTACATGATAATGAGAAGCTAAACTGGAAGTGTCATTTTCAGTCTGCCACATTTTAAATTATTCTAGGTGAATTATGGCTTGGGACCTTTTAAATTCAGGCAACAAAATATGCTTTGAATTACCTGGCTAAATGTGAATGGGTCAGTTAAGATGTTGGTGATGTATTTAAAATCAAATTAGACAGACAATAGACAATATATGTATGTTGTTCCTAGATTCTGGTTGAAATCCCTGTGTGGGATCCAGGAAAAACATCACATATTGGACTGGATGACAGTAGAAAAAATACTTATAGAAAATTAAAAAAACAATAGAAAATTTTCAGTTAGCTATATGTGATTTAATCTAAAGGAACGAGCCATACCAACTTAGATCTCATGCAGAGAAATTGAAGAGTCCAGCAGTATAATGCAAGTACAGATGCGCCTAAGATAATAGTATCATAAGCATTATGAGTTTCTATTATATTCAGAATTAAAGGTACTAAATGCTGCATACACCATACATGAATAGCTATAAACTAAGGCTGCACAATTTGGTAAATAAAATCATACTGCAACTATTTTGACAAGATATCACAGTTGTGATATGTTTCACGATTATTGGGAATGATAATATTTACATCACAATTTTCATTTTCATTACTGAAAATAAATAAATAAACAAAATGACATTTGTTGGGGTTTCTACTAGGGTACAAGGCAATATCCAAATTGCAGAACCCTGCATGCTTTTGATAGAGAAAGAACGTGTGACAAAATAATGAAGTACTGTAGTGCTGCAGAGATGCCCTGACCTACAAATCTTGTTCTCCATGTGTAAGAAAACATGCGCGTTTGGGACAGACCTCAACCATTGTCAGGCTTTCATGATTTTGATATTTTTTGTCTTCAGTGAAAATGGAAATTGTGAGGCAAAAGAGATCATCACCACAATCATATTGCAACCGCAATTACAGTCAAAATAATAGTGGTATTTTATAGTGTTTTGTTTTTTTACCAAATCGTGCAGCCCTATGTCTGTGCCAAACAAGCATGTTTTTTTACATCTGGAGAGCAAGAATTGCTGGACATCTCTGCTGCACTACTGTACATTGTTAAAATGCTTTTTTGTCACAAATTATTCAATTTTAGATATTCACACATAGTACAGTTTTCAATAATATGTCGATTATGCAACCCTACTGTAAACAAAACTATAAATGGATACTGAGACAGGAAAAATAACCCAAATTAAGTGAGGAAATTTTAAATTAAGGAGCGCCTAAGGAAAAATGAGAGGTGGTATACATTTGCAACAAGCATGGAAAAGATACATAGATATGTAAAAGTACCAGAACACTGAAATCGGAGCTTTTGTAGATGTGCATGACTCTTAGATAAATGCCGGTTTATTGACTAATGCAGTGGTTCCCAAACTAGGGGGCGGGCCCCCCTGGGGGGCACAGAGCCACTGTAAGGGGGGCGCGAAAGACCAGGGAGAAAAAAAGAATGAAACAAACCTGAATGAATATGATCTTTGTAGGGGGAATAAACAAATGAGTTTGCTGTTTCTATCCAGCTGACCTTAATTTTGCTAAAATTTAACTTTTGAATTCTTTTTTTTATCAGTTCCATCCCCAGTTTTTGTTAACAATTGATTGAAAATTTTGTGGTGGGGGGGCTTGAACTTTTATTGGCTTCCGAAAGGCGGGCATACTGGAAAAAGTTTGGGAATCACTGGACTAATGGATCCTTATGTATTAAAAAAAATCAACTAAGGACAGTAGTGTGTGATCAGTGAAAACATTATGTTTATACTTACTGACTTGGGTTGATTTCTTTCTCTTACACGTCATGACACCACAATGTCACGTACAAAGTTTCTGTTTTTCAATGTGATTAGTCAGTGAGACAACAGTGATTTATTGTCTATCTTGCTGAAGGAGACTTTGTCCCTTCTTAGTAATTGTTAGCCTGAAAACCTGCCAACCCAGAGCTGCTTTCATTTTGTTGGGGGAGTGGTGTATAGAGTGATGGTATGTTGATGACATGTTTGCCACCGAGGATTACCCCTGCCTCTAATTGCCTTATCCTTTCAGGTCTATCTTTATACTTTGAAGATGGCCATGACGATTTGGATGACTGTGAGTACTCTGGTTATTTTAATATGTTAACAGAACCAAATTAAACAACACCTGCATTAATGGATTAATTTCTTGCATGCATGGAGCTTTGTTTTCCCTCCCTTCAGCAGGGAGGTGTAAGTGTCATGTTTATAGGCAACCCCATTCACCCATGTGAAATTTAAAGCTGTCAACAGTATTTCAAGGTTTTACGCCATGCTATTATTAGCTGTTATACAAACCAACAGCCCCTGTTGTCTGCATTAGCTCGGGTGACGAAACATCGATTAGATCCAACTGCAAACCCAGGTGTATTTATGGATGGAAATCTAAATAGAATTATCAGTTTGACTTGAGCCTTTCTTATTAATTCCTGCATTTAGCCTGACTCAGTGTCTTCAACATGGCACTGTGACTACTGTGGTGCATGTCAGTCTTCATTCAAGGTGTTTTTGTAGGCATTAGCTGTGTGCTTCAGAGGTGGTTCCACTGGTTGTGTGACTATTAAACGATCCTCCTTTCCATTCCACAGTTGGATTTGATGACTATGGTTCAGAGTGCGACGGCATCCGCATCACAGCCTTCCTCGATGCCGGACAGGACAACCTAACTCCTCTCGGGAGGCTAGAGAAGTACGCCTTCAGTGAGAATGTTTTTCAACAGGTAAGGAGAGCTCTGTTGTCAAGCTGTTAACACAACGCTGAAAAAAACTGACAAAATGCTAAGTGTCAGGCAGACAATGGGATGTTTTGGGGTTATGATGATACATTGTCACTCTGTGTAGTGAGATGTAAATGCATAGTAATGCGTATTTTAGGGCAGAAGATGTGTTTTTAGTTTGATCTGCTAAAACTTCGACCAGAACTCTGATTATTATTTATTAGCGTTCTTTCCATTTCAGCTGTTGGTAGCTCGTTTTCGTGTTTTGATGACCAATTATAAAATTCTGGGCTGAGACCAGTGTTGAAAATAAGAATTTGGCTGGTAGCCAGTTTTTTTTTTGTTGTTGTTGTTTTTGTTTGTTTGTTTGTTTCTTTGTTCCCTTCTAAAAATAAAGGGAAACAAAGAAATCTTATTTCTAAAAACACGGCATCCATTGCTTTCGTATGCCATACCAGAGTTGTCCAGCCAGTGGCTTCTTCTCTGAAACACCAATTGGTATGCTAGCTAGTAGCTATTGTTGTCAGAGTTGACTGTGGATCTCCCAACACAACATTTAGTAAGCACAAAATAGATGTGACACAACTGATAAACAACAGCCACTGCCATCGCTAAATGTTATCTTATCTGCAAATAGGCTGATTGCAGTCACTAGATGGACATTGGCCAATGTTGATAAATTCATGCATCTCTCATTGAAAGTAAAGGTATCTCTACAAAGCCTAGATTGTAGAAGTTACAAACTTATAGTTACACATTACAAGGAAAAGCAAACAAACAAAACAATTTGTAAAAGAATAATCCACCACTGTTTCCTTTCTGACCATGGCTGTGTCCACGTTAAGGTCAGTAAACTTGAAATGCATCCTCTTTACTACATTGTGACTTTCCATCTACAGTAAGCTCACTTTATTTCTCAGTGAGCACTCATTTATATTTTTATTTGATGATGAAGTGGTGTTTGATAAATTTAAGTTGATTAACATGATGCTTTTTTCACTGCCTGAAAGAGGATGAATACATTTTATCGTTTTGGCATTTACAGTGTGAAAACCGAGCTTGTGGAAAACAAGAAATGGCTCATGTAAACCTAACCCTATTTGATATTTGAACTGTAATTTCAAATTTACCTGTGGTCGTGTAGATTATGGAATTATGGTGAACAACTAAGGGAAAATGTATTAAAATCATCAAAATTGCAGCGGGCACAGAATATGTATAATTAAATGTTGTCATGCTTCAGAGATATCTTGGCCCACACATAAGTCTACAGACTTTGCTACAGATCCCTGAAAAAATCACACCATAATCATTTTAATATGTTTTTTTAATGAAAATGGAAAAAAAACTCTATATTGCAAATAATATCGTAATTAGATATTGTTAGACTTTTTTAAAAATTGTTCAGCCATAGTGTAGATATATCCTCATTTTCGTGTGTGTTTAAAGCATTATGTGATCATGAGTAGGTCTAAGCAACAAAGGAAACATCTGCAACCTGGTGGAACTTAGTATCAAGGAAACACCTGGTAAATGACACAGAGGTGTCACATCTTTAAAAAAAAAGAGATGAAAAAAATCTAGCCAGACATTCAAAAATCATTTTAAAGGAGTTTAACTTAACTGTTCAGTAATAATTGAGCTTTTATATCAAGTTAATTTAACTTCTCTGTCTTTTGTTGTATTTGATGCTGTGTAAACAAGAAAATGTATCATTTGCAATGTTATAAGAAAGTTTAGATAGATTGTTCACTGATTGCACAGAAATCACTGCTAAAAGGTTTTATGGCTCAAATATGTAAGGACATAACTTTGCACATTATGCACATTGTTGTTACTTGATAGTCTTTCCTTCATATTGTCTAAATTATATTGAATAATGACAAAATTGTATCATAAACCTCACACTGAAAAATTTAGATGTGAGACTAACATATTGTCCAGTCATCACTAGATGTGTTTTTTTTTTTTCATAGTCATCTGGACGACAGTCTGCATTCCTGTGTATTTACTAATCACATACCTGCTCTAACTCTGTACTGCAGGAATGCCAAAAGACTTAATGTTGAGCCGTGCGTGGATGGTGTCTGTCTGAACATGGCATTAGTTTGACAGTGCTAGACCTAGATTTGTACTGTTTCCAACTGAAGACAAGTTGTAGTTTCTGTTCATTTTTTTTTTTGTGAGATTCATGATGTGTTTATTGATGTAATAACAAAAGCCTGCCAGTGCATTTTAAAGCTCTAAAATGTGCCTTTTGATTAGTTTGAAACAGTGCCTGTGCAATCATTTAATACTGCCCTGTTGTCCTCACAGACGTGTTTAGTTCCTGTCCTCATGCTTTTCATGCTCAGCTTTGCAGGGTTCAAGCCCTCCTGTCATTTCCAAGTACATGTGTGTGATGTACTTGACAGCGCTGTCAGTGCTGCGTGTTACGCTGTGCGCATTCAGCACTCGTAGGTATTGGCAGGCAGTCTACTAACTTGACGCTCCTGTTGCTTTCTAGGCAGATCGTGGCTCGTGGGCTGCTTGATGTGCTTCGAGAGTTCAGTGACAATGAAAATGACTTTATCAGTGTCATGGAGACAGTTGCCAGAATGTCAGAAGATGGAGGTAGATGCATTTTCCTTTTCATTTATTTAGTTGTCATGTTTTCTGTAGGTAATCCTGCGCTTTTTGACTGTGATTCCTTTGCCTTTTCTTTCTATTTTTCTTAAATTTCCCTCCTTAAACACAATTAAACTCCTTCAGGATTTAATCTTTTCATGGTTGCAAGCACATAAACACTTGATGTACTGTAATGCACACATGTAATGTCTGTACATTAATCTTATACTTTGATTTATATATTCAGAGCCCACAGTACGAGCTGAACTGATGGAGCAGGTCCCCAACATTGCCATGTTCTTACATGAGAGTCGGCCCAACTTCCCAGCAGCTTTCTCAAGATACTTGGTGCCCATTGTAGTCAGATACCTCACGGATCCAAATAACCAGGTAGGTTTTAAAAACACACTTTTCTAGCTGATATTTTCTCTACAATGAAAGCTGAATTACTACTGGTTAAGAAGGCCAAGCAGCACTTTTTTTGGTGTTTACTGAGATGAAAATAGGTTCACTGGTCAGAATCATTTACTCAAGAGTTTTATAACTGGTTTTTAATTTCCTGTCCTCTTTTGCAGGTGCGGAAGACAAGCCAGGCAGCACTGCTTGTTCTGTTGGAGCAGGGCCTCATCTCTAAAGCTGATATGGAGACCAAAGTTTGTCCAGTTCTGCTCGAACTCACAGAACCCAGCAGTGACGATGACTACAAAATCGAAGCAGTTGCTGTAAGAAACCTCTTGTTTTTTTTTTTTGTTTTTTTTTTTTTTTTTGCAAGAGATTTAATAAAAAATGGTCTGTTATTTATTTTCATGGAAATAAGGATTATAAGCTTGAATGAAATTTGGCTGAAAGTCACGTGGTACAAGACAAACTGCTTTTAAACTACATTGTATAGTTTGTGGATTGGCTATTAAATCAGTGCAAGTGCAAATTGGAGGGATGATGAGGGAAAATTCAAAAAAGAAACAAAATTAATTTTTAAGTATTCATATGTATATTATTATACAATAAAATTTATAATGTATCTATTATAAATGTAATTGTTGCTTGGAAAGTTTTTTTTTTTTAATTTGTCATAGAATTGACAGTGGGGTTCTAAAGACACTGAAAAAAGGGGGGCCGGGGGTGTCAGTCATGAGCTGATGCTAAGCCTATGCTCCACATAGTAACTCTCTTCATGTCTCCTCTGACAGATCATGTGTAAAGTTGTCACCATGTTGAGCAAAGACACAGTGGAGCATCTATTGCTGCCACGCTTCTGTGACCTGTGCAGTGACGCCAGACTCTTTCAAGTTCGCAAGGTAACAACCTCCCAACCATTTTCATCTCCTACAAATGTCAGGAAACGGTCTGAGATAATACTACAAGATATTTTGTTTCTGCGGGCACAACAGGCCAAAGGTTATTTGTGCTATAGTTTAATTGTGTTCCACTGGGATGAATTCAGTAACGCTCTGCATCAGCCTTAATTCTGTTTTGCGCATCGCCTCGGCCTACACTACTCTGTTGTTTTCTCCGAAGAATGTTAATTCTCTGGCTGTAACTGGTGCCAGTTGGGGAATGGTATTTAGGAGCTGCAAAGGTGGTCAAACATTGTGAATATTTTTTTGAGCTCTTTTGTGATTGTGAAACTTCTTTTGCCTTTGTTTAATCGTCCTGTTCTCTGAAGCCAAGATCATACATGAAATTCATAAATTTTTGTTGCAGCTTTAGCCCAGGAATCAAAATAAGAAAACAAAGACAGTATGTCTGAAAATTGGGAGTCACACAGATGGTCTATTTATCAAACTTATTCTAATGATCTGAGTGCTTACTGGTAGAATGCCAGAGGTAGTGTAGTGTTTATGGTATTAATAAATGCTTAAATTGAATGTTACATTACAGTTGAAGTAGGGATGAAAAAGCATTGTGTTGTCACTCAAATTTACAATTAATTTCATTTTATGTAAACATTGGAAAACAAAATTTCAAATATGATGAATTAACTATTTAAAATCAATATAATTTAGTGTAGTTTTTCAGATTTAACTCTAGAAAAGCCAGCATGTTGTTTTTTTTTTTTTTTTTTAAACTTTTCATATAGAAATTGAATTCACATGGTCATGAAAAAAAAAGCTAACCATCCTTGAGACGTCACACAAAAATGAATGCAAAGGATCAAGAGATCTAGTAACCTGACCCATCTATGTAATTATGATATTATTAGAATTATTAATATTCATATTAGTCTTACCTGAACTGACACCCTTTTGAGACATCACGTGAATCTGTCTGAAGGTTATTATTTATTTGGCACTTAACTTTGTCTTGTTGTTCATTCTTGTTTACATTCTGTATTACAGGTCTGTGCAGCCAATTTTGGAGAGTTTTGTTCTATTGTGGGTCAGGAGGCAACAGAAAAACTACTGGTGAGATGTTTCAGGACTTCTTTTTTTCCTTTCATTGAAAGATTCAAAACCACATTCACATCTTTATTATGTAACATGGAAGTGTAACATGGGTGTGAATTCCCTGAGGGAAGTGTTGTAACAGTGCATCAGGTCAGTGTATGTAGTGTGTGACTGCAGTGTAGTGAAAGTGCTGACTTCACTGTAAATCACATTTTGTTTCCATTAATAGGTCAAAAGTTTCTTTGCATCACTGCTGTTGACAAAACCCTTCACAGATCAAACAGTCAGTGTTAGTTTTAGGTTATACTGACATTTTTGTTTTAACACAGATGCCCAAGTTCTTCGACCTGTGCTCAGACAGTCTGTGGGGCATCAGGAAAGCCTGTGCTGAGTGCTTCATGATGGTCTCCAATTCCACCTCTCCAGAGGTGCGACGTGCAAAATTGTCCCCCTTGTTCATCAGCCTCATCAGTGACCAGTCTCGCTGGGTAAGAGACACACACAGGATAAACTGTAATTGATACACTTGCAGAAATTGCAACAACATTTATGTGTAACTTCCTCTGTGCTATGATGAAAATAGAGCAGTTGTTGCACAGATCTAGATGTATTTTTTTCTCCGCTGCTGTACGTATCTTCTTGTTCCTGATTTTGAGCTATGTGTCTCATCTTCATTTAGATTACAATTCATTGTTTTGTTTTTGTCATAATATTCAGTAAAATGTTAAAATGAGAAACTAGAATTTTTAAATCTAAAAAGGGCAAAGTCATACGGAGAAATTTATTGGTGCAAAACAATTGTCAGGCAACTGTTGAGAAAAGGAGAATTTAAGCTATATTTTCAAACTGTGTGCGAAAAATGATTATCAGAGGGCCTTGAAAGATATCAGTGTTTTGTTCTTAAAGGGTCTGCAGACTAAAGCCAGATCTGTACTTCAGAGATCCATGTGGGTCCACATGACGCACATTTTGCCACCTACTCATGTCCTTGAGGGTCCACATGGAGCTCAAAATTTATGGCAGTGTGGACAGTTTGCACCTGAGGAACATGTGCGATCTTGTCTGTGTATGCAGACACCCGTCGTGCTATTAACAGAACTGCAGGCTGCCCCACCGTCCGTGTCCGTGTACTATTTTGGACTGTGCTCAAGCAAATTCTCCTTTCGAGGTTAAGATTCTGAGCAAATGAAGATGAGCTTTAGAGTTCTGAAAAATCTCGTCTCTCTGTCACGATGAAACTAACAGATTGGTCTCTGCCACTTTTTCAGGTGCGACAGGCTGCCTTTCAGTCTCTGGGTCGTTTCATCTCCACCTTTGCCAATCCCTCCAGCACAGGCCTTCACTTCAGAGAGGATGGTGCTCTACTAGAGGTCCCCAGGTGTACACTGGACAGGTAAGACCACCTGGCTTTCATTATCACTGCTATTACTAAGGCTTTGTTCGAGATAAACAAATATTTGTGGTAACAATGTAGGCATCAATTACTACATACACTGGTGGTGCGGCATGAGAAATGGAGAAAGTCAGACTGAGACACACCTGATTTGAATTGCATTTCAGTACCACTTCCAAATGTGGCTTGGATTCAATTTGCAAAAATCACATTTGATGTGTTTTTTTTTTTGTTTTTTTTTTTTGTTTTTTTGTTTTTTTGCTGTCTAGACTGTCAATCTGGATACATTCTCGGTTTGCCAAAAACAGGTTTGGACTAGCAGTTTGAAGTCCTTGAAGAACTTTACAGCTATTGGTTTACTTGGATGAATCACGTGCCTCTTTTCAGTTTGTGCAAATAATACCAGAATGCATGTTCATATTTTGTGCATCTTAGTTGGACCAGGTTAGCTGAAATTGTATTGTTATTTCTTTACTGAATATTTATGTTCAGGCAGTAATTAAGACCTGCTGTGGCACTAAACAATTGTGTTGGGGCAGTGTTGCATCAGTAGTCCGAATCATGTTCGTAACTGCTGGGTGTGATCAGGTCAAACCAGTTTTTTCTTTTGTTTAAGGTTTATCTGCAGAAAGGAATTGTGGCTGACATATTTTCCTATCATATCCTTTTACCTAGAAAAGCCATGTTACCTTAGTACATTTCCTTTATTCATATTGGAGATGCACCAATCCACTTTGTTCAGTTCCAAATTTGATACCTGAATACAAGTTGCTGTCTTGCTTTTCTGTTTTTTTTTTTTTTTAATCTGTGTTTTGAAATTAAGATATTGCTAAACTAAGGAAATTATGAGTTAGCCAACTGTTACTCACTCAGTTACAGACTGTGTCGTGTTACGTTAAGGCCGGTTCATGATCTGGCGAAAGCTCCACCTGTACATCTAACTTAGAGAATTCTTGGAGACAAAAAAATGTATTTTTCATCTGTTTAATTGCTAATTGATTAATTTGTGCTACAACATTTTGGCTATGGGTTTAAGATTGCATTATTATTTATGATTCATAAAAACATCAGAGTAGTGAATTGCGTCAGTGTAGGCACCCAATCATGGATCGGATTGGTCCCAACTGCCTTTTAAAAGGAAGTTTTTCCTCACCAAGTCACCTCAGTGCTTGCTCTTGGTGAGAACAATTGAGTTTAAAGAGTACGGTCTAGACCTGCTCTATTCAAAAAGGCCTTAACATAACTTTGTTATGATTTATACAAATAAAATTGAACTGAGCTCTATTTCCTGTATATTTTTTTCCTCTCATTTCAGTGACTGCTCTCTAAACTCTCTGAATTGCTCGGACATCAGCAGCTGCCATACAGAAAGAACCGTCGCTCACACACCTCCCAATCAGGACGGCCGTGCCACACCGTCCCCGGAGCACGTGTCGACGGCTGACAGCGAGGAAATGCACAGCTTTGAAGACAACCACACCTCTGTTCCCAGAGAGATGCACGGCGGCTTCACCCACATGGTCTCAAACAGCAGCACCAGCCCCACAACCACAAACAACGCTAAGAACACGAAAGAAACGGAGCACACAGATGAGAACTTTAACTCTTTCCACTACTGGAGATCTCCGTTACCAGACATCAGCGGGGAACTGGAGATGCTAAGTTGTCAAACATCAGCGGAGGTGACGGAGAAGGAGGAAAAGAAAGAAGAAAAGGAGGAGGAGGAACCGGAGGAAAACTGTCCTGATTCCAAGTCCAGCCCTGGAAAAGCTACCAGTGACCAGATCCAGAAGGTCTTGGACTGCTTGCAACCGCACATGGATGACCCTGATGTGCAAGGTGGGTTATAGAGCCAGAGTATGTATGTTTAGACTTTTAGCAACATATTTTGACATTTAGGCTGAACTGTGTGTTTGCATCTACCTCCAGCTCAAGTCCAGGTGTTGTCAGCAGCTCTGAAGGCAGCGCAGCTCGACAGTCCAGCAGACGACAGCCCGACAGAGGACAGCCCGACTGAACTGCAGCCGGAGGAGGAGGAGCAGCAGCAGCAGCAGCAGCCTGAGAGCATCAGCGATAGCCTGCCTGTGGAGACCAAGTCTGTTGAGGTTCAGTCGGAGAGCGAAGAGAATCCCACAGAAGAGGAGCAAACCGTGGAAACTCCCCTGGAGTCGAGCCCTGTCCAGGAGCAAGGAGATGAAGAGACGCAGACTGAGCCCCTGGAGGACCAGGAGGACCCGGGTGACCAGGAAGAGTCTCCTCCCAACTCCCCCGTTCTAGTACGGAACAGTTCAGATCTTTACAGCGTGTTAAATTAGCTGTTGTATATTAAATGGCTGAACAGATACTCAGTAACTACATAATACTGGATCTACTGGAGCTGGATTTGTACTTTAGACTCAAGGGGTTAACAGAAGTTATGCGATAGATGCCTACAGTGTAGGTTTTGAGTTATACTGCAGGGGCCTCATTACAGAAAAAAAATTCCAACTTTAGGTTTCAAATATGGGAAAAAATCTTAGTCGCGTATTAGAGAAGCAGTTCCAAAGCTGCAACATTTAATCAATGAATCGACGGAAGGAAAATTTGTTGCTAACTGCTTGCTATGGCTGATTTGTTGTTTCAGTCAATGAAAATGTCAAACATTTGCTGGTCTCCTTCACTCATCGCTGGCTACCTAACTTGCTATAGTGGACAAGAAAAGACTTTTAAGGTATTTAATCTTAGCTTTGAGTCTGTGGCATTAACTGTTGGTGGAGGAGAGGAAACCCCACCTTTCTGGGAGGTTTTATCGGCACAAGGAATCAAATCTATCAAATCCTTAACTGTAAAAAAGTGCAATTACACTGAGTGGATAGTGAAAAGCAACTAGACGAACTGATAAAAAGCTGAACAATATTATGTTCATTATTGACATTATTCTAGTATTTAATTTCTTAAATATCATGGTTATTACCGATACTGGTATATCACAACACCCCTAATTCCTGCCTTAGGAAACTCTTCAGCCTGTAGCAGCTAATTCCTGTCCTAAGAAAAGGTAGGATTTTTTTCTAACGGCAGTCAGGAAACATGTTTCTGTGCCGCAACACAAATCCTAAATGTCATCTTAACTGAGATGAGATAGGATCTTAGACTTTTTGTAACAAGGCTCAGTTTTCTCTCCAAAGTGTTAAACAGTAAAAACTCAGCCAATCTAATTTATCAGGACTGTGTGGGTGTGTTTTGATCAAATTTGACTGACAGCGTGTTGGCATCACAAGCAAATAAACAACTGTCATGAGATTTTCATTTAGACACGAATCCTGATGGCTGTACTGAAATATGTGACGTCACTTTTTTTCCTAACTGCACCTCACCCACTTCAAACCAGTGGAAAAAAAGAGGACAAGACAACAAATACAGAAATTTCTCCTGTAAATTTACCAAAACTCTTCTTATTTTGCCAAAAAATGATGTTTTTGTAGGACACCATCACTCAGAGGAAGAAGCTGATTTACTTTGTGATATCGAGCCATGTGGGGCTATGCATGTACTTGTAGATTGTCGATTAAACTGTTGAGTATTTTCCTAATTATTCTATTAGTTGTTTGGTCTAATATTCTATTAGAAAATATTCACATTTCAGAAGCTCAAATCAGAGAATTTTTACTTTTTTCTTTTAAAAAAAATGCAAGCTAAGCGTCAGTAGCTATGCCATAACCCCTCAAAACACTCGCATAAATCCAGTTTTTGTGCATCTATGGAAATTTCAAAAGAGTGATGAGACATTTTAGCGCATTTAATGTGTAGTGTGTTTTCTGGTTCTCTAATTGTGTGGGTGGATTTGTGTGCTCATCAGGAGTCTGAGCTAATTGAGAGTGTGGAGGAGGAGGGGAAGGACGACTCTGCTCACAGCCCAGTGCCTGAGGATAAGCCTAAGATCCAGGTCAGTCAGCACTTCTATCATACATCCACCCCAAGTATTGATCAGAACCTTACAGCTGGTATTGACTGGCACGAACATGGATTATTAAATACCTTCTCCATGTGCACCCTTGCTCCTCTTTGATCAATTTCTTGCTCCGTCTGCAGAATGTCATCCCTCAGCAGCTGCTGGATCAGTACCTGTCTATGACTGACCCAGCCAGGGCTCAGACGGTGGATACAGAGATCGCCAAACACTGTGCCTTCAGCCTGCCGGGTGTCGCGCTCACTCTGGGACGACAGAACTGGCACTGCCTCAAGGACACATATGAAACCCTCGCTACTGATGTGCAGGTAGGCCGGGAAATGGGAGAGGATGAGACTAATATGGGATAAGTCACACTCTGATAGTATGACTGCTGGATTTAAAGCTCAATTTAAAATATTTTAGCTCAAGAATAAGTTGAGATTTTTTTCTAAAGTGCTCTGGTTCAGAGCCTGGTCATGTTGAAGTAGAGTAGGCTGCCCACAGTGTTGTAACAGAGGGATATTTTGTTGAAAAATCAAAGCCAGAACACAAATAATAAACAAACAGCTGTGGTAGCAGAGGTTTGTGCCTTACAGATGACCCTGTTGTGCATTATAGATAATTATGTGTTTTACTTATCAACGTTAGATTGTCTTTTAAAGTAAAGTAATGACATTTTGAATAGATTATGATTAGGGGTGTCACGGTTCTCCATATCCAGTTTGGATTTGACTTTCGATTTTAAGGTCACATTTAATTTGACTTTTTTTCCCCCAACAAATTATTTTCAGAACAAAAGGCTCACAGTGTATCAAATCAGTCATGTGAAGACATAATTATTACAATCTGTCAGTGCTAAAATTAACTTAGAATAACATGCAGTGTTTAAACATGGCAGTAAAAAATATAATTGAAAGAAAGTGGGGAAAAAGGCACTAGTATTGATGGAGATGGAATCACTAACTCTCATCGATATAGAGTGGTCAAAGGTGATTTAAGAAATTGTTTTATGTGGCACTAGGCATAATTTGCTTCCACTCACACGGAGGGTATTGCCCTTTCAACAGAGAACGTTTGTTTGAGCTCAGGTGGTAAGTAATCTAGGACAGGATTCCAAATTTTAAGAAGTCACCCCTCATTATTCCTACGGACCACACTTATCCACTTATCCTTTCATAGGGCAAAACACTGAAAATCTCCCTGTGTCAGAGTGTTACTGTGGGTGGGGTATCTTTAACCCATTTTAACAGGATGTATTTATTAGCACGGAGCAAAAGTTTGTCCCACTTTTTGTGGTGATTATGGGAGAGTGCTACTTCTTTAGAGGGTAAACCTAGTATGAATAGCCCTGGATCCTTCCTTATTACAGGCTTAAAGACCCTGCTTAGTTCTCGAGTTATGTGACTGCAGTACATGGCGATCGGATTGCACCCCCAGAAGTGGTGGAAATGAGTCCCAAGATTCATTTTACACTTAAGGCAAATGGGAGAGATGGTTCAAAATATTTTGTGGAGGTTAACAGGGGCCAAGTGGAGCCTATGTGATGTTTTATATTGAGTCTCTGCAAGACGACTATTGCAAGTGATGGTTGACTGCACCAGATGTACTGCTGACGGCTGTGCCATCATTAAACTATAGAGTCTTGATTTGTAAAGATCAACGGCTTGTTGGTTTTTATGCCCTGACAACTTCATTTACATTTTCAAATCCTTCAATAAGATAACAGCTGGTAAGCTACATAGTGTTGTCTTCGACAGATTCTTTACTTTCGGTTAATTGAAACTGATCCATTTTTAATTTAACATTGAAATTGTGAGACCCCTAAAGACGATTAAGATTTATTTCGGTTTTTACCTCTCTTCTTGGCTTTTTGTTTGAGATTCCAGGAAATCTGAAACATCTGCTTCAGACTCGTTCTTTGTGATTGCTCTATTGAATTACTCAAATCTAAATAAGCTTTATTGGCACGAATGTTATAATCACATGGTTGCCAAGTTAAATTACATATCATTGAATAATTACTGTTACTCAAGAGAACAAAATAGACAAAATAAACACTTTAACAGTACAGTTCATTACAACAAAATACGCAAACAATGATTGAACAAAGTAGAGTGAAGAAGACTCATGTGTTTTCTCTTTGGTTGTGGCAATGAGACACATTTTGCTGCCAAGAGAGTTTTTTTTGCTGTTTCCTCCAGAGATGAAGGGAGGTTTACTGTCACTGAGTTTGTTTACATGTGCGTTTGTGTCCTGGTTTTGAGCCTTATCCTGTTTTTGATTGTATTTGGGACATGGTGTTTACACGAAAGATGAAAAGCCTGGTTATTAATATTCCTGTTTACATGATCATGACAGCAACCAGGTTTCTGATCGTCTGCCGGCAGGTGTGTCTTGATTTCTTACCACTTCAGCCACGACGACATGTTTCAGAAACCTGGAGGGTGTTTACATACCACAGTATCCTGGTAGTAGTTCAGGTGGTATATCCAGGTTTCTGAAACCAGGATAAGCTGCTCAGAACAAAATCAGAATACTCCAAAAACCAGATTATAACCAGAATACTAGAGTGCATGTAAACACACTTATTGGTGTAGTGGAGTATTTCTGGGCATGGAAGAAATTAATCTCTTATTTGGGAATACTGGGTGTACTCAGTGAGAAAGTGAAGCCCCACGCTTGTGAGAAATACCAAGTTTTTAGGTAGTCCCCTGTCTGAACAGTGAGAACACAGCCCGTTGGCAGCCATGTTTCTCTGCTTCTACCTGTGTTGCAATTTTTTTTTGTGAGTCAGTTTTGTGTTATCCCGATGTTCCTCAGCGTTAGGTCAGGTTGTGACGGGAATCGAACAGGTTCCAAATTGTCTAAGCCATCGGACTTGTATGCCTCCGAGCTCATCTGTTCATCTTATCAGTGCCGGCATGTTTTTCTGACAGTTGCACATTGCAAAACACTGACGTCAATCTGATGCTTCTACTCTGCAGGAAACCTGCAACAAGGAGGAGTTATGGCAGTGATAGTTGTACTGTTTGTGAAATTATAATTTTAAGCAAGAGTAGTATGCTGGCATATCTTTCTACGCAACATAGGCTTAAATTCCCGTAATGCCATGTGTTTGACATTTGTATGAGTGCCACTGCCTCACAACAAAGTAGCATGTCAGTTTTTGAGTGAAAATATGCTGTTATAATAACATTAGCACCACACAGACAGGCTTACCAGTTTTCTTTTCTTCTTGGAAATGTGAGCTGTGTTGGCCTATTTTTTTTTTCCTCAGAGAAAATTGATCAGGAATCAATAAGGGAAAGGATAAAGAATCGGACCAAGAAGCAGAATCGATAATGACACTGGTATCAGTAAAGTCTTAGCAGTTTCCATAACTAGTCTTGGGACTAGCTAGCTGAAGAGACTCCTTTCATTGTGTTCCTTCTGGCTTTTTAAAGCTCAGTAGTGAAGTGAGAGAGAGTCGCTTGTTTTAAGAGGCTGCCAGGGTTTCTCTCAGCCATCCATAGCAACGTGCTTGATTTTCTTCTTTTTTTTATTTTTTTAAATGTCCTTGGCTTGACTTGAGTAACAGCACTTGTTGTACCAATACATTGCTTGAGGACATGAGAAAGAGAGGGAAATGTACGGGGGGGGGGGACGTTGCTTCACTTCGCAGCAGCGGAGAGAGAGGGACCGAGAGTGTGACAGCACTCAGTCACGCTGTTGCTCATTACTTCATCGCAGTACTGAATGTCACTGTTATCAAGACAACATCACACTGTGGACTCAGAGCAGGCACTGGAAGCCCTCAGATAAATGGTGTTTGATTTCTCAGTATCATTTTTTACAATTTCCCTGCATTGTCAGTGTATATAAACCATATTGTGGTCGTTTTTATGGATATTCTGATTGGATTTTAGGGTCTGATCACTGGTTGGTAGAAATGGTATCAGCTGGTACCAATCATGGGTCTATTTGAAGCCTTCTATTGATTGTGTGGCAATATTTATTAATTTAAGTATTAAATATTAACCGCATTGTATAATGTAATGATGAAACAGCTTGAAAATTATCAGAGGTTCTTGTGGACTTCCTCTACAAAAAGATGATTGAGTTTGCTGATAACAATTTGAGAAGACGTTTTTTGTTTTTGTTTGTTGTTTTTTAGAATTTTTCAAATCTGCCTATGTAGAAATAAATGGGATGTTGTTATGATTTTAGCATCTAATTATTACAAATGCTGCAGTGAAAGAGCTTGAAAGTAATGACAGATGTGTTTCCACCAAGGAAAATAAGAAAATAATAGAAACTTTCCCATTTTAAACAACCTTTGTGGTCGTTGGAGTTTAGATTTCTGAGTTTATGAGTTGCACTTAAATGCAACCTGAAGTTCCTGTCCCTGTGACAGCAGAGGACAGAAGCAGCACGCCCGTAATAAAGCCACAATGCGATAGAGACTCTCAGCATAGTTTTTCATTACATGACTATTTTGGTGCAAACAAAGTAGCCTTACAAGATTTACACCCCAAACAGAAAATCAGCGGGTGGTAATTTCAAACCCTGCCGCTTCACAATCCAATCAGCTCTTCTGATTGGCCTTTATAGACAACTTTGATCTAAATGTTTAGAATGAATATTGCCTCTTTGATCAGATCACCCTTAGTTGTTCTCTTATTTAAGAAGCGACCTAAGAGACACTTGTTCGTGGCTGGAGTTGTAACCCTTTTATGTCTTTTCCTCCTGCCATCACATTCTCAGTGGAAGGTGCGGCGGACGCTGGCTTTCTCCATCCATGAGCTGGCGGTTATTCTGGGAGACCAGCTGACAGCTGCTGATCTGGTGCCCATTTTCAACGGTTTCCTCAAAGACCTGGACGAGGTCCGCATCGGCGTGCTCAAACACCTCTATGACTTCCTCAAGGTGAGATCATACATTTATATATACTGCTGAACCATGTAAGACGAGTGAATTCATACTGTCCGAAACTTAATGTCTGTAATGCTCAGCTTAGGACGTTACATTTCAGCAATACTGCTGTTGTGATTGATGACAAAAAAGCACTCAAAATGCACTGTCATGCAGCAGTTTTGGTTTCCAGTTGAAGAAGAAAATCCCAGTTGGATCAGTTGCTTTACAGGCTGTAATAAGTAAGCTGGTTCATTTGTGTCTTGTTGCAGCTGCTGCATGCGGACAAGAGGAGAGAATATCTGTACCAGCTGCAGGAGTTCATGGTGACGGACAACAGTCGCAACTGGAGATTCAGATACGAGCTCGCAGAGTACGTCTCCTTTTCCTCTTCTAAGTAGATTTACATTTGAGCTGACTCTCTTATCCAGAATGACTTCCAAACTGTCTTGCTCGTAGACACTATGATAATATGATAAAACACTCACACAATTTTTGTCATTTGTATTTACTGTGTTGTACTACTATACAGAGGAAAGATTGTATAACCATCATGTCTTTGTGACTGAATCTCTCTGTCCCCCTCCAGGCAGTTGATCTTGATCATCGAGTTGTACAGCCACTACGACGTGTATGACTACCTCAGACAGATAGCGCTCACACTCTGCTCTGACAAAGTGTCAGAGGTCAGGTGGATCTCGTACAAACTGGTACGTGTACAGTACTGAATCTGAAAGGCTTTTGGATGTTGGAGGGAACATCTGGTGAGGATGAACGTTGGTGACGTGTGACAGATGGTTAGGTCAGCAAAAACAATGGAAAATTAAAGACAAAATGGGAAGTGAGTCACACTGTTGGATGATGTTCAGTGTTGTGTGTTTGTGATACAGTAACTTTGGAGAGTAGTTATGTAGTCACTTATTCCTTGGTCATACTAGATGACTTTTAATGTTGTCAGATTATTGTACTGCTCACATTACACATCTTAATGTTTTGTAGTTGGGAATCCTGAGGTTGTTGTGGTGACACACTACAAGATGTTTCCCCAGGAGGAATCCCTGACAAGCCTGTCTGGTCTCAGAACTACGTTTTGTCACAAAAACACACAAGAAAGGACTTTAGATTATTAATACTGAAGTATTAGTGCGTGGCATGTTACTGATGTAGCTGCTGGAGGTGGAACTGGTTTGAACTACTTTACATAAGGGACAACAGTGGGCTTTGTAGTGTATTATAAATAATAATTTAAAATGATTTTATTGATTTTAAAAATGATTTTATTGCTCCTTCAGTCTATGATCAGAACTGTGTTCATAGCAACAGTCTGTTATTCATAGCAACAGTCTCTCTCTTTTCAGAAATAACAGACCATAGAGTGCCATAATTGACCGATCAGAACTGAGTAATCAACACAGTCTTGTAAAACAACTTCATAACAATTACTATTCCTTTGTAATTACTTTTTACAAAGTTTCTTCTTCATTTGAGCTTTCTGGCTGCTGCTCCAGTGCTCTTTCGTTTCTCCTTCTCTGTCTTTCGTTCTTGACTCTGCTCTCATTGACTGTGGCTCGTTGCCAACCTGTCTAAAACAAGGTGGGCGTGAGGCATCGACCGGCTCTTGAATCATGTCTTTGAACGTTCATTACCGAAAGTGTGCGCTGGTTCACCTCTGATTTGGGGCCTTTTGTTGGTGAGGTACAAAAAACTTTGAGGGAGGAGGAAAGTCACCTGCCTAGTTCTTATTCGTTTAAGGAATAGTTTGAGATTTTGGTAAATCCTCTTATTGCATTTCTTGCCAAGAAAAACATACATTAATACATTATATGATAGGGCTCCTGAAAGTTACCACAACCCTGTAAGAAATAGTGTGGCACATGACCAACTGTAAAACAAAACAAAAAAAACAGTCTGTTGTTTTTTCACTTAAAAAAACAAGTTAAATGAACTTTGAATGAACTGTAGAGGAAAGTGCATTTCTGTTTCCTTTTGACAGAGCCAAGCTAGCTGTTTCCCTCTGTTTCCAGTCTTTGTGTTAAGCTAAGCTAACTGGCTGCTGGTTCTAGATTCATACTGAATGGACAGACATGAGAGTGGTATTGATCTTCTCATCTAACATTCAGCAAGAAAACATTTTTCCAAAATGTTGAACTTTAAACCCACATTTTAGTGTGAAGTTTACAGGCTATGCAGCAATCACAGCTACTAGCTAATAGCTATCTGTAAGTCTCATGTCTGCCTCTGAACTTCATACAAATTTTACATATGTAATTTGAGATATTTTAACCATTTCAAACTGACTTTTTCAGCATTTTTTTCAGATTACCTCCAGTTTAAAGCCCTGTTTTTTAAGTGTGTCGTCGCCTCTTGTGTTCTCAGGTTGTAGAGATCCTCCAGAAGCTGTATGCATGTGGAGCCGATGATCTGGGCCTGAACTTCATCAACGAGCTCACCGTCAGGTTCTGCCACTGTCCCAAGTGGGTGGGGCGGCAGGCCTTCGCCTTCATCTGCCAGGTCTGTACTGCTCATCTTACATTACTTAGAAGGACATGGAGTGAACAGCAGTTCCTGCATTGTCTCTTTACCTGTTTTTCAACTCCATGGATAGCTGTATACCTGTTTCAGTGTAGACAACAAAATTGCAAATGAAATATTTTCTGGAGCGTAGGGCCAAAGGAATTTTTGTCTTATCTATGGGTCTTCAAACATTTTTAATTCCATTTTACTTTAATTTCTCACTTAAAACATATTTTTAAGATTTAATGTTCTGCGTTTACGGTATTGGTATGTAAAGATGAAAAATTTATTTTTTGTTTTAAAAAATTGTTTTGAAAAAACGCCTTGAGGGAATTTCTTCAAATTTGGAACAAAGCGTCCACTTGGTCTCAAAGATGAACTGATTAGATTTTAGTGGTCAAAGGTCAAAGTCACCTCTCAAAAGACATTTTTGGCCATAAGTCAAAAATAAAGGATAAAAGGAAGTGATGACATTTTATAGTCAAAAGTCAACTTCACTGGGACATCATAATGGCCTTCTCAAATCCATAATTCAAGAACATGTCTGTTGCGAGCTCATTGATTTTGCTGATGTTGAACTTCAGGTGTTTGTTGTTGCACCATGCGATGGAGCTCTTTTATCAGCCCTCTGTGATCCTCTGCAAAAACAGTCTCTAAGTGAAGACAGCATGTTTCTAACAGAAAGTTATTCACTATACATACACAGACATGGACGTAAAATGCAACTGGTTGGTGGAGACATACAGCTGCGAGGTGGTAATTCTAGTTCATGTAATGTTAATGTTTGACAACCTGATGGCAGATAAGAGCATGACTAACTCCAGTCTTACTGTAATGCTATAGTGGAAAGCTATTTCTTTATGAGCCTGTTTGTCTGCTCCTGTCTGATTAGATGGCCTTGATGCTTTGTATCTGCTGCATCTTGTGACAGAAGATCATCCTCACAAATACTTCTTGATTCTCTTCTTCCTGTCTGTAATACCGGTCTGTCTGCGTGACGGTGTGTTTTAATGTTTCCTTGTATTTTCTGTAGGCCATAGTGGAGGAGGACTGCATGCCCATGGAGCAGTTCAGTCAGCACCTCCTGCCCAGCCTCCTCAGCCTCTCCTCAGACCCTGTGGCCAATGTCCGCGTTCTGGTAGCCAAGGCTCTACGACAGAGCGTCATGGAGAAAGGTAGAATACAAACACACTAAATTATTGAAGTTGCCTTTTAAGGATAAGGTTGACAACACACACATTCTCATACCAATTTGTTTAACCTTTTCCACTCCACCCATCCAAAGGGACAGGTGCCTTTAGTGAGAGATGGCAGATCAGTGGTATGGGACACTGATAAAATTGAGATGCAGCTGAGCACTCAGTGTCAAGTTTTTTTTTTCTAGTTATAAATAAATAAAATTTGAGTGAGGAGCCTGTTCAGATTGTTAAAGTTTAGAGTCACAAGTGTGTAACATTATGAAGTATACGATGGCCATTCCCATGCATGTCTCATAAGTTTGCTGCAGCAGTTTTTGAGTTGAAACCATTTATTACACTGATACAGTGCACATTTTAACAATTTTTACCTCTAAAAAATTGGTCAATAATCCCTCCAAAATACCACATTAAGACACCAAGACCTTGAATCCAAGACTTTGGAATCAAAACTTCTGACATTTTGTAGATCTCTGTGTTTTTTGGCGATTAAATGGTGAGCCCCTCTGTTCTGGGAATTACTTAGAAACCCCCTTATTTTCAATATACCACAAAAAAAACAAAAAACATCCATCCTCTGAATGCCCCAGTTTTGTGGTTGTGAAGTTTCCTGAGGCTGTGATTATCCTGCAGATCACTGTAGGTCTTTTTATACAGTGAAGTCAAGTTTCAGAAAATGGTCTCATGACGATGAAATGACTGGATATGAGGACTAACATGATCACACATGAATGTGGTTAGACTCATTGAATTCACAGGAGTCTCATCTTTCCAGTCAGACACACTTTATACAATTCCAATACTCTTTGGACCCTTTCCCACTATATAACCTCTGGTTCTTGAACTGGTTCCGTTCAAAACCCTTCAAACTTTGGTGCTATTTAGTGAACCAGCCCGAATTTCCACCAGTTTTAAGTGGAGCCATTTTAATGAAGGATTTCATGAACAGAAGGCGCTGCACAATGCACAGCAGCCAGTAGAATATGACACCCCCACTTTGTCCCAAGGAAAATGTGCTTTTTAAAAAAAATCAGCTTTCAGGTTCTGAACCAGTTTGTTTTTGTTGGAAATGTTCAGAACTGTTAAAAATTAGTTTCTTGAATGGTAACTGGGCTGGTTCCATGCAGAAATATTGCAATAGAATAACAAAAATAAAACTTTAATACTGGATGCAAATAACTTCATGGTTTTTGTCCAAGATAGCACTGGATTAGCAAAGCATTGTTTTAATTCACACATCTTGAGGTGAGACGTCAAAAGACTCTTGAAAATTGGCATGCTAGCTTTTCAGTCGCCAAAATTCAGGCCCAAGCCCCCCAAAAGAGTGTAGTTGAAGATGTCTGCTAACTGAATCTTGTGTTTTGTGTGCAGCATACTTCAAGGAGCCTGGCTGTGCCTACTCTGACGAGCTAGAAGAGACTGTGATGGCTCTGCAGTCTGACAAGGACCGGGACGTCCGCTTCTTCGCCAGCCTGGACCCCAACAAAGGCTTGATGGACACGGCTCCCTTGATTTAGCCTCAGCTCCTGAGACCCAGTACAGCCCACCTGCCTGTCTACCTACCTGTCTGTCTGACTGACGCACAGTCGGCGTAACCTGCAACACCAGCACCCGACCAGATCCCCGACCTCTCGCCTGCTGGGCAGACCTGCACCACGACCACTTGAGAATTATGTCAGATGTTCAGTATAAAAGCGCGAGCATGCTCAAACACGAACGCAGTCTCTGGTTGGGCTCTTCACAGCGCACAGTGTATTCACAACACAAAATGCAAACTTCTCAGAGTTTCCAGAAAATGAGCAGGACTCAGAGAACAGCTGCACCACTTCTGTGGAGGCTGAACTTCCCCCTCCACCCTCCTCCACACTAACACTGACTCGATCCTTCCCCCAAATCACAGACTTGTAAAGCTACGACGGGCTCTCTCTCTTCTCCAAAGCTAATTGTAAGCTTGATGTTAAAATTGCTGAATTGATTTTTTTGTTTTTCTTAATGCTTCTTTTTGTGGATTTCTTAACGAACAAGCAGGCGAGGCCTGCCTGACTCTGACGTGTGCACTAACTCAGGGGGACTCATCTGAACCTAAACAGCATTACTAGCTTATTACACAATAAGCAGCAGCAGCAGCTCCTGGATCCCTGGTGAAGAAACAACTCCAGCTGTCTGAGCAACAGACAAACAGCCAAACCAAGTAGCTCTGCTGGTGTCTCTCACCTCATTTCCTCCTCCTCAATGCCTCTCATCTCAGACGCTACTTTTTTTGTCTTCTGAGATGTCCTCTGGGTTATTGTCTGTTTCTCTTCTTCACTCTTTTTCTCTGCATTTCTCCACCTGGTCTTCATGGGGCCGATGAAACCACTACTACTGCACAGAAGGAACCGCGATTCTGCCACTCAGCGTAACTAAAACCATATCTTTTTTGAAAACAACACCTAAATAAACTGTTTGCCCTCCCCTCCCCTCCCCCCTTTGTGTCTGTTTACCAAAAATGTGACACAACGCGTCTCCCAAATGGCAGGAGACTTAATGAAATACCTCTGTGTGGACATGACTGGCCAGTGTGTCGTACATGTGGAGGGACATCAAACAGGCTCTGAATGTCCTCGACGGGTGATTCTGTCTGAGCGATTCTGTGGTGTTGACTTAAAACATCTTAAGGGCTCATGATGAAGTGACACAGGGTGACGTTAAGAGGAAGAAAGCAAGCACACTGTTGGAATATGCATGTCCCCCCCTCACCCCTCCCCTCGTCATACCTTGCCCCTTGTGTATAGTCTATTCCAGTTCCTTAAGGTTGACCTCCTGATGTTGAATTATGTGACCATGGTAGCTTTCAGTGGATCTGACTGACCAGTTGTACAGTAGGATATAGGAATGGCTGTGTTATGAAACTGAGAGATTGTAATTTCCCTGTCTTGGTGGAATGAATTTAAAGTATGAGGTTTCTCAAACTCTTTTGTACAGCTTAAACCTGTGGAGAACAGTATGTGTTTATGGAACCAAGGCCAGTGTAGTTGGGTGTGTGAATATTGGGAGCAGCCACCAAGTCACTTTTTGTAGTCTCTTTTTGAGCTTGTTGGTTTTTTCCCCTCTGTTGTAAATGGTAACCCCTCTTTTTTTTTTTTTTTTTTTTTTTTTTTGAACATAGACATAACTTGAGAACTTAAGCTGATTGTGGTGTGTGCTGTGCATCTCAAGTCTTTCTTCCTTCGAAAGGAGAGCTCACTGCGGTAATGGCGGTGTCTACTCATCTCGTCTGTCTGCGATTTTGTGTCCATCTCATTTTTTATGTAGTAGAACAGTTAATATATACATTTTATGAAAATTATTTTTCTTTTCAATTATGCACCACTGTTCAAAGATTTTATATCCTAACTTTACAAAATTTACAACCTTTGTAATATTCAATGGTTTCTTTTAAAAAGACATTTTATGTAATGTTATTTTTAGTATTCTGTAATTAAAATGATGAAAATTAATATGCTGTGCTTAGTTTTGTTTTGAATTACTGACCAACCACTGTGGTTCAGTCAGCTCTATTGGCTGATGCTGATATTCAGAGAGCAGGGCAGCCAGTATATATAATCCCTATCAAAATAAAGAAAAGTGTTGCATTATTCCATGCACATTACAATCTCATTTACATGGTTTTCTTACCAGTAACATGGTGTTTTAGATGGAATCTGTATTAATGAAATAGAAAAATACATAGTTATGCTTTAGATTTCAGAACATGACTGATATTTAAGGGAGAGCAGGATGCATTATGTTTAAATTAATGTTGTTTAAATGCCATATTCTATACACTGTGACATAATATATATGTATGCAAGCCAGTCATTTAGGATTGGAGAAATATGCCGACATTCAAAAAAAGACAACGGTAACAGGAAATTTAGGCAAATGTTTACAGCAGGATGTATGAGAGTTATAGTACAGGACTCAAAAGTAACTTCATTCATCAGCAGTCACACTGACAAAGCTGCCTGCAGATGTGTCTGCAGCCACTTTTTGTTTACCAGCCTCGTGAGCGCAGACATGGGCCGATGCCTGTTATTTCTTAATGCCAGATAATCGGCATAACTTCATAATGGAAATCGCTGTGTTTTATCATTTAATCTGCACAGTTATGACTGCATATAAAGTAAACAGTGGTGTAGCTGGGTTATCTCTGGCAAACATTTTAATTGATAAAACACAAACAGTGTTGAGGCAGATAATTTAGAAAACACATTTTCTGGAAATTAATAACAAAAAACTAAACACAAGCTGCAATCAAACAATTTCATGGACAACATATTTTCAATGGGCTAAAGCACTGAGTTTTCCTTTCCTCTAGAGCTGCAACCAAATACAAAATTAGCGTTAATTTTGATAATTAAATGTTTGTTTCACTCTTTAAGCAAAAATTGAAAATACTACAAGCTTTTGTACAGAACGAGTTTCTTTCAATTTTGAGCTGCTGCTTGACATTTTAAAAACAAAATGATTGAGAAAGTAATTGGTTGATTCATCAAAAGGACTGACCATTATTTGGATAAAACTCATACTGGGATCATTTTTGACATTTTTTGATTTTGGCATCACAATTTTAATTTTCACAGAAAAAAAAAATTAAAATCATGATGATGTAATATTTGTTGAGTTCTGTACCAAACAAACATGTTTTCTTTATCTGGAGAACAAGTTTGTAGGTCAGAGTCTCTGCAGCAGCACAACAGTACTTCATTATAATGCTGTTTATTTTGATTGACTGTTCAGCCCTAGTAATCAACAATAAAAATAATGTTACAGCCTTAATAGTAATAATAAATAATAAAATTAATCTGCTAGTTTGGTCGACAAAATGCCAAGAAAATACATGCCAGTTTGCTTATTATGTCCAAACAAGAACAGAAAACCCAAAGTTACTCCAACAAATTTTTGGCATTTTTGCATCAAAAGTGACTTAAACAATAAACTATCATAATCATCAATTTGTTGATCATTGTCAAATCAACTAATCAACAGTTCAGTTTTACTTTTCTCCCGTTCTCCTTCTTTGGTCTCTCTGGTGTTGTCTTCCTGATCATGTCCCTGCAGCTCCTGTGCAGCAGATGAAACCTCTTGTCCGTCTCACCTCCTCTTGAAGAGCAGCAGCTTGCGGTCCCATGTGGTTCTGCCGAAGCTCTGGACGAGCTCCATGCCGCAGTGTCTCTCCAGGTGCTCCCTGGCATGTTCTGCTATGTCCCCGCGGATCTTCAGGGTCTTGAAGTGGTCAAAGTCCGAGCAGCCCAGCTTCCTCAGCCGCCGCGCCGCAGAGCGGTAACACTTCCAGGGCTGTGCCTCCAGCAGGAGGTGCTGGCTGATGGAGGCCAGGCGAGAGAGCAGCTGCAGCAGGCCGGAGTCTCCGTGGTTCAGGTGGACCCACATGGTGACAGCCAGGCACAGACACAGGTGGAAGTGGGAGCAGCCGTGCTGGTGGAGGTAATCCTGCAGCTGGTCTGAATCTTTAATGATGTCCAGAGGGATGAAGGAGATGCTGCCGGGCAGAGGGTTGTTCTGCTGAGCTCGCTGAATGAGGAGCTCGTCCAAGTCAAAGCCCAGGAGGTGAACTTTCCTCCTCTCTGACTCCTCCTCACACACAGGCTCCTGCAGCAGGTGCTTGTAAAAAGCCACACTCAGCTCCTGCCACAGACGGAAAGAGGAGAGAGGACAGCTTTCACTACAGAAAATTATGTGGACAGGTATTGTTGAAACTTAACTTTTTGACCCAAATTTTGTTCAGAATCATAAGCAGAGTCCCAAATATGTCATATAGGTGTTTCTGGAACTACTGGCATTTTCAAGTTGCAGTAGTAAACATCTTAACATAAAAATAATTACTAAGTAATGTTATTTAATAACATTTATGAAGCACTTCATGCATTCAAACACCACTTTTGATGATGTCCCACAACTGTGCTCTCACTGTTGAGATACATAACGTTTATCACATCATGTCCTTACTGACACAAGATGCCATTACTGCTCAATTTTAGTTACTAATTTGATTTTTATTTGCAAAGCTAATTTTCACACTTACGTATATATAATTTACAGATCAGAACTGCAATATGGGTCATAAAAAGCAACATATTTTATCTTTCGTGTGTGCGAACACAAATTACATTAAGTTACTGTCATTTTCTATTATTTCTTATGTGAGTATTTCCAATAATGCAAAGTTCGATGAAAAAAAAAGACATTTAAATAACTTAAAATTGTATAGAAATAAAAAAAGTAAAATCTAATAAAATGAACGTCATTGTAATGTTCCAGTAAGGACATTCAGATTATTTCAGAGGTTAATTTATTTTATTTTATTTTATTTTTATACTGTGGATGTGGAGCACAATTTTTTTATGGAAAAAAGTAGCTAGTAACTATCAGTGTAAAAATTAATGTAGTGGAGTAAAAAAGTATATAAATAGTATATTTACCTCTGAGATGTTGTGGAATCAAAGTGTTAAGTGGCATAAAATGGGAATACTCAAGTAAAGTACAATTAGGAATATGTCAATAATAAGTACAGTACTTGGGTAAATGTAAAGTGGTGAGATGTTGTCAAAAGATGTGGGAAAGGTCTACATAAAAGGGGAGGTCGGGGAGGTGTAGGGTAAATATAGGTAATATTTTAAGTTATTATGAGATGGCCCCTGTGTTGTGTTTTGTATGTATATTGTTTTGTTTTTGTTGAATGTGTATACATATATATGAATATGTATATTATATTCAATTCAGGCCTTATGTCTTGTGTTGATTTTGCTCAATCTAAGACAGAATGAATGTATATTTGCATAACTTTTCTATGCCTTGAATGTTTGTGTATAATTTCAATTAAAAAAAAAATAAAATAAAATAAAATATATACATACATATATACATATATATATATATATATATATATATATATATATATATATATATAGGTAATATTCTTGCCCAAACTTTTATAAGTTTCATTTTTAAAACCACAGATTAGAAAGAGTGCGTGGGACAGAGGACCCCAGAGTGAATCACATACCCCTGAGTTACAGCCCACGTCCAGGACCAGCGTGGTCTCCTCAGGGTCGCTGTGTCCTAAATCCTGCAGCAGCGAGGCTGGAATCAGACTCAGGCGGTTCTCCGGAGGATTGAAGGTGTAATAGTTTATAAAGTTGCCATACGGAGCCGCTCCTGGATCATTTATTTCATCAGCAGCGTCGCTACTTATCGAGCATGTTGCCATTGTAAGTGTACGTCTGCAAAATGTTTCCGTGTGGAAAATGAGCTGCAGGGCAGTCACGTTATACCCCAGTTCCGTGTAGTACGTCAGGTTTAGTGCATTTAGTTTCATATCTTAATTTAACTTAAAAAAAAAAAACAGCTATATTTGAATATCCATGTTGTTTTGAACTGTTAGCAGCGCTATGGTTTTTACAGGCAGTGACTGCCATCATTAGCCACCGGTAACCATGGTAACGCCAGAGCGTGACGACACAATGTAGTTCAAACGGCTGGTTTGCGGTTTGACGGTTGAGATTTCAAATGTTGTGGAAGATGAAGACATTCAGATCCTTTGTTTGAGTAGCATTAAAGTAATAATAAAACAACATGAAATACCATTACAAGTCAAAGTTTATTCAAACGTCTCGAAAGTAAAAGTTCCACTGATTATTATTTTGTAAGGGATAATGTAAAATAAATCAGGATTCTGATTGGCCAATAACAGCGTCCCCCGCTAGGGATCATAACAAAATCATTTTTAAATCACTAAAATCATTTTAACACAATTATTTTGTGTCAGATTATTCATCTTTTTTCTTTTTTCTTTTTTTTCGCCTCTTGTCAGGGTCCTACATCATCCTGTCAGGATTTACTTCGAAACATTATCCCACTTATTACATGATTACTTACAAAAAAAAAAAAATTTGGCACATATTTATGTGGCACAAAATATTAATTTTAAAACGAGTTTATGGTTTTATTTTGCAATAGTGTACAATAGTATAATATTGGTATAATATTTCTCTTCTCTTTAAAATGTTAGTACTTTAGTTACTATATTTACCAGTAAATTTATGGGAAGATAAACAAGCTTGCTCTTATCTTACTAAAGTAGTCTACTGTAGGTGTTATTGTGTTTCACCGACTATATTACCGCATAATTGATTTATTTCTTTACTCCGAGTCAGTAGGTGGCGCTGTGCAAACTTGCTCGTAATTTTGTCCCGAGAAGCCGTTGTCCCTTCTAGTGTTCCGTACCTTATGAAAGCGAAGGTTAGTGGTTAGCTTGTGTGCTAATTTCGCATGCTGACATTGAGGACAGCTACGATAACCTGTGCGTTTCATCGACTCTTAAAATAAAAGGTAAGAAAAGACCAAATGATTTTCTCTGAGAGGAGAGGGGGACAAAAGCGTGAGGTTTATAGAAGAGTCGTTAAAATCGTGTGTAAATTCACGACCTGTGTGCACAGACAGCTAACTGTTAGCTTTGAGTGATACAGATCAGGAAGTGTTTCATCTTTTAGAGGCAACAGAACATTTATTGACAATACATTAGAAGTGTTAGAGGTATGTGCGTGTTAAGGAGCAGTGTCCATCTGCCACTGTGACACAGAGCCAAGAGCCTCATCAGTAAGTAAACAACAACAAACAAACAAACTAATAATACAAAATAAAACCCCCCCAAACCTAAATCACTGCCATGTCAAGCAGGTGTGAGACTCTGAGTCTCAGCTGTCTGAAGTTTTCCATTGACTCAAATTTCCTGTGTTGTTCAGATTTCCACCATCATGCAGCTGCACTCAGCTAAAAGTCACAGTGCGTTCAAAATGTACTTAGTGAAACTTCATATTAGTTTAAAAAAAATGTAATGATCCCATGCAGAGTTGTTGCATAAATTATTGGCAATTATTAGATTATAAATGCTTATGCATAAATGTGTAAGAAACATTTCAGTTTGTAGCCAAACCTGACGTCACTATTACAACAAAACCAAACAGTCCTGATTCTTAACATGTCCCCCCCCTATTCCATTCATCATATCATGACTTATAGAGCATTTTGGGTAAGAATTCAAATTGAATGCTTTGTCATAATCTGCCAAATCAGGTATTTGTATTAATTCATCATAATTTAATTATCAGAATAATAAAGAATATAAATTTCCCATCAGTGGCCTGTAATTTATTATGCATCTCTATTTCATAAGCTTAATGGCTGCCTGTAAAGTTAGAGCTGGGCAACATTTCTTACTAATAATAGGTCAATGTTTTTAAGATATTCTGTGATATAAACATATATACTGATTATTCTTTTTTAAAGATACCATAGAGTGCATTCCCCAATAGTGCAAACATAAGATGGTCTTGTTAATGAGGTTGAGGGTTATGGACTAAATATTACAATATTTTTAACCAAACACTTGATATTGATTATGCAACTGTGCTGTTGGGCTGACTATTGGTACTTAGACAAAATATTAATAAAATGAGATATTTGATTACTAATCAGAAGTAATAACTAACTGGGTAAACTCAAATAATAGATCAGCTAGAACAGTGTGGTAGGCTCATAAAATTACATCACCAGGAAAAGACATAAGCCGCATCATGATCTAGGATTATATCTAGTCTCAGATCATGAAATCAGTATATTATTCATGTATTACCCATCCCTATGTAAAGTATTAATCTGTACAAATAGTAACTACAGCTGTCAGAAAATTGTAGTAAGTAAAAGGCAAGTTCCCTCTAAACTGTAGCGCAAAATAAGTATTAAGTAGTATAAAATGCAAGCACCTTTTAAGTATTGCATAAATACAGTTCTAGTTGTGGGTGATGTGTATAAAATCCTCTGTTATGTTTTATAGATTTTTTTTTAATTGCAATATTAACATGTACCACGATATTGTAAAAGTTTCTGGGAGGCAAAGTGGATAAAAGAGCCTTACAAATGTCTTGTGGTTAATCCTGTAAATTAACCACAATTAACTGGTTCCACCATTGCTGAACAGTATTCTGCTGCTGTTCCTGCTCTGACTTCTTGTTCCCGTTTTTTTTTTTCAGGATCTTCATCATGGTGTCCGCAAAGCGCCTGGCTGACATCGGCTATCGGACCTTTTCTGCCTCGATGATGCTGCTGACGATGTACGGAGGCTACCTGTGTGCCCTGCGAGGATACCGCTACATGGAGAGGCAGAAACAGCTGAAACTGGCAGCAGAAAACCAGGATCCTGAAGTCATCAAAGACTGACGACAGATGGACGAAATGGACTGTTCTTCTCTTTTTCCACACATGGACATTTCCCCATTCCTCCTTTGTTTGTCCATCGCTAAATCATGAAGATGTTAATTCCCCTCAGGACGTTGGTGTGATTTCATTGAGGAAGATGTTTTGTTTATAAAAACATCACCAAGCAAATCAGCCAAGAGCGTGTCATTTGCATCAATGACCTGTGTAAAATCCGTGTTGCGAGGGCAACCGTGGCTGTAATTGTTTGTACTATATTAAATTAAATGCCTTTAAACACACAGTGTAATGTAGTCTTCATAGACAAGAAAGAAGGCAATGTTTCAACGTCAGAATATATTTGGAAATACATTTATACAAGGCACTCAAGTGAGAACTTTGATACCAGACATTTAGTACAGTCCTCATACCTGGATTCCTCTATAGGCAGTGACATCATACTATTTCATAAACATTTGGTCTCAGAAGAAGTAGTAAAAAACAGTAAAACAGAAATAAACATGTCACAAACAATGCGGTTAAAAGGTAAATCCACAATAAACCACAAAGGACAGAAACTGCTGCTATTAAACTTTAAAGTGTTGTACTTCTGCTCACACACTCTCTCTCTCACACACACACCACACACACACACACACACACAGCAGGTGCCCTTTTATGAGCTGATAAAACCACAGCTATAACAATACAGTTATTTATATCTCTAATACCTGCTGTAAATGCAACATACTTCAAAGTTTGAAGCCCCAGAGAGCCACAGTTTTCTGTCCTTTGTGATCCAGTGTGAATTAATCCTTAAAACAAAACTAATCAAGTTCATCTGACCAATAAAACTGGGAGAGAACATTGAAACCAACCAACATCTGGCAGCAAATAAATCCCATCATTTGAAAAATAAGGCTATGCAAATCACTGTCTTCAGCTGATTTCCATAAGAGCTTTCAGCCTCTTTTTGAGTCGTGTTGTATGTCATTACAGGGCTCTTCAAAGCAGATGTCAGTGTCTGTCTTTCCACCATCAGTTCATCAACGTATGAATCTTTGCGCGCTCACTGTCAGTGTAATGTGTGATTGTGGACTGTGTGTGTGTGTGTGTGTGTGTGTGTGTGTGTGTGTGTGTGTGTGTGTGTGCATGAATGTAACTGTGAGCCTTGCATGTCACAGGAATGTCACAGAACAGACAAAGCTCTTGGAGACGCAGTGAAGGATGAACTGTTGGGGGGCGGGCTCCTAGCTTCATGCTGCAGGTCACCAGCTGCTGTGGTTCTGCATCCGGGCTCTAGCAGCAGTGGCACAGTGGCCGTTAGTGCCGTTTTCTCCTTTAGGTGTGTGAGAAGCCTTTAGGCCATCTGAGGGCGTGTCGGGCTCTTCGTCTGAGCTGCTCTCAATGTCACTGCGGACATCGTTGCACACCTAGAAGGCAGCACAAACTACAGTTAAAAGAAGCTATAAAGGTTAGACAAAATAATGTAAACACTCAATGAAATGTGGACCATTTTAAACAAAGTTTATCTTTCATATTATGATTTTTGACATTTTTCCTCCTTGACATATTCAACCAGTTATGTTTTTTTATGTTTTGTGTAGACCCCAAGAAGAGTAGCTGATGCTCAACATAAGCCAAAGGAGATCCTAATAAAATCTTAAAGGAGAAGTAATTTTATTTTATCTTCATATTCTTTTATATACATGTATGTACATGCCTATATGTACTATATATATATGAGGTGCTCCAATACTGTAGTTTTATGCTTTAAGCCTCTAAAAAATGATTCTCATGAAACAGTTTGAGAGAAGAAAATCACTCTACGATTGGAGTCAACTCACGTTTCATCAGTACATTTTTTGCAGGATAACACATGCAACTTTCTACAAAACAGTTATGTCTCAAATTACTCATCTGCAAACTAACCTGACAGAAAGAGAAGGGGTGTGGAATACGGGCTGTTTGATGTTAATTAACTGTTATCTGTAGTGAACTCTTGACAGAAAATACTCTGAGTCTATTTCTCCATTTTGTAAGATGTTTCATTACATCATCCAAAATGACAAACAAAAAGGGGATTTAATCATTTCTATGATCCAGAATACTCTATTTATTTCCCCATTTGTAAATGTCATTAACATCACAAATGACAAACAAAGGCATTAAATCTGAGTCTTACAGGTAAAACATGAGACTCGTAGCTAACTGTAACCGGGCAGAAAAGTGAATAATATAGTTCTTATATTTTATATAATTGTAGGTAAGGTTTACTGAAGGAAAAACATCAGTAATAATAATGTTGCGTATTTATAAAAACAAAAGATATCTACACATAAGAAAGGATGAAGCACAAGACACGACAAATTAAAATTGCGAAGGCGATACATCACCCTAAATAGGTCCACTGTATATCGTACTGCAGGTACAGCCCTACATTTAACTGCTCACAAAGTACAGAAATGCAACCAATGTCAAGGAGGTATTGCTTCATATTAAAGGGATGGATTTTATCAAGGTTCATACAGCTTTTTAAGAGTAAAAATTAATCACCTTTCAAGCATTTTCAAGGTATTTAAACTAAAATTTCCTCTGGAAGCATTTATCATTACATCTAAATTGTTACAATAAATGCAATTGCAAATTCCTTTATACTAGGGGTGCATATATTGTAAAAGAAACATCATATTGCGATTATTTTGACTGAAATTTCAATTGCAATTAGAAGGAATGATCATTTTTGCATTACCTATTAAAACTATTAAAATTGTGATGATCTGATATTTGTTGGGGTCTGTATCAAAACAAACATGGTTCCTTTCATCTGAAGAACAAGATTTTTAGGCCTGTTCATCTCTGCATTTTTCAAAATTATGTAGCAGGTGGAGCATTTTCCAAACTCTCATGACTTCGTACGCACCCTGTATATCTGTCTATGTTTAATTCAGTGTGTTGCTGTTGCTCTGTTTAAATTACAGTTTACAACTATGATGAGAATTCTTAAAAATAAAAAAAAATAAAAAAAATTTGTTCATGTTCATGCAAACCACCTGCGCTCATCATAACCACAGGGTGGTGGTGCGGGACAAGTTCAACATGCTGCTGCCTAATGAGAAACAGTTGGACATACCTGACATTCATGACAATATTACCACATTACACATAATTTATTTGCTCCTCCTGCTGTCTCTCTGAGTGAATCTAAGTGTCCAATTAAACCCACTGCACGCACAGTAAATCCTTAAAATACGGACAGAACAGGTGGAATTAAGATGTGTGAAAGGAATCACAACCATAGAAAGTAAACAGAAACTTACAGCCAGAAACAGAGAAGGTAAAGGAGGTCTCAAGTGGACAAAGCAAACGGAGGGAAGCAAGAGAGGAGTGGAGGAGGAGGGCTCATTGGACAAAGACAGACAGAAAGACAGGATCTCCCTCTCTCATTCCAGAGGGAGAGGAAACAAACAGCGTCTGCAGAGAAACAGAGACAGAGTCAGGGACAGCTCGGAGAGAAAAAAAAAAGTGTAGAGGCAGCAAATTCATCACCAAAAATAGCCACGGTGTTATGTTGTAGATTTCAATAAACATTCTGCTCATGTGGTCTTCTTCATGGTCCTGCCACTCATCACTCATCTGACTGTAAGAACCACATCTATCCATAAATCACTGAAGAGCCTTGTTATGTCTCTGCAAAGGTTTAGAGTTAATGTTTAATGGTAAATAGGTTTGGGACCTTTATCTTTATCTTTGTTTCCACAATAGTATTAAAGGCGAGTTCTGAAATCACATGATTTTTAAAAAAAATCTAAGCCACTTTGGACAGTTTGAGCTGCGCTAAACCTCATGAACTGACAGTGTGAAGTGAAACTAACAGGTGCTCAAACCAGAAAACTAAAGATATCTTGTCAGAAGATGATTATCTGTACGTTCTAGTGGCTGTAAAACATTTTTTGCAAAAGTTTCTTTAAACATTTTCTCCTTCGCAGGAATATCTTGGATGTTTAGGGTGTCAAACCCCTGAGCAGGTCATTACAGGAGGGCTGCAACCAGAGCTGCAATGATTAGTCGATGATAATCAATCATTTCAGTCATTTTTCAAATATTAACTTTAGATTTTGTTGTTATTTAACAACCGCTAATAAAACAGTTTGAAAATAGGCAAGTAGATTTCTCACCCACTTGTCCAACCGAGCACGTGAAAAATACACAAAAAAACATGATGTTGAGCTCCAGATGGTATCCTGGTGATCGTCAAAGAAGACAGTAAGGTCCAATTGAACCCATCATCGCCAAAGAGCGTTTGGCATTATGTCTCAGGTAAAATTAATTTTTTTACGTGCAGTTTGCAGCCTAATATTAAGTTACATGCTGTAAAGAAGTTGTAGGCTAAACGCTGTAAAGTCCAGTGGACTTTTAATGTCTGCCAGTGTTTCTATTATTCATCAGATTGTTTTGACAGTGATCCCAACAATATCTTTCATCACTGTATTTGTTATTATAGTCGTTATTGTTGTTTTGTGAACCATCCACTTGAGTTATAACAATTTTTTATAGTTATTGTTACAGTTATCCTTCTTGGTGTGGTTGGCCCTTTAAAGCTCTACATTACAATTTTTCTCAGTTATCTCTTAGTCTGTGCAGTGACCCACCTTGCCCCGCAGCATGGCTTTGACAGCTATACGAGATATGAGGTAGGACCAGATGATGTGCAGCACTTGGAGGACCAGCAGTAAGATGTTGAAGAGCCACCAGGATGGGTATGGCCCGACTATGGCCCAGCTCTCAAACATAGTGGAGTTCAGGATCCTGAAAAGACAAACAGAGGTGCTTGTGAGGGCAAATATTTACTTTGTAACCTCATACAGAGTTGTGCACACATGCATTTATTTATCCCAGTGAAAGCAAAAAGTAGTCATATTTTAATCATATTATTAACCCCCACTTGTCTAATGAGACTCATTATAACAGTGCAGACTCTAATTCCCACCTGGATGCTGGTGGAAAGTAATTAGGCAGTAGGATCACATCTACTGTAATGTCAGGTGAGCGTTTGGTGACGTCATGTCTTCCTTTAAATCCAGCTGAGTGACAGGAGATTGTCAACAAAGCCATCTCCCCCAGCAGAGGTATGGATTTCAGTCCAGGTAGCTGCACCGGCAACACTAGCTTTGTCACTCATCCACACTAAGACACTGAATATAGCTGCTCAGGTTACTTTCGCCAATGATAGCTTCTCTATTGTGTGTCTCTCTGGAGGTTGAGCTTAAACATCCAGGTCCCTGTCAAGGAAGGAGTCGCTATCTAAACAGCTCCATGAAGCCTGAACATTAGCACAGATCTCTGCGGTGCCCCCGGCAAGAGGTAAAAAGACGATGAATCTGTCAGTCAGACACTGCAGGCGTGCTGGAAACTGACTCATCTGATTTATAAACTGGTTGTTGCATGACTTTCTAGTTCTTCCTCAACAACAGAGCATGCTGGCTTTCACCCTGTTTCCAGGGTACAAGTTGTGTGCTGCCGACCAGCGTGACAAATTACAGGTGCTGGATATGCAATGCAATTTAAGTAATTTAAGAAACCAAAGCCCAGGAGGAGTATAATGTTTTCTGTGCACGCATTTGCTTCAAAAACAAAGCCAAAAGATAGACTTATGCACACATTTTCCAATCTGATCTCAACCACTTTCAAAGCTAAAGCTAGAACATTATTCATGATTATACATTTGCAAAATGCCAAATGGAAAAAGGCCCTGGTTCAGGCTTATTAGGCAGAAACTACCACAAGTTTCTCCAGGTAACAAATCACAGCATTAAACATATAATTTGTACAGTATTTCCTTAAAACAAAAGGTGATGTTTGAAACACAAGGATGAATTTTAGCATTATAATATGGTAATTACCAATTTTTAATTCAAGAATTTAAATGTGATTTTGAAGGTGCTATGCTGATAGTAGCCTATAATAGTGTCAAGCCATCAACCTATTTTACCTCATCATTATTGGCCCCCATATTTGTACTTTTTAAATCACAATATTACACTAATATAAACATTTTATTGTTAGTAGAGGGGTTGGGCCAACTGATGCTTCCATTGTCCATCACGATGGCTAACCATCATTGAACACTGAGATCTCTACCATCATAACATCATGATTTAAAAGCCCTCTTTGTTTGAGGTAGTGTGTCCTCTCAAAGCTGCCATACAGTTGTTGTATAAGTTCAGTTTTTGACATGTGGGAGGCTAAATAAGCAGAATCTGTTGCTGCTGTTCATTGCACTGCACCTCCATTTCGTGTTCTCTATTTTCGTCATAAACACAAGCTGTGACGTGGTGCAAGACAAAGACCCTTTAAGAGCCAGCAACAATGTTTCACTGGGGAACATCGTCATATGCCACTTTGGTAGACATCGCCCAACCCTTGTTAGCAGGTTCCCATATTACCAAAATATTACTATACCATTACTAAATAGTTTTGTCTTGTTGCAATCTATAAATGTATTTCCTCATTATTACCCTTTGTTTCATTCTAATATACCATTGTTAATTGTTAATACCCTGGTAATGACATATTACTTAATTATAACATCTTTATTATCAAACTATTATCCCACTATTACCATTTTATCATCAAGCAGTCATGTTAAGTGTTACCACAATATATTTAAAAAATATCATGTCAGACTAGTAATATTCATTCTGAGTTTGCAGGTGTCACAGATTACTCACCATATTGGATATATAACAAGCCTTGTGATGAAGAATACCACACTAAACACAATGAAGAGGAAGTCACACAAGCGCTGGTACTTGGCGTAGTTGGCCAGCTTGGCTGCCTGCAGGAAAAGAAAATAACACAAGCAACAGTTTATAATGAGTTTTGTGTAGAGCATCATTTTTATTACCATTCATCAACTCTGTCTGATTTGTGGGCTCATACCATCAATAATCTGTTTGGATCTCAGCCAGTGGGAAGTGACTGGAAACAACAACAATCATCACAATTCATCTCCACTGTTCAATAAACCAACTGATCTGAAGCAAAAAATGCAACTGAACAAATATCTTAAAGGAAGGAAACTACTGCATGTACAGTACCAGCTGAGGCTTCACAATTATTGCATCAGCAGTAGTCATATGTTCAGATATATTCCATATTTTTTCCTTGTTTGTTTAGTATTAGTCTGTTAGCATACTGGAGATAATTTCTGCTCAATATATGTTCTTTTAAATGTCAAAACAATGCTCTGATTTCAAATCACATCATACACTAAGTGGGTATTTCATCTCATACACCTTTTTATAGTATTAAAAAAGCTGTACATGAAGTATTAAGCATAAGGAAATAAAAGCTCCTGGACACAAAAAACTCCAATAAGAAACTTGGAGTGGTGATAAAATGTAAAAACAATAAAAGCTGCGATAAAACCTTAAGAATAAACAAAAAACTTAATAAGAAAGAATAAAAACAATTAAAATTTAGAGTGAATTAATCAACTAAAACAAGAACATCTGGAAGTCAAATAAATCTACAATAAATAATAAAAAAAAAAAACTTAAACATAACAGTAGGCCATGATCCAAAAATGGCAGAGTGAAAATGTATTTGTAGTTAGTTTATTAAAACATGAAACATGGTGTGGAAACTTCAACACAACTGAAAGACGTGTGTGATCATCACAGTGACCACTGTGTCTAACTGACCTCTAACAGGAAGTCAGAGGCATCGTGGACACACATCACGAGGCTTCCTACTCGCACCATGTTGTTAACGTAGGAGAAGCTGATCAGGCTGATTGTAGCCAGATGATGGATGAACATGATTAGGAAGTCCTGGAATTTAAAAAAAAAGAGAGATGATTAGCATGCATATACACTCACACTCAATGTTTACCTGTGTTGTGGAATCGCACCTCTTTGTTTTGTTTTATTGTTGTTGACTGTTGCCTTACAGATAAGATTAAATTAAGACCACATAGTAGAACTAGTGGTTAAGACACATAAATGTTAACCCAATAGCTTGTTTCCTCTCTGCTGTGTCACCATCAAATAAAAGGCAAAAATGCAAAAAAAACAAAACAAACCTTTAACATAAAGCCTTCAGCACTTCTCAAAATCAAATAATCATGAAAACACATAGCTCTTTGAAAACTAGATGAAAGAGAAATAATAATGGCAGATCTACAGAAGCCCTCAGAGGCAACTGAGAAACAAAATTCTGGCAGTCCATTTTCTAAATCTGATCTAAGTTGTTTTGTCTTCTGTCTTGCTCAAACCTGGGTCAGATAAAGGTTAAAAAGTAAAGCAGACTAAACCAACGGGGTGGGAAACGAAGGATAGAAGGTCAATGACATTCAGCGATGATGGATGCCACACAGTCCCATAGCCTGCATAAGAGAGAGAGAGAGAAAGAAAGACTGCCAGACAGCGCAAGAGAGGTTGACATGGCAACTATGATGTCACATTACCTCTTAATCTTATTTCAGAAACGCTCTGATCTGGACTATTTTTTCCCCGTTTTTTACACTTATATCCTTACAAATACAGCAGTAAGAGACCGACTTTCCGTTTTTGTTTTTGTTTTTGTTTTTTCGCCATCAGTCTGGCGGTGGGCCCCTTCGTAACCGAGTACTCGAGTACTCGGATATCGGCTACAGCCCTACATGTTACACAAGTTGCTAAGATACAATACCTTATGTTCAGAGTGCACAGAGAAATTAAAAGTCACCTTGAAGAAAACATGAATCAGGATTCCTACATGTTTTCAATGTTTTTATGCTATAAAACATGGTAGCACTCTACACAGGGGTGTCAAATTAAAGGAAAACTAAGTTTCATGTTTCAAAATGTGTCATCTGTCTACAAGTAGACTTGGCATCCTATACAACCTGGCTGAGCCAACTTATTTAATTTATTTATCTAAAAAGCGAACTATTCAGTTGGTAGCACTTAATCCAAAATCCGTGCAGTCCTGTTTGACACAAGGGGTAAAAGTACACTTCAGCCTCTTGTAGATTAAATGAGTTTTATAACAAAAAACACTTCAAGATGATCCTGACAAAAAAGAAAAAAAAAAACCTGCCAAAACTTTTTTGTCACTTGTTTTCACATATTAAAAAACATAACATAAAAAAATGATTCTGGCAAAACCTTTTTCACCTGTTCATAAGTTATGAACACAGGAGAGCAAACAATTTAGATCAGACTTAGAAAATGGATCACCAGATTTTTTTTTAATCATCTACCTCTCAGATCCTCCGTACAGATCACTAAAACTGCAAAAAAGACACAGTACAGTAGCAATTTAAGCAGCAATTAAGTACACAGAATAAATGTTTCTAGCCACAATAATAGGCAAAATAAAGTAAACAACAGATAATTCAAATACATCGAGTAAAAGATATTTAAAAACAGAAAAATGAAGGTCCACAAGTGCACTCAGCAGTACAGTGAACACTGTCGAAGAACAGTCTAGAACAGATTATGGGTAGCAGCTGCGTTTGGGATGCAATTTTATAAATCAATTAGTTTTAATTAATTAGAGATATAAAGACGTCACAGTGGAATCGAGGTGATTTTCTTTTCCATGTAGGCTGATCAAGTGTTGGGAGCCGTGACAACAAACAAACAATCATCTTTAAAAACATCGTTTTAAACAACAACACAGCTTGCATGAGCAACCGATGAAACATTTGATAGTCTGGTATGAACAAGACTATCTAATGTTCATTGGTGAAATCGATTCTAAAATCAAATAAAAACGCTGATGCACAGACTGTGCCTTTAGTGTCTGGCTGCAGCATCATGTAGGAGCTAAGGACAAATCTTTTACAATCAAAACCACATTTCCTGTCCTGTTAGCACCACCACTGCAAAAAAAAAAAAAAAAAAAAAAAAAAAAGCCACACACACTAAAACCAAAACTATTCATTCAGGTCAACTGTCACAAGATGGAGAGAAATGGCAGAGTGTGTATCAGAGCAACAGGAAACACACACACATTTTAAAGACAACACCTTAAGTGGACAGGTGTTAATGCTCTTTACACCGGAAGCAGTTCTCTAAATGTTTTAGTACTGTGTCTCCTTGGCAACCTCTGCCTCATTCATGACAACCACAGCTGCTGCACTTTAACAAAGCTGGAACAAAAGCCTGATGTATGACCAGCGTGAGACGGGAGATGAATTTTACAGCAGCTTGAACAAAACTGCTAATTTGTACAGAATTTCATCACCACTGTTTCTTAACAGGCGGCGTTCACTCTTTTAGAGGAAACTGACAGGATGAAACTGAAGTAAAATCTGACTCTGTGGAAGTACTTGATTCATGCCACCAGACTTGGACTGAGAGAAGATCTAGGTGAAAGATTAACGGTGCAGAACAGTTCAAGACAAATAAACAGGCAGAGGCTTAAGAGTGAAGCTTGAGAGCAGAGACATGTGGATCTGACAGGCGAGTTATGTGGGCTGACAGCAGCAGACTGTGAGGATGGATGGATAGACAGACAAACAGAGGGAGGTCTGCAAAGGATATGGTAGAAAAATATATTTGGTCTTAAAATGTGTTTGATTTTAGATTGAATCTGGTTGCTCCATACTTCCAACCAGCTTTCTATCCAATATCTTTTTTTTTGCTTGTTCAACCATAATTCAACATACTGTAGATTCTGCAGTTTTAAAGGGACAGTTCACTGCCAATTAAAAAAAAACAGTTGTTGTAAGCATTTTCATGTTGGAACTATTTTCTTTCTACCCAACTACACCCACCAACTGTATTATCACACTAGCTAGTGTAGTGATGCTATTGTTACAGCTCAGCCAAGGATACCATTAATGTTTACCTCCTGCACCATCATGAGCACAAGCCTCTCGTGCATGAGTAGATGCATGCTTCTGCACAGGGACTCAGTTGACAGGTGTAGTTTAGCAGAAAGAAAATAATTCCGACATGAAACTGCTTACAACAAGATAACGCCACATTATTGAGTGCAGGCCTATTCCATTAGCAGCCCACAGGATAGATACAGCCCTTTTGAATTTTTCCAGATTCCTAAATAGCTCGATTCCACTGGGCATGGCTGTGTCGCATTACGGCGACACAACAGCCACTGGAACTGAACCCGGCCTTTCAACACAGTGCATGTGATTCCACCAGACACGTTGCAGTGCGTCTAAGAAGCTGCTCTCAGCTCGGCTCTGTGGAGAATACGCACCAAGTCTATTGTTGACGGATACCTGCAAGTCAGGCTGGCGAGTGCTATATGATAAATAAAACTAAGGTACATATCTCTGAGCTCTGTGACTGGTTGCAACAGCATTACACCTGCTCTGCACCTGCCATTCACTCATTCAAGCCTCACACTGTACTCTGGACCGCAGAGAAACTCACTTTAGCTAAGCAAAAAAGAAGCTTCAAATGTCTCAAATGTCAAATGTCTCTCTAGAAGGTAAACAGATGTCAGTACTATAAAGCATAGGACTGACAAGAATCTATTTACTTTGGTAGCTGCAGCAATTAATAAACCAACGTGCTTATTGTGCAATAAATGCATTGCACTCCGAGTCAATTAACGGGTAATTTTCTGCCAGTTCTGCCAGAGTTATTTGTAGCCATTAACTGATAAGGTTTTCTGTCTGGCCCACGAACCCCCAGTGATTTTTCTATCCGGCCCACTTGCTATTAAAGTTGAATAGCCCTGATCTTGACTAACCGGTTCATGACTTCTGGAAAGAGATACTGCTGTTGAGTTCGTCAAAAGGTATTACTTTGAGCACAACAAGCCAAAAGCCATCTAAATCCATTATATTCAAGAGATGGCAACATCTCTACAGCTGATGTCTCTGAAAGTCTAGCCTGGGTCCAGGCCTTCCAATCCACCCACTTCATTGAGCAGGCTCTTTCTTAACACGGGAATGAAGTGTAACGAGTTGACAATTCTGTCTGATATCAGGCTACCAGAACTCAGCAGCTCACACTAAAACCATTTAGATGGATAAACAGCAACACAGGTTTTACAAGTATTTCAAATGTTTGTTTTTTTTTCATTAGAGACAAATATGACATTTCCAGACTGTGGGATACTAAGACTAGAGTTTGTAAACATGACAAAGTGAAGCATGCATCTTTACAGAATCCCTCTTCCTCTGTTGATTAGTTTGAATCTGAAAATCACCATACTTGCATAAATACTGGCTCCTTTGTTTGTTTGGAAATACCTTTTAATGTGCATATTTACTCCCTCGTGGTTTGGAGCTAACTGTAATGTAATCACAATGCAACAGAGGTAAACAAAGGTTAAATGATGAGAAAGGCCTACATGTTAAAAGCTTTTAGCTTAGCTTAGCACACACAAATGTAATGAAACAATCAGCTGAGGAGGAGCTTCAGCTGCCTGATCTGAACCTCATGTCATGAAGAAAATATAAACTAAATCCCTCTTAACATTCAGCTCGAGCCTTACAACTGTCAAATCAAAACATTGTAGCACTGGCCTACTTTTCCTTAAAGCTGTATTAAACATCTGAAACATTAAAGGTGAGTGTCTGTGGCTGGAACCAACCCCAGCTCTAATACGCTGGTATTGGAATTTCTGTAATTCTAATAGAGTTAGGCCTGCTCCATCACATGACAGTGGGTGCCCTCGTGCTGAAAATACAAAGCGTTCACAGACTGAGCAGCACCAGCTGCCCCTCCCCCCTCCCAAAAGACATAAACATGTGACCGTCCAAAATTAACACAACTGTATGAGCTTGAAACAACGGATATATTTGAAATACTTTGCATCACACATGGACACACAAACACACATCTGTATACCCATTCACAGGTTCTCTTCCACTGCCAAATGAGGAACAATAGACGTATTCACAACTGTTTCACAGGGAGTGGCAACTGTGGTGTATCCAGAGTGATCTAATCTCATAGAGACACAGTCCCTTGTTCCTCTTACCTTCCTTTTAATGTCGGTGAACTGGGAGAACATGAGTGACCAGTAGAAGGCCAGTTCTGTCACATAGTAGTGGTAAAGACCCGGAGTCAGAACCTGAACACACAGAGGAGAGAAACAGGGTCAGTGAGTCAGTTCACATAAGGATTTTATTCAGTTTATTTTTACTACTATTCTACAGAGGATATGACACAGTACTGGGAGTGAAAGGATGACATGTGACCACCACTGTGCAACAAATCATTGCAGCTGCACATGTCCTGACCCGATGAATCATCATGAAGCAATAAGGCATGAGTAGTCCTGCATTCTAGGGAATAGTGTCATGACTGACAATCACTCATTTCATTGAAAAAAACAAACAAACAGATTCTCAGTTTGCAGTTTTTAATGTGTGACTGATTAAATCTCTGTCCTCCTGAATGAGCGTCAGACCAGATGAAGCTGTTGACTGTTTGGAACATATTTGAATTTTACAGCCCAGCTGTAATCTTGATAAATCTGAATGTGAACCTGCAGCCTTGTTCGCAACTTGAGTTGGTATATGATGGAAATGCTACCGGTGGGCCTGTCTGTGACTGAAAAGATTATTTTTGCTGGTTCAATGAATTAAACACAAATTTTGGTTAGATTTCCGCAAAAATCATATCCAGTATTGCCATAAAACAAATCCTGCTCAATGCTTTATGATATAATTGTAATATATAACCAGAGATATTAAAAAGAGAGATAACAATTTCTGCCAAGTCATGGTTTATATCATCATATTGCCCAACCAACCCCTGGCACACCAATCAAACACCCTCCAGCAGGGAACATTCTAATGTTGGCAGTTAGAGCCATGTCCACATAACATTTCTTTCAAAGCGCCAGTGTCTTTTATTCCCCAATTGTTCCCAGCGAGGAGAGAGTGTCTGTGGCAGCACCTCTTGCTGAAAATCTCTGGACTTTTCAGAGATTGTTGTTGTCATCGAAACTTGTTTTCAGAAAGTCAGTCATATATTACACGGGGATTCGTCATCCTGGTAACCAGGAAAATGGAGGAGAAGCTTGTTCTGTCCATGTCAGACGTAAAAACTCATAACAGAGACAGAAAAGCCCGTCTGTGGGAGCAGATCGGTCGGACACTGAATGTTACTGTTGAGTGTTTTGCTTTTAGCTTCATAGCTAATGTCAAACCCATGTGCTGCATTTTTTTTCTCCCACTGCACATATGCTTCATGTCCGTGTTCCCCAGCACTCTGCCAGCAGTTTTCTACCAGAAAAAAACACTATGGACGCTATTTTTAAAACTATCCATGGCACACTGAACAAACGAATCTGAACAAAGCCACTGAATAAACTCAACAGGTTAAACAGCTGACTTTGAAAATGACCTCAAAATGGAGAGTGAAGAGGATATCCACTGGGTTATTTAAGGGCACTCTATTGTGTTTTGAAGTGGCAAGACGCCTTCAAACATGCAAGAAATAACAGAAATATTGGAACAAAATCTGGAGCAAGCAGTGGTTATTCAGAAAACAACACAAGGAAGCTTTTCATCTTTATTGTGAGCTGGAAAAAAGAAGACAGAACTGGTTTTGTCATCTTATAATTAGTTATATTATATATTTAAAATAAGCTAAAACATATAAGCTAAATCACCTCACTCAAAACAACAACGATAGCAAATACATAGCTGGCCCAGTGAGTTTACCGGTCATACTGGGCATGCATGAGCTGCGCTGCTATTGATGCGTGTACTGTATGCGTAGGGTAACTGTCTGTTAAAAAGCATGGCAAACTGACCAAACTTCAAACACAGAATGAATATTTCTAATCTGACCAAACATCTCTAAACCTTTACGAACAGGGACTGACAGCCACGGCACACAAAACAAACATCTGTGTTTGTTGGAGAATATTTGAGTGATAAATAATGTCATTTTAGTTGATAAAAATACTATTAATACTAATCATAGCTCCACTTCATGGTTGCTAAGCAACACATGATTACCTGAAAAAGTGGTAATGCTGATTTGCAAAACAGTATGTCTCATCGACACGTTATAAACCTGCCAGTCAATCAGAACTGAGCATCAGAGGTGTCCTTTCTGATAAACTGAGTAAGTCAGTGCATTTTATGGCACGTTATCATTTTTACAAGTATAGCAGAAAGACAGTTAAGTAAAAGCAAACAGACACTGACAATGCATCTTCTGTTTCACTGTGTCATTTACTTCAGTGTAAAGAGGGAGGGGAAAAAAAGTCAACACGTGCTTCTTTTCTGCATAGCTTTTCACTAACTCTGTAACTGTGTACCAGTTTATTAGGGGACAAAACCCTGCAATAAATGTTTGGTCCTTGATGCTTTCGGTTCAACTCGGAGGTAATTTCTGAGGCTGTAGTTGTTGTATTGGATTAAAAATGATATAGAGATTAGAACTGCATCTCACCTGATAGGGGTAACCGTACCAGCAATGCTGTGTATCCCACATCCAAGGGGACTAAAAAACAAACACAAATTAGATCAGCAAACAATCGATAATGCTATCATCTATGTAAATATACCCAGCCAATCAAACAAAACTAACAGCAAATCTCTCCCCCATGTTTATCAATGTTTCTTGCACTCAGTGTGTGCTCACCTGCCACAGAAACTGGAACCCATAGGTAAATATGCACGAATAAAATGTAAACCTCCACCTAGAAGTAGAAAAAAGGAAATTATGATCCAGAAAATAGAACTGATCAAATCAATACTTCCACCCCAACCATTAGCAATACATGTCTCACCACAACATGACACGACCCAAATTCTTATCCTAAATAAAGTCCTAACAATAAACAAGCCAGAACAGTCAGATGTTCTCAATCTGATGGCCCAAAACTACACACATACTGTACGTACACACACAACAACACCACCACACACACACACACACACACACACACTGCAGCTGCACAGAAAAAAACAACCACTGTGTGTCCAAGCCTGCAGAGATGTTAAAGGGTGAAAACAATAGACATTAACCTACATGCTCTCACAGAACTTAGTGTGTGTGCTGGGTTTATCTTGGTTCCTGCGGTGTCTGAACCAACGCTGGACCTTTCGCACCTCCCAGTCCAGCTGCTTGGACAGGCCATCCAGATGGCGAGAGTCTGGATTCTGTGCAGAGAGAGAAAAACAACTGAATCCAGTGTATAGTATCCAGTCCAAACATTGGCATATTGCAGTTTTGCTAATAATTCACTATTCGGGCTTTCATCTCTGAGATGCTTGGAGAGCATGTGAAGTCAGCAAATACAAAAATTATCAGGAGAACATCAGCACTAAAAGTTTCAGTGAAAACTGCAAGCTGCCACAACAGAAGTGAGACATTTTCTGCAAACGTTACAATCAGGACAGAAACGTGCTCTTGCATAATTGTTTCGTCATGCGTGGCCTTGCCAAGTTCAGTTCCTTCAATGAAATTTCAGTCTAACTAATAAAATCCATGTGACTTCATTTTGTTGCCAGCGATAATGATTTAATTGATTAACGAGAAGCCATTTTCACTGCCTGGATCCACCCTCCACTAAATCCCATGTAAGCAACCCGTGTCCTTTGTTTTCTGGAGTTATTCAAAAAGTGGAGGACAAAAATTTCAAATTCAGTATCATGATTTCTTGTCAGGTTTTGTACAGGTCTTGTAGAGTGTATACTGTAGTTCTGGGAAATATTAGATTTTATGTTTTGATATCAGTTTCTGAATGTTTAGGTTAGGGGTGTTGCAATCTACTGGTAATGAGGATAACTGTGAACCTGAAAACATGCAATACTGATATCATGTTACAGCACACAAATAATGATATTGTGTAAATAATTCAGTCCCTCTTAAAAATAATGAATGCTCATAAATCAGTTTCCATTTCTTTCCCATCACCTTTGTACAGCAATGTTTACAGACTTTCTCCACCTTCCTACATTCGTATTTTAATAGTAATTTTAACTTTAACAGAGCTGACTTGGAAAGCACGATGAATAGAGTCTCGACTGATGCATGAATAAAGGAAATGTAATCTGGGATGATTGAAACAATAACAGAATTAGCGGTCATTTACAAAGACAAAACACATAATAAACAAGTTAAAGATAATTTGACTGATTCTTTATTTTTATTTTCTATAGATATCACAATAATATTACTATCATTAATTCTTTTAGCCTCACTAGTCATGTAGTGAAAATCTGATATTAGGACAGCCCTCCTCTTCAAAAACCAGTAAATATAAAAATGTATGTCCAGTGTGCAGTGTGACCGACAAAGGAGAATGGAATGCCCCAACTTTGTGCTTTCAAGGCAGACACTAATATCTGATATTTTTTACTGCAATGTGGTTGATACCAATGTTGTCTAATAGAAATATGAATTCTTGTAAATCTTATAAAAAAATTTTTAAAAAATGCTGGTACAAAACGTTATCATTTTAGACATAAAGCTTGAAGATTGTTTAGAGATTTTTGCAGGAGACTTTTACACTGCCCGGCCAAAAAAAAAGTCGCCACCTGGATTTAACTAAGCAAATAGTACGAGCCTCCTATTGGATAATTACTGCATGGGCGATTATCTTTCAGCTGGCAACAAGTTATTTAACCCCAACTGGTGCAATGAGTTGCTTCTCATTTCCTAAACAACCATGTCGAAAGACACATCCCGTGGTCGTGGAAAAGATGTTAGTCTGTTTGAGAAGGGTCAAATCATTGGCATGCATCAAGCAGAGAAAACATCTAAGGAGATTGCAGAAACTACTAAAATTGGGTTAAGAACTGTCCGACGCATTATTAAAAACTGGAAGGATAGTGGGGACCCATCGTCTTCGAGGAAGAAATGTGGCCGGAAAAAAATCCTGAATGATTGTGATCGGCGATCACTTAAACGTTTGGTGAGATCAAATCGAAGAAAAACAACAGTAGAACTCAGGGCTATGTTTAATAGTGAAAGTAAGAGCATTTCCACACGCACAATGCGAAGGGAACTCAAGGGATTGGGACTGAACAGCTGTGTAGCCTTAAGAAAACCACTAATCAGTGAGGCTAACCGCAAAAAACGGCTTCAATTTGCTAGGGAGCATAAAGATTGGACTCTGGAGCAATGGAAGAAGGTCATGTGGTCTGATGAGTCCAGATTTACCCTGTTCCAGAGTGATGGGCGCATCAGGGTAAGAAGAGAGGCAGATGAAGTGATGCACCCATCATGCCTAGTGCCTACTGTACAAGCCTGTGGGGGCAGTGCTATGATCTGGGGTTGCTGCAGTTGGTCAGGTCTAGGTTCAGCAACAGTATGTGCTCAAAGAATGAGGTCAGCTGACTACCTGAATATACTGAATGACCAGGTTATTCCATCAATGGATTTTTTCTTCCCTGATGGCACGGGCATATTCCAAGATGACAATGCCAGGATTCATCGGGCTCAAATTGTGAAAGACTGGTTCAGGGAGCATGAGACATCATTTTCACACATGGATTGTCCACCACAGAGTCCAGACCTTAACCCCATTGAGAATCTTTAGGATGTGCTGGAGAAGGCTTTGCGCAGCGGTCAGACTCTACCATCATCAATGCAAGATCTTGGTGAAAAATTAATGCAACACTGGATGGAAATAAATCTTGTGACACTGCAGAAGCTTATCGAAACAATGCCACAGCGAATGCGTGCCGTAATCAAAGCTAAAGGCGGTCCAACGAAATATTAGAGTGTATGACCTTTTTTTTTGGTGGCGACTTTTTTTTTGGCCAGGCAGTGTATTATGTTGTCAATTAAACATTTGTATTAATGATAAACCTCTGTAAAAATATTGTTAGCACAGTTTGACAAGTATCAGTAGTACTGGATTGTCTGGACCAGTAATGCTGTGTTCATATGATATCAAAGTTTCTGTAATTACAAATTTCAACTTGTAAACAGCGTTCACATCAACATCAAAGTTATAATAACTGGGAAACTTGGATTTTTCGGAATAATGTGATCAATAAAGTGAAAGTGCCTTAAAATTAATAAAAAATTGAGTCTAAACATCAGTCGTTCCATTTAACTGAACCCAAATTTAATGGATTTAGTGTCATATTGCAAATGCTTCTTCAAAAGGAGAAAGAAGATGTTAAGAAAGAGACCAAACCTTTGTGATGGATGTAAACACTTTCTCCAGCACTGCATTGGGCTGAGCTCTTCGTCCAACACCTGGCTGAATGTGGAGACTCCGGGCACAGGTACTGGCAATAAATCTGCATCAGGGGTGAGGATGTGAGAGATGAAGGGTCACACAACGTTGTTAAAACATGCACACTAGCTGTGAAAGGAAAACCTGTGATCAGATGGACAACCGAGGTTCCTTTAGACATTCAAAATTGAGGGACACTGTGAAAAATATCTGAAATGTGAACATATTTTAAAGGGATCGCTCTATTTTGACATTAGGTGGTGTGAGATTCAAACAAGTCAAGCTAAAAAAAAGCAACAGTGTCGAGCATTGTTAAAGGTAACCTGTGTAGTTTTAGTTATTCTGTGATAGGGTTTCTACACATGGGTGACGTGATTTAGGTGTCACGCTATTCTACAGATCTACAGGCAGTGGCACTGTATCAAAATATGCACCAATCTGCAGGCAAATACAGGAAAGTGAAATGCGAATGTTTTATGATGAAGGAATGCATGAGGAATGCATTCATCATGTTTGTTAAACCTCATGGATACACAATTTGTTTTGGTGAGTAACACTGAATGTAAACACCATATTTGCTTGTTTACAAGAAAACTCCACAGGACAACTTTAAGTATTACTACGCACAGCAGCTACCACTATAGCGTTAGAGAATATACTGCAGTAAGGCTGCAAAAGAGTTCTGCTAAATGACTAACTGCACAAGTATCAGAGAGTTCTGGTCGTTTTGTCACTAATAGTTTCAGGCTGTGGCCAGGTTTGGCTATTTTCAAATGTAATTTGCAAAACGCTTTCTTCTTCTCTTATCTCTGTCTCTCTGGCTGTGCCAATAGTCATAATGTCTGTGTGCATCGCGTGTTTCCAGTGAGAAAACATCAACAAACATCAGACAGAGTGTGGCTAATGTGTTGCATTAGCATGGCTGGCTAACAGCTAATAACCCATGACATAAAGCTGACGGGGAGCTTCTCAAAATCCCAAGTGATTGCAGCATGTCTTCCTTATTATGGGAACATTATGACCTTGTATGACCCGTGTCTGTAGATCTGTTCTGCATTATGGGTCAACTGTCGCATTCAGCTGGGAAAGAAGCTCCTAGCTCACTATACAGTACATGTTTATCTAATCAAATTAGTGAAAGCTGTGCTGCTGTGACTAACAGGTAAAACAAACGGTGTTTAGTGTCATATGCTGCTGACAGTTGGTTTCAATAGTAGCTACTGCCACTTGACATGTGAAAAGAATCGCTAATGAGCTATGATAAGCAACTTGTGTTTTGTGCTGTTGGATTGCTTACATGATGTAGGCTTAATATGTTTATGGTCATAAATATTCATGTGTGCAGCTAACAGTTTCTTTGTGTTTTACTGTTATTGTTTTGTAACATCTTCCTACCAGGGACCACACATGTACTTTAGCTACACAACGGTTGTGTTCTGCTAAATATATTGATAAACTAAACTAAATAAACCAAAAAATCTTTCTTTTTAATATAACACAGACAGAATACATGGCAGGATTTAGCAGTAGCCTAACGTAAACTAACCTAACCTGTGAGTCAGGTTCAGTGAGGTTGAGCCAGATTTTATGCAGTATGGCTGCAACAGTGGGTCTTTGTGCATAGTAATACACTGACCTTCAAAAACAAAGCTCTGTGTTATCAAATAGTATGTCAGGAGTATATGATTCAATATATTGTGATACATTGTAATGCTGTAAGCAGTGTGATTCATTTCCCCCCATAGGCGACCATTATAAAAGAAAAATCTGTGACATCTCCAGAATGTAAAGTCTATGGGCCGAGATGAGATGTTTCGGTCATATTGTCCCGTGTGCTGCAGCTCTCCTTTATCTGAACACTTGCCAGCTTCTGGGCACATGTGAACACACGTCACAACTACCAGCATAAATAAGACAAGTATGCAATTATTACTACCAGTGAGTAACTCATCCATCTTACGTAAATAAAAAAATCTGATCTGTCTCTTTAAATACCGTTTTCCTGTCAAGCCAAATAAAAAGAGGCTCAATCAATCATTTACAGGGTTGTACAATGTCAGTGCGGCCGCTGCAAAAATTTACACAGAAAAACATTCTTGTGGTCTCAACGTGTGAAATCTACATCCGTGAACATGAACAGGTCTCAAAACCTTCTTTTGTCAGACAAAAATGTGGAGCTGCTCCACTGAAACTTGGCCTACCTCACAGCTCAGACAATGGAACTTAGTTAGTAACCACAGTGATGTGGGCAAACAGCTTCCTCTGGTTCAGGCCAGAAGAAGCCACAATAAAATAAAGCTATTTGTACGCAACCAGCTCTGAGTCCACGAGCTCAATCTCACATTTGTTTGTTTGGACTTTTTTGTAAGGAAATGTCTCGTGAATGTACTGTAAAAGATTACTCACAAATGCAATTTAAGTGTACGAAATGATGCATTCCAGCAGTATTCTGTAAATCAACACAACTCCTTTAAAGTCCCAACATATTCACAAAAAAATGAGGAATAATTTGACCTGCTGACACATAATAACAGATCTCTATGGGATTGCACTGTAAATTGCAGTTTGGGGTGAACTGTTTTGACCTTTTGGTTGGCTACACCCCTCAGAGTTAATGAGGAATGCAAACTATGTTCATGCCTCTGAGTAAAAGCGAAGACTCGTGAAGGAACTTTGAGACAAGTGAGTCAGTGAGCAATGAAGGAAAACGCCCACTTTCAATTTGAAATGTCACAGTAGTACTTGGATCATGTGATCATACAGCTCCCTGAATACAGCATGGCAGCTCAAAGATTCTTCTGCACACAACCTAAAATGATAACATGTATAAAAACCTACAGTCTACTCTTATTTTGTCAATGTAAAATATTGTAGAAGTGCATCCCAATGATGATTTCTTTCAGGCAGACTTCATATGAATGATTATCAGCCCAAATAAAGAACAAATACAAGAGGAAACTCTACTTATAATCCCAAATTGCATAGGTTTTAGTTTATATCTTTAATCAACATATATTCAGGAGAGTGGATCACTGAGGGGCCACACATCACATGGTGCAAATGTATGCAACAGTTTTCTACAGCACTGGATCTCTTTGGTGTTTTCCCTTCACCTTCACAACTTTTAAAAATAAACGCTAAGCAAGAAAAAAGTGAAACACACAAACCACAACCGTTTTCCCTCAATGGTTTTTTCTCAATTTGGTTGACTAACAGTCACATTTTGTCAGCTATGAAATAATCATTAAGTTGTTCTAAATTAAAATTTTGTCAAATTGTGTCTCCAGTCACTCTGCAGAGGAATGCAAACATTTATTCTATATTATACTCCAGTATGAAGTCAAAACAAAACTGAATCTTGGTGATCGGTGGGATGTGACATTTTGTGTCATTTTCCTATATTGACTAACAGCTAATTTCCCATAAGAAAGACCATTGTGAAACAATTAGTCAACTGGTTGGGTTGTTCCAAATAGCAGCAATAGAGGAAACATGACCGATCTAAACTTGGAATGACAGTTAAGACACTGCTTGAAAGTAGTAGAGTAGAGTCCCTCTTCAGGGTTATAAGTTATGTGGTGTCGGATCGGTGCATAGAGTCACATACTCACAATGCCCAATCTCACTTTTAAGGCAGTATCAGAGGTATTTTCCAATACTGGTATCAGAACAACTCTACTAGAACAGAACCACTTTTAGGCTGATAAAATGACTGCAATTTTAACGAATTTTTTAATACTTTGTTGTCAATTTCCTATTTATGCTTCTTGGCTTGCTTTTTATCTTCATTTAAATGTTCTACTTACTATATATATTGTTATGCACGAAAACACGTTAACCTAAAACCTACTGGTAGGAATTGGAATGGAGAACTGGTTCCAGTTGAGAACCAGTTCCAAATTGTCATATCCATCAGAACTCTAATGCCTCCAAGCTTATCAGTTCCTTTTATTGATGCCAGCACATTATTCCGACAGCTGACTTATGGTCTACGCTGCTGGAAACTTCTAACAAGAGGAAGTCAAGGCAGAGATGAAGAAAAGGTCCAAAGCATGGCTTCATTTCACAAAGAAAAATGACAACAGTGCTAGGTGTAATGTCTATCAAATTATGATTTCTAGTAAGGGTGCAAACACCAGCAATATATCCTTGTACGCAACATTGGCTTCAATGTCAGGATGCCATCTATACTTGACACTATACGCATAAATGCCACGACTTTCCAACCAAGCAGCATATCCATTACCAGTGATAAATATCGTGTGTTATAAGACCATTGGTGCCATGCAGGCAGGCTGAGCAGATTTTTTGTTTGACTAAGAGAACCTAAATGACAACATATGCTGTACAAATATTCTCTCATTCTATCCATTTTAGATGATGACAGATAAACTGTTGCTACAACAGCTTGAGCAGCCCATCAGTTCCCAGCCAGCAAACCCTTTTCTAACCCAAATTAAACAGCAGTTAAACAGTGGAGCTTTCCCACACCGGAGTCACATGCACAACTTTTTTACTCTGCTGTTATACTGTATTCAGACTCAGCCTTTTTTGCACACGAGAAAATGACCAGGAATCAAACAGAGAATCAGTCTAATAAGCAGAACTGATAATGGCACTGGTATCAATAAAATCTTATTGATTCCAGTCTGCACCTACTTTGCAATAAAACTGATTCAGACTGTGATAAACACCTCACCTGGCGTTTCACAAATACCTGCAGAACCCGATTGTATCAGGCTGTAAGTCTTAGAGGGACAAGACTGAATCAGCATTGAACCGTAGCAGAATCCTTTACATGACGAAACCTCCTTTGTCTAATCTGTGTACAAGGAAAGGGTTCACGGGGATGGGATCACCACAAAATAGCCTGTGCCTTTGTGTTCTATTATGAGGAAAGCAGGGGAGCTCAAAAAAACAAAAAACACCACCTTTTGTCTCAGGTAAAACCACTTAAATTTCTTGTCCTCCCTGTTTTTTTTTTTTTTTTTTGTCCTGCTCCTGCAGGAACCAGATTTACCTCTAAATACTTAACTCCTCGTCCTGAAGTGCCCTTTGGTTTAGAGCAATTACAAGTATGTAGATCAAAGTGTCTGGGTTATACGACTTTCATACCATCCAACCTAACAAGTGCATTTAACAAGACGAGGAGCATTTCAAGCCTACATGATTATATACCAGGCTCTTTAAACATCCAGTGCGTAAGACTTATGCGGATTTATTGGCAGAACATGTCAGAAAAGGGATATAATATTCATAAATATGTTTTCACGAGTATATAATGAGAATCATTGTGTTTTTGTTACCTTAGAATTTGCTGTTTATGTCTACAGAGTAGGGCTGGGTCAGTTTCCAGTTCCAACAGTCCGATTCTTAGTAAAGAGCCTTAACCAGTTTAATTTTTACGCTCACCGACGGAGCCGGCATTTGTTTTTATGTTATTTTCTGATAAGTAACAAAGTCCTAAAAGGAGGCTCTCAGGATTGATGATACTATGATGTTCAATGCAGGGCCATTAGCACAATAATGTCTGCAAAATACAGCTGGCCTCAAGAAATGTAACAACCTACTCACTCATGGTTAACACTATAATCCATCAAAAAAATTACCACAATGTTCTCAACAGACATATCACAAATATTAACAAAAAGTAACATTTGTATTTTGTAACACACAGCAGCAAAGTTAAAAAAAAAATCACAAGGTAGTTTGTTAAGTTTGATTGTGTTCCAGCAGTATGCATCAAGGAGCAGACGTGGTGCAGTGGGTCGCTAACTAGATGGTGAAATATATTGCTGGGGAGTTAATAAACAATGAACCCATCAGTTTCACTTTTCAATATCTTTGCTATGTTAGCAAGGTAGCTAACACAGGCAGCTGTAGTTTGCAGATACAGTCAGGAACATAGCGAATGGAAAGATAAGTACAAAGCCTACTTTTGATCCGCTACTGTTTGCCCTGTCTGTGAATACAAACTCAACACTTCCTGTATCCATTTCAAATTAAAAGTCCTCTGATGTTTCAATAGAGAAAACCCTTTAATTTCTTACAAGTCTTTCATTGTGAGATATTTACAGGAACATATCCTGGTAAACTTACTGACTTGCAACTCCATTTTAATTCATGGGCCACATGCTCCACTCGGGAGTAGCTGAGTTGCATGTGACCCTCTAGTGTTAAAATTCAGTATTGCCGGTCCAATATAACTTAATATCAAACTGGTTTGACAACGTTTACATCAGCCCAACCCTACTACAGTGGGTGTGGGTCCTCCTTCACCATGTTGCACCACCATATTTCTACAGTAGCCCAGAATGGACAAAATAAACACTGACACTAGATACGGCCTTACACGGTTTTTTGTGACTTTTTCACAGCCACCGATGAGTTTGCAGTGGCACTAAATCCAACACACAGGTCCTTAAAGCAAAGTTTTATTTTTAAGATGACCCCTGGCTTAGTTCTTGAAGTGACCTCTGAAGAGCAGTTTCACTTCACATATTGAATGAATTTAATGACACTGAAAGCAAACTGGTCGAAAGCCGTGGTGTACTGTGGAGGTGAAAATGAACCAAACAAATCATTCTGCAGAGAGTTTTTACTTGAGAGATCAGTTTCATGTTTCATGATGTTATGAAACAGTGCTTGAGGAAATACAATTAAGCTAAGTGAACTTTGAGCATAAAACTTTTAATGAGCAAAGCCAACATGCAGCGCTCAAGGGAAGCACAAGCTCTGAAAGTGACACAGTTTGTGGGTCTGATTCACCCTGAACCGATTCAGTCGTTAGGATTTAAGTGTGTATATTTGCTATCTAATCTCACAATCTCTCCATTAAATTGCTATCTAATCACATGCCATGGGTAAGATAAAAGATGAGCTGATGGTTGCACAGATACACGGGGCACAGCATTCTAGGTCCTCTTGTAAGCACAGGCCTTTCAAATTTATGATAAACAGGAGAATGAATCAACAGAAATAGCCCCTGCAAGCCTGAGCCTGCAGTGCTAATTGGTGAACAGCAGCAACAGGAGGGAAAAAAGTGAGACACGCAAGCTAATCTATTTATGTAAAATGTCAAAACATCCCTGTTCCTCCTCAGGACCTGACCAATCCAACATACACAAAGCTTGTGACCAAGAGACAGTCTCAGTGAGGTCTGTGTACACCGACGCTAGCAGCTCTGACGGCTGTGAAGCTACATACAACCTTGACAGTGGGAAAACTTCCCAGTCCCAGGGCCCTAGGCTGAGGCACAGGCACGGCTCTATTCTTAGCACAGTACTGGATGTAATTGTGGCCTTCATTTGACTTGTGAAGGTAGTACAGCATGTTTTGAAACATAACTTAAATTTACGTGGAGGAAACACGACTTTGGAAAGAGACAATGCCAGATTATGTGGGTAATAAACAGAACACTGAACAAGGAGGATGTTTAATACGTCACATCAACATTTTGTTTAGCATTGACCCTCACTTCCCATTGAGTTCTAAGAACACTGAAAGAGAATACCTGGTAGGTAAATAAAAAGGAAAACACTCAAAACAAGCCATAACCGATTACTCATAATCTCATACCCATCTCAGTTTGTAGTCTTAACAGCTCAACTCATGACACGGCTTAGTAGGGCCAAGGCTTGCACACACAGAACAGCCTGACTGCTCCCATCTACAAAGTCACTGCCAAGAGCAAAGCAATGATTATGATCAAACAAGAAGAAACTGGTCTAGAGGAGGAGGAGCTGGCTGGGCCGAGGACAGCCGTCACATTAGTCAGAAAGAGGAACTGCCTGCAGGTAGAAGACGAGGAATCCTGAATACTTGATGATTACGTGTACAGATGCCGTCCTTGGAGGACAATGGCAAGTGTGTTTGAAGACAGCGGCAGAGGCTGATGAAATGTAAGACTATGATGAGCTACTTAAGAAAAAGAACGTGTGTTATTCTCAAGTCTCCATCGTGCCTGTAACTGTTGTTCCTGTCTAACAGAACTGAATTGTCTCATCTTTAGAACTATCACATACTACAGTTGTCTAAGATAAAACAGTAAAACAATGGCAAGGTAAAATATACAAAAATGTTCTGTGATTATAGTTGGAACAAAAAGTACTTGCAATAGTTAAAAAAGGTGAAGTTGTGGTTAAAGTGACAGTTGAAATACATAGGCTATACAGAAAGGAGTTTATATACCAGTGCTGCAAGAAGTTTCACTTTAGCATCAGTTTCTGTTTGAGTGTCAGTAGTGAAAGTAAGAAACTGTCGTAAAATGTGTCTGAATAGTGGAAGTTCTTGGGAGTTTGAGCAGCTCAAGAAGTTTTTAGCCATGACCAGCAGGTCTATACCTCGCTCTGTCGGTCAGTCCACAAAACTTTCTGCACCTCACCACAGGTTTTGCATTGCATTCAATTTACAGACTTGCATAAGATTTATGGAAAGGTTGGTCATGAGTCAAAAGGATAGCACACTAACTGTTCATGTTAACTGGCAAAAGCAGGTGTGGCAGTGGAAGTTGGCTAGGACAAAAAAGTGCACGAGGGCCCAGTCCCACATGTGCGAATTAAGAGGAGCGGCCGCAAATTTGCATCCTTTCTTTCCCATAAGTTCAACCTTGGTGAACTTTGAGGGGGCAGAGTCACAGCCTCAACCAATAACAATGGCATACGGGTGTGTATCATTCACCACATGATGGCATTTGTGTATGTGTGACTGGGTCTTAACTTCTAAACAGATTCACATAACATGACAAAACTAATGCAAATTCTTGTTTTTTGTTGTTCAAAGGCTGGGAAATGAGATCTTAAAGGGTTGAAAGTAAGGCTGCAAATAAAAAATTTTTCCCGAATTACTTAATCTGATGATTATTTTCTAAATTAATTGTTTGGTTTTAAAACTGCCAGAAAATAGAAATAACACTCACAGTCTGAGGTGATATATTCATATAGCTTGATCAAGCAAATGTACAAAACCTAAAAATATTCAGTTTGCTGTAATGCATGACAAAAAGCATCAAATCCTCACATTTGAGAGGCTGAACCAGGCAACTGTTTTTCAATTGAAAAATTACTAAAACAACTAATCAATTATCAAAATATTTGCCGTGTCAAGTGCAAGCATTCAAAGGAAAAAAGTCAGATGGGAACAGTTGCATTGTCATTGGAAGAATAAATGATGAAAGCAGGTGAAGTATAGGTCAACATGCAAGTAGTAGTGTTGAATGATAAGTCATAATTTCATTGTCATCACAATATAAACATGCACCATAAACATGTCACAGAACACTACCTTAAATTGGATGAATAAGAAAAGTAATCTTTACATGTATTTTATGTACACTCACCATGCATGTATTCAGCATGCAAAAATTTGACCTATCAGACAGAGTACATGGTTACATGGGTCACGCATTCACACCATGTGGCCAATCAGATGAAGCCCCAGCTTGCTGTCAACCTACCCTCATATTAATTGGTGTCAATTAGTGAAGGCTGTGAGGTTAGCTAGCACAGTGGCTGAGGAAGGAGAGAGGAGAGAGACAATTTGGTTGACAAAGACCTTCTGGTGAAAAAACAAAAAAAAAAAAAAAACAAAAAAAAAAATGGAATTAATTTGGTTTCAGGAGAGACAACATGTTCCAAACACAGGTACTGTAAAAACATACCAAACAGTTGTGTTAGGTAACATTGAGGATAATGTTTAAAGTAAGAATTTAAATGCAACTACACATACACATATTGCATGGAATCAGGTCATGGATTAAAACCAGTTTGTGGCAGGGTATGCCTGAGAGACACCCCCATCAAAACTCAATCTCATCAGTGTGTGACGGTGTGAACACCTGACCCTCTTACTGCAGGTGTTTCAGCACAGTGTGTGTATGTGTGTGTTTTGTGTGGTATTGAGAGCCAAACAGCACAGACTGTTAAGTTTCTATAGAAAGAGGAGCAGGAACTCAAGCTGTGGTGTGAGGTGTTTTTTTTTTATGATAAATAAATGAATGAGTCTCTAGTCAGCCAGTCAGGGTGTCAGGCTGAGTAAACGCTCTCTGATAACATCACTGTAGATCAGTCTCTCCTCGAGCACAGTCTTGTGATCGACAGGAACAGACACTCAGCTTTGGCACCTGAGACAGGTGACTCAGCACTGTGTGTGTCTTATCGAATGCCTCTGCAACTCTCTGTAGACACCTCCAACATCTGATTGCTCCTTATTTACAGCCTCTTGACCATGTTAGCATTTAACAGATCAAGCCTGACGTGATGCGTGGGACTAGCCCTGTAGGTGTCAAGTCTGGTAAAGAAACCATGACTGAGTGACAACAAACCACTTCCTGCTACCCACCCACTTCATATTTACACAAATATTTCTTGTTAATGTGTGCCCATTATTCCTACTACCCGCAATGCAACGAAGACGACTTTGTTTCCCATGTTTGTATATGTCATGTATAACAATACAGGTGTCTTCCCTGGTGTATGTTTCATTTGTTGTCCGAAAACTAAAGAAAACCATTTGATGAAAGGTCACAAAATGCTTACTGGCTACTGTTGATTCATGAACTTTTTTTTTTATCCTTATGTGTACTTTGCTCAATTAACTTTTTATAGCCATGCAGTTAGCTAACAATAGAAACATCTACATATCTCAATGAGAACAACACTTGCCTTGTGCCACATATTACAATTTAGCACCAAACTGTCATGGAAGGTCAGTCTGGCTGTTGTGAGAACAGAGCTCTTACCCTGTCAAGATGGAGGCATGTTACATTAAAGACACTACACTTCAATGACCCATCTATTAATTTTAGTCATCTATACTTGCAGCATGTTCAGCCAAAACACAATGAAATTAGGGGTAGGAGATACGGATAAAATACTGTGAATATCTATTTGATATGGCGCAATCTTCTGGAAAATCAATTAAGAAACCCTGTAGAGATAAAATAATCAGATGAGAATGTCATGGAAGCACATAATCAATATGCTCCGGCTCGTAAACAGCCTATCATATACCTTGATAATGGAGCATGCAACGAGTGACACGCAAACAGCCACTCATTTCACAGGTGTGTTGTTCAGTTGCACCATCGACATGTGACACAACAACAGGGTGGAGTGAGATAATTAGTTCAGAGGAAATTGTTAGGTCAACTTGCCAATATAGCAGTTTGTTGTTTTTTTTAACACCTAGCTTTGACTTGGTGAATAAAGGGGTTAAATTCAGCCTTTTTTTTCTTGGTCTTTCTCAAATATCATGAAATATCATTATGATCAATAATTATCAATATCAACTGAAATGAAACATTTTAACATGTAAAATCTTTGAGCTACCCCCCCCCACCCCCCCAACCCCGTGCGAAGTCCTGACTTCTGACGAATTTCAGTCATCTCACAGTATATACTGTCAAATTTCCCAACACTAACTGACACTGTAAACTTGTCTTTGAATTATCCCATCTCATATTGCAACTGAGATAACCAAACAACAATATCACACCTCCAATATTTCTTCAAATATTGAAGCCCTACACCTGACCTCAAACTGGATTAAACACTGTGCAAACAAAATGCCATACAATGCAAGAATGAAATGCAATAAGTAATGAATCAGATAAAAAAAAACAAAAAAAAACGAATGCTTGGCACTATGAGTATAATCCCTGGCAATGTTCTGAAGGCCCCGATCTGAAATTTAAGGTTAGTTCTACAGTTTGCCATGATGTCCATTTTCTTGAATTCAATGCAACACTTCTCTGATACTTTTAAATTGAAGCTGCTGCACACAACAGGACTTCCATTACAGGTGTGTCAGGATTTAGAAACAGGAAATAGATCAAGATTATAGGAAGGCAAAACTTCCCTCAATGCATCAATGGCTAAACAAATACTTCACTGAAACTTTGAATAGTCTTGTGTTGACATCAGTTGAAACCACTGTGTCAGATCATTCAGTAGTACACTAATCAAAGACAACAAATGAGTGACAATGGTTTTCCTTTCGCCACTGTCTTCCAATTAGGGTCACACTTTCTGCAATTAAAATGAGAAAACCTGTCAGCCGAGCCCTCTATGCTGGCATTGTCAGGGATTTGTCAAACTTGTTCTTCAGCGACCTCAATCACGCCTCGCCTTGTCAGACCAAAAAGGGTAAATTAAACACAAAAACTTCAAAAAGTGAATCTGTTTTGAGGGAGCAATTGTGAGATTTTTTTAAGAAATAAGGATTGACTGGTGGGTAGGTAATACCAAAAACTGACGGTACAACCAAAAAGAAAAAACAGAAAAATAACGACTTGAAAAATGTCCTTCTATTATATAATTTATTTGATGTGTACAGAATTTCTGGTCATAAAAATTTGTTTTTTTTCCTTTTAACTTAAACCTACTACAAGGGGTTGCGTGAGAAGACTATTTCTACGTAAACTTAATGCCTGTGTCCAGGTTGGATTTTCTTTGGAATCAGATGAAACGTACCTGTGTTTATATTTTCCCAGACAAAGTATATGTGAGCCCATGCAAAAGAAGCTGGAGGAAATTATTCTTTAGATAATTTTATTTTGATGTTTTATGGTTTTGGAGGCACTATGACTTTTGTCCCAGGGGCCCCAAAAATCAACAAAATATTTGTTGTTGTAGCTTTAAAGTGCTTCTGTTTTCCTTCTTTAAAGCTATAAATTTTAAAAAATTTTACGACTATGACAGTGTCAAAGTCAGTCTCATTACGACACTACACTGCCTATTGGTTTAGTCATCTACACTTGCACCATGTCCAGCCACAAACACAATTAAATTAAGGGTAGAAGATATGGATAAAATACTGTGAATATTAATTTGATATGATACAATTTCCTGGAAAATCAATAAAGAAACTCTTTACAGATAAAATAATCAGATGCAACCAAGGGTTACATCGCATTCTCTGTCTCTTTCCTCTGCTCTCTATCTGTGAGAGCTGCAGAAAGAGTTTTACACACACACACAGGCAGAGCAGACTGAGGATCACTTTGGCTGTATTCACATAAAATCCTGCTTTTTATGGGTGCCTTTATTGGTGCTTTAGAATATAAACCCTGTTCAACAATCAAAAAATAACGGTTTATTTATCTGATTCACTGCATTGTTCTCGCTATCAGCACCCTCTCTTCTAATTCACTCGATACGCTGCTCCCCCGCTCTCGTTCATTAAGCTGGGAAGGCCAACTCTGAACAGTGCGTTTTGCAAACAAAGGTGCAGATTCTACCTTTAATAAAACAAAATTTAATAGAGTAAAATAAATGTAGTATAAGTGTCTTGAATTGTCTTTGCCGATGAATGTTTGAATCAAGACAAAACAGCAGTCCTTTCATTAATTAAAATAAAAACAAACAAACAAATAAATAAATATTTCAGTGGACATCACATCGCACGGTACTGAACATCTTGATTATCACGGTATTTGATATATCCTCACATCCCTAGTGGAGGGGTAACTACACCTCCTCTGTGGGTGACACCAGCCTGACCCCTCTATGAGTGCCTTGCCCTGCCCTGAAAATGCTTCATGTGTACACATTAAACATCATAGTCGGTGGACTTAATCTTTATTTGAGGAAGAGGGTCAGGCCAGGACTGTGACTGCTCTCTAGACAACATCTCAAGCAGTCAAATGAATGACAGAAAGCCTTCAGGACATCTACACCTGGTGGTGCAGCAAGGCCTGCAGCTGGCTGGCATCCAAGTGTCTGCCAAGCCAGTGTTTGTTGTGTCGTCTTGTTCATTATTGTCTTCTCCATTTTTACTAAAGCGCTGTCAAACCTTTGCAGAGGACTGGATGGAGACCTTGAATTAACAGGCATTTAAAGACAGGGTCCACCCACAGCTAGTCCGTTAAAAGAAGTTTTAGGGGGTTTTCCACAAGAAAACACCCGATATGAGAGGCAAGTACAAACCTTTCGAAGAGTATCCTGACGGCGAAAATCCCCAAAGCCAGCGGCAGGGCGGTCAACAAGTGTCCAGCTTTGGGGTACTCCACCCCGGGAGCTGGGTCCGCCAGATCCGCCCAGGTTACGTTGTGTGGCAGCCAGAACCTCTCGTTCCAAAACCAGGCTGAGAGAGCAGCCATGTTCCAGAGCGTTCCTGTTCCCCCGGACGGTTACGAGAAATCAGATTCTTATCCGACAAGAAAAATATGTGTGAAACTTGTTTGGACGCCTCTGTGCCTCTAGGTGACTTGTAAGATGATTTTGCCACACTTAACTTTACCGCACAGTGAAAAAACTACAACATGAACTACGCGTCCGGTTCAGATTTTCAAAATAAGATTCTCAACGGTCGAGTTTCGTGACAGATTTTCGAGCGACATAGGTTCAACAAATTCATTTCTTTGGTCATTTAGGTGCCGACAGTTCTTGCAGCTTGACATTCAAGTAACTTTCTATGTTTCCAAACAGCTGTTTTGTACATTTTAACCAATGTAGGTTTACTAACTACGATCTCAAAGCCTGTTGTGACTCACAGCACTCATCTAACTTAACTACAACTAAAATAAAAACTCGCTGTGGAGAAAAAAAAAAAACATTTTAGTTAGCTGAAATATTTTTGATAAAAACTAAAAAAAAATAAAAATTATAAAGGAAATGGTACATATATTTATTTAGACCTGATGTCTACATGACTGAGACCCATTTGCCCTCACAAAGTATTCTGTTTATGTTGTAATACCTATATTTATGTGTATACACACCACACACACTCACACACACCACCATGCTTAAGAAGTTCAGATTAGATATTACAACATAAACAGAATACTTGTCAATGTACATTATTTTTTCTTTTTCTTGAATTCATGTTGTTCTACTTGTGTTTTTATTCATAGTTGTTTATATTTTTATTTTTTATTACTAAAAATAAGTCTCAAATTTTGCCCCTGACAAATTCCCTAAATACTAAACTAATGTAAACAAAACTTAGTGAAACTAAAGAGAATTAACTAATGAAAAATACTATACTATACTATATTTCTTCTTTTACCAGCTCTGTTGGATTACTCTCTTATCTGCCTGTTTTTACTTGTTTTATTTTGAAGGTGAAAAAGTCCAGCTTCCTGTATTCGATGGCCGTCACCGCCGAGCTTGACAAATCTTGGCTGCCGCCCTGAGATGAGGACTGGAATTGAGGAAGTGAGGCGAGTCCCTCCTCCTCCCTCACTGGAGGGATGGGTGCCATACATGTATGCCATCCATCCCTGTTATTTCTCAGAGCCAGAGTGGAGCCTGATACTTTCATACACTTGAGTTTTTGTTATCTTGTAATAATATGTGAGATTTCACTAATTTTTACCATGAGTAATGCGACAGACAGGTTATCTCAAGTAGATATCGTTCAGAGGTAGATAAGGCTGACGGGTGTGATGGGCTTGTGATTGATGTGATGGCACACCCAAGTGGTCAATAAATGTATTACAACTACAAATTGATCGAGGAACACTTTGACCTCTACGAGTATTTTATTTCTTTAAGGACTCAGACATGCATTGCACCCCACTGAAAGTCATCAAACATATTTAGAGTTGGTTATTTTAAAATATGCAGACTTTTTAGATTGGAGCTGAAAAAAGCTCAAATATGACTTGATAAATATTTTTGATGGCACCACAATGGTGTAGTATTTCGAAAAGAGGCATCCAAGCAGAGATGAGGCAGCTGCAAGTGCTGTCTACCGTCTAATTATAGATGGACATTTGCCCCTTTGGAGTGCGTTATTATTAGAAATCTCACAGGGCAGTTGACTCAATAACTATGCAAAGGATTTCAGGGGAGGGAATCATATTTTAAACAAGTTGCAAATTATGTAACTTCACGGTCTGTGATGTAACTGAGCCACATGAGCTGATAAAAATTAATACATTTGTGGGATCAAAGAGTATGCATTTGCTTATCATCACTTAAAAATACTGGCAAGGCAGGGGATGTATTATACCGCTTCAAGGCCTTGTCTTTCATGGTGCCTTTAGCTGAAACTCTTACCCACAGTGACCCACTGGGACTGAGCATTGATGGGATACGGGAGCATATGGTGACGGACAGATGGCCGTTAATGAACACAGACTGGTTCCTTGCATTTTAACAGAATGTACAAAGAGGTTGCATCTCCAGAGATGTTGCTGTGAATAAATCAACAGAATACAAAAAACCTGTCGATCAAGTGGTATGAAAAACAAGGAGACGCAGCTATCGCAGGTTTCTGCAGCTCCTTAAAATGCTTTAAAATGTTTCAAAATCAATGATCTGAATTTTAGACTTAGGCTAGGTTGCACCAGCAAGAATTAATTGTTTAACTTGATTAAATCGTGATTTAACTTGAAATAATGTTCGACCAAACTCTAAAACTATAGCTTAAAATGTTTTAACATTTTAGCTAGCAAGCAAACAATGGAACATTTTTTTTAACTTTTAGCTAGCTAGCAAGTGTAACTTTTTTTAAAGGAAGACAGAGCAGCTGATTTATTGCTCCTCCATTATGGAGTTACTATTTATTTAACAGGCTTAGCTGACCTTTATCTGCCATATGTCTGATGTGGGCTGATGGGGTGTGTGTGTGTGTGTGTGTGTGTTGTATGGCTGTGTGTGTATGTGTTTATTTATTTATATTTGCACTGTTGGGTGTGGACACACCCTGCTGCTCCTCCACATGTGAAGTTCCTAACGGATAAATAAAGTTCTTTGAATTGAATTGAAAAACAATGTCTTTAAATGTCTTTTTTCCCCTTTTTTCAATTACTTTTACTTTTATAACGTTGTATACAGCTGCTTTCAAATGTGTCTTTGGGAAAAAATTGCATTGATCGCGCATTGATGCTTTGTGAGTATGGGCATGAAATAGGTCTTAAATTGCATTCATAGTGGTCTTAAAGGATCTTTAAAAGTCTTAAATTTAACGTGTTGAAACCTGCAGAAACTTTGCATCACCTATGAGGACTGAGGCAGGACGTGCCCTTAAAGAAAGGGTGAAGTAGACGCTCTAGAAAATGGTAAAGGTGAAGAGTTTAGAGTGGCAGCCTGACTGGCTCAGGTCAGATTACAGTGAGGCTGGTGTGGGTGTACTGTATATGAGTGTGTGTCCTGCAGGCGGATACAACCAGCAAGTTTAAAAGAAAACATTTAAACGAGAACACAGGCACAAAGTTCAATAATTTATTCCAAAATAAATCTTGTTAGGTACGTGTCTACATCTTAAGAAGTCCAGAAGAAAAACAAGACAGTGGGAGTGGGTGAAGTTGTGTGTTCAGTGTTTTGTTTAACATACATGTCATGTAAAAAGGCAAGTTAAGGCACTTTTATCAAAGAAATGATGTAACATTTCATAACATTCAGGTAAGGGGTTGTGTATTGTGTAAGGTAAAATAACTTAAATTCTTTGCACATTTAAGACTTGGGATTTAAGCAACAATTTGTGACATGTATGTTGAAAAATCTGTAAAAACAGGAGTTACTGTCAGTAGTGTAATAGAAGCAGGTCAACACAGCAGTTCAGGTAAAGAAGGCAACTCTGCACCATTTTTTTTGTTCTTTTCTGTTTGATATTCAAACATAGTATTCAAAATTAGGCACAGTCTTCACCTATCCTCCCTCCTGGTCAGGCAGTAGTTCTAGTGTAAAAGTCCTTTCCCAACTTCCACCCATTCATCAGTCCTTCACATGTGCTCTGGGTGGTTCTGCAAACACTGGATGAACTCTTTGACAGGGTGGCCGTTGAAGCAGATCTGGTGAACAGCAGTGAAAAGAGGAAACCTGGAGGGAAAAAAATGATTTTAAGCATAATATCAGTTATAAAGCAATAGTTTTGAGATTTGGGCTTATCCACGTCCTTGCTGAGAGTGAGATGAGAGAGGTCCATGAAAACCTTTGTTGTCCTTGGTGACTACACATTACATGGTATTTTGCACATACAAACACCATAGAAACATGTCAACAGGTGGAAGTTGGACAGTACTGTGCATACAGCTGATTTAATGAGACACAGAAGACAGAAGTGCTAAGAAACAGTATATTACTACAGCTTTCACCACTGTTGATGCATGGAGCTGCCACGGTAAGGTTCCTGCAAATTTCCTAGTTGGAAATCTGACTTCAGGTGAAATTTCCAACTAGAAAGCTTGTGTCTGTAGGCAAAAGCTCACAACTAGATTCACTTAGCTTGGCATAGCATAACAGGGGGTAAATAGCTAGATTGGCTTTGCCTAAAGGTAACAAAATCCTCCTAACAAAACCTCTAAAGTGCACTAATTAACACATTATATCTATCTATATACACATGCACATACATAGATACTGTACATGTATTATTGACTGGTTTTTTGAAGACTTCGTTAAATCTCACAGTGGCTCCACAAAGACTCCACAAAGGGTTACTGCACCTGACCCAGACATAATCCAGCACATAACCTCTCAGAAATAAACACAACTTGTTGCTTTTACACTTTGTTTTTTTTGGTTTTTTTTTGTATGAATTAAACAAAAAGATGAAACAGATTTTGTTACATTTAGACATCATAAGGCCAGCTGTTTCCTCCTGTTTTCAGTCTTTGTGCTAAGCTAAGCTAACCAGCTGCTAGCTGTAGCTTCACATTCCTTGAACAGGCATGAGAGTGTATCAATGTTCTCATCTAACTTTCAGCAACAGAGCATATTATCGTATTTCTCAAAATGTTTCCAAACTGATCCTTCAGATAACCATGTTTATTTTTACATAACATGATGTGAAGACAATCAAATTTTATTGTCTTAAAGGTAGAATATGCAGCATTGTTGGTGAACGCACCTTTTAAAGATGTCAATTCCTCCCCTGCTCAACAAACGAGAAAGAGGGCAAGGGACACAGAGAGTGCATTACGAGAGCAAGATCAAAGCAGTCAATCATCGAAGTAATACACTATTTTCTGATTGTTTCAAAGTGTTTATGTTTTAATGTACAAATAAACATGTCTACATCTCTGTACAATGCTGGATTTTGTGTGAATGCAGCCAAAGCAATCCTCAGTCTGCTCTGCCTGCGCATGTATGTGTGTGTATATCTCTATGTGCAGCTCTCACAAATAGAGAGCAGAGGAAAGAGACAAAGACAGCAATGTAACAATTGGTCGCTACGTTTCTTATGAGTCTTGGCCTTGCAGCCAAACAGGCTGAGGCGCAGAAATGTCTTAAACACAACAAAATATAAGACAAAATACAGGCAAAGGGCAGGTTCTCTGCAGATAAATGATGAAGATTATGTTCATATGTTTCTTATTTTGAAGGATGCTGCATAGTATCCCTTTAAGATACCAGTTCAATCTTAATTCAATTCATTCTGTAAAACTGGCATGTATCAGTAACTGCAGAAATAATAAACAAGCCATCTTGTAATTCTCTAAATAAAATATGAGACAAACTTACTTTTCCACCATGTTTTTCTGTTTCAAGATCACGTTCACCTCAGATGCCGTCGCTGGACCTTGAAGCTTCTGACCGTTCAGCAGCTCATTCTCTAACTGCTCAATGGTCTAAACAGAAAGAGACGTTTGGTGTCGCTTTGGCATTTGGTGTTATGTAATCATCGTTTTCATAAGAAGTGAGTGATAGAGAACATCAAAGAGAAATTCTGTTCCTCATACTTTGCCTGTTTTGGCGAAGGCTTCCCCGATCTTGCGGTTGCGTCCACCGTAGCAGGTTGTGATGAGGTCAGCGATGCCGCAGCTCTCCAGGAAGGTGGCGGGGGAGACGGGGCAGTCTGTGCAGAAGACCTTGGCAAAGGCGATCATCTCCATCAGGCCGAGACGAATCACTGCTGCCTTAGTGTTGTCGCCAAATCCCAGGCCGTCACAGAAACCTGCTCCCACTGCAACAATGTTCTGCAGTGATAATAAAGAAGAGGTGCAGCTGTTATTGTGGTGCAGTTTTTATGTGTTGGGATCAGTTCTAATGCAGTGTGAGTACCACACTATCATCTGTGTTCTACAGCTACCAGCAAAGTCTGTGTTCCAGTCTTTACTGCTTTTGATTCATACACAACATCCTGTTGAATATTGTTTCCATATTAAAGGTGCAATATACAACATTCAGCCTCAGCAGTCAGCAAACGATTTGCTCTGTAAACATAAAGCACACAGCATAGCACGGCTGTCATTGCTATTTTCTGACTGACGCAGTTGTCAGTGCAGAAAGGGTTTGCGCCTTTGACCACTGACCCTTGTTATCAAGGGTGCAGTATTTTCTGCTATTTTAAGAACACATTATTCAGACATTAATGCATCTGCAATACATGTACACTCTGCTTCCAGGGTAACACAGTGGGTCATAAAAATTAACATTCTGATTAACAGTGGATGAGTTGAAGGTGGGAGAAATATGATGAAGCTGTGTGCAGATAAGACAGAGACACTACGCCAATTCACGCACAGCAGCTGTAACTTCAGTGATTGTTTAAATGTCTCACACACAATCAGAGTTCATGTATAAACCCTGACTTTCATCTGAGCTGTCTTAAAGTATATTTCCTCTGTCCTATAGAGTTTGTACAGTTTTTAATTTTGCTGCTTAAATATTGACAATATTTGCTGCAGTGACATTACAGCTGTGCATGGAAACAAAACTGAAAGCAGTTTCTCTGATCATTAAATCATCTGTTAAATGATTGGGCAGCTCAAGCTTTCCGGGTTATTGTGTTGTGGTGTTTTCCTTCGTGATTTAGAGGCTACTTTCAGTAATTAATTTACTGCAGTAATGTTTCGATGTGCGCTGTAATGTCACAGCAGTCACCCCTCTGAGCCTCGGATCATACGTAAAGCGCACACACTCAGTAAGGACACAGGGAGATGCTCCGTCCTATTTCAGCCCCTCCTCTATTAATCACAATGTTCATTTTCATGACCCAGCCCGCCCAACCCATGGATTAACTGGGTGCCTTAAGTACTACAAGCTGATCAGTCTTTCAGCATCCCAGTTCACTTCTCCAACCTGCCAAATCTGTCATTTAAACAGCAGTGCGCCGAAGGCGGGCACACCTGACTCTCAAAGAGAAAAGGATTTGACACTCTGCATGGTTTCATTCATGTTACGCTCAAAACATGTCTAATTAAGAGACTAAATACAACCTCTTTGCACCTTGCACCTTTCTTTACGCCCAGATTGTGCATCATTTAAATAACACAGTGGAGTTTGAGACACTCTAAATGCACATGCGCCATGCACTTTAGACGACTAAATTGGGCCGATGTGGAGTAATGGCATCTTGAGCAGAGAATGAAGTCACAATCCCTCTGTGTGTGTGATGTAATCTGAGCTTCTCTGTTTATCTGGTACAGCTGCGCAAGCATGTTAGTGCAGGTGAGTCTGTCCTCATGTTCGTTTTCAACATGGCAGCCTGTTGAGTAACTTTCTCACTAAAATATGTTTCTGAAAACATTTAAGTAAAAAAATGGGCAATGTAGTAACATGAGCTCGATCTTTATTTAATCAGCACTGCCTAGTTTGATAGTCTGATCTGACTTTTTGAGCTGTGTGTGTCAGATGCCACTTTTTTTCCCCCAAATTTTATTGAGTAAACAAAATGCGCATTTGTTTTCATCTGACATGCTGGTTCTCTCATGCGACCTTACAGCACCTTTAAAAAGCTCCCAAATTATCAAAAACACAATGAGATTATTGATGAATTGTTTTCTAACATTTATAGTTTGAGGTCTTTGGACCAATACTGCACCTTGAAGATGATCAGATGGATCTCTTAAACATGTAAGTTTTAACTGAATAGGTTTTAAGTTGAACTGATAGCCTTTTAAAAACATGTCTGGATGATTACAGATGTCTGGGCAAAATGGAGAATTTGAAGAGAAATACCAGTCTACAAATATGAAACCACAAAAACATTCTCTTATAAATGGACTTCTTTACACCACAGATTTTTTTCAGTATTTGTGTAAGAATGTATCTTTAAGAGCTTTAGCAGAGACATGACATTGACATTTCTGCCAGCGCTCAGATGGCCGTGAAAATGAAAGAGTAAAATGGTTTGAAGGAGGAGAAAAGCCAACCTTGAGCGCTCCGCAGATCTCCACAACATCAGACTCTTCCACCACAGTCACACGGAAGTTGGTGGTCTGCATCAGGTCCTTCAGCAGGGGCCCGTAGGTCTTGTCTTTGCACCCTGTGTCCACAAAATAACAAGTAAATCAACATGTATCACACAGTAAAAATGCACCTTTTGAATGTGACAGAACAAATAGCGCAGTATTATTCTGTACTGGCAAAACCTTTCAGAATAAAATAATTTTCAGGATGTTCTCTGATAAATATTGAGGATTTCATTCCAAATACATCAACATGACTCAAAAGGGTGTGAATACATGAGTTTATGGGGCTTTACATCATAACCTGTTTTAAACAGAGGACCTATAAACATTCACTTTAAATAAATTAATGGAAAAGTGCCATATACAACGTTTTTGTGCGGTCAACATGACGTGGGAAGTCTAGGGTTTGACAGTGCGCTGGTTTGATGATAATTTTGTAATTTCTAGAAGAAAAATGTAATTTTGTTGCCTAAATTGCAGACCTCTAACTCAAGAATTAAACTTGTTAAATGTCCATCTGTCGTCCATACCGATGGTTGTTTCACAGAACTTCTCCTCAGCGACCTCGTTGGCGATGTTTGCTCCCATGAGGACTGTCATGGTGATGCCCAGTTTTGCCCGGATGACCTGTGAGATCAGCTTCAGACCCTCTGGACTCGCGTCGACACCCTGGAGCGATCACAAAATCAACACATTAAAATCTCTGAGCATCATGTGAACTTCACTGTCTTAAGTACACTACTGAAATTTCATATTTCATTACAGTACCTTATATACACAACATACTTTAACTGTTTATTACACATCACAGTATACATATTTATTTATTTATTTATTTATTATATCAGTTTCTAAATTTCAATGCTAATTTCCTGACAGATAAATATATATATCTCTATATGTGGAGAGATAAAGGAAAAATGAATAAAATATAATATAAAAGTAAATATAAGAATAAAGATAAAAGGGAAATAAAATGCATAGATGGTAATTATGACACTAAAAAGTGAAGTGAAAAGTGAAATGACTTCTAAAAAATAAAGAAAACACATTACGAATAAAAAAAAATACAACTAGAAAAGTTAAGTACAAAAGTTTAAAAAAGAAAGGAACAAAAAAATATCAAAAAGAATGGGAGAGGAAATTCATATTTATTTTACTATTGTTTACAAGCTTGTTTACAACCATCACAGTGTATAATTTAATTTAATATTTATGTGCATTACCTGTTTATATCCTCTTCTTATCTGTTCATGACCAGTTTTCAGCCAGTATATACATTTACTACATTACGGCACAATCTGTCATTACTACTGTACACCACTCTACCTCAGTATTAGCCTATACTTTATTTTTTATTCCTACAATTCACTCTCTGTACTATTTTATGTATTAGATTATCTTGTTCTAATTTCTCATTTACCTGCATGATTTTCTTTTTATGCACATTATATGAGTGTTGTTGGAAGGAGCCTAAGAACAAGAATTAAACTGCCACCGACTTAAGTAACACATGACAAATGAAGAACTTCTTGAAGATCAGAGAAACGTTACCTTGATGAGAGACATTCCTACAGCATCCTTCTTGATGTGCTCTTTAATCGTGTCACACACTCTAATGATGAACTGGTGGGGGACCACGAAGATCAGGATGTCGGCTCCTTTCACTGACTCAACCAAGTCTGGAACAGCCAACTGACGAAGACGGGGGAGGAAGCATGGTGAGACAATCAATCACACGGCAACACCAAACGGACAACATACAGCGTGTGACTTTTATCGATTATTAGAAAGTGTTTTTAATGCTCACCACATTGGGGGGCAGCTTGTGACCGGGCAGATATTTCACATTTTCGTGGTCTGTGTTGATGATTTCTGTGAGTTTACGGCCGTTAATCATCTCCTCGAACACCCACATGTTCACTGTTGTCTCAAACTTGTCATACTTGGCTGCGTTGGCACCCACAATCTTGGCAATGGCAGAGCCCCTGTGGACATGAAGACACATTGATCATCCTGCTGTCAAGGCAAGGTATTGAGAGAAGTTAGCCTACAGGGCTTTCTGACAGAAAGGGTCTGTCAGAAAGGCTTTCGGAAGTCCAATGACACACAACTGTAATACAATGGCCAATAGAGTCTGTGTGGGGGGCAGGTCATGATTGAACAAAGGCCTTTCACCCAGGAAACTGAGGTTTGTATCCTGTGTGAATCACTTTAAATTTTTTAATTATTTTCTGTTTCCAATGCAGTTTGGTTAGGTTTATGAAAAGATCATGGTTTGGGTTAAAAGAGACTATTCTCTCTTGTGCTCAAGACGATGGCTGTTTGAAATGATTGTTTCCCCCAAAATAGCGACATTTTTTCTCTGTCAAATGTAAATTTATATATGGATTTCAATGAATTTCAGACTGGGCAGTGACATGGGGAAAAAGATCAATAATTTATGCTACTGTCTTGAGTTCAGACAGTTCATATTGATTTCCTGATATTGCTCTGGCTGGATTTATTTGTGTGTGGTTTTTTTTTTATAATATAATTTTCTTTGCAATTTTACAGTGGTTACTGCTCAACTTTTATAATTATTCTAAATTATTATTTGTTTATAATGATATGTAATTTATTATTATAAAAGTGGATTTGAAATATTTAATGTCTAATTTCTTATAGTTCTTGATTAAAGACAGCCAGGGTTGGGTCAGATTACTCTGAAATGTACTGAATACAAATTATATGGCTTTTTTGTAATTAGTTTCATAATCCATTGGATTATTTAAAAAAACATAATCTAATCTGAAAACTTTTGGATTACAAACACTGAAAATATTCAACCATGAAGATGAAATTTTTAAAATACACATAAAAACAGAAGTAGCCACAAAAAGTTGAGTTCCAAAAATATTGTATTTTCTGTTTAGTGGCCATTTTTTTTAAAAAGATGTAATAAAATGTAATCAAAGTAATCCTTGACAATGTAACTATAATCTACTTACTTATATTTAAAAATGTAATCTGGGCTGATTATAGTTACTTTGTTTTTTTAATCTGATTATATAATCCTCATTACATGTGACCCATTACCACCCAACCTTGAAGACAGTAATGTATCTCAAAGTTTTCCTGATAGTGAACAGCTGTCAAAATGACCTGTGACACCTGGACCTCTGTTGGTCTGAACTGTAGTGAAGAAGTTCAGTGTCACACATGACTCACATAGTTTTCAGATGCTTTTACAGACAAGAATAACACTACAGGTGAAAAGTGAATATGAGACGACCGTTATTTTGGCAGGAATAGAGACGGATTTAAAGACACGGTATTTCTTTTTTATGTGATCACATTATTAGAACTCTACTTTTTACTCCACTGCATTTAACAGCTACAGTTACTTTGCATATTAAAGGTTAAGTGTTTAACATTTAAGAGAATCTAAGTATGTTTTCATTATTGTCTAATCACCTGAAAATAGAAATTGTTGTGCTTACATTGTAGAATGAGCCATTTATACTGTATCTACAGAGGCTGTAGTTCCTCTTCCATGGAGCCACCATGTTTGTACAGTAGCCCAGGATGGACAAACTAAACACTGCCTCCAAATAGAAATTTGTAGTTTTTTCAAGTTTAACACCCACCAAAGTCTCTACATGCTCGGCAGACAAGTTGTTTGTAATCTGCTATGTCACCACTAGATACCAATAAATCCTATACACTGGTCCTTTAAGTGGGGGTGTAACAGTACCAAAAACTCAAGGTATGATAGTACCACAATATAAAGTCCAAAAAGCAATATTTACCATGATATATACATGAAAACACAGAATTATGACAGTTATAAAAATGTCTGATGTGTACAGCATTTTTGTTTGTATAAAGTTAGTTTTTCCCTTCAACTTAAAGTGCTTCTGCTGTCCTTCTTTAATAAAATAAAATAAAAGTAACCAGCCATGACCTAAGCGTATGCAAAGAATTGGCATGAATTGTCTTTGGCAATTAATGTTTAAACTGTGTATGTACAACTGAATAACAAAACAACACTGTAGTCAGTAGCAGTCCTTTTAGAAAATAAAATAAAAATAATAAAATAAAATAATTAACCATGTAATATCACAGTAGATATTGTCACAGCTCGGTACTGTATCGAGACATATTTTATTGCGATATTCAATATATTGTTATATGGCTCATATTAAGATTTAACATAGAAATTAATATAAGTATATAAGTATAATTATTAAAGATTAAACCACCCAAATGTATAAACGTATCATAATGTAGTTAAAATGATATCTCTTTCATCCAGCTACATGTTAATGCATCAAGAATAATAATATGACACATTTTAATACAGCCTACAGTGACAAGAGCCACTCTGCAACATCATGAGTAATTTTACTTGTAATACTTTAGTTACATATTGTTGATAGTAACTAGGGCTGTGATGAATTTTTATGATTTTATTTTATGAACAATTCATCTGTCGATCATTTTCTCCATCAAATGATTATTTGGGTGCAGGGCAGGAGTTTCATGAAGGCCATGGCTGCAGTGCCCCTCAGTTTGGCCTTCTGTTCCTCCGAATATGATCTGCCCTGAGGCCACAGTGGCCTTGATGCCCCGCCCTCACCGTCAATATGGTTTTTAGAAACCAGCACAACATCAAGTGAAAACACTACAAATAACCAGGTGTGGGTTCGACTTCTAGCCTGTTATGAACCACTGTTTGTGACTCCAGTTTGATAAACTAGCGAACGAAGAATAAGACAAGAAACTCAACATATGATGTCACACATTTCCCATACAGTATATTGCTACATTGACTTAGCCAGTGGCCTAAGAACTGTTATGAACCTAACGAGTATTAAACCCTAATGTTCCTAAAACACGTTAGTCCCCCCTGACTCCCCATCCCAATCTTCCCAGTGACTCTGATATATCCAGGGCTAAACATGTAGGAACTTCTGATTCAGGAATTTGTATAAATATTGGTAATTTGTGAATAATAATACATTATGTTGTGAAACAAACATTTTTTTTGGCCTAACCATTAAGTTAAGTTAATTATTTCTGTGGACTTAAAATCGTTGTTTCATTTGATGGCTCTGGCATTTGGCCTCTGTGTCCTCATAAAACTGACAACACTAAAGGCCAAATGGCCTCGCCACTAAAATAATAAAATTCCAGGCCTGGTTTTGTCTAGGAAATGTCAGAAAAAGGTGAAAAATGTTGATCCTTGTTTCCCAAAGCCCAAGATAACATCCTCAAATGTCTCGTTTTGTTCATAACCCAAAGATATTCAGTTTACTCTCACTGAGGAATAAATAAACCAGAAAATATTCACATTCGAGAAGCTGAAACCACAGAATTTTGACTTTTTTTTTTTCTTAAAATGACTCAAAACAATCAATATATTATCAAAATAATTGGCGATGACAACTAATCGATTATATGACTAATTGCTGTAACTTCAATACCACACAGTTTTAAAAGCAGGACTTTCAGAAGTAATGGAGTATTTTTACTCAATTACTCGTGAAGTAATGGCATTGCTTCTTTAACTTCAGGGATACTCTTCTTTCTCCACTGACTGACGGATGTAAATGTCATGCAGGCTGAGAGACATCAACACCTCATGAAGGCTGATTCAGCACAAACACTGAACCGCATAATAAAAGTCAGAGGAGCTGCTTCTTTAACACAGATTTGTGAGTGTTGAGACGTCAAAGGTCATCACACAGTGTCAGTCTCACTCAGAAGACAGTTTATTAACGTTTTGAATTATTTATCTGCTGTTAATAAAAGGCTTAAGATCCCTTCTGTGCTCGAGGTTTGCCAACTTTTAGACAACATTCACAAAAGCACCCCCACACTGTGTGAAATCTACTCCGCAGAACAAAAACGCCGATATGCAGACTGTAAACTGACTGTTGCGCAGCACCGGCAGACTCCACTGTTCCAGCATTACATTGACAGAAAGCCAAAAGTGCAGTGAAGTTAATTCAAACAGTCAAAAAATCCTCCTTGACTCACCAGTTACCAGAGCCGATCACACAGACTTTCTTCGGCGCTGCCATAATGTGTTTGACCTTCCAGACCAGAGGGAGCTGCTGCCGGTGTGAAGACACACTGAAGGCAGAACAAAATGTATTTATACAGACACACAGCTGAGCTCAGACACACCCTCTGCTGCTGGTTGGTCTGCTCTCACCACACACACACACACACACACACACACACACACACACTCTCTCTCTCTTCTCTCTCGCTCTCTCACACACACGAAGCAACAGATAGTCCACGATTCAACTCATTAATTGCAGTGATTTATTTAAATAATAATATTAATAATAATATAATATTATTTAAGTTTTACAGACTTGAGTCACTGGTGAAGTAAAGTGATGATTTTTAAGAGTTAATTCAGTTGATTAAATTAGGAAAATGTGTTTCTGCCTCCTGGTGATTAAGTTCCCGCAGTCATGGGAAATTAATAGAAATACTGGTTTCTCAAACACATTACTAACTACAGCTGGAATTATTGGTAGTTGATTAAATGACTGACAGAAAATTAATCCAAAACAATTTTGATAACCAATAATTATTTTGTCATTTTACGAGGGCAGTATTGCTGCCACGCCAGAAAAAGAGAAACGGATCAGATTGACGTAATAACGTGAAAAGTTTGTTATAACAAGATGTTTTTCACGTTACAAGATAGTTTTTACAAAAAGAAACTTTTCTTATTGTAACAACATACTGTATATCTTATTATAACATAAAACACAGCGGTTTCACACTATAACATATGTTGTATCGTATACCATACATTTATGAAATAATGGTTTTGATTGGTCAATTCAGATATGCTTTGTCAAATACGGATTCTGATTGGTCAATAATAGCACTCTAAGGCCTGTTATTTCTGTATAACAGACTGTTGCTATGAAGAACGGATCATAGACTGGAAGAACAATAAAATAATTGTTAAACGTGTAAAGTCATTTTAAAATTTATATTTTGTGTCAAATTATTGATTTTTGTACATAACCACGTAACAAGCAGGATAACGTCGTGTTCTGGTCACTATTGTGAAATAGAGCCTTAAAATAATTTTAAAATTAGTATTTTGTGTCACATAAATATATAAATATACAAATATACATAAATATACATTATCCCTTACATGTCAGATTGCTGAGCACTGACAGAGTGTTATTTTTAAATCAATAAAATCTTTTTTAAAGTAATATTTTGCATCAGTGTGTTGCTTTTTAATGCAAGTAGCTGTGAAAGAGGCAGGATAATGTACAGTGATCAGGTCATTATTGCAAAATAATGATCCCGCACCACCACCAATAATTCATTCACAATAATGACCCACTTACTGTACATTATCCTAACATTAAGTTATCTCGTTATAACATGAAGTGTTTTATGTTACAACAAAAAAATATAGTATTTTTATAAGGTGATAGGTTTGTAGTCTATGTTGTAAAAAAGTGAAAATATCTAGTTATGACAATACTTTTCATGTTATAATGTGATACTGATCTGTTTTTTCTTTTTCTGGCACGGCAGCAATACACTGCTGAAATTTTCAATCACAGATGTCAAAGATTTTCTGCTCAAGTGTGAAATTCAGTGGTGGAAAGTAATTAAGTACATTTCCATTTAACGCTACTTTATACTTCTACTCCACTACTCTTCAGAGGGAAATGTACTTTTTACTCCACTACATTTTTGTAACATCTGTAGTTTCTGGGTACCTTTCAGATTAAGTTTTTATATGTTGAATGTTATGTTATATGTTACATGATGAATTTATAAAACAATGCACCATTAAAGATTAAACTAGTGTTTCCCCACCTTTTGGCTTGTGACCTCTAAACCTAAGTCTACAAGTCTCTTAGCATTCACACCAAAAAGAGAGTCCCCCTTTAACTTCTCAGATAAAATTAATTTTCTAGGATATGAGAGGTACAATTATCCAATATTTAAAAAAGCAAAGACTATTGGGTGATTATGATTAAGTTCATGAAATGAAAACAGATTTGTGCTGTAGAACTTTTTCCCCTCCTTCCTGACTAATTAACAGTCTCACGACCCCCCAGAAATAAACAATCTAATAATGTAACATATCTGTCACAGGGGACTTTACTTTAGTATTTTTACTTAATTAGGATTTGGAATGAAGACATGTACACATAATGAAATATTTTCACATTGCTGTACTGGTACTTTTAAACATTACAAGTATTCATTACAAGGTGTAATCTACTTAGTTACTTTTAAAATCAGTTGAGTACCAAGTACAATTTGATATTATGTAACTAAATTAAATACATAGGAAATGTGTTTAGTTTTAGTCAATTTGGTCAAATTTGTCACACAAGATGATATAACACCTACTGTGAACTGTAACCAATAAAATCTGTAATCCAAACATGAATATTAAAGCAGTTTTTCATTACACTGAGGTAAAAAAAAAAAAAAAAAAAAAACACTGGCGGACAAAAACACGTACATTTTACATATCCTTTATTATAACATAATAAGAACATACAGAAAAATAGGTTTGGTCCATGAAAAAGTCTGCAGATTCAAATAATACTACAGTCCCCCCCTCCCTCCCCCCAGTGTTTGTGTTTTACACCCCCAAAGGTTCCCACCGTTAGTTTCAAATCATGTTCCCGTCCAAACCCACATTAGTGTATTCTTGGAATTCGTTAATGAAATGCACACACGCTAAAGTTTCAGCCAGGAACGCTCGTCTTTACCTTCAACAGGGAAACAACCATTAAACTCAAACGGTCTTCAGCCAGGGTACGAAGAAGAAGCGACGACTCTTTAAATCTGCCCGGCAACACACGCGTGACTGAGCATTTTCAAGTGTTTATGGCTTCTCTGCACGTAATTAAAAATACACAAAACTAAAAGCAGGAGATTGAACTTTGACTGCCGTCTTTATGCCGTGGAGAGCTAAACCACTGTGCTCTGACAACGAGGGCCGAGTAATAATAATATAAATACTGGTTCAACTATCTGAGCATAGACAAAGAGTTCAGAAAAACATCTGCCAGGATAAGAGATACAATTTTACTTCACATCCATCTTCAGTTTTTTTCTGCTCAGTATTTACAAAACTATATAGACTAGAGGTACTCATACTAGCTACTTCCTTGATAATCTGTACTAGCTAACAAGACAAGTACTGATATAATACATATTTTTAAAACAAGGATCATTGATAACAAAAAAAAGAGGAAAAACAACTTCATACTTAATGCCACCCTGAATAAAAGATGTATACTCTGCCATGACCGAGCTTTTAAACGTCTCTTGTACAACAGACTGTGGCACAAACTGTCAAAACAAACCAATGAGAACTTAAGACAAAGTGACACATGAACAATGTGCAGCAAAAGCAGTCTGATTGATTACAAACACAATCACAATCAATATCGAACTGAATGGGCAAGCATCTGGGGGCTGGGTTAGTAGGAGTGTAAAAGGTAAATTTACTTTCCGAAAAGGGGAACAAAGAGCCAAGGCAGAGTCAACACATTCCAGCTGATTTAAGATATTTTTAGAGTCAGGGACAAAATACATTAAAATCTGCCCTCCGCGTTTCATTTGTGTACAATCTGGACTTTTGTGTGGGCACAATGTATCAAAATGAGAGGAATGCTTTCAGCAGGTAAGGCTTAGACATGCAAGAGAAAATATTCAAGGAGCTCTGGTGTGAGGAGCAAAACAAAATTATACAAAAAAAAAGTGGAAGTAGCAACCAAACTGCCAGAGTAGTCGAGCTGCAGGGTGAAGATAAAAACCGAAAATGACATCCTATATAACGGTAAAGCCATCTAGTATCTATGTCTCTCTAAGTTTGTCAGAAAACTCTGTGAGGAATCCACTTTGAACATCCCACACACGCACACACATTAGTCATCTCCGACAGCACAGCATGTCTCCTTATTTGCCGCCCGTGGACAAATTTCTTTAGGTGTTCCTGATGCCAAGCGCCTGCTCCAGCTCCTGTCGCCGCTGCTGGACCTGAAAGACATTTTCACACAGAACACATTTAATCACCAGAAGGCAGTGCTGTGATAAAAGACTTGCAGCCATGCTAGCAGCTCTGTGAGGGTGTGCTCGGGCTAATGTCAGCATGCCAACAGGCTACCAGTGTTAAAATGCTGACACTAAGAATGTTTATTGTGTTCACTAGGTTAGTTTAGTGTGTTTGCATGCTGACATTTAGAGCTGAGACAAGCAATCAATTAGTTGATCAACAGTAAAATAATCTGATGATCAAAACAGTTACATTTTCCGGCTCCAGCCTCTCAAACGAGCAAGTCTTTTGCTTTCTTTGCGGTGTGTTAGAAATCTCACTAGGATGATACACTAGGACCAAAGTGGTAGAACCATGCCACCAATATGGCTAAAAATTAAGCAGACAAACTACATAGAGGAGGAATAAATCAAGGAAAAACTGATTACCTTGGAGTAGAAGTAGCGACAGACCGCCTCCTGAGCCCATGGCTGGTAGTAAAACTCTGCTCTTCTCTCTTCTTCTGGGTTTCCTACCACATCTGTCATGGTCTGTAAACAGAGAAAAACACAATTAGACTCGACTCGTCCCACAGCTGAGCAAAGCAGGATAAATAACACCAATCACAGCACCTGAATAAGAGACCATAATTAACTTCCTGCCAATGAGCATTGCTTATGTGTTGTAGTGATGAGTCTGTAGTGAAATAGGCCTGTTTCAGCGACTCACTAATGTCAGCTGACATCACTTATTTGATTTGCCAATGTAGATTTTTGCTCACATTTGACAAGTAGCGGGTGCTAATTTTGGACTGCGGCCTGAATCAAACACTGACTGCAGCTATGACAAACATATTGTCACAGGATTTCTTTTTTTGGGGGGATGAAGTTCTCTGGACTGCTGCTGTGGAAGCAGCCGGCGAGCTGTGGACTGAATTCATTCAATTTCACAGAGATTCGGCTGAACAAACACTGCAGGTGGTTGACAGCTGGTCAGCAGTTAATCGGCTCATGGTCAGAGGGGCGGTGAGCATGCACCCAGTCAGACATGTTATTAAGTGTTTTCACGCTCTGTGTTGACTCTGGCCTCCTGTGTTTGTTACACCTGAGTGAGCAGTATGAGCTTTGTGTTTTCAGACCATGATGTCCACGTATTTATGTAATGTTGTAATGAAGTCTTCTCCTCACACAGCTGAACCTTGGACTGAAACCCAAGTCACTGTGCCGCAGCAAAGACTAAACATTATTAACCTCAAACATGACCTCAAGAAATTAAAACTGAACTTGAAAATTACTTTGAAATGCCAGAGAACATGATAATGATTGATTTAATTGATTTCTCTCAGTCTTGGCTTTTGATATGACATGAGATGTTAATACACGTCATGTTGCTGCTGACAGGTTAAAAGAGTGTTTCCTTCAGAGATACTCTGAGGTATTTATTATTTATTGTTGATGTGTTTCCAGGTGGGATTACTAAGTGCAGGAGTTTTTTTTTTTTTCTTGTATCGACTTTTCAAAAATTTCCTTGCCTTGTGTTTTTCCACATTCCCTCTCGTCTTGTAACACTGTCAGAATGTGCTTGTAATTGCTGCATTTTAGTAGATTTACAGGTTGTCAAGTCAATTTTATTCAAATAACTGATATCACAAATGAGGATGACATCTAAACCAAGCTGTCTGGCTGCACTAGATTCTGATCTAGAATATAAAAATAAGAGAGAGAAATGTGTAAACATAGTCACCACAGGCATGTGGACATTAACCTGTAAGGAGCGCAGGCTGCTGGTGCTAGCACAGCTAACATTAGCCACAGTCCACAAACCAATATGACGTTTACCACCCGAGTGTTTTCATACTTTTAGACTAGTTGACTAGTCAAAATTAAAACTTTTCTTTAATCAACAGGGAAAATAGTAGTTGGGACGATCCTTGGGGCTTCACAAATCTGTACAGTACATGACATCCTCCATCCTTAGACCTTTGATCCAAGTTAAGAAAAACTGATATTACTTCCTTATTCATGACGGACTTCTCTCTGAAGTTCTGAACATTTATGCAAAATGGAAATAGACTCTTTTTCAATGACTGAGACCACAAATGCACATTTATCCCTGACATTTAACCAGACTGACAGCTGTGGTATACTGCAAAATGCTGTGACATGTTTTTTCTTTTCAAGTAGAAGCAACATGGTATCTGTCGTGATACTCGACCACAGATAAAAGTTCCAAGATGTGATGTCAGAGTGATGTCATTGCGGACGGACTCACCTTGAGGTCTCTGCACTGGGACTGCAGCCAGTCGTTGATAAAGCCCTGAGGATCTCTGGCAAAACTCAACATGAACTCTCTCTGGGTCTTCAGCTGGTTAATGGTCTCAATGGTTTCATGAATCTGAGGAAAATTAAACAGGAAAGAAAACGGTTGTCATTTAACATAATTAATCTGGTTACAGTATTAATTAAAGGCTATTAATCAAATGACATATCACTGACACAGAAAAATGAGAACAGGCTTTTACTTAATAACCATTTTCCATCAAGTATTTCTTAGATCAGCAGCTCAAAAACTGAAACAATGACACCCCCCCATAGTACTTTTTCATGGCACCCTGAGATATATAAACCCTGTTTGATTTACAGTGACAGATCTTTCCTTCGCTTGCTCCGACGTTCACCATTTCTGACTGCTGAGTACATGAAATTAAGCGCGTTGCTTTACTACAAGAGTGAGCTGTTGTCACAAGTCTAAGCTGCGGAATAAATGCATATGTTTAACAAGGTTTTGGTCCGGTGATTTTGATGTAAATTACTTATTTCCTCTGTTTTGGTACATCTGAAAATGAATTATAAAATGTTGTGTAGTTTTTTTTTAAAGTGATCATATATTACTATATATATTATTATAAGCATCCAATAAAAGCATGAAAAATAAACTCCCAGCAACGATTTTTACCTCTACTAGTGCTGTAGTTTTCTTTTGAGTGGATTCCTGTTTTGTTCGTCTCGTGTGATGCAATACAATATACAATGGTCTCACACTATTCCACTGATCTACAGTTGGTGGTAACACACCAGGAAACTTGGCAACCAACAAAGGCAGCAAAGAAGAAGACTTTTAACAAGCAAGCATGAATGTAAAAAGAAAAAAGTAAGGTTTCAAAATGTTGAAAAAATTGTCTTTGTGAGGAATGAAAGGCATTCAATACATTTTGTTAGTCCTCAAAGATACAACAGTGTGTTTCAGTGTGCAAAACCGAATGTGAATATAACTTTTGCTTATAATAACACTCCACAAGGAACCTTTGAGGCTGCCACTTCAGGAAGTGCTGTCTTAGATATAAAATTAATTACAAAGCATTCTTCTCTCAGCTGATGAAGCTTCAGCCAATAAAATGGAGACAAACTGATCCAAGTAAGACCAATTTTCTTTCCAATTAAAAACAAGGAACAACAGTGATAAATCAAACATTTTCTGCAAAATTACATTTACATATGAGTGAACATCAGTGCAGCAAAAGGAATGACTGATTGCTTCACTCAACCACTAACAGATCCTCGATATTTACTTCAGGCTGCAATGCAGCTGCAATGCAGGCTGCATTGTAAAATGGGGTGGATACGTGTCATGACACAGGGATACTGCAGGTCATTACATCTGGTGTTTAAGAGTTAGCACTGTGTTGGAAGAAGCAGGTTTTTAAGAGTAAAATACAAGCACTTTCAAGGCACCCGAACCAAAAATTTCCAGACTATTTAAGTCTCTTATCGTCATATCTAAATTTTTAGTATAAATGCAATTGCTAATTCGTTTATACCCACAGTTATCAATGTATATTGTAACTGTTTATTTTACCAACTGTTCATATTAACTTTGATTGTACGTTCTGTTCATGATATTTAATGCTTGTTCATTTCTAGAGTAGGGGAGTGCCTTATTTTAACATTCACCATCTTTTTTTTTTGTATTTCATCATGATAAAAAAAAATATTGTGAAATGGTAATTCTACATTACTATATTGTCAATAATATCATCGCAAAAAACCCTGAAATGTTGTGATATTATTTTAAGGCCATACCTAGCTATGAATGACGATTATGACAGTTTACATGAGTGATTATGCAGATCAAACACCAGATTACATTCAAAATCAAAGCTTTTTTCAAGGAGAATATTTTAATTCAAGCATAATACTAACCCTGAAACCATAACTATTACAAAAAATCTGAACAAAATTTTAAGATGTGGGTTGAAAACAGGCACAGTTATAAGATGGGTATGATAGAAATGTCTGTCTCTGGTTTACATAGATCTGATGTAGTGTCAAAAGACAGAGAAAACTGCTAAAAAACAGTTTCTGCTATCAGGCCAGTAGGAAAAGGATTTATATTAGTAATCGTTACCAAACCCAAAATAAAGCAGTAAAAAACAGGAATGGCGCCTATAAACTATAAACAATCCCTCCCTATTTACATTGTTTACTTGTCTCAGAACAAAGACTACACAGGAGGACGTCTTTTAGGGGAATGGCTCCGCACCTTATCAATGTGATTACAGCCATCCCAGCCAAGGTAACAGCTGCTAGCAGGAGGTCAAGAAGACCTGACTGACCTCAGAGATGGGTTAGAAAGTAGGCAACAATTTAGGAGAGCAGATATGTGTGAAATTGCTCTCAGTGGGCTCACGAAATGAGAAAAAAAATCTACACGGTGGCTCGATGGAACAGAGGTTCAACGAAAAAAACTGCCCATTCACATTCTGTTTAAATTGAGTGTGTTTAAAATGGCCTTTACACAGCAGGTGGAAGGTTTTACAAAGAATTAAGTGCTATTTCAAACTAGTTACACAAAAAATACATTTCCTGTCTTTGTGTGACATTTGAAGTGCAAGTTCTGCTACAGTCGGGAGGAATTTATTAATTTAATAGATCAAAACCGCACAAAAAAAGCACAGAAACACTGCAGGAAACAGGAAAAACTACTCCCCACGATTACAGACAAAGAATGTGTCTGTCTAAAACTCTCTGAGATAAAAAAAAAAAAAAGAAAAGAAAAGAAAAACAGCTGGTGGGCGCTGGGCCGGGGTCTGTACCTTGTTGTCCAGTCCTGCTATTTCCTGCTGACTGGCTGTGGAGAGCAGGAAAGAGTTCATCTGAGTCTTCAGTGTGTCATCCACCTCCACATCAATGTCGTAGCAAGCAGTCTTCTTTTGGTCATTAGGGTCCACACTATAAAATAAAACAGAACATTAAGATCTGGTAGTAGGTGGACAAAATCGCATTAGAGACTTCTGCCACAGACAAGACCTTGTGTACCGATGTTATGAGGTTACCTGATCACATGGTTGATGATGATGGGTTCTGGGGGCATCAGAAGTGCATGCAAGCGCTGCGGGATCTCAGAGAACTTCATTCGCTGAGTCTCAAAGATCTGTAAAATGAAACCAACACATGATGTAGCAAGTACTATTTCAGATTCTTTTCTGTCATCATGTTGTCTAACATGAACAATACATAAACTAGAATTTCTGCTTCAAGGCTGAAAGCCTCAGCCAATGAGTCAAGCAGCATTTTACATCCATGTCTGTATGTGCAGTAAATAACTTGGCGTGAGAAACAAGTTGTCATCAGTTAGAGACTGAAAACATAATCAGAACATGAAAGAAAAAAAAAAATCAAACATGAATATGTCCCCTCGCATTTCTAAGTAATTCAGAAATTTTCTTGAGGTCATGTTTAAGGTTAATAATATTTTAGACAGAATATTACAGATAAATTACTTATTTATCAAGTTAACTTAGTTGCACCTAACCATGCGGGGGTGATGATCATGTTTTTACTTTGTGGCTCTGCCTCTAAATATGCCAGTTATTTGATTTATTTAATGTTTATTTTTAGAGCGACTAGAGTTCTGCTACAATCCACTCTCTCCTCTTCCTTTTTGTTCTTTGTGTTTCTGCTGTTAGAAACTGTTGTAACTATTTTTTTAACTAAATATGTGGATATAAGAGTAAAACAGCTGAACTGACCTTTTAAATTATTGGCTCTGTTTCATCTTAACATTCAAAATCATTGTTTTAGGTCTAAGAAACTTTAAGCTGACCAGAAAATGAATTTCACAAGTTCGCTTTATAGGAATTCATTATTAACTTTCCACAATCCTCTTCTACTGTGTTTATCTTGGCACAGTAGAAGAAAATGCACTGAGAAACCTGTCAGTGACCCAGAAAGAGCAAGAGTCTCCATACAAGGACAGGGAAGAGCAGAGAGACTGTTCAACGTCAACAGCAGGAATTAACCAGGATGGCTACGGCATGTGACTGTCAAAGATCACAGGTTCATGAAGCAGCTACAGTTTGTATTCTTTTGGTGTATTTTAAAGTAACAAAATGTTCCATCCACTCACCTGCTGCAGGTATTTGTCACAGTTGATGAACTCGCGCTCATGAGGGTCTTGGAGTTTGTGGGTCTTGACGTACTGCCACAGGGCCTGAATGATGACAGGTCTGGTCTGGGTGTGGATACCCAGCATACGAGCCAGCCGGGGGTCCAGCTTGAACTGAGGGGGCTGGATAGAAGCAACAAGACTGCTGTTAGAATTGAGTGTCCCTTAGATTAACCTGTCCACCTACTGAACAATTGTTTGAAGAGCACTTGAAGGCAACATTACCATCCTGCTGATAGACAGAGCAAAGCCCCGATCATTTACCTGGTAGTCGAGCATGAGCAGGACAGTGCAGCGAACACCCACATCGCCAGGCCTCTTCACCTGGAAACCATCAGTCTCCTGGGTGGTGGCAGTCCTGTGCCACTAAAATGACATAAAGGACTTTTTTTAAAAACAGGCAAAGTATTCACTAATTAAACTTCATTTAGAAGGATACATTTTCAATTGTAGATACAGCATTAGTACAAAAATTACCATTAAAGTAAATGTGATTAAAATACTCTTTCCCTCATTGTGAAAACAGCTGATCTTGTTTGAATTTGTATGTATTTTTTAGCTGATCTGTTAAAAGCCTGATTTTAATTTGTCTGATTTTTTTTATTGTTGTTTTCCTGTTTTTATTCCTTTCAAACTGTAAAGCCCTTTGAGTTGCATGTTTAATAACAATGTTAAGCCTCAATTCAAAGCACAAAATAAACACGGTAAAGAAGCAGAAACAGAAATTAATAGACACAAAAAACATATTTGGGGGAAAAAAAAAAATAATTTAGTTGAGTGATTTAACATTTGACATGATTTCAGAATCCCAAAAGTCAGAATTATAGCTTTTGTTTGTATATGTTAACATCTTTCAGTTTTGGATTGTTGGTCAGGTTAAAAAGGGAATCTTAAGATGTCACCTAAGAAAATATATTTACTATTTCCTGTTATTTTAAATACAGAATAACTAAGAGATAAATCAAAAAATAATCCACAGATTAATCAATAAAAATAATGGCTAAAGCAGAGAAAACAGATGTTCAGATAAATTAAATAAATCATCTTACTTCCACAAGGTGATTATCGGGGCCATAGAGGTCCTTGTCCAACTCAATCACCAAAGACTTGAAGAAAGAGGAAAACTTCCGCTTCTGTTTGGTGGCTTCGTACTTGGACACGGCTGTCTGCAAAGCAAATGTTAGGGATATTATCGGAAATATAAATGCCAGCAATATTGTTTCAAATATTGTATAAATTTTTTTTTGTAATATTGAAGTGAAAGAAAAACATTTAACTATGGTTAAAGTAGTTGAAGTGTTAAACTGTAAACACATAAACTGTACACACAAAGCATTCATGTTTTAGAAAATTAAATCAATATTATTCAATCATGATGCTTACATCTTCCAGCAGACGCCCCTCAACACGTAGCTCCCATGATGCAACTGTGCCTTCCCCATCCTCAGCGTCTGGCTTTGCGGGATTGAAGGTGTTTGATATGAAGATCCGCAGTTTTCTCTTTTGCTGCAAACGACGAGTCAAAAGAAACTTTAAATTGATGTTCATTCAATCAACAGTGACTCTATATCTGTACTGATAATCAGTGCAGGAGAACAAACTCCAGTTTTCTGAACACAACAGCTCCTTACAATCCCACGAGCCAAGTTCTGTGTCATTCGATAAAGTCAATTTAGATAGATAAAGATAGCTACACCTGTGCAATCTCTGAGATTACATCAATTTAACAGTTTGCTGAATGCGGACATTTGGAGGACAAACAACTGAAATAACAAGTATCAGCCTGGTGCGTTGTCCTCTGTCGGTAAAGTGACATAATTTTGTCTACTGCCACATGAACAGTCATTTATATTGTATAACAATGAAAAAACAACAGCGGCAGTATCTTACTTTAAAAATCGATGAGTTGAATCCTGGTTCAGTGGTAAAAAATTACCAACAAAAAGTTTTAAATGTCCATTTATAGGGAGAATTGAGGCCCCTGTGGTTCTGAATGATAAAGGGATTCCAGGAGTGAAGACTTTAATTAAAACAAACCTTAATTGGCCTCTTGAGGGCCTCCTGAATGTCCAGCCTCTTGCGCATGATGGTCTGGTCCAGCTTCCTCTCAAAAGCCAGCAGATCCATGTAAGCCTGAGACTCTGGGACCAGTTCCCTGATCTGGGACACAACAAAAGACATTGGTGACCACTGGTGCAACACCCAACAAGTACAATAAAGCACGCTCAAGAGGAAGACACTATCGGATTTCAATTTTATCTCAATAGAGAGGTCTCAGTTTCCTATTATAGCACTATTTTTGTGAACCTCAGGGTTCATACACATTTTCCATTTCAAAATTAAATTTTTTCCAGAAACACATATACTCAGTAGATTTTCCAGACTAGATTTGACATCATTGCCAGAAATTCTGACGCTGTATGCTGGAGATGTTGAATAATTTTATACAAAGCTTAGATCAAGGATTCTTTTTCCAATTGAAATCCAGATCAACCAGACTTTGTTTAAAGCCAGCCCTCAGAAAACTTGCATTTTAGCCATTGTGGCCATTCAGTCCACACGTTGGACAACATTTCACTGTCTAACATCTCTGTCCATGGAAAAAAGATGAATGACATAAAGCCGAGATTCCCTACAGAGAAAATGACATCTGTTAATTTTCTGATAAAGATACATACACAATCATAAATTGTATTGCTGTTCAGACAAGATTCATATTTGGTTATTAATGTTGATATGTTAGAATGCAATTTAAAGACATTGCCATGTTTTCTTTCAAACTAATTTGGCCAAGGATGTCTGGGTTTGGTGCAGTTATGAATACATGGGGCAGAGCTGTGTTGCAGGCTGTGATGAACAAGGCGTAGAGGTACCATCTGTGTAGGAGTGTGCATTTAGTTGCACGCCGTACTTTGTGCTTTGCTTTTGATGACATCAAGCTTGCTCTGGCCCTCACACAGTAGTAAACATTTCGGCTGCACTAACTGCCTGCTCCAAAGACCATGAAAAACCCTCTGCTTATATGATCAATTTATTTGAAGAAAATTTGAATTTCATATTTTAGAAAACTAAACAGGGCAATAGTCTGGAAACACAAATACATTTCCATACTTATTCCAGGAAATTACTCAAAACAAATTTTACACTGTGTAGGAACCCTGTACTCGGTGTCTCGAACATATAAGCTGTACATGACTAAAAAGCTTGGAGTACCAACATGACAGCAAGCAGGAGTAACTGCTCCAACAACTTCTACACAGTAACTGTATATGCTGAAAGTGCAATTTAAGCTTCAGTTGTCATGCACCTCTACATTTCTTACAGCTACAGTTCCTCTGTGACAAGCAGGCTTAGATGAATACATTCAATTATGTAGCTGCCCAGCCGTTATGATAGGAGATTTCAAAACACAGTCGTTGCACTGAATACCAAGTATTATAGGATTAAAAATGTATAAGAAATGTCAGTCCACTAATCCAGTAATGGGTGTGTTTGAGAGCTAGAAGTTTCAATTAAAACACTTTAAAGGTAAATATTAAAAAGACCCAGCATACTCAATTATCATGGAAAACTATCAACATTTCTACCATAATACCATAACAACTGAAAATAAATAAATAAAATAACAAAGACATAAGGAGGTGTTTTTGTAGTCCAGTTTCATCCATCATACAGGGAAAGAATAAGACTGTCTAAAAATGTTAAATACTTTTGTTATCTGAAGTGCTTCCACTCGGGCACTCTCAGTCTAGTACTTTTGAAAAGGTCTTTTAAAGAGCAACTTTCTTTTGTTTGGAGTCACCTGCATTAAAATGGACAAGCAAGTGTAATCTCTCCAGCACCATTACGACCAGAATTAATGGATTTCCATGGACCGCTGTTTGATTAATACTCACCCTCTGAGGTAGAATTTTATCAGCCATCTTCTTCTTCTTTGTGCTGTGAAAACAAATTATCCAAACAAGAGAAGTCAGAGTGTGAGTCAGAGGGAGTAATACTCCATTAACATAATCACAATGGTTCGGTCCCTGATCTGTGGGGCTTCTGGGATCAGGATCAGGTCTCAAAACAAAGGTTGTGTTTCTCTCACTCATCAACTTGTATTCTTCTGCTGTTCTCTATTCTCTCTCTCCACTTCCAAACAAAGACAAATTTCTGCTTTTTTTTCCAGAGACTTAAAAGTAAAATTCATGATCAAAACAGTTGCTGATTAAGTTTTTGTTTTTTCATTTTTCAAGTAATTATTTCAGCTCTGGGTAGCATTGAACAAACCTGCTGATCCAGAATCTGGTTCGGATTAGAACAACAGCTGCGCTCAATCACAACAGAATCAGAATTAAGTTTCCACTGAATAAAGCTGAAGCTTTTTTGGTAAGTTTAAAGTCACTGAATGAGGCAAATTTTTAGTTCACATCTATCAAGAAAAAGCTTGAGTAACTATAATGACATTTCTTTATAAAATAGCATTTTCCTACATAATTATGTCCTTTGTTCAATCCAGGATAGGAAGAGGACAAATTTCCGACAGTGGCAGTGAATAGGAACAAGATGGCGTGTCTGAAGAAGTGGGCAGCTGCAGAATTGATATAAACCCATGCAGATGTGTGATCGCAATCAAAACACCATTTTAAGTTGTTTACAGACTGATATCCCAATGCCTCCATAATAAATAACCATTCATACATCAAAAAGCACATAATTAAAGTTTAGCTCTAAATATTGATCTTCTGTTTGAACTGAAGCAGCACTGCTGCTGCATGAGGGGCGGACTTACTGTTGGTTGCGGTTCTGCTGCTGCACCTGCTGAATCTGTTGGGGGGCGGGCCTCTTGCGAGACGGGTCCATCACGCCAGGCATCACTGGGCGAGACACTGGGCTATTGCCATATCCTGGGGGGCCCATGGCTGGTCCCTGCGGGGTCATGCGGCTGGTTGGAGGCATGCCCGGTCTCTGCACAAAGAATATAGGAAAAATGTTTTTCTTTAAAAAAAAAAAAAAAAAAAATTCAGAAAAAGATTTTCTGGACATTACTTTTCTATTTCACAAGTCACTTCACAGCCCTGAAGTCTGGAGTACAAAGAGATTTGACCAGCTGCACTGAGGTTTTGCAGATGTCAAACAGAATTCAGACATGACTATTTTCATTCCCAGGTTTGTTGAGAATGCAGGAATCTGGTCTGTGCACTGACATACCATACATGTGTTCTGTATACTGTTGTAAGAGGTCTAGGTAAAAGTGCTAGCTTGACTAACTTAGATGCATGCCATTTTTAGCACCTGTTATACTGAAAATTAACTTATGAAAATGTTAACATCTACCAGCCACCGACAAAGGTTGAATTTTACAGCCTCTCAACAGTAGGTCATCATTTTGTGTCTGAAAGCTACCAGCCACTTTCATATTTTCCCAGCCTTTGGCTGGTGCTGATACCCTGCCCTGGACCATTGTTAAAAATGATCTACTGTTAAAGTTATTTTTCAAGAAAAAAAGACAAGGTTTCAGTATCTCAATGAGAATATGGCAAATTAACTGATAATCAAAATAATTGGTTGCAGCAATAAAACTTTGTATAATTTGTCAGTGCCTGTTGCACACATTCTAGCCCTTTACAGGTGCCCTGATCACATGTCGAAGGTCAATGACACAACACCTTGCCGGCTTCGCACTCAAACATGTCCAACTGCACTGGAGGTGCACTTCCAGTAATTAAACCCCAGGGCTCCCTGATGGTGGGGGAGAATTTTAACCCTGGCACCATCCTAGTGCACACTCAAATTACATTTTTTATAGCTATAACAGCACATCTAGTACTATGGCTGAATCTACAGTGAATGTTTAATGTTTTACTGAATATAAACACTGCTGTAGCAACAAAAAAAAAACTATAAACCCTATTGGAAAACATAATTCAATGAGAGGATTCAACGCACATTAACAGAAAGAAAAAGACACATCAGTCATAGATGTAAAACACACTACAGGTTAAGGATTCAGTGACATCTATGGACACCATCTTGCCTCCTAACTGATGCTGCAGTTCAGACAAGCTAATTGTGGCTGCAAAATCAGTAAAGTGAACATATTAACAATGTCTGTATCTAAATTATGAGTTCATGAGCCGTTGTGCATCTAAACCGCTCAAAATGCTAAAAGCACCCCATTGTAGTAAAGCAAACTGTATTTCCAAGGTCATGTGTGTAATCAAAGCTTTGTAACAGCTTTTGAGGATAAAAGCAAATCAAAATCTATGTGACGGTTAGTTTGTTATAAGACATAAAATCAAGCAAATACCACAAAGAAATGTCAATGTAAATATGGCAGCAAAACGTTAGCAGCACATCTCCTGATGTTAATAATTAATTCTAAACTAATGTTCCATTAAGATGTTTTCTAAGTACAAGATAAACAAATTAGCTCACAATCAGCAGCACACAAGAGCTCTGTATGGTCTACAGAAACAAAGCCTGCGTTTTACATCAGATCAACATACTTTGATATTTAAGGCTCTGCCAGGTCCTACAAGAAGAGGCAGCAACAATTTGCATGCCGACTCCTTCAAACAAGTCAATAAAGAACAACTCCCACTTCCAACTCACCAAGCCGTGCGCTAAGAACTCAAACAGGCGGCTTCTTGTATCTAACTGCATGAGTGCAGGTGAGAACAACAGATAAATAACAAGTCACTGATTGCAGCGTTCCCTCCAGCAGTCAGTCCAACAAATGAGAGATTAAGGCAAAGCTCACTCTCTCCTCACAGTCTTTGGTGGAGGGTGGAAGGGAGGAAGAGTGACGGACATCGACTTGTCAACAATACAGACAAGATGAATGCGCTCTGCCTTTTCCACACAGCGCAGTGTGGGCAGTACGGGACCGCATGTTGATCATTAAGTGCTCTTTACACTATACATCAGTATAACCTTGGTTTACCTGAGAATAACTGGGGTTCTGCAGTATTCAGAGTATGAAGCCTCTCTAACTATGTTGTGAAAGGCTGCTTGTGTGAGTGAAAGCAGTCAAGGACGCCGCAGAAAAAAAAGATGCAACATCCTTTCACTGAACTATGCTTCAGGTTGCCAGTAGCTAAGCAGCAGCCACTACAATGGCTGTGCAGAGATAAATTACTTATCATTTTTATCAAGATGTAGAATACAAAATTGCCATTCGTTAGTTTGAGATGTGCCCATGTTACAGCACAAGAAAACACTAAACCACAGATCAGAATAAAAAGAAAGTTATACTCTGCTGGTATCTATCGACAAATCTATAAAATAACTTTTGTTACATTAGTAGCATGTATCACAGCTACTTAACTAGTATAGTACTAGTACTATAATACTAGTATATTAAGCAAAGTGCCTTCTACATATGGATGGAGCACATGGTAGGCTGGGATATATGGCTTATAAATGAAATCTTGTTTTTTTAGGCTATTCTACAATATATATCTTGTTACACACATTTTATCTAAAATAACATAGGGTAAATTCCCCAAAAGCACAAACATACAAAGGTCTCAAGAATATGATGCATTGCTATAGATTAAACAGTAGGGCAATATGGACAAAATCAAATATCACAATATTTTTGACCATATAACCTCAATAACAAACTATTAACTCAATAACTATTAACACAATAACGTTTTTGATAAATAATCATTAGTAATATGGATATAATGACTAAGTAGGTTAAAGAAAATAATAGAACAGGTACAACAGTCTAGCAAGTTAATAAAATTACATCACTTAACACTAATGCAGCATTTAACATATCACGCTATAACCAAAATCTAAGACAATATTTAGTCTCATATTACAATATAGATATTACATTGATATATTGCCCAGCTCAAGCACACAGGGAGATTAAAAAGCATCTTTAATGTCACTTTACTTTGTTTATAAAGTCCCAAGAGCACCTGTAAAATCAGTCAATATACCATATGTTTTACATAACGCTTAGTACTCAACTATCAGGATTTGCTGCAATATTTGTGATTAATGTCATATTAAACTGAATATCTTCAGGTTTTGTACTGCTGGTTATGGGAAAAAGCAAATTAAGTGTTTGGAAGACTGCATTAACCCAAATTCACAGGTCATTTAGACACCAGTCACCGCTCAATACAGTTTAAAGTTGCACATTTTCAAAAGTACATACATTTCAGCAGGTATCTCAATTATGTGACGGATGCATAACTAAGGGAGGAACACTGTTACATTTACTTCAGTCCTGTCCAATGTTAGATTTATTTTGGTTCAATATTTTTTTTACTTGTTTTACAATGGACAGAAGTGAACCGTCCTTTACCACAAGGGACTTTGTTATTTTTGAATGCTCTGAGGACATCCGAATCACTTCGCTCTCATATGCAATCAGTTTTGATGACAGGAACACCACCAGCCAAAAAACTTATTCTCAAAGACTGTTAGACAAAATCAGCAACAAGAACTGATTTCTGGCATTACATTTGGAAAAAAAAGTTTAAACAACTTTATATGTCTGTTCATATGGGACAAATCTTCTGGGGACCTCTTCCACATTATCTTGAGACACGAGAAATGAGGGTTTACTTTTGTTTTTGTGATACCTGCCTCAAGCAAGACAGAGATGGTCCAATTCTGTTGTCAATTTTGCAGTTGGTTCTTTTCCCAGCCCTCCTCTTTTACTATACCTTTTGGTTTGCTGACGTCTCCTTGGACTTTAGGATGGACAGTGAAGCTTTTAGCCATTATTTGCTGACATTTTATGGACCAAATAGTTAACCAAGAAAACAATCAGACTGTTAATAAAAATATTTGTTGTTTGAAGCCCTAGTTTTAGACACATATATACATATTACTAACATGGCATTTTGTCCCAGTGTAACTAGGCCTGGGCAATAGAGCTGAAAAACCTATCACGATAGTGAAGTTTCATCTCGTTCGATATCGATAATTATTGACCATGCAGGTTGTGACTAACTACATGTTGAGTAGTCAAGGGGGTGGAAGCAGCCAAGGTGATAAAATGAGTGAAAATCACAATATTTTTGACCAAGAACCTTGACATTGTGACAATATTGTACAGATGACTATTGGAGCTTTCACAAAATATGAGCTTTTTTGATAAATAATTATCAGTAACGTGTATATAATGAAGAAAATTATATCACTCTACTGCAATGCAGCCTTTCAAACGCTCATATCACAATATGATATAATATCGATATATTGCCCAGCTCTAAGAGTAATCCATAGTTTCAAATTAACCATCATTGTGCTGGTTGGCCAAATCCCGCATGGTTAACTATTATTTTACATGAACTGAATTTCAGTCTTATATCATGAACAATGAATCAACTGTGCATATAACAAAGACACACAAAACTTGAAAAAGAAAAACAAAAAATTATATTTGTGATACAAATGAGTAAACACAGAATCTATGTTTCAGGGTTCAACATTAATGTTGATTTCTGACAGGAATCAACTTGTCCAAAGTTAATTTTTACTTGCCCCTTCACAATTTGTTTTATGAATAAGTGGTTATCAAATAACAACAAATACTTGAAAAATGTCCGTCCCAGTTTCTCAAAGTCCAAGGTGATGTCTTTAAATACCTCGTTTTGTCAGTCAATAACCAAAGTTTAAGATGGTACTACATCAAGAAAAACAGGAAATCTCCATATCTGAAAGGCTGAAAACAGCATTTTCTTACATTTTTAATGAAAAACTTTGTCAACGACTCATCAATTATCAAATATTTTAGTAATTTAATTCTTCTTTAGAGCTGCCAGATTTGATTTTTGCTTGCCCCAGGCAAGCCTTATTGTTGAGCCCTGTGTTGTTCATGCTCATCTTTAACCACACCATTGTGTGTAATCAGTGTTTGGCACATTGAGCCCATTAACCAAATGCAATTGAGCTACATTGTATTTTTATGTGTGTGGGTTTTTAGGATACAGTATATCATGTGTTACACAGATTGTAAATAGACATGTGGCATCGCCACTTTTGGCTTTACTGATTCCAATAACTGATCTTCGCTTATCAGCTGTACCAGCACATAAATAAAAAATATAATTATTGATTTTTTTTTTCTCTTATAGCTGTACTACTAACCCTTGTATGGATGTGATATGATTGCTATTATTGTTGTATGGCTCGTTCAAGGTGCACCCTTGTATAAAATGAACAAATACATACTGAGAATGAATGCCATAGAACGCCTTCACCATCCTGGAGAAAAAAAAGGCATACGGAGCACTGCTAGGAGGTAATAGGATCTCATTTCAAGGTCAATAAGCTTTGTGATATTGGATCGGGTCATATGTATTGATGCCCACTGTCACATTATTGTAACCAAGCAACTGCCTTTCTTACATCAATGTCTGTTTAGTTACTTGCCAGTGTTTTGTTATTCTGTTCACTGTTTTGTTGGTGAATATTATTTTTTAAAAATTCAATACAACTTCAAATTATATGATACTATAACATTACATTATAAAAAGTCCATGATATAAGATAATAAATTTGGCTAATTTTACAGGCTGCAACTAACTTATTTCCATCATTGATTAATCTGTCAATTATTTTCCTCAAGTAATCAATTAGTCATGTGGTCTAAAAATGGTGAAAAAATTTGATCAGTGTTTCCCAAAACCCAAGACTACATCTTATGTCTTGTTTAGTCAACAACCCAAAGATACTCAGTTTACTGTCAATGAATGAAAGAAACCAGAAAACATCTGAGAATTCTTACTTTCCCCCCTTAAAGAAGTACTCAAACCAGTTAATCCATTATCAAAATACTTGGCGATTAATTTGATAATCAATTAATGATCGATCCTTCAATTAAACATTGCAGCTCTCAAGTTAATTTAAACAATTGGTAACTAAGGAGCATTGTTCCACATCTAAAAAAAAATATATCCTCAGATGGAGCTCATTGAAGGCTTGAAACGTTCAAAATAAGGTAAATATTCTGTGGAGCACTATCTTGGTCCTCTTATTTTGATGTGTGAAACCTTTACCAGCCAGCTGACAGAAAAGTTCACCAAATGCAGGCAGTGCTGTTACCTCTGTAGAGCAAAAAAAAAAACACCAACTAGCATGCAACTAGTAAGTTATACAGACAGGGTATAGTCTGGTCTGAGCCTCTCCTGTAATCACCGTTTGTACAAGAGACAGTTTGCAGTGATTCAAACTGCAGCTTCATGCTGTTCATTCATAAGTGGATAAACATGCTAACGATTTAACTGTTTAGCTAACTTTTGAGTTTAACGAAAGCCTGAACTTTCTGAAATACGACGGTTAACAGTTAAGCTCCCTTTCTTAACACTGTTCAGAAGCTACTCAAAAGCCATTAAAACATTACTTCAGCACGTAAACTGAGAGAAACACAGTTAACTAGCTAACGTTAGCAGGCTAAGCTAAGTGGCTACCGCGACTAACTAGCTAACCTTAACGTTAGCGGGCGGGAGGGTTAGCAAATTCAAACAGCAAACAAACTCCGATAGTCTCTCAAAGTGACCGGCGGGTTAAACGTTTTTAACCGGAGCAGTCTTTTCAGCCGGGCTGCCAGCTAACTGTGAGCTGCGGCCCGCGCCGGTGTCGTGGTAAACGTTAGCCGCCTGTGACAAAGCAGCGGTAAGAGGCTTTGTTCTAGCGGACTGGCTAACGCGTCAGCAGCAAAGATGGAGTGATATCTCACCGGGTACCCAGGCCCGGGCATCGGGGAGCGGTACATGTGGTTCTGCGCGGCCGACGACGGTCCCATCCTCCCAGAAGGAGTCCCCGGGCCCATGCCCGGTCCAGCGCCCGGTACCGGTGGTCCAGGTCCCATTGCTCCACCACCACCTCCCGTCGGAGCCGTCTGGAACCCCCCTCTGGCCGCCATCTCCTCTCTGAATGTCGCCGCCGGTGGAGCCACGGAGCTACCGCGAGAGCGAGAAGAGAGAGTCGCGTCAAGAAGGGAACCGCAGACGCGCGAAAGATCTCGCGAGAGTGATAGTTTTTAATTCAAGCTGTTCTCTTTCCCTAATCCTAACAAAGTGTTTTCAGTCTCTAAAATGACCCATAACGTTGTCTCATTATAAAACATAATTATTTTGTCCAAGGGACCTACACGGTGTAGAAACAACGCGTACAAATCTCGCGACAGTTTTGCAAATCAAAGGTTCTCTTCTAGACACGACCTATAGAGCGTGAAGGGTGGTGTTGATGCTCCCCCAGCGGCCCCTGCTGTTTGTTGATGGTATTGTAGTGAACCTGTGATTGACTGGTCATGGAGAATTAGAAGTAGTACATTAAAACGTCTAGAAACTATAGAGATTATTAAACTAAAGTACTCCAGAGAGTGTAAAACCACAAAACAAGGCTGAGTAACATTATTCTGACATATAATAAGTCAATGAATATAAAGCCAACCACATTTGTTCTAATAAACTGGATTAACAATGTGCCATCAAAAATTAGTAACTGAATAAATTAAGAACAAATTCAAACATAGTTGCTACATGTTTTTTACTGCTTCTTTATAAATATACACAAGTATGCTTACATACCTTATCAGACTTTATAATCAGCACTGTTTCCAGTCACCCACACAACAAAACTGACATATTCACTGCAATGTTCATGTAAATCAACTGCATCAATATTCCAGTCAGCAGCAATATCAATTCATGCTAAACTCTATAATATCTATATATGTTGTATGTGGAATAGGGTTATTGCAACTGCTGAGTCTGTTTCTTGTTTATATTGTTCTTATTTAATTTTTTTTGTTTACTTATGGATTAATTTCTTATATCTTGGTGTTTACTTATTATCACATCTTGCTTTATACTGATGCTTCTGCACAGTCCCCTTCTGCTGCTAACACTGCAAATTGCCCTGTTGTGAGATTAACAAAAATGTTACCTTATGTTATGTTTTGCACTTTGAACATCAGTCACCTTTGATCAAACTCAGGTTTGCTGCATCCTTTTGAAGTCAAGCTAGTCAGTTTAATATTGCACAAATTAAGACAAAATCTAGGTCAAACATGACCAAAATATGAAACAAAAATCTTATTGTAATAAGTACTACATAATAATAAATAAACTATCACTGGACAGCTTTTTCAACTTTTATTATCCTCATTGTGTTTAATAAGCAATTCTGATGTCAAATGACGCTATACATCTGTTACTGACAGGAACAAAGTTGGTCAATATATTTTTACAACTAAAATGTAATTTAACAAAAGCAGTTTTTCTTTCTATAATATTGCAAACCAGTCTGTTCACTGTCTGGAGAAACTTGACTTCAGGATATACAACAAATTCAAACCAAATAACTGTCTGAGTTTGAAAGGGGAGCACCAAGAAGGTTAACTTCCTTCTGCTTGTAATTTCACACAGCTCACCTGTCTGCCAGACTCCAAAAACTGGATTAAAACCAAACCAAACACCATCTGGAGCAGAAAAATCTTGAATTATGTCCCTAATATTGGGGCTATAATGAAATAAAGTTGTTTTTTTTTGTTTTTTTTTTTTAGTAATTTTAACCTCTGAAACTTGAACAATTCATGGGCATAAAAATTTAACAAAAAATGTAAAAAAAAAAAATTACAGTAACTCTCTTTCATTTAAAGGGGCAATTCACCCTGAAATCGAGGCTGTAGATATGTTTGCCTTCTCCCCAATAAAATTGGACTAAATGACATTTGACTTGTGGTGCCCAAAGTGCTAAAAAAAATACATTTAAAAAACTCAACAACAATGTCTCTTTCCAGAAACCAGGACCTAGCTATGAGGAGTTTCATGTAGGAATTATTTTTTTTCTACCAAACTACAGACAACTGCATGACCACACAGAAGGACGCATTCTTCTACTCATGGACAAGAGGCTGTTGTTCTTCCTGCAACCAGTGATGTCACAGTGGTGTAGCTGGTGGGAAGAACTACAGGCTGTTTCAGCTTGCATTTCTATTCTCCACTGCTGGGCAGCTAGGGGGCATGCTAAATGAGTATTTTTGTCATCTAATGCTATGCTTTGGCCAACAAAGTAACAGCCAGAGGCTAGGGTGGTGACAACACTGCAGTATCAGCATAAGAGTCTCAAGCTCACCCACAATGCATCCTGGTACATGTAGGCACTGCTGCACAGCTCCGTGAGCGGGAAAACTGAGTTTTATAGCACACACTGAGGAATTTTTTGCTTCAATTAACTACATTTACCATAAACACTGACTGGACATCCAAATGAAAAGTGCTGAGTGTTCCTTTTAAACATATGAAGTGGTGCTGAATGCAGAAAAATCATATATCAAAAATCATTTTGCGATTTGTTTGACAGATATTCTGCTTGAGATATGACTCATGATTGTAGTGTGATTTTGATGGGGTTTAACAAGCATGTCTGGAAAATATAATTTGTTGGCCAGGGCATCTCTGTGGCCTGTAATGGTATGTTGTGATCAGTGTGTGAAATCACTGCACTATACAAGATTTGAGTCTGTGTAAGTGTGACCATGATGTCAAAGCTGGAGAAAGTCTACTGTTATTCAGATTGCACAGTGTAACATTGTGTTTTCCATTTGTTTTTTGTTTTTGTTTTTAATTGGTGCAGAAAAAAAACAAAACACAGCAGGGGCACATATAAATGGCCATATAATTATAATTATAATAATAAGAATACACAGAATGAACAGAAAAAACAGGAATAGAATGTCATAATTAAGGTAAAATAAGGTGAAAAATAAAACTCACTAGAAATAAGATAAAATGAGATTGGTAATGGACTTACTAGATTGCATCTTCACACTGATAAAACACACTTGATGAGACTAAAGTTGAAAATCTTTCTGCAGTATTGGATCAACCATGACTATTTTCTTTCTGCTAAAAAAGAAAGTAGTTCCTACATGAAACTGCTCACAACAAGGTCTGTGGATTATCTTGAGTAACTGGGTCATGATTTTTGGACAGAGACTCTGGTTTTGAATTTTTAAAATGTCAGTTTTTTGTGCTTTGAGCCCCACAAGCCGAGCGCCATTTCGTTCCATTATATTGGAGAAAAGACAGACATCCCTACGGCTGATATCTCCAGAAGTCTGCAGCTCACACCAAAAAACACAAAACCAAACTAGATGGTTAAACAGAATTACAAGCCAGGGGGGAAAATATGGATTTTTGATTTGGAGGTGAAGTGTCCCTTTAAAGACATTTAGTGAAAATTGCAATAGACAAATAATTTTTTAATTTTGCTGTTTCTGGGGTTTCAGAGGGTCTCTTGTGTCGATCAGAAGACCCTTCATATGTTGCACCTTTTTCAAAAAGTTGGTTATTTTCAATCATATTTAGATGAACTGTTCAGCCCTAATTTGGAGATTTTATTTTATTTTTGGTTTCATAGTGGCTGACTTGAATGCCAAGTCACACGTGCTCCTTATCCTGAAAACATTTTCTTTCATCACAATAGGAGTTCATAAATTAGTAAATCAGCTCCGTTCTTCATTATTAGCTGAAATCACAACTGCAGCACCTCCAAAGTGAACTGAAACACTTTTACATCACGACCTTCTTTGACTGCATCATTATTATCATTGTTTCATCTGCAGAGAGACACAGACAGAGGGGTGTTGAACCTCTGAAGTGTTTTCTATATTAACAAGTAAACAAGTGAAGTGACTGGGGTCCTGCAAGTCAGCCACAGAATCAAACACTTTCTTGTTTCCAAACTTTGATGTCATTACACTTCCCCCCAATTAGTATGGAGCAACAACAGTACAAAACATGGCATCCCATCTGTTTGCATAGCCTGTTTGTGTTTGATCTGTTTGAGCTTGTGTGAGTGCATGTGAGGGAGGAGGAGGGGGAGGGGGGATACATTATGGCTTTTTGGAGCAAGTTGTAGCACAATCCTCATTTATGGAAGAAAAAAAAGAGATTGATTTGCTGCATTGTGCTTCAAATCTCTGGAGAGGATTTTACATCCTGTGTGTGCACAAGATGGCAGTTGATTAGGTCGATCCTTTACAGGCCTCCTGACAGCAGCTGGGTTATGAAACAAATGAAAGGGTTCATACTTTAAACAAATTAAAGGACAAATCAGACGGACCAAAGTCTGAAATCTAATACGGCGTCTTTCAGTGCTGAGAAACTTGACTTGTGCTGTAATTATTAATCCTCTTAACGAGCTGAATGTAAAGTGGAGCCCAGAGGAGCCGGGCCGCAGCCTTATCTATGACAAACGGCTGAGCATCCTAATTGCACTGAGAGATGTGACAGGATAAATTTATAGCAGAAACGTGACTCATCTGACATGCTGGCAGGAGGGAGAGCACAGAGACAGGCTGGAGTGTCAGTTCTGCTTTAGAAATTAATATCTGTACAGTACAGAGCCAGCACATATATACAGGCTATGAGCCAGCAATATAAAGTAACACATATTAAATATCACTGGGTCAATATGTGGATTAATGTTACTCAGTATTCATGAGCAGAAAATCACCCAAGCCAAAGATTTTTTCTGACCCAGTGTTAATGTTATATTTTCTTTACTACTATATTATTTAGATCTTTCACCTAAATGTGATAATACCACAGTGTAGAATATCAGTGTCAGGAAACTGACAATAACCATGATATTTAACAAATGACATACTGATATCATGTTAATACAGTATGTTAGATGTGTTCCTATGGATGCCGTCCTGTAACAAACCATCTGGCGTATCAGGTTAGGCTTGTTTACCCAATGGTTGCAAACTGATTTATGGTGTTTTCACACCTACCTCGTTTGGGCCGACTTGGACTTTTCAGTTTGATCTGGACCAAAATTACAGTTGTGAATCCTCCCTTGCACCACGGTCCAGACCAAAAAGATGGACTTTGGACAGGCAAAAAGAGGTGGTCTCTGTTCAGATCAACCCAACCATGGTTCTGGTGTGAAAATATTTTCTGGGTGGTTCGGACTTTCGGACCAATTACAGAAAATTGCAAGAGGATGTCATCAGAGCCAGAGGAAGAAAAACCAACACACCAAAACAGTTCCAGTTGTTGTTTCACTTTGGTACTGCTGGTAGTAGTGCCATAATGTATATTACAGTATATATTAATAATATTATGGTGACAACGATGTGAATAGGTTGATTCACCTCTTTCCATGAACAGCCACTGAAGTGAGGCTACCAGCCGAATCGTAAACACGCAGACGTCAGACGCATGGCCATCTATAAACCAATTAATGTCAAACATAGGGAGATGCAGCTCACGCTCAGCTCAGCAAGGTGATGATGACAGGATGAAGGTATGACATGTAAAGTTCTTTAGTCCGTTTGGATAATTGCAATGTGAAACCAAAGCTAACTGGAAACAAATTAAAACAAAATGAACCTCGGTTCAGACCCCTTAATCTGCTCCAGCTCTTTTTAAACTTCATGTGACCATTTGGTTCAAAGTAACCACATTTCTGTCAGATATAAAATATAGATAAGTAATCCTACAGTAAATAAATAACTGCTATCACTGGGTCAAAACAACTCTTTGGTACTGGGTCAAGTTAACCCAGTGTTGTATTGGTGACACAGCATATTAAAACAACACTCAACAAATGTGACCCAGTGATTTTCGGTGTGTGTGTGATCGTCTAGTCAGTGGAAAATGACAAAACCCTGTGCAGCGCATTAAGAAATTGTAAAACAAGAGTGTAATCTCCTTTTGGTGTAGATGATAAGAAGAGATAATAGGATTAGGAGGAAATTACCTCTGATATAAAAAGATGTTGAGCGTGAGTGCATGCTCAGTGGCAGCAGGATCTAGCATGATTAAACTGACAGATGTGGGAGAAAACACGCGCACAACAAGTCTCATTAAAATATTACAACTAACATTGCAAGTTCCCTGTGTGAAAACAGCCCCCTCATCGCACACAGCTGCCCGGGGTGATTAGCTGAGGGTGCTGGAGCTATTTAAGAAGGGCGCAGTCCTGGTTTGGGATGGATTCCATCACCAGAGCATCTCTCTCTTATTTTGTCTGCACAGATTGGCTTCATGTCAACCAGCAAGGTGAAAACAAGGAGGGAGCAGTCATCTCTGATCTTTTTATCGAGGAGCTGAAAATGAGGGCACATAATGATTTAACCTCACACGGGGAGGAAAGATTTCTGGATCTGCTGACAACATGGGAACAATTAAACTCTACTCTAATAGGCAGTTGGGAATGGCCGCAGGGATGAATTATTGATAATCTCAACAACAAAGCATCTTTGGCCTCTTTGTGATTTCATCCAAATCCTCTTGCAAGACTTGATAATCCAATTATAAATCCTTTTGTAGAATTGCTAAAACAATCCATAAAAGGCTCAAAATTACAGGAACCTTTCTTCCACCTTGCCCTCTTTGGCACAATCCTCTGTTCTCTGCAGGAGGCAAACTGTTTGTTAATACCAGGTGGCAAAGTCGGGTGTCACAGATAAGGATTCATTTTGAAATGTGATTAAATCACAGCTTAATTTGAAATATGTTGCTTACATACGAACATAGCTTTGGTTTTGCCTCTAAACCCTGATTACATTTAATTCTGTTGTACCAAACCTTTGAACTTGAATTTAAAATGTGATCCAGTATTAGCTTTAAACTTACACTTGAGGAGGTTTAACTTTTTAAATAGCTGCCTTTTGAGATGGATTCAGCAAAAAAATAATAATTTCTTCATGTTCAGAGACAAACTCAACTCAGTTGAGTATTATGCTGCATCTCTTCTTTCTTTCACTCCAGTTAATCCGTTAAAACTGTCTGCCAGTTGCTGCCAGGCCATCTTTCTTCCCTAATGTAAAATTTTGTTAACTTTTCAGCTTGCTAGCAAACAACATAGTGAGAGCAGAGCAGATGAAAGTTAATGCCCCCCACCTCTTTTATACCCAAGAAGTCCTGACAACACTCGAATTGATTGAATAATTGATTGATAAAATTGATTTTTTTTATACCAGATCTCTTTATTAATACCAGCACAGACAACAACAGCACACAAATAACAATAATACCAACAGTGCTCTGTGATGGTCTTTTACGAAACCCATTACAACTCACTCTCGCCCCTTCTTTAAAACCTCCCACCCACTGCGGCTGTCCATCCATCCCTCTCCACAGGGGAGGGTTCCTCACCCCCACCCATCTACCCAAGAACCTCAGAAAAGAACACTAATAGTTTCGGACAAGTCCAGAACATGTGCATATAATCAGCAGGAGATCATTTGCATCTGTTGCAGCTATCAGTCCTGTAAATCTTAGCTAATCTTGCATTGGTGAAGTGAACTCGATGTAAAATCTTACACTGCATTAGACTGTGTCTCACACATGCAGACGAGGTATGTTAAAGATTTAATATTTGTCCCCACAGACAGGGTAATCCCGAGGTCCTGGTCCAACATACCCCTTAGGGAGTCTAGGTTCGATGGAATTTATTTTGCATACAATGTTTAATCTGGAGAAATTGGAACAAGTAAGTATTTGGAAGATTAAATTTTGCTGTTAAAGTCTGCAAATGAGTAAAACATCTTTATCATACAGGTCGTAGATGGCAAGCAAACCCTTGTCTGACCTGGTCTGAAAAACTGGATCTGACCAAGATGGTAAGAATAATTGGTTTTGAAAGACTGGGGCCTGACCAGAACTGACGATGCATGTAGACCAAAATGTTTCCTAAACTGACTCCAGATATTTTAGGAGTTGGTTACAATCAGGTTTTATGCAAATTGCCCTGTTGAAAGACGGCGCTGGGAGCAGACCACCGACCAGAGACAGAGGCTTGAGGATGATTTTTCCATCTGGACCCACTGTGGTTATTTGCCTGATGTCATATTAGTATTCCAAAAGAGAAGTTTGTAAATATTACAAGCCCAGTACTGGTGGCAGTTGGGTAATGCCAGGCCACTTTTAGACTTGGGGGGTTGAAGGACTGTTTTCCTGATACGAGCTTGTTTATTGCTCCATAAAAATGAATTTATCAATTGGTCCAGTGTGGTACATGTTGAACCACCATTTTTATCAAGTTAACGCAGCACATTAAAGAAAGAGGAAGAGGGGGCCATCTAGATAGGTCCATGATTCTTATTCTAAGATTGATATTTATACTTATTTATCATTTTAGTGATTAAACTTGGTTTGCATAAATAAACTTGGATTTAAATAGATTAGTTTTTAATTGTGCAACAGAGCTCTGCTAAATTTTAAATTTGGAATTACTCATTTTAAACCTAGTTTTGCATAACTCTGATTAGAACTAATCTTAGATTAAATTAATTTTTGTCTGTGTGATATAATCAGTGATGGGAAAATAGTTTCATACAGTAATATAAAGAAACAGTACAACCTGAATGATGCCTCCTTCTTGCTTTACCAACAAACACACTCCATTATTAGATCTAAAATGCATTAAGGGATGCCAATAGCAACAGAGGAGGGTATAGATGATAAGTTACAGGATGTTGTTGCCAGGAAACGATGGGGTTCTTTCATAAACCTGTGAGCCTCTCTGCAGCTCTGAGAAACTCACCAACACAACTTTGCTGGGACATATGGAGGTCACCTTTCCGCAGCAATTCGCAAAGAATATGGAATTCTTCAACTGTATCAAAATGTGTCCGATATGGGATCATTCAAATGAAAATCTTGCATAGGGCTTATATTACGCCAGTAAAATGTAATAAAATGAATGATATGCTCTCAGATAAATGCTGGTTGATGTTCCTCAGTGTCCTATACTGTGCATACCAGGGGACAAAACAGATGGGTTATCTGTGAGGAAAATGAGATGTGTAACGTTGTGTCGTCTTGCTGCTAAATGGAAAATTGTTATGAATTTGAAGATAAGAACTGCAGCCTGTTTTAGTTTGAGCAGCTGGTTGAAAAAGTTTATACATTTAATAGAGATGGATGAACTGCTGCCACATTAAGGCACTTTGATCAGGTCTAGAGGAACTGTGGGTTAATTTACTTGAATTACTTACCTATGTGTATGGGTGTATAATATGATGAGCAGAAAAACATGCATATTTTCAAGGATTTTTTGTTTAAAACAAAAGAAAAAAGCTTTTGTTTACTAGCTGGCAATAAAGTAAAACAAAAAATCTTTATATTTTCAAGGTTGGCAAAATGTTAGTTCACCTAATTAGCCAATTCATTGTGGCTCGACAGAGAAGCTCTAATTTTTCTCCTTGAGTCTGTCCCTTGCCTTTCATCAAGGAACTTGATTATTTTACTCTATCCGTCTAAAATATGCAGCTATTTTAAGAGTTTTAAGATACCGGATCACACTTTTAAACCGGAGTTTAAGTTTTGGTGCAACAGAATTAAATTTAATAGGCTTAGAGTAAACCTAAACTGAAGTTTTAATAGAGATTTAAATTGAATCTGATTTAATTTTAAGCTGGCTTCAGAGTTTGGTGCAACATACTTTAAAGTTAAACAATGATTTAGTCTGGTTTATTAACCCCGCACCCACCCCGTGTTGTTCTACTTCAGTTTTGTGTGTATTGTGTGTATATGCATGTAATGTATGTGTAAAATGTCTGCTGTCAAGTTTGTGAAATGAAAGGAAAATATGAATTTAAAAAAAAACTGTGAGCAATTTAAGTCACAAGACTGCAGGAAATCCTTAATAATGCAGAATTTTTGGAGAGATATTCAGATTGTGTGAACTCCCGCTGGTATTGCCACCTCCAACACTCCCCCACCTGCTTTACCCTGGAGCCTGATCAGGATGCAGAAAGCATCTCCAGCAGGATTTCTGTCACCGGCAGGCAGCAGCTCTCCTCCTGTACTCTGACCCTCCACTGCAATCTGCTGTCGCTCAGACAAAGACACAAATGCAAACAGGAAATGAACAGAATCATCTTTTATTTCTTGATTAATTTGTCTTCTTGGCAGGTACAACAGAAAATAATAAAACCATCAGGGGGCAAAATCATGTGTTAGACATTCAGAACAGGAGAAAAAATAAAAACTCTTCATCAGATGTTGGGAGCTGGTTCCCGGAGCTTTAACACTTGTATATTAATGTGCGGTTACCAGCTGAGGTTTCTCGCCTGAATAATAAAAAATAAATGCACACATGCTCACATTTGATGAACAATGTTGATGTTTGGTTTCCTGCTAAAAGAAACCATGAAAAAAAGATAAGGCAAAAGTAAACTTCATGTCCTGAAGTGACCCTTAACGTCTGGTACACTCTTAGAAATAAAGGCGCTAACTAGAACCGTGAAGGGTACTTCAGCTTGTTCCCATAGGAGAACCCTTTTTGGTTCCTGTTAGAACATTTTATAAAGATTCCACTTGGAACCCTTTCAGAGAGTTCTACCTAGAACTCAGCATATATGGTTATACAAGGAACAATCTGTGAAAGGTTGCACCCAGAACTTGTATGAGAGGTTCTACAGAGAACCCCTCTATGGTGTAATGGTTCCACCCAGAACCAACTCTGGAGGTTCTATCGAGAACTGTTCAACCCTTTAAGGGTCACAACAAGAACCCACCCAGAGAGTTATACTGAGAACCTTTTTATATCCCTAGCATTACATCTAGAACCCAAAAAGAAGGTTCTACTGCGAACCTTTTTATGTTCCAGGGGTTTTAACTACCCAAGGGTTTCTACTGTGAACCTTTTAATATTTCAGGGGTTTAATTTAGAACCAAAGAAGGGGGTTCTACCAAGAACTTTTCTATATTCCAAGGGTTTATCTAGAACACACTCAGTGGATTCTACAGAAAACCTTTTCATATTCTAAGGGTTTAATCTAGAACCAAGCCAGGGGTTCTACTGAGAATGTTTTTTATGTTCCAAGGGATTAATCTAGAGAACCTTTATATGTTCCAAGGTTTTAATCTTGAGAAACTATATATTCCAAGGGTTTTATCTAGAGCACAGTCAGGAGGTACTGTCGAGAACCTGTTTATAGTCCAAGGGTTTAATCTAGAACCCACCAAGGGGTTTCTACCAAGAACCGGATTTATAGTCCAAGGGTTTTGTCAAGAACTCACCCAGGGGATTCCACCAAGAACCCTTTTTTTATATTATGTTGCAAAGAACCATTGATGAAGCCTTCACAAAAAAGTTCCTCAAGGATTTCAACAATACTTGAAGAACTCCCTCTTCTAAAAAGGGTTCTTTGGATGAAGAGGGTTCTTTATGTAACCCTTAGTTTTATAAAGAACCCTTTCTTCAGATAAAATGTTCTTCAGAAGCAAATGGTTCTGGGTAGAACCTCAGCCCTTCAGGCAGAACTCTTATTTCTAAGAGTGTAGCAGTGGACTGCTGATGTGCGGCTGAACATGATTTCCAGTCAGACCATGTTTAAGGTTCATATAAGCAGCCTCCAATATTCACAGTCATGCATCACCAGGCTGCTTTTCTAATATAAGTGTGGCAGTTGGCAGCACCAGATGTACAGTAGAATAAGAGAGGAGCTGTCCACGATGTGCGGCTGCTGGCTGACTGACAATCTTGATAAAACTTGTGTTGGCTGCGCAGGATATTTCTCATCCATCCTTTTGTCATACAGCAGCTGAAACTGTAATTACATTTCAAGAGTATGGAGCTCCAAAAACACCAGTGTTGTGTCTGGCAGCTGTTAAAACTGCAGCTTAAATGAACGGCTGAAGTAGATAAGTAATATCTATTTTAATACGAGCCTTCACCCGCCCCCGGAACCCCGCGTATAATGCTGATTTAATTCCAAGAAAGTGTCGTATGAAGCAAAACACAAGATAACATGTTGATTAGAGAAAATAGAGATAGCAAAAAACGGCTTAGATGAAGTGCGGAATTCTTAACAAGATTTTCTGAGAGCTACTCATGATTAAAAAATGAACATTTGCACAGTATCTGGAGTTGAAAAATACATTGCTTTGCCTCTGTTTACCTATTCAACCAAACAGACAAACAAATAAAGGCTTTAAGAGAGAGGGAGTTCACTGATAAGAATAAAACCTCAGAAGAATATCAATTTCAAAAATGATATTTACATTTTATTTATGCTTTGATAACTAAATAGACCAGCCTATTATCACCTGGAAGATGGAGACAGGATTTTCAGGCAATATTTGTTTTATATGAAAGAAAAATGAAAAAAAATTGAAAAACAGTCGGATCAACACGATATTAATAATATGACAATATATCAAGAAGAATAGTACGTTGTCTTTTACATCACCTCTACATACTGGCGGTATTGTGCTTTGATAAGACTTTTGCAACTAGAACACAGATACAGAAAGAATTAACAGCCCCACAAAACTCCAAGGATTTCAGCAATCAACTCTCCTGGAAAAAAAAAAAAAGATTCACCTCATCTCCTCCTCCACCTCCCGCGGTCGAGATAAGAGTAAACAAAGTTGAATGAAGTCTCCTCGACTCATCACACACACGTAGTAAAAAAAAGAAAAAAAAAAGAAAGAAAAAAAAGAAAAAAACACAAACAAAAAGAACGGATGAGAAATGAAATTAGGTGCAGCTCATTTGTTCAATCAACAAACACACACTGTATCTGCACGGGCATTAATGTTGGCACCCATGAACACATGTGAGCCCACACACACACACACACACACATGCACACGCACACACACATACACACTGCATAGCTACACATAAACTGAAGTATATGGGATGTATCATCTTCCTTTTCCTGTATATCATTGAGGCAAACTTGGTAATTATAATATTTATATATATACTGTATATATATATATAAAAAAACAAAATTGGTAACACTTTCTATGAAGACCACATCTGCGGTGTGATATGGAGGCATTCATAGTGAATTATAATGCATTCATAATGCTTTAAGACTTCACACATAATACATTCTGATGCACTATACCAACAGTCATAAACATAACATAACAAACATAACATAACATAACATAACATAACATAACATAAAGATGTGACTTTTAATTAAGGCTGGTACTCAATATCTTGAAGGTATCAGTTGAATAACCCAGTGCGAAGCAGTATCGAAACTTCTCCAGTCAAACAAATGATTTTTTTTTCGTGCAGCCAATCACAACAAGCATTGTTTGATTTAATCTGATGTGCGATTGGCCCACTACAACCCCTACAGTCTGTGGTGTGGTGAAGTTGAGTGCAGTGTATTCGACGGAGTTGTCCGTTTTAATAAAACTGGTATCAAACGAAGTACTCTTTTGGTACTGGTATCACTTTAAGGGTATTGGCATTGGTACTAGTATGGTACTTTTTATACTCAACTTAAAATAATAATAAATTATAAGTTCAAGTGTCTTATGGGTGCTCTTGATTACTTATAAACTAGAGGTTTATCAAAAGTTTCTTTTTAAATAAGTAGCTGTGTAATAAGTGGTGCACTGAACAGTAAATTATTACAGGGCTTTGTTAAATACTTGATTCTGGTCACTTACAGCATTCTAAGGTCTGTTATTTCTTTATAGTAGACCGTTGCTAAGTTTAACAGACCATTGTTATGAAGAACAGATCATTGCTGTGGACACAGTTCTGATCATGTAACAAGCAGGATAATGTACAGTGAGCACATCATTATTTTGAAATAAACCCCTTCAGGATGATTCAAGACTTTCAAGAAGTCCTACATTATCCTGTTGGAGTTTATGTCACAATAATGACACTGTACATTATCCCTTACATGACTACCTATACTCACCTGTATACACCTCAACAATCAGCCATAGTAAGGACTCATAGTATATATAATAGCCCACACAGTATCATAAGGTATCATTGTGTGTATTAAGTAAAGTGAAGTATATATTGATGCATCTATAATAATGCTTCATCATAACATTTGAGGATATATTTTACAGTAGCTTCGAGCAGTTGTTGTTGATAGTTTGTTAGAAAAGTCCAATCATTTCTTTCATCCCGTAGTGAAAATAAAGCTCGACAAAATCTACTTTAGCTGTTCAGGGTGGCTGGATTCCTGGTTCAATAAGGCAAAAATGTGAAATGATCAGACTGTGGAATCGTTTGCTTAATAAGTCAGAAAACAGGGTCGGTGGGTTTTTTTCTTTGGGGTAAACTGCACATTTATCCATGGGCTAAAGAGATTCATACTATTTTTAGAAGGCTCAGTTACAATATATGTATAATAATAATTTATTATGCAGCAAAAACACAATCAGAAGAAAGTTACTTGCTAGATTTGCAAACTGGATAAAAATATTCTGGTAAAACCAAACGTATGACCATATATTCAAATCAAGCCTGATTATGGCCCTGAATCTAAGGTTAAAGCAAATTTAACAAGAAGTCAAAATTCTTGAGTTGCACAGCTGTGAACAGAAATCCTTCCTCTGAACCTTGAAGCTGGCAGATTTAAAAACATCCAGGAGGACAACAAGTTGTGTGAGTTATATGAATTAGGAAGCAATGAATGAATGAAGCAAATTTTCTTCTGTATTGTTTTTATTATTATGAAAATTAAATTAAATGGTTGTTTTGTTTTAATGCTTATAAGTTGGCTACCTTTGTTTCTTAAAGTTTGGAAAAACATCAGGATGGTTTAGTTTTTTTAGTATTACTTGGAATTTATGTTGCTACTCTGGTTTGTGGTCTGTTTTTCTTGTTTGGGCTGGGAACATTATTTGTGCATGGTGCCATAATAAAAAATCAAATCAATGTACTGAACTTTAATTACACATATACAAAGATACCTTATGATAATGGACTGTTATGGCATGATTTAAGTCCTTATTACAGTTGATTGTTGCAGTGCTTACAGGTGAGTTCAGGTCATCATGAAGCATTATAAGCCCCATCAATCACCTTCTAGTTAATAACTAGTCAAGAGCATCTATAAAACCCTTGACCCTTCATTTTAAGTCACATCTATAATGTTTTATGATTGTTGATATAGTGCATCAGAAAGCATTAAGTGTGTTTATGAGTATAGTCATAAAGCATTATAAATGCATTACAATACACTATGAATGCCCCACCTAATGCTCTATAGATGTAGTCATCTTAGAAAGAGTCACCAACAAAACAAAATCAAAATTAGAAATGAAATGAAAAACATGCACTGGACAAATACAAGCATGCATTTACATGATGAGACCTGAAATCATCACCAGTACATTTCAGATGGTAGACGATGCACCTCTACCACCACCACAACCCCCCCGAAAACGTCCCTGCAAACCCGACTACACTCGAACATAGATACATTCTCATACAAACGACACAGAGTCCAGCTGTTGTTTTATGGAGCGCTGCAACAGTTACAGATGTTGCTACATGTACAGTGGAGTAAGCAGTATGGATATTTGTCCCACTAGCAGTCCGGTGTTTGTGTGAAACCCTTGTGTGTGTGAGTGTGTTGCTGTGTTGTATAAAGGCATGGGGGCTCTTTTTCTGATCTGCTGTCTATGAGTGAGATAACTGTACATTTTCCCTTGTTTATTTTCACATTTTTTTTTTTGTCTTTTGAAAGAGAAAGAGGTCCGTGTTGGCAAGGTTTCTCCATGAGCATCCGTTGCGGCAGTATTCCAGAGGAAAAACACAGAGATAGAAGAGTTTAGAGTGCTGCATGAAATGTTCTCCGGAAAAACTAACAGATATTTTTATATATTTGGGATTTCCTCTCCACTTTTCCTCAAGTGAAAGTTCTTTCACCGTGTTTGTTGTATTTGATTTGTCTGCTTTGCTCCATTTCTATGTAAAAAGTGCCTCTGTTAAGACTTCGTATCAGTTCCTCACACTCCCTGTGTTGGATAGTTCTTGTTGTATGGTTGGCTTTGGTTGCATAACACGCACTTTGATGCTTCTTCACCTGGGTCCGCTCAGCAAGTGAAGTCTTCAAAGTTGGCCTGGCCCGGGTGATGAGGTAGCATGTTGCCAGGATATGTTGATGGTGTACGCAGGTTCTCACAAGGAGCCTGAGAGAGAAATGAGGACAGAAAGATAAACATAGACAGGAAGATAAAAACAGGAGAGAAATGATCAGCAGGAGAGGCAGTATTGTAAAGTCCACACAAATATTCAGGACTGTAAAAATATTTTTATTATTATCATTATCATTATTATTATTATTAATGTTAAAGGAGAAATCTGTAACCATTTTGCATCCAGAAATGAGTACAAAAGCCCAAATAGTGTGTTGGATATTAAATAGGCTGAAATCCTAATTAATACACGATCTATGGTTGAAGGGAGTTGTTTCTCCCTGCCCCCTCCTCTACAGACACAAAGAGATTTGGGCAGATGTGGGAACACTGCAGGAGTGCAGGACGACCACGACATTGATTTAAATCTAACTCTACACTGTAAGGTGATCAGCTGTTTCTAACTGTCAGTTGTCTGTTGAGGTAAAGCGAATCCCGTTATCCCGAAAAACAAAAGCCCACTGCTCTGAAAATACACACTCAGTTTGAGTTAAGTGACTGCCTGACTTCTGCCTGGATTCAGCCTGGCAAAGTTATTTCTAAGTATGTACATGTAAGGTATAATCTACAGTGAGTAGGTCATCATTGCAAAGTAAACCCCGACAGGATGATGCAGGGTTTATTTTGCAATAATCACCTGCTCACTGTAGATTATCGTCTTTATTATATGGTTACCTGTCCCCCAAAATCAATAATTTTGTACAAAATATTTATTTAAAAATTACTTAAAGGATTTGAAAATGTTTTTATTGTTCCTCCAGAGTCTATGATCGGAACTGTGTCCATAGCAACAGTCTGTTCTTCATAGCAACGGTCTGATAAACATAGCAACAGTCTGCTATACAGAAACAACAGGAGTTAGAATGCTGTAATTGACCAATCAGAATTGAGTATTTAACAAAGCCATGTAATAAATATGAATAAGTTACTGTGAATATATATTGCGTACATACATCATCCCGTCATATGACTTCTTTTTTTTCTAAGTCCATTCTTTCTTAATTTTCTATTATTATGATCATTACTATTATATTATCATAATTATTACACTATTAAACACTTTGAACAATCACATTAACCTGTATGAAAGGGTGTCTGTACAAATAAATTTTGAGTGATTGATACTATCTTTTTTCACCATTTTTCTCACCATAAAATATATAAATATTGGAAGGATGCTGTTATGTATGAACATTATGTAAGCAAATGTAGATGTATGTAAACTCTTGTATTCTTACGATAAAGTAGGAAAAATGTTTTTATAAAACTCAAATTTTAAACTATTACTTAATTTACATTTTTAAGTTGAATCAGCTCAAAATGATATGCATATTAAAAGTTTTGTGTGCAAGCAGTTAACAATAAACTTTTATGCTGAGTGAGCGAATTGGGGTTTACAGAGCACCCAGAGTAAAACAGAAAATACAACACATCTGAGAAAACCTTAAAGTCATAATCATACTCTCAGAAAAAAAACATGACATGAGCTGGGCCAGGAGGTGAGAGGAAATAGTTTCCTGAGAAATATTCTGAAGTTAAAGAAAAAAAAAAATGCTAAAAATAATAAAGGCGGATGGGAAAGACTGCAGATTAAGTCAGGAGAGCAGATCAGAGGAGGAGCACATCTTTCTCTTTTTCTCTGCCTGGGCGCAGACTTACAATTAAAGCGAACTGGCTTCATTTACACTTGGAAATAAGTGAGCTGTCACACCTTCCAAAGCTCTAATTCCAGCCTGTCCCTGCTGGTCCTGTCCCCCAGCTTTGATTAAATTCAAGCCACTTTCCACTCTCCTACTCTCTCAATTTTCTCTCCCTCTCATCCCAATCACTCTCTTCGCTCCCTTTCATGTCTCTCAAGTCTTTCCCTCCCTGGCTTCCTCCATCTTTATCTCTGCACTCTCTTGTTTACTCTTCACCACTGCCGCCGCTGCCACTTCGTCGTCCTTCACTCCGGCTGCGGTTGAGACAGTGAAGAGAAAGAAGAGAGTGTCCTCCCTGTCAAAGAAATGCAATGTGACACAATGGAAGTACTTAGCAGTAGCCTACTGACATGGCGTTTCACATCATCCAGGCTCAGCACAGCTCCCCGGTCATTGTTGTTGCGGCCTTTGTGTTTCTTCTTCACGCATCTGCACAGCTTGTACTTGATCACCTGAAAATAGACGAGGACACCCATTAATGACCTTCTGGGATCAAAACACAATGGGCCTCATGCAAGAACCACTCATACTAACAGATTTGTTCTTAAGTGATTTGTGTGAGTGATTTAGGAGAAAATGTTGCGTTGACCAATTTTCATGTATTTTGAATGTTCTTCCAGACACAAACAATTTACAGCAGTCCAGACCTGTTGTACAGTCACTAATGTCAGCATATTTCATCATTTTGAAGAAATTTTTAGTTTAAAAACCCTAAATTACACTTTTTACAGACTGAAAAAAACAAAACACACAGGACATTAAGGGTCGGTACGAGCAAATCACGGACCCTGGAGGTATTTCATTAATGTGGATGAAGGACAAGCCTGGCTTATTTTGGTAAGTCTGGCTAAATTAAGTGAGAGATCTGCTCCGTGACTGTGGCTTAAAGGAATCGCTGCTCAGTAACCATGGTAACACCATTGAACTTAACCTGTTCTGTGGCAGGCTAACTGTCAAGCTTAATTTAGCTGTGTGTCGAAGAATTTCCATTGGGTGGAAACAGAACCGCACACTTACTGTATGTCCGTGTGGAAACACAAATTCAGACCCTTTTCTATTTGACCAAGCATGAGTTTACATGTTTACTTTAGTTCCAAAGAGAGTATTCATTAAAAAAAAGAAACTTTACAAATGACATGGAGTGAACTCGTTATTTAAAAGCTTAGCATTTATAGTTTAAGAAAAAGTGTGCCAAAGCTGTTCTGAAGTCATTTTGCTCAAGTGATGAAGACAAAAAAACCCATTAAATTAGTTCAAACATGGCTGTCTGCTGTGTTTAAATTTATACCTCCTAGTTTCTTTCTCTTCATTTTCTTAATTTTTTCCAATTCATGTCCAGTGTCTGACTTTCAATGCCAATGAACAGATGAAGCTTGTAAATCGAACAAACACAAGAGATTATGGAGTTGCTAATATCAATATGAATAGTTACTGACTCACGTCCTGCAGCAAGCTATACGGTTACATAACCTTTGCAGAATGCAGACATTTATTAACAAATGCAAATAAAATATAAGTAGGCTTGTGTAACTTAAAAAAAAAAAAGCCACTAAAGTACAGCCAAAGATGGAGAGGAAAAGGAGGAACGAGAAAGAGAGGACGACATTAAGGTCGGCCTCAAGTTGGAATCAACCCCATGCTGCTGCTGAGGTTTCAGAATATGGGGCAGATGGTCTGGAACAAGGAGGGGCAAACCTGGATCCTATTACCTTGGCATTAAGTTTGTGTGAGTTTTTTTGCCAAGCCCTGTCCCTCGCTTTGTTAACTGCAGCAATATTGGCCTTTTTTCATGATGAACCCCTCATATTGTTCATTTAGTATAGTCAACAGGGTTTGTTTCACTGCTTTGCTTGTCATTTTCCCTTCTTTTTCTGACACAGTATCCTCTTTTTGACATTCGACTGTGCACGCTCACAATGCAAGCTTATTCAAGTCTGGCTTGAGTTGGCTTTGTCTAGACCAGGCTAAACCGTGTTAGTGGAACAGCTTAAGCTTTGAGTGGAAGTTGCAGTTAATTCAAGCCGGGCTTTTTCACTTTCATTTTCAGCCTTGAAGGGATACTTTTATGTGATGAAGAAAAAACAAAGAAACAACAACAACATGGTGTACAGACATACATGTTACATCACTTCATAGACATCAGAGCTTAGATAGGTCACATGGATCAGGCAGTGGAGGAGAGAGTGACAGACAGTCACAGAGGTACAGGAGGGACACCAGTCCACACTGCAGCACCCCCTATGTACTAGATCTGCTGTGCAATCCGGGAGTTGGTTTAGAAAAGGCACCAAACGAAACATGGAGAGGCAGCATTCAATTTTTATGCACCACATAAAAACACACTGGAACAAACTCCCAGAGAACCTCAGGTCTGCTATAACTCTTTTGATTAGTATCTTAAACTGCACTGTAACTTATACTTTCCTGTTTTATCTCATTTTTATTTTCTATTTAACTCTTTTAATTGTGTTGAAATGTCTTTTTATATTGTTTTTACGTTCCTTTTACACTTTGTCCTGACGCCTTATGTTTATTGTAAAGAACTTTGAATTGCCTGGTTGTTAAAATGTACTATACAAATAAACTTCCCTTGTCTTGCCCACAAGTTATCCAAAACCCTCTATTCCCCTTCAGAACTGGGCTCAAGTGCTCCATCTGCAAAACTTTAAAGATTTCTCATACGCTGATCAACAGGAAGTCTGAATGTACTAAAGGACAGGGGTGTGCATTGCAATCTGTGAGGGATCCTCCCACTGACTGAAGATTTTTCCTACTGACTCCACTTTATCGGACCATGCCTCCTCCACAAATTCAGTTCCCAGGTCCCTCTCCTATACGCTTTTAGTTCTGTTAATGCTGAATGTATTGAGGGACTGTAATTTTCCACAAAAGTGGGAAATAAAATTTTTACTGCGGCAAAACTGTAATAAAAATGAATCAAGAGCTGTGGCTATTGGCTGAGTTTCAGGAAAATTAAGATTGTTAATGAGGTTTCTAACCTCAAGAAAGACATAGATATGTCTAGATGGTATGCCATATTTAGCTTTGAGTTGTTCATATGATAATTTTTCAGCTTCAAACAAATCACAACAATCCTAATACCATGACGTTCTTACCCAATACAGGGGGGAAAGGCTTTGTTTTGTATACACTCCATAATTATGTTGACATTATCCTGTTTGACTCTGCATTTTGAATTAAAATATAACTCTAAATGTATCCATGCAGTTTAATGATATCATTAATTTAAATTGGTGATTACCTCCCGTCAGGTTGTATCTTCACATGCAGGTTTATCAAGTTGCTGTCCAGGCAAACGTCCTCTGTTGCAACATTATCTATAACTATTATAGCGTGTATTTTTTTTGTACCCTCCTCCCACTGCAGTCATCGATTAGCTCTCCGTGGCAAGGCGTTTTTTTTTCTTTTTTAATAAGTCATTTTCATATTGAACCATTTCTTCTTAATTTCAGTGACAGTAAAAGCCTTAACAGCAATAACAGCACTTCCTCGGCTTTATCAGGTCCCTTAATTTCACTGCTGACACTGTTAAAATTATAAACTTTCATTTATGGATCTCTGAAAGCAGAACTTCAAACTCTGAACTCATAAAGTTCTTCTTTTTACTCTTTGATGCCATTTTCATGAATTAACACTTCCTGACATAGGGGGCAGGAAGCGCAGCCTTAAATGGTATAATTGATGCATTAATTTAGCAGTTTCATGCACATGCACTCAAATACGCACAGGCAGATCATTTACACAGTTATCTGAGATTATGGGTGATTGCTGAATCTGATGTGGCATGTTCGCACAGACCCACTGTACAAAAAATGTATGAGAAATTGAAGATAAGAATACGAATATGTTCTTGCATGAGGACAAATACTCAGAAAGAAAAACAACCTCTTCTTGTTTTGTCTTTTGTCAAGGCCCCATGTTTTGGACTTTGAAGGATCAGGCGAATTGAAATTCAAATGAGATTGATTTTATGTATCTATAAATGTTTCTCCATCGATCTTGCATATGAGCAGGTGTTGCTTTTCATCGCTCACACACACACACAACACACACATCTAAAATGAGGGACTAAACAGACACACAAAAAGGCTTTCCACGCTGCTGTTAGGAGGGAAGGCGTAGAGGAAGCATGCAACCCAGAGTTACTCTAATGAGAACGGACAGAGACATCCTGACTAATCTAAAATATAATACATCCAAAATGTTAATGTATTCAGCGTTGCTGCCGCTGAAATGCGTGTGTGAGAGAAGAAGCTGCAGGACCGCGAGGGACAGAGTGTTCGTCATGCTCGCTAAAACACGTCCTCGTGTGGATGGTAACATTGTGTGAAAAACTCCATTTTGTGATCAAGTAATTCCATAATACTGGAACAGTACACATTTGCATAAACAATACATTACACGGGGTGTTTTATCTAAGTGAGAGGCTCCCGATAATGATGGGAGTCGTTTTAAAAAGAGACATTTTACCTCATATAGATAGTCGAAGAGTTCCAGAATAGTGAGGATGCTGGCGCCGATGAAGAGACCCATCTGACCTCCAATATCACCTACGAAGACAAATAAAGCAAAGTGAAGGAGGGAAGGAATTCAAACTCTTATTTCACTGTACAACCTTGTGTTGTAAAATGATAATAAACGCCCTTGAATCCTTGAAAATTTACCTTAAAGGGATAGTCGAGATTTTCTGAAGAATGAGGGTTGTGTGAGGTTTTAATCCATAGTCAGTGTGTTTCCTACAGCAGCTGGTGGTTAGCACAACCCCAGTTTGGAGAAGCAGCAGGGTAGGGCTGTTGCAATAATCGCACTTTTGAATTGTGACATGCCTACCACAGGCGATGGTAAGCAACCACAAAAACCACTATGTTCTTGTTTCTTCTATTTTTCACTTCTTGTTTTTTACACTTCAGTGCATGTTAAATGAATGAATTAATGCTTCAGCCGTCTGTCACCAAACATCAAACTCAAAAGCTCCAAGTTTTGCCATGTTTTATGTTCTTTTACAGCTTTTTTCATGGGTTAACTTGTTGAACTCTTTGTTAGCATATTGTTTATGTGGCTACTACCACAGGCTGGGGCCATGTTGGACTAATGTTGTAATATTAAGGGACAAAGTCAAGAGAAACTATGTGAACTTTAAGCCTGAATTTGAAGTCAACTTGATTTGAAGTCTGGTCAGACTGTTTTTCCATGTTGCTTTTTGTTAAAGTTTATAATGCGACGTGAGCTGCATTAGCTTTGTTTTTATATGGAAGCTGGCGGATTCTGCTCTGTGATCCTCCCACCTGTGTGTATATGGTTTGTTTGTGTTGCTGCTGTATGTAAATTCACTTGATGGACATGCCCTGAAGGTAACAATATAGCTAACTGTGAATAAGAAATGGTTGAACTGCAGGAATTTATTTTCACCATTATGTAACTATGATTAGCACCCAGCAGCTTGCTTGTACAAACGCTGGGCAGTAAGGTGAGATCCACAGATCATGGTATATGTACATTACTTTATCAATGACAGACAAGGTCAGCATCAAAATGTATTTTAGCCACCTAAAAAAATCTACTTCAGTTTAAGTGTGTGCCATACTTACAATATTTTCACCCCTTTACCTTGCTGTCAGACCGCCTTTTCTGAAAACTTCCATTATACAGTTTAGGCCTAATATCACTCTCTCCAAAGCCACCAAACTCCTTTGGCAAAAACAGTAATTTGTTGCAGTTAGACTGCTGCCTGGGTTAGTTAGTCTGAGTTGTTGTGTGAATTTGCTGTTTTAAAGGGATAGTTTTGTTCAGGCATGCTAGCCATTGTAAATGACTGGGAGAACATATTTTCTCTTATTTTTTTTTTTCTAACTTAAAAAAAACAGTTTTTGTTTTCAATAAATGTTGAGTTCATCAACTTAAAGAATAATGCAGTAATGCAGCAAGATGTATTACCTTAAATAGAATTTAAAATGTCAGCACTCTAAATGAATCTGTGTCCACACAACTCACTGCAAAAATAAACATGACTTTATGTTTCATTTTCCCACGATTTCAGCAAAATACCTGTGTGCTGCTTGTAATAAAATACAAACCGTTGCAAGTAAATGGTCAGATATCTTTGTACTGAAAATGCTTTTGAAAAAGATTTAAAACATGTCAATCAACCAGACAGCAAGATGTCAGCACTATTAAGAATCAGCCAAAGTGTCTTTGGCCCATTCAAAATTGAAATCCTGGCACCATGCCTGGCTGAGTGAAGGTTAGTTTAGATTCACCAAAGTCACACAATAACACAAACAAACTAACAGATTGAGGCAGCGATAGACCTTCAACTCCCGTGTTCTGCAGGTATGTGTGTTTTTGTGCACATGAAATCATCAGCACCAACTGAGGAAAGCCCAGGGCTGAAATGAGTCTGTTGTTTTGCTGCTGTGCTACAATGAAAGAATTAAATCTTATCAGTGAGAGCTGATGATTTCATGTACACATTTTGACTTGGCATCTGTCATATCCTAAAGATACTGAGTTGAGCCTGCCAGTTGTTTTCTTTTGTTTCAGTAAAATGACTGTATTTGCCAAAGGAGTTTGGTTACTTGGGGGACAAAGATAGTACGTCTTATGTAACGGTGGTTTCCCAAAAGAAAAAGCTGTCTGACAGTATGGTAAAGTGGTGAAAATATTCTAAATGTAGTGTACGCTAAAACTGATTTTTTTAGGTGGCTGAAATACAATCTATGTTTTGCTGCTGCCCCTGTCCACAGCACTCATTACTTAGCTTCCTACATGATACTCCAGCTGTAGGTAGCACACTGACTATAGATAAGTACCTCATGCAACCTCACTTCAATAATTTAAAACTGTCCTTTTAATGCAAAACAGAGAGGGATGTCATCTCTGTGCAGTCACATGAAACAGCTTTGACATATATTTTTCATCTTTATTAAGGTCTGAAAGGTGAGAAATGTAACAGGAAACGTAGATGTTTGCAACAAACTGTAGTTGAGAAGTCACAATAGATTACAGAGACAGGTCTGTGTCTTCTGGGATCAGAGCACCTATTATAAAAATGCAAGCCCCTGCGTTACTGTCACTTTGGATAAAAAGCATCTGTCATGTTGCATACTGCATATTATCTATTCCCAAGCAAACACTTGACAGCCACTTCCTTACCCAGAAGGCCTGCCAATTCGTAGGCTTTCTTTTGTTCAATGGTTTCGTAGTTCAGCGCCTCAAAGTAGATATCCAGCACCAGAATGTTATCACTGTAAACAGAGAGAGAAGCACGCAGTCTTAAGGCACATATTCAAATGTCTCAGTCTATATTTCAGTCAGTTTTTTTTTTTTTTATCAGAGTGTCCTCAGGCGAGAGAAGATGACTGGTGAGTGTGCCACTTCCTGCAGATAACAGAGCAAATGTGTCAAGTTGAGCAAATAACCTGCCATCACTAACTAAATTCCCCTAGGTGGCTGTGGTCATTGAGGAAAACAAGGGAAGTGATGACAGCTGTTTGATTTCATACTGTGTTAATGTCGAAAACTCTTGACTTCAGCAGAAATAAAAAAGAATGGGGATTAGTTTAAAGGCCCAGGGCGAGGCAGACTATTATTTTGATTCCTGAATATCCTCTCTGTGGGACGAATCAGACTTCACACCCCACTGGAGTTGAGATCAAAACTGCTACTTGACTTTGTAGTTTCTTTTTCTCTGGACTTGATCACTGTTTTATTACTGAAATTTAAGTCCAGACAAGTGATGATCTGTCAGTCTTAAAAGGAACTCTGGTGAAGCCGTGGGCTGAGTTCAAATGGCTAAATGCAAATTACATCTGATAATGCAGAGACGGAGATGTACTAATGCAAAATGAACACACAACATCTGCTCGTTTCTGTGGGAGATATACTTCCAGCTCCTGCAGTTTGACTGCACTAACTTTATTAAAAGCACATAATACACACATTGTAAACACCATGAAGAACAATCATAAAGCGCTTAATTCCTCGCCTGGTGAGGTAATCTCGTTCCAAACCTTTTTTGTCAGATGTACATCCACAGCCCTGCAAGACGAACTTTAGCATCCCTTCAAAGAATCTATTTCACGGCAGATATTTTAGCTTATCAGTTTGGACATCATTAAAATATACAATATTACCTATGAAAAAAAAAAGGGTGACAATTCTGACTTTGTGTATTCTGACCATGGTAACTGTACTATAATACAGTAAACTATCGGCCTGGTCGACTGATGAAATTGGGCACTAACTAAGTAACTTTGTAAACTGTGACAAAGTTATAGTTTACAGGACCATGGTGATTTAAATATCTATTTGCACAAGACAGACAAAGAAAAATAACCTATTTCCATAATCCTGAAGAGAACCACAGTTTTCAAGCAACCTCAGCTAGAAAACAAATGAAAGCATTTATTAAATGAAGAGTTGCACATTTGTCAAAATGACTGGCGTGATTCAGCATCACGTTGAATATAGATATTATCCCATGGAACGTCCTCAATCATGGAATGTAATATTCCTTTCACTAGACGCACGATAGCTTGCTTTATCTTTGGACAATCCACCAGTTGTCAAGGTTAATTTAAATATGGGGAAGTGTTGTGAGAAATATTGTCAATTAAGGCAGCAGTTTTATTTGTCACTCTGGTTGGTTTGTAAATATGTGGGTAGAAGTAGGATTTCAAGGTATTACAGTTAAGTCAGTATGTGGAGATTTTGTGTATTTTTTATCTGGTTTTCTTTTCTTTCTTACTTTGTTAATAATCAATTGAGCTTCTCTACAATCTTTCCACGTACCCCCCCTGGCAGCTGCAGAAGTAGTTGCCCCCCTGGGGCACTAGTACCCCTGGTTGGGAATCACTGATCGAGGTGTTTTTTATCTTGTTATTACTGACATTCCTCAGCGTTTTCTCCTGATTTGTAGGCACACCTGTGCGAGGTGTCAGCCTGCAGCTTGAATTATGCTTCCTTGCTGTCAGGTGTTCTCATTGCTCAGTGAGGAACCTGCAATACATGTGATCGGAGCTGCTGTTTCTCCCTCTGTCTGTGTTTGCGGCTTCCAGTAGAAAGACAGTCCACTGTAACAGACTTCAGTTTCACACCAGTGAGCCCTGCACAGAGAACACTCTCAGCTAATGCTCATCACACTGCTTGGAAATATGGCTAGTCACAAAAGGAAAGAGATGGGCTCACATTTATCCACAGGGAATTAAAGAAAAATTCTGAAGGGGGAAGTGAAAGGTTTTTGTAGCACTCTGACTACATATGGTGTAATTATCTTGTCCTCAACAGCTCCGCCGGGAATGATAGATAAAAGATTCAACTATTATTGCACCCTCTCCTCATTCCCTTGAACTACTTTTGATCTATTCAATAGTTTTGGCAAAGAAACACTTAATATTGGCCGATTAATCAAGTTAAGCTCTGACTGGAAGCTCCTTATTCTATTTCCTCACCTCAATAAAAAAAAATCCAGGTGAAATTGTTACAGCAGTATTGTGCTGCCTTGTATTACAAGATTTCTTGTGCAGCTATAACAATGTTAATTGTGCATGTAAGTGGTTTTATCCATAATGGAAAACACAAGGTTTTAGTCTACAAGACCACAAGCTACATTTGAAACTCATCAGCACTGTGAGGCAGTGCAGCATTAGCCCATTATATGATGGAGCCACAACATGTTACATTTTGTAGCCTGGGGAGATTTGCTTTTGCTAGTTATTTCTCTAATTTCAACTAGCAACAAAAAGCTGGAAGAAACAAAACATTCCCATTCTCTGGGAGATGTTCAAACATGTAGGAAATAATTGACAAAAGCAAAAGACGAAAGAAAACTTAAACTAGACCTGTGAGATACGACTAAGGTCAAGGTTGTAATGTTATTTTATTCCTGATATTTATTTCTATAAACCATAACATGGAAAATGTATTTAAAATCAAATATAAAATGATAAAAATGATTTTAATACACTGTACCGTGTTCCACTATTGTACATTTCATCTGTCTCTGAGACAGACAGTGATCAGGTTGGACATCAGGGAATACAGTACCAAGGTGGTTTTCTTGGCAAACCAGGGCTGACTCAGCTGCTGCTGTAGCTATATGGTTAACTGAGCTAACTTGCTAAAGCCAGCTACAGTGAACAGTAGATAGTGGTAAGCCTATTTTAGCAACAAGTAATCTAGCTACCTGTCCATCAGGTAAATCTGTAAACCACCTTGGTACTGTACTCTGTCATCAAACTGACAAGTTCAAAATGCACCACTTGAGTTGAGGTCAGGGGAATTATTCATGACACCAGTGTAAAAAAAAAATTGACAGTGAAATTATATTAAAGACATCTTTAGACAAGTCCAAAATGTATCATTGTAGTTGAGATCAAGGAAAATATTCATGATACAGTTATAATGGTCTCATGACAGCCAGTGTCAAAAACAACCACATGACAGAATAATGTTATGTTAAAACATAAAACCGTTGATCGATATCTTAAGTTTGATAATGTCAAATTGTCAAGACATTTTTGTCTTGGTTAATCTTTCTTTGTCGTAACAAAGCAGTTTGCTATGACAACTAAAGAGCACTTTCATGTTGGAACTATTTTTTTTTTCTGCAGTAGAATCTACCAGAATTACTTTCTTTCTGCATGAAAGTGCTCACAACAATGTCTGTGGATTATCTTGAGTAAATGGGTCATGATTTCTGGAATGAGACACTGGTTTTGAATTTTTCAAATGTATTGTTTTTGGCACTGTGAGCACCACAGGCTGTGTGCCGTCTAGTTCCATTATACTGGTGAGAAGGCAGACATCTCTACTGCTGATATCTCAAAACTCAGTGACTCTCATGGGATGAGTAAATAGCTCTGCAGGTAAGAGGAAAATATGTATTTTTGATTTTGGGATGAACTGAAAGATTAAAAAAATATATATATATATATTATTGTTCCCAGGATATGATGTGGGTCCATCTTGAAAATTACAGGGTGGGAATACTTCTTTTTTCACTGGAGGCTGGCAAACCTTCATGTAAATGTTCATGTAAACACGTGTTTTATAGTGTCCATGTTAACAGTCAAGTTGAAATTTCTAATCTATCAAATTGAAGAAATATTGTCCACATAAACATGGCTGATGATAACTTTGCATTAAAAATGACATGACTGTCAAATGACACCAGTCATAATCATTTATAAAAACTCCTCCATGTTAATGACAGGTGTCATGACAGTTATGATGGTGTCATGTCATCTCTTATGCACACCCATTCAAATAAAGTGTTATTTTAATTTCTAATCACAATTAGCTTGGTATCATCAGTTTGGACATGATTAATAATAACTGAATTCCTAAATTATCCTCCAGACCTAGAAAAGGTTCTGTGTCTTGTTTATTATTGCTTCACTTGAGCTTCATTGTGCACAATGATGCATGTGCTGAGTTTGACAATAGAAGGTTGTTTACACATTCAGCTGCTAAAAGGGGAAAGTTTCTCTCTTCTCACCTTGAATCTGAGTTTAGGAAAAGTACGTATGAATATGATTTTGTAATATTGCAGCTAGTCTGAAAGCTAGTTGTGGTCCAATATGCACCTTACAGAGGTGTGATGTGAAACTTGAAATTTCCAGGTCAGATCCACTGTGACTGGACTTTTCCATGAATAAAACAAAAAAAAAATATTTGCATATTCATGGTTTCTGTAGTTTTAAACAAAAGAGAAGGAGTAGGTATGCTTTTAAGAATATTTAACAGAGCACAAATTATTATTCAAAGCAGAGCAAAGAGTATTTTTTTCCTACAACATGTCCGCAGGGGCACTTTAATCACAACTCCTGAAAGACAGGTATAATTTTCATTTATGTGTAGCAGCTTAGCAGCCAGCAGTACAAGGCTGGTTACACTGAACATCACCAAGGTGATAATGTGTGAAACTGAATTAAAACTGACGCAGTGCTGAAAAATCCATGCCACTCAAAGTAAGACATCAGAATGTGACTTACGCTATGTACTGCTCTGTCTTGTTGAATTTCTTGGCGAGGTACTTTGCTGATGCTTTGCTGGGTATCTTGACAAAGGACATCTCTTTGCCGTAGCGCGTCAGGTTGCACGGTGTCTCGCACACACAGTAGTCATTGTCTCTCTCGACAAGAAAGTCTGAGAAATAAAGTAGACAGACAGAGAGACAGAGAGGGGTGATAGAGAGATTGGGAGAGAGAAGACACGGGGATAGACAGATGCATCATCACCCCGGGATGACAAACAAAATGCCAGCAGAGCGAAAGCCGTCAAAGCAGACTTGTGAAAAGAAGCCGCTGGGAGACACCCCAGAGACCCTTATGAGAAATACAAAAGATATAAGACGCACAGCGACAGAGCCAGAGAGACAGCAGCAGCCAGAGGCCGACACGTGAGCCTGTGCCATGAAAGAACGAGAGATTGTGAGTCAATAAGGAAACAAGCAACAGACATGAAAGACCTGAAAGGTATCAGTTGATGGAGAGACAGGGGAGTGTGAAAGGAGAGCCTTGGTGCTGGGCATGAGGTTTACTATTTGAGAATGGCTACCATCAGGCTGAAGGAACACTATTATCTGTTATCAGCTTGGATCAGGAGCTCTGAACGGCGGGATATACACAGAGGACAGTGTATACAGGCATGCACACACATGCACACGCACACAGCATGCTGGGTTATCTCCTTACCCAAGGCAGGATCTGCACACTCCTTGTACTGCTCCGGGGTGCAGTATGGGGCATCTCCTGAGGACAGACAGGCAGAGGAAACACAATGTTCTCAGGCAGAACAAAAAGAAGGAGATGCTTCCTAAGAAGCACAAAGGATGACAAGATCGATGCCTATTGTTAATTTTGCCTTACTGTCATGTGCTAACTAGAACCATAAAGCGTTCTTCAGATCGCCCCAATAGGAGAACCATTTCAGTTTGTGGTAGAGCCTTTCAGTATGGTTCCAACTGAAACCTTTTAGGGTTTTACCTAGAACCCAAAGTAAAGGGATACAATAGTCTGAAAGGGTTCACCCAGAACTTCCATGAGAGGTTCTACCGAGAACCCTTTTATGGCATAATGGTTCTGCCCAGAACCCTATCTGGGGATCCTTTTTGTATTCCAATGGTTTTCTCTAGAACCCAACCAGGGGGTTCTACTGAGAACTTTTTCATATTCCAAGGGTGTTTATCTAGAACACATTCAGGGGGGTCTGCCAAAAACCTTTTTATATTCAAAAGGTTTGCCAGGGGGGTCTACCAAGAACCCTTTTATATTTGAAGGTGGTTTTCTTGGCAAACCAGGGCTGACTCAGCTGCTGCTGCAGCTGTATGGTTAACCGAGCTAACTTGCTAACACTAGCTACAGTGAACAGAAGTAGCGGTTAGCCTACTTTAGCAACAAGTAATCTAGCTACCTGTCCATCAGGTAAATCTATAAACCACCTTGGTACTGTACTCTGTCATCAAACTGACAAGTTCAAAATGCACCACTTGAGTTGAGGTCAGGGGAATTATTCATGACACCAGTGTAAAAAAAAAAAATGACAGTGAAATTGTATTAAAGACATCTTTATGACAAGTCCAAAATGTATCATTGTAGTTGAGATCAAGGAAGATATTCATGACACAGTTATAATGGTCTCATGACAGCCAGTGTCAAAATCAACCACATGACAGAATAATGTTATGTTAAAACATAAAACCGTTGATCGTTATCTTAAGTTTGATAATGTCAAATTGTCAAGACATTTTTGTCTTGGTTAATCTTTAGTTATCATAACAAAGCAGTTTGCTATGACAACTAAAGAACACTTTCATGTTGGAACTATTTTTTTTTCTGCAGTAGAATCTACCAGAATTACTTTCTGTCTGCATGAAAGTGCTCACAACAATGTCTGTGGATTATCTTGAGTAAATGGGTCATGATTTCTGGAATGAGACACTGATTTTGAATTCTTCAAATGTATTTTTTGGGATGAGTAAATAGCTCTGCAGGTAAGAGGAAAATATGTATTTTTCTTCACCCAGGGGGTTCTATCAAGAACCCTTTTATATTCCAAGGGTGTTATTTAGAACACACACAGGGTTCTAATGAGAACTTTTTATATTTACTAGAACCCACCCAGTGAATTCTACCGATAACCTTTTAATATTTCAAGGGTTTTATCTAAAACATACTCGGGGGGTTCTACAGATAACCTTTTTATATCATGGTACGAAGAACACGCTCTTCAAGGATTAAGGATACTTGAACTCTTTCTTCCAAAAAAAGGTTCTTTGGATGAAAAGGGTTCTTAATGGAACCTTTAACCTTACAATGAACTCTTGACAAACCCTTTCTTTAAAAAAGGGTTCTTCAGAAGCAGTTGGTTCTGGGTAGAACCCTTCTGGAAAACATTATTTCTAAGAGTGTACCGTCTTTACCACGGCACGAAAAATTTGATCTCATCTCATAATTGATTTCATCAACTTTTGTTCTTTTGCTGCCTCTCAGCACCACTCTCAGTCTCTGTCATCCTTTTCTCCGTCACCCTCTCCATCTTTCTCTTCATGGCAGGAGAGCCACCCCTCTACGTCTCTCAGGAAAAAAGACATGTCCTAGATGTAGGGGAAATTATTTCCCAGCTGCAATTATTCACTGCATTTTAGTTCATGCTCTTTAAAAAATCACTCTAATGACAGAAAGATAGGAGAGATGAATAGCAGCTGAGCAACATCCACAGGACAGAGGTTTTTAACTGGGGAGTTCTCTGTAGACTCACATTAATCAACTGCACAATCACTATAAGATAGCAGCTAATCCTGATTATCACAAAGACAGATTGGCTGGCTCTCTTAATATGCAAACACAGAGCTGAAAGTGACCCTGATTGAAGAGAGAGACATTAATTATTATCGGACAGGTGAGTGTGGGTTAACAGAGGCCAAATCCAAATGTTTCCTCTGTGCCAAACTCCTTTTCAATTTGCCGTCTGAGATGTCACACAGTGATTAAATGTAGGATGTAGACAGCAAATGCCAGCTGTAATCACTGCACAAACACAAAGTGAAAATAGTTGAGTTTTCCGATTCACTGGAGTGTGAAAGTATCTGATTTTCTGCAATCGCTGGCAAAAAGCAGTTTGTTCCTTCAGGATTGTTTTTGTCACCACTATTTCCAATCGGAGCACTTCCAACCACAACAGACACTGCAACATCTAAATCTTCATAAGTAATTGTATGTAGGTATTTGCTTCTAGCAATGAGATAACCTACCCCTCTGGGCTGTGTTACAGAAGCCTTGCAACTTAAATCTTAAATGCACAATATGTAGATGCTGCCGCTAGCTGTCTCTCTCGCATAAAATAATAACAAAAGATGCAGTTGTGAAGTGAACATGGGAGTTGTTATCTTTACTTTTAAACAACCACCACAGCTGATGAACATCTATCTGACATGACTTGGGCAGAGGTCATGTTCACGGACAAGGTATTATTTAAATTTTATTCACGTTACATTGAATCACATGCACTGACTCTCTACCTCACTCTCTGTCATAACAGACGTAGCTGGTGTTTTCCCAGAAGTTACAGCAACCAGCAACTAGCAACTAGCTAGCAGGAAACGCACCATTACTCTGAATAAATTATGCATTTCTTTGCATTTGAACATTCCTGGAAATATTTGGAATTATGTAAGAATACAATGCAAAAAATATAACGACATTTTAATATTTAATTTTAAGATTAAAGAATAAGATTTTTCCCAATTTGGTATTACACAAGCAAATCCTGCCCTATCTTATTTTGTCCTATCTTATCTCAGGAAATCCTAAATACTCAATCCAACATCACTTATCAACTTTTATGTCTGTTACCTGGCAACCAACACTGCATTTCTCATTTTCTCATCCCGCCAAGTTAAACAACTTTGAAACCATTGTGTTTTTTAGCATTTAAATACACACACTGAAACATAGACAAATGGAGCAAAAACAATGGTGGGCATAAACTTGACAGACGAGTTAGAGGTTTTGGTAACATCTGTAAATAAATCCAATGTTATTTTTGGGAAATTTAGAACAATGCTAACTTGAGATATACATCAGCATCCATTGAGTAAAAACAACTTCTATTACAACAGCTATTAGCAATATTATCAATATTAGCAACTAATATTAGCTACTGTTAGCTAACACTACTGTTAGTGTTAGTGTAGTTAGTTAATTAGTAAGTTAGCTACTACTCCAGTTATAAAAGTGAAAGATATGGCAGCTAATGTTTATCCTAAAGTTGGAAGAGTTTATTAAAATTCTGAGAAATTAGGATTTGAAATTTGTTGTTCTTGCCTGCCCCTCTTGTCTCTGTTGCTTTTATTCCTGTCTTTGACATTTTTTTTTTCACCTGTTCCTATTTAGTCTCCCTGTGTATTTACTCTGCAGGTTTTCTTTGTGTTAACCATCCTAGTTTTTTCTTGTGGTTTTAGACTTTCTTACAGATTTTTGGACTTTGAGTATCTTGCCCGCCTGTTGTGACCTGTGCCTGTCTGACCATCTGTAAGCCTTTTTGTATTTTTAGCCTGTTAATTAAAACTTTTGAACTTCACCAGCTCTGCCTCCAGTTTGCATATCGAGTCCATTCTCTGGTGTCTCCGAGTTACTCCACTTGACATGTGTGACATTTTCCTAAATCAGGTCCTAACCCTAATTACCATGGTTACCAAACAGTGAAGATTGGATCTGCGTGTTAGGAAGTTTCTGTCAATATGGGCCTTGGTCCCTACCAGGCATGTGGACCATCCTGCAGTTGCAGTTCTCCACCAGGTATCGTGTCTCGCAGTCGATCCGGCAGGCCGTGATGCTGTAAGTGCTGAAGAAGTCTGAGTCCATCGGTGTGGCCTTGCAGTCTCCCCACGGCGGAGGTAAGTACGTCAGCTGAGAGGGAGAAACAACAGCACAGAACCACTTTAGCTACAGAGAACACTGTCTGTTGAACATCCTCTGTTAATGCAGTCATTTGACCTTGTCCTTTCTTGTCAATATGGTGATAAACTTGTTACTCTGTCTATATGAGAAGCCTTTGCACATTTATTAAATTTGGCACAGACGATGAATCTTGTTCTTACTCCATTGTGAATACATGTGCATAGTGGTACTTATTGTGGGAGATTCTCTCCTACGCTTCTCCTATTCCTATTCTCGCTCTATGCTTTCATTGTACTGCCTACTCTCCATGCTGGAACTGAATAGTATCAGCTGTGTAGTACAGCTGTGATGCTGTAAGTTACGCTCTAAACAGCTCTGCTACAGGACAAACTGCGGTGCCTCCTGTTCCACTTGTTTTGATCCACTCCTGTGCAACCTGTGCTATAAAATATCCACTTTATGCAGACATTATACAATTCTGGCCAGTTGTTCAAGAATGTTTTTTTCTACTTTTAAAAATTGGATCCTTCTTATCCTTTGAGGATTTACACAGGGTTGTCCATGCTTTTACTTTTTTTCCCGTATAGATTTTTGTAATGCCGTCGACACAGGTATTACTCAGGCTTCCCTCTATCCTCGTCAATTGGTTCCAGATGCTGCTACTAGGATTAATACTGGTGCAAGAAAACAAGATCATATAACTCCAGTTCTTTCCTTCCTGCAGTGGCTTCCTCTTTATTTTTGTATTAATATTAGAATTTTTATTGTTGACCTTCAAAGTCCACCTCCAGTCATGTTTTAAACAATATGAAATCCCCCCCGCCCCCAATTAATTGATTAGTTGACTAATAGATCTTTTTCATAGCAGTCATACTGATGAGAAACAGTACAGTAAACACAGATGTTTCCAACGATACTAATTAAGGTTCTATGTAATTATTGTCTTTCTAATGAGCCAACATGTACAATAGCAGCACCCTGACTCTGCTTGAGCTGAATGGAACAGAATCTTAATTATCATTAGTAACACCTGAGCTTAAATGAACCATGAAAAAAAAAAACTGTTCAGTGCCACGTGTGAAAAAGAAAATTTGAATCTTGAAGCTTCTGCATTTTTTTGTCCAGTTTTTACATATTTTAGCATACACAGAATAAAGCATTTAGAGGCCTATGTAAGCAGCACAGAAACAGATAACCATTAAACCATCAATAAAAATGAATAAAATGTCTGAACCAGCATATTGCTTATACTTAAATATAAAGAAAGATATACTTAATATATATATACTTAAAGATAAACAAATAAATAAAGAAAGAAAGAAATAACAATAAAAATGAGATAATGGTATTATAACACTCTTTCCTGGCCTCCATTGTCAGGGCTTCTGAGCATTATATGAATCACAATAGAAAGAAAATGACTGTGTATCAAGGTAAATTCTTATCATTATACAACACAGGGTTGTACAATGAAAAGAAAGTTTTAGTCCCTTTATGCAACACACACACACAACGAAGAATTAATACAACAATTGGAATATATGCAGTGGGACTATGGTTGGACAACATCACAATCTTTTTCATCACAATCCATGATCTAAATTGTGATCTTGCACATCGTGTCACAGTAGGCGGAGTCACTGTAGTTACACCCACTGAGTGGCAAAAAGACTACTGAGTGGTAGTGGCAGCTTTCATCTTGAATGCCACAAAAACGCACACAAATAACCCACATCGAAAACGGAAAAGAGCTGTTGTACGAGTGACTGTACAAACAGATTCAACAAGAAGACAGAAAAAGAGAAGCAAATGGATCGCTGCAATTCCAGTCAGAGAATAATATTTGGCAGCATATGATGCAAGTGGGATTAGTAAATAAATAAGGTCAATGGATTTTGTTGAACTGGATATTTACAAATATACAAGATGTACAGTGTTTAATTAACAGAAACAACTGGAACGGGAAACCCGATTCCTGGCCAGACGTCAAGTCCAACTGCCTTTTTACGCAGATGATCTGTTATTTTACTCCTGGTTTCACAGTTTCCACTACTAAAGGCAGCCATGTTGCTGGATGTTTTGCCACTCAGTCTGACTGAGGGGGGCATGTTCTGGTGGCAAAGTGACATCAGTGTATATCCTCTATAGCCAGACGTGAAATTCCCTTTTTTGCATCAGAAATACTACACCGGATTCAAAATGGTTATTAAAACCTTTAATTTGAACAGAAGCCAATAGTTAACATAATCATAAAAGTACCACTCAGTAGTAGTACTTTCAAGTGCTCACAACTCAGTTGCATTATTCACAACACGCCAAGGAAGAGCCACGTGAAGTAATACGTCCAATCAGCATAGCCACGTCCTTGGCTACATCACTCGATTGGTTTGTTCATGTAGAGCAGATCAGCTTGTCAATGAGGTCACACTTGTCATGTTTTACTTCAACTCATGAAAAATGGGAGCAAAGACAAAAGTGCTGCATTAATGGTTTTGTTGAGAATAGATTGCAGAAGCCTTAGATCTAAAATGGTCAGATTTCCCACCACTAAGTGGGACAGATGGAAATATATATTACCGCCTGTTCTGAAACAACCCCCAATTAATCTTGCTTATACTTGAGGTTGCATCATACTGTTGCAGAAAAAGTAAACTTAAATGACTCCAACAGAGAGATACGGTTCTACAATCCGCATATCATATTAAAATATTATCAGTATTCATTTACATTTCGGCTGCCTTTAAAAAGAAGGGCAGAAATTTGATAAATTAAATGAAGTAGCAAATAAAACAGCCCCTGTGTGTTTCTGTCTCATCAGTTCAAACAGTGCATCACTGAGTGCTCACACAGCAATAAATTAAAGGCCACTGTTACGATTTAGGGACTTGCATTTTACAATTTGTACCAGTGTGCAAGAGGCAGCCACCTGTGTCGCACACTGGATTTGGTTACTAATAACCCACGGCAATGTTCAACATGCACATACAGTATTCACACACATACAGTCCAGCACAGTGCAGAAAACCAGATAGCTCTGATTAAAGATATGATCTGCAGACTAGAATGATTTCACATCAAGGACGTTTCACAAAGTCAAACAGAGCATAAAAACCATTACAGCTAGACAAAATGTCAATCAGTGATAGTTGATTGTGTATTAATTCACCTCATCACCAGAGCTAAAACCTACATGAATGGATAATGGTTCTCTTATGCTCTTTCAATTTCTCTGCATTTTCAAAAGCTCTACTCAGCCATCCCAAACCACTTCGTGGCAGCATTACTTCTCACTGGTTAAACTGCAAAAGCGTAATTCTGCAAGTGTGGACAAAAGTGAATTGTGGCATGAGGATGTGTTTTCAGGACACATTAGTGATGCTGTTAGCTGGTAGATTTTTGGGCGTTTTACATATGTATATGTATATGTATATGTATATATATGTATATATATACATATATTATATATATATATATACATATACATATATATGTATATATCTCGATATACCAGCCGGTATTCTTCTATTATATTAGGGCTGGGCAATGTGGCTCATAAATAATATCTTGATTATTTTTATTCTCATTTTTAGGCCGGTTGGTGATATACGATATATATCTTGATACGCACATTTTCTCTAAACTAACATACCACACATTCTCAAGTACTGCAAACATATGATGATCCTATAGAATTAGGGCCAGCAAATATAAATAAAATGAAATAAACAATATTTTGAATACCTCAATATTGATATTGCGACAATATTGTAGGAAAAAAATAAACACAATGAGATTTTTGATAAATTGTCATCAGTAATGTGGATATAATGACTAAGTTGGTAATAGAACAGCTTGAACAGTCTGGTAAGACCAGAAAAGGACATCATTTTACTGTAATGAAGCCTTTAAAACCAGGAAAAGACAACACTTATGCCATATATAGTACTGTGCAAAAGTGTGAAGAAATGCTGTAAAGTCAGAATGCTTTCAAAAATCAATATTTGGTGTGACCACCCTCTGCCTTCAAAACAGCATCAATTCTTCTAGGTACACTTGCACACAGTTTATGAAGGAACACAGCAGGTAGGTTGTTCCAAACATCTTGGAGAACTAACCACAGATCTTCTGTGGATGTCGGCTGCCTCAGATCCTTCTGTCTCTTCATATAATCCCAGACAGACTCCATGATGTTGAGATCAGGGCTCTGTGGGGGTCATACCATCACTTCCAGGACTCCTTGTTCCGCTTTATGCTGAAGATGGTTCCTAATGACATTGGCTGTATGTTTGGGGTCGTTGTCCTGCTGCAGAATAAATTTGGGGCCAATCAGACGCCTCCCTGATGGTACTGCATGATGGATAAGTGTCTGCCTGTATTTCTCAGCACTGAGGACACCATTAATCCTGACCAAATCCCCAACTCCATTTGCAGAAATCCAGCCCCAAACTTGTAAGGAACCTCCACTATGCTTCACTGTTGCCTGCAGACATTCATTATTGTTCTGCTCTCCAGCCCTTCAGCAAACAAACTGCCTTCTGCTACAGACAAATATTTCAAATTTGGACTCATCAGTCCAGAGCACCTGCTGCCATTTTTCTGCACCCACTTCCTCTGTTTTCATGCATAGATGAGTCGCTTGGCCTTGTTTCCACGTCGGAGGTATGGCTTTTTGGCCACAATTCTTCCATGAAGACCACCTCTGGCCCGACTTCTCCGGACAGTAGATGGGTGTACCAGGGTCCCACTGGTTTCTGCTAGATCTCAGCTGACGGCACTGCTGGACATCTTCAGTTTTGAAGGGAAGTAAGCATAATGTGTCTTTCATCTGCTGCACTAAGTTTCCTTGGCCGACCTCTGCGTCTGTGGTCCTCAACGTTGCCCGTTTCTTTGTGCTTCTTCAAAAGAGCTTGAACAGCACATCTTGTAACCCCAGTCTGCTTTGAAATCTTTGCCTGGGAGAGACCTTGCTGATGCAGTGTAACTACCTTGTGTCTTGTTGCTGTACTCAGTCTTGTCATGGTGTCTGAACTCTGACATGAAACTGTCTTCCACAACCTCACCTTGTTAGCAGAGTTTGGCTGTTCCTCACTTAGTTTTAAGCCTCCTACACAGTTGATTCTGTTTCAATTAATGACTGTGTTTCAACCTACATATGAAATTAATGATCATTAGCACCTGTTTAGTATAACTGCTTAATCAAATACCTGACTATGATCCTTCAAAATCCTTGACTCTGTGCAAGCATACCTAGAAGAATTGATGCTGCTCTGAAGGAAAAGGGTGGTCACACCAAATATTGATTTGATTTAGACTTTTCTTCTGTTGGCTTACTTTGCATTTTGTAAATTGATAAAAAATAAACAATCACATTTCATTTTACACCATTTCTTCACACCTGCCTAAAACTTTTGCACAGTACTGTATATGTATATATATGTATGTATGTCTTTATTTATAAATTCCATCTTTGTGACTAAACCTAACCAACCACTGTAGTTAGGGATCCCTTAAGCCTGACACTGCCAATACTCTTCATTGGTAGTGTTGTTTTGGGAGTAATTGAAGATTGACCTGCTCTGGCTTCTAGATATGAGGATGTGTTGGATATAATGGACACGTGCCAAGTAGGTGAGGGTGGAGGAAAAAAAAAATACTGCCTTTGATTTCAATGATTGAAATTGAAAGCTCATTTTGATCAGTTTTTGATTTAATATCAAAATCCTTACAGCCCTGTAAGAGTGTGATCTCAGTTCCACGTTCGTTAAATAATTGAGTGAGAGAGAGCAAACAAAAAGGGTAGAAAAAAGAGGAAAGGCTAGAATCAGCAAGACTCAGTGGACAGCAAAAGAGGAGGATGAACACAAGCTGGGAGAAGAAACATTTTGAGGTTTCTGCTATTCATGTTAAGTAGGGCAAAATTGCAGATTTTTCTTTTGTGGGATCATGGTGAGTGACAGCTTGGCCAGCTGAAAAGACCCCAACCGTTTTACACTACAGGACTGCTGAAGCAGGGAGTTGAATGACTGTGAGCAAACTGCATTAGATTAATGAAGAGTGAGCCTGCCAGCCAATGAAATAAATAAATAAATGGAGGGAGAAAGAGTGCGAGAGAGAGAGAGAGGGGAATCATATTAAAAAGACAGGAACTGTATTAGAGGAATTGTAATGACTGTTGGAGAGGAAAAAAGTCAGGGAGCTAGTGAGAAATGGAGAAAAACAAAGAGGGACAGTTTCCTGCAGACGCGACATTGGCAGCATGCAAAATCCTGCTGCAGCCCGCCGACACTGGAACACACTCACTAGTGGGGTGGACGTGGAAGGACTGAGATCGCCCTAAAATCCATCCCTTTCTCTCCTCCATTCATTATGCATGGTTCTGTAGCATATTAGTGCTCAGAGTATATGATTTGTCTGGCTGTATGCTCGCCATCACACACGCAGAATTATTCACACTTCACTGGAATAACTTACATACACTTCATTTCACTGAGAAAGACAGACCTCCACAGAGCAGACTGGGGAAAGTTTGTGCTTTTATAGATTATTTTAAGTAGGGCTGTATGAGGTATTTTGTAATTATAAAAGCTAAATATTGCTCTCTCTTGCTCAACCAGACTCCACTGGCAAAATTAGTAATTTTACTTTGCAGTACACAGGAACTGCTGGTCTACCTCTGCCTCGATCTGTTTATGTGTCTACGTTATTGTGTGACTTTTAACCTTTCAAAACACCAAGGTCACACAATAACACAAACAAACTAACTGATTGAGGCAGCAGTAGACCAGGATCTCCTGTGTTCTGCTTAGTAAAATGACCAATTTTTCCCAATGGAGTCTGGTTGGTTTGGAGAGAGCAATATTTGGCTTACGTAATGGTGGTTTCTCATCAGAAAAGGCTGTCTGACAGTGAGGTAAATCATTGAAAATATTCTAAATTTAGGGTACACTTGTCACAGTCTTGAGGTTCTGGATACTTACTTCCTGCTTTATTTTGGTAAAGTCTCCCCTCAAGTATTTTTGTTGTCCACACATCCTGTCTTTGTCTGTTTTCCCAACCTTTTGATATATGATTGTTTGCACCTGTCATTGATTGTTTCCACGTGCCCCTGGTCAGCCCTCCAGTGTATCTAGTTGTTTGTCTGTTCCCTCCAAAGTTGTCCGTTCATCTTCGTTTGTACGTTGAGCATCCTAGTGTTCACTTGCGCACCTTTTTTGGATCTCTTCCTAACGTTTTTCCCTCTGTGTATTTATGGCTTGTTACCTGTGTTTAGACTTTTGGATTTGTAACTTTTGGACTTTTCTCTGGCTTGATGTCTCCTGCTATATCTAAATGTAAGCCCTTTTTGTTTATTAAACAATTAACTGTAATAATAATTAATAATAATTCATTTTAAATTATAAACAGCTACAGCTCTCCCTCCCTACTGCTACTGCTTGGCAAACTCCAAAAACACTTAAACTGATATAGATTTTTTTAGATGGATCTTTTTTAAGTTGCTATAATATGTTTTGATGCTGACTCTGTCCACAGCAGTACATTGCTTAGCTTCTGTGTTGGTGCCCATCTCTGCATCTCCAAAGTGGAGGCGTGTTGACCGCCATCTACTGTAGGTAAGAAACTGACTAAGGATAAGTACCTCACACAAGCCCACTTCAAATAGTCTGAACTATCCCTTTCAGGCCCCAATTATCAGAACTGAACAAGGTCCCAAGGTCTCTTAGGGACCCACAATCGTGAACACTCTCCTCAATTGCACTGTGGGACTGATAAACATAAGGTGAATGTCTTCACACTTAAGGCTCAGCTGTCAATTGCCAGCTGACAAAACAGCTTCAGCAAGCAGTGTCTTTACAACTATTACATTATTGATGTGGCAGACTTTTTGCCTTCTGTGTGAAATACAGGATTGATTCACAGCCAAAATTATGTTTTTAACCTCCTTTGTGTGAAAGCAGAAAAGCATTCGTCCTTCAAAACACAGCATCGTGCTGATAGTGCAGTGCTTACAGTGTGGGATGCCTCATTTCAACTCCCTAGAGTCCAACAAAAGCCTTGAACAGAGCCAGTGACAAATATGTTCCTCTGCTGCGTGGCTCAATCACTGAGGTGCAGTGTGACCTGACCTCTGTGAATACTCAGATTCAGGAAACATTTTGCAAGTATAAGACGGATTCTTCCAATACAAGTAAAATACTCCCTAACAAGTCAAAATCCTGAATTAAAAATATTCCTTAGGTTAAAGTACATAAGTAGAAAATAGACTGATTATTACACATCACATTATCAGATTGCCCATACTGATGCAACTATGTGAAAGTACAAATTTACTGTAGTTGCTCCTCGAGGTGGAACTAATTTAGCTGATTTATACACCATTAGGTAGTTTAGTCCGGCGCTGCCCAACCCAAGCTTTTGGCCCCTTCCAAAGGATCAGAAGATAATTCTGTGGGGTTATGGGATGACTCATGAGGACAGGAAGCATAAAAAATAAAGTCCTTCTGCATAAATTTGTATTCTTTTTTAAACTCAGCATTATTCAAGTTCACACTTAATAAGAGCTACCTCAAAGTTCAGTTCTCACAGATTAAAATGAACTAGTTCACGTTCATAGTTCCCCTGTTGAATTTGGAGCTGAGTTTGTTTTCTCCTACAGTGTAGAGTAGAATAAGTCTGTCTACTTGTTGTCTGGAAACAAAGGTAACTGGTCCTTAACAAAATGCTGTGAGTTCGACTTGGTTGGAGGGACTCTGTGACTGTTGGCATGTGGTCTCACCCTTTAACAATTTCTTGTGATCATCATTCACTCGCAGATATTTCCTAAGACTGGTCCGATGCTTTAACTCAACGCGTTGTTTCAAATCGGTTGCTGATGTGACATTCGAACTTGTTTTTTCAGACATGGCAGCACAATCTACATAAAAATGTGACATTTTGTCTGTTGGAATCTGGACTGATTTCCTTCAAATATTAATATGAACTGGCTTCAGCAGTACTGGTAGCTGGGTCTGATTTGCCAGTTACACTACACATGCCAGGCTGGAACACCAGCAAGCAGGTGCCAAAAACACAGTGTGTGTTCATGTTCTTTAGTTGCAAATGGATACGTTCATTCAGCAAAACTGACCAAAAGCATAAACTTGTTCAATGAACACTCCCATGCACAACATTGTTTAAAGTAGGGCTGTAACTAATGATTATTCTATTCAATTAATTCAATTTGATTAATAGTTGTTTGTTTTAAAATGGCAGAAAATGGTGAAAAATGTCAATCAGTGTTTCCCAAAGCCCAAGATGATGTCATCAAATGTCTTGTTTTTCTCACAACCCAAAGATATTCAGTTTACTTTCTGAGAAGAGTAAACAAACCCAAAATATTCACATTTAAGAAGCTGGAAGCAGAGAATTTTGACTTTTTACTTAAAAAAAAACTACTCAAACCAGTTAATTGATTATCAAAATAGTTGGTGATTAATTTAATATTCAATTAATTGATTAATTGTTGCAGCTCTAGAATAAACCTTTCTTTAATCATTGCTTTTTTGTGAAATATTAGATAATTTTATCTCTTTAGACCTCAAACAGCTTAGAGAGGATATCACTTTTGGTGGAACTGCTAACAACTTGTAGATGCCCCAACTACATGGTGTTTTTTTGTAGGGGGTCACAAGCCAAAAAGGCTGGGGACCACTGGTTGATCTTCAACAGTGTATTGTGTTTTATAAACTTATCATCTTAGTCTTACAGTTAACCAGTACCTGCATCTATTAGACAAATGTGGAGTAAAAAGTACAATATTTGTCTTTGTAGAATAGTAAAGGAGGTATAAAGAAGCAAGTTTTCAGTTCATGGATCAATTCTTAAACCTGCAGTGCAGAACTTTTGTCTCTCCCTTCTGGCAGTGAGAGTAATTACACAAACACTTGTAACACGTGCTCATGACTTGACGTCTGCCTACAGGTGAGTTCACCCTCATCTCCCCTGCTCCCAGGAGTGCTCTTGTCATGCTTTCCCATGCAAGCATGGGCAGATAATTATATTAAACCATTATTTATGTAAATGTAATAGCTACATAGCCTACATAGCCCGTCTGTCATTCCAGCCTTTACAAAATGATTATCCATGTTTGTCCTCTGCGTCAATCACTCTCCTTTAAAAAAAAAAAAAAAAAAAAAAAAAAATGTAATCCTTCCTTTGAATGCTGAGTTTCTTTTTCATCCAGGGTCACAGATTTTTTTTGGACATTACTGAGGTTTTCTGGCCCTACTCCTTGTTGCCGTAGCCTACTCTGTTGCTACAGTTGCTCCGTTCTTCAGCTCTGGCAAACCAATCATTGCTGGTTAATGTAATACACATCACTGTGTGACAGAATGTGAATGTCGCCAAAGACACCAGATTTTAAAACTCTGGCAGTCTGAAAAGAGATTTGCATGGCTGTGATAGCCTTAATCAGCATTGTGTTAACTTGTTTGGCAAGGGCTTGGGTGTAACAAATGTTCATTTATATGTAAAAGTCCCGCACTCCAGCTTTAAATGATAACTGGTTTGCAGTCAGCACCATGTTGCTGTTTGTGTACAGTAAATCCACTGTGTGTTCAGTTCGCTCTGTGACCTCTGTGACAACCATGCAGCCTGTGTGACTGGACCTGAATGTTAAAATCCGTGTAGAGCGGGGAGTTGGGTGACATTTTCTCATTGGTTTCAGCACTAGTCTCCTTTTCAGATTACGGGAAGTCATTAGATTCAATATTCATATAAAAATATAACTTAATGGAGCTTTAAATACATTCAGAGTGTGTTCCATTTCCCCTGACATCATTAAACCCACAGAGGGTTTCTGATAAGCTCACTAAGTGAACAGCTTGTGCGCACTGTTTAAATTTCACATGATTGAGATAGTGACTGGCCAGTGAAAGTTCGGCAAAGCTCTCAGACTCTTGGGGAGTGATGGGAGGCAGACGAGGGCAGAGCCATCAGGAGTGCCTCGGAGGGAGCAGGGAGATCTTCCAGATGGTTGTGGATCAAGGGGAGTGAGCAGTAGAGAGTGAGTGCTGCTGGGACACAGGCCAGGGTTTGATCAACCCTGACAGGGTCACCTGGGCCACGCAGGATGTCTGAGGCTGAAAGCCCCCAAACACTCCCAGTAATCCCAGTATGAAGTACATCATTGATGACAGCCAGAGTAAGAATTTTTGTACAATTGTATGTTCACACTAGACAGTTTTATAAAACAAACAGGAAAGCTAGGTGGGCTAAAGCAGGCTGTATTGTCTAAGCAATGACAATGAAACAAAAAATAAAACAACAAAACGGCAAAATCATTCATATTAACTATTAATACTAGCCACACTGGTATCTGGTATCACACTGGAAACCTCAGCACGCATCCTCTGAGTCCATGAGTTCACACCTGGAATTACAATGCGTCTCCCATGTGTCAAGAGTGACCACTTGTGATTGGATCTCAATTTCCCACCGTTTATGCAAGAAAAACATATAGCTACATCATTCCCTTTGCAAAGAGATCAAGAAATAACTTAACATATAACATTTGCTGAAATTACAAGAAGACCTGTTTAACAAACTTTATAAAGTTTCTTGTGACTCAACAACAAGACTTCATATATCTCGCCATATTTTCACACGTGCATCCATTAAGAGATATACAAAGTCTTGCGATCCATCTCGCGATATATACGAAGTCTCGTGATACATCGACACCATGTTTACATGCTACCTGCTACATGCTACAGTTGACATTTCGGCTAAAAACATGATGTAAATGGCGTCTTTTGTGGTTAAATTTTAATGTCACGGCTTGTGGACACTTGGATTACACCACACGAGCAGGATGGAGACATTTTGTGTTTGTTTTGTGTTTTTTTTTTTTTTACATTTTATCCGTGGTTACCATTCACTGCCTTTGGCTGCAACCCTGTTTTCTGCTGAAACTCCAGGATTGTTTTGTGAACTGAAGATCTTCACCCATCCTCACAACGGCATAGGGGTGATGCCACGACAAACTGCCCCAAGGTTTATTTTACAAGGAAAGAAACAACTTAATGTATTTAACTGAATGACGAATTTAAAAGAAGGTACGAATGATTTAGAATTAGCTGTAGCTGTTTCACCCCCCACACACATATACACATATTGCCACATAAACAATAAAATACTCAGAGTATCCAGTTGGTGATGTCAAAATCTCTAGATGGACCAAGACCTAACTCAAAGCCACGAGAAAGCTTTGCTGAATAATACATAATATAATCTATATTCATTATTATGCAGATGACACGCAACTTTACGTATCCATAAATTCAGGAACCACCAGCAGTCTGACGTTATCAGAGACGAAAAATCAGAAATAAGTTTGGGTCATTAAACACATCAAATTTAATTATACATCTAATAATGTGGCTCCCTCCATTAAGCCAGAAATTTAAGCGCTATCTTTAATTCAAAGTTTTGATTATCATGTTAATAAGGTAGTTCAGTCCAGTTTTTACCAGTCAGGGTTGTTTCAAAAAGTAGATCATTTTTACCATTCTCTGAAGTAAGGTTGTCAAAAATATTGATACTTCAATATCTTTTGGTGATATCACATGATTAAAATGTTACACTATGCGTTAATTTTAGTATGGGGAGTCCCAAAGCTATAAAAAATGAATTAAGTGCTAATTCAAGAACTCAGTTTAGTTCAGTCTTTATTGTCCTGCCTGAAATTAGGCTTGGAGAAAAAACGATGTTCAGTGATTTTTTCTGTACCAGCACTGTGAGCAGGTTGTTAAGAAAAAATGTATATATTCTATTTTGTGTGTGCAAGACTTTTTTTTCTGTTTGCCATGGTATTGAAAGAGGTATTGAGTATTTTTTTTAACACTAGTATTCTATCAACGTTTAAAATTCTGATACTGTGACAACTCTACTCTGAAGTTTTATTCATTACTTTTAAATCACACCATGCTCCAGCATACATTTGTGGGCTTTTGTGCTCTTGAACTCAGATCTTACAACAAAACTCTGTGAGCAGTCCCCCGTTCCAGACTTACAACTAAAAAAGACTTTGTATCTGCCGGCAGGGCCCCCGAACTCTGAAACATCATTCTTGTTGAAATTCATCTTGCTACCTCAGTGACTTCCTGTAAATCACTTCCAAAAACATTGGATTTCACATTCAACTTTTCTATATTAATGTGTGTGTTTTTTGCTTGTGTGTGTGTGTTTTTATGAAGCACTTTGTGACATTGTTTTGGAAAAAGCATTACAAATAAAGGTTATTCTCATTATCATAATGGAGTGGCTCATTATATGTCTGCATCCTTTTGACAGTGCAAGAAAAAAATTGATTCACTGACAACCACAAAATTGGATTAAAAGACCAATATTAAGTTACAGATTTTCCTCTGATAAAGTGCTGATATATATTTTTGTGTTTTCTGTGTTTGATTTCTGTCAGCTTTCCCAAGACATACCCGTTGTTCCTGACAGGAGACAAAGGTCTGAAACCCCGGCGCCACTCCAAAGCCCAGCTGGTCTATGAACGGCGGCTCGTCCTGGGTGTGGATCTGAACTTTGATCCCTGCTTCAAACGACGTCTCGTCTGTTGACAACAAGAGGTTAGGACATTTACAACGGGGATGATGATTTGTATGCACACATTGGTCTGCATGATATACCCAGCAGCAGTTGTTGTTACTAATCAAATGGAGAAAAGGCTTTGCAGCAGTGGACTTTCAGGCAGTGAGTGAAAAACAAGCCAGAGACAAAATCTAAAAAACAAAATATACACACGAGAAATAGCCTTCAGTCGCATTTGAGCTTGAAAGAAGAAGTCGTGGGGAGTAGTTGCTTATTCATTAGGTTTACTGATAGGTTGACAAACACACTGTGATCTGTGAGGAGTTAACAATAGCTGGATGAGGAGTGAAAGGATAAAGAAGATGGACTTCCTAAGTAGGGCAGCTGATGACAATACGTGCCCCACAGGAGTCTTATTTACTGCAGGGGGGACTGAAAGTGAATGGATAAATTAATAAATAAATGATGAGAAGGAGAAAAGGAAAATCAATACGGTCGACAGCTTCCTATACTACAGCACTCTGCTGTATAGATTTTAAATGAAGCAGATGGCCTCTTTTGGGTCTAGGATCGGAGGAACATCACAATGACACGGTGACTCAAACATACACTTGTGCAAACACAGTTCTATCACACATGCAGAGACCTGGTGCTGCTTATCGTGGTGATGGCAGGCTGGATTCAAGAGATTTGGGCCCTTTGAGCGCTGGCTCGGGGATAAAGTAGGATGTCTGTTTCCTGCCGCTTTTCCTCCCCGCTTGTCACTCGGCATCGTCTTCTAAGTGCCGGGCCTTCTCACTATTTTCAATTAAAGAGCTCAGGGATGCGGCTGGAATTCAGCAAGAAAGCTTCGACAAAGAGCGACAGACTTTAACTGTTACACATTGCTCTTCTGAGACGGGATACAAAGCCATTTCCTGCTGCTGCCAAGACAAACGCTCGAGGCTTAGTGCATCACATATACATAAGCAGCGCCCAAGCTCCTGCTTGCAAACGCGCGCGTCATCTTTAAGTCATGACCATCTGTCATCCAATTGAAATAATGATACGTTTACTGAACCTTGGAATGAAAGGGAAGTTTGATCATACTTGAAACTGTACAAGGTTGCTCAGCTGGCCTCAGAGTTATTTCATTATCAGTGCTTTGTTGTGAAAGAATTTCAGGTATGTAACAATTACTCAGTAAATCTCTTAACGAAAATAGTTGCTGTAACCTGGAGTTGCTATGGTTTTAAGATTATCTGTTTAAGACTGTGGAGAATTTTGTTTTGTACCTTATAAAAATACATCATCACACCTGCCCACTCACATTTTCTTTGATTTCTCTTTTTAATTTCATCATCTTGCTGAGCTCTCCCAGTATCATTATTTGACGACAGTGACTCAGTGGTTGCCACTGCTGCCCGATGGCATGAGGGTTATGAAGCACCCAGCAGAGCTGTTCCTGTGAGGAACTGGGTTGGGTATTGAGAACTAATTACCAGTACTAAATTGGCAGAAATTCCTGATTGGTCATTACCAAAATATCGGTAAGCTCCTGGACAAGCAATGCTGCTATTGTTATTTATTTATGTTACATAAACAGCTGACAGGGCAAAATGTTCAATATTCAAGTGTGGACTTGTTTAACTAAACTGAATGAAAATGCAGTTAACACAATAACTCACAAACTCACCAACAATTTAAAGCTACTACAAGGGACTTTCATCTTTTGTTGATTTTGGAGGCCACTGTGAACAAAAGAGGTAGTTTTTCCATCATAATAACACAAAATATATAGTCAAAAATGAAATTAATTGAAATTGGTTAATGTAATACTCACTGTAACTTTGGCAGGGAAATTGTAATCACAGACTCATCTGATTTCACCAAGAATCCAACTTTGTGGCAGCCATTAAGAATAATTGAATAGAAACAGCCAATCTTTTCTCTGCTGGTCTCCTTTGCTTGTCTAGGTTATAAAGAGGCATCAGGGTTAAATTGAGACTGTTACATAACCAGTTAAAATCTCCTTGTAGAGGTTTTAACTTTTTACAGTTTGTAGAGCAAAGAAATAATAAATTAAATAACTGCTGAATCTTTTCACATCTTTTCATTTCATGTCTTTTTCTTCACAGCAGTCCACAAAAATTCCCCAACCTTTGGTAGCCACAGTTTTCGGCTTAGACGACTAAAATTTGGCATGGGGGACAAGTGTGTATGTATGTGTGTGTGAAGGTGTGTGACTGTGTTCATGCCAGTTGGCCAAAAATGGGACGTGGCAATGGGAGTGGCCTATCGCAAAAAGGAGCATAAGTTCCAAATGGATTTACAGACTCCCACAAGATTTCGTGGAAACGTTGTTCATGAGCTAAAGGACAGCTGATTAACTGTTCATGCCAGCTGGCTAAAATTGGGCATGGCAGTGGAGTGACCTATGATAAAAAGGATAACTTCTAAATAGATTTACGTATGACCAAACTTATGAAACGTTAGTTGTACGCTCTTGTGGGAGGCATCATTGCATTCGGCAGAGTACCGTTTTTGACTTGTGACTTATGGCCCACCTCTATACTTTAGCCATGTTCCCTTAATAACTCAAACTGTTTGTTTTAGGGACTTGTGTGAGTCATCTTTGGACTAAGCAGAGTTCATTTTTCATTGGTGATGGTTTACCTCGCCCCCCTATACTTTGGCCAGGCTCCTTTTCATAACTCATAAACTGTTTGTCATAGAGCTATGAGGGAGGCATCACTGGATTTGGCAGAGAGTTTATGTTTTAGCTGGTGTGACTTAATGCCACCCCTTATACTTTAGCCACAGAGGTCAAGTGTGTGGATCTGTATCTGTGGATTTCATGTTCTTCGTGTGTCTGCCTGGTTTGCTCCTGTTTCCTTCCACAGTCCAGAGACATGCAGATCAGGTTAGGTAAAAACTCTAAATTGGCTGTTAGACTGACACGTTCATAGACGTCCCGGGAGTTACCTTATCAGCTGTGCATACTCCTGCTTTTTTGCTCAAACCATGTGAACACTAATTTCTATGCATGGAATGTGATTTATCAACGTCTTCTTGTGCTTAATAATGTGAATGTAGAAACTGTCCTGACCAGGAATAATAACAAACCCTTAATGGCACACAGGTGTAATCTTAGACACACAAACCTAAACTCTGGCGTCAATCAGCGGCATGGTGGTAGACTCAGTTTAACCTCGTTATATCTGAAATGAGGCTGAGCGTTTAATGACCTATTGTCAGATCAACTGTATCAATCAATGAGGGGAAACAAGGTGGGTAAACTACTTGTATTTAGTTCATATTGTATTCTGTTTCTATTTAGAAAACAAAGTAAAAAGAGAAATCATGCCTTTATGTCTATATTCCCCCTAGTTTCTCTACTACTACATCACTCAGCACCTATGACGAGATATAAGTGATACAGCAGATCTGCTAATAACTAAAAATCTGCAGTAATAACTAACAGTTTTGGTACCATCACAGGCCTCATTTGCACAGGAGTAGTCTTACCTGGGAACCTCTAGAAATGTGTAATAACTGTGGAGGTCATCTGAGATCTTAATCCTCTGAAAATCTGCCATGTCCGTAACTTGTAAAGTATTGGCATCTCTGTGGTTTAGGGCTGCATTAATTTATTTTTTAACATCTGTTTTCTGTTGTCAGACAACTGGACCAGCATTAAATTTGATCGCGGCTCATAATATTTTGAACAGCAGTCAACAGTTGTGCTGCGAGATCGGCTGCACTGACGTTTAAAATGAGTGTCGATGACAGAGAAGGTTAGGAGCGACAAAAGGCTGTCACATTCAAGAACAGCCACAAAGCATCTGTTAGATGATCTAAATGAGCTGCAAATGTGTATTTATGCAGAAAGTGGGCAAAACAACTCTAAACTATATTATTAATGTGGCAGCTGAAGAACAGATGCTCCACTTCTGAAACATCGATGTTACACAGAGCCTTGACATCATATTAGGGGAATAATGTCAGTAAATTACAGTCTGTTAAAAACAGACTCTGCATATCTCTTGTAAATGCATCACACAACACACAGATGTGGGGGAGTAATTTCTAAATCACGTGAGGTCCCATGGTAATTCTAGTCGTGTGCGAGTAGGGCTTAAGCCAGTTATATTTTCTTTCATGCTGAAACTGTGAAAAACATTTAAAAGCAAATTAAGTTCAAATTTAGAATCTGTAAATTAAGTTCAAGTGTACAGTGCCTAGTGCATAGTGCAAATCTTTAATCACCAGTCACCTGTTTAAATACTGTATGTTTACTTATTTATCTGTAGACAAACTGTGATAATCGCAGGTTCTCAGCCACAAGATGTTAATGGAGAGAAAGTTAGATGTTTACAGCGTAACAAAACTGGCACATCATTTTGTTTTCACTTTGTATGCTATGTAGACCTTGACGAATTGGGCACACACCACGTCACTCGTGGTCTCACTGCTTTCACTCATAATAACCACCTGTAAAGCAACCAATACAGCATGTAAATAATGAAAACCTTGTAGCACACAATGTAACATTAATAATCCATAGGACAACACATAAAAAGCGACATATGTCCAAAAATCCTTTGCAGGAGCAGCTACATTAAGACTGTTAGGACTTTCTGAGGGAAGTGTTGACCATATATGGCATTCCTGGTGTGTTTCTGCATGTAAATGAGCCTGCACATGCAGAAGAAGATGGATGAATAGGTGAGTCTGATCACTGTTCATTGTGTGCAGTTGTGCGTGTACATGTTTGATAAATACCAATGTTCTTGTTCTTACAGACAGTTCCCCTGCACATTTGAACCTGCATGCTTTGATAAATGAGGCCCCAGGTGTTTGAACTGGCACATTATGCATTGCAGGCATTGAGCCAGATTAAACAAATAGGTAATGAAGGCCGTTATAATAGGACTAATCAATGGCCAATCTGCATCATTTTGGCATTAATGACAAAAGCTTCAGGTCTTTGGAAAAACAATCAAAGGCTGATATTCAAGGAGTCTGAGGTTGATATTTTTCCTGACTTTAAGACAATACTCTTTTGTTTCATTAAGTTCCACTGCTTTGTATCAGTTTCACTATAAGGCTTTTAACAGGTGATATTGAGCACGGCCAGCATAATAAATTGAAAACTGCGAACCAATCACCTTGAAAAAACAAAAACAAAACAAACATTTGTGACGTCAACAACGTCAAGTTTCAGTACAAAAAGTGACTCTGACAACAATATAAACAATCATGAAATAATACTAAAATAATTTGAAGAAAGGGTTCCTACACATTTTCTATTCCAGACTTTATCAGACTTCTCAGTAGATTTTTCAGACCACATTTGACAAATAGCTAGATGTTTATTATGTGAATTACAGCTTTTACTATCCAGCTGTTGTTAACATGTATGTTACATCCTGATTATGTATGCAATTATGTTACCAAACACGGCAACATAATGGCAACATAATGGCATACATAATGCCAACATAATGGCATACATAATGGTAACATAATAGACCGAGTGGCATAATGGCTGTTCAGTCCACACTCCTGTGCAGAAACTTGGGTAATGTTTCACTGTCAAATATCTCTGCCCAAAAGAGGAAGTAAACTAACCAGTGCTACCTATACTTGTATTATTTATACTCATTTTACTTTCCCTTAAAGGGAAAGCATGTAAGATTTAGGTGGATTCATTGACAGAATGAAGCATAAAAAAGGAACAAAAGGATTGTTGGGTTGTGTTACCTCAGAAAGAGCTGTGTGTATCTATAGGTGTTTCTACAGTAGCCCAGAACGGACAAACCAAACACTGGCTCTGGATAAGGACTTTTACATTTTGTGCAAGTTTCGCAGCCACAGTAAGTTCTCTTACACACTTGGAAGGGAGAGGTGAGACAAGATGTTTGCAATCTTCCACTATCTTCCACTTGCCACTAAATCCTGCAGACTGAATTAATAATATTATTGTTACCCCATACCTTTAAATCTCTTTTTATAAACAAGGATGAATTGAAAAAAGTTAAATAATTTAATTTTCATTGTATCTGTGCAGTCCTGTTTACTCACTCTGTCCATGGAAACAATGATGGATGTAGCCATAAAGGTCTGGTTTTATTATGCAGAAAAGATAATCCCTTTTAGTATTCTGATAAATACATCACTGCACAACTCACAAAAGTTCAGTCAAGCTTAAAGGACCAGTCTGGAGGATTTAGTGGCACCTAGTGGTGAGCTTGCAGATTGCAAACATGTCACCTCACTTACCCCCTCCTAGGGGCCCACAGTGGCCGTAAAACTCTCAAAAAACAAAGTCAGTGTTTGGTTTGTCTGTTCTGAGCTACTGTAGAAACATTGCTATGCAAGATGGTGGCCTCCATGGAAGAGGAGCCCTGTGGATCTAAATGGCTCATTCTACGGTAACAAAAACACAACGATTTTTATTTTCAGGTGATTATACACTAATCAAAACATACTTATGAAACTTATACAAAATTTCTGCTATATTCTGCCAATAAATCCACCTAAATCTTTAATATTAAATATGAAATCTTTCAATATTTGGTTATTTGTAATGTTATGTAAAGATTTCATTAATTACTAGAATTAATTCGGTAACAGATGTCTGGCTTTGGTTCAATTAATAGGCACTTGGGGCAGAACTGTATTGCAGCCTGTGACATGCAGGCGTAGAGGCGGCTCTGCATAGGAGTGAGCGTTCAGTTGGACGCCATAATTTGCGTGCTGCATTCGACGACATCAAGCTTGCTCTGGCCTGCACTCTTTCACATAGAGGTAAACATTTTAGCCGTGCTGGCTACCTGCTCCAAACAGCATGAAAATCACTGTACTTCAGGGCTGCACAATTAATCAAAATATTATCAAAATTGCAACATGGCCAAGTGCAATGTCCAAGTTGCAGAAGCTGCAATTTTTTGATAATGGTAAAATGTGTGAAATATCAGCATTATAATGAAGTACTGCAGTGCTGCAGAGAGGCTCTGGCCTACAAATCCTGTTCTCCAGATGTAAGGAAATATGTTTGTTGGCTACAGACCCTAATAAATGTCACATTACCATGATTTTAACATATTTTTCAGTGAAAATGAAAATTGTGATGCAGAATTGAAATGATTTTTTTTTTCAATATTGTGCAGCCCTACTCTGCTTGTATGATCAACTTATTTTTAGAAATTCTGAATTTTGCATTTTAGAAAACAGAGTACTAGTCTGGAAACATAAATATTTTTCCACTCTCTCTTTTCTTTTTCAACACCTGGAAATTCAACTTCTGTACTTTTCCATACTCTGTAGGAACCCTGTGAATAATGAAAAGAATTGAATAAAGTATATGACTGTGTATGTAGTTACTGCATCCCTATGTCTCTGCTACATTCCCTCTTGTAAGTCTTTAATTATTCAATAATCTTACATAAAGAGAGCATTATATATTAATATTATTAAATCATTTAGGCCTTGAGTAGACACAACTTTATATTTAAATATTACAGTCACATCACACAGCGTTCGGCTTCATGTTTAATGATGATGGTGAACACACTGTTTCTGTGACCATAGTGAACTGTCTCTTTGCATTCACTGCCTGGTGCATATCAAATATTGATGCAAACACACAGCAACATATGCAGCTGCATCAAAATTGTAGTTTCAGGGTCTCCTGGAGCAGCACAGAGACTCAACTGTGCTGATGAGGGGTCGGCGCTGAATGAAAGAGCCCGTAGCCTCCATTGATTTTATATCTGGCAAATGGTTGCGCTCTCGTTTGATTTATGCAGACGTGAAGCCTAACTGACAACTGCTACGATTATATTACAATGAAATCAAATTTTCCTGATCAGTATCCATTCGTCTTAGTCAATAATATTCCTTTTACACAGCAGGTGCTTTTCATATGATCACAGGGTGCATTTTTCAGGATGATCACTCATAATTAATGAAAGTGCAGTGTGAGTACAGTTCAGAGGATTTCATATTTCAGGTGCATAACTGAGCATAAATTTGCTGCAAATAAAACTAATTTCAAGCTATTTGGTCTAAACCAGGGGTGTCAAACTTATTTATTTATTTACTTTTTTATTTTTTTATTTAGTCCTTGGGCCAAATACAGCCCATTCTGATCTAAAGTGAGCAGGACCATTAAAACCATTACATACTAACATAAATAAGAACACCTCCAAATATTTTCCTTTCTTTTTGTGTAAATAAGTACAAGTACACTATGAAGAGGTTGACAATTTATTAACTGTCTATTTGTTGGGGCACAGCATTTCTGCAGCCTTCAGCTTGTCTCTCATAAACTCACCCTAAGAGTTAACTATGGCTTTGATGCTGATGTTGTTTCATGGGGCTGCAACTAACAATTATTTTCATTGTCAATTAATCTGTTGATTATTGTCTGAATTAACTGATTAATCCTGTCCTGTACATCTGTGTCCTCCACATGTTTGGAGCTGTTTTTCAGGTCTTTCCTGCAATGATTATTTTCATCATCGATCGATCTGGCAATCATTTTCTCCAATAACTGATTAGTTGATTGGTCCATAAAATGTCAGAAAATGTCAATCAGTGTTTCCCAAAGCCCATGACTTCCTCAAATGTCTTGTTTTGTCCTCAACCCACAGATATTCAATTAAGTGTCAAAGAGGAGGAGAAAAATGACTCAAATCAATTAATCTATTATCAGAATAGTTGCTGATTAATTTAATAATCAATTAATAATTGACTACTATCTTGCTAGCAATAGACCCCTTTTCTGTTGGTAAACATTATGACTTTTTGGTGGGCAGAGCTTAAGTGGAAAAAAAACTTTTCCCTAAACACATTAACTAACACTAGCTAGCAAGTTTTGTTGGCTTGTTTCTTTGAATTTGTGTGGTCACTCACACTCCAGGGACCGTGAGTGTAACTTGAAAAGGTTAACTTAAACCAATGGGAGCAGGCTGACTGACTCTTACACACTCACTCAGTGGATGGGCCGTCTTTCTTCAATTGCCAAAGGACTGGGGAATTGGACAAATACATATGTGACTGGCTGAGTCCATCACTGGTTGTATTTTTAGGCAATTTTTGTTTAATTTAATGGTCTGCAGAGTGACAGGCGCTGCTCCGTCTCAGGACGCTGCTGTTGGCTGGAGGATGGTGCACTGTGACGGGAGCACGGGCGTGAGGAAAACAGCCTGTAGAGCCAGACTATTTTCACATCTAACACGGTGAATTAAGGATTTATTTCGACCAATCCAGAGTTGGTGATTGTTGAAGCATGGAAAGATTGACCAAGACAGTTTTGGTGAGTTTTATTTTGTTTCTGTTTGTTGAATTTGAATGACATTTGTTTTCCAGAGTTAACAAAGCAATTGAAGCTTGTTTTAGTTCGGCAAAAGAGAGAAACCTGAATTCAGAAGGTGATTGGTGGTATTTTTCTGTGTAATAATGAAAATAGGTGTGAGAATGTTTCCTTTCTTCACATTTCAGTTCAGTTTGTTTATTTTTGTTTGTTTTTTTCTTTTTTGACTGGCAGTGGCAGCTTGTATGAAATAAACTTCAATTCTGAGCCATTTCTACTTCGATTCTGACACCCAGCAACACAGCAAGATGACATTTTAGCTTAATAAAGTGGCCTACTACTCTGTGTTTACCTCCAGTTTTTTCCTTTGTTTTGCCTCCAGCTAACACCATGACGTAATCAAGATGTCAGCCCAAAAAGGGTCTATAAGGTAGCTAGCTTTCACAACTGCATCACTGATCTTGAGCAGTGAAAGGTGCTGTGTGAAGAAATAGGAACTTGTCAATTTTTCTTGGAAAACCCGACGGTCTGTGTCCACTTTTCTCCTTTTCGACAGACATTTTCCTCTGGTGCGTGAACAGCCTTTGCTTAATAATAGAGTAGCCGGTGTAAGTCCTGTTACTCTTATTACGACAGCACAAACCTGGAATAGTACTGCATTTTACTGAAAAAATTAAATTAATGACTTCTCTGCATTTTTCACACAATGCAAACCCATCCAGTGGGCATGACTGGACCCTTTTAGAAGGCTAGTTTTGGCTTGCAGGCCATATGTTTGACACCCCTGGTCTGCACATGTGCATACACTAAATAGAGTATAGATTTCACAATTACACCAAAGTGCTTGCAATGAGTGCAATATAGCTTAGACAAGTCTCCATCTGAGGTAGGGGAATTACGTAAAGGGGAATCCCTGTGATAGATTTCTTAGAGAACTAACACTGAAAATAAGTGGCTGCTTTGGTGTTTAGTTGATTAAAAAAGTCTGTGCTTAAGGGCAAACATACACACACAATCTTGTGGTTTTAGCTGAGGTCTTCAGAACAGGTAATGGGGTGTTTGCTGTGATGTATCCTCCAGGGAAGCTTACCAGTCTCTCCCCATACAGGCAAGTATTCATCCTGCTGGATATCCAGCATCAGCTCCAGGCCATTGCCCATCCCACCCTTCATCGTCACCAGGAGGGGTCGTCCATCTTGGCCCGAGTTAAAGGTGTAGCACTTCCCATAGCGTGTGAATATCTGCAATACACAAAGTGACAACCACAGGGGATTTAGTGATACGTGGACTGAACAAGATGACAGCAAAGAGTCTGTTCTGACCCAAAAGTAATATCTCAGTTTGCAGCTGTGTGTTTAATCCTTGTGGTGTCGAGCAGGGGATTGTTTCAAAAGAAGCTGAGAAGCACCTACAGTAACCTGTTCTTGTTACGCTGTCAGTCACAGACCTCAGAGGTCTTTGTGTTGAGATGCTGTTGACAAACGGAGCTCTCACCCCTCTCAGTGCTGCATGATACAGTATGTGCTTGAGTGAATATGACATGATTTTATTTCAGAGTCGGATATCCTGTGACTGAGAAATCTCACGCACACCGACAATAACTGCAGGCATCAAAGCAAATAAGTGACTGAAGCTCTGTTCAATCAGATAAAGCCGGCAGAGAATATAATGATTTTAAATACTGTAGGAAGTGATGATTGCCATTAGAGCTGAAACAATTACTCAAATAATCAATGAGGCAGTTGACAGAAAATTAAACAGCAACTATTTTGATAATTGATTAAAAATGTAATTTATTGGTTCCAGCCTCTTAAATGTGAGGATTTTCTGCATTTTTTTTTTTTTTTTGGTCATATATGACAGTAAACAGGATATTTGGGGGTTTTTGGACTGTGGTAAAAAAAAGGCAATCTGGATACATCACCTTTGGTTCTGGGAAATTAAAAATTGTTTTACCATTTTGTGACCGTGTTACAGACCAAATGATGAGTCAAAAAAATAACTGGCAGATCAATTGATTATGAAAATAATGTTTTGTTGCAGGCCTAATTATCAAATCTACACATGCAAATAAAATTGCATTACATTACATTATTAAATCTGCCAAATTTTCAAAATTATTGTCTGGTCTTAAAAAGTGTTGTGTACGTCCACCACATACCAAAGTTGATTAACTGTTTAGTTTAATTTTAAACGTGAAAAATGCTTGTCACAATTTCCCAAAGGCCAAAGTGTCGTCTTCAAATACCTTCTAAGCAAATGTTTGACATTTTTGCTTGAAAAATGACTGAAACAATCAATTATCAATTATCAAAATAGTTGGCAATTTAATTTTCTTCAGATCGACTAGGCCTAATTGATTAATCGACTAAACATTGCAGCTCCGATGTAAATTTGCAGTTTGTTCATGTTCATGGGGATGACATGCTTTCAGGCTGTTGTTACTCACACAGGCTGAAACACAACGGGATCTAGACATGCATTAATGTACAGATATCAGTTTGAGGCACCAGGTGCCCCGTGCAGTTAGGGGTTTAGTGCTTTGCTCAAGGGCACCTTAGCAGTGCCCAGGATGTGAACTGGCACCTCTCTGTGCTACCAGTCCACACTTCGTACCAACTGCCCCATGCTGAACTTGAAAAGGCCACCCATCAGTTCCCAAAACTGGCCCTTACAGACTGAGCTACTGACGACCCAAAGAAGCTGGAACTTAGGGCATTTTTTTGCATAAAATTGACTAATTATTGGCCTATGACAGCTATATTGTTCTGTTTTCTTTTTTTGTGTTATAGGCATGTTTGTCACAAGTGTTTGATAACCAAATTTGTGGGATCATTGCTATATCAGCTGATATATTGATAGCAGAATTTTTTTTTGCTCCCCAAAAATCCAGTATCAGTCAGGCTCGAGAGTGCACTCTCCCAACTGGATTTGAGAAAAAAAAGAGGGCAGATCAAGTGAGCTCAACATGCTGCAGTTTCACTTTTATCTCCACAGTATGACACAAATCTGAAGATGCAACTTGGCATTCGACACTAAACATTGTGCAGTCTCTTCAAATCCAAACTATACCTGCCCTCAGATTCCACTCCTGGAGGAATGTGTTCTGTCTTATTAGTTCATCAGCCATAAACTGTACAGTGGCATCTTCTGGAAAGCTACTACGGAGCGCAGCATGGAATTGTGACCTATTGGCAAAGACTTGATTGCCAGTGAACTAATGGATATGTAATCGAATCATAGACATTAGGAAATGGAAAGCCATGGCCAGGATCCAAAATAAAACGTTCTTCTACTTTGTTGTCGAGCCCCATGATTGCGAGGCCTTTATCAAAGCATCCTCGCTCACAATTAACTTATTATTAACCTTCAACATTTGACATTCGTGTAGGAAATGGTAAAAGGAAGTGGAGGAGCCGTTCGTGGAGGAGAGATGACAAAAAAAGAGCAGAAAAGTAATGACAAATAAGTCGGCTCCACTCTTTGTCTAAATTCTGTACTCGCAATATATAATAGAGATGAGGCTTCATTGTAAGATAACAGGACAAATAACTACACCATAACACAGATATGTTGTACAAAAGACTTTTTTTTTTTGCTGAGGCTGCCTAAAAATGTTGGGGCTGTATTTCTTTTGAATGCACTGTGAGGACCTTGGGAACACAGAAGGAGGCGGTTATTACACGGGTGACTTATGAGTCAGACATTAGCACTTTATGACAAATTACTCAAATGTCACAAACACCAGATGCACGGAGCCGAAAATATTGCAGCCGTGTCTCAGTCTCACAAAGGAAAAGTTAGCATAATGTGAATCCTGTTCAGTGAAGTGTGTGAGAGAAGGAGAAGAAGAATGGAGTGCAGATCACGATGGATTGCCTCCCACAGAGCGCGGCCATGGAGGAGCTTTTAAGACACAAAGTGGTGAAATGTAATAAAAAGCTTTCTGATATTTGGACACAATACGAGATGTGACCTTTCAAGTGCATAAGTGGCCAAACTGAGTCAAAAGCAGTGCCGGCAACCAACGCCCTCCTGTGTGCCGTGACTCCAGAGCAGGATACAAACATCAATAAAATGCCCCCGAAATCCATCTCAGTCGAGGAGTCGCCTCTTACCATAATCAGATCACTGTTTATCATTACTCTTTGGAATATAAGGCACGGAAATCTAATTATGTCATGGCACCACCTGCATCAGAAGCACAAACTAGAGTGGGTCAAACCTGCAGAGGAAAAAGGTGAGAACCAAAGTTGATTTCAAGTTGAAAACTGGTTGTTATGTTATCTAACATCTAAGACCTCTTTTTGCCACCTTTTCAACCAGCTAAAATAAGGTTACAACATCAAAATGTCAAAAAATTAACATTTGTTTAAACATTTTGATAGTTTTTTTTTTCCAGTTCCAGGTTGAAACAGAGACAGTATTGGCTAATTTGAAGGCATTTCTCCAAAGTCATATTTCACTGGGAAGTGAAATCTGGTCTACGCAAAGATAACACATTTAACTTTTCGTATAAAATGTCATGAGTACAAACTATGTGCTGCCAACAAGAAGCCTCCAGTACATCCTAATGGGGGAAGTTATTAATGCATGGCCTCTTGAAAAGGAGATTTTTAATCTTTGTGGGACTCTCACTGGTCAAACAAAGGTTAAATAAAAAGTAAAATAAAGAAATTGTGCTTCTTGCTGTAGCCAAATGTGATTTGCAAATACTTACTACTAATACATACTGGTTACAGCTTTTACCATTCTTCATATTCCTGATGCTCTTAAATTGATTTGTACATGACTTATTTATTTTAAGGTTTTTGTGCTTGATTTTATACTTATTTACCGCAGGTTTATTTGTTTGATTTTATGCTTCTGCTATGATGTTGTTGCTGTTATGTTCGACGCATTTAAGGATTCATTGCTTAAGCTATGTTATGTGCTGTTGTACCCTGCCTTGCCGAACTTAATTAAATGAACTGAATTCCAGGATGAGAATGAATGAAATTGGGGACAGGGGAGTTCATAACATTTCAGAAGGATTAAAATGTACAGAATCATTTAGACTCTAACTCTGATTATTTGTTATTAATATTATGAAAAGCAGTTACAGATTCTGGGAATGACATGTAGCACAGTCTCCTGTTTGTGTTTACAAGATGCATTAATCATTACTCACAGGTGACAGGTGTGTTAGAGTTGTTCTAAATGTCTTTTCAGAAGATAAGATTGAATTTAAACTGTAGAAGCTTACAAACACATTTTCAGATATTTTTATTAGAAATTCTTCCCACAGCGGTGGCTGAACTCTCTGTCATCTGGGTTGAAACTGGTCAATTGACATCAATAATCTGTTACTTATGATAACCTAATCAGTGTACGAGATAAGTGAAAACACATCAACAATACTCTTACATATTTAATGAAAATGAGCACATCATTTTTAATAATTAAAAGCAGGGATTATAGCCTACCTAAGAAATTTGGTCAGAATATTTTCACAGATTCATATGTTGTTCATATTCTCCATGAGTTTTGGAAAGAATGAAAAGACTAACAAAGATAGTTTTACATGTTTTTTGGTCGAGTTTGAATGAATTGTGTTCTATGATGAGTCTAAGAAACAATCAAGCTCATACTAGTTTGGTAAAAGAGAGAAACTTGAATTCAGAAGGTGAGTGGTCATGTATTCCTATTTAATAAATAAAATAGGTGTGAGAATGTTTCTTTTCTTGACACTTTGAGTTGATTTTGTTTATTGCATGTAGCAAATGTACGTTGCATCGTAGTGAATTCTTCACATACATCTCCCAGCTGAGACTCGGGAGGCGATGGGAGGGAGAATATGTTGTCAATCCCTGGTTGCTGGGCAGATGGTGGCTGGTTGGAACTATTATTTATTACTGTAAAGGTTAATTTTTGTGACAAACAGGACAGGATTTGGGGATTTGGGACAAGTGCTTGTAATGTAAATGGATTTTTCAGGATGTCTGGTCACCCTAGCTGGGATTTAAAGGGAAACAAAGTATAATGAACAGGAAGATTTGGTAGATGAGTGGGTTAAAAACAGGTTTAAAAAAAAAGAGCTTTGATCCAGGCAGCTGGATCTTGTGTGGAATTTTTTGGCTTTCAGCTGAGAAATTTAGTGAAGCTCCACAGTGACGATAGGCTATTATTTGCACACTTTAGTGAACTGAAAATATTACTGTCATAAATCTGGTTAAATATGGCCCAACTGTGAATTTTCATTCAACATCTTCAAATAGTCAGAGAGAAAAAAAACACATTTGTTCACTTTTGAACCAATTCTGAATGTCTCATTGAATGTCCACTGAATGTCTTTTTAATGGAAAAATGCTCACTGGGTCCAGACAAACGAGCCACATTTTACTTACAAATCTAAAACTAACCAATTTATCAGAATGATTTCTGTCTATGGCTTTGCCCATTTACAGCTTACCAGGACTGATTCTGTAGGAGACACGTTTCAGCATTCAGAGAAAGAGGCAAAGCTGCTCACAACGAAAAGCATTTGGCAGATACACATCAAGAAAACAGTGATAAGATTGTTCACGTCTGTGTGGCAGCGTGCGCGCCTGTTTCTCAGCGTGCACACACACACATTTGTACGAGAGTATGAATGAGCATGCTTACATGGGAGAGTGCGTATACAGTATCTGTGTGCATGTGTGCAGCCACCCCTGCTTGCCATCTGTGTGTGTGTGTGTGTGTGTGTGTTGATAATGTGGTGATTGACTACAGGAGGGCCTGTAGTCAGAGTTGCTGTGGTAACCAGGAGATTGTGCTGGCTGCATTGAGGGAAGAGCAGCAGCAGCAATGGGTGCTTGTGTGGTGACCTTGGGGAGTCAGGATCTTCATTGTGTTCTGTACCATTGAGGTTTGTGCTCCGTCTCAACACGTCTCCTCACGTCTGTCTATCCAACAGCCTGTCTGTCTTCAGTTCAATGTTGTATGCAGTGTTTGTGCGGCGTAAAATTTCCCAAATATATCCAAACAACTCAGCAGGAGCTCTGAGTTATTTTGGAAAAATGCAACCTTTTACCAGAAGCAGAAATCCTCCCGAAAAACCCTCAAAAACAAAACATTAAAGAAAAACTCTTAACTTATCAATTCTAAATGAAGTGGAGCAATCAGGGCAGTATTACAGAGAGACAATGAACATGTGACTTGTTGTTGATGCCCTTGTTACACAAATACACTCTGAGAAAGAAAGATGCCAACTAGAACCATAACAGGTTCTTCAGCTTATCCCCTGAGAAAAAACATTTTTGGTTCCCTCTCTCTGGGGGTTCTATCCAGAACCTTCCAACCCTCTGGGTGCTAACAAGAACCCACCCAGGGGTTCTATCAGAAACCTTTTCATATTATTAGTGCTGTATTTAGAACCTATCCCGGGTGTTTTTTTAACCTAGAACCCACTCAGGGGGTTCTATCAAGAACCGTTTCATATTCCAAAGGCTTTATCTAGAACACACTCAGTGGGTTCTACCGAGATCCTTTGTATATCCTAAAGGTTTTATCTAGAACCCACCCAGGGTTTTTTTTCCTAGAATCTACTCAGAGGGTTCTACCGAGAACCTTTCATAATCAAAGGTTTTATCTAGAACACACTCAGGTGGTTCTAATGAGAACCTTTTTATATACTAAAGGTTTTGTCAAGAACCCAGTTAAGGCCTTTTACCGTGGATTTTTATTAATTTTAAGGGTTTTATCAAGAACACACTCGGGGTTCTAGCAAGAACATTTTTATATTCTTAGGGTGTTATCATGAACCCACCATGGAGGTTTTTATCTAGGACCCAGTTAAGGGCTTCTACCAAGGCTTTTTCTAAATTCTAAGGGTTTTATCTAGAACACACTTGGGGTTCTACCGAGAACATTTTCTATTCTATAAGGTTTTATCTAGAACCCCCCTGGGGGGAGGGGTTATCTAGAACCCAGTCAAAGGCTTCTATGGAAGATTTGTATAAATTCTAAGGGTTTTATCTAAAACACACTCAGGAGGTTCCATTGAGAACCTTTTTATATTCCAAGGATTTTTTTGTAGAACCCTAAAACCCACCCAGGATGTTCTATTGACAATGCCTTTATATTTTGGTACAAAGAACCCTTGATGAAAGAGTTCTTCAAGGATTTCAAAAATAATTTACGAACCCTTTCTTCCAAAAAGTGTTCTCTAGATGAAAATGATTCTCAATTGAATCCTTAGTCTAACAAAGAACCCTTGACAAATCCTTTTTTCAAAATAGGGTCCTTCAGAAGTAAATGTTCTAGGTAGAACCTCAGTCCTTCAGGAAGAACCCTTTTGGAACCCTTATATCTAAGAGTGCACATTAAGCATTAGTGGTGAGCACATATTTGTGATGCCTAAGCAGCTTTTCTGAGGAGATAAATGTCCTGCTCGACACTGAGCTCTGTTCGGAACATTGCATTTAAAATGAGAACCCGTATCTTCTGAACTTGTAAACACAGAAATTAAATATTTAAATCGACCCCACCTATGAAGAGAAACACTGAGACATCACCCTCTGCCGTTCTCGCAGGGTGTAGAAATGTCACCGTCTCTCTCTTGGATAAATAATTCACAGACAGACAGCCCAAGACTGTTGAGATGGCCCTCGGCTATCCTTCACATGACAATGTGACAAGGATGCACAAGCTGTTCCCTAAAGTTGCCAGGGAACCACTTTCCCCCCCTCTCCATCAGAGCTGAGCACAGAGGTGCAATGTGTTATGACAGTTACAAAAAACACACACCTATGAAAGATTGTCTTGGTTTGTACTTGGCACTGAATCAGCTCAGATGAAAATGGGATTTGCTGGTATTCTCACTGTGTTTAATGTAATTTACAGCCAACAAATGCAACAATTAATGAGTGAATAATGAAGTGTGGCTGTTTACTTTTCTGATGTAAGCACTCTCAGTTATTGTACTTCATCTGTATGTGGAGGGAGTGCTGCACAATGCACAACATCAGAAGAAAAAATATACCAGAGATTTGAATCAAAACCAGGCTCAATAAAAAACTGAACATTGCTGTGAGCTTATCAAATCCCATCTCATCTCGAGGAACATTTAGTTGTCGTTTTGGGGCTTTCAGGCATATCACACAGTCCTAATCAGCAGATGAGAACAAGAAAAGCTACAAAATACCCCTTGAGTTGAGAATGTTTTTTCAACCTCAGTTTTCAAGGTCAAGAATGAACTTTGAACTTTTAAATCTCTGGAAATCTGCCTTGAAATAGTACAAATGCATATATGATTGTTGATGAGTTTCTCATTAAGCATCCACAAAACTATGAGTGAAAATAAACATTCATAACTATTTTAAAACCTAGTCAAAAACAGCTAATTTTGCTGTTTAGACCATTTCTCGAGACTGTGCAGGCATGGTAAATCTTTTTTGATTGACATCTCCCTCAGGAGTACCAGCATGGAAGCTAAGTAATGTGCTGCTGTGGACCGCTGTGGACAGAGGCAGCAGCAAAACATATTTTCTTTAAAAAGTCCCACCTAGAAAAATCAATATCAGGTTAAGTGTATGCTATATTTAGAATATTTTCACAGCTTTACTTTGCTGTCAGGCAGCCTTTTCTGACGGGGAACTGAAGCTGCCATGTGTGCTGCCTTCGAAGCCACCAGACTTCTTTGACAAAATTTGTCATTTTATTTCACAGAACGCTGGTGTTGCTGGACGACCACTGCCTCAGTCGGTTAGTTTGTTTGTGTCATTGTATGACTTTGGTGTTTTAACAAGTTAGTTCAGTTCTGCTGTTATTTGCTGCTGATTGAGGCAGCAGTAGATCAGCAAATCTTGTGTTCTGCAAAGTGAAACTACAGTTTCTGTCAAAGCAGGTTGGAGCGATATGATGGCTTCAGTTCTTCCGTTGTTGAATTGGTTCAGATTCAAAGAGGCAGCTTAAACTGGAGCAGAGAGGTCTTCTTGAAGGTCAGGATAATTGTCTTAACATTTTGATAAAAAATGTCAGAGCATTATCACGCCCAGCTCCAGGGTGAAAACAAGGATTGCCCGCTTGCCTGGGGCAAGTAAATTGCCATGTCAGGCAAGTGTATCTGGCCCGACTGGGTAAGTGGTAAAAAGAAATTAACTATAAACTATTTTGATAATTAATCGTTACAGTGACTTTTCATGCTGTTTTCAGCCTCTCAACTATGGAAGTTTTCCTGCTTTTCTTCATTTATTACCAAATTTCTTTGGATTTTAGACTGACAAAAGAAGACATTTAAAGACATCACCTTGGACTTGGTGAAACAATGATGAATATTTGTCACTATTTTCTGACATTTTATAGACGCTGCAGCCCTAGATTAAACATGACAATTAATTTTAGTCTTTGTTGATATTTGATAACTGGTAATAAAGGAAACTATTTTTACAGGGGCAAACTCAATATCAGGAAAGTGTACAAAAACTTAATTGACAAAATTTTATATTTGGATTTAAAAAATTTATATTAATAAAGTTTTTAACTTTACTTTTTTGCTACTTTTTAGGTGCTTACTATTATGCACACAAGACCATAAATTGCATGGTTAGAAGACTACTGTGGATTTGGGTTTCCAGTGGCTTTAATGTAATGAGGATAAGAAGTCCTAGAGGATCTCAGAATCATGGAATCATTATCAAGTTGGCAGCTGAGCAAACTCATTCTGCTGATGAGGACCGTGTGATACTGCCAAAAGCCAGAAAAAGTACTAAATGGACCTTGAAGTGAATGTGTTTTGAAACCACTACAAATGTAATGTTTATCACAGGACATTACATTGTAGGGGATTACTCTGTCCATCCAGGGACCAAAATAGGTGCCAGCCACCAGCCAAATGCTGATAAAACATTCAAGTGGAGGGTAGATTTGCTTCACTCACCAGCCAAAAAAACAATGGTTCTTCATTGAACAGCAAAATTTGAACATTCACTTGCGATTTGGCCGGTGGACAAAAAAGTTATTATACCCTGTGTCCACCTGTTGTACTACACAGGCATCCAAAATGCCTCCGACCAGTTGTTGTAAAGCAGGTGTGAGTTAGATGGGTAGGTAGAGAGAGCTGAAAGGATACTTTTCCAGTCAGAGAGAACCAAATGCGTCATACCTGTTCAATAAAATGTGTATGGACTAATGATACTACTGCTGGTATATAAAAAAAAGTATGCTATATTTTTGCATTTAAGATTGTTCAATCTGCACCGATCAATATGTGCAATGTGAAAGCAGTCACTTGTAGTTACGACCTCTGGAGTTCTCCTCAGCTCTGCTGAGGTTTTGGTGTCTTTCAGCTCATTATTTTGGTTTTGTGGCTGGCAACTTCACTGTTTCAGGCTTTAGTTCGATCTCACAGCTCTCATCAGCATCACTTTCAGATGGAGCGGACAGCTGTTGCTGGTGAAAAAGCTCTGATAAACTTACTATACACTTCCTGCCCAGCACCAAACAAACAACTAGCTGGTAAACATTGAGCATTTAGCAGCTAGAGAGCCACATATTTACCTTAAATGGATAGTTTGGATTATTTGAAGTGGGGTTAGATGAGGTAGTTATTGATAGTCATTACCAATAGAGTATGTGTAGGAAGATAAGCAAAGTACTGCTGTGGACAGGTTCATTTTGCTACCTATAAAAATCAATATCAGTTCAAGCGTACGCCGTATTTAGAATATTTTCACTGCTTTACCTTGTTGACAGACAGTGGGAAACTGCCGTTATATAAGCCAAATATCACGCTCACCAAACAAAGCAGACTCCATTAGCAAAATCAGTAATTTTACCTTGGAGAATGTGGGAGTTGCTGATCTACCGTTGCCTCAATCAGTTAGTTCGTTTGTGTTACTGTGTGACTTCCATGTTTTAAAAGGTTAGTTTGGATTCACAAAAGTCACACAATAACACAAAAAAAATTGACAGTTTGAGGCAGACAGTCCTGTGTTCGGAGAGTTAAAGAGACTGTTTTTGCCAATGGAGTCTGGTTGAGCAAGAGAGAGTGATATTCGGCTTGTATAACGGCGGTTTCCTGTCAGAAAAGGCTGGCATGGCAAAGCGGTGAAAATACCCTAAATGTAGTGTACACTTAAACTGATACAGCTAAGCTTCAGTGCTTTTACTCCTCTCTGCTTCTCTAAACTGTTGCCGTCTCAAACTCCTTCTACTGTAGGTAATAAACTGACTAAGGATAAGTACCTCATGTAACCCCACTTCGAATAACCTGTACTTTCCCTTTAAGAGCTGGAGGAGAACAAAACTGAGCTAAAAGATAAAACATAACTCCAAATGAAAGCTAATGTTGCTCTGTGTGTGATGGTTGTGTGAATAGGCAACTGTTTGCTAACAAGTTCGCTATGGCAACATTAGCAGGTGATAAACTGTTAATGTACAGTTTGTAGTGCCCCCTCCATATGGGCAAAACAGTTAATTCAAATAAATCAATTAGTGCAGGTTGAAGCAAATGGGCAAATTCACAAGTCTAGATAAAAGTAGCAACAATTAATGCTCACTGTTCATGTTTTCGATAGTTGAAACTTCATCTCCTATTACACATTATTGTAGACAATCAGTAAACATTAAAACTGTTGTAGTTTTGAATGCCTTGCCAGGCACCAAAAGCATGACTAAATACTGAGACCACAAATCCACAGTTGTTTGTAGAGCCTTTACCAAAGCTTAAGAGTTTTAAAGAGGATTTTTGTCCAAACATTTCACCCACAAATCTAAAAAAAAAAGAGCACCCATTACCCTGATTATCCAGACAGGAAATATGGAGAGTAAATACACCTTCAGTTAGACTTCCCAGTAAGATTTAGGCAAATTGGTTGGAAAGCTGTCAATCAATAGGGTTCACAGGAGGGACGGGGGCTGGCTGCATGTTCTCGGATGGATTTTGTAACTGAAATCAATATCTGGGACCCGCAAATGAGGAGAGGCCTGCCTGATGAAAATTAAGCATGTGTGTTGTTAAAGCACGGATGAAGAAGGATGGAGCAGCTGCATGGAGGGAGGAATGGATTGATGAGCCCAGTGGACCAAATTTATGGAGTTGCAAGAGGGACCCGGCAACATGGGGGGCTCCTGGACACAAAAGTCAATAACATCCTGAAACCTATTGTATGTAGACGGGCTCGTCTTCCTCCTCCACACCTCACTTCTCAAGTGTGACTGATTCTATTGGTCTGACTCATGCCCACGGCTCATCTTGCCCGCCCCGAGGCCAAGCCGGGCAACATCGATTATCTATGCACTAGCACATATCCCCAAAACTCAGACCTCGGCATTATGTTTATCTCTGAAATAGGTTGCTGTTGTTTGGTCACCCTTTAAAAGACATGAAACGCTCCTAAAGATACTGGTAGGAGGAAATGTGTTTGACTGTGATAACTTGTTCTGTGGTTCCAGATTTAAATTTGTGAAGAAATAAAAGCATCTGTTTGATGCATTATTTGGGGGATACGGTTTGATGACACAGAGACTGAGGGCTGCCACCGAAGCAAGCAGTTTCAAATGATAAATTCCCTCAAAACATGAAAAATAACCCTCAGTCATGCCTGCTGCAAACGGCAAAAAAAACCCCAGATTCCTCAGCATCAAACTGTGTTTCAAACACCAGAAGAAATCTACTTAACTGAAAACAAATTTGGGTAATGAGGTGGGAGAGAGAAGCGTTTGGCTTTTACATTGTTCTCCAGGCGATGATGGAGTGTAATCAATGGGGCTGCAGTTTACCAATGAGGCCAACGCTAACTGTTTTCCATCACAGTGTCAGTGACTCTGTGTTGTAAAGCATTGCTAAATGAATCAAAAGTCTTCATTAGGTGCATATTGGTCTCCTGTGAGCCTAGGATTGTACACACATTGATTCAGCAGTCACTGACAGCAGAGGAGGGACCCCTTCAGACCAGATGGTGAACGTGGAGAACTGCTCGGTTTTTGCAAATCATCTCAGACAACATTATTCAACTTTTGATACTGTTTGGTGTGAAATTTACAACCATAATTTTCCACAGTGTCTATGTCTGTGGGTGAAATAGCGAGACAAAAAGAGAGAGGGACTAAATGTGATGGAGTGAGAAGAACAGATGCCATTTTGTCATAAATTTTAAATGCAAATATCACACCAACACTGGTGTTGTTAAGCCAGTTAATTTAGGAAAACTACAGGAATATTACAGCAATATTATGGAAAGAGGCTCCAAATGACCATTTTTTCATTACTGATTAATCTGTTGATCATTTTCTCAATTAATCAGTTAGTTGTTGCCCAGAAAATAATGAAAATGTTGCTCGCTGTTTTCCAAATCCCAAGACTACATCCTCAAATGTCTTGTTTTGCCCACAACCCAAAGATATTCAGTTTACTGTCACAGAGAACCAAAACAACCGAAACAAGAACACATCTACTTTTAAGAGGCTGAAACCTTTGTCTTGTCTCTAAAAAATTACTTAAAACGATTAATTGATAATCAAAATCATTGGCTATTAATTTAATATTTGACAACTAATCGATTACCGACTAATCATTGCAGTTCTATGTAACACCCAGTCCTATTAATGAATCTGTGAACTGCACCAGTCAGTTTAGGAAAACTACCGGAACAATACGGCAACACTACAAAGCAGGGCTGCAGCTAATGATTATTTTCATTACTGATTAATCTGTTAATCATTTTCTCAATTAACTGATTAGTGGTTCGGACCATAAAATGTCAAAAAATTGTGCAAAGTGTTTAATTCTACAGCTTAAGGTGACACTTGTCTTGCTTGTCCCACAACCTTCACATTTTAGAAGCTGAAATGAATGTGGAAATTTTGTCTTGAAAAATGATTTTTATCAAAATAGCTGGCCATTAATCTAATAGCTGACAACTAATCAATGGATCAACTAATTGTTGCAGCTCTGTTCTGGAGATATACTGTGACCTGAAATCCAGTTAAGCAAGATAATTCACTGTAAACTCAGTCTGAAGTGGAACACAACAACAGTCCATATAGAATATTACAGCGGCATTTATATGGTGAGAGGCTGCGAGCAGAGAGAGCGAGTTAATTGAACTAGTGAGGCGCAATACGGAGCACCAGCGTAGAGGAATGCTCCTTATGTACAGCCTGATGACTGCATGTGTTCAAAGCAAATTAATTACAAAGCGAGTTGATATCCATCCGCGCAACACAGAAAAGATGCTGACAGGTAATTACTAACACTTCACCTCCTGACTCAGACTAATAATTGAAAAAGCTGCATCCGTCCACCTCTAACAGCTGCACCAACCTGTTGGGAGGGGGTGTGGGGGGGTAAAAACAAAGACCTGAACTTTAGCGACACACTCACGGTGCTGAAATTGCGCGGGCCGCACAGCTCTCCCTGGTAGCGGCAGTACAGCAGCATCTCCTCCAGCTGGTGTCCCAGCCGGTCCAGCAGCTGCCTCATGGACGGCTGGGACTCCCGCGGAGGAGGAAGAAAGTGGTTAAAGTCCAAAATCCGAGACAGCGGGGACCAGGGCGGCTCTCCCCCTGCGCTTCCTCCTGCACCGTCGCCCCTGAGAGGGGTGAGCGCCTCCCTGGCAGCGGGAGACACCTGCCAGTTCCTCCCAAAAAGTCCAAGCCACCTCCCCGCGCTAAATATGTCCGTCTTCTTCATGCGCCGCGGCAGCAGCAGGTTCTGGTTGCAGATGGTGACGGCGGGGAAGACGAGCCGCTTGGCGTACACCATGTGCGCCTTGGTGTAGACGGGCGAGGAGAGCAGGTAGCGCACTCTGTTAGAGGACCAGGTGAAGAGCAGAGCCAGAGCCGCCAGGAAAGCCAGCAGCCACGCAACTCTCCGCGGGTACGAGCCGCTGATGAAGATGTGCCTCAAGCCATGCAGGGTGGTGTGTTTCAAGAAGAGCCTCCCGGCTTCGGCGAGGGAGCCCGGTCTCTGTTTAGATCCAGAGGAGTCGCACTGGCACATTTTGGAGGAAAGCTGCCTGTGCGCGCTTTCAACATCGGTCCCGTTGTGGTCCCAGTGACTGAGCCTGAAGTCGCCTCTGCTCTGCGCTCTCAGATGGCTGCTGCTCGTCTGAGACTTTGGAGAGAAAGACTGAGAGGGAGGGAGTGAAGCGCACACAGCTCCTCTCAGGCTCTGAGCAGCAGCTTGTGGCGGTGATGGGGGAGTATTTTGTCAGGCGCACAGCGCTCCCTGAGCCTGTCCGGGGGGGACGAGAAGTTACTCGGAATGATTTAATGCGCCGCTGTGCAGCAACAGGAGTCCAGGGGATTATTTCATCAAAATTACAAGCAGTTAGTCTCTGAAAATCTGAGGACATACTCAAGAGACGCTGGATTTAGTTACACGGTCATTTTGTAATTACATGTTCTTTCTGTTTGCCTCTCTATCTTCATTCTTACTTTTCCATCTCCCTCCATCCTCACTCTTTCACTCCTTACACACTAAGAATATCTCCAGTGCTGCTCGCTGAATGAAATCATTGGCCTGAGAAGCCACAGCAACGTTTTTATTCTTTTTCAGGGGCGTTTCTAGAGAGGTCAGGGCTGGGGGGGGGGACAAAATTTGATTAGACACTCCAGGTTTAACCCCGTTATCCTCAAGTATAATCGGCTGTATGTCCAGTGACAGAAGCTACTATCTTAGTTTGAACCACAGCCACATTCAGAGGTGAGTTGAACACCCTGTTGTGTACACAAGCACACTGCACTGCAGTGTTTATGGTGATTAGGTAACACCTGTGACACACCCAACAAATGAGAGAAAACATACTTCAAAGCATTTGCAGAGCATTTCGCACAGTTTTGAGGAAACATGTCGTTTAACCCGGAAATCGTATCAAAACTGTGCACGCCATTTTCAGACTGAATGTGCCCCAACTGTTTAACAAGTATGGTTAAATGTGTATTATTGTCTTTTGTTTGTAGCCTGTTTAAAAATTTTACAAGGTTAGTTTACTTTATGGACCATTTTACAACACAGGAATGTACAATGAGATGTTAGTTGTAGTTCCCTTAATGCTACTCACATAAAACAATAACCACTGAAAAGAATATGTGCAGCAAATGGGTGAATAAATAATAAATCATGGAAATAAAAACATTTTTCATTGGGGAATTTAGGAGCCTTGCAGCCTGGGGAAAGAGGCACAATTGAAGTATTATTTCTTTTGGAAGACTTAAAGGAACAGTTCGCCCCCGAATCAAAAATAAAAATTTTTCCCTGGCCTGGAGGGCTATTTATTCATCTAGATTATTTTGGTGTGAGTTTTGGAGTTATCAGCTGTAGAGATGTCTGCCTTCTCTCAAATGTAATGGGAATAAATGGCACTCCACTTACAGGGCTCAAAGCACAAAGACAAACAAAAAAAAAAAAACATTTAAAAAAAAGACAACACTACAGGCCAGGTGGAAAATATGTATTTTTGATTTTTGGGGCAATTGGAAGGTCTATTTATCTTTTATCAAATAAACACTTCAAGCAACATGCCACACCTGCATAAGTCAGTGCCTCAGCTGGGCCACCCCAGTCAACAAAGTCACACACACACACATATGTTGTCAAGTTAAAAGATAATTTTACAAGTCAAGAAAGTTGCAGTTTGTTGACAGGTTTGTTGTAGTTGAGTTTTATGTGAAATCACTCAGTGAACTACATCTCTTGTTTTGCACAATATACATCATCAACACCAACATCGCTTGTTCCTTGCCACATTATCTGACCTGAAATGTTTTATCTGGAGACTCTGTCGGGAAGAGAAAGAACAAGCAAGAGTTGTCGCTTGGGTGACTGCATCCTGGGATGAAAACGCACAGGCACTGCAGCTTCAGCAGCTAATGTTAGCTTTTGGAGGGAGAAAGTCATGACTTGCACAACCACTGGGTGTGTAGTCTTTTCTAATTATGGATCTTCACAGTCTTATACTTCAACATTTCAACAAACTGTAGCTTTCTTTACTTGTCAAATTATCTTTTAAATTGACAGACATAAGCGTAATTTGCGACACAATTCAAACAGGATAAAAAAAATTTCCAAGTTCCAATGGCGGTCCACCAGAAGGGGAAGGACTTTGCCTAATGTTTCAAGTCAAGAAAGACAGCGTTTGTCATAAAACTGTTGAAGTATAAGACTGTGAAAATACATAATTAGAAAGACTACATACTCAGAAGTTGCATAAGTCATGGCACGCATTTTCCCTCCAAAATATTACCTGCTGAAGCTACGATGCCTGTGTGTTTTTGTACCGTTATGTAGTCACACAACAGTGGGTCTTATCATTCTTTCACTTCCTGGCTGATAAAAGGACAAGGACAAGGACTGGATAAAACACTTCAGGTATGTTACAAGGGCCAGTGATGTTGGTGTTGACAACATATTTTGTGCAAGACAAGAGATGTAGAGTGGTTTCACAAAAAATCAACCCAAATTTTGACAAACCCATGACAAATTGCAACTTTCTTGTCTTGTAAAATTATCTTTTAACTGACAAACATCATGTTTGTAATTTGTGACACAATTCAAATTGGAACAAAAAATGATTTGTCTCTCACGTTGACTAACGTTCATATTTTTTCTCAAGTAAGGTCCCATGGGGCAGACAGGAAGGGGCGTGACTTCGCCTCTCTATATCCTCAGTGCTGCTTCCTGAATGAAATCATTGGCCTCAGAAACTACAGAACATTTGTCTTCCTTTTCAAGCCTGTCACGCACACACACACACCTATAGGCTTACACCACACACACACACACACACACCAAACACCACACGCATGCTCGGTAATCCTCCTGGCTTACAATTTGTATTCTTCTTCAAAATTGAGCACTACACTATAGAAGGTAATGCTGTAGAGAGTGTAGTGTCTTTCATTACTGTTTCACCAGTTGAATTTTAAATATTCCCGGAGAAAAACGTTCACGTTTTGAGTGCTTAACATTTTGGTGACACTCAGGTATGAGCAAACTGGTTGACATTCCCGACTGTCAATCCTCTGATGTGTTTCAGAGGAAGATGTGAAGTGTTAGGGAGAAAACAAAAAGGTCAAGATGCTGCTGCTTAATTAATGCAAATCGTGTTGCACGTCTTTAAAGCATCTCCCGAAGTCTTGAAGAGCCCAACTCAGATTTAATGGGTTTTTTGACCCTGTGGTGCCCCAGTTTGGCTGTGATGAGGAGAAACCTGTTTCAGGCAGGCGACAGAGGGCTTGAATGCACCATTGACGAAGCGTTTTGCGAACACCATCTCTCTCTCGGGGGGGCTGGTTAAGTGGTGGTTCATGCTTGGTTGGTCATCATCACACAGTGTTCCAATCCAGAGTGAAAGCTGGACACCATGCAGGCCCGATTCTCACTCTCTGCTCCTACTTTTGGGCACTGTGTGTATGTGTGTTTCTGTAGTTTATTGCGTGACTGAGGTAAAAGAGGTGAGAAGGTAATGGTGTGAATGAGAGAAGAAAGAGAAGCATGAATGAGGTTCACTTAGCGAATCAATTTTTCTTGACTTGTCTCTCTCCCTTTTAGAGGAAAAATCTGGTTTCTTGAGAATTGCTGAGATCTAGAAACAGTAACATCACAGAAACATCGCACGGGCTGAAAAAAAGCCAACAGTTTAGTAAGATTATATAAACCACTTTGTACGCAAATGTCAGTAATAATCTCTTATGGCACCTTGAAAATTGTGCACGCTCAGTCTGTAAAGTGCTTGGATGGTAAAATGTGATGGACTTGTCATCTTTTTCTTCTCTATCAAATGAATTGGGCAATCAAGAGGATAAGCTTGGATTACCAACCAGGCAAACAGGGAAAATCTGGACAACTTTCTGCAGTTGACCAGTAGCAAGCCCTCTTGAGAGCGCTGACCTTGTATTTAACCTCCTCTGCCAGCATAAAAATGGTTTCTATTATGAGACAATGAGAGTCGATGGTACAAAGAGACCAATTGAATAAACTGTGCAAATTAATTGTTCAGTTAGCCACTGTGCTAATGAGCTTGCTAACGGTCAGGGGAGCTTTATATTCCCTCTTCAATAAATTTTTATTGAACTGAACTGAAATGATGTACAGTGGTCAACAAAATGTTATGTTAACACAAACAGCAGGGAAGAAACAGAGAGAAGCTCCAGGGGCTATTGTTAGCTCACCAGTGGTTCACCAACTGGCCCCCTGACTATAGTCACTACATCAACAAGCTGCTAGAACCAAATATTTCACACAGGCACACAGATAAATTCTGACATACCATATATTTTTGTTTCTGAATATGCACCACACTGCACAATATGAACTGACATGATCAGGGCAGTAAGGAGGGTCCTGCTGTATTACCTGATCTTGAGATAAGTGATTTGTCCCAGTGTTTTAAAACCTTCTCAGTTTTGTCCTTTTATACAGTAAATTGCCATATTCCAGAGGTAATTTATGTTCAATCAAATTACCACACACTGGGACCAGTTAGTATTCCAGCACAGAAAAACTGCAAATATTGCACTGAGAGATAAGTCATTAGTTTAATTATGCACTGGAGCCCACTGGTTGGTTAATCCGGCTGTTCCTGGAGGTTCATTTAAAACTTGTCTGAACGTCTGACCGCCTGTGTTTCTTGCTCCATCAGGCTGCTTTTAGCAGTTGCAAATGCAACAAAAAACAACAAGCCCCCCTCCTAAAAAATAGATTCAAGTTGCCATAAAATTATATATCTGTGTATATATTTATAAGTTTGTGTCTACCAGTTTTTGTAAACCGGAACCTGCTATATACACAGCACTAGGGCTGACAACATCTGGCGGTTGGTCAGTTGGTTGGTCAATATGCTCTTGGTCGACCAAATTCTCATTGATTACTTTCATGAGCAGAAAAGTGCTTCTTAATGCATTATTTTCAGGGGCAGGAGGCACGTGCAGACCTTAGGTACTTTATTTTTGAGTTTAAATTCAGCTGCAAATGCCATGTACCAAGTATCAGTACAAATCACTACATCTACCTCCAGACTCACAGCACAGAAGAGCTGAATGGATTAAGTTTATTTTTGATGACAATGCATGTGTGGATTTTACTCCACTGACTGCTTGCTTAACGAGGGCTGGAAAGGGTTTAAGCTTAATGTTCGATCGATAGTGGCTGGCTGTGATCTGACTTCAAACTTTAAAGTTTTGCCACATTTTATGTTGTTTTAGTGTTTATTTTGTAAGGTATCCTGTTGTACTAAAGTTGTATTATTGAGGGGCGGCCAAGAGAAGCTGTTTGAACACACACCTCATTTGATGCCAACTAAATAACAAGAGTAGTCAGTTGGATGCAGGTAGCAGTTTTGTCATGTTGTTTTGGTGGAAGTTTATACTACAACACTATCTCAGCCCAGCTAATGTTAACTTTATTATCATATGGAAGCTAGATCTGCTCTGTGATCCTTGCTGTTGTGTGTGCATTTGTGTTGCTGCTGTATGTAAATTGACTTGATAGACATGCCATGAAGGTAATAATATAGGTATGTGTGATAAAGAAATGGTCGAACTGCAGGAATTTGTGTGCTTGACAACATTGTCTAACTTTGATTAGTGCCCATTTAGGCTACCAGGTAGAGTGCAGTCAGAGCACTGTGGCTAAGTTAGTTAATCCAGAGATAATATGCAGGTTATTTTCCCCCATCGATCAACTGATTTGTTGTGGAGTAGTTAAAGTTTGAGTCGAACGATATTTTCTTTCTTTAGTTAACTGTAGCTGTAATGGCAACAACAGTGTGGCTAAGGTTGAAAAAAGATTGTGAAAAGATTGTGTTTAACTACTTGGTTAAAGCTGGGGAAAGATTGTGGTGGCAAACATAATTGCAGGTCTGTGATGGTATGCTAACTCTGGTCTCCTGAAGGACTATTGTATGCTCATCCACCAGCTCTCCACACTCCTAATTTTCTGTCTCGGCACATAAAGGTCACACTGCTTCCTACATTGGTGCAGTTCTGGGATACTGTGCTGCCTTTTTGTCCAGCTGATACCTCTCCCACCCACAGACTACATGATAGCACACACAGGGTGTACATGATAGGACAGCCAAGCACTACTAGGAGCAGAATGAGATCAGGCAACCATCAGCAGTTTAATCTCTCTCCATGTTTCTAGGCTCATAGAGGATGCAGCCTCCTTACTCATGCTTTTCACTCTCATTCTCTCACTGCTGATGTACTGTAACACACGTCATAATGTCCCTTCTGAGGACAATCAAGTCTCCTGCCTGGGTGATTACTCATGTTTTAACGAGTGAGGGTGTCATGGGGAATGGTTTCTCAACTGTGGGCCCATGATGGCCTCACTGTGAGATACCATGATCACACATAGCAGTTGTGTTTCATGTACAGAACGCTGCATACCTGTGAGCATCACAGTAAGAAAGTGAGAGAACACCAGACACAAAGAAAAAATGAAATCTTTTTTCTGATCCATTGCAAAAAAGAGATTAAAGCTGGGTTCACAGGGTTAAAGGTCTGGTTCCTAAATCATACCAATGCGAGGATGATACATTGTTTCAATTTTCAAGAACTGAATTTCCTAGAAACTGTAAACACAAGCTACATGGTGGACATTGTTTGATTATTAGTCTTACAGTCGCCGTGTAAAGAGACAACAATCGGCCCAATTTCTACCTGGATATTACCTGGACATCATGGAGCACTGTCAGGAAGGGCTGAGGCGATTCTGCAGCATAATCAACATCACTGATTATGTAAATGCACCGATTTGCACAGTCTGCGTCATGCATTACAAAGAACAGCTGCTGCAATTTACCTAGAGAACAAGTCGCAGCTAACACACCTCGCCCGCGATCATCTAAGGTGTGAGTATTTTAGACAGAGACGCAACAGAATGCTTCTCTATAAGCTCCACAAATTGGAAATGGCTTATATCACAGCAGATCTTCTCTGCATGAACCCTTGAAGTGAAAGCAACGGAGGCTTCATCAAGCAACAGCAGCGAGACAGCAGTGTCCTGCTTACTTCTTGTCTCCACCCAAGCCTGAAATATTAGGATTATCAACAGGCGGAACATATTTCTGTTAGTAGTAGTCACTTAAAATTCATTTATTTAATGTTTCTTCATTCACCCCCTTGTTAAAAATAATTTCTGCACCGCTGTTGTTAATATAACATTACTCCATGCATCATCTAATGTTGTTATTCAGCCATTTTATATTTTTTCTGTTTACTTTAATGGTCATATATGAGTGAGAAAATGTCGACAACTAAAGTTATAGACTGTTGTTACAGTCTGTAAATCATTTCAATTATTTTCCTTGCGCCAAAATACATTTGCCAGTGATTATCTCAACTTGCATATTACTCAAGTGATTAAATAAACCCATGCCATGACCATTTTAAGTTTTAGGGCAAGTACTTACGAAAAAATACAGATTTTCCAGTTCAGGAAAAGGGTTGACATGGTGATTAAATTAATACGTGTCACAGCAAACATGAATTTGAGGCCCAGTATTTTTCTTATTAGGCATCTGATAAATAAGGGTCCATTAAATAGGGAAGAAATTAGATTAATATTAAAATATGCTACTATTATCATTATTCTAATGTGCCATTTGTGCCATTTATGTTTATTTTTCAGGATTATGATGGAATAAAATATTGAAATAAATTTAAAGTAAAGTATTAAAAGTAAATTATTTGTTGTATTAATCAAGTAATAAAAAAAATATTTTTTTAGAAAAATCAATAAATTAGTCATTAATCAGCTACCAGAAAAAAATAATAGTTGATTCATTGTTTAAAAAATGAACGTTAGGTGCAGCCCTACTGTCAGGTTTTGTTCATTGATCTGTCTCCTGACAGTGGGTATTAAATTATTTAATAATGCAGACATTTCTCACTTTGCTGTGAGTCCAGGTTTGTTCCCTGCCAGTCAAGATTTTGGATGCAAATGCGCTATTCGTTCACCAGTCACCAAAACAGGAAGAGAAATATGTTTTAACCAATGAAATGACACCTCTGTGGCTGGTTCAAATGGAATGAACTTTCAAGAGTTCACTTGATAGCTGTCTGAGACCATCCCTTTAGGGGCGGACCAAGGAGCCGTTAATTGGCCTGCAAAAGAGTTCAATTCCGGCGTTAACACCAACACAAACAAACTGCACCAAGGTGGTAAACGCTCTGGGGTTCAGCTCATCCAAACTAAACAAGGCATAAACATTGCTGTGTGTATACATTATTTTTTAATTTATTACGATAAATTAAAAATCTTGGTGGATGATGGATCAAAATTCACCACAGATCGATGTTGACACTTTTGGCATTTAGCAGCATTTGTTCTACCCCGTTTCCCGTTCAGTCAGCTCATCAAGAGTGAGACATATCGGAGGAGAGGCCCTCTGCAACAAGCTAATCCGTCTGGGTGAAGGGATAATGATATACTGCCTTGACAGAGAAACACAATCCCATAGCAAGTGTAACAACAACAGAATAACAAGCGCATGCTGCTCTGAAAACTCCGGTTAAAGAGTGTCACTAATGAACACATTATGAAAGCAAAATGGGATATTTGTTAGGGGACCTTGGGCATATATCTTCAGTCTGCTAATACCTAAGCATCTGAGACGTAAATAAAAATTGTGTTTGATTGACCAACCCCTAAAATAAACTGTGAATCTACTAATGGATAAAGGGGACACACTGTTTCAAACACACCTTTGGCTGATTTGTTCAAGAGTGATAAAGAGCAATAAAAAAGAAATCCCATAAAAAAAGTTGTTTCCTTGATTACTACTTGGCAGAAAAATGCAGACTTTGGCTAAAAGACTATTGATTTTTCAATGTTGTGTATACTCCCACAGCAGAACTTTTGAGTCTATAAAATGCAGCTTACTTATTTCTTCAAAGATGAAACAGTTCTGGCATCCTAAGACTGGTGCCTTGAAAGGAAAAACACACACATATGGCATTACTATAATCATATAATCACAGCCCAATCTTAATTTTAGAGTGTGAATCTGTCTCTTGCAAAGTCATTCCAATGATGTTATTGAGACAAATCCTGAGCTGTTAAACATAAAGCTGATGGCCTCCTTCATTAACACACTGTCAGTGTGCAGGGTAAATTCATGGACACATTTTGGCGTTCAGACCTGTCAGCAGCATCACAAGGAAACAAAAAGGGATGTAATTACAGAAACATTCTCAGTCCACAAATGTCAGTATCCATTGCAAACTGATGTCATGAATTTCCATCGCAGGCTATTAAACACCACAGAGTATTAGTTGCTTGATGGGTGGGAACTCATGTGAATAAGAGTAATCAGTTGATAGCTGTTTTTTTTCAGTGGATTTTGGCTTTGACAGTTCCTCTAAATGAGAAAAAGACTTCAATTTCAATCAGTGGAGCCAGTCAGGCAGTGAATGCTTAAGAGCCGACTGAGGATGAATGAAAAAGCACCGACAAGCACAGAAATTTAATGGCTGCCACTTGACGTCATATCTTATCAGTCATTTGAGAAAGCCAGTCAGGATTACACCTTTTGGCATGCTGTGTGTGCCATGCTCAGGGCAGAATTACATGCTGTATTTGATCTTTTTCAACTGCCACCTTTAGTATTCAAACGTGTGGTGCAAATTTGAAGTTGACACACATCACAGACCTACCTGCTGGATAGATCTGACCTTTGATGTATTTATATATACAATAGCTACACACACATCTCCTTTAAGTGTTCTTTTTTCCTCTTTTTGCTCCTCCTTTTCTGTGTTTTTTCACAAGACTATTTTCCACCTTTTCAAAGGTCTTCAGGAGAGATTGAGTAGATGAAGGTAGAAGAAGGTCTTCGAGTAGATGTGTTGGGAATAATATATTGATTAAAAAATATATACTGTCATGTACTTGCACTCTTCATACAGGTGCTTTCTACTTTGCACATGCACGTACACCCACATATGTAAAAAGGTTATTTTGGAGTGTTTGTTTTTCTGCAGAGACTGTGTTTTCATACTGTCGGTGTAGTATGTGTGTGTCCTTATGTAGATTACTGTGGGTGCTTTGGTGCATCGATGTATCTATGTATATTTATATTCAATGATTCTGCATGTGAATAAATCTATATATACTGGGAGAATACATGCAGTATATCTATGTATTATAGCTATTTTTATTATTCTTAGGTTTTGGACACTGGGTTGTGGAGTTGAGACGGTTTGGGAAATGGACAAGAGAAAGAATGCACAGTTGAGGTTATAGCATACAATCTGTAACAGTAATACAGTCCATCAGTAAGCTTATGTGGTATATTCAAGTTAACTGTTTTGCATCTACCTGTGGCTATACTCTGATAAAACCCAATAAAGAAATACCTCCATAAAACTAGAATTATCACCTTGCACTTGTATGCCTCTGCCAACCAAAAAACATCTGGTCACACAAAAAGTATAATTTTCTATTAATTAATAAAGGTAATTTTAGAATAACCTGAATACAGTGTGAATTCTAAAAGTCACTGAACACTATCTGGTTTTGCTGCAAGACAAATTTCAGGCAGGACAATAAAGACTGAACTGAAGTCTTGAATAAGTGCTTTATTTTTATGGCCTTGGTACTTTGGATACCAGCAAATGTTGGTATTGTATTGTATAAAACATGTAGTATTGAAAAGTACTGAAGTATCTGTTCTTTTGACAACCTTAATTAACCTTAATGCAGTGCAGTGACAGATGTTTCGTGGAGGAGACGAGCATCTGTCTGTCACCGAGAGACTCCAGTCTGCAGTGTACAAACCACAGAACTGTACAGTAACATCAGGATTCCTGATCAAAAAAAGTTTTTATATCAAATTGACACCTCACATATACGCTCCCCTTCCCTCCTCTCTGATGCCTTTCTCTCCTCCCTCACAATTATGATTTGTCAGCATGGAGTCAGTAAGTATGTAAAAGTACTTGGAGTAAAACAGAAGTGTACGGTGACATTATGATTCAAGATCGTGAAACGTTTTTATATCATGTCGACACATCTGTCCATATTCACACGCTTTCTCCCTCTCCCTCACTAGAATCATACATGTATAGTGATGACTTCCATTTTGGCTAAAATACACTTAATTTTTATTAAATTCTTTGTTTCAGGGCGGACGTTTAGCTCAGTTGGTAGAGCTCTGACCCATGTGTGGAGGCTGTTGGTCCTCTGCAGCGGCCGCTGGTTCGATTCCCGCCTTCGCCCTTTGCTGCGTGTCATTCCCTCTCTCTCTGCCCCCTTTCCTGTCTTTCTCTGGCTGTCCTATCAAATAAAGGCAAAAATGCCAAAAAAAAAAACTTAAAAAAAAAAAAAAATTCTTTGTTTCAGCAAGGGACAACATATGTAGGGTCATGTTAATGTTGCCAGAACTTTGTAAATCTCTGGCCAAAAACATGGGTCATAGTGACCTCTGACCACCAAATTCTAATCCCTGAGCCCAAGTAGACATTTGTGACAGATGTAATGAAATTCCGTCAAAGTGTTACTGAGATATCGAGTTCACAAGAACGGAACGAGCTTGACCACCAAAGTTGAACCAGTTTATCCAGTCCAAGTTGACGTTTGTGCCAAGCTTGAAGAAATTCCATCAAAACGTTCTCAAGATATTGCAGTTCCAGAGATTTGGACGGATTGGGCGGATGGACGGCTGTAGCAGAGGCATAAAGAGCCGCTAGATGAGTCTGTGGAACGGAATTACAGCTACTGAGATCATAAATCAGTGAAAATGTGGATTTCATTAATAATTTACCTGAAAAGGGTGTGACATGAATCTCCTCTCTGTTGTATGAGGACGCTGAGGGGTAAATAAGGTCCTCATTGCTCTGTGTGTCTGACTGCATGCGCTGATGGTAGGGGTTTGTTTGTGAGAGCTCTGGGATGTTGAGGCACTCTGCAGTTAATCAAACTGTCATTCTGGGTCCGGATCGGGTGGGGCTGGCTAGGCTGGACCTTGACATGTGTAGAGTCAAACTACATGGCACCAGGCGAACACTCAGCACTCTCCTAACCTCTCTCCTCACCACTATCTCTTAAATCCTACAAACTCTACCTCTATCATTACCTCCCTTCACTGTGTTTACCCTCAATACTTACAGTACAGTCCCCCCGTCTGTTTGGCTGGCTGGGTATAAACACAATACACCTCCCCTCTTTCTGCCAATTCTCCGCTGTGTGTCTGTTTTTTAAGTCAGCCCCCCTCACACACACACACACCTTTGTTCTCTACTCTGCCTCCCTCTTTCCTTCTCTCTCTCTCTGTGATCTCCGTATTCTCTCTGCTTCTCTTGGTTGCTGCTGTCTCTTCCCTGTCACCCGCTGGGAATGTTTGGCGCCAAAGCATCCACAAGGGAGCAGGCAAAGAGAGATGGAGGGAGGGAGGGAGGGAGGTGGCGAAGGACAGAGCACAGGAAGAGAAACGAGGTGGAGGCACGGGGAGCAGCAGCAGCAGTCAGGGTCCTGTAGCTGCGGGGGCTGACAGAGGAGCAGGTGGTGATTTACACCAACAATTTTGAGGATAATTGTGAACATGATCTGCTGCGAGGGACACAAGTGTCACAAAGGCCACTTTCCCAAACGCCTCTTAATCTCCTGGCCTATAAGGTTGAATTAAATACTGCGTCAGGTAAGTGCTGCTCTACTGTAAAAACAATGTGAGTGGGGAGAGTCAGTGAAAAAAGCTTGTGAGCACAGAGAGTTTTAGGTAGTGGCACTGAAAGAAAGCTGAATATTGTGTCAAGTTGTCAACAGCAAAGTATTAAGAGCCACATTGTGTAAATGCTGTGAATACATGTCCTTGGATTATTTTTTTTTTACTATAATAATTTACTCCCACTGCTCTGTGTACATAATAGTCCAATTATGGACTATTATGCTTAACTGTTGCAAACAACATACAGCCTTTTAATAATTAAATACTTACCTATAGCTCATATTGTGAAAGGATAATGTCCATTGGCAAAGTCTGTTTTCTTCTCTGGTTAAAGGGGCACTTATCATGAGGAGTACTCTTGTAAAGATAGTTGTATAATCTCTTCTATGGTTATGGAGGAGCTTCAGGGAACTGGTGTTTTTGGAGCAGGATCCATACAGTACATGAGAGGGGCATTTGCATTTGCCCCTGTCTTGAGAAGGACCATGCCCCCCATTTGGGTGAAAACGACAAAGTAAAAGTGTTGGCGCCAAATTGAAAACACTAGTGACACCATAAGCTGATTTTCTTTTCTTTCACAAAGAGTGAAGGTCAATAAAAGAAGAGATCTGTGGCAGATACTCATCACCAAGCCCACATGGAATCTGCGCCCACAGAAATCTGACAAAACCTCAGCAGATTTTCCCCACAGATTTTAACTGAGTAGTAACCAGTTACAGGACAGGACAATCATCAGCCTCTATTCCTTGAGGTTTTTTTTCTATATAATGACGCTGATTGTTGATCACACTGACATAACACAGTTGTTTGCCTTATTGGCCATCGGATTTGAGCTCCTAATAGCTACAAAGCAATACAGTATTCTTATTTTATGCTATTCAATTGGCCAAACTGTGCTGCTCTCATCTATATCATATCTATCATACCATACCATATCTATCTAGACTAAAATTTCTAAATTTCTAAAATTCTAAACTTTATAGAAGTGCAAAATGTCTGGAGCACCCCAAAACTTTAGCACTTATACAATAGAATAATAAATAGTGTTGATTTATTGTTATTATTCCTAAAGGTGTTATAAATCCCTCACATTTTATCAGATTATTTAATATAATGTTCAATTAAGTTTTTTAAATTAAATGTTTATTTTTAAGGCCTGATGCTACAAATGCAGTTTCAGAGACTTTTCCTCCCTGACTAGAGTGAAACAAAAACAGACTACCAGCATATTTTTTGCCACAAAAAATGGTCATATTCGACAACACAAACCTATTGGACATGGGTGCACTCAGCATAAAAATACTAAAATTAGTACAAGTCTTAAAAAGCCCATGTTGACCCATTTTACAGTGACTGTATATTGGAGGAGCTATAGGGTGGTTTTAGGCACAGTGTGAAGCCTTTGAGCTTTTTGTAAACTAGCGTGTAAAGCACTGCCATGGGAATCATATTGCTGCGTTGCAGACCCTTCAGAAAATAAACTACAGTAGAACAGATGTTTAAGAACTGTGAATAGCTGGCATAAATTCAGCGGATAAGACGCTCTGTTAACCTAACATCACTGTGCTCTGGACGGGATGGTCTCAAAAGCCTCTTTTTTCATGGCGTGAAGGACGAGTGTGGCAGCACCACCATGTATGACATCAATGCATTAATCTGAAAATGGATTCAGGAGTCTTACTGTATGAGTACTGTGGCTACATGGAGCAGATTTATATTTACAGCCCAGGGGCCAGTAAGAGTATCCCTGCCTGCACGGGGAAACACAGGATGACACAGCTAATTCATCTTGGCAGCATCATGACAGCTGGGCTGGGGAGAGTTTGGGAAAGGGGAAATGGTTCTGATGAATGACTTTCAGAGTACGGCCGCTAGCTATAGCAAACAGTCTCCCAAGTCCCCACGGGCCTGATGCCTCCTATTTGCCGCTGAGGGAGAAATGAATGAATGGCCCTTTGTGAAATAAATGGTCCCTTTCTGTTTGACATTTACAAATGAATCCTTCTTGTAAAACTAAATCCATCCATTTGTTTTATTAGTGGAGGTGAACTTCCTCTGCTAGCGCTCAAAATTGTGCGGTTGTCATAATCCCACACAGCAGTGGTGATTTAAGAAATTCATAAATGTGGTGGCCAAGGCTGTTTTGAAAGGGTTGAAAGGGATGTGTACAGTTATGCATTTGAGCTACATCACTCAAAAAAAAAAAAAAAAAGATTTAAACAATACATGATATCAATCTCATGTCTGTGCAAGAAATATGGAGCAGGAGTCAAATGTTTCATTGGCAGAGTTCCTCACTGGAGCTATTTCTTGGTGAACAACAGCCAGGTGCAGCGACTGTGTGCAGCTTCCTGAAGTCTTGCTGTCACAGTGAGGTTGTCAAGTCACGTCAAGTCTCATTTTATTTCGAATAAAATTAGAAATCTCAATTTGCCTCAGGGGGCTTTACAATCTGTAAAACGAACGACACCCTCTGTCCTCAGACCTGTGAGTACCAGATTTGACACCTATACCAAAACTCGTGCAGCGCTCAGCACAGAGCTAAAGCACTGTTTGTACAGTTATAACTCGAACAAGTAAAATCATGAGTTGCATTTTTGAAATTTCTAGATCGAACAAAGTAGATACAGTTTGTTGCTATATGTGCTTGTAGGTGTATTCCTGAACTTTGGCAGAGCAAGGCGGCTCTACACGCTCACTCACAAGTTGTGTAGGGAGTGTGTGATGAGAGGATGAAGCAGAACTATCCTTCTTGTCACAATGAGAGAAAGAAAAGACCATTCAAGTAAACTGCGGTAACCGTAATCAGATACACCTAAAAGTTTGATGTCAGCAGTAATGATAAGTTGGTGGTTTAGCTTGCAGTGCATCTCTTTCTAGTCATTTTGCAGGGCAGGTCATCTCTTTGTCTGTCAGTGTCTTACTCGCTTGTCAGCCACTTCCAGGGATGGTCTGTGGCTTTGTGCCTGATAATATGAGAGTGAAATACAACTATTCATTATCGCAAACAGTGTTTATAAACTGCAGCTCGGGAAATATGACTGTGTCACATGTTTCTAGCAGGAACCTCTGTGGGGACCAGTCCAGACAACACATGGGCATGATGGCACTCCTCATGGGCGCACATCATTTTAAAACAAGACGACCATTATCTACTATAGTCTGTCAGGTTTAGTTACAACTCTGGACTAATGCAAGATGTAGCAATGGATTGACATTGACTATTGATTAAATATTGAATTAAAAATGTTGATTAGCTGGGCATACTGGGCAATATGGAAGCACATTTGTCAGTCACTATTTTGACACATAAAGTTGCAGCCATAGCCTATAGGCTTATTTTTACATTGTAAAACCAAAGCTAATTCTATAATATTGTGAAGACTGAACTAATAACCAGGCTGCAGAGCCAAAGCTCAGTTATATTTTATTATTTTCTACAATTTCTTATTTATGTTAATGTTAATATTTACTTATCTTAGGATTCTATATAAAAATTTTATTCAGTAAATATTGTTTGTTTATACCTCATTCTGTTCTGTATAGAGAAACTTCTTAGACTGGCCGGAGGAGCAAACTCTTCTAAATGAGGGAGGACTCTAGAGAGAGCACTGGGCTGCAAGTGTGACTGTGTCGCAATCGCACGCCTCTGAACTTTGGAAAAAGCCAGACTAGCTGTTTCCCCCCTCTTCCTGTCTTAATGCTAAGCTAAGCTACAGACATCCTGGCTCCAGCTGTGTACTTTAAGGTAGAGTCAGCAGAACTAGTCTGAGCTGTTCCTTAACGCATCAGGGTGTCAATTATCTGCATTTTGGGTTGGTGAAACATCCCGATCAAGGAAAAAAACAATGAGAAAAAAAGAAATACAGGCAGAGGACAGGTCCTCTGCAGAGACAGCACCACACACTTCTACTGGGTCATAAGTGATGATTGAAAGGCTTTATAATTTACACATTGTTTGCTTTAGGAAAATGTTGCAGATTATACCTTTAACACACCCAGACCACCTATAACAAAAAAAAAAAAAAAAAGATAAAAAATATAGGCTGATACTACACTTTACTTTACATAGATACACAACATACAAAAATAGACAAAATCTCCTAAATTTTAAATTATATGATTGTGAAACATAAACTTTGTAACATGTATGGTGCAGAAACAATGTGACTGTGACATATCTTTGGTATTTTGTGCTACCCAGTAGCTGACATACACACAATACCGATTTATATCTGATAGCTGAGAGAAGACAATATATTAGAGCACCAATTATCAGTCCAGTTCTTCTCATGTCACTCTTGAGAAAAGAGCAAATTGGTACTTGGTATTGGTACCTTTCTAAAATGTTAAAATATTCTCTTAATAACCTTCAACTGAGGGACAGTGATGAAATGAAGCAGAAATCCACTGGACTATTGAAAGTTCAAATAAATAATATTCAATTCCGTTTGAAATCCTAAACTTCAAATACAGAAAAGCCACCTCAAATTAAGAATTTTGTGTTTGCTTTTCAGTATCAAGGTAATAGCCATCCCTCTGGCTTTGCCATTTACTCACACTTAAGTGTGTAAGACCAAACATAAAAAACACACACTCTGTACTGTATCCAAGAATGCGCAGATTCAAACAACATCAAACTCAAATGTCAACAGTATGAACAAAGTTTCCCTCTTTTTCTGAAAATCCACATTCTTTCAATCCTGTTGGTTTAAAAAAAAAAAATAAATAAACGCCTCAAGCTCCACCTCTCCCCTCCCTGAGAGACAAGTTGTATCATAAAAGTCTTACCCTTTCAAAATATTACATCGAGTTTGCTTTTGATTTTGAATTCAGAATAAGAATGATCAAGAAGCCTTCAACCAGTGCAGATCTTCAGGAGAAATCCTGTCATGTCCTATTAATTTCAGTCTTCACCCAGCTCAAGGGTAGCTTACAATCACAGGCTTAGAAGCTGATATTAACCCGCATACTCTGACAGATGGAAGGCAATCAAACAACAACACCTCTTCGATTTATTGCCTGGATGTAGAGCTTTTATACAAGCTACTTCACCCGAATTTATATCTGTGCAAATTCTGTGTTTGTTCTCCTTGTCCAGAAACTTATTTTGCACCAAATAAGCTGGCAGCTTGTTAAACTGCTGGTGGCAAGAAGTCAAAGTATGCAGGTGCACCTTATGTCAGGGGGGAGATGTCAGAAATGCAGTGAAAGCAGTGCTAACGAAGGAGGGTCGATGGTAGTCCAACTGGCTGACAACTCCGTCGGAAAACAGACACGCACACACGCACAACACCCACATACACATGCAGGAGAAGATCAGACTGCAGGGAGGATGAAACAGACCGAAGCCAGCTGCACGGTGGGTTGCACCTAAATGGATCTTTCATTTTGATTTCATTTTGGTCTGCAGTGTAATGGTCCCTCTGGAGATACATTTACTGAAAGCAATATGATGGCTGATGTCTTCCATGAGTGTGTATGTGTGTGTGCTTTCATGTGGGTGTGTAAGGACTCAGTGGCTAATTGCTGGCATGATTTATTTGCTTTTTTCCTCCTAATAACTCCTGGCCTGCACAATGATGTCCTGATATAAACCTGTGAACAGGGAGGTGGGGGTCTGAATGGAGAGGGCACTCCTCCTCCCCGCTGATGTCTGTAATTCTTTCACCGTATGCTACTTAGGCCCACGTTATTGGTGTTAAGATTTGCATCAGCCGAGCTTATTAGGTTGCTGAGCTGAATAATATAATCAGCCCCTCCTCCCGCACTGCCCAAAGGCAACAGTACTAGAGCTGCTGAGATTGACTCTGAGATTCTGGGATGAAACAACAACCGCTCAATCAATAGACCTTCAACTAACATTAGCTCAGTCCCGGCCTGTTTACAATTTTGAGCTCATTTACATTTAAGGCAGTTTGCCACTGCTCTTATCCAGAGTGCCTCACGGTGACTGAGCAGATATGTGTTCAGAGTATAAAATAACAATGTTTTGAGAGGATGGTGTTTGCACTGGTGGTTATGAATGAAACCTGTAATCTTTTAGTGTGCGACACCGAGCAGCCTCTTGAACCCCATGACACTCGCTCCAGCTCAACTTTAAAAATGCATTAAATTATATAATCAGATTTTTTCAAGTCTCTTTTTTAGCATTTGTAAAAGATGTGGGACAAAAGTCTTGTTTCCATACAAAAGTGCATTCTTAAGTTCAGCCAAAGTTCTGACAAATCAAGCGTGCATCTACCGAAGATAAAGCTTTTTAAAATACTTTTATTCTTTTCATTTTAGTATGAATATAGAACAGATGATGATGATGATGAAAAATCCTGTTTTCCCAAGTTATTTGTCTCCCTACTCTTTTTGTAGTCGAAGAGTTAAAGTCATTTTCTCCATTGAGCAAATAGATTTGATTATATTGTTAAGAACGGCAATTGTGGTAGAATTCCTCTGGAGCTGGCATTTTGTCATTGTGTTTTTACTTTCAGCCATATGTGTCACTTTTACTGAAACCTTAAGGAATATTTCCAAGGTACAAGAAGGTAGGAGTGAGATTTCTAGGTCCAGAATCCCTGAGACTAAATGGCCCGCTCTTTCCCAAAAAGGCTTAACATATGGACTAGAACAAAAAATATGTCTATGATCTGCCGAAACTGATCCACACTCCCTCCGGCAGGATTGCTAAGACCCACTTGAATTGGATTTCTGGTGTGGTTAAGAAAGAATTGGTCAGATTATTCCAGCAGAAATCTCTCCAAAAAATAAGATAATGGAGGTACACTGTGTTTCTCATACTTGAAGCCGTATATCCTCTGATATTACTATGTTAACTTTCTTTTACTAGCAATGCCTTATGTAACTGGTTGAATATTTATTTGTTGAGGTAAACCCTTTGTATAGTTTGCCTCTGATGCCTTCAGTGTTTTTTGTATTATAAGCATCAAAAGATACAGTCTTCTTAAAAATGTATGTTTCCTCTGACAGTATTTCACAGTACAGGCATAAATTAAGTACAAAGAAACATTACAAATTAAGCTACTCAGCACAGCAGTATAAATGAGGGTTCAGTGACTACTTGGCCCTGCACAAATTGTTTTATTAGCAGTCATTAAATAACAACAAAGACTAAAGTTAATATTCACGTTTAATCTAGGGCTGCAATGTCTATAAAATATCAGAAAATAGTGAAAAAAGGCCATTCCAGTTTTTCAGACTCCAGGGTGATGTCTTTAAATGTCTTGTTTTGATAGTCCACAACATAAAGTTTTACTTGGATTTTACTTGCCCGGGGCAAGCAGGCAATCCTTATTGTTGAGCCCTTAAAAATAAATAGATAAATTAGTTACAATTAGCCTGATCTTTATATATCTTTATCAATACTTAAGTGATGCTTATACACTACATTGTTGATTATAAGCCAGTAATATAATTATATAACTCTATAATGGGCCATGTTGGCATGATGAGCACTATTACTTGATTTTTAAGTGTACTGTGATGCTAACACTCATTTAAAGGACCAGTGTGTAGGATTTAGTGGCATCTCACAGCAAGCTTGCTGTTTGTAAACAATTCGCCTCACCCTCTGCTTCCTAGCATGTAGGAGAGTCTATGGTGGCTGTGAAACTCACAAAAAAAGGCAAAAGGCTATAGCCAGTGTTTGGTTTGTCCATTCTGGGCTACTGTGGAAACATGGTGGTGCAACATGGCGACCTCTGCAGAAGAGGATCTCTGTAGATATAAACAGCTCTTTATAAGGTAAGGTAGGTAGGTAGGTTCTTACTTACAGGTGATTATACACTAATAAACACATAAATACATTAGGGGGTTTTCACACAATGGACCTGGGTACAGATCTGAGCACCCTTGACCCCAAAGTCCAGTTTGTTTAATATGTGTGAACACTGCGTACTCTGCTGGGAGACGGTTCATTGATCCATGCCTGAGTCCATTCGAAAAGGTAGTCTGAAGCACGGTTTGTGCGTGCCCAGGCACAGTCCACATTGGGTGCGAAAGCAACTGGACCAAAACACGGGAGTGGGCCTATCTCATTTTCTGAACCACAAGGCTGCAGAGGACCTTGCAGGAAGGCAGGCGAGATGGCTGTTGTTGACAACATCTCCAAAACATTAACAATATGCAGGCATGTTATGAAGGTTGACTCCACTGTATGACAACTGAGAGCTTGTGATTGGCATAGACTGTTTTGTGGCCAAGACATAAACAAATGTCACGTAGCAAATAATGCCAGCATACTCTCCTTCAGTGTTGTGGTTATCGGTGGATTGCAAAATGCTGTAAATCTCACACACTTGACCTTTAAGTAGAAATTTGAATACATGACTTTTATATGTAACAAAATACTGCGACACTGTGGTAATAATACTTTTAAAGTTATCAATACTTCTTCCAACACTGCCTAAAAATTATGTATGCGTTTTTACATTTAACATGGCTTCCGATCAATATAATCACCGATCAGCACAAAATTTTCATCATAGGAATGTTACAGAGAAAGAGTCAACTAGAATTCTCAGGTATTTTTATGTTTACAAATTTTTCTTTGTTTACAGCAGTCATGTTTACATTCACAGCTGTTTAAAACTATTGACTTACCTCTTGTAATTTTGCACAATATTATTATGTTTGTGCAGCAGTTATGTTTACATTCACAGCAGTTGCTTAACTTTTAACTCTGTACTGTTTTAATACTTTTTTGCACTATCCTGGTAATTCTGCACGATCTTGTGCTGTCTATGAACATCTATAGGCCCGGTGTGTAACACTGATCCGTGGAACCAGCTGGGACCAACCAAAACATTCTCACATGGTTGCACATGTGCTTTTTATGTAGTCCTGTGGAGGTTTATGTATGTTTATGTAGTCTTGTGTAGGTTTGTATATTCGTAGTTTGTTCTGTGTAGTCTGAATGAGTGAGGGATTTCTGCCAAGGCCGTCCACACTGAACAAACCTCATCTTTTGTGTTGTTTTATGTAGCACCACGACCCTGGAAGAACATTGTTTTGTTTCACTGTGTACTAGCTGTGCATGGCTGAAATGACAAAGACAGTCTGCACACTCTAACATTAAGTATACAGACAAAAACTGATACCCATTTTTTCCATATTTCTTCCCGTATCTCTTTCTTTCTCTCTCACACACACTCACATAGATGCGTATACAAATATAACCGGACACACATGTTTTGGGTGAGATGAGGTGTCCTGCTGATTCTACACTCTGCAGCAAAGAGCCACGCATATCCTTATGGGGTCCTGCTGACCACGATAGATGCAGTCATCTATGAAATTCTGGAGAGGAGAGGCAGCAAACACCACTTCGCCCACAAACACATACTAGCCTTTAGGCATCCTCCCCCACCACGCACACACACACCTCACACACTACTACGCCTCTTTTAAATATCTATTTTCAGTAGGATTCCATGTACTTGAACTACAATGAGATTTTTTTGCCTAGCAGGGACAGTCAGTAATGTATAATTATTCTAATAAAGGGATTGTTACAGCTCTAAAGGTCTGTCTGCACACATCCAAGCATGTGGACACACTCACAGAGGAAGGGTTTAGGGGAGAGACACACACACAGAGACATAAAAGTCCGGCGCTTTTAAAAGGACACCACCTTTCTCCTTACTGCTCCTCTGACATCCATTCTGTCATTTGGATTTTATTTCAGCTCTGATATAAAGTACAAGGGGGACAATCCTGTAGGAAGCCATTAAGGCCTTCTCATCAGCCTAATTAGCTAGTAGTAAGTGGCTATTGGCCCCGTATAGGACACTTGTCATATGTCTTATTCATATATAATTGCTCCAACAAGGCTGCAGTATCCTTCATTTTCACATCATTAGCCATCATTTATCTTTGTCTGAGAGTGAAGTGAAAGTTCTCTCCTTTCATTTATGCCACTTTAATGATTAATTAGCATTTGTGTTATGAAGTGTTGGCTCATATTGAAGAGGGGGTAGCGATGTATCTCTGCCATTTAAAATGACCAAGGCTTTATATCCCATTGGACTCTCATCTTAACAGAGAGTGAGAGCTGCTCCAGCTCTTGTCACCTGCGTCCACAGAAGACTGATGAGGAATTTAATTAAAACGGCTGCATTCAGAAAAACAGATCCGTCACTTGGATAGAGAAAGAGACAGAGAAAGAGACAGGGACAGGGCACAGTCAACCTCACGCAGCAACATTCTGTTAAATTTCTCTCATATTTTCTCTTAATTTTTTTGCTAAGAGAAAAAATACAGTGCATAGAGAGCTTGATATTTTCTGAGGTGGTACACGGTTCAAAAAGTCTGAGAAATGCTGCTCCGGCACATGGCAAGAATTGGAGAGATGCCACCAAACAAGGCTGTAAAAAGAACTTAAACAGTAGAAAAATTGACATATTGTGATTCTGTAAGAGCCATGTTAGCAGAGGGACACACAGTTACTGAGAAGAGTGAGTGAAGAAGTTAAAAGAAAAATCAGTTTTAATCTGTTTGATCAAATAGGTGGTGGTAAAGGAATAGATAACAAAAGGTTTTTGCTATTTTTTACCAACTGATTGAAGCGTAAATGAAAAGATTCACATTTCTTTTTACACTTTTATTCTAAATATTTAGCTCACAGTATTATCTATTAATGTATTTAGTTATATTTCTGACTTGTCAGCTAACCATTTATCACTTTATGTCAATTTATTATGTCAATTTGTAGACTCTACAAACATCTTGAAATTATTTGTTTTGTCCTCAAACCAACAGCCTAAAACCCCTAAATGACTGAATTTAAGACGATATAAGAAGTAAATGCAGCAAATTTGTGGAGAAGAGATAAATGTGGGAAGACCCCTCTTACCACCATGACCAAAAAAAGGTATCAACTGAGATGAAACACTGAATATATTTTATTTTTATTTGTATATACCTATTTTAAATTATAATACTTAATATAAATAATTTTTAACAGGAGTTCCAATTAGGACCATAAACAATATGTGGAAACAAGATGTTTTTCTCTTATCTTGGTCAGAGTGCTCTCGACCACTTGTAAAATTTTCTATTACCTTAGAGAGCAGCAAAAACAAGAAAACATTGGTGAATCCCAGAGATCAGTGGGTGATAAAATAAGAACAAATCATAGATCCAAACAAAAATAAGAAAAAAATAACTTTGCTCGTAAATGGCTTCCTGCATGAGGCCAAGTGCCATAGCGTGTCTGCACTGGAGTGGAGTCCCCCGTGTACAGAGACAGTGCGGAATCTGAAGAGAGAGTTGGAGGGAGACGGAGAGACGGAGAGAAAAGAGGCAGAGAGAATGAGTGAGGGATGCGTTTCTGCCAAGGCCGACCACACTGAACAAACCTCAGCTCATGTTTGATTTTGTAATATTTATTTTTTAATCCTCACAACACACAAATCGAGTTTAATCCCTCAGGAAAACAGCTCCTTTTAAAATTGCAACCACTGTTGTTTCCACTGGCAGCATGAAGCTCTAGCTGGATACTGGTCACTGCAGCTCTGATGTTGCACTGTGGTGGGAATCAAAGGCTTCTTTAGAGATGGAATTAAGTATATTTCTGAGTGATTTCTTGTAAAGAAAAAAAGAAAATAAGAACAGCATGCAGCATGTGTCAGTGCCAAGAACTCCATGAAAGCCAGTTTAGGCTCTGAGATAGTTGTAAAACAGTGCCCCCTTGTGATCACTGTTTGATATAAGCGTATGCCAGCAAAAAAAAGGGTATTATTCATGCTGGCAAGCAAAATGAATCGCTGAAAAGCCTTGAAAACAAAGTAGATGAATATCAGAGGTACCAATTTCACTACTTAGATCATCACGCTGTTTATATGGAGATTAAGAGCAGAGAAGCCCTTCTGTTATGCATTAGATATAATGTTATTTATTGTAAGTGAATGCATTTAAGCTCTGCACTCAAATTTATAATTAAATGTAATTGTGATAAGCTATAACAATGCATAAAAGAGGGCACCTCTGAACTTCCCATCTAAAAAACAGCTAATAATGGCCAAGAAGTTGAGAGAAAGTCACAGACAGCTATCTGAATTTCAGTGTTACCATAAATATTTAATGGCCTTGGGCTGTCGCCTCTCAGAGGGGAGGAGGGATTTCAGCAGTGCAAGCTTTTTCTAACTTCGAGGCTGTAATGGCCACTTTCTGACCGAGCCTATACTTAATCAAACTCATTTCCATAACCTGAAATTTGAAATCCATTATTTTGGCTCAGCTTGCTCACACGGGGTCAGCCGTAGCAGGGGAACACAAGGACACATTAGGCGGTGTTTGCAGCTCAGCACAGATGTGAGTATTTCAACAATGCCTCTGTGCTGCTCTGCTCGTATTAGCAGATGGATCTGAACTTCAAACCGACTAATGAAAACGCAAGAATCAAACATAGATCAAGCTGCAAAGAAAACATTTGGCTTCCACAATGGAAAATAAAATAAATCACAAAATGACTATGTATTACAAACAGAGGCAGGGAAATCAATTTCCATCTGAAGAAGTGACAGTTTAATTAGCGTAATTGCACAAGGTGTTGAGTAACTGTTGCTCCACAAGTGACAAGAACAAATTGAGTTCAGTGTTGGCAGTGCGAGATTCAGTTCGTCTTTGTTCTCTGTTAGTGAAACACACATTATGATCTACTGCACTCTTTTCTTTTTTTTAGGATAATTTACTAACATCTAATTTATCATGGCATACGCTTTAAGATAATTACATTACACTTTCCCTGATACAATCTCTTCCCGATGGCTGCTTAAAAGAAGTGCTGAACCGTAACAAGTATTTACAGCTCGGAGGCAGATGGCGAGGCCAGCTCTGGCATTTCATTTCGCCTTTCTCTGAAACTATTCCCCTCACAGTCTGTCTGTCTGTTAGAGCCCGGGGTGTACAGACTGATGCTCTTGAGGAGACAGGAGAAGGGCGTAACCAGAGCCACTGGCTGGATTCTGTTGACAATGCTGAGCTCGGGAGAAAAGCAAGCTGTAGCTAATGGGCTGAGGACGGAGCAGGAAGCAGGGATTTGGATCACCGCTCTGAGGGGGGCTCACATTCTGCTCCAGGACAGAACTGCTGCAACCTGAACTGTCTATCTATCTGCAGGGCTTCACTATTGACCTGGCAGCCCTGAGCCAGAGAGCTTCATCGCAGCATGCATACATACACAGACAAGACACAGTGAAACATACTTTCACATGCACAAACAGCAGACAGACAGACACGGTGGACAGAGAGACAGACAGGGGAGGAATGGATAGAAAGCCTCAGAGACTGAGAGAGACAGAAAGCAATCAATCAGCTCACCTCTCTTTCCCGCCACTTCCCAATACACCAACAATAGAGTCTGCGGGCCATTAGTGGCTCTTTAGCAGATATAATAAACAGGCACTAGCAGGAATTCAGTGTTCTCCGCATTGGGACCAGTCACACTGCCAATTACCACATTACGCAAAAAAATACACTGTATTGATTTGCTGTTCAGAAGAAAAGTGTAACGGAAATACATAATGCATCCTGTTAAGTGAGTTAGACTGCTCTGTAGATATAACCAAGCCCTTTCCTACATGCCACGGGGGAACAGCTAACCTGTTAGCGATAATGTTTTTTTTTTGTTTGTTTGTTTTTTTTTTTCCTTTTTATTACATTTGTTTTCTCTTTTACTGGTAATTTAATTTCCCCCCAGCATTCATCATCTGTATCTCCTTCAATCTGTGATTTCCCAGAATGCCTTTTGAGTACTCCCAAAGAAGAGGCTTAATCTTATTGCTTTTAATCAATAAATCAGTACATTGGGGGTTAAGCTTGTCAAAAGTATCAATACTTCAATATGTTTTCAATACAACATTTAAAATGATTAAATATTTGTTAATTAGAGAGTTGAAAGTAACAAAGCGATAAAATAAACATTATCTTTGTGCTCATTCAAGACTTCAGTTCAGTCTTTATTGTCCTGCCTGAAATTTGTCTTGCACCAAACCAGACAGTGTTCAGTGGCTTTTTGTGTATGAGCACTGTGTGCAGGCTGTTGATAACAAGTATTGTTTTTTATACTAGTATTATACAACAGTTAGTTGATCTACATGAAAATCAAGTAATTTGATTGGACAAGAGACATTCTGTGCTGATGTATATAGAGTGTTACAGCACTGAGACCTTCAACTACATCAATCACTCTGCTTTACAGATGTTCTAACAAGTGTTATATTAACGTTACAACAGGTAGAGACAGGATGAAAATTGGGTGTCTTGTACACTGATGATTCAGGGCTTATTACTGTGGAATCGCTGTCACACACATTTTAATCTGACACAGTACACGGAGTAAGAGCAGCTGAATTAACAGCTTTGACCCAATAATCAGGGAAAATACCTGCACTGATGTGCACACCTATTTTCATGGTTATGAAATGATTTGCATAAATGTATACAAGGCCTATACAGATCCATTCTAAGATTGTACATTTCACGATTAGTAGTTTAGCCTTTGTAATCATGCTAAAATCACATGCCTGCTATCATAAATCTTTTGATTGGTTCGTTTTGGCATGAATGCAAACACTGAGACCACACTTTTCTGTGCCAGGGTGAGTCTCAAAAATATAAACATTAACATTCAGTCCATAAAAGAGTGAGCTGATCAGTCGTGAGGCAGATTTAAGTATCCATCAGGACAACTAAAGGAGAGCTCGACTGTGGTAACATGTAGACCTATGCAAAGTAGCTAGCAAGCTAACGTTAGTATGTAGAAAAATGTTTATGTGTTGCTCAGCAGCAGTCCAGTCCTCGTCCTGTTGCTGAACTACTGGTGATGGCGGAAACAAATAAATGATAAAATCAACAAAGAAATCACAATCTGTTGTCACTTATTTCTGCTAACTAATAAATGCTGCTTGTTGAACTGTTGCATAAAAGCAATATCACACTCGAGGTTGTGCTGTTGGACTGAATATCAGCACGGCTGTGATCCAGTCGTAGACAGAAGGGCAGGCTGAGTGACAAAGATAATCACAGCACTCCCACTCATGTGACATTGCTTTTCTGTATCCAAGTTTAAAATTCTGGCATCGTGACAGACAGCTCTAATTAGGGGTATAAGTATGTTAAGCTAGTTAACACTCTCCTGGCACTGCTCCCTGTGCTCAAAATAAAATATACTGTGTGGTTGCATTGCATCTGCCTACTACAGGTAAAAACACTACCATTCTTCAAAGCATCCAAAAATGCCCTTCATTTTTGATTTTGAAATGCAACACTACACACGATGGTAACACTACTTAAAATACCTCAGCATGTTATTGCATAATCAATGATGACCCTGTTATCTGCACAAATAAAAAAAAACCCCAAACCATTTATATCACCAAACAATACAATGGGCACAGGATGCATCCTAAGTAGCTGTTTCTAAGTAGTGGTTCTGAGCCTTTGAGGGGAGGCTTTCCTTAAATAGCTGGTTGTCAAATCTGCTCTTGAACATTTTCAGTGTAACACAGAACACATTCTATATTTGCTTTGGATATTTGCTTTGGAAACAGAGCAGCACAACAGTGAGAAAGTGTTGGTTTATAATTGCCGCATGAGCTGAAGGAACAATCAATGATTATATCAGTGGGAGGCTGTTACGCCGAAGGGTTCAAGTTAAATTGACAACGGCTAATTAGTCCTATTAGACCTGACAAAGAAATGATTACCTGTCAGGTCTTTAGCTTTACTGCGGTGACAACTACACCTGAAACCTGCAGGCATGCACACACCATTTCTTTCACAGTGTTTAACTCTTTAATAACATCTTAAACACGGATACTGTCAGGTGATAGACTTAAAAACTGCCATACTAGTGAGATGACCTGTCCTTTTTCAATTAACAGTTCCTCACGTCTGCACTCGTTTTCTCACTCCACTGATGCCGATGATGTTACTGAAAAACACGCCTGTTACATGGCTGGTTGTTTGTGTGTGATGCATAGCACACTCCATTATCAAAGGATATGACAGGCTGTTTATGAGCCAGGCGTATCGTTATGTGCTTTTATGGTAGTTTGCCTTTAAGTGAAACATTGTATTGAACAATTTTCTTATTGCTATTGATCAAGTGTCTATTGCCAATACATATCATTGTTTTACTGCCCATGCAGGCCTAGCCTAAAGCATAACTGAATCAATGTGGTGTGAGTAATGTGTAAGAAACAGGGGAAAACATATGTTTCACAACATATTCTAACCCTATAACCTATTCTGTAATTATGATGGACTACTTGAAGATAATTGGGTGTCGAAGGGCACTGTTACCACTGATTTAAATGCAAGAATTTGTCACAGCTTCACCAAGGTGTGCAAAATGACTGTGATCCAAGGAGCAGCCCATCTAATTCAAAGTAAGACATTATGAAAGCAAGAATGAGTTTTGAAGTGCTCCGTGGCAGTAACGTCTGTCATTGAATAAAGCCTGGTCACCGGCGCGCTTTCATGCTAATAAAATGGCAGACTGCATTGCAGTCACAGTACTTTGTCTTTTAAAAAGCACATCAACAGAGGATGACAGCTGGCCCTATTTCACCTCAAGGACAATAGCCATATACCCCAGTTTTTTCAATGGTGATACTGATGGCCGACCTGTGCATTTTTCGATTTCTGCCTGAGTGAGGCACTGAAACTGGACTAAAAAGATGTAGAAAAGATCTATAGGCTGCTGTCAAAGCAACAATGTGCTCTCTCTTTTGTGGTAATATAGTTCTGCTGCCTTTTTGTACCATGTGTCAACACACAGTGTTTGGCCTCAGAGTGATGGTACATTTGTAAACTCAGAAATTGTGTTCAAGAGAATTCCCTCAAGCCAAAAAGACCTAGTGTTGCTATGGTGGAGACACTATTTTTAATCTTCAAAATATTCTTTTTGTTCTTTTTGGTAGACTGCCCCTATGAATGATTTAATAATGGCTTATACTTTGGTTATTAATTAGCTTCTGAACACTTTATAAATTATTAGTAAGCTGTTACAACACAGATAAAAAGGGCAACAGTGACATTTTGCTCGGCAAATAGCGAGCCCACATTCATCTGTATGGTTAAGCCTCAGATCTCATTACTTACTTAGCTTACTTTGTCTTCTCCATCAGCAGAATTTATATCCGTCAGCCTCATCACATATTTGTCAATAAGTTACTGGCATTTAGCCACCATCTTCATGCACTCAGGCTTTGGCAATTTTGTTTGCCTTGAGATTTTCAGCATGCGATCTGCAGCCTTCCTCATTATTATCACAGGCATAAGTCATAAGTCATTAACAAATGTATTTTCTGTATTTTACACTTTACAATAAGTCTCCCTTTAGCCAATTACAGATGTCAGTTAATCATTAAGAGGATTAATTAGTAGTAAGAAGTAACTGGATCTGGTCAAATCATAGGCCCACACTGATGTATGACAACTGTGCTGTAACTTGTTTATAATTGTTTATTAATAGTTTGTAAAGTGTTTAGAACCTAATTAATATATTTATTAATTATAAACTATTTATAAATCATTTATAATGGTAGTTATATTGCAGCCTATTATTCACTGCGGCAGTGATTCTATTTCACTGCAGGATCATTACTGTCATCCTGCTTGCACACACTGTACTTCGTAAATAAAGAAACTGATTTTAAAGGTAGAAGTAGAAGTAGATTTTGTCCAAACTATTTGTAAATGCACCAGAAAGATAGCTGATTGTTGAGTATCATTCCCAGGATGTCAAATATTGGTGTTTTGGGTTGGTAAAGTGTCTCGAACACAGAAAAATATGAACGTGAGCAAATAAGAAACATCCATACAGGGGAGGGTCTCTGCAGGTACAGTCACCACTTCTAGTGGGTCATAAATGATGATTGAAAGGGCTTATGTTATTATGAGTCTATACATTGTTATTTTCAGGAAAATGTTGCATATAATGCCTTTAATTTATTTCTCTTCCAACTGAAGTTCTGCCCTGGTGCGATGAAACATGTTCACAGCTCCTCTTTACATTTACTCACTCTAAACCTCCACCTTTTTCTCATCCAAAACCTTCATTTCACATTGCCCCATCACGTTCCCCACAGTCAGACTCCTGTGTTTTGGTTGACAGGATGCAGCTTTCTACTTCAAAAACTCCCAACAGCGTAATGTCAGAGCTGCTTTGAGTGTTGATGCTGTGAAATCCCTGATGAAAAATCACCTGTTACGACAGGTTTTTAATGTTTAATGTCATGTCACCATGTTTTCCTCTGCCTCTTAATCATCCGTGTGACATGTGAATAAGTTATTTTATGGCAATGTTTTATGAAAAGTACATTTATATTTCTGTAGTAGACTCATGACATTGATTTTAATTATTATTTCACACTTGCAATCATAATTTTCCGGAGCCTAAGTTGAAATATTCAGATTCTTTGCCATCAAGGAAGACTTAAAAAAGACAGCAAATATCGACATTTAAGGAGCAACAAGTGATTTTTTTGCTATTTTTCTTAAAAGATTACTTAAATTATTAAATGCACAATATGTAGATTCTGATGCTAGAGGTCTCGCTCACATTAAGAGAATGACAAAAGACATAGTTCTGAAGTAGTGTAGGATCATGGGAGTTGATGTCTTCATCATTAGAAACCATGTTCATAGACGAGGTAATGTATTAACTTTTATTTATATTATGTTTAGTCACTCTGATGTATTCCGTGTTTTTCTGGAAGTTATAGCAACTAGCAACTGGTAGGAAACCATAAACTAAATTACAGATTAACATTTGGGAAAATATAAATATCCAATGTACGTAAGTAAGACATGTACTCCTCAAAACATATAAAACATATGTCTACATTTTTATTCATTTTAATGCAGAAATGTTACATATTATTGCTTTAACTGATTATCAAAAAAGTTACATTACTTTGCTGTCAATCAACTAATAAATAAACAACAAATCATTTAGGCTCAAGAAACTCCTGTCTCTTGTAATGTTAACACTTATAATAACCCTCATTAAAAAAATGGTAAATTAATAGTTAATCAAACTTAGTTAATAGTTATTTTACTGTGAAACAATGAAATCATTTCAAATATTATTAGTATTAAAAGTATTATAATAGTATTATATGATTTCATCATTATTTTGACAATAACAATTAAATTCTGATTACAGTAAACTATTGTATTGTTGCCAAAATAGCAAAAACATCTCAAACAATGTCAATTATAGCATTGCAGCACAGTGCAATATCAATATTCCTTTGTGCAATGGTCCAAACTTTACTGCTGAGTCTATTTCCTGTTTTTATACTTGCTCTTGTTTACATTGTTACTTTATTCAATATTTCCTCTTGTTTATATTGTTACTATTTTTAATATTTCCTCCTGTTTAGATTGTTTCTATTTTTTATATTTCCTCTTGTTTATATGACTGGCTTACTTATTCGCTGTTTTTCATTGATGTTTCTGTTTTGCTATCCACTTTGCTGCTCTAACACTGCAGATTTCTCTGTTGTGGGACTAATACAGGATTATCTTATTGTACATTATATGATTTTATCTTATTTCATTACTAATAATTAGTAAATATTATTATTATAATTAAATATTATAGTGTTACCCTTGTAACAACATCTTCCACTATTGGTAACCTAATTTTGCTACCGCTAACACTGTAGTAAAAGGTGATAAAAATAAATTGTCCATTAACAAAAGCATCATGTTATCTGGTTGGTCTAAATGCGAATAGTGTGTCATGTACATGCATTTACACAGTGATGTAATTGCAGCTCATGTAACTTTAGTACATCCATTAGCAGTCCGCACATGACCATTTATAACTGTGCAAAGGTCAAGCAAATCAATAGACCAATAGCTGGATATTGTCAACACTTCTTGGTAATTCAGTATTCCCCTCATGTGCTGTCTGATGTGCAAACTCGAGGGAACACGGCGGGGCAGCAGACACCAGACCAAGAAATACCAGAAATTCAGAGAATGTGTGTCTAGCAAAGGGCTGCCCTTTAAGTTTCCTCTGGGCAACACATGCATTCCTTTACTGTTTGTTTAATTCAATAACAACAGCTGGATGCCAAGCATCGCCACTTTAAGTAATGGAACCTGCTTTTATTATGGCTGCTCTTTTTTAAATTTACAATGGGAGTTTGATTAAAGCAGACCTGCTGACTTTAGAAAAACATTTTTTATTTACAGCATTGACTTGGGATTGAAAGTAACTGAATTACCTCACAGCAATAAATAAACTCTTTCTTCCCCATCAGTGATTTTCTACAAAGTCCACATCAGTGAGGACTTTCACTCTGGCATTAAGGATGAGTTTTTAGTTTCAGTGGATGTTCTCATTTTGTCATTAGTTTTTGAAGAAGGATCAGTCATATTGTCATTAATAATTTGGTATTTCTTGTTTTATGGTGCTTTGGTTTGTGTCTTGTGTTGTTTTGTCTGTATTCTCTTGTTGAGTTCTGGGTTTTTAATGTGCATTTTCATTGTTGAGTTTGTGTTTTGTACTATCCCTTGTGTATTTGTTGTTTTATAGGCTATGTATTTTTAAGGTTTACCTAGGGATGGGCATTGCAAATTAGCTTAGGCTATAAATGCTGTGGTGTGTGACATTGGTTTATGCTACATATTTGTCCTATACAGGGTTCCTATACGTTCTCCAAAGTCAAATTCAAGCACTTCTCAAGCCTTTCCATCACCTTAGCTGCAGTAAATTATATATTTACCAACATTAATATATTTGCAAAATTATTATTTCATTTCTTCATCACATTAAATCAGATGTTATTGTGATGTAAACGACCAAGGCAAAAGCAATTAGGCTCTCTCCGACTTATTTTACTTCTTTATCGAAAAATAAAACTATTCAGTCACACAGAGGTTTATTATTAAAGTGGTGCCGTCGCAATTTCAAGCAATTTCACGCAATTTATCCAAAATCCAAGCACTTTTCAAACCATGAAAACACTACATTAAAATTCAAGTGATTCTGAAGGATTTCCAGCAACCGTAAGAACCCTGTCTCTGTCTATACCAGGGGGTCTCAAAGTCTTTCATGTCAAGGACCCTGGCAATTAGGGACCTGATTGTTTGCAAATGATAACTGCAGGGCTCTGTGATCTGGCATGGAGACAGTAGATGTATTATTTTCAATGCACTGTGTCCTCACTGTGTCTGTACATTCCTGTTTTGTTTTTGTTTTGTTCTTATTAATTAATTTATTTATTTATTCATTTTAATTTACTGTCACTGGCTTAGTCATCTGTCAAATCTGTGACTGACTGCAAAACTGTCAATGTTAATCAAAGCATATATAAATTAAATAAAATTTAAAAAAGGGCCGACAATAGATACTAGACCGTGGACTAGGGCTGGGTATTGATACTTGATTGAAATAACATACTATCAAGTAGTATCGAAACTTCTCCACTCAAACGATACCTACATTCAATCCTTTAACCTAAATGAATCACAATGAACTCAAACACGAGCTACTCCTTGATGAAATCCAACAGCCTCCTGTCTACATTCTTTTTGGCCACATTTCAATTTTAGATGTCCATACGCAATATTACTAATCAATCAAACCTATCAAGTCTACCACACCCATATAAAATACCTCTTAAACATACGAGGTGTCAGCTAGCACTGGTGATTGCCAATTTAATGTCTGCCGGGTCCCTGAAAGATCAAACATTTTTCAAGGTATATTTCTCGCCATGGGGTCTTGGTGTGAACTTACCTCTCTGAAGTACTCTGGGCCACACTCTTTGCCTCTGAAGTTACACTCTAGCAGCATGTCCTCGATGCGGTGGCGAGTGCGGTTGTAGAACTCATCCAGGCTGAAGCGAGAGCCTGGCAGGCGGTCCGGATCTTGGGCGAGCGGAAACCCCGGAGCCATGCCTTCTTCGAAGCCCAGCAGAGGGCCCATGAAAATCAAATCGTTGTAGCTCATCTGAGACTTACGAACAAAGTTGTAGTTACAAATGGTGACGGCTGGAAATGTCATGTTGTTGGCCATTTTTTCATCCAGCATGGTGATGCGATCATATTGGAGATAGTATATGACCCGGTCGGCTACCTGGAACAAGAAAGCGGAGAGGGCCATGGTGAAGACCACCGCCCACAAACCCTGGCGAACGCCAAACTTCTTGTTCTCCACAAACACGTGGTTGGCGCCATGGAGTGAGCAACCGCTGAAGAAAGTGGCCAGGTCGTCCACCTCGCTGACGTTGTCGTCCTCGTCATTGTAATCGCCCCCCTGACTATAGCCATCAAGGTAGTCCTGCGAGTCCCCGTCACCGTAACCCTTCTTCACCCGCTTGTAGTGGTCGTCAAAACCGTCTTTGCCATATCCTCTGTCTGGCTCATCGTCGGCAGAAAAGGAGATGGTGCACATGATCCGGACTGGCATGATGGCAGGATGAACGAGTCAATAATGCTTATAAATAAGCCCTGAAGGCAGAAGTTCAGTCCTGAAACAATCGAAGAATCCAAAATCCGGAGGCAATGAAATCATTCAAGAACTGAAGTGGTGGTAAGATTAAAATCTGGCTACTGATGCACAACTATTAAAATAATCTTGTAATTCAGGATCTGAGCATCCAAAAAGTCTTAATTCTGCTACAAACTGTTGTATATTGGCCCTTAAAGTTAGCTGTCAATCAAAATACTGACCCCATCAAAAACATACGGTCCATACAAGGTCAAAACATCTGAAGCAAGCACGAGCTGAAAATCAAACCACACACTCTGCTCCCCCGCCATTCACGTCTACGCTGAGTTGTACTGAGATACCTTGCCTGGGTTTGTCCTTGTGCCTTGGAGGGCAGATCCATCCCTTAGAGCAATTTCCAAAGAGAGAAGAAGAAGCTGAGGAAGAAGAAGAAGAAAAGGATAGGAGTAGGAGGAGGAGGAGGAGGAGGAGGACAAGGAGGAGGAGGAGGGGAAAGAAGGTGAGCCCATGAGGAGCACAGGACACCGAATACTCCCGCAGGGCCCGGCTACAGGTCACTGTGCCGGGGCAGAGTTTCACCATTTACAGGAAAAAACGAAGGCTTGACGCAGTGGAAGAGAGGAAATGTAAGAGAACGGGAGCCAATGTATGATTGCAAAAGCACTAAATAGGCTGTTTATTTCTGCTGATTTTACTGTTCAGTGTGACCTCACCCCTCCCCCGAAAAGACAATGATCTCAGCACAGTTGTGTAATCAAATGCAAATAATACTTAGGTGTTACTGAAATGACTACAGACGAGCAAAAGATTCATACATGGAAATATGCAATTCAGCCTTACATGCACTGGTTTTATTACAAAACCTGCTCTCACAATGAGTTTTGAAGTACAGTGAACAACACACCAAATGAGATGTGAACTTTTAGTAGATTCAGAGAGAGTAAGTATTAAAGTCAGCTCATTTAAATCAAGGCTTAAAGCATTATTGTTCACAGCAGCTTCCCAATGAAGTAGATACATAACTTCTCGACCAAGTAATCTGTAACTATTGTTTTTATATTTGTTTGCTTGTGTTTTCTTTTAATTGCTATTTAAATGCAATTTCTTTAATGTTTAAAGCAACTACATGGAGTTTTAAACTGGTTATGAAATGGTCTCAATTTCTGCCTGATGCCTCTATATGACCTACATAAGCGAATGAGACCATCAGCAAGAAGATTTGTTATTTCTATACAGTTGTTCTTGCCACTGGGACAGAGTCACCTTAGAAAGAGCCTGTGTTTACAATTTTCCCAACCAAAGTTACACTGAGTAGTACGTTGGCCATTATTCTGATTTTATTTTTTGACATCATATTTTGTGGTTATATCGGTGGAAACATACCTCTTTTGTCCACAGGGGCCTCCAAAATCAACAAAATCTGTAAGTTCCTTGTAGGGGCTTTAACTATTCATCTGTTTGCTTTTGCTTTTTGTTTTTATGATCTTTTAAATGTAATTTGAATGTTTTCTTATTGTCTTATATAGAATTTATCTTTATGCTCCTGTAAAGCACTTTGAATTGCCTTGTGTCTGAACGGCACTATATAAATAAACTTGCCTTGTCTAAAGTGACAGTTTGTATTATTTGAAGTGGGGTCAGTCAAAGTGTATTAACTACACTACACTACTCCTTAACAAAAGTCTTCACTTAACAAAAAGTCAAAATCAGTTTCAGCATCTTCACCACTTTATTTTGCTGTCAGACAGCCCTTTCTGATGGGAAACCACCGGTATATAAGACAAATATTGGTTTCTGAGGCTCAACCAATAACACACAATAACACAAACAAAGTACCAGATTGAGGCAGCGGTAGTCAAGCATCTTCCGTTGTTTGGAAGGTACAATGACTGTTTTTGCTCATGGAGTTTGGTTGAACATGAGAGTGATGTTTGGCTTACATAACTTCTGTCTGATTGCAAAGTAAAGCTTTGAAAATATTCTATCTAATAAAGTGTACACTATATGTATAGCTTCTGTGCTGGTTCTCCTCTCTGCTTCTTCAAACGGGAGACCACCAGTTAATACATCAACTATTTATATGTATCTCATATAACCCCACTTCAAATTATCAAAACTATCCCTTTAAGTTCATGTGTGATGCCTAATCAAGAAATAAGCCATAACAGAGCAACTACCAAGGAGAATAGTCATGCAATTTAATCAAGACCTCCGTTAGCTCATTGTAATTTCAACCTAATGGCTCATTTTACAAACAGATCTCCTTCAAATTACAAACCCTCCACACAGCTGCAAGCAGTTCTGTGGAAAGCAGATTAACTGAAACCAAATATGTACAAGTAGTGGATAGAAAAAAGAAAAACATCTTAAACAGATCCTCTCATTATTGAATATGGGGTATAAATGCAGATTCCCAGAGGTGGTGTTGGTTGTGATATGAAAAGGAAATGTAAGAGACCGATCCATCCGTATTGATCCACCTCCATTAGACTGCTGAGATTATTTTCAGAACATGATGGTGCCAGAAAGTGAAACGTTAGACACGTTTAAGGAGATGACAGCACTCTTTACAATAAAAACCTACAGCTAATGATACCACAGGAACACCTATAAGAAACGGCCACATTAAACCTGTAAAACCAATATAAAACCCATTACCCATTGTGTTGAGCTTTTAAACCGCAACAACTCGCCATGCTGCGTGTTTTCATCAGGGGGAAAGTCTAATATCAAGTGAGAGGGTGAGAAAGGCAGCAGACTTGGTCAATATGTGTTTAGCTGCAGCTGTGAAGATTATCCATCACTGGATAAAAAAACTGCTGATGATAACAGGAGCAAACAAAAGAGAGTTGTGGCTTGGCCTTGATCTGGCGCTATCTTGGAGCTTGCTTAACAACAGAGCCTGATAGCCTCTGGTTCTTGAATATGTATTAGTGATCACTAGATAGCTTCCAGCATCCGGCCTGACCTAACAAGAAGGTCACAGAGCTCCCTCAGCTGCAGTCCCTAAGCCTTCTGAGAGGAACTACTGCATGAATATTCACATACACAAACATCTTGGATTTGGCATGAGATGACAAGTTGTGAAACTGCAGTGGAGGAAATTAAACAGTGCAAAGCAGTGCAGTGACCCTCTGAATAAAATCAGATGGTCAGGTCCATGTACTTTGTGCCAGAATATCTTAATTATCTTGTCAGTGCAGATTTATTGATGCAGACAAGGTTGCAATAAATTGGTTTGTTTTGACATCTATAAGAGATCAATCCAAAACCAAACATGATTGCTCCATTCTTCCCCATTTGTTGCTCCTTCTATGCTTTTTCATCCTTGTGCCTTCCCTTGTCATTACTCATTACTTCCAAAAATGATGATCACTCTGCCTCATCATGTATATTAATATCCACTAGGGGGCAGCAGCAGCACATCTAATCCTGCAGTCCCTCCTAGGGTCTTAAACTGCTATGACAAAGCATCAAATGACTTGAAAGGCAATATTTTGAGAGAGTGAAGATGCCAACTGTGATTACAGAAGCACTTTCTATCTGGCTTTTGTATCCTACACTACCTTCTTCTATATAAATATTGTTTATATTGGCTATGTGTCAAACTAGGACAACTAATGATAATTTTACTATTGATTAATCAGCCTATCATTCCAGGATTGATTGATTAATTGTTTTGTCTATGAAACAGGGCAGCAACTAAAGATTCTCTTTCTTTTTATCAATTAATCTGTTAATTATTTCCATGATTAATCATTTGGCTGTTTGATCCACAGAAAATGGTGAAAAATCACTGTTACCCAGAGCCCAAGGTGATGTCCTCAGATGTCTTGCTTTGTCCACAACCCCAAAAGCTGTCATAGAAGAGTACATAAACCAGAAAATATTTAAGAGTACGGAATCAGAAGATTTTGACTTATTTTTCTTGAGAGGTGACTCAAAATGATTAATCCATTATCAAAACAATTGGATATTAATTTAAGACTCTTTGTTTACTCTCATAAATGACAAAGAAGAACAGCAAATCTTCACATCTAGGAAGTTAGAACCAACAAATGTTTGACATTTTTGCTTGAAAAATGACTGAAATGATTATCAAAATAGTTGACTTTTTTTTTCAGTCAACTAAATGATTAATTGACTAATAATTACAGCTCTATGTCAAACAGAAACATTGCTTCTTTAATAAACATGATGTTATCATGTTAACAAGTTGCCACAGGAAAGCACTCTCATTAAACTTGATAAAGCAGCTTTTTAACTCCAGAAAAAGGGTGAAAAAAAAGCTATAAATGAGAGACAATCAAACAACTAGTAATTTTATAGACTCACAAAAGCTTTGGGCTTTTAAATCAACAGCTAATTATCCTAAAAAAAACCCTTTTGAACTAGAAATGTGAATTCACTCCCATGAAATTACCCAGAATGAATTAAAAAGCATCCTAAAAGGGGTGCCCTAGTGGTCTAGTGGCTTAAGGCACTGACCATTAACTTGTCTCCAATTCAAATCCAGCTGCAGGCATTTGTTGCATGTTTTTCCCTATTTCCTTCTCCCTTTATTTCCTGCCATTTCTCTGCTATTAACTTCCTAAAAAGGCCTAAAATATATCCCAAAAAGAAATAAAAAACATCATTTTGACGACACTGCACTGGTCCTTTCAGCTTTCAGGAAAAAAAAATCTTGCTTGTCTTCACAGATGAAGCCTGAACTTGTGGAGAAAACGAGATATAAAACAAGAACAACATGACAATGTTCTGGGACTACATTTTCACATCAGGTCAAAAGGTGGCAGTGTTGTGATGTGAGTGTCCATGGTCACAGCTACAGCATACAGCCGTGGGGCCGGGATTTCAACAAGGCCATGCATTTCGCCATGGTCAGAGCGAGAAGAGCGCAGGGCAGATGAGAGGAGAGGTTTAACGCTCCCTTTCAAGTCCCTCTCACCAGCTCACAGCTAGGATCGACCTGGCGTTGCCATGGATACATCCTGGCCGTCAGCGAGAGAGGATGCACAAAGCCCATTACTCAGAACACGCATATAGTCACACATGCACACACATGCACACACACGGACACACGCAAACACCAAGAAACAGCAAAAAACATGAACACATGACGGCTTTGGTGGAGCTTTCTCTTTCTCCTACACACGTGCATACCTAATAATTCTGATTTGAGTCAGGATTGAGCAGAGGAAGAAGCAGAGTCAAGATGACAAAATAAAGATATCACAAAAAAAAAAAAAAGAGCTGACACACAATGATATTACTTGCTCAGAGGCAGTTTTCAATCAATAGTCTAGCATTCATATTCTTAGGTTATTGTGGGATTTGATGGATTCGGCCTGCACAGAATAAAAACAAAGAGCGAGTAAACAAGCACTGAGCTCAGTCCATTCCCAGAAGATGCCGTGGAAGAATGAGGCAGAGGCCAAAGGCATCGATGCTGTTCTCCACAACACAATATTCTGTCCTCACCTTTCAACAGGGGCCACTGCTATCTGATACATGCACTGTTATACCCTCCCTGCTGGGAGGGAATAATATGGAGAGAACAATGACCTATTTTTTTAAGTGAGTTGCTGCGGCCAAACAAGCCATTTCTCATTTAAAGCAGTGCAGAGGCGATAGACAACCTCATGACTTGTCCCATCATGTGGTTTACAAAAAAGGTTTTGACATACTAGTCTCAGGAGGGCAGCTCTTCAGCTACAGCTCTATGCTGGTGCACCAACATCTGGCTACAACATACCTATAGCCAGCAGGTGATTCGTTAATGTTTAACAGCAGGATGGCCCAAAGGGAGCATTCCCCTGCCTCCACACCACCAACCAACACACACATACCCTGTACATCTCCCAAAGGACAATTTACTGTAATTTCCTCAGTCACATGACCTGCTCCACTCCCAGGTTACAGGAATATTATAAGAATGGTACAGGCAGCAGTCTGTCTCTATGATCCTACTTGTCACTTTGATCATGAAGGCGAGACTATTCTGTAAAGCATACTGTATGAGTACAACACAGCATACAATTAAGTATGTATAGTATGTAATTAAGAGAATAAAAAAGATCTAGGACAAAAGTGACCAAGAGAAAGAGGCACAGTTGACCCTTTGCTAAGCCTTGTCCTCCGTAGTTACTGTTGCTATGCCTGTCGTCCTTCTTGCACTGCACATTTCCAGTTTACAGTGATAATGGTGGCAGATCTAGGATTGAAACTGGCAGTCATTTTTGAATTACTAGATCTTTGATTCCACAGAGAAGTAAACCACAGCTTATCACTTCTAGCTGACAACCATGGATTTTGTTTGCTAAAATCATGACTTTTGGAAACAGGTTTTACATGTGTAGCTAGCTAATGCTAATTCTTAAACTCTTTGAGGGTCTGCAATATGCAGTTACTTAACAGCTGCGTACATGATATAACATTAATGCTAACAGACTGAGGCTAAATCTACATCCCAGCTAACAAGTGTCAGATGGTGACATATATATGATAGACAACAAATACACTCACTACACTGACCAAAGCTTGAGAGGCCTGCGGTGCCTAGTTATGGCTGTAAAGGATCCATTTCAAATCCCTCTGCTCCTTCAGCACGACAGACAGCATCATGGATTTATCAATACGCAGCTCAGTCAAGTTACTGATATTTCAGAGCCATGGTTGGGGCCATAGATTCTAACCTGCACAAACCTCAGTCAGATAAAAGATCAATGAGTCAGGCAGACTAGACTAACATATTCAACTTAACGACCCCTCTGCTTCTGCACTCTCTCTGTTACTAGGGAATGTAGAGGAGGGATGGCAGGTTAATAAAAGGGGGATGCATTTTGGTCATTTTGCCAACAAGGGGATGGAATCCAATGTCAAACCAGCTACTGCCTATAATGGACAATTTCTTAGGTTGAAACAAAGAAAAAAGAAGTTAAATAGAGACATTTGAGTCTTAAATCATGCTTTGCTGTCTCCTGTCAACTGAAAAGCTGCAGCTTGACTGCCTGCCTGCAGGAAAGGCTTAATCACTTAGAAGAAATTCATATCTCTTGTAAACACTAGGGAGAGTGACAAGTTCATGAGAACTTGTGTTAAATGACATTTGAAATGAGTGAATAAATAGTCGGCACCAAACACTTTTTTTCTGTAAAATGTGTCAGTTTCTACACCTCTTTCCATTCCTTTTTTTCCTAATTAATCATTAATCTTGGGTGTTCTGTAACACTAAAACAAAAATATCTCAGGCCCCTTTGTATTGGCTCTGCTACACGTGTCTTACATAAATGTTTGGTGTCATGTAGTCGTTTCAAGCTTCAGGGTTTTTCACACTGAGTGACAAAATAAAAATGGCAGAAACATCGGTGTGATGCAGCTATCAAAGGTATAATAAAAGTCAAAATACACATGCTAAAAGCACTAACTGACAAGCACAGCTCGCCATGTGCTCTATGAGATATATGAGGAAAACACAGAGGCAGCAGACCACCTCCTATAAACCTGACCTTGTCTAATAGCAGCAGATTCAGGGACAATGATAAAATGACAGACTCACTGCGGTAGATTCACAGTCATGTGTGTTGGCTGCTAAGCTTTCATCAGATAATGGAGAAGTGCTGCTTTTCTGTCTACTGTGTGATTTGGTTGTGAATTCAAAATGAAGACTTCTCGGCTGAATACCAATCTCAGACTCACATAACCATCAAGTATTTGAAAGTCTATTTAGAATCAGTAAATAACAGCTTGCCTGAATATTTGAATTGTTTTTAAGCAGCACGCTTCCACCCATAAAGATGGTAAAAAACACAGAATAGATGGACACAAGATCTGTAGGTTTTGAGACATTTTAAATATTTTGATGCTTGGATTTGTTATTGTCTGTTAATGGAGCAAGAAAACGAGTGGAGCTGAAGAGAGCTTAACAATTAGCAATGGGTTATACTCAAATAAAACTGGTTTGTACCGCAAACTGTTTGGCCATGTCGGAAATCAAGTGTCTATAGCTGTTTTGAACAGCTACACTTGAAGGTCAAGTGAAAAAACAGCTGTTGTAAAAAGAATGGATATATCATGATATTTAAATATGGGGATAGCGACACCCATTTTCAGACTGTCGCTCTTGAAATAAGTGTAAAAAGACAGCTAGAAAGACAAGTTCAACCCCTGAACAATACAGATTTTTTTTTCCAGCTGATACTGATAATAAGATAACTGATAAATTTACATTTTTGTATTTCAAACAAGTTCAAATAGTTAACCTGTAGTTTAGGCACACCTGAGAGTAGGAGAGACCAAGATGTAGTGAGCAAAGATGGATGATTTAATATTCCGTAGCTCTGACATACTTTGACTTTTATAGAGCATTTTCCCCAAGAATTCAAATTAAATACTTTGACATAATCTGTTAAATCAGATATTATTATAGCCATTAATAATATAATACTTTTATTATCAGAATAATAAATAATATAGATTTACCATTATTGACTGATAACTTACAGGGCTGATATTTATCATGCACTATGTACTTTGACCATGTTCACATATAATTTTGCCAACCAGTTTAAGTTGCTGTAATATGTAGAAAAAATTATCAGAAAGGCTAAAAATATTTTCATCTGTATCTCAGTTCTCTTGTGTTTTCTTTTGTTATTTTGTTTTTGTATTTAATATGTTTTTTCCCTGATCTTCAGCATAATGATTGCTCTACTATATGGTGTTTGTATTTGGCTGTGCTGGTGCATCATTTTCACCACTGTTGACTGAATTCTATCCTTCAGTTTGTATATTTCTTTCCCTGTCTTGTTTTTTTTTATATTTTCCTTGTGATAAATAAAGTTTATGCATATACATAAATGCTTGAAGAAATTACTTAAACGGTAAATTGATTATCAAAATTGATGCTGGTTAATTTGCAGTTGATCAATTAAACGATTAACTGACCAATTTGTTCAGCCCTACTCCTCAACACTTGAGTCAGTTTTATTGGAGCAGGCATCCAGTAGTCACTAGAGAAACTGCAGCTTAAGACACTTGTCCCTTGGCTAAAACAAGAACTAAGATTCACTCTGTACTTGCAGCATTCTGGTGGCTCAGCTGACTGACGTGTATATCATAAAACTGTAATGTTCAAGGTTGACTCAGAGCTGCCAGTTTTATTCCCACTCAACCAGTTTGTTGTTTCTCTCCAATTTAAACTATTATCTAAAAAGGGCTAAAATGCCATTTAAAAATCCTGAGAACAAAACATGACTCATCACTGAGAATTACTCACAGCCTGACATTGGTCAGTAGCAAACATAATGTCAAGCAGAATGTGGCTGGTTCATTTATAAAAGCCAACAGCCGTGGGGTAGAAACCGCTCCCTGAAGCAGCTGGTTCATGTCATTGCCTGTTTAACACTGCAGAGCAGATCTTGCCTTCGACACACTGACACTGCCAACTCAAGTCTTCAAAGAAAGATCTCTTCCACAGCGGAGTGCTCCTTTCGACTTCAGGTTGCTGCCCACTTTCACCCACTGCAGTGCCTCGGCCAATGCAGCAACAAGGCCAACTGCAGACGACACGGGAAAACAGAGGGTGGTGCTCAGTGGACAGTGGGGTGATCTTTAGAATTCAAGGATCCTTTATGTGCCACATGCATTTAGATAGCAAGTAAAACATACAGTGCTCTGTTTGTGTGCAAGAAAAATCAAAAGAACAACAATATAAACAGTAAATAGAGAAAATAAGATAAATAGATAGAGATGAGCATCTTTGTTATTAGAGTCTAAATTTAGATTTAAAAATTAAAGTGAATTGGAACAAAAGTTTAGATTTAAGTGTCATGTGGTAACAATTTTTACATTAATTGAAGTGTTACAGTGCCGTATTATCGTATTTATGTAAAACACACTCCATCACACCCTCCTGACATTACTGCCGTATTATGGCGTATTTATGTAACTAAAGCTCCACTCACTGCCACCTATACCTCGCTCAGTGCACATTCACTGTCACTCACTGTCACTATAAACAGTAATTAGTCTGTCACTCTCCCTCTCTCACGTTCACTAAAGCTACACACTCACCACGCACCGCTAATTTGGCCAATCAGAAGTCTGCAGTTTTTGCTGGCTTACCTTTATCAGCAGGACTAAACCCAAAGTACCCAAATATTGATGTTTCAAAGACTTTCCATGTGTTCATATTTCAAGATTATCCATGTGTTTTTATTTCAGGAGTGTCCGTGTATTTTTATTTCAACACTGCCCACTTGTTTATATTTCAAGATATATTTAATTTAAAAGGGGTATTTGTGATGCAGACTGAAGTCAAAGACTCCGACAAATATTTGTTCACGTGAGAGCGGAAGCCACAGGATGTACGTGACCATGCTGCATATCAAGTGATGTTGATATTTATGACACGCTTGAAATTTGCACTATGTGGTGATGGGTATCTAATGATGAAATGCAGCTGGCGGCAGTCAGGCTGCCAAGTGCTTTTAGCACAAAAACAAGACTAGACTGAAATAGAGATAGAAACAGAGCAGTGTTGTTAAGGTCAGTGCAATTAGCATTACATTAGGTTTGAGATGGACGCCAGATGGGATTTATAGCAGAAGAAAACTGTTGAAATCAATGGAGATATCATGTGTCTGCTTTGGAAATCAATGGAATCCATGGAAACACCAGCCTGATCGGGATCAGAGTCAGGAACATCACAGCCTCTTCATCTCTCTGCTTCTGACTGACATGTCAGATGTGAACAGAGCTGGGTCAGAAGGCAACGATGGCCACAGTTTGATCCGCTCTCCGTCCTGCTGCATTACACAGCGGCACCGTCTCCCCTCTGAATGCGATTATCACTCAGTCCAACCCATTACCTCCATGGTGAGGTCCCCTCCGTCTCCTGTCTTCCTTTTTCACCTATTTCAAATCAGCCTTTACTTGGTCCATCTCTCTGTTTGATTCACTCTGACTTTATCTCTTACAAGTTCTCTCCACTCACTACCCTCCCCTCCTCTCTCTCTCTATTTCCATTACTAAGATGAGTACCAGTGGGGCAGCAGGCTGCCTTTTAACACAAGAGCCGAGAGGGACACAGTTATCAAGCTGAATGGTTTAAATATGTCACTTGGTGGCATTTTCATAAAGCCAATTCATAAGGGCAGGCCCGGAGTCATACAGCTTGGGGATCTCAACACTAATATCAGTGATTACTGAGTCTGCTTTCAGGACCTCCATCTGCATCATTTCATACATACCAATAAACTAAGCAAACTCCCTCGATATGCATGCATATATTCAGCATAAACCCTTTAAACAGACAATAAGGCTTATTTTTGCAGGTTTTAACAGTCATCTTGCATATGTATTATAATGCACGGCTATGCTGAGGCGGTGGTTTGAAAGGCCAAGGTCTTTTCTCTAGTTCAGGCATAATGTGTTTTTGTCTGTGTCTTGTCATTATTTCTGTCTGACACCAATGCAAATAACACACAGGGATTACGTGACAATCATGACATTTGCTGCCTTTTGCAAGATAAGGCCAAATTATTACATTTTTCTATACTTTTCAAACTCTGTCAAAGTGATGTTATGCATTCAGCAAGAAACTCTCGTCTCAGTGTATCATTTTCATTATGGTTGCTGAACAAATGTCATTAATTTTGCACCGCTCTAAAATAAGACTTGAGTTGCTTGAAACTCAGCATGGATTGTACTCAACTTTCCCTCTAGTCACACAGCATGAGCACTCTGGTTTTCCCTCAGATTTAAAGAAAGTGCCCCTGACTGAAGTTCTCAAAAAAAACAGCTTGGAGTTAGCAGGCTTGGTATGTTTTTTCTACAAAATCTGAAGCTTCATCCACATAATTTCTTTCTAATAAATTAGACAAAACTTCAGGCCTAACTTTGTTACATTAAGATTTACAGTTTTACAACACAGTATCATTGTTCATCTGAGCAAAATCCATGAATATGGCATATCATGGAATATGTGTGTACATTCAACAAAAATATAAACGCAACACTTTCGTTTTTGCTCCCTTTTTCCATAAGTTAAACTGAAAGGTCTAAGAAGAGGAGAAAGGCATACAATTATACACACACATATTCCAACAGGACCTGCAGATGTGCATCGGAGAGATGTTAGAGTGAGGAGGCTGCAGTTAGGGGTTCGTTGCCTTGTTCAACGACACCTCGGCAGTGCCAGGAGGTGAACTGGCACCTCTCCACCTGCCAGTCCTTACTCTGTACTTTGGTCCGTGCTTTAGTTTCTGCACAAACAAAAGGTTTATTTCCGTGTCATAATCATGCTGATTAATAGCATCGCTATATAATACACCTGTCAGGCGGATTGATTATTTTGGCAAAGATCAAGTTCTCACTAACATGGATTTTTAAATATTTGTGAACAAGAAAGAGAGAAAGAGAGAGACAAATTAACCTTCTGTGTGCAGAGAAGAAGTCTTAGATTTTTTACTTCAACTCATGAAAAATAGGAGCAAAAACAGTATGTGCTTTGTCTGTTAAGGTAAGAAAGCGTATAAAAATGCAGTCCAGTTACTTTTTGCCATCTATAAGAGGGACAGAAAAATTGTGCTAGCTAACAGAGGTATCATCTGGTGTTGCCACAGTTTTACAGAGTTAACTGAACGGTGTCACATGGAGCAACTGAACAAACACATCAGCTATCTGTGCTATTTGCTGAGTCCATCGCCGGTTGTTTTTTAGGTCGATTTTTTGTCATTTTTTTAATTTTTATTTGGCTAATTTAATGGTTTACAGAATGAGAGCTGCTGCTCACCGATGCGCTCTTACAGCAGAGTATACACTCAGTGTATGGTTCAATGCACCCACAGGACGGGTGCACTGAACCAGAGGACGAGTGAGAGGAAAACAGCTTGTAGAGACAGCCTATTTTCACATCTTACACAGTGACATGAAGGATTTATTTCAACAAAACCAGAGCTGGTGATTGTTGGAACAGTGGAAAGATTAACAAAGATGGTTTCATTTTGTTTCTTTTGAATGAAGTGTGTTTTACGATGAGTTAACAAGGTGTCTTAGTTTGGTAATAGAGAAAAATTTGGATGTGGAAGGTGTTTGGCTATATTTTTATGTTTAATAGTATATGTTTATGTTTAATAGTATTATATTATTATATTATTATTTTGTCTATTAGACGAATGTACATAGCATACACAACAAAGTGAACTTACTGCTCACGCACATCTACCGGCTCATAAACTGAGGAGGACATCCAGGGGTGGGGAGAACTGCTGTTTGATCAGCTGATGCTGGCCGATTGGGGAAACTTTAACATATAACTAAACCTTGTGCAGATTCTTTTTTGTTCAGTCTGTCACTACCTGCCGGGTAGCTAGCTAGCAGCTATCTGCAGATATCAGACTAATGTCAAGAAAGACAAACAGCAGAAGCAGATAAATTGGAGCCTTTTTTTGGGGCTTTATTTGCTGAAACTGACTATTAAACTGGATTTCTGTGCTCTATTTAGTTGGAACATCTAGTCCATGGCTGAGTGAGATAATAATAACAACCCTGCAGGTGGTGCAGGTCTTTATTATTCTTGCTCAGATGTCTTGCACATGTAGGCCTAAAAAATATGAAATTTCCATGAAGTTCTAGTCTTCCTGCATTTTGCAAATTGAAAGAAATATCAGGCATTGTCCCTCTGATTGAAAAAAAAAAGAAAAGCTGTTAAAATGATCGTGCCGTGATGAGTCAGAACTTGGCAGTCACCAACTCACACCGGCACTCAGTCTAATCACTTATGAGCTGGAAACACACATCGCCACTGTATCTGAGGCCAGAGGGCTAACAAGGCAGGACGTTGTGGCTGCAGCCTGCGGGACACATCAGTGCGGAGTTGTATACACACATGTCAGGGCACGGTTGGAAGCAATGTGAAAAAGCACAGTCAGTGTCAATCTGTTATTTTTCTCCCGCTCCTCTGTCCTTCAGACACACGCTCAAACACATGCCCACATATGCTGCAATGTTGACAACTACTCCATCACTGCCACAGAATGTGCGGGACACTTTCAGGTGGCAAACAAACATTTTCTCTTGTCCCACTGCCATTCCTCAACAGATGATGGACGCTCAACTGAGGCCAGATTCACCAGTCTCATGACAGCCAAACACACATGAATGTCCAATTGAAAAGCACCTTGTGCATCCCTGCTCCCACTTCAGTATTCAGTGATGCTTCTACCACCAAGGAGCCCTCAGGAGAGCAGGGGGAAGGGAAGGGAAAGGAGAAGCGAGAAGGAGAAAGGAGCGAGTAAAGAAGGGGCGGTAAAAGAGACTAGAGGGAGCAAAAAAGGGTGGGAGAGAGGGAGGGTGGGAGCCAGATGCCTGGGCTGGGATCTATTTGTCATGTCAGATAATATGACAAGCGCTCCAAGGGGGAGTTTATAACTAGATTATTGAGAGTACCTCGATTTATTTGCAGGACTAAGAGAGCCAACACTCACGGGAGCCTGACGCGCTCATCACTTTTTAAAACAAGATTAGATTTTGTTCATTTGCTAACCTGATTATATTGTATCTTTGAGTGAAACTAAAAATTTGTCAGAGACGTGGATGGTTTGGATAATTGGGGAAACATCGGCCACGGTTGTTGATCTCCCCAATTTCTCTGAGAGGGGCTGCTTTAACAGCCTGAGTCCTGAAGGCTTGTTTAATGCATGCTTTCAGTCCTCCAGCTATCCATCCATCCATCTATTGCTGTGATCACTAATCAGTCTGCTACATTTTACTCACTTGCATTACAGCATTTACTGTGGTTAATACATGCTGCCAGGTCTTGAATTCCCACCCAAGGCAAATCAATTCCCATCCCACAATGGAGCAGTTGGGTGGAAGGTTCAAGTCACACTTCAGTCAGCAAAACCTCTGTGTCCAATAACTTCATAATGAGTCTGTCCCCCAGCGGCTGTTTGTTCCTTTAAAATGTAAGAAAAAGGCCCAAGTTGGACACAAAACGGCGTCGTAAAAAAGAAGTGTGGCTGCTGAATCACAAGAAAGTGATTTCTGTTCCCTTCTGCATTCACACCAGAACAGAAATGAGAGATGAGGTCAAGAGAGAACAAAAAGAAAACAGGAAAAAAAGAGTTCTGTCCTCACAGTTACCTTCAGCTGTCAGGGTGTCTGTTATTAACAGAACCATGAGTCATGTTGCCAATGCGTGCACCTGGCCGTCACTCTCCAAAATGAAAACTGAAGCCACATTCAAAGCTCGTTTTTTAATCCAAACTGTGATGCAGGGATGAAACTAACAGGGCTGGGTATCATTCAGAAATTTTCGATACCGGTGCCCAGTGGCGATTCTAGACCAGTTTCACTGGGGGGTCCAGCGGGGGCCTGTTGTTATATCAGAGGGACACATTTAACCTGGGATAAAAGAGACAAAGAAAGTGACCTTGTTCAAGCTTATAGCTTTATAGCTCAGCATATAAAGTAGTAGAGCACATAAAAAGAGCATAAATCACTGTGATTAGTTTGTTTCTGTAAGAGTATTTGTTTTTATAACTGACAAGAGCCTATTCAGCCTATTTGTCATTCCAATAAAGTGGTAATTTTATTATTATTGTAGACTCTTGGGGCACACAATGGTCCAAACAGTGTTATAAGGGCACTGGCTCCTGCTGCCCCACCTAGAACTGCCCCTGCTGGTGTCAGTACTGATACCTTGACTTCAATAATTATACTTTTTTCAACAGCAAGACCATTTCAACAAAAGGAAAATTACATTATGATATAACTGTTCACTTTAAAGGAAGAACCTGCTGGTAGAAAAACAAAATGATCTTTGTCTGTGGTTGTGAAGCAGCGTTTTTTTCCAGCATGCAAGTGTAACGTTAGACTGCCAATCACCAGCATTTTTACATGCATTCAGAGAAGCATGCTGCGTGCTTAATGGCTCACGAAATTAGATATCAAATGACACCGCATTTTTAGATACTCAATAGTATTGAAGCAACCAGCAACTATTGATTACTTTCTTGACTGATTGATCTGTTGATCATTATCTCAATTAATCGGTTCGGTGTTTGGTCTATAAAATGTCAGAAAATGGAGAAAAATGTTCATCACTGTGAAGGTATGTCTTGTTTTGTTCACAAGAAAGATATTCAGTTCATTGTCACGGAAGACTAACAAAACCAGAAAATATTCCCATTTGAGGAGCTGAAACTAGAGAATTTGGATATGTTTTCCTTAAAAAAAAAATTGATTATCAAAATAAGAAATCAATTCAATAGTTTAATAGTTGACAACTAATCGATTAATCGAATTATTGCTGCAACTCTACAGTGATGAAAAACTGTTCTTTTATAAAGTTCCTGAGAATGTCTTGAAAATTAATGCAATGTTTAATACTTTACATTTACCTCCTCAGCCTCTAATGAGTTTAGACGTAAAAAGATTAGAGAGCCATCAACTAGGATCTGGACGGGCCTTGACAGGGGCTCACTATATGAGATTTACCATTTCCTCATCCCAAATAAGGGCCCGGCTGCTGATGAGAAGGGGGCAAAATCAATACGCCCTCCTCGTTTCCCATGCTCAGCTGGAGCACGAGGCACTAAAAGAGGGTCAATGATTTAGCGCATCTCGAGCTGAAGGAAATTAATAAACATGAGAGAGCTGGGCTGTGCTGTGGCGTTCACAACAGAGAGGTGAGAAGGATGGGAAAAGTTAATTCAAGCCTGCTAAGATAGGTAGCACGGAGAAATGGAAGGTCACTTCTATTTCGTTATGGCAGAGTACACAGTTCTGCCAGTTCTCTTTTAGTTTTGCTCTCTTACCGTATCACTCTCTGCCTCTCCAGGAGAAAAGTTGTAAATATCATTATGGGAGGCGGCAAAAGTACAAGCAGACTTTACTCAAGTAGAAGAACAGAAACTAGAAGTACAGGTTAAAAAAAGACTGGTAAAAGTACAAGTACTAATTCAACTTCTCTACTCAGATAAAAGTTAAAAAGTAAAGGCTCTGAAATTTATGCAAAGAATAAAAGTAAAATTCACCCTTGGAAGAACATTTCTACGGCTGTTTCTGGGCAAAGCTAACCGAACCTCATCATATTAATTTTATTTGAAGACAATCAAAGCATTCAACCAAATAACCAACTTCAAAAAAAAAAAAAAAAAAAAAAACAAACAAAACAGAAAAAAAAACCCCACAATATACTGAAAATAATGAACATTAACGTTGCTCCAATGTGCAAATCAGTTTTCAATGTCAGCAATGAGAAAATTCTCTCTACAGGACTACCAAAGTCTTTTGTTCAGCCTGTGCAGTAGCTGGTTCTCAAAGGTTTTTGAATCAAGGTGTACCATTTTGGGTCTAAAAATCAGTTCTGCAGTGCAAAAAAGCCTCTCACAGGCAGCTGACAGATTCACTAGATGCCTTTTCTCCACAACAGAGTCTCCCTCTCTGTCGTCTTTTACGTCTTGTTACGTCTGTTGTGCTCATGTGTGATATTCCCTCATGGATACACTTAGGAATCGTCATGTGTTATTGTCCAGTCTATTTAAGCTGAAATGAGTCTCGATGTGGGTAAGGCGTGCGTGATGAAACTAGAGTAACAAGGAGTTGAAAGTACAGATATTTGTGATAAAAATGATGGAAGTAAAAGTAAAATGTTGTCAGAAAAATAGTAAATTACAAGTAAAGTACAGATACCTGAAAAACTGTTGCACCACAGACTGAAAAACTGTATTTCAACCAAACTATATACTTGAATATGGATGGGCTGACATGCAAGAGAGTCTGAGAGTATAACTGTGATAGGCCAATATCAGGCAAACAATATATCAGTCAGGCTCTAATTATTTTGGATGCAGAATTTTCTTTTATGCTGCATTTCTCATTGGCAAGTATGTGGCTGTAATTCAAATGTCTATCCAAACATTCAGCTTTCACATTTGTGGATTTACTAACTTGCAGCCTCTTGAAGCACATGCGCAGATGCAGAAAAACAATGATATGTTACATGGGAGGGAGGGAATACAATCAAATCAGTGTATTAGAAATAGCAGTACTTGCAGAGTAAACCCACACATGGCATCTACATCAACAAGAGGCAGTCATTAAACTATGTCCCGAGGAGGTGCAGTGACAGCTTCAAGTAGTTTGGTATTATACCACCATGCCCAATTTACAAGCCAGATGATATTTGCATCAGAGGCTGAGAAATTCCTTGGTGAAAACACAGCTTAGGGAAGAAAAAGCATCTTCTGTTATCTGACTGATAAGGACAGCGCTACTCGCATCTTCGTTATTTTTTTTTCAGCTAGTTTTTCTTCCGCCTCTAGAGTAAGCTCCTTATACAGTGTGTTTTTCTCCCACTGAATAATGGATCTGAGAGCCTAAAATTGGCCGTATGCCTACACTTTATTTCACTGATTTTCACTGATTCAGGGCTTACGTAGCTTTGCGTCTACCCCACCAAAGTCTGCATTAATAAAAGTATTCTTAAGTATTTACAAACAGTTTGTTACTTATGTAAAGAAATGAACTCATTGCCCTCTTCCTCTTCAAGTACCTTTAAGACACCTATGGGAGTGAAACCCTGCCTATAAGGGACGGTGCCTCAGTCCTCTTTGATAAATGCTGCAGGCAGCTACCTGGCTAGATGATTTAAATTCAAAGAGAAAAAAAGGCCGTACTGTACAGGGAGTCTCGCTTCATTAGGGCTCTGTGTGCTGAGAGAGCTGGATGTTATATAGAGAAGCTAGCTGCAGCTGGCTGAAATATAAAGTCCCCCAAATGAAAACCCAGGCATGTTTTCCATCAGGCGGGGTAAAGCTGGTGCTAACCAGGAACTTTCAAGTGAATGACTCTGGGAAGCTACTTTGATGTAGTTGACAAGGAGCCAGTAATGAGGAGGTTGACTTTGCTCTCACTGGAGCCCCCCTCCCTAAACCTCTTCTCTTTCAATCAAATGATTGCGAGTCAGTATGCTAATACTGCACGTCTGTCCATTTGTTGATTCTGTTCGTCTCCCCTGCAGATCACCAACTGCCACTGTTTCAAAAGACACTCATGATCACAACAATAAACCAGCACAAAAATGACAATTACCAACATAAACCAACATAACAACTGAACAAACACATTACAAACAGTCACAAAAAACTTTGTAAAAGTAAAACTTGCATTTTTGAACATTTTCAACAATTTAATAAACTCTCAGCAATGCATCATGGTAAATGAAGGCTGTCTGGGTAGCATGTAGCTGGTAGGATGTAAACATGGCGTCGATCTCGCGAGACTTCCGCACGTGCGTCCATTAAGAGATATACAAGTCTCGCGAGATCGACGCCATGTTTGCATCCTACCGGCTACATGCTACAGTTGACATTTCGGCTAAAAACATGGCGTAAATGGCGTCTTTTGCGGTTAATTTTTGATGTCGCGGCTCGCGGACACTTGGATTACACCACACAAGCAGGATGGAGACATTTTGTGTTTGTTTTGTGTTCTTTTTTTAACGTTTTATCCGTGGTCTCCATTCACTGCCATTGTACTGGATGAGGCTGCTGCCCTATTTTCTGCTGAAACTCCAGGATTGTTTTGTGAACTGAAGATCTTCACCATCTTCACATCGGCATAGGGGTGAGTACATACTGAGTGGGTTATCATGTAAAGATGGAATATCGCTTTAAAAGATAATTTTACATGTTGCAGTTTGTTGTTATGATATCAGACTGTGAAGATATGTAATTAGAAAGACTACACATCATGACTTTCGCCCTCCCAAAGCTAACATTAGCTACCGTACTGGGAAGTAGTCGCACAAGTCCTGCTTGTGCTTTTGCTTCCCAGCTGATAAGAGAACCAAGAGTTGCTGGGTAGAACACTTCTGGTAAGATACCCTTACAAGAGACAGCAATGTTGGATAATGGTTGGTTGATACTGTGTGAGACGGGAGATATAGTTCACTGAGCGTTTTCACGCAAAACTAAACTATGACAAACCTACCACAAACTGTGATTTTAAATTGACAAGCACCACATGTGTAATACATTACACAATTCAAACATGAACAAAATGTATTTGTCTTTCGCCACAGACTACTGTTCATATTTTTTCCAAAGGAAATTCCCATTGTAAACACTGGAAGAGCATTTACTTCTCTATTCACATTTCACATCTTACTAACACATACCTTACATTTTAATTTTGACTGATTGATTGATTTTATTTATTTAAGTGTCTTGCACCATATGGTGCCCAGCCCATATGGATTCACAAGACACTAAACAGAGCAACAGCCTGGACAAACAGCCACATGACAAATCGATAATGACAAGTCCACAAAATCCAAAAGAAGGAAAAGCAACAGTCAGATTCCATGATGGAAACATCTTATTTTGTTGGATACAACATCCTCTGTCTTAATTGCCATGCACTTTCAATAACTCTTGCCAAGGCAAAGGTCTCCTCATTGAAAAGCCAATTCAACATCTCACCTTCAGACAACCAAAATAAATCAGGATTTTTCCAGTGAATTTTTTTCACACAGATGGTTCCTTGAATCACTGTATACAGGGCAATGAAACAGAAAATGATGTTCATCCCCATAATGGTAATAATAATAAAGATAATAATAATAATAATGATAATGATAATAATAATAATAATAATAATAATAATAATAATAATAATGATCACTGAAGGAAGCTACTTTGATGTAGTTGCCAAAGAACCAGTAATGAGGAGATTGACTTTGGTCTCACTGAACCCAAATCCCTAAGCCTCTTCTATTTCAAGCAAATGATTGCAAGTCAGTATGCTAATACTGCTTGTCTGTCCATTTGTTGATACTGCTCGTCTCCCCCGCAGAACACCAACTGCCACTGTTTGAACTAGGGGGTCACATTAGCCTCCCGCTTATGACCGAATCCCTGCACCAGCTGGGAGAGTCTGTGCAGCGAAAGTAAATAAGACATGGTCTGAGCTAACACATAAAATCCTGCAAAGTACTGTACTTGACCCTGCTCTTGAGCCAGGCACTTAACCCTGAGCTGCTTCAGCTGAGCTGCCGACAGTCAGGCTGCATCCCTTCTTTCTTTATCAGCGTTGCCATGACAGTACGTAACTCTTCTTGCAGCTTTCACCATTTTGGCAACCCATGGCAGTTTGACTGAGTCAGCTCCGGCAGCAAAAACAATGAGGCAAAAACAGCACAATTGATTTTGGTTGAGACGCCTTTAAATCAAAAGTAGAAAGAAGACGCACTGTAGCTGAAATGTGTTGGAAACAAGTGGGAGAGGCACATAGTGTAAGAAAACAGATTGTGATGTTTTTGTTACAGCTGCTCCCTACTTCTTTTTTTTTTTTTTTTACTTTGCTGTCAGTTTGTTTGGTATCAGATATGGGTCACATCCTGGAATAGATACAATCAGTCATCCACAAAAAAAAGCAAATATGAGCAGCAATTCAGAACTACAGTGTGAATGCAGCGTTCGTGATAAAGGAAACACCGTGCTGTTAGCTCGGATTGCAATCCTGTCCGTAAATATTGTAATCAATGTTCAACAACAGCCAGTTAGAAATACTCACCAGCTGAAAGAGACAATTTATCGCTAATGAGAGCAAATTGAACCACCACTCTTAGATGAAAAGGGATATGAAAGCCTTTGGTCTTTGCTGGTTAATAGTGCTTCTGACAGAGATCAAATAAAACAACAGACACCTAAAAAGCAAAACTTCTCTTTGCTTGCCTAAAAGTGGTGTCGTGAGAGGAAGCGAAAGACTGTGATTAAACAGGCACAAAGTAATTGATATTCCTCGCAGGACCCAAGGGCTCTGCCAAAAGAGAGAGGGGGAAGACGGAGAAGAGGGGGAAAAAACGGAAATGTATTACTCAACGTCAGTAATGACCATAAACATATAAATCACAGGGCACTGAGGCTGAGGCTGAGAAAATGAATCAGGCACCGCTATGAGGGGGAAGGTTGAAGGGAGCGCATGAGGGATGAAGGAAGGGATGGAGGAGCAGAAGAAGTGAGGAAATAAGGGGAAGCTCGCAGGCTCAAACAACACTGCACTGCAGGGTGTCTTCGGGTGTTATATCACCACTCGCTTATAATTACTGACACGTCTCAGCAGAGGATTTCTTTTGATAACCAATGCTTGATGCATGATACATTAAATGCTGACTTAATTTTTCCTGAAACATGCAACAATAAAATGCTATATTCATCTTTTTTCTCTCATTTTGACTGCTACTGCAGCTCATGTAAGGATTCATTAGTGGTAAAAGCGTTTAAGCGTCATGTGACTAACCTTGTATGTCATTATCAAATAGAAAAGAGCAGCTGGACAATTCACCCCTACAGATGCCAATGAAGCCAATCAGCTGACCAGCAGCAAATCAATCATGATTACCTTGCTTAAAAAAAGATCAATGGAGTTAATGACCAGTGTGACTTTGTCTTGATCCACATGAGAAAATGAGGACACATGTCCATGCAGGGCACCGCTTTTACACAGCACCTCTGCTGTTCTGTCAGTGTTCATATCTACAGCATAACTGATTGAACACAGAAAAGCAACAACTAATGATTATTTTCACTATTACTTGACTTGAGAAATATTTTCTTGATTAGTTGTTATTGTCTCAGCAAGCTGTAAGTGTAAGCCTCGAATGTTCAAGAATCTCTTGTGGTCGCAGTGATTCACAATCTTTGAAAAACCTGCCACTAACAACTGCTAGGCTAGAAGAAGACATGAACCCTAGTCTGTTGCAGGATACATTTCAGCCTTTGTTGTGGCTAAAAAACTGACATCCATAGAAAAGTTTTGTTTCATCTTTAATTGGCACACCAGCAGATTAATTCCATACCCGATATGTTGTGATCCATTAAAGTTAGGCACAATACGAGATGAATAAATGCTGTACCTCACTGACTGCTGTATGTTGCTGCTATGCATCTGTGTTGTTGTCATATTGGATCCATCAAGGTCTGATGATGACAAATGACAAATGACAGATGCAGACTTCACTATATTAAATCAACTGTAACTTGCTTCATTCTGAACCAGTTTTCATGTAATCTGGTTTGTTATAATCATAAATAATGCATCATTATTGTGGTTACTTGTTGTAATTATATTCATTTTCTGGGGGCGATCTAATCAGCTCTAGGCCAAATATTAACCTTCTGAATAGCTACAACTTCCACTGGGACATGCACGCTCTGACCTATGAATAGTCAACATTGCGTGTATATTGTTCAGAATTTAGAAGAATTTCTAGTTTATCTAGAAATGTAGATTTCTATATCTATTTATTGTTGTAAAGCCACAAGGTTTATGTTCTAAATAAATAACAAAATGTTCTAAATAGATAATGTATAAATTATGTATTTGGGAATTTCATTTATTCATCCTGTCTATTGTCTCTTATTAAGGAAATGTTAGGTGAACCCAGGATGTTTGGTTACAATACCATCACACTATTCTATGCATCTTAAAGAAAACTGAGACTATACCATAAAAAAAAAACACACACAAAAAACAGAAACGCTTGCAAATCTCAGCTGACATTGCAGTAGGTGCTTCACTGTCCTTTGCCTGGCAGAAATATACACTCTACTGTGTGGACGCATCTTGTTTTTATTGTGTTCTGTACTTAAAACTATAAGACAATGTTAAAAAAAGAGACTAGTTCAACTGATGATTTCAAGGATTCACTGATTTCCAAAATATTTAATAGCTGTCTTTTTTTTTCTTTGTGATTGTGATCTGTGTGACTTTGCCGTTCATTTGATGGTGACATTAAAAATCAAACCTGGCAACATCATAACTGAAAAAGATTGTAGCTCTTTGAGAAAGAATTTGGTTGGTACAGTTGCCCATCTTCATTTGTAGGTATTTGATGACAAGCTTTGTTCTTGTTATAATCACTGAAAATCTCCAACTATTATCCAGTATTATTCATTAAGCAGTGGTTCATTTTGTCTATAAGATCCGTACATACAAAATGTATCCAATCTGTTTGAAATGCTTCTAATCAATTCTAAGTTCTCAGGAGGGCAGGAACATCTGCTGAGATAATACCATGGCAGCAGCATAAGAAATGAGAAAACAGCACGCCATTAACCACGAGCAGATCTGTGGGAGAGCAATGAAACAGTGCTGGCAGCACAACAACTGGACAGAGACAACAACTCATGGTACGTATGTTACTACAAGCTGCAAATATGTAGTTTAGTGAGCGACACAGTGATCTCTGGCATCTCGGTGGAGAGTAAACCCTCAGGGAAGAGCTGCCACGGTCCAAAACTGCCAAGAGCGGGACAGAAAAAGTCTGCTTCCGGCTTGAAGGACTCGTTTGAGAGCCGATGTGACAAGTGGCCAACAAACAGATTTGTGGAAGCAGCAGGTTTTTTGCAGGAGTGTAACAGGGAGAGAACAAACCAGTGTGCAGCTTGAACAAACATAGACCAACTTATTTCAAAGGCTGCTTCAGATATACTGTGTGCTGCAGTGAATGTTAAATGTCATGTGTGAATGTAGCACTGCAGTTTAAAAGCTGCCAAACCAGCTGACAGACATGCTCCATTTATCTAAAGCTTATGGCATGTGTGGGCAGGATTGACGTTCAGCACTGCTACATGTAACTACTTAACAACATTTAACACGAACAGTCAAGTAGTGCAACTTCTTTCAAAATCATGCACTGTTTATGAAGTTATTATGAGGTTCAAGAGCAAGCCCACACCTCTTTCTCTCATAAACCCAATCGCCTGTGCCTCTAATTCAACCACCTATGCATACATGGTATCAAGGCAATTTATTATCATTACAGCACAACACAAGATTGTGTGTCTAACCCTTTTCTCCTGAATGTCTCCAGGTTAATTCTTCCATCTAAGTAATTCTTCTTTCCTTCTATTACAGTAACCACCGGGGGATGATGAAGCAAAAGGCTCATCAAGATGTGTCCACACCCTGAGTCTCCACCCTCAAGTTCCTACTACTGTAAATGGTGACACCAGAATGGATTTCTGCTCATGTCAGATCCCATTTCAACAAAAAATACTCCACCAGTTCCATCCCAATCCCATGACAGAGTAAAACAAAACACAAAAAAAAACCCCTCCTGGCCTGCCCCAATCCTGGAAGAATGACTCCCCCTCCCCTCTACCATCCCATTCCCATGCACTGGTCAATGATGCAATCAGCCAGTAGAGAGGAGAAAATAAAAAAGACAACAGAATGACTAGTTATGATCAAAATTTTTTAAAAAGTCTTATTAATATTAGAACTGTATATTCATAAATAAAAAACTGACCTATTGTTAATGTTTCACGCTCATCTTGACTTTTTTCCCTGTCCTGTCCAAGTCCCAGATGAATAGTTAAACTGACTCCCATCCTGTCGCAATTTGGAAAAATGTTAGCCTCTTGTTCCTGCCCGCTCCAGCACACAACCATGAATCTAACCAGCCCCCGTTCATCCCTCGGCTCAACCCCAATCATTGCTCCATACATGACCCTTATCCTATCCTTCCTCTCGCTAATCCCAATGAACGGTCTTCCATGCCACACAAAAGGTGTGGTCTTTGTTAGTGAACCAGCACTAAGCCGAAGTCATCATGTCTGTTCCACTAGCTTCTGCAGCTCAATGAAAGCATTTCAGTCAGACAACTCACGTTTAAAATGTTTGGAAGGTAGAGTAGTTAAGAGTTTGGCGTCTAGGCTCTGATCTCATCACTCCCTTCAGATTATGTTTACATAGAGATATTGAGGAGTGATGAGCACATATCTAAAACCCCCCGTTGGAGCCTGCAGGTGGATGCAGGGGCTAAAAGAACAGGCAGTGATACTGATCCAGGGCAGCAGTGGCATTGACAGAGGGAGATATAGGTGATGTTTAAGCAGATCGCCAGGTTGTGAGGGTGTGTTTGTTATATTTCTATGGACTGTGAGGCATGTCATGTTTGTATAGCTGGAGTTGACTCTCTGAACTAGCTCACAGGCATTGCTACACTTCTTTCACCGGTCTTGCTGATAGAATGAAGAATGTTTCTGGAATTTACTGTCCATATCGTAACACAAATCGACAAACCACGACAGCATTTGTTATGAAAAGTTGAAACTTTCTTTATATGAACAAAGTTAAACAAATATTACTTTGTGAGGACACACTAAAAAAGCTTACATTAAAATTTACCAGCACTGCTGTATGGATAACTTTTTGTCCATATCCATAAAATGATCACTTTTTCCAACTTTTGGGTTTTCAATTCCATCTGGTAAGGGGCTCATTGCATGGGTGAGATATGGTCTCAATGATTAAAAATAACAACGCATGTCTGTGTGCCTATATTTTACATGGCAATATGTATTTTAAATGACCAACATGTTACAACTGTCATGTCTTCTTCAAGGTCATCGTCAGCATCTATGTTTTGCTACACTTTAAATGTGGATGTCCAGTCAGCGTTAGTGGTAAATGTAGTCAATTCCTCAGTGTATGTATATTTAAGACAACTGAGTTTTTGTGCTCTTGGAGCCATGCAGCAGTGCCTACATGTACCAGGATGCATTGCTGGCAAGCTTGTGACTCCCACAATCATGTTGCTGTGTATCACCACACTAGCCTATAGCTATTACACTGTCCAAAATATAGCGGTAGGTGGCATGCCCCCTGGCTACCCAAAGTTGAAAACTAGAAATCTAAGCTGACAAAGTGACATCACTGTGACATCGCTGGATGCAGGAAGAAAACCGAATTTGCAGCAGAAGAACTTGGTCAATATAGCATACACTGATGAATTTATTGCTTCAATTAACTACATTTACCATCAACAATGACTGGACATCCACATGAAAGGAGCCAAATTTTTCCTTTAAACAACAGATGTTTCTTCATGTGAAATAGCTCCAGTATTTTAAGCTGCTTTTTCTGAGTGGCTTGCAGTGTAGCTTGCAACAAAAGTGTAGCATGGCTGTAAACTACCTCCAATGAAGTGTAGCTTAAAGCCTCATTAGTGCAGTTTCTTTTTAGCTTTTTGCTGGATGTTTTTTGTGTTGAACAGAGCTAAAGTTTGTTCATCTGGATCATGATTTAATCTAAACGATGACCCAGAAAAGTTAGCTGACACATCAAAAAGACTGAGAAGCTACAGTTGCTTTGTTCAAAATGTTAATAGAGTTACAGTAAATCTTACTTGCATCTTTGGATTAACCAGTAATCCCACCTAGAATTAAATCAATGAAGGAGAGCATACAAGGGAGAGGCCAGCAGGGAACAGAGGTGAGGTGGAGAGAAAATAAAGTGCAGTTTTTTTTTTTATTTTGTTATATTTTTTGAGTTACTGTTTACATTCTTGACCTTGATTTTAATCTTGAAGGCAACCTTTAAGGCTTGTTTTTGTCTCAGACGCTAACCTAATTTTGGTTTGGATTCATCTAACACATTTTTCCTGTCAAGTCTCTTGCCTCTGCCAGAGGCCAATGTTACTAATATACCACAAAAATATCAGGCAGGAATATAAAATAGACTATCTTCATTTGTTCTTTGTTTTGTAACTTGTTTGTTTGCCAGATTCTGCAACTTTTTCACAAAATTAGCCCACTGTTTTGGCTTTAGTCTCAAAGGAGTCGACCAATTCTGCATTTATAAACAAAACTCATTTCCTTGCCATCGGGTAGAGGGCAAACAGGAGTAAAACATTCTAGACACGATAGTAAAAAATATGACAGTTTTTCACTACACTGACACCATAATTTTATGTGGCCTTGATATATTGGACCTGACAGCAAATCAGGGTTGAGCTGTAAGTATATTTTTCCAGCACGCCTTCAACAATTTCAGCCAGAGTGCAGCTCTTCCTTGACGAAATCTTTTGAAGAAATTCTCCTTGAGGAAACTCTTATTCTTTCATTTTTGGTTCTCTTGTGAACCCTTATCCATTTTGCTCTGTATTTTTCTCTCATGCTCTCATTCAATCATTTGATATTTTCCCTCTTTCTTCCAGTTCTTCCATCTCCTTCCTACCATCAGCCTTCACAGCTGTTCCTTCTCTTTCATTTCCTTTCTCCTCCACCTACCCTTTCCTCCGTTTTCTTCTGCACTCCTACCCCTGTTTTGAACCACACCCCAAGGGACAAGCTGTCCAATCTGATTGAGAACCGGCCATTCACGGCAGTTTTTTCTTGCAGAGATTGTGATTAGATCTTTTTTTCCTCCCATCTCTTGCAGTTGTTGTTTTTAATAGAAAGAACCCTGTGGCAAAACTTCCTCATTAGGCGTCCTGTGGAGTAGCGCAGCAGAACTATACCTCCACCAATATGTCTCCATTTAGCCCTCTCCCTGCCTGCGAGCCTCATAGCTAACCCATTGCTCTGTCTCACCTCGCTAACCACAGGTACTGATACACATCGATATTTTGTGCACTAGCTCTAGCTTGCAAATTTATATACAAACACACCAGGTGCATAAATTTATGAACTTGACATTCTAAACATGATTGAACGGCAGCTTTCCAGTGAGCACAGCCCAGCTAATCGAGATATCTGTGCAGCTCCTAGACAGTGACATGAGCAGGATAGTAATCAGGATGTATAGATAACCAAGCAGAATACCTTATGGCTCACCTTAGAAAGAGATAAACTTAATCCATGTTCACACTTTGAGCCACGTGATCATCAACAAATCAATAAAAGTCCTTTCCTTTGTAGCAGCATGACCAGAGAAACGCAACAGAATTGGGGGAACAGTTTTTAGCTGAGACATGTCTACCATACATGACCTATTCATGATAATCTGTAGATTACTTTATTGTTTTCTAACAGATGTGATTAAAATTAGGCTAACATTATAGCATTATGTATACAAAATAGAGATGAAGCTGATTACAGGCAATAAAATAATCTCAGTTCCCTACAATGTTTATTTGAGAGTCTTAAAAAAGGTCCTTGGAGAACAGCTTAGTCCAGCATTGAGCCACAAAAGGTTTTTAAGGAAACTTTTTGTCCATGTTGGTAACCTGAAACAGAAATCAGAAATGTCTTGACAGTAAAAAGTGGTATTCTATAAACAGATTTTTTTTGGTCCAGATGTTTCTGTGAATACATAGTCTGGGAACGAGACAAATCTGTGATCTCATGTTTCATTTGCTCTGGCAGAGGCACCTGGCCATATTCCCATTGAGAGAGATTTCCATCCATCCTGAATCTCTCTTGGCCAGTCACAACTATTTATTTAATATGAGGTGGGTTTAAAATAATGACTGACAGAGAAGCGTAACACATCAGTGATGTCATACTTTTTGTGCGAAATGCACCAGGCTCAGATAAAACTGTCAAACTGGGCAGTGCTGATCAAATACCGATCAACATTCTCTACAGCATTATCTATTTCTTGTTTAAAATGTTTTCAGAAATACATTTTAGTGTACCGTTTTGCTGCAGTTTCAAAAAAAAAATATCACCATGCTATCAGGCTTCTGCTAGAAAAAAACAGGAAGCAACCAAGCAACGGCCCAACTTGCATGTATCACTCAACATTACATAAAATTTTTCATTGTTCTGATTGGCTGGAGGTTGGCAGTGGCATGGTGGTATGCACTGAGATTCCAGACTAATATGAATTTTGTGAATTAGTCTGTTGTTGCCAGGCTTGTGAACTCAATGAATATCTAATAACTTTTAATATACAAAATAACAGTAAAGGTATTTTGTGACATACTGCAGCTAAGAAAGATCTAAAAAAAAAAACTCCAACTTGCTCAAAGCAAGTTAACAAGTAGCCCTCCACTGTTCAATGTGAACTAAAGTTAACAGATGCACAGAGATCTTTCATGGCTAATTTACAACACAGTCTTCTGGTCTTTAGGAGTGTCTTGAGTGACAGGAAAACACTGTACTTTTCTGACCGAGTAGTGGGCATCAGAAGCAGACCTAACCATCTGACTAGACAAGCCAGTTTAGAATATCTTTTACCACCTAGACCTAACACACATCCCTGCAAATCTACTGTAAATTACAGCGCTATTACAGGATGGAACTCTTTACCAAATCACATCATTAAAACAAACACCAGAGTCGCTTTTAAGAAAGCATTAAAAGAGTACTTAACACAATTAACTGCATCAACAAACACCAGATGTTTTATGTTGTTTGTAGTGTCTAATGATTTGAAAATGGGCCCTTTAAGTAATGTGTTTTTGCTCAAAGTGTATAATGTATATGTTTTGTAAATTTGTGATATCTGTGTTGGACCCCAAGAAGACCAGCTGACATCAAGGCGTTAGCTAATGGAGATCCTAATAAACTAATGTACAACCATACAGAGGACAATTATACTGTCAGATTCAGTATAAGTCTCTTCAACCCATCCTATTATTACAAGCAGTGGGCAGCTATTTGAGCGCCTGGGGACCAACTCCAGTTCTAAGGCAGCACCTTGGTCAGGGGTACTGACCTCACATACATGTTTTGATGGTGGAGAATCTGAAGGAGAACATGCAAAGTTCACTCAGAGAGGCCGTGTCCAAACTGGATTTGGACCCATAGCTTCTTGCTGTGAGGAAAAAGTGCTTACCACTGCACCACTGTGCTGCTCAAAAAGGGTATATTCGTGGATTTTATTTTCTTTAAAAAAAAAACAAACAAACAAACTATATAATCTAATCCACACCTTTTATTTAGAAAAATTAATTCTCTACATTTGGAATTTTTACACTACTTTTTTCTCTGAAGTTTTACATAGTAAAGTGTACAGTGACAATCAGCAGGCACTAAATATATTAAACTTGATGACAAATCAAAATTGGGCTGTAAGCATATTTTTCTACCAGGCCTTGACCAATTTCAGCGCAGCTCTTTCCCAAGGGAATCTTTTGGATAAGTTCTCATGTCATTTGTTGATTTTACAAATAAACTGTTTGGTGATGAGCTGCAGGCACTTTGTGATCTCTCACACCCCCATTATTCATATGACATAATGATTTTTTTGTTTGCTATTCCCCTCTACAACACACTGAGTTACCTAACAGGAGTGACCTCCAGGCTTCTGTGGTCATGACACACTCCTGACACAGGAATGTGATTCATCTTGTCATTATTTTGTAACACAGGACTTGATGTGTTACTTTGAGTCATGCCTGATTCTGACTCATTTAGTTCACTGGTTCAACAATGAGCAGCCCCTTCCCCCTGTGACCCGGACTTTGTTCGAACTGTAATACATTTCAAAGTTACAAATAATATTTTATTAATTTCTGGGATTTCCTAGTTGAGTTTCTGGGCTTTCGTGCATTAACCTTATTATGCAGCTAACAAACTAAAAATCAACTTCCAAATGAACCTCCGAGCATCGTGCTGGAATAAAACACTGATTCATTCCCACCTTTGCATTGCTGTAATGATGGCTGTTACATTAGATGCCGACAGATTCTCCAGATTGCTTTAGAAGTGTATGGAAATGAGCCTCTGTGCTACTTTACTTTACTCTGTCTTTGATGTGTGATATCACAAACGGCTCTGCTCGTGTTTTATTACAGTTGGCACACAGAAAGAGAGCAGAGGGGCGGGGGTGATGAGGGAAGATCTCTGATGAAGTCTTTCTTGGGTTGCTGAGCACAGTGTAACCTATCTGATGAGCATTATGCATTTATGCCTTCTTTTATGCTTCTCAGGAGGGAGAATTGTAGTTCATCATGCATGCTTTATGGTAGGGCACAAAAATCCACCTTTTCAGGGGAAATAAGTGACATTCAACTATGTAAAAAACTAATTGGCCTTAACCACTTTTCTTCAAACCAGAATAGACAAGAAGTCGTGGACATGAACAAAAGTTTCCAGTTGGATGCCAGCTTTTCATGCCCACCCATTGCATCAATGACAGATGTCTGTAGAAACGCTGTCTGATTTTGAAAAGACAGATTTACTGTTCAGTGAAGGCCAATTAAACAGCGAAGAGCGATGCCCCCCTGCCTGGCCGGTGTACTACACCACTTGTCCTGAAGTGCTTCACGTTGCATGTCCTTATCGACTAAATGCTCAGAGCCACCAGACTGACTCGGCATGCCAGAGAGTATTTCATATTTTGAAAAAAAGAAGAAAAAAAGAGTAAATGCTGATCCAGCATGTGCCCTTGGTAACAAAACCTCCTGGGGAGATAGCATCAGAGTGAGAGAGGGAGGGAGGGAGACGAAGGAGGGAAAGAAATCAGGAAAGAGTGAGTGGAAGAGGAAGGAGGTCAGAGAGAAATACACAAAATGTTGAAAATATCCATCCATAAAAATATGTTAAAGGAATAGAATAGATTTAAAGTTGGGACATTTGATATACTTATCAATACTCATATTCCCAGTTAGAAGATGGAGAGAGGAGTATCAGCAAGGAAGCTAAGCAATGTAAAGCTGTGGAAGGGGGCAGTAACAAATTTTTTTTTAGCCACTTAATAAAGGCCCACCTAAAAAATCAATATCAGTTTAAATGTACCCTATATTTAGAATATTTTCACTGCTTTACTTTGTTGTCAGACAGCCTTTTCTTTTTCAAAGCCACCATTATATAAGCCAAATATAAGTCTCACCAAACCAACCAAACTCCATAGGTAAAAACAGTAATTTTACTTTGCAGGATACAGGAGTTACTGGCATACCACTATGGAGCTATATTGGGGCCAAAAGTTTTGTACTTGAAAAAATAAAATTTGAAACTGAAAATTCAAGTTTTGATCTTGAATTTTGAAAAATACATCAATGTATTCAAAATAAAAATAAGTGTACAAAAAGTTTTTTCAGGTTTAATATAATTATGATTCACTCTGGTAATTCTTTTGAATAAATTATTTATTTTCATTTTTCACTTTCATATATTTAGATATTTGAGATTCTATTTCTTTCAGTTGCACCTTTTTTTCTTTTCAGATTCAGATCTTATTTTTTATCGTTTCAAATCTTTTTTTCAGTTTCAGTTCTTTTCTTTTCAGTTTCACACTTATGGCCCTGATTTAGCGTGGGGGCCGTGCCATCAACTGAGAGGGGTGTGGAATCATGACAAAAAGGCTAGGGACCTTCCCCTATCACGTTGCCTTCAGGGAACATAGGAACTAAAACAATTCAACTCAACACTTTATGTAGGCTACACCATGTGATTGGCAGTGAAAAAACTGATGTCAATGACAAACTTCCATTTGCACGGCATGCACGAATATCCTGCATGGCTAAATCTGTTTTAATTTCCACTGTAAGGCTAAGGTTGTTAATATGTCACTTTATTAAGTTTTAATATTCTTCAATACATGGCATTTATCCAAATATCGCCTTTTTTAAATTTACTCCGACATTTTCGGAGACGTGAGATGTGAAAGCTGTTTTAGACAGTACTCAGGACCAATTGAGTACTGCCTTGATTTGTTAGTTTGTTTGGGTTATTGTGTGACTTGCTGTTTTAAAATGATAGTTTGGATTCACCAAAGTCACACAAAAACACAAACAAACTTAAAGACCACTAGACCAACAACTCCCGTGTTCTTCAACGTAAAATTAGTGATTTTGGAGTTTGGTTTGGCTGGAGAGAGCAATATTTGGCTTTAATAACAGTGGTTACCCATCAGCAAACGCTGTCTGACAGCAAAGTAGAGCCAGGAAAATATTCTAAATACAGCATACACTTTCACTGATATTGATCTGTTTTTTAAGGTGAATCTTTTTTAAGTGGTTGAGACAGCTTTTGTTGCTGATCCTGTCCATAGCAGCACATTGCTTGGCTTTCGTGCGTGTGCCCCTCTCTGCTTCTCCTAACTGCCTCATGTCAACTGGCCTCTACTAACACAGTGACTATCAATAAGTATGCATCACTTTAAGTCAACAGCTTCATTAATTCTGACATGAGCAGAAAATAGGCTGATGTAGTTCATTATGTTCCACATAATTTGCATTCTTTTGTGTTTGTTTTACTTGTGTTAAACAGCCACTTTTAACTGGGGAAGATATAACTCATGTCTTGTGTATATGTAGACAAATATACAACCTCAGGAGTATTCCTGTGAGCTGGAGGAAGGCTCAATCCCTTTTGCTTGTATAAGCTTCTCTAAAGCCCCAAACCTCCTATTTGGGCAGCTGCATTCTGTGCGTGAAAATGGCTTAGAGTCCTGTCAGGCTTGTAGGTTATGCAAACCACGGCACAGAATTATCTCTCTAAACACGGTGAGTTGGAAATTCATTACCTTGACCGTCGTGCTTCTTAACAGCAACTTCACAACTCAATTTAAGAATACAATGGTGAGGAAATGTTGCGATTTAAATAGGAAATCTCACATGGGAGCAGGGGTGGACAGGAGGAAATGACTTGGTTACTGACTTCACATAGAAAATTCTCAGGGAACCATTAATGTTATACGACAGAACAGAAAAGGAGAAAAGCAGATGCCTATTGAACAACATCATGTTCATACTACAGCATATTAATAAATAAGGAAACAGGAGTTAGGGCACAACTTTCTCTCACCTTTGACTCACCAAGAGACACAGAGTACTGTACTGTAGCCTTTTTACTGTGGCCTGGACCAGGATGAAGTGTTTACTACTGCCAATTCAATAACTACTTACACATGCACTCATCTAACAACAGAAAGGATTGTCAACATGTTTATCTTGTGCTTGGCTATCTGCACACAAGGACAAGGACTACACATTGTTTTTAGGTTTATCCTTACTGGTGCTGGATATGGCTGGCTAATATGGCTAAAAATATCACAATAACTTGCCTTTGTACACAGTTTATCTCACTACTTTTGTATTTTCTCTGAAATAGCTTTTCAAAGCAATAACAATAACTGAGACTAACAAGCCTTTATTAAATTTTACATTTGCACAGAGCAGCACAAACAAATTTGTTTGTTAAATAATGAGAAAAGGGCGGCGCGATGGCGCAGTGGTTAGCGCTGCCGCCGCACAGCAAGAAGGTCCTGGGTTCGAATCCCCGAGCCGGCAGGGCCTTTCTGTGTGGAGTTTGCATGTTCTCCTCGTGTCCGCGTGGGTTCTCTCCGGGTACTCCGGCTTCCTCCCACAGTCCAAAGAGCAGGTTAATTGGTGACTCTAAATTGCCCGTAGGTGTGAATGTGAGTGTGAGTGGTTGTTTGTCTCTGTGTGTCAGCCCTGCGATGAACTGGCGACTTGTCCAGGGTGTACCCCGCCTCTCGCCCAAAGTCAGCTGGGATAGGCTCCAGCTCCCCGCGACCCTCACGGATAAGCGGTTACAGAAAATGGATGGATGGAAATAATGAGAAAATTGATTATGTTCAAGAAATGTTTAGACAAGATCCAGTTTGAATGTGAATGTAGAATCCAAAGTAAATTTCCATTTTTCTGTTAAGTTAAACACACACATGCAATTTCAACTGGCTCACATCAAACAAAAGACAATTTAATAACATCATGAAGTAGCATGGGATCATGCCACCATTGCAGATGTGAGGCAACTCTGGCAGAAATCCCATTCATAGACAAGGTACTGTACTGTAATGATGTATCCCATGTTTCCCCTGGATGTTACAGCAACAGGCAACCAAACAAACATGCTGTTACCATGACTAAGATTTCTCTGGGTTTGAATATGGCTGGAAACATTTGGGATAATACAAGTACACAACTTAATAAAAGATATAACATAGATCTAGTAATTGTTAAGCATTTTAATGTGGAAATGTTATTGTACGTTTAACATGAGCACATATCGCAGATCCAGTGTCTAAAAATAAGAACTCAAATAGTAATAAATAAAAAACAGAAAGTCAAATATCAAATATATTCATCTGCTAAGGAAAAAAGTAGGATTTTTTTTTTTTGATTGACACGAGGCGCATTTATAAACTTTGAATTATCACTTGGTGTTGTTTTCCTGATTCCTGTAAGCATTTTTAGTATTAACCAGGACTCAACAATAAAGATTGCCCATTTTCCCATGGCAAGTAAAATACCACGTCAGGCAAGCATATCTGGTAACTCACTTGCCTGACTGGGCAAGTGGTAAACAAGAATTAATTAATAAATTAATTAAAATAATGCTTCATGCAAAATGGCTGTTCTGAACCTCTCAAATGTGGAGATTTACTGCTTTTCTTTGAATATCTTTGGGTTTTAGACATTTAAAGACATCACCTTGGACTTATGTTCTGAAATTTTATAGGCCAAGATGTTAATTAAAAGATTAAACATGAATAAACAAATGAATGAACTATGGACTTCTGATTTTGTTTCCATCTGATAGTGTTGTCATTTTTGTGCCTCAACCTAGCCAAAACCAATAACTAGAATTATGATAATAACACCACAATTTGGCCTAAATTCAACAGATGTGACAGACACTCAGAGGAACCAGACCAATTCTCTGTTATCTTCACACACAATCTTACCCTGTCCATGGCGTGTCTGTTGGTATTTGTGCACAAATCCTTCTGTGTATGCGTGCATTAATATTTGTGTGAGTGTGTGTTACGTGTCGCTCCTTTCAAAGCATGTGAAGCAGCCAGGGAGTGGGAGCTGGTGTGACATGGGATAAAAGCGAGCCAGCATATGAAAGGAGGAGGAGCAGAGATGGTGGCTGATTCTGTGGGCGGCTTGTGTTGCACAGAGATACAGAGGGAGCGACAAACAGACTCAGACGGAGGCTGACACCATGCTCCAGCATATGGTGCTCTATCACACTGTCAGAATGTGACGCCAGTAAAAATACATAGGTGCGACACAAGGAGCTGCTGCTGTGACTTTTCCTCTTTGTACCTGATCAAAGAGCTGTCACACACATCAGCTTGTACAAGGAGAGAAAAGGTGGGGTTATTGTAAATTAATGACAGCTACAGTGCTACGGTGTCATTAGTGCATAACCTGTATATTCAACAAGTGTACTAGGCCTGGGTGATACAGCTGAAAAGTCTATCCAAACAGTGAAGTTTCACATTGGTAGATATTGATAATTATCGAATCATGTAGCTTGTAACTGATGACACTCAGAAGGGGTGTAAGCAGCTGAGGTTCTAAAAGAAGTTGTTGTATTACCAGTCTTGATGGGGATGCTATTCCTGCATTTTACACACAACACTGTACTGATGGTTGCTGATCCATCAGTCCATTTTCTTCCGCTTATCAGTGGTTGGGTCACGGTGACAGTAGGCCGAGCATGTTCCTCTCCTCCGCAATGCTTTCCTGCTCCTCCACCTCAGCTGGCTCCTTTCAGCATGAAAGAGCAGCGGTTCTACTCCGAGCTCCCGCCGTATGAACAAGCCCCTCACCCTCTGATAGTTGTTGCGCAACTTAAAAAAAGAAAAACAAAAAACAAAAAACAACAAAAAAACAAAAACAAAAACTGCCACATCAGTGAGCTTAACTGTCATTTTTCATCTGCACTCATTTTGTCACTGTTTCTGTTCATCTCATGTGACACTCATGCTGTTAGTTGTCTCACGTGTAACTCCACACTGTTTCTCATGTGTCAACAGGGCAAAGCTGTTTGTGAGGCAGGGAGGGCGCACATGTGGGGCTTGTCTGTTAAATGATTGGCTGATTGTGTGTCACTCGTGGCACACTCCTTTATTAAGGGTTATGACAGGGTGTTTATGAGGGGAGGCTTAGTCGTTTTGTGCTTTCATGGCGGTTTGCATTCAGTGCATTTAACTACTTTCTTATTGCTATTGATGGTGTGTCTATCGCCAATAGCTATCACTATTGTTTTATTGCACAGGCCTAGGCTGTACTGTAGCTTATGTAAAACACAAGATGAGAAGTTTTTGCATTTGTCAGATTTCCCAGCTCTTTAATAGATTCTTGGTCCATTAATGAGCAAAACCAAGAAATTTCTTCTTCAATAGTTTGAAGCTAAGAGGGGGCTTAGCAGAGTGAAAAGGTCAAAATGTATTTCTGGTGGACCTAAAGGGTAGCTACGTGTGTTTGTGTGTGATAGGAAAAAGGCAGTGAAAAAAAGCAAAAAGCAAATCAGACATAGAAACAGAAAGAAACCACAAAGGAGAAGATGGTTAGAGACACACAAAGCACACATGACTGTGTGGCCTCCAAAAAAAGGTAATGATTTTTTTAAATGCTTTAAAGTAACCTTATTCCCTAAGCTCGGTGCTAACAAATAATGGGAATTATCATTGACAGAAATTAGCATCGCAAACGCTATCAAAATAACAAACAATCAATTTTGTTTCATATGCTTAACATGACACGACATGTGTGCTCACACTGAGAGACATTTATTTCCTCTGATCTGTGAAAATTAACTAATAGCTGCTGACTTCACATTGCTAACTCAATCTGTTACTCTGGTTTCAACACTCCACACTGACCAGCTAAGGGACTCCCTAAAAACTTGGTATTTAATTTTTTTGGTACGTGTGTTTTCGATGACTCTCATGTGGATCATTTCAACACTTTTTGGTTAAGCTAAACTGTAACCTAAAAAGTTGTTTATGACCTTAACCCCAAGATCAAACAGACCTCACACCAAATTGTAACTTCAGAGATGATTTTTTTTTTTTTTTTTTTTTTTTTTTTTTCTTTGGCATCAGTTTACACAGATACTCTTACATGTTTAGTATTTGTACTGCTGGCATGTGTGCAACTGTAACTAGACTTCCCTGTATGTTATAGCTGCGTAATACATAATTATTATTCATAGGTTATTTGTTATTCCTAACATTATACTGGAAATGTGAACAACTAAATAGTACTAAAATATATTGATCTGATGCATTGTTTTTGTGAACATGACTCATGATATACGGTCTCAAGTGTATGTGTATGATTCTACTTTTTGTGTTTCAGTGATAAAAAATGGTAATGAAATCATGATATCGAATCACAATAGATTGAATTGGCAACTAACAGTCGTGGCAGTATCAAACTGGTAGATAAGCATGTCGTCCCAGCCCTGCTGCAAAGGTGTGTGCGCGATGTCTGTCTGGATTACAAAGACAGCTAGTCTCTGTAATTTGCAGGGCGCTGCAGAGGAGATCTATGAAATGAGCAGTTGTAGCATCCAGTCATGCAGCAGTACACCACCTCTAGTCTGGCCGGTGACTGAGCCCTGTCTCCCAGTCAGCCGTGATTGAAGGCCGCTGTGGCAGATCTGCTGCTAAAGGTCATTGTACTCATCAACTGCCCACTGCCTCCCAGTTTGATGGAGTGCAGTCTAAAGATCAAATGTCTGGCTGTTAGACCAGCTGTTCCAACCTGCACAGCCTCGTTGTGCTCATTGTGCTGAAAATGCTACCTGAAAGGCGCTCAGATTGGTCTGAGTTGTTTGCTGTTATTCGGTGAGGCAATGAAAGTGTTGATGTATCATATGAAAGATTGAAGTTGTTTCTAAAAACAATCGGTTCAGCTGAGGAGAAGTGTGAAGGTTTGTCTGTGAGGAGAAGGGTGCTGTTTGTAAGATTATACTCCCAGCACATTCTACCAAGGATGATTGGTACGTAATAGCTTCCAGTTAAAGTGTCCGGTAGGAGATGCTTTGGTGGACTGAACACCAAAGTATGTCCTCCATCATTTAATTTTTAATCTAAGAGACAAAAGAGCTTTATAGGGATTGAGAGGAAAAAAGAGTGCAGAGGAGGAGGAGACAGGAGAGGCAGAGAGAAGCAAATGCCAACAGGTCAGTAGTGGACAGCCTCGGGCTGAGAGCCACAGACGCAGAGCTCATTAAAAACAGACTGACTTTTCTGAGCAGGAGGACAATATGGAGCGAGAGAAACCCAATGGCACTGGTGTTTTCTGTGAGCAAGAAGGATAGTAAAGGAAACAGACAAAACAACAACAGAGAGAAGAAGACAAATGGAGAATGTGGAGCAGAGACACAGAGGCGAAAGGAAACACAGCAGGATAAATACAATTTCCTTCCTCTCAAGAGGAGGAGGAAGGACAGAGGAATGACAAGAGGAAGGAAGGAGAAACTTTTTATTATATGTGACCACAAGAGTGAGTGACAGTGTGTTTCTTTGTCCGGATACGGTCTCACTACTCTGCTACACCAGAAAACTATGGAGACATGTGCTAGTGGATTCTGCCAGAAGTGGCAAAAAACCCACACATTTTTTACTCATGTAGAAGTACACCTGTACTGAAGTACACACAAAGGGCAGCAAGATCTGCTGTCCTTATTAGCTGAATGAAGAAGCATTTTTACAGATACTTGTTAAAAAAGAATAGAAGTAGAAGCACTGATTAAACGTCTTTACTCAAGTAGAAGTGAAAAAGTACAGGCTCTGAAATGTTCTCAAAGCATAAACGTAAACAGTAGGCCTCTGAAAGACATTTCTACCTGCTGTTCCTGTGCAAAACTAACTGAACCTCACCCTTTCTCCATAATCAAGATCCCTCTACCTGTTTCATCTTGTTAAGTCTTTTACATACTTTTTCATCTTGTTGTCTTTTTCGTCCTGTTACATCTTTTATGTAGTTTTTTTTTTATCTTGTGTCTTTTTCATCCTGTTACATCTTTTTCATCTTATGTCATTTTAGTGTTGTTCCATAATTTTTAATTGTTACATTCCTTTTCCTCCATTTTTTTTACAGCCATTTGTGCTAAAATACAGTGAGTAAAAGTAAAAAGTAGTCAGAAAAATAAATACTCAAAGTACAGATACCTGAAAGCTTAAGTACAGTAACAAAGTATTTGTACTTAGGCACTTCCCACCTCTGGATTCTGCCGATGGGCAGCAAGATCTGTAGCCGCTCCTGTCACCCCTTGTCTTTTTTTAATTAGCTGAGTGGAAAAGCATTTTTACAATCTATACCAAAAATAGAAATAATGTGAAAGGTTTCCTCCATGACACATTTTATAGGGCCACAAAAGCAAACCTGAAAGGGTCTACAAAAAACAAAGGCAAAAATAATTCTTCTGGAAAGATGATTCTGTCACAACAGTCATGCGTCAGTCCAAATAAAGAAAAAAAAATCTCCACAAACCCCACAGATAATCACTTATTTTTCAGATGTGTTCTCTGTGCCTCTTGTATGGTTTTCAACACGTCTGAAGGTGTCTGTGTGGATACAAGCATGCAAGATGGAGTTAGCAGCCTGTCAGACATCCAGGTGAGCCTGTCAGGCCTGCAGATATGCTGAAGGTTAAGACTGTGATTAGAGTGGGAAGATGACTCCTTGCCCTTTGGTCTTCTGCCTCTCTATTGATTGCAACACCCTTTGAGTCACAATTGTTTAAATGAGCCTTCTTTGCTCAGTCACACGTGGGTAGGGTGTCTGAAGACAGCACATACACACACATACACAATGTGCACATCCACATCCCAGGGGTCTCCTTAGTTTTCTCGTGACGTCTCTGTGTTGGAGCAGAGCGCCTAAATATAGAAGATGAAATAACTGAATGTCATCGCTTTCCCGGCAGACCATCACTCTAATTGTGTGTTTTCTCTTCTGTCATTTATTATTGTGTGGTGGAGCTCAACTGCTCCTAATGAGAATCGGGACAAATATTGCTTTTATCTCACACCAGTCGGCGTGGGGAAATTTCTCAATAATGACAACTCACTTAGATAATGAGATGAGCATGAGAGACATAATTACTGTGGGAGACGGGAAAGAGTCCAAGCCCTCTGATAGTCTCCATTTACTGTAATGAAGTACAATGAAAGAATTTAGAGAGTGAAAATGCGAGATGAAGAAAAGATTATTCCTTTTTCCTTATATTTCATGTTTTATGTAGTTTTTCTTGGATAACAACAAAGTTAATGTTGCTTGCGAGTTTGAAAACTATAATGTCTGATGAAAGTCTCACATGATGTTCATTCTGAAAGTGACACATCAGTGGTGCGTAAGTGCTATGGAAGCACCCATCCGTCCAATCCACACCGACTCCGGACTCCATTACAGCTGTCAGAGCCAGCTGTCCTGTCTGCTGCTCAGCTCCTGAGATTCAGCTGGCAAACTGTCCACATACCATACAATAATATTGTAAAATAACTTTTCTGTCTCCATCGTTTTTCTTTTTAAAGTTATACATTTACATACTGTAGATGTACTGATACCAGTGCAGGTTGCACAGTGGTCTACATAAAACAAATGAAATGATGCAATACAGATTTACACATTGTTTCTTTTTGATTTTCACTGATTAAAATGGGTTAGAATTCAGTGGCTCATAGTTTGGTTTTATAATTTACTTTCAATAAAACTGTTTTGGAGTGGGCAGTAACTTTAAAACTGACAGTAGAGGCCTGTAAAGCAGGTGATTCAAGAAGCTAATCTTTAAGCCCCGATGAGAAGTCGTCACAAGGCAAACAGTGAGCTGTGACATTAATGGACCAACATACTTTTAAAATGAAAGTATTTCTCCTCTGAGAGATGGAAAAGTAAAAGATTACTAATGCTTCAAAAATGTTGTCATCTGAATTCCTCTTTAGTGGAGCCTGATCCCAGGTGAAAATAACACTTAGTTGAATGAATGCCACTTTCTGATGAAGCAGTCTGAGCCCTGTGGAATCAGGCAGGTATTTTTTATTATTATTATTTTTTCTGGCTTTTTTGTGGATAGTACAGCTGAAGATAGACAGGAAAGGAGGGACAGAGTGAGGGGACGACATACAGCAAAGGGCTGCAAGTTGGAGCTGAACCCGGGTCTCTGAGGGCTCAGCCCTAGTGCACGCTCTACCCAATGTGACTGGAGTTAAAAGCCTTAAAGGACCAGTGTTAAGTATGTAATGGCATCTAGCAATGAGGTTGGAGATCACAACCAACTTAATCAGGGCTGGAACTAACACTTATTTTCATTATCAATTAATTTGCTGATAATTTCTCAATTAAACAATTAGTTGTTTGGTCCATAAAATGTCAGAAAAATGTGCAAAATGTTGATAACAGTTTCTCAAAGCCAAAGGTGGCTTCCTAAAATGTTTTGTTTTGTCCACAACTCAAAGATTTGTAATTTACTGTCATAGAGGACAAAAACAAACAGAAAATATTCACATCTGAGAGGCTGAAATCACAGACATTTTTTCTTAGAAAATTACTCAAAATGATTGATCGATTATCCAAAAAAGTTGGTGATTAATTTGACAGTTGACAGCTACACCATTACTTGACTAATTGCCGCAGCTTTAAACTGAATACCCTTTACCTCACCCTCCCTTTCCAAGCATGTAGCAGTGTAGTGGCCCTGAAAACGCTCCAAAAACGTGAGAGGCCCTCTCAAGAGTCAGTGTATGGTTTGTCCATTCTAGTCTACTGTGGGAAAATGGTGGAGCAACACAACAGACTGCATTAAAGAGGACCTACATCCTTTGCAGATATTAACGGCTCATTCTAAGGTAACGAAAACACAACAACTCTTTATTTTAAAGTGATTATGCACTAATGGAAACATACTTATGAATATTACACTAAATTTCTGCCATATTCTGCCAATTAATCCACTTGAGTCTTACACAAGTGGATTTATTGGCAGAATGTGGTTTGTAACATTTTTTAGTAAACCAACAGAGGATTTGTTTAAGGATAATTCGCTAAATGATCTAAAACATAAGGGGTTAGATGCCTTAAACTCTGTGTACAGACAGAAATATGCATATACATTTATGAAATTGAATTTATAAAGCCATACATAAACATAACCTTGTTTCATAACTCTCAGTAAGTGTGAAATCGGGTGCATGTTTTGCATTGAAGACTTAAGAGCTGTCAAATTAAAAAAAAAAAAAAACTGCAAAAAGGAAGTGTAATTTAACAGATTGAGTTGTATTGGAGTGTTTCACAAACAAGGCCATAGAAGGTGTCATTAGGTGTACCCATCAAGCACAGCTGTGGCTATTTATAGCTCCATATCATCATTAATTCATCACATGTATCTGTAAATCATCATCAGCAGTGATCAGTTTACAGTGCTCTATATATCAAAAGAGTCTTTACAAAGTTCATCACAATAGAGGATAAATTTAGAGATAAATTAAAACCTCCAGCGTACATTTAAGGAAGATAAAACTGATCTGACAAAAGTAATTGTTCATTCAAAGTTAAGTTTGAAAATGCAGCTTTGGGATTTTACAGAATACTCCATGCAACTACAAAAATAACCAGAGAAATTTACCAGAGACGAAGCCTGTTTGTATATTTGCATAAATTTCATATGAGCACAAACACTTAGTAAACCAACAGAGGATTTGTTTTGTTTTTACACACTCAACCCTGCGCATGAACATACATAATATTCACACATTTACTGGGATTTCTGAAAGCTACCAGCAGGTGACTGAATGGAGGTTAAGAGGTCAATTATATTGCAGCTAACACGTGTACTTGAACAACACTTCACACACACAGATGTGACCATCAAAATAATCCCCTTGAATAAAAATACACAAATATCAGATATACCTGATAAAATATGAAATTTAAAAGATATTCAACAAGATGTCCTGCAGCCGTGTAGGTAGGACTACTGCAGTAAGCATGGTGTCCTTCATGGCTTCCATATATAGTATGGAACATGTACATCATCACATCACTGAATATATGCTTTTAGAGGGAAAGAGATATGAACTGAAATGCTCTTGAGAGGCTGTGTCAGGCTGAAAGATCATATTAATTGGAATTTTTCCACAGACCATCACTTAAGTGACATGTCCATGTAATCTCATAACATCATACATGTCCTTCTAATACCCACGCAGTATGCCAGCACGATGCTCAGTAATACAGACTGATAATGCAATGGAAGCGCATCATTAAGGGTAACTGTAATTCAGCACATTAAATTAGCTAATACACCATCCCAATCAGGGAAACACTAGTTTCATTTCATGTCAGATGAAAGGGATTTTATGGTGTGGTGGTGCCATTACATGAACTAATGTAGATGACAAGTTCAGTACAGGGTAGAAATCCAATCCCAGAATTAAACGGCTGAATACATTTCATTTTGGGAAAAGCAACTATCAGCTGCACATTAGTCTTGTTCATACATTAGCTATAGCATCATCATCTGAAATTTAGATGAACACACTTCTTCATCTTTAGTTGCTTCTTAGCTGTGAGTCAGTGTGACACACCAGCTGCCTGAGTGTGACAATTTTGTCACTAGAGTTTATATAATAAAAATACTGAGCATTTCATTTGTTTGAATGGTAAGCCAATTGAAATATACTTCCTGATTTGTTTCCTGAATTTATCAATGAAAGCAGTGGACTGGCTGTGACAGAATTATTAAGCCCATCTACTGTCCTTGCACTCCAGTATGAGCTAGTGGAGGCATTTAAATTTGCACTGCTTACATGAGGAGAATGGCAAATAGAGCTGAAAGAATTATCCAAAGATAATTAACAAGCAACATTCTTGATAATCTGTTCATGCTTTATTTAATTTTTCACACAGAGATGCCTCTTCAGGTTCCAGCTTCCTTTCCAGCCCTAACCATAAAGTAAACACTATATCTGTAGTTGTGTCTCCTCTAAAATATTTTGTTATAAAGGTGGCTTGGTGTGGTGGTGTATTTTCAGCAGCACACAGATGCTACTGAATGATCATGGAAATTTTATAGGAATACTGTCAGAATACCACAGGCAGCAGTGTGTCTCTATGATCATCTAGCTCTTCCACAACTACACATTGCTATTTGTCACTTTGATCATGCAGGTGACATGACTCTCTATAGAGTATACAGGCTACAATATAGCACAGAATTGACTGGACTGTCAGAATGGAGGACTGAGAGAAAAAGCACAATTACAAAGCCGTCTGTTACTTCAGCACTATGGACAGCGCCATGGATTCACTAACACAAAGCACTGTTATTACTACTACTACTGGCTACTGATATTTCATAACCATGGTTGAGACCAGATATTCTAACTTGCACAAACCTCAGTCAGATAAAGGGTCAATGAGTCAGACAGACTAGACTAACATTCAACTAAAAAACCCTGTTCTCTCACTGCAACTACAGGATGGAGAGGGGGGTGGCAGGTTAACATCAGGGATGGATTTTCGATCATTTTGCTCACAGGGGGGATGCCCTTGCCACTCATTCCCCCTGAAACTGCCTACTGCTTGCAGACATAATGCAAAAGATAATTCTAAAGAGAAGTTGGCTTCATATACCTTCAAAACTTAGAGCACTTCTTTTCAGTCATTATGCATCTAAAATTCATATGGCTGCTAACTGCTTTCAGCTTGTGGACAGAAGATCCTTTGTAACAGTTTCAGTTTCAGTTTCAGTGCTAAGACACTTGAAACCTGCATGCCTGTGCCACTGCAATTAATGCCAGCTGTTAATATGATCTTGACTAAACAAAGAGTTTTTTTCTCAAACAACATTAAGTGTTGTAATGGTTTGTCTCTTCTAAGTATTAAAGTTGTTGCAAACTATTTTGATAATCGATTCATTGTTTTGAGTCTTTTTTTTTTTTAAAGAAAGAATATATATATTCTCATTTTAACTTCTCAAATGCAACTGTTTTCTGGTCTCTTTAGTCTTCTATGACAGTAAGTGTGAGTAAATTAAAATATATTTGGGTTGTGGTGGACAAAACAAAGATGTCTGAGGACATCACCTTGGGTTTTGGGAACAGTGAATGACGTTTTTCACCATTCCCATTTTATGGACCAAACAGATAATCCATTAATCGAGAAAATGGCTGACAGATAAATTGATAGTGAAAATAATCATTAGTTGCAGCCTTAACATACAGTAGCTAGCTTAGTCATCAGTCACAAACATATTTAATATGGCCCAGCATTAAACAGACTTTTAACCTCTTATCTAATTATTTAACTTTTCAACATAATGACATTAGAGGCTAAGCAATGCGTCAGCCTGTGAAATTCTAGCTACGTGACCCCACTGATATTAAGGCTTAGCACTCAGAGTTGTTATTAGCAGAAAGTGTTAGCGTTACCAGTACATCCATACTGTCTAGACAGCCCATTAGGGTAAAATTTCTCAGTAATTACAACATACAGTCATGTATGTGTCTTATGTGATTCCCACCCTCAGCATGGAGCGGCAAATAAGCTGATGGGTGGCGGAAAAAGGTCAGGAGGTGTAACCACTGTTCACTTGGTCAGACACATGCAACAAACTGGCACAACTGAGAGTGAAACTGCCTAAAACAACGTTCATAAGTAGGCCTTTACTACTCTGGGAGTGCTGGCGGTGATAAAGTGATGTTATGACCTTAAATAACTTAAAACCTGCAAAAATCTGCTGGCCTCTAGTTGTTCAGGTTGTCATCGGGCTGCAGTGACATTAAAGTGTATAGTGCAGTGTAAGTGCACAGCGCACTCAGCTGTTAGCAGCACACTTGTGTGTGACAAGGACAGTTTAACGGTGTGAGCTTGCTGCTAATACACTCTTTAAAGAGATAAATACATGTACTTTTCACTAATGGATTTAGCTTATCTTAGTTTCAAAGTGTACTCTGCTCCTTAAACAAGGGGCAAAGCACCTTTAGGTTAGTGTCATCAACAATTCAACATACAACTTCACTGCTTTCTCCCTTTTCACCTTGAGTATTGTCATTAGTTCTGTGATGTTAATCTTTACAGCAAACTTCAATTCATGCAAAGTACTTGCTTTTCAATAAATTCCCCAACCATTAAGCAAAATTAATGTAGTCACTGTGAGCCAACAGCACTATACATTTTCATAATAGAGAAAAAATACCTTGGGAGTTGAGGCAAAGCAAAAACCCTTGCAATGAAATGCCTTTCTCAAGTAATTAAATTTATCTTAAGGTAAGCTGGTGCAACAAATCAGACACCATTACTCGCTGGCTATTAAATTAAAATTATGTTTTGCTCTAAATCTTATTCATGCATGGTATCAACACCTGTGTCTCTCTTCAGTTTTCAATTATCTTAAAAAACAGAATGTCTCATTCATCAGTGGAGGTGACACTATTAATCATATCCCGGCTCTGTGAGAAATGACAGACCTGTTTTTCATCGAGCAGTTGGGAGGTTTTATTTGATGAATTAAGATGCATATAATCAGTTTAGTTCATTGCTTGAACTGTAAATCTTTGTACTGATCCGACAGTGACCTTTCCAAAGGAAAGACAGATCACACAGACATGGTTGAGTATGGATAACCTAAAATGCAAACAGGTCAAAAATAGTCTTGTTCATTTCAATAATGAATTGATTTAATCATTAATACAATAACAAGCAACCAGACAGCTTTATAACAATATAATAGAAACAGAAATCTTAATTTTTGATGAATAGTTTGCACTTGATGCGATCCATTTAACATCAGAGCCTGAATGTTCCAGAGGAAGTTATGGTTATTCAGAAGGTTCATGTTTTGGGATAGAGCTGATTAAATCACCCCCTGAATTTAATTCTATAAATAACGACTATGATGTTCCGTTTGCCAGGTTTATAACAAACCAAAAAAATGGTTTAGATTTAATACATATAGAATAAATTTAGATTTTATTTTGTAGTGAAATCTGCATCCGTCAATACGCATTGTCCTGTTTACTAGCAAATCTTGAACTCTCCAACATGGTGAGTGGGCACGTTTTCTATCTATGTGGAGATTCATTGGATTCACTGGATGAGTGAAAACATTGAGAGACCATGCATGTCTGTACAAAACTTAATTGCAATCCATAGCTATTATCCATAGATTTTTCATTCTGAACCAAACTGGTGACTGACACTGCGAACAAAGTGACAAATTTGATCATAAATATTAGATCAAAATATTTTTTTACTCAGTACATTCACGTCCTTGACCTGCCATAGCATGAACTAATATACATCCGTACATGCCCTGCCCCCTTTCGGGCATTAAATATCAAGACACTTGAATAACGCTGCATAAAACAGAGCACAAGAACAAAGGCTCTTGTCTCCTATCATCAGTAGCGTAGCCAGTAGGGAAACGACCTCCTGTTGAGATTTTTTTTTCAACTTTCAGCTGAGCTGAGCTGACAGACTGTGGCTGTGAATGTGGTAAGTCATCTGGTGTCTGCCTCACTGCTGCAACTCCAAGGTGTGTGACAGATATTGTTTTAGTTCAAAGCTGCAATGCACTACATTGTCAATCATACCTGCAACACTGTAGTACCTGCAGTACACTCTCGTGATTTCAGTAATCGTTGAGGACAATTTCTTAAGGGAGTGGGTGGCGAACTGCTGTCTGTATCTACAGTACATGAATAGGAGAGGGAGAGAGACACAGAAAGAGGGATTACACAGCTCAAAGTATCATAAAGATTTTCTAAGGAATTGTATATTGAAACGCACAGCAGCCTACTGTTTGAGAGTGGGAGTTCCAGGCAACTTTCCAGGGGGGGATTCAGAATCCTGGTACTGTATGACAGGGAGGCAGGGACTTTTACCGCTACAGTATACTCCTGCATAAAGTTTATGTACCATGCAAGATGTTGAAAAAATATCCTGATCATTGCTTTAAGGCTATGCACAGCATATTCTGTATTTACATCATGTCATGGGTCATATCATGGCACAAAGTCAAGAGTACCTGGAGAAATAGAACCAGATTATTGTGAAGTCATGCAGTATGATCCACCGGAAGTTTAATGCTAAATTTGAGCATTAAGTCAACACTAACTGTTGTGTTGCAAGTTAGCTTCACACTAAACTCTGTTTAGCTACACCATCTATAGTGACTAGGGTTGTCAAGATACTAAATTTTAAACTTTGATAAATTCTAGTTCTAGTTCAATTAGACTAATCCTCTGGATTCCAACACTAATCACACAAAACTATGGTCATAAACTAGAAGAGTGCACTTAGTAGAGAGCAGATCTCTGCCAGGCAACCTGAAAACAATGTTTGGATGTAACCCCTTTATAATGACAAACATTTTGATTATTCACTGTAATTTAATTGCAGTAAACTGTAACAGATTAAAATTACATTTATTTCAGAATTCAATTACATTTCACTACTGCCCAACAGCTGGCAGGTAACCCTAGGAGTTGCTGATCAATTGTGGCCCCTACCAGCTGGTTAAGAGGCGTGAAGAGTCTGCAGTCAGTACAGGTTATGTCAAGATTTATCAAAAACTGTGAATCACCGCAACCTCAAGAGGTCCTTGAGCATAGAGTCATAAATGTATGAGAGATTAACTGCGGACAAGCTCTGGCCCCACTGGTCAAGCACACACACAACACACACACACACACACACACACACACACACCACACACACACACACACACACACACACCACACACACACACACACACACACAACACACATACACGCTCACAACCCATTGCATGATCTCCATGTCCAAAAGCATTCCATCATGGTGAAAAGATTGTACTGAAGTTTAACACCACAATACAAGCACCAGAGGCATCCCCATCTCAAGTGAAAGTCCCACAATACAAAGCATGCTTGTCAGTATCATAAATGTGAAATGATGCCGTCTGTTAAAAGCAAAGTGTGAATATTGAGGAAAAACTGAACTTACGTATAAAATAGCTGATCCAACAGCCTGCTGGATCACCCTGTGTGCTGCAACTTTTATCTAACATGCTGCATGTAAAGACGAACTCCAGTCATTCCTTTAATCCATCCACTCAGCCCCTGTCAGTGTCTGAGTGCGAACCCAGTGTGATCTACTGCCGGGTCCCCATGTCCAGCAGTATTAGTGCAGTATCAGTGATATATGAGGGCCAGGAAGGGGCAGCCGGAGTGGAAAGGTCAGAGAACAACACATCAGAACACGACCGTAACAGCAGTGCGCTCTGACTGATTGGCTGGCTGACAACACCTACTGCATTAAGTACTGATATAAAAATCATACTGAGTGCGATGTGGACTGACAGGGAGTGACAGTGACAATGGGACTCCCTAGATTTAATACAAATATCCTTAGTAAATCATAACATAAAGGTAAGGGGACGGAAAACATTCTTAGGGATGGTGAATGAACAAAATCTCGCTCATCATTTAATTACAGCCTGTTTTTTTGTACAATGTATACATTCCTAATTCTCTTCTGCTTTACTATTTGTCCCCAAAGCAAGTAATTATCCACCTCCACTGTTTTCAAAGTGTTGTCTATAAATCATAGCCTATTATTTGTTCTTTGACGTAAACTATCATCATGCCTGGCAGGAGGACAGCGTATGAATGTACCATCTACGAGAGGTGCCTCTTTTGGCCTCCAACAGAATAGTTAATGGTGTTATTTCTCAAATGTAGGTTGCATATTGTAGATTCGAAAAAAGAAAAAGAAACACTGCTGCTTCTCTAATTACTTTATGGCGAATTGCCCAAATCAGTGCTATGAATAACTTAGCTCAGCACAGACTCTGCATCTTCTTTTTGAATCTTTTCAGTGTGTTAAATAGGTGAATGCACGGGGCTTGTTGGTGTAATGAGTACAGCAGCTACGGACAGCAGCTCTGGATATGTATTTATGCCTTAATTATAATAGTGGAAACAAGATTACAAATTTGTACATTGAGAGCATGTTAGGAGTAGAATTAATGCTTTTACTTTTGTCTGTTTTTGTTTCTTGACTTTAGAGCAGCTGCCTGAAAGCCAAATCAGTGCATATTTTTAGAAAGCACCTCTAAAGCCATGTTTGTGTTTTTTTCATGATCTTATAACTTTATATTTCGTGGTTCATACTCTACATCTTTTGTGCGTGTTTTCATACATTCTTGTCTCTCTCATCTATTTTGTCTCTTTATTTTCTATAAAACATTTTACAATGACTGTTTTGAAAAATACTAGCCTGTATAAATAATAGTAATAATAGGGCATAATAATTACCTGCTTGCTTACTTACTTTTAAGACCTTATTTCACATTCATTAAGTTCCACTAGTGTAGGTTATAATCTGCAATCCTCTGTTGATGGCAATAAATATCTCCACTGAGGAAAATTGGAGCTAATTGCCTTGCTCAAGGGCAACTATGCACTAACTGCTTGAAAGAGCATTAGTCATTCACTTTTAATGTCCAGATTTTCTTGCAGTGCAGGAATTTAAAACAACCACTTTAACCTTCAAACAACTTCTATTGTAAAGCACCTATGATTTTTTTTTATTCTTCTATATTTAAACAGGCTGAGTGTGATGTGTATTGCAAAAGTAAGTAAATGCATCCCTGTGAAACCAACATGTTGGTCCAGATTGAGGAGCTTGGCAACTCTTCACCTAGGAGAAGCGAGGAAGGACACAGCAGCCTGACTTTTACAGATGTGTCGTTATATCATTATTGAAAAAACTGAAGAGCTATTATTGTTGCACTCTTGCTGGCCTTTTCACAAACAAATAAAGATCATCGGTCCCCATCGACAACTCCATTTCATAAGGTCAACCTTGGCTTGGCTTTGAAATGTGTGGCACTTCAGATTAATACACTCTAAATTCAAATGTGAGTGGTTCCCTTTAGCGGCAGCACAATATCATATACTCTGTCTGAACATCACCGGGACTGAAGCTGTTTATGAGTGTAAAATGTTTTAAAATGTATACAAACTTAGGACTAAAGGTTGATCAAAACATGTCTCTGCTCAAATTCTAAAACTGTAATCATTTTAGTGCAATTGTGCAGTTGGATTTGTATGCCAAAAATAGACAGAGGCATTTATCTGAATGCATATAATGCTGTGGTATCCCCTCAACATGTGACATGCAGTACCTAAAGAATGTTGTTTTGAGTAAAAGGTTTCTGCATGATATGTGACACCCTGAGACCGGGGTCTGTGAGTGATCCGAGGTCAGAGAATAATATTTGTCATGTCAAGAAGCTATATGCTAAGATAATTACATCCAGATGTTGTACTCAGAAAGAGCAAAACAAGAGCCTTTAAAGGAGGATGTAAAGGAATGTTACGCCAGAGCGATATTGGCTGTCCTCTCCGAGTATACCGGTCTACTCGTTTTGATGCTGTACGTTGTAATAAACCATTGTTATAATTGCAAGTCGGTGTCAGCAGAGCTTTCTTCACTACATTCACATCACCACTGAAGAATACACAACAATGCCTAGATTGTTCTTTACAAAATCGGCCATTGTTATTGTTCATTGCACCTACTTAAGGTGCCTAGAAAGTCACGCAAACTACACACAGCCATCTGTGGTATCTACATGAAAAAAACAGCTATTGGGTATAAATGTCATGAAGATGCTCAACAGGTCTTTATGCAAATGGTCAGACATCTAAATGAACAAATGGACGACATGTGTCATGACATAAACAAATACAAAGTCTGCAGTGTAGTCATTGCTTGGTCCACGACTGTGTTGTGTACAACTGTATGTCTTCTCTCATCTGTATGTGACACAGATTTCATATTTGCTGGTGCAGATTCAATTAGCAAGTGGTAAAACAACACTGCAATATAAAACAATTACAAATAAAGAAATAAAGTAAAGGACAGTTCTGGTATTATTCAAGGAAATACATAGTCAACCGGATTAGCTTTTGTATTTGATCTACTTCTAGGACAACTTGCTGGCTAAAACTAACTGCCTGTTTATCTGCAAAAACAACAATTGTTTAATACTTATTGTTTCATATATAACATGATTCTATTTCAACAGAGGTAAATACATATTTCAAGAACATTTCTTGAACAGCTTTTGATTGATTTGTTGGCATAGTATTACCAGTAGTTCTATTACAGGGGCTTCCAATTGTTTTCATGTCAAGGGCCATCACAATAGACACACATTAGACCATGGGCCTCCTGTTTGAGAGGATTTTGTCAAAAGGAATCCCCTCTGAGTCATTTTTAGGCTAAGACTTCTAAGTCAATCACTTTCCAAACTAGGATCATTATAAATTACAAACAATCAAATCAGCCAGTCCTAATTTTTTCTCTTGTTGTTCCAACTTCCAAAAAATGGGATAAAAATTTAAGTACACTTTAATATTTTTGCTGGGGACCCCCTACAACTGATTCAAGACCCCAAGAGTCCCCAGACCTCAATCTGAAAACCACTGATGTATTACATTAAAAAAAAAGACCACTAAACAGGAAGTAGCTGTCTAAAAGTGTGTTTAGACAGAACGTGAGTTGGATTTTTAGAGAGGGCCCGATTAAGTATGTCAATGAAAAGAGGTGAGTGGGTGTGGTTTGAGGCAAATTTGCAAGAGGCAGTGCAAACTGAGGTGAAGATACATGTGCACACATTGAAAATGTTGCAATATTCACATGTATCCCGGGGCTTTAGAAATCAACTTCATACATGTACAGAGATAAAAAGGAAAAAGAGGAGAGACTTGGGAGAATTAACAAAAAGAAGTGGAGTTCCTGGTGAGTTCTGAGCTCAATAAGAGCCTGAGTGTGCGTCAGTATGTACATTGCTACAGCTAAAACAGTTGGTACTTTTGTTGTTTGTGGGGAATAAACACAGACTGTTCAAATAGTCAAATAACACAAGACAGAAATTTGCTTTGCTTTGCGTCTGAACATTTCTTAAAGGGTAACTACACTCTCAAATTCTGCTAGAACTCTTCCTTTCACCATATTTAAAAAATACAACAGAGAAATGAGGGAGCAAAGACTGTAGGAGGCATGGCCTTGTGGTGTATGCATTGTGTGACACAGGGGAGACTGAGTGCCCACTGCTTAGCGTAGCATGGACGTCATAAGGCTAACCAGTCATGAGCAGCCAACGTCAGACTCTGTTTCTCCTTCTGGAAAGACAGGGAGTCTGTTGGAGCATCGACAGTCACTACAAACCCATTCATGTTCCTTGAGTCACTGTGGGGGTACCAGTGCTGTAGCTGTAGCTGTAGCTGTGATGTGGGCTCACAGCTCTACTATGAGAGGCTCTGTGGGGGAGTGCCAGTATGCAGCTGCAGCCATGCTGTTTATCGCACTTAATGTTACTGTTTGTCAGCCCTAAATATCTTATTAAGCTCTGAATACAGATACCGGTGGGCCAATGTGTTGGGTTTACTGCCACTGCAGAGAAATTAATCTCGCTCATGAACGGTGTTGTTTTCCTGCCAGTGCTTGTGAAGGCTTGCTAATGCTAACACAGCAACTACAACTACGGCCAGTGTTCTGCTTTTTATACTTGGTTTGACAGCTGCTACCATAGGGGGGGTCAACAAATACTAAACAAAATATAAATGCAACACTTTTATTTTTGTCCCATTTTTCATGAGTTTAAAAGGCACAACTGCAAAATATCTCAGATTTCTTCTGTGTACACAATAGGTTTATTTCTCTAAAATTCTGTTTACAAATGTGTTAAAATACATGTTAGTGAGAGCTTGTCTTTTGCCAAGATAATCCATCCACCTGATAGGTGTGGCATATAAAGATGCTGATTAAACAGCGTGATTATTGCACTGGACTGGTCACAATAAAAGGCTACTCTAAAATGAGCAGTTTTATCTTGAAAAAAAGACACTGAACTATGGTTATTTCACAGAAACCTAATTTTCTTTCCCAACAGGGGGTAATCATGACCTGCCCTAGTCTGCCTCTCATTGGCTCAGCCTGATATTCTGACCTTAATCCTATAATCAATCACCTCTCATGCCTAAACCTAACCACCCAACCAACGAAAGCAGGACTACTAGCCAATCAGAGCAGAAGGGGTCGTGATTTTAACCTGCCTGGGAAAGAACACTGTGGTATCTGTAGCTCTATTTGAAATAGTCATAGTTTAGTGCCTAATAACTGTCTGTCTTGGCAAAGGAGAGGTGCTTACCAACAACCCATTTACACCTGTTATTAAAATGTGATCTGTGTCCAGATATGTTAGCCAGATCCAAACACAATGCAAGCCAAAATACCTCCAGATGTGGTCAGGCAGATCTGACCACATTCATAATTCACATTTTAATACCAGGTGTAAATGGGGTATAACACAGATTGCAACAAATCTGTGAACAAAATCGGAGAGAAAAAAAACCTTTTGTGTACATAGACAAAGTTTTAGATCTTTTACTTCAACTCATGAAAAATGGGAGCAAAAACAAAACTGCTGCCTTAATATTTTGGTTGAGTCTCAAGAGTCTTGCCTGTTTTGTCACTGGTAGGGAAGGCGAGACAAGTCACCTGTACCAAACTCTGATATCCAAACATACACACACAAGCTTATTTTGAGCAGCAGTTGTTAGACACTGTACTGTTTTAACATCATACACCAACAAGAACTTATATGATTACGCGTACAGCTCAAAAACAATATTTCAGTGTGGAGTTCCTCTTTGAAAGAGCTGAGGAGATTAGAAAATGCTCTTCACATAAACTGTCAGATAACATTCCTTTATATATTCTAAAATGTTGGACAATTTACAACACTAACAATGTATTCTTCTATTATGTTTCCACCACTTTGTTTTGTTGAGTGTGCTACTGTATATGACAGAAGGGCTGTTGGAGTGTGGGTGGGCATAGAAAAGGGAAAAAAAATCCATAATGGCACACTGGAGGGAAGTTTTCTTTACACCTACTGCACCGTATCAAGTAACACGCTGTTTTCTAGTTTTCTTAATTATGTGATTTTCATACAAACTGTTCTTTTTTTTGACTGTAATTAAAAGCAGATACACAATTATGATATTGGAAATAAGAAAACTAACAGGAAGAAGTTTTTAGTTTCATTCTTAACATTTTTTTTTACCACTGTTCTTCCACATTTGAGGCCTCCGTTGTGTGGGCAGACATATAATACTCCGTTTCCTATAACCTGGTTCTTCACCTGTTCATTTATCTGGTTCTTTCCTCCCAGCAAGATCAGAGCAGTGCCAGAAGCTATGGCTCCACCACCATCTGCCACACACAGGCTGGCAGGACTAAGGGCATTTTGCTTGAGTGTATGCGTGTGTCAGTGTGTTGGTGTGTTAAAGCCACCTCTGCTGTGAGTAATGAAACGGACGCAAAGTGTTACTTCAATGACTTGTTTGTGTTTATGCACTGTATGTGCTTTCCAGCTGGTATTAGAGGGGGAACTTGGGATGATGCAACACAGAGAGACAGTGTTTAAAGTGTGTGTTTCTCTCTGTGTGTCTTTGTGTGTGTATGAAATCGAGAAGGGGGGAGGGAGTGGGAGAAGAGGCAGGCAGTGTGATGCTACCGCTGTGGCAGATTGATGTGAAAAGCAGCAGAGCATCACTGCCTCTGCACAGGGTAAACAATGATGAGAGAACAGCTAATGAAAGCTTGCGTGTGGATGTGTGCGTGCATGTGTATGTGTGTGTCTAATACACCACATACATGTATGTCCATGCATGACAACATGTGTGAATCTGTCAGAGTGTAAGGGGGGGATGGTAGATTCAGAGGAAGCACTGGTATCATCTTTCTTCACCATCTGTACCTCTGTGCTTATTTTCTTTCCTTTATCTACATGATCTTTCATTCTCCACTGCCAAAGTTTCATCACTCCCTTCATCTGTTCACCCGCTATCATTCACATTTACTGAGAAAAGTAAGAGTGGGGAATATGGAAACACATTTCTCTATTAAGGTATATAATTTTATATGACAACATTCATATATATGTAAATTGTATGGAAAATCAATTAAGCAACTAACCATCCACATTAAACCAGTAAATTAACAGCACATAGTTCAGGTATAAAAGCCCAGCACACCACAGTGCAGGCATCATTCCTGCTCAGCACACTGGCACACTGTGTGTAAAAACAGACAAAAAAGTGAACCCAAAAAACGTCCATCAACCCAGTGGCTAATTGTAGAATAAGTCAAAAATCCTATGGTCATTTTTCTTTTAAAAAGTGGGTTTCGGATCATGACAGCTGCTCTGCTCGTGACTGAGTCAGCTGGCTGTATGTGTGGGGCCTCAATACTGCAGCTCCAACAGTGGTCATTACTGCAGAGACCTCAACCCACTGGCTTCCATCATGGTTAGTTTTGTGGTTGGTGGTGATTTTGAGATTCTGTTTTTAAAGTTTACAGCCCGCCATGATTAGTAAAATAAATAACTTTTTTTTTTTTTTTTGCAAGAGCACCAGCTAATATAAAACTATATTTATGATTCCCCTTATTTATAATTCCCCATTGAAATGTTATCCCTGTCTTCTGCATTCTGTAAGCTTCTATCTGTTTTCACCCATTTAGATAAGTAATAGATGGACACTTTGTCTTCCACTTCCTCCGTCCATACAAACTAAACCCAAAACATCCTGGACACGAGCACTGCCATCTTGCACTGGTGACATCATTTAGAGCCAGAGTCTGCGCAGAAATGTCCAGCATTTGAACCTGTTTTCATCATTAAATAACTAACTTAAACCAAAATGGTCAGAAAAATTAACACTCAAACAAACATCAGAGTGATAAGAACTACTAAATGACAGAAACCATCTTCGAAAAAATGTATGTGACGTGTACTTTGATGTTTTAGTTCGGCCCCTTGTCCTTTCCATTAACATTGAGATGGCAGGATGCATGACCTGTACTGCAGCCCGCCACGAGAGGATGATTGAGATGCTTTGTCTTCATTTTTAGGACGCTCTAATGTCGTCCATTTCTTTATATATAGTCTTTGGTTTTACCCTGTTATTGTAATGCACACTGACTGACAAAAATAAACTGCTTGACTAGAAGAATCTCAGTCAAATGAGGGGTCTGTGACAGATGGTTTGATTAATCAACTTTCAACTTTTATCTTTGTTGCAAAATGTAGGGTTAACTGTGTTATATGGAAAATCATGACACTAAACCATAAGGTAAGTACTGTGTGGAAGCATTCTGAATTCAACACCATAGATGTAAACATAAAGGTGAGGCTTCTTGCTGCCTTAAAAAAAAAAACCTGCCTGCAGTAACACAGCCATGACAACAAATCTGGCTGACAAGAGCCATGACTGGTTGACTCTCTGTTTGAGTAACCTGATTTACTTCATGCCTGTATGGCCTTATAGTAACTGGCTTACCAAAATGTCTCTCTCTGGTGGCTGGCTGTAGTACCAGGCTGCATTGCTTTACAGATGAAATCAGAGTAAGCTGAGCCAGGCTGATCTGTGACCAAAGTGCCAAAGTGTGATTCTGTGTGATAAGAGTCTGCATATGTCTGTGTTTCTAAGATAAAACTGTTCATGTTTTTTCTCATTTCCTTACATGAGAAAGCTTTCCGAGTAATGCTATTTTCTACCAGGAAAAAAGGGGGGAAATGTCTTGTTAAGAAGTGCTCTCTAAACATTGGGAAAGCAACAAATAAATTCCAAAGAAATCTAGATTAATGGGCCAACTGAAGGGTAAGGGAATGTGTATGGAGCTCCAGCTAAATGGCTTGCCCGGATCTCGCCAGACTGAATCAAACTTAGAAATAAATTGCGTTAAGGAGGCAGTCTGAAGTGGGAGCACTATCCTCTCCTCTCGGATCACTCAGACAGTCCATTGCTACTCCGAACATGTCTTCTTCCTCCAAAGCGGTTGCCAGCACAGATTTTTTCATGGCAAAAAAACATGATTTGAAGACACTTGCCAATGTCCTCCATAAATACCCACCTGATCCACACAGCTGCCACTCATTCATTTGAGGACATTCATATGTGAGGTGAGCCAAATGTCCTTCCACCACAGCCATTTGGCATTATTCATGATGACATTTCAATTAAAATAAGTGCAATGAGTGAAGGTGGATGAGGGAATGAGTGGTATAACATGAATGGAGAGACTAATAAATATACTCATAAATACAGCTCGATGGCTTTAAGTGATGTTCAGCCTTACAGAGAGTGGGAGTCACAGGAATTGGGAGTGTTTTCAGGTGAAACGAAATAAAAATGGAGCACCACTTCCACCCCGTCTGTAATGTATTTATGTATATACTTGCACACTCACACCGCCACGTGCCTTAAGATATGATACCTTCTCTTCTAAGGCTTTTTTTTTCATTCTACAGAGGCTCCAGAAACAAGTAGGGCAATCAGCCCATGTGAAAGCGGTCGACAGCTTTGCTGAGTCCAGATTTTTGCCAACATGAGCTTTCAAAGCGCTTGTTACAGTAAAGAGAGTGTTTCTTCTCTTTGATGAAAAGACTTTGCTTTGTGAAACTGCTTGTTTGCTTTAAATGTGACGTTAACTTTTATCCACATCCATCCTCGGATGCTAGAAAGATAGAAATAGACATATCACTGACTGAAAATGTGAACATAAAAGATCAGGATGCAACCTTGGATTATTATAAGAATGCAAAACGCCTCCTTTGAAGGATGTTTTTTTTTCTTGACGGATGAAGGTTTCTACATCGATACCAGTGATGACGAAGACACTTACTTAATCTGAACTTGTTTGAGTCACATTAACCTACTATAGATGGTCACATTAACCTACAACAGATGTGTTTTGTATTTGAGACAAACTCAAGATAACTTGTTTTTTATCTTCACAAGAGACTACCAACAAACCATGATCTATTGACTTTAGCGTTCAGTGAATACAACATTTGCCAAAATTTTTGACTCGTGGGAGATTTATTCTTCAAGTACATTCTAAAAGAAAACAAGTCTTAAAGTCTGCAGCCACACCTGCAGCTCTGTGAGGCTGTACTGAGGCACAGCATAATGCTTTAAGTGAAATGCTTAAGTCAGCAAGCTCACATGTTCACAATAACATAGTTAACATGTTGATGTTAAGCAGGTATTATGTTTACTATGGTCACAGTCTTAGTTTAGCTTGTTGGTTAAACAAACATTTGATAATCAACACTAATTGTTGATGTGATTGGGCATGTCATTAGTTTTTCAAGTAATTGGGCAAAAATTTTAATTTTGACCTGATGGTGGCCCTACATAAAAGGTCAGGGTATTAAAGTTTTCACTCACATCTATTCTTGAGAGACCATAACTCTGTGTAAGAAATTTTACAGCAATTCATCCAGTAGCTGTTGAGATATTTCAGCCTGGACCAAAGAGTGGGCCGACCAACTGAAAGACCAACACTGTCATCCCCAGAGCCTAAAAACAGGAACTTTGACATAGCATTTTCTGTGGTATGTTTCCAGCTGAGGATTAAGTAGGGTTGCATCTTTCATGATATATCGTTAAAAAAATCATAACATGATAATGGCAATACTTGTTGACAGAATGACAGCACACTGTTACACACAGCCACAACATGCATGGCCGCTACCAGCTCCACGGTGGAGGAGTTAGTTCCAAAAAGGGAAGCGACTTCAGTGGTGTGTACGTGGTCTGGTTACAAAAGATCAGATGTCCAATAAACCTAAACTAATATGTAAAATGTGCATGAAGACTGTAACAACAAAATTGGGCCATAAAACAAACTAATTTCACCACCTCAAGCAATGGCACCCAGTTCAGTACAAGGAGAGACGAAAATCTCATGAGGAGAGCTCAACAGTTATTTGAGTTAAAAATCAAAGATACTTTTTTGTATTTTGTTATATCGTCAAGAATATTGTTATTGTGGAAAAACCCTGATATTATTTTAAAGACATATTGCCACTTGTAGTATCAAGGCAGGTTTGAGTGACACTTAACTCAGCTATTCCTTTTGAAATTTTAAGCAATAGATTTTTTTACCTGAATATCCTCCTTACTATCTGACCACAAATGTTTACACACAAGGTCACTCACCTTGTTAGCAAGTGAAGTTGAAACCCAGAATCTCAATCTCAAGCATCAATCTGCACCAATGTTTAGTAAGTATGCCAGTGATGTTTGAGTGTTACTCACTGGTTTCTCTACATCCTGCTCATTTGATATGTTAGCCTCCTGATCTCTGTTGCACTGTTGCCATAGCACCAATGCTACAAGCTGCTAAAAGCTGATGAGACAATGCTTATGTTCACACTGGAGCTAAATATGGTTGGTCCTTCACGTGGGAGTGTTACTTTCACTCACAGGTCAGAGTGACGACCATGTTCTAAACTTAAAATTAGGGTGGCCTGGTATCTCACTTGGTAGAGCTGGCACCCCACGTACTGAGGCTGAGTCCTCTGCAGCAGCCTTGGTTCGATTCCAAGTCGTGTCTAGTCGTATCTCCAGCTGCACTATTGAATAAAAGCACAAAGAAGTGTGACCAGACACCCTGAAAAATTTGAGACAGTCCTGAATTACCAGCAGTTGTCCTGAATCCTGTCCAACAAATTAACTGTTTTAGTATAGATAAATATGAACCAACTAAAATGAGAGCTGTCTGTATGCTGTGAGACTAAACTTGACTTGAGACTTGAAGGAAAAAATGCTGAGGAGACCTGATCGGTGACAGAGTAATATTGAAAAATGGTGTACTGAACGTATTGTGTGTTTTGGAGTGCTTCCAAATTGTCATGAATAATTAATAACATAACAGAGATAGTGCAACAGGCTTCTGCTGTCACCAGAATAAACAAGACTGTGAGTGAGAAAACCCTTTCATTAAATGATCAATTACTCTACATGAATCAGTGGATCAATCGTTTCATTTAACTCAGTGAAACTATTCTTATCAAATCACTCATGCAGGCTATAATTCCTGGTTTTAGTTTTTAAAATATGTAAGATCATCTTTGATGTGTTCTCACTTGTCTATTGCACTGAGTAGGTTATCATAAGTAACAGACTGTTGGTGTCATTCGACCTGTTTTAAATCAGATGATGGGGAGCCACCACTGGGGGAGGAATTTATGATAAAAATATCTAAAAATGAGTCTGTAGGCCCCTACAGTTTAATGACAATCTTAGCTGCTGAAAAGATGTTTAAAATGGCTTTAACAAACCTGTCACCTGCGTATAATGGTTCATGCTTCTTGTAAACACAGCCAGCACACTGTGTCTTATACTCCCTTCAGAATCTGTAATGGATCTTTGTAATAATGATAAGCAATTATTATAATTAGTGTCTGATTTAACTTTAACTTTACTTTACTTTATTTTAACATTTTAATCCTTCTGACATGACATGCCCATCCGCAACTCCCCTGTCCCCAATTTCAGTGACTAAAACCTGTCTGATATTGTGCTCACTGCCAGCCATTTCCCTGGTTTGAAAAACAACTAAGCTGATCAGAGCTTCATAGTTATGAATAAGAATGAGGACATCATTGTCCTGCAGTGCCAGAGCCAGATTTCCTCCCAAACTTAAATACATGTTTTTGTTAATAGACTTAAGGAAATAACAACTTTCAAATCAACACATTTCTTTGATTGATGTGACAAATGCTTAGTGAACAGCTCCTAGCAACTGCTATTGGTAACACTTAAATGCACTCAGAATGATGCAAACAGAAGGCCATTTTCTGTCAGCCAACCTTGATGGACAACATGAACACGATACAAGATCAAATAATGATATGATGACCAAATTAGAGATGTCCATCATGGTTGTGTATGGTTGTATTTTTCTTTTTAATAAGGAAAATAAGTTGAAGTATATTTCTTTTTTTTGTCATTTTGTCAGTTTATTTTGTTTAGATGTAGCAATTGTTAAGCACTTGTGAACACACACCCAACCCCACACCAAATATCCATTCAGTTTAATTACCAGTCATATCCCAGTCAGGCATTCTGGTCTGCTGTTCTAAGTGGTTGGTGTTAGTTTATCACAGCCAAAAGATGGATCAACCCACTGTTCCTGTTGCTCAAGCAATCAAATTTGCTCAAATAGCTGTTCTAAAGCTGCTCAAATCATGCTCTTTAGTTTGTACTGAAAGATACAGCATCTTCTTTTAACCTGGTTTTACCTAGCGCTCATTACACTCTGGTATAACACAAATAGTCCTTGTTACACAAGATGTTTTGACCTTCAATGTAACTGTCTCAGTCCCTTGGGCTTACTTGAGGCTAAAACCTTGCCTCCTTGAGTATTACCAACTCACACTTTAGGTGATTCAAAGAAACCTTTTCGCCTCAAGAGGTATGTGCCTGAAACAACCTTTACGTACAAGCACATGAGTAATCGCTGGTGTTGTTGTTGTAGACATTTACACAAGCAGTATCGGGTCTTGTTTACCCAAAAGCCACCAACAGCTCAGTAGGTGTGCTGATAGGTCTATCATGTTCCTGAGGTCATGACAGACTGCTGGAGGGAGGTTTGTAAGTTTAAAAAGGTCACAGACGCAGCTGGGAAGAATAAAAGCAGTATGCCTGGAACAGCAGCACACTGCCACACTCGATAAAGCAGACACACAAACACACAAACACTCACACATACACAGAGACAATTTATAGCACACGTATCTATAATTCAAGTTAGCCAGTAATTGCAGGCTTGCTTCTGTTTAGGAAACTTTCATCAAATTATCAAGACACAAGTTATGTTGCAATGTCGCTGAAACTAAAGGTTGTGCTGACGATTAACGATAGATGTTTTTTTTGCACACAGTCACACTGTCACAAAGAAGTGACACCCCTGCGAGATGAAGTTACTGGGGCCTAAATGTTTTACATTTTGCTTTCTGTCAGTTTTTAAAAAAAATATTATAAGTCTTTTATCTTTGGTTTGCCTCTCAGTGACACATGTGCCCACCAGACACTTACTACGAGCCCAGTAAGTTGCCTGCCACTTTCTCAATATCAGGCAGGGGAGTGTCTGTAAGGTTGTGATGAATCATAATCTCAGCCGGATGGGTCTCCCTTGCCTCTGTAACTGTTCATCACTCTGACCAACAGCAATGACTGTATGAAGAAACAAGTAACCATACATCACTCCTGGCAGCCTACTCTATCTTTTCTAGCATCTTAGCTGGCTCATGTTTGTATATCTTCAAGGTACGCTGTATTTGATGCTATGCCTCTTCTTCAGATTATTCAGATATAACCTTATCTCCAGCAGAACAAAGATCGGTATGTCTGCCTCTGAGAAAACGTCCTTAGAGCTTTAAAAAGTCTATAAAAACAGACTGATCCTTTTTTGCCAGTAATTTACACAAGAGAAACCACAGCGAAAACAGTGGCAAATAGAATGACATGGTATGAAAGACTGGCAACAGGTAACCTTCATTCACAGTACCTCACAGTACCTTGTCGGGCTGTCTGGGATTTTAAAATTCTTGGAGGAGTACAAGATGTATGACGAATCAGAAGTGAAGAGTTGGCCAACTCAGCAGCTCTGTAAACAGTGTCAATCTGGAGGGCCTGTATCATTGGGAGAGGAGCTGAACAGACTGAAATGGTTTACTCTAATTAAACAGCAAACCACAGTGTCTGTGTGAGGGAATTTCTTTTGCAGCTGGAGCCCTTCCATGTCTGAGTATTGTCTGCTGCTTCTATGTGGTCTCTGCACCATTCAGCAAGTTCAAACACATTTAAACAGGTTAGACAGGTTGGTTTTGTGTTGGGGGGATGCCATTTTACCTTGTGAGGCAGCTGGATTCACAAAATCACATGAGAATCCATCTTGCCAGGCTTCAAGTTATCAGTTTGTGTCTGCACCAAAAGTGGTGCAGCCAGTCAGTGTCCTAGGAGGGATTACTGGCAGCTGCAGGTGTGATTTTAGATGTGACGACAGCGAGAGGCGTCCATGGAAGCAACTCATCTCAAACAAACAAAGGTGGCTCCTGAAGAGTTTAGCATAGATACTGTGGTAGCGTCAGTTCCAGTTTCAGCTCCAGTTCAGAACTGGAGAGTATTTCTTAATTGAAAGAAGAGCAAAGAACAGCACTGAAGGCCTTTCTCAATGTTTGCGCTCTTCTCTTAAATAGCTTTGGCAAGAGTTTGATCTGATTGGTTAAACTTAGCCTGTGTTAGACATGATAGACAGAGGGTTCATCCAATCACCTGCCAAGTGTTTTTTGAGTGCGCCCTTTTTCAAACAGTTTCGAAGGACAACTTCCAAGATGGTTCTGTGTGACAAACCATCTGTTATGTCAGGTTAGATGGTATTCCCCTTGTTAGTAAAATGACCAAAATGCACCCCCCTTGTTAATGCCATCTGCCCTCTCCATCCCCTATTGGCAGAGAGATAAAATTTTTAGTCTAGCCTGCCTGACTCATTGATTCTTTATCTTACTGAAGTTTCTGAAAGTTAGAATCTGTGGCCCTGACGATGGCTCTGAAATATTAGTGGCGAAATGGGCCATTCAGATAAATCAGGTTTGCAGTTCAGCAAGCAGCATGAAGCGTATTGTGCAAAGCTTTGCTCAACACAGAACAAACCTATCATGGCGCCAGCCGCTGGAAATAATGGGTTTCAGAGCACAGTGGTGCCATTGTCGCATAGTGTCTGAAAGGCCCAGTATTATGCTGTGAACTAACTGCATGGCACTGTCCATGGTGCTGAACTGGCAAACGAATTTGTATTTTTTGGATCTATAATATTCTCTAAACCAGAGGTTTTCAAAGTGGGAGCATTTCTATGAAATGCATCCTCAGACCCATAGAGGTCAACCCTTACCCTAACCCTCCCATTGGGCAATCACTCTGTTAAAGATTAACAAATCAATCTACTGCCTATAACTACAGAGCTCTGTTACAAGATAAACACATAACCTAAAATTTAAAATAGACGTTAATTTGGCAGCTACTACTGTAGTCACTCATATTTTGTCATTATCAGTATCCTGTTGCCAGTGACCCGTTTATATTCCCACTTGAGCAACTTCTATGAAAATATGTCCTCCCAAACTGCTCTAAGGTCCTTCGGATACAAATGCTCTCCAGGCTGGTACACTTTTCTCAAGCCTCATCCTCACCTTGCCCTCCACTACACATTCAACACCAGACGTGCATGTACTTAATTGTTTGTTGAACTTCAGATAATTAACACTGAGCACAGACCTCAGGGTTGCCTAACAAACCAGTTAAAATAGGGTGAATAGTACCTTTGAGGCACAAGCCTCGATTAAAAAGCTACATTTGTATTCAGAACAACGGTTTCATTCAGTGTAATGGAAGAATGCAATTGAGAGTGAGAGGACAGAAAAACAAACACTACGAAAAACACAAAATCATGTGCCAAGAAAATTCTATGAAGCACAGCCAGGAGGGATGTTGCTCCCAAAAACCTGTCTTCCTCCCTCGAGTCCCCTCTTCCAACATAATGAGGCGCCCAGTGAACACCGCCTCCAAACCTAGCATTCTGGGAAATACGCCCACACAGAGGGGGCTCATAGGTCAATTCACTTACAGAGCTGAACCACCCTGAGCAGATCCAGCAGAGGTGAGCCAGAGACACATGGATGCATGTCTTTAAATGACTGCCTGCAGGGGGACATGAAACCAAAAACAAGCCAAGCTGAGATGCAAGTGGAACATGTGGAGAACAGATGGGCAGGGGGAACTCAGGCTGCATAACATTTCAAGTGTGCATCTATGCTCACACAAATACATACACTGCCACAGAGCTTTCGGTATCTGTCTATATAAATGTTGCAGACCTCAAAGCATCTTTCTCTCAACTTCTGGGAGCAAAGGCTACTGATGAAAATAAGTGAAGGATCCTGCAAAATGAGCCAATCAAAGCTTGTTCTTGCTAAGATCCTCATCTAGTTTGCCTCCTCTATCTTCTCTAGAGTGAATGAGTGAATGAAAATGAGTGATTTTTTTGTTGTAGTCTTTGTCAATATTTTTTCAAAAATGAGATAGTAACTAAATACGAAGTAATATAGAAATAAAAAATAAAAACAAGATGAAAATGTTAAGGAGGGACAAGTTGTGTTGTAGGGAGGTTAGATGCTAACAATTGGATAGCACCTGTTGCATGTCTCATTAACTCATGTCTCATCAATGTTTGAGAGAAAGAGAAGAGTACTTCATATTTGATGTAAAAGGAAACGAGACCCTTCGTAAACTGTGAGGAATGAAAGTCACTGGTAAAAACATGAGGAAGCAACAGTTGCAGATGTGTCATCCCAAAATTCACGTTAAGATAAACCCACTTTTTCAAGCTAACATTACTCTATCTGCTAGCCTCAGCTGGTGGGTTTTTGCTAAACTTGAAATACAACAGAAGCTAAAAGAAACCACCGCTGTCATGTACTGATTAGAGAAGTGAGAGTTGCTCATCTTCAAATGTAAATTAAAAGATTGAAATGCTTAATTTCATGTCCTCAAATTTAAACAAACATAACAAAAAGAAGATTTGAAGAGATGTAATATATTTTATGTTGATGGGATAAAGGAGCAGAAATTTAGTAAACATTTAATGTTGTGTTGATAACAGGCTAATAGATGTTTCCTCCAGTAGTATATAATACGTCTGAAAATTCTAAAGGAAGGTTTAAATAATGCATTATATTGTATTTTAGTCAACTAAATCTACTGTACTGGATTTAGTCTAGTAAAATCTAGATAGATTTAGTTGACTAAAACTAGACTCAAACTAAAACAACTCAAATAACTATATTAAGACTAAAACTAAATGTCACTGTAGTCAAAAGACTCCCCCTGCTCTTTTCTTTTTGGTTCAGCACCTCACTTCTTTACTGATCTATTCCTGAACCTTCCTTTGTACCACTCGGTTCTCCATCTTTACCCCCTCTCTTCTCCTCTCCTCTCCTTTCCAGTCTCTCTTAAGTTCTCCACAGAGAGCAGATCATTCATTACTTTGGCAGGAAACAATCTACCAAAGGCCTTATCTAATGAATCTACCAGAGGGATACTCACTCACTAACACACTCACATGCTTACAGACACACATTCACACACAGCAAATGGATGCCAGAAAATCAGCTGGAATTAGCTCATCAAAATCATATTTCTTTTGATTAAAGCAACGCTCCCCTGATCGGTTTGTTCACCACGCCTCTTCCAATTAAAACATGAGACTGTTTCACTGTAATGAAGGCAGATTGTGAGCATAGCAGATATGGCTCTCATGAAGTCTCTCATAAAACTTTGAAAAAAAGAAGTAATTGCCCCCTCTTTCCCCCCGTCTTTCCCCTCTCTCTCAAGATTTACAACGCCATCAATGTATGACAGCACTTTTTCTCTTGAAATGTCAGTTTGGGCTTGGTTGATACAGAGTTTCACGGTATTCAAAATGGCACAAGACGTAGTGGGTTCTTAATCAAATGTTACAGAAAAGCAATTCTCTCCAAGGTGACCTGCGTTGCTTTGCACCAAGTCACAGTAATGAGCATTTTAAAGCCAAAGCAGAGACAGGTAACCCTCGTTTCTTATCCTCAGCTTGGTATCCATCACTAACACAGCATTCATCTTAGTCTGGAAAGAAAGAAAGCAAGACAGAAACCAGTCTTTGCAAATAAAGTGCCACAAATACCTAATTAAAGTGTACACCCTGAGCAGTATCTGCGTGAAATAACGCAAGCATCTAATCTCAAATCACATTTTGTAATCTTCTTCTCCAGTTGACAGAAAAAGCACCAAAACTCTCATATTGGAACGAGCCCGAGGTTGTTTACTGAGTAAACACAGACACACAGTGAATCTGATGTCATAAAGAATAATAGTCATTAGTTAGCCAAGAAATAACCTAATCACACTGAGCTGCCTTCAAGCCTGTTTTGATGAATACAACACTGATGCTAAACCGCTGTGGCGACGCCAATGCAATAATCATCGGGGAGCTCTTTCCCAGATAGCAGACGAACATGACCTGGAATCTTTGCGATCCATTTGTCTTTCCTGCCTCTCTCTTGCTCACTGCTGAATCCTTATTGAATAAATGTTAAGGCGACCAGGCACAGATGACACATTGCAGTCTACAAAGCAGGGCCTTAATTGAAGCCTATTTATCACTTAGGATAGCTGTGTTGCCAATGTGGGGGATGAGAGGGAGGGCTGGAGGGAAGCAAACCACCAAACTGGGGCCAAAGCGGCACAGAATGAAACGGGGTGGATGCTATAGTAACAGAGTTTTATTGCTGGTGTTGCAAGCATAGGCTTTAATAATGATAATTGCTTCATTAATGGTGATAAATTATAGCCTACTATTCATTGCATATTTGTTTACTATGTGATTATTCTGTGTGAGAAGCACTGAAAAATAAAACTGGGAGGAGGTGGATGTACTGGACTACTATTTTTTCCCTTTCAATTTCAATATCTCACATGTTAATGACGAGACATTCGGGATTATTTGAAGGCAGGGTTGTATGAAGAAGTTATTAATAGTCAGTATTTGCTACAGTAGATAGTGGTTGGCATGCAGCCAGTTTAGAGAAGCTTGGAGGAGTACCAGCATAGAAGCTAAGCTGCTGTGGACAAGGTCAGCAACAAAAAGTTTAAAAAAGGTCCACCTAGAAAAATAAATATCAGTTTAAATGTATGCTGTATTTAGAATATTTTCCTTGCTTTACTTTGCCATCAAATAGCTTTTCTAAAGGAAAAAAGCTCTCTCTCCAAACCAACCGAACCCCCGAGGTGAAATCTAATTTTATCTCTCAGAACACGAGAGTTGCTACCACTACTTCGATCTGTTAGTTTGTTAGTTTTTTTGTTATTGTATGCCTTCAGTGAATCTGAACTAACCTTTTAAAACACCAAAGTCACAAAAACATACTAACCAATTGAGGCAGTGGTAGACCAGCAACTCCTGTGCTCTGCAAGGTATAATTACTGAGTTTGGTTGGTTTGAAGAAGCAATATCTGGTGGTTTCTTATCAGAAAAGGCTGTTTGACAGTAAAGAGGTGAAAATATTCCACATAGAGCTAAAATATCATTAAATATCATATACATAAAATACTGTCATTCATTGCTTAGCCCTCTGCGCTGGTGCTCCTTCCTCCTTCTCTAAACTGGGGTCATATTGACCGCCATCTACTGCACAGCAGATAATACACTGACTAATGGTAAGTACCTCATACAGCCCTACATCAAATAATCCAAACTATTCCTTTAAATTTTGTAAAGACATGGTAAAAAGATACACCTCAGCGGTAACAGCCACTATAGATCAAGATATCTGGGGTGAAAACACTGAAACATATTTGTTTTTTATTGGCCCAGAGGAGGACTTATGGTAGAGTCAATGTATGTCACATAAATATATTGTATAATGCTGCCATATTATGTCACATGTTATAGTTGTAATTCTTTCTTTGTACACATGAACGTTCTGTGACCTTAAGAGGCTGTTGATTCCAACACAGGCAGTGATGCAATGAGCTCTTAGGAACAGCAAAACAATGAAGTATCTGTAGACATGAGGGTTGCTCAGAAATGGCCAAAGAAGGAAACATCTGGGTTGAATCAGGGACACACACACGCACGTGTTTCAGCTGTATATTTGTCAAATAAATTGCCCTTCTTGTGCACCAAGTTTTTTTCTCTGCCTCATCTCTGCATAGGCTTTCAGTTGCCACAACAGACTGAATCACTTAGTACATAAAATACATTAGGGAACACAGTATGTTAATGTTTGTTTGTACTGCATGTGTATTGCAGTTATGGAGTAAGCGTGCTCTACTTCTACACCATGTATGTATGGGCCTGTGGGTGAGTTTTCTTGTGTCCGTATGTGTGCATGTATGTATTCTGCTGGAGTATGCCTCGTGACATCGACCTGGAGTGTAATTAATCAGGCTAGCCAGGTAGCACATCAATCATGCTTGTCTGTAACATGGTACAGAGAAACCTACACACACTCACTCACAGAGGAATACACACAGACACGCACACACACAGGATGAAGCACTATATCTCGGGCATATACGCCAACACCTCCCAGTAGGTTTCTAAGAACAGAACAGAACAGCAGACAGACTGCTTCATGGCCAACCAGCCCAGACACAGAGTTACTGCCAGTCCAACAATCATTGCTAGTACATACAGGTATTACAGGACTTACAAGGTATGTTGCTCCTTGTGGATTTTAAATTTTAAGGAAATTATTAGTTTTTCTACTTTTTCTAAAACTATGGAAGCAGTGATGTAAGGTAGTTACGATGGGCTCTAGTGCATACTACTTTTGAAACACACACACACACACCATTAGGCATGTATATTTTACTAACAATGTGTTGGATTTTGCAATCAATTGAGTTGATCAGGCTACTGTATTGGGAAAGTAGAGAGGTCAAAGAGAAAGCTATCAGAACCACATAGAGCGCTCTGACGGTCAAAAAGCTGAAATGTGAAAACAAGCATCAGAGCATGAGAGCAGGGGCACTGTCCATTTCACTGTGGTGCAGAAATGACTGCTGACTTTTACAAAAGGCTTATTTTGGTGCTGTAACCTCACGAGTGCACTCCTATTTGAAATGAAAACAAGCTGTGATAGTAAACTGAAGTCTATGGCACACAGCAAGACAGATGAGAGCTGCAATATTTAACAAAAAACACCACCATGTCCCGAAAACCGCATAAACCCGTTCAAATTATGATTTTAGATTAGATTTCAGAAAGTCACCTGTTGACCATTCAGCTAAACTCACCGTAATATCCTCTTATTATTCATAACAAGACTAACATTGTACCTCCCAGGCCAGTGCTAGGTGCCTTCATAACTCAACAACTCTAACCTTTAGAAACGGTTTTAATTCCCTTATTTTAAGTGAAATACAAACCATCAACAGAGAATATTAAAGGATAAATCTGATGTTTCTTACTGTGATAAATGCCATTAAAAGATCAAAACCAACAATGCATTAGTCAGTCTCTCATACTTACTGACTTTCCTAGCCTGTTTGATCCATACAGCTTCCCATTTGTTCCAAGTGAAGCTTTACTGTAAAATCAGGTCACAAATATTTCATTTCACTCTTAAAAAAGGGGAAAGTAATTTTCAAACAGCTGGGCACTGAAGTTTTTAGCAAACATGACTCAAACAAATGGTTTCAGCTGTGGAATAATACACATTTAGTGTGCTGTTGTTTACAGCACGAGGACAGTGCATGGGAAATAAACTACGGTACAGGTCTGGATTGGGATTGTGATGCTGCAGGCGGGCACAGCGGTCAAATAATAACCTGCGGGTCCCAGTATTTAGCAACATATGAGGCTGAAAAGAAGATTAAAGCAGGTTTTTACGGTATAAAGTAAAACAAGGCTCTTCATTTGGACAAATATTTCAGTTGTTACTGACAAAGATCACAAAGAACTGACTTTGTTAGTTGCAAAAGTATTTATATAATGGGCAAAAATCAGGCACCTTTGAGTTAAGGCGACATACCTGTTACTTGACATGAAATCAATGCAACTCTAATGTGCAGGACTGAATGGTCAGAACGCTTGCAGAAACAGGCAGGAGTGGGACACACACACTGCCAGAGCGGGCTGTAACAGTTAGAAATCCAGCAGGAGTGAGCAGAAGTGGCATTAAGAAAACTACCCCACACAGGACTCAAAACTACCTGTGTCCATGTTCACTGTAATGGAAAAAGTTGTCAGTGAAAGGATATGGCTTTTTGATGTTTTTATAATACTTTTTGGACCACAATGGAGATCTATGGCACAAACTATATCAGGTTTTGCCTTCACAGAAAATACCAGTAGGACTGATTCATTGTTAGTATTGGTCTTTTTATGGTGTATGTTGTCAGTAAGAAAAAGATAAAATATCACCAACCTTTAACAGCAAGTTTGGTGTTCATCTCAAATCTGTGTGATCCCTCATGGCATGATAATAAGATAGCGTTTTGAAAAATGCACAAAATCTCTACCACAAGTTTTCAGACGGTACCCAAAATCAGGCCCCATGTGGTTAATACATTTCCACCATCATGAGGAATGATGTTTAAGAAGAATAACTGTGCTGTGTTTTGTTACCCTGTGAGTGAACGTGTAAGACAGAGAATGAGAAAAGGCAGAGAGACAGATTACTGCTGAGTGCGCTGTCACTAGGCCTTGTTTATATGTGTGAGTGTGAAACAGAGATAGAAGAAGAAAGTGTGACGAAGACAAAGAGAGAGGAGGGGAAGATGTATGTAGAGGGAAATCTCAGAGAGTAAAGGAAGAAGCAGACAAACAGTCCAGAGACGGTCCAGCACCGAGCCATATGGCAGTGACAGAGACAATACCCACCAGTGGGCCACCACACAGCCAGTATACGGTGGCTGGAGGCATGCAGGCTAGCCAGCTCCGGGCTGCCAGTGAAAGGAGCCATTGGACTTTATGTGTTGTTTATGTGGATGTTTCTCCGTGTTAGTGGCAAAACTAAGCAGTGGGGCTATAGTAAATCCCTGGCAAAGCTGACAATAAAGGATCAAGCAACCTAATGGTAGTTGGGCTTAATGTACTGTGTCTTTCTCATTCATGATCACAGAGTTTGGAAGCAATGATTCCTAATGTGTTAGGGACATAAGCTTGTGAGTGGAGGGTTTTTAATGCAAACTAGAACTGGGCGATTGGTCAAATATATATGCTATCGTGATTAGCTGAGTCCATAACGGACTGTTTTTTGGGGCAATCTTTTTGGCTGATTTGACAAAAAACTAGTAACAGCTGCTGCGCAGGTATAGAATAATTCAGGAGGCAAAATAATAACAGAAAATTAAGCTAAAACAAGACACAAGCCAAGGCGCTAAAACAGAAAAACAACACAACACAGTAAAAGAGATAATAACAGCAAAACTAGAAAAACATGACACTAAGAATAAATTAAAATAAAGAGGGCAGAGATTACAGAGACATAACATGAAGTTGTCAAGACAATATAAATAATTAAAGAATGGAATAAGACAACATCATGTAATGTCAAAATAAATAAGTACAAATAAAAGGATAAAATTAAAACTCTTAGAAGGAGACGACGTCATCACATAAAAGCAAGTCTTTAAAAATGGGTTTTAAGAAGTGATTTAAAAGATGTCATTGATTCTGCAGCTTTATCTCCTCGGGCAGGTCGTTCCAAAGTCGAGGGGCCCTGATGGAGAAAGCACGGTCACCTTTAGATTTAAGTCTTGACTTTGGAACAGCTAGGAGGCCCCCGCCCGAGGATCTAAGGAGGCATACTGGCTCATAAGGGGTTAACATTTCAGCTATGTAGCTAGGGGCCAGACCCAGGCGGGCCTTAAAAGTGATCAGTAAAATCTTTAAATCAATTCTAAAACGTACAGGAAGCCAATGGAGTGAAGCCAGGATTGCAGTGATGTGATATTTTTCCATCTAACATGTTGAATTAAAGATTTATTTTGACCAAACCAGAGTAGGTGATTGTTGGAGCAGTGGAAATAGTAATCAAGATGGTTTTGGTGCATTTCATTTTGCTCTGTTGAGTTTGAATGAAGTGTGTTTAACAATGAGTTATCCATGGTTTTATTCAGTAAGAGAGAATGTGAATTCAGTAGGTGTACAGTTGTATTTCATTGTTTGACAAGGAAAACAGGGAGAGAAATATTTTCTTTTTTGATATATCGTGAGCTTAGTTTAGTTATTTATTTGACATAACAAACTTATATAGCATACTTAACAAATACATCAACAGTCACTGGTTGATGGGCTGATGTCATCTTCTTTTTTTAACATATTTTTTAACATATCACCCAACCCTAATACAAACTAAACTAACAAACAAAAATTCTGTAAGTCTTGATTCAGATTTGTACATTTTAGCTGCTTAAGTTTGCATTTACATCGTCCTTACATTTTTGTGCTACTCTAATTATTCAGCACTGTTTTGTTTCCATAATGCATTGTGTGCTCTCTGTTTTTTTTTTTTTTTGTTTTTGTTTTTTTTTCTTTGCACATAAGCAGTATGTCTTACCTTTGATAGACAGGGGAAACCCTCTCCCAGAGGGAAAGCTGTTATTATGCACAGCAACTGTGTGTGCACCAGGACTATAAGTAACTGAAGGTGTGTCTAACAAGGCACCACTGACAAAGACCCTGCCTGCTCAGTTAATTCAAGTTTATCTACATAGCCCGTATTCAGTGACACAGGGTAAGTAACAGGTCGACACGATTAATTGTATCTATCTGTAACTTTTTTATGAACATTTATCTTTCAGTGGCTGGTAGATTTTAATCAGTTAATTTCCCAACCTAATCATAAAGTTTATTAAAGGAGAAAATTGTTATATATTTACTGTAATAAATGCTAAAAAGACGGTAATATATCATCAGAGATTAAGGATATACGCTAATTATTTGTTTGCCCTTTTGAAATTTCATACACATACACACAACGTACAGCGTCGAAGATGTCTACCACACAAAAGTACAGTATGTGATTTCAGGAAAACATCTTGCTTTAGAGTTGAGCTAGGACATCAAGTTAAACAAAGTAATATGAAAGGGAGACAACTTGCCTGGGAAGCTTGCTGTGAACAAACTGAGTTACAGTAATCACCAGGGTGATTAGAGAATGGAACCTGTAATGTGATAATCATTGCACTTGACTTTGTTCAAGTCATGAACAGGAAAAGAGCTGTGGAACAAGAGGTAATAAATAGTAGGCTTTCTACTGCTGCAGTCACTCCAGTGCATGTTTTCACTTACTGACTGACAAATTCAGTAAAAACATCCTTGACTTGACTGACGTCTTCCCGACTCTCTGCACCTGTCAAGGTGAGACAACTTATAACTTTATCATTCTTTTTATTAGATGGATTTTGGTGGCCTCGGGTGATTCCCTGTATAAATCCACCCAGCTTCAACTTGAGGTCTAATCAGCCAGAATAACTCCAAACACGTGTGTGGGCGTGCAGGGCCTTTAAAGTCCAAATTTGCTGGTCTTCCTGGTGAATCAATAAAGACCCTCCTTGGAGGTTTGCTTAAGCAGAGCCACTGGCATCCTGACATATTACTCCACAGCTAACAGAGTCTGGGGACAAGATTGGTGTTTCACAATAACCCAGTAGTGGGTTGTCAATAGACTTACTGCAGGGTAACAGGGAACTGACTTTATATATTTTAGAGGTGCAATGTCTTATTGGGGTTTTCCTTTTCTAACTCATAGAACTACGCACATCTCTGTCTTAAAGTTGTTATAAAATCGTAACAGCACAATTTTTCAAACCCCCTAAAAGAATAAAATTTACATTTGTATGCGCTTGATTTTATTACAAAGAAGAGTGATTGTGCACTTGTGTCTCTTACAAGGTAAGAGAGCAATAGCTATAGGATGGAAAAATGTGAACAAATCAAGTATGGGCCAATATATTAAGGATCTATCAAGAAGTGTCTGAAAAGCTAACTAGCTAAACTAAAGGAAAGCTGGAAGCTTTTGAAACTATCTGGGGAAGCTTCATGGAGGTTTTAAAACAGTGTAGTAGCCCATGTGATCGTCAAGATCTTTTGTACCTTGTATTTACTATAATATCTGTACATTTACCTTTGTTTAAATTACTGTGGTTTTTATTTACTTGTGTATTTATTTGATGGTTTACTATATTTACTGGTAGGTCCATCCATTTTATTAATAAGTAATGTTTGTTATAACTGGAAAACCGCTTTAAAAATATTGTTAAAAAACGTGTATATGGTGTATGAACATTCGCTCATAGTTGATGACTGTTGTGTAGTTACAGCCTCATACCATTATGTTACCTGGCAAATACAAATATGATCAAAACCAGATCCACACAATGAGATATGCAGATTTTAAACTGAGAAAGATAAGCAATAGTATCTCATTTATTCTCTGTATCGACTAGCAACCAAAGTTTTGGAATCAAAATCAATTCCAGGGAGATAAAGACGGACTGATGCATCTCTTATGTAAATCAGGGGAAGAGGAGAGATGGAGCAAGATGGATATAAATAGAGAACTTTACTCTAAGCAGTGCAAATGAAAACAAAAATGTGTTTTAAGTGGTCTGCTTGTGCGAGAAATTCATCTAATCAAATGAAGGAATGATTACAGAAAACTAAACCACCAAAGACAATTGTTGTTTTAGCGGTTAGGCCTATAAGAAGATGTGTAAGAAAGTAGCTGACAATATCAACCTTTTCATTGTCTCATACTATGGCATAACATATGCTTGAAGTTCACCATAACACTTTTGCTCCTTATTTTTTTAGTTTAAAGTGGAAATATGCATTGATATATGTTTCCCCTTGCCTTACTTTGTCACACCTAACCATAACCTCCCCGTCAACCACAGTGGGCATCGCTTTGGGAAACACTATTGGACAAGGGAATAGTTCAACAAAACCCCAGACGGCTTGCTATTTCCTCAGAACCTAGCTCAGTGGAGAAATGATCAACACCACTTTGGAAAAAAGAGAAGGGAGAAGCTTGTTCACTGAAGTGGTACATTGAAATTGTCACAATTATATATTAAATTATATAATATATATCATAGTAATAATGTAGTTTGAGTAACATTATCCTAGAGAGAGGCAAAGTCCCACTCTTATGGTGGACCACCATGGGACATTACTTCGGGAAAAATATGAATGGTGGTCAATGGTGAGAAAGAAATATCTTTTTTACCCATGTGTGTTTGTGCTATGAATTATACATATAATGTTCGTCGATTCAGAAAGTAATCTTTCACGTCGTGGAACTTGTTTTGTTTCTCCCCACAAGCTAATGAGAGCTGCTGAAACTATGACGCCTGTGTGTTTTCATACCAGGATGTTGTCACACAAGTAACAGGTCTTGCTTGTTCTTTTGCTTCCCCGCTGATAAAAGGACCAGGAGTTGCTGCATAAAACACTTCATCTGAGATAACTTTACAAGGGGCAGCAATCTTGGTGTTGGCGGTATTCAAACAAAATAAAATAAAAAATTAATCTTGCCATTAACTACCATTCATATTTTTTTTTAAAGGTAAGGTCCCATGGGGCCCACCAGAGGAGGAGGGACTTAGACTCTCTATACCTTCAGAGAAACAAATAATTACAGCAGGGGTTGGCCTTGGACTGAAAGGGGGAGTAACATTACAAGAAAACATTAGGAAAGAAATGGTGAATTTGCTAATTAATTCAGTTTATAATGGATACATCATTTTTCCGGAAAAAATCGTGTCCAGTGACAAACCGATGAAAGTGAGGCTTTTAGGGAACTGGCCTAAATGCACATGGTGTCATTATTCTATAGCCATTACACTGTGAAGTCAACACTTATTTTATAATAAAGGTCAGGCACAAAAGTTGTTTATTTCCACTAAAAAGGATCAAACCAAAATATACCAGTATGCAAATGCAAATTACAAAACTGACAGTGAAACACTTGCATTGCTCTGAGGAAGGTTCTTACAGTGGATGATTGTAACAGCTGTAACTACGAGCACCTTCCACTGTTTATTCTCTGAGTGTAGCTGTTTTTTCAACACATAGTATGTTAGGCATCTGGTGTGCACGTATTCAATTCACGCTGCACAGATAAGCACACATACACACACACGCACTCAGAAATTGTGAGACACCCACAAGCACAGATAAACAAACATCAGAACACAAACACAACAGGAGACACATCCAAACAAGATACAGTACATCGATACTAATGCACGCACATACACACACACAGAAAAGATGTCCTTCACGTAGGCCCTCAGCAGGTGGAAGCCCCCCCCCCCGTCTGCCACCAGTCCTTCTGCAGTATCCTGTCTGGTCCCAGCCCATCTGATTTCCTCGCTCTGCCCCCTTGTCTGTCTTCCTACTTTCTTGTCTGATTCCTCTTTCAACCCCTCTGTGTCTTTCCTTCTCCTCACCTCCCTCTCCCCCCTTCTCTCTCTATGTCTAAATCTGTCTGTGTGCCTGTCTGCTTGCTCTCCTCCAAGCCCTCTGCACACAGTTAATGTTTGGGAAAAATGGTCCCAGTGTTTTGCTGTATTTGACAGCTGCCATGATCCCAGCCCTCTTGGGACTAAGCTGATTTTAACACTGCAAAGTATTAATAGATATAACTGAAAAGATTAACTAGTTGTTTGATTAGAAACTGTGACCCTAATTGAGATGCAAAAGATTCCATAGGACGAAAGACTGAATCTGTGTGTATGTGTGCGTGTGTGTGCCATCCTTGCTCTCCATCTGTCTGTTTTAGTCCCTCTCTTCCCTTTCTGTCTACCTCCCATCTCTGCAGTCATTAGTTGTTTCTTTCCCAGCCCACCTAACCTTATTTTCTTACTTCTCTGTCTGTCTATCCTCCTGCCTCTCTTGCTAAATAGCTGTCATTTCTGCCTGCCTGTCTGTCTGTCTGTCGATCTGTCTGTCAGTGTTGCTCACAGTATGGCCCCGGCTGTACATAGGGCCATTAGTCCTTCAACATGTTTTCTTGTTCAAAAGTCATCTGCCTCATCATCAGACTTAAAAGCTCCTGTAGTACAGAGAGAGGCGGACGGACACACACAAACATGACGGCCTGGGAGAGAGGTGATATCGTTGTCACACACAGACACACACACACACACGCATCGTAGGCACTGAAACCACTGTAAAACAAGCTTTCTGGCTTGGTTGGTGTCTATAAACTCGCCACTCTTACAAATCAGGATTCCAAAAGGGTTCTTTCCAAAGGGCTGAGGTTCTACCCAGAACCATTTGCTTCATCCTTTTTTAATTAAAGTTTTTATTCATGAAAAATGTGACTGTTTCCTCAATTTAAACACCGTGTCCACAATATATAATACATGGCATTCAGTGTTTTTTGACTCATCTGCAGAATACAATATGGTTCTTTATAGAACCCTCAGAAGAAGGTTACAGGCAAAATCCTTGGAATATGGTTCTCAGTTGAACCTTGAGGCTGGATTCTAGGTGAAACCCTTATACTGTACCCCTGTATGAATGGTGCTTAGTAGATCCCCCTGGGTGGGTTCCAGATAAAACCCCTGGATTATAGAAGGATTCTCTGTAAACCTCCCTGGTGGGTTCTAGATAAAAGCTTGGAACATAAAAGGGTTTTCAACAGAATTTCCGAGGTGGGTTCCAGATGTAACCCCTGGAATATGAAAAGGTTCTTGATAGAACTCTGTGGGTGGGCTCAAAATGAAACTTTTCTCTAAATAAAACCCCTTGATTTCTTCGTAGAACCCCCTGGTGGATTCTAGATGAAACCTTAGAATACAATAGGGTTTCTCATAGCACCCTCTGGGTGGGTTCTGGATGGGTGCCGTCAGATCACCGCCCACCATGAGTCATGGATCTGTCCTGAGGTTTCTGCCTGTTAAAAGGAAGTTTTTCCTCACCACTGTCGCCAAAGTGCTTGCTTATGGGGAAACTGTTTCAATTGTCGGATGGAAACATAATTATTGAGTGTGGTCTAGACCTACTCTATATGTAAAGTGTCTTGAGACAACTTTGTTGTGAATTGGCGCTATATAAATAAAATATTTGATTGATTGATTGATTAGAATATAAAAAGTGTTCTCAGTAGAACCCTGGGTGGTTCTATGTGAAACTCTTGGAATATAAAGGGTTCTTGGTAGAACCCCTGTGGGTTCTAGGTGAAACCTTGGAATAGAAAAGGTTTCTGATAGAACCCCTGGGTGGATTCAAGATGAGACCCTTGGAATGTAAGAGGATTCTTGGTCGAACCCTGTTCTTGTTAGCACTCTTAGGTAGAAAGGTTCTGAATAGAACCCCCAGTGAGGGTTCTGGGTGGAACTACTACAATAAGTGTTCTCTGTAGGACTTCTCATAGAGGGTTTTGGATGGAACCTTTCACAGATGGAGGTGTAACCTTCCTAGGTACTTCTAGGTAGAACCCCCTGAAAGGGTTCCAGGTGGAACCTTTACAGAGGTTCTACCAGAATCTGAAAAGGGTACTCCTATGGGGACAAGCCGAGGAACTCTATGTGTTTCTAGTTAGCACCTTTTTCTCCAAGAGTGATGAGGTTCCAAAATCATATTCAGTTGCTGCTGTTATCAGTGCTTCAAACCCAGATTGTCTGACTGTTGGCTGGCTGATAAACGGTTTGCTGATATTTTGAAACAACAGAGCAAGAAAATGTTTCCTGCCTCAGAAACACAAGCTGATAACAAAGACAGAGTTGTAGTGGATGCCGCAGAGGAACGAAAGAAACAGCATTTTTAAATTGATAACACTGGTTATAGTTTTGGGGGAGATTATCCACTGATCAAAAATGATAAATATAGTGTTGCTTATGACTGCTTGCAAAATCATCCAATGATCAATAACATTATAATAAATATGCTGTTGCTTTGGACAGTTGGCGTGCAAAGCCAGGCACAGATTTTTGCTTTATTGAGCTGGAAATGAGCCAGTCTTCAACATGCACACTGATGAGAGAGATCTAATCAGAGAAGGTTTCAAGTCTCTATGTATTACTTTAATATTTGTAATTGCTTTCACAGCAGACACGAACCCTCAAAGCGCATTGAGAAAACAGAATTCTCAGTCAGAGGCTGTTATTTTATGGCCAATTTTAGTACTAGTTGCTGTAGCCTTGAGCACCCGAAGGGTCCTACTTTTTCATTCCCTCTCAGTTTTGTATATCACTGAATATTTTTTTGGTAATTTCTCCCTGATAGGAACAGTTAGTGTGTTGGTCCAATCCAGTTTTTATTCACGGCAGGGATCAACACTAATAATTTTAAGCACTGGCCCCACAGGCCACCAAGCCCCTAAAGTTGGTGGCCAAAGAACATTTTTGGTGGCCCACTTGTAAACAGAAAAGGCAATTTAACACAGCCTTCCTTAACTGTGACACTTTTCCCATTAATTGTTTCTGATGGAAAACAAGCTAGTTTTCTAGGCTAGCTACGGAACTGGTGGCATTATGTTCTTATCTGTGTTATATTCTTGACACTTAAAGTGATATTCCACCGCAGAATAATAATCCACTCAATATGTACTCACCTCTATGCCGATGTGAGGATGGGTGAAGGTCTTCAGTTCACAAAACAATCCTGGAGTTTCAGCAGAAAATAGGGTTGCAGCTAATGGCAGTGAATGGAGACCACGGATAAAATGTAAAAAAAAGAACACAAAACAAACACAAAATGTCTCCATCCTGCTCGTGTGGTGTAATCCAAGTGTCCGCGAGCCGCGACATTAAAATTTAACCACAAAAGACGCCATTTACACCATGTTTTTAGCCGAAATGTCAACTGTAGCCTTCCAGGTAGCATGTAAACATAGCGCCCATGTATCGCGAGACTTCGTATTCTCTTAATGGATGCACATGTGAAAATATCGTGAGGTCGACGCCATGTTTACATGCTACCTGCTACATGCTACAGTATATGCCGGATTTGGCTGCTACCCTATTTTCTGCTGAAACTCCAGGATTGTTTTGTGAACCGAAGATCTTCACCCATCCTCACATCGGCATAGGGGTGAGAACATATTGAGTGGATTATTATTCTGCGGTGGAATATCCTTTTAAACTGCTTTCATTCACTCCAAAAATTTTGTTTCCATTTACCCTTTTCACAGTCTTTTCTGTTCTGGTTCTTCTGTAAGGATCACATTAGTAGTTTCATTCAACCCATATTTGAATGAATGAATGAAGGCTTTATTTCAAACATGTGAGAGTAGTGCTAAAAATAGCAAAAACAAAAACAAAAGAACAAATGAAAACACTTAAATCAATTGAGAACAACTGAAACAATATTAACATAACATGTTCGAAAAGGAGTAGGAAGAAGCATATGCTTATTTAATCCTACCCCTTCTCCACTTAATAATCATACTGTTTACTTCCTGTGTAACCTGTTTTTTGTTTTTTGTTTTTGTTTGTTTGTTTGTTTGTTTGTTTGTTTTTTTATTTTATTTTTTTTTTATACTTCAGTATCCCCGACATATCCGTAGCTAACCGGTGATGAATATAGTTTGTTAAGACAATTATGTTAAGTTAATGTAGAGTGGGGGGCATGTTGGTTTTGTTTTGTAGTTGTCATAACAAGATCAATAAAAAAAAAAAATCCCAAAACAAATTTAGAAGTGAGACTGAAGTTAATACAACTTAAAGCAACTTTAACTTAACAATCCAATCAATTTTTAAGACCTATCCTATTCATGTTTAAGATATTTTAAGATTGATTATTGGATTTGAGACATTTTAAAGACCCACAGAAAGCCAGTTAAATATGTTTGTGGAACTATAATGCTGTGTTGGCAAAAGCTAGCAATATGGAGATAAAACTTGGTGGACACAGGGGGCAACCTACATGGAATACTGGTGGCTACAGAGTAACTTTTTGTGGCCATGGACCATTGGGCCATGGTTAATGTTGAACCCTGCAGGGCCAGTTTCTGCAAATATTACAGGAAGGAGCAATGATGTGACACTTCACATCATGCACTTATTGCTCATTGCTCATTTCTAAAGGCTGAACTCCGACAAGTATAATGAATGTCCACAGTCCTGGTGGATTGAAAAGAGACTAATATTAACATATTTTTGTTTTTTAATTTATTATTGTTATTGACCAAAAATGTGAAGGATGACAAAATCTGGATCTAAAATTCTCAGGACATTTTGATCACAGGAAGTCTTAAAAAGTGCTGCCACGATGAACATCTTTCCCTCTCTGTCAGTTAACAATATAATTCATCTTGGTCTGAATCTGTTAAACACTATATTTAAGTGCTCATTTTAATGCCAACATGAGTCATATTGAATGTTAATATTTCCACCAATTTTAGGATTTCTTGCCCAAAAAAGATATGTAGGTCAGGTTTTTGGAAAAGAACTGAAAAGTGTTAACCTTCCATCGAACTTCCCGGCTCTCTCTTCTTCACCTTGATGTTGTCTTTCCCTTGTTTGTCGAATTCCCCTTTCTTCACGGTGCTGTCTCGCCATCTTCCCTCCTCTCTCCTCTTGTCTTTACTTCCATCCTTCCCTTGTCATTTCATTTCATCACCGCCTCCTTCCCTGTCCACCTAATCTCATCCACTCTCTCCCTCCTTCCTTCCATCTCTCTTGCTCGGCTGTCTTTCAACTCCATTTTTCTGTGACAGTGAATGAGAGATGGGGGTCAGCTTGTTGATGCTCGTGTCAGTAAAATCTTATCGGCTCGCGGCAGCTTTGGAAACAGAAGTTGCAGCAGAACACCTGTAATATTCCCTCTCCACCCCTCTCAAGACTACATTTGGCAACCACACATATGAGAGGGTGAAAGATCTGCTCAGAGTCTACATCTCTTAATACCGCTCCTTACTGGATGTACTGTTCTCCCCCATTTCCTCTTTGTCTCTAAGGTTTTTTATTGGTAATAATTTTGACTCTTTACAGTTATTATGTGTAAATCCACATATTGTGACAGTTCAGGAACACTTCCAAAAGACTTCTAAATATTAAAATACCACAATATCTTAAAATTAAATATGTCACATATATTGCAAGGCTTCACAAGCCCATTCTGCTACCGATTTTGCACAACATTTGCCATATTTATCTAAATAGCACAACAAAAGAGCAGGTTTCAGCTCTTCCAGTGTGTATGGAAATAAGGCTTTCAGGGTTTCTTGCAGCAGTGGATCAAAGTAAAGGCCTTATGGGAAATCACTCACAATCTGCAACTCAAGAACCAAAGATTCTCTTTGCAACAGGAAACAACAGCGCTTCTACTTTTCAGTAATGCTGCCACAACTGATGATTACCTATAATGCCTAAAGGCCACTCACAAACCATATGTCCCTGCTGTGTGTAGGAGTGTGCATCTGACATTTGAAGAGGATCACTAGTATTCTAGCAACAGACATTTCAGGACTACAATTAGTGCGTGTTGTGTAGAAAATGTTCCACCAAGCATTTTATCCTCCACTTTACTTTTAATATGAGATTTTACTTGTTTCTTTGGACACATTCAGTGGCAACTTTACTGGACACCTTTTGAGTATCAGGGCTGTGATAATAGCCGCATAGCTCAGATAGTCATGTGATGCCTACAGTGGGGTTGAACTCATTACTGTAATCACCGCAAATTTTATTTCGAAGGGTCAACCTCATGTTCAGGTTCAATCTAGTAATACAGCTACAGATGAGTGCCATCACACGCAAGTCAGAAACACAGCCTTTGATTGGTTGAGTGGTCAGAAACACAGCCTTTGATGCATCGACAGAGTCAATCTTGGGAGTCCCAGTGGGTGCTAACAACATGCTAACAACAACAACAACTGCTTTCAAGATGGAAAAACAGATGAATAATTATAGCTGCTGTGCAGCAATGGTCGGGGCCGGGCAATTTTAGGCAAAATTAGGCAATTCTGAGCAACAAGCAGAGTTTAGGAAGATGAAAAATGGTGGCATTCTAATGTGCATTTTACATCAGTTGAGGCTTGAACTCACAATTTCTGGCACAAGAGACTCTGCATATTGACTGATAGCTAAGCCAAATAAACAGGGAAAAGAGACAAGGGACAAAAGTGTTGATAAAGATTATTTGTCTCTCCACGAAACTGCCTGGATCATAATTATTTTAACCTTAGTAGTCTCTAATCCACATAGCATGATGCCTGAACATAGGACTTTCACATTAGAATGTCCGTTCTGCCTTAGCTGAGGCTTGAACTCACAATTTCTGAGACTGAGGTCCGTCTTCTATCTCACTGAGCTAATTGGCAAGTGACAGTTCATGTGTGGCTTCACAAATTGACTAAGCCAAGCATCAGGGTGCCAGACAGTAGCTATCCATGCCATGGAAAAGCAAATTTCAAAGTGAAAGTTCCAAAGCTGTAGCACATATGGTTGATTTGTTATGAATTTTCAAAGTTTTGAAATTTAGAGGCTTGCTGTAGCGCCACCACCAGGACTACTGTCTTGTGTTTCCAGTTGAGGACATCTGGCATGGGACTGGACCTTTGTGAAAAGTTTGGGTAGATTTCTCATATGGAAATGTACAAGCTGAGGCTTGAACTCACAATCTTCAACACCAAGAAACATCCTCTATCTCACTGAGCTAATTGGCAAATGGAAGTAGCACCTGTAGCTTCACAAATTGACTAAGCCAGTCACCTGTGTGCAAGACAGCAGCTGTTAGCATGTAAAGGCAGATTTCAAACGGCTGTCAAAAATTGAGTTATTAAGACAAAAATCCCAAAATACACAAATTGCATCTAGACAGCATGGAGATGTTGGTCATTTGTTTTAAACAATGATTTATTGGCTCCATAAGTGAAAAACTGATGTTTAAAAATGCCATTTTTGCATTGACTCCAATTGTTCGCATGAGAGCGAAATTCAAAATGCTGTAAAAATTCAGTTTTTGAGATAAAACGGTGATATTTTCCAAACATCATCTACCATGACTCCAAAATTTTGTCATTTTTTTAAATGAACATTGAAAATGTATTTAGAAAAAAATAGAAAAAAAATTGTGGGATAAATAGGTTTAATAAGTTTTACAGTTTTTGAAAAAAAACAGAGTGATGGACTTCATAATTTGCAATAGGTATAAATGTACAAAAGTTTCTTCAGTATTGGGGCTACATTTTGGTGAAATTTATAAATCTGTAGCACATATGGTTAATTTGTTGTGAATTTTCAAAATTTTGAAATTTAGAGGCTTGCTGTAGCGCCACCATCAGGACTATTGTCCTGTTTTTGCAGCTGAGGCAATCTGGCATGGGACTGGACCTTTGTGCAAAGTTTGGTGATTTTTTGCGCATGGGAAGTAGGATTTCCTCAGAAGAAGAAGAAAGAAGAAAGAAGAAAGAAGAAAAGAAAGAAGAACATGCAGGATAACCCTAATTACATAAGACATTTGGTGTTGGATTTATCATTATGTATTTATTTTACCATGTCTCCAAAAAAGATACTGCAGTTCAAAACTAGACTATAAAGCTTCTTAAAGGGATACAATCATTACCTTTCCTGCTCAGCTTACTTCAGGACTAACCCTCTTGAGTTTTCCAGCAGTTTAGAAATAACAGACAAGATTTTTCTTGGCCTTGAGAAGCTGCAGCGTTTATTAACTGCCGTGCTATTCTGTACATTTACTGCCAGACTGACAACTTACTGCTAAATTTAAGTTTCTACTCCACTTTGCACTGTCACTTAGGCTGCTGCTCCCTCACTTGCATGCCGCACACACTAATGCACTGCCCTGTTCCTTAAGGGAGTTATGCTACACTTATGACAATATACTACAATAATGTCAAATAAAAAGTAATTATTAAGGCAGTCACAGTAAACCATCATCCCACGGGACAATGTTGCTTTGTCACGGCAGCAAGAAAAAATAGTATATGAGGCAGGACCCCAGCATACCTCCTAAAAAATGAATTATTGAATTCTTGATTCAATAAGGTGCTGGAAACACGGCAGAGATTCTGGTTCATTTTGACATGATCACCTCATGCAGTTGCTGCAGATTTGTCAGCTCATGCAACAACTATATTCAGGTAGGCTGTGGCATATGAACAATCCTCAGTTGGTATGGCCTGTTGTGTGCCAGAAAAATATTACCCACACCATTACACCACCACCTGGTGTGGTGTTCTGCTGCTGTAGTCTTCCACTAAGGTTCAACATTTTGCGCCTCCAGAGATTCTCTTCTGCGTACTACTGCTGTAACACAAGGCTTTTTTTTTTTTGAGTTACTGTTGCCTTTTGAAGCAGTCTGGTCGGAACCATTATGAAGGTATAACTGCTGCTCACAAGAGTTTTTTCGTTTGGTTTGTTTTTTGCACAGTTCTCTGTAACTCTTAGCAGCTTCTGAGGGTGCTTTTTTAGTTTGATTTATTTGGTCCAAACATAAATTTAAAAAAGGACAAAAATGATAGATTGCTAATATCACAGGGGTATAGTTACTGTGTGACCACTATGTTTCACAACACAGAGTAGCACACAAGAACACCATACACCTTTTTATGGAAAACAAAAAAAACCCTGCTCCCACATGTTGACGTGTATATGTGTTACCATGGTTACCAGATGATATTGCAGAAATATACAGCACTGCTTCTTTTTATATATCAGGAACTTGCCTGCCTATCTCACAGAAAAGCAAACCGCCTTTGTTAAAAATTTTAACAAAAAATGTGTAGGCTTATTTTTTAATGCCAAAACTATTGTGACTTTTATCAGCATCTCCTGTGATACACTATGCACAGCACTTGAGTGTGGAGGTAACAGGGGTCACGATCACAATGTCTGCAAGATTAAAGTAAACGAAGTAAGCTTAAGTTACAGAAGTTATGTTAAATTGGACTGGATATTAAACCTCAGTAGTCCACTTTTGTGTGCCAGTCATTTTAGAGAGCAGAAATTTATGGCAGTAAAGTTAGTTTTGAGTAGGGCTGCATAATTAATCAAAATATTACCAAAACTGCAATACGGCCAAGTGCAATATCCAAATTGTAGAAGCTGTAATTTTTTGACAAAGGAAAAATGTATGACAAAACAGCATTATAATGAAGTACTGCAGTGCTGCAGAGATGCCCTGACTAACAAATCTTGTTCTCCAGATGTAAGATAGCATGTTTGGTACAGACCCCAACAAATATCACATCATGACTTGAATATTTTTTTTACAGTGAAAATGAAAGTTGTGATGCAAAAATGATCACTCCAAAATGATAATTACTTGTAAATCAAAGTGCAATAAAAATATCTGTCAAAATAAGCTCAATATGAGTTCTGAGTTGAATATTTGACAAATATTCACTCCAGATCCAGCAACATCCTCTTACCCTGTTTGGCAGTAAGAGGACAGTTAGCTCACCTCTGAGACCTCAATATTAACCATGCGGGTTTCACTTAGGGACCATCAATAAGTTCACATTTGAATGACACAAAACCGATGCTATTTTCAGTACCTCAGAGCTGATTTGCCCATATAAGTGAAAAGAAATTGTGCTAAAAAATTATTTTTTCCATAAATACTTGAATTGAAATTCTTTGCAGTTTTTTCATAGCTTCTTGTGACTCCAAATAAATACACTGGTGTATTGAACTGTATTACTTAAATGGACAGATATGATATCTGTTTAGTGATCACACTGGAAAACTATTCTCCTTCATCTTTCTCTTATCTACTTTTTCCATCATCGTCTGTGTTATACCAAAAAATAGAGCCAGCAAAGTGAAATGTGCACAGGAAGGTTGCACAATCTGCAGCTGAGTATTTTTTTTATGTTGATGCTTTGCTAAAATAAAAACTATAATTTGTCACAATCTCTGTCTTCATCTTTGTTTTCCATTTTGGTACAAAAGTTAAACCCTCACCCTGGACGCTTTTGTCTGTCAAACTGTGATTTTTTTTTTTTTCACTTAAGAACACAGCACTCTAAAAGGTACACACACAATCTGTGTACACCACATGCTATGCATATTCTTCAGCCTTTGCAAACTTTGTCACATTTACAAGTACACTGAGAGCAGCTAAAATTCCTTACAGACCAATACTTAGCCAGTGAGGCTGAATCTGATTCTGATTATTAACTGAAGATAAGCAGATGGATTTAATAGCCTATCTTTTGAATTCCTATTAAAATTCCATAACAAAATCCTATGGTTGTTTCTATTTCTATTCTATTTCTATTTCAGTTCCATACCACAAGTTCAGCTGACAGTATTCACACCAGGCAAAACCAACCAAACCAAACAGGCAAATGCAAAAATATTTGTTTGGACTGCACCAAGCAATGTTGCTGAGATGCTGCCACATGACTGGCTGATTTGCGTTAAGGCACAGGTGTAAAGGGGTACCTAATAGAGTGACCACTGAGTGCACATAATTGATTTTCAAGTGGAAAATTAAATTATTTTCTTGTCCACCTGTTCGGGGAGGTCAGGGGTCACAAAAACATCCCTGGAGCTTTAAAGGACTCTTGCAAAGGACACATCAGGACATATGCGTCTCATCAAAGGAGCTTGAACTCACAGCGACACAGCGCTGTTTACAGTTAAGATTTCTATTAAAAATGGATAAACTCTATCTCTTGATGTGGCTGACAGTCCCAGCGTCACGGCTCCTCTGAGATCCGAGCTGAACAGGTTCAAATGGTCCCGCTGCTGCTCTGTTCTGTTATGACAGTGATACATTGTAATGGTGATACTTTCGAGCCATTACCCTTTTATCCTGTCTGTCTGCTCGCCGGACATTCTTTATCAAAATACTCCCTTGTTCTCAATCGCTCTTTAAACATTCTCGCTGTCGCTCTTTTGCTTTTCGGCTTCCCTTTCTCCTCTCTTTTGGACATCTCTCCAGAGACATGAGACAGACTGTAATGGAATTTTTCTATCGTCAATCTACAGGGGGTGATGCATGGCTCCAATTTCCCTGGCTGGAGCCACCTGAGCGGCTGAATCACTGTTGGGTCCAGCAATGGTGCAGGAATGGCCTTGAGACCCAAGAGAGACAGAAAGAGAGATGGTGAAGAAGGAAGGAGAAGAAGTCAAGAGGAAAATAGGGTTGGGCAGTGTTTGGATATTAATGATTCTGATTAATATTCTGCTTATTAATTTTGGTTCTTGATTCTGATTGTTTCTAGAGGTGTAAGAAAATATCCATACACTTGAGTATTGCAATGTTGTGTTTCGTGATACTGTATCAATTCTCCAAACACTGTTTTGTGATATCTTGACAAAGATTCATGTTAGTGGTTCTTTTTGTGTCGTGTTTAAATACCTGACTCCTAGGCAGCAGTGCTGTTATACTGTATATCTTCACTGTTCTGATTGCATAAAAAAGTAAACTTTTTTAACTCAAATTTTATGTATATGGTGGTGATATACCAGCTTGCTTAAAGAATATTGCAAGATGCTGAATCATTACCCCTCATGATGCGGATCAAATCCCCAGATTCATGCCAACAGAGAGCCCTCGTTCATTGAGTGTCCTTCTGATTAGTGGATAGTGGAAGCACTGAGTTAAGCTAACGTTAGCTAGGTAAGCGTAACAACAGTAGCCACTTTTCTGGTTTCTTGAATATTTTGGGGTTTACTTAGGCTACTTTACTGCAACAATAGAGGAGTATCCCATCCTTGTTAAGTGTTTTGTAACACAGCATTTGTTACACTGAGGTGAAGACTCACACAACTTGTGCTATTTAGCTGCTAGTCAAGCAACTTAACAACAGCCAAGCTGGTTAACTGAGAATAATGCTAGACTCTGGATTTAATAAGATAAATTCACTAGGTGATGGGAAGACATGTATGCTTTGAACTCGTGTGTCCATAGGTAAAGACAGACAGCCAGGTCTGTATACAGAAGGTGTTTAATTTGAAACTACCGTCAGTGAAATTTGTGTAGGAATTGATAAGCAGAATTGAAATTAAAATTTCTTAATGATTCCTTTGGAATTATGATTTTGAAATAGATTCTTATTTTTAATCAGTTCTCGACTGCCACAAGTTTTCAAGGTGGGAGGCAGGACTCTCCAGGGGGCATCCAAACAGTTTTGGGGAAGCTTGGTGAATGGAAATGAAAAAATATTTCATTTGTTATTATATGTTATCAAAAGCAGATCGCATAGAATAGTCTAAATGTGAGTGATTTGCTTAAAGAAATCAGAGAAACGTTACCGGGGAATTTTACTGTTTTTCCCATTTTACAGATTCAGAAACTAATAAAATACCTTTAGACAGACCTTTTTTATGTTTTTTGGTCCAGTCTGAAGTAAGGATGTTAATGATTACTCATGACATGATTAATTGCCATTAAGAATTTAACCGCTAGATATTAATCAATAATTAATCAATAGTATTGTACCTCATTTGACATTGTTTTTTGTGTCTTATTAATTGTTAATGATTAATTGATTAATTGATTGTTAAAGTTTTCAAATATTGGTTAAGGAAAATGCACAAAATGTGCAGCCCTAATCTGTAGTTATGTAGAACAGCAATATTAGTCTATCATGGCTCAGTCCTTGAGTGTCTGTGGGATTAAATAACATACTCATGATAACATAGACATCCAGGAATTTTTAAGCAAAGCAAAACATAACAAACAAACTAAGGAAGGGCACCTTTTTCAAGGTTTGTCTGAGGGGAGGCCCAGAGTTTTAGACTTTGAAAAACCCTGCCACAGAGTAAAGGAATAACATTTGAGAAGGAGAGAGATGGAATGGAATGAAAGGAGGAGATTTTGAAGGAAACAGAAAGAGAAAGACTGGCTGCATACACTGTGCACTCTCACTAGCTCACATGAACATAAAAGCAGAAAAACACAGAAGCAGGTAGGGACCATTTTTTCTCATCAAGTGTAACCGACAAATGTTGTCTATTACCAGCCCCGCTGAGCCACTGGCACATTGAGTTTCTACCGCTCACTGTTCCTCACACTCTGTTTTCCTCAGGCTTAACAATCACCTCCCTCTACCCAAAAACTTGTTGTTTTCACCACCAGGCGTGAGAAAAGGTCCCAAATTTAATGGACCAGTGGCGGGTGAGCCAAGATCAACGGTAAATTGGACACAGAACCCAACAATAACAAAACAACTGTTTAAAGAGTGAGAGAAGAGAGGAGCGAGAAGGTGAAGTAAATGAAAGATCAGCCACCTGTGGGTTACTATTCCCTCTTTACTAACAGAAACCCTTTATTAGTCTGTCAGTATGACTGATTGACCAGCCCCGCTGAGAAGCTCGTACCCCACTGTACTGCAAACAACAGTTAACACTGCACAGAGCACCAAGCAGTCTAGCTGGTGCTCCCCACCAGGAATGGTCATATACAAGCGAGTCACTTCTGAAGGGCATACTGTGACAGAGGCAATGTGTCCAAATTGTTTATCTCTTTATCTGTTTTCTCCTCCTCTCCTCTCCTCTGGTGAAGTTTGTTTCAGCATCCAGGTTTGGCTATCGGGTCATCGTGACCGGCTTCAAAAGTGCAAGTCCTTCACAGAAAAAAAAACAACTTGCACAAGGCAACATCTGGAGGCTATAAATGACACAAAGAAGGATCGAGGTTCAGAAGGAAGCTAAATAGTAAGATTTTGTTTGCAGTCGGGCTGAAGAGAAATAGAGGAGGTGTAGTTTTTTCATGAACAGAAAGTGCCTGAGGAGGAGAGGCACACAGAGAGGAGGTGGAGGGAGGAAAGAGAAAGAGCGGATCTGTAAGGAGAGTAAGGGTAACAAGCCCAAGGAAAACAAGGTGGAAATTATTCATGAATTAAACTGACACAAACTTAACTGGGACATTCAGGATTTCAAATAACCAATCCATTATGTATAGGGTTGTTGGAAAGACACCTCCCAGGATGGTGGTGGCGGCTCTACACACACAGCACAAATTGAAATGAAACTCCCTGCAGTAAAACATAGTGGACCATTGTTTCCTCACTCTGATGCATCTATCAAACAAGAAGGAACATCCGGTGTTTTCTGTTGGAGAGGGCCTACAGGACAATTACATTTGGTAGGAAGATGTCCTTTTTCATTTTCCCAGCATCAATTTATTATACCCGAGGTGAAGCGAGGTAGTCTGTCTGCCTATTGCCAGACATTCAAGGGGAAAGTAAAAGGGACACGTTATACTGATAACTTTGTCTGAGTAGTCAGGTCGTCCGCTAAAAAAAAATGAGGGAAGTGTTTCTTTTTTAAACCATTTCTTCAAATATATTAGTTTTTTAAAAATTATTTCACTCTCCTCTGATGTCTCTTGTCCTGGTTAATATTTCTCTCCAGGCCTGAGAACACTTTGCATGTCTTATGCATGCTAACAAGAACAGGGGGAAAGATTATAACAAGAGTGTATCCCTGTTAAAAGTGACTTCATTTCACTTCTGGATGGTCTTAAAAGATTAAGAGTGGTGACAATGCCTGTATCTCTTGTCCTTGGACCTAAATGACAAAATATGTTATTTGTTGTTGCCTTCCAAAACAACCCATGTGATGATCTGATGACCCTATCAGGCGAACATTGTTCATCTAGAGTGCTGCAGGGTTAGCAGTTAGCATCAGTCTGCTTCCCTCCAAATAAAACCAATAGGATTTTTCTACTGGATTTTAGATTAGAAAATAAGCTCTGTGGCAACAAAGTTTATGATACATGTCTTGTTCAGCAAGACATGTATCATTTTTATGGTTTTTGAGTATATATGTAATCGGCAGAGGTAAAAAGCTAACGTTAGGCAATGAACAAACTACATCATACAAGGTTAAACCAGGTTAAACAATCAATTGTTTGAACCAAATGCTCATTTTTATTCCTGACACCTGACGAATTGAGCTATTATCAGACCGATATCATGTAGTCTGAATGTGCCATTAAAAGAAACCAATGCTGACTGTTGGCAGGAGACTTGGATGTGTACGCTCAACCATTGACCTTAACCTCCTTCCTGAGATGTTTTTTGCCATTTTAACTGTGTCACACTATTTTGCACAACAGTCATCGTTCGTAAGGTGACAACAAATTGCATATTAGTAAAAGATCTTGTCATTTTTTGATGCCGACAGTCTTGGTAGGGCTGGGTATCACTTAAAAAAATATGATACCAGTACTAAAAACCAGTACCTGGAAAGTAATACCGATACCAACAGAGTACCTCATTTGATGGCTTTTTTTTCCCCCCGCTTCATTCGATACCCATCCCATAAGTGGAGGCATTCCTAAAATAATCATTTTGCATTTTATGCCTCTATTTTTCTCAGATGCCACAAATGAGTAGTACAGCCATACTTTCAAACATTTTAGTGGCATCTTGGCACACTGAACTGCCATCTACATCAAATACACTGCAGTGGATTTCATCACACCACAGACTGTATGGGTTGAAGCTGCTGCAGTAGTGGACCAATGACACGTCGCATTAAATTGCTCAAACACTTGCGGTGATTGACAGCAGGCAAAACCATACACAGTCTTTTTTTTCTAGATTTGTGTACAAAAACGATATAACTAAAATATTGTTTGACGGGGGAGATTTCAATACTACTTGTTACTGGGTTATTCACAACAATACGTTAAAGGTATCAATTACCAATACTTAACCCAAGTCTTCTGAACACATGGACAACTACAGACGACTCCTTTCAATTTTGGATTGTTATGTGTTTGCACATGTGTTGCCCCGAGTAACAAATTAAACTGAAAACAAAAAACATTTGACTTTATTAATGCAGGGGAGAAAGTCCTGTAAATGCCAATACTATACAAAAGAGACTTAGGAGATGGCTGTCTATCCAGGAGGGAAAAACAACACTCAGTCCACATCAACCCCCTCAATCAAATACTGCCATTCAGTCTTTTTAAGATGTTAATGTAGAGATATAATCATTAGAGTAAATATACATTTCTGTAAAGAAGATGAGAAAGCTGATGTGTAACCCTGTTTGTCTCATAATTATTCCCCAGATATCTCTTCAGGGGATCAGAGCCTCTGTCTGGACCAGAGTTGGTTGATGGACAGACACTTGGGCAAAATGGAAAAAATGCATACATTTTCAGACCTTTTTCTACAGTTTAGTTGTTCTCCTCGCCCACATGCACACACACACACACACACACACACACACACAAACACACACACAAGAGTTTCCTCTGTCTCGTCCACCACTCACCTTGACTGATAGATGCACAAGATAAAGCAGAGGCGGAAAACAAAACTGATATTGTAATTTATTCTATTCCTTCACTCTTTCCATTGTCTGTATTCTAATGTCTGTCCACATCTCAGTTAAAGAAGTAAACGGGAACCTGTTGGAAACCGCCCACCTCCTGCATATTTTATCTAAGTGATCCTCCTTGCTCCATCCAGGTGTTGTTTATTCATGCCCTCTTCACTCTGGCATAGAAAGGCAAGGACTCATTTACATGGAAATATCAAAATCCAGCGTGCTTGAGTGCTGACATGCATTTACACACACATACACAAAACACACAAACAGTGAGAGTCACAAACCCTCAGTCTGCAATTCCACAAAGTGAGAAACAATCTCCTGGGTTATCGAGCGTAAATAAATGAATCGAGAAGAAGATGATCACATCTTTTTTGGTTGCAATAACAATGAAACATAAAGAGAGCTACCTTGAAAATAATGGTGGGAGTTAATTAATTTCACCGCCCCCAAAAAAATGTCGACTTCAAATTAGAGCAATGAGGCAGTTATTGGTTTTCCTCTTTCTCTAACTGAAAACAGTCCAGTCTGCAGAGCCAAAAATGTGGCATTATTACACACTAAAAATGCACTTCCCCCCCTCACTATTTCTCCATATATACGTATTTAAAGGTACAATAAAGGTCCAGATGCGCTGATAGTGATACCTGATGTTTTTATAGTTTTTATAGTTTTGTGTTTTATATCATGTCACATCAACACTGCTGTCCATATCAACACACTCCTTCTCTTTCTCTCCCTCTCTTGCTCTCTGCTGCAGCGCCCCTTTTTTAACCTGGTGTTACCTCATCAGCACCTACTTTTTGTGTCTATGCTTTTTTATTCCTTTTAGCGTCGATGCAGTTTGAGGTGCCTAAAGACACTCTTGGTGCGCATTCACACATTACAAACAATTGGTGTACTTCAAAACATGCACTTCAGACACTTTCATTGCATTTGGGCCTTATGTTGTCAAAATATATACAATCAGTTATGGTCAGCTGAGAAAACGGTTGTTCATTGTTTATTAGTAAAACAAAACAGTTCATTTTTAATTTGAACACTTTTAAGAGCCCCTCTTTACTAGATGTCCTACCTAAATATATTTATTTGACCAAGAATACAAACAAAACCAAAATATATTTCTAAAGTTTGCTTTAGGATTTCCAGTCATTTTATAAGAAACACAAGTTCACCTTGCATTTGTGATTGCACAGCAGGTGTGAAATGTCTTGAGTTGGTTAAAAGCGAACAGTCAAGATGGAGGGTGTTTACAATTTGGAGGTTACTATGATTATGAGTCATGGTTGAACTGGCAACAACAGGGCAGTTTAACTAAGGTAAGGTTGATTTATTATCTTTAGCTAACACTATTAACGTTATTCATTCAATTGTTTCTGTCATATTTATTTATATCTTCTTTGCCTCATACCAGTCCCCCCATTTCACTGCCTAAAATCACAAATGTTAAAGACCGTTTCAAAAATGTTTTTCCATCTGACCCCTTCTTTTCTCACCAGTTTTCAACACAAAGTGACACTCTTAGGTGGGGGTACAGTAAGGTAAAGACAGTTTCATAAATCAGCTTGCAGGAGGATCTGACACAAGTACAAACTGCCCCAGGCTTACGTTGACCACATACCTGTACAAATACACACACACACACACACACACACTCACAGAGTTAGTGGCCATCTGGCCAACTGGTAGTTCGCCTGGTTATATTCCCCAGCTCCAGTGTTGAGCACCTCCTCCTCTTTTGCATCACCCTTTCAAGTTTTAATAAGATAACTTTCACCATTTTCCCCGCTCGCATTATTTATTTATTTTTTTCTTTTATATTTAATCTCAGCCGTCGAGACACTAGTTCAGTCTGTCAAGTGAGACAGAGTGAAGGAGAAAAAAAGAGAGGGGGCTCAGTGATCCCTGTCCGGTGCAATCTTCTGCACTTTAATGAAGTCCAATCTGTGAACACACTGTGGTCGCGTACCCTAAGGCGATCATCGCCTGTCTGCGACACAGAGGAACACATAATAAGCGAATAGCTCCACTGGTGGATGGATTGAGAGAGCCCGATGCCTTTGAAACATTCTGACTGTAGGGACATGAAAGAGAGTCGACGTGTTTCATATTCTTTTGTGTGATCAAACACAGTCTCTCTTAAAAGGTGAGAACTCTCTGAGTCGAACACAGACCAAGACAGGTAGTTAATCACAATCTCAAGGTTCATCTGCTTTAGTTGAAAGATGTCAATCACTGTATTTTCTCTAACACAAAAGCATATGCATAACATTTTCTCAAACCACTGAAGGCCTGCTGCTTCGCTCTGCAGCGTTCTAAGCACTCCAAGAGTTGCTGCTGGAGCCTGTCACAAAAAACAAGTTCATCTCAGACTACTGCATCTTTGAAATCAGTGAGGGAGCAATGATTAATTTGTAGCAATTGCACGTTGAATTATGCTGATTTGGCTGCACTGATCTCCAGAAAGAAAAAAGAGCTTCATCACTCAGACTATATATGAAAAAACTCAAGCCAAGTTTCAAAATAACCTATCATACCTATCATTATCACTCCTCCAAGTAGTGAAGCCAAAATCCTTCTCCGTTTACAATTTCAAATTCACATCCCCTCAATATAGTGTCTTATTAAATCTGTTTTGAAAAAATATCCCCTTAACTCACAACATTGATCATAGACTGAAGCTTTAAAAAGTTCCCACAGTTTCTCTATATCACCTTACAATGGATGGATTAATGAACGGGCCTTCACACCCAGGGACCCAATGCACCACTGGGCCAGAGCGTCTGTTGGAAGTCACCATTAACATTTCTTTGCAAAAGTCAACAATGCAACTACAGAGAGATACAAAATGAAAAGTGAGACACAAAAGCACTACAAAGAGGCATAAAACTACCACAAGGAGACAAAATGTGAGCAAAAGGAGATACAAAAGGACACAAAGAGACCCAAAATAACTACAGAAACCAAAAGCACCACAAAGAGATATAAAACACAACAAAAAAGACACAAAACAATTGCAAAGGGACACAAAACTATTACAAAGACAGAAGACATGACTATAAAGCAGGGGTGGGCAATTATTTTTCCTAGGGGGCCACCTAGATTGTTGCCGGGGCCACACAAATTTTTGTCACGCTGTATCAATTTTATCGCCAAGATTTAATATAAGAAACATACTGTACACTTACTCTTAGTCTTCTGCATAATTTATTGTTCTTAATAAGATGCTGTTTGGAGTGCTTTTCAATATAATAATGCTAGAGTCTTTGAAAATACTGTACAGGTAATCTAAAGCAGCACACCAGGGAAGCTGTGGACACAACCCATCCTGTATTCCTGTTTTATCTTTGGCAAGAACTGTTAGCTGCTTAACAGCCAGGTATGAGACTGGCTGTGGATTCTCAATGCCAAAAACAAATAGCATGACAAAATAATCCTGTTTAATAATCCTTTTATTTTGAAAATTAACTGGATTCTCCCTCCCTTTTCTGTGTCTGACTTCCTGCCCCTTCGATCTGCTGTGTGCTAATTGACGCGGCATCCGTAAAAAATAGACCTGCTGTGCCGAGGCGCTTCTGGGACACAGCTGAAACGCACCGCAGCGCATCTGGTGGAAACAAGCATTTTCTAGAATGGCTGCGTATCACCCCGAGTGTGTGATGCTTGGACAGAACTCATCCTGTTCTCCTGTTTGCATCTTTGACAAGAACTGTTGAGTAACAAAACAATGTACCTTACTTGTATATAATAATCTCAAGTTAGACGAACTATATTCCTTACATTCGCTTTTCTCTCTTGAAACATCAATACAGACTTCGATCAATTTAATGTGCTACTTTCTATTGATATCTGATTGGACTTGTAAATTTCACCGTTAGGGTTGATAGGTTTGATTTATATCATTGTGTCATGTGTAAATAATATGCCCAGGCCAAACAGGCTTACAAGATAGCATTATTTAGAAAAACAGACCAGAAACCAGTGTAGCAACATAAATGACAAATAATACGAGACAAATAAAGAATCCTGATGTTTTTTCTAAGCTTTAGAAACAAAGGTTGCCAACTTATAAGCAGCAACCTTTCAATTTCATCATGTCAGTGAAAAAGACATTTCATTTAATACACTATAGGTATTCTTACCTCATCATCATATGGACAGTACAGGAGTGATTCATTCTCAACTTCTCCTAAAATGTTCATAAATACTGTTAGCATTTAGGAGAGAGTAGTCTTTGCAGTCACTTAAATTCACTTGATGACCTATGGCTGTAAATACATGAAGCAATGAATAACCTGTCATAAAAGAATCGTTAAATTTATGAACAAAGTTTCAAGATGAATGTGCTCAGGAAAAATGACAAGGGATAATTGCCTTGATCCTTTAAACCTTGATAGACTAATTGGGGCTCAGCTCTTGTCAAATCCTTCAGTACTTAACCAAAGGATACATTCAATGCACAACTTATGTCAAATAAATGATAAAGCCCTTTAAGCTATGACATTTCTTTTTAATCATTTCCACATTGCCTGCACATGTAGCCATCAATCTGTGAAGACACTTCAAGGCCTCAACTATTATGACCTTCCGATCATTACTCAGTCCAACCTGAGCTGTTTCAGATTGTCAATACTGCATCTGTGCGGGGGGCCAATGCACAAGATGGCAAATGCGCCTGGCCACGCATTTGCCATCTTGCAGAAGTGGCAAAAATGGCACCTGATATGATAGCAAAGCCACCTGCGTCACCAGTGCATTCGCTTTGTGACAGGTGTAAGACAGGGCCCTATGCCTTTCACAGACAGAAGTAAGATAAATACTTTCTGAGATTTTGTGATGACGACTTGCTGTGACCTTTCTTGTTGTACACTCCCAAAAACATAGATTTCAGGTATTAATTTCCTTCATTTCCCACAATGACTTTTACCAATCACCAGAGGACATGCTTCGGCTTTTTAGATTCAGTAAAGTGAGGTGAGAAGAGCAGTGATAGCAGAGTAACAGCAACAACAGTTTTCATAGTCAAGAAAGAGAGAAGTGAGAGGCGCACGCCTTTGTACATATCACAACATTTCATGCATTATCAATGCGTTATGAACTACTGAGACTTCTGTCAGTGGAGGTATTACTGATATACGGGCCTTAGGGAAAGGAGATCAAGCAGAACTTGGTACTTACTTGGTATTCTCCCAAACTTTTGTCACGAACTTAAATTACAGTGTGGCTACAGCACTTCAGTGTTATGATTTTATAGTAATAACTACTTGTTAGAAAAAAAGTAAAGTAAACACAATACGATTTATTAAAGTTTAACTTATTTAGCCGAGTTTGGCTCTGTGGTAGGCAAACTTGGTTGTTGCTCTATGTTCTATGGTTGTTAAATATATTGCCATTATGTTTCAGACATTTATGTTCTCCTCAGGTTAGCCTTTTAACTTTGGCAATGCCCTCATTTTAACTCCAGTGCCATAATCAGTTGTAAATTTGAATTTGTCCAATTTGGTTTAAGACCACATACCTGCAGAACTAGAAGAGGTCACTCAGCAGAGTGCAGATCCCTGCCAGGCACCAGATGGTGAAGCATCTACTGCAATGCCAACACAACTGCCAGATGCAGCCAGCTGAGTTTTGCAAAGTTCCACCAACATTAACATGACCTCCACATATGCTGTCCCAAACTGAGACAAAATTTCAAACTGAAGCAGTTGTTGATCACTTGCTGACCCTAGTGGCGAGTGAAAAGTCAGCAGTCACAGGTCATAGAAATCAGCGGTCAAAAATGAGAATTACTGCCTTGCAGTTGTATGTCTCCACCAATCAGTTAAGTTACAGTTTACATTCATGTCTGTCCGGACTCATATACGATAACGGGGACCTGTCACGGATCGGTCTGGGCTCTACCACGGACCAAACGGAAATTTTAAGTGGCTTCATCTGTAATGTATGAAGTGAAGACTTTGAAAGATTTTAATAAGGAACTTACCACTATATTGACCTGTAACTTTGAAGGAATATAATAATAGATATTAACTTTTTTTTCAACATGGAATTACTCATTATACATATATGATTCTGGTAAATAACTCCCAGTGAGAAACATGTTGTCTTCACAGTGAAGCTGATGTTTGATCTGTCGCATATAAAATTTCATAACCTCATTATTTATCCTATTAGATATTTGTGTATAATTGTGTCATAATTAGCATATGAAATCTTGAGCCATGATGTGTTTAGAGAGGTCATCATGACCTTGACCTTTGACCACCAAAATCTGATCTGTTCAGTCTTGATTCCGAGTGAACATTTGTGTCAAATTTGAAAAAATTCCCTAAAGGTGATCTTGAGATATTGCTTTTACAAGAATGGGACGACCTGAAAACATAGTGCTTCTGGCCAAACAAACATAAATGCCCTTATGCCCTACATAAATGCCCTTATGCCCTACAAAAAGTCATGAAAAGGTTTTTCAAGAATTTTGTCACAAAGGTCCTCCAGCATACAGTCATGAATGTGCACAAAACAAATTAAGCTGATCCGTCCAGTAGTATTCGAGATTAGCAGCAGTGAAGCTATAGTTGCAGTGATCACGCACACACACACTAACACGCACACACACATACACAAGTGACTACATGTTCCCCCCCAGGCTTACGCCTGCCATGGATAACAGCTTCAGTTGTACTTTATGTTTGTGGCTGTGCAGTATAGCTGCTGACCCTGTGCCTTCCTGTTTTTTGCTCTCTGGTATTATTTATATAACCAATTTTCTGCTACATGTCCATTGCACTATTGTATGTTGAATGTTTTGCATGTTTTTAATTGTGTGTTATTATTTGGGTCATGTAAATGTATGTACATGTTGTACCCTGGGAGAAGCCCAAAGAAGAAGACCAAAGCCAACTTTCCACCGAAGTGGACAATTAAGTCAACCAAATCAAATCAAATAATTAGCCAATGTTTGCATGCTAACATGGTAAACTAAGATGGTGAACTTGACAACGATTGGACCTGCTGCACTTTTTTAGTTTTTATTAGTATTTTAATTACGCATTTAAATGAGTAGTATTTAAGTTTCTTCTTCATGTCCCTCTTGCCTAAGAGCTAATTAGTTCCTACCTGCCAGGTAGGTAGAGGAGTAAGCATCAGCAAACTCCTTGAACTCTACGTCACGTTGGTTCCTTAGATGTTTGCTTTTGTCAAGCAGCTATTTTTCATGACGTGGTATCGGGTTTGTGGTATCAGAATAGTTTTATGAGTACGAGTACAAGTACTTGAGGACAGTACCAGACCAATACCTGATGCATGTATCCGTATCGGTGCATTCCTAATACCATGTTTTAAATGCAATTCAATACAAAAACAGCTGACAGCTTACACAGATTTCACCTGCCAACTGAAATGATGTCTATTCCCTATTAAAAAGACAATACACAAAGCCACCGGAATAGCAGGTGTCAATATTTGCCATCTGTTGAAGGAGACTGGTCAATATTTGCTGTGCGCTGATATGGTTTAAATTAAGAATAAATTAGCATGAGCGTACACACCTGTGTGTTTGCGCTGAAGCAGCACAGCAACATCTCTGTATGCACAAATGAATGTGTACAGGTGGGTTTGTGTCTGAATGAATGCAAAAAAGAACATCTTCAGAGTGAGTACAGTAGGCATCAACTGAGTGATATAATTGGCAAAGTACAATGACAGAGGAAGACAGATTCACACACACACACACACCATCTGGATGAATGTTCACAAGCATCCATCTATGCAGCATCAGTATCATGCATGGAAAATGTTCAAAAGATTATTTTGAGCAACTAAAATATAGTAAGATGTAATGTAATGTTTTCTTTCTATATGAACCATCCTTACAACAAGGATGAACTGAAATCTTCACATCTACAGTATAACCATTTGATAGAGTGAAAAGCTCCCTTTAAGTGTCTCCTTTGTTCAACAAAATAACACTCTCCATACTCAGCTCTAACACACATTACCACTTGGAAAAATGGACAAATGCAAACCTTGCTCTCATTGTGTCTCTGGTACTTCTCCACATTCATTTATTGTGATACCTACCCCCTACCCACTACCTCTTTTGCTTTGTCCTACTCTCTCTGCACCAACTATGCATGAAAAAAAAAAAGATGTGAAAGCATATGAGATTTGATGTAATGCCCTCCTGCCTTTATCATTGCCGAGTAGAAAAAAAGGTGCAGTGTAAGACGAAGAGAATAAAAAGAATAAAAAGAGAAAAAAAGGCTAGATGTAATGTCAGGTTGTAGAAAAAAGGGGAATGATGACAACTGTGGTAGAGAAGCAGAGTGGAGAAGGAAAGAGTTGAGAGACAGGGCTAACCACAGCTTCAGCAGGGGTGGTGGCAGCAGCTCCTTGGCATTTCTCTAGTGTCTTTTCTGCTGCCTTGAGGCCTTAAAAGCATACAGGGATATGTCCCTTGCACTCAACTAGAGGAAGTCGTTTGCCACTTTCCATGCAATAACAGGTCAGTTCAATTACCTTCACTGAAAACTATCTATCAAGGTTGAAAATTGCATGCCATAATTAACTGAAAAAATATTGAAATTACAATTCAGACAAGAGGAAAAGCTGTTGCCTCCAGAGTTCACCTTTGTATATTACACAGAAAAGTGCTACAAATTACTTGGTAGGTGGACATTTTTTAAGATTAATGGTTTAAGGAAATAGCAGGGGAAAAAGCTTTGGTGATTAGTTGTGTAAAATTCATACTGAAATGGCAATACTTTGCCAAAACCAAATATAAAAATAAATTCTTTGAAATATCATAGAACTATGATTTTGGAGACAAAAACAGTGACTCTTTCTGGTTACAGATGTTGAGGCTTTTACTCCTCCAATCAGAGGCATCTATTATTACATTAGTCTCTCCAGTCATCAATCTCTGTGTCATTACATATAGTGCAAAACAGCAGGACACAAACGGCACCTAACCAATCAGCTTTTTAAGAGGTTCAGAGTGGATTCACTCACTGCTCAAAATAAGCTGCACAAGATGCACTGATACATGTTGTGTGTGACATATTCATTCACATGAACAAGACCTCTCATCACACTTCCCTGATGAAACACCAGCAATGAGATGAGGATTTTCTTTCAACTTTTTATACATGTAAATAGTCACTTGAAACAACAAGCAGCCATGATTTTTTTTTTCTAACAAAACCATGTTAAAGGACCAGAGAGTAGGATTTAGTGGCATTTAACATTGCAGTAGAATGCAACCAACTTGTCTCACCTTCCCCTTTCAAGCATGTAGGAGAAACTAGGGTGGCTGTGAAACTCACAAAAAACATGAGTCTGGGCTACTGTACAAAAATGGTAGTTCAACATGGCAGCCTCCATGGAAGGGGGCCTGTGCCCTCTATAGATTTAAATGACTCATTCTAAAGTAATAAAAACTCAACAATTCTTATTTTAAGGTGATTTTACACTAATGAAAACATACTTATGAATATTATATTCCATTTCTGCCATATTCTACCAATAGATCCCCCTAAATCTTATACACTGCACCTTTAATTAAGTAATGACAGCAAAGCATTAGCAGCACTGCCCAACTCTTTGCAAGTGTTGTTGCTGAAATGAGCGCCAAGGTGTTTTCAAGATCACTGGGGCTTAGGAGAACTTTTCCTTTATGCCAGAGGCCTCACTTTAAACACTAATGCAGTGCCTGCTCGGGGCATGGCCGTTTAACATGCGCCTGTTCGGAAGGCGTGCCCATTCATTTCTTGGCTCCTCGTGTGGCTGTTTGCAGCATTCTCAAGAAGCGCTCATCTGATTAACTTCACACTTGACACTTCACTCCCGTGGACCTACAGAATCCAGGGAAAAAATAAATTTATTTCAGAGACTTAATTTTCAGAAGTAACAAACTAAAATTTAAAATTTGTTGTCATAGTGCCACCATCTGGCCAAATTGCACCAGATTTGACAATGTACTCCATTGAGTCTGCAGCTGTACATCCGCCAAGTATGAAGTAGATTGGATATACATAGACAGACAGGCAGAAATTCTTTCCTCCATAGTTCCTTTCTTTATACTTCCTTCTGGCCAAATTGCACAAAATTTGACTCTGCACTCCATTGGGTCCTCAGCAATAGACCTGGCAAGTGTGAAGTAGATTGAATGGATGGTTCTCGAGATATGCAAGAACTTGCTTCCTTTATAGTCAGATGTCTGCCTGATGAAATTTGAAATGATGAAACTAACCATTGTTTCTAAATATACTGCAAAAGACATATAATCATTCATCACTGTTTATGTATAGCCATAAATATTTATGTATGAAAATAAACTCAGTTTTTGTAGTTCTGGCACTTGTTTCTTATCTCCATAAACAAAAATTTGCTCATCATGCAATACATAAATGTGATGGCTGAGCACTTTTACAACAAAGAAACAGTAACCACATTTGGGCTACAACTTTTGTTGGAAATATATACACTTCCAAAAAAAATCAACAGCAAACATTACTGTTAGTCAAGTTTAGGAAAAGATGGAAAAATATCCCCATTATCAAACATGTAGTGCATGAAGCCTCTGAAAATTAGTTTAACAGCAGATGACATTTAACATGCATGTGAGATGACACAGTCTTCACTTTGAATAACTTTGTGATATTTATCCAATCTCAAAGAGTAGGAATGTGTGGGAGGGATGTGTTTCTCATGCTGACCTCTGAGAGTTTGCTGACACAACCCTCAGAGGGTGAATACCAAGTGTGCTTGCTGCAGGCAAAACTCTATAGGTCCATGTCCTCCAAAGCCCATTTCCAGCCTCCTCTACCCCCTGCTTCCTTCCCCTGCCACTCCCGTTCATTGTAACACAAAGACAGCAGGGTTTTAGCCCCTGAGATATGGCCCCATCGTCAAACAGCAGCCAACTGACCACTACGCTGCCTTTCTTATTGCCTGCTTTACCATCTTAAGTGGCTCAGTCAATGTGTCTGGCTGTGCTCCAGAACCCTAACGTGAAGCACAGACATGGCACAAGCCACAAGTAACCTCTTAATGCTGATCCCTGTCCTGTGCTGTTGTGTCTTGTGGTGTTTCTCTGTGCAGGGTGGGGATGTGACAGTGGCTGAGAGCTGATGAGGGGGGACATCCACAGCATCCCCCCAGGGCTCAGGCTGCAGCTTTATCTTTGCCTAAGGCAGCTGAGAGGATGTACTCGAGCAGCCAAATGAAATAAATCACTGGATATTGGCTTTGGCTTTACAGACGTGACCGGGGCTGAGCACAAGCGTGCCTGTCTGAAAAGGTCACTGGTGCAAATGCTGTGGCCGGGGGGGGGCTAACACGTTTCAGAGGTCTGCACAACTTGTCCTCCCACAACTGTGAAGACCTAGGGATCAAAAGGCCGCAGTTGCATCACAGTTTACTAGCGCTGCACGATGTGAGTATCCGTTTGAGTGTGCGTGTGAACAGATGAATGGGAATGTGTGTGTCTGAGATGTACTCCCAGCAGCGTGGGTGTAAACTAACAGTTTCAGACAGGAATTAGACCATATTTTTCAGAAACATGAGCTAAGACATATCACCATCTTCTCTCTGTCATAATAATGCACAGAAAACTGAAACATGTGACAAAACTGAACAAAAGGTGCATTACAGCAGCCCCTCAGAGACACAACAAGGAAAAAAAGGGTGAAGGTTCAGTTTAGTTCAGTCTGCAGGAAGAAATCACAAATCCACAGTAAAGCCGGATCAAGTGGCTTCGCCTGAATTCTTCCTCAAATGTGTTCTTTTCTCAGAGGGTCAAAACTTTCTTCCAGACTAACACAACTTTAAGAATTAGAAGTAGGTTTAAGTCATCCTGAAGGCCAAATTATCAACTCCTAACACCCGACCAGTGGTGGCTGCAGGCTAACAGGCAGAACATTTTCGTAACCTGACAAGTGGCGGGGCATTGAATTGCCTTCACTGAAACTGACCACAGAGCAAGGATGTCTGGACGGGATGTTAAATGCAGCACAATGTAACACTTGAGACTGCAAAGAATGTGTAAGAGGAAAAGAAAAAGATTGTCTTAACCTCCTTCCTTCTTTCCTTCACCATGCTCAAGATGACCTGAGAGCATGTCATGATGTGTTCTGTGGTTAAAATAGGTAATTATTATGTGAATCACATTAAAAGATATTGCAATGCAGGCAAAAACTCAGTTATACAACCTCAAAGAAGCAGAGTGTGTACCAGGAGAGGAGAGGAGAGGAGAGGGTGGGAGAGAAGAGGAGAAGAGAGGAGGATGGAAAGGTGCAAGAGGCGAAAAGGAAACGAAAAGAAGATGACCCTCAGACTTTGCAACTATCTCTTTTGCATCTCAATCATGCAGCTACATGAATATCAAAGCAGAGCTTTAGATGGACAACCAAGACGAAACGAGAGATAGACAGAGGGAGGTCTCTGAGGTAATGAGGCGGGAGAGAAGGAAAATAATTGCAGATGCATCTTTTTTCAAAGCTCTAGGGAGAGGTAGATGAGCAACCTTCTGACTGCTTTGCCAAATCAATGTAAATGTGACTGACGATTGACCAGTTTTTGTGGGCTGCCTGAGAACAGGTTCATCAAATAAACTTTTGATCTATTGCATGTAGGGTTGGGTGTCTAAACTTGGTATTTTTTAGGTCACCAACTAAATAATGTTGATACTACCAAGTACTGATTTCCCATAAATCAATCAGTACCTGAGAACGTATCTGGATGAGAGAGTAAAACTATCAATAAAAAGAGAGCGAGCGACATTACCCCTGCAGCTTGTTCAAGTCAGGAAAGTGACGAGCCAAAAGCAGTCGCAATTGTGGTTAAACTTTTCAAAACTCGATGCAGACAACATTTGCTGGAATATCTGTAATGGGAAGTTGGCAAGGGCCATCTGTACCATGTTTAATAGCCTGAAAGCCAAGTCCCCATGCTAACATTAGCATGCCTGCAACCAGCACTGAAGTTTAACCCCTTCATAGAGGAAACCTGAGGGGGCCATTGACAAATTCATTGATGTCTTCAGGCAGTTAATTAGGTAGTTCGATAAGTGGTTGTTGGAGATAACTAGGCTTTTTTTCTTAGCATTGGCTTAGCATTTTAACTAGCATTAGCCAACACTTTGTCCAAAATTCCTTATAAAAATGCTATTTAGCTACAACAGTATAAGATTTATGAGTATGTCTGAAACTTTAGTACGCAATGAATAGTATACATACACAAGAGTGTATACTCATGTAGTACATGAATTGCATAGTATTTAATTGCGGTATGTAAGAAAATATTGAAAATATTCGAGTATCACAATATTATCTTTTGTGATACTGTATCATTTCTCAAAACACTGGATATTCTGATACATGCAAAGATTCATGGCAGTGGTTCATTTTGTGTTGTGTTTAAACCCATCAGAGTTCTTATGTAGCTTCCCTGTACTCATTGCATTAAAAAAGTTAACTTTTTTAACTCAAATGTTATGCATGTGATGGTATGTTCTTTATACTATGACACTTTTCCTAAAATTAGTATTACAATATATTGCAATATATTGAATCATAACCCCTGTATCATGATGTCTATCGAATCACCAGATTCTTGCCAATACAAACTTGTTCTAGTATTTACAAGGAAGAAGCACTGCGATAGCGACAACAACAGCAACATAACAGGAAGGACATGCATGACAGTAAATCCCTGGTGACAGACTGACAGGCTGGAGGTCATGAATGGGTTTTGGAGAGGAGAGGGAGGTAGGATGGGAAGGATTATTTCATGTGGTGTGTAATATATTCTAAAGAAATAATAAAATTTACCAAATGAATAAGGCTGGATTTTTTACAGCTTAAATTACATTCTTTTAATACAGAGAGAGTACAGTACTGAAAAAGGTATCATTCGGTACTGGCACCATTATCGCTTCAAACGTGAACAGTACTCAACTGTAATTAGATGTTCAGTTTATGATGTCCCTTTTTTCTTATATTGTAGTAAAACAACTCTTTTTATGCAACAACACACATTCACACCCAGGAGTTTTCTACCACAACAACAACAGTGTGCTAGTGGGTAGCTCTGCTGGAAGAGTTAAGTTTAGTGCCCCGCTCTAAGGCATCTCAGTGGTAGTTGATTAGTTGATGGTGTGCGTGTTAAGTGTGTTCTCTCACCTCCCCAGTCAGGAGTTTCTCAGTCAGACTAAGGATATCACCAGTGACCACAAGCTTATTATCCTCACCTCTTGACTACTGCTGCCTCATTATTTTTGTTAGAGAATGAAAATCCCCATTGAAACCAATAGACCTCTCCTCAGAGAGCGTTTTAGGCAAGCTCATCTAAAGTAAAATATCAATGACTGAATGTTGGAATGCATATATAAAGATGAAAACCCACTTAGACCAGTAATAACAGCATTAAATTAGTGTTGGTATGGGAGAAATGTCATTTAAGTCCACCATTCTCCACTCAGTCGTCCTTGCATGACCCATGATCTCTTTAATAGTAAAACCAGCCTCATCATTCTCTTTTTTTTGAAAGAAAAGGATGAATAAAAACGAGAGCAGAGGACCAGTAAATATTCTCATAAATGAGATTTGATTTTGCTCTCCCCTCCTTCATTCTTCTCTGTTAATTAACATTAACTTCTTCTCCCTTTTCTTCCCATTCCTATCTCACAGTCTCAGCTCCTTCTGGCCCGTGTGACACAAAAGGACACCATAAAAAGTCCAGAGTGTTCGCACCAGTGCGCCCAAAGATCATATCGGGCCGCACCATAAAGAAAGGCGCCAGCACCAGGCTGTCGCTCTCGTAGCACCACAGCCCAATGCAATTATCAGTCAGCAGTGATAATAGAACTCATAGGGAGGTGTAATGGCTTTTAGATTTGCACCTCATCATCATCATCCCAGCCAGGGTACAGGCAAGCCAACTGCATTACCATAAACCACTGAATGTATATACAGTATATGTACCTCCAACTATAAGAATATTGTTTTTTTTTTTCCTGTCTTTGGCACTTTCAGTTGTAGATTACTTTTTTGACACACAGTTGCATTGCCATACATATAGAACAGTTGCAGCTCACTGTCTCTCTCTCTCCACACACACACACACACACACACACACACACACACACAAGCAAATTATCTGTCTCTGTCTCTCTAATCCATACACAGTGTGATATAATCATCCAGTTTGAATGCATAGGCTTTAGTGTGTTGGGTTGATAAATGCCGAAAATATGGAAAATAAATTGTACTGTGCACAAGATGCTGTTGCACACAAATCTGACCTTGGAGCGGAGTATAGAATTAGCACATTCTAACAATGGGCTTATTGTTTGGCCTGTGTTCATTATTTGTTCATTTTCAACACAGTGTATTAACTGTAATGTGGAAAACTGAAGAGAAGCTATTTGTCCAAGTGAAAATCATAATCCCTCCTTTCTTTCGAGGGATTATGATTTATGTTTGTCCTGTCTTTCCTTTCAGTTTCACCATGTGATGGAAATTATGCAGATAAATTACATGTATACCACCACCAAATGATGCTTTCATGTCCATTCAAAAATATTTTCAAAAATGAAACAGGTGTGTCACACAACTCCCTCTAAAAAAATCAAAGAAAACATGTTTATATGGTGACTTTATATCACTGTTGCAACAAAACACAACATAATGCATTTGAACAACTGAGAAGTTCCATTCTTCCAGGTCTAAGAAGAACAAAGGGTAATATTACTGTACATTAGCTATCATTCAATACTTCCTCTGTCTTTGTTTTGGTACACTAATGGTGCTAAAATTGATGGATAGCAATGAAAAACTGTAAATGTAGTCATAACTATAAATGTAGTCATAACACCAACACAATACAATTTACCATCATGATCTACTGTGAGTAAGCATGTCTGCAACAAGTGCAAAGAATAAAAAGAAAAAAGAGACAGAAAACGTAATTGAGTAAAAAAAAGAATGTTGGATTAAACTGGAAAGTGCATTTTCTAGAGAAATGAACATGACTGCTGAGAGCTAAGAGCTGTTATTTGAGAAGCTGTAAAAAGAGGGAGCAGCTGAGGGACTGCAAACTATAGAAAGAGTGGGAGTGTTACAAGTACTGTATATTTTAAGAAAGAAAAAAGAAGCAACAACCGGGTGGCTAAAGACTGAAAAGGAGATGAAAAGGAGGAAGAATATGAATGGCCAGGGAAAAGAGGAATGGAAGTTAAGTTAAGAGTCAGGAAAGAGCAAAGAATGAAGAGAAGAAGAAAAGAATGGATGGATAAGTGATGCTTCATCCCTAGTAATTCAGGGATGAATAACAAAAAGAATGAAAGATAAGAAAAAAGGGCAAAGAGGAAAGAAAAAAGGTATAAGAGAAAGGAATGCATGAAGACAGGAAAGAGACACAGCAAAGTTGACTACTACAAGTGCTACTAATAGTGTGATGTAAAAACTGTTTAAAGGAGCTGTGTAGTTGCAGCAAAGAGGCATTGATGGTTATGGATGTTTTCATGGTGACATTTCAAGTAAGAGTTGTCACTGATTTAATAGTACTTGCAGTGGCATGCATGGCAGCATTCACAGAAGCAACAGTAACAGGAACATTACTATATGTAGTAGTCAGACACGTGCGAGTGGGAGTGTGTGAAATAGTATTAAGGTGTGTTCACATTGAATGAAAGACAAAAGTGGTACAAAGTAGATTTGACTTAGACAGTGTGAAGTGACACCTGAGTTGAAAATATTTAACCTTGACTCCACTTTACTACTGCAAATACAAAGGCAAATCTCAGGGGGTCTGGTGGGTTTGAAGCATTTTTGAATACGTGAAGAGGGAGTGTTCAAGCTATCATTTGGGGTCATGTTGCTTTCTAGGCAAGTGTTATATAGCAGTTATTTTGATTTTATTACACTTTCAAATTTACATAAATATAGCACAGCTTTCACTTCTATGTTGTGCTACATTCCTACTAATGCAGAAATCTGTGCATCAAGACCAGGGCTCTTATTCACAGTACATCTCCTTAAAGCAAAACATAAATACAATTGTACCAAAACCTTTTCACCTAAATTAACAGAGCGCTGCTCTCACTTTTACATTGTGCTCCAGTACATTCATACCACAACGTGCTGTACAGCATCTCTGTTATAGATGTCTGAGTTGATGCTGACAAAGGACAGGGATTCAGTGAGGTAATGTTAGCGACGTTATTCTTCTTGGCCTTCATGCATTCATTGTACTGCAGTTTGTGGTGTTCTTCAGGTGGCTGAACAAGGTAGTTGTGTTGCCTTGCAATGCAGACTCTACTCTCATGCTCCCTCTGCATATGCATCACTTGCCCTAAACCCAAAATACTTACAAATCGCGGATGAGGAACTAGCTCTTCGCTTTCTGCTCCAGACATTTGACTTTTGTTTTTCCCAACTGCTCTCTATTGTATATTACTCTTCTAATCTGGACTGGAGCCATAATGTGCAGGAAATTTTGCACGGGCTGCCGCTGCAGGGTGGCTGGCTGTTAGTTTAGGAAGATCTGATTTGATATGCAGCAGAGTTTTCTATGAGTGGAGCATGCATTGTATCATCTTTGATCATCTCATGGTCTTTTAATTGTGAGAAGCCAAAATCATGATTGAGATTAATATTCTATTAATTTTGCAGTCCTAGTCTTGAAAACACTTAAATGTATTATTCAAAAAACACATGTTTTCAAAAGGCTAAAATAATGAGTGGGGACATGTTTTGAGAGTACAATATATGAGGATGCAGGAAGAGTTAAATCCAATTTGTTTGAACATTCCTCTCACAGACTTCCATTATTAAAATAAAGGGGGGTATAATAATAAAAACTGATTTATCTCAGTTATCACAAAATCACCAAAATTGAATTGAATTCTTTTCTTTAATAACTGGCCTACCCCACATCACCTCTTGCCACATCACCTTTAACACTGTGAACCATGCAGCCTGTCAATGGTCCCAAGGGCAAAAATACACTGGCTTTAAGTGTGACTGAACATTTTCATTACACTGCAAAACATTAGGAGCCCCTACACCCAGAAGACAACCTGCAACTATGTAACTGATGTCAACTGACCCTGGAATGGTCCACAGCCATAATGAAGGGGTTTCTTTATGTGTGGCTGGATGACAAAGCCTCCCCAACCCTCTCCCTCATCTGGGTAATAAACAAATATTGAACACATGGCAGGTTCATGTAAAGACTTGGTTATTTATGTTACAAAGTCCTTCCTTCCTTTGAGTCTGAGAGTGTGTACAGTAAGAGCTGCAGCTGCACAGCTAAATATACAAACAGAGTAAGCTCCTCATCATATCTCAGCTGGAGAGGTTGGATTGTAATTACAGGAACATGGGATAAACCTGGTCCCGGATGGCTAATGATGCAAAGCTCTTGGCTTGAGGACCAGTGAAGGAGCAAGCAACCCGGAGGGGAGTCTCATGGCCAAGCTTTAGTTTTAGGCATGTACAGTACAACTGTTTGTGGGTATGAATACTTCAGTGTGCGATTTTGTTATAGGCTATAGTCACACTTCTGAAAATGTGCAACCCATTTCAGTTCAAAGCATGTATTTGTGGGTAAACATATGTATATGAGTTAGGTCTTATGAGTTATAAGTTTTGTTAGAAGAGGACAAAGATCAAGGTTGCACTCTGCCAATGCTCTCTGTAGTTTTGCTTAAAACAAGAACCTACACTTTGCTTATGTATATCATGGTGGTAGACTTGGTAGAAACCTCTCAGCTCTACTGTTTAAAATTAAGAGTAGTTCTGGGTGGTAGAAGAGGCTTTATTCTTTTTGATTTATTTTTTGGTAGTTTTTAGATTTTGCAGCTTTTTCAACTTATAGATTCTTTAACTTTGGCTGGTTTCTTTAATCTTTTTATTTTTTACTCCTATTCCTCAAAGTACTTTGCTACTGGACAAAGGGTCTGTAAACTTTTTGCACTTTGGTAAATAAAACTCAGTATATCACTTGATCTGTTGAAAGACAGATGATTCTAAGGACCTGATCCTTTCATCCCCTTAACCCAAGCTTCCTTCACAACACTTTAAGGCCTCTTGTTTTCTAACAATTGTCTAAAATGTTAGAAATGTTAATCATTGTTCCTCAAGAGAGGGACTAGTGATAGAGGTGTTAGGACAGGAGTCTGAGGCGGAGGAAAAGCTTAGCATGAGGGGCATGCCTTCCTCTCTCCTCTGATTCTCTGTCAGATACTGAAACTGTTAAGGATGAGAAAAACCTTGTAACACATACTGATATAAATATTTTGTGTTGGTTAGAGACACTAGAGTAGGGTTCATTCATTCTCACTAACGCCAGTGCACTACTACAAATGCATAACACCTTCAATAAACTAATAACTTAGCAGCTAGACAGGAAGGTAATGTAGTGGTCATTTGGGCTTTTCCATACTTTTAGGTACACTGAGTCAAAACGTGCAGCATTGATTTGCATTTCCATTGCCACGCACCGATCTATCCCAAGTCATGCCCAAGATGGAACATCTCGGGAGTCCACCTGAAGCACATCCAACCTCCAAACAGGTTGCGGTGACGTCTTGCTGACTGCCATGTCCAATAAAGTATACTATACGGACCATCTATGTTTCTAGTTGCAGTGGCGTTTGACACTTGACTGCAGAACATACTGACGTCCAGTGTTCAAAAGCATGATTTTGAGACCTAGTTTTATACCCTTTTTTAATCATTCAAATTTGGCTGGGTGCTTAATAACACATGTTTACAAACTCTGAATACATATTTATTGTTGCTTTACACAACTTTTGAGTTACTGCTGATGCTGATTTAGCTACTTCATAATAAAAGCTTTTAAATAACAAAACAACTGAGGGCTTTTATTATTAAGAATGTATGAGAAATTAAATATGTTTGTCTGCTGTTTTACAGCCAGTTGACCCAAGATAAGCAGGAACAGGTCTGCCAGACATGTTAAATGAATAGAAATACTACTTGTAAAACTCAGAATGTCATCAAGCACCTTACTAGTTATTTATTTATTAATGTATTTGTTTGTATACTGTGTATGTTGAGTGGTAATTGTTGGGAGATGAATCATTAATGGTTCATGGTTTCACAAATTAATTTTTGCTCTCTGCTCCACATTGAATTTTGAATTTTAGTAGCCACGTGTCTTACATTTTATGCTTGTTGACTTTAGAACAACTTTTACACTTTGTTTTGAACTGTAGGTGATGAAATAAAATCTCAAATTTAAAGGTTCAACCAAAATCTACTTAATACTCCTTTCAGCCCTGCTTGATGTAATTTTAGGTTGTTTTAATGTATTGCATGCTTACTGTAGCTCAAAAACAATCTTTCTTATTTTAAATGAATATTGTCCATCACATCACAATCAAAAGAACATTCTGCAGAATTCCACAGATTTTCATTCTGGATCACCACTGAAAACTATAAAAAATGTTTGGGCCTGGTCATTAGTTAAAAGATGTACTTTCAAGCAGGTAGCCTTGTTCTAATGGAAATGTGAATCCCTGCTGTGTGGGGCTGACACGCCAAGTCAAACCAAGTCAAGCCAAGCCAGCATGTGTATTGAAAATCAGCTTTAGTAACTTGAGCCACTTGGCACTACTTTAATAGCACCAAACCAATAGGAACAGGACTTCATTGGACCCTGGACAAGGTTGAGTGCCCAGATTGACACTTGCATTAGATTTTTGAGTTCAGAAGAACCAGTCAACACAACTTTACTAAATTAAATTAATTAAACTGATCTTGCTCTAATATTTCTATACCCTTTCCAAATGCAGGGGTTCAGGTACACACAAACACACACTCTAATGTGTTTGGCTGTCAGTTTGTTTGCACTGACCTATTGGGAAACCTATTTCTCTCAGCTAAGTGAGAGACAATAACATGTAAACCACACCAAGAATACTATTATTAGGATGGATGACTGCACTCTTCAGCCCCAGAAACTTCATTACCTGCTCAAACACAACATGATTAACAACAACAGAGGAACAGGGTTCAATAAAACGTAACACAAACCACTTTTTCAAAGCTGCAATTTGCCATCCATATAACCACTCATCAGCTGCACAAGTTCAATACACAGGAAAGAGAAACATGGCATTGGCTCCATTCCAGATCTAGTGTTAATTAGTCAACCTCTAAATGCTCCATTCCTTTTCATCCACCGTGTTTTGCTTCTACCGGATGAGCTGCTTAATTGCCTATTATGGTGTCTTTGCAGAGAAGTCGGGACTCATATTTTCCCCAAGTGTATTGGTTGAAGTGCTATTGATGTGCGCGTTGGGTGTGAGAGTGCTGGATCACATTTTCACTACCTGACGCTCAATAATTCCAGCAGACAGTGAGATATTAATGACACCCATGTGTGCCATGCTGTCTAACACATGCTATCCTCAGTCAGGACACAAGTAAGAATGTGTGGTCTCTGCTGTCCCAGTGAAGCAGAGATGCAGAGAGGACTTCTACGTCCCCTTGTACTCTGTCTGTCTTAGCATGTGACAGTAGCTAAAATATTTGTGATTCTTCTTTTCTTCTTGTTTATCAATTCAAGAGCAGTAAGAGCTTGAGTGGGAAGATGGTTTGTATTAAACCAAGTAGTTAATGAGACAATTCTGTTACTCAGCGCTGGTGTTTTAAAGGATCTGGTGTACAGCCAAAATATTAAGGCGGAAAAGTATCTGCTCTTAGTAATTAAGTGTAGTCTTGGAGCACAAATAAGGGAACACAATTCAATAAAGTATGCATATCATCTGAAGCCAAAGAAGGAAATTCAATCACATTTCCCTCTGCTGTTTGACAGATCCATTCATTTTCCCCCACTTAGTTTTCAGTGTCCCACCAACACTGCTTATTGCTCACAAAGCATTACTAAGTTTTCTAAAATTGTGCACACAGGAAAGTCTGTCATATTCAGTGGCTCCTTCTTAAAAGCCCAAACAATGATAAGAGCAATATGCTACGACTGCTCTGTGTTTCGGAACAACAATAGAAAACTATTTGCACAGCTAATACATTCGGTAAGGGTAATGCTGCATGCATTACTATATAAACAACTATGGATTTTTTTATTTAACTTATCTATAAAACATTTTTCATTTGATGTTCCCTACAATAATAAGTGTATTTATTGATGTTATTATTAGGTTAATCAAAGCATTTAGCTAAATACTGAAACAGTGTCAACACGTTCCACCTCACCATTTATCGCTAAGATCAGACTAAACAATATTATATTATAGATGATCAAGCTCAACCACTAAGATTTGAAAGAAAAGGAACTAAAAACAGTATCTGGTGCAATAGTTGCTCATATTATTCAGTGCAGTTTGTCACAGTGGAAGACAATCAATGCAGCACCTAGGAAATGTCACAATGGTGCAATAAAAAGACTAGCATTTCTGAATTCCTCTTTTGCCTTTTCTTGCCCAGTTTGAAGACTTCTATGCCAAATTTCATGACAGTGACCCTGAAGGAGCACAGAGTATTTTAAAGCACCACTCCATATTTTTCAATTCCTGTCAATATTGATTTACCACACCAATTACCTTTTGACAAATAATTTAACTTAAAAAAAATTAAGCTGTGGCCATAGGAACTATGACATGTAACTATAGTAAAAGTAGGGCTGTGTCGATGAACACTACCGCATTACTACTGCATTATGTGATAGGCAGCTGAGCTCATTGCTATCATCACTGCAAATTTTATTTTGAAGGGTCAATCTCACAATGCGTTTTAGACCAGTGCATAGATCTGTTAATACACCTATGGTTCAGTGTTGCCACACGAGAAGTCAGGAATACAGCCTCTGATTGGTTGACAAGTGTGGAACACATCCTCTGATTGGCCAAAAGTCAGGGGTAGTGGCAGTCCACCGTCATCCTGCAGGAATTGCACCACAGTAAGAAAAAATCCATAAAATCACAGCAAGTAGAAACTGAAGTCATATGTCAGGATGACATATGAAGCAAATTTGTTTTGTGATTTTGGGCTAATATTAGATAAATCAAGTTTGACTTAACTCAAGTGTGTGTTGCGTTTCGGTGATAATGTCGTTGTGTCACCACAGGCTGGGACAGGGTTATCACCCAACGTTCCAACATGTAGCATGATGTAGCATTAGCTAGTTAGCTGGGGATTGCAGCTTGTCAGCTAACGGCTAATCAGCTGACTAATCAGCTGACTATTTATCTGACTATTTATCTCCTGCTGAAGTCATCGCTGTCCTCGCTACTTTGCTTCATCTACAGGCGTCTTGCTTGCTTTACAGAGTAAAGCAAGGGAGGGCAGTGTTGACTTAACCAGCAGGATATAAATAGCTGATTAGCCAAGGAACAAGTGAGGGAACCTGGGGAGGAGTAGGTTCTCAGTGAGCAAGGAGGCTGGGGAAGAAGAGACAATGGGTGTCGCCATCCCCTCATTCAACTGATCTACGCAAGGAGGGAGGCACCCCTCCATGTGCAGTGCCTCTTGCAGAGGTGAAGAAAAGGGGGTGGAGAAAAATTTTCCACCTTATATATTGTGTTAGAGTGACTGCTGTTGCTATCCATACTAATATCCATGCTACTGGTCTCCATGCTAATGATGCTGACCAGTCCAGTTGCCAGGGTAATGGATTATGTCAGACTATTAACCACAACCCTATTCTCTGTTTGAGAAAGGACGTTATCCTAAAATCATCACTTAACACTGGCTGTTGTGGGGCTCTAAAGTACCTTAATTGCCTCCATGAGGTGTGTGTCACAGCCACCGCTGCAGCTCCAGCTGCTGACCACGTTGATAAGCCGGCCACATCAATGGCCAACCTGACCCTTTCACTTAATGCAGTCTCTTTAGTATCTCTGCCTAACATCTCCCCTTCTGCACCCTCTCTGCAACTCTCGCCTCGCAATTTGAAAACCTCTGGCTTAATCTGAGACACATCTCTACAGAAAAAAAATATTGTGTATTCTGATCCATACTGAATTTTTCAACACCTTTCCCTTACTGTGTAACCCAGACAATACTTGGTACATGGGAAGCAAACCCCAGTTTTCGGATGTCTGAGTTTGTTCTATATGGCCATCCATCAACCCTGACCGTCTCCTTACAATGTTTTCAAACAAAATTTTGTTAGTGAATGTTATCCAGACCTAAAGAAGATTTCTCCAATACATACATTGCCAGTACAAATTTGCATGAGATAAGGTTACTCACAATTTTACTTGGCACTATGGACAAAATCCAATGTTAGAATATTTTTGATCAGATATCGATATCAATATTGTGACAATATTGTAGGGATGACTATTGATGGTTTCATAAAATATTAATAGAATGAGAATTTAGATAAAAAATCATCAGTGATGCAGATCTAATGACTAATTGGGTAGAGGAAAATAAAAGAACGGTTAGAATGGGATGCCCCTATAACTGAGGTGGTAGAGCGTGTGCCCCATGTGCTGAGGTTGTTAGTCCTCTGCAGCAGCTGCTGGTTCGACTCCCGCCTGCGGCCCATTTGCTGCATATCGTCCCCTCTCTCGCTACCCTCTTTCCTGTCGTATCCTTAGCTGTTTCTATCAAAATAAAGGTAAAAAGCACAAAAAATAATCTTAAAAAAAGAACAATTAGTACAGTCTGGTCAGTTGAGAAACCACATAACTTTACTGCAGCCTTTAAAACCAAGAGAAGGAAAGACTTTTGCCATATCATGATATAATGATCAAAGCAATATCAATACATTGCCCAGCCCTACTTGGTATACCAAATGGAGAACAACAATAGTTACTGTTCGTGCATCTGGCTCTGGACCTCTGCCCTCTTTTGACAACACAACTACATCTCTTTTCAATCATCCTTTCTTCTCAGACTCTTTAATTTCACCAGAGCGTCTCAGCTGCTCCCAACAGAATTCCTGCTTATTCTTTGTCTTCCTCCCGTGTCCTGTCAGATATGTGTCATCTCTTGTGGAGAGAAGCATCACGTCTCTCTGCCATTGTTTATCTCATTTCATTATATTCCCTCTTCAAAGTCAGATCAAAGATGACCTGAAGTACACAGATGCTATTTATCAAATGAAGTGAGAATGCCTGCATTGTTTTTATGGCTGTAGACATCTGAGATTCTCCCAGTAGCCAACTTGTAAAATCATCCATTGCGCAGTCAATGTGACCACAGGGCAAAGTAGCTATACTGTGCTGCCTTGTGTTTCTTTTATATCTTTTCTCCTAATACCTTTCTGTCTTATGTAAAGCACTTTGAATTGCTTTGTTGATGAAAGGTGCTATACAAATAAACTGTCTTGCCTTGATGCAAAGGAAAGAAATGCAATTCATGCTTGAGACAAATCTTTCATGAAATCTTTCATGAAAACAAAAGCTCAAGGGAGAAAAATCAAGACCTGACTCCAGTGCATGTCTTACAACTGACAATTCCACAACATTTGTAAGGTATTACACCTTTGTAATTATCATTTTATGCTGTGCAAGATAATCGCTACATTGCATCTAGTGATGTTGCATCTACTACATGTTGAATAAGGTGCTTGGAGCTTTTAGAAATACTGAACACCTTGGAGAAGACATTGATTTAGGTTACCTTTGAATTTTCTTAACAACAATGCTCAAAGCCACAGAGGTGATGATTGTATACTTAAAAACTCATCCAGGTGTAAAGTGCCACAAGTGTATTTACTTTGCAAATGCATTAGCACAAGCCTCCACAAATTCTGATAATATTTTTGGTTTGAAAAAGTCTGTTTGTTCTTACAATCTTAGAAATAAGGGTTCCAAAAGGTGCTACCCAGACCCATTTACTTCTGAAGAGCCCTTTTTTTGACAAAAGGATTTGTCAGTGGTTCTTTCTAAGACTATAGGTGCATTGAGAGCACTCTTCATCCAGAGAACCTTCCTTGAAAAAAAAGAAAAGAAAGATCTTCAAGGATTGTTGAAATCTTTGAAGAATTCTTTCATCAAAGCTTATCGTACCATAATATTATTTTCGGTTGAACCCCATGAGTGTGTTCTAGGTAAAATCCTTGGACTCTAAAAAGGTTCTAGGTAGGTTCTAGATGAAACCACTGGAATATAAAAAGATTCTCGATAGAAGCCCCTAGGTGGGTTCTTGATAAAATCCTTCAAAAATAAAAAAGGTCCTCAGTAGAAGCCCCTGTGTGGGTTCTAGACAAAATCCTTGGAATATAAAAAGGTTCTCAGTAGAGACCTCTGGGTGGATTCTAGATCAAACCACTGGAATATAAAAAGGTTCTTAATAGAAGCCCCTGGGTGGGTGCTAGATAAAACCCTTGGAAAACCTCAGTAGAATCACCAACTGCTCTAAATAAACCAGTTGGAATATTAAAAAGGTTCCCAGTAGAATTCCAAGCGGACACTTTATAAAAAAGTTCTACCAGGAACCAAACAATTATCCTATGAGGACAAGCTGAAGAACCCTTTATGGTTTTAGTTTGCACTTTTATTTCTAAGAGTGTACAATAGAACATCTGTCAGTCCTTATTGTGACCTGAAAACATGTTTGTCTGGTAGCACAGTAAAATGGGCTTGACAATTCAGGGAAAAAGCACATAATTTGTGATAAACTGGAAAATGGTTGGCGTTAAATTGGTTCACTTGGGATTAGAACCCCAGAGTCTATGGTGTGTTGAACCTCTGCTATACCCACTGAGCAAAAACTAAAAGAAATTAAGTTCTCAGGCCTGTAGAGCCTTTTTTTCTGTATCACGTGTAGCAGAAACATCCATGCCCTGAAAATAAGAGTTTCCAGAGTGGGTCACATAGTTCTCTAATTAATTCAGCAGTGAGCAGTGCGTTTTATTCAAATATCCTCTGCTTTCATAACAATCAGATGAGCTGTTTTTTTGTGACTGCACCACTTCAAAAAAGTATGATAGGTATAACATAAAAAATTAAAATTAGATTTCCATTTGAGCCCTTACTTGAGGCAAAAATATGCGCTTTAAAACGGTCTAAGGGTGATGACATCCTGTCATCACTGATGACATTCTTAATACAAATGATAAAACCTTTTCGTCATCTACTATCCATCAACTTGTCTCTTTCTCTCATTTCCCATCTTCCTCTGTACTTACAGGCTTACCAATATTTTACTGTCGGCCACTGAGCGGGTTTTGGATCCGCTGTCTTACTCACAAGCACTTTAACGGTAGACATTAAGATAGCAGGGCTTGTTTCGCATTCATTTCCTCAACCCAAATTTTCCCAGATGGTTGCTAAGCCAATCTTCTGCTTACTGGCCCACTTTTCTAACCTTCAGTCCACCGCCCCCTGGTTAATACCTTGCAAAGACAGAACAGACAACAGGAAGCGAGTAGTGCGGTTTATATATTCCACAGCAGTGTTAGTGAAATAACAAAGCTTCTGTTCCCTCAGCTAATAATGAGTAGTGAGACACTGACTCATACAGCAACCCATGAATGATACATGTATCTAACACATGTCACCATGTATTTCACTACGGTTGATGATTCATTCATTCAGTTCCACTGGTGTCTCCTAATGGCTTAAGCCAATACAACCACAAGCATGCAAAGAGCTCCAATGTACTTCAGACATTAATTAATTTGAACACTGAGAACAGCGACTAATGTACTGGAGGCTCCATCGTACTCTGTTCTTTACTTTAAGCAAGAGAAACATAATACGCACATATCATGCACATGGTCATCCTATGCAATATTGATGTGAGTGAACAGAGGGAGGGAATAATATCAGGAATAATACCAGGAAATGGATCCTATTCCTAGTGACAGGCAAGGGCAGGTTGATGACAAAGTGGACTTACCAAGCACTGCCAGTTGCCATGTATGCCATTGTTCCTCTCTGCCTCATGGCTGCCTGCCTCATTACCCAAACGGTTCATTAAGACCTGTTTAACTGCGAAAAAATGATGCCTTTTTGGTATCCCGCGTTTTAATATATGGCACTAATGGGCAAGCAGATCCACTTGGACCAAAAGACAGGCAGTAATTGTAATGTGGGTCCAAACTGTGACGGTGCATAGTAATAGCTGTTTACTGCTGCTCACTTCATTCCTGCTAAATGCGTGAGGTCTTGTCTCTTTGAGAAAATCTGAGGCACACTTCAGGTTAGAGTGCACTGACCTGTGGCTCTCCTACTGAAAGCTTTTGAGATATGCATACATGTAATCATGCATATGAGTGTGCACATATTGTATATTCACACGCTCACACTAAGAGCTACTCAAGCATGCACACTCAGGGTGAGTGATATGGTGTAACTATCACATCAATGTCTTTTAGGCAGAACAACAGTTCTTGATATGGCTTTTTTTCATTTTGTAATTTGCATGCCATTAAACACAACAACCAAAGTGGTATTTCTATGGCACTCATTTGCGCTATTTACAACCAATCTAGCCCTACAGTTCAAGATAAATAAACACGATAAAAGTTGGAAAAAATAAGACCAAAAAGGCCAAACTACTTTGCAAAGAAGAATTCAATATTACAAAAAGCAGCTTGACACGGTTACGACCTGAATGCGACTTCTCAACACAAATCACAATCTGATGGTGAAAAACAGAGCTGGTTAAAGCTGCTAAAAAGAGTTTTTAACTAGTTATGAGACGCCTCAATTTAATACTGATGCCTATAAATGATCTACATAAGCAAACAAGATCATTACAAAGTTGTTACAGTTACAGTAAGTTAGTATGTTAGCCAGCCAGGAGAAAGAATTATTTAGATAATTTTATTTTTGACATTATATTTTGGTGGTTATGGCAGAAGAAACACTACCAGTGTTGTCTACAGTGCCCTCTAAAATCAATGAAATATGAAAGTTTAATGCTTGAATAGTTTTTCATACCGAAGCTACGATGCAGATTTATATTTGTTGATACACCAAACACCAAGGTTTCTGGACCTGTGACATTATCACTATGTGAGTGCAGACACCTTCCCTTTTGCTCTCACATGCACATTCCCTGTTTAAAATCTTCTTTATGGAAAGTAAAATATTGCATGCCTTAGTACATTACATCTGACTCATCATGACTTATGACCCTACATGTAGGATTTGAAATTCACCAGCTTTGGTGATTTCCACCATGAGGGCAGTAGTATCCAAAAACCAAACCACATCCATACTTTATTGCTTCCATTGCAATTTTTTCCACAGCAACGTATTGCATATTCTATAACAGCATGCATTGGCTATGAAACATATAAAGAAGTAGAGGGCTACATATTAAACACATAATCTGATACTTAATATCAGATTATGTGCATTACATTACAATTTATGTGATCAATATAATTCTTTATGATTCATTCATCCATCTCTGATTAATCCTTATCATCCCTATTTTGAATATATCAACACCTTAGCTACCACACCATCATCATACCGGTGTAAATATACAGAGAAAACAACTGGAAGCATGGTTTGTAAACTGACAGAATGTGCAGAATACTCCCTAACAATCTACAGCATAAAGGAAGATTTAAATTGTTCTTGATTTATAACTATCCCATAACACACCTTTAATGCTCACGCATGCATCACATGTAGGCATGTGTGCACCACAAGAGACACACACACACTCAAATTCAAACAGATACATACAGGCACACACTCCCATGCTTACACATACAGGTATAAAGACAAAAACCCGCCTTTTTCTTCAACACTCCAACCCTTCCTTCCAGCCTCCAGTCGCTTGAGCATAATCTGCAGGATGAAGTCATGCACAACAGTGTTAAGTGGGAGCTTTTTATTTCTTTGACACATGAAGTTAAGCTCTGCTCCCTGACTAAACTAGGCTTTGAACCAGAAAACTAAGGCTGTCTACATTTTGTGTCTCAAGGAAAAGACACTGTGAGACCCAGACATGACAAGAGCAGAACTATCAAAAAATAAATAAAAAAGTGGGTCCTCCCTCTTATAGCCTGCTGGACAAAGTGATTATTCTAACTGTGGCTCTGTGCAGTGCTTTGAAATAGAAAACTGAGGCTTTTGTGTCAAGTGTTGAAACTAATGTCAATGGACAGGCTTACTCACCTTACTAACCTCAGGCTGATAACTATCTAGGAAATGTTGCATAAACAAAAGACTAGTAAATTCATTGTTTAACCCCACTTACACTGACCTATATAAATATAATATATAAATCTATTATTGAATCCCAAAAGCTTATTCTCTTAATTTTTTTTACCCAAAGGAGTTTTAATCTCTTTTCTAGCTGACGCACGCTGACAGTTTGAATCATAATCATACTACAACTAGCTGCTGTTTACTTGTATGTGTGTCGTCAGGGGTTACAGTTGCACCCAGAGCGCAATGGGCTCCAATAAACAGAGAATCTTACATGAATCATGCTTTATGAAGCCAGTATCACGTAAATCTTGCACTGATCAGCCATGACAGAGACTGCCAAACTACGCTCTTTTTTTGGATCTACTCAGGATGTGATCGCTAATATTATACTGTATGCATGCTAAGGCTGGGTATCATCATTGCTTTTACAATACCAATACCAGTAACCTTAAAATGACATCAATACCAACTGAGTACTTTCACCAACTCTGTCTACCAACTCTACCAACTCTGTCAATTACATCACACTCAACTTCAACACCACAGACTGTATGAGCTAGTAGCTGCTAGCTGTCACTACTGTAGTGGGCCAATCACATGTTGCATTAAATCACAGTGTCACTTGTGATGATTGGCTGCAAGGAAAACAATACATATAGTCATTTCTTCTAGATCTGCGCACAAAAAGGACAGAATGTACGTATCATTTGACTAGAGAAGTTTTGATACAACTAGGTACTGGGTTATTTTGATACCTTAAAGCCATTAAGCACTGATACCCAGCCCTAATGTGAACAGAAACATTTTATATCAAGGCTGAAACTAACAATTACTGTATTTTAATGATTGTTTAATCTGCTGATTACTTCCCGATTAATCAATTAATTTAGTCTATGAAATGCTGAAAAATTGTGAAAAGTACTCATTTCCCAGATCTAAAATTGCTTCTTTTGTCCAAATAATAGTCCAAAACCCAAAGATTCTTCATTTGTAAATGACAAAGAAAAGCAGCAAATCCTTACATGTAAAAAGCTGGAACCAGAAAATGTTTGCTTGAAAAAGGACTGGGATGATTATTCAATTATCAAAATAGTTGGCAAATGACTTTCTTTCGATCGGCCAATTGTTTAATCAACTAATCATAGCAGCCAGCAATCATAACATTTTATATACAATCAGATTCCACTCTTCCATGTTTGAAAGGAGTGGTCTTTTACATTTAGGTCCCTATTCTGACAGGTACCGAAAACTCGCAAACACGACTGGCTACATCTGTAAAAACATGCATCATTTGTCCTCTACTTTGATCAACATCAAATGGCAGAGGAGTAATGCAGCTTTTTTCCAAATTGGAAGTTTTGACCTTTCATTAGAGTGACATTATCAATTGCTTACATTATTTAAATCTAAACTTAAATAACGAACACCAGAAAAAAAACAGAACACTTGCACAAGTGTGTGTGCAACGCTTGCGGGAATTTTTGTCAGGGCAACAAATTAGTCTGTTTAAACCAGTCAGAAAGGTGAAATAAGATGTCCCTGTGAACATGCTGGAATGCTAAAAAGTAAGAGAATGGCTAGTTGTTGTGATTGGGGTGACCAAAATGAAGCACAAGGCCTTTCACAATTAAACAGATACCTAGGAGGTTACAATGATAAAGAAGAGGGCACAATAAAATGAGGCCAGTACAGCTGGTTATTTGGCTTTTTATGCTTACAAAGACACAGGGGTCAGACAAACTGGCAACAGCATCTATGACTAAGCTGAGAGAAACAGACCCCAAGGTTGTATGAGTGGAGTGAGCCACTTGTCAGATCCTGTCTCTACTGTTTAGGTAATGTATCAGTTTATCGTAACACCACTACATCCTTCCTTCCCCCTTTCATAAACTATAATCTCAGTGTTTATCTGCCCAGCTGTTTGCTCCATGGGTAAGCAGGCGCATAAACTCAGTGACAGAATAAGGGTGCAGAGGCCGTATTTTAGCTGTGTCCACTCTGCTGCCACCTCCCAACTCCTGATTTGTAACCCAGTCCTGGCACATCCATTGTAACTGACAGTCTGGCATTAGGACAAAATTACTTCCCATATTAAAAGAGAAATGCTGCAGTGGCGGCAGTTGCAGCATTACATAAACACCTTTTCCTTGCCTGTATGTCAAATACAGCCTCTAGAATATTAGTGCCTAGAGTTAAGGACAACATGTGTACAAATAATATTAAACATCAAACACAAATTCAAAAACATAGATGCATATATTACTCACTTAAACACACAAAAACAGCAGGAGAGGCAGACTTGCCCCAGTTTAACCTAAGAAACAGCAACTTTTTTTGCACAGCCTTAAGAGATAAAAAGACCACAAACTTTGCTTTTGGGAGGTTTAACCAACAAAGTTGCAGGTCAGCATCTTACTGTATAGCAGAAGCTCTTGAATCGGGATATTTAATTTGGAGCTTTTACAGATTGTGACCTGTTCACATGCACACACACACACACACACACACACACACACACACACAAACCCACGAACACACATTAAATACTGAATAGAGCCATAAATTAGATGGACTGCATGAATATGCTGCCTGCACCTTTCTGAGGTCTGTACACACTGAACTGAGCTGGTGTGAACTGTACACTCAGCAATCTGTAAGTGATTTCTGATGCTTTTAAATTCCCTCACCAACCCGTACTGCTGGGAGAAAAAAAAATCCATCGCAAGGGAATAGTGAGATAAAGAGACTGCGAACTGAGGAAACATTAAAAGATAATGACTGACAGTTGTCTTCAGCAAAGAGGAAAAGAGTTAGGAAAGATGCATCATCAGGGTTACAGAGGTCAGACTTTATGTATTTCAATACACAACATTGTTAATTAAACAATAAAAAGTGACATTCAGACAGCTTACAGATGAGGATGAGAAAAAGGGAACTGCTTGCAAGCAGGGATCCTGCAGGCAAAGGCTGAATATTGAAACACTGCTGGAAGGCATGCAGGTTTAAAGTGGTGGATCTCTGATCTGGCAGCTACACACCTCCGTCCAGCTACCGCTCACAGAAGAACTGAGCCAGTGTCTTTACTCAGGACACCCTGGACTTTAAATGATCCAATTCCAATTATGGAAGTCTTTTTTTATTTGAACACTAGGCCCTGCAGCGACCCCCTGGTTCTAAACACACTGTTACTCTACAAGATCCACTAAATCTAAGTCCAACACAAAATTAGCTTTAATTTTAGATGTAGCGTCATTTTAATCAGTGATACTTGAACAAATCATCTTTAAATCCAGTACAAGTAAGACAACAACGCTGAGGTAAAAATCTAAATCACTGGTGTTCTATACGCTGATTTTTAGTAGAGAGTATTAGGGCTGCAGCTAATAATTATTTTCATTGGCAATTAATCTCTTGATTATTTTCTCAATTAATTGATTAGTTGCTTGGACTATGAAATGTCAGAAAATGGTTAAAAATGTTGATCAGTGTTTCCCAAAGCCCAATATGATGTCTTTTATAAAATTGTATTTTATATATCACAAATATATTCAGTTTGCTGTCATGGAAGAGCAAAGAAATCAGAAAATATTCACATTTAAGAAGCTGCGAGTTTTTTAAAACTAACTTGTTAAACTTAAAAAAAAAAAAATACTCAAACCAATTAATCAATTGTCAAAATAGTTGCAGATTAATTTAATAATTGCTTAATCAATTAAACATTGCAGCTCTAGTAAGTATAATTTGAAGAAGAATGGATGACTGTTATTGACTGTTATTATTTTATTTGCCTGTATGGGAAAGGACACGTCCCATTACCACACTTTTCAATGCAAAAGAAAAGTGCTGACAGAAACTGCTTTGGACTTTTAAAACCATTTTGTCCCATTTCTCGAGAATTTCTGAATCTTGTCTTTTCTTGAAACTTATTCTTATTCTTTTTCCTTCAGGCAAAGGTTGGATTTAAAAATATTGCTTTGCAAATGAGAAACAACTTTTTCTAGAGATTTCAAGGTTGTTTCTTGAAACTTGTCTTTTGCCCTGAGACAGACGATGATGAATGAGACACAAATATTCCCAATTCCCCATTTTCACAAGGTTGCAACTTTATATGAAAATACTGAAAACAAATGCAATAAACAATGGATGAGCTGTTGCCTTCAGGCTCTGGTTGGTGCACAGATGATAACAAGGACACACAGAGGTTGATTGAGCCTTGAGTGACAAGTCTCTATTTTCATCAGGAAGGAATGCAAAGCATCTTTTATTAATTCAGTCGACAACTGTTGACTGATTGACTGACTGACTGACTAACTGAATGGCTGACTGACTAACTGGGGCAGCTATGATGTGTGAGTGCAGGTGCTGTAAACACATCAAAACCAGATCATCATATCACATCTGAGTGAGGCAATCACACATGTATTCAACAAAGACTATCAAAACAATGCAAGACAAGGACTTATCAGTATGGGGCCACTTTGTACTGAATCTATGCATGCCTGCTCCATCACCTTCCCTATCCCCTTTTCTATTTCAGTGCAGACAGGTCCTGTAAATGAATGCTTTGCTCTCTGAAACATGCCACTTGATTTTTGTGCCATTTTAACACAATTTACCTCAAGGCTCTTATACCTTCCATGAGTTAAAGAGACAATCAGTTGATTACTTCTTGTTCACCACCCGCAATCAATTCCTTACATGAGAAACACAAATTAAAACGCATCATAGGTCAACAGTCTTCCTGTCAATTCAGCATTAATATAATCCATAACGACAAACTGCTTTTCAATCTAAGCTTTACATTTTGGCCTCTCTAGGTTAGCTGCACTATTTTAGGGGGGGAAGATGACAGGTATGAGAAGCCAACTATTTCAAAAATCAAGATTTCTCACTAAAATATGTGCAGGTTGGTGGATCAGATACATACTGAAGCATGACACTGTTAATTGCCATCTATTGTGTGTGTGATGGTATAAGAGGAGTTTTTTTTTTGTCTGTTACTAAAGTAACTGCAAGTAATAAACTGTAAGTATGTTCGTAGTTAGCAAACACTGTGCAGAAATATCCTGGTAAACCTAAAAACGTGTATATTGGACTTAAACTGTGCAGTATTTAGCTGTTTGTGCTTACCACATTAAGTTAATTGTTACTATTAGCTACCAGGCCAGCTGTTACATTACACATGGAAGTGAGAGACTTGCGCTACTGTCTTGTGTGATGATGGAGACCATGTAAAATGTGCTGTGTCGCATGTAGTTTTAAATGAGGAAATCCACAACTTTCTTTTAAGGAGACAACGGCCAGTTTGAAACATATTACAGGTTCATTCACTTTCAGTATCCAAACTTTGTAGCAACCCAGGTGCTCTCAACCACTTTTAGGTCTATTTACAAGATTACCCTAACATAAATAAAAGAGCTAGACTTAAGCAGATGCAGCATAGCCTCTGGCTTCATGTAAGTATCTGCTTACATGCTGAGAGCATCAATGTATTAGGAATAAAAAACATTTTAAAAATACTTATAGTGAAGGAAGCCATTTGTTTTTCTAACCTGTAACAAGAACACAGCCAGCTATTCATTAGTTGTTCTTACGGTGAAACCCCGCTGAATAAAAAACACTGAAGTCAAAAGGAAGTTGACAGGGTATTTTTAAGGTAGTGGATGTACCTAAGAGACAAGGAGAAGAAAAAAATAATCAAGACAATGGTGGGTGAGATGAAAACATTGTGTCCCTTGGGGGACTGAGTGGTGTTCCAGCTTCTTTTATCGCTCTATCTATCCCCCGACGCTGGAGCACAAGATGACAGAGTCTGTACCCTGTCGTCTGTGAAATAAAAAATATGTTTTTGACCTGTCTGTCGCTCACCTTCCCAAGTGTCATATTTAATAATACAGTTAAGATAAAAGTGACATCATGCAATCATGGGAAACAGCGCAACCTCTTACTTGTAGTCATCAATCAGCTGCTGTAATTATCAGAATCAACTTTAAATGCCAAAACCATTAATCATGTTTTCCAGTAATTTATCTTTAATGAATTCAAAGGTGTTAATGAACTAGAGACAAGAAAAAAATCCCAAATGTAATGCACCAAGGCATATATAGCAAGTTTCCTGTAAAAATTACTGAATTACAAAAAAGAGGAGGAAAAAAAGTCAGCCTAGCTAATATGACTCTGGATGGTAATTAGCTGACTAATGCAGCAGTGTGCCACCTGCCAGTGCCATGTGAATAATCACTAAGACTGTCTGCAGAAGCCAAACTATACATCCGCTGTTTGTGCAGTAGAGTGGAGCAAACTGAGAGCTTTACACACTGTGTGCATGCAGGGAGGGCCTCAGCGCAGGGAGCTAAGACTAGCCTGCTTCTCATTCAGCTAGCGCACTGCTAGTCTCCCTCAGCGTCTATCAATCCCCACCTCTTTCCTTCTTCCTTCTGTTCCCACAGGCCGCCCGGCACCACTACCCCAGAGCCAAACAGAGACTCCCCCGCTGGCACACACTGGCGTTCTTATTTCAGGACGGTTTCCTGCCCCTCCACTTTCTCTTCTTCTCTTCTCTCACTCCAAAGCCTCGCTCAGCCATCCGTTGCCTCTGATCTCAACCAGTGTTTATAATTGATTCTTTAAGGGATAACTTCTTTCCCTCTCACTCTTTCCCCCATTGTGTTTCTCCCCCGCCCAATTCATTATTAAAAGTCATTTTTGTAAGGGTAAGAGCAGTGACAGGGTCGCATGGAATAAATGGATTCTCAGATCTCTCCTGAATTTGCCTTCATCTGTGTTTTCCTCCGCTTTTCACTCTAAGTCTGCCCTGCACCTCACACATCTGGAAACTATCTTGCCAAAAACTTTTCTTTCATTCTGCAAATCAAAAGAGGCCAGATGAAAGGTGCCTTTTTGTGTATGGGTGTAGAAGGGCAATTTTAGTTTTTGCAAAAGCCCTGTGGCAGGAATTCTAGGCCTAGTAACACTGCCCCTTCCCTGCTGAAAAAGCCAACATAAACTAGGCTATGTTACTGTCAAACCACCCAGGGTAGTGTTTGCTCTTGTGCATGTTTTCCCCGTCACTTCTTATTTTTAAAAAGTAGTCAATAATTACTGTGAGTGAAAGCAATTTGTCATTTCATAGTAGTGGTGGAATGTTGCACAAAATTCAATTCAATTATATGTACATCAGTTTTAGAGTCACAGTTTAGTACATTTTTGGTACAGCAGAAAATCATAGAAAATAACCATTGTGTTATTAACAAAAATATATATATTCAAGAGTGGCTTATTGGTCATACCTCTTATTGTAACAATTAATGCACTCAAACAATGGCCTATTGCCAATACTAAAAATATAACAATATTTAAAATATAAGTAATAACTAAGTAATACTCCAGTCTGTTGATAATTCTTGAATTTCTGTTTGTTTATAGAGCAACACAACGGACTGACTAACATGCACATTTGAAGGCACACAGTTGCAGAGTCAAGTACTTTGACCAGATGCTTAAATCTTGTATTCTTTAGACTGAGTCTGCTCACATATCCACAGAGATAAACACTCCTATATCATGAGTTATTGCTTTAGTCTGAATCTTCAGTGAGAGGCAGCTTGAATGCTGTGGGGAGAAGGACTCTCCTCCACTCCGTTTTAGTCTCATTCCTCTAATCAACACATTCAGGTGATGCAGTTGTAAATTACATGTTTCTAGAGACAAAGCCTACTACAACTGATCAGTGTCAGCACACAGTTTGACACTAATCTTTGTCCATTTTCACTGTAACTAACCAGGAGCAGCATCACAACATGTGAACTGTCAAAATCTGCATCTTGCAGGATTTCACGGGACGCGATTTCCTGTGATCTCACGTGGAAGCAGATGTAAACAAACCAGAGACAGTTGCGGTGCAACAGTTTGCTGAAGTAAAACTTTGCAGTGAGAAGGAAAAGTTAAACGAGTCTGGATGAAAAATGTTTGAGGAGACGCATCAACACAGGTTGTTTATTCTTCAGCCAGAACAGGAGGTGAGATTTTAACTGTCCCTCTATGAACAGTGCTCTGCTGCTGGCTAACATTAGCCTGAAGAGCTACAAAGTAGCCTACTCATTACATAAATTGTATAAAAACCAATATATGTCAACTTATGTATTTACATTTTATTTAAACTATGTATGCTCATTACATGTGTTTTTGTATGTTTTCATCATTAAAAAAATGTGCAATAAAAATTTGCTAATTTAACAATTTTTTTACTACACACAAGATGATGAACAGAAGAACAAATTTGTGCAAGGCTGATCTTCAGTCTATTTGTCACAGTCATCACTAACCTGCAAGCAAAGTGGCTGATTGCACAGTTTCCCACCAACCTGAGTCACCTTAAGACAATGGGTTGTGTAAAAACTAGTTAGCTGTATAGCAAACAAGTTAAAAGCTACAAATTCTAAATAAACGGTTGAAACATCCGGCTTCTGCAACTGCAGTGTGAGTGCAAGGTTGACCACATGTATTACAAAAAAAGGAGACAGAGAGTGGGTATATCAAGCCATACAATTACTAATTCTGGTAACAATAAGTTGTAGAAGATTGAACATTGACAATACAAAACATTGTTAAAAATATATTATTTTAGATATGTAATAATGTCAATTCAAAAGAACACACTCTGATGGAGATTGTGGGGTTCTGGAGCTTATCTGATAGGGCTGTGGTAGTACATCACACTAAAAAGGTTTGTAACCAGAGCATGTTCAGTGTCAAATATTAGATTCAGCATCATGGTTGGTTGAATAAATATTTTGAATAAACACATAACAAAATTACCTCACAATTCAATTTCTAATTTGACTAGCCAGGTGATGAGAGTAAAAGACAAGAGTGTGTCAGAGCCCCTGGCCTCGTTACACTCAAAGAGAAGGCATTTTTTTCATTAGGGATGCATCCATTACTCAGTAACAACCTAATTGATCCATGTCTTTGAGTTCTACAGTAATAGCAAATTGATTGATTTATCCTCAAGAGGGAAAGTGGTGGGAATTGTCCGGCCAAAAAGAACGGCAGAATCATCGGCTTTGAGCTGATGGATGAGACTTGAATAGCAATGAGGGAAAAAGGGTGGAACAAAGGTGAGCTGTGTCAAAAACAGTTGATGAGGAATGGGAGATTAAAGCACGTTTGAATGTCTAAAATTACAAATGGCAGCTACCTCAAAAGACTTGCAGCCTCAACAGTCATCACACTTAATAGCTAATATAATTAAATTAGATAACATCAGGAGTTAAGCAAAGAAATGAGATGCCTCAAGCTGGCCCCAGCTCAAAGCTTACACAGGGCTACCAACATCCTTCAGCCATCACACAGCAATGTCCTGTAAACGCATGAAGGGAATTCCCGACTAAAATGAAATAAAACACCTTCATGTAGATTGACAGGATGATCCATTACAGTAACTAATGATTTTATCAACTTACAAATGTGAAGAGCTAATTATATTTAAGAATTTAAGACTTCAGAAAATCCCAACCTATCCTTCAGATTGAGTCAAAAGGTGTTTGTGAAATGTGATCCATGTGCAGGTGTCTCTGAAAGGCTTTCTCTATTGATCACATCTCATTAGCGACACTTCTCTGTACCACCAAGGGTAGACTCTGATGGTCAATGGACAGCTGAAATGGAGCCAATAGCTCAATAGAATGATCATGGTAATTACGCAAGAGTCTGGGTTGCACAAAGGTGGGGGGTGGAGGGTGATGGTGGTGGGATTTGTCAGAGACCTGAGAGGGAAACTATATGGGCTGATGGAAACTGCTGAGAGACAAATAAAAAATTCATGTATGGTATGGCAATAATTAAAAGCTGAAGTTTAGCTGCTCATGAAAAAGTCTAAATTTAACGCTGGTGCCTCTATATAACCTTGATAAGCAAATGAGAAGCGAGAAGATTGATTTTTTCTGTATTATTATTCTTAATGTTTGACATCGGGTCAGATTCTTCTTGAAATCAGACAACAGATTGGACAAGGTGTGAATGTAAGTGTGAATGGTTGTTTGTCTCTATGATGAACTGGTGAGCTGCCCAGGTTGTACCCCACCTCCCTCCACAACTAACAGTTTAACAGTCATATCACATCACAAATATTTCAATCAAGATGTGTGCTTTTCTGTATTAAATTATCTGCAAGACAGGCTAACATTAAGGCTGATTCAGACACAATTGGGTGTTGCAGCAATTAGCCACAGAGTTGCACGGCAGTGTGGGGAGTGTGCAGGGGTACTTATTTGTGCTTAGAATAAGTGCTGTGAAACAATTTGAAAATAACATCTTATTTCTCTGATTCAGGCCTGTCTTGCCACCCTCTTCTCATTCAGTTTCTACCTTGCTCAAACATGACTGCGCTATTTCCCACTCATTTACTCCTCAAACAAATGAACACAAATGGAAGCATCTTGGTATAGCTATTTTGCAGCATAAACTGCAAGCCAGAACCAAATGTCAAAGCTTGGTACATGAAATAAAGCCAGTGAGGAGACAACTAGGAGATTATCATTGTTTGGTCCATGAACTCTGGCTGGATAGCACCTGGCTTCTGAGATATTTCAGCTTGACAGCAAAGCAGTCTGATCGGCTTACGTGATTGGCCACCACAGCATGACATCAGGTTGTGTTTCTCCAAAAGTTGTTCAAAGTTGTCGCTCCCACTGTTGCAGCCTTAACCCAAATGAATGAGAGGACTGGCGTTTTCGCTCCAATGCCTGATTTGCTCTGAATAAAGTAATGTCACATGAAAATGCGATGTTGTTGGATATTAAAGGGGCGTTCAAGGAACTTCTGTGTGTTCTGCTGTTTTTAGCTACTGTATAGATTTGCTGTAAAGAAATCAGTGCCAGACGCTTTTGAAGTAAAGTCAGTTTTATCAATCAATGTTTTCTCAAGTTAGTTAATTTAAAAGGTATTAAAATCTCAGCTAGCATTGCTAGAATTGTAACTAAATAACTAAAATAGCACTTAAATGCTAAAAAAAATATATAAACAGGATGTCCTCAAATCTTCCAAGGTTATTGATTTCCACAGTTGACTGGCAACTCTACATCCTTGTGGATATAGCAAGATAAATCATGCTGTTAACAAAGAAGGCAGAATATCAAAGGAACTACTGGAGTAGCAATCAAGTGCATGGCCTGCACAGGCAATAAGTGAACTGGCCATTAACAGGAACATGGAGAAAACTAATGTACTCATGACGATTCTGCAAGGCAAGCTGAGATCTTGTCTAAATACCACTATGACCTACAACATTTTTATGTCCCTCTATGCATTTGGATAGACTCTGGCATTTTGTTTTTAACAAAAATATAAGAGTGGAAAGCCGAGACCTGTTGAGCTGCCATCCTTCATTGTGTTTGGCCAAACAATTGGGCAGCTGGAAAAGGGAGATACAGTGCAGCTCTACAGTCTCTGAGAGGTTAAATGAGCACAAACCTGCGTGTCTACTGATAGTACTTCTATTGCTGCGACTGCCTGGCAGCTGCTGTTTTGTGTCTTTGTGCCTCTCTGCAGCACTTGACCATTATGTTCAGTTTCATCCCATGGACTTTGTTGTTACGTGGGCCTCAGTCTCGAAGTCTATCCGTCTCTTATTCTCTCTTTCTTTCTTGTTTTATTTTCTCTCTCATGTGCTGTCTCTCTCTCTGTAACGCTCTCTGCCAAGGCCCCTTAGCATCAGTTTTAAGTCTTGAAAAGTTATAAGTCTGTCAGAGTTTTCCCCAGTGATTGTAGTCAGACGTGGGTGTCTTCGAGTGTTCAAAATGGAATAACTTAGAGGTTGAGACATCAATCCCCTATCAACATATTATCTGCAGACAGTTCCTCAGGGATGCACTAAGATAGACTGTGTACCCAACAATTTTCTTCTTAAACGATTCTGTACATTTATGATCCATGTGTCAACGTATGTGTCTGTTTAATTGAACACAAGGTCATAAAAAATCAAATTAGAGTCTTTGTATTTCACTCACTTTTTCATTGTTTTCTTATTATCTCCTGCAGCTATGGTTCAGAAGCTGTAGGCCACCTATTAATATTAATTGAGGGTAATTTTTCTATCCTGCTGCTCTTTAATATCAGCTGAGCCCAAAGATGTAAGCCCAACCTTCTGCATTCCTAATTAGCAAAAGTCTTTCCAAGGAGAAAGAGGAGGCAGGAACACAATGAGTCAGAGATAGACAAGTTACTAATCTGTAATAGTTTCAGCAGTAATGACTGAAAATTGATTATATGGCATTGTGTCCTGCTGGGTATTGGGACCAGTGACCATTAAAGGACCAGAGCGTAGGATTAAGTAGCATCTAGGGGTGAGCTTGCAGAATGCATTCACCGTCCCCTTCCAAAAGTTGCAAAAAACACAAAAAGCCATACAGTATGTAAAGCCAGTGTTTGGTCTGTTTTAGGCTACTGCAGAAACTAGTGCTGGGTCAATACACTTATCTCTTCAGTCAATATTATCACAATACTTGGATGCAGATTTGTATTGTATTGCAATTCTTAAGTACTGCAATTCTCCATATATTGTGATTCGATATTGTGATTTTCTTCTTTCTTCCTTTTGACCCTTTGAGGTTGCTGCAGCTCTTCAGTGCACAGTGTAAAAGCCAGAGTAGCACACTGAGTTAACAATGTGAAATCAGCAGCTATTAGTTCATTTAATTTGTTAATATAATATTACCATGTTCAAGATGCTAATTTCATTAGCATATCAATGGGAATTCCCATTGTGTGTTAGCATCATAATTTTATAAAGAAAAGGAATCATAAAAAAAGAATCACAATATTTAAGAGAACAAATATTTTCTCCCACCCCTGGTAGAAACATGGGGACTCCATGAAAGAGGATCCACACCATCTTTAGTTATAAATGGTTAACAAAAACACAGCAATTCTTATTTTCAAGTGTTTTTACACAATGAAAACATACAAACATATTATATTCCATATATGCCTTATGGGATGATGTAAGGGATGATGTATAGTTAGCGGGTCATTATGGTGAAATAAACCCCAACAGGGTGTTCCAGGATCCAGACGCAAAACCCTCACTATACATTATGCCGCTTATTACATGGCTACTTACTAAAAAACTGATAATTTGCTGCAGAATATTGATTTGAAATTATATTGTTGCTGCCGCTATGTCCTCCAGAATCTATTATCCAAACTGATAATCCAAATTAATTAATTAATTAATTAATTAATCAGAATCAGTTACCAAAACCATATAATAAAACCTTGTAAATCTTAAACATTGGACCTTTAAAAGATTAAAATATTGGTCTGACAAGGACACACTGCACTTCTGATTGAATTATGGTGGACTCAACACCTGAACTTGAACCTGAAAACAATGTGAAATCAATTCTGACACAGTAGAAGCTGTGAAGCATCCAAGGCCTTTCATCCATCAATTAGATAGTGTTACACTGCGGATTCTCTCCATCCCATCTGAGACAACCTGCATTAAGTGTTACCGTTGCTGCGGTCTGACTGTTTTATTTTCTATCTTTATCAGACCACTGATAAAATGATGCGATGCAACTGGACGCCCTGATGCCATATGTAGCGGAGAGCATTTGTTTCTGGCTATCTTCCACAGCCAGGGAGCAGCGAGCGAGGCACGCTGCCGATGCCGGGGGTAAACAAGCAGAAGCTGCCGACAGTGTTAATCACAGTTTTACTGCTTCCATGCTCTGGGGTTTGGAGGCAGAGGCTGGTGGGAGTCTTCATCGTACTTTTTTTCCCTTTTTCTATCGCACTGAAGATTCTTTCCACACCATTAGTGCTCTCTGCTGAGCTGTTCTATCCAGGTCCACCACTGGTCTAATACAGTGGGGCCCTGCGAACCATCTGCCATAAGCACAACTAACTACAGTAAATGTGGACACATCAGCACATTAGAGGAGCTGCACCATGTGGGCACTGTGGCAGCCACTGCTGCACTACATGGTTTTACAGGATATTGGGGGAGGGGGCAGGAGTGTTCCACCTCAAAGGACCACTGAAGGACACAAGGTGTAACAGTGACACAGTGAGCCAGAAAAGCCTTTTTCTGACTTCTTTCAGTCACACTCTCTGCCTACAGACATGCATGTTATTTATCAAACTGGTGCACTAGTCTGGAAGAGCTGCATGCTTGTCATCTGAAATGCACCTGTAATGTGATCTCTTTCAGTATGCATGTGTGCTTTTTGGAGGACTGGTCAAATAAAGGCAGGAGATAGGATATTTGTGGATAACTATGCACTTTGCTGGACTCAGAAAGGTTCAGTGGGTAGGTAAAGGTAAAGTATAGAAACTGAAAACTCTACTACAAAGGATTTGTACTTTGTTACGTCCCATCTCTGAGTTTTTGCCATAGGCTGTGGTGGGAATAAATTCTTTCACAAATGAAAGGAAATACAGGATTAGCACATCAGTAAATGGTGTGCAAAGGAGCTGCACTAGGTTAGTTCAAAAGCAAAAAGTAGTATTTTCTCAGACACAAATGTGCAGTGATCTACTAATAAATGCACCAAAGAGGAGATATTCAGTGACCTGTGACAAATGGACTCTTTATGGGACATTTACAAATGTGTAGTAGTTTGCAATTACTACGGGATTCTCAAGAGACTTCAACCTTATCAATACAGTGCCATAATCACTCGCCACCTGCTCTGGCATAATCATCTGCTGGGTAGTTACTCAATCTGGACTTGCTCCCACAACAGGCTCCACTAGTTACAATGTGTAACTTTTTTTGTGAGAATTTCTTTTGAACTTTATTATGCTTATAAGAAAAAAGCAGTTATCTCTTTTTTTTGTTTTAGGATTTTTAAATCTATTTTATCATAAAATTTCAGCATCACTGAATTCAGCATTTCAATTCATAAACTGGTGGCAGATTTTTTTTTAAATTTAAACTATGCTTCACACACAACAATGCAAAAGCAAGGTGCTCCCCTCACTAATGCCATATTTATAGTAAATCCTTACTTACTCAGACAATTAAATAACACAGACATTAGGAAAATGAAAATAACTCATTTAAAAATTCTTCTGAATCAAAGGGATGTTGTCATTTGAAAGGGTCACTTAGAGTGACAAACACACAAAGAAATATCAGCCAACTCTGCTGCTCTGTTTCATTATATTGCATTACGGCCCAAACATTTACTGTATCTTTGAGAGCCCCCGCACTTATCAACCCTATTTCCAGCAGCAGTAAACAGCCGTTGTCAGCAAACAAGCTCTGCTAAACACACTGTACGCTACCTGCCAGCACCAAACCACAGGCAGACAAAGTTAGATGGTGAAAAGAGTAAAAGATCCAGCAAATTAAAGAGAAAGAAAAGCAAAATGTGCATTCAATTACAAGCAAAGTGTTCTTCTGTGAGTGTATTACTAGGAAAACATCAATAGTGCAGTCACTGTCTCCATAAATATAAACAGGTGTTTTGGCTGTTATTAGATAGACATGACAAAAATCGTACAGTAATTGATGGCAATCATAACCACACTATCAGGACCAGGTAGCTTAGTGTTAACTGCTGTTGTGTCTGATGAATCCATACACTGTACAGCAGATACTGTATAAAGGTCATACAAGTTCCAGGTAATAACTGGATGTCTGTAACCACCAAATAGATGAGAAAAACAAACACACACCAGGAAATCTCCCAAAGTGACATATTTTTTAACTTCTTACTCATAAAGCAAATGTTATGGCACTGACCCAGAGTTCAGCAAATGACCAAGTTTCGACCTTTTATGAGAGTATCGCTCAGCCTTTCAGAGACTGTAAACTATCACACTAAGGCCAGCCGGCTAGGCCTTGCAGCAGACTTGTACATGGTGTGTATCACAACACTAAAATGTACACTTGGCCTGTGAGTCAGTCACAATGCACACAAATGGTTCTCAGTCCCATCCCGAGGGAGAACAGATGCATCTGGACTGATGAAGCCTCACATACTGAACTGAGAATAAAAATCAGACTGTACATTTCACTGCCTTTTATATCCTGCCATGTCATTTCCCTACAGCAAACTTCAGCGATGATTGCTCAACGGAGGTCATATTATATAGACCTTATAATAAACTATATCAACGGTGACCTTGTATCACAAATATGCTCATCTGACCCTCATCTTGGCAGGCCTCAGTCGACCCTGCAGAGGACATTTAACTATTGACATGCCTGACTCACCACTTTGAAGTCTTCAGCACTGCACTCCATGCCTCGGTAGTAGCAGGAGAGCAGCATGTCCTTGATGTCGTGGCCCGTCCGATCGTAGAATTCACGCATGTTGAAGGGGCGAGGCTTATAGTTGTCAAAGTCAGCTCTCTCCTTCAGGATCTGCAGGACATTTTCCTCCACCAGGTGTGGGTCCCGGATCTCATACCTGGATATGAACGTTCTGGATTTAATTAATCTGGACATGAGGATGCACATGTATAAAGATCCCCAGATACATGAATAAACCACCTTTGTTTAATCTCTTAAAGGGATAGTTCAGAGTATTTGATGAGGGTTGTATGAGGTATTTATCTGTAGACAGTGTATTACCTACAGTAGAATCAGGTAAGCATGCCCCAGGTTTAAAGCAGCAGAAAGGAGTACGAGTACAGAAGCTAAGCAATTTACTGCTGTGGACAGGATCAGCTGTGCTGATCAATGCTGTATTTAGAATACTTTTCACCACTTTCACTTTACTTTTACCTCACCATCAGACTAGGGCCGGCAGCTATGGATTATTTTGGTAATCAAGTATTCTACCGATTCCATCAATTAATCAAGTAACTGGATAAGTATAATAGTTTTGCTTTGTTGAAGAGCAATAGTAAATATACAAGAGAAAATAATACAAGTCTTTGAACATCAACAGCTAATTGATTTCCTTTTTAGAAAAATCTACATTTTTATAATACTATATAGTATACTACTACTACTACTATACTGTATTACAACATACAACGATACATATAATAGATAATTAAATACTATGCAGTCTAATAATACTACATTTTGTAGTCTCACTCAGTGTCCTGTCCACAGCAGTATCTGATTGGTTACAGTTCAACAGTGAAGGCTCACAGACGGGCAGACACAGGGCTGCTCCGGTGAGCTGAGCAAAGCTGTGTGTCCAAGGAAAGGGAGCAGATATAGCCTAGGTTACAACAAACATCACAATCTTATTATCTGTTTCTGTGATGACAAGCATGCTATGTTTCCCGGTTACACCAGTAAATATGCCACAGCCAAGGGATTCCATTCAGTGGAGGGGAACAGGATGGCTTTTAAGTCAGTCACTCCTCAGTGCGCGTCTGTCTTGTCTTTTCACTGCAACTCTGCAGATTTAGGGAATGATTACTTTAAAAGTAACAGCAACAGTAAAACTTTATTTTAATTAGTAACGAACCGTGGGGGTTATCAGTATGTTTTGTTCAGTTTTGTTCTGTTGCACCACTGCGCTATATATATGGATTAAGCAAATCACAAGATTTAGTATATCATAAGATTTAGGTCTTTCTGAAATGATATGATGTTTCAATGATAATGAAATAAATGCTCAGATATGAAGAGCAAAAAAACAAAGTAGACAGACATCAAAAGAAAAACTAATTTTCATTGTTCTATTTTACAAATATAGTCATCATCAAACACAAAATCTTAACCTATTCATGAAAGAATAAAAAAATGATAGGATTTCAAGGAATTCCTTGAGACAGCAGAGCAAGACACAACTTCAGCTGTACCCAACTTCCATTTTAAAATGTGCATTTAAAGAGTTTGGCAGGCAGACAAGCTTTTTTTTGGCAGGACAGTAGGGATTAACATGTAAAAAATTAATAGAGAAACAGCAAAAAAGACATATTCACCCTCTAACTGAATGAAAAGTACAGTACATGTGTGCGTGCCAGCCAGCTTTCCCAGACCTGCAGTTAGCAAGCTCTCACAATATTATCATGTTGTGGGAAACTGGCAGCCTAGCTGTGCCACACTAGGCACCACAGGTGTCACAGAGTGGGAGAAAATGGCTCATTATTTACAGGATGGGAGTGTTTCTTTTCGCACAGTCATGTTAATCAATCTGCAAAATAATTAGGAAGCGTGGTGGCAGATCGTTTTCACATAGTAAATATAACCATGTTCATAATGCTGTTATTCAGGTTGTATATAGACTACTTAGCATTTAAATCAAAGCAAAACACTTCACACAGCATCTGCTGCAATTTTTGTATAAAAGGTGATCATCATGTAGGTAAGCACACGCACTCATTCTCTCTTGTTCTGTCTCCTTTCTCCACACAAACACATAAAACACCAAGTATGAATCTTTTGCATATATCAAGACACACCACACTGAAACTCAACTGCAACAGCCACACTCACAGACGGAAAACACTGGGGAAGTCATTTATGACACGCCTCTGCTTGACAACCACCATCAACCCCAGCACCCGCTCACAGTCATTCACAGACACAAATTAACCTCAATTAACTAGTGTGGCCCTGTTCGCAGAAAAGATGGCCCATTGATGACCCCTGCTGAGCGATGGGCCATCAGTGGTACAAGCATCCAAATTATGGAGCGCTAAGATTAAGCACTACTGACATACACTTATGAGCATAATTTGTTTGGACACACAGAGTCCATCAGAGTGAATAGCACTGTAAAGACTGCATAAAGGTTTTTTGGAATTAACTGAACAGCCAGGTAGAAGCATTTCTTTCAAATTACAGTAGTGAGGATATTGGTTTTTGATGTGAAGTCCTGAATTTTTGTGTAAGAAGAGAGCAGCAGCAATCTTATAATAGGGTTCATGTCTTGTGTTATTATAATAATTTTGGACAGCTCAATTTATATTTGCAAACATGAACAAATCTGTCCCAAAGCAGAGAAATCAGAATTAGAATTGAAAACCATGAGAGACGGGGAGAGACAAAGGCATACCCTTCTCCTCTGACAATAAATCTGTGAACGACTTTGTGGACGTTGACAGCGGAGTTATTTCTCATGGATATGGGCACTATTTCAAACCATAATTGGTGGTAAATCTTAATGGATTTTTTTTTAATTCCACAAGGTCAAGCTTTGTCGGTGCTTGCGAACAAGATTTTGCCCCTTGATGATGGGAATAATGTAAGTTGATCCATGAATAAAAAATGAAATATTACATTATTTCTTTTGTGAGCACTGCCTTAATATTCAATGGGCAATGTGTTTTCAACTCGTGTCCCAACCAAATTACAAGAATTGTAATATGTTCCTCTGCAGCTACAGCCTTGTTTACCTGCTACAAACAGAATGAAATAAAATATTCACCATGTGAGACAGTATGTGCTGTAATTTGAAATGAGGACTGCTCCTCTCTACTGCACTTGTAACACTGATGAGAGATGGGAATCTATCATGCTTCATGTTGGAAGCGGAGTTAAAGATGGAGTCAACTGCTGTGACTTAGAAGATTGGGTCTATTGTCCAAAAGTTGAACTGAATGCCGTACAATGTTGTTGTCAAATACAACATTGTACGAACATCAATGATCAGGTGTATCATGGCATCTCAGGCCAATTAATTGCTTACAGAATATGACAGATATTTCTCCATTTAATTACTGTGACAATTTATCTAATAACTCCTCCATTATAAAGAATTGACAGGCACTACCACACCTACTAAACTGGAACAATCAGTGAGTACACTATCAGTATTGCTATGCAGAGTTTAATATGCCTGCTTGTAACTTTGTTCACAACTCAAAGCTATCTCCTAAAAAACAACTCTGGCTGGTTATCATGTGTTTTTTCAAAGTGTTGTAGTTTATACTTTCATTAGGACTCACAGCTGTCTTCTTTTTCTTTTTAACAAAAATCATGTAGAAAGAATTAGCATTAGGCAGCACTTACTACAAAAGAACATCAGACTAATGACAAGACGTGTGGATGACAACTTTTCTCATAAATTAAATAGATGATAAACCCATGAACGTTTATTCATTACTTGGTACTTTGCCCTTAATACATCTGGCTGTTGTTGAAACTATATCAAAGCAAATTCAGGTTTATAATATGCAGATGTGTGTGAATGTGTGAGCATATTATGCACTGTAAATGTGTGATCTGGCTTTCTTTACTGTATTAATTGGCTTGTTTTAAAAGAAGTCCATTACCAGGAGACATGCGTGGGTTTTAGAGTGACAGCAGCTCTGGGTAGAACTCAACCTTTACTATAAAGTATATATTATGGATATATAGATTTTATTATCTATCTATCTATCTATTTATATATATATATATATATATATGTGTATATATATATACATATATATATTATATTATATATATATATATATATATAAGTTGAGTAATACCTTTACATTAGGTGAAAAAATATAATGAGTGTAAATTTCAAAAATGTAACTTTTTAGCTCACAATATTGCTTCTTATCAGTTACAGTTGAAGTCACTTCACAGAATATGTTTCCAGTTCCCACAATGTTATCATTGACAGTCAATGTTATATCCAAGGTGCTAAACCTTTACTACCTTTACTTTACTTACCTTTACTAACTTGTTTTTCTGTCAAGTTTGAATGAAGTGTTTTACAATGAGGCAATAAAACCTGTCTTTGTTAGGTAAAAGAGAGAAACCTAGATTCAGGAAGTGGTCAGTTGTAATTTCCCCTTTAATTAGGAAAATAGGTGCAAGAATATTCCCTTTCTTGACATTTGTGAGTTTATTTTGCTTATTTTTTGGACGTACTGAATGTATGTGTTATACTTCATGCAGTGAACTCAGCACATATCTCCCAGCTGAAACACCAGGGGCAGATACACACCTATGCGAATATATTGGTTGCTGGGCTGACAGTAGCTGTTTGGAAAATACTAGAAGCCTACAAAAGATAAAATAGTAATTGCAGTGAGTTAAGCACAGCTGATTTACCACATATTACCAGTGGAGGAATAGTTATGTTCGGAAAAGGTTTATCTGAGGCCCTAGAAATGGCAGGTCAAATCACACAGGCCAGTTACTGCCTGGAAAAGTTTGATAAAAGCACAACTCAAAACTAGTTCAGTACCATGCCCCACACTGGGACCATATCACTACATTGTCATGCTTTATTGTTATAAGAAGATACACCCTGTTGTGGTATATTCTGAACTTAATTGAATTGTATCCTGAGCCTCTGTCTTATAAGCAACACGACGAAGCTGCCAGGAGAGCACTTAAGACGCCGTGCTCAGATCCCCAAGTCAGGAGGCTTTAGTCGAAGCGCATACAATCACAATAATATGGGTAGATTTTTAATATTGCCCTGCCACTGCTCCCTAAAGCAATCACAGCAAACTCACTACGTAAGGGCGGGGGAGACTAAATTGGATTATGGGCCACAAGCACTTTAATTTTCTTGCGGGGACTAAAACGAATGAAGGAGCATCTGCATCACTTTGCCACCTCAGGAGAGGAGTGAGTAAATACAACAACTACTGATTTTCAGAGTGAACTCTGACAGCAAGACGGTGGTCAAAAAACTGCAGGCTACTCACTCAGGACTTCACGCCCTCAGTAAAAAAAACAACAACAAAAAAACAAAAAAGGAAATAACCTAACAAAAAATCTTCCTTCATAGCAGATCATTCCCCCGTTTATATGTGTTAATACTATACACAGGCTGTCTCAGTGTGAACAACAACTGAACCACATCTGATATCTCGGGTGAATCCAATTAGCAACAATTGAACTCATTATACTAACCAGGAATCAGATTGTGTTTTGCAGTGTCCATTGGAAAAATGAATAACCGCAATAAGTCCTGGTAGCAGAGTTTTGATAATCACATCTTAATGATGGTGCACCTATGACACAGTTATTATGCCACTTTAGACAAAATCATAGAAATATAAACAGGGGCCACAGAGAGGTGAAAATGAATCCAAACAAATATCGAAAGCAATCACACAAAACAAACCAAAGACGCAAAACACAGTTAAAGCTGCAATGACTAATCAATTATTCGATTCTAAATCGAATGTTAAATTAATTGCTAACTATTTTGATAACTGATTAATAGGTGTGAGTATTTTTTTTAAAGAAAAAAAGTCAAAATTCTTTGATTCCAGCTTCTTAAATGTGAAAATTTGTGAAAAACTGAATATCTTTGGGTTATGAGCAAAACAAGACATTTGAGGACGTCATATCAGGCTTTTAGATACAGTAATATCATGCCACACTGTCTGTATGGATCACATTTGATCTTTTAAAGACCTTGACCTAATACTAAACTGCCTACTTATGTTTCTCCAGTGATAGTCTTCTTCTCTCTGGTAAACTATCACAATATAAATGCAAATGAACCCCCATTTGAAAAAATCAGCTTTAGAAGCAAATCTTTGATTTAGTATTTTCTGTATGATGATCTGGCGTTCCTACATCCTCTCCCAAGCACTTTTTACACCAGTTAAAATCCTGATTGGGACCTGTGATCTTGCTGAGACAGATAACACAGTCAAAGTTATCGAGTCACATTTTGTGGCACCACTTATGTGAATTTATTCATGTTTGCAAGCTCAGGAAACATGTTAAAGGTTGATAACTGTGTAAGCAGAAGACTCGCTTCTCTGACTTCCATGAGCTGATCCAACACTTTTGGCAGCACACACCACATAACCTACACCTATTCCAAAATGACCTTTCTTTTGTTAATTATCATATAATTGCCTTTGCAACATAATAAAAATAAAATTGAGCAATTTACTTGTAATGTTCTGCACTGCCAAGTGTGACTACAACCTGCAAAAACACAATGAGAAAGTGATTGATTTTTTTTTGGTATAGAAACTGCTGGCGTGGACTAGGTGAAGTTACTAGTAGCTCAGCTATAAACTTCCAAGACAGTCTGATGTCACTGCCAGAGTAGATACTGCCGGCTGTTTCCTCCAGAGACAGTGATGGACACACACTCACAGCCACGTGACACTTTGTTTTTCTTTTGCCATTTTCTAACAAAACCCACAGCATGTTGCCTGATATCAAGAAGTTTAGCACTGAAATGTTTTCTACCCAATCAATGTTTCATTTAAAAGCAGGGTCTGCAGGACACCATAAGAACTTTTTTATTTACTAGTTAGATTCCAGTTGTTTCTAATTCCTTTGGTTTCCCTCCAAAGTCCTTATCAGACAGTACTTTTTCTAGCTCTGTGATAGTGAAAGACCGATTAATCAGGCCAATTATCTGGCATACTGAGATAATCTGTATTGGCCAATGTCTGTGTGACTCTGGGGACGATGAAGACACGGCAGGTTCAGTTGGGGACAGGGGGCGTGCAGCAGTTGAGAAGCAACTACATAATATATATAATATGTTTGTACAGTAAGTATACATCATCCTTCATGTTGATAAGTCCGCAATTTTTTTTTATTTTATTTTTTTATTTTATTTTATTTTTTTTGGAGTTGAAAGTTATTTATTCCTGTTTTGGACAACAAGGTTATACTGTGTTGATAAAAATGATCAATATGTTCAGCATCCTTGCTGGTTGTTCTGGCACATTCAGGGTCACTGCCATTTTTGCCAGTTGCATTTAACAGGCTGAATGCTTTGTGAACCAGAAATACATATCTAATTAATTAACATGCAATGACTAGTCAACTAAGGGCTTAAAGTGAAGACTGCTGGTCAACTGGGGAAATCTTAAGTTGTAATTATTAGTAGATAAATCAGCCTATTTGTATCCATGACAGCAAACTTATCCACCATTTTACAGTCTGCTGTAGTCTGAATATTACGCATAGTTAGCTTCATACTTAACATAATGGCTAATTATCCCAAGTACTTTTGAGCCACACTTAGAGACATGACAATTAATCGATTAATTGATTATTACTTGATTATTAAATTAATCGCTAACTATTTTGTTAATTAATTCATTTGTTTGAGTATCTTAAATGTGAATATTTTGTGGTGTCTTTCCTCCTGTATTACAGTAAACTGATTATCTTTGGATTGTGTGCAGCCCTAGCCACAACCTGGATCATTTTGTAACTTCATGAGACAGAGACTCAAACACACCCTCCACTTCAGAAACCACCAGCAAAAGTGTCGAGAGTGAGGCTACTAAACTTAACACTAGCCATGCTACAACTGCTGCTGCAGGTAAGCGCAAACAAGAGAAGACCCAAAAATATTCAATGCAATATATGTAATAGGAGGTCCCTGCTCCACCTCCCGTATCAGCTAAGGAGTCCAAAAAACAATGAAGACCCCCTGAACTACATTGTAGTGTGCATCAAATAATGGAACTATGCATGACTTTTTTGTGCGTGTGTTGATATCACATTTATATCAGCCATCAGCCAACGCTCGCTCTGCTCTCTAAATATTGGCATCAGCCACTGGAAACCCCATATTGGTCTACCACTACTCAGTAGTCAGAGTAAAACAAAGTTTGCCTCGTCATCTTTTAAGAAAACATCACCAACCTCTGAGTGGGCAAAAAGTAAGGGGATGTCTCCCCCAAGGCCAAAACAGAACAGAGGGTGCAAGAAACAGCGAGAAAGATGAGACAGTGTTAATCAGCAGGACAACTCTGTAGCTTAACAAACAGCACTAATTACACAGGGATAAAGACTTGTTCATCACACAGCTTACGAGACACAAGTTAATTGCCTCTGCTCGCAGTCCCCTCCCTCCATCTCAAATCAGCTTGTTCCAAAGTCACTTGGAGCAAAGTGCCACTGCTTTCATTTTCCTGTTTTCCACTCTCTCACTCAGCTCAGTCAGTGCCCTAAATGTTTTCAGGTGCATCTTACTTGTTACAGGAAATCTGGCTGAACCTGTACTAATAAATCAAAGAGGTGGAAACCTATGTTGATATTTTAATGGTTTGCCATTACAGCTGACAGTACAAACATGCAGAGACAAATCTACATGGCATGTAGCCACACGGGTTGAAATCTATACCACACAAAGCACTAGAACTACAGCCCGAAGCAATGGATGCTATTGCTTTCCTGCAAGGTTATCACCTGGAACATGGAAGCATATACAGTAGAGGTCACAGAGCAACAATAGTCAGTATGAAAACAAGGAATTGGATTTATGTCATTCTAGCATGTACCACAGAGGTACTCTCCCACTGTGCCTTTGGCTGTGGAGCTGTGTGGATCAATATGCTAAAAATACACTAACTAATGTATTCAAGATGGCATTGTGATGCGTTTGTATGTTGTAGATGTTTTATTTTTGCAGTAACCCATGCCTACGTCTGTGAATTTTACTGCTAGAGCTGTGAATACAAAGTCAAGAACGGTTCATCTGTATTGTACTGGCAAACGTGATCAGAATAATCTGTGTGGCATAGAAAAGTGAAGAAATTTTAAAGTCAAAAGTTTCAACAGTCAACGGTGAGCTTGTCATGGCTGCCAGAAGACTAAATGATCAAAGCATAGCAGAAAGCAACAAGTGTAAAGGGAGGGGACGGCAGTTGTGAATCACACACATACGTCTCTTCACACTTTGTCAGCAGGGGATTTAGAAATCTACTCGTCTGCTTATCCAATATTGAGATATTCGTATCACGTGAGTTGTAAAATGATGAGGCAGAGAGTTGCACCGGCGGCATTTTCTCCTTCATCATTTTATATTAACCACTTAGAAACAGCTCATCCATTATCTGTTACCTGGGGGATTCACATGATCTGTGTTATAAATGTGTTATTTCGCATTTTTTTAATCAAATGTGTGATGTTAGGGGTATATTTCATATTTTTGCATCTGATTTCATAAATACAGCAGCTTATGTGCAGTGTGGATTTCAGAAGTCATGATCTATAATGTCACTACATTATTAAATAACCAACTATGCTGAGCCTTTTCCCCGCTTTTTAGAACACCTTTCATCCATAGCCTTTTTTCTAAATTACCTCAGGCTAAGGTCAGTCCAAGTTCATATTCACTGTGAGCCTTAAAAGGTTTTGCATGCTTTGCCCATGTTGTTTGCCCATTGCCCAGTGGCCTAACAGCGACAACCAGTGAGACAGGTGTTAAAACACTGCTTTGCACTTCCATGTGACATATAAAATTTCACCTGAGACAATTCAGACATCATACCAAAACTACAGCTGCATTCCGCAAGGCTACTGAAAACCAAAAGGGAATTACACATTAGTTCAAAGTTCACTAGAGCCTTGTAGATTTAAACTGCAAGTAAAGCATCAGCCCTTTTTTCCCTTCATCTGAAGTGGGAGTTTTGGAATTTAGTCAGTGGGTTCAGGGATTTAGTGATTTAATGGTTCTTAATTCATTTTATTGGAATAAAGAATAGTTCAGTTTCATGATAACAGCAGCAGAATGTACCCATTTTTAAAAAATGTACAGTTTCAGCCAAATGTTTTTCAGTCTTGTTACTGTTATCTAATATTGTGCAGTGGACACAATCAAATCCTGAATCAACAACTAGTAAATCCTCGCAGATGGGTTTCCCTGAGGCAGAATCTTATCATCCAAGCATCCAGCATGTCTGTTCAGGAGTCTGTGTGCTGAATACTGGTTTGTTTTTGCCTACATCAGTGATGCTCAACTTGCAGCCAGCGGGCCAAATCTGGCCCCTGATAGGGTGCTGAGTGTCCCTCCAAACAGTTTCTAGTTCTAATTCACAATGAAAATAAATTGATTCACATTGTTTATCCCAGGAAGGAGGGACAGATATGAAAGTTTTATATGATGGGATAAATTAGCCTGTTACACAGAGAGGCCTGATCTTTGTGTGATGGTCTCTCAGGCTGTACAAAGTGCAGTAGGATCAGAGCTATGCAGGGGAAGACAATTAGCTGATGAGGAGAAAAAGTTTTGCAGAAATGAGGATAATTCTGAACCATAAATGTGCATTTCATACTAAAAGAGCTTAAGTATGCTATTCATTCTTTCCCTAGAAGGAAAAGTTTAAATGTTTATGAATCATTCCAATATTTCAGTGTTTGCATGATGGAAGAGATTCCGGCTATGTTTAATGTTGTACAAACTCTTTCAAATGTTTACCAAAGCATTTACAGCTAAAACACATTTGCAGTTATTAGATGCAGTAAACTGATTTATCTTCCGGTCTTTGCACCAAGTTAATTTAGCTAGTAAGTTAATCATTTGAAAATAAATAATTTCAAAGAAAGACGAAGTAGATGCCTTTTAATTTTTATTCATTTTTTCTAACAAATAAAGTTTATTAAATGGCCCCTGGCCTCATGTCATTTTGCAAAAGTGGCCCCCAGGCAAAGCAGGTTGAGTATCCCTAACCTACATGACAATAATAGAATAAACTGACTGTTATAAGTGAGATGAAATAATGAATGGCAAATATCAGGACATGTCTGCTATAAAAGTACTTCAGGTTGCAACTAACGGTTGTTTTCCTTGTTGATTATTTTCTCGATTAATTGATTACTTGTTTGGTCTGTAAAGTGTCAGAAACTGGTGAACAATGTCGGTCAATGGTCCCCAAGAAGATGTCCTCAAATATCTTGTTTTGTCCACAACCCAAAGATATTCATTCTAATGTCATAGGCGAGTAAAGAAGTCTGAGATGTTCACATTTAAGAAGCTGGAATCAGAGAATTGTTACCTTTTGTAGATATTATCAGCTTGATATTAGTCTATCACAGCTATATCGGTCTATATCCCCATTCAGTCTATATCAGTATCAGCATATATGTTCTCCAATATGTGCCTATATGAAAACTTTTTTCTGTATTTGTGTTTTTTTTTATTTCTAGTCATTTATAATTATTAAAAATATTAAAAAACAATGTACTGTTTCAGTGTTCTGAATCATTTTGGACAATAAAGTTTATTGTTAAGCTTTAAAATATCCTGTCTCCATTACATATCTTTGTAACAAGTGTTAACCACTTTTGAGGGATCATTGCAAAAAATCTGTTTGTGTATGTCCACATTCTATATTTTATATTCTCCATAAAGAATTTAGCATATATATATATCAATATTGGGATTTTTTACTACCTAATATCGATACCGCAATCGGCCCCAGTATCAGTCGGGCTCTAGTTTTGGGGATTTCTTTTTATTTAAAAAAAAATTTCTCAAACCAGTTTGTCTATTATCAAAATAGCTAGTGATTTATTTAATAGTCAACAACTAATGGGTTAATCCATTAATGTTACAGCTCTAAAAGCAGTTTATTATTGGCAGGCTTGTTCCTGACATCATGCATACCAACAGGTAGACCTACTTTAGGCTACAGGCAGCTCTTAAGGCACATGTAAAGTAAATGAGAACCACACACACACACACACAACACACACACACACACACCCTGCCGTTGAGCAAGGCAAGGAGCTCCCCGGCGTGGTACAGATCGTTGCGCGTCACCCGGCTGAAGCGGAAGGAGTTGAGGTTGCAGAAGGTGACTGAGGGGAACACCATCATCGGAGCAGCCACCTCGTCCAGCTTGGTGACATGGGGGTACTGGAAGTAGAACTGCACCCGGTCCACACACACCATCACCAGCACCCCAACGGAGCCAAGAAAGAACAAAATCCACAGGCTGCGCTTGATACACATCCGCTCATAAGTGAACATGTGCGAGATGCCGTGCAGCGTGGACCTGCTGGCGAAAACTTCAATGGGAGCCGGCCGCTTGTAGTCCATGTCCTCCGAGTCCGCTTTGAGATCCATTATGTCCCCGAGATGAGTTGAGATGGATGAAGGGAAGGGGCTTGCAAACAGGCGGAAAGTGGCTTTATAGATAAGTAGATGTTTTCTTAATGGTAAAGAGGTTAGTGTCTGCAAGTTCACGCCCTTCTACGCATGTATTTCTCATGCAGTCTGTGTGAGATGTTGCGTCACTGACAACCGGCAAAACAGCATTAACATTCAGAGCATTTTACCCCAGATGTGCCCCAAATACCCCGGTCCTCACGTGAAAACACTTGGAGAAAGTGTAGAAGGGGAAAGCATGTGTTGTACCTCGGCTAGGGGTCACAGTTCCATAATAAATAGCCCGGTGTGGAGCGCGCATGGATAGATGCCAACGCTGTCCTCCTCTTCTGCACACTTCTTCTGTATTATTATCACCGAGTTGATGTTTGGCTTCCAAGCTTACAACAGAAAGCAAAAAAGAGCAGGGCAGGTCTGCAAAAAGAAAAAAAAAACACAGATCACGGTTGAGTAGGGAGTAAACAAACGGACAAATCACCTCGGCGAGGAAATTAGAAAATCAAAGCGGTGGTATATTCTCCTCTCTCGGCGTGTGTGTGTGAGGCAGAGAGTAGACTGGCAACATGGCTTTCCCTGCTCTTCATATGCAATCCCAAACACGTGCGGAATAACAAATAACCGCTGATTTCTCGCTCGTTAGCGTTTTTAAAGGCAGCAGCAGTAACGTCGGGGTGTCCTGGGTTGTCCACAGCCAGCATAAAACAGCTGCATCACAGACACAGAGGAGCTGCTGGGTCTGTCAGGTAGCTGCCGCCTCGGTGCGCCTCTGCTCGCCTGCTCGCATCCATTCTCTCCTCCGAGCTGCCTCCACAACAATGCGGGGATAATTACTCCGCTGTTATCTGGATTTCCGCTGGTTTATCCTTGAATAAGTGAGAGTGTTCTGGGGAATAAAAAGAGGTGTACCTGTGGGGAGGAAAAAAAAAAGGCAATTGCCGCCAGTAATGCTCAGCCTTATGAATTCAGGGGAAACCAGCTTGCGGTTTGCCCTGATCAATTAAATTCGCCCCAAACAGGAGAGAGCAAGGATAGGACGGCATGTGTTTTATACCGGGTGACGAAGTCCAACGTCGGCGTGTCACTTCAGCAGTGCCTGTAGTTTATCCAGAAGAGAGCTAACGTTACACTGAGCCTACAGTTTCAGCTATGACGAGACAATATGACTCAAAAATAAGTCATAACCTGAAACAGCCCGTTTACTCACTCCTGCGTTTGACTGAGCTTCACTTCAAGATGATGGAAAACTTTCCACTGTTGAAAGTTATTATGTTTATGTTTTAAATCAAAACTGTGACAAAACGGTACCTAAACATTGTCAGGAGATGCAATGTATGTTAATTTAATTGTTTGGTTTTTTTAGGTGAATTAGCTCAGCTAGGTGAGTGCCAAGCCCACCGAATTCCAACAGTTGAGATTTAATGGAAAAGTAACGTCATCATCAGGAGTAGTGACGCTATGGTGGCCCTTGAGGGCAAAACAGTACAATATTACAGACGACAAAAACAACAAACAAACAAAAAAAAAACACAACAGACTTACTGTAAATATGAAGTTCTGTGTTATAAAGCTTTACCAAGAAGAAATATTTTTCACTGCAGCATTTCATGACATGATATAGTAGGGTAAACACAGGTGTTACTGATGATACTAATTAAGGTTCTGTTGTATTCAGGTCAGCCAGTGTCAGGGTGCTGCTTTTGTGCCCGTTGGCTCGCTAGAAAGACTGTAAATGCAACACAACATTAATTAGAATCATCGGTGATGCCTGTGTTTTCCCTACTCTTTCATATTAATATAGCTACTGTGAAAATATCTATTTCAGCCAGACCACACTGACTCTTTAAAAACAGATAAATTAATTCACTTTAACGCTACATCTCCTGTAAATGACTTGTCACGATTTTGATTTATGCATTAAAAACAGGAAAAAGTCAACCCTGATGTAAAACTAGCTTAGATAATTTTTTTTAACATGTTTATCATGTTATCAGCTGCTACTTCAAAGGACAACAAGAGGTGTTAGTAAACAGGTTGTAAATAACTCACTTAAGGGTTAAAGGTAAATTAGCTTAGCTACTAGCTAACTAAATTTGTGGAAAATTAATTTCAACCTTTAAGATGTAAGGGAAAAGTGATGTCAGGAGTGGTGTTGTGGATGTATGTATGGTGGCCCTGAAGGACAAAACAATACAATATTTCAGAAGACAAAGCAACAAACCAGAAAACCCAACAGCTTTACTCTGGGAAATCGAGCTAAAATATGGAGTTTCAGGTTATAAAGATTTACCCAAAAGCGATATTGAACATTGAATACTGAATATGATATTGAATGCTGAATCTGCAATTTCAGTCAGAACATAAAAATGTATTGTGACTTTATCACCAACCTGTTTACTCATTTGTCTTAGCTGTCTAGCTGATGTTAAATCAGCTAAGCCACTTTTACATCAAGGTTTACACTGCCCTTCTATTTTATTATACAAATCAAAGTGGTAATAAGTTACCTTGTAAGTTACCTGCCGGCTTTTTAAGGTAAATTAGCTCAGCTACTACCTAGCTAACGTTAAGTGAGTGCCAACCAATTTCCAACAGCTAAGATTTAATGAAAAAGTACAGTTAATGTCAGCAGGAAACAAGCCCAAAAGTGTTATGTCGTCTTATATAACATTTAAATGCTGTTTGTTTGTGTGTTGGCATTTCATTTGTAGTAGTTTACTAGCAATAAAGAAGCAATGAGAAGCAATAAAGCTAGATAATGATGCTACAATGGCTGCTTTCCCTGACCAGTATCAGTGACATTTTATAATTTGCACCTGCCTGAGGGGCATTTTAGGCAAATATCCGTACTACTGAAAGTCATGTTGTATCTCTATGGTGCAACTGCTTTTTCAGTAGTGCATAAATTACATCTTGTTAATAATTTATGTTGTAACCAGGCTAAGTTTGAACTTATATACAGCTGACCTCATCTTGCCTACGGCACCAAATTGACTGGAGCCGGCCTTGACAGTATTACAGAAGACAAATGAACAAACCAGAAAACACAACAAACTTACTCCAAGAATAGTTTTGTGTTACAAAGCTTTCCCCAGACACGATATTGTACTGAATCTACTATTTCAGCCAGATCATAGACTCTACTACGAGTGTTAATTGTTTGTAGTAATCACTCACCTGTTGACTCAGTCCACTTGTCGTCCTTTGAGATGAAATACTCTGACAAAGTGATTAAACATGTTAAAAACATCATCCAAGCTAGTTTTACATCAAGGTTTACTTTGTCCTACTATTTCTACTACATACATCAAAAGAGTGACTTTATCATTTAGAGGAGATGTAAAGGGAATTAATTTACCTGTTTTTTAAAGCAATTTACCTCAGCTACTAGCTCAGAGGACAAGTAATGGATGGTCAGCACAGCCCCAAGTTTACAGTTTGTATATATGGTGGCCCTTAAGGGTAAAGCAGTATTTCAGAAAACAAATGAACAAACAAGAAAGCCCAACAGACCTAGGGAATTTAATTAAAATATTAAGTTTGTGTTATAAAATTTTACCCAGATGTGACACTGTACTGAATTTAGAATTGTAGCCAGACCATACATGATTGATAAATTAATAGATCTTTTCCACGGCAGCCACGTTAACATGAAATATAAGGGTGAAAACAGGTATTACTTATGATACTAATTAAGTTTCCATCCATTTAGTGTAGCAGAGCTGCTTTTCCAGTGAACCAACAAGCACAATAGACCAAATCATGGGCAAAAACCCCTAAGTCACGTACAATTTAAGGACAGCAACATGTTCATTGGTTTCCTTTTTTTCATGATATTCTATCAGCTACATCTCATTCATTTAAAAGGCATGTTTTATGCTTTCAAATCACTTTAATAACAATGCTTTCCCTAATAACACCACTTTCACTACCTGACAATGACAGCTTGATTTTCTTGATGCATGCACACTCTCGTCCCTCTTCTGAAGCTTGAGTTTATCCAAAACTAGCAGTTAATCTGATCAATGGTGAGATGTCACCGTTGGGTGGATTATCAAAGACACTAGCAAAGCAACCACAGTACACAGGCAATCTCATGAAACACAGCACACCACTGCTTGCTAGAAATTTTGCCAAAAAATGTAGATTTATGTTTGTTTCATAAAACATACACCACAGGCTAAAATAGAATAAAATTGTTTTGCATATTACACAACATTTTAACGTATTTCCGCACTCATAAATGCCTCGTGAATTTGTTAATTGTTTTATAATATCAACAAATATGCATTTACATTTTGCATAACTCGTCGAACTGCTTGCATTTTTTTGTGGGACCTCCTTACAGCAAGATGAACACATAGTTTCATGAATATAATTTTCTATGCTGAGGTCTTAGAAATCTTCCCCCTAGTTAAAAGAAGATTTACATTCTCTGGCGTTCAGTTGACAAAGATGTTTGTGCATTTAAACACGACTTAGCACTGTGAGATTTATTTGTATTCAGAGCTGGTGCTGAAGAAGTCTGAAACATGGCTTTTGAGTGTGTTCATGTGTAATTTTCAAGTGGAAAAGCTTGAAAAGCTCAGATATATCTAGTTGCTCATCAACATAGCGCACCGTCTCGGGGTAAATTCAAAACAGTAAACACTGAGTCAGTGTAGTGACAGATTCTCTGAAGGCAGGAATGAAAATGAAAAAGCTACAGCGGAGTTAAAGTTAATTTTTGCCCTAATAGCATGGTAGTGCAGTTCTTGAGCTGAGGGGCACTTGGCCAGCTTGAAGTGGACGCATCCCATTAGGACACAGACACATTCTAATTTAATAAAGGTTTCCAAAAATGGCAGAGGGCCACATGAAGGACTCACTGCTCATAGGAAGTGTAATTAAGAGACAACAACAACACAAAAAAGATCAATAAAAAGATAAGTGTGCATTACCATTGTATTAAATATGTTTCGGAAACATTATATATTTGGTATTTATTTAAAAGATGTAGCAATGTATCGTTACAGTTACAAGCACTCATAATGCTTCATAACAATCATTGTAACACATTATGAAGCATCATAATACTTAATGATTGCTGGTCACTGACTAGCATTTTGCTGCCCAAGGATCATAGTGTATTATAATTCTCATAGTTGCAATACATATAACCATCTTATAGGGCACTGTAACCATTGTAATAACGCAATGTAAAAAAGATTTTAACATAACACAACTGTATTTTGGGGGGAAACATTACATTAGGGAAATGTAAATGTTCATCATTCAGTTGTTCATCATCAAAATGTGGTGCCAGTACTCAATTTTTGTTTTTTTCCTTTTCTTCACTGAAAGCCAATAATAACCACTTAGAGTGACTTATAAGCAGGTTGTATATACAAACAGATACAAATATCTACCTATGCCTCAGAAATTTCATTACTTAAAGAACTCGATGACCACTTAGAGCAGAGAGAATTTATAATCACATTATAATGCTTTATAATAATGATTATAATGCATTCTAAAGTGTTAAATAAGTATTATAACTGAGAATTATAATACACTATATCGTCCTTGCCAAAAAATGTCACTGAGTGACCAGCAGTTATGAAATATTATACTGGACCTTCTAAGTCATTATAAAATGCTTTATAGTGGGTTATGATTATTGCCATGAAGAATTATGAATATTCATGAATGCTTCTAACTAAAATATGCATTGCTATAAGCACAGTATAACAGATTGTCAGTATATTTCTAAGAATGAAATATATACAGTGAGCAGGTTATTATTGCCAAATAAACCCCAACAGGATGATGCAGGTCTTGAATCATCCCGCTGGTTACACACTGATCACTTATCAAAAAATAAATAAGTTGAAACAAAATATTGATTTAAAAATTATTTTATTGCTCCTCCAGAGCCTATGATCAGAACTGCATCCATAGCAACAATCTGGTTTTCATAGCAACAGTCTGCTGTACAAAAATAACAATTGCTGCAATCAACCAGTCAGAATCAAGCATTTAACAAAGCTGTGAAGTCCATTATAGAGGGGGCATCATAGAAAGAGTTACTAAAATATGTTATGTAATAGAAAACAAGGAGAGTTTTGAAAGTTCACAAAGAAATAATGCTCCTGGTTCCTTATCCATCTTACAACCAATCAAAGCTGGCACTGATGCACACACATTTGCTTTAAAACATTAATTTGTAAACAAATATGTAACAACATGCTGTATACACATGCATACTTGTGTATAGACAGACATTTGGACTTATACAATATTATATATTTGTAACTGTTCATGTGATGTATGCACATGAACACATGTGCATACACATTCAGACATGTTAACACATACATGTATATACACAGTTGTACACAGACTCACACAAATCCCTGAACAAATCTATTTTCTCCCTTGACCAATTCTCTGTAGTTGACTGAATGGAACATCCAAATATGTCAGCATGAGTGAGTGAGCCAAACACAGGCAATAAGGCAGATGTGTCGCAACACTGCCACTGCCAAATCTGTCATAGAAACCGTATTGCCAAGAGGCGAGGGGAGCTCACCCATGAAATTGTTCATAATTCGCCCATAATTGCCATTTGCCATAGTATTGACTGTGACAATGTGGCATCTTATATTGATCAGCAGTGCTGGGAAGATGAGCCATGCTCGTTCCGGTGAGGTGATGTGAATTCTGGGTAGGCACTGTGCGGCAGTGACACACATGGATTTGATATTACAGTAGATATTAAATTACTCAGGTACATTTTGATAGCAGGTAGTGGGATGTATGCTAACCCAAATTTAGCTTTTATCGTGGTTGTCTGTTAGTAGCACAATGATACTTAAGTAGCTCTATTTACATTATTCTGAAGAATATCATAGTGTAATTCTCCTCAGATATACCTGCATGAATAGGTCTCTCTGACAAAGTCGTTTTTCAGTGCTGCTTTCTTTGCAGGCTGCTCTTTGGTTCAGCTCTGCCTAGACTTTCCTGCTGTCCAGGCTGGCTTGTGAATATATTTCCATCCACTTGCACCATAAAAATGGGTCTTCATTTTCGCAAAGGACATTTTGAAAGCTCAGAAGTTGAAAAGAAATGCCAGATTTACTGGCAGCACCTCTGGTGTTCCATGAATTGAGAATTACTTAATTATACAGATTATCAAGTAAAAGGTAGGGTAAAAATACAACCACTGTTCATCACTCTTTACAGCAGTTATCTTTATGCTTCAGTTAGAGCAGCTTTGCATTGTGTATTTTATCACAGTTATTAGGTATTATGCATTGAGTCTTTTTCCAAGGTGTGTTATTTGTGTCTTTAAAAGTACAATACATGATCAAATAGCAAAGGGATAGATTGATGTGGGGTTGTGTAAGGTACGCATACTCAAGAGTATTACCTACAGAAGTAGTACAAGTATGAAAGCTACGCAATGTAATGATGTGGACAGGGTCAGGAGCAAAACATATATTAGCCACCCTAAAAAAGCCAACCTTAGAAAATCAATAGAACTTTAAGTGTATGCTATATTTTCACTTCTTAACCTTGTCATCAGACAGCCTTTTGTGACGGGAAACTAACATTATATAAGCCAAATATCGCTCTCTCCAAACCAACCAGACTCTATTGGCATTTTACCTCGCAGAACACGGAAGTTGCTGGTCTACCGCTGCCTCAATCTGTTGGTTTATTTATGTTATTTTGTGACCTCTTAAAACACCAAAGTCAGACAATAACACAAACAAAAACACTGATTTAGGCAGCAGTAGTCGAGCAACTCCGTGTTCTGCAAGGTAAAATAACTGATTTTGCCCATGGAGTCTGGTTGCTTGATATTTGGTTTACATAATAGCAGTCTCCTGTCACAAAAGGCTGTCTGATGGCAAGGTAGAGTTTTGAAAATATTCTAAAAATAGAACATCTGTTGCTGATGTTTTTCAGCTGGACCTAAGTGGACCCTGTCTACAGGTGCAGCTTCTTAGCTTCTGTGCTCGTATCCCTCTCTGCTTCTCCAAACTGGGGTCGTGTGGTAAACCACACTATCCCTTTAAGAGACCCTGACACAAAAATTTTAGATGCGGAGTTGGAACTTGCCACCACTACCAAAGTGATTATATGGTCTTTTACTTCAAATAAATCTGTGTTGCAATTATGATATAAAAGGGTTGAGGAAAACACAATATGTTTATTTTTCCTCTATTTTTTCCTCAAAATTTTCAAAGATATGTGAATGCATTTGCAAAGAAATTGTAAAAACATACTGACTGGGCCTTTAAATGCAAGCGATGAGTATTAGTATGGAAGAGGGATGTTTTCACTCAGCAGAAAAGCATTGAGAAGCACTGGGAACAAGAGATAACAAAATGCATTAATGACAGCTAGCCCTTTGTGGTCGCTTCCACACGGACATATAAATGTAAAAAGCATAGTTCCCAGTCTCTGTGCTCCCATGAAATTATCTTTTGCCGTAATGTGTTTTTCTCCTACATTTCTGCTGTTGTAAACAGTGACGTCCACAGCTTCATCTGAAAAGTGCACATGCTGAAGAGTGCATCACCTCTAGTTGAGCTTATTTTAGCATTTAGTATGGGAAAGTACTCTGAAGGCCATTACAAGGAAGACTTGCCCCAGTTTTGCGGCTTTTGCAATTGCTACTTACAGTACATACAGTAAGCATTTTCTCTAAAGCCAAAGAGCATAAAATTAACTAAATAGTTCAGCTGCATTTAATAAATTCCTTTTTAAAGCTGGAACACAACCGTGTGGGAGCCAAGATGGCAGAGTTTAGGGTAACTAGCAGCTCAGCCCCACTCTTAGTTGATTCCTGGATGTTTACACTCCAGTAGCCACATTAAAGATCAACTACACTCCGGCTACAGTCCTTCCCAGCCCATTTAAAAAGTGCAACAGAGAAGCAACAACTGTAGGAGGCTCCTGTCCGTCCACATAGTGTGTGTGAAGTGGGGAGTCAGGGGACACAGGGGAGACTGACAGACCACCACTCAGTTTAGCATGGACAGAGACGTTGAGCTGGTAGTCAGAACTAACCAGCCATGAGAATTTATTGTCAGACTCTTCTCCTCCGCTGGAAAGACAGGGGAGTCTCTGTGGAGCTTCGACAGTCACTTGGATCCCATATATGACCATTTGAGAGAGTCACTGTAGGGGTACCTGCTGTAGCTGAGGTAGCAACTCTACTATGAGGATCTCCAGTGGGACTTTATCATGGTTAATGTTACGGTTCACCAATCCTAAACATCTTGTTAAGCTCTGAAGACAGGCCCATTTTGACGCTTATCAGGTTCATGCTAACATTACCTGCACCTCTGTATAAGAAGCTCAAAGGGCACCTCTGATCAATTAGTTTCACATTTCAAAAATTGTACAGTGTATGCCCAGCCTAAGGGGGATGGAGCTAAGCAGAGGGCTAATAAAAAATATGAATAGCACTTGTCAAAGCAATAATGACAACACATTTCATGTCAACACTTTTTAATTTTACATATTATCTAAGTGCTAAATGATGCAAACCGTTCTGATACCAACCAGCTTTTTTGGAGTATTACATAGGCTACTGTACACAGGAGTAGAGAAAATAAATGTATTTAAAACTGGTTCATGTTCGTACAACTAGAGGTTTGTCTTCATAACTCTTTGTGAGGTTGAGTCTCCTTTAATATTTCATTTGGATTACACTAGTGGCGAGAGTAGGCTTACACACATGGGAAGATTATCCCTCCATTCCTCTTCTCTCCTCTCTCTTGTGTCCTCCTTTCCTTTCAGCTCACTCCATGCAGATTGGCTTTTACTTTGGCCAAGGCTACGTGGTGTGCCAACCAACTCAGTGGGAGCTGGCAGGGAATATGAATACACTCTGGGGTCCCATTGACAAGTCTCTTTAGTTATCATTGGGCAAGCAGGACACAGAGAGAGCAAGAGGCTCTTGACCCTGATGATTTGAGTCTGTTTCCAGCCCGCAACCTAGAACATGCTTTCCAAGGAACTGTTGCCTTGGCGCCGGTCCAGGGGATGACGTCATCAGAAGGTGACAGACAAGGTCTTCATAGACAGATGGTCCTTAGATCTAATAATGAGTATCTGCAGGTTTCAGCCCAGACAAATGAAACTACCCAAGTGGGCAATGATCATTATCAGTCAAGGACGCCTTTATCGACAGCGGAGGAATCCATCAGCAGAGAGCCTCAATACCCACAATTGCGCGACAGCTCTTTTGTGACGCAGTTCACCAAGATGCCTTCTCCTTCAAGTGGTGTTACACTTACACGTGTGCATGTGCAAGGATAATGCTTCACTGCCTCCCTGGCTCTGTAACATATCGTTATGTTTCTGCTACACGTTTCAAGAGAAAGTCACGCCAGGCTAAAACTCAGCACAAAGTTTACAAACCTCGATGCATCTATTTTTTCATGTAGGCGATTGCCAGCTCATGCTCTTGAGGGAAATAAGAAGAGGAGAAGAAGAAGAAAAGTCAACTATTATTGTTCACTTACACAATCATACACAATATAATGTATTGTGGAATTCGATCTCTGTATTTAGCTCATCCTAAGGAGCAGTGGTTCTGAACCAGGTATGAACCAACTGTGATGTCACCCAATGGTTTGTGGACTAGCATGCACAGTACAAACTAGAGCGTGGAGCTATACTGCAACTTGGGTGAGCTTGGTTTCGACTAGTTTGACAGGTTGATCTGACCTTTGTGAGCCCTGTTTGTTGCACTAGATGGACTTGTAAATCACATGGTAACCCCATCCTAAATTATACCCTGCTTCATCAACTATTTTACTCTAAATGGGACCATCATTTACAAAATAAACATCATGCTGTATTGAAGAAGACTTGAAAATAGCGATTGAGATCATAAACCATTGACATTAATAAAAGATGGATGCCACAGCTCCACTTCCTCCCACTGTACAAAACTGAAGCCAAAATATCCTGGATACAAGAGCTGCCAACTTGCGCTGATGATAACATTTAGAGCCAGAGTCTGCGCACTAGTGACATAAAAATTAGGAAACTCCTGAGGTCATAAATCAAGTAAGAAGTAGGGTCAATTTTTCATAAAGGAACATATAATCAGGCTTCTTTTTACAGCCAGTAGAGTTGCTTCCTGCTGGCCATTAGAAAGAATGCAGGTTTAAGGCACTTCCACATTGGTTTTACTTTTTCAGACCTGGAAGCTTCATCCACTAATTAATATACAGTCAGTGTTCTAAACCAGTGTCTTTGCCAAAGGCACCAACAGGAGAATTAAGCTAAGATACGTGTTTTTGAAACTGAAAGGCCCCCAGCTGGAACCTATGGTCTTCTTGCTGTGCGACAACAGTGCAAATACAAATTTAAAAAAGAGCTTCTTACTCTAAATGATAGAGTAATAGTTAGAAAATAGCCATTCCTGTTTCTGATTCTCAAGTTTGACATGCACCTATGACTAGGTCGATAGACATTTGGAGCTATTACTAAAAGGCCCAGCCACTTTGATATGAGTGTCTGGTTGGTGCAGGTGAAGGACACGGTGCAATGCAATTTGTAGGTGGGGAGGTGGTGTCATCTCATCACCGCTATTTCTACCTCTCTTAGAGTGGTTGGTAGTGTCTCAACATGGGTTATTCATCTGTGTCTCCGGCTCAATACAGCATCAGGTTTCTCCTCTGCAAGATTGATTCTCTGCCACTGGAAGAAAAGTTTTAGAATCATCATCCACAAACTTTGTGTGCTTCTACAGCCCCAGGCTCGATCCGAGATGAGCGTCATGAGATATTTGGAGAGTTAGTAATGCGAGACCTTTACACTTATTTTATACTTACTGTGTTGACATTTTAACAAATCGAGGCGCCAGGCAAAAGCAGTGAAATGTTTCAGTTAATGTGCTGTTGCAAGTCTTTTGGCTCACAGGCAGATCCTCTTTCACCACCGTCTAGAACAACACAGCTACATTTACGCTATATATATTTTGTGGAAGGTAAGCTAATGATTGAAATGCGCCTTTATATTTTTCATGAGCAAAACAAGCTGCTAATTACGTATATGGTGATGACTTGTGAGCTCATTACTGCCACACAGTTTTGAGTGATTGGCTATTGTCCGCAGCTGAAGCCCCATTAAGGGCCAGCCTGGGAACTCCACCTCAGTCCCCTACACACAGACTTCTACTCTCATGAGAAGTGGAAAAGAACATTTAAATTAGCCTTAAGGAGGAATTAATCCTAATGACTTCTTTTCATTAACAACTAATTAAATATTCACATGCAGGCCCCACTCCAACGCCCCACACCACCCCCCTTTTGTCTCTGTCTCTTATTTCATTGGTGGTCTGCTGCACAGTATTCTGCTGTACTTGAGAGGAAGGCGAAAAGTAAATTGTATTGTGCCACTGCATGTATGAGATATGGGCTTAGCAAAATGGGCACCTAGTCATGAAAGGAATTAGTTTTCATTGAAGAGATAATTGAAAATTAAATCGCCAGCAATTACTTTTTAGAGCTGGCTGCAAAGAGTGCTTATAGGGATACCACTGTGAATGAGTTCACATTGATTTTAGTTCAATTTTGAAATGCAGGATTTTTAAGTCCAGTATTAAAATTGCACATGTGAAATGCTAAGGAACTTTTTTAATAAAATTAATAAAGAGCCTGCTGCTTTTTCACTCAAAGGCAGTTCTGAATGAGAAATAGGGAATTTTCGGATATAGACATTTTGAGATTTCCTTTTCATGATTTACCAAGCAGCTGGCTGGCCACATGGGTCCCAATCAATAGCTTTAACTCATATTGTTAGCTCTCTAGGACAGAATGAAATACAGAGGTAAGAGCTGAGTAGAGCCCTCCACTGCTCTTAAGAATGGATCAGCATCTATTTCGGCGAAACCAGATGAAATATCTGAGTGTACCAGTCAAGGAGAGCAGGAGAAGGAAACTTTTTGCACCTGCACCAACAATACTTAACAGATTTTTTAAGTGAGGTTATTTGAGGTACTAATCACAATATTACCTATAGTAGATGGCTGTTGGCACACCCTCAATTTGGAGAAGCAGCAGGAGTTCTGATGTAGGAGGCTAAGCAACGCACTGCTGTGGACAGGGTCAACACCAAACATATTTAGCTTCCATGCTGCTGCTCCTCTCTGCCTCTCCCAACAGGGGCCGTGCAGAACACCATCTACTGTAGGTAAAATACTGACTATGGATAAGTACCTCATACAACCCCACATTAAATAATATAATATAATGTCCCTGTGGAGAGTCTCTACATGGTAGCAGCTAGCTCTTAAATATAAATACAGTCTTTTAAATACAAAGGTATTTTGAGTATGGCATTATATAGGCCTACAATTGCAAGAACAACATCATGGATATTCTGACTTCATTTCCTTAGACTATTCAAAATGATTGAAATTAATTTTCTCCTCTCTAACTTCAGCTCATCGTGTAGACAGTAGTCATGCATGAAAGCAATATTGCACAGGCCAGTGAAGCTCTGAGATTGCACTCTCTGTCTCTCTCTACTTACAATTGTCAGTGGTGAAAAATGATTGACAGAATACACAATAGATTTGGAAATCAGAAAAGATAGATAAGATGAGATATACTTAATTGTCCTGCAGGGAAGATTTTTCTTGGACTCCCAACTGCTGAATCACACAACATACTTGCCAACAACGTCAGAATGTACATGCATAAAGCATAGATGATGCATATACACACACTTACATAAATGAGCTCAAATTCACATTTTGAGTGTGTTCCTTAAAATAAAAAAGGGAGAAAAAAGATAATCATTTTAAACCAGGTATAATCAAATCAGATTTTTAAAAAAGTTATGTCTACAGTTAAAGCAGTTATGTTTACAGACAGTTTCTAAATATATTGATTTTGCACGGTTTTGAAACATTTGTACATTTGTCTTTATCAGTTCTTCTCTGCTCTGTCTTATCTGAACTATACTAACTTTTGTCCGATCTTGTCTATCAACATCTTCAGGCCCAGTGTGTGCAGAGGTGCAGAACCTCTGTCATCTTTCTCCTCTTCCTGATTACTGTACATATGCTGTGTGCTAGGCTCACTGAAAAGACTGAAAATATTTGAATATGGTTAAAAGATGTTGCTGGGAGACCTGTAAAAGCAACATATAGTCCAGGGCTCTCAAGTTTTGAATGCAGGCAAGAGTGACACCGTCAGATGTAACTAGCTAGCTAATGACTGATGTAGATTAGCTAACATTAGCTATCAGATCTTACCAGCTAGCTAACATTTGATGTAGATTAGCTAAATTTGCTCAACTGTTATTGGCACACAGAGCAAGAGGAGGCAGAGCTTAGGAAGACTCAATTTGGCTTTCTGAACCATCAAACCTGAAGGCAACAGCTGGAATTCTGGGTTTAGAATGTACAGTAAATTTCCCCAAACAAATGCAGACTTATAAGACATAATTCCTTTCAATCATCACATATGACCCACAGGAAGTATGTGGCAGTGTCTGTATCTACCACAGGCCCTGCATTCTACCTGTATTTCCTTATTTTTTCTTATTGTTTTGCTGTACTCAGGACGTTTCACCAACCCAAAAGGTTGGTATTTGATGTCCTTATACATTTATGAACAACTTGAACAAATCGTACTAACTCTACTTTTAAGAATCTTCTGAGATAGTTGTTGCCAGAGGGTAAGGTTGGAGACTTAGGAGGCAGAGACTCAGGCTATCTAGGTGAAAAAAAACAAAAAAAAAAAAAAAAACAACAAAATTTGCCAGTGTGTTACTTTAACAAGAATGTTGATATATATGAACTATAATTAAATGTAATGCAAAACACAAAAAAATCAAGGTACAAGTGAACAATGGAAATATGGCTAAAGCAAATATTAAAGCAGGGTTATGTAAGTAATATGGCTGTATGATATAAATAAGGACTCACTTTGTACCCTCTGAACACAAATCAGAAGTTTTCTTAATGTCAAAAAAAATCCCATTATCTTCAGACATCAAACAGCCCAGTTTCCCCTCATTAATTCCTCACTATAACATATCTGACTCATATGTAACCTATTATGTTTTATATTAGTATTATATTGTGAAAAAAAGTGTCAGTGGTATGAAAGAATTTGGCAATTCATGCAGTGACACATTAGTCTTCACATTAACAAGTTATGTTATCACAGCATACTCACTCAAACTGACTGACTGCTCTCTCCATTAAACTGTGCTAATTGACGTATAGTTATTTTCTCTCCTTTCCCTAGGGGAATAATTATGCTGACAGCCAGTGACAGGTATAAATGTGCAGTGTAATAAAAACATGCTTGACAAAACAGCTGCACAAGCTCCCATCACTGTTGTATGTGGTTGTTCTAATTAGATTCATGTGTAGCACTGACGCCACTTCACATGTTGCTTTTTACTTACTGTATCACTTAATGTTTTATATACAGTTCAGAGTAAAGATCATCTGTTTATTTTTCACTGGGTTGAGTAATTTATTCCTGTTTTTTCAATTAGGAATTTTACTTCTTCAGCTTCACTTCATATTTATTTCTAGTTTAAGCGTGAGTTTTTGATCCTGAAGGCCCTCCAATGGCCCAACAGCCGTCACACACAGGATGAGGCAACACGGTATGTCAGTTTTTAATCACCTTCCTCCTTCCTCTATTACTCAGCGAGGGAAGGTTGGAGCAGCAGCCTCCTTTTCCACTCCAGCAGACCCTATCACTGCTGCAACCGAGGGCCAGGACCCGGCAGCACAGCGGCAGCTGAGACCAGGGCAGAGGGGGGAACAGGCAAGCAGCCGCAGGAGGACGGAGATGGATGAACAGTCCTCCGCAGGATCAATCAGGCACTCGTAGCCACAGCAGATCATCTTTCTCCAGCAGCACGTTAGTTAACACCACCTCGTCCCTGCCCCCCATAAACCACATCACCTCACAGCCTATATGGCACCTTTTTTTGCCACATAGAGAGATGAGTTAGGAGGGAAACATGAGAGGGAAAGTGAGCTGATGAGGGAGATCGAGAGAGGTGGGGGGTAGTGGGAGGATGTATTGATTGTTTTCACTGTGGTATAATTGCAATTAAAGGTTGCAAACAGGCCAGTGGATCAGTTTCGCTGCTGTCACCCAGCAGGACGCATGGCAACATCGATGCATCCCTTCACATTTCCTCAGCCAGCAGGGAAAAGTGCTAATACACTGTAGGTCCCTGCAGACTGTGTGTAGATTAGTGCCACTGTTGTGCAGTAATTTAACACTGCAACTTTGTACATGTAAAGAAAGTGTTTTACACAAACAGATGAAAGAAGAGGAAGCGGTTTCTGGATCAAGAAAAGTGCATTTCAATGAGAAGTTTGCCCTCAAGTGAACGTCCACATGTCTTTTTCCTTATGTTTTTCTGATGTTGAAATTGCTGCATGCTGTATTGCTCAACTTCACTTCATATTTATTGTCTGCAGATATTTTGGCTCTGTGGTTTTGTCTGGTGAACAGTACAAATGCACATCGAGGGCAAGAGAGTACTGTGAACAAAGGGCCTTTTGTTAGAGCTTTAAGTTTCAGGATGTTGTTTTCTCTGGCAGTCTACTGTACTGTAGGACTCTTGTGCAATTTTGGCTCGTGAAGAAAGAAAGCAAAGAACAGATCATCTTCTAAATGACCAAAGTAACAATGTAAAGGTCTTATAAGAAACAGCTGGCTCATTTCTGGGGAAAAAAAACTTTATTCTCTGATCTACAAATACAAAATATGTAGCTTAAAGCTCCAATGTGTAAGATTTAGATCAGTGTTTCTTAAACTTCTAACACCACATACCACCTCAGAAAATATTAGACTCTTCAAGGACCCTTATGGCTGACATGAAAGGGATAGTCAACCCAAAAATGTAATTTCAGTCAATATCCACTCATCCTCATGCTAATTGAAGGCTGCTCCTCTGGCATAATCCAAGTCTCCTAAGCCCCAACATGCTGTTCACTTGCAGCGTACACACCATCACTCCATACACACCCAGTTCACACGGTGTGCACGGGAACATGGCTCCAAGGTACGGATCTGCAGTGAAGATTTAAGCTAAAAAAGAAATGGCATCTTGGATTCTTGTCACCATTCACTTAAATTGTTTAGGAGATTCTGCAACATTGTTTTCCTGTGAAACTGCAGCAGTGTCTTGTGGACTAAAAAACTAAACCCAGCCTTCAATCGGCATGTTGGAAAGGCGAATGAGTGAATTTTCATTTTTGGGTGAACTATCCCTTTAAAATACCTACTCTATTCAGTTACAGACAGTTCATGCATGGGGCAGGTTTATTCCCTAGGATTAGTTATTGTTGACTGTTGTCACAGGCACGGCTGCACCGCCTTCACAGTAAGGCAGTGGCTTCTGCTATCACTGTTTAGTTTAAGTATGTTTTCATTAGTGTCAAGTCACCTGAAAATAAGAATTGTTTTGTTTTCATTGTCTTAGAGTGAGTCATTTATACTGTACGTCCAGAGGGTGTGGGTTGTCTTCTTAACAACTGATCAAATGACTAAGGGCAATGTGCATGGGGTCGTCTGTAGAGATAAACCCACAGATATTTATCACCCAACTGCAGTTTCCTCATCTCAACAGATTATTTTAGTGTTTTTTTCATTTTACACCCTGCAACTTTACTGTTTTGTTTCAGTCTCACTGCTTTAATCAATGTTCTTTCCAGCAGCAGCAAGCAGCAGTTTTCAGTGAAATCTGATAAAAGTTTGCTTAAAAGTTTGGCATATCAACTTTAAAAGATGATAAGTAAGTGTCGTATTAAAGACCCCCTCTGGTGAAAACCACATTTTTAACCTTGTTAACATGCTCTTGTGGTTTTCATATAGCATCAAAAACACCAGTCAACACCATGTCTGAGCATTTCTTCCTTTGAAGTGAGCAAGGGCCGTCTCAAACCCCCCCAAAAATAGATTCAGTTAGGCTGGGTATATGACATCATAGGGAACCAATTACGTTAATCGAGGAGGTGGCGCTATACTAGCAGAGATACCCAGCTCAAAGGAGAAGTTTGAATATAGCTAGTTACCATAATTAGCTAGCAAAACAGAGGAGAAAGCAGGTGCACCTACTGAGGGGTAGGGGTGGGGTTTATTTGCAAATTCATTAATATGAGAATACTAAATGAAGGCCAGGTGTAGAGCTACCTGTAAGCCATTTTAACAAGGTATTTGAATTTATTTTGCCAAAAAACAAACAAACAAACAAACAAACAAACAAAAAAAAAAAAACATCAAACACAATTTATTTCATCTTGCAGAGCATTTTACATTGTTTAAAAGATGAGTGGAGAAGGAGTTTAAGAGCTTGTTCTGTTGCCTTTAAGTGGGCTTAAATCAATTAATACTGCTTTAAAGGCACACTTACTTGGATTCCTGATGTAACGACATCACATGCAAGCACTAATGACAGAATTTGCTAGAATGAATGACTGGACACTAACAGCAGTGCTAGTTCCTAATTTTAATGAGGTTTAAATCTTTTAGCTCCACTCTCTCTCAACAGCTTTTCAAATAGTGTCACATTGACATAATCAACAGTTACTTAGCGATAACCCTCCCCGACTTTCTATCACACACCCAATCAGTGCATCCCATTAATTTTTTTTTTTTTTTTTTGGAACCTCAATTTCCTGCCCAAGTGTATGAGACATCTTTATGGGAACCAAATCGACTATTCATTAACGAGGGGAAGCTGTATCAAGAGCAAACATCTTTAATTAACACATCCCCAGCACTTCCTGTCTTTGATCTCCCCATTTGATTTATGCCTCTGCAAGAAAAGGTTGGGGCGGCGGCGGAGGGGTACACAAAGAGTTTGGAGGGGACGAAGACGCTCTATGAGAAAATAGTGAAATGGTGGAGCCCCTATTGATCAGAAAGTTAGGACCTTTTCCCCGTGTGTCATGGGGCCAGCTCAATTACCAGTCAGCATGGCTATCTCTTTAATAGCCTGATAAGGCAATAATCCAAAATCCACACAGTCTTAATGACTTTCTGTCTAATTAAGGACTGTTTTATAAAAGACGGACACATCAGAGGCCTTCCCATTGTCCAGAAACCTATTGTTGGAAATATCAGCATGACCAGTTAAGAACAAGTAAAAGGCTTTTAAAAACTATTAATATATATATATTTTACTCAGAGACTCGCTGTGCATAAATCATCAAGTAATCCATCTACGATATAACTGTTCAAAGTCAAAGGGGTCAGAGAGAAGAAGAGGAGAGAAATCCTCTTCAACTCAGTTCTCACACTGAATTTAAATCTTTTCATTTGGGAATGTAGATTTTGACTTTGTCTTCAAGTGTTTTTTTTTTCTTAATGTCAGTTAAGTACTACATCAAAATCTGTATTTAAAATGGACGTGTATTAAGATTTGGGTGTTGAAACGGAAATCCCAGGACTACGTGTCATCTGTCTGTCTTTATAAGGTGTGTGTCCCTATATGGCCAAGTAGAGACTCAGTGTGTTTGTTAGTCTTTAGCACCATCTAGTGTTGGGTTGTAATCCTGTAGCAGAGGTGCTTTTTTTCAGCCAAGGACTCCAAAGAAGAAAGAAAAAACACAGGGGACTTCTTCGTGTATGAAAGGATCTGATATAGACTATTTTATTTTATGTAAGATTTTAAAATTGTACAAAATTCTTGCAAATGAGCATTTTCTTTGTCTTTTCTTCCTTTCAGAGATCCACTTGAGACAAGAGATGGCACACAAACATGTTTCCTCACTCTTGCTTTGTAAATCATGCCGGTTCAAATGGACATTTTGTGATGCAAATATCACAAAGTCTTGCACTCTGTTACATCAGATAATTCATTTTAAAGGGATAGTTTGTATTTTTTGAAGTGGGGTTGTATGAGCAATAGTCAGTGTATTATCTGCAGTAGACGGCAGCTGACATGCCCCCAGTTTGGAGAAGCAAAGAGGAGTACAAGCATGGAAGCTGAGCAAAGTACTGCTGTGGACAGGGTCAACAACAAAAGTATTTTAGCCTCTTAAAAAACAGGTCCACCTAAGAAAATCTGTGTCAGTTTGTGTGTACGCTAAAAAATTAAAATATTGAGGGAGAGGAAACGCAGGAAGAGCAGCTCGTGATGACGGAACACGTTCCTGCTTCTGATTGATAGAACAATGTCTGGATTTTAATCACTTCTTATTGGTTGTTTATTCATTAATGTTGTTTATTTTAAAGGGATAGTTCACATTATTTCAAGTGTGGTTGTATGAGGCACTAATTTACCTTCAGTACAGAGAAGCACCAGGATGGAAGCTAAGCTGGTGTGGGTGGAGTCAGCAGTAAAATGTATTTTAAAGGTCCACCTTTAAAAAAGTGCTATATTCAGTGCTATACTTTGCCATCAGACAGCCTCTTCCGACAGGAAACCACTGTTATGTAAGCAAAATGTCACTTTCTCCAAACCAACCAAGCTCCATGAGTAAAATCAGTAACTTAAACTCACAGAACACAGGAGATGCTGGTAAACCTCTGCCTCAATCTAATAGTTTGTTTGTGTTATTGTGTGACTTTGGTGTCGTAAAAGGTTAGTTAAGATTCTCCTAAATCACACACTAACAGGAACAATCTGACAAACTGAGGCAGCGGTAGCAACTTTTGTGATCTTTGAAGTAAAATTACAGATTTTATCCACAGAGATTGGTTGGTTTTGAAAGAGTGATATTTGGCTTATATAATGTCAGTTTCCTATTGGAAAAGGCTGTTGGACGGCAAGGTAAAATGGTGAAAATATTCTAAATACAGTGTACACTTAAGTTGATATAGATTGTTTTTAGGTGGACCTGTTTTAAGAGGTTAAAATACCTTTAAGCAAACTGTCCATTTGAAGTTATTAGTGAGTGTAAATAGTTTAAATACATAAAATACACTGAAATACCACTTTGGAATCTTTGGGTCAGAATAAAGTTAAATCCATATCCATATAATCCATATATCCATATGTATAATTTGTTTTGCACAACAGTAAAGTCGGACAGTCATCGATAAACTTCTCTGCCTGAGGTCAGATACCTGCAAAAAATCATTTTGTTCCCCCTAAAATAAATGTTCCGGACTTTATCAAACACCATAAATACATAAATACCCTTCCAAGTCCTTTGAATCACTGTGACTCATGTCTTCCTGTGATATACTTGTCAGTATACGTGTCATCTTCATTGTGGGCCGTTTTCTACTGGTCAAAGCAGAAGGTGTGTGGTGAACGACTGATAACACTGTGTGAGACAGACCACAGGTGCATACTTCACAGGGGGGAAGAACAGCCACACTTTTTTCGCACCAGCAAAGGTCAAATAGAGGTATAAAAGAAGGAGGGAAGCATTCGCTCCTTGTAGAGACGTCCTGACGTATTGCAGACATGCTCAGGTTTCTGGTGTTGACAACTCTCGCAGCCGTGGGTAAGAAAATGACAGCGCTGTATAACCATTCATTATTGATCTCTTTCTGTCTCATTCGCTCTCGTACTCTCTATCAGTCAGTCACTCTCTCTGTCATCAGTCAGTCACTCCAGATACTCTGCTCTACCAGCACACTCTCGCTGCCCTTGTTTCTCATTTTCGCTTTCCGTAGGTGGCAAGCAAATAATATCACGAGGCTTTTGGGAAATAAATGTATAAATCATGGCCCCTGTCTTTATGTTTTTTACTAGTGCTGGCCCTGGAGCCCCAGCCCAGGTACCTGGAGGACAGCAATAAAGGGTTGTGGGAGGTGAGGTGGCCAAACCCAACTCCTGGCCCTGGCAGGTAATCTACTGTGGCTCAAAATCAAAAATTAGTGGGATAGTTTTGCTTTTAGTGTGGTTGTATGAGGTACTTACCATAGTCAGTGTAATATCTACAGTAGATGGCAGCTAACACATCCCCTGCGGGAGTTCCAGTGTAGGAAGCTAAGCAATGTACTGTTCTGCAAAGGGTCAGCAGCAAAATGTATTTTAGCCACCAAAAAGAAAAGCGCAGAACATGTCACACAATGCAGGAGTTGCTGGTCTACTGCTGCTTCAAATCTGTTATCTGTTACTTTGCTTGTGTTATTGTGTGATTTTTCTATTTGGATTCACCAAAGTTGCACAATAATTAATGAATTTGCTTATGGAGTTTGATTGGTTTACAGAGAACGGTAAAACAACAGTAGAACTTGGAGTGAAGTCAGGTGGCTTTGGAGAGAGCAATATTTGGCATATATACTGGGGGATTCAAGGCTGTCTGATGGCAAGGTAAAGTGGTAAAAATATTCTTAATATAGCTTACACCCAAACTGATATTGTTTTGTTTTTTTTACACTAAACTGGAGACGTGTCGGCTGCCGTCTACTGTAGGTAATACACTGACTACAGACAAGTACCTCATAGAAGTCCACTTCAAAAATCCAAACTATCCCTTAAAGCGCACTCTTTTAGTAGAAAAGTAGTTAATGTTTAGGGATTTTCCACTATCAGATTCATTAATTACATACATCCAATTCATTAATTTGTTTCCACATATACAGAACTCTGGTCTTTTCCCCCTTAGATCTCTCTGCAGTATCAATCTGGTGGCAATTACTACCACACATGCGGAGGCACCCTGATTGAGAGAGGCTGGGTGATGACGGCTGCTCACTGTGTGGACAGGTAACATGATGATTAACCAGAGAAAAGACTGACAGACATAATTCTTTGAGTTTTAGGTGTATTTGTGCACCTTAGTTGCACGTTTTTTGATTACTTTGACCAGAATATCCGTAGCCTGCTCTTATCGCAATACTGAGGTATGATTCATTTCAGTGTTTCTAAATGTCACCAGCATGAGAAAACTTCTCACAGCCTCATATATAACTGTCACATAGCAGAGCGATTCGATTCAGAAGAAAATAAAGTCTCCAGACAAAGAAACAGAAACATATAGAACACCAGGACTCATTTCATGTCGTGTTGTGTTCTTTACTTTTGCCATATCAGTCTACTGCAATAAGAATACCGACTTGCAATGAATCATTTGAGTCACCGCTGTATCCAGTCATTGATTGTTAACAACCTCATCTTTCTCTTTGTCTCTCTTTTTAAAAATATTGCAGAAATATGGTGTTCCGTGTCGTTCTCGGTGAACATGACCTCTACAGCAACAGTGGCAGGAGCAGATCATCGCCGTCAGCCAAAAATTCATCCATTCCAGATGGAACCCCAGCAATGTGGCTGCTGGGTGAGGATCACATTTTTTCTTATATTCATAAATTTTCAAGGATCTTCAACATACATTTGTTGATCCTAAATTAGAGGTATCTGTTAAATATTTTCAGATAAGTAAGTTTTAAAAGGGAATAAATTCCTCAGATTTATTTCATTAATCTAACTGTATGTTCTCAGCTGGTATGAGCCAAGAATGTTACTCTAGAGACGTCTGTGGTTGAAGTCACAGACAAAATGTCCTCCCCAGAAGTGTTGGGGCTCTGTGGTCAAGTTAGCAATAATAAATATGCGACACCAGTGTTTTTCAAACTTCTTACACCACATACCACCTTATAACATATTAGGCTTTAAGTAGCACCATTATGACTGTCATTAACATACAGTAGGAAAGGCCTATCCTATTCAGTTACAGTTCACACAGGAGGCAGGTTTGGGTCTAATATGAAGATTAATTATTGTCGACTGTTGTCACCCATGGCCACACTGCCCACCCCACTGGCTTACTGACTTCAGAGCTTAGCTGGTAACTGATCAAGGATGATGTATGTGTGCATTACGTGCATGAATGTGACTACATAGCAGTCTGATATTAAAACAAAAGTATCACATGAAAGACACAACTAAATTACATTTCATTGATCTCATAGTTTAAGTATCTTCATTTGAAATTTTGTAGTATTATGATTTTGTGTTTTTAAATAAATTTATTTCATTTTTGATATTTTAAGAGACTCCTTGGTGTACCACTTGAGCGAGCTCGAGCAGCATCAGTGGTACTCGTACCACAGTTTGCAGTCTGACTCACTGCATGCACACTGTGGGTGTAAGTCCTGCCATTGGTTGCTCGCTTTGAATGGCATTGTGGCGTCCACTATCTACGTTTTCAAAGTCCCCGGGAAACAAGAACAACCTCTTAGTTGCAACCTACATGCTAAAAATGGCAATTTAGCTCTTGGGATGCTATTGGTACAAATGTAAATGAGATATTACAGATTATAGATGGTTTATGAACTAATGAACCATTGACAAAGTGTTTTTACCTCCTTTAAATCATGACCTTTCATTATGCCTATGTCTCTGTCTATACAGTGATTTCTTAAAGGTTTACAAATTATTTGTTATTAATAAATACTTAATATAGTGTATCATCATTTACTCCAAAATATCAGCTTTTCAGGATCTAAGGGAAATAGCCATGTTTTCAGTTTTGTGGAAATTGACTTTTTAGATGATCCAGTGGCTTTGAAAATGGTTTGTTTGACTTAAGAAACACAAGAATTGTCACAACTCATTACAAAGCATGCCCTCGGTTTTATAGAAAAATTTGAAAATCACCAAACTGGGAGATGGTGGAAGTGGTTTTCACAGGACAGCGATGTTGTAATGTGTGCAGCAATAAACTGTTAGTTTACTTATTTAATCAGAATGTAATTGTGATCATCTCTTATCTGCTAAGACACAATATATAATTTATATTTATTTTACATTACACTATCAATGTGCCATTTATTAATGATAGCCATTGTAAAGTGTTATTTTTGGTTCCTCCTGTTTGATTCATGGATCTCCACCTCAGGTATGACATTGCTCTCCTGCGTCTGGCCTCTGAGGCTACTCTGAACTCCTACGTCCAGCTGGGTGCTCTGCCTCCATCCGGCCAGCTCCTGCCCCACAACAACCTCTGCTACATCACTGGATGGGGACGCACTTCCAGTGAGTTGATCCCATGATCCTCCGGGGCACGTGTCAGCTTAAATGTCTTTTCTGTAAAGCTCAATCTTACCTTTTCAATTTCACCTTGTCTAGCTGGTGGACCCCTGTCCGCCCAACTGAAGCAGGCCTACCTTCCTCTGGTTGACCACAGGACTTGCTCCAGCAGCGACTGGTGGGGCAGCACTGTCAAGGACACCATGGTGTGCGCTGGTGGTGCCTCTGAGTCTGGATGCAATGTGAGTGAAAAATAAATATTTTCACACTCGGTTACTAATATTATGTAAGGAATAATGGACACGAGCAGGTTGTTATTGTGAAATAAACCCTGACATGGTGGTGTAGGAGCAATAACAACACACTTAATATCCATAACCTCAATTATCACATGGCTTCTTACTTTAAAAAAATCATTAATGTGACACAAAATATTGACTTAAAATGATTTAATTGATTTAAAAATGATTTTATTAATTTAAAAATTATTTTATTGCTATTGCTTTGATCTGAACAGTGTCCATAGTAATGGTCTGTCAGAAATAACAGACCTTAGAATGCTGTAATTGACCAATTAGAATCGGGTCTTTAACAATGCCATGTAATAAGCGGGGTAATGTACAGTGAGCAGGTCATTATTATGAAATAAGCTCTGGCAGGGTGATTCGAGTCCTGCACCAGCCTGTTGCGGTTTATTTTGCAATAATGGGCCCACTCGCTGTACATTATAATGCTTAATATATGCTATTTACTTAAAAATCAAGAATTTGACACAAAATATCAATTTACAAATTATTTTATTGCTCCTGTAGAGTTTATGATCAGAATTGTGTCCATAGAAACAGTTTGTTTCTCAAAGAAACGGTCTGTTATACAGAAATAACAGACCTTAGAATCGAGTATTTAAGACAGCCATCTAATGAATAAATAAGTCTTATCTATTTATATTTTCACTGAATCATTATGTTCTCTATACTGATGATGTACTCTTTCATCTCCCCTCAGGGTGACTCTGGTGGCCCTCTGAACTGCCTTGTTAATGGAAAGTACTACGTCTGTGGCATTGCCAGCTTTGTGTCTGGTTGGGGATGTAACTATCCCAAGAAGCCCACCGTCTTCACCCGTGTCTCTGCCTACATCGAATGGATGGACTCTGTTAGTATTATCAGTAATACATAACAGAATAAGCAGTAATTCCTTCTTCATAAGTGTATGAATGCTAGTATGAAATTTAATGGATCTTTAAAATGTGTAATGGTTGTTTTCATCTCTTCTTTTCTAGATCATGATGTAAAGAGAAGACTCACCTGTGTTGCAGCACACAAAGACAGAGACTGCATTCAACCATGTTTTCGTCTGCTGTACTGCCTCACTTGTCTGGTTTCATTCAACCAAAAATAAACTCAATTAAAACTCTGAGTGATGACTAATTTCTCTTCAGACAGTACGCAGACTCCAGCACAAGTTATATGTGTCATTATGAAGGTTACATTTCTTTTTTTGCTATGTCCTCCCATCCTGCAAGAAAACTTGTATAGAGGACACCTTCAGGTAGAATAGGAGTACCGGGAGGACTCATGTGTAAGATTTGGGGGAGGTATTAGTAGAATATGGCAGAAATGGAATATAATATTCATAAGTATGTTTTCATTCACATGTATTTGCGTGTGTTCACCAGAAAATAAGAATCATTTGATTTTATACCAGCTGTATTTTCTGAGACTGAAAGTAGGATAGATGACAGATGATAGGCTTCACTTTGTGCATATTGAGTTTTGCCAAGTGATATTACAGATTGTTATGCAGGGTTTGGAAGTATAGGCTATTAACTGACATTGAATTAATTAACAAGATCATTTTAACCACAGGATTGTGGGTACACTTGATTTAATTGATTTGCAGAGTAAAACATCCAAAAGGTTGCTGCCTCTGGCACAATGAGGTATTAATTTTAGTCATTTTTAAAACAGATTACACTCGTTTTTTAAATACAGAAACCATACAGCCTTGTGTAGATAGAAGAAAAATGGACCAGTAATGACGAAAAAGTAATATAGACCAGACCTTAGAAAGAAGAGATGAGCTGCACAATGCCTGTGAGTGTCAGTGTAGCAGCTTTAGCTGATTGTAATGCATGAGTTCTGCTGGGTTGTGGCATGTCCATATACCGTGTGGCATTAGATTGAGCTGGTTATATCAACAAAGGCATGGACCCTTTTCCATGGAGGTTGCCATGTTGCTCCTCCATGTTTAAGCAGTAGCCCAGGATGTTTTTCACAAGTTTCACGGCCACTCTAAGGTTCTCCTAAATGCCCTGGAGATGCAAGATGTTTCCAATCTGCAATCTGCTCCTTTAAAGTGTGGCCACAGACTGAAAATAGATTCCTAGAAAAACATTTTATGTTTCAGTAAATCCAGTGTGATGTGGCAGCACACTATCACAAACTGTGATAAAGTCTGAGACGGACCACAGGTGCCTTTCTGCCACTGCCAAGCTCAACAGGGCCCACATCAAATGAAGGTCAGCTCAGTGTATTTAAAGAATGAAACCTGATTTTTACAAATTTGATATGCTGCAGACATGCTTGTGTTTCTGCTCTTCACCACATTCACAGCCACAGGTAAGAAATATCCAGGCTGTAGCTGCTGAAATAATGCTGAAAAATGTCAATTTTCTCGCTTAGAAATAATAAAAAAAAACCATACTGTAGCTAGAATTAACACAAGAGGAAACAATGTGTAAATGGTGTTGTAATGAGTTTCCTCTCTGCCTCAGTGCTGGCTGAGCTGGAGCTTCAGTCCAGCGACACGCTGAGCAGCACAGCAGGAAGAGTTGTGGGAGGTGAAGAGGTGCCTTCTCACAGTTCCTGGCCTTGGCAGGTACAGTGTCACACAGCAAGATAATAACATGTAAAAATAGTAACTCTGCGTGCACCAGATCTGTTTTTAAGATGATTACAGGTCAGTTCTATTTCTGACAATATAGCCTTTCTTATGTTATCCCCAGGAGAATGATGATACAAAATTGTTCTAACAGGAATAATTTGGTATTTTGGGAAAAACGATTTCTTGCTGAGAGTCAGTAGAGAAGATTGGTACGCCTCAGATGTCTGTCCATTAAATATGAAGCCACAGCCAGCAGCTGGTTAGTTAGCTGGAAAAGGGAGAAACAGTTTGCCTAGAGCAGTCCGAAGGCAACAAAATCTGCCGTATTATCGTTATTGAACAGATTAAACAAGGTGATATATATATGAAATTAGATACAACTTTAAAACCACCTTAAAATGAAGAAAGATTCAATTTAAACCTTTATTTAAACCCCAGTTTAGTTTTTATTCTACACCTAGATTAATTCAGTTGCACCATTTGAGAGGATTTAACTTATAATGGCTGCCTTTTTAGATAGACTGAGCAAAGTTATGGTGCTCAAAGAAAGTTAAGTGTAGACTCAACCCAATTTAGTTTTAATTTCCTCCTCTTTCTGTCACTTGAGCAACAGTCTGCTAGTTGCTACCAGTCAGTTTCTTTTTTCATTTGTTCTTTAAAAAAAAAAAAATCTATTATTTGGCCATATTGCCCTATTTGTTCAGCCAACAAGTTTTTATCAAAGGAGGAGAAATTGGAGCTTCTCTTTCAAGGCATCATGAATAGGCTAACTAACTCGCAAACACTGCAGCGTTTTGTTAATTTTTCGGCTTGCTAGCAGACAATACAATGATTAGTTCACTTTTTGAGCTAACTAGCAAACAATGTAGGGCAGCACCTTGTTACCTCTTTTAGCTAGCTAACAAACAATGTTATGTTTTCTGAACCTTTCTGCTAACTAGCAAGTAATATGGGCTAATATTTTGTTTTCTAGCTACCAATGTAATGGTTTTTTTTGTGTTTTTTCTTTTAGAAAGAGAGCTGCCAAAGTTAACATGGTTCCCCTGCTTATATATATTATATTTAGGAAAAAAAAAAAGCATCTCTGTACTGAAACACTTATTTATGGTTTACATCAATAAAATGTGGATTTACTCATTGTAAACCTAGTTTTGATGTCTGATTAGAACTTTTCTTAGATCACATTATTCTGTTGCCTGTGGCCTCATATTCAGCACAAATATGAGTGGTATTGATCGTCTCATCTAATTGTCGGCAAGCAAAACGCATATTCCCCAAATGTCAAACTTAAAAATCACCTTCTTAAGGCCATTAAATGCACAAGTATGCGTATGAGTTCAATGTACTGTAATGATACTATAAGAATGAAAATCATTTCTAAGATTTAAGAACTTTCCTTTCCTGTTTTTAAGGCTGGAAGAAAATAAGACTTTTTCATGATAATAATATTTTGTGGTTCCTGTTTCAGGTCTCTCTACAGTACTACTCTGATGGCTATCACCATTTCTGTGGAGGAACACTGATCAGGAGAGGATGGGTCATGACTGCTGCTCACTGTGTGTACAGGTAACAGATACTGTAAACCTTGTGTTATTCTAATCTGATGTACTGCACAGTAACTGTTACAAGCCCACACACTTTTTTTGTGCTGGTTTTGCCACATTACACACCACCTGCACAAAAATGTGTTTTCTGTTGTCTTTCTTGTTTTTGTGTCCTACCTCTGTTGTAATGTTTCTTTCTTCTGTGGAAACAAATACACTAATCCAAGCTAAAATAGTTCCAGGTCTGTGCGTGTGGCCCTCGGTGATCTTGTCCTGCACCACAGCCATGGAACCGAGCAGTTCAGGACTGTCATCAATGTTTATGTCCACCCTGAATGGAACAATAACAGCATCTCCTCTGGGTGGGTCTGTCTGTTATTGCACTCTAGTATCTGTCCAGTTCTCATAGACCACATACAGCAAACATTTTGGGTAAATATTTAATTGTATCAAATCAGGCAAAAAAACAGAAATAACAGTTCTTTATTTGACAGTATTCAACCCTTTGTTAGACACTTATTAGACTTATTAGAGGGTAATTACAGAACAATTGGGGACACATTACAACAGAACTGTACTTTAAACTAAAATGAGATCACGTCTGCTCATTAAAACACAACCTCTTTGGCAAGTTCCATACAACAGGCTGAATAGCCAAGGCCAATGCCTACTTCTTCTTCATTCTTCCTTTACTTGTTAGATCTGGTTCACATATTGTTTTTAAGTGGGATAGTAGCAGTTACGTAAATTCACATCAGTTTACAGAACAGAACTCGACTTTTAATAAAGTCTAATAAGGCTCTAGAGTCTAATACTGTCTAATAAGTTTTTTCTAATTTGGTACGTGGTAAGTGTGGAATGGTACATCTTATTAGTGTACATTTTTTATTTCATTTAACATATTAGATTCACAGTAGTTTGCACTTACTTTTAAGCTGGATTTTGATGGATTTGATTAGCCATAGAACTGTCTTTGACTGAAACTATGACTGCATGGCTTCTTCTATTTACATCATTATTTAAAAGTCATCATTCCAATAGGACCATTTTGTTTTGTGACTAAATGATACTTAAAGTCCCGTTCTTTGACTTTCAGTAATGACATTGCTCTGTTGCGGCTCTCGTCTGAGGTCTCACTGACCTCTTACGTGAAGCTGGCCTCTCTGCCTCCTTTTGGTGAGATCCTGCCCCATGACAACCCCTGCTACATCACTGGATATGGGAGCACCTCCAGTGAGTCAGATGTGACTGGCCACGCTGATTATTTTAACTGTAAATTATGCAGTCATCACAGTCTCACTGTACACGTTTGTCTCGTCTCCGTGAACCTTCAGCTGGTGGAGGAATGAACAACAGAATGAGGCAGGCCTACCTTCCCATTGTCGACTATCAGACCTGCATCAGCTCTGGCTGGTGGGGCAGCACTGTCAAGACCACCATGATCTGTGCTGGAGGAGGCGCTCAGTCAGGATGTAACGTGAGTCTGCTCATATCAAACGTAAAAAACTGTCAAACTTTTCTCAGACTGTATCAAACCTTTGATTAACTGCGAGCAAAGGCAAAACACATTACATCTTTATATCACTTTAAACCTGTATAACATCTGAGAATACACCTGTTCAAACAGATACAATTGAGACAGATGTTTGTCGTTCTACATTTACGTTATTATTCAAATTTTATGTGTGGTCAAGATCGAAGAACTTCATTGCCTTTGTGCAAACACAACCAAATTTCAATTGTGCCACCTCAAATTGTGCTTTGTATTAAGATTCACACAAATTTACCAGTAATAAATAGGTGGGAATAAGTTCTGGGAATAAAATCTTTGCAAAAAATGACAGAAAAGTACAAAAACAAATAATATAAAGCATAAAAATACAATTAACTATGAAATACAAGGTGCAAAAGCATTCAGCAGGAAACAGTATAAGGTGCTGTGTGACAGATATGGAGTGATGGTGATTTGGGGATGCTGATGATGTGTGGTTAGTGGCGAAATATTGCTCATATTCAGTGTTTAAAATGACATGTGATAAGATATTGCACAGTACATCAGTCTTGTCAGACTGAAGAGATGTCTGAGCTCAACAACTTTGGGGAAAAAAGCTGTTTTTCACACAGTTCATTAAAGAAATTGGAGCTTTTAAATGGTTTTTGTTGACATATGTAAATTGGCCACCTTTTTAATGGATTCAAGGCTCCCCAATTAGGGGTTGTGACAATGAATCATCTGTCAAACCGAGCAATGCCCAACTCAGCATTAGAAACTCATTGAATGAACTGCATATTTAATTTGGCATAGACTTTTACAACAGATGCCCTTCTTGACACGACCGTCATCATTTATCTGAGCTTAGGACCGACAATTGGGAATGCACTTGCTTGCTTGTCCCCAGTGGCTGGGCAGCAACCTGGATTTAAGTGTCTTGCCCAAGAACGCTTCGATATACGTACAGGAGGAGCTGGGGATTGAACCGGAAACGCTGCAATCAGTAAACGACCCGTTCTACCTCCTGAGCAGCCAGATTAAAGCATTACAATTTAACACAGTAAAGTTAGAAGAAGTATGAGATTTTGAACATTCTTGTAGTTTTATTCGACCAAATCAGAGGTGGTGATTTTTGGAACAGTGGAAAAACAGACCAAGGTGGTTCTGGTGAGTTTTATTTTGTTTCTGTCGAGCTTGAATGAAATATGTTTTACAATAATTTGTGAGGTAAAATTACTGCATTTGTCAATATAGTCTGGCAGGCCGACGCACCCTTTACTTTCAGTCTGAGATGCTGGGGCTCAAGTATGACATCTAGTGGCAGTGAATGTTATGTATAGAACCTTTAACCATTGTAGAAAAAAAAAAGTCTCAGAACAAGGCTGCAATAGAGGAAAGCAGCCACAAAATATCTGCAAATCATTCACCAAACCTTGTTACAACAGAGGGCTATAAGGGAAAAAGCTGTATTATATGTGTACATTGAGCAAGGAGTTGTTTTTTCGTTTCATCCCAGGGTGACTTTGGTGGCCCTCTGAGCTGCAAAGTTAACAACCATTGGTATGTCCATGGGATAGCCAGCTTTGTCTCTGGTATGGGATGCAATGCGCCCCAGAAGCCCACTGTGTTCACCCGCGTCTCTGCCTACATCACATGGATGAATGAGGTCAGAAAAACTAAGGGAAAAGATCTCACTTAAGACTCACTTAATATATGAATTGAATTCACTTTTAACAGCAAGTTATTTTAAAATAGTGTAGTTCAGCAAGTCGGTTAATTTGAAATATAAAAAAAGGGATAGTTTGGATTTTTTAAGTGGGGTCTTATGAGGTATACAGTCAGTGTATTACCTACAGTAGATGGTGGTTTACATGCCTCTCAATTTGTAGAAAGCTAATAAATGAACTGTGTGGACAGGATCAGCAACAAAACATTTTAGCTGCCTAAAAAAGAACAATTTTAAAAAATTGCATTTTACCTTTACATTACAATTACATTTTCATTGCTTTACTTTGCTATTAGATAGACTTTTTTGACAAGAAACTGCTGTTTGACTTTCCTGAAACTGCAGAAACACAGGAGTTGTTGGACTACCACAGCAGTCTGCAGTAGTACATTAGCTTCTTACCAGTACTCCTGCTGCTTCTCTCCAATTGGGGTGTGCAGAACGCCATCTACAGGAAAGACGCTGATTATGGATAACCCCACGTCAAAAAGTCTGAGCTATTGCTTTAATGTGCAGTTGATAATATACTGAATATATGTATGTTTGCTCTTCCAGGTCATGAGCAGTCCTTGAACTGGATTATTTTATTGCTACAGAAGCTTCCCTGAATTGAGCTTGCTCTCCATCTGGTGAAACTTACAAATAAACATGTTCAAAGTCAATATGTGCGTTTTCAACTATTTTTAACTGCCTGATGTTTGTATTTCTCAGTGTTGACCGCTTTTGAAGTCATCTTTTAATATTTCTCTGCAGTGACATTTCAGATTATTACACTGATGCATAGATTGTGCACCAGCATCAAGACAAACCCTGAGATTCAGACATACAGCTGACAAACCTCTGTCTCATCAGGCCTCCTAAAACTTCACATTTGCCTTTTTCTCATTCAGAGGCATGTGAGCATTGTCAGCACTAGGCAAAGTTAACTTGGTGACAGAAATGGGACAAATACAGAGATAGCAGCAGACGGTGCACTGAGGGGACGTACCGGGGACATGAGGGTACACTTTTGTTTTTTTTTTGACATAATGCAAATTTGATCTGATTCTTCTTAGTCCTGACAGCCAGCAGTCCTGAAGAAATGCTGACATTCATTTTGCAGCCTTTTGTCTTTTGGTTGACTTGCCATTTAGTATTATTCCTGTTATTTTTTTCCAAATTAAACTCTTGTTCTCTTTTCACTTTTTGGTCAGATAAAACTGGTTGGAATAGTGTTTAATAAACAGAAGGTTTGTGTTACCCTTTCTGTGGCCTCTCTGGAGGTTTCGTGACATTTTAGGAGGAAACGGCTGCAGCAAGCACGGAGGCACTAATGGAGGGTACGTTAGATGCATGATAAGTCTATCTATGATGGGAACCACACACACGGTGCAGCTGTGCTATAATCAGAATGGAAACAGCTCTGACATATAGATACATGTGGAGAATAAACTCACTGCACTTGGTTTGTCTTATGTCCTTTTTTCTCCAGCCTTCTACTTCCCACAGCTTTTGATGTAAAATCTGGTAAATGTCAGTGAACGTTAAGAGCTTATATTACTGAATGTTTCATTTCGACCTTGAAACACTGGCGTTTCCTGCACAAATAAGTTCAAAGTAGGGCCTAAGGGAACGGTAGAGTCGCCATTATTTAAGTGGATGTATAAATCCTCCCAGCTATACATTTGCTAATGTAGGATTGCTGTAGTGGATGTTGAAATTCTTTAGAGCTGAAATAAAGAAATCTCACACTACAAGGTGCTCCACATACTAAATGAACACTCTTCTGTTGCAGTTAAATTTAATCCAAGAAACCATGCAATGAACTTTTGAATGAAAAATCTTGTTTATGCTACAAGTAAGAGTTAACATACCTACTATAATTGTGCAGAAATGTAATTTAAAAGAATAACAAACAAGATAATGCGTGTTAATTAGTGAGCTTTAGCGCTGCTGGATTTTCGTTACATTTGGATAAAGCCAAGGTAGGTTAGAGCTGTTTCCCCTGGTTCCATTCTTTATGCTAAGCTAAGCTAACCAGCTGCTGGGTTCCCACCTACATACAGTATTTACTGCACAGACATTCTGATGTCAGATGAGCATCAGCTTTATTGGCCAAGTACTGTATTTGTACACATACAAGAACTGGACTTTATGGATGTTTTTCATTGAAACAGACAAAACAGCTAACAAGGTCAACAAAGCTTACCAAATGAGGTAAAGAATAGACAGGAATATTAAAGTGGCCATATGAATATTTTTTTTTTTTTTAGCTTTTTCTCTCTCCTTTGATGTGTTAAACAGCTTTTTTTGTTCATGTAACAGGTCTGCAAACTTACAAAGCCCAAAGTCATCGTAAAAGGGGGTAAGTCTTACGGAAAACACTCCTCTTGAACTGTTTGAAATGCCTAATTTGTAATCCAGCTTTTGTTCTGTTACTTGGTGACATCACTGCATAACACATTTGGATAATGTGCAGCTAGTCTGGAATAAAAGTTAAATGGGCTTGGGCCTTAAAGAGACAGGAGCTAAAACGGATATTTCAGACAGAGGGTGAACAGAAATACTGCAGGTATGGCTAGTACGAGAAAATATGTTTTTTGAGCATGAAAGCATTTAAACCTACTCTAGCAGAAACCCAAAATAAAAGTATGAGCTTGAAAATGAGTATAATATGGCCACTTTAAGGTAACAGCACAAGCATGTGAAAAATAGGCGTATTTATAGTACACATAAATATATATAAAAAGTACCAATGAGAGCATAAATAAAATCTTTATTTACAAGTCATGTACTTCATGTTGTAAACAATACAAATAGTGCAAAGAAATATTGAATGGATATACATAGACTGGATGATTAAGACCATGTATGCATGTACACAGGTATATGTAAAGTAAATACAGTGTGCAGGATTTATATTGACAGTGACAGTGCATGATGATATATATACATTCTATATACATATACATCCAACTGTAATGGCCTGTCGTGGCCTGTGGGAATAAACTGTTCTTGTATCTAGTTGTTTTGGTGTATAGTGTTTTGAAGCGCCTACGAGAGGGGAGAAATTGAAACAGGTTGTGTCCAGGGTGTGATGGATCTGCAGTGAGGTTTCCTGCTAGTTTCCTGACTCTGCACATGTATAAATCCTGAGTGGAGGGCAGGTTGGCACCATTGTGGGGGCTTCCTGTCCCGTTTGATGGCTGATCCAAACCAGACTGCACGTCCAAACATGGACATGCAGAGAACAGACTTGAGATTTTTCCGATGATAAACTGTGATATTATCAACAGAATGATTCATTGTGAGGCGGACGTCTGTGGATGCACAAAAACCTTTACAAAGGTCATGTCTGCGTGGCTACCCTGCTGTGATCTTGTTGGAGAAGAACAGATAACAGCGCTCAGATCATACAACATGTCATAGATAACTTGTCAAAGTGTTGCTCAGCAACTGTGGGATGTGTAGTTGGTATGTGCAGCCTGAATAGTTGAGCCACACAGAGCAGCACTGTTAATCATGTCTACATCCTTGAGCCTCAGTAATACTGGCACACAGATGGAAAAGTAAAGCTACTGTACACCACCACACAATACACACTGGGACACACGGAGTTATAATAATACCTCTACTGCACCTCATGAATACTTATTAAAGGCTTCAAGTGGAATACTGTACTGTAGACTTAGGGTTATTACTGCATCAGCTAAAACACTGATCTTAATCTACCAATGCTGTATATACATTCAACAACTTTCAACTTTTAACACCCCAGTAGGAGCGATCACAAAATGCTGCAAAAGTCCCCTCTTTGATACCCCCATTGTAGATAAAACATGATAAAGTTTCCTCTAGTGTAGGGGCTCCCAAACCTTTTCATATCAAAGAGCCCCACAGTATATGCACATTTAAAAAATTCCATCTGAGTATTCTTTTTATTTTTAGGTTTGAAGATAATAAAGTCTTCATAGTCAATCAAAGATCAAACTCTGATTCATTTAAATTACAGAAAACAACCAATCATATTTCTTCCCTTGTTCCAACTTCCAAAAAATGTGATGAAAGTTAAAATATGCTATTCCTCCTTTTGCTGGAGAGCCTCTACACCACACTCAAGAATTCTTTTTTGATGTAATGTTTCCACCCAGAGCCCACTCTGGGGGATTATACCCAGAACTGTTCTACCTTCCAAGCGTTCCATCTAGAGCCCACGCAGAGGGATCTAAGACCAGAGCAGAGATCCAAGGAGCAGCACACTCTGGTCCACCTAATATTGTATGTATACATGAAATGATGGTAAAGATATCAACTATGGCAGAACACAAGTAAAATGAACTGATTACAGATACACGTACATTGAAAAATATGTACCATTGAAACATGGGTAAATATTTGAATATTTGAAGGTGACAGTCTTTTAACACACATTCAATAAACAATCTTTCTTCTACAAAGGGGTCCTTGGATGAAAAGCACCCTTATTTCTAAAGTTCTGTCAGAAAGGTGACAGTCGATATGCATGCATTCATCTTTGAAGCTGATTATATGTTGAAGGTAAAGATCAGTAGGATTTGTCTGAGCTGTCATAAAGCACCAGAATGTCCCAGGACATCAAATACAGACGTTTTGGGCTGGTAAAGTATCTGAAGCACAAAACATTGAGGAAAATACAGGCAGAGGAGAGGGTCTCTGCAGATACAAGGACCACCACATACTTTAGTGGGTCACTCACTCACTCCTGACTGTAGTTTTTTAAAAAATAAACTTTATTTAGATTATACAAAACAAGATGGGAACCAAACATAAAAAAGCAGAAGCCAAAAATCAAATGGTGAAAACGATACTGCAGCAAAGCTGAATACAAACAGCATACAGCAGATGAGTCATTCTGATCCTATAACTCCAGACCTCCACATTCAGCCCCTGGCTACCTGTTGTGTCTGGAATTAAATTTAAAAGTGATTCTGGGCCAGTCAAGCCTCACAGTACATCTCAGACATGTTGTCAGTTTATAACCACAGTAGATCTCTCCGGTCACAAGGTGGAAATCTCCTCCCTGTGCCAAGAGCTCGTTCAAAGTCCGGTGAGATGGCTTTCAGTATTTGCCTGCTGATGTAAGACTTGCTCCAACACTGGTTTCTTCCAAACTAATTTTTTAAAATAAACACTCTGCAAGTATACAGTTTGCTTGCATCTATGTGAGGACGTATATGTATTTTTATGTACATATGCACATGTATGTGCTTGTTTATTTTCACATTTTGCTGTTTTATGTCATCTTATGTAAAAAAAAAACTGCTTATGTTTGAGATTGTGCTGTACAAATACATTTTTAATTTGAATTTTGAATGTGAAAATAAGAAAGAGATATATGAAAATAAAAACAAGAAACAAAGAAACAAAAACAGAAAGTACAACAGAGAAAAGTAAGAATGGACCAAGAAACTAGATGTTTACAGTTTTTTAATGTTTCTTTTAATTTCCCCTTAAATTTTAGTGACTTAAAGTAGTTGGCAAAACTCTATACATACATCTGTGTAAGAGGGAGACATACCTGACTGTATATAGAGGCCAACACGCGTGGAAAAAATGTATTCAGTCGCTGAGTCAGCTATTCCATGTATGAATCCCCCTTATGTCCACTGTGTTGATAACTGTGAGACAGACACAGGTGGACATTTGCTGTTATTGAACAAGTCTCACACATACACACTAACACACACACACTATCAGCAGCGGGGGCCCTCAGGATATAAAAGAGTGGTGGGTAGACGTGTGGAGTGCAGAAAGTTTCAGGAGACTGCAGACATGCTCAGGTTTCTTGTGTTGACCTCTCTCGCAGCCCTCGGTAAGAACTGTGTGATTCTTCCTCTCTTTTGACATTCTGCGCACATGCAAGACTCCTAACACACTCGAACGCCCGATGTCTGACCGTAATGCTCCCTGTGTCTCTGCTTCGTTCAGTGCTGGCTGAGCTGGAGCCCCAGCCCAGGTACCTGGAAGATGACAGTGTCAGAGGGGAGAGTTGTGGGAGGTGAGGTGGCCAGACCCAACTCCTGGCCCTGGCAGGTACGGTAGGCTTTGTTTGGCTCAACAACAACGGTGCAGAAGTGCTCATTTTTAACTTAAAGCTACTAGAAGGAACTTTCATTATGTGTTAATTTTGAAAGCCCCTGTGGACAAAAGTGGTATATCCACAAAATATAATGTCAAAAATAAAATTATCTAAATAAAAATCTCCTCCTGCTTCGTTGTAACTGTACTCACTGCACATTTGCCTGGGAAAATGTAAACACAAGATAGGTTTCAACTGATTACAAAGAGAAGACATTAGAGTACATATAAATATCCATCCTATGGATAATTACCAGTGAGGTCACCTGTCAAACAATATTTATCGTTTCAATATTCTCATAGCTTTTATATTCATTGTATAGCAATATTTTGATTTTTATCTGCATGTTCATTAAATTGACAACAACTGTTGTATATATTCGACCATACAGCACTATTTATATTCAAATCTATATTTAACTATTACACTGTGCAGATTCTCTTAGATCTACTCTGCTGCTCATATTCTTACTGTTTTATAATTCATTTTACATCAATATTTATAGTTTCTTTATCTATTCTCCCAACTTTTCAAAATAACTGTTGCACAGCTCATAGTTGTGCACTTTTCTGAACTGTGTGTTTTACTCTGCACACTGCTCTCATTAAACTGCTCTATCTATTTACTTATTCTCCTACATTGTTTGCTGTATGTTTACGTACAGGTGCGCACACTGCACTTCAAATGCCAGTCATCAAAGCCCTCGTAGTTCTGCTGTCATCTGTTATTGTACTTTTACTGTCTGTATGATGTCTGTATATAAGCTGTATTTTTGTATATTTCTATGTCAGCACCTCGGGCTGTAAGAAACAACATTTTATTCCTACATTCTATATGTAGAGTTAGAAAAAAACTGAGCCAACATGCACAATAGCAGCACCCTGACTCTGTTTGACCTGAATGCAACAGAACATTAATTACCATAATTGGTAAATACTATTTCATACCAAAATGCACTGTAATAAGAAAAAGTCGGGAAAACTTGTTGACTTTTGACTCAAAGTCAGACTATTAAGTTCTGAAATAACCTATAATCTTGTTGAGCTCATTTACTTTTCCTCTTCAGATAAGCTTGGATCTCTTAGTTTTAGAGACCCCCCAAAATTGTATTTCAAGTGAGCTGTAAACCTGATTTGTCATTATTTGTGTGCTTGAAAATTAAATGGTTGCAGCTGAAAATATTCACCATTATTCATTTTCATTTCAGTGAGTTTACACAACAATTTTTGAAATACAACTTAGGGTTACTAAAGGGTTCCTAAAACTCAAAGATTCAATTTTATCCAAAGAAGAAAAGTAAAATATCTCAACAAAAAGCATTATTATTTGATAAAACATTTACAAAAACTAAGAGTTCGAGCTGGGCACTCAAAACTCAAAAATCTATTGAAGTTATTTGTCTTTTTCTTAACTTTTTAATTTTTGGAGTGTGACTGCTGTGAAAATGCTCTATTGTAAGTACAGCACTTTAGTAAATGTCTGTCGTATCTTTCCACCTCTTCTCTAGAGCCACTTATGACACATTTATTGAAACTCTTAAAATGTAAAATAAGTCAGTGCAACACGTCGGCCTGTTCTGCATACACAACTATAAAGTTAAAAAAAGGCACGTTTACAGGTAAGAGTGTTCTTGTGATGCCTTTAAGGATCTGTCAGTGTCAGGATTGCTGCCAAGAAGCATTTGGCAAAAAGGTGAGTGCTTCGTTTTTTTTGTTTTTTTTTTGTAGTTGTAATGCTCTCTGCTGTGGTTTCATCAGATCTCTCTTCAGTACCAATCTGGCAGCAACTTCTACCACACCTGTGGAGGAACCCTGATCAGGAGACGATGGGTCATGACCGCTGCTCACTGTGTCGACCGGTAGGAGATTCATTAATCACAGAAGAGCTGCTGAGCCTAAAATGAACAGAGATATGGATGAAGTAGCAGGATACGTGTTCTGACAGAGTTGAATATTTACATAAATGTATTTCATTACTTGTTTCCTGGTGGGTCAAGTGCATAGCCAAGATATCTCAGGTTTAGGTTTGACAGGGAACGTTTCAATCCAGCATTAAGTATTAAATAAAATCCACAATTGCCTTGTCTCACTGGTTAGGACTAACTGCCAGGCAGGGAATGTGTGAGTGGAAAAATGAAAATCTTCATGTTGTTGTACGTCCACAGTTCCAGGACTTGGCGTGTTGTTCTTGGAGATCATAACATCAACTCCCATGAGGGCAGAGAGCAGTACATCGAGCGTGAGCCGCGTCTACATCCACCCCAACTGGAACCCCAGCAACGTGGCTGGAGGGTTAGTGATTACTGCTCATGCTTTGACCCACTTCTGAACACAGAAGTTGGATGAATATGTACACAGCATATTAGAAAACAGAATGCATTTAGTTATTTGCAAACATAGTAATGATATGAAAAATGCCAAAAGGCCAAAATTCTAAATAATAAAATAATAAAAACTAACTGATATTCTCACTAGACGTTGAACACAGTCTGAAAAAATCCAATCATACTGCATAAGACACATAAAGCTGAAACAGGAACTTTAAAATGCCTCTTTGAAGATTTGATGCTTTGCTCTATTTTAAAAACTTTTGAATGAAATATTTTTTGGCTTTGGACTGAAAAATTAAAGAAATCACCTTCAGCTTTAACAAACTTTAAAGACAATAATGAGCAAATTGAATGAAAAATAATAATAATAATAAACTCCCATTTAAAAAGACAAACAGCACTCCACTCTTAAATAAAACTAATATTATGGGCTTTTATGAGTGCAGGAAAAAGATTTATTACTCACTGACTTTAGGGCATGTTGTTGTGATCCTCAGGTGGGACATTGCTCTCCTACTTCTGTCCTCTGATGCTTCTCTCAACAACTACGTCCAGCTCGGCGCCCTGCCTCCCTCTGGCCAGGTCCTGCCTCACAACAACCCCTGCTACATCACCGGATGGGGTCGCACCCAGAGTGAGTCTGACAGAATTAACATTTGCTGGATAAAAGCCAGTATAGATTGCAGTATTCAAATACAGTAAGAAAGTAATCTGTAAGTAACTTAACATTTTAAAGAGATGTTAGTGTTTGATGCTGCTGTTACAGGCTTTATCACAGTTGTTTGATGATTTTTCTTGTGCCACAGCTGGAGGTCAGCTGTCTGCTCAGCTGAAGCAGGCCTACCTGCCCGTTGTTGACCACAAAACCTGCTCCAGCTACGGATGGTGGGGTAGCACCGTGAAGACCTCCATGGTCTGTGCTGGTGGTGGCAGCGAGTCTGGTTGCCAGGTGAGCATCTGAGGTCTTAAAAAGGACTGTGTGTGCCCTCACATTTAATATTTAGACTTAAAGAGTGCTCCACTGATTTAGTATTGTACCTCTATGTTGTTTTTAAAAAGATAGGATCTTTTTTATTTCACATCTTCTTCCTTGTCAAAAACTGGTGCCTACATAGCCCACGATGCAACTCTATCTCAGTCAGACACTGAGGTGGAGGTGTGATGCCACATTAATGTAACTTTTAGATTCAAGTCTCAGTTTTGAAAATGTTTTAAAATTTGTTAAGAATGACTTTATTAATGGTTGGTTCATATTTACAAAAGGTTTATAAAACTGTTAGAAGAAAAAACTTTTGGGTTGCCAGGTTGTGACTAATCCTGCTGATTGACTGACCACTTACTTTGTAGAAAAGAGCTGCGGAGAATTTGGGCCAAGTCACATTTACAACTTGTTAAGCACTGTAATGGTTAACTTACATTTATAGCTGCATTATTACAAAATGGAAAGGATAATCACTGGCCTAAGCAACATTTCTAAGCTGCCTAACCAATTTGTTCTTGTTGAAGATGTGTTAGATACCATATTTTTGGTGTCAGTGGGCAAAACTTCCATAATAGCCTCCATTTTATAATTCAAGTTGTCTGGTGGAAAAAAATGGACTTCTACACCTCCTCTTGGCTCTGCTTTCAGGCTTTAGAAAATCTAGCCTGTGATAAGAGACTTTGATAAATCACAGAAAGTGATTCTGTTGATAGTTGAGTCTCATTCCCAGGTAATCAAACAGAAACTTTGGGATTGTGGCTCAGAACCCAAAGTGTCAGTATTTGACTACCTGGGAATGAGATTCAACAATCAACTATCTTTCTCCAAATCGATTACTGCTCCTTTAATGACTTACACTGAACTCAGTTTCTCCAATTGTCTCCCAAAGCACGGTGTCACCCTGCGATAAGGACAGCAGGAACAATGTTTGGGTGTAAGCCGACTGGAGGAAGCAATGAACAGAACTTGTCAGGACCAAGTCCCCCTCCACCATGACAAAGTGAAATTGAACATCTCCCACTGAGCTGAGGGCTGACCCCTTCCTGTCAAAGGAGATATTTTGGAGGACACAGGCAGGATTACTTGCTGCATCAGCAGGGGCATAAGTCAGATACAATGATCCGGGCTATTGCTTAAGCTGCACAAAGTGTCAAAGTCTTGCAACTTCATGTTTTGAACAAACTTTCTTGAGGCTGTCTGAGATGAGAAGTGGGTATGAGAGGGAAACAGGAATGAGTTAAGGCATTGTAAAATGGGCCATTTGCTGCAAACTATGAATTTTTGGCTCTGAGGTTTGTCTTGTGATGTGTTTTCTCTGAATCCAGGGTGACTCCGGCGGCCCCCTGAACTGCAGCGTCAACGGCCAGTGGGTTGTCCATGGTGTGACCAGCTTTGTGTCCTCCTCTGGCTGCAATGCCTACAGGAAGCCCACCGTCTTTACCCGCGTCTCTGCCTACATCAGCTGGATGAACGGCGTCAGTATCATACACTTACCCACATGAGAATCACATAAAACAGTTCAATATATCTTGTAATCTTTCCCTTACATTCAGTCATCCTCTGTTGCGATCTTCTTGAGGATAATCACTAATGATTTATTTGTCCTTGCTTTACCAGATCATGGGCTGACAAGGATGATCTCCATGGAGACGAGAGAACACTAAATCCATCTCAGTTTCTGCACAACTCCATCAGAATAAAATGTCATATTATGTGCATTCAACTTGCTTCATTGTTTGTGTTGTATTTTGTGTGGGAGACAAAAGGCATTTGTCATCTTGATTTATATGAAGTCTTAAGAAAGTGGAGCTGAAATGTAATTTAGGTACAAGAGTCGCTCTGCAAATATATAATAAAGTAGATCTTGTCAGACAGCAGAGATAATGAGAAATTTTTCATGTCAGAATTTGCCTGCAATGACCTTCAGATACTAAATTAATACAGTAAAGCAGCTGTCACAAATAAGGATAATTAAATTTTAGTGGACTTTCTGTAACACTGCTTTTTATTGGGAAGGGTAAACAAAAGGATGTGATTAGACTGTGATCCAGGGTTCCCGAGAGTCTGAAATGAGCTGACTTCAAGTGATTAAGAGGCTCTAAAACAGTTAAGAAAAGCACATTACCCTACTACCAGTTAAGTAGTTGTAAGTAGTAGTTTAATGTATAATATGGAGTCGCCTGGGCCCAGTTTTTCAAGCTCCAGGTCGCTTATCAGGGTGTCCCATTTCTTCAACATGTCTAAAATGACTGTACTTGTATTTTAAGCTGTTTTGTGAATAAACTTAGACTGAATGGAATTGAACTGAATGGAAAAGGCTTTAAAGGTAAGTTTAACACTAACTCAAATTAAGACTAATTAGACAAAATTGAAGATGATTCTGTATTAGGGAGAAATTTTAGGTAACAAACTCAGCACCCACTTACAATGTCAACTGCATAAAAAGATAAAACTCCAGCAACACTTGCAGCATGTTTTGTTTTATTTTATTCTTATTTCTGGCACTGGCCGTCATCAGGGCCATCATGAAACACATTACAAACAAGATTTAAATTGGCTGTGAAGCAGACAAAAAAAAAAAACAAGAAAGAAAAAAACAACAACAAAAAAACAAAAACAAACAAACAAACAAACAAAAAACAAACAGAAAAGACAACCAGTCATACACATCTGTACACATGTCACCCAATAGGGCACATCTGAATATGGGTTGGGCAAAATGCCATGTGGCTTCAAGCCAATCAGTCCAATTGGAGACATGGATGATACCATATTTGGTCCATAAACTGGGGCATGTTCTATCTGAATAACTGTGTACACCAAATTGCAGCTCCAGTGCAGCAGCCTGTATTAAAAATCCAATGCAGCACAGGGTGTACAATGTACCACTGTATCTGTTTGAATAAATGTTTTGGTACATTTTTTTTAGGATCCTGCAAAAGTGCAACCGAAGGGTGGTATAAAGTTTGTACAGGAAAGACTGTGAAGAATCCATGTGTCTGTCTGATATTCAATTGCATACTTTAATAATACTTTAATTTACAGACTTTTATACAATGTCATATGGAGACTAAAAAGAGTAGGAAGATACATCATAAAAGAATAAATGGATCAAAAACAAGATAATAAAAAACATAAATAACCCACTACAAAACCTCATAAATGAGGGATATTTAGGAGCCTCCATAAAAACTCATGAATTGAAAAGTCCTGATTCATGCCTAAAAGCGACAATATAACAAAATAATAAACTGATGAGTCCATTTCAGTATCTGTATACCCAGGTTTTGTGCGGATATAAACAATAAACAGGGTTAATTCATTTTTACAAATGTGAATTAAGTCACATTAAGTCATTGAAAATCAAGGTTTGTACAGCAGTAATATTTCAGTCTTCATGCAAATATACACATAATAATATTTTAATAATATTCCAGTATAACACCCCAGTGCAGTGCTTCTGTGATTTTCACAGCAAAAGAAAATGACTGAAATCATTACCATGTTTTGCTGTGTAGTCACTTCTATGTCCTCTCCTTTGCATGTTTGTTTACCCCACTTTCAGAGAGAAGCTGAGGTTGAGACGAGGTGAGGTGAAATTTATTGTATGAACAGTCTGCAGTTGTAATTTCACAACCACAGTGCACGGGGTGGTTAGGCGACTTGATGAATATGTCACCTATGTTGATGGGCTGAATCCATAATTGTTTTCATTAGCCAATTTATGGGGCGACATTTGTTTTATTTTGCTAATGTAATGGTCTGCAGAGTGACAGTCGCTGCTCTCATCCACATCTCACTCCCATCAACAGAACTCATATCATATGTTCAGGCCTGGGCGACTATTGAACAAATTAAGTTTCAGGCAGATTTGTCAACCTGCTTAGAGGAGCACATTGAAGTCTAAAACATGTCATTTCCTGTTGCCAGTCGGTGGTGCTATGACTATTGTAGAATACTGTCATGTAGATGTTTTCAGGGCGGGAGTGTTATCAAACATGTGGAGTTTGGTGCAGATCGGATCATTTATACTAAAGTTATAACAATTTCATGTTTCATGGTGAGACATCAGAATTCTACACCACGCCACAGCCAGACCATCCAACCTTGGTCGTAGAAAGGTCGGGCGCCCAACAGCCACCAGCAGGCCCCAGGAGGTGCAGGCTGAGCTGTGACGGTGGCAGCGAGGTCAGACGCACAACATGCTACCAGGGCTGCACAAGGGGCGTGACCAAGCCATTTGGCCACTCCCATCAAGAAAACTCATATCATATGTTCAGGCCTGGATAACTACTGAATATGTGAAGTTTCAGGAAGATTTGACCAAGTAAACAGAAGTTAATGCAACTTCCTGTGTTTTGGCAAAACATTGACCTTCGCTTTGCTGTCATGGCAACGCCGTTTGACAATACGTCAAGATCTTCACAATATAGCATTATAATGGTCTTAAGGCCTTTCTGACCAGATTTGAGTTGGATATTGCCAACCTGTTAGGAGGAGGATGTTAAAGTCTAAAACATGTAATTTCCTGTTGCCAGTGGGTGGCAATACGACTACTGCGGTATATTGTCATGTAGATGTGTTCAGGGCGAGACTGTTAGTAAACATGTGAAGTTTGGTGCAGATCGGATCAGTTATACTAAAGTTATAGCAATTTCCTGTTTCATGGCGAGACAAACAATGCATACCGCACCATGGCCAAGCCAGCCCCCAAAAACTCGTCGCGGTGAGGTTGGGCGCCCGCCAGATGCCAGCCGGACACAGGAGGCGCCGGCCGAGCCCGCGACCGTCGCGGCGAGGTCGGGCGCCCGCCAGACGCCAGCCGGCACACAGGAGGCGCCAACCGAGCCCGCGACCGTGTTTTTCACTGCACATCACCTCAGAAAATATTGAGCTCTGCAAGTAGCATCTTACTGTTTTGTTGCCACTGATGTTAGCAGGTTTAATGAAAACTTCAGACACTTCTGAAGTCACCACAAGCTCTTGTCCTTGGTTCAAGTATTATTTTTATTTCATTAAAAAATGAATATCTTGTCCAGTCCTTTTCATCCCACTAGAGGGAGCTTGTGTACCACCACAGTGTGAGAAACTGGTCTCTAAAACACATGCATGTTCCTCAGTATGAGGGTGAAGAGGTGTGAGTCCTTGATGAGAACATGTCATGTTTAAAGTTGACTAGTTTTGTTGTAATATGATGAAACAGATGTTCTGCTGCACTCTGTCATGTTAAACAAGTAGACCTGTTACTGGTGAGAAAGAGAACAAACACAGTTTGATGTAAATGTTAATGAGACATGAACATGGAGTTTGTTTTGTTTTGTTAACTCAGGACAACATGTAAAGGTTTACTGAGTACATTTCACTTTCTGTTAAACTGCTTTACTGTCAACTTTATGTGTGTTTTTAATTTATATTCACCAGCATTATAAGTTATTGTGAAACACTTTTAGTACTTTGTAACTGTGGTCATTATTTGTGTGAATTTGAAGACAAAAAGTGTTTTCTTTTGCAGATGGTCTGTTTCTTAAGGTTGTTTTCTTGTCTTCTTGTTTTCACATTTTCTTTTTTTTTTTTATCACTCCCAGTTTAAGATGGTTTGTGGTGACAAGGAAAATGTTTTTAAAAGTAGCTTTAAGTTCATATATAAGCTCGAATTCTGCCAACTTTAAGTGTCTGAGGCCTGATTTTTTTTTTTTAAGCATTTTTTAAATATGTGATTGTATGTAAATAAAAGGAAAAACTGATTATTTTGGAGCTCAATAAAACAAAACCTGCAGTTAGGTTTAAGTTTTTGCCTCTTTGTTTACACATACAGCAGCAGGTCATCACATTCCTGTTTTTATGTTCATTCTTTGTCTTTTTTATGTGAAGAACTTAGTGCATTGATGAAATCAATACGTGGATGTGCCAGAATTTTCTACAACTAAACACTGACAAAACTGAGATGGTTGTTTTTGGCCCCAAAGATCAAAACTCAGTGCTCACTTTGAATCCATGACACTAAAACCTACAAATCAAGCCTGAAATCTTGGTGTAGTTCTGGACTCAGACCTAAATTTCAATAGTCACATAAAGACAATAACTAAATCAGCCTGCTAACATCTTAAAAACATCATGAATTAAAGGATTTCTGTCTAAAGAAGATACAGAAAAACTTGTTCATGCTTTCATTTTCAGCAGGCTGGACTATTGTAATGGTGTCTTCACAGGTCTGAGTAAAAAAATCTATCAATAATTCACTGCACTGGCCTCCTGTGTGTCAAAGGAGAGACTTTAAAATCTTGTTACTTGTCTATAAAGCACTAAACAGTCTCGGGCCTGAATACATCTCTGATTTACTTGCATGTTATGAAGCATCCAGACCCCTCAGATTATCTGGAGCAGGTTTACTCAGTGTTCCCAGGATCAAAACCAAACAAGGTGAAGCAGCCTTTAGTTTCTCTGCTCCTCACCTGTGGAACAAACTTCCTGAATATCTGAGCTCAGCTGAAACCGTCAACTCATTTAAATCAGGGCTAAAAACACTACTGTTTACTGCAGCTTACCAGTGAAGCACATATGTGACTTATTGTTAGAATAATCTGTAGCCATTGTTTTTATATTTGTTTGCTGACCTGAATCTTAACTATGGCAACAAGTTAGTGAAGCCAGGCCTCTCTAATCTAATCACACCATCAGATAGCACTCAGAAGTCCCTCTCCCCCTGTTCTAGCTGGACTCTGTTCCATTAACAATTATAATTGTGATGGGTTTCCTTTTATTAATCTGTCTAAAAACCTGAAACATGTTCCTGAAGTTTTCTATCCACATTCTGAGCTAAATTAATATCTGGGTAGTAAACTTACTGTACAACTCCTGATATTAACTGAGACAATGTCATAGAGAGCTAAAGTAGAATTGAAACCTCTGTGTTTTGTTCCAGAGGTAAGAAAACGTAAATAAAACATTTGTTGTCACAGAAACTATTAAAAATTGCCCGGATTGTAGAGGCAAAAGACAACACAACATTAAAACAGGTTAAAAGCACAATTTTATTATTTACACATGTAGAAAAAATCAGAGTGATGATCTAATGCTGGGGAGGGGGAATGGTCAGTCCTTTGGTTTCAAAGGGGCAGGGGAATGTCAGTCTTTTTACTCACCAAGGGGGAGGAGGAGAGCAGGCCGAGGTCCACTTTTGCCGCAAGTAGCCGTTACTTGATGGCTGGCCTCAGGCTGCTGACATGAACTAGGCCGGCATTACTCTCCGGGCTTTCTGGAAGTTCAACTCGGCCTGAAGGTTGCGGCGTGCCGGGGAGACCTCGGTCTGCAGATTAAAAGCACAGAGAGGATGAGAGAGAAAGCAGCGTTTGCAGCCTGCAGCTTAAATACCCCAGGGAGTGTGGCACCTGAATCACACCTGTCCTCAGTCAGTAATTGTCCCACAAATGCAGTCCCTCCACCCACACACACAAACCACACCCAATCAGTGCCACTACAACACAGGTGAGGTAAGATGAAGGTGCTGGTCCGGTCGACCCTGTTACACTCTGTGAAAAGAACATTCCTGCTGTCTATAAAGTGACCAGAATGCCTGCATGGCAACTGGAATAAACATGCCGTCCATCAAATTATCTTCTTTAAGAATTTTGCTCTCAGACCTGAAATCAGAGGTCATAGCAACATCCTCAAAGCACACACACAACAAACACAAAGACACACAAACAAAAGTTAAAGGGACAGTTCACCCTAAAATTAAAAATACATTTTCTCTTTAAGATAACTGCAAAAAGGTAAACTTGATTTTTACAGCACTGCCTTGAGGACGAGTGTCATTTTGTTGCCTGAGTAGTGGCTGGAATTTGCGACCTACCTGCCAATTTTGGTGAGTTTTCGTCTCACAGTTTTTGCTGCACAAACACTTTTAGCTGAGAAAAACATTAATAAGAAGACTAGAAAAACTAAGCTTAGGCCACTTGTAGAGAGGCAGACTACACTGAAGTGTGTCCAGGGCTGCTACCACAACTCACCACAGGTGCAATACAGCAAACCTCAAAGCAAAAATGGTGCAATCCAGATTGTGTCCCAATGCATTTACTCACATGCATGAAGTGAAGGGACCTAAACAAAGGTGCCTTGCCTCCTAACAATATGGTCCTTTTTTCTGAAAGACAAAGAACTTATGCAAAATAATCAGAAGACAAATAAATATCACAGTTGGTTTAAAAGGAATCCAAAATATCTCAAAACAACTCAGGGAAAATGGATCATAAGAACTCACAATGAGGGCAAAATGTGTCAAAATTAACCAACTGAAACAAAACAAACCATAAGACTACACTAAGCACTACGGGACAAAACAAAGGACAAATTAAAGGGGCAAAAGAGGTAACAAATGGCAAAATAAACCACCAAAGCGGCTAATAAACCACAAAACAAAGGAGCGAAATAGGGCAAAACAGCAGTGGCTTTACAGCAGGTGAACCAGAAAAGGGGGAAAACCCAAATTAGACAGGCTTAACATAATGTATACCTCAATAAATTCTATGGAGTTGCACAGCACTGTAATTATTATTATTATAGTAATAATCAAGTACAGGAACTGTTATTACAGTAATAATCAGCATGCTGCATTTTTTAAATCACAACACTAACTCACCTACTGTAAAAGGCATTACTGTATTAATTTTAATACTATAAATCAATAACTATAGAATAATTATATACTGTAAAATCCTGAAAACAATCCTGAAATCTGACAGCTCTGATCAGATGGACCAGAGATCAACCAGGAAGTGAAAATGCAAGCAGCATTGTACGGGCCCTCACACCCCCGTGGCTGTCGGGGTCTTTAAAGGGCGTAACCAAGCCATCTGGCCACGCCCATCGACAAATCTCAAATCGTATGTTCAGGCCAGGACCACTATTGAACATGTGAAGGTTCAGGGAGATTCGACCAAGTAAACGGAAGTTAATGCAACTTCCTGTGTTTTGGCGAAACATCGACCTTTGCCGTATCGTCATGGCAACGCCGTCTGACGATATGTCTGGATCTTCACAAAATGGAATTAACATGGTCTTAAGGCCTTTGTGACCAGATATGAGTTGGATATGGTCAACCTGCTTGGAGGAGCACCTCAAAATGTAAAACATGACACTTCCTGTTGCCAGAAGGTGGTCCTATAACTATTAGAGAATGCTGTCATGTAGATGTGTTCAGGGCAGAACTATTATCAAAGATGTGAAGTTTGGTGCAGATCGGATCATTTATACTAAAGTTATAGCAACTTCCTGTTTCATGGCGAATCATAAAAAATGCACAAGACACCATGGCCACGCCCCCCCAAAAACTCGTCGCGGCGAGGTCGGGCGCCCGTCAGACGCCAGCCGGACCACAGGAGGCGTCGGCCGAGCCCGCGACCGTCGCGGCGAGGTCAGGCGCCCGTCAGACGCCAGCCGGACCACAGGAGGCGCCGGCCGAGCCCGCGACCGTCGTGGCGAGGTCGGGCGCCCGTCAGACGCCAGCCGGACACAGGAGGCGCCGGCCGAGCCTCGACCGTCGAGGCGGAGGTCAGGTCAGGTCAGGTCAGGTCAGGTCAGGTCAGGTCAGGTCAGGTCTGGTCTGGTCTGGTCTGGTCTGGTCTGGTCTGTTGGTCTGGTCTGGTCTGGTCTGGTCTGGTCTGGTCTGGTCGTGTCGTGTCGAAATCAAAGTTCGCACATTGCATTATAGCCTGTCTACAATCAACATTACATGATAATCTGTAAATAATCTGCATGTTTATCTCTGCTGGGTTGGATTTATTTTGTTAGTCCACAAAATACTGCTGGAGTTTCACAGGAAAACAGTGTTGTAGAATGTCTCAAACAATGAAAGTGAACAACTGCCAAAAAAATACATAAATGGCATCCATACTGCTCATCTGGTGTAATCTAAGTTTCCTAAAGTTCCAACATGCTGTTTGCACATCGTCACACCTCACATACACACCCAGTTCAGACAGTGTGCATGTGCACATGAAGATGGCCCCAAGCTGAAGGATCTACAGTGAGGATTTAGGCTAAAAAACATGGTGTAAAGAACACTTTTTTAAAGTAAACTTGGCATGTTGGGGCTTTATGGGACTTGGATTACACAGACAAGCAGTATGAAGGCATTTCATGTTTTTATTTTATTGTTTTTTTACATTTGAAAACTGGTCACTATTGACTTCAACTGTTTGGGAGATTCTGCAACACCGTTTTCCTGTGAAACTCCAGCAGTGTTTTGTCGACTAAAAAAAAAGAAAAAAAAAACAAAAAACAAAAAAAAAAAAAACTAAACCTGGCCTTCAGTCAGCATGAGGGCAAGTAGATCATGACTGAATTTTCATTTTTGGGTGAACTATCCCTTTAGGACATATACAACACAGAGAGTAACAACTAAACATTAAGTTTAAGAACTGAAAATAAAATTACATAAGGGAAGCTAAAATGTGTAACTATTCAAGTAAAATTCAAAAGTCAAGCAATATACATAAATTAAAGCCAACAGTGCAGTACAGTCTAAAAGTTAAATGATAGTGAGTAAAGTTACAGCAGATATACATTTTTTAAAAATTAATACGTTTTAAATTATTCCTGCTGTCCACATCATTATTTCATGGTCGTCTTCTATAATTACATGAAATATATCAGCTGATATTCTTTGAGCAGCTTATATACATTAACACATTTTTTAATTCCTCAAAAGTGGTTATGACAAGTAATGGAGGAATTATATTTTACTTTGACCCAAATTATATCAGGGCAATGAAACCATAAACTTTAATATTTTTAATAATTATAAATGACTGATTTAAAAATTCAAATAGAACAAAACACACGTATATAATAAACCTGAATTAAGGAATAAGGACTGAGTATACACAGAATGCATTTGAACATAATGACAACCACAATAATAGTAATTATTTTCAGAAATGTTTAATAACCCTGTGTTTCACAGTATTAAAAACAGCCTACCTGTGAGAGCTGCTGACGAAGAGAAGCGACCAGAGTCGGGCTGTTTGTCAGTGACGACAGTCTGCAGCACAGATCAACTGAAAGAATAGAAAATGTAGTTCAGCAGACTGAAAGAATATAAGACAACAGGTCTAAAAAAGATGAATGTGGGTAAATACACCCTTAAAATTTTACACAATCTCAAATATGATCATAAATTTGTGGAAAAATCTTTTTTGCGTTTCAAAAGGTTTATTGTTTACAAGAAAAACTAACAAAACTAAATTCTTGACAGTTTCAAGTTCTCAACATTGTCGGTATCAAAGTCAACAAATAACAGAGAATGTGTTCAAAACTGAACAAAACATAAATAAACCATCACATCATCAAATTAATATTTAGTGGTCCTGCCATTAACACACAGTAGAGCTCTAATCCTGGCTGGCATGTTCCCCACGAGCCTTTCCCACTGTTGAGGGGTAATCTTGTCCCATTCTTCTTGAATTACTGCTTTTAATTCTTCTAAATTCTTTGGCTTACGCTTTGAAACAGACCTTTTGATAATCCACCACAGATTTTCAATGGGGCTCATGTCCGGGGATTGAGCTGGCCACTCTAAGACCTGGATACTGTGCTCCTGCAGCCAAGTTCTCCTGGCCCTGGATGTGTGGCGAGGGGCATTATCTTGTTGAAACATCCAGTTTTGACCTCGACGGAACAGTGCACGTGCAGAAGGGAGCATGTGGGTTTCGAGAATGGCACAATACTTGGCAGAGTTCAATGTGCCATCACAGACAGTGAGATGACCAACACCAGCAGCACTCATGCATTCCCAAACCATGATACGGTCTCCATCATGCTTGACAGTAGGTACTGTACATACTGGAGATAATGCTTCGCCTGGCCTTCTGCGTACACTCACATTAGCAGAGGGAAGATAAAGCTGGAAACTGGACTCATCTGACCACAGAATCTTCTTCCAATTCCTGGCTGTCCAGTTCTTGTGTGCTTGGGCCCAACGACACCGGTCTAATCTCTGTCTCTCATTGATCAGTGGCTTCTTGACAGCCTTGTAGGACCTTAAGCCATGATCTAAAAGTCTGCCACGTACAGTGCGGGTGGAACACTGGAACACTCCTGTGATGTCATTCGGCGGTTTTCCCTGCACATCCTGCAGTGTATCCAACTGCTGAAGGACTGCATCTGCACTTCCTGGCTATCTGGCGGCAGCTGTACCCTTCCTGGCTGAGAATCTGTATCTTCAGGCGTGTTTCCTGCGTTAGGTTCCTTGTTTTAGCCATTTTGTCTCTGAAGAACTTTCAAATGTGCTAGCTTTATATAGACACGAAGCACAGCAACAAAAATTGTGTCTTTTAATAAAAAGCACGACCTTCATTAGTGGATCACTGGTACCAAAATGACACAATACTCAAAATTTCTTATGTATTTTTATGGAACCAATCAATTTTAAGTTTTTAATGGCTTTTTTAGGATTTGTTTAGTATCTTGGCTGTGACTGTACTAAAAGAAATAGCACTTGAAGACCTAAGAGTGATTACCTAAGAGTGATTTTTAATGCATGGGGTGTCCGAAAACTTTTTTCCACTACACATTTTTATTTTTATTTTTATTTTTATTTTTATTTTTATATATATATGTGTGTGTGTGTGTATATGTGTGTATATATATATATATATATATATATATATATATATATATATATATATATATATATATATATATATATATATATATATATATATACATACACACACACACACACATATAGTGAACTTAAAAGTGGTTAACATTTGTAATGGAGGCATAATATTTTACTCTATTGTCCCAAATTAAAGGGCGATGAAACCACAAACTTTAACCAGTGTTTTTAACAACTATGCATTAAAAAATGAAAATAGAGCTAAACATGTATAAATATACATAACATAATATAACATAACATAACATAATAAACCTGAATTAACAAATAAGGATCGACTATAGACAGAATGCACATAATGTGTTTGAAAATACCACCAACCACAAGAACAGTAATTATTTTCAGAAATGTCTCATAACCTTGTGTTTCATAGTATTAAAAATAAACTACCTGTGACAACTGCTGAAAAAGTCAAGAGGCCCAAAAGATTCTGGAGTGATGAACTGAGCCGATCAATTCCATGTTAGTGATGACAGTCTGCAGCACAGATCATCTGAAAGAATAGAAAATGTAGGTCAGTAGACTGGAATGATACAAGAAAACACGTCTAAAAAGATGGATGTGGGTAACTACATTTAAAACTGTGAGAAAAACTGTTGAATGAGGCCTAATCTATGAAAAGACATTTAGATCAGGGTAGTTTTAAGTACTTGTCATTCATTACTTCCCCCTTGCTCAACATTTTGCAAAAATCACTATGATGCACTGATTGTCAGCCAAATATTTCATCATTGTTTTTAAATGGTGCCAGTCAGAGTTCATCTCAGTTCAGAAGTCATTCCCTCACATGGATGCATGAATACACTCCGTCATAAAAATGAACCACCAGAACAACAGCACACGAATAATCACAGCAAATAATCAGGGTGACAATGCAGCTCAGTTCAGTATAAACCAGTGTGCTGACAGGACAATGAAAAAAAAAACATATTCAACAAGAGTAAAGAGAGAGAAAGTCATTTTCAGGGAAGTTCAAAATAAATATTCCCTGAAACTCTTCAGAGTTCAACATAAAAACACAACTTTTCAGGTCTTCAAATTTCGCGAGAGTTGCACAAATCTAGGGTTCCTTTCTAGACTTGACAACAGTTCAGTTCAGTTCATGCTCAAACAGAAAATCAAACACCAAAAGTTTGTGAAAGAAGAAAATAAACGACAAAAAGGGGAAATGAAGACCTGACTTTTGCCAACTCACCTGTCGTGAAGGGAGATTATTGATCGGCTGGATCCGGAGATATTTTGGTCTTTTCGGAGGACAGACTTGGCGTTTTTTCCCACGCCAGAGTTCGGACACAATCACTTCCCGTTTAACCTTCATTATAAAGGAAGATACGCGGGCCGACTACTCGAAAACCGGTAAGTCATTGGCTGTGAGGTTGGACAGGTGACGGGGGTGGGTAGGGTAGGGGGTGGGGTTACAGGCCACAGTGTGGTTGATGGGCTGAATCCATAATTGTTTTTATTAGCTGATTTTTGGGGGGACATTTGCTTTATTTTGCTAATGTGATGGTCTGCAGGGTGACTCTCATCCAGAGGCTCAGCTCATCCACTCAGAGTGTCCTGAGCCTGCAGTCAGACTCTCTGCACTCTTTTCACGCAGTGAATCAAGAATTTAATTCCACCAAACCAGCGTTGGTGTTGGAGAAGTGGACAGATTAACAAAGACGGTTTAGGTGAGTTTTTGAATGAAGTCTCTTTTACTAGGAGTTAACGAGCCAGTTAAGATCGTCTTAGTTTAGTAAAACAAACAAACTGGAATCCAGAAGGTTTGCGGTTATATCTTTCTGTTTAAGAAGGAAACATGTGTGAGAATGTTTAATCTTTTGTCACTTTGTGAGTTTATTTTATTTACTGGGCACAGTGAACGAACGTAGCGTACAGAATATTGTAAATATTGTAATGATGATGTGTTATAATTATGTGAAATGCATTGTTTTTAGTCAGACAACATCAAATTTTATTTGGAGAGGAACCCCAAACCCCACTACATTAAAATCTGTCTTGTTTAACTTGCTTTTTTGGGGGTATCCATACAACCAATGTGTTTAGGATTTTTATAGTTTTAAAGAACAAAGAATTACAAGGTCCACCTACCATAGTTTCACAAAATCCTGTGGGAAACACTGCGTGAGGTCATACTGGGTAGAAACATGCACAAACACAAGGTTAATTATAGTAAAGAACATGGGGCAAATATTTTTCAAAAGAATACTTAGGTTAACGTTTCTGTTTTCTTGCACTGGTGTGCTACTAACTATGACACTGTATCCTTGCCAGGTGAATTCTTCAAGTCTACTTTGAAAAGTACGCTGGATGAAGGTATGTACAGACACTTGTGGGGAATCAGGGAAAATAGGGCAAAAGTTGAATTCTTTCAGTTCGCTAATGGGCCAAACAAAAAGTTGGTATGATTTTGAGTGGCAAGGCTTCAGTTGTCCTGTTTTGTTTTTTGAAGAAATGAGCAGTATGTTCACCTGATGAAGCTGTAAGGGAAAAAGTTATGCCTATCTTGATTATCTGTGTCTTATGCTGAAACTAAGTGCCTAACTAAACTAAGCACAATCCGTATGCTTGACTAAACTGATGCATCCAGTGCAGAGCCCCTTATGAAATGTGAGACCACTTAAACAATGTGTTCACTGTAGTTTTGGAGTTAATTGTTCTACCTCTTGTTCTGTTTCTCTTGCCCTGTGTCTCTAATTATTTTCTTCCTGTATCTTGTGATGTTTGTCCATCTCTCTCTCTCAGATTGAGGAGGAATTCTGGCAGATCACATTGAACCACTACAGTCCACATTCCCGGGGAAGCTGGACCAATACACGCCAAAGCTATTGAGCCTGTACAGGAAGAAGGGAGGCACTGTTGGACAGAAACTCGATGACACCCTTGACGTGTTAAATGAGGCACGTACAATGTAGCGGTTAGTCTTTTGTAGTAGCATTCTGATGTCTGTACTTAGCATAATCTCATATTTCATATGTTTGTGGACAACAGCTCTGAGGAACAGCATTGAGTCCCATCATGAGGCATGAGGCATCATTCTGCACTTAGCTGGAGGAGTTCATCAAGGTCTGCAAGCTAAAAAAATATATACCTCTGCTGATTGTATTTGAAGCCCTGCCTGTATGAGACAACATTGTGCAGTGTGCAGTTGTGTTGGCTTAGTGGAACCATTTATATGTGTTTCTACTGAAGTACTCATCAAATCCTCAGGTTCTAAACTAGAGATAAACAATTATCATTTTTGTAAAACTAATATATACAATCCAGTAAGATGTACCAGTGTTTCCCCCGTCCTGGTCCTCAGGGCTCACTGCCCTGCATGTTTTGGGTGTTTCCCTGCTCCAACACACCTGATTCAGATGATCAGCTCATCATGAAGCCCTTGCAGAAGCCTGAAAATCTGTGGGGCAGATATTGAACCCTGTTAATTTTTATTAGATGACCAAAATGTCAGCTTTATGCAAAAGGAATCATAAAATGTAATAACTTTATTGCCATTATATTTTACTGAAAAATATTGTGCATGAGCTACTTAAAAAAAAAAAAAAAATAAGGCAGGTTTTTGCATCAAATTATTATGTAGATCAAGCAAGTCTTGTCTTTGTATGAAATACTTCATTTTTTGTACTTAAAAAATACATTGTCCATGTAAAGTCAGCTTAATTTTTCAAGGAAATCAGCGTAATTTTACAAGTAAATTTAATTTGAGTTTACTTGCAAAATTAAGCTGATTTTACTTGGAAAATGTATTTCCTGCATACAAAAATTAAGTAGTTCATACAAAGACCAGTCTTGCTTGATCTAAATAATAATTTGATGCAAAAAGTTGCCTAAATTTTTTTAAAGTAGATCAAGCAGAGTATTTTTTATCAGTGTACTGGACCAATCAGCATTCATGACTGTATGCTGAAGGACCTCTGTGAGGGGGATTACTTCCATTTTGGAAAAAAAAAATACACTTAACACCTTTTATTGAATTCCCTCTAAGTTACAGGTCAATATAGTGGTAAGTTCCATATTAAATTCATTCGCTGCATATATTATATGAGTCTGGACAGACTCACATAGCCAGACCTCTCTCCACAAACACTCAGCTCTGGGGAAAGGTCTGGCTCCACACATATGCATTACATTCTGCTATAGAGGACAAACTGCCCTGCCTTGTTTGCATTTCTTTAAACCAGTCACAGTCATCTTGGGCAGATCTCAGCCCAGGATGCAGCGACGGTGCCCCTGCAAAATAGTGTCTGAGAGAGGGATCAAGCCCGGGCATTAAAATGACTAAATTAGAGCAAAAGAAAAGGTAAAAGCTGTTTTTTTTTTTTTAACCTTTGTAACATTCTGTTTTCAGTGTGTAGGTTGCAGTTGCTATCCTGGATTTTGTTGTTGTTTCCCAGAGACTTTTAAAAACACAGATGCTGCAACGCCAACTAAAACAAGTTGCCCAATGGCAGGCTCATACCCACAGAGTACATCCAGTGAGTCAGACTAGAACACACATGGATGTGAACTGTAACTTAACTTGTTGGTGTAGACATACAACTGCAAGGTAGTAATTCTAATTTTTGACTGCTCTGTTTTACATGACAATTGACAGCTGACTTCTCACTCTTTTTAATCAGCTGCTAGGGGCTGCAAGTGATCAACAGCTGCTTCGGTTTAAAATTTTGTTTCAGCTAGGGACAACGTATGTGTGCATCATGTTAATGTTGGCAGAAATTTGCAAAACTCAGCTGGTTGCATCTGGCAGTTGTGGTGGTATGGCTGTACTGTAGGTGCTTCACCATCTGTTGCCTGGCGGGGTCTGCACTGTACTGAGAGTACTCTTTTACCTGTGTCCTTTTCTAATGCAGGATGAGGCTGTTTAGCAGGGAGTGAAGGCTCTAGTTTGTGTTTAGGTCCCCGCCAGGTCCTAACCACTGTAGAGATTTACAAAAAAAAACCCTGGTGAGGGTCAGGAGTCCCCACTTTAGGCAGAAAACTTCACATTCACATGTTTAACTCTGATATGTCCATCACTTGTTCCCCGAGAAGGGTCGTGGAAGGCTGGAGTCCATCGCTATCGCTGAATTATGAAAAGAGACCAGAGTCTCTGCAGGAAACTCATGAAAATGCAAACATTCAGACATACTGCTGTAACTCATTACAGAGGAGTTCCAGAGCACTGTGCCACCTCTCAGATGGATGCTTTATTCATTACAAAAATATACCTTTATCATCTCAAAATCAAAACCTAGAAAACCCCCTCAGCTGCCAAAAAATGATTTCAATCTTAAGTTATAAAATATATCAACTACAGTCACAGAGGGAGGAAATAGCTGTCATAGAAGATGAACCGGATATCAGATGAAAAACAAACAAAGAATATCAAACAGTGAAAAGAAGCATATTTCTTTGAAGGTATACTCACATAAACATGCACATAAAGGAACAGAATAATAAGTAGATGCTTCATGCAGTAAAATAGTATATGCTCAGGTATTATAGGTATATCTGCAATTAACCCTAAGTCCTTGCTGATTCTCTGGTAAGATAGTGTTCAGTGCCATATGTGTGTGTGTGTGTATGTGTGAAAAAATGTTATTACATCTCAACAGCAGTGTGGCCATATGGTGGTGATGATGGCTTTACATACTACAGTAAATGGCTGTCATGTTGTCCTGCTGTAACACAGGCATCTGGTGTAAATCTAAGCTAATTGAAACACCAACTGCATGTCTAATGAGAGAAAGGAACATCCAAACTTGTTGTAGGCTCAGAGAGAAATGTGGACCTCTCAAGTGTCAAAAATGTTTAAGAAAAAGTTTAAAAAATCTAAAAAGCATTTTTATGTTTTAGCTGGTTTGGGTGGAAGTATTTTTAAGTCCATTATATACTGTCTGGTGCTTTATTCTGTAGGAGAGAAAGGGGTAAGTCATGCCAGTGGGTAAAATGACCCACCCCCTGTATCTGACTTACCATAAACAAAAGTAATGACATAACAAAAAATTAAGGAAATAGAGTTCACATTACTCAGCCCATCTTGATCTCAAGCACAAAACACTAATAAGATTTGGGCTTTGTGTTGGGAATTGTGAAATATGAACTGCCATTTTTGTAAATTCTTCATGTGAATTTCATTATCACCTTGAAAAATCAACTACTGAGGATGTTCACATGCACAGTGGTAATTTCAGTGTTAATGCTTGGTCTCAAGCAAAACAGAGCAAAAAAAAAAAAAAAAGAAGAAAAAAAAGAGTACTGTCATTCCAAGTGAATACATCATATTACTTAAGTTACCAGTATCTTAATTTAGTTCATTTAGTCTGTTCAAGTCAAACAGCTCATGTTTAAGAATGTTTATTGCAGCTGCAGAACATAGAGTCCAACCTCATCACTCCTCGCAGATTATGTTTACATAAGAACACATATTTTGGACCCCCTGTCGGAGCCTGCAGGTGGATGATGGGGAGGTGGTGGGGCTGAATGAGCAGGTAGTGATGCTGTTGCAGGGCAGCAATAGCACAGACAGGCAGAGGGAGATATGGGAGGTTTAGCAGTTTAAATCAGTGTTTCCCAACCCTGGTCCTCAGGGACCCCTGCCCTGCATGTTTTAGATGCTTCCCTGCTCCAACACACCTGATTCAAATGATCAGCTCATCATCAAGCCTCTGCAGAAGCCTGATAACAACCTGATCATTTGAATCAGGTGTGTTGGAGCAGGGAATTATCTAAAACATGCAGGGCAGGGGTACTTGAGGACCAGGGTTGGGAACCATTGGTTTAAATAGAGCGCCAGATTGGAAGGGTACGTTTGGTATGTATTGCAGGGAGTGAGGCATGTACATGTGATAGCAGTGCAGCTCGAGTTGACCGCCTGAACTAGCTCGCAGGCGTGGCTGGCAGTCTGTGCAACATTAAATCAGTTCATTAGTTTCTGTAGCACACTGGGGGTTGGAGTCCGCTCTCACAAGAAAATACAAAAAATTTTGCCACCTTGGTTCCTCTCATTGTCCTATACACACTGAGCTGGCACTTAGCTTCTCCTGCAAGCAGTACCCAACACAATTTAAACTGTTCTGGCCTTGGCCTAACTATCCTCCGACAGGGCTACTCACAAAACCCAATCAAAAACCCAATCCCAATTGTTGGCAGTCCCTGCAACAACAAATCAGTACATCAGTCTCTGTAACATGCTTTGGTTGGAGTCCACTCCACCTAAGAAAATCTAAATACTTTTTTTGTCCCCTGCTAGCGCTACCCAACACAATTTCAACTGTGCTGGCCATGGCTAACTATCCTTCCTGCTTAGTACAACTGCTCAGAAAACCCAATCAATATTTTATGTACGGTGGAAAGGGAGGACGAAAAGGGGATGTCAGATTTTTTTAAAGGGATTCTTTTAAATCTGGTGGAGAGCAAACACAAAATCATAAATATAACCAGGCAAACAAAACCAATACTTCTGGTGTGTGGCATCTCCCCGCTCTTTAAAGATGGCAGCCCCTGGAACATTCAATCAGTAAATTAGTCTCTGTAGCACACTGGTGGTTGGAGTCTGCTTTCCTTATGAAAATCTAGATATGTTTTTCTGCCAACTTGGTTCTTCTCATTGTCATCTAAACACTGAGCTGGCACTTAGCTTCTTCTGCTAGCACTACCCAAGGGAATTTAAACTGTTCTTGCCTTGGCATAACTATCCCCCAACACAGGTGCTCACAAAACCCAATCCTGCTGACAACACCAACTTTTATGCAAGGTAGAAAGGGAAGAGGAAAAGGGGAGGTCAGATTTTTATAAAAAAGCAATACTTCAGTCGTATGACATCCCCCTACTCTTTAATGTTGGCAGTGCCTGCAACATTAAATCAGTCAATTAGCCTCTGTAGCACACTGGTGGTTGGAGTCTGTTCTCCTTAAGAAAAACAGTGCAACCAATCCAACCTGATTCCTCTCATTGTCCTCTATAACACTATGATGGTGCTGCCCCCCTCCTGCTATCACTACCCAGCACAATTTAAACTGCTCTGGCCTCGACCTAACAATCCTACACAGCTGCTCATAGTACCAAATCCTGCTGACAACACCACATTTTACATAAGGTGGAGAGGAGGAGGAAAAGGGGTTCTTTTAAATCGGGTGGGGAGCAAACATAAAAACATGAATATAGGCAAACAAATAAAAGCAATACTTGTGCAGTGCGATATGTACAGAAAGTACAGAGTAATCTGTTTATTTAAGCATTATTTTCTGATATTCTACAGATTAAACCAAGATGGCAGGGCAGTACACAAGAGACTCGGCTTCCTTGGATCACCTGAAGAGAGCAGCAAGACAAGTGTCAGAGGGAAACTCCGTTTGACCTGTGGCAAAGGGCCACAAGATAGACAGAATGACACTGAAGAGGTATGCCAACAAAAAAGTCAAGGAGAAGTTCTTTGAAAAGGATATGCTAGACTGGCAAAAACTCATCCAAACTTAGATTATAGCATGGAGATCAAACTTGCCAACTGCATCAAGAAACTTGCAGACCAGTTTTGTGGACTAACTCCCTTAAAATTCCTGAAAACTGGAATGAGCTTACAAGTTCATTTTCAGCTGCAACTTTATTTGACCTTAAAGGATGATTGTTTTTTTGTTACCCTTACCCCTTCACCTTTTTTTTTCTAAATGTGATTTCTGATTGGTCATTGTTCTAAAATTATAACCAGGTAACTTGATTTAATTTCCATGGGCACACAACAATCTGAGGTATAATATAGTAACTATTCTTTGCAGTAAACTGTAAAAAGAAGTTCATGTTAGCAAGCAATTCTAAAGTCTAAAATAAGGTCTAAGTACTGCAGCTCCAAATTGTACCTTTAGTACTGGAGTAGATGTTCTTAATTTCCACATTGTCTGTAAGAAAACAAAGAGAAATTAGATATGTAGTGTTAAAGTGTAGTGCCACTTACCTCATACTATATTTTGGATGCAAACTTTTAAAGGTAAGTTGATTGATTCTATGTTGTAAAAATGTATTTTTTTACATAATGCACACTTTGAAGGAACTGTTGCCAGATGTTCTATGAATTCTCATGTTCTTTCCAATACAACACAGTGGCTCTTTGAATATTTAATAATCTCAGCACATCACTTTGAGATATCCAGTCAAGATTGTGAAACTAATTACTCATTGTTACACGAGTTAATCAGCACAAAATTAATGGCTAACAACATTTTTACTGCTTTCTTGGCTGATGGAACTGAATCAAAATGTTAATGTGTCTGTAATATCTCTATGAGGAGGTTATGTTCTCTATTTAAATGAGAAACAGTTCACTTGTAAGACTAATTACAACTCATTCATCATGTTTTCTGCCTGATTAATCATATTCTTGTGATGAAAAATGTTCATCTCTCAAAAACACACTGTCAGGGGTAAGCTAGTGAGAATACAAATTCTGCCTAATATGCTGAGGAATGCTCTCACAGACTTTGATGTTACCTTGATACTGTTAGACTGAGTTTTGACATTTTCTGTTTGGCTCCTGGGTTCCCACTGAAGCCATCCTTAACTCTCCAACAGCTGGGCTCCCTGCCAATTGACCACATCTTGTCGCACAACAACCTTCACTAAATCACTGCGCACACCTCCAGTTAATCAAATAAATCATCACCACTGTCAGGGAACTGGCAGACAAGACACTAACAAGTTTTGGGCTGTGCGTCGGAAAATGTGCTGGTTGATTACTTGCCGTTTTTTGCAGATTCTTCATGTGAAAATAATTTTATTATCAGCATGAAACATCAGTTCCCGAGGCTGTACTGAGGCACAATGGTGATTTAAGCTGAATGTTAATGTCAGCATGCTAAAATGCTCACAATGTCAATGCTGATGTTTAACAGGTATAACCTTAATTTAGTGTGTTGACAGAGTGGTTGTCAACCTTTTCGAGTTATGATCCCCTAGAAAAATCAGATTTGTGTTCACAATGCCTTTTGTTCTGGTTTACAGGTTTAACCATTAGTGTGGTAGCTGTTACATTTCTTGAGCCCAGATGTATTTTGTATATTTTTGAGTGCTCGTCCCTTTCAGTATGTTGAATGTTTTTGTGGCGGCCTCATCAGCCATCCACCAGTGTTTTGTCCGGTCTGTTTTTTTGATGTTACACACTTTATTCAGGACAGTTTATTTCTATTTTCTATTCTTGCTATTCTGCCACATGGTCTTATGAGATGCAGTAATACTTACCTTTTATTTTGTCCTTGAACTTCACTGGAAAAAGATCTGAAAAAATGGCAAAGATGGCCTTTTGAAGATGGCTCACAGGAAATGGAGGCATCCAATATGAGATGAAGAGGTGGGGCTTCAACTTGAATTTGACTTAAGTCTTTTATTAGTCTTGTTGTCTTTTGTTAAGTTAAAGTTCATCCCTTTTTTGTATATAGTTTCTTATGATAAGTTTATGTTTAGATACCTTTTAGTTTGATAGATGTTTAATGTTACTGTCAGTCTTTCCTTTTGTGTTTGGTAAAGGACTGGTCCTCTTGTGTCATTTGTAGGATTAGGTCTGTTCGGTTATGTTAAAGCTTTATTTTCCTTTTTGTGTAGGTGACCTCCTTTCATTTCTGGACCATAATTTTGTAGCTACTTTTTAAAGTTTATTTCGGATCCAGTTCATTTGTCATTTGTTATCAACATTTTTTGGCTTTATTGAAATAAATGTAGCGTTTTTACATGTTTGTCCTTTGCCTTTTTGTTTGGTCCCTAACAATCTTTAAGGGCCTGATGTCGCTGAGAGCTTACCGGCTCTCATTCAATGCTTCTTGCCACAATATGTTGAATATATGCATTATATTTTATTCTATTTCTGCAACTATCTGATGACCCCAGGAAATTATCTTGCAATATCTTTGGGGACCCGACCCCCAGGTTGAGAACCATGTGTTAACGTGCTAATATTTGTTGATTAGCACTAAACAAAAAGTATATCTCACACTGACGGGAATGTTATGAGCTTTGCAGGTATCTCATTATTACATAACAGCAATAAATGTAATTTTTGACTTGACGATGGCATCTATCAAAAAGGCAGAGAATCATTAATGTTATTAGAGATCATCTGGGTGGAGGAGGGATATATGTGCACCAAATTTCTTTCATAACCTGCTTCACAGATTGTTCTTTGGCTCTATAGGAAAGCTCCCTGAACATACATAAAACCAGGGAGCAGTGCTGCGGTGGGCGCCATGCACCTGGCATCCTTACACACTCCTTCTGGACCACTTAGGCTGGAGGGGCAGATGGAGGAACAGGTCAAGATCAGTCATCAGCAGTCCTTCACACAACATGAAGCTGAAAGTATTTCAAGTCAGGCAAGACATGTTAACAGCAGTACTCTGGTCACTCATCGAATCAGTCCTCACATTCAACATTGCATCCTGGTACAACTTCCTCACAGACAAATTAAAAAAAAAAAACCCTCACAAGAATCATCAATAATGCAACAAAAATCACCAGCATCAATAAAATCTAAGTCTCAGATGTTTACAGTCATGCAGTAAAAAAGAAAGGCACGCACCATGACTCAGGACTCCTCACACCCTCTTCACTGCTCCTTTCAACTACTCCCATCAGGCAGCTGCTTCAGAGCACCTCTGGCCAAAAACAGAACTCCTTCATTCCCACTGCTATATCCATTTTAAACAAAGCCAAATAGACTGTCACTTCTTTTTATTGCAGCTTTGCACACCCACTCTCATTTATTTATGTGCTTTAATGTGTTTTTGTGATTTGTGCTTTGAATCTTGAATTTTCATGCCAATATTTGTCAAGTTTAATTCAGAATCATATATGCAAACTTGTGATGGTGCCAGAGGAAAATTTAGGGGCTCATTAAAGTCATTATAGGATTCTTCCTCTGGGGATAATGACTGTCTTTACAAAATGTCATGGCAATCAATCAAATACATAAATATTTCAGTCTGGTTCAAAGTGATGGACCAACTGAAGGAGAAATCTGTATTATATTTACTGTAAGAAGTCATAAAATTGACCCTGATATGTTATCTGAGATCAAGGAAACACATTAAGTTGAAATACTCGCTTCTCTGACAATGTTACAACTGTGATGTCCACCTTTGAAATTTCTAATTCGGGCCAGAATAACGGTTTCTGTTTTGCCCGTTTCATGTTAGTTAGTGTTAAACTGAGCAATATGTTAATGGAGTCTGGCAGACAGAGAGGCAGGCAGCACCCAGAGTATGTGTTTTTGAGTAGTTGGCTTTTGCTTTTAGAATAACAGGCTTAACTTTACATTGACAGACAATTGACAGTTATAAACAGCTGATCAACTTATAGCGTAGGCTGTGTTGTCACTTGTTATTGTCAATTTGCGATGCTGCATGCCGTCCTGCACTCCTGCGTCTGGGAAGGAAGGGGCGGGGAAAATAACTCACTTCAACCATAGATCATACATTAAATATGATTTTGACCTAATTAATACAACTCATTCTAAGGTAACGAAAACACAGTGATGGTTGTTTTTAGGTGATACACTAAGGAAAACATACTTAGGAATATTATATTAAATTTCTGTGATATTCTGCAAATAGATCCCCCTAAATCTTACAGACTGGACCTTTAAGGCAGTAACAAGTTTACTTAATCTCAGAGTTCTGCTTTTGTTTCCTACTCCAGAGGAAAAAAAAAAACGGGGGGGGGGGGGGGGGGGGGTCCAGTTTCTTTCCAAATCCAGCTCATTAAGGTTGTTTTTTCTATGGCTCTGGTCTCATTAAACCTCCCACACACCCACCCAAACCTACACCTGTCTGCCAGGGTTGAAGAATTTATTTTGTCTAAGAGGAGTACTGGGTCCAAGACTGTCATTACGGTGGAAAGCAACACACATCAGCAAACAGCCAACTGTCTCCCCTTCAAATGGCACAGATTGATCCCTCAGCTGCTGTTTTCCTTCAGGCAGAAAGCTGCATTAGCTTCTATAATGTGGTAATTACCCACTAATGGTTGATTTTATTGAATTCTTTCAAGAATACAGCACCATATATGTTCTTATCAGGAGGCTCACATCATTAATGAGGAAATGAGTAGTAGATTAGCCTTTAATGTCTAAATGTTGGGCTGTACTGCTCAACAACACAGGTCTTTCCTGCATAACGATTTTTGTGTGAATCCATGCAGCTGATGTGTTTTAATATGTACACTTACAGTAGTGAACACGCCTGAACACGTGTCTTAATTTTCATACTGATCTGTAATTGCTGTCATGAGTTACTACAAATTCTTGAAAATTAGCTATGTCGATAAAAATTGATTGGCTCGTTAATTCTGGGATTGACAAATCAAAATTTCTTTGATAACTTTAGATCAGCAATGTCTATAGATGATGCTGAGTCAACAGTCTGAGACAAGTTCATGAAAACGGGATTTTGACTCCTTTGGAATATTTTGACAGATTATTTTTTTACACTTAGTTTTTGCTTGCAGACAACATTCTTTTAAGATAACAAATATTGTTTTTGTTTTCATTTCATTTTAATAAAACCTTTAAACCTTTAAATTTGAAACTTTTTTCCACAACCACCAGTTCAAACAAAAGTGTGAGCATTGTTGAAAAAACTAAACTGACGTAAAATGTAAGACGTGGCTACTAAAATATAAGGTTCATTGTGAAGCTGAGACGGCATAAATATATTTGGGAAACCATTAACAATAAATTATTTGTCTCCTGACAATTACCACCTCAACATATACACAAATATATTACCTAAATAACTGGTAAAATTTCTGTAAAATCCGTGCCAATGTTGTTGGGATTACATAGTACAGATTTCATGTGGGCTTGTTCATAAGTATGTTTTCATTACTATATATTAGTCACCTGAAAATAAGACTGTGATGTGTTGTTTTCGTTACCTTAAAATCAGCTGTTTACAGCAACAGAAAGCCCTGGTCTTCTTCCACAGGGTCCACGATGTTGTAGCCCGAGACGGACAAATCAAACACTGGCTCCAGATGCAACCACCACATGTTCTCCTACATTCTCGAAACAGGACAGTCAGATGGAGTTTTTGCAATCTGCTGGCTTGCCACAAAAACCTACGCACTGGTCCTTTAAATGAATTAATCTGAAAACTTTTCATGGACCCCTCTCAAAGCGCCAGGGACGCTTGGGAGTCCCAGTGACATTTATTAAAAAACTGGAGTTGAGAGGAGTTTATAAGAAATTATTTGATAATGTTTTCTTACTAGCTGCTGGTGTCTTGACAGCTGAAGCAGGGCATCCTGCCTGTGGCTACAGTGGAGAAATATGAAGGATCTGTCAGGACCACACCGGTCTGTACAGGTGACCGCAGTCTCTCTGGACGTCAGGTCAGTCTTATATAACCTCTTGACTGCTTCATAATGTTCTTTTTCCTGCAGAGATCTACAGCTTCCACCACTGATGCTGTGGGTTTACCAGCTGAGATCACAGACACTTCTTTGATGGTGGCACAGTGCCATCTGGTGGAATCAGGAAAACTGAAGCACGTGTGTTGCCTTCATCTCAGCCTGTATCAGCTACACGAAGCAGGTCACAAAAGGGACAGTCTGTCAACACCGATTAACTCTTAAATCTATAAATAAAGTAGGGGGGAAAGTCTTTTAAAATGAGCTGCTGTGACTCAGCCTACATTAGGTTGATCCTCTCACTGCTGAATGTCTCTTACATTATGTTTTCCACTGTCTGTTTCCTAAAAAAAATATAATAATTATGTGGCACACACTCTTACACTAACAGAATTTAAAAGAATTCTGTTCCAGCCACCTCCTGACAACCCCAGACCTCGCCTGCTGCTTCTTCATCATGTATTCCTACATTCGCCTGATTTAGTACGCGCTGCTTAAAATTTTATAACAAATTACTGGCTGCATGACGCATCCACTACCAAATAAAATCAAAACAAAATGAAGCAATGGGTGGCAGATAAATAAAACATGTTTAATGGATGTCCTCAAAAATGTCAAAATATTTCACATAATAAATCACTCCGTGGAATTTCTTGTCAGAGTTAAACTGCATACACGTGATGACACTGTGTATAAGAATGTATTTATGTATCAGGAATCTGGTACACTTGTATTTACAGCTGAAAAACATGATATATACAATGTATCTGATGTTACATTTACTGGGATCATGTACAGTTCCTTAAGTTTTATACCAAAATTGAGATTTTTGCATCTAAACATAAATGTTGGTTTGACACAGTTAAAGGTTTCAGCAATGCACAACAGAATAATATAAGGCAGATGCTATTTGCACCCAGAGTAGAATAACAAATGTATCTATTTGCACCTGGCCTGTAATATCCAGTGTGGAGATTTTCAACCTGGGCTGAAAGATCCAATGTGGGTATTTGCATCTGAGGTGGAATATCCAATATGGCCATTTGCTCTTGGGGTGGAATAGTCAATGTGGCTATTTACATCTGGGTGTATGTAGCCAGGCAAAGCAGAGACAAGCACACGGATGTCTGTAAACAACAATGCTATTTGCACTCAGGGTGTTAATAGGCACTGTGGCTATTTACAGCTGCATGGCAGAGACAAACCATGATCCTAAAGCTAACCAAGTAGTTCTGTTGACTAAACCTAAAAAATAATTAATAAAAACTGTAAATGTCTAAAAATAAAAAGTTAACTCTGAATTTAAATTTCTGACCAGCAGGAAGTCCTGTGCTTAGCCCACTGACCCACCACAAACTTAGTTACTGCTCTTTACAGCTAAACTAAGGGGGTTGAGTGTGAATAGGCAAATAGCTGCTGTGTAACTATTCTCATGCAAGTGCAAATAGACACTCATATAATACAAACAGATAACAGTAAATGTACTGTTGAGTGTTTTGTGAGTTTATCAAATCTCCTCTGCAATATATAACCCTACAAGAATCTTCTATAACACGATTGTGTCCAGGTTAATGTTGTATTCCAGCAGGACTGATTTGAAGAAGGCGGCATGTTATTATTTACACAAACTCACAAATGTTGTATTCTCTTGGCTTGTTGTGTTTTCACTCTGCCTATATTCTGCATTGATTTTTCTTGTCTACTTTATATTCTATTTGCATGTTCCTACCAGTTTCCTTTTCACAGATAAATCTCTTCCTTTACTGCAGTTTGCATAGCTCATTTATATTTATATAGTCATTTTCTGTTCTTTGTTTGGCAGTTATTTTATGTGCTGCAAAAGGAGCTTCATATTTCAGAACTTGACAGATTGCACAAACGCCCTGACATGTTAAAGTTTGGGGATTCTGTTTAAAGAGATATCACACCATGCCCTCGATGGTGTCCAGCTTCGGGGGATGTTCAGCCTCAGTGTGTGGTGTTTCCTGCTGCCTGAAGACCTGCTGGTAGTCTTTAAGCACCTTCACTATCTCGTCATGTCCGAACTGCATGGCATCATCGACTGCTAAGTTCCCCCACCTGCACAGCAATGAGTAAAGGTGAAGATGGAGAGAGAAATCAGCAGATAAATTATGGAGGAGAATTCTCAGCAGTGCACCTTTAAATATTCATTTAAGGATTCACAATATGTGGTTTCTTCTTAGAATGTATTAATACATTCAGACTCTTGGGTTCATCTGTTATTAAAGGAAAATTCTGCTTTATCTTCACCTAGTGTATTTCCCATAAATGCTCCAAGCTCCACTTGAAAAAATACCAAAGATAATTTAGTTCATGTACAAAAACTTTAAGCTGTTCCACAAAAAAACAATCTACAGTATGCAAAACATGGGGGTTGAAATGTATAGGCTAATGCAACAACTTTCAAATATGTTCAACAATTGAAGTTGCACAAAGAATGGAGAGTGTAGAGAACATTATGACTTGATTCTAATTTGAAACTCATATTTTAGAAGAAGAAGACAAAGAAGAAGGTGAAGGAGGAGACGGAGGAGGAGAAGAAGAACAGAAAGAAAAGAAAGAAGGAGAAGAAGAAGAAGAATACTTTATTAACCCACGAGGGGAAATTACATTTGGGACTTGGGACTTAACTTGGAACTACTGTAGCCTGACTTGGAAATTGACTCAACAATGACTTGGTCCCACCTCTGCTCTAGAGGTCAGGCTAACTTTGCATTTGCAACCTCCATTGGACAAATTTGGAGAAGCAAGTAGTCAGCTCTCCAAATAAACATGATTTTTACATAAATCATAAAAAATACACTACAATAGTCACAATAGCAACATTTGTGGCAAATATGCTAGGTTGAAATATACTGAAATTATCCTGTAAGTTAAGGGCAGGTCCATCCAGTAGTGCTCCTCATATACTCAAATCTGAACAATCATATTTTGGGAGAAGCACATATGTTTTAGTGTCAAAATGCTATTTTCCCAACCCCTCCTAAAAACAGTTTCCCACGTGACTTGATGTAGCTTTCTACATAATGACGTTGCCTCATCAGGTGAGGTAGGGGAGGTCATCAGTGCTCTAACCTTCATCACCACTTTTTTTCTAATAGCTGAGTGGGAGTTTCCATTTGAAAAAACTGGATAAGAACACAGATGGGGTCACTCTTTAATAGCAGCACTTGCAAATAGCGTCACATTTAATTAAGTTTCATGCTGGATTTGTTATGACTGGTTTCAGCACTGTGTGTCACCCTCTCGCACTATACTGATTAATATGATTCAGTGTTGATATAAAAAATATTACTTGTTAATATCATCTCTACAGTTTTATCCTTCTGAGAACCTTGTTGAAATAAAATTAATTCCACCAAAAAGATGCAGATGGAGTCAACATTTAAGTACCTACCCTATGTAGTTGAGGTTATGTTCGTACATTTTTTTCTGAGAGATAAATTGTACATTTTCAGTTGAAGGTAAAAACCTTTTACTTTCATTCAAACATTTTTTTTTAAACCAGGTAGTCCCACCAGGATTAGAAGTCACAGTCTCAGGGGACAGATGGAAAAGAAGAACATCTCAATGTGGGTTATTCTGAGCAGAAAGAGCTTACGTAAAAAGGATAAGAAAAAAACAGTTTTATCTGAAAACAAAAAACAGAAAAGAAGTTAGAACATTTGATCATGATCAAAGGCCAATCATATGGATCTGTCAAGAAATTCAAAGCCAAAGAATAAAAAGACAGAAGTTATAGACGCCAGTCTCACCTGTCTTCTACAAATGGATTGACCTTGCAGGTTTCAGTGAGGAACTTCACCACCTCTATGTGACCTGAGAACAGACAGAAACAACAACAGTTTCCCCTCAGAGAGTTAGGTAGAGACAGTCTTCTTCTGATAACTCAGAAAACACAGTTTTCACTTTGCAAATGATTCACGATTTACAAGTTTATCTAATAGCACGACATATTGCGGATAGAGAAAATATAAAAATGAACGACAGGGAAAAAACTGATACATGATTAATCCCTCCAGAGTGCAGAAGCTCTGCCTCTTGCATTAGGATGAAAACAGTTATTACTCCCATTTTTTATCCTGTAAACAAATGACTTGCTTACAAGGCTCTTTTTGAAAAATGTTACTGTTGAAGACGCTGCAGTGGAGCATTAAATCTGTGCTGTGAATAAACTTAAAGACCACAACAGAAGACAAATAATCGACCATATGGTGCTCTGCAAGGGTGTGTGAGCTGATTCATTAGTGGTTTTGTATAACGTGAGCCAAAGGTACTGTGTCTCTACAGTTAATCACAAAAACAAATGAAGTGAAAACTAACTTAGCACTAATTACTGCTGCAAGTGTTCAAACAAATAATTTAACAAGTCTGAGTATTTCTCTGTGTCAGTCACAGATACACACAAGATCTCTAATCTTTTTCCCATTTTACAAATTGAGATAAAAATAAAGGAAAGATGTTTTTCTACAGACCTACTGAGAGACTGAATGAAACAGTGTGAACATAAAGAACAGCAACATATAGAAGTCTCAACATACTGTACAACACAAGTAAAACACAGTCATCCTTTCAAGTAGGTTTAGGCCTAATAGAGGTTTGTGGGTGTATGATAGAGGTGCTCTTCAGTTGCCATGTCAACCAGTCCTCATTAAAGTGTTTTAAAGCTGAAATCTGTAACTTTGCTGTCATCTTAGAACCACAGTGAGCACGCTGCAGCATGTAGTGACAGTGTTGTCTCACCCTGTCACTGTTGGTATCCAGCTACCAACCAGTGTAGGTGTAGGTGTTATCGTATCTGTTCCATTAGCCAGGGCAAGATGGCAAATGTGTGACAAGCCGTCAGTATTTCCAACAGAATTTAAAGTGGCAGTCTTGAAGATTTTCATTTCAATAAATGTCCGTTAAGCCACTATCACTGAATGATGTAACCCCATGGTGATGTGCTGTATGAAGTTACTGATAATGCAATGTATATAAAGAGATGTCTGCATATAAATGAAGAATGCTAAATCATTATCAGATGATAGCCGATGAGTGCTGACGTTGCTGCTAATGCAAACAGCACATTTCCAGCTGCTGGAACTTCACATTAAAAGCATTTAAAGCTTCAACGAAGTCAAAATCAACATTTAAGTGTTTTTATCACGTATGTATTACACTATATGTCACCCATAAGCCAGAATCTGGCCCAACAATGACAAAACAGTCATTTTGTAGATATTCTTGGGTATTTAAAACAGGCCTCACTGAACAAAACCACAACTGTGTAACTTTGTTCACTGAATTAGGTGAAACGGGATTATATTTCTGATTTTACCTCTAATGTTCTTTATGACACAAATCAGGGTCATAAAAATTTTGAGCTTGTAAAATAATGTTCACAAATAATTTCACAGCCTGCAGTTGTATTTGACAGTACAGCCGATCATGGACAGGAGTAAAAACCAACAGGTAATGCCAGTCACAGGCGCTGCTCAAGTATATAGTGTGAACATGCTGTTAGATTAAGAGCTGCAGATGACAGGTTACACACCTCCAACTTCTCATCCAGGTAATCAGCTCCTTTCACTGCACCCAGCGGTTCACAGACTCGTGCCATGTGCAGCATAAAGACATATCAGTGTTGCTCACAAATAGCAAAAAGCCCAATTATTGCCTGATTCTTTATAAAAATGACAATAGGTGCAACAAAAGTAAAGTGAGGGTCAGATGCAGACACCCACAAGTGTTATTATCTGTCATTGTCTCATGTTTTATTGGCGTTCAGACAGTATTTTCCAGCTTTTTTAATACTGTCTTTGACCTTTAAGAGCTGAGGATGTCTTTGTGCTGCAATGTTTATTTTTCTAAGTGGTCATTCAGTTTGCTTCCTGACTGTTTTACAATTTGCCTGATTTAGGAACTGATTTAGTGGTGTTCACTCAGTAAATATCAGGACCACAGATGAACAGATCATGCAGGGCTCACCCTCTGCTGCAGCGATATGAAGCGCTGTTCGGGAATCATAGTCTTTCAGGTCCATGTCCATGGATGAGAGAGCAAACCTGAAGGAAAGAATAAAAATACAGTTCACCAATGCTTTTTGACAGATAAAATTAAAAAGAAAATACTGAAGTGAACATGTAATTTTGTCCACATAATAATAAAAATCTAAAACTACAACACTTATTTAAGCATTGAACTTAAATTTAAGCTAGTCAGCATGCAAGTACCAGTATGATTATTTTCAGTTATGTAGATAAGCTTAATGTGTATGAGATATTTTGCAATCAGTCTTCACATTTAAGATAATAAATGCCCAACTGTGGGAGACTTTGAACTTAATACTGAGCAAGAGAATGTTTTGGAAAAATGGTGTTCGTCCCACCAGTAGAGTTCCAAAGACTTAAAATGAAAACATAAAATATATGCCAAGCAGCACTGAAGCTGTTTACTACACTTTTTTTTAGAGAGCTTTGTTTGCTTTTCTCTTAATTTGTCACCCATCTGTCCTGTATGGTTCTCAGCACCCAGGTGTGGTGTTAACATCCTGAAAGCCATCTGTTCTCGAGGAAAACAATAATCAGGTTTGTTGGTAATGTACCTTCTCAGCGCGGACACGTCTCCACTGTAGGCGGCAAACATCAAATTGAAAACAGACTTGTTCTGCAAATACGAGGAAGAAACATAAACATAGAGGCCCAAAACACATTAAACAAAGCAGAAAGAACAAACTAACAAAACAACAAACCCTGTCATCTCCATCTTGTCTGCGTGGGTCCTGCTTCTTCACGAAGTGCCTCAAGTTGTCATAATTGTGAAAATTGAAGAGCGACACGAGCTCCTGAAGACAAGACATTCTGCATTATTTCTATGTTTTAAAGGACCAGTGTGTAGAATTTAGTGGCCTCTAACACTGAAGTTGTGGACTGAACCAACTGAATACCACTTGCTACACCCTCCCCTTCAAAGTGTGTAGGAGAACCTATGGTGGTTATGAAACTTGCAAAAAACACAAAAGGCTCTCTCTAGAGCCAGTGCTTTTCTTGGCATGACCCGCCCTACTCTGCCTCTGATAGGCCTACCTTGATATTCTTACCCTAACCGTAATCAGTCTCACACCTCACACACAACACGATCAACAAAGAAAAGCCAGTCAGAGGGAGAGTAGGGCCTGTATTGCCAAGAAAAGCAGTGGGATCCATAATAATGCAGAGTAATAAAAACGTATGCCATCAGAATGATTTGATGCTTTAATAAATTCTGCACATAGTGGCCTTTACCACAAACAGTCCAAATGCAAATGCACATAAGGAAAACTGTTGGTCTTGCCTCACAGAATTGTATTCCCCGGACGCTGTTTCCAACTCTGTCCAGTGGAGGAGACCAACACATCACTCCCATGACGTTGGGGATCACCAGCAGTATTGCACCTGAGACCCCGGATTTGGCCGGCAATCCCACCTGGGAGACGAGAGCAAGAGGGTAGATGTTTGTTTGAACGTGCATTTCCTTCACAGAGTGGGTTGAGTGATCACACCAGACACGGGTTCATCTTTTAATTAAATGTCATTTCTCTTGTGTCAGAGCGGAGTGATGGTACAGTCACCTTCTAGTGTTACTCACATGAAAAGCCATCTGGCCAGAGAAGTCATACATGCCACATGAGTGCATGAGACTCAAAGTGTTTCGCACGGCCTCGGCGCTCAGGACACGCTCGCCTGTGATTGGACAGATCCCTCCATTGGCCAGTGTGGCAGCCATGATACTTCCTGATTCGCAGGTCACTTCGATGGAGCAAAGCTGAGACCAAAAGTGGATTATATTATGTTTAACACTATTGAAACAATTTTTAATACGGCTAAATCAATATGAGGCTGCACAAGATCAACAAAAGGTTGTGTAATGATTCTCCATAAAAAGCTCCATTCATGGCCGAGCAGTTACTTACCTGGAAGTAGAAGTCCAGCGCATCGATCATATCTGCTCCCGGAGGAAAACACTGGTGAATGAAATATGATCATCATGACCATTTGATTGACTGAAGCATGCCGGCCTTGAACTGTTCAGATACAGCTGATGACTTCACAACCACAAAATCAACCAGTTCTTCTAGAGACCATATCAGGGATTATTACCCTCAGCACAGCCCCCAGGGTCAAAAGGTCATGCGTAACCCCTCTAACATGATAATGTGTTGATGCACAGAGGAAGATGTATGGAGAGGTCATGGAGAATCTCAGTCTGCCTCAAAGATCTTTGGTCTGGCAAAGTGATGATGGCAGCAAAAATGGATGGAGGGATGAATGCTTAATATTTTACTGGATATCTTCAAAAAGAACATTTCAGAAACTATTTAATTGTATTCTGTGGCTGGAGATGATTGTAGGAATATAGGCTGACAAAAACTTTCAAATAAACAAGAAAAAGCAGAATACTGTACATTTATGTGGTGATCAAACATGCCTGCTGAAAAAAAACAAAAAAAGCATTCTGAATCTATATTTTTAAAGGTCAGAATTGTATAGATTAAAAAATTATCGGCTAATCCTTAGGATTGTAAATGCCTTTTAGGTATAGAACTGAAACAATTAATCAATTATTCAATTAGCCAAATGACAGAAAATGAATCAAACAACTATTTTGATAATCGACTTATTGTTTTAAGTCGGATTTTTCTCTAGTTTCAGCTTTTCCAATGTGGGGATTTTCTGTTTTTCTCTGTTTTACAGTACTATAAACTGATATAAAATTGACCCGTGTATTCAATTTAGTGGCATCTAGAGTTGTCATGACACCAGAATTTTAAACTTTGATATAATATTAGTATAAAAAAAATTACAATATTAGATAAGTAACTCTTTTGATACCACTCCAAAAAAGTCCTTGGCACACAAAATCTTTTTTGTTTTAATTAACAACCTGCACACAGTGCTGGCACAGAAAACACACTGTCTGGTTTTGCTGCTGCAAGCAAAACATTTCAGATGGGACAATAAAAACTGAACTGAGGTCTTGAGTGAGCACTTTAAACATTTTTTTATAGGTTTGGTACTTTTGGTACTATAATGAACAGATATTGTATCATTTTAAACATGCGGTATCCAAAAAGTATTGATACTTAGCGGCATCTAGTGGTGAAATTGCAGATTACAACCAACTCGCTGCACCCTTCCATCCCAAGTATGTAGGAGAGGAGGCTGCAAAACGCCTAAAAACACAGAAGACCATATCTAGAGCCAGTGTTTGGTTTGTCTATTTTGGGCTACTGTAGAAACATGGCAACCAGGACAACTCAGGCTGTTCATCATCTGTTTTGTGAATGAATGCTTCATTAACTGTGAACATTTCCAGATTGTACTTTTACTTTTTTAAACTAAAAAAGGGAAAGATTTGGAGGTGTTATTTATAGGTTATTATGCAACGGTTTTACTGCTCTGGCCCACTTGAGATCAAACATGTGGCCCATGAACTAAAATGAGTTCTAAGGTAAGGAAAAGACAATGATTCTTATTTTCAGGTGTTTTACATTATAATATTGTATTTGTGCCATATTCTGCCAATAAATCACAGTAAATTGTACATACTAGAACTTTAAAATTGCATTTTCTGCTGTGTTATAGACTAAATGATTGATTGATTAGTTAATGAAGAAAAAAAATGGTGGATTAGTTGTAAAATATAAATACAGTAATAGTTTGTTGCAGACTTATTAATGTGCCAACTCTGAGATGTGATAAAAAAAAAACATGCATATGAATGAAAAACACTCAGAAAATAAAAGGCATTTATAATCCCACATATTTGTGCTTTCTGTTACTGACCTTCTTCTCTTTCATGTAGTATCCAATGGCAAAATTTCTGTCGCCTGTTTCTTTTTCTGACTGGAACCTGAGACACAGAGGTAGAATGGGTCAATACTGAAACATCAATAATGCAATAGGCCAGTGGACAGGCAATTTGCCTAACATTTCTTTCACCGTCTTTGAACTTAGCAGTGCTAAATGAGGAGAAATTAACATAAAACAGCAGAAATGTATTTGACAGAACACTCACGTAGCATTGCTGAATCCCACGTACTCTTGTCCTGCCATCTTTTTCACAAACTCCATAACCTTGGTGAACAACGACAAACAAATTGTATGTGTACTGCAGCATTCATGCATCTCTGACCACTGAGGTAATCGTGTCACAGTTTCATATTCATAATGAAACAGAGAAGAAACAGAGAAGAGGCTACTTGTACTTACATAGTCAAACTTCTCTGCCTTATTTGAACGAGGCTGAAAACAAAGAGAATCATTTGCTTGTGTAAAAATATGCTGATTGTAATTGAACATAACTCCAGTGCTACTCATTGCACAGTGTGAAACAATACAGGAATGCATCACTGATTGCATAATTTAGTATCACATCAGCTCATACAGCGGGAGGAAAGATATGCAGTGATCATAAACCACAGAGCTCAGGCTGAGTTCAAAATAGGACAACAGGCAACTGAAACTGTTAAACCTGTTTTATTCTGATCTGGCTCTGTAAGAGCTTTCAATGTCTTACATGAAAGCAGTCAATAAGGTAAGGTTTCTCAAAATATTTCATATACTAGAATGTTTTAAAGATATATTAAGAACTTGCTGCTGCAGTTTTATGACATTTCCCTCTGGCGTTGTCATAAAGATCATCATCACATCAACAGACGCACTGAACAAGCTGCAGGCTCTAAACTAGAACATACTGCAGATTACAGGGCCAGATGGGGCTGGTGGGACTTCATTATCTAAAACAAGTCACTGTTGTTCTGTAAAACATAAACAAGATGAATATTTTTGCAGAATCAGTTTGAACACATTGTTCTAGTTAAAGAAATACCACGATGTAATGAGAAATGTGCCAAAAAAAGTTAAAAAATAGCAACAATAACAGTCTTATTTGTTAACTAAATGTGTATGCAACAGTAAAACATTCATTTTAGTGTGTTCAAATTATGTAAACTTTTATAATCAATTATTTTTGCTTTGAAAACAGCAATATCTCCATGACCAATGGGAATCCTGTCATTTTCTGAATATAAAAAATGTAAACAGTCACAAAACACACGTGAGGCTCAGAAGTCAGTAATATTTAAAAGTAATATTTGGTCAAATTTTCTGTGTCACTAACCTTTAACTAAAAGAAGAGTGATTTACAGTACAGTATGTGTTGACTCAGCTGTCACACAACTGTCCATACAAGTCAGTGTGTTTACCTTGATAAGAGAGCTGATCACTATGGCTCCAGCGTTCACCATGGGGTTGTGAGGCTTATCTGGAAAAACAGTAAAAGAACAGGACAATAAAAGTGCAACTTCTGATATAAGGTTTATAGTTATGCGACTAACAATTATTTTACATTACTGTTGTGATCAATTAAATATTTGTTTAGTCTATAAAAACTTTTAAAATGATGAAAAAAATATAAAAACTTAAAAATAGTGAAAAATATCTGTCATTATTTCAGATTGATGATAAGTGACTTGAACGATAAAATTATTACAAAAAAAATTGGTGATGATTTGCTTTCTGACAGTCGACAACTCAATTAATTGACTAATTGTTTCAGCATAGAGGGGTTAAACACCGGCTGCCCCCTAATTGTTAACTAGATTGGTAGTCCGTGAGAAGAGTATCAGTCGACCATGTTTTCATTTATTATTGCAAAGAAAAAGAAAAAAAACAAAAAAAAAAACCCACCCATCTCAAATTGTATTTGGGAGCTGCATCTCGCCGTTAGGCCTGGGATGAAAGCATCAGGGGACTGTTGAAACATGGATCTTTTCTTTTGTAACCCTGAAGTCGCCGGTGCACTGCTGCTGTGCTGTAGCCGCCATTAGCTAGTTAGCTCGGTTAGTAATCCTATTAGACCGGGACACAGCCTCTGAGACCGATGCAGGGTCGCTTAATGACGAAGAATACAGTACTGAGCTGATTTAACGTTACAGCGGCTCTGACCAAGACTCTGGCTCCTGGAATGATGAAGACACAGTGGACTGACGTGGGGACAGGAGTCACAAAGCGGTCGAGGAGTGAGTGTATAATGAGTTCATTTTAAAATTTACAATTTCATTCAGCGACGTACATCTGAGAGCTGCGTATTGTACATATAAATCATCCATAGTGTTGATAAATCTCCAAGTATTTGTATTTGTGATGTTAGAAGTTACTGATTGAACAATGAGACTTGTGTGAGGTTATACTGTGCTGAAATAAATAAACAAAATGTTCAGTCTCTGTTCTGTTGCTGGTTGTTCCAACACATTCATAATCATTACCACGTTTGCGTTAGCATTTCACAGGTGGCTTGCTTTGTGCCCCAAAAAGATATATTTAAATACTTAAACTAATATCACAAAAGTGTACTGGTCAGCTAGGAAAATCTTAGTCGCGGGCAGCCCTAGTGTATACGTTCATTTAGGTAAAGACAGAATGTGCAGTGGTGATCAGTCTGTGTTAGAGCATCCATTCATTCATCTTTTAGAGGGTCGGAGGAGTCTGGAGCCAGTGGGTACACCCTGGTCATGTTGCCAGTCACCCACAGGGCTGAGACAGAGGCAATCATTCACACCGACCTACCTGCATGCCTCTGACCTGTGAAGGAAACTCTTTGCACCTGGAGAAAACCCAGGCACAGGCAGAATATGCAAATTTCCACCCATAATAGTTCAAGCCATGAACCTTTGTACTGTGAAAGGGCTAACCACTGCATCATTGCGCTGTATGTTAGGGCAGAAACTATAAAAATATAGTGTATTTTCTGATAATGTTCTCAATAAACCAAAAGGCTTAATTGTTTTTTTTTTCTTTAAATGGCTTGTTTTATCTAACTGACAATCCAAAACCTCAGGGATTTAGTTTACTGTCTTGTATGAAAAAGCTGATCAGCAAATCCTCATTTTTTTATTTAAAAATTATACAAATTAATAACCGATCATCTTACACACCTTCGTCATCAAGCGAGAGCATGTTGAACTTGAGTCCACTGGGCTCCATGCCGACGTAACGGTGAACCTTCTCTGTCCCCGCCTCGTGGACGGCGATGGCGTACTGCAGGGGCTTCACACACGACTGCAGGCAGAACGGCTGCTTGGTGTCTCCCACTGAGTGCCTGGAACAGAACAGACATTTAAGAACCAAAGAACAGGGAAAGTAATGTTTCCAGTCTCACTGAACTTAAAACAGATCCAGGACTACCACAGTCTTCTCTGTTGGCTACTCAGCAGCAGCCCTGAGGCAGTTTGAGGGTGAAGTGTTTTGCTTAAGGGCATTTCAATGATAAAAATAGGAGAAAGTGCAAGCATTACTTATAGCTTGTTCAGATTTATCCTCTGTTTCTTGAGGTCTAAAAACTGCAATGATCGAGAATAAAAAATGCTAAAGAATTGAATCAATATCACAAAATAGTCTCACACATCTGCATCCATTCATTAATTTACAAATCTGTTGAGAGTGAAAGTGCATTCTTGATCTCTGAAACAGTATCTGACATAACAGTCTCATCACAAGGCAGCAGTCGCTGTTCTGGAGCTTTGGATTTATCACAGGGTCTTCCTCAGCATCAGTCAAGTCAAATCAATCTCAAGAGAGTGTTTGAAAGTGCTCCAAACAATTTTTTTATTGAATATCTAGAATTCAGTGACAACTGGGAAAACTCAGTCTGCTGAGGAAGATCATGTAATACAAGCAAAAGCTCCATAATAGCTACTAAATGGACCTTGCGGAGAGATTGTTTTTATCAAGTATAAATCTTTTAAATTCTTACCTTTGGCCATCCACTGTACACAAAGACACGCCCCACAGTTCTGGGCTAAACTTGGCCAGCTGGGGGATGTAGTCTGCAACCTAATGGAGGAAAACACAAGAGACCCACAGTGACAGTTGATTTAACATGAAGGAGTTCAGTGTCACAACTAAAAGCACTGCAGCAGTTGAAAGTTGGAAATTATTTTGCATGAACAGAGAAATGGAGTAAGAAGAGTTGATGAAACAAGAGACCGTCAGGATTCCTATAGTTTGCATTTTCTCTCTCAAAGTTTGATTTTACAGTCCTTGTGTTTTCACTCAAGAACTTTGACAAATGATAAAACCCATTTTCCATTTATAAACAATAAGGAGTGAACAAACAACACACGCATACCTTCCCATCACCTTTGTTTTGCACTGTGTTGTAGATTTCGTTTATCTTTTGTGCAAACACGTCAAACTCAGGGATGATGAATTTTTTTCTGAAAGCCTGGATCAGCAGGACAATGTTTCCACCGACGCACCTGAAGGAACAACAACATAACGCAGACATACTCGGACTCAGACGTACTTTTTTGAGTTTACTTTTTTTTTTTTTTACAATTGGTTACAGACATTTCTCAATACGATTTCACTTTAAAAAAAAAACTTTTCACACAGTCAGCACAACAGAAGTCAAGTGGACAAAACTGTGGATCACCTTCCATTGCAACACTACATGCATCAATGACCACATCTTTCAAAGTTAACGCACTGTTTTCTGATGCCCCACCTAAACTGTATTCACTCTCCATTTTGCATGTTTACATACTATTGTACAAACTGTTAAATTCACACTCAAAACGTAACACACACCAAATTACTGTTAATTAGACTGTATTTGCTACATTCTGCCAGGATATGATAAGATGGAATAGGATAGAATACATAATATAGTATGGTACGGTACAAAACGATGAGTTATACTTTGTCATGGGCATATAGCTACCTTTATAGTGATAGTAAGAAACCAAAACATACAACATACAGACAAAAAAAGGACCTTTTTCAGGTGAAGAATGGGGGCAAATGAGGTGGAATCAAGAACTTTTCTGTTCTAAGACCAATCATCATTGATGATGATGTCATTTAATGTTCTCCAGTCACAGTGGTTTATATCACAGCACTCACTCTCATTCCTCAACCCCATAGAGGAGCTCTTTTCCTCATGGTGGTGTAAAGTTTATTACCATATGCAGCCACATGATCATATTTCTCTCTTGGATGGAACGACTGCTGGATGCCTGAACATATCTGCACAAGATTGCCAGAGGTGGATCAGATCAGGCATGTAAAAGGATTCTCTCCCAGGTGTCCCTCTACCAACAGAGGACATGAGGTGCGAATATGGATGAGAGTTTGTGGACAAATGCAGAAGACAGCGTGACTAGCACTGTTGTAAATCTATATCTGTAGCTAGTGGTTTTCAAACTGGGGCCAGAGGACCAACAGGGGTCTTTGAGTGGGTTGTTAGGGGGTCTCCAGCAGAAGGAGGAAAACAATATTTTAACTTTTATCTTTTTTTTCAGAATTTGGAACAACAAGGAAAAAACAAAGTTGTCCCTTTTGATTGTAATTTATAGTGATCCTGGTTTGATCATTTGTGAATTATGAAGACTTTATTATCTTCAAAACTAAAAATAATAATAAAAAAACACTGCTTAGGGGTCTGCGAATCTATGTACATCTATTTTGGGGGTCCTTGACATGAAAAAGTTTAGGAATCTCTCCCCTAAAAGTATCTATAGTGAATATGATAATTTAGTATTGCATAACTGGAATCATGTTAGTTAAGAAAGTAAATAAGAAGTGCCCTTATTTCTGTTGCAATGGAAGCTTGTTTTATGCTAAATAAATAAAGAAATAAAGATATTTCAGGAGACAATAATGATGACTATCATTACTATTGCAATGCTTTCTGATGTTAGTATTTTTTAGGTCAAAGTGTTACTTTTGGCAGACAGATGTCAGTGTTAGTGTCCTAGATTTGATCCTGAGATGTGTATCAAGTGTCATGGTTGGATTCTGGATGTGAAAAGTGAACTCAGTGTAGAGAGCTGCGTGTTACCAGTTGTAAATGTGGTGTGTGTGTGTGTTCACTGGTGAGACTGGAGAGCAGCAGCTGTCAGCTATCAGTCTGAGCAACAGGCCTTTGCTTTGATCAGCATGACAGTAAATCAGGTTGACATGTCCTGACACATGCTACTCTGACTTTCACACCTCCAGGCTCAGGCTAACTAATTTAAAGGACTATTTCACCTAATGACTGTTAGCTTTTACCAAAGGGTTCACATGAATGATTCGTGACTTGTATGGACAGCTATATTGCAGTGTTTTTGTCGGCTGTAATATGTTATTATCTATAAGGTAAATACCAGATTAAGTTTTTGTTCAAGAAATTAACAAAAATTAACAAATTATCTAAAATACCCAGGTGAAATGATGAATACTGTATGCAAAACATTGTAATCCTGTTCAATTTCTGTACTGAATTGCATTATACTGTACAGTGTTATACAACCTGTTTTTCACCCGTCAAATACATCGAGGTGAGATTGGGGGTTAATTGCATGACCACTCTGCACAAACCAGAGCTTTAAAAACTGCCTTAGACCTTTCATTCAGTCTCAACAAATGATTAATGTTCACAAAAGTATCAGCTGCATTACAGGATAAATGTGTTCACAGTGCTGTGTCAACCTCCTGTACTTCTGACTTCACCGGACCACATTGTTGTTAAACTTGTCATAAGTTCCTCACGAAAAGCAATGTAAAGTATGTGCCGAAGACGAGGGAAGAATAAAGGTGGAGACAGGCAGAGAGACAATCATGCAGCAGGTCACATAAAACAAATCCTTCATTACAAAGGATTGTTATTGGAAGGTCAGACTATAAATAGTTTGGTCTCATGCCTTCAGCGGGCGGTGAATGGAAAAAGAAACACAGAGAGATTGTCAGAGTGGAGATTCAAGTCCATTTTGAGGAGTATTGTAGAAGAGCAACACTCAGAATCAGGCAATCTAATCTAATCTAATCTATTATTATATTTCTTGCCAACTATGTGATTAAATCCATATTCTCAGCAGTATTGCTCATTAAAGCTGGCCAAAGATTCTGTCACGTTGTCAGAGTTGCTGATCTGCTGTGTTAGAATCCATCAACTTATGTAAAAATTTTAATTCTTATATAATTTGTGGGGTTCCGACAAAGTACACACAGAAAATAAACCCACAGCACATCAGTATCTGCATAATAGCACTGCGATTATGATTTCTCTGCTTCTCAGCTCTTATATAATGTGAGAGGCCCTCAGGATGAAGATGTAACTGGACTGAGAGTTAATTTCCAGGTGCTGCACACTGTACTAAAAGAGGCAGTTCACCTCAAGTCTGTAGATACCAATCTCGAAACTAATCGGCTATCGTCTGATAATAATTTAGCCTCTGGGGGCCGTGGCCAGTGTTTTGGGGGTTCTGGTGTGGATATCTGGATAACGGAAATCCAGGCCAAGACCTTTTCCTCTATGCACTGGTCATAGTTTACTGTCGGATTAGTAAGTTGAGACACAATAATGGAGTTGGAGGCTAATCCCTATAATAAATAAAGTTTAAGCACTTTAAATAAATTAAAAAAGCTATATTGGCATCATACTATAGCCACTGGGTTCTGAGATGGCATTTCAGTCAATGCATTCTGACTCTTCTGCTCTTGGAATTACACCTAACATCTCATTATACAACCCTGTGTTGTAAACCGATAAATAAACTAACCTTATACTCTGATGCATTAGTACACAAATTATTCGATTCACCTCTAACTACTCGTCCATCTCTTCCACTGTCTCACCTGTGGAAAAGGTCTCTGTCCATCATCACCTCACCGACAGATTCATTCACTGCCTGCCGAAGCTTCTCCATGCAGTCCTTCAGACGAGGGTCTGATGGGTGAAGGCCTGTTTTCTTCAGGGCCTGAAAACGACAAAGGACCACATGAAAACATGACGATAGATGGATGGATGGATGGATGGATGGATGGATGGATGATGGATGGATGGATATGATAGAGATAGATAGATAGATAGATAGATAGATAGATGCTCATTTTTGAGGTTGGTGGGTGTTTCTTTAGCTACTTACTGTGGTAAAGTATGAAATGGGGACCTGCTCTTTGCCCTCTGTGATGGTGTAAAAAAGCATGTCTTCCACTCCAGAGCTGGCAGGTTTTGAGTGGACATTCCTGATGAATTGAAGAATAAACTCTTAAAAACAGGAAAGCGATCATTCTTGTGTGTTATTCACTTACACACAGCTACAAAACACAGCTGAAATTATACTTTACTATTTTTTTTTTTACTATGATTAAGTTAGTTTTGTACATGTTTTATGATTTTCAGGACTGATCTGACTGATCTAGACTGTTCCTCTTGATGCAGGCAGTCTGGATTAAATTATTCTTAATTTTATTTTTTGTCTTTATGTTTTCTTTTTGACAGGTACATCTGCAGTTTGTATGCATTGTATGCATGTTTGCTCTCTTTGAAGCCCTGCTGGATGTCTCATTTGCTTTACCTTTCATATTAAAGTGCTGATTGCCTCATTTATAGCTGACACACGCTGCTAACTGATACTTGGCCTGATGTGACCATGTTTGTAGCAGTGACTGTGAATTAAGCACTGAATTCTCCTCCATTAGTCTTTACATTATTTATTCTGTGTATCCCCAGTCCATCATAACTATTGATGTATTTTGAAATTCAGTGTTTGAATGCAACGACCTGTATTTATCAAGTGCTGTAGGGTTGAGTCAAGTATTTTGGGACAGTTTTTGGTCGATTACCAGTTAAACCAAAACAAGTCAAGTAGAGCTGAGTCGAGCTGTATCATGCAGAGGAAATCCACCATGAAATTCTCTTTCAGCTGCCTCAGGTAGACAGGGTTTCCTACCAGACACACAGTCTGTGCCACCTATTTTCCCCTCCACTCGCCTCTCTAATGTTGACTTTGCCACATTCCATGCCCTCGCCAAAAAATCGAAAAGTTTTGGCCTTTGTCCCATATCCATCATCTTCTTCTATTCAGTTGTCATACTCTTCATTCTTTCCTCCCTCCACTGGTTATACAATTTTCATGCAACTTTTCTTCCCTCTTCTTTTGCTGCCTGTTTCTTGGCTGGCATATTATATTGTCCACAATGAATATAAAAAAATGTTAATGATTCTATTCAAACTGTATCTCCCTCTCACACCAGGACACGTTTGTTTGTGTGCGCATGAGAGAGAAAGAGAGAGACATGGAAAGTGTGCATACAAGCACAAATACTCACATTGTATGTGCACGTATGTGTGTGTACACAGACACGTGTGCACTTGCATGTGTGTAATAATGATGAATGGACTATTGGCATGGATTCACTGCATCATCTTTAATACTAAAAATGTCTGCTAAATCACAGGGTGACACACAATAGCAAAGTAACTCATGGTTTTATGGAACATACCAGTTTGACTGTAGAAAAAAGTCAAATTTTAGCTTATTCTTTTGTACCATTTTACCTAAATGCATTAAGTCACTCAAAAACTCTTTCCCAAAAACTTAAAATGTATTGTCAAAATGTAATAAGTCAGTTCATAGAATGCAACATCCTGTTAACATACAATTTTTTGTTGTTTTTCCCTAATTATTTTAGCTACAGTACTTTTATCAAAAAGTGAAAATCAACACAACACAAATCTTTGTCTTTATCGCATCATATCTTTGCTCTGACCAGCCCAGGTAATGAAATGACTGTTTCATGTAAAGGACATTTATAGCATCAATGCAGTAACATGTTTGATAACTGGCTGCTAAAATTTAAGCACCCCAAAATATATAAAACCTTATATTTGTCCCATTTTACCTGATGTCCCAAATGACCTGACTTTAGTCTACTAAAGCACAAATTTGAGATTCTTGTACTTTACTTGTGTATTTTCCTTTCATGCCCCTTTACTTCTTTTACATCTCAGAGGTAATAATTTACTTTCTATATTTATTTGATAGCTTTGGTAACTTTAAATGTGATTTTGCATGTGAAATATATGAAGGGCTTAATGAAGATGATGCTTTGTTATAGATGAAACTACATAACAGTATATACAAGTAGGCTGGTGCTGAATGGTTATTGGTTATAGTTTGCTAATCATTTAAGTCTTTTTTTCATGCAAAAATGACAACCATTTTGGTTCTAGCTTCTCAAATGAGAGGATTTGCAATGGCTTCCTCACTATACTAACATGCTTGTACTTGTACTGTGATGGCAGAAGTATTCAGATCCTTTACTTAAATAAAAGTACTAATATCGCACTGAAAATACTCCACTACAAATGGTCCCTGTGTTTTACCATATATATATATATAAGTTTTTGGATTAATATCACTGCTGCATTAATGTGTATATTGCATTTTATTACTATAGATATTCAAGGTTTACCTAATTCAAACTACTTTATATCCTGTTGGATAATTTAATCTACACAGAATGCATCATATGTTTGTAGTGTGGCTGACAACACATTTTCCAGCTGATAAAAGAGGGGTTTTTAAATAGTTTATTTAGCTTAAGAAGCAGGAGAATTCTCAACTCATAAAGAAACACTACTTTCTAAAGCTGTCAGACAAATGTAGTGTAGTCAAAAGTGCTTAATATAGCATAAAATGGGAATACTCAAGTAAATTAGGTTACACTGTAAATATACTTAGTTACTTACCACCACTGCTTGCAATGGAGTATTTTTACAGTGAGGTATTGCTATTTTTACTATTTTTACTATAAAGAATCTGATGCTTTTTTATTAATCTTTCACCGCTGTTGAAATGTGTCTAACATACAGTAAGTGTGATAATTACAGGTGCAGCTAAAACTCTTTTTTAACATTGTGGATGACACCTGACCGGCAGGAAGCTGTTGACACTGAGCTGTTTATCACACAGGAACACTCACATTTTGGGATTGAAATGATCCAAGTGCGTAGGAGGCGGTCGTCTCTGGGACGCCGTGGTGGATTTGGTGCTCAGGCAACATGCTGCTGCCGGTTGAATGATAAAAACCTTCTTCTTCGCTTCTGTGTTTTTGACGATCAGCTGTAGAGAGTTTGACAGACGCAGCGCTCTCAGACAGTTCATGGCTGCGATAAACAGCAGCCACAAACCGCCCTGATACTCGGATGTGCGGCAGATAAACACTGACGGCTGCTTCTTTGAGCTGTTGGTCGGCGGCTCGGCTCCTGAGAGGTCACTGACTTTCAAATGACAGGGGGAAGTTTTGATGCCTTCAGGTGTCATCGGAAATTTGGGCTTTCAACTTGAACTTCTGTAGCCCTGATATAGGGAAGCGTATTGGTGCCACACGAAGAGTTTTTTTGTTTTTTGTTTTTGTTTTTTGTTAAGCTGTTTTTAACGTTATAACAAGTTATTTTAATTAGAACCTGACTGATTGTTCAACCAATATTATCAGCCTTATCAAAGCTATATCGGTGTCCGCATAGCTATTTTTTTCCTGATATGCACCTGTATGAAAACTTCTTTTTTAATAGAACATAATGCAGATTTTTTGTTTTTGTTTGTTTGTTTGTTTTAAAGGCATCATTTGTATGTCTATTTGTGTTTTTTTAATTTTATTTATAGTTATCATGATTATTGAAAAACAGTGAAAGATTACTGTTTCAGTACCTTGATATCATTTTTGACAATAAAGTTTCTTGTTAAATTGTAAAATATCTCCTCCATCACATATCTTTGTTACAACCACTTTTGAGGGTTATAGCAAAAATCGTAACGTATCTTTATGTATGTATTCTATATTCTGTAGAAAAAATACTAGCTGATATATCAATGTGGGAATTTTTGTACTCCTAATATGTGTATTGGCAACGGCCAGTAAATCCAGTATCGGTCAGGCCTTAATTTTAATTTTCTAAGAATATATTTTCATGTTAATATGACATACAAGAAACATTTCTTGTTTCAAATACATACTTTTTATGTGGTTATAACATCAAAAGTGTCATTTATAACATTAAAACATAGCATTATAACATTATAATGTTATAGCAACAACAAGAACAATAATAACAACAATAATAATAAGAAGAAAAAGAATATATAATATCAGATGTTTCACGAGATAAACAGTATATTGTTAGGATAAGAAAAGTTTTTTGTTATAATGTATAAGGTTGTATGTCATAAAAATGCGAGAATATCTTGAGCTAACAACAAAAAAAACACCTTGTAAAAATAAGCTTTTCAAATTATGAAATTATCACATGCACTTGTAGTATCCATAAAGTAGTTCTGCACTATATTACTTAAAAATTTTTAAAAAATAAGACTATGTGCAAGACACATTCGTTGTTAATGACCAAACATGAGCCATAAGCTGCGTTTAAAAGAGAAAATTAAATTTTACAAGGGATACTTGAAAGCAGCAGGGAGTCTAAAAGATAAATAACAGGCGCGCCCCCTCATCTGGCAGCTGCGACGTGACTGACAGTTCCAGGGGCCAATTAAGAGCTAGAAATGTGTTAAGATAACAGAGGTCTGCCATGAGGAGTGTGTCTCTGTCAACCAATCGGCCTGGTAAGAATAAAACAGATCAACACAAGGCTAGTCTGAGCAGTCTTTGACCTGTTATGTAACATGTTGATTAATATTAATGAAGAACAGGTTATTATTATGATCAGCCTCAGCTGAACATGTTTAGTTCTTGATAACTAACTGAACTGGTAGCTTTAATGAACCGTCCAAGCAACAACAAAGGTTCTCAAGATGAATGAAAGTGAATTAAGTGTAGACTAAGTGAGTTAAAAACACAGGTATAATGGCTTATTGTTGAACATGATGAACTTAAGCCATTATTAAAACACCATAGCATATAATCTCAGTGTGCAGAGTACTGTGGAATTAAACCTAAGTGATTTACAGCACACAACCTTTTACTTTGTTTTATTATGATTCAGGTCATCCCATTCTTGTGAATGTAATATCTCATAAATCCCCTTGAAGGAATTTATTCAAACTTGGCACAAAAGACCACTTGGACTCAAGGAATAACACATCAACAACAGCTTCAGTTTGAAATTTTGTTTCAGCTAGAGACAATGTATGTGGGGTTCATGTTAATGTTGGTGAAACTTTGCAAATCTCTGCTGGTTGCATCTGGCAGTTGCAGTGGCATTGCAGCAGGCGCTTCACCATCTGTTGCTGGGTGGGGAACTGCACTGTAGTGAGGGACCTTCTCTAGTTTAAACTGCTTTGAGACAAAAAGTGTTTGAAAAGGTTTCATAAGCCTCAGGCTCATATAGTCTGTCTCACCCCACAGTGGAGTGGAGTACTTCAGCTGAACATGAAACAAAACATGAAAATCACCACCAAGTATCTGCTTTCATATATCTTTATACATCTGTTCACATCAACATTTCCATTTAGAAACCATCATGATGTGGCTGCACTGTTGTAGCCTACAGTGTGACATTTCTTTATGGTATTTCTTTTATTTGTGTCCACAATAAGCTGATCTTTGCCTTCTGAGGAATACTGTTTCTTGATAGTTAAATCCAGTTTATTTAGCCTCTGATGGTTCACAGCATCCATATCAAGGAACATAAATAATATTGTCAAAAGGCACAGCATAGTGTTAACAAACAACAGTAAATTACATAATACAGTATCATTATTTTCCTTCAGACTGTCTTACCTTCTCAAGCAGACAATACTGTTACATGGCAGATTATGCACATATAAATATAATAATTGCAACGTCAGATCATTGCCTGGCCATAGTAGATAAGGAATATGGGTACTTTGAAAAGCAAAAGATTAATTTCTTTGAGTCAACCTCTGCACTGCATCGAAATGACTCAAAATGACACAGAAAGGCTGATAACTTTGAAGACATTTCATCAAAGTCATGATGAGTTACACGCTCTTTGAAGGACGAGGCAGCACCAGCTTCAGCCCAATATCAACGACACAGGAAGGCATGTAAGACAGGGGGATCCAGATAAGCTTGGCATCCCAGCCGGCGCTGTATCTGGTGCGTGGGTGGGCAGCAGTCAGAGCGTGCTCCATGCAGTTGGTCACCTTGGTGAGGTCGGAGTCGCAGACAGCGTTCATGATCAAACGCTGGACCTTGATGTCTGATAATGAGGAGAAATGAAAATATATACTCAGTAAAAATATAGACAAACACTTTTGTTTTTGCTCCTGTTTTTCATGAGTTGAAGTAAAAGATCTGAGATATTTTACATGCAAACAAAAGGTTTATTTGTCTCAAATTTTGTTCACAAATTTGTTAAAATCTGTGTTAGTGAGAGCTTTGCCAGGATAATCCATCTACCTGACAGGTGTGGCATAAACAGCATAAACAGATTAAACAGCAGGATTATTGAGGAGAGCAAAGTCATGACCTGCCCTATTCTGCCCCTGATTGGATAGTGCTCGTTGCCTTTGTTGGCTGGGAGTGATTGGTTAGGTTAAGAATATGACATGACTGTCCTCCTGAGGAAAAAGTTTGGCATTTGTAGCCCTATGAGGAATAGCTATAGTTAAGTGCTGAATAAATTCTTTTTTTCAAGCCATAACTGTACATTTTAGAGTGATCTTTTATTGTTTTTATTATTTACAAAATTTGACAGGTTTTTTAATTTTATTTTTATTTTTGTTGAGTGTATCCTGTTATTTGTGCTTTTCTTTTTAAAACATTCCCTTCAAATGTATGTATTGTATATTGAGTGAGATTCAGGACATTTTAAAGTCAAAAATAAATCTGCATTTTGACAGTGTCCTGCAACCTTAATATTATTTATTTCCTAATATATGCAGGCCTATATATTTTTTTCAGGCAATGTGATTTTATGTTGTCTTTAAATCATTTTTGTATAGAAATGCAGAAAAATAGCAATTTTTCACACTGGCACCCATAAGTGTGTCTCTGAAGTAGGCTTGCGCCCTAAACATAGTTTATAAATGTTCATGGGAGCATTATCTAGTGTGCAGACTCTATTTTTACTCCTTCACATATCACAAAAAACAAATGAAGTGAGCCTAACTCATAGTTTGCATTTTCAGTCCAAATAAATTGTGGCACTTCTACTTACACTTATCTAGGTACTTGTCTCCATAGGTGGCTTGTACTTCAGGGCTGAGCTGGTTCCAAAGGCGATGCAGCTCCCTCTCGAGGGGATCGAGGCTCGTCACTGCAGTCTTGAAAAAACCTGGCTCAATGATGCACACGTTGACTCCAAAGTAGTTTATATCTCTCCTAAAAACGGAAGTGTGATATAGAATAGCATTGCACAGACCAGTTCATAGTTTTTTAATAAATAACAGAGCTTGAAATATGTTTGTGACACTGGCTGCAACCTTTTGCATAAATGTCATCTAGTAAATAAACAGCATTAAAGGGATAGTTCAGATCATTTGAAGTGAGATTGTAAGTGGTACTTATCTATAGTCAATGTATTAGATGTTACATGCCTCCAGTTTTGAGAAGCAGAGGAGTAAAAGCACGGAAGCTAAGCAATGAACTGCTGTGGACAGGGTCAACAACAAAACGTATTTTAGCCATGTGAGTACAGCTCACCTATAAAAAGTCTATTTCAGTTTAAGTGTATGGTATACTTACTTACCATGCTGTCAGACAGACTTTTCCAATGAAAACTGTCATTATACAAGCCAAATATCACCCTCCAAACCAAACTCCATATGAAAAATCAATAATTTTACTTGTAAAACGCACAAGTTACTCATGTACCACCACCTCGATCTGTTAGTTTGTTTGTGTAATTAAGGGACTTCTGTGTTTTAACAGGATAGTTCAGAGTTCATAGTTGACACAATAACACAAACAAACTAACAGTAGAGGGCAGCGGTAGCCACCAAGTTGTCAACTAGCCGACCAGCAACTCCCATGTTCTGCAAGGAGAAATGAGTGATTTTGCCGTAGAGTTTGTTTGGTTTGGAGAGAAGCAATTTTTGGCTTATATATCGGCAGTTTCCTGTCAGAAAATGCTGTCTGATGGCAAAGAAAGCAGTGAAATATTCTAAATATAACATACACCTAAACTGGTATAAATTTTATTAGGTGAACCCTTTTTAAGTAGATAAAATACTTTTGGTTGTTCCACCGCATCTGCATCAATACTATTAGCTTCCGCACCAGCTCTCCTGCTGCTAGGCATCTACTGTAGCTGAGACATTTACTTTCACTATGTATCTCATACAACCCCACTTCAAATAATAAAAACTATCCCTTTGAGGGTATTGGTTTATGGTAAGTACAGCTAAATTAAATCTTTGAGAAGCAGAGAGAAAGACCAATACTCTTATCTGTCTGGTCTCATCAGCCAATATTTGTCTGCCTGGCATCTGCTGAGGCAGTTTGTTTTCTGTATTGCTGCAATTTTGTGGTTGGAATGTGTTTTACTGCTCTAAATGAGTAGTGTATTATTGTTTATCTTTTATATTACTAATAATGTTAAATATAAAACCCAGCCTGCAACCCAAATCTCCCTCGTGGACAAAGATAGGAAGATTATGACTTGACTATTTGTCCTCATAATTAGAATTGAGACCTTATGAAGAGCAGAAAAATACTAGTGGCTCCACAAAATACTACATGAATGAAGCATGCAGGTTGTTACAGTCCACTCTTACCTGATGCTGATGAGGCTGTGTAAGTCTTACCTGAGGCAGTCAGAGAAAGACTCCACTGCGAACTTGGAGATGCAGTATCCACCGCCGTTTGCAGCCACCCTGCCCAGCACTGATGCTACATTCACAATACGGCCGCGAGCCTTTTTGATGAGGGGCAGGAAGGTCATTGTCATGGCAATCACTCCATTCATGTTGACCTTCAGCGTGCTGTGGAAATCCTCCACTTTCATCCACTCTGAAGGGCCCATGGGTAATGAGCGTCCAGCATTGTTCACAATACCCCAAAGTCCTACAGACGGAAATGAAAGACAAAAGGTGGAAGAACACATTTTGTGTTATGATCTGCTTTGTGGAATTTGATTAACAGAATCATACGCAACATCATCTCTCACCCTTCTCGCCAACCTCCTTCTTGGTCCACTCCATGGCTTTCTGGATGCTGTCCTGATTGGTCACGTCCAGCAGGATGGTCTTCAAATAAGGCCCTGCCACCCTCTTCAGGTCATCGGCTCCCTTTTCTGTGAGACAACCAGCCAGCACACGAAAACCTTTACGATCCAGCTTCTTACACAGCAGGTTTCCGAACCCCGTGTCGCAGCCGGTCACAAACACGTATTTCTCTGTGATGTTCTCAATCTCAAGGCTGTCTCTGTACAGCCACACGATAATCCACAACACCACAATGGTTCCACTGATGTACAACCAAGCATTTTCCCTGAAAGAGAGCAGTTTGGACAAGAGGAAAGCAGGGGTTTAACTTTTAGAGAATATTCTAGATGTGTATAAACTTGGAGGTCCAAAGGTCAGGCTACAGCTGTCAAATTAATACCCAAAACGTAGTATAGGATTGGTATTTCTTACCCTAAAAGGTCGTAGACAAACTGTGTATCCATGCTGCTCCCAGGATTTGAAGTGAAGTGGGGTTTTGGTCACCTAAAGGACTTAGTGCCTGCTGAAAAAACATGTTGAGCAAATGTTACCAGGTATTGACATGGCAAGCAGCCAAATCTGATTTTTCAGAAATGGAATGGAAAGTAGAAATACTTATCTCAGGAATCCCCATAACCAAATCCCTGCTTGATTTCATAATATTTTAGGTTTTACTAAAGCATTGTCTTGGTTTATTGAACCCTTTTTGCAAACTTCTGGGATACAATGAGTTTGTTCACTGAGGGCCTTAGCAGAGGTGCTTGTAATACAGGACTGCTCTGGGCACATGAGAAATATTTGGATAATACTCTTATGGAGGAAAGAAAGAAAGGCATTTGTGGGGGAGGCAGCCCCGAGGAGGGAGGGGCGCATTGTTTTGTAGCATAAATTTAATGCCCGTGACAGAGCTGCTTAGGCTTCTCATTGCGGAAAGCCAATTAATTTTCTCTGGCTTGTTAGCAAGAGAAAAGAAAGAAAAATATATTTCAATAAGTTGTGTTATCCATGATATCTAAATTGCCTGCAGAGTTGAATCAGATACAAAGCCCATTCTGTCGCTCTTGGCATGACAACATTAATTTAAAATAAATGCTTTTGTAAAGTTACAGGTTACAAAAATTTTATTTAGTTTCTAACCAGTTAGAATATACCAAGAAATATACCAAAATACCTCAGTATTCACATGTATCAATATAATTTGATAGAAAAAAACAATCAAACTTAAAATCACAGTTACCGTTTGCTGTAAACGTTCCTAATACACATTTTTAAACTATTTTTTGTGGATTAAATGGCACCTTATATCAGGAAATTGTGATCATTACCAATATTACAGAGGTTGATCAGTGGAAAAAACTGATATGCAAGACAGAGAAAGAACTTAATTGTAATTCAACGGTGAGAGCTATAATGCTATAAACTCTATTTGATCCTACCTTTTCCAATTTTCAAGAAGTGATGGATCTCCACAAGTTATCCGTCCTCTTCCTTTTCCCTTTCTGGTTATTCTTCTAGTCTTAACTCAGAGAGGCTGGTCAGAGAGAGGCTTTATCCCTCCGGGTTTATCCCTTAAGACAAGTCCGCAATTGGTAATCCCCAATCCGTAACCACTTGGTTCGTGCATGTGTGCATTTAAGAAAAAAATGTAGTGGTGGGAATTAGAGAGTTTTCTGTACACAATGTGAAGTTGGATATCAAATAACTTCTTTTTTTTTTTTTTGATATTTCATCTTCTCACAGTACATGATCTACTTTCAAATCACATCAGGTTATTTCAAGTATTTCACAAGAAATCTCGCCAGTTTCTTTTTTTTAGAACCTGCTGGTTCCCAGGGCATACCAAGTACTTTATGTTTTAAGAGTGTTAAAACAAACTTATAATAATCCCACATGTTGAAGCCTTGTGTACCCTTAAACACGTGAATAATCTCATTGGCTCATTCAGTTCACTGGCCTAATATAACAGTTTTATCAGTGTAACAATATACTCTGTAACTTGTCTATAATTGTCTTAAGACGAGTCAGCTCATACTGCTGATGTTGACAGTGGCATGGCTTATCGATGTATAAAACCCTGACGCAATCAGGAAAAGTATTTTGTATAAACATGACTTGTTCCACAACTGCAACCTCCATAAAAAATAATAACTTAGATTAGATTAAGATATATTTTACACTGAGATTATGAAAGTTAAGCAAAGAAGAAAAGGCATACTTCTACGCCACGGTAACTGTGAACGGAGGGATCAGGTGTTTCTACCAAGTGGTTCTTGATACTGGTTTAGTACAAAGTGAGCTGAAAGTATAATTGGTTACCAAACACGCCTGCAATTACGATATTTAACTCAACAGCCTCGTGTGTGTCGTGACATAACTTTCCTTCACGTCACACATTCCACAAATTGTCCAATCACTCCAGCCAGGCAAACACTTATCCAGCTATTGTATTTAGTGGTTTAGCAGTTGTTGCAAAACGTTGACCCCAGCTTTTAAGTTATTAAATGTCGATTATTACTTTGTCATTTGGCCTTCTGTCCTCCACTTTTGTAACAATCATATTTAAACCATCGGTCAAAAATAATACCAAAACCAAAACATTTCCTCAGTATCTCTTTTTAAGGTGGAGGAGCACCACAGAGGTCAAAGGAGGTCTTTATGACCAATGGCCATCAAACTGTACAACTCCCACCCTTTCTGTAGCAAGGTGAGTTGAATCATTGGACACTGAGAACAATAACACCTATAATCTGCGCAATGAAACTTACAGCTGTATTATTTTTTCAACATCGTGTGCAATATTACTTTAAAATAACATGCAACATTACATTCATTATTTTCATGTACAATATTCCATTTAATATCACATATTATGTTCATTATCATGTGCAATATTACTTTTTGCTGCTTTTCATTACCACTGCCAATCTTACTTCCAATGTCACTGCCAATACTACTTTTCTATTACTTATCTTTATTGGGTTTTTTTGTATTTACTCCTTATGCACTTTATATTTCATGTAATTTACTGAGAAATCTCACAAAAATTGCCTTTGGAATTAAAAAGTTTTATCTTAAGTAGTCTGCTAAAACTTCCCTTTTTCAAATAAGTAAGTAAATAATCTTCATGAAGATTTTCCCTTGTATGTTTTCCTCTCTAAACAGCTGTAGTGAAGCCTCATGTACATACACTCACACTTTGGTGGAGGATTTATTCAGCCTTGTTTCATAAGAAAAACACCAGTGCATTTTTTTTTACTTTATTAAAAATAATGTTCCATCAGTAAATGTTAACAAAATTTGTACTCAAGTTGTCTGACAAAAACAGTGCAGTCATCACTGTACGCAGACATATAATACACAAAGACAGACGAACATAACTCAGGTATCAGGTGGTAACACCACATTTTGTAATAACTTGAGAAAATGTAAAAAAAAAAGGTTTCTTCACATTATGTGATAACACCCACATTTTGTAATAAATAACCTGTACAGGATATAAAATAAATTTCCCTGCATTTTTAATGAATTATTACTCTTTGCAGTGGTTATGCAGGATTTGCTCTTTTTTAAATGAAAATGTAATAATACAGTGCATTATATAATAACCAACCAAAATAGATGTCTCCATTCATAAAAATCATTGTAACATTATAACAACAATTTTTATTTCATGCATTCTACCATGAATCGTACTGAGTCTAAATTAATTTTAAAAAATACACTTTATTAGTTCAATAGATTAATATATCTATCTTTGGCCACAATTTATTACATATTGCATTCAGGTTGATGATTATAAAATGCTACAGATTATTACAAAATGCGGGTGTTATTGCATAATGAAGGGGAAAATTTACCACATTTTGTCAAGTTATCACATAATGTGATGTTACAGGCTTTCCTATAAAATGCTTTTAGGAGATACTGCAGACAAGGAGACAGGTGGCAATTTGTCTGTGGCCCTTTAAGTTTTTACATGTGACGTCTTCAAAAAAAAAAAAACTACTGACTTTTAGCTTTTCCCCCTTTCATTAAATTTAAAATTATCAATTGCCCAAATGTTATCTGTTAACTTAAGTCAGTGCTAAATAGATGTTAGACCTATTTCATTTTATACACAAGCTTCATCTTTGAATTCCAACATCACTGTGTGTGCTGGCACTAGCTAATATTGTTTCTCACATAAGAACTTAAACAGTGATGCAGGTGTGCAGTTAACTGTTAACTGTCAAATGCAACAGACATTCAACACTTCTTTGAACAAAGTAACCATCAGCATTAGCCCACTCAGAGGGGCATGACGAGCAAAGTCACTGCTGCTTGCATCTTTGCTGATAGAGTCAACTGGATTTCTATTTCATTCCAGTGTATTTAGTTTCAGGTGTAAATGTCCCACCATGAAGTTTATGAGGAAGCAGACTGAAGTTGACCCTTGTGCACGTACTCCAGAGCTGTGGCATGGTCCTCATGTCCATCTCAATACTGCGGGCCCAGTTCTCCACATCCCCAATTTCCTATTCAAAACACAGTATAAGAAACAGAACTAGTACCACACCAGTGAACATCTACCAATCTAACCTATGACCAGGACTGGTAACAGACATTCTTCAGCCTTTAAGGATGATTTAAGCTTGATAACAGCAGAGGGAGTGGAAACTCATTCATAAATTACTTTTACCACCTGTCAAATCCGCTCAGATCTAGGACCAGTGTCGTGGCCCTTGAATTAAACTAATCTGCTTTTAGTAAATTTTGATGAGTCACTGCTTGTGTCAAGACATTTTTTTGTGACATTATTTTTTATTTAAACAAGGCAGACAGTGGGATTGAAATGGTATTAAAAAGCAATATTTTTATATCAACACTGAATCATACAACTCAGTGTGATGTAAGAGGGTCACACATAGTGCTGACGCCACTCATAATACACCTAATATTCTACATAACTATATGCTCACATCCTTCACACAGTTTAACTTTGTATTACAATAAAAAGTAAGGGCACTTATTAATGTGACAGCTGTAGGCTTAAGAAATGTAAAAGATTAAACAAAGTTTATATTGCCAGAAAAGCTTTGATTTTAGATTAATTTCTTGCTCATACTGTGTATCCCACCTTTAGGGCCTGATTGAAGCCCTCTACCATACTGATCCACTGAGCAGTCTGTTTGGAGAACTGGCTCGCCTGCACTTGGAGCGTCTTCACCTCGTGGTCGAGCTTACGCTGGTTTACGTATGCCTGGGCGACTCTAAAGCAAAACAGAAAACAACAATTAGAATAGTTAGTATAAGATAAATTATATATCCACTGTGGAATGGGAGAGTGAGTCATTAATTTCTCCATTTAAACTGAAACATACTGTAATAATCAAATGAGACTAAATCTTACCTAGTCACTAAAGGATTTTGGTCATAATCCTTTCTATAAAGGAACAGTGCAACAATGGCCTTTGCATCCCAGTCTTGCTCTTTAAGCTGATTGTCTTGGTTTCATCACAACTTTCACAACGTTAACAATCTTGATGTATTATTTGTTTCACTGCCCTGCAAAGAATGGATTTATTCTATTTGCTAAGAAAGAGGTGTTGAGACGGGGTGGGAAAATATGAGACTGATGTACAATTAGCAGATTAATCAATAGTGAAAGTAATAGTAAGGTGCAGCCCTATATTGGCTATTACTTGTGACTTCTAACCAATCAGATAGTGGTGTGAGCAGGACATTGAACCAGACTAAAGAATGTAGTAGTGTATTATACTGTACAATGTATAGCCATCTATTATATGTACTATAGCATAATACAATAGAGTATGGTATTTGAATTTTACTGTATAGTATTATTATGATATAATTTTTTATATAGTTCATTATTACAGTTGTTGTTACTAGTACATTTCTATGGTGATGACTACACAGAGAGATTTTAAAAGCCAAGTGCATTTTTAAATTTAATACCACCTTTTTTTTTTTTTTTTTTTTTTTTGCTGATCTGAAAAATGATTTGATCCATGACTTGAAACCTTAATGTGATCCGAACTGTTAAATTTGTGAACCGTGGCACCCTTACTAAACAACAATTTTTACATGTACAGGTTCAGGCTATAGCAGTTATAGTTCAGGCTAGGCATAAATGTGGACTTCTCTTGTTTGTGGGTCTTGTTTGACCTATTCTTAAATACTTTTTAATACATTAGGTAAGCATTAAACCTTGAAAGGTGGCAAATTTATTAAAAAAACAGAATTTTTATAAGTATCTTTACTGGTACATAATATCACCTTCTTATTCTGTCCAAATCTTTAATCTAAACTTAAACTGAAACCTATAAATAAAAACCATCAGATTAAGTATTAGATAAAGGTAACACGCGTTTAAAAGGAGCAAAATCTTCATACCCAACATTGAGATGGTCTACCAGGGCTTCTGTCAGACAGGTGGCTGCAGCAATAGCTTCACGCCTGCGTCTCTCTGTGCAAATAAAATCGTCAAGCACAGACAAACAAATCATCAATACCGTGGTGAACAGCGAGCCATTTTAAAAACTCGATCAGCTTTGTTTTTAGCTTCTGTTAGCATGTCAGCTAACCATCCGTTATCTCACCCTGCAGCTCTTTTCGCTCATTTTGCTTCGCTTGGTGCTCCTTCAGTAAACGAGACAACATCTTATATGATCGTTGAGATTATTTCGCAAATGTTTTTTTTTTCTCTCTTAGCTAGCTAAATAACATGACTTTTATACACCGAGACGTTGGAGATGCTAACAACTAACAACTGTGGCAGATATCACGAGACCAAGCTCGAGGAGGACAGAAGTGGGCGTGCCCAGAAATGGCGTCGCGGATAGCGCCATTTGTCATCATCAAAGTAATGTAATTATAGTTGTGTTATTAATTAATGCAATACACAGTGTATATTGCATGGTAACACACATATGAGGGGATGTAAGCGCTCTTTATTTTATAATTTAATTGTGAAAATTTGTGTTATGATGACGACAAATGCACCTTCAACGTCATGCCGGTTTAGCCTTCAAAATAAAGGTCTAAATTGAATATAATTTTCTGTTTGGTGCTACTGCATAATAATAATAATAATAATAATAATAATAATAATAATAATAATATAATAATTGATAATAATAATAAAGACGTTGAGTACTTGTAAAAAGACAACTACAAAATAACAAAATATAATTACTCAAACATAGGCAAAAGAAGAGAGTGCAATACCAAGAGTGAAAGGTAGTGAGACAAATCTCTCCAAGCAGACTTTGGGCCTGTTATTATTGGTGTTACAAATTATGATTGAGTACAGTGGCAAGAAAAGATGAACTGTCCTAACCTTTCTTACCCCCAGGTGGGCATAAACTACAGGTTAAGTTTTAAAACACAAAAATGTAAAATTATCTGTTGTTATGATTCCATGAGAAGCAGGTGATTATTGAATATCCATTACCGGTTGCAAAAAAAACCTATATCATGCTCAATTTGATAAAACACTCGCACAATCAAAATCAACAAACTCCATCCACTGACAAAGACCCTGCAATTTTGTTGAAAGCTCTAAAAAAAAAAAAAGCTAGTTAGTAAACTTTAAGTTGAGTTCAGGTAGGGATGTTTTGTAAAACTACCAGCCTTTTTTAATATTTTCAATACACATCTCATATTTTTTTTATTATCTGGATCTTATGCTGTTGTATTTGTGTGAAAATAAAATGAATAATAAATAATGGATGATAATAAATGGTCAATATTTGGGTACTGTACATTCACCGTTTTATTTTGAAAAAACACACCGGAAAACCTGGTCGTGTTCTGGCTAGCGGAACACAGGTTTGTGCTGATGGCAGGCGGCTAGCTGTCAACAGGCTAGGGATAGCTGAAACTGAAGTCTGTGTGGCCCTTTTGTCGCCGTCTTCTTTCAGGTATGGACATTTAGTCTTTCACCGAATGACATGCGTGGGGTTTTCTCGACGGAGCGATCGAAGCTGCGCTGATGTTAGCATCACTAACGTTAGTTAATGCGCGGTTAGCTAGCCTCGCTGTTCAGGACGTCGGCGAACAAAGTTGCTCCCGGGTGGGGGAACTTCTCAGTATCGATTAATGATTCACAAACAAAAAAAAAAAACATTTACACGATAGTTAATAAAACGTGTTGGCGATATCACAGTCGAAACAGTTAGTCTACAAAAAGGCTGGTGTTTGTTGTTGTCTTGACTACAAATCTCCTGTTGGCTAACCCGCTGCTAACCTGACACATAAAGCTGCTAAAGCTTCAGTCGTAACGTTACTGACTTCATGCTGCAGAAAGCAGGGAACAACTGTGTGTTACTGTACGATACACTCAACACGTTTCTGTTAAATTATATTAACGTGTACTCTTCATGTGGCATTTAAACTATCTTCTTTCCTTGTCACAGGACGCTGTCAAAGATTATCCACGAAGGTTTAGGCTGAAGGTTTAGTGACACTTAATTTAGCCAAGTTAAAGATGGGATTTTAAGTTATGGAACGTGGTTCCTTGAAATAGATGTGATTAGGTTAAACACTTGTCATTTTAGTGCAGTTTGTCTAAATATTAAAAAGATCTGTGTGTTCCACATTGACTATACGGTACTGCAGAGAGGTTTCAAATAATACTATGTAAGATAAGGGGTGACCAATATCGTTCTTTCAGGACTGATGCTGATTATTAATAATCGAGGAAACCGATAGAAAATGTCTTCAAGTAGTGCTGCAAAATTATTGAAATCACAACATGGTCAATATCCAAATCGCCGAAGCTGTAATTTTATTTGTTAAAGGAAAATTGTATGACAAAACATCGTTATTATGAAGTGCTGTAGTGCTGCTTAGATGCTCTGACTCACAAATCTTGTTTTCCAGAAGTGAGAAAACATGTTGTTGTTGTTCTGTTGGTACAGAAGGCAACAAATGTCATATAATTGTGATTATAAATATGATAATATTTTTGTCAGTGAAAATGAAACTGGTGCATCAAAAATGGTCATCCCCACTAATTGTGAATCATATTGTAGTAGTGCATTTTTAAATTGATTTGTCTTATTGGCAACCGGATTAAAATACAAAAAAAAAACAAAAACACAGACTCTGGTAATCATAAATTGATTATCGCTTACCAGATCTGATAATTGGTCTAGGATGATCAGGCTGATAATCCACCAATACATTAGTATAAGATGAGTATAGGTTATTTCTTTGAGTCAGCATCACTACAAACATAGGACTTAGCAAAATGACCCATTTCTATTAAATACCAGGAGAAAAAAGGTTGAATTTAACCAGCGTATTTTGAATTTAAAGGCAGAATCAGTAGGATTTGTCCGAGCTGTTTGTAAATGTGCCAGAAATATAGTTGATTGTTGAGTCTCATTCCCAGGACATCAAATGACCTCCTGGGTTGGGTCGCGAGCACAGCAAAATAATAACAAAATAAGGAAATACGGGCAGAATGCAGGGTCTCTGCAGATACAGACTCAACCACACATTTCTGCTGGGTTATACGTGATTTTTGAAAGGGATTAGATCCAATATGGATTTGTACATGTTACATTATACATTTTTTTTTTTTTTAGGAAAATGTATTATGTTATGCCTTTAACTGCTTTAGCTCAAAAACACACCTGTTAAATGATTGGAAGGCTGTTCTTTCCACTCACTATAGCAACCTAATAGCCTAATCACTTGTTAAGTAGGTTACCTGCATAGAATGTCCCATGTTTACATCTAATGTCCCTGGTTGCAGTTGTTGCAGGTCCTTTCGTTGTAGCCAAACAAGGTTGCAGTGTTATGGATGAACCATGAAGGCCCAATTGCAAGTCACCGGTAAGTCATTATTGCAAGACTTGTAAAATTGTCTATTATCCTGCTGTAAAATATAAAAAAAATACAATAAAAAGCTGTCACTGACTGTTGTTGTTTTCAGCCCTGGGAGGCTACTAAGTGATAGTTTATATTCATAAGTTGATGATTTTTGCAAGTTGTAGAATCTTGCTACCAAATTGAACTTCTAACAGAGTCTTATCATGTCTATTAAAGGTTACGTTAGTGCAATTTCACTGTGGTGCTTTCTCCTTTGTAGTTCTTTCAGCCAAGCTGAAGGAAAACAAAAAGAACTGGTTTGGTCCCAGTCCGTATGTGGAGGTGGCCGTGGATGGCCAGTCAAAGAGGACTGAGAAGTGCAACAATACGCACAGTCCCAAATGGAAGCAGGCTCTCACAGTGTGAGTACGACTATTGTGTTTGTCATATGAGAGGAACCAGTTCAACAAATAGCTGATTAATTATTTAGTTTAGTGTTTAGTCAACATACAACATTGTCTGTCTTAACATCTATATTTTAGTTGCATGTTGTAAGTATAGAGTATTGTTGTCAACACTGTAGAAATCTCAGAGCCAGGACTGTTTTGGTGTGAAGTTACTCAGCTGGGAATTTGGTGACTATGTCAACGAGGGTAAACTAAATGCAAAGTGTATATTCTTGAATAACATAATAAAATAATAATAATAATAATACCTTGAAATGGATAATAGAAACAGATGTGACAAGAGAGGCTAAGAATCTCCCTAAATTTAAGCCAAAATCATTATTGCTTGATTATTTTTTCAAAGCTTATTAGTTGACTATGAATCCTTTAGTCATCACCTTGGATCATTCCTTATCCTAATTTGCCTCATATTTTGTCATTTTCTCGCTTTTCTAAAGAATTGTGACTCCGGTCAGCAAGCTGATCTTCCGTGTTTGGAGCCACCAGACACTGAAAGCAGACATCCTGTTGGGAATGGCCACACTGGAGATCAATGAGACTCTTAAGGCTAATGACTTGAAATGTGAGTTCACACTGCTACACTTTGTTTCTCCTGATAATCTTAATTTTTTTTTTTTTTCTTTCTAAGATATTGCATCCCAAAATTTCCCTCACTTTTCCATTTATTGACCTAAGTGTGATCTTGTCATAGCACAAGGCTTTTTGGTAGAGTTTTCTCACACAGTCATTTCAATTTTGAATATGGAAAATATTTGTTGTCCAAGGAGCAGAATGTGGAGATAATCTTTCTAGGCTCAAAGGGGTGATTCCCCCAGAATCATTGCAGAGGTATTTGGCACAAAGCACCACTGTATGGCTTATTTATTTCAAGAAAAAAACAAGTTATATCCCTTGTGATCTCACTTTCAGTATTCATTTTGTACTTCTGTGTCTGTCTGCAGCATATTATATTTGGCAGATGTTGCACACACTGTAGACACTGTACACAGGTGTTGCATAATAGTGCATATGTGCCTGTGTTTGTAATGAGAATCTTTTGTGAGCTTTGATAAGCTTAACAACCAACGTGCACATCACTCACTAGGGTTTTTTTTTCCCTGGAGTCCAGGCCTCACTTAAGCTTAAGACCCTCTGCTTGGTTGGAGCGTGTTTACAGCCTAATACAATGGCTGCCCTCAGACCTGGTCAGCATGCTCAAACCATGTGACAAGTGTAACGTGTGGTCAAGATTCTATATGGCTGCTTGAATTTTATTTGCCAGGACTGACTGTCTTTGTGTAATGATTTACTTGAGGTGTGTTGTAGTGGTCGACCCATTATTGTCCTGGCTGATTATCAGATTGGATATCCAGAATTTTGACTATTATTAGAATCAGTTAACTTGAAATGCTGCTGACTCCCTGCTCTTTTTGTTTTAAGATAATGTGGAAAAGTTCTATTTTAATTAAATATACTGTTTGCTTAAAGGAATTACAGCAAGTTTTATGTTGAAGTTTGTGTTATTGAACATTTTTTTTACTGCAAATTTATATTGGTTAAAAATATCAGTTATTGCTTTTTTGATTACTAATAATCTGCACTGGCTTTGAAAAACACTGGTTGGCCCTAAGTCCCATTTACACTGGACAATAAAAACATTAAACATTTGGCTCTTTCTTTGGTCAGATATTAAATTCTTTTGCTCCTTTTTCATACACACGTGCTGTTTGACTTGACTCTGTTTGACTGGGTGTGTCCACCCTGCACAGCGGAATTGCATCCGCTTGAATGTGTGTGTTTAACTGATAATTGCTTGTCTTTAGTTTGAGCACCTTAACAATGGATAAACATTGTAAACCTATCAATTGTTCGCAATAAAAGTTTTGTTATCTAAAAGCTTTTATTATGAAGCAGCAAAATCAGGAAATGTTGGGTTTTCATCAAGCAGTAGCTTAACATGACTCCTATAGGGCTGAAAGCGAACATGAAACATCAAAATAAGGCAAGTACCTGAAAGTACAAACAGCAACACAGAGAGAAACTAAACTTCAAACCACAGAGATTCAGTTAGAAGCTACAGAATTTGGGAGCTGAACACAGACGAAACATCTGTCTCTCTGCTCGGCTGCACAAGCCATGAGTTGAGTCAAGGCAAACTCGTCAACTGGCCATGAGAAAAGGGTCAATCACCTCTTTTTAGTGGGTTTAGCTGTATTTAAAAAACATGCACATATGCACTAATTTTGATGTAAAACTTTTTACTGTGTTGTCATTCCTGTAAATAATAAGCACCTGTTTGACACTACATTCTTTGCCATCTCCAGTATGTGAGGTGGTCCAGACACTGCAGCTGTGCTCTGACAGAGACCCTCGGGATGTTGTCGGTGATCTGTCAGTCTGTCTGGACGGCATGCAGGTAGACCCAGAAACCTTTGCCTCGGCAGAGAGGGAAAAAGGTAAGGAACCACACAAAGACACAAGCTCACTATATCCCACTAGGTTGTCCACAGTGACAGTTTGAGAACGCTTTGTTCAGACCTCCAGATCTTTAAGACAGACTGGCTGCACTGTCATTTGCAAGTAATTAGATCAGATTTCTGTGTCCATACATCACCAACCTATCTTCACACGTTTCTGTGGTAACGTTGTAGGTGTCAGTAATTACATATGCTGGTGACACGGCTTTCCAACACAGAAGCGTGAAAAGATCCATCGTCTCGCTCTCCGAGCAATCGTGCTGTCAAGTTGTGGTTCAGAACTCAGCGGCACCAGGGAAACATCTGTGCACGGACTGTTGTTCTCTGTTTTTGTCCTCCATACTGCTCTGTTAATAGCTGCATGGAGTCTGCTCTGCTGCTCTTGGGCATATCCATCACTCTGGATTTAACTTTAAATCCAATTTGAGCTACCAGAGCATCTGGACCAGGACATATCTGTGGGAATCTAATAGAATTGGATTCACTTTTCAAGATACCCAAAATGTTTTTTATTACTGTCCAGACTTAATGAAATCAGTTTGGATCCAATCTGTGTATACCAAAAATGGATTTGGTCCGGCAGCCTGATCTTTCTTTCATAGTTTGTTCAGTAGTCATAAATATTTAGTGAAAAGAAGCTGAAAAAGCTGCACATGTGAATTTTTCTGGCTCTCAGTTGTTTATAGAGTCTCATTGATACATTGACCAACTTATATGCCAGCTGTTGACTAACAAGAAATTGCAGTGCAGTAATGCCAAAAACTTGTTTGAGGTAATTTACTGTTCCAAACTGTATTAACCAGAGAGAGCTGGTCACAGTTATTTAAAAATCAAACTTAAGGGATCTTTTGCAAAAGTGGTTGTTTAGGTTTTGTGTTTATATCAAATAACCAATATCAGCTGATTTATTAGATCAAAAATCGAGTGTCCTTTATTTAGTTATACTAGTAACATCCCAAATTATTTTACATAAATTATATGACTTGTCTTCTTCCTCTCTGTCATTCTAGCTATTGTTCCAAATGGGAATGCACGACAAAATGGAGACACTGGCAACAGGTTTAGTAAATTTTTGTTTGTAAACCTGTACTTACTGTTACAGTAAAACAAAAGCATATCTCTTATGAATTTTCTTTGTTTACTCATAGGAAATACTGTACACCTGTAAAATAACTTTTAAGTAAATATTTCGATCCCCAGGTCAAGCAGAGATACCTCCCCTTCCAGTGACTCAGAGGAGTGGGTTATTGTACCGAATGGACATGCTGTCAATGGAAAGAGTTCTCCCTCAAGATCTCCAGGGGACTACAATGCCTCACGCCCTCCCAGACCAGCCCGACCTCCTCCTGCTACGCCTCGCAGACCAGCAGCCTCACCAAGTAGGAAACGCACAGGACATCAGAGACTTTAAAATATAACATTAGCTCACATACAGTTTGACATACCAGTCACGCCACATACCATTATTTCACATTCTCGCATACCATGTTCTTTTATAAAAAAATTATGTGTATGTAATGATGATGCAATCAAAGCAAATACACCTCTGCAGAGACTTAAAGGTTTTCTTCTCTTCCATCCTCGCTGCTCCTCTCCCCAGCCTCTTCTAGCAGTTCCTCCCCCAGTGAGCTGAGTGAGGGTCCAGCTTCAGATGGCTCCTCTCAGGCGTCAGCTAGTGGGTGTTCAAATCAGCAGGATGACTCAGGTGCCGGAGCAGCGACAGCAGGTTCTTCACAGACTGCAAGTGGTCCAAAACCAGGGAACACCTCTGCATCAGCAGCCCTGGCCACAGCAACACCCAGAATCACACCCATGAACAACGGCCCATTACCACCAGGGTAAAAGAGCAAGGAACTAGTGACAGTTTTTGAGTGACAAAATCTGTTTGTTCGCCAGTTATTATTAATTTATTTGTACTGTTTTTTTGTGTGTCTTGCCTACGATTCTGTCACATTGAATATATTCATATGTGTATATGTAATTGTTTATGAAATCAACTCGATTAACTCTGACAGTACAGTAATTCTGTTATAGGCGTATTTAGGGGTCTGTTTGCTCTGCTGTTGACCTCTGTATGAATGCTGTTTCCTACTCTTTGTCTTTGCTTACTCATCTTTATTGTCTCTGCAGGTGGGAGCAAAGGGTGGACCAGAACGGACGAGTGTACTATGTGGATCACATTGAGAAAAGGACAACCTGGGACAGACCTGAGCCTCTGCCTACAGGGTACCAAACCACTCGAGTCATCTTATATCTTTTTCTGCTTGGTTGGACTGTGCAGTCATAATACCATAAAAATTATCTCATATTAGTACAGACATATTTTATAACCACTTGTCTACTAACGTTGCTGATGTTGAAATACCGGAACAGATTAAAACAACTTGTGTCTCTGGTATTGATATCAATGTCAGGCAGAGCCCTCAGGCACCTCTGACATTTGGCTGACGTGTCAACTCAACACTGCCTTCTTTCCATTCTCCCTTTTCTGTAGGTGGGAACGCAGGGTGGACCCAATGGGTAGGGTGTACTACGTGGACCACATAACCCGAACGACTACATGGCAACGTCCCACGCAGGAGTCAGTGCGTAACTATGAGGAGTGGCAACACCAGCGCAGCCAGCTGCAGGGAGCCATGCAGCAGTTCAACCAGAGGTTCATTTATGGGGTAAGAGCAGTCACTGTCATCGTGGCTGAATTTGTCACAGGCACTACACATTAGGGCTGTTGTGGTAATTGTCATGTTGCAATAATGAAATACTGTGTTATTGACAAGCCATCCACGGGGGATGAGAAGCACCACCACGTGACGTCACATCATGTCATGTTCACTGAAAAGCACGCATACAAGTAAAAGGAAAAGTGTCTCAGATTGGCTAGACAGAAGAGACTCGACACAGCAGACGTGTGGTCTAAAACACAGGAGGATTCTGTCTCTGCCTCTCAGTATCCACAGAATCACAAGCACAATTGTGTCCCATGATCAGATTTTGCCTGGGGATAACAAAACCACGCAGGAGAAAGTCAAGTGGCCTCTCATACACTCACTTGCTCTGGAACTCCCAACTGGACACCAGACAGTGTTTTTTTTTTTAATTAAAAAGACGCCCATTGATCCGGTAATTATCCCAATTCGCAACAGCTGTGGTGTTTGCGCCCAGCAGCTTGCCAGCAGACCTGAGAGGAAGGAGGAGTGATTGGTTGCAGGTGATTAGCACAAGCAGGGAGTGAGATGAAACATTATCCCACTCTACCCCTTATAAATTAATTTGCAAAAACAACATGAAAAAAAGGTGATAATAGGCCTGACACATACTGAGCTGTTGAGCCACTCTAAATTGCCACAGGAGAAATTCCTGTTGCATGTGGAGCACAGTTTGAACATTTATTTGTTTTGATTTACTTAAATACCCCATCCAGACATAATTTATGACCTTTAAAAATGATCTGTTTTGAATAATAATTTGAGTCTGTTAAGGTTTTGACTCTGAAAATTCAATTACCTTGTTAAAAATTCTTAAAATTATTAAGAATGAAGAATAATAATTATTAACATTTGCCCCTTCCAATCCATCTAGAATCTATGAATTATGAAAGTGTTCTTAACTGAAAATCTTTTACTGACAGACACAAGATGTCAAATAATGGACTGAAAGTCCATTCCCTTTGTTTTAGCACTGGAGCGTTCAAGATTCCTCATTACACTGATCATGGTTGTCTAAGTTATAAACTGGACACGATTGACTTCCAAGCTAGCTAGCTAGTTGATTTAGTGATGTCACAAAATCATGTTTGTACATCTACATGTTAAATTTAGAATCAAGGTGATCACAGAGAAACTTTACACTTTTAGCAGATGAATGAAACTCTGCACATAATTTATTCTACTCAGTGAAGCTCAAACATCTAAGTGAAGTTATGCTAAGCAGAGCACATTTTGATTAGAGGGGGACTTTAAGAGAAAATAAAGTAGCCATTTTGAGGAATCTTTAAACACATGTACGTAATAACAAAAACATTTTTTCTAGCTCACCAAAAGAAAGTGACTTGCAGAGGTGAAATGATGATTTTCATGTTCTCATTGTAGGCTGGTTTATTTTACAGGCTATGAATGGATCATTCAAGTTCACACTTATGTTTATTTTGTTTGCCACATTCTCTAAATAATCTTGAAACAAATATAAAATAAAACCATAAGCACCTTTAGGATTCCCCAGAATAGGAAACACTGCTGTAAACTGTTCCAGTCTTTGCCATTTATCTATTTTTTGAAGTCTAATTTGGCTCTCAGGTCTGAAACAGACTCAAATGAGGTTAACTGCTGTGTATGACCCTGTATGATCCTTATGGTGTTTAGCTTTGGTCAGCATGCTTTAATCACATGGTTCATGAACTTCAAAATGTTAACTCCCAGTGGGAGCAGAGATAAGAAGGCTATGAGGTCGATTTGCTTCATGATACATTTGAACTATACTATAGTTCGGTGGAAGGTTGTGTTTGTGTTTTTGTTTGACTTTATCATCATGTGTCCAATTTCTCTCTTCCTGGCTCAGCTCCAAGACCAGTTGGCAGCCACGGCCAATAAAGAGTTTGACCCGCTGGGACCTCTGCCTCATGGTTGGGGTAAATATCACTTTTAGCCATACCTATTGAAATTTTAGAAAAAAACTGTTTTCGTGGCTGTAGTATTAGTTGAAATGTATGCAAGTGAACTGAAACTGAATATGTGTTCTTTTTTTTTTTTTTTTTTTTTTTAATTGTCAGAGAAAAGAACAGACACCAACGGCAGAGTGTATTTTGTTCATCACCCTACTCGGACACACAGTGGGAGGACCCTAGGACGCAAGGGTGAGTGTATAGCTGTGTGTGTGTGTGGTGTGTGTGTGTGTGTCCATGTAATGTGCTACTGTCATATCTTTCATTGTATGGAGTTGAGTGTAAGTAAGTGGAGTATAAATGATTCAGCCAAACTTTGCTGTAGTTTTGTTTTGATGTCTGTAAGAGGCGCTAAAGTGTCATGAACTTGCTCAGCTTCAGTATTTCATAAACAGTTCAGAATAGAAAATTAGTGCTAGTAGGAAACTAGTCCTGTCTGCTCCGGACTGTAGTAATGAATTACCTGCAGGTGGATAATGACAGGACAAACATTTTTTTTTTTTTTTATTTTTATTTGGTAGGAATGATGCAATTTAACATTTCATTTCAGAGCATGAAACTGATGTCCTGCAACCAGAGAGTTTATAGCTAATTTTCATCTCTTAAACTTAGTTGGACTTCTACATGCACAGTACACTCCAGACATGCAAAATACAACAAAGATCGTATACCACAGTACACCGATACACCCAGGTAATTAGTGGACAGTTAGCTAAAGTGGGTACAGTTTTGGTTTTGCTTTTAGCCAGTACTTAACCTTTGGTGTAAAAGATTTTGTACGTAGAATTAATTTGACTCCGGTTGCTAATATAATGTGTTCCAGAGTTGACAGTCCTTAACATACCTAAAAGCTTCAATAGATTTAAACGTGACTGTTTTTGTAGAGGATTATTGCTTTAAACTGTGCCCTCACCGAATGATTAATAAACTGCTTCTGGTGAGGAAGTTCTGTGTGTATAAAGTAAAAAAAGCATCTGATTAAATATGACTTAGTCTTCTTAAGTTAATGACTGTGAAGCAAAATGGAGGAAGTCCTGCTTGTTATATCTTAGGGGCTGTTTTTTTTTATACTGTTCTTGGTTTATATTCCTGTATGTTGGCTATATAATTCTCTTGACGCATTAAGTTGAGATGTAAATTTAAGTAGGGCATACTTCTTTATTCTGTTTTCAAAAGAATAAATTGAGCGCTTCATTGATTATTAAAATTGTATTTCTTTAGATATTTTAATAAAATACATTGCATATTAATATTGGTCTGAAGATGTATGTATTAAAAGATTTACAGCATTTTTTAAAAAAGTGCTAAGTAGGGACCTCAGTTCAGTTTTTGTTGTCTTGTCTGGCATTTTGCTTGCAGCGTTGCAAGACCAGACAGTGTTCAGTGACTGTTTTGTGCCAGCACTGTGTGTAGGTGGTTGGGAAAAAAAGAAAGAAAGGAAATGTCCTACTTTGTGTGCTTACTGTGTGCTGACTTTTTTTTTTTTTTTCCAGTGGTATCGAGGGAGGTACTGAGTATCATGTTTTTGTCTTTTTTAACATGTTCTAGTGTTGAAATTCTGGTATCATGACAACTTTAGTTAAGTAACTGTAATGGACAAAGCATCTATTTCCACTGTTCATTTAAGTTTTGAGTAAGGGGCAGGCAGATTTTTTTCTTCTCCCTGCTCCTTGTTTTTTTTTTTAATGATTTTTTACTGACATACAGCAAATACTGTACATATACGTCATACATTTATGTTTGTCTTAAAAGCCCTATTTTGAGATTTATAGCAAACACAAGGGAAAACAGAAACAAAAGCAGTGAAACTATGTACAGTTACAGAGTGATATTTTCCTTACCATACAGTAAAATCATAGATTTGTATAAATAAAGTCAGGCCAATGGGGAATGACATCAATAACCCAGTTTTCCCAGTGTGACACAAATAATTAAATTTTTTAATTAACGTGTGCTGTAATCTGCTCCATTTTATAAATGTCCATTGTAATGTCCATCCATGTATTTAAATTTGAACTCTGCTGTGGCGACCATTTCCTCATGAGGCGCTTTTATATTTAATAGATACTTATGTCTCTTCAACCATTCTTGAGGTATGAGTCTACAAAACATGGTCTTACTCCCAGTGGGCATCTGAAATTAAGGCACCCATGTATCCATCTCCAAAAATCTTAAATAATTAGGCAATCCCAGAAAGCATGATAATGATTTGCATTTCCATTTCCATCGTTTCTCCAGCAAACTCCCATCATAATGGGATTTCTGAGAGTGAGACATTTGTGAACCGGTAGACTTCCATTGAAATGCCCACATTGTTATCCATTCTTCCCTGCTCCTTTTCATTCATGAGATGTGCAAGTGGATTTGTGTTGTGATTGGGAATTGTTTTTTCTTTCCCTCTTCAGGTCATGTGCATTACACGAATGGAACAAATAAAAAAAAAAAAAAGTAAAATTAAATATATGAATACCTTTCAAATATCCTGTGACCCTGCTTATATCAAGAAAACCTCAATGTTGAGAATTTCTGCTTCTGAGCAGTGATTTAATATTCTGAAGAATGCACAAACATAGTATATATTATAATCTCTGCTGTTTTGATGTTTATGTAAATCATTAATGTTCCTGTCAGTGTATTGTTGCACATTTACTCGTGTAATTTTATTCCCCAATTTCATTTACAATGTAAATGTTGTGTTCCTATTTATTTTTAATCAGCTGATTTGATGTATTTGCTTTTTTCAGGCATCTGAATGATAAGCCGCTGCCAGAGGGTTGGGAGATGAGGTTCACTGTGGACGGTATTCCCTACTTTGTAGACCACAACCGGCGAACCACAACTTACATTGACCCTCGCACAGGGAAATCCTCACTGTGAGTTCTTGTTTGTTCTTTTCATGAAATAAATGTGAATAAAGAGTGGCACAGACAACATGTGCAACATTATTTAAATTGAGAATGGTTCTTCTGTTTTTTTTTCCCCACAGTGAGAATGGGCCACAGATAACCTACGTCAGGGACTTCAAAGCCAAAGTGCAATACTTCAGGTTCTGGTGTCAGGTATGTCCTGCACAACAGGTGTTGTTATCTCCCGTTATGAAATCCCTCTTTATCTTCATGCTGCTTTACTGTGAGCACTCGTGTCTCTAGTACTTAAATGTGCAAAGATAACAGTTAAAGTTCACAGGTGTACAAAGAAGTCGAATTTCTAAAATGTAAAGTCCGGTTCTTGTTTTGTTTCTCCCTCTCAGCAATTGTCGATGCCTCAGCACATAAAGATTACCGTCTCCCGTAAAACCTTGTTTGAGGACTCATTCCAACAGGTGGTCATTTCAATATTGGCCCTCTTTCTGTTCTCTTCTCTGTTTAACAGTATTTGTCTTGTCAGTGATTGAGCTGTGTAACTGTTCTAATTTTTTGTCTGCTTTCAAAGATCATGAGCTTCCACCACAAGATCTGCGGCGGAGATTATGGATAATATTCCCTGGGGAGGAGGGCTTGGACTACGGAGGTGTGGCCAGGTAATTTCAATTCCGTTGTACACAATTAAATCTTATTGTTTATCTCATAAAGTCACCACCCAATCCTCACAGAACCTGTCTCTCAACCAGTATGACCACTTCCACTGAATTGTCTTTTGTGGTTACATTTTTAGGGAATGGTTCTTCTTGCTCTCCCATGAGGTACTGAACCCCATGTATTGTTTGTTTGAGTACGCTGGCAAGGACAACTACTGCCTGCAGATCAACCCTGCCTCCTACATCAACCCTGATCATCTCAAGTACTTCAAGTTCATTGGGCGTTTCATTGCCATGGTACCTGCACTATTTGTCAACACGATTAAAGTACATAGTGTGACATCAGTATTTAAACTGATTACGTTGGCCCATGTTTGTGTGGCAAAATGCACAATTCTCATGTGTAAATAATGCTTGTCGTATACAGTCGGCTTTCAGATGTCTTTGTCCTGATCAGCTCTCAAATGTGAAACTCAAATGACAGTGACTTCCTGCGTTGTTCCTTTCTAGGCCTTGTTCCACGGCAAATTCATCGACACAGGTTTCTCCCTCCCCTTCTACAAGCGTATTCTGAACAAACCCCTGGCTCTCAAAGACCTCGAGTCCATCGATCCAGAGTTTTACAACTCACTCATCTGGATCAAGTAGGTCTGGGGATACACACTTTAACTTGGTCGGTGGGTACAGTAGCTGGTACATGATTGTCTGGACAGGCTAGAATGTTTATGGCACTTTGAATGTCATTGTAGTAGTTTACTGTGGTGCACCATAAGCTTTCATTCAAGACATTCATTAGCACATTTCATGGTTGAATTGCAGCACGAAAGCACCATATTTTCTTTGCAAATAAGATGATTTTTATCCCAGTCATCACAAGCCCAACATATTTGGGTTCATATAATCTGGTGCCCTGAAGCACTTCTACTCCCGCTGCATTTATTTTTCTTACAAGTGAAGTGTGGATTCTTTGGAGGTTTTACAAGAATAGCTTATTTGCTTTCTTGCCACGTGTTAGATTAGAAGATCGATAGCTAGTTTATGTGCCAGACTATTCCTTTTACCAGCTGCCAGGTAACCAGCAGAGACTCCAAGAAGTTACTGGTGCCAGCCAAGAAATAGTCTCCCATAAAATGGCAAATTTTCATTTGAACTCTTTATTTTCCACCATTTCAACAAAAAAGATGCAACATATTAATTAGTGAACTTTAGGTGCTTTTGGTGCTAGGAGGTGGATTTTGTTACCGATGGCTAGAGCCAGGCTAGCTGTTTTCTCCCATTTTCCAGTTGTTACACAAAGCTAAGCTAAGCTATTCAATTTTTTTCCAGGCATCAGTGATTTTAACATTCTCCTCTAACTCACTGCAAGTGAGTGTAAAAGTATTCCTATGAGGGCATTCATTTTGTCCATATGGCTTACGTGTGACTTGGGTAAGATGAAGATGTAAGCATTCTGAATACAGCTCACATGCCAATAGAACCATTGAATCAGCTTCATTTCTTAAATTGCCAATAATCACAAAGTTCCTGGAAAGAAAATAAAAAGACATTTTTTGGGGAAATAGTTTTTTGGAAATGGTGTCTATTTTGCAGTTTTACTTTGACATAGGAAGAGGTTGTCCAGCGGTTGTCAAGGACAACATCTGAGATCAGACATTGAATTGGCTGCCTTAGTGGGAATTCTTTGTAGTGACACTTTTTGGGTTTTAAATTATGCAGTGTTTGGTCTATACTGCAAAAGCTAATGTCTAGATATTTCATATAAACTAATCACTTACTAAGTAAAACTCTTTAAACACATGGACACATTGAAGCCTAACCCTAACCCTCATGCCCTTATATGGGCATTGGTGGGGTGTTTACCTATGCTAATTAGGAACAACTGGCACTTAAAAGGACAGTAGGATTCATCATTACGAGAACACAGATGCGAATAATTCTTCAGTTTACTAACACCTTCATGAATTGACTGTTCTTAAGAACAAATTTATGAAAAAACTTGCAAAGATATTGATGAATGAGGCCCAATATTTTTAATAAAGCAAAAAGAAAGTATGGGAAGCAGATTTAAATGAAGAGTGCATATATTGATGGCAAGTGAATGTGAAAGATGTTATATTGGTGCTACAACTACTTGGTAAATTTTAAGGACCATGTTTTGGTGGTTATGATTCATCCCTGCGCCCTATTGTTCCTCATCTGGATTTCTGCATTTAAAAAAAAAATCATGACTGCCATCAGCATAATTCTCTTTCAATAAGCACTGTGATGCAGATCCAGATCAAGACCTTAGACTCATGTGTTGCCTAGTGGACGTACAGTATGTGCACTTTGATTGCTTTGCAGCGTTTCTATTTAAACCGTGTTAATAACGGTAATGATTCTCTGGCCTGCAGGGATAATAACATAGAAGAGTGCGGTCTGGAGATGTTCTTCTCAGTTGACAAGGAGATCCTGGGTGAGGTCACCACCCACGAACTGAAACCAGATGGAGGGAACATCCAAGTAACGGAGGAAAACAAGGAGGAGTACATCAGGTACAGCTGCCACCTCCTCTGCGGTTTCTCATCCTCCATCTGTCATCAACCTCCACATTTACATTCCCTTTTACATCTAAAACATTCCACGCAGCACTGATACTATCCAGGCAATAACTGCAACAATATAACACATATTATATATTATGATATTTACCATAGTAAAAATGTGAGAATATTGTATGTGAACCAAGTATTCCTATTTTTCTGCAAGTAATATCGAGGGAATGGTCATCTTAACTGCATTGTATTCACACACTATTAGATGGACAGCTTTAAAAAAAATATTTATATTGTTACTTTACATTTGCTATTTTTATTTGATGATTTAACAACTTACTCATTGTTAAACCATGAATCATCATTCCTTCATTCCTGTTTGATGCTATTTTATTCCGTTACATTTAACTTGACATCTTTGGATGCAGGTTGGTGGCAGAGTGGAGGCTGTCCAGAGGTGTGGAGGAGCAGACTCAAGCGTTCTTTGAGGGCTTTAATGAAGTTTTGCCCCAGCAGTACCTTCAGTACTTTGATGCTAAGGAATTAGAGGTACTAAAGTAACCAGAACTTTTCTCTCCAACATTTACCAGAACATGAAAGTTTGTTATTTGGGGTGGTGTTGGTCTTTTGAAAAAATGTTGATTCTGCAAGGAAAATCAGACTTCCTTCTTGCCCGTAGGTGATGCTGTGTGGGATGCAGGAGATTGACCTGGTGGACTGGCAGAGAAACACAATCTACAGACATTATGCCCGCAGTAGCAAACAGATCCTCTGGTTCTGGCAGGTTAGTACATGTACTGTTCAGTCAAACTGCAAGATCAAAACACCATTTCTCATCCATCTCTTCTCACTGCAGTAGTGCGCAACCGTTGTCCAGTTTGATGTTGTCTTAGGATTTAATTTTCCTTGAGCTCATCACTAAAACTTTTTGACTTGATCACCTTTTCCTGTTTCCTCAGACTGTGAGTCACTGGGTCCAAACATTGTCCAAACTCATGTTATTATAATTATAAAACTGGTTCCCAACCTAGTGGTCCTGACCCCCACTCAAGGTCACCAAAGCTTCAATAGTGGTCACAAGGCCTTATTTATTTTAAGGGGTTTAAGAAACGCATATTTAAAAATATGCAGTAGGCATATATCTCAGAATTTTATTAATTTTAGTGAAGTGAACTAATTGATTTTTTTTTTTAAGTTTAGATTATTATTTAAAATATAATAAAAAAAAAATAGGTTAAAGGGATAGTTCACCCAAAAAAACTAAATGGACTAAAAAACTAAACCAGACCTTCAGTCGGCATGAGGGTGAGTAGACAATGACTGAATTTTCATTTTTGGGTGAACTATCCCTTCAAGGCTATAGTGAAGACCTGTACATGAGCTGTATTCACAGAGTGTTCACTCTCTACTAAACAGTCTCTCTCAGTTTATCAGTTATTTTGTGCGGTTATTTTTATGTATTGAATATAATATTTGTCACTCAGTCAGGGGCTGTCAGTTCACTCAACAATTAAAAAAAAATGGGTTTGCTTAATGAAAAAGGTTGTGTATTTTATCATTAAAATTTCCTTGTAACATGAAGAAAAATGTGTCATACTGGATTTGCTCAGTGCTTTTAACACAGAATGATTTGTTGACAGTTTGTGAAGGAGATGGATAATGAGAAGAGGATGAGACTGCTGCAGTTTGTCACAGGAACCTGTCGTCTTCCTGTGGGTGGCTTCGCAGACCTGATGGGTATGAAAAATAAACACATACACACATGCCCACACTGTGTGTCACAACCAGAACTGAAGTCTTGATTTGATTTTCTGTATCCTTATTATCGATTAATATAGGAAGCAACGGACCTCAAAAGTTCTGCATTGAGAAAGTGGGTAAAGAGAACTGGCTTCCACGAAGCCACACATGGTAAGACCTGTTACTCTACTTCTAATTTCTCTGAAAGACCTCAGGCCTCAGGTATTTCACCTGATGTCTTGTTAAAACGAATGCAGGATTAAACTTTCATGACCAAGCCCTCTTAGTCATTTCTGATTCAACTAGTGACCGGCCTTCCTTTATTGTTAGTCTATATTTAGTATTGGAGGGTGGATAATGTACTGTGTGAGAATGCTTTGTTTATTTAGCAGATACTCCTGTGCAGCATCACATTGAATGAGGGCAGCAGTAAAATAATCACAATTTCATTAATGACTCTGAATGTCCATTAACCAGAATGATTTTAAGTACTTTGTTTCATTTCCATGTGTTTTTAAGTGATTCAGTGTCAAAGCATTTTGGAGATTACATGTTAAAGGGACGGTTTACCTCAATATCAACAACGCATATTTTTCCTCTGACCTGTAGTGCTATTTATCCATCTAGATGGTTTGGGTGTGAGTTGCAGCGTTTTGGAGGTGTCGGCCCTAGAGATGTATGCCTTCGCTCAAATATAATTTTAGTAGTAATTGAAGAGCCAAAAAATTACATTTGGAAAACTCAACAGCAGTGTCTCTCCAGAAATCATGACCTGGTTACTCAAGATAATCCAAGACCTTGTTGTAGGAACTATTTGCTTTATACTGAACTACACCTTCCAGCTCTGTCACTGCATTAACTAGTTCAGTGATGCTAACATTACAGCTCAACCAAGGAGGACACCATTAAAGTTTACATCCAACGCTGTCACGAGCACGAGCCGCTCATCCATAAGTAGATGCATATTTCCTTCTGCACAGTGATACGGTTGGTGGGTGTAGTCTGGCAGTAAGAAACTAGTTCCTACTAGGGATGTAACAATAAATCAGATATTGCAATAAAAATGTCTCAATACCATACTGGACTGTGACAATACATTACATCACATTACATGATTAATTTATTTTTTTTATTTATTTTTTTATTATTTTATTAAACGACTGCTACTGTCTGCTGCATTCATGCAGCAAATTCACAGCTTATGGCTGGCTACTTCAATTTTATTAAAGAAGGAAAGCAGAAGTACTTTAAGCTAAAAGGAAAAGCTAATTTTATATTAACAGAAAAGGCAGTACACGTCAAATTTATTATTTAATAAAGGACATTTTTAGGTTGTCATTTTTCTTTGTGTGTGCCATCTAGAGACGAGGCAGATGTCTCCACAACTCTCAAACTCACACACAAAAAAAATCTTTATAGATGAACATCACTGCAGGACAGAAAAACACGTATTTTGAATTTTGGGGTGAATAGTCCCTTTTAATCCAGTATTTCCATGAAGAGTCATCTAGTTCCTGTCTCCTTTTTTCCCTCGTAGCTTTAACCGACTGGACCTCCCTCCTTACAAGAGCTATGAGCAGCTGAAGGAGAAGCTCATGTTCGCTATAGAGGAGACTGAAGGTTTTGGGCAGGAGTGATGCAACAGGAGCAGGAGCTGCAGGAGGGGACAGAGGAGTTTGGGCTGGAGGAGCCATATCCATTTCAGACAAGAGCACTTTTCAACAGATTCTACTTGCAGCCAGGAGCTGCAGCTTATTAAACTGGTAGATGGACGGACAAATCTTTATTTTCTGTCACATTATCATATGCAGTAACAGCTGTTTCGTCATAAATTCATTCATCCCACAAGAAAACCTGTGAATCCTCCTCACCCTGTTTCACTTCTCACCTATATGATGAGTTCCACCCTAATCCAGCCGATCTCACTGATCGCCCTGCTCGGCCCACTGTCAGGCGATGGCAGCAGAGACGCCTTTCTCACCCGGTCATGTCTGCACTCGCTGTGTGTTGCGCAAGTACAGTTTCTACACGTACATCTGTGAATCTGTGCAGTAGTGACTTCTTAAGAGCTGCCTGGTCGGGTCTATGCACTAGAGTTAATAATTTCAGAGTAGAAAACCATATTTGTGCTTTTTGACCGAAAATAAAAAGCTTCATATCTAAAAGCAACATCAAAGGCACATATATGGTTTTACACTTTTATTTTTCTTTTCTTTTGAAAGGATGGATGAATGGATGGATGTTTTTTTTTTAACAGCTGACAGGACTGACTCCCGTAGCACATATTCACAGTTTCTTTAATAACTTTGATAAATATGACCACGCTGATTGAAATGATGATTTCTCTTCTGTTGACAGGTTGATTTCTTAACTTTGTAATGAGTTGAAACTTTGACCTTGTTTGCACATAGTTAATGTGAGCAGTAAGACGGCTGTGATTGTTCTTAAGAGAGGTTGTATTTTTATGTGCAATAATTTTGTAGAAAACATTTTTGCCAATAATAGAGCCAAACAGTGATTTGTTTGATCATTTTATAACACTTTGGTAAGTTTCAGCATTTACTATTGATTTCAATTCTCAATATGAAGTAGAGAACATTTGTTTATGGTGAAACTGGTTTGGTTGTGATTTGATTTGACAACTTTGCCTTCCCTAAATGGTCTTTGCTGTATGTAATATCAGCCTGTTTGACCATGGATGGTCACGTCTTTTACCAGTCAGGGAGACTGACGAGTCTTTTCTTGATAATTATGAGCTGTTACTAATGAAGTGGGAGCATTAGGACGTATTGTGTAATAGAGAATTATGATTTGTTGACTATTTCCCACTGAATGGTAGCCAGTTCTAAATAATTTTTAAGTATTATCCTAGATCAATAATGAAGATGATTAATGTGTTAAGTGACTAATGAAGTTTATGTAAATATACTTACAAAGTAGAAAGTGTGTTTAATATCTTAATAACATTTAGTTCACCCAGGCAGTGGACCCCTTTGAGTTGCAGGCAGAAGCTGATAATTACGGTTTGGATTAATATAATAGAGAGTGGCCCTAGTTTTATAGGGTGTTAGGTATTCAGATTTGTACAGTAGTCGTGTATTTCATGCTTTTTTTTCCATAAATAGCTCAGCTGGCTTCAAACTTAAAGTTTCTTTTTAGTATCAGATAGAGTATCTGTTTAAGAAAATGATTTTGGAACCAATTTACCAAAGGATTATTTTAAATTATTTTTGTATACTATTTGACTTAAAAGTTAAGTGTAGTCATTTCTGAACATCCCCTAAATGATTACACATTTCACATCAGTTTAAGGGGAAAATGTGCCATTTTTTATGTGAATGTCCAGTCAGTGTTGATGGTAAATGTAGTCAATTGAAGCAATAATTTCCTCAGTGTTTGCTATTTTACTGACTGGGAAAAAGAGTTCTGCTGAAAAATCTCTTGGTCTTCCTGCATTCAGTGATGTCACCAGATGTAAGAAGAACTACAAGCTATTTAAGCTTGGATTTGTAATCTTCACCTCTGGGTAGCCAGGGAGTGTGCTAGATAAGTATTTTTGTCACTGAACGCTATGTTTTGACCCACAAAGTAAAAGCTATAGGCTAGGGTGATGATAACACTGCGGCAGGGGTGTGGGAGTCACAGGCTTGCCCGCAATGCTTCCTGGTACATGTCGGCACTGCTGCATAGCTCCGCGAGCAGAAAAAGCTCTTGGCTTTCTTGGTCAATATAGCGTGCACTGAGGACTTAATTGCTGCAGTTGACTACAATTAGCCATCAACACTGATTGGGCATCCACATGAAAAGTGACAAGTTTTCCCTTTAAGTTGTTAGTTGTTCTTTATTATAAGTTTGGTTATGACAAACAAACAAAAAGTTATCTCAGCTACTACAATTTTACATACAAATTTGAACATATTTCAATCTGTAAAAGTGATATTTTTCAACAATTAGTAACTGTAAGAGCATCAAGCTGTGTAGTGTGTGTGTAGGCAGCGTGGTGTAAATTACGTGGTCTTAATTCCATGTGTATCACAGATCAGCGAAAAATTTGTAATTGCAAGTTGTTTTTCAGCGAGTTCCCTTTAATTTCCCGGTAAAGTGTTAAAGGACCTATCCACACATATTTTCATTTCATAATTTCAATGCTGGTAGAACTTTAAAAAAAAAAAAAAATGCTGGTTGTTCTCTAGTGTCTAAGCTCTCACTCAGTCAGTACTAGTTAGCGCTCACTTTATACTTAATTGTGTCAGGTGTTTCACATTATCTCACATTTCTCCCTTAACTGGCAGTAATTCAGTACACATACACCTTCAAAACTCAGTGTGTAACCACTGGTGTGCAGACTTGTGAAGAGATTATTGTTTAAAAAATAAAATAAAATGAAACCTTGATTTAAAAAAAAAAAAAAGGTTTTGTGATTAAAATGTTGACTGTTGAATATTTTAACAGATGACATCTCATGATATAGCACCTTGACACTCCAGACTGGCTGAATGAACCACTTCACTGTTTGATCTCTGCTGTGTTCCAGAACATGGGGCAGTTAAATGTATAGAAATATGCAAACTAGTGTTCTAGCTGTTCTGATGATGATTGCATTGTAAATCATGTTGATAGTGTAATCACTGTTTTTTGAGGCTCTAACTTTTTTGATAAGTGGAAGTCAATGGTTGATTACTATTTATTTGGAGGATGGGTTTCATGTAACAACGGACTGGATTGATTGAGAGAAAAAAAAAAACAGTAATAAAATGATTAAAACACTGGGCTCCTGCAGGACATGTGTGGACTGTTAATTATTATCACCATTACATTTTTTACATTTCTTAACAATATCCTACACACAATTCATCAAGTTTGTTGACTATATGTCAATAGTTTCTCCAATGAAAAAGAAAAGAGAGACAGATGATGTAAGGTGTCAAGCACAAAAAGTACAGTTTTGCTTAATTATCTAATCATTCACCTTTCAATTACCATGGATGCTGACTGAGAATGTACCAGAATACTGTATATGTGTCGTCCATTAAATTATGGCAAATTCCATTCTGAACATTTGTGCCACCTGATTGTAGCATTTCCTGCAGTATATGACTAAAGACTGGTCTTAAGTTTCTTTGTATTTCTTCTGTGTTATAACATGTCTGCATTCTCCATGTGAGAAGTTCACTCTCACATTATGTAGTATGCATCAGTGAAATGACTAATACCATAATCAAAGATGCACACCAGTGTCTGGTATGTAGCTTTATCCCACAACAGACACAACAAATTATACTACATTAACAAGTCAAAATATTAACATATAAAATAACAATAAAGAAAATCTTTTTATTTTTATCTTGGTACCAAAAACACCACTATAGTTCACTACACTTAATTTACATATGGGCTCTAACATTTTTTGACAAGTGGAAGTCAATGGTTGAATGCTATTTATTTGGAGGATGGATTTTATGTGACAATGTACTGGATTGATTCAGGGAAAAAAAATTATAACTTAATGATATGTCTTACAATGGACATGGATGAAGACTTGGAGAATATAGCAGAATATAATAAAATTACTTAAATTAAGGCCCTTTAAATATTTCTATTAAATAAATGCTAACATTTTGTTCCATCTGACAGTAATTTCTGCAGAATATGGCTAAAGCTGATCTTAACTTTCTTTATATTTTGTTTAAAAGGTATTATAACAACATAGTCACGCACCAAAGTCTGGTGGTAGTTTTATCCCATAAATACTAGCTATATTACTACTGCACAGTATTACTTAAGGGACACTTTAACTAATAGGAGTGACAAGATGAAAAAGAAGAAAGAAAGACAACTTACAGTGCAGTACAAAAAGTACTTTGGATTTATTAGTTAATCATATGTCTGATGATGAGCACGGATGTTGATTTGGAGAGTGGATTGTAGAATGCACATCCTTAAATCTTGCCTCTTAAAATTCTGTTAAAATTTCCACTTGGCTGTAACTTCTGCAGGACATGACTAAATCTTACATTTCTTTGTATTCTTCTGAAATGTGTTATAACGTGTCTGTACTCTTCATATGAGGCATCCACTCTCACATTATGTAATATGCAGTAGCTGAATGACTAATTCAATCGAACAAAATTACCATAGTTTGGTATGTAGCTTTGTCCCACAACAAAAATAACAAAATAATTGTTATAACAACAACATGCCTGCGCTGTATATATGAGGTATCCACTCTCACATTATGTAATATGCTAATATGCTAAAAATGACTAACAGGATTACTAAAGTTACGCAGCAAAGTCTGGTATGTAGCTTTATCCCTCAACATACACAGCAAAGTAAACAGCAGCAAAAAGTCAGTTTTGCATCATCTTGCCTACATTTTTTTTTTCATAACATTTACAAACAAATGAAGGGACTTTTAAGTTTAAATATATAGGCCTACTACTAATTTTTGTTTATTCTCAAAATGCCAATTTTTTCTTTTGATCTTGGTACCAAAACAGCACACAAGTGAGTCTTATGCTTAATTTACATAGGATACAGGCTCTAACTTTTTTTGATAAGTGGATGTCAATGGTTGATTATTATTTAATTGTAACAGTGGCCTGGACTGATTGAAAGAAAAACAGCAATTAAATGATTAAAAAACTGGGCTCCTGCTGGATACTTGTGAAATGTTAATTATTTTCACTGAAACCTTTTGCATTTGTTTACAAATTCCTACACACAATTAAAGAAATGAAAACAGTACTATGGACCAGGTACGATAATTTCAGGCTGTCCCTGAAAGAATAGCCCATTGCTGTGGCTCCATCCTAAATAATATTTCCTAAAAATTATTACATAATTAATTTCATAATTATAAGCGGGTATGTTGTGTGTTCAATATGAATGTCTGCTTGGATTTTGATTATTGTTTTTATCCAAATACAATGCATCATAGGAATTCAAGGGCTGTTCACATACTTCTGAATGTACCTTATTACTGTCTACACCCTTAAATTAAGACAGGTCCTCAATTTCTTTGTATTTCTTCTGACAGGTGTTACAAAAGGTGTCTGCACTCTTCATAAGAGGCATCCGCTCTCCCATTATGTAATATACAACAGATTAATGAGTAATGCAGTGACCAAAGTCACTCAGCAGAGTCTGGTATGTAGCTTTATTCTACTGCACCCATTGCAAACTACTGGATACACAATAACATATTTGTGGTGACAGCTTGCCTTCACTTTTCTGTATTTTTACATCATGGATGTATGGTTTACATACAAAGAAAAGGGCACTGAAATTATAATTAGAGCTGCAATGATTAATCAATTATTAATCAATTATTAAATTAATAACTATTTTGATAGCCGATTAATCAGTCTGAGTCATTTTTTAATAAAAAAAAAAAAGTAAGAGTAAAATCAATTATCTGATTCCAGCTCCTCAAATGTGAATATTGTCTGGACGAAAATAAATCTGGACATTTGAGGACGTCGTCTTGGGCTTTGGGAAACACTGATTAACATTTTCTGACATTTTATGGATCAAACAAGTAATCAATTAATAAAAAATAACTGGCAGATTAATTGCTAATAAAAATAATCGCTAACTGTAGCCCTGCTTACAATATATACATTATATACTTTTTACTTTTTTTTGTTTATATTCGAAACACACATCTTTTAAAGTTGGTACGCTTGACTTCATTTAGATCGGAACTTACTCTGTAATGTTGCACTACGGCGAATATTCACTGTGACACACGATCCGTGCTCGTGTGTGCAGCATGTATTTGTGTCCTGCCGCCTCTGTTGAAAGTCATGGCGGGTCCTGACCTGATCAAAACTCTTCTGTACACAGTCAACAATCTGCTGCAGCAGGAGAAATACAAAGCTGCTCTAGCTGTGGTGAAAGGATTCAGAAACGGCGCCGTGTGAGTGAAAACAGTCGATGAACTAACGTTAGCAGCTAGCTAAGCTAAGCTAAGCTATAGTTTACTTCTCTAACACACAGCAGGTCTGTGGCTAATCAGCTGGAGTTCACAGTTGTCACTAGCTTTAGCTGTCTGTGGACACCGTGGTCATTCGTGGCAACAAACAGGATGAGAGGCAGATTTTGTTGACTAAATCAATTAATGTTTTTAATTTAAATAATTTCATAAATCATTCTGTTTTACAATTTAAACCTTTCTCCTCAATACAAATTAATATATTATAATATATGTAATCCCAAACTTATGTTTGACTGTGTTTTGAATTGAGTTAGGTCTGACAGTACTGACATTACAGTGTGTTTTATTTCTCAGATATGGGGCCAAAATCAGAGCACCTCATGCCCTGGTCATGACATTTCTGTTTAGGGGTGGCAGGTAAGAATTTGAGCTGATCTTTTTTTTTTTTTTTAAAGAGACTGTTTACTCCAAAATGAAAAATACATGTTTTTCCCTGTACCTGAAGTGCTATTTATCCATCTAGTTTGTTTTGGTGTGAATTGCTGTGTTTTGCAGATATCAGCCATAGAGATGTCTGCCTTTTCTGTAATAAAACTGAACTTGATGGAAGTCAAGATAATCTACAGACTGTGTTGTGAATATGATTGATATCATTGTTGTGCAGCCTGGCTCAGTTTAAACCCCTTGCTATAGTGCATGACTTCTCCATCCTGGGGGGAAATAATGGCGCAGGCAGCACGATGCTGTAGCAGGGTTCTATATGAGTGTCAGTAAATGACATGGTATCAGATTCGTGCATAGGCTTGCATACTCATTGACACAGGCATTTTTGATCGTTTCTAATACTGGTATCTGTATTGGAACAACCCTAAAAGAAGTGACAATGACAACACCAGCACCTTTCAGAAAAAATCTGAGATTTTATAGTCGGAGCGCTTGGAGCAGCTGCACAAAAAAGGGAGAAAAGTCGCAGCGCCATTTCTCCAAGTGGCCAAATGCCTGCTGTCCTCATTGGGAACAATTAAAAAAAAAAAAACACTGGTGCACAGAAAATGCTGCATGGACACATGGCAGACATCTCCGTGGCTGATATCTCCAATACTCTGCAGCTCACACCAAAACTGTCTAGAGTGATATGTAGCACTACAGCTAGGGAGTTATTTTGGAGTGAACTGTCCCTTTAAGTACTTAGTTATTACAATACACCACATGCCTCTGAACTCTGAACATGTTTTTCTTTCCTCTGATAGTTTAAAGGACAAACTAAGAGCCATTTTGAAGGCCACGTACACCCACTCCCGCAACCTGGCGTACTTTGTGTTCACATACAAAGGACTGCAGGCCCTGCAGCAGAGGATGCAGGGAAAAACTCTGCAGTCTCACTCCTTTCTGGCTGCCTGTGTTGGAGGATGGTTAGTGTTTGGAGATAACAACAACATCAATAGTCAGGTATGATCATCCTGTAGTACAAAAATTCCCAGTTGTCATGTTTTCTCTTCACTAGCTTACCTTTATAACACTAAAAATGTAGTTGCTCAAGTAGGGGAGACTGGGGGCAATTGCAACTTTTTCCTTCATCACTCACTACTTGAAATATATGATGGATGGCAGTGACATAAAATAATTGATAAAAATGGAGTTGATGAAAACGTGAATTGAAAAATAGAGGGATACAAATGGATGGGAAATGAGAAATGGGGTGATAAATTATCAAGTAATTTTTATCAATCTAAAGTCCATTTGATTAATTCAGTTGTTTGTTTTCTGACTTCATTCACTCAATTCAGTGCCATTCTCCATTCAAACTCCGTTTAAACTGTTTTTCCAGGCCCTAGCCATTGGTTGCACTGTCGCACTGAAATGGAGCGGACCCAGTGAACCACATTAACTGTTAAACCTTCATGTATTTTTTTTCACTCGTCTGGTTAAGCAAGTCAGAACGAAGTGCATTTTTACTTGTCCCCGTGCAAATGGTTGAGCAAGTGAGTTGTCAGATTTACTTGGTCAACATGGCATTGAACTTGCTCCGGGCAAGCGGGCAATCCTTTTTGTTGAGCCCTCTGTGAGTCAATGGGTGTGGATTTTGGTTCAGTTCACATGCATGTTCTTCATCTCCATTTTAAACATTCAGTTTATGTTCCCCACCTCATAGTAATATGGTAGTCATCTTTTGAAATGTCACTATTAAGGACAAGACTATAATAATGAATTTAATGCAAGAAGTCAGCGTGTTACAGTTGACCCCAGTCTCCCCTGATTGTGTTCAGTCCATTAAAACTCTCTGCTCTTATCTAGATCAACATGTACTTGCTGTCCAGGATCTTGTTCGCTCTGTCTCGGCTAGCCGTAGAGAAAGGATTTATCCCCCAACCTAAACACGACCCCTTCCCACTCTTCGCCACACTGGTGTGGGGCATCGTCTTGTGGCTATTTGAATATTACCCGCACACCCTCCAACCCTCCCTGCAATCCTCAATGAACTATCTCTACCACGACAGCAACGTGTGGCACGACATCTCAGACTTCCTTGTTTATAATAAACCAAGGACTGCTGCTCAGAAATGAAACATTAGTTTCTTTCAGTTTGGACCAGCTCTGTACAATACCATACTTGCATTATTATTTTTTATAATTATTAATATTCCAAATATTCTTGAATGTTGCCTTTTTTAATATTATTACTAGATTGTAGGAAGTTTTTTGTTAATGTTTGATTCATTCATTGATATATGTAATTTCTTGTGTGTTCTGCAGCTGTCTAAGCTACCTTTGTTTGTTTGACACCAGATTTCCAGCTGAAGAGACACACCAGCATATTTGCATATTCTGTATGATTTTTCCTGCTGATATTTGAGTGATTGTATAATTGTCTGATTTTAATTACCAAGAATGTGTCACTAAATACAGCTGCCACAGAATAAAAAACAAAAGATGTTAAGTGCAAAACGCGCTGAAATGCTGTGATCTGTTGTGAACCCGTTGTTAGGAACAAAAGTTCATATCAGCAATATCATCAACTGATTTGATTTCAGATTAAAAGATTTGTTGATCCCTAGGCCCCTACTTTATGATACACATTCATAAAAACTAAAGCTCCTTTCTTTTTTAAAAATGGCAGCTTTTGATTTTTTTTGTTAGAATCAGAGCTGTTGAAGTGCAGCACTGCTGAGCAACTTTTTCTGCAGAGTATGCAGGTTATGATGATGACTACCTGAAATATGGAGCATTATGACTCCTATTCAATGTGTTATTACTAATGAAGGGAGGATTCCCTCACAGTGAAGTTTGTGTTAATTTACTAATGTTTAAGTTTGTTTAAAAGCAGAAGGTGTGCCATTATTAGATAATATTTAACGAGGAGTGAATCAAATCCTGTTTCAGTCAAACCTGTTTCCATCTTTTCTTTTCTCAGTTCAGTGTCCATCTAAAATGAGTAGAGCTGCAACTCAACCTCGTACAAATCAACTGTGGCACACTGCCTTGTGGCATCAGTCTGGGTCCAGAAAATGAGTCATTGTAATAAAAGTGTGGTCAGATGTGTAAACGATGGTTATGAAACATAACCAAGCTTGTTCTCGATTCCCTATTGTACTATTACTAGTTGAGATATTTGGGATTGCAAGTGATCGAAAATACTTTAGTTTGTACTTATGTACTTTGTAATTTGTAAGTAATTGCCCTTTAATTGAGTTTTGCCATTTTTGCACAAGTGAACTAACCAACAATATCTGAAGCAAATAAAATGTCTGCTTTCACCAACATCAGAATTCATCTTACACATTAATACACGATAACAATCATATAATATACATACATATAAAACTAATTTGGCCATTCGGCAGAAATAATTCTGTACTTTTACTTAACTAAAACTTTTAAGTTTGACTGAAGAGTCACAGGTCATTGTTTCTAATGTTGCTTATTAGAGGAAAGATGGAAAGTGATTATTATATTTTTATTAACTGCAAAATGGTTGTAAGATTTATTACTCACAATGTGTCTTAAAGGGAACTAGTGTCAGTTTGATGCCACTTTGAGCTAAATGCTAACATTAGCATACTCACAATGACAATTTTAACATGCAGGTGACTGCTGGTTGCAGTTTTTGCAGGTAATTTGTCATAAACCATGGGGGAAATTAACACTGTGATAGTGCTAGAGGAAAAGCCAAGGGATCACAGAAATATTACATATTCATCCTGAGGGGAACGTGATTATTTGCACCAAATTTCATGTCAGTCAGTGTAATAGCGTTTAGTCAAAGGATCACTCAATTCAGGAGGATTCATCATCTGGGATTCATGAATGTCTGTAGCAAATCATGTGCCAGTATATTGTGTAGATGTTAAGATATTTCACCAGATGAATTAAAATTGTGACCTGCTGGTGGTGCTAAAGCAAATGTCAGGGACTCCAGGAAGTCATACAGATTCATCCCCTGGATATCTGTTACAAGTTTTGTCGACCCATCCAATAGTTGTGGAGATATTTCAGTCTGGGCCACAGACTGATATTGTCATCCATGGATTTATGCAGCTATCAGCTAAAAATCATAAAATTGTCCACTGAGCCAACTGATTGAAAGTTTACTTGTGGGATATAATGAAAGACTGGTCTTAAACTCTTCAAATTTAGTCTTTTACATTTGACTTCATGATATAGAGACACCCAATAGCCTGATCCTTGTCGTGACTTCGAGGCAATATTCATTCTCAAAAAATTTGTCCCACCCATGTAGCCTACTGTACATACCTGTCATTACGAACGCATGAGTGGCCAGCTCCCATTTGAGCATGAATTGCGCAATTAAGCTATTTTCTGTTGTAGGCAAGTCTAAACATCAACGGAAACACATTTGGTTCCAATTAAACTCCCACGCCTCTATACTGGAGCAGAGGTCACTGTATGCAACACTGTTGCATGTTTAAAACTTGGATCTTTTCTTTATAATGTACTATTATAGTACTATGATTGGCATTTTTTGTCTGCATGTTATAACTGATGCAGGTATCATAACTTTTCTCTTTGCAGACTTGAGCAGATCTGTAATGAATCAAAATGTTCAATAAAAATAATTTTAGTTTAGCTTTAGACATGCACATGATTTTCTGTTATTCAAATCTGAATTAGTAAACTAACAAGCTGCCTAAATACATTAAATGTACTTCTGTCAGGCCAGTTTTAGTTTTAATGCATTAAACAGTATAGTCATTTACTGACCTGTGATTGGCCAAAATTTAGTGTCATGGGCTAGATTTTCTAAAGCCTGAAAACAGAGCAAAGAGAGGAGCAGAAGTCTGGTTTTCTCTCAGACCACTTGAATTACGTCATGCTTTAAAGGTAGAATCAGTAGGATTTGTTCGAGCTGTTTATAAATGCTCAATAAAGGAGCCAGGATGTCAAACCTTTAGGGTTGGCCCTGAGAGCGCCGCAAAATTAATGAGAAAATAAGGAAATACAGGCAGAGGGCAGGGTCTCTGCAGGTACAGACACTGTCTCACAGACATACACACACAAAGCAAAGACTTTAAGAATAGCACTTGTTAAAATTGGGAACAGAAGAAATGCTATCATAAATGAAGTAACACCAGAGGCAGGTTAAAAACTCAAAATAGAAAATAATTTAAAATCAATCAAGTAAATAAATAAGCTAATAATACTTAGTGGATGCAATGAAAAGGTATGCCAGCTACAAAAACAGATAAATAAAAATGATAGAAATTAAGATAAATACACAATAATAATATATAGACACTAAATAAATAGATATAGCTCAATTAAAAGCCAGACTGAAAAGTTAGGTCCTGTGTTTACTTTCAAAAATATCAACACACATAGTACGTAGCACACATAGTCAGTGGCAATCTGACAATCTGCACTCAAAAACAAGTGCTGTTGCAAAGCTAAAATAATACTCAATTACAAGTAAAAGTAGTGGTGTTAGAAGTATACGTCAGTAAAAGTACAAAGTATTAGATACTTTTAACCGTTGATGTCACAGTCACTTCTCCAAACTTGGGTTGCAAATTTTGTGCATTTTCCTGAACCAATAGTTGAAAACCTAACAATCGATTGATCATTAATAATTTATAAGATACAAAACTTTATTTCCCCCTCATTTTGAATTTTTTTCTTTTTTTCTTCTTCATTTTTTTTTCTCATTTTACATCAAAGTTTAGCCACGTCTGACAAAACAATGTCAAATGAGGTGCAATTGCTGCCATGTCTATTCATGAATATCCATGAATACATTTTTAATTGGTTAAATTTTTAATGGCAATTAATCGATTATTCATTAATCATTAATATCCTTACTCCAAATGTGTAAAACAAAGCATTTTATATTGTTCTTCATCCATGTGTCATCATTTTCATTGGCCTGTTTGCAATCAGATCACATTATTGGCTGCTAGAATGCAGATGAAAGGTTTGGATATTAATTCAAATAGTACTCAGTACTCAACTATAACTTTAAGAGTAACTCAGTAGATTACATCTTGTAATGCATGCTTAGGTACGAGTAAAACTACTGACTTGAAAATCTACTCATAAAAGCACAAGTACCCAAAAAACTACTTAATTACAGTAATTTGAGTATTTGTGATTAGTTACTTCCACCCCTGCACTCAGTACACAGAGAACTTGGTTCTTGTGGGTTTTTCCATGACTGCAGTATCTAAGGCTCAGAACTGGTGCATTTTATGGAACAAACAATGATTTAGTCAGACCAGCATCTAACTCAAGTGTATAACCCAAAGAAGCTGAGTGTGTCACTGGGTTTATGCAGTAACATAGTGATAGCTGGTGCATCAACACAACAGGCATCTGTAAATTAAAATCATGTAAACTAATCAATCAATTCTTTTGTCCATGTCAATTTCCATAATGATACATGTGGAGGTACAAAGGAGTTGAGGAATGTTGTATTTTATAGTAAAAAATCTAATAATAAATGAGTATATTTGAAAAATAATTTTAAAAATGATAATTAATTAATTAACAAATCAAAACAATCAAAGCCATGTAAATAAAGCGAACACTGAAAGCCAAGTATGGACATAAAAACCCTGGATCTTAGTTAGTCATTTTTACTTTGAATAAATGATGAAAGTCCTTTTCGCAGTAACTAACGTAAGTAACCTAAGTAACTAAGAGATGACAGTAAGAGATGATGAACATTAATCACTTCTGGTTTTCAAACTAAATTTTGTAATAGATTCGGATGAAATCAGTCACACAAGATTTAAAGGACAGGTAAGTGTTGCATGATGCCAAACTTGACCAAACGATGGTATACTACCTGTAAAGCACCTTGAATTATGTTGTGACTGAGTGGTGCTATATTAAAAAAACTTACCTTGCCTTACAATACAAGTTTTTGTATGAATAGATATTAGTCAGAAATGGCAATTAGGTTTGCTTTCCACTTATGCTCACTAAAACAGTACAACTGCTCCTGTTACAGGTCTCGTACCTGTGTTGCAAAATATTGCAGCGTCTTGCACATTTTCACACCCACTTACGTAATCTTCCCTCACTGTGCACTTCTGTTGTACTGGGTGGGCCTGATTACTCAAGGCTTAACTTACGTATGAAACTGTACCGTTCACCTACAACTTAGCCATTCTGTGGCGTGTGTTTTGATACACATGACTTGAGGGCCTTAGTAACTATTGAGGCAAACCTGTTCACTTTCTCAGAGGCGTGCTTTCAGAGGGTTGGGCAAAGCTTTATATACTTGGGGAGGGTGACAGTAGGGTCATACCGCAGAGAGCAAAAGCAAAAAAAGACACTAACAAATGGAAGGTGAGATTTGTCTCCAGAAATGCAAGCTCTTTTCCATGGCTCATTTTGTTGGTTTATCACATTTAAACTTTTTTATTTATTGCATACAGACTGAATTTTTACTGCAATCTAACTGTTGAATGCATATTTCTGGAGCAGTTTCTTAACTTTTTTCTTAATTTGCAGACTTGAAAATACAAAATGTCGACCTGGAAAAATCTGAAAACATGGAGAGACACAGGACAGAAGACTTCAGCAGCTCCAAAGCCCTGGTGGTGCGACGAGGAACCCCATTCAAAGTCACTTTGCAGCTGGAGGGCCGACCCTTCAACCCCAAGACTGACTCCATGAGGATCAAAGTCATGCTAGGTAGTCTAGATTTAGATTTGGTTGAAAGAAACTTTTTTATGCAACCATTCTGAACCTGAATTTAAAATTTCTTTGCCTAACTGTCTTTGATTCTTCTCTTCTCAGGCCGTCTGTATGTGATAATGCCCGTCACCTTCTCCAAGAAGGTTTCTTCCTCCCTTTGGAAAGCCTACATGGAACCAGTGGGCCAGGACCTCCAGAGCCCCTCCATCTTCATCTCCTCTCCTGCCTCCGCCTCGGTGGGCTGCTACAGATTTCAGCTCTGTGTGTTCACCCAGAACAGCAGGAGGAAGGCTGCCTTGGAAAATTCACCCTGCTCTGCAATCCCTGGTGTCATGGTGAGTCCAAGTCAACCCAGTGAATTGATCAGAAAGTTAGAAAGTGAAAATCAAGTTTTGCAGACTCACAGGGTTTTTGTAGCTTATAATATTGCAGCAGTGAGCTAACCAACATTAGAAACGTACTCACATATTGCATCAATTCATCACCTTTCACTTGTTAATTCCTTTTATGGGAGTCTGACGGTGACAGTACAGTGGCGATGTGCTGTGTGACTGGCTTTGTGAATCATACCTGACAGGTAAGGATTCATTAGAGCAAATGTCCGGCACCAGCGAAACAAAATAGAAGAAATATTAAAATGAGCGTGGCAGCAGAAGTCTTCAACTTTTTATGGTTTATACAGTAATGTATATTAAAATGTAAATATATTAGGATGTACTAAATATAAGGATTGTTTCTTGCAGAGGATGCAGTGCACATTCCCTTTGAGGACCAGAGAGAGGAGTATGTCCTGAAAGACTCTGGGCTGCTGTTTATGGGGACGGCTATGAACCTTGTTTCAAGACCGTGGTCCTTCGATCAGGTATGAAAAACAAAATCTGTTGATCAGAATTTGATTCAGTAAGAAAAAAAAAAAACATTCCTTTGATTGTTGTTTTACATTAAGCCTCATAAATTCTGTATTGTAGTACTGTTTATTGGATTGCAAGTGTTGCTTGAATCCGTATAATCAACTAAATCAAGAAAATATTGGGTTTTCTTGGAAAACAGCAAAGAAAAAAAAAAGGATAAACAGGAAGGCAATCCAGGCAAGATTAAATAGTAACAATGAGAAAGAAAATATAGTGGCAAAAAAGCCAGCATGTTTGGACCACTGTAGTTCTTTGTCAGGGCTTGCATCCAGCCACAGTATTTACTTTTTTATCGTTGAGGTGGATTAAAGCCTTCTGCCAGAGAGCAACTCAAAGAAACTCAGAAAAGTTGGATTAAAAAGAAGAAAATAGGAAGAATAAATAAGAAATAAATGGTAATGGTACATTAGTAGAGGTCAACAAAAAAAAAAAACATCAAGTTAAAGATGCTGTAAATGATTCTGGAGAGAGACAGTTGATTGTTGAGTCTGATTCCCAGGTTGTCAAATACTGATGCTTCAGTACCAACCCAAACCGTTAATATTTGATGACTTCGGAATGGGACTCAACAGTCAACTGGCTTATCACTTAATGCGCCTTTTACTTGCTCTTAAGTGAACAAAAGCTGGTATTTGAAGTCTCAATAAGACTGAACAATAAGCTTTCTTACGGACCTGTGACTGGCCAAAGTCTGCTGTCACAGGTTAGATTTTCTGAAGCCTGTAAATAGAGCAAAGCGCAGGTGAAGGTGTAGGTGTTTTTGTTCAGTGGTGCCAAAAATTAACCTCCTGCCCCAGCTTTAAGGATGTTTTTGTTACAACATGCTTCTAATGTCAGGAGGAGTTAAGTTAATTCTCTCATTATCTTCTTCTCTTTATGTATTCAGTATGAGCCTGGTGTTCTGGAGACATGCCTGAATCTCCTCCAAATCAGCCCTCAGCACCAAAAGAACAGAAGAATGGACTACCTGAACCGAAACAACCCCGTCTACATCAGCCGAGTTCGTATCTGCCATGGTGAGTGCCAACAGGTTCAGAACATATAAACTTTAAGATAGGAATACAATCACTTCAAGTTTCAGATTTATTTCATTTATATAGCACTTTAAAAAGCAAACAGGTTTTTTGCACCAAAGGGCCTCACAAAGACAAACATATAAGGATACACATACAAGCATGAAGACAGACTGCATGTTATTACCAGTTTTTTGTTTCCAACAATGTTTTTTATTTACTTCACATAAAAACATGAGCGTCAGCGCTGCTCATTAAAAACATGCTGTGGCTTGAACTGGGTCATTGTGTTCTGCACATTGTTAAGATAAATACACACCTGCTGCAAAGTTCTGGAGTCTACAATGTCACGTGCAGAAACACTGTAATTATTGCAGTAAAACATTTGATCCAAGTAGTTATTAAACTGCCACTGTGCATGAGAATCTTCTCGGAGGATGCGAGATGCCTGAGCTTGCTTTTTACAATCTTTGGGAACTGACTTTTTTCATCATTTCTTTTATTTATTTATTCAGATCAACTGTGAAGATGACCGTGGAGTGCTGAAGGGAAAGTGGTCAGGCGACTTCAAACAGGGAGTGAATCCCTCAGTGTGGACGGGCAGCGGGGACATCTTGAGACAGTGGGCTCAGTCTGGTTACAGCCCAGTCAAGTATGGACAGTGCTGGGTGTTTGCAGCTGTCATGTGCACAGGTGAAAACCTTTAAAATGAAATAATTTACAAAAAAATATCAGTAAGCTCCCATGATTCTTATTGTACAGTCTTCAGTAATCAGTACAGTCCTAAATCTGTAAGCTATGACATCACGATTGATGTCTTAGCAGTCTGGTTCACAGTGAATCATTTTTTCCGTGACACAATGTTCGGAAATTGGCACCAGCATGTAAACGTCTTTATCTGTGTTTTAATCACATCTTTCAGTCATGAGAGTTCTTGGCATTCCTTGCCGTGTTGTCACCAACTTCAACTCTGCTCACGACACCAATGACAACCTGTTGATTGAGGAGTTCTACAACGAGATGGGCCAGAAGCTCAACCGCAGCAAAGACAGCATCTGGTTAGTGCTTTCACTTTTATATATTTTTTACAGTTTTTGTGACACTTTTTCTAATGCAGTCTCTCTAATGCAAACTTTTATTAAATCACTTTTGATGACATTTATTCAGTTTTGTGAAGCAAAACTAAGTAACAAAACACAATTTTTAAGATAATCATAATTTCAAAAATTGTTAAATAAATTGTGAAAAAGTTAAAAATTAATAATAGTTACTAATTTAATCATTACAATTGCAATAATTTAGTTTTCAGGAATCCAAATGATGACAAATCGGGTTCAAACTCAAACTCTTTTGTATTGAAATAAACAAACAAAAAAATCCTATAATCTTTTGTTGAGATGATTTACTTTTATTCTGGGAAAAAAAGGTTTAATAATCTAATGGTTGGTTTATTTTATTTAATTTTCAACCCCCCAAATAATGGCAAAATTAGTTCGCAGCTCACTGTGAACAATTTTTGAAATACACATTTTTTTAGGTCTCTAAAACTCAAAGATTCAAGTTTATCTAAAGAATAAAAAATAAATTACCTCAACAAAAGATTATAGGTTGAGTTTGACTTAAAACTCACAAAATCATACCAAAACACAAGAAGCAGATATAAAACATAAAGAGACCAGGAGATAAAAAGAATCATGACAAATAATGGTCCTTATTAAAAGCGGTGTAATATAATACATTACTGTTTTTATGATTTGTGATGTCTTATTTTGACTCTTCTTAACAGGAACTTCCATGTCTGGGTGGAGTGCTGGATGACTCGCAGAGATCTGGGACCTGGAATGGACGGCTGGCAGGTTCTGGACCCAACCCCTCAGGAGAGGAGTGGAGGTGTGTGAGAACATTTCTCACTTCTTTGGTCATCTCTAGACTTGTTTTCCTGAGTAAACACGACCATAACCCCTTTTTCTTCCCTCTTTTATCATAGGAGTGTTCTGCTGTGGCCCAGCCCCAGTCAAAGCAATCAAGGATCGGCGTATTGACCTGTTTTACGACATTCCCTTTGTCTACGCCGAGGTGAACGCTGACGTCCACACGATCGTAGTGAGCCAGGGTCGAGTGGTCAGCCACACCAAAGACACGGAGAGAGTGGGATCTCTCATCTGCACCAAAGCTGTCGGCCTCCCCAGACACCAGAACATCACAAGAGACTACAAATTCATCAAAAGTATGAGCCAAACACAAAGAATACATTCAGAAAGTGCCATGATGTTCCCTCTAAAGTTACTCTGCTCACATTTATCTTTCTATTTTTACATCACAGGCCCAACTTCAACTCTTACATCAAGGAGCTCCACATTGTCAGACGACTCAACAACTAGAAGAGGTAATTTTGAATTTTTAATACATGAATCAGACTGTTTAAAACTGTTTAAACACACGTCATCACATGCATTGAATTTCTTTATGTTTATTCAGAGAGCTCATCAAAGGGGGTGGTCGTCTTCCTGAACTTGGATAAGGCTCCTGTTGCTGGGCAGCCAATCCTCTTCACAATCAAAGTCGTCAACAAGCACAGGGTCGCCAAGACGATGAAGGTGCATCTCAACGCCCAGGCTAAGGAGTACAACCACAGCCCCTCAGACACCTTCTGGGAAACCCATGGAGTCATCCAGCTGGCACCCATGGAAGGTAAATTCACATCTCACTCGTCTGCAGACTACAGATTTTCACTTCTAAAAGACCGTTGTGGTTTTAATGTCTGAATCTTTCTCCCTGTTTCTCCAGTCAAGGTGATTCAGCAGCAGATCCTCCCAGCTCAGTACGAGGATGTGGTGGGAGATGACCTGATCAACCTGGCAGTGGTCCTGGAGGACATGAAGAGTCAGGAGCGGGTCCTGGCCTCAGAAGAGTTCAATATCGCCAGCACAGAGCTCAACATACAGGTACGTAAGAAACAAAGAGATTCTGAGTGCTTAGGTGGCAAAGTCACTTCTACTGAGGGATTTAGAAAATAAAAGATATGCTTTAGGCTCTTTATATATGTGACAATAACATTCAAGATTTATTAAGTGTTTACAACTTAAGTATGAACCATTTATAAGTAATTTATAAGGGAAGTCTTTAAGTCTAAGTCTAAAGTGGTACCATAAGACAAAATAAAAATGGAAGACAAAGAGGGATAAAAAGTCATTTGAAAAGAGTATAAAACATACAGAGTGTATGGACATTGACTCAATTTATGTGAATTACTAGGGTTCACTAACACCGTTTTCTTCTTCAGATTGCAAATGAAGACTCCATCATGCTTTTCAAAGAGCAAACCGCCACAGTGACCTTCACCAACCCATTCTCACACCCGGTGAGTGGAGTACTGACTGTGGCCGGGGCCGGACTGATCCAGGGCAAGATTCACTTCAGGTGAGACTGATGATTTCCATTGTTTATATACGTGGTTTGCTGCAGGCAGCTCACTGATTTATAGACATGGTGACTGATCACATTCAGGAATGTCAGTGTGCAGTATGTGATAGTACAGTGTGTATTAGGTGAAGGAATGTAAGCTTGTTACACCTGTATTGTTCTGCGTATGTTTGTGTTCAGTGTTTGGACAGGTGTGGCTAAATGAACCAGATGTTCCACTCCTGGGAACAGATTGGCGCCAGTAATTATTTGCAAACACAAAAGGAACATTTAAAGAACATGACTGGCAGTTATAGACAAAATTATAGCACTTTGTGCTAAGTTTAGCTTAACCGTCACAAACAAAGTTAGTCTGATACAGTCAACAACTCCACCCGATGAAAGCAGGTGAAGCCATATGTGATCACTGCCGTAGCATTAGTACTTGAACATTTTGTGAACTCTTGCATATCTTTTTGTCTTCCTGCAGGATGCACCAGCTGCGTCCAGGCGGAAAAGTGCAGCAGGACATCGGCTTCATCCCCAGCATGGTGGGAAAAAAGATGCTGCAGGCCAGCCTGTCGCTCACCAACATCAACTCCACCATCAGAGGCTTCAAGATGGTGTTTGTCAACAGAGCTTAGGTCCTGTGTTTTTCTCAGGTGTCACATTTGGACACAAAACTTACATGTCTGATGTCAGCATTGTTTTGCTTCAGAAACAAACTTTTCATTTATGTTGTAAAAACCAACTGAAACCAGAAGATGGTAACCAGATGGCAGCACCAGGCACAGAAGAAACACTGAGATTTCAGCTATCTAATCATTATGTTTTATATTGTTGTGTATCATATGAATGTGAATGTAAATTATATTTATTTATTTCATTATTTATTTTGCTATTTGAGTGTTTATATGTGTTTGAGCCATGAGAATTAACTGCCACCTGAAAATGCACCTTATTACTTGAAATTGAGTTGCAAGAGATGATTTTAATGGATGATTGTGATTTTTGCTTTGTTTGATAATAAAATACAAAATGTGTTTAAATCTGCTGGTCATCATATTTCTTCTGACTGTGAAATAAATAGTTGTAAATGTATATTATTCAGGGTTCACACAGATATTACATAATGAAATTCATGGGCTGTCACTTCTTTTTTGTGCACAATTGTCCTCATTTTCAAGGACTTCATTATAACTTTAGTGAAGCTTAAGATACTGGGTATGGAATCAATCTGCAGATGGTCCAGTTTAAGATGAAGCTAAACTTTTCAATGTCAGTTTTTGGGCCACAATATGGTCTGCAGCAGACTAGGTTGGTGGTTTTCAAGCTGGATTCTGGGGACCAACAGGTGAGAAGGTTTTAGAGAATCCCCAGCAAAAGAAAGAAAATAATATTTTGACTTTATCACATTTTTTAGAAGTTGGAACAACAAGGCAAGGAATGGGGTTGGCCTTTTTTGAATGATTGTACTTAATAGTGATCCAGGTTTGATCACTGATTGACTATGATGACTTAATTATCTTTAAAACTAAAAAAGAAAAGAAAAAACAAGCAACAACAAAAGGACAAAACACATTAGGACAAAATACTCTCAAACTGGGGGTCTGTGGTTTTATGTGCATGTATTCTGAGGGTCCCTGACATGAAAAAGTTTGGGAACCCCTGGACCAGGTGAGCCCTGTTTTCAGCCTAGCTGTTTTGATATTTTGCAGCCCCTGCTGGCTGAAGTGAAGTGAAGTGTCAGCAGTCGGTATAAAACAGAGCAGTCAATAATATTGTTTTTTTTTCTAGGTTCACTGCCACCATGAGAGGTTGTTGAGCATGCAGTCATAAATGTGTCCAAAAAATAATAAGCAGCCTGGTCTGGCAGTACGTGAGATTAGCTGGCAGATGCAAAGACAGACACACAACCAGACTCATAAAGATCATGTGACAGACAACGCTGAGGGCTCAGAACACCATTACAAGCATCTGAGGGATTTCTGATTCTGAACTTAATTAAAATGACTTAATTAACAAAACTTTGATCAAAATATAAGACAGGGTTATATGGTTCATTTGAATTTCAAGGACTTTTTAAGCATCTTATTAAAAAAAAACAACTCTTTTCCCTATAAGACCAAGCACTTTAAACACTATTTACAAATCCTGATTATTGTACACTTAATATTTCACTTTACATTTAACACTCTCTTGTTTTCATTCTTTGTAACTGCAATTTTGGAGCAATCTCTGGCAAAAGAATTTCTATTTTTTTCTCTTGCAATTCTCTTTCTGCCCTGAAGAGGGAGACCTTTCCTAAAAAAAAAAAAAAAGTTACTTTAAGTTCAGTCTGCATGAAATGCTTCTTAAACCGCTTGATAATTACAGGCAATTCACACAAGGATCATTCATCATTTATTTTTTGTAATTTAATCTGTCTTATTTCATTCACCTCTGGGTTCAAATTAAATGAAACTAGACTCACTTTTCCCCCCAATGCAATTAATTTATCTTTATTAATCTATTTTAACTGTCTGTCAAAACAAATCGACAATAAAGCATTATATACAAATCATAGCTAAGCTGACAGGCAGTGTGATCGGCACATGCACATCCATACCAGTTCATCTATATTACAAACAGGTTATTAGGAAATTAAACGAGGACAGAAAAAGAAGGTTAAAACATGACAACATTTACAACCCAGAATCAAAAGAAAGGATTTGAGCACCAGCCTATAATACAGCATCTTCAAGACAACTTTTTATCAAAACATTTTTACAAGAGCATAGTTTTGGTCTTTGAAGGGAAGATTTTTTTTTAATGACGAGCTCCCAAACTGTTTATACCTCATTGTGTTGTGAATTTAACTAATAATAAATAGCTCACATTTTAATGGTAAAATACAATCAGGCTATTTTCAACAGCCTCTACCTATGAGGAAAATATTATCTAGCTGACATATGAATAAAACAATTCTAAAATAATAGTGAAGGCAAAATCTATCCGTTTAAATTTCTAAATTTGTTTTTAAAATATTACTGGTCAGTGGAAAATTGGGTTAAGTCTCACAACAAATAAAAAAAAGACACAGCAGAACAAACAATCTAACAACAACGTGACCTTTTCATCCATGCAGACATACTCACTGTGTTCAATAAACAGCATGTAAAAGTTTGCATTCAGTGCATCACTTTTTCTCTGTACAAAAGTGGGACACTTTTAATAAAGTTGAGATGAATTGAATTTTAAAAAAGGAGAAAAAAAAAAGTTTTTTTAAAAAGTATTTGCAGTATTAACCATACTTCCCTGGGGTTAGTTATGAAGCTTTGGTCCCTTATTTCACTTTGGTCTTTTATTTTGGTCCAGCACTTTTGGCTTCGTGTTTATACTGCAGCCTCGCTTTGAAATCCTCACAGTTCTTCTGGCTTTGGAGTGAAATTGTCCACCTGGGTGCTCATTAGGGGTCAAATTCCCCTGCGCCAAACCTTGAAATAGCAATACTGACTCACTGAATCAGTCTCTAAGGTGCATCGTCACCTACTAGCTGCACTCAGGAGCTCAGGAGCTTCTCATGATTTGGGTGGAAGACAAGAAGTGTGTCAGCTGGCACCCTCTAGAGGTAGTCCAGCTCCAGTGCATGGCTCAGGGCTTCCAGATCGGCCCGACAGGACACCCTCCAGAACGGCATGTTCTTCTGAGAGAAACAAAAATAACATAAAAATTAAATTCAGGTTTAATGTAAAACATGCAAACTTAGGGCAGACATACTTGTAATGTTCCTGCAGATGCAGTGCAGATGTGAAATATAGACTGTGGTTTGGAAGAGGACTGTAGTATGTGACAAAAGTACATGTGGATAACATGTTAGCCTATAAAGTACAAAGGCATTATGTTTTGAAAAAAGATTTGTGGGAATGCCAAATCCAGAAGAAGTTCTGATATTTCATTGCAAAGATTAGCAAAAAAAGAAGACAGACACAGAAGCTGCAGAAATTGAGAGTCCTTTAAGGTTAACTGATTAGTTGAGGCCCATTTTTCAGCAGTCAGAGTCATAAAAAAAAAAGATTGAGTTATACCTTCTTGGCCACGGCCTCTTCTTCTGCTCCGTCTCCTATCACCACGTACACTGCTCTCCGACCAAACCTCTGAGAGACGCGCTCAAAACAGCTCTCTTTGCCTTTGAGAGGAAGGGACGTCAGAGTTTTAAAATATTAAAACAGTACATTTGATGACTTTTACTCAATTTACGTGCACAGGAAATTAAAGGAGACAGTACGAGATTGTAAGGTTGAGGTGTTTTTTAATCATGATTGTCATTTTCTCACTGAACCCTCCTTTCCCTAAACCTTCCTCACCTGTTTTGGTGGCGCTGTATATGTTCTCTATGGGAAATGCTGAGCCCAGACCGTACAGTAAACACTTGGAGAGGGCTGGGATGAGCTGCGTGGTGGTTACCAACACATTCACACAGTTAGGCCTAGAACAGGAAAGGACAGACATAATTATAATATGGTTTAGTCATGACACCTTAAATGACAGTGCTATATCAGAACCTGAGATTCATTCAACTCATAATGGGATATGGAGAAAAAAAAAACTAAGGCTGAGTTGCACCAACAAGGATTCATTTTTAAAACTGATTAAATTGTGGTTAAACTTTGCACCAACCTTTAAACCTTTTTGCCTTTGTCCATTTAATAATACTCCCTGCTCCCTTAATTCAGACAGCAAGTTTTTCTCAAAGGAGGAAAAATTAGAGCTGCTCTTCTGAGCCATCGTGAGTATGCCAACTAGCAAACAATGTAAAGTTTTGTTATCTTTTTAGCAAGTTAACAAACAAATGAATGTGTTGTTGACTTTTCAGGTAGCTATTAAACATTAGCCTCTACAGTTTAGTTAGCTTTTTTAGCTGGTTAGAAAGCAATGTAATGTTTTATTAAGGAACAGAGCAGCCAAAAGTTATCCGTTTTCCGTCCTTATTAATATGTATCTCTAAACACATTTAATTTGGGTTTCCATCAATAAACTTGGGTTTAGTTTTTAACCACCACCAACAGTAAGGTAACAGGAGCTGAGGATCATTCTACTCATAATGGTATGTGGAGAAAAAACTATGCCTAAATATTGTGCTGCTAACAGCTAATGTCAATTGACCTGCTGGAGTAAATTAAGCCATGGTACCATGAACCAACCTGGAGTTGATGAGCGCCAGGGCTTTGAGTGCTTGAGTCAGCCACAGGTCAGTGAGGACCTCCATCTCTCTCCTCAGCTGTAACCACTCCTCTCGCTTGGGGCTGCCCAGCAAGCCTGCCATCAGGGAGAAGCACAAACATGATGGTCATTCTTTGGAAGAAAACAGGGAGGACATGAACCCCGATAGCTCTAATGCATAAAAGATCTCATTTTCTGAAACAATGCGAAACCTTATTTTGACAGCGGGACTGTGTGCAGGCCTTGGTTGATTCTCACACAACGTCCTCCAGCCAAAACCTCAGACACATGGTTTCCAGCAGTGTTTAAGCAGCCAGCCGCAATCAGCAGTGCACAAGGGTCCGTACTGGACAACAACTTGTGACTCATTATCCTAGTTGACAAACAAACCTGGATCCTTCCTTTCAGCTTTTTTTTCACCACATCATGATTCTATTAATTTAATAGGTAATACGTCAGTAATGAGCCATATTTTTCTTCTTGGACAGAGCAGGTGTTTATCGTCATATGCTCACCACATTTTCATCCTCAGCAGAGGTTTGGCTGATGCACAAAATATAGCCTCAAAAATACAAAATACGTTTGTCTGAAGCAGCTAATACAATAACTTGATACATGAAAAAACAAAGACATAACCCAGATAAATTGCTGTGGTCTGAAGCTGAGCTGTGTTCAAATTTAACTTGTGGTTGATGAGTTATTAAATATTTACTGTATCTGTCCATACTGTTATTAATCACACATTTTCTGTCATTATTTGTTCTAATTTTATTTCTAGCAAATCACATATAACTCTCATCCAACCTCACAGAGGAAAAGTAATCTAAATACCTAGATTGTCTGTAACACATCATTGTGAAACACATTGTATATAATTTCTGCCGCTATGGGAAATGCTTTTTGCTATATTTACATGTTTCCTGTCCCCTGGGAGGGACTTATTGCAAATATTAACTGGCATTTACAATTGCCAATAATTCTGAATGAGCGTTAACACCAGCCGCAGCTGCAGCTGTCCATTAGCCAAACTGTGCTTGCGCTGTGAGCTCCCAGTTAACACGGCCAGACTGCGACCGAACATCGCATCTGAGACTGACAGAGGTTTGATGACAAGGAATACAGAACAAAAGTGTTTTCTTGCCGGGTTTGGCTCCTGGCACCCCAGGGCTGAGTCAGCCAACTTAGCTGCACGGTCAGACGAGCTAACCACACAGTAAGTGGTTAGCTGCTTTAGTAACAAGTAAAGCTGTCTTTGAAGGAATCTGTCTTAGTGATGTATTCTCTGTTGGTCTCTGAGCCTGTGTTTGGTCCCAGTCCGGCTGCTGAGCCCCGTTTGCTGCCTGCTAACTGTAGCTAAGTTAGCAGAGTTGAGGACATCAGAGGTAAAACTACACAGCATTCTCTTCATAAAATATCCTATTTCACCCAAATTAGTGATTCGAGTCATTAAGTTGTGTTTTTGTATCGTCATTAATCAATTATGTCCGGCCCCCAGACCATTGTAGGCTCCATGTTGTTAGCTAGATGTTGAAAAAGTCTGCTGTAAAATACCTTGTGCATAATCTGCTGTCACAGACACCAGATATTTTCCACAAAGTAAATTAATTCTTGCTTGTGGGCTCGTACCCACGGTTACCACAGTATTTTGGGGAAATAGGAAGGCTGGTGGTGGCGAACACCCAAAGACACACTGACGCACCATACTGTTACTAGCCTTAGGTCTTCAGTGCTAAACGTTGAAGATTGATTGATGGGTAGATGTCAAGATATTATTGGCTGAAATTGGTTTGTTCTAGCTTATATAAGCACACGCCATATTTTGTTTTACAGGAAGAAAGCATAATTACATTTTTAAAAAATACAAATAAATATATTTATGGGTATTTTTTGGGCATATACTGCCAAATAAATACACAATATGACTGGGGTTGTCATCTAAAAGGGTTAAATAGGAATTTTTAATTTCATCTCGACTTTAAAACAATTACAAAGGACGTAGCGTGAAGGAGCATAGAATCATGGGAGTTGTTTTCTTATTTGTCAAAAATGTATCATTGCTAGTGAAATTCTTGCCTAGCTGATGTGACTGACAGAAGTCATGTTCACAGATGAGGTAATGTATTCAAGTTTTATGCATGTTACATTTAGTCATGTTCACCGACTCCCATCCTCACTCTCAGATGTATCTGATGTTTCCCATGTTGTCCCAGAAGTTATAAAAACTAGCAGCTAGCATAAAAGGCACAGTTACCTTCAATGCATACAGATTTCTCTGTGTAAGAACACAACTCAACAACATATGTAACACAGGTCTAGCTGTTTTTGACATTTTAATGCGTAAACGCTACATATTATAGCTTTAAATAAAATAAGAGCAGAGCTTACCCCCAACATTATTCTTGTATGTGTTGTAGATCTCCTTGACTCTGCGGTATCGGAAAGCCAGTTTCCTCATCCAGTCCACCCCTCCGTGGACCCCTGACCCCAGGCACAGAGAGCCGGCTCCTGCTGGGCTCTGGAAGCCGTCCGATCCAAAGTTGTAAGTGCTGCAGGATCACGATACAGGAAGCAGTCAGGGTACAGATCATAAAGACACAAACTGCATTTGCAGAGCATCTTATAGAAGCACTATCATGTGTGTTTCAGAGCGGGTGCAACCATATTCATGGATACATTTTCTTGATTTAGGAATTGATTCAAGCTATTCTTGTTATGAACAAGAAGGCAGCGCTCAAACCATTCATCAAATTTAGGGAGGTGATCCAGCGCGACCACAAATATTTCAGGGACAAGAAACTCTTTAAAACGGAACATCGTAGACACTGACTTATAGCCATGAATGAAGCTTTGTCAGTATGAAATCATGAAGTATATACATTCAGCATGACTAGGATAAATATAAAAACATCTTTGAGAATGAAAAGGGCCAAGTTCAATAAAATAAATACTTCAAAAAAGTACTTTGGTACGGTCTGGCTCCTTCTAAAATCACTCCTAAAAGTATCTCAAAGTGCTTCAACAAGTTTATGCAATAAAACGTCTGGACTGAGGGAGACAGAGGGAATGATAAAGAGATATTTTGATGAGAAATGAAAGCGTTGGATAATCCTGTGACATATTATATGGCTGTGGAAGTCGGGAAAATAAAAGACATGCACATGCTTGCATGCATGAACACACACAGACACACACTCTTCGTCTCATCTCGCTGCTTTTTTCCTGCCGTGCACTAAAACCCAGAGGGCAAGTCTGGTTCACAAGCCGCAGCAGAACTGGTGGAGTTTCAGTAACTCAGTACAGTAACACAGTAGAAGCTTTACCTCAGGTCCTGTCCGTTGTCGTCTGAGGCCACGTCATCAATATGAACCTGGTCACATTCCTGGGAAATGAAAAGGAGAGCGGATATATCAGGAGATACGTTTCAGAGTCGAGCTCTGTACAGGCAGGCCTCTCCTCTTTAGGGAAGCCTGCGGGACTGATAGCAGCAACAGAAATCAAAAAAAAGAGCTAAAATAAAAGACAAGGAAGGAGGAAATAAGGTGTCAGGACACGGGACAGCGAGGCGCCAGAGGTACAAGACAGTCAACATGGCTGTGCAATTCTACTGTAACCACGCAGTAAATTAAAGTAAAGCAAATCTGCATTTTTTACAATACGTCCAACATTTTGGTTAAAAAAAAAATAAAGAAAGGCCCATTGTCTTTGACAAGCACAGTGGTGTGCATGTTGTTCCTCTCTACAGGAAGTTAATGCAACCAACCAAACCGCAAGGTTTAAAACTACACTGTAGCTTAAACATATGGCTAATGTTACAGCCAAAACACCTTCAGCAAAATGTAGTTAAATCAGAAACTTGAAAACAGTTATTAAGATTGGATATTATGATAATAAAAACAAGGAGCATAAATCCATCCTCCTAGGCCAGGAGAAAATACAAAAGTGTGTCTAGCCAAGGTTATTATAGTTAACTAAAACTTAACTAAAAACTAAAACTAGGTGTGAAAAAACATTTTAGTTAAAGGCAGAATCAGTAGGATTTGTCCGAGCTGTTCATAAACACACTAGAAATACAGTTGTTTGTCAAGTCTCATTCACAGGATGTGAAATGCCGTCCCGTTTTGGGTTGGTAAAGCGTCCCAAACACAGCACAATAATGAGAAAATAAGGAAATACGGGCAGGGGTGAGTGTCTCTGCAGATACAGACACCATAGGTTATGACTGAAAGGGATTCTGCTTATATGAGTCTATATATTAAAAAATACAATAAAATTATGCAGGAAATGTCTTTTGTTTTAGTCTTTGTCATGTATTTACTGAGATTGGAATGCCTACATGACTGTGAGCCAACTGCCCTCACAATGTGTTGTGTTTGTATTGTAATGCCTATTCTGAACTTATTAAATCTTGACCCTGACAAATACCACCGTAATATAATAAAAAGAAACTAAGACTCACACAGCAACTAATAAAAACTAAACTAAAACTAAGCATTGTTTGAACAAAAAAAAACTTCACTGACATGTGCAAACCCACTCTGGAAACTAAATGAAACTAAACTGAGTTACAAACAAACATTAAAAATTTAATAAAAATAAAAAAAACTAAAGAAAAATACAAAACCACTCTGCATCTAGCAGTAACTGTCTACTGAAAAACCCTGACGCCTGAAGCCTCTTTGTCTCACAACCTTCTATCTCTCACATACACATAATACACAATGCAGTGATATACACACACACATACGTGCAAAGACAGAGTGCTAGTATAACTTCTAGTTGTCACGCAGTGACCCGGGACAGACGGGTCTCCTATCACCTTTCAGCCGTCTTGAGCCAGATGGAGACGCTACCTCATCTTCCCTCCATCTCCACATAACTCAACTCCCAGGGGCTGCAACCCACCTCCCACTCAGGTGCCATCCGCTCCTGCAGAGCCGCTACTACTGACCAGACAATACAAATACAAAACAAACCCCTTCAGCACTTCACATATACAGTGAAAAACTCAGAGCCTGCAGAGCATTCTCATTTTAATCCAGTTTTATGAGCTGGAAATTAAGTGGAATTCAGCCATAGCAGCCTACTTATATGTTTTAATAGGAAAATTTCAACTGGAAACTCTGACATTGATTAATCATCCAGCCAGGCAGGCCAATTACAATTATGTGATCTTCTGGTGATATTACAGTTATGACAGCAGCGATAACACTCGTAGCCACTGATGTAGCTACTGACATGGGAAGGACAAGATAATTGTAGCTCAAGACTTAACAGCAGTTGTCAGCCTGCTGTGGCCTACTGCTTTAGAGATTTACTGAGCCCTGACAACAAAAGACGGGATAAGAACCGGGTTTGCAAATGGCTTTCTTGGCTCCTTTCCCTCCTCTCGACTGTTCCTCCTCCCATTTGACTAATTTTCCTCTCGGATACTCAGACACACACCTATAATTACGGCACAAAGTGTACTTGTTCTCTCTCTCCCTCTCCGTCCCTCTCTAATCTTTTTTCTTTGTCAGAACAAGGCAGAGGAATGTGGGATGAAAAACATATGAACTTTTCAGTCACTAGCGAGTAGTAAAAACTGCATTTAATGACTTTTTTGAGGAGTCGTCCTTTTTAGGGGTTGCATCAATGTCCATATTAACTGTGGTGGATTTTTAGGCAGCAGGTTAGCTCTGACTGTGAGAGCACCTTTGCCAGAAGTTAACAACCACTTCTTTCAATATTCTTGCTCAAGTGAGGAGGGCAAATTGTTTGGAAAATGCTGCTGTAGTAAGAATTAATACTGGATAGATGTTGTGTGAGGGGATTTCTACAATGACTGCCACTGTGTTTTATGCCAGGTAAGAAACCAGCACCCAAATGTCAAACCTCTTGCTAGGCTCTTGCAGGAAAGGGTTTCTGGTCAAGAGTGCGCCAGCTTATACTGTTGGATATGTCCTCACTGCTGCTATTTTCCACCTTACTGGAAATAAGTCACACTTTCACAATTATTGCAAAGAAGACCGAGATGCAAAGTGCCGCAATGGGAATATGAAATAAGTTAAGTACTTAGATCTGTGTGAAGGAAGGTAGCCCTGCATCAATTAAGTGATTAAATATTTTAATATTTGTTTTGATAATTATTTTGAGTCATTTTTTAAAGAAAAAATAATCTGAATCAGCTTCTCAATTGCGAATATTTGGTTGTTTCTTTACCCCTCTATGACAGTAAACTGAATATCTTTGGGTTATGCACTAAACAAGACATGTGAGGACTTCACCTTGGGATTTGGGTAACATCTGTAAACATTTTTCCATATTTTCTGACATTAATAGACCAAACAATTCATTGATTAATTGAAAATATAATTGACAGATTCACCAACAATGAAAATAATCAGTTTCAGCCCAAAAGTAAGGCATAATAGATAACAGATATCAGTTTGAGAGGGCAAAAGTTCGCAAAACAAATGCCTGCAGTTTTTTAGACATGCTACACTTTTGTCATGAGTCAATAATCTACTAGAAACTACTGCAGTAATAGGAACGCCTAATAGGAACTACTTTTTAGATCACTAAAAGGTTTCTTCAGCCCATTGTTGTCTGTGGTCCTATTGGTCTGAAGACCCAGGAAAATTAGGCAGTTTTCTCAGACAAATTAGTTGCTTATGTATGAAAGATGATGTCTGTTTTCACGTCATTTTTTGCATAAAGCACAGTGAACAAAAACCAACTGTTTTGTGTCTGCAGATTTTTAAAAATGGTGGCCGAAATAAAAATGCTGTGAGTGCTCAGAAATGTTAAGCTCCTCAAGCCCCACCCCCCCATATTTCCTGTACTTTTGGAAAGTGCAATCCCCATGCGAGAAGTTTTCCTACCCAAGTAATTTTGGTGCCTAAACTCACCCATATCAAGGGCTGTATCATCTAGTTGGTATGTCCTGTAGCTATGTGGGCCTACAGATGTCTGTAGGCCCACTACTTCCCCCAAGCAGGGACTTTCTGGGGGGTAAAATAATCTCCCCACAACTTAAATTAGACCCTGGTCCCTGCAATGGGAACACACCAAGTTCCTCCAAAGGCTTTTATTTCCTGGAGAAAGCTTGCAGTGGAAACGTGAGTTATTTATCACTCAAATCTACAGTAAAAACTCACCTCCAAGTCATTGAAGAATAGTCTCGAGTCGGCCAGATTGAAGATCATCTCCTCCATCCACAAACCCAGGGACACTGCTTTTGAGGAGTCCTGATGCACAAACACACAGAGACACACATGAATCACAGCATAATAACTGACTATGAGACCAACATAACACAGTTCTGCTTCAGGGTTAAACGTAGCTGCATCTCTTATTTTAATCATCACAAATTAGGTTTTTAATTGTCTGTGGCTTCTTAAATCAAAACATGCATTTAATTCCCCAACGCAATTTATTTCCCATCAGTCAAATGTCTTAGTGTGGCTGTAGTGTTCGTATATGCTTGTGTCTTCAGGCTTGTGCAGTACAGTATGCTGTGGCAATAAAATTCCCCTCAGGGACAATAAACACTCTCATTTCTCAATCAACCAGAGGCACATAACATACACTCCAACAAAGAAAGAAAACTGGTCTGTAAACTACAGCTAGTGGTTTGACCTAGTTAATAATTATGATGGCAGAAAAACAGCTCTCTATTACTCCAGGACCTGCACCCTCAGCGATTAGTTAATAAATAAATCATAAAATCATGAGCGCAGGCTGAGATTGATGGCCTGGTGGAGAGGGTTCGCATTTAGAGAATAATCAGGTAAATCAGATTATTGAACGCCATTACTCTTGTCATCATTCTCGCCTTGTCAGCGCAGCCGCCTGCTTGTCTCTCCAAACAGCTTTCCTTTCACTTCCTCCGCAAACTCATCAACTGGATTGACATAAACAGGTTTCAGGGAGAGGCAAGTGTGAATATCTAACTGACAATCAAGCGCTCTGCTCTCATTCTTATCTTTACAATCTCTTTCATGACTTATTAATTTTGGCTCTCTTGAATACAGTCCACCAGTTTTCCCCAAATCATTCTACAGAATCATTTTCCTGATTCATTAGCTTACAGTAAATTAAGTGCCGCCTGTTTACATCAACTAATTCAGTGCTGACTCTCTGGTTAAACCTACCTGAGCACCGTACTGAACGTCTTTTTATTAAACTTACGCACAGTCTGGTCATCTCAAGGCCTGACCAACCCAATCACTGTTTTTGTTTTATCTCCTAAACAGCAAATACTTTTTGACAAATGTTTTTGAGGCCATTTGCAAAACACAATAATGTGCTAGTGTACCATAAAAGTGAGAGTCTACAGCAGACTAGTTTGTTTAAAGCTGCAAGCTCAGTATTACTTCAAGCCAAATGCTAACATGCTCACTATGACAATGCTAACATGTTAAGCAGGTATAATGTCAACAAAATGAACCTCCTTTGTTTAATTTGTTAGCATACTAACATTTGTGAACCTGCAAACATAAGTGAAGCTGAAGCTGATTGGACTGTAATTACTTTTGGCAGAAATTTGTGTTATGGTTTTGGGCTTCAGCTCAGTTCTTTCCCGTTTTATTTTGGTAAGCATGTGTCTTTGTCTTTTTTAACTTCCTGTCTTTGTCTTTTTTCCTGCCTTTTTGTTTACTGATTCGTTTCATGTGTCCCCAATTACTTAGCCTCTCAGGTTATTTAGTCTGTGTGTTTCCCTCCTTTAGCTGCAAGTTTGTCTTCCTCATCCTTATGTCAAGCTTCCTAACGTTTCCTCCTGTACTTTTTGGATCTTGCCTTTGTCTTGTTTTTGTTGAGTTTTTGGCCTGTTTTATGGACTGTGAATTTGTTATCTACTTCTTTGGATTTGTTTGCCTTTTGGACACTTCTTTGGTTCAGACGTACCCTGTTTAACCTTAAGCTTAAGCTGATCTGTAAGCCCTCCATTATGTGTGATTTGTGGGCTAAAATAGGTTGGATGAGTCCTTGAAAAATGTCTCCTCCACTTTATTTGCCCCACATGGATTTCATACCTCAAAACCAATATGGCATTCAAAAAATACAGAGGTGTTTACTTGGACTTGAGTCAGACTTCAAGCACAATTGATGATTTTAGACTTGATTTGATGACTTGCAGCTCAATTTGGACTTTAACACCCAAGACTCGTGAGATGAATGTTATGTTACTGAGCTCCAGTCAAAAAAAAAAAAAAAAAGCCATTACCTTTGGTGAAGAGCACATCACATTTAGGAATCTAAACTCAAAGTTTAGGACTTGGGACTTGACTCAGGAATTGCCTGTCTTCATTGGGACTTGAGTGCAAAGACTAGAGACTTACTTGTGACTTACAAAACAATGACTAGGTCCCATTTCTGGTAAAATCAATAAAAAAAGGACAGGTCACTTTGATATATTGTGCTTTTTTGTTTATGTCTGTCTTTCACCTTTTTCACATTCTTTCGGTGTTTTCTCTTTCTATCAACACCGCCCAACCTCTTGTCTCCTTTTCCTCTTGCATGGAAAAAAAAAAAAACTGAAACAAACACACAAGTGCTGCATTTCACCAGCTTTTTGTTTCTTAATAACCAAATTATAAATCATCAGTGGAGAGAAATCACACAGAAATCATAATGTGCGGGAAGTCAGGCTGACAAACAGCGTAGGCGTGTTGTTGTTTGAGACTACAAAAGCAGGTGTGTGTACGTATGTGTGCTGTGTTGTCTTGATGGCAGCGTTTGCTTGTCTCTGGCAGCGAGACAAGAGCAACAGCAGAGTGTCAGCCAAAGGTGAACATTAGATTAGTGCATCCGAAATGACAAGCAGAGCTGTCTTCTGGCGCAAAATGGTAGAAATGGGCTTGATGACACAAGAGAGGTTAATTATGACAATTACAATAAATCCTCCTCCAAAAAAAAGGTGTAAAAAGAAGAAGGTAATTGAGGATAAAGGGCAGAAAGAGTTCAGCAGGAGGAGGAGGATGACAAGGTGAAAATGATGAGGGGGAGGATTGAGAAACACTGGCGAGAAGAAAAAGAGATGAATGGAAAGGATGAAGAGGGTGGGGTTAAAGGCTTAAGAGGGGATTGTGCTTGTCTAATAATTGAAATAATTATCTGTAATCACCTTTCTCCAAAAAACGAGCCCTGCTCTACACAGTGGTGCAAATAAAAGCCTCTTTCTGATAATTCCAGAGAAGAAGAAGGACATAAAAAGAAGGAGGAGGCAAAAGCACCCACAGTATTCAGTTCCCACCTTTTGAGCGGGGGGAAAGAATTCACACACTAGCGGACAGAGAGGGGTGCTGTATGATAGATGAGATAATGGAAGAGCTGTTGGAGGGGAGGGAATCAGCTCCTCATGTGGATCTCCGTTCACCTCTGGCTCACCAAGCTGGTGAAAACAACTGTCTTTCAACACACCCATTAGTCTTTCCTGCACGCTGGGCCCAGACTTGCCTTTACGTATAGGCCCAAACATTTGTTTATGATAAGAGTTTAATAGGCTGACTCTAATGGGAAGAGCCTGGGCTGTTAAAAGCAGCCATAAGAAGCGACACAAAGCAGTGAATATAAGGAAAAAAACTGATTTTGTGGTTGTCAGAGCAGGATGAGTCCGCTGCAAATTTGGAAGGGAGAAAAAAAAGGAAACACGTTGTGCTTGTACTCTTAGAAATAAAGGTCCAATGAGAGCCATAAAGGTTCCTTGGCTTGTTCCCATAGCAGAATCCTTTCTGAATCTTTTATAAAGGTTCCTCTTATAACCCTTTTAGGGAATGACAACATAAAGGGCCCTATCTTACAACCGGCGCAAAGCTGTTGTGCTGGTGGCGCATGTGGATTTGCTATTTTCCACTGGAGCAGTTGCCATTTTTGCCACGTCTGCAAGACAGCAAATGAACTTGCATCTGGTCTGTGCAGCCATGGGAGGTCTAAAAATGAAGGCAAAACAAAGGCGTGTATTTGCTATCTTATGCTCTGCACATTGGAGTAAAAACCACTTGCGCAGTAGACTGGCTAAAACCTGGTCGAAGCTCAAAGTCTGTGGCACAATTGGTCTGCCTGCACCAGACAGCACCCAGCAATTGTGGCCGAAGCACACACAACATCTTCACAATCACAAAACACCTTCATTTATGTTCAGTCTTTTCCCCACACAGGAGTGTGGATTAGTAAAGTGTCCTCTGAACATAAAATCAATCAAAGCAATAAAGCATAAATATTGAAGTTAAAAGCATACAAGTGTGTGTGCGCCTCACGCACACACACATCTCCAGAATCAAAAAACACCTTTCATTAATGTTAAACAGTGTGCACGCAAGTGTGTGTAAAATTATTTATCAGGAATTATTATTATAACTATAAAGGCTAAGTAATCTCAGAAGGCCTGCAAAGTGCGCACAGGACGGTATCACAGCTGTCAGATCGTCTTTAACAGATCACTCGGGGTGACAGCTGGAGCAGCTGTAGCGTTTGTGGTTGTGTGTTTACTGGGATCCAGAAAAACAAGGTCTGAACAATTATGATCTTATATCGTTATATCTGACCACGAGACCAGTCCGATCGAGGGAGAAAACGGTAGGTGTTCTTCTGTCACAGCCTGATGCTGGATGGATAACCTGTGCGTAATTTTGCACACAGGCTGAAGCTGCAGCTCAGTCCGGCTCAGGTGGGTGTTCAGCTGGGTTGAGGTGCAGCTTCACAGCGAGTCTCTCCTCCCTCCCGCTCCTCAATCATCTCCCCCCTCCTGCCCACCTGCTCCTTCTGCAGGAGCTTCAACCAGCGGAGCTGCGTAATAATGATGATGATAATAATGAATTATAAAATATAATTTCAATTTAGTGTAAAACGTAACCAGTTACATATCAGTATGACATTTACAGTTCAAGTATTTTATTACTTTTGAACCTTTCTACTTTATAAGGGTGCTAACAAGAACCCACCAGGGGGTTCTACTGAGACACCTTTATATTCCAAGGGTTTTATCTAGAACCCATCAAGTTAGTTCTACCAAGAAACCTTTTATAACCCAAAGGTTTTTATCTAGATCCACCCAGTAGGTTCTACAAATAGCTAATTTATATAATGGAACAAAGACCCTTCATCCAAAAAGGGTTCTTGGGATAAAAAGGGTTCTTAATGGAATCCTTAGTCTTACAAATAACCCTTGATGAGCCCTTCTTCGAAAAAGGGTTCTTTGGAAACAAATGGTTCTGGGTATACCCTCAGCCCTTCAGGAAGAACCCTTATTTCTAAGAGTGTAAGCTGTCTTGACGCTTTGGACTGTTAATCTGTTTTTCCGCTGTCACTCACTCGATTCCTCCGCTGCATGTCTGAGTTTTGATGTCAGAGTCTGTCCAACTGAGCTTCCCGGGATCCAGCAGCGGGGTGTTTGGGTGGTGGGAGGAATCAGGAATTTTTGGCACATGAGTCACATTTCAACACATCCTTCACTCTCTTGCTCTATCTCTTTCTCTACTCATCTTTTCCTCCTCGTTTCTCCCCACAACCCCCTCCACCCCTTCCTCTCCACGGCAGAAGAGAAAGAAAAAGAAACAACGGCATGCATGGCCTGCCGGGGGGCTGAACCGATCAGAAACGCTGCTCTCAAACTCCCATCAGCCTTGTGTCAACCCGCAGGGGGACCGTGAGAATTCAAAACACAGATTCTCGGCCAAGACTAAGAAACGCACCGCTGTCCGCCCCTTGTCAGCTGCCTGTCTGTTATGTAAAGGTCCCACTGGCTGTCAATCACGCCGCAGGATGCCGGCGTAGCTAAACAACCCCGGTGCATTATGAAAAGAAACAAGAGGGCAGAAAGGCAAAACAGTCAGCGTGTGAAAATGCTCAGGGATGAGACCCAAAGGTCGTGGACTCAGCTCGGGCGGCCAAACCTTTGACTGTTAGTCAAACAAGCGCTAAGCCAAAGGGTGATTCGACGAAAGCAAGAGTACACTGGTTTGTTGTTATGAGGGCTTTGTGCTAAACTGTGCCTACCTGTTGTATAATTGTGATGAAAGTGATGAGCTACAGAACATACTTGTTCTTACAGTAAATATCGGGTCGTATGTATTTGCGTACCTTGCCAAATCGTGAGGAGAAGGTTCCCGTGAGGAGCGAATGGAAAATGATGATGGTTTCATCCAGGTCCCAGATAAACACACGCTGCAGTGAAATAACAGATATGTAATGTTAACCTCAGGACAGTTTATGTGTGTGTGAAAGATAAATATTGTAGAGAAATACTGATAATTTTTCAACACTGTGTGAGTGTGTGTTTACCTCTATATCAGAGTCCAGAGGTGGAGCGGGGTCACTGACTCTTTTCCTCCCCCTCAACTTCCCATCTGACCCCCTTCGTGCTGGGACCCCTCATCTTTACCTGGTGTGGGGGGGCTGGGCGGCGGGTGGTACTCTCCTAGAATACAAACATCCATTAAATGAAGTTGCTAATAAAACATTTTTTTCAGATTTAGACTTTGATTTATTAAATCAAGAACATTTTAAAGGGGAAACCCTATCTTTTATGTGTCAAAATCAATTTACTAGTCAGAGAGAATACAAAAGACTGCTATTGCATTATGGGAGGTGGATTTAACCCAAACCCTACCCCAACCCTAACCCTACCTGGGAGTAAAAGTTAGTAATCTTAGAGCCTGTTTACATCTTGTATTAACATGTGTCTTTTGTGGACAGCACTAAGTACAGGTGTAAACGCACCAAAGGCGTATTGAAGATGATCCAGTTACTCAAACCACATTTGAACATGTCCTGGATCACACTGAAGGACTGCCTACTCAACTGATGTCCTGTAAGCACACTGTGTTGCAAATAACGTGTTGGGCTCTCATACCTGCCAAGATAATCAGCCAGTGTTTGTAAACACACTGTCTGTTTCAACCTATTTCAACACTGAACTAGTAACCGCAATGTCCCCAGACTCCCTTGAAAAATTGCGCAATGTTTTTGAGTTGTTGAGTGAGGAGAAAATTAGACTAGATTTTAAGTCTAAGAAACAGACTTTGTGAAATGGTTACAGCATTCTACCTTCTTGCCATTTAATGTAAAACATTAAGTTGTTTCCTTGTAAAAAAAAAAACATTGTCAGTAACAGCATTGCTGTACTGGTGGCTACCTGTGTCTACCTGCCAGCATTTATCAACTGTTTGAACACACTTTTTCAACTGATTTCACCATTTACACTAAATTTGTGAAGGAGGACAACATTTTATTGACGTAAACATACCAAATTTTACGAGTAACCAATATAGGCTAATACTTTATTAGCATGGAGAAAGTCCCCGGAATTTATTTTAAAAAAAAAGCACTACTTTGTGAGCTGTTGAGTTAGGAGTTAGTTAAGCTCTTTCTTTATTTGCTGTGAAAAAAAGAGACAATTTTATTTCTGTTGGGTCTCATTTGGTCCTTGCAAACAGAATTTATGTAGCTATGTGTTTATTTGCATAAAGATATGAAAAAATTTTGACAGTTCTTTTTTTTTTAAATGACTCTTGAAAGTAGATTCAACATGTCTTCCTAAATACTTTTTAACATTAATATTATTTTATTAACTTAGTGGTTTGCGAAACAGAAAAGGTGGTTCGTCACTTCTTACCTGTGTGTGACTCTGGGCTGTGATTGGGCAGCATGACGGGGTGTTCTGGATGCTGATAGGCTAATGGAGCTGTGATGGCAGCGGGGCTGATGTTGCTGCTGGTTAGGTATGGGCTGTTGTAGTGATGTGAGTTGTAATACGGAGAGTACTGACTCTGACTGTAGCTTGAGTATGCTGAAAACTCCTGTCAACATGTAAACAATGGTCATTAGTCATTAAAATATGAACATTTTAATTCCACATTTTTTGAAAGTCAAGAATAAGGTTAATATTATACTGCTCTGACAGATGCTGAATTAAGATGCCATTTGTCAAAATGACTCATTTTAAATATAAAAATAATGTAAGTTACATTTTTTCCTTAAATAATGACTATATCCTATCGTGGAAACTCTTCAGATGTCTTGGCAGTAAAACTTGTTGCTGAAGTTGCATTACTCACTTGTTGGGTAGGGTTGAATGGGGTTGAACTGGATATTGCATGGGTGCCTTGAAAAATTCCAGATGAAATACCACCACCTGAGAGTGAAGATAAAGGTCAAACTTCCAGGTAATAATTACAATAACAATTACATACTGTAAACTGGTGGGAGATTTGTCTGCGTTCATCTTGTATTGATAAACAGTTCAGATATAATTTCACAACACCTGATCTGATCTGTGAGACTGTGCGGTGGAAGTAATAAGCCGTAAACTTTGCCTCCTTCCTCCGGTGACAGCTCAGTGCTGCAGGGGCTGGGAGGGAGATTTATGTTTGACATAACAATACAGGTGGGAAAGTCTGCAGCTTCGCTGTCGCTGCTGCTGCTGCTGCTGCTGCTGCTGTTGCTCAGGCAATTTTCTCAATCTGATCAAGCCAAGGCAGGAATGTCTTTCTCCAAGAAATTTCCCCCGACAGTGATGCTGCCTCACCCTGCATCATTCTGTCAAGTCTCTTCACACTGTACTGTTTGTTTGTCTGATTAATTATTCCTCCTGTAATGTTATTAATTCCACCCACAGCACTAGACGGACTAGATAGCATTACTCATTTTCATTCCATTCCTGTAGTTTGTCTGTTAGCTGGAAAATCTCAACAGATTACAAATAGCTGGCCATGGACCAAGGATGAACAGATGAACTTTTGAGTGCATTTTATCGGTCTTCTCATAAAGGGCATATAACCTCTAAATGGTTTCATGTGAAAGAGCTCATAAGCAGACAGGAAAACACCTCCATTATTTTTTCAACCAACCAAAAACCCTTGGGGCAACAGAAAGCTCCTTACTGGTTTCCAATATAGTAATTCAGTGGTTAGTCATCAGTGAAAAGATACAGTGAAGTTTAAACAACAAATTGCTAACAGATCTAAGAGGCTTTACTAATGTTGCATGCACATGCTCCTTGGTTGGTCCCATTTCCCAAGTTGGGAAGTTGTTTTTCTGACTGTTTTTGCAGGCCATATTGCGATAATGATAATATTTCAATTAATTGTGCAACCCCGATGGGCTGGACCGCAATAACACAGCTCCAACCATAATTATGACTGTGCAGACTCTGACTCCTTATTTTGGCTTAATTTTTATACAGTGAGAGGAAGTGGAGACCCGTCCTCCATCTTTATTCACAGTCTATGGTGTGGACAAAAGCGGTAGACCAACCAACTGAGCAACAGACCAATAATGATGCTACGTATCATTGGTAAAAATGCTTCTCAGAGCCACAGATTGAGCACACACAGAATATCTAACGGCTCACTTCAGGCAAAATAATAAACACGTGTCACTCAATGTCAGCTGGGCTTCTCAGGAAGCCTTGAGCTGATCTACAAGAGTAAACTCTGGACATCTAACAGCACTTTGTTACTGACAAGACACAACTTGACAGTTGCAGAGTTACAGACAATTGTGTGCACTGCAATTAAAGTATCTGTATCCAAATATAAAAAGGGTCAAATAACATTTGAAAATAACTGTTTTGTTTCCAAGTGTTTACTGAATGGGTGGTTTTTGTTATGTACAGAAGGAAGATATAATTAATAGTGTGTAATTGAAGTACTCAGATGGTTTGAAGTTGATTTAGTATTCTTTTCTATGTTTGTTTTGACTGTTAGCCTTACAAGAGGTTCACCCTCAGGGGATAGTAAAAATGTACTCTCCTCTCCGGTGACATGACCTGAACCGTCACTGGTACATTTTTGAAGATTCACTTCCTCATGGCTACCTTCCATCATTCCCTCAGTCCATTCTCTCTCTCTCTCTCGCTCCCCATTTCTTCTTCTTCTCCTGCTCTCCACAGTGCATGACAAACAGGAGAATAATGACTCAATGGAAGAACCACAGTGAAACCTCCCCGGACAACACAACAATCTTCAAAGCGACTGAAGGAAAAATACAGGAGGTCTCTGGAGTAAACACAAAAAGGCTCCCATAGTCCCCATTTGGTTTCAGTTGTACACACAGTGTACAGTACGTGTTTCGATGGCCTTTTGTGGTGTGTGTGTGCGTGTGCCTGTGTGTGCGTGCTTGTGTATTGTGTACAGTATAATGGATGACATGGAAACATTCTGAAATCCTACAAACATTTGGTTGTTGTGGCAGTTTATTACCGTTTGAAGTTTGCAGTTAATGATTTATGCATAAAAATATTCAAACAAATTTATTTTGTTTGGGAACAGTGTCTCTCAAACTCAAACTACACTCTGTTAACAAAAAAAACCTTTTTGTCGTGCTCCAGCAGAGCACAGTCATGTCAAGGCTTTGCAGTTTGTTAGAGGTTTCATCAAAAGTGTGTTTACGTGAATATTTACATTCCTGCATAATGTCTGACATCTGAATATTCTCTTAAAGAGGAAGTGATATGGAAAACTAGACATTCACATCCAAAACTAAAGACCATCCTAGAACAGAGACACAGATTAAAACCCCTCATGTAAAACTACTAGCTGTCATGTGACCAAAGTTCCAAACTTTGCTCACATCATCTTCATGACAACTAACTAACTAAGCAAACTTAGTCTGGATGACTGCTTACTCTGGAATAAGCAAGCAAGTGGATTTTCAGTATTTTGACAAACTGCTACTCTAAGGTCAAAAACGAACGGTCATGTTCCTTAAAGCAGTGCCTCACTAACGCATTGACATGGGGAAGTATTATATTCCAACCTTCTGATAATTCAGTGTCTGAATCAGGCTGCTACTGGATATGGTCTTTACATGTGAAGAACTCTCATTTCTATAAGTTAGGATAAAAAAAAATGCTAAAAAGTATGCACACAACAATAAGGTCTGACAGAGCAAAAGCTATGGTCAGTCTTGTTCATTTATCATAACTACTTTATTTGTAGGAAATGCATGTAGGTAAAACTGTAAGTGAGTCTACTCTAAATGTTAGCAATTGTCACTCAATACTCACTAAATGTATGTCACAATAATTAAAACTTATTATAACTTTGACTTAGCGTACGATATATGGACATGGCTTAAATTTTTTTTTTGCTGAACTAAATACTGCTCATTCTGTTTACATTTTTAAACATGAGAATGTCACCAACACTTAAGCCAACATGATGTCAGAATAAAGATCAGAGTTTTACCTCGGAGTCAATTTTATTTATTGTTTTGGTTGTGTGGTTTTATTTCATTTATGTTTTATTTATAGAGAATATTCTTCAGAATAGAATTAAGTACTTGCATTATTATGTTATTACATTATCATTATGTCAGAAGCAAAAAATGACAGTAATTTCATTTATCACAATTATTTCTGGGACAATATATCATTCAACAAAGATAGTTAATGTGACAGGCCTAACTGCGAGAACACAGTTACAACAATTAGCAAATTGGACCACAAAGTGGTTCTGTAAAGTGTGATGTATGTATACGATGAACATTTTGTTTATTTGTGCACACACTGTTCCTGATAATTGAGGGATTATTGCCAACTTTTTGAGTGCGCTGACTCCTGATTTTACTCCCAAATAAAGTGGTTTAGACATTTTGCCTAAGCTGCTGACCTTTTGAAAACCTGTATGTTGAAACACTGTTTCTTTCTCTCTCTGACTTTATTTTAAAATTGCTGTTGTGTTCATTGATCTTGCATATTAACTTGGTGAGTATATAAAACTTAACTCCAAACCTACAGTACAAGAATAAGATCCAAGTTGTAATGAACTGGATTTATCTTTTCACAAACTCCAACTGTGATATGATGTGCAGCTGTGAGGATGAAATAATTTGTGGTGAAACAAACCTTGGGGAAAAAAATGTCATCAGTGGTTTTTCTTGACATTAGGTCACACCAGTGTGACACTAAAGTAGGGGGAAACTATTTCTTTAAAGAGTAATTGGATGGGATTTGAACCTATTGGCCCAATATAATATAGGGATTGCTATTAGGAGAATACTAAGTATTTCAAAAACCTGGGATGTACAGTACAGTATGTAGCAAAATGAAAAAAAAAAACTCATCTGTTTGCTGTTTAATCCTGTTTGTCTCTCCTTTGTCTCATCAATACAGTGGAAACAGGGTCATCGTCGCTCAGTCTGCAACTTTAAACCTCCTCACCCCTCCGTATAACGCACCTTAACCTCTCCCCTCTCACACACAAGGTCAATTTCACGCTGCTTTCAAAGCCATAAAGTCGCACTGAGCGAGTCATGCTTTGGGCGCCGGATGACTGAGGAATGTGTACAGCACAGATAGACACACACACAATCACAAAACACACATATACACAGCCGTGCGTGGGCAGAGAGCTGCACACACTGACAAGCATACCACATTTGGATTTTCAGTTTTTGTTTTTCTGCAAAGACCCTCTCCCCATCTCTTGTTCTCTCAATAACTCTTGTTGTTTTTTTTATCTTCCATCCTGAATTTCCCTTCCCCTCCATCTTTGTGTTTTCTAACTCTCACATTTTCCTTAACAGACACAAGCGCTTGCATGCTGTGTTGTTGGTCTGAGTGGAGAAAGGGGGCCTGACCCCGAGAAAAGAGGAGGGGTGGGAGACGTTTGACGCCAGGAGTCCAGACCGCAGCTAATGGAGAACAGGTGTGGCCGAGAGGAGAGAGGAGAGGAAGAGAGAAGAGAAGGAAGAGAGGAGAGGAGAGAGGAGAGGAGAGGAGAGGAGAGAGAGGAGCGGAGAGGAGAGAAGGAGAGAGAGGGAGGAGAGGAGGAGAGAAGAGAGAGAGAGGAGAGGGGGAGGAGAGAGTGGAGATGGCTCCATTCAGTAAGGTTGAAATCACAGGTTTGTGTACTGGTGTGTATTCAGACTGACCGTGTGTGTGTGAGTAGCTGTAGAGACTCTGACTGGGAGGAGTGCTGCTGAAGTTGGAGTAGCCGAGGAGTCCCGTCTGTCCTGGAGAGTGACTCAGGCCGTCTTCTGTTTTAATATCTAAGTATGGAGAGATGCCATGGAGAACAGAGGATGAATCTGGTTTCATTAAACTATGGCCGTTTATACAAAACAGAAATGCATAATTAGATCACGTATTATGTAATTAACTTGTGTCGCTTTTGTATCATAACATATTTCTGAGTGAAACAGGATTGGCAGGCTGGACTAAATGTTCGGAAGAATCTGATTTGAACGTTGAAAAATTAGAACAAAGTTATGTCTTTGCTTGCAGTTAATTAGGCTAAAGAAGAGATATGTAATACATTTACTGTACTAAATCATAAAGTGGCCGTGATATGTCATATGAGATTAAGGAAACATGCAAAGTTGAAATACTGTTTTCTATTACAACCATGCCACATCCAATATGTTTTCCTTTGTTAAAATTAATGCTGGATGTTCGCCAAATGAGTGTCTGTTTGAGTCACTTTCTGCAATAATGAAACAAATATCCACAACAAAAACAGCAAGACAATGTAAACGAAGACTCACACCAACACCCATCTACTGCACATAAATAAACAAGCTCATCATGTATTCCTATCTGAACGACTCACTCACTTCATCAACTCAAACAGTCCTGCAGATTGTGACCAATAGTTGCGTCCATTATCCTATCCTAAAACAAAACAAAAGCTCAAACAAGGTCTGACTACATAGACCACTCTTTTTATCTTTATGTCCACAATGGCTGTAATATTTCTCACCATATGACTTCAGATTCAGTTAGTTAATAATAATAACTTACTATTATTATTAATAATAATAACACATTTACATCCAGTGTAGTAGTCGTGTAGGAGGGTATGTCAGTTTTAAATATTTAAATATGGGAGTAGATGTTTATAACGGTTAGATTGAGCAATATGGTTTTTTCTGGATTCTTCAAGTTTTCAAATTTTAGCGTGAAGCTTTGTCTATTTCTTGAAAGTGTGCACTTTCACCTCAAAAACCCTGACCACAATCTCCGAACTCAACATGTGTATGCGTAATGCTTGCCAGTCTCTTTCTGTAAAACAATGTGCTTGTTTCTTGTACGCATTACAAAACGGCTTGTTCCCTCTACAGTCCCTCCTGTGTCTCCCGTTTCTGTTTTGTAATGTCATACTTTTGTAATACAACTGAGTTCGTCTCCAGTTTGATCTTGATGTTGTTGTATTGTTATTGTGTCTTGCTGCTTTCATGACAAAAAGGAGAAAGTGAAAACTTTGGAGAGACAGACAGAGCTTCACTAACTTGCAGACTCAAAAAATCTGAGATTTAGACTTACCAGCATATGACATTATTTGCTTTTGAGATGATTATCAAAACAATGCATGAATTCATATCACTGCACTTTGTACTTACTATAAGATGGCATGCTGTAGCCCTGCGTGTGGTGAGTGTAAGGTGTATACGGCCCTGCAGGCTGGAGGGCGGGGCTGTACTGAGTCTGTCCATACGCAGCCATGACACTTCTCCTGGTCAGCTGATCGCAGAGAGATAAGAAATAACAAAGAAAACTGTGAGGAAGAAGTCGGCTGTCAGAGACATGCAGACATGCTTCTTCTTTTACAGACCCACAGAATTAATGCCACAAACAACAGAACTGGTTTGAATTTTTGGTACTTCTAGCATGAAACAACAACAAAAAACACAGTTGGATTTAATTAAAGGAAAAGAAAACTTAAGAGTATCTTTTACAGCTCTTGCTCAAATAAACTTAGAAATATTTAACATCACACAGTTTAAGGCTCAGTCACAATGATAGGTTGCGGCAGTCCCCTCTTGATTTCAATCAACATTCATTAAAAGTACCAAATGCTACTGTAGGTTTTCTTTTAGTTATAAATACAAAGAGCAGAAGACTATTAGGACCAGGCATGAGGAAAAAAATGAAAGAGAAAGATTTTTTTTAAATTTTGCATTTCTAGAGTAAAGTCAAAATGTTGAGAATAAATTAAATAATTAAATTAATAAATTTAGCATTTTGAGAATACAGTTGAAATACCTTTTCCATACCTTGCTTACATGCCTTCTGCTGGGACTAATACTGAAAGTTCCACTTTATTCTCGACATTTCAAAATTATTATCAAAGGGCAGCCACCCCACTCTCCAAAAAACAAACCCAACCCAAACCTCAAAAACTTAATAGCCTTAATACTCTGCTGTGCACAAAGGTGGCTATGCTTTTAATTACAGTGACAAATGTCATGAAAAACTCACCTGCAGCTGGTGCAATGAGTTTGAAATAGATGTAAGAAGCTCTGTGAAGAAACAAAAACAGGATCTTTTAGAAAATTAACAGTGAAAGCATTTAGGAAATGAACAATGTGATTTAAATGAGAGTTTAACACTTATTGCTTATTAGCATGCCATCAAATTCACTTTTTTCAAGGTTATTCCGTAATTATGTTACATACAATTCCAGACAAAGTTCATAATGCAGAATGAAACTCAAATTCCAACAAAAATGTGATAACATTTCACAAAAAAACAAATGGTTGCCAATTTTGAATACTTTCAAATAATACAAATATTTCACCTATCAAATCTTATTAACAATCTTCAAACTTGGCATTGATTGTCTGATAAAAACAAACTAATAAATGATCCTTTTGCTCTCAAATATAAGGGAGTGATACTTTGACTATAGTCATACATAATTTAACTTAGATGTTCTGCTTAACACACATTAACTGTCTGTAAAAGGGTCAGGTTTCTCACTGTCATGTCATAGCCTTCTTGTTCTTAACTTTTAATAAAATCTATCAATCTAAATCTAAAATTTTCTGCCATAAGTGTATCGAAAATAGTTTTAAATATAAATATTTTTTAAAGGTTGCATTTAAGTTAGAAACTCCTGAGATGTGATGACCCCAGTGTGCAGTCCTTAAGGCCAGTTTGATCATTACACACGAGTTTGTTTTAAGGGTATATAATCTGTTAGCTGACTTCACAGGCAAACTGGATTTACTGAAGCCAACAGCCACTTTTCATCTTTCAGCACTTCCCTCTTTTCTTTGTAGTTTTCCCCTCTCACCTGCCTCTGTAGAGAGACCTTTATCCTCTTTATCCCGTCACACTGCTGTTAGTCAGGTTTGTCTCGAGCCGTCAACTGTCCTGTGGAAACAATAGCAAACAGACTCCATCAGGACACAGGTATGCAGGTGACTGACACATGGCGACGTGCCTCGGGCCTGTTGTGGTCGGAGGATGAGGGAGGAGTGAATATTTTCTACATGCACACAGTTCAAGAGGTGAAAATAAGTTTACAGATACACAGAGAGAGAGAACAAGATAAATGTGGTGTTGATGTGAAGAGTGTGCTCATTAGAGAGTCTGACGGCCAAATGATGAGTTACAGCAACCTGACAGGTAAGACTGTTCCTAGGGAAAATGTTATATAATGGCCCACAGTGCCACAGCCAACTCACTCTGCTGTTTGGCACTGCTGCCATGCACACTGCGTCTCTACCCACTCAGAGGAAATAAATCAGAAAAGAAAGAAGGCAGTGATCCAAATTAAAAATAAAAGCAATGTGCGGGGAATTCTCAGTTCAGCAGAATTTCTCATGTATGTTGAGAGATATGATGACGCGATAGAGTTTTGTAAGACAGGAGAGAATGATGGGATGACAGGATGAGACAGGAGAGATTTTGCAATATGATTTCTACTGAGTTTGCTCTCTGTTTTCTTTTCTCTATATTTCTCTGGTTGTATAGGTTGGTTCAGTTCCAATGATGAATCGATACCAACAGTCTATAATAAGGTTGTTATAGTTATGTTGAAACTAGGTGTGAAAAAACATTTTAGTTGACTGAAATTAAAACAAAAACTAGACTTCAGAAATTAACGAAAATTAACTGAACTGGCTAAAATAAAATAAAAATATAAAGGAAATGTCTTTAGTTGTAGTCTTTGTCAATTTTGGTCAAATTTGTCAACACAACAAGCATGAGGAGGGGCCAATACCCCCCAAAATATAATAATAATAATAAAATTAAAACTTAACATTTTTAAACAATAAAAACTAAACTGAAAACAGTAAACACATTCTGGAAACTAAGTGACACTAAACTGAATTGAAAGCAAACAAACAAACAAACAAAAGAAACAAAACTAAAATAAAAAGCTAATTTACAAATACAAAACTAACTGTTGTCAATACTTGTCAATGATGCTGGACTAATGTATTGAAGGACAATCAAGAGAAACTGTGAAGGTTAAGCCTTATGTGAAGCAAACTAAATTACGAGAGTTACTTCTGTGGACTTTCATGCTGCAGCTACATAAGCTCAGCTTTGCTGTCATACGGGAAGCTCGTTCCTCTCTGTGATCCTGACTGGTATACGTGTGTGTGCGTGTTTGTGTCGCTGCTGTATGTAAATTTACTCGATTAGGCATGCCTTGAAAATAATGATAGTTGCTGCATGTGAAGAAGAAATAGTCAAACTGCAGGAAATCATGTGTTTGGCAATGTTGTGTTGCTACCAGGTAGAATGCAACGAGCACAATGTGGCTAATTTGCTTTATCTTGAGATAACATGCAGATTTTCCCTCCATAATAGTAGTTTCTTTGGTTTAGCTACAGCATACTGCTTTACAGCAATACTGGATTTATAAATTTAGGAATAAATGTGATGAAATATATTGATTTATTGTGTAATTAACTCACCGAATCAATCAAAAAGAGACCCATTTGGCCAACCTTTATCTATTATTATTGTGTTTTTATTTGAATTTCCAGAAATTTTAATTCTTCTTAACATATATCTCCATTGTTATGTAGATGTTTCTTCTACTATAATTGCTCACCCCATTAACAGAGGTAATATACTAATGAAAAGTGAGAGAGAAAAGGGTGAAAAGAAGAAAGGGAAGGGGAGGTCCTGGCTCAGTGAGCTGGATGAATTAGTCTGAGCAGGAAGCTGAAACGAGGTCAGCTCACACAAGGTCCCAGTCAGTCTTAAGTAAGGCTGTCAAAAGTATTGATACTGTTATCAGTGTGTTTAAAACAATGCAATATGTGTATTATAGTATCAAAAGTACAGAAATTATGAAACGATTATATCAGTGGTCATTCAAGACCTCAGATCAGTTAAATCTTTAGTGTCCTGTGCGAAATTCTGCTTGCATCATAGAAAAACCTGATAGTGTGACTTTCTTTTTCTTTTTGCCATGGTATTAAAAGAGATGTTGAGTATTGTTTTTTCATACTAGTATTTTACCAAAGTCTAAAATTCTGGTATTGTTTCAACTCTAAAGTATATCTGAAGCCAGATGTACTGTGCAACTGAAGTTGTAGTAGGAAGTTGTAGTAGGAAACTATCAGTTAAAACGGTCATCTACACAAAAGTGTGGCATCGCCACACTTCTGATATTCTGGACCTGTGTTATGCTTAGCATCAAACATAGTGTGTGGCAAAAGGTTGCAGAGACCTGCAAACCCTCTCCTGTTTCAGTTTGCACAAAAAGAATTAAAGATGGTTTTCTGGGTCTGGTGTGAAAGAACTGAACAGGGCATTGACCTCAACCCCATCCGACACCTTTGGGATGAACTGAAACGCAGCCTGTGAGACAGAAGGCCTTATCTGCAAACATCACTGATGCTCTTGGGGATGAATGGGAGTGAATCCCTGCAGCCAGTTTCCAAAAAAAAAAATCATATGGAAAGCCTTCCCGGACGAGTGGAGACTGGCAACAAAACATTGAAAGCCCATGGTTTTTGAATCACATGTGGGTGTAATATTCCAGTGTCGTACTGTCCACATACTTTTGGTCACGTAGTGTATAAGAACATAAAAGAGGCTGAGAACAGCAACAAAAGCATAAAATTACCTGCTTTTGCCTCAACTTGACCACTGCTCTTATTTATTTGTGCTATCTGACAATGCATGACAAGCTGAAATATTTTATCAGTTTAATCTCTGTCTTTCTCCTTCTGTCCCTTTCTGTCTCTGTCTGTCTCTCTTTGCCTCTGGGCCATTCCAATCTGGCAAAGCTGCAGCTAACTGCCCGACCCCTGACCTCGCTGACAACACAACGACAGAGACAGATGACAGTCATGAATTATAGGGGCAGCGGGGTTTTACAGCAGCGGGGAGATGAAGGCGGGTGAGAAAAAGTAAAAGCTGTCTGAGAAAAAGAGACAGAAACTGTGACAGTCTGCTGATCAACAGAAGCTTCACAAAACCTGAGACAACCCGCAGAGTCTTTTGTGTGGTTCTCATGTCATCAACAACAACATCTTTGACAGAATCTTAGAGAAAACAAATGTTATGTTATGTGAGCTCCAGCTGATGGAGCCGGCCTCCTGGCTTTAAAAACACCCGAGACGGTTCAGTGTTTTCTGAATAAATGAAAGTATTGACCATGAAGCAGCCACAAAGAGCTTACAGCCAAAAATCCACCTGCACATCTGTGTTATTGACCAAAAAATAAACATAAATGTGACACTGAGAAGGTGATTAACTTTATAGCCTTCTGTAATGTGAAAAGACAAGTGCAAAAAATACCCCCCCAAAAAAACCAAAAACAAATTGAAGATATTTCTTTTTTTAATTTGCTCCAAGTGTATATAAGGGCTCTTATAATTAAAGGAGTAACATGTAATATATAGCCACCTATCACAGGTACCTCCAAACACATAGGTGGCAGTTTATCACCAGAGTAACCACTAACTGCTGCTCACTACACTCTTGCTGTCTGTCTTGGCTGTAGCTAGCCTACTTGCTGTCATTAGCTCTGCAGTTAGAGGCCCTATTATGTTTGCACCATGGACAACAGAACCAGGCTTGGCCGCCTCTCAGCAAACATGGCTGGACCAGGACTGAAGACGGCAATCAGGGATTTAAGATTTATTCTTAAACCAAATCAGAGTTGGTTGATATTTGAGCAGTGAGAAGTCGAACCAAGAGGTTTTTGGTGAGTTATGTTTTGTTTCTATTGAGTCTGAAGTGCATTTTATGAACAAGCTCATCTTTGTTCTGTAAAAGTGAGAAACTTCAGAAGGTGCACGATATATTACGAACAATAGGTGTAAGACTCGTTCCTTTCTTGACATTTTGTGAGTTTATTTTGTTTATTTATTAGATTTAAAAAAAAGCAAAGACAGTTTGTGTAAACTCACCTCTCACATACATTTCCCAGCTAACACTAAGGAGGGACCATACTATTGCCTCTTGGGGCCCAAAGTGGCTTTACTAGGCAGGATGGACCAGGGCTAACTGGTTACCATGGTAACTTCAGTAGATATCTCTGCAGCACAACACATAAACATCTTTAATTTAAAAAAGTATGACAGTACAGTTACTAATTACCTGTTGTATGTAGTCAGTAGCCTACTCCAAGTATCACAATATTAAAGTAATGTAACTTGATTATTTTCTGTTACTTTTGGAGTACCTCAGTATAAAATATGATGAAATAGTTTAGCCTAATATGATGTTTATGTTCATTGTTTGGTTTATTAGTCCATAACCTTTGTTATGCATAATTGATTGATTCATTGAAGGACTGATTAAAGCAAAAGATAAACAAAATTTCCACCCAATTAAGCATTTTTTTCACTAGAGTCCATGTTAATGATTTGACAACTGTAAGATTAGTTGGTTTTGCTTAAGATCAGTGTGTTGTGTGTGCACTGCACATGGCAGTTATCGATCTTTATTTTAAAATGCAATTTAGAATTGCAATCCTGCTAAGTAATCCCCATTTTCACTGATTCTGTCTGAAATCAAATTACATCTTTTTTATTCTTTAAATGTCATGGAATACAGTTACCTTAACTTGTATCTAGATTATGTACTTCTGTTATATGTAATCCGTTACTCCCCAAGCCTGCATAATGTCATAACTGCCAACTTCATCACATTCTGTTAATAACGTTTTTTATTTTAAATTAAGATTATGGCTATATCTCACACATTGCACCTTTGAACTTCAACTCAGTTTAATCTAAATCATGTGTTCATGTTTATCATTGGTTGTCTATGATTTTCCACTTCAGAAATGAGTTTTGAGACCTTGTAGTCATCAGAAACCCTGATCTGACCTTTATCACAGGCAGACTGTGAAGCTCCAGAGAGTGACACTGATCCTGCAGCACAGAGGAAAGTGCTGTTGTGCTTTGCATTTCCTAGTCTTTCCAGGGATCAAAAGCGAAAGCGATGCCTGTTCAGAGTCCTCTTGACTTCAGCTGCATCCCTGCAACAGTCCTGTATGCACGCACACATGCACATACACACAAACACAAAAACTGTGTGTGATAGCGAAGGCACTTCCTGGTTCAGGGTGAGGCCTGGGAGGAGGGCGCACAAGGCCATGGGAACCGCAGGACACCGGAGGGAAGATGAGCGGAGCTCAGCAGAGATGTGGAGGGCCGAGGGCTGAAACTAAAGCTAAAACAAACCCAGCAGGGCCACAGGGGGCCACAGGGCCACAAGGCCAGTCCCACCAGCTTCACCTGGGTCCCAGGGTTCTGCTCGACCACTGCTTCTTTCACGGATATCAAGTTCTGGCCTTTGAGCTGATGGATTACATCACAGGATGGTGTATTGTGCTTTAAGTTGAAATGTCATTTGATACAGTCAAAGGAATACACTTTAGTTGTGCAGTTTTACCTGTTGTTCAACTGAGCTGTTGAGTGAAGGAACGATGACAGACGTGAAATTGATGCATATGTAACAATTAGCTTCATTTCTCAGGAAGGCCGCATGCTCAAAACAAGATAGTTCGTCCAAGCATATCTGTGGGCAATCTGAGGGTGTTTATATCTGAGAAGTTTAGATATGATCAAGACGTTACAGACGTAACAATCATTCAAATGAGGATGACTTTGCAATAATCATTTGTCAGGTAGGTAGGTAATGGAAACATCTGTATGAAGCATTAAAAAAAGAGAGCTAGTGACAGAAGTTCAAATCCAGCTTACATTTTCAACTCTGGTAACCCTAAATGAAAGGCACAGCCCCCACAGGTATGATGTCAGACAAGTGCAGGGATGTTTCAGATGAGTGATTTTAGCTTCATGGACAAGTTGTTTTTTTGTTTTGTGTTCTATTTTAAAAAAAAAACAAACTAACAATCTCATTTCTTAATACACCACATGATTTATTTTAGGTTTTTGATCTATTTATGTACGCTATGTTTCCTCTTTATGTATTTTTATGTTGATTTTATTTAAGAGTGGACAATGCATATTAATTAACAATCCTGTGGTTGCTTGTTGGTTTACTTTTGTGGATCCATGTCTTGTGTTTGCTGGGATGTTTTTACACAGTTTTACACAATTTGCTTCTTATCTTTCTCTCACTGGTGTATTTCTGCTGCACTGTTTTAAAAAAAAAGTTGTAAGAACTAGGTTAATTTTTGAGTGGGGAGTTAATGCTCACTCTGCATACACCCTCTGAGCTGAGGAACGAGCGAGAGCAGTGGCTGGACAGACTCTTCTTCAGCAAACTAACACCATAATCTAGCACGACGAGGCCAGAATATAATTATTTATTAATTATTATTACTTATTATTCATTTATTGTTTATTATTTAGTAGTTTCATTGTGTAAAAATATGTGTAATGACTGAAACGTTTTACATCCCTGTGTCATCAGGTTGACTCAAAGCTACATTAAACTATATTTCATAAATGGATAGCAAATGGAAAGCAAAGTTGATATTCGCAGTGATTGCTCATTGTGAGGAAGAGCCTGATCTCTTTCCTTCAACACCACAAATGTAACTGCCCATCTTAAGAGCTGTCACACAATCATTGTGACGAATTAGTGAAGAACAAACTTATTTTGTCCAGTGAATGTGTGCATTTTGAACAACACTGTATTTTATGTCTGCATCTGTCAGTGGGTCATCATGGTAACAGTAGGTATAATGATATGTGACTTCCATTACAGGAGAGACTCGATGTTCTCTGCATTTATGTGAAAGATATGCATATAAGGCTTTTGTTAATCGTCCAAAATGAGTTGAAAATACTGTCATATTTGGATATTGACAAAAATCCAATATAGTACACAGTCTTCTGCTCTGAATCACATCAGCAGAGTTTTTTCATTTATCAGATGCAGGTGGCGGCTAAATGAATTTGCTGAATTTCCAATGAAGGGTGTGTGCCGTTTATCTTATTTACACTTGCCAGAAAATTTATTTATTTAAAGTATTATGCCAGCTGTCTGGGGTGTGTGTGTGTGTGGTTAGACATGTGTTTGCAGTGTCAATATGTGTACTGTATCAGTGTCTGAGTCTGGATATGACATGTGAGGGTCCACTCACACTCTGGTGACCCTCTGATGGTTTTTGACCTTTTATTGAAACGTTGTGGTTCTCAACCAACTGCTCACAAGGTGACTTGCTGGTCTGTAATCGTGCCATATGGGACCCCACCTGGAGCCCTCAATTTGGACAGTCAATTTGCCAAAGTGCCTGAGGGCAAAAGTAGGGGGTTGATTCACTGCTGCACACAAACCCTCTCTCTCAGTGGCTGATAAAAGACACGGAACAAGGGCCCAGTATTTGTGTGACTTCTTGGTCGGTGCCATCTGCCAGCAACTGCCCTCTTTACCATTTTTGGCACACAGCTGACAGTCCAACAATAAAATAAAGTATACTTTTATTTTAGTATCAGTATTACTTTTAGAATTATAGTTAAAAGTTTTCATCTACATCCAGATTCAGAAATATAAACAACACCTCCTAAGATAAATGACTATTATTACACAGCTTTGTTGTATACTCCATTCTGATTGGTTATTCATGACGTTCTATGGTCTGTTATTTCTGAATAGCACGCCGTCTCTATGAAGAACAGACCATTGCTATGGATGCAGTTCTGATCATAGACCAGAGACTTTAGTGGAAGCAATAAAATAATTTTTAAATTAATAAAATCATTGTTACATCAATATTTTCAGTCAAATTCTAATTTTTTTTAGTAAGTTGCTGCGTAACAAGCACGATAATGTCCAGCAAGTGGATCATTATTGCAAAATAGATGGTGACAGGCTGATGCGGACCCCAGCGTTACGTGGTGGGGTCTTCAATGATTTGCAATAATGACCTGCTCGCTGTACATCTTTCTCTTACATGATAAAAAACCAGTAGCACCAGTGCCAGAGCACCAGCCCATTTAGACCCTGCAAACTCTGCTCTGTTTTGATAAGCTTTGGTTTGCTAATCTGCCCAGTCCCATGTACAAAACATATTAGAGCTGCAACAATTAATTGACTAATAGATTATCAAATTAGTCACCCACTGTAATCTGAGTTTTTTTGTTGTTGTTGTTGTTGTTTTTTTTCAAAAGGGACAGTTCCCAAAAATAAAAAATAAATACTGGTCTGTAGAACTGTTTATCCATCTAGACTGCTTTGGTGTGAGTTGTGGAGTTTTGGAGATATGGGTCATAGAGAAGTACTCTCTCTTTAAGAAAAATCAAAGTCAAAATTCTCTGATTCCAGCTTCTTGAATGTGAATATTTTATGGTTTCTTGGGCTTTGGAAAACACTCATTGACATTTTTCACAATATATTGACATTTTATAGACCAAACAGCAATCGGTTAATCGACAAAATAATTCACAGATTGATCGACAATGAAAATAATCATTGGCTGCAGTCCCCAAAGATTTATATTAACAAATCACACAAGCACACAGTGTGTAATGTGTATGTGTACAGACTAGAGATGGTGGATTACTTTTTTTTATTATCTATTATTCTACAGTTTATTTTCTTGATTAATTGGTTAATTGATTAATTAATCATTTTGATCTAAAATATAAGAAAATAATGAAAAATGTCCATCAGAATTTCCCAAAACTCAAGGTGACGTCTTCAAATTGTTTGTTTGGTCTGAAAAAACAGTCTAAAGCTCAAAAATATATTCCTTTTTGCTATCTCAAAAGGCAAAGAAAAGTATTAAACTTTCATAGCTGAGTAGCTGGAACCAGGTTACGTTTGGCTTTTTCATTAGAAAAATTATGTAAGTCAACCATCAAAATAGCTGTTGATTCATCTTTGACTTATCATTTTGGCTCCACAATGAGTTGTCAAACATTTCCCACAAATTGGCATCAAGCTGGGTACAATCGTAATCATCACTCCAGCTGGCAGGTGATTGAACCTGTCTTTAATAAAAGAAGAGAGAAAGTTTTCTTTGGCAAACTTAAAGCTGGTGCGTTCTGTGCAGAGACTCAGAGGCTCAGACATGCCGGTGGTCCGCTAACAGATGTTCAGCATTGATAATGTCAACCCACTACGACCTCAGCGACCAGAGAATTCATTAAGAGGCAAACACATTCCAAGTCCACATATTTCAGCATCGTATAGGATGTATATTGGGAGGACTCAGCCAAAGTGTGTTATCACTGCCAGTAATGTCACTACAAAAGATACTAGCCATATTCTGCTTGAGGTCCTATTTGTGCTAATCTGTTTACACTGGACACACCAAACTCAGTGTTGTTCCCATGCCTAAAGTAATTAACAGAATATTTCTGTTTACACACAGACAAAGACGTCCATCAGCAGAAAACCTAAGCAGCAGTGGGTTACTTTTGATGTTAATCTCAACAGTAACCGGTCATTTTTGTGTTGACTCCACATACCAAGTCTGACATTTGCTGAGTCAAGAAAAAGCAAAAGATTTTTCCATGTCACCTGTCTGCCATCAGGTTTCCCATCTGAATGAGGTTTCACTCAGCTGCTATGCAAAAGTTAAAGGGACAGTTCACCCCAAAACCAGAATACATTCCCCCCTTACCCGTAGTGCTATTTAGCAATCTTTATTGCCAATATAATTATTAATTAATATCTCTTTCCAGAAATCATGACCCGGTCATGCAAGATAATCCACAGACCTTGTTGTGGGCAGTTACAATTTTTCTTTCTACCAAATTTCACTACAGAAGCATACATCTGCTCATGGGTGAAAGGCTTGTGCTTGTGAAAGCACGGCATGTAAAAAATAATGGTGTCCTCTTCTGAGTTGTGATCTAGATGGATGAATAGCCCTACAGGTTAGGGTTGAGTGGTTGGACGAATATATCGCCTATCGACGATGCGCTGAATCCATCACCTGTTTTCTTTGGCTGAATTTTGTCATTTTATTTTGCTAATGTAATGGTCTACAGAGCGACAGCTGCTGCTCCGTAGTGCACTCTCATCCGGCGGCCACCTTGTCAGTGAGTGAGAGGTAAAACAGCCTGCAGAGCCGACTCTTTATGCTCTTTCAGCGTAACGAATTAAGGATTTAATTTGACCAAACCAGAGTCGGTGACTCTTGGAAGAGTGGACGGACTAACAAAGACAGTTTTGGTGAGTTTTGCATGTTTTTCTGTTTTGTTTGAATGAAGTGTTAATGAGCCAGTTAAGCTAATCTTAATTTGGTAAAAGAGAGAAATTCAGAAGGTGTGCGGTTGTATCTTTTGACAATTTGTGAGTTTATTTTGTTTATTGGGTGTCGCCAACATACATAGCGTACATAATGTAGCGACTTCGCTGCTTGCACACATATCCCAGCCGAGACTTGAGGAGACAGGAGAAAGTGGGAGGGGGGATGAATATATCGCCAGTCGACAATGGATGAGATGATGATAGCCGGTTGGAAAATTTACATATCGGCAAATCCTACTACGGGTAGGAGGAAAACACACACTTTTGATTTTGGGGTGAACTGTCCCTTTAAACTAACTGAGCTATAATATTTACATCATCAACCAGAAATCTGCGTAAGCAATTAATCCTTTTATTGGCAGGTTTAACACTCCCAGGAGTCTCTGCAGCTTTTTCCTCATAAACCAATAACCAAAATGCACACACACACACACACGCACACACCCACCCACCCACACACGCACACACACACACACATCTAATACTGTTGCTTTCTTAAATTAAAAGTGAACGATCAGTTAAGTCTCATAATGACAGATTCAGAACTGCTTTGAAGAAAACAGAAGTCATTCTCCGAGAGGCTCTGATTAATCTCTGGCAGCAGTGAACCTGTTGCCGAGTCTGTCTGCACTCTGTAACTTTACCTCCCGGACTTGGTGGCTTTTTCTTTCCACTTGACTAACTCCCTGCAACAGGACTGCTTTAATGCCAGCAGTTACCCCCCCTGTCTGTCCCTCAGTAATCAAAACCTCTTTATTCAACAGTGCCAGTGTCTTTCTCTCCACCACACACTCCTTTTACTCCCTTCTAAAGTGTCTTTCAAAAAATTCTGCATTCTTCTTATGCTTCCTAAATCTTTCGTCTTTACGTGCCTTCATTCTCCTCATATCCCAGCTCTCACACTCTAATAATATCCCTAATAATTTTCCCGAGTAATATTGCCAAATCCGAGCAGGACCACCTACCCTAAAGGCCCAGACTCTGCCTCCCCCCAGAACCAGTGCCCCGGGACGGGGGTCAGAGTGAGGGACAGCTGGCAGACCTCCCAGCAGCCTGGAGGAGCGGGGTGTGGGGTTGGGAGGACTGGGCTGACCCCAGTCAGATGGTGGTCTGGCTCCCAGGTAAAAAACATCTGGTGCAGTGATGGGAGGGTGGTCGCACACGCGCTCGCACACTCAAAACTGACACACGCCTGACTGCTTGAGTGCTCCTGCCTTCTCTAATGAACTCGCACACACACATAAGTACACACACACTCTCAGACAGGCTGCTTTATTAGTAATTAGGACAAAAAGGTTTTTGCCCTCAATCAGTCTCCTCAGCAGATAGCGGCAAGTGGCCGCCCTAGTTGCTAACAGCTGGCCAGACAGACAGAGCTCGCTGGTAGCTGAAGCTCGCAGGCGTTACAGACGGACTGAGGTCCAATTACTTCTTTACTGGTAGATTTACTGTATAAGTGTGTGTGTGTGTGTGTGTGTGTGTGTGTGTGTGTGTGTGTGTGTGTAACAGAGAAATAGCCACCATGAAGAGTGTTCCTGCACTCACCATTTGCACTGTGCTGAACTCTGTAGTTAGACTGATTTTATAAGTTTTAATGATAGATTTAGCTGGTTTAAATCTTATCTTACCAAATTTTATGTCATCGTAGATGAATGTTCATCAAAAAGCTATAAAATGGTTTGTGGTGTTCCTCAAGGCTCAATTTTAGGTCCAACACTTTTTAACCTTTACGAGCTGCCACTTGGAAACGTGATGAGGAGGCATGGCATGAATTTTCATAGTTATGCTGATGATACAAAGCTGTACATTAATGTGCCTCCTGATGGCTCAGGCCCAATTGATGCCCTTTTTAATTGTATTTTAGATGTCATGTCATGGATGGTGGAGAATGTTCTTCAGCTCCATCATGACAGAACCTGACAAAGTATTGGTTATCGGTTCTGGAGCTCAGAGATAGCTGGGTGGTTTTTGTTTTATTGTTCTATTGTGTGAAGCACTTTGTTTTGCATTTTGTTTGTATGAAAAATGCGAGACAAATAAAGCCAGATTGATGGATTGTGCATAGATACACTTAATGTGCATACATACAGATATGTAGATTATTCTACCTCCTGCGATTTTGCACAGTTTTTGCAACATTTGTGCAGTAGTGAATGTTTACACCTACAGCAGCATAACAATTTTTAACAGTCAAACTTTGCACTATCTCAGCATTTTTTTTGCACTATCCAGTAATTTTTGTATGATCTTGCACTGTCCCACCATGTGATCCTGACACAGGGAACACACAGGGACCTACTGAACATCTCACATGGTTGCACACTGAATGCATTTCATGAGCACTATGTGGGACCTTTTGGTCCCTGAGGAACATGGTGTTTGTTTCACTATGTGCCAGCTGTATATGGTTGAAATGACAAATAATACAGTCTACAGAACAAATATTTGTAGATGAATTCATAAAAAAAGATTGCAGTGTTTATACAGTTCTCAATTATTTATATTATTTTTGGAGTGAAAATTTACATTTTTGTTTTTTAAGCTATTTTGTACTCATTTTTACAAATACATATATTTCTAAGAACAAAACAACATTTCACCAATTTATGAACATTTTTTTGTGGTTTTTATTTTCCCATGCTGATAGAGCTCTTCAAATTCATTTGAAACTGAAGTGAAAATAGAAACCAAGACAGTGATTTGTGTGCCTTTTCAGAAAATTAAGAAGGCAGGATAAATGAGATGAGATACTATAAAATATGAGTAGGCATTAAAAAAATAAAAATGTTGGCAAGGAAACTATATTCAGGAAAGGATTCAATTGGGAAAAATTCGGACAGCTAAAGAAATACTCCCAGAGCCACAGAGAATTATTAAATTCTCTTTGCAGTGGAAAGTACCCAAACCATCGTTATTAAGCATGAAAAAATGAAATATGGTCACTGCAGGCTACACACTGCGATGTGTGTGGCTTCACCCTTCTCCAGATGAGATAAGGAGAGTGCAGATAGCCAGAGAGACAGCTGTTGTCTGCTGACAGCCCAGCACACATAGACCTACACACCATGATCACGACAAGGCCTCCCCGGGTGCTCTCTGGGGCTTATGGGAATTAAAAAGGGGAGGCAGGCAGGGAAGGGTGGGCGAGGAAGAGAAGACATTTAAGGGGGAAAGTCTATGTGATAACTTTCGAGCCTCCAACTATTCAAGAGCCAACAGATCAACAAATAGTGTCACCGGCATCTCTTGTCAGTCCTAATCTCCTGTTTCACCTATTAATACGTACGTGCAGATCTCACACGCACAAGGTGTCATGACACGACAAACTCACTATTTCTCACACACGCACACATATGCGTACTGAAACTTAACTGCAGAAAACACAAAGCACATATTCACTGAAGAAAAGTCAGCAAAATTCAAACTGAGAGAAACAACAAGCGTTAGAGGAGAGGGAACAAAACTTCTCCTCTTTTACGTATTGTCTTTGCTTTGCAGCATCACCTTCTGCTGTTGCTTTAATGAAGAAAGAGTTTATACAAAGAATAGTTTTTGATCTAGTCAGACTTGCAGTTTGTGCAGACCGCTGAACGTATCAGGCTACACTCATGATTGCGTCTTCTGAAGTTGTATAAAGTTCACAAGCATTGGTCCACGAGCTGAAACTTAAAACCCACTCAAGAAATTAAAATTTGTGATTCTATTAACCCGTAGTAATTTGACTTGGAAAAGTGTAACTTGTACTTCTTTGAACTACAATGATGCTATTAAATTTTTGACAAATTATACCTTTGTAGACTTTTTATATTTTATTTTATTCCACTGTGTCTCCTCAAGAATTCTTAATCTATTTGAAATACTGCTGCTATTAGTGCTGTTTGTTTACCACCACTGTTTGGTTGATTCTTTTATTTTCATGTTTTAAATTATTATATTTTTCTACCTTAATAGAGAGAAGACATTTGTAATTTCACTGTACTTGAGTAGAATCACAATAAATATCCTTCTCCTGATATATGGAGATGCAAAAAACCATAAAGAAATAAAAATAAAAGAAGTGGATGGTGACATTAGTTGCTCAGTAATGAGCAAACACAGCAGAATAAAGAAGAAAATGACAAGTAAATAAATATACAAATTAGCAAGTGATTGGTAAATATACAGTACTTACTTACAGTAAAAGTTGACTTTTTTCAAATTATTTTAACAAACTTCCCAATGTTAAAACCTCTGGGTACTTATCTTCTATTAAAGCCTCTATAATATATTCTCATCTCATGTTATTTTGTGCTTCACCTGTTAAGCAATTATCCAGGTCATGTGATTGCCTCCCATTGGCTGTTGCTATTATGTAGGTGAGGCCACATGTTGGCTTTTTTTTAATGATTCAGACACTACAATAAAGGCTTTTTGCCTAACTATATTTGTTACATTTTTAGTGCCTGGATTGCCTTCCTGTTTGTCCTGTTTTTCCACCGTTTTCCAAGAGCACCTGACACATTTTTGAAGTCCTGTTGAATATACAGAGCAACCAGTTGTCTCTTTTTCTAATCCTACAGCATTGTTTCAATAATCTGTTTCTCTCAACTCAAAAACCAGGACAAACTAATATAATTTGATGACCTGTCAGACATACAGTACACAGTGTTGGGATGCAGTCATGTAAATATCTCCTCTTGGCAGAGAAACTGCAGACTATGATTCCCACATGTAAATTTAGACAGATATGGTTTGAGCAAAAACACAAAGATAGTGTGTGAATGAATACAACAGTGTCACAGAGCAAGAACAGAGCATCAAACTGAGCAAACATAAAATGTTCCTGCACCAAATATTGAACACACTCACTTATAGCTGCACCAAAGATCATTTTCATTATCTATTAGTCTGTTGATCTGTCCATTTTCTTGATTAATTAATTAGTTGTTTGGCCCATAAGATGTCATAAAGTTGTGAAAAATAAAAAATGAACTGTTTTGTTTTTGTCTTGTTTTGTCCACAACCCAAAGATACTCAGTTTACTGTCATAGAGGACCAAAGAAATCAGAAATATTCACATTTGAGAAGCTGAAATCAGAGATTTGGGACATTTTTTTCTTTAAAAAATGACTCACAGTGATTAATCAATTACAAAAATGGTTGGAGATTAATTTAATAATTCAAAAATTATCGATTAATCGACTAATCTTAGCAACTGAAACCATGATAATTCCCTAAGAGTATATTTTCAGACAGTGAGAGCCCTGGTTTAACCTTGAGTTAAAGTCAACGAGGCTGTCTGACTCCCAGAGAAAGAGAGAGAGTGTGAGGTACAGTGATGCACAGAAGCTTACAGACATCAAGAAGTGTGCGGCTGTGAAGAAATATAATGAAATTGGTGCAGATAAAGTCAGGAAGAGCAGAGCTTCCTATGAAAATATTTATCATTCCACAAACGTTTGGCTACAGAGGGGTTTGGAATTAATTTGTGTTTTCTTAAGAGGGGGTGCCTTGCGCTACAGGATGGGGAATTCTCCACAGCCCGGGACTTTTTGGGCTGCTGCGCTTATTCACAATTTATTAGAGCCGGTAATAGGAACCATGAAGGCTGAGGAGGGAGAGGCAGAGAGACTGAAGGGGTCCCAGCCCAGGCAGCAGCCGTGCAGAGGAGAGCAGAGGAGAGGAGGGAGTGCAGAAATGGGGCCTGATGTTATTAAGAGAAGAACCGCAGTGTTAAATCAAACACGCCCGAGCACACACAACTTCGGTATGTGGTCTGAGCACACACCTCCACCAAGACCCCTGGATGTTATTTGAGGGGGTTGAAATACAGGTATATAAAGGGGAATTTACGGAGATTTACAATCCATCACAGACCTGAATCTGATACAGCAACTATCAAAAATAAAAATCCCACTCTGGCTGGACAAAACCCTGCAGGTTTATTTCAGATAGATGCTGGCAAGGAGAAATATACATCAAGTTATTTTATAACGTTCAGAAATGAGGGGGATACTGTGCATTTGAGAGCTGGTGTACTGCAAAAATAAATTATTTGTTTTCACTTTAAAAAGTTAGTTGACTGAATTTGAAAAGATATGTTAATGTAATTTTGTAATTATTGAAAAAAAAAAACAATAAAAAAATCAAATAAACTTGACATTATTTCATTTGTACTTGAGCAAACATGTTTTCTAAGTTTTACATATTAAACCGAATAAACAACTGTTCAGTCACACTGAAGAACATAACAAAAAAATGTCATTTCTTTTACATTTTCAAGCACCATGACTTATCTTAAAGCGTATCAGAGACACAGAGCAAGTTTTCATCACACGTTTTCTTCAAGCTATGAAAAAGAAAGGTCTCAGGAGAGTTTTAACTCTCACATGATGCATGCTGGGAAGTCTCTCAAGTCTGCTGCATTTAATGAGTTGATTGAACTCTGAACCGTGCATTCATTCTACTCATCATTTCATGTCAAATGACTTCAAGTTAGAAGAACTTGTGTTTATAAGTTCTGAATTGTTAAATAAATTGACCTACTTGAAAGTTTAATTTGAATTTACTTGAATAAATGAAACTTGAAGTTAATGAGAAAAGATCAGTTGATTCCACTAAATTCCTGTATGATTGTTTACAGTGTATGGTATACGCACTTTGTGTTCTTGCACTAATAATGATAATAATGAAACAAAAGCTCCAGTGTCCATTTATGAAGATGCAAAAACACAATTTTATAGATCAAATAATGTTGATTTTAAATTTAATTTACAAAATTTCTTAAATTATTAAATTGGTTAAATGTTTTAAATATAAGGTCAAAAATCTGAACACATTCTAAGAATTACAAAATGTGATATCAGATTCCTTTGCTTTAAATCACGTAATTTACCCTTTTTTTTCAAAAGCCAAAGGGCCCCATTAATCCTCGTCCCTCTGACTGTGCAGCTGATAGAAATGATTAAAGGTGATTTAAACGGTTGGCAAAACACAGTGAGTGAGTTTCTAGTCTGGAGCCAATGAAGGGGTCCTTGAAAAATATGAATACCAGCCTTTGAAAAATGCTTAGCGAGGCTCCCCTAATTTACTTAATGAGGGTCCCTACATGGCTGCTGCAGACTGAGCGGGTGTCAGTGATTTGGGTGTAATCTTCTGTACTTAAGGCCGAGCAAGAAGTGTTGCAGCGATTCAACCAGCACCAAGAAAAACAAAGGAGGCGCCTCACACACTTTTCTGCCTCACACATCTTTTAAAAGGCAGTGACACACAAATAATTGATTTGTTAAAGGTTTCCTGTTCTTATTGATGACTCTAGAGCTGCAACTATTAGTTCATTAATCAGTTAGTTGTCAACTGTAAAATTAATCGCCAGCTATTTTGCTAATCGTTTAATTGTTCAGAGTCATTTAAAAAAAAATGTCCAAATTCTCTGATTTAATCTTCTCAAACATGAATATTTTCTGGTTTATTTGTCCTCTGTGACAGTGAACTGCTATTTTGGATTGTGGACAAAACAAGACATTTAAGGAAGACATCTTGGGCTTTGGGAAACAGTGATCAACAATTTTCAACATTTTCTGACATTTTATGGACCAAATAAGTAATTGATTTATTGAGAAAACGATCAGCAGATTAATTGATGATGGAAATAATTGTTAATTGCAGCCCTACATGACTCTCATAATGAATAAAAATAACAGAAAGTTGAGCAGAATGGTGAAAATCTATGTGGAAGTATCCTCAGCTGACAAGAGGATTTCCAATTTGTCTGAAAAATATTAAAATGTATTTACTTTTACACTGGCCTACCCTTCTTCTGCATTACAAAACACACAGGCCTGGTTTGTCTACATCAGTTCCAAATGTGTTTAAACAAGCGTTTGGAGTTTGTAGGAGGCCTATATTAATAATTAATATTTAAATGCTATTACCCACACACATGCATGGAACCTTTTCAAATATTGTCATCATTATAATAATTATATCAACCTGAGTGTAAAATTAATTGGAGAGACCAGGTAGAAGTATTAAAATCAACTGAAAATATATTTCAAAATAAAATATTTAGGCTTATGTTTATTTTACTGCAAAATTGACACGACTGTGTGCGGACGTTATTCTAATTTAAATATAATTTAGGCCAAAATATTTCTCGTTGAGAGCATATCTGAAATGAGCTGAAATACACTTAGTTAAATGTTTTCCTAGACAGAAGGATGACTCTGCTCAGTTCTTTATTATTTATTACTAAAGGGTAAAGCCTTCGAAACTAAGAACACGATGTCATGATCAAAATGAAGGATGAACCTACCATTATTTAGAGAGAAGAATTTGCAGGAAAAAATCCGATTGTCAGTCAGAGCGCTTGTCTTCTCTCCATGCCCAGAAGACTCCGCCGACTTTTTCTCACGTGTCCCGGCAAATCAGTGACTGATCGCTCCTGATGATCACCGTTCCTGAGAAGACGAAGACGACGACGAAGAAGAAGAGGAAGAAGAAGAAGAAGACTTCGGTGGAGAGTCTCCAGGTGCGGACAGACAGCTGCAGCTCTGTGCAGTCAGACCCTCTCTGCTCTCATCGATCTCCCTCCTCTTCCTCTGCAGCTTCAGGAGCCTGTTTGCTTTCCCGGCGGTGGGGAAGTGATGTTAAGTAAATGAGGGAAGATTTCTGGTTCCTCTCCTCCTCCTCCTCCTCCTCCTCCTGCACGCAGCCTGAGCGTGTGTGTGTGTGTTTTGTGTTGTGTGTGTGTGTGTTTCTTCCTTATCTCAATCTCAACCACTCCTCTCATTCGCAGACCTGCCTCACTCCTTCTTCTTCTCCTTCTCTATCTCTGCTCTAAATCTTTGTTTGGTGGAGGGCTCTTCTTCGTTTGTTTACACAACGATTCTCAAACCATTCAGTCCTCCTCTGTGTGACGCAGTGGATTCTCTGTATGCACTCCAGATAGGAGGATTTGTTAGTTTTTGTAAACAAACTGCAGGCGATTAACAGTTTTATCAGGAGTGTTTGTTATCTTTTACAGTGTGGACGTGAGGGGGAGATTCATTATTTCCATTATAATAGAGTATAATTTAGTGTCAGGTACCATTTCTTTGTTTGACAATTGTGTTTTTATTAGCTACATTTTAGAGCCTGCCCGATATATAGATTAACCGATATTTTTGGTATTATATCCTCTATGTTGGCTGATATACTGATATCAGTCAGACTTTTTTACTCCTTAACATCGGCCCCCAAAATCCAGTATCTAATTAATTGTCAAGTTTTTTTCTCTCCTTTTTGTGGGTATATCGAATCAGTTATATTGCCAACTATACTTACAATAAAATATAGCAAAATATAAAAATCTGTTCAATATGTTATTTAAATGAAAGAGCTGTACTGTTTTGTGCAGGGATTTTGGATGTTGTTATATTGTGATATGGTATAATGTGTTGTCTATATTCCTGTTGCATTACAGTAAAGTGATGTAATTTTTGGAACTTTACTTTACTTTTAGCTGTACTATTATTTACATTTTCCCACTTAGTCATCATATCCACATTATTGATGATTATTTATCAAAAGTCATCAAATTGTTAGTTGGTCAATATGTCCAGCATGTCAGTTATGTCTGGTACTGACTGAGTAGTGTTTTTTTTTTTTCTCTAGTGAAATGTAAGGGAGTAAAAAACACAGTATTTCCTTGATCAATAAATAGAAAGTAAAATGAAGTAAAAATACATTGGTGCCTCAAAAAAAGCACAATTAACTAAGTGGATTTTCCAGTCCTGGTTATTTATCGTTAGACCACAGTAAAGAATCAAAATATATCTTGTAATAGGGAAAAAAGCTTTATACTGTTTCAAATATCACAATAATTGATCCCATATTTGTTTATGAAATATCCCTGACCATTAGATAATAGATTTATATTTGCATATTTGTAATCATTCCACTCTTTAAAATCTGCTCAATATCAAGGCTTTTTCACAGCCACAAAACCAGTCTGGATGCTGTAATAATATCTGTAAAATCATATTTTCATTCCTTCAGTTTGAAGACCCACGATCATAATGACTGACAATTAGATATTTATGTTGTCCTCTTCCTGCTTTACCTAAATAAATATTTCTGTTTCCCTCTGACTTGTCCAGAATTAATTATCAAGCATCAATCCAATTTTTAGATTTATTTCTGGATTCTAATCGAATTCTAACCCCGGAGCAGATCACCTGCTCCTGTTCGTGTATGTGGGAAATGTCAAAGATCTTTCAAGGTTACCCAAACAGGTCATGTGGATGTGTCCTCTCAACAACACCTGCCGAACTGAAGACAAGAAATATTTGACAGCCTGTTCTGCCTGAGCACCACCATCATAATTTCCCCAGAAACAGAGAAGCCACAGTGCAGGTGCCTCATCCTCTGTCTGCCTGTTTGTTTAATATAATAAGAATATGTGTGTGTTTGTGTCAGCTTCATGTGTGCCCAATGTGTCTGCCATTGTCTCTGTGTGTATTCTGTAACATGAGGACGAGTGTGGCGGAGCTGGGAGCTGTGACTCAGGAGGAAACAGGTTCTCCTGAGCGAGGACAACAGGATGCCCTCGCTGACACCATCCTGACACCCGCAGACATGGATATGTGAGGGCACCTGGGGGAGATTCACGCTACTTTACATGGGCCAGTGTCGGCATCACTGACCTTTCCAAATAAAAGAAAAGAACATCCTCCAGGGTAATACGGCTCTCAAAAAAAAGCTGGATAACAACACGTGTCCTGGGTGAAAAGGTGTTTTTTTTCAGCACGGTGTAAGATAAGGACAAAAGGACTAAAAAGGAGAAAGATAGATGGTGGAGCTTGATATACCACCTTAGTCAAAACAAGCTACAGGCATATGAGGACAAGAACATCTATTTTTGTGATCAGATTTTTATTGTAATACAGCAGAACAGACAAAACAAAGACATGCTTCAACTTTATGAAATATAAGGTTAAGGAAACATGGAATTAGCATTTTTTCAATAAGCATACATAAGACATAAGAATGTGTCATGGAATACATTAAAGCACAAAATAATGGAGCATTAATGACAACAAAAAAAAATACGAGAAGGGATAAATAAATTAAGGAAATATGTAAAATGTAACAGGCAAATACAAACACACATCAAACACACATACGTAGGCAAAACAGCTGTAACAAAACATTTAAGCACACTGCCAAAGCTGGACGCATGCAGGTTCCGAGGTTGGGACTCTATAAAAGTGTAGCGACCAATGGTTACATCGCGTCTTTCCTCTGCTCTTGGTCTGTGAGAGCTGCAGAAAGACTTTTACACACACTCACACACATAGGCAGAGCAGACTGAGGATTGCTTCGGCTGTGTTTGCACAAATTTCGCTGTAGTGGGGAGGTGTGGGATATTTGTGCTTTAGAACAGTACAGCTGCGAAACAATAAAATAACGTTTTATATCTTTGATTCACTGTGTTGTTTGTTTGCTCTCTTATTTCACTCTCTATATCTCTCTCTTGTCTTGTTTAATTGTTACTCATGAGCACCACTAATTTGAGCTGTTGGGTCCATGTATATGACATCTATAAAGAAAGGATCCAAGTCATAGTAAGTGAATAGGTGGCTTACAATGGTTAAATCATTTCTTGTTGCTGTGAGTCAGGAAAAAAATAACTTGATTTTTGAGTTTGAAAAGACTGAGAATTGCTCGGCATTACAGTCAAAACACAGATAGTTACAGGCAATTGGATATAATTTGTATGCAACATTGTTCCAGCATTTTCTTACAGCAGGACAGGTCTAAAACATATGAAGAAATGTGCCCTGAACCTGAGCACAGGTAACAGAACTGAAAATTAAAAGAGTTTGACCGGAGTAAGGTATATTCTGTTCAGGACAAGTATAACTTGAACAAAAACCAAAAAATATTAAAAATTGTGCTATAAAGATGGATCCCTCCTCTGAATTTAGAGTAAGATTTATATTCTTGGATGAATTTCAGTCATTATTTTGTACAGAAATGCAGCCATTTCAGACTTCATTTCCTTGACCCAATGAATCAAGAATTACTTAGTAATAACCTACTTTACTAATAATCCCCAACAGAATGTGCCTCAACCTGTGGTACATGTCAGCTGTCAGACTGACAGTGACAGCAATAAGGAAGGGAAACATTTTCCACCCATTAAAATGATTTACGGCTCCGACTCCATAAACAGCATGGCTTGTAGCAACAGCAATGCATTCTGTTTCTGTTTGAGGCTACTGTCAGTGTTGAAACTGGTATCTCTGCCTTATAATGAGTGATAACAATTATTAATCTGGGAGCAAGCTTCTGGTCTTTGGATTTGAGGGAATAAAAAGGTGCGGAGGTCAGCATGTGCCTTTGATGCCAGTGAGCTCCTGTCTGTTTGTGTTATCCAGCAGAGGGTTGCATATTTATGATATTTCAAATACTCACTTTCTCCACAAATTGATAAAATATCTGCCCTTAGCAAAAAAATGTTTCAATTCATTCACTCCACAGACTGCACCTCATGCCCTGCTCTTCTTCTTGTCGTACAGTCTGATGCATTTAAAAGTTGGTCGTACCCCAGGCAAACATTTTATCTTTTTGAGCAGGCAGACGGCATCTGTGGGGTCATGAAGAAGCTTTAAAAACACAACTTGTTGCCCATGAAAAAAAAAAAAACATTTTGACTTTTCCTCTGTGTAATCACAGTAATGCATGGCGTGCTGAAGACAGAAATGTCCAACAAAAAATTAAGGCGCTTTGAACTGCAGTTTATGTACGAAAAAATATGTTTAAATTAATATCAACAGTGGAGGATTGGATAGGGACTACTGAATTGTCTCTAACAATAATTTTGATCAGGAAAATAAAATACAACCAATGTTATGTATCAGCGCTAGGTCATGTGCTAATCATAAACAAAAAAAGATTTGCCACTTTGTAGTGGCTTGGTCTGCTGTCTACCTATAGCTATATGTCTCTTTTTAATGCCAAAATAATTAATAGGCCTATATGAATGAAGTGAGCAGGGTATTTAGTAGGAACGTAACAATACAAAAAACTCACATTAAGATGATACCATGATAAAAAAAGTCCATGATAATACATTGTTTTGCAATATTAAAAAACAAAGAAAAAATGCTGACTTAAAAAATCCCTTAAATAAAAAATAAATTTTATGTGTACTGCATTTTTTTTTTCTTTCAATTTAAAGTGCTTTGCTTATACAATAAAACAAAATGAAATAAAATAAGCAAGCCATGACCTAAGGATGTGCAAAAAATTAGCATGAATTGTCTTTGGAAATTGAATGTGTGCATTATTATGTACAGTTGGAAAAAAACAATGCACCAATCAGTAGCAGTCCTTTTGTATAAAAATAAAATTATTTAAATTTAAAATACAATTTATTATCATGTCAGTTAGGTATGATATTGAGAATATTGATTTTATTGCGATATTCAATATATTGTTACATCCCTGGCATTTAGACCACCAGCGGAGACAGAGACAAATATACACAAACTCATTATTTTGTAATCTATTCCCACTAATGCTTCAATCTTCTCCTATGGCAGCAACACAGCGTCTCTCTGTCTCCCATCGCACCGTGTGCTTCAGACAAGAGACCGGCAGCTTTTTACTATGGTTATGGGGACACTCTGAGTTTCTGTTGCTTGGAAACTTTGTGACAACAGGCAGCAAAAAAAAAAAAAAAAAAAAAAAAAAAAAAGGCAGACAACACAGAAGAAGGACAAAGTATAGTAGTAGAGGACACACTGTAGTTATTAGCAGACTTTGCAGCGATTACAAGAAATAACTGGTATATCAACAGATCACATGCTGTAACAAATTCTGGGAAAATCACCATCTAATATATAAACAATGAATAAACAATTACATTTAATTATTTTACTTTTTAAATATCACACAAGCAGGGAAAAAAAAAGAATTTGAACCTAATTTGAAAAAAAAAACAGAAGAACAATAATATTCCATAGAACAACAAAATACACCCAGAAATACAAGGTACAATTGCAGTAGCAGGTTTGGTTTACTTTTTGTTATACACAAAGGAATATATGACTGGTAACAACAGACGACATTGTTTTTTCATATCAACAGCTGTGAACTTATGAACTCAGTCTCATAATGACATGATGAGTGATGATCAACAGGGATGTCGCAAGTGCTCTGTCACTATCCAAAACCAAACATTTCATGCTTGTTGGTGATTCACTTGACTCATAGTAGCTGATAATGATATGATATACTAAAGGGGAATTGTGATCTCATGGTGTTTATTGAGGGAAAATGCACTACAAATACACAGACATCCTGGAAAAATCCTTTATTGTGACATTGCTGCACAGAGGTACAAAATGACAATGGCTGTGGGAAGTACCGTGACCCAGACACGATGAACCAGTCAGCCTCAGGTTCAAACAGCAGGCGGGCAGGCCAGCTCCTTTCTTCCACTGGAATGTGTGGTGGAGAATATAAAAGCTGCCATTGTCTCTCTCTTCCTCTGATGGCCTCAGCTGGCTGTCTGTCGATCCTCCTGCCAGCTGGCGGTATCCGCTGACACACGGTTACTGTCACATTGCGTCATCAGCGTTCCTCCCGTCAGGTTGCAGAAAAAAAAAAAAATGCTGCGTCTGAGTTACAGAGAAGAAGATGTCAGCTGTGATTTTAACCAACAAGAGGAATTTATCTGATTTGTATACCATCTGAGGAAAAAGGGATTCCAAAAGGGTTCTTCCTGAGGTGCTGAGGTTCTACCCAGAACCATTTGCATCTGAAGAACCCTTGGGTGGGTTTTACATGAAAGACATCAAATATATAAGGGTTCTTGGTTGAACCCTTGGGTAGGCTTTACATAAAACCCTTGAAATATAAAAGGGTTCTCTGAAGAACCCTTGAGTGAGTTCTAGATGACACCCTTAGAATGTAAAAAGGTTCCTGAAGAACCTTTGGGTAAGTTCTACATGGAACAGTCTGAATATAAAAGGTTTCTCTGTGGAACCTTTGGCTGGGCTCTAGATCAAACCCTTGGAATATAAAATTGTTCTCTGATGAACACTTGGGTGGGTTCTAGATGACACCCTTAGAATATACAAAGTTTCTCGGTAGAAATCTTTGGTAGGTTCTAGATGAAACCCTTGGAATTTAAAAGTGGTCTCTTTAGAACTCATGGGGAGGGTTCTTGTTAACATTCTTAAGAAGGTGGAAACTGGGTTCTGGGTAGAACCATTACACCTGAGAAAGGTTCTGTGTAGAACCTCTTATAGGGAGTTCTGGGAGAGTTCTCCTACGGGGATAAGGTGAAGAATGCTTTATGGTTCTAGTTAGCCTAACTTTGCTGATGTACACTGTCATGTGACGTGGTTCTGGGTTTGAAGTTGTGCATTTTGTTGTGTGAAACATTAATATAAGCATTATTATTCTCCTGCTGAGAGACACTGAGAGAACTCGGAACAGGGAGGGAGACAGAACATAAACATGAGGAGAGAATGAATGTAATCGTATACTTTTCAGGGCTTAGCGCCATGTGAAAAGGAAGCAAGAACCCCATAATAACCACATCTGCGTTTAGATGCCCCCCTCTTCACTCCCCCCAAAGCATAAACCCAGCTGGCCTATACACCCCATCTGCCCCATGGCATCACCTCCACCTTCAAAATCATACACCTCTCTGCAGAAAACATCCCTAAGATCATATAAGCCTGCAGCTTTCAAGTCTTTTTTACTCCACAACATTCTCAACCTCTGTCCACTCATTCCTCTAAATTTCCATTTTGCACTCACTGAATAACTGATCAGCATGCATCAGTACAGAAAGAAATACACCTAAATACAAACAAACACTTTTTCAGTATGTACAAAGAAAACATGGGGCCATTTTATTTATGCAGGAAAAAGACACAACATTTGCTTTATGAACACATGCATGGTCACAATCACAGCAGTGATCAACTTATTAGTTTGTTTGCTCACCGTGTCTGTCCACCATTGATTGAAGGCCACAAATTTAAAGGGATAGCTCACTGAAAAAGGAAAATTCAGTCATTATCTACTCACCTTCATGCAAACTGAAGCTTGGGTTTAGTTTTTTAGTCCACAAAACACTGTTGGGGTTTCACAGGAAACCGGTGTAGCAGAATCTCTCAGACGATTTAAGTGAATGGAGACCAGTTTTTAGATTTGTTGTTTCAAACATAAAATGCCTCCATACTGCTTGTCTGGTGTAATCCAAGTCTCCTAAAGCAAAAACATGCCATTCACTTGTGCACACACACTGACACACCATGCATACCTGGTTCAGACGGTGAAAGTGGCTCCAAGCTAAGGATCTACAGTGAAGATTTAGACTAAAAACATGTTGTAAATGACGGGGCTTTAAGAGACTTGGATTACACCAGAAAAGCAGTATCGAGGCATTTAATGTTTTTTTCTGTTTACACATTTGAAAATTGATCATCACTCACTTAAATTATTTGGGAGATACTGCAACGCTGTTTTCCTGTGAAACTCCAACAGTGTTTCGTGAACTAAAAACACTAAACCTGACCTTCAATCGTCATGAGAGTAAGTAGATAATGAATAAATTTTCATTATTTGGTGAACTGTTGAAAATCATTCTGGGGAAAAGTGGTTGAAGACAAACTGGCAGGCAGACGAGGCACTAAGGGCTGAGTAATGCTAAAAAATAAACAGTTTGTATGTTTGTAAAGTGTTTATAGCTGTTCTGAACTGCCAAACTCAAAGGCATCGTAGGGAGGGGTGAGACATGATATAGTCTAAATATGGTGACAGTGGCGCTTGTTTTCATATTCAGCTGTACTGCTTTTTCCTGGCCAGTCACTGTGTTAAGAGAGTGAGCTTGCCAGACATCAGTTTTTGAAAGTTATGATACGTGTCCACTGAAGTGTTTTTGGACATGAGGGGTCACCCAGCATCGGAGGCATGATGAGCATACTGACCAACAACAGGCTACACACGAACACTTCTCTGCAGCTGCCTGGACAAGCACGCACTTGTGGGCTGTCTGCTCTCCAGATTTCAAACCGGACCAGCAACCATTTCCATCATTTGGAAACTCTTATATTACAAAACATAGTTAACTGAAATGTGTTTCAGAAAACATAACAGAGGACTAACAGCCTCCATACATGGCTTGGATGCTCTACCAACTGAGCTAAACGTCCGCCCCGTGTCTCAGAAAACATTTGAAGTGAGAAATAAGAGATACAGTTGCTGAATCTCTCTTCTTTTAGATCTACAGCAGTGAGAAAAAAAGTTTTTCAGGAGTTCCCAGGTGTATTGAGCCATGCTGGATGCCCCTGATTTGCATGAAATAGCTGACACTTCGACTATATGCAAATGAGGAACAGCCAATGTGATGTCATATCTCTCAAAAAGCACTGTGGTTCATTGCACAGCTGCTTACATAGACAGTGATGCATGGAAATGAAGGACCCTGCAGATACTTAAAAGTCAAGGTAGTTCAAGGGTGTTTTGTGTAAGACGATAAAGACTTAATGGAGCTTTAGGCATCTTGAGAAACTTTCCACACCAAAATCCTGACTACCTATTTAGACAGAGACTTCACAAAATACAGATTGGTGCAAAAAAGAAACATAAAAATGTATAGGAAGGTGTTGGGCCACCTGAAAGCCTCAGCACTACCCAGCATATAGATTCTACTACTGGAGAGAATAAAGACTATTCTTCAAGCTCTGTCTAACAGGTTGGTCCAGACTCCAGACTCTCCCAAAGGTGTTTGGGATCTGGCGACAAACCATGGCATGATTCATGACACCGTCATATTCATTAAACTATTCAGTGACCTGTACAGACACATCTGCATTTGTTACCTTTCTCCACTCCTTTGTTCAGGTTTATTTCTTTAGTCACCCATCTTTGATAACAGTTTCTTGGGCAAGACTTCTTTCTTACTTCTACCAAAATCGCAATATAAAACTTAAATATCTAAAAGCAGAGGTACACCCCAACAAGTACAGACTTTACGTTGAGAGAACAGGAGGTAAAGCCCCCCTCCACTCTTCTAAAAGCATTTTTCTCCCCCTCTGTCTCTAATAAACACACCCAGCATCCCTCCATTCTTCCCCACTGGGACCAGTGATGGAGCAGCCCTCCCTCCCAGTGAGACAGCTCTCACCCGGGTTGGTTATATGCTGTGCGTGTTATTTAACTGACCCTGGCCTCTCACCGTACAGCAAAGAGGCCCATCAAGAACACACGCATGTGCAGGGCTGCAGAGGGGTTGTTTTTCAAATGTAATATATTGCAGATTTCTGTGTGACAAAAGAATCCAAAATAGATAGTATAATACAGTTTTTGTGATCATTTACAGTGATTTAACAAGTTATTCCAACTTACACATGGAAACACAATCGATATCAATCAATCAGACTCCTTCCTTTTACTCAGATACATCATAAGACAATACTGCATATTTTACATGCATCTTAACAGATAATTGATTTTTTTCTTACATAGCCAAATTAGTATAAAGCCATTACAATCTACTTTGTGCAGGAATGTACCCATGAAGAAGTGCATGTACTGTACACACACATCCGCAGACACAAAAGTACACACCCCCTCTGCTGCTGTTCTGCACCTCTCCTCGCCCTCCTTAGTGCCCCCCATGTCTCAGGAATGTGGGAATGATTGCCTTAATTTTATAAAGCGCACGGCTTCCTTTGGTTCAATTTTCACCAACACCATAAAAAAGAAGCAGTTGTAAGGTCAGCAAGAACCCATCTGGTTTTGCCATTGCTGCGGCTTTAATGACCAGGTAATAAAAGTTCAATTTGACAGAAATTACAACAGATGTTTCAGGCTGTAAGCCTCAGACAGAGTTGGTTCCAGAGCGAGATGAAACCCCAGCCTGCAGGAGCTGCCCCACTGGCCTGATATACTGTATAAAATGACTAATGTTTGTACAGCATGAGAAGTTGCATTAAAACATGCATGTAACAAGAAGGTTCCCAGCTTTGCATACTTCTTTTATTAGCACATCCTGTTTTTTTTAAAACAATCTGCCAAGCAAGTTTATTTGTATAACACCATTCAACAACAAACACAACAAGTGCTTTAATAAGACATAAAAGGCATCAGGAGAAAAAGAAACACAAGGCTAAGTAATAAAACACACATAGACTGGGTTTCACCAAGAAATATTAATTGATCTGATTCTAATCAGAGTTTAGTAAAACTAGGTTTGAAATGACTAAATCCAGATTTAAAATTAAGCAGACTATGCTGTACAATCAAAAACTAATCTCTAAATCCAATTTTATTCATGTAAACCAAAATTAAAAGATTTTAATCAGTTTGTAGATGCTTGTGTACCCAACTTAAAGACAAATAAATGTATATAAATATATTGGAGTGGACCTAGCTAGTTAAGCTGTCCTGTATTCCTTAACAAAAGACTGAATGGTTAGCTTGCTAGTTTAAAAAGTATAAAAACAAAAACAAAACAAAACAAAACAAAAACAAACAATAAAACAACAAAACAAAACATCATATTGTTTGCTAGTTAGCTAGAAATTTAGTTAGCCTAGTTAGCCTACTCAGGATGACTTGGCAGATAAGATGTAACTTCTCTTGAGAGGAAAAACCTGTTGGCCAACTTATCAACTGGATTGAAATAAAAAAAAAAAGTGATGCATCATGAAATTCACTTGAGTTGAGCCTGTCCCTTAACTTTCTTTGAGGGACCTGATTATTTTGCTCAATTCATCTCAAAGAGTTCAAACAACTCAAGTCTAAATAAACAAACAAAACAAAAGTAAAAATATCAGACAGTTTAAAAAGATGTACAATGAAATTATTTTTGCGAGCTGCAGAATAATTAAAAGGAATGTAAAGCACACAAAGGTGCTGAGCATCTCATTTCATATATTATATATATGGGCTAATGTTGATCGGTTGATTAATTTATATTTCTCATTGTAAGTGTTCAATATTTATTGTTTGTTTCTGTTTTGTTTTGTTTTCTTTCCTACAAATATTATTTATTTTTTAAAATGTTCAAATAAATCAAAATCAAATCAAATGAAACAGACAGCAACAGAATTGAAAACTGAGAGTTGTAGCAAATCTTTTTTTTTTTTTTTTTTGGATGTTGTTTCAGGTATGTGGTGCATAGAAACAGAATGCTGCGTTCTCCATGTTTAGTTTTGACTCTGGGTTGAACACAATAAGTTAAACACTGCAATGCAGTTCATTAAAACAGCCTGTCAATAAAAGTAACCTTCGTGCGAGGGAGTTGATGATTCATCTCCGCTAATTTGTAAGTCTGTGGTTTTAGGTGTTGCTGTTTTAGATTGTGTTGTACTACACTGTAAGGTGTCCATGGTATATTATCTCTGTCTGTACAAACAGCACAGATATGACCACAAAAGAACCCATCAAGTTGAATCACCATGTCTGTGACACAGTCTCAACAATCAACACACACCACCTTTGCCTAACACGTTCAGTAAACAATGCTGAGCTGTTGCATTGTATTGAACAGCTCATATTACTGTGTCCATCCTCTGTATGTCCTGGTCAATGGGAGAAGTAGATTAAGTCTTTTTTAGGCATACTGGCCCATGCAGCTTTGAATTAGAGCTGAAAATCACTTGTAACTACACTCTACCCTTTGTAATCACCAACATTTTGATTAGTAACTGTAATTTAATAGCATATTTTTTTCTCAGTAAATGTAATGGTTGAATATTGCATTAAGTTTGTGATTTAATTACATGCAACTAGTTACTCCCCACCACTGCTAACATAAGTTCTGTTTTAGCCTGGCTGTTGTTGATGACTTGCAGCATCGGTTCAGAGCAGTGATGATTCAGCAGTCGGTACAGGATTTTATACAAGTTTTTCAAGGCTTTTCAAATACTGTGAATCACCCAAAGCGAGAAGTCTGTGAGCATACAGTCATATATGTGCATCAAAAGTTTTTGACTTCTTGGTACTGTAGTATATCAGATTAGCTGCGGACAAGCTCACACATGCACACACAGGACCCTCCATGTTTATAAGTGCTGGAAGTAACAGAAGATTAATCTGTAACTTCTCCAATTAATCATTTATGGTTTAAAGTCATTTTTCAAGCAGCTGAAAAAGTGATAATGAAAATAATAGTTAGTTGCAGCCATACTTCAAGTAGATCATCATGAATAATTTCATTTAAAGTAATATTTTTTCTTTGTATTTTGTTTCCCAACATGATGCCAACTGTCCCTCAGCTGCAGTAAAGTGGAGCAAACGATATTTCCCGTTTTTTACACAAACTAAAACTGTCAGACTCATCCTCTGTGCCAGAGTTAAAAGCTGAACCGTGAGAAAGTGTTTGTTCTGCTGACACCTTTTCACACCGAACTGTAACACACAGCATTAAAAGGAACGCCTCAGCGGATGTGTGAATTGAACATCCTCAGGGCAGGAATTCACCTGACTCTTCTGTATGTTTTCCCATCCGTACAAACGCAACAGTGGCTGTGTCAACCTGTGTGAAAATTGCTTTCATTTCTGTCTCATGTTTTACACGGCATGTGAGTCAACACGTGGATGAACAAGATGTCATTTTAATCAATAACAGAAAACCACTTACAATACAAAAAACAATAAACTCCTGTCGGTCTTAAGAAAACTAAACTACAGATGTGTCTAAAAAACACAGCTGGAGTTCAAGCGACAGACGATTGACACTTGTTCTCACTTTGGGTGATTTATAATTCCCTCATGAATGCAAATAAAGCAAAAACCTCAGCCAGTCTGCTGCTCTCATATGATGGATGATCTCCTGAAGGAATTCCACAACCTTTTGCTTTTTTGAAACCCTTCACTGACACACAAAAACACACTTTCAACTCTTCCATTTCCTGCGCACAGGCCCAGAGGTGAGACAGATACGTTCACACATAGCTTTACAAGTTCCCACGATGGAGCAGAAAAGCGTTGGACTTTAGGGTCCGTGTTTGACGGGGATTTTTTAAAAACTCTCTGACAAAGGCAAAGACAAGGCGTGTTGAGAGTATTGTGTTTCTGTCCCGTCCACGTGACTCCAGGAATGGTGTGAAATAGTTTCACAACAACATGGCCTATTGTTTTGTTGACAATGTAGGAGTTTCTTTCTTTTTTGTTTTTTTGAGTTGTTGGTGGTGACAGAGAGGTGACAGTGCTGGATGATGGTGATACACCTCTGAATGGCTTTCCTTTGGGTAATGGTTGTAAGAAGAATGGGGAAAAAAGAAGATCCTTGAGTCAATTACACCTCAACTGGAAAGGTTCAACAGGTGAACAGTTTAGTTTACAGCTCAAATCAAAATAATTAAACAAAATATCAATTTACCACATATATTTCTATTTCCTTGAGCAAAGTGCTGATTCTTTCAAAAGCTCCTGTTGTGTTTGCTGACCGTGTCTGAACTCAATGTGAGAAGGAAATATGGTGAAAACTTCCTTAATGAGATGAATTAATACTATTATGTTGTTTCCAAATGTTCCCACTAACTCTTCACAGCCTTTGATTCACAGTTGATTCACAAATTTGGTTTATTTAGGTCCCATGTTCGTATAACATCTTTTTTCTGAGCACCAGTGTCTTTTTTCAATTCTTCTTAAGGAGGGAGAGTGTGTGCGGCAGCATGCGGCCACCTAGAGAAAAGTTGCTGTGCAGTGTCTTTTTTTTCTCCAAATGCTCCTCCTTTTTTGTTTGGCCGCTCTAAGTGCTTGGTTGAAAATCTCAAAACTTTTCCGAAAGGTGCTAGTGTCATCACTGTTGCTGTTTTTTTTAGTCAGCCAATCGTATATTTGATGATAGATGAATGGGACTCGTCACCCTGGTAACCAAGAAAACGGACGAAAAGTTTTTGCTTACTATGTCTGTCCATGTGTGAGACAGTAAGATCATAAAGGAGGCAGAAAAGCCCATTTGTGGAAGCAGATCGGCTGGAAGCTGAATGTTGCCAGTGAGTGTTTAGTTATTATCCTGCATGGTGTAAGCTTATTTTTAGCTGTGCAGTTAAAAGTTAGCTACCCAGCTAATGTCAGTCATAATATCAATCCCTCACACAGCATTTTTTCTCTCACCAGACATACATGTCACCCCAGTGCTCCCAGTGTCCTGCCAGCACTTTTCTGCCAAAAAAAAGGGCCTTAATATTAATATTAATATACTAATACTGATGGTTGTTCATTTCAACATTGATCACAAATTTTGTCCTTTTTTAAAATTTAATGTTTAGCAAAGACTGTACTGATCTAACAAGACTAACAGCTTTATTCCAGCAGGCAAGGCTGCGTCTCTTATGGCTGCACCATGTCAGCCAGAGTTGATCGCTGCCATTTTACATAATGCTTATGATTCCACCAGCAGCGGCTTGGTACGGTGGCCAACAAGTACAAACGTGCTGCATATACAGACAGGCGCTGCAAATACAGAAACGCGCTGCAAATAAGAAAACAAATGCAAAAAGAAAACGCTGCATATCCAGTCATACAACGGAAGTGCTCCAGGCCTCTAGGGGCAGTGCTGAGCTTCCACCTGAGATACAGACAACGGACGTATCAACGTGTGGAGCAGATGAGTGAATGAGAAGAAGAAAGTTACTGGTGGGAGAAAAATTGGAGTCGGCTGCACTTTCATAATACAGTAAAAGATGATGGCCACATGTGGAAAAAAGAAAGAAAGAAAGAAAGAAAAAGAAAAAAGAATACGTACTTTTTCATGTAGCCTCTCCCGACTCCAATTTTCTCTCAGGTGGAAGCTCAGCACTGCCCCTAGAGGCCTGGAGCACTTCCGTTGTATGACTGGATATGCGCGTTTTCTTTTTGCAGTTGTTTTCTTATTTGCAGCGCGTTTCTGTATTTGCAGCGTTTTCCTTTTGCATTTGTTTTCTTATTTGCAGCGCGTTTCTGTATTTGCAGCACGTTTCTGTTTATGCAGCGCGTTTCTGTATTTGCTGCGTTTTCCTTTTGCATTTGTTTTCCTATATGCAGCGCGTTTCTGTATTTGCAGCGCCTGTCTGGCAGCGCGTTTGTACTTGTCGGCCACCATAGCTTGGCACGTCCCAGAAGCATCTCTCTGCTTCAAATACACACTGATCTATCTTTGATGGATGCCGTGTCAAACTGCACAGAGCAAACTGAGCAAGAAGTCAGACACAGAAAAAGTATTTTTCAGAATGAAAGACCCCATGCAGACTTGCGATCATGAAGACAGACAGAAAAGAAACTATTTAATTATGTAACCTACTGATTCAGGGTAGAAGCAGAAAAAGCAAGGAGAGTGGACAATATCAACAAAATCTGAGTGGGTCAAAATAATCAGGCAGGTAAAAGACTCCGCTGCTGAATTGTAGAGTGGAGGTGGTGCATACGTGCTGTGCTGCTCAGTGTAATCAGCCGGTAATGGTCTATACAGTCATGCAGCGGCTCTGTGAGGCTGTAGCCCACTTAGACACCTAAATGCTAACATCAGCATGTTAACATGCTCACAATTACAAAGCAAACATGATGATATTTAGCAGATATAGTAATATGTATTACATTCACAAACTTAGTTTAAAGTTATGACTTAACATGCAATATTTGCTAATTAGCACTAAACAAAAACATACAGCTGAGACTGTAGCTTTGAAAGTATCTGATGATCTGATATAATAGATAAAAATGTTGAGCCAAACTGACCAACAGGCATTGTCATTCCTGCATGCTACTAGCATGGCTAAGATTTGAATGTGAAAAAAGGAAGTTCTGGAAATTGTAAAGTCATCAAAAAATATATTTTCACTAAAAGTTAACTAAATTATAAAAAAAATGTAATAAATCTAACCACATGTACTCTGGGACCATCTTTAACTTAATATAGTCCTGCGTGATTCATAAGACTTTCTGTGGTAGTTCAGTAAAGGAAGGTTCCTGCATGTCAAAAAGGAAGCTCATTCAGGCTCTTGCTTCAGGAAATCTAAAATGAAGGCGAGGATGTTGCTCCTGCTTGGTTCTCATCCTCATGATTTCTTCAAACATGTATCTCACCAATATTCAGTTTCATTATGTGTCGTTTTTATAATTACACTTAAATCGACTGCCCTGTGGCAGTGGCACTGGGCACCACAAGAGGGACGAATTCTTTATTTGATCCCAACTTACTCATCATATTATAATGCATTGTAAAGTACTGCCAAGTGCAATCACATAGCATCTGCTTCATACAAAAAAACACAAATATGATCATTGTTAAAAACAGCACCAACTGGTTGCCTTGTTGTGGCAACACAACGGAACAACGCAATCAGCAATATGATTAATATTCTGCAAACAGGAAATGTTTAATGGCAAACATCAAATGAAGAGAACATTAGTAAAAGACATGTTGCAAAAGTTCCTGATCAATTACCTACAGAGCTAAAACAAAACGTTTTATGTTGGTTTATATTTCTGTTGTTTTAATGATAAGGGATTATAGTTGACCCGTGAGGGTGCTGCATGATGTCATTTCTGCCTATGTCGAGCTGGATTCCCATGGCTGGAAGGCTGAAGGAAGCAAGAGTTCATTACATGACCTGTATGTGCATGTCTGCATGATTTCTATTAGAAGGCAAGTAGAAGTTTTAATCACTGTCAGCAAAAGGAAGCACGTTGTCGGGGATGAAGAGTAATAAGATCAGGGGAGAAGGCAAGAAAGGATGAGAGGATGAAGCAAAGAAAAAAAAAGGAAACACATGTTCAGTTATAAGGTACAAAAAAACATTTGATACAGGAGAGTGAGGACAGAAAATATTCTCTCTTCTAGATTTCATCTGTTCTTGGCAAGACTGTCACCAAGTCCTTATTGTCGGAGATAAACTGAAGCAACTCCTGCATATTCCTTCATCAACTGGATTTGGATTTGATATTAATTCATCCATTTGGTTCAGGAAAATAGACAACAATCTGATAAACTGGGAGACAATCATTCTGAGTTTTTATCAGTAACACAGGGTGTTCCACAGGGTTCCATTGCAGGTCCATCTTTACGAGGATGACACAGTCCTGTATTACGTCCACATTTAGGAGTCAAAAAAAGAGTGTTTCTTCAACTTTCAGCAAGATGCTATTAAAGACCTAAGACTTGTACTAAATACAAATAAAACAAAATTCAAGCTTTTTTTCATGAGCCAGAGCTACAATTTCTATTATGATATGACCTTACTTAGTGAGGCACAGTGGTTATTGGTCAGTCTGTTTATAGACTATTAGTCGCTGATATGATAAACATTTACATATTTTACTTCTTCATGTGTCAGACATTAATTCATGATGATCTGTGCATTAGTTAAGCAGTAATAAATGCATATTAGTGGATCAGTATTTTAAAGTGTGACCTGAATTTCCAGTGTTTTGTTGAAAAAAAAGGGTTGTTGAAGCAGTTTTCATGAACAGGAACGCATCCTCCTCAACTGTCGACCTTCTGGACCCTGTCTATACACTTCAGTGTATTTTATAAGATGATGTTGGGTGGTCTTCTCTCCAAAGAGTTGTGATACTCACCGGTATCTTTTTATCTATAAAGCCCTTACTGAACGATTACCATATTACCTTTCAGAATTAATTAAACACATTTGACACGCTCTGTTAGACCTGCTCTCCTGACTGGCTTTTGTCGATGTTTCACGAGTTATATCTGAGCACCTCCTCAAAATGAGTACACTTATACCTGCTGGATATTTTATAAATTTGATCTTAACCCCACCTAGTGATTGTCGAGTATAAATAAAGTTAAAACAAAAAATGGAAGGGGCATAAACAAAGATATAAGAAAGTAATAAAGAGAGAGAGAAAAGGTGAAAGATTACAAGCAGTTGAGTGTCTTCTTTGTATGAATGCGGACGATCTGAAATACTTTTTCATGGCTTCCTGAGTTACAGAAGCCCCGCTGCCTCACAATCTGAAACAGATTTGAGACTTAAAACAAGAGAAAAGCAGTGAGGTGCTGTGGATCATACTGTAGCAAGGACAAAAAAAACGGGAAAATAATTAAAAACCAAAGGTCAAAGAATAGTGCTCTGCAGAGGCTGATATGCTACATGCGGTCATGAGACGCACCCTGAGATGTCATTAATTTTACACACTCTAAAGATATTGCTGTGTACAATATTTCCTACCCAATATTTCCTTTGAGGTTTAATGTAACAATATATTTTTGCGGTTGTGGTTGAATTTTGCCAACATGCAATTTTGAAACAATCAAAAAGTTACAACTATTATTCTATTTATTTTCACATTGGAGCCATGTATAATGAACTGTACTTTTACAGTGTGTCTGTCTGAAAAATATGAATTCAGACTATTTTAATGAGGCTAATAAAAAGACCCTGCAACGTCTGGGTCAGAAATATCACAGTCTACATCTCAGACATATAAGAGAAAATCTAGTTATGGAATGTCTTACACAGTATTGTGGTTTACACATAACTTTGCTGTTCAGCTGCTCATATTTTAAGTTTGACGCTCTTGAAGTGCTGGAGAAACTTTTGACTCATATTTATTCAGTAAAGTACTTTAAGGAACGATGTCTTCAGATGGATTATTGACGGTAAAAACAAAGAGGACAAATTGCTGTCGCTGGTTTACCCATCTGCTTTAACTGTGTTAATATTGATTGAGTAAAAAATGAAAAGTGGGACAGTGACCTACCCTTGACCTTTGACCTTTCATCCCTCCAACACAAAGCTACACAAATCCATAGAATTTACTGCTGCAAAATCAATGATTTGAAAAGTGATAGCTGAACAAGAAGCTAATGGATGAGGGTGAAGATCTGTAGAGCTAAAAGATGTGCATAAGGCTGCACCAGTCGAGATTTTCTATTTTCTGAAGCAAAAAAAGTTTCCCACCCACCTGAATGAGACGATGCTAATTTGCCTCTTTTTAGACCAAGAGAATAATGGTTCTGTACAATGACACTGACAAAAGAAGTTCTACTTACGAGAAGAAAATTGTCAAAACTTTTGAAGTTGAACAGCAGGGACGGTGTCATTTATATGCATTCGGTGTTTTGCCTTGTCCCCTTCTTTTCGAGTAATTTGATATGAAGAATCACAGACTGGAGTAGTAAACAAGCTGTAAGATATCACTTTACATCATGCAGAAGTTGATCAACATTAAAGCTGAAGGCCATGCAAAATACATAAACAAAAAGACTAAACAAAACATAATTACACTGTGGGAATGGTCACTTTTGCATTTTCTTTGCTGGAAAAATATATAAAAATGTTGATGATGTGATTTTTAGTGGAAACTGTGCTAAAGAAGGTATCAACACAGTTTATTATCATTATACAACAAAGGGTTGCACAACAAAATAAGAGTTAAATTTCCTTCATGCTACACACATACATCATGTGTACAGATAATAAATTCAAATCAGAGTAGAACGGAATAAGATATATAAAACAAAATAAAACAATATATAGTTATTTACATATACACAAGTAGCTGTGCATGCTTTGAATTTGTGTCAGGTTGAATGTAAACAGCAGCAACAAGATGGTGATGACAACTTGATCAACATCCTCACATGAAAAGTTCAGCATCTGGAAAATGTTTTATATCAACTTCATCAACAACACTGACTGTCTGAGCATGAAGAGTCATCAAAGTAAAGTACAACCGTATGTTGAACAAGAATGTTCCTTTATATTTGGAGAATATGAATTATAATGGCATGTTGTTTACCTGTACCAACAGATTGCGGCTCCTGTGATTTGGATATTACACTTAGCCATATTTTTAAACAAACAAACAAAAAATGGTACCAAAAAGTCCCTTTCTACTAGCTGATCCCTGAAGGAAGCTCTTGTGAAAGCTTGTGTTTTGTGATGCAGCATATTTGTTTGTAGACCACAACAGTGTATTAGGACAATTGCAGGTTTAAAAAAAGAAAGAATAAATGTGGAATGGGGGAAAGGGTAATATGCCAAGAAAAATGCAGAATTCTTTGCCTTGGCGGAAAAAAAAAAACCCCAAAAACACTACTTTTTCCAAGTTTCTTTCTTGACTTGATTATCGCAGAGAATATTTATGTTTTTTTCTCATAAATTTACCACTCTAATCATAGAGAATTTTTTTCTTCTATATTTATGACTTCATCCCGGAAATTCTGAGTTTTTTCTCAGACTATCTCAGACTCCCCCTCACTTTTTATTTATTTATTTTTTCTTCAAAGGTCCTGATATGCTGCCGTGGTAGACACTGGTTTCATCTTACTAAATTTAGAGAGACCAGGCTCTTAAAAATATAGTGAATTACCGTTTGGCTGAATGATCTGTATCACCTTTTCACCTTCATGATAAAGGATCTCACTGAACGAGGAAGTGATGTGAGAGAAAAAATTGCGATGAGAAGAGGAGACACTTGTTTCCCTCCCAGAGTTCCCTGCTCTGGGTGATCAGGATAGAAACTCCCTCAGGCTTGTTTCTTCTTCTTTTTTCTCACTATAGAGGAGAAATAGAAGGGAGGGGCGAGAGAAGGAGGCCACAGGTGACCTTTTGGATTATCAGCTTGATGCCTGAGGGGAAAGAGTGAGAGAGGAAGAGAGAGGGAGGGAGGGAGGTAGGTTGGGGGAGGAGAGGTGGGGACGTGTTAAGGTAAAAGGTAAAGGTGTGAAAAAAGGAGCGATGTGTTCATTTCCTCTCTGGTCTGCTTGGTGGCTCCAGGCGGTGGATTTTCACCAAGGTCTCACCTTGTTGCACACCGCCCTGTCAGAGCAAAGTGTGTGAAAACTCCGCCCACAAGGAGAAGAGAGTGAAGAAGGCTCAGTGTGAACACTTCACTGAGGTACACAAAATCCTAGTGAGTGAAGAACAAATGAAGGAACAATCTGAAATTTAATGAACAACATCATTTTATTTCAGGAAGCACAAGTTCCTCATGTAGATAATAAGAAGGAAGTGACTGTTACTTTTATGCCACGTCCTAATTATAATTTGGTGCTACACAAATAAAATTTACTTGACTTGATTCAACAGGAACCTCATCAGAATGCACAGATACAGAAATTCATCATTACAAACTGATCTGACACACTGATCTGACCTGCACCAATATTACTGTATATAATAATGGATTATGTTTTCGTTTCCAACACTAAAATGAACCCTGAAACTCAATTAGACACGACAAAAAATCATTAAACTGCTCTGAAAAAAAAAAAAAGGAAATTTGAACATCTACATTTCCAACTTGGTGAAGTCCATCTGCTGATGAAGATCATGTGAAATGATCAAAAGCTTCAGTACACAAGATTTACAGGGATTTAGTAGCAGAACATGGCACAAATGGAAAATGAAATTTATGTAAAAAGTTTCCATTATTGTATAATCATCTGAAAATAATGTGTTTTTGTTACCTTAGAAGTTACCTAGCTCTTTATATCAGAGGGGCAGATCGTCTTCCAGGAGTCTGCCATGTTGCACCACCATGACTCTGCAGTTGCCCAGAACAGACAAACCAAACACTCGCTCAGGAACTTTTTGCATTTTTCACAAGCTTTGCACTCACTGTAGGTACATGCTTGGAAGGGCAGAGTGAGGCAACATGTTTGCAATCTGCATTCTCACTGCTAGATGCCACTAAATCCTACACATGGGTCCTTTAAGTCCCAGCTCTGACTTAAACCCTAAATTATTATTCCTACGTAGGTATAAATATACAGATATACGTTTCGGGATGTATATTAATTTGTGTATGTGTGTGAATGTGGTATTTTCTGCTTCTCATTTATAATCTTCTTTAAAAGGTGTGTTTATGTTCTTCATAGCAAACAATGCATAGAAAACACGGAGCTGTTTTTTACAAAAATTGAAAATGACAGTGAGACATATGTCTCTTTAACAGTTCTTCTCAGTTTATTCTATCATAATAACGTGTCACCCTCAAGGCTGTCAATACTGTTTACCTCTACATAGACTTAAGCTGCCTTTATTTTGTAAGACTTTATACATCCTGTACACACTTAAATAAGGATGTATCAAATGTTTTATGGTTGTAAACCAAACATCGGCTGAGGCCAGTTTGTCATCTGTGTCAGTTCAAAGTTTCAGTCCAGTGCGTCATTTTGTCATTTTGCAGACCACATGAAAACCAAAACCACACTAGTCAGTTAGATCCCACAGATTGTGTTGGGACACTAGTCAGTGACCATAATTTGAGCTCCAGTTGCAGAAAATCACTGTAATTTCAGAAATATACATGTATTACACAACCTGCAGATAAGACAAATGGAGGGTTTTCTCCTGACGGTTTTTGAGAGCAGCGCTTTCTTTGGATTTCTCATAAACTAGAAAGAAAGAGGAAGTTAACAGCTGACTTGGAGTGAAAGACAATAACACATATGGACTTATTTTATACAAAACCCTGAATTTTATGACTTGTAGACTTCCTCCCTCTGCACTTTATTTTTGCACCAACATTCCCTTGTGATTGTTGTGTTTTCTTTCCTTCCTCTCAGAAAGAAAACACAAGAGAAGAGGCCTTATTGGATCCATCCCTGTCCTGAGGACTGTGCTGCAGATCTACTGAGCACCGAGGTCCAACGTGTTTATGGTCATGTCTGTGAGCAGTCGACAGGCGCTGGAACACCGCACACAACCACACCTAATTAGAACAAGACTGTTTGACTTACTGCATTACCCTGTTATTACTCAGACTGGGTACTGAAGGACACAAGGCTTGGCTTTAATAACTCTGCACACAACTGAGGGAACATTTCAAGCAATCAAAGTCAGACGAGCAGCCATAGTCATGGTTTCCCCAATTGTCACTGCTGCTTTTGGACTACTGCGGGTCTAAAACAGTGTTTCACAAACATAGGGTTGGGACACAAATGGGTTGCAGACCCATTTTTATTGGGTTGCCAATTGGCTGAGTAAAACAAATACTGCATTTCTACAAATAGTGACAGGCAACATGGAATGAGAAACAAAAAGCAACTACCTGCAATGTCAAGTCCAACACAAGGGAGAGATCTTTAATACATTGTAAGAAAGAACCACCTCATTAATGGTTAAAAGTATCAACCACCACAACAATGACAATTAGGCTACCAACATAAACCACCATGTTCTGCAGAGAACATGGTGCAATGCTAAAATTAACATTTGCATTTTGGACGGAAAACAAACTTAGAAGAGGAAATGTGGTCCATCACTATAATATATTAGTATGAAGCAATGTTTTGAACACAAGCTCAACACTTCCTGTATACATTCCAGTTTAAAATCCCTAATAATGTTTCAGTGGATAGTGCAAGTTCATTATGAGGTAGTGAGAAACGATATACACCAAAATTAGTGCATATAGGCAGGTTTTTAAACCTGCTAAAAATAGGCGATGGACTCCTTTCCCATTGTTTGTTGTGTTCAGTTTATAAATGATGTTATGGCAATTCATGATGCATTTTGTACATCTGGATCCCAGGGAGACACCAGATTTGTCTTTTGGGTCTCGAGCTGAAAAGGTTTGGGAAACTCTGGTCAGAAAATATGATGGATTCATGGATGGACGGTTGAATGGTGGACAAATTAAAACACACACACATACTTTTAATCCAGATGGAGTGTATCAATTATTAATAATGCTCCCAAGATTCTATTGGCTCATCAATAATTCATCTCTCTGATCAAGAACAGATTTTGTATTGGCTGATTTAATTATCTGACAAGTAAAGAGGCTTTTAAAAGGCACTGTTCTTTCTATTAAGGTAATCACTTTATTGATAAACCACCAGGATGGAAAGTAAACCTATTGTCTTGGGACCACGACTGATGGATGCTGAGTGGTTTTTTAAACATTGTGACTGACCGTCCATCATAACCATCCCCCCTCTCTGGTTTTACAAAGTCTAGTCTTACCACCATCAAGTAGTTGTGAAGGAGAAGTAAAGCATGGCTTAATGATTCAGTCTATCCCATTTGTGAAAAAAAATAACATTCCTGGCGCACAATGGCATGCATAAAAAAACCTAGATGGAAGCCCAACAAAAATTCTGAAGTTTTAGTCATGTAATTCTCAACAGGCTTTCTAAATTTAACATTTAAAGTAGATTTAGACAGCTGAACCTCTTTAGCTGAGAGCGCAACAACCCAAATCGTATTTGTCACTGGCGCAATACTTCCCAACAGATCATTTTCTAAAACTGTCACCGAGTTGTGCTGCTCCAATCCATCTTTTCTTATCTCCCTTCCATCTCGCTGATCCAGAATTGGTTTTCATCCTGTGTTTTCACTCTTGTTATGTAGCGCTGGCCACACTGGCTACTGATCCAGTCCCTGCTAGGCTGAGATGGTGAAATCACACAATGATTTTGACAAGTATGAACAGTTTTGGGAGCGATGGAGGCACAGTGGAACAGCCGATATTAACCCCGACTCACTGGGCCCAGTGACAAAGCTTCAGAGAATCTGCGCAGCCTGTTTCAGACTGGAGGGTTGTGATAATGGGACTTTTGGGATCTATAAAAACTGACGGCTGCAGGGGTGTCTGCATGTCTCAATGTGTGAATCATGTTTTCTGCTTCTGAACGCAGCTTGAGCTCCACTGTACGGTTTGAGTTTGTGAGAAATGTCTCTGGTTGTCTCTGTCTTTATTGAAGTCTTCAGATGGTGTTAGGGAGCTCATGAACTCAGGATCCTATAGATGTTCTGTTGCCTGGTTTGAATTATTGGAAATGTTTTGCAGCAACTGTAAAATATTATCAGTTTTAGTGTTTTAATTAATACTAGTTTAGTATCAGCTTAGTCTGCTCATCTATACTTACAGCTTGTTTTTAAAAAGATTCATCATGACCTCAGCTTATTATAGCTTGAAAATTTGTTTACCAGCAATTTTATTTATCAGCTCTTGTTGTTTTGATCTTTAGGCTTTAGGCTATGTTTACATTCAATTAACAAAGCCCTCCAGCAACCTTACTGATCAATCCTTTCTAAGTCCTACCCCTTTTTGCTCTGTGCTCCAAAAACACATTTACCTAGCTGGCTAATCTAAGCCTACATAACGCTAACTAGCTCTATGTTAATAGTTAGCTAGCTATAGTTGCACCTGATAGTGAATGTTAGCAATACGCTAGCTAACTAGCTAGCTAAGTCAATCTACACCATTGTTGGTTAGCTGGTAAGTTGGTGTTTTGCTAGCATAAGGAGTGACTTTATGTTGTTTTACAGGTTTGTCAAAATTAATGTTTGCTGCGCATCAGGCTAGCTCAACTGTTACTGGAGCACAGGGGCGAGACTTAGAAAGGGTGAATTGTGACGGGAGAAAAGGAAGAAGTCAGGTCAGTTTATGGAAAGACAAAGTCCATGTAGGGAAAAAGCCGGGGTGGATTGAAACGCTGCACTTTAACACAAAAGGCCGCTGTTGTCATAGTCTTTTTCCAACCACAAGTCACTGATGTTTTATCAAACCATGACCATCATTGTCCCAGAATCTTAACCACATGTTCTTATAAAAACAATGATGACAACAGTCCCCTAACCTTAACGAAGTAGTAATTTTAACCCAAGCCACAATGTTTCCCCACCTTAACCACATACTTATTGTAAACTAAACCATCACCTTTCCCTAAACAAAGCCAAACCTTAAGCAGTGTTTTCACAGGGAGGCACAGACAAATGACTCATCAGGGAGTCACAACAGAATACTCTTATGTTGATTTAGTTCCAAGTTAAAAGGGGAGGGTGAGGTGAACGGTCTTCAGTTGGATTGCAATCCAAACTCACTGTTTGATGCCACTAAATCTTACACAGGTCCTTCAAGACTTATATTTACTATTGGGACAGATCTGCTTGAAAATCACAAGTATTTAAAGACTGACTAACATGTTGTTGTTTTTGGTCTTTTCACAGAATTTGTTGATGGTAAAAAAAATATTGAAGATCACCAGTCTTATCTGTAAAGTGTTGGACTGTTCAATCTAATTTTTAGGAACAGCAAGCATGGTTGCCTTTTGAGCCCAATCTTCATCTTTTACATGAGCAAAGCTCCATATGTTGAACCTCACGAAAGAATGCCTCTCTACTCTTTGTGATCTTTGCAGTTCAGATCAAGATGAAGCTCCAAACAGCTGCTGTTACACTTTCTCTCTGTGATGTAGCTGAGAAACCTGAGCTGTGCTATTGATCGGACGTCCACTACCAGGTTATTAGCTAGCAGCCTGATGTCTCCACGTTCACTTCATGACCCTCTCTTAAAAGACAGTGGGGGTGTGATGAATGATAGACAAATATATACCACATAAATCTTCCCTGTAGGATTTCAGCATTTAAACTCTCTGAGGAACTGTGTCTATTTTAAATACTTTCTTATTAATGACCATAATTCCTCACTATTTATTTCTTTTTCATGGTGTACATTTAATCATTATTACATAATTAATCCTACAAAGAATTCACACCAGAGTCCTTTACTAATATACGGCTGAGAAAGGTATGCTTTCTCACTGTCACTTTGAATGTTCAAACACATTGATGTGCCTTGCTTGAGACAAACCAGGCGAACTTGGATTTATTATTTCATACTTTAATGATTATCTGGCTCGCTGTATTCAACATAATTTTACTAGCCTGTCACTCCAGCCTGGAGACATGGCTGTTAAACTTGGCCTAATCCCGTCTGAGGAAGAGGGGGAAAAAAGGGAAAAGCAGAGCAATGAGAAGATAGGCATGGAGCAGGGGGGGGTGCTGAAGAAAAATATCGGAACGGCATTTTGCAAAAGCACCTCTTAAGTTAAGAAAACATAGGAGTTGAGGAGAAACAGCTGTGTGCGCTGAAGCCTGGCATCCCGAGGATGAAAACACAGGCCGTTAATAATAAAAATAATAAGCCTGCTGAGTTCCTAATAAAAGGACCCTGATGAGATAATTCAGTCAAGTGAAGGGGCCCCCGCTGCATCACAAGCTGCCCCTGTCACTACATCAACTCCACCACCACAGAAGAAGAGAAAAGGGAAGAAGTTGGCAGGGGCAGTGGGATGCTGCTGGCTTCCCTCTCTGGTGCCACACACCAGCTTTACCACAGAAGAAGAAAGTTGGCAGGATGACTGAGTCTCATTCCACACTCTTGGAAATAAGGGTTTCCAAGAAGGTTCTTCCTGAGGGGAAGAACCATTTGCTTCTGAGGAAAGTTTTGTTGAGGAAAGGGTTTGTCAAGGCTTTTGTGAGACTAATGGTTCTATTAAGAACCCTTTTCATCAAAAAAAAAAAACCAAAAAAAAAAAAAAGTCTTTTCAAGGGTTCAAGGGTTGTTGAAATACTTTAAAAAAAAACTTTTCCATCAAGGGTTTGTTCATTGAGGGTTATTTGTACCATGATATAAAAGGGTTCTCCGTAGAACCCTTGGATGGGTTATAGATAAAACCTTTGGAATATTGAAGGGTCCTTGGTAGAACCCCCTGAGTGTGTTCTAGATAAAACTTTTTGAATATTAAAGGGCAGTGGCGCAAAAAGTGGGTATGCACTATATGCGGCGCATAGGGGCGCTGTGCTAGAGGGGGCGCCAAAGCGATGGGGGGGAAATTATTTCGAGTCGGCATATTCTGTATTTAACAGCTGTTTGTGCATGTGTAAATGACATGATCAATAACAGAGGCACGGCAGTGATTAGGTGCCCCTCCGCTCCTTCACCTCCCCTCTTCTAAAGGAACTTGTTTGTGGTTATTTTGTTGTTCAGACAGTTATCAATTTTTTAACTAGATTAACTATCCAATAAGGATATCATTTAAAATTAAAATTTCATGTTTTTTATATGTGGTTTGACTGCTGTATTTTTAAACCTCCTCAACACAAAGTCATTCAGGTGTGAGGATGGAGAGAAAGAAGAGAAGAAGAGAGAGAAAGAATTGGGGGGGGGGGGCTATAATGTGCCTGCATACCCCTCAGAAAGTAGGTAGTTGCGCTCCTGTTAAAGGGTTCTTGGTAGAACCCCCTTGTTGGGTTGTAAATAAAACCCTTGGATTATGTGTTCTCAGTAGAACCTCTTGGGTGGGTTCTAGATTAAACATTTGTAATTTCAAAGGGTTCTCAGTATAATCTCCTTTGGTGGATTCTGGATGAAACCTTTTACATTAAAAACGTTCTCAGTAGAACCCCCTGGGTGGGTTTTTGATAAAACCTTTGAAATATTAAAGGGTTCTCGGTAAAGCCCCCTGGGTGTTTTCTGGATAAAACCTTTGGAATACTAAAGGGTTCTTGGTAGAATCCCCTGGTATTGGTTCTACATATAACCCTTTATATTAGGTCATAGGAATAACTCTCTCAAAGAGTTTAAAGTAAAACCTTTATAAAAGGTTCTACCAGAAACCAAAAAGGGTTCTGCTCTATGGACAAGCCATAGAACCCTTTATAGTTCTAGTTGGCACCTTTATTTCTCAGAGTGCCCAGTGCCACACGTGGGTATGGACTGCAGCATGTTAATGTTGGTTCAGGGCCAGCAGTCTGGACTGAATACTTCAGCATTTATGTGTGGGTTTATTTGTGTGTGTGTGTGTGGTTTGTGTGCGTGTTTGTGTTCCTAGATTGATGCAGAATGCCAGGGGAACCCCAAACCACCCAGTTTTTCATGCTGTCCTTTTCCTACCTTACTCTTTTTTTTTCACCATTTCTGTCATCTGTCTCTCTCTGCCTCCTTCTCTGTTTCGGCCATCTGGCTCCAGTGAACAGAGCTCTGACAGAAGCGCTCAGACAGCTCAGTCGTACTGGTCCATGTGGTGCTAAAGGGACTCCTTTTACTCCCCAAAATCTAACTGCAAAAACCTCAGTAACAGCTTTGCCAATAAATAGTTAGTGGCAGGTAATAAATAGCTGCAGATTTCTTATTCTTTCTTTATGAGTGAAGAGAAGAGTACAAAAAGTCTTAGATCATCAGAAACTGTCATCGAATTAAATATAAAAGGAAATGACAAGATGTTTGATTTGTCTTTTATGCCCTCGTGTTTTTGAGCCCTTGCATGTCCCTGGAGGAGTATTTGCTGTGGCATGAGTGGCATGCAGCCAAGTTTGCCTCCATATCTGCACTGATTTATGGGAACCCTGGGAGCAGGAATAAATGAGGGAGACGCGTATTAGAACATAAATCATCATCATCACAATAACTACGGCATCATAAAACAGCAGCCAAACCTTTGGTGGAGGCAGAAGGGAAATCCGTAAAAGACGACAGAAAAATGAGAACTGTGAGAAAAAGGAGAGAGACCAAAAGACCAGATATGGCCGGTAAACTAATACGGCCATGATTAGTCATGCTGGCGATGGCCTTTAGAAATTACCCAGCATGCCCTACTCACCACCTATTTGCTAGAGTTGAGAAGTATTTTTAAAAATTGTATTTAATCAAAACTAAAAGTCAAGTGTGTAATATTTACAGAGATTTATTAGCAGAATATGTTAGAAATGCAATATAATATTCATATGTCTGTGTTTTCATTAGTGTGTAATCACCTGAAAATAAGAATAATTGTGTATTTTGTTACCTAAAGTTGGCTTTACTATTGTTGTGTGAAACTCACACAATAGCTGATGAAACTTTGGTGAAACTAAGTTGCAGTTGAGTTGCACGGTGTAAGGTCCTCTGTAACATGCTTGAAACCAGCTGGAAAACTCTCAACTTTGTGCAGCTACTGTAGTTTCAGCAACAGCCAATCAAAACAATGAATGTGTCAGATGATAACAACAAACAACTGTGGATGCCGTCATTATTTCAACTGATTTTAACTGACATAACGAACAACACTATGAAAGAAAAAATGGAAAGAAGATGGTCTTTGGATGTTTGCTTTGAAGATGATCATAAAGTTCATGCAAGGGTGCTAATGCTGTCATAACTGCTGTCAACAAACAAATGTGAACGTTTACATTGCAGTCAGCCAGAAACGTTGTAGCAGTTTATATCTACAGATGGTGTTGGTCCTCTTTCATGGCGGCACCTTTTATCTGCAGAATGGACAAATCAAATACTGGCTGTACATACAGTTTTTCAAGTTTTGTGTGAGTTTTGTGTCCTCTGCAGATCAAGAGATTAAATCCTACACACTGGTCCTTTATGCTACATATATTTTCAAATATTTTGCCATTTATTATTGTGTGAAAACAGAACACTTTAAAACTTTAAAAGCTACAACAATATTGTGCAATAAAAATGGGTCAAATTATTATGTGTATATGAAACATATAGATAATTACCTGCAGCTTTTTTTTTTTTTTTTTGGTTTTCAGGCTAACTAGCTAAACAGTCACATATTTCTCTCAGGTGAGGGTAGAGAGCAAAACAGAGCAAAAGGCAGAAAAAAAATAAGACTTACTCTCACCAGGTAACCATAAACCATTCAAGTTTCTTGAATCTGCATTCAAATGACATGACTTTACACTTTCAAATTGTGTGTAGTGCATACGCCAGTCCTTCCCATATTAACTTCCGTGGAAAGCAGATCCATAGTGACCTTTGTTGGCAACCATAGTCAGGTGACCTTTGTCGCCATGGTAACAAAAATAAACAAGCGGTGAAACAGTTGCAGCTTGGTTAGATTTAGGCACCAAAATGGTTTAGGAAAAGATCATGGTTTGGGTCGAAATAATTATGTTAGTCACTTAATGTGCTGTAATTGAAGTGAGTCACGGCATACAAGTTATGCGACGCACATAACGTTACGTAACTTAAATAACGCTGACTTTTGGTTTCACAGGGGACATGAGCCCCAAACTCCGAGGTAAAAGTTTCTACCATCCTACCTCCACCCTACACAGACTTTCTCACTCATTCTACTACATCATTTTGTAACGTGAAGGATTGGTGTATCACTAAAATTCCAAATTGGATTTTAGCATATACTGCCCACAGTTTCAAAGACTAAAGTTATTTATTATTGATAACAACTTTGTTTGTCAAAGTTGGCTTGTAAAAATGTTGCCAAGGTTATAGCCAGAATCAGGTTACATTGATTGCGAGTATTGTTTCCAACATGTCGCTCTTTCTCTCCTCACGAACAAAAGCACAGTATGTGGATGTAATATCAGCCCGTTTCTCTCGTACACTACAAACTACAACTACCTACTCAAGTGTACCAAAACTCTTATATCAGACGGGTTATCCAGAACATTGTGAGCTCAAAGTGGGAACATTTGGATTTATTTTCAGCTTGAATATACAAGGCTCAGAACAGGGTGGATGGTTTGGCAGACTGAAACAGATAAACAGCAGCCAAAGTGAGTACAAAAGTCAGGCTTTAATTTATTTATTTTTAAAAAAATCCATTAATTCTGTTATGTAATGTTGAACCAAACCAAGATTGTGGGGTATCAGATGGAAGTTTTATCAATATTGGGGCATTCCAGATTTTTTTATTTATTGTTCCATTCAGTGTCTCACTGGTGTTTAGGTGAATTAGGTGAAGGTTTTTCAGACTTGAGACATCATCAACCACCTGACAAGCAAAGCTGCTCTAAATTCGAAGCACATTTTCAAACTATGGAAAAGAAAAATAGAATAAACATGCTGTAAGCTCACTATTTACTCATGCCCTTCCTGGTGTAGAACTGGAACTGATGTGGCAACAGTGGAGTTGAATGGCCAGTTCAGGCTCTGTCCTTGAGCTGTGCTTGTTTTGTTGTTGTGAAGACAGTACAGGGAGTTGGCCAAGGAGGAAGTGAATACAACATCCATCCACACACAAACTGTAGACTATACTGTATAAACCAACACACCAAAACATACACGCTGTTCTCAGGTATCTGTTTCATGATGTAGTGGCCACTGCCCAGCTGGTTTGTAACAACTTAGAAAGGGGTGGGCCACCGGGGGGGAGGAGGTGTTAGTTAGTTAACTCTGTTTACAGTTCCTCTGGGCAAATGCTGTGACTGGGAAAGAAACATGATTTCTTACACAGGTAATTTAGGCTGAATTTTTAATGGTAATTGACTCTTCACTGAGCACCACCCCCTTGGTTACTGTTGCTATGCCTGTCAAGCATTCTGTTTTAGCTTTGGTTTACAAAGATATAGAAGATTTAACAGTTGAAATTTTTAGTAACTAACATGTTTGTGTACCATATTGTGCAATGTTACCAATAATTTACTGAAGTAAATCAAGATTAAAATTTCTAACATGCGACCATTGGTTTTACTAGCTAAAACAAAAACTGTTGCTTGCACATTTTATCAACTGTAGCTAGCGAGCTAGCTCACTAAGCTAACTTTGGCTCCATGAGTTGGTATAAAATGTTGCCTTTGGCTGACTTTTTCCAGCTCACTTGTATTAAAATGAGAACCCTATAACTGGTGTCTTAAGTATGCACTTTATGGCCACGTACTTGGTTTGCCTGCCATTGGTTTTAGATGGTGAGGCAGCATCTGTTATCTGCATTTTTGAAGTCCTCTGTCGCAACAGGACATAACAAAAACTGCTGAGCTAACAACCTACACGCTGAAAATGGCAAATTAGTAACTTGGTCACTACTGGTGCTAACATAAACAAGGTAGCAGCTGTTGAATGCATCTCTGTGCAAAGACGAGAAAAATGTTAAACTTTCATCCCTGCTCTCTCCCTGGTCGACAGTAAGCTAGTTAGTTGGACATGCTAAAGATTGCAGCTTAAGAGAGCACACTGTTGAATCAGTTCCTCACAATTTTGCTATTGTGTTTTGGAAAGGCCCCTCCAAACTCTTTTAAATATAAATTATGCACACTGCTTTGGCACATGGACAAATCCAAAGCTTGTCAGATCTGAGACCTGCTGTCTTATTGTTGTAGATGATTGTTGGATGCCGATTGTTTGAACGGTCAATTTTGCATGATTCATCATATCATACTGCAGCTGTGTGTAATATAACAATCCCTTCCAAAGTTTATTGTTTATCAAACTTGTTAACCTGTAGCCTAAATGTTATTTTCAGATGAAGGAGCAGCTATCATTTCACATTAGTGCAACACATATTTCTCCACAGGCTCAATACATTATGATCATGTGGTGTTGTTTCAGGGTATAAAAACATATCCTCAAGCTCTGTGTGTTTCGTCTGATAGCCTGACCACAATGTGTGATGTAAGCGTTTGGAGAGCTTAGACTGGAAACCTGCCTTTCCGTCCTCCCCCTTTTTGCTCCTTCATCCCCTTTTCCCCTTCCTCATAACGGTTCATGTGTTGCTGATTACCCCCAAGTCCAGGTCTGGACCCAGAGCTTCCACCTTCTCCGCTCATATGGTTTGAAGCAGCCGGCTCCGTCTCTGGAAATCCCCCAACCGACTCCCACCTTGAAACACCCTGCACCCACATGTGTGTGCACAGGTACGTGAAGGCAAACGCATATCCAATCCCAAATGTTAACCCGTGCATACAGGTACTGTATATGTAAACATACACACATATACCTGTACACACACACACACACACACACACACACGTGCACACACACACGTCTTCCCCTGCCTCCCTTCCCTGGGGTCTCTTTGATTGACAGTGCCCGCTCCTGCAAGGGATTATGGTGGAGAACGGGGGGTGGAGGTCCCGGGGAGGGGTGAAGGGGTTTGAGGCCGGGGCGAGGGAGAGTGAGAAAGAGGGCTGGGGATTAGGCCCACTGAGCTTCATTAACCTGAATGTTTACACAAGCTGATCTCTCGCAATGAGACCTTTTCCTTCCCACAAGTGTCCCCTTCAAGAATCTGCTGCCCCTTCCTCCATCCCTTCAATCCCAGTGAAGCAGTGAAGCACCGTCCACAGCCAACAAGTCAGGCATGCAGCCTAGCCGATGAGAGCCAGGATTAATTATAAGGGAAGTAATCTTCATCACTAGACTCATATTTTGAGTTTCTATAAGCACATTTATTAAATTCAGCTGAATTTTGGATTAAATTACTAAGTAATTCAAATTGAAAATTTAGGGTAATATTTTTTTTCTGACAGTTTCCATACAGTTTTACTCAGAATGGTGGGGTTTCTGAAAATGTTATGGTTGTTCGGCCATGCACAGAAAAACAAAGTCTGGAAATGATAGAGAAATAGGCTGGAGGAAGCCAATCTGCTTGTATTTTAAATGGCCCCCATCAGCCTGTTTCCTTTTCCAAGGCCAACACCAGTAATACACTGTATGCAACATTCATTTTAATGGTGAGTAAAAATATCTGAAGGGCACATGTGACCTGTGGAGATCTGCTACTTAATAATGTTAAATTAGTGTAAAATGAAGCTATTATTTTTACAAACCTATTATTCATGATTATGCCTGTTGCACAAAACTAAACTGGGGTAATGGCCTGGTAATGAAAAGAGATGTGGATTCAAGTCACGTGATTTGGACTCAAGTCAGACACAAGTTACAAATTTGATTACTCTAAACTCAAACTGACAAAATCAAGAAAGACTGGAAACTCAACTTGGACTTCTACGTGACTGGAAAATTCTTGATAGCTTCCCCCAAGCCCAAAGACTAAAAACTTATCTTATTTCAGCACTATTGGTTTTAAACTGGTTTAAAGCCACTGGAAACATGGTTTTAGTGCATATATGATATTAATGTTAACTTCTTCATTAAGCATCCACAAATATCTGAAAATAAACTTTCATAACTATTAGGAAACCTAGTTCAAAAAACAGCACGTTTTGCCGTTCGGACCATTTCTCAAGATGATGTGGGTGTGACAGATTGACGTTTGATTGACATCTCCCTCAGGAGTCCCAGCATGGAAGCTAATTAATGTACTGCTGTTGGACTGCTGTGTGCAGGCAACAGCAAAACATGGTTTAGCTGCCTAATTAAAGGACGACCAAACAAAATCAGCATCGTGAACGTTATACTTAGAACATGTTTGCGGCTTTACTTTGTCATCAGACAGCGCTTTCCAACAGGGAACTGAAGCCACTGTTCGTGCTGTCTTCACAGCCACCAGACTGCATTTTACCCCACATTACATGGGAGTTGCAGGACTACCGCTACCTCAGTCTGTTAGTTTGTTTGCGTTATTGTGTGACTTTGGTGTTTTAACATGTTTGTTTGGGTCTGAACTAATGTTACTCGCTGTGGTTTGAGGCAGCGGTAGACCAGCAACTCCCGTATCCTGCAAGGGAAGATTACTGTTTTTTTTCAATGGAGTTTTGTGGCTGTGAAGAGAGCACAGATGGTAGCTTCAATTCCCCATCAGTAAAGTCTATCTCACAGTAAAGTAAAGTGAGGAAAATATTCTACATATAGTGTACACTTAAACCGATATGGATTTCAGGCAGGTAAAATCACTGTTTGTGTTAAAGGAGGGATATAACGGCTTCACTGTTGTTTAATTGTCTCAGATTCAGAGAGCAGCTACAGCAGCAGGAGCAGAGAAGTTTTGTTGCACTGACATAGCAACTGATATGGATTTCTTATGATTAGTTCATGGAATTAAGCTGATTTCTAATATATATTTTTATGCTTACTATTATGCCCATGACACCCTAAATTACATGGTTAGAAGACTATTGTGATTTGGGTTTCCAGAGGCTTTAAGTCCTATTTATCAGATCAAGCTCACTTTATTCATGTTAACAAAGAATCCTCTATGCACGCCAAATTTTCAAGGTCTGTGCTTGGACCAATTCTATATTTGGTTCATGTAGGCAAAATTATTAGGAAACACTCCGCTTTCATTGTTATGCAGAAGATATCAAATTATATATATCAATCAAGCAAGAAGAAACTAATCAGTTAGCTAGACTTCAAGCATGTCTTAAAGACATAAAAACTTGGATGACATGCTATTTTCAGCCTTGAATTCAATTTGTAAAACATGTGGATCAAAACTTTTAGTTAGTTGGACATGCTAATGATGACATTTGAAGTTGCACAAAGAGCGGTAAAATTAACACAGTGAGTGAGCTATTTGCTTAGCTAACATTAGCTTAACAGCAAAGTAACTTTGTAAACCAACGATCTGAAAACTCACTCTGTTACATTATCACTTTTTCAGGGCTTGAAACTCAACATTTAGGACTTGTGACTTGACCTGTCTAGTCTTGACTTGATTGCTGGAATTTGACTTGGGACTTGCCTGTTTTGACTTGGGACTTGACCTGCAACTTGACTGCAAAGACTTGAGACTTACTTGTGATTTGCAAAAAAAAAAAAAAAAAAAAAAAAAGAAATAAATTGGCCCACCTCTGGTAATGAATCTGTATTAAATCCTCGCATATGTTTCTAAAATTAAGGCCTTAACTAAATTAGCACTTTAAGTCATTGTTGTGATTGGCTACCGCAAAGAGAGGAGGGCAGAAAATTTGTAAATTTCAGATTTTGTTGGATCCCCTGGCCTATGTGGTTTCCATAATGAATGACTCTTAGGAGTTCAACTAAGCAGAGAACATTTGACACTTTTGACAAAGCAGTTCCTGTTTTTCCAGAGCAGAAAAAAAATCACAGCTAATTCTATAATGCATTACAACATAATGTAGTGCAAAGGTACAAAGGGGGTAAAGAGCCAGTAAATTAGTGCCAATCAAAAGGCAGACTTCAAACATACCAACTTGTGCTTTTGTTGCTACTCTCCAAGGACCCATTGAGCGTCCAGAGTTGTGCCTGAGCTCTAAGGACAACACTGGGGGCTATTTGCTTCTCAGATTAAAGGAGTTGAGTAAGATAGCCAGCTGAAAGCAGCGGCAGTAGGAAGACGAGCTCCAGAGGTTTCCCCCCTGAAGAGCAGTTAGCAGAAAAGGACTGCCTGTATTGTTTAGCATCTCCGGGAAAGGGTGTTTTCTCTCAGCACTGAGGTGGAAAAGTAAATTAGCGTTCACTCTGTGCCTGGCTGCTGAGAATGGTGTGTCGACAGCCACGAGACTGCTCCCTTCAAAGGGCTGTAACTAAAGGGACATGGCTCGTGCTAAAGTAAACAGAAAGAAGTCTAGAGCTCTTACTTAGACAGGCAGGCTGTGGCATGTATTTCAAAATTGCCATCACATCAAATGGGCAGGCAGATCAACTGGAAGTTATTCTGTGAGAGGCATTGCTTCTTTGGCGGCATCTGACATGTGGGTCTAATTTTTCACCTTGAATGATTGTGAATGCTGTAGAGGGTCAAAATAGGTCCACGACTGCTTGACAAGATGCTGATTCTAGAGACAGAAAAGAAGGGAAAGGGAGGAAAAAGCACAAGAGAAAAGACAGAAAGACAGACAGAGGGCCGACAAGAGGAGTGCCAAATCACGACTGCTGAGGACCAGCCGTCTACACAACCTCAGACAGGAAAGGGAATGTAGGGGGAAGAGAAGGGGAGAATGAGCGATTGGAGAAAGGGGTACAGTGAGGAAAAGAGAGAAATAGTTTTTGAGGAGACATCTGGCTTTGATTAAGAGGGGCAGTGTGGACAAGCCAGTCCTTTGCTGCTTGTTTTGACTGGGCTTTTCAGGGGGAAGTTGATGTTGTTTGTTTTTGAATAGCAAGTGGCTTGTTAATTGACAAGCAGGAGCCACGGACACAATGACTGGGCAGCGATTAGGCATTTTGGTAGATGTGTTTATAGATATGTGTATATATGTGCAGTCTTACACATGCAAGTACAGTATTTTTGGAAATATGTGATGACTGCGGGGGAGGATGGAATATATACAAAGCATAGATTTTTCCTCAAAATGCCAAATCTTTCTCCAGTGTTGGCTCTTTGATGCAAGGACATACTATTTTCTCTTTCGCTCCTGGAAGCTCAAAAAAAAAACAAAAAAAAACAATGGAATTTTGAGAGTCCAATGAAGAATAGAAACTAAAGCCTGTCCTCACTTGAATAATGTACATGTTGGTTGCTAGAAGCAGCTTATTCTGACGTTGATTGTTAGGCAGCGACCCCTAGTGGACGTAGTAAGTGTGACAGGAGAAGTTTAAAGAGTGAGAAAGTCTGCATTCAGAGGAGGTGGGGTGGAGGGACAGTTCAGTCAAACAGGACTTTCACCCAGGAGAACAGGGTTTGAGTCCTGTGTAAAACAGAAAGTAAACAAAAAGTCATTTAAAGTTTGGAGTAACTTAAAATTTCATCACGGTTTTGACATCTGTTGTGTCACTTCTGTTGCATGTGTGGGGTCATTCCCATCATGTGACATATGTAACATAGTTATTTTAACCTATTTTAACTTGTAAGTTGTAACATTTAACTTTTCAGTTATTTTAACTTTTAAGTTTTTTTTTTAACTTGAACTAACTTTCACCTAGGAGACCTAGGAGTTTTGAGTAACTTAAAATTTTGTTATGGATGTGATGTCCATTTTGTCACTTCTGTCATATGACATAGGTAACATCGCTGCTTGTATTCTCCATATATGTCATTTTGGCAGTAACTGACAATTGACTATTATTATTATTATACTAGGTAAGAGGATGTGCTTGAAACTAAACTAGACTAACACTATAGAGGAACAGGAAAGAACAGAGCTGAAGGGAATAAAACAAATCAGGAAAAAAACAAAAAGGAACAAACAAATAAGTACAGGACTTTCACCCAGGGGAGTGGGGTTTGGGTACTGAGTAAAACAAAAACAAAAAAACAAAAAAAGGAAGGACAAGATTAGAGTAAAACACAATAGAATTATACTAAAAACCCTTGTTTTAACGACTCCAAAACATCTGTCTTTCTGGAGAGAAATCGAAAATGTCTGTGGTGTTGGTTGACTTTGAAAAAGGATCGTTGTTCCAATCTCAAGACAGAGAGCAAAACATTTCAAACGCCCATACAGCGAAACTGGGACTCAGACCTCCTTTCTGTTACTTCTTCGCAGACATATTGAGTGTGAGAGGAACCTCATGGCACAGCGTCCTGCACCGCTGAATATGAATAAACCATCAAGTGCAGAGACTCAAGCCAAGCCAAACTCAGCACGCAGGCATCACAGCAGAACAGGGCAGGAGGCCCTGGAGCTCTTACTGGCAAGCACAAACGAACTCCACAGACGAACCCCTCCTCCCTCACCATAAAGCCCTGTTCCCAAAGTCAATTGCCCATCAAAAAAAGATAATGGCTTGAAAAAAAATCCTGATTTTCAATTATCGTTAGGGTGAGAAGACATGCATCCAGAATACTGCAGGTCAGAGGGAACAGGAATCCGAGGGAACACTGGTGCAGGCTGATGGGGTTCTGAAGAGTTTCAGAGGTGAAACTGGAGACCTGGAGTCAGGCTGCTTGTTCTCTGAGGGCTCTGAGGTTGTGATGATGATTGGAAGTGATGTCTGTTTGGTAGCTGCTGCTTCTGCTTCAAGGGCAGCTGCATAAATGTCAGAGGGGTTTGAACCTTGGTCTCTGGCACCGTTAGGCAGGCTTAAACCGAAAAGTGTGTGAGGATCAAAGAATGATTAAGAGTGGCGTTTATTAGCCAATGCTGTCTTAAGGGCAACAAGGTAAGACTGCTACTTTAACAGTGCATTAGATCAAGATGGACTGGCTGGGATGGGATGAAACTCCAACGTTTCTTTTAAATTCTGACGAAGTGGACTCAAGTACTTTTTCAAAACTACAACATTAACTGAATTTAAAATTTGGAAGGGTGTTATAACAAAATGCCTCATCTATTTGAATAAAATACTTTAAAAATTCATTCATTCTGCTGATATTTCAGATACATTGCAGATTAGCCTGCCAGATGATCTTAAATATTAGCCTTTTGCTTGAGCATAAACTTAATGGAGTAGTGTGTAGGACTTAGTGGCATCTATTGGTGAGCTTGCAGATCGCAAACATCTCACTTCACCCTCCCCTTCCAAATGTGTTCAATCCAGCACACTGCATGACTTTGCAAAGTATACAACAATTGTAGAGCAGTCATTCATTTTCAGACCAGAATACAGTTCTCTGGTAAAAAAAACAAAAAACAAAAAAACAGAATACATACTGTAGTCCTATTTAAAGATTTTGAACATTAAAACATTAAACATTAAAATATTATCAGTCAGCAGCCTCAGTACAAAATAATCTGTATCAGACCTATATCTTAAATTAATATTGGTGGAAATCTAATGCAAAGGCACTGCCAAGGCTTTTGATTTGTAAATGATCTGTAAGGAGGGGATAACTTCACCTTCTTCCTCAGTATTTTCCACTGTAGTTCATGTTGTGTGGTGATTCCAGCATTACTACACAGGAGTGGAAATTTATGGAAAGTTATGAATATTTTTGAATCAAAAAGAGGTAAACTATATCATTGTTCAGTTCCAAAAAATATTACTGTTTTGTGCATTTGTTGTAATGACAGAGGACTTAATGTGGAAAAACTGAGACATTGTTGATATTGTACTTATTATTTCTTAAGACGCCTCAGGCTGTTCATCATTTGTTTTGTAAATGGATGGTTCACTGATAGTGAATGTCCTCCGAATGTACTTTTACGTCTTTACACTAAGAAAGGGAATAATTTGGAGTTGTTGTTAAATAGAAGTTATTACGCACTGGTTTTACTGGTTCTGCCCACTTGAGATCAAATTGGGCTTTATGTGACCCATGAACTAAAGTGAGTTTGACACACCTGGTGAACCTACAGTGCACAAAACTCACTAAAACACAAAAGGCCGTATGCAGAACCATTGGTTTTGTCACTTCTGGGCTACTGTAGAAACATGGCAGCGCAACATGGCGGGCCTCTGTGGGAAAGCACCTGTGCCTTCTGTAGATATAAAGGTTTGATTCTAAGGTAATGAAAACTGAAGAATCCTTATTTTCAGGCGATTACACCTATGGAAACATATGAATATTATATTCCATTTCTGACATATTCTGCCAATAAATCTCTGTGGCTCTTACACACTGGGCCATTAAGATAACTCACATTGCTGTCACATTTTATAGATGTTAATTTGTATTTAAATTTTAATTCATTATAATGTGTTAATACAGAGACTATTACACAGGATACCTTTACTTTATAACTTTTACTCAACCCACTAGAAACTGAGTTTGAAATTGAAAAGAAGGTTTATTAAAATATGACATGATTCAGTTTTCAATTTTTTTCCTTAAAGTCTTAAATTAATTCTGACATAGTCTTTCTTGTATTAAATGTTTTATAGCAGTACTTTGCATACTGACATGTACTAACTCTAATGTAAATTCTATCATAGCTTACTTTAACACCAGATTGGAATATTTAACACCTAATGCAGTTGACAAACTTGTTATCAATGCTGTGTTTAATTGGCTTAGAGGTTTTGAGCCTGTGGCCAACGTCACACCTTGGCAGCAGCAGCAGTGCAGTGTGTCAGGGGATCAGTGAAACTTTATCCAGTGGACGGGAAACCGGCTGGGGAGTAGAAAACAGGAGCGACTCGAGGATGTTCTCTCTGCTTACCAAACAGAAACTCAAGAGGATCTGTTCCATGGGTGAGGAGGAAGGTGTTAAAGAAAGTATCAATATCCTGGAACTTCTCCCGTATCGTCAGGGCCTTCTGTTGTGTTTGTGGTTGTGTGTGTGTGTGTGCAAGAGCGGGAGATTTCCTGGTCTTAGAAAAATATTTTACACTGCCCATCATAGCCAGGACAAAAAAGAGCTTGCTTTTATTTTTACAGTATGACCACTAATGGTGATCTTTTGCCAAGTTAACACACCAGTGGGGGAGAGAATAAAGGGAAAATAAATCTATATTTTTATTGTTATGTCTGATGACTGGGAGGTCTAAAAAATTAAATTTCCTATTGATATTAACAAGAGAAATAGGCAGCAATAGGGTCAACAGTTATTGTTTGATTTTCCACCCTGATGTATTACTTTAAAACTGTAAAAAATCATACAGGGATTTAGTGGAATCAGCTAATCTTTTCTCAATAACTTAACATAAAGTTTTATATACTCAGGTTAATTAAAGTTAAGTTTTTTTTTATTTTCTAAACACTTCAGAACTTAGAGACATGAGTTCCTCTAACTTAAAGCCTTTTAACTTGAAATGATGAGTTGAATGAATGTACTGTACAGAGTTTAATCAACTCATTAACAGGCTTGGGGAGTAATGGATTACATGTAACAGGATTACAAAATTAGGATACAAAAGAAAGGCAAATTATTAGCAGGATTACAACTGTAAAATATATTTAAATTAAAGAAGAGTATACTACCATGTACAGTGCCACTAATGTTACACAGACCAACCGCTACACAGATGTACGTTTAAATGTGCGTATTAATCTTAACATGTATTCATGCATAACAAAGGACAGAATAGCTGGATAAACATTTCATAAACCTACAATGAACATAAAACCTTATATAAGGCTAAAGAAATTCACCGTATTGGTACTGAAGTAATCCAAAAGTATCAGAAAGTAATCGAGTGATATTTGAGGGTTACTGACTTTTCTTTACAGGTAATTAGAAATTGCATCAGAATACATTTTTAAAGTAATCATCCCAAATGAGCTCATTAAATTAAGTTTCTAAAAAATTTATCAGGAGACTTCCCAGCATGCATTGTTTTAGAGATTCCTGAGACCCATCTTTTTATAGTTTGAAGAAAACATACTGTGTATGATGAAGAACTGACTCTTCAAACTGGGAAAATGTGAAAGGAAATGAAATTTGTTTGTAATGTCCGTCGGTGTGGCTGAACAGTCGTTGGTTCAGCTTAATATCTTAAGCTCATTGAACATGTTTTTCAAGTCCAACTGAATCAATATCAAGTTTATTTGACAAAAAAAAAATGCTTGGAATCATTACAAATTTATATCAACCCATCTTTTCAAATTCACTCAACTTAAAATTTTAAGGCAGCCTAGACATTAACTTCTTAAAATTAAAACTTCAATTTTTACAGTGCATCCCATCCAGCACTTTCAAATATAAATCCACTGTAAATGTAAAGACAACTTGACATTCAATATGCTAATAGAGGTGAATTAGACCTGCCAAGAATAATAACAGTGATTATTATAACACTGTGAGTCAAAAGGTAACAACGTCAGCAAAACACACCACAAGAACAAAAGTCTTCTTATTGCAACATGAGACCATAAAGCCATGTAAAGTTTTCATTACCGTCTTCACTGTAATCTTACTGTCAGGCCGACCTTTTCTTCTACAGGTTTCTGGAGGATCTTCATTATCCAGATAATTAGCCAATCAGTGTTGGAGCACTAAAACAGGCAACCGCAGGTGAGACCTGTGGCTGTCTGTCATTATCTCATCAACCCATCAATCACACGCTGGCGCCGCCCTGAGGGCAGCATTTGCCAATAGGCACACAGGTGAACCCTTAAATCAGCTTTAATTTGGCTGCTGAGTAACAAGCGTGGTTGAAAGGTGTGGGAAAGTGAGACTGGTGTCGGTGAACTTTATGGGGCTCTGACAGACTCCCCGCCAACAGTGGAGGTTGGGTTAGTGATAATAGTCTCTCTATCATCACTCGTTAACTTGCCTTTCAAGAAACTAAATAAATACAATCGAGTATCAGGGCCAAGTTAAGGAGAAAAAATGATGTTGCCTTTTTGAGAATAAATTTGACATGTTGCGAATAAAGACTAAATTTTATGAATAAAGACGAACTTTCAGTAGTCCCAAAGAAAGCATAAATCAGAGAAGGAGCTTTTTTGCATTTTGAGAATAGAGTCCAAATTTTGAGAATAAAGTCAAAATACCACTTTGACTTTATTCTCGGAATAGTATTTCAACTTAATCCTCCATATTTTGACTTTACTCTTGACATTTTGACTTTATCCTCAACATTTTTATGTTATTTGTGGCATTTTTACTTTATTATTGAAAAGGTATTTCAACTTTATTCTCAACATTTTGACTTAACCTCAACATTTAAACCTTATTCACAAATGGTATTTAAACTTTATTCTCGAAATTTTGGCTTTATTTTCGACATTTTAGCATTATTCAACATTTCAACTTCATTTTTGACATTTCCACTTTATTCTTAGCATTTTAGTGCTACTCTCAATATTTCAATGTTATTCTCAACACATCAACATTATTCTCAACATTTTGACTTTATTCTCAAAATGCAAAATTAAAATAAATCTTCCTCCTCTCATTTTATTCTGTTATGCCTGGTCCCAATACCCCTCCATAAAACAAAGGCTTTACCCTACAAGGACATTATAAATTTCTAACTCCCATTCCAAATAGTTCCACTACTCTCTCTTTCTCTAATGAATTGCCCCAGACATTAAGAATAGTATTATACGTCATACATAAATTTTTGATCCTTGCCTTATGCATTATTACACAAAAAAAATTCGCCAAGTGCAAGGCAGCAAATGTAGTTAATCAAATACAGACAGCAGCATATGATGCATCAATAAATCATAAATAACATTTTTTGATATTGTGCGCTGACTGCATGTCTGTCAGTGCACCATGAGGATTTTATTTGATCTTATTGTGGCTCACTTGTCAAACAAGGTGATTTTGAATCTGCTATATATTTTGCACATTTCAGTCTCATACACTGGCAGTTTCTTTTAAACAATATTTTGGCCTTCAGCCTATAGGCTATTAACCAATAGCTCTCGCAGACAAGCAGCACCCACCCAGCACAGGAGCCCAATCTCCTTGGCTCTCTGGCCATGGTTACTTCTCTCAACTCAACACTACAAATTTATTGACAGCTTTTAAAAAATATTTACTGCCCCACTTCCTCTCCCAGCGGGCACCTCGCCTGTAATCTCCCTACCCGTTTATTAGATCATTTGTCAAAGCCTTGAGCTTTTCTTCTCTCCCTTTTCTTTTTTCATCATCCCCTCCTTTCACTTTCTGGAAGGAGTGGTGTGTATGTACTGTATGTGCATGTGTGTGTATGAGAGAGATAGAGATGGAGAGAGAGAGAGAATAAAGGGTGAGACAGGGAGTGTAACGGGCCTTGGAGATTAACTCCTTCCATGCCTTCCTTTTCCTTTTTAAAACAGAATTTACAGCTGATTAGCCTCCACTGTAAAGACAGGCCCCAGTTCCCAGAAGGAACGCTGCTAAACATTTATGCAAGGCCAGACGTAAAGACCCTTATTAAAAACATGTGTTCTTCCAAAGACCCCTCAGAGAGATGGAATAAAAACGCTGCAGACTGAGAGCTCATTTTCAGCACATCATTGGAGAAATTTGTGTTGTCCTAAACTGGACACATGGACATGCCAAAAATGACACATCCTACATTTTTTGGAGCATAAAAACATTAGTACTCATAAAAAAAATGAGAGATGTAGCTCAGGACACCAAGTCTTTTAAAATTAAAGGAACAGTTCAGCATTTTGGGAATTACCCTTATTCAGTAATAGTGAGAGTTCTCATAGACGAAACTGGAGCCAGCATGTTTGCTTTGCAAAAACACTGGAAGCAAGGGGAATCACCTGGCCCTGTTTGACGGAAATAAAATACACCTACAAGCACTTCTAAAAGTCAATCAATCAACACATAATATTTCGCTTCTTTAATCCTTACAAAAACAAAAGAATAGAAACAACAAGCTGGTGTAATGGGGTGTTATGTGCTAGACTATTTCTTGGCCAGTCGCAATAACTTCCTGATATCTTGCTGGTTGCCAGGCAACTTCATGACAAGATTTCAGGAGGTTATTGCTCTTAGCCAAAAAACAAAAAACAAAAAAAACCTTAAGCACTTATCCCCCCCGTAAAGCCACAACATGTCATTTTAACACTCTAGCTTCTGTGCAGATCAAACAAACAAGATACAGTGGGTCACATGGTGAGCTTTAGAGGTGCAGGAAGGTGTTTTTGTTACCTTTACACCGAGCCAGGCTAGCTGTCTGCTTGTTCACAGTCTTTACGCTAAGCTAAGCGGCTGCCTGTTTGTAGCCAACAGAGGTGTTCACTCGAGTCACATGAGTTGGAGAGACTTGATTCATAAATATGATGCATCCAATCACATTGCAGGAAAGAACCATGCCATTGCTGAGCTCCAGTTTGAAAAAATGATACCAAAGATAATTTTGTTCGTGTACAAAAAACCATGAGGTAGTAGTATGAAAAAACGTGTAGGGGGGAAAATACAGGCAGGGAAGCAACAACTTTGCTCTACATTTGAAGTTGCACAAAGAATATTAAGAATATTCATCCATATTCATTTACTTAGCTAACCTTAGCTTAAGCAGCTAAGTAACTGTAAAATTTCATTTAGGCTGGAAACTCACCTTTTTAGGACTTGAAACTCAAAGCTTAGGGCTACTTGGGGCTTGACTTGGAACTTGAGCACAAAGACTTGAGACTTACTTGTGATTTGCACAACAATGACTTGGTTCCAACTTACCAGCCAGACAAAAGAGTGGTATCAACCTTCTCATGTAACTCTGGGCAAGAAAGTGACTAAGGCAATTTCCAAAACTGTTGAAGTACTCCTTTAAAGACTAAGAACTCAGGTTAATAAACTCAAAATAATAACTCCACTCTAAATGGTTTTTTGGTTAGCATTCAAAGTTAGCACTGAGCTCATCGTGGCACAGCGGTACACAGAATCACCCACTGTTTCCCCTCATGTCTGTGTAATGTGAGTGTGTGTGGGCAGGAGGGAGTGAGAGGGGGCATGAGACGGTGAAAGTGAGAGTAAGAAAGAAAAAAGTGAGTGTGAGTTTTATTATTGCTGAAGACGTGTATGGTGAGGCGGCGGCTGGCGTGGACACCCAGAACCTTAGCTACCGTCGCTGCCAGGCCTCAGCTGCTGCTGCTACGTGTGCTTAGTCTTCACCACGTGCCCGCAGAGTACACAAGGCAGCCACAGGTATGTCCCCATCACCCTGGGCCACACCAATCACAGCCAGGAGGCTGTCAGAACCTTTCGGGCATCCCGTCAAGCTAATGAGATGTGACTGAGTCTATGCTGCCAGTTGCAGAAGCGATTGTTCCACTCATATAGCCTCCGCTGATGTATGGAGACTTTCCTTCCCTGGTCACAGCCATCAAGGAGGGACTCAGGATGTGTGTGTGTCATACAGACAGAATGCATGTGTGCCTCCATTTATCTGTTAGTGGGTTTGTGTCTGCGGGTGTTCAGGACTGGTTTCCCACAGTGGAAAAGATAATCATAAACTGGCTGATGGTAAAAATGTGTTCAGGTGGACTGTGTGTGTGTGTGTGTGTGTGTGTGTGTGTTGTGTGCTGGTGCATGGGCCTGTGTCCCGGCTTGGTCCCAGTGCTTTGTGAAGTTTGTGGTAAATAAAATGTTGAGCTGTACACTTCTGTGCAGCCGATGGATTAAAACTGTCACACAGCAGGCTGGTGCAACAAGGAAAAATGGTCCGCAATCATCTGCTGGAGGAAACATGGCAACATTGGGCATGTTTTTCTTCAACAGTCATTCCCTAGAAGCTGAGAGATAGAGACAAAACCTGTTATCCTCGCTGCTGACTCATCTGTAGCATTTCCAAATCTAATTGGAATCACCTAAAATAATAAACCCTAATCCTTTAAATTTGGAATTTTATCCTGATCATGGTATAAACAATGACAATAAAAATAAAACTTATAAAAGTTATAATTGCTTGTTTATGATTTAAAGCCAGATTAAATGAGATGTTTTACTGTACAAGCTATCAAAAATCTGTATCAGTATGTGGTAAAAGCTCTAGTGGGTTCATCACGCTCATACTGCTCCGACCAAGTGGATAGAAAAATTAGTTATGGGCAATGTTTCCAACTGACATAATTTTAGCTATGCGAGTTTCAACATAAACAGAAAAAGGAATGAGAAAATAATTGTGGTCGGCTGGTGTGTGTGGTAACCCGTTGCAGTCTTCATGTTGGATGTGGTGTGCTTTTTCCAGGGTTTTGGATTTCTCATTATATGTTAGGTACATGAACTTGCATATGGCTTGATACATGGTGTTAGAGCGGACTGAGTACCCTCTATTTGACTTAAAATCACAAATAAAATATTCGTTCATATAGCAGGCGTTTTATTGAGGGGAAATGTTGCGGTGATGGTAGAATTTGCCGTTAAATTCCTGACATGGTGGGGCTATGTGCACATGGTATGGTGTCACTTCATCCACTGTAGTTGTTACAGGAAATTATGAAAGGCCTTAACAACAGGCCTTATATTATATGATCCTTCTTCGGATCATTGGATTTGTGTGCTCCGGGGTTTGAACAGTTCTAGCAGGTTAATACTTTTTATTAATTGATTCATTATACTGAATAAATAAAAAATAATGCATATGCAATGTGAAGGTCAAGATTATGGTTGAAAAAGTTAGTTGATTAATTGAGTTGACCATGGAGAGTTATAGAGGTCAACCAACTGTGGATTTTTAAAGGGCGATATAATAACAATAGTTTGGAGCATAAAAGTCATTAAAATTTGACACTGTCAGAAATGAAAATTCTTTGGCTTTATTATAAACTTGAACTAGACATCTAAGTCAAAGAAATAAACAAACAACAAACAAATAAATAAATCACATGAATATGGATTACGTAACTTCAAACTCAAGTAATAAATACCAAAATAAATATATGAATCTGGATGTGCACATCAAACTAATAATAAAAAACATATATATATATATTTTTTAATTTAGACAATAAGTTGTGTCAGTGCCGATTTAAAAAAAACAACAAACAAACTGCCTGTTAGGAAAAACAAGCAATTTAACTTCATGGGGTTCTGGGACACTGATGGACATTTGTCACTATTTTCTGACATTTTATGGACTCAAAGGTGAATGATTCAAAAGTCCGGTGGGCACAGAGGGAGTGGGTCCTCTTCAGAAGTTACCACCATGTTGCACTGCCATGTTTCTACAGTATCTGAGAACGGACATATCAAACACTGGTTCTAGATAGGACAAATTGCATTTTTTTTTGCTAATTTTGTGGCCACCTTAGTTTCTCCTACTTGCTTGGAAGGGGAGGGTGAGGCAAGATGTTTGCAATCTGCAAACTTATGGCTGGATACCACTTAATCCTACAGACTGATCTTTTAATTTAAAAAAAAATCAACAGATTAATTGACAATGGAAAAATGTGTTATCTGCAAATCTGGTTGAAATTATAGTTTTTCTCCAGTACACACAAAATTTTCTCCCCAGTGTTTTTAGATTAGTCATTTAGAATCAAAATAGGCCTTTGGGAGAAAAGGTATTAGATTCCTTCACAGTATGGCATCACCATAATTCACACTAATCAAATTAGTGCCCTATAGATTCAAGGTAAAATCTAATGAAAAAAAGATTCTCCTCCTCAATATCCCCCTTTATAAATCTGAGTAAATATCCCTGTACTCTGTTCCAAATAATTTCCTTCCAGCTCTGTCCAGAGAGATTTCAGGGACTAGGCAGTTTGGTTTTTCTCCTTCAGAGGGCTTTAGCTCGGTTGGCTGGAGGGCTAAGGGTCCAACTCTATCAACTAGCGCCAATGTAAACACAGCAATTCCTTCCCAATTAGAAACGCTAAATGCATTGGACTCGGTGCACCACCAGGGCTGGTCCGTGCAATTAATGCAGCCTTGGTCTCCACTGGCTGCTTCGGATGGCTGGGATGGTTAAGATGTATACAGTTTCAGTTCAAGGCCAGTCAGTGGAAGTCTGATTGGGCAGGTTGGACTCATCATGGAAGCATAAACATGAGGTTGGATGGGCGCTTGGCGGTTGGGGTTTTCTTTGGGTCAGCCGTGCTGGGTAGCACCACAGCAGGCCAGGAAGATATGTGTGGTAGGGAGGTCAATCAGAGGGGGAGATTTGGGGAAGAGGAAGGAAGCTGCACTTCAGCTGTGCAAACTCTTCAGATTCAACTGAAAAACTGGGGAAGGTGGTGATCAAAACAGTGGAGATCTGTAGGAACTGGCAGCGACACAGTCTGGCTCTGAATTCCAGTCACGTCAGATGTTAAATTACATGTTAAATTAGGTTAAATTTTTTTTATCTGCCAACTGCAATTTTAAAGTGTATTAAGTTACAATATATAAGAATTTTCATTTGAAACACTCAAAAATTAACTAAAATTACTGACAGAATGTAAAGAAATAACAGTTTTGACATGTCAAAGATGTTTATGTATTTTATTGCAGAGATACAGAAGTTAATACGCTAACCAGCTGGCTTCGCCCCTTACAGTCTTGCAGTTCTACTTTGTAACTCAAAAGGTGATAGTGAGCGGGTTTAGTTGTAACAGAGTACATATTCACATTACAAAAATAAGTAATCAGCCCTGATTATATTTGAAAAATGTGTAATGAGATTTTAGTTACTTTGTCAAGGTTTACTTATATGATAACTCATAAAAAGTGCGTCTGACATTTGGCATTTCTCACAATGACAACGGCTCCACAAAAAGAACAGCATTTTATTTACACTGAAAATATTTTGAGATTATGGATGTTAATGATTAATCATTAATAGATTAATTGCCAATTAAAAATATATTAATCAGTAATTAATCAATAGTTTAGCAATAGCAGTAATTATACCCCATTTCACATTGTTTTGCCTGGCAAAGCCTTATGTTGTATATGGAAACTTAAACTTCAACTTAAAATTTGAAAAGAAGAATGAGAAAAAAATCAAAATTATGACAAAATGAGAAAAAAAAACATGCATTTCATGTCTCAATTAATTATTAGTGATTAATTAATTAATTGATTGTTAGCGTTTTCAACTCGGTTAAGGAAAATGCACAAAATCTGCAACTCTACTTGAAATATTTAAAAAGAAAAAATAATTTGTGGAACTCTATTTTTTGTGGCTGTATCCAGTTTTTATAAAGTGGAATATTATCAATATTTGATTTTGAAGTAATCCAGAAGTATTCAGATTAAATTTTTTGTCCCCTGGGGCTGACACTCCAGAGGTGGGCGCTGACTGACGCCCAGCCTCCCTCTAGCTCCTCTTCTGCTTCATGCTTCTATTCCCTCTTGAACATGCTGTGTCTTTGTCATCCCTGGAGATAGAGTCCTGGTTGAAACTGCTGTAAATCACCTTGGTGCTGTAATCCCTGTTGTCAGCCTGGCCTGGCCAGCATCAGTCTTGGAAGCTGTGTTCAGTTCTGGTACAGCTGTGTTCACTGGGAGGCTGCTGAGTCCGGTTACAGCTCTAGTTCTGGTGCTCATTCAGTCACCACAGCCCACCAGCATTCCCCACTGGGTCCCCCTGAAAAGCTCCTTTCCTCAGCGGTCTTGAGCTCCTGAGCTAGAGGCCTAAAAACTTCTCTGGTGCTCCGGGCCATTAGCTGCACGACTAACCAAACTAAAAGCAGCTACAGTTATGCAGTTAGCAACTGTTCTGGTGATGTGCTGCCTCCTATTTGTTTGGAGTATGAATTCAACAGGTGGCTAAATCTTACATATTGCACCTTTAAATCTCATCAAACCAACAAACTTTTTTGTTTACCCTGTCCCCTAAGTGCCAAGGAATTCGAACATTCATTCAAAAATTGTACATGTAGTCTACAATGTGAAATAAACTTTTTTTTGCAGCACACAAAAAACAAGACTTTCATCATCCTGCTTTTGAAGTTGTAATTTCAGGGTACCTCTGCAATAACATGTCACATGACACATGTCTCTCTGTTACATGGAAGCTGTGATATCTGGATGCAAACAACTACCTCTCCAGCTTGTATCCATCCAGCTCAAGTGACTCAGATCTTTAACACGGGCGTTTTTGGATCACCTTTTGCATGCTAAAAGAGGATTCTTTGCAGAAAATTGCATTCTTATTCTTAGTTTGGTGTTTATAGATGACTTAGGACTTGAAAATATGAACATTAACAAGATCTCTGTAATGTGTTTTTATGATTAGGTGCACTAGGTACAAGCCAGCATGAATACACAACATAATCGCGGAAAACAACTATCTGAGACTGTGGTTTTGAAAACAGCAAAACATGCAAGACAGGGATAGAGGACCATTGTTCTGTCTCTTTTTGTTCAGTGACCATTGTGCATTGTGTGTTCTTGAGGTGTTGGTTTGCACTATTGGCCTGGGGTGCTCCATTCTCTCAAAGATAGTTTGCTAACAGAGCTTTCACTCCATTGCCTCTAATGAAAATCCATACTAAACATTTAGCTCTGTGTGAGAAAGGGGGGAAATTCAATAAGACACATAACACAATTTATAAATTACAGGAAGAACCAATCGAACCAACAGGCGAAATGGAGAAATGTTTTTGTGTTTATATATGTTAATTTTGCTACATTTTGGGAGCCACAGTAGCAGCTGAATGTGTGTGGTGAGCGTAAAGAGGTTGAAATCTATTTTCTCAGCCAAAATGAAGTCCGATGCTATGTTTTTATTCAGTCTTCTTTTCCACACACATTATTAGTCATGCCGCCAGAGATGTCTCCACTGAGGTATTCCCCAAACTAATGGTCGCTCTTGGACAGCACCGTCGATAGTAAACTAATCTGCTGCCTGCAAGGCACAGGAAACAGATCTCATTAGCACTCATTGAACTATCTTCCAAGGAAACTTTCATCTTTAGACCACTCTGACAACAAGCCTGAAAGCCAGACTAATGTCACTTACTAGTTCTGGGTTTAATGGCTGACTGAAAAATGTTGTTTAAATATAGATGGATGGGCAGTAAAATCAGTGAAGTCATATGTTCAATGTGCTTTAGAAAACTGATTTAAGAAAGTAATTACCAAAAGTTCCTCCTGGTAATTAGTTGTTTTGTTCATTTCTTAAGCTCATCTTTCCATGTCCCTCTGTTAAAATATTTTTTGGGGTATTTTTTTTATTGTAAATGGTGAATTTCCTCTTGTTAACTAGTTTCAAGGCTTTATTTGTCGAATGCACAGGGTCAGTCAGAGCAATAAAATTCTTTTGACATGGCAAGCAATAACTATGTAGAAAGCATTTTAAGAAAATTAAAAATGTAAATGATCACAAATAAGAAAAACGCTAGATATACATATATTTTATATTAATAATATACCGTTTATAATGTGTCAGTGACAATGTCAATAGTATTAAAAATGTAAGTATCAAGTGTGGGAGTGCCAGTGAATATGTGCGTGTGCTTTCAGTTCCTTTTGGCATGCTGAACAGAAACTAGTACACTGATATTTGGAGTGATGCTTCCACACTGTGGTTGAGGCTACAAAATACACCAGTCGAGTTTAGAGTTTTGCTTATTTAGCCACTTGAGGGCGCAATCAAATGAATCGCACATCCCGCGAGTTTTACAGGGCCTATGTCTAGATGAGAACCCTAGATTTGCTAAACTCTCGCGGGCATTGTAAGCGTTGTTTCACCGTTGTGCACGTTGTTACAAATGATTGGGTTTTATAATGTTACAGCCCTGTGGGTAAGATATCTTTCGGTTTAGGGAAGAAATCATTTGGTTTGGGTTAGAGGAAGATCACGGTCTCGGTTAAAATAACCATTCTCGCGAGATCTGCCACCGGTCTGGGGGTCCCATCTCGACACGACCGCTCTGCAGCGCTCTCGTTGTTTGTTTACAATTTAAGAACTTCCTGTCTGCTGGCAGCTTTGTCCACAGTAAGCTAACTGTGTAATTAAACGTAAAATTTCAAGATGGGATGCGATGGAGGCACGATTCCCAAAAGACACGAGCTGGTGAAAGGTCCCAAAAAAGTCGAGAAGGTGTGTTAAAGTTCCGCTTTTTTTCTTCTCCGTTTCAAATTCTTATCTTCTAGCGACGATTGCTAAAGCTGACGGTAGGTTGCTAAAGCGTTAGCCAGCTAGCAGACTAACAGAGTGTTATTAGCTCCTGGCTTAAGTTTTATGTCTTGAAAGCTGTAAAGTGACAAATACAGTTATTTTTTAGGTATATATTTAGTTGTAAATGTAGCACTTGTGGCGTGTCATGTACACGTAGGCTAGTTTGGATAACTACTCCAGAGCTAGCCAGCCAGCTAATGTTAGCTTTGAGGAATTAGCATGCGTTAATAAGCGTTAGTTCAATCTTCATCCTGACGAGTTGTGTATCCGCAGACCCCAGTGGTATACCTTTACTTTATCATTATATATATGTAGTATATAAATACGTTTTTTTACGACTTTTTCAATCATTTTGTTCCCTGATGACTTCATAGAAACGTTAACATTTTTATTATAATTATTGTCTGTCAGGGGGTTAGGGGTCAGTTATTTGTTAGGAGACAGTCACTGTCTCTGTCTATTTTTGTTTTACACAATATGCAAATTAACTGTAACTTTCCTGAAATAATTAAATACTTTATATTTTTTTTTAAATATCAGTAGAATTTTATAACTAATGATTTGATAAGAAATAAGTTAATATTTTGCTATGATGGTAACAGTGATTTATTCTTGGTTGGTGGTTCTTGTATGTTCATTGTGTTGGGAGGATGAGGACCCATCAGTCATTAGAGACTAAAGCTGATAGAGTAAATTTACAACTTTAATACATATGATTTGCTTTTTTATACCTGCTCATGTGTCCAGGTTGATAAAAATGCAGAGTTGGCTGCCAAATGGAAATACTGTGCCTTGAGCCAGGAGAAACTGAAACGCCCCATTGTTGCCTGTGAACTGGGAAGGTGAGCATTTTCTGTTTGTTCGTTGTCAAGCGGACAAAAATAGCTGCCTAGGTACAAATATGAAGACAGGGTGGCTTGATGAGGTGACACTGAATAAACATATTCTGTTAGAGTCACAGACTTGTGTTTAACAGTGCAGTAACTCTCAAACTATTGAGTCATGATCAGTCAGTCCATCAAATTTTAAATATTTACTTAATACAGCTCAGTAAGTGGTAAAGTCTGGTCCATGTTATGTTTCAGGCTTTATAACAAAGATGCTATCATTGAATACCTCCTGGATAAGTCTGCTGAGAGACCCAACACTGAGGCTGTAGTTCACATCCGTGGGATAAAGGTATGTTACCACTGACGTTTTCTCCTCTTAATAAAACATGGATATTCCCCAGCTGTTCTTTAAAAATGAGGTGAAAAATATTTCTTATTTAAAATGTCAAAGTCTAAAAGCATTTTATTCATCTGCCCCCTCTGCAGGATATAAAGGAACTGAACTTGACTGATAACCCTGAGTGGGAGGGAGAGAGAAGAAATGCTAAAGGAGACAGATATGAGGACATCCACTGCGGCATGTTCATTTGTCCTGTCGTTGGGTTGGAGATGAATGGCAAGCACAGGTAACAAACAACAAGTAAAGGGTCCACAACCAACATATACTGTAAACAATAAAGAGACAGAGGCTTCACTGTGTCAAGTATAACACATCAAGTGTAATAAAGAAAACCTCTTGATTTGGTTTAGAGAACAACTTTGTGCACCTAGTTTACTGTTGTCTAGTACTTATCTATCAGGAAAGTCTTTTCAAGATTCGTTAGAGTTTTGGCAGTTTCAGTGTTGATCACATTATGTCTTTAAAATTCAAGATATATTTAATATATATGTTGCAAAAAATATACAAAACTGTTTTCTATACCAATATTACATGTCATCAAAGTACTTCGATTAAACAAGGTTAGAAATGCACCTCATATTAGGGCTGGGTATCGATTCAGTTTTCCCAAATTGATTTCATTCAAAAATTCGATTTGATTCATGATTCAGTTCAATTTGATGTCAATTTGGTTAGGGATATTTCAGTTACAATACCAGTTTTGCTTGGATATGAAAGATATTTTCAGAGAATCTATTCTGTGAATTGTACTAGGAACCCTCTAACCTGGTGCATTATTAAAATATTAATGTTTACATTAAGAATTGACCCCACAGTAGTCATGTACGTTTCATTAAACATGACCTGACCAACAGACTAAAATTAGCGAAATCTCCACAAGCTGCAACCTGCAGGTTGTACCACACGTCTGCAGGAGAGAAGACATATATCAAAAGATTGATTTTGGGATTTTAAGAATCGTTATCAGACCAGGCAAAGGGAAATAGATTAAAATTGATAAATCAATTTTTTGTTTTAACCCAGCCCTACCTCATATGCTATAGAGCAGTGTTTTTCAACCTTTTTTGAGCCACGGCACATTTTTTACATTAAAAAAATCCTGCAGCACACCACCATTCAAACAAGTGACAAAATGACACATTGTAGCTTAATACAGCACATATAATGGCAATATAATTTCTGAATTTACTCACTTAATGTGAAATCTGGGCCTGTTTAGATGAACACAAAGCTGATATCCTGGCAGGAATTGAAGAAAGGCAGACACGAAGCTCTTCCTCAACAGCTCTCAGTCTCTCTCTGTTTTTAGTTTTTATAGCAGTCATGCTTGAAAAGCTCAGCTCGCATAGATATGTTGTGGAAAATGGGAGCAATGTTGAAATAGCTCTGTTTGCCAGAATGGGAAACTCTTTGGCAGCAGTCAACCAAAAACTGCCCAAAGTTAGATCAGCAAAGCTTAGCTTTAAACCACGGTCTTGTCTCAGTTCAGTTAGTTCCTCCTGCTCCTGCAAAGTCATGTCCTTTCCAAAGACTGCTGCTGAGCTGTATGGGTCCCTAACCTAGTCAAGGGATTCAGTGAAGGTTAAGGGGAAATAAAATGACAACTTCTCCTCAGGAGTTTTCAGATGTTTACCTATCATCTCACACAGTGCAGCAGTGTTGACATCTTCTTGCCATTTTTGGGTGAGGGGGAACATGCCAAGGTTGGCACTTTCAAGATGTTGTTGCCAGAGGTGCACCTTTGAACGGAATCCATTTATTTTGTCTGTGCTTGTGAGCAGGTTTTCATTTTGGCCTTGCATTCGTGTGTTCAGTTCATTCAAATGCTGAAATATATCTGCCAGGTATGCCAGCCTTGCACACCACTCATCACTTGCAAGCAGCTTTGCATCATCGCACCTCTCATCAGTCAGAAACATTTTAAGTTCCTCCCGCAGCTCACACGCGGGCCAGCACTTTGCCGCGCGAACAGCCATCGGACTTCTGTATGGAGCAGTCAGGTTGTATGCTTCGCTCCCATTTCCTCACATAAAGATGCAAATGTGCGGCTTTTCAGGGGTCTTGACTTTACAAAGTTTACCATCCGCAGGAAATCATCCAACACTTCATCCAAAATTTCCTCTCCTGTTGTTTTTTCTGGCAGTACTTTGCAAAATAGAAAGGTTTTTTTTGATTGCATCTCCATCCACAAAACGCACATTGCCCAAGAGTTGAGCGTGTCCGCTAATGTCTGTAGACTCATCAAGTTGCAATGCAAATTTCCCGCTGATACATATCTTTTCCAAAACAACATTTTTGATGTCTGCAGACATGTCATCAATACGTCTGGCAATTGTATTATCTGAGAGAGGGACTTCAGCCACTTCTTTAACTGTGTCAGGGCCGAGCATCTCATTCACGATGGCTTTGCAGGCAGGTAATATTAATGTCTCTGCCACAGTGTGTGGCTTTTTTTGATTTGGCTATGAGTTCAGCTATTAAGTAGCTAGCTTTGAGAGCTCTCTCAGACGCCTTTGTGTTTTTTCTCATAAAAGGTACCTGTTTCTTGGTGTGTTCACGCAGGTGAACAAAATAGTCCGTGTTCTCGTTTTGAAGGGAAGGGCGTTTCGTTTGGAGATGTCGTTTAAGCTTGCTTTTGACCATGGCATGGTTGGATAGCTTTTCCCCACACACCAAGCATAACGGAATCGGTGCTGTTGGATCCCCGGTGAAAGTAAATCCAAACGAAAGATAACTTTTGTTGTACTGCCTCGAGCTCACCGTTTTTTCTTTCTTTTGACTGCAGCTCATACTAGGCTCTTCCCCTGGGTTAGAATTTTGTCCAGGGCCCAGTTCAGAGTCTGAATTTTTCCTCTTCAAATATTTATCCATCGTTGTTGTACGTCTTGTTACCACAACCTGTCCGCGCGTCACTTCTTTTGGTTTCACGGCAGCTGGCATCCTTACTGTTGCACTACAGCGCATCATGCTCAACAATGCCAAATCATTTGCAGTGACTAAATATTTTTTGACCAATTAAGTGAAACTGGACAATTTCCCACGGCACACCTGACGATCTTGAAAATCACTGCTATAGAGGTATTAACAGTTCACTTTGTACAATAAAGAGCTCAAAAGGTTAATGGAAAAAAATGATTTACTCCAGTGTTTCTCTTTTTCAGGTTCTGTTACCTGCAGACCTGGGCTGTGTGTTTTCTGACCGTGCCATGAAGGAGGTCAAGACAGAAATTTGCCACAAGGTGAGCAATATATCATATTATTTTTGCAGTCCCTTTATTCCAACATTGTTTCATTTTCCTATTAGACTTTTAATCTTTCCTGAAAATAACCTGCTCTCCATTGCAGACCTCTCAGTGTTTGGCAGAGAGACTCCCTATTTCATTCACATACAGAGTTCTATCACTGCTAATGCACTGTAAATACGCAGCCTTGTTATCAGTGTCGATAAAACACTAGCAGTCTGGTGTGGTTCCAGATGCATAGTCTGTTACTCAGATGGATAAGGATGTGTGTTAACAATTTGAAGTATGGTGTGTTAAGGATCCAGCGTGTAGCATTTAATGGCATCTGGTGGTGAATTTGCAGACTGGAAACAATTTGTCTCAGTCTCCCCTTTTAAGTATGTATGGGAAACCCAATGCAACATACAATACTTTACAACAGAGACTGATAATTTATTATTTTATTTTACTGTGACATTGTATTGTCCAATCATTAACTTACATTTTACTTTTTGTTTATTTTGCCCAGAAGGATAAGGATTGGCTTGAGTCAATAGAGCCACTACAGTCTGCACATGTCTGTAAATTCCTTTACAATTGAGAAAGAAGCATGCAACCCACTCCAATTTGACCCTGTTTTGATGTGTGATTAATTTATATTTTAGGCAAATGTTTGGAAAATTGGTTATACATACATTTTCCAGTACCCCTTTTGTTAGTAGATATAGTTTGGCTTTATTTCTGTCATTATTGTTTAAAATGGAAACAGACCCAGCTAACCAGAAGACATTACAGTTTTGACTATTTTTCATCAAGTGTCTACTGTCTATAGCCATCTGTAGACTTTACTGTCCCTCTCTTGGGGCTGTTTCTGACAATGATCCAAATGGAGCCGCATGGGAATCTTGCAGAAGCAGAAGGTCCATTTGGGTCCTGACCTGTTATTTTTAAGTACCTTTAAAGCTACTGACCATGGTTTCTCATGAGCAGTCTATTATGAGGTAACAGGAAGCATATAATGTCCAGTCATTGCTGTTGTTTCAGTGGAACTGAAAGCATCTTGGCACAGATCAGTTGTTTGACTTTGCCAGAAATAGAGACGGAAACCATTAGAAATGTTGCAGTGCTTTTTGTGGGAAACTGACTCACTGTGCAGAGATGTTTGCTAAGATATGGTTATTAGCTAATCTATAAGTGCTTGACTCTCCCTGCTTCTTATTAAATCTAACATTTGGCTGTCATAGTATAGACAGTTGTTGGTACATTCAGGTAATGTGAGAATATAGTCATAAGATTTCTTTTGTATCAGTGCTCTGAAAAGTGTAAACTATTGCAGTTTTTATCTTTCATTGCATTTAGAGGGCCATTTTTGCATCTGTTTTAGTAGTCTGTAACATGAAATGACACTTTTAATTGTAAACTGCTCTACAGGCCTAGATTAGAATAGTCTGATGAGGTTCAGAGTCTAGGTCATAGGCCTGGCATTGAGATAAGGCATCTGTCTGTCTTTCTCCCTGTTCTTCTCTTTTCAAAGGTGAACTCTGTTTTTTTCCTGTTCATGTATTTAATGACTCTTCACAGTAGACTTCCTGGTTTTTAATTCATCTTTGTGACACAGGAGTGGATTTTCTCCACAAAAATACTCCTGTCCCATCCCAGTCCCACAAGAATGACACCTTCCTATCCAGTTCCTATCAATCCACAGTCCACATACATCATCCACTGGTCAGGTGGCTGCAGCCAGCCACAAGAGCAGACAGGGGAAAATAAAAAAAAGAATTAAAAAAGACAACAGAATGACTAGATTATGCTCTAAATAAAGAAAATAGCATTAATTTATATTAGAACTGCATATGTAAATATGCAAAAACTGACCTATTGTTATTATGATTCCTGCTCCTGCCTGCTCTAGTTTACTTATTCCTTGTCCCATCCCAGTCCCATGATGAATAGCAAAATTTACTGCAAGAACCTGCAAGAATCCCATGGGAATCCTGCAGGTTTCTATGCCTTGATTATGTGTGTAAGATGTCTGAAGTTTACCTAAACTGATTAGAATAAGCAATTCTTGGACTTGGTCACTTTAATAAAATTGATCTGCCAATAAAAGTGCTGGGAAAATATACATTGTGAGCATGTTAGCATACCAGTGTTAGCATTTTGTTCTGCAGCTTCACAGAGCCGCCATCTGTACATAGACTCTTGATCTCGTTTAAAAAGGGAAAATGGTAGGGAAACGTTTTTCATCATTGACTTTATTTATTTATTTAGGCCTGCTACTCCCCAATAATTCCTTAAACACAGAAGTACAGACAGTAGTTTTATCAACAAAATTAAATTGACCACACTGAACAATATCAAATTAAGCAATATTATTAACATTTAAATAAATTAAAATATGTAATTAAATTAAGCAATATTAAATGCATATTCAGTAGTATTTAATACTTTGTGTAGTGTAGTTTTTTTCAAATCATTTAAATTTTTTTTTTAAATAGGATAAATTGTACTTTTGCTTTAACTGCACTGGTTTACTGTAAAGATATTTTTGTCATCTGGCATATACACTGTCCTCTGATTGTCAAAAAGAACAGCTGTCTTACAGTTTCAGAAATCAACAAACACATCTTTGAACAGAAGACAGAAGTGCACAGTGCATCATCCTGCCGTTCTCAGGTCATTTCTGACATTCAGACACTGAACAGGTGCAAAAAATCTGAATTGTGTGTAGTCCAACTTTTATTGAGGAAACCAACAAAGATATCATGCTCCAGCACTGCTGTTGAAATTGCTGCTACTGGAGTTGTCGTATGTGGCCAGCAGCCACGACGTCTCTATGGGAACAGTTGCCTGGTTCAACACCTTGTTCCTCTGCCACTGCTCCAGGCAGTCTAGTGCCTCTGGAAAGGTTTTACTCTCAAACTTATTGGCAAACATGCTGTTCTTCTTGATGATCCATGGCAGGTCTTTCACTCCATAGATGCAGATATCCCGCACGTAACGCCCTGGAAAATGAACAACAAAAAACAACTTTGGTCTTGTACATTACATGAATATTAGATATTAGGCCTGTTGTGTTTTATGTACTGCCGCAGTGATGCTAGATAGTTAAATGAGTGCATTTTATTGTTCCATAAAGAAATCTTATCTTTAACCTGTAAAAGGTCATGTAAAACACAGACAGACTAAACCTCTTTGAGAGTACATCATGTCAGTTAAATCCTCATATCAGCTCTCTTATCATTTTTTGTTGAGTAAATCTCGAGTTGCCTTAGGCAATAATTGGTCGTATAATCCTTTCTGGAGCCACAGAGGCAAACTGAAGACAAAAAGTAAGTAGCAGGCAATTTTTATTTCATAGTACACAGACTGAGTATAAGGTAGGATTAATGTCAACAGAAAGTTATTGATTAGTACTCTTGTGTATGTAGTAGTGAGTTGGCAAAAATGCACCTGGCAGCAATAATTTGTTTGTGAAATACATGAATACTGATTCTAAATGCTGCAATGATATTTCCATAGTATCAAGAATGAACAATACAACAAGTTGAACAGGACTAGTTTAATCACATAATCCATGTGGTGCAGAAATTCTAATATATAAAATAGTTGCTCATTATTTGCATGTACTTCTCGACTGTACCTTTACAGCCATTGTGTTGCCCTCCTTCTTGATCCCTCCACTTGATTGCTCGGATAGCTCCTGCCCAACCTCCATCTATGTGGCTGCCTGGAGCTCCTTCAAACACATAACCAGGCAAAATGAATTATGATTCTGCTACCTAATTGAATTATAAGGATTTACTTAACCCTGTTAGGAACTGTCATATCCTGTGTGGGAGACTGTCCTGGATGTTTTCCATAGAAAATCGTAGCGAAGCAGGTGTGTGCCGCTCTTTATCAGATGTGGACGAGTTTACCAGAGCATTTGGCAAACCAACCATGAACCCCTCGTCCTATTAATCTTTGTTATTTGTTCTTAAACTGAAACCAATAAAGCATAAATATAATCTTTGTGCAGCTTGTCCAAGGTGTGGCCTTTTCCTCACTTTAGCCACATGTATAGTTAACAGTCTCACCTGCATTCAAGAGCAGCGCACAGGCAAGCCCCAAGTTTTTCTGTGAAAGCCGTCCAAACTAGGTCTAGTATTTATTACCCACAGATAGAAAGTTAATATATAAATACAGCAAATATAAATACAGGCCTTTCGCACCTGAAATCCTATATAATGGAGAAATTACAAGGATTTTAAGGAATTGCCTGTCTTGACAAAATGATTAATATCAATATTAATATCAGTTAAAGTCTGTGAGTATTTAGTACAAAAGGGATAAGGTGTGAATTAAGAATAGACCTTATTGCCTCCTGAGGACAGATTAGTTTGTTACACTTTATTGATTTGCCTTAGGGGAAAAGGCCCACTGCATTTTACCCACCATCTTTAGGAGCACTTGGGGACTAATTTGACTTCATAGGTCAGTTCCTTGGTATAGATCAATGGCAGGATTTCCTAATAGCTAACAGGTTTGTTATTTGGCGTAGGAAGAAAACAGTCATTTCAATTTACGACATATTGGACCTCTTGAGACTTGAGTCAAGCATGTCTCAAGTATGAGAAATTGCACTTTACAAAAACCAAGGTAGTGTAAATGTGTTGGGAGTGGAGGGGAGAGCAGGGCCTGATACAACATTGCTGATGATCAATATAGCTATGAATCATCAGCATTATGAGCAATATATGTGATTGTCACTAATGCTGCTTCCTGTGTACGGTAAAACAGGATAAAGGGGTGTGTATTACTTGAAGCAAACAAGAATGCCATTTTTTTTTTTTTTTTTTTTGCATTTGCCACCCTCTCACGTCACACTTGTCATTTTCGTAATGTGCCAGTGCTATAGTGTGATAGCTTCAGCCACACTGTGGCTCACTTTAAGGCATTAAGTTACATAACTTGAGGAAAGAGTAGTAACTTCATCAGAAAATTTGCCACATACAAAAATTGCCATTTTTCCCCCTGAAAAGGGAATTAAACACGGATCTTCTTCCTTACCATCACATTGCTTTAGATCACATAGCTTATGTGAGCTTGAAACCCTGACCTTTGCAGTCAAAGAGTCATTGCTTCACCCCAAGTGTGTGAAGGAGTGTTATTGCAGGTGCTTCCTTCCTGTAGCTGTCAGATTGCACAACCAGCACTGCTCCATTACACCCATGAAAACTGACAATTGGACCAGACTACCATGTACACCAGTTGCGCAATATTAGTACTTATTTTCAGGTGTACTGTCACTTCATACTGTGCAATAATTCACATAGGTGAATTTTTAATTGTTATTGTCAATGTGTAATATTCAGTACTTTAATCAGGTGTATTATCACTCAGTGTACAATATCAATATTTCACTCAGGTGAATTCGTAATTCCAATGTGCAATAATCAGGTATATTATCATCATTCTATGTACAATAGGAATATTCCCTCCATGCAATGGTGTAAATTCAACTGCCAAGTCTCCTTTTTTTGTATATACTGTTTTTATATTTCCCATTTATATTGTTCCTATTTTCATATTTCCCCTGTTTATATTGTTCCTATTTTTGTATTTCCCCTGTTTATAGTGTTCCTTTTTTCTTTTTTTTTAATACTTTCTATATTTTTGCAATCCACTTTATTCTGTAACACCATAAATTTCCCTGTTGTGGGACTAAAAACAGGAACATCTTATCTTAAACAGTTAGTAAAGGATCATATATGCTATTTGACCATGTTGCATTAATTGCATTTCTGTATTTACATCCCCTTTTGTTTAAACATTATTATCCCCAAAACATAATAACACTTAAATAAAATGTGATATCATCAAAAGTAGAGGGTGTTTCAAGTCTTTGTAGCTATTTCAAGCCTTTGGATATTGAGCTTTAAATAGTAAAACTACTCATATGATCTCATTAAGCATCCACAAAAGTGAAATAGAAATTCATAACTATTAGAAAACCTAGTTCACAGTTTTGTAGTTTAGCCATTTCTTAAGCCTGTGTAAAGGTAGTAGATCATGTTTTGATTGACGAGTGAGCTGCATTGGATGGGGGGTGGGGGTGCAGCAAAACGTATATTAGCCACTTAAAAATGCCCACTAAAAAAAAAACAACAATCACATCAGTTTAAGTGTACGCTATTTACACTGCTTGTCTTTGCTTTCAGACAGCCTTTTCTGCAGGAGAACTGAAACTGTCTTCAAAGCCATGAACAAAAACAGGACACACAGGAAGTTGCAGGTTTAGCTCAGTCAGTTAGGTTGTGTGTCTTACTGTGTGACTTTGGTGGTTTAACATGTTAGTTTGAATCTGAACTAATGTTACTTGCAGCAGTAGACCAGCATCTCCCATGTTCTGCAAGGTAAAAGGACTATTAATGACATAACAGCTTCAGTTCTGCACAGAGTCAAAGATGCAGATTAAGTGAGAGGTTAAAGGTTTTGTTTATAGGATTGGTTTGAAGAATTAATTGTGCAATTTCTGTAATAAATGTCTGAGTATAAGCTCGCCCAATTTAACCCGGTATCTTGAAAGTGTATAAAAACCTATATGACAAAATTTCAAATTACAATTAAACTATTTCTAAAACTTTTCTAATGCTTATTAATGTACACAAGGAAGACCCTGAATAACATTATTAGAAGGCTGTTGTGAATTTGGGTGTCCAGTGGGTTTAAAGCAGGAATTTTACCTTTGATGTGGTTGAGTGTCACCCAGTAGTGCTCGTCCGGACTGAATGTGTCTTTGGACCACTCCAAGAGGTCGTGGGCTATTCCGCTTTTCAGAACAAAGTCTACAAAAGTCCTTGTGAGAGCATAGTAGGCTGTTCCAAAATAAAGTTGCAGATTGTGTGGAGGAGGACCTTTCTTTAGTCCCTTTCCTTTTAGAGCTACATGCGACCCAGTGATCTCTCTGTACTGGAGCTCTGTCCTATGCCTCATATACCCCGGCTGCTTGATCCCAGGTGTCATGTTCCTGTCCTTCCACTCTTTACTTTGCAAGTACCACACCAGTTCCAGGTTGCTCTTGATGGGGAAATCTTGTCCACACAGATTCACCACCTTCTTCCAGCCTATGTTGGACTTTGCTAGATCCTTCATGCAGTTCAGATCTGCCTGCAGGCGGGAAAACCCAGCGTAGGTTACCGTTTCGCTGTGGCTCGAGAGAAATGCGTTCGTAAAGCAGCTAACTAACTTCCGTACAGCTGCCTTGTACTCCCGTGGAGCCTTAGCATCCACATGAATGCAGTAGACATTTTGTGGCATGTAAATGGCCCGAAAGAGGCGCACAAAAAGCTCCAGCTCCTTGTGAACAGTCACAATAAATGCTAAAGGGTAGTCCTCCTCCTCACGGCTCAGAGGTCTTGTGATGAAGTGTAGGTCTCTGGTCAAATTGGAACACTGCAGGCGACTGTTCAAAATATAGCTTTCCACCTGTAGACAAAAAATAAAGATATAGTAACGCTTTGGGCTGGGTGTAATTTTAAAAATTATGGCACCAGTACCTTATAGGTCATATTGATGCCAATAGAGCACTTAATTATCCCTGTTAGCCGTAAGCCAGGAGGGGATCGTGCGATTGCTTGCGTGAGTGTGTAGTCAGTGGATCTGTAGCTTCTCTGCAAGGTGACCATGACCTCATGTCCGTCCTCTTTTTGTGAAGGCAATATCTCAGGAATGTTTGGAGGGAAATTCTTCAAATTTGGTTCAAGTTGTCTACTTGGATTCAGGGATGAACTGGTCAGATTTTGGTGGTCAAGGTCACGGTGACCTCACTGAACACATTTTTGGAGTGCACTCTTCTAGTTAACCATGTAGTGTCACGGTAAATATTGTCACAGTTCAGCATGGCATTGTGACATATTTATATTGCGATATTCAATACATTGTTAAATCCCTGTGGATCGTTATTAAAACACAGTCATTCATGTAACATTTTACCAGAATCTTTCCTCACATTTAACGGTATAAGCTTGATTAATTCATATTTGTTATTTCACATATTAATTTATTAGCATATTGGCACCGCAAATTTTTTTTTTAATGTGATCCTCCGTCTTCAGATATAATGACCAAATATATGACTGAAATCTTATCCAGAATGTTTGATGGTTTGCAAGTCAGATTTTAGAAATTCAGTTAAAAATGTACATAAATTTAAAAAACACAACAAAACAAAAAAACATACCTGACAGTCACGACGGTGGTACCACTCTATTCCCTCCTTCATGTCAGGAAGAAAAGCTTTACATTCAGTGGAAAAGGGCCTGCAACTTGGAGACTCTAGGGGCTTGGGCTCAGTTGGCATCTTGGCCCTCAAGTAAATGAATGAACAGATGATAATGCTCATCCCCAGGCACAACAGGAAGCTGCATTTTGTCCCTTCAAGCTGGCACATAATAGATCTGCTTCACTCTATCCAGACAGCACCACCACAGATGAAACTCCTGTAATAAAGACATCCAGATTGGTTATTTGCAGTAGGGTCCTGAGCCCCTGTGGAATATTAAATAGGGTTAAATATGTAGGTTAGTGCTAATTGATGAAGCCAGTTTTTAGCTCAAGAAATGTAGCTTAGTGTACTGAATTTAGTCTATTAAAGTTGTCTGAGATGTGATGTATAACTGGTAGTGCATTTTTTTTTGTGTTTTGCTTAACTTATCTGTGCTCAGTCTGTTTTTGTTGTGCCCTAACCAAAATACGAATAAAACCAATAAAAATAAACTGTTCAATAACATTTGGCAAAATGTAGAGGGAGATTATACAGACTTGACAAATTATAGAGTATCCTCTTTTAAATGCAGTCATGGAAGTTTTTGTCCTAAATATCTTTCATTTCTGCTGGGATCATTAATTGAAAGTAGTGCTGAAATGATTGGCTAGTTGATTGTTCAACTAGTTGATCAAAAGAAAATGTATCAGTTATCATTTTGATATCTAATCAGTTATCACAAATAACCGACAATTGATGGTTATGCATTGCTTTCTTATGTCTCATATTATTAGGAAATTAACCAGTGCATTTTGCAGACAAAGTAAGAATATCTTGAGATAAAACTTATGTTCACTGAAAAGCAATCATTATTACAAAAAATATTATTAGTAGTGAAAGCAATAGCAGCTTTAATTCAAACATGCTATAGAGACTCACTGAACATGTCTTGGCAGATCATCTGAAAACTCAGGACTCTTCAGGAGCTCCATGTACAAGGTACAACAGAAGTAAAAAAACAACATTAGATATGAGGGTACCCAGCAGGTTTCAGACTGACTGGAGTGTAGTTGAGAGGAAGGCAATGCCCTAGGAATAACGAGTACCCAGCAGTGTATCTGTTTGTAATCTAAAATGTATTCTGTTGTTATTTTGAACACATTTGACCTGATATTCATAAGGATCCTCTGAACCTCCCAAGCTACTTAGTTAGCATAGATATTTTTTCCATCACAAACTTTCATGTCCACCAAAAAAAAAAAAAAAAAAATTAAAAGCGTGATGATATTTGTTGAGGTCTGTACCAAACAAACATGTTTTCTTTCATCTGGAGAACAGGATTTTTAGGCCAGGTCCTCCGTGCAGCACCTCGTGTGTTTTCTCAAAGTTTTGATTTGGTTCTGGTTCTGCGACTTGGATATTGCACTGGCACGATTTTATTGCAATTGCATTTAATTCCTTAGGTCTTGTCCTCATCCTTCCAACATGATGAACATCCAAATGTTAACTTATTTCTTCTCACAACATTAGTTATGTAATTAAGTTGACATGAAGAAAAATATAAATTATGTAATTATTTAATGAAAGTTCCAGTTAATTTGCATATTGTGTAAAACAAAAATAGGCTGAGCTCAAGTGGAAATGTGTGTCTGCTGTTTCTCTGTTTGTCTCCTTCAAAATGACTGACACAGTGAATATAAAGGTATTTTTTGTTTTGAAAAGACTAACACTTTGGATGATGGTTTAGGTTATTTTGGGTACTTTTGATATTGTAAGTCCATAAACAAATATTTATGACCATTTTTTCTTAATGTAATACATTCTGTGGGCACCGTAGCCAATAGTTTCTGGCAGTTTCCACCCATGAAGACCAGAACAGACCAGTTGAAGTTAAAATGAACTGATATGGGTAATGGTAACAGTGACAGTGTTACTGGATTTTTTGCCTACCTTGATGGATAGAAAGGGTAGCATTTGAATACAGATGAGTCGTAATTACTGACATTTCTAGACTAATGAGACAGACCAAATCAAACCACGAGAAAACCTGTGAGCTAAACCTACACAAAACATACATTGTTGGTTAATAAATTTTAAATCAGTTAAATTGTTTATGGCAGTTAATGATTAACATCCCTATTCTGATCCATTGTTGATCAAGGACAGGTGGACAAGAGCAGCCATTTCGAGCGAGAGCCTTATTGTTATCTTATTCTGTGTGTCTAAATTGTTTGTGCTTCAGAAATTAATATTTTACATAACTAATGTGGGCTGGATTAGAATTTAAACTAAGAAAAAGATGGATTTTGTGTCTTATTAAATATGACTGATCAATTGATTATTGATTGTTAACATGTTCAACCACAAAATTTACAGCCCTAGTCCTAATTTTACTCAATATTACGCAGCTTTGAACAGTTAAATAAAACATAATGCAGCATACAACAAGTTACTATCAGTTGAATGTCAATGCAGATTATTCTTTAATGAGCAGGTTAGAGAGAATCAGAGAAAAAAAAAGGAATCACACCAGTTCCACACCAGGTACCCTCTTCAGGACAGAAAACGATATCTAAGGACTAATCCCTTAATCCCATGTCAGTGAAGCCTCCTCACTCATGTCCTCCTATTAAAACCATGCTTTTCTTGAGAACCACACCAGAGATAAAGATATCCATGGAGGCTTCCATGGAAATGTCTTTGCTTCTAATCCTAATTAGTCAAGATTTCCTGGCAGGGAAAACCACTACGACTGAGCACCTAAATAATAAATAACTTGCTGCTTGATTGTTACCAGTGTATTTATTTAGATGTATTTTTTTTCTCTGTCAAAAACCTTCTTGGTCTGTTGCTTAGGCAATAGTCATTTCACATTTCAAACATTGATTTTAGATTATATCTTATCTTTTATGTTAATGTTTGCCATCTGACTCAGACATCTAAAGCTTGTATCAATGCAACACAAAGTATGAACACAAACACGGATAGAGTATGTAAAGACAGAATGCCAAAGACAGTGCAAGGTGAGTTAGTTACCTGTGAGGCAGTTCAGTCTGTAGTTTTTATGGTGAAGAAGCAGAACATTGGACCTCAGCTCCTGTTTTGATCATTATTATCTAAATGACTACTCTGAGCTCGTTACTACAGTTCATCCAGAGTCCAGCGGAGAGCATAGGTCTTTTCCATTAGCGCCATCATCAGCAACAACAGGAACAACAGCAGCAGGGGCAGTTATATGTTTGAACTAAATTTGGTCGTCAGGATAGCTTCGTTGTTTTTGGCAGCAAGTGACCTGGGAGGCTGTGCTCTCTGAGCTTGAGACCCTGTCAGAGTGAGACAGAGGGCTTTGCATGTATGTTTTTTTTCCCTCTAGTTGTATTCATCACTGATTAAGTCACTCCTCCCACATCCCCATGAGAGAAGGCCTATCCCTGCCTGGTTACCAACAGTAACACCCACGCACACACCTGACTCCCAGGAACACACTCCCATCTCAGTCATACACACACACAGACACGCACACACTCCCTAAGGTTTTTTCCACTCTCCTCCCTCATACAGTTTGCTACTCACTGGTGTGTTGCATCTTTCTTTTTTTGTCCTCTTGCTTGCCATTATTTTTCTGTAAAACCCCTTTACCTCAGGGTCCTTTCTTCTTTATTCCTCTCAAATGGGTTTTAAATCCAGTTCATCAGCCCAGTTAGAGGTGCACATATTGAATTATCCACAGTCTCTCGACTGAGTGCCGTCTCTCTGTCTTGTTCACCTTCTTGCTGCCTTGAGAAAAATCTGGTGTAGTGCTATAGCAAAGTTCTTCCTGACTTGTTCACAGACTTGTTGATAAGGTGCTCAGTCCACCGGCGGCCTGTGTCAATTGCAGTAATAGCAACAGCAGAGTGACTGACTTCAGAGCAGCAGCCACAGAGTTTGTTTGCTGCCTGGTCAGCTCCTGAGATTATCCCTCTTGTGTTGAACAGAGCACATGGCCACAGTTCACACCCACTGAGCCTGCATTACGGCAACACAATGGATCCCCTGCTGGTTACTCAGGGGTTTAATATATGTGTTTGGAAATGTGTGTGTTTTCCCCTTTCTCTGAAGTAGGCATGCTGCTCATGTAAGTATAATTTTTGGTTAATAAACAAGATTATTATGTGGAGAGGTTCATTTTCAGGTTAGCTTGTCCAGGAAATAGAAGCAACAAAGTTTAATGATGTTTGGTTTTTCAGAGACTGTTTCTCCCAAACGGTTTCCTACACAGGTGCTTTGACCCACTGTTGTGTTCCCTTTTGTAAACAGTTTACAAACTGTTTTGCATAAATCAGCTCTTGACCATTTCAGTGCTGTTTTGTTTGAAATGTGCATTGAAATGTTCTCACTGTGCACACAAAATAATGCAAAGTCATCGTGTGATTCATGAAACGTGCACACCGGCCAAGTTTGCTCTTACCACCGTGCATATGTTTGTGAATCAGAATCATTCTAAACTGACAGATTCGTACCTGCTGTCTGCAGTCTGCATACTGACACACACCCTTTTCTCTATGTACAGGAAATATGTTTGCATTGAAAAGTATCATAGAGAAAACAGTGAACAACAGTTGTAACTTCACATTTAGGCTGAATCAGGCATTACTGCAGTTTGTCAGGGTGTTTATTTCTGTTTAGTGCTTAACCACTGTGAAACAATCAGGAAATGATGTTTTATTTATATCTCTGATTTACCAGCTTTTGACCAGCACTGAGCGCCTCCTCTCCACATTCAGTCTGTTAAATGGTTTGTCTGAAATGGTTTGACATTGAACTTGATGCATTAAAAAGAAAAATAGGCCAGAAGTAAACAGGTGGAGAACAAGGAGCACCTGATCTGTCACCCCAAGATAAGAGACTCACTGCAGTTACTGGAAATATCTATAAGTGGGATCAAATATTGAAGGTGAAAGTGATGACATCTAGCAAAGACTTTAACCCGATGATGATGCTGCTGCCGCTAATACTAATACTAATACTAAATAATAAATAAATAAATAATCTAGCACAATACATTCATAAAATGCAACAAAAGTGTCTAACATAAAAACAAAATCATGACATTTATCATAAAATCCTAAAAACAAGGAAAATAAAATAAAATAAATCAACCATAAAAACACTTCCAAGACCTCTATTAAATCTTATTTTTGTGAATGTGGTTTTGATGTGCTTTACATTTAGTTAAAAAGGGTGTTTCAACATTTTTTAAGACAGCCAGGCAGTCATCATTTGTGCGTACGCATGGTCTGAGGCTAAAACGTTTGCACACGTGGTTTAAACACAAGTCTGTGTGTACGCACTGTTCGTGAATGAGGCCCATTTTTGGTTCCTTTTTCTAAGGGAAATTACTGTTGAAGTTTAAAAGAGTAATTAAAAATAGGTCTAAATCATATTGCTGATTATTTAAGAGATACTGTAGTTGCCACACAGTTCACAGTTATTGGGAATGATCATTCTGCAACACAATTTTCATCTTCACTGAAACACTTAAAATCACGATGATGTGATATTTGTTGGCATCTGTACCAAACAAACGTGTTTTCCTGCATCTCGAGAACAAGATAGGTAGGTCAGGGCATCTCTGCAGCTCTACAGTACACATAGCTCTACAGTTTGTTACACATATTTTTCCTTTATCAAAAAATTGCAGCTTCTGTGATTTGGATATTGCACTTGAATACTTATAGGTATTGCATATCGTAGTAGGGATGCACTGATGTGCCAGTTTTCAGCGTTACTTGTTGGTCAGTGTCACATATCCAATTCTCTAACCATCAGATTCACACAAATTGACCACACGATGGTCATACCATTGTTACGGCCACACACACTCAGACACGTGCTGGCATGAAGTCAGCGTTAGCAATAGATCCCAAGAACAGGATAAGGAGAAGACAGTCTACAAAGAGACGGAGCAGCTGAGCAGCTAAAGGTGGCGTCAAACAATGTTAAACTTTCTAGTTCTTCAGGAATGTTATCCAGCAGTGTACGACTGTTCACAGAAAGACAATTAAAATCTCACCTCCTGTTATGGCTGAAGAATGAACAGTCTGTGTTGATGTGTCTCCTCAAACAATTTCTCATTCGAACTTCTGCTTATATTTTCTCACTGCAAAGCTTTACTACAGTAAACTGTTGCACCATAGCAGTCTGTGGTTTCTTTGCATCCTCTTCCGTTTGAAATCATGCTCCCTATGAGAGCTAGTGTGCTCGTGCTCTCTCTTAGAATAATAATATATTTAGGCCTGGCTGTAACCTGTAGCAGTTTTGAAGAAAATGTAAATTTTATTTAATAGTCAGTGGTTTATTATGAACGTCCATTTTAACTTTACATTTAAGAAAAGTTACAAAAAGGTTTGTCTATTCTGTCAATTATAGTTCTCAGACTGAAAATAGGAATCGGCCAAAATCGGAATCGGTAGGTCAGACCCTTGAAAAATCAGAAATGGGAATCAGTCAAGAAAATTGCAATCTGTGCATCTCTAATCTGTAGATTAATTCAGTTGGTTATTCAGTTAGTAAGATACTTGTTACTATACTGGTCATTAAACTCGAATAAGCTGTATACAACTTTATTAGTTTTCAGTGGAACAGACATTGTGATCTTGGCTGGATGTTTGGCAGGCAGAGAGAAGTAGTTTCTGCATCCCTGTATACCATTAGTCAGTCACTGTCTGACTGACTGTCTGACTGATTGAATTTGCCTGTTTCCATCTGCTTCACCGAGTGTTGAGTTGGATTTTCATCTCAGAGTAAAGCAAATGCAGCCTGCATGCAAATAAACAGAAAAGCAAACCGATGTGGCAGGGAGATGATTTGGATGTTAATCGTTCATAATTGTTTTCATAAAAATGTTCGGCACTTTGTACACATTCATTTATTTCACAAAATAAAAGCATTGTTGCAAATGAAAATAGCTTGCCTTATTTTACTATTTGCCATTTCAGGTATTTGATCCCTGCCACATGGGTAATTCTCAAACAGTTCTCAAGAATTTCATCAAACTGGATGTTCAAAACATTGCTTTGCAAGTCAAAGTAGGAGTTCATCTCCTTATACCTGTGCACCTGAAACAGGGTTAGAGAACTGCAGCTGCCTGCTTTCTCAACAACATGCCAAATCAAAATTAATGCCATATATTTCTAAGTTTTCTTTTCTGGAAATAATATAGAATTCAAGATGTACGTTACACTATCACGCCTTTCACCCTAAGATACTGTATTTGCCTGCATTCAATATACCACAGTGTTAGGCAATGACTTTAGACTTTTGAGTGTTTGTGTAATATACTTTTCCCAAAAATATGAAGACTTTATTAATGATTTATTTGTAAAAAACAAAAACAAAACAACAACAAAAACATTATACACTGCTATATGAAACAATCAAAACTATATCTAACATTAATATATAAATTATACAGTACCTGAGGCCACAGTTTAAAAGACCCACCTTTTGGGATCCAGTTGATGTTATAAAGAGCACAGCAGCTTTCACTTTTCTAAAACAAAGAAAAAGTCACTCACCTCACTCACATATCCTTGTATTAATCTCATCGAGCTATGTTGTACAACTTGGCCATACCCATTACTCACACAGCAGCTTTCGTTGATACATCACAAAAAGACAAAGCTACAAAAAAAAAAAAAAAATCTATGTTACTGACTAGTTATCCAGCCCTTTCATGCCTTGTTCTTATTCCCTGGCAACACAGCTCCATTTCTGAGTGCACACTTGTACGTGGTGGTTTTGGCCAAATGGCTGTGCCATTTGCTATGAATCTTATTTTGCTAATAAGTTTCTACATATAGAGAACTAATTATATGAAGTACTAGTTATATAGATTTGAGTTGTTTCATCAATGACTATCTTGGAAAAAAGTGAGGGAGAGGTTAGTCATGTTTGTGTTGTAATACCCTTGGGTATGACATACAAAACCCGAACCTTATTAAAGCAGTTTTGGACTTTTCACCTCATCATGCATCATTCATGTTATGAGCTTATGTGTCTTTTAAAGATGCTTGCACATCTGAATGTTGTGAGGAGGAATCCAGGTGATGTTTTTTTTTTTTTTTTTTTAGAAATTGGGTTAGCCTTTTCTAAGAAATATCCACAAACGTATCTTTGTGAATGGTATGTTTCAAGGTAGAGGACAGGAAAAATTCTCTCAACACATTAAGGGCCCTATTTTACAGCAGTCCTATCTTGCTCTGTGCAGATCCACCTTTGCCTCTTGCACTACATGCCTTGGTTAATTTATGCATGTGTTTTGGGTGTAACATGCAATGAACCAATCAGAAAGTCAGCTAATATCAACTTTAAGAAGTAGGTGCACTGGGGGAGCGCAAGCGTTGGCAGGGAAACAGGTGAAAACACTGATTACACGGACATAGCTATTGGCTGGGATTCCCGCTAACACTACTGTGGGTGGAAGAGAGGGAATCAGAAAGTGTTTCTGAAGTTTGAGGAAAGTGATTGCGATTTTGAGTGGGTTTCCAACAGGTATATCCAACCAGCATCAGACTTCAGCATAGCTTTTTCTCCCCAGGGTGGGCCAGTATCATGGTTAGATAACACATCTTGTTCATCTTGTATGTTATAGATCAGAACTGTTTAATTCTTGTTTTTCTGGATCCCAATAAACACACAAATGTTACGGTTGCCGGCTAGTTGCCAGATGTCATGCTGACTGATGTTTTAAAGAAGATCTGACAGTTGTGATCCCTTCCTGAGTGTACTTTGCAGGTCTATTAAGTTTTTTAGGCTTTATGATTATATTAATAATTACTTATTCATTATTACTGAGAGCAATTATAGAGACACACACGTTGTTCATTTCAATATCTACGCTTTATTGCTGTTATAAAATATGTTTGAAGGACACACAACTGTGTGGGGAAAAACACTGGTCTGGCCACACCTTCATGTTTAGAACTCCCGCCCATAGGCACAGAGACAGGCGCAAGTTTATTTGCTAACTTGCAAACATGGGGAAAATGGCAACTGCGCTGGTGTAAGATAGCAGTGCCACTTGTGTCATCCGCGCCATCTGCTGTGCGCCAGTTGCAAGATCGCACCCTAAATGTCCTTCTCTTTCGCCTACTGTAAGTAAGTAACTCAGAGGGATTCCCCACAGGGCTACATAAGACATTATAACATGGTCTACCAAAGGCTCTTAAGGCTCAAAATCAGTGTATATCATTATACACTGTATATAACAAAAACACACATAACTATAGGTAAAATCATTACATTGATGTTTACCTCAATCACGTTTGTTCCACTGTTGTGCACTACTTTAGACAAAACAGAGCCTATATATAACACAGACCTCAGTTCTTTTTTAATTTGTTTTGTTTACAGTTTGGTCATGATGATTTGTTTGGACAGCAGAATTTAAAACAAACAACATTATGAGCATATCACTACAGTACAAAATTTCATTTTTATGATCATCTGCCAGTAATGCCACTAATTCTTGGAAACAGTTTTAAAATTGTTGCACACTAACCCTAACCCATCAAGTTTTAAAGAAATATGATGAGTACAAACTGTCTTTACATATGTTTGAAATGTTCTTCTACGTGTGTCAGTTAATACCTGGTCTGTCATGTTTGTGCTTTAGTGTGGCGACCCGTTTAAAAATGAGGATATTGTTGTGCTCAATGGGACTAAGGAGGAGGTGGAGAAGCTCAGGGAGAAGATGGAAGAGAGGCGGACCAAAGCCAAAACTAAGGTGGGTTTAAATTAAACAGAATTACAGCCGATTTACAGTAATGAAATGATAAAGTTGGTGTTGGGGGTTGAGTGAACAAAATATTTTCCTGGGTTCTTTAGAGTGATTTATTGTCTGTAATTTTTGGAAACTAATGCATTCAATCAAATGCTGGTCTTGGAATAATTTTAATTGAAGATTGTAATCAGTGCATTTCTTCTCCTGTTCTAGAAATCAAAGAAGAGCAAAGCAGCTGAAACTGTGTCTGCACCATCAGAATCAAAAGGTTTGTGCAAAGCCTGGTTGACGCACCTTGTTAATGCAAACCTGTTTTGCATTTACATAAGAAAACCAAGCAGCTAACATCCGCCAGAACCTTTACTTCTTCATTTGGATATGTTTTGAATGTGCTGTATTGGAGTTAGCTGGCTTATTCAAACATTTAACTCGCATGAAAATCACACTAAATACCTCTGTATTCAGTACTAAGACAGAAAATTACAATTTTTCTGTTATATTAGAATGTGACACCATTATCTGCTATATTTTTTATACAAAAAACCCCTCCAGTCTGCACCTAATGCAGCTATTTTTACACTGTGCTCTGAGAAGTGAGTGATCTGCATCCTGACATCTCTCATCTCATCATCATTAGATATGACCAATGTCACTATTACATGATTTCCTCGTCTTATTATGGTTCTACAGGGATGTTGTCCTACCTGGTTTGGTCATATTTCATAGGCTCACTGTGTCTTAGGTATTAATTCTGTCACACTTGTTGTCAGAAAGTGACATTTTAGGAAGCATTTTGAAAAAACAACTCTGGATTTATTCAATTCTGCACACGGATTACTTGATATATGCTCTGGATTTTATGTTGTTTTTGGCGTGAGACAGCAGCTTTCAAGCTCTGGCTCTCGCTGCCCCCCAAAAAAGCCACCTTTAAGCCACATTGTAGGCACATATGATATGCAGAGTTTGGACTTTTACCAACTGTAAAATAAAAATAACTCAAAGAGATATGATGGAGCTCAGGGTTCATCCTGAGGACAGCAGCTTTATTCCAAAAGATGTGACTGGATAAACTTGGAATCTCTGTGTTACAGTGAATCTGCCTGATGTGTAGAAAAGTCCAGAATGCTGTTTACCATTACATCCTTTAAGTATTTGATATAGTAAATATTAAAAATATATATATATATATTTATTCAGTGTAACATGTAAACATAATAGTTTACACATTACAGACTATGAAGTTGTAGAGCAAAGTGAAAGAGGTTGAATTCAACATGCATGAAAGGTATTTAGTGATTTTGGAGATGTAGGAAGTGTAGGGGAAAAAAAGCCTACTCATCAGAAGTTGTTCTATGTGCAGAGGCAGCATTTAATCAAAAAAGCTACTGTGTGTTTTTCATACAGGACTTGCGTTGTGGCTTTGTGTTTGGGTTTCGAGAAAGCGAGAGCTAGAGCATCATGCAAAAAAATGTAATCTTGTAATAGTGTTTGCAGAACAGGTAAAATGATGATTACAATCTGGCAGCATGTTTTTGAGTCTTACATAAGTGAGCGCCAGTGTTATGTGTCCTCAGATAACAGGGGTGTGGTTTCCTGTTTAGTAAGCCCAGACAGCACTCGACTCTTGCCTCACACTTGAACAGGGTGCTGGTGGAGAAATGTGACATTCAATCACATTTCAATTAAATAATAAAAGGTCTTCAGTGCAGCTTTTTCCTGCTTGTGTAAAGCTTATTTTAGGTTGTAAAAGTAACAGCTTTTGTTAGATTTTATCTTATTGGATACAAAACAAACAATTATTACAAACTAATAAAATTATCTCCATGTAGGTACGGAGGTTCTAGTTGATTCAAAGCAATATATTCTTTAGGAGGTTGACAAGCAAACACACAAAGCTCATAATGAATGAGAAAACTATTGTGCAACCTTTTGTACTTCATTAACAAGTCAGTTTGTGCTTAATTTATATGTTTATTCTGTGTATTTGAACAAAATTTTGAATGAAGTCCTCTGCCTTAATCAAACTGTCTGACGTCTGTTTCTTCCCACAGATGACACACAGTCTCCACAAGTTGATGTAGCAAAGAAGAGCTCACTACAAAATGGTGGCGAAAGCAGCCAGTCAGGTAGCTAACCCCACTTTTCTCTCATAAATATAGACAAATAAAGCTAAAATTTAGACTTAAACTCTGAATTTGAAAATGGCATCAGTGCTGCCACAATCTCTGTAGGCAATGCTCCCCACCTTCAAACAGCAAGGCAGTCATTATGAAAGAGAACAGTTTAAAATAGACTGACTTTATCTGAAATTTTGCCAGGTAATCAAATACAGATAATCTAGTAATCCATACAACCAGCTGGACATCAAGTTATGTCTTCAATGGGGACCTTAAAGGGGAGTTTGGATTCTTTGAAGTAGGACTGTATAAGGTACTTATTAATAGCCAGTGTATTACCTACAGTACATGGAGGTCGGCATGCCCTCACTTTGGAGAAGCTTAGAGGAGAACCAGCGCAGAAGTTAAGCAACATATTGTGCTGGCCAGAGCCCGCAGCAAAACATATTTTAGCCACTTAAGAAAAGGCCCATCTAAAACAATCAATATCACTTCAGTTGTAAGCTATATTTATCATGTTTTTACTGCTTTACTTTGCCATCACGCAGCCTTTTCAGATGGGAAACAGCTGTTTGAGAAGACACATCACTTTCTCTCATTCAACGGGACTCCATTGGAAAAATCAGGAATTTTACCTAGCAGAACACAGGGGTTGCAGGTCTACCGTTGCTGTAATCTGTCAATTAGTTTGTGTTCTTGTGCGACTTCGGTGAATCCAAACTAGCAGTTTAAAACACAGAAGTCATACAATAACACAGACAAACTTACCAATTGAGGCAGCAGTAGACCATGAAACTCCCATGTCCTGCAAAGTAAATTTACTGATTTTGCCAATGGAGTCTGGTCAAACAAGAGAAGCAGCGGTTTCCAGTCAGAAAAGGCTCACAGCAAGGAAAAGCTGTGAAAATATTCTAGATATAGCATACACTTAAGTAGATAGAGATTCTTTTTTTTTCCCAAGGTATGCCTTTTTAAGAGGCTAAAATACATTTTGTTGCTGACCTTGTCTACAGCAGTACATTGCTTAAACTTCCTTGCTGTTACTCCTCTGTGCTTCTCCAAACCTGCATGTTGACCGGTGTCTACTGTAGGTAACACACTGACTATCGACATGTACCTCATACAACCTCACTTCAAATAGTCCGGACTGTCTCTTTAAACACCAAACTGTTTCAAAAAGCTTTGGCTGGGTGTGAAATCAAGTGTGAAATCTTGGCAAACTATGATGTTTGAATACAAACTCAAATTTAAAGGTTCAAGTACCAAGTTGGCCTCCTGTCCCTAACACATCAGTTTTCCAGTCTTGTGTTCAGTGAGTATGTACCACTCCAGTGAGATCATTTGTTTATCATACAACAAAATGAACAAATAATCATTAAACTGCATCAGAACAGAAGTAAATAGACAAAATGAGAAAAAAATGTTGGTTCAAACATTAATAAATATTACATTCCCCTTCTTTTTCATTTTTTCCCTCTTTCTGTGTGTTGTTTTTCTTCATTCTTATCTTCATCCTGCTTTTTTTTTTTGTTTTCCCCCTCATTTGACATCACACCACCCAGCTGTAGCCGGGCCCTCAGGATCCTCCAGCTCCTCTAAAGGCACCAAGCCTTCGACAACCTCCGGCACCAAGAGGTCCATCCAGAACATGGAGGAGAAGTCTGAGGCCTTCAAGTCCCTGTTCACCACCCACAGCTCTGCCAAGCGCACTAAAGATCAGACATCCAACTGGGTCACCCATACCCCATACCACTTCTAGTAACTATCACCCAGAGCAAAGATCACCATTTTTAGACTGCTCCAGAAATTGTGACCCATTAAAGACTGATAAACCTAGTTCTACATCCCCAGCTCCGACACAGACACACATTACCCACATTATATCTAATAAAGTCACCAATGTGTTGATTCCCAACTTGTGTCCTCAGTCCCCAGTAGCTCAGTGTTTACATGTTGTGAACATTTTGTTAATAGCTCCCCAGGCTGTTCAGACTATTTGTTTTGTAACCTAATTCCTCCCTCATGTATTCCTCAGCATGTCGTAGAGGTGCTTTGAGAATTGATGCTAGAGTGACTTTATTACCTCTGTCACTCTGCTGTCTCCTAGTGGACAGAGTGCAGTTTTTTGAAAGTGATCTCTACATGGTTGCAGCTATTAAATATAGGCTCGATGTCACTCTTCAGTTAAGAAGTGAAACAAGTATGGGATTGGCTCACATTTCGTCTTTGTAGAATATATTTAACCATGTTTAACTGAGCATTTTAAGCACTTTGTGCTCATTTGTTTCCTTGAAAAGTGGGATAAAAGTAGGTTACCAACATAAAGGCAGTTTAAAGCATCTTGCTTATTTATTGAAGCTTCTGATGCTCATAAATCAACAAAACTGCACACAGCAATAGACAAATAAGTAGCTGTAATGTAACAACAAAATTAAACTTTTTTTTTTTTTTTTTTTAGCTCAGTGCTCTTCCCCAGTCTTGAGCATCACAATCTTAAGTATTTTCATTTTTTTTTCATACTGTCTGTTTTTCTTCTTTTTGGAATATCTTTGAGCTTAAATTGGCTCCAGTTTAACAGCAAATTGTAGTGACGTTGAGTGATCATATTTTCTACACACTCTTCTTGGGACAGTTTTTAAAGGAGATTAAAACGTGTTCTTCCTGTTTGCAATGGGACAGTCATTTATTTTTCTTTTCTTTTTTTGCATGTAAAGAGCAAATGTCAAAATAAATTTCTATTCAGTCTTTATGTATGCATTGCGCATCTCTTATTAGAAGTAAAACGCAGTTATTTGTATGCTTTGGCTGTAATATACTGTAAAACTTGGTTACAGAATGCTTTAGGGAGAGCATTTATTATTAGTGATGATAGCAGCAGCATCAACTCCCTGTTGTGCCCTTCAAGGGAAAATTCACACCAAAAACAAACTATAAAAAGCTCTGATTACTGTGCATGCAGCAGCTTCCATGTGTTTACATGTAAGGTGTGAAAATTAATTCGTTATGAGGTTTAGTGTTCAGAGTGTTGATCAGGACGCCCAGCTGGCAACACCTTACACTATAAATATTATTAAAACAGTTTTTGTCCTGTTGCTTGGTTGCTGCAGCACGTGTGGGCTTGTTTAGATGTCCTCTGATGATACAGGAGATAAAAATGGCAGCTTCCAAACAGACAGCCCATTGGGGCAGGAGGTTGCCTATTCAGATCTTTTGTAGAGTAAAAATGGCAGTACAACACTGTAAAAATACTCGATGGCTGCTGTCACAAATTTGTCTGTGCTCATATTAAATCTCGGTTAATTTTTTTTAACCTTCAAACGAACAAAATGGACCACATGAAAGGGAAAAATATCAAAGAAGAAAAGATAAATAAATATGTTTGCCTTAGCTGCTGTAGTTTTAAATGCTTGTTGTGAGTAAGTGAATCAATGTAAAGCAGGGCTTCTTATATGTAAATTTACATTTATAGATAATAGATGTAATTTCTCCATCTTAAACATACACTCTCCCAAAGCTAGATCTCAGTTTTAACCTGTGTACAAACAAGCAGGACTTTGTGACATCACAACTAGTTGAGAATTCAATCCTGGTCCACTATGCAACTTAATTACACAAGTGTGATTGAGAAACTTGAAACCACATGAGAACAGACGTTTCAGTAACAGAGATGGAACATATCTGGTGATTAAACTTAAGGAATAAATGATATTTGTATAATCAAAGCTTCTGGATTTTTCAGTGACAGAAGGAGCAGAGCAGATCTATTCAAACTTTTTTTGTATGGAAAAATCATTCAACACATATTCAAGCAGAGTGTTTTGTCCTATATTTATTTAATGTTATATGTACATTAGGTTATTATTGCTGATGAATGAATGTGTGACATTTTACAGCTGTAAACTGGAGCTTATTGGTTCCATTTACTGGCAAAAAAAATGTAGTGAAGTAAAAAGTAATTCTTCCTCAAATGGTGTACAAATTTAATATTAATCGTTGATTTGAACTTCAGAAGAGTACTCAAGTAAACTTCCACCACTGGATGTGCTGATAGGAATATTTTACTGTCTATATCAGGGGTTTTCAAAGTCTGGAACTGTGGGCCTCCCTTCAGGCCTTAGTTTATTTGATTATTTTTGCTCAATGGGATAATTATTATTATTTCATCATACAGACACTTAACAATTGAGCCAAGCCTAATATTGCTGTTTGACATAATTTAAGATTACACTCTGGGAAAGTGGCAACAGCTGAAATCCCCCCTGATACTGTATGTGTGAATAACTATCTCTTGAATCAAATCACACACATTTAAGTTATTCCATGTGATCTCCTTTTGACAGCTGATTGGATATTTCATTTTCATTCACTGAATCTCCCCTGAAAATCTTTGGCGTCCCCCTGGCGAGGCCCACCTCTCATTTTGAAAACGTCTGGTCTACGAATTAAGATAAAAAGTTATCCAAAGCATCACTGATCGTTTTCGGTCAATATGATTGCTGTACATGAGCTCTGTGGTAATATGAGGATGCAGCCACAAGGTGGCAGCCGAAGCCTCCTGATCAGCCTCAGATTTTAAAGACTCCAACTGTGGTCGCAGGGATAAAAAACTAAAAGAACTCAGAAAGTGGAGTCAGCCTGCTTCTCATTAAATGTAAGTTACACCATAAATAATCCAATCATTGTGGCTAAAGATTTAAATAAACACTGCGTCCTCTTTGTCTTCATGCAGCTGCAGTCTATGACATGTTCTTATGTTGCTGATTTATATCTTTCTGCGCACGTCAGATCACTGGAGAAGTGGTTTACAAAGAAATAATGCATCAATAATAAGAAACACAGAAGCTCGTGTAATTTTTCTTTCTTCCTTCTCTTTCTTTTTTTTTACTCCGTCTCTTGTTAGTTACCATAGAAGCTCTTTGTCTTTGCGGAGGAGCAGTGATAGATGGATTTTCTAACAGCCCTTTCGTTTGTTTTACATTTTTTCAGTAGCACGTTTTCTAAGCACGGTGTTGTATTTATGTGGTCCCTTAATTTTGGGAGCACCAAGATACATTTTCTGACCTCAGTGGATGTCTGTGAAGATAAACTTGCCACAGGCCTGTCCTGCAGGAGCAAACTATAGGATTTACAGGGTGACTGCATCTTTATTTAGATTTATCTGAACGTTTGCACTCACCATAATATTGTAATAAATTGTGATAAGATTTATATAACATTAATGTTAAACTTTATTTCATTAAGAACACAGCAGAAATATTTGGAATTCAAATAAAGTTGGCCATCATCGGCCTACATATAGTCTAAATGTTTTTTGTTTTTTTTTAATATTTGAGAAACAAAAATAGTTTATACAATCGGTCTTTTGCAGTTAAGATATAATAATTTCATAGACAAGATTTTTTTTAATATTACATTTTCAAAGAAACACGCACTTTTGTTTACATTATGTCTACTAATTAAGTGAAATCCTATTGTCTGATTAGACTGTATTTTCTGGCAGGTGACACAGAGCTGCAGATCAGACAGGTAAGAAGGTTATTTTCTCACATCAAGATGTAAGTTATAAGCTACATTCTCCACCACTTTGATCTGTTCGTTAGTTTAAGCTAAAGTATTTGGGAGATCAGATAACAAAGCCATTTTAGGCCTTAAAAAGCTTCAGTGGCTTTTGAAAGCAGATTCTTTTGGTCAGCCCGGGGCGATGTGGCTTTGGGGGTGGAATTACCTCATGGTGAAATTTCCTCACCTCATCTTTTTTTCCCACCTTTTCTTAAACTCTAGCCTGTATGACACTGTTTCTTTTTTCCTCAACAATAGCAGATACTTATAAGATTAACTATAATTCCATCTGACTTGTGGGTATAATCCTGTGAGTCCTATATTACTATTTTATTATTAAAAAAAAAAAAAAAAGTATGTAGGCCTGATGTTTTTAACCACATTTGTGTGGTCATTTTCTCGCTTTCTTTATCCATTTTACTCTGCACGTTGCAGTAGGCTACATGAAACATAATAAATTCGCTGTGGACGATAGATAGATTGTTTTGATTTATCTCACTCAGGTGTATTACACCGCATCGCGCATGCGCATTGCACGCTCGTCAGGTGAGGTGGGCAAAGCGAACCTCTCATGGTTTCATCAGTCGCTGCGTCTCAGTGGTATTGCTGTGACTGGAGCTTTACAGATGTCTGTGCTGGAGAGGATAGACTGGAGGGTGAGTTTACACGTGTCTTTTCCTTTTACGGCTGACTTAGTTTCACCCAACCTGCGTCAGGTTTATCGCTTTAGCTGCTGAACCTTTATTTGTTTTATTACTTTCCACCATAATCACCTGTTTGTAATTGTGTGCGCTTTGGAATAACCCTCGATAAATGTCAATGAGGCCAATAAGGCTTATTCTTTCAAAAACTTTAAGTAATTTGATTTGAGGCTGCTGGATTACAAACTAATACTAAAAAGGGTTAAAAATGTTTTTTTTTTCCGTCTTGATTTCTACAGAAATAACCACAACATTTTGTTTTTTTTTTTAATTAAATTATAAAACCTGTGTGGGAAAATGGTCCTACGGCAACAAAAGGATAATCATAAATTGAGTGCAACAAGCAATTATTTTCATTATCGATTAATTATCGAGTAATTCAGTAGTTATTTGGTCTGTAAAGTATCAGGAAATAATTTTAAAAAATGTCGATCGTGTTCCCAAAGCCAAGATGACATTCTCAAATGTCTTGTTTGCTCACAGCTCAAAGATATTCAGTTTACTGTCATAAAGGAGTGAAGAAACCAGAAAACATTCACGTTGAAGTGGCTGGAATCAGAGAGTTTTGACTTTTTTTCTTAAAAGATTACCAAGACCGATTAATCATTTATCAAAATAAATGCCGATTCATTTCTTAATTGATTAAGTGTTACAGGTGTAATCATAAGGGATTCAAAAACCTTTAAAATCACCATCCTCACCACTGATTAGTGCTCACACACTAATACGTGTATATGAGGTGATATAAGTTGTAAAACATAGGCTAATGTTGATGATGTACAGTATATAAATAACAAAAAATAACCTGAACATCAAGTGACCTTTATTAGGTTTATTAGACCTATTAGTTAGGTTTATTAGTATGTTGTTGGCTATTTGTTGGTATTCAGTATAAATAAAAGGTGAGTGGTAGATTTCAGTGGGTTTTATTGTGAAAGGCCACCTTGTAAATCATTCTTAAAATATAATTCTTATATTACAATATATATGGACTATATTTATAGCAACCAACTGAAAAAATACAAAACTGAACTCCTTCATTGATGCGTGTGTGTCACTCTTCATGGATCCATTTAATCTTTACACCTGACATCAGCTGAGCCGGTTGTCACCGCGGTGGCCTGTCATTAAAAATGACAAGCTGAGCATCAGGATTGTTCAGAACATCACCGATCAGGCCAAGCGTGACTAACTTCTTTTAGGTCTGGTGCTCCGTGTCTCCTCCAACGTAAAATAACATTTAATCAGCGCGCATTTCACTTCTGCTCCGCATCACAACAAGCCACGGACCAACATGCAAAAAAAAGATAATCCTCAGTCACCCAGCACGTCCTGTTGTTCCCATGGATGGACAGCAGATCATCACAGCGTGGGTGGACGGACGCCACAGGCTGTTATCCTAAGAGACAAAGGCCTGTCCAATAATCTCACAAATTATAATCTGACATTTAGTAGTCTTCAAACACAACACCAATCAATTAAACAGCCTACCTTCAAATGATGGACACACAAGGCCTATTTTCTGTTGAGGAAGCAGATTTTTAATAAAGCTGAATTTAACAGGTTTACAGCTAAAATAAACAAAAACGTAACAACATGATGGATACTCGGGTCGTTATAATTAAAAAATAAGAAACAAAAACATCTTTTGTCCTCACGTTGGGATTTGATGCATATCAAAGCTTCAAAGCAGCAGCCTTGTTTTGGACATCGCAAAGCTCCACCAGAAATGTAAATGAAGTTAAGAAAGACTTGTTTGTTGAGATCCTTTGAGCCTCAGAGGTTTTTGGAGAGAATGATGCTCCTAAAGCCTCGGGCTTATTGCGGTTTGAAACAAGCACTTAACCACCACTGTGAAACACCCACATTAAAATGTCATGGGTTCATTTGAATGCCTATTATTCTATTTAGGCATTCAAATCGGAGAGCTGCAATATCTTGCTGATTTTAACCTAAAGAAAAAAGTCATTCTGAGTCGGTAAACAGGAAAATTTAGTCAAGTTATGTGACATGCATAAAGAATATACAATAGGCTATTATTCAACTATTCAACTGTAGTTCTGCTAAAAGAAAATGCAACCCGCTGCGAACAACAATTTATATTATTATTGTTATTCAAAAACAAGAATTGTAATTAAAATAACACTCATTAGGTGTCATTAAAACACTTGGAAATAATGTAAATAATTATTTATATTGGTATATTCAACTTTAACATCAGTCTTTAAATTAAAAGGTTTTACTTACATTTTCTGTTTTGTTTTTGTTAAGCAGTTTGGTGACGTCTGCTCTTGAAAGGTGTTGTGTTGTATTAACACCGTTACATTAATAATAACAATAATAATAATAACACGAATGATTAAAATATAACATTAGTAACACTAAAAATTATTACCCAACTTAAAAAAAACTCATCATCAGAATTCTGTGAAAACAATGTATTTTTTTCTGCCTTAATAAACGGGACATTTCTCTCATTTTCTAATGTTTAAGAAAAAACATCAAAATTCTAGAACATCTCGACAGGCAATTTGATTGGCCGAGAGGCATTTCACTGAGCGTCATAACCTCAGGTACTCAGTAACCTAGCAACCCGTCACTTCAACATTACTTAATCCGCGAGGTATGACAGAAATTGCATCAGATTCACAATTAAAGTGAAAAAAAAAATACATTTTTATCAATTGAGAAGTGAAAATAACTCGTATCCTTATTTAAGAGGAATACTTTCAGAACGAAACCTTTGGATTTCTTCGTTAACCATTTTAGTGTTGGTCTATATGAAATATAATCCTATAAAAGAGCCTACATATGTTCTTCTACATATTTAAAAAATCTGTCTTCGGGTTTGAGGGAATAAAAACAAGCACAGTCAAACAAACTAAAAAAGTTCTGATAGACTTCACTCACTGCAAGCCACTTAAAGTGGGCTATAGCCCAGTAAAGTCATTGAGTTTATATGTCTGGCACTGTACGTGCGGACAGAATTTTGATTGGACCGTTGTCCCGCCAATCAGCAATATTTTCATTTTTCTCTTTGCACTGACATCACCGGGCAGGGTGACGCCCACTCTCAGCGGCTGTGCAGATATAGCACAGTGTTCATGTGTGCACAAATAAGACTGAACATCGCTGTTTCGTCCATAAGAGGGAGTCACATTTCTTATATGCATCGTTTTCGCCCACTTCCATAACAGAGCCGCACAGCACACTGACCGGAGAGGGGGGAAATATTGCCTGCAACGATCATTTTCTCTCATAGTGGCTTGTGGAAACTCATATCTGCGGTTGGATAGTCAGTCTGTCGGTCAGTTCGCCCCTTCAGACTTCACCCTTCACAACATCTCCTCCTCTTCGCCGCAACTGAAGAACATAGTGGGGTTCATGATCACCAGGAAGCTCTCACTTTTTCCATACCTGGATTAACTCGCAGAAGACAACCTTTTTTTCTTTTTCTTTTATTCTCTTTTTTTTTTGTAACGGCGGGACTTTTTCTCTGTCAGAATGTTGTGGAAATTAGCCGACAACGTGAAATACGAGGATGACTGTGAGGTAAGTTCCGACAGACGTACAAAAAAAGAGGGGAAAGTGCCTTTAGATTAACATCGGACGAAAGTTTGCCATTCAACGACAAGAGTGACAATTGATTGATTTTTATCAGCTGTTAAGGATTAAGATAAACGAGATGGAAATTCTGAACAGCCAGCCTGTTGTCGCCTGCAAGAGGGCAAAAAAATTGCCCAAAAGTAAATTTGAAAAAAAAAAAAAAAAAGTTGAGAGACATCGCGTTCAACTCTACAAGCATGACGCAATTTTCAGAACAAATGCAGAATAATGATTTCTATAACACAACAACAGTAATAGTGATGATAATAATTATAATAATTATTATTATTATTAAAAAACATTTATATTCCAAATAGGGTAATTTATTACGCTACTTAATTATTAACTTGCTTCATTACGAACACGTGAGAACATTTGATATGGTTTAATGATATGAATAATAATGTGATTAAAATAAGCAGTTTAATTTAAACAATATCGTGCTTTCTTTCCCGCGATAAAGAATGATAAAATATATGTTAATATTAAATTATAATCTAAGGTACTCTTGTGTTCACGCGCTTCTCTAAACAGTTACCTTCAGTGGACAGACACTTGATTACCTTGGGGGACAAAAGTCACCACTACCTGCCATCCTGTTGTCACCTCTCACAGCTGCACTGTCTCTTCCGTCCCTCAGGAAAGGCACGACGGCAGCAGCAATGGGAACCCCCGGCTGCCCCACCTGCCAGCGGTCAGTCAGCACCTCTACAGCCCGTCTCCCTCCCTCTCACACTCGGCCAGTTCGGACTTCCAGCCCCCGTACTTCCCGCCTCCCTACCAGCCCATCTCCTACCCGCAGTCCAGTGACCCATACTCCCACCTCGGCGACCCCTTCAACATCAACTCCATACACCAGTCGCCGTCGTCGAACCAGCAGCAGCCGTGGCCCGGCCGACAGGGCCAGGATGGGCTCGGCGCGCACGGGAGGAGCGGCCTGGCGAGTCAGATCCTCGGCCTGGAGGGAGGCTCGTCCGGGGTGAGGAGGGAAGGGTTCCGCCGGCCGGAGCTGCTGCCCCCTCACGCCCACAGCATAGAGTCGTCGGTTATTGGTGATAACATGGGGATGCACGACATGGGGCACGGACTGGAGGATGTCCAAGTGAGTGGATGAATACTTGAAATTATACTTTAGTGGCTAAGGTTTCACACAGGATACCATTCAGGCAGAGGATAGTGCTAAAGTTAATTATTTAAGATACTGTATATTAAATAAATGTTACTGCATATTAAACTGATGTTATTATACATTAAATATAGGTTATTGCAGAGATTCCCAAACTTTTTCATGTCAAGGACCCCTACAATACAGTAGATGCACATTAGACCACACACCCCCAATTTGAGAGGATTTGTCTTAAGTATTTTTTTTTATTTGTAGGTTTGAAGATAATAAAGTCTTCATAGTCAATGAATGACCAAATTAGGATCACTATAAATTACAATCCATCAAAATGGCCAAGCCTATTTCTTCCCTGTTGTTTTAACTTCCAAACAAATGTAATAAAAGTTGAAACATTATATTCCTCCTTTTGCTGGGCTCCCTTTACAACATACTCAGTGACCCCTGTTGGTCCTGGACCCCAGTTTGAACACCACTGAAATAGAGCTTATTGTACATTAAATATAGTTTATTGTATATAAAATTAGATATTATCATATCTTAAATAGGGAAATTATTTTGATCACTTAGGTTAAAAAACAACCAAAATTCACCACTATGAACTCATTAAATATGCCATTTCCATACTGGAATATTACAGCTGTATTATTTTATTTATTTTGCATCAAAGAAGCAACAGAGAGAGAGAAATTAGTTTCAGCTTGCTATGTCTTTAACCCTGGTGTTTTTTTTTTTAAAAAAACAATGGCTTATTGGTGCTTCTGTTCTTTTTTATCAGCATGTAGATGACCACAGTATTATAATGGCAGATCAGACAGTCATCAAAAAAGGTGAGTTTTCTCCACTAATCTAATCTTTAGTGGCAAAGAAACACATTTCTGTTAATTTGACAATAGAAGGACCTTTGGAAAATGCTGCCTGGGGGACATGTGCCTTTGTACGACCAAATAAAGATGCAGTAATTACTGGCAAGGGCTGGAAAATTACCGTAAGGGCTGTATTTTTTTTTTTTCTTCAGTCTCTCACTCATACTTCGAATTGTCATAACAATTACTTCTATAGTGGCATGTCAGGGCACTCAGTGCGAGAGTACAGCAAAGGAGGAGTCTTGTATTTGTACTTGCACTGCATACACTGATAATCCTCTGTAGCCATGAGATGCACTTATCTAAGCTTGATATGATCCGCAGCCTATTCTGTTGGTGAAGGTGCTTGAATGGATGCCCAGTGGGAAAGCACTGATCCCTTTCAAAAAAACGACAGGCTATTGAATGACAAGACATGAAAATTGAGCAATCTCACAACGTCGGCGTTGACTGTGAGAGAAGAGGAAAGCTTTGGATCACCTTTAGGCCGGTTAAGCTTGCAATTGCAGCTCTTTTCTGTGCACTTTAACAGGAAATTATGCGTTGATCTTGTAGCAGTGTTTGGCTCTGCTGAACCAGCTTTTTGGCGGGGTGTGGCATTAGGCTCGCATGTGAAGGACAGTTTAGTAATTTGTTGGGACTTGAAATGTTTGGAGGAGAACATATCCCTGCTGTTTTGTCATCAGGGCTCCATTAAACAGACTTTTGAGTCAGAGGAAGATCAGCTTATGCAACATTATTCTACGTAGCTTTCTACATTTATTCAAACCATACTACTACTGCAACTAATGATTATTGCCATTATTGAGTCATCTGAAGATCATTTTCTCCATAAGATAATTGTTGTTTGATCAATAAAATGTCAGAAAATGGTCAAAAATGTTGATCAAAGCCCATGGTGACGTCCTCAAATGTCTTGTTTTGTCCATAAACCAAAGATATTCGTGTACTGTCGTAAAGGAGTAAAGAAACCAGAAAATATTCACATTTGAGAAGCTGGAATCAGAGAATCTGGACATTTTTTTCTTTAAAAAAATGGTTAAAAACGATATATGATTATCGAAATAGCTGCACCTTTAAATAGGCAAATAGATAGATAGATAGATAGACAGACAGACAGATAGATATTGTATATTAAATTGATTTTATTGTATATGAAATGGTGGCTATAGTATTTTAAATGGAGGTTACTGCATATTAGATAAGAAAATTATTTTGATTGCATAGGTTAGAAAACAACAAGATCACCACTATCAACTAACTTTAAAACATAAACCATGTTTTATTTTCTCATTATCATGCCTGATGTGATTAATTCTTTCCCATTTATGTGGTATTATACAGTGAATACAGTATTTTTTTCGACACCATAATAGCAAAAACTGTTACGATATTACGATGCATAGTTACAAGCAGAAAGCCATTTGCACAGGACAATAAACCAACCAGTCTTCATTTGTTCCGAAATCAGTGATGGCTCATTATATTGTTCCCATGCTCAAGGGCACGCTATGGGCAATCTAGGTTTTCCACTTGTAAACAATGGCATGTCATTCCCAGCCTTGTGCCCCAGAGGAGCCTTAAAGTACTCATGTGACTCTGTGATTTCTGTCTCAGTATTAGGACTGCGAGGTGGCAGGAACCTTGATCGCTTACAGAGGACTTATTATCAGGGGGGCATTCTTGCGGGTGAGGATGAAGATAGCTATGTTTTGTAGTGTGCTGTACTGTTGTTTTGTTTGTCCGATTTCTGTCAGTGCTTTTGTGGTGGGTTAAAAAAAAAAAAAAGATTCGTCTAACTTTAGAGCCACAAAAAAACACACTCAGTGTCTAGAATACATAGGGCCTCGAGACCCAAAATACTGAAGTGTATCTGAGGGGTAGTCTGTATGTGTGTACCTGTTTGTTGATGGTGTTTGGAATGAGGGCATTTTAGCTGTTTAACCATCAGGAATCCAGTGTTTGGAAAGCCACACAGTATTTCGAAAGTCAGACACTGGTTTTCTCAGCCGTGCAGAGCTGCATACACACTCTTTCTTGTGATTACTTACAAGAAAACACAGATTCTCTGTTGCAAAGAAGGAAGGGATTATGATGATTAGAGCTTATGTACATACACAGGAAAAGTGTATATATAAACAAATTCTATTGCAAAACCAGAATCTTTTTTGTTTTCTTTTGTATTTCTTCACTCTGAAGCTTATCCACATTTTTTTCTCCACCTCACCCTCCTCCAGGGCCTGTCACTCTACCCAAAGGCAACGCGCTGGGTCTTCCTTTCCAGAAAGAGTCCCTGCTGGGCATGGTATCAAACCCAACAGAGGTGTTCTGCTCTGTACCGGGCCGTCTTTCCTTGCTGAGCTCCACATCCAAGTACAAGGTTACCGTGGCCGAGGTCCAGAGACGTCTGTCACCCCCTGAGTGCCTCAACGCATCGCTCCTGGGAGGGGTTTTACGCAGGTCAGAGCTCAAAGTCACATTGCCTTAATGCTATTTCCCTATTGTTGCTCATAAAAGTCGTCATGATAACACAGGAATACAGTAGATAAGGATGTGATGCCATTTCAAATTGTTGAGATGTTTTTAATGTAAAACTTGGTGAACTGATTTCAGTGTGGTATCAGTACTTTTTAAACATTGGCAGAACATTTTAACAAAACCATGATAATACTGATAACCCTGATAATTTTGGTCACTATAATAAATTATGTAGTGACAAATCAGTGTAAAATGAAATTTACATAATGTTTCATCTCCAACAGTAGCACCGATTCACAAAATTTAGGGCAACTAACCCACACATAATAAATTTCCTTGTTTTTTTATTAATATTTCTGTCATCTGCAAACACATTTTAACAAAACCATGATAATACTGCTAACCCTGATAATTTTGGTCACTATATTGAACATATAGTGACTCATCACTATAAAGTGAAATTTCCATACTGTTTCATCTTTAACAATAGCACCGATTCACAAAATTTAGGGCAACTTATCCAAACATAGTGAGCTTTGTTGGCTGTTTGATAACCATGGTAATTTTGGTCTCTATGATTGAATGATTAGTCACTATAAAATGAAATTCCACACTGTTTCATCTCTAACAGTAGCACCAATTCAGAAAATTTAGGGCAGCTTGTCCAAACATAGTGACTTTCCTTGTGTGTTTATTAAAATCTCTGTCATCTGCAAGCATATTTTAACAATTCCATGATAATACTGATAACCATGATAATTTTTGTCACTTAATTGAATTTATAGTCACAAGTCACTGTAAAATGAAACATATACACAGTTTTCTAGCCCCGATTCACAAAACTTAGGGCACTTTATCCGAACATAATGAATTTCTTTGTTTTTTGTGAATATGTGTGCATTTGTTGATAAGGTTGGTTCTCAGATATGAATAATCATCAGACTGAGGAGTTCCAGCTCTAGTGGTCTGTAGACTAAAGCTCAGCGGCCCATGGGAAAGGCTTTTCTAAAAGCACAGCTTGGCTCAGTTGGTCTGGCTCATCAGTTTTTTGCGTAAGGTTCGTGACATTCTTTGTGTGGTCTGCAATTTTGGTTCTCTTGCTTCCCTCTGGGGATAGGTTACACCAACACAGTTACTACCAATCTAAAGACTCCATGGGTGTGTTTCTGTGTTCGTTCAGGGGTTGCAGGCAGCATGGACTGCTTTATCTGTGGCAGAGCAGTTGACCTTATGGCACATATGTTAGTGTGGCAGTCTGTTGAGGGACAGTGAGGTTACAGTACGAACGCAACATCCCTGGACCGGAGCGTTTTGTGCTTGGAGTGCACGTTTGCCACTTCCCATGTGCCTGTGTTAATGCTGACATGCACACACACACATGCACAATCACAGACATTTTTAAGTAGGTCATATAGCAATAGGAGGGGGATCGTTAGCAGAGGGATTGGGGGGGGGGGGGGCATGAAGGGGTGGGGGCACTTGTACACACATGCTGCCTCCCTAAAGATGCATCCGCCACGAAGTGGGAGAGGTTGCCCTGCCAGTCATGCGGAAAACTGAATCGTCCGTGGCAAGTGGGGAGTTTAAGTGTTTATGCAAACGTGTGTACGAGTTATTTGTTTGCTATGCTTTTTGAGGCAATTGTGACGTGTTTTTAGGTCAAGAGAACCTGTTTGTTCCATTTGTTTGTTATCAAGAGTGGACAATGAGACCTCCTGCAGGAGTGAGTGCAAGGTCTCCTCTGCAACGTTATATCTGCAGTATATTCTGCAATCACAATCAATAATCAAACAAATCTATTCTGTTTGTTCCTCATCATTAATGTGTTAAATGTCCTAAAGTCGATACTAATCAGAGGAAAATCAGAGGAAAGAGATGAGACTAATGCACATTAACCTTATTGTATTGTCTTTTGACTGTATAATATATACAATATATTACTTAACTGCTTTTTTTCAGCTCTTAATTGAGGCTAAATTATCTTTGTGAAATATTCAAACTCAAGACCGCGTGTTTCTGAATGGCTGCGCCAGGATGACTCATGCATCATTTTACACACATTTCCCCCAAATCCATGTTGAATTCCTGACATATATGGTTTCTTTGGAATCATTGGGATCTCCATCAGACTTATAAAGAAAGTTCTTTCAATTTGGCTGCACAGGACGAGTTTGTAATCCATGCACAGACTGCTGTCTATTAAGGGGTTAAAACAACAACAAAACCCCCCAAAAGTTAACGCATAATTTAAAAATGTTTGTAATCTTGCATTTCTATCTAAACTACTTCACAACTGTAGACTTGAAATATATTTTTTGTTCTTTTTCTGCAGGGCCAAGTCAAAAAATGGAGGACGCTCTCTGAGAGAAAAGCTGGATAAGATTGGACTCAACCTGCCTGCAGGAAGAAGGAAGGCAGCCAATGTCACTCTACTAACCTCACTGGTAGAAGGTAGGACATGTCACTCAGTAGTGCATAGCACCTTCTTGGGTGTAATTGCTGTTTGCAAAGGCTGGAATGTCGCTCTTCATAGTGTGCAAATGTCAATCTCATTCACAGTGTGCGTCTCTATTTTAAGTAGCACACGGAATCTTAAGCCATTTTCCGAACACCATTCATTGTTGAAATACTCCATTATATAAAGACAATGTAAATGCCACAAAGTTTTCTATCTTGAGTAACTTCTGCTTTAAGTTGTGTATTAGTGTACCTTTTGATACCATGGGGATTCTGACAATTTTTTTTAGTACTGATGCCATTGCAGTCATTAGACTATAGAGTCCTGGTTTGTAAAGATCAACAGATCATTGGTTTTATGCCCTGACAACTGTGATTTATATCTTCAAATTATCCTTTAAAAAAATTGAAAAGTGTAGCTGCAGGCTACTGGTATGCTACGCTGTATGGTCTTTGAAGTTTAGTTTTGTTTTGTTTTTTCTTCAGACATGCATCTGATGCATGCATGTTGGTGAAGGGTGAAGAGAAAAAAAAAATACTGGGAGAATTGTTATGCTGCTTTTGATTTCAATCCATTTTCGATTTAGCTCATTTTGATTGATTTCCTACTTGAGAATTGAAATCGTGACACCCCTAGTCCCCAAACTTTTTCATCTCAAGGACCACCACAGTAGATGCACATTAGACCTCAGACCCTTGATTTGAGAGGATATTGTCTTCAGGGATCCCCTCTGAGTACTTTTTTGATTTTAGGTTGGAAAAAGTGGCCATAGTCAATCAATGACCAAACTAGGGAAAAAGTGATCAAACTGAAAACATTATTCCTTCTATTCCAACTATATCTTTTGCTGAGGACCCCCAAGGACCCACTCAAGGACCCCAGTTGGTCCCCAGATGTCGTTTTGAAAGCCACTGTACACATTGCACACTTTAAATATTCAACATGGTGTTACATGGCTGCAAATCTTGTTATTTTATGTCGCGGAGTTACAATGACAACACAACACGACACCTTCTCCTTCTCTTGTCTGTGCCTCGACTACTAACACAACATCATCACTCATACCATCGCCATGCAGTGATGCTCCACCCGGAGCGTGTTATCACTTTAATCACTACCTGCCGTGAGCTAAGGTAGAATATTTTTTCCTCCCCTGCTCCCTACACGCCTAATTTTTCTAAACGGGCTGATGATTCTGTGCAGGAGAATGACTCTAGGCTTGTGTTATTTAGAGACCTTCAAAGCTGAATTAAGCCTTGTTATCTTGTGTTTGGCTCGCCAGGAGGGCCTGCTGACCTTAAAGCTCGAGCTTCTGAATAGCCGTCCGTGTCCTCAAGTGATGCATGTATCTATCAATAAGCGGTGCTGTTGGTGCTGTGGGCGCTCTCTGCTAGCATTTATCCACATAAGCCCATTATGACCATGCAAGTAAAACCACCCTGAAGACAGAAACATATTCATCTCACTAGCTCTTGTTCCCCCGAGCTAAGAAGACTGAGCACAACTGATTACTCTGTAGTTCAACTGCTTCACTTCATGTGCCTTGATGCTTGTGTGTATCAGGTCCTAAATGGGGCTGCTAATATAATGCTCAAATTGATAATGTGCTAAGGCTGGCCAGCTTACCATTTGATCTTTGCCCTGTGTGTCAGAGGACAGGCAGTGAAATAATCATCTTTATATTTTCATAAATATGCAAGTCTTGTATGAGACCAAGAGTCAAGGGTGTGACTGTTTCTGCTCTCCTACAATGTTTGTTTTCTTCTTCTTCTCTTAGGTGAAGCTGTTCATTTAGCAAGAGACTTTGGTTACGTGTGTGAGACAGAGTTCCCTGCAAAAGCAATTGCTGAATACCTGGGCAGGCCACACGTGGAACGCAACGAGGTTAACTCGCGCAAGAACATGCTCCTCGCTGCCAAGTAAGTGTCTTATTTGGATGGTTACAATTTGCATAAAAATAGCCCTCGGGCAAAGTAGGATGGGGCAAGCTGACATATAGGCCTATAGAACTGTTTATAATAATATTCATTGTTTACTTGAGGATCTTGCAGATTGAGTTTCCTGCAGACTGGGGGTTCTGGGGGTTGTAACTAATCTACTATCATAAATAAAAATCAAGAAATCCTTATATTTAAGAAGCTTGAACCAGCAAATATTTGACATTTTTGCTTGAAAAATGACTGAAACAATGAATTGATTATCCCTTTACATCGCTTATTATCCACCATTTTTAATCCTTGAATAAATAATAAATCATCAAAATGAACTCTGCACCTCACAAAGTAGGATCCAACAAGCAGTGTCACAGCCTCAGGAGAAATTATTTTCTTAAGTCTGGTGGTATGGCAGCAGATACTTCTCTATCTCTTGCCAGACAGCAGCAGGGTGATTAGCTGTTGCTGGGGGCGGGTTTTGTTTTTTTATCCTTTTTTCAGCAGTCTGTTCACCATGCTGAGCTGTTTGTTCACATGAGTTGGCTACTGTCTTCCTGAATCATTTCCACAGACTTTCAGTAAGATCAGTGAAAGTTAATTATTAAGAAGGCCCTGAGACACTCATGAATTAAGCATTCTGATGTCATATTAGCATTTAGATTTTAGAAAGGCATAATTAATTATTACTTAGCAAAAAAATAACAAATAAAATAAAAAAAATAGTAAGTCCTCCACCTGGGTAGCAACCGATTTTCTTTTGATCAGCTAACGGGTTAGTGGACTAATCGTTGCATCTACTTTGTTCTCAAGTCCTAACGAATTAGTAAATGTAGGTAATTTGAGTATTTTCTGATCTTCTTAAATCATTCTGTTTTTTCACCTTCAGGCAAATCTGCAAGGAGTTCACTGACCTGCTCACTCAGGACCGCTCACCTCTGGGAAACTCTCGGCCGGCCCCCATCATGGAGCCTGGAATCCAAGGCTGCCTGACCCACTTCAGCCTCATCACCCACGGATTCGGCTCTCCGGCCATCTGTGCCGCCATGACCTCACTTCAGAACTACCTGAACGAGGCGCTCAAACAAGTGGACAAGATGTACCTGAGCTCTGGTAGCGACACCCAGGGATCGTCAGACAGTGGGAGCAAATCGACCGACAAAATGGACAAGCACAGGAAATGAGAGCTCAACGGAGAATCCTTGAGAATGAACTTGAGAACCCCTGAGTCCCTTAATCCCGCTGCCCTGTCTGCCCTTTTTGGACTTTTTTAAAAATCGATATTGATTGATAAGTATTGTCATTTTGAGAGCTGAATTTGTGCGTGAGCGTGAGTATGTGTGTGTGTGTATTCGCACTGTTGAATTTATATTTTTCTGAGGAGTTGATGATTTCTAAGGACTTGTCACAGCTGGCTGCAGATCACCCGTGTACTGGTCCTAATGGGAGCCCACCTTGTGAGGGCGAACAGTAATACACACCATATCACACTAACCACTATGCAGTTCCATAAATTTGCCAATGTGCTGATGCTACAACCATGAGACCTGCACTCTGTTGACAAGAGGAACAAAAGAACAAAGTGCATACTGTTTTTTTCTCCCTAGAGGACATCATTTCAAGATGAGTTGCTGTGGCTGTGAATTCCTCTCAGCTCTTCCCCTCCCTCCCACCCACCCCCCCTCCTGCTCTGTCTGGAGGCAAATCCACTGATTTCCTGTGTCTCAATGGACTTGCACAGGACAATTTTTTTTATATGAGAAAGAGAGAGAAGAAAATCCACTTCGTTTTTTTGTGTGTGCTTGATTTGTACAACCACTTCAAAATGGCTCCAGTGTTATTGTGCTTTGTTCATGAGAGATGATTTGAATCTTATGTAGGCCTGAATGAGGAAAGACTTTTTTTTTTTTTTTTTGGTTTGTCAGTCTGTGTTCGGTCAGAAACCAGAGACTTTAAAGCCTCTTCAGTGTTCATGTGGATTACAGGCGCAGCAATGTCTCCATTGTTACTCTATCTTTTAAACCTGGCAGGGAGAGCAACTTACTTTTGTGATCATGTTAGGTATTCATCCCTCTTAGTATTTAAAAACCCTGAGTCTCCATCAACCCACCAACCACTTCAGTCCTGCCAGAGTGTGTGTATGTTGTGAGAATGTGTGTAAATGTACATATTTCTTTCTTTGAAAATGTTTTTAATTAGACATTAAATTCCAAACATAGAATTTTATCCAGTGTCTTGTCCTGGATGTAAATATTTTCTAATTTATGTTGTAATTTAATGGGCTTGTGTAAATAATGGTATCGCTCTGGTGTATGGTTTCACTTTTTATGATGATGTGTTAAACTTTTATAAATGGGTTAGTTTTTTATCAAGTAGAGGTTAGGAAGTGGGCATGATATACTTTTTTGAAAATATGTTTTAAAAACTGTTTTAAAGTTTCAGGAAAAATAAAAAATAAAATGAAAGATTGGAGCCTGATTTAGTGAGTCAGTGATGATGCCTAGACATACTTGTTTTATTATATTTGTGGGGAACCACCATTGAAATAACGCATTGCCTAGCACCTTACTCTAACCCTACCCATCACAACTAATCGCCTAACCCTAACCTAAACCTCATTCTAAAAAGCCCTTTAAACTTATGGAGTCCAGCATTTTGGACCCCACAAATATAGTAAAACAAGCTCAGTCACACACGCACACAATTTTTGTGCACTATTGTTCCGTAGCCTCCTTTTCAGCAGTATTTCACAGATGATGGTTAAGTCATGTGTTGGAAGATTTTCCTATTAATAAACAGCAAAGAAAAGTCCCCAAACTAATGGGAACAGTAGCCATCATTATCTGCTCTCACTTAGCTTCACAAATAGGCTGTGTGGCTCAGTGAAGGCACAGACCTCAAAAGTACATCATGTGATGAACAAAGATGCACAGCTGAGAGCAGACAAATGGCTTGTTTATGTTTAAACTTAGAAAACTATTGACACATACTGAATAGATTGTCCCAAGAGCCTATCCTTTAACAACATCTCTTCCCCAGCTTGCTGTGGTGTGTCTCCTACTATTCCCTCTTTCTTTTCAGCTTGGAGCAGGTGTGCTCCCGTGTGAAGTGTCGATCTGCTTTAAGTTTCCAAGTGCATCTGTGGAAATGTGGTGCTGCAAGTTTCTCGCTTCAGATGACATTTCCTTTGATGTCTGTGAGAAACAGAAGTGGTGCAAAATTGGATTTGCATGTGGCACAAGGTTGCTTAATCATCACTTGCCTAGCCACTCCTTGCTGATTCATGTGCTCTGTTTATGTGTCTCAGGAACTTGTCTGAACCATAGTAAAACCACACCAATGTATTTACATTGGATGCAATTTATTTGTAATCCACAATAATATATTGCAACAAATTTCCCTCTGTTCTGCATTAGCCATATCTCACACTGCTGACACTGACCTACTGAATCTGTCATCACATTCTCTATTATCTGCTGGTATGGGAACCTTGGTACTAAAGAGACAAATGTCCTTGCTTACATTGCAAAGGTGGCCAGTAAGATGGTGAGGGTGCAGTGGTTACGTCTAGAAGGGAACCCTGATTTGTGAAACTCTCACAAGATTTGTGTGTGTCGTTTCTTCGTGGGCACACTGTGCAAACTAATTATATCTTATAACGTGACAACACTGTGTTTAGAATCTGCTTAGGTTTAAGGACAGAAAGCACTCGGTTAGGATTAGGGATCGTGGTTTGGGTTAAAATGATCACTCTTCGCGGGTCTTGGGTTCCCCTCTAGAAGCGACTGGTACAGTTAAGAAGTTTAAATCACATATTCAACAAGAAGATGCTGAAAAAAGCAGCGGCCATTCACCATTCCAGAATGTTTCCACCCTACAAACGCAGTATGTTGCTGCATCTTGTGATTGTGATGTTCTTTATTAATGATGTGGCGATGTTACTGTAACATGACACTTAAAGTGTTACTGCAGTGACCCTGTTTTAGGACGTTGCATTTGACATCCTGGTGATATAAAGTGATGTCAAACGAATCATATCAGGTACAAGTAACGGGACAGGAGAAATGATGCGTTCCATGTGAATTAGGAAGTAGGAATTTCTGAGTTCCCAGTGGGAAATTTCAACTGGAATGCCCCTGAAATGGGATTTCTGACTTGGAAAGATGGAAGAAGTCATTCCCAGCTCTGACATCCGACCTCCGATGTAAATGGTATGCACCAAGAGTTTCAATGTGGTACCAAGTTTACCCCAGTGTCACTGGAGCACAGAGCTAAACGGGACGGGACTTTGGAAGGGTCAGTTATGTAATTTCCTGTTGATGTTGATGCATATTACATTGATAATGGTTATTTTCCAAGGTAATGCTGACAATATTTAATGTTCATTATATCAGTATAGGCCCTCTGTAGTTACAGTGGACAGTTCTCAACCTGCCCGAGAGTAGCTTGAATGACTCACTGTGCACAGGTGACCATCCTGTGCACGTGTTTATGTAAACTGGTGTATATTCCTCTGTTATATTGTATGTTTTTATATGTGCTTTTACACTTGCTGTAGCACAAATGGCCTACTTGGGCCAAATATTAAATTGTATCAAATGAACTGAATTGTATAACCTGCTTTAGAGGTAAGTAAGTGTTTCAGGATACATGTTGAGAGAAGCAGCAGTAGCAGCAGAAGCAGTGTGCCATACCTAGCAGTTAAACAAGTATCAGCCTCTCCCCTCAGAACCTGTTTAACCAGACCTGTCAACCTGGTGGCTCACTGCAGCGGTTGACTTTAACTGCTTTCAGTTAGCTTGTGTGCCTGGCCCTGAGAGAGTAGATAATGGGAGGAGGAGGAGGTACCTCCTGTATTGGTGAAGGCTGGTGGAGGGAGAGAGGGGAGGTGGATTTCGAGTGTCTTTGATGACCGGTTGAACATGGTGGAGGCAACACCTCCCTGTGTCTGAGGCTTTGATTGGAGTGTATTCACCCTGTCCCCGTCTCCCTTGCCACTCTCTTTCATGTTGTCGCCCTGTCAGCGTGTCACATCGCAGGGCTTTTGTTTTGGCAGCCGTCAGCTATTAAACACACACATGTCCCGTTCACTTTCCTCACCTTTATTGTCAGTAGAGGAGATCCTGTCTGAGCAAGTGACTGAGATAAAGCTTGTTAGGCGAGTATCTAAATCTGAAAAAGTGCTTTATGAGGATTTTTTTTTCGTAAGGAATCAGTCCAAAAAAAAAAAAAAAAAAAAAAAAAATTACATGTACCTGTGATATTTATCCTACCAGAAAATAGTTTTTAATCACACCACAATGCACCTGTTTAACATGTTTTTTTTCCAAAACACAGGCATGGTAACTGGTCAAACATTTTCCTCTCAACTGTGAGACAGCGTGAGTAATTCATCTCTGACACACCTAATAAAGCTGGGAAAAGGAGGCGAGTGTAGACTTGTTCAGCTTACCTGCTACCTTTTTCTTCTTTAATGAAAAAAGCAACGAAACTCATATACTTCTCTTATTTTCACAGATCATATCTGACATGTTAATAGAATCTTTTGATCTCATTAGGAAGCCCAGGGCTACTTGTCAACTCCAGATTCACTGAACTGTAGTCGTATTTCATGCCAGCTCTGACTGAATGACCTTTTTATGTAGGTCACAGCAAGTCACATGACAAAGCTGACAGAAAAGAGGAAAATGCAGAAAGAGTAAAAACTTGATTTATGTTTTATTTATTTAAACTCTTATTTCAACCTGACTGGATTTTATTGCATTTTTACTGTTATTAAAGGATCAGCCTGTAGGATTTTTAGGCTCATTCATGCTAAGTGTTAGATACGCATATGGATATGGATGGAGCCTTTTGTCCCACTCTGCATTCATTTAGTCCGTATTTATATACGTTTTCTGAAAGCTTAAGGTTATGCATGAAAGGGAGTCTGAAGTCGTGGGTGCAGTGTGGCAGTATAGCCCATAGATAAGATGTTTTTTGAATCCTTAAGCATTTTTCATGAGTTTAAGTAAAACAAATCTAAGACTTCTTCAGTGCACAAAAAAAGGTTTGTCTCTCTCTGTGTTCATGAGCACCTCTCCTTTGCCAATTTCCATTCACCTGACAGATGTGGCATAAAGAGATGCTGATTAAACCGCATGATTATTACACATCCACTGGGGGGAGGCAGAGTCTGAAGACTGGAAGGAAAGACGCTGGTTGTGGGTGAGTTTCGCCTGTTTGAAAGCTCTAGACATTGTTGGATTGTTTTAGCTGACTCACCTGTTGCATGGAGGGAATGACGAGAACAGTCCCTGTGCAGTAGCAGATTGGGGTGGTGGTTTCCATTTTCCAAAAGGGGGGCCAAGAGGTGTGCTCCAGTTATCATAGTATTACACTGCTCAGCCTCTGCAGCAATGGCCCTGGGAAGGCCAGGGTCAGACGCCATCCAGTCTCTGTACAACCAAAGTAAAAGCTGTGTTCGTATCCTCAGCACAAAGTCAAACACGTTTTCAGTGGGTGTTGGACTCTGCCAGGTTTGTTCCTTGTCTCCCATCCTGTTTGTGATTTTCATGAACAGGATCTCAAGATGAAGCCGGGGTGAGGAGAATGTTTGGTTTGGGAACCTCAGAATTAAGCCTCTGCTTTTTGCAGATGATGTGATTCTGTTTGTCTCATCAGGCTCTGACCTTCAGCACACACTAGAGCAGTTTGCAGCTGAGCAGCCAGGAGGGATGTCAGCATCTCTGAGTCTGAGGCCATGGTTCTCTGCTGGAAAACTGTGGATTTCTCCCTCTAGGTAGGGAACGGGATGCTACCCCAGGCAAAGGAGTTTAAGAGACTTGGGATCTTGTTCATGAGTGACGGGAAGATGGAGCATGAAATCGACAAGCGGATTGGTGTGGTGTTTGCAGTAATGCAGGTGGTGCACCAGACCATTGTGGTGAAGGGGGAGCTGGACATAGCTTTCAATTTACCGGTCAATCTACACCCCAGCCCTCATCTATGGTCATGAGCTTGGGGTAGCCAAGAATGAGACCGCAAATACATGTGGAGAGGAGGGTGGGAGAGGGGAGGGAGCTCAGAGTACTGCCCCTGCTCCTTCGTGTTGAAAAGGAGCCAGCTGAGGTGGTTTGGGCATCTGTCCCAAAGGTAGATCCAGAACCCACTGGAGGAATTACATATCCCATCTGGCCTGGGAACACCCCAGGATCCCAGAGGAGGAGCTGCAAAGTGTTGCTGGGGAAAGGGATGTCTGAACTACCCTGCTCAGCCTGCTGCCCTTGCGACCTGATCTGACAATAAAAGCCACTCTAAGTTGTGCAGTTTTATCTCAAGACAGACATTTAAAAGGCACTGAACTATGGCTATTTCACATAGGGCTACACGTTTTTTCCCAGAATGACAAAAACATGACCCAACCTACTCTGCCTCTAATGGGCTTACTCTGATATTCTTACCATGATCCTAACCAGTCCCGCATAAACAACCCAACCAATGATGGCAACAAGTACTAGCCAATCAGAGAGTCAGTAGGTCATGGCTTTACCCTCCTGAGGAAAAATGTGGTATCTGTAGCCCTGTGTGAAATATAGTTCAGTGCCTCATAAATTCAAATTTCAAGATACTGCACATTTTAGAGTGTCTTTTTATTGTGACCAGTCCAAGACACACCTGTGCAATTATCATGATGTTGAATCAGCATCTCTATATGCCACTCCTTTCAGATGGATGGATTATTTTGGCAAAGGAGAAGTGCTCACTAACACAGATTTTAACAAATTTAAAGATAAACCTTTTGTGTGCCCAGAAGAAGTCATAGATCTTTTACTTCAGCTCATGAAAAATGGGAGCAAAAACAAAACTGCTGCATTTATATTTTTGTGGACTATATATCAGTTTCTCACAACAATCTGAAACTATAATGACTTTAGTACACACGCAGATTTTTTTTTACAAATTTCACAGCAGTGTGCCCAACTTGTTCCCAGATCCTTAGCACTTTACTTTCACCCTTTCCATTTAGTCCAACCACTTCCCTTCAACAACTGCCTTTGAAATCTGTTGTACATTAAGGCTCATTTGCAGTCAGACTAATCGCTTGGTTGCAGTTCCCAACCACCGAAACCACTTTATGAGTTAAACCATAGTCTTAACATCCCATGTCACAAGCGACAAGTCATACCGACAACAGTAGATTCTCATGTGTAAATCAGGAGGAGGTCAAGTCATTCCCAGCTCAGTAACACAGGAAGCAGATGATCACTTGAATTCAAAATATGTGCCTCTCAATTTAGAGAATAACAAGAACAATAATCCAATCTTCAGCTAATGAAATTTGACATTTTGGCACCTCTCAGAAATTAGATCAAGTGGTGGAGAGATAGATGAACAATGACTGAAATGAGTAAAAGATAAAGAGATGATTGCAGCTTTATTATTTGCAAAACAATAAAAGCTTCAGCCTGGGCTGCATCCTCAGTAGTGGAGGAAAAGTAGAATATTATATTCAAAAAGTACTTTTACTTTACTTAAATGTCCAGTGTGCAATTGTGTAACAATAATTCGAGAATATCAGAGAAATGTAATATTCATGAGAAAGTGTTCATTAGTGTGTAATCACCTGAAATCAAGAACTGTTTTTTGCTACCTTAAAATGACAGAGGCTGCAGTTCCTCTTCCATGCAGTTTGCATGTTGCACCACCATGACTACAGAGGCCAAATCAAACACTGGCTCTACATGCTTGGAAGGGGAGTGTGAGGTGAAGTGTTTGCAGTCTGCAAGCTCACAGCTAGATGCCACTAAATCCAACACTCTGGTCTTGTAAACATTACTCATGTAGAAGCAAAATTATTTGTGATGAAGATCACATTGGGAGACTGACCTGTTCTTGTGACCTGAAAAAAGAGCAGTATTTGTCTTTAATCCCTGCCTCTCATGCAGGACACCCATACAAACCAATCAAAATTTTTGGATGGTGACTCCATGTTTACTGGAGAAGACATGTGGCTATCTATCCAGCAAGCAAAAACCTTTATATATTTATTATATTGTGTGTATACAGGTACATGAGAAACAGGCAATGGTATAGAAAAATGAGTTCTTCTGGTCTTCTGTTTTAGGAAGGGCATATTTTTATGGCAGATTTTATCCATCAACTTTGGTACAGAAGACAAAGTTCTTTGTTTGTAATGTACTATTGGTATCTAGGAAGTTCTCAAACTCTCAAACACAGCTCAAACTGTATTTGGTGTCTTGTAAGGCCTTGCAGGCTCGGCACTTGTATGTACATGACACAATAAATAACATACAGTAATTAACTCACTAACTAAAAGCAGAAGTTACAAAGTGCTTTTCAGGAAGAATGGAAATGGGAAATGGGGAGATGAAAGAGGCAACAAGAAAAAAGAAAACAGAATTCACCAAATAAAGAGAAAGCCAAAGAACACAAGAGGCTTTTCAAAGAAGTGCTCAAATTTGGCTGAAACTTACAAGAAGACTTGCAAAAAATGAGATGGTGGTCTGACTGAGAACCTTCACAGACGAGATGGTGGTCATTCCACTAATGTCTTTATTTTACTGTCTTGGATTTATATTGGTCTTAGTGTTGACTTCTTGTTGTGAGGAACATTTGAGTCGTGTCTACTCCCAGCGTGACTCGCTCCTGTCTGGCATTAAACTAACACACCTGGAGTTGCAGTGAGTGAACTGTGCTGGTATTCACCAGCTGTGCAGTCAGAGAACATGGTGAATCAAATGGATTTTTTTCTGGAGGATATCAGCCTCACTTATGTTCACTGTGAAATGGTCGTTGTAGCATCCTGAAAAACATTTCAGTACCCCGGTCCAGTTCAGTGATGCTCTTCAGAACATTCAAAACACCACATTTTGTTTATTAGATAACCTTTTAGAGATGAGTGTAAACAAGTACTAACAAAATAAAAAAAATCATCCTGATTGCTCCATAACAGGCCACTCAAGCCATTAATTCTCTACTTGCACAATGTAGTGTGATATATGTCCGTCTTACGAGCTGCACATCTGTTTACCTCCTGTCAAAGCTTTAGTAACATTACCTTTGCCTGCAAACTTAGTGATATTTAATCTGTAAGTTAGTTACTACACTTTTCACAGCTAAAGAGAAGCAGCCTGGAGAATATTTTCACATAACACAGTGTTATAACACTTTTTTTTTTTTTTTTTTAACCAGACCACAGTTGATGATTGTTGGAGCAGTGAAAAGATGAGTTTTATTTTGTTTCTGTTGAGGTTGAATCAAGATGAAGCCTGCAGCTGGCAAAATAGGCTACAATTTAACATTAATCCTTATGGACGCCGTCAAGCTACATAAACGAGTGCTTGTTTTTTGTCACTGACAGCTTGTTTTTCTAAGTGGTTCTAAGTGATTTTTAAGCATTATGACAGGGATCGCTAAAGAGTAAGTAAGTAAGTAAGTAAGTAGTAAGATCCTTTTTGTTTAACAAGAAACTGTCATTCTCATCTTAAAACACACTTAAGTCAAGCTCAACATAAACATCTTTCTACTGTTCCAACAATCATCAACTGTTTGGCTGAAATAAAACCTTAATTCACCGAGTTAGACATGAAAATATTCTGGCTGTACACACTGTGTCTCCACTCTGTTTCTCTTATGTCCAGCCTCCCTCTCACTCCTCTCCCAATATTTTCACTTCTAACTCAGTGAATTAAGGGTTTATTTTAAGCAAACCAGTGTTGTGATGTTTGGAGCAGTGGGAAGGCGAACCAAGATTTTTTGTGAGTTTTAATTCGTTTCTATCAGGTTTGAATGAAAATGAGGATGCTAGCCAGCTAGCTAACATTGAAAATGGTTATCTAAGACACTGAGTTTATTATAAAAATGCGAAAACACTACGCGAAACAAACTAAGAACAAACCACTAAGAATATGGACCAAGCTCACTGTGGAAAGTGAAGTAACTAACAAAACTAAGAAGTAAACAATAATTTTGTAAACAAACATGCAGCTCATAATGTGGATATTAGCCACACTACACTGTGCAATTAGAGAATTGCTGCTTTTCCAAAAGAGCTTTGTACAATATTCAATAATACATCTGGTAACAGTAGTTGAAAGTAAAGTAAGAGCTGACTCTAATGAACACAATGTTGCACTAATGAAGTAAAATAAGAAATAACAGTTTCATTCATATCATCTGTGGAATCATTTAATGACATTAACAGATCAAAACTCATCAGAGCTGAGAGTGTTGCATTTCTGAGTGTGTTTGTGTGTGTGTGTGTGTGTGTGTGGTGTGTGTGTGTGTGTGGAGGTTGGGGGTAGGGTGGGGTGGAGCTGTGAGGGGAGCGTAGTTCAATAATGAGAGCATTAAGCAACTATGGTAGGGGGTGAGCTGAGTGTGCGTGAGTATATGTATGTTGTGTGTGGATGGGGGCGGGGTGGGTGGGTTGTAGGCTAATCCCTGAGGAAAATGTGGAAGAAATTAATCTAAATTACAAGGATGAGGCTAGTCTGGAGTCTGGGTCTGGAAAGGCTACAGAGGGAAGAGAAGGAGGGGAAACAGCCATTACTCCTGTCCTTTTCTGTATTTTGGTCGCCGTTTTCTTCTTTTCTTTTTTCCTCATCCTGTGGGAATGAGGTGGCCTGTCCTCCTTCCTCTTTGGCTTGCCACCCAGACACCCCTCCTTCACTCGCTCACGCATAGGCCTCTTACCAATTAGTCAGCAGTGTAGCCGCTGCCGGCGTGGACAGGACTGTAGGGACCACTCAATCCCTGCTCTCCTCCCTGTGCGCTCTTCTCACAGACAACAGATGTCTTGGTTTCTCAGGGAACCTCATGCGTCTTCTTTGCTGGCCTCTTGCAGCTACGAAATAAAAATCCTTTCCCGTGTCTCACATCCCAGAACTCTTAGCTAACTGGAAAGAGATTAGCTGTTGAGGAGGCCAAGATGCTCTCCAACGCACACAGACGAGCTCATTCGCACACAAACACCAGTAAGAGCCCCCTCTTCTTTCTTATTTACGCCGACACAAAAACAGATAAATTACACAGGATGGTTGCCGCCGCTGATCTATCTAATGAAAAGCATCTGGGTCTCCCCCTGCTAACCAACATACAAGCAAGTCTTGTTCACCTAGGCCTGTGCACAGTAATGGGAACAAGCTGTTTGGTCAACAAACAGGCCTGTAAACACAAAATGTATTGTGCTTTACACACAGTGCTTTTTACTGGTTTATACCAGAGTCAGGAATCATGAGGGTTGGGATACACCAACAAAACATACATGGTAACTCAGGTGTGTGTTTCTCAAAAGGTTTAGCACTAATAACAGTTACTTTGTGTGATGTGGATCAATAAAAAAAAGGATAAGTCTCGAAAAGTAACATTTGTTCCCTATTGTTGTCACTGTTAATGGGATTATGGATTAGCAGGGATTATTGATCTGTCTGTGTCTCACTACTCATCAGTTCTTCGTCTCATCACTGATCCACACATGGTTGATTCCCAAGCCCAGTGAATGGTGCCTGTGACTGCATCATGGGTAAAGTAGGGGTTAATGCCATGTCACATTGGTGAAGCATTACAGAGAGTTTCTCAGAAACCACCTGCTGCCATAATACTGCTGTTCTCACAACACATGATCAGATGGCTTATTAATTTTAAATTCATTCCAAGGAAAATCTACAGGAAGGATGTGAGTGTAGAAACCTTCTGCTTCTCATTATTTTGCTGTGCTCTGGACACTTTTCCAACACAAAACGTCAGTATTTGACACCCTGAGAATAAAAGTCAGCAGTCAACTATCTTTACAAACAGCAACTGACAAATCCTACTCAGTCTTCCTTTAAGTTCTAGTAGCTTTTATTCACTTATTTATTTTTTGGGGTTTTCAGTCACTCTTTCCTTCATTAAACTGTTTAGCAGAGGTGTTAAGCCACATGGATTCTAGCACATCTTGTCTCCTGATGAATTAATTTACATTATGACAGCCTGAACAACAGGCAGACTCATTAAATACCTGACATCTGCACTGTGAAATACCACCTCTGCTCTTTATTTTCTGAATATTATTTTGCTTTTCATAAGGCGTGCATCGATTTTTTATGATGTTTGCAGAGGACGTCTTTTTCAGCGGAGGCAGCCCACCTCTGTTATAATTGGGGTAAAGCACAAAACCCTGGAATAAGTACTTAAAAAAAATGCACTTACTGGAGCAAACAAGCTAATTAATGTTCATTTCTCTCTTTTTTCCATTTTTAAAAGTGTCACGCATACAATGCACAAATTACATGCAATTGTTTGTAAAGAACAATAACAATCACATGACTTGACTGTAACTGTCAAAATTCTTTACTCTTTATACTTTGAAATTGCGTGCAGTGCATACCCTCAAATCCAGTTTTGCATGCAGTCCTTCCCAATAAAAAATGGCAGGTGACAGGTGACATAGCTATAAAGAGTGAAGAAGTCCACGTGTGCAGGAGATAGCGTGGATGGATGGAAGAAGCACAACGCAAGGCAACACAAGGCAACACAACGCAACACAATGCAATGTGTAACTAGCACACTTATGTTAAGCCAAACCTAACCAAGCTTCAGCTGTTTCACAACATAACCATGGGTTTTTTTCTTTGCCATTATGTTGAAGGTCATTATCTCCACAGAAGTGTACTTGTGAACTCTCCCTATTTTCCCAGAACCATTTTTCTTTGCCATCTCCCAGTGTCCTCCCAGAATGTTCACACCTTTTTTTCCATTTCATCATCACAACCTGTTTCTGGCACTGTACAGTGTGTATCAGCCCTAAAACTGTGTAAATGTATACTTTTTGTTATTTTCATTCCTTAAAAATCAGGAAACAACATCTATGAAAATCAAACCTTTCTGGGGAGCACCACCAGACCCCTGCTTTGGTTTCAAAGTCCTCTCTATTTTCGAGGCCTCGATGTTGGCAAGTATGCACAGCGGTCACTCAACAATCAAAAACTCCCAACAACAACCTCTCAGGTCTCGTTTTCTTCAGCTGAACGTGATGAGGGGAAACGTTTAAAACTGGAGAATGGGACTCATTACAACGGAGGAGATGGGGCGTCGCGCGTACACGTGCATGTGTTTGTGTGTTGTCCTCACTTCAGAGCAGGAATGCCCATAGGCAGGCACCAGCCTTTATGGTTCAGCTAAAGGTAAAGCTCATTACTCCAGCCGACAGTCCCTAACCAGCTGTACTGCATGGTTTAAGCTCTGGCCTCAGGCACTTTGACTTTCCACTAATAAAGATAGCAGAGCAGAAGAGAAGCATGCAGAAGTGTAGGATTCTGCTAAGAAAGGGGGAGAAGATGAAGCAAAAAGAAAGAAAAAAAAACAGAAGTTAAAAACAAAAAATAGACAAAATGAAAGACAGAGGATGAGAGACTTGAGTTTAGCATCTTTTTCACTGACCTCAGACACAACTATGCAAGTAAGAGGGCAAAAATCAAACATGGTAAGGTGCGTTTGAGAGGTAGGAAATAGCCAAATGAAAAGATACGTATCTGCCAAAGCAAGAGAAAATAGTAAACATGTGAAGCCAAAGCTGCTTTGAATGGATTTCTTTGAAAGCAAATGCTTCCAGTATGGAGTGAATCATTGTAAAACCACATTCATTTCCTGCCTGTGTTTATCCAAAGAGGGATGAGATACAAAGCTGTCCAGACTTGTTTGCAGTGTGCAGAATGGTGCACAGAGAGGGAGATGCGCTCATCTCAGAGGGGAAGGCCATACTTAAGCAACTTGTAGTAACACTTATAGAAATAGTAGTTTGACAACCCCGTGGCTACTGGATAAGATATTAATAGATTACAACAAGCAGCTTCCAATCCAGGCTTTATCTTTTGTAATAGCCATTTCATTTCCAACTAAAATTAAGGATTGTCAGGAACCTAACCTAAATTTAAATGAATCTCTCATGAATGAATTAATCAAAGACACAGAGCAGTTTTTATCCTTTCCTCGCCTTCTTATTCCTTCCCTCTCAGCAATTTATCCAGCCCATGTTTGGCATATGGCAGCCACAGACTTGCATGCCTCAATTATGTTGGACGCTATTGTGTTGGAGGGAGGGAGAGAAAGGGAGTGATGTTTACAGTACCTACCCGTGGCATCCGGCCACGGCGTTGTTTTTGCATAAAGAGGGAAGGTGGTGATGAAAGGTGTCAGTGTCCACTGTCAGATTGGCGTACCTCCTCTTTAAACAACCAGAAAAAGAGAGACAGACGGAGAAAGAAAGTGAAACAGTGGAGCTATTTTCTGTTGTGTTTTTGGTTAAGAAGCAGACGGAATGAAGGATCCAGGAGGAATTTAACCTTCTGATATTAGACATCTGAAATCAGTACAGCAGTAATGATGATGTTTTTTTCATTTGATGTGGAGAAAGGAGGCATAAAACAGACTTACCAAACTGCAGAGAAAACTGTTACAAGTCGTGCATGTTGAATTGACCCTTCCTGAGTTCTGCTTCTTTTTGCTTTGTGTTCCAGTAACAGTTGAGTAAGCTTGGTACCTGGCAGAAACCCACTCAGCTGTCTTCAATCCTGTTTCCTGTATTTAGATTAGCTATGTGCTAGGCTCATCTATGTTGAAAAGAAAATCACATTTATAAGATGGTTAAAAGATGTTGCTGATGGACCTGTAAAGACAACATAGGTAATGATTCATTTGCTGGATTAGACTGCTATATTAGCTAGCCAGTTAGCTAGCATTTTGCTAACATCTGCTATCAGATACAACTAGCTAGTTAATGACTGGTGTAAATTAGGTAACTAGTTAGCTAGCATTTTGTGACAGAGCAAAACAGTGGTTAACTAGCTAGCTAACAATGGATGTAGATTATTTAGCTAGTTAGTTAGCATTTTGCCAAAATTAGCTAACCCAAGATATTACTATAGGCCTATATATGTGACTTTTCCAGGTCCCCCAGTATCTTTTAATCATCTTGAAAATTTGCTTTTCTTTTCAACATAGACAAACAGAGTACATAGCATAACTATGTAGTAGGAAGCAGATTTTTTTTTTTTTCCCTCCAGGATGTCAAAGTCATGACCCATTCTACTCTGGCTCTGATTGGCTAGTGCTCATTACCCTCGTTGGTTTGGGTCGTTTGGGTTGGGTAGGTTATTGGTAGGTTCAGGCATGAGGAGTGTGATTAGGATAAGAGCATCAGGGTAAGCCCATATACCTTCGCCATCCTTAGACAAAAGTGTCACGCACAGGTAATTGTTGTTTGAGTTGTTTGAGGATCCAAAAGGGGCAGGACCAAGTCATTTCACATGGTGGCCAAACCATGTAATGATGTCATGTGATGCTCAGCAGCCCAAAAAGACTTTCCCCCCATAGACATGTATTGTGAAAGAAGTGGCTGTAAAATGGCAGATACAGTTTTTTGTGTCACAACCCCTGCAAACTGTTTCATCAAAATTCAATCAGTCCAGTCCAATAACATTTGAATACGCAGGAAAAGCTACATAATCATATTATTTTATCCCACTGAAGTTAGCAGAGGCTAAACTGGAAGTTGAAGGAGGATATGTCTGCTGTGCTTGCTGTATTGGCTACACAATGTGGAAACATATGTGGAAGCTTCAACAGTTGGCTCCATGTGCCAATGAGCAGCTCTCATATGAATGAACTGAGGCCTGTCTCCAACACTGTGTCCATTTCTCTCCATGGGCGGGACTTAGAAAGGGTCAACTAAAAAAAAGAGGGTCATGCTGATGTCTGAACGTGAGAATGGCGTGATTGAAACTGATGTCTCCAGGCTGTATTTGTGATAAGCATAGAGAATGTGTGTGCACGTTAAAGCAGGCAAACACAAATTTGAATAAAATCTCAAATGTTTGAACTAGCTGAGATGTGCTTGTTTTATGTGTTTGAACAGTGAAAAAATCAGTAAATCCATTCACTCCAAACATAATTATTCAAAAAGCACAACCATTCTGCTTAGATATGTGCTTTGTGTTCTTTTGTTTATGTACGGTAGTGTGTATGTGTGTGAGGGAGAGTGAGTGAGAGCATTTTAAGCATGTGTTTGTCTGTACACTAACATGCACCTGCCCATCCAGGATATAAAAAAAAAGAAGTTAAATTAGCGTGACTGCCATGGACAACGTTTCTGCTGATGCAACGACTGCTGGAAAAACTGGCATGTCAAAGGAACAAAAAAAAAGGAACATAAAGAGCACAAGGGAGAAAGAGAGTGAGAGATCCCAGATGTCAGTGATATGAGGGTGATAAAGCTCATATCTCAGCATGTTTATGCTCAGAGAACTGCTGCTGTATACTATCTGATGTTTGGTGAGAAACAGAGCTGTCACACTTATCAAAGCATCAAAATACTGTTGAAATTGGCATGTAGCCTTACAGTTTGTTACTTTCATAAAGCATATGGCACTACAGTTTTTATACCATGTGTGTCAAACCTGGGAGGAAGAAACCATCGGTCATATTTTTCCAGAGGCTGAAGTCCCACCTGTTGAACCTGTATGTATCCAGTGCAAGCTTTCACATCAATGGTTGAACTTCTCTAAGTGATATTGCGGCTTCTATTTTTTTCTGACCAAGGTCGATTTTTCTGAAGTTTCGCTTCTGACATGAACACATCTGACCAGTCAGACTGCAGGTTGTTGACAACATGACATTCTAAATACTCAACATGTTTTACCAAACTCCATTTTATATGACAAAAATGAAAAAAAAAAAAAAAAAAATACTACAGAGAAAATTATTTAAAAGACAGCATGTGGAGAGGAACAGACAATTGGCTTTAAAATGATGATGGTATGTATGACAAGCTTCAATAGCTGGAGCAGTTTACTAATCAGTAATACATCTTACTTATGGATAGCTGCTAGTCCAATTCAAACGGTGGTCCAAAATCACTCCTCTGCTTCTTCAGACTTGGTGCCATCCTGAAATACATACTGAAGCAGCTGTGTTATAGTTTCAGCTCCTGAACCAAGCAGTGAAACACAAACTCAAGTTCTCCTCTCTTTCTCTACATTGGTTATACCCAGGTATGTCGATGTTTTCTTCTTTTTATTAAGTAAAAGGAGACTCAGGTCATCAACACTTGAGGATGATAATGTCTTTTTTGTGGTGGTACAATTTAGTTTTAGATGTTTAATAACATATTTGCAAAATTGTGCTGTGCTACTTGAGAACAGTCAGGCAGGTCGAGATTTTGCCACTGAAATATTCACAGTTTCATGCCATTTATTTGTGTTGCTCTTGGTGTGTAAAGACCTGCATTCAAGTCATGTCCCAAGCAGTAAACTTTAAATTTTGAGTCCTAAACAAGTCATAATGTAACAGTGAGTTTCCAGGCTCATTGATTCACTTAGCTGTTAAGCTACACTTAGTTAAGCATTAGCTACCGTTCTTTGTGCAACTACTTATTATCAGCCTTAATGCTAATAAATAACTTTTCTAACTTATCAAAGTCACTCTACATGGACAGAAACTAATGGCTACAACCTTACACTGATCAGGCATAACATTATGACCACTGACAGGTGAAGTGAATAACACTGATTATCTCCTCATCATGGCACTTGTTAGTGGGTGGGATATATTAGGCAGCAAGTGAACATTTTGTCCTCAAAGTTGGTGTGTTAGAAGCAGGAAAAATGGGCAAGCGTAAGGATTTGAGCGAGTTTGACAAGGGCCAAATTGTGATGACTAGACGACTGGGTCAGAGCATCTCCAAAACTGCAGTTCTTGTGGGGTGTTCCTGGTCTGCAGTGGTCAGTATCTATCAAAAGTGGTCCAAGGAAGGAACAGCGATAAACTGGCGACAGGGTCATGGGCGGCCAAGGCTCACTGATGCACGTGGGGAGCGAAGGCTGTCCTGTGTGGTCCGATCCAACAGACGAGCTACTGTAGCTCAAATTGCTGAAGAAGTTAATACTGGTTCTGATAGAAAGGTGTTTGTTGCGTATGGGGCTGCATAGCTGCAGACCAGTCAGGGTGCCCATGCTGACCTCTGTCCACCGCCGAAAGCGCCAACAATGGGCACGTGAGCATCAGAACTGGACCACGGAGCAATGGAAGAAAGTGGCCTGGTCTGATGAAACACGTTTTCTTTTACATCATGTGGATGGCTGGGTGCATGTGCGTCACTTACCTGGGGAACACATGGCACCAGGATGCACTATGGGAAGAAGACAAGCCGGCGGAGGCAGTGTGATGCTTTGGGCAACATCCTCCTGGGAAACCTTGGCTCCTGCCATCCATGTGGATGTTACTTTGACATGTACCACCTACCTAAGCATTGTTGCAGACCATGTACACCCTTTCATGGAAACGGTATTCCCTGATGACAGTGGCCTCTTTCAGCAGGACAATGCGCCCTGCCACAAAGCAAAAATGGTTCAGGAATGGTTTGAGGAACATAACAACAAGTTTGAGGTGTTGCCTTGGCCTCCAAATTCCCCAGATCTCAATCCAATCGAGCATCTGTGGGATGTGCTGAACAAACAAGTTCGATCCATGGAGGCCCCACCTCGCAACTTACAGGACTTAAAGGATCTGCTGCTAATGTCTTGGTGCCAGATACCACAGCACACCTTCAGAGGTCTAGTGGAGTCCATGCCTCAAAGGGTCAGGGCTGTTATTGCAGCAAAAGGGGGACCTACACAATATTAGGCAGGTGGTCATAATGTTATGCTTGATCGGTGTATAACATATCACAAATTACACACAGCAAAAAATTGTTTTGCAATATGTGAATTAATTAAAAGTTATTAACAAAACATTTGCTATCACTAGCAATGTTAGCGTGTATTTGACATCAACGTTTTCTGTCAACAATTGTTCAAACTTGAGTGGGCGTTCACATGGTTTTTCTCAGGAACTCATTATTCTGATCATACTGACACCACATGAATACAGGATAAGTATCGACTTGTTGGAAATGAATAGCGTTAATGTTAGTTGATTCAGCAAATGAAGAGATATTGATTGATTTGTGAAAGTGAACATCCAATAATGTTTAAGCGTGGTGTAAGGAGTATTTTCAAGTCAAACGTCCAAGTGAGTCATTGGTGTTAAAGTTAAAGTCGAGTTGCAAGTTTTTTTGTTTTTTTTTTTACTTTTTTTTTTACTTTGTCTCGTCAAGTCTAAAGTTTATGACTCGAGTCTGACTCAAGTCCAAGTCATGTGACTCGAGACCACACCTCTGTATTTTTCATACGAGTCATGTTGGTATACACAGGAAGACACTCTGCCAACGCCAGGAGAAAAAAGAAAGGATGTTAGTGACACATTCCATCGTTCATATTTAACAAAGGACGTGTCACGGTGTTGAGAAATCAGTTCGTAAAACTCTGTCACTGCACATCCTTGTATGAGAGCACCTGTTTTGGGTGTGTGTGCTTGTGCATGTGTGTATGAGCATGGTGTGAGACACTAGATATCTAGTAACATGCCTTTCATGCAGTTTATCATAACAATCTGACAGCTAATGCACATTGCGGATAACAATGTCTTTGCAATATTCTGGGCTACAGTATGTAAACTTTAGATTTTTACAGAAGGGAAACCTAAGTTTGGACATATTTGCTTTATTCCTACTTTTAATGATATGCCGATATGCCAAGCATTAATCTCTAAAAATGTAATGTAATACAGATGTACAAACATGGACTCCCTTATAATGAAACTAGTAGCCCTGTTGTGTATATATGTGTGTATGTGTGTGCATGATGTGTGTTTATCTTCCTCTGTGCATGCATGAGTGAGTATGAATAAGAGCCTGTGTGATTACACAAGTGTGTGTAAGTGTATAAGTCTGTATGTATGCATGCGTGAGTACTTTGTGTGTGTGTGTATGTGTGTGTTTAGTGCTTTGTGCAAACAGACAGACAGAAGTCTCAAGCAAGGAGAAAAATGTGCAGCTTGAAAATATCAGTCTTGTTCTGACATGTCTCATCATTTTCTGCCCCACACCAACCGCCTCACTGAAAGCACAGCAGCTGTCTACTGAACAGCCTGACAGTAGCAGCAAAGTCACCAGCTGATCCAAAAAAGACCACTTGAAAGAACTAAAAGTTTCTTAAAATGTCACATAATCTTACTCTTGCTGTTTTTAATTTACTCCCACTTGTTGTCAAAACAATTGTATTCAGATAGTACTGGTGCTTTGTCTTTTTAACAAGCAGGATAAGGCAAAAAAAAAAAAAAAAAAAAAAATGCACTGGTTACTCAGATCTTTTAGGCAACTTGAAACTACTACAAGGAGTTTTAACTGGTTATGAAACAGACCTAGTTTATTACTGTCGCTAATATCTGGCTTACATAAGCAAAGAAGAAGATGATTGAAAAAGAAGAAGAAGAAGTAGAAGAAGGTGAAGATCAGCTGTTTCTGTATACTTATGCTTAATGTCTGCCACCGGGCTGGATTCTCTGTGAAATGAAATGAAACCAGCCTGTGTTTACATTTTCCCAGGCAAAGTTACAGTGAGTAGTACATTAGCCAGTTAAAGTGAAACAGGAGGAGATTTTTATTTTGATCATTTTAAAAAGTAAAAATCCCACATTCAAAATCTTACATAGATTAATGTACAAAAGTATTAGCATTAAAATATGCTTAATGTACCAAAGTAAAAGCATTCTTTATGCAAAATGACCCTTTTCAGAATAATACATGTTATATACAGTTTGATTATACATTAATGTGTTAATCTCTTTCATGTTGCAGATAAAGTAAAGGTGGAACTGATTTAATCTTTTGTGTAGATTAATCTATAATAATACATAATGTTTTATTAGTTGATTTATATTTTGTATTAAATAATCCAAACTAGCAAAGTGACTTGTAACTAAGGGTATCAATGTAGTAGAGTAAAAAGTCCAATATATACTTCTACTCCACTAAAATGTAGAGGAGTAGGAATACTAGAAATACTAAAAACAAAGTACAAGTACCTCAAAAATGTACTTACACAGCACAGTACTTGAGTGCATGTACTCGTTACTGTCTTGTCCTGTAAAAGGGACAAGTCTAAATTAAAAATACGAAATCAAAGGTTCTGGCATGTGTGAAAGAGATTGTTTGATTTAATAGTTTTTGTTTGTCTGTTTTGAAGGTCCCTTTAGAGACTTGGACAGTTGGACAAACCCACTTAAACTTAATACAAACTAGATGAAGGAAAACAAGAAAACCCTGTCAGTATTTGCTGATTTATTGCAGATGACAGTAAATATCCACAGGGAAATAGGTAAATTAGCTCACCAGAGAAGCTGAGCTTACAATGTAAGTCCATTTCCTCTGTTCACAGGTCACCGGTGCCGTGAACTATAGAACACAGATCCCTGCTACCCGCCTCCAGAACGGTCCTTCTCCTTACGTTACCTCTAAGGGGGTACATTTTCTTAACTGTCTAATCTCCATCTGATTCCAATTTCCTTCAAGTGTCCCCTTGAAACCACTTTCCTTAAAGGATTTCATCTGTATCCCCTGACAGTCATGTCCATGCTCTTCATCTGTTGATTCTGATGTTTTATTTAAAATGTGAGAGGTCAAATCGGAGGTGATGTGATGGTGTTATAGCAATGATAATGATAATAATGTGAGACTTGTACTTCTATGGTTCGGTCAGAGGTCGGGGTGAGCTACAGAGCAGCACCCCTGCAGTCAGGAGGAATTCAGTGTCTTGCTTAAAAGGATAGTTTGGATTTTTTTGAAGTGGGGTTGTATGAGGTACTAAGCGATAGTCAGTGTATTACCCACAGAAGAGGGCAGAAGCTAATGTAATGGTGTGGACAGAGTCAGCGGCAAAACATATTTTAGCCTCCTAAAAACAGGTCACCTAAAAATATCAGTATCAGTATAAAGGAGAAATATGTAAGTCCCCGGTTCAGACTTCAAATACCAAGTTGGATCCAGAAACGGTATAGGTTAAATCTCTCTTAATACATGATCTATGGTTGAAGCAACTTGCTTCCTTCTGCCTCCTCCTCCCCAGACTTGAAGCTCTAGAAGTCAGTTTGCCTGCAGGCTGCAGAGACACTGAACAGGAGCACAATCTCATAATATATTCTATAGATGTCAAAATATAATGCATCGACACTTACTCATTGGCTGAACATTCAGCATTAATTTTAACTCAACATGAAGTAGGCAAACAAAGACAAATATTGCTCTCTCCAAAGCCACCAACCTCCTTTGGAAAAATCAGTAATTTTACCCCGCAGTACTCAGGGGTTACTGGTCTATAGCTGCCTTGATCAGTTAGTTTGTTTTATGTTATTGTGTAACTACATTGCTCAACTTCTGTGCTGGTACTCATCTCTGTTTCTCCAAAATGGGGCTGTGTCAACCACCGTCTACTAAATACCTCCCACAACCCCACTTCAAATAATCCGAACGATCCCTTCAAGACACTCTTGCAGGGTGGCAGTGTTATTTTTGAACCTGTTGACCTGTATCCTCAAACTCAAAGGAGATCAAACTTCCCTTTACTGCACTTTGGCACCCCTCTCTTGCTTAAAAACAGTGGAGCAGTCAAAGTCTGCCGCCTTTCGAGCCACACGCGTGTTCCTGCTGACCTGTGATGAGATCCCACCAGTACTTTAAAATGTCAAATATGGTTAAGAACTTCCTGGCTTCTCCCACTGGCTCAGAACAGAGTCCTGCCAGCTCTTTCTCTTCTGTGTAATTATCGTTCTGGGAAGATGCCATGATAAAGACGTTGGTTCACCCTGGGCGAGGCTCAGGACAGCCTGGTTTGTGAGGTTAGATTCCCGTACAGGGGATCCCCTACAGATGCAAAAAAGATACCGAAGTATGAATTATGCTTCCACATGATGGTGTTTTGGTGGTGAAACAATAGAGGCATGCAAGAATTAAGTTACAGTTGTGCCTAGAATTGTACCTATTTAGTGCTTTAGCGCAGCTGCAACTGTAGACTGCAGTGGGATGTGTTATCAGGCATTGTTGTGCATCCAAAATGTTTACAGTCTCTCATTCAGTTTATAATAAAGAGAAGCTGTTTGCAGTGAGAAGACTTGTAGTGGAAATGGATTTCCCAAAATTCTAATTTGTCTAGTGTTACTGAAATGAGGAAATTATCCTTTCTACAAGTTGTGTTCACTATCATGCACTGTAGAAACACAAAGCAGCCCAAGGAGACCAATCAGAGTTCTTGTGGTCTCCTATTGTCCGTGTAGCCCCAACATACATTTTTGAGAAGATGAGCATCAACAATGGCGGTTAGGACACAAAGTACAAAAACAAAGTAATCTTGTGCATCAGTTTTGCCTGTCTATTGTCATGTTTCTGTAAAAATGTGATTCTGTTTGTCTGTAATTTGTTCTTTGTGTGTGTGTTTCCTCTTTTACCAACACTTGCAAATTGGGGATTATAAAGTTATCATACATGTGTAAAAATGTCATACTGTTAAAATAACTTATAATAGCGTATCATGTGTACATTTCACACTGTGTTGAAGGAAAGGCTGGTTATCCAAAAATAACAGGCATTGCATCAGACATTAGTAGAGACATTTTGAAAGACATTTCCTGTTGTTTTTTTAATCTGAGAAGCCAAGTAGAAAGCATGTTTTGGCTCTCCAGTAAAGATCATGTAACAAGCAGCTATGTGAGCCACTGTTACTGAGATGAAATGGTATCATATGGCTGCTGCTATTACCAAATCACTCTCATTTAACCTAACTGCTAGACTATAAAAAATGCAATATCTCATTGTTGGCCTTGTAATTTACTGACATTTGAATACTCAGATGAGACCCACACCTCTAACACTCTTCTCAGTCTGTGGGAAAATAAGAAAAAAAAAGAAGCTCATTAGGAACTCCAATTTTATTGGTGAACATGCCACAGTTGAGAAGGAAGGGGTTACAAGGCTCACTGTATTGCCACTGCTGTTATGCATGCATACACATGCTCATAACTCAACTATATAAATTCTGGCATCCAAAACAAGGTAATAAACTCAAGACATAAATGCCTATGTGAAAACACACACATGGATAGATATGCAGGGTTGGATAACAACATATTTTATCACTGCATATTATGTTGTCCAAACATGAAAAAGTTACATTATATTTTATTAATTAATAAGGAATTGTGTGATATCAGGTCACACATACTTTAAAGTGACACCATGTAACATTTGAAGGTCTTCCTCCTATAAATGTTAAGCAAACTTCAGATAGAATCAGACAGAGTCAGTTTGACACATGACTTGTGTGACTGTTACACTGCTTTTTAAATGATTCTGAGAGCATTGTAAGCCTTTTTTGATATCAAACAGTCGAGAGATGACAGGAAATAAGGGAATAGAGAGATGTGGATTTGAACCTGGGACATTGTGGCTCATGGGTTGCAGCTTAACTCCAACAGGGTGTCCCAGCTACAAGTTTAGTGAGAGAAGTGAACACACAGCACATTAACAGGAGACATGTTTGTTGTTTTCTACTTGTGGTCTGATTCCACCATGGATGTATTAAGAGAGATGGATATGGTGCAGTATCTCACTTTATTGCAATGAAAAAATCCCAATAAACATTGTCCCCCTGGACCACTACTATAAAAGAGATGTCTGTTGTTCTGTCTGACGTCCATTTTTTAAAATACATATTTGCATTCCACTCACTCTCCGTCAGGTTGCCTAATGATGATTTTCTTGACACAACTGAATTCAAAATAATCTTGGGAAATTAAAGAAAATTTAATGTACAATTGTCCTGCAATTACAACCACAATATATCCACAATAGCCGCTATTCAGCAAAAGTTGTATAATTGTCCTTTAAGAGAAGAGAATTACCTTTGGGAACAAGTGAAAACATGATATTAAGTTCAAAATATTGAATACAGGACTTGGATTTGGATTATGAGGCCCTGTTTTAAACTGGTTTTCCTCCTGTCTCAAGTACAGGAGCTTCTTTGTGTCCATTCAGAATTTTAAAACGACCTTTAGATGCATTATAGACATACGGTAGATTATTGGATAGCAAAAAATGTACATGTCAAATATTACAGGATCGTCATTCTACCTCTTGAGAAATGTGCTTTGCTTGTAGAGCTACAATCTTTACGAAATGTGACTACATTTAAAGGTAAGCTCGGCACAGTGGCCACAGTGTTCAGGATTGTGTGGATCATGTGTTATGTGTATTTGGAGGTTTATTTGATGGATTTTTACCTTTTGTGGAGGGGAAACGAATTTGGAGATGGTGTCTTGATGTGCACATGAGTACAGTGGATTTATCCGGTCTGCTCAACAGCAGTTTGTAATACTTCAGTGTTAACTGAAGAACTCGGGGATGGTGTACAGCCTGTCCGTGGTGACTGCAGCTGTCTGTGTGTGCGTCCGTCTGGGAGTAATCCAGCTTTAATATCGGTTAAACAGGGAATTGGGACGTGTCAGAGGTATCACCAATCTCTCTTTGGAAGGCCAGAAAGCTGGTAGCAGAGTATCTGCACATTAGGTGGATTAGATTGTTTTGTCTCTGCGCTTCATGCTCCAAAACGACACATGGGTTTTGTCTTGGTAATCTATTCATCTGTAAGTGTAAATAGCTGTGTTTGTGTTTTCATGCAGAAAATTATGTTTTCTTCATCATTATTAATAGTTAGCTCTTACTGGCTTACGAGGGGTCTGGAGCACTCTTAAATTTTGTTTATTTAAAGAACAAAGAGAAACATTAAAGTATTGATGAATGTCACAGAACTTCTTAAATTGTTTGCTCATAAAATTTAAGATGAAATCTGTTTGTATGAACGATTCATGCACGAGGCCCATTATTAGCTGGAGTGCGTGCCTGAAGGTATTATGGGTGTGTGTAGATATATTGGGGTTTTTTTTCAATTATTTTTTGTTGTTAGGTCACTGTGCTTTAGGATTTTACATCTTTTTAAATGTAAAGCACATTGCATTTTTTTTGTAATGAATTTGCTCTATAAATAAAGCTGCCTTGCCTTGAACAAAAGGAGGAACAGAGCAGAACAGAATAATTTTCATGCTTTAACTTTTTTTTCTCACCTGTACTTTAATATCTCAAATAGGTAATCTGATATCAACTAAACAGGCTGTCCAAATACATGATGTAATCTCTGGGACTATCTGTAATTTCTTATATTACTAATTATAATGTTGATGAGGTGCTGTAAGTTACCTGCAATATAACACCGTGATTTCAAAGTAACTGTAAACTCTGTAAACGTGAATGTTCCTGCAAACACACACACAGACACAAACCTCATCGTCATCTTGCTCGCACAGCTTGTGACAGTGACATCACAGAGCAGCTGTTGGCATTTATCACCTGGCTCAGTGAGGCAACAGGTAACAGTGAGTTCAGCTGGTAACAGGCAGATGAATGTTGGCGATCTCCCTCTGCTCAATCTACTGTGTCATACTGAGCATAGAGGAAACGCAGAATAGTTTGTGTGTGTGTGTGTGGTTTAAACTCACACATGTGCTCACATACGTGTGTCAGTGTGTGTTGGGAGGTGGGGTGGGGGGGTTTGAGCAGCATGTACACACATAAACATCCTCCAGGCAATGGGAGTCATCCTGGGAATATTTATCTTTGCTGGTAACGCAAAGAGGCAGCCAACCTCTAATCTGGCCCTCAGCTATTTTCTCTGAAATCTCCGAAAGGGAGGGGGGTGAGGGAGGGGACGGGATGAGGTCGGAGAAACGAGAGGAAAGCGGAAAAGGAGGGAGACGGCGAAGTCAGTGGGGAAGGAAAGAAATCTGTGAGAAGGTGGAAGATGGAAGGAGAATAAACGGGAGAGACAGGCCTTGTCTGGTGCATGTGCATGTGTATTAAATGTGTGTGTTTCTTGACATCTCCGTCTGTAGACATCCCCGTGTCTAACACACACACACACACACATACAGTGTGTGTGTAGAGAGAGACTGTAGGTGTCTGTGTTTATGTGCGTTTCTTTTGTGCATGTGTGTGTCCAGGCAGGTCAAGAGGGGTGGCCAGGGGCTGGGTGATGAGGCGTGGTAGGGATCTTGTGTTTGGTGTGTCTGTGAGGCAGAATGAGGTGGGGTGATGGAAGTATGTGTGTGTGTGTGTGCGTGTGTGTGTATGTGTGGCAGTGGTCGTGCCCCCTAGGCTGAGTTGGATCTCTCAGTGTGTGGCTGATTCGAAGTGAATGGCAGCGTGCCGTGTGGCTCCATTGTGGCCAAATGACTTCTGACACTCCTCGCCTTGTTCTCTGATGTCTGAGGAGACAAGACGACACACACACACACACACACAATGCCATAACTGGAACACCAACATTAAAGGGATAGTTCGAATAATTTAAAGTGTTGTTGTACACTTATCGATAGTCACTGTATTACCTACAGCAGATGGCAGTCAGCACGGCCCCAGTTAGAGGAAGCAGAGAGAAGCGCCAGCATGGACGTTAAGCAATAAGGCCCCCCTAAAAATCAATATCATGTTTAAGTGTATGATATATTTTAAATTCCAAATATTTGCAGTGCTTTACTTTGATGTCAGACAGCCTCTTAGGCCAGGGAACTGCCGTTATACAAACCAAATTTTGCTCTCTTCAACCCAACCAAACTCCATAGTCAAATCAGTCATTTTCCCTCACAGAAATCAGGAGTTGCTGGTTTACCAGTAAGTTCAAAGTCCAAACAAACCTTTTAATGCTCCAAAGTCACACAAAAACACAAATAAATAAAAGATCGAGGCAGTGGTAGACCAGCAACTCCAGTGTTCGGTGAGGTAAAATTATCGATTTAACCAGTGGAGTTTGGCTGGTTTGAAGACAGCAGTGTTTGGCTTATATGGTGCTGTTTTCTTATCAAAAAAGGCTGTCTGATGCCATGGTAAAGCAGTGAAAATATTATAAATATAGTGTACACTTAAACTGAAACTGACTGTGGGCTTTTTATAATATATATTTTTAAAATACCTTTTGTTTAGGTTCTGAGCTGGTGGCCCTCTCTGCTTCTCCACTAGGGGAATGTCGACTGCTCTCTGCTGTAGGTAACACACTGACTATTGATAAGTACCACACACAACCCCGCTTCAATAATCCAAGCTATCCCTTAAACCTCAAAACACACATACGCACACGAAGATAATGCTTACAAACACACACATGTGCGCACAGAAAACTGGAACATTTGACAAGATGTTTTTGGCTCCAGTGTCGTCTGGTGGAAAATTCAGTGGAAAGTTTGATGCTCCAGTGTTTCCCAAAGTTGGAACATGACAGTCAGTTGTTCTGTTTGCTTTCATTTACTTGTATCTATTTACTCTACATGTGTTTTACTTTAACATCCCTGACCTGAGCTAGTGAGGGCCTGAGGGAGAAGGACTGTCTGGGGACAGAGTGCACACACAGAAGGAACAAGACGTTCACTGTGCTGCTTCACTGCTCCATCTCTCTTTATAATCTACATACAACATATGTGAATGTATGTGCGTGTGTGTATCATTTACTGCTTGATGACCACATATGCACACACATAAACTATTTGTGTGGGCAATCAGTGTGTGTCCATTTGGGTGCGTTTGAAACTCTGTCATGTCACATACAGTCTGCTCAGTGCTGCGCTCGTCCTTGCCTCGGGGTGGGCTCGTCCAAGACAAGCACTTGATTTGACTTGGGCCATGTTTTCTGGTACACAACCATGGCTCATCCTCACTGAACTCTTTGGATCTCAGTTGTGGCAGACAAGGGTCCTTTCCTCATATCTTAATGTCCAATAGGAATGATCAAGAGGTTTCCACATATACATCTCTATAGCCTGTAACCAAAATGACCAGGGGATGAAATGAAAGGGTCAGAGGAACACAAAAGAGTTGAATACATTGTATTTGTTTTCCTATAGAGCACAATGGGAATATTTGTACACTTTAAATTCACAAAGCTTTTGATTATTTTGACAATTTCTCATGGTACAACATACCCACATTCAGTATGTATGGCAGTTAAAGATGTTTTCTGTCTGTGTTTTTATAGGAATGTGGGTCTTTCAGATCAATTTGATGAGCGTCTATGGTTTGCCTGTTCACAAGTGTTGGACTTTGGTCCTGATCTTGACTCAACATTGTCCTGCCTTTGTCTTTTTTTTTTTTTTTTTTTTTTCAGAAATTAGAAACACTTTTATTGCCAAGTAGGTTTTCACCTACAAGGAATTTGTTGTGGCATGTTGGTGCATACAAACATAATACCAAAATATTAAATTAAAAATGAGGCAAGTGCTGTTGGTGAACAGCATAAATAGAATCTCTTAATCTTGAATAGTCTTGATCTTGACTTGGTCACAACTGCTCAAAGTCTTGGTCATGGCCTCAATATACTCTGGTCCTGGTCTTGTCTTGGTTTCAATACACTCTGGGTTTGGTCATGACTTAATCATGCTTTAGTTTGTCAAAGCAAGAAAGACAGTATTCATAACCCAAAATAAGGAATAAAGAATGCAACTGAATAGAAGTGAAATGAGCAATGGGGTAAAGTGCTCACAGCTCTGTAGTTGGTGACATAAAATAAAATATTGCACTTGAATAAAAACAAGGTAACATAGGTAGTAATACACGGTTTGTAACACTCAAGGAACAGGATTTAATGGAAAGTTATATATATGAAATGTTGTACGACCGCATTTTTTCTTTGAAAAAAACATTAGTGAGGTAAACAGACAGTATTAGCAACAATGCCGGGAAAAAGTTGTTGTCTTGCAAAAACAGTTCACAGAAAGTAGAGTTACCAGATTTAACCTAAATACAATCTTGGGACCCATCAGCTATGGTCTGACGATGATTTAGCCACTGAGGGCCAGCAGATATCCAGATAACAGATAATGGATATCCGGGCCAAGACTTCCTCATTTGTGCGCTGGTCATTGTTTACAGTCCGATTTGCAACTTGAGACATGAGAATGGAGTTGGAGGCTAATGTCTACAAAGAGATTTGAATATATTAGTGCAGAAAAATGTCTGAAACGCTAATACAATGCTAAATTGTCGTTAGACAATAGCCAATGTGTTGAGTCTCGTTTGCTCTCCAGACACTCCTGTTTAACTGCATTCAACCAAAGCCCGCTCAAACGTGACTGGGCAATACCACTTGGACTACAAGTGGAAACCAGAATACTTCCAATGCCAAAATTTTAACCCTTGTCTACAAGATTTACTACGGATTACTAAGATTTATTACAGATTTACAGCATGTTTATGGAGATTTACCTAAATTAGACCAAATAATTCCAAATAGTTAATACCTAATTGATAAAAACACTTATTAATACCTTAAGAGTTATACATGCAAAAATAATGTCTAATCCTCAAAGAGCTGGCAATTCAGCAGTTGTTTAAAAAAAAAATACATGTAGCAACATTGCCTGTGATTGTAAAGCAAGGAGGCTTTGCATATAAACCGTTATCCTGACCTTGAGTTGAGTAAATAAACAAAGCGTGCAGCCAAAGTAAGATTTTCCATGTAACCGAAGCCTCATACAAAGACTTTATATCTGAGCGTAAAATTAAAAACAGTATCATACTAGGTGGTTAAGTGATGGTTGATTTATGGTGCCACAGCAGTGATGAGCGTGCCAAGGCCTGCAGGCTGCTTATTGTGTCACGCTGCATTCACGACCTGGATGGAAAAGGAAGATCTGGGTGATGACTTAAAATATGAACGCTGCCATTTTTATGGGCAATTTAGTGGTTTTCTGCTGAGCCCCACCCCAAGTCACTCACTCTCTTTCCTGTCAAACACACGCACACAAGAGCTGCTGCCTTTAAAGTTAAAAATAGCCGTTTTAGATGATGCAGCCATATTTGTGGTGATTACACTGCATAAAATGTTTAGTTAGATTTTAAGCTTCTTTTTTTAACTTACATATTTGCCATCCTCCTGTTTACAGATGATTTTTGTTTTGGGTCAAAAACTGACCAACTGACAAATATTTTATTTTGTTTTATTGTATTTTATCCCACCATAAAAAGAAACCGCCAGTTAAAACTGAGTCCTAATCCTTCCACATTTGCACCCAAAAGGCATCACGGTAATCATAGGCTACCTCTAATTGAGTAATTGAGTGAAACATTGTGGTACATTGGGATAAAATACTCTCCCCAGTATATCCATCACTTTGTGTTCATTATATGTTTGTTTTACCAGCAGTGTGAATGGGATTAGAGAGTGTGTATATGGGCTCCCTCAGTCATCAGACCCCTTTATCTTTATTCACTGAACCTGTTCACATACGCCAGGTTGCACAGAAACTACATTCTCCAGTGTGCATGCATGTGTATCTCAAAGAAAGATTGTGGTGGGTTGCATTTTCCGGTCTGCATCTGAATCTGCAGTGGTTTCCCTCAGCGCGTGTATTTGTGTGCCTGAGCATGTGTGTTTGTGTGAGCAGGTGTGCATTTGCTGACTCCATCCTCTCTGAGTGAACGTGAGGGAAATTTCTGCGGTTTGAGCAGAACACAAACATCAGCTGCGTGTTGTTTTAGAGGAATTAGCACTAGGTGGTACAGCACAATGACTCACAAAACATGATAAATTGCACTTAAAAACAATCATGTGATCCTGTGAAAGATGCTTGGCTGCAGAGCAATGTTGTCAATACCCACAAGTTTATGCTTTGCTAAATACAAAAGTACTGCTTGTAATGAAAAAAGCTTGCTAATCTCAGTGACTGCAGACTAAAACATGCATGTTTTTCTTTGGCAAGAAATCATAACCAAAAGGCATAATAAACTAAATATGTTAAAAGGATAGTTTGGACATGTTCAAGTGGGGTTGTTCTTGTCCATAGTCAGTGTGTAGCCTACAGTAAATGGCAGTCGGCATGCCCCCAGTCTGGAGAAGCAGTGTTTTAAAGGTTTAATTCAAATTCACCAAAGTCACACAATAACACAAACAAACTAACCGATTCAGGCAGCAGATTTAGGCAACTCCAATGTTGTATGAGGTAAATTTACTGTTTTGCCAAAAGGATTTGGGTTGGTTTGGAGAGAGCGATATTTGGCATACATATTAGTCAGTGTGTGAAATACCTGGTGGCAATCATTGGGTCTCCCTACCTTCTTAGGAGCGTCGAACTCACATGTGCATGTGCTAGTAGCTGCAGAGGCCCCACTTTCATTGTTATTCTAATTCAGCTTTTCTAAAGTTAGCAAGTAATGAACTTTGCTTTCTCTCTGACATATTTTCTCAGTTGGATGCCTACCGAGTCTGTATTTCCTCCTGAGTGTAACCATAATGTCAAAGCAGAAAAAAAAATCCACTTCTTTAACATTACATCATGTTAGGTTTCCCAAATTATACACAACATTTGGACTGCAGACCATTTGCAATAGTGACATTCATGGAACAAGGCCCAGAAACAACCGGTATTCGATGGCAATGTAAGAGCAAACACCACAACCAAAATAATGTTTTGCAATTTGAATAATGGTGGACAAAAGACAATTGCAAGTGACAAATAAAAATTCTGCTGTTGAGGGTTCAGGGGCAGAGTCCTCCTGTACTTTGCACCATGGTAATGATGGGTTCCCGTTGGAAAAGGCTGTCTGACAGCAAGGTAAAGCAGTGAAAATATTCTAAATATAGAGAATACTTAAACTAATATCCTGATTTTTTTAGGTTTGCTTCTGACCACAGCATTGCATTGCTTGGCTTGCTGTGCCGGTACTTCTGTCTGCTTCTCTGTGCGTGTTGACTGCTATCTATTGTAATACACTCATATATATGTATGAAGCACCTCACATAACCCCACTTCAAAAAAATCTGATCTTTCCCTTAAATACAGAAGCCATCCTTGTTATAAACTACGCTTTCCCATCTCAGTGACTGCTGGCCAAACCTCCATGAAATAAACACATTTACTTTCTTTTGTGCAAAAATCTCTTTTTAACAATGAAGTGAAATACCAATTTGTATCCCTCCCACTTGAGTGGAGCTGTTACACATACACTTGACACTCCTCGTTTTACCCCACGTAACCAGGATATTATGCAAGAGTGGATTATGTGTTGTGTTGCATCTAAGGGCAAATTACATAGTTGTCTCTTTCAGTGAGTATCATCCAGACAAGCACTATACATGGCTGCCCTTCCCTGCAGCCCAGTGTAACCCTTCTCTGCAAAACAGAAAGAAGAAGAGCAAAAACAGACACAGAGAGGGGTGTAAAGAGAGAAAAAAAAGAGGAGTTCAAGAGATAAAAAAGTTACACTTCTGTAATCAAAACCTAAATAAATCTATTCTGTCAAAATGTGGAATGAAACAGAGATCTCATAAAAGAAACAGATTGTTTCAGACTTAGTGAGAAACATGTGGTGCTTTAAGGGATAATATCCGCTCTGCTGCTGCTGATGTCATTGTCAAACTTGCTCCCCTTCCCATCACACACACACACACACACACACTCCCCCACATCCCTGCAGCCTTCTGTCCTTACCTCTCTGCCTCCCTCTCTACGCCGAGCGCCCCTGGCCCTGTAGACGAGCTCTGTAAGGATTAATTAACCAATTAGGAGAGGAGCCCCTGGGAGGCGTTCGAGGGTCCCCTTGTTGTCATTACACACACACACAGAGGCTCAGGCCTCAATTAAGCTGTGCTGTGATAGGCCTGGAACAGTTCATCTCCCCCCATGAGTGACCGAGTAGGTGAGTAACCTTTTAATTGAATTATGATTATTATCCTGATGTCCACTGTTTCTGTCCCCTCCTCTCGCCCTCGCCATATTTCCCCTTGAGGTACTGCTTGATGAAGGAAAGATACGGAGGTCCTTTCTCCGCCATTCATCTCCCTCTCTTTTTCTCCGCAGAGATCAATGTTCATTCCATCGCTTGGAGCAACAGGCTTGAAAGCTTTGTGTCTGCAAATTTACCTGAAGGGAATGTCTGTCTCACACTCAATCAGTCTGTTCTGACAGGCGTGGGATGGAGAGACAGTGATGGACAGATGACAGGATGTAGGAGTCGAATAGAGGACTTCAAATGTGAAGTAGAAACACCTACAACAAAATATGTCTTGCAACGTGTCAGATTCTGAAGGGCAGAGGTGAAAAAAGTGTACACATTCTGTATTCAAGTAGCAGTATAAATATATGTGTTAAAAAGACTGGGAAAAGTAGAAGTATAGATCCTGAAGTAAAAAGTTGGCTGTTTGGCTGCTTCTGTGCATAAGTAACTGACCCTCACCCTTTCTGCATGGCTTGGTCTGTTTCATCTTGATATGTTTTGTTTGTCTAGTCACATTTTACATTGCTTTCAGTGTTGTTAACTTGTTTTCATCTTGTTACGTCTTTTTTGTCTGTTGCTTCTTTTAACTTATTATTCATTTCATTATATCCATTTTGTCCATTTTGTTGTGTTGTTGTTTGTCTTGTTACATGTTTTAGGTTGTTTTTGTCTGATGTCTTTTTCATCTAGTCATATCTTTTATATTGGCTTTTTGTCCTGTTACATCGTTTTCGTCTTGTTACTCCTTTTTTGTCTTGTTACATCTTGTACTATGTTTCTTCTCTGTTGTTGTGTCATCTGTTGTGTTCTGTGAGTTACTGTTCCATCCTTCTGGGTTGAAATCAGTCTTGATGTAGGGTAGGTGACGTGCAATGGCACAAAATAAAAATAATCAATAATTCTGCTTAAATGCATTAATACTAAAGTAACATGCCCGTTTAGAAAATGTAAGGAGTAGAGAGTACAGATATTTGTGTTTAAATGTAGGGAGCAAAACTAAAGAGTTGTCAGAAAAAGAAATACTCAAGTAAAGTACAAATACCTGAAAAATCTATGGACGCAAGTATCTGTATCTGGGTGATATGGTTTCTTTGCAGCCCTCCTGCGCAGACTGACAGGAGCGGGGATGTTTGTGGACTGTGGGCCGTGCGGGGCTTCAGTACAGTATGCTGTGTGTCAGCGCTGACTGGCCTGATTAGGACAACACCACAGACAGCCACAGACACAGCAGGAGAGGAGGGGAGGGTGAAGGAACAGGAGGGGAGGGCTGATGCTGCTGGAGACAAGACAAGACAGGCCCCCCGCTTCTCATCATTTCCTCATTTGTCTGCTCACTTGGCCAGCCATCACAGCCCATCTCCATGCCAGCATGTGACCTGGATAAGAGGGCATGCAGATATATTTGTTAAATGATGGCCTGACCTCTCGGTCGAGACACTTAACCTCTGTGGGAGAGCCGTGCAAGAGCTGTGTAGATTGGTCTGTTAGTGTGTTGACCCCCACAAAGCATTTACGTGTAAAAACAGGAGCCCCAGGGCTGGTCCACGAGGCTCCATTACACTGGCTAATGTTTTCATACATAATGTCCAGGCCTCCACACACACAGTGATCTGTGATGAGAAGAGATGACACTTTGACACTTAATCATCATAATGTTCTTAAAGCTGTGCTATGTAAAAATATTTGTAGATTTACACCTGTTTCCACAGCTTGAGTTTTAAAGAGTAGCTGCAATAAAGTGCAGTAAAGAGAGACTCTGTGACTTTGTTGCCTCCTTTTATGGAGATTTAACACATCTGTCAGTTATGTGGCAACAAAATTGAATCTAAAAGTTTAAGTTTAACAACAAAAATTGTCCCCTTTACAGCAGTTAACTCTCTGTCCAGATAAATATGGACTGATCAATACAGAATTACACAACCTCGAGGTCAAGACTGCGGATCAACCGATATGCAGATACACACAAAATGTATGTTTATGTATGAAATGTATCTTTAAAAGCTATAATATGTAACATTTCCACATTAAAATGTATTAAAACGCTAGATATATGTTATATATTTTGTTGAGTTGTGTACTTATCCCAAATATTTCCATCATTGTTCAAGGTAACAATGTGTCTCCTGCTAGCCGCTCCTAGCTAGTTGTTAAAACCTCTGGGAAAGCATGGTGTATGTTAGAGAGTGAGGAGGGAAGTCGAGGGAACGTAACACAGTGGTGTTCGTTTAACAGTGAAGGAAACTCCCATGATTCCATGCTACTTAATAATGTCATCAAACTATGTCTTTTGTTATTGTTTTGATGCAAGAGAGACCCTTAGCACAAGAATTTACATATTGTGTATTTAATGAATTTCTAAACAAGATTAGCTCTAATATCTAATGATCTCTTTACCAAGCCTATTCAGTTGGCAGCTCATGGTGTGAATCCAGTCCTTTAATGACCCCAATCTGGCCCTTTGATCAATTATTTTAATATATGTATAAATATATATATATATATATATATATATATATATATATATATATATCATTGTGATTTTGGTTAAATATCACAATCTATTTTAATTTTATTAGTAGGCTAATTTGCCCATTCATGATCTTTGTTAAACACAGAGACACTCAGTGGCGTCACAGTTGTCATTCTATTATGAAGGGCCTTACTGACAAAAATCCAAAGAAATTGTTTACTAGTTTATTCATAGCTTTTGTGTAGTTTGTGTGGAATAAGCATATAATTTTGTTTGGCAGTCTGAATCACTTGTGAAGATTTGTCCTCAGACATTGTTGGGCGGACTTCTTTCTCAATGGGCCCTTGTAAAGAAAGTAACTGAATATGCCTGCTCTCTACCCTCCAATTGGAGCTATAATCTTGAAAATTGAATTAATAATATGTTCAAATTCACATGGCAAGTTGATTTCTTCCCCAAGAGAGGTTTGGGATGTAAAACTTGTGTTTTTGGCCAGATGTTGGGGAAGTCATTTTGCCCCTTTTGTTCCTTTGACTCTTCTTTGTTTGAAACATCACAGACTGTCATTGTTAGCAAACATAAGACATATGCACACTTAACGGATGTCATATTACAAGATTTCTGGGTGTTAATGTTTACATTTTTCAGATGGTTACCATCTGCAGCTCTGTGGGGCTGCCAGGTTGCCTCAGACTTATGCCATACATGCTGTTTATGTTAACAAATTCTGTATTATGTTATTACACTTTTATGCTGGCCGTTTGATCATAATTGGCTCTGCATGAACACATAGAGAAAGTAACTGGAAAAAACATGTGTGCTGTGCAACGTACTGTCCGCCACACATATTTACCTGATCTATAAACAGGACCTTATCGAACAGTTAACTGAAACACAGACGTTTCACATCAAGGAATCAACAAAGATAGTTAGAATGTCTCTTCATTGTCATTTAGATATCTGACTCTATCTACTTTCCATCTGTTAGTGATCTCCAAGAGCACTGTGTGCTGTGAGGGAGCAACGGGGAGAAAAAAGGGGAAGGAGAGGAAAGTAAAGTAGAGGTTTTACTGCATCCTGGTACATCCTGCCTTAATGAGGCCCCCCTCTCTGTCTGCCCATCTGTCCCCAGCGGGATTGGCCGCACAGGGCCCCCATGTTAGTGAGGAGGTATGTTTGTATGTGTGTGCATGTGCATGTGCATCTGGGTGTGTTTGCGCAAGGGAGATGTGCTTGGGAGTCTCTGATTCAGTCAAGGTAAAGGCAATGATGATGTTACTGTCACTGCAGGTAACGTCCCTTGTGGATTTAATCACTCTTTGTCTTTTATTGTGTCACTGTCTGTTCCTGAAAGATGGGAGGCTATTTGGTTACAACAACACATGTTTAGGATTCCCCTTCGTCTCATTTAACTCCTCAGTAGGAAGGGGACTGAGTCATCCATCCTCAGCTCCCCCACCCCACCTCTGATGACCCCTCTCCGTGGTATAGTCTCATTAGCTTGAGCTGCAGCGGCTTGTTAACCCCACTAATCGAAATGGGAATGAGCATAAAAGAGCCCAAGAATTTACTGCCAGGTCTACACTTCAAAGGGACAGTGGGGAGGGGGCATCATCCAGCAGACTGAGAGTGTGTGTAAGTGTATGCGTGCACTCAGAGGTGTGTGTTGGTTTAGTTTGAAACGTTGGTTTTGGTAACACTTTTAAAATTTGGTCCTCAGCTCATATTATGCAAAACAAGCTGAGTCCACTTTATGGTAAGTCTACATGAATTATCATGAATTCATTTCATGAAAAAACATGAATTCATTCATAGTACTTCATGAACTATCATGATATGTTAACAATGTTTATGTCTTCTTCATAGGTATGTCTGCAGGTAAAGGGACAGGTAAAAAAAAAAAAAAATGACCAGTCACAGCAATAAGCCATGTTGTAATGATGATTAACTGTACATTACTTCTTCATGACTTCATCATGTTTGTGGCCCTTCAAATGAAGTGGTGACCAGTTTGTCTTTGACACGGATGAATTATGATAAATGGTAGCATAATAGTGAAATCACATGCATTAACCATTTGTTGCTCATGGATACATTTTCTTTTTCCAGCTGAATATTTAATGATTGAAATGGAGTCCATAATTATGATCTTATTTACTTTTGTATTTTTTCCAAATATACATAATGCCTAAATATATAACAGGTGATTTTATTTGAGGGTCCACAAACATGATGAAGTCATGAAGATTAATGGTTACTTAAAGGAGAAATATGTAATATATTTACTGTACTGAATCATAAAATGACCATGATATGTTATCAGATATTAAGGAAACATGGTAAATTGAAATACTGGCTTTTTCGAAAACACTACAGCCAGTAAGTTCTCCTTTGAAATGTTCAACTGTTTTGTTTTTGTTTGCAAGATCATTTCTTTGCAAGAAATAATTAATAATCTTTTAGAAGGAGCAGATGTTGGTAACAGTTAAATTGAGCGATATGTTAATGAATTCTGGCAGGCAGTGTGACATGCAGTCACTCCACTTAAACTTCAGAGTGTATATTTTTGGAGCAACGGGTTTTTGTTTTCAGGATAACGGGCTTAGCTTTATATCGACAGACAACTGACAGTTATAAACAGACTCATCATCACTTGTCATTGTCAAAGTATAACGTTGTGCTCGTCTTGCACTTGCCATGTTCAGTGTCCCTGCAGCCTGCAGGCAACCTGACTGAGCTTCAAGTCTGAGGAGGAGGGAGTGGGGTGAAAAAAAACTGGCTATATGTATACTATATCCTGGCATATATTAAATAGGCATTAAACCCATTTGATATACCATCTATAGCTCCAACTCACTATTTGGCCTGTAGTAGTTATTCTTGAATGCTAGGGTCTAACATAATGCTCCTTTAGTCATAATTGCAACACAGATTACTGCTGTGACTGATCAGGTTTTTTGGCCTGCCCCTTTAATTGCAGACATACCTATAAAGAAGAATGAACACCTTTAATAACTCAGATATCATTATGATTGAAATACTTTAGTTGTTGCATTATTTAATGTATTGTTCTTGTATTGAGTCATGCATGAGCTACTGTTAATTATTGTACATTCCTGATAGTTCAAGTGATAGATGCTTTTTCATGCATGAAGACATGTATGACCTCATTATGATTCATACCCTCACTATAAGGTGTTACCATCAAGTTTCATGGTTGTCACAGAGATGCACAACAAACTCTGCAACACCTTGGCAAATGCACTTTTCACTCTAGATTTCAGCTCCAGATTTATTTAAAATTTGAAGCTTAAAGTTTTCTCATTCCAGCAACAAAAAGCATGCCCTCAGTAGGATGGATCCTATGTCAAATTCCCACAGTTCTTTAAATAATGTATGTGTAACAGAGGCATGCTGCAGCGTGCCCTGCTCTCATCATCTCTAGTGGAGCTGCCAATGCTGACAGACTCCCATATAACTAATATCTCCACTTTGCAAACAACAGGGCCAATTCACACTGCACGTTCTGCACATTCAGTTATTTTAATTCAAACAGCATGAGAAGTCACTCGCAACTTAAATGTTGTCTTTTTTCTTTAATCCAACCACTGGTCCAACCACTAAAAAGGGTGCTATGAAAGGCCCAATATTATATTCTCTACTGCACGGTCAAGTAAAACAAACACCAGAAACGAGCCTGCCAAAACAGTTGTTATAAGCATTCAAGCTGACTGGAGAGTTACATTTGGATCTGATGACCACTGTAACGTTGGAAACAGTGACTCTGCCTGTAAAGCTGCAAGGATCAGTCAGCACACCCCCTTTCCTCCAAATCTATTCACTCAAGCGGGCGTGGCAGTCAACACTTGGCAAACTCCAAAATCCCAGAGGTGCAGAAAGCTACTTTGTCAAGGGGAACATGTAATCCATTTATTCAGTCATACGTGTTTATCTTTTGGATCCTTTGTGTCACTTACACTGTGCTTGTTTGCTTTGTGTCATTTTCAGTGTCAGCACAAACTTCTCTTTTTATATTATTCAAACAAAGTTAGATGCTGTGGTTTGGTCAGGTCGGACCGGAGAGGGATTTGGCTCATCCCGAGTCATGGTGCACCACAATAGCTGCTATGAAATCTGTTAATACCGGCCCACTCTCTACTATCTGAGGCCTCGGGTGCTTTTAGAGGCACTCTCAAAAATACAGATGTTAACAAGAACCATATAGGGTTCTTTGGCTTGTCCCCTTGGGAGAACTCTTTTTGGTTACTGGTAGAATCTTTTAAAAGGTTCATCTTGAAAGACTATCAGAGAGTTCTACCTAGAATCCAACGTGTAGGGCTATACTGACAACAATATGTGAAAAGTTTCATCTAGAATCCCCCATGAGAGGTTCTACAAAGAACCCTTCTATTATGTAATGGTTCCACAATGAACCCTCTGTTGGGGTTCCATCCAGAACCTTTCCAGCTTTTAGGGATGCTAACAAGAACCCATTCAGGTGGTTCTACTAAGAACCTTTTTTTATATTCTAATGGTTTTGTCTTAAACACACTCATGGATTCTACTGAGAACACTTTTATATTCCAAGAGTTTTATCTAGAACACACTCAGGGGATTCTACAGAGAACGCTTTTATGTTTCAAGGGTTTTAGCTAGAACATGCTTGGGGGGTTCTACTGAGAATCCTTTTATAATCTAAGGGTTTTAACTAGATATCAACCAGGAGGTTCTACCAAAAACTTTTTTGTATTCCAAAGGTTTTATGTAGAACAGAAACAGGGGGTTCTACTGAAAACCATTTTATATCATGGTACGAAGAACCCTTGATGAAAGGGTCCTACAAGAATTTCAACAATCTTTGAGGAACTTTTTCCCTAAATGGTTCTTTGGATGAAAAGAGTTCATAATGGAATCTTTAGTCTTACAAAGAACCCTTGAAAACCCCTTTTTTCAAGAGATGGTTCTTCAGAAGCAAATTGTTATGTGTAGAATCTCAGCCCTTCAGGAAGAATCCTTTTGGAACCCTTATTTCTAAGAGTGTGCAACAAGTCTCAGTGGGAGCAGATAATGTGCCAAAGCAATTCTCAAAGGATGGTTACGAGTTTGTTTAGAGGGCCTGACTTATTTATACAGGAACTGATTGATAGAAACGTATCCACAAATCAACAGTGAGGTCAATCATGATCCACTGCTGGAGTCATCCCGCATCTAAAGTTCATGATTCTATCAACTAACTTACCGGAAAAAAGCTGTAAAGGGGTGCTTTATCTGTCTGTATGTACTGTACGTACTGTACTTACACATTTATCTTATACATTAAGTTCTTTTACATTAGAGTCACACTCTGCCTGTCAGGTCTGTGACTTACTGCAGTCCTAATCAAAACTTTTGAAAGACAAACTCTCAGTCCCTGCAGGATGGTGGCAAATCCTCTGAATCCTCTGTCTCTTCCCAGTTTGTTTTTATCCTGCAGGATGACTGATTCAGATCTATTTGTTTGATTTACACTATGAAAAGACAACAATCAGTTGCACCAGAGGGCATTTAGCAGAAGTCAGCTTTGAAGGTTTTTGTGCAAATTTGGCTTTTTGGGAAATGAAGGACAGACAGAGACAGAAACAGTGAGACACTTGTGTGGTTTGGCTGACACTGGTTCTGTATGGTGCCTCTAATTTTCACCACATGCCATTTACCAACTTATATGAGCTTCACAATGGGAGTGCAGTTTTGCAGCACAGGCAAGCTTTTGTATTTTTATGGAATTATTCACTTGTTTCTATTAGCATAACACTAAAAACACGTTCTTGTAGGACATGTTCTTAATTATCTACTAAACCAAAACAAAGCGTGCTGCTCAAGTTTCCTTCATGACCTTGTTAAATTTACATTTTATGCAGATTCTTTCTTGTGACATTTTGTGCAGCTGAACTAAACACTTATGTTTCATCCAAACAACAGGGAATTTATGTGAAAATCTGAATGTGTCCATCTGTAACAGTACACACTCATTATTACTATTTTTTATAAGTAATACATGGTAATGTCCTCAGTTGACCAAAATTTAATCAGAAATCAATATATCTCATTTCTCTTATGATAAAATATGAATAAATCAGTGAACTCTTTTGGAAAATTGGTGTTCCTATAGCCTGTTTCTGACTGTGATCGGCAACTGGTGGCCCAAGAGGCCACATCAGGCCTGTCAAAGCTTCCCATCCAGCTCGCAAAAAGGGCACTGATGAAAGTATTGCCGTATTTGGTATTTAGAGTATTACAAACTGTTTGTCTGTGGTGAAATACCCCAGGAAAAAAATGTTGCATTAAGTTACTATTAATACAAACTGAACTTTTCCTACTGTTGCAGCATCACATTATTTAATTGGAGAAACAGGGATTGACTTTTATTTTGAAGCAGTCACAGGAAATGCAATTTGTTTGTTAGTAAGCTTAGCATTTCATTGCTGTTGTTTTGCTGCCCCCAGAATACTGTTGCCTGTGGCATTAAACGGCATTTGTTGTTACCACCGGAAAGTACATATGTCAAATGCACGATGACTTTGCAACTGCATGGCATCGAAATTGGTTAAAGTTGATTAATAATTGCTTCCAGTCATTCTGCATCCTGTAATTACATGTCTGGAATAAGAGTTTTGAAGCATCACTCCTCATTGGCAGAGGTCTGAGAGCATTTTATAGTTAGGTAACTAGTTATCATTTCAGATTTCCATGTTTTTCAGGTGTCTGTTTACACTGAAATTGACAATGAAAAAATAAACAAATAGGCTAATTTTGCCTCGATAAATTTAATTTTATTTTAAAGTCCAGCTCCCACAGTGTCTGCTTTGAAAATCCTGGCCTTTGCACACATGTAGATGAAGACTCCTGTTCCAGGACGAAATACAACCCTAGTTTAAATTTGAAATAACAAACAAAAACAAAAGTGCTATACTTAAAAGTAAGCAGTGCTAATTGTACCATCTCTTTGTGCAAAGTATATGATTAGGCTTGACAGATCGTGATAAAGTGAATAAGACAGAAATTTAATTTTCCAGATTATGACAGACATTTAAGCCTGAACTGACATCAGTATTAGATCAGTTGTCGACAAAGCAAAATTATCTGGGGCAAGTAGTCAAACCAAAATGGCTCTGGTTTTTCCAGCAGGGGACCAGAACTGATATTTTTAGAAGTCTGTGTCTCTGTCACAGGTCTTTAGAGGCAATCATGTGGCCGTAAACATTAAACCATAAAAGATGTTTTACATTTTTCTGACGACAGCACAGTTGGGGGGGATCAAAAAAGCAACTTTGTGGTCTCTAACAGATAAATTGATAGAGAGATTAAGAAAGATAGACCATTGCAACCACTGTGGGCTCTAATGCTGCAAAGAAAAGAGGTTCACTGGAGGACAATGAAATATAACACGTCTAACCCAGACCTTACACATATTTTAGAGGGCTCATAAGTGGTACCATGTAATATTCATTATCTGATTTTGTTGAGTCATTGTGAGCTTCCATTCTTTTCCTTCGTCCTTCCGTCTGAACTGGAAGCCACGCAAATATGTGCGGTTTGTGTGTGAGAGTCAGCCGATGGCCCTGGCTGTCAGGTAGGTTGTATTTGAATAATTTGATGAGACAAGGAAGCAATAACCATCAGACAAAGCAGTTGGAGTGGGAAGTGACAGCCAAAGAAAATATGAAGCAGAGGAAATGTTTCACACCCATGTTGGAGTCTTGTGATGAGTTCAGTGTGCTCTGAAAAAAAAAGGATGTCTTGTTTTCAACACTTGTCGTGGATGACAACATTCACAAGAGATGCAATAATTGTCCCAAACAAACAAGATGTGTTATTATTTTAAAAAGTGTGAAATCTGAGGCAGATATTCAGGTTCAGGTTCAGGTTACTTTATTAATACTCGATGGTAGATTTGTTCTGTAGTGAAATGATATGATGCCGTCCATTTATACACAGTTGCAGTACAAATATAACATAAAACAACCACAAAACAGAACACATGATAAAAATACCCCAAGGCTCCACCAGTCAGGACACAAGAGAGGGAGAGAAACATCAATACATAGAAAAATACTAATAAATAATGCAAATAAACAGCCTCTGGAAAAAACAGGGTAAAAGCAAGTTTAAAACCAAAATAAATAAATAAATAAGTAATACCTCTGCAGTATGTGCTAATTGTGCAAAATCTGTGTGCAAAATATGGCTGTGTGCAAAATATGGCTGTGTGTCCAAATGAGTGGACTTTTTCCAATAATAAATAGTAAAAAATAAACTGTTTGTTTTAACTTAAAAAAAAAGTTCATGTCCAGGCTACCTTCAAATTTTAAATTGACTGAATGTGAAAAGACGAGTTGATGTAATTTTGTAAGGATTCAAAACAAATAAACTTGATATTAATTCAGTTACACTTGATATAACATGTCCAGTAAGCCTAAGATATTAAGTTAAACCAACAACTGTTCAGTCACAAACATTACAACAAAATTAGATTAGTTTGACATTTTCTCAGTTTGAAAAAGTCAGACAAATATCATATATCTGATATTTAAAGTAAAAAAGAAGGGTCTCAGGAGAGTTAACTCTTAAACAATGCATGCTGGGAAATCTGCTAAAATGCTGATAGAGTTTCTTTAGAAACTTAAAGAAATAGATCCTGCATGAAACAACTCACAACAAGGTCTGTGGATTATCTTGAGTAACTGGGTAATGATTTCTGGAAAGATTCACTGGTGTTATTTATTTATTATTTATTTATTTATTTATTTTGGCAGTTTGAGCACCACAAGTGCCATCCGATTATAGTGGAGAGAAAGCAGGCACCTCTACAGCCATTATCTCCAAAACTCTGCAACTCACACCAAAACAATCTAGATGGATAAACAGCACTACAGATGAGAGGAAAAACATGTATTTTTGATTCTGGGGTGAAATGTCCCTTTAATTAACTCAATTCTGAACACCTCAGGGTACATTTATTTACCTCAACGTTTCACGTTAAAAGACTTTGAAAATTAAAACTCAAAATTTTAATAAATTTGAACAAGTTGATTCCACTAAATTCTAATTTATTTTTTGCAGTGTAAAACTACTGATTTTGCCAAAGGAGTCAGGTGACTTTAGAGAAAACCATATTTGGCTTTTATAAGGGTGGTTCCCCCTCAGTGTCGATATTGTAAATGCTAAAATCCTCTTTTGACTCTAAATTCCTGTATTTTTATTTACTTTTTTCTTTTTTTTTTACAGCATACACATTGTGGGCTTGAATGAATTAAAGTAATGAAGTAAGTTGAACTCTCCATGGGCTATGTATTAATGAGAACTGGAACACATAAAATTAACCCACTGAACATATTTCACCATCTCTCTTTTTATTTGCCTGACTAAAACTAAAACTAAAAAAAAAACCGAAGGAAAAAAAAAAGAAGAAAATCTGTCATTGCACTTGTCACTTTGTGGCATGTCAAGACTAGAGAATGTATTCAAGCCTTTGGCAAAGTGTGACCTTTTAGGGGAGCCCGGCGCAGTTTCCCTAATTAACCCGCCCTCCTCATGCATACAGACATCCATATCCACACACACCACGGTGCCTTCTTCATTAGACAGACACGGAGATCAACAGATTAATTTAATCTGCATAAATGCAAATGTCCTCTTGAGCGTCCTGAGTGTGCGTGGAGATGACTGACGACAGCGTGCACAGTCAAAATTACATACTGACACGCTATAGACTTAAAAATGCATACATTTACTCTTTTCGATCTGCTCTTACGAAAAATAAGCAATAATCGGACCTAAACTTAATATTACGAATACATTACAAATGCAACGGATTTTTAAAGTATTTTTTTAGCAGATGCAATCAAAAAAAAAGTCACTAATAAGACATATATGACATGAAACGTAAAGACAGCCATTAATTATGTCTTTACAGAGTCATATATGACGCATATCAGCCAGGCTGCGTCATTAATTATTTTTTAGACAATGAACACTCGAGGTCCACGTCAACAGCCCCTCATTAAGACATTAAAAATACCCTCGTTACTAGTGCAAATTAACCTAATTTTTGAGGTTCCTATAAGGCGCTTTAGCAGCCGCAGATCAAAGTGCTGACAAGTCTGTGACAGAGTCCAGGCGTGACAAACGGGACAGCGCTGCAGCGTCTTCCTGCACAAAGTCAACCGTGAAAACCTTCCGCTATTAGACATGCAAAATAACTAAACACATGTTTACTCTCATAGAGCTGCGTCAACACACAAAGAAGGGCATTTTTAAGTGAAGGAAAATGTAATCTGAATGAATGTCTTCAGTGAATCTGTCAAACAGAGTTAAACATATTTGACATTTTACTTGGGTAGAAAAACACAAGGAGAAAAAGGAAAATAAATAAATAAATAAATAAATAAATAAATAAATAAATAAATAAATAAATAAATAATATATAGCATTTCTGGCACAAAAATAGGCTACATTAGAATTTATTGCATTGGTATTATGTAAAACATGGTTGGTAAATACTTGCTCGGCATTTTGAAGAGGCATAAATTAATTGCATTCAGTGAATGGTGAAAATGTCACTGGCTGTATTAACTCACTCAGTTTATTCTTGGAAACTGCAAGAAAATGTACCACAGATTGAGATGTAAAAAAGGCCATAAAATACTGGGTTCACTTCACTTCATATGTCATCAGTGGCACTGAGAAAAAACGTGCATTTGATTATCAAATAAATGAATAAATATGGCTTTATTTTTTTGTTAAAATCTTTAACAAAAATAAGCCACAAGACAACCACAACAATAAGCTGTGGGGTTACATATTGTATTCTGTATTTATTGTATTTCAAAATAAAAGCAAGAAAAAAAGAAAAGAAGATGCAATAGTCATTGACACCCCCAAATAATTTCAAACAACATATTTGTCACTGAACCTGTTATCATGTTCACAGCTCAACCAATATATCAGTCAGCTGATATTACCTGCTTGATATTGGTCTTTCACACCCACATTGGTCAATATGGGTATCGGCATATAAATTGTCTGGTATAGCCCTATATGAAAACTTTTCAATTTTTTTTTTTAACAGAACAAAATGCAAATTATTTTTATTTGTTAGCTTTATAGGCAGCATTCTGTGTATTTTAATATATGCATACATTTTGCTCTGTTTGTGTGTGTGTTTTTTTTTATTTATAGTTATTTATAATTATTAAAAAATACCAGTGAACATTCACTGATTCAATGCCCTGATATCACCTTGGACAATAAACTTTATCGTTAAACTATAAAATATCCCCATTACATCACAGTGTTATCCACAGTTGAGGCATCACTGCAAAAAATGTGTGTTAATGTTTATGTTCTGATTCTGTATAAAGAATATCAGTTCAGAATTTTTTAAATTGCCAATATCAGTATCAGCCCCCCAAAATTTTGTTTTGTTTGGGCCCTAAACATGTTCAGCAAATAATAATAATAATATTAATAATGCTAATAATAATAATGGGAAAAAAACGAGAAGAGTATGTTTGTTTCACTCATCACACCTCATCATTTGGACACACACTCAGACACACGCACACACCAATCTGTGTTAAAGGGCTTCGGTGGCATTTAAAGTGGCTTTATGAAGCGCCTGAGTGGCAGTGATACCTAAAAGGCCTTCAGCAGCAGCTTCATGTGTTTGGTGTGTGTCAGCGGAGCCGCACTGGCCTAGGTTTAACAAGTTCCCCCTCTCGCTTTTTAAAGACATGTTTAAACAAACACAGCTCTTTTCCACATCCCCCCGCCAGCCTCCCTTTGAGCCCGGCACAGTGTGAAAAGGTGGAACTGGGCTTTGACGGTTTGTGTGCCGCAGCGGGGAGAGCGAGTGTGTATACTGACTGACTCCAGGCTTGGCCCTCGGTAAATGCAGGGGATTTCACATAAGGGCTGGTGCATGAATGAATGGGAGTAGACGCCCTCCTCGAGAATAGAGGTACCGGGCCTGTGCTCATTAGCCTCCTCAAACAGAGGCTGCAGGATAAAAGAAGGCAGGGCAGCCCCTGCTCCAGGTACAAAAGAGGGTCTTCATGAGTGTGTGTATCCCCGCTGGGGTCCCAGTGAAATGGAAATGTGGTAATTGCCATGATCTGATGAATGGTCAGCTCCTCCCAGGCCGTATTGGCCCCCTTGTCCTGCTGTGATCACATCATTTGGGGCACAGGGGCCCTCGGGAGAGAAAAAAAAATGCAGAGGTTGTCCCTCAACAGCTGATCATGCATCACATTTACCTTCTAATACTTCAATCCAGTGGCAGACTCAGGCTGCCTGTGGGGCAGGGGCAAGAAAAAACATCAAATAAAAAGGGCATCATCTGTATGTGGTGGGGTTAAACCGTTCCAATCCATGGTTTAAATTAAAGTTGTTTTGTTATTTGACTGAAAATACAATAACGACTACACCTCTGTAAAAATGCACAGTGACCCATTAGCTATTTAACAATTTAGAGGCACATAGAGGCCAACTAACTTTCTAGCACGTAGGGCACCCATATGGCACTGCATAACGTTTGATCCACTGAAAGAGCTCCCTGGAGGGCACCTTATCATGTTTTGTTCACTAAAAGGACACTTTATTATATTTTATCCACTGGAAGAGCATCCTTCAGGGCACATTCTCAGGTTTTTATCTGGGAATTCCAAAGAGGGTACACTGTCATGTTTTACCCACAGGAAGGAGACCCCAGAGTGCACATTATATGTTTTGTACACTGGAAGGGCACCCTAGAGGGCACTTCATCATGTTTTGTTCATTGGGAAGGAACACTAGAGAACACTTTAAGATGTTTTAAGGATGACCTACAGGACACTTTATCATGTTTTATCCATTGTAAGGGAACCCTAGAGGGCACTTAGTCATGTTTTTTTTTGCCTGGAATTGCAAAGAGGGCACATTGTCATGTTTTACCCACTGAAAGGGGACCCCAGAGTGCACTTCATCGTGTTTTATCCACTGGAAGAGCAAATAGGACACTTCATCATTTTTATCCACTGTTAGGGAACCCTTGCAGACACTTAATCATGTTTTGTCCACTGGAAGAGCAAATAGGGCACTTATCATGTTTTACCTACTGAAAGAGAACCCTAGAGGGCACTTTATCATCTTTTGTCCAATGGAAGGGTCCTCTAAATGACACTGTTTCATGTTATTTCCACTGTATCACATTGTCTTGGACTGAGTGGCACTTTTTATTCACCATGCAAGAGGGCACTTTGGTGTTTTTAGTCCACCAGCGCTTAAATCTGAGAAGGGCAAAACCTTAGACTGATAGTTGTCTCTGTCCTTTAATGTTGAACAGAAATACTTTGCCACCACTCTCTTTATTCTTTTTGATTAATTTGAGCATGAGTTGATTGTTGTTTCTGAATTCAGTCAGCCTTCCTCTATCCTTCCCTCCTACGTCACATGCTAAGTGTGAAAAAAAGCATGAAAACCCTGTGATCTCACATGACAACAACTCAACCTGACATAACAAGCAATATCTGGCTGTTAAAACAGTGGCAACAACAAGTCAATGCTGCTTTTTTTACAATTAATGTGGTTCACAGAACCAATTCTGCGCCCTTCTGAGAAGCCAACACCAGGCCGTGTACATTTAGAAACACAAACTCCCCTAATTGAAGTTGTTTAGTCGTCATTTATCATCGGACCGAGACTTTAAGGAGTGTGAACAACCTCTCTGCACCCGGCAAAGCCTTTTTGTACATCATGTTAAACAAGACAGACGTGCCTGTGAGTTTCTTCTCTCTGTTCCTCCGGCACATCTAATTTACCCACTGCATGGAGGAGCTACGGGCTTTGTTTGTAGTGTCCCTGCCCTGAGACAGAGCAGCTCTCCTGGACTACACTAAACTCTCTTGGCAGCCGGCGTGTGTGTGGTGCCAGGCTTCAGGGAGTGTGTGCGCGTATGTGTGTGGATTTGTGCACATGTATCTAAGTTTGCCTGTGCAGGGATGGACGGGTTCAGACGCTTTGCATCATGGGCATGCATGTGCTTCCACACACACACACACACACACAGCAGCGTTAAGGGAGCACAAATCGGGCGAATGAATCCTCGTACCACTCTTTTGGCACTCATCAGTTCGTGACTTGTGAAAAGCGCCAAAGTGAGGATTGTAAGTGAGCAGGACACTCGTCACAGGTCCGCCCATGAGACTCAGTGACACCTGTCATCACAGCTTACTCTGAAGACCTGCTACACACCACCTCCAGCCTCGCCTAGCCTTGCCTCGCCTCGCCTCTGCCACCGACAAACGGGGGGATGGAGAGGAGTGTGTGTGGTGGAGGGGGTGGATTTATAGATCCCCTCTTTCTCTGTTCTCCGTACTGGTAGCGAGGTTAGAGGGCACAGAGCAGGCGGAGAGGAGAGCAGGGTGGAAAGGAGGGCGATGAGGAAAGTCTGCCTGGTTAGCGTTTGTCCTTCAGATGAGCATGCTTCTCTGGCCCTGTGGCTATAGCTCGCCTTCCCGCCTGACTGCATACACGGGACAAAGAGGCGTGTGTGTGTGTGTGTGTGTGTGTGTGTGTGTGTGTGGTGTGTGTGTGTGTGCTGTGTGTGTGTGTGAACAACATAGGATGCTCCAACTACTTAAGTTTTTTTTTTTTTTTTTTTTAACAAGCATCGGTCAACACTGAGCCACTTTTTCAAAACTCTTCATTCACTTAAAATAAAGGTGCTAGCTAGAACCATAAAGTGTTCTTTGTCTTGTCCCCATAGGAGAACTTATGGGGACAAGGTGCCACTACCCAGAACCCAACAGAAAAGAAGTTAGAACCCACCCAAGGGGTTCTAACAAGATTATATTCTGTTTATATTCCTGTTTATATTATCTAGAACCCACAAGGAGGTTCAACTGAGAAACTTTCAAGGGTTTTTCCTATAACTTGTGTGGGGGTTCTACCAAGAACCCTCTTTATATTATGCACTGTAAAAGAAACAGGTGAAACAACTCAAATAAAATCTCAAAAAAGGCAGCTTGGCAAAGGTTTTACCAGTGGCCAGGCAGTTCAGTTAGTACAGCCAGCACCCCATGTACTGAAGCTGTTAGTCCTCTGCAGCGGCTGCCTGTGGCCCTTTGCTGCATCCCCCCCCCCTCGTATCTTAAGCTGTTCTATCAATAAAGGCGTTAAAAGTCTCCCAAAACACTTCTTACATGTCTCTAAATAAGCTCATTTAACCAAAACTCTGGCAACAGTTCTCACTTCGAAAGCATTCATTGACACTCATTGTCACAAACAACAGGGAACATTACATAAATGATAAACTTTTCTCTTTTAAGTTTTAATTATTTTCACATCAATTAGTATTTCATTGTAAACTACAGTACAAACAATACATTTTCCCTTCATTGTACTGTCAAAATGAGAAAGTTGAAGCACCACAAAATTTTAAGGCAGCTTACTTCAATAGATTTTTCAGCTCAAATCAAACTCTTAAGTTTTAAAAAAGTTTTACCAACTAAAAAAGATGTTGAGTGAAATCACTGAAGTGAATAATAATAATTTCATATTTTCAATTGCAACCATTTCATTTCCAAGCACCCAAATTATGACAAATCAGGTTCACAGCTCACTGTGAACATTTTTTTCAAAGAGGACTTAAGTTTAGGTTGGGAAAACTTTGTTTAGTTTATTTCAAAACTTAAAAGTTTGATTCAAAAGTCAAAAATCTAGTGAAGGCAACAGCCTTTAAATTATGAGGTTTTTCAACTTTTTCTTAACAGTGTGACTCTAAATTATATGTAACAGGAATGAATCAGAATTGTAGCAAATTGCTTCAATATCCTTTATTTTTTTTTATAGCAATGTATTTGTGAAAAATAAAAAATCGAAACAAAAAAACCCCCAAAATCTTGAAATTCAAGGGCTGCCACAATACAGTAATTACAACATTGCAATAACAATTGTTGGTGTTTTCTGCCTTCATCCTCCCTGCATTCTTCCTCTCTGCTGCTCTTCTTTCCCCACCAACCTGCCTCTCTGATACACGTTTCCTAAGAAAATCTTCCTGAAGTTGTCACCTTTTGTCTGTTTGGTAACGAGACAGAAATAATTATTACTGTAAATGTTTTGTCAGTGTAAGTAAGGATGATCTCATCTATCTTATTTTACATCAATATTTGCTTGGAAAATCTTCTACATGAAGATATTTTAACTAAAAAACATTATGCTATAGAAGGAAGAGTAAAACACTGAATAAAGATGTCTGAAAGTAGCAGTTGTAATACATAATACATTTATTTCCAAATCTTCAGACATTTTTCCAAATACATTTTTTTCATTGAACAGAAACCCATCATTTGGTCTAATGTAGCCAGAACATATCGTTAAATTACAGCACATGTATTACTTTACGCTTTTTGTCATGTGTATTGTGTTATTTAAAAAAATCGAAATCGATGCTGTAAATTTAAGAGCCTGGTAGAGAGGACTAAGGCTAAGGAGCCACGTGAAATGGAAGCTGAGGAAAGCGTCAACTCTTGCTGCATTCACTTGCACTCAGGCACTGGAATTTCATTCTTGTCACAATGTATGATATATATACATACTTTTTGATTACGCTGGCCAAAACTGGGGTGGCAGTAAGAGTGGCGAGGCATCTTTTAGTACAGCAGCTGCCACCCCAGCTCCCCCTCTGGAGCCACACTGGTATATATTTCAACATGGCAATGCATAAAATTTGCCATCATTGTGTTTTGAATGGGTTTGAAAAATATGCTGCAAATATGTAGTGTTTTGCAGGTGGTGGAGTATGAAAAAATCATATCAGTTCAGTTTTCACTTTGGTAATGAGTCTATTTCCATGTTAACATCCCCATTAAATGTATTTATGCAGATGAATGGGACGTTTCACCATATTTGTTATTATTTCAGCGTGTAGATGTTTATTTCCTCTCCTCCAGCTTTATTGCTTGGTAGTTCATTATTGCATACTAAACAACACAGGGCTGATTGTGGGCCCCGCATGAGTCGCCGTACGAAAAGTAGCCGTGAAAGAAAAGAGGGAGAGAGAGAAAAAAATGGCTTGTTTGGTTCAGAAACCATTTAACAACTTCCCCTGGAAATTGAAAGAGGAAATAGTTTTGGGCTGGATTGCAGTAGGGGGGAATGAAGCCCATATGAGGACCAGATGAAGAGAGTAAGCAGCCAAGCAGGACTGACAGTGGGAGAGAGAGGGAGAGAAAGAGGGGAGAGAGGGAGGGAGGGAGAGTCTTTTGATGTCCTTCATTTACATCTCACAACAAAACAGAGGAAAAACAAACTGAAATTGTTGTAAAACAGTGACAGACGGAGAGATAGAGAGAAAGAGGGAGAGAGCGGACTGGGTGTTTATGAGGTCATTTACCAAACTTGTGTTTTCAACATTTCCTCCCCACTTTAATTTTTCAGCTTTGTTCTACTCTAATTACTTCCATCCACATGTGAGAGTGTGTGTGTTTGTGTGTGTGTGTGTATGTTTGTGAGTGTGTGTGAGCCATGATGTGTGTGTGAGTGAGTGTGTGTGGTTGTGTGGATCCATGCGCTTGTCACTGCAACAGTGCATATTGCAACACAGACAAAATGAAAACATGCCCACTTAACTTTCTTGCTTTGTACATTAACCCTTGAATTTTTCCCACAGACAAATTGCCAGCTCAGGGCGTAAGAATATTTACGGAAATCTGCTGCCACAACTAACGGGAACAAACAGTGAGATTTCTTTGTAAAGGCGCTGACATTCCGACCAGTCCTGCCTCTTCAATCTGTGTACAAATAACATGACTTCAGACTCTGAAATTGCGTGCAGTGCATACACCAAAGTCCAAATTTGCATGCAGGTGATATGCCAGTCCTTCCCATTAATTCTGTGGAGAGCAGATGTAACCAAATACCACACATAAGAAAATGTCACGTGGTTTATTATAAAGAATGAGAAAGACCGTGTAGTAGGGGGCTGGGGTTGATGGGTTCAGTGAAGGGATAGTCTTGCATAGCCAGACCTAACTCCATAGAGCTCAGCAACAGAAAAAGGTCTGGCTGCACACATTATCATTTTGCTATAGGGGAAAAATGCTCTGGCTGGTTTGTATATCTCTAAACCAATCATAATCATCTTGGGCGCGCACAGCCCAGGACAGTGTTCCTGCAAAATATTGTCGGGTGGTGACTTGTTTTGGTGGAACATTTGTACATTGGGAGGCATTAAACTGCCTTAAAGATAAAAGATAACAGCTGCTGGCTTGTTTACATTTAGAGCATTAGTGACTGAAGTGCTAATTTGCTATTTTTAGCAAGTAGGTTGCTAGCTCGGAGGTTGTTGTTTCCCGGTAGTGATGGGAGACACCTAAAACAGGTAGGCAACGGCACACTTATACAGTATATAGAATACATCCAGTGAGTCTGACCAGTGATGGCGTTAGTGAACTTCCCGGGTGGGATCAGTAAAGTTTATCTTATCTTATGGATAGATCAAACAAACACAGGACTTTCACCCAAAAGACTGATGTCCATGATGTGCAACCAAAAGTCAAATTTGCTTTAATATATATGTTTGTAAGTTAACGGATATAAAATGTTTAACGCAAAACAATGATCTTTCCCTACTAATTAAGTAGTTTTGTTGCCTAAACCTAACCAAACTGTGACCATTTCACGACCTTAACCATGTGTTTATTTTTGTTACCATGACAACAAAGGTCCCCTGACAATGGATCTGCTCTCCATAGGAGTTAATGGGAAGGACTGGTGTATCACCTGCACACATAATTGAACTTTGGCATATGCCTTGCACACAGTTTGAAAGTAGAAAATGGAACGAGTCAGCCAGAAGAAACTCAAAGATACATGTACAAGTTGAAAGATTTGACATTTTACATTTGAAAGTCAGTTACGATACAAAATTTTATTCACGTGTGATACTGTCAAGCGAAACAACAGACGTTGCTCAACACTTATGCAGAGGTCCTCACAATGTTAAATTAGGTGACAGTTGGTTTAGAACAGGGGTTCTAGGCGTAGGTTTGTAATTGGTCCTATAGTGTTATTTAACATTGAATTCAGCTCTGCTCACAACTGAGTGATGAGCGCCTTAGAAAACACGGCTACAGCCTTGATCACTGCTGCACGTACTCCAAATAACATCACACAGGGAAAATGGAACAGGCTTGTATCTGAGATATTTTGTCTCCCTTTTTGTACGGTGGCAGAAAGTGAAGACGTGACATCCATCTTTATTTACAGTCAATGTTCTTAACCTGACAGATGCTAGAGGGGTGCACTTTGAGTAGTTTATGAAATGTAGGCTATGTAAGTGAAAGTATAGAAATTGAATGATTAAAACACAATGCATGCATTTCATGTCACAGTTCTGCAGCTGCACAAAATGTCTCTGCGGGCCATCATCGGCCCATGGGCCACACTTTGAGAAACCCATGGTCTTGAGAACTCCTGAGTAATGGAGACATTTGTTATCGTACATGAAGTTTCACATAAGAACTGAGACTGTCCTCAGAGCAAAAACTACAGCAGTGATAATTTGTTAAAAAGCCAAATACAACCAAGTATGCTTACATTAATTTGACAAAAACTTAGACACCCAGCCCAGTATCCAGGGAATTACACTCATAATAGACAAATTAGATCTGATGCAGACAGTCTGTGCCAATACTGGAAGTAATGTGGCCTTAGTAGTAAAGTGGGCAGTTAAGGGTGTGGATGGGTGTGTAGTGCGTCTTTTTCATGAAGGAGACTGGAGTTTGTGTCCTGTCACAGACCTGCAAATAGTTTCTATTATTAACTGAAACCATGATCTTTCTCTAATCTCACATTTTAATCTTTTTCTTCTTTGTAGTTTAATGAAAATGGCAACATTCCCAACTGAAATCTCAGGTGACTCATTTACAACAGATTACCACAGAATTTATTTTAATGTTCAGTATTAAATCCAGCAATTAAGCAATCAAAAACATTAAAGGTCATTCGTGTTCATTCTACGCTTCATTCTTGTCAGGAACCTCAAACAGAAAGTTACCGCAGGTGTGTCACCAGAACGCGGTGCTCAGACCTGTCAGTGTTACGCAATCTGCTACACTGTGGTTCTCCAGTCAATTTATGCTGTGTTTTTTTTTTTTTTTTTTTTTTTAACATTTCAGGTTGAAAATTGTTACCATGAAGGAATTGGAACAGGAAGGCCTGATTTCAGGATGATGGGGTGGTGAGGTCCAGAGGGGATACACTGATGGTGCTGATGATGAATCTGTTTTGCCAGAGGCTCGTGACATGGGTCAAAGTCTTGGCCCTTTCTAGTACAGAGGGAGAATATGCTGCTGGACCCAGTTTCTGTCTTTTTTGCTTTGTCTCTTATATTTTTGCTCTTTGCCAATCTATTTTTATGTTTCCCTACTTCCTGAATGTTTAAAATGTTAACAAGTTTTCACTCCATCCCTGAAATGACATTTCTAAATCCCAAACTTGCACTTTTCTGGCTGAAACCTCTCATCTCTCACTCGTTCATGGTAAAGCTTGTGTTCTTCAGGCGTCACTGGTGCAACGATAGCTGCCTGGCATCCTGGCCACTCTTGGATCACAGCATGACTAAGGCATGTGTTATGACATTCGGTGATATTTGCATATTCATTTGTGACATTAAGAATTCCTCTGCGCTGCCTCAGGTGTTCCGAGTTCCTCGTGGAACAGTCTGAATACAGTTTGTCATGTTCCTGCTAAGTGAACCTGACTGGGCAGCCCGGCTGATAGTATATCTTAACCCCTTTTAGATGTTTCTTGAAAGAAAGAAAGAAGAAGAGGAGTTTTCAGGGCAGGGAGGCAGGGTGTAGGCACACACAGTAAGTCTGGCTCTGACTCACTCTGGCAGTGGCTTTAATCAGGGTGGAAAAGCTGCGGTGTTCTCATGCAATGCAGAGTCAAATACTCGCCCTAAGGTCTGCAGGGGGTCAACCATGGTGCATGGAGGGAGAGACAGAGAGACAGACAGAAAAAAAGAGAGAGAAATTCATGTCCCTTGACAAGCAGACTGCCTAGAGGACATACATTCCACACTTTCCATCACAAAAGGCATTAATTATAGCAGAGCCATAACATAATACCACTGTGTCATGTAAAATCATATTCAGGTGTTAAGGCTTATTTCTAAAACACCTTTTAAAAAGCTACAGAGAATTTAGACTTGATGAATGTGCCTTTTGTCAACTTAATGGGTCAACTTCAAAGAAACTCGGCACTATGGAACGAATTTGATCAGGGACACAATCCTTTGAATTTGGGTCAGATTTGGAAATGCATTTCAGCGTGGTGTATTTGCAGCTAAGTCAGGCCAGTATTGAGCGACCTTATTCAATCCTTGGCTCCCTCTATACAGGTCATGTACACTTTTTGATAATGGAAGCAATAATTGACCCTTTTTAAGTCCTACCCGTTTTTTTTCCGTGCTCCAGTAACAGTTGAGCAACTTTTTCCTTCTCCTGTAAAAGTGACATATGGGGTCACATCCTAAGTTAGCTAATGGTAGTAAAATGCTAGCTAACTAGCTTGTTAATGTTAGTAAAACATTAACTACTGACTATCTACTGACTGATGTAGATTAGTTTGCCAGTTAGCGAGTGTTCAGCTAACTTAGACTGACTGTGAAGACTTTTTTTTATCTTCCAACCTAAAAATAAAGAAAGTTACTCGGAGGGGATTCCTTAAGACAAAATCCTCTAAAATTGGGGGTCCATTGTCTGATGTGCATCTACTGTGGGGGTCCTTGACATGAAAATGTTGGGGAACGCCTGTTTTAACCAACTACAAAATTTGTTTTTTTCAACACGACAAGCCTAACACACAGCATATCTAAACATGAGGGAGAAAGTTGACTGAAGTACCAAGCTCGCTTGACTGTCATTTGACCACAGAGTGAAAAGGAGCAGGGCTTAGGAAGGGTCAATTAATTTTATAACATGACTTTGTTAAATACACAGTTCTGATTGGTCAATTACAGCAGAGGTTTGATTTTTCTGAATAGTGAAAGAACTTGTGAACTCATCATTACAACATGGGAAGTCGTGTACACGACATCTTGAACTCGGAGCTTCACAAAACATCCAGTTCATGATGTTGTGAATACGACAAGAGGGGGGCGTTCATATGGACTCATCTCATAAACACGGTACCCGAGCCCATTTGAAGGCACCATAACAAAACATTGCTATGAAGGACAGACTGTTGCTGTGGATGAAGTTCTGATCATAGACTCTGGAGGAGCAGTAAATTCATTTTGTTGTATGTTATTAATTGTAATGTGTTATTATAATGTATTTTACTTTGTGTTGCTGTTGTCTTTTTTATATATCTATCTTAAATGTAAAAGAATAAATAATATAAAAAAAATAAATTGTTAAATTAGCAAACTACAAGTTTTGACCAGACATAATTCCCAGGTGTTCTAAATTTAGTTCATAGCAGCACCAAATAAACAGTCTCGTCTGCAGGGTTAGGCGCGTCAGACTGAACTACGTGACATTGTGTTGTTGATAAACAAAAAGCAGTGGGAAGTGATCTGAAAACTGGCCGGTGGACAGAAAAAGGTTGAACCGTGGGTCATTTTACAGCAGCAGAGCGCAGTGATATACTCGGAGGGAGGGAGGGAGACGGAGACAAAAGCGAGAGACAGAACCTGGACTGGAGCTTGTGGGTTTTCTGTGTTCTCGGGGCCTGTTTGTGAAGGCTGCGTTCAGGGTTACAGGTCTGGCCCCGAGCGCCAGCGCTGTCACTGGGAATTACGAACAGGCAAAGTGTGTAACCTGCCCTAACGCTGTGGCAGAGAGCCCGAGGGGGCACACAGCTCATGCTGGCTGACTGGCCGCATGCAGGAATCTCTGCTTGGTAACTGCCTGCGCTCCCTTTCATTCACTGTGGTACTCCAAGGAACAACAAACAGTGTACCGGTTAGTTTATGGTTAGTTTTCTCTAATGCATGGATCTCTAGCTGTTGTTAATGAGTTAAAAAGTAGATTTCTAACTATCGTATGATTTTAAAGGAGAAATATATAATAATTACACAACAAAAAATGAGGACTGGACTTTGTTTTTTCCCCCTTCCCCCTCATCCTCAGACTTGAGGAGGCTCAGACAGGCTGCAGGAACACTGCAAGAGCATGAGAGGAGCACAAGATTGTAATTTGACAAAATCAGGTGATGATGAGTCCTGCACTGTAAGTTGATCAGCTGTTTATAACTGTCAGTTCTCTGTTTATGCAAAACTAGGCCTGTTATCCAAGACAAGAGCTCACTGCTCCAAAAATACACACTCTGGAGTTTTAGTTCAATGCCTGCCTCACTGACTGCCAAACGCCATTAAAATATTAACTTTAATTAATTAACAGTTATAAACATCTGCTCTTTCTAAGAGATTAGTACTGATTTATTACAACTTATAAACAGACACTTACTCATTCAGCAAACATTTGGCATGAATTTGAACTCTAATGAAAGTGAAATGAGCAAACAAAAACAGTCATTCTGGCCCAAAATAGAAATTTCGAAGGAGGACACCACAGCTGTAGAGTTGTTGTTAGAGAAGCGAGTATTTAGCACGTTTCCTTAATTTCTGATGATATTACACTTTTTTTCCACGCTTCTGTGTAGCTAGGTATTGTGTTTATTGCATCAAGCACAGAAAAGGGTCAAGTAAAGTAAAGTAAAGTTTATCAGATATTTTCTTCAAAATGTAGAAACTTTTCATGTTTGTTTTATTTGGGAAAAAACTTTCATTTGAGTTAAACACTGACACACTGATGAATTTGAAGCCTGTTTCTTGAATGAAAATAAAGGGTTAGAACATTTTCACAGCTTTATTTGCCAAAGTAATGTCTCCTGTACACATCAATATATAGATACCCTGTCCAAGTCCTTTTATTCATTTAGATTTTATATTTTGTTTTCAAGTATATCAACATGAACAATTGGTAAGTTGAAATTGTAGGATGTAAACTCCCCCCCAGATTTCTAAAACATTAAAATTACCAGAAAAAATACAGAGGGCAAGGCTTCAGTGTCCTCAGTGTTACAGTCCTACATGAGCCTCCAGTTTTGGTTATTACCTTTCATCTATTATTTTAGTCTTTTGTGGTTTAAACCTGTAAAGTGCACTGGAGATGTCAGCGGCAAAATTTGTGTTGCAGATCCTCTTTAACAAAATTTGCATGAGAGTTCTGTCCAAACTCATATCTCGAGCTGACACTCAGATTTAAATAATTATAACCATAACCTTGCTTGTGTTCAGGCTTCATTTAAAGCTTCACCTCTGCAGCCGTTTGTAAAAAAACTGGATGTTCATCTGTGGTTGGTGACACAATAATCTCACCGATTAAGTCAGTCTGTCATCTTGAGGAGTCTCAAAAGATGTGTTCGGTACAAAAAAGGCAGAATGTTTTTGTAGCGAGCACAGTTTATTACAGTGACAACAAATCAAAGGCAAAGCGAAGAAACTTTGAAGTTGCACAATGAGCACCTGACATTTGAACATTGTAGGATGTTTATCAGGGCATTTATCAAAGATGGCTTTGCTTGGATGGCACTGGCTTCAAACGGCTCACTTTGATATCCAGAGCCGCTAATCTCAGTATGCTTCAGTTTGTAACTGTTGTAATTGTTATTAAGACAGAGCCCAGGGCAAAAAGATTGGCCCCATTCAGTAGCGAGTTTCATCAATTAACACTACCCACAAGGTTGTTTGGAGAACGCCCTGAGCAACTACAGTGGCTACAGTCAGTGTCCTCTCTCTTTCTGATGATTAGTTGTCTGCCCCAGTTTCTTACAGTGTAACACAGTATGTCCTTATGGGAAATAGACCCTCCATTCACTTATAATATTGACTGCAAGGAATGTTTTTGAAAAATGTTTGAAAAACCTGTTTATGCTTCATGATGCTACACATGGAAACAAGCACACACACATATTTATATGCAAGTTGTTGATCTGCACATCAGCAGTTTTGGGCTTCAGTATCTTGTGGAATTATTAAAAATATATAAACAAAAGGTAATTATTAAAATACAAAAACAAACAAACAAAAAATAATCACTTTTGATTACTAATCTCAAATAGTTATATTCAATTTCTTCCTCTGTCAGTGTAAATTACTTTACAATTTACATCTGAATTTATATCTAAGTCTAATTATTCTTAGTTATTCAGATGTACCGTCACCGTAACATATTTGTCCCCTTATCCTCATTTCTGCAGTGGTGCCCATGAGGTAATAAAGTGGAGAGAAAGAGAGCCCTCTGGTGTTAGCAACCGTCACAAAGCTCAACACCAAAACAAGGCATTTCCTTGGTGAATCTCTCACCCGCAAACCAGAACGTGTCTGTCAGCAAACATCCATCATAATTTTTGTGCAATTTAGCATCGACTTTACGAGCTGATTATAATGTAAGAATTTGTTTGGGGGAATGAAATTAGATAAACTGGGTATTACTCTGGTGTATTACATTTATTGTAATAAATGAGTGTCATGATCACTTTCACAATGAAATGTTGAGAATAACAGCTAAGATACAAACAGATGTGAATATTTCGCCCTTAAAAAGTATAATGCATCTAATAATTGAGCCTTAAGAAAAACCAGACCTAAAACACACAGCAACGTTAGACATTACTGTGACACCAGACATGCCTTCATGGGACGATACACACCTTTACCTACCTTTACTTAACACCAATGCCTGAAAAAACTGTACTGTATAGAGCAATGTCCAAGTGGAAAAAAATACAACTACATTTTAAACTCACTGAGACAATGCCTTAATATACACTAGTAGAATGCTGTTTATACTATATTTGGCTTTTTTTTTTAAATAAACTTTATTTGCTTCAACCATTTATGGCTAAGGTGACACCATGAATTTGAGAGAACTGCTCTTTTTTCCTCTTTTTATGTCATTTTGTCTTATGTTATTATTGTGCTCTGCCTGTGATGTGATGTTTGAATTTCATGTCTTGTATTTTGTGTTGACCAAAGGAAGTATAGCCATTACTGTTGTAATAACTAATGGGTATCCTAAATAGAAATAAAAATAAATAAATAACAAGAATAGTGATGATAAAAGCTGAATGAGACAGCAACCAAATTCCAGGCCAGTAGCAGGTTAAAATGGGGTCAGATGATGAGGTCAAAAGGTTTGGAAAGTACCTGCATAATTCTCTCTTTCTTTCATTTTTTTTTCAACCCCCCCTCACCACACAATCAACCTTCGTGCATAATCCCACCACACTCCATCCACGAGCAAACCAAACAAACACACAAATGACAAGACAATTGGCCACTTTCTTTGTCTTATGTGGCCTCTCTATGTCAATTACTACATGGTGGGCTTGAATTTTAATACATCAATTTGGAAAATTAAAAGGCGAAGGTCACAAAAGACACCTTCTAAAAATTACACATGACCTGGCCTATCACTGATTTTGGTTGTACCTTGTTTTAGTGTTTGTGTTGTGGCGTATTTGTCCATGTGTAGTGTGTAGGGGGTTTGGGAAGAAGAGGGTTCTTTTAATCAGGGGAGAAACGTACAGCAACATATGAATAAGCTTTCAATCAAAACTGCAATTTCCCTTAGGGTTCTGTCTTCTTTAGTCACTCTAAAACATGAATTGTCTGAACGAATGCACTGTCAGAACAAATCCCTTTCAACTTTTGTTCCTAAGAACATGATGTCACACAGGGTATATCGCAGAGAGTGGTAAGGTTAATGCCAACCACTCCAAACATTCTTAATTAGACTAAAGACCTGTTTGAAACGTGGACTCACAGCCTAAGGTGGTGTTGTAACTTTTCGATATGTTCTGTACGAGTGTGTCAAGTGTATATAAGAGAAACAACATGTAATAATATTTAATATTGCTTTTTGTTTACCATAATACATCACAATTGTGTATTAACTATAAAATAAAATGTGCCCTAGCAAAATAAATTAAGTTAACTGAATTCAATAATACAAGTTTAATGTTGTAAGTGATTGATAAATTACAATTAAACGTGCTGCTGAATCAAAATTTGCATAAGTTGGATTCTTCCCATTTGACCTTTATTTCAAGTTTGAATGGTCAGATCGGTTCCCGTCAAAAGAAAAATCAGCGCTGATCACAACGACAGTGTTGATTTAGCTAGGTTATGATTCAATTTGGAAATGCTCAGTAGATATAATTTTTAAACCCAAGAAGTCCGGTAATGTGACTAATCAAAAGCTTAAATCATTGGGATACAGAGGTCTGCAAGGATTACAAAATTTGAAACAAACAACCATAGATTAATCTTTAGTAATAGCAACTTTTCAACATATAATTTTTTAACTTATCAAACATATTGTAAAGTTAATTAAAAGAGTTGACGTTTTATCCTTCAGATGTTTATAATGACACATAATGCCTTTTTCTTCATATACCGTTAACTTTAAAAAAACTTAGATATGTTTTAGCTTTCACTCAAATATTTATTAACTTAAAATTTAAAACTACAAGTTGAATAATTTTGCAAATATTAAAATGAACATATTAACCTTTTAACAAAGTAATGTTAGATATGTAGAAGAACATCCTAATTAGTTAACATTTAAAAGTTAAAACAACCACTTTTCAGTTAACTACCGTCAGACAATTAACATCAAATAAATTTTATTTCTATACACAGCTTTCTTCCTATGCTTAAAGAAGGACCTCTACAATATTTTTCTTTAAATGACTTAATATTTAAGTACATGACGGTATATAATCATCATTTAACTGTCAAAACAAATTAATGTTATAGACAGTTAGAACTCATTTTAACTTAAGAGTTTCTAAATACGTTTCTGTACATCTTTACTTAATTTAACTTAATTAATTTCATCAAATTCCTGTATGATTTTTACGGTGACAAATTTGAACTGCACTATATACATCTGAACTGAACGTGCACTCTACATCTTATAACTTTATTTTCCAAGCAGCTGATTTTAAAAAATGTAAGTCTTGATTTTGATACTTGTCTTGATTTTGAAATGAAAAGAAACTACCACTCACTGTGTATGCTTCTGTGAATTAAATTTATTTTACAGCATTGTATTGCTGTGTTTAGCTCTCTCTTGCTCTGCTTCTCCTCATCTCTACCCTGAGGGCTTCACCTGCAGAACCTGCTCTGTCATTAGGCCATAGGAAGGGGGATTTATGTGCAGTAGAGACGTAATAAAAAACTACACCCTCCGAGTCACTCCCATCATTTGCATCGTGGTCAGCAGCTGTGACACTCTGAGTGCATTGATATGAGGTCAATTTTGTGCAGAACATGTGCATCCTTTACTGTGTGTAACACTTTGGACTTATGGCGTGACGTGCATGCTGGGAGGGAAAAATGTGTCTTTTATGTTATGCTAACTTCGTGCATAATGCCCCCCACCTCCATCCACGAGCAAACCAAACTAAACAAGAAATGACAGAAGACAATTGAAATCAGCCACTTTCTTTGTCTTCATGCATGGCCTCTCATGAGCGAATACTCATCTGGTAAGGATTGCTTTGAAATTTAAATACATAATTTGAAAATTAAAAAAAGCAAAGCACAAGAAAGAGCACACTGTGCAAGAAAACAATAGTCTCCTATACAGAGTTTGGGTTGTCGCTGTTTTAGGTTTGCTGTTGCGGCAGTCATATCTGTCCAAAACTGGTAGTGAAGTAGGGGGTAGGGAAGAAGAGGGTTCACCCATTTTGTTTTAATCAGGGGAGAGAACGACAGCAAAATATGAATAAAGACTTTACAGACAGAAAATGACACATTTCTCCTTCTCTCGTGTTCTTTTGTCTTCTTTTTTTATGTCACATCTAATCAGCATTGTCAAACGAATGCACCGCTGCTAGATACAATCCCTTTCAGCTTTTGTTTACCATAAACAACATGATAGGCATCACAGAGGAAGAAGCCCTCGGGCAGGAGAGTGTAGGGTTAACAAAGACCAAACCACTCCAAACATTGCTTAAATTACGACTAAATGACCTGTTGAATACCTGTATGACTCACATCCAGAGTGTGGATGTTGGAGTCACTCTCTGGGGCTGCAGATAGCTCTCTGTAGAGTGTGTGAGATTATATATGAAGAGAAACATACAGTACATAAATCTGATTTTAATATTTCTTTTTGTTTATCATATTTCCTCACAATTGCTGCAACTACTAAACCACGAAAACCCTACAAAATGAACTGCACCATAACAAAAAGTAAATGAATTAACTAATAAATAAATTACACAAGTTCAGCTGTGCTGTAGGCCATCGCGTGACAGGCTAGGGCGCTGCACAGGGACTGATTGACAGGTTGACTGCACGGATGCTCAGTGAAGTCAGGAGATATTTGCCATAAGTTGGATATCTGTGAGAATCCCATCAGCCTGAGCCTCCTTATCTCTCAGAGTGATTGGCAGGGCGGCCCCGAGGCAAACCAGGAAAAACACTGCAGGTCCGCGTGACTCACCAAACAGACAGTGTTGATTTACCGACTGAAGGGTTAGCGGTGACCATTCAAATTTAGGAAGATGTTGAAGAGATATGTTGTATGTAAACACACAAGAAGTTCACCGGTCAATGTGACATTAATCTAAAAAGCTTCAGAAGTCATGAGAGGAGGGTAAACATACAGCAGGTCTGCAAGGATTCACAAAAGAAACATTTGCAACCTTTATAATAACCATCATAGTTAATTAATCTTTAGTTAATAGTCATTTTATTTTTAACAAACATTTAAATAATGTTTTATATGCTTTATAAACCATTTATTGTAAAGTTTTATAAACACCAGTTGCAACGTTATAATCACTATCCAGATGTTTATAGATGCACAACATAGACTGCACACATTCATTAACCATTTACAAAGTATTACAAACATAAGTTGCAACTTTAAAATAACTATCCAGATAATGTTTATAGATTCATTACAAAGTATTTATTAACCATTTACAAAGTATTATAAACACCAGTTGCAACTTTATGATGTCATCAAAATATTGTTAATAGATGAACAATATTAACCTTTAACAAAGTATTTAGATAATGTTGATAGATGCACTACACGGTATTTGTTAAGCATTTACAAAGTATAATAAAAACCACTTGCAACTTAACAATAACCGTCCAGCTAATGTTTATACACAACACATTTTTACTCACTCATCTAATCGACAGCTTGGTCAGTCGCCATATGCTTCAAACTCTGATGCTGTAGGTACCCCTCTAGCATATTTTGATTAAAATGACTTACATATTTAAGTACATGAGGTATTATAATCATCAGTTGTAACTTTATAAACAAATAATGTTTATAGACAGTTTAGCAACTCATTTTTAACCCTTAGCAGAGTGCTACAAATATCTGGTCCATCTCTCTGTGTAATACTTTCTTAAAGGTTTACAAATCATTTGGTAATCATCAACAAATACTTAATATTGTTTGTTAACAGTGAAATAACTATTAACTAAACTTTCAATAACCATCAATTTATCATCTATTAATGATGGTTATTATAAAGTTTTACAGAAACATAAAGGATGAAAGAGAGAATAGAATTGAGCTGATTTTGGTTAAAAGACTTTTCTCAAATAGTTTTGTAGAAGCAAGTTTGTCTCAACCTTTTTTTCCATGAAGATCTAACAAAGAGCAACTTGGGACATACTCCATTTAACAAACAGACCAATGACATACAATGATGGATGTTGTTGCTACACAGGGTGAGATAGCTGTATACTTGAGGCTTGGTAAATAAACGGGACCAGAAGAAACTCATCCATGTGTTCTGGGTTTGATATGTTGTTACAGTGAGTAATGAATCCACTCATCCGTTTTTCCAAAGATCAAGAATGTAAAAGAAAACAAAAGTGCCACCTGTGGGGCCAGGATAAGCATTTTAATATTATGGCTAGCTCAATTAAAATCAGCCAAAGTCTTTGATTGAAGGCTCCCCCAAAAAAGACAAAGGCATGAGAGAACTAAATGAAATTTAACATGCATGCAAAATATAAGTTCAGTGTTGAGTATTTCCATTTTATGGTACTTTGACTCCACCACACTACCTTTACAGAGATATTTTTCAGTTATTAAATTTAAATTGTAGAAATGTATGAAATTTGAATGATCACATGTTAATAAATGCTATTTTCACCAATTGTTGCTTTCATGAGGTCAAACCAAGGTAGTGTTTGTGCAAGCTTTTAATCACAAGTACAGTGCTCACTCATGACTGAATCTGTTCATGCATGCAATGATAGCATTGTATGATTTGACTCTGTTTTAATTACAGAGACGGCAGGTTAGTGTAACAGCTGTTGACAGAGTACAGTGGTAAGCTAAGCCAGACAATTCCCACTGAAAATGAGCCTGGCTGGTGAAAAGCCAAAACCTGAGTAGGGCGGTGAGGCTGAGGAAGGATGAAAACGATCTACGCCCCAAGGGCCTGCTGCTGCCATCTATGACTTATTCACTCACAGCAATTAACCAGGCCTGGATTCAGCAGCAGGAGTCACATTCTTTACTACAGAAAGAGAGAGAGAAAGAGAGAGAGAGCACAAAACACTGCAACATGTCAAAACTAGACCTGCCTCAAACTGAAGGAGAGCAGTTAAAAGGGACCGTCAGTAATCTGTACGCATGGCTTCACTTTTATCAGCCAACTCCCCGGGTGAAAATAACTTTTTTGATTACTCAAATGTAAATACCAATAACACTGTCATGCACTTTGCATAAAACATAAAAAACCTCTTTAACAGCTGTTTTAGTTAATCAGCATCATTATCATTATCATCATCATTATAATCATGTTTTTTTAAGGTATCACAACAGTGTATTTTCATGTACAACGGACCTTAATTTGTATTTGCGGAACTAAATAAACATTTTTATAGCCTAATGAAACTTGCTTACTTAAGATAAGTCAAGGTACCTAAATTAGTGCAAGTCCTTTATAATTATATTTTATTTTACAATTCATGCTGAAAGACTAAAGTAAGCAAAAAGTACCTCAACAATTATGAAAGAAATCTGATAGCAATGAAAGAAAATTATGAACACAGTAAAACCAGTTAGAAAAATTGAAGAATAAATAAATAAAAAATATGGTGTTACATTTGAAATGTAAAATTAAATAAAATTAAAATTTTACAATTGCCATCTTGTGGCTTAAAATATACTTTTTGTACATACATTTTCCTTGAGAGATGCAAATTTCTCAGTGACTTTGTGGTTAAATGTCTTTGACAAGTTTGCATAAAGTACCTACTTTAAGATGTGCTGCCCACTTTTGCACAATACGGCAGTATTTAAAAGTTTGTAAAAGACCAACACCGCACATTCAGCTTCTATCATCTCCCTTGGGGGGATGTAACTAAGTACATTTACTCAAACACCGTACTTAAGTAAAATTTTGAATTACATTCATATTTATTACTTTATAGTTTTACTCAACTTTTTGCTCCTATATATTTGCCTGACAGGTACAGTCAGAGAGCATTTTACTGCACAATAGTTAGTTTTACTTCTCATACTGATAACAGCTGGTAATACTTACACACTTTCACTCAAGTAAGGTTTTGAATGCAAGGTTTTTACTTGTAGTGGAGTATTTTCACAGTGTGGCTTTAGTGCTTTCACTGAAGTAAAGGATCTGAATACTTTATCCAGCACAGCTCACCTCTCTGCAAATCACCTGGTCCCAGTGTGAGGGGTTTGTTGTTGCTGAGTTACAGTGTCACTGTGTTCTCCACAGAGAGTTTATCATCCTCCTCCGATTGTTGTTGGTTTATGATGTTGGGCGAATCAGGTCCAGGCTCCATCTTGTAATGCTCTCCTCTCATAACACCTGATTTATATTGACTTCACTGAATTTTATGTCTTCTTTCTTACTGGCTGATGCACTAACCTCCAACTATCAACATATTTCACTTTGCTGTATTAATTGGCAGTTGTAGATTGAACCACTCGCACTCTGCTGCCACCCAGAGATTGAAATCAGCAGCATCCAAATGAATGCTGTGGCTGCAGGTTCTGTATGCCCCACCAAGCTCCTATCTCTTATATTGAGAGAATTGAACTGCTCTGATGTTTTTTAAAGTGTCTGTGTATTCAGCTCTCAGTACCTTCTTAGCTCCTAATTGAATCTTTGTGGTTTAAAGTTTAGTTTCTTCCCTGTATTCTTAGGGTATCTGCCTTATTTTATTGTTTCATGTTTGGTTTCAACTGTACAGAGTTGTGTTAAGTTACACATTTTATTGTGAAGAATTTATAGGAAATGTGTTCATTCAACATTTTATATATGCTCAGTTCAAGACAAGAGTGTCATCGGTTAAAGGCACACCTTCAGATCATAGTGCTGTTGTAATGGAGAAGCAAATTCCTGCTGTGCTAGGCTGAAATGCTGACTCAAACCACGTCAGCATGTGTGTATGTAAAAGACCAAGTGTTTGGGAGCACTGGATCTGCCACCAGTTAGCATTACCTGAACACTATCCATGGTAAATAGTGACTAAAACACCTGCAAGTCATCCATTAAATAAGTGTTCCTCCCCCTGCACATTGGTGGTAATTTCACATTCACCTCCCTTTGGTGTTGTGTTTGCATTAATGTATGTATGTGTTGGTGGTTGCACAGAATTGTAGGGTTCTGGCCTCCCTGTCTGCTGGGCCAATATTATTAGGTCCATCTGCATCCCAGAAACTTTTATAGTTTTTTTTTAGTGTAAACCGAGTGATAACGGGTGTCTTTTGGAACCCTCTGTGGTATTTTAATTAATGTTATTTAAGCTGATGATGATACATTAAGATAAAGTGTTCTATGTTTGTGTGGCACACAAGCAACAGAGCAAGACAGATCCCAGATCTGTGGTATCTTAAGTGTTTGGTTCAGCCTGTGTTACAGATCAAACAAACTCAAGTCAAGCACTAATACCTCAACGAACACTTGAACCCTCTGCAGCTTTGTGCAACAGCAAATGACAGATTCAGTTGAGAGATAGTACAGTGAAACAATGAAATCCTCTTCACACTTCTGAAAGAACTGCACCCACGACCAATCATCTGTCTCACACCTCCCAGTCTTTTCTTTGACAAGGTCAACATTCAGCCCTGCAGGCAGACAAGCAATGCTATCTATGCATTGCTGTCAGTGAGGACCAACAGCGCAAATGAGAATGTGGTGATAATTTAATTTTATTATCCCCATTTAACTGTAAATCACATGAAGCCTGACAGAAACTGAGAGAATCAATGTCATCATTGTCCAAGATGCTGATATAGATACCACATCTGCACAGAACAGATGGATCAGACTGTTTGCCACATGTACTGTATGAGATAATTAGTCTAAATGAATCATGAGAATATTGTTTACTGATATGATTTGATGTGATATCTGTTTATATGTTATATCATGTTGCTGTAAGGTTTAAAACCCGTGCAGTTAAATAATAAGATGAAGAAATTGCACAATAAATTACAGCTTCGGAACTACAGTACATAGAGCACATGACATTATAATGACAAATCACATTTTTAATCAAAATGGTGTTGATGTTAAGATTAAAAATGAAATATTAAGATGAAAGATTTAAGACAAAAAACACAAAGATTGTAATTAAAAGTGTGATGTCCCAGACTAAAAATGTATATTTTTAAATGGATGATGACATATCAGTGTGTTGACATGATTAGTGAGCATCTGTTTTTTTTAGATGCTTTGATGAGAGCTTCGCGGTGTTGACACTAATGAATCTACCGGCAGATCACTGCAGGCCAACTTTGAAATGTCACTCTGACTTGAGTCTCTGGTATGCCTCATCTCTCTCTCTGATGTCTGACATGGATTATGTGGAAATGTCAAAAAGGAAAGGATCTCACTATGACAAAGTCATGCCATTTCAAGATTTTCACGCTTGGGTTTAGTCATTAGTCTTAAAAAATTATGAACACTGACGTGCTTCGAATGGGCTAAAAATTAAAGAAAATGTGAAGGAGCAAAGATGCACTGAGTAAGTGCTAAGTTTGTGGTGACTCAGAGAACTTGCATGGAAATATTACAAAATATGACCATCAAGACTGGAAATGTGAATCCTGATACAATATATCCTCACAGGCATCTCACAAACACAGCTGGGGAAACTGGAAATATAATTACTGCTATCCTTAAACAACTGGGACAACTTTCCAGTTAACTTAGCCAATTCGTTGTATTTCTTGAATCCTTATAACGGAGTTGGTCAGTGCAAAGTTTGTATCACCCATGGTCAGACTGGCCATAATTATCAAACTATAACCTGGGTCAAGAAGCACCACGATTCATCTTTTAATACTGCTTTTGACACACACCATACTACGAGCCAGATAGGTAAAAAAGGGTTGAACTTAACATGATCCTATCAAATCGTAGAGTCAGTTCTCTAACTAACAGTATGCAAATGGTTAGATGATAATCGGGTTAAATGAAGAAAAGAGAGGGACCAAGTATTGAACCTTGGGGAACACCTCAAGGAGGTTCGTTTTTTCCCAGGACGGTGAAGGCATGACCCATCCTTCTCTGCCTCTGATTGACTTACCCTGATATTCTTACCCTAATCTTACACAATGTCAATCATCATGACTAAACCTTCCCAATCTAAATAACCCAAATTAATGAAGGTAATGAGCACTACCGGATTAGAGTCAGAGCAGGGAAGGTCATGACTTTATCAGGGGTGTATGCATAGACTGCAGCTACTGTGGCTGTGACAGATTCTGCCGATGCTGATCTACTGTACATGTGTAGAACACGTCTTTCAAGCGGACTCCAGTAAGCATTATAAACAGAATAACTTTGAATCCATGGTGTCCATACCATTGCTGCCCATATATGCCTTTTTGGGAGTATAATCTAGGCTTAAGAATACTTGACATAAAAAAAATGGGTTGTAGAAACAAAGTGCCACAGAGCTGCCCCTGGTGCCCACAGAGAACATGAAGTCCTTGGCTAATGGTGCATGTACCAGTACAATGGAGGACTTGCTGCTTCTGTCAGGTCAGTGAGACTGGCCGCCAGAGTAAAGGCCTGAGGTTAGGAGGCCAGGGTGTTCCATGACACCCTCACTTGTACTTGAGTAAACAACCCCTCAGGGTGCAGCGGTCTGAGTTCATGTCTTATTTTACAGTTTCCCACTTACCGCATCTCTGTTGCATCTCTATGCCCTCTACCTTTTTTTCTATACTTTTTATATTTATCTTCAGTGTCTCGTTTATTTTTTTCCCCATTCTTTCTTTTTTAATTCATCTATGCTTATGCCATGCTTAATCTCTCTTTGTATAAGGCCTAAGGTTTACCATGGTCATGAAGCCTTTACAAATATGTGCATCTTGGAGATCTCTGGTCTTTAGGGCCCAACATGTGTCTAATCCAATTAAAAAAGCCACAGGGGTCGGACCCCACAGTCTTCTGCTAAATAATGAGAGACCAGTATTGCAGGCCTGTCTTCCTCCATCTCTATTACATGTCATACTGTTAAGTACATTCACCAAAGGCTATTGGACATCCTATGTGTGTATATACTGTATATATGTCAGTGCGTATTTTACTGGTGTTACTGGCTGGTTTCTAACTTGCTTTCTTTCCGGGTTTTGGCAGTGTTGTTGTTCTTTATAATTCAAGTTCAAATAACACACAACAAAAAAGACAAAAACAAATGCATCCCCTCCGAATCAACACATCCAAGTAGGGTCACACATCTTTTGAATTCTGCTAATCAAAGAACACAAAGTTAAATATTCAATCTCAGCCAAACTATGCATCACTGACACACATGCATGTGCAAATCAAAGTCTGTAAACTGGAATTGATCCAAGATTATGTCACTGAAATGGATAAACCAGAGGTCTATTTAACTGAGATTGATTGTTGGTGGGAATCAATACGAATGTTATAGGTTATATCTTGAAAGTGGAGTGAGGAAAGTTAATTAAAGGTGTGAGACAGGACACCATGATATGGTTGACAGGTAGTTGCAACAGTTTTTCAGGCGCTTGGATACTTGAGAAGCAGATTAGAATGCAACTCATTAACACGCCACCTTAATAAGGGTTCTTATGGGAGTGATCAGGAGCTGCTCAGACTAGTTCTGAGGTTGGGAGGCTGTCTGTCCCACTTTTGTGGAGGAGGTGTTCATTTATGTGTTGTGCTGCTGCATGTGGTATTAGAGGTCGTACTGGTGTGGCCCTGTCTTATCACTTTCTGTCTTGCTATCTAATCTATTTATTGCTCTGAAATAGACACACTATTTTTTTTGCATTGCATTTAAAGAGATCCTATCAGTCACCCTACTGTTTGTTTGGTTGTGAAAAGCAGATTATACTATGATGTGCCTCATTTTTTTTTTTTTTTTTCAAATCTTATTGTGCAGCCAGCTGGCAGTAACAAAGAAACGATCTAAAGCCACAGTGGATGTAGCCTGGAGGTTAGAGAAGTCCAATTGGAACCAAAATCGTTGGCTTCAATCCCCAGACTGCAAAATGTGGAGAGAAACTGAGGTTAGGAATAATTGAAAAACCCTCACTGTAGTGCTTTTGAGCAAGGCTCTTGACCTGCCTGTGCTGAAGACAAAAATATGTTTTTGAAAACAAAAATATGTTTTGCCTGCATTATACACTCCCCCAGTTTGTTGGAGCAAATAAGGAATTGCTCTTATTTTGTGTTTTACTTAAAAATAGCTGGTGTAACACTAAGTATTCATTTTACAATATCAGTCATTTGCACACATGGACAGATGATTTATAGCCACTCACCACTCACTGCATTGCTTCTGTGAAAGCTGGTGACAGAAACAATTTTGCAACACCAATTTTACATGTGCACATCACTGTAAAAAAAAATCATGCAGCATTTTAGTGGAATCAACTAATCCTTTCTCATTAACCCACAGTAAATACATGTTTTTTTTAATTCAAGTAAATCGGACTTAACATTTCTTGTGTTTGTTTTCAGAACACTCAAGAACTTTTGAACAGTTCTTCTAACTTGAAATTAATTTGAAATGATGATTTGAATTAATGTAGCCTACTGTACTGTGTTCAATAACTAATTGAATAACTTTTTGAAAAAAAAATCAGCAACATATTAGCAGACTTCCCAGCATGCATTGTTTGAGAGTAAAAACTCTTCTGAGACACCATTTTATAGTTTGAAGAAAACATATATGATGAAAAAGTTGTTGGTTCCACTTTATATCTTCAGCTTATTGAACATGTTTTCACAGGCACAAATGAATAAATATCAAGTTTATTCGACTAGAAACTACAAAAATACCTCAACTTGTCTTTTCAAATTCAGTCAACTTAAAATTTTGAGGGAGTTCAGACACTAACTTCTATTTTTTTAGCTAAAACAAGTTGTGTTTTTATAGTTTGAGCAAAGGCTAATATATTATGATGCAAGAGACAAAAATAAGTCTTCATCCATTTTCCAACTTTATCTTAAGATTTAAGCACTTCCTGTTTCCATACTGCACAAAGCAGTATTTTTATTTACTTAACTTAAACAATATAAAAGTTTTATTTATTCAAGTAAATTAAACTCATAGTTTCTAATATTTATTTCCAGAACACTTCAGTACTTAAAAACATGAGTTCTGTTGACCTGAAATCTTTTGACTTGAAGTGATGGAACAAGTGGGGGTTTCCTGGCACAACTTCACCCACTAACAAGGTGCACGGAGAGAAGAAAAATGTCCAGAGAGGGGTAAAACTCCAGCAACACTTGTAGTACTAGGAACAACTTTATTTGTAGACCAACGCGTTTCAGCTCAGGCCGATCCAAAACGCGTTGGTCTACAAATAAAGTTGTTCCTAGTACTACAAGTGTTGCCGGAGTTTTACCCCTCTCTGGACTTGAAATGATGAGCAGAATGAAAGCACCGAACAGAGCTCAATCAACTCAGAAGAGAAAGTTTTTAAATAAGCATGATCTGATTTTTCAAAATGAGAAAATGAAATTAAATTTGTGTGAAATGTTTGTCAGTGTGACTGAACTTAATATTATTGAACATTGTTAGTACATCTGAATTAATATCAAACTTATTTTCATAGAAAAGTTTATTTGTTTTGAATCATTAGAACACATCAACATTTCAACTCAAAATCTTAAGGCAGCCCCGGCACTAACTTATAAAACAAATAGAAATAGAAATAAAGGAACACATTTTTTAAATATGCTTTTTTTTTTAACTGTATTTTTACAGTATATGCATTTAGCTCATTTTATTCTTTCTGAGCCAGAGCATCACGTGCAGGACAAGTGTCTGGGAGTATCGCTTGGAATCACAGTCATGATTAAATCTGATTGCAACACTAATCAGTGGGCGAACAGCTGCATATATGAGTCAGAGTGAGATCAGCTCCCAAAAGTATTCCAGCATCACCTTCATTAGTAAAAAAAATATGATTCTGGTGTTTAGAGGCTGTTAAGCAACTTTTCCAGGATCAAAATGATCTTGACAGCTAATCACCACAACACTATCTAGCCCACCAACCAGCTTTATAGCTTCATACTCGTCAACACACTATTTTGTAACCCCCTTCTTTTTTCCCACATATTCTCCACCTCCCACCTCAACCCCCCGGGGGCTCTTCCACTTGCTGCCTTAGTATGAAAATGTGGCCTATGTGTTTCCAATAAATCTTCTAGAGTAATGATGCCTTAGCCAGGTGATTCATGAGTGCACTGACAGCTCAAATTGCCGGTGTGAATCTCTGGCATGGCATGAGTCGGCCCCGAGCCGCCCTCTCTGCCTGCAGGCATGCAGGGTGGAGAGCAGAGGGGAGGAGCCGGGGCAGAAGCTGCAGGTTTAACCCTGTCACCTGCAGTCTGATATCTGACCTGCTGCACTGCAACAGGAGACACAGGCAGGCAAATCATGTGTGTGTGTACATGTGTGTGTATTCACGTGTGTGAGCGGCCAGTGAAGAGGAAAGAGAGTGTTAAATCAGCATCAGCGTGCACCAAGAGTCTGCAGGATATTTTATAAACTGCTTGAGTTACATTTCTTTACCTGTATGAATTTGTATGATGTAATTAAAAATTATATAACATAAATAGATGTCTAGTTTTATCATGTATATGCTGTTAAATTAGATCGAGAGAGGACCTGTTTTAGGTGATATGAGGTGATATTGCTAGTCCAGTCTAACAGGATGCACTACTCAATATTTTAATGGAAACGGTGGGGGGGGGGGGGGGGGGGGGGGATTGTGTACAATGTGAAAGGTGTTGCTTGTACTGCTGAACCCACAGACAAAAAACACCCGATGACCGATTTTTTGTACTATTCTTTTCTAAAGGCCTGCATCCATATCACGTGACTGTCAAGATTCTTTCCGTGAAAACAAACAAAATGGCCGACATTCCTTTCAGTCTCAATGGAAATGCAATATTTTAAGATGGTTTGTACACCGATATGCATTTTGATGACATTTAAAGGGAGAACTTTAATTTTCGTAATTTTCATTCAGTGGATGTATATGATCTTAGGTATTTTAAAAAACATCTGTTGCAAGTGTAAATATATACTGTTTTTACATGTTAATCTATATATTACCAATTAAAGAACCAATTGAAATGTAATATGTTTGGCTCTCCTTACATCTCTTTGCATCTTATGGAGGTTCTTGCAAACAAACAATGTTTACATTCAGTGCTCACTAAAATGCATTGTGTGCATTTTTGAGAGTTGAATGCATTTCCTTCCTCATGACAGATTTTTAAAATATTTTAGAACTTGCTTTGTTTACATTCATGTTTGTTAGCAGCCTTCTTATTTCCTACCACTTGCTGGTGCATTGCTATGTTTATTGGAGCTGTCGATCACTGGGAGAGGATGAAACCGTTGACAGGAATGTGGCTACTGGAGCACAAGATGCAAAAAATAGCAGTCACAGACTCCACAGAGTGCATTTAATCAGAACCATAATCAACTTTACTGGCCAAGTATGTGTGTAAATACGAGGAATTTGACCGTTTTGTTTTCTAACATCCAGATCCTGTATTAAATCACCTCTACACAAAACCACATTGAAAAACATGCTTACCTAGCCACATTCACTTTTACACAATGTGCAACTATCCTCACAAGCTTTTAAGTAAACATTTTTCTCTTGGTTTCAACCAAGGTCACTAAACCTGACCACACGTTCACTCTCTCACACCTTTCTTTTGTGTCTGTGGCTCTTTTTTCATGCCGGGTTGATGAAGCAAAACATCACAGAGACGCTGGGTTTCACACTCGGCTGGCCTAAGCCTTTGTTTACATGTCATAAATTGATGTGAAAATCATAGTCAGATGAGCCCTTGCCATTTGGAAGCCATTAGGGCAAACACTTACAATGAGGTAGCTTTACAACCTCATAAGTGTCTCTTTGGTTGCACATTTAATGACCCCTGCTGTGTAAATCAGTCTTACGGCTGTTAGAGAAAAGTTCCTGCGGGATAAGTGGCAGGGACTGAACGATATAATGTGTCAGAGGCCTGCAGGAGTCTGGTCAGATTGTTTGGCGTGTAAAGGAAACACGGGCTGCAGTAAAGCTGCTTCTGTAGCTTTTTCTTTTCTTTGGCTAAAATAATTCAGCTCGTGTAAAAAAGAGGTCATGACATGTCGTGTTTATAGACTGGCGCACTAACCAGCACTTACAGGAAGCTTCAATCAAAGCTGGATTTAAAGTCATCATAGCTGCCTAACAAAAAAGTTGAAGTTTTGTTATGAATTGTTTGACAAAATAATCCAGTGTTATATTATATTATGATAATATGCTGCAGCCCTGTAATGCTGTGCATTGAGTACAGGTTTAAGGACTCACAAGTTATACCCTCTTTTGTTAAGTTCAGCTACTTTCAGCTAAATTTCAGACATTTTGATTACAGTTAAAATTTAGTTTGAAACTCCTTAATGATCTTCATGTCCCGAATGTCTTCCTGCAAATCATATCAAGGAATTTATGTTCTTGGTTTGGTTTGTTTACATGTTTGTCAGTAGGATGATGGAGGACTACTGACCTGATTTTCATGAAACTTGGTGGACGATGTAGCATTGGCCAAGGAGAATCCATTTAGTTTTGGATCTGAATCATGGAGTGGATACACAAATCATTTTTCACTTTCATTAACATTGTGAGAAAGGTCAAATGTAACACCAGTGTGTGGCAAAATGAACTGAATTTGTCACACATGCGTAGACCTGTTGTACTTAAAGTGAATGGATGGTGTGCCGCAACTGAACAAACAACAGCCACCTCAAACATCACTAATGCAGCAGATATGTGAGATATAAGCAATGTCTAAATCATTCTTACTGTTTTTTCCAAGTTGATAAAATGAAAATAATCCTATTTAAAGCTATAATATGTAACATTTCTGCATTAAAATGTCTATAAACACTGGACATATGTTATACATTTTGTTAAGTTGTGTACTTACATTATCCTAAATGTTTCAAACAAAGTTCAAATGTAGAAAAATACCTATTTTTTTCAAGGTAACAGCATCTTTCCTGTTAGCCATTGCTAGCTATATGCGATTTGCTAGTTGCTGTAACTTCCAGAAAAACATGGGATGCACTCATGTCTGGAAGGGGACCTTTGATTTTGTGAAACTCTTGCGAGATTTGTACGTGTTATCTCTTCATTGTGCACATTGTACAACGCTGTGGTTAAAATCTGCTTAGGTTCAGGGACAAAAAACACTTGGTTAGGGTGAGGGAAATCACAGGATCATTGACCATGTTCACTTCTAGACATGGCCACGAGACACACTGGATATGTCACAGAGTGAGGAAAGAAGTTGACGCACTGTCTAAATGTAACATGAATAAAACTTTAATATCATCTCGTCCATGAACATGATTTCTGCGTCAGTCGTGTCACATAGATTTTAATCAGCAAAGGTGGTTGTTTAAAATTGAAGGTTACAACTCACATGATCTAACGCCACTTCTCATTGCCATCAAAGTATAACTTTTGTAATTGTTTTAATGTGAGAGAGCCCAAGCTGCAGAATTTAAGGTTATTCTGAGCTGGGATAATCTGCATATCATAGAAGACTAGATTTTGGGACTTGGTGAAGGTCTGCTCTCCCAAAATGCCAATCTATATAATCCATTATATATTATATATTATTATATATATATATATATATATATATATATACATAACACATACACACACACACACATACATATATATATATATATATTTTTTTTTTATTACTTATTCAGCTACACATCATCAGAGCTTAGTAGTTATCATAAAACAACTGTGCTGAGTTATAAATCACTACAGTACTTAGCATAAAATGGGCAGATGTCCCAGACAGTCAATGCAGTTTTTGCATTAACTTCCTAAAAAGAGGCAAACATGGGCGTCAGGGACTGAAGGCGCTGCATTGGTGACAGAAGAACAAAAAGGCTTTTATTGTTAAATCCACCATTTCCCCTTCATATTTTTCCAATTACTGTTTGTTCAGAGGGATTTCAGGCTCACACTAAAAACATGTTTCCACTAAAATGCTTCTTCTACCTCCCCCTGTGTCTCCCCCCTTTTCTCTACCATTCAGTTTCCTCCACGGTTCTTGTCTCTGCCACTCTTCTCGTATCTTTTGCTCTCTTTGACCCCCAACTACCTAAAATGTACTCAAACAGCGTTAAAGACTTACTATATCCCCCCGGGGGTTCCTGTGGTCCTCGTTCCCAGAGAGTAACAGAGACCTAACAGGGACATGCTGGAACAAATGACAGAGACAGACTCTGCAGGCGAGCCATCAGATACGCAGATGGACACAGATCAAGGAATCGAGAAAATAAGCACCACAGCGGTGCAGCAATGTGGCTTTGGGATGTCATGCCACCATGACTGCTGCTGCCCACAAAATGCATAGATTTGTGTATGGCTGGCGAGGAAGCTGTCTGAAGTCATATCATAGCATATATAAATGGCATGAAAGCTAAACCTGATCACACTGTAGCGACGGTGGTGTAGAAGGACTCAGATTGCTTTCCAACTGCCACGAGCAAGTGTGTTAATGTGTTTTATCTTTTAATGTGCAAATCAATAGCTTAGTTTGTGTTGCAATAATGAGTGATGATCATGTATGACTCACTGGCGTTAAGGAGCTACACTGAAAAAATAGTTAAGTTGGACCAACTTAAAAAAAAACACTGCTTGAATTGGTAACACACAAATGGAAGTTTTCCATGGATGAACACAACTCCTTTAAGTCCAGAAGTATAAGTTCATTTTTCTCTTAATTTTTTAAAAATCTTATTTTGTTCTTTATGTAATTTTTGTTACACCTTCTAAATCAACAAAATTCATTTTGTTACATCTTTTATGTTGTGCTTTTGTCTTGTGATGTCTTTTACGTCATTGTGGTATCGTTACGCTTTTTTCACCTTTTTACGTGTTTTATGTTGTTTTTTGTCTTGTTACATTTTTTTTTCCATTTAATTTTTCATCTTATGTCTTTCATCTTGTTTTGTCATTTTCAGTTTTGTTATGTAATTTTTAAATTTTGTTACTTCTTTTGCATTTTATTGCGTCTTTTATGTCATTTTTGTCTTGTTCTGTCTTCTGTGATATGCACTGAGGGATACACCAAGGAATTGTCTTTTCTATGTGTTATCGTCTGATCCATTTAGGTTGAAGTCTTGATGTTGGAAAGACATCATGCAATGATGCAATTACATGTAATCAATAATTCCTCTTAAATGCATTAAAACTAAGTAAGGGGTCTGCTTTGAATATGTGAGGAGTAGAAAGTACAGATATTTGTGTTATATTATATATAGGGCGTAAAAGTAAAAAGTTGTCAGAAAAAAACAAAACAAAAACAAAGAACAGATACCTCAAAAATCTACTCAAGTACAATTATAAAGTATTTCTACTTTGTTACTTCCCACCTCTGAAGTCAGATGTACTAAATAATCAGATTACTTTCAAATCAACAGCTTCAATGAATACAACTTAAAGTCAAGTCAACCTACAAGTTTGCAGTTTTCCAACTCAATTATTTGCTTTATCCAAAAGTAAATACTGATCCTTAACAACCTGGTTTCAGGAAAAGTAGTTTTGTTTTGTTTTTTTAAAGTTATTTTTTTGGCCATTTTTGCCTTTATTAGATAGTGCAGCTGAAGAGTAGACAGGAAAGGGGGCAGAGAGAGAGAGGGGACGACACGCAGCAAAGGGCCAGAGGTGGGAGTCCAACCAGCAGGCGCAGAGGACTGACAGCCTCAGTACATGGGTCAGACGCTCTACCAACTGAGCTAAACATCCGCCTGGAAAAATAGTTCTTGATAGTAACAGTAGTGTGTCATTTTAGTTTGTTAAAGATAATTAATATAAATGCTGATGTTAGCCGGACTCAGCAATAGCTTGTTTGGTTCAGCGTGTTCACCAGTTCAGGTGGACCATTTTATATTTGACAAAATACATCATTTTATCACAGCATATAATTTTCTCTTGTGTTTGACTTATCTTTCTTTTTTAAGTCTTCAACTGCAGCTGAAAAATCTCTGTCATGACTTCAGGTGTTCAAAACTATGAGAAACCTAGTTGTGCTGAAAAAAGAATGGTGGATTAAGAGAAAGAGGTGTAATTTCAAGTCGTTATACTCCACATTAATCCTGTCATTACTAAAGCAGAAAGCTGAATGAGACATTCAAAACATTACCTTACTTCAGCTACTACTGAAATACACTTTTTACAGTGTATAAAAATGACTCAGTGCATTGACTTCTGATTCTTTCCATATTTCACAATGCCAATAAATCTTGAGCAAACACATGTACAAACTCAGAGCTTTATTAAACATTTTTATAGTCAATGAAACTGACTTATTCACCCTCTGTAAAATAGCATCTGTCTTGCATAACCGTGAATCAACTGCTGCCAACATCCTCAGTCATCTGCAGTCATGCCTCATATTCTGTCATTGATTCCGACTGCATGATGGCATAATCAAACATATAAAAATAGCACCAAATTAAAGAGGAAACCACAAAAAAAGGCATACACACTTTGCATAGTGTGTGTTCCTCTCCTTCCGATCCTTTTATCTGCAGGAACTTGAGATTCAGCAAGGCCACAGTGAGAGACAGCTCGGGTCAGAGAAATAGAGGAGAAAGAGAGAAACCACAAGCACCACAGAACTGTCAAAAAAGCTGGGACTCTTGTCCAACATTTAACCATCAGAGCTCTGCTCGGAGACTAAATGGGGTGACAGTTGAAAGGAAGCTGGGGTGGTGAATTGTGAGTCACAGTTCTTTGTTTCTGCCTCCCAGGAGGTAAGCAGACACGTTGCACATTAGAAGAAAACAAGGCTTTCTCTGCTGTGTTTTATTTGTTTGCCCATTTGGGAAGAAGTCTGGCAGTGTGCGGGGAGATTGAGACTCGCCAGGACTGAGAGTGTCAGATCGGCAAGAGCGTGACAAACTAGTAACATATTTTTCAAGTGGAAGCAAAGACTTTATAACAAATCTTCTTCCAGAATACAAAAGCTTAAGCTGTTTGGTCGATTCTGTTGAAAAGAGTTGAGCTAATATTAATTTTTGTTAATGTCATCCTCAATCATGCCTAATTTGAATTACAAGAATATTCTTCCCAATATTTGAGATTTTCCCAAAATGTGTGAGATAGTTTGTTATGCTTGTACAGTTGCTTCCTAAAATGAATAAAGCTCAGATATAACATGTTTATAGAGTGGTTTGGGGATGTTATCCTCTCATGGTTGTAATCTGCTTTCTCCTTCTACAAAACCTCTTCCTCATCTTCCCCGTCCTCCTTCTCTTTAACTACAGCATAATTTACCCGACCTCCTGCTGCAAGCAAAAACCAATGCATTTGCTAATGCTATCTGCTAGGCTGAAACAACCTTAACTATTTCTAGTTACATGAAACTAGTAACATGTTATTAAATTACATCTTTATTAAATTGAATTACAAAATAAATGTAATTGTAATCCATTACCATCACTGAGAAAAAAACCCCAAATAATTAAATTACATCTTCAAATCAAAATGTTGGTGATTACTAAGGTCACATCCAAATATTCATGTTGGGTTAGCTGGTGGAGGTCTGCACATGACTGAGCGAAGTCCGTAATTTTAGTCTTACTTAAACGTGCATTACACTATGTTATCTTCACTACTTCACCACGGAGTAGGCCAGCATTTTGAATTTAATTTAATTGTATTATTTTTGTAGCCAATATGGCTATCTGACTGCAAACAGGTCAATGAAAACCACGACATACGGATGAAAAAACAACTTGCAGCAGGCACAGGCTTGGAGAGGTGATGTGAGGTGATGTTTTTGAGAAGTATACTTTTTACTTTTACTTAAGAATTTTTTGTTTAACACGAGTAGTTTTACTTGTAGTTGAGTGATATTTCAGTAATGTAACAATACTTTACACTATACTCACAGCTTTTCCAAGCTTATTTTCCCAAATGTGTACAGCCATGTGAAAACACTGGGGAGAGGAAGATTTTGCTCTTTTGGTTGTTTAAAAAATAAGCAAAGTATATTTGGACTATGACTAGACTATGAGATTTGTAATTTATTTCCCCACTTTTCTGCGTCTATTTTCTCCCCTTGAGGGTCTTGAGGGAAAGTCCATCTTGGAACTGGACTCTGGGGTCAGATTCAGCACCTCCTCTGCCTCAGGCCAAAAACATGACCTGTGACACCAGAGCCCTTCTTCTGCACTAAACTCATTGTCGTGTTAGCTAATTAGATATTACCTGCCTGGCCACCATAAACACTTAAATCTCCTCAGCAATCGCCTCAGCTGTACCACGGGTCATTATGCAAACATGACCCAGGATACACACAAATGATGATGATGACACTTTATTGTCAAAATGAGACATGACATTTGCAACATCACTGAAAAGACAAAAATTAAGACCAGAACCAAAAATACATACATTTATAATAATAGAGGATAATATTCAAGGCCCCTCAGCATACATTTTATCTAAGATAAAGCTCCATTTTTAGTTTTAGGATGGACTGATGGAGAAAAGAGCCTGTTTGAATCATGGAACCCTGTATCTCTGGTTGTTGGTCATCCTTAATGTGGTATTATGGTGGGCTGATTCATAAAGCCTCTCCAGGAGTTTCCATTTGGTCGGGCACTTTTGACTTCAAAGCAGTGGACAAACACTTGTACCATGTGTTATTACAGTACAGTAGAGTGCTCATAATCACAGAAGTAAAAAACAAGACAGGAATTTGTCTGCTCACCCCACAAGTCCTAAAAGAAAATAAATTCTTTGTTTTGTCTCCTTTTGCAGACAAATTCAGTGTGGTCTCCCCAGGATAACAGATGGTCAATCATGAGATCCAAGTATTTGTATTAAAATACTTGCTTGATTAAAGCTTTCAGATTTAAGTCTAGAATATACTTAACCATCGACTCCCTGGGATCCCCAGCAAAAAGGGGAAAAACTTATTTTTACTTTGATTCCATCCATAAGTAACCCAATGACAGAATGTATGACTGTTATGGTCATGGATTTCATACACCTTCTGTAATAAATTTAGATTCAAATGGGCTGTATTTTGGACAACAGATGTTTACACTGTGAAATGTGAAATAAAAACAAAAGAAAAATGTATATAATTAGAAGAATTGGGATTTTATTAGCCATACAAATGCCGATGTAGATAAATAAAGATTTCTTTCAAATTTTATTTTAAGTTAAGTAAAAATCTTTTAAGATAAGGAACTCTGGGACGAAGTCTGATCGGATGAAGGTCTACTTTTGTGTCAGTTTAGGTGTCTTTGACCTGAAAAAGTTTGAGAACTGCTGCCCTGAAGAACATAATGCACATAGTGTTTCGCTCTGGAATTAACTCAGTGAGTGCAGCAGTCCAAGAGACAGACGTGTGTGTCTCACTAAAACCACCCAGGCAGGCTGCAAAATATGGTGCACAAAGTCCTCTACATTGTATACAGTATACATATATATATTATAACTGCTGCCTTCTAAAATAATGTTCATATTGTGCAATGGCCTCATGGGAAACTGCAAATACGGGTTGTCATCGTGTTTAAATAGAAACTAAGTGCTTAAACACACACTAACACTATAGCTTGTTAGTGAGTTTTTCCATCAAGTACTTACATTCACATTTTCCCATCCATATGCATAAGTATAGTGCTGGAGTTGACTGAATATATAAGGACAAATGCACACGCTCACACACTCAAACATAAAAAATAAAACAGCTTTTCCAATTGAAAAGGCTTCTTTGTGACCACAAGAGGAACATGTGTACATGACATCCATGTTTGCAAGCATGCATGCATGCACATAGGACAGATTTGCAAATATATGTATATACTGCACATGAATACACTAAAAGAACAAGAGGGTCTGGGATAAGAAGGGTGAAGCCACACACTGGCAAATCTTCCTAAAATTCCACTTGTTGTGTCATTGTTTGACAAATTGTTCCACCTATAGTAAACACAGCTCTCATCAGTTAGGCTACAAATGGGGCCTTCACACACCATCTGACATCCCATGTAGAACTTTTTTTTTTTAAATTCTGTTCCTGTTATTGTCCCTTGCATGGTCTCAATTTATGTTTTTCCCAGAACACACATCACAATAAACACTGACATAAAGGCTAAATGTTCAATTCATATCATTTTACCCATGATAATGAGCCACATTTCCACCAGCAAACAGACCATCTGTGAATCTCTGATGAGTGTCTTCTGTGAGGCAATGGAGAGCACTGAAATGCTTTAAACTGACAGCATGGGCATCATTATGTCATGTAAACAGGCCTGGCATCAAAGGATCCAACATCACGCACCCTTGTGGTTCAGCCATGGTCTGAGCAATGAGACTCGGGCTGTGACTCTGCTATTTTGCTGCTCTTCTTCTGCGTAGGCCACACTGGAATATTTTCCATAGTGTGTAAAAGCAGAGCCCACATGGTGCCTGTAATGTCAGAGATGATCCTCTGACTGCTGATTAGACCATCATTTAAGAACCGCATTGATGAAACTGAGTCATTTTTATTTATTCATTTATTTATGTGCAACTTTACTGTGTCATACACTATATTCTTCACATCTCTTCAAAGACATGAGTATCCAAAACAGCAAAGCAGATGGGCATTCATTTAGAGTTCAGCAAAACAAATTACACAACTGCACTATTAACTTTTTTACCAATTTATTTTTATTTTTGAATCAATAAATTTTAATTATTTCTTAATTATTGCCGCCAAGCATAAGCCTGGAGGAGATCATGCGATCGGTCGCGTGTGAGCTTCTCTGCAGCTAATCTTGCGCACTACTGGACGGATAGCCTAAAATTGTTTGTGCGCATTTATGACTGTATGCTCAAGGACCTCTCATGGTTGTGGTGATTCACAATTTTTGTGAAACCTATAAATCTATATATAGATAATGCAAGTCATCAACAACTGCCAAGAAGCAGTGCATTCACTTTTTAGCACAAAATGTCCTCCTTGGACACATTTGTTCTTTAGTTGAGTTTAGTTGAGTTTAGTTGACATACAGCAGCAAAAAGAAATACCAGCATATATGATATTCAGGAATAACACAATAAAGTCCAGGATAAAGTCCAGTAGCCAGCCCTTCAACATCCATGGTGGGAGACATGTGAACACATCATGCCACATCCAAATACAACAATCCACCTACGACTAAATATGCTAATGAAGATCATTTATAAGTATCTACATGTGTATTTTTTTAAACCAAATTACAATGTAGTAAAAGTCAGTCCGTATTTTGCGATGTTATCTGGAAACTTCTATTTAACCTTTGTCTGAAAGGCTTGTGCAAGCAGCAGTTTAGTCCACTTGGTAGAACCAGTGTAAATGAAAGAAACCACCCATTATGATGGCTTTGAATCTACAGAGGTTCCGATTAGCCACACTCGCTCCAGTATTGTGATGATGGACTTCTTCTCACATCTTAAAGTAGTTGCAGAGGTAACTAAGCACTCTGATTTTTGAATAATATTAATTATAAGTGTAGAGTAAAGTAAATAAAAGTAAAAAATTAAGAATAAGTCAAAAGAGGTAAAGATTTTTCTGTCTATTATTTAATCTTCTGCCATGGTTAATGCCACAGTACAGAACATCAGCTCTCATTTGGATGTGCTATTGTGATCTTTTTTCACTGCTGCATGATGTGAAAACTAATTGTAGCTGTTGCTTTCATTGTATTTATTGTGTAGATGAACAAGTCAATGATAGAATTGTGCTTTTCAAGAATGTTTATGCACATATTGTGCTCGTTGTGTACACATTCACACTGCTCCGAGACTATTGTCAAGGTATTTCATCATTACACAGTGTTAACAGACCTGAATTAAGGTTCTTAAACAATAGAACCCAAGAGAACTATTCACAATTTAGAGACCCAGGAGAAATCATTTCCTAACAAAGTGTTTACATTCACCTCTAGACTTCGGCTTTGAGGAAACACACAACACGCTGCCAAGATTTTACAAGGCCCAGGGTGTGTTATCATCAGGCCTACACTTTCATGTGGAGTTCAGAAAATGTGGAAATACTGGAACCTGGAATTAATATACACAACAGGCAGGTGATGGGACAGCTATAGACAAACAAAAAGCACACACATACAACAAATGTCTGAGTGCAAACATAGTGTGCTGTAGGGAGAAATACAAAGGGAGAAGGAAGAAAAGGGAAAAAATGGAGCCTTTTGATGTTCTTCAATAAAAGTTTTAGCAGCGAAAGATGAAAAATGACATCTGCTTGAGTGCAGCATTATTTTTGTGTGATCCTTCTGAGTGTAAATGTGACTTGGTTTGGCTGGAGGCCTCTAACACTCCCCTCACCCTCTCTACTGTGATCGGTTGCAGCCTCGGGGCATGTTGCAGTCTCCAGGTGAGGGCCAGATGGATCTAAGCAATCCTCTCTCTTTTCTGTCTCTCTGGCTCCAAGCTTGATTACAGTCACCACATATTGGCCTGGTGGAGACAAAACAAAGCAAGTGGAAGTACTGTGGGTTGGAGATGGAACAATTTAATACAATTTACAGTGTTTTGTTTCCTTCAGCGTGCGTATGTTTGTGTGTGCGTGTGTGTGTTCCAACAGCAGCTCAGCCCCAACATGTAATAAGTGCCAAAATCTTACACTTTCAAATAGTTTAATGGTCAGCAAGGGCAGATTTAATATGATAATCGTATCAGTATTCGTTTACTTTTTAAAATCATTTAACCCAGCCATTCCTAAACTTAATGCTGTGGCCCAGTTCAAAATCTGAAAATCCTCCGCGGCCCCTCTAACCTTTAGTCATGACTCTGATCAACACCAGACTAAAATTCAATATTTTCCAATATTCAATATTATTTCATGAATAAAACAATTATTTAGTATGTGAAACTGATAATCCATCCGCATACACGTAACAATTTGTAAACTTGAATATCTCTCCATTTTAACTCTTCTCCCACCAATAAAGAGGTATTCTATCAACTATAATTCTCACTGATGAGATATCAGATATGTTCAGGTGTTAATGTGAGGGGTCACAAAATAGAGTGAAAAATAACACTTGATTTGAATCTAATGGCTTTGTTTGATTAGTTTTGACTACCCCTTTTAAATTTAAATATTCAATTAAATATTGTATGGTAATGTCAAACTTAGTTACAACATTTTAAATTAAAAACTTTATTTCTAATGACCTCTCACGGCCCACCTGAAGCACATTTACACGCTACCAGGGGGCCAGGGCCCACACTCTGGGAATCTTTGATTTAACCAATTCTTTGCAGCTGCATTAACCACTTTCATCTTGATGATCCACATCAACAAAGTCTTTGCGAAACATCTTTTTGAGAGGCGCATCTGATGAAAAACAAGACGCCGCCAATCAGAAGATGCCAGCAGCACCTCCAAGCATCTTACACATTAAGGTCAATGAGCTTGTCCTATTGTAAACAAACATAGTAATTTTTCAAATGTCCTATAGATGAATCAAGTGAGAATATTTTCAAAAATTCAAGAACGTGTTGCTAAAAGCTATATGAACCCACAAGTGGATATTATGAAAAAAAGAGATGAGTGAAAATAGAAAATGAAAATAGGTCAATATAGGAAAGGACCCTCACTGTAGAAAAATCAATAATAAAAAATCCAATAATAAACTGAGAAAGACTCTGACTAAATACAGACCAAGTTAACACAACCTGGCAGTGGAGGCAGACCGACAGAGACAGACCTGGCTGCCCAGAGAGGAGAGGTTCCTCCTGTGACCAGGGTACAATAGAGACAGAGCTGCACTTCCTGACCCAGTGTAAGCAATACAAAAGTATTAAAGAGCAATATATTACAAAAATAATACAAATATTCCCTGATTTCCTCTACCAAAGTGACTCTGAAAGACTTCCGGCCTTACTGGGAGAGAGGGAAGACTGCTGCAGACTAGCAGCAAAATATGTTGCAGCCGGCCATGAGCTCTGCAACTCTGTGGACCCCCTGTCCCACAAAACCAGTACAACAACTTTTACTATTCCATAGCTCCCCATGTCCTCCATGCATTCTTGCCTTTTTGTCTTATTATTGTTTATTTTGATTACTATGTGCATGTTTGCACTGATATGCTTTGGCAACACTGTATTTTATGCAGTCATGCCAATAAAGCTAACGAATTGAGCTGAAATTAATAAAAAAAAAAAATCATAATGGGATTAATGAAATTAAAATTAGTGTAACTTCTCTTTAACTTTTTTTTTAAAGGGAGAACTGATACTGTACAGTACTGTGCATCTTCACAAACACAGACATTAAATAATGAATAAAACACCAGTGAGGCTCACATTAACCACTGCTTTTACTGATGCCAAAACCTCCCACTGCAATGCTATGAAGTGGTGGTTGTTGTAGGTAATGAACCTTTACGGAAAGAATGTTGGTTTTTTTTTTGGTTTTTTTTTTGTTGTTGTTTTTTTTTAATACACTTTGTTCTTGTGGCCAATTTGAATCAAGTAAACAAACAAGCAATCTTGGGATTACATAATGAAATAATAACCTACTCAAACTGTCATCCTATTAGTCTGAATGCAGTTAGTTATGCAGTAAACACCTGTGTGCTCTCTCACAGACTTCGTCTCTGCAGCTGGGCTTGATTTGATGATTGCAGTCTGGAGGGAAAAAAAAGCATATAAACAACAACAAGGCTGATCTTCTGTTTCTGATTTTGAATCTGACTCCATGTACTGTGTCTGTTGTTTACTGCACTGAAGATGAAGCAGGTGTACCTTCTACCTACTGAAGCTGTGAGTTGAGTTAATGGTAAGCAGTGACATCTAGTGGCCAGACTGACCTACTGTGAATCCTTCACAGTGAGAGTTATTTACTTTATTTCTTGCTCCTCCAAAAGGAAACCTATGTGAGACTTGCAACTGCAGTTCTAATAAACTGTATTTATGTAGCACACATATCTCACATTTTACAGAGACAGTAGTGGTGGAAAATCTGTACTCATTACTAGAACTGTTACATTACTGATATATTACTCAACTACAAGTAAACCTAAACTTAAGTAACAGTAAAAATTCTTCAAAATCCACTCAGCATATGAATAACTTTTTAACCATTGATGTTTAATGCTTTGCAAATAGCAGACATTCAACTGAAATCTTCAATCTAACTCGTGGTTTATCATTGTGTTTTTTTTTTCCTGCCAAATGTCATGGTGGTCATGGTTGCCCATTTGGTCTTACTGGCTACAAAAATGCAAATGAAAGGGTTGGACAGTTAGGCCTGTTCAAGGATTCAGGGATCCAAGGATATTTATTATCATTATACAACATGAAATTAGAGCTTAAGTTCCTAAATACACATACATCAATACATATACTTTATAATTAGTTCATTAAATTATGAATTGAACAGGGGGAAATATAAAACAAAATAAACACATATATACATACTTCATAATTCATAATTCTGTGCATTTTTAAAATTTTGTCAGGTTGAATGTGAACAGCATCAAAAAGATGGTGATAATAATGTAATATAGTCATAGTTGTCAACATCTTGACATTGAAAGTTCAATGTTTGGGAAACACTGTCCATCACTGACTCAGTAGTTAAATATGATTATGAAAGAAGTGAAGTACATTACATAATGTAATACATATTCAGTAAATACTCATAAAAGTACAAGTACCACCCAAAATTACTGAATTACAGTAATTTAAGTAGCTTAATTCAATACATCCACCCTTGGGTACATTGTGATAAACCAGACAGCTGTTCCTGGGAGTGACAAAAGTCCTAATGGTGGTATTACTACAATGATGATGATGATGATGATGATAATAACCAAGACCATAAGACCAAGAGATGATGAGATTGATGTAATAATAGTGCGTGACCACTTGGTGGCAGTATTGTTATGGTGTCTGAGTTCAAGAGGTGATGTGCTTCTCTGCAAAGAGAAGATGGAAAAAGCACGAGAAGAGCCATGCTGCAACACTTGAAGTTATGCATTTGAGATGACAAGCATTAAATAAAATGCACAAACAAGACTCATGTGGGTCTTTTATACATGGTATTTACTGAGCAGAAGGTATAGAAAATACTGTTTGTATCTGAAAGCAAAATGTAGTTCAACATCTGAAATGTAAGCTTTGTGTTTCAAACATTTAAGCCCTGCGGGTTACATACGTGTGTATGCATAAATGGCACACTCAGACAGACACACTGACACACAGCAGCACAGCTTCTTTAACTCTTGAAAGATGTGCACATTAAAAGCACCTAATTAAAGAAAACTTTTAGAAGTGTCAGGACAAATATTTTTATGGCTATTTTGTTGTGGCTGCTTTTCATTTTCAAAGCGGCAACACCTGCGCCCAGATGGTGGTTTTTTACCATCTGTGAGAGTAAAGTGTAAAAAGATGATCGATATCAGTGGCTACAACACTTCCCTGCCTCCAGATGGCACGATCGTTAAGTTCTCTGAAGACTGTTGTCTGGAGTCCAATCCTTTCAGCTCCAAATGTTAAGAGGGAAAAAAAAAGAAAATCACGTGTAAGCTAAGGCAAGCTTATGATGCTACACATTCAGTACACTTGTGAAAAAGGAAAAAGAGGTTGTGGGTATTCAAGAGCCTCTTGGGTTTGAGAATACATATTACTAGCCTATATTCCGCAACCTATATTTGGCAATGTCTGCAGAGTAGTTTAGAGTACATGGTTTTTCAGATGGTGTGCACCATATGGTACTATCTGTACGACACAGCTGAGACTACTGGTTGTGTGATAGTGTGACTCGCAGATGCACTATTGCATCAATCCAATATAGGGGAAATTGTTTTATGTGTTTATGTGGTGGAATATAGTTATTATGTGCGTCATCTAACTGAATTGTTCAATACTTTTTCCTTTGATAAGACACTGGTGGATTTTGTAGAGTCATAAATTTCAGCAGGTTAACTGCACCGAGAGTTATGAAGCTGCACTCTTTGTATGTGTATATGTGGAGCTTGGTGTGTGTGCTATCTAGCCCCTTGCTGGTGTGCGTCCTGGATACTATATGCAAATGTCTCATGAGTATTTTTCACCTGTTAGCAGTAGTAGACTCAGGCTGCCTGCAGGGCAGGGGCGTCAGATATAAAAGGGGCACCAGCTGTATCGGGATGCATTTATGGTGAAACAGTTCTATTAACTCTTTAATAATTTAAAGGTATGTAGAGACCAATGCAGTTTTTCTGGCATGTAGGGCAGCCATATGGCACTGCATTGTATTTTTCCCCAATAGAAAGGAATCCTTGAGGACACTTTACTATGTTTTGTCCACTAGAAGGACAACCTAGATGGGACATAAAGCACTTTATTGTTTTCTCCACTGGTAGGGCACCCCAGACCATTAAATAGAGAGGTGCTTTTTATGTTTTGTCCACTGACAGAACAAGCTGGAGGGCATTTTATCATGTTTTGTCCATTGGAAGGGCACCCTAGAGGACATTTTATCATGTTTTGTCAACTGGAAGAGCACCAGTGGCCCATAACATGCCTCATAAACTTATGATTAAGTTGTTTTTTTTTATTGTTGCTGTTGTTACTTATTGATAATTAATTGTGTTTTTCTAAAATTTCATACACTAAAATGGAATCAGAATGCTTAATTCATGAGTGCCTCAGAGCCTCTCTACTAACTTTGACTATTCCATGATCTTATTGCACATCTGCAGCAATGCTTCAGGAAGGCAGCAGCAAGTTTGAATGGCTTGGTGTGGTGTACAGATAGTCAGAAAATGAAGCAAAGCCACCCAAGCAGTGTTGAAAAAAGGAGGGATTGGGCTGATACTAAAAGACAATACCCACCCCAGCCACAGGCTGTTCACCCCGCTGCCGTCTGGTAAGAAATACAGAAGTATCTGCTGCTGTACCACCAGACTTCAGAACAGCTTCTCTCCTGTTATTTTAAAGAGCTGTTATTTATTCAAGTATTGAAAAAAGGGAAGGACAAGGGATGTGAAGGGCCCCATGCTTGTGTTTGCCTAAGGCCCCATAATAACAAAATCCACTCCTGAATTCATCATGTTGTCTTGGACATTGGGTCACCCTGCAGAGCACTGTATCATGTTTTATCTACCACAGGGGCATCCAAGAGGGCAGGAGTGCACTCTTTTCTCCACCAGTGCCTGTTATGAAAGCACACCTGAAATAACAAAAAGTAGTTATGTTTCTGAAATTATATCACCCCTATCCTCGAGGGCCATTTTTAAAATTTGTCTCAGACAAGTGAAATCAATTGCTCATCTGGACTTAACAGGTTAGCTTTTGTGTGGAAGAATGGAGAAAAAAAAAACATACCCTTTCAAAGAAAACACATCGCCTTGATTTGCTGGTTCTACATTTTGAAGATTGTAATGTGGGTTTGACAAGGGAAGTGTTTCAAGTTTTTCTCTCCTGTCAAGACAGCAGCTAAACTCAGGGAGTACTGTCAGCTCCATATTGTAACACAAGCCAGGGAGACTGGCAAACGAACAGGTGGGGTTGTCATATGTTTGTGAAGGAGTCTGCTAAATGTTCTCTCCAATTAACAAACAGCTCAGACGTTTTCCTCTCAGCAATTCACTCCCTCTCCCCCCGCAGTCGTTTGCTCGCTCCATTTGGGAGAGACACATGACTTGTTACATGTCTCTGTAGCTCTGCTGAGGAAAGGCAGATTGAAACACATTTAGCAGGTAAAGCTGGAAGAGTGATGGCAGGCTACCAGCAACTGTGTTGGCTGATGGAGAAACTGAAGCATTTGCAAAATGTTCTGCAGCTATCATCGTGATCCAGCTTTGAAAAATTCAGATGCTGCTTTCTTTGCAAAAGTCAGTATTGTAAGAACAGGTGACTGAGAGGCATGCAACTAGTTCTATGCAACAGTCTGCCAATTAAGTCTGTAAATTCCCTCAGGAGAGCAATATAGATACAGAATGCATAATGGGGGAGTTCAACAATTGCAGCTCATGTAACTAGCAACATTCACAGCTTTGAGAGACTGCGAGGCTAGTGCATAATTAACCTGCTGTAAGTACTACATTGTACTTTGAGTACTGTGAAAACATTAGTGAGGAGAGAGAAGAGTCTGCTGGGTACTTAAACAGGTAGCTCACCAGAGTGGGAGCATTGACTTTACTCGAACAATGTGAAAAGAAAGGGATAATTAATTGGCTGGCTGGGCCATCAGTGCTGTGGCAACATTTTCTGAGGATTGGGAGGAAAGAAAAGGCTACTACCTACTTCAACTGGCTCATTGGGTTTTGCTCTGACAACATTTAACAAGGAGTTACCAGAGTAGCTTTTAAGCCTGCTGGGGCAACGCCAAGTCAAGTCTGAAGGCTTTCAGAGTGATGGCGTGTCTACACAGGATGTGTTTCATCTTCCTTTTTTCAGCTCTCTGTGTCACATGCATCTAACAAAACATATTATATATGATACATATGATATTCTTGTATTTTAATCAGTCTAGTTGTCCAGACAGGTGGCATTACGCTCATCTATTTTAGGTACACCGTGGTACCAAACACAGTTACTTGTTTCTCACCACAGTGAGAAACAGTGTTTCTCGCCAAAGTGCATCATGTTTATATTCCAGAGGCCTGACAAATGTACTGAATCCATTTGTGACCTCATAAAACATAGTACCCTCTTACAAGAACATTTCTCACACCATTTCTCTCACCACTAGTGGTTAAAAAAGCTCCTCCGGGTGTCAGACTAGAGTTCAAAGTCTACTGTGGGCCTGGGCAACCAGTTATCGATCGAGGGTATCAAATGGTTTAAGCACCAAAAACTACTTGATTAGGTTAAGATAACAAAACCACTTGGTAAGGTTCAGGCACCAAAACTATTTGGCCAGGTCTATGAATCAAAACTACTTGGTTAGGTTTAGGCATCAAAACTCATTGGTTAGGTTAAGGAACCAAAACTGCTTGGTTAGGCTGAGGATCCAGAACTACTTGGTTAAGTTTAGGCAACAAACTCAGTAACTCAGGAACCAAAAGTACTTGGTTAGGTTTAGGCACCAAAACTGTTCGGATGGGTTTCAGCAACAAAACTACTTGGCCAAGCTGAGGACCCAAATCTACTTGGTTAAGTTTAGGCAACAAAGTACTTGCTTTAGGAAAGCATTATGGTTTGGGTTAAAATAAGTATGTTATGTTTCTTATGTCACGCGACATGACTGTAGATAACGTCGACTGTGGGCCAAAACCCGGCCACCTGGCAGAAAGTCCTGTCTTTGTTTGACACATCCAACCAGCCCACCTCCTTCATATGCAGATTTTCTCACTCTTTGTAGTGCATTACTTGATGTGGATGAGTTTACACTGAAGTTACTGAAAGCATGGTGTGTCTCATACAGACCCAAAAGGGTACCTTGTGCATCTGTATGAGTGTCGGGGGGCATGACAAAATGTTGGGCTGGATTAGCTTCTGGTCAGGGATACTGTGTAGGAACAAGTATTGTGGTCGGTATTGCATACATTTAACTAATAAATGTATAAATGCTAGTTAAGTGGCAGTTAGAGTGAAGGATGCCACTGCCAGATGCAGCAGCAAGTGGCTTTTTGCTGGTTCAGATTATATGTGGTGACCTATAATCAGTTTTAATGTGCAGTGCTGTGTACAGCAAACCTGCACTCCAACCATCTGTTATTTCAACATTCAGTGTAAATCCCTGTTGTTTAAATGAAGTTTACATCCTTACAGCTATAAGACCTTCCTCTGTCTTTTTTCGAACAAGTGATTCCACCATGTGAATATTCAGTAGGTATACACAGTGGATATATTATCTGTGTGGGCAGGGATGTAAATGTCAAGTTATGCAGGAGCCCCTGTAACTAGATGAGCCTGGAAATGTTGTACATCTCAGCTGGATTGGTTTTAATCCAGCTTCATGTTACACAGGCAAACTTCCTCTCCCTTCTTTACATTTGTGAAAGGAGCGAAGCAGTTGTGCATGCGGAAGGGGGGCGGGCTACCGTGCTCTTTTCTGGAGACACACCTGCCACGTTGTAAAGCAGGGTGAAAGAACAGTGACGCTGGCTGGATAAATGGGAGATGGCGCGTGGGACCCCTCAATGGAAAATTTGATGGCGAGAAGAATAATGCAGCCAAAATCTCATCATCGCACTCTCACCCTCTCTTTTCTTTCTTCTCACTCTTTTGTCTCTCTCACACAAGCTCATACACACAAACACATTTCAATCATGGCGAGACATGACAGCAGATCAGTGTGAGCATTCTCAACCTCATAAATGGAAATGACTCATCTGTCATTCATCTATCTGGGGTGGCATTTCTCTTTCTTTCACTTGGGGGGGAATGAACTCCATTTGGCTGAAGACCCAGCCTCTTGATAGCGCAGTCCGAAAGCCTGGTACCTGGAGAATACATTTTGCGTTTCTGATAAGGCACAGAACCATTTTTCGTTTGTTTGTTTGTGACTACTCTTCTTTGTTTTTGACATTTATGCCTGATACAATGTTCCTAAAAGGTTTCTTAAATTTCGTTCCCATTTTTAACAGACAACATCACACTCTTCTAATTGATATGTCCAGTGAGAGAGATAGTCTCGGCCCCTGGAAACAAATCCTCTAAGTGAAACAGATAAAATTGCACACATCCATTTTCCGGCCCTCTCCTTCCACTGAATGTCTGTCTAGCTGTCTGATGGCAACCAGAGAACTCTTGTAACCCATAGCTTATTCATGCACTCTAACACCTCAGAGAGCTGTACAAGAATAACAGATCAGATTCTCCTTGAGTCAGGTATAATGTAGCCTTACAGCCTAAAAGCTGTAGCTTTGAAAAGGGCCCTTTCGCTGCTCTCCAACATCCCCAGTCCTCTTGCTAAAAAAAAAAAAACGGAAATCAATTATCTTTCTGAAACCCCATTGCCTTAGCCCCTACCTGGCTGCCAGATCCCATATGGTAATGTCGATAGCAGGGGATCATATTACTGAAAAGCTTAAGAAGTGAGAGATCCCCCCAGCTGATTCCATTGCACAGTGTCCCTTGACGCTGTTCAATACTTCGAGAGGGTCGGCTCTGTGCCATTGTTCTGTGAATGGGGAAGTTAACCGACAGCGCCAGGCCCTGATGGGGATTGTTATTTCAAATCTCTGCTAAACTGAGGATTGGGAATTCTGCTATCTTTCACCCCCCCCCCTTTGTGATGTGATGAGCTTCATCTTTGGGCCTTCTTACAAGAGTAATTTGACAGGGGAAATTCATGGTAAAGAGAGACGGAGTCCTCTGCACCAGCCCATTGTGACAGCTTCCTGAGTAACAGAGTCCGCAATGTCTTTCATGGTGTGTTATTCTGGCACAGTTGCTCAGTTCTCACCAGAGACGCCAGCTGATGTTGCCACTTAGACGGGGGGACTACTGAGATTCCTTGCTAAGTTGTAAAATTTGAACGGGTTTGTATGTCTGGAAACAAAAGTGATATTGAAGTGAAGGAGAGCTGAAGCCCTGGAGTGAAGGTGCTTCAGTACTCAAGTAAACTGTATGCAGTTGGAATTCTTAATGCACATCAAGCACAGACGGGAAAACTGGAATCAGGCCATGGCATATTACTTAAAACAAACAGTTTAGCACAGGATTTAAATCCAAGCTTGGCATAGCTGCAGTAGCCCAGTATCTCTTGGAATTGATACTGGATAATACTGCACTAATGCTTTCTTTTTCATTAACTCTAACCACATTCTTTTACTATCAATATCCAATGATTTTACAACAAACATACCCAAAACATACTCTGTTTGACAATCAAAACTTATTACCAAAACGTACTACCATGCAGTAGTTGCAAAGCACAGATATTGTAAAAAGTGATCTTTTTTTTTTAAAGGCTGGCATTAAAGGTAGACTATCCAGGATTGTCTGTAAACTCCTCCCCAGCTTAACAAGTGAGAGGGAGAGAGACATAGAGAGTGAATGAAGTGAGAGAGCAGCATTAGTGAGAACAAAGCGGCGTATCATAGAAATGTAAAGTTATTTTCTGATCATTTCACAGTGCTTATATTCTAAAAAAGAAATAAACATGATGACACATTTGTGCAAAGCTGGATTTTGTGTGAATACAGCCAAAGCGATCCTCAGTCTGGTCTGCTTTGTGTATGTGTATGTGTGTAACTCTCTCTGCAGCTCTCACAGACAGAAAGCTGAGAAGAGAGACGCAATAGACAGTGATGTAACCACTTGTTGCTAAGAGTCCTGATCTCAAAAGCTGCATGATGTATTGGCTGGGGTCTACACACCAATCCCAAAACTAGCAGAAGCCCAGAAACTAATCCTTCTCTCAGTAAATCAAAAATGATGATTTAGAGGGATTATTTTCTGTCTACTGTATGTATTGTTGTTGTTGGTTGTTTTTTTTTTGTTTTTTTTTTTTTGAAAATCCTGCTTAGCATACCTTTAACCTTGAAAACCTTTGTCATGGAGCGCAGTATGGGGTTTTGCAGAATTGTCTCAAAGGAACTTTGAATTAGCTCTTGTGAAGTGTGAACATACACAATACTGCAGCTGAAGTCCACAGCCTGAGTGTGTCAAAGAACAAAATAAATGCAGCAGTAATGATGCAAAATGTATGCCCCAGCAGTCAGAAAATTAGCCTTCAAAGCATTTAGGTCCAGGTCTTTAATTTTTAATATAAAAGCAACCCATGATATTTAAATTATATATGGTCTAGCAGTGTTACAGTGTGAGTGGGCTGGACTATACCAATAACTTTACATTTTTCTCCAAACAAAACTTGAATGTCTATGTATGCATGTAATAACAGCAGAAATGTCTTTACCTTGAAACTTAAATATTTCTGTAAATATTTACTCATGATGGAATTCCTTACCAGCACTTATACAACGTCTACTTCGCATTTTCACACAGGGAATTATGGGCAGAGAGCTATCTGAAAGACGAGACTCCATCTCCGAGTTGGACAAATGACTAAGAGAATAAAAAGATACATAATAAGCCTGGGATGCAATGAGAAGACCCTTCAGGCCATTTGGTAAAATATTAAGGAGGCTGCGAGAGAATCTGGGGAGAGATAGTAGCAGGAAAGAAGGGAGACAGAGAGAAAGACCATCGTGAATTCAATGAGGAGACATTTCTGAGAATGGGCAGAGACAGTCAAGAGCAGCTTGATAACACATCATGTCAGCACATGTAGTGTACGACACTAACACTCCCATTATCCCATTTATTTGGCAGAAAAGCAACAGAAGATACCGCAGAGCACGCAGAGAAATCATGATACGCTTCTATAAATATAAAACCATTGAGCATATTTCATGTAATTGCCAATTTAAGCTCTTGATGTACTTTGACATCTGTCCTATGATACTTATTGGGGATCTTGTGGTAATTACACCTCAACTGAATTAGAAAAGAAAGAAAGGAAAAAGAAAAGAAAAGAAAAAAAGAAAAGAAAAGAAAGAAAGAAAAGAAAAGAAAAGGGCTTTGTGATTACACTGTAGATATTTACTTACTCTTGAAATACACACATACACACAAAAGCATGTTTCAATCCACTCAAGAAGGAGATGACTTTATCATTAAACAAATGACTGAAAAATAAAAAATGATAATGATAATGTGATACAACTAGTGGCTTTTTAAAAAGGTATTCTAAAATATTCAGAAGGTTGTGAGAGAATAAGGGAGGAGTAGAAGGAAAGAAAAAGGGAGGCCATCCACACAAATGCAGTAAGACACAAAATGAAAGAGCTCATGTTATTTCTCTGGAGTGAGCAGAGGCCATTCAGGGCATGATTATATCTCTACTTGGAGTGTAATTGATAGCGGTGAATGGAGTTCATTGACACTTATAAACACCCAGAGTCAACATGCTGCTAATAAGGATCATTAATGTCTGTCTTGTAACAAACTTGTGAAAACATGTAATTAAGAAACCTTACTCAGTCAATATATTTTTGATACAATTCATGAATTATATAAAAAACGTCATTACTGCATGTTCATTTTTTTATCATTTTAATGGATGGTATAAATTCTCAAACTTTGTCAAAGAGAGATGAGAAGAGTTTTATGAAATGGCTTCTTCTTCAGTGTTGTTTGTAAATAAGCTTTTGATAACATAAGGCAAGAAGAAACTAGAAGAGTGCTCTCAGTAGAGAGCAGATCTCTGCCAGGCAACAGATGGTGAAGCACCTACTACAATGCCACCACAACTGCCAGATGCAACCAGCAGAGATTTGCAAAGTTCTGCCAACATTAACGTGATGCACACATACATTGTTCTGAGCTGAAACAAGATTTCAAACTGAAGCAATTGTTCATCACTTGCAGCCCCTGGCAGCTGGCTAAGAAGAATGAGAAGTCAGCTGTCAGTGGTCGTATGAAACAGAGCAGTCAAAAAATTGCCTCGCAATGTATGCAGAGTGTGCAGTATGCAAGTCTGTCCAGACTCATATGATGTATGTAGTGAAGGAATTGTTTTTTGTGAGTTTCAGAGTGCAATTCACTTATACACCACTGACATAAGTATGGACAGATGTACAGAACATGAGCATTTGTTATGATTACATTACTTATGATCAAAAACTATTGAGTCAACAACTTTGCTAATGCAGCCACACATCAAGCAAGTGCAAAACACAAGACATGGCAAATCAGCTAATATTGCTGACTAGTCCAACAGCAAAAAGGCCACTTTGGCGTCTGTCATGCAGCCTTTTTTTCTTTCACAAAGTTCTTGCCAACTCACCAGTAGCCTGTTGCTCTCTCACTCACTTTCACTGGTTGATTTAGCAGCAGTTAACTTTACTGTCCCTCAGAAAACTCTGCAAATCACAGAGAGTTGCAGGAGGAGCAGCCGGAGGACATCAGAGAGAAAACCAGACAACATTTACTCCATCAAATATGATCCGGTATCACCAATATCAGTGACATAGTTGTTGGTGTGTGACTAAATGCCCTAAAGTGTTATGCACTTGTCACAACCTGACCACCAAAGTCACACAGTGCGAGAACAGGCCTATGGGGCTGCAGTGGGAATGACAGAGGCATCATTCACACTATTGCAAGTCAGTGTATCATCAAAATGATTTTGAAGTGGTTATTTTAAGGAAGAATATTTACATAATGATGCTTTAAGCTATATGCAGTATTTGAGAAACACACCCCTGGTAAGCCATGACATGTAGCAGCGCAGGAAACAAAACTGTACCCTCAGCACTTAAACTCATGCAATGCTAAAATCATACAAAATAGTAAAAAGATTAGCTATAGTATGCATAAAAAGTAATAATGAGTCACAGAGAACAGTGCATGAAAATAAAAGTAGCTCCAGGAAATGTACCTGGCAAAAATATGATGAAAATGTACAATATTCCTTTAATCTGTAAATAATTGAATATGGTAATTTTTAAGTTTCCTGGAGCTTTAAATAGAAAACACAATTGATGTCTCCTCATACCATAGAAATAATGCAAATGCAAATGTGCCTCTCACACACCCGCACATTACTACAGACATTTACTCATTGGAGGCTGTCATATAAATATCTGCAAGTTAAATTATGTTACACATAATTCTTTATGTGGTCAGTGTAAATACCATGCTGTGTACCATCTCTGTCCTTCAGCAATTAAAACTGACATGGAGAGCACACCTTTATGGCAGAGGTGTTGGAGATGTACAGTGAAGAACATAGATCACTTCTTTTTAATAATTCATCTGATGAATAATGGAATATGCATAATCACTTAATAAAGTAGATATTCATGAGCACTTTCGCCTCTGTCTTTCCTGCATGCCACATGACAGTGTGATGTTTTCTTATATCATGGGACAGATTTAAAAGATGGATCATAAAAATGAAGCTCCTACTGAGCTCTTGATGACTGGATTATACTCGCTTCTCCTCTATCTTGTATCCAAACTAATGCACAAACATCGACATTGTGTACTCCCTGCAAGCCTCTGTACCTTTCTTAAATCTGGTTTGACAATATAGACCATCTCCCATGATATGCAAATGTGCTACATGTAGGAGGATTCACTTTGTGAGATTATTGAAATATTTCATGGCCGGCTGGTTTGGTTCGCTGCACATGTAAGCAGCAGAAAATCAGCCACATTTAAATGTGGTTTCAAGGGAACATGAGGCAGAATTATGATGGGCTCATTTCTAAGAAAAGAATTGATATGAGGAAAGCAAACTAAATGCAGCTGTAATAATGCAAAATGTGTCTCTCTATAGTCTGCAAATTAGTCTTCAAAGCAAAAGGTCCAGGTCAGTAATTTATTTTATTACGAACACAACCAAAGGTATTTAACCTATGCATGGTTGCTGTTACATGATTCAAAGATATATTCATAGCAGTTATGAATGATGCATCTTTATCAAAAATGAGAAGGAAAAGAATAATGTAATTTAGAATAAAATCAAACCATAAATCAAATATCCTACATGTGCTTTACATAGAAACAGGTCAGCTTTATTCACAAATCAACATGGATGCACACATGCTTACATCTGAGCCCTGCCTTGTGTAAGTGGCCCCAAAGGGACCTGCAGAGATGTGTGGTGTGTGTCTTTATGTGCACACACATACATGCGTCCATATATGTGCAGGAGGTGGACAAAATATCCCAAACACCGAACAATATACACAGTGTGGTACTACTTGCCTTCAGCGACATTTATGGCAGCTTCAGTCGGAGAACAAAAAGCGGACATACAATTTTGAAGTGTATATGTAGTGAGATATTGGACTATTTGTCACAATGGAAGGCCTCCGGGTTAAAAGCCATGGAGGAGGTGGAAATCTACTGCACACTGGTGATTCGGGAGGCCATATAAGGCTTCAGTAATAACGGGGGTGTTTTCACCTTGGAACATGGGAAAATAATGAGAGCGCCAAACACTTGTGTTTAACAGCTGGCAGCGTACATTGTGGGTTGAAGGTATCTAGTGGCTTTCTTAAAGCCTCTTTGAATGTAGGAAAAATAAGTCATGACTGTCATGTTTTTTTTTTCTACTGCTTATTTTTAAGCTCTTCTTAGTGAGTCGTGTCTCTTTGGCCACTGGCCTTGGTGCAAAAAGCTTCCGAAAGGCAGCTATGTCAAAAATACAACTTCTGAAAAACTCAGATTTTCTACCTTTATTCTGTGAAAGAATCAATACCTTTCCTGTTATGTACTTGTAATTATGTGGGTTATGGTATGCAAGAGTACGCACATCCAAAAAAGTTAAGTAAGCAATGTTTTGATCTGCTGGAGATCTTCATTATCTAATAGGCCTGTATCACAGCAGTTTGTTAAATAGTCACAAAATGTAATTTATGGATTCATCTACATGGGCACATATTGTCAATCTTTTTGGAAAAAGTCAAACATGATGAAGAGCAGGAAAGCCTGCACATGGAGGAGGACAAGGTGGATGTTTATACAGGTGTAGTGCTGCCAGAGTGCACCGGAGCAATGCTCTGCCACCTTTTTTTTTCTCCAAATGAAGCAATAAAATACTTGCAGTTCACATAATCTGTTTTTTAAGCACTTGATGATTGTGCTATCACTGAAATGTATGACCCCAGTCAGACAGAGCAAAGTTTTTGCAATGAGATGCGCCTTTTCCAGCTGTTTTCTATATTGATGAGAAAAGTCTGATGCAGACTCACAGTCCCCAGAGAAAGAGACACAGAGAGAATGAGCGCTCATGTGGACTGACTGTCACAATACTCTCAACATGATAAAAATATTCATAAAGTCAGTCTAACATATGATTGTGTGGTCAGTTATGGGCAATATCACGTAAACTTGCAACCATAGGAGCAGGGGTTACATGACCTAAAACAAGCCACAACTTAAGCGTGTGCATTAGTGCTCATCTGAATCTTCATGTATGCATAAATCATCCACCCACCACCCAGAATGTATTTTCTCTGATTTAGTGACCTGAACCTTTACCTCTACCGGTCCATGTGGATTATATTCCCTTTTAAATTATGTTGAGCTAACCAGGTGATTTCTTTACCTGGTTTTGTATTGATGTGTATATGATGTGTTTTCATTACAATTTACTAATGATTAGAGAGGCTGCTTTCAGTTTTGTCTCCATGCATGCAGCAGTGTCACTGCTGCAAAAATCATGGGACACTTAAGCAGCAAAATTCAAAACTGTAGTTAGAAACTTGACAGGACAGAGAAAACTCTCCAGCGCTGCTGTGCCTAATACGTTAATGCACACACAGCATCCCTCTTACAAGGGAGACACACAGTATTCCCCTCAACCCATCCACTATTAATCAGAATGTTAATTTTTATGACCCAGCCTGTCCGTTCCAATGATTAACCACAGTGGGCGTGGTTAGAACTGTGGTCGTTACATCACTTTTGCATGCATGCGTGCATCATGGGTGTACTCTGGTACCTAAATGGATAGATGTGTGGGGTCAAACACAGGACTTTAACACAAAAGAGCAGGGTTTGGTTCCGGTGTGAGAACAATACTCATTAGTTACTTTTACCCATTGCTAAGTTAACCATGGAATCAGATGAGAATGAGGGTAGATAATACATTAGTTTGAAAATCGTACCGAATGTCACAAAAAAAGAAAATTCATGTCATTTTACATGAATCTTCAACTATTTCACAAACTGCCATGAGACTGTTGTATCAAAATACATGACAAGCATCTTTGATAGACTGAAACATTGCTCAATTAAAATTACTGGAAACTATCAGTATAATGTGCAGATCTTTTGTCTGATTATGGCATACTGTCTCCCTGATCCAAAAATGCTAAATAGGCAGCAAGTACATGGCAGGGGAATCAGTCACAAAACAGTTACTTATCTCAACTTATTTTGAAAACTGAAAGAGGTCCCCTTTTCAAAACTTGCATAAATCACAGCAAGATGGCAGCCATATGCAACCCATCTTATTCATTGGTCTGTGTGAATGTGCATGTGTGTCTGTTTATAACTAGAACAAGCTAAGAGTGTGTGTGCAGCAGTGGGGCCAGGCGGCGCACTCGAAGAGACCGCCTTTGGGAGCTGCAGTCTCCCTGATGGATGGCCTACCCACCGTACAACGTATACCCCCATGTAATACCACCAACCCAGCTGGTTCTCATACATGTTCCACTGGGCTTCTTTGGCACAAAGCACACTCGCAACTCCTAAAGCTGGGACGATACCATAGTTAACTTTGGATATAGATACTATCTTTACTGCTGCAAAGGCAACAGAAGGAAATACAATTCCTGCTGAAATGCACATTTTTGCCCCTAATGAAACCATAAACTTCTGACCCTGGTAAATGAAAGAGACCACAAAGAGAAAAATCCCTATGTTGGAAAGCCTACATAGTGTGATGCTTTTCCCATCTGAACATGGGAAGGCAGAATTCATGCTTGTTGACAGCAGCAGCACATGCTGTGCATACGTGTGTTCTCATCCTAACTGGGACAAAAAGATTTCTATGAATCAGTGACAGCCATACATCCAGCTACCTCTACCCATTTTTATGTTGATACTATAGAACTGTTCCATGCGTGTGGCCCTGAGAAGAAAATAAGCCTATATAATCTTTTGTGTTGAGATTTTCTTCTACTATCAAGAAAAAGTAAACAGGATGGACAAAGATAGAAAAACACATTAAACTACAATCTAACTCAACAACACTTAAACATTTTACACTTTACTAAGGTAGTATTCATTGCATGACTTCTGTATTAGAGGTATTGTCAACTCGTAGACTTGAATTGTTCATTTATGCTGAAACATTGTAAAAACTGGAGAATCTTGTAGTGTTTGGCAGTCACTGCAGGAAGTGATGAGCCATGCAGACTGTAGAGAGGTCTGAGAGTAATTTGTTTGCAGCAAAGAGAAGACCTATTAATTACATAAGTCATTAACATCTTTGAATTTATTCCTGAACTTTTGCACATCCATCTGCTAAAGCATTAAGCATTTAATTATCCTAATTTTACATTTGTGTACAAAATAGCCAATAGTCAACAAACTGCAATTGAAAAAGTTGCATAAAAATGCCTAATTACACTGTGACCTACCTGAATGTGACGCACTCAAGCATCAGAGACAGTGATGTTCTCACAATGTCTTAACTGGCTGTGACTGATGTGCTTCGCCATTTTGAGCTGAAGCTTTGTTAGACGCCCTGTTTCTCTTTATTCCTCTTGCTTGCATTGAAAGCATTATAAGGCCTGACTAAGGTAGCAACTGGATGAAGATCGCCAGGGAGCTGGCTTATCAAGGTACTGACCATCACAAATATCAACCTACTTTCTGCTGACTATATTGTATGTCATTTCCAGTAAGAAAACATCTAAATATTATAATATAAAATGTGTGTTTCCTGATTAATAAGTACAAATGTAGGAACAATATCCATCAACCTTTTGCTTGAGTGGTTACGTCTCCAGTTTGATCTCGAGCACACAGCTGATAGGTGTCGCAGGGTGGGAAATATAACTTATTAAAATGTGTGAACATCTACCAGCACAGACAGATAAATGTTCAAATTATCATTCTCATCATTATTTTGTGTCTGAAATCAATCAGACACTTTCATATTTTACCAGCGTTTGGCTGGTGGTTGGTCCTAGTTTCCCACCCTTGGTGTGTGTTCTACTTACATGACAGAAGTGCTCATGTAATGGATTCAGTCAGATATCATGCAGTAGATGAACGCTTGCATTCAGTTAGAATAGTTCAGTCTCATGAAATCTCATATCTATCTGTCTAATACCATGTCCTGAGATATTCTGAGAAAATCAGAAGAGCACTTGTATGTTTATGGACTGCATTTTCTAGCAACTCATTTTGATAAATATGCTTCATTTCCATTCACAAGTGCAAATTTTTCCTAAAATTTGCATCTCTATTATGTACTTTGTCCTTACTTTTTTATTCTGTATGTTTAATGTTTTTATCTGATTTCACTGATTCATTCTTTTTTAGGTTTAACTTTTAAGAAGACAGTTTCACATGCACACACCATAACTAATTTCACTAGTGCCAGAGCTACACAGAACCATGTTTCACTTGCCAAAGTCTGTGCAACTACAGATAAAAGGAACAAATCACAAATAAGCACATCTTCAAAAATGTCTCTGAAGTCCAATATGACTGGTCAGACTTAGCTGTATATGTGCAGATGCTGTTTGAACTAAATTGGGTTTTAATCTGATTAAATAAGATTTATTTCTATTGCGTTAAGGTACCAACCATAAACGGCACCGTCACCAGTTTGACTCCTGTCTGAGACCTTTATTGCATGCCATTCCCCATCCCTATCCCCTAGTTTCCTCTCGTCCCTCTACTGTTTGCTGGCAAATAAGGCATAAACTCCCTAAGAAATATTGGTAACACTTTAAAGTGCAATTTAGAGTGCAATTCACTATATGAATCAGTTATCAATAAAATGCTGATTGCTGTATGTATATTTGCTAGATCTGTACTTAAATTGAAGAACAGAGGAAGAAAACAACATTGGGGAGCAAGGGAGTAACAGTTGGGCATTTTAGAGGAAAGGAGAAATAAATTATATTCTCAGTACTGGGAAACAAAACTGAAGCATGAGAAAAATGGTGTTAACCCCGATATTCTGCAGAAACTATAAAGATATTATGGTGTACTGTATTTCACAGTTACTGGAAACAGTAGTGGTATAGAATAGTAACAAATGGGGCTTTCAAAGCGCAGAAGTTATTGAAAAACAGAAAACAAATGGGTTAGGTTCCCAAAATGACCACCAATGCTGAGATAGGAAGCTCAAACCTTGGAATAATGAGTAACTTATGAGTCATTTATGGGGCACAGCAATGTTCTTATTGGACATATAACAGGTTAAACACTATCCACTATGCATAGGACAGTTAGGCAACCAACTTGTTGCCTTGCCATGAGAAAAGTACAAAACCATTTTTTATTGTACTGTACTCAATACAGTTATGCATTACTTTACAGATTCTGCAGAATATCATGTTGATTAGCTATGTAACAATGTATTGACTAAACGTCTCAATGCTGTACAACATCTACCATGATATTACATGGATAATTATTCGGGTCTGAGCACTGAGGGTGCAGGAAGAAGGAATTTGATTTGCATGAAATTTTCATGGTGTGGTCTACACTTGATATACCAGAACGTAATGTATAATTAGTGGGTGTTCTTTAGTGCCACAGAGTGGACAGAGGAAGAGACAGTGAACTCCTTTGTGTAGTGTCCAAAACATGAAAATTCAGAGCCAATGTCGATATGTTCCGCAACGAGTACACAGACGCCCCATGGGGGTGAGAGGGGCCTGATCATCACTGCTTGGGTCTTTAATTAGATTTTATTATTTTATATTATTTTATGAAAAAATACTGGTACTTACTGCTGCATTATTTGTTTGTCTTTTTTGTTTGCTGTTTGTATACATATACAATTCCAACATTCATTGCCAAAGACAATTCATGTCAATTTTTTCCAGAAGACATACATCACTGATATTGCATTCTGAGTCATTAAAGAAGGATGGAGCCAACTGCACTCAGTCAGAAACAAAAACAAAATCTGTCACTGACAAACTCACCTTTTATATTTAACTTGCAACAGGGAAGCATGACACAGAGCGTTGGTGAGTTTATAACCACATTTTATGTTCACAGCTCAGCTACTCTTGAAGAATCCACAATTGTCTGCTGAAGAGATCAAGAACAAGCTACAAGAAGGCAAGTGGAATGGCTGAAGATCTGCAGGCTGAAGGTTACTGGTGGCGAATATGCTAATACTGCACTCTCAAAGTGGTTGAAGAGTCTTGAATGCATATAATTCCCTGCTTGTCAAAACAATCATTAAATCATATCTTATGTACTTAAGATTTGAGAAAAATGCTGCCAAATTCAAAGAATAGTAGTTATTTCATGTTTCGTTAAGGTGTTGCGTGATTGTGTTTGTGCTCGTAATGTTGTTGAAATGTTTAAGGGGGCATAGCAGTCCATTCACAGCGGTCAAGGACAGCAGCAGTGATGGAGGTGTACCACAACTCCAAATCGTTATGCTAATCTACTCTCCACTTGGGAGTGTTTATTAAGATGATGAATAAAGCTCTCAGTCTTTCATCCTTGAAACCCTATTTTATGAGTTGCAATGCTATTCCAATAATGTTTTAAAAAAAATATAATTTAGATGCATCATTGACTTTCAAGGAGACAAAGATCAGTGTTTATTATACAAATTTGCCATGGAGAAGCTGGTGTAAAATTCTCACAATCCAAGCTTTACTTACTGCATATGTTACTGAAATTGGAACATTTCAACATATAATTCGAGGCCACGGCTGCTCATCAGATTACATCAAATACTCTGAGTGAGTGGTGCTGTTGCTGTATCATAATGTGTATAACCTTTGTGACAAAGGCCTAATTTATCGCCATTGTAAAAAAATGTTCTGTGCTCATGTTTATAAATGAATAAAAAAAATATGAATATATAACTGTTGATTTACAGGACAGTTGGAGGTGCTCATAATTTACTTGAGTATTTCCATTTTGTCCTACTTGATATCTCCACCTCCTTTCTCAGGAGAGTATTGTACATTTGATTTCACCACATTTCTTTTCCAGCTACAGCTATTTTGCGGATTCCAAAGCATTTAGTTTAAAATATGATGTAATGCTACAGTTAAATTACCCAAGACTAAATAAAGTAGTCAAAATTAGTAACTGCAACAGTAAACAGCAGCATACACTTAAATGCATCAGTAGTAATAATTCCGTAATATTAATATTATATAAAATAACAATGACTGATATTTTAAGCACTGGTGATGATCCTTCTCTGCTTACTTACTTTCAAAGATGAAACATAAGTGAAAGATGGGGGTAAAAGGAAATTATAAAAAACGTTTCAGAGATGTAACCTGTTTAAAACATAAAATATTGAATCTTTTAACACTAGGTCCCACCCAGGCTAGCATTTAGGAATTATGGATAGGGACAAAATTTTCCAAATTGGGTCCCCTCATCCACACTTACTCCAGCAACATCAACACCCACCTACAGTATCTCTAGTCCATGCTCTGTTTTGCATACATGCAGTATGCTCAATATTATGAACAACAAGAAGTCAAGTTCTTCCAGCCATGGCCAAAGTAGCCAAAGTTCCAGAACTTTGGCCATTGCCTCTCTGCTCCATAAATTTAATTTTTCTCCCTGTACCTGGATTTTATTTTTTTGACCCCCTGATCTTTGGTGGGCCATTTTGACCTAGTTAGTCAGTTTGCTTTAAGTTAGCAGCCAAGCAGTGTCAGTGTCAGTGAGTAAACTCTTGTACTTGATCCCATAGACCTTTGCATGGGCCCCCTCTGGGAGGAGGAGAGGAAGAAGTAGAAGAAGAAGAAGAAGGAGAAGAAGAAAGACACACTGCTTAAGAAAACACATGTAAATAAACCAAATGCAAGCAAATTCCCCAATTTGACAAAACATGCATTATAAGCTGCTAACAGAGAAAACACAACCAAACCGAACTGCTTCCAAGGGACACGTTTTTTGTTCCACTAAAAAAAAAAACATGTGTTTCAGTTCCTTTTCCAACACCACTCACAGATAGCTGACTTCAATAACTTCATGAGTCAAAAACCATGGCAACAACAAATGTGTCTGAGCCGTGTTCATCACTTTTTAGTGTCCCCTGGAAACAGGTTCTTTTGTTACCTGTGCTCTGTCTGTGCAAATGCATGCTGATAGAGGCTCGCCCCGACCCTGTTCAGCCTTAGTGACTAAGGATGGCTAAATTTTTTCCCATGATGAACAGTTCTGTATTTCTGTGGTTTAATTTCATGATTTTTTCTTATTAATTCAACCATGAGATGTCAAATTTAATGAATTTAAACATATGTAACATTACAGCTTGCAGCAACATCACAGAGTGTACTTTACAACTACATATGCACAGAAACGTAAAGTGTTGAACTCAATTTAGGACTGTACTGAACACTTTAAAAACATCAAGTCCCATCAATCAGGTGTTTTATTCTGCATGTTTATTCTGATATCCTTAACAACTCCCTTGTGGAATATGGATGTTGTGGAAGTCTTTTTTCAAAGAGGTCACATGCAGATGACTGATCGGTTTCCTAACTAACGAACACTGCATACTGTATCTCTGCTGCCCTTGCTTTAGAATAATTTAATTCCCACAACCTCACTTTGTAGGGAGTGCATTGCTCAACTCTTAAAATATCTAATCAGAGCTTGACAAAGTAGGAGGGGGGGAGAGACTGCAAAAAACGGAATGAAATCTAATTCATTAAAGTCACTGACCCAAATAGAATTAACCAGTGGCCCAGAGTAACCAAGTATGCGTGAACCTTCAAATATTAGCAAGGTGCTCAGTACTCTAAAGGTGGCATAAGGGGACAAGGTTGAAACAGCTCAAGAGTATTCAAGCTCATGAATCAGAATAATGATGGTTTTTATCCTTTAACTTGTCTTTGCAACTTGTAGAACACTGAAAACACTAACAGGCTTAAAAGAAGCGCGGAGATATGGTAAATGATGGGCTGTCAGGGAAGGAAAATTAACCAGACACTAAAAATAAATTCTTGATAAACTGTCAAATGTGATTTATAGCAACATGTGTTAATATGCTTATGTTGAAGCATAGACAGTAAAATAAGTGGACAGCTTCCTGGTCAGAAATGTGAAGCCAATGTGGATGTGCAATAAAACTACATTCATAATGGCTGGGGGTGACTGCACTGGTTTAAAAAAGGAAGTCCGATTGTATGGAGTCTTATGAGAAAAAGACCCTACTTCTCACTTGATTTATGAACTCAGTAAACAGCTTCCTAATGAGTTTATGGTCTTGTTCTTCTATAGGGCATGGTGTTCATTAAGTAAATGCAGGGTATATTTTAGGGCCATGTGATTGACAAGTCATTCTAAGTGAATCGTCCACTGTATACTGCCTGCCCTGGTTGCAGAAAACCAGGATGTTGACCCCCATAATGCCAAACTCAAACTCTGATTCAAAATGAAAGTCTACAAAACAAAGGATGACACCACAGTGGCTATGTCCACTAATTCTGCATAAACCATGAGTAGACCTAATTGCCCATGAAAACATACCTCTGTGTAAAATAAGCAAAAACACAAATAAAGTGATGCACAATCTAAATACACACACAAACACACAAAAAGAGTGCCAAGTACACGTGAATGACAAATGAACTGTAGAACATATTTGAAGTAAGAAGCTGAAATTGCGCTAAAGTACATTAATTTTCATTTAATCAACTCAAAAATGGTCTAAAAACGTATTATTCATTTTCCTGTCATGGTTAAGTCGTTCCCTCATCAAGACTATTCGCTTAAAACACTGCAGCTTGCTTCTCACCATGAAGAAATATGTATTAGATTCAGTATCGTGCTGGAAATACAAACCATTTGTAACTTTTATAATGCTATTATTTTGCATATAATAACATTGTGTATCAGTCTTTCTCACCCCCTTCCCACTGCTCCCTCTGTGTGTTAATTGATGACCTTGGCGTGTCTGTCTTCTTAGCCACTGACTGATCAGCGTAATCGGCGAGATCATTATTAGCGAGATCAGTAGCTCCTCCACTCCTATTCACCACTATTCATCACATCAAGACTTAATTGGATTGCTAATTGATGTGTAGAAACCCATGTAATTGCACTAAAAGGCACTTTCTGCTAGCCTGCCATGCGGGGGTGGGGGGGTGCGCTCAAGCTGTCAGACATACAGTCTATCCAACATGGTCACATGGACAAACATGTGACATGTCTGACCATGTGGAACATGAGAGCAACAAGGTTTACAATGCAATCACAATGTACTACCAAACGGGAGAGGAGAACACTTGAAACACATCAATGTAGACACCCACACTCTTAGAAATAAGGGTCTAAAAGGGTTCTGAGGTTCTACCCAGAACCATTTTCCTCTCAGAATCTGTTTTAAAAGAAAGAGTTCATCAAGGGTTCTTTGTAAGGGTTCAAATAAGAACACTTGGAATATAATAAATATAATAGGATTCTTGGTAGAACTGCCTCGGTTGACTTTTGTTAACAACCTTGGAAGATGTAAAGGTTCTGGATAAAATCCCCAGAGAGGGTTCTGGGTGGAATCATTTCACCACATACAGTAAGATATTCCTGTAGAACCTCTTATAATGGGTTCTGAGTGGAAACTTTCACAGATGGTTCTAGGTAGAACCATCAGAAAGATTTCCAAGTGAAACCTTTATAAAAGGTTCTACCAGGAACCAAAAAGGGTTCTCCTATGGGGAAAAGCCAGTAAACACTTTTGTTTTCTGGTTAGCACTTTTATTTTAAGAGTGAAAACCCTGCATTTGCCAGATGTCAATTTTAAATGACATCAAGTTCTTGGTAGAACTTGGTAGGTTCTGGCTGGAACCATTGCGCCGTAGAAGAGTTCTCTGTAGAAACTCTTGTAGGCCTTTTCCACCAACATGGAGCCAGTCCCATTCTGGTTGAAGTATCTAATTTTGCTCTAATAGAGGGTTCTGGATGGAACTTTTCAGAGGTGGTTGTATAACCCCTTAAGCTGGGTTCTAGGTAGAATCCTGTGAAAATGTTCCAAGTGAAACCTTTATGAAAGGTTCTACCAGGAACCAAAAAGGGTTTCCTTAAGGGGACAAGCCAAAGAACCATATATAGGTCTGCACTGTTATTTCTAAGAGTGCATAAAGACCTTTGGAACAGACACACACACACAGTGGCTGTAGCTGTCTTCTAAATCTAAAAGGGAAAAAATTCCCTGTCCTTTGACACTTGTTAATACCAAAGGGGCTCTGCACTGTAGTCTGTGAGAATTATACCAGCTAACTGATGGCACGCAGTTTAAATTAACATGGTCGATCAACCACGTAATGGACCACAATGAGACGCCATTCAGACTGGAACTAAAGGATCCTTGATGTGGCAGCTAGATAAAACAGAAATCTAATCTCAATTAAGAACAAGTCCTCTTCATTAAAGTCATTACTGTGTTCTCATGGCCCCAGTGGAACCACCACAGACTCTGTGAGCAAAAACCTGACAGTACTCTGTTTTGATGTTTTTCCCTTTCTTTCTTTTTTCCTGCCTGTCCTTACTTCCTTCCTTCTGTCGACTGCAGTTTGTAGCATGTTTGTGCAGCTTACTACAGGGAGTGATTTAGCATTCAATTAATCTGTTTTTACTATTCAATTCCTTTTTCAAACATCTGGATGTTTTTCAGACTTTGCTGTATCCCCTCTGCGACACCTTATATCTCCAGCACGGAGATAGCTGAAATCACCTCTGGTTCAAAGTCTGTTCCAGGTTTTAGAAGTTTTCCAAATGATAGGATGAATAATGCATTCTGTCATATGTTCCCAGTTGGCATTTAAATGTTTATACTTTCTGCATCACCAATGCTCCGTGGGAGGCTGACTTTCTTTTTTTTTTTATCTTATCTCTACATAAAGAGACATGTGACACTATTCTTGCTTAGTGATACATTATGTATGCTTCAGGACAGCATGGGGTGGCATGTTAAAGCCAGGTATTGACAACCAGAAATGTTATGCTTATTAAGATGCAAGGTGACATGTACCTGGCATTTACTAAGCACTTAAACAGTTATTTCCTGCTGTAAGTTCATTCGACTCTCTTTCTTTCTTTCTGGTTTTGATACTGGCCATCATGAGAGCATTATTAGTGTGTGATTAATAATTTCCTTCCTGAACTTGTAGTAAAGTGGTACCATTTGGACTTGTCATAAAGATGTCATTAAATGTTTTAAGGCCAAGTTGATGACAGTACAGTACCAAAGTGTTTCTTTTACAGAGTTAGCTGATGGTCAGACATCAGTTAGCAAGTTTATATGTTGCTAAAGTAGGCTAATAGCTGTCTGTTGTTGCCTGTGGCTGGTGTTAGGTAGTTAGCTCGGTTAGCCGTGGTGCTAGCTGCCTAATTAGCTGCCTCTGCCCTGAGGTGCCAAAAACCAAACCCAGCAAGAAAACTACATTGGTACTTGGTATTTGGTATTTGTTGTCCTAAAAAAACTGGCCACCAACATTCTCGGAGACTGTGTTCAGTCTTGGTCCAGTCGGGGTCTCTGGTTAAGCCAGACTCAGGTTGATGACAAGGACACTGGCATGGTGGAAAAATGACAATCAATAGTGGGCATGTGCAACTCTCAATAGAGATGAGACTGCTGTCATCAGCTAAAGAAAGAATGATGTGTTTAATTCAGAATGTTAGAATTTATTATTATTTATTTATTTACATTTTTTTTTCAGAACACATTTTATTGTCTTCTGGATGCAGTCTGCTTTAAAAAAAAACTTCAAGATAATATCAAAATAATATCAACAATGCATAAACAATCATAAAGACATGTTGATGAGATGTTTTCTTTCTCTCTTACAAACAGTGTTGTATTTAAGCCTCATGTTTGAGTAAATTCCTGTTACACAAAAGACTGTCCTACCTACACAAGAGTACAAAAAATAGTTTTTGTCTGGTAGCATTACTACTGTGGAAACATGAGCGGCAGAGAGCTATAACTAGGGAGAGAGACAGACTCTGACGACCAGACTGCGCAGATGTTACACAAATGTCAACATCAGCTTCCATCTCCAATCTAGCGAAAATCACATCATCAAATATTTGCTGTAGCCGTGGATTTTCCTCTGTGTGTCAGTTCTCACCCAGTCGCTTCTTGTCAGTGTCAGACTTAACAAGGCAGGCAAACTGCGCAGAGCCAGCGGCCTGTCAGGTGCAGCATATCGACACCTCATGGGGCAAAAAAGTCAATCTGTGCTGACAAACGCTCACCACTGCACTGCCAGTCTGGTCGTATACCCCAGGCATGTGAGATGGGAGGCAGGGGAAACTACCAGTCTGCACAAGGAAATTAGAACAAACTGTCAGTCTCACTTTGAAACTGAGTCTGAGTAGGAGTATGAGAAGGTGACCCCTCGCCTGTGCAGTGTGGGCATTTTGTCTTGACTTCTGTCCTTTTTTTTGGGTCACAGAGCAAGGGCGTCTTGCTTTTTGGCTGCGTGATGCCATTCAGAGGGTGTAGGAGGCGATGGATCACTGTCCTTTAGAGCAGACGCCACAAGGGGCACTGCCTCATCAGCTTTGTTCAAGAGTGTCAGGGTAAAAACATCTGTCTATAGTCTTTCTCCTATAGCTTTGTGCAGTGCCACTGTAGTGGGAGCACCATCTGGTGCAGAACTGCCTTTTCGCGCTTCAGCACAGAGGCAGCAGCAGGCCCCTGTTGGGTCTGTTATGTGATCACCATTTCCACCAAATTTGGGGCTGGATTTGATTATGTCATCACACATATAGGCTCAGAAAAACAGTTGGAGTTTTATTCAGGTAACTTCTATTCTGTCTTTGTATGGGTTGCACCCTCCATTTCTCTGAGAGTGTGTGTAGTCCTCCAGCTGCATGCTCAGCTCAGCTCAGTGATTTCAAAGGCAGGCAAGTAAAAAGATGGGCTTTGTGCTCATTTACAGTGCACGCTACTCCCTGATTGGGTGTTGAGTGGACTGATCTTTCTTTAGGTGCTAAGGAAGAGCCTCCTCAGAATAAACCAAAAGCGCAGTCTGTTAGCAGACTACAATTAAATGTTAGTCTCACCACTTCTTGGTTCAACATGTATGATCACCATCCTTGCTATAGCTTTGTTTGCAGTTCAGCAGTATATGCAGCTTTACCCAAACCAGGGGTCTTTTTTTAGGCCATGGACCCCTCTGCTGATACAAAGACAGAGGGGCTGCTGTATTACATATATTGATTGTATATTTTCGGGTCTTTCTTGTGTCTTACTTGTAGCTGCTAAGTCATCAGCAGTTGTAGAGGGGTTAATGTTAGTCATGTTAACCTCGACCTCTGCACTTTCACTGGTGATTTCTGAATAGTCTGATGTATCTTTGCTAATAACATTTTATGGATTTATGTTAATATGTATTTTCAAAAAAATCAAAACTTTATCAAACAGTAATTTGAAGGTCTCCCTGCAGTAACTCTAAGGATGCCCAAGGGGTCGTGGATCGCCTGTTGAAGACCTATGACCTCAACTATATGTCATCTTAACTGTCCAGTAAGTAACCGTCCAATAACTAATTACATTGGGTTAATGGAGGACATGTCTTATGTAGTCTATGTAATCATATAACTTGACTTGAGTCAGACTTAAGTTGCAAATTTGAGGACTTGAAACTCGACTGATAAAAGAGTCGACTTGACTTTTTCTTGGTTCTCACGACTTGAGACTTGACGTGAGACAGGCGGCTTAGAAGGACTTTACTCTTTTAATAAATATTTTTCTTTTTCTATATATTAGGATACAGCAGATCTGCAGAGGTCGACACATGAGGTAGCTTTTACAGTACGTCCATACTACCAGCCACAAAGCATCAGGCTGTAAGTCATTCTCAATGGAAGCCGGCGACATGAAGCCAGAAACTGACATCTAATACGTGCAGCTGTAACCTGTGCAGTGTAACAATAGAAGAAACTTGCCATAAGCCAGTTTCCAATTTTATTTAACCCTGCCTTTTTCTTATTCTGAAAAAAATAGCAGCTTGACAATCCATGCTTGTTGACTCTACACACTGATGCTCTCACTGACATCAAAGAGCACTTATGTAACATTTTACTGGCATCTCCACGACATGTTTGGCCATTTATAATTTGCAGGTACTGTGAACATATACAGTTATGGAGGGGGGTAGTCCAAAAGTAATAAAATTTCCATTTTTAAGGATTATGTTCTCAGTGTCAGTAGTAAGAAGACAACGGTACGCAGCGTCTCAACCTAAGAAAAAAAAAAAAAATCAGTGACGACCTCCACAAGGTCCATCTTTTCTGTCTCAACAAAACCCACAAAGGTACATGAATGCTTCTTTTAATCTAACTTATTGACCTGTTTTCAAGCCAAGGAGAAGTAGCAAGCAGTAAGTTGCCATGATGAATCTTGCTCCCACTGCAACTCTTGTGATCTCACTCTTCATTGTTGTTCATTTTGGAGGCTTGTTATTGATTTCCACAAAATGTCAAATATCAGTAAGATTTATAGAGTGTAAGAAGGCAACAGTTTTTGTTAATGTTTAAAATAACAGATAACTTTTAACTGATTTAAATGTGGAAGCTGGGGGAGATCATCAGAATTTCATACGATTTGACTTGCGACTTGCTTGGCAAAGACCGGATTTGACTTGTTCGCTTCTCACCACAGTATCTTGGAACTTCATGGAGACTTGAAGGTTAAGTCTTGAAACTTGCACATGTGTGACTTACTCCCACCTCTGGAATTTAGACATTAGTCAACAGTTTATAGAAAGGTGTGATGCAAACAACTTTAAACAAGTTGAACTGCCTGCGGACCTTCTTTCCATTGAGGCTTGTGAGCAAAAATGCTCCTCTGCGAATACCAAAACTACAAAAATAAAACCCAGGGTGTGAAGAAATGTATCTTTTCTCTAAGGTGTGATGATGGTGTCCTATCACAACTGTATGATCAGAGCAGATGTGGCGCCTGACAGGAAACATTGAGAGGGAGGTCACCGTTGCCTTGTGGGAGATTGTTACCGAGGAGAAAGGGGTGCTGTGACTTTGCATTCTCGGCTTACATTAGCTTACACCTACGCATGCCATTCACTTAGGGACAAAGCGACGCACACACAGAACATTTACCTCTACACAATGGGACTGCATGTCCCCTCTCTCATCTTGTCCTTCTCTCTTTCCCTCCCTCGCTCTTTTTTCTTCCTGCCACATCCTCTTATTTCCTCTTTTTGCTCAACCTTTGCTATCACTAATGTGACAGTGGCAGACAATAGTTTGTGGTGCATTTACAGGATTCCCACCTACTAATTAGCAAGAGCTCTTTGGGCCTTTGATCCTATGTCCCTCTGTTCTGGATGGCTTCCTGGTCTTTGAAGGTAGCTGTGACGGAAAAGCTGCTTTCAACTACCCAGAATCCTTTGGCTCTGGCTGTGCGACTCAGCTTAGCTCACCACAGGCCTCTTAGGGGAAAGAGCTGCCCCTGCAATCGTACACTGTGCCTGGCACCGGTGACTGAGGGTGTGTGAGCTAGATAGAAGGCAGGGAATGGCACATTTTAAAGGACATGCCGATTACCCAGGGCCCTTCACACAGGGAAGGTGTCGAGGTCAAGTCTCCCGGTTTGATGTGAACATTATACTCTCTTGTAACATACAGGCAATGGGTCTAAGAATCCTTCAGAATGTATTATAGGGTTCATCTTTCCCATACCTCCAATCCCCTGCTCTCTCTCACCCCGTGTCGCCAAGACAAAACCATGAGAGTACTGTGGATTAAACCTGTGATTAATATGTTATGGTATTCTTCAGACAGGGCTTGGGCCTCAGTCAGATTAATCAGCTCATGAGATCAATATAAAGTGGATGAATATTTAATGGATGTGTATTTATTCATTCAGTGTTATAATGAGCTCCACTGCTAACGGTCAACTGTAAGCCATAATGCAAAATATCTGGTAGCTTTTTATTTGAAGAGGTGTGCATAAGCCTGTCTTTACACTCTCATAACCATGATGTGACATCTGTCATTAACATGAAGGAGACTTAAAGAATGTTTATGACTGTCGTCATTAAGTGTCATTTGGCCAATTATGTAATTTTCAATTCAAAGTTGACATTGTTTGAGATTTCTTGACATTAACCAAGACAAAAATGTTTGTTAGGACAACTTGAAATTAACAACAAGACAACATAACCTGTCAGTGTCTTAGTCAAGTGGGCTAACCACTGTCTTCTGTGATGTATAGCTGGCATCAGCTGGTTAGCTCAGTTAGCGAAGGTGTTTGCAAATCTGCAAGCCCTGATAAAGAAAAAGGGAGTTTTTCTTTTAAACACATTATACATGTTAGAACATAGATACTGAACACAAACACTGAAAAAAAACCCTGAAAACTTTGTAGTAATTAGTTCTGGAGACCAGTAAACTGTTTTTCTTGGTTTCTGTGTTCAGAAATGTTTGGGCAGACCTGAAACCTGGCTCGATGATGTGCTGAAGCCATCGTTCCCCAGCACTATAAGCCCCATGAACTGACACACAAACAACACCTCCTCCCCTCCCCTCACCATCCATGATGGTCAGTTATGAATGTACCTCAGCTATTCTCTCAATCCAAATCAGCCCAGCAGTTCACTTTAGCTCCCGTCTTTCCAAAAACCTGCAACAGAAGGCTCAAACATGCCTGGACATGTCCAATAAAGCTGTTAGATGGAGCCTCCTCATTTGGGGTCGTATTCACGTCGTAGTAGTGCTTGACATGGAGACAGCAGAGTGGACATGCCCCCAGTGGTCAGAGCAGAGAAAACTGCTTATTTTCTCATGATTTTGAGACCTAATTTTATATAATGTTTTTTTTAATCTGGATGCTTAACAACACAGGTTTGTCCTGTGGTGTGACAAACCTTTATCATAGTATATTATACCTTTGAAGTTAGATACATATACAGACAGAGTCTTCTGTCTGTACTTTTGCCCGAATTTGTGCATGTTTTCTGAAAACTTGGCCGCACAGACCACCGACATCTACAACGCTGCCTCTGCTTTTGCCTCTTTCTCAAGAGGTACATTATTACAAACTTCTTCCGAGTCACCATGTTTGATGTTGTCACAAACTTTTGGCTCTTCTTCATCTTCTTAGAGGTAACTTTTGACTGTGAGTGCTGCCCTCTAGTGGATGTATTGCTTAACATCCATGCCAACGTAAATGTCTGTCAAGTGGGCTAACAACTGTCTCCTGCTATGTATAGCTGGCTTTAGCTAGTTAGCTCAATTAACTGTGCAGCTAGCTACCTAATCAGCTGACCCAGCCCCGGGGTGCCAGGAGTCCAGCCAGAAAACCATATTAGTGGTTATGTTAGCTACAGACAATTACAGACAGTGATTAGCTTATTTTAGCAACAAGTAAACTAGCTATCTATCTGCTTTCTGTCCATCAGCTAACTCTGTAAGTTAAATCACCTTGGCACTGTACTCTGCTACCAGCCTTATAACATTTAATGACATCTATGAAAAGTCCAAATGGTACCACTTTACTTAAGGTAGAGAAATTATTCACAACACACTTAACCTACTTAACCTAACAGTTGCATGATGGCCAGGGTCAAAACCAGCTACATATGACGAGATAATGTAATGTTGAAACATAAAGCTAAACAATTTCTTTAAGTTTAATAAAGTTGTCATGACAGGACACTGACAGGTTAGAAGTTTGTCTTAGTTAATGCTGAATTGTTATAACAAAACAATCTCAAACAATAAATAACATAACTGACTAAATAATACTTAATGACAGTCATATTGATTCATAAATACACCTTCATGTTCATGATCAGTGCCATGAAATGGCTATGGCAGTGTAATGACACTCTTATACACAGCTGTCATGATATGGTTATGGCAGTGTAATGACAGTCTTATGCACACCCCTTCAAATAAAGTGTTACCTAATATCTTTAGCATAAGTCAAAGTATGTGTGACTGAAACTGGCAGGCAAAACACTTTTGAGCGTGCTCTAAGTCTCCAGCACTGAAAAGCAGGCAGAGGAAAATATTGAAATATTGAATTCAGTCGGCTTCTCTTTCAATATTCCTCTTATCATGCAAGTGCTACACTTCCCCAGGTGCACTGAGTGGCACAATGCGGGATAAAAGGGAATAGAACTTATTATTTTTTCTCTATTTTTCAAAGGCACATTGTAAGCAGCACAAAAGGGGAGAACTGCAGCATTTACAAATCAGTTAAGCCCTGAGGGAAATCTACCGGCGGATGACATTGAAGTTAAAAGTGCACAGCGACTTGGCTACATTGCGCCGCAAATCATACATCTGAACAGCCTTCCTGTGTTCAGCCAAGTAAGTGCCCATACACAAAGCTGGTACAGCAGAAGATGCTGTGGTGGGGCTGTTACTCTGTGATACACATCATCTCTTCATTTGAGGGAGACAGAGACACAGGGAACGCAAACACAGTCTATGCCAGTTTATACAAGTAGCGCATCGATTCTGTCTGTAAGACTGTGTTTTATCCTCCGTCAAAAATACATTTCTGCCCACTAAGCTCTTTTTAAGATGATGGCGCTCACAATAGGGCTTGTGTGTTCTGTCTGCTGCTAAATCAAAGCAGATTAAATTCAATGCTCAAGCTGACAAATGTGAGTTTGTTAATGTGGAGCGCTTACAAACTGACTTGAGCACGTATGCATGGTGGCGTGTACAATGGTAGGCTTGTGCACATGGGCTTTGTTTGTGTTTTGAGAAGTGAATGCAATAGGGCCAAATTTCCATGACAATGGAACATTGTGTTTTGTGCAGAGTTGCAATGTGCAATGCAGTATGACACCAAATCAGTTTTGTCACTGCACTTGTTTTGCTTGATTCAACCATTTTTCTGACTGTCTTTCACCTTGTGGGCTCATGTCCTTTCCTCTTCTCTCAGGACAACTTGCAACAGTTTCCTGTGTAAACATATAATGTTGTTGATTTCATAGTATGATTAAAGGTGAAATATACAACTTACAGCCTCGCTAGATATCAGCAAACAACAATTTGCTATGTAAAGATATAGTGAAATTATGGCATCCTGATCACACTCCCCGTGTTATTACCCAAGCTTCTCTGTTTATCTGTGAAGGTATGCGTATATGCACGAGTCCCACTCTGCCTTCTCCACATCCACTTTAAACAGGTGGTTGAAAATGGATATACACTAAAATATGTTTCTGAAAACATTTCATGTGAGAAATAAGCAATGTGGTAAAATAATATTGATCCATATTTGCTCAAGGCTGTCTTGTTCCACAGTTTCATCTGAGTTTCGGGAGTCTACGATGGAAACCAGAGCCAAAATGGTGGCTGTCTGGTCACAGTATATCTCATATTATAGCTAGAAATAGGTGATACAGCAACAGAATCTAGAGCTGTCTTTGATCAGATGACACTTTTTTCCCACCTTTATTGAGTAAACAAAGCCTGCATTTGCTTTGGTCTGAGATGGTGATAGTCCACTGTGACCTCTAGATGAAGTAAAATCATACACAGCATCTTTAAATTGCATAGTGTGTAACTGCAGTGGGAAACTTTTATGGGCTCCTCATCATCATATGATTGGAATTAAAATATTTGTTCCTTTGACACTTTGTGCTGTTTTTTTTTTCTTTCGGTATTTTAGTTATTGTATCACATGCAGCCACTGGATTGCATAATATCTTACGCTCCTCTTTCCACCCTTGCATACTAAGTCAACTGTAGCAGTAGCCATGGCAATAATGATAGCACATAATTAGGGTCTCATATCCCTTAGCTTCTTCCATAATTGCAGTCTCTAAACCAGAAATCTCCATTTGCATGTTTCTCAATATGAGAGAAACTCATTAATTGTAGACAATAAGGATTAGGAGTATGCAAAGCTTAACTGTAATGTGGGAGCTATAACTGAATAGGCCTTTCTGTTTGCCGTTACCAGAGACATCCTCATCAGCTCCACCTCCTTGCGGTTAATTGTGAGGAAGAATGTCTGTGTGCAGATGCAGATGTAGCTCGGATGTCTCTATCCATAAAGCAGAATGTGTTCAGTGCAGCCTTTTATGCCGTTTATAGTGTTCATTTAAGTTTGATTGTGGAACCTCTTTTGCTTCTTTTTTTTTTAATCTCTCAACCATTACATACGTGTTGTCAATATAAATATAGCATGCAGATGCACAAATTCAATATATTATTCAAACGTGGAGCAGAAAGAAGAAGAAAGAAAAAAGAAGTGTTTCCATTACATTATTTGTGCTTTGTCGCTCTTCTATGCTTGCAAGACCCACAGGACTGTGACGTAGTTTAAGAATATGCATGCGCACACATGTATCACCAGATCAGTTAGGTAGCGGGGGTTGCAGTTCCACAAAGATGAATGTTGCCTGTACCAAGCAGTGTCCCAGTTGAGAAAGCATTTATTATCCTAAGAAAGAAGAAGAAGAATATCTGTTTCAATCTCATTATTTGTGCTTTCCCGAATAAAGTATTCAGATTCGGGTGCATCCGAGTGAAGCAGAGGCTCTGTCTTCCCTCCGTGCTCGCAAGGCCAACGCTACACTGACATAATTTGACAACATGTATGCACACACAGTGTGTAACCAGATCAGTTAGGTGGTGGGGGTTGCAGTTCCACAAAGATGGATGTCGCCTGTACCAAACAGTGTCCCAAAGGAGAAAACATTTATTATCCTGAGTTTTTCTTTCAGATCGTTTCTCAAATTAAATAAGTAGAGTGCTACAATGCTGGCTGTAGAGTAAAATGGGTGAAAGATTAATCAGGGAAAACTCTATTACCACGACAGGAATTAATGTAAGAGGAAGTTGTGGCATGATGAATGGATAAATGAAACATGGACAAAAAAAGGACAAAAGTTGTGTGTGAGAAAAGAAAATGCAGAACTAAGTCTACCATGACAGAACTAGTCAGCAAATCCCAGTGTGAGTGTCCCCAAACTCCCCTGGGAGTTACTCCTTCTTCATTTATTTACAGCTGTCTGCAGGAGTGCGAGCAGATAAACAACTGCAGCTCTCCTGTGAGAGAGAGGCCGGTGCCACAGCCAGGGCCTCACCTAATGATTATGAAATGCATGATCAAATATGGTGTATGGCACTCTATTGCAGGGAAATACACAACACGCACACACAAATGTGCAGAAGGCAAACCTAACTTCTCTCACATCTAGCCCTTAATTTCCACACTGACAAATATGCACACTCAGCCTTCCAGAAAGCCTCCCCCTCTCTACAGATGGAAATAACGCTTTCCTCTCAGAATTATACCAGCAACATCTGTCAGTGGCAAACTAGGTTTTTTGGTGGCCTTCCACCAGGAAATATCTGTACTGGGTAGAAAATGTAATAAACCCAGTGCAAGGTTTGTTTATGTGGGGGATTATAAACACGTTGTTATGAAACCTAACCTACAGCCTGCAAAAAAGCTCATGTTGGTGTATTTACCACAAGGACACAGCAGAAAGCAGCATCTGTATCCTACCTTTTTGCAAGGGTTGAACATGAAAACACTTTTGCAGTTACATTTGAGAGGAATCCTATTGCTCTAACCTTGAAGGTTTCAGCTTTTCTGTGTTCGCATAACCCACAACACCACAGTGCAACCCCGTGCATAGAAACACAAAAGCTTCAAACACATATTTGTTCCATACCCCGGGGCTGCCTGCACTGTTCCTAAACAAATGGCTCTGTTCCCCTACAGACTACACTCCTATTATACGCTGCCAATTCAAGATCTGAAATTGTTATTCTGTGTACCCCAACAACTTGACATGGGGAACATGCACAATATTGGATTATAGTGATAATCTAGAAGCCTGTTTTAGCATGCATTGAGGGATATATTCAAGAGGGGGTCTGTAGATTGTTCAAACAGATGAACTGGCTTGTGTGAATGTGCCTCTGTTCCACTCTTCAAATTTTGCGATAGAAATCAGACAATATGGAAATCATGTTAAATTTGTTCTGTGTGAATCCATGGATGAAAGATTGTGTGCACTGCTAGGGTGCAGTATAGCTGACAGCAGTGGCTATGCAATTAAAAAAATGACACATATGCAGTTATATATGTAGTTATAGATACACTTTTTTTTAGCAGAAAGACATCTGATCATCTCAGGTAGCTCAAAGCAACATATAGAATGACATACTGTATTTATTTATCAGTGGCATTAATTATTCTGACAGTGAGCAGAATATACAATAAGTACAGAACCATTTAGAAAAGGTCAACACAAGCTGGAAGAAAAAGATAATAAATAAAGCCAATAATTCAAGAGATGAATTCACTGAAACAAATTTCTAATTTGTTTCTTGTCCTTCATCCTTATTCTTTTCACAAACTACACATAGGGGAGACCAGGGAGTGTTGTAACACCAGGTTAGTTGTAACACTGTCAGTATGACCAATCAGAAAAGAGTTAAGGTGATGTCATCAGTATTGTACAATTTCCTTCTTGGAGCGCAGAGGAGAAGTAGCATGTCTCTATGAGCAACACTGTTGGATTCTATGACCAAAAAACTGATTTTCAGGTAAGAACCAAGGATGCACCAACACAGATTCCAGTATTGGGCATTGGTCTGATACTGTGTTCATTTACTTGTGCTCATGCTCCTAAAAGTAGAAAAGTATAAGTAGCATGAAAAGTAGCTTCTATCATGTAGCAATTTGATAAAACATTTAAAGAAGCAACACGACCCAGAGTTCAAGGAATTTGCTGACAATTTGCGGGAAACAGCAAAAACAAAGAGTGAGAAACATCTGATGAAAATAAAATATGTTTTAAAGTCATCGTAAGAACTACTCACGTCGTTACTCAGTATCAACAAGTACCCAGATGTAAGTACTTGTACTTGTTCTGAAAAAAGTGGTATTGATGCATGTCTAGTGAAAATGTAAAATTGTTAGAGATTATTTTTTGCCTGGCGTCCAATGTATTGCACATACAGGAGTTTGACTTACACAACCTAAAATCGAAGTTTCTCTAGTTTAATTGTTTTGCATTCTACCTATAAGCCCACGTGCTGAAGCAGGTAAGTAATGACTACTTAGTTATAACAGTTTATTCAGGTGATGAGAATGTTAAGAGCACTTTACAAGCTCTAGGCAAAAAGAAGTGTGGTCTTGTGTATGTTGTCAGTTCTGGGCCCACAAAGCCTGCACCCCAGGGTCAACTACATTTGCCACAATAGACAGTGACTGGACCCTTATGTGACACATGTACATTGAGGAATACAGTCCACACACAGTGTTTTGTCACTATAAATTTCACTTTCACCTTATTCAGAGTAGTAGTAGTTGTGGGATAGGTTGTAACAGTGTAACAGTCTCCTCGTGGGGGTCTTCCACACCGGGAGCGATGTTTGGCCTACCGGTGGGGGTGCTGTCCCGTGGAGGGCACTGGCCCGGGTGGCTGGTGGGCTCCGCACCTTGATGTGGGGCCTCCTGTCTGCCCTGGCCAGAGTGGTCTCTGCAGTGGTGCTCCCAGTGGTCACAGGCCGTGGTCGCTCTCGGTGTGGATGGCCCCCACATGTAGCGTTGACCTCACCTCATGCCTCGGTGCCCAGCCATGTCTCTTAGTGTTGGTCAGTGTGTGTGGGTGTGTGTGTAGGTGTGCGTGTGCCCATGTATGTGTGTGCTTGTGTGTGTGGGTATGTATATATATGCTTTGTGTGTTTTGTGTATTTATGTTAGGGTGGAGGGGTGGGTTTTTGGTCTCGGGATTTTTCTTTGTTGTTTTAGCCTCTGTGAGGCACTTTGTGTTACCATTGAGTATGAAAAGTGCCATATAAATAAATTTGAATTTGAATTTGAAAGTGGAACTCCTTGTATTTGACATTACCCACACGATCTATGATTGTGTAGTAGACGCCCAGGTTTTATTTGTAGTACAAATGTGGGTACCATGTATCAAGCAAGCCCAAGGAGGAGTGTTAAGTGAGAGTGTGACACCAGGAAAATAAAGACATTGACACCATAAATGTTTAGAGTAATGACTCATGGACACCTTATATGATTTATGCTATGGTATGCAGTATAATTTATGCTAATAGGTGGCAATAGTCCAGGTGCACATCACAAGGAGTCAGGTCATACTTGTGTGTGATTCATCAATTTGCCCTTGAATGTCTGCAAATAAAAATCACATATCTGGCCATGTATTTCAGCTTGTGAATGAAGAGTAGATGTAGATTAAATTTGCAGAAAAAGTAAAAGAGATAATTCTCTGGCTACTTATGTATTTTTCTGTCATTTTTAATACATTGTTTCTTGGCCATTAATAGTTTTTGTAGGGCAAAGCATCAATTAAATCACCCAAGCATGACTAAATAACTGATAATCATGTCAATTAGAGAGACAGTGAAAATTATAGCTGTGGGCAATACATTATGTTGAGTTTTTAAGTGCAAAACTCAAGCCCTGTTGTTTGAAGCAGCTTTAATGAGCACAAACTCTTGTGACATCTAAATATCTTATGCCAGTGGTGGACATTATTTTTCATGGGGTGCCATGTGAGAAGTTGATCAGGCTGCCTTGGACCAGACACAAATTTGATATAAGGTCCTAATAATGGGGCGGCACGATGGCGCAGTGGTTAGCACTGCCGCCGCACAGCAAGAAGGTCCGAGCCAGCAGGGCCTTTCTGTGTGGAGTTTGCATGTTCTCCTCGTGTCTGCGTGGGTTCTCTCCGGGTACTCCGGCTTCCTCCCACAGTCCAAAGACATGCAGCAGGTTAATTGGTGACTCTAAATTGCCCGTAGGTGTGAATGTGAGAGTGAGTGGTTGTTTGTCTCTATGTGTCGGCCCTGCGATGACCTGGCGACTTGTCCAGGGTGTACCCCGCCTCTCGCCCAATGTCAGCTGGGATAGGCTCCAGCCACCCGCGACCCTCACGGATAAGCGGTTACAGAAAATGGATGGATGGATGGTCCTAATAATGGTCAAATCTTGAATGAATGTACAAACCCTAATTCCAAGAAAGTTGAGATGTTATGTAAAATGTAAATAAAATTAGAATGCGGTGATTTGCAAAAAACTTTCTGACTTATATTCAGTTGAATAGAGAACAAAGACAATATTTTTTAAATACAGTACCACCTGAGTGGTCAAAGACATAGGCATTATGTTGGCTTTAGGTCTTGCCTTCTCTGGATTCTCTGAATCTTTTAATGATAATATAAATTGTACATGGGGAAATCCCTAAATTCCTGGCAGTTTGTGTCGAGAAACATTGTTCTTAAACATTTGGAGTATTTGTCCACACAGTTGTCCACAAAGTGGTGAACCTCACCCCATCCATGCTCGTGAATGACTGACTACGCTATTCAAGGATGCCCCTTTAATACCCAGTCAGGCCCTTGTCCCAACTTTTTTGAAGCATGTTGCAGGCATCAAATTCAGAATGAGTGTATTTTTACAAAAACCCAATAAAGTTTACCAGTTTGACCATTAAATATCTTTTTGTATTCAATTGAATATAGGTTGAAAAGTAAACCATTGCAATCTACTTTATTTACACTGCGTCCCACCTTTTTGGTATTAGGTTTTGGAGATGGCATTGAGTGAATAAAGTTACAGTTCATTATAAAAGATATTAAAGATATAAATAAAAGATATTAAGTTCATTATCATACCAATGGGCACTGACCCCTTTCAGAATGAAGGCCAGATAACAGTTTAACAGTGACAACAGTGAGAAAAAAATGATACTGACTGTGTTTCTTAGATTTGAACTGTAATATAGTGTCTTGATGGCTTTGTGGGCCACATGGAACCTTTCACTTGGTACAAACCATCCCACAGGTCTGTCTTTGCAGCCACTGCAGAATGGAATTAGAATCACTCTGTGAGCATTAGCACACAGAAATTTGCCACCACTAAAATTATGAGTGTTGCTGATTCATACCTCAGTTTTCCTTTTCTTGAAATACTAATTTATTCTTTACTTCATCTGCATCCATTCTGTGGTAGTTACACAGCGTTGTGGACTCAGGTCAATGGGCTTGTGTTCAGAGCTGAGTTGAGAATTTGATGACTTAGGACTCAACTAGCCAAAATAACAACAGAAAAAAACCCACTTACAAACCAACTTTGACTTTAACACTAATGACTCACAGTGACTTCATTTGGACTTGAGCCTAATGACTTCACTCTCTCCAAGCCAAAGCAGAAGGATCTTGGTTGGCACGAGCAGCACGTTCAGAGAAAGAGCAGATATGGAGGCCCTTTTTAAAATTGTAGACCTGTTTGAACTTGTGATGTGCTTTTAAATGGATGATTGTAACTTTATGGCAGGATTTCTTTTAGCAGTCTAGACACTGTAGATCTGTGGGTCAGAGAGAAGAGGGAGAGGCTTTACAAGGTGTTGAGACGTTGTACTGACACCCTGTGTATCAAGAAATATCACTTAATGGGTATAAAATTGTGGTTATGTTACACTATTTTTATTGAGTCTAATTGGCTTAAATATGTTTTGAAAACAGACTCAACAACAAGAAAATTATTTCACATTTTTTATTTAAAAGACAACAGTATTATGAGTAATTCTTTAGTCTTGGCTTTCCTTATCTCCACTGAGCAAATGTCACCGTATTTTTGGAAGGCCCTTAAGGTCTTGGTGTCACAGTTTGATTCTGAATAGATTTTCATGGAGTGCTCCTCTGTGTTGTTATTAACATATCTCCAGTATTTGAGAACAGCCTTTCTGCTGCAACATAAATGGAAGGGAAAGCCACTGTTATCCAAAACGCTGTTCAGGGAACAGGTCTTTTAAAATAAAACCGACTGTGGATCGAGTTATTTTCTGCACCGAACCAGACTTTGCTAGTAGTTTTGTAAAGTAAGCAGTGTTTGTTGATCATCTGGTTCCATTTATCAGTGCTGGAGTTCGGCACTACACTCCAGTTACGTTAGCAAGTTTCATCTTTATTAGGTACAAAGTATTCCCAAAACCCTTTCATGAAGTATAGGTAGTCTGCCCTTCACTAACTCCCGTCCTCCTTAGTTACTGTTGCTACATCCGTCAAGCTTTCCATTTTCGAACATGTGTAGTTTACAATGATAAGAGTGGCAGATTTAACTTTGAAATTGGCAGTAATTTTTGAAACACTAGGTCTTTGATTCCACTGAGAGGTGAACAAAATCAAACTTCTCTTCCCTAGTTGATGACCATGAATTGTGTCAGCTAAAAGGTTGACTCGCTACTAGATTTCATAAGTGAAGCTAATATGAGCTAATGCTTGAATCAGCGGAGAATCCATCTCATGTGTCCAACTGACATGTTTTAAAGCAAGAGACCTGTAAAAGGCTCTTAAATACGTAAAGTTACTTCACAGCTGTGTACCTCATATAATGTTAAAATCTGAGGCTATAGCTGCATCTCAGCAAACATTGGTTGGCAGTGAAATATGACACATGTATGTGTATGATAGATAACAGAAATACACTCACATTGGAACATTGGAAAAGGAAATGTGGGGATTAGATTAAGAGCAGTGGACCTCGAGACAGTGACCAAGCCAGCTGGATCACAATCATCCCAAGAGGAGAGCCAAGATAAGACCTAAACTAACCCAGCTTAGACCTATAACAGTGAGACAGAGAGAGATGCTCCACTGTCAGCCCACTTTGATTCTGCACCAGTTCACATCTTCCTCCTCAAATCCCTACATAACAAATCCCAATTTAAACCCTGGGTTATTCCCAGGGGCCATGAGTTCGGCAAATGCGGTGGTGTCTGACACAAGTTTGGTCAGAGGTAGTAAGCTGCAGGTAGTAAGCTAGTTAGCCAGACATGCAAATGTTCGAGCAGATAAAGAAAAAGGTTCATCCATTCCTCACATATTTGTTCTTGTGTTATAGGTTTTCGAACAAAACTACAAAAAAATGCCCCTCTCCATAACACCTAATTTATACCAGGCATGGCTGCGCCACGTTATGGCTGCGCTGCAGCACTCGGAGAGATATGCAGCCATTCTAGTCAATGCTCGTGTTTACACCAGATGTGCTGCAGCACGTGTTAGCTGCGTCCCAGAAGCAGCTCGGCGCTCCGCTCCGCAGAGAATACGCAGCAAGTCTATTTTTGACTGATGGAGCATCAGGCTGCGCAGAGGAGATCGAACCAGACAGGAAGTCCCGACACGAAAAGCATAGTGAATCCGGTCATTTTCAAAATAAAACATCTTGTGTCGACGACGGATCGTATTTCACTTCATTCATTCAACATTACGTCATACCTGGCAACAACAGGTATGTTTCATAATATTGAGATGATTATAGAGATGTATTTTTTAATTAAACAAAGCTCCATAACTTTGATCCATGACTTTGAAGACTACAGCACAATAAAGAAGGAAATAACAACATTAAACACAATTAAAACATACAAAAAAGAAACCACATAACTACATAGACTTCTTACCCATGGTAGAAGCACAAAAATCAAGGAAAAATGACTAAAAACTACGAAGTAAACAACAACTGCTCCGCTTCTGAGACGCTCTGATTCTGAAACGCTGCTGGTGTGAATTGAAGTCGTGAGTATGACAGAACAAAACCGTGGTGCAGCCGTGACGCGGCGCAGCTGTGCCTGGTGTAAATTACGGGTTAGAGTATCACTCTTCTTCAAGCTCCATGCACACGACTTACACATATAGAGAAATGCAAAGCTAGACAGGCCTGCGGTGCCAATTTATGGTCGCTAATCTTTGATTGGACACTTGTTGGTTGGAGGAGGGGCTTAGTGAAGAGTCAGTTATTAAGTTTATAATAATTAAGATAAGCTACAATATACACCTCTAGCTATGCACACTATTCATTGTCTGGTTGCTGCGCTTTGCTCCTGTGGTTGAGTTCCATTTTTTTCGTTTTGTCAACTTTTGTTCTAATTTAGAATCATAGAGGATAAGAATCGCGATTCTTATGTGAATTGATTTCACCCCACCACCCCTAGTTCTAACCTGTAACCATATTTGCTTGTCAAAAACAATCAAAACCTCAGGTTGATCCCTGCAAGACTACAAGCTACAAGAATACAGCTACACTGAAAAGGTCCCCTTTGCAAAACCTCAAACAAGGTGGTACAAATCACAGATGACATCTTCTCACAGAGGAATTGTCCAAAGGAATAAGGTGAAGCAGGGTGCAGAGGAATTATCCTCCCTGCACTATTTTTTATGAAGAGGAGATATAAGTGTTGACATGGAAAGAGGAGAGACCTAAGTTGTCTAGTGGTAAGGCTGAAAAAAAAAAAAAAAAAAAAAAAAAACAGTGAAAAATGTGTGCACCCCTGAGAGACAGTGAAGAACGAAAAAGGAGTTTGAAAAAGTAGGGGGAGGAGGAGTAAGAGGACTCAAAGTGAAAAAAAATATTTAAAAAGAAGCCTCCTGTTGGGCCCTTTAAACTCACCTTTGCCATTCTAAGTTTGTTTACCTCAGTGTCTGTGCATGTCAAACTATTCCAGAGCTGCAGGACTAGACAGTTGTGAAGTGAAGCAGTAAAAGAGGGCCTTATTGATCATTCCTGTCTATGCTAGGGGACTACTGAGCTGAAAACATCCAATGTGTAGTGGATGAGTGCATCTTCACTGAGCGGCATAGGTCACATAGCAATAACAGTCCAATTTCTTGTGTTAGAAGCCTGGAAGCTTCCTCATACTATTGTTTTCATAAGTTTGTACCATATTGTGTTTGGATGAAGTGCATAAAACAGAGGTTCATATGAACACCCACATCCATACACTTGCAGTATTGCTGTTTAACACAGTTTTTATTGTTTGTGATTCATAGATTTGCTAAATGCTCAACAATCACTGTAATAATAAACCTTACAAGCTGAATATGAGTATTTGTAGTCACTATGTGTCCACCACCTGCAAGGACACTCTTAGAAATAAGGGTTCCAAAAAGGTTCTTCCTGAGGGACTGAGGTTCTACACAGAACCATTTGTTTAGAAAGAAATGGTTCATCAAGTGACCAAGAGTTCCATTAAGAGCCCTTTTCACCCTTTTTGGAATAAAGAGTTATTCAAGGATTCTTGAAATCCTTGAATAACTCTTTCATTAATGGGTGGTCAAGGGTTCTTTGTACAAAATTATAAAATGGTTCTTGGTGTAACCCCCTGGATGGGTGCTTTATGAAGCCTTTGAAATACAAAAGGGTTCTCGGTGGAACCCACAGGGTGGGTTCTGGATAAAGCCCTTGGAATGTAAAAGTGCTTACAGCAGAACCCCTGGATGAGTTCTAGATAAAACCCTTGGAATATAAAAGGGTTCTCGGTAGAACTCCCTGCGTGGGTTCAAATTGGAATGTGAAAAGGTTTTCAGTAGAACTCCCTGTGTTGGTTCTTGTCAGCACTCTTGACAGATGGAAAAGTTCTAGATCCAGTCTGTTGAACCTCTCATAGGGAATTCTGGCAGGACTTTTCCACCAACATGGAACCGCCCCATTGTACAAAGTTGTACCCAACTTTGAACAGAGCTGAGCATTTCCACCAAGAACATGCTGGTTGCCAGGTGAATCCCAAAAAAAAATAGTAGGTTTTCTTGGGAGCCAAAGTGGATATTTTACAGGTTGTGATGAATGCAACCTGTAAAATGTGCCAGACGTGTGTGGTGGTGCCGCTGTTGATGACATCCTTGATTACAATGGTTCCACTCAAAACTGCTGGAAATGTGAGTTGGTTCACAAAAAAGCACCAAAGTTCCAAGGAACCAGAGCTAATTTGGTGGAAAAGGCCATGGGTGACACCTTCCACAGATCATTTTGGCTATAACCCCTCATGTTGGGATCTAGGTAGAACTCTCTGAAATGGTTCCAAAGGTTCTGCAGGAACCAAAAAAGGGTTCTCCTAGAGGAACAAGCTGAAGGACCCTCTATGGTTCTAGTTAGTACCTCTATTTCTAAGAGTGTGGTGCAGATGCAGCAAGACAGCAACTTGTTTAAATGCATTTGGTTATTGTGTTTCCTGCAGTTATCAAGTCATCCATCATGGTATATGTGTTTATTTCATATATTCAGTCATTGCCTTTACAGGAAACCATAAACTCATGAAAACACCATTGTTACAGAGCAACAAAAAACAGAGAAAAAACATTTTCAGTCTGTTATTATTCAGTCATTGTTTTCAATGAATAATGAAAGACAAGCTTCTATGTCTTCATTTATACAGAAGAAAACAGCTTTATGCGACACACACCATAACATAAAAACTGAATCTCACAGGTTGTGTACCTGGCAGTCATGACAACACTGGATACAATGGCTCTGCCTCAGACCTTGGATAAATACTGCCAGATCAATAATGTGTCTAGTATACACTGACCTCAGGAAGCTGACAAAACTCTCATCTGCGTCCATGGACAGAGCAACAAATAAGAGAAGAAATTCTGAACCATTTTCTAGACTTTTTATTGTTCCTGGCAAGGTTATCATGTAAATATTTACACTTTGAGGGATTTGCTTTTATACATCACAATACCTATAATACACTGAGAGATGCATACATACATTATGCATTACATACACTGTTGGTATTGAAGCTGAAATTGGCATCTGTTAAACAACCAGTAAAACTTGCAAAATGCAAAAGGCCAATTAAAGAGCCAGTGTTTGGTTTGTCCATTCTTGGCTACTGGGAACTGGCTACCAGGTAACCAAAAACTGAAGGAATTAATTGTTTGATCACACAGATTTGATTTTAAATTGTTCATGTGAACAATTTAAGAACTTTTGCGGCATTCATCAATACTTTTGTACTTCCCGTTTGTTCTTAGGCAAGACCTGGCTGCAGCTGACTGCATCCTAGACAGATGAACCTCTCCAGTGATGCTCCAATTTACTCCTCCATGTCCGTTAAAAAGTTTTTGTTTTGTTTTTTGCTCTCCTTCAGTGACATTTCCATTCCTTTCTATTTCTTTTCTTCTTATCTGTTAAATATCAGTGGCTTGTTGCTTTGTGGTTTGCACACGGGACTTCAGTCTGCGGCCATTAAATGTATTTATTGGGTCGTTTCCATATTCTAACTGAAATGTCCTGGCACGCACATCCAATTTAAGATCAAATGGGATTCATCAGCATAAGAACAGACTTGTCAATACACATTTCATGATTCCCACATAGGATTTATTTACTTTGCTCTTACTGTTTTGTTTAAGAACAAACATAAGAGAGGAATAAGAAAACATTCATGCATCATTCTTATTTTCAGGTGATTATACACTAATGAAAACATAATTAACTAAATATATTAAATATTAAATTTATATTATTAAATATATATTAATATCAAATTCAATTTCTGCCACATTTTGCCAATAAATTCCCATAAATCTTGGACCTTTAACATTGAGGAACAGCATCTTCACCTTGAGGTACCCAGAGTGCTGAGCTCTTTTGCTCACACAAAGAGCAAACTCTGCTGACAGTCTTGGACAGAAAAGAGCACGACAGAACAGAAGTCACGACTCAGTACAACTATGAAAACCCTCTTTAATTTACACGGGAGAATACACCATATTAGGCAGAACTGAACATAAAATTAACTCTTGCTTTTAAGTTTTTGGCCATAGACTGTGGAAAAAAATGAATAAAGCACTGATATTTCTGTTACAGAACATTTTGAACCTTAAATTTCACTTGCAGCCATGTTTTGCAGTTAATGGAGCCAGAATATCCCAATTTAAGCTTGGGGTAGGAGCCAACATTATTGAGGAAGCAGCACTCACAACGAATGCGTGAAAAGTCTGATCAGTCTAATTTCCAAAACATATATGTTGTTTAATGTCTTAGATGAAACTGAGAATGAGGTTCATTTTTGTTTTGATGTCCTATACTTTTTACTAAAGTGTTTTGGCTGGATGACTGAGAAAAACTTGAGCTGTGCTTTAGGAAGGGGACATTTTTGTAGTAGACTTTATTTGCAAAGCTTTGGAGAGCAGTCAGGATATTTTGTTTAAGACAGAGCTGTAAAATAGCTTGTAATTTGGTAATGAAAGGAAATGTAATGAAATGTTTGAACACTACAACTGTTCTTTGGTGTCTTGTAAACTCATGAGGGTTGGGCACTTTGTGTATGCCTTTAAAAAGCATTTTATACATTTTTTTTTGATAAGTTGCTGACAGAATTTCAAAACAAACCCATTGCAATAACTGCTGATAAGCCCTTCTAGCTAATGTGTCAACTCTAATGTGCGTGTTTATTTGTAACCTCAAACATTCAAACTAAGATTACAGATGATTGGGAGAGGAGAGGGGCAGTATACTCAGTGTTGGGAAAGTTACTCAGGAAGTGTAATAAGTTACTTTATACTCCCTTAAAAAGTAATACTTTACTTACCAGTTTGTATCAAAAGTAATTAGTTATTTTACTCATTATATTCATATATTACTTTTGTACCTATATTGCTTTTATGGTTAAGCTGTCCAGATGTTGGTTGCGGTGGTAACAAAATTGACCCCTCTGTCCTTCAAATTAGATTCCATCACTGCATAAACTTTCAAGGAGCCAAAAAATAAATAAAAATAAATAAATAAAACTCAAAATAATGACAACACTTCCACCAGTGGAAAGTATGCCTCTCTCCCTTTCTGTCATCCTCCATCCTTCATTTAGCTTTCTGGCTAGCAGCTGACCTGCCTGATGTACACATCATAAGACTGTCTACCTAGGTCAAAAAATAACTCAGAGTAATTTAATTACTTGTATAATTATTGTAATGTTGTTGTATTGGGTAAAATAATAACAATACAGTAATAATGACTGATCATACTGCAGTAACTGCTTATTATAGCTATTATTATGTATTTTTTGAATCCGAAGTATACACATATCAATTATTAGGGCCATTTTGTGGAACTGACTAGAGGAAGAAATCAGTAAAAACAGTAAAAATATTAGACAGTTTCAGCATTTTTATTTTCTTGGTTTTTCACATTTTTGATTTGGGAGTGTTGCTGATGAGGTATGAAGAGGATGAACATAGTAGTTTAGTTGTGAGAATGGATGCCGGGGTGGAGAGGGGGTTTAGTGTTTGCCTTGATTGAAGCCATGCAGCACTTTATACATACAGCACTTTATATTCAGCCTTTAATATTTAGGATTTAATTTTCAACTGACACAGGTCATCTTTTTAATTTAACTTTTAATGCCTCGTAGACAACACTTTGCATGTTTTTGAAATTGTTTTTATGGTGCCCTTTTATGGGTATTTGATGTTTTCATTTTTACTGTATTGCATCCTTATGTCATGCCCCAGTGAACAAAAAATTATTCATCCAAGGCCACTGAACTTGCTGTGCTTTACCCAGTTATCAGATATTTGCTACTGATTCCAGTATAAATTTAAAGCCACAACAAGAAATGTTCATATTTTGCTGATTTTGGAGGCTCCTGTGGGCAAAAGCAGTGGTGTTTCCACCATAATAACCACAAAATATAACATCAAATATAAATTTAGCTGAATAAAAATGTTCCTGTTTTTTTCAACTGGCTAATGTACTACTCACTGTGACTTCGGCTGGGAAAATGTAAACACATGCTCATTTCATCCAATTTTAATGTGTACCTGGTTGCAGGCATTAAAAATAACTATATAGAAACAGCAGATTCTGTCATGGATCATCTTGCTTCCTTACTTAGGTCATACAGAGGCATCTGTTTTAAACTGAGACTGTTTCATAACCCATTAAAAACTCCTTATAATAGCTATAAAAGTCCAGCTCCTGCCTGGAATTCTTATTTGAAGTGTGTTTAGATCTCTGCATAGCTGTGCACTGACAGCAGCTACACAGACAGTGGGTAAAGTGTATCAAGGACTGAGAGATATTATCAGTTTCAGTATTTGACAGCATCAAACTCAATAACTGCAGTGATCAAACCACATGTCCCAGCCACTAAATTTACACATTGTGACACCAGTGGGCACTGGGCACTTCTTTGTGGCAGAGCTTATTAGAGGGTTTATTAGATCTGAGGCTCACAGAATCAGTGACATCGTTTAAATCAGTTTTCCTATCTTTTTTAAAAAAAGAAGTATTTTTTCATTAATACTAGCATGCCGTTTTATTTTCAACAGGTCCTACCTGTTTTATTATCATTTTTGTTTTTATCTTATTATTGTTTTTATCTTATATCATTTTTGTGATATTGTAATCGGCTGATTTTATTTGCCTTATTAGAGCCCTAAAATGTTTTAATCCTGATTCAACCATGTGAAGCACTTTATAACTTTGATTTGAAAAGTGCTAACAGTGGGATGTGAGTGAGTCCAGTGATGCCTCCCACAAAAGGGAGTTATGGAAGGGGGTGTGGCTAAAGTGTAGGGGGGCGGAGAATGAGTCACTAATGAATAAGAAACTCTGCTGAGTGCAATGATGCCCTTCACAAGTGTCTGTGACAAAAGGTGCATGAGTTAGGCCATGTTACGCAACTACATTTAAAAGTTATGCGCCTTTTTGTCATAGGCCACTCCCAAGGCCACACTTCTTTTGCATGAACAGTTAATCAGCTCTCCTTTGGCTCATGATCAACCTTTCCACTGAGGCTGCATTAACACTACAACATTTTCATTTTAAAATGCATGCATTTCCACCTACAGTCCACTCTACCCCATTGTTTTACAACACCTAAAATGGATACTATTGGAAAAGCTGCTGGCCCCATTTTAAAATCAAAACTCCACGGCTGTGTTTCAGTGTGCACGGCAGATACAGAGGCTTTTAAAAACAACACATACACTTCCTGATTGGGTCTTTCAGTCCTTACGTGTTCGTCACACCATGATCCTTACAGACCCTGTGAAGCTGGCTTAAATCTTGTGCAAGTCTATGAATCCATCTGGAAGTTATGCGCCTCTTTGCGATAGGCCACTCCCATTACCACGGCCTCTTTTACCCACTTGGCATGAACACAAACATAAACCTTCACACTTGAGCTCCATGCCAAATTTCAGCCTCCCGAGGTGATTACTGTGGCTGCTGAAATGTGCAGTTACTCCCTCCTGGAGTCATATTTTCTTGGGTCCTTGATTGGGTTGGTAGCAGATATTGAGCACAGAATGGCACAGCTAGCTGTACTTGGGCTTTTGACTACAGTCGCCACCTGGGACATAGAGAGTTGACCTCGACCTTCACAATGAGCCATTTTAGAGTTATTTTGTATTGTGCTATGCTGAGAGAGACATCTCCGGGAGAGCACATCACCTGCCTGCCACAGCATTTATAAATTTGCCCCACTGCTTTTGAGACTTTTGAGCATCCTGGTTTCTGCAAGATATTTACAAGCTTAGCCACAGTTTACACAATTTTATGCTTTTAAATTATTCAAAATTCTCTCAAACCTGCATTGTGATATGAATATTTTCATTTTCACTCTGAAGCTAGACAGTAATAAATGATGCTGTAATTGCATTTTGCGCGAGTCAGCATTGCCAGCACTTGATGCCAGTAGAGCCGTGTTCAACAGATTGGATGAACAGGCTGATTCGAGTAACTTTGGAAGCTTCGCCTCCATCTCACATACTTATGAAATATTTCAAAAATGTCACTTGCTTAAAGTGAAACATTTCTAACAAAAAGATACATAGTTAAAAACCGCTACAGCAGGTGCTGTCTGGCATTTCAAAGTCTTTTCATCTCACAGTACAGCTTCTTAACAATGTAGACTATCCTATCATGTAAACATTCAAACAGCTTTGAATGAGTTTTACAATGTGGAATTTTTTATTTCAATTCATTTTATTTTATTGGTATTCAGCTAAGCCTGGTCCAACATTATTTTTGATGAGTGGTGGACACCTTAGTTGCTTTTCTGGCTGGACGAGTGGACTGTTTTGCTGTTCTGTTATCAGGTGTCCACAGCTTACTCATAGGCTGACTGCCATATACTCACAAGTTTTATTGATGGCCACAGAAACACCTTTTTCTGTCAACAGTGTGTCGAAAAGACAGCCAGATTTAATGACATGTGCAGCCCTTCAAGTGACCAGAATGCCTGGAGCTGCAGAAAAAGCAAACAGTACCCTAATCAGATTAAACATAATCTTTTAATTTATTTTTAAAGGCAGATGCAATTTTGTGCAAGTGAGAAAAATTGATCCTGAAGGCATTGTGATTGCTATCTTTTTTTTTTTTTTAGCTTCTAAGCTGGAAGCTTATATTGCTATTGATTCCCTTTTTTTTTTAGCATCGTGAAACTTGACTTGAGTTTCTTTCCATGATTCCATTTCCCTCTTGTCTTATTTGCGTAATGCCTGCTTGCATGACACAATTGACTTCACAATTTCTATTGATCCAACTGTATCTTGTCCTACCAAATTGAGAAACGAATGCATTTGAAATACAGTGAGTTACATTGTAAAGGTGTGCTTATTTAGAATATTTGATCAAAAAGAAAAAGGTTGTATTTTACAATACTAAATCACATTACAATAAATCTGCGCATTCATGCATATACAAAATACCCCTGTTGCTCTATAATTTTGGCCCTTACTTGGTAGATCTGGTTCACAGTATTTTTTTAAATGGGAAAGTAAGTGATTTCACTTCAGTTTACAGTACAGTTCAGTTGTAAAGTGTCCCAAAGTACCCTCTAATAAAGTTTAATAAGGGTCAAACAGTTGGAAATAATACACCTTAGTTGACAGTGAAGTTCTTTCATAAAATGTCCCTAATTATCCTCTAATAAGTCTAATAAGGGTCCAATAAAGACCATATTATTTCTAGTTTATGTCTAATTTGATACAAAGTATGACTTTTTACATTTTATTAGTGTATCATTAGGTGACCTAATTAGGGTCTAGTTGGGTTTGTTTACTGCCTATTAAAAAACATACAGTAATAGTACATATTAAACTGCAGCTTTTGTAAGTCCTATTAGTGAACTGTAAAATAAAGTGCCACCAAGAAAAATGAAGAGTTATTTATTTCAAAGCCAAGTCAAATTTCAATAAAGCACACTTTACTGAAGTCTCTCTTTTATTGCTAATGATTTTGCAAACAGAACCAATATATCATCTACCAGACTTATTTTGACCAGATACTCAGGCTCCTTTCTGAATGCTGTGGGACTGGCAAAAGCTTCCAATTCACTGACCTCCCTGCTATCTCTGCCGCCCACACTTCTTCTGTCTGGAGAGTATTTTCGCAATGGAAGATGACCGCATTGGCTCTGAAAGAGGACATGGTGTTATTAGGAGTGGTAATACAACACTCTTGACATGCACATAATTGTCTTTGGCATAATGTGAAATCATCACAACCCAATGTCAGGGGTTCTCATTTCCGGCAAATCGAAAGTTGGGTTCAATTAGAAAAAGTAAAACTTTGATTAATTACAGTCTGTTAATATGGTTGGAGGGGGTGAAGTGGAGTAGTCGGCAGCTCTTGCCGCGGCCATCAATTTGCCTTCAAATGGAAGTTTTAAATTCAAAGCTTTTTTTTTTTTCACTCCATGTCCTCGTCAGCGAAGGAATGTGTCTCCTCGTGCAGGGGAGTGTGTGATATTACTCTGTCACTCTAAGCTCCGGTTATCATTTCCTCTGAAGTGTCTGCACTGGAAGACCATAATGGCCCTTGTCTCCACTCCTCAGCCTCCGATCCGCCTGATTATGTCCTCCTTCTCACCAGACAAATGCCAATCTGCTTTTTTTTCCTGGCTCACAATTAACAAAATGCCCTTATTTGAACGGGAGGGCATCTCAGCCTAGTGGTGAATACCGAGATCACTCCGTCATAAAGCGAATGTCACTCCGCAATTGAGTCTCAATCCGTTTCTGCTGGGAAGGGCAGACAGGCTTATTCTGATGGGAGGGACTTCTCTTTAGGGCAAATACTGTTAGCTTCACCATTGATAATCTTAACAGCTTGAGCCAAGTTTAAATGGCCCATAAAATGTACTCACTAATTGATGCAGTGTAAAGGGCATACAGCACTGGCAGGGAATCAGAGACACTCAGAATGGGCTGGTCTCATTTACACAACCATATTTAGGGAGAGGGTGGCAAAGACTATGATTTTACACCATTAAATGTTATACAGTGGGATTCTTAACTTACAAGAGTAATTAATTTATCATACAATAAATGCTTCCCTGAGTGTATGTACCCAGAGGTTATATTGTTTTGCCAGATTATATTGTAGTACTAAATGCAGCACATAAAATGCAGTTTAACATCAAATTAACAAACCCAAGTGCATTGCCTTCACAGTGTTTTGAAACAACTAGCTGATGGTGATCCCCAGCTTATGTATTTGATAGCCCACTGCCGTCAAACATCCCTAAGTGTAGTGTGGGTTCACTTCTCTGATGGTGAAAGGCCCAAAAACCCTCATGCCAGGGACTCTTGACCTTTTGTAACTGAAGGCCCTTTTTCAAAGTGGTAGAAAATGCCCAAGGTACATCTTCCTAAATAAATTTTAAAAAAAGAAAGGGAAAAAAAAGTGACAAATAAACTGGGCAGCAGTGGCTGTCTGAAGGGCAGGGGTGAAAAAACAAGAAGGCCACCAGCATGTTGACAGTCATGATGCACTATAATCATGTTTTGTCCACTGGAAGGGCATTCCTGAAGGAACTTTTTCATGTTTTGTCCACTGAAAAGGCAGCCTAGAGGGCACTTTTGTTATCGTTTGTGCTAGATGGACCCAAATACATGACACAGATGAGACACAACTCAGGGGCGGTGAATATTAATGGATGTTCATTGCGGGGTGGAGGGGGAATGGAGGTGGCAGGAGTGAACGGGCTGAGGCAGAGGGCAGTGAAGAATGTTTGGATTGTCAGAGCTGGGGACGGCAGAGGGATAAGCTGGGCACAAGCAGGGAGGAGTGCGGACACGGAGGTGAGCGTGGTCACATAGCAGACTGAATGAACAGCCACCGGAAGTGTGGAAACCAGGGTTGATAAAGTGGAGGACTGACGAGGTGCAGGTGAGCTGACTGGGAATGATGATGAGATGATTCCTGCCAGGTGAGGATGGAGCAGAGCTGGGGAGGAGCCAGTAGACTGGAGAAGGAACACCACACCCACAAGACAAAGACACTCAAAGACAGACAGGAGACACAGGGGGAGAGGGAAAACAGAGGAAAACACTGGGAGATTGCAGGAAGCACTACTATGGCCATGACAAATTTATCATCTTTGTCCACTCAAAGGGCACCCTAGCGGGCACTTTAGTTTGTTTTCTTTACTGGAAGGGCATTTTTATGGGCACTTGTTCATGATTTGTCCACTGGAAGGGCACTCTAGAGGGTTCTATATCATGTTTGGCCAACAGTAATGACACTTTTGTCTTTACCTGATAATGTTTGGTAACTGGTGAGGTAATATTCAAATGTAACTGGTCAATGATATTATACATTTTTTTTTTTTTTTGGAAAAAAAGTGATTTCATGAGCACATTTAGATATCTAGAAAATATTTTCTGTCCAGGTCTTACTAAATTAAGAAATACAGCAATAGTTTTAGGGTACTTGGTAACACTGCCCTGAATCAGGTGTTATTGCATTAAACATGGCTTAAAATATGACTTACACATATGGGCTGTGCAGTACTAGTAAACAGACCACATGATAGACCACAGTATAGTAAGTTGCACACAATGCATGTCACGTCTTTCCACAGTATTATGTAAATGCATGAAAAACAACAATAGGCAGCTCCAACATCTTTGATGAATTCAGGCAGCTTGTAAACACTGACACCAACAGCAAGGCAAAATCAGACATCAGAGAATAAATACATACGAGTACTTTAAACAAACCGCAGTTTACCATTTGCTTTTAAGTTAATATAAGGGCCATTGCTTTCTCCTCCTCCTCGCTGCCTTTCTCTCCCAAGAGTTTTTTTTTAATACGTAGGATAAAAGTGAAAATTACCACCCCCACCCTTCCTTTCACAATATTTCCACACTATCACTCTAGAAATTACTTTAGGTAGTCAAGTATGAATTAAAGAAATGGCAACACAAATACTGTCCTGCCATTTGCCAACACACATCCATATCTAGTACACAAACTCAAAAAGTGAGGTCATATTTTAATGGTGTTGCAAAGACTGGTATGGCATCTTGTTATTTTCCTGACCTTAAAATGTACTTTGCCTTTTGTGTGGTATTTTCATGCTGAGCGCAGCATTCATTGTGCTATGGTGGAAGGAGAGGAACAAGAGGATTGGAGTTGCATGCTAAAAAGATAACACAAACCAAGGTGTTGGTGTTTTGGTGAAAACTAGGTTTGACAGTGGATTTTGACCAGCAAAAACCAGGGGCCAAATGTAACTACTGAAATAAATATTATTACACAAGTTAAATGTATTGCATAGAATGAGTCACTACTAATTTCCTGATGGAAATTTAAAGGGATAGTTCGGATTATTTGATGTGGGGCTGTATGAGGTACTTATCAATAGTCAGCATATTAACAATGGTAGATGCTGGTTGACACATCATGAAGCAATAAACTGCTGTGGACAGAGTCAGCAACAAAATGTATGTTAACCCCTTAAAAAGGTCCAACTAAAAAAAAATGTATCAGTTTAAAGGAGCAATATGTAACAATTGCATTTCCAAAAACAAGTACAGCAGTCCAAACAGTAAGTTGAAGCCATAGATGGTATATTAAATACGCTGAAATCCTATTTAATATAAGATCTACATCCCACCTCCTCCCCCGACTCAATGAAGCTCAAGCAAGCTGAGGGAACACTGCAGGAGAACAAGGTAAACATAATATTACAATTTGACAAAAATCAAGCAATGTTGCTGTCCTACGCTGTAAGTTTATCAACCTGTCATTTGTCTTTCGGTGTAAAGTTAGGCCTGTTATCCTGAAAACAAGAGCACACTGCTCTGAAAATACACACACTGGAGTTGGAGTTCAGTAACTGGCTGCTCTTTGTCTGCCAGACCCCATTAACATTTTGCTCAGTTTAACTGTCATAAACATCTACGCCTTCTAAAAGATTTTTAATGATTTCTTACGACTCATAAACAAACAGTAACTAATTTCAGCATAAATTTGAACTCTAATTTACGTAAAGTAAAAAGACGATCCGCACCGGAAATTTCAAAGGACATACTGGCTATCATGCTTCTTGTCAGAGAAGTGAGAATTATCAACTTAGCATGTTTCCTTGATCTCTGATGACATATCATGGTCATTTTATGATTTATTGCAGTAAATGTATTTCCTTTGTTAGTTTGGTTAGTTTGAAGAGAGTAATATTTGGCTACGATAGTGGTGGTTTCATGTCAGAAAGGCTGTTTGATGGCACAGTAAAGCTGTGAAAGTATTCTAAATTTTGCGAGCACATGAACAGACATTGGTCTTTTTAGTGGTTGAAAGACCTTTTGTTTTTGACCCTGTCCACAGCAGTACATTGACTTAGCTTGTGTCCCTCTCTGCTTCTCCAATCTAGGGACATGCTGACAGCCACCTACTGTGGGTAACACACTGACTATCGAAAAGTACCTCATACAGCCCCACATCAAATAATCCAGACTATCCCTTTAATAAAGCCAAAAGTCACTCCTTTCCGTGTAACATGAGATAATTTAGTGTATATGTCCTTTCTGTTCTTGCCACAGGACTACACACAACTATGACATGGGTTCCCTCTGTGAAGTAAATTAAAACGTATTTTCCATTAACCTGTTGCTTCTGTGCTTAATAACAGCAGATAATAACATAAAGATAATAATAAGCTAATTATAAAACTGTTCCAGTATTGTAGGCATGTTTAGAGGGTCATGACTGCAATCTATCAATCACTGAAAACAGAGGCTCATTAATTGTCTCAATTGACTAGTACTGAGGTAACCTTGTAGCTATAATGAGATGTGGTACCCAGCAAAGACTCTTTTATGTCAGGATATTTTAAGTTTTCTTCAGAAGTACATTTTGCGAACATTTTTCTCCAGGGTCTGGAGTCCAGGGGGATTTCAGCGACCGAGTTTCCTTTGTCAAAACTTTACTGTTATATCTGAACTACTTTATGAGTTCTTTGACCATTAGAAATTTTCAATTATGTTGTACCAACATTTAAAACTGTGGAAAAGGAAGGTTGAAGTTCATTTTCTCATTTTCATGTGTATTACTTCAGTAAATTTTTCAAGTAGACATTTTGCCATTGTGACTCAGAAAATTCAATCAAGTAAACTTCAAATGAGTTTGACCAACCTATCGTGTGTCTTGTGATGCAAAGTGTCAAGGGCCCGAGAATGAATAAATGATATTCTCTTTCACCTGCTTTCTGGCATATAACATATTCGACAACAATATTAATTGGAATGAACCTCTGAATGTATTTCATAGACTTCCTGGTTCCCAGTGAGAAATGGTTTTACGGAGACACAAAGGCAAGGGTGCATCATTTACAAGTGAAAAATGTAAACAGCTCACTTTCATCTCAGTTTGAATTATGTGCTGGACCACACAAAAACTGCTGTCGAGATGAGATTTCTTCCGTGGCTACAATACCACAAATTGAGCTCGTTTCAGTTGATTCAGGCAGGCTATTGAAGGTCATCACTCCTCATTTCCATTTTGATTCAAATACAAAAAAAAAAAAAAAAAGACACTCATCCCGCTATTGAGCTCTTCATAGTGAAATCCATTTCTAATAGCTGCTTGGTTCAATAGATTTTGTCTTGGGTGACAATAATAATAAAAACAAGACAATGTCTCACAGGAGTTGTTTTTTGGAGTTACCCCAGCACAGGTAGAAACATTGCAATTCTGAGCCAGCGCGCATGAATCATTACTTGCTAGGTTTTTGAAACACTCATTACACACACACACACACACACGCAACTTGTTTCCTCTGCACGCATGCCAAGCCGCAGATCATGCCAAGCTGCTGTCATGCCATGACACTACCACTGTGGCTTGATAGGTTAGCCAAATAACAAATGAGAAAATGCCACTGTGCTCATGGACAAGCGTGCAAATTAGTTTGGTTCCTAAACAATTAGAATTTCATGTTTGCCAGCCAAATACAGCGTGTTGTTCCAAATGGATCATGTTTGGATAAACATTCATTTGGTCTCTGTATGAAGATAGCATTTGGCATTGTTGCTTGTTATGTATCCAATTCTCTATATGTACTGGGAACAAAATAAATGAGAATAAATGTAGCTGTTGTATGCATGATCAGTGATCTACATCCCAGAAGAAGTTCAGCTTTCTCCCTGGTGGGTTCCCCAGTAAAGCTGTGCAGGATTTTAATTTAAACTTTTCATTTCATAGAAGTTATAATGATTAGAATTTATGAATATGGTCATTTTTCTTACATGTCTTTTCTCTGTGATCTGTGGTGTAGACAGTACTGTTCAGTAAATCTTCATCTGGGTAATCAGTTTGAATGCTGCTGGAACCATGTTAAGCTTTCATGCTTATCTTAAGACAATTATACAATATATCATTTTCATTATTATGTTTCTTATGCTGCTTTGCTTTGTATGGCATGCAGTTATTTCAGCTGCATGGCATACTAAAGCTGCACTAATCAATATCTTTATATTAACAATGGCTCAAATGACAGTGTGTGTTGCCCATACTGATGAACACACATTGATTCAAAACCTGACTCTCAGGTCTGCCTTTTTTTTGTTATCATGTTGTTGTGTTTTTCTGACTGACAAACTCTGCTCTTATCAACCCCTGTATGGAGCAAAAACTGTCTAATAAACTCACTGTAACCCACATACTCAGGACTAAATTGCAGACAGACAAAGTGAGCAATTAGTGAACATAGCAGAACATCTAGCAGGTTAACAGCCAGATATTTTTCTCTGAATGCTTATGTCTCCTGGATGTGTAAATGTACTGTTTTTTGTGATCATGTCAGCCATAACAATTTTGTAACATTAATAGAAGAGTGCATGCCCGTATGTTCCAGTGAGGTTGTTTCTATTTAAGATTAATGTTTTGGTATAGAACCGATTAGATCACCGCCAGTAATTAAATTTAATTCCACTAAGTAACCACAATCATGTTGAAATACTCATGTTTATAGCAAACTTAATTTCATGAAAAATGTTTCAGGGTGGTACGGTGGTGCAGTGGTCGTGCAGCACTGTTGTCTCACAGCAAAAAAGTCCTGAGTTAGAATCCCCCATCTGGCTGGGGGGCTAGGGAGTGTGCGGCTGGGTCAGGGCCTTTCTGTGCAGAGTTTTCATGTTCTCCTCGTGTCCATGTGGGTTCTCTCCGGGTACTCCAGCTTCCTCCCACAGTCCAAAGACACTCAGTATAATAGGTTAATAGATAACTCTAAATTGCCCTTAGGTGTGAACGTGTCTGTCTCTATATGTCAGCCCTGTGATGAACTGGCAACTTGTCCAGGGTGTACCCCACCTCCCGCCCAATGTCAGCTGGAATAGGCTCCAGCCCCTCTGCGAGCCATCAGGACAATTTATGGATGGATGGAATTAAGCGAGTTACAGTCAATTTCTTAGTGCCGTCTGCATGTCTCACTATAGATTGTATTTTATTGCCAACAGCCCTCACCAATATGATGACCAAAACATAGCAGCGCCCTTACAGTTAAGCTGGCAGTGAAGCTAACAAAACAGGGATTTATTCATCTTGTATTGTGCCTATTTTTGTGCATCAGACTAGGTAAGCACTGTTTTTAGCCAAGCAGTTTTTAAAGACTTCTGGCCCCTGCTGGCTGGAGGAGTGAGGAGTCAACAGTTGGTGTAAAACAGTGCAATCAGTAAAATATGTGTTTCACGGTTTTTCAAATATTGTGTATCACCATCACCTGCGAGAGGTCCACAAGCGTACAGTCATACAGTCTATGGTCCGACCATGGCTCTGAAATATCAGTGGCCTGACTCTGCGGTGTATTGATAAGTCTGTGGAACTGTCAATGAAATGTCAGCTTGTGTATTTTCAGCCTGGTCTACCACTCCCGACAGGCCAATAAATAGATTAATTAATTTAGAAGAATCAATAAATGCAACTTTAATAAAGGTAAAGTCCAACTTTATTGTGATCAAACAATCATACAGAGTACAATTATACAATCAAATTCATTGTCTACATTTAACCCATCCTATACAGCATGCATTTTTTTTAACTTAATATAACACAGATACAATTGTTCAGTGGGCAATAAAATAAAAATTGGAAATGTCATTATTTATATCGGTCAATTGAAAATGTGGCAATGATTTTACTATCTTGATTATCATACCTCTGTACACAAAGAAAAAAGAACAGCAAACCTAGAGCCAATTTAACACTACCAATTAACCATTAAATTCATTTGAATTTAGAAATAATTGGCAATGAATTTCAGCACTGAACTGCCAACATAAAATTGTTGGGTAGGAATGTAAGTCGTAGGAGACAGCAGTGTTTTTTGAGAGGAAAAACAATTCTTTATTCACGTATCTACTGAGGAAAGTAGAAAGCACTCTCTGCAAGGACAGCATCATTGTTAGATTTCCATAACCCTCAAGACAGGCTTTGTGTAGTAAGACAAAGGTTGATTGATTACCTCTAAATTTGTGTCGTCACGGCAGTACAAGTATTCCCGGCGATATCGCAGGTAACCTTCACTAGGCTGAGAGCAACAATAAACAGTTGTCAAGCAAGCCAAAAATAATGAAGTGCCCTTTGCAGCAAGATTCTCCAACAATCTTATTTGCAATTTGTTGAGCCTTTATTTACACTATTCAGACACTTGAAATGGGTTCATCATTTCTGCAGAGATCATCACAGATCGCTGTTTCTCTTTAACATGGCATGTCTTTTTCTCTGCTCCAAGCATGTGAAATCATTGTAATCCACATGACCCTGTCTGTACATCTAATTACAGCAGCACCGTGGCTGTGTAATTTGCTGGCATTGTGTTTACATGTGTGTGCGTTTTCAATCTGGGGCAACAGTATTATTTTTTTATATTTTGTTCTTTGTAATATTAGATGTGATGAAGCGTAAGAAGTGTAAGATTTTACAATTCAGCCTTTCTATGAGCTTTTGTTTAGTGCATATACAAGTATAAATGTGTAATCTTTTATTTTCTCCACTCAGTGCTCAGAAAAAGTTTTTTTTTTTTTTTTTTTTAGCTTTCTCCAATCTTAGCAGCTCCTGCTTCTGTTTCACTTTTATCTAAACAAAATTGTGTCAGCATTATGTCCATGCTCATGGCTAGAAAAAACATGTGATGAAGCGTGGGGCCCTTTTTAGATGATCTATAGCACATGGCCTAAAGTGAAGCGTGCAAGTGCATTTACGGTGTGTCCAACTCCATTTTGCCTTTTAAAACTGTGCATAATCTGGGCGCTAAGTAAGGCGCAAAAGTGTTGTATTTAGCGTCTTAGTTAATCATAGGGGTGTTTTAGGCGTAACATGAATGAAACTGATCAGAATGTCATCTCCCATTCCCTTTGAGAGCCAGGTGCGCCTGCCTCTGATGCACTGTTATTTTAATGGCAGATTCTGCAAGTTGGAGAAACTAACAATGATGCTGAAATGACCCTGTATAGTGATGCAGGCACTGCGGTTAATTTGTGGGTCAGGTGGGCCAGGTCATAAAAATTAACCATTATAATTAATAGCAGATGGGTTGCAGATGGGTGAAATCAGATGAAGCGTCTTCCCATGAAGAGAGAGATCCAGTGTGCGCATTTACACACAAGGCAGCCGCATGACTGCTGTGACATTATTGCACACACGACAACATTACTACGTTAATTAATGTCAGCAGCCTCTCTAAATCACTTAAGTAAATCATTAAAGGAAACATTCATATATCAATACAACACTCAGAGAAATCACTTGCAAAACTTGTGCTGCCCGACATAAATTTAAAAATGGTTTACTGATTGGAGAGGCTGCTTTCAGTCATTTTAAATGTTTCTGTGTGTGCAGTAATGCCACTGCTCCAAACATTGTTCATATTTAAGCAGCAAAACTAAAAAGTGTGATTATAAACTTGACAGGACAGAAGAAAACTCTCTAGCAGAAACAGAGGAAAAGTTTTTCGATAGCTCTGATGGAAGTTGGGATTTATACAACTAATTTACTTCAAACAGTTTCACTGTATGAACTCCGATTGTGTGTGAGACATTTTTGATAGAACAACACAGACCATTAGAGTATTAGTTTTAAATTCAAAAACATTTGATCCCGACTGTCCTGGAGAATTTAAACACTGAAGTTACAGCTGCTGTGCATAAATACACACAGCTTCACCCCATTTCACCCACCTGCAATCAATAGCGATGCGCCGGCAATGTGCCTGACCACACCTCATTTTTAGACCAACACATCCATGGGAACACATAGGGGCACAAGTACATTTGCCATACCTTCACAGGATTGGTGCTGGGCGAGAAAATGACAACTGCTTTAGTCTGCTTTGCGGCAGTCAGAAGATTGAGCCCCTAGAATTGAAGAACAGAACAGAAACACAAACTTTTTCTTTCTTCTAGAAGCCACAGACTACTGCCAATATTTGAACTACTTTGGAAACTGCTTTTGTCACCTAGTTTTTCAAAAAGCTGTGACATGTATTGAAAGGCCCCATGGGAAACTAAACAGCAGGTGAACTGTGGGTATTTGTCAGATGATGCTGCAGTGAAGAAACTTTTTGGAGGCCTCTAATTAGTATAGGTTTCTGGACCCTACAGTTTGGCTTGCTTCAGTTTGAGTGGTATAATTAAGGAAGAGAAGTTATATCGAGCTGAGTCTCTCTCAATGTATATTTGACAGATTGTTATGGGTAAAAAAAAAAAGGAAAACAGGAACTGGAAATACTCTGTTCTACTGAAGAGGAGACAGAAAGTGTCAGACATGGCTGGGGTATAGGACAATTGTCGCACCAACACTTTTCTTCCCTCCAGCCCCTGAAGCTGTGGCACATGGAAAAAGCTCAGAAGGAATTCTATATCAAGCCAGGACAGTGTCAGTGTTTTTTCTAAGGCTTCTCATGAAACACACACACACACATACACACACACACGCACACACACACACACACACACACACACATACACAGCATTGCTCACATCCCAAATGAGTCCAGCAAGTTCACATAGCTGGCCTCTCAGTAGCAACAAGGGATGAAGATGAAACAGATTTTCAAACTATAGACTTAGATTGTGTTGTTTTCTTTATTTTTCAAGTCTTCTGGTCTTGCTGTAAAATATCTGTGAATAAATCATCAGCTAAGAGCAAGTTCCAAACATGGTTTATCAGCTCATTCTCACCCTCAACCCTCCAGCCTGGTCAGTTCAAGATTCAAAATTTTGAGTTTATTGTCATTTTCTTGTGGACTTGCATACATACAAACCAAAATGCAGTGGTGCTATAGATACCCCTGTAGCATCATTTCTGTAGGGGCTCCTCTGACAGCAGATTAAAACATAATGCCAAAGTCAGTTGACATAGTATAAAAAGCAAAGAAGTCCATGGTGGAAATGAGACCAGAGTTTGTGTCCCATGTGAAACAATAGTCATTGTTGACTTTGGATACGTTATTAAGTTATGTAAGAAACATAATTTAAGTAGGTAAGTACTTTTTGTACCTTTATTATATTATACAAAATCTAAGCAGAGCCTTGCACATGCAAAACTGATGCTGGAGGGGTACCAATAGCATCATAGTTTGAAGCGTAGGTCCACTGACCAAGCTGCTGTATTTGTATTTGTATTTGGGACTGAGAATGTGTTGAATTTTTCAGTTTTGGTGATGGGGCTCAGTAGGCAATTTGGGGGGTGGGGTGCCATCCCCCTTGTTAACAAAATGGCCAAAATACACACCATTATTAACCTGCTATCCCTCCAGTAGTACCCTAGTAGCAAAGAGAGTGCAGGGGCAGAAGGGTTGTTTAGTTGAATATGCTAGTCGAGTCTACCTAACTCAGTGATCTTTCATCTGACTGAGGTTTATGCAGGATAGAATCTGTGGCCACGACCGTGACTCTGAAGGTCCTGAAGAAGCAGACAGATGTGTGATTGTGCCTTTTCTTCTTAGTCCTGCCCTTCTTTCAGTGTTGTCTTATATCTATAATATTCGCTAAACTATATAACTTATAAAGTGGGTTACAGGACTTCTCATCAGTAGGTTGGTCCCATTGCTCCCCCCCCCAAAATGAACAAATCACCTGTGGGTTGGACTGCCTTATTTCTTTACTTGGATTGCAGACTGGCACTATATGTCTTTCCTCCTGCAGAACTCCTTTCAGGATTTGGTGGTTGGCAGTCTACACCAGCATATGCTGGATATTTTAAGCTGACTCAGACACAGTCAAATTTGCATTCTTTGATAACCCTAAAACATCCCATCCTCTTGAACCGCAAGACATGAAATTTGGGAAGAAAGCCAGAGAGAGAGACGAGAGAGAGAGAGAGAAAGCTAACTGTATTCACAAAGGGACCAAGCTAAGGCAAATATGTTTTCTCTTTTCTCTATCTTTATTTATTGCTTCTATATTCTAAGATCCTCTTGTGTATGATGTGAGGCACAGATGAAAAGTGTGAGGATAGGGAAATTAAAGCAATGCATGTATTATCCAAACTGCATTATCAATGTCAGCTATGTGAGATGTGTTGTATATTAGATTAAATGATATTGTTTTATTAATGGATCTCAGCCAGACATCCAGATGTTGGCTGATGTTGTATTTAATACTAGAGCTGCAGTTATTAGTTGATTAATGGATAGTTGACTGACAGAAAATTAATACGCAGCTATTTTCATCATTTTGAGCTTTCAGCTTCAAATAAACCTCTCAGGCTCCATCTTCTTCAATTCTGGTTTCTTTAGTCTTATACAATTGTTAAACAGATATCTGGGTTTTAGGCTGTATTGTATGGACTGCTCTATTTCCTCACATTTTATAGACAAAACGATTAATCTATTAAATTAGAAGATATTTTATAGATAACTCATTAATGAATTGTTAGTTGCAGCTCCATTTAATGCTGTAATTCCCGTTGTGCTTCTCCCACAGACCAGTCTTGTGTTAGTTTTCTTTCACAAAAAAGTTTCAGTTTCTTGTATTCATACAGTGGAGTGTCATTAATATTGTCTCTGAAATCGAACTCTTTCACATGGAGTTTCACACAGCCCTACACATACAAAAAAGCAATTGAAACTTTCCACAGATCAATCAGACATAACTGAATTTGTAGGTATATCTCACACATTCAGAGAGACGAGCTGTAATGTATTACTCCTACTGCTAGCCATTCATCAATTGTATTTCCAAATAGGCATGTTGTTTTATTAAAAACATCATTGGTGCCGCACCAATGATTCATAGAGCTTAGTTTTCTATGTTTGTGGTGAGGTTGGTGGGATCAGGGGCAGATTATGTGAACCTCTGCATGCTCCTTGCTGGCAGTTGGAAATAAGCAGCTGGTGGTGCCATGTGTTTTAAGGGAGATACATGACTGACTACGACCTCCCTGGTGAACTGTGGGAGATTGCAACAGCAAAGATGGGAATGGGGAACTGATCATTTCAAATTTGGTGTGAGAATGGGGGGAGTTTCAGAACATTGAAATTTTATTGTGATTTGTTCAATGCACTTGCCATTAAAACGTGTGGGACTGTAGGTTTTTGGTGCTGTCTTCATTACTCAAAGTGATTTTGCATAATTAGACTCATTATAAAGTTATTATGTTATACAAAAGTGGTCCTTGTATTGACCCCTTGTGGAACTCCCAAAGTCATATTGGTCCACTTAGACAAATGAGCCCAAGTAGTTTCCATTTTAGTTGTTGCTAAGTGATTTTATTGTTTTGCATAATTTGGCCCACTGTAAAGTTTTATATAAAAGTAGCCCACGTATTGACCCTTAGAGAACTCCTTGTGTCATGTTGGCCCACTCAGACAAATGAGGCCAAGTAATTCTTGTCTTAGAGATAGACTTTTTCAGTAAGTTCAACACAGTTTTACAGTTTGTTAAAGAAATGGTCCTACAATGCAATGCAACAATGGACAAAGAAAAAAAAATCAGAGCTCACAGCTGAAAAAAAAAAGAAAAAAAAAATCAAGGATAGTGGTGAGAAGAGGAAGAAAGAAATCTTGTCTTTTTAAGACATTTTGCTGCCTTTTCAAATTTCCAGTAGCTTTCAAAAGTAGCGTTTTGGATCGATGCACATCTTGTATTATTTGTTTCAAGTTAATTCACAGATCTTTTCTGGTAACTTCTGAAATGCTCAATAAAAGACTATGTCAGTAGGTGCAACACCTTGAGGAAAAAAAAGTGTAATATCGTAGTGCTGTGCTGCATAAATAAGAGCCTGTGGTACATACTTTAAACTCTTAATATATAGTATGTAAGTGAAACACAGCTTGTGGGTGCATTTCAACTTATTGTATGCAAAAAGGCTAATGGGAAATGTGGTGCAGGTACATGTACCAGTGAAGAATGGGTGAAATGAAAGAGGGAGAGATGTGTTGCCGTGTCAGCTATTAAACCCAAAATACACTGTAGTATCTTTTGCCCTCTCACTCTGTATCAAACTCTGAAGCCAGCCCATCCCAGGGGGCTCAACTTTGGCACCATCTTCAATAGTCAAAGAGCACCTCAGTTAGAGACGCTGGCATGTGTTATTTCAGAGTATCCCTTTTCCCTGTCAGAGCTGTGTTCTGCCAGCCAAATCCCCCTGTGAGGTGAGCCGGCCAAGACTCGTGGTACAAATGTCAACACAAACCTCATGATAGAGTGAACTCTCTGGACTTGTGCACCCAGTGCATCGAAGATACTTACACAAAAATATAAGCACATGCACAATACAACACAACATAGTGTCACTGCATGCACTTTTACAGTACACTAATAATGCATAACAAGCTTTGTATCAAATTAGACAAAAACTAGAAATAATATGTTCTTTATTCGAAGGTTTTAGATACTAGACCCTAGATATTTGAGAGGGCAATTAGGGACACTTACAACAGAACTGTATTCTAAACTAAAGTGAAATCACATCTGCATCATTTGCTATTTCTAGACCGATGTCTACTTCTTTGATCAAATCACATTATCTGCTTACAGTGTTACAATAGGTCTGTAGAGTCAGCCATAGACAAAATATTCCTTTACCTCTGTAATTTTGGCCTTATTGTTTGCATATTGTTTTTCCATGGGGAAGTAGTAGATATACGATTTCACTTTAGTTTACAGTACACTCCCTAATTACCCTCTAATAAAGCATAATAGGGTCTAACAGTGGAATATAATACACTTCAGTTTGCAGTACAGTTCAGTTGTAATGTGCCCCTAAGTATCATCTAATAAATCTAATAATGACCAAATAAATAGCATATTATCATATCTTGTTTTTGTCTAATTTGATATGGCTTGTTACGTCTTATTTGTGTACTGTAAAATAAAGTGTGACAGTGGCATTTATTTATGCAAAACACAAACATAAACTCAAATGATGTACAGACTGATTTTAGAATAATCAGTATTATTATTGCAATGATTCCCTTTTTATAACAAATAGATAAATAAATAAATGCTTATCTGTCATATACAAGTTTTGCCTATTTTTCTTTTGCTTTTTCTTTTGAAGCACATTTATCTACACCTGTTGTATGAAATGTGCTGTATAAAAAAACTTGACAAATACAACCAAAAAGAACACAGATGACCAAGACAGATATAGATAGATTGACCACCCGCCCACATAAGTGTGCATTTTGCATGTGTGGGTGGAATGTCTGCCCAACTCTGATACAGAAATGATAGAAGATAGGCGATGGAGGGCTGTGCTTTGCTCTTCATACTCAGGAGAAATATGAGCACCGAAACCATGTACTGCAGACCACAACTGAAAAAATGCATTTATTTTTCTTAGTTGAATTGATTTGTTTTAGCAAATATTCTAGACATTTTGCTGATATCTATTTCTTTTTATTTTTATCCATAAGAAGATATTCTGAGCAGTGATTAGGAGAAAAAAAGGTAGTTGAAATGTATATTTCTGTATTTATATTTTTCTTAGACAAAACAATAAAACCCCAGGGATAATGTAAGGTTTGAAGAACAACCTGCCACATAAGTGACTGTGGTGCTTTGCGCTGCAGCAGCTAATTCGTCAGCTGACTTCGTGAGTTGCCATCACCAGCTGGGTGGTCTATTAAAGCTGGCAGACTCACTTCGTCATTCTTTGCTGCTGCTCAACCTGTTGCTGTATCTCTCCGTGCAATCACACCCGAATGCCCGCCCAGCGTCCACCTGGCTTGTTTTCTTAATGTGATCCCAGCATGCTATAATCACTAGTTTGGGAAGTGAGCCACTGAGCTTTTATTGGTGCTCATGTTTACAGTATTGCTATCATTCATGTTTCACAATAGCTTAAACAGGGAAAATTCTTTAATACAATCAAACCGCCTTGCTTAATTCCATCTTTTCAACACAAGATTCTTCTCTTATACAACGTGCAAAACACTACTCTAAATGCTCAGTTCTCTGTATACAGCCATGTCAGGTATGCTTATTACCAGACATACAGATCACCAAACCATTCAGCATATGTTTGCAAACATGTGTCTTCACTTCAACAATATTTCCATATGAGCATCATTGCAACATAATTGTTAATCACTTCACCACTGCATAAGAGGCTGTTAGTGGTTAATGTTGTAAATTATGGTTTATTCTGGTGTACTGATGACATAATTACTGTCTCTGTGATTACTTTATGTTTGTTGCTTATAGTCTTTTCCATTATTGTTTACTTTGAAAAAGGAACACTATGTGCGTCATTTCCTGTGTGAAAACATTGTGGTATGTGCAAACTGTATATTGATGCAATAATGAACAGTAATTTTATTACCTTATAATTTCACTCAGAAATCACACATAGCTTACATTGTCTATATTCATAGCATATATAGGCTACAGTTGGTCTATTCATGCTTAAAAGCAACATTATGTAACTTTCCCTTGAAATAACAACTTCAAAATCATGTTAATGCTACAATGACTTGGAATGGTGTGAATGGTGTCTGTCATTCCCGCTCTGCACCCTGACTCTGATTGGTTAGTACTCTTTGCTGTTGTTGGTTTCGGTTGGTTGGGTTAAGGCATGAGGAGTGATTGATTAGCTTAGTAAGAATATCAAGGAAAGGCAATCAGAGGCAGAGTGGTGCGGGTCATGCCTTCACCATCCTGGAAAAAAACAAATAAATAAAAAAATACACCTGTTCTCACAATATGTAACTTTTGTATTCAGGTCAACACTAAGTCAAACACCACCAACTGTGTCACTGATTTTGGTGAAAGTGAATCATAATTTATGGAGAAAATGTTTTCTGCTTTTCCCTCTGATGTCCTCCTGCTGCTCTGCCTCAGTTTCAGAGATCTACAGAGGTTCTTGATGGACAGTAGAATAACTGCTAACTGCTGCTAACTGTAACTTAGCTGCCATTAGCTAGTTTGCTCAGTTAGCAAGACTGAGGCCTCATTGAGACACCAAGAGAGTGTCTGTATTATACAACTGGAGGAGGTTTACAGGCTGATGGAGAGCAGCACCAAAATGTGCACCAGAAGTGGAGCTGGGCTAGCAGACAACATAACTGGGCTCAGCAGCCTCATCAGACAGAGATGAGGAGACCAAAGAGGCAAGAGTAAATGTTGGACAGACTCTCAGTCACTGGTGAGAGCTTCATAGAATGAAAGGCTGACAGACAGACGCAGTGCTGGGCTTCTTGCTTTTGAATCACTAATTAATATTAGCTGGTTTGTTATGTCTTCTGTTGTTGCACTAGCTTGATGTTTGGCTGTGTTAGCAAAGTTGTGAACTTGCTAGTTTTTTATCCTAAGTAATGCAATCATAACAAGGCTGTCCATAATTACAAAAGCAGTGTATGAATTGTATTCTGAAACTGGGGGCACCAAACTGCAACGAATTCTTAATCTCACATAATGCGTCTTTAAGTAAATATTCCAGTGCAACAGTGTAAAAATACTCCATTGTAAGTAAAGCTCCAACTTCCAAAAAAAATCTTGTGCGTACAGCTGTTCATATAATGACAGTGATGTATAAACTGCACTCTAAATTTGGAGGTGCCAAATCACAAAAAATACCAATTCTTTCATAATGTTGCTTTAATTCATAATGTGTATGTTGCAAATCTGTTTCTAATTGCTGTTTATGTGATCTGATGACCATTAAATACTCTGTTTACTCTGAGATGTACAGTTACCGTCTGACAGTGGTATTTCAGAATGACCTGGAAAAACAGATCTATAGGACACCACCTTATCTTATGTATCCATACCTCATAATGGGAGAGGAATATTTTTTGTTGACTTTTCCACACACCCCAAAAACAATACCAGGTGTTGTAAGTGGTGTAAAGAATCTTGGCAACTAGGCAGACTTCTGCTGAGAATTAGAGAAAGAGAAGAAAGCAAATAAGAGAGAAAAAAAAATGTATGGCTCTCCTATAGTTTGTTTAAATGATGGAAAATGCACCAACATTATTAAACAGAATTAAATCAACCTACAATCTTATTTCAGCGGATATATTTCATAGTAATGGAAATAATTTGAATAAACTGTTCATAACAGAAGCTTGTGGATTTCAACAAAAATTGCTAAACTGTAATATAGTGCAAATGTGACCTGTGGGAATGGACTACTCTATGTAAGTTCTATTATGGTACACTGGAATGTGAACCAGGGGCATTAGCGGCTGAGTCAGAAGCCTTGGCAGTTTTCCCACGTAAAAAAAAAAGCATTTTGTACTGTGTTGTGTATAGAAAAGCGAGTTGTCTGAGCACTTTGATAACTGCAGGATATTGTTCTCCCTTGACAAAAGCCTATCATTCCACAAGAGACCGACCATTCCTTAGTGAATACTGAAAGCCTAACTTTCACATCCGCTCAGCTGTTTTCTTATAGTGTTCTGGAGGGAGAGTGGGTAAAGGTCATCTTAGCCACATCTCTAACTGAAAGGTTCTGTAGTAAAGAGATGCAGAAAAAAGGAGACACAGAGCAGGAGCGAGTTTCTGTAAAATGTAGATTGTCCTCTAGTTGCGTATTAAAAAAAAACTTGAACCAAACTCTGCAGTCTTGAGGTTATTATTCCATTATCAAGGTTATGTGGGCATATGTTATCCGTCTTCATTGAAGCTCCTCTCTATACTGTGTTTTATGTTGACCCTGATATCTTTTCTCGTAGTCCTAATTGCCAGTTGGCTTGCTATGAGAAATTTTTGAGGTCAGTTGGGGGTCATGAGTGTAGGAGGCCCAGTATAACTAGTATGTAGGGGGCTTTAGTTATCTGGGGTGCCTTAAATCTTTAATAAATCAGAAAAATCTGCAATTAGCCAAAACACAGACTGCGTTAGTTGGACATGCTGTATATATTTATGTATATGTAGGTTTTGTATAACATTACAAAAAGGTATTTCAGAGTTTTTCTTTTCCTGCAAAATGATTTGAAACTGTTGATGACTCATCCTGCACTAGGGAGCATTACTAATTTTGCACCCAATGAAATGCTTTCTTTTAATTACAGTTTCATGATGGACAGATAGTTTTAGCTTACTTGTTGCTACAGTAGTTAACTGTAACTGTTAACTGTTTCTTCCCATTAGTGTGCAATATAACAGCACTGCGAGACCAACAGGAAATACAGTACAGAAGGCGTTTATGGAGTTTGCCTATGAAAAGATAGGTACTGTAGCCTATTTATCCCCTGTCGTCAAACTTTCCTCTGTTGGTCTCTGAGGCTGTTTTGATCCTAGTTTGGTCTTGTTTGCTTGGAGCTCTGAGTCTGGGAAGAGTCAGCTAACAAGATTGCTCTCCCTCCCAGTGTTACATCCATGGACTGCTTTTGCTGCATGGTGGGCGGGTGGCATAATGCACAGTTCTATTTGGATACTGTAAATGCCAATCAGTGTCTGTGACAATTCCTGTAGCTGTCTGTTTTATAGAAAACACGTAAGAAATAAACACTCTGCTAGCCATTTCATTGGAACTTATAAAATACAGCACATCACAGGGCTTAAGTTAATGTACAGGACATCATTGCCGTGCTGTCCCATTGCCTAGCCCTTATTACCTGATCTATTGTGGCCCCTGGTCTTGTAGGGAGTACCTGATATGGAGTGGCTAGTACCTACCAAAAGTGATTCAAAGAAGGAAAACCGGTGAACGGACAACAAGGGTCATTGGTGCCAAATGCCCATTGATGCTCATGGGGAGTAAAGGTTAACCCATCTGGTCTGATCCCACAGAAGAGCTACTGTAGCAAAAATTGCTGAAAATGTTCATGCAGGCTATGATAGAGGTCAGAGTGCCCATTATGTCCACTGTCCACCACAGAAAGCATCTTTAATGGGGCCATAGGTGTTATAACAGAACCATGGAGCAATGGAGGAAGGTGGCCTTGTGTTGACAAGGTGCTGATTTGGCCTCTAAATTCCTCAGATCACAATCCAGTCGAGAACCTGTGGCACATACTGGAGCGAGTTTGATCCGTGGAGGCCCCACTTCACAACTTACTGGGCTAAAACAGACTCTACAGCACACCTTCAGAGGTGTCCAAGCCTTGATGGGTTAGAACTTTTTTAGTGGCACAAGGAGGACCTATTACACCCATTAAGTCCTATTAAGCAGCTGGTTAGTTTGTTGTGGCTAATCAGTGTATATTTACTAGCTGTGACAGCGTGACTGGTATTGTTTCCACCCCGTGAGTTCGAAGATGGGTGTAGTGGCCCATGAATACTGAATACTCATGGGCTCGAAGGTCAACATGTTGATGAACATTGCGGCTGGTGTGATCTCATCGAGTATAGTCTCTAGTGTAATATTTCTTGATGACTTGGTGAGTTTTAAGTTATTGTGTATGTTCTTATGGGCATCTGAAAACTCTTCATTTAGGAATAGACAGCCCCAATGTGTACTATGGGTATGTGTGACCTTACTGATCTGTCTACATTTGCTTTTGTTCCACTCACTGGCATTTGTGAACATGTCTTGTGAGGTTTGTGTGGTTGCCATGACACCGCAGCCAAGATAGTTCTGAGCACTGCTGTTGGTATCCACAATCGCGCCGTATTGGAAAAGCTAGAATATCATTCCCCTCTCTTCATTCTCTCAGCATGGCCTTAGTTATTTCTTCAGAACCACTTGTTTCCTCTGGCAACCTCTTCATATAATAAATGATGAAAGAATCACTTTTTTCTTTATAACTGCAGGGATGTGAAAAGACACTATTGTTTTTGTAAGCAACTTGCAAAGTTATGTCTATCTGTCAGCTCGGCATAAAGTACAAAGACGAGTGATTGTATTAATCACATGGTGCCATAAGAACAAACTCAGGTTTGCAAAATGTATTGTGCAGAGCAAAGGTTTTGTTTCATTCCACCACCAGTCTAACTGCGGAAGCAATCAAGCACACCTTAATATCTCCTCTTCTTCACAGCTAATCACACGCAGCTACTAGGAGAAGGAAGAGAGAGGAAGGGACTGAGATGAGCTGAGATGGTGAGAATGTGTCACCTCTCCAGTTTTTCACACTTTTCTGAAATAGGGGTGACAAACAGACGAGTGCCATTTGTGAGCAGGCGGATTGTGACAGGATTTCTGTCAGGGCTGGCAACTCTAATTAGAGGAGTGGAGCAGGCAGGCTGAGAGAGAGCAACACTTAAGCTGGGAGGGTCAGTGGTTCAATGACACATTCACCAATACGCTGTACAGTAAAGCGCATATTACATACTCACACACACGTACATATCTCTACATTACGCTTTTATAGGGAGTCAAAAGTTCACATATATGTAGTCTTGTGATACATAGATAAGAGCTTGAATGGCAGCAACAATACCTACTAGCAAACCTAAGCACCTTACATTTTTTTCAAGGACATGCCTTACCAGACACAATGCTCTAACATGCTTTGTTTCCACCCAGTTTTAGCACTAACAAGTTGGGAGAATGTCAGGAAACTGATGTTAGAGTAGTGAGTAGAGTAATGAAGTTTCAGGGTTATACTTACAAGTATCTAATAGCCCTAACCTGGAGTGTGTAGAAGAGGGGAAATTGGACTGGTTTTCAAGAACAGAGAAACAGTCAGAAGGTGTAGCAGGCTAACAGTTCCTTGGGCCTCACCAGCGCTGGTCCCTGCTCGTGAGCGGCAAGCGCCATCTTGTTCCCTCAGTTCAGTTTAGGTTGATGTTGCATGGATCCAAAAATAAAAGATCTTGTTTTCATACAAATGATAGTATAGGTTGCCTGTGCAAGCAGCTTATTGCAACTCATATTTACATTTATTGTAAAGTGGCAACCTCTAGAAGCCATACTCATAATGATTATGACTATGAGTGACAAAGTCTTCATAGGGGGGAACTTGGGACAGACCAAGACTTTTACTCAGGACACTGCTGTTCGCCTCCAGTGTGAAACCCAAAGTCAATGCTGACTTTATGTAACATACTGAACTGAGGTCACATACATAATATAACTTAAAGGACCAGTGTGTAGGATTTAATGGCATCTAGTGGTGAGGGTGTAGATTGCAAACAACTGAATATTGTTCACCTCACTGTCCCCATGTAGGAGTGCATCCGTGAAACTCGCAAAAAATGTGTTTGTCTGCTAAGAGTTATCTTCTGTAGAGTTATCACGATGCCAGCATTTTAAACTTTACAATACTGGTATATATATATATATATATATATAAAAGAAATTACTTCAAACCGCTTTCAATCCCTCAGCAAAAAGATGACAAAGTCCTAGGCCCAAAAAAATTTTTTTATTTTTGCTAATTGCAGGCAGGAAATTAAAGACTGAACTGAAATGATATCTCACATGAGCACTTAGATCTTTTAAAAAAAAAAAAAAAAAACTTTTTAAAAACTTTCCAAACTACAATTAAAGGAGAAATCTGTAATATATTTTCCGTAATGAATAATAAAATTACCATGATATGTCATCAGATATTATAGAAACATTCTAGGTTGAAACACTCACTACTCTGACAGCAATGTTATAGAAGTGGTGTCCTTTGAAATCAAAACTGAAATCTAACCAAACTGTGACTGTGACAACGTTAACCATGTGATGGCACCTGTAGCTGGTACTCTTCAATTGTACATATATGGCGTTTTAGGAAAGGTCATATTGGGGTCGTTGGCCAACAACCTAGCCTGTTGTTTAGGTATGAAGAGGTTTTGGAATGTAGATTCCTTAGAAATAAAAATGGTTCCTGATATAAAAGTACTTCCTCCCTCCAAAGTATTTCCTTTCTTGTTTTATATGCCTTAAATATGCAGAAGAATGAAACGGTGCAGATTAAAATGAATCCTAAACAAAATTCACCCTTTTGCTCAGAGCAAATTTCTACAGTATTGTTTAATCCTGTGGTTTTCTCTTTGTGAACCAACCATAATTAACACTTAAAAAAGGCCAAAATACAACAGTATGCCTCCAGTGTAACACTCTTGTGCTCTGCTGTGTGTAATTATACCCACATAGCTTTCTGTCATCTGAATGTCCCACTCTTCACCTGTCTTATGTTAGAGAAAACTACAGTGGCACAGTCATACACTGTCCTTTATGCTGATTTACTAAAGCTGAAGCTGCTGCTGTGGCTGAGGGTTGCATCAGGTTCTCCCTCATCACAGCGAGCTATGCAAACACATGCACACAGACACACAGAAATGTAGCAGTAGTGCACGCACATTCATACACAGATACACATCACATGCCCCCATCTACAGCAACTGGAAAAGGTCCACATGAGTCAACAGGCACGCATAACGCTGGAATTTGAACCTGAGGGACTGTGCTCAATCTGGGGGACGTAATACCCCGCCACGTAATGCCCCTCACCCCGCTCCACCCCCTCCACACAACTGCTCGCTCAGCTGGGTCTGCACCCCCGCCTCCCCTCACTCTCCAACAAACTGATATCCTTTAAAGGCTGCCGCAGGCAAGGCCAGTTTACATATATCCAACTCGACAGGCGAGCCAGGAGGAAACAAGACCAATGACCCGCATGGATCCATTCACATGCAAAGCCTGGAGAAAATGAGACACTATAAGTCTCTTTCTCTCTTTGTCACACAGTCTTTTCCACTAATTTAGATTCTTTTACAGTTTCTTGTTTAGTTGTTTTAGCATCACAGTCTGTTTGTGTATCCCAACTGTCTCCTCGGTCCTCTTATTGGTGATTAACTTTAGTTTATGAAATGTTTTGTTTATTTTTTCCTGGACAGTATTCTAAAAACATTTTTTTTTCCCATCAATTTTTTAGTGTTTGATACTATTTTATTTATTGTTTTATCTAATCTGTCTCTAATCTTAGGTGTCAAATGAGCTTATGTATCTCCAGTGTAGTGCCACTTGTCTATACTACTTCTAAGTACTATTTTCAACTTAAGTTTAATTTTATGTAAATTAAAAAACAAAACAAAACAAAACAATCACTTATGTCAGTGTCTTTTTTCAATTATGTCGATTATGTTGATTTTATTCCTGCAGCTGCATTTGCTTTTGCAAACTGCCATAAGCAATTTAAACTAAAACTAATTGTATTGTACTATTTAATTTATTCTTATTTTAGAAGGTTATTTTAGTTGAAAATGTAGCTTCAGCTGACGCTGGGGAAATTTATTGTGATAATAGACCTTAATTGGGAATTTTCAATTTAAGTCAAGAATGCCATGGTTCGTCCTAACTAATAAACATTCAAGATTCCCCAACTTTGATCATGCTTGTTCAATTATTAAAAACAAAAAGTTTTTCCATTTCCATAGAAAAAAATAAGACAAACAAACATTTTTGGACATAGAAAAGATAAATGGTTGCAAACTTATATATCTGTGTTCATTTTTAAACTATCCAGATTTAATTTAAGTTTTAGTGTCATTATTTTGTTCAACAAATTGCATGTTATTATTATTTAATTTTCAGTTTTTAATAAAAAATAATGTCTATTCTGTTATTCCAGCTCTGTGCAGTGCCCAGGGCAGACAGGGGAATGGGTCACCTATGAAGTTAAAAAATTAGACTCAGTGTAATTTTAATGAAAAATGATGAACTTTTATATTAATAAAGTAATAAATCAATATTTTAGTCTACACACATAGTCACAGAAAAAATTCTGCATGACGTTGCCATCTAAAAAGACCACAACAGCTGGAAAGCTGTGTTGTGCATTTTCAGTTGCATTTTCATAAAGCATGTGTTAAAGACTGAATTCTGTCACTTAAGTAACTCCATCAAACCTTCATTCCAAATTCAACTTATGTGGTCTAGAAGTAGACTAAGCATTATGTCTTACATAGCAATTTAAAATTATATGCTTTTGTCAGCAGTGGAATCAGTACCAACAATAGTACCAATACCAACATGCCATTCTGCCAAACGTGAAGTTGGCTCAGAATTTACATGATGTCATGTCATGTTTAAAAAACCATAAATCTTTAGTGAGAGAACTTCCTCCATTCCTGCTTTGTGATGCTGAATGTGTGACTCACAGTTTTGCCTCTGGTGGAGACAATAACAGCAAGAACAAAGCAGAGAAAGAAAAAAAAACATTAATTCAAAGTAGCAAATTAATTAGGCCTAAAACAACAGCAAAAAAAAAACAACAACAACAAAAAAAAAAACAATCAAACAAACAAAAACATTACATTTGCAGAATAGAAATCTGACAATCATGAACACCAGTATTGACTGCATAGTGAGTACTGGTGCAGGGAGAAGTCATTATTTGTTTCTTTATCTGTATCAGTTCAACCAGTCAAATTATCTGTATCTCTGTATTCTGATAGAAGACCAAAAGTAGGCATGGTTTATACAGGTAGTCATTTTAAATGGGGAAAATATTTTATTTTCTAACCTAATATTCACTGCCAGTGCAATTGCTATGCATGCAAAGCATCAAAATGATTTAATGTCGCCATATAATTAAATATTTCCACATTTTCATACCGTACTTTTCATTTCTTTCACTCTATCTAAACAAATCCATTAATTTCACTGGGCACATCACATGATGCAGTTGTGGACACATCATCATGTGCACAACTGCATCTAACTCCAGCTGTGTTTCAGAGTGTTTTCCCCACCTGATTATGTTGACTTCCTCAGATTTTGATTCTGACATTTTTCCTTGATCTGTGTGCTTCTACGATTGGCAAGTAGGCTACAAAGTTAAATAGTTTCGTTTTTGTCTTTTTATTTTGAAAACTGACCAGATTCTCTAAGCCGGTCCTGTGTCTGACTTCCTTCTTGCTCGATCTGCTCTGTGCAGCTGCACCTGCCACTGGGTTCAGGTCCCAAAGTTCAACCTATTTGAACTTTGGGTGCAAATTTGCCAACTGATGTCCATTGCACAGAACTGACATGCCCTGCTTTGCTCTGTGCAGCTACAAGTCACCAGAGCCTTTGAAAATAATGTGTTTCAGAGCCCAGCAGTGCCATTGTCGCTTTGTGTCTGAAAGGGCCTCAACATCTGTATAAAATATACTTGGTGCATATTTGAAGCAGAACACAGTGGAGGACCACTTCTTGTCTGCTGGTGGAATCCGAGCATTGTGTAGAAAGGATGCGATCAGCTCTCTTACCTACAGCACAGCCGTAACGTGACACAGTCGAGCCCATTGGATGAATGAATGGAATAATCTGTTTCGCATATAATAGAACTTCTACAGTAAAGCTACACAAATTTATAAAAGTAGCTGAAGGGAACAATCTTGGCACGTTAAATCAGTGATGATGCTACTTCTTCAAGTCTACTGAGTTAATCATGGACCCGACTTTTTCTGACTAATAATGAGAAAGTTTGGATAAAAGAAATATCTGTTTCTGTTGCATTATGATTTTCCAAGTAACATATCTGGATTTGCGTACACCCCTAGTATTGAGTGTTTTTATATTACAGATCATGTGCCTCTCTCCCGTCTTTTATCTGAATTCAGGGTTTGGATGTTCATAAATATTAACTGGAATTCTCTAAGCAGAGTGTGAGTGACACATACTGAACGTTTGTACATTCACTGTTTGTTTTTTTTTTTACTGTGAGACTAGAGAGCCTGTCAACACATTGCTGAAAATGCAGCAGAACAGTAGAGAAAAACTGGCCTGCATATGCACTGTCCTCTATTACGTCCAGTGTGTGTTCCAAGATTTCCAGCTATTTGCCGAACTCACCAGACCTCACAAACTTCCAGCTACATGTTCATCTCCCGACAGTGTTTACAAAGTAAGTGTTAGATGAGCGAACTACAAGAGTGCACTGAGTAGAATGCAGATCCTCACCAGGCAACAGATGGTGAAACACCTGATGCAATGCCACCACGACTGCCACATGCAACTAGTTCCACCAGCATTGACATGACCTTCACATACGATTTCAAACAGAGGCTGTTGTTGATCACTTGCGGCCTCTAGAAGATGGTTAAGAAGAGTAAGAAGTCAGCTGTCAATGGTCGTATAAAACACAGCAGTCAAAAAATAGAATTACTACGTCACAGTTGTTTGTCTGTGTTCAGTAAAGTCATCATGACATTGAAATTTGACCACATAAGTGAATGTTTGCACAAAGTTTGAAGAAATTCCCCCCAAGTGTTCCTGAGAATATCACCTTCATGAGAACCTGGTGTACATGAGGTCATAGTGGCCTTGACCTTTGACCTTTGACTACCAAAATCTAATCAGTTCATTCTTGAGCTTAAGGGGTCATTTGTGCCAAGTTTTGAGAAATTCCATCAAGGTGTTCTTGAGATATCAGGTTCACAAGAATGGGATGACCTGAAAACAGAATGCCTCAAGACACAGCTGTCGCTGCCATGGAGACATAAAAAAGGGTTTTCAAAGCTTACACCTGCTGGGGATAATAATAACTTATTTCATAAAGTAAGTTATAGTATAAGCTATAGTTGGGCAAACTTTATCTGTAGACAGAACATCCAATGAAAAACCACAAGACTACTAGACTAGAGATGTTTTGCATTTGATTCTCTCCAAAGCTAGTAGATGACACCTTCAGAACCACTTTAGCACCCACCCAGTATGGACTTTATTCCACTGGGGCATCTTGATGTTTATATACGATAGTCTAACAGTGTAGCCCCGGGCTGTGCTTTCAAGATGATATCTTAATTACTAAAGTGAAACCACAGTCTCTGTGCCACTATCAGGTAGACACAGCATGAGGTGATTGAGGAGAGTGGATTTGATAGACAGTTTATCTTTTGCTTTAATTAGGGGCAGATTTGGGGAGAGACGTTACAGGTTAATTACAGTCACATTCATTAAGATGCACAAATGTAGTATAATTCTTGTTCAGTGTCATTATCTGCACAGATATGGAGTAATTAATTGGATTTCACCTTTGGCTTTATGACCTGTCTACAAGAGTTTTTATTTGGGCTTGCAGCTCCAGACACTGCTGTCTGGTCGCAGTCGATCTCCCATTAATGTTTGTGCTTTGTCACTGTGGTAATTGGCAATACCTCCAGCACACAAACACCTATCTAATTAGGAGAGCTACCCACAGCTTGGAGAGACATCTGAGAGAATCTCAAATGTGATTCTGTACTCTTTTAAAGCTTAGGAAAATCATTAAACCCCATTAATTTAATGTATAAAAAACAGTTGCCTTAATGTGACATTCATAATCATAAGATTGGGGCAGAGGCTATCCAGTATATTCATTATAATATATTACCAGTCTAATGGCCTGTAATTGGGACTTGCCTGCAGGGGTAAATTGTTGCTCTACAGGGTGCACACTGCTATTGAAACAATGACTTTAAAAATATAAAAACCTTTTTTTCTTTATTCAAAAAAAAATCTCACACTACTGTATTTCCATTTCCCTTAGTTGTATGAGTATCACTTGATTTTGGCATTGTCCTCACAGAACCCTGAATTAATGTAAGAATCACATTTTTCAGAGAAAAAAAATGTAAAAAAAACTTTTCTTGTATCAAATACTGCAAGTTTGTACTACATGAAAACCTTGTAGCTCTGTCACAGATTCATAGCAGCTACAATGAATCATGAAAAAAGCATGGCAAAAAAAAAAAAAACATCATCAAAACATTTCAAAATCGTCAGGTCAATCTACTTCTCCACCATGATCTGGTATGCGGTTATACAGGAAGCCTTTTCTTAATGAGAATAGACCACTACTCCATCTTTTCAATACCCTCGGATCTGTATTCATTATGGTGAGGTTTCCAGGGGACACTTGTTTCCTAGGGCTTCCATTATAAAAGGCTTATGTACTCAATATCTGAGCTTACTACCAAAACATCATGCATTCAGAGTTGACCTGCAGAGATAAGGTTTAAAGAAAAGATGAAAATTCACCAGGTGAATTCAGTACATTGCTCACAGTGAGTTTATGTAAGGTTGTTTTTTTGTGTGTGTGTGTGTGTGTGTGTGTTGGTGTTTATGTGTGACCATACGAATGATGTATGTGTGCATGTAAGCCCGTTGAGTAGCTGGTCAATGTAGTAAGGATTTTCCTATATATCTATGTATCTATACATCTGTTGAGAGGAAACATGATGAACGAGAAGCTTTTAACACAAATGGGTTGAAATACAGTATGTTTTAAAGGGATTGTCAGACTGTATGTTTGCATCGCAATGACCCAGACTGTAATTCTATTCAAATTCACGTAACAACCTTCTGTAAAACTTGGAAACTTGTAAAGTCTTGATCAGAAAGCGGTATATAGATACAGTGCTGTTAATTCACAGTGGGAGCAGCAGTACAAACAACAAAAAGACAATGAAGTTTCACTCACAACCTAACAACTGTCACCATAATCTAAAGCGGCTATGACGAACTTCCGTAATGCGCAGCTGGGCCTCTCATGACAATAACCAAGGTGACAAGATGACGATACCTTTGCCGTCAGGGCTCCTCAACTTTAGAACACCCTGCCTGAGGAGATAAGGATCACAGAGTCAGTGACATCTTTTAAAACATGTAAGACACATTTTTGTAGACTTGCTTTTATGAGATGCCATCTTTTTACTCTTTTTTACTCTTTTCTGAGTGTATGAAATATATATTGAATTGACATTTGCACAATCTAGATGAGAAATATGAAACGTCTTTGGTGATTAGACCCCATCGTGACATCATCATGAATAAGGGGGTAGTGAAGCCATGATTAATGGAGGAAACCCCGAGATGGCATCTAGACACTGGTAGTGGTGAAGGGGTGGCTGGGGATCTGGATGTAATGAGGTGTGAACTTCTGATGAGCTCAACCTGGGTCATAGATATAAAGAACTGGAGGTGAATGGGGTGGAGAAGGGTCGCAACGATTCCACACTGAAATGGCAGCTGACAACAGCAAAGACAACAGATTTTAAAGCTGAGAGCAATGGTTGGTTAACTGAAAAGTAAACAGCCATAAACAGTTGAATGAGAAAATACAGGAAAGAGAGTAAGTGAGAGAGTTGTGAATGAATGAGGTGTAATGATAGTCTTCCTGACAGAACTTACGCTAACCTTCATTTTATTGTCTTTTGCTTTCTATTATAATTTTACCATAATTTTAGCTTAACTTTGCCATGCTTTGGTTTGGCTGTTTGGCTGTACTGTTTTGGCCTTCTGTTGTTAAATTGCCTCCTGGATATCCTGCTCTTTTGCTTTGTCTGTCACAACACTTTGTAAATTCTGAACCTAAAGCTGTGGTAGGAAACAATTTTTTGGCATCAACGAGCAATAATTCCATAGTCAGCTTTCAGTGTATTGTAAATCAAGTACTCTCAGAGAAAACTAGACTTCTGTGCCTCCTCTTGGCTCTGTTTTCAGGCTTTAGGAAATCTGGCCTGTGATGGTAGACTTAAACCAATAACAAATCATCTCAGAGGCTGGGTGTTCCTATTGGCTGTTCTATTAGTGCAGCTGTGCTTGAACGTCCCTTCGGTATAACCCTGAATCAATGGTGGGAAAATTCTGCTGGAAAAGTCACCATAAAACAGAATTATCAGAAAGAGAATCTTTAAAAGAGTCCAGCTAATGAGCAACATGCTCAGCCCAGGAGTTCGTCAGCTCAGCCGATTGCTTTTTACTTTACCATCAGTTGCGTTCATTCGCGTCTATCGCTGGGCTTTTGCCGAGGGGTGACAGGACCGGGCGAAGCTGAGACACAGAGCCGACAGACAGCACGCGTGGGTGCATGAAGCGCGTGCTGCTTGTCTGGCAGGAGGGGCTCGGGACAGAGAAAACGAAACTCATGTCCTGGAGATGAAACTCAACAATCAACTGTTTTTCTAGGCTTTCTACCTGCAGCTTTAAAAGTGTTACATAAATAGTTGTTATTATTTTAGAGGCAACTGTGGACAAAAGTGGAAGTGTTTCCGCCACCATAACTACAAAATATACAGTCAAAAATAAAATGTCCCCCTGCTTCTTTGTAATGAACTAGTTGCTATAACATTGCCTGGGAAACGGTTGAATACCATAAATCATTTCATTTGACGTTAAAAAGAACCTGACCTGTTGGCATTTAGAATATCTATATAGAAATAGCCAATCTTCATGCCAATGGTCTTGCTCGCTCATGTAGGTCATATAGAGGCATTGGTATTGAATTGAGACTATTTCATAACCAGTTGAAAACTCCTTGTAATACTTTTCTTTTAACTTCCTAATCACTGAGGAAGTGAATATGTACAGCAATTTCCAAGCAAATCAAACCATAAGTCCTTGAAATACAGTATAATGGGCACAAATGGACAAAAAGCATCCCAATTCATTCAGTCCAGACTATTCTCATTCTCTGTCATATAGAAATATAGTGTATGTCTCTCAATCATATTAATATGAATGAATAATATAAAAAGTATGATTCATAACTCATTTATTGTAATTTACTTCTTCAGAAAGATCTTCATATTTGAAATCAGTGTTACTCATTCCTCCAGCTGTGTACAACACTCTGCAAAGAACTGCTGATGGTGAACAGGCCCAAGCTGAGAGAGATAATGTTAGTAATGGTATCAGATGAACAGCCTCTTATACACTGCCACAGAAATGTATGCATCTACAAGTCTTTTTCATTTCCAAAAGCAAAACACTGGTCATTTGTTAAAAAGTTGTCCTATGTTCTGTGGTGACAGAAATACTCGATTTGAAGCAACATTGTACTTTGAAGTAACAGCTTCAGAATTATGTTGATTGTACACTGACTTGTAATAGGGCGAATGGTGTCTCTGTCATTCCCAGTCTGTGCCTGGTATACCTGTTCTTGCTCAGTCTCTGTGGACATCATGGCAGAGGTGAAGAGACTGAAGATGACGCTGATGAGGAAGCTGAAAAAAGAAATTAAATTCAAAAAGTCAAACAAAAGGCTGCAAGACACCAAGTTTCTTGTTGTTGGACTAGGAAGCTGATATGTCTTGTATTGGTGGGCTAGCTTGATGTTAGGCTGTGTTAGCAAAGTTGTCCACTCGCTAGTTTTTGATCAGAAGTAATATAATTACAACAAATGCATGTGTAAAGATGTCCATATTTATGAAATCAGTGTACAAGTGAAATGCACTTCACTGGGAGTGCCAAATCACAAAAATACAAATTCTTACACAATGTAAAAATACTCCGTCATAAGTTAAAGCCCCCTGTGAATGATTTATTATCCAAGGAGTAAGAGTTACCCCTTGGATGGGAACCAAACACAGCTCTGCTATAAATCTGTTTTCATTTTCTGGACCTTTCTCTATCTTTGCTTTCTTCTTTGGCACTGAGGCAAATGAAATTATATGAAAGGTTTAGAGGAAAAATCACTCTAATGACGGAGACATATGTAGCATCACAAGTTCTGACTCGACACAGATTTGGAAACCATACTGGTTTGGTTTTGGTCTGTTTAAGCCAACAATGTGTTGGATTTTATAAGTTTCTCATTTGCTTCTGTGTAAAATCTTAAACGGTAACTGTAGCTGTTAGATAAATGTAGTGGAGTACAATGTACACAGTCAAACAATCTTTTTTGTCTTTTAGGTATTAGGACTTATTGTGCATCTTAAACATTTTACTATTCTCTGCTGTGAGAGATAAAGTGACAGTTGTCTCTATAATGCTGGATCATAGCTCAGCTGGGTCTAAACTGGCACTACAATGTGGCATATAAAGGAGAGATGGATAGCCTCAAACTAGTAAAGAGTTGAAGGCTCATCTCAAGTGATATTTTTTGCGGATTGTAATGAATCACTCAGGGAAAGAGACCAGACAAGTCTGTCAGCCATGTGCCTGAGAATGAACTTAAACGAACTTCAAAGTAGCTCTCTAGTCTCACAGAGTTTGACACGCTGGACCTGAGCAGCGATGACAACTGGACGTTACACATTTTGTTCTCACTGGCACACATTACAGGATTCTGCTTTGATTTACTTTGTGGACACGGTTTGAGGTTACTGGCACTAAGCACTTTTTGTGGGGCGCAGTGCAGTTAGTCTTTGTTTATGAGAGTGAATTCAGAAAGGCAGTTGCTACAAATTTAAAAACTGGAAGATTAATGGGTAATAATGGTTACTGATGTCTTGAACATAAGTAAAAAGATTCCACAAGGTTCAGGTATTAGGAATAACCTTTTATACATGACTTTTTTTTTTTTTTTTAATCAATCTGTCTCTTCTTTCTTTAGGAAGGAAGAAATTGAGTGAATTGACTATCAGGCAACTTTTCCATTTGTTTTGCCTCTAAAAACAGAAGCGTAACTCTTAAAAATAAACAAATCTTTATTTGAAAACAGAGCAAATTACAAAATGACATGGTGCAACTTTTGCCAGTGTTTAAGTATCATTAAACATAATAATTATGATAATAAATCACATTCTCATGCCAGCAAATAAATGAAAACAAATTATCTCTTTAACTTCATATTCTATAACCCTAAAAGAAATGTCATTACATTATTATTAAACTAGAAGAACTCACTCACAGAAACTATAATTAAATTTATATTCATAATATTTTTTTCTCAGTAACTGTACAATTCTATTTATTTTGTGATTGAAATACATGTAACCAGTTACACCCCAACACTGCTGTTTTATAAAGATGTTTCAAGGTTTTTCAAAAAATTGTGAATCACAGCCAAAAAAGGGTATTGTGATGTCACAGTGACCTTTGACCATTAACAACCAAAATTTTAATCAGTTCATCCTCGAGTTCAAATGGACATTTGGTGCCGAATTTGAAAACAGTCTTTTTCAAATATCACGTTCACGAGAATGGGGCAGACAGAGATCAAGGTTTTACCTTTGACCACCAAAATGTATTTATTTATTTATTTATTTATTTATTTATTTAAAAAGGATCCCCATTAGCTAGTGCCCTTGACACAAGCTAATCTTCCTGGGGTCCAAAATTTAATCAGCTCATCTTCTAGTACAAGCAGTCATTTGTGTCAACTTCAAGAAAACGGTACGGACTTGAGGTCACAGTGACCTTGAACTTTATTTAGACAGTTCATCCTTAAGTCCAAGTGGACGTTTTTGCCAAATTTGAAGAAATTCCCTCAAAGGTTTTTTTGAGATATCATGTTTAAAAGAACGGGGCAGATGGACAGATGACTCGAAAATATATGACGCCTCTGGCCATAAAAAAGGTTTTTCAAGGTTTTTCAAAATTGTGAATACCAGAGGTCCTTCAGGAATGAATACAAAATATTTTAGTTTGATGTGTCCAGTATGTGAAATTACCGGCCAAGTTTGTTCTTACTAATGTGCGTATGTTTGTGAATCAGAATCATTCTAAACTGACAGGCTCGTGCCCGCTGTCTGCAATCTGCATGCTGACACAGCCCCTTTTCTCTCTATTAGGAAATATGTTTGTGTAGAAAAGTACCATAGAGAAAGTGATGAAGTCGTAACTTCACTGCTTCCATTCAGGCTGAATCAGGCATTGCTGCAGTGCGTGGGGCTGTTTATTTGTGTTTAGAGCTTAAGCGCTGTGAAACAATCAGTTAATAACGTTTTATTTCTCTGATTTACCTGCTTTTGACCAGCACTGAGCATCGCCTCTCCCAATTCAGCCTGTACCGCAGACACACTGATGCACTGTCTACATCCTAGGAGGAAGCCAGAAAAGACACTTTTGCGAGTCGTAATAACTCCTTGAGCTGCAACAACCAAAGTAATGCATGTTGTGTTGTGTCCCAGGAGAAACAGACTGTGTCTCAGATGAAAAAGAAATGGTTTGACATTAAAGTTGATGTGTTAAAAGAAAAACAGACCAGAAGAAAAAAAAAGGAAACAGGAAGAGACAAAGGAGCGCCTGATCTGTCGGCCCAAGATAAGAGACTCACTGCAATTACTTGAAATGTCAATAAGTGGGATAAAAAATGAGGGCGAAAGTGAATGAATGAATGAATGCTTTATTTCGGTTTAAAAACAAAAAATAAAATCATATTTTTACAAAAGAATTTATCCGACAGCAACCGAAAAAGGAATAGGCTATAGCCCCAAGGCCTATTTTTGCCTATCCTGTACCATCATAAGAATAATTCACAATAAAACATCTGTACTAGTACATCATTACAAAACACATAATAGCTTAAACTGAAAAATCGAATTCAATCAAATTTCATTGTAACCTTTGATAATTTTAGATTTTAAAGTCTTCTTGAAAACTAATATAGAGTTACACATCTTTATTTCATCGTTTAGTCCATTCCATAATTTTGCACCCAAAACTGACACACATCTGTACTTGAGATTAGTTCTGACTTTGTAAGTTTCAAACATTAGCAACCCCCTTAAGTTATAAATCCCCTGCCTTAGCTTAAACATTTTTTGAATACAAACAGGAATTGTCTTATTTACCACTCGAAACATAATTTCTAATGTATTTGAATATACAACGTCCAGAAATTTTAATGTTTGTGATCTTATAAAAAGCTGATTTGTAGAATCACGGTATCCAACTCCATTTATTATCCTAATAGCTCTTTTCTGCAGTTTAATTATTGGATCTAAATTCGTTTTATATACATTTCCCCAAATTTCAGCACAGTATGTCATATAAGGCATCACAAGTGAAAAGTACAGCAAGTGAAGACAGTTCTTATTCAGTAAATCTCTTGTTTTGTAAAAAAATAGAAATAGACTTGGATAATTTCTGTTTTACATATTTTATGTGAGGCTTCCAACAAACTTTATCATCTATTACTACTCCCAAAATCTTAGTTTCATATACTCTTTCAATTTCAACATTGTTTAAATTCAGTTTTACCTCAGTGTTAGTCCTTTTACTACCAAACAACATAAATTTAGTTTTACTTTCATTTAACGATAGCTTATTTAAAGCAAACCATTTGTTTAACTTCATCAATTCTATTTCTACAGTTATTAACAACTCCTTTTATGTTCCCTCCAGAACAAAACAAATTAGTATCATCAAAACATAAACATAACATATTTTAATGTATCACTTACTGTACAAATATTATTTATATAAAGTATAAATAACTTTGGTCCCAACACTGAGCCTTGTGGAACTCCACAGATTACATGTTTAAGATGAGATTCAATATCATCAATGCTCACATATTGAAGCCTATTATTTAAGTAACTTCTTAACCAAAGTTGTGCTATACCTCTTATGCCATACCGTTCACATTTCTGTAGAAGTAAAGAGTGATCGATCGTATCAAATGCTTTACGCAAATCAATAAACACACCTACTCCAAACTGCTTATTATCTACAACTGTTGCAATGTTTTCTACAAATTCCATCACTGCTAATGATGTTGAGCGATCGCTCCTATAAACCCATACTGATGGTCATTCAATAAATCATATTTCTCAATAAACAAATCTAATCTCTTTACAATTTTTCGAGAATTTTAGAAAATTGAGGCAGTAAAGAAACTGGTTTGTAATTTGACACAAATTGCTTATCTCCGTTTTTATAGATTAGGATCACTTTGGCTATTTTCATCTTATCTGGAAAAATACCAGTTTGAAAAGACTTGTTACAGATATATGTTAATGGCTCAAGGACACAAAAAATAACCTCTTTTATAAGTGACATATTTAGGTCATTGCAATCAGTAGATTTTTTGCTCTTAAATTCTTTTACTACTTCTAAAATGTCACTTTCACAAACTCCCCCAAGAAACATTGTGTTACATTTATTGAAAGTTAAATTAAAGGTTTCATTTTTTCCACCTATAGGGGGAATCTCTTTTGCTAAATTAGGACCTACATTAACAAATTAATCGTTGAACTCATTAACCATGCTCTCAATATCCTCAATCACTGAATTGTCACCTTTTACAATGTTTGTTGGAAAACACCTGTCATTACGATTTTTGATCACCTTATTCAACTCCAGGTAGCCTTAATATTCTTTTTATATTTTTGAAGCAATTGTTCATAATACATCTTCTTTTGACATTGCATAATAGATGTCAGTCTATTTCTATATTTTTTATAATTATCCTCCTTTTCCTTTGTTCGATGCTTTAAAAATTCCATATATAGCTTGTTTTTCTTTTTACAAGCCTTCTCCAGTCCCTTTGTTAACCATGATTTTCTCCTCTTTTTAGAATTTGTGTAAACTTTTTCACTGGACAATATCTCCACATAAACTTCCTGCCAGTCATGATTTGCCAATCCCGTTTTAAGAGCTGCAATTGCTTCTGGTGTTTTCACTCTACCTGAATAATGAGTCTGAATCTTCTCTGGAAAATTAAGCTTATTGTTCCTTTCAAAAACTGCAAAAACAGAAAAATGATCACTTACATCTGTCGCCAACAGTCCACTATTTATCTTCCCATCGGTTATATTTACAAAAATATTATCAATCAAAGTAGCACTGTCCTTAGTTATCCTGCTAGGCTTTAAAATCAATGGATAGAAACCAAAGCTAAACATAGTATCAATAAATTCAGCAGTTTTCTTATGATCATTTGACTTTAGTAGATCAATGTTAAAATCACCACAAACAAAAGTCACTTTATCTTTATATTTTTCAAGTATTTCCAAAATCTTTGTGTTAAAATAATCAATGCAGGATCCTGGTGTGCGATAAATGCAGATAATTGATATATTTTTGGCTCTTTCCACCTGAATTTCAATGGTCAAACATTCCATCAGATTATCAATTACAGCTGTCATATTGTTGATAACTTTACATTTGAAACCCAAAACTACAAATATAGCAACACCCCCTCCCCTTCTGTTCACTCTATTTTGCCAAAACATTTCATATCCCTCTAGTCCATCCTCCAGCTCTTTATCATTACTCAACCATGTCTCTGAAATTGCTACAACAGTAAACTTTTCTTGGAACTGTTTAAGATAGTCTTTAATTTTGGCAAAATTACTGTAAAGACTCCTACTGTTAAAGTGAATCAATGGAAAACCCTTCTTTTTAGTATTTAACTCTTTCTCAGAATAATATTCACAGGTCATATTAACATTCTGATAGAAGTGGATGTCAGGATCAATGCCACTTTCTAGCTCATAAAACCTGTGATCTTGAAACTCAAAAGATTTTAACTTTGTGTGTTCACACATTGTCATGCCCATATATTATTTCCCACATGTATCACACTGATCACATCACACAAATAAACAAAAAAGAATGACATTTCTCCACAAATTCATCATTTTTCATTTATATCTCTCAAGATCCTTGATATCTCTGACAGCAATGACTTTGGCCTGTTCTGGTGTACCACTGAGTCTTATGAATACCTTACAGTTTCTTGTCCAGGTGTCTTGAATGCGCTTTTCCTTCTTCAGGAGTCTTGCCTGCCATGCGTTTTCAGCATTTCTCTTTGTGAGATGCTCGTTTACATATACTCCTGTTCCCTTCAGTTTCTTTGCAAGCTTTAGCACCTCAATTTTATGTTTTCTGTTCACAAATTTGATTATGATGGTTGGCCTCTTGTTTTGTTTTTGTGGGATAGTGTGACATGCAACTATATTTTTACTATCCAAGGGGATGTCTTTATCATTGAAAAATTTAATGACTTGCTGTTCAAGTAAAAGTTTTTCACCTCTTGGTGCATCCTCCCCCTCCTTGTTGCCTGCTGTGATCCGTGCATAAGAGTAGTGTTTTGTCGCCAGCCCAGATATCACCAGGTCTTCCATTCTTGTATACTGTTCCAGGTCTTCTACTCTTCTCTCCAGCTCTTCAATCTTCCTGTCTTTTTCTTTTATCACAGCCTTCAGTTGTCTGACTTCATCAATTAAATCCAATAGGCCCACCTGTTGTTTTACCACCTTGCTCAGCTCCTCTGACATGAAGTTAAGGGACTTTTTAACTTCTTCCATATCTTCTGCTAACTTCTTAGTTGCCATGTTTCTTTTTCATCAATAGAAGTTCTTAGAAAAGTTCAGTTCAGTAGAAACAAAAGACTTTGAGGTTCCAAGTAATCCAGTGATGTTGACTGCAGAGCACGTCATGAAAAACGCCAAAAACTTCAAAAATAGCAAAAAATAACCCTGCAAACTGGATCAAAACTTCTTTGTGAAGTTAGGAAACTTAACTAATCTCTCGGATGTCAAGTTATTTCCATGATATTCAATAGATTGTTAGAGCTGATCAGCACAGAGCTTCCAACCAGCAGCCATCTTGTTTCCCAGGTCAAAGGTCATCATGAGTAACATCTAGCAAGGACTTTCACCCAGTAATAATAATGATAACAAATAAATAAATTAATTAATTAAAAATCTTGCACAATACATTCATAAAATGCAACAAAAGTGCCTAACATAAAACAGATAATCATGACATTTACGATAAAATCATAAAAACAAGGGAAAAAATCAAATAAATCGACCATAAAACACTTCTAAGCTCTCTATTAATGTTTTTTTTTAATGAATGTGGTGTTGATATGCTTTACAGTCAGCTGAACAAATTCAGGTAAGACAATATTGATGAATCCCAGATTTATGCCTAAAACATTCATATGCACAGTTTAAGAACAAATCTGTGTATACGTGCTGTTTGTGATTGAGGTCCACTGATTCTGAAACATGCGCTCTGGCTACTAGTCTCTGCCTTTATTCAGTGATCCAATTCCATCTTCATGTTTGAAACTGCAAAGATCAGTCACCTTTGGTCAAGGGTAGAAAATCCTGACCTCAAACAACTCTTCAGACGAGGATGATTGAGTAATTGAAGGTAGATTAATCACCACATTCTTACTCTTTAATCATGAATTCACTGTCAGCATGATGTATGAGTATTGTAATGGGATTGGCTATAGGTCTCCGTGCTGTAAACTCACACTTCAAGACATACTATCATACAGACAAAATGAAATGTGGACCAAAGAGAGAGAGAGAGAGAGAGAGAGAGAGAGAGAGAGAGAAAGATGAAGCTAATGCGAAAGGGCTCAAACACTGCTAGACTTGTGCTGATTGAAATTGACCCAAGGAGCACCATCAAGATCTCCTACGTTGAGGAAAGTGCGAGCCGACCTCTGGTTTTTAATTCAAGTGGCTCTCATGTGGTTAGTGAGCGTGAAATTCAACAGAGAGCATTTCATTTTGATCCAAAGAAACGAGCGAAAAAAAGGCACTAATATATGGCTGTCAATCAATATGGCAGATTGAGAAAAGATGAGCAAGGATCTGCTTGAGCTGAATTAAATTCATTTGCATTTGCCATTGAAATGTTGCATGAATGTTCCGATCGCACAACAGCAGTAATGATGACACGGTGCACAACACTGAAACAAATGAGGCAAAAGAGAAAGACAGTCACATTTCACTGCTTTTCCCCTTGTTTCCTCGGCTATCAGAATTAAATCTGTACGGACACAAGTGCATTAAAATGTTAATTTATATGCCAGCTCCAGTGTGTATAAGACTTGTTTACTTCTCATTCATTTCCCTCTGTATGTTTAATACAGTATGTTAATCATATCAGTCGACACAAATTCAATCACTGATGCTTTCAACCTTTCAGGCAACAAAAGAGCGTCACACACACACATGAATTCTGGCAATATTTCACAAACAACAACACTTTGCATCAGAAAGTTTGACAAGTTTTACTCTTGAAATAACACAAAGGCAGCTGCAAAACTATTTTCTTTTGCTTTATTGTCTGCTTAATTTGTTTACTTTGGGAAGACTGCGTGTGTACAGACGTTTAAGGAAAAAGCGAGAAAAGAGATAATGGCAAAGGAAACAAAATGCGAGGCAGTGGAGGGTGTACAAGCACTGTTATTGAGTATACAGCAAAGTAAAATAAGACTGATTGGTGCATTTTTAAAATGGTCACACCAAAGTCTGCAATTACCTTATAACACAATAACCAGAACACATCGCCTTTGTGCCAGACAAAATCTCATTATTCCACAAGTCAAAGTCTTTGGCACATTTTTTTTATTCAGTGTTGGCTGTCTTCCTCTGTATTTGTCTCTTTTTTTTTTTGAAGAATATACCTTATCATGGGAATTCAGATCTTGACTTCACCAATTTTTCAGCCCACACAGCTTGTAATTTGCAATTCGTAAGCTCTGTACTGTGAAGTTGCTCTTTATATAAGGTACAGTAAAAGAAGGTCATTGTTTTTGTGGCCATAAATGTCCAACAATATCTATGTATGTATTGTGTGCACTCTGTGAAAGTCATTTTACTGCTGAAGCTCAGGCGTGTGGTGCATAGCAACATTTTACAAAACAAAATGAACAAACTGGAGAACAAAAAGGCATTCAGAAAACACAGTGTCAGTGATGTCACCTTCAGAAGGCAAGAGGGAATAGAAAGTAGCTGCTTCTCTCAGCTCAACCTGGTTTTACAAGCCCTCAACGCACACTGCACCTCAGAGAAGACAGGACTCTATCACATCAACAATTTGCCTTGTGAAATATCTTTTCTATTTGGTTTTGATAATATATTGGTGTGAGTAGTGTTTTATTGGCTTTGCTAACAGTTATTGTTCTACAAATTGTTTTTATTTGTAATAATGTCCTATGGGGAAAAGGCCTATGGCCTTATTCAGACTATCCAAGCCAGATTTTGAGGTGGTTTGAAATGTGATTCTAATCAGATTTTCTACAGGCAGTCTGGCTGCTCAAATCAAATTTTGACTTTTGCGTCACTCCCAACGCACACACAACAACAATGATAAATCCAGAGTGATGGAGGTGCATCAAGAGGCTGAGCAGACTTGACAGTGCAATTGCTCGCAGTGTGAGATGATGAATCTCCATTTCTCATGCTTGCACATTGGGAAGCTGCGTCACCAGTCTTCGTTGTTACAAGATGCCTATGTCATTACCACAGCAACCCATGCAGAGAGGCTGGTGGACACAAATCAGATCTGATCACTTGCAAATAACAGTGTGGAGAGTCTGACATAATGATCTGATTTGAGGAACAAATCTGCTTTGCCTGCAGTCTGAACAAGTCTATGTGTTTTAGCAGTTGTAAAAGTTAGAAAATATCTTCAGCCCACTAATATGGTAATTCATTTATTATTCATGTTCATTCCTCACACAGCGTTCTTGGTTGCGTCAATCCCAAAGGAAGATTCATAGAGTTGCAAAACATGAGGAACCATTTTGAACGCCCCAGGTTTTAGACGTAAGGCCTAATTTTTCAAAAAATTGAAAAGGTAGCACATCTCATCAAGTTAAGGAGGAAAAAATACTCACATTCACTTGTTTATTTGGCTTACATCATAATAGAAAAACACACAAAGCCTTCAGAGCATCACATTAATTCCTCCATAGTCGATGTTACGCGTGGCCCAGTCGGTCTACTTCTATGGCATTAGACCCTCATGGTTAAAAAATCAGTTCAAAAGATTAAAAACTTTACGAAATTATCTGGTTATTTGATTTTTAAAAAGTCAATGTTAAAAGCCTATACACTAAATTAGTATTCATGATTGTTTCAGCTACAACTAACTGCAACTCCCAAGGTGCATTATGGCAAGAAACATCAAGTCACTGAGCTTAAAATGATGTGTATTTAAAACGGTGGGTGGAGGCTAATGACTGTGCTGTTGGGAAAATGGAAAATGCAATATGCAGCTTAAACAGATTCATTTAAAGTTATATAATGCGTAAAATATCGGCATTCAAATGTCTAAAAATGCTAACCTAGCAACTAGTTGCTACAACTTCAGATTCACGACCTCATTGCCTGATTTTTATATGATTTTTATTATTAAGGTTTTTATCAGCTATGGTGGTTGTTTAATTAAGACAACAACTCACACGATTCAACACTACTTCAGATATCATCGAAGTACATCCGTTTTTATTTTTTTTAATGTGAGAGAGGCCCCTAGCGTCAGAACTTGCACATTGTTTCCTTGATGATGAATTTAGCTGCTATGGGGCCATGTTCTGTTCACAAATTCAACAACAAAGCGCTCTGAAAAAGCTTCTGCTGTGATTTGCACGTCTAACCAGCTTCTTCTCCATAGCAACCATGGCCAAGGCTCATGGGTTTTGTAATATTAACTGAAACACAAAACCTTTTCTCAGGAATTAAGTTAAAATAATGTTGTCATCAGGAATTTAGTAATTAATTGCATGTGGATTCAGAACACCAACAATTTCCCACCAGTGAGAGTATCTGGGCCCACAGCTGATGTGAAGGAGACAATTACCAGGTGACTGTAAAAGTGAACAAGGTGACCAATTCTCAATGCTAAAGGACACCTCTCATCTACAGGCAGAGTTTATAACCTCTGCTTTAATGATCCTGTCAGGGTCATTCAAATTAGAGACCCGCAGGAAAGTAAATGAGAATGAATCGAGATATAATCCAAAAACACTGCAGACTTCATCAGCAGGACGCCAGCGATATATCTCTTTTAAAGGTTCTTTATGTGGGAAGGAGGAAGGTCTCCAATGACAAACCTATTATCTGTCACTGTTCAAGGTTAAAGCCAGCAGATCCATAGAAATCAGAATTGGAAAAGAGGGCATTTCTACATGAGCTTGGGTTTTTATCATATCTGAAACCGTTATAGATGATCAGTGTCATTATGAATGATGAGGTCCCACTCTCGTTATTCAAAACGCTAGTAAGAGGTGAGAATGACTTTCATTTCCTCTTCAGATAGCATCTTTTCTATAGCTTGCACATGTAGATGAGTTGCAGAGAGACTCTTAGGTAATAGGTGACCTGCAGCCAAGTTCAAAATGTTCAGCTACACTCTTTGAAATAGGGGCTAAAGTAACTCTTATAATGGCTGGACAGCGTCGGGTGCTGGCAAGTTCTTTTATTGCTTTGACACAGCACTTATTTTGGGCTAAAAACTCATTCAAAATTTAAACAATTCTCCAAAATGAGTTCAAATTTATGTGAGCATCAGAGGTCTTTTTTATTGTTATGAGCTGGCTAGGGAAAGGGAAAGCAACAGTAAACCAGATGGATAGTGTAAAATGAAGTTGTGCATTAGATAGCATACAAAACATGAGGAAAAGAGAAAAAAGAGACTGTGGGTGCTCTTAATATTAAATAAATGTAACCAAAAGAAGATGTACCACTAGATTTAAATAAAAGAAAACAAAATCGAAATAAAAAAAACAACTGATTAAAATTACAACAAGGATTTCTTAACTGGTTATGAAGCAGTCTCAGTTTAAAACTGATACCTTCACATGACCTACATGAGCAAACAAGACCATCTATGAGAACACTGGCTATTTCTATATAATTATTCTTGATGTCTGCCACTGGGTCGGATTCTCTGTGAAATCAGATGAAATGAGACTGTGTCAAATGACGCATGCTTGTGCATTCAGCTGGGCTTGAAGCAGAAATTCAAAGTTATCAACCATAATGACCAACTAGCAAACCAATATCTGGTCTACTTGGTTAGTTATGTCTGACTTAGAAGTAAGGACACAAAGATACATCAAACCCAGATGACTCCTGACCCACAGATTGGTTGTTTGATTCATGATGGGTACAGTTTAAACAAACAAACAAACAAAAGAAGAAGAACCCCCAACATGCAAAAGACATTGCGAGTATGATCATTTAACCCAAACCATGATCTTCCTCTCAGCCTAACCAGGTTTTTTCTGTCCCTAAACCTACCCAGATTTTAACCACAGTATTGTCACATTATAAAACATATTAGTTTGTACAAGGTGCACAATGAAGAAACGACCAGACAAATCTCACAAGAGTTTCAGAAATGAAGGATTCCCTTCTAGACATGACCAAAAAAACCAAACTACTTTTTTATTTTCAACTAAATACAAAAGGATTGGTTACTTTTGAAAGGAACGCTTCAATTAAATATTGTTAGTGACATGCAACGGTCAGAATTCGTTATTTCAAACAAAAATGTAATGAAATAATATTGCCTACTGCAAATTTAATTATACATACAGCTTATAAGTAAATAGTGTAATGCTGGCAAACATGAAACAATCATGAATACTAATTATGAATGCTGTCATTCAGTACTTACTGTATTGTCCTCCTCTGTGTTGGCAGAGGCTGACATACAGATGTTCCAACGGCTTTTTGAAGCGTTGAAGGGATTGGTAATTATGTCTCACTGGCACTCATCTGGACAATTTTGTTATAATAACAAAACATGTTTGCCAACATGTTAAATTGGCTGAATGATCTGTACTTCCATGGTAGTCCACAAAGCATTTAAACACTAATAATATATTCTGGGAACTGATGTGATTTTAAATAAGCATTTTGTGTTCAAAGGTAAGATTTGATGAAGTAAATTATCTATTTTCTTTCAGAATTCTGCGCAGTGAAGTCAAAGGACACAGGGACAGCCTTATGTCTGCACACTGGTTTAGCAGAATGCAAATTCAATAAGTTTCTAACTTACTTTGATTGCAAGGTTTAAACTGATGCAGTATATTTCAAAATATCTCCCCACTCAGTGCTTTCTGCACTCAACTGTGATTTTTCCAAATGCAGTTTCAGCTGTGGCTGACTAAGCAATACAGTGGAAGCAGAGTTTTACTAATAGATTCTGTCAACAGAGAACAGTTAGTTCTATTTAATATGCTATACCACAGATTAGTCGTTTTATTTAGCATGCAAATTCTCACAACAAGTGTAGTTTATGATACTTGTGTCCCACAGACATTGTACTTATTAGTCCCTGCCACAGTTCATAATCATAATATGCTGTAAAGAATTTCAAGAGGAGGTTTTCTCTGCAAGGAGTTTGCAGCCAGCATATACAAAATGGACAACATGGGGAACAAATTTAGTATGCAGATAGTAAATACTGTACCAGATAAATCTTAAGGGATCTACAAAGCCATACACGAGGCAAATGGTGTGTTTTGTTCAATGCACAAACAAAAGCAAATATCACATTAAACATGAGACTGTCTGATGTGGCAGAGAGAACATGAAAGAAGGGTGAATAGAAAACATGCTATTATATGCAGACATGGCCCTGTAAATATATAAAAACACAGTAAGTGTTACAGTTTACACAACAAACTTTCAACACCACCAAGAGCAATAATTCTTCCTTCAATCTCACAGGACTCCACGTGCTAGCTTTAAAACTATGCTTCCTATCAATTAGCCTATGTTTTTCAGTCAACCTGCTTCTTATCACCAACAGTCTACTCCAGTTCAGAGAGTTGGAAGCGAGACGTACTATGGATGACACCTAATTGGATGCCTTTTGCGAGTGGGCACGGAGAAAGAAGATTAAATCAAGACTAATGAGCGCTGAACAACAACAACAAAAAAAAAGGAAGATAAATGGTTTGATGGTACCAAGACAGGCAAGGTTGAGGAACTCAGATAACTTTCTGCCTTCCTTATTTTCCCTATTCAACCAAGTACCCACACTCAGAGGGGGGTACAGACTTGAATGTCATCTCTTTTTTTTCTCTGCTGATTCTGCTTTAGAGATACAATAAAACCTCATGAGACCAGGCAAAAAGAAAGACATCAATATGAGATTTCAATTTCATGGATATTTTCCAACTGTGTGTCAACCATCACTGTGGCATTTTAGATTACTTTTATAATTGCTGAGTACTAGTAATTATTCAAACACATGTATATATTAAAGGAGAGCCATGTAATGTAATTAAAGATTGAAGGATTCAAGGACATTCATTATAATTATACAGCACAGGGAAAGTAGAGGTGTTCCTTCACAATAAACTCAAAATACAACAGATATACAGATTAATTAAATTCAGAATAGTACAAGGTAAAAATGTAAAACACAATAAATAGATATGTACATTTACACATATAACTGTGGCTGGATTTTTTAAAATTTGGGTCAGATTAAATGTAAACAGCAGCAACAAGATAGTGATGATAATGTGGTTGACATCCTCACATAAAAAGTTCAACATCTGGGAAACAGAGTCCATCTACTGTGACTGTGGCTGAGCATGAAGCATCATTGATGTAAACACACAGAGTCCTCCTCCCCGCGTCCTGCTGGAGTCTTGCATGTTGCGTCCTGTCAGCTCAGACAGCACCCCCCACCCCCTTCAGGTACAACAGCCAGATTAAGGATGCTGTGGAGCAGGTCTCTCTGTGTTGGCACAACAGTCCCTGGTTTTCACATTGCTTGGCAAGCCTGAGTCCCATTTAATCATTTTCCTGACTGTACATTAGCCAGGAGCAGCCTTAAGTCCCAGCTGTAGCATGGCTCTTATCCGCTCACCTCAACTCCGTGGCGGTGTTTGGCTGATCTGACTGCTTGTTCGAAAGATGCTGACTTCATCTGTTGATAATCTCAAGGTCCACTGCTCTTAAATCCAAACCTCACGCTTCTTTTTCCAATGCCTATGGGTGTAGGTGATGCGTGTTCCAGCAAAAAAGCCAAAAAAATTAGTTTAAAAGAGAAAAGTAGCAAAATCCTTGGCAAATAATTTACTGCATATTTATTGTGCTAAATCATAAAATAACCACAATATGTCAGAGATTAAGAAACATGCTTAGTAGAAATACTGGCTTCTCTTTCAACAATGCTATTATTATTATGTTAAATATTTGCCAAATGGGTTAGTGACTCTTTATGAGTCAGAAAAAAACCCATCAATTATCAGAGGTGTAGTGCTATTTGTACCAAGGCCCACCTATGATGCACACCTATGATGTATTCACACGCACGGTTAAATTGTGGCTCATTTCCAGTCATTTGACCACTGTTCCTATGGTGGCAGTTTTACATACATTATAACTGACAACTATAACTGACCACACAATCAAATGTTAGACTGACCTTATGAATAGTTTCATCATTTTGGGAAGATTACACTGCAGTCAGTCCATATGAGACCTCTCTCAATTGCAGAATTATCATCATTCCTGTCTGTATAAGATCCGGAGACTATACTTCATGCCTACTTTGTGCTGCAGGGATGAGAGCAGCTCAAACTGCATTGTATCTGAAAGGCCCATTAGGCTATTTCAGAGCCATGATCAGGGCCACAGATTCTAACTCGCACAAACCTCAGTCAGATAAAAGGTCAAAGAGTCAGACAGTGTACGAATACGAATACGAATACGAATACGAAATACTTTATTGATCCCCAAGGGGAAATTCATTTGTCTGTAGTCTCATCTATTTGTATAAGAATTATAGAGTCTGATGGCAGTTGGTATGAAAGATCTTCTGTATCTCTCTGTCCTACAACGAAGAGAGAGAAGCCTTCCACCACCATTATTTCTTTGGTCCATCAAGGTGTTATGCAGTGGATGATCCATGTTGTTTACTGTTACATGTTGTTTAGTGTAGACTAAGATCATTATATCTCTACTACCAGGGGATGCAGGCAAGTTAACAAGGGTGGTGCATTTTGGTCATTTTGGTCATTTTTTTTTAACAAGGAAGGTGGCATCCCTTCTCAAAGTGCTTAGTGCTTATAATACAAAATTATGCCTTGATACAACTGAATTTCCAGTGAAATACAAGTTAAAGCATACGTAAGTAATTGTGAAAGAATATAATCTACATTTTATAGATGAAAAGTTCAATTCATAAACAATAACATTCACTATTGCTCACCATTGTCAGTACACTAGTGGGTTTTCCAAGTATAGCTTTACTTTCTGGATGTGTGACAGTGGTAATCTGTGGGAAAAGCAACAGGTCAGACCTCTGCAAATTCTAGTGTGATGGTGACATGGTGACTTCATGCATTCACAAATAATAACTCAATATAATAATGTATTCCAGGTGGAGAAAAATGAGGAAATAGCTGCCAATCATATTCTGACAAACACAAAAGGCGAAACATAATCTCTGTGTGATTCATTACCTCACAAAAGCATTAGATCAGATCTTCCATTTTTAAAAAATGCTTCATGTGTTATGATGCTGATCAGACAAGATTGTTGAAACGTATTCATACAACAACTTTTATAGACCTTTTATGATAACGCTAATGACAAGAAACACATTCAGCATATAGACATTCTTGGTGATTGAGGCAAATCAGATGCATGTTTGTCACTGTTGTGTCTCACAGCGTCTTGTTTGTTCCAACAACAAATGAATCACACACTAACAATGGCCTGTGTTACATGTCGGTGAATGGTAATTGTCAATTATGCCAATCAAAATCCAATTGTCCGAGCACAAATCTTGCTTTATTGAATTTACATCTAATGTTCCCACCCAAGCTTGCAGACCTATTATCCGATTACATTATCCTCTTGTCACTGCACTTCCTACCCCATGTGTAAAGCAGAAAATGACAATTATATAATTAAGACAGTTTCAGTCATTAAGATAAAAGGAAAAAGCTGATTGAGAGTTCACCGTCTTAGTTATGACACAGATGATCCCATCTGATCAGTGAGCGTTTTTACAGAGGTCAGCTCGAGCATCTCAGTAAACAGTTTTTAGAGATGCACGGCCACACTCATGTGCATTCAGTCCCAACGAAAACACTTTTTTTCCCCTCAGTTTGTACAGACTTGCCAAAAGGAATGACTTTGATGTCAGTGGCAATGTCAAAAGCTTGGATGAAATGATACCCACAAACATCTTCATTTATAAACAAGACATTCAGCACTCAGAAGCTGACAAGACACTGGGGCCAACAGGCTGTGGCCTAATCAGCCAAGCAGAAAAGTCATTCTTCTCCATTGCCTTGAGATTAAGCTTCCACCCAGGAGTCATGTTTAAAGATTTATCCAACTGCATGGAGAGTGCCACTAGGTTTATGACTATAAACTGCACATTATAACCCTAGCTCTATGACTACAAGTGAAGCCCTCCAATGTGCACTATCGCATACTTGTCAACCTTGAGGCCTCAAAATAGGGAGGATTTCAAAACAAAATTGGGGTGTTGAGAGTCTGAGTTTCATAGGCCTTGTTTCCTGTAATCTGGTGACTTAAAGAATGAAAATAGCAAAATAATAATGACACGATGCCTGCAGATGATCTATAACTGACAGCTGGAAAACTCAATGGGACCACAATATTTACCACTAGTCTAGTTTAGTCTAGTTAGTCTAGAAGGTGTCCCTTTCGTCTAAAACTTCTTTTTTTAAGAAACATTAATTCTTCTTTCCAGGATGTCAGAAACTTATTTTAGTGCTTCTTTCTTTCTCTGCCCATCTCTCACTCACTGAGAAGGATGAGGTGCTGACATGGATGTATTAAGGAGAACTGGATAGTAACTTCTTCCACATCACAAAACAACCTTTGGTGTAGCTGTATTGTCGTGTGAGTAGAAACGTATACTTTTAGAGTCATAGGGCTTATCACACTGTACAGTGCCTGAAACAGGTTATGATAATGAAAAGAAAAAAAATGTGAGATTTGTCCTGACTTGGGAGGAATACAGGAGAATTGACCCTTTGCTAAACCCCGCCGCAAACAGTACCTGTCCAATCGTAGGTTAGCAACCATAACTAGTGCTGTCAAGCTTTCCATTTGTCTACACGGTGAAACGGTGTGCAGGAGGCTCTGAGGAGAGTGATACTGCGGCATCTTTTTTTTTTTGTCTTTCAAAAACATGAAACACAAGAGCACACGTGTGGTGAATGGATGAAACTCCGTCTTCAACTGCTCTAACATAAGCTGCGAACATTAGCATATCTGGCTATCTATCACTAGCTTACTAGCTGCAGTAATTTTACCTCCAGCCAAACTTGTTAGATGCCACTGCATCTGCGTTTGTTATGTGGGGGTTTGAGAAGGAGGATGTGGGCTGGTGCGGAATCAAAGAGGGCCAAAGATGATGCCTCTCTCTCTGGCTCTCTTTCTCAGGTCTAAGATGGCTTAGCTTAGCTTAGCTGTCCTCTGTGATCGTGGTCCGGCTGGTCTGGCTGGGTGACCCGTCTCATGGTCCACTGCACTAATCGAGTCCCTGCGTTTCCTTTTCCCACGTTAATGAGTGTATTTCTGTCAGATATACTTGTCATATTTCACCATCCAACCAATGTTTGCTGAGATGTAAGTTAGCTTTAGCCTTGTTTAGCATTAACGTTATATCATGTACGCAGCTGTTAGCTAACTTTACATAAACACTTTTAAAACTTGTTTTAAAATGTATCAGGTGGAAACATTAAAACATCAGCTGGACACTTAACTACATCATCCAGCTACACTTATGAAATCTGCTTGTGAGTCCACGGGCCAAAATCCACGGTCATCAGCTAGAAACGAGAAGCTGCTGTTGTTTACTTCTCGAAGGAATCACAGCCCTCGTGTTTCAACAATTAGCTCCCAATTTTGACGTTAAATCTACCATCGTTATCACCGCAAACTGTATAAATGCAGTGTGAGAATGGAAAGCTTGGTAGACTTAGCAACAGTAACTAAGGAGGGCGGGGCTTAGAGAAGGGTCAGTTGTGACCCCAAGAGAAAACTGTGGGAGGGCGATGTAAAACCTGAGTCTCCTGGGAAAATCAGGAAGGTTGGCAAGTATGCTCTACCAGCTGTCATCACTCCCCCCACAGTACTAGTTCAGTCAGATACTCTCATTATAAGATGTTTATTGCAGCAGCAGAACATAGAGATAGATTAGAGTTTGGAGTCCAGGCTATGACCTCATCACTCCCCGCAGATTATGTTTACATAGAGATATTGAGGAGTGATGAGCAAATATCTTAAACCCCCTCAGCGCCTGCAGGTGGATGCTGGGGTGGTGGTGGGGCTGAAAGGACGGGCAGTGGTACTGATGCAAGACAGCAATAGCACTGACAGGCAGAGGAAGAGTTGGGAGGTTTTGCAATTTAAATAGGCCGCCAGATTAGAAGGGTGCGTTTGGTATGTACTGCAGAGAGTGAGGCATGTCACGTGAATATAGCAGTGCAGCTGCAGTTGACTGCCTGAACTAGATCACAGGCTTTGCCACATTTACAAATGTACTGGTCAGCTATTTGTAAAGAGCAGCCAACATTTAAAACTATGAGATCATAAAAACTCATCGGTGCATCTATCCATCTTCATCGGCTGTGTGTCGTCTAATTGACTTTCCTCCCAAGAAAAATGATGGCATCAGTCATTTCAGCAAGTGTTCCACAATGACATATTTACAGTGTGTTCAAGTGACAAAGCCCTCTAGTGGCCATAAGAATAATGACTTATGTCTGTTGGGAGTAAAGGAGGAAATTGTGTGCCAAAGACCTCAGTCTTTCCTGCATGGCCAAGGCAATTAAGGGCCTGATTGCTTGATTTGAACATCTTCCAGGTTCTTGACTTACAGAGTCAACACAAGGTAACTGTCAAATAATTTACTTGTTTATGTCAGACAGCATAATACAATTTTACTATATGTAAACCTGTAGTAGCTCTCTTCATGCTTGTTTACTGTTTTCTCTTTCAATTAACAAAAGGATAATATCTATACATTTAGTTAAAAATAGCACCATGTACAAATCAAATTTGAATGACACATATATATGAGGAACTTAAAATAAAAATATTAAAAGACAATAACGGGCGGCACGATGGCGCAGTGGTTAGCGCTGCCGCCGCACAGCAAGAAGGTCCTGGGTTCGAATCCCCGAGCCGGCAGGGCCTTTCTGTGTGGAGTTTGCATGTTCTCCTCGTGTCCGCGTGGGTTCTCTCCGGGTACTCCGGCTTCCTCCCACAGTCCAAAGACATGCAGCGGGTTAATTGGTGACTCTAAATTGCCCGTAGGTGTGAATGTGAGTGTGAGTGGTTGTTTGTCTCTGTGTCAGCCCTGCGATGAACTGGCGACTTGTCCAGGGTGTACCCCGCCTCTCGCCCAAAGTCAGCTGGGATAGGCTCCAGCTCCCCGCGACCCTCACGGATAAGCGGTTACAGAAAATGGATGGAAAAGACAATAACATAAAAGTAAAGAAACAGATGTAACAGATATAAACATTGTCAGTCAGAGATCTCAGGGTAAAATGTTCCATAATGTTTCCCAAGCTTATTACTGTTTTTATTGTTTAATAAACTGAGTGACTTAAGTAGTGAATCCAGTTCTGGAAGAAAAAGTGAGATCTCAGGTGGTCATGCAGAAATTTGATGTTTTTTTTTTATGTTTTGTAAACAAAAAATGTTGATTTCATTATTCAATATGCAATCAGATATTCAAGATCACAGCCATCTGGATTGTTATAGTAACTTTTTTTTTTTTTTTTAAATACTTCTGTGCTTCCCCTGGTAACTCTGTATTTAATGTCACAATACTATGAACTGTGGGTGATTCGCTCAGACAAAGTTTGCAGAAATGCAGATTGCATAAAGGGCTCAAAATGTCTGCAAAGCCATTTTGCAATCTGACAGTGGGACAGCCCTAAGCCCTCACAATTTACAGGGAACACGCCTCAAAGTCTGTGAGTCCGTGACTCTGGACATTGGGAGTTGGCCAAGATCTGCAGAGGGAGGAGGATACGGTGGTTGGATGGTTAGAAAATGTCCAAGAGAGACTCCCATTTTCTCACCATTTCTTATGACAATCAGTGCTGGTTTCTCTTAACCACGTGATTTTTAACAAAGTACTTATTTAAAGCCAAAACACAATCTTTCTTTAACCAGATCTGTGTCAAATCAAAAAGCAGTTTTATTTTTGTAATACTAATTTGTAAATTGTGTTCAATAGCACTAACAAATTATGCCATCCCGAATGTGTGCAGAAATTTACTTCATGCCATCCCACAAAAGACTTGTGTGCCATTTTGAAGGGCACCTACAGTTGATGTATTTTGTTGCCATTGTGAGGATGTGTTGTATTGGCAGGGTGGTGAGGTTACACAACAGCACCCATGCTCATTGAACTAGAGTTACAATCCATATTGTTTATTTCATGTCACGTAGTCCACATCCTCTAATAGATTCTACAGGTGGTAGATGGTACTGGTTGTGTTGCTGTATCTGCTGCCATGACACTAGGAAACAGTCTTGATTTGCCTCATTTAGTTAAATTTCCCATTACAAGCACATTGAGTTTGGTTTGCTACTTTTTTGTAGACAATTCTTTGTGATTATTCTGTTTTTTAAGATATTTTTTATGAACTGCCATTACAGGTATGACTAACCACAAAGCACCTGTGCTGTTTGAACCTCTCATGTAGATATTTTCTTTCTGCTCATAGCCTCCAATAGCTCTGACATCCCCGAATGTGAATCATTAAATTAGCATGCTCTTATATTTACTTCAAACATCCCATTTATTATCTCAGCTAGACTTTTACTGGCCACTATCAATTTAGGATTGGCTCATCAGGGAATAAACACCGCAAGTTGCATTTATATTTGCTTCAGACTCGCAGCATAAACAGATTATCAACGTAACTGAGCTCATTATGACACTTTGAAATGTAATGTCGACCATATTGTTCATTATTATCCCTGCTAGGGGAGCATGCAAGTACTTCAATGTGAGTGAGTGTGTGCATGTGTGCGTGCGTGATCAACGGACCTACATCTTGTCTGGAGCTAATCTAGCATACTACTGGACCAATCAGTATATTTTTTGTGCACATTACTGAATGCTAAAGGACCTTGTGATTCAGAATTTTTAAAAAAAACCTTGAAAAAACCTTTTGTTATGGCTCCATGCGGCGACAAGCAAGGACACAGGCATTATGTTTTCACATCATCCCATTCTTGTCAACGCAATATCTCAAGAATGCTTTGAGGGAATTTCTTCAAACTTGGCACAAATGACCACTTGGAGTCAAAGATGAGCTGATTAGATTGTGGTAGTCAGAGGTCAAGGTCATTGACCTTGTCTTGTCCTTGTGAAAGTAATATCTCCTAACCCTAACCCTTACTCCTCTGACAGCATGTTTCTGACTGGAAATTATTCACTGGAATCAGACATGTATAGTGATAGCTGCCATTTTGCCAAAAATACACTTAATATCTTTTATAAAATTCCTTCAGTTACAGGTCAGTATAATGGTAGATTCCATATTAAATTCCCCAAAGTCTTCACAGTCTGGACAGACATGGATGTAAATGGTAAACTTGGCTGGTGGGTGGAGGTATAGAACTGCAGTAATTCTATTTTTAACTGCTCTGCTTTCTGTAAACAGGCAGCTGACTTCTTACTCTTCTTACGTGGCCAACAGGAGCCACAAGTAATCAACAACTGCTTTAGTTTGAAATCTTGTTTCAGCTAGAGACAACATATGTGGGGTCATGTTAATGTTGGCAGAACTGGTTGCATCTGGCAGTTGTGGTGACATCGCAGTAGGTGCTTCACTGTGTGTTGCCTGGCAGGAATCTACATTCTACTGAGTACACTCCTCTAGTTCTGAATGATAATGTTTCATATTAAAGAAAAAAAAAACAGTTTCTAAAATAGATTTTTAATTGAGACATGGCCGGGTACCAATGACCAGGCAGAATATGCTTCACTACATAATTGTAACTTTCCTCACTCATGCAGAGAGAATAAGGATCTTTACAAAACACTTATACTAGTCTAGTTTTTAGGCTTTTATTATCACTGTTTAGTGAATAATTTCCCATTTGTCAATACTGACCTTCCTCTTGTCATAATAGCGCACTGCCTTTTCATGTTTTTAGAGACAAGACAACAAATAGCAAGTCAGGTGACAGACCTTTAGTTTGTTGTCTGTAGAAAAGAAAGACTCTGTACACTGCCATTGTCTCAGTGAAGAAAAGCTGTTTTTCTTTACCTTTGTCTTGGCCTCTTATAAAAAAAAAAAACATGCCAGTAACATAAGTAAGAGTAAGTAACTCTTCTTCGCAATACAAGTGGAAAAGAAATGCCAATCAAGATGGGTCCAGAACTGGTGCTCAACAGTGACAAAAGTGATAAACTGCATGAGCTGCAGGACACGCTCACTAACAAGGAGGATGGCGGAACAGCAGTAACTCTATAGTGATAGTGCAAAATCTAAGCGACACATATTCTTGCTGGCCAAGAGGAGAGTGAGGCAGTGAATCAAATCGACACTCACCAGCAAGAGAGAAACAAAGCTGAAAGATGCTGTGGTTGGAACACATGCCTCAGCTAATCATCCTTAGCCACCTGCACACATGGGCAACAGAGGAATCTAGGACATGGACTGTAAGGGGGTGGGGATATAGTGGATCTGTGGTAGTCAGCTGTCCGTGTATGTGAAACAAACTCATTGCACTTTGCTGATAAGGGGGTCAAACTTGTTGAGCAGTGACAACACCCAGCAACATCAATATTACCACTGAGGAGAAGGACCAGGGCAGAATATCTCAGATAGCATGCCATTCTGGTTCTTGTCAGATTGGGGTGTTATACATTAAGGGCTCAAACAGCTCTGATTTTAGCAGGTCCCAACAATATTTCTGGTCTGTAACATACTGTTGTGGGCTAAGGACTGGGCAGAGAGCCAGGCAGTGGCATAGGCTGGCACATGACGTATGCCACCGTCTGACCACAGGCCAGATCGTCCACAGAGAGGCTGGATGAGGTAAGATTAGAGACTTGCACACATCCCATGTCTAGGTTTGTGTTGTCATACTGAGGCTGGAGAAACTACAAACCATTGTGGGAGCAGCAGTGCCAGAAGCTGAGGCCTGACACTGTCATTGTGAACAGCAGCAACAACATGTTTTACTCCCAGGCCCATGTTGAGGAGCCCAGCTCTGCTGTGCAGAGCGCACTAGATGAGCCTGTCCTTGATTTCAGGTAACCCTCACATTTGTCCTGTTGCTGTTTTGTAGTAGCTGCTGTGAAATGGTGAACCTAGTTTAAAAGAGGCCATATTACCCTTTTGGAGTTTTCCCTTTCCTTTAGTGTGTTATATCTTTGTGTGCATGCATGTGAAAGCTCTGGAAAGTTACAAAGCCCAAAATGCACACCAAGGTTGTTCCTCACCTCCACAGAAAACACTGCTCCTAAACTGCCTGAACAACCTTGCTTATAATTCAGCGAAATAAAATAGTTTTTCAAATAATTTTTCTATTATTTGGTGACATTATGTTGTAAAATGTGCAGCCAGTTTGGAACGGAATTTAGATGGGTTTAGGAATGTGTTTCAGACAAGGAAACTATGAAAAAAGGAAGTGACAATACATCGCTGTAGAACATTCTATGCTCAAGGCTTTGGTGTCACTTTGGTGTACTTTTGGTAAGAATTTCCTTTGATGAGCAAAAAAAATAAACTCAGTTGATCTTGAAAACTGTATAAGATAAATACAACACATATCTGTTGACAGAAGATATCTTGGTACAGTGGGCCTGATTTACTAAGATCCTAAGTAAAGAGTATTAAACTGCATGTTCATTCTTGTTCAAAGTGCAAAATGAAATTTGATCCAATGGGTGTAGAGGTATTAGTGGAAGAGGCAAATCAACATATTATGAGCTACAGAAAAAAAAAAAAAACAAACAAAAACTGAATATTACAAAAAGAAATGCTATATGGGAGAGTATCAGCAAGAAAGTCAAGAACAACAAATGAAGGTAAGAGAAGATGGCAAGATATACAGCAAGGAACAAAAAAAAACTGGCTTCTAATAAACTTCTTCAACTACCTTCAATAAATAAATAAATAAATAATGATGATACTGCTACTACTGCTGCTACTACTACTACTAAAAATAATAATAAATAAATACATAAATAAATAAATCCATCACGCAGGAGGTGCGAGCTGTGTTACCTCTGTGGCCCTCAGGTGGGACACTCGGGGCATTGCCGTGTAAACCAGGCAGCTAGACAGTCCTGTATCTGGTCTGACAATGGCTATAAATGCCCTGGCAAGAGGCAGTGGTGAGATCTCTCAATCCAAGCACTCCTACAGGGGAGCAGCTGGGGACTGGGGAGGGAGGAGAGGACCGCACCAGGGGACAGGAGCCCAACCTGTGAAAGACCTCAGTGAAAAATGTAATGTTGCCAAAAAGAAGGAAACAGGAAGACATAATAAATGTCAGTGTTCTTTTTCTTTAGGCAACAGTGGCTGTGAATGTTCAGTTTGTTTATTTGGCTACAATAAATTTATGTTTAAGTGTTTTTCTGTGTTAAAGATGATTGAATGAAAATAAAAATAAATGCATACCCCAAACAGCTCATGAAAAATTATTTTAAATCAGATTGTTTCCTCGGCTGATTAACACCTTCCTTTCAAACGTATCATATACAGACTTGGTCATAGTCACCGAAAATTATTTTCACACTCGGTAAATTGCAATGTACGTGCTAAATTAACCTATTTCCATGTTGTCCTTTCCAGTATTTCACACCTTAAGGGTTTAATTCAAACATACTAAATGGACAATGTGTGTTGTCTTGCACATTTGAAAGATGCAATCCTCAGTGACACCCTTAGTAGATCAGTTTGTCATTTGTTTGCCAGTCAAGTTTACACACTTTTTTTTTGTTTGTTTGTTTGTTTGTTTGTTTTTTTACACACAAACTTTTAGTAAATCAGCCCCAGTGTGTACACATGGGCACAGCTCATACCAAGAGCTTACAGATACAATAAATACAACACTCCTGTTTTCCAGTATGTCTCATGTCATACAGAATCGCATATCATCAGTACACTAGACAAAAGAGTGTGACACTACAGAAGCAACCATGTCAATATCGCAAAAGCTATTAGGACTTTATTCAAGGCTAGAGATATCTTCACACCAGACAGGCTGCCATTCCTAAGACAAAACACCACCAACCACATGCCAGGCTTCATTCTATATCAGGCAAAAGTGTTATTAAAGTTATTAAAAATTGTCTTAAACACTCGACAAATGTCAGTCATACTATTTGGAGACCAACAACAAATGAACAAATGCACAAATTTGGAAAAATCAGTCAGTATATTATTCTCTGATGTCAGTGTTTTTTATTGTTCTCTCAATTTTAGAGACATTTCTACATATAAGCTCATACAACCTAGATATTTTGGGTTGTGGTGTGGTTCTCCATGTGTCTCCACCAAGCTCCAGCCATAGTCACCAAAGTGTTTTATAATGATGTAATGACCATCCTTCTTTTTTAGGTTCCTTGGTTTCAGGCAGAGGGTGAATAGAGTTTCTGCAGCAATGGCCAGTATTAAAAACATTTTTGAACATGTAAGCATGTAAACCTATTCTAGTACAAACCGGCTGCTTTAAGGTATGTTTTTCATGTGCAGACATACAGCCTGTATGGGTGAGATCTGGCAGGTCCACAGGATCCTTGATCAAAACCTGCAAATTGGCCAAATTACCAATTTGTTTTGCAATGTTATGCTAATTGAAGAGTATTTCTGTCAGCTTGAGAAATAATTGGCTAATCAGAGCTTTGTATGTAAGATTGCCAATGTAGATGTCTCTTTTCCATAACAACATCAATGAAAAATACAGACAGAAAAATTGCAACAACGAGCTTGCTGAAGCTGTACAGATTGTTGTGATTCAAATTACAGAAACAATATTTTTTAAAGGACCGATGTGTAGGATTTAGTGGCATTAACTGGAAAGGAAACTCACAAAAAAACCTTAAAGGCCCCATCTAGAGCTACTGTTTGGTTTGTCCGTTCTGAGCTACTGTAGAAACATGGCAGTGCAATAAGGAAGAGGAGCTGTGCCCCATAGATATAAACAGCTCATTCTAAGATGACAAAAACACAGCGATTCTTATTTTTGTTTGATTATACATTAATGAAAACATACTTATCAGTATTATATTCAATTTCTGCAATATTCTTTCATTTTTCCCCTATAAATCTTACATACTGGACCTTTAAATCTACATAGAATTAGAATTTAGAATTTATTTTGGTCTGCAAATATAAATAATAACATCATGTATTAATCTGCAAATTCATGTAAATAAATGCATAGCCTCTTACAGAAAAATGGCAGATACTTAAATAATACAGTGCAAAACATTACAGTTAAATAATTTAGCATAACTTAGACACTTCTGCAGTCCGAAAAAGGTGTAGGCTGAAGCTACAGTTTATAACACCAACCCTTTTAACGGCACATCATATTTAGCAATCAACAACAAAACAAAACAAAACAGGCAAACAAAGCAAAGTAGCAACAGAGACAAAATACAACACAAAAAAACAACTTACAAAAGGCAACTTACACACTTTAAGTTCCTGTACCCTGTCCTTCTACGTCAGTATTACAATTTGATCATCCATTTTATATTTGATCAATACGTTATTTTAAACCTTTGTTTAAACCTACTTAAAGTTCTACATGTTCCATTACTGTACAGTACTGTTTCATTAACTCACTCCTTTAACTGAGATACAATGTAGTTTGGCATTGGTCCTCACTGATGGTTTTTTGAACATAAAAACACCTCTCAAAGCATGGTGACTTTCTCTCTTTTAACAGAACTTTTGGATAACTTTAGGTAATAATTGGATTTTTGCTCTGTACATAATTTCAGCTGTTTTAAGGTTGACCAAATCTTCAAATTTTAAGAGACTTTAATTTAATAAATATTTATTTTGAAAACATTAACATAACTGCTCCTAGCATCTGCTACTGCAGGTCTGTGTCAACAGAAAATATTGTATGGATATGTCATTCACTACCGACAGACCACAACATGCGCATTTCAATGCACTGCTTCACAGGATGAATGGATGAGCCTGAAGAGTCCGTTTAAGAAGCATGTGTGAAAATGGAACAGCACAGCAAAATTAACAGACAGAAAAAGCCTCTCTGTCCTTAGCTGTGCACCCTTGCAGTTCAACACAGATAACTCCCTCTCTGATTACTTCACCTCAGTTTGCAGTTGGTTATCCTTGGCGTGTCAATATAAGGTAATTGGATAAAGTAGATTGAAATTAATGTACTTCAACAAAACAATCTGCAGGCATGCAGGTGCCTTCCTCCAGGATTAATAGTGTTATTACAGTTGGGACGCCACACAATCAACAACAGCAAAATAACTCTCCTTTTCACTCAGCTCGCAATATCACAGCTGAGATTTCCAAAACATCACACTTAAGTGGGAATATACAAATAAATGTATTTTTCTCTCCTTTGTTTATTTTATGCTTCATCTGTGTTGGGAGGTGTTATGTACAATTGTGTTCAGACAAATAAATAAAGTTGTTTTGAATTTTGAATTGAAGCTTTTCTATGTTAAGAGGGTGGAGGCTGTTGTGTTGGAGTGGAACAGTGGGAAAATGCTGGAGGGAAACCTTTTAATGTGACAAAACAGAAGTCAAGGCAGTTTACTACCACTTCTTTCACTGAGGCAACATTACACCACTGAGGATGATGTAGCTGTGTTTATTTGTTTGTTTATTGTACAGCTCGCTTTATGTTGCTGAGACTGTTGACACTGAAGGCAAATTTCCAATTGTTTTCTATTATAGAAAAACTGTATTTCTCAAAACTACAATAACATTTTCAGTGTATGATGTGCTGGTCATTCTGTAACAAATGATAAATGGCAAACGCTGAGATGTGGTCATACTACCTTGTCAGCTTTTTGGACACCCAAATTGCCCTCTCACTTTAAAAATGCTGAGAACTCTATTTACTGTGTATTTTACTCCATGTTGGAAGGGTAAAGGCATGCTTGTATGAATGCCACCTTAATCCACTATTGATAAAAAAAAAAAAAAAGTAGCAACACAGCTCACATTGCTGTGGCTTTGGCCAGTCAGCACCACCACTAGCTGGGATGATAAAGACTGAGATGCTGAGAGCCAGTGGTTATGGTATCGTTTGTGCTCCAGTTTCCCACCTGCACCCATTTCACTGACAACTTCGCTTTTGTTGGATTTTGCAAATGCCAGCACAGAGGGAATATGTGACAAGGGAGTAATGGTCTTTAAAAATAAACTTACCAAAACAGCACCTTTCCACCATGACGACAGGAGCTCACTACTGCGATGATACTTTGATTAATAAAATAATATATAATTTGCTGTTAATACCATAACTTATATCAACAATATGACCCCTAATGGTAGTTACATAACAGAGCAAAAATGCATTTAACCATTTTAAGCACCAGTGTTTGATTGCTGCATATTACACTGTCAAACTTCATTCTATTCTAATTCCTACTTCTTTTCTCACAGACAAAAATCTTAATTTCTCATGGCTGCAAGAAGTGGAAGATAAATGTAGGTTGTTTTAAAGGTTGAATGGAAAATCAGTGTTGTAATTTTTTTGTATAGACAGTCTTTTTAAAAGAGCTTACATGCACCATAACCAAGCTCTACTGATATTGTGGCCAATGGCATAGGAAGTTGAGGGGCAAGGGGCTATTGGCCCCCAACTTAACTCCCCAGTCCCACATTATTGAAAGTCGCAACCATATGTACCAAATGGAGCTGCTGTACACACACTTTTAGATGTGGGGGAGCAAAGTGTGCTTTTGGATCCCCAAGTTTTGGTTTTTAATCACACAACTTTGCTATTTTAAAACATTTGAGCTACACACGTGATTGATGGAGAATTAGCAGTATTATGAATCTGTATTTAAATAGGCGTGTGTAGCATGTATTTTCATGAGAAATCTTGAAATGGTTCACCTCTCATTTTCATGGCCGTCTCTCACTAAAATACCAAAGCGAACCAACAGATGCTGGTAGAATTGAGGCGGTACTACCCAAAATATGAAGTTTGTATGGAAATATAGTTCATCTGTACAGATTATATTGTTACAAGAAGACTACATGATGCCTTTTATCTCATGTGTTTTTATAGACACATAAGGAATTGTTAATGTAATATTTCTTAAAGGGAGTCTGGCATAATATATCCACAGAGAGTGTATGGAGCTTTACTGCTATATATATTTTTTAACATTTTGTCACTACAAAAGAAACACAAGGTAACTGCTAAAGTGTGAAGGTTATCTGACATCGACTGCTGTTAGTTGTTTTTATTGATTTAATAATGTGCATACTGACTAATTAATCTGGGGGCTTGAATTGTAGTTCTACTGTTTCTACCCTCAAATGCAGGCTCTGTCAATTTAGATTGTCAGTCAGTATCCACATAAAAACTTTGAAATTTCGCATGTGATATAATGTCACAATGTTACTCTAGACTTAAAATGTTTTGTGGATTTACAACACTGTAAGATGTTCCAGGAAAGTATGTAGTAGCATAATGTTTCATGCAGGGGTACTCTACCGATCCAAATTTCAAAACTAATGAGCCATGGCTATCCTCCAGTCTTTGAACATCTTGCCCAAACATCCAACTGCAGTCATTGCATCTACCACAGCTGGAGAGGAGGGGTACATCATAATTTGCCATTTAAATACAGTGGGGAGAGGGAGGAAGTCCTAATTGCTTTGTGAGATTACCCCTCTGAAGCAGATCGAGGGAAGACAGATCACTGGGCTGATAGGGACCAAAGGTGTAATGACAGGTGCTGTTGACTGAGCTAGGCGAGTCCCCCATCCCATTCACATTATCAGCCCATCAAGATAGGAAAGCAATTTCCCAGCCTTTCATTTCATAAGCTATGCATATCAATGCTCCATTAATCAAATGATAAAGTTCCCAAAAACCTTCCCTGAAACACATCCTTCTCCTGCCCTTTCAGGTACTGTATGCTATCAGGATTATCTAAAAGAACTCACCTCTATTGGGCTAAACTGATTATACATTTGTAACAACACAACTTAGCTTAATTGATACTGTACAGCCAAAAAAAAGGGGCTCTCTTTTTTGCTGGATAACTGAATGTACAAAATTAATAAATGTGGGTGTAATGAATATAATTTTTGACATATTTTATCTGAATCTGCTCATGGGTTTGTTTTGTAGTGAAAGCACTCTGATTATTCAGTAAATTTCAATTCCCTGTGAATGATCAATCGAGGGTGAACAATGAAAAAGCACAAGATGAAGATTGACAGATTATAAAATCACCACATTATGAAAAATCCTCACATTTTCTCATCTTCACTGACTGTAAAAAACGGTCGAGGTAGGAGAAAAGTGCTTTGCTTGAAAGAAAAGATGGAATGGTGTCCCTCATCTATTTCACGGCTGGGTAGTGTGACAGGTAACTAGTGAATGGTATGATTGATTGCCACTTTGTTAAACAAAGCAATTAAGTAGGAGAGTAGAGAAGTTGCTGCTGTGGAACGCACAACGGCTTAAATAACAGCAACCACTGGAAAGACCCGAAACAGGCGCTAATTAAAATGGATGATAGAAGAACGTGTCGCAAAGATTTTGACATCATATTAGACGTATATGCAAAAGAAAAAAAAAGTAGTGAGAGTATTTGTGGACATATAGAAAGCCATTTATATAGGACATTTCTAATCTTTTGACCACTCAAAGTGCTCTACACTACATGTCAGCATTCACCCTTTCACAGACTAATGGTACGATGCCAACCTGCTCATCAGGAGCTCACCTATGCAAACCTATTCACACAGATACTTAGAATGTGGGGCTCTGTATCTACCCCAGGGACACTTCAATACATTAAATAGGGGAGTGTCAAACATTTGTACCTCACTGCACACTATTTTAAACATCCACACAGGGGTGACAAACTCAATTTCATCCCGGCCACATCAGCAGTATGATTGCCCTCAAAGGGCCAGATGCAAATGTAAGAGTGTATAAAGTTCTCATATCATGATTTGCAACACTGTCATGATTTGCAACAAATATTATTTGAAAAGTTGATGCTCCTGATTTAGATATTGAGAACGGAGCTTTAGTTGAATACCTTTTTGATAATGCTTTTGCATTTTCTGAATTTCTTCTTAAAGCATGGGGGAAGAAGGAGAAAAGCTATGTGCTAGTATGGTAGATAAATTCCTCAGAAGTTATTTCATGTTATATGGACAATGGACTATCAGCTTATGAACTGGATCAAATATGTGTTTGGCAGCTTTGTGTTTGTAGGGCTGTGATTGTGTGTTTGTATTGTATGATATCCCCCCGGAATGATGTTTGAGAGAGGTTTATGTTTATGTTGGAATGATGTTTATGTTTATGTCTATGTTGTGATGATGTTGATGTATTGTGCTGTTTGATGACGATGGGTTAACTTGGTGGGATGTTTTGTCTGTAGTTAATGTGTCTAAATAATCCCATAAGGGATGAGTTATGAAAATGACCAGATATGAAAATATCTGTATTTCACAACAGTCCATTATATAATTTTCACCCGAGAAGTATTTTTGAGTGAATTCTGTAATTTTCTCTTTTTACAGTAAACTAGAATGAAATCAAATAATTGGGCTAATCGGGCACAGAGGGGAAAAGAATAAAGAGGTGACTAGCACCTCTGTGAAGTGGACAAACAACCTCTTTTCTGCTTTTATCAACAATGACATGAACACAAGCTGCGCCAATTAAAGAGCACAAGCAATCACCACACCCTTCAATCAGGACATAACCAAGCCGACGAGAGTTCGATTTGTTAGTGCATTGGCTCACACGTTAATAGAATCACCAAGGCCAGTCAGTGAATCAACACTGTTGATGTGTTTCCATCAACCTGATCAAAGGACAATTTGACCCGTGCAAGATGAGTCTCCAACTCATCTTGCTTTTTGCTTTTATTATGCTGGTTTATTGGCGTCTTCCTAGACGATAAAAAAGCCTGTTCAGTCTCTTACTGGTACACAGCACAGACAAAAACACCACAACCTACTGGAAAGCATTTGTTTTATCATTCAAAAGCTTTAACACTCCTTGCAGCTATGCACGATGAAGCAAGTTTTCAGATTTTTTTGCAAGCATGCTGCACTGTGACTTTTTTGGGGAATTCAAATTGATTTTTTTTTTCCCATTCCACGGTGCAAAGAAACATCTTCAGTTCAGCTTAATATGGTTTTTATTTTGTGATGGATGTCTATTCATTTTAACACAGAATTTAGAACCTTTTTCGACAGTAGTTTGAAGAGGCTGCACAAGTGAAGGTCAGTTGCTGAAAGGGAAGTTGCTTGATGACAAAAACTAAACATTTTTATGAATAGGCAATACTCTGAGGACGATAGCCTGCTGTTAGGCGTTACATCACTGTAACACCCATGAAGGGCATTTCAATCTATTTTCATTGTCTTTGATTGTCAAACTTTAAAGTGAATCGGTGGGTTCTTTATCGTTTGGGAAGTTTGAAGCTGATCAAGTCATCACCTCACACTCCAACACACACACGCAGAAAGGGAGGGAGAATACTGCTCGATTTGATATGTGATAGCCTAACTGTGAGAACCTGCACGTTTGTCCCCTGACATTACTTAGAAGCAGAGCACAACACTAGATAGACCTTGTTAGCTCTTGCCTGAAGGTATTGATTTGATTTTACCTCTGGGGGTCCCCCCTCCTCTGCACACAACTCTTGTATATGGAGCAACCAGCTAGTGCTGAAGGAGCTCTTGTAGTAAGTGATGTAGAAATTGCATAATGGAGAGAGTTTAATGAAGGCGCCCAGTCGGGTTCTGAGGCTAACATTATGTAATTAAACAGACAGGGTTAGGGTGCCCATTGAGACAAAGGAAATACAGGCTGATAAAAATGACGAACTGTAAGAGGATCACAGGGAGATGATCAGATCTGATTTCGACAAGTTCAGGACGGAGCAGAATTAATGCTGCTATTAAGACAACACTTTCTAACATATTTTAAGATAAGAATGTACCCACATTGTCTGCGTGCAGGCAGAGGTGGGAAGTAACAAAGTACAAATAGTTACTGTAGAGTTTTCAGGTATTTATTCTTTAATTCAGTATTTATTTTTCTGACAACTTTTACTGCCTGCATTTCAAGACAAATATCTGTACTTTCTACTCTTTACATTTTCAAAACAAGTCTATTACCTTAATTTAAATGCATTTAAGGGAAATTATTGATTATTTTTATTTTGCTTCATTGCACTCGGCCTTCATCAAAACCAATTTCAACATGAATGGATGGGACAATAACACATAGAAAAGACTAGTCCTTGGTCTATTCATCAGTGCATATCATATATCACAGACATAAGATGAAAGAGATTTAACATGACAAAAAAGATTTAACAAGACAAAAATGATGTAAAAGACCTAACAAGACAAAAAAGACATAAAAAACCTAACAAGAGAAGAATGACGTAAAGGATCTAACAAGACGGCAACGACATCAAAGATGTAACAAGATGGAAATGACAAGCGAGCGGCACTAAACTGCAGAGAAAAGGTGAAGTTCAGTTGGCTTTGGACCAGTTGGTGTCCTTCAGGTAGTTACTTTTTACTTTCATCCTAATGCTGCGTTCCCAACAACATCAGACGAAAGATCCAACCTCCTACCACAAAAAATGCAATCGAACACCACTCAAAGTCGTTACTCCAACCTGTGAATGCGGGGAAAATCCATCAATCCCAACTTCATGAGAATGGCACATGAAATAGAAGCCTAAAATAATACATACAAACCATACAGTAAAAATCTTTCTGAATGTAAACTGTCACCATATGTCACCAATGTTGTCAAGTGCCGTAAAATAAAATGATAATGGCCTCATTTTACCTCCTCTGTGTCGTTTATGGAAGGAGGCTGCACTACTGAGGGTTCACTTCAGACTTGCCAAAGAAACTCTCAAAGAAACTAAGCAATTTTCCTTGGTCAGCCATGTTTCTTGTTTACTTTTGGCTTTGTGCACCTATAATGCTTTGACGTCAGAATTTGGAAAATTCAACTGGTAAATTCTGACCTTTGATGTTGTCTCGAATGGAACATTAGAGTGCATTTCAGAGTCTGTGCTTTTTCAGTTTTACCTGAGTACAGTGGTTGAATCAGTACTGGAGTCTTTTTTTTACACATGTATCTGTACTTCTACTTGAGTAAAGAATGTGTGTACTTTTGCCACCTCTGCATGCTGCTGAGTGAATACACTACATGAACAAGGCATAACTTATGAGCTTAATGCCTACACACAGTACAGAAATATTTGGACATCTGAGTTGACAGATTCTTCTACATTTTTAGAAATCCATTTCCTTCCCATTCACTTGCGCACTTACCAGTTTCTTATTTATAGTATCTTCAAGACAGGAAATGTGCAGTATTTATACTGGTAATTGGTCTTTCATATTGACTTTTGTGAAGTTGTGGGAGGCAGAGATTACAGGCTTAGCAAGGTCTCAAACCTTTCCAGGAGCACAGGGGATTATGAAGCAAAGATTCCGTCTTGTCTGAAATAAAAAATCACCTCCCTTCTTCCTATTTTTACATCTGCAGGGTAAAATTGGCTGACTTTTCAGTACAGCTTTGCTGGGTTTAATGAATGACATGCACCACAGAGTGGATGAAATGTGAAAATACCTCTTGCAAACCTCAACCGAGTGTTGAAATTATTTTGCCTTGGGAGTATGACTGTATTAGCTCAAGCCAAACAGCTGATAAACTGTCAAATAGTATAGATGAATAGCTAATTTTTGTCTGCTGTTTCAGCTGACATTATGCATGTTTAGTTTCAAATCATTATACATTTGACAAATGCTGGACCTTGTAGAAAGACCCATCAGTTTAATAATGTACTCCCGTTTTACAATGAACATGTCTTTCAACAATGTGAGGATGAGGAAAGCAAACCAAGGATCCATGGAGAAAGAGAGTTAGGCTTGACCCTGATGTAAACGCTGCATGCTTTGAATTTAAGGCATTAAATTGATTTAATGTAATTCTAACTGCAGTTCCTTTGGGTCAGTACTCATTTAACAGCACAGATCTTATCTAGAATGTGGTTATCTGATAAATTAACTGGGTTGCATTTTACTCACAAAATTACAGAATGAATACGATAGCAGTGTTACAGCTCATTTATATGATTTTTTCAGTTACTTTAAATTATGTCACATTTGATAATGTTTTAATGTGTTTCGTTTACTTTGAATCTCCTCTGTACTTCAAAAGTGTGAACCTAGCATTACTGGCTGACACAGGGGTCTCTCTCACATTAAGACAATAACAAAAGAAGTATTTTGATGATGTCATGAAGTAGCATGGTACCATGGGAGTTGTTGTCTTCACAATTAAACAACCATGCATGTAACAACAACTATGTTATTGGTCGAGGTAATATTACAGTCTTATTCATATTACGTTTAGTCATGTTCAGCAACTTTTCTCATTCCATGATAATGTTATAGTACTCAAGATCGGTTTTGGTCTCAAGACCACTTTTTGAACATCTCAGTCCCATCTCTGACTCGACCTCATTTTTACTCAGTCTCGTTTCTGTCTTAGACAAAGAGGATTTTATTTCAAGACTGGTCAAAACAACAATTGCATTGTTTATTTATTTGCTAACATCATTCCTGTGACTGGATGTGAAAGTTCCTGCTTCAAATGCAACCAATAACTTCACTAATTTTTGATATTTTTGTACAGTGTGTAGTGTGTCCGTGGATTTATTTATTTTTACATTTTGGTACTGTTTATTTGTGTAAATATTTTCTATATTCTCAGATATTTTGTTTTTCGATTTATTTTTCACTTCTGGTGTTTACATGTATATTTATTTACTGTAACATGTATTATGTCTGATGACTTGCTGCTGTAACATAAGAATTTCCCAGTTTGGGATCAATAAAGTACTATCCATCTATCCGTCTATCCATCCATCCATTTTCTCATTTGAAATTTTTGCTGTTGTTACCAACTGTCACCCCTCCCAACCCCTCCACACACACTCAAGAAAATTAATGTGGTAGAAGAAGCTGAGGCTGTCTGAGAGGAGATGACAGTCAAATCTTCTGTAATAAAATCTGGCTATCTAAACTACAAATAGTTCATCTGCAAAACAGTGTCCAAAAGAAAAAAAATGTAAATTCTGCAGCTAGCTAGCTAAGTTTTGCTAGTGATGCTAGTGACCATGATGAGACAGGCCACATAAAGCTGTGTATGCAAATTTAGGTTACAATTACGTTATCAGGTTCAACAGGAACACCACACAATGTGGTACCCCTCCCTCGTGTGAGAGAGCTGCCTCAGTCTTGGTCTTGACTTGGTCTCAACCCCTCAAATCTTGGTTTTAACTTGTTCTCAGTTTAGGTAGCCTGGACACAGCTCTCTAACAAATCCTGTGTTTTCCTGAAGTTATAGCATTTAGCTGCAGTTAGTAAGAAATGCACTATTACCTTGAATAATTATCAAATTTATCTGGGTTTGATCAGTGTTTAAAACATTTGGGATAAAGCAAGTAAAAAACGTACGGTGCCTAGTGCTATGTCCAGCGGTTTTAGACATTTTAATATGGAAATGTTACATACTGTAGCTGTAAACATGCCTTGCAAAGTGAATAAACATGCTATAATATGCAAAACTTAGCCTCAACTTAGCATCTTTCATTATCTCATATCATGGTCATGATTTAGTACAGTAAATATATTAGATATTTCTCCTTTAAGAATTGTTCTAGCCAAATCAGTGCATTTAAATTGAGTGATCCTGCCTACTACAGAAGATGATGCCATAAAGCTCATAAGTACTGACATGCTGTACCATGTACCAGGCTCTGTTGGAGTACAAGAGTTGGTAGCAGCAGGATGAGTAGAACACTGTACTTTTCAGGCAGATGGGCCTCACCACTTGAAATCAGAGAGTTGCAGAGAAGTGCTGCCTTCAGTTTCACTGCAGTCATATTAGATACTGATAGAGTTTCCAGCATGATTATGATGATAGTTTGCAGAATAATATGTTTAATGCCATTTTTGAGAGAAAGCAAGTGTCATAAATAAGTCTTCATCTTTTTAATTACATCTCTCCTATGCCATGCAGGTCAAACATGCCTCAGTGACTAAATCTGCAGAATATAATTCCACAAAACAATCTTTAAAATTCAGCGTTGCATGGTTCAACGGACAACCTGATCAGAACACAAATTGCACTGATTCCCCCGAATGATATTCTGCAGAAAAATACCGCTCCGAGAAATGCAGTCATTTTGAATCAAAAGCTCATTAAATATGGTCGCTGATGGATTCGCAGTGCCACGTGAGGGGCGCAGACGTCATGGAGAGACTCATATTAAGAGGAAGCCTTTTTGTATTGTAAAGCCTCTGACATGGTAACCTTCTACTGCTCACCACCCACAGCCTGCAGCCCAAAGCCAGTGATTCAGACTTGGCTGTTTCATCAGTCACCATGTCCAAAAGCAACATTGTAAGGGGGCCCACACTGTCACAGGAAATATTGTGTGAAAGGAGAAGAGAGGGAGAGGGCAGGAATACCATTGTGCCCTTAATGCATTTCTTTGATAAGACAAGAAAAAAAAAAAGAGAGATAAAGGAAAAAAGAAAAAAACTCCACAAAAGCATCATGTCCCCGTAGGAACTGCTTAAAATACAAAACAAGAGGAAAATAAGTTGAAAAAGGTCGAGGAGCAAGAAAATGCATAACCCAGGGTCAGTGGCAGAAGACAGAGGTTTGTCCTCAAAGTCATTAATTGCCTGTGTGGATTGCAGCAGCCTTCAAACACACACCTCCCCTCCTTTCTCCACTTGTCCCTCCTGTTCTCACCCCTCCTTCTCTGAACGCAGTTAGCCAAAGGTTTAGCTGGAATCTAAAACTATTACAGCTGCGCAACCTCAGTGAGTAGCCAGACTAAAGAGAAGTGACAACGCTGTCTCGGGGGAAGGTTGACAACAGAGGACAAAGGGAGTTAGAGAGCGGGTAACAGAGAAAGAGAGAGGGAGTGAGAGAAGAGAGCAAGAAAGCAGATGGAATATAGCAAAAGGAAGAGAGGATTAAAGCAACATGAGATGGAGAAGATTGTGGAAGATGAGTACAGGCACAAAAAAACACAGATGCAAGGGAGGGAGAGTCGGCTATACACAGACTTGGAGCAGATGAGAAACTTGCCAAAGGGATGATCACTTATTGTATTCCTGCCCTGTGGTCATACAAGATGTTTAGGATCCTTAAAATTGTTGGCCTGAAACACTGTAAGGCAAGTGCTCATGATCCCCACTACTTACTGAGGTTAATCATTTAAACCCAAATGCAAGTGATGGTGAGCCCTGCCTCAGGCACATCACCCTTAAAAATAATCAGACTCAAAGCAACAAGTCCTCCTCATTTGTCGATGCTCTCTTGAACGACACATACGCTTTTTTTGATCCGATGCATCCATGCCGTCGAAAACTGTCGCCAATTACTGCTGAAAAAAATGTCAGTTTATGTTGTGACACTGCAACGGTTAACATTTGTTGAGATTAGGGGAACTTTGTAGTCGTTGTTACAGTAATAATGTCATGAAGGTTAAGGAAAGATCTTGTCATGGTTTTAAAAAGAACAATGTTGCGTGCCAGTTAGAAATTAAACAGCGGTTTTAAAGTCAAATGTTTGTTTATGTATCCATCCACCCCGGCCACATCTCTACACAGACTTTGTCGCTCTATACTAACGTCTTGACTTCCTAGCTTGTTCCAATCATAATTACCACAGCTGGTAGGGGGCTTTGTCACTTGAACATAAGCATATGTCATCTGGGCGCTGACTGAAACGGCTGATGCTGCCAGTCTCACTCAAAGATTTGCTCAGAAATAACTCAGATGTGTTTTAGACTTGCATGCATGTACAGTATATACAGATTCATGAACACAAATCGAAAACTTTAAGCAGATCTACTTCTCAAATCACTATCAACATTGATTCTGCTGCATTGTGCGGCATCTTACTGCTAACTTCACTAGCAAAATGTCTCCTGTCAAAGGATGACACTGAACGAGTTTGTCATATCATCTAGCATAATGTTTTCTTTGAGCAGAAGTTCCTCTACGGGTTGTAAGTGATAATTGGTTTTGATACACATATCATATTGGCTGTGTCAAAAATGCCTAAATTCATAGAGTCTCCAAATTCTCAGTGGAATATTTAAATACTTACAGTGCTTTTAAAAAAATCCCACAGTGCCTTTTATAGATGTGAAAATTATAGCTATCTGACACTCCATCTGTCAGTGATGATGCAGAATGATAATCAGCCATAAGTGTCCAAAACCTCAATGTACTGCTCACCACAGAGTAATCTTTGAGTGTTTATTACATAGGGAATACTGGATGAGGCAATGCAGGAGTGGTTTGGGAGCTGTCCTCAAAGATAGCATGTCAAAAAAAACAAGCATGCCAACAGAATTGAGAGATGCAAACAGTGATGGTTTATTATGTACTTTTCCAACATGTTCTCATTCCCAACCATCAAATATGGCAGCTTGGTGAGTATCCTTGCTTCAAATATGACACTGGTGATACTCCTTTACCGTCAGTTTTGCACATGAAAGGCTCTGCGATCAAGTTGGCAATAATAAATATGCAACATGCGGGTAGACCTTCAAAATAAAGGCAAGGAGGTGTAATAACTTTTTAATTATCACTCCTTTAAAAAGTAATAACTACTTTCCTGAATACTTGGTATCAGAAGTACTAAGTTACGTTACTCGTTATATTACTTTTGCAGCTCGTTGGAGGCCTTGTTGAACTGCTGATCCAGTGAACTTTTAACACCCAGAAAACTTTTGTTGTTAGCTGTCCAGATATCAGCTGTGGTGGAAACGATGTTAACCTCTCTTAGTGTGGCCTTCAAATTAGTTTTCCATCACCACATATTTTCTCTCGAGGAGCCAAACTCAAACTCAGAATAATGGCGATATTTCCACCTGCTCTTCCTCATCCTCTATCCTTCATTTAGCTTTTTACCTAGCAGCTGATGTGACCTGCCCGGACATGTCAAAAAGTAACTCAGAATTACTTGAAATGGTACCTGTAATATAACTACTGTTTGGAAATTAACACCTTACGCTACTCATTACGCTACTCATTACTGGAAAAAATAAAAATATTATAGTAATAACCAAGTAATATATTACAACACAAGTGACCAAGAAGATTGAATTCTCCTGCTTGCGGAGAATCCAGCAGTGCCTATATTGTGTATTGTAGGTGAACTGGACCCAAAGAAATTCTCCTGGCTACGTAGCGGGGTAGCCTGCACTTCGTCCTGCATCCAGTGATGTCACTGGAACGGAACAACATATTTTGCAGCATTAGAACTGATCAATACAATACACACTGAGGATTTATTGCTTCGTTTGGCTACGTTTACCACCACACGGATTGGACATAGATAGTAAAAGTGCCAAAGTTTCCCTTTAAGCAAAGGGGCACTGATCAAGCCGTTGTATTTGACTCCTTGGTGAGAACGGCTTTATATTGTGTTACTACGTGCTATTTTGTATTTATGCATTTTTCTGTTGCTTGCTTGCTCTAACACAATAAGGGGAATCAGAAGACAGCTACTACACTGATACTGATTAGGACTGATTAAACATTCTGATGTTGTATGCAAGCAAAGCACATAATTTATTCTTGTTCCATATACCACTCTAATAATGCCTATTAAACTATTAGACAAAGGCACCTGTGTGCATTCCAACAACATTCTCTCCTCCACACACACAAACAGGCACACACAGGCCACACATACACTGTCTCACAATTTACTAGGCCTGCACAGTAGCAGAGGGCTGATTACCATTGTCAGAGGACTGCAGACTCAACACTTTGTCACCTCCACAGTTAGTGCAGCTCTGTTGGGCATTATGGATAGTGTTCATACTGAACTCTTCCTACCTGCCATAATGATATAAACTGAGAACGGATGTCGTTCTGAAAGAAACCAAAGACTATCTATGTTCAGCAGCAGTTTTCTCTAATTGTTTTCTCTACCACCCCAACACTGCAGGCATGTGCATTTAGACAAATACACACGCACAGATACATTTATGCAAACACAGGAAAAAGCACAATCATGAGAACACACACATTCACCAGCACTACTTGTAATAATTGTTCTTGTTATAGTCTGTAACAGGTGCAGCTATCACATAAGGATGCAGTTTTGGTGTTTACATGCATGTCTGATGAAATTTACGTGACCTTGACCCGTACACAGTAATTGCAACAAAGATTAATGTAACCCACAAAAAGACATACATAGTCCCAGGATGGATGACTTGAATCCTATCAATCACTCTTGAAAGCAGCGTGAAGGAGGAAGAGGTGTGAGATTGGCAGACAGTTAACCATGAAATTCACTTTCACTCACGTTTAGAGGGTTGCAATTTTCCAGAGGGATTGAGTTGAATCCTTTACACTCACATGTCATACACAGTATGGATGTGTATGGAGGGATGAAAGGGCATGGGAATGGTTTTCTTTTGTAATCCCAGTTTTCAAGTTTAAAGGGACAGTTCACCCTAAATTCAAAAATATAAATTTGTCCTCATAGTGCTATTTATTCATCTTGTTTTTGGTGTGAGTTGCCAAGCTTTGCAGAGAGAGGCAGACGCCTTTTCTCAATTATAATGGAACTAGATGGCATTCAGCTGGTGGTGCTCGAAGCACAAAAAAAAAAAAAAAAAAAAACCTTGAAACTCAACAGCAGTGTCTTTCTTGAAATCCAGTTATTCAGTCATTACTGTATGCCAAAACTGCGCAAACGGAAGTACGCATCTACTAATGGAAGATCTTGTGTGCATTGATGATCATCTCAAGGTCTGCTGTTCTTTAATCCAAACCCCACACTTCTTTTTTCAGTGGCTATGAGTGTGTTTCTGTCATACTGTAGGTGATACCTGTTTCAATAAAGCTGAAAAAAAAACCAACAAACTAAAAGAAACATTCATTGAAATTTGAAGAGCTACTGTCTGCATCATCTACATGCACCGACACTGCCAATTCCATATGCTTAGAACAAGGACTTTAGATCATCTTAATTAACCAGGTCATGATTTCTGGAAAGAGATATCGCTGTTCAATTTTTCAAATGTATTCATCTAGCACTTTGAGCACTAAAATCTGGTGCCATCTAGTTACATTATATTGGAGAGAAGGCAGATGTCTTTACAGCCAATATCTCCAAAACTGTCACGCTAAATCTCAATGTATGAATAGATAAATATTTTTGATTTGGTGTGAACTGTCCTTTTAATCAGGTAATGATTTCAGCTTCAGTTTTTAACAAAACAAATTTTCCTGAAACATAAATTTTATTTTTTATATTAGAAGAACATGGGCGAGATCTCATTAAAAAAACATGTTTCAAATTTTGAGTCGACCAACGTGAAGTCTTTGTGAAGTCGAGAAAATGTTCATTTTGCCCAAAGCACTTTAATACCTCTATGCTATTTGACTTGGCAAATAGAAACATACTGTACTACTTACACCGCTAATGAGTAATATCTCAGTGGCTTGTGGCAAAGCTCAAGGCAGTAGATACACACTCCGCAGTGGTGGTAACAAGCCTTACAAAAGTCCAAATCAGTATTCCATTTTTTTCCCCTTTTATTCCCAATTAGGATGTGTTTCCCATTGCATGTTAATGACTTTTGACAACCAGCGCCTGAGTCTCAAGGCTGCTCTCCTCTGCCAAGATGTTGGGCCATTTGCTGGTGCAGTATATGGATATGTTCAGTAAATTATATGGATTTTTGTGAATGTCGACTGTGAGAGCTCAAGGGGTTCTGGTTCATCAGCTGAGCCCAGTGGTCATGGAGAGGGGGAGAGGATCGGGTCAGCAGCAGCCAGCAAGTAAACAGGAAACGTGTCAGACAGGGAGAGTGAACACAAGCTGCCATGATAGGAGCGCAGGCAGTCAGTTATAGGGTTGGAGAGAGACAGGGAGTTAAAGAAAGAGAGAGATGATGGTAATACTACTGCTCTCTCGCCCAATTCTGGATTCCCTGCAGCATGAATTAACATTTTATATTCAGAGCAGAATGTGAGTCGCTCTGGCTCTGCTGAGAGCTCAGTGAACTCTCATAAACTTGGCAAGCTCTGTAGGCTTCTACACTGGCATTTATAATTAGCCATCCACATCCACATACAGCCGGCAGGAGACAGACCATGTATTTTATTATTATTAATATTATTATTACCAAGACAATAGAATCTATCACCGTCATTGCTAACCAAACAAAGGGGAATTTTTTATTTTCCATGAGGAAAAATGGCTGGGATGTCATATATGCAAAATGACAGGAACAGTCAGGAACGGTGCAGCAGCCGCAGGTCTGTCAAACCTCACAGTGCTCAGAGATGGGCAGTATTTCAATCAAATGTATTTTAAATGTTTTGAATTATTTTGTAATAAAGTATTTTGTTACAAACGTTGGTATACATTTAATTTAAAATGATTTTTCAACCCGACAATGTATTTTACACACTTATTTTCACTGTTAATGTTCATAAGTCTTTTTGAAGCTTTCATTATACCATTATACCATAACATGAATTTCTTCTATACTTACTGCTCGCACTGTAATTTCAGGTGATTTAGGTTGATATGTGACTGTAAGTATATTTATGGAACCAATTAGCCCCATAGTTGCTTTTCTAGTTTGATTTTCCCTCCACTATGATGGAATAAACCTTCTCCTTCTCGCATAACTCTCTGTGACATGTGTCTGGAGAAAACCATATTCATTTCACAGTGTTATTCATTTTATTTCTTGTATTTGGGAGGTAATTGGTTCCATATCGAAACTGCTGTTTAGCCTCATTATCTATACACTACCATATCCAGAGTGTTATGTCTTTGACAGTGACTTAATTGACACAGTTATGTACTCTGCGTGGATGTGTGTGCATGTGTGCATATGCAGCACGTGCATGCCCTCTCTGTCGGCTGAAGTGGCTTAGGTTGAGTTTGCAGCAGCTTTCTTCTGTCGAGCACTCTGTGTAGGGCAGGAGGGTGCTGAGGTGATGAAAGGGTGATCACCCTGACAGCATCCTTGCAGGGAAGGACTTAATGACGCGCTCAATATAGCAAACAATGTCGTTAGGAACAAACAAGTCCTGCCTCCTCCATCATTGATGGGGAAGATAATTGTTGCCCAATTTGCATAAGAAATGTTGTTGAACCGATTGGGGTCTTGAACAAATAAGCATGTACATAATACCACTGATGCGTAATTAAAGGTGAAGAGTTACTGATAATTAACCAATGACCTTCGTAAATGTCAATCAAAATGTTATCTTATGATCGGAGGGCAAAGGGAATGGAAGTGAACAGAGTAGTGAGAAAGACAGCAGACTGCTACATCTCGTCTTACCATGGTTTACACTACTTCCATATTTAATGAATCATTATCGTTACTGAGCAAGTAAATAGACCAGGGTCTCTTCAGGGTTCAGCAGCTTTCAATAATGGACTGGATCTTCATAATGAGTTGGAATAGTAACCTTTGGAATGGATATTTTTGTGTCACCACAAAGTAATGCAATTGCAATCCATTATTGCTCATTAGGTCGTGGGGTTTGAAGGTGAACACAGGTTTGATCAAATTACCCGTAAAAAAAAAGACAACCCCCCCCCAGGTTTTAACTCTGTTCAATTTCATGAACTCACCTTAATTGATTCAGGACTGCCTCTCTCCAGCTGGCGTCAATCCATCACCAGTGCTGCCTCTGTGGAATGTAATACAGCCACCAGTTAGGCAGGCTGCATACCTGCTTCTGCTTGCTCTCCTCCACTCCCCTCCCCATGTCATTCCCTGTTTGAAAGACAGATTATATTGGCCTCCTCTCAACACAAAAAACCCACACCCCTCAGCCGTATCATAACAAGCTGTAAATGAACTCAAATGCTGCCGTCAACTGAAGAGCAAACTGGCAATGGACATGAGCGTGTTTTCTTTCTCTTTTTTTTTTCCCCTCCTTATTTTTCAACCATGGGCGAGTAGTTGGATTTACTGTTTTAATAAAACCAACATAATTCTTTCCCCTCTATACCCACCAGCCACATATTTATGGTACCATGAATTATTCCACCAAACAGTGAGGCCAGAGTTATGGGAACATCATCGCGCATCACCACAGATGTATCAGTGTGATGAAAAATGACCACACCAGACGATGCTGTATGGCTCTGCCTCTTGGATAAACTGTCAAAAGTACATAGAGTAGGGGAGACTGGGGTTGGTAGTGACACTTTTCTTTTTGAGCATCAGTAACTCAGTGGTTGTTCATGCCAGGTCTCTCAGACTTTGACACATGGTACCCATATTTGTCCACTTCAAATAAAACTCAATTGGATGCTTACTACACAGTCACAGATTATGTGAGTTTATGTCAAATACAAAGAGTTCTGTGTTTGGTTATTCACACCTGACCGCCTTATTTTAGCTATAAAGACCAACAAATTTATTGTTGATATGAGGTTATGGTGGATGGATGGGTCAGCACAAAGGCTTTTCTGTGGGAGAGTAGAGTGGAATCCTGCCCCTGACTAACCCTGAGTTTCATTAGTAGTTCTACTTCCTCTCATTCACTTACCCCCAGTCCTCAGTATCACAGCTTACGCTGCACAGAGGCCACTTGGAGAGCAGCGGGTGGGGGAGGAGCGAGGAATTTTATAGAAAGACACTCGTCCTTCAGCTCAGTTTGAACCCAAATTATCAGGCACCAGTTGCAACTTGGCACTATAGTTCTTTTTACAAATAATCAGAAATATCTGCGAACCCATTTCAGTCTAATTAGCTGCATCAGTTTCTGTTTTAGATTTAGATTTTATTTCTCAGCTTGATATGATGCAAAACAGCATTTTTCCATGTATGAAATAATGAATATGCATTGTCACTGGTAAATACATAAATAAATATTAATTTTTGCTCAGAGTGACCATCATTACTGACTTGCTCCTTCAGCCCTCAGATGAGTGATCTCACCATGTGGAGCAACACTTACGATGGCAGCAGGGGTTCCCCTGCGGGCAAATGCCAAGGGGAGTTCAGGAGGGCATGTTGAAGACTGATGAAACGCAGCCCAAGGTTTCAAAGTAGTGTGAAATTTTATGTGAGTGGTATCTGTTATTTATTATATGTTGTTTTTTTGTTTTTTTTTTTCTACTTATTAATTTCACTTTTCAGTCACAATTACATTAGGTTTAGGCAACAAAATTACTTGGTTACATTTCAGGAATGATGATGGTTTGTTTTCTGGCATGCAGGTGTAAATAGTCACATTACAGCCCAGGTGAAAATAGCATTGTTGGCTACGAACACATGTCTCTGCCATGCTAGGCTATTTACACCTTGGTGCAAACATCATCCGCTTAAAAAGTTTCACTTTCTTACCTGAAAATTTGTTTTTTGGTCAAAAAATTCCTCAGTACTGGTCACAGAAACACACCATTTTTCCTGTGAGTTCAAAAAGGAAATGGGAGTGTGACTGTTACAACTAACCGGGTGTTCCTGCTCCCTGGTCTTCCCTACAGAACAGAGCAGGAGGCTCTTTTTGTTTCTTGCTGTGCACACTACACTAGACTCACATCACATACACTAGATACTATATACATACACTAGACTCAGACATCAGTTGTTGCTGCTGTATTTCCTTCTTCAGCCTCCCAGAGACAGCAACAGTTCCTCCATCACAATAAATGCCTTTAACAAGTGTTTTCACAATGGCTCATTTCAAAAGTCAACTGTTTTTTGCCTCTTGTCTGCCTAAACAGGCCCTTTAAATCAAAGCAAGTCAAGCAGACTAGCACTGTTTCTGATTAGGTCACTGTCAAAATTCTAGACATTAGGAGTCCAAAGAGAAAGACATTCTTTTATGGAGGAATTTCAAAGCAGTATGTTTGATACAGTGAAATCCCAGAGGCGGGGAGCTCTCCATAGATCCTCTGTGATGTCAGTGTTTTTGACATCCAGAATAGCATAAAAATGAGAGCCATCTATTTACATTGTATCTCGTGGCAAAGCCTGCCCTCGCGCCTCCTGAAAACTGTTTAACTAATATGTTTTTCTGACAGTAAATCAGCAACTGTAGCCTTTCTAAAGAGTGTTGTCAATAATATATCGAAGAAAGATAATTTAATTTGTTGAAACTACCCATGAGAGACACCCAAAACCGTTCTAGGGCTCAAAGCACAATCTGATTTCCCCTCATCCTTTTTGAAATGTAAGAACTGAATTTCTGCCTCACAATGCCCTTAGAAACAAATGATACCCCTTTCATTCAGGAGCCTGGTATGTAACAAAAAATGACAAGAATGCTTTGTCTAAAATAAAAACAGGTACTGCAGTGTCAAGGTGTATCTGAAAAATGGAAATTATTATTTTTTAATTTCCAGAATATTTCTAATGCTAAAAATGCAAATGTGCATAAAAAAAGAGGTGGTAGAGACCCCTTTCTCTCTCTTTTCTTTTCACACTTGTCATTTTCTTCCTCTTTTTACAGTCAGGTAGATGGTTCCATAATGTTGTCAAAACAGAAATAACAAGTTTCCATTTTTTTTAGAAAGATACTGTGATACTGTGCCAGCAGGTTGTTTTTTCAATTAACTTTTTTTTTAAACCAAACCTCGGATTTTTAAATCCACAAGTTGGATTCATTTCAACACTTTTACACTGCATTTCAGGGATGTACAATTATATCAGCACATCAGTATCAGCCAATAAAGGCTTGAAAATGAAATATCAGTATAAGCCTGAAATGAACATTTCTGCAGATATCACAGGCTGATAAGATGATGCTTTCATTATGAGCACGCAATGCAAATATGTCTGCAGAGTGGAGGTCTTTTGAAGTGTCTGAAATGGATAGCAAATTTGCTATTTGCTATTGATTGCTCAGCATCGCTCATGCAAGAAGGAGCCAAATCACATTCCTTCAACACTACAAATTTGTCATCTTAAAGGAGAAATATGTAAGATCCTGGCGTTCAAAAATGATAACTGCAGTGCAAATAGTGAGTTGGAGCCCTAGTCGGCATATTAAATAGGTCAAATCCCTTTTTAATATATGATCGGTGGTTTAAGCGAGTTGTTTCCCCTGCACCTCCTCCCCAGACTTGAAGCTCAGGCAGTTTGACGGGACAGAAGCACATCAAAGTCCTACACTGTAAGTTGAGCAGCAGTTAATAACTGTCAACTATCTGTCTATGAAAAGTCAAGTGCGTTATCCCAAAAACAAAAGCTCATTGCTCTGGAAATACACACTCTGGAGTTGCTGGAGTTCATTGCCTGCCAGACTCCACTAACATATTGCTCAATTTAACCGTTATAAACATCTACTCCTAAAAGATTATTAAGGATTTCTTATGACTCAGAAATAGACACTTACTCATTCTGCGAACATTCTGCATTAATTTTGACTTTAATGAAGAGGAAACAGGCAAAGAAAAACATTCATTCCAGCTACGAATTTAAATTTCAAAAGGAGAACATACTGGCAGCAACATTGTTGTCGAAGAAGTCTGTATTTCAACTTATCATGTTTCCTTAATCTCTAATGACATATTGTCGTAATTTTATCGTTGAATATAATAAATGTATTACATATTTCTCCTGTAAGAACTGTCATCCCTGCCAGCAGTAGTTTTCTTATTTTGCCTATATTTTGAGAAACATTTTATTTTATGCCTGCATCTTCCAGTGGGCTATTACAGTAAGAGTAGGCATATAATAATATATTTACTCCACCACACAAGATGTTTTCTACAATTAGGTGGAAAAAAAGTGCATATGTCATATTAGCAACTGGCCAAAATGAGTCAGAAAATAATGGTTTATTGGATTTTGAAAATAAAACAATAGGATTTACTGTAGTTATAGACTTTTTATTGCTCTTTGTTGTTTGTATCTCTGTCTGGGAAACTCTTTTGTGAGTTTCAAATGAAGTTTATTATTAATACTAAATCATTGATGCCTAGTTTTTTGGAAGAGAGAACTTCTATACAATGCCATAAATGTAATGGCATGAATATAATCAAGCAGTATGTGCAGACGATGACACACCATACGAACTGTACATGATGTCCTGTAGCTCCCCCCTAAGCTGTTTGACATACAGATGATCTGTAGCTACACGGCCAACAAAATGACCAGACAGCTGAAGGATCACTGCTCACCCTGCGAGCCATTTCAGCCTCATCCTTCCTGGCTGTGGCATTTCTCCCAGCTTTTGCTCCTAACTCACTCCATCATAATGCTAGACATGTCAATCAGAGCTCTGAGACAGAACACTCATCTCCCAAAGAGATTATATGTCATCAGGGGGATGGAGGAACTTGCAAATCCCCCTTTCCTTTCGCTGCTCCTGTCGAGGGCTCGAGGAGTAGCCCATCTCCTCCTCTGTGATTAAAGTGGGAGATTGAGAGTGTTTGCGCAGCACACAGAGGCTCATTACAATGCACTAGCATGTTGTTGGAAATAGCCCTGGCCAGGAGCTGTAATCCAGAATGTGCTTAATGAGAGGCCACCCAGCCTCTTCTTGGGCCCAAGGAGTCAGTCAGAAGAGGGGAGAGAGAGAAAAAGCTTTCTCCACCGACATATCAATCTTCAGTGATTGAAAAATTATAATGATAGAGCTCAGTGCTGATATTTCGGCCTCTTTGTCCTGCACTGCCTTGGCTGTAATGAGATTCACGTCAGACGGCTGTTCCAGCGAGAAAATCAGAAAGTATGAGTGTTACAGGAGCAACTTATAAACAAAGACGATGCAGGAGAAGGCCTGATGAGATGTTATGGTGATTAAGAGAATATTGAAGCAATGATTGGAGTCATTACGTCTGTGTCAAGCACTTGTAGATAGGGCGCCTTATTTATCTGTGCTAAAAAACACTACAAAGTATGTCTGTAAAAAGTGCACTTTTCTTTCAGAAGAAAATAAAGAGGGACACTTTCGTGATACTGCAATGCATAGCACTCATGAGTTCACAACTACAAACTGTATTCCATCAATCCATCAACATCGTGGCAGTAACAGTAATGCAAAAGCTCCAAACAAATAACAGCTAATGAGGACTGGCGTCTATAAAGGCAAGTTTTACCTGTGAATGCAGCTGCAAAGTTCAAGACAAAGTTCCGATCTTAATGGGAGAAAATAGCCCTCACGGAACACTCGAGATTCTCGTTTTCCAAGAGCTTCTTTTAAGAACGGTACATTACATATTTTTATTTACCTTGAGACAGGAAGTGTGCTGAAAATCCGATTGTGTTCTTCACCCAGAATTTGTCCATTCTTTGCCTCTCAGCCTGCAGACTGCAGCTAACTTGACCTCTATTTCAGTGATTATTTTTAAATTTTAATTTCACCTTTGCAGCAGTCGCTACTGTTTCCATATTCTACCACAGCTAACCTTAGTTTGACAGGTACAACCCAACTCACTGGCCAGAACCCATTGGACATTTGCCCAGAGCCAATACTCAGCATGCCACAAATCATTCTTTTAATTATTGATAAGCCAATTTCAAGTAAATAGGGGATTGAAGCATGCGCAGGGGTTTGCAGAGACGCAGAGCCTTGCACAATAATTCATCTAATACAATTATTCTTGTTTTAATGTCAAATGAGTATGGGCGATCTAATAGTGCTTAAATTTGCTGGAAATAATGGAAACAGTATAAAGATAATGGACCAGTGTTTTGTATTGTACATTCAACAATGTTTTATTAAGAGGCTGCATTAAAAGTATTATTTGTTACCAATTGCTGGATACCATTTTACAGTAAGACCGCCCATATATATTATAAATGGTTTACAAGTAGTTTATTAATCAGGTTGCAAGAAGTTTGTAAATTAATAAGCTGTTACAACACAACATAAAAAAGAGCATCATGCTTGTCAAACAGTGAGTCCATATTTATCTGTACTGTTAAGCCTCAGATCTCATTGCTTTCTCAGGTATAAATGCAGCTGGTGAAGAAAAAAAAAGCTGTCACATATGTCATGGTTTTCATTGGCCCGTTTACGGTCGAATTGCCTTACTGGCTACAAAACTGCAGATAGTTCAAATTGTAGGCGTAATCAGTACCAAATTGTTATTTTAAAAGTAGTGAAGTACATTACACAGTGTATTGCATACTTTAGAGTAAAATTATAAACTTGTAATAAATGCTAAAATATCTAAAAATGCTACACATATTTTATTGAGTTGCACATTTACATTGTCCCAAATGTTTCCAAAAATGGTCAAACACAAAGAAATCTGTAATTTATGCTTGCAGCTAGTTGCTAGAACTTTCTTACAAAACACATTTTGGAGATGTCAGAGAGTGAGGAGGTAAGTTGGTGAAAGTGACTAAACATGACCCCTGACTGTTGGCGTAATTGTCTTTTGACAGCATGGCAAACTGATCACACTTTAAACACGGGTGAACACGGATTGAACACGTCAAATCTGACCATCTCAACATCTCAAAACGAGGACAGACAGCCATGGCCCACCAGACAAACATCTGTGTTTGTTTGTGTTTGTTGGAGAATGTTTGATTGGTGTGCCATGGCCTTAATGGATGAGCAGAATAATATTGTCAGAAAACAAAACCAGGCTAATTTGAAGAGATTCCACGTACGAGTGAGTCCCAAGCTTCCAATGTTATATGAAACTGTCCATGGAACAATAGCCTGATACATAATTGAGAGAAAATTAGTTTTTCTCTCCCTTGTTTTCTCGATACATCTCCCCACAGGGGGGTCTGCATACATATCACTCAATCCCCTGTTTTTTGGGGGTCTTTTCAATTAATTTACTTAATATGTTTTCATCCCCTGGCTTCTATCTAGTCAAAAGGAACTGCCTCCTTGTTGCCGGGAGACCAGTTGTATTATCACAGTCATTCATCCTTGCTGCGCTCTCTTGGGTCAGTATGTGACTAGAGTGCTGTGCACATGGCTTGTTGTGTAGTGACATACAGCTTGTCCTTTTCAAGTCCCAAATTAGCCAAACAATTACTCACACAACAAATAGTGTTTAGAACTAAACAGGAAAAGTCAGAATGTGAAAGACTACTGCAGCTTAATTCCAAAGAGATTGCTGTATAAAATTTAAAAGGTGGTGCATGTTTTTTTTAACATCAGTAATTCATTATCACATTCATTTTCAAAACAACAGTCTTTTGTAATTACAACAAAACCATCAATTACGGGATTGGCAGCATTTGTTGGTTTCCACTCTACATTTTACAGAGCTGGGTTTTTTTTTTTGTTTTTTTTTTTTTTTCTTGTTTGTTTTGTTTTTTTTGTTTCCTGGTAAAGTCTACTGAATTTTTTTTTCCTGGCATAAAGCACGGAGAAGACCGCTGTCTGCACCTCCTGTTCTTCCCGTTCCGCTCAAAGCTTTCACATTTTCCTTCAGTGGCAGATGGTGTAATAAGTAAAAAGCCTTTGAGAAAATCACTTCCAACATGTGTATCCTCCCCGTTAAACAAGTGCGAAAACTATCACACCTGGAGCCATATATGGGAGAAACTGATAGTAAGAGCTGAAACATACTTAGTGTGCCTGTGTATCAACTCTGCAGATGTTCATTCACCGTCCACAGGTACATGTACATATGTTTGCATTTACGACATACTTTGATGTAAAGATATTCATTTTTTCATTTGCACACTGCTGATGAAATGCTAATGAGTGTATTTAATGAATGTCTTATTCAGTGAATTTAATGTAACATCTCCACATTTACATTTGGTGAAATAGTGTGAAAATTCAAATTTCTTGCATGTTAAAGAAAAAAAAAAAAAAAAAAAAACCCTCATCAACCAAAACCAAAATATCATGTTTAATACAGAATAATAGACATTGTGCAAACCTTGGCATTCCTGTTGTTTTTTAGTGTTATTTCCTTTGGCTGCAGTGGTTAGTAGGAGCATGGATTGCTGACAATCAGTCACCAACAATCAGCTTTCTGTGCAGTTGGCACATCCACAAACAGCGATGTTTCAGATTTTGAGAGACACACACCAGGCCTGCACACATGGTGTAATTATGCCACAGCGAACGTGAGAGATGCCGAGCAGCATCTCATGCCAACAGCTGCGAAAGGCATGTAGGGGCCTTGAGCCACACGGCTCTTAAGACATATGGTCTTATTTTTGACACTCTCTGGCATAAGGTCTTGTTTAAACTGTTTATAGGGTTTGACACAGGGGTCTGTATTTACAACTCTCCACTAAAATCATAATTTATATTAGAATTTAAGATGAGCTTTGTTTTCTCTATACTTAATTCTGTATCATTGACCGGCATTATTTATGATCATTCCCACATTAAAAATAACACATCATGTCAATTGATTGGTGGCGACAGGACATAGCAAAGCGTTGCTAGGGTTACCAAAGCAATGCCTTTTTTGCGGTTTTAATGAGCACATCTGTTGAGAGGCAGGTCAACACACTGGGTAGCATCTTTTCTGAAGCTGTTTTGTTGTTTAAGCCAAAATGTTTACATCTATAATGTCTATAGCTATAATTGACCCAAAGTCATCGCATAGAAGCATCAGAGAGAGACTTTCTTTTCTTTTTCCTACCTGTTTATCAGGCACACCTGTGCAAGGCCATGTTCTCACTGCAATGTAAAGATTTTTGTTAGCTCTCTCGATCTTATAGGCTAGATGTCACAAGGTAGATGTATTGGATTTTCTTCTTTCTTTATATTTATGTTTTTATATTTGCTAAAGTATTTTACATAGTTATATTTTATATATTTTATTATTTTACAACTTTATCTACATGAATTTATGTTGTGATTTATTTATTCATTCATTTATTTACTTAAACTGCTTGGTTTTATTGCATTTTGTGTTTGGCTTTAACTGCATGCTGTTAGTTTGAAATGTTTTTTTATGGTGAGATTGACTTACTGCCAAAAAGTTGCTTGTGTCCTCCTTGGTTGCTACAGTTTGTTCCCCACCCAATTTTGAAGAACCCCCTTTAAAGGGATAGTAGCATTATTTTTAAGTGGGGTTGTATGAGCTACAAATAGCCCCTAAGTACCGTGATTGCAGTAGAAGACTCTCCACACTCCTCCCGTTAGCAACGCCAGCCCATAGTCCTACTCAAAGATTTTCAACATACAGTGTTGTGAACGGTCCCAAAAAAACGGCCTATTTTCACGGCCTAGAAGAGGTTTTACCGGAAAAAAATACACAGTTCCATTGTTCGCTATAATAGAATTATTCTCAGCCCCTCAAAGTGCAGGGTTAGCGCCCGCTGAGCAGCCTACTACACAGTGTAGCTACTACGCAGAGCGCTGTAGTGCTCCGCTGATCAGCTGTTTTGGTCAGTGTCTTGGCTTTTTGAGGAAGAGTAGAGATATAATATACTTTTTAAAAATGAGTGATTTTGACAGTGACAGCGAGAATGAAGTGCCATTCACTTTGGAAGCAAGCGGATATCTGTATGAACCGGAGTACACTGAAGAAGAGCTGTTGCAGATGGAAACTGAACGGGCCGAGAGAGAGAGAGGGGAAACATCGGTGTAAGGTAATTCAAGAATCAGCCAAATTCATTTTCATGTTCACAGTTCCATTGTTCGCTATAATAAAATTATGCTCAGCCCCTCAAAGTGCAGGAAAAACGCAGTTTTTATTTGGACCTAACCAACTCACGTATCCCTCCGCCCAGGGTTAGCGCCCGCTGATCAGCTGTTTACACAGTGTACTACGCAGAGCGCTGTAGTGCTCCGCCGATCAGCTGTTTTGAGTCATTGTTGATTGCGATTTCGAGGACGGAAGATGGTGAAACCTCTTCAAACATTTTGAAAATGGTTCGTGTGTGTTGCTATCCAGGATGCAATAACAAAGCTGTGTCCCATAGCCCTTACAGCTTTCACCGCATTCCTTTGCGTGATATTGGCCTTCGGCAGCTAGTTCCTCTAAACTTGGATGTCAACATGCCACCGGCATCACTAAAGGATCTCCGTGTTTGCAGTCACCATTTCGCTGAAGAGGATTTTGTGAGAACACTTTCACTGCTGTGCCCATCCATCTGGTAAGACAAGTGAAACACCTGTGAAAGAGTGTAATGTAGCCTATCACTGCAGTGCACATTTATCACATAGGTGAAAACGGAGATGTAGTGCTGTAACATGAAAATGAATTTGGCTGATTCTTGAATTACCTTACACCGATGTTTCCCCTCTCTCTCTCTCGGCCCGTTCAGTTTCCATCTGCAACAGCTCTTCTTCAGTGTACTCCGGTTCATACAGATATCCGCTTGCTTCCAAAGTGAATGGCACTTCATTCTCGCTGTCACTATCAAAATCACTCATTTTTAAAAAGTATATTATATCTCTACTCTTCCTCAAAAAGCCAAGACACTGACCAAAACAGCTGATCGGCGGAGCACTACAGCGCTCTGCGTAGTAGCTACACTGTGTAGTAGGCTGCTCAGCGGGCGCTAACCCTGCACTTTGAGGGGCTGAGAATAATTTTATTATAGCGAACAATGGAACTGTGTATTTTTTTCCGGTAAAACCTCTTCTAGGCCGCGAAAATAGGCCGTTTTTTTGGGACCGTTCACAACACTGTATGTTGAAAATCTTTGAGCAGGACTATGGGCTGGCGTCGCTAACGGGAGGAGTGTGGAGAGTCTTCTACTGCAATCACGGTACTTAGGGGCTATTTGTAGCTCATACAACCCCACTTAAAAATAATGCTACTATCCCTTTAAAAACAAGTCCAACTTCCCCTTTTCCTCCCCCACCTTTCCATCTTGTATAAAAATTTGGCATCGTTGGCAGGATTTGGGTTTGCGTGCACCTGTAGTAACCAAGGAAGATGTTGATTAGAGATACCATGTTTGGAAAGAGCAAATGCAGGGATTACTAGTTTAACAGGAATTAGCAGAAACTAGAAGAGTGGTTGTTGTGCTGGGAGAGCTACCTGGGAGCACTAACTGATGAAGCTATAAATGCCAGTTCCAGAGGACAATGAGGGACCAGGTTCATACATTTTTTGTGTAATTAGAGTCTCGTTATGTAGGTCAAACTCCAATCACTGATGCCTGACAGACTAATGGACTGATCTAATGTTACAGTGACTGCATTACAGAGTTGAGGCTTGTCAAACAGAAGTATTGGGTTTATTTGTATGCCTATATTTATGTTTGCTCTATTATTTTATTTTGCATGGTTTTGTATATTTTAGTTTTTTTGCTATTTTATCTGCGTGATTTTATGTTTTTAATCTGTTTTTGTTACTCCACTTGTATTTAATTGCTATTGCATGTTTTAACTGCATGCTTTTAAGTTGAAATAGTTTGAGTTTGTATGTTAAGATTTGCTTCCTGCCAAAAAGTTGTTTGTACCCTCTTAAGTTGGTACAGTTTGCTCAGCATTTAAATTTAAAGACCCCCTTTACAAAAAAAAAAAAAATAACTTTCACTTTTCCTCCAACCATTCCACCACACGCATAGGTCACGTGTGGTGGTCATGACTAATATTTTGTCCATTCCATTTAGATATGCTGGACAGAATATCAACAAAACTCCAAAAATGATTGTGGCTTATAAAAGTGTATCTAACTTTTTTTTCCCCTCTCATTTGACCCCAGAAAACTAGTCATATGAAAGACAGCGTCAAGATTTAGGCTCAGATATTATAATATATTTAAAATAGGATTAGTCAACAGCATCTTACTGATTCCAAGCTCATGGTTTATTAATTACTTTACTGATGCTTGTGGGAAGCAGCATAATGTGAAATCTTGTTTGTATACATTATAAAAATTGGAAGGTTAAAATATTTGTTGCCAAATACGGTAAATCTCAAGAATGCTGTAACATAGAATAACATCCCATCAACCAGAAACTTCCTCCCTTATGACCTCTTTGGAGACCCATTTCACAGTATAACAGAGTGCTTTTCAGAAATTGACTGAAATTAGCTCTGCGCCACAGAACCATAAAAACACAGAGGGAGGGAAGAAGGGAGGGAGGGAGATGGAGTGGCTGGTGGCTGGATGCCAGGTGAAGCTCTCCTGAGAGGACCATGGGCACAGTGGCAGAGAGATCCAGCCAAAGAGCTTTGTTGTGATAAATCAGATTCACAACCCTATTTTTACTCATCTATAAATCTCATTGGAAAAAAAAAAACAAAAAAAAACAGCAGAGGAGTCGGAGAGCCGTGGAGGCTTCGCATACGCAGGAAATGAGCAAGTTACTTCCCGGTGCTGCGTTGGTTGAACACGCTCTAATGACCATTATTTATTTCTGCTGTCGCCCTGGTCCCAGATTCTAATCTGTAGCAGATCTGTCTACCAAAATGAGAGGATCATTAGGGAGGGAAGGGAGAGAGAGAGAAAGAAAAACAGAGAGAGAGGGAGAGAGCGAAGAGGGACGAGAGGCAATTACCATGCTTTGTTAATTGCACTTATTTGCACTTATCATGGCAATTACAGGCCCAATACAGGCCAAATACAACAATGGTGACACTGAATGTTGGAGGTAGATTTCTGGGGTGCTGTTGTGGTAAAAGATGGATTTGGCTGTGTTTCATATGCCAGCAGTTGTAATGCAATTATTCAAAGAATTTAATCTTGGCTATACCTCGGATGTCATACTGCAATGAGTTCCTGCTCTACAGCAGATGATCCATCAGCACATCATAAAGAAATCCATTTACATTATAAAGCAACAGCTTCTCTTTGAGTTTATGAGAACAGTAGTAAACTTGTGATGTATTGTCAGAGTATGCGTGGTCAGTCACCTACGAAGACTATAATTAGAAGTACACTGTAAAAAGATCACACAGGAATTTTAGTGGAGCTAGCTAAGGTTTTCTCATTAACTTAATTTAAATCGACACTATTTTTTAATTCAAGTTAATCAATCAATCAAACTTAAACATGAATTCTTCTAATTTGAAGTCTTTTGACCTGAAATGATTAGTTGAATGAATGTACTGTACAGAATTCTATCAATTCATTAAATTAAGTTTCTAAAAAAAAAACATGATCAGCATATTAGCAGCATGCAGAGTTTGAGACTTAAAAATCTCCTGAGACCCCTCATTTTACAGCTGAAGAAAATATACATGATGAAAACTCTAATCTCTCTAATACACTTTAAGATAAGTCATGGTTGCTTGTTTTTGCAATAATAAAATCCCTGCAAACCAATTCAGTCCCTAAACCCTTTAAAATGTAATAAATTTAAGCTCTTTTTCTGAAATGAAGAACTGACTTTGTGTATAATAATATCAAATTTGTTTGTAATGTTCATCAGTATAGCTAAAGAGTTGAGATGTTTTCAAGCACAACTGAATACCAAGTTTTTTCTAGGAAGGAAAATGTATTTATTTATTTATGTTTGAATCATTATAAAATTACCTCAGCTTGTCTTTTCAAATTCTATCTATTTAAAATTTAAGGCAGCCCAGACACTACGTTTTTTAAGTTAAAGCAAATATTTTTTACAGTGTAATATTTGCAAAGCTCAAAGCATTTTAGACTGAAAATCATGGGGTGCAGACTTTGTAATATTCAGACAGTGAGACAGTTGATTAAGGTCATACATCTCTCTCTCTCCAGCAAGACGTACGTGCCTCACCACGCCAGATACATGTTCTAATAGGGACATTTTAAGTTAATGAAATGATATGGAGGATACTGGCTAATGAACCACACAGTTTATGGTAATGATTGGTACTTGTCCATTATTTAACCAACCCTTCCGCTTTGACAAGCATATTATTGATTGCCTGTGCTGAATATAACAGGTCCACTCTGTCTGAGTCGGGGTCCATTTCCAGACACCATGTCTCAATTCTGAATTGTTTAGAGGACATCTTTACATTATAGAACATTGATTAGAGTTCATTATTTCATTTTTTACCTTTTTGCAAGCATCTACTTTTTTCCCCTCTCTGGACATGGAAAAGCCTAATGATCTGTTTATCTGTTTTATTAGTGCACGCTCACACTTGCAGCTGGCTTTAATAAAAATTAATGATGTACAAACACTGATAATTAATTGTGTGGCATATCTGCTCTCCCGCACTACCAGCTTACTCAGCAAAGGGCAAATACTGTATGTGCTGTATGTGTATTTAATAAAAACGCCTTGTTGAATTTGTACTGGATTGAAGAGTTGAAGTTGCATGAGCAAGGGTGATTTTGATCCAGCACAAAGACAGAGAAGGTTATTGAAGTGGTTCGGCTTATTTTATATTAAAATCCTTCCCGGAAGGCATATTTTCCCACAGTTTTAATAAAAGTAAACGTACTATAAATTTTATAAAAGGATAGTTTGTTAATTTTGTGTGTCCTCTTGAACTGAAAGATTCCACTAAGATTTAGCAAGTTAAAAGGTCCAGTGTGAAGATTTACAGGGATTTAATGGCAGAATATGGCAGAGATAGAATAAAATATTCATAAGCACGCTAGCTATCTCCTTAAAATAAGAATTCTTTTGTTTTTGTTATGATAGAATGAGACATTTATATCCACAGAGAGCACATATCCTCTTCCATGGAGGCCACCATGCCTCTACAGTGGATCAGAAAGCACAAAACAAAAAAATGGCTCTAGATATGGCATCATGGGTTTTCTTGAATGCTTGGAAGAGTGAGATGACGTGTTTGCAATCTGCAAGCTCACTGCTACCACTAAATCCTACACACCTTGGTCCATGAAGCAATATTGCAATAGTTTATGGGGCTAAAGCAAAATGTCAGCTTCCTTCCTTCAGTGTCAATGTGACAAATAAGCCACAAATCACTTCGTCTGAATCCTGTCTAGAAAAACTGGACTCACTGGAGCTGTTGCTCCATCTCTGAAGCTTCTCTACATCTGTGGTACAAGGATCATTATAATGATGCGGAGTGTGACGACAGCATCAGGATACCAGTCATTGTGAATTGAATATCAATACACATGATGGCCCCAGCCTCTGAGACTCAAAGACTGAGGGGGAAGCTCACAAAGAATGCTTTGCGGCTGCTGACAGCACCATGAATTGCACATCCCTATCTGCCCCATTTCAACGTCCGATTCACAAAAGATATTGTGCTAATAATATCACAGCACAAACAAGACCATAAAGTTTTGCAGCTGAGTGCAGTTGGACAGTGTTTTGCATATGGTAAATGTAAATCTGCAGTTTTCTGTAGTGGTTTCAGTAATATTTGTTATTCAGATGTACTGAAGTAGCAGACCACATGATGAGGTTAATGGTACGTTTGAGTAAAAAAAAAAGTTAGAAATGCAGGTGCAAGAGCAATACTTTCCACTCAGAGAACTTACTGTAATTATAACTATTCTAATTATCTATCAAATCCCCCTGCTGTGTTTTGTCAGACTGATAGTTATTTGGGGTGCTTTAACTGTGTGCTCTCCTTCATACCTTTCAGTACACGCAGAGCTGTTTTCTGTCCTACTCTGGGCTATTTTGCATTTTAACTTTATATAACCATCATCTCTGCTTATCATAGCAGTAGGTTTTATGTTGTTTTACAGTTTTATTTCTACATGATGAATATCAGGTATTGTACTGCCCTCGCCATCTGTGCACATACCATGTGCTATAATGCGCTATTGCCTCAGCTGGCTGCAACCACTGCTGCCATGACCACTGGAAAGTCTGCACATGACACCCTGACGCAAGTAATTTTCACTCAAACTGCATGTGGCTAGTAGGGCTGTGATGTACTTTTTTTTGCAGTGAGGCTCATTTGCATGGAATTGGGCAAATTTGCATCAAATGTATGCATACTACCAAATTTAAATATGTGCAAATACAACAGCACTGGAGAACAAAGATACTATTTGCCTGGCAGTGCAGTTAGGGGCACATTTCATTCTTTGCAGGTGATTTGAGAATACATGGTTTCTTTTTGTCTTGTTTGTTTAGGTTTTGTGGCATGAAAAACTTTTGTGAATTGGCCCTTACTGTCAAGATTTGAGTTGGGAAAGTTTCAACTCTGTCTATTTACAGTTTTATTTTTTTATTTCTATTCCACAAAAAAAAAACAAAAAAAACAACAACAACAAACAAACAAAAAAAAAAACTTTAAATCAATAGTTTGGAAGATTGGAAACATTTTGGAAAATAGGTTTATTTGCTATCTGTGCAATAAACACAAGGCCAAAGTCAGCAGCAGGTTAGCCTAGAATAAAGACTGACAAAAACAGCCTGGCTTTGTCCAAAGGTAATAAAATCCACTTACCAGCACCTCTCAGGCTCACTAATTAACATGTTATATCTATTTAATCTGTGCAAAAATGTATCTGTACCGGACCCTTTCCTGGCTGAGAGCAGTTGCCGGGCAACCAACAATGAGTCCAGAAAGTTACTGCTCCTGTTCAAGAAATAGTCTGGCACATAAACCCCCATAAAAGAGAGTATTCAGATCATTTGGAAAATGAACTACTTTATTGTGGGCTTGTGTAGTGACAACACAGAAAAACAAAAAAAAATGCCCATTTGAAGCCGACTATGTAAATTACAAACACAATGTCAAAAAACACAGCCAAAAGCTGCAGACTTATGACAAGCAAGAGACCGCCTGTTACTGTTGAATCTGCATGTGCAAATGACACATTAGCCCAACTCATCTTATGATTCCCTGTCAGACATACACTCTAGACACCATCAGACTTTGATGCATGGTGAGGCATGACTTTCATTGAAGGTAAAACAGCAAAATCCTTGCCATATTCTCTTTGCACAACTGAAAATAATGAGTGGTTAGTTAGATGCATCTGTTACACCCTCCATTCCACTGGCCAAAGCTCAAGCTCAAGTGAGTGCAGCGAGCTCTGCAGGATCCATCACCGCTGCTGTCGAGGCCAGCGCGAGGGCGAAGCATCATCTTGTTCGAGGGCTGTGGGGGAAACACGGCTGCCATTTTCAGACAGCCAACATCCGATTGGGCATTTATCCTTTCACTGAAATACCATTTTCATGGTGCTGCCAACACTATCATCACTGTGCACAAGACAGTCACATGAACGGCAGGCAACGTCTCTCAGGGCTCTGCGGGCATATGCAGGCTTGACTATCGAGTGCAGGCTGCTGTCTTAGAAAAGCTGGAATAGTAAAGACTTTTTGTCCAGCGAGAAAAGGCTAATCCTAGTAGTGGCAGCATTTTTTAGGCAAATTCTATTTGCACCCATGTTTGCACCCAGGGTAGAATAGCCAACAATACTATTTGCACCTGAGGTGTAATAGAAAACTGATAATTAAAAAAATGTTCAAAAAAAGACTGATGCTATTTACACCGGGGTTTATATAGCACAGGAGGGCAGAGACAAGCACCCATAGCTAACAATGCTATTTGCACCTGGATTGTAAATAGCCAATGTGGCTATATGCACTCACATGACAAGACAACCAATTACCTGTCCCTAAATCTAACCAAGTAGTTTCGTTGCCTTGACCTAGCCAAAGTGTGACTGAAAACTGAAAATTTAAAAAAGACAGATGCTTTTTGCACTTGGGTTGGAATAGCCAGTGTGGCTATTTGCCCCCATGTTGGAATAGCCAATGTGGCTATTTACTCTGCATGGCAGAGACAAGCACCCAGGTGTCCAAAGCAAACAATGCACCTGGAGTGTGAATGGCCAATTTGGCTATTTACACACACATGGCAGAGACTGGTTCAAATGGACACTCTGTTCCTTTTTAATCAGCCTTTTGAAGCTCTTGCCATCAGCGTAATTTTATGAATTTCAGATAAATCATTTATTTGTTGATTAACTTTCAAGTATTCAACACAGTCTCACCACCCCTCAAACAAATAACAGAGAGAAATTAACTGTGCAGTTCATTCATCATCCTTGTTTATTCTGACTATTGATGAATTTTGATATAAATTCTGATAAACTGATGATTATAATCAGGCAAATGATCTCATCTGGGGGAAATCTTTAAAATCAGTTATCAGTATTTTTTCCCACCATCAATGAGTAAATGAGAATTGCAGGCATCACCTCCCTTTTTCAGTTCACTGCTCATGTCATAATTTCATGTTTAGTGACAATGGTATAAATATATATATATATATATATATATATATATATATATATACACATAGTAGCGTATATGGAGCTTTTGCGTAGACTGTAATTGTAGTAGCAGTGAGCAGTTCTGAGCAGATGTCTCCACCAAAGTTGAAATGAAAATTACACCCTTGGGTCCACCTGTTGGATCAGCCACAGTCAGCTGGATGAGGGGAAAGTAGGCTGTTGAAACTGCCCTCGTTTTCACCAGAGTCTGCATCGTTTTGTTGACATCAGCATCACATCGAGGCATTATGCAGATGTTGTTGAGGACTGGTGATATGAAGCAGAGGCGATAATTTCTCCACTGAGCCATCCCGAGTGGGCAACTTTGTTTACTTTAACATAACCGTTTTCTCATGATTAATTTGGAATAAAAACCCAACTGTAAATCTGGAACTGCAATTTGTTAAATATTTTGAGAATTAGAAGACAAAATGATGATTTATCAAAGCTGGTTGAATAAGCCTTTGTGTTCATTCAAAGCAAGGTGGAGGACATCAATTCAGACTAAATGTCTGCTTAAAATCTTATTTGTTACACATAAAAAGTTGATTAGTTCAGAGATTTATGCAGCACACTTTCCCATTATCTAGTAGGTTATGTTACAGTCCTTCAACAGTATCTAAGAGTTTGGTCGTGATGCCTCTTGAGAAATTCTTTTACTAAAGCTGGAATCAGACTGCAGGAGGCTTTGTGGTCTTCCTCTGAAAGTACTGAGTTAATCATCCAGATTTTAAGTGGCTAATATCAAACATGTTTGAAAGTTATTGGAGCAGATCCAATGAGTCCTTGAGCAGGTGTAGAGGTTAGGGTTGGGCAATGTGTCTGAATTGTCATATGACGATATCCACAGTGAACGATCACAATAGATGGTGCGATTGTTGCTGGGTCTCAAAGTGTCTTCGTCTCAGAACCACGTCTGTAACTTAGTTGTGTTTAAAAAGAAAATACATAAATTAAATGCAGTCCAGTGAACAGCAGCTACAGCTTTTTATTTTCTCTCCCACGTGTCACTAACATAACTTAAGCAACAGCTAACAACTCTGAGGGGACTCACTATCTCAAACACAAAGGGCTTTTAAATCACATTGCTACGAAGGTAGAGGGTCAGAGGTCAGTGACTGCCAGCCATCGCGATGGGCGATGGAAACGTCTATCGGCCCAACTTTATTTAGGACTGGATCTGTAAGCCCCTCATATTACCAGAAAATCTGGTCCAATTATCAGTACTGACCGAGGTCCAGGACCAGATTTCTCCTCTGATTGTCAGAAGATGTGAATCTGAGGTAATCAGCCCCAAACTCCTGTACTATGAGCCCAACCTAAGGAATGGAGATGAAAGCTACAGAAGTTTTATTAATTTTAATGGAACTGGATGGATTGATAGAAATACTGCATTTTCCATCAACAGCACCCAGTGCACAGATCAAAATCAAATCAACTTTAGTAATTCTGCAGTTGGCGATAATCTGATCAATAGCCAAACAATGTGGGCTCTGAAGATAGCATTTGCAGTTTGATGGAATTCTAAATTCATCCACGCTGCACATGTGCATATTTCCAGTGACCAGGTTACAATAACTGATTAATTAAAAAAATGTATTTTTTAATTATGAAACCAGTTTTTTAATCTGCCAATAAAATGATGTGGGCAGAATAATGTAATGGAATTATTACTTATTCAGCATTCTTGTAATAATAAAGTGTGTTTCCTTTGTATAATTATATATCTAATACATAATCCATAATAATTAACCACTGAGCATGTCGGTAGTGAGGCTGGCCCGAAGCTTCTCCTCCTCCTGAGCAGCATTAACGCTTGTTAGCAGCACTACCACTGAGCAGGTGGCAGGTGTTTTTAATCTTTTTACAGTCTCCTGAGAGAGACAAATGAGTAATTAAATATAGACACAGCTAATACGTTATCTCAAGAGACTTAGAAAATGTAAAATATTTGTTTAGAAGCATTTTAAAATGTGATCTCATGGGGATTAAGTTTGCACAGATTTTTTTTTTCCAGCACCCGGTATGAATGAAAAAACTACCGTTTCTCTCTTCTTTTTATCTCAGACTGCAGCTGACCTTGAAGCTTTGTCAAACTGTATATAGTGTAAGTCAAAACAAGGTCTCCATACTATCGAGACAAGATTTACAATACGCGTTTGATCCAAAGAACTCCTCTCACCCCTATCAGGAAGCATAACATTCTACTCCTGAAAATATGACTTTTAAGTCCCTGAGCAGGAAAGCTTGTCAAGTGAAAGCCAAGAAACAGGAGTTGGCAGCATTTGTTTTTGGCCACAAATGCCATAAACACACTTCATGTACAATATGTCCTGGCGACAAACCACGTGGCTTTTTATAGGTCAAAATGGCATTTTTAATCAGCATTAGGTGACTCTGGGAAAAAAATGAAATAAAATCAAAAAATAAGAGGGCAGACATCAGACAATGTAACTTAATGCAATCTTGTGCAATTACTACAGTATGTGCACAGATGTTTGTAAATCTTTTGTTTTTTATTGTTGTAGGCCGATTCAATTCACCAGTGACTTTAGAGGCTGGAATCTGTGGTGTGTGTGTGTAACAGTACCCTTAGCCCTTTAATGCACAACAACAAGACTTGATTGAGTTCTCATTTTCACATCTTTGCAATAAATTAATTTCATCATTCAGTATTCCACATGTTCCTCAGTTAACTTGTTTTGATCATCACAAATCTTTTTTTTTCATTTTCCCTTTGTTACTTTTTGTTTAAAAATCATTTTTGTATCACTATACCCAATGCACAACACGAGTAAACAACATGGAAAAACTTATTCATTCCCTATGTTATTTTATTCATGGCTGAGTGTTTCTTTGCTATATCTTTGAAATAAATGTATTTTATTGTTTAATATTCCACATAGTCATTAAATGTCTTGTTTGTTATTACTACAAATCATTATTTTTATGGCAGATGCTCTCAGGTGTCAGTAGCCAAAAAAGCTTTGTACACAAAGAGTGAAAATGTCAATGTGGCTTTTTTACACCCACGTGGCAAACACAACTTGTATTTAACTAAGAACAGTCAAGCACAGTTCACTACAGTTACACCACACTTTAATATCAGTGTTATTGGTTACCAGGGATGTGTGTGTGTTTTATGTGTAACAAAGTGACAAATAAACATTTGAAATATCAAATGTATTATCGTTTGGTCCACATCACTGCTAAAATAATTATTTTAACAAAATTATTATAGCATGGGTCATTTTTGACCCCTGTGTGTAAACTTGTAATGATAAAAGAAAACACTATTTTAGTTCAAAAATTAAAAAAGGAAAAATTAAAATGATTTGTGGTAATCAAAAACTAGATATTTAATTCATATTTGGAATATTAAATGATTAAATAAACAAAGAAAACAAAGAAACATAGTCCTTCATGAATGACTTTGGTAAGAAATGCAGTCATTTTCTATCTATGTTGTGCATTAGAAGGGGTTTGGATAGCTCCTGCATCAAAGGGCTAAGGTTACTTAAGAGGACTGCACTGGGTACAATGACAATCTCTGCCAGTGACAAGATATCTTGTCAATTGCTGTTTTCACTGCCAGGTGGTTGGGGACGCTGTGACAGATCATCTGACAAAAAAAAATTGTCACTCGAAGAAGAAGAACCACTGGAACTAAGCAGCAGAAGAAGATGGTGTCATCTTGCAAGAAAACATCGGTGCTCAGCAGCAGATCCACGGTGCAGAGAGCGCCGTGACCCAGGCACAGAGCGAGGCTGCTCACACTGCAGTCCCTGGGACCCTCGCCCCGGCCCCGGGCCTCTCGGACAGTGTTTTGGGCAGGGACACACACGTCACACACACAAATAAAGTGATAAAAGACCAAATATAAAAACGTGAAGTCGATATTTTGCATAAAAATGTCTCTTTCACAAAAATGCTGTTTTCTCAGTTTTGTCTGAAAAGTGGATTTTTTTTTAATGCAACCAATGATGAATGAAGCTAGAACAAAACTTTTTTTGTGTGTCTGAAACATCTGAAAGATTATTTTTTTTCTTCTGATATATTCCATGTTAACATATATTATTTTAATATTATATTATATATATTATTTTAATATTTTATTTTTATTCCTTAAAGTTTTATCTCTACATAATTTCTATATTTTATATTTCTATATGTTATATATTTACTTTTACTAATATTTGAGTCTTTCTTGAATGGGTGCAACTGTAACACTAACAATTTCTCCCCAGGGATCAATAAAGTATTTCTGATTCTGATTCTGATTCTGATATTCATAGAACTGAATATTCTGTGGATGATGGAAAAAAAAACAAACAAACAGTGAATTTGGCGCAGCTAGCAACTTTTTAGAAAATACGCAGGCGGGGAAAGAGTTAAATATTCCTATTTTCAATGCAATTGTCAATTACCGCAAAACCTCACAAAAGAAGAAAGCGACAAATGCATCATGTTCAGTGTGAGTAGGAAGCCAGTTTCTGAATTAAATGACAGGCAAAAATTAAGAAAATGGCTTTGTGGTTGAACATAGGGGTAATACAGCTTAAAACAAATGGAAAAGAAAGCCAAAGAGTCAACAAATTACCATCAGGCATTTTCTTTCTGCCAAAATGGTGGTGCTGGTCAGGGGGTACACGACTGAAAAAATGTTTCAAAGGAGGGTACATGAATGAAAAAACATTTGAGAACCACTGCTTTAGATGATGAAGTGAATGAATGTATATGCTGAATGTCAGATATACATGTGTACTTCATTTTATTCAGCTGTGCATTAAAACACAAATCCTGCCACACTCATGAAGATGACGTTTGACCTCTTTGATGTATCTGCAATGAAGCCCTCATTATTTTTCCCATACAAAAAGGGAACAGATCAAAAACTAGAGATGAGAGAGGGGCTCGTAAAGAATAATAACCTTGCCACTGGCATCCATTGTATGTGTGAGTGTGGTCTGAGTATGTGTGTGCCACTCTGTTGGTGTGGGCAGCGACTGGCCAGCAGAGACAGCTTGTACTCACCCCAGTGTCTGTCTGGCCCCATGCAGACACACATAAACACGCACACGCATCAAAGCGTGTACCCGCGCTCATCGGGCGGTTCCATGTGGAGAGGAGCTACAACCTTCTCACCATGGGGTCTGGCCTGTTGCCTTCACATCACTTAGCAAACTGCTTGATTGTGAACTGGTAATAGTAATTAAATTTGTCAAGGGTGTAGGAGGGAAAGAGCAGCCATTTAGAGGAAATTCCAGCAGTAAACAAGCCAAATAGTTTGAGAACGTGTGGTCGGCATTAAATGAACATCAAAGCAAATTACAAAACAGGAAAATCTTTTTCATAAAATTCTCAATGTGAAATGACAAAAATAATCGTGGACATATCATTTAAATTAGAAAATGTTTTTTAAAAAGTCTTGGTTCAGTCTGGTACTATTCTGCAACAATTCTGGCCACACTTTATAGTACACTAATACAACATAACATCACATGGAAACTATGAAATAATGTCCTTTATTAGATGATGTCAGACCCCTTATTAGACCCTTCCATTTGGATGATAATTAGCACACATTACAACAGAGCCGTACTGTAAATTTAAGTGTATTATTTTCCATATTTAGACCCTTACTGGATGTCATTAGAGGGTAACTGAACTTCACTAAGCACCTCCTGCAAACAGAAGCTGGGGAGCTGCAGGCCTGTTCTGCTTCGCATTTCTCTGCATGTAGAAGCAGTGTGCGTGGGGCTTAAGAAGAGTGATACTCTGTATTATGAGTTTGGACTGTGGCGTCTTTTTTGTAGTCTTTCAAAAAGTGTGAAACACAAGACCACACATGTGGGAAATGGATTAAACTTTGTCTTCATCCCCTGTAACATACACCATAAACTTAGCATGTCCGGCTAACTAGCGTTAGCTTACTAGCTGCAGTAACAGTACCTCCAGACAAACTTGTTAGATACCACTCGATCTGAATTTGTTATGTGGTAGTGGGGGTTGTTATGTTGTTTTGTTTTAAAACATTAAAAAAATCAACCAGAGAGGGACTTCTCAGCTGACTCAGCCAGTCCGCGTATTAGCATTAGCCTACATTAGCAAGTCACACTTATGAAATCTGCTAGTGCGAGTCGTCATTTTAGCCGACAAAATCCACGTCCATCAACCAGAAACAAAAAGCTGCTTCTGTTTACTTCTCTGTGCAATCAACCTTGTGTTTCTGTACCGTTAGACCCTCAGACTTTATTATAAGTTAATTAGGGACACATTACAACAGAACTGTACTGTAAACTAAAGTGAAATCCCATGTCTGCTTCTTCCCCATTTAAAAACAATATGTGAACCAGATCTAAAAAGGTAAAGTAAAGTTTCTCTGATTAATAAAGTCTAATAAAAGTTTAATACTGTCTAAGAAAGAATACATTTCTAGCTTTATCTTTAATACAAAGTACAACTTAATAGTGTACTGTAAAATAAAGTGACCAGCGATTCTTGTTTGATACAGACCAATACTGAAAATGTAAGATAATAATTTCATTATTTCCACATCACAATTTCATAGACTCGAAGTAAGTAGAAGCCACTATATTGCTGTAAATATTACATGAGCCAGGTCATTGAGAAAGTAATTGGCTTTTAGAGTTGGCAGATACTGTTCCACTGTCTCCGCAGAGATTTATAATGTTGACTTACTGTACAAGACAGAGAGGGTAATCACTGAGACAGTTTATCCTAAAGCTCCATCTGTCTCTCACCCTCCGACATTGGGCAAGGAGTGCAATTGTTTTAGGGCAAAACAGGTGTCAACCTAAATCAACTTGGACGGCTTCATGGATAAAAAGGCCGAACAGGGAAAAAATGGGAGGTTTAATCTATTGAAATTAGATCCAGGGAAAATCTAATGCTTCATTCCAAATGCATTTTGTTGTATTTCCTTTTCATCTTTTTCTAATTCATCTTCGTCTCTTGCTAAGTCTCCCTCACTTGCTCTCTCCAGGTTTTAGCTGAAATTAAATCGATTTGCATAATGAAAGGAGATCAAATTTACTGTACAGAAGTAAAATAGAAATAAAAAAGGACTTTCCTCTGAGGGCGGATGGGGTATGAGCCACAAGAGGAAGGGAGAGGTGAAAGAAAGAAACAATAAAATGCAATTATACAGCTTCAATAAACCCATAATTCCAGCACGTACAAAAATACCCAGATAGGCGGTTCACATTATTTCATTCGACAAAGCTATAAAGACTCATTCAAAGCCGCAGCGAGCCTTACAACGCCACAAATTGGCTAATCGCTGGTGTTTAAAAAAAAAAGGAAATTAGAATGTCGCTAACCCTAGTGACAGCCTCCACTTTCTAGGTGTTATTACTAATTACATTTCTATTATCATGGTAATGCTTGGCAACCTTCAACAAAGAATCTCATCCAATTATTCTGTAATTTTCTATATCTCTGTTCTGGGTACCATTCTGGGGTGTGGGATCGCTTTTGATTGTGATACATGCCTGGGATCTCCCAAATGTAGACATAAATATGACAGGGATGGGGGAAATGGGACGTGAATAAAAGTTTGTTAGTGAATTCAAATTAGTTTTGATGTAAACTATGTTTTTCAGCTTTGATCACATGCCATTTTTGGATAATTACATTTTTTTTCCATGGGAGGAACGGTGTAAGCCAAACACAGGCATTAGACTGTGTTATATTCGCAGCGGCGTTCCTGTCAAATCAATGGACATCTGATGGACTTCGTTCATGGGTCATATTCTACATAAGCATATCAGACTTCAGTCCTCTCCAACTCAATGAGGAAAGACATGAAAGCGTCTCAGAGGATTGACATCTAGAGACTGCTGCAGTTTCTCTCTATAGGGCCTCTGCTCTCGCTGCCTTGTTAATAATGTATGAAGGCTAAGTCTTCATGTCTGCTTCCTCTCTTCATTGCTGAAATGTCAGGTGAGTAGAAAGGTCTGATTGAAAAAAAACAAAAACTTCCAGCATAGCATGATTTTAGGCAGCAACATAAGCTTCACACAGGCATGTACATTTTCCTGAAAAGCCACAGAAAACTTGATTCAAATCTTTGTATTTCTCTACAGTATTTGACTATTTAAGCAAGTAATTAAAGTTAAACAAATAATTAAGCTACAACTCCAACACTTCAAATACTCAAGTAAAACATCTTCATCACGACTGTTTCTCTATGCTCCTCTCGCTGTCTTCTCAGCATTTAGTAACATTTGAGTTAGAATGCAGACTGTTGGTGGGTTGTTTGCTCATTGTTGATCTAATCTGATTTTAATCACAACTATACAAAGAAATACACAGAAAACTCTGATGTGAAATAACCAAAATTGTTCTGACTCTGGCAGAAAATAGTTTGTTCATGTAGTATTCCCATCATTCAATAGTAAGATGATGAGGGTTTATGTGGCAAGTCAGTGTTTTTAAGACTTGGTATATATTTTATTCATTTTAGGGCAACAAATCAACATAAATAATTCAGTATTTCAGTATTTCCCCTAAGCATTATAGACCTTGCAGCATGGAGAATGTTTTGAAACAACATCATAATCTAACAATTGACTAAAAAATAAAATATGCCAATAATTAATTCCAAAAGTTTGACATTTTGAGAGATGCCCTTATTTGCTTTCTGTCTGAGAAGAGTGGTAGGCTACCCCTCTCATCTGTACGTAAATATGAAGCTTCTGTCAGGACTGTTAGCTGGAACTAGGTTCACTGGATGCCTGGCAACCTCACTGTGGTAACAAGGCACCAGGACGTTGATGTACCAGTCCATGAAATGGTACTTCAAACTCCCTGTTCTCACTCAAAACCCATCGGAAAGGCCTATGGCACCTTGATCAGAGTCCCTGTGCTTCAAACTATGACACTGTAGGTACTTGTCTGGTGTTTTAAGTTTTGATGTGCCATAGAAGTCAGGTGATATATTAAAAAGAGAAAGGAAGTCCAAGTATGAAGGAGATGGGGTGAATGTACAAACACAGGACTTCCAACCAACAGTAAATACTGTTTCTTTTAAACTTACATAAATACATTAGGTATGTTAACTTATAAGTTATGTTAACTTAGTTAAACTTATGCCAAATACTGAACTTTCACCCAGGAGACCGAAGTGTACGTTGCGTCCCATGTGAAACCAATGGTCATAGTTGACTTCATAATTTACCTAGGCTGCATTACATACAATAACTTGCATTATGTACGATAACTTACCTATGCTGCTTTACATAACATAGCATACTTATTTTAACCTAAACCTGATCTTTTTCTAAACCCAACCAAGTGGATTTGCTGCTTAAACCTAACCAAATAGGTTTTGTGCCTTTATTTTGAAAGTCTACCCATTGCATATGATTCTTCAATTGATTACCAAGCCCCATATGTGCATAACTGATACTGATGCACTTACATGGATTAAACAAAAGATAACATGTTAATTGGTGAGCTTTAGAGGTGCTGGGAGCTTGACTAGCTCAACATTTTTTCCAGTCATGTGGCAAGTTAAGCTAACTGGGCGCTGATAGGAGGTTCATATTTACTGCACAGACAGCATGATATTGATCTTGGTATAAAAAAAAAAAAGTAAATTAAGTTTATTTCCCAAAATGTCAAACTATTCCTTTAAACATTGTAGAGATTTCATTCTTTAGCATGGGGGCAGTGTGTTTGAGCAACTTGGACTCATGACCTGGCTTCACCTTTTCCCCAGCTATAAGTTTCTACACTGAGGTACTATTTCACTCAACCTTGTACTGAGGAGTGTAGATAGGTCACCAGTCCATCACAGGCTAACACATTAAGAGTAGACAGGCAACCACTTTCACACTCGCCTTCACACCTACAGCCAGCAGAGTTTCCAATTTACCTAACCTGCATGTCTATGAAGTGTGTGAGGAAACCCACACTGACACTGGGAGAACATGCAAATTCCACAGAGAAATGCCCCCGCTGGCCAGCGTGAGGCAACAGAGCCAACCACTGAGCTCTTGTGCCGCCTTTCAGTATACTACTATTTATTTTCATTAAACAGGGTCTCTTTCTTTTCTAATTAAAAAAGGAATGTGCTCATTGTTTAGCCACTGGAATGACCATAGATTAAGGTTTTTCTTATTAATGCAGGCACATGTGATTTCTAATCAAAGAGTGAGGCTAAGGCACACCGCAGCTCTCCTAAGTCCATTGTTGAAGTATCCTCTTCAGAGATTCAAGCCCCTTTTATTGGGATGACCTTATAACATCCTCTGCTCATGAATAGCAATGAATTGTAGCAGCGCTGATGAAATTTCTATTAACAAAGTCACAGCAAATTTTTGACAACACAATGCTCATTCATGTGAGACACAAAAGTGAGTCGCATACCCTAGACATTACTTTTCCTTTATCTTCACAGCATCTGCTGTGCCAAATGCTGTTTTATGGCCAATTTTAGCACAAGTGTGAAAACAAAGTGCTGGCGAGCACATCAAACTGGCAGTACACGCCTGTTTATCACTGTTCAGTTACCATTTACTGGGTTTATCTTGCATTGTTATTGTGCATTGAATGCCAGTTCAAGTGATTGGTCATTGTTGTTTGGTAGCTCGTGTCAGCGGAGCCACAATAAATGTCTGAATAGTCAATCAAGAGGGAGTGAGAGCATAAAAAAAACGTTTAGTGCATAATTTAGTACATAATTTTACCTACACTGTAAAAGTAGTAAACGTGTTTTAACTTGAGGGAGAAAGCTGTAATTCATTTACTGTAATAAATCATAAAATTACCTTAATATGATAATATGAGATCAAGGACGTGTTGAGTTTAAATACTCGTTTCTCTGACGTCAACACTGCAGCCATGGTGTCACCTTTTGAAATTTCTATTCAGGGCCAGGATTTTGACTGCCTGCTTCAGATTAATTAGAGTTAAAATTGATTCTGAATGTTCACCGTATAAGTAACTCTTTATGAGTCATAAGAAATCATCTTTTAGAAGGTGTAAATGTTTATAACCATTCAAATGAGCACTATGTTAAAGTCCAGGGGAGGAACAACTCACTTCACCCATAAATCGTGTATTAAATAGGATTTCAACCTATTTAGTACACCTTCTAAGGCTCAAACTTGTCATTTTGACAAGTTGACTGATTTAGACAAAGTCAGGGAACTTCGTAATTATTCAAAACAAATAAGCTTTGCCAGTAAATAAACCTGATATTAATTCAGTTGCACTTGAGAAAACATCTTCAATAAGCTTAAGATATTAAGTTGAACCAACACTCTTCAGTCACACTGACGAACATTACAAATTTGATTTCCTTTACCTCAGTTCGTTTTACACAAAGACCTTACAGCTTCAGCTGCTCCTGTTGGAGCTACTTTGTTCCAGCATTGGCACAAAGACAATATGTGAAACTGCTTGAATTGATTAAATTTTAAGTGTGAGGGGGTAGCAACTGAATTCAACACCTGCATCATGGTTCGAAGTGTTTTCATTAGTGTGAAAACAAGCAACCATGACTTATAGTGTATTAGAGACAGTGTGTTAGAGACACACAGCATGTTATGTGTTTTCTTGAAACTATAAAAAAAGGAGGGTTTTAGTAGGGCTTTAACTCTCAAACAACGCATGTTGGGAAGTCTGCTAATATGCTCAACACGTCTAGAAAGATAAAGCTACTACTGTACAAGGAGTTTTTAACTGGTTATGAAATTATGTTATTTTACTACTGATGCCTCTAAATGACATACACAAGCAAACAAGAACATCAGAAAGAAGACTGGCTATTTCTATATAGTTATTCTAAATGCCTGCTACCAGGTCAGGTCAGGTGAAATCAGATGAAACAAGCCTGTTTGCATTTTCTGACAAAATTTCGGTGAGTAGTATGTTAGCCAGTTTAAAGGAAGCAGAAGGAGAGTTTTATTTAGATAATTTTATTTCTGACATAATATTTTGTGATTATGGCAATGCAAACACCACCACTTTTGTGGGGCTCCAAACACAAAACATCAAAGTTCCTTGTAGTTTTTATCTTTAATTTAATGAGTTGAACTTTGTACAATACATTCCTTCAGCTCAGTTGATGTCAAAAGACATAGAACTCAGGGTTCTGAAAATAAATAGACTTTTTAAGTTTAATTGACTTGAATAAATAAAACTTGTATATTTGCATTAAGTTGATGAGAAAAGATTAATGTAGTCCACTAACTTCCAGTATGATTTTCTTCAGTGTACGTTAAAATAAATTGTACCCCAGAAAATGAGTCAAAAACAGGATGATTTAAAGAGTAATTCGACAAAAAGCACAGGCATCGAAGACAAATTTTGAGAACCACAATAGGACAGCTCTACCCTTGCCCTTGACGAGTTTGGTACTTTGTCAACCCTGAGCTGAATTACGATCTCCATTTAGAAGACAATTGATCCAACCGGGGCAAGAAATTGTGCAGGATAGTGGGAGAACACCTCTGCATGAGGTGATATATGCTCTATCTGTGTCTTCCTACTATTACATAGAGGCCCATAGAGTATGGCTCGAGGCATGAGAGACTCAGTCTACCTCCCTGTGGGAAAAGAGGTCTATGCTTCAAACACGTCCCAGTAGAGAGATCGACTCCTCGGACACACATTAATTCATCCATAAATCTTACATGTGAACATCACTGATGAAGTGCTGCATGTTCAATAAGACAACTTTTGACATGCAAGTATATGGGCCTATATGTCTCCTTGGATAAGCAGTTGCAAGGTGCTGGTTAAATGGCTGGATTAAATAGCATTAGTATGCACCATGTGTTGCAGGCCCTGGATCACAATCTGCAGACTTGTTCCTGCTGCATGCCGGGGCTTGAAGGGCAAACAAAAGTAGCCTTTTGTTGTCGGGGCATATGATGACATCAAACATGATTGTCTTCAGCCTTTTTGAATGTGGCATTTTATTTCTTTTTTTAAAGGTTGATGCCTCAAGGGGGCTCCTGTTAGGTGACAAGAGAAGTTTTTGAAAACATTTACGATATGTGATGATGGTTGATGTCAGCTCAGGTGGAGCGATGTTCTTCGGGAGGGATACATCATCTAACAGCTCTGCCGCAGCTTTGGAGAGTGCAAGGCCACTGAAATAGGGTCTCAAGGGCATCTACAAAGAGATACGAGAGTGGATCAAGCAACCTTTCAACTGTGCAAACTCAGTGGTTAGATTGTTGGTTTTTCTCCACACAAAGAAGGATTTGTCTGGTTTGCCAGAAATAAGAAAAGGTGTGAAGAGACGAGACTACTTTTATTGGAAACTAGATTACTAAGAAGATTCATTATTCTCTGGCCAGCACATCCTTTTTAAAATGTTAACCCTAAAGTCAATGATTTTCAACATGTAAAATAATACATTCATATTAGAACATCATCACAGCTTGGTGTCTGAAAAAAGGAAGAAAATTCTCCAATTTAATTGCAGTGGTGGTGGTGGAAAGCTCATATCACCATACTTTGTCATTATCCTGGTGAGGATCATGTGATTAGTCTTGTGCGTGTGAGTGAGTTTGTGTGCACGTGTGTCAGTGACCTGTAGCTTGTCTCCAGTTAATCTCAGATACTACCAGACCCATCAGTGTAAACTTTTTTATGCACATTTATGACTCTGTGCTTAAAGACCTCTTGTGGCTGCAGTGATTCACAATTTTTGAAAATCCTATGAAAGCCAGTATATAACCTACACCAGCTGCTGACTCTTCACTCCTGTTAACCGGCCAGTAGGGGCCACAAGTCATCAACAACTGCAAGGCTAAAAACAAAGCTTATCTATTAGCAGTAGTGGGGAGTAATTAGTGACATATAACTAGTTACATGTAATTAGATTACAAAATAAATGTAATTGTAATCTGAGAAAAGGTAATTAAATTACAGTTACTAATCAAAATGTTAGTGTTTACAAAATGGGAATATTCTTTTCAGGGGGTCTGAGGGCACTGTTCTTGTTTTTATGCTTGTTTTCATAAATCAGTATTATTGGTCACCCTTTAAACCTGTCTGTATGTTTTACTTTTTACTACACACACAAGTGATGTTGGACTGAATATCATCACATAGGCACAAGGCGCAGACCATCTGCTGATTGTAAAATCTATTCAGGAAGCGATTGTATAATTGATCTGAATAAGCCCTGTATATATTTATGCAAATCATTTTGTAACATTGGTAAGGCATATGCACATAAGTGTGGGTATTTTCCCAGATTAACAGCTGAAAAGCTGTTTAAACTACTGTGCTTGTATCCAGCTCCATGTACTTTGTCAGATTAAAAGGTGTGTGACAGCGATCCCACAGTAATAAGCCAGAATCATGTACAGACGCCTCCTTTCTCCTCCTGTCTCAATGGTCTCAGTTAGTCATTGTAATTGTTAATGTAGGTTAACACTCCTTGGAACATTGTAAAGCTGAGCACACATGGTATGTGTCTTGTCCAGTCAAATCACTTGGCTGGAACTAACTGTTGAATAAAAATATTTAACCATTTAAAAGTATTAAAAACAGCTTGTGGATAAACCTTGCAATGGATTCTCAAAATGTCTGTAAAACCTCAGCAGTCCACCCCACGTCCATCTTGAATGAAGTGCTGCACACATGGAAGAAATTAGTGTTCAGGGCTTTCTGCCAGAAAGCTTTCTGCTTCAGTAATTTTACAAGCAGTCTTTTTTTTCCCCCCATTTCCTGAAAAGTAGCATTTTTGGACTTAGAAGTTGTCCTCCTGACAGTGACAATAATTAAAGGTTTTATTGACAACATTCATGTAAGAACAATTTTTAAAAAATAACACACCCACAGAGTGGAATCAAAGTGTTGCTTTTACTAAAAATAAAATAGATTGTGAATTAATCATTTAAACAACTTTGACTGGTTCAAAATTAACGTTTTGTTTTTGTTTTATTCAACAAACTGTCAACCACTGGAATGGGATGGAAATGAATGGAATTAACAGTATTTTTAAAAAACATCAATAAACTGACACACACATGCACACACACACAAAACATATTTTTAAATCAAAATAATGACGATCATGCAAGTTGCTTGCATCTAGGCACTGCAGATGGAATTAAAGCTAGTACACACTATCTTCTTGAGATAATGTTTATAGTTCCCAATAAATTAATATGAAATGAAAAATTGTATAAATACCACATTTTTGTTTACTGTAAAATGAGAGCAGTGTTCATAAATCACTCTTATCATCCATGCTGAGAGGAGGTTATCAATATGTAAAAATCATTAAAAAAATCATTTTTCCCCTCGTGCATCTAAAGCTGTGAAATAATGTACTTCACAGCACCCACACAAGCTGCATGTCAAGAGACTATAGAGCACTAATGTTCTCCACGTTGTACAGTATAGTGAGGCCTCAGTGAGATGTCCTCATTTATTTAAAGTGACAGAGATGCTGTAGAGGCAGACTCAAATGTAGTAACACAGAGACAGCGTCAAATCAATTGTCTGCTGCACTGCCAATGTGCACTGAGTTATGGAGGAGTCACCAGTGACCTCTAAATCAGGTCTGCACACTTTAAATCAACCACTGCAAAACTAAGTAGGTAGAGCTTTTAGTAGAATCTTCTTTGGATTCCAAAATATTTAAAAGGGGAATGTTGTTTGTGATAATCTAAAAAGTGGGAGCCACAAATATGATACTTGAAATACCCAAACCGAAGTGTTTAATTAATTATAAACTAGCACCTTTCATAGCAGGCGTGTCAATCAAAGTGCAAATACAGCACATAACAACAAGCAATCGAATGAATAATAAATGGAAGAGGCAGCAAAGGCAACAACAGGTATTCTAAGAAGAATAAAATATGTAAAAGTAGAATTAAAACACAATAAAATGTAAAATATAAGATCAAACATTAATTAAAGGCATTGTTGATTAAATAGGTTTTCAATTGTTTTTTGTTTTTTTAATGCTCACAAAGCTTGCATCTCTTATTGCCTTGGATGGTGTATTCCATAGTTTTGGTGCAAGGTGAAAAAAGGCTGAGCTGCCAATTTTCTTATTTGTGTGATTGATTGTAGTTAAAAAACCAGCAGCAGAGGATCTATGAGGCCGTGAAGGATTATAAAACGACAAAGAATTGGTAATGAAGGCTGGTCTCAAACCATTAAGAGCCTTGTAAACCAGGGATGAAAGTTTAAAAAATCAATCCTAAAAGAAACTGAGAGCCAGTGCAAGTCGGTCCGGGATAATGCCCAGGCTTGTGACTTCAAGTTTAATGTGTGAGGCCAAACTGCCATGCGAGGACTAAACTTTTTGTTTGTGGAATAACAAAAAGTCACAGTCATATATTTTCTTAAACTTGGAATATGTCTGACCCTTCTGGCAGTGAGAGTAATTACACAATTTGCCTATGATGTATGCCAACAGTTTTCCGCCATAGGCTCCGTCTCACTGTAGCCTACCTCCCCCCATCACCGTGGTTTCTGATCCTCTCAGCCTTCGCAAACCAAATCACTGCTGGTGAAATAAAATGCATCTGGTACACCAGCACAGACACCAGTTCTTAAGATCATTTCTGACACTGTATGTAATTCATGAAGGATACTGAGTGTAAGAAACCTTGCTTACACAGGCTGTGAGAAGCACATTTGTAACTTACACACCTGTGATCTATACATCTCAAATTAGCTTAAAATTGATGGCGCCTGCCTTACAATGATTGCCTCATATATAATGCAGCACAAACGAAGGCTTGGATCAAAGGAGAAAAACAAACTATTTGAAATATAAAATCACATTGACGGGAGGAGATTAAAGCCAGCCAACACCTATTATTCAGTGGACTAAATAGCAGGTTAACAAAGCCAAACACATAAGTCCTATCACATTGTTCATAAAGCTAATGGAAAGTTCATTCATGGGTGCATATGTGTCCCAAACTGCAAAACCCCTCCATTACAAGCAGGGAAATCACTTAAGTCGAGTCAAGACTTTGCTTAGAGATACAATCATTTCCATGTGAAAGTAAGTTTTTGCAACAACTTCTACTTTATTTTCTGTCTAAGTCATTTGTGATCAAAACTGGTGCTAAGTCAGTTTTATAAATGAGGCTGCAGATTTAAAAACTACAAAATACAGAGAGATTTGCCTGGTAGAGATGGGCTTAATCGGCATTACGTGGCCTTGTTTGGCTTTTATATGTAAAAAGTCCAACACTGCAGTTTTGAGACTCTGTTAGAAATGGAATTTAAGGCTTGGAAAAGGTTGTGGGGCTAACAGATCTGTGAGGCCTGTGAGGATAGAAACACCAACAAGACCAGCCATCCACAAACTTGACTCAAGCTCTGTTTTCTTATTCTGTTTCCTTCACTGTTTGAACAAAGAAAAACACAAAGACAGAGAGAGGTTCCCTCTGCTCACAGTCAAAAACCTTGAAGAAGGAAACTGCAGCTTTAAATACCCCATGGCCAAAACCTCTTAGCAAGGGTCCAGCAATACAAACAGCTAAAATATAAGACAACGTTAAATTTTTCATTTCAGTTCTAACTTCACAATTACTCTACAACATAGCATTCAAACTAGAGATTATTTTACTTTGGCTGGAAGGAGGAAATGAATTCAAAATGTAAAGAAAAAGAACCCATGGCATCATCCCTCCCACAAGTCCCACTTGGTACAGTCCAAATTGCCAACACCTGGTAGAACACTGGTCGTTTTATGCACCTGTACAAGCAACCAAGAGAACAAAGAAATACTTAAATGAACAAAACTAGATAGAAAAAATATGATAAATGAATTTAACATAAATATAAACCAGAGCTCCCTCACACCATCCTTCCTTCAATTTTTGATTAACCCTCTAGAACCCAGAATTGTAGAAATATTGCTGCGGTTCAGTGAGAGTCCTGAATTAAACACGATGTTTCCTACTCAACGCAAACAAACAGCTCTATCTCAAAAACAGAGAGAAATAAGAAATTAACAATCACAAGTTGTTTTCATTTTTTTTAAAAAAAAACATAATTTCCTTTTTAATTTCATACCAAATATGTGCCATTTGTAGCTTTTTAGACCAGGTTTGATTTCCAACATATTTCTAAAATACACCACACAAAACAACAAGTAGCATTAAAACTGCAGTAAATAGCTGTGATGGAATGAATCTCAGTGTGCCAAAAAGGAGAGAAAGTAATTTCAGGTCATTTGATGCACAACATTTCTCTCTGTTTGCTTCCTGACTCAACATTCAGAGTCAGACAACAACAGATCCGTCACTGGATAATACTGGGCTTTCAAAATAAAAGAGAAATGTCCCTCACTTTACCCCACACAGCTGTTATAAAAACAAACAGTAATGTAGCAGAAGGTAGTGTTTTTAGCAACTTATGAGAAAAATCAATGAATTTATATGCAGAAAAATCTCTACTGACTCTCCGTTGCACTTTGTCCCTGAAGAACAGCTTCCATCCTGTGTAAGGAGAGCCAAGTACGTCACAAACTGGTGGTTATATGTGATGTGATTTTGAACAAAAAACTCACAATGTCCTTGTTGTTTTCCACAGTGGTGTTGTAGGTAGTGTTTTTGTCAATTTATATGAGACAAATAGTTGAATTTGTAAGTGGAAAAGATGCAGCCATCCCTACTGACTCTACAGCGTGCTTCCCTTGAGACAACAGTGTCTCTCACTGGCAGTGAGAGCTGGGGAGGTAGAAAAGCAGCAGAATTTTTTTTTTTTTTTACAGATCTCAACGTTCTGATGAATATATCCAATTCTGGTTATTGATTACAGCTTTAAGTATCTACAATGCAAAGCTCAGGACCTTTTTCCCATATTTTAGTACACGGGGGATGATTTTGACAGACACCCCTGGGTGCTGTGGTGAAACATAGAATGGGCACTATGGGGTCTAGAGGGTTAAACAGCAACAAAAAATAAACTTTTACTTACCTAGGAGAGTTGCTGCAGAAAAAGAGGGTTATAGAGGCTTTGCATTATCATAAACCTGTGTAATCGCCTTTCATTTCAGCGACACCGAGAAATGAAACTGGCTACAGCTCCCTAAATATCAACTATTCAAAGAGGCTAAACATAATGTAGACACACTCACATCTCACCAACTTGTAAAGTAATTTTCTTCCACAGCAAGCTTGCTATAAGTGAGAGGTCTTTTGACGGTGGCAAGAAGCTCACTCGAACCAGACATCAAGGACAGTTACAAAACAGGAAGGCTGGACATTGCTGTGCAAAGTATGACACAATATGATTCATCTACAGTATATGGTGCTCTATTCCATTACAGAACATGCAACTCTTGTAGGTGTTGATTTCCAGGCACACTTGTCAGTCAGACTAAAAAACTTACATTTATCAGTATGTGAAAGGTGTGGATGGGTAATTCATAATCAGCTCTTCAAGAAGAAAAGCAGCAAGCCTCTGTAAACCATATAATCTTATCAAGTTCTTGTAGCTACTCTCAGCAAACAGTTGCTTCACATTTTGAATACTTACATGTCAAGAAGAAACAGGCAAATGTGGACATATTCCACTGGAGTCCACACCTGAGGGGAATATCTGCATCCCTTTGACTTGCTATGTGCAGCTTATTTCACCTACTTCTTGCGTACCTTGGCTCTTTGCCATTTTTGAGTCGTTTTGGAAACTTGTGGACAGAAAGTGACTGAGGAGCACAGTTTTATGTGGGGGAGTTGTGATAGCCAGAGGGACTCGTCCACACAGACCAACAAACCAAAAGAAGAGTACAGCAGGCAGATGAAACCTGCATAAAGCTGTTGACTCCCAGTGGGATCAGCAGTACTCCTAACCCTCAGTAATCTTTAAACAAGAAAATGATTAAAACATGTAACTCTTTTTATTGGAGTATAAATCAAAAGTATCCTCTATGTCAGACATTCCCAGGGCCTCAGAGACCCTGCAGAGTAGGGTTGGGTGATATGATACGTGTATCCACTGGTAGAATTTCATTAATTAATTAATTCATTCATTTATTGTTAAATGACCATACCCACTATACCTAATTGCATTTGATTATTTTTGTCTCTTATTTGGAACTTCCATGCAAACAAAAAATGCTCTACATGAGGCAAAGCTAAAAAAGTTTTTTAGCTGGGATGCGTGCTACTCTGAATTTGCACTTTGCTCCTTTTTTTTCTTGTTCTTGTCTTCTTGTTGCTTTACTCCTCTGTTAGACCCCTTTTCACATGTGCACTGCAACTCTGCAGTTATCTAGAAACCTGGAGATTTATTTGTGAACACAAATGTCCGCATTCTTTGGGAGGGACATAACACTGCCAGCTCCCTATACCTAAGCCTGAGTGAGCTGCAATGGTGAGTTCAGCAGCTCAGTGTCCAGAGCGAGTGAGTGGGTGTGCTGAGGGCGCTGTGCAGTGTGTAGCTGCTTACGTCTAATATTCTTTGAGATCACGTTTTAATGCCTTCAACACCTGTGATGTGAAAACATCAGAATACAGTCAGGAAAGCAGAGCACCACGAAGTGTCTCTCCTGCCAGGCAGCAATTTTTATCATAAAATATCACTGCCGGGTCCGCACACTCGAGTCAGCTCATCTCCACATCCATTGTCCTTGTCCGCTTCCATTACACGTCATTATTTTGAGACTTTATCAGTGAAAAACCAGTCATCCGTATGGATGAGTCCTCTTACTTCTTGTTCTGCATGCACCCGTGCGTGAACATGTCTGATGAGGGCAAACTCTTCATGCATGCTGCGTGTGTGAAGGGACACATTCGGATGATGTTCGGACCTGAATCTCAGGACATAGTTCTGCCACCAACTGTTGCTCTGATGTCACATGAGAACTCATGTGACGTAAGAACAACAGTTGGTGGTGGTGATACGCCTCTAATAGAGTGACAAGAAAACTTGAGAAGCAGAGTGACATTGCAACTACAGAGCAGGACACAATTCCAACCAAAAGACCAAAAAAAAAAAAAATATTAGTTTCGTTGATTCCAACCAGGCTGATATTTGCACCTGTTAACTTTAAAACCTGTAATACTTGAAATAAATCTTCTATGATATGGTGATATATACCGTTATCATGATATAAAAATACACATACCCTAATTTTTTCCATATTGCCCAACCCTAACTGCAGAGGCAGTGGTACTATCAAATCTTTAGATTAAAATTATTCTTATTATTTTTTATAAATGAATAGCTTTTTAAATATTTTTGAAAGACTATTTTAACCATTAGAAGCAGCCCTTCAGCTACAAAAGGTTGAGAACCCCTGCTCTGTTACCACCCTGCAAAAAGCAAAATTGTCACTCTAAGGTAAATCTTACTGATCACCTTGAAAGCCTAGTTAGCTTTGGCCTCTGGCTATGCTGCACACATTTATGCCTCTATGAGCCAGTGCACAGCCTGTGATCCTCCAGCAGGGCCCTTCTGGCTGATTCAACATTTAGAATTAAATGAAGGGGTAACCAGGCTTTTTCCATCAGGGCCTCTGTGATTTGGAACAACCTGCCCGAGGAGCTCGGGCAATAACAGAATCAATATCATCTTAACGGCTTAAAACGTATTTTTGTAGATGTGTTTTTATTTGATGGGCGCACTGTTGCCTCAAAGCAAAAAGGTCCCGGTGCTTTTCTCTGTGGAGTTTGCATGTTGTGCACGTTCCTGTATGGGTTTCCTCCAGGTGCTCCTGTTTTCTTCGGCAGTCCAAAGCCATGCAGGTTAGGTGAAGGGGAAACTCTTAACTGCCTGTGGGCCTGTCTTTATGTGTTAGCCTTTTGATAGATCGACGACCTGTCCAGAGTGGAGACTGCCACTTGCCCAATGCAAGCTGGAAAGGGCTCCTGCCCTACTTCAACCCTAAACGAGCTAAGTGGTTTTGAAAATGGATTGTTATTTGATGCCTTTATCCTTTTTTTCTACCGTTATCTTGTCTTACTTTGTTTATTTTTATGTTGTTTCATCTTACAAGGCTGTTTCATTTGATTTCCAGGCACTTCAAGTCCAGAGTTCTTAAAGGACTATACAAATAAATGCTATTGTTTTTGATTTAATATTGTATAAAAAATTGAATGAGCTTCATAGGCCCGAGCAATGTACTCTCACAAGAACAACAACAACACAAAAGTCATCATCATTATCTAAGCTTTAAATAAAGTGCACGGAAAAGGTGTCATTTTGTACGCACGCTCTCTACCTGGGTGCAGTTTTTGTCAAGAGTCCATGGCCATCTAAGTATAAAAGTCATCTCACTTTATTAATTCAGCTTGTCAGAGTGCTGCATTTGCATTTGTTGTGGTAAAGTCAGGTTTGCTTATGCAGGGTATTTTAGCTAAATGGATTTGTTGTTAGCCTGGTGAAGGTGAGAGCTTTTGTTTTGAGCGTGTCTGAAAAGTAAATAACTAATGCTATTCAGCTATTAGGCTATATATGATTGATATTTTCTACAGTGCACATTCATATTTCCCCCTCTCCCAAGGTTTAATCAATTGTCATTACCCAGCCAAGTACAGAAAGAAGAAAAGGGATATATTATGTGCACACAGCTGTCCCCCCGGAGAACTGTCAATCACCAAACATCTATCTGCATAACTAATGACGAACCTCATGTTGCCCTTGGAGTTGGGAGAAAATGGTCTGATTTATGAAAACACATTCTTACGCTCACATGTGCAGGACATCACTAAGGAATGACATTTTCTCTGACAATGATGGAAGATGAATAAGAGGCTCATTTGTAGGGAAAATAGGATTGAAATGACCAGGGGAGCTTTCTTCCCCTGAATATGTGCTTACCCTTTAACCTCAGCACTCACAGCATTAGTCATACAACCTATGGCCATCAGGATGGCATTGTCTTTTACAGTTTCTTTAAAAGGCACACGTGCATTCATGACTGTGACTGTGTAGCTCATGCTGACCTACATTTGTGTATATCCATCCAGACCCTGACATTTACTTGTCAGTTAGCAAATGCTGTTGGGCTAAAGGCTATGATTAATAATGGATGGCCAAATCACTCCTTGGCATAGATACACAAATAAATACATACAGTGCAGCAGTATAGGTCAATACAGTATAATAGAATATGCTGCATATTGATGAAGGCAGTGATGCAAAATGTGATTCAAATTGTGAAATCAATTTAAGTTTGAACTTTAACCCAAGTTTATTACTTAACTTGTATCCAGATTCATCCATGTCCTTGGTGAATTAAAGTTCCCATGAAATGGCAGCTTGAGTGCTCGCTGCTGACATGTTTCCTGTAAAAACAGGCAGCTGTTGATGGATTTGTCACAGACTGAGAGCTCCCAGTGAACCGGACTGAGAGCAAAACAGCTTCTGAGACCAATGGAGGCCAGGGAATACAGTACTGAGGTGGTTTTCTTGGTGGGTTTGGCCCCTGGCACCCTGGGGTTGAGTCATGGCTAAACAAGCTAATGGCAATTAGCAGTTAGCTAAGCTACTTTAGCAACAAGTAAAGCTATTTCATCATCAGAAATTCCATAATTTACCTTGGTATTGTATTCCCTGTTGATCTTGGAGCCTGTGTTCATCATGGTGACCGGCCATGTTCACTGGAAGGCTGCTGAGCCTGGCTCAGTTGCCCGCTAATGGCAGCTAACAGCTAACAGTTATGGTTAGCTGCTTTAGCAACAAGTAAAGCTATCTTTACATCAGGATACTCCATAAACCACCTTGGTACTGTATTGCCTGTCAGTTCTCAGAGACTGTGTTCATAGTGGTGACTGGTCGTGTTCACTAGGAAACTACTGAGTCATGGTTAGCTACTTATACAACAAGTTAGATGCTAAAACTTGTGTTATCTTTCTGTGTCAAGGACTATATGTTTACATTTTATGTCAGTGCATTTCTATGCTCCTGTAAAGCACTTTGAATTGTGTCTGAATGGTGCTATATAGATAAATAATATAGATAAACTTGCCTTGCCTTTCCTATACGGTGAGCTCTCTATATAGTGCAGAAAAAACCCTTTTGGACACATTATTTTCTGCGCAGTGAATTACATCATTGCTAATGTTTTTGTTTGTTTTACTAACTACTTTTCACAATGCACTGTTGAATACTTTGACTCCACTATATCCAGTATAATTCTTACAATACTTTGGGACCACACAACAATATGGCAAGCTTAATATGTAGTGGGCTGTATGCGAGTAGTGAGTCATTTCAGACACAGTGTCTGCAATTAAATAGCTGAAGCTAAGCAGCTAGAGGACATCTGAGGGAAAACCAGAAAATACTTTCTCCACAAAATCAGTTATTGAAGTTATTAAGTTGTGCTTTTGTACAGTCACACCCGGCCCCAAGAAACACTCCGGTCAATTGATGTATTCTTCTTTCATGTTCCATTAGTGTCATAAGCAGGAAAGAATTTCATTGGACGCAGATTTAGTATTTGCCCCTGAGTGCAGGATGAGTCATCAGTTTAAAATCATTTTCAAGGAAAAGAAAAACTCTGAAATGGCAACAAAAATACTCCCAAATATCTACAAAACGACTCTGTTGGATGAGAGATTATGAGCTACTGACGTATAGATGACACAGAGCCCAATACATAAAAAAAAAAACTTCACTGATTTTGACTTCATGGAGACTTTAAGTTGGTCAATCAGATTATCAGTAATTATAAGTAAAACCAAAGAATGTTTTTTTTTTTATCACACTGTGATATCAGCACTGTTGTAAAATGGGCAAAATCTGAATTTCCTAATTGTGGCATCACTCCTACACTTGTATAGAAGAAAAAGGAGCGCAACAGCTGCAATACTCCGTATTTTTTCCAAGTTGCTGCCTCTACAGCTCCATAACAGAACACTAACAGTCTGGAGAAGGCTTCTTTTTTGTTTAGCAGTGATGGATAATTTATGTTTGAAACACAGTCCAATGTCAGCTCTCAGCAATCAGTGGATACAGTAGACCTACTAATGACCAGGAAAAAAAGCTGACATTTTCTTTGAAACACAGTTATGAAAGCAAGTGAATGTGAATGCCAGCCACTGTCTGACTGGCCATTTTAGCAGCAGATCATAAAGATGAAAGCAACTTCTTATGCCTCAGCATCCTCTGGTGACTACAACAATTACAGTAGTTTGGCAGAAGGCAGCCAGGAGGGAGCCATGCTGAGAGGAGAGTCTTTGTTTGGCTGCGGCCTGTCATATGGTCTGTTTGTTTCCATCTAGGACTATTCTCTGAATCTACCCCTGGTGTAAACACAAGCCAGCTCCATGATTATTCATAATTCAGGAGACATCTTCAGCAAACAAGTGGCAAACAATAATTAGTAACAGGGATGCTCTATTTACTTTATCACTGTGATCTCATTTACTGAGTAATTTAGTTTATTGCACACAGCGAGATGTAGGTTTTTACCAAAAAATTAAATATTTATTTGTTTTAATCTTTTTTTTTAATTTTCCATACATTTGCAAGTTAAGGTCAACATTGAATAGGTTGTGGATATCAGGTGGATGTGACCAGTCCATTCGTCACGTGTTACCCTTAAACCTCTCCCTCTTAATTAGACAAAACTGTCCTGTTGTCACTAGTCCCCCCACCCTCCCCTCCCCAAAGGAAATCAAATAACAAAAGCAAAAAAATCAAACGTCTCAGGATATAAAATGAATTGAACATATTGTACACATTCACACACAAATCTGGAATGAAAATTGTCTCCCTGTGGGACGAAGCTGGCCGCCAGCCCATTCCATGAAACAGTCATTTTGTTTAGTCTTAAATCACTGTTGCGGTTTGTGCCTTATTGCCTTACAATTGGCTGTGGAGAGGATAAGAAAAGAAATTGTTAACACACAATTGTCCTCAGTTTGTGACCTCCAAAACCCCCGTTTATAAATCACTAAAATACAGCAAAAGTATGTCAGTTTCAAGCGTTCAGACTGACCTGGCAGCTCTCTTTTCTTCTACAGTTCTTTCACTCCATCCGTTCCCTCTTTTTCTATTTGCCCTCTGCTTTTCATCTAGCCGTCTTTAAGTTGGTTATTTTACAAAAGTGGTCATAGAAAATAAATACAAATATTTTCCAGAATGTAATTTTTATATGACCCAGATGTAGAGTCCTCTGCCACTGCAGTCCTTCTTTCTTCCACATTGTCTCTCATGCCTTTCATAATGTCCTCCTCCTCCCCTTACTTTGTCGTTAGTACTTCAGCAGAGTTCACTGTTGCAGTTACCATAGTGATCATGGTGTAAATAAATAAATAAATACATAAAAACAAATAAATACATAAATATTTCCCTGTTAAATAAATACATGTTTGTCAGACAGTTTGCCTTGGCATGGTTTAATCCTACCTATGTAAAACTCTGACTCTGAAAACAGTCTCATAGCTTAAAATAAAGGTTCTCATTTATGATTTAAGTGAGAGAAAATCCTCCCCTTCAGACTAAATGGCAATTTTGGTGATGGAATATCTCTCTGTCTTGACTCTTTCTGATATCATCCCCAGAGCTCTCATGCTGACGTCCAAAAAACTCACAAAAACCAAAGAGTGTAAAAAAAAAACTTGAGTTCAAAGTTCGACACTATGAATGTTCTTTCAAAGAGATAAAGACGTGGTGCTCTGTCTTTAAGGAGTACACAGTGCTGGCTCTAATGATCTCAGTAGAGTGCCAGAGGGCGAGAAGAGGAGGCAGAGAAGAAGAAAGAGCAGGAAGAAGAGGGAGTTTAAACGTCTCTCTGCAGAAGAGAAGCTGTGCTAGGACCCTTCCTCTTCGGGGTTTCCTGGAGCGTAGTAACCCGCCAGTTGCCTGAAACGTGGCCCCCAGTCGCTGAGGTAGGAGAAATCCTGCTCCGAGGTGGTGGACAGCGTGTGGATGGAGCTGAGTGAAAGCGCTGGTGAGCTGGTGCCCTCAAAGGCATAGTCTGGAAGGAGTCGTACGGCGGCACCGACAGGTCTGCGTCAGCCTGCTCCACCTTCTTTCGGATGTAGCCTTTGAATAGGGAGAAGTCTGCCGCCGCCGCAGCTGCTGCTGCAGGTCCCTCTGCGCCACCGCCCACCCGGTTGGCCTGTATCCACTGTGGCAGTGAACGGATGTCCGGGCCAGAGTCACAGCTTTTGGCCTCCGGGAAGTCATAGAGGTTCCTCAGGGCGCTCATGTCATATGCCTGAGTGTCCTGCTCCCCTCCGCCCTCGTCATTGTACTTGATGACGTTATCCCTCATGTCTTCCTCATCCTCCGCCATCCTCTGGCCCTTCCTGTGGCGTTTCAGGGTCAGGATCAGCAAGACAAGGACTGATGGAGAAGGAGACAGAAGAAGACAGAGAGAAAGATTGTAACTCCACACTAATGGTTAAATATGTAATATGTACAGGTTAATTGAACAAGTTTACAAAGAAAACCTTTATTCTTATTTCCCCATATTTTTGTGTCCAAGTGACTAATAGAGACAGGAATTTTTGAAACTGGTCCTGTCTTGAGGCAGAGAACTGCAGCCAACAGAAGCAAAACTAAGCTACAACAAAATCACTCTGGGCAACAGTGCATCATCAAAGTATTGTTTTTCGTATGGCCGATTGGACCACAAGCCATCCAATATACATCTTGCTCCTCAGTAAAATATGTTTTGTTTAACCAGAAACAGCTAACCAGACTGCCTTTGCAAAACTGTCATTTTTTAACACTGTCATCATCATTCAGACTTGACAGAATCAAAGTAAAACTCACTGAAACCATCTTGATTCATCTTTCCACTGTTCCAATAATCACTTACTCTAGTTCTGTCAAAATAAACCCTTTCACAAAGGTAGATGTGAAAATATTTTGACTGTATATGTCATTTTTCCCCAGTGCTTCTCTGATGATGATGAATTTAGGGTTTATTTTGACCTAAATACCAGAGTTGGTGATTGTTTGAACTGAGGCAAGACTGCTGAGTTTTGTTTTTTCTATAAAGTTTGAATGGACTAATGACGCTAAAATTGCTAAAACTGGTTAGTTTGGCGAGAGCGATAACACAGCTGTTTCTGGTTAATCAAAACATAGCTTACTCTTTAAAAGAGGTGTATCTCTATAGGGATCCTCTCCATAATGTTGTCAGACACTTAGAATAATAATCCGAGCTTGTCAGTGGCAAAAACAAGCACCTTTAGTGGATGTACTTTGACAGTGCGCAGTTTCCCAGAGGGATTACATTGTAGCTTAGTTTCACTTCTCCCGAACGAATACTGAACCAGTTTCAAAAATTCTTGTCCTCATTAGTCACCGATACAAACACATGGTAAAATGAGATCCAGGCTGAAAAACACCGAAGCTGCCCTTTAAGTGTTGGCACATGTTGCACCCTCATGTTTTGGCGCAACATAAAGGTTAAATATGAATATGTCTGATCAACCTGAACAGGATGAGATAAAAGCCCGGAGAAAGACAAGTTCCCATTAAAGGGATTTTAGAAACTGTCATTACAGCAAGTGTTTTGAAATCTGTGGCTTTAAATCTCTTGCTGCACAGTAAACATGGATTAAGACTTGTCAGGCAGAGTTTAAAGAGCTCGCATGCAAAACTGGGATTCCTCTTCATCTTGTTAAGAATAATGACATCCCAAACCCAGATTCAGGGCATTCAGTACTAAAGAAAACAACTATACAGAGGAAATAATTCCACTAAATATGTACATACTGTATAGTGGTGCACATTAAACATGCATTTTGCATGATGGATTTGCAAGCCCTTGAAAGTTTCAAACTACTCCCAGAGTAACTTTAATTTCACCTCCCAGGACAAAAGCACAGCAGGGGAAGATAATATATTATCAAGTTTTACATTTCAAATGCATGAGCAATTGATTTTTCCCAATCTTGATAGCCTGGCCAGAAATATGATTCAAAAGGCCTAATGGAGACCAATCTGTATATCAATACTCATCCAAGTTGAGTGAAACAGACTTTGTGGTTCCATTACTACTTAAAACCAAAGGCTACAGAAAGAAGAGAAACGCCCCAGAAAATTAAGTCTGGATTAAAAGCGGGAAAACAAGTGAGATAGATCACATTATGGACTAATGAAATGGGAGGAAAACAAAGGCTGTATGCACAGATTAATCAATAAGGCTTTAATTTCAGCTTAGTTATGTTAATTGCTGCCTACATTTGTGATTAGACAAGTCTCACTTAACTCAGACACCCACCCCCTTGACTCCATCATCCGTTCTTGGGGCTGCACCCCTCCCCTGTAAAACCTCCACCAGATTTGTCACAGACTTGCAGCGACATCAAATGTCATTTCCAGTGATGATAAAAACATATTACAGGCAGTTATGAATGAATTATGCACTCTGGGGAGTATGAGAAAGATAATGAACAGCTCAATTTACATTGCTTGGTAAACAGCAATCAAGACTCTTTTTGATCAACTAATTAATTAAGCAAAGAAAAACGTGGACAGGGATTGATGTACAGTACATGGTAAATACTCTCAAATACAAACACGGAACACAAATTTAAAATGGCTGACATGATCATAATATTTGTCTCACTAATACTGGGCAGACAAGACGACGGGGAGGGGCTCATGAAACGGAATGATTATAAACAGCTATAGCAGAAAATGAGCCATGAGCCTCACAGCTACAGAACCATGCATACCTCATTTGCAGCTGCTATATGGTCTCTGTGATGCGTCTGTGTGGTCACCATTTTGGAGTAGTCAAGATCTCCCATGCATATTGACAGATGTAAATTTCAAAACTGAATCCACAATAACTTAGTTGTCAACCAGTTTTCATGAAATTTAGTTTGTTATAAATGTGAAAAACTGAACATGGTGCTGGTTACTATTCGGAATTGAAATCCAGTTTCTGCAGGGTGATCTAATCAGATTCAAGCCAAAATATTAGAAGAAGAAGAAATTCATTTGTATAGCGCTTTTCTCAGACATGAGTCACAAAGTGCTTTACAACCAACAATAAATAACATGGAAAAATGCAGGCCTGGTGGATACAGGTTATCCAAACATCTGTCCACAGAAATAAAAGACCGTACATGTCCAGGCAGAGAATTCCATAGTCTAGGTGCTATGGCCTCCAAAGCCACTACGAGTACGTGGAACAGACAGCAATTTATTATGGGACCTAAGAGGGTGAGCTGATGAGTTAGAGTGGAGTAATTCAGTGACACATGCAGGGGCCTGATGCTCTGTGCAATGCTCTGTAAGTGAGAGTGAGAACTTTAAACTGTATCCTAAACAATACAGGGAGCCAGTGAAGAGATCTAAATATGGAGGTACCATCTATTTGACCTAGTGAGAAGTCTTGCAGCAGCATTATGGATTGCCTGCAGACAATATAGACCAGACGTGCTAAGTACAGAGAAAAGTGTGTTACAGTAATCATTTGAGACGAGATGAAGGCATGTATGAGCATTTCCAGTTTAGCTGCTGAAACTACAGACCTCACTTTACCAATGTTTCATAAGTGGTAAAAACAATCTGGTCAGCTGCTTGACGTTGGTGTAAATGATGTGGACTGATCAAATATTACCCTTAAACAGACACAACTTCCACTGTGACATGCAGTTTCCCATCTATGAATAGGCAACATCAAGTGTAAATTATTTAGAATTCACTTTTTTGTGAGTATCTGTTGGTATAAAGCTGCCTGGTTGTTTGTTATTGTATTAATAATTAAATCAATTCATTAATAAAATAAAAAGACGGCTTTTGTTCCCTAGACTCCATCTATATAGTTCATCCGTACATCCCAAAACACATATGACAGGTCCACTTCTACAAGCTGGAAAGTTGCCATTCCACAAACAATGTCACAAACATTGTAAATTTTAGTTTAGTTTTAGTTTGTTTTTTTTTATTGGCTTTAGATACATGCAATATTTTTCTTTCACAGAAGCTGAAATTCTAAATAATTTTCACCACTGCCTATTCATCAGAGCCTGCATGTCCCAGTGGAAGTTGCAGCCACTCAGAGGGTTCATGTTTTGGCATCCAGCTGATTAGATCACCCCCAGTAACTAACTTTAATTCCAGCAAATAACCAGTATCATGTTTAATTATTTAGGTTTAGAACAAACCAATATCATGCAAATCAGTTCAGAATTAAGTGAGTTGCAGTCGATTTTGTGGTGAAGTATGGAAATGTACCTCGGTCAGTGTACCTCGTATTGTTTATAGCCTGTACAGTCACAGTTCATGGAGCATATTATAATTACCTTGATGAATACCTTTATTCCATTGTACTGTCAGTAGTGGATCAGCTCATTTATTTTTCTTCTCTATAATGGATGACTGGTCAAAATAATTGTGATTATTTCCAAAAGATGATTATTTCTGCTCTCCCACTTCACAATATCATCTGAATTAGTCAAGAGTTAGTTGGCATACGTTACGAGTGGCACTTTAATAATTGTCATACATGCTGAGAAATAATTAATATTGGTGATAAAAATCAGGCATGAATTTTCTGTAATAAACAAGTAGATAGTATTCAGATAAAGAGGTGAAATTTTTTCTCCTTAGTTAGTTGAGGTCTGATTGGCAGCGGGATGTATTTCCTGTAGCCAGCCAGCGATGCGCTGTGTTACTGTGTAACAGCAGACAGAAACCCTCTTTTTTTCTTTTAGTAGAGACAATGAGCAACTACTCTAAAGGGATGCCAGTGAAGGGACATTTAGATAGATCATTAACCAGTAGGCACCATGCATCTTCTGGAACAGATAGCCTGTTGCCTAAAACAAATGCCTACAAGCTCACAGAGATAAAAAGACTATCAATTATAATGGGGCCTGCGCTGTCTGGGACGACAACGATTGTTTGATGCTCTGAACCCACCAGAACACCCATCCATACATTGTGAAAATGAGATACGGCCACGTCATTTCACAGTCAAACAAGATCAATGTCAAGACATTATGTGCTGTGCAGAGGAAATTCACACGTGTTAAAGCACATATATTAGTGTGCATGCAAAAAAAGCCCATGAACAAATGCACTCTTTCAAAGTGACCTTGGATGTCAGGGAACACCACGTTTCATCCCTGCTTTCATCTCCTTCTGCTACACTCTTTGAAATAAGGTTCTAAAAGGGTTCTTCCTCATTTGCTTCTGAAGAAAACCTTTTTGAAAAAAGGGGTTTGTCAGTGGTTATTTGTAAGAGAAAAGGTTCTATTAAGAACCCTTTTCATTCAAAAGACCATTTTTGGAAGAAATAGCTCTTCAAGAATTGCTGAAATCCTTGAAAAAATTGTTCGTCAAGGGTTCTTTGCACCATAATATACAAAGGATTCTCAGTAGAACCCCTCGGAAGGTTCTAGATAGAACTTTGGGAATATAAAAAGGTTCTCAGTAGAACCCCCGGGGTGGATTCTCGATAAATCCCTCTGAATATAAAAGGCACCCTTAAAAAAAGAGAGGAAACTGGGTGGAACCATTACACTATAGAAAGGTTCTCTGTAGAACCCTTTACTGGGGGTTCTGGGTGAAACCTTTCACACATGGTTCTAGGTACAACCTTTATATTGAGTTCCAAGCAGACCTCTCTGAAAGGGTTGCAAGTGAAACCTTTATAAGAAGGTTTTACCAGGAACTAAAAAAAAGGAAGGATTCATGGTCCTAGTTAGAATCTTTATTTCTAAGAGTGTACTCTCTCTTTTCTCCTCAAGGCAAATACCCCAAAACATCAGTTTCAACCGTATAATCTGTACAAATGACTTGTTGCTGCTCCTCGTAATTGTCTTCATTTGGTGTAAATGGCCTAAAAAATAACTTGCAGAGTGAAAACGCCCCGTGTGTTCCCTGCCTAAAGAGCTGTGCCAGCCTAAAGAGCCTTGCTGATCTTGAATGGGGATTTTATGCAGTATCTCTGACTGATAATGTACATTAGCTCTCCTCTTACATTGTTTGCTGGGCTCCATTGGGAAAGCGGTGTCTGTAACCATTGTGTTTATTCTTCTCCTCCATGAATGGGGCGAATTAATTGCCACGGGGTTGAGGAAACAGTCATGGTTTGTGGTAAATTGCGGCTCACAGTGCCATGCATACTAAACAAGAGCTAAGACAATTACTCTAAATTCACACTAATGAGGAGAGTAAAAGGAGGTAGAAAAGTTAGTGTAATGAACCTCCTTCATACGAGCAGATCAGCTGCTTTCAATAAACAGTCCTGAGGACCATGTGACAGTATGTGGCAGTTCTATCTAAAGCAAAGACAATCAGATAACCTCACTGCTGACAAACCCTCCCTCACTGTTAGGTACACAGACACTTGAACTGCACGCTATTGAAAATCTATTTAACTTGGAGAGTACACCTCAGGCAATATTAATACACCATGTAAAGAATTTACCTTTGTAGGAAGCATATGTACCTGTGTATAGCTGCGTCTTATACATACAAAGCAGGTCCCAGTGTGTACAGATGTTGCGATAAGCGTTCCTGACAAGACGGTTAATTTACCCTTGGGCTGCGCTGGTTGCCCCCACCCAGGAGTTCATCACAAGCAGATGGGAGGTAATTGGAATGGATGCATGCAGATGCTGCGACGCAGTGGAATGGATTCATCACATCAGGCCTATAAATGAACTGATGGAGGGACTGTTTGTTTGTAAGGTAATTAGGCAAAAATTTGTTTTCATTTTTCTCATCATCCAACAATTGATGTAATAGAGGTGGTCCAGCCTCTGGGGAGGGGGAGTGCTGGCTGGCTGGTTAGGTAGACGCTCTGTGCTGCTGAGGGAGTGTGTGTGGAAGTGTGTGAGAGGACAAGCTGGATAATAGTGTATGGAGAGAATGGATTGCATTGCAGTTGAAAGGTGAGGAGTGATTTGACTAAGCGTGTGAATGTGTGTTTAGCATGTACAAGCAGATGCACACTAAATTTGTGAGCGTGTGTGCTAAGTAAAGCAGGAACAGCAAAGTGTTTGTGTTGCAATGTGCAGTCGATAAGACTGCTGCCACATGCCTTGCTCCCGTCTGTTATTCACACCACATGATAGTTGTGAAAACACTGCTCATCCCCCTGATCCCAGACCCTACAGCCCTGAGATTTTACTGTCCACATGATGACTGGCAGAAGCCAGGCGCTACGGCTTAGCCTGTCCTTCAGTGCTTTGATGAGGCCTGTTCAGTCCATTTTCTGCCAATCAGTATCAGTCACTCAAAGCAGCATAGACTTAACACCGATTAGAGTCACTGATTCAACTGGAATCAACATAGCATCATTTCATTAGTGGAATCATAATGGTCGAAATAACATCAAAATAGTTATATGCATACTATGCAGGATTTTCCTAAAACACAATACACAGACTCATATAAAAACAATCCTTCTCAGTCATCACTTATGATCAATTAGAAGTGTGTGGTGGTGTCTATATTCACAGACACCTGCCCTCTGCCCATATTTTCTTATTTTCTCTTTATTTTGCTGTGTTCTGGGTGTTTCTGCGCACCAGTGGCAGTGGCAGCGGTGTGTAACCCCCAGCCAATAACAGTGCACAGGGTATGATTTCGACAACAATCAACAATTAAATCACTGTCTCCGTCTCTCTCCAGAAAGACAGACACACATCCTGTTGCTCTGTCCACAGTCTGCTCTGCCAGTGTGTGTGCAGGGGTGTATGAGGGTTCACTTTGGCTGCCTTTATATAAAATCCAGTGTTGTGCGGAGGCGTGTGTTTATTTATGCTTTAAAACGTAACCGTTATGAAACAACCAGAGACGTTTTACCTCTCACCAAAAACCAAAACATCATTAAAAGCTGTAAGGTACATCAAGCTGTGTGTGTCATGTGACTTTTTCAGTTAATGTAACATAATGTAACCCCAGACATGGTCTTCCTAAAGCTACAGCTGCTAATGTGTACCTTGTGCATCAATATAAGACGCTGAGGGGCAGCGACAAAACGTTGATCTATGATGAGTTGAGATGAGAACCGGTTGCTCGATCAATGCTGCTGTCCTTCTCCCGCTTTCGTTCGTTGAGTCAGGGAGAGGGGGGCAACTTTAAATGGTTCGTTTACAAATAGCAACCGACAAATCCTGCATATTCTACCTTTAAAGCATCACAGTCTAGCAGGAGCATATTACTTTGCAAAGTGTATGTTTTCATCCAAATCACCAAGGCTGCACTGAAAAGAAATCTTTGTACCACATAACTATTTTTTTCTGCAGCGTCTAGCTTTCCACAAGTTTAAAGGCCAGAGAATTGCTTGCAACCCAGGCCTTTGAGGGGATGTCATCTCACCCAGAACACCAAAACCACGATACACAGGCAAACAGTTTTTTATAGCCAGCAGAGGTTGCCTCAGATTTGTACATAACATTTTTGTTGAGGCTTTTAAAACCGTGATGAATAAATGATGCCCTGCTTTTGAAGTTCACTCCAGTAGATGGTTCAGTTAATGGAGGCAGAGTTTTAACAACTCTCATTAGAAAGGCTCTTAAAAGAAATAGATAGCAATGTTAGTTACAGTTAGAACTGCCAGGTGTCATCATCATCCATCATTCACTGCCTGCACGACGTAAAACGTGTATAGGTGCGAGTGGGGGAGACAAAACACTGTGACAGTGTTGTCGTTTCTTTCTGTCACTGAGGAGTGGGATACGAAGACGTGCAGCGAAGGGGGAGCGAGAAGCGAACTCATAAAATTTTCAGATATGACAATACTAAACCTCTCCGCTCTCTGAGAGGGTGAGTGTGAGCATGCATGTGTATGTTGCTATGTGCGTGTGCGTGCATGTTGTGTATTAAAATCGGAGAATGTCTGGAAAGCCTTGTCTATTTAAAGCCTGCTGCTCCAGAGGTATACAAGTGCTGAGGCAGCTCTTTTGCCTGTTTGCTCTCTATAACCCCCCCACTTCACTCCCATTCATTCCATCTCCGTCTGTGTTCCAAGGATCAAAGTGCCTTGATATCATTCATAAACCCAGGCATCATCTGCGCTCCTGTGTAAACAAAAGCTCTCTCCTCATAAAAACAGCAGCAAAATGTTCAACAGACAGACGCTGAATGAAAGAAAGATGAAAAATTGACCTCGTTTTTCATGTCATTCGTCTTAGTTTATTCACCGCCGCATGTGCAATTTCTTTCGTGAAATATAGATAACTTCTAAAAGTGGTCAATCCATTAAAAGACACATGCTTGGTTGAATGATTTCATGAGCAGAGGACATGGAGTCGTGTCTTTGGGTGCAGCCCTCAGTCTTGCCTTTCTGCAAGCACATCCCACTATTGACCGTAGTGCTGCTGGTGGTCCTGCTGGAGTAGTTGAACTTAGCAGTGACCCCAGAAAAGCAATAATAATGAATTGTGCTTATCCATCCAACCAGCCATCCATCACACATCCATCCATTTATCTCCTCATACATTCATACATACATACATGAGTTCATCCATCTGCTTACCTATGAGGATGAGCATGCAGACCAGCAGTGCTATAAGTGCCCCAGGGCTGAGAGCAGCACTCATTACATAGGCCGTGGCATTGCAGGACTGGATGGCTCCCTCTGTGTCAAAAAAGAAAGATTAACGTTTACGGTGCAGTTTCAACACCAGTTATGAGTCATTTCAGTGGACAAGGATTAAACAAAAAAGAAAAAATGTGTTTTTATTATGCATATATCACATTTTAACCCAGCTGAAATATCAGTTGAAGGCCACTTGTCCGCAGATTTGTGGCCTTGTGTTATTTCCACAAATATAAGCCGATAAGAACTGTTTGCTGACCAACACAGTGGCATGTAGATGACCTTTTTAGTGCTGTTTCTGCTGATGCAGAAGGTGACAGTGATGATAATGTTAGTAATGGTGCAGCTCCTACAGTAGCTCTCACCTGTGTCACAGCCGCAGACATGAATGGTCAGGGTGCCTGTGGAGCTGAGGGAGGGAGGCCCGCTGTCAACCACCAGGATAGGCAGGAAGTACACATTCTGCTCATGGCGGTTAAAGCCTGACCGCTGGGTCCGGATGCCAGCTGTGTTGTCTAGGTGGGCGGTGTGAGCGTGTCGAGGGGGATGGGGGTCAGAGAGACAAGGTAAAGCAGAGAATTACACATGAGCAACTTAATATTTGAAGAACAAAACTCCTTTGTCTGCTCGCTGATGTCTGTTTTTTACCAGGTGGCAGCAGAATTGATGAAACTACATCCAGAGTGTACTTTTATAACCCTTCTTGTTGTTTCCTCAGTTGAACTGAGGACTGTACTGATGGAAGAAATAGAAAAAGTGGAAGTGTTGATCATGCAGGCCCATTTGACATTACTAAAATGTCAAGACAAATCATAGTTTTCAAGACTTGACACTTGACAATGTAAGATGCTTGCCATTTGATTCAAAAGAACAATCACATTTTCCTCAAGAAATGGTTAGGTGCCAAAGTGATGAAGAAAAAGACCAACAGAAAAGTACCATCCTTACATAATAAATTACTGGCAGATGCTACTTGCATCAGGGTTAGAATAGCCAATGTGGCGATTTACACCTGGCGTGGAAGAGCCAATGTGACTATTAACAGCTGGGTGGACATAGCCTAGCATGGCAGAGACAAGCACCCAGATGTCCATAGCTAAAATGCTATTTATATCCCAGGTTGTATTAACACATGCATGTAGACAAACCATGATCTCTCCATAAACCTAATCAAGTAGTTTTGTTGTCTAAACCTAACCACCTGAAACTAATGATGAAAAATTATAAATAACAAGTATCACTGACATGTAATTTACCACAACTGTCAAATCTCAGTCTTCTAGGGAGGGGTAGGGGCATCCCGCTTCCATGCAGGAAAGCCTTGTACTTAACCCATTCATCCTCTGCTGCCACTTATCAACAGTGAACTTGATATTCCTTATAGCCTAAATAAGAGGGTCTGGTGTGAATAGCCGAATAGCTGTTGTGTGCCACTTCATACTTAGGTACAAGTAGACACTTGTAAATGATTTTACATTCAATAATGCATAGTTCAAGGACTCCAGACGGAGAGGCCAGGATTGTCAAGTTAAACTTGGGGTTGAATGATTTCTCTGGGGAAGTGAACTGCTTTTGTGTATTAACATTTATCGTGTGTTTTTTTTTATGAGGAAAGAAAAACAGGAGAGAAAATGAGTGAGAGAGCCACTGTTTGAAATTAAACTTCACCGGTGTATATATGAGCGCTCTCCCGGAGACATAGATAAATGTAACACAGAATACAGGAGGAGGCTTTGACAAATAGAGTCAGAGAAGCTTTGTGGGTAGACTTGCACAGAGGAGACCAAGCAATCCATCTCCCAGAACATATATCACCCTTATCCATGTCGCCCTAGAGCCTCTCTGGCACATGTAGAACAATCTTCATATTACTGTTTATGTACAGGAACGTTACGCCCCTGAGTTTGTCCTTTTGACTTTTGAACAGCGTTCTCTTCCATGGCTGTCTGCAGTAGATTGTCTCTGAGACATGGGAGTACACATATAGACCAAGGCAACTTGTGTGGTTTTGACTCAAAATCAATTAAGTTAAAAAGTTGACGATGCCTAAGTTTGATCAGAACAACCTCCCACACCCACCTTTATCTCAAGTCCCTGAGTCTTCTAAACTACACAACAATATACATTTTTTGCCTTTGCATTCCTAAATGAGACATGGGAGCATGTCTGATGGCCCTCTTCAGCATTATAGAGAACAGCAGAAATGACAATTTATAACCAGGCAAGGTTCAAACACCAATGATAGGATCATAAAAGGTAGAATTAGTGGATGGAGCCACCACAATGTCACCCATTGTCAACCTAAGTTGTTCAGAACAACTTAGGTGGTGGTTGGCTCTGACTGGCCTGTTTAGCAGGAAATCTGGCAGCCGACCTGTTGCCAGTTTTTCTCATCTTACAGCCACGAGCACACTAAAATATGTTTCTGAAAACATTTTAAGCAAGAAATAAGCATTTTTTTTACAGTTACAGTTTGATCTGAGTTTTGGGAAGCTCCGTTGGAAACCAGAAACACAACGCAGTCACCTGGCCACGATCTTTCTCGTATTACACACTGTCTAGTTTGACAGTTTGATCTGAGTTTTGTGAGCCCTGTGTTGCACTGAACAGACTCACTGAGAATGACTTGTCAATGACATGGTTGCCCAGCCCTAAAGCATACCCTAATTGATGGTGTATTTTACTCTATATGTGACCATAATTTACAAAATGAGCATGCTGTATACATTTAGACCATAAATCATTAGAAAACTGCAACAAATGGAGTCACCCCCTGCTGGAAATTAGAAATACTGCAAGTTTAAGGTACTTCCACATTGGCATGCTTGACAATTCTACTGTCTATGGATAAGATACCTGAATGAATGAATGAACCATCCAGAAAACAACCTCTCCTAAAGATGGACATGTGACCGCAAAAAAAAAAATCAGAAATCATGACTAGTGTCACAAGCCGAAAGGTAATATGAATACCTCAGACCAGAAACATAGAGCAGAGAAACTATACATACAGAACTATATGATCCAGATTAGTAAATGAATGAAGATGGAATTACACGAAAATCAACAATCATCACAAAACATACTGCAGAAAACTTTTATGATGTACATTCATTTTCATTCACTCATATGCCCTCCAATGAGGAATAATAAGAAAATGAGTGCTTAAAAATGTATAAAATGCACTAATGAATATTCTGTGTAAACAGAGGGCTCAAACTACCTACCAGACAGAAAAATCATAGAGACAGGATGTGTTTATAAAGGCTGGCATTATTTAACATGGACATGACAGCTAAAATAACACTGAGTCTACAACCATGCCAGCGGCTCTGTGAGGCTGTGCTCAGGCACAGCGGTGATTTGCACTAAATGCTAATGTCAGCATGCTCACACTGACAATGCTAACATGCTGACCTTTAGAGGGTATACTGTTTTCTATGCATTTTAGTTCAGCACGCTAACATTTGCCTAATTGGCACTAAACACAAAGTACAGCTGAGGCTGATGTGAATGTCATTACTATTTGCAGGTATTTGGTTAGAAACCAAATTATTGGACTGCATGAAATTTGGACCTGCTGTTGACGCTCAATGAAAAGTCAGAGGATCGCCAGAGTAATCTGCAGTCATCCTCTGTGGACCATGTGGATATCTGTACAAAATTTCATGGCAATCCATCCAATAACATTCGGGATATTTCAAAGGGTAGACTGACCAACAGGCTGACACTCCCATAGAGGCACACTGCTGGCATAACTAATAAGTGTTGTTCAAGGTTAGGGAAAGATCGTGGTCATGGTTAAGAGAATGTTGCCTGCTCGAGGCAACATAGGTCATTCAAGCCATTTGAAAAACAAATGTTGTTTTTGTTTTCTTGAACCTGAACTTGAACCCCTAAAAGAACTACTTTTTTGTATTAATTTACAGGCACAAAGGCATAGAAACAAACACAGCCACCAAAGCCAAAGAAAAAAAAATCCCATATGCTACAGTCATCCTTGCCAACCTTAAGACCTCAAAAATAGGGAGCATTTTGAAACCAAAGCAGGGATCTGGGGGTCCTCCCACGGCAAAATTACAAATTTGAGATTTATAGGCTGTTATCTGCTTTTTGGTGACTTTTAAAGAATGAAAATGACAAAATAATGAGTAAGTATACTTTTTTTTGCAGATACCTGCAGAATTATTAGTTGGAAAGCACATTGGGACCACAGCATTTAAAATTTAATAAAATTTGATTACAATCACACACAAAAAATAAAATTTCACAATTGCTTTTCTAAAGATATATTAAAGTAGGCAGAAAAAAATGTGCACCTTTCCTTTAAAACCTTCTGCAACTTTCTGTGAAAATTTGTCATAAATCAAGAGAAATACAGGAGAATTGTGACCCCAGGAGGACATGGAATGAAAACAGGAGTCTCCCAAGAAAATAAGGAAGGGTTGGCAAGTGTGGCTATAGTACAGCCAAGAGACTTGTACAGAATAGCAACTTTGTGTGGCAAAGTATGACTCCTACTGTGAACTGTATCACTTTAGCTTTGCTATTCATGGCTCATAAATGTGTCTCGTACTAGTACATGTGCAATAAGGTTTTTGCAGTATTTGAAATATTTGATTGACACCAGTAAAAATAATTCACTAAAAGTTTCATATCATGAGATTTCTCGATGATGTGGGACATTTTCCAGGTAAATTGGCAGTTTGTCATGTAACAGCAAAGTTTATTTGGTAAAGATGAGGTTTTGCTCTACAGAATGCCAGCATCGACTTAAAAGAGTTTAGCAACATGGGAGGAAAAAAAAAAAAGCTTTTTCATCATTGTGTGTCAAGGCTTGGAGACAGAACGCAATGTGAGGCCATGATGGGGAAAAGAAGAAGTGACAGATTGGAAGTGACAGGTTGACAAATGTGTCCATGAAAAGAGACACCAGGGTGGAAAAAAAGAAGGGTGGGAGGATCAAAAGTCTGTGTGGGGTTTTGTTTGTCTTTCACCAAAATATATACAGGGTCTGCAGTCATGTCTGTGTTTGTGAAAACACGAAATATATCGGGGTGGGAGGTGTGACATATACATCTAAGCATGGCTATACCTATTAATCATTTTCCCCCAAACACCAACGCACATACCAACAGTCTTACCTACAAACAAAAGGGTAGTGATAATAAAATGAAACCAAGAAAAGAAGACACATGATCTACAGTACACGATGTTGTGTCGAGCGTATGTATGCATGTGTACGTATTAGGAGAGAAAGAGCAAGAGAGACACAACTGCCATGTTTATTCCTGCCTGTCTATTCATTTGTATGTACGTACAGTACGTGTGTGTACATTACATGGGGTTATGAGTTTATCCACTGATACATGTGAGCGGGAATACTGCAGACCTTGCCTCCTTCACACAGCGACATTTCCCTAGCTCTGGCTGCTCCCCTGACATTTTCCTGGTGTCAGATCAATCTTGATTTAGCCAGATGTCACATTCACTTAGGTACACATCTCTAAACGAGGGATCTGCAAGCGCGTTTGGGACAACACAGACAAGCATGAAAAAAACGTTATTCCCCCCCTACAAAGCAAAGTCATCACTGGGGGGAACAGTGATTTTAATGTTTTCTTACATTGTGCGGATGCGTATAAATGTTGTGCTTGTGCGCAAATGCAATTTTCATGATGACACTTGAGGAAATTGTGTAAGCTGCTGAAATTCCATTTAGGAGGAATCAAGAAAAGATTCAGCGTTAAAGTAATATATTTCGAAGAAAATGACATGCATCTTAAGTGTTATTACTGTGGAAAACAATGCTCAGTTTAGTGTTGCAGTTTACAAAGTCAAGCAAACTTCTTAAGACTTCTTAAAACTGAACAAAATATGTTTTTTTTTTCCGAATGTCAGACATCATGTAAGAGTTTCTAATAGAATTATCTGTTTGGAGGACCAGAACAGGTGGTGTTTATCCAAACATCATGAAAAAAACAATGCTAAGTCATAGAAAAAATAGACTATTTTGCACTCACTTTGAACAAATCTGCTATTGTCAGTCTTCTAGTACTGTACTCCATGAATTGTCATATTTTAAAAATACCAACCATCTGGCACCTAAATGAGGCAACTAAGACATCGGAATTATTGGTAAGTATTCTGACAGTTTTTGGAGCTGCTGTCTTTTAAAGTAACTCAATATTGCCTTAAGGTCTACATTTGCAGAATGCCCTTGAGCATTTCACCAAACTCTTACATTGCCAATCATAGTCACATCTTAAACTGCTCCATCTTCATGAGCTTCATCATGAACTTGAACATCTGTCAGTCAAGCATAGTTTTGCAGCCCCTGCACACATGTGAAAATGCTCACACCCACTCACATTGTCCTTCAAGAAGAAATCTGTAATGTTTTTACTGTACGAGTTCCTAAAATGACCATGAAATGTCATCACAGATTAAGGAAACATGCTAAGTAGAAATACTGACTTCTCTGACAACAACAACAATACAGCCAGCATGTTCTCGTCAGTCAAAATTAATACACAATGTTTGCCAAATGAATTAATGTTGTTTTATGAGTCATAAGAAATCATAATAATCTTTTAGTCGGAGGAGATATTTATAATGGTTAGTGTGTATTTTCAGAGGGGTGGGTTTTTATTTTTGGGCTAACAGGCTTAGCTTTTCATTGACAGACGACTGACAGTTATACAAGGCTGATCAGCAATGTAGGACTCCCCACAGCTTCAGGCAACCTGCCTGAGTTTCGAGTCTGAGGACGAGGGGGTGGGGGTCAACAACTCACTCCAACCATAGACCATATAGGCTATTAGATAGCAATTCAACCTATTTAGTATGCCATCTATGGCTCTAAATTTGGACAGCAGTGTACCTATTTTGAAGGCTGGGGTCTTACATATTTCACCTTTAAAGACTCCGGCTTGTACCATTATACTATTAAAATCAAATTATGCTGACAATGCCATCAGCACACCCATTCAAATATGTATCTTCACCCCCAACCCCAGTAGTAAAGGACCTTTGCCCTCTCACCTTTGACATCCCACAGGGTGAAGTGTCGATTGCCGGAGGCTTCTGGGGCCAAGTTGAAGAAGAAGCGATGTCCAGATTGCGGCTCATCTCTATCCACCACGCTGATGGTGTGAATTAGCTAAAGGAAAGAGAAGCAACCAAAGCAGAAACGGAAATAAAAGCACAAGAAAGAAGAGAAACAGAGGTTAGATTTTCTACTCAGATCCACTCAATGGGAACAAGAAAATGAATATGAAAAGCACTTTACACTTTACATTTCAAATGCCTCTTTCATGAGAGAGAGAGGAAGGTGGAGGGAGTGTAGTCGGATGCAACACTCAGAAGGCTTCCTATGAAAGTGCAGTTCAAAGGGGCGACAGTCACAAAGAGATAAAAACTTCTTTCTTTAGCAAGTTGACACAGCAATATAAAAAAATGTCTTAATGTTAGAAATGCAAAACTATCATAAAATCACTAAAAAGCTTTTTCTGAGCAGAAAAGGACAGAGATATTCTGTGAGGCTGCCGTATTTGCTCTAAGACGGAGCAAAGTAAAAATGCAAATGCGCACAGGAACAAGAAAGAAAGACACGGAGGCTCTGCGAGGGTGTAGTCCTCCTATCTAATGCAATAATAGCGATCCACATTGAAAGATAAAACTCAACTGTGATCCAATTTTGAGAACTCTGTGTGGACACAATAAGGTGTGATAGGATTCACTGTGACCTGAACAGACATCAAACAGCCCCTGGAGATCCTTTCACCTTAACACAGGCCTCACGGTGACAATTCATCCTCCTCTCATCCTGTTAATCTGCAGCCGGCGTCAAACCACAAGCTGATAAATGATATTTTCACATCACATGCGTCTGCTCTGCTGCCTCCTCTGCCGGCACACTACATATACGTCCACATATTTCTTATTATTTTGATTTCCTTCACCTTTGTTTACTGCACGTCACTAAAAAACAAAAACAAAAATATTCTCTTCAGTTGCAGACGACACATGGCGCAGTACAAACACAGAGTTTGAAGAACTGTGCTTTGAAAGTAGCTTAAATATCAAAATTCCCCACGTGAATAGAAAGATGACAGTAGACCAGCAGCTGAGAAGCATGATGAGCAAAAATAATAAATGTTTTGGCTAAAATGTGTGAGCCTTCAGGCAGAATTTGAAACTAAACTTGAATCCTCTTGGTATTATACCACATTTTATCTCAGTGTCATGAAACTGTCATAATGTTAACTGTGGAGCTCCAGCAACATGTTTTAATAATAAGTCATATTCCCAAAAATATGGTGTCCAATAGCTACTATAATCTATAATCACCCTATCAGTCAGATACTGCTGTGAGTGAAACATGCTTGCCTTGAGCTAACGAATTCTATTTCTATTCTGTGTGAGCAAAATATATTTACATTTTGTGAGGGAATATTTCACCAAGAGCTCAAGATTTTGCCTAAAAGGGATTTAGATTTTTTTCAGTTTAAAAAATACATTTATTCTTTTGATGGTACGCTGGGGGAATGATGCGATTTTCTTCTTTTTTTCTCCCACAAACTGTTGCGAGAGCTGATGTTGCACACCTGAAGCACCGTGGTAATATTATCTGTACTCGTATGAGTAGTTTTTGTTGGTGTAAAATAAAAAACTTCTATTCTATGAAGGATGGTTGAGGCTTATTTGTGAAATACTGTAAGTCAGTCAGCTACAATTTGGCAATGTAGCAATGACACAAAAACACACAGATAACCCTGACAACACACTAACTTAAATAAACTTCACAGAGCTGGTCTGATTTTCATAAAGCTATATAATGCTATGAAAAATAAAAATTAACATGTTCTATGTAATGAATTCTGACCAGAAGAAAAAGAAGTTATTTACTTGGCTCTGATCAGTTGCCAGGCAACCAGTGGATTAAGGCTTTACCTGACTCACAATCTTGTCAGTCGATGCGGCTTTGGCTGTTCAACATGAAGATTCAACAATTCATTCTTTTTTCTCAGTCTTCATCACCTGTGATGTGGAAACACCAGGGACACGTTCAATCTGAAGACGCTGTGCGCTGTTTTGCTGTCGTTTCCTGATTGAATGGCACATTTCCTCAAAAGAGTGAGCAACAGTGTGCAACGGGCTTTGAGATTTGTTTTTTTTCTTGTTTTGTGGGTGTGCCACAGGTGTTACCCAATCAGCAACAATGTAAATGTAACCACTGCTGTATTAAAAAGGCGTTGCTGTGCGCTTGTGTCCACAACAGGGTGCACAATGCAACATCGTTTCTGTTTAAATATATGTTTTGCTCCATTATGTCAGGGCTAGGGATGCACGTGATTAGTCGATTAAATGTTGCCACCCTTGCTAGTTGGCACCAGAAACACTAGTCGTTTAAACTATTTATCAATATTTCATTCATGTACAATGCCAGTTATCTGTTGCCTCAAAGATTTTATGCAGCTGCCCACCACTAGTCGGGGCTGTGACCCCGTCAGACAGCAGCCCCTCTCACTGTACGCTGTAAGCGCATACGCCCCGATGACCCAGGCAACCCCGGATGTTTATATCAGCAAAGTTGGACAGATGACAGCTCGCAAAACCAGCCCGGTTTGGCAGTGTTTTAATCTAGAAAATGGAAAAAATGTTCAATGTAGACTGTGACAGAATAAACTGATATATAATCACTCGACTGGAGCAACATGTGACCACATTAAGCACAGACATGGACATTAACCTGCAAGCGGAGCAGCTGCTGCTGCTGCTGCTAGCACTGCTAACATTAGCCACACTGTGTAGCAGGCTGGCAGCTAACATCAGCTCCAGGTCATTCACCCGCAGACACTGTGATCCTCTTCGGTCTGAAAAGTCGAAGCGTTTAGCGAGTTGTTGTCATGTTTTGTAAGTTAATGTGTAAGGTTTGTATTGCACAGCACAAAGTAGCGCGCATTTCAGCGGCATTTAAAGAACAATTTGGCGATTGTTGACCGTGATTAACAACTTCAAATGGCTCTTAATATGCACAGTATTTTTTTCGGTTAGTGTTTAACATTATAAATGAATAAATTCTGCTCAATTTTAACTGCTTTCTGACTGTTTTCTTAGTGACTAGTTGACTAGTCTAAATTAAATTTTGTGTTTTATCGACAGGGAAATTAGTCTCCAGGAACTAACCTGGCCTAGTCAGGACTGAACGCAGCCCAGATTTTCACACAGTCAAAAAAAGTAAAAGTGGGTCTCTTCCTGGTAATACTTCAGGTATAAAATCACAGTGCACCTCAGTGCATGCAGCACACGTGATGGACAGGTCACCTGCGCTCTGTTTCTATCACCCCTCTCTGCTTCCATCACAGTGACTCGGTTTGAAAAGTTTACACACCTGTCTGTTGCATTCCTCTGTGTACAATGACACAGACAAAAAACAACAGCTAAACTTGTTTACTAACCACTCGGAAATGTTATCCCTGTGCATGTTGTAAGATTCTAACTGGTTTATCCTGTCATTGTAACGCGCACTAATTAACAGAAAAACAAAATACAACAAACAAACAAAAAAAACCAACAAAACAAAAAAAAAAAACATGACTGCTCGACTTGAAGAATCCACTGAGGGTCTCTGACTGGCAAATTGTTGTTTTTATATTTCAGTTTTTGTATTTATAACACAAACTAAATTTAACATGTTAATTAGTGAGCTCTGGACATTCTAATAAACTAGTTCCATTGGACAGTCACACAAGCTATTTCCACTTGAAGCAGAAAGCAAATGAATATATTTCCAGAATGTTAAACCTTAAAGTCTTTACAGACAATTTTTGCATATGCTGCTGTTGTGTTGTCTATCATAGAATGCGGCAGACACAAAGCACAGATGGCAAATGTCATTTTGTCAATAACAACAATTGTTTTTATCCTGGCTTACAGGAAAAGCTGAGTGCTGCTACTGACTTTCTGGAAACTCAGTTTTGTTTATTTGCTGTCCATCTTTGCCACTGATGGCTGAGGTATTTGTTTAGCAACAGTTCATCCCACTCCTGTCTGTCTCTGCAAGTATCTATAGCATCACTCCCACTGCACACTCAGTCAGCTCTTCTCACTTGCCTACTGGTATTCTTATTCCATATACAGAGGACTTTCTTGGCAAAATATCTTGTCTCTGAATGTAAATGAATTTACATTTTTTCGTAATAACCTTAAATGACCAACATCCTTCAGTGAATTGCATAAGGAGGAATCAGAAGAGTTATTTTTCTATTACAAAAACATGACTATGTAAGCTGTGAATAGTCAGGAAAAGAAGCCATTTTTACAGCAAATTTAGTGCATATATGCCTTTTAAACACAAATAAATCTGCTAAAAATAGCAATTGACTCCTTTCCCGCTGCCAGATGACACATTTGCCTTTCTTATTTATTTATTTATTTATTTTATGATGTCTCTGTTTAATGTTTGAAACACGCTGGGAAGCTGGGACTCAAGTCATGTTTTTGCAGGAGACCAGAAAGACAGACGTTAGCTTGAACCGAATCTCTGTGGTTTGAAGTTTAGTTTCTCTCCTGTGTCCCTGTTTGTATTTTCAGGTGTCTGCTTTATTTTACTGTTTCATGGTCACTTTCAGCTGTGTAGTTAGAGTTGTGTTAAGTTACTGCTGATGAAAACCCAGAAGTTTTTGATTTGGCTGCTTCATAACAAAAACTTTTAAATGACAAAATAAAGAGACCTCTGATGTGGAGAATTTAGAGAAAATTAAATGTGCTTAAACCACAAGACAAGTGTGTCATCAGTGAAAAATACACTTTCAAGTGGGTAGCCCTTTTGGATATGCAAATCCCTGCCAGGCTGGGCAGCCAAGCCGGCGCATGTGAATGGAAGAGGGTCAAAAGAGTCGCAGAAGTTACAGACAGAGGCAACAAGCCTTCATCAAATCAGCTGGAAAAGAGCAAAAAATTAGCATGTCCACTTGGGTGTTAAGTTTCCATCACTGTCATTTGACCTGGGAATGAATACTGATTGACAAAAGCCAGATGTTAGTGGGTGTTACTGTTTTTTTTTTCTCCAGTGAAAAAAGGGGTTAAACATCCAACACTGTCTTTTTTCATTTTTGTAGAACCATGCGAGAAAAACTCCAAATTTAATCTGGATTGGAAGCAGAGAAATACTAATAATTTGTTTTTGCTAACAAATTGTCACAGTAGATGTTCTTTCTACCTTTTACCTAAGGCAGACAAGTTTTATCTTGCAGTAATTTCCCACCATCTCTGTTTCACACACAGGTAAACTGCTCAGACAGCACTGTTAGAAATCAGCAGAGACACACATGACAAACAACCCCCAGAACTACTATTAAGTGAGGCATTTCTCAAAATGATTAAAGCAGGATGTTCGATAGCTGTAATTCCTTTGTCTGCTCTCACAAAAGCTTGCGGTATCAGATAAGATCTGGGGAAATATATCAAACCATTACTCAGCTGTTACAGTACCAGCCTCCTCTTTATGGGACCGGATACTTATAAAATGTTAAACACGGCTTTGTTTACTGGACTGAACCCTCCCTCTGTCTATCCCTTTTCCTCCACCTCTCTGCCTCTTCAGCCTGCTCTCTCCATTCATCACTGTGATTTCCTTTTTCCTCTGATTCCTTGTCCTTTGCATTTATCTCCTCTAAAGTATCTCCCTCTCATTCTTGTCCTCTCCAGAAAAAATGTGTCCCTCATTTATCATCCACCTGCAAATTGATTATCCAAACAATAATACTCCAGATATACTCTACACCTCTCTCGCACATAAAGACGTCTGATGTAGTGTGATTTTAAGCTCATGTTGCCTGTCTGTGTGAGACAGCCTCATTCATTTAACACCACACACAACTCTGAATTATGAGCCTGAGCAACGGCTATGCTTTACTGTGACTAAGCTACTGCGAGCACACTTCCGGGCCGCAATTGTACCTTCACAATAAACAGCTTCTTAGCATTGACGTTGCATCACAGACACAGAACAGGCTTAGTCATACTCACAGCTTAGGGAGGCTGCTTGGGATAATATGGCTTACTTTGTAATTACAAAATGCTACGGCATGATTTCAGGGTAAATCACATGCTTCTTCCTTAGCACGCTGCAGCATCTGCACTCGAGAAACACACAGAAACATATGGAAATGAACCAGACATCACTGCCTGTATTTCTACAAAGGTGATTAAAAGAGAAATATCATTACATGCCAGTACAATCGTACCTCTTGTCTAGATTGTTATAGTTTCATAAACTGTGATGGCTTTTATTGCTTTTGAGAGTGAGGCTCTGATTTTTGCAAATTCGAATACGACAGGCTAAAGATGTTGTGCCAAGATGCAATCTTAAGAATTACATTATACTGCAGGAGCAATATAAGTTCTGTGAAATGTGTAATGCTGTCCAGATTGTTTTCCACCTGGATAGTCTGCAATTTTCATGCTTGGCAACTTAAATATGATTATGGTACCATCTATTGAAACCACTTTGCTGAGGGTAAAGAGCAATATACACCATCTGTGTAGAATGTGCATCAAAACCCCTACATGACTGTGAGTCAGTTGCCCTCAAGTGTTTGGACTGTAGTCCTTGCACTGTAGTATTTGCCCCTGACAAATACTCACCCATATTATTGTAATAAAAAAACTAAATAAATCGAATACTGAAACTAGTAAAAACTATTTTATAATTTTATAATTTTAAACACAAATTTAGTTTAATGACTAAACTGAAATGAGCAGGCCCACTCTGGAAACTACCTGGAACTAGAGTGAAATGAAAACAAAAATTAAAAATCAAACAAAAACAAATGCACAATATAAACACAACTGTCCTGTTTCCAAAAATCAATGTGCAGCAGTGCCCCAGAAAAGCTGCAATTTTAGCAAAATTTATACTGACACATCCTGCCTACATGTCCTCGACTTCCTACTTCTGTGTGGTGTGGTGTGGGCATCAGAAGACACAACAAGTGTTTTTCCACATTATTCTATTCTTATTAGATAAACATCACACTACCCCTTGCTTTGGCTCCAAATCTTACCAACAAGCACAAGTTGCTAATGCGCTGTAGTTGCATATGAATGACATTAAGAGACAAATCTGCCACAATACTGCATGACTTAACTCACATGACTGACTGTATCATACAGGTTTAAGAAAAATGGCATTATTTACAGTACAGTACATACACAAGATTCAGCTAAACTAGATTATATGATCAGGCTGTTGGATGGCAAGTCATCTTTTAAAGAAATACAACCAAATGTAAACAAACAGCAACAGTGAACACTTTAAATAATCAGTAGGTGATTTGAGGGGGATGCCACACCCCTTGTTAGCAAAGTGACCAAAATGCAAATACATGTTACTCTGGTCTTCCTGACTTATTGATCTTATTGTTTGAATCTATGACCCTGACCATGGCCCTGAAATTAGTATTAACTGAGCTGTGTATTGATAAATCCATGGTGCTGTCCACAGTGCTGAAATAGCAGATAAGATTTGTAATTGCTCCCGTTTTTCTCAGTCTTGCCTTCAGTTTTGTCTTGGATCTATAATATTCTCTAATTGGTTCTCAACCTGCGGTCAGGGGCTCCCTCAGGGAGGCGACAAAAATTACAGTCCAGGGTTTTCAAATGTGATTTGCACATCGACTAAAACCACAATTTATACAAACTTTCTTAAATATAACTTTTGAAAAAGATGTCCTCACTCCAAAATAGCAGGCTACTTACTAGCCCAGACCTCTGCGACCTCTCAAGCCAGTGATACTCAACTTATGCCCTGCAAATCTGGCCACCAATAGGGTGCACCCTCTGACCATTTTCTAATTCACAATTAAAAATTGATTCACATCTGTTGGGCATGCAAATCTCTGCCGGGCTGGGCTGATAAACTGAGCCAAGCTGAGTCAAACTGAGTGAAACTGAGTCAAGCTAAGCCGGCACATGTGTATGGAAGAAGGTCAAAACAGTCACAGAATTTACAGATGGAGACCACAAGCTTTCACTGCATCAGCTGGAAAAAGGCAGAAGTTTAGGATGTCCAGCTGGGTGTTCCCAGGGAGGATGGTTAGATATCCCAGTGTTGTATGATGGGATAAATGAGACTGTTAGTAACAGAGAAGGCTGATCTTTGTGTGATGGCCTTTCAGGCTGTGCAAAGTACAGGAGGATCAGATGGTGAGGGGAAGACAACTAATAGCTGAAGAGGAGCAAAAGTTACCCAGAAATAGTTCTGATCTCATAAATGTATATTTTACACCTCAAGAGCTTAAATATGTTATTCATTTTGTCCCTTGTAGGAGCAGTTTTTTTAATGGTTCATTGTTTTGAATCCTTCCAACATTTGAGGGTGTACAAGAAGTTGTTAATGTTGTATAACCCAAACCATTTACACCTAAAATGCAGTTTGCAGTTATGAAATGCAGTAAAATATCTGATTTATCCGCTAATCCGTGCACCAAGTTAAATCAGGTAATAAGTTGAGAAACAAACATGACTTATGGGGCTTTTAATGTTTATTCATTTTATCTGATAAATAATGTTATTATTAATGTTTGTTTATTCAGTGGCCCCTGGCCTCCTGTCATTTTGCAAAAGTGGCCCGCAGGCAAAAAAAAAGTTGAGCATCCCTGTCTCAAGCTCTGTGATAATGAATCATTATTATTCTTTTGGTAAGAATGAATGTGTATAAGTTTCTCTGCTGGGGTTGTTAAAAGCAAAAATGTTAAGCCTATACTAGAAAAGAAACATTTACCAAGGCAAGGTTGAAGTTCTAAGAATGGAAACAAATATAATTGATGCTATTGGAGTAGTGTCACCTTCATGATCAAAGTGACAAGTAGCAACATGTAGCCATAGAAGAGCAAGATGATCATAGAGACACTTCCTATATTTATATTATCATTCTGTAGTGTGTGTGTGCTGCTGAAAATACACCCACAGACCCATGGGGGTTGAGGTTAGGTAACCCTAACCCTCCCAGTGGGCCACCCCTGTTTAAAAATTAACAAGTCCTAGACTGTAAATAACCATATACTTTCTTTAGTTTAAAAGTAGAAGAAGAGGAACTGCAGAGGCTAAACAAAGTACAAACGGGATAACAACTTTTTCATTCATAGATATGTGTTTGTTCTGTGTAGGAGTTGTTTGAATTGCATCCGACTTCTTTACATGTTGTTTGTTCTCACACATAAACGCAGAAGCACTGAACTGAAGCAAAGACCACTGCATCCAGTCAATCCACTGTGATCTATGGAAAATACCACTGAGTGAGCTATATCGCCAAAACAGAGCTGATCTTGTCTTCTCACCATTCTTTGAAGCCCTTTCAGGTTTATTTCAGTCTGAAGGTAAGAGAATAATGAGCACAGAGACGACACTTATAGCTTTATTATCAGCCGAGGGATGAATCCACTCGTTTCTTTGAAGAAATATGAACAGCAGTGAAGATGTAGTAACTGAGCCATGATCTGCATCCTGTGGCTGTGCCCTCAGCGGGGGGACTCTCAGGCGGCATCTCGGGGTGAGTGTGCACTGCTGAGGGAGGGAGAGATAGAGAGTGAAGCGCAAGAGGGAAATGAGAGAGGAGGAGAGCAAGCGTGTGGGAGTTTATTGAGCAGCTAGCGAAGCTCCCTCAAGCACAATCACCTAATTAGATTTCTATCTCGCAGTCCCCTTTCCTGACCCCCTTAAATCTCTTGCATCTCTGGAAATCTAGAAGGGGAGACTTTCCCAAAAGTACATCCCATCTACGCGAGAGGTGTCCGAAAGGTCAAGGTTGTGAGAGGGAGGGAGCTTTCTCATTCACAGCAGAAATCAACCACGATGGCAGCAGCAAGGTAATGAATAAATAAATAAATAAAACACACAACTACTTAAAATAAGTTGAGAGGTTCATCTCTGGAGCCTGGAATGCACTTTGAGCGTCAGAGTTGTGTTTTCAAAAACATCCATTATTTTGGATGGTAAAAAGCATCCTCATGGTGTCCAATAGAGCATTTAAAATGTCTCAATGCACTGCTCGGAACTTGATTCAATTTCAGGGAGCCGAAATGTCTGTTTTTACATTTGTTTTGGGCCACCGTGTCAAAAGAATGAAGCTAAAATACGACTGAAAGCTATTCTTTTTCAAGAAAGCACTATTTTTTTTTTATGATAATCTGCCATTGGCTGAGTATTTCAGTCAGCATTCTCCTGTTCTTCTGCAATCTGCATGTAGCCATTATTAAAGTTTACGTTGCTACATGAAACAATCCCTCTGAGGTAGCAACCTACACATTGAAATGGCCCTTACCCTAACAGGTCCCTAACAGTGCAAATGTAAAGAAGCTAGCAGCTGATTGTGATTGGTTTAGAGAAATACAGACAAACCAGAGCATTTCTTCCTCTATTCCAGAATGATCATGGGTTCAGCCAGACCTTTCTCCAGTGCTGGCACTGCGCTAAAATGAACTGTGGAAATGTGTCTGGCTAATTTGCAACAGCAAATATGTGTAATGCCGATCAATTACGTTTTCTATTAACATAATGAGGAAATGTTGTTAATTAATGTACCTGGCAACTCTAAAATGTTCAATGAGAATCTATTTACAATACACTATCCACTCGTAGTGGCCACAGCAATTGTTGTACTTTTTTATGGTTATGTTCAGGCAGTGGTACTAAAAGTCAGCAATGACTTGAGACATGAGATTTTTTATTATCATTTTTTCACTTATCCAGAGGGGTGGGCAAGCGCGCCCCAAGGGGGCTCTCACTTCTGGTGTCAATTGCCCGGCCACGACCCACTCCAGGGACAGTGGCAGGTGGGGAGTTTGACTGGGCCAGTACACCTGACAAGCAGTAATGCAGGAGTCTTAAGGTGAGCTCAGGGAGGACAGAAACCTCCTGCGGAGCAGAAGGACAAAAGCTCGCTCGATCGTGATTTTCTCTATGAATGCAGACCGTGAAAGTGAGGCATCATGATCTTTCTAACTTTTTGTGTTTAAGCAGGAGGTGTCCGAAAACTTACCACAGGAAAACTGGCAGGTGGTGGCCATGTGTTTATAGCGACATTGGTTTTTTAACCTTCAATTTTGGCTCTTCCTATCACCAAGTTTCACCAAGTGTGATTGTTCACTCACTGATAGGGAACCTGAACTGGGTATAGACCTTCGTGAGACAGGTTAGCTAATGCTTTTGTTGCCTAAACCTGACCACAGACAGGAGTCTGGACACGATTCCTGGATTTTGGTGTCACACCCCTGCCCTTTTTGATGACCAGGGCTCAACAACTAGTATTGCCCACCTGTCCAGGGCAAGTAAAATTCCATGTTGGGCAAGTAAAGCTGATAAAAAATGGTTAAAGTATTAAACAATTTGATAATTAATTAATCATTAAAATAATTTTTTCATGCAAAATGTCAGAAAATGCTGTTTTCAGTCCCTCAGATATGGAGGGTTTCCTCTGCTTTGTTTATTATCATATAAAACAAAAATTTAGATGGACAACACAAGGCATTTAAACACACCAACTTGGACTTTGAGAAACTGGGATGGACATTTTTCACTATTTTTATGACATCTAATAGATGTTTGTTGCTATTTAATTACCGCTAATAGAACAAGTAAGCAAGTAAAAATTGACTTCCAGCAAGTAGATTTCATTTGCCCAACCAAGTGAAAAAAAAAAATATAAATGTTGAACTGAAATGTATGTTTTATTCAACATTGTTTCTAATCATAATTCAGGCAGAGGTTACAATTCATCCCAACGTAATTATGAAAACAATTTAGTAACACACAAACAATGATCCTCTTTTAATCATTAAGATCATCTAAACTTAACCAACAGATGATTCCTTGCTAGACTTGTTTTTTATGATCCAGATCAGAGGATCCTCCTGTGTGACCTTTTGGATTGCACTGACAAACATAATTTAGGCTTGTGGAATTTCCACCTGCAGAGAACCACTGAAACAGTAAATGGGCAGCATCAAACAACATCACATCAAACTTTCCAAAGCACTTGGACCTTTTATGTTATAAACATCGGCATGAACGGGGTAAATCTAAAAAAAAAATATATATTGCTGGAAACGGTGAATATTCCAGTCTCTCTGGTCTGCTGGTTTGTCTGATTCAACATTAACATTTGAGAGACAAAAGGAAGAGGCATTTGGCGAGTAGAACAGATGACTCACTCAGCCGCCTATTCATGAAATACTGTCTGGCCAAACTGAGTATGTCTGGGTTTTTTCCTCGTCTGTGTTGGTTCGCTTCTTTGTTTTACTCACTTCTGTTGTATGTCTAATGTGTGGCCTGCGTGTGTTTGCTTTGGTATCCTTTCTGTATGTCCACGAGGTGAGTAAGTGTTACGCTCACGTGTACGTGATGTGATGTGTGTTTCAGACAGGCTTAACATTTAGCTGTTTCAAACTGACTCTCCCAGGGGTTGGAGGTTGGCGGTGCCGTGGCCAAACCGAGGTGATCTGTCGCAGTGACCCACTCAGCCAGCTGTGAGACGGCACGGCAGAGCTGACAGGCCTCCCTTACCCGAGGCCATACTTAGTATTTGGCTTTCCACCCAGCCTTTTTTCTGCACACATGGCACTATATGATATCTGTCCCTCTGCATTCAGTCAGATAAATACCACGAGGTGGGCGAAGGAATGGGCTGAGAGGCGAAGATTGCGTTCACGTGTCAGTCAGCGAGGTGCGGCAGATTGGGAAAATGAACACATCGGGACATGGATCCAGAATCAAGAGGGGATTTTAATCTCACTAACTATAATTACAATAACATCTCTAAAGTAAGATTTTGATTATTTTTGTAGTTAAACTGCATCTAAAAACCTATAAAAGGGCAGGAAGCAAAGAAAAATGGTACATTGTTGAGTCTCAGTCATCAAATACTTACATTTTGGAAATAAGACTCAGCAATCAGCTATCTTACCGGCCTGTGATTTGCCAAAGTCTTCCACTGGGGACTGAATTTCATAAAGCCTGAAAACAGCCTAGAAGAGGAGCAGAAGTCTAGTTTCTGTCAAGCCACTTGAATTACAGTATGCTTACAGGTTATTATGGAATTTTTGACCAATGACTCTGAAAATAAACTATCCACCCCAGCTTTAAGACCCACGTAACTGCTTTTTTCTAGTACAGGAATCTGACACTAAATAGCTCCATTATCAGCTTTGTAATCCAAAGGAACTTGCAATAGCAGAAACCTTTCCTCTGAGATTGACCCAAGCGTTGACTCCAAGTGCATTGCTGTTAAATATTAGTTTTAAAGAATAATTGATTTTTTAAAGCTGTATTAACAGTAGAGCATGACTGCTTTTAGACACATGGCTTATGTTCTCATCACGGAGAGCAAATCTTATGTCAAGTTACATTTTTAGACTTGTAAAGAAGCTTATTGAGAATCATCACACTTTTTTTTTTGTAGTGTGAAGTTAGGATTTGCTTGGAAAGTGGCACGGTCACTTCTCACTTTCTAAAAGGCTTTTTTGAAGATTAAAGGCAAAATATGTAATATTTCCACATTAAAATGAAGACAACGCTCATGATTCTCTGCTACTTCACAATGGCATCAAAGTCTGTCCTTTGCTACTGTTTTAACTGACAGACCCCTTCCAGCAGACACAACATTTTGTTCATTTAATAGTGCATTCCACTTGAACAGGGAAGTTGATATTTTGAAGATCCCAGCTGAAAAGTTCACCTAGAACTGAAGCTGGATTCCCAATTCCAAAAGTCGGAGGAACCTCACCAACTCCGACCTCAAAATCCAAGATGGCTGCACTGTGCATCAACGGTAGTGAAAGCTGTAGTAATACACTGTTTATTAGCACTTCTTTTTTTTATGTTTCATTAACAGACACATACACACAGACTGTCCAGCATCTATCTGTGGACATGTTGCAACGATGTTTGAATGTACAAAAAAACTGCATCATGCTTTAATATCAAGCACAACAAAGGTTTTCATCCTTGTTTTCTGACTTGTACTGGAATGCAGTCAACCTGGGTGTAACATCATGTCCAGCTCCATCTTTAAACGCCCGAGGTTAATGGAATGCAGGATAAGACCTTAGCCTTGTGGCCAAGGATATGATTGTTTACCACAGTATGGTAAGGTTACTGTAGAGTTAAACTTAAAGGGCAAGGGAATACGTTAAGTCAAAGCACAGACGTTCAATGTGTGAGTGTGTGTGTGTGTTTGTGGTGCAAACAGGGGCAGTCTAGGAGAGTTTGAGGCCCAAGGCTAAAACCACTGGGCTGCTCTCTCTGCCTTTACACAGGCTTTGCTAATGAGACACAAACTTGCTTCCAGTTGAATCCCAGCTACATTCCAAAGACATGAAAAAATCAGAAAAGAGACCAAATGAAAACTGCACATAAAAAGAAGTGGATATAAATATATTCACTGTGCAGACAAACTGATAACTGATACTCTGGAAATGGATTAAGAATGCATTTATTTTTGGCATGGCTGTGCACATGTGTTCTACATGATAGAAGTGCGAATCCAATCTGTATTTACTGTGTGCCGTTTCCCTTGCATTTCTCTCTCGCTCATTCTGTCTTACTGTCCTCCTTACTAAGTCACTTATTCTGCTTTCTCTTTCCATCTTTGAATACCACCCTGCGCAAGACCCCTAGAAGGTCCTGTAAATAAAAAGGTGAGATGCTAGTTAACACTTTATGTCATGGCCCTGGCTTGAACTGTGTCTCAAAGCGAAAGCTGCTTAGCCTGTGTCACTCGTTTTTTTATTTACTTCTCAGCCAACACTTCCCCCTCCCTCCACACGCATTCTCCCTCTAAACACAAACAAAATAGATTGTGTTGCCAACTCTCAAATGGGATCAAACCCAACCGCAGTTAAAAGGCTTAGGTTAATCTGATTTTCTCTGTGGTTCCACCGAAAGCAAGACCTGAGCCAGGGAGCTGACACTCCATGAACGAGACGGTTTGATAACGCAGCACACAACAGGAGACAATGGAACGCTCCTCATTAGCTTAGTAAACCGGGTCTGACATATTAGAAGTGTGACAGTGAAGGCTGTGTGTATACAGCATGTGTGTGGGTGTGTGCATGCATGTCTTTATTTCATCGTAGCTTAAATCTGCACAGGGACAGGCATGTACAATTGTGTTTATCATAATTTGTGGCAAAACAGAAAGAGCAAGCAGATTCAGCTGAGATGGACAGACATCCGGATAGACGGAGTGGCGGAATGACACACAAGATGGATGCATCAGTGGTTATTTGAGGACAGCCTCTGGATGAGTTGACAACAACAAAACTTTTTGTTTTAGTCCCCACAACACAGCATACACACAAACACACAAATGCAAAGAACAAAACAACATGAATGATTTGTTGAACAGTGTTTTCACAGAAAGAACAGAGGCCTGTATTACAAAGGAAGTTCAGCACAACCAGGTTATAAATTCTTCATCAGGCTTCATAGTCCGATTCTTTTTTCCTTATACATGCTTCTCTTGGGCAAGATAATATGCCACTTTGTGTGCATAGTCTATCATTGTTATGCAGACGACATCCAACTATATGCTTCAGTAAAACCAACTGACTTCAGCAACCTAAACAATGTCCACAAATGCCTAGCTGCTGTAAAGGACTGGATGTACCTCAACTTCCTTCAACTAAATTCTGACAAAACTGAAATGATCATTATTGGCCCTGAAAATGCTACAGTCTGTAGTGTAAGTGTATCTGTCCTCTAGTCCCCAATGTCAAATCACAATCCATTCATTTCTGTTAACATGGTGTTCAAATTTCAAATGACAGTTAAACACAACAAAGTAGTTAAACCCTGTTTTTTCCAGCTAAGATATATTCCAAAAATCAGACATTTATAATCAGTCTCTGATTTATGTGTCATTCACCCCTTCATCTTTTCCTGTCTTGACTTCTGAAATGGCTTCTTCACTTGCTTTGATCAGTCTGCTCTAGCATGTCTTCAGCAAGATCACACATTACCCCATCTTAGCTTTGTTGCATTGGTTACCTGTGATGTTCAGGATTTCTTTTAAGATCCCACCATTACTTACAAGGCACTTCACAGCTAAGTTTCTGAGCTTCTGACCCCTTACACCACCGAGTAGCCACTTAGGTCAGCCAATCAAAACCTGTTGGTTATACCATGTGCCAACCGTAAAACTGAAGGTGACTGCTCTCTTGCTGTCTTTGCAAAAACATTTTTTAGGTTGGCTTTTCAATAGTTCCAGCATGTGATCAAGGTGGGTCTTATGCTGCACGCTTTCTGTTGGTTGTATGGGCATTATGTTGTATGTATTTTGGCTGTATGCTTGTATTTTTGAATGTTTTTTGTATACGCTGTGTGTTTCGTGTTTTATTTGCCTGTACTAATGTTGATGTAAAGCACTTTGTAGCCTGTGTTTTAAAAGGTGCTATATTAATAAAGTTTTACTCACTTAATTACACTACACCTAAAGAAAACAACAATCATGAAAAGCAGCCTCACAGCAATGGTTATCAACTCGGTAATTCAACTCAGTAAGTCAAGCATGTGACCTGTCACAAACATGGACAAGTCGACTGGTATTCTTTTTACGAACGAAGAGCGAACTATAATATTAGACAAATACAAAAGACCATCATAATTATAATCGAGGCAAAGGCACAGTTGTAGCTGCAAAATGCAGGAAGGACAGCTGGAAAACAATCTGTGTGAATAATAATAATTATACATTTACTCTAAAGAGCGCTTTTCAGGATACCAAAGACACTTTATATACTTTATGATCATAGAAAACAACACACTAAAGTATAGCACTATTATCAGACTTTAACAATTAAAAACAGCTCAGTGTGTAAATATATAGCTTTATAATATCACTGCCCCATCATTAGGGCACAAATAGATCTGATTATGATTACATTCATGCATCCCATTAAATTAATTTGCTGCTTAGATTTATTCAAATGGCCTGTATGACAATTTTACCCAAATTCTTTCAGCTGCAACCCCAGCGGTGCCAAACAGAGTCACAGTTGGAAATATATCATTAAATACATGGAACTGATCACCTGTCTGGCAAACTGACTACACAGGTGATCAAGTTCAACATATTAAATGAAATAGCATTAAATAAATAGTGAGACTCTCTGAGATAGTGATAGATAGTGTTACTCTCTTCTTTATATGGATACCTGCATTCAGGATAATGCACCAGTTGGTCGCTGTAGTAACCCTACTAATAAAACTGATGGAAAATATAAAAATATAATTCAAAGTGTAAGTTGGCTTACTTTCATAACTTAAAAGAACAACAAGTACAGACTTTAATGCCTCTATCAGTTGTAGGATGATATCAGTGTATAAAAGCACAAGTAAAGGCTCTGCTGGCCGGTCTCTGAACATTTTTCCCTCCACTACACGCTGAAAATGCAGGATTAATCCTGAAGTTACCTCGCAAACCACAAACTGTGCTTTGTAGTACAGGGCCCAAGTGTCAAGTTAGTAAATAATGACAAAACTCTCTCAAACAAAAACAAACAAACAAAAAAGAAAAACTACCACCAACAGAAAACGCCAGCATACAGTACAGCATATGCCTCGTTGTTCCACTGACAGCTTGATTGAGCGATTTAGGTATAAAACAAATGACTGTTTACTTATAATTAGCCCGCAAGTCCTGCTATCAATCAAGTGATACTCATAATGCCTCACGAGTGGGTTTGAGCTGATTTGCGATGGCGACATGGAGCTAAAAGACCAGTCTTCTGTGAAAAGTTTTAAATCTCGAGCCGAGCAATTTGACAGTTGATTCAATTGAAGAATAACAGGTGTTGTGTTTAGGCTAATTAATTCTGCGAGTGTAGCAGACCTATAAAGAGGGTGAAACAGGCCAGACACTGAACAAAAAGCAACAATAACCCTTTCTAACTTCGGATTTTCTTTTCACAGGGGCCAGACGAGGCGAGCAAAGTGCACGTTCTCTGGGTCCGGAGGCATATGCATAAAAGAGAGGAGGGCAGTGCGCTAGTGTTTGACGTCTGTTCCAGGTGAAAGAAAAATGGACTTAATTATGCCAGTTTCCAAGAGCTGCTGACCTGTCCAAGTTTCCAAATTGATTAACAACGTTCGGGGAAGCTGAGACAAAATTGAGGCTCATTTTACACGCAAACATCTGTCGGCTGATGTTTATATCTCTGGGCTCCTCCTTTGGCAGCTTATTTTACTGAATAAATAAGTGCATCCTGGGAAGCAGTAGACATCAAAGTGCTCCAACATATCAGGCAACAGCCCTCTGCTTCAATAGAAACCTGTGATTTTGACATCTGAATTGATATTGTAAGGTAAGAAAACACCATGGAAAATCTTACAAATGTGGGGAAGTTTGTTCTAATAATAACTTTACACTCATAGCAAGTGTCTATGTTTATATTTTATTTCCAAGCAGAAATAAGTCCAAACATACAATTTTCAGTATTAGTCTCATTATGAGCTTTGTCACTACCACTACTGTATAGATCAATGAGATGAGATTTAATGTGACATTCTGGACTATTTTTAGTTTTGATGTGGTTCTTTACAAGGCTGAAAGTATCAACAAATATTGATTGCATAAATATTTATTTAGAATTTTTTTATTGAAGACTTTCTTAGAATGTGCTGGGACGTTGGCTTTATCCTCTGCTTTGCCCCGATTTGAGTTGGACATGCACACTTAATTGTATTTTACATCAAGACTGTATTCAAAGGTGCAGTAAGCAATTCTGAAGAAAAATAGTTGATTGTTGAGTCTTATTCCAGGTTGTTAAATACCTGGAACCTGATGATTAATGTTTATGGGTACTTAAATATACTGTTGATTATAATTAAAGGCATTGTGCTAAAACTGTGTAGCTCTGTTGTAGTAATTAAAGAGAGAATGTGTAACACATAATAAAAAGCTACATTAGCGTAGCATTGTTCACATGCTGCCTCATGAACGAACAAAAAACATTTCTTCTGCTCCTACTTTACATATCATGAAGTCAGAAGTTAAAAGTGCTTCCACATGTATTCATATGATCTTGATCATAAATATTCGCATAGCATGGCAAAATTCAATCTTTATCAGGTTCTTTGTGTGTGTATGCGGTTGCAGGCGTGTGTGAGTTTGTGACAGAGATTTAGCAATGGCAGAGATTCATAAAGGCTGAGTGACATCATCTTATTTCCTCCAAATATCCAGATTTACAGTGTGGGTATACAGCCTCATGCGCTCAAGTGCTATTAATATCGGATGTGGCCAAATTGCTCTGATCGGACAGTTGCCAGAAAACTCAATTACTCCTCAAGAGACCAAAGGGTTTTAGACAAGGGCAGAGTGCCAGTACTTCTGATTTTCTTGGATAATAATAACAACAATAACAATAACAATAATAAAAATAACAGAAATTTTGATGGGGAGAAATTCAGTAGCCTTAAATGTGTGGTCAAAAGTGGTAAAACTGAAGTAAAAGTAAATAAGGTTAAGCGCAGAAATAGAAATCGTCAGTGAACGCTATGCTCAAAGTTCAAGGTTCAAATTATTTCAACTTTGAACTTGGTTGCCGCTGACCTTTCAAAGCACAACCAATAAGATAATAGCTGTATAGCTGTATGTGAAGACGTAGCCAGAGGCGACACATACAATCACGGGAGGTAGAGAGTTATGGAAGAAAAGTGACTCAGAATTCACCAAACACACCATTATCTCACCAGGAAAAGTAATGCATGGGAAAATGTTGTATGTGAATATGTATAATGTTTACGAACTTTGCTAAATCCAGTCCTAAAGTTAGTTTAGCTGTCTATACGTGCCAGGAGGACATAATGTATTGAGCTGCACTTTCCCTCTGCAAGTCACTGTGCCTACCCTGCAGTCAGTAAAGAGCATCAAATCTGAAGGCAGCCTAAGGTGACTTCTGGTTGCAAAAATATATATATATTTTTTTGGTTCAGTCTTGCTTATCCTGTCATTACCTAAACTTTATTTGGCCTTTTGGTCTTCCTTCAGTGGAGAAGTCTGATACATGAGTGGCTCATTAGTTAATTTATTAACTCATTCACTTCTCTCTCCGAGCTGGAAAGCCAATAATAGAAAAGCTCTGTCCTTGCCATTAATCACAGAAAAACATGCTACAAATAGCAGCTCTCAGCACCAGCGAAAACACAGCAAGTCCCTGGACCCAAAACATTTTCTTCACACTGCTCACTCCATTTTTAAAGGTAAAGATGTAGTGCCTGACAACAACTTGTGGGAACCTGTTTTTATATTATATTGAAAATAACATGGAGGAGAAAATTGTTTCCCTCATGCCCCCCAGTGGTTACCCCTGAGGCTGAAAATGAGCGTTAGAAAGCCTTTGACCCAAGGCTAACATATTTTCATTCAATCCTGGCAGCCAAGTCGGAGAGAGCTCCCCACAACAACACACAAAAAGACAGTCTGTAGAGAAGAGACAAAAACTGAGATACAAAAATTGAGAAGAAAGAAATGAATGAAAATGAACAGATATTGTGAGACGCTCCTGTCATTTGTCAGCCCCTTGTAGATAGACAGACAAATAAAGAACATAGATAGATAGATAGATAGATAGATAGATAGATAGATAGATAGATAGATAGAAATAGCAAATATGTAAGAAATATGTAATTTTGAATCCCTTTCTTTGCCTCGTAATTACGCTGTGAAATATTTCACTGCATTTCTCTCTAATGAGAGCAATAAAAAAAACCTTTTCTTTCACAATGCTGGGAGCCAGCAATGATCTTTTTGCTGGAAGACTAATCATCTCTGTGTGATTAGGAGCTGAAGGTTAATGTGGGCTCACGCAGATGGGAGAGGGAGCGAGGTGGGAGTGAGGGAGATCAGACCAGACAATGTTCTAGAAAGGCGCAGGCGGGCGGTGTTGCAGAGGCACAGGGGGGCTATAAGTGGTTAAGAGTCCGTGGATCAAGGGGAGGAGAGGCCTGAGCCTCATTACACATGTAAATGCAGCTTCCAGCATGGAGGCCCCACTTTAAAGCCTTGCTTTTTTAATTATTCCTTTGCTCTGCACATGATAATTGGGTCTAACTCAGCCCAGGGCCTGTTGACTATGTAACAAGAATAAAACACCCTAATGACTTTGTCCATTTTTAATGGTGATCAGTGGAAAAACCTGGCCTCCTGTTGGATTAGAAATAACCATGCATGCCTTTTGTCTTGATTTTTCAAACAGACCCCCACTGTTTGATTGGTGTTGGATAATGATGCACATAAAAATCATTCTTGAGTTTAATTTTGTCACCTGTTTGCCATTTAGGAATTTATGGGTGTTAATCTGTGCAAACTGCTTGTGTGATGTGGTTAAACAAACCATAAGAAGAACTACATTTCTCAGGCTGTAACTTCTGTAACAACGGAAAGAATTGATGATTGATGTCTTTCATGAAGAGCTTGGGACTCGAGTCACATGACTTGACTGAAGTCAGCTTGTGTCACTGTGACTTGAGTCTTGCTTGACTAATAAAAGACTCGACATTACTTTGACTTGGTATTCATGACTTAAGATTTAACTTAAACTTGAAACCAATGACTCAAAATGACTTGGCTTTATTTTTGAAATAGATATTGAGAGAAGTAATGTTTTGTTTTTGAAACATGGTTGGGAATATCCAGTGCAATGCATGCAAACCTGGCAACCTACTTGAAAGCAGCAGACAGTAGAATTGATTGCTTGATTCTCACCACCGAAACTTTCTTGAGACTTGAAGGCTAAGACTTGAGCGTATGTGTGACTTACTCCACTTCTGTTAAATGGTATACAAAAAACTGTGTAGAAGACAGAATACTCACACAAATTGTGTACCCATTCAAATTCCCCAGATGTATTCTGTTTAGTTTAAACAAGCACATTGCTGACATAGACAGAAATCCAATCTTGAAATCTGTAAAATATTAATCCTACTGACTTTTAATCTGCATCCAGCATGAAAAAACAGATTATATAAATAAAATAAATATCGAAAACAGTTTGTTTCTGGCTCTCTTTCTGACACTATTTGGGAAATTGTGCCTTTGCCCAAAAGCTGAGTTATAAATGCCTTTATGAAGTGTCAGATAGATAATAGAGTGCAATGGAAAACACTCAATAACTGCAAAAAGGCAGTTATAGAAACATAAGATGGACTGGCGAGTATGAAAGGAACAAAAAATCAATACAGATGTAAATATTTTGAGATATTTGTGATAAAATATTCTTTACTGGAGGTTCACCTGCTGGCTTCATCTGGGTCATTCAGTGAAAGGAACCTGCTCAGGTGGAATATTCGACCACCTGTGATCATGTGATGACACCTGAGCAACTTGAGATAGGCTCAAAAGTTCCAGAAAAGTTCTGAAAATGTTAACCTTGAATTTAGAATACTCTACTGTATGTGATCCCAAGGCCAAGAGTGAATCTTCACTCTCAACAATACGCCAATTTTGCTTTTGCTTTGTGGTATTGAGGCACTGGCACAGATATCAAAATGTTAACTGTACTCCTGACATTTTATCTTCAAAGTGACGATACATGTTATTTTACTGTTTTCTTTTTGTTTTGTTTGTAACACACCATTGAAATCTGAGAAAAACTGACTTGACATTTTAGAAAAGATATGAGTGATGACGCTCAATATCTGTAGTTAGAGCAAATAATTTTGTCTTTAACATTGGATCTTTAAAACTTCTCCTTACTTTGAGCCAAAACAAATGCTTAGAAGGTTGGTTTATTTTAAATTTTTGAGTTGCCACGTCTGTAAAACATTCCACACACTGACCCCAACAATTGTAGCTGACATCTACAGACAAACTGTAGAGTAACCCTAACCCTAGTTTTTTTCACAAATTAGCACCAGCTCATGTCTGTTCACATCCCACGACTGTTTGACAATGCTGGAGCTCTGTATGATTGCCTTTCCAGTGGATGTCAGACTGTACACCCATATCGAGTTGTCAAGCAACCTCATGTCAAGCTATGATTAGCTTACAGTGTTACATTTGAAATGTCTCCTGTTATGCTGTTTTTACATCAAAATTAGCACGCATGCAGGTTTTTTAAACACAGGTAAACATGCTTGAAAAAGAAAATGAACTCTTTCCCATTACCAGTAGACCAGTTTGCTATTTTGTTATTTTTTTCATGAATGAACGAATTAATGAATGAATATATTTTTAATATTGTGTAATGTACAAGCAATGTGCCCAGACCACATAAAAACAGACCAGAAACCAGAGTAGCAACATAAATTACAATTAATATTATTTGCCTAGCTTTAGAAACAAAATTAACCAACTTATGAACATTAAAATTAAACAACCATTCCATTCAATCATCATTAAAACCACCAGAACATTTCTGGATTTTGAACAGACATTTCATTGAATATCAGTATTCTTAATTCATCATAAAAAGGGCAATACAGAAGAAAATGTGACTCATTCTCAACTTCTTCTAAATCACACAATTCACAAAACCTGTCATCTTCCTGGATGTTTTTAAATCTGCCAACTTCAAGGTTCATACCTTTGACTCCTTGTTTTTTTTTGTTTTTTTTTTAAAGTTATTTTTTTGGCATTTTTGCCTTTATTAGATAGGACAGCCAGAGATTAGACAGGAAACGGGGGAGAGAGAGGGGGGATGACACGCAGCAAAGTGCCGAAGGCGGGAGTCGAACCAGCGGCCGCTGCAGAGGACTAACAGCCTCCATACATGGGTCGGACGCTCTACCAACTGAGCTAAACGTCTACCTTTTGACTCCTTGTTGATGTGACCAGAAAGCCTCATGTGTACTTTTGTAGCTTCTAACTGAATCTCTGTGGTTTGAAGTTTAGTTTCTCTCCTGCTTTCTTTTACTATTTCTTGCTCGGTTTGAGCTGTCACGTTTAGTTACAGCTGATGAAAACCCATCAACCTGATTTTGCTGCTTCATAACAAAAGCTCTGAGACAATAAAATATTAGCTTTTATTATGAGGAATTTAGTTAAGAATTTTAGTTTTTTTGTCCAGAGCCTCTACTCTGTGCTGCAATCTTCTGCTGCTGTACAGAGTAGACATTTTCGGTTTACAACTAATAATAATAACGTCGTCTGGCTACACATTGATAACATGTTTATGGTGGGGGGCGGTGGGCAATTTATGTAATTAGTGTATGTTCAAACACCGTTTAATACCGGTAGCACCTAACACCTGCTCTTCACATACCACTGTATTCTTGTAGATGAGTCTCTAGCAATAATCACATATCACGGAATGGCTGCATCACTTTCAAAGTCTGTCATGGTAAATGTAACACCTGGGAATCTTAATGCTGGTGTCTAAATTAAGAATAGTGCACATTCAACATCATTAATTTTTTATAATAACTGTTCAGGCTATGTGTGAAGCAGGAAAAAATAGTAATTTAAAGACAAGCCGGAGACCATGCTGCTATCTGTGATTCACCAATTTAGTCTAAATCAAACGAGCTCACAGAACAAAGGATACTGGTTTTCAGTATCAGACACCTTCAGTGAAGTTGATCCACACAGTTCTTCTGTATCGAGATCTTTGTCTTTGCTTCTATTCTGCATCCCTGAGTGACTCAAGATAAATTAGCTCTGACAACATGGCTTTTTAGAAAAGAGATAAAATATAAACTTTTTTAAGCTTAATTATTCATTGTTTTTCTGTGTTTTTACTTTAATAGTGCTTCATGTGATGTGTGAAGTGACTGAAAGGAACCATGTTTGCTTTTGAGTTAATTGATTAATGTGTGAATTGCTTGTTTCAACATATCTACTTCATCCTACAGTGTTGTGATTAATGTGTACAATGTGAGACAAAATCATCGATGTTCTAATATACTACCCACAGCTGAGTACACTTCAGCTCACTTCACATCAATAATTACCCTGTAAGTTTTGTACGCTAGTAAATAAGTTGTGCTCAATGCTGCGTGGGCTCTGTCTGCTGCCTTTCAAACTGTTTCTTTGTGGCATTATTATAGATTTTTTTTTTTTTTCCTTATGATGATGTTTAATGTTTTGGTACACTGTTTTCAAGTGCCCTAACTCCTGCTTTCATTATCATCAACAACCTCAAGAATAACTTGATCGATAGCTTGATAACATGTTCATCTTTAACTTGTTCCACAGCAAACAGACATTGTGCATTAGTTTTGCTGGTCTCACTTTCAGTTTATAAAAGTATAGATTAAAAGCTTACCTGGCCTGGTTTGGCATCTTCACATATAGAGGCTTCGTATGGTGTGGCCAGCTCAGGAGGATTGTCATTTACGTCCAGAATCCTAATGCTCACTGCTGAGTGGGATGCCATGGTGTGGTTTTCTACAGAGGAGACGGAAAGAAAACGTATGAGTGACATCTGTCTACACACATAATTAATAGTATAAAGAACTGTGGCAGATATGTCTTTGCATGACATTTTAGCTGTATTTACAACAAAAAATATCAAGTGACTGACAGTGTGACATAAATCAGTCACTATGAGTAGTGGTTAGATAAAGTGGGTGGTAAGAGAGCCTCACATAACATCAGTGCCTGGCAACTCAGCGACGAGGTTCTGATCCTGTTTGGAGTGTTTCTCAAGTAACAGGCTGTGTACACTAGAGGCATTTCAATCATAGTTTTCAGTCATCCATCTTGTATGCATCCAGCTGTACAGATATGCGTTCAAAAGCTGTCTACACAGGCTGCATAATGACCTGCTTTACGCACATAACTGCAAGCCATAGCATGTTTTTACATTTCAATTTTGTCCACTAACTACAGGATTGTGTGTTGGGCTGTGAGCACTGTCAAAAGGCAACTGGCCACACAAAAGCTCTTTGGCTGAACAGATCCAGTGTAGACGTTGACAGAGGGCAGCAGATGCTGCTGACATGCTGCTGCCATGATAATTTTGCCATACAAGGTTTGAGGGCCATAGTTAGACAATCTATAGCGCATGGTCTGAAGTGCATGGCAAAAGCGTATTCATGGTGTGTTCAAATCCACTTTGCTATTTAAATGGTGTATAATCAAAGTGCAAAGTAAGGCGCATGACGAAAAGGGGTTGAATTTTGCTTCTTAATTATAGGTGTGTTTTGAGCATAACATGAATTAAACTAATCATACTGAAATCTACCATTCCCTTTAAGAACCAGGTGCTCCTCAGGGGCATCGCTATGGCTAAAATGGTGGATTTAGGCTGGAGAAGCAAACAAAAATGCTGAAATGACCCACTTGCAGTGATGCGGGCACTGCGGTTAATCTGTAGGCTGGGTCAAAAAAAAAACAAAAAAAAAAAAAAACAACAAAACAATGTGATTTATAGCAGATGGGTGGCAGGTGGGTGGAATAGGATGAAGCATGTCAGCGCATGACTTCTGTGACATGCATGCATGGTAACGTTACTATGTTAATTACTGAAAGCAGTCTCTCTAATCACTAAAGTAAATAGTTACAGAAAACACTCGTACATCAATACAAAACACAATAATGAAGTCACCTGTTAGACATAAATTATAAGGTGATTTAATAATTAGAGAGGCTGCTTTCAGTCACTTAAAATGTTTCAATGCATGTAGAAATGTCACTGCAGCAAATATTGTTAATACTTAAGAAGCAAAACTAAAAACTGTAGTTATAAGCTTGACAGGACAGAGGAAAAGCTCCAGAGGAAATACATTTTTAGACAGCTCTGATGAAAGGCAGGATTTCAATGGCTGCTTTACTCCAAACTATGTGACTCTATGAACTTTGACTGTGTGTTAGATGTTTTGGATGTGTAGAATACTTGACCAATCCTGTCAGATTTAAACATTCAATTAAAATTACAGCTGCTGTGCCTTGTGCATAAATACACACCCTATTTACCCACCTGCAATCACCCGCTATCAATCAGAATATTCATTTTTATGAGTCACAGATTAACTGCAATGTCCTAAAAACAGAATGTACGCACATTGTGAACTCTCCTATGCAGGCACACCACCTTTAAATAGCAAGAAAACACTGTGCCATTGACTTGAGACCAGGTTTTTGTTGGTCAACGGTGCGATTTCTTTCTGCTGCCTCAAGATAGCAATGCACCAACAATGTGCCTGACCACACCTTAATTTAAGATGAATGCACCTCTGGGTGCAAATACATTTGTTACCTACACAACGTGGGTGCTGGTCTTGCTCAGAAAATAGTGACAACTGCGCTGCACCATGCGCTGCTTTGCACCAGGCTGAAGATAGAACTCTAGGAGTCCATGGGCAAGACCTCTTAATATCTGTCTTCAGATGTGAGACAAGACTCAGAGACTCAGATGGATGCAATTTTCCACAAGGAAGTAGATAGTTGGTTTAGCATTGTGGCTAAGTGCTGAAGGGTTTTAATCTAATGCCTCCACAAATTACACCCATTACCTGAATAACACTTTCTGGCACCAGTGAGTGACATGAAAATGGTACCAAAGACTCCATTTTTGTCTCTAGGTCCTCACTATCTGATAATGACACCACCGTATTTAGCTGTTTAATAGTCTGAGTGCAAGAGGTACACCTCAGCACAATGATAATGACAAATAAATGCTTTTGACAAAATTGCAAATGTAGTGCTGTAATGTTTTATTTCTCATGCCACCTTAAAACCAGATAAAACAGGAGGAATAACAGCACAATGCTCTCTCAAGACATTTTTCTTAATGGGCCAGAATGTAAACGTGGGAGTGGAGAAGATTATGTAATTAGTACAATCAAAACCCACTTCAAATTAGCTCGACTTCCCCTTGAATCTTAATTCCCATTCTTAATCATATGATAATGTCTGATGGAATTTCCATTTTACTCATAAAACATTATGTAGCCTACAGTACAGAAGGGAGCCAGAGGCCTCTAGCATGTGCATGTGTGTTTATGCGTGTGTGTGTGTGTGTGTGTGTGTGTGTGTTGTGTGTGTGTGTGTGGTTGTGTATGTATGTGAGAAGTGAGTGTGACAGAAAAGTAGAAAGAGAACATTATCTCTGTGTTAAATGAGTGATCTGGTTGTGTTGGTCTGGACATCCTAGTTAATTAGAGTACATAGCTTATGAATAAATCAGTATACACAGCTGTTACCACACAGTTCATGCACCCTATGTAACAACATGCAGCTACTGACAATAACCTCATGGTGGGAAAACACCCTCAAATCCTTGCAGTAAAAAGAGCTCCACTGAATGAATTTAAATTGCTGTAATTATGTAAATATAGCAGAGAATAAGTGCAATTATGTGAACTCACTCTTAAGAATGAGTACCTTCACATTGAGAAATTACTGATGCATTTATATGTAAAAACTAATTAATACCGTTGAGTGATTGAGGGTAGTGTTTGCAATTCTAATTAATAGTTAGTTATTAGTAGTAGTTCTAAGTCATAGTAACCTTTGGAAGTCTGAGCTAAATGCTCAAACAGCAGGTTCACACAAAGTCCTCTTTAAAAAAAACACCAACTTGTAAATGTTATCTGATCTGCTATGCCTAGCACACAGGTATGGATAAATCTGGGCAATGACAACGACTCAGCGAAGTTTAGAAAAATCTTATGGTCAAGGTTACAGTTAGGAAAAAATCCCGTCATGGTTAAAATACACACTGACAGTCATAGCCCTCACAATACCTCTGGTTTTGCTACTGTAAACACATTCTCACTCCCAACTCTTCAAATATGACAGCTCGGTCAGTGGCTGTACGTTTCAAACTATGATATTTTAGATACCCCTCTAGTGTCAGTTTTAGACATGCAGAGCTCTGCAGTAAGTATGTATTAATGATAAATCTGCATATATAATACAATAATATATAACCTCAGGCAAGGGAGTTGGTTTGATTTTGACATTGGTGGGGACACAAAAGTGCTTCAAGGCCGCACTCCTGAAAGTTATGTTTTTTTTTGTATTTGCAATCATAATTTCACGTCATGTAGAGCTGATCAAACAAGCAAACAATCATAGTCAGAAAAAAAATCAGTAATTGATATGTTTATAATGCATATCTGAATATGTAATAGGTTTATGAATTATAGGTTAAAGCAACTAATGAAAGACAAGGAGGCAACTTCGAAGAGTTCTCATCTTTACTCTGTAGTGCAGGGCTGTAGGGCTGTAGTGCAACTGTGCATCATACTGTCAATTAACATACTGTCCATCAACAACATTGGAAATACATAAATACAATACAACAAATGCCATAAACGACCGCGTAAACCCAATCAGTAAGAGCCATTGTTATGTCACTCTTAATATTGAGAGAATGTTGGTAAAATGTGCGTTTAAAAGCCACGAAAACAGTCAGTTTATCACATTAAAATCCCACGTAAGGGCAATTACTGTTCAGAACACATTAATTTAAGGTTAGACTGATATTATAATCATAATATTCATGTTGATTTCCGGAAATAAATTTTTCGGTTGCCCTCCCTACTTACACTCGCGGTTGCAGATACATGCACTGCCTCCTGTCCTGTCCAACTAACAGGTTGCAAGAAGCTTTTACAAGCAGATGGAGTGACAGTGGGGATGGCCAATCACATGTACGTTAGCGAGAAACCGGCAGAGCCAATCGGAGAGCGATATTTAGGTTAGAGGCGGGACTTCTAGCAGACACCGACTGTTAACCCTTTGTGTGCCATAATCATTGACTAAACACTACGGACAGCAGTTGTATTGATAGTGACTACACATTAGTGGCTGGATATTGGTAGGGACGTGTCCCTAGCATCCCTACCCAATTCTACGCCCCTGACCTCAGGAAAGATTAAATCAAAAGCAACTGGACTTGTTTAAATGTCTTTTTATGAAGACGTTTTTGGAGAGTTGAATAAACTGATGAAGCTTCTTGGATGAGAGGTGAAACGTCTTCAAAAAAGACATTTAAACAAGTCCAGTTGCTTTCGATTTAATCTTTCCTGAGAGTACAATGACCTGGACAAATGAGAACATACACGGACAAATAATATATAACATATATGTAGAGAAAATATATATAAAATATGCATGTTTCAAAATAAAGGCAAAAAGCTACTTGGTTAGGGTTAGGAAAAGATCATGTTTTGGATTAAAATAAGATATAATAAAATAATGTATGTAACATTACTTGCGTAGCACCCAGGCCACACTACCCACCGCTACCTGCGCATGTGATGTCTACAAAGACGGCAGTGCTTCTGCAAAGCTGCTACTGCCAGGCCTATCTTTGAGTAGAAGAGTTGTGAATAGAAGAAAGGTTGTAACCACAAAGCATTCAGACCATTCAGAGAGAGAAAAAGAGAGAGCACAGCTGAAAAATGCTGCCCTTCACCTCGTTTTTTCATGTCTGTGAAATATTCTACAGATGTAGACAATGAAACTGAAAGGTGTCATGTTGCTGGTATGAAGATAATTTTAATCAATAATGTGCATGTCAAGAGACAAGACGCTGCATCTCTAGTCTATTATCTGCCTTTATTTAGCAGCAAAACAGCCCATTTGAGCAGCATGGTAACTAATGTTCGTCAGTTAGAATTCAACACTCACTGTTGTTTTCCCTTAGAACACAAACCCTGCTCTCCTGGAAAATAGTCTTGTGTTTGTTTTTTATCACATCCACCTCCCCTCTTCCATATATGGACTTTCTCGCTCTTTATACTACGTCACCTAACTTCAATGGCATATTTCTGTCAAAACACCACAGGGGTGCCTCCTGAAATTACAATAGAGGGCTACCTACAGTGTTATTGTTTGAAGCATAGGAGTACTGACCAAACTGCTGTATTTAATGTGTTGAGAGTAACAATAGGCTTTAAAAAAAAGCACTCTGCCAAAAACAGTGGTAGCTCTGCTAATGAATAGTCTTGTTTTTGATGATTGCTACTTGGTGTTCTAATGGCCCCAGAGACTGAACTGAAGTACCTTCAACTTCTCTCTACAAAGTCAGTCTTTTATTCTCAAGGTCTTTGGGTGTCAATGTCACTTCCCTCTAATCTGTGTCTTCATAGCTATTTTTGAAATTATTGTTCCATAAAGAAGATATTATGGTTTAAAGAGTGACATAGTTGGAGGCGTGTTTGCTTTAAATGATAAATCTCCCCCACACTCAGTCATGGTTATTGCTGCAGTCTTGCCCCACCTCAGCTCCACCCAGTTTCCTCTTTGTTACTCATATTTTTATTTTCTGCCTCCAGCAACTTGTCCCAAAATACTATCAAGGGTAAAAGTCAGGCTTCAAAAGGTACAACAGAAACTTATGGGTGAACACAGAGGCACTGTGTCTGTGATTTTCATCCGACTGTGAGCAGGACAGCTGAGGTACAGGTGAGCCACAGGCCGGATGGAGGAAAAAGACAAGACAGGCAACCCGATAATCAACAGACTCTTGCAGACAGATTCTCAAGCTCTCTATCTCACCGCACAGTTCTGCCCAACAGTGGCACAGCTGCTAATGAGAATGCTGGTCTCAACTAATAGCATAATCCTCACATCAATGCAGGGTTTTAATTGACTGCTTTTTGCCAGAGCAGCAAGAACATAAACGCACAGAGAGCTCCACCAGTGCTAGATATCTCCTCTCTTCTTCTTCTTCTAATTTTGTCTTCACATTATGCTGCTGTCCCCGCTGTGCCAGAATGAAAACCAGCAATCATCAGATGTTACACATTTTACATTTCAATTCCCAGAATTGAAAACAGATGAAACAATGTGAGAACGCCCCGCCTCTCCCCACCCCAAACTCCCTCCATGTGGGAAAAGAGTTATTCAGTGAGACAGGTTCATTCATCTGGACCAAGTGGCGCTGTTCTAAATCTGTCTGCAGATAGGGAAGAAGAATAAAAGGATTTCAACAGATTATTGGCATGGTCTGCATCTGTGCGGCACTCACCAGCTGTTGCGAATCTTTCCGAACAACTGTATAGTAGATCTCTCAGGCACTGAATTATACTGACATAACTTCAGGGAAGACAGAGCGAGGATGTCAGAGTGTGTGTGCACGTCTTTGTATGCATGTGCATGCCTGCATGTGTGTGCGTGTGTGTGTGTGTGTGTGTGTGTGTCAGTGTGTGTGTGTGTCTAAGGAGTGTCATGCTCCTTGAGACCAAATGGTTCATCTTCTTTGCTGGAGGAAACAGTTTGGTTTAAAATGTCACTTTTGTCAGGAGTGGAAAATGAGGATACAAATGTAGTCTACGGTCTCTGCTTCTGGTCTCTTTACTGAGCCAGAGGCCCAGTCGTGTAGGCACACAGGCTACAAAGTATTACGGCCATTTTTCTACAGTTCCAATATTATAACCAAAGTTCAACTAAAATCTCTTTATTATAGTTTGAGTTATTGTGTGTTTAAGAACTAACAGCTGTAAATGCCCCCATGTAAACAAAACAAAACATTTCAAGGCCCTCCGAACATACTAAATAATTGAAAATATCCACTAAAATTGTCAAATTATATGTTTCACGCCTAAAGGAAAAATAAACCCTCCACAATTACCCCTTATCAGAGACAATTGTTTTCACAAACGCCAGCAGATTCAGGTGCTGATTCCCATATGCAGTCACAGCCAGTCTTTTCCATTACAGTATTCAGCAAACTAATAAGGAAAATAATTTCCACCTCTATTAGAATTAAACAGGTTTATCAACTGAGACTGCATACATGTCTGATACACAAAAGAGAATCAAAACATGCTTCTAAATGCATAGGTTTTCTCAGCGCTATGAAGGCTGAAGGCTTTTCATTCATTTCCATGACAAAAACCTTCTAGGAAGAAATGAATGCAAACAACCATCTTGTGAAACCTATAACACCAAACAGATACATAAAATCCCAATAATACTTTCCATCTTAACACCAACTGAGCTCAAACAACTTGGCTTCAATTCTAACATGAACCATAATGCATACATCAGAGAGACAGCTTACAAGATAAGAGACTGATCCACCAAGCAGCCAAAAAGAGCAACCAGACATGCTGAGTGTAAATGCTATATGAAAAGTACTTTACACACTAAATGATGCCTCATAAATATTGAAAAGCAGATGGTTTCATGAAAAGACAGAACACTTAGAACACAGACACGCTCTTTAAAAGGTAGTTCAGGATTTCTGAAGTGGGGCTGTATGAGGCATTTATACATAGTCAGTGTATAATTTACAGTAGATGGCATTAGGAACACCAAGGAAGATAAGTGATGTACTGCTGTGGACAGTTTTAAAATACTATAAGTGTACACTATACTTAGAATAATTTCCATTTTACCTTGCCATCAGACAGCCTCTTCCGATGGGAAAACTGCTGTTATATAAGCTGTTAAAGATGTTTATTGTAACAACTGTACTAAACTAGGCACTAAAAAATCTAAAACTAATTAAGAAAACCTAAACTAGCCTCAAAGTACAGAGCTCCCTGCATGTTGCCGTCTGTATTGCGCCACCTTGGTCCAGGATTTTTCATCGTATAGCTCTTTTCACAGCCACCAGACTCCTTTGCAAAAAAACAGATATTTTACCATGCAGAACATCAAAGTTGCTTGTCTACTGCTGCCTCGATCTGTTAGTTTATTTGTGTTATTAATTGACTTTGGTGTTTCAAAGGGTTAGTACAGATTCACGCAGGTCGCAGTAGAGGTTAAATTCATGTGTCCTGCGAGGTAAAATGACTGTTTTTGCCAATGGAGTCTGGTGGCTTTGGAAAGAGGAACACAACAGCTCATGTAATGGCAGTTTCCCATTGGAGAAGGCTGTCTGGCAGCAAAGTAAAGAGGTGAAAATATTCTACATATAGCATACACTTAAACTGATATTGATTTTTTTAGGTGGGCCTTTTCTAAGGAAGGTGAAATATGTTCTGCTGCTGATCCTGTTCATAGTCATACATTGCTTAGCTTCCTACACCAGTACTCCTGCTGCTTCTCCAAACTGAGGTGCAACGACTGCCATCAAAGGACCACATACAACCCACTTCAAAAACCCCTAACTATCCCTTAAACCTCTAATTGGTCTTCTTCTGTAGTGCCAACGCAGTGTTGATATGTCATGAGTGAGGTGCCTTTTAGTTTGCTGATGTCAAGACGCATGATGATGTATTACAAGACTGTTTTCTCAAAATCATTCTTAAAGAACTGGGTAATGCTGCCAGAGTTGCCCTTTCCAGGAAAGAAATCTTCAACATCCCTGGTTTGTCTGAAAATGGAGAAATAAGCAGGTGGTGATCATAAGCTTATAGTGTCTCTGCCAACACACCTCTGCTGGTGACTGAAAACTGTGAATAGGCTCCGTAATGCAATAGACGTAGTACTTATTTGGTCTTGGCAATGAGGTGCAATCCCGGTTTAGAAAACTCCTCATACGCTTTCCTGTGAAGATATTTCACATCCTTCCTGAATAATATGCTGTTCTCATTTCCCACTGACTCCACTTCTTTGCTAACTGAAGGCCTACTTGGCTGGCTGCTGGTGGAGGCATTCTCTGCATATTAAGTTAGCCTCTGAAAAATTTTGCTCATTCTGTGCCACCACTGCTTTTATCAGGTGAGTTGTGTTTTTGGATATAATTAGAAAGATGAATGTGTCCAACTTAAATGAAACCAGCCTGATTTTGACATGCTAGCCAGTCATTTACTACCAACTAGTCACGTAATAAAACACACAAACGCATAATTTGATTGGCTGAGTGAATTCTTTCATATTATCAGCATTTCAAGAGACTTCGGCCACAATGACCATACTTACAGTATGTCACTTCATTAAGAAGGTGGCAAGTATTTAGGTCTTTGTCAAGACGCACAATTTCCGTAAGTTTCATAAAAGTCAAACAAGTAATGGTAATTAGTGCAATCATGTGATTATGAACATGCTGGCCCCAGTGTTCTCTGTGTTTCATTAGAATTCACTGAGTAGGGTTTGAATCATCGTGGGACAGATGATGCGGCAACTAAACAAAAGGTCCACTTCACATTCATCGGAGTGAAGACTCCTCTATAAAAAAAAACATCAATACACAACAAACAAACAACAACCGTGATGACATATTCTGAGACTAATACAATGCTAGTGAGCAAGTCTGCGGTCTTGAGTGCCAGAAATTTCCCACAAGCACTCCGTATACTATGCATGACCACCATTTGACAAATTAATTATGTCAACCTGCAAAACAAAACACACACTGTTTGAGAATTCAGGATCTCCTCCTCCTCCTCCTCCACAACTACCCTGACAGTGAGGACATGTGAGTGATTATATAACAGGATGGACCAGCAGTACACATCGGCCGGGTCACAACCTCTGGTCCCTGATTACACATTATTACGTCTCCCCACAGATGTGCTTTTCACTACAATAGCATCCACTACATTCATCCAAACAAAACACTTTAAACCCTCTGTTGTGCATAATAACATCCCCTGTTCGGTACTTTCTTACCAAATTTCATCTCATTTTGACTCCCAGCTTGATGTGAACCACTTATTGCACTCCACAAATAGGACTTGCTTTCTGTTTTTTTTTTTTTGCCTTGCTCTCTTTAGATCCATTTTTCTTTTGCATTTTGCAACTTTGATTGAAAAGAGACACTTATCTCCCCTCACAATGTTGCAACAAGTGTGCGATTCATTTGGAGTTGGGAGAGAATAATGTTCCAACGCCATAAAAATCAAACAGTGTGCATTTGTTTGCCAGACAGCGAGTGAGAAAAGTTATGCTGTAGAAAATGTCTCTTCACTGCAACAGTGAAGGAGATAAAGACTTTCCAGCTACTTCGGTATCTTTCTGCCCTCAGGGTGATGCTCTTTTTTTTCCACCTACCTGTCTGGGTAAAAAAGCAGTTTTGCAAGGTGATATCATACTTGCTATCAGTTCTCGAAAATTATATGTCACTCTAACTTACCCTGATATGTTTCTATGGAGAAGACTGTCAGGAAGTAAAGCCTGGCTAGTGACAGTGCAGTTAAATGCTCCTCCTGTACTCGGGGGGGTTCTGTGTTCTCTGGAAGGGAGACAAGCACTATACAGATGAGAGTTGTTTCCTCTTTTACAGTGACAATGTCTGCAGGAAGAGATGCTGGCGTTTGCTACTTTTAATTGGGTGAATCTGAGGACATGCAGTGTGTGCATGTGTTTTTGTGTTTGATTTGTGGGGTATCACCACAACAGTCTGCTCATACACTGAAAAAAGAGATTATTGAACCAACTTTAAAAATTTACTCAACTTGTTAACACTTGTGTGTTGAACCCTTTCAGAGAGTTCGTCCTTGAAACCTGACATAAAGGGTTATAACTAGAACCATTTGTCAAAAGTTTCACCAGAACCCCTATGGTTCTACAGAGAACCCTTCTATGGTGCAATGGTTCCACTCAGAACCTCTCTGGGGGTTCTATCCAGATCCTTATCACCTTCTAAGGGTGCTAACAAGAACACACCCAGGAGGATCTGCCAAGAACCTTTTCTTTCACAAGGGTTTGGTTTAGAACCCACTCAGGGAGCCTTGTTATAATTCAAAGCTTTTATCTTGAACACACACTCATATGGTTCTAGGTTTTCATACTATAGTAAAAGAACCCTTAATGAAACTCTTGATGAAAGAGTTCTTAAAAGGATTTCAAAAATTCTTGAAGAACTCTATCTTCCAAAAGCAGCTCTTTGGATGAAAATGGTTCTTAATAGAACTCTTAGTGTTACCAGGAACCCTTGACAAACCCTTTCTTCAAAAAAGGGTTCTTTAGAAGCAAATGGTTCTGGGTAGAACCTTAGCCATTCAGGAAGAACCCTTTTGGAACCCTTACTTCTACAAGTGTAACATTAATTTATTATTTCCCTTTGTTAAGTATTATGAATACAATTCATGCTAATGTTAGCCTGACTTATTCTATTTTTGTTCAATGAGTTTCCAAAAACTTAAACAACACGATTTAACCATTTCAGCCGGACCATTTTATATCTAACAAATGGTAGCTCAACTGCAGAGGGGGAAAACTGGAAAAGACACAGATTTCATGAAGTCAAATGCACAAAATATGAAGAGAAACCTAACTGACACACTTTTACTAGAACAAGAAGAACAGATTACAGGAAGGGGATGTAATTTCAAGTTATAATATTATATTATAATCAACAGAAATGGACTGTCATCACTAAAGCTGAAAGCTGAATGGGACATTACTTAAGCTACTACTGAAATACACTTTTTACAGTGTGCAGTGGCACTTGAACTAAAACATCTTTACTTAGTCCATAGACACACGGGCACCAATTGACATTTAGTGCATTTCTTGCAGTTTTGTAGCCGGGGTTAATCGCGGGGCGCAGACGGCGAGGATGTCAGAAAGCTGTTGTCACTTGTCCGATACTGATACAGTGGAAATGCAATAGTTCAAAGGTCAGTAATGGACTGGGGGAATAATTAAGGGTTGTGCCACAAAACTCTAGTTTTAACAATGTCCTCAGACAAGTTGACCTTGTGGCTCTGCAGCCTTAATGAGCAGAGGGACCCAACAAAAAAAGAAGAACAAAATCATTATGGAGGAAATGAAGTCCTTTCTTAAAATACTCCGGCTAGCCGCTTCACGAGTCCCACCCCCTTCTTCTATTCCCATCTCTCTTGTGGCCTTTTTTTTCTTTCTCTGACTCCCCCTTTTTTTTCTCTTTCTGTCTCCTGTCTGTGTGTCTTCAGCTCTCAGGACTCAGTGAGCTAACAGGCGATAAAGAAACATTCTGGATGGGAATTCTGATGGCGTTGACCACTGACTCCGTCTGTCCGGATGTTTCCTTGGAAGGCAATGTGAGAGGCTTTATCTATCAAGTGCAGGCATGTGTTTATGTCTGATATGGGAGGGGTTAGGGCCGCTTTAAATGTTCAATTAACATTAAAATGTGTCTATGACATAATGCCAAGCACAAAGAGGCAGAGCACAAAAGCGCCCAAATTGCTCTGGGAATTACAGCTCGAAAAAAAAAAAAAAAAAAAGACTCTAGTCTAATTTCGTCTTAATGTTTGTGTTGGGTGAGACTGCTTACGATTCAGTTTCGGATGTATTGATTATTGGAGTAATCACAGTCTGAGGCTATATGAGAGAGGAACAAATATGAAAACATTTTAAAATCAGCTTTGTTTATGTACATTGTTTTCTGCTTTCTCCTTGTGTGCGATGGTGGATACCAGTTAGATGCAGAATGCAATCTCCTCTGCTTTCACTGCAATCCCAAAATCACTTCATCTGTATGAGATTGAAAAAATGGGGAATACCAGGCCTCCTCCTTTCTCAAGTTTACTTCTAATGTATAGTAATAACTTCCCAGCTCCCCCAAGTTATTACATTCTTCATTTTCTTTGCCATGACAAAAGGACCCAATGAGATGAAAAAATGTAAGATCTTCCTTCTTTTTCAGTGATGTGTTTGTCAGCTCTAAGACAAGCGATAAAATGATGACTGTATTTTCACCCAAGTATCAGAAGGATCACATGTGTGACAGTGCATTGATGGATATCCCATCAAGGACAATAATGTCCTTGATGGGACCGTAGAACATCTGACAACCAGATCATTGTGGGTTTTTCCACTGACCAGCTGTTTTGCTTGTGAAGCTGAACTTTATACAGTAAAGATATTTGTGATCCAATGGCATTTGTAGTGCTATTTGTTGAAATACCGGAATGCACCATGTGAAAGACTATCACTTAAATTGTGGCTCATTTCAGGTTATAAAACCACTGTTCAGTGGCAGTCAACTATAGATGACCACACGATCAAATGTTAGAGTGATTTTGTGAAGAGTTTTCGTCATGTTGAGAATACAGCTGGAAAAAGACGCTTCTCACTGCAAAAACTGCACTCTGTCTGATGGGGCCATACGCTTTAGTGACGATTCGATTTTCAAGCACTTAAATAAACAGATTATGTGAACTGTGAATATTCTACTTCCTCACTTGGAAAAAAAAAAGGGTGGAGCGCCCAGCGTTCCAGTGCGGTCCAACTATGCGCCTGCTTGGCCCCGTGGCCATCAGAGGGCCCCCAAGAGAGCTTGAAATGTTTTTTTGTTTGTTTGTTTGTTTGTTTGCTTGTTTTATGCCACTGTGTCAAGTTCTTGCTCATGCACACCAGTCTTGCAAGTTTTCTGTCTTTTAAGATAAAAAGCATCAAAGTTTACAAACATGCAAGGCTGACGTTGTGTGATATTAGCACACAGAGACAATGAACAAAATTGCTAAATGGTTGTGTTATATTTACATTAGGTGTGTGAATGATCAAAACTGAAAACAGTCAACAGTATTCGAATCAAATTCTTTTTTAGGACCCGTAAGGGCTTGGACCAGCCCTGCCAACCACCAAAACATACTTATTTTAACCCAAAGTATAGTCTTTTCCTAAAGTGCCTAAGCAGCTATTGTGCCTGTATTTTATGAGTCTACCCAGACATTACTTATTAATGTTCTAACTTAAACAAGGAGCGCTGCAGAGGGGTACTTAGAGTATCACAGTTTGAACTGCAGTGCCACTGACCAAGCTGTTGTATTTAACCAGTTGGGCGTTAGAATGTGTTGTCTATAAACATTATGTGAATGGTTAAGTTGCAGCTGATGTCTATGATACTTTGTGAATGGTTAATAAGTACTGTGTAGAGCACCTATAAACATTATGTAGACAGTCATTAAAAAGTTGCAACATGTGTTTATCAAACTTTATAATTGCTTGATAGCTGGTTAATAAAGCATGTATAAACATTATCTGAATGTTTGATAAGAGTAAAATAACTCCTGACTAAAGTTTAATTATCATTTATTAATGATGGTTATTATTAAGTGTTGACATTCTTTCAGTTTTGACCAGTTGAGAATCACATGAAATAGTTTTCATCCACAATCCAAACACCAGTTCATTCTGCATGTATGTAAAACTACATCTTATACAAATAAATTTCATTAAATGCAGATTATTGTCTATTTCATCTACTTAGAGTTGCCAGTGTTATGAGTTATTAATCCATTTTCATCCCATGACACTTGTATCTTGTTCTCAGATGATACATTTTGTTTACAACAGACTATTACGTGCATTTAAGTGCTGCACCGTACATTACTTCCCTTGTCTTTCTCAAAGCTAAAAGCCACAACACTCTGCTGCTGAAAATGTGCCAAAAGCTTTGGTAGCTAATGACGCACAGCAGTGTGAGGTTGTCTGTCACCCCTTATCACCCCTGGTGGGAGTCGGCAAATGTTGGACAGCTAATTCAACTTGTACAGTCTCCATCACTGGCAGGCACTGCATGTAGACAAAGCTCGCCAGCCATCAGAGCAATTTTAACTTTTTTGTTTTAAAACTGGACCAGGAATTGTTCAAACACTTGCAAGTGCTCTCTTTTAGAGAAATTAGTTATTAGTAGTATTAGTACTTGCCACTCAGCTCTGTTTTATCATTGTTTTCTCCATTTTTTCCTGTAAAATTGATAGACAAACTGTAATTCTGAAGGGTTATGAAGCTGAATTTTAATTATTTGTTCATTTCATTGCTGACGGCTTGATGGCGTGTTTCTCTAACATTTTGTTTTGACATGTTAAGATTCACAAGTCTCACACAGTGAAAACAAGCCTTTTAAACAACTCTCCTTAGCACAGATTGTACCTGCCAGAGTTAATTGTGCGTACTTGTTCAGATGGATTTCACAGAGAGGTTTCAGCAACTTTTGAAAATGTTGGCAAGGTGAAAAAGTCACTCGATAATAAATAATATCCCAGCAGTATGAAGATGTACAAATCCTATCTGCGATACGCTCAATTTGATATGGAAAGCAATGTACCTGCTTCAACAGCCTTCACAGTGATATTGTGCCAGCCTGCTGTTTCTCGGTCCAAAATCTTGCCCAGCGTGATGGCACCTGAATCAGGATCAATATGGAAGATCATCTCCTGGTCTGTGGTCCGATCGATGGAAAACCTGTAACAACAGATAAAACCTGGAATTACCATCCCGCAGCTTTATGCCTCCACCAGCCAGTCGAGTTGCATTTTTCACTCATGTGTGCAGAAATGGAAGTTATTACTATATTGACATGTATGATTCCAGTGAGAAACATGCTGTCTTCACTTATGCCAAGGCCACACTGGCTATGTGTATTTGTACATGACAGCCTTGCTACCCTGCTGAACTGGAGACTTACACACCTGACGTACCACACAGACATTGTTGCTGCTGCAGTGCTGGTACTGCCTGGTCTATCTTTCTGCACTGAGTTAGGAGAAGAGTAGTGAGAGAGAGAGAGCACCCACTAAAAGACTGCCCTTCACCCAGTTTTTATCTTCCATGCATACTTTTGTGTCTGTGACATCTCTACATATTCTATAGTCCTTGATACAATAGTGAGAGCTGTCACTTTGCCGGTATGATGTTGATATGACTATCACCAAATCTTTTCACTGTTTATTTTCGCCAAGAACCACTCGAGTCATAAAGAAAAAATTGGTGAGACACCAAACTTCTAGCGACACGCGCTGCTCATGTAAGCTAAGGGGCTGCTCTAACTTGTAAACAAATGCACTGAAATGAAAAACAAGTTATGCACATGCACTGCTCAAATAGTCAGTGTTGCCTGGGCATTCAAGATGATTTTTACAGAGGACTGATAGAGAGCTTTGTCACATGGTACCTGAAGCTCAATATCAACAATTCAGTTCCGTTCAATTTATTATTTGTCCCAGCGGCCGATATGGGTTGAAGTAAAAGTAAACAACACATAGGAAAACATATGAAAACACATACAATATGACACAAAGTATCCAGCAGCTGACATTAACCTGTGCACACATCTTTAACCTGGCAGCAGAGAAAATCTAATCTCCCTTTCCAAGCCTGGATTATGGATGGACAACTCCAAAACACAATCCCTCCAGACAGGGCTGTCACTGGTGCAGAGGCATAGAAAAACTAAGATATAGACTTATTATTGAGAGAAATAATCAGTACATGAGATGAAAGAGAGGGGGTCAATAATTATACAGGAATTTAAAGTAATTTAATTAAGTTATTTGTATTTTTCATATTAAGACCTTAGTAAGGACTTGTGGAGTCAACTTTGGGCTACACTAAATAATAACAACTCATGCAAAGGGGACCAGGGTTAAAGTAATTATATTTTAAAGGCATTTACTGGAGGCTTGTCACAGGTCCTGTGACCCTAATAGCGCTGTATCCCTTAACTGCAAGTAACCATACAGTCACTCTTTCTTTGCCTATTCAGAATAAGAAAATAAGCATTAAATTTTCATTGTGCACTCTAGAAAAACCACAAATGCATCTTTCCGTCGTTGGGGTACTTGGTGCTCTGAAAAGATTGGTGAGTCAACAAAAATCTGCTGAAAGGTTTCTTTGTTCTTAGTTCCTCTCCCCCATCACAACACACATACACACATACACACACAGCTGCCTGACTTACTCATGCCCACATAAACCATGATAAAGTACCACGGGCATTATAAAGCTCTTAAGGCTGCTCTGACAAACATGCCAGCCAGCATTCTCCCAGGTCTCGTGAGAATGATGGTCACATGTTGTAGATATAAAACATAATGTCAAGAGATCACGTGCTGAACCAGTTCATCGACTTAAATAGGTTTCTGATCTCACATTCATTTATTAAATAGCATGGTGGGTGTGGAATTGCATTTGCATTTGTATTAAATTCAGTTACAGTCACCGGATGTCAATAAATGAAACTGATTCTGATAATTAACTCCGGCAGAACAAATATTTCTCCTGCTCTTTATTAGTCATGGTGAAACTAGATGTGGGCAGAATGACCTCAAGATATGTTTGAAATGAGATTTTGCCTGCATCTCAAAGGACACCATGGCAGAAAACCAATCAGTGTTTAAGATACTGGACCGATGCTGCACACTTCCACACAGACAAACACGCAGCCTACATATATTACATGTACGTGCAATCATGTATCTGTCATCATACAGCTCTGTTACATCTAACATTAACATGCATCTCATTTAGGACGGTAATTAGATTTGGCTGAGTTACATTAGAGGTGGACCGTATAAATAGTATAGAAGGTAAACTTGTATAAATTTGCTCTGCGGTATGAATCTTGACTATACCAGGCTGACTGGTAGGATAACTTTTTTATGGTCTAGCAAAGTGAAGGCTCTAAGATTTGTCATCATCAGCCTGCCTCAGCTAATTAGCTTTTTTTTTTTTTTTTTAAATTAAGAAATGGGTAAAAATGCTACACAGTTGAGCTAGTGTGGTATTATCACCACTTGGTCAACCCTCATGTCTCCACCGCAGCCTCTCTGCTGACTTCACTCCGTTGTGACTCAGAGAGCAGGGCAGAAGCTGCAGCGTGATATTAAGTTACACCAAAGAGTTAAAAGAACTCATAATGTCAGAGCTCTGCCAAATTTTAAGATACATGACAACGCTAAATATACAGTGACAGTGCATACAACGAAGATGAGGGAGAGTTGATAAAAAGACAGGTACAACTGCCATTTTATGGGTATGTGTGTTGGATTTAAAAAGCAGAAAAACTAGCAAAAATTGATAATCTACAAACTATGTCATGGTAATACATACCTGAGATTTTTTTTTTTTTTTTTTTTCTGTTTATTATTCCAGTTTTGAACATTAAATGTTCTTCAAATACCCTTAATGTATTGGAAATGTGTCCTATTATTAGTTATTATTAGTTATTATTATTAATAATTTGAGGGGACAAGAAGCATAACAGCACTGGGACTTTTAACTACATGTATCGCTCTGCTTTACAGGTGTTCTAATAACTGTTACATTAATTGTTCAGTGACAGGTAGAGGCCATGGAGACCAGAGGAAAAAGAGGCATCTTGTAAAGTAATGATTAGGTGCTTATTATTATATAAAAGTTGGTAGAAGAACAGCTGTATTTACAGCTTTTGACCTGTTAATGAGGGAAGATATCACATTTATGTGCATCTGCATTACCAAATATATGCATGGCTTACACACATCAATTATAATATTGTTTCTGAGCAGATTTCACAATCAACAGATAGATTTAGCAGTTTAGCTTCTGAAATGCAGTAATAGATGCTATTCAGTTTCCATACCAGCTTATCTTGAAATTATAAGAAAAACTAATACATCACGATAAATACTGTTATCATCCATACTACAAATAATGTTGTGATATATATTTTATGCAATACCACCTAGTCCTAGGTTATAATTATACCTGCCATTGACATCTGTCTCCAGTATAAACAGGAAAATTATATTTTTCTCTCCTTTCCAAAATCAAAATTGTGCCACAGAATATCTCACTTTATTTTCCTTCTTTTTCTTAGAAATTGCCTGACAGTCCAAATAAATAAACCTCTTGTCTTTGTCCATCCCTGCCTCCCCACACACCTACTGTGATTATTTTTCAAAAGAAAAAAAAAAAGAGGAACTTTTGGTACCCAGTGCATGTCAGGTTTTGTGGGATGGGAGTAGGGGGACATCATCACAATGTTTTCAGTCTCTTAATAATCCCTTTGCACATATGTAAACACTGTCTCACACCATCAAAATCAAAAACCCCTTTTTTTCCAACATAATCAGTCTGCACCACAAAACACTAACTTGGCTGCTACACACATAGTGCTCACCATTCCCTGATCATGCAGGCAAAGCAGTTTTTATGTCCTTCACACTACACAATAATTGTTTTATCGCGTTTGTTTTGTATCTAAAAGCATCTCTTGACAAGTGCGTCTCAGCTGTCTGCCAGCTGTTTGATAAATTGAATCCTCGTATGTGCAACTGTCTTTGTTTTAGTCGTCACATGAGGTGTGGTTCCATTTGCAGTTTGCTTTTATTGTGGCAGAATTAATCTCTCACCAATAAAACTTGCTGATCAGATCCACACTGAATGCATATTTTTACTAACACATCGTCACTCAGGGTGCTTATGCAGAGTTCAAAGAGGGTGTGCTGCCTAACACCAGAGGCCATGAGCTCGCCAACGTTGCCCAGTAGGTGGATCCTGGCCAACCTCCCTTCCACTCACTCACCCATTCATTTACTCAAACACATGCACACACATAATAACCACACACACTCATATATGCTTGCACACGTATCACACACTTTCAGCTCCGGGCTGCCAAGACACTGGTGAACGACAGCGCTGCCATTGTGTTGCACTTTATTACACCTGGAACTCTGAGCCTCATGCATTTTTAATCGAGGTAATTTGCACAGGCACTGCGTGTCGGCGTATACTCCGTCAGTGAGACTGTCTTAGCCTTATCTACATTCCCCACTCACAATGCAATTGCTCTTCTGAGGACATATAAACCACGGACCCTGGTACAGAAGATTACCAGATGATATTGTTTTTATCACATACAGCGATCGCAGAGAAAAAAAGAGACGTACAGTACAGTCTAATCCATTGTAAAAGTCCCGCCGTTCACGTTTGCTCAGGCTTTCATTCCATCTTCAAGAGGAATTGTTTAAAAAAAGATTCTGCTCTTAAGCCAGCTACCTACTGTGTGAATCTACTTGCGGCAAGTGAGTTATAGTTCTGTAAAGTTACATTTTTCATAGCAGAAATTTTGCTCTAATAAAGATGTATCTACGGTGGTGAAGTAATATACAGTAGATGCATGGAACGACTGCCTATGTTGCACTGCTGCAGTGCCGTCCAAGCCACATAAAACTGAAGTACTCATTGTCATGCAAAACTTTGCTTTGTAATGCCATTATTCACACTTACAGTAACCTTTCCACAGCAATATTTTATTGCCAATGTTTTGGTTGATATATTTTTAGCAGGCTGTTGTGAAAAGCAGTGGTGTAGCTGCAGTATTAAGAGCTGTTTCAATCTACATTTCCATCTATTTTTTAAATGCCACAGTTTTAACACAGCCAAAAGATTTTCATTTATAGCAAATTTAATATTATTGCCACATCAAATCACACATGCACACCAGTAACTTCAATACTGTCGGGTCTGAAATGATTCCCTCCTTTAAAGCTACAGTCTATAACTCTATCCATTATATTTTAAGCAGAGGTGTCGACTCAAGTCAATAGACTAAGATTCAAGTCATAATCAAAATCAGTTAGCCAGCATCCAATCAAGCTGAAGGAGATAACTATGGAGAAGTCATTTATGTTACTGAGCTCAAGTTGGAAAAAAATGATGAAAAAGATCATTTCGTTCAGGTACAATCACTATGCAGTGGTCAACAAAAAATTAACTGCTGTATGCAAAATGTGTGCATTGAAAATTACAGTCAGAGATGCAATAACTTTCAGCTTCATTTCGACATTGGAATTTGCATGATGAATAGTAAGACAAGGCTCTATTGTTAAAATTATATTAGCCTATATTTGGTGAAGAGCATTACATTACCTACAAACACAAAGTTAATGCAGGAACGTAGAACCAAGTGAAATTGCAGTGTGTCAGAACATTGCTCTAAATGTTTCTACCACTTTTTGTAGATGTTGTGACGTGTTAACAACGTCGCAGCAATATCGTTATATAGAGTACAGGCCAAGTCACGTAGAAGACGAACCATTGTAGGGATATACTGTATTTGTAGGGTTGTGGATTGCAAAACAATGGCTTGGTCCCACCTCTGATTTAAAGTAGCAGCAGTTGTGGAGCATGAATGTATCAACACATGGTCCTATGTTATTCATATGGACAGTATACCAATCAGGGTTTGTAATTATAAAAACCACAAGAGACCTAAGTAAACTGTATCTCATGAGAGTAAAAATTAACCATAACCTTTTTTTCTGACACTGTACACACAAATAGCTTAAAGCTTGGGTAGGCAACATTGTTTTGTTATCACTGAGAAATAATTTCATAATAACCTTTCACCATATTGTAAAACAAGTGGTCTGAAACAGAACTACACTTCTGCACCTCCTCTTGCCTCTGTTTTCAGCATTTAGAGAATTTGGTCCATGACAGTAGACTTAAACCAATCACAGGTGTTCTCAGACCTGGCGTTCCTATTGGCTGTTCTACTAGTGCAGCTGTGTGTGCACGTTCCCTCGATGGGAGCCTGAATTAATGTGGGAAACTTCTGTAGGAAAAGTCGCTATAAAAATGAATTACCGGACAGAGAATCTTAAAAAGAGTCCAGCTAATGAGCAACATGCTCAGCCCAGGGGTTTGTCAGTTCACTTCGTTACTTTTGATTTCACCTTCAGTTGTATTCATTCACATCTATTGTGGGGCTTTGCCGAGGGCCAAGACGGACTGGGCAGAGCTGAAACACAGAGCTGACAGACAGCTGCAGCAGCAGCTAGGGAGTTCTGCAGGAGAGGGTCAGTGGCAGACTGAAGCTTTCTCAAGGAAGAAACACCGGAGTCACTCTGATGCCGACTCCTTTATTGGCAGAAGATGAGCTCAGAGTGTAGGTTTCAAACTTTTGGGATTGAAAAGTGGATTTATTTTCACTTGTGCTTCTCAGACTTCTGCAGCAGCGTCCCACAAAGAAATCGCAGAGCCACAGACTGACCAGACAAGAAGCTAAGTGTTTGTTTTTTAAACTTTTGGGGTTAAAAAGCAAATTTATTTTTACTCCTGTTTATTAACCTCTGCAGCCGCGACCAGAGAGAAATCGCGGAGCTGTGGACCAACCAGATGAAAGCTTAGCATTTGTTTTTTAAACATTTGGGATTAAAAAGTGGATTTATCATCACATGTGCTTGTAAACCTGTGTGCAGCAGCAACCACGGGGGAGCCGACCACGCTGTTTACAGTAAGACAATTAGTCTTTCTGTCCACGTTAACAAAGCATGTATTGCTCATCTGGTAGGAGGGGCTCAGGATGGAGAAAACTCAGCAGCACTCAGACTCAACAATCAACCATTTTTTAGACTTTCTACCTACTGCGACTTTAAGTTCCGGGTCATACCTGACAGGTTTATTCTTCACATCTGGATCCCTGGCAGTGACAATGCCAACCAGCGCTCCTACTTTGGCATCCTCCTGCACTTCCATGATTGCGCCCTCTGGTGGTTGAAAGATGGGTGGCTCATCTATGTCCGACACGCTGACTCGAACAATGGTCTGGTCTCGGAAGGAACCCAGGTCCACAAAGCGAGGATCAACATGTTTATTTACTGCCTCCACCACAACGTTGTGAGTGCGCTTGCTCTCAAAGTCCAGCGACTGAAAGAGAAAACATGTTTCACAAATTGTTTCATTCCGCAATAGGTTATTTTAAGTGACACTAATGGCCAAAAGCTATATTGCAACAATACTAATGAATGACAACAGACTGTTGCAACATCAATTTCAGCCATCAGTGGCCCAAAGCTTCAGTGTACACTTATTCCCGCTTGTTCAAGTTGATGGTTTCTTCCAAGTTATTGTTGTGTCTGAAGCTCCAGCTAACCGAGTCATCACCAATGGTAGCTATAAAAATGACAACTGCCTTGTTATTGATATTCCATTGAACCAAAATACTGCTGCTGGCTGAATATCACATGTAAATTTTGTCATCAGACCCCCATCCAACACTTTTGACATCTTGTATCTTCAATGAAAAGATGCAACTGCTCGCAGTCTGCATTTGTTTTCTTTTTTGCACAGTGTGAGGTGAAACTAAGTTGAAAACACTTTTGAAGAGGCACAGTACTGACAGCACCTGTCAAACCCTGGTGGGTAACTAATGATCATCAGTCATCAAAGACCAATCATCTCTCTTTCTCCATCTTGTCAATGCACCTTGAGTTTCTCTGTCAGAACAGGGCCTAAGAGCTGTTCAGCTTTCTGACTAGAAAGACATATTAACTTTACCAAAAGAACTTAAGTTGCATGCTAACCAGCAAAGGCCCAGTCTCCTGTTGATTTCTAGCCAACAGAATCCCAATCGCTTTTCACTGGATTCTGTCAGAGATGGCAGGGACTGTTGCTGCTGTGTGTGACAAGGAAGCTCGAAATATTCTTTAAATATTTAATAAAAAAACAACAAATGCTGACAAGAAATGTGACTAGCATACCGTTAATGGCAGCTACTCTGTTTTTGAGCCACACTTTTCCAGCACAAAGTAGCAATCTCCTCATTTTTGTTTATTATAAGAATTTATACAAAATTGACCTGTCTGAAGTCCTGCTCCTTTTGGCTCTCCACTCCAATAACAGTTGAGCAAGCTCAGGCTGCATCCAAAATTTCATACTAACATACAATTTCATTATGTGAAAGTTTTTAGTATGTCTGAAACCTTTGTTTGAAACCAATGGTACCGAAGGTGGTTTCCAGGGAGATATTAAACATTATACATACATTGTATGCAAGCAGCGGACTCTACACTGGCATATATCCTACAGTGCAATGCGGATGTAGCAACCAAGGCAGCTCTGGTGTAATGTCAATAACGGTTCATTTTAAATGCAAGTACGGTTTCACTTTGCTAGGTGTAATATTGTTTTTCTATTAGTTTGTTATTGACATGTGTTACCACGGTTACGCATCTTCAACCAGCAAGCGACATCATACATGCTGAGCAGTGCGTCCAAAAAGATACACATTACTATTTTAAAAAACACAAAAATATGTTGAACGATGGCACACATTTTGCTCGTGTTTGTATATCGTGCATAGTATGTGAGTTTGGACACAGCGCTAGTCGGTCAGATTTCTCCATTCCTGTTTCCTGTACTTATGTGTCAGGCTTGTCTACCATGAAAAGAAAACCAAAATTGTTAAATGATTGTTAGAAAAATGTTGCTTGGAGACATGTAAAATGGACATATACTGTATACAGTGACAGTGAAACACTAGATAACAATCTAGCTAATGATTGATGTAGTTTAGCTAGATAGTTAGAACTATTATTGGAGCACAGACCAAAAAGTGACAGGTCTTTGGAAGAATCAAGTCTGTATCACTAGTAGAAAATAACACTTAGTTAGCTCATTTGTGCCATGTTGTGGAGGAAAGAGACACCTAGAGTCATCAAATATTGTGTTTGCACTGAAAAGTGAGTATAAGAGTAAAAATGTTATGTATTTGTTTGAATTTGTACTTCTATATCGGTAAAAAAAAAAGGGCTTAACAGACATCAAGAGCCGCAGCACAGCATTCATTGAATTAATTGTACCTTCTTGATGGAGACAACAGCTTCCTGTGTCTCAACATCGGTTGTGACCTTAAAAAGCTCCCCTCCTTCTTTGATCAGGTAGCTCATGTCCGTGTTCTCTCCCATGTCCGCATCTGTGGCAATAACGCGTCCAACTGGTGTCCCCACAGCCACTCCCTCTGACACCGAAAACTGGTACATCTCTGGTACATGGAACAAGCGGCCGGAGGTGGAAATCACATGGAAGGATAAAACAAGGAGAGCGAGGTTTGGCAAAGCAGCAGAGGGATGAAGTGACAAAAAATAGCATAGGCATAGAAAACCCCACACAAGAAGAAGAATGAGGGACAGTAATAACATGAGGACAAAGTGGAAAAACACCAGTGTAAGGAGGATGAGGAACAATAGATGGACGGCCGTAGGTGGAAAAAGGAGGGTGGGAAGTGCGGATATTGGGTGAAGAGATGGATAGGGAGCAGAAACAGAAAAGTGGGAGGAGGAAGGGATGAGAGAGTAACAAAGATAAAGAGGGTAAAGAGGGGAAGAGAAGGGTAATGGAAAAATGAAGTTGGGATGGGATTATAATGAAAGAACAGCAACAAATACACTTCAGGCGGTTATTGTCAGTGTCATCATCGCACTCACATAAAGTGTTTAAAATATTATTATTATCTTTTTTCCATGCACAACAAGTTTCTCCATCTGAAGAGTTCACAATGTTTTGTTGGTTTTGTTTTGTACATTATAATTAGAAAAATATAAGTAGATTAATATCCAACGGTAACTATTGAATTGATATGAATATGAAAAAGAAGAATAAAGCATGTATTTCATTAAAAGGAATATTCAGATTATTTAAAGTGGGGTTGTGTGAGGTACTTATACATTATACAGTAGGCTGCAGGTGGCATGTCATCACTTTAGAGAAGCAGAGAGGAGTCCAAGCACAGAAGCTAGGTAATGAGCTGCTGTGGACAGGATCAGCAGCAAAAACGTATTTATCAACCTAAAAAAAGGGTCCACCTGAAAAAAAAATCTGCATGTAATTAATATAACCTTAAGTGTACATTATATTTAGAATATTTTCACAGGAGACATCCTTTTCTGATGGGATGCTGCTATTATATAAGCCAAATACTGCTCTCTCTCACTCAATCAGACTACATTTGAAAAAACAGTAATTTTACTTTGCAGAACACAGGAGTTTCTGGTCTACCGCTGCCTCGATCTGTAAGTTAGTTAGTGTTATTGTGTCACTTTGGTGAATCCAAACTAACCTTTTAAGACACAAAGTCATGCAATAACACAAACAAGCAAACCAATCAAGGCAGCGGTAGATCAAGAATTCACGTGTTCTATAGAGTGAAATGATTGATTTTGCCAGTGGAATCTGGTTGGTCTGGAAATAGAGATATCTAGCTTATATAACAGTGCTTTTCCATCAGAAAATGCTGTCAGGGAGACAAAGCAAGAATGTAAAGATACATAAATAATTTAAGCCTCAGTATGTTTAAGAGGTACCTGATTACACAATATAATAATATGGGTATTATTAACATGATATTGTTTTTTAAATATCACAGTTATCATCCATACCTGTATATCGTAAAACACTGACTATAGATAATTACTTCATATAATCCCACTTCAAATAATCCAAACTGTCCCTTTAAGTGAGTACATCATTAAGTATATGTACTCCTGCTGACATGTTGTCAACCCTAAATCTAAAGTCATATTTCAAATGACAGAATTATGTATAACATTTGCCAGACTTAATTAGGAACAAGATAAAAAGAAGATAAAACCTTATTTTTCCCAAGAGGGAAATCATGCGAAAACATCAAAGTCCCTATATATACAGTATTCATCCATCCTCCTTTGCATCTTATTTAAAAATCTGCTTTCCAAAGTATATCTATTCCCCATACATACTCAGAGTGGAGACACTACAATCCTGCCGGGTTTATCCCTCTGACTGGGTAAATATGATTTACTGAGATGAAAAAAAGGATTTATACAGAAATAAGAAAAGGTGTGTGGAGACATATCAAATACAATCAACCAGGCTGTCAGATGGTGTTCCTCCAGCTGTAACAAAACTAATAGTGTTGTGGTTTATCTGCAAAGAAGAGGCAGAAATAAAAAGCTGAAATAAAAGCAAGATGGGGAAGTCCTGTTTTATTCATAAAGCTAATTATTATTCTGTAAGGAGGAGCATGTTAGCATGTTAAAGGGATAGTTCAGATTTTTTTTTTAAGTTTCCGAAGTTTTTGAAGCCTTTTCTGATGGGAAACTGCACTTATATATAGCAAATATCCCCATCTCCATAGAATATTAGACTCCTTTGACAAAAACATTTCACGCTCTAGAATATGGGAGTTGCTCGTCTACCGCTGCCTTGATTGATGAGTTTGTTATTATGTGACTGAAGTGAATCCAAACTAACCCTTTCAAACACCAAAGTCACAGAATAACACAAAGAAACTCACTGATCAAGGCAGCGCTAGACAAGCAAATCCTGTGTCCTGCAAGGTGAAACTGCTATTTTTTTCCAAAGGAGTCTGGTGGCTTTGGACAGAGTGATAATTGATTTTTATATAACAGCGGTTTCCAATTGGAAAAGGCTGTCTAATGCTAAGGTAAAGCAGTGAAAATATTCCAAATATAGCGTATACTTATTACTTACTTATATTGATTTATTTAGGTGGGCCTTTTTTTTATGTGGCTAAAATACATTTTGCTGCTGAACTTGCCCACAGCAGTACATTACTTAGCTTCTTACACCGGTGATCCTGCTGCTTCTCCAAACTCCAAACAATGACTATGGAAAAGAACCTCATACAACCCAACTTCAAAAAATACAAACAATACAAACTATATGTCTGGACACCACATTAGGTGCGAGTGTGAAACTAAATAATTTTATTGGGTGACATATACTTATTTTGATGCAATATGTCAGAGAATAAACCAGACTTTTTAGCTGTTTGCTTCAGAGACGCTACGGTATCTTTCAACTGAATTAAGTGTTTGCATGGTGAGGTGAGACAGATTGCATTTTTAGCTGACCATTTTAACTCAACTTGTTGCGCATGTGTGTATTGAAAACCATTTAGCCCTAAAAACCAGCTCACCATCATAAATCCATAACATTACAATGAGGGAACAATCAGCCGCATTGATTCAGTCCTCTCTTGAGCTGCGCTTTAAAAGAATGATCAAACGTGCAGTGGAACGCATCAATTCTCCATATTTGATAGACTACTTTGTTATGGGCTGAAGGTTTGATAGGCCAATAAATTGAAGTTAGGTGATTTTCTCTGAGTACATGCAGGCCATTCAGTATGGTCGCTGATGCTGCCATTGCTTATTGGTGTCAGCGGCCTGCAGCTTGCAAACTATATTGTGTGTCTTTTATCATCTTCTCAGTCTTGCTATGTCTCAGCTTTCACTCTCCTCATTATTTTTCCTTCCTCTATTAATTCTCATTTCTGTCCTTTACGCTCTCACTCATTTCTCACTCCTTTCTCTTTGCTCTTTTCCTCCTCCTGTCTCTCACGTCTCTTACTCTGTCTAAAGTAAGATTATGCACGGGAGACACTCACTCTGTGGGAAGCGCGGTGGGTTGTCATTAACGTCTGTGATCACTATGGTCACCGTGGTGGAGCCGGAGAGACCGCCCATTTGTCCTGCCATGTCGGTTGCCTTGACGACCAGCTCATAACGATCCTGCGTCTCACGGTCCAAATCTGCCACTGCTGTCATGATGATCCCTAATGATTGAGGGATGGGGGAGGGATTGAAGGAGAAAGAAAGAAGGATGGAGAGTGGGGAGAGAGTAGGAGTCATAAGTGAGGCCAGCAGAAAGGTTACATTAGTGTTTAAGCACTTATGCAGTAACCAACTATATTTCCCTTCTCACTTTGAATATCAGCTTCCGCTAAGCACTGTATCATGGAGACACAAGTGCAGCACATTACATTTCACCTCCTCAGACGAGCTGGATGGAAGAGATTGTGTCATATTTGTGCCTCTGCGCACACACCGTTTTATGGCTCAGCTGTATTAAAATGAATAATATATAGGGGCAGAATGAAGGCATGCCTCAGCCAACCCGAACAGCATTACAACTCTTCCATGGTGGGTAGGACTGCAATCAAACCTGAGAAGTGGTTTTCCAAAGAGCAAGCGAGGGACATAGAGAGTGTGATATACTGTAGTGTAGAGAGTGAGATAGAGGGCACACAGAAAGCTTCAATGGCTGAATTCACTCATTCTGCATGTTCTGATGCATTTTAACAGGGTCAGTGGTCAGTTCAAAACAGGGCGTTGACTGAGGTAGGCCATGCTAGTCTTTTTTAATATAAGAACTTACACAAATAGTATAAAAAAACCCATTTACACCTGTTAAAATGCAATTTATATCAGGACACATTACCAGGAAAAGGAAAAATGCATGTTGCAAGTTGCCAGTGCATTATGGATGTACTGATACCAGAAACTCATGGTATGGTAATATCACAATAAAAGGTTAACAATATAATATTTTTGTAATATGAAAAAAAAAAAAGTTCCTTAATTAAACAATAAATCTGATATGTCTATTTTTTTTAATAGAATTAATTTTTCCATTTAAATGACAATGCTTCTGCTTTCTTTCTTTAATAAAAACAGCCCACACACCAATACTACAAGACACCAGGACAAATTGACACAATATTTCTTATACAGACAGGAATAATTTAATGTATTGCATTTACTGAATTTACAAGAGGGGACAGATAATTAAGAATATTCCTGAGACAAAATTTCACAAAGTTTACAAAGTTTCCCCCAACTCAATAACTCATAAAACTATGATTTTATAATGGAGTCTAGGGCTGATTTTCCACCATCTCAAATTACTCATGGTCAGGTTTTGCTCTAGAGAACAGAGATCCAATGTCAATGAGGATAACAAGAATGCATTAAAAATAAATGCAAAGGCAAGATCAGCTCATTTATTATCTGGATAATGTATCCGACAGGCCTGGAATTTTAAGGCCACTTAGCCACCATTGTTTAAGGGCGCAAAGGCCAAATGCCATTAAATTAAACAATGATTTTAAATTCACGGAAGTAATGAATTTAACTTAAGGGTTAAGCATGATTTTATTTTTATGTACTATATATACTATTTTTGGATATCATTTCAAATCAATAATGAATTAGTATGTCAAAATAATGACTAATTATCAAAGTCATTATTTTGAGAAAGTTTCTCTTCATTAAGAGAGACTAGTTCATTTTTTTTTTTTTTTTTTTTTTTTTTCTGAGTAAGTTTCTCATTATAATGGTATTACAGTATCACAGAATGGCAGAAATGGGCTTCCACAGGAGAGAGAGTGTTCGGATGGCAGCGGAACGAAAATACAGATGTTTCATAGAGGAGACAAGCGTATATAACACAGATCTAGCTGTTTATTACTGTTAACAGAGACACCAGTCTGTCAGTGTAAACCACAGAATTATAGAGAAACATCAGACAGGCCATGATTGCCAGCAGTTTATACCAGGCTCAAAATCTAACACGTCACTGGTTATCTGCAGGACACTGATGTCTAAAAACCTGTTTTACAGGAATGAGGCAGAGGAGATTATGGTGAAATCAGCTGGGGCAGTGGAGGTGGGCATCAAGGGCACTGTGGCTGCAGGGTATCCTTTTTTTTTTTTTTTTTTTTTGAAAAGGCCAGAAGGCCAAACTGAGGGATCATGGCTGTTGTGGCAGCAGGAAAACTCATGCCCTGGTATCTGGATCCAGATCCCATTTTAATACCAGATGTAAATGGGGTGAATGAGCCACTACCGTGGTCTCTCTCTCTCTTTTCAGTCTTTATCTGTTTCTCACACTTTCAGAAGCTAGCACATGGTTCTTAGTTGGCACTTCTCTTCCTTGTTGGCCCAACAGCAGCAGCAGTGCAGCAGCAGCAGCATCAGTAGCTGGCTGGTTTACTGTGCAGCAGTAATATAATTCCACTTTACCCCTTGGGATTTTCCACATCAGAATCTATTGATGCATTTCCTGGGCTTGGTGTGCTGTCTCACTCCCAAAGGTTTGCATTGTGTTGGGTACACAACTCACTGATTCCAGTCACATTTAGCCCTGGGCCATGTTCTGTGAGTAGCCAAAATACAGTACATGCAGCAGCGGAGTTAAGGAGGGAGGCAGATGACATGCTCCTCTTTCATCCACCAAAGGCCAGAGGGGATGCATCTAAATCAGGCCTGTCAAAAGTAAAGCCCCAATCTACAACCAGTGCGCAGCACCATTGCTCCAACATCATGGCTGCGACTACATGTAGATGAGTCAACATGGTCTGTATTCATGAATTCAGTCAGTCTATGTGGTCCACATTCCAATGCATATCACGTAGCCTTAACATTAACCAATTTAACCGAGTAATAGGGCCATGTACACCAACTGTGAAATAGTGCCTCAGCATGGTAATGTATTACATTAATATAAAGTAAATGATGCTGGTCCAATCATTTTTTAACTCACATCAATTGCATTTCTGTTTTCATCTCACTAAGCAATGGAAATCTAATTCTACTGTGTACCTACAAAACTAGCTGGCCTGCTATTTGGGTCTTCATGGCTACCATAATAATTGAAACTCTTTTGCCAGGCTCAGGTGTCAGCTTGCCTTTACGCCTGTCAGAGTATAATTTCCTCCACCGCTGTGTGAGCATTGCCAGTGAGCGATGATCTGTACAGTATATATTGCTGCACTCCCTCTTATGGTGTAATAAGCCCTATGGGTGAATCTACAGCTAACACATAGAACAGCCACCTGTGGTGTGGACAAAACTGGAAAACCTGCACATCTCTTCATGTACACTTTCAACAACTGCATTGATGTACAGAGCAGGTGTTGTTTTTTTGCACTTGCATCATTGTTCTTTTTGTCTTGAAATATAGAAGCTTCCATTGTCACCAGTGTGCGTTTGAAGGATGAAGAAGAGGAGGTAATTGGCTCGGTGTTAGCACAGAACAAAAATCCAATCAACAACAAGGAACGACGCACAATAAAAAATTTTTTGAGAAGTACACAGCAGCCTCTTGTGGAAACTGCAATAACATAACGGTGGAGTTTTGAGGTGGCATGTGAGAACATACACACTCACACAGAAGGCCCAAAGGAAGACTCATTTATACCTCGTGCCACTGTACACTCCACTGCATATTGTGTGTCACGGATATTGGATATAACTCTTTTGTTATTATTTTGTAAAGAATTATTTCTTTTGGAGTTGCTGGAATTCTGAGTGAAATCTATTCCACCAAACCCAAGGTAATCCCACAAAAGACATAAGTTGATGACAAGTACTGTATTTTTGGATGAGAGACATAGTTGTCATTTTTTGTCCCACAGTAACTCTTTTAACACATCTTTTAACACAACATCCATTACAGATTACATTTTTATAGTTTATATTTTTGCAGTTTAAATGCACTCTCCTGCTTTTAACATGTTACTTTGTGCACCATCCACATCAATTCTGCACTAATATCGACCCTTTTTCTGTTGGTAAACATTGTGATTTTTTTTGTGGATGGAGCTCAGGAGAAGCCAAAACAATTACCATGTTAACTGAATGGCTAACTGAATATCTACAGTCACTCATTTTCCAGGACCTTGAGTGTTACTTGAAAAAACTATAAAAATAAAAATAGGATCAAACTGACAAACCTGTACATGTTCACTCAATGGACAGACAATCTTTCTACAGTTATAGGGTTGGGCAAATATATCAGCAATTGGCTGAGTCTGGCACATGAATTAAGGATTTATTTCCATGAAATCATAGTTGGTGATTGTTATAACAGTGGAAAGACTGACAAAGACGGCTTTGGTGACTTTTATTTTGCTTCTGCCTGTTGCGTTGAAATGAAGGTTAGGTTGTGTTTTAACAAGTGTGTTTAAGATAAACTTTAATTCAGAGGGTTATCAGCTGTATTTTTCTGTTTAATAAGGAAAATAGGTGGGAGAACATTTCCTCTCTGACATTTCATGAGTTTGTTTTTACATTTCATTTGGTTATGCAGCCCTCTACTCTGAGGTGATCCGTGTCTGCCTCAGGTTTTTCCTTTGTATTTCCTCCAGCTACTGTGACATAATCATGACATTGGACTAAAAGGGTCTTTACTGTATATAGATGTATAAACAAACATATATGCTGTATAATCATCCACTTCATGTATATCCATTGATCTATTTGTCCTTGTGTGCATAACAGTCTGTTCTGCTCTTTATCTTTACCTCTTTAGCTTTGTTTTCCTTGTTCCTGGCTCTTATATCAAATTGATTATTTGCTTGTGTAAGTAAGAGCAATGATTGATCGAGCTGACTCTGATTCTAATTTTGTCTGTTGTTCAATTGTAGGATTTAATATATGTAAATGTAGTTTAGTACATATTTCCTTTTAAACCTATTTTTTATTCTTTCCAATGCAAGAATGATATGATGATCTACTTTCAAATGGAAATGAAAAAAAAAACCTTACACGCAGTGTACAGTTCAGACCTTGTAAAATCACCGCTTTCACTCAGATGCTCAAAACCACCTCCAGACAATTCCTGCATGGCCAAAGCGACAGAGAAAACAGCGACTTGCTGCGCAGTTTGTTGTCAGGGTGAGTGAGAGTGATATTAATGAGGCAGATTTCGCAGCTGTTCTGTCTCCTCTTCATTTTGACCTTCTTGACTTGCACCTATTATGCTGGCCCGTCTGCCTACAAAGTGGAGAAAGGGGGCGGGTGGATTGGGGGTAGTGAAACAGAAGCTGGAATGAACCATCCAGTCTCCCGGCTAGTCCCACCAAGGCAGAGCCATTTATCATCCACGCTCCCAGGCTGACCAAATCAAAGTGGTGGAGACCAAAAAAGGAATCATTAAAACTTTAGTGCTTTTCCCTGGGGGGGCATTCAAAGGCAACACCAGTGCTAAGCTACTCCTGAAAGACTGTGGGTCACTCCTATAAGACCCAGACCAGGTGTGGAATAGGGAATCTTTCATTATATAGCTTGGGGAGATCCTTCCTAGGTTAAATCTGGATCTGGTGGGACCCAGGATTTTGATATAATGGTGCTTACTTAGACAAATTTGCTTTTCTTCGAGTTTTAGCACCACTGAGGCAGAAACACAAACTTTTAGGCTTTGCTCTGCTAAACACCCAGTGCATTTGGTTTGATAGACACCAGTAAAGCATAAGCAAATTCAGGAAAAATATACATAATATACACATATATTCTTAACAAATATATAAATGCTTCACTTTTGTTTTTGCTTCCATTTTTCATGAGTTCAAGTAAAAAAAAGACTTCTTCTACGCACACAAAATGTTTATGTCTCACAAATTTGTTAAAATCTGTGTTAGTGAGTTAGGTTTTTGTTGTTTTTTTCCCCAGAAGGATGAAGTCATGACCCACCCTACTCTGCCTCTGACTGATTAGTACTCATTGCCTTTGCTGGTTGGGCTGGTTAGCTTCTGTCACGTGGAGTGATTGGTTGAGGTTAGGGTAAGAATAGCAGGGAAGCCAATCAGAGGCAGAGTAGGGCAGGTCATGACTTTGTCCTCCTGGGAAATAAAATGTGGCATCTTTATTATCACAGATTTGTGCAAATTTGTGAAACGAAATTCAGAGAAATAAACCTTTTCTGTGCATATAAGAAGTCTCGTCTATCTTTAGACCAACTATATTAATCAGTTAAACAAGATAAACAACAGTTTGCCCACCTCCGTATTTACCACTACATCCCTGGTAAATACTGTATTTTTCATGCATTGAATGTTCAGGTAATACGTGCTATGTGTTGCTCACTCATTACACGAATTAAGCTTGTCAAAAACTTGGAGATGCAACACTGAGTTGAGCCAAGCAATTAATGCCATATGGTATTTTGAGTGTTGGCTAAAAAGAGTCAGTAGTTATTGGCTAAACTTTAGAAAATTGCTTGTCTTTGGCCAATTGATTTTATGTTTTTGGCCACAAATCTTGATTGATCTGGGAATTATGGTCTCTGAGCTTTAGATTGCTTAAGGTATCATAGAAAAAAAAGGAGCTCAAGAAAATCTTATGAGAAGAAAAACATAGCAGGTATATTGAGTGCTGAACGTGTGCTCTTTGTAGTTCTTACCTGTGTGTCTGTCAACAGTGAAAAACTTTTCTCCATCCAGTACGCTGTACACCACTCTGGCACTGCTGCCGTATGTAGGGTCGTCAGCATCTGATGCAGTAACCTTCATAACCGACGTTCCTGTTGAAAAAATTAAAGAAAGACAACATAATGTCAAAACAGAATAAACACTTCTGAGCGAGGATGCCAGCGGGAAAACTTTAGAAACTTTAGTTGGAATTTAATTACGTTAGTGCATACTGTATACAGAAGGACAAATGTATGTGCATGTGTAAAACAATTCTATCTTTGTGAGGACCATAACTGTTTCACACTTGGGTGAGAGGACATTTGTAGGAAAGTAGGATATAACTGGCCAAGGGCAGTGTCTTTGGGGGACCAACAGGGGTCCTTGTGGGTTGTAGAGGGTCCAAAGCAAAAGGATGAATAGAATATTTAAACTTTCATCATATTTTTTGAAAGTTGGAACAAGGAAAAAAAACAGCAGTGTCAAGCAAGTCGGTCAGAAATCTACTTGCCCAAAGTCAATTTTTACTTGCCCCTATACAAATAGTTTAATATAAAAGCTGTTATTAAATAACAACAAAGAAACTAGTGGAACTAGTAACTGGTGATTTTGAAACGTACCACACTGTAGCAATCCATTTTGTGAGTACCTGACTTACATCAGTGTTCACATTTCATACAAGCACCAGCAAGGCCCCAGTAGTAGGTGTTGTCGGCGGCTTTCTTAACTGCCATCGGCTGTTGTTATGGTACGCCACTGACATTTTTCTGAAACTTGACATGCCATGGGTGCCATGGTCTCAAACTTGTGAAAAACTGCACAATGCATAGTTTGAGTTTTGCCTACATCTTGTAACGTCACCCTACTGAACTTCTGTTTTTGGGATAATTGAAATGCTTGCATGTGTTCAGCTCACTTTGTCCTTATCCACCGTCACTTTCTTGCAAGTGTCTGATTGGTGGTGCATTTGTACAACTCTCAACAGAGATCAAAAGGAAGGGAGATGGCTCACTTCCATCATCAGCTCAGCATGTTACTTGCCCTGAAAAGGGTTGGCCGTTGTGATTGATAGTAAATTATAGTGATCCAAGTTTGATCATTGATTGACTGTGAAAACTTTTTATCTCGCAACCTAAAAATAACAAAATTGCTCAGGAGGAATTCCATGGGATTTGTCCAAACTGGTTGCAAATGTGTCAGAAAGATGAGAATGAAAGATGAGCGAAATGATGAGAATCACAGGCAGAGGGCAGGCCCTGTACAGATACAGCAACCACCACACGCTTCTAAGTAATGACCGACACGGATTATGTTTCTGAATCTATACATTGTTTTTTATTTTTTTAGAAAAATGTTGCATATTGTGCCTTTAAGACTGAACTTCAAATGGAGGGTCTGTGGTATAACGTGCATCTATTGCTCTGCTCTTGACATGAGAAGTTTGGGGACCCCTGGGCTGGGGAATGCATCACATCAGCTTGGGGCACTCATAAGTATAGCAACAGTAATGCTTGTGTGAATTTATGTGCACACCTGCGTGTGTGTTCATGCGTATTTGTCTGTGATTATATTTGGGAGAGGCAGGTTAATGCATTTGGGTACCACTGCACCAGGTAGCTATTTCATCTCTATGCACGTAATTTTCCAAACAAATTTTTTGATGTTTCAAATTACCTTTTCACTACACACCGCTCAGAGTTGTTTGCCTCATCGGCACAGAAGTTGCGCTCAGAGATGAAAGGAAACATGGAGTCATAAAGTCAACATTATAGCTTCAAAGACTGTTAGAAGCTCAAGAAATCTACAACAAACAATTACTCGTGATTACCGGCACTTAGGCAGAGAATACAGTCATTTCCACTTGAAGACTTTAAATTTGTATTTGGGGAGCAACAGTGTTTAAGTCATTATTTCCCACTCAGTGTAGTATATTTGTCAACAGTGTGCATACACAAGCCTCTGGCAGCAAATACACTGGTGCATCTCCCCATTTAGTCACACATTTTAGTCAAAGCTCAGCCTAAAGCCTATAAAACTTTAAGGTTCCCCATTATTAGGTTAAGAAACAACAATATAAGTGCCTTTTAGCATATGAGCACTTTTTTTTCTTTCTATAAATAACTTCACATACAGGAAAAGGAAAATAAAAAGGGGCGATATTCCTGGGTGCCATAGGTCCTCAAGGACAAGGAGTCAGTCTTTGTCTCCATCCCTCTGGCCAGTGCTATGGGTAATTACTGACAGCTGGTGTTGTCCACCAAAGGTCATCGCTGTAGCCTTTCTCAGAGCCCTGTCATGCTACTGTCCAGCCACATAATGGCCGTATGCTAATGATGCTAATTAGCGGGAAGTGTCAGAGCACTGTTTGTTTCCTGTCATCCAAGGGAGCTCTTAAGGGGGAAAGAGGGAGGGAGAGGCTAGTGGATTATCATTAAAGCCACCCGGCTATTAAATCAGACAGTTCAGATCACTATCCTGGGGCTGTCACCTATAGCACTCTTTTGTTCTCCATATGTGTAGATGCAAGCTCGCTGGTTTGCATCCTAACATACTGGGGATGTCATGAGTCTCCAAATCCATGATTTCAATTTGACTTTCAATTCTTAGGTCATGATTTCATTTAATTTTCGATTTAAACTTTTTTTTTCCATTACTGATGTGTTTGCCGTTGTTAGATTATCAAGTGTGGGTCTGTAAAAATCAACTGATGATTGGTTTTATGCCCTGACAACTGTCATTCACATTTTTAAATTCTTCTTTAAAAAGATGTATATGGTTTAAGCTCCATATGGATGGAATGTTAAGGGAGAAATCTATATTATATTTACCGTAATTTATGTTTAAATAACTGTTTAATTTGCCCATTTCATTAATTAGAGTTCAAATCAATGCCAAATGTTTGCTGAATGATTAAGTATCTGTTTATGAGCCATAAGAAATCATTACTATCTTTCAGAGGGAGTCAATGTTTACAGTGGTTAAACTGAGCAATATGTTAATGGCGTTTGGCAGGTAGTGAGGCAGGCAGTCACTGAACTCCAACTCCAGAGTTTGTATTTTCAGAGCAGTGGGCTTTTGTTTTTCAGGATAACGGGCTGAGCTTTACATCAAGAGACAGTTATAAACAGCTAATCAACTTACAGTTAGGACTTGTCTTTGCTTGTTATTGTCAAATTACAATGTTGCACTCGTCTTTCACTCCTGCAATGTTCCTGCATCCTGATTGGGTTTTGAGTCCAGGGAGGAAGGAGGAACAACTCACTTCAACCATAAATCATATATTAGATAGGATTTTGACTTATTTAATATGCAGTCTATGGCTCCAAGTCACTAATTCTATTGCAGTACTGTACTCATATTTTATACACACAATGAATACATATTGTGTATTCTGTAATGATTAATCATTTATCAATTATTCCCTGTTAGGATTTAACTAATTAAAGATGAATTAGGAGACAATATATATTTTGTGTACCATTTCTCCAGAAAATTGCTGCCATTCATACGCGACTACAAATAGACACCCCATTTTATTATTCTGTTCATTTAAATTGTTTGTGCTTCAAGAATTAATGTTGCATATAACTGATACGCAGCTAGAATTGATTAAATAAGATTTAACTAAGAAAAAGACGTGTGTTTTGTATCTCATTATTTACTGTTGATGAACTGATTATTGATTGTTAATATGTTCAACCATCAGATCTCCAATATACTGTACGGCATCAAGTGTTATATAATGGCCGATAAGCTACGCTGCGTCATCTTTGAAATGTTGTTTTTTATCCAGCCACGTGTAAAAAGAGATTGATTGATGATTTTGATTATTGAAATTAAAAGAACATTTCAATCCAATGCAATTGCAATTCGATATTTAAATTGTGACACCCATATAACATATAGCATATGATGCAACGGCCTGTGGTCTATGATACGAGTGAAACAAATGAGGGTGCTATTTTGCAGCTTTTCTGAACTATGTGGCGAATGTGACAAATTAGCTCAATATCCTCAGAAACAATTGGTGTGAAACACAAAAATGGATGAATGGATCAGTGTTTCTCCAGTCTGTGCAACGCCAAAGAATCATGAATTCTGGAGCTGTCAACAATCTTGTGTGGTTTGTCAGTTAAATCCGGATATATTGAAGCTCCCAGTGGATTCAATGCAGTGCATATTAACTAGGATGGGATGAGCTTTTAATTCAAATTCTGAGTCGTATCATGCAGTCATTACCTCGTCCAAATATGCAAAAGTACACACCAGCCTGATCCTTAGAAGATCAAGATATGCTGCATCCCAGTTGGAGGATGAGTGAGATATCTTTCTTATCATATGGAAACATAAGGCTATATAGAAGTTGGGCATTTCCATTATTGGCAACAGGCAGGGGTCTGTTAATTCTGCCTACCTGGTTGGCCCTACTGCTGTGGGTCCAACAAAGCCATTTTCGTCCATGGGATTACTCCCTTATCTTAATTTTCCCCAGGTAACAATCAGTTTGAAGCTCAGCTGTTTCTGGGTACTGGCTGGCAGCAACGTCAGATGGCTTGGAAGAACTATATAAATGCAAATGCTTCTTTATTGTGTTTATATTAAAAAGAGAAGTGAAGCAGTGAGTTTGGCACTTGGGTTCTTATTAAAGCTCTGGCTTGCATCAGTGTTTTCAGTGGGAGAAGTCATTACTTACAGTATCTGTTGGCATGATTGGTGTCTCACTTAAGCAGATTCTACTGTTGATGGACTCGTGGGAATTCAATAAAAATTATTGACTTTCTCAGATTCGAATGTAATGCATATTGCAGTAATAGGAGAAGTATGTCTAATGGAGAGAAGCTCCAGATATTCATTAGCTGAAGTTGTTTTTCTCTCACCAACTTAAAACTTCAATCACAAATTGCTCTCAGATGAGACAGCATGCACTGTAGCAATAATAATTTTAATTACCAAAATATTCAGGTTTGTCTCCCTTTATTCCCCCTCATGGGCACATTTGTTTGGGCTGAGTTTGTTTGGTTTGGTTATACAACAAAACTTTCTACTTCATATTCTCCATGTACCCATGCAATAACACCACTAATGAAATTGAATGACACAGTCAATTATACCTTGTGTTATTACTTCAGTTTTTTCAAACTTAAACAGAAACTTAACATTTACAAATATTATTTTGCAAACACATAATGACTGGTGTGCTCAGCTTGCTGCATTACACTCTTAGAAATAAGGGTCCCAAAAGGGTTCTTCCTAAAGGGCTGAGGTTTTACCCAGAACCATTTGCTTCTGAAGAACGCTCTTTTGAAGAAAGGGTTCATCAGGGGTTCCATTAAAAAAAAAAAAAAAAAATCCAAAGAACCCATTTTGGAAGAGAAGTCAAGTGTTCTTTGTAGCACAATATAAAACGGTTCTCTCTAGAACTCCCTGGGTGGGTTGTAGATAAAACCCTCGGAATATAAAAGAGTTCTTGGTAGGACCCCATGGGTGGGTTCTAAATAGAACCCTTGGGATATCAAAAGATTCTCATACAACCTGGGTGTGTTCTTATCTAGTAGGTGAAACAATTATCGATAGAACTGCCATAGATGCTCCTGGGTGAAACCATTACATCATAGAAAGGTTCTCCTTCAGAACTAAGGGGTTCTAGGTGAAACCTTTCACAGATGGATATGTTAGGATCTAGGCAGAACTCTCTGAAAGGCTTCCAAGTGGAATTTTTATAAAAGGTTCAAAAATGGTTCGCTATGAGGACACTGGGACAAGCTGAAGAACTTTCTGTGGTTCTGGTTAGCACTTTCATTTCTAAGACTGTAGTGTAAAAGTGTGTATTTACTATAGTACACTGTTACATCACTGTCACGTGCAATAGAGTTGACACATTTCTGCCCACACCCAATCAGGTGAGGTAAAAAGTGTCAACCAGACAAGGTGAGTGAGTCGATACTTTGCAACTTGGTTCAGTAAATATTTAAACATCATGCAATCTCCTTAATTTTTGTCAGAAGTCTGAGAATCACGAGATCATGCTAGAATTCATCTTGCCAGGCTTCAAACTATCCATTTGTGTCTGCACCAGAGGTGGTGCAAGCCAATAGTGTCCTCAGAGGGATTAAAGGCAGATACGGGCGGGGTTTCAGGTCCATGGAAACGACTCATCTCGAACAAACAATGGCGGCTCCTGAAGAGGTTAGCGCAGATACTGTGATAACATCAGTTATATCAGAACTGAAGAGAATTTCTTCATTGAAAGAAGAGCAAAGAACACCATGCAGGTTTTTATAAATGGAAAAGATGTTTTTGCTCTTCTTCTGACCAGCTTCGGTTTTGGTTTGGTGAGTTGATCTGAATGGTTGAAGTTAGCCCATGTTCAACATGACAGATGGCTCATCCAATCACCTGCCAATGTTTTGTACACAGGTGCCTGCCCTTTTCCAAACAGTTCCTATGGATGGCTTCCCAGATGGTTTTGTGTAACAAACCATCTGGTGTGTCAGGTTAAGCCAGTTTGTGGCACAAATAAATATTTAGTCACCTCACTCTGGGCATATTCAGACAGAATCAGGCCTTGTGGCGAAAACGTCAGACATGTCATTCATTTGAATGGAGGTATCCCACTGAAGCACTGTGACCTGCAGCATAGAAGATGAAACAGAGAGAACTTGGAGAAATGCAACCCCATGTCACGCTGTGGTGGCCAGTTACTTAAGCCAGCAACAGACACTCTCTACAGTCAGCCTAAAATATTGCTGGTGGATTTCATGGACAATAATACTCACAGCTGTGTTCATTTATTTTGTGTACCCAGCTTTGATGTCTGGGTCTGACTTGCAGTTTATGTTGCAAAATAGCGATATAGAGATGCTTCATTTGGTTTGTGTGCATGGTTTCACAGAGAGAGTGCACAGCTGTGGTCAAACTAGAGACTGAATGAGAAGAGGGAGCACTGGTAGTGAGGAAGCCGGTGAATCAGAGTTAATAAACATTATTTATCATTTGTTTCACAGTGGTTATTGTTTTTAAAACAAATAAGCCTAATAAGCACACATAAACACCCACACACACCCCACGCCGCTAATGCTAATTGCTGATGCCTGATTCTGTCTGAATACAGCCTTCAGTGCCTCACAATTTATGTAGTTGATCTCACCATCAAAACAATATTAAAAGAGAAAAGTCAGCATTGTGCTAATGACCATATGCTAATTTCCAAATGCAACAACTGATTTTTTCTGTATAATAATGAGATAATGCGAAAACAAATTATAATCTCGCTGTTTCCCAAGCATTCACCAGAGCATTCATGAGCATAACACTGTTTAGCAATGTTTCTCCCAGTGACTTGCCTCAAAATGGAGGACTAGACAGGGTTACAACATCTCATTGCCATGCAACTATAATGAGGAAATTGTTTTGTTATTCATTTAATCCTCTAGCAGAGCAAAGTGCCTTGGACATAATTAGGGTTGAATGGCAGCTATTTATTTTACATTATTTACCATTTGTATTTAAAAGTTGATATTTATAATTCTATTATTATAGTGTGATAACTCGCAATAAAAATCCCACCAGGTACCTGAGTTTAACAGTTAATTAAATACAGTAAATAAACTCCATTTACAATGATGATTGTTAGCTTAGAAGCTATTCCTTTCAGTGTAATAGTATGTTTCTCAATGGAACACATGATAGCTCTGGCAATACTCTAACATTGTCATGGTGGGAAGAACATGAAGGAAGGAAGAGTCATTCCAAAATAATTACATAGTAGTACAGTCTGTGTTGCAAATGACATTTAAGCAGTGTACAATCCCCTTTAAAGGATAATGTAAATAATATTCAGATGAAACCTAACTCTGGGGCCATCTGTGGTGAAATGGAGTAAGGAGTAGGGTTGTTTTTGGGGCGTGGATTCGGTGGAGGGTGGGCGACGATGGCTATATAGTTAGATTTATGCATGAGTTTGGTTTAATGGTATCAACACAGGCTGTCGGAATAGCTTCCCACACCATTTCAGCACTCTGGGAGAGATGGTTCAATTACTGTGAAGGGAGCTGGAGGAGTGCGCCACGTGTGAGACACTAGACTGACAGCTATTTAAGAGGCAGCCTCGTAAAAGAGATTTGTGCCTATCTCAGCTGGTGCCGTACTGGTGCGAGCTTCAGTGGAGGGGTCTAACGGCTGCAGCACTGAGCCTCTTTCTCGCTCCGTCCCGCCTTAATCTGCAGGACTGAGTGCTCCCCGCCCGCATTATGGATCATTTAGTAAAGCCATAAAAGCTGAGGTGTTTTCACATGAAAAGTTATTTCTTCACTACTTCTACTGTGATTCATTCCTCTCTCATCCACATAAATGCCCCAGGAGAGAGAGGTGGGGAGAGAATGGAGGGTGAGAGAGAATGAAGTATAAGGAGAAGAAAAATCTGCCATGTCATAAAAGCCAATGGCCTGCTTACATTGATCCTCTACGAGATCTCTACAAGGATTTAGGAATATTTTATCTCCCCCTGACAGAGATCATAAATCTAATCTTTGTTAGCCTTTGAATTTGTGTCTTTGAATAGACTGGATCATTATTTGTTTTGTGGACAACACTGTGGTTAAATCTTAACTTTTCATATTTTAAGCATTTTTTTCTAGATAAACAATGTCAAAAAGCTGTCATCTGTCAATCTGAGTGTACAAACATTAAATTACAGAAACTTTTCTGTTTAAAAACCTTTCTATACTTTTAAAAAACTTTGGCTAAATACATAAATTTGACTACCCCCCTGTTTCTGTAGGGCAGGGGCCTCATTTATAAAAATGCTCTTAGATTTATGGTGCATTCCAATTGAACTGGGAAGTCAGAAATTCTGACCTCCCAGTTCAGCTTGGAAATTTCAACTGGAATGCCCCCTGAAGTCAGATTTCCAACTCAGAAAGTCGGAGGACCCTCACAAATCCTGACCCTGAAATCCAAGATGGTTGCTCCACACATCAGCGGTTATGAAAGCTGTCATAATATACTGTTTATTACCACTTCTGTCTTTTGTGCCTCATTAAATCAGTTGTACACACAATACTGTCCAACTTATATTATGAGGACATGTTGGTGCAGTGTTTATATGCACAAAATAACATGCAATGTACTGTTATCAATCAAACAAAGGTTTTCATGGAGGGCTTTATCTTTGTTTTCCAACTTGTTCTCTTCCCACCTTGTCACATACAGACAATTTGTCACTGCCCCTGGGCGTCTGATACTGAGGCAAAAGGTGATTAATGCTGTGAAAAGATTGCGGTTTGGTTAGGCTAGGAAGAAAAACCACTTGTTAGGTCCATGAAGATAGACCATGGTTGGGGTTACCATAACAACACTACATTAGGTACATCACGTGAGGTCTCTGAAGCGACTCATAAAATGGAAGTCACATGATGAAAGTGTCACGGGGTATTTTGGTTTCACATGGGACACAAACCCCGGTCTCTTGGGTGAAAGTCCTGTGCTGAGCCATCCATCCACCCTGCCTGCACCATGTGTAGACTTTTTCCCATCTAATACTACATCAACAACCCGGGGCGTCTTATACAGCCACAGATGGGTTTACATTGAATTTACTTGAAAAGCCTGGTGTGTCAGTTTCAGCCGTGAACGGGTACACACCGCAGCGCTGATGGGTGTTGACAATTTGTCAGTATCTGACAGGTTGGGAGTGAGACCAGGCTGAGAACACAGTCAACTCGAGAGTCATGTCATTTCCAACTCTGACTTCCGACATACGAGGCAAATGGAACACAGCACTACACTTGAACTTAGTCTTGAGATACTTTTCGACAGTGCTTACGTTTGATTTGTCAAAGATACTGAGCATAAAAAACCTTGTTTATGCAGGTTCTAAGTAACCCATTTGTAACTTACACACGTGGGATCAAAACATTTTAGTCAGGGATAGCCATGAACCAGAAGAGAAAATCAAACTTTTTGGAAGACAATATCATCAATTGTAGAGGAGACTGAAGCCAAGCAACATGTATTATACAGCGGCCTAAATAGTGGGTTGACAAACAAGCCAAGCATGTAATTCCTATGACATTTTTCATAACCTAATGCACAAGCTTGGGTGCATATTCGTCTGAAACTGCAATACCCCTGCATAACCAGCAAGAAAATCACTTACACCAAGTCTATAATTTGCTTAGAGAGAAGATCATTTCCTCGTCAAAGTAAGTGCGTGTTTTTCTACATCAGTCATACCTAAGACCTTTTCAAAATTTTTGCTGTAGACACAGCGTATTCCTCGCACTGAAACTGAAGACAGTGTCCATGCTTCTCTGCTTGATTGCATCTCTTCAATAATGAAAAAGTGAGAGCGGTAATCAATTTCACAATTGCAAATTTATATCGTGCTGCTGTTGTCATACACATCTTCCATGCCTCCTCCTACACTGAATCACACGCTCTCTTTCCCTCTCCGTCTCCCCTCCCTAACGTACACACTGATTCATACACATGACCACACACACAGATCAGCCAAAATCAATTATGTCAAGCCTCGTGGTTGAGCACATAATGGTGGATGTTACTGGTCATATACATAAAGGTGGTTGGCAGAGAATATTGATTGCAAGTTGCTCCTGCCTTGTCGCATTGCTCTCTCCTGTGATCCTGCTGCTCCAAATGTCTCATCTTCTGTTAGCATGACAGGCCCCGGCTGTCCTAATGGTGACTGCAGCAATTTGCAGCCTCCTGGGCAACCACTCTGGACCACAGCAATGGGAAGGGTGATTATTACTTTAATCCCCTTGTGGAGTTCTCACATTACATACAAAAGGAGTGGGGAATTTATCTCTCCCGCTGACTATACTGAGGGCAAGAACATGAAAGGAGGACACACAGAGAGAGATAAAGGTCAAAAGAAAGAGAATCAAAGGAAATAAACGTGTGTTTCTTGTTTTGAATGATTTGTCCACAAATGAATCCCTACTTAAGTGTTATTATTTTTTTGTTGTTGTATTACAACTTTATCATTACAAAGGCCTCTTAGTTCTTGGTTCAAACGTATGATTCCTGCGTGTCTACAGGTCCCTTGCCAAAGCAATATCAAAGATACTCTATGTAAGAAGATAACACATTACAAGCTGTGCCAGTGGTGTACGCTTTCTGTCTCCTAAGTGGTCAGAAGTGTTGTTAACGTCATGTGGATGAATGAAAGTAGATGCAAAACACTTGTTAGTTCCTTATTTTGCCGTTTGTGTTTATCTGATAGCTGAATATGGTAAATATTATTCTTAAAGAGCATATGTTTCCAGATCTTGCAAGTGTGTTGCTGAAACAGAGATTTGTCTGTCTGAAAAATGACATTTTAGGGTCAGAATGTGCAGAAGATATGTGGCTTGTAAAATATTTTCTGTATCTATTTTGGTGACTATAGGTAGGTAAAGTATTGGTCATGTGGTCAAGATCACTTCTCCCATTGATTTTAATAGACCAAGGAGCTGCTGCTAGTCTCCTAAAGAAGCAGAGCAGTGGCCAGCCACACTTAAAACAGATTGAGACTGAGGAACTGATGGTCTCTGGCAGTATTAGGAAGTCATTTTGGATGTCATGAAAAAATTTGAAAAATATTGGTCAAAATGAAAATTTACACAATTAGCCTGCTAAAAGAGAAGTTTTTACTCCTTATTCTGCCTAGTGCTATTATATGTGCCAATCACTACAAAAGCCCATTCTCATTCCCTTGTATGAAAAACTATAACACTGTGGGAACCTCTCTAGCATAATTTCTGGAGGCGCCCCACTAGCATTATATTTTAATGTGCCGTCAAAGTCTGGCAAAGTAAAATAAAGAGTGAGAAAGTCTGTGTATGTAGGAAGTGGGGTGGATGGTTGGGTCAAACAAACACAAGACTTTCACAAAGGAAAGTGATGCTTTTGTCCCATGTGCAACCAAAAGTAAACATATCCAACAAAACATATGCAACTACACATATGTAACTAACATACTTGTTTTAACACAAACCAGTATGTTTTCCTAAACCTAAACAGGTAATTTGTTGCCTAAACCTAACCAAGCAGTGTCAACCTGTTCTCATCCTGACTTGTCAGCTATTGATGTTTTGTCACCGCCCCTCGGCATCATAACTGATGCACAAGGTACCCTTTAGTGGCTGTGTGCATCCAGAGAGCCTTTTTAACATGTGGTTAATGGTGTGAAACATTGCAATTTGGGGAGGTTTAGGCATAAAAAACACTTGGGTAGGTTTAGGAAAAGATCATGTTTGGGCTTACAATAACCATGTAAGTGACATGAGGCTTGTTAAGTCATGTACTTTATAACTTCAAGTCACGTGATAGTTTAACATAAGGCACAGACCCTGATCTCCTTGGTCAAAATCCTGTCTTTCAACGGCAAAAGCCTTTTGCATCCCATACAGCTGTGGATGGGTTTACATTGAAGACACACATATTGATGTGCCGAGTTGTGCGTGACGATATGTTGGGAAGGAGAATGGGCTGGTAGTTTGTGCGCTTAAACCTATAACCAAGTAGTTTTTGTGCAAATTTGATGCTAGAGAGGTACCTACAGCATCACAGTTTTGTAGTGTAGAGCCAAGCAGCCGTATTTGATGAGATGGGAGTAAAAAAAAGTGCTGACCACAAACACCCTTCAGTGCCAGTTATTCTGTATATTTTGTGTGCAAGTCTAACATCAATGTTATGCTATTGTACACCATGATGGATAAGGCAATGACCTTCACAAATACAAAAAGTACATTCCACAAGGCTTCTTGTATGGTGCTCTGTGTGCTTTCAGTCTTGTCAATCTGTATGCCACACTTGAGGCGTTTTATGAAGCACCTGTCTACTAGATATCTTTTGTTGTAGCATATCTGCACACATACAGATACTGCAGATACTGTGCTGTAGTCATTATATCCTCAAATAAAAGGTGCCTGATACTTGAAATCAATGCAATTTCCATTAAAATAAACATTTGGTCCAAAGACAAGCTGCTACGTAAATTATAATGATACGTAAAACTGTACATGGTGTTTGGCATTCAGCGAGATAACATGTCTTAAGGTATGGAGACAGGCAAGAAAGCTTCAGACTGACATTTGTTTAGCAGATAAAAGTGCAGGACATGTCTCAAAACGTATCTCTGTTGTGTCTGTTGATTCAAAATAGGATAAATGTCAGTTCAAGGCTACCATGGGTGCTACTTTGAACTGTTGTTCTTTGTGTTTGGCAATTCTACACTGCATCAGCTTGTGCCATTAGTAGATAATAGCTGAGGATAGTGGTCAGCTTAATGTCTGTTATCAGACTGCTATTTGCCTGCCTGTTGTTCTTTGGACACTGTGCACTGACTTGTCAGTCAGTGTTACCTGAGGTTAGAGGCTACAGCACAGACGTCGCGTCTCGCCACATCTCTGCCACTCAGAGGTCCTGAGGTCCTCTCTAATGGAACCACATCAATCACAGGATTAGATCCGTGGAAACTTCTCACCCAGTTGTGATTCCAGCATCAAGAGCTGCCTCTCGCAGCCACATTTCCACCCAACTCCCTTGTTGTCACAAAACCTTTGAATGGTAGGAAAGGATGTCTGCTTTGGTGACTAAATGGTTTCAATGGTGCTATTTATTCAGTCAGCTCGCATAAAGACTGAAAAAAAGAAAAAAACAGATTGGTGGATGTCTTAGTATGCATGTTGTAACACGGTGTAATACCGATTTCAAATTGGAAAAGGCCTGTCTTTATTACTTCAATATTAGCTGGGCGTGTGGAGCATGAGCATTAGCTTGGGGTGCCACTATGTCACTGCCAATAATGTCTCTGCAGCATGTGTGCTACATATTGTTTCTAAGCTCAGTCTCTCCGATGCTTGACTGTTGACGATGCCGTACTATACAACTATGTACTATTGTGGGTAGTATAACAGTTTGACATTACTTTAGCCTCTGGGTTTTTTAAAAGTTTTTAGGCCTAGCTCAAAGCTACATCAATATTTAAGCACTCACTATGGCTGGAGAAAACCAAAGGGAAAAGAGATGGAGTGAACTCAAATATTCATGACCAGGCTTTCTAAAATATAAACATTAGCCTGACAAGTCATCATATGTCAGGCACCTGGTAAACATTATGGGATAGTTAAATTCAGAGCCCAAACTCGTATGATCACATTGATTAGTGTGATGAGACAAACAGTGCCTGAGGCAACATTAAGATCTGAGAGAAATATTTACCCATCTCTGTTTAATTCTATACTTATTTATCATAGCGCCTCAATAGGAATGGCCATTACATTTATTCAAATATATACACACACAAGCACAAAATATGCCATTCCATCTGTCTCTAAGGAAACAAGACATTTACAATACATATTATCATTACACAACAATTGTATTATTTTCACCTAGTTTCTTTTGCAAACTTGATAGCACAATTTTAAAGACAAATCCCACCTGTCTCAATCACTTCTCAAGCATCTGTAAGCTTTGCTGCAAACAGAAAATTCAGGCCGAATATTACTTTGGGAAAAGCTGCACTAAGAGGAAAAATAATCCCATACTTGATAAACAAAGATACACAAGGAACGGAACGCTAAACAACAAAATTATCTTATGAATAAGAAAATCCAAATCCTACAAGGCCTAACGTTCCCAGATCTGAATGTTTTAAATAGTAACAAATCTGAAAAATACATGGAATCTTGTAAGAGGAGAAAAATGTAAGTTTTTGCGGGAAAAAAAAATGCAAAAATCATCAGGGAAACCCACATCGTCCCATCAGGAAATAAATAATGATTTCTAGAAGTTCTAATACAACTTATAGTGAAGAAAACACAGTCCAAATTATAAAGACATCAGCTCTATTTATCTGCTGAGTCTCAACAAAGACCAAGGGCCCTATCTTGCACTGATCTGATCAAAAGTGCAATTGGAAAGCGTGAGGTGCAGTGGATTTAATTTATTCAAGTGTGTCTAAATCCACTTTTGTTGTCTTGTGCCAGGGGCGCAGGGGTAGCCTGTCCTGTCCTGCCTCTGGCGTCATCAGCGCACAGTGGGATACACCTATAGCTGCACCCAAGTAACTTGATTAATTCACGGGCAAGTTTAGACCGAGCATGCAATAAACCAATCAGAAAGCTGGCTCTCATCACCTTTAAGAAGCAGGTGGGCCAGGAGTGGAGTGGAGGTAGATTTACTAGGCGGAAACAAAGAGAAAAGATTTTTAAAGCGAGGAGACAGATCTCCTGGTTTGAGAGGTTAGAGCAGTATATGGAGACGGCAGGAGGTCTCCAAAGCAACTTTATGTGTAAATAATTTATTTTACATGAACACTTTCAAAACTATTACAATACTTGAACCATAAATGTCACGATTTGTATGTCAGATATGTAACTGGTTAGTTTTACACTAAAGCACATTGAAATTATATTTTCTAATTCATTATTATCATCATCATTACGCAGCTCCACCAGTTGAAGCTCCTGAAGAAGGAGCTGGTGGGCAGGAGCAGGGGAGATGAGCGAGGAGCGGGAAGAGGAGAGACTCGCTTTGAAGCTGCACCTCAACCCGCTTGAACACCCACCTGAATCCATCACATGAATTCTCAACCAAATAACTACCACAAAGCCAGGACCTGATGGTTTCCCACTGACTTCTACAAACATACACTATCTCGACTCTTGTAGCTCTGCATTTTGATGGCATGTATAATTTTCAAAATAAAACAGAACTCTACTTAAATCCCCTGGCACTGTATATATAGACACAATCTCTTGAAGCTCTACAAAGATCTTGCCCTGCCATCTATTTTCCTTTCCCTTTTACTGACATAAATGACGTAGGCATATACATTGTCCACACAACCTTGCATGTGACATCAGCCTTTATGCAGATGATATGTTGCTCTTTCTACAAACCCTATCCAAGATACCACCAGGCTGAGCTCCTCAGACCATGCTTAATCCATAAAATGACCTGTTCTCCCCCTATACAAACTCTGTCATTGCATGAGTCATATACCATACTTCAAATTGCCTGCAGTGCCTACAATAACACTTTTTTTTTGTACACAGACACACAAAATTAAACACATAATTGTTCTCCTACCAGCAACACCCTCATTTATATCTCAGAGAGAGAGTTAGATAACTCTCCACTCTCACCAGGGCAAATGGTTATACTGGCTTCATCCAAAGGTACAAATACATCTACCAGCACTTTAAAGCTCACTAATTAACACAACATCTTGTTTGTTTAATCCATTAAAAAGGGCAATGTAAAATGATGTTGTAGTTTCAAGTATTAGCTGGGTTTTTTTTTTTTTGTTTTTTTTTTGTTTTTTTTCCCAAAAATAAAAGAATTCTAGTCAAAAAATGAGGAGAAACTGCAATAATACGCACACAGAGAGAGAAGGAGCAGAATAACAGAACCTAGGTCCGGGTGCATCCATGGCCTAGCCACCTAAGCTGTGCTAGGGGATGGAGAATTTGGAGGAGAGGTGATAATTTGAAGGAGTTCAATTTGGATGTTTTTGGGTAGTATTAAAGCCAAGATTGAGCGTGTGTGGTGTAGAATGTGCTCTCGCATGAGCGGAGCTATTCTCCATAGAAATTAGTTTGGTCAGTGACTTCCTGAGGTCTCCATTGGTTGCTTAGACACCTAATGATGTGAAGATTCCAGGAAATCACTGCTTTGATCAAGAAATGATTCAAGCCACTAAGTCTCTGTAAAACACACTGTTTCACTGTTTAGGTCTTTGTACAACTTCAACAAATGAGATATAGTGTGTTATTTAATGAGCTTTGAGGTGCTGGTAGGCAGGATTCTTTTAATTGTTGGACATAGCCAGGCTAGCTGTTCTTCCCCATTTAGAGGCTTTATGCCAAGCTTAAGACTATGCTAAGCTCTGTCAGTCTCCCAAAATGTCAAACTATTTCCTTAAAAATATGTATCACATATATCCCTGTAACTCTCCATATATATTTTTTGTACCTACTTTCAGTTGTTTTTATGTTATCTTATAAAAAAGGTTGACATTATCTACCACTTTGTATGTTAATAAATTGTGTGACTGTAAGTGGTCTCAGTGGATGTCACTGATATTTTTAGAATGACAGGGGTCTTTTTGCCAAAGATGAAATTGAGGTCCTTTGAAATGGAAGGATGAAATGGAGAGACCTGTAACCCCAGCATTACCTTGTAAATGGACATGGAGGCAACATTAGCTTTTAACATCACAGGTGATTAACATTAAGGATTGGTCCATTTTTTATTCAGAAAATACAGGGGATGATGAGCCACAAAGAGAAAGATGACCTATTTGAATGTAGATGAGCCTCCATTAATCAAGCCTAGTTTTGGCTTTTCAGAATGTAATACATCTTTATCTTCTTTAAGCCAGAAAACAACACTACTAATGCTAGGCAACTAAAACTGCTTTAAGAAAGAAAAAACTGTCCTGATTTCTGTCCACATATAAGGTATGCACACATATTCATGCAGTGCATAGGCATACAAAGTTTACAGTTCAGTTCACCTATGGAATACTTTGAAACAAAAGTTGTTTGAAACAAAAGTTGAAGTCAGCTCAAGGGCATGCAGCCATACCAAAGCTTACTGAGTTTGAACAGGTCAGATATTTAGTCCAACCCACTCTTTGAGCCATCAATCTGCTGCGGTGAAAAACATAATTACATTTTTTTATGTACACAATGCGTGATGTTATGGTCCTGCATTACTATAAAAATGAAAAACCGTTCAGTGTGTGACACTGTGCAGCATGCCTGCTGAATGGGGTTCAATATTTTGAAAAGGGTAAGTACTCCTGTCACAGGCTTATAGTGGTGAGCAATTACTGTTGTTTGACTTCGGTTTTAAAAGATAAGAGTTCAAGACTGCTGATCCTTGTGCATCTGTCATATAGAGATGCAGGAAAAAAGACAAGGAAGCAATGAATTAGCAGCCACCAAATGGAGGAAAGTAAACAAAAGGCAGATGGAGGATTCATTGCTGCAGTACGTAAAATGTACGCAATGTATCTTCTCACATAGATGCATTTATTTCTTTGTCAAGACCTTCATTTTCTTGTAGACTGATGCGTAGGAGTAAATATCCATCTTCATACATCCTACATCCATCATACATCCATCTTCTTCTTCTTCTCTTTCTTTGACCAGACAACAGCCATACCCATCATTTCCTCAACCTGCTGATCATGGGTGAACTGGGAGTGAGGCAGTGAGACACCATGAACAGGTGGCCAGTCAATCAAAGAGAGAATATGCAAACACCAGAATATATTTGCAAAAGGCTCCAGTTGGCCTTGGTCAAGTTTGAACCTAGATCTTTCTTGCTGTGGTGCCAAAAACATGTCCTGCTAGTTAGTGTAGTTCCATCACAGTACATTGTTGAAGTAGCTTTGGTAGTTACAACTGACATAACTAAAGATGGATGCCACATCTCCACTTCCTCCCACAGTACAAAAATGAAGCATAAATATTTTAGATACAAGCACTGCCATCTTGCACTAGTGACTTGTAGTGATTTGGAGCCAGAGTCTGTGCCATAGTGATCAGGGTTCGACCTGTGCTTTTGAGTTTCTGGCCATGCAGCCAGCCGCCTCAATCGCAACCAGGACCCAGTTGTCAATCATAATGTGACCCCCTTTTTATGGCATGAAATAACTAATTAAAACTAAACTGATCAGAAAAAATTAGCCCTTGAACATACATTAGTGTGATAAAAACCACCTAAAATGACAGAAACTATCTTTGTTTTATTTTGGGCTATGTCCTATCTATTGAAGTAAAGGGGGTGGGATTTATGACCTATACTGCAGCCAGCCACCAGGGGGCAAGCACAATGTTTTGGCTTCATTTTCGATGAGCTCTCATGTTGTCAATGGAAGTTACACACCAATCTCAAGAAAGAAAGTTCTGATATCAAATAAATTAAATCATTCAACCATTCTTGGTTAAAGGTGCTAAATACAACACTCAGCCTCATTAGATGTCAGCTAACAACTATCAGCTTTGTAAAATATAGTGGAGTAATGGCTTCCTGAGCAGAGAATGAAGTCACACTCCCTGTACATATTTTGCTATCTAGTTTTCTCTATTAAGCAGAGCCAGCCACATGTGCATGTGCACGTGCATGTTGTGTGAGTCCCTCACTGTCTGCTCCACGCCTGATTTCAACATGGCAGCCCGGTGAGCAGCTTTATCATATTACAACTAAACAGTACACTAAAATATGTTTCTGAGAACATTTTAAGCAAGATATACATGATGCAGTGACAGAATATTGAGCCATCTTTTATCACTACTTTAGTGAATAAATGAAACATGCATTTGTTTTGATCTGAGATGCTGGTGTTCTACTGCGACCTCTAGAGTAAATGTCTTATATACAGAACCTTTAAGTCCTTTTTTTGAAGCGCATATATGTTTGTCTTCTATTTGCACAGCTTTCCTTACTAAAAATATTACTTCCTGTTGGTGTTGATAAGTGAGCCAGGAAACTGTCATTTGTCAGTGATGCTCTTTACCTCTAGGCCACACTGTTGTTTCAGTTTGCTTAAACTAAACTGCATTTTAGAGTTTATATCTGAATAGTGCATGAATTGAATTCTATCTGTTTATCTGTAATTAATACAAATAATCCCTGAGAAACCTCTTCTAGTCAGTTACTTTTTGGCTGTGTTCAGTCCAGGATGTCCTCTACCAAGACACTGCGTTAAATCAATTTTTCACAGTGTTTATCATCACGAGTCAGAGGACACAGCCAGCATTCTGCAGAGCGACTCCATCCATGTTCCCACGTCTGTCCCAACATAAAGACATGCACGCTTCTCAAAGCAACATTCAATCACCCATGCACTGCAAATTTGATTTAAGACTTCAATTTCATTAGCTGCACATTTTCCAGAGGACAACACAGAGCTCAGGAGCCCTCACACTTCATCATCATCTTTGCCACTCCTGTTTCATTCGCCCTCTCTTCTCCTTTTTAGAGTTAGCCAACCCTGAAAAACAAACACGCTATGTACACAAGTGTTATTTTTGGTAGCAGATGCTAAGTAGACAGACAGACAGACAGACAGAGCACAAACAGGGAGGGGTAAAGGCTGTAAAGCTATGACAAAGACGAGCACTGGGAGACATGACAGGATTGATAAGTAAAATGAATATGCCTCAGGCAGCGGACTACTGATTACTTTCTTACTATTATGGCCTCACGTTTTCCGAGGCGGTTTGCTGTATGGTTGGCCGTAAAACAGCACAGTGAGCATATCACTGGTGTGGCTAATGCCTGCAACCTGCTTCCACCACCGCATAAAATGCAACACTGCTTCAGATCACAGGAGCTGTGTCCGAATTACATAGAAAGTACCGGTTCAAAGCAGGTTTAGATTATATAGTGCATCCACATACAGTAGGTATAGGGACAAAATCAAGTATGCTTAAATTGCCTTAATTTTAGTGGTGTCAGCGGACACTATTATCCAACAATGCAGTGCACTTCAGAAATAGAGGAGCAACTCACAGCTGGAACAAATTAAACAAATTGTGGATGGCGTTGAGACCGCTCAAAGGACATATTGCAAAAGTAAACAAACAAACCAACATTAGGCCTAAATCTTTGGAGAAACATTTTGTTCTGTAAAACAAACAAAGCATTAGTCTTTCTCTCAATACTTCCTGACTCTCTTTTTCTGTCTATAGCACTGAGTCCCAAGCCCATTTGTTGTAATGATGTCAATCTTTCAAAACATGTTGCAAAAATAAAGTTTGATTTTCAAAGTAATTTCCAAAAACAGCTGGGCTTTGCAGCTTTTTAGCGAAGGCTATTCAAACAGGAGTAAATATTACATTTGTTGTGGATTATTTTTAGTTGTGGTTTCATAACACATTTGGTGCTGTAGTGAGTATTCACAGCAGCAGGACAGTGTATACACAGTGTGAACACGGTTCCGGTTGTCTTCTCACAGACTCTGGGTGGAAATGGGAACAACTTGTGTGTTGCTGTAAAATGGGCATACAAAACAAAGAACACATACTTGTGTGTGAAAAATAAGAACATCCCTTTTACTGAACTGAGTTCCGTCTTTGTGCATACAGATGAGTGTTTTAGTTATGTTACACCCTTTCCTTGAAACATTGGAGCACTAGCAGGTTTTTATAGACTGAATGATAATTTTCTATTTGGTTTATTGTCTCCAGCAGGCCTTTAAAAACCTTTTTTATACCTCCACAAAGTCAACAGCTGAGTCCAGAGGGAGTATGTTTTTGGGTCATCCCATTCTTGTGATATCTACGATTGTGCGATATGTCACGCCTTGAGGATTTTTTTTCAAACTCAAACTCAAACAAATGACCACTTGGACTCAAGGATAAACTGATTAGATTTTGGTGGTCAAAGGTCAAAGGCCAGTGTGACTTCACGTTCATCCCACTCTTGTGAATGTGATACCTCAAGAACGCCTTAAGGGAATTTATTCTCAATTGGTGCAAATGTCCATTTGAACTTAAGGAGGAACTGCATTTGATTTTAGTGGTCAAAGGTCACAGTGGCCTCACAAAATGTGTTTTTGGTAATAACATAATAATAACTCAAGAATTCGTACAAAATTTCACACAAATGTATAATAGGACACAGTGCTGGATTTACATGTAACTAGTTTCATCAAATTACAAAACAAATGTAACTGTAATCTGTTACAATATGCAGTTAAAATGTTGATGATTACAACAGGGTTACATCCAAATATTTTTTTTTTTTGGGTTGCATAGCGGAGATCTGCACTCTACTGAGTTCACTATTCCAGTAGTTGCATATATGAATGTTTTGGAGATGGTGTGGGCTCAAGTGTTTTATTTGTTTCTGTCAAGAAAATAACTATGTGGAATTAAACATGTGCTCTGTGCCCATGTTCATCATAATTAAGGAAACATGTCATCCAGTGTTATTCATGTATTTGTAACAGGTTGTGGACAACAATAGAGGTCTATGGCAAAGAGAATAAAGTTGCGCTTGATAGTAGGATCAGTTGTTTTTGGTTTGGGATTTGAAAAAAAAATAAAATGGAAGGCCTTATCCTTTGATAATAAATTAAACTTGAAGACAAGTGATATTCTCCAGCTTTTTGAGCTGTGCTTCAAACACGCAGTGGGAGGGCAAGGCGCTGCAAAAGCCCACAAGCTGGTGAGTGACATGTGGCAGTCACGCTTTTCTGTCCAGCACCTTTTTTTTTTTCACTCCCTTCAGATATTGTCACTGTGCTTGTGACCTTATCACTGACATGCCAGAAAAATACTGCTGGCCTTAGCTGATGTTCAACAGGAGAACAGCAGAAAGAAAAGAAACAGGGACAGGGCCAGGAGAATGCTTGACTAAGCAGTAGCTGTTACCTCATTAGGGCTGGTGCTCCACAACGATGTTTAAAACATGAACCGCACACTCATTTAGTGCGTAATTTGACTGAGGTGCGACAGGGTCGAACAAGGGGGAGCAGCCAAAGTGGAGGGGTCGTGATCATTAAGATACCATTAACTAACATCAACTAAGCATGGCATCTATGACGCCAATTCTCTCCCTCTTGACTGGATAGGAGCTCTCTTGCCTCCCAAGGTTTTGCATCTTTCTTTAAAAAAGCATTATTTCTCGTCTCTTTATCTCTCTCCTGCTTTTTGCTACCTTTCAATTTCTCTGTCCCTCAAGCACACACACCACACACACACAAGAGTTCAGTTTTTAGAGAGCACGGTAGGCAGAAATGCCCATGGTTTGGATCATGCTGAGGAAGCAGGAATTAATTCCAATCAGGCTTGAACAGGGAAGAGCCATTCCATTTTGCACCACTCCTGGAGTCACTCAAACAAGAAGCACCCCCACCTCTAGCACATATGCATGAACACAGACACACACACACATTCAGTGTTACACACATTTCGAGCACACATGCTATTGTGATATCGCTTGGCAGCCAAACAGAATTTTGTTTATTACACATCAGCTGTGTCGTTGACATTAATACCATGCTAATGAAGCCCTTGGCACCCTCATTCACCTGTCTTTTCCATTTCGCCTAGAATTTTAAGCATCCGTAGGGGTGCCACTAATGCTGTTGCTCACAATACAAACATGTTTGTCAAGATTAAAAAGCATTGTGGTTTCAGTGTCAAAAGCTTCCATGACAATGTGGTGTACCCACACCATTATCTACTCTTCTAAAGCACCTCTCCTCTTTTCCCCGTATTCCCCTTTTCATCATTTGCCTCATAACAGTGTGTCAGAACACAGCCACAAAGCTCATCTGAGAGTAATATAATTCATCTCTCCTTTCTTTATATCCCTGTACCATCTCCTAACTGCAGGTCAGAGCTCTGGTGCAGTCCGTGTGGGGATCTTCCTCAAATGTCCATGTCACCAGTCTACATCCTTCTCATCCACAGTGAATTCCCTGGCTCCACATCTATTTTCATCTAATCTCCTGTCTGCTTTTTCCTATTTCCATCTCCACAATGGGGGAGAATTTTAGCATATTGCTCTTCTTGGCACTTTCTGGCCTCCCCTGAGCTCAGGACAAAGCATTATGTTACAGGCCCTACTTATGCATCATGAAAATAGCTGTAATATAACTGGTACTCTGTACTGTGCACCTCTGGGCCATCGTGAGCTCAAAGCTCGAAAAAGCCATCCAGATGGCCCCTGTCTGACTGCACTGCATGTTTCTCGCCTTACCTATGGGTGACAGCTCCGCCACGCTGCCAATATACGGACCCTCCAAGAACTTGGGCTCGCTGTCGTTGATGTCCTGGACCTTGATGACAAACTCTGACTCTGGTTCCAGAGGGTCATTGGAGAGACGGTCCCGGGCCTGAGCCCTGAGTGTGTAAAAGGCCTTCTCTTCTCGGTCCAGTCTCTCTGTGGCATGGATGTCTCCTGTTAGCTCATCGATTATGAATATGGAGCCTGCCCCTTCTCCAGAGATGGTGTACTTGATGTTGCCCTCACCTTCGTCAGAGTCGTATGGATCTGTAAATAGATACATAATAAACATTGAGTTCATAAAAGGAGGCACCCCCTATATATACAATATGATTTTCCCTGTAACATCCACTCTTCCCTACAACATTCCCTTGTAGAGACAAAAGGACTGATTTTACTTGGTAACGGTTAGGGAAAGTTTCTTTATCAAGGAGGCTGGTTAAATACTGAAACAATGATTTGAAGTATAAAACAGGCTTGTTTTAACAAAGTAAACAAATACTATAGATAGTTTGAATTATTTTTAGTGGGGTTGTAGTGAGGTACTACTGAGGTAGGAAGCAAAGAAGAGTACCACCACAGAAGTTGAGCAATGTACTGCTGTGGACAGGGTCAGCAGCAAATCAAATTTCAGCCACATAAAAAAAAGCCCACCAAGAAAAACCTATTTTAATTCAAGCGTATGCTATATTTAGCCCATTTTCACTGGTTTACATAGACAGCCTTTTCCAACAGGCAGCTGCCACTACTTAAGCCAAATAAACCTCTCTCCAATGCAACCAGACTCCTTTGCCAAAAACAGTAATTTAACCTTGCAGAACACACAGGTTGCTTGTCAACTGCTGCCTCAATCTGTTAATTTGTTTGTTATATTGTGTGAATTTGGATGAACCTTTTAAAACACAGAAGTCACACAATAACAGAAACAAACTAACTGATCGAGGCAGTGGTAGACCAGCAACTCTCGTGTTCTGTGTGATAAATTTACTAATTTGCAAATGGGGCGTGCTGACCGCCATCTACTGCTGATAATACACTGACTACCTTATATAGTACCTCATATAAGCCCATTTCAAATAATCTGAACTATCCCTTTGATGTTCTGAAGTAAAAACGCATAAATCGTTAACTTTAACCTAATCAAGTGTCAAATATAAATTAAATCATTCAGAAATTGATTCCTTGTACATGCAGTAGATACTGTAATTCATTCTGATTAAAGTCGAGTACTGTTTTGTTGGAGTATATTTGAAGTACCAAAAGTTGGGCTCTTCAGACCTTTCTGCATCTTTAAGATCATTTTAAAGCAGATGACAGAAGCTGCCTGTGAACTCCAGATCACAACAGCATCAACTTGGAAGGAGTGAAAGTTATCAACCAGCGCACATTGATGGCCAGTGGGGGATCAAAGGTTTCAATCCACTAAAATATGACCACTTGTTATTACATGAATGACATGCCACAGTCCGATCATGTGATGACACCTGAGCCCCATTCATTTATGAAAACTGCAATTGTAAGTTCATAAAATCTAGCATGTGCACTTCTGAGTTTAGACTATTATGTCACCAATTTTGCATGGAATTTTCTATTTAGCCTCAACCGCTGTGAATGCTGAGGGTTTGTGTAATTGATAGTTGTCAGAAAATGACATTTGGTCATCAGCCGTGACCAAAAGAAATTGGCACATTTTTTCCACCCGTTCTCTCTTATCTTATTCCCCAATAGCAATTGCAGCTTAAGGCTTCCTCAGAGCTCCCTGTAGCCCAGCCATCATCTTTGTCGGGGGGGGGGGGGGGGGGGGGACACCACAGTTCTAGTGATGATTTACACCTTTCTTGCACATTGTGCCCTTCACAGGATGTGACGCCCAAACTAGGAGATCAAAGTCATTTCAAAGATTGTTAAAGGTAGAGACATGGAGGTGCCGGGGCTGAAAAGTGAACTTAAAAGAGCCCTTATAAATCAGAAGCTATAGTTCCCCCCTAATGTGATTAGAAGACATTCCAGAGGCAGCAATAGGAGCAGCATCGGTCCCCCATCCCAACCTCCCCTTTGGCTCTTTAGTGAGCACTAGACCTGCTCCCCCCACCTCATCCCCCTTACCCCCCCTCTCCTCGAGTACTGTCTATCTGAAATTATAATTCTGAGCTGTCTATGCAGTGTAACTGTGGTTCAATCTACTGAGCAGACCAAGGGAGAGGGGAAATCGCCCTGGCCTCCCTGGTTAATATTTTATAAAGGCTTAATTAAATACAGGCTTCTATCACCCTCGCGGGGGTTTTCATTAAGTATTTGTCGTAAAACTGCGGAATAATGCAAGCCTGTGCCTTGATATTGCTTCCCTCATCCATTTTCCCCTCCCTTTTTATCTATCTGTTTTTGCCTTTTCTCACCATCCTGAATCATCCTGAAGACAAATACATGAAGAGTCAGAGAAAATATACTGCCAGATACTTTGGCGCTATCAATATTTCAGTTATAATAAAAGAAGTTTCATTGGTCCAAACTGTGAGACTTATCCAATAAAAATGTGCATAGTCATGCGCCACTGGATATGTTTCCCCTGGATCGCTCTCTACCTCCCTCTGTATTTCTAAATGAGATTCTGCAGACAAGAATGTGAAACGTTGTCATCATGTGTTAATTCAATTGCACAAATGCTGGCACCATGCATGCAAGGTCCCACCTAATGTACATGTGCACAACCAGCCACGTACACCTACACACAAACACAGAAAACACACACATACAAACAGTGGGTTCATCATTCTGCTGGGATGATGCTATTTTTCCCCCCTCAGGCTGGATATACCCATCCGTCTGTCAGTCTATCCTCGCTGGAGTGATTCAAGTTGGCAGCTTGAAAAACACACACACTACGCTTAGCTAAGTTGTTCTCTGCAAACTAAAGGTCAGAGCCAGGACGTCACTTGCTTTGAAAAAAAAACCCAAAAAAACAAAAAACAAAATGCGAGTCCAAACGTGCCGTTAACAAATTTACATGAGTAGAAGATGGAGAAGAAATTCTCCACTGCTGCTGAGCAACAGTCATGGCTGCTTCGTGGGTCAAATCCTTGATGCATCTATACATCTTTCTGAGCTCTTTGAGTTTTAGATTATGCAGCTGTGTCATTAGATGAATACATTATACAACCTCTATTCCAAGAAAGTTGGAACATCGTACAAAACATAAATAAAAACATCCTTTTTGACCTTTATTCAATTGAATAATGCTGTCATGCTGACTCATCTGATAAAGACGATCTGACAGCTGTGATCACGTCCTGTGCGTACTTTGCAGGTCTGTTTAGATTTATTAGGCTTCATAATTATAAAATAATTTCTTTTTCATTGTTAGTGAGTTTAACTCACATGCGCACACGGCTGTTTAACATTAATGAAAAGTGTTCTGTGATTGTGGAGACATATGTGCGTGCCTCAGCCAAGCGCGAGACACACACGCACGCTTTTAACTTCATATTCGCACTTTATTGCTGATAGAAAATATGTTCAAAGGACACTTTACTAATTCACACTCCTGTGTGAGGAAAAGAATGAACATAAATTAAGTGTTTTGTGATTGTGAAGACTTGTGTGTGTGCTTTGGCCAAACACGCAGGGTGCTATCTTGTGCATTCAGACCTATTGCGCCACAGACTTTGTGCTTCGACTAGGTTTTAGCTGGTCTAAGGTGCAAGTGGTTTTTACTCCAATGTGCCGAGCACAAGATAGCAAATGCGCTGGGCCAGGCTTTCATTGTGCCTTCATGTTTAGACTTCCCACTTTCGGCCGCACAGACCAGGCGCAAGGGCATTTGCTATCTTGCAGACGTGGGAAAAAATGACACTTGATCCACTGTAAGTTAGTAAAACCACCTGCATCAGTGGCGCAACGGCTTTGCGCTGGGTGCAAGATAGGGCCTAATGTCTTTTTCAGAGACGTCTCTGCTTATTTCAAGACAATGCCAAGTACATCCTGCATGTGTTACAGAATGGCTTTTTCTTGACCAAGGTTGGTGTTTGGGCTTGGTGTGTAAGATTTTCATTAGTCAGGTCACTAGTATTAAGACAAGGGTTGTTCTGAACCACAAAACCATCATAAATGTTAAATCAATACTCCACACAAAATCTACCGATTGTTGATCAAACAATTAAACCCCTGCAGCCTAGAGAGGTGGTCATAAAAAGTTTCCACACTGACAGAGAACAACAGCTTCAGTTGGCTGGAGTTCAGTCACTAACAACAGATTCCAGTAGTGGTTACTTTTTCCCACAGTGAAAATGGTTCACAGTTAGATTCTAATGTTACAGGCTGAATTCAAGCTGACCACTGCTACTGATCCCAGTCTTTGAGGAAACAACAAACACATGACCACCTCTCAAAGCTACAGGGAGGCAGTTTTAGGATTTAGTTTGAATTTGAGTTGGACACCTTTTTTTTTGCAGAGAAGCACACGTAGTCTGAGAAATGTGAGGGAGTACACAGTCAGAATTGTCAGTTCAATGCAGATTTCTGCATTTTGGGAAACACGTGATCAGTCTTTGTTGCAGATACTATAACAATTTCATTGCTCATGGTAGTTAATTAAATTCAAACAAACAATTTAATAATAACAAACAATTAATATTTTTTTTTTGGGGGGGGGGTCTGCTAACTAACTAACTTCATGTGTCAGGAGGCCAGAAGAGAGTTGTGGGTGTCCTGCAGCACTGTAACACCAAATTAATTGTCAGCAATCAATACAATTGAAGCAACATTTTCTTTTTGAGTTCATGAACTGAAAAGTTTTCAGAGGAGGCTGGAGGTTTTCAGAGCTTAAATGTTTTACCGTTACATCCCAGCTCAAATATTTTCAGTATATGCAACTCAGATTTTTCATTTATTCATCTCATTGCGATAGGTTAATAAAAACCATCATTTGATATTCAGTAAAATTAATATTAATCAAAAGTTGAGTATAATATTAATCAAAAAGTTGAGTATAATAACAAAAAAGAAAGAAAATTCTAGCACTCAACATTTTTAGGTTAGTAGAACTGCTAAAAAAGTTTTAAAGTTAGAGTTAATTAACTTGAGCATTTGATTTTACAGTGAGGACAGTTCATTGGTCATTTATTCATCAGTCATTGTGCAGTTGTCTTAAAAACCCCTGATTTCTTCACTCTGTTACACAATAAGCATATTTAATGATTCTTTGACATTTAAACAAATAGTTTCTGTTTAAGGATTAATTTAGCTTTTATGAAGTTCAAAACAAATAACACAGTGGTTGCTGTATATGCCCATGTGTACATTAAAAAAGCTCTGGATTGCAGTAGTCACCCTCTATAGCCACCTTAATTTGGCTGCTGACTGCAGACGCCTCATAGCTATAGCTATAAGTATTTTTTCACAAAATGAGAACATGGACTTCTTACTGTAGAGATGACCCAATGAAGTATAGAAAGAACACTTAGACTCACAATCAATAACTCTCAACATGCAATGCATATGGCAGAGGAATAAACTACTGACATACTGTAGATAAGATTTTAAAAAAAAGCTGAACATCTCCTTTAAACTTACTAAAAATGTCTAAAAATGTGTATTTGTCACTGTAGCCCAGCAGTTATTTATGATTCATTGTTTGGCTTTACGATAAACTTTATGCAAGTAGTAGTTAGAATGCCTCAGGGTTTACAGTGGAGGGCTGTGGGGTGACTCATGGGAGAGTGAGGTTGTTGATGCCCTGTCAGGTTCACCTTTGGGTCATAACAAAGTGTCTAGCTGTCACTGTGGGCTAACCTGCTGAAGGGGATGACATATGACTCACATGCAGTGACGGAAAGTTTCCTTCTTGTGTGCTAGTCAGCTCTTTTGTACATTAGAAGTATGTTAAAGCACAAACTCAGACAAAATAAATATATGACAGAGCGGCTAGTGATAGTTTTGGTACTTTTATAAACTTAAAATGATGTCAAGTGTGCCCATTTAAATTTAAAAATAGAATAGAATAGAATAGAATAGAATAGAATAGAATAGAATAGTGAGAAATTTATGGAGCGCGATTTTACATTTCCAGTGGAGATAGCACAACGTGGGCTGCACTGAATCCTTGGTTTATTGAGGATTTCAAAGCGGGAGCAAATTGGCTGTCTTATATTTAAGTCTGTGTAATCAGGAGTAGGCCTGCCACATTTCACTGCAGCTTGTCAAGCTCTCTGATCTTAACAGCTTCAAAGTGTTAACAAGGTGACTGAATCAGAGACAGCCTAGGTGGAGACAGCTATGGGGAAGGAAGAGTACAGACCATAGGAGACAGTGCTGGAGAAGAGAGGGCAGAGTAAATGGCAGCACAGCAGAGGGGAGAAATAAAGAGAAGAAAGTCTGAGGGAGAGAAGAAACCAAAATGGAGCAGTGATGGGAGGTAGACCCACAGAAGCTTAGACAGAAGATAGAGGTAGGTATATAACAGAGAAGAGTCACATGGCATTGTAATAACATTATTAAAAGAAAAATTCAAAAGATGATAGTACAGAGTAAACAAGTCTTTCTTGCTCTCCAAAATGGGAAATGTGGCTCCCTGAAACACCATGTCCAACAACATCACAGTCTCTGTTTTTTTTCCCTCTTGATCTTAAGCTGTTTTGTTCCTCTTTGATGACAGCCTTGTGATGTTGTTACAACTGGACCTAGATGTGACTAATTATAGCTTGGATTATTACGACGAGGAGAATTGCTACAACAGGCATTTCTCTGTTCACTGATTGACTGTGTCCATGGCAAACACTTTTTCCCTTCATTCATGGCCACCCAACATTATGCCACCCAAGAATACTCAGGTATCACATGGGACAGAATGAATTCTGTATTGGATAAGAAATGAAAAAGAAAAACAGATTAAATTTCTATTAATAACCTGCTGTTTTTGACTTGCAGTTAGAGGTCCAGTGTGTAAGGTTTATGCAGAGGGGTACTTACCATTAGGCAGAGGTTGGCAATTGCCTTAAGCCTTAAGTTGCCAACGGCCTCATAAAACACCTCATAAAAATATGGTTAAGAAAGTTGTTTGTTTATTCATTTATTTCTAAACTTTTTTGCTAATTATGTCTTCCTTAAATCCATATGCTAAAATGGCATCACAGTGCCTAATTCATGAGTATCTCAGGGCCTCCCCACTAACTTTCAAAATTCAGTGATCTCATGTGCATCTGTGGAAATGATTCAGGAAAACAGTAGCTAACTCATGTAAACAAACACCTCAGCGTGGTGTACAGACGCTTGAAAAATGAAGCTGCACCAGCTGTGCTGAAAAAAGAGGAAGCGGGATGATACTAAAAGACAATGCCCACCCCAGCCAGAGCCTGTTCACCCTGCTGCCATCTGCCAAGAGATACAGAAATGTCTGGTACCATACCACAAGACTTGATACATTTTTCTGAGGCAGTGAGACTTCTCAATTCCTCCTCCACACTCCTCCATAAATAAAAGTTTATTTTTATGACTTATTATTTATTTAAGGATGAAATAGGGGGAGAACAAGGGATATGGAGGGCCCATGTTTGCTTTCGGCCCCAAAATGACTAAATCTGACCCTGGATTTACAGGCACCCAGTGGCAGAATATGCCAGAGACAGAATGTAATATTCATAAGTATGTTTTCATTACTTTATAATCACCTACAAATAAGAATTGTTGTTTTTCTGTTGCCATACAACAAGCCATTTATATCTACAGAGGATCCAATTGCACCACTATGCTTTTACAGTTGCCCTGAACAGACAAATCAAACAATGGCTCTAGAGAGGGTCTGTCACATCCACTGTAGGTTCTCCTAAACACTTGAAAGGGGAGGGTGAGACAAGATGTTTTGCAGTCTGCAAGCTTTCTGCTAGATATAATCCTACACACTGGTCCTTTAAGGCAGAGGTTCTCAACTTTTTCAGACAAGGACAATACGAATAGGAAATATAAAAATATAGAAAATATAGACCTAATAAAAAACAAAAAGAACAATTAGAGGTCTAGCATGGGACATGGGATAGACCTATATATATACATATATATATATATACACACACACACACACACACACACACACACACACACACATATATATATATATATATATATATATATATTGTGTGTGTGTGTGTGTGTGTGTGTGTGTGTGTGTGTATATATATATATATATATATATATATATATATAATATAGTGGAACAGAAATAGTTTGTATTAATAAGTAAGTAATGTTTGCTAAAAGCTGTGTAATCATAAGGCAGGGTATGATGACACCTTTATGAATAAATAAATTTGTTATAAAATTAAATAAATAATCTGAAATTGGACCCGTTTTTGAGAAACGCTCCTTTCAGCAAATAGAAAACATACAGTATGCTTATTCTTGCAGATTGCATACTTTATATCCAAAACTAAACCAAACCTGCCGCAGCACAAAACACCATAAATCAAACTGATATTCTTCAGAAGGATCTAGACGTTTTGTTGAACAAAAATGATGAGGCCATCTGCTTCATTTGGCTACAAGTTGAATGCAGAGAGTTAAAAAAGGGACAAAGAAGCACAGTGGATATGGACTGTACAAGCAATTTTTTGCTGTTCAAGCTGAGATAGAGGGGCCTCTCTTTTCCTGAGAAGGAAATTCATGCCAGAAACATCCATCAAGATCAAAGAGTTGGAAGGACACAAAAAATACAGTGAAACTGTACACAAAACCCTTGAACTATACTTTTTTTTTGTTGCAGAAACATAAATGAATGTGCACATGCTAGACAAATAGTCCAGCACTGTCCTTCTCACATACAGACCCTCACAATGGATTTATTTCTGACAGGCTTTGTCAAAATAGAGGAGAAGGCAACATGACCGGGGAGAAGAAGAATGTGTCATTTTTGCTTCCTTTACCTTCTTCTACAACAGACATTTAGGATTATCTGGGCTCAATAGCAACTACACAAGTACAAGTCCTGTGTGTTCCCAGTTCCCTTTACTTTGTTACAGCACACCTTGATCATAAGCCATGGGGGGGATCATGCAATCGCATTTGTGTGTGAGTGTGTGCGTACATGCGTGATCAACTGACCTGCGTGTACGTATGTTGAAGGACCTCTGTGATTCAGAATTCTTAGAAAACCTTTTCTTATGGCCACCAGGTATATTTAAACACAATATCTCAAGTACGACTGAAGGAAATATCTTCAAACTTAGTACAAATGAGCACTTGGACTCAAGGATGAACTGATTGTTCTTCTGGTGGTCAAAGGTCAACAGTCAATGTCACAGTGACCTCACTAAACACATTTTTGGCCATAACTCAAGAATCCATGCACCAGTTGAGACACAATTACACACAAATATCTAATAGGATATAATGATGAGGCATTGACATTTTATATTCAAAAGGTCAAAGATCAACTTCATGCATTTTACGAATCTGGACAGACATGGATGTAAACTGCAACTTGACGCTGTCGGTGGAGACGTACAACTGTGATGCTGTAAATTTATTTTTTGACTTTTTGACTCTATTTTAACGACCATTGTAAGCTGACTTCTCACTCTTCCTAACCGGCCGCTAGGGACCACAAGGATCAACAACTGCTTCAGTTTGAAATCTTGCGTTAGTTAGGGACAAGTATGTGGAGGTCGTGTTCATGTTGGAGGAACTTTACAAATCTCAGCTGGTTGCATCTGGCAGTTGTGTTGGCCTTGCAGCAGGTGCGCCACCATCTGTTGCCCTGGCGGGGACCTGCACTCTACTGAGTTCTCTCTTCTAGTTTGATAAGTAGTTGGCAAGAAAAAATATAGTTGTATCATTGAAGTCCACAAGGATTTATTATCTAAATGTACTGACCAAAGCAGCCAGTTTAATGTCATATGAGTGACCATTTTATTGGTAAATCTGATTTCATTAGCAGAGTCGTGGCAGCCATAGTGTGGGACAGAGCAAGCTTGGCAAGTTTGCTGAGTTGGAGTAAAGTAATATGAAAAAAAGCTTGTTGTAATTATCCAGTACAGAGGCACATTGCTTGGCTTTAATCCGCTGCTGCTCAAATTAAAGTGTTGATACCAGAAATCCAGCAGAGTCCATCTGTGTGAGTGCGTGACAGAGAGAACTACACACACAGACAGACTGACAGAAAGTCACATTCACACTCACACACACCATTAATAGCACTGATAGCACTGGACGGTGCCCTAGTCGCATGAAGTGCAATAACTTTAGATAATTTTATTAATAAAATCATCTTTCTTCCCCTCCTGCTGTGTCACTCCCTCGAGCTCCCTTCAGCCCTTTTATATCAGTTCACTGCCTTCCCTGGCACCCTGTCCAGTAATGAATCACAAGTCAGTGTATGAAGTCTCTTCTTTCCCAGCCTCCCTTTGAAGCCTTCCCTCTTCCTTTGCTCCTTCCCTCATGTATCACTCAATTCTCTGTGTCCATCTTTCTGTTCCCCTGTGGACAGACAGTACTGCCTGTTGGTCTTGTTGTCAGTCTCGCCTGCAGGGATGCAGCACGATCACAATGGAAGACAAATAATGGCCAGAGGATAATTATTCTGTAACACTCGGCCCTGCTGCGGAGAACATCTCCATTCATTTGTAAGAATAGAGAGATCAATATATGCAGATGCAATATTAGCTGGTCAATTGCCATGTCTAAATGATTAGAAACAAGGGGATCGCATGATTGATGTGAGTGACTCATCGCTGAGTCTCATGCTGTCTGCATTAATATTCCGTCTTTTCATATCACGTCCTATGCAAGGCAATCGAATCGTACATGCTGTCCACTCTCATCAAGTCACTGAGGTTCATTTGAGAAACAGCTGATGAATGGGATGTGAATAAGAACAGGAGGAAAAAAGACGTCAGAAATATTCCCAAATGTGCGCATGGCACCGAGATGAGAGCAAACAAGATTTTGTTTGACATCTACTTATTATCTGTAATTATATTAGAAAAATAACATTCAATAATCACATTTCTGGTGTCAAGACACTGTCCTTAACATCAAAGCGAAGGGCATTGCTGAGGCTGTCATCACTGAGTAATACCACTGTTGGACCAAATGGTTCCAGGAGCTAAACAAGGAACTAGGAGTCTCTTTTGTGTATTATGTTTCTACAGCATCTAAACAACTATTTTCCCTGTAAGGCAGCTGGATTTGCAAGATCACAAGATCGTCGTCCATCTTTCCAGGCTTCAAGTTAATGCGCTCATGTCTGAACAACGTTGGTCAGGACCGGTCAGCTTCCTATGAGTAACCACAGTCTGTTATGAGTGTGGTGTAGTTGGATTACAGTGAAAACAACAATGGCAGCTCCTAAAGAGCTTTGCTAGGGGCTGCTATAGCATCAGTTATATCAGAACTAGAAACTATTTCTTCACTGAACGTAGAGCAAAGAAGGGCACTGAAGATTTTCCTAAATGGAAAAGATCAATGAGCCATATAGTCAAGAGTTTGACTATATGGTTCATTGATCTGATTGGCTGAAGAGACCTGTGATAGACGATGATAGACAGATGGCTCATCCAATCACCTCCCATGCCGAAAGTGCCTGCTAGATTCCAAACAGTTTCCAAGGACAATTTCTCAAATGGTTTTGTGAAACAAACCATCTGGTGTGTTAGGTTAAGGAACTCTGAAGATCCAATAAATTAGTCTGATAAATTGAAAAATGATGGTTTTGTCTGAGATGCTGTTTCCAAACACAAGGAAACAACAACAACATAGATTGGATGTAATGGCCGCATACAAAGAAGACATGCAGAGGTGGAAAAGGAGTCTAAAAACCCCAGAACACAGTCCTCCAAAATAGCTACAATCAAGTGTTTATGTATGAGGGATTATGGTGCGTTAATTTCTACCATTTCTACTCTTTGGTCGGTAACAGCAGTTAAACAATTAGGAAATTATGTTTTCTTTGTCTTGTTCACTTTCTTGTTGATTGAACTTTAAAATATGCTCTAATAGTTCCTTGGCTGATCATGAAGTCCTTCCTCCAGAGTAGAGACTTTTCTGATCTGGGATCTATTGCGAAGATATACCCTTAGGGTCCATGTGATGTTAGTTATACTGAATATGTAGGCTCTGTGTGGACCTCTGCGTACCACCAATTTGCTGTGACCACGCCAACTTGTCCACGGCTTGTTCACGAGGCCACTGCACTACAACAAGCTACGAAATACCATCTGCACATGTGCAGAACACGGACTCCAGAAACTATGAACAGAACTACTGTGCATCTGTGGGGTCTGCAGCTGCCTGCAGCTGTCCATGTGCTGGTCCATTCAGGAGTATATTTAGTGTTGAGTTCCTATGACTCCCAGGCTTTTACAAAAGTTCCTTCTGTTTATTTGCCAAACAAATGAAATAAATTAAAATACAATTATTGCTTAATTAAATCCAGTCATTGTGTCCAGTCACAAAGTGATAGTCTATACCTCATAGTAGTTATTTATGGCCTAATCCAGTTGGTGACTCAGCTATACTATGTTATCTTTATGATTAGAGCTTGTCATTCAGGCCCACTGCCACAGATCTCCACATGTAATGGAAATGGCTTAGTAATGATGATATGATGATAGTTGAAAGTTCATATTAAGTGCTTATCACCTCTTCTTTCCATCCATTCGTCTTCAAGTAATATTCAAAGCTGATATCAAAGACTATATGTAGGCTATTATATTACCTGTCAAAACTTCATTTGAAGTATGTATCATCTTAAAGTTAAAACTAAGTGTAGCTGCCTCGCAGCAAAGTGTTTCGGTGTTTCACCTCTGGAAAACCTTTCATAGGAAGCATCAGCAGGAATTACCTAGTTTGCATTAAAAGTGGCCAATAGACTTTAACAAGTTTCAGACATTCTACAGCATCACAGCACAGAGTGGATCAGAGAACATTGAGGCTCCTATCGTTAGATAACGAGAACAGGAATGTAGGAGTGAAACGAACTCAAAACCACAACTCTACAACCTACGCTGCACAGGAGCTACAAAACTACTGAAAGCTGAAGGTAGACAGTCTTTTAAAAATGTCTGCTTCTCTTTGTTACACGAGGTCACAGTTGTGGGATACCAGGCCTTGCCAATACAGTGCTAGAAAAAGTGACAGTGAAAAAGTGACTGTATTATTGAGGAAAAATACTGTATATATTTATTTGGACAATGTAATGGAAACACAACAGTGTGTTCAGAGCTTTAAATTTTTAATGGCTAATGTCTTTGCAGTGGCAAAGAGTTTTGCTGCTTGTTTACTCGTGACAGAGCACTGTTCAGAGGTAGTTCTTTGCAGAAAACCACTGGGACTCCATCTTTTTCTCTTCTTGGTCTTAAACCCATGATGTTAGGGTTTTGACCTCAGGGCTATGTATCTTCATGCAGGTGCAAACCTGTTAGTAGCATACATGTAACTACAGAGCAATTATTGCAGAGTACCAGAAAGCTTTTTTAGTGTCTGTTTAGTAATTCAGTGGTTCCAAATGAACCTCTGCTGAGATTTAAAAGGAACTTTGCAGATTTTCAAACAGCTTTTTTATTAATACAGTGTAGACAGTATGTGCAAATGAATCCTGTTTAACTTCCCTCTATGTTGCTTGTATCCAGAGGTTCCCACTCATTTGTCTACAAAGGCCGGCCCAATGAGGCAAAACACCTCATCTGGAGGACTTTTGCTGGGGTTATCTAAGGCTGTTGTTTGAACTACAGATTGTACTTCCAAATTTTTTGTATGCCTGCCTCCATAGGCAGTTTGATCAAGAGAGGGATGCCTCCTCCCCTCTCCAAAATCAAAACATCCTGTCCAAAATCAACTGGCTAGAGCTGCCACTGGAGAACCATGTCAGAAGGCAATGTTCTTATACATATGGAATGAAATGAATGAAATGCTTCAGAGCTACTTATATGAGCCAGTGTGGAGGAATTTCAGTTTATGGAGGAGTAGGCCGCCAAAGATATAAGTGAAGCACTGCCGGTGAGGAAAGTGCAGTTACTAGGAAACATATTTAACATATTTTTTCCACATATATTTTCCACATTTTTTTAACTCCACAGGACGATAGGTAAATAAGCAAATATCAGTATTTTCTTTCAAACACAGAACTTCTTGGCTACAAACAGTATTCTATAATGTGTGTCTGATTATGTGTCTGTTATGTAAACTGGATCATTATAGGGTTTTTCATGCAGAGCTGTCAGTTTGTGCAACTACATAAATTAACTGACTGTGATTTTACAGTACATACAATAGTGACATTGCCATTTACTTTTAGATACAATCTAATATGACTAACTCAGTGTAACATTTTGAATCACTATCAGTAGATAAAATTACAGGCAGTAATAATGAAAACCGTGTCATTGTAATACAATTGTACATTAATTGCACCCTAACTGCAGATTTTATTGTCTTCTAAAATAACTACTGTGCTTCACTTTGTATATAAAGCATGCTGACAAGAATTTGTGCATCTCCTCAAATAGTAAGTTGATCTATAAAGAGATGTCTGCCCTTGGAAGCCTATTTGGTTTGTTGTGTATTTATATTTAGGTGCTGTGCAGCCTGGGACTCTGCTCCTCAAGGACAAAAACAGGTTTTGCTTTGGAGGAACTGATCTGAACTTTATTTCTACTGATTAGAAAACTGTCTGCTGCTACACGGAGCTGATGTAATTGGTCAAGTCTCTTACTAATAATGTATTCATCCTGACAACAGAAGCATGCAGACATCCCCACTAATTTTGCTACAACTTTATCCAGTAAGGACAGCGTTAGTCTTTGTCTTAACCAAGTGTAAACCTACCGTGACATCAGTTGTACTGTTTTGAAGCCACAAATTTTGGCATCATGGCCGGTGCCATCTTGCTTATTTCAGCCAGAAGTGACCATATTTGAAGAAGAGAATGGAGCTGAGGAGGATACACTTTGCTATGCCGCTATTCTGATTGGATCTGGCTGAAAACTCTAGTACAGGCCGTGGTAGCAACTCACTCACAACGTAGCCTCTCCCCAGCTTTATCATCTACTTGTTTTTCTCTAAATGGGACCATATTTACAGAATGAAAATTATGCTCTATTGATGAGGACTTGAAATAATAATTTAAATGAGAAATATGGTAATTTTGCCATAAGCTTACATACAATCGGATCTCTTTTTGCAACCAGTGTAGTTGCCTCCCTCTGGCCATTAGAAAGAATGCATGGTTATAGCACTTTTGCATTGTCTTCACTTTTCAGACTCGAAAGTGCTGTCCTCTGTTTATACAGATTCTTGACTGAATGTTAATTACATCCAGAGGCAGTCTTGCTTTTAATGTTTTTCTCTTTTCAAAAGCAACAGTTTGAGGAATCAACACTTGTTTGTAAAGTTCTTCTTAATACATTTACATAATAAATTAGATGTCTTACCTTTCCTACGTATAGCGGCTCGGTGCCTGTGTACTCCTCCACCACAAAAAACTGGTTCCACACCCATCCTCTCTTAACTCGTTCAAGTGACGAGGGTCCTTGGTCCTGTTTACTCCGTCCTGAGGTCGAACTACTAGTCCTTGAGGCCTCACACCAGCCAAAACTACAGCAGCTAAGAAGACCCAGCGCTGCCAACAGTGTCCAAGCTCCTGCTGTCCAAGAAGGAGCCATTTCGAGTTAAAAAAAAACAGGAAAAGAAAAAAAAGGAAAGAAATCCAGCCTGGGTCTACATGTAGTATACAAAATGCATGCACACAGGAAGAGTTTTTCAGTTGTAGTTTTGTACCAGATAAAAGTCTACTAGGGCAAACTTAAAAGGTCTTTGTGTGAGAACTTGAAAGTTAATCCATGGGATCACGAATAAATCTGAAGTTATCTGCGGAATACAGAGCAGGTCATGGAGCATATTGGATTCCTACCACCTGCAGAGTATCTGTTTGTACTGTAACATGGTCGGCCATTCTGATTCTTTCATGCTATCTGCTCCACTTTATAGAGTTTCTGTTTTTAAAGTATGACCGAAAGCAGTGAAACAAACAGACTTTGAAAAATGTCTTTCAAGCTGAAATACTGAAGCCAACAAAAACAACAGATTTTTCTAGATCAGCTCACTGATCAGTGGGGGAAGTAGGGTGAAACAGGGATACACTGGCATTGAGGAACATGCCCCTCAGGAGTGATGGTTTCCATCCTTACTTGACTTTGTCATTTTTACTGCTTCCAGTCATGTCACCTCCAACGACTGTTTCAGGTGGTTTAATACTAATAAGTTATCCAAAATTACTCTACTGAACTTTTTTGCAAAGACAACTCTTCTGTAATCCAGTACCTTGGAAACTCATGACGAGTTTTGCTTCCCAAAGCAAAATCCTTGAACTGAGAAAAGGTCAACTAATTTTACTGTTGGTGACTGTGTTTGATCTTCGATGGCTTTTCCCTCCAGAACAATCCAGTGGTTTGGAAAGTTCATTCTTCAAAGGTCCTATGATATTTCTTTGGCCATCATGATAACTCCATCAGTGATTCAAAGGCAGGAAAAGGACAAACCTGCAAGACAGAAGAGGAAAATGGCTGTTATCATAATTGCAATTTTGGATTGAATCTGAAAGTGTTTTGTACTTGATACTTTTAAAGGTTCTTCTGAGCATCAAAACCAGTCAGGGTTTGGAATGGCTGACTATACTGTATATTCTGTATTTATTTATTTTTTTATCTCCATACCATAAATACTGCTGAATGTGTTGCAAATTTTGAACAATAAATAAAGATATACTGGCAGGTTATGTTGTCTTGGTTAATGTCAAGTTGTCATTACAAATACATCTCAAACAATGCCAACTTTGCATTACATATCGCCTTCAAATAAGGTATTACCCAATAAATACATTTTTAAAATCCTGTAAGACAACCTTCCTTTTCATCTGGCCTTTTCTTTACTTCTGTGTGCTTTGAGCTGCAAAGCCCATAATGTGTTGGTTTTGTTAGGATTATCTGAAGGAAACTGTTTTCCACCAGCGATTCTTGTGTTCAGCAAGAATTCTAACAATGTGCTGTGAGCTGGAGAGCGATGGCAGAACAGTGAAAAGAGGACAGGAAGCCAGGTGTGTGGAAAATAGGAAGGAGGAGAGAGAAAGGGGGGGAAGCGAGAGAGAGAGGTCATTGTTCATCACACACCAGACCCAAAGCATCTGTCTGCCTTTCGTCCGACTGATGGAGCGGCCCTAACATCAGCCAGCTGATTAATTGCATGAGGGAGCACTAATTGGATAAAAGTATTAATCAATTAATTCTATCCAATGAGGCAATAACCCCCTAATACTTCAGACAAACATTGGAAAGTAGCAAGGGGGGGCAGATACGGTTCTTGGCTGTTGTGAAACATGCATAGAGGTTAGACAGAAAGACAGAGCTGACGGAGCAGAGACAGAGAGAGAAGTTAGAGGGAGGGCGGCGTAAATTAAAAAGAGCCAGACAAAAAGAGAATGAAATAATGAGTGAAAGACCAAAAGAGGGAACGAGACAGACCGTGTTGTGCTGTGCTGTGCTGTGTGTGGCTGTGGGTGTGATTAATGGTCTCTTTGAAACATTCAGAACAAAAGGCGGATGACAAAAAAAAAGGAGAAACAATAACATTTAGTATGTCTCTGGCCTTATGACCTCAAGAAAGGAAGATTGCAACAGCAGTCGAAGAAAAGCTCCTCAGGCCGGCAGGTGGTTTAACCTATTGTGTTTCTGCCGGCTGGTAGAGGACTTCTAATCTCACTCTCCTCCTGCCCGGTAGCATGCTTGGAGCTTCCGGAAATAATTCCTTCTCAGACTGTTGGTCAAGGCAATGTCCGTGGTATTGGAAACCAACTGCTCTGGGGGTGTCCAATCTCCAGAGCAAACACTTCAAGAACAGCTTCAGCAGCTTAGATCTCTTCGTTCATGTACAGTTGGTGTTGTTAATAGAGGAACTATAGGGGGATTTGAACATAATATGTAATGGTGATGTTATCATACATACAGTGTTTGTAGAAGTTGATGTGATACACCAAACTGACCAGCCATACAGCAATCACATATAATGTGACACTTGTGAGGTGATTAATACTGATCTTGAATGGTCTTCAAGTAATGCTCAAGTTGGGCGAAAGTCTACAGCCACACTGGAGGCTCTGCGATGCTCCACTTAGGCACAGCAGTGCTTTGGGCTGAATGCTAATGTCAGCATGCTAACATGCTCTCAGTGACATGCTAATCTGCTGATTTAAAGAAAATATGAGTGCCCTTTCCACTGTCACCTTTGACCACCGAGTCCCACCATGTTATGCTGATTTGCATTTCCATTAGCAGTTAGAACACACCGAGCTGTGCCGAGTCACACAGTTTTTTAAAAGTCTCCATGTGTTCAGCTCTCAGTACTTTCATAGCTCATAACTGAATCTCTGTGGTGTGCAGTTTTCTCTCCAGTGTCGCTGTTTGTTCATTCAGTCATTCAGGTATCTTCTTAATGTTATTGTTTAATGTTCATTTTCAACTGTCGTGTTAAGTTACTGCTGATGAAACTGCAACTGATTTCATTATGAACACTTTTAAATAACACAATAATGGAGGACTTTTTGTGAAGAATGTAGAGGAAGTGAAATGTATTAGGAAAATTTGAATTT